>CM077304.1:9824039-19824039 GCA_039655065.1 Glossophaga mutica | reverse complement strand
GATGATGCTTTCGGGTACTTTGAGGAGCTGTAGGACAGAGGAGAATGAGAAGGAAACCGGGAACAGGGGAGCACTGACTTGGGTTTCACAGGAGGCAGTCCGGGGGAGTAGAGCCAGGCATTCCAGTCAACTTGATTGAGAACATCGACCTGTGGGCAGTAAGAACATCGGTTTTCTACAGAACCATCTTTTCTATTGAGAAAAAAATCTAACACAGACTTTTAGGTCCTTAAATCTATAATTTTGTCTATATGGACATGCCAAGATAATTTCTAAGTCTCTTTTCTAAAATAAATTTATATTAATAGTGTTCTGTTAAATAATTAAAATCTGAAAAGCACATACAAAAAAATAAATTTTTAAAACACTATTACGGATCTCTCTGAAATAAGATAATTCCACACACTAGCTTGTGTTATTGAGATGATATTTAAAATGGAAAAAATACCATGAAAGATTGAGTCTTAAATTCTAGACCAATACTACTATTAAGTAATTCAGATCAGCCTAACAAATAGCCATGAAAGATATACTGGACATGAAAAATAAAAGAGCTCTTAACAGCCAACCTTGTCTTTAAAGTGAGAGTACAAGAAATCCTTCCAGTCATCAGTGGTGATGCTCTTGTAGGAAAATTTCTCAACATAAGCCTTTAGGAATCCTAGGAAAATCTCTAAGAGTGAAAAAAAAAAGTCTATTAATGAAAAGGTAATTATTTAACCCTGTGTGTGTGTGTGTGTGTGTGTGTGTGTGTGTGTGTGTGTGTGTGTTTGGGATTGTACTGTTAACCAGAACATCCAGAGAAGAGGGAAGCCAATGAGGGCTGTAAGAGTGAAAGAATGTTCAGAAAAGGAGGTGAGACCTAAGCTGGGACTTGAAGAATGTATGGAATTTGGTGGCAGGGAGGAGAGAAATCACAGGTAAGGGATCGCGCAATGAAGACACAGACAAGGAATGCACATCATGAGTTCTAAAAGCAACGGCCCTAGTATGACCAGAAAGGAGAAAAAGGAGCTCAGACAGGCCGAATGGGCCCAGACAGGGAAGGGTTTTCAAAGTCAGTCGGCAAAGGAGAGCACCTCAGCGCCCGGCAACAGGGAAAGCTCCCTAGACTCAGCACGCCTACACGATGTAACGCTCGGATGGCATTAAGGTAGATTCGTACGTTCTGACGTGGAAGGCTATATCTGAAATACTGAACTGAGGAAACGTAGAGTAAGTGTGTCGTACGAGTCCTTTTCTGTAATTAAAATAACGACACACATTTATTTGCCAATTCGCTCATTTACACTTAGAAAAAGAGCTGGAGCCACACGCGCCAACCCGCTAACAGGGATGTGGGGTCTGCAGAGTGGACAGGGGCTGAGGGGCGCTCCCTTGTCACTCCTGGAAACTATACCACACTCTCTTTTTTAATGACTATATACAATTTTCCTAATTTTTACAAAACTGAGGAGTTTTCTTAAATTCAAGCAGCACAATTTTGAATTCAGTGGTTATTCAAGGTTTTAAGTAGAGAGGTAATGATACAGATTTCTCCAGCAGCTACATACAGAAGAAACTGGAAGAATAAAATGGAGCAAAAACAGCTAAGTATTCTTCCTTATTCTTCACATTATTCAAAAATAAATCAGAAAATGCCAATGACTTGCCTGGTCCTCCAAGAAGTTGCTCAAGGTGAAAGAGCAGAGCAAAGCCCTTCTCATAGGGAACTGAAGAATATGCCACATCCGGGTCTACATTCGTCAGATCGACCACGAGTTTGGTGAAAGGATGTGTATCCCCAAAAGTCTTTATCTGCAAGACACAAAGTTAGAGGAATGTTCACATACGAAGACTAGTTACCACCATGCAAACGAGCTCATGGGGAAGGCTTACTTCCATCAGTGGTGTAACTTCAGGGGAGGCTAGAACATACCCAACTTAGAGACTGGAAACTGTAGGATACGTTAGCGTAAATTTCTAGAAGTTTATTGGTGGTATTTCTTGCCCAATAATAAGCTTTATTCTTGTAAAAGACTAGAAAAAGGTTTCAACGCCTGGTCAGCAAATTCAGCTTTCAGAAATAGCCCTTAACAGTAACATAAATATACCAAATAAAACTGAAACAGAGTAACTGACTATTTTAATGGCGAAGACCCAGTGAGGCCGTGCTGGTCAAGAACGCATTTAGGGTAGGGCTCAACAGAGCATTTCACCAGCATCTGCTTGATTTTCCACAGCTGTAAAAATGATTGTCTTGTTGTTACTTAGGAAAGATGCTTTTCAAACTCAAATTTTTAAACACCTGTAGAACTTTGGACAATTGCTTTTAAAAGTATGACTCATTTACCGAATTCTGTAGCTCTCCCCATCCTCCCAGAGCGTGAAAATGTCGGAACTTTTCACCAAACAACCGTCCACAAATGTGGCGTTCCAAGTACACAGTGTGTCCTTCATTTAACCTAAAAATATTTTTTTAAATAAAAATAAAAACAGTGACACAGCTGAGAAGAAAAGGCATTGTAATCAACAAGTTATTTTCTTTTTGGCTTTTCTTCAACGTAAAGCAATTGTAAAGCATGACCACTCCGGTCCAATGAGGTCGCCTGGATGGCTTCCCCGCATTCAATCCAGAACAATGGGAAGCCCAGCCTAGCAGAGGGCAACAAGGAAAATTAAGCAATGGTTCTGCTTTTATGTGTCCGTGTGTGACTTTCCCAGGAACTAAGTAACAAGCATGAACCGAAGGCCTCTGTTCTACTTAACACTGTGACACTGTTACAGAATTAAAATGAAGAAAATCTACCAAAGAGATGATATCAAACAAAAACACCATATACACACAAAATAGTTCGGAGTGGCGGGAGGCAGGAAATGAAATAAATCAACAACAAGAACCAAAAAAGACATAATAATAGTATTTCTTACCAAAAGTGATCCCAAGTTTTGTTGGTCACTAGGTTCCCTGTCCAGCTGTGAGATATTTCATGTGCAATAACCTAAAGGAAATAGTGGACACAACTGTAGTGAGACTGACATCCCTATTCTAAAATAACTCAGTAGTAAGCATTCTAGTTCTTTCTATTCCAGTTGTTCATTTTTTTAAACATTTAGCTAAGAGGTTCACATTATTACTCAGTTCAGCAAAAAATAATTTAGCTCATTTAAAAAATATTAAAGAGATACATCACTTCATTAAAAATATTTAATAAACATATGAAGAGATAAAACTATAAAATGTTCTTAAATCTGTTAAATCTAATGGTTACTATAATAATGTCTTACAATGAGGAATCTCAAGTTTTCTTTTATAACCGTATCTTCAACATAATGCAATGGGTATTTTAAATTTGATTGACTTAACACTTCATGAGGTATGAAGTATATACAAATGTTAATAAACGTTTATAAGTAATAAATGCTTAACTTACATTGGAGAGTGACTTGTCACCTGCCTAAAAAAGAAGAAAATCACCTTAGTATTTCAGTAATCAAATTATGGGCTATGCGTACATCGAAGACACCACCTATATCTGCCGTGTTCTGGCATCAATTGTTCACTGTATTTCTGCATGGCACTCCGAAGGTTCAGAAGAGACGTGTATTAAGAAATGAAGCAAACAGTGCAGGACTAAATCACAACATAATTCTTGACAACGCACAACTGAAAAAACAGCGTAATTCTTTCTCTCCTAATAATCCTAGAGAATTTTTCCAGTACTCGCAGGGCCAGTGTACTTGTCTGTAACTCCTGGGAAACATTTTTCCCACTTCATTTTTTGTATCTGCTCTTATTTACCCTTATTTACCTCTTTCTGCCTATTACCCACAATACGTAGGTATTTTATTTCACTTATTTAATTGCTAGTCCCACTTGTTCTAGGAAGGATCTGAGGTACCTTACAAGGTATGTAAAAGAGAGCCATACACTGTGGCCTAATCCTTTCCTAACCGTGATAAGGTGAGGTCTGTTTTTTTTTTTTTTTTAAACCAATTGTACATGGTGTAGTTTCTTTGTCTGGATACAAATAATTCATCAATGCATTGTTGTTACACAGCTCCCCACCCCTAACATCCCCAAACAACTTACATGGAATATTCTTTTCTTCCAAATAGCCAAATTAATCATGAGATGATAATAACCACAGTAAACAATAAAATTAGAAGCAAGGGTTATATCAATAAAAGATTTTTAAAAATTGTTAGGAACCTAAGGTTCTTCATAGCTAGGTTTATGTTTGAGGAGAACGCAATTCCAAATGGAAAGTCTTTACACTTACCAGCAGAGTGGGAGTCACAAAAGTGAGGCAAGGGTTCTCCATGCCGCCGTAGGGGAAGGATGGCGGCAGGACCAGTAGGTCATACTGCCCCCAAACATACGGGCCTCCCAGATCTTCTGCGATTTTAAGCATAGATTCAGTCTGGAAAATTAATGCATATACATTTGTATGTCTTTGTCATTATCATAATAAATTCTTAAAAGTATGCACTGCTTTCTATGAAGGTTATGAGTTAATGATGCTTATTTTAAATGAAATCAATGCAAAAAATGTAGCAGATGCAAAGTCACATAAAATAAGATGTATTTGATTCTTTTACCACATCGCTTAACTCCATCGCATTTCAAACACAAATGCTTAAAATGACTGTCCATCACAATTATTAAGAAGGGTAACAACACGACCAACCTCCGAAAATTCGTAAGCTGACTTTTCCACCTGCTCTTTCTCGGACCATACCAATGTTCTTGGGCCAATTTGCCTGCAAAATTAAGAAGCCTAATAAAACAGAATTCAAGTTACCTAGCTCTGGGACAGATATGTAAAGTACTGCACACGAATCCTTAGAGTAGGA
This sequence comes from Glossophaga mutica, assembly GCA_039655065.1. Lineage (NCBI taxonomy): Eukaryota > Metazoa > Chordata > Mammalia > Chiroptera > Phyllostomidae > Glossophaga > Glossophaga mutica. The sequence goes on along the minus strand of CM077304.1, from coordinate 19,819,203 downwards.
GTGTGATGGACCAGGTGCTGAGGGGAGGGGCTGAGGTTCAGTGTCCTCTCTGAGACACCAGCCTGCCGCTGCGCATGCAGCAACTGCCACGCAGCTCTCTGAGGGCGCACGGTCCCGGCCAAATGAAAACTGGGACCCGGCAGCTCCACCAAAGGTTAGTGTACAGGCTCTTGTGAGGAATGTGCGACCCAGTTACCTCCCTCCGTCCCATGCCTGCAGAAACCCCGTCCGTCGCAGCTCAGTAAGAGATGACTCCAGAACAGGGGCGGGTGTCTGCTCGGTCATGCACTCAAAGGCTGAACACTCTCACAGAAAAGAAACAAACAGAAAAGGAAGAAAACCCTGTCACGTGCTACCATGTGGATGAACTCTGAGGACATCATGCTAAGTGAAATAAGCCAGTTACAAAAGGACAAACACTATGATTCATTCCACTTAGGAGATGCTTCAAGTACTCAAATTCACAGAAACAGAAAGCTGAATGGTGGTTCCTAGGGGTCAGGGGAGCCAGAAATGGGGAGTTGTTTAAAGGGTATAGAGCTTCCGTTTTGCAAGATGAAGAGACCTAGAGATGTGTTTCACCACAATGTGAATATAGTTAATACCAACGAACTGTACACTTAAAAATGGTTAAGGTGGTAAATACAATTTTTTAAACCATTAAAAAAGAGAGAAACAAATACAACTATATATCACTTACGCAGAGCTTAAACTAAAAAAAAAAAAAACAAAAAACTTTCATGTACCACAAAACCCTAAGCAACAAGACTGGCCTTGGTACCCTGCCCCAGAGAGGCAGTGAACTCCAGAGCAGCGCTTCTCAAGCTTTAATGTGCATACAAATAACCCAGGGAGCTTGTTCAAATACAAATTCTGATTTAGAAGGTTCCGTTTTGCAAGATGAAGAGACCTAGAGATGTGTTTCACCACAATGTGAATATAGTTAATACCAACGAACTGTACACTTAAAAATGGTTAAGGTGGTAAATACAATTTACCTGGGAAAGGGCCCAAGAATGTGCTTTGCTCACTAACACCCAGGTGAGGCCAAAGCTGCTGGTCTGCAGACCACACTGAGCAGCAACGTTAGCCAGTGCTGCCCGACGCGGATTTAATGAAAGCCACAAATGCGAGTGACATGTGTAATTTCAAATTGTGTAGTGGCCACATTTTTTTTAAAAAAAGCAAAATCAAACATAAAATTAATCTTAATATATTTTGTTTAAGCCCATATATCCAAAATATTCTTGCAGCCTGTAATCAACATGAAAAATGATTAATGAAATGTTTTACATTTTTTTCGTAGCAGGCCTTTAGAAAGCCAGTGTGTGTTTTACATTCACAGCGCATCTCAAGCCTGGCGTGGTGAGCAGCTGCCACACGGCTGCTGCGCAGGAGAGAGCGCGCAGGCGGACGCCGTGCGAGCTCACGGAACCTGGGTCTGTTTGCGTCCTGGCTCTGATGTTTCCTGGCTGTGTGACTCTAGGCCAATTACTACAACTCACCAAGCATCGGTTTCTTCATTAGTAAAATGGGAAAAACCAATCATACCTACTATATGGAGCTGTGAGAATTCAGTGGGATAACGCTCTACAGTTGGTCCGTAGTAAGAGCTTTATAGCTGTCAGCTGCTGTGACAGTTATTATAATGAGCATTTAGTCAGTGCCTCCCATAGGCCAGGAGCTTTACATATGTTAGGTCTGTTAATCCTCACAAACGTCCTTTGAAATCCGTATTATTATTTCTAACTTTTAGGCGGAAAAAAATGAAACTCAAAGAGGTGAGTGACCCAAGATGTAGCTAGTAACTGCGGAGCTGGGATCTGAACCTGCGTTTTTTCCTGACGTCTCTATCACGTCCATGTTTCTGGCAATTTAGAGAATGTGATGACTACAGGTATGCTTATTTTCATTGTTTAGAAATAAGAACAAAATAATTCAGAAGAAAGGGCACTTTGTATACTGGTAAAATTTTAGTAAAATATCTTACATTTCTCTAATATTTACAGGCTGGCTTCCAAGTGCTTTCATCTATTTTACATCTCATTTGTTCCCCATATCTACCTTATGCGGCAGCAAAGGGAGGTGTAAGTTCGCTGATGACAAGGAGGCTACGAGAAGTAACAAGTTCAAGCTCGCCGTAGAACCCAGATCTCTAACAAAAGGTAAGAGTATGCTCATTCTATACTACTTGGAAAACTCAGGCAGTCAGTGACCAGTAGAGACTTTTTAATTTAAAATTAATTTGTTACATTTTATAATTAGATTGCAATTTTTCTAGAACTGTCAGCTTGACATCTTGAAAAACACACAACTACCAATTAATCCCAAACAAATGTTCGGCATGCCTAAGGCTGGATCTCTCCATAAATCCCCAAATGCATCCAAAAGCTCACCTGCTTTCTAAAGCTCCAACCACCAAAGCAATCAAGTAGCAGGGGATCGGGACCTAAAGGGGGCAAGCAAAACACGCCACGTGCACGAATTAGTGTTCGGAAGTGCTACAGAGTAAGACGACTCACACCCAAACAGTATGTATGGGTTACTTTCCTTTTGTACTTCTCAAATACTTCTCATTTTTAAGGGATTAAATAGTTCAAAACTGTGATGTGAAACATTTCAAAACATCTATTTCCCTTTTATTCCACTAGGAAAGAAAGCTTCTGAAATGTGAAAGACATGACTGGAGATAGTAGTACATGGTCCACTTTAAGCATTTCTCAAAAATTAACCTCTAAGAAGGCAACTGCACTTTTCTCTTAAGTCTTTTGGAACTTTGTATCTTGACTTAAATTTTTTTTTAATTCACTTTTCCAAACCACTCCCAGTGTATTTAAAAGACATACAAAATAATCCAGCAGTTAGAGGATGCTGAAGGTATGGGAGCTCGGAATCCCAGAAGCTGCGGTGGGAGCAAAATTGTCCACTGTGGCTCAAACACGTTATGTTAACGAGGTTCACATGCGCGTGCACACGAGCACACACACACAACACACGCACTATTCATTAAAGGCCAAAGGTACAAGTCAAATTACCAGCTACATAGAAATTTTAACCTAAATGACTGTAACAGAGTGCTTGTTTGGCCTACAACAGCTCTTCCACTTGTGCACACTCAACAACCACATGCCACACTCTGGCACATGGGTGGGAGAAAGTACAGCTTCACTAACTGGGATGAGGGAAAACAGGAGGTGGCCCGCTCCCCACTACGCCTACCCATAACCTCTTTCTTCACTACAACACTGTAGAAGGCAATATTTTAAAAGCACAGAGAAAAAAAAAATGAAGAAAACAAAAAACAAGCTGAAATATTTCAAAAGCAAATTTGCTCTCTGGATGGGTAAAAGCTATTTGTAGTTCAACTACCAACTAATACGAAAATCTGGACCGTAAGAACTTACTTTTTGGCTGAATCTGTATATTTTCCTGCTCGGGTCTTCTGGGTCAGGTGCTTCCCCATCACGAATGGCACTCATAAGTGCTACCAGTTCTTTAGGGACAGACACCTGAGGGAGAAGTCATTTCCGGTGATGAGTAAAAGGATCCATGTTTCCTGAACTACTTATGCAAAATTACCCTTTCTCTCCCTTCAGGACTTAACAGACTGTGGACCCGATAAGTTCACGTGTATCCATTTTGTAAAGAGAATTAGCAATGTGTAAAACTGGCATCTTTAAAAGTAAACATGAACTATCTAGCCATTCATCCATCCATATTTAGAGCATTTCGTAGAAACTAACTCAAAATACCAGCTCTGCCACTTACTAACTGCCTGGACTTAGCCAAATAACGTCCCTGAGCCTCAGTTTCTCCATCAAATGAGGGTGACACTTTGCAGGCTGCTGCAGGGAATGACTGCTGGGCATGAAGGGCCCAGCACTATGCCTGGCACTGACAGCCCCCCGCCCCCCATACACCTAAAACAGGTTCAAAAGGATCCTACATTCACCTGTAGGACACAGAATACAGTTTCGAACACTTTCATATTGAAAAGATCAACTTGGAGTTACAAATAGAAGAACTTTTTAAGGGTCACAATACTGGAAAATAAAAGTTATTGCCAAAAACTGTGAAATATTTTTGTCTGGAAATTTGTATGGAAAAGATCCTTCCGGCACAAACCACATGGTCACTTAAACGTGCACCCTAGCTCCACGATCCTGGAGGTTTTATTTCTAGTGAATGCCAGAATCAGGACTACCTTCCGAATAGTAACAATCTAGCAAGCACCCATCCTATTTTTCTTGCATGCTCTAGTACGTAAAGCTATTTCTGCGGCAGGCACAGAATGGGAAGCTCCAGAACCAAGTGCTCCAACGACCATGGACCTTAGAACTAAAACCATTCAGGAAATAACTAGACCCCACTAAATTTAATTGGTGAAATATTTCTAGTTATAAAAAACTCAATTGTTATCTCTGTTTATCATTGATATCATATTCCCTTATAGGGACCACTGAATACAGTAAATATTTGGGATTCTTACCTCCGCACTGTAGGTTAATTTCACAGAAGGAGTGTCCTGGCAAGGCAGAATCGCTCGGCAGTGGATGGCCTGGGCGGGGGAGAAAGAAAAAGAAACAGCTTTTTCCCTTTCTTATAAACCAACTCACTAAAACAATCATTACAATTGCAGCACTATTCTTAGACATACTGTTTTTAAAAATACATCTCACATTTCTTGGAGTCTTTTAAAGTAGCAAAAATCAATCTGTAGATTTAAAATATCTGCCTTTTCCATGCTGACACACAGTCAGTGCTCACAGTTCAGCTGAAAGATGGAGCAGTGTAGAGCAGTGTGTCTTACTTACTCTGAGCTCTGAGTAACAGCAGTGCTGAGTGGGAAGCTGTTAGGAACCCTGGGAAAAAAGGGCTATTTGGTGAAATAAACTCGGGAACCATAGCATACAATGTCCTTGCTTTGGAGGGTCACTAGAAACATCAGTCTCCTGAAGGCTCTGAAAAGACCCACAATAAAGAAACCTGTTCCGGTTCTCGCACTTACTGCAACATGAAACCCATTTTTCTCTGGTTAGTTATTAACATCTAATGGGAAGTCAGCGTTCTGAGAAACACAGCTTGGGAAATATTGCTAGAGTCTAATGTTTCCATCTTGTAACAAATTTTGAAAGTAAAACCTAGGAATTGAAAAGGAGGGAAAACAAACAGTCTCTCTCAATACCCTTCATGTAAAGTGCTTCCTGGCTTCCACATCCATCCGTCACAAGCACTGGTCCCACCCAGGAAGATGGCCAGAGCACCCACAATTTTATATCTTGGCCTGTTTACAAGTAAGTCTGCATCTACTGCTGGTGAGCAAAGGAACTCCAGCCTCATTGAAAGCCTAATGAGCCTAAAGGGATACTGATACATCTGTCTCTCTCTGAAGTTGCTGTAATTCCTAGACAGACTTGATGTTACCCCAACTCTATTAAAACCCCAGAACTTCAGCCCTTTTCACTTCCGATCTAATCCATCCTGCAAAGACATGAGATCCCAAATGACCTCTAGATGGGTTACACAGAACTAGAATAGCCACTTGTCTCTCTCCCAAAATGAGGTTCCAAGACCACGCCTTTAGAGCTCCTCCACGGTCTGGGGTTAGGTGACTCAGCAATGCCCAAGGGTTTTTATCTGTTTCCCTAGAAAAGTCCACACCCAGGCCAACGTGCACAGAGAACTGTAAGCAAATTCATCACACGAAATCATGTCTACATGCTTCTTATCAACCGCAGAAATTTCTGAATTTAACTAAAATCTCTTTCCTTTATTTCAAAAACTCTTACCAATACGAAATAGAATAATGTAGTCAAAATTCACATTCTTGTGGCTCACGAATCTTGCATTTCTTGCCAACCTTAGATTATGGGCATTCTGTGAGAATTACTGTGCATCAGATATCACTAAGAGGGTGCACAATTTGTACCTTCTTGCCTAGAGCATTCCATCTCTGCCAGATTACTGAACTAAGGATTTCTTAGATTAAAAATACATTAAAATTGGCAACAGAAAGTAAACATGTCTAATTTATGTGCCAACATTGCGTCCTTTTTTTATGGACTTGCATTCAAATTTAAACCTACCATAATATCTGTCACACAGGAATATTAAAAGGATTAAAATATGTAAAGTATCTAACAATGCTTAGAAATACAGTAAATGGTTAATGGAGTTCCTTTAACTGTCAACTATTTGACTGCTAACACAATTAGTTTATTTTTTCCTTTAGAAGAGAGTTTGATACTTATTAGCTTTATGTTATACTATAAGACTTTATATTAAATGGTTCTTTATTCTTTGATTTTAAACAGAAGTAGTTTAACCAGTATATATTTTGCTTTATTCATGTTTTCCTTTCATTGTATGAACATGTATGACGTGTACACTCAATGACAAGTTCTATGCCAGGTGCTGGGGATATAACTATCACTATGTCCTATATAGTCCAATCTAGGTAAACATGTTTTCAAATTAAAGAAAGTTTCTTTTTAAAAGAAATATGTAAACATATTAACAGTGAGAGAGAGAAATAAAAATGTTATTCTTACAACATAAGATAAATTCAAATGCTATCTTAGGGAAGGCCCCTGAATCTATCCATGAGCGCTCTGTCCACTTCGCTTCCTTCGGCTTCTCGAGCTGGGGGGTAATAAATTGCTCTGACTCCTTCGTACCTGGCACTGGCTGAAGAGATACGGGTGTTCCTTCCCGGAAGTTTGTTCAGGACTGAGCCACTGAAGAGCAGACGATTGTGGGGACGTCTCAAAAGAAATTTCTATAACGACTTCTTGATTTCTATACAACACAAACCAATATATTAGTTACAGTATCATTCAATCTAAAATTCGAATTCATGAGACAAACACTGCATAATATAAAGGGAGTTTTATGCGGTCTTGTTACTGATTGAGACTAAGTTCTAGAAATGTCACCTCCTAGATGGGGAAGTTCGCCTCCCACACTCCTATCTGAGGCGACTGTGGTCCTTTTCATCCCGCCGCGCTAACTACTCATGCGGATGGAACAGGAACTGCTATTAGTTAAGTGCTCCACCGCGGGTCATACGCTTTGTGTGTGTGTGATACCTTGTAATCTTTTGTGATAGTGGGAAAGAGGAAGCAATAATTTTGGAACTTCAACGACCACAGCAGTGGGTGCCAGAGTCTCCCTCGGAACAGTGCGGGTGTGCAGGCTGTTACTGGACAAGGTGAGTCACGAAGCTGAGAATAAGCTCTTAGAAACTTTGAGTGATTTTTGTTTGTTGAATCTAGTAATAAAAATATGTGCTTGTGAAAAATATTTAATTGTTTCTTCCCTGTATTTCATTTTTATTGCATTTTACAAAAGTATCGGACTGTGATGGATCAGAAATAACAAACACTGACCCTTCCCCTCCCTGCCCCCCGCCCCCCAACAGTTTGAGCAGCACTGACGGTGGGGCGACAGCAAGACAGCACTAGAGCCCGCAGCGGCGCTTCTGCGCGCACCCTGACTCTGCCCCTAACGGGCGCTGTGAACGTGGGCAAATTATTTGACCTCCCCATGCCATGGCTCCTGCACCGGTAGAAGGGGGTTAATTACATCCACTCACCAATTATGTGTGGGGATTTCCTTTCTTTTTCTTAAATGGAAAGAGAAGACACGAAAACGGCCACTGAAAGGTGAGGTAGATCGTCCTTCTCCTCGGCCAGCGATCTCCTACCCTCTTCCCTTCCCCAACACAACAACAACTGGCACATACTCCCAATGTGACAATTCTGGCTGTCACTTTCTTGAATAAGTTCCTTCATTTCTCTGAGTTCCCCTCTCCTCATGTGTAAAATGGGGGTCATAACCCAGAGGGTTACTGCAAGGATTAGGTAAAAGATTGCAAAAGCACTGATCTCAAGAATGTTCCATAGAAATGGTTCCATGTGTGTCATTGTTGTAATTCCATTAATAAAAGTGGCCAGTCTCTTGGGAAAAGGTGAAAACTGTGCAGCTCGTAAAAGCTTCCTAGATGACCCTTAAATGCCTCCTTAAGATGGCACGCTCCCACTACCACATTTTACTAGATATGAGTAAAACGATGAGTAAAAAAGTAAGTTATCAAAAGTCCTATTCTCAAATATTTCATACAAGGAATTCCTTTAGTATCTGAAGAACATCTGTCTTTCACTATAAACCTCAATCTAAATAGCGGAGCCGTAGACACAGTGTACCAGATACTACGTACACTCAAACTAAAACCAGAAAATAAAAAATGTTTAAATTAACTAAAAATATATCCCTCCCGATGTTTAGCAATAAAAGAGGGCAGCACTCATACTTGCTCAGAGCAATGGGAAGAGAGATTTCCAATGGCGAGCCTTTGTAACTCTGTTTTTCTCCGAGAGTATATTTGACGTCTTGCCCATTGATGACCACTTTTTCTATTGTGAGGTCCTTTGTATCCAAAATCTAGAATTAAATTAATATTTTGAAATGATAAGAACATAGCTTTCTATACAGGAGAAAACGAATATTAGAACTAGGTTAACTGCAATGATTACAGAGTAGAATAGCTACTTAAGGAAAGTAAAACCCAGAGTGAAATTTCAGGAACTGAAAGTCAAAATGTTAGCATATGCCCCATCCTTCAGGACCCAAAGTTCCTGAAACTTTGGGGTTCCAAGAGCTGCACATATATTGATAAGTAAGTATGGAATAGTCACACAACTTTCGGGCTTTTAGTAAAAGTGAAACTTAAATTAAAATGTCTTTGCTTCTATCTCCTAAAACTTCTCTGCTATGAAAAAATCACTCTAGGTGTCCAACCCGCAGCCCCTGGGCCACATGTAGCCCAGGATGGCTATGAATGCAGCCCAACATGAAATCGTAAATTTACTTAAAACCGTTTTTTTGCTCATCAGTTTTTGTTAGCGTCTGTGTATTTAATGTATGGCCCAAGACAAGTCTTCTTCTTCCAGTGTGGCCCAGAGATGGCCAAAAGTTGTACACCCCTGAATAACTTAAGTTTCTTTCATCATGACTTAGTATATCTTACCATGCTTCTTCCTAGAATTAATACAGTCCGGCTCCTGTGCACTTTCATGTATCCAAAAATTAAAACCAACCTTGACACTTGTTATGCAAATAAACAGACTGTAATTGCTGCTGCTGTGTATCTAGAAAAAGCCCAACTAGGTACTGCAACTCCGACCCAGTGACCTAGAGGACTAGGAGAGCACAGCTCCTTGCCTTGGCTGACTAAGGACAACCGCTTTGGGCAGGAAGGAAGTGGCAGCAAATTGGAGTATTTTCCATCCCAATAATCCCTTTTCTGAGCCCTTGACCTCAAACCCTTTCATTGTCTCTCAACTAATTTCTTGTTCTAGAATCTTTAATCTTTCCATGTCACATGACTGTTTCCAAACAACCTAAGCAAGCCTCCCATATTATTTTTAAAACTTCCCTTGATCCTTCCGCTCACTCTGGTAACTATTCATTTTTCTCGTTCCTTTCTCAAACTCCAAGGGCAATCTATGGCTGCTATGTCCACTTCCTCAACAATCTCTTCACCCTTCCCCTTCTTCAATCTGGCTTTTGGCTTCTCTGCTAGTTGGTGAATGGGCAGTCCTTCTCATTGACAGGTCTTTTCTCTTCAATAACCTTGACCTCTGTCTAATCACAGTCCTTATGGACCACATAACCTGTTGAAAGTCCTTTCCTTGGCTTCATTGATTTTGATCCATAAATGGTTCTCCTACTTGTCTAATGCTTTTTCCTCCCTCTCTTTCCTAACTCCTAAATATGACCATGTCCCAGTGTTCCAGCCTCGATCCTTCGGTTTTCTTACCATATTATTCACTTCCTACCTCAGTCATACCCACATTGTCAACTAATATCACTGTGCTGATTGATGGCTACCATCTGTTTCTATAGCTGTACCCCTTCTCTGGGGCCCCAGCTGGAGGCCTCTAATTATTTGCTTAACAGTTCCTTGGGAAATACTGCCTTCAAAAGCCTCCTAAAAATTCTAAAATTGAAGCCACGATTATGTCCCCTAAATCAGCTTTCTTCCCTGATTTCTCTGTTCTGTTCTGTTCTGTTCATGGAACTCCTCAAGGTATGTAACATTTGAAACAGTCAAATAATCCACAATAGATCCCATTTCCCAATCCCACACAACCAATTAACGAGGTTTTCTTTCATAGTGTTCTCACGCTTTCTTTTCTTCCCTCCTACCACCACCCTGCATCTGGCGCTGGCCTGCCTTAGAGCTGCCTAGAGTCGGCAGAAGTTGTTCCCTATCAGTCTTATTGCTTCTCCTATTCTTATTCTCTTCCTCTAAATTCTTTTTAATTTTTTTCTTTCTTTATAGATTTGAGAGGGACAAACAGACAGACAGAGGGGAAGGAACACACAAAAAGAAAGATCAATTTGTTGTTCCACTTACTTATGCATTCATTGGTTACCTGACCAGGGATCGAACCTACAACCTTGGCGTACTGAGATAATGCTCTAACCACCTGACACCTGAGCTAACCGGCCAGGGCCTATATTCTCTATTTTTAATCTTATACTATATATGCTGTTTTAAGCAGTCTCCAATTCTTTCCGTGACAAAGCAGGGCTTAAATAGAAAAGTGTTATGCCTCATTATGCCTCTGTTTACATTTCTACCTGTTATTTGCAAGGTGCTGTAATTAAACAAACAAACAAAACACAAGAGGTTATGTGTTAAAATCAAAACCAAAAAACACCTTGATCTGATTCCCAGCTCAGCCATTTACTTAGTGAAGACTGGAGGATTTCCAGTCAGAAAGACCTGTGTTCAATTCCTGTCTTTTGCCTCTTACTAGTATATGACCTTGGCCAAGACACCGAAACCTCTTCTGAGCCACCAACGGAAAGAACACCTAAAAACTGAAAACTTCAATAAAAGAAACAAATGCTTGAAAGTTATCACAAATGAGTACTAAACTTCAGTGCAAATAACAAAAAACTTCAAAAGGATTTTTAGGAAAGCTGGGCATCAGTCCTGTTAGAGCTCCTTCAGCGTTCCTCAACGTCAGGGACCCCAAGGACAGGAGAGGAAAAGAACACGTGAGGTCCTCACCCGACACTGGCACTGGGTCTGCTCCACAGCGACGGTGACTGACGGTGAGGTCTGATGCCACCCCACCTTCAAGATGCCATTAGCACGACTATTGGGGCAGCCATGATAAGCTTCGGTCGTGCTTTCTAATCCAACTCATCCATTAACTCATCCCACTTTTGAGTGTTCTTTACATGCACAGAGACATGAAACACCATCCCTACCTTTAAGAGAGTCCATAATCCAGTGGAGGAAAGAAACAACCTAACTGCAAATAAAGAAAACCAAACTCTAGGTCTAGATAAGCAAACAATTATAAACAGCCGTCGCTGTACCACAACTAGCCTTCCTTGTATAAAATCTAACTGAATTATGATTCTAGGCTCTCATTTACTAAGCAGACATGCCAACCAGAAATCATAATTAAAAAATCTTTTTTTCCAGATTTGGGGAATGTAAAAACAATGGGCAGAATTTTAGATTGGGATTCTTCTCAAAATTTAGTCCTCCTGACTCTTGCTTACTTATGGAGCACAGATAAAGTTTTATTTTCCACAAAGCAGATAGAGGGCAAGGTCATAGTAAGCAGTTATATGATATCTAAATTCCCTTCTTTTAATAAAAGTAGAGATCACACTGAACCAGGACTTCAGTCCTGCCAACCCTTCCTAGGAAAAGCTGCCTGCAATTAAAAGATAGTATTGTGCGTCAAGAAGACCAAAGTGCAACCTGTAAGGAAATAGTTACCTTCCTGCTTATAATACTGTTATTTTTCTCCCTTATTATACTTTTGGTGACCACATATCCATATACAGAGGAGCTGACCTATTTTTCAAATCGGAATTAGTATAGCAAAGTGTTAACCAAGGGTAAGAAAGTTATGTGCTATATTAGTTTGTATTAATGAACTCAAAATACAGGCCTATTACACAAACAGGAAAGAGGCATGAAAACCACAAATTCTTACCTAAACTTACAGGAGTGTCCAACCTTTTGGCATCTCTGAGCCAAACTAGAAGAAAACTTGTCTTGGGTCATGCAAAATACAGTTTTTCTTGACCGTCTTATTTCTAAAATTCTCACCTATGAAATTCTCCAGGTGAAAGGTACAATGCAAATACTATCAGACAATTTGAGTGAGAACACTGAAAACAGGCTATGTACAGATAAAATAATTTAATAAAATTCCATAAATCTAAACAAGTTTTTCATCATTCAAGTAGCTGGAGAGCTTGCAGATGTACATCTTTTCGAAGCAGTACAATCATTACTTGCTCTTTGGAACGTACAACTAATATACTACATTGAGACATCCTTAAAAAGCTTGAATGGTCCACACGTTCTTAAATTATTAGAAGAGAACAGTGGCAAGAATCGAAGGTAGGAAGGACCATGAACCTGGAGAAAAAGGGATGCTTTGGGAGTTAGCAGAGACTGCAAGTATCAAAGCAAGGCAACGAGAGGGGTCTGGTTCTGGAAATCCTAAGGGGTTTGGGAACGACTGGCAGAGAGACGGAAGGAAGTATCCTGCAGACCTAAGGGTTGAAATAAGGTGACTGGGAAGGAAGAGTGGGATCAGGCAACAGGAGGATGTGAGTCTAACATTCAGATGAGGGTGTGGACTGAGAAAGGTGCCCTGGGGACTGGAAGAACTCAGGGGCCCGAGGAGGGAGTTCCAAGCCGAGGAAATGGGGAGGCCACAGAGAAAATTCGGGCTGGGAACTAGGATTATGAGGGTGCGGAGATTCATGCTAAAACGAAATCTGAGCGCTGGGTGAGGAACGCCGCGTGGATCTGGCACCAGGATGTGCCTAGGGGCTGGAGAGAGGAGAAACTTGAGTAAACCTAAGGGGTAAGGGAAGGGATGCAAACACGAAAGTGGGGAGGGGACGGGGCGCAACAGAGGGAGGGGGTGCTGAAGGAGAGGACGCTGAGAAACGAGAGGGGGCTAAGGAAGAGCACCAGGGAAGCGCGGAGCCAACGGGGGCGAGGGGCTGGGAAGGGGGCTGCAGTAGGGTGAGGGGACGAGAGGCGGGTGGCCGGGGAAAGGCGGGCTCTGGGTGCGGGTCCCACCATACCAGGCTGCGCAGATTGTCCTCCTGAGACTGGACCGTGAGCGCGGCGGTCCCAGTCAGCGCCCGGCGAGTAAAGTCAACGCTGCAGTGCAGATGCAGATGCTTGGTCCTGCAGACGGACTCCGGAGAGGCCAAAGAGCACGAATCCACTACCTCTGGCATGGCTCTGGGGAGTTCCGCAGCACTCGATCGGTAACCCAACAATCAGTGGCTAGACACCTTGACTGAGAGGAAGAGGTGAAAGAGGGAAGGTTAAGAACAGGAGGAGGAATCCGCTGCGCCTGCCGGGAAAGGCTGTTTCTTACAGTGGGAGAAGAGTAAGGAATGGCACGGATGGAACTACAAGTTCCGTCATGCAGCGCGACAAGGCGTTCGCTTTGCACCCTGGGAGTGTGTTGTCGGAAAATGCAAAGGAGCTGGAGATTGTTCCTGAATCGTGGAGAGATGAAACTGGAGGGGAGTGGTAACAGACTGGAATAAGTGGAGTCGGGATAGTATAAAACAGAAGGCCTTCATCTTAGTTCCATTGCATCTCGGTAGAAGGTGTAATGACATTAAAAGAGTGTAAAACCTACTTGTAGTTGTGAACAGGAAGAGCCAGAGGAATAGAAATTTAATAAGTAGCGTGTCAGAAGACCAAGTTTCTGTGCATTTCCTCGTTAGTATAGTGGTGAGTATCCCCGCCTGTCACGCGGGAGACCGGGGTTCGATTCCCCGACGGGGAGGCAACAAAGCTTTTCTTTTTTAAAAATTCACTCGCAAATGAAAATGTCCATAAACGTTACAAAAGTTAGCGTGAAAGAAATAATCCAAGTTAAGGCTTATGTCTTCAGATCTGTTTTGTTGCTGGTTTGCCATGTTGGCAATCCAATAAAAAAAGTGAGCTCGGTTCTATCAGTTCGACAAGGTTTTTTTGTTTGTTTGTTTTGTTTTGTGTAAGTGTTGATTATGTACAGTTCCAGGCTCTGGAGATCTAAAACAGAATAAACCAACATTCCCATGTTAGAAATGTAGGAAGATTATTTCAATATGCTGTAATGAGAGAGTCCTGTGATATGAGTACACACTGGACACAAGGAGAATGCAGAGCTGGGACATCTAGCTCAGCTCCCGGGAAAGGTGAGGAAGGACTGATGGATGGCACTCGCCTTTACCATGAGACCTCAGAGTTGAAATGGTAAAAACTGGAGGAGTACAGGTCTCCAAGGACTTTAAGCATCTGGGCCTTCAATCCTGAGTGCCTGAATGGGGTGGTAATTGAAGAAATTTAAGCAGAGGAGTGATACGGTCAGATTTATGTTATCAAAAGAACACGGGTAGTATTCAGAGAATGGATATGAAAGTCAAAGGCAGGAGAGTTAAGAAACCATTACAATAGTCCAAGAAGAAGATGCTGGGGCCTACCAAAGGAAATTTCACACTGGTAGTAAGGATAGAGAGGGAGGAAGGATTGGAAGGTGTACTTAGATAAATGGATTCTCAGATTGAGAAGGAGCCTAAAATGATTCTCAGACTTTTGGTGTCCATGGCTGGGTAATTAATTATAGAAAGAGGACAAATTTAAGTAGGAAAGCTCTAAGTTTAGTTTTGGACATACAAAGTTTGATAATATACGGGCGTCAAAGTGGAGATGCCTACGAGTCACTTGGTGTGCCTGTGAGTCCATAGCTCTGGGGAGGTTTGGAGTTGACATGAAAATGTCACATAATGTGGTGGCTGCAGCTGTGGCAGTGGGTAAGTTCAGCCCAATGGGAGCGTGTAAAGAGCTGGGAAAAGAGAGTGGAAGCTGGGAGAACACCAGCCTGTAATAAAAAGGAGCTGGAGGATCGGAGGAATCCTTTCACAATCACATCACCTTCAATTTTATTTGTCAGTTATACCTCAATAAAGCTGAAATTTTTAAGGGGGGAGAGGGCAGAGGGAACTGGACTATGAGGAACTTATGAAATAAACTCGAGTCAGCCAGCAATGTCAAGTGCAGCCTGGAGGGCCATTAAAATAAGGAGTAAAAAGTCTCGTTTGCATTTGGCAAAGGGTTGGAGATGGGGAGGATGGTAGTTTTGTTGACTTTTGTGGTTTAGTTGAAGGTGTGTGCCAGCAAGCAGTGGGCTGAGCAATAAAAGAAAAGAAGTGAAATGGAGCGAAAGCCGCTCTGCCAATGTGGGAAGTGAAGATAAAAAAGGAATAGAGGGGAATGTGACATTGAGAACGTGTTTTTCTTGTTTTTTGGGTTTTTTGTTTTTGTTTTTTGTTTTTTGGAAAGGAAACGTTAACACATTGGAATGCAGAAGTGAAAGGGTTTCTAGAGAAGGGGAAATAGAAGATTTTAAAAAGCACGGGGGATAGCTGAGGAATCGAGCATTGGAATGTCACATAGCTCCCCTCTGCATCAAAGTGGTCTGACAAGTACATTTGGCTCCAGCAACAGAAAAAGATGCTAGACATTTGGGTATAAGGAGGATATTCTTATACCCAAATGTTGAGACAAAAGAAAATAAAACAAAAACATGTCCAACTATGAAACCCGATACCTTACATCTGTATACATCTTTATTTCTTAGAGCCTAAAAATGACGTGATTGATATTTGTAAATGATTCGGAGGCCAAAAAGCATTCTGGGTGCCACCAAATAGAGGGTGACAAATATGAAGCAATAGAATTGATACCACCAATCCCCAAATATAGTGTACAACATTAGCAACTCACAAACAATGGGAGTGTTATTCATGTGCGATGGGGGCTTGAGAATAATTTTTTAAAAATGAAACTCTCCATTGCTTTTATAAAATGAGCATTAAATGATATAAAATTTCATATCATTCTATAAAATATCAGAGTGTATGTATGAGAGGAGACTTTATCAAGGATGAAAACAATGATTTATATAAAGTTTTATTAAGGGAAATAGTACATATATTTACAGGGCTATATGAACAGGAAGTACTCCAGCTCTACAGCTCACCTGGAAGAGTTACTCAATCCCTCTAGACCTCAGTCCCCTCAAGATAAATGAAAAGCCACTGCCTCGTGGGGCTGTTGAAAGGCTGAGATGAGATAATATAGGTAGGGTGCTTAGCACTAAACCCAGCAAAGGGTCAGCAGCTGTCACGTGTTAGCTAGCGTTATTATTTTGGTTGGTTTTTATTTTGTTTATTTTGATCATTTTAATACTTATTTTTCTTCTGAGTTAGCAAGAGCTTTCAGGAAGACCTAGAAAATGTGCAACAACCAAACATGGGAAATGAGAAGCAGATCACACTGAACTGGGCCTCTGAAGAGTTTGCAACTTTAGCAATGATCCCCTGTTTTTGAAATCCATTTCCATTTAAGAAATTCAGGAAGTTGCAGTTGATGCATTAACACTTTCCCTAAAAGGGTATGCAGACTTCGTGGTTTTTTCCCCTTACTTCATTCACACAGACCTTGCCTTTCTTCAAGGGGTCAATGCGGTTTACAGGTACTTACCAAGTGCTTTCTGCTCACTGCTGCAACCCAGATAGAGTTGGAGGAGGCCCTGTCCTGCCTGTTGGGTGATGTGCACTCTAGCACACGGCTACACCAATGCCCTAAGACAGCATGATGTTAAGATGAAAGCCAAGGCCCAAGGAGAACTATAAACGAGGTTCTAGAGAGACAAGTTCTAACCCTCAAGGGAGGGGGGTCGGGAATAATAATGCAGCATTTGAGATGGGGCTTGGAGAATGAGCAGGTTTTAATGGGAAAAATGACAGGGGCTACAGAATTGAGCATGGGAATGTGAGATGGGCAGCTTTGTAAGGAAGACATCGTAGCAGGAATCCAGGCAAGGGACCAGAAGCGGAGATGTGTTTGGGAAAGAACAGTTCTGGGGGTACAGAACCCCACAAATTAGTCCAATGCTTCACATACTCCACAATAATCTGCCTTTCTTCTTTTTTAAAAAAGATTTCATTTATTTACTTTTAGAGAGAGGGGACGGGAGGGAAAAAGAGAGGGAGAGAAACACAAATGTGTGGTTGCCTCTCACACACCCTCTACTGGGGCCCTGGCCCGCAACCCAGGCATGCACCCTGACTGGGAATCAGGCCCCCAACCCTTTGGTTCACAGGCTGGCACTCAATCCACTCAGCCACACCAGCCAGGTCTGCCTTTCTTCTTTCCACTCCAGGTTATATACATCTGGTGTGGCCGAGACCATTGGTTGTCTCCCCAACATCTACGTTTCTTTTTATGCTTAGCAATAAAACTCTTGATGTTATCGGACTCATGGCCTCCCAGGAGACTACATTTCCCAGCCTTTTTGCAGACATGGCCATGTAACTAAGTTCTGGCCAAGGTAAGTAGAACTGTCAATTATGACTTTTAGGAAGTGTCTTTAAAGGAGATTTTTTTTCACCCTTCCTCTATTCTATTACCTGGAATGCAGAGTTGGTGGCTGGTACTCTAACTGCCATGCTGTGCCTTGAGGTTGGAACCATGTGCTGAGGGCAGTGCAGCAGCAACATATGAGGGGCTATGAGCTGGGAGCAGCCGGGTCTCTGGTGATGATGGGACTTCCCCATAGACTGCCTAGGGTTGGATTTCTTTTTCTCAAGAGAGAAATAAACTTCTGCGTTGCTTAAGACCGTGTTGTTTGGGTATTCTGTCATTCACGGGAAACTCAGTCTTCACTAGGACACCTGGTCTCAGTGAAAGGGGTTTATCAGTGTGGACCCAGGTACTTATCTACCCTTGTCTATCCATCCAGCACCACTCTTCTGGGGACTGTTACGTAAGTTTGAACAATGTTGTTTATCAGATAGGTCTTTCTTCCCTGTATTTTGTATTTTTTGCTAGAGCATTCTTTCTAATTTAATCACATCACTACCCTGCTTAAATCCTTCAGGGTCTCACCAGTATCTGCAGTTGATATTCTCTACTTTTATCAGAAGAGGTGACTGCCTGGGGATGGTTTAGCCAAGAACATGCACCAGCTGGGCCAGGAGAGGACGCCCAGGCTGGGAGAAACTGTGAAGAGGTGCAGCCAACAGACTGGGCCCTATCTGAAAAGATTAGAGGCAATGTAGCAGAGAGTTTGGCAGAATAAGGTCATAGATGATGTTTTATTTTTGTGTAAAAGGGGGAGGAGAATATATATGTATGTATGTATGTATGTGTATATAGATATATATACACACACACACATAATTCACTCTTATCTGTGTAAAACACTTCTGGAAAAAGTCTCAAGAAGCTCATGGTGTGATTTACCCAGGGGGAGGAAAAGTGGGGTGGCTAAGAAACAGGTGAGAAGTTGATATTTCAACTGAGTGACCTGTTCAGCCTTTTGATTTTTGACATATGTGATTATATTATCTATTCCCAAAAATGTATTGCTTGATTTATTAAAAATAAAGGTTACCAGAACCAAAATCCGGAAACAAAACCAAAATCTGCCTCCAGTGACTTCTCGTTGACACCAAGCTCCCTCGGGCTGGCCCCTCTGACCCCGCTGAACAAGCTTGTCCACTGAAGCTCAGCTTGTCTGCTTCCTGTTGCTCTTCCTCAAGCTGGAAGCTCCCACCTCCCAGCCAGCCCCCTAGTGCCCTTGGCAGGTTTCTCCTCTTCCCCCCAAGACTCTGCCTTCCTTCCCTGCAGTCTGGGCTCATGTCCAGTGGAAGTTCTTTCCTAACAGAATGAGATGTATGTGACACCCTTCCTGTCTTCCTTCCAATGAGTGAGACGTGATTTCACCCATGTTTTGTTGGTTTTTTGGGTTTTTTTTTTCATTTAGCTCACAAATGGTTGAGGCAACCCTGACCCATTTCTTTATTTTTCTGTTAAATCTGTTTTGGCTTGTGTGAGAATTTTATGTTTTTATTGACATCTTTAGTCTATTCTTCAAGTCAAGTAAAGGTTTGGATGGTTGGGCAGGCCAGAAATGAAAGGAGTACAAGTCAAAGTTCTTCCAGTTTTGTAAAGTAGCATGACACCCCACCCTGCCTGTCCCCTCCTTCTACTTCCTTTCTCTCTCTCTGTCCCCACCGTGGTTGACAGCAGGCAGGGCCTCCCCAGGCTCAGAGTCTCCTTCCACACAGGTCTGTCTTTTGTTTCTCTGCGTGTACCTTTGGGAGGGGCCAGGCTGAACAAGATAGATTGTCAAGCTGTGCTGGATTGGGTCCAGACCAAGAAATCACTGCTGGTCACATGACCTTCTCTCTTACCCACAGAGAGTGGCTACAGGCCTAGCAGCCTCAGTGTCTCCTAAAAGCCCCATCAGAAATGCAGATAGATCTCATGCAACTGGATGAGTCTGCATTTTAATGATACCCCCAGCGATCTGTATGCTCAAAGGACACCTTGGGGGTTGGCGGAAATTCAGTACAGGAGTTAATCAAGCATGTTAGGGCAACTTCTCCTGAGTCCGCGGCTCTGGAACCCCCAGTCAGTTATCCCTTAATACCCCAACTTCCTCCCCAACCCTGCACCTGCCACCCTGCATAATTGCCAGTTTGCTGGTCAGTCTCCCCTACCAGCAGGAGGGGTCTTAAAATCTCAGACAGCATCTTTTCTCCTCTCTGAGCATGTTGTGTGAATGAACCAATGTGTAAGTGAATGAATGAGATTTCCTATGAGCTTCCAGGCACCCTTTTACTCAGTGCTTTACTCCATGTTGACTTGGGGCAAAGAGAAAGCGGCCTCCTGAGCCCCTCCTTGTCCTCCAGTGTCACCAGACAATATGTTTGCTTGTGACAGAGAATGCTCTATCCCCTTGCTGCTAATGGCAAATACCTTAAAAAACATTTTTACTGAAGCATACTTTCCATTAGTAAATGCGCACACATCATAAGTGTATAGCTCACTGAACTCTATAAAGCGAACGCACACTGCAATTGTAGCAGAGTGAAATGCTCGGCCTCCCTGACTCCATTCTGTTCAAGCCTGTGCTGCTGTTCCCACGGCCCTCGGAAGAATAACACCTGCCTTGTGCTGCACAGAGACAAGCTCATCCTCAGAGAAATTCTGCTGGAGCTTGTGTTTTCCAAAAACAGTTCCTCCCTAGTTTCCCTTCTCAGGCCATAAAAGAAGCCTAAACTCTGCACTTTGGGAAGATGGATTGGAGGAACGGCTAGGGCTCCCATCTTCTTGGTTGGCACCTTCTCAGTCAATACACCTTTCTTTACTCCAAACCCTGACGTTTTGCGTTTTGACCTTTTCACACTTCCGGCACACAGACCCCGGACTAATAACATGATCAGCACCAAGATTAGATATAGAGCCTTACCACCACCCCCTAGAGACCCCCTCACACCCCCTTCCAGGCTCCAGAAATATCACTCCCTGGGCACAACCACTGCCTGACTTCCAATTAACATTTGACTTCTCTCTGTTTTGCTATCTGTATTGCCTTCCCACAAATGGAAACATACAGTAGGTACTCTCATGCTCGACTTTTCGACTCACTGTGTTTATGAGATGCCTCCAAGTCATTGTGTGTGGTTCTGGGTTGTACAGTGTCATTGCTGCATGGCATTACATGGGTGGATATACCACAGTTTACTTACCCATTTCACTGGGGGTGGACATTGGAATATCTTTTTGTTCTGGGTTATTACGAATAGTGCTGCTACAGGCATTCTAGAACACATGTCTTTTGGTGAACACATTATAGCCAGGTTTTGACATGCCACTTTGAAGTCTGGACAGCTGGACCTATGTCAAAACCCATCGTTTGGGGCCACCACACCAAGCCAAAATTCACCAGTTGTGACAAGCCAGGTTCTGTAGTCATGGACGTAAACCCAGCAATCCGCCAGTTTGAATCGGGGAAAGGTAGATCAAGCAAGGAGGGAATCTGTTCTCAAATTACCAGAAAAAATGTATTTGCAACTGCTGGTGTAGATCATACTTGTTTCTTTTAGCCACTCTTTTCTGGTCTAGGTGTGCCTGAGTCCAAGGCTCAGCCATACTGGTGTTTTTCTGATGAGTTTCCAGCTTTTCTTATATTTTTCTTGCTAAGTAGCCTATGGTATCTTATCAGCACAGGTAGTCACATCTTGTGTGCTGACTATCTCAGGCATGAGTGGAATTTGACAAGTATCTACAGGACTTCATTTTCAAAAGCAACGTTTCTGCCTCATGTTAATTGGCTTTGAAGCCAATTTTTCTTGTTTTGCCAACAGAGCAGGTTGTTGCTGCTTACCTGTGAAATATGTTTTCAGCAAAGACCAACGTGAAAGGCTTTCCTCCTAAACGTTCTTCTCATCTACAAATTCAGAACTATCTACTATTTTGTCACTTCTTATAAAAGGGTTCTCTTGCTTGGTATTTGGAGTTGAGCAAACTCCTGTAAGAGACTCACGTGGTGGACTTCCTCTTCCCTTCCCCACAGGTGTGTGTCTCGGTGTTTCTCAAGTTGAGTCACGCACTCCCACGTGCCGACTGACCTGGCTTCTACCTCCCTTCCGAGCTGCTTCCTCTGGGCTCCCAGCGCAGCCCCTTCTCCCACCGCACCCACCCCTTCTCACAGACACGCCTCAATGCCCAGCTTTGCTCATCCAGGTCCCAGTGCGGGGAGGCCCTCCCTGCTCTCCACTCTCCCCTCTGTTCCCTACCCCCATTCTCCCTACACATTTCTCCAGTGTTTGTCCCTTCCTCTCACAGTCCTTAATTTTCCGTAGTGGGAACTTCATACATACACATATATGTATATATGTGCACGTGTGTGCATATACACACACACAGTCAACCCTCATTACTTGCAGATGTCATATATGTGGATTTTTCCACTTGCTAAAATGTATTTGTTACCCTGAAATCAATACTTGCAGCCCTTCGTGATCATTTCTGGACACAGGCAGAGCTGTGGAAAATTTGAGTTGTCTGAGGCCCGCAGTCCCAGCTGCTCGGTTTTCTTGTTTGTGCTTCTTATAATGTAAATAAGTGTCCTTTCTGCGGTCTTGCTTTTCGCATTTTTGAGATTTTTGTTGTTGACTTCGCTGTTTAAAATATCCTCCCAGCCAACGGCGGAGGATCCCAAGCACCAGAGTGCGGTGAAGTGCCTACGGAGATGATGTGTGTGTGTGAGCTAAGTTTTGTTCAGGTGCGAGTCACAGTGCTGTTGGCTGTGTCTTGAGTGTTAATGAGTCACCTATATGTTGAATAAGGTGTCTTTAGACAGAAACACACGTAAAACAAGGTTACGCATTGGTTGGTTGATGAAAATATTGTTGCCAGGGGTTCTCAGGACCCTACTGTACTTTTCCTGGGAGCAGTGGTTCAGGATTTGCTAATTCAGTGTTTGAGCTACTTCCTAGAACATAGTCAGGAGAATCACCCGTGTGTATTTCTTGTCCTTCCAGTTAGTTTCTATGTGTCTTCCAACCTCTCTCTGCTCCCAAAGGAGTAAAGGTCGCAGGCTTCTCCCAGGAGGACCTTGCAGTGCCTTTCGCTCCCCCGCAGCACCCAGCTCAGCGCCTGTGACGCGGCAGGTCCTTACCTGATAGAAAGGAACTGAAGACAGAATGGAAAGACAGCCCACCGCATGGGAGGACATACCGCCAATGATGCGTCCGATCAGCGGTTAATGTCTAAAATGTATAAAGAACTCGCACAACTCAACACCGAAAAACAAAAATAAAAAACCAAACCCAAAGGATCCACTGCAAGGAACCAAAGAAGGGAGGAGAGGGTGGGAGGAACAAAGGAAGGGAAGTGGCAGGATGCAAAGACGCGCCGCGGATGCTGCGGTTGGCGCTGGCGGCCGAGGACCAGGGTCCCAGAATTTCCTAGTCTCTCTCTCTTCAAAGGCGCCCTCTTCATTTCTGAGAGAAATCGTTGGCCAGAATGGTATAAAACTAGAAATCAAGTGATCTTTTGTGACAGATTTGGCTTTTATTTCTTCTCTGTAAGAAACGTGACAGCCAATCTGCCGGATTCTTTTGAGCTTTTCCATCTCTCCTTCCCGTCTCTCCCCAGCTCCCACCCCTTCACTTGGAGAGGGGGAACTGCGGAACTACTAATCTTGGGCCTGAAGTGGGCCCTCATGGCAGACATTACCACCACTCTGGGGCATTACCATCATTCAGGGTATTACCTCCACTCCGGCCATTACCTCCACTCCAGGGCATTACCAGACACCTCTCGTGGGTACAGGCAGCATGGATGCCTGCTTGTCCTTGGGAAGTTCATAAACTCACTGGGAAAATAGAGACCATAAAATGAAACCACAGAAGAGTGGTGTGGAACATGGAATAATTAAAGAGTATTTAGGTGGACCGTTCCACACATGCTGTAGGAGCTCAGTGGAGAGGCCAGTGGGCACCTTCCTGGAAGCAGTGAGGCTTGTGTGGAAACATGGCTCAAGGGTCCCTAATTCTTCTGTGTTGCTAACCAGTATTAGTAGAAATTGGGGGCACACCTTCGATAAATGTTCATTTGCTTATTAATAAATTCTCTATAAGTGTTAGCAAAATGAACAAATATCTCAAGGCACAAAATACATGAAAGGCTATGTCTGTTGTCAATGATAACGAATATACATTGTTATTTTCAGTAACTGTTTTAATAATTTTGATTTGCATGGTGGTGTTCAGGGTGCAGGGCTGCCTCATCAGATGGGAGCTGAGGACCACTACTCTGCTGTGCTTGTTAAACCAACTCGCCCACCTCATCTTGGAGCAGGAGAACCCTCAGTTCTGCCATGTCCCTGTGGCTCGCTTACACTCACATTCTACCTTCTGCACAGAGACTGCCATCTGTGAGATGTGACCCTGGAGCTTTGAATTGCCTGAGTGTTTAGAAAAGTCCTGAGCCTGCAGAAGGTTTCAACCGGAGACAGAGAAAATACCAGCCCACTGAGAAAAGTTAAAGGAACAAGAGAAGAACAAAATACAGTTGTTCACGATCATCCATCACAAGTCACGCCTGTGAAACAGACCCAATACGCAAATAAAGTCAGAGACTTAATGTTTTCTGCCTGCACCCATGTGTCATCCCCTCTGGAAAGCCCTCCTGAGTGAACATGTCAGGTTTGGATGGGTAATTGAAAAGGGAAGCACTTCCAGTGAACTTGATGCCTAAGAGCAAACTCAGGCACCAAAGGCAAATTCGGAAAAATAACTCACGCTCCTTTGAACCCTCAGATGTATTTCCAACCAAAACACAAACCATCCCATTTCACGCAAGAGGCCGATGTGCCCAGGGGTCGTCTGCTTCACCCTGGCTGGGTGATCAGGACAGGATTCACTGAGGTGTCCTGTCCCCTAGCAGTGGAGGAACTAGCAGCCACTGGAGAGCTATCTTTCCTGCTTTGAACAAGCATCCCTCAGCCTTGAAAGTGACATGCCACCACTCCTGTCACTTTCACTCAGTCACGCAAACCAACCCTGAGACAACAGGAAGGAGCATATCCATGTATGAACTCCAGGAAGTGGGGATCATTGGAGGTCTTTTGGGGGACTTGCTGGTACCATATGATAGACATTATCATCACCCCCATTTTACAGAGGAAGACACGGAGGCTCCGATAAGTCATTTGCTTCAGTCACCGAGTGCGCACTGGGCAGAGCTGCGGTTCGGACGCAGGCAGCAGGGCCGCAGAGCACGTCCTTTCCGAGCGCTGCCCTGTGCCCTGGCCTCCCCACAGGCCTTTTTCTAACTTCCTTTCTCCCCCCTACTGCACAAAACATTGCGAATAAGATCTATTTCCTTTTGCTTAGACCATTTTGAAAGCCATTGTTTCTCAAGGGTGGATATTGGAGGGTTTCCAAAGAGTGAAATACAATGAGAACATCTGTCCAAAGCCCCTAAGGTATACACATTAATTAATTAATCAATTAAGAACATGTAAGTCGCAGATTCTGAATGACACAAGACTGGATCGATTTCGGGGTTGAACCTTGACAAAATGAACACAAGGCAAAGTGCGTACACTCTGCCACATTCCTTTCCTTTGTGAGTGTTTGCGTCAGGTTGTTGTCTCATAAGGCTGGGTGGGCTAAATTAAGCAACGTTTTGCAAAAATAAGTCTGTAAGACTAGCCCTTAGGAAACAAAAGCCGGAAAGAGAAACTACATTTTGTATAAAATGTGCAACTGTGGGATAACAGCTTACGACAGTCTGACTGGAGAGAGAGAATAGTTTACATACAAGAAGCACTGGGATTCTGTACGACATTAATGTCACCTCTGTAAATGGTTGGGTCAAAGGTCAAGCTTTATTTTTCTTTTGTTGTGATTTTTTTAAAACCAAATTTGCACCGCATTACACAAAATAATTGTGAGCCATTATTTTAAACTAGGTTATAGCAAGCATTAATCAATAAGGACATGTTATGTTATTCAACATATTTTTTAGCACTTTCTATGTGTTAGGCCCTATTCTAACTGCTTTAGACATTTAGAAACATTTTAATTAATTGTCATAATAACTTGTGATGTAGGTTCTATTACTTTCCCCATTTTATAGATGGGAAAACTGAGGCATGAGCTCTGCCCTGGTTAGGTAACCAGGTTAGTTAAGTTGCTAAGTAACCTAAGGTTAAATAAAAAGCCAAGATTATGCAACTAGTCAGTTCCAGAATTGGAATTAAAACTGGCGCTATGGCCCTAGAGCCTGGCTTTTTATCAAGATTTTGCCTGGTACAAAACTACGGATACACAGTTCATTCTCTTTTGTGACTGCTTGGGCCATCCTCACCCCTCCTCCGGCAAACTCCTCCTCTCTTCACAAAAGTCAACTCAGGCTCACCCTCTGCTGTTCAACCTTCTGTGGCGTACACGCAGACTTCGGCACCTGTGTCTCCTCATTCTCGATATGAGACGTTTGCTGGGTTTTCTCTACGTAGCTTCTAGTCTTTCTTCTGCTCTGGCAACAGTTCTGTGACCCACCTCATTTCAGGGGTAGCTCCTGGGACTCAAGTCTCACCGATCAGAGCACTGAGGAGCCCCAGCTCAGAGGCAATGCTGCGAGGCAGGCCTGTCTAGTCAGAGCGCACCCTGGACCATGGCAGGAACTTCTGGAGAGAAACACACACGGGTCCACTGCAAGTGTGAAGCCTTCTTCTCTCCCCCTTCTCTCATGAAGCCAACATGACGAGAGCCACGAAGAAATGGGAGCATGGGGAATGTCACTGCTGCCGATGTTGTTTGAGCTGCTGGATCACACCCCTCCTAACTTCAAAATATACGCTTGGACTTCACGAGCTAACAAATTCCCCTTTGCAGCCTACACCAGCTGGAGTTTTCTGTTATGTGTGACGGAAGGAATAGTAACCAACAAATGTATCCCACTCTGTGTCTACATGTTTGTCTACTTCTTTATGCCACGATATCTCTCTATTGGACAATAATAATTTGAGGCCAGTAGACGCTCAATAAATATTTGTTGACTGAATTCACTGAAAAGTGTTTTGTAGGAGACTGAGCCTAGAGCAGGAAGGCTTTTAGGGAGGCTCATGAACTTGGTGCAAGCTGTGAGCAGGAGACTCAACCAGGCTGAAGAGTGGGGTTGAAAGGGAAGGGACAGACACCAGACAAAGAATGAACAGGCAGTGGGGTGAGTGGGGCCCGCAGTGTTTAGCTCGGGTGCTACCCCATTCTGCGTGTTCGTGTCTGTGGGTTTCAGTAAGCTCCTCTTCAGCAGCCTGCCTAAATGAACATTTAATTTTACCAGCTGATTATTGCCTGTCTAAATCACCCATCTCTGCCAGTTTACCACAAGTAGAAAAATTAATGGCAGAGAGTCAGAGGCTCATGTGTGAGCAAATAAGCATGACTCTTGCATATACAAAAAAGAACTTTTATTAAACACCTTCAGATCTTCATAAGGGGTGGAGCCAGGAGCCCAGAGGCCCACATGAGTGTTCTCAGTGACAGGCAGCTTCCGGACAATTTAATGGAGCCTCAGTTATGAGCAAAGGCCCTGAGCAAAATGGAGATTGGTAGGTGAGGTGGTTCTTGCCTTCTCTGATCACCAGCCATGTGGACACTGAGAAGGAAACCCTTGGAAGGTATGAGCGATGACACCCTGTAACCAGCTCCAGGACCCCGTAGAAGGGGGGAGCAAGGCCCCCCTTCACTTTCATCACCTCACTCAAAAACAGGAGCCAGTCCTATTGTGACTTAGCCTTTGGGCCTGCCCGGGGGCAGGCCAGCAGGAAGGACAGGCACGACCTGTTTCGCTTCTGCTCTCCGACAGTCACTGACCTGCAGACTTCCAGCTGTGAGACGCTCTCTGGGTGACCTGCACCCAGCTTCGTTTCAGGGAGACCCCAACGTCAGGGAGAAGGGATCCAACGAGCTTTCTGTGATGTTGGAACTGTTCTGTATCCGTGCCGTTCATCACAGTAGCACCGACCGCCGGTGGCTATTGAGCCCTTGAGATGGGCCTAGTGCATCTGAGGGACTAAATTTTTAATTTGATTTAATTTAATGTATTTTAATTTAATTTAATTTAATTCATTAAAATTGCAATTTAAACAGTGACGAGTGGCTGCTTAATGGATAGCAACGCTTTATAGTTTCTCTCCTTCTCTCTCCTCATCTGCTCTGCCTTCCCCTTATTTTCCCTCCCATCCCTCTCCCTCTTGCTGAAACAGCTCCTGTGAAATGTGGACTTCCTATTTTTTAAAACCCTCTCAGTCTGGGCCAGTACCCTAATGAGTTAGATGAATGTGGCCTCTTTTAGAAGAAGAGGAAGGTTTGTGATGATAAATCAGAAATAGCATCCTTCAGGAATAATCCACAGACACGAACACACAGAATGGGGTAGCACCCAGGCTAAGCACCGTGGGCCCCACTCACCCCACTGCCTGTTCGTTCTTTGTCTGGTGTTTGTCCCTTCCCTTTCAACCCCCCTCTTCAGCCTGGTTGAGTCCCTTGCTCACAGCCTGCACCGAATTCATGAGCGTCCCTAAAAGCCTCCCTGCTCTGGGCTCAGTCCTCTCCCTAACACTCTAATTCATCACATCATATGCTGTCGTTTCAAATTATTAACATTTTACACAATTTCTTTAAACTGGTTACTTACCTCTTATTAGAAAGAAACTGTAAGGACAGGGGATGCATCTGTGAAGCGTTCAGGATCCAGGCTCCTGGATCGAGATCTGACTCTCTTTTAGCAGCTGTACAGACCCTTGGGCAAGTTCTTGAATTTTTTAGTATCTCTATTTCCTCCTTGTAAAAAGGGATAATAATACCCAGAGGATTGTGGTGAAGCTTAAATCATTTTTCTATGTAAAGCACATAGGATAAAGCTTGGCAAATAGTAGGTGTTAATCTAATTGTTCACTAATACCAGCTTAGCATGCTTCCTTGCACACAGAAGGCACTCAATAGATGCTTGCTGAATGAATGAATTACTGGGTTAAGCATGTTGCCACCAGGTGGCAGTAGTGCCTCATTTATAAAGACTAGACCACAATCACACAGGCCTATCAGTCATTAAAACTCTCTTTCTTGAAGCCCCAGATGCCCTGTGTGAAGTAAAGAACTGAACCTTCTCTCCCTCCTGCTCCTCCTTTTCCTCTAATTTCTGCCCTCTTTGTACTGTTGTGAACCTTTTCCCACTGTATTAGTCTGCTCAGGCTGCCATTGCAACAGACCAGGTGGCTTAGACAACAGACATCTGGTTTCTCACAGTTCTGAAGGCTAGAACAAGGGGTGGTTTCTAGTGGAGCCTCTCTCTTGGCTGGTTGATGGCTGTCTTCTCACTGTGCCCGCACATGGCCTGCTCTCCGCTGTGCGCAGGGACAGAAAGATCTTGGTATTTCTTCCTCTTCTTCTGAAGTCACCAGTCAGATTAGGTTAGCCTCCCTCCCATGACCTCGTCTAGCCATGACTACCTCCCTGAAGACCCTACCTCCGAACACAGTCCCAGTGGGGGTTAGAGCTTCAACATATGAATATGGGGGCTGGGGAAACACAATTCTGTCCAAACATCGCCTTTATTTCCAATCTCTAGTCTTGTACTTCGTACCAGTGTGGGTTTGCTTTCTTACTCCCGATCATGCCCCCATCCTTTGAGCTTTGCATGGCTTTTCTAGAACGGGTCACACAGGCTGTAAACCAAACAACTCCAGGGGGCAGCATTCACACTGCAGCAGTCAGCAGATGTTTGTGTACTATCCCAATGTTGAAAGAGGCAAGAGCAATGTGTCTTGAGAAAGGGAAGTCTTTTCTGATTCACACAAAATCCCCTCTTTTCCCTCCATTACCTTCCTTTCCTCCTCCCCATCACTCCCTTTCTTTGGCTGCTCTCCTTCCTAACTCTCCTGCTCAGGCTGAACTTACTTCACACTCATAAACACATTATGTAATTCATCACATCCCATGTTTGCTCAGCGCTGTGGGTGAGCCAGGCTCTGTGTGGGTGCCCGGTGGTGTACCCTAACCTTGCACCTTTAAACCAGCCTGGCCATCCACACCCAGGAGGCCAATACCAATTGGAACGAGACTGCAGCATCCTTGGGTCACTCATGCTGTGCATTTATGTTGGGGCAGGCATTCAGACCCAAGCATGGAGAGGAAGAGGGAGAGGCACACGAGGGAGGAGAACCCCAAAATCCAGAATTCATTTATAAAAAATTGTGTATCTATTGTTACGTGTTTAAACTTCAGTCACCTTCAAAGTATTCTCCATTCGATTCACTGTGCTTATTGAGATGTTTTCCCCACTGCTCAAAACAGTTTTTGAACTTGTTGATTTTGCTGCCTTTTAGTACTTCTGTTGTTTTTTTATTTTACCTCTTCCATATTGGCAAAATGTTTTCTTTTGGGACTTTAAGGACTTTTTTCATCTGGGGAAACAAAAAAAGAGTTGCTCAGGGCGAGATCGGGTGAAAAGAGAGGATGGGGCACAGGAGTCATGCCTTTTTTGGTCAAAAACTGCTGAACACTCAGCGTGGTATGAGCAGGTATGCTCATAAATCGCCCATCATGAACTGGGCAAATGTGTTGAAAGGGCCTTCAAAAAAAATTCACTGAATGTGAACTCAGCCTCTCACCACAACACCAGCTGGTACACTGATAAAATGGGTTCCTAGAACATTAACCAGTGGGGAAAGCCTATACTATAGTGGGCCCACCCTCCAGAAGATAATCCCAGTTTTGGGGGGTCCCCCCTCCTATATTACTGTAATATAAACTAGTGTTTGCTGAACATTTGCTATGTTTGGCAAATAAGTCCAATCTCTCTCTATGTATTACATTTAATCACCAAATGATGTTCTTATTTTATAGATTAGAAAACTAAGCTACAGAGAATGTAGCAGAGACTCCTAATTGTTCCCTAATTTCCATTTTTTCTTCCTTTCTTTAAGTAATAGAAGCCCATACATTTTGACTGGCTTCCTTGTACTTTAATGTAGCCATGTGGCTAAATTGTAGCCAATTGGATGTGAGTAGAAAATAAAAGCGACGTCTGCAGTTTCAGGGTTCTATCCTTAAAAGGAAGCTGCTTGCCCACTGCTTCCTCTTTTCCTTGTGCCCATGCTCAGACAAGGATGGGCCGTCGTGAGCCAACTCTCCATGACAGCAAGGACAGTAAGCTGGGGGAGTACAGAGTGCAAGGGAGAAGGAACCTGCTCCGTGGATGAGCTTATGGGACAAAGCCATGTGCCTACCCTAAATGTATCTTTAGATATTATGTAAATAAGAAACGTCTATCTATTTTGGAGTCACCATATTTTGGGGATGTCTTTGTTACAGCATCTTGGCCTATATTGTAACTAATGTGGAGATGTATAGTAACATGCCCAAGATCACACAGCTCACGCACAACAGCAAAAGGCTTTAAACTCTGCACAAATTGAAGCCAGAGTCCAAGCTCCTAATCAGTAACTGTACCATAGTGTCTTGTTCCTCCGAGAGTTCATAACCTCCAGGCTGTGAGGGACAATCAAGAGGGCCCTAAAACACCAATGGTGCCACCTCCTCACTGAGTACCTGAAAGTCCTGTTACTATTCCCTTCTCTGAGGCATTAGAGATTTGGTTAAAATGTAAACACAACCAGGGGGCCATGAGCCAAGGAAAGTGGGCAGTATGTAAACCCAGAAAGGGCGAGGAAGTGGATTCTCTCCTGGAGCCTCCAGAGGAATGGGGCTCTGCCAACACCTTGATTGTAGCCATGTCAGACCCATTTTGGACTTTTGACCTCCAGAACTGGAAGAAAATAAATATGTGGTGTGTTTTTTTTAAAGCCACCAACCTTGCAGTATTTGTTAGAGTAGCAATAGTAAATACTACAGGGAATGTGGTTGTCAGGGTCCCTGCAGGAAACAAGTGGCACAGGTCTAGGCTTAAGTGACAGAAAGTTTCCTAGAGAGACTATATCTTGGACAGGTATGGGTAGGGTTAAGGGCATGCGCGCGCGCGCGCACACACACACACACACACACACACTAAGGTATGAGGAAGCACCAAGAGGTTAACCACGGCAGGAAGCCAGGATCTTCCTGAGGCCTGAGGAGCCCAGAACAAAGAATGCTGCCACTGGTCCCCGGGGAGAGCTGGAGCATGAAGCGACCACCCCACCGATGCTGTGGCCATAATGGCCAGGCTGTGGGCTGGGCAGATCCCTCAAGTGTGTCTGTTCGGTACAACAAGCTCCAGTGGTCAATAAAAGTTCTTTATAAAAGATGTTTGGCCCTAAGAAAAGATTCACAGTGAATCTTTACTCAGCCCCTGAGATCAAACCAGATAATATTCACAGCTCACTAAATGAGGAAGGAACCCCACGAGGCCCCCTCGTGTGTGCGTCTTTAACTCTTGTTCTAGTTTTACTTCACTTTGAATAGGTAAAAACGCTCTTAGGGGTTATGACTTATGCTTATTTCAACGGATATTTTTAGCGGAAAAACATATATAAATGGTATAAACAGGGTATAAAAAGCAATGCAGCTACCCATGTGTGCGAAAGCCTGTCTAATGGGCCAAAGCTCTAAGCTGGGCACCACCATGCAGCTCTGGGCAGTGACCCATGCTTTAGGCAAAGCAGCAAGGGGAACGTTAAAGGTTCCTCCAGTTTTAATATAGTACTGCTTACCCTGATCTCACAGGTCAGACCCAGAATCACCTGGGAGAATGTGCAAGGGGGAATGGGTGCTTTGATCTTTTCATAGTTTCCTTCTTGGTAAATAAACTTGTATTTTCAATCCAAATCTCATTCTGCAATTTCCTGCCAAATTCAGTTCTCTGGAAAGCTTACCTTTGCTTTTTCCACCTCTGCCCTCAGGCATTCAACAAACACTTTACCTTTTTATTTTCCCAGATTTCAGTGAAACATTTTAGAGGAACAAGGCATGCGATCACAGCCCGCGCGGCCTCCCCCACAGCAGGACTCAACTTGGGGCCTCTGTTTTCCCTCAGACTTTTCAGTTGCCTCCTGATTGGCATTAAATGCAGCTAAATTTGGAGATTTAGAAGTAATCTAAGTGGAAACAGCTTGATTTGCTAGAAAAAAAGAATAAAAGTCAGAATAAAATAATGACCAGCAAATTGGAAGAACAGATGCAATTTTGCCACCAATAATTTTTAGAATTCCTTAGATTGTCATTTGTTGTTATTCTGTTTCCATTTATTCTGCCAAAATAAGTTTAAAGCAAATTTGAACCTGTTTTTATAGATGAAGTCAATGAATTTAACATGATAGCTTTACAAAAATATAAAACCCAGATAAATTGCATGGTGAAATCCCATTCATTTAGATCCTACCCATATTTGCCATGATTCAGATATGAGTTGGTTTAAAGTTTACTTTTCTACTCCATAGTGGAAAGGGTTTATTAGGAAAATAAGGTAAGCAAAATTGCAATCTTTTTAAAGAGTCAAATAACTTTCAAGTATTTGAAAAAGTTTTGATAATTTTAATTTGCATATAATTCAATTTTTTAAGACTATTTATTTATTTATTTTTAGACAGAGGGGAAGGGAGAGGGAGAGAAACATCGATGTGTGGTTGCCTCTCACCTGCCCCCCACTAGGGACCAGGTCTGCAACCCAGGCATGTGCCCTGACTGGGAATTGAAGCAGCAACCCTTTGGTTTGCAGGCCGGCGCTCAATCCATGAGCCACACCAGCCAGGGCAATTATTTTGACAAATAATTATCGATATTTTTGACTTCCCTGACATTTACACAGGATTTTGCACTTTACAAAACATTTTTGCTAGCCAGAGTTTTTGTTCTCACTATGTAGAGACATTTTATTGGGTACCTCTTAGGTGCTAGGCTAATTCAAATGCTGAAAAAAAAAAAAAACTGTAGGCTTAAAATAGAACCTATATCCAGGTTACATTCATTTTCTCACCCTCACCCCACTCCAGAGCCACCCCTCTAGGTATTGAACTTTGAGCACTTTTTAAGGACACCTGTATATCTTAGTTCTCTGACTCTCCAGAGCATCCACTGTCTAGAACTGGGCGTGGCGCATAAAATATGCTCAACAAATATTTGTTGAGTGAAAAACTTCTGACTCCTAGTCCAGTGCACTTTTGCTACAACACGGCTAGCAGTTATCTAGAGACAATTGCTGAGCTAAGGAATATATATTATTGAATCCTCAGGAAAAAACCCTAAGAGATGGATAGTAGTATTATCTTCACTGAAGAGGTAAGAAAAATGAAACTCAGAGAGTTAATAGTAACTTGTCCAGGGTCACATACCTAATAAGTGGCAGAACCAAAATGTGGGTCCAGGAGTGTTTAATTCCGATTCCCATGCTTCACTACCACCCTATGCAACCTCCATAGCTGACTCTTAATTATTAGCTAGCCAGGTGCTAAAATGCAAGGTCTGTCAAGGCAGAGATGGTGTATTTTGCTTTGTTACTATATTTCCAGAGCCTAGAATACTTGGAACAATTTGGTATCGGGTATACTCTTAAGACATCCATGTGTCTTAAGTAAATAAACAAATTATTTACTTAGCAATGCTTTGCTAGAACCTGCATTTGCTAACATGTTGTATGACATTTATTCCATGATTGTACATAGAGGACACTGTTAGGCTATTTTGTCCACCACTCCTGTTAGGATAGCTCTGATTTGTGCCCATCTGTTTAACATATGAATCAAGGAACAGGCATCCCATTCCTGTTCCAGGGTAAAATCTTGGTTGATCTAAACCAGGGACTCCCACCTCAAAGTAGTTTGGCAATGTCTGGAGACATGTTTGGTCATCACAAGGGAGAGGGCTGTGCTACTGACATCCAGTGGGTAGAGCTCAGGGGTGCTGCTGAACATTCCACAATGCACAGGGTCACCCCCCACCCCCACCCCCAAGAGTGATCCAGTCCAAATGCCAGTGGTGCTGAGGCTGAGAAACCCTGATCTAAGCCAATCATGCTGGTCTCATTTCTCATGAAGTGAATGGTTTGGGTCCAATCAGGTGAAGTAATTCTGGCCAATGAGATGACAGCAGAAATCTACTAGGGGAACATGGCAGAAAAGGTTCGTTACCTCCGCTTACTCATTTCCCCTTTCTTTTCTGCATGGCAGCATTCCTCCAGTGTTGGCTGGGCGCATGCCCAGCTATATAGACTATACTTCCCAGCCTCCCTAACTGAAAGATGTGACCATGTGACTAAGTTTTAGCCAATGAGATGTGAGGAAAAAATGAGTCTAATTTCCAGGTCATGTTTTTAATAAGATGATTGCTAGTCTTTACTTTCCCTCTTTCCTCGTTTCTATAGAAGGAAGGTGGTATTGGTGATCCAACTTGAAGCAAGAGCATGGCTCCAGGAAATGTCAGAGAAACAAGATAGAAAGATTTACATTGGGAGTGGTACAGGAGAGGTAAACAAATTTATTTGTTGTTAGAACCATCATATTTTCAAGTCTTTTGTTTTAGCAGCTTAACTTGTATTCTAATACAGAGTGCTTCAGACTAAGGTTCTCCTCTCAGATAAAACACACACACATACCTGCACATACACATACGAAAGGACTGTTTGTGTAAAGGATGCGGTTTGTGTGGAAGGTCTGGAGCCATGGCTGCCATCTTGTAACCATGAGACAAGGTGGCCAGAGGGTCAAAGCAGAACTGCTAAGTGAGAATGGCCTGGGATGGTTGTAAGAAACCTGGGTCTTTTCTGACATTGTTGAACCATTGAATTAACTAACTTTGCTTCTGCACTACCTTAGGATTTGTTAAACAAATACTAAATTTTCCATTTCATTGAAGCCATTTAGAACTTTTTAAATTATAGTCCTATTCTGATTTCCTTTGTGTACTCAAACACGAAGATACCAGGTTATTATAATTATGCTCAGACCTCTTTATTTTACTAATTTATATTGCCTTCCTTCCTACTTCTTTCCACCAAGTTCATCTGAATCTGTGAGGTTTCTGTATCGGAAGTTACAAAAGTATATTGGGGAAACGTATACTACCAATCCCGTGTGGAAATGAGGGTGCAGGGCAGCAGCTACTAACCCTTGCAGTGCTTTTTCTTAGAAGAGCCCCACTGAGCTGGCAGAATTAACTGGAATGGGAGGCTCAGCTTCCAAGAAGTCGGGACTGCGGAGAACTGTGTAGCCTGCCCTCTGCAGCGCTCTGGGGCGTGCCATTCATATGTCAACGGCGCCCCCTAGTGTTCAGTCATGCACAACCTCATGGTTCGAGGTCATCCCAGATTAGAGGGTGCCCACGTTATTTAAGCCAATTATTTCCATCTACTTTGTTGCCACTGAAGCCCCACTCATAGCCCTTTCCTAGTTACACTGCCCAGACATCTCTGAAGCCACTAAACTCATACTAACAAGGTTGCAACGTGGGCAAACCTCTTAGATGAAACTAAAATGAGAGCAAAGGCTGTTCCCTGGAGGCACCGGTAAACCCTCTTTGTTCCCCTCTTGGCAGACAACAGAGAAAAGGGCCTTTGCTCTCGCCCTCAGGGTTCTGCTTTTCGCCATCTGTGCACCCGCCACCGCCACCGAGGGGCCAGTGCAAAGGTGAATTTCCATTCACTTCCTGCCAGCATCTGGCTCCTGCTTTGGGACTCATCTTGAATTGTTTGCCAGACCAGCCAATTAGTCTCCTCGCCCTTCCTGAAGCTTCCCAGGAAGCAACAGCACAACCAGCAACCCCCTCATTATCCCACTTCTCCTGAGCACTGTGATTCCACATGCCCTCAGTTGGAGAGAAGCTGATTTGCAGGTGACTCTTTAACCCTGCCTTGAAAGACTTCAATCTCACACACACACACACACACACACACACACACACACACACAGTCAACAACCTGATCCGAGATAGGAAACAAGGTGAAAGTGCACGGGATTCAAGAATAGTTTAAAAGTGAGGCATGGTTTCAGACAGGGATCTCCATCTAAGCACAGCATGAAAGGGAAAACACAGGGACTGTATTTTCTGACCCCCACTGCAGGACACAACGAAGATTTTCTCCTAGTTTATGGGTTTGTTAAGATGGAAGAAATCATCTAAGGGTATAAAATAAAACTGCATTAAGTTAGACATTTCACAAATTATTCTTATTAGAAAGGAGTATAGTTACATTGGCAGAGTCCCTTGTCCCCCAGCCCCGAGTGAATGGTTACCTGCCAGGCCAGGCCAAGGAGGGTCTTTCCGTTCTGTTCGTAGAAACATCAGCTGTGTGACTGGTACTGGGGGGGGGGGGTTCACCTGCAAACACGTTTGCCTGATGCCCAAAGCACACATATTTCATTCAGGGCATCCACTTGAATGTTGTTACTTCTCCGACTCCTGAGCGAGGCGTCCACAGGCTGAACAGAGTGCCTGGCTGTTTCGACTCCTTGGACCATGGCAGTCACAGAGGGAGGGATGTCCGAGGGTGAAGGCACTGGCGGGACGGGCTCTGCGCACGGGGTGGGGGGGGGTGGATAGGCACCTTCGTGTTCCTCCACTTCGCTGCTGCTGTCGCCGCAACTCCTCTGCATCCTGTGCCCATGGGGAGAGTAGAGGGACAAGGCTGCCTTGCTCTTGAAGTTGGGCCGGCAGATAAGGCCTGGGCCCAGGACAAACCTCACTGTGGACAACCTCCACTCCACTGCCCCGAGGCAGCTCATTTTCACCTAAATGACCACAGGCCTGCTGTACTTCAGTGAGTGAATACCAGGGAGACACTTGGAACGTGCCTGGGGTGTAGAATGCACCACCTAAAGGCCAGCCGCCCTCATGTGCATCTTCTAATCCAGTGCCTTGCACAAGCGTACACTCCGTACGTGTTTGCTAAGTAGATGACTGTTAAACTCTGTGCCACCTGGCAGCTCAAAGTGTCTCAGGAAGACCTTCCTCTTGGCTCATTCTTTTTCTTACGCCCTTTACAAAAAAAAAAAAAAAAAAGGAGGTGTTAACTCAATACCTGAGCCCCCGCCCCCAGTCTTGAACAAAGGGGACAACTCTTGCAACTCCGTTCAAAGTGGGGAGGCTTCAGTTTTGTGGTGAGCTGCAAACCCCTGTCAGCAGCAAAAGAATAAAGGAGGCTGGGCCCAGCTGGATAATAAAAGTGCTACAACTCACTGCAGGAAGTAGCAGCTGTCTCCAAAAATGCAGTTGCACCGGATTTTCTATACAATAAGGAGGGCTGGTCCCAAGAGAGAGGGGAGCGGTCAAGGGATCCTTTGAGAAGGAACTAACCCCTTCTGTAAATCCGGAAACCTCAAAGGACTCAGTGGCCAAGGGGAAGTCAGCCCCTCCCCGAGGTGATTCATTTGCTCCCTCTGAACCCGGAAGCTCAAGCCCAATTGGGCACCTTTTGGGTTTCCCTTCCCTTCCCCTCTCCTCTTCCCCAGTAATTTCACCAGACGGTCTTTCATGCCGTGCCGATGACCACCTGCCCTGTTGTTTCACAGCCTGGCAGCTTCGGCCAGTTGTCCCCGGTAAGCCCCACCCAAAGGTGCGCCCTCCTCTGTGGACCGGAGACTCCTTCCCTGGCCATGCCCGTCTTTCCGGGGCCCTTTCGTGGTGAACCCTTTCCTTTTACAACCCAGTGGGAGATGCGCAGTGAGGCTTGTAAACCAGGAGCCCACAGAGGGAAGCCCTCCATTTTTTTCGTTTACTTTTCAATGACAGTTCACATTCAGAATTATTTTATAGTGGTTTCAGGAATACAGCCTAGGAGTTAGAAGCCCTCCATTTTTTCAGGAAACCCGAAGTAAGTTGCTGGGGGACTGACCACTTCAGGGTGACAGGGCTTTTCTTTGGGGGGGGGGAAGTCACAAAAATGTTTTGGAACTGAACTGAGGTGCTGGTTGCACAAGATTGTGAATGCCCTAAATGCTACTGAATCGTACACTTTAAAACTGTTAATTTTATGTTGCGTGAATTTCACCCCCTCCGAAATAATTAAATATTGGCCCAGATTCTCAGGCAAATAGGGTCGGGGAAATACTGTAAATGCAGGAACGAGGGGATAGCCAGGGAAACCAGTGGGGCTTGCCCTCCTCACGCCTCCAGTTCAGGGGCTAAGAGGGCAAACGGAGGGAGCGCAGGCCCAGTCGCACGCTGGGTGCACCTGCTCGGGTCGGGCAGGAAGGGCTGGGCTGGGGCGGGTGGCTCATCACTAAGGCATCAGCTTGCCATGGAGATAAAGTTACCTGAAGGTGTGATTTTTATCGAAGGACACATTCCTTTTTTTGTGAAAAGTCTGTTTGGCTGGATGGGTGACAACTAGCCGTTCGGGTTCTCTGCGTTACATTGTTCATCCCATAAGCAAACACTGCTCAGTCTGACAACCAGCCCCAGAAGGGCTGAAAGGCTAATTACCGCACAAAGAAGCCAGCAGTGAAGGAGGGCTGGTTTCCTTTCACTTCTGCCTTCAGGAGGAGCATCTGGAGGCCTCCTGCACTTCGGTTAGAGTTGTGGGAAAATACTGGGCACCTTGTTAAATTCAAATTTCAGGAAAAAAGACAAATACTTTTTAAGTATAAGTATATCCCCTGCAATATTTGGGACATAATGATATGAAAAAGTGTTCATTGTTTATTTGAAATGTAACGGGACTTGCTATATTTTCATTTGATAAATCCAGCAATCCTCTGAGGCCATCTCTGAAATCCTGACTGATAGGATCACAGACAACTGACAGGCGTGAGTTCAGGTGACAGCTGGTCCCCTCTGGGCCACACACCACCCTTCGGCCTTGTCCCTGCAAACACTCAGTGTCCCACTGATCGCACAGCTTCAAACACACAGCCTCATATTGGTCACAAACGGCGCCCTGCGGGTGGTAAAGGTGGCTCCTGTGACTGAGACCAGGTGGGAAACAGCCCACAGCATCAGACCTTCCAAGTGGAGGAGACCAGCGGTGAGCAGGCAGATGGCCAGCAGAACCCACTTCTGATAGAAAATTTCCCCGATGGTGGGGAGGGGTCGGGAGGGAAAGGCAGAAAACCATACTTGAACAACAACAACAAAAATGTTTAAGAAAAAACAAAGAAAATTTCCCCGAGAGTGGCTGAGAAGTTGGCCATTCTGGATTTGGACATTCTTCTGCTGATCGTGTTCTTCTGGGTTATTTTAGGGCAATGAGAGTTATATGAGGAAGAAGTCTAACCACAGTGGAAAGGCCTTTTATAAATAGTGAATGCACACACCTGATTATGCTCCCCTGGCTGCAAGCTGCACAGCCAATAGTTCTCTTTAAGTTCTTTTTAAAAATTGAAGTAAAGTGGACATCTCACACTAGGTGAGTTTCAGGCGTTCCACACCACGATTCAACATTTGTATATACACCACGAAGGGATCATCACCATAAGGCTAGTTAACATCCCTCACTACACAGAGTTACAAAAATTATTCTTTTCTTGTGGTGAGAACTCTTAAGATTTGCTCTCTTAGCAACTTTCAAATATGCAATAGAGTATTACTAACTATCATCATCATGCTGTACATTACATCACCATGACTTATTTATTTGATAACTGGAAGTTTGTGCCTTTTGACCTTCCCTCAGTTTGTCTCCCCACCTCCCCAACCACAGCAACGGCCGATGTGTTTTCTGTATTTGTGAGCTTGGGTTGTTTGATTGTTTGTTTGTTTTTAGATTCTACATATCAGTGAGACCATATGGTATTTGTCTTTCTATCTGGCTTACTTCACTTAGTGTAATGCTCTCAAGTTCAATCCATGTTGTCACAAATGACAAGGCTTTGTTCTTCTTTTATAGCTGGATAATATTCTATTCTACATGTGTACCGCATTTTCTTTATCCACTCACTCATCGATGAGCAGTCAGGCTGTTTTCACATCTTGGCTGTTAGAAATAATGCTGCAATGAACGTGAGGTGTATGTGCGTGCATGTGGGAGAATATATATCTTTTTGAGCTAGTTTTTTCATTTTGGGGGGTAAATACCCAGAAGAGAGATTGCTGGATCATATGGCAGCTCTATTTTTAATTTTTTGAGGAACCTCCATACTGGTTTCCATAGTGGCTGCACCAATCTACATTCCCACCAACAATGCATGAGGGTTCCCTTTTCCCCACATCCTCACAAATTCCTGTTATCAGTTGTCTTTTTGATAGCAGTGATTCTAACAGGTGTGAGGTTATATCTTATTGTGATTTCGATGAGCATTCCTCTGATTATTAGTGATGTCGAACATCTTTTCATATACCTGTTGGCCATCTCTGTGTCTACTTTAGAAAAACGTCTATTCAGATCCTCTGCCCATTTTAAAAATCAGATTGTTTGTTTTTTTGCTATTGAGTTCTATGAGTTCTTTATATGCTATTTTGGATATTGATACCTTATCGGCTATATGATTTGCAAATATCATCTCACATTTAGTAGGTTGCCATTTCATTTTGTTGATGGTTTTCTTTGCTGTGCAGAAGTTTCTAGTTTGATGTAGTCCCACTTGCTTATTTTTTTCTCTTGTTGCCTTTGCTTTTGGCATCAAATCCAAAAGATTATCACCAAGGCTATTGTCTAGGAGCTTGCTTATGTTTTCTTCTAGGAGTTTTATGGTTTCAGGTCTTTCATTAAATTGTCTCTCCTCCATTGTGAGTTTGTGTGTGGTGTAAAAAAGTGATCCAGTTTCCCCAACGCCATTTATCGAATAGACTGGTTGTTCCTCCATTGAATATTCTTACCTCCTTTGCCATAAATTGACCGACTATATATGTGTGAGTTTATTTCTGGGCTCTGTTTTCTGCTTCATTGGACTATGTCTGTTTTTATGCCAGTACTGTATTATTTTGATTATTATAGCTTTCTAATATAGTTTGAAATCAGGGAGCATGATGCCTTCTGCTTTGTTTATCTTTGTCAAGATTGCTTTGGCAATTTGGGGTCTTTTGTGGTTATGTACAAACTTTAGGATTGCTTGTCCTATTTCTGTGAAATATGCCATAGGAATTTTGATGGGGATTCAATGGAATCTGTGGGTTGCTTTGGGTAGTGTGGACATCTTAACAATATTGATTCTTTTAATCTATAAGCACAGAATAGCTTTTCACTAATTTGTGTCTTCTATTTATTTCATTAAAGTCTTACAGTTTTTGGTGTATAGGTCTTTCACTTCCTTGGTTAAACTTATTTCTAGGCTCTTTTCTTTCTTTCCTTTTTCCTATTTTTTTTATGTATGGACAACCATTATTAATGCCTACTTGCCTCAGCTGAGACCTAGGACCAAGTATTGAACAATAGAGAGCAAAGGTCGACTTCTAAACCCTGGAAATGATTGGCAGGACTGGTACTAAAAGCTCACCTCAAAATCATCAAACCCACCCTTTGGTGCCTTTGCTTCCTTTGCTTAAAGAGTGAAGGAATTTCTTTTTAAAAAAAGGTTTGGCCCTTGTGGTGGGACTCACCCCCATGCCCGTCCTACCCCGCAAAGTTCAAACAGTCAGCTCTAGGCTAGGGTGGCGGTCTCGTCAGGCACGTCTCCCTCGGTGGAGGCAGTCTGCCAGGCCCCCTGAAACACACAATGCTTTGGCTCCCTCTCAAAAACACCAACATTCATTGCTGACAATGTCCCCACTTACCACCCGTCCCTGCCCACCCCTTCCTGGAAAATGTGATGGAGGAGAGGTGGTGGGCCAACTCCAACACCACCTGGCCCTCTGCGGCAGACCTGGCCGCTGGCCCGAGCGCAGCCTGGCTCCGTGCGCACGCAGACCGCTCCGCTCCTCCGGGACGTGTGCTGGGCAGCACATCCTTATTCTCAC
The DNA here is from genome assembly GCA_039655065.1 of Glossophaga mutica. NCBI lineage: Eukaryota > Metazoa > Chordata > Mammalia > Chiroptera > Phyllostomidae > Glossophaga > Glossophaga mutica. Next base: position 19,776,954 of record CM077304.1, on the reverse strand, counting down.
AGCTTCAGCTTCCTGTGAGGCTGCGGAGCCACCTCTGTTGGCTTGGGCCTCTCTGACCTCAGATGATATGGGAAACAGAGGCCAGTGGGTGACATTGGGAGGCCGAGCTACGATATGCCACTATCCGGCTTAGGGTGGGACGCGTTGTCCCCAAAGAGGGAGGGTGACTTCCCACCACACCCAGCCACAGCACAGCCTTTCCAGGGGCAGTGGGCCCTCCCCTTCTCCCCACCTAGTCCTGAAAATACACGCCACCCCGCGTACTGTGGCCCAGTTGCCGTCGGAGGTAACCTGAACCTGGCGGAGGAGCTGTAACACTCAATTCTTTGTCTACTGCTTCAGGAAGTCTTAACTCCCTTTAGAATAGCTGGGTTTTTGAGACTTTTGGGGCGGGGGCGTGGTGTGGAAAGAATAAAAGCATACTTTCAGAGGTTTGCTCACTCGGTGCCGCGCTGAAAACTCACAATGATTCCAGCAGCAGGGACTGAAATCGTACCCTCGAACCGATTCCCACTAATCCAGCAATCTCATAAATATGACACGTTTTTCTCGAACAGCTCACACTGGAAGTGACTCGATCACATTTGCTAGTCAGACACAACACCTGGCGGCCTCCGCCGGATCCCAAAGGGGGAAAAGACTGCAAACGAAATTTGGCTCACTCAACATGGTCCTTGAAAAGACCAAATAAAACAAACACTTAAGTAGCAGGAGAACCTGATGATAAGACAGACCCTCCTTCTTTCTCGGACTCAGAGGAGTGACTGTTTCCTGCTCACACACACTGTTTGCGGCCATCGGATTGCTCAAGTGACACAGAGAGGCTATTTGGTCTCCCTAGCCGCTGCCCTTTGCGGAGGGTCTTTCATGGGCCACTTGTCAAATTTCTCCTCGGCCTGGTTGTTCTCTGCTCAGGGAAGTTGCAGGCCTGACAGTCCCCTTCAGCCCTCTGTGTAAGTGTCCCTGGCTCCGAGAAACTTGTCCTGACCACCGTCAACCTTTGCTTAGTTTCTCCTGTTATGCCGTCTTACTGTTCCTGTCACCTCTAGGTATTTACCACAAATGACGTTTTCACGGTTACTCGTGTGATGACGGACGCATTTACCGTATTGCACCTTCCTCAGCTGTGAGCGCCATACGAGCAGTGCTGTGGATCGACTTGTGTCCCCCAAACCCCGAAAAAACATACGTTAACATTCTAGCCCCAGTGCCAACCTCGAAATGTGGCCTTACTTGGAAACACAGTAGTTGCTGATTTAATCCATTAAGACGATGCCACGCTGGTGGCGAGTGGGTTTCTCGCTCCTCGTGGCAGTAATGTCTCCCCTCTGTAATCGCTCCCTGTCTTCTTATTCACATGGCACAGCATTTCTTGTGACACTAGGAAGCATTTTGTATATTAAGAACAATACATTCTGAAATTGCCGTGATATTTTACGGAGCCAAATATGCCAAAAACAGCCATGCGCATACCAGGCCCTTACTCAGTATTTGTCGAATTGCATGAAATGAAACTTCTCAGAATATCACAAAGCTATACATTCTGATACAAAATAGCAAGCTTTAGTTTTAGAAATCTGTTTCAGAGTGTAAGCAAAATGTGTCAATAATTGACTTTTCCTTTTAGGATGTGGTCAAAAAAATCATGGCATGCCTCCCCTCCTCCCACTTCCTCTCCCCTCCCTCCCTTCCTTCCTTCACTCCTTCCTTCCTTCTTCTTAGGTTGATAGGACACCAGACTCAGCTAATTCTGCAGCTATGCTCTTGGCTGGGTTAAAAATGCCTCTACATTTTCTGCTCCAGTGGCAGGCAATTATTGAGAGTCTCTACCTTCTTTTAATTCTAGGAAGCTAAACTCTTAAAGTTACCTGGATATTTGTATACTACACATTGTCCTGGGTTTGTCTGAGGGATTCTAAAGCAAATAAGTGTTTTGGCTTTCAAACATACATGGCACCAAAGGAGTGGAATTTGGGGTTGGCCAGCAGACGGATCAGACTGGGTATTTATTAATACCTGAGCATGCCCTAGGATTAGAGTCTGGCTCTTACAGACTGCAACACTTTCCATTTAAAGTTAGGAACACTATCCTGAGTGTAGTTGCTTTTCATTGCTGCTACTGCTTTTTGCCAAGCATAGTTTATGACATATTTTTGCCTGTTCTCAAGCAAGTAAGAGTCGCCAATACTTCTGTAACACCGTTTTTCATGTATTAGGCACCAGGCACTGTTTTTCATATGCGCTCATTCAGTCCTGACAACAAACCCATTATGGAGTCTGTACGAGGGTAATGAGAGGCACTGTAGCAGAGAAACCCTAAAATTGGATTGGCTCAGTCCAGTAGATGGTTATTCCTCAGTACAAACAACTCATCTACAGGTGACAAATAGGAGTTTCAGGGTCCCACACTCCTTTCATCTGGTGGCTTTCCTATACCCTAGAGCCCCAGCATCCTTCTCTTCCAGCCAGCCAATGACAGCAAACACGGAGGGTTTTTCACGGAGGTTTTTTATGGGTGAGGCCTGAGAGCAGAGCGCATCTTTTGCCCGTGCCATTTCCCAGAACTCAGACTCGTGGCTTCACCTAACTGCGAGTGTTGTTAAGAAATGCAGTCTGGCCCTGGCCCAGGTGGCCCGGTTGTTTGGAGTATCATCCTGTATATGGAAATATCATGGATTTACCATATTTTGTCATGTATAATGTGTACCCATGTTTTTGGCCCAAACTTTCAGGAAAAAACTTTCATCTAAATTTTTTAATTCAATTTATTTATTTATATATTTATATTTATAAACAAAACCAATTATTGTATTCCAGGGTATTATTTTCCATATGGATATTTTCATTGCTTTCTAGAGTTACACTTTTAACACATAAGCATAACTAAAAAGAATTAAAAACATTTACATAGATACAGAATTAGTACTGCCCATGTATAATGTGCATCCTTATTTTTCCCTCAAAAATTTGGGCAAAAAAATGTGCATTATTCATGGCAAAATACATTACCTACCTGGGTTGCGGTTTTGGTCCCCAGTCAGGGCGCATGCAAGAGGCAACCCATCGATGTTTCTCTCTGTTTCTCCCCAACTTCCGTCTCTCTCTAAAAAAAATCAATAACTGTACCCTTGGGTGAGGAGTAAAAAAGAAGAAGAAATATCGTCTAGCTGTGTTTGCAGGTAGGAGAGGAAATGGTGTTGGTAAACACATTAGATTCTGCCAATGTCCACCCTTCGAATAACCTCACTCACCTAACCCTTCTTCCCACAGACAACGCACTTATTCCCGCCCCAAAAGAGACAACCCAGTGTCCCTTAGTGACTGCATGCAGCTACAAATCCAGGAGTTTTGGGCCTTGGGCATCAGGGTGGAGTGTTTGCTTCGTGGTCCATTGACCTCTGAACTGAAAGGACAAGCAGCCTTCCCTGACCCCTTCATAAGCAATGTAAAGGGTGAGCGAGGAGGGGACAAAGTGATAAACATGCCCATTTGGGAAGGGAAGAATGGGAGGCCCGGGCAGACACCGGTGATGGTGAGGTCCCGGTGGGAAGGCGTTGTGCACTGACCCCGCCCTGCAGTAGGAGTCACTTCTTCGCTGCATCTTTTTTATTTTTCCCCAGTTTGTCTCTCTGGGAAGTTTCCTCTCCTTTGCTCTCTGGTCCCCCTGTGCTCTCTGGAAGGTTCCTCCTTGTTTGTTACCCTCCATGGCCACCTCTGAGTCTGTGCGGTGGTTGTTAGGAAGCCTGTTCTCTCTGAGGACTGCATAGCTTTGAAGCTCACTTCCCACTTGTGTGAGTTTAGGGACTTGAGGGTTGGCTCAAGGTTCTAACTGTCGAAGGGCTTTTAAATCTGGGCTCATTTTTAAGTTGGCAATATAATTCCCTAAAAACCTAGAAAGCTCTTATCTTTGCTTCTCAACAATTTCATGAGCAAAGTTCATACCTCAAGCTTTTTCCAGTCGTTACTTTTCAAGCTTCATTCGTTTATTTGCTTCTTCACTCACCTCTCTTTCTCTCTCTCTCATTAGTAGCAGCTCTCTTGAGACTCTCTGAAATAATAAGCATGGATAAGAAGGTCACATCCTCAATTAGATCTTTGTTAGTAGATCTGAGTCAGAAAAGGCATTTGTCTCTCAAATGATATTGTTTTACTGTTTGCTATCCTGAAGTAGTAGGCTTTTATAACCCGTGCGACCCTGTGTTTCTGGACTCTCCTTAGCCTCTTGCATTTCTGTTTGCAAACCAGCTCACCTTTCCTGAACTCATCTTGACCTTGCTAAGAGCAGGTCGTGCAAGTGACTGACTCCTCAGTTTTGTACCCTAGGTGCCTCACTCACCTCACCCTAGTCCCTGCCCTGGGAAAAGTCAATATCCTATCACTCTGACTCTTGACCACTTCCACTAGAACTGCTGGCTTAGTAAGCATGCTTACTGTCATTGAAGAAGACAGATATTTTGTCACTTTATGAAACAGATTTCCTTTTTTCTAGCTCCTTATATCACTTTCCTCACCAGTGACCACTCAGCTGCTGTGCCAACGCCATATTAGTTTAGGTTCTTGTTATGGCAGCATTCCACCTCTAGGGTCCAATTTTTGTATTGGTTGGTGCAACATTAGACACTGTAACAAACCCTAAAATTTCAATTGCTTAATCCAATGAAAGCTGTTTCTTCTTGGTCAAGACGATGCAGGCACCTTCCACATGGTGACTCAGGGCCTCAGGCTGCTGCCACCTTCAGTTCTGCACATCTGGGGTCCATGGAGTCCCCTGCTCCCAGGCCGTGGGTCAGTGAGCACATAGAGAATGATCCATGGGGTGGGGGGGGGGGTTCAGTGGCCAGGCCTGCGAAGTGGCGTACACCAGTTCCATGCACATTCCAGTGGCCAGCACCCAGTCATGTCCACACCTAACGAGAAGGCAGCTGAGGACTACAGTCTAGTCGTATGTCGGTGAGAAGAGGCACCAGGCTCTGGTGAGCACATGGCAGCCTCGTGATGACGGATACCGCACCATCAGAGCTGAGCCACAGACAAGTGAGTCCTTTGTGTCTTCATAGCATGCTGGTCTGTACAAGGTGGGGACGTTTCCTTACGGAGGGCTTGCCTGATCCCATCCCAGAGTGAGAGGAAGGCCTTTGTTTTGTTTTGGTTTTTTATCCTCACCTAAGGACATTTTTTCCCATTGCTTTTAGAGAAGGAGGAATGAAGGGAGAGAGAGAGATAGGGGGGGAGAGAGAGACATTGATTGATTGCCTTCTTGTACACGCCCCAGTCAGGGATCAAACCTGCAACCTGGGTATGTGCCCTGACTGAGAATCAAACCTGTGACCTTTTGGTCTGTGCTCCAACCAACTGATCCACACTGGCCAGGGTAGGCCTTTGTTCTTACATAATGGGTCACTGCAACCATTTCCTGGAGGCGATTTCTATGAGGGTAGAGGGAAACCTAGGATAAACTTGACATGCACCTCCCCTCTGATTTTTGTTTCTGCAGATAACCCAAGTGTTCCTCATCCTTCCTCTGTTGTTGACACATCTGGTGCCACGGAGCTGGCGTTGGCAGAGCACAGGGAAGCTGCATCACAGCGGGGTGCATCTAGGGCTTTTTTTCCCTCTAAGGGGCTAGCCAGCCATTTCTTCAGGAACGTTGAGCAGTGATGGTTCCCCCACAAACAGGACTTGAGTGCATGTAGTTTGGGGGAGTGATTCCAGAAGGTACAATGAAGGGAATGGGCAAATAAATCAAGAAAGAGAGAAAGCCCCAAAGCAGTTTACTCTTGGGGCAGTAGGGACTCGCTCCCATGAGGAACTTTCAGAGGAACCACAAGGAACGCGCTTCAGGATTGTCCCCTGGAATTCAAGGCAGCTGGGGCGTTTTCCCAACAGCTCCCTTGCGTGTTAGTTAAGGGTTGGCCCCAGGAGCATTAAGTACCCTCTCCCCGATCTGTGGGCTGTGTTGACAAGCAGCCTGGGAAGCTCCTACGACAGGCACAGGGGGAGACGTCTGCAGTCCCGTGGGATGGGAAGCTGTCATCCTGGGGCAGGAGAACTCAGGTGGGCCAGGGCACCTGGAGAACCTGCTACAGATGGGGAGGGCATGGGCAATCAGGGACAAATTCCAGGCTCTTGAAACCCCCCTAGCTGCCCTCACAGGCTGTAGCTCTCCTCTGGGTGGAACTGAGCTCTGCCTGCCTTGCATGTAATCACACAGCATTGGCGGAACACTCACTATGTGCCAGGCACTGTACTAAGGGCTTGACATAAATTATCTCATTTCATATTCATTGGCCATCTACCAGGCACCCTGGGAGAAGCAAGAGATGAATAACACTTCCTGCTTTTAAACATGTTAAACTCTGGCAGGAGGGATAAAGTGAACATAAAGATTTTACACAGCAAATAATGTGTTGGGGGCCTGAAGGGTTTTGAGTAATCATGAGGTCTCTGGGATGTGAAACTGACTTCTGGAAGGTGGATCAGGCCATCCTTCGGGAAGGAGGAGGCACTTGAACGTACCCTTGAGGGATAGGTGGGAGATTGACAGGCGTATTAGGGGAAGTACATTTGTGGACAAAGAGATGGAGTGTCTGGGAAGGTGAGCGGGTGGGAGAGAGAGTACAGGGCAAGAAGGAGGATAAAATGGGCATTTCCACGAAGCTGTCACAACATAATCATAACCCAGTAGTGAGACAAACCCACAATCCAGGTGTGGCACCAATGGTGGAGGAAGCCAGATGGGGCGTTAAACTGGGGGATGGAGAATGTATGCAGGCGAAAGCACCAAGCATGTGGGAGAGAAGTTTTCGGAAGGGGCGAGGGATGGACGCAAGTGGTTCAGAAATAATGCCATGGTTGCTAGATGTCTGTGATCAGCCCTTCAGTCACTCAGTACATGCCTCTCATTCCTTGTTTTCATGCACCAACAACTATTTATTAAATGCTAGGTTTCAGGCATCTACTTATACAATGGGGACACAATGGAGTAAAAATCTGTGGTCTCACTGAGGAGCCACAACATCATAGAGATAAAATACCTCGTGTGTGGAATGATAAGTGGCATGAAGACTAAGCGGCGGGGGAGGATGGGGTTGTGCTACATGGGGAGAGTGCTTGGTTGTGTTTTTTTTAAATCCTCACCAGAGAATATGTTCACTAGCCGTAGAGAGAGAGGGAAAGAGACAGAGAGAGAAAAACATCAATCTGTTGCCTCCCTGATGTGCCTCAGTTGGGGATGAGACCTGCAACCTAGTATGTGCCCTGACTGAGGATTGAACCCCGCAACCTTTTTTGGTGCACGGGACGATGCTCCAACCAATTGAGCCAGTGGGCCACGGTGAGAGAGAGGAATTTTAAGGAGGGTCGTCAGGGATACCCTCCGCTAGGAGAGAGACCTATAAGCCAAAGAGCAGAAGGAGTGAGGGAGCGAGCCTGTGGCTCCCTGAAAGAGGAGTGCAATTGCAAAGACCCTGGTGGGAAGGTGCCTTGCATGGGGACCACGGGGAGGTCAGGAGAGGCTGGGGCAGAGGGAATGAAGTGCGTGATTGGTACTGAGGTCAGAGAGAGGAAGGAAGACCAGACTGGGAAAGTCAGTGGTTTTCAATGGGGTGGTGTCATCTGACAGTGGGTGTTTCTGAAATTCGTGGAGATGTTTTTGCCTGAATATTTACATATTAAAATACATATTTTGTTATGGATTATGTTCTCTATTTCTGCTTTATATTTTAGGTAGGGCATCATATTATTCTTTTTTATTAATTGTATGTAGAGGGAGGTTATATGATCTATAAAGTCCATTGCTGGATTGCAAGATGTTATGCAATATTTGCTACTACAAGGAGGCTTTGAGTCTGACCGGGCTGAGAGCTTCTGGAGAAGGGCCACAGAGGCCAGTGTAAGGACTGGGGATTTGAATCCACAGCAGGATGGTTTGGGCAGAATGGATCAGAGAAGTGCCATGATTAGATACAGAACTTAAAGTCCCACCCGCTGCTTGTGGAGAACAGACTGAAGGAGAGGAGAGGAGCCGGGAGACCGGGGAACAGCATTCCTGCAGTGCCTCAGTCTTTCTGGGCCGCTATAACAACAAACCAGAAACTGGGTGCCTTATAAATAACAGACATTTATTTCTTGCAGGTCCAAAGGCTGGGAAGTCCAAGATCATGGCGCTGGTAGATTCAGCGACTGCTGGGAGTCCCGGTAGCTCTTTTGGCTATAACCTCACCTGGTTAGCTTGATGGGGCCCCATTTGTAAGGAGCACTAATCTCCTCCATGAGAGTTCCACTCTCCGGACAAAATCATCTCCCAAAGGCCTCACCTCCTAATACCATCACACTGGGCATTAGGTTTCAAAGTAGGAGTTTTGTGGGGACACAGACATTCAGATCACAGTGTGCGGGAACAGGGAAAAGCACTGGTGGCTTGGATTAGGGTGGTAGCAGTGGGGGGAGTGAGAAGTATTCCACTTCTGGATTTCTATTTTGAAGCTGGGACCCGTAGGACTTTCCGGCAGATTTGACGTGGAGTATGTGAGAGAGGAGTCAAAAATGACCTCACACTTTTCACCCGAGCAATGAAAGACGTAGATGTCATCAACTGAGACGAGAAGGCTGTAGGTAGAGTAGGCTCTGGGAACACACCAGAAGTCAGAGGATACCAATCGACACCAATGGTGCGCAGGTCCTATTTTAGGCACCAGGAACTCCCAGGGGTCCGATGTTGAACGGTTCGTAAACGAGATCCACAGAAGCTGCTGCCAGGCAGGACCTGGCTTGTCTGATGTGCAGGACTCCAGCTGGAGTGGAAGCCCTCGGGGGTCAGGGGCACGGTCTGGCATCTTGACCATCCTTGCCACCCGCTTCATGCGTGTCTGGTAACTACCTGTTGAGTGAATGATGACTCATTCTTTCGAATTCCCTGGGTGATTCAAATCAAAATGGAATAAAAGGCCACCCTTCGGAGGGACAGGAAGCCACTAGGGGTGTTGGAGCTGAGGAGTGACGTGATGTGACACTACTTTGAACTTTATGTGCAACCATGAAATTACTACAGTCACTGTCCTGGCTTTAGACGAGGGTTTCTTTCCACTCATTCTAAATATGCTTCTAAGACTGGAGCGCCTCCAGTCCAAACACAGTATGTTTTGTCTCTGAATCCGCAGAACATTGCATCTAGGAGATATTGGTTGAATGAATATTGGTTGAATGAATACATTTTTGTGTATTTTTAAAGAATTTTTCCAGGTATATTTTTATGATGTTGTAATCACAGTATCCATTTTATGCTTCCTAATTTCTGCTTACTATTTTATTATTAGTTATACACATATTTTTCGTTAACTAACATTTTTGTGTCTGCGAAGTAATCTATTGTGTATGGATAAACTATAATTCCATTATCCTTTTCCTCATTATTCAACATTTAAGATTCTCTCAGTTCATCAGAATAATAAGCGAGACATTCATGAACATTTTTTTTAAAGTAGCTTCTTACGTAGTTTAGGTTATTCCAGTAAGGTGGTAAGATTTCTTGAGCAAGGATTGTGGGGGACATCATCAATATTTACCAACGCCTGTCTCTCTACTCCTTTGTGGCATGCGGAAAACTTCATTTCTCAGTCTTCTTGCCATTGGGCGGGGCCCTTGGGCTAGTTCTGTCCGTGCAATGTGAGGGGAAGGGACATGGGAACCCTTCCTCTCTACCAACCAGAGGCAGGTATGCTGAGTGAGCAAGAAGTGAACCTGTGTTATGGTAAACTGCTGGGATTCCAGAGTTAATTTGTTACCACGGCTAACCTAATCTATCCTGACTATTACATAGTCCTCAAACTTTATTGTGGATTAAAGTATATATTGGATAATTGCGCAATGGCTGGTATATAGTAGGTACCTAATAAACATCTATGAAATGAATTAATGGGACCGGTTGCCAATAATACAAGAAAATACAAATTTTATTGCTGTATTAACAGTGATGGGTTTATTACTTGATTCTTCTTGCCAGTTTAATGGGCAAAAATATTGTCTTGGCCAACAAGAAATTGGCCAGTTTCTTTGCTTTATAGGTGACATTGAACATTGTTTCATCTGTCATTAGCTGTTTCTTTTTTTGTGTATTGTTTGTTCAAAGTCTTTTATTCATTCCCAGTAACTATTGATTGGATGCCTTCACTGTTCTAGATATTAGGAATGTAGTGGTAAATAACATTGCTATTACAGAACTTTTATTCCCTCTAGGAGGGAAGAAAAATGGCATCCCAATGCTTAAATATTTTAGGTAACGGTAAGTGCTTTGAAAAATAAAGTAAGGTCAGTGGCTTAAAGATAGACTGGGTGTGTTCAGCACAGGGTAGTCACAGGGCATCTTTCTGATAACGTCACTTCTGAACAAAGGAAATGAGCCTAGAAGGTATTAGGAAGAAGGGTGTTGCAGGCCGAGGGCCCGCACGTACAAACGTCTTACGGCAGAGGCATACTTGGTATTCTGGGGATACAGCAAGAAGCCAGTCTGGCTGAGTGAGGGGCGAGGAGTAGGAAATGAGATTGAAGATATAGAAGGCTAAAACATGTAGGATCTTCTAGGCCATTGTTATGTCTTCTGACTTTTCTTTGGAGTGATGTGGCAGCCACTAGGGGCTTTGGAGCTGAGGAGTGACATGATGTGACACCACGTACAAGGATTACTCTGGTGTTTCTGTAGGCGAGAACATAGGGGACCAAGTGGGAGGCTCTTGCAATGTTTTGATGGAGGATGATGATACATTAGATGAGGCTGACACTGTGGCTACAGTGAGAAGGGGTCGGATTCTAGCTGTATTTTGTCATAAAACTAACAGAGTTTGATGAGAAACTGGATCTGGGAATGGGTGAGAGGAATGAAGGATCAAGAACGTTTCCAAGGTTTTTGACTTGAGCAACTAGAAAAATGTAATTGCCATTTACTTTACGGCTTCACTGAATGCTATTCGGTGTTTTTAATGACTCTAGGAAGAGCCACGTGAGAAATGGAAGGAACAATGCGCTGCGGTGGGCGTAGTGCTTCTTCCCAGGTGCGGGGAGGGCGTGATGGCTTGACAGCACCCGTGGTCTGAGTGGGACCCCAGCGGCCGTGAAGCAGCTCTCGGTGTCTTCCCTGGCTCTCCTTGCCATCTCTCTTCCACTTCCGGAAGCATGGCTGTCTCCACTGGCATCACCAAAGTACTGAGTGGCACGCAGATGTGCACACTGCGGAAGCCAGAGGAGGCAAAGAAGCACAGGAAGGCGGTGCTCTGCCTCCTGAGCGGGGGAAGAGGGCCAGGAGATCCTGGTAGGTGACGTGGGCCAGGTTGGCCCTGACCCCATGCCACCTTTGCCAAGACACTGCCCAACAAGGACTGCGGCTAGGTCCTCTGTGGCCCAACCTAGAAGACAGAGAAGAGCAAGCAGCAGGAGCTGGTGCTTATCTTTTGGACCCTGAGTCTGCACCCCTTAAATCGGAGGGATCTGTTCCAGCTCCCAGGATGCTATCAAGCCGCAGCTGAGGAGGATCAAGCATGAATTATAAGCAAACTGCCAGGAAGAGGTCAAGAATGGCTGCGCCCTGACGGAGAAGCGTAGGGGCAGCGTCGGTTCTCCGTGTAGGGCAAGCCTTCGTGACCCCCTACAGCCCCTACCTGCAGCACCTGGCAGCCCCGGGCCTTTGCCCTCAGAGGATCCAGGCTGCCTGCTCCCTGCCAGAACTGAGGGGTTGGAGGGATTCCAGCACGGGGAGGGCAATCCCTTCCCCGAAGTTGGCAAACAGACCCTGTGCTTCATGGGCTTCGCTCCTTCCTCATGCCTGGTGGCTCAGGCCTCTCTAACCCACTTGGGACCTTCTGCTTGCTCTTGAGTTGAAGCAGACCAGGTGCCCCGGACACCACAGTGTAGGCAGAGTTTGTACTTTTTGCACTGACACCCCTACCTGCCACTAAGTTCTCCCCCTTCCCACGTTGCCAACTTCTAACCACCATAGTGACTCTGTGCTCATCTGTTTCGATCTCGTAGGAAGCGAATATCGGGCAAAGGACTCCTTCCTGATCGGACTGGTTTTTCCTCTCCTTTTCCCTCGTTGCAGCCACTCATGAAAGCACAATAATTTTTTAGAAACCATTCATGGTCAGGTGGCTGTGCAGGGCCACGGCGATTGGTTTGGAGATGGGCATGTGACCTTAGATGATCCAGTCAGAGGTCCAGGGTTTTTAACTAATCATTTGAGACAGCTACTTCTTTTTCTGCTAGAAGTAAACAAGGAAGCGTGCTCTTGGAGGCTTCTAAGAAGTCCTCTTGCTCCTTTGAGGAGAACAAGCCTTAAGATGAACTTGTCATGGAAAGCAGAAAAGAGAGATTAAAAAGCAAGCCGGGCCTTCTGTGACATGGTTGAGTCACTCCGTATATCCATCCTCACCTGAAATCCATCCAGAGACTGTTCAGTTCCATGAGCCAATAAACTCCCCTTTATTGTTTATGCCAGTTTGGACTGTGTTTTCTGTTACTTGCCACCAAGCACATCCTGACTGATAAAAGCAGCTTTCCAAGTAAATGCTGTCCACAGACCGCAGGCCGAATGCTCTCACCACCTGGGATCTCAGAACACAGGAAACAGTCACCCCAGACAATCTGCAAACCATTTGAGGCTGAGGATGGGGGGTGGGGGAGGGGTTACATCATGTTCTGGGAGAGGAGAGGCCACTTTCAGAGCTCACGCTGTCCAAAATCCTGGAGAAGAGGGTCCCAGGAGCTGTCAGAGCAGCAGGCAGCCCCTGGCATCACGCAGTCTCAGCTGCCCCCGCAGCAGGGAGGGCCGGGCGTTCCTCCTGAAACAGAGGGGCTCTGGCAACCTGCTTCTAGACACCGAAGTGTTTGTGGTTGTAGTCACCAGTTGCTGGAAGCACGGGGTGGAAACTGATTCCGAATGCAGACTCTTCACAAATACCAACATCCTGCTTTGACGTTGGTTTCTGACGATCCCTTACCGATCCGTGCTCCTTTAGAGACAATCGAAGCTTGTGGTGAGCAGGCTGGGCTGGGGAGCCAGATTGCCTGAGCTTCCCTCCGGGCTCTCCTGGGGTTGCTGAAGGCAAAGGAGCCTCCGGGCTAAGGTCAGCTGGCAGCTACGGACCCTGTCTCCCAGTCTCAGCAAATCCTCTGCACCAGGTAATCACTTGAGGTCTTAGAAGATTGTCGTATGGTGGGCTTCCTGGGGCCTGTTTTTCCCCAATTGTCTTGACTGTCATCGAGTTTGGAAGGAATTCCAGTCTGGTGACCAAGAACATCTGCCATCCACAGCCAGACTGCAGGAGTTCGAATCTTAGAGCCGCCAACTGCAGACAGTGCGAGTTACTAAACCTCTCTGTGACTCAGTTTCCTCCTCTGTGAAATGGAAATAAGAAAAAAGTATCTATCTCCTAGAGCTGCTTAGAGGATAAATGAGTCACTACAGTCTTAGGACAGTGCCTGGCATCAGTGGATATTAGCTACTAAATGGTCTGTAACTTGCTGAAAAGCAATGATACGGAGATACCAAAGGCAAGATGAGTTGGGAGGGAAGAATGCATATACAAAGCAGAGAGTGCCATTTGGTGTCTGACTGAAAACGAATGGGGTCCCCTTCAGTGGAGCCCAGTCTTCTCCCTCCAGCTGGGGTGGGGTTTCTGGGCTGGAACCAACAAGAAGGAAGGGGAAGCCCCACCACCTCCTTCCTGTTGCAGCCTCCGCGGCCGGTGGCTGGGGTGGTTTTTCCTCTCTGCTGCATTAATCTTACTCCCCATAATAGCAACTGTCCCTCACTCTTTAACTTCACTTTAAGCTTAGGGAGCCCACTCACGTCTCTCTTTATTCGCCCTCCCAGTTCGCCGATGGGGAGAACCGGGTTTGGGCTTACCGTCCAGCTTCCACAGTCCAAAAAACGTGCAAACATCATGGGTTCTTTTTCTTCCCTTCTTTATACATATTTTTAATATTAATATTTTCTAAAATTAAACAATGTATTGCTACATTTGTCTTCTGTTTTAATAATAATGGATAACTCCCATCGAGCAGTACCTGTGCCAGGCGCTGTTTTAAAAACTTCGTATGTATTAAGTCATTTACACAACTCAGCTAGACAGCTATTACTCTTCTTCTTGTGTGGATAACAACACCGAGACACTGATTAGGGTTAAACTCAGTTTGGTTCTAGAACCAACGCATTTAACGACGATGCTAGTCTCCATGTTCATGGTAGAATTTAATTACAGCAGCAAAGCAAAAAGATTAAAAAAATTAAAATTATAATCCCAACATGCAGGTATAACTACTGTTAACATTCAGTATACAGTCATGGTCACAAATCAGGCAGGAGATGGGGGTGGGAGGGAGGGGCAGATGTCTGAATTATTGGGGCACCTTTTTTTTAATTTTCAATTTTTATTTTAATTGTTGATCTTGTACAGTTTTCTGTCTTTTACTCCCACCCCAGCCCACCACCCCAGCCCTCCCCACCTCCCTCCCATTGGGGCACCTTTTTAAATACACATATGCTTGAGGTATCCTGCCCAAGCATGAGGATTTGGGAAAAAAGAATGTAGGTGATACTTCCCTGGCTGGTGTGGCTCAGTGGACTGAGTGCCAGCCTGCAAACCAAGCAGTCGCCAGTTCAATTCCCAATCAGGGCCCATGCCTGGGTTGCAAGCCAGGTCCTTAGTAGGGGGCACGTAAGAGGCAACCACACATTGATGTTTCTCTCCCTCTCTTTCTCCATTCCTTCCCCTTTCTCTAGAAATAAATAAATAAAATCTTTAAAAAGAAAAAGAGTTCAGGTGATACTAATAAACAGCCTCCCTTCCTCCTTCCGTGTTCCAGCAGCCCCACCCCATCTCAGATGAAAGGCGCTGGTGTGCCTTTCCAGTCCTTTTTCTATGTGTAGCTGCATATGCATGCACATAAGTACATAGTTATAAATGACAAATCAAACACTAATAAATGGCAGTGATAGAAAAAAGCACAGCACGCAGGAGATGCCGGCACATAGTGTGATAAAATTCCTAATTCCTCCGGATTCCTGCTGTTTGTACCTCAAAGGCACCTTAGACAAACACCAGTTTCCAGGTTGGAACCTGATAGGCTTTTTCAGCATCAGTAGCCCTTCTTGTCAATTCGCTGTTTTGTGATTGGGCAGGCAGAAGTGGCCAAGTTATTCCCCTGCCCAGGTTCTCCCAGGGGCCTTGCGTCTGGGCTGGTTTGTGATGTACAGTCTTCCAGACACAGCCCCTTGCCAGGGTGCTGGACAAGTGCCTGTGCTCACATTATTCCCATTCAGGCTGGCACAGGAGTCCTGGGGCAAACCCACCAGCATGCCTGGTGTGTTCAGGAAGGAGTGAGAACCTGAGCCAAGGGAGGGAGAGCCAGGACCAGGGACTTCCTGTCTCTGCTCCCTGTGATGGCCCATCACAGCACCTGTGACATTCCCAGGTACGGATTTACTCTCCTGGCCCCCTCAGGGGGCCCAGAGCTCCCTAAGGGCAGGAAGCAGGTCTGGTGATTTTGTCCTTCTTCCTCTTTGTGTCTTGATGGCCTGGAATGGCTCCTGGAACACACACACACACAGAGCAGCTTCTTGTTGGGATGAGTAATAGGTATAACCATAGCTAACTTCAAGGGGCTGCTCCGCTCCTCAAAGACAGATTAATAAAACAAAAGTTTCTCTTCCAATCTTCGCAACAACCCCATAAGGGTGAGTCTAGATTCTATTATTCCACCAAGGCCCCCACCCACAGCATTGTAGAGCTGAGGAAATAAGGCAGAGAGAGGTCGAGTAACTTGCCCGAAGTCATACAGATAAGTGGCTGGCTGCAACCAAACCCAGGAAGCTGAACCTCCAGAGTTCAAATTCTTAGTCCCTACTCTATGCTACACGCCCCGCCCCCGCCACCCCAACCCTTCTCTCTCCTTCCATTCAATTGTCATAGTGATCACCTTAAGGTTTCACTTTATCATGTCACTCCCCTGATCAAGAACTTTCAAGGTCGGTCTCCCCAGCATGGTGTAGAAAGCTGCCTACACTTGTCCCCACTCACCTTACTCTGGGGATGTCACTTAACCTCTCTCCTGCTTGTGCACCTGAACTGTAAAAGGAGGGTGGTAGTAGTGCCCAGGTCACACGGCACTTAGAAGACTCAATAGTCCTCGACCAGGGAACTGCTTAGAAACTTAGGCCAGGGAATGGCAACTTGTTCTATATAGGGCCAGATGCTAAATATTTTCGGCTTCATGGGCCGTACGGTCTCTGTCACAACTACTCAGCTCTGTTGCTATAGTGTGAGAGCAGTCTCAGACCACAGGGAAGAGAGTGAGTGTGGCAGTGTGCCAATCAACCTTCTTTATGGACACTGAATTTTGAATTCCAAATGATTTATGTGTGTCATGAAGTATTCCTCTTTTTATTTTCCCCCCAACCACTTAAAAAGGTAGAAACCTTTCTTTCCTTGTGGACAGTACAAAAATAGGTGCTGGGCTCGATGTGGCCTGTGGGCTGCCGTTTGCTGATTCCTACATTGGAACACAGTCTGGCACAGGGGAAGAACTTAACAAATCCAAGAGAAACAGTGCGAAGTAAGGAGACACAGTAGGAATTTATAAGGTGCTCAGCGAGGGCTTTGACGTGCTGGAGATGTGTGGATGGAAGAGGCAGGCCAGACACAAGAGATCAAGCTGAGGAACCACTATCTGCTGAGCACTGACTGGCCAGGCACTGCTGTCTACATATCTTCCCACTCCATCCTCACACTGACCCCGAGCCTTCCTACTTACAAAGAAGATGAATAAGGCTCAGAGAGGTTAAGTAACATGCCCAGAGTTGCACAGCTTTTAAGGGTTAGGATCAAAATTTAAACTTGGTTTTTACAGAACACCAAAGACTGTGCTTTTTTATACTGTTTCAGTGTGTACTGAATGCATATTTATTGAGAAGCTATGTTGTGCAAGGTGCTGAGCTAGGTCTAGTAACTCAAGGGTATAAAAAAATTAGCTTTGACCAAATAAAGTATATAGGCTCGTAGGAGACCAGGCAACTAAGCAATCATAGCTCAGGATGAAAACTCCTATGATAAGAACACATGGAGGGGTTCGGTGTTGAAGGTTCTAATCCATACCTGGGAAGTCAGAGAAGGCTTCCCAAAGGAAGCAGTGTCTGAGCTGAGAATGCAGGTGGACAGGGAAAGACCCAGGAAAGCATGAACTGGAATAACAACACTAAGCTACAATTTCTTGCCTGCTAACCAAGTTGTCGGCTAGTGCACCCCAGCCCTGAGAAATGTGGTTCTCAGATCCGTGGCCTTTGACAGTCCAACCCCCTTCCCAGGAGGGTCTCATGTGTTCTGTCCTTGGATGTTCCTGCTTCCACATCTCTTGTCCTGAAACGCTGTCAGAGTTTTGCCCCATAGCTCCTTGGAGACACGACTCAACCCCTACTCTGTTTTCCTCATCACTTACTTCAAGTATTCCCCGAGTCTAGTAAACCTGACCCACAGTTTTGGTGGAAGGAGGGCGTGCTCATGGGGAGGGGTCACCTCTGGAGCGCAGGATTTCCGCCCTCTCCTGGCCCCCCACTTCCTCCGGGAGTTGCAAACAAAATCCTCCCTTTGTCTTGCTGGGAGTGTCCACCTCTGGCCCTGCGGATCTTGGTTTCTACTTAGCAACGTCTTTTGTCAACAAAGACAGCTCTACCTTCCTAATAGGAATTCTGATGAATAACACGTTCTCTTTACACACATATATTATCTCATTTGATCCTCCTAGTATGCCTCCAGAATAGCTGTCATTGTCCCCACTCCACAGATGAGGTAACTGAGTAACTAGCCGAAGTGATGGTGTCGAGAGTCAAGCACAGAAGGGCCAGAATCCAAAGTCTCCTTTCTCAACCACTCTGGACTCTGCTTTCCAATCAATACCACCTGGATTGGATCTGGGGAAGGGAAGGAAAGGGATGGTCTGGAAGGCAGGGCAGGGAAGATGAACAGAGTTGGAACCTGGTCCATCAATGACTGTTATTTTCACCAGAGGTGCCGGCCATGGGTCCCGGTGCTCGGTAAAGGGAGAGAGCTGAGACATGACTGCAGGCTCTCCGGAACACTCGGGCCTGGGGCTCACTCCACTGGCCTGGTCCGAGAACATTCCTGAAAGTAGCAGAGCAGTTCTTTGATAACTGAGCAGACACTAAGGAGACTGGGAGAGGGGGAAACAGGAAATGAGGAGAGAGGAAAGGAGGCTAAAGAGAGACGGTTCTGTATTCAAAAAGGCCATTTAGATTTAAAGTGAATCCTGCTAGTGAAGCCAGCAACTCTCAGGAAGTTCACATGGCCAACGTTTTGGCCCAGCTCTTGGGAGATCGTGATGCCAAGTTGGGGAAATGAAGTTACAGTGAAGCCAAAGTCTCAACCTATGAATCAAGGCCTCCTTTTCAGCATCCAGAAGAATCTAGGGACAGAGTCACTAGCAGTCTCGTGTGCTGCAAGCTTTGGACACCGCCTGCGTGCAGGTATGTGAGAGCCGTGGCAAGTGTGTGCCCAGAGGAAAGCTGGACGTTCGGCAAAGAACAGGGAGCCCCGCCTTCAGGAAGCCTTGAGCAGGAGCAGCAAAAATGTGCTTCCTCTTCCCCTCTCTCCAACCCCAAGGTCAGTGTGGGCTGACCAACCCTCCCCCACACCCTGTGATGTGAGTTCAGCTCCTCTCACCCCACCGTGGGCTCACCGGCCCTCCAGCTGAATCAGACAGGCCACTCTCTCCAACATCTCTCCCTTGGCTGGCCCTCTCATCTTTGCACTTCTGTTCTCAAAGACAAAGGGAACCAAACGCCACTATCACAATGGCAAACGCTGGCTGGCCCCCAGCAGACCTATGGGGTAGCAGTGGGTAGCTCTGGAAGCAGGAATTTCTCTTCAGCATCTAAAGCAAAGACTGCTCAGAACAGCGTCTGGTCCTGGTCTGTAGGAACTGCTAAAGGGCTGTTTAGGTTTAGTTATTGTTCTTGACTCTAACGCAGCTCCTAGGTGCACCAGAGTGAACGAGTGAATGAATGAAGTGGGGATTGCTGGGGCCTTGAAGGTTAGATATTTGAGAGGCTGGATGGGCCAAAAGCACGTACAAGGGCCCAGGAGTAGGAATTAGCAAGGTGTCTGTAGAACCGGGAGTGGACCTGATGGAATAGAGAGCAGCATTCCTGCAGGCCGCGGGAGCGAGTTTCACACTCTTAAGGCCTTGATTGCCACGCGAGGCAGTTTGAACTTCATCCTGTAGGCAATGGGGAGTTGAATGACTTGAATTTTAACACAGACGTTATTTTGCTGTCATAGGTAAAGACTTGATACTTAATCGAACTCCTGCAAAGTCAAAGATCCAAAGTTCAAGCAGAACTCCTGTTTCGTACTTGGGTTCTGTGTCATTTCCTCTCTCCCTTCCTCCTCCCTTCCCAGCTCCCCTCTCTCTCACTTTCTCTCCCTGCACGTCCCCAGTTCTAAAGTTCTGCGCATTGTCTCTTTCACGAAGTTCGTAACTAATCACCATGTCCTGGGAATCTTCACATCAGTTGGTGAGAAAGTTGGAAATGTGACAAGTTCTTTTTAAAGCAGGATTAGCCGGCTTATTGTACATTCTGTGCAGAAGGGAAAGTGCCTAATTTCTCACCTCTGAGATTGTCAAATCTCATTCTGTTCTACCAGAGACTTAATTTGTAGTGTCGGGGTTGCTATGGGAGAGGCCGCATGCGGCTCTAATTTGAGTGACCTGTGGGCTCCACTGTCCCCAATCCTAATAGACCAATGGTTCTCAACTGGGGACCATTTTGCCCTCAGGGGACATTTGGCAATGTCTGGAGACACTTTCAGTCATCACAACATGGGTAGGGGTGAATGGTCTGCTGACGTTGGGTGGGAGGAGGCCAAAGCTGATGCTGTTCCTACAATGCACAGGACGGCCCCCACAGCAAGGTATTATCCAGCCCCAAATGTCAATAGTGCCGAGGCTGAGAAACCCTGAATTGGACTGAAACCTCTGACCAAGGAAGGAGATGGAATGGAACCAAGTCAGTATCTGTGTAGAAAGGACAGAGATGGGGTGGGCTGGCTGACCTGAGGAAGACGTCCACTGGGAGGAACTGTTCTGAGAAGCGTTTGCAGCAGAAAGAAAGCCAGATTTTTAAATAACACTTTTCGTGAGCAAATGCAGTTTGCCTGTTTTTAATTAGCTCCCCTACGGAGATATTAAAATTCCAGTATATTGCCCTGAATGATAATTAGTCAACCAGACAGTTACCGCTAGAAGTCACCACTTGTCCAGTTTCCAGTGAAACCTGCTGTACCCCTCAGTTCTGAAAAGCTACCAGCATGAATGTTACAGCTGTGTTTATTTGAAGTTCCTTGTGGCTTTGACTTTCAGGAAACGTAGGTTAGGAAGGGAGCAGGCACCAGAGACCCATTTGGTGGGTAGCATCTAAAGGATTTTTCTGTTCAAGTGGTAAGTCATTGAACTTGATCCCCTTAGTAAAAGATTGGTTAATTATTAACTCAGTCGGGAGGAGTGAAGAAGACTCTGATCCTAGTGGCTCTCTGGATCAATAAGGTCTCCCGCAGATAGGATGCCCTTGGCTCTCTCCACAGTAAGCCCTGCCCACCAGGCTCAGCCCTCAACCGCGTCCTCTCCTGTTGGTTCTCGTTCCCTAGCGCTCTCCTCCGGTCCCACAGCAGTCATCCTCGCCACGTGCAAGGGCTGTGCTTGGCAACGGGCAGTCCCACAGCATTTCCCTGGTCCTTCAACTCTCCTGCTTCCCCGGAGGACCATTTCACATCCTTCTCCTCACACCATCAGCATCTTCTTTCCCATCACTCTGCCCAGATGACCTCACTTCCTATTTCCCTGAGAAAACAGAAGCGACTGGAAGAAATGCCCACTGAGTCCACCACGTCTCCCAGCATCGGCGTCCTTTTGCTCGCCTGTCCCTCCGGTTACCGTGGTCCAAATAGAGTCCACCCCCCTGCCTCCTCACGGGCATCACTTCCCTTCTTTCTCCTGAGTTCATCCCCTTCACCCCATCAAATGGAATAAGTTTCTGTCAACTTATTTACAATCTACTCCATATTTCTATTAAAAACCTTTCTTGACTCCACCTCTTCCTCCAGCAATTGCCCAGTTTTCAGGTCCCTTTAATGACAAAATAATAATAATAATATAATAATAATAATAATAATAATAATAATAATATTGACTCCTCATCATTTCCAGCTCTTCTCTCTTGACCCTTTTTATTACATTTTCATCCCATTGACGCACCAAACCTACTCTTGTTGAGGTCACTGTGCCCTCTGCTCGGCCAAATTCAATGGTTAATTTTCAGTCCTTATGCAGACACTCAGCAGTATCAACCCTGTGGCTCATACTCCTGACAGCTTGGGAGAGTGTGATTGTTTCCTTAGCGGAAAACGTCTTCAGCCAGAGGAGACTGAGAGTTAATTACACAGATGATAAAGTAAATCAAGCCCACAGTATTAAGGTTTTTTAATGTAAAGTTTGGAAATAACCTGTGTGTGTTTGCTATTTTAAGTACTTGTAATGCTTAAGTGACTCTGGTATATTGGAGGACAATATGCTATATTAAGAGATTTCTGTAAGAGACAAAAATAAGTTTGTAATCAATTATGGAATATTTCAAAGAATTTTAAACTTGTTATGCTATATTTATAAGCTTGATTTTATTAGTTTTACAATAGTGGCTAAAGTGGTCAGAAATTTTTTTTCTAGTCAGTTAATTTATTGTTAGCTAATTAACATACAGGGTAAGAACCAAAACCTGGATTCCGGAGCCAAAGGTTGTGGCTCACAAAGTAGTTCCTATATTATTAGCTATTCAGCCTTGAGAGAGTTACCCCCTGCACCCCAGTTTCTCTATGTACGATACAGGGATGGCAGTGACATGAGAGCTCTGCTAGAATTGCTGTGAGAAGTAAACACATTAACAGTGTAAATTGTTTAGAAGAGTTTCTGCACATAGTAAGAGTTTAAGTGTTCGCTGTCATTGAAAAGCAAATCAAATATACTAATTTATAAATGCAGTTAAAAACCTTTAGAGTTGTTAACTAAGTAAGTGAAACCAACCCTTAATCAAAGCCTCCCATAAAGTAAGTTCCTAAGGTTTGCCCTGTAAATAGCACAATACGATATGTAAATGTGACTTAAAAGCTTAAAGAAGGAAGTAGGATTCTAAATTTGTTACTCAAATGGAATATGGCTTACAAAAATAAAATAACCCCCAAATAATATTTTTTCATACAACAAAGTTCTCCTCTGGGGCATTACAAAACTCACAAAAGCAGAAGGAATCCCAAGGAGCCCTAGCGGCTTCTAGTCGCGCCGGGGCCCCTGAGGACAACCTGTGAGCCAGGACCTAGCTCAGTGGGCGTGGCCTGAGCCCAGTCCCCTCCCCACCAACCCCAAGCCTCAGCGTCTCCACTTAGATCAGTTTACTGTGTGGGTTTCTACTTGGACTTCAGTTTCCAAGGGTTTGGGGTCCAATGAAGTTTCAAAATATTTTGTTTTATTTCAATGATTGCATAATTTTCTTTAAGCTTAAATGTTTGGAAAGTCCTGAGGATCATTAACACAGAAGTACTGTGTCTTTTAACCCGTCCCAGTATTGAATTCTTTACAGGGTAGTAGAAAAGTCAGCGTGTGGATTCCAGTGAGGACACTCGTGGTAGGCCCAAGTGTCAGAGTAGGGTGGGACTCCCTCGCATCACACGGTGACTGCTGCACACCAGGAAGCATCCACTTCTTGCAGGGATGACAACTGGGTGTCAAATCACATCACATAGTCGTTGAGCAGCATCACCATTGTCTGGTGCATAGAAGGAGTATGTGGACTATGTAATTTGATTTGATGCTGAATTCTCATCAATTCCTAAACTTTAGCTTTTAAGAACAAAGATCTGCAAACTTTTTGTGCAAAGGGCCAGATAACAAATATTTTAGACTTTGTAGGTCATGTGGTTTCTGTTGCCACTACTCAACTCTGCCAGTTGTTTCACAAAAGCAGCAATATGCACATGACTAAATGTACACGACTATTTCAATAAAACTTTATTTATAAAAACAGATGGCCAGGCAGATCTGGCCTGCAGGCAGTCATTTCCTGACTCCTGCTTTGGAGCAATGCTTTGCAAACTCTTTTGATTACGACTACCAGATCATTGCTCAGTGGTTTAGTTCACTAGATTATTGTTTCCTGCCTAACTGATGTTGGGCTCTGCCCTGTGGCTGGCTTTGGTCAATGGGATTGTGGAAATGTACTCTCCTGCACCTTGCCTTTCAGCTAATGGGATGTTAGCAGATGTAAGGCAAGCAGAGGAGGATTCAAATGCAGTTGTGAGGTTAGGCTTGCTCT
This sequence comes from Glossophaga mutica, assembly GCA_039655065.1. NCBI lineage: Eukaryota > Metazoa > Chordata > Mammalia > Chiroptera > Phyllostomidae > Glossophaga > Glossophaga mutica. Next base: position 19,753,535 of record CM077304.1, on the reverse strand, counting down.
TTTCTGCCTATAACATGATGATGAGAAGAAACACACCCAGGCCCCACACCGAGCACATGGGGAGCAGACCTGGGCTGAGCAGTGAGGAGCCAACCTGGATTAGCCAAGCCTTCCCTGACCCATAGGTGAGTGAGTGAGTGCTTTGCATATAGCAACTCATTTAATCCTTATAGTAAGCCTATGAAATATGTATGTATGTATTATTATTCAGGTGAGCAAACTGAGGCATGGAGAAGTTAAGTAATTTTCCCAAGGCCATATGGTAGTAAGTGGCCACACAGCAGAGATTCAAATTCAACAGGTCTGGCTCCAGAGTCTATGGTTAACTGCACTTTAATATTGTCTATTCCAATACAACCTATTACATTTTTTTAAAAAATGAATGGCTGTAGCCCTGGCTGGTGTGACTCAGTGGACTGAGTGCCACCTTTGAACCAAAGGGTCACTGGTTCAACTGCTAGTCAGGGCACATGCTGGGTTGCAGGTCAGGTGCCCAGTTGGGGTGTGTGAGAGGCAACCACACATTGATGTTTCTCTCCCTCTCTTTCTCCCTCCCTTCCCCTCTCTCTAACAATAAATAAATAAAACCTTTAAAAAAATGAATGGCTATAGCCCACTAAATTGATTTCATGACCTTATGGTTTTAAAAACCTCCTCCAAGGAGTTATTCTGTGAAAGCAAGAACTAAAAGCCAAAGTACCGCTCAAGAATGTTAAAGACAAAATTTCCCTAGTTGGAGTGTGTTCCCAGAGCTTGTCATCATTGTCTTCCCCCTGACCCCCAAGAGGAGACCTCTGAATGTGCTCCTTTGTGCCTTTGCGGGGAGGAGCTGGGCAGATAGAATAACACAGGCCAGACATTCTCTCGCCCTCACTCGCCCACTTCCCCCCAACTCCCAGGTGCTACAGAGTCAACAGGAATTCACAACTTCCTGACAAAAAAGAATGACTGTCACCAGCATTTCAGGGAAAGCAAATGGCTGCCTCCTAGTGATCTCTGGGGCAATTTGAGCTTTGGCCTCACAGAGAAGAACTTGGGTCTAAACAGAAAGATTAAAGTCTGACCCAAGTACAGGAGTTTTCGAGGGGTCCAGACTGACCACTGGGTCAGGTCAGGGAGAAAACCTGTGAGAGCTTTAGAACTTAATTGAAATAAAAGCCAGAATTGTAGAATTACAAATTTGAGATGGAAATGGAACCAGTTATACCTCTCAACACATTGTGGAAAGTATGTAAAAGGACAGCCTCGGGCCAAGAACAGTTCCTGGATTCTTTTTTTTTTTTTTTTGACACAGTAGAAAAAGTATTTTTCTCCCCATCACCCTGGCCAGGTAGCTCAGTTGGTTAGAGCATCGTCCTGATACACCAAGTTTGCAGCTTCAGTCCGTGGTCAGGGCACATACAAGAATCAATCCATAAATGCATAAATAATTGGAATAAAATATTGATCTTTCTCTCTCTCAAATCACTAAATAAAATTTAAAAAGCAAAAGTATTTCCCCAGTGCTATTGAGGAGTAAACGAAGTGCATCCCTGTGTAAGTAGAATGTGTGCAGCATGTTGGTTTGAGACACACATGCTGTGTGCAGTGATCACCACGATGGGTCTTGTCAACATCCACCATCGCACGAAGGTAAGAGAAAAGGAGAATAGTTTTCCCTTGTGGTGAGAACTCGTAGGGTCTACTCTTTGGATAACTTTCTACACAACATGCTGTAGTGTTGACTGCGACCATCGTGCTGTACATCCCAGTATTTATCTTATAACTGAAATTTTGTGCTTTTTGACCACCTTCCTCCAGTTGCCCCTCTCTCTAACCCCTGACCCCTAGCCTCTTGTAGCTACAAATCTGATCTCTTTGTCTGTGGGTTTGGTGGAGTGGTTTTAGATTCCACATGTAAGTGAGATCATACAGTAGTTGACTCATCTCACTTAGCGTAATGCCCTCAAGGTCCATCCATAAGAAAAAATTTTATAGAATATAGGATTACAAGTTTTATGTGAAAAGAAAATAGAAATACAATGTTCAGGTTTACATGTGAGCCTCAACTCAAAATTAGTATTGGAGAATACCAATTTAGTGGTGGGGGGAATTTAATTAAGGCAACAGAAAGTATGTGGAGAAGGTGTTTTATGTAATAATCTTTCAAAATTTCTCATATAATCTAAATATTCTAAGTAAAAATAATAAATCAAACTCTGCCCCTACAGCCTCTCACCTCACAAGGTTTTTTTTTTTTTTTCAGGGATTCTTTAAAGCAGCAGATTAAAATCTTTCTATAGTCAAGAAATTGAGAAAAAGTCTCTCTTGCTCTTTTTCACTTTAAAAAAGCAATGGGACTTTATTTATATTGAAAGTGTATTTTCTTTTTAAGAAAGTTTTTAATGAAAAACAGCACCTATTCATTTTTTATGTTAACCATACCCAGTCTTTAATTTATGGTATTGAATTTCAGGGTCTCATGATGTTTCATATCCTTGGCTGCCTTTTCATTCCCCCTTCCAGCCACCTCTGGGCCACGATTCTGTTTTATACCAGTTACCATAAACTCTAAGAGGAAGGGCTGGCCTGTTGGTGGGAATCTTTCAGTTCCAGCCTACAGTCAGCTGTTGACAAATAATTTGCTTCCTTGTTGTTCCTTGGAAACCTTTGTTTGTCCCAGGATCTAACTTTATAAATTAAAATTTATATTATAGATGCTTTTTAAAAATTCCCATAAGACTCAAAAGAGAACAGGTAAAAGCACTCTGAGTGCCCGTCAATCGTCGATCCATTTTTCCCGAGTAATCATAAATCTTCAGTCCACTGGGGAAGACAGCAAAATGGAGATCCCCGAATGGGATTCAGAAGACTCATGGGGGATATCTGTCTTCTTTTTTAGTTTTGGAAATTTTTATTTTGAAAGTATTTCAAACTTATAGAAAAGTTACAAGAAGAATACAAAGAACCCCTGTACGCTCTTCATCTGGATTCCCCAATTGTTAATACTCACCTAATTATTTTTTTATTCTATCACCGTGTGTGCGCATTATTTTTTCTGAACTCTCAGAGAGTAAATTCAGACACGATGCCCCCGTACTCCCAAAAACTTCAGTGTGTATTTCCCAAGAATGAGGACATTTCCTACAGTATGATAAACATCCTATTTTCACATTAGGAAATTAAAATCGACAGGATATTATTTTCTAATTTATAGTTCTCATTTGAATTTTGTGCATCGTCCCAATAATTTCCTTTGTAGCAAAAACAATGGATTTTTCTGGTCCAGGATTCAGTCTAGAGTCACAAATCACATTTAGTTACCATATCTCTTCAGTCTCTTTTAATCTGTAAGTGTTCCTCAGATTCTGTTCCTCGGCGACATTTTCCGAGAGTGTGGAGGAGTTACTCTGTAGACCGAACCCAGGTTTGCCCGAGGCTCCCTCACGATGAGATTCAGGTACTGCGTGTCTGGCAGGGTTCCCACGGAAGGGATGCTGCTCTTTTGTAGTGCGTCCGGTCATGAGACACATGATGTCAACCTTTTCCATTCCTTGTGTTATTAACTTTGACCATGAAGGTGGATACAGCCAGGTTTCCCTATTATTAAATAATTATTTTTGTCTTTGTAATTACTAAGGAATTTCTCACAGACACTTCCTCATCAAACTTGTACTAATTTTAGAATCCAATTGATGATTCTTTCTGAATCAATTAGAACTATGATGGTTACCATATGATGATTTTCTTTTTTCAGCTTTGTTGAGATATGATTCACAAATAAAAATTACATATATTTAGAGTCTATGACTTGAGCTTTTGATTTACATATACACTGTGAAATGATTACCAGCATTAAGCTGATTAGCAAACGTATCACCTCATACCTTGCGTTCCTTGTGTGGTGAAAGCATTGGAGATCTACTTTTTTAGCAGGTATGTAACATATTATTATTAAATATGGTGACCATGCTACACATTACATCTCCAGAACTTATTCATTCATCTTATAATCAAAAATTTGTACCCTTTGATCATCATCAACCCCCTTTTCCCAAACCCAGCCCCTAATAACCACTATTCTACTCTCTGTTACTATGAATTAAACTCCTTTCTTCTTTTTTTTTCTTTAGATTTCACATATAAGTGAGATCATACAGTATTTGTCTTTCTGTGTCTGGCTTATTTCACCTAGCATAATGTCCTCCAGGGTCACTCATGTTGTTGAAAATGATGGGATTTCCTTCTTTTTCAAGGCTAGATAATATTCCCATGTGTATCTGTATACATAGCATTGCTGGGTCAAAGGGTATTTTTGTTTTTAAACAATCTTTTGAGGAACCCCCATATGTTTTCCATAATGGCAGTACCAATTCACATTTGCACAGTGGACAGGGTTCCCTTTTCTTTACATCCTCATCAACTCTTATTTTATTTTATTTTTTTACTTTTTGATCATTGCTATCCTAACAGTTGTGAGATGATCTTTTATTGTGGTTTTGATTGCATTTTGTGATGATTAGTGATGTTGGACATCTTTTTATATACCTCTTGGCCATTTGTTTGTCTTCTTTGGGAAAATGTCTATTCATGTTCTTTGCCCATTTTTAATTTTTGGGGGGTGGTTTATTTGGGTTATTTTGCTATTGAGTTGTACGAGTTCCTTTTATATTTTGGCTATTAACCGTGTATAGGCTACATAGTTTGCAAATATTTTCTCCCATTTCATCAGTTGCCTTTTCATATTGATTGATCCTTTGCTATTCAGAAAATTTTAGTTTGATATAGTCCTACTTGTTCACTTTTATTTATTTTTCCCATGCTTTCGATGTCAAATCCAAAGAAATCATTGCCAAAACCAGTGTCCAGAAACAGCTTCTTGATTCTGATGTTCATCCAGAATACTGAAACTCACCAACTTCTTTCTCACTCTTATTCACAGGCCCTTCTCTTAGTCACGCCCAACGCCCCCAACACACACACACACACACACACACACACACACACACAGAGTTATACAAATCCTCCACTTCTGAAGTCAATATTCTGAACTATCTTGATTTGAAAATCTACCTATCCCCTTAAAAGATTTAAATAACTCTATGCTATTGAAAAATTAAGTATGTCCAGGCAATTAAGTACTGTGAAGAAAATAAGGATAGAGAAGGGCTGGGTGGGTGGAGGATGGGGGCTGCCTTAGAAGCTGTGTTCAGAGTTAGCCTCCCTGAGCTGAGACCGACATCATGAAAAGGAGACAGCCAATGACAATCAAGGAAAGAGGATTCCAGACCAAGGAAACTAGTAGTGCAAAGGCCCTCAGGCAGGAATCTGCTTGTCTGTTTGAGAGATAAAAAGCAGTGTGCCTAAGGATGCTGAGACAATTCGATGGGGGAAATAATCCTTTCAACCAATGGAGCTGGATAACTGGATATCCACATGTAAAAGAATCAAATTGGAACCCATCTCACACCATATTAAAAAATTAACTCAAAAGAAATCATAGGCCTAAATGTAAGAGCCAAAATTATAAAACTCTTAGAAGAAAATATAACAGCCAACTTCTATGACCTTAAGTTAAGCAAAGCTTGTTTTAGATATGACACCAACATTATAAGCAACAAAGAAAAAGTAGATAAATTGGATACCATCAAGAAAATGAAAAGATAGTCCACAGAATAACAGAAAATATTTACAAATCATATGAGATATGCATCTAGTATCTACAATATATAAAGAACTCTGACACTGGAACAACATAAAGACAACCCAATTACAAAATTAACCCGAACAGACATTTTTCCAAAGAAGATATGCAGATGACCAATAAGCACAAGATGACACAACACTGTGAGTCATTGTGGAAATTAAAATCAAAACCATTATGACTTCGCAGCCACTGAGATGACTGCAATTTTAAAAAATAGATACTAATAAGTATCGATGAGGATGTGGAGAGATTGGAACCCTTATGCATTTGTTGCTGGTGGGAGTGTGAAATGGTGCAGCCACTTTTGAAGAGAGTTTGTCAGGTCCTCAAAATGTTAAACACAGAGTTATTACATAATCCATAAATCCTAATCCTCAGTGTTCACCCCAAAGAACTGAAGACATATGTTGACACAAAAAAATGTATATGCAGATAGTCACGGTAACATTATTCAAAATAGCCAAAAAAGTGGAAACAGCCAAAATGCCCAACAATTGATGAATGGATGAACAAAATGTGGTATATTCCTATAATAGAATATCATTTAGCTATAAAAAGGAATAAAATACTGATATATGCTAAACATGAAAGAACCTTGAAAATGCCACACTATAAACCAGGCATAAAAGACCAGATAGTGTATGATTCTGTTTACGAAAAGTGTCCAAGGATAGGCAAATCTATGAAGGCAGAAAATAGACTAGTGGTTGCCAGGGCTGCAGGGCAAATAGGAAGTGATTGCTAACAGGTACAGTTTTCTTTTCAGCAAGAACATTTCATCTGAAATGTTCTAAAATTGATTGTGGTGCTGGTTGCACAACTCTGAATATACTAAAAACCATTGAATTGCATTCTTTACGTAGGTGAGTTGTATGGTATGTGAATTATATCTCAATAAAGGTGTTATATAGAAGGAGAAAAAGGGAAAGAGAGGAGAGAGGCAGGAGAAAAGAAAGGGAGAAACGGAGGAAAGAAGGAGGGAAGGGAGGAAGGCAGGCGAAAGCATGCAGGCCCGGAGATGGGGGTTGGAGGAGATGAGGTCACCATGGCAGAGGGTAGGTAGGAGCAGAAGCAGAAGCAGTCCCACATTATGGAAGGACTTTCAGGCCATAATTCAGTTTGGCTTTTATTTTCATTGCTGTGGGAAGCCACTGGAGACTTTTAAGCAAAAGGCTGATATGATCTGATGATAAAAATAACTCTGGCTCTTGCTTGGGGAGGGGTGGCAAGCCTGGATGTGGGGAGCTCAAGTTATCTGAGGGTACACGTGAGTTGTGCGGGATTATGGACTGGGTGATTGTAGGGGCCACCGTCTACAACAAGTGGACTTCATTTTGTCACCACCCTTGACCTACCCTCACTTCCTCGTACACCCCCTTCAGCAGAGAATTTGATAAGGCTAGCCAAGACCGTCGCCAGATAGTCAGCCTATTCCATATGCTTGGTTTAGAAATGGAACTAGCCTACTCCATTTAAGAACTCGTTTCGAGGCAGGAGCGGGAAGAGCATGTGGAGAATGGAACTGTGGCTTTTCCCAGACAACAGCAGAAGAAAGGTCATTGTCACAGTGCTCGGTGTAAGTAGTATGTGCCCAACGGAGGTTTTGAGGCGAGAAAGACCAAAATTGAAAATAAATATTTTTCTTGATTTTTGAGTTTTAGACAGACAGGAAGTGACAGACCACATTCATGATGTTTAGAAGCGGACTGCAAGGGATCGAAAGGAAACACACAGCTCACTCTCAGCACCCCTAGGTTAAGCTGGAGATTAATCACTAACACACCCCACCCTGAGCAGCGGCTGGCTCCCCAGGAGCATCTGAATTCCTGCTTCTGAGGGGCTGAGCAACGGTGTCGCCTAGACAATGCCGTGTGACGTGGTCAGTCTATCTTCATGCGAAACACCAGCCGAGAGGTATTCTTCTCACCAAAGTGTGGCGTAGCAACTCCCTTCTGGGAGAGGATCCAGGTGTGGTGGGTCCTGAGGCTTACCCAGTTCTGGAGAAGTTTTTTAAGGAAAAGAGACCAAAATTACAAGTACAAACTTAGGTATGAAATGAGTATTTACAAAATTTAAAATGTTGACACATACCACAGACACCATAAAAATCCATTAAAATAACAGTATTTTACTTATTAACTAACTACCTGAGATAACATTTTTGTATTTAATATACTTTTAATTTAATTTATTGGGGTAACATTAGTCCACAAAACCATACAGGTTTCAAGTGTACAACTCAATAACACCTCATCTGCACGCTGCATCGTGTGCCCATTGCCCCAGGCAAAGTCTCCTTCTGTCCTCATTCTCCCTGACTTTGCCCACCTCCACCTCCCCTCACCCCCTTTCCCTCTGGCAAGCACCACACTGTGGTCTGTGTCTATGGGCCGATAACCTGAAAATACTATTTTTCTATACAGTTTTGATTGCATGCTCTTTTACCTCTCCATGTAACAGTAGTATTATAAAGTGGTTATTTATAGAAAATAGGAAGATAATCCTGTCTTTCCTTTTGCATGTTTGTTTTTTTTTTTTTCTTAATGTGGTGGTTTAGAAAGATTTCTTTCCACTTCAGGGTGTGGGGTGACTTCACGACCAATACTTTGGTGATCCTCATTAGGTCCCTAGTTAATAAATCTCAGGTATTATTTGTTTGTGTGTGTGTATCTGTCTATCCATCCATCTTCCTATCTATCTTAGACATATAAATATATTTTCTATTAAATTAAAGATACTTAAATTACTAAGGTTATGGTTCCGGTGCTCAAATGGTTAAGATATTAGTTAGGATTTACAGTTTGTCTACTGTTACAAAAGTCAAAAGTATAGTAGTGTAATGGGGTACAAAGTGAGGGTCCCCAGAATATAGAAGCAATTCCACACAGCCCACAACTGGGGGAAGGAGAGTTGATGATACAGCTTCAGGTACTTTGCATAGCAAAAGGCAAGTTAATAGCTGTGCTGCCATCCAGGGAAAAAGGCGTATGTGACTTTCAAAATGTATAGTGACTCATGACATAGCAGGGGCATATACAGCACCTGCATGAGAAGCAGGGAGGAGTGACGTTCCTGTGTCACTGAGAACTCTTGCCCTGACTAAAGATGGCAGCCAAAAGAAGGTAAACGATGCCAGGGAACTGGCAAAAGTAGCACATTGTAGGAGGGGCCGGATATGAGGTCACGTAGGAAGATTTGGGTCAGTATTTAAAACGAGGGCAGGCTGAAAGAGCAGCAAGCAGCCTTGAGGAAGGAGCCCGGGGAATTTGGCCATGAGGTCTGAGGGAGGAAGCAGCAAGCTGCTATGCAGTTGGTAGTGAAGTGGTCTACCATGAGGGCTGGCATGCAAGGTAGAAGCCATGCTGGACAGGAGTTAGGATTATGCCACGCAGCCTAGGGTAGTGAGGAAGGCAGCCATGCGGTCTGAGGAAAGGGTGTAAGGAGAGAGCTGATGGAGTCGCACAGGGACCTGCCAAACCAAGCACGGATCTGCGAGAGGTGCTTGGAGCTGAACTGAACTCTGACCAGGAATGTAGACTTCTGCTTTTCTGAAGGACATATGGAGAGGCCACTCTCTTGGGACATGTGCCTCCCTGAACTCCACCACGACCCAGTGTAACACGGCACAGGCTTCCCTGAACCGATGCACGGAGGCTGAGGACAGCGTACCCCAGATCCTGAAGGAGAGAGCTGCTGCGAGAGGATGGTGACTCCGAAACCCACAAGTGAACATTCCAGAGGGGAATGGCACCTGTTTGTGAAGCCAGCTTAAGAACAGACAAGGATATGGGGAACTTCGGGGCATGGTTTTGGCTTATAGCCTGGTGGGGAGAAAGGGAAGTGCTGGGTCTCGTGGGAGACAGGGCTCTGAGCAGGGGTACCCCCAGATCCCCCACCCCGAGGTTGGGATACTGTAAATAAAACCCATTTCCTTCAACACTAACTGTTGGGTCATGCATCAAGGAAACACGTGGGTAGGCCCCTGTTTGCTCTGCTACAGTAACTTAAACAAGTAGAAGTTTATTTTTCTGTCATGTAACAGTTAACACATAAATATTCCAAGGCTAACGTGGTAGCTTCATGATATTGAAAATCCAAGTTTCTTCCATCTTGATTCTCCATTATCCTCAACAGAAGACTTCTACCTCATGATTAAATATGACTGCTCAGGTCCTGCCATCATGTCTGCATCCCAGGAAGAAGGAAGACATGGCCCAGAAATAGCACATGTTTTTGCCCAAATCACTTTTGCCTACATGCCATCAGTCAAAACTTATTCATTACCTCACCTAAGTGCACAGGATGCTGGAAAACGTAGTCTAGTGAACCAGTCATGGGTCTGGCTAGAACTCAGAAGCTACATTATCAAAGGAAGAAGGGAGAGCTGGCTGTGAGGGTACAGCCAGCAATCCTGCCATGGGGACCAAACCAGGTCGGTAGGACCTCGTGTAGAACTCTGCCTTGACAAGGCTTATGTCTCATTGGATGGGTACCATTTGGTATTCATGTCAATGATTTCACTAATTTTCTGCAACTTTTAAGAACACAAGGGATTTACTGGTTCCTGGCCTCTAATGTGAATATTTGCAGAGGGATGTTTTTTTAGCAGAGAAGCTAAAAACTCAATGGATGACAAAGTCAATCTACATTCTTGCTCCCACTTAGGGTGCGAGCATAAAAGAGTGAAAGGCTATGCACAGGAGTGCCCAAGAGAACACACCACCTGGACCCCCCCAACCCCCCGACCCCCACCCCGTGCATCGCAGGAGGCTTCAATGGACTGAGTCCTTTTCTATCAGCGATTTAGTAAATTCACTGGAAGGTGGAAGGGATGGTTTCTGTACAATGCTAGAAGCAGCAGGATCACATCCTCTTTTCCAGCCCCCCACCTGCCGCATTCAAGCGTAGATGATGAGTTCGACATTAATGCGATAATACGCTCTAGCTGTGAGGAGCACTCCCTTGGAGCAAATGGAAGGCCTGGCACTGTTTTCCCACCTTGTTTGCTGTGGTCTGAATGTCTGGATTGGGTTACAATACAATACAATAGAGTGTATTGGTATCAGCACTAAAGATCCCAGCAACTCATAAAACAGAACTCTCAACATCATGGCCAATGCAAGGCTGACTCCATGACCCACAGGCATAATATAACTCACAAGTTCGTGTCCAAGCTCCATGAGTAAAACAAATGTTACAAAATTCCTAGGTCAAAATGGCTCTAAAACCACCAGTGCATTTCATAATATAATCAACCAATGAAAATCCATCAAATGAGTTGTTTAGGAAACTACCATACAGAAGCCCTACAGTGAAACAACCGAATTTTTCCAGCTTCAGCGAAGAAGCTGTGCCTTGTGAAGACACAGGCACAAAGAGTTGTCAAACCTGGGGGCTCAACCAGTCATCACGCCCAGTACCCTGTCTGTGGTTCAGGTTGAGGCTTCACCTATTTTTAGTAAACTTGAGTAACAGGAATTGAACAGCCTTCCTCTGAAGTCTGTTCCAGGGTCCAATTAGGAAATGCTTTCGTATTCATAACCACCATTGTGCTGCAATCTAAGCCCATTTCCTATAATTTGCTCCTCCATGGAGATGGAAAACAGCTGGCCATTTTTCTCCTTGTGATAATCTTTTTTGTTCAAAGCACACTCAGTCCTCTTTTCCATGTTAAAAAACCCAAACTCCTTTAGCCTGTTTTCAGAACACTCTTTTTATTTTCCAGATTTTGTTGTGGCTTTTCTATGAATTTCTTCAAGTTTTTAAAAAAAATTTATTCATTTTTAGACAGAGGGGAAGGGAAGAAGAAAGAGAGGGAGAGAAACACAGATGCAGGGGAGAAAAATCAATTGGTTGCCTCTTGCATACCTTAACCAGGAGCCTGGCCCACAGCCCAGGCATGTGCCCCAACAGGGAATCGAACTGGCGACCTTTCAGTCTGCAGGATGTTGCTGAATCCTCTAAGCCACACCGGCCAGGGATCCATGTCTCTTTCAAAGTGTAAAGCCCACCCTGGCCAGTGTGGCTCAGGTCGGGGCACATGCAAGAGGCAAACAGTCGATGTTTCTCACAGGGATATTTCTCTCCGTCTCTCTCTCCCTCCCTTCCCTCTCTCTAAAAGCAGTAAACGTGTCCTTGGGTGAGGATAAAAAAAGTGTAAAGCCCTGCACTGTGGTGTTTTAAAAGGCCTTGCTCTGCCTGAGGAGCCCTGAAGGATTCTGTCTCAATCTTTGTATGTCACATTCTCCACCACAGGCCATGCTTGCCTTTGGGTCCCTAGAGGCCTTCAGGTGTCTCCATGACCTGGAAGGCTCACTCTTTCCCCCTGATAAGGAATCTGCTCTGCTCTTGGAAAACAACTTCTCTTAAATAAGGTGATTCAAGGTGATTTAGGACATGATGTCCCTCCTCTGAAATGTTAACATATCCACCAAACTTGGTGTCCTCTGTGACCAATAAACACGTTCTAAATGAATGACTCCAGCCTCAGACAAAGATCCACAGCCCTAAACTAACACATTTGAATCACCAATGATAAGCTCCCCTCGCTGGCTGCTTCAGAGCTTGAACAATTCCGCACGTGCAGTTGGGTTCAATGGTTTATTGCCTAGATACCGTAGAAGGAACAATCAAGACCCAGCTTTGGGATGGATCAGGGTTCCTCAACCTTAGAGTACTGACATTTACAGCCAAAGAATTCCTTATTCCAAGGAGCTGTCCTTTGCATTGTAGGATGTTTAGCAGTATCCATAGACTTTATCTACCACATTCCAGTAGGAATATCCCTCTCCCTCAAAGTGACGATAAAAAGAGTCTCCAAACATTGCCAAATATCCTCTGGAGTGTAAAATGAACCCCAGGTTGAAAACTATTGTTCCAGATGTAGGACTTCCATTTCCAGACAGAAAGTAAATTGGTTCAAGTAAATTAGCTCACAACAGGACCTCATTCTTTACTACCTAGCATCCCAGGAGCTGTTGGGCTGAGCCCTCATCATAACGCTGAGGAAGTTTTCCTTACTATCTAACTGCATCCTTTGAGATGAGCACTATCACTTGCATTTCATAGATGTAGAGCGGCTGCGCTGTGGATGCAGTCCCACACGGCTACCAAGGGGCACATTGGAACGCACATCAGCCAGGATCCAAAGCCCCTGCCCTTTCCATCATCTCATACCACCTCTTCTCCAGATGGGTGGGCGATTTGTAATGACTGATGTCATCTTCTCCCCGTTGTCCAAGATGGGGATTTCGTCTTGTAAGAACTCTGTAGTCTTCTTTAAATAAAATCAACACCGGTCCTCTGAGGTGCCTGAGAAGGAAGTCCCTGTGGAGAACCAACCCCCTGCCGGGGTTGACCCTGAAATCTCTGGGTGTATTTTGTTGGCAGAGGTAGCAATTCCCTCATGAGCCTTAAAAAACTGTTCCTTTTCCCTCCAATCTTCAGAGTTTCACTTCCCCTTGGTATTGACACCACCTCGCACCATCCTCGTATCGAGAGCCACGTGGCCCTTCTGGACCAGTTTTCACCAGTGTCCGTGGCGTCGGCTTATGTTGGCACAACATTTCATAATTCCCAGAGCACTGCTTTCTCATCTGATTCCTGGATAGGAGGGTTATGAAGACAAAGAAAATGGAGGACCAGGGAGGCTCCAGGTCACCCATCTGGAAATGGCTGGGGGAGGAGTAGGGTGTAAGCCTCCTAGACTCTCCCCCGGCGCTAGTTCAAGGGGGCATCTGTTTTGGGTACATGGTGGCAGCATTCCTTTCACAAAATCTGTGCTTTTATAGTTGCTCATGCTGCCCTTTGTCTCCCCATCTCTGTCCCTGACCCCCGCAGCCACCCCTTACTCGATCAGTCTCCCCACGCCTGTCTCACTGGACTGAACTGAGAGTCTAGCAAACCGCTGCCCGTCGGCTCCACAGCCCCATACACAAGCAGGGCATTACGACAAATTTAGTCTATGATGTGAAAAGGGCATCCTGTTCATGCAGACCCTTTGTTCCTCAGATTTCGTTCCCATTGGCTTTTTCTTGCCAAAACCCTGAGCTCGAAGAAATGCACCTTCCTGCAGCCTGTTTGCTTTATCTCGCTGATTTCTCTCCTTCCTTCCTTCCTTAGAACCCTGAATGTTATCATTTGGTAGTTGTTTCCACTGGAGTTCCCGGGAATGCTGCTTCAAGGATGGGACAAATGTGGATATGTGTAGGGGCTGTGCGGGACTCAGGAGAGAGGGAACTGTTTAATATGTAGGAGACAAAAAAGATTATTGGAAGGACAGAGTCCTAGAGGAGTCCTGAGATGAGGTCCCAAGAAAAGGAGCAAGGGCTCTCTGAGATAGGGGTGGGGGAGGGGAATGCGATAGATGTGGAAGTGGACAAGTTGGAGGTGGGGGAGAGGAAGCATTTCAAGGTCCTAACCTTAATGTAGTCAGAGCTCAGTGAAGCTGGGCATTGGTTGAGACATTGGTTGGCTCAGTGGCACTCAGTGACCCAGTGTAGGGTGAGGGAGGGTAATCAGTTGAGCAAAGGTGGGTGGTTTGGAGGACAGGTGTTGGAAGAGAAAGTTATGGAGGAGCAGAGCACCCAAGTTCAAACTGATAGTTAATAGAATCCAGGCTGGGCAGGAAGGAAGCAAAGCAAAGAGGGCCAGTCGACTGGGACTGAGTCCTCAACAACAGAGCTAAAAGGCTAGAATATCTGTGGTCATTTTGCCAAAGCCCCACAGCAAATAAATGGTGGGTCCAGGGTTTGAACTCCTGTCTTGTATGATTCCAGAATCTATGCCTTTAAAGGTTACACTCTACTGCTCATTCTATTTGCTGGCCAATATTGTAAGGGAATGAACAAGACTCCTTTGTCCTGGACCTCAGAGTATACATGGACATCCTTGAGGCATAAGGCTGCCTGCCTTCCCTGCCTGGCACTATTACATTTGGCTAAAAACCATGGCAACCTGGAATAACCCAGGCCCCTCTAGGCCCTCTAGCCCACATTCTTGGCATGTTTGCCAAGCCACTATGTCTCACTTTGCTGATTACCTCACTACCCTGGTCCTGAGCTAAGTCAGAATCTCCTCTTCACATTTATGTATAAACCTTTTCAGTCAGTCAGTCTTCAGCATAAGTTTTCCTTTTGCTTTATTTCCAGTTCACCCGCATTCTGGCCCTGTTCTAACTTTCCACGTCTCTTCTGGAGCTTGGTTTCCCTTTGGTCTTGGAAAACCCAGGGCTGACTTTGACCGGAACTCCTCTGCTCACTTGGTCTTGCCAGCCTGCTCCTGAAGACCCTCTTCCCTTTCTACAGGACACAGCACCCTCCTCTCAGATCACACTGCTATAGAGGGATTGGAAGCACATGCCTCCCAACCCCGGGTGCGGGGAGATGTGTGGGGCACGCCCACTCCTTCCCCCTCCCGATCAAAGACCTAAAGTCCCTCCTGGTGCGCTTGTTCTACTTAGGACTGGTCGGTATGGTTTAGGCAGTTATGGCACAGAAGGCAGTTAATATTCTGGGGAAATATATGGTGATGACATGGAGCTGCTCATTTAGTGGGTAGCCACCTTCCAGATCCACTGAGTGATTGGACAACCTCTTCTTTTCCCCAAGCATGCTGGTTTTCTGTTCTTCTCTGGTAGGAAAAGGTATGTTCTTAAGGCTCCTTCTCATGGACCAGGAGCCTTTCTTTGCAGCCACACTGCTCTAGATCCAAAAGACTCACCCCTGAGCTGAGGCAGTAGGAAGAGTGATGATCAGGAGGCCAAGGTTGTAGACTCAGTTCTGCGGGTCAGCTGTGTGTTTTGAGCAGTCACTTACATCCCCTGAGCCTGCATTTTTTTTTTAACATGAAATGCTACTGATAACCCATACAGGAAAGTGACTTCAATAGCATCAATGACAATGTAGATGTAAAGTCGTCTTATTCTACCAGGTTTCCAGTCTTGGAAACCTGTACTGGAAAACCTTCAAGGTGGATACCTTGGCTTCCAGGTGGGAAGTTAAAATCCATCGGCAGTTGGTTTTGAGGGCAGAAGCGATAGTAGTGACAAGGAGCGGATGGGGTGGGTGAGGCTGTCCCTACCCCTCCCATTCATGATATGGACAGTTATATGCTTCTTAATCTTAAAAGTGCAATAGAAATACGGTTCCAAGATGCCACACCTGCTTCCTATCTAATTGCTACCCTTAAATCCCATCTGAATAGAAACTCTGAAATCACACCAGAGTAGAATCTACTAAATTGTCACGTGAAACTGAACAAAAAATTTTAGATAATCTGTATTTATGAATGAGAGACCTGCATGAAGAGTCATAGCATTCATTCAGGTAGATATTCGTCGTGGTCACTTTGTAAGAAGTAGATGTAAGTAATAGAGAGTGTTTATAATGGAACTCAGTGAATTTTTAGGCTGTTTCTCAGACTTGCTCTTACACCAATGCTCAATAAAACCCCTGTTACTAGGGAACAGAAGTGTTTCTGGTGTGATAAAGCTGAGGAGTACGAGCTTAGATCAAAAAGAAGTTGTTTGCCACAGGTCCTTTGGACAGGGACACTTTTGACTGCAAGCTACAGTAAACCCAACAAAGTAACTTAAGGCATACCTCAATTACTCGTATGCTTAAGTAGCTTAACTACTCATTATTTACTTAGGAAGTCCAAGGTTGATTTCTGTGCTTCAACAATAAAATCAATCAAGGACTCAGGTTTTTACATTTTTCCCCTCAACCATCTTCTGCAAGCTGACCTTACATTGATCTCCTCATATGTGCAAGATGGTTGCCACTGCGCCAAGTATCACATCCCTGCAGGACAGCATCCCCATCAAGAAGGAAGGAAGAAGGGAGGAAAAAGCACAAAAAAC
This sequence comes from Glossophaga mutica, assembly GCA_039655065.1. Lineage (NCBI taxonomy): Eukaryota > Metazoa > Chordata > Mammalia > Chiroptera > Phyllostomidae > Glossophaga > Glossophaga mutica. Next base: position 19,736,988 of record CM077304.1, on the reverse strand, counting down.
CCTTCTCTCTATGTGACTCTCTCATCAGGGTGGAAAATCTTTTCCAGAAGTCCCCAGCAGACTTTGCATTATTTCTCACAGCTCAGCTGTGGGTTATATATCAGCTCTAGTCCAATCATGGGCAAAGGAGAAAGAGGCTTCCATTATGATTCATCCCTGAGGCGGGGTGAATCGCAGCCCTGAGTTGCTTTTGGGTGGACAACCAACAGCGTTAGCCACAACAAAGTCATCCAAAACTGGGTTGACAGAAAACAAGGAATTTAGGTTAAGTGAAAGCACACACATTTTTTAAAATTTAAAGTAGATGTATGTTTTATTCATGAGCTAGAAAATAAGAAACAAATGTACAAAAAGATGTCCTGGGATACACTCGGCAGAGAGCGCAAAGATCATGTCTGCAGAATGTGAGTCTGCCTCCTCTGGGCAGGTGACGATTCTGAGTGGGTGAGACCCACATCAGCGGAACTCATGAAGACAAGCAAAGTGGCAAACAGCAAACAAGCCTTTATGGCGATATCTCTAGGGAACAGAATTGTTATGTCCAAGTGACCAGTCTCTCAGAGTCGCGATCACCGTGGTGGAATGCAGTGGATGTCTGCCCAGTAGCCACGTCTGTGAGGATACGTCGTCCCTACTTTGCATGTGAGACTCTGCTCTGCAACCAATTCCAAGACACCGACATCATGCGCCCGAGGGCGGGCATGTGATCCACATTTGGGCCAGCTGAATTCTCCGTCCCGGTCATGTGAACCTGCAGCAGAAACACAGAGGGACAAATGCCACTGGAGTCAAGTCATGCCATGTCAGTGCCTACATAGAAGTCCAGAAGTTCCTGCTACTGTCCGTCCCTGTCTCCAGGCATCCTTAGGGCTCAATTTTTCAGCTCCTCCCTCCCACTCACTTATTCACCCTGGAAGTCTTTCCGAGCATACTGTATGGGCAGGCCACTGTCCTAGGTTCTAGGGACAGAGCTACCAACACGAATGACAGTGCTCCTGTCCTCATGGAATGAGCTGTCCAATGAGGAAGACCAAGGCCAAACAAATTTTAAAAAGATAATTATACACTAGTTAAGTGCTATGAAATAAGGAGGGTGGTGTGATAGAGACCAGCTGGGGAGGACACTTCAGATGTGAAGGTCAGGGAAAACCTTCATGAGATTAGGGCCAGCTTCTATTGCTGGCATTCGAACACCCCTAACAGACACACGAAAGAAAGAAAATTCATCAGACCCTACCACAACCTGGAAACACGAGCTTCAGGATCACAAGCCCCTCTTGCTCTGAATCCATGTGTCCAAACAATCTCTTGATAACTAATTTAACTTACTAAGGAAAAAAAATCTAAGTAATATATTCATACATATATGCCATTAATGGAGGGAAAAGTTGTTCTGGATGGCAGATGGAGATCTTCTTGCTGCTACATATTCATAAAGGAGCTTTCTGGTACGAATCTAACTTGTGTGTATCTGGGAAGGATGAGTCAGTTCTCCCAGAGTCTGATCTCATCCCCAAATGAGATGATGGTGTCAGATGGACAGAATGGAGAGACCAGAGTTAGTGCCTGGGTAACTCGGCAGAGGACCACAGCCCAGGAAGTCTGGCTCAGAGACACTGCACATCATGTTCGTCATCTTTAATACTGGAAGGTAATTTTAAAATCGTTGTGGTTTTAATGAGAAGACCTAGGCCTGAAAAGGGGAGGGCTGGCCAGAGGTCACACCACTAGGCAGGGGCCTGGCTAGTACCCAGATGGCTCAACACAGCCGCTCCTGGGCATTTACCTGGCTCAGGAGCCCTGGCTCTGAACTCGGGCTGCTACAATCACAGAATGAAGCATTTTTTAATTCAGTGCACGGTGACTGAGGACCTAGCATGTGATGGGAGATGAAGCTGGAAAAATAGATTTGAGCCAGATGGCGAAGGGCCTTGAATGTCCTGCTAAAGGGTGTGTGTGGACTTGCCCTTAGAAACGGGAACCACTGAAATTTTGTAAGCGAGGGAAGGGGTGCAATCCATCTGTGTATTAGAGACCCCGCTCCAGAGCAGGACTAGGAGGTATGGAAACAGTTCGGGTGAGGGATGATGAAGCATCAAACCAGGGCGCTGGGGACAGAGAGAAAGAAAAACATTTAAAAGGCAGGCACTGCAGTGATATCAATAGGCTTTGGGGGAAGGAGGAGAGGGAAGGGTCTAGTTTGGGGGTGTCCAGAGAGATGAGGAGGAAAAGGACCGGAAAAGTCGTGGTGGGGGTGAGAGGAACAGGGACGAAGGTGGTGAATTAGGTTTCATTTGTCCCCAGATGGGCAATCGGGGGACGTTTGACAGTGGAGTGTCCCAGAATGGACATTCGTCAGCGAGACATTTACATAGATGTGTGTAAGCCCTGCACCTGCGAACTCACAGTTTGTAAGTGGCTTCTGATACCCACACACAGGGAGGAGATGCTGTTTTTCAAAATCCTGAAAATAAATGGTAGCGAGGACAGGGTGGGACAAAGAGGTTTAAATAAAGATAAATTGATTTTGGGTGGGTGGCAGGAGGGTGCCTGGGGCAGAGCAGGAGAAGGAGGAAGGATGCAACAAGAATTGCGGGAGGAGACAGGCTGCAGCAGGCCAGAAATAGACGCGGGGCGAGAGCAAGCACACAGGAAGGAAGGGGGAGATGTGAACATGTGGACCGAGAGAAAAAAGTGGGAAACGCATGACTTAAGTGTGGAAAGAACACTCTGTTGGAAGGGCTGCAGGACCAACTCTTTTCCAAGGTTCTTTCCCCTTCCTCTCTTGGAACTACTTGCGTTAGATCTACCTGCACAAAAAGGATTTTATGACAAGGACCCTGCCTGGATGGGAACTGGGGATGTGCCATGGCTCAAGGGTGTTCATCACTAGTCTTTAAAAAGACCACTTCTACCTTAAAAAATGTGTTGGGAAAACGTGGAAGGTATATGAGAGGCACAGGTATCAGGCTTCTTCTTGGTATTTTTCCTTATGGTTTTCCTCCTCGCCTCCTTCTTGGTTTCCCTGGTCAAAGGGCAGAACTTCCTGTCTGAATGTTAAAGCTTCTGTGGCCCTGATTTCGTTCCTGGCTCAGCGGAGATGAATTCCCAGTTGAAGAAAAGCAACTTTGCCTTCTGAACAGTCCTCACACCTTGAAAAACCCTGAGTGCCTTTTCGAAACCTGTCTCAGGGAAAATTCCCAGTGGCGGAGGGCAGGAAGGTCAAATCCATCCTGGAAGGAGGAACCCTCATTGCTCTGAGAATGTAATTGTCCAAATAAACATATAAAAGTTAAGAATGTCTAATAAGAAAAAAGAAGCAAAGTTGATTGCAAAGAGAGAAACAGCACTCCACAGAACAACCCTCCCCACCCACGAGCTGCGATATTTCTTGACACGACGAGTCTCTCACAGGCTCTAAGCTGCCCGGCTGGCCATTCGCACCCGCGATCACCAGCTGTCCAAGTCTCTTTCTGAATCACGGAAGCTGCAGCCTAAGAGTTTGGGGGGTAAACTGACGTACGGTGCTGTGCAGATATACTGCATGCCCAGTTCCTGCCTCTCGCCTGGGTGAAAGACTGCCTCTATTTCTCAAATTACCGCAGCAAGTAAGTGGAGGTCCTGGATCTAGAAAATGGAAACAAAAGGTCTCTTGAAAGTCCATGCTCACCGGGGAGTTTACCTCTACTCGTATATAGAAGGACCGATGCTCCGCAAGAAACATTCGAGCAGTATCAGTCATGTCGGGACCCGCCCTCCAAGTGCCTTGGGTCAAGTCTCTGCAGAAATTATTTTCCAGAGTGTGATCCACTCCTCTCCCTTGTTCCGGCCCGAAACAGACACAAAACATTGCATCCATCACCAGTAATACATACTGAGTGAGTACCGATGGTGAGCGGGCCAGTTGGGCTAGCCACAGGTGTGAAATTAGTATTTAAAAGTCAAAGCACTTTGAAACTGACTTTCTTCTGGGTGTTTGAAGTCATCCAGAAATGTTGTAAATTCAAGGTTAGATACCGCCGCCACAGGAAGATATTTTCTTTTGGCTTCTGAAAGTAAAAATGTTGTAAGGACCCCCTGTCCGCAATATTATTTTTAGAATCCTCTGTTAAAATATTTATTTAATTCATCCAAAAATATTTGAAGGAGGCACTATGTAGCAGGCACTAATCTAGATGCCAAATAATTCAGTGGTAAACAATTATAATTATAGTTAGTATATTTGAGTATTTTCTATGTATTCATTGTGTTAAGCATTATGTTAAAGGTTTTATGTGTATCATTAATTTATTTCTAGAACACTATAATGTCGATGCTATTAATATTATTATAAATTATTACATAATTATATAAAAATTTAATGAGAAATCTAGGGCACAGAGAGGTTAAGGCACTTGCCCCAAGTCACACAGCTAGCTGGTTGGGGAACTGTGATTTGAACCCAGCAGTCTGGGTCCAGCGCCCGGCCTCCTCACCAGCTGGAGAAGCCCTGGCCTTGTGGAATTCAAGCACATGCTGGTAAAGCTTCCTTTGCAAGTACACAATGGCCTCTGAGGTGTCCACACTGAGGTGTTCACAGACTGGGGAAATCAATAGAATAGGAAAAATGGGCACTAGATTGAGAGTCAGTCCAAAGATCTGGGCTCAAAATTTCAGCAAATCGCTTTGCTTTTTTGAGACTCAGTTGTACTGTTGTTAAGTGAAGAATAGCACCCTGATGTGAAGTCTCTACGATTCACGTATGTGAATTTTCTTTCTGGACTCTGAAGCTCTGTACACCCACGAGGGACTGCGTCACTAATTGCTTTTGTCTGCAAGACTGACCTGTACACCTATCTATCAGCCCCAATGACGCTGGTGATTTGGAGTCTCGTTACAAAGTGTTGCAGTAGTGAGGGCAGCCCAGGTTCGTGCAGTATGAAGTTGATCTCCTATAGTCCTCCATCATCTAAGTGTTAGCCATGTGACTATAGAAGGGTTGCTTTTCAGTGGGCAGAGAGGTTAAGCTCAAAGATGCTCAAATGTAAAACAATTGGAGTCAGACTGCCAGCTTCGCCCTGGTTAACACCCATGGAGCAAGTGGTGCACAGATCAAAGGTGAGGGAATTTTCAGACCGTAGCCATGCGGGACTGGGAAGTAAGTCTGTCAGGATCAGCAGCACGACACTCACCAGGGATGGTAGGAGTATCCTTGGTTAACTGTTAAAAAGGGCTTAGAAGGTAGAGTGTACTTCAAGCATCCAGAAGCCTTCATTCCCATACCTTTGTAAATAAATTCTTGTTCTCTTCTTTCTAGTTTGGACAAGTTACACACCTCCCTGAGCTTCAGCTTTCTCATCTGTGAAATGGGGAAATAATATTTACATTACAAAGCTCTTAGGAGGATCCGATCTCACAGTTCTGGAGGCTGGGAAGTCCAAGGTCCAGTGCTGGCAGATTCAGTTCTTGGTAAGGGTCCTCTTTCTGGTTTGCAGATGGCCACCTTCTTGCTGTGTCCTCATGTGGCTAGCAGAGAGAAAGAGAGAGAGAGAGAGAGAGAGAGAGAGAGAGAGAGAGAGAGAGAGAGAGAGAGAGAGAGCTCTGTGGGGTCTCTTCTTACAAGGACACTGCTCCCACCACAAGGGCCCCATGCTCATGACCTTGTGGAAACCGAATTACCTTGTCTAAAGGCCCCGTCTCCAAATACAACCACATTTGAGGTTAGGGCTTCAACATATAATTTTTGGGGAGTTGCATTCAGTTCATAGCAGAAGTTTAAAAAACTCAATACAGTGACTAATAGGTGCTCAGTAAGTAATAGCTGTTCCCAGCTTTGGGGTGGGGATCGAGATGTCCCCTTTTCTCAGACAGCCCTGATTGGGTCTGGCTGCCTCTGTTAAGCAAGCAGCTCACACCACAGTTTGTAGCCTGCAGCACGATGCCTGCAGCACCCTTGACTGATGCCTGGGTGTATTTTAAAGGAAAAAAAAAACATTTAAGGATTGATTTAAAATACATTTCACCTACAACTATAAAAGCATAAAATTGTAGCTAAATTCCAATGCAGCTATGAAACCAAACTGAATTAAGAAAAACCAAAACTGATGTGTGCATAATCTCTGCAGTTCAACGTAAAGACGTCAGTGTGCGAGATGGTGTTTGCACCACCCTAAATCGCTGACCACGAGGACACTATGGCTCTGACCTCCTGCCGCTGGTTCTTTTGTGTGTGCCCCCCAGCCCCCGCCAACTTTTCTTGTTTGCACAGTGTTCTGTGATGTCATTTGCTTTTCACAGGTATCACTTATGAATCACTTAGAAATTAATTACACCCTTTCCTTTCTCATCAGCCCAAGGTAATTACAGTGACACCACTTTGTGCCAACAGCACAGTGAATGCCAACACAGACTTGGGCGCTGAGATCAAACAACAGCCGCTTTTTAGGGAATTAGGGTATCATCTAGATGATCCAGGATATGCTAGTATTAACTTTTTAGAGTTACCATTGATGTAGATGCATATAATTTTAGAATTGTCTCAGCAAACTTTTAGTAGCCCTACTTAGGTATGCAGACATTGGTTTAAGAAGCTTGATGTGGTCCTTAGGTCTGTGAGCTTTGCCTTCAGACAGTCTGGGTTCAAATTTTGCATTCCCACACAGTCCTTGTGTGATCTTGGAGGAGTCTGCTCATTTATTCATTCAACAAACACATAGTGAGCACCTACAGCTTGCTAGGTACTTTTCTAGGCACAGGGGCTATAACTGGACAAATCACTTCAACTCATCCCCAAGCCTGAGCTTCTGTATTTATAAAACAGGGTTAATGATCTGACCTAACTGGAGGGTCACTGGGGTCTAGATGAAATGGCACGTGTTTAGAAGGTGCGCCGATTTCCCTGTTTATTCCCTGGGTTCCATCATCCATTCTTCTCACCCTGTTCTGGGCTTCTGGTTGGGCTCCACTTGAAGCCCCTCATGACAGAGATCAGAGGGCGGGAAAATGGAATTGGGGTACTTTTTCCTCAGGCTCCTTGCCTATTTGACTTACGGCAGAAGTGGCCACAGCTCCTACCATGAGACCCTTCCTACTGCTTCAGCCCTTCCAGAACGTGCTCCCTGCTCACCTCTCCAAATCATCCTGTCAACCCTCCCCAGCTGCTCCATTTGAGCAGCCACCAGCAAGCATCCTGCTGGAACCCTGCTCCTGAGTCACACAGAGAACACAGACTCTGTGTGTGTGTGTGTGTGTGTGTGTGTGTGTGTGTGTGTGTGTGTAGAAACTAAAATATCATGTATTCATTGGCACTCAGGGTCCTGGGGAAAGCCAGAGGGTTCATTTCAAACAAATATACAAGTTTGACGAGAGAAGCATGAGCAAGGAAGACCTAAGCGATCTTTCTGCTGTGGCACCATCTCAACGCAGCCTTTTCCAACTACGTGTTCATCTAAATATCACTACCCAGATAATGAACTACACACTGCGGTGTACTACATAATAAAACTAACGTGTTTTTAAAAATCACAGAAAGCATTATTTTATTTCACAAAATCAAGCGTGCAAGAAGAGTCATGGAATCTGTTTTTGTTGCATAAAGTCAAACTTGCCTGCGGTCGTACCTTCCCCTGGGTTGGTGGGACACCCTGTGACCTGTTGTCTCTCTAGAATATGGGGCTGTACTAGCTGCACCTCACTGCTGCTGCTGACTCCCTTGGTGTCCAAGTCCGAATGCAGGGCAGGCTCTGCACCTGTGTCTCCTCTGCAGGGGTGCCCCATTCACACCAGAGAGGCAGACTAAGGTTTATGGGAGAGTGTAGTGGACGTGGAGATTCCAGGCCTCTCAGCTGAGTTCTGGAGCGGTGAGGTACACAAGCTGCGCACACACTCAGCTCACTCCAGCAGTTTCTTCTCCACCCCCTCCAGCCCCTGGAGGCCCCGTTCCTATGGGTCCACCCCTGTAAACCCGACAGGGTCTCGTCACCTCCCAGCAGCCCCAGTGCGGACGTGAACAGGAGAGACTCCTGATGTCTGGGCCCCCAGTCAGGCTCTGGAAGGACTAATCAGGGAGAGGTTTCCGGCGGCACAGTTATTGTACTGGTTTGCTGGGGCCGCCGTCACAAAGTGCCACAGACTGGGTGGCTTAGACAACAAAATTATTTCTCCCACTTCTGGAGGCCGGAAGTTCAAGATCAAAGCACTGGCAGGGTTGGTTTCCTCTAGAGTCTCTGTCCTTGGCTTGCAAACGCACCCCCACCCCTTGTTGCTTCTTCGAATGGCCTTTCTTACATGTGGGCTCTTTGTGTGTCCAGAGCTCCTGTTCTCAGAACTCTGTGGCCTCCTTTTAACTTCATGATCTGCTTCCAGATCCTAACTCCAAATACAGCCGCGTTCTGAGGTACTGAGGGTCAGAGCTTCAGCATATGAGCTTGATGGTGGGACACGATTTGGCCCATATCAGGAATCTATTGGCTTAACAACAAACTGTTTTATAGGAGGTAGAAGGTGTCTTCTTCTAATTAACATAAGAACGCTTTAGGGACTAGTGGTGGCCCAGCTGGTGGTCCCTTAGAATTCAGTGGTTTCAGACTGTGGCACACTTGGGGCACAGAATCTTCTGTGAGGACCGGGAACCTAGGACCTGCATCCAGCTTCCCTAGGGACACAGACAGCCATTCCCCTCTGGGAGTCCTACCAACTGCCCAGCTGCCGGAGAAGGGGGTTTCCTTTTCACTACCCAAAGGACTTTCTGACCGTTGTCTGCTTTTCGGTCTGGGGGACTCACCCCATTCTCCCTCTCTCCTTCCTTTTTCTCCCTTCCCTCCTCTGCCCTTGCCTGAGACCCAGCACTGCTTAGCCATTTTGCAAAAGATAAGCAGATACGCTGTCTCCAGTCAGCTTCAGCCTGTGGCTTGGCGAACCAACCTCTGCTACACAAGAACCAATAACCACTTCTTTCTTGGAGTGAGGGTGGGGAGAGGGAAAAAGCAATGAGAGAAAAATCAACTTCTCAATGAATTAACCAGCCAGATCTGGAAAGACATCAGCATAATGCCTGGCAGAGAGAGAGCTCAGCAACGAGGACCATTGCTGCTTTTATCACTGTCGTTTCTCTCATCACAACTGAAGCAGCCAGCGCAGCCTATGGTCTGAGGAAAAAGCACCACGAAGCTGACGTCCGAAACAGCACTGGCCTGGCTGATAGAAATTTTTGCCACGATGGAAATGTTCTCTACCTGCACTGTCCAAGAGGTAGTCAATAGCCACATATGGCTACTGAACACTTGATATGCGGCCAAGGCAAGTTTAAGTCCAAAGAGCAATGTAGTTAGTTAGCTGCTACCACATGAGGCAGGGCAGATTTATGCGATTTTTGTAGCAGCTGGCGATAGACAATGTCTGAGCATTTTCATTCCAAATAATATGACAATTCCCACTTTATTTCCTAGCCATGCACTGAGCTGTGTTTTATTTATTTATCTTATTTATTTATTTATTCACTACAAAGACTGGGGTTGCACCCCTACCATTCCTACAAGCAAGCCAAAAAGCCAACAACAACATTTGGAAGCCCCGGCGGGGACTTTTCCATGTCGAAACCTTGACGTTCCCAGCTCCTTCTGCACAGCAGGAACGTCACAGAGCAATGCCATAGTCTCGCATCTTCAGTTTGCAACACCTCCTTTCCCCAGCTTCCTGTGGCATCTTAAGAAGTTTAGTGGAATTCTAATTAGTTTTGTTTCCATGCATTGCTGCAGACTTTCCAGCCACCTCCCGAGAGCCTCTGAGAGTTTGCTGCGAGGCACCTCTGGGCCACAGCCGGGAGCCCCACATTCCACACCCGGGGCCGAGCTGCCAAGCGCTAGGAAAGTCCTCTGAGCACAATTAGGATTTTTTACTAGATGCCTTAATGGTGTGCCCACTGGAAATGTGTACTTTGGCACAACCGGGCCTCCAGGCTCCTGTCACCTTCTTACTGCAACTGTAATTGGATGTGAGCCCCTGGAAATTGGGCGCCTCTTATCATTACATTCTGCATGAATCGCTCCGTTCTGTGCAGGAGCGGGGCTCGCCTCAGACACCGGCAGACAGAGCAGACTGCCCTACCCGCGTCGGACTTTCCCCAGCGGCTGGAAAGGGGCCGAGAATCTCAGCTTGGGCTGCTGGAATTTTCCCTCTCCTCATTCTCTGTCCTTTCCAAATTATATAATTTGCTTGGAACCACATGTTTTCAACATCTCTCATTCACACACCTTTGCAAATATTCTCAAAAACAGCATGTGCGTCTGTGTGTGTTGCAAAGGTACACTTGGCGAACGCCTAGAGTTGAATGGATTGGAGGGTCTCTCCCAGTGGGAAATACTTCTCTGATTCCCATTCACTTACAGAATGTAGTGCAAGCTCGCTAATAATCATAAATGAGGCCCTTTATGATCCGGGGCCTGCTTACATTCACAGCCCCATCTCCCTCTGTTGCGTTTGCCTCAGTACTGCTGAGCAGCCTGCAGTTCCTTAAATTAACCCTACTGTTTTTCTTCCTCCATGTATTTGCCGGTGCTCTTCCCCCCCTAACCCACAATACCCTCCTTGTCAGCCAGGGGACCATCCTGCCTGACACTCAGGCCAGGAGGCACCTGCTCTGGGAAGCCTTCCTCTTCCTCTCTCTCAGAGCCACTCCCTCCCGCTGTCCTGAGTTGGTGTTCTCTAGCTTATGTATTTCTTGTGTTTCAGGTGTCTCTTTATTGTATTCTGTTTCCTTGCTCATCTTTCTCCATTACTGAGCTGTGAGATCATTGAGGGCTAGGTCTGTGTCTTGTTCATCGGAACTTCCAGAAGCAGAGATAATGCCCAGCTCATCACTGCCGATCATGGCCCATTGTTGAATTGAAGTGGAGGAAAAGCATCTGATGAGAGATGGTTGTGTATTTCCCACACGACATGGTCTCTTCCCAATAGAGTTTTGTTGAACCACTTCTCATCTGCACAATTTTCACCTGCACAATTAAAGAAAAAGATGCAAATCACCTAAGAAATACCTTATGCCAAAGCTCAACAAATGAAATGAAGGAGCTGTCAAGGGACGAAGGCAGGAAACAGAGGAAAGCAAACCTGTGTGGAAAGATTTATTCCAGGTCTGTCCTGTGGGCTCCAATTCCAAAGGACAGCCCGAATCTGCCTGCGTCTCTCCACCCACTTAAGCCCACCCTGGCGCAGCCCCGCCGCACCTCCCCTGGACCTCTCCGGCAGCTCCTCCTTGTTATGCAGGTCTCCCCCAGAGTCCTATGTTGAAACCCTAACCCCAGGGTGATGGTATGAGGTGGGGCCTTTGAGGTTGTAGGGTGGAGCCCCATGACAGGGTAAGGACAGGAAAGGAAGCCATAGCTCTCTTTCTGTCTGTCACGTGAGGACGCAGCGAGGAGGTGACCATCTGCAAGCCAGCAAGAGGGTCCTTACCGAGAACTGCCTCTGATATCACCTTGATCTTAGACTTCTCAGCCTCCAGCAGTGTGAGAAATGCATGTCTGTTGTTTGAGCCCACCCAGTCTATGGTATTTGGTTGCAGCAGCCCAAGCTGACCAAGACAAATCCCCCACACTCCACTCCACACTCGGAACCCAGTGTCAACTTTTATCAATACCTGCATACCTCGCTTTATTGTACTTTGCAGATTTGCGTTTTATTTTTTAATTTTTAAAATTTTTTTACAAATTGGAGGTAAGAACCTCCACCAGCAAAAAGATTATGACTTGCTTTATTGCAATAATCACTTTATTGTGGTGGTCTGGGCCTGAACCCACAATACCTCCACGGTATGGCTCTCAAATAAAGCCATTGCGCCCTAACCAACCCCCCCCCCCCCGGACTTCCAGTCGCATGTGACTATAACGCACACTCCTTTCTGCTGCCTACAAAGACCTGCCAGGATCTGGCCACCACCTCCTTTCTGGAACTCTCTCTTCACCCTCCCCTCTTGTTCGCACGCCAGCCACATCGCCTTCTTTCAGCCCCCACAGGCTAAGTCCATGTGTGCTGCTGCCCACCTGGCATTCCTGCAGCTGTTGGGTGGCTGTCCCTTCGAAGAAAGTCATCCAGTCACTGAGACCTGCCCCGAGTTCTGTATCTAAAGGCATTCACAGTCACTTTCTGCAGGTTTTGTTTTCTCCATTGAACTTTTCAGGACCTCATACACCTTCTTGCTCGTTTCCTGGTTCATTCTCTCTCTTCCCCAACTAGGCTCCTCAAGGACAGAAAACTCACCTGTTTCATAAGCTACTGTATTCTTAGCACCTAAGACAGAGCCTGGCCCAAGCCGTGCTCAGAAATGACTGGTTGTTGAAAGACTAGCATGGGCCTGGGACTGTGCGGGACATGTATACAAACAGCAGTTCGCATAATCACGTCCAGGAGGGTTTCTTGCAACAGTTAGCAGGGCATTGCCAGTGATTTCCAGTGTTTTGACATACCTGGGGGGAGTTCATTCAGAATTATTTCTTTGAAGTGGAAGAGAGTCAGAGAGTGTGACTTGTGCCCAAGTCCCTCCACATCAAAGTACTTATGGATGAATGCAAGGGCAGCAAAACTAGCCTGACCTTAAAATGGAAGACGCAGGAAGCTGCACCCGAAGGCAGTGCACGCAGTGAGGGCTCCCACCAGTGTCTGCAGCCCCGCTCCTCGTCACTCAGCTCTGGGCCGCGCACGCACCGTGCTAGGGTTTATCCACCTTGTGAGCAGGTTTCGTCCTACCTGTCCGCCCCTTCCGATGCTGAAAAGATGAATGCAATTTCTGAAACAATGGGTTCCTCAATGTGAAGGTTAGGCTGTGCTTTCAGGAGAGTGCTGTCGTAGGGAATCACAGAATTTCCTTCGGCTTTGAAGAGAGCACCAGGCTGGGAATCGAATACCTAGGCTTGAGTCCAGATTCCAGTGCTTAGGCATTCCGTGATTTCGGGCAGGTCACTTCATCTTGCCGAATCTGTTTTTCCCTCATAAAAGTAATGCTTGCTCCATCCACCTCAGAAGTTTGTGCTGAAGGTCAGAACTAGAGTCCTTCTCTGTAGGAAAGGGTAACCCTGTAGAGTGCCCTGCATTGCAGTTTGTTACTATAATTATTATCAAGATCCATTCCCTATGGCATCAGAGAATGATAGACTATTAGAAATTATTAATTCAAACCCTTTTATATGATATATGTGTGCATGTGTGTCTCTGTGTTGCAGGGGCTATAGAAACCACTCGTTTTAGATTTTTTCCCATTCACCTGAGAAGAGAACCCTATTAAACATGTGGAAAGGTAACAGTAGAATAAAGAACAAAACAGGAGCTTTGGACAAAACGCTGCGGAAGTTTGGGACGGTGCTGGGAGCGCTGAAATAGCCTCCTAACCAGCTTCCCTGCCACTGCCTGTCTCTCCTCCCCACCCCACCCCACCCCACGCGGTAGCCCCAGGGGCATTTCTCTCACAAAAGGGAGTTTATTTATTTGAGGGGAGGGTGGCACTAAACTTTTATTTGGAATTTTTTCACATTTTTATTTGAAAATTTTTTCAGTTACAGTTTATATTTAATATGATCTTTTATATTAATTTCAGGTGCACAGCATGGTGGTTAGACAGTCACATACCTCACCAAGTGCCCCCTGACATTCCCAGCGCTGCCTCCGACACAGCTGTTGCAGTGTTGCTGGCTGTCTTCCCTGCGCCTCGCTTTATGGCTCGGTGACTGTTTTGTAGCCGCCAATGTGTACTTCTCGGTCCCTTCGCCTTTCTCATCCAGTCCTTCAACCTTCCTCCGCTCCCGCAGCCATCAGTCTGAGTCTGTTCCCGTTCTGTTTGTTCATTTCTATTATTCTTTAAATTTCACGTATAAGTGAAATCCTACTGTGTTTGTCTTTCTCTGACTTTCACTTAGCAAAACACCCTCTAGGTCCATCCAAGCTATCACAAATAGTAGGATTTTGTTCTCTTTTATGGCTGGATAAGATCTCATTGTATACATACGACGGGGGGCAGGGAACCCAAACAAGCAGAATTTGTTTATTAAAAAGTGTGCATTTTTCGTACGTGTTCAAACTTCAGTCATCTTCAAAGTACTCTCCATTTGATGCAATAACACCTATCTAGAGGCTTTTCCCACTGCTCAAAACAGTCTTTGAATTCGTTTATTTTGATACCTTTTAGTGCTTCTGCTGTTTTTTCTTTCACCTCTTCCACATCAGCAAAACATTTCCCTTTAAGGACTTTTTTCATCCAGGGAAATAAAAAAAAAAAAAGTTGCTCGGGAGTGAGGTCAGGTGATTAGGGAGGGTGGGGTATGGGGCTCACGTTGTTTCAGGTCAAAAACTGCTGAGCACTCACTCTGCTTAGTGGGGGCCGGTGGGCTCATAAATCACCAATCGTGAAACGGGCAAAGGCGTGAGAGAGTCTTTAAAAATAATTCTCTGAAGCCAAACACAGCCTCTCACATCGCCAGCTGGTACACTGATACAGATGGGTTCCTAGAACACACACCTAGTGGGGGAAGCCTGTACTACAAGGGGCCCGCCCCGGAGAATATAATTCCAGTTTCATGTGTGTGTGTGTGCGTGCATGTGTGTATGTGTGGTAGTTTAATAAGGTGGTTAAAGATGCGGACTTTGGTCCCAGACTGCTTAGGTTCTAATCCCACCTATGCCACCTAAATAATAGCTTGTCGTTTTGGCTCCCTGTAAAATTGGGGAAGTGTCAGTGTCTTCTTCCTCTTAGGGTTGTTTTGTGGATTAAATGAGTTTTTGTAAAAGTGCTTAACATCCTGTCTGGCACTTTATAAGTATTTGCTATTATTATTAAATTGCTCTCTGACCCTATTGCTGGCCTAAGCAGAACTTTCTCATTGGGTTTCATCCCTACCATCAAAGGCCACACCCATAGTAGGTTGCCGAGCCCTTCCCATCTCAGCCACTTTGTCTATTACTCTCTTTCACCCCAGTCAGACAGGATGACTTGCATGTCTTGATGCTCTTCTTGCCTTCAGACTTGACTCTGCCTCTCAGAGCTGGAAGCACCCTCCCTTTTCCCTGAGCTCTCTGCCTTGTGCTTTCCATCCCAGCATTTGAGGTTACTTTCTCCTCCACTGCGAGGCCATAAGCTCCTGGATGGCATGGATTATGACTAATCTGACTTTTGTACTTTATCATATCCCCAACCAGCCTTTCGACCATAGCAGGTATTTAGTAAATGTTCGTTGAATGAATGAATGGCCAGATGTGGTCAGAGGTGGCATCACAGAAGTGAGAGTTGACCTGTATCTTGAAGGTAGAACAGGCTCTTAAAAGTGGTTATTATTTATTTTGATTGCAATGGTTAAGAGCACACACCATGGGGCTGAACTACCTGCCTTCCAACCCTGATTTTGACACTTCCCAGCCCTGGGCAAAATGCCTCACATCTCTGTTCCTCAGTTATCTCATCCATTGAATAAGAATAATAAAGATACTTTCTTCATTAAGCTAAGTGAAATAAGCCAGTCACCGAAAGACAAGTACCATGTGATTTCACTTATATGTGGAATCTAATAAACAAAATAAATGAACAAACAAAACAAAGAGACTCATAAGATACAGAGACCAGGCTGACAGCTGTCAGAGGGGAGTAGAGTTTGGGGGACTGGGTGAAAAGGGTGTTGGGATTAAGGAAGGGGGCAGGGGAGGCAGGAGAGGGGGGATAAATGGTGAAGGAAGGAGACAGATTTGGGGTGGTGAACACCATCCAATACACCAGTGATGTGTATAGAATTGTACACTGTACACCTTTGTAATTTGATTAACAAATGTCACCCAATAAATTAAATTTAAAAATACTTTCTTCATGGTGTTGTATTGTGAGGACTGTAGAACAAACTTAGAGTCATCCCTGGCACTCAGTAAGCGCTCGGTGAGCAATAGCCATTATTGCTGTTACCATAGCACTACAGTAAATGCTTCTTGTAAGAGGCCCAGCAATACAGTTAAAAGTGGAATCTTACCCGTAGACATAGCCACTGCTATTCCATTTTTTTTACAAATAAGGACACTGAAGCCTGAAACAGTTAAATAACTTGCCCCTCAGTCACCGAGGACTAGCAGTCAGTCAGTGAGCCTCCAAAGATGGAAATGATTGTTAGGGCAGCTGGTAGAAGACGCGTTCTAGCACATTCCCCTCCTCCAACAGCACACCCCTAGCTACCATAATTTACCACAAAAATCTCTGTGTTTTCATAAAAACTTTTACCCCCAACCCATGCTCCATTGACTCAGCCAGAATTCAATCCAGACAAATGCCACCACAATAAAAGTCTCATGGAGCCGACAGATCCCTCAATAGACTTGATCCGAACATCTTACGTAAAAATCAGTCATCCTGTCGCCCTGGCTGAGGACCTGCTTTGTTTTTGCTAACTAGTCCGCTTCCGTGGTCACTCATAATCCCCTGATGTTTGCTCCTTTCCTTTTTCATTTTGACTCTGAAGACTTTTATAACTTCACCATGAAAAATCGCCTTTCATTGAGCATTTCCTCCCGCCAGGTGGTGGTAGCCTTTGAAACACACACTAACATTTCTATACCTTTCAATCTAGTTAATATTCACTTGACTTCAGTCTAATTAGGGTGACTGATGGTGCTTGTTCTTGCACTTTGACAGCAACTTTCGTCTGAGTGAGACCTGTAGAACCCTTCATGGGCATTAGCTAAGCCTCACCACACCACTGCGAAGCAGGAAAAGGCAAGGGGAAAGTGCGAAGATGCAAATGATCAGTATGCTAAGTGTGTGACATAAACCAGAAATGATACTTCCACTTTGTGTTTTCCATTTCTATCTCTTCAGTGCGGGCCCAATCAGAGAACTTTCGCACTAAAGACTTACCTGGTGTCCCTCCCCCCTTTCTTCTCAAGTTTCAAACCTCAGCTGCGAAATTTGCCCCTCGGGCCCCTCCTCTGGCCCTCTGGATCTCCCCACCATGCTACAGGAGAAGGCTTTCTGCGGGGTGTGGGTCTACCCTACTGCCCTTTCCCTGAGGAGGAGGAGGGCAGGCTTGTCCTCAGGAATCCTGACTGTGTCAGTCACATGCGTGGAAAGAGAATGAAGAAGGGACTCCACGTTGAGGAGAAAGGACCCAGCCCAGGTGTTGGACCAAACTTGTTCTGTTAATGTAATACGTTGACTCCTCCAAGGCAAAACCTCCACCTTCTCAGACTTACGGTGTGGCCCTGAGGACTCCATTTATCTGTAACTAACTCCATCTTAGGGAAATAGGATGAGGGATCAGGGTCTTAGAAGTTGTGAAACAGCTAGATGTGCCACTGATGTGTCCTCTGTGAGAAGGAGGGTGGCTGGGGTGTTGGGACTGGCACCCCAGTGAAGCGGAGAGATGAAAGCTGCTAAAAAATCCCTGGCCTGGGAGTTGGGGAGTTCAGGGTTCTGTGGCAAAGGGAATGAGAACCTGGAAAACCAGGCAATTGCACAAGATCAAGGTCAAAGTCAAGGTTGTGTCAGAGGCTAGAAATGCAATTCGGGGTAGGATGACCCAAAGAGAGCACTGGACAAGCTCTAGGGCAACAGTTCAATGTTCTCCAACGTGGAAGAGCAACGTGGTCGCTTGAGAAGGCCCGAGAGGGCTTGGCTGGAGGTGGAGGTTAACCACTATTACTATTCAGGGAAAATCTGGAGCCGGCTCTATTGAACTGTAGATACAAGGGACTTTTCCTTCCATAGCAGTACCTTGTCAAGTGCCTAAGGGCCCCACTTTCCACTTTGGGGGCTGATAAGTGCCCTGAGATATTATTGTATGTTGGGTTGATCCCATCCGGTAAGTTCAACTGTGACAACGTAGCCAAGGATGGGGGCGGTCAGTTGTTATTTCTTTAAATAGTCAATGAGAGGTCCTTACTGGAGGCCAGAGGACAAGTCAGTTCGTGTGGCTGTGGGCATGGCTGAGACACAGCACCATGTGAGATGGTCTGTAGATGCTGTTTCTGTGCCTGCTCTCCAGCCCCTTCAGACCTGGCCCTCCTGGCCCAGACCACGCCAACTATTCTCTCTACTCTGGTTCTTCTGAATTCCTGAAGCTCATTTGGTTGGGCTGGTGAGGAGCTTTGTTCTCACTCATGGTACTTCTGCCAAATGTTTTATCCTTTCTGCGGGTCTCTGCCATTTCCCTAATGGCCTAAGCTTTGGAATCCAAGGTCAGGGAGAGTCTTTTCCAGACTGTTTTCCATGGTAACATCCTTTCTCTGAGGCAGTCCGCACAGCAGAGCCCAACTGCTTCAAAGGGAACAGAAACATGAGGGAAACACCAAGTGGAGAAAGGAAATATTGGGATTACGGGAAAGCATTGGTTAATACAATACAAGGATGTGAAATATCGTTCTCCCATAAATCTAATTTGTTAAGAGGCTGATCTAAAGTTGGTTGTCTCACTGGGGTGGAAAAACAATCTGGGGTGACTCTTGGCAGATCTACTGGACTTCTGAGTCTCAAACATCAGCTGGATACCCCAGGAGGGGCCCAGAGGGCATGGTTCTCACCCAACACAGCCACGGGAGTAGAGGAGCAGGTAGGTGTGGGAGCAGCAGCTGCCCCAGGGGCCACCAAGGACCCACAGGAAGAGGGAGACTGGACAGTTTCTCCCTCAACTATGGTAACACAGCAGAAGAGCCGCACAGAGCTGCCAGGTAAGCAGAGGGGGCGAGGAGCTGGAAGTTCCATGGTAAGACTGGGTGGGGGCAGAGTCTCTTTGATCAGAGGCAGGGCCCTAGACTGAGGATGCTGAGACCTGGGAAAACCAAGAGTCCACTAGAGCAGAACCCACGTGCTTCTCCAGGTTCTCGAGCTCTTGCCGGTAGTTAAAAATGGGTTGTTTCAGGGTTCCACCTAGTAACTGAGGTTCTGAGTCTGAGCTCTCAGGTGCAGGGTTGACGTGGAAAGGAAAGCACCTTGTGTTTATGGAATACTGTGGTTCATATAATTCCTATGTTTAAGCGTCATCCATAGGCAGTAAAACAAACCATTGTCTGCAAAATATCATGATCTGAGGTTGATTTCCTATAAAGTGAAGAATCTAGATGGACCTTGACTCTTGTCCAAGTTGACCAAACTGGCTGAACTGATTTAAATGGAAACTACTGGGTCCGCCACAAACACACCATGATTCTTGAGAAGCTGACTTACCGCCTGCCCAGATTCTGCATCATCCATTTGTCGCGTTCGCTCTCAGGCAGCCGTTAATGTGAACCCCTGTAACGTCTGTGAAACTCTGCGTGTCGATGCCATCGAGAGCACACGCACACGCACCTGCACACTGGGAGTTCAGTCAAGCTTCCTCAGCCTGAAAAGGGATTTTACAAGTGGATGAATAAGAAAAGAAAACAAATCTGAGATTCTGGGAGGCAATTTACAGCGATCACCAATCCCAAACTCTTTGTTCAATTTATTTCCAATTTTGAAAGATGTCATTTGCGTAAATGCGAACACATTCGTTTTGGGGGCGAGCGGAAATGTCCCCAACTTCTGGTGGTAGCGGATACATCTGAAAAATGGAATCAAATCAATTTAGCTCCCAAGAGGGACAGGTAGAGGATTCCTGTTTCCTGCCAATTCAGTGGGAAACAATGAGGACAGAAAAAAAAAATGGAGCCCTCCCTTCTCTTTCTGGCCTTCGGCATGAACTCTTGATAAGATCCTGGAAAACAAGTGGCGTTTTTACCGGCCGCTTGCCCTCTTCAGCTGAGAAAACAGCCCGAGAGCAAACGAGGAACTGGGGCCACCTCTATTGTGAATGTGGCCAGGCTGGCTTATTGTCGCCAAAGAGCAAATCACGAAATGACTGAGATAAGGAATATAATAACATTTTCACATGAACCTTACATTCTTACCTCTTCTATAGGAAAGGATATCCCTGCAGGAAGGAGGAAGGTGGGGCCCCGCCCATGTCCCACAGCAGTGCGGGGCCTGCATTGTCCAGGCCTTTTGTGGGGACACAGGAAGAGGGTACGGAAGCTTCTACAGGAAAACAGAGAAAAGTTCAAACATAAACAGCATCCAAAAAAATTTACCAACAGTGAACTAGATTTCCTCTCTGGGCTTTCCAGGCTTCCACGTACCACTGGGCTGGCAGATTTTAATCTTGGATTCGGTTCACCTTGCTAACCTCCAGCATGGGGGACTGTGCCGTTTCCCCACTTAATAAGTTAAAAGGATGTGTTTTCTATGGCATTGGAGACAAAAACAACCTCTTTCCAGAGACTGTATCCTGCCCTGGCTCAAGCTCGTTCTGTCTTTTCCATTTGTCATTTCTGGGGAGGGCAGGCTTCCCTGAAGTCCCGCGTGGGAGAGGGCGGCTCCCTTTTAGGAGGCTTCAAACAAAAGCTTGAAAGTGGCGGAGTGGTGGCTCCTACCACAAGGCAAGGCAAGGGTCTGGGCTCAGCTCCCCAGTTTTGGCCCGAATGCACCTCACTTTGAAGGAATGTGAGAAGAATTGTACCCCTGCTCCGGTAAGGGCTGGGATTCCTGCCCAGCCCACCCCATCCCCCAACCTCCCGGCTGCTCTCTCTCCACTCGGGCTCAGAAGAAGCTGCCCTAGGAATCTCTGCCACCCGCCCTGAGGCCTCGCGGCTCTCTGGTTTTAGGGTTGAGTTATGAAAACCGCAGCTCTACCAGGGAGAAGTAATCCCGAGGTTAAGTCTGAAGGAGATAAAAAAAGAGAGCAGCTTTGGGGGACCTCCTCGCCCTATTCCTAGTCCCTGTGCATGAAACTAAAATGGGCCCCTCTGCCTCCAGCTGCAGAGATGGGCAACAAACAACAATGGGAAAATGTTACCAGATCCCCGGCTGGGGACTCCAGGCAAAGGGCCTCTCAAGGGCAACCTCCGAAGAGGAAGAAGTTTTCCCCCACTTTTCCCACTGATGGAAACACCTTCATCGCTGGCTAGGTGCAGGGTGTCTGACCTGCACCCTACAGGCCGCAATGCAGCTCAGGATGGCTGTGAACTCGGCCCAACACAACATCGTAAATTTACTCAAAACATGATGAGATTTTTTTTGTGATCACGTGTTGCAGTGTATTTAATGTGTGGCCCAAGACAACCCTTCTTTTTCTAGTGTGGCCCAGAGACGCCAAAAGGTTGGATACCTTGGTAGGGACTGTGGAAGCCGCTTCCAACCAGGCTCTGCTGGAGCAGCCAGAGGCTGAAAGGAGCATCCTTCATGTCTCCGTCGGGGCCAATCGCACACTGCAGGAGCGAACGATTACAGTGAACAGACAGACTTCCTAGAAGATGCCATTATGGGAAATGAAATCACTCTCTACCAACTCCCCGCTCCCCACCCCCGCAAATAGCTCTTAAGCCCAAGTATCTTTCACAGCCCATCAGAGGAAACAGTTCTGAGTGGACTGTTCTAGCTTTTTAGGTGATATCATTTTCTGAAGTGCCTTTTCCAGAACAAATGACTTCCATTATGTCCAGCCAGGGCCCAGGTCTTCACTCAAGTATGCAAAGGAAAATATGGCTGGTGCTCCAGATGCGTTACTCACAACGGAAAGCTCTTCTGACAGGGCCCCAGACGGGTGATTGAAGCGTGTTATGTAAAAGCTCAGGTACAAGTAAGAGGGCGACCTTGACTTCTGAGACCAGTTCCAAACACCGGTGAAGATGCCTTCAGAACGCCTTGCCGCAGGCAAGGGACACCTGAGTGTTCGGAAAGCCGTTGAAGAGAGGGCGCTTTCGGGCAGCACAAATTTGTGGAAGAGCCGTTGCCTACGCCCTTCCGCTCATTTACTCATGTATTTATTTATTTACGCAGGGGTGGTGGACAAAAATAGGTTTACAGTTGTTTGTAGGGAATATGATGCAATAATTAATAAATAATAACACAAGAATAAACTGCGTTTCCCGTACTCACGACTGTAAACCTACTTCTGCCCACTCTGTGTACTAAGGTGCTGGACATCAGCTTATGTCTTGCGGATGACCAGGAGAATTTCCAGAACATCTCACAGCAGCCAGTCGTTGGCTCTTGGAGACCTTGCTGGACATTCTGCTGGAGAGCCCCTTTCCCATGCCAGTGGTTAACCCATTAGTCGCTCAGTGCACTGGAATGTTTTAGTAATCCCCCAGCTGTGCTGGTGTGGGCCCACTGCATAGCAGCCCTGAATACAGTGATGCACTAAACACAGTCCCCCCTCTGTAGGAGCCAACAGTCTAGGGCCTGTGGCTCTAAATTAGGGGCTACTTGCTGAGAGACATGCCGTAAGGGTCTTTGAGTCTCAAGCTGACCTGAGCCTGAAGTCTGCCACGGACCTCAGGCTCTTCTTGATTCCCACTGAAGGGAAGCAGCGGGAACGAGGGAGGGACCTTCTCCTCCAAGACTGGCTGTGAAATGGAGCTGGGACAGGCAGGGGGGTTATGCTCAGGATGATGAACCAGGCGAGGGACTGCCTGGGCCCTGGGTGCTCTGTGTCCCACCTGCCCGGAGAGGGGTGTAGCTGCCTGTGGAAAGTGTGTGCCACACCCCAACACCAGCAGGTGCCCCAGGAGGGGTGGGGAGTGCACAGGACCACTGGGTTCCAAGCTTCCCACTCTGTGCTGGGGCTTCTCATCAGACACTGAGATTCTGATTCGGTCTGTCCCCATGTAGAATCCTGGACCTCGACTCCAACTTCCTCCTGTACTTTCCCAGAAACTGAATTCTGAATCAGTGGTACCTGCCAGCCAACCCCCGGTGAGCGGACACCCAGCCTGGGTCTCCCCGGACTCCAATGTTCTGTGTCTGACTTCTCCCCAGTCTTCATTCATTCATTCATCATTCAGACATTCATTCAATAAATATTTATTGAGTACTTATCCTGGCCAGGGACTCTGCAGGTGCTAGGGATACAACAGTGACCAAGATAGATGGACATGACCCTGTTCTCGGGGGGCCAATGGTTTGGCCAAATAACTGAAAGGTATCAAATTATTCTTGAAAATTTCTTCTTATATAATCATGTTTAAATATGCTATTTTAGAAGCTGGTGTTCTAGATTAGGATGTTAGATATTTCTTCCATTTTTTATTGTCCACATTACTTACAATGTTATATGCTTTCTACATTCTATTTTTATTAAATTTTATAATTTTCTTAACATTGTTTATATTTAGTTGTTAAATTTTTTTGAACATACATAGCTATAAATCCATAGGCCTTGAAGAGCAAGTCCCTCCGAACCAGATTAAGTCATCCTTCAGATAAGAGAGATCCAAGGTGGGACGTTGCCCCGGCGGTGGAGGACCGAGACCAAGGCCAACAGCAGCACTTCCGGAGGGAAGGTCGCTGTGTTTCAGGCACCGTGCGAAGCTTAGCGAATGGATTCTCCAGTTTGTCACAACTCAAGATGCAGCTACTAATATTATCCTCATTTCACAGACAAGGAAACTTAGAGGTTAAATAACAAGTTTTAGGAGAGGAAAAAAAAGCCTTTTAATGTTTGAATCTGTCACTCGCTTGCCTTTGCTAAGTGCAGAGGTGGCAAACAAAATATTTAACTGGTACGGCATGGACACTAACCCATCGGAACAGGTACCGGGCTGGGGAGCAGAGGCAGCGTCTGAGGCCCAGGCCACGGGGGAGAGGCTGGGGTCGCCAGGCCCTGGATGGGGCTGGCTAGGCTCCCATCGGTTTATGAAGCAGCACGGGGGTATTTCAGTATGTTAACGACACAGACAGCCGTACCCACAGAGCCCTGCCCAGGTCCCCCTTCTGTGGGTCCGCTGTGTGACTACCAGGGCCGTTGTGTTCTTCAGCAGGTTGGAGGGTTGCTAAGGGTTAGATGGACCTTTGCGAAGTCTTAGTGTGCTGGAGGAGATGACAAGTTGGTGAGTATAATTTTGTACAAACTCTCTCGGGTTACCAAAGGCTTTCTTGTTCGATTCTAGACCATGGTGCCCAGAGTGGAAGTCTAGGGCAGAACTCAGCCTGCACGTGTGCTTTATTTAACCGCACAGTGGTTCTCACTGTGAATAACCAAAGCTCACGTTTCTGGGGCACTAACTGTGGGCCAGGCATGTATATGCTTTACATATATTAACTCATTTAATCTTTACATCAAACCTGCAAGGTACTATTGCAGGTACTGTAGGTACTATTATTACCTGGCCCATTTTACAGATAAGGAAACTAAGACCCAGATAGGTCAAGCGACTTGCCTAGAGTGGCACAGTTAATTAATAAATGGCAGAGGTAGAATTTGCACCCAAGCAGTCGGACTCCAGAGTGCAAGTTCTTCATCGTTATGCTCCTCTGCCTCTCTGGTATGTTTGGATTATTTGCTGACATCTGAAAATCAAGAGAGGTAAGATAAAAATACAGATTTACTGCTTGTCAGAATGAAAAATCAGCAGTTACAATAACACCCCCGAGCTGACATGACCTCAAGGTGAAAGGCGCCCCTTTTACATGGGGGTGTGTTCTTTGGCTTTCCCCAGTTCCCACCATGCCCTATCGCCTTCCAGCACTGAGGCTGACAGCCATTTGCCGTTTGTCACTGGGCTGGCTAGCCCTGGCGTTTCCTTACAGACAGCCCTCTTCACTCCTTTATGCGACCTGCCTGGCCCCAGCAGACATTTATGACCCTCAACTAGGGTCTTCCTAAAGAGAAGAAGCTCCTTTTCTCTAAGACACATACTGGGATGTGCAGAAGGATGTGAGGAGCTCACTTCTTTTGTGAATTATTACTAAGTAGCAGACAACTAAATAAATGATAACAGAGAGGAGAGAAACAAAATAACAATGGGCAAATTCAAAGCAACTGCTACTAAAAGCTTGTAACAATCGGGAAGAAAATCCTTGATCTGCTCAACCCAAATCATGTGAGACCTAAATTTTCTAATTGAAAACAAACAAACAAACTGATTACTAGGCTAAATTTCCCACAACTACAAATAGTTTTCTATAAAGTATTGTAAAAACTATCACTATAAATCAATGTAATTACCTTTTAGAACTCATCTACTGGAATGTTTGCATTCCGATGCAAACCATCCTTCCCAGGGGTCCTCTTGGAAGACAGGTACCTTTCCTCCCCCTGCCAGAGACATTTCAGGGCTCCTTGTGGGGGCTAATCTTCAAAGTAATTTACCAACCAGACAGGAAAAGTCAATCTTATTATTTTAGATCCACTTGCTGTTTTTGATCTGAGGCAGTAACACTCACCTTTTTGCCATTATTGAAACGATATTCTTGTTCCAAATTAAAATCCATCAAAGGATGAATATTTGTTCATACCAAGAATAAAATAATTAGCAACAATGTTGGAAGGTGATTCCATAAGTGTATCAGCAGCAGGGACATGGCCTCTCAAGGAGACCTCCTTCAATGGCCAATGTTTTTTTAAAACATATTTTGATGTGTTTGGTTAAGGACTCTGATAAGAGAGAGATAAATATCTAATTCTATTTTTTAATGTGTGCATAGAGGTACAAATAGAAAGCGCGTGCACTAAATCATATACACAGGGTAAATAATTATTTCTGTGTAGTGCAGATACACACGACTTTTATTTTCTTTATTAACATTTACTCACCGAGGGTTCCATGCTTACCAGCACTGTGTTAAATGTTAGGGATACAGTGTAAAGATTTCTTTAGGAAAAAAATAAAAAAATATTTCTTTATAGTTTTGCATTACAGTGGGAACGTATGATTTTCGTAGTGATAGAAAAACTATTTCCATTCTGGAAATGACAGATCTGTATATTTATCTGCCAGATGAAGAAAGTAAGAGGCGGGAAGAGGGTCTCTGTCTCCATAAACCAGTCTGTTGAGGTAACCGATTCTCTATGAAATCACCTAACTTTGGTTTAGGAGACAGAGGCAAATGAAATCTCCTGCAAGGGCAGGTGGGTGAGTTGGAAAACAGTAATAAATCAGGAGTAGAAAAATGAGAGGATCAAGATCCACGCAGGCCCTTATTTGTGTGACTTTGAATGATAAGTTTAATCATTCCAGCCTTAGGTTCCTAAAATAAAGGGATTGGACTAAGTAATCTCCATGGTCCCTGACAACTTTGACATTTTATGATTGTTATTAAGTTAAATCATTTAAATCACGCAACAAAACACAGGGTCCAGCAGAAGTAACACCTGCTTGAGTGTGGTTGGTGAAGTAATAATATGGGTGTGATAATGTATAGTTTTAATTTGAATGTTTCATCTAAAATGTCATATGGTGTGCTTGAGTGTGATATTGTTATGTTGCGGAATTGCATGCTTATGGTTTTGTAATACAAGATTTTGCAGTAACACAGGGGTTGTTATTTGTGCTGGACCGTGTGTGTGTGTGTGTGTGTGTGTGTGTGTGTGTAAGTCACAGCTACGTGTGTGAGTCACAAAGAAAACAGTGCTGAGCAAAAGAGATATGGAGGCAGACCTTCAGCAAAGAACCACACAACTTACTAAAATAGGGAGTTTTTTTTTTAACATTGAGCTGAGGCGATTTTTGCTTCCTGAAAACCATGTAGCTCTGCCATGAATGGACGGATTCAGAGAGGGCAGACGCCAGCTTGCACACAGGGGTCACCGCTCAGCTTTGAGGGTCAGACTCGGTTTTTAAATCCACAAGAAAATAATCCTGAAAGGCAGAATTTGGGAGGGACTGCAAATGTGTAAGGTGGGGAGGAGGGAAGGCTAATTTCTATGCTTAGGTTTACACACGGAAGGCGAACCTGGCTCCTGGGCTTCGGTCTGCCTAAGCCATACCCGGTAAGGGCAGAGTCCAGTCCACAGAGTCGCAGGGACCCGCCAGACCGGAAGGGAAGGGGGCAGCCCTATTCCCCAAGGAGGAAGGAAGGAGGGAGAGAAAGACTAAGGTCCCCCTCTCCTAAACAAGCAGGGACCAGAAAAGCTCAGGTGGCAAAGGGAGGGTCAGATCACTGGAGATGGCACTCTGCTTTCTGCTTGAAACTTAAAGGAAATTCTCTTTCTTGGGCACCCCCCCCACAAACCACACGGGGCAGCCGCAATGGAGTCCAAATGGTGGTGGGTGGGTATCTGTGGGAAGGTACCTGAGATTTCTCCTCACGTCCTGCGTGTGGCAAACTGAGGGTACACTAATTCCTGGAAACATCCACCCAAGACAGCTGAGAATGCCAGCTTGGCAGCTTGTCACGGCAAGCTAGCGTGTGGCCTCACAGCCAAGGGCTGGAGGGTGGAGCTGACCCTCCTCATGGCAGCCCCAGGTGTTGTGGGGGTCCCTGCAGCCAACAAGAGCAGAGATGGATGGGGAGGTGGGAGGGGACCCCTGGGCTCCCCCAGAGCAGGGACTGGGTAAGGCCACATCAGAGGCCTACACCCAGGTGGGCAGGGCACCTGGCCCACCCTTCCCTGCAGCCAGACCCCCTCTGGGGAAGGAGGACTGTCGGAAAGTGCTTGTGACCAAAGGAAGCAACCGTGACAAGGAAGTATCAACCTAGAATTAACAGATTATTTAGGAAAAAACAGATCGTTTTAAACTAGAAGAGACTATTACCTTTCATGTCAAGTTTAAGGGCTTTTTTGTTTGTTTTTACCCTCACCATTGGCAGAAGAGAGAGTAGATGAAACGAGTTACCAAAAAAAAAAAAAAAAAAAAATCAAACTACTACTGTTGAAAACACCTGGGCTTTAGCATGTCTTTTCCACCCTGCTGGGCAAGTATGTAATTATAATTGTTCTGAGTCCTATGAAGAAAAAGTCCCTAGTGCTTTGAATGCATTAAATCAGGGCACCTAACATAGACTGGCAGGCGGCCCTCAGGGACAGCCTCTGGGAGGAAGTGATAGACAGCAGAGACTTGAAGGAGGAGTCAGGTAAGCCAGGGAGAAAGGAGGCTGGAAGGCAGGGTGAGTGGTAGCAGGTGCACAGGTGGGGGAAGGCCAGTGTCACTGGGCACCTCTCAGCCCCTTCGGGAAGCTGCCTCGTGCACCTCACCTCGGTTTAATTGATGTAAAACGCTCCTCTGTTCTGAAGGTGAAAACAACAGTAATAGCAAATTATTTTCACAGTCAGGACAACGCTAAGCATATAGAGGTCGTCTGAGAATGCGTCAGGATAGGGCTGGCATTGCCAGCCACGAGGCTGGTACAAGCAGAGACCACCGCCGCTGCTGCCGTGCCTGCCAAATCCTGCAGCCATATCAGCTTTTCGGCATTCCTGTGCTCTGCCAATCTTCCCAAACTTCTGAAGGGTGGGCACGGAACAAGGCTTTCCTTCTTGTGGGGCTGAGCCAGAAGAAGAGGGGCCAAGGAGACAGTGAGAGACAGGATGTGGGCTCCTGGCCAGCTCCGCCTGTCTCTCATCCACCACTGCGTGGATTTCTCAGGGGCCCCGGGCACGCAGCGGCATCATCGAGGACTCCCTCGGCTGGTGTGATGGTTCAGGATGACAGCAAGAGCAGACAGAAGCAAGCCTGGTGCCATCTTCCCCTCCGCAGCAGCATCTACTCTAAGCCACCAGCGTCCTGGCCTGAGACCATGGCAACCATCACTCAGGTTGGTGCTGGAGGGTGTTGGTGGACAGCAGACAAAATGTGGTGGTGGGGGGAGTTGCCTGCACAGAGATTGTTTGCCCATGATCTCATGACTGAGACCGGCACACTTAGCTCATCCGGAGAGAAATGCTAAAAGAAGTGGAGTCTCGTTGAAAAGCAGTTTTTGACTGGGGGATTTTAAAAGTTTCCTAGATCCAAACTGACTTCCACAGCTCAGTAAACAGCATTTGGGCATTTACCGCTGTGCAAAACATAGGCCACGCAGAGATAAACGAAACTGATTGTTCTCCAAGTTGATAAATATGGGAGTGGCCAGGAGGAAATCTGAGAACAGCTCAGAGGAAGCAGAGACTGGCTCTACCTGAAGAGGGTGGGGTGGACTTTCGGGAAGGAGCTGGCCCTGAGCTGTGCCCTGAAGGTGAGTGGGATTTTAGCCTACTGAAAAGGCTGGGGTAGATGAAGGCAGAAATAAAAATATCAGTGTGAACGGCCAAGGTGTGATTCTGGGTAAGTTGATGATGATATCCTGGAGGGAGCTGGAAAGGTAAGGTGACTGGAGGGCCAGTGTGGGAACCCTTGGCAGGTGCTGGAGCTGCAGAGTGTAGGGGACCTCCCGCACGCGGTGTATCAAGTCAGAGGGAAGAAGGCAAGATCCAAACCAGCGCTGGTGGCTGAAGCAGAACGTATGGCCGAACAAAAGGGCTCTATGGAAAGTGACCTCACAGGGTGGTCTGATCACAAATTCCTAACTGGAAAAGTCATGGTGGGTAGTCTCACCCCAGACCTGTAACTTCTTTAGTGACAGGTTTTTAAGCCAGCCCTGTCCATTGCATCTAGGTTGACCTACTTAAGAGAGAACATAATACGTTTTTTTTTAAACAACTGAAATTTGTTTTCTCACAATCTGGAGGCTAGAGGTCCAAGATCAAGGTATAAGTAAAATTAGTTTCTTCTCAGACCCTTTCTCCTTGGCTTGTACTGAATAGATGGGCATCTTCTCCCTGTATCTTCACATGGACATCCCTTTATGTGTTTGTGTCCTAATTTCCTCTTCTTATAAGACACTTGTCATATTAGATTAAAGCCCACCCTAATGACTTCATTTAACCTAATGACTTCTTAAGGACCCTATCTTCAAATCTGTTTTACTGGGGGTTAGGACTTCGACATACGAATTGCAGGCATAAACACAATTTAGTCCATGACACCATGGTTAGTGCCTTAGTTCTGGCTGCTATAATAAGATCTCATGGGCAGGGTGGCCTAAAGAACATTTATCTCTCACAGCTCTGAAGGCTGAAAGTCCAAGATCAGGGGGCCTGCGTGGTGAGGCTTCGGCCACAGCCCTCTCCCTAGCGTATAGATAGCCATCTTCTTGCAGTATTCCCACAGGGCTGAGGGAGCATCTCTCTGATGGCTCCTTTTATAAGGGCACCAATCCCACTTATGAAGGCTCTATCCTAGTGATCTAATTCTCTCTCAGAGTCCCTACCTCCTAATACCATCGCACTGGGGATTGGGGCTTCACTTGGGGTGGCGAACACACACTACAGTGTACAGATGATGTGTTGCAAAATTGTGCACCTGAAACCTGTGTAATTTTGTTAACCAGGGTCACCCCAATAAAATCAATAAAAAGGATAAAAAGGAAAAAATAGAGTCCCTCTTGCTAACTAAATAGATACCCCTTTCTAACGGCCCAGAGTTACAGTCTTCGCAGGGTCACGTAGTTCTACGAGAAGGCTGATTGTGATTTTTGGTGTGATCTTTGGTGTGGTTGTACGTGGCTGCTTTACGTTCATCGTTCAGTTAGCCAGCAACTCCTGTAAACTGAACGTTTGTGTCTCCCCAAGAAAGCACATCATCTTGCTAACAATCCTGTAGTCCAAATACCTGTTTCCTCCCCGCTTCATGTAATCTTCCTTATGTTCCTTCCTTAACTTTAGATGCATAAAAGAAGCTGCACAACTGTGATCCTCAGGAGCATTTGAGATCTTGCTCCCTGGCCTATGTCCTCACTCAGGCTCAAATAAACTTAGACAAATTCTCCGCAGGTACGGATGTTCTTATGTTGACAGAGGACTGTTGCCTTCACCACCAGGAGAGAGAAAAGAAAGAGCTGTAAGGACTCATCCTTGGTAAATGCCAGAGTTTAAAGGGCATACGGAGGGAAAGGAATCAGCAAAGAAGCGGTCAGAGAAGTAGGAACTAGAATCTGGAGTTTCAATGTCCAGAAACCCAGGGAAGAGAAACTCACGTTTCAGAGGGCTTCCCTCTTTGCGACACCCTCCTGATGGCTACTACTTGTTCGATGCCTGTCCGTCCCACTAGATGGGAAAGTCCATGAGTGCAAGAAATG
Source organism: Glossophaga mutica (assembly GCA_039655065.1). Taxonomy (NCBI): domain Eukaryota; kingdom Metazoa; phylum Chordata; class Mammalia; order Chiroptera; family Phyllostomidae; genus Glossophaga; species Glossophaga mutica. Next base: position 19,706,144 of record CM077304.1, on the reverse strand, counting down.
TTTCTGACCCGATGGCTGCTATAACATCTACATCCAGACCAGGTCTTGTCACCTAACAGAATACATAAGTGGATGAATGAATGAATAAGCATTTCCAAATTGTGCAGAGTGGGGAAGATTAAAGATTGTAAATGAGACCTTGGATTTGGCAAGTGGACACAAAGGTGACATTTGAAAGACAACTTTAGAAATGCGGATGGCAATAAAACCGATATCATGTACGTGGTAGTTGTGAGAACTAAATGAATGTGAATGCTAAGCCCTGTGTCTGATGTAATTAAAGCTCAATAAATGTTAGATGGTGATGATCATTCTCTCTAGCCTTCCCTTTTAGAAGCTATTTTGTTGAAATAATTCTTCAGAGTCATATTGTGCCTAACAGATTGGTTTACTACCCTCCCAGGATATACTAGAGACATATTGCCTTAAAAACTACCATAACAAGAAAGCACTCATTTATTAAGTGGCTGTAACAGAACCCAGTGAAGTGAGATTTGCTGTCAAATCCAACAATGGCCTAGGAGCCTGAAAGGTTGCCAAGGGACCAGAAGGTGGAGTGGAATCTCCTTTCCTACTAAGGAGACCCATAGAATGAAGGCAGCTGCAGCCAGCCCTGAAAAGAACGCCCTGGTGCTGTGTTCGGATGGGTCAGCTAATCCAAAGAATGAAGCCTCCCTGAGAAGTTGGATGGCTCCACAGACTGGTTCTGTCACTAGGTCTGGATAAAGAAGACAGAGGCTGCAGGTGGAAGAAGTCCTTGAATTGTGAAAACATTGGTGTAAGATGCAGGAGACCTGGGTTCCTATTCTGGTTGTGCCACTACCTCTCTGAACTTGACCACGTCACTTAGCCCGTATATCTAGTTTCCTTGTGTTTCTAATGAAAGGACTGCATGAGCCTCCGGTCCTCTGCAGTAGAATGTTTATGAAGGTGGCCACAGTTTCTCCCATCCCTGTATGTATGCTTCCCTTGCAGTGTAATTTTGCCTTTCCTCCTTTCAAGAGGTAGGATCTGTTTCCTCTCCCCTGGAAACTGGGATAGCCCTATGACTTACTTCGACTAACAGAACACAGAACAAGCGATACTATGTTCATCCAAGCATTAAGAGGTCCTGCATCTTGGAATGATGCTGTGGCATGTGAATAAGCTTGGCTACCTCCTTGAGAAGGAAAGATCCCGTAGAGAGACAGGCTCAGCCAGGAGCCAGCACCAACCACCAGACATGTGCATAAAACCCTCTTAAACCATCCAACCCCAGTTCAGTTGCCAGATGAACACAGGAGCAATCCAGCAGAGAGACCGCTCTGCTGAGCCCAGCCACTGTTGCTAATCCACAGAATCATGAACAAATGTAAACGTTGCTCTACTCCAGTAAGTGGTGGTTTGTTACATAGGAATAGATAACTGATACAGCCTCCTTTATGGCTGGCATTCTAGAATCCGATTTTATTGCTCTGAGAAAGGAATCAGACTATAAGGTCTTTCAGTTGTGTGCTAGGGTAGGCTGCAGAGAACTCAAGCCAAGGTTATATGACTGTCTCATTTCCTCCCCTCTTCCCCCCGTTACTGACCCCAAAGGCCTTCTCTTTGCTGCACTGTTGTTTGCGGACCTACTAGAGGTTAAACTCTGTGCCATCTTTTGTTAAGACTTGACTTGGAGAACACTGAGTAAGACAATAAGTGGCTTGGTGGCTCAGTGGTCCTTCCTTCTGAGCCCCTGAGTGGTCCTTTGCCCCTCTCTGCTGGTTCCAGGGATGTGTGTTGATTTGTTCAGCCGATACCCTGTGAGCAGCTGCTGGGCTCTAGGCCCTGCCCGGGAAGCGATGTGCTGCAGGTAGGTCTGGCTGTGGAGCAGAGGGGTGAGAGGATCCGTGGGGTCTGCAGAAGAGGGGCTCACCCTTCCCCGCTTCTCACCAGCTTTCCCATCTCATGCACCTATTTCTGGGTGTCCTCAGAAACAGCCTGGTCCTAAAGGGTTAGGGCTAGGGGTTCGAGGGGGGTTGAGGGTGGGGAGTAACTTTTAAGGCCCAATTAGTTCCACCTTTTAAAAAATTATGCATATGAAGAAACTAAGGCCTGAGATGTTAAGGAACAGAAAGAGCTTAAGGTAAAATTAGGCATAGAGTTCAGACCTTTTAGCTCCAAATCCAGAGCTCTGTATATTGCATTAAAAGGTGCCCTTAAGCAATGGTTGGTTTGGATCAATTAGTTGGAGCATCGTCCTATGCACTGAAGGGTCGCAGGTTCAATCCCTGGTCAGGCCACATACCTAGCTTTTAGGTTCTATCCCTAATCTGGTGGCACACGGGAGGCAACCAATTGGTGTTTCTCTCTTACATTGTGTTTCTCTCTCTTTTCCTACCTCTCTCTCTCTCTCTCAAAAAAAAAAAAAATCAATAAAAATGCGTCCTCAGGAGAGGATTGGGAAAAAAAAAAAGGTCCCCTCCGGGATCCACACCCTCCTTCCTCCTGATTTCTGAGTTCACTCTCTCTTCAGCTTCGTGTTCCAGGCACAATAGGTTTCTCGGCTGGCTCAAGATTCAGACATTACCTATGGAATCTTTCCTCAGATACACTCAACCACCAAATGATAATGGTCATAATAACAGCACCATACATTCAAAACATATTTGTGGAGCTCCTGTTCTGTGCCAGACACTGCCTCAGTTTTGGGGGTATAGTGAATAAGAGAAACAGGAACTGTGGCTGTGGGGAATTAACCTTCTTGAGGGAGGTAGGGCAGAGAGTACACAAGAAAACAAATAAGAGAGCGAGAGCCTGGTGTTATAAAAGGTCAACAGGAAAATGTGATATGGGTGGCTGGACTGGGGGCGTTTGGTCAGGAAAGGCCTCTTTGGCAACATGTTGATGAGCTGATCTGTGATTGGTGAAGAAGTAATAACTCTTCATGAAATGAAGAGAGCAAAGGCCCTGTGGTTGAGACCAACTTATCTTGTCTGAGAAAACAGAGGAGAGGCACACCTTTCTTGGACAGAGCGGTAAGGAGAGGAGACAGAGCAGGAAGGGAGGCAGAGGCCGGACCAAGCATGCAGGGCCTTGTGGGAATCTATGTATTTGAGTGAGCACATTCTCAGTAATAGGACACGATTTATGTTTTTAAGAGATCACTCTGGCTGCTTGGATGGAGACTAGATGCTGAGGGTCAAAAGGGAAATTGGAAAGATGGTTTACTGAATGCTGGCTGTGGGGGTACTTTGTGTATTTTAGCTCTAATCCTCCCAACACTTCAAAGTAGATTGTGTTGTGCCCATTCTATCGATGTGGAAATGGAGGCTAAAAGGATAAAGGAACTTGCCCAAGGTCACACAACTGAACTTGAACCTAGGGCTATTGAACTCCACTGTGGGCGTTCTTCCCATGTTGCATGTGGCCTTGCTAAGATGGTCATGCCAGCCTCGTGCTAATAAATTTTTCTGATTATCATCGTACAATGAAGGGTGAAATTTAAGAGATCGGAAGTCCCTTGAAGGCAGGGATCATGTATTACTTTGCCATTTAGTTGTGTTGTAGTTCCTGCAATAGCTGAGAATGAATGAATGAATTCCAGACATGAGAAGTTGTTTTGAATCACCCACCATCTCAGGCCTACCATTTTTAATTTTTTTTTTAATCCTCACCTGAGGACATTTTTTCATTACTTTTAGAGAGGGAGAAATAGCAATTGGTTGCCTCCTGTATGTGCCTGGACCAGGGGTCATATATGCCCAGACAGAGGGACCAAACCTACAACCTGTATATGTGCCCCGGCTGGGAGTCGAACCCACAAGCTTTCGGTTACGGGACATCGCTCCAACCAACTGAGCCACACCTCAGGGCTACCACTGTCAAGACAGGAGATTATCTTTCCCAAAATCACAGGACGGGGCTGGAATGCCGGCCTAGGCTGTTGAACGAAACCGTGCTGTCTGCGATTTGTGTGTTCACGACAGGTTTCTCCGTTTGACCTGCCCTTGTAGTTTGGCAGGTCCTCACGGTCAGCAGAGCGTCTCTTTCGTGAGGTGCCTTGTTGACGGTGCGTGGAGCCTAGAGGGCGGTTCAATCTGGGACTTGGAAGGTCTCGCTCAGAAAACTAAACTAATTAAATTCGCATGTGGTGAAAACAACAGGCCTCTTCAGGGTCTCCTGGAGGAGCTACCGGACTGGAGCTTAACGTCTAAAGAAAGGGTGTTCGAGCAGAACGGGGCATGGTCAGGAGCAGAGCACAGACGGAAGGGCCGTCCTCAGCCTGAGTGTCCGGCAGAATGGGGGACACTGGGTGTGGGAAACGGGTACTTTCTGGTCTCCAGAGAGCACCTTCCATAGATCTCATGGTGCTGTCATTGTTGATCACCAAGCAGCAAAGTCTCCAATGTTCTTTTGGCTCCCTGGTTACCTAAGGGGTCCTCTGGACCAGAGCGGCAAGCGTGCCCGTCATTTGGAGAAGGGAATGCTCTCCATTATAAGTAAATTCACTTGCAGATGTTCCAAGAAAATGTGTCACCGAGAATCTGATCTTTCTTGTTGGGTCAGGCCTCTCGAAGTTGAGAAGGGCAGACTCCACTGACATTTTTTTCAGGGTCTGGGTATATTAAAAACTACACAAAAGAATTATAAATCTCACATTGTATTTTAATTGTTAATATACAAAACACAATGCAATATTACTGTGCCAGTGACAATATCATTAAGGACCTACAAAAATATCAGTTCTTAGTGCCATTTAAGCGTACAGTTAGAGGATGCGATATATGGGATACGCATTTAAAGATTTGTGATGGCCCTGGCCGGGTTGCTCAGCTGGTTGGAGCATCCTCCTGTGCACCAGAGGTTGTGGGTTTGATCCCTGGTCAGGGCACATTCCTCGGTTGCAACAGATCAGTGTTTTCCCTCCCCCTCCCCCACTTTCTCTCTCTGAAATCAATAAATGTACCTTTGGGTGAGGATTTTAAAAAAAAGAGCTATATGATGACTGCCTTCTACTTTGAGTTTTGTCACCCTGCTCTGTACTGTAAGAACAAGATCATTTGGTGTTAAGGTCAGAGCTAAATATGAGGCCTTGCGTGGTGAGGCCCAAGGCCAACAGCTGTGCTCACTGGTACAGTTCACTGTCTGAACCTGTGAGCTCAGGCTCAGACCATCTCCAAGGTGATGCTGTCCACAGACCACCAGCCAAGTCAGCCCTTCCACAGTGACAGCCTGACCCTGTCATGTGCCTGCCTTAAAAACAGCACCTGTCCCACCAGGGGAGGTAGAGCAGCTGGCTCTGTACACCATGAGTCCTCCTCAAGACATGCGGTGCCTCACCTGCTGGTAAATCGAGGCGGGGATAAACAAAGCCAGGACATTCGCACAGGTCTTTTAAACATCACACCTGGGGAAGACAGAGCTGCAACGAAGTGCTTGGTGAAACAGTAGACGATGTGAGCGTGCAGGGGGGTGTTAAGGACAGCGACCCATGATATGCAGCCAAATACTCTCCCTTTGATATTACGCCTCATCGGGCTTCTGTGGTCCCGTCTTTCCACGCTCTTTCCCCACCAACAACCCCTCCATTTTCAGCTCTCCAGTCTGCGCATCTCAAACCATTCACAGTTCGTGAACTCAGATTGGTGGGCTACAGCTGACATTTTCCAAACAAATAAAACAGCAAATGTTAAAAACAAAGAAAGAAGGAAAAAGAACAACCGTTTTGTGAAACCTGTTTCAATTCCATATGTAGATGTATGGGGTGTAGATGTGAACTTAATTTCCTCCTGTGAGTTGGGACAAAGTTTTCAATTTGCTGCTCTAGATGGCGGATCCAAATGCCCCAACCTTGTGCTGAGCAGTTCTGGGGACCATGTGCTTCCGAGACAGAAGTGCTGTGAGTACCAGGTGGGGTGAGCCGTGCTGAGGGCCAGCCTTACCTACCTGGCATATCAGGCTCCTAGACACGCTCTGGTCCTGCGAGCTTGGTTTACAGTTTTATGGGGAAGAGGCTGAGTTTAAGGAAGGCAATGGGACAAGTCAGTGAAGGAACCTGCCCTTCCGTGTAGTTTCTCTGCCTCTTCTGCCTGAGTCCTTTCTCCTGACTTTTTGCCATCCTTTATCTCAACACAGCAAAGGATGGTGGGGAGGATTTGGATCTCCATCATAAACCTGGATTTCAGCCCCAATTCTATCACTTACCACTGTGCAACGGTGAACCTATAAATTGCTTAATATCTCTGCTCCTCAGCTGTCGAGTATAAAACAGGACCAACTGAATTCACCTATTTAATGGCATTTTTAGACTCTGAGGCAGTATACGCACTTCCTAATAGTTATTATTTTTGTTTCTTGAGTATCCATGACATTTAGTCATGAAATATGCAGAGTTGTGGGGATAATGGGAGGATGAAGGTAAGGTTACCATGTCTGACCCCCTCTTAGGAACACTCACGGACACTTTCCAGGGAGGGGACACCTCATGCCTTGCGTCCACAGAGCCTACAGAAGTGGGTTAATGTAAAGCTACTGCAATAGCACGATGGTGCCCCAGCTTCCTTCACCTCTGAACCACAGGTCCTGAACGCAGCTGCGGAATGGTGTTCTGTCCTCCTCCACCTTGAGGTGCAGCCACAGCCTCTCAGGCCTGTGGGGAGCCGAGGCCCGATGGCCATGTTTGATTTGGAGCAGCAGCTGGTCAAGACAGTTTCTCGGTTGTATTCGTCCTGGAAGTGACAGCGGTGACTCACAATTTTTGGCATTGTGAGTCCCCATCACGATGTTTTCATCTCCCTTCCTTTTTAATGGTACAGTGTGGACCTGGGGTGAGTGTAGGGATACAAATTCAGTGTTCATGCATTTCAATCAATTTTGAATTTAAAAAATACGAAGCTTGGAATTAGGTTGTTTAAGATTTTTTTTTCATTTACAGTTGATATAAATACAGGGGTGGGCAAAAGTAGGTGTATAGTTCTGAGTACGTGAAACAGTTTATCCTTGTATTATTTATTTGTATTAAAACTGTGAACCTACTTTTGGCTTCCCTGGATTATACTAGTTTCAGATGTAGAGCACAGTGGTTAGACATTTGTGTAACTTACTAAGCGATCCCTCCGGTGAGTCTAGTGCCCACCGGCACCATAGTTGTTACAGTGTTATTGACAAGATGCCCTATGCTGTACTTTACATCCTGGGACTACTTTGTTAATGCCAACTTGAACTTCTTAATCCCTTCACTAGAATCAATTTTAACTCCTTCCAAATATCAATCATTATTCTCTGTCTTGGTGATTGTTCATATGTTTCAATCAGTACTCTACAACAGCATTACAAACTTTTTCATTTATATCGTTCCTTTTATTATTGATGAATTGATTGGTTCAACAAAAAAATGTTAGCACTTCTGGAGCAGGCATCAGGGATTTAGATATGGAGTGTGTACGGGAGTGATAGGCATATAAATAATACTAAGGTTCAAACATTATGCCGTGAGGGTGCAGGGGAGAGGGCCAGGTATTTTATCTGGTGGATCTTGGAAGACTGCTTAGAGGAGGTAGAGGCTGAGCGAGTCTAAAGGATGAGTAAGATATTTATAAGAGTTTCATGAAGAGAGAGGTCACCTGTGTAGAGTTTTGGAGAAATACTGGTCCCTGGGCTCAGAACCTCAGAATCTCAGGGGTGAGGCCCTGGCATGTGCGGTTGTGATATTTGACAATGGCTGGGAACCATCAGACACCAAGGCTCGGGTCTGTTCAGAGACCAGAGAGAGGCTTGAACAGCTGTCTCAGGGACTGGGACAATGCAAGTCAGCTATTCTGCACCTCATCAGGAGACCAAATAAGAAGAATTAAATAAAGCGCGATGACTTGGTTTCCTCTGAAGATAAAGTTCCTGGATGTGACATTTGTTAATGACACCAAGGTTTTTACCCAATGTGGCAAGGAAGGACCATCTTTAGAAAAAGGGGGAAAATGCAGTTTAAATCAAATTAGGAAACAGGACAGTCTCACTGTCCTGTTCAAAGGGGAGTCTCACGCATCTCCGATGGCCTATGCCAGCATTGACATACTTTTTCTGTAAAGAGCCAACAAGTAAATATTTTCAGTTTTATAGACCATGTAGACTCTGTCATAACCATTCGACCTTGCCCTTGTAGTGCAAAAGCAGCATTAGACACCATGTAAGTGCCTGAGCGTGGCTGTGTTCCTATGAAGCCGTATTTATGGACACAAATTTGAATTTCATATAATTTTTGCATGTTACATAATATCATATTTCCTTTGATTTGTTTTCAACCATTTAAAAATGTAAACTCTTATTGTTCACAACAACCACGATGTGGAAGCCATCCAGAGGTCCAGCGACAGATGAATGGTTTGAAAAATTCTGGTCTATACACACGATGGAATATTATTCAGCCCCCAAAAGGAAGGAAATCCTGTCACACGATACCACATGGATGAACCTTGAGGACATTATGCTAAATGAAATAAGCCAAAGGGATAAATGCTGTGTGATTCCATTTAGATGAGGTATCTGAGGTAGTCAAATTCACAAAAACAAAAAACAGAATGGTGTTTCCTAGGGCTAGGATAAGGGGTGATGGGCAGCTGTGTTTAAGGGGTATAGAATTTCAGTTTTGCAAGATGAAAAAATTGTACAGATCAGTTGCACAAAAACAATGTAACTATACCTAAAATGTTACTGTACCATTTACTTAAAGAGATTATGGTGGTAAATTTTGTTATATGTTTTACCACAATTAAACATTTTTTTAAAGAAGGAAAAATCAATTTTTCTTCAATCGAAAGTCACATAGGTACAGGCGGCTGGCTCTGTGGGCCGTAGTTTGTCCACCCCGGCCTCCAGGGGACCAGCCCAAGGGCAGAAAAGATGGTCCAACCTAATGCTTCTCACATGTGCCCACTGAAAGACCTCTCACAGCACAAAAGGGAGAACGCAAGCTCCCACAGGTTCTGCCTGCAGGTCTATAAATTTCTCTTAAATACTCTTTCAAAAGAAGTTCAGGAAAGTTTTTGAATTCTAGTCCATAACATGTTGTTTTAATGTAAAACTGGCATTCACTGTAAAAAGTCAGTAAAAACGGATGCTGAGGCTCATAGAGGGTGAGGGACTTGGTCAAGGTCACCCAGCTAGAACAAGTCAGCCTGGGATGGGGTCCCAAGCTCCCTGCCCGGACATGCATCCTTCCCACCAGAGTGGGCTGCCTTCCCATTAGGCTTCGGCCATCCACCCCCATCCCGTGCCCGTATCCCCTCAATACTGAGGCTATCCTCAAAGTAAGTAATGATGGCAAACCACTTTTGAATTTCTACAGAAACTCATCAATTCATAAATTTAATGCCATCAATTCATAAATGTCATATATTACTTGTTCTACTATGTCCTAGAATATTTTAGTTTGATAGATTTTAAAATTCACTTTCCCCCCTGCCCCATCGAGTCATGCCTTCTCATCCATCTGTACTATTGTTATTATTTTTTACCTTTTATAGTGCCCTGTTCTGTTATCCATTGAGGAATGTTCAGTTATGAGGGACCTGAGATGTGTGGTTTTGTATACTCAGCATCCATGTCCTCTTGTGGTAGGTTGTGTTATTTGTTCAGAACTCTCCCCTCTCTCCCTGTCCTCGACTTTAGAGTTGGCCATACAACTTGCTTTCCCCAATACATTGTGAGTCAAATTGAACGTGTGTTAGTCCTAAGCAGAAGTGTTAAGAGGCATCATGTGTCTCCTCCACTCACTTCTTTTGAGTTCCTGCTGTCCCTCCAGGTTCTCCAGGAGAACCCGCTGTCCCAAGTTCAGTCTGGATCCCAGAATGAGAAAACGAATGAAGTGGACCTGAATCCAGCCAACCCAGACCGATTTGTGGTCGGAAGCCGGTGAGTGCTGGGGTTGTTTGTTACATAGTGTTTTCCCAGCAAAAGCGAATACACCCCTTCTTTTGGAACCAGGGCTTTGATTTTTCTTCTGGAGACCCAGCCCTTCTCCACTCTTCGCCCATAGAGTCTAGTTGGGCTGACCATCCTCCTCCACCCTGCCAAGCACCCGGCTCCAGCACATCACACTAACTTCAACCTCTGGCACAATCCCTGCTGCTCTTACCAAAGCTGAGAGAGATGCACTCTCTCTTGGCCAACAGAGATGAATGGCCCTGGGCCCTGTCACCTGCTGTAAAGGGCTCCTAAAGAAATCTTACTAATGACCGGTACAACCCGAACTCCTGTCTGTTTCACAAACCAGGTGCAGAAAGAGGAGTGTGGATCACACCATACTAAATGCCGCTGCTCTTGGGTAGTGGGAAGGAAAGCGTGGAACACAAATAGCAGGTGTTGTGGACTGAACGTGTCCCCCCAAAATTCACATTGAAGCCCTGACCCCCCACGTGGGGGTTAGGAGGTGGGGACTTTGGAAGGTGATTTGTTTTTGATGAGGTCAGGAGGGTGGGGCTCTCCTAATGAGATTAGTGTCCCTTGCCCGTGCCCTTCTCCTCTCTCTCCACCCATGGGTGCACACTGAGGAAAGGCTAAGTGGGGACAGAGTGAGCGGTGGCCATCTACAAGCCAGGAAGAGGGTTCTCAAGAATCACTTTTGCTGGTACCTTGATCCTAGGCTTCACAGCCTCCAGAACTGTGAGAAAGAAATATCTGCTGTTTTTGCCACCCAGTCTACGGTATTTGTTCTAGCAGCTGAAACTAAGACAGCAGTTTTCCCTTAGAAAGCAAAGGAGAGAGGCTGCAGACACCTAAAAGTAAAAGTTATTACCGTGCCTTTAGGATGAGAAGAGTCAGTTCTCTGAATTCCTCTTTCATAGGAAGGGCTGGTGTGGACAATCTGAAACAGAGGTTTTCAACATTTTTCATCTATCTCATGGCACACACGTAAGCTAATTACTAAAATCCTGCCGCACACCAAAAATACGTTTTCTGATGATCTGACAAAAATAGGTATACTTCTGATGCATTCACGCCAGACGGCCATTGCTGTATTGGCTGTTGTCATCTTTTTAAATTGACAATCTAAGTTAAAAAGAGGTCAGTGCCCCTGACTGAATAGTCAGGTACTGCATGTTTTAAAAACTCTTGTGACACGCCACTGTGCCTGTTGTGGCACATTGCTGGAAAATCACTGATGTAAAACACCGGGAAAATGGAGTTCTTGAAATGGTCAGGGAAATGGTAAGGCCTCCTCTAAGCCTCTCAGAAGTGCTTCAGGCAAGGAGGCAATTCCTCAAAACAATTAGATGGCCTGATTAAAAAAAAAAAAAAAAAAAAAAAAAAAAAAAAAAAAAACTCGTACATCTTAGTAGTCTGCAAAGACTTGTGAAAAAATACAATACAAAGCATGAACGCCACTGATTTAACATCTACTTATGTTTGGCTTTGCCATGTACTTTTAAAAATAAAGCAACATGGTGTTAGTTGTGTGTGTGAGATTTTTTTTTTCTCCTGGATAGGGACAATAAAATAAGTTTACATTCCCCCAGTTCACAGCCAGCTGGATGACGTGGGACGTGGAGTGAGCTCTGCTGAGAGACAGGAGAAGCCTACTAGGGATGAAAACGAGAATCCCCACAGTGGAAAATGAGCGGGGGAAAATCAGGGGCTGGTCCACAGCCCTCTTCCCCATATCTTACCTTCTTCTCCAGCTCTACTCTGCTACCTTGTCCCACCACACACCCTCCGGCTTTCTCAACCTCCTGAGAGGGTTGGTGGGCCTTGCCACACCTCTCCCTGAATTATTCACACATGCCAGGAAGAAAAACATCTGAACTGGACTGTCTTCTGAGTCAGGTGTCCCTCGTTGGATCGAGGGGTAGGGGGGCTGGTACTTACTAGATGCCACCAGATACAAAATACAACCCTGGCCTTTAAAGGCCCTCTAGTTGGCTAAACAAATAACTCTTTCTGAAAGATTAAAAAGATAAATAAATAAGTGGAGGAAGTTTTAGAATGCGGTCCTTTAAAAAGGGCTCACGCTCTGCCCCCAGGGATCTGACTCAATTGGTTTGGGTTGTATATGGAGATCAGTAGTTTTCAAAACACTCCCCGGGAGATCCTCAAGTTCGCCCCGCTGAAAAAGGTCCCCAGACCTACCGAATCAGGAATACTGGAGGCTGAGGCTGAGGCTGGACAAGCAGTATTCTAGCAAGCCACCCCATTCCTGGACCCCCCCAACCCTGGGATGCTGGTGCACGCTCAAGTTTGAGAACCGTTGTTCCAAGCTCAGAAATGGAGAGGTCAGGAAGGTGAGCAGTTGGAGCACAAGGTTATTTAGGGACTCTCTCACGGGCACCCTTCTCCTTCCTCTCAGCCTCAGGGCAGTGGGTAAGTTCCCCAGTCAGAGCTGGGCCTGAACGCTCTGGGGTAGGCGGTCCCTGAAGGATATTGCGGCGTAGAGTCCAGTTTTGGGACCACAAGAGCCTCCCTCCAAAGCCTCAGTCACTCGGCCCCTTGATCGCCGCTCACTTCCCTAGGGAGCTCCTTAGCGGCCAGGAAAGGGTTGGCCTGTGGTAGGCCATAGTGAGCGGCCAAAAAGGTCTCTTCCTGGAAAATCCTGGCTTCCAGTTTATGGCTTCTCATCCCTTTTCCCCAAAGTGGGCCCCCTACTCTGAGCGCTGGCTTAAAAAAAAAAAAAATCCCAGACAGGAACTGTGTCCATCCCCAGACAAAAACCGTGTCTCCTTTTCTGCACACCCACCATCTATCTACTCATCCTAAGCAATTGCGCCCTCGCCCACGATAAAAGCAGCCCTTTTCCCAGAGCAACCAAAGGCTGAACCCCACTCCTGAGGCCCACCCCCACCCCTGCAGCACAACTCCTTCATCCCAGCGGTCAGAAAACAGCAAGTTCAGCGGCCTCCCCACTTCGGGCCTCCCCACCTAGGCCAACTGGGCAAGGCCCGCCCGATCCCGCTACAGTGCCCAACGCAGTCCACAGCGCAGGGACCCCTGGGGGAGAGGAGGGACCCCCGGTTCGGCTGCAACCGAGGGTCGTCGCCCCAGCGCATCCGGGACGGCGTCCCCGGGTTTCTGGCCCAGTTGCACCCCCGCCCCCCGTGGGGAGGGGCTGCGGCCGCCGGGAGACGCTTAGGGTCTGGTGGCTCCTCCCCTGGGGTGGCCGAGCAGGAAGCGGGGCGCGCGGCGGGCGGGGGCGCGGGGGCGCGCGGCGTGGTGCGGACGGGCGCGCGGGGCGAGGCGGCGGAGTATGCGCGGGCCTGGGCGGCCAGCCCCGGCGCACAGCCGCGGCCGGGGCGCGCGGCGCGGGGCGGAAAAGCCTGTTTACACAGACTGCACACCGCCTGGGGAATAATGCAGTAAAGGAAGTGAGCCGGCTCGGCCTGACTGCTCCAACTTCCTGCTCTCACACACACCAGAGGGGAAAAAAAAAAGAGGAGTGAGAGAAAGAAAAAAAGGGGGGAAAAATCAGGATCTCATTACAAGAGCAACAGACCGTCTGCAGACGCCTGTCAGCATGGAAAGTCGGGGGCTTTCGCCCGGTTCCTCCTAGAAATTCCCTCGAAGAAGGATCTTGAAAGCTCCCCCACATCTGGGTAGGTAGCAGGGCTTCTGCCTGTTGCTGGGACAGTTGCAAAGTTTCGTTGGGGGTGTTTTTTTCTTTCTTTGGCTTGGTGGGGGTTGGGCGGTGGGAGCCGTGGGGTAGGCTGCGGGCCGGCTTTTGTGGTGGGGGGGCGGCCGCCGGGAGGGGGCACAGCCGGGATGCTCCTGCGCCCGTGCCGCCGCCCACCCATCCGGAGCTCCGTGCCGGTCCTCGAGCCGACCGGGGGGCTGCGGCGACCCTGCGCTGGCGTCACCCGGCCCTGGGGCTGAGCTGAGAGCCCAGAGGCGGGGTGCGCTCAGGGAGTAGGGGGACGGTGAGACCTGGGGACCTTGGGAGGAACAGTGACTGGAGCAGGCTGAGTGCCTGGAGGCTGGACCACCGCTGACCTGCCAGCTGGGGCGCCCCGCGGGGTGGCAGTGGGCACCGATGCTCGGAGTCAGGGAGACTGGGGTGGAGAGGGCGGCGGAGGGCGTGCGGAGCTGAGACGCTAGGCTGGGGGCTGCGGCCACTCGCTCGGCAGGTGACCCCCGCCAGGGTCACAGCCCCAGGCGCACGCCCAGCCGGACCTTTAAAAGCCGGCGGAGTCTTTACTAAACACTGATTTGGAGGGCAGGGCGGTGGAAGGTCTTGTCGTCCCCCAGCTCTTTAGGAAAGGGGCTCCTCAGCTTCCGACGGAGTGTTGGCCTGTAGTGCTACTGTAACTTTTTGGGGAGGGGGAAAATAAAAGTTTTGGGGAGTTAAAAAAGAAAAATAAGAGGTCTTGGTTTTGTGCTTTCAGAACTGAATCATCCTGAGGACAAGCTGCAGTAGGGCGGCGGGTGGGGGTGGGAGCAAGAAATGTTATTTCAGAAACTGCAAAAGGGGCTTTTTCGAAAAAAAAAATAAAACGAGTGTCGGGAGAGTTTCTGGCTTGTCTGGAAACTGCAAGACTAATTGCCATGCGCTTCCGCTTTGAAACTGGCAGCAGACAGCATCTTGAAAATGACTCACTGGAGGAGCTCACAAAGAAACTGTGGTTTGCTCCTTCTCAGGTTTATGTATTTGTGCCTTTTACAGTTTCCTTTGTAGTGTTGGAGAGGTCCCCCGCCCCTTCTCCGCCGGCCCCCTCCCACCCTCCCGCGTTTGAAAGCCCCTGGCCGGTCTTTAACTCCCCCTAGCACCCCAGCCGGGCGAGGGGGTTTGGGGGGAGGCTGAGTTGTTTTTGGAGTTGGCTGGGAAGAGGGTTAAAGGGATTCTGCTGCTGCAGGGGGAAAAAGTTCCCTGAATTTTCCACTGGCTGCTGCAGGAAGAGAGAGCCCCTTTAGTCATTGCTAAGTAATGTCTGCACACACACCAACTAATCTCATTAGGAGTTTCCGCTGCTCCGCACAGGAGGGGTTTTGTGCAGCCACCGTCAGCCAGGCGAGCCCTGCGCTGGAGAGGGAGACAAGTTACGGCTTTATTTACTTCGAGGTGCAGCCGCCAGCCGAACCTTTTCAGGGTAGCATCTTTGCAAACTTTGAAGTCACTTTGGATTTCGGACTACAGGTTTTTCTTTGCCAGTTGTGTATGTGAAGTTTCTATTGCCTAAGCAGCTTCACACGCCCATCCTCTCGCGTCTGTGCTTCAGTCTTTGTTGGGGGGGGGGGGGAGGTGGAGGAGATGGGAAACGAAGCATGTTCCAGGCATCTTATTAATGAGCTCAAATCGGTTACTGAGCCTTATTGCCTTCTTGCCAAACAAAATACCCTCTGATCTCTCTCCCTTTCTCTCTCTCTCTCTGTGACACATTTATTTGGGAAAGGTCAGTTATGAGTTTCAATTTATGGGGATTATAAAATACAAATTGTGTTAGGAGGGCACGTGGGTCACACGGTTAAGAAGACTGTCCATAAGTGTTTTTAGAGTTTCCAGTAATGGTCCTGCCTGCAAAAACCCCTGATGGTCTTTCTATGCCAACTATAGCAAGGGCCTTCTGATCTTTTTTTCCCCCCTTCAAAAACTTTATATAATGGAAATATATAGAGCTACTAAAAAGGATAAAGAACTTGAAGGAACCTGATTGGAACCATAGGGCTCCTTTATTGCCAAGGACATGCTGCTGTCTTGAGGGTTTCTAAGGTGTCAGCGTTTTTTTTTTTTTTTTTAGGGTGGCAAAGCATGTCCTAAAAACAGCCCTACCAGCCTGACCAGGTAGTGAGTGAGTCATTAGGCATGTGTGCAGGATGTCCCTAACACTGTGCCTGGCACAGAGTAGATGCTCAATAAATTGTTGCGTGGAAAGCTGTGAGTAGGATAACAGGACTCACAATAAATAGATAAGGGGAAAAAAGGCTTTGCAAAGTGTACATCATTCTGCATGAGTATTTCTTAAGGGTGGAGCTTGTGAATAGACTCTCCAGACTCCACTTCCTTCAAAATAAAAAGGAGGTAATTAGAAGTCTTCATTGCAATATATTATTATTTGGATAGTTATCACCTGGGAGTAATTTTGCCTCTCAGGGGGCATTTGACAGTATCTGGAGACATTTTGGTTGTCCTAACCAGAGGGGGTGCTGTTGGCCTCTAATGGGTAGAGGTCAGGGATTCTGCTACACATCCAACAACGTACAGGGCAGCCCCCACCCAAAGAATTTTCCAGCCCAAATTGTCAGTGATGCCTGGACTGAGCAACTCTTGTGTACATTAATGATGATGATAATTCTTTTACATGCATTCATTCAATGAAGAGGACATTTAAAACTCATCAGCTGCATTTTTCTGCCACCTACATAATGGTATGCGTGAATTTTTTCCTTGCCCTTCTCTTTCTTTTTGGTCAGTAATATGCAGTGGCATGCCATGTGGTGGCGTACCTTTGTGAGCTGAATTAGACCATCTCTGAACCTCACATGGCACTAAAAATGCTTTTCGGACCAGAGTGGCAAATAGAGAGCAGTGATTTTTTGTTCTGCCCCATTTGAATTTTGATGTTTCCTAAACATTTACTCAAGACATCCTCTTTTTCTTACTTAAAAAATTTAATAATTCAAAACTGGTAGCATACAGTAAAGGTAATTCTGAGATCATATATTGAAATTTATATTTGTAATAACTTTTTGGAACTTGGATCTTTTCCTGAAATTGATTTTAAAGGACTTCCAGGCAGTGCATATAAATTTAAAATATTCCTTTCTTAGCTGTCAGATACCGAATTTTCTGTGTTCTGTGCTACCCCATTATATTTGTAGGTCTGATTCAAAAACCAGTACGGTTGCAAAGCATCACCTATTGACAAACCCAAAACACTTAAAAAATAAATCCAAGGTTGTGACCTCCTGGAATAGAGTCTTTTTCCACTAATGGTGAATTACTGCTTACTAATTAATAGCCTTGCTCCTTTGCAGTCCCGGAGAAGGACCCAGCCATCTCCAAGTTTCCCAGACCTGAGGTTCCTCATTAAACTTTAAAAGAAATCGGTTCTCTGTCCATCTGGCTGTGCCCTAGCTGCAGGCAGCTGGCTTCTGCCCCTTCCTGAGGGCCTGCACCTAGACATACGTGGGAGCAGCCCAGGTGGTTTGAATGAAGGGCCCGACTCCTGTCAGATTTCTCTGTATGTGTCAGGCAGGAGTTTTTTCTTGAAATTTTGTTGTGTCCTGGTTATCCATCATTTCTCTTTGCCTTCATAGACTGAATTGTAATACATTTGAGGCCATACTAGCATAACAAAATTCGCTGAAGGTTAGTTTTTCTTTCTGTTATAAAAATATTGATGTGAATTACCTTAGGAAGATTTAGAAAACCACAAAGAAAAGAATGAACACCTTTCATAATCCCACCGTTGCCATTTGGTGTGTGTTGTTCTGGTTTGTTAAAATGCAGGTGTGTGTACACACACACACACACACACACGCTGCACATGCACACAGGTAACATTTTAGATTGGAGTCACACTGTGCTTTCTGTTTTGTAACTGAATTTTGCTTGACATATCATGTACCATTGTAATAACTAGTACGAAGACCAGAATGACCACACAAAGAGCTTGTATTCATTGATCTAATAAATGTGTTGACTCAACAGTAGATTGGCATAATTTCGACATGGACTTGTTCAGTGTTGTTGTCTTTATGGCTGCAAGTAATGTTCTAAGAATGCTGCCCTCTCGAAAGACTGAATTCACATGTGTGAAATTTGGGATTTCGATGAGTTTCTCTATGATTTAAGAATGAGTCATGATTTGCAAGAGAATATCAAGATGTAGTAACAGGAAGTCCAGGGCACTGCACATCAAAATAGAATGTTCAATGATGAAAAAAGAGAAACGAGGCTAAACCAGAAACACCCCATTAACTCAATCTATAGGAGGGAGGACGGTGCCTGTTGCACACTTGACAACTCTTTATTTAGTACTGTTTCACTTTATATCAGTAGAGTGTTCAAACTTTGAAACTGGTGTGTGAAGTGGATTTTCAGCTCAAGATCTTGATTTCCCATGACCATTGAGAACTGAGATCAGCCGGCCTGGGGTCTGAAACCGTGGCAGTGAGACCGTGAAGACTTGGGTTTGCAGCCCCAGGAAACTGAGTTGTTAGTGTGTGTGTGTGTGTGTGTGTGTGTGTGTGGGTGTGTGTGTGGGTGTGACCTCTGCTAACGAATCCTAAAGTTCACCTTCAAAACTGGTGGGTCATTTCGTCTTTGAAGTAATATTCTGTGCAGAAATTTGACTCCCTGGGATTCCTCTCCACACCAAAATAAAAATGGCCCTTCAACCATTACCGGAAACGTACACGTATGTCAGCAGTTTAAAAATACACTTGTAGTTGGTCATTTCAATACATTGTAATTTGGTCTGAATTGCCCGTAGGAATTTGCTCATTGACTGCTTTATGTGTTCTAATTCCATTTTCTGGGAAGTAATTATTACATTATTGTAAGAATCGAATGGGATCGTTTGATAATGTGGCTGTGAGATTGATTTGTCTATTTTCAAAGAAATTAAGGCGACGGTTGTACTCATGCAGTCTGATCTGAACTGGACGAAAATGAATTTACTCACCACACACGTGCTCCTAAAAGCTCTAAAGCACACACTACCATAAGTATTTCTAAAGCTCCCATATCTGAGAGCAGCACCTAATTGTCCACGCAGAGCTGTGGGCGTGATGGGGGGGGGTTGTGATGCGCACTGACTCGGTACTTTCTCTTAGACTGCTGAGGTGTCAGGGGCTTTTCCCTGCAAGCAACAGAATAAGGAATCTGAGACTCGGTCTTTCTTGTTTTTGTCAATGGAGGTATAACTTACAGACATGCAAACGCACAGATTTTAGATGTTCATGCATACACGTGTGTAATCCCTACCCCCCTCTCCGCACGGGGAATATGTCCATGGCTCTCAAGCAGTGCTGGCTGGGTTTTCCATTACGGTGTGGCAGTCTCGTGGTTCCGCCATGCAGGCTGTTACGCTCCAGAACACCTTGACGAAACGATGCAGTATCCACGTGTTTAAAAGGAAATCGTGAGAACGTGTGGCTTTCCTTATTGTAATCGGAGAGGAAAAGTCCCTTCTATGTTACTTAATGTCACTTACGCTAACCCAAACTAATATTTATGCTGCAGGGAAAAAGTCAATTCCCTTAAAAGCAGTTGCATGAAGAGGATATCACTTAATCTTCCTGGGCCTCAGTTTCCCTGGCTGGATGGTCAAGTGAATTAGAGAGGCTTTCAGGGCCGAAGTCCTGTTGTACTACTTTTTTGGAATAAACAACTTGAATCCTTCTAAGAGTCGTGAAAGTGTAATGTGAATTTTGCTGTCACCGACAAACAGCTGACTTTTAGACGTATATAGCAATATATACGAGCTTCTGTTTTTGTGGTGGGAAAAGGGGTTCCCTAGCAGCTTCCCCTTCAATCCCACTGTGGCCTCTCATTGAATAAGGAACACCTGAGGGAGGGGCGGCATCAGCTGCTGTGCTGACTTTGCCTCCTTTTTTGAGGGTAGGGACAAGCACCAGTTATCTCTAATGACCTGCAGTTGCCTAATTCTTGGGGACACCAGCTACTGTCTTTGGGTTGGGTGCTGAGCAGGCCCATGTCAGGTTTTCATCACCAGGTTAAGTCCCCACTCCTTCCTGCCCATTGTCTTTGCAAATGATCTCCACCCTGGACTGCGGTGTCTGATGGGTCCCACATCTCCTCTCACCTCTCCAAGTCCCTTGTCCACCCATAAGCTAGAGTAAAGCAGCCCTTTAAATGCAGACCTGACAGTGTCACTCCACTTAAAATCTCCCAGTGGCTTCAGCGAGGAGAAAGGCCCAGATCCTTGCGGTGGACTGCAAGCTGTGATCGCGGCCAGCCACACTGGCCTTTCCTCAGTTTCTCAAATATGGAATGCGCCCTCTGGCCCCTGGGCCTTTCCCAGTGCTCTTCCCTTTCCTAGGAATTCCCTTCCTCGCCCCCTACTCCCATCGATTTTTCTCACTCCGCCTGCCAATTTGTAGCCATCCTTCAGGTCCGAGCCCAATCACCCCTTCCCCAAGGAAGCCTTTGCTGGTCCCCCAGCCTAGCTCTCCCACGGTCATGTGTTCCTGCTCTTCGGAGCCCTTGTCACAGTCCGTGTTGAGATGTGTCCTCACTCCCCGAATTCTCCCTCTCCAAATTCTTACTGTCCAAACACAGGGACTGAACTGTGTCAGATAGAGATTCATGGACATAGGGCTGGTGTCTCTCATTACTCATTAATACCCCTTATCTAAAACTCGGGAACCAAGTAGATGCGTTAGTACGATATCCCTCGTTACCCAAAGTCACTGTCCAGACCCTGGAATCCGTTAAGTTCGGCAGTGAGGGATGCCTGCACATGTATGTGTCACGTGTGTTTCACATCTGTCACACACATCGGTCTGTCAGCTCCCCCCGGGCCTGCATCTGTTTTCCTCATCCTTGTATTTATCCTAGCACTTTGTACAAAACCTGGCACTTACTGAATTAAAAACAATCTGAAGAGGGAAAAACTTGCCAGAATAGCCTGTTTCCTCCCGCCCCCCATTTTGCCACTGGACTTGACAAAGCGCTTTGTTGACATGCATAAATCCAGCTCTTCCCTAGACAGTGAATTACTCGGATTAACAACAGGCTTAGCTCTTGGTTGACCCATGAAGACAGCCAAGAAGATCCTCTGTAGAGAATATACTGTTTCCCAGAGTTTTTGTCCAGACTTGCAAGAGAAATAGATGCCTGGAAGTCAGGGTAGTTTGTTAAATATCTGAGAGGACAACATTAGCCCTATTACTGATGTCATTGTTACAAGAAGAATGGTTGGTTAAGTCATTCGTAAGGTAGTGTAGCTTGAAAGAATCTCAACGTAAAGCTCCTTCCATATTAAAATTAATCATTCTATAGCAGACACCATTAGACCTTTATCAAGACTTCAATTGATCATGTTTTCGTAGTTCCCCTGAGCTGAGGTCCATCCTAGAGGGTGGGGCAAAAGGAGGTTTCCAGCTGTTCGTATGAAAAATAATACTATAATAAATAATACACAAGACTGAACTCTGCTTCTGGTACTCACGCTGGACACCGGCTTTGCCCCACTCTGTACCCACAGTTAGAAGTTCTTCACTTGTACTGACATGTAGCCTTTGTCTTTCTGTCTGTCATTCTTTGTGATTAATGAATGATGTTTCTGATTGAGTTTTAAAATAATAAAAAGACTGCCTGTGTGACTATGAAAAGATGAATGACTGCCTACCTAAACCGTTTTGGGGACAGCGGGGCTAGACCTGTTCATTTCAGCTGGGCTTTGCCAAGGAGCAGTTTATTGATAATCAGAGCTTGATGAACCAGGATGTATGATTAAGGAGATTTTTTTTTCTCCCTGCGTTTAATTGTCAGAAGAGAACTTAAAACAACAGCAACAACACGAGATCTGGAATTTATTCCAGGACATGCCCCTGGGTAACTGCAGGACTCCTCCCACACTGTAGCACCCGTGAGTCCTCACCACCCTCAGAAGGACAACCTGGGGGCCCCAGAGGTAGGGATGCTCTGTTAAGCAACAGAAAGGGCTGTAGAAGTTAGAACAGTTTCCCAGCACTGACAGTTAAGAACACTTCTCTGGTTTGTACTCAGTGAACTGGAGATGTGACTTCTCCACTATTTCCTTACTGGAGTTTGGAAGGTCTGCTCTCAGAGCCTCAAATAGAAGCCCTTGTTGTTGGAGTTTATTTGAAACTGAGAGAACCATTGGCAGGTGGTGGGTGAGAGAGAGCAAGCGTGGGTCTGGACGTGCCTCCAGAGATGGCGGCTGCACGGGGATGTCTGAGTCAAAGAGAGTGGGACAATGTGGCCTTGGTTTTTACTCCTCTACGCAGAGCCCCTCTTCTCTTGTAGGTAGGATTTGAGCCCTAGCTCTGGACAGAGGACAGGAGCAGGAAGGGATGTTTGCTGAACTTCACCCCAAAGAATCACTGTTGCAATGTGAGGACTCAGGAGAGAACTCGGATGTGTTCATACGGTTTTCGGGAGAAGAGAAAGCTGAGATTCTTGATCATTTCAGCAAGCCCTCTTAAGAGCATACTAGAAGGGACCAAACCACGTGGTAGTATTTGGAAGACCATCTGGAGATGCGCTACTCCCGTCTTCTTAGATGGCTTTGCAGTTCGAAATCCTCTGGAATCTAGAGTTTGTGAGTGTTGGTAGGAGAAGTGCTCTCTGCTGGTGTCCTCACCTGTTTTCCAAGCACCAGAGAGTGACCGTGTAGATCAGATGGTATTAGATGGTGCAGCATTATTTTCTTTTTCTTGTTCTTTCTTCCTTTCTTCCTTTCTTTCACAAATTCTCCAAGTGACATTCTGAGTCACGGTTGGAAGTGATTAAACCCCAGGCAGAGCTGTGTCATCTGTGCTGGGCATGTAGCAAAGGGTAGGAATGCCTGAGGAGGGGCTGACTGCATCTTCAATAATTGAGGCAAAAAACGGAAGTGGCGCTGGGTCAGCCACTCAGCGCTCCTTGACTTTGCTTAATTCACTTGTTTAGGCATTCGAGCAGACATTCTTCATTCTGCATTTATGGTAGGTGGAGAAGTTGAGTAATTTCAAAGAGTGTTACCAGTTTCTTGAAGTGAATTGTTTCCGTTACAAAAGTGTGTGTTGTCAGAAGATGTCTTGAATCACACAAAATGACCCAAGTGTCCTGGGGTCTTAGAAGCTCGGTCACTGCTCTCAGCTGCGCGAGTTGCTCTGCTGTCATTCAAATCGGAGCTGAACCGCGGCAGTGGCATCCTCCCCGGGCTTTGCCACATCCTTTGCTTTTTTTTCTTTAACCTAAATATTAAGACCTACTAATTTGTTTTTAGGAAAGTAGAGTATTTAAGACCGTGACGTAGAAGATCATACATGCACCAGATGATTAAAATTGAGAAAGGGTGATTTTTCTTCAGCAAGGGGAAAAAAGATCATTGATAGCAGGACCTGGCTGTTATTTTGTTAGTATAATCATGCCGTACAACGACTGGAAGAGTAAGTGGAGGAACGAGTTGCATGTGGCACAAAGAGCAAGCCAGGTGAGTGGGTGGCAGCATCCTGCCTGGGAGTGAATGCACGGGGACACTTTGGATTCTGAATCCGTGGTTTGATGCTAAGGCCACCAACAACCTTTCTCCATGTGACACGAATGAATGAACCATTGATCTTCCCCTTGAGGACACTTTTGTTATTTTCTTCATCTATTCAATGCAGTTTGGGGGTAAATACAAAAAATAGGTTTTAAGGAGAAGGCATTGGGAGAAGATTATTTTGTTTTGAAATCACATACTGTCTCTTTTTGCGATACTTTCCTTAGACATAACTGTTCTCAGCAGGAACACCAAGATATTTTTCGTGGGTCCCCCTGAATGGAGTTTGCTTGCAAGTCACACTTGCTTTTAAATTGGCATTCAGTGAAAAAATGAGACGCCTTTTGCTTGGCGTGTTACCGTAATGCTCTTATATTTTGCTTCATGTTAAAAAAGACTTTGTGAGAAGTCATTTAAATGTAGAAGAAACCCTGCCCGTGGCACCAAAACCATCCTAGATGCCTGGACTTGATGTCCATGCACAGAAAGGTACGGGGAACATGCGTGTGGAGAGAGTGAAGCTGTAGGAGGGAGAGTTAACCAACCGCCTTCACGACTCTGAATGCTGCTGAAACCGGCCGCAGATGTCCGCCACATGGGCAGGTGATGATACTTGGAAGGCTGCAGAGTCATTGTTTTTTATAGATCCCTTCCAAAGTGAGCATATTACCATACCATACTTATGCATGAATGTTTATGCCTAGATTTTGCATGTCCTAAACCATACCGGAGTTTTACTGAGACAAGCGCCTCCCCCACCCCCCCACAAAAAAGCAGTGAAGGTCACATGACTGCAAAATCTAGAAGCCTGGCAGGGTCCAGGTCCTTGCTTAGGTAACCACCCACGGAAGGTGGCTCTCTGTGCCTCTGAAAACCCCCTAAAGAGGTGTCACAAACACCGGAAACTCATAACCGGTTTTGCAGGTATAGTATGCAGAGTCGGACCTGGAGATGGGCTGACGCCATCATCATTCGGCTCAGCCTCCTGCACGTGGCCAGAAGCCAGTGCACAATGGCAAATGTTAAATTTCAGGAAAAGAAAGATAAAGGTTGGAAGACTATTAGCCATTTGTAAAGTAGCAGTTCAAATATGCTCTATTATAAAAATTTAAACCAGATCACGTATGTCCAAACAATGTCAACATCAGCTCTCCGGGATCATTTTCTCCATCTATGTGCTATTTTAAAAAGACGTCTAAAATGGTTTCGGTGGATTTACTCCAGAAAAGAGGGAATGAGAACTTTCCCAGGAATGCTGATGTTGGGGACAGTTTTCTTTGGTGACTTAACCATCCAGAAATGATGGCAGAAACTGCACCACATCATTTTAAGTTTTACAGAGGCGACAAGAGAGCTTGCAGTTGCTCTGGGAAGACAGTGGCTGCTCTCCCACTGCAGCCCCAGCCAGGGCTTTCTGTGGGGAAAGCTAGAAGGACGGGGTCAGGGGTTCAGATGGTTCCATCTCCTACCCAAGACTAGCAGCCTGGTGTGTCCTGCATGCCTGAGCAGCCGGCCCTGGTGATGAGAGGCTGGTTTGCACGTTGGCAGTAAATGAAGGGGAGACCAGCTGAACGGGCCTGTGGGGCGGCTGTGGGACCCGGTGCTTGGGTCCGACAGGGGAGCAGAAACTGCCCTCACCCCGGAGGGAATTGGCGGGGGTGGGGGGTGCTGGAGATGGAGATAGGGGCCGCAGGGGGAGAAAAGGCCCCCCCCCGCTCCCCCCCCTCCCCCGGCGGTGAGGCTAGGGAGGTCGGGTTGCCGAGCAGATGTTGGAGGTGGGCCAGACCAGGTGCAGCTGGGCTGGGGAAAGGGGAGGCTGCACAGATGGTTACCTCTCCGTCCGGAAGTGCCCGGCGCTGCTGCGGGACTGGGATGCAAGCGCAGCTCTGCACATTCCCGGGTCCCCAGGGTCCCTTGGGGAATCCTGCTGAGCAGAAGGGATGGTGTCCCGGCTGACACCTGACCCACCCAGGGCTCATTCCTCCCGCACCCTGGTGTCCGCGGCCCAGCGAGTGTGCACAAGTGCGAGAGGCAGGAGGGCCTGCTGATGGCTGTCGTTGGTGTGGGCGGCGATGAAGGAGCGGCCAGAGGAGGGGGAGCGCCCTTGTTCAGCTACATGTATGGCTGGTTGCCATGGATGGAAAAAGACCAGTGTCTAGATTTCTAATGAGGAGAGCTAAGACCTGAATTTTCTTTTCTTAAACATTATCTTGCCTTTTTTTTCTCTCTGCTGTTTCCACTGGGTGGTGCTGCAGGAATTCCTACCTTTTGCCTTGGATCTACCCTTCCCAGAAAGACGCTTCTAAGCATAATAGGAGGAAGTCCTGATTTAGAAAGATTTTACAGTTTCAACACAATAGAAGAGTTTGGAGGATGCTCTGGCAGGAAATGTTTCAGTTTCTGGATGTGGAAAAACCACCATCATTTTGTATCATGCAAAAGGGTTCTTACTACGCTTTTGGCTCTCACCAACTTGTTATTCAGCACCGGGCAGCTTTCAAGTTTATCTGAGAGATCAGGATTCATTCTAGTGGAAGTGGTGCGTAAGGTTTCCTTTATGTTCAATTTTCGTAAACTTATCTTAGCAAAGTACCTAAGCAAATAAACATTTTCTGATGTTCAGAAAACGCAGATTTTAAACATGTCTCTGTTAAGGCTTTATTGAAGCTGAAGGCATTTTTCCTGGCTTGTTTTAGAGATCATTTGCACAACCTATTGATCAAAAGGATAACTTAGATTTTTGCTTTCAAAACACTTTCAACTGTAAAAAAGTCTTTTAGTTTGATAATACTTGTGTGTGGCAGGGGTAGGCCTGGCCATGTCCCTGTTTTGCAGACAGAGAAGTTGAAGCAGAGACATAGGCTAACTCTTTAAGGCCTTGGACAAGATGAGAATTCTTATGTTCTGCCCTCTTCCCCTTGCACACAGGACCACATTTAATGAACAGGAATAGTAAAAATTTAGGTAAAGCTTTTCCATTCAAAGGCCTGTGAAATATAAGAGTCAGGGAGAGTATGGAGGGAAAATACCCACTGGAAATTACAGAGCTCATGAAATTGAAGATGGAATTTCAGGACAGTTAGCAAGATTTTAAGTAAGTTTTACTAGATGCAAAACGGCATTTTTTTTTCACATGTGTGCCGTGATCCTCTGTGAAATCCCAAATGATGCTTTCCTACAACCCGAGACAGGGCTTCCCCAGAGGGGTTCGTTTTTAAAGGAGACATTTTGAGCCCGCTGAGAGTGGTGGGTGCCACACTGGGTGCTGTTGTGTAGCATCAGTGGGGTCCCCAGTCTGACCCTGCTCACCTGGGAGGCCTTCCTCCTAATCCATTTCACCACCGTGTGAAACGTGTGCAGGTGGTGGGCCCCTCGCTGGGGCTAGGCTAGATCACCTCCGCCTTCCCTCCTCCGTCCCACCACCGTCCAGTGTGCTCACGCTGAGTGGGGGGGATGCCTCTTTCCCGCTGAGGAGGAGCTAAGTTCCAGAAGGTGCAGCTTCTCCTGTCCTGCCTTCGTTATTCGCTGTCGGATGAACCTGGAGCGTAGCTAAAGCAACACCCGGATCTTTTAAAAAGGGAAATGGTTTAAAGACAGAGTGGTGGTGGGGTGGTGGTGGGGCGGGTGCACAGTCCGTTTCTGCAGACGGAGCCCATCGGCACAGCTGGAGTCCCCCGCGAGGCAAAGCCAGAAGTAAGGAGGCTTCCCGAGCTGATGCCCTCTGAGTTACAACGAGACCTTCCTCTTAGCGGCAGTGGGGTGTGCACACGAGGGATGGGCCTCTGCTAGAGGGGATGCACGTGGCCAGTAAGGATCTGGGCTTCGGAGCCTGGTGCACCCTGGGTAGGAGTCTCTGCCCACGTCGCCCCTGTGGCCAGGGTCATCTTATTTCACCTTCTTAGGTCAGGACTTCTTCATGGAGCAATAAATTTAGACAGCACATCTAAGGCACTTAGCACGATGCCTGGTACATAATAAATGCTCATCAAATGTTAGCATTTAAGAAGAAAAGCCCCTATTTAAAGAAGCAGTGGCTTGGGTGTTGTGTTTTATCTTACTTTGTTTTACTTTATTGGTGGCACGAGTCCTGGTTTTGAGAACTCTACGGAATCTCGGTATTATGGGCGGGGGCGGCGCAGCCAGCGTTGCCGTCAGTGCGGTGCCCCTCATCTGAGGTTTATGAATTACTTGGAGGGTTTTATAAACCTTGCTGAAATAATGTATATTTTGTATGAATATCTTTTTCCCCCCTAGAGAATTTTAGGTTCTCAAAAGGGTCCGTGGACCAAAACAGGAAGAAGACACTGCCCTGGGCGCACGTGTGTGGGCCCGTGCGCATGCGCGTGTGATCTGTGTTCTACGCTGTTGCATGCTTTGGGCTGTCTGTGTGGGATTGCTGGTATCTGACTGTTTCCGACCCACAAAACAACCTCACACAGTTCAGCCTAACAGTTGGCGACATTGTTAGGAAGCATAATTTGAAACCACATCATTATGAGAGAGATTGTAATGAGGTATGACTGTGGCTTATTTTCATGTTATTTACAAAGCCTTGCTCATTCAAAGTCGGCAGGTGGCCTGCACCGGCAGGGACCATGTTCGTCTGAAACAGCCTCTGCCGTGCACAGTGCTATGAAATAGTCATGAATTTTCACTGGGGACTTACGGGAGCTTTATCACGTCTAATGAGTCATTTTTCTAGCTCCATGTCCTTTTGATACAAATGACTAGTGTTAGGAGAATTGGCTCAGTATTTTTTTAGATATAAAACACTTAGAATTTAAAAATACTTAGAGTTGCTTCGTGTTTTTTTCTCCCTGAGGAATTCATAGGCCCAGTGACTCAGGGGAGGAAGAACTTCTCTGGGAGAATTCTGGGGCAACATGTCCTTTCAGAGAGCAGGGTCTGCCCGTCGTGCTGAGGGTTAAAACGGAGGTGACACACAGGCAAAATGAAACCAGAGCTGCAAGTACAAAGTGGGACAGATGTAGGAGGCCAGGTTTCCTGTGGCCCATTTTCCAGTTTCCTGCCTGCAACCTGCAGAAGAGGAAGCTGAACGTCACCAAGTGTGAGAACGGCCGGACGCCGCGCCTCGGGCCAGGGTTTAAGATGCACGCAAACAACACGGGCAACAAAGACAATTGCAAAGAAAGTGAATGTTCGGGTTTTAGTCCAAAAATGTCGAGGAAGGAACAACCCGTCTGTTTAAAGAAAAAACACTATCAGCAGACCCTGTGGGTCCATGGGAGACTGTGCGTGTGTGTGTTGGGGGGTGGGGGGCCCCGGTGGCTGTTTCCTGCTTGCAGGAACCTGATTTTTACAGCCCTCCCTCCTCATCTTTCAAGACATGGCCTGCTTTGTAATACAGTTGGTTACCTGGAAAGATTTTCCCTGCAGTGCCCAAGACTTCTAAATCTGTTTCCTGGGCATGTTGATATATGAGGGAAGTGGATGTGGTTAACTGACTGGCTGTAATGAACTACAGCCTCCCTTTGGGAAGGCTGGGTGACCAGTTGGCTGCTTTGATCTAGCAGGCTTGTGTTCCTTTAACTGCCCAATAAAATTGTGTCCGATGCTTTCAGAGAGGAGATTAAATGGAGTCGTGTATGTTGAAGACTGCAGATCGCATGCACACTGTGTGTGTGTTTGTGGGGAGGTGCAGGGCTCAGGCAGTCAGAAGGTACCAGAGAAGTGGACAAGTCCATTGTCCTCCTGAGGAGAGACAAAGAGAAAGATAAAAATTATTTTGTGTCTGGGCTCTTTGACACATTACAGAAGAGTCTCTAAAGCCAGACATTGCAATCCCTGCTCTATGGTGCAGACATTAAAGTCAATGGTAGAGAAATTAAGATCCACAGAAATTGGGGTTCTCTGCACCCCTTTCTCTTGCACACCCATTGTTCATCACGTGCTGTGTCGGAATTGCTGGTTGGCGCTAATGTAGTGGTGGCTAACCGTGAACAGACCCACCTGTGGACGCCGCGGTGAAGGCTTCCTGCAGGGCGCGACTGAAGGTAGCACGTGCTGAGCTTTTCCCACACACCAGCTCATTCAAATGGACTTGCTTCCTTGACGTGCAGAGAAATAGGTGTATGCTTCTGGGACAACCAGTTATTTGTTTACCCTGTGGATGGATCACCTCTTCATCTTTGATCCCTAGAAGAACACACTTTGTACCAGGAATGTTAGGAAGTTTTGGAAGGTTGGCAAATTGGGGGTCAAAGAGGTACCCATGGAAGTCAGCCTAGACTGGGAAGAGGCGCTTTTGCATCTTGATGCGGGATAAGAGGGGCTGGGTCGTGCAGTAGTGGGGTCAGCGGGGGGAGTGGGAAGTGACATGAATATATGGATGTGGGAGGAAGTAGCATGGGCTCAAACACACTTTCCCAGCTGGAGTTAACGTCACCGTCCATTTACTTTTCCAAAGGAAATTGCCGTATAAAAGTCACTGATGAACCAATTCAGTTATTTCTAATTTGCCCAGAGATAACGTGGACTTTCGGCAGGAAAGAGGGGTGGATCATTCATGTGTTAAACAGCTATGTTGTTGTTATAGTGGCTATCACTGATTTCCCCTGAGAAGTCTTTCTCTTTCCTCAGGTAGAAGACTATTTGCAAAACATTGCAAGCTGTAAAGGGTAACTAAGTAGGCTTAGCAATGGTGGGTTTTCCTCTCTTTTCCTGTTCATGTCACTCTTTTAAAAAATGGGCAACCTGTAGATATTCACAGAATGAGTGAGAATATGAATACTTGCTAATCTATAAAAAACTTTGACGGACATGAACTTGACCTCACAGATTAGCATTTTTTATATGCATGGGTTGACAGTAGTGAAAATGTCTTATGAAAAATATTTTAATAATCTTAGTTCCACCTACAAAAATAGTGACAAAAGATTTCCAGTATGGGCTGCATAGTTACCAAATGTTATCATTTACTTAACGCCATAAAATTAGTCTTTGCTGAGGTACTGCACACCTCAGGTGATACATCTTGTTGTTTCCCGATGCCTTGACTTAAATATGGGGTTTGTTTAATATAATGAAGTGGTTTCTGCCCTTCCTCTTGCACCTTAATAATATGGTGGCACAGAAGCACTCAGCAGATGTTGCTGTGACAGAGACGTTGAATTTAAGAGACTTTTCAACATGGAGAGCTCGAAACCATTCTTATTTCTCTAACCATGAAGTTTTAACAAGCAAAAAGACAGGTACTTATCGAGCATCTGCTTTATTTATTTTTTTACACAGAAGTGTTTCTCCTTCCCTTGACTTTTCTCATTTCTGACTAATTTTTCTTTAAAGTTGCCTCATTTCTTTAGTTTCTGCAATATACAGCTTTAGAAAAAATCAAAGATAATTTTTCTACCCCCTCAATTCTCACCTCAGTTGTAACTTTAAAAATGAATTCAGGAGCATGCAAAGAGAGGAGTTAGGTGTCTTCAATGGAAAGAAGAACAAATTAGTTGGTATTCGACTTCTAAGAATGGAAGCAGAAAACCTCTTGCTTTGCATAAAGGTTCTGTGCAGCCGCATCTCACATTAAGACGTCTGTCGCCACCTTGTGGCAGACACAAAGAATGCCCGCCTCCAAGAAGAGGAAAGCGGTTTAGGAGCGAGGAGGAAGTCTGAGAAGGGGCAGGTCCAGGTTTTGTGGGGCTTGAAGCTTAAACAGTTTGTGGAAGCCCCCTTTGTAAAAATAATAATAATAATAAAATAAGCTCCCAAAGTTAGAAATGTAAAATCGCTAGGGCTCTTAGACCTATGCAAAGTGATGGTCTTTGAGGCTTTAGCTTCACTGTGAGTCAGCCTCAGGGCGTAGGTCCCAGGTGACAAGGTGGTGCTGGTGGCCCTGGGGTAGATCTGACTCCCCTGTCAGCCCAGCAGCTTCTGGAGGCTCGGAGGAGTGGGAAGGAGCACAGTGACCCTGCTCCTGTGTGACTTCTGTTCTTCAGGCTCCAGTGGGAGGTCGTCTCCATAGAAATTGCAGGTTTGTTGCCCTCCAGGCCCCATGCTGCTGATTCCTCCTTGGCATTTGTCCTTGCTGTCCCCACCCCTGCTGGCTGGGCTGGGGGGGGGGACATCTGACTCTCCTCCAGTTTTGCTTACCCTTTAGATTAAGGCTGCACGCAAGCTCACTCTCTAGAAAGCCTTTTCCAGCCAGCCTAATTGTCATCTTCCTCCTAACGCGGGGTCCTACTGCATTTGGGGGGCGGGGGGCGGTCTTACAGAGTGGGGAAGGGCACAGGCTGTGACTTGTTCTAACCTGTTTTGTTTATTCACACGTTTGTTCCATAAACGTTTCTTGGGCCCCTATCAGGTCCTGGCCCTGGTCTAAGAGCTGGGGATCTGTCAGCAAGCGGGAACAGGGCAGTGCTCCCGGGGCCACCTGAGAGCGGAGCTGTTCAAACCAGCCCTGGAAAGGACAGGGTTTTAAAATTTCCAACACATGGTGGACTGACAATTCTGTGAAATACAGTAAAAATAAATTACTAGCAAAACAAAAAAAGATAACTAAAATTCAAGTGCCAATTTTTATTGTGGAAATAACAAGCATAAAATCACATTTCAATAAGTGTAATGGGAATAAACATGGGAAAATTACCGAAACTATGTATTAACTGAAAATGCCTATCAAGACAATTGATATAGATCATGACTATTAATACTGGTAATGTTTTGTTATTCAGTAACTGTTACCCAACAAAAAAGTTGTTAGTGAAGTAGAGATTGCCCATATTAAATACCTATAAGCACACTTCAACACCATATTTATAAATATTCACTTTTAGTGTGTCAAACGAGCTTCTTGCTGACTAGCAAATTTAATCTAGGTTGCATACAAAAATGGTACTTGTAGGGGATGATGTATAGAAACTATTTCTATGTTTTAATTACAGTCAGAGAGAAGCCAGTCTCACTGAGATGTGTTGACAGGAATGGAAGAAGAGATTTTCAAACACATTTCAGCAAACTCAGGATATTAATTTTTTAGCTTTCATCCAAAATGAAGCAAGTATTGCTTCATTAAAAATTCATCTGCGATCCTTTATTAGTTGCCAGTTTCAACAATTTATCCTACAATGTTATGGTTCCTTTAAATTATCTTTTAATGAAATCAATGAATTCCAGGTTTTTATACACCTTTGGGTTACAGTTACAAGACTCACCTTGAATAGCACATGTTTTAGCGTGGTCCCACTGCATGTGACGGAATGGTCCATAGCTTGTGCCAACAGGATGAGCCCACTGATCACACATTTGGATGTGGTGATAATGACTATCTGCAGTAGGAGTCTCTGTGCACTTACTCTTAATTTCTATACTTACATGGACTGGTGACTGACAGTTCGCAGTGGTATGTCGGCCATGTGTAGAATAGACTGTTCTAGAGGGCTCCTCCTCTTCCACTGTTGGGCCTCGGTTTCCTCATCTACCAAATGGGCACAATTACTGTATTCAGCTCTTAGGGCGGTTGTGGGAATTCAATGAGGTCATTCAGAAAACTGCTTGGTGTATGGTAATGGCTTCATAAATAATACCCACTGTGTACAGAGAAGACAAAGGTAAGGCTCTTGTGATTGGAAAAAAACAGAGGAGTTAATGAATGACTAACAGTGAGGCAGATTATGGTAAGGCCCCCTGGTATGAGTGTGTTCACGTGTGTGCATAAAATTACCTCCGTTTGGGGGGCTCTGGGGGGCCTTTTCATCTTCTCTGACTTGTCCCTCGTGCTTACTAGACAAGCCACCTGTTTGGCGTTAGAATGGGGCTCACACCCCGTTTCATGAGTGTTGGTCCTGTTTCCCACCAATGGGGGAAGGAGCAGCTCTCACGTTTGCTCAGGTTGTTTGTTAGGCCCCCGGTGGTCAGAGGAGACAGGCCGGCATGAGTTAGTGTGGGGTGGTCAGAGGAGACAGGCCGGCATGAGTTAGTGTGGGGAGTGCCCTGGACCGGATGACAGGGAATACGACGTGGCCCAATGGCTGTCAAGAGTAGACAGAGGAGGGCGCCGGGGATGATGGGGGCGATCAGTAGTCAGTCTATACAGCATCTTGCTCTGAGGCTCCATCCAGGTTAGAGAATGAATCAAGGTTATTTTTCGCATTCTTTAAAAACAGAAAGAGCCCTGGCTGATGTGGCTCAGTGGATTGAGCGCTGGCCTGCGAACCAGAAGGCCACCAGTTTGATTCCCAGTCAGGGCACATGCCTGAGTTGTGGGCCAGGTCCCTGGTGGGGATGTGCGAGAGGCAACCGAGGGGGGTTTCTCTTACACATCAGAGTTTCTCTTCCTCTTTTTCTCCCTTCTTTATCCTCTTGCTGAAAAATAAATAAAATCTTAAAAAAAAAAAAGACAGAAAAAGTTGAACACACAGAATGAGGGTAGAAAGGACCCACTCAGAGACAGTCAAAGCATCTCTCTCCCTCTGTGCATGGGTTGCCCTGCCCGGGCCAGTGAATGCGCCCACGTGGGCCCCACCTGCAGCTGTCCTGGGCAGTGTTGTCCTCCTGCGCCTGTGGTTGTTCTTTTAGAAGACTTTTCTCTTTTGGACCCAACAGCTTTCATCTACTTGACTCCCCTCCCCCTGCCCTGGGGCACAAGGGAGGCCTGAGCAGAACCGACTGGAGGAAAGTGTGGGCACCCAAGAACATCTTTGCTGGGACCTCGGCAGCTTGGGGCCTCAGGGCGAGCGTTGAAGGACCTGGGGTTTCTTACGTGGGAGTCTGAGAGTGTGTGCTCAGGGACCTGAGTTCTTGGCAAGAATTGAAAAAAAACAGTTCTTCCATTTTGGATGATAGTCTAAAAAAATAAACATACGCACGACCCCAGTCTCCTTCTAAACAACCGTCACTGAGTAGCTGGGAAGAGTCTCCTTAGCTTGCAGAGCCTGTGTAGGGGGCACCACCTACTGAACAGAGGACCAAGTGGTACAACATCTAAGTGATGCTTCGAGCCGGGTGAAGGTCGTGTGACCTCACAACCAGCTCTGAAGAGGTTTCTCTGTTGCTTAAAAAGCAACAGTAAACATTTCAGTGGCACTCACTCTGTATGCAGTAGAGTTAAAGTGCATTATTATTCCCTACAACAGCCCTGTATGGGAAATACACCTTTTCTTATCATCACCCCCATTTTACTTAGGAGAATATTTACCCAAAGTCCCCCAGCCGGATGGGACCAGTCCTTGCATTTGAACATGGAGAGTCTGGCTCCCGAATCTGCTCTTACCCACGGTGCAGCTTTCTGAGTAGACAGAAGTGGTTCACTCTCCCACCTGCTGCAAGTGGTAGAAAATAGCTTCAGTGAAAACCTGCGTTGTCTACAGTCTAGAAAGAACGCCTCCGGATGGTGTGACTCTCATTTTATGGAAGCTGTTGTACAGCCCTGTCAGTCGTAGGTAACCGATGACAAAATGATGCTTGTCCCTAGACCCGCCAGTTCTGCTCCATCTCAAGGTTCAGCGGACTCCGCTCCGCCCTGGTTTTTCTGATTCGCGCATTCATTTCGGTGTTCCTGACTTACGAACGTCTCTGTTGTTTGCATTCTTTTTTTTTTTTTTTCACTTGTTTTAACACCTGCTTGGTTCCCTTCTAATTAATGGGTAAAATGAAACCTTTAACCTGTCTTCATTTTTATAGCTGTTGGGGAGCCAGGATCTCACCCAGTTTGAAAATTATTTTTTAACAAAGGCATGTCTCAACTCCGAGTTTCTCAAAGAGGCCTTCCGTGACCTCCTGCTCACGCACCCCAGCTCCCACCCCTCCCCCCGCTCTGGTTGTGTTTTCCCATAGAGCTGTTCTTCCAACATACTGTGTCATTTCCTCGTCTTGGGTTTGCTGTTCGTGGCCCGACTTCTCCCTGGGAAGGCAAGCTCCGTGAGGACAGGGGTGGTAGTCTCTCTCATTCCCTGATGTGTCCCAAATACCCAGAGAGTGTTTGACTTACAATGGACACTCAGAAAAAACCGAGAGAAGTGGGGAGATAATGAAGTCCTCTAGAGTGTAGAGCAGCGTGAACACGTTTTACTCAACCGATCTTACTCAGTCTCTGCCATAATCTTTTGGCGAGTGCTGGGTGCATTTGAACAGAACATCATCCATCTTATGTAAAATCAATCATTAAGTGGGTGGGGGGCGAGGAATGTGATTTATTTGTGAATTTCATTTTACCGACCTATGAGAATTACAAACCTTGAAAAGCTTATATCCAGTTTTGTTGTTTATATAGAAGTGAGAGCATAATAAAAATTTGTAATGAAAATAATTTGCCAACATGGGGAACCTATTAATTTTTCCCGCTGCTCCTTTAAAAGGAGGGATGTGTATTCTTCAAGTTGGACAACCTGTTTAGATGATCTAACTAGGTTCCACTGTGGGAAGTGGAACACAGTGATGAAGGCATAAATCACAAGGAGCGAGAAGCCATTGCAGCCAATAGCAGGGAGTCTTGTTCTCTGGAGAGTCCTGGAGGCAGGCCCACCACCTGCTGTGACGGTGGAGGTTGGTGGCTGCAGCGGAGACAGTGACCACCCACGGCAGGCGGCTCAGCTGAGGCGAAGTGCGAAGCATCCTCCTGTCAGAGCTGTGATGGCTTAGCGTGGGCCGATCCTCTTAAATACACACGTGCAGAGCGTGGTTTTACGTGCCGGATGGCATTATGGTACCCGATACATTCCAAACAGGTCTGGATCGGGGGAGAGGAAGAGAAGCATCTTCTATGAACAGAAGGTTGATTTGGGGGTATATTTTTAAAACATTTATAGCATTTCTTTCATGTGTTCTGTGTGTTTTAAGTGGAGAGTTTTAAAATCAGTTAAACGAGGGTAGGCTGATGAGCCATTTTAATTTAATGCAGGCCCCTGTTTGCATAATATTGTATCAATCATGAATCTTTCTTAAGTATCAACACTTTCTCAAACTTTTTATTTAGTGAAGCCACGGGACTGTCTGAATTACTCATATTCTTTATAATGGCAGCCAGATACATTGAATTTTATTATACTTCCATGTTCAGATAAAGGGCTTCATTAAGGAATTGATTTAGGAGAAAAACCACTTAGGTTTTTTTTTCCAGTGAGAGAGACTCACTTGGATGGATTTGCTGAACTCACTCAGAGTTGGTGGCTGTTGGAAAAGCACGCTCCGCAACCGCAAAGTTAGATTCTCTCTTGTCCAAGTGTCCCCGAGGGACCCGAATGTGTAGCTGGCCGAGGTGCGACAGCATGTGAAGCATGGTCGTATGTAGAGTCAACTGTGTGAAGGATGAAACTTAATCGTGAATATAATAAATTTAAGATGGGAACTAAAAATGGAAGACATACAGTGAGTGCCCTTGAATGGGGAAAACCCCAGCAGGACGTCAGCTGGCGGCCCCGCGCCCCCCCCCCCCACGCACGTAGTCTATTTTTCCGTGTATAATGCGCACCCATGTTTTTTGAGCACATTATACACGGGATTATTATGCCCATGGTATGTAATCCTTCCACCCATGTATAATGAGCATCCTTATTTTTCCTTTAAAAATTTGGGCAAAAAAGTGCGCATTATACATGGCAAAATACGGCACTCACGCATTTCAGCCCCACAGCTGGCTCTGGCCAGAGGGTGTGGGAGGGCCCACAGCTGTCTTTGGGGCCTGCTGTATCCCAGGATTACTTGTGCAGAAGGGGGTGACAGATGTTTGCTGATGTCATTATGAGCTCACAGGGAAATGTTTTTGAGACTCATCTCGGAGTAATGTGTGTGGCTGGGATTTCCAACAGTGAAGACTTGAGTGCTGAGCAGTCACTGAAACTGTTGGACCAAGCAGGGTGCAGGGGTGGCTGAGCTGGAGAACAGGAGAAGGAGGCTCTCAGCTTCAGGCGGGAGCGGCTCGGTGCCTTAGTCACTTCCAGTGGAGCGGTGTTACTCACACTGAACCCTTCTGAGTAACCCTCGGTTCTCAGTTGCAGCCTGGCTGTGACCCCTAGGTCTGGGAGAATTGAGGGGAAAGGAAGGGATCATTCCCCAGCCCGCCAGCCACCAACCGAGCTCTCCGGGCCTCTGAGAGTTTGCAGGGCAGCTCTGTGATTCCTGGTTCACAGCCATGTGCCTTCCTTTCCCTGGCCCGGCTCCTTCCTTTCTGCCAGAAGTCGGGGAGCGGGGGGCCCTGAGCTGGAGGTCCTCACCTCCACCATTTGCTCCCCTGACTTTTCATTTCTACTCTTTTACCTCTTCCTTTTCTTTCCCCCTTTCCTTCTGCCTTTGCCTTAGACCACAACACTGCCCCCGTGGCCATCACTCAGCCCACTGCAGACCTCTGAGTAAAGACACGGCCAACCCCTCCCTCTGTGTCTCCTAGAATACTTTTTGTAAAGTGCTGATGACTGTAAATGTAAGCTCTGTAGACACTGCACCCCAGTGAAGGGAGAATTGTTAAAGCAAGGATGCTGGCCATTGTAATAGTCATCGTTTGCTGCAGTAGCACCATGGAACGGCCCCTAGACTCGCTGGCTTACTACAGCATTTATTTTTCTCGTGGGTTTGCTTCAGGGATGCTATTGGGTTGGCCAAAAAGTCCGTTTAGTTTTTTTTTCTGTAAAATAAAAGACATTTTTTCATTTTCATCAATAACCTTATTGATTTGGATATTTTGAGTATGCTGGCTATCTCCCACTATTGGCTTCTCTTGGGCAGAGACCAGGAGTGCTGCTAAACATCTTCCAATGCACAAGACAGCCCCACAGCAAAGAATCATTTGGCCAAAAGGTCAATAGTTCCAAGAAATTTTGCAAACCACTTTTGACACATTTGATCAGTCACAGCACTTTCTCTATACACTGCACAAATTTTTGTTTTTGCATTTCAGTAGTGTTTTTACATTTCCTGACATAATAAAGCATAA
Organism: Glossophaga mutica; assembly: GCA_039655065.1. Lineage (NCBI taxonomy): Eukaryota > Metazoa > Chordata > Mammalia > Chiroptera > Phyllostomidae > Glossophaga > Glossophaga mutica. The sequence continues at coordinate 19,668,143 of CM077304.1, read as the reverse complement.
TTTGGCAAAAATGTTGCATATTTTTGGTCACCTTCAGTGTTAAAATGGCTACACAAAAATTCACCAGTTTTGGTGAGTTTTTTAAAAATGCGCACTGATACGGCAGCTGTCACAATACAATCTAACAAAATTGTTTCAAATGAAGTTAAAGTCAGCTAAGCACGCTACTAGAGCCATCCTTCAGGAAAAAAAACCAAACAAACTTTTTGGCCAACCCAATACTTCAGACTGTGGGTCCTGAGACTTGGCTCCAGGCTTCCGGTTGAGTTGGGGCTGGGTCCACGTGTCACATTTTGGGGCAGCAGCGTCATGGCAGCGGCAGGAGGAAAAGTACAAGCGTGGGAACCTCTTCTACCAGCATTCCGTTGGCCAAATCAAAGCACATGGCTGAGCCCAAATTCCAGTGGGAAAAAAGTACCCCATCCCTCCTAGTGTGCTGTTGCATGATTACATGAAGGGGGAAGGAGGGAAGGCTCGAGAGCATTCACCCAGTGTGCCACGCAGGTCCTGTTACGTATGGCTGGAGAGTCTGGCCCCCATGCGCATGGTGGGAACACTGCGAGAAGGGATTTCAGGAAACACCAGAAGCTCATCTGAGGAGTTCTGGTTGGAGGAAGCACTGAGTATAAAATACATAGAAATGTTTCATTGTCCTCCTGTCCCATCTGGAACACAGTGGTTCATGTCCACTACAGCTGGGAGAGGAGCAGGTGGCTGACCACTTTCCATAGGTCCCTTGCACCCAGACCTCCAAACCCCCTGGCAGCCTTCCTCCCCCTGGAGCAGTTTCCCTCCCCCTGGAGCAGTTTCTACTGAGCATCCCTTTCAGGTTTTAAAGGTTGCTGTCTGAAGTGTTTGGCCAAGAAAATGCCAAAGAATTTGACACAACCGTTAGCAATTTTTAGTGCCAGTGATGAGAAGAAAGTTTGTGGCTCATCCTCCAATAATTGGAAGGGCGGTTCGTGTTGGGAGCTGGAGCCAGCAAGCTGCTGCGCGCACTGTGGCAGCCGTGCTCAGAAGACTTGGGAGAGGCAAAGGTGGTTTTGATCCAACAACGGAAGATTTAACATCTCACAGACTGAGCAGCTGTGATGGGGAAGGCTGATCTCTCCTTTAGAGGGCCTTGATTAAAATGCGGTATGGGTATTTGGAGAACATTCCTAATCTGCTTTCCTTTAACTGAGAAACCCATGTCGCTTGGAGAAACAAGGAACTGGGTTCCTTTGGCTAAATATGTGAAAGGGATTGAGGAAATGGATACTTATTGGATGGCTAGGTACTTTCACATCTGTTCCCATGTGGAAAGGGAGAAAAATTATTTGTCAGTCTGAACACCGTCCCTTTAGGAGGAGTGTGTGAGAGTCATTGCAGAGATGCCGCAAGTATCGGTACAGGTAACTCTCCCAAAGCAATGTTCTGGCTTCCCGTCTCCCAGGGGCAGGAACCGTTTTCACTCTTCCCTTGTTCCGGTCGCCCCCGGCTGCCTCCTAGGACTTCCTTGCCCCCTCATTGCCATCATAGTTCTTTCTGACTTTGTCCCCAACTCGCAGCTTGCCTTTAAAGCTTCTCTTCTTACCAGAAGCTAATTCCCCGCCTCCCGTTAGTCCCTGGCTTCCTCTGCGCAGCACTGGGATGCCACCGCATCCCGCCCCCATCCAAACCCAGCACACGTCACGTGTCCCGTCAGGACCATTGATCTGAGGTGAAGCTTTTGAGTCCAGCCCAGCCACCTCTTCTTTCCTAATTTAACCACAAAGTCGATAAGAGAGGCGGATTATTATTATTGTGATTATTACTGCCATTATCATTGTTTCTAGCCTCAGTACCCACGGCCGTGGAAGTCCTCAAATGTCTGAAGTTGAGAAGCCACCTGAGGGAGTGGGGAGAAATGTCCCTGAGAAGGCCCGTTTGAACTGGGTCCCGATGAACCAGTAGGAGTTCACCTGCCTCCAAAGCTAGGGAAGAGTGTTCACAAAGTCCACACCAGAGTCGAAGGAAAAACAGCATTTTGTAGGCTTTCCTCTCCTGGCGGAGAAGTGTTCTCCTTTCTGCACTGTGGCCATGGGGTTTGATCTGCAGCCTGACGAACGCAGGGGAGGAAGGCCTCTCCAGGTGGCCAACACCTGCCAGCTGGGTGCATGCTGCACTCAGGCGGTGTCGTGCTGGGTTATCAGAGCGCTGGGAATGTGGAGAGTAATCCACCCAAGTCCCTTCCTCACGGAGCTCACCCTGTAGTGACATGGACTGATATGCCCCAACCTCTTTACCCCAAGCTCCCACACAGATGCTCTTAACAAGGGGTTCAGCTTTGATAGCAATTAATGGACCAGAGACCGACCACCACAGAGTTGGTGGGATGGGTGGGAACGGGCACTAGTGTTAAATGGAGAATCGTTTGTATGGGGGTTAATTCTACAAGTGGGCTATTCATTAATCATTTTCTCACTTTTTTCCATGGCAACCCTGTCACCCGGGGGGATGTGTGTTGTGACTATGAGGATCACAGGGCTTCCCAGTGGTTCTTCTGAATTATGGCTGTTTCCGAACTGCAGCCAGAGGGCACCCCATTCAGTGTGGCCTGTTGGGGTGGACGTGAATAGGACCCTATCAGGCTCCTGGGCCGGGAGAGGGGAGCTGAGGCTCACCTGCAGCCCCGCCCCCAGGCTTGCCCTGCACTGGCGCTCTGACCGGCCCCTCCCTCCCCAGGTATGGAGAGTGCAATCACGCTGTGGCAGTTCCTGTTGCAGTTGCTGCTGGACCAGAAACATGAGCATCTGATCTGCTGGACCTCCAATGATGGTGAATTCAAGCTCCTCAAAGCAGAAGAAGTGGCCAAACTGTGGGGACTCCGAAAAAACAAAACAAACATGAACTACGATAAGCTGAGCAGAGCCCTGCGATACTATTATGACAAGGTAAACCTCGCCTTACCGGGGGCTGTCTGGGGAGGTGGAGCGCCACCTCTGTATCTCATTGACGAAAGCAGATAACCGTGAGCAAGTTGGAAAATCAAATAGAGGCAATTTATGTAGTTTTGGTGGTGGGTTTTTGTTTGTTTTTTGTTTTTGTTTTTTTTGAGAAAAATGGTCAGATTTTTTTTCTGGAAGCCTTTTGGGTGTTGCTGCAGGTCAGATTTTATCCCCTCTGCATTTTCATCTGTGGTAGCCGCGAAACTTTGCTAGCAACAGAAATTAGATGGAAGGAGGTTTTGAGTTTCCCTCCTGGTTAGTTGCTGGAGTGACAGAGTGAACGGTAGAATCTAGAAAGTCTGTTTATCTCATCTGGCTTGTAGTTCACGCACATGGGCCTTTCCAAATGGGGAGCGGCAGTGTGGGCAAGTCACGTCAAATTCAGTGCCTCTGTGTCCTCATTTGTGCAACGGGACCCTAACAGTCCTGGCTCAGCGTGGCTGCCAAGGCGAAGCAATGTTACGTGGTCAGCACGTAATTCAGTGCTTGGCACGTGGGGTTTCCAGCTTCGTGGGAAACGTCCCTAATCAAAAGAAGAACGATTTTCATTTTCAAGTCACAGAGATAAGTCAGAGTCCTTTGTTAAGTGATAACACAGCGTCATTGCCAGAGCCAGAACAGTTGGGGGTGAGTTTTAATGCGTTTCAGGAAAGGCAGTTCATGAGCCTGCTTGGGCAAAATTACTGCCCTTTAGGGACAGTCACCTCAGGCCTGTGGTCGTTGGTGTTTCTATGTGGCTTGGTTACTGCTAAATGTTTAGCCTCATAGATGGAAAGAATTAGAGTCCAAACAAAGGTAAGCTTCTGTTCTGGTTCTGCTGTTCATATCGAAAGTGAATGAATAACTGATTTGAATATTAGTTCCTGAGGTCTATTTAGTGCCCCCCTTCTGCCAGCCTCTTTGGAATTCAAGACAGAAGGATTGCGCATTTCGGGAAGTGGAGTCATCCTTAATTATAAAGTGTTCTTTCGCACGATCGTAATGGCATAAGATCATGTCATGGAAATGTTAAAGGTGCGTCCCTTTAATGTGGCAATTACTTCATCCTGGCTCAGTGTAGAGTCCTGCTAAGATATGAAAGCCCTCCTTGAAAATTGCTCTGTCTGAAAGCCTGGCAGATGGTTTATTGTTTGGCATTTTTACCCAGGTTCTAAGTTGCACAATGGGAATTGGGACCCTCTGAAGGAAAACAGTCATCTTGTCTGCTGGCAGGGTGCCTGAAAGCCTGGCTGTGAGACTGGGAGAAAAAAAAAAAAACATTGTTTTAAGTTAAGGTGTCAGAGAAAAGGAGCCCTTCCCCAGTGCCTGCGACTCGCTACCACCTCTCCTGGCAGCCGGGGCGCTAGGATCGTGTGTTGTCGGCAGGAAGGCAGATCCTGGGCTGGAAATGGCAGGAAAAGACGGGCAAAGCCATTGCTGTGCTGGCCACACCTGATCTGCTCTGAGCAGATTTAAAGGGAAAGCAATTTCAGAGGCTTCCGTCACCCATCACGTTTTGGTACATTGTGTCTAAGATGCTGTGCTGCGGGCTTCCACCACCGCCCCACCCCCACCCCGGCACCTTGTCCCTTAAACTACAATAGTCCCTGACACAACCCCACCGGCATTGCCTCCCTTCATAGAGGAGGTTGCGGCTTGGACATGAACCCTGCCCGAGCTCCTGCTTCTGCAGCCGGAAAGCCGCAGAGCCAGGGTGCCCACGCTCTAAGCCAGACAGCACACGCCCTGCCTCCTGGGCCTTTCCCGTCTTTTGCCTCTGAACACCTGAGCTCCAGGGAGGCAGTCAGGCAGCACTAGGTGAGGTGTGACCTCAGACCTTTTTTGTTTATTATCGAGCACTGAAGCGCTGAAAAATCCCTGGTCCACTGGGGGTCGGGTTGAGTTCAAGGGCCGGGGCCTGTGGCCAGTGTGTCCTGCTCCCCGAAATGGTCCCTTTCCTCCCCTGCTGCGGCTGAGCTGGAGGCCTGGCCACAGGACCTTTGAGCAGCCAGCTGGCACTCACGTCAGGAGCACCTCTCATCCTGTGTGTCATGCAGGCTTGGCCACCAGGAGGAGGTGCCCTGTGTCCTTCCTCGGACATGTGTCCTCTGTGCACATGTGTGGGTACACAATGCACAAATGTGCACACACAATGTACCGTTGTGTACACACAGCTGTGTTCGTCTTTCTCGGGAGGTGTTGTCAAGAGTGATCATTAGTCTCCTGCTTTTTTTCAAAGTGAAAAGAAGAGGGAGGAAGAAGAGGAGGATGAAGGAGAAAAGAGACTAGGGTGATGGGGGGGGCGTGCGTGGAGGGGGAGGAGGAGCAGGCGGAGAAATGGCCAAAGGTGACAGAAAGTATCCTACATCGTGCATTTTGGATGGATACTTCTTTCAGTGTTCCCGGTGCTGCTCTGTGTGTAAAACAAACCGTATGGAAGTGCCAGGATCTGACCATTTTTGACCCAGAAAAAGGGAGAAGGGTCCTCGTGAATGTGAAGACCCCGGACACACGGGCACCCCTTGGCGTGCCCCACTCCGCACCACTCACATTTCCCGGTTTCCAGGTACCCGGCACCCTGTGTGCCTGCCATTCCCTCTCCGCTCCGCCCGCTCCTCCTCCCCCTCCTCCTCCTCCCGCCCCCCCCCCCCCCGCATCGACTCTTATCCTGATATAAATTAGGTGACTCCCTACCTTGACAGCTGCGTTCTTTTTTCCTGTTGTTTTTCTGTCATTTGCTCACTATCATCTCTTCACTCTTGGCTGAAATTGCACATCCCTTGGGTTGTCCTAATAGGGAAGTTTTCCTGCTGCCGCAGACAAGCACGAGCATATCATTATTTTTATATGTTATATATTTTTAGCTCATTCCAGAATACTAGAAATGGGCAGAGAAAAGAAGTGGAAAGTGTGTGCAGAAGGCATCAGAGGAGAATAACAGATGGCCTAATGGTGTCAGGTTGGGGCTGAGGCGCTTTAGTCATTATTGTTCCTCCAGAACTTGCCCCCACCCTTGTCACAGCGGGGTGGTTGATGGCATGAACTCCGGGCTAGAGTGTCTGGGTTTGAATCCAGCTCCAACTGTGGGCGCTTTGCCTAATCTCTCCAGGTCTTGCTTGGCATCCTTTCTGGGGAAATGGGTGTCATAGAGTCCCTACCACGGGGTCGTGCTGCGGATTAGCTGAGTTAACACATTCCCTGGGAGCAGTGCCCCGGATACATCGGAGGCTACACAGGGTCAGCCAGAGTAGTAACAGAGACGGTGTTTTCCCTGTCGCCAACTTGAAAGGTTCAGACAGGCGCGGAGGAGAAAAGTAGGACCTTTGTCCTGCCTTCCTGCGCGAGCACACACGGAGGGGATGGCTGTTTGCGCTCAGGAGCCATGAGGAGCACTTGGTTGTGCTTGTTAGTGACTGAAGAAGGATGACTGCAAATTCTTTACCCAATTGCCTATTTTTATGTAAATAGGCTGTTCTGAAAATTCAACTACTATGACGTTTTAATATTTAAATGACTCTTCCATTTAAAGAGTCCTCACCCCTTTGAATCAGAGGGCGCACTTTTCCGTGCGGCCGGCTGGAAGGGGTCTCTGTCTTCCCTGAGCGGCCAGCGTGGGCCCCAACTCGGTCAGAGTCTCACTGGCCCATGGTCTCCAAGGCACAGGTCACCCTTGGGAAAGTGGGATTCACAACAGCTACCTTCCCTCGTCAGTTTGTGCGGGATGAAGTGCCCCCGTGTGGACGTGGCGCTCAGCACAGTGTCAGGCACTCGGCGGCACACACTCAGTAAATGCCCCTCGTCTCTGCGATCTGTGTGTACGGAACTTACTGCACCGCACTCGTGCAGCCGTTCATGGAGCTGGCCTCCTCACAGAGCCGTCCTCTCCTCGGCGGCCTCCCGGCCCACCCGCTCCTGGGTGCCCTGGGGCCTCGCGCAGGGGCTGGCGCGCACCGTTAACAAATGCGTGAGCAAATGGGTCACATGACGAAGTGGACACTGCCCAAACAGAAAACGCTGAGATCAACGCTGACATTGAATAAGTGTTATAATGAAAAATAAATAAAACGTCACTGCCTTTTGATTGCTGGGCAGTATTAATTTCCTAGGGCTGCTGTAACAGGTGACCACAAAGTGTGCGGCTTACAGCCACAGAAACTCATTGTCTCACGGTTCTGGGGGCCAGATGGCTGAAACCCAGGTGTCGGCAGGGCTGCGCTCTGAGACTCTGGGCGGAGACCTTCCTTGTCTCTTCCGAGCTCTGGGGTCCCACCTTGGCTGGCAGCTGCATGTCTCCAGTCCATGTCTCTGTCCGCATGGAGCATTCTTCCCGTGTTCCCAAATTTCCCTCTTGTAAGGACACCAGGTCTGTTGGATTAGGGGCTATCCTATGGCCTCACCTTCAATTGATTACATTGGCAAAGACCCTACTTCCAAAGAAGGTCGTGTTCATAGGTGCTGGGAGTTAGGACTTTGGTGTGGGGGGCGCATACTTCGACCCATCCCATGCACACATATTTCACGTACTCCTGGGTTCTCATTTAGTTTTTTGAAATTATACACAGAGGGAGAGCCTTGGACATGGTGGTTTGACCCAGCAAATCCTGGAGGAAAACCGCTCCCCACAACCGAGACAGCAGCTAGATTCCACAGCAGATATGACACTAGGGTCTGTGACAGGCACGTCCCAGTGTGCCTGCCCTGTGCCAGGCACGTGCTGGCTCCCCAGGGAGGAAACACAGGTGATGATGATGAGACCTGAGTTGGAGGGATTCAGAGTCTCTGGGAAGTCAGCGATAAATGGCTCAGACCGGAAGAAGAGCTGCCCCTGGCGGCTGCCATCCTGGATTAGCAGTGGCCGAGATCCGGTGTTGGCCTCGGCCTCTGAGGCTCCTTACCCGTCTGTGCTTCTGTGGATTGCTGCTCATTTCTCACGCGCAGGGAAGGCTGGAGAGTCAGGGGCTTGCCGCCGAGCACTGCCGAGGACCTGCCTTCCCCACTTACAGTTTTTGAAGAGGCTGCTGGGCAAACCCAAATAAATCCCACAAGTTAGAGCGATGCCCAGCCCCAGATGCAGCATGTTGTGTACCTGGGTGTGGATGGAAGGCCCCTGTTTAGCTTGGAAACATGCAGATCAGTGGCAGGACGCTTGTGTCTGAGCCCATGAGGGGCAGGAGCCAGAGCTGGTAGAGACCTAAGGGGGACATTGAGTTTGTGCCTGGGCACTTCACAGTCACCCCCTACCCAGCAGCTGTTCTCAGTCTCAAGCCCAGGGAGATGAGTTTGTTCACTGTGGTTCTGGCTGTTTGAATTTTGAGGTAGGGTTCATTTTTTTCCTTAGGTTTAAACTGAGTCTTCCAGAAGGTACTTTTATAACCTGATAAGAATCTCTTTCAGAGATTTTTGTTGATGAACCAGTTAACAACTCTTCTTCGCTCCCTAACAGCACCAGGAGGACTCGGTGGTTCCGTCTCTCATCCTGAGGATACTCGGGAAGAGAAGAGAGGGGTCGCTGCCCAGAGCACGCCCGTAACTGGCCCCGATGGCTGCTCGCACCCCTCGTGGGCCCAGGTTCTGGGTGGTTTTAGTTCCACATCCATCTCCAGTCGACACGGCCCCTTTCTTTCACCTCTGCCTTTTCCTCCATCATTCTGCCATTCCTTCTAAAACAAACCCCCTCCCCTTGAGTGGCTCGGCTGCAACTCGGGAGACAGACATGTAAACCAATTGTGAGAGGTCATGATGTGGAAAACACTGGCTGGGCCAGGATTCCAGCATCTTCCCGGGGAGGCAGGGAGGGAGTGAAGGAGGAGAGGAGGCCATCAAGGGCTCAAGACACCTGACCCAGATCTGGAGAGATGAGAACGACTGGACCAGGCTGCAAAAAGCTGGGAAAGGATCTGTGCAGAAGGGAACAACAACACGTGCTCAGCCAGGGAGGCTTTTGACTTACCCACTGCGGGGCATTTAGTTAGGGAATGAGGGTAACAGGAGTTTAGAAGCGCCAGTCGGGAACTGAGTGTGGTGTGCATTGTGCTGAAGAGCTGGAACTTAATGGCGAGGGCAATGGAGAGCTAATGAAGGGCTTAAGCAAGGGAGCACCACAGTCAGATCAACACTTCAGAAATAGAAGTCTATATCTGCTGGCTCCTCTTGGCACTGACCGTGTCTCTGATCTTTTGGGCCAGTTCCCACAGGTCTCTGCTGGCTGAGTTGGTGCTATCCCACCTCCAGCCTCCGTGCCTGCAGGCCCCTCTCTAGGGCTGGCCAGGGTGGGGAAGGAGAACGGGGGAGTTGGCCTCTTGCACACTCCCAGCACCTGTCTCCTGCTCATAGATGCTGAAGCCATGGATTCTCTGGGTTGCTGCAGAAGGAGACCTGGAGGCTTACGCCATCTCTTGTCCTGTTCCATCCGACAGGCTTCTCTGTCCTTGCTGCGAACATTCATCCCAGGAGGAGGTGGAAGGTGTTGCCAGCTCCCCTCTCATTAGCAGATTGAAATGTTGATGCGATGAAAAATCCTCCTGTCTCCACAGCAACCTCCCAGCTCATCCTCACAATGTGCAGAACAGTCTGGATTTAATTGGGAGGGGGTTGGGGGGGAGAACAGTCAAGCCAGAGTCACTGACAACGTACTCCTGGGAGTGGGATGCCGCCTCTCCTGAACTGAACGGAATAGTTCATTTTAAATTGGGTGTGCAGTCACGACAGGTGACTGTGTCATTTTATACCTGACAGCAACTAACGGCCTGTGCCAAGAGGCCCAGCCCTGGCAGAATCTGTTTAATTTCTCAAAATAAATTTTGCAAAGACAAAATGACACGGTGCCTATCAGAGTGGAACAAGAACCAGGTTCCGGCAAGCATTTGTATTCTGGAACTTTCTAGAACCCATGTATTGGTTGCAAAGAAGACCCATCTATTCTGGACTCCTTTCGGGGGTGCTTTGTGTATCGCAGGCACCTTCTGTGCCCAGCCCTGGGTCCGAGTGTCGAGGGTCTGCTGCATTTTGTTGGGTGTCTTTCCCCCCCTCATGTCATGTCAGCAGCTCAGGTGGTTTGAAGGAAAACAGTTGCCCACTGGGCTTTGCTGGCAGCTGAGGAGGTAGCCAGGGCCTCTCTGCAAGATTTGGGTCCTAGAAGCTGCCTAGAGGCCTGTCGGGTAGCTGACGGCCTCCGGGAGGTCTTCCCGTCTGGTGCGGTGGCCTGGGGAGAGAGCAGCTGGCCTGAGGGGGCCAGGCTGCAGGCGGCGGGCACTGCATGTTGATCTAGGATGCTGCCTGTCTTACACCGGCTCCTGAGCCATCCTTCCCGTGGCACTCAGTGTTCCCCCAAATAGGCAGTTGCTAAGAAACACCCAGAGTCTTGGGAGTACCTTCAACACTGTTGGTGAGGCCGCTGTGCTCAGTACTCAGCTGCCAACACTCCGCAGCCTGGCCAACACCACTGACGTCAGACCGCGGGCCAGGCCCACACCAGCTTGCTGGCGGCATATGCGCTCCTGCTTCTGGGCTTCTGGCTGCAGGAAAATTTAGTGGTTGCGTTGACACGCTGACAAAAGGCCTAACGTTCACATCGTACCACCCACTGTTCGCCGTCCACCCACAGGCCCAGCTGCCCCTCCACGCGGCCTGCTCCCCACCTCCCTCCTGGGCTCCAGTTTATCTTAGATAAACCACTGTTTATCTCAGTCCCCAGCCCAAGTCAGGAGGGGAGAGGCACCTGTGTGGAGCCTTTTGTCTTAAGCAAGGCACTGTGCTCAAAACACTTGTTGCCTGGTTTTTCTAACATGTGAAATGCCTGTTGTCACGGTCAGCAGTGGGCCCGTTTCAGAGGTGGGAATACTGAGTCTCAGAGAAGTTAAGTCACAGATCCAAGACCAGGTAACGTAAGCAGCAGGGCTTTCCGCCTGGGAGGCTGACCCCGGAGTCGTGCTCAGGATTCTGAAGCGGGAAGATCGTGCAAGTACAGAGCCGTGGGCCCGCCCTGCGGCCCCCCATTCTGACAGTGCTGGTTATGACCCCAGGGCTGGCAGGGAGAGGACCCCAGCTCCTCAGTGTTTGCAGTTCAGATGGCCATGGAACGCCTCCTGGCGGCCTTCTTGGAGCCACCTGAAAACAGGAGGTGATGGTTCCAGAGGCCCCAGAACACCCCAGATTTCTGAGTGTCCAGATGACGCTTCCTGAAGAAACCAGATTGGAGCGTGGCACCCTCTGCGCCTCCCAGCTCCCTGTGGCCTCCGGGAAAGACTCCAAACTGCCATCCCCATCTGGGTCCCACCGCCCCTCCCCCCACCCCCACACCACATCCACTCGGACCTCCCGTTGCCTGGGAGCTCCCTCTGCCTTTCCCGCCTGGCCACCCAAGTCCTCCTCGCACTCCTCTGTGCTTCACCTCCGCCAGCTGCGGCCTGCACTGGTGTCACCCCCTCCACTGTCTTCTCCTGCTGTCACTGTGCCCACCTCCCTGACCGGGCGCTGGGCCTTCTTCCCATCCCAGCATCTCTGCAGCGCCGGGGCCTGTGATGCCCTGCAAAGGCAGGAGGGAGGCCCGTGAGCGAGCAGACACGCTCGCTGCTCCGTAGTGTAGAAGGAAGTCTGTCATCTTAGAACGGCAGCGCCGGGAAGCACCTAACCAACCGTCCTGCCCTGCCTGCCCTTCTTTTAGCAAGTGAGGACCCAAGGGGGAAGGTGGTTTTTCAAGAAAATCAGTGGCAAAGCCAAAGCCAGGATGAGCTCACACTCCCACATCACCTGCCATCTGTCAGGGTGGCAGGTGGCCGCTCAGAGCTCATTCTTGGCAGCTGCCCTGCCCGGCAGGGAGACTGGAGGAGGACATGCAACTGGGGGAGCTGGGCTCTATTTTATTTTATTGGCACTCCGGAGGCCTTCAATAAAAATACCCGTGGATGTTAGAAGCGAGTCGGGAGGGTCCAGTGAGGGTAGAAAAATTCTGCTAATGTCCAGCCTGAGCCCCCTGGGCCGGGAGTCCTGCCAGGCTCCTGTCATCGTGGACGGAGCGCCGGGGAGCCGGTTCCCACTGCAGCCTAGCAGTGCCAAAGAAAGAAATCGCAACCCAAACCACAAGGAAACCTCCCCCGGGAGCCGGCCAATTCCGAGACAGAGCTGGAGCCCTTCGCTGGCAGCACGCTATTCTTAGAAGTTGGAAGTGGGGTGAGAGTGGGTGTGTGTGCCTGTGCACATGTGCATGCTCCAAAATTAAACTCGAAGCCCAGGCCCCACCGAATGCAGTGCCCACAGCCCCATGACGGCAGGCCGAGCTCTGGGGACAGCCGTGCCTCCCGCCCCAGCAACAGGGGCTTGAACAAGTGGGTTTAAGGGCACAGGTTCCCGGGGCTGCTGAGACTAAGCACCTCAACACGTGGTGCCTCAGACAGACACACGTAAATCCTCCCAAAGGGCCGGAGTCCAGAGGTCCGTCCTCGGGGTGTCCGCAGGGCCCTGCCCCCTCTGCAGGCGGGGGAGGGGGGTGGTCCTTCCTTGCCTCTCCAGCTGCTGGTGGGTCCTGGAAATCCTTGGCTTCCCTCAGCCCATAGCTGCACTTCTTCATTCAGTCTCTGCCTCCTGGTGGCCTTCTCAGCGTGCTGTGTCCTTTCCTCTTTTCATGACACCAGTCGTGGAACTTAGTGCCCACCCTAACTCCTGTTTGATTCCATCCCATCCTCCTTAACTGATCACGTGCGCAAAGACCCTGTTTCCAAATAAGGTCACATTCTGAGGATCTGGGTGGATGTGAGTTTTGGGAAGGCACCCTTCACCTTTCCACCGAGGGGAACAGCTACCACAGGGAGAGGCAGCTCCAGTTACTGGGTCCAGGAGCCCTGCGGGGTGAGGGGAGCAAATTCCCACAGCAAATTCCTACAGAGACTGGGGCTGCCAGCCGAGCGCCCCGTGGCCCCTCACATCCCGAAGGCTGGGAGTGACAGGAGACAGGGCCGCCACTGCCCCGGCCAGCACCAGCCCGACGCTCCGAGGACCGAGGCTGGATTCACTCCCTTCTCTGCTCCCCTCAGAGCTGAGCAAGGAGCCTGTCCTGTCAAAGTGTCTTCACTGTCTGTTGAAAGAGTGTTTGCTTGAGCGTGACTCCCACAGCGAGTGCTTGTTCTAACTTCGGAGAGAGGACAGTCGGGTTTTGTGTCAGGAAAGAGTGAGTCAGACCCTGGTCTGGCAGCAGACCCAAACGAGGAGCTGGCGAAGGGTGTTGGCTGGGAAGCTGGCGGCCTGGAGACCGGCCTCTGCCGCTGGCTGGTTTGTCAGCTCAGCTTGGAGCCTGGGGCCCCCATCTGTAAGGTGGGTATCGACGTGTGGCCAGGCTTACGAGAGAGAATGTGTAACTCTTCTGTAAACTCCGAAGTCAGGGACCCATAGAAGGAATTCCGATTCCTTGAAGGCAAAATAAAATGGAAAGGCAGTGCTGACATGATGAGGGTGCCGTACAATTACATCACTGCTTGCCAAGCGAAATCCCAGTGGGTCGTGCTTTGAGGACCAGGACGCGCTGGGCGCTGACACGTGTTGTTCTTTTAGAAAGCAGCTCCCCCAAGAGGTATTTTTATTTCCCGTATACAGGCAAGCATACCGAGGGCTGTGGAAGTTCAGTACCTTGCTCGAGGTCATAGTAAGTAGAGAAGCTGGGATTTGAACCCAGGCCAGTCCACCCAGTGCTGGTTCCACTTAACATCTGGCCCAGCAGGGCTCCGGGCCTGGGCCTTGTGTGAGTGGCTCTGCTCGGGCCCATGGACGCTGAGGGGGCTGGTCCGAGCTCCCTGTGCTGCCCCCCAGCATGCTGCTCAGGGGGTCCAGCCGCACCCGGGCCATGTATGTGGACATTACCTTCCCAGCTTCCTCCCATCCCTCTCGTCTCTTGGACGTCACTCACCTAGAGATGGACTTCCGATGCCCAGTCTGCTGTGGTGGGACCACCAGGTCCCTAGTACCTCATGCAAAGTATCCCGTCAAAGCAGGCCCCGCCCCTACCTGCAGGTGGGCAGAGGCGGCTCTATTTCTGGCTAAAGAACAGGCCTCAGAAAGGCCGGCCTTCCTGCCCAGGTGCTAGAAATAACCGTTCTGACGAGGACCATGCTTCCTCCACCCAGAGCTGTTTTCCCCAGCTCTGGGAGACCTTGTGCTGCCACCCCACGATTACTCTGGAATGCAGAGCCCTTCGGTTCCAGCGGGTGGAGCTGAGCAGCGGCCTCTGGGCGTGAGAGACTGCGTTCTGGGGTGGGGGTGGGGCGGTGCTGGAACAGAAGTGGCTTCGGTGTGGGCTCGGCAGAGCATTGGATTCAGACTTCAGCCCCACCAGGTGCATACTCATTGAGCCTGCTTCTTTTTCTTCAAAAAAAAAAAAAAAGTCTTAATTTGGTAAGTAATATTAAACACATTTTAAAAGTGAAAGTGCATGTAAGCAAAAAAAAAAAAAATTACAAATCAATGGGAAACTTACCACCTTTCCATTTTAGTATACATCTTTTGAGATTAACTTTTCTTTCTCCTTTTATTTAATATACAGGATGGGACAAAGGTAGGCTTACAGTTGTTCATGTGGAAAATAATGCATCAGTTCAATCATAGCACAGGAACAGACTGTGTTTCATGTCCTCGCAACTGTAAACCTACTTTTGCCCCACCCCGTGTACTTCTTTCATTAAAATAATGGGACATATCATGTGTTCACGCCGCTTTTTTTAACCTAATGTGCATTTAAGGACGTGGGGACAATGTTAACAATGGCTCATCCTCCAACACAGCTGCGTGGTGGTGTTCCACTGGAAGGCCCTCCCAGTATCGAACCCACCTGTCTGGGGAGGGAAGTTGGGTATAACCTCACTTCCAACCGAGAATCTCGACTTCTTCTTAAGATGGAAGAAGTCCACGCTGCAAGGTGCACACACACCTGTGTCGCGCTTCCCCGTGACAGGGTCTCAGTGGCAGGTGCTCACATAGCCCCCCTCGGGGCGCTGAGCCCAGGCTGGGCTGAGGCGGACTCGGCGGAGTGGGGCAGAGCTGCCCCCTCCTGCCCGACAGGCGTCAGAGAACAGCGGAGGTCAGCTGGGCTGTCTGGTTAGTGTCTGCACCACTTGTCGGGCTGGACGCAGGTGTCTGTCTCTGCCGAAGCCGCCACGGCCTCTAAGTGGAACACGTGGATCCCACGATGATTCGCCTCTGCTGCCCCCCATCAGGGCTGCCCCCTCTCCACCCCTGAGTTAACTGGAGTGTGCCAGGTTTTCCTCACGCTAGGCATGGCATACTGCGAGCCTCACATCTATTTCTTGTCTGAATCCAACTAAATAAAACATCCTGTTTCCCCTGCTTGGTGGAGATAGGGAAACCAGATCTAATCCTGCCTGCGGTGCACCCTCTCACCACCCAGAACTGGGGATAAAGCAGGAGGAATATGCATCGCCTCCTAAGAGGTTTAGTTTTGAGTATGTAGTTGTCATTAGAGCTGATAGGGGGTGACTTTATTTTGTTTTTGTTCAAACACAAGTGTAAATGTAATGATAACACTAAGAGCTGTTAAGTGTTGTGGATTTCCCATGTGCGGCTGTCTGGGGCCTTCTGGCAGCTTTCTGTGGGTCGTCTCCCATCAGGCAGGTGGTGTAGGTCAGCACCCATGTGGTAGATGAGAAACTGAAGCACGTGGCTGATAAGAGACAGAGGTGGCATTTGGACTTAGGCACTGAGCCCGGAACCGTCTTCCCAGTGGCAGCCCTTGCGACGGGTCAGATGGGTGTCTGTGGGGAGACCCGCCCCTCTGTCCCCTGTCCCCCGTCCCCAGCTCTGCTGCGAGTGCTGGGTTGAGGAACGGCTGGGCGGTTTGCTAGGAAATCTGCACGACCTCTCCTGTTTGCTTCGTGAGCTGCTAACTTTCTTGGCTTTGAGAACATGATAGGAAAGTTGCAAAATCAGAGGACAGGAGTCCTGGGAGCCCCCAAATGGTGAAGAATTAAGGGGGGCCTCTGTAGCCAGACGGATGGAGACCCTCTGCTCGCCTGGCTCCTGCTGGGGCAGGGGCAGCCCTGGGGAAGACGGGGCCCTGGGGAGAAGTGAGAGCTGGGGTAAGAAGTCTGAGCACAGGAACGCCCCTGGGTGACCTCCACCAGAATCGGGGTGCTGGGCCAGAGCCGACACACAGTGAGTACCTGCCCAGTACAAAAGAAAAACTGAAATTACCGTTTATTAAGCTCTTGCAGGAAGTACAAGGTTATAGGGGTTTGCACGTGGCCCCTGCTGTCTGTCTGGGGTTTTTCATTTTAAAAATGCCAGTGCCCTGGCCGGTTGGCTCGGTTGGTTGGAGTGTTGTCTCGCACACCAAAAAGGCTGTGGGTTCAATCCCTGGTCAGGCACATACCTAGGCTGCGGGTTCGATCCCTGGTCAGGTTACGTATGAGAGGCAACCAGTTGATGTTTCTCTCTCACACTGATGTTTCCCTCTCTCTCTCTCAAATCCATAAACATATCCTTGGGTGAGGATCGAAAAAAAATGCCAGCGAAAAAGCACATGTGGGTATATATTGGGACGCAGTCACATGGAGATTTAACCATCCTGGGGGTTAGCTGTGGAAAGTTGTGTCCCTTGTGGGGTGAAGGCACTAACTTCCTGCCTGGGTCAGTTCTCTCCCTGGAGAGGGTTATTCATCCAACGAACTTGTGGTTAACATCATCCTTAATAACGTCAGAATTGAGAAGGTAAATTCAATTCCATAAGCATCTCTTCATTACCTAGCACTGTGTATAATTTTTTTTTAAAATCACAGTCCATCAGAAGTAGACACTTCTGATGTATCTACTCCACAGGATTACTGAACAGGCTCCGGCTTCCTCTGCAGTGGCAGAAGGCAGAGTTCGGTGTGTGTACATGTATTTAAATGTCCCATAGACACACCTGTTTTTATCAGTGAGCCCGTGACCTGGCAGGGCAGCAGCACCGGTTACAGTGGACACGGGACCTGTTCTCTCACTGTTCTCTGTCCCATTGAAGTGAAGCAACCTAGGAGACCCTCCCATTGCCAGAGAGAGCTGGTGAGTCAGGATGGATTCCTTGGCAAGAGTCAGCCGCCGTCCTGCCTGCACCCCGCTAGGCTCCTGCTTTCTCAAAGCACCAACTGGGATGTGGGGATGGCAGGAGCAATTTCTGGACCTGAGCCTTCACTTTCACCTGGAACTGCCACTTGAGGGTGTGTAGGTGGCTGTTGCTGTCCCCCTCGCTGAGAGTGGCCCACCCTCGCTGCCTGAAACCTCAACACAGAACCCTGGGTCAGGAGTCCGCGCTGGTGGTGAATACGCACGTAATGGAAAATTATGAACGAAGAGGCTGGTCCTGTGTGTGTGAAGGGAAGTGGACGTGTGCAACTGTCCCTTTAAAACCACACTGGAGTCACTTAGCTCAGCCAGACACAGAAAGCATTTGTCAGGTTACCAGGCAACTATAAGCAACAAATACTTGTGAGTCTGGGAGGAAGGGGTGAACAAATCAGACTTTTCCTAAATATCCTCCTCATCCCTTTCCATAGTAAGAGCCTGTCGCCACATGCTGTCACGTCCTGGGCCGTCACAGTCAGCCTGAGTCTTGTATCACTTTCCACCGTGGCCAAGCGCTCTAGGCCCAGGCCACCCAAGGATTAGCGTGTGACCACTGGTAATTTATGCCCTCTGAGCCTCAGTTTGCTTGTCTCTAAAGTGGGGACAATCACAGTTCCTATCTCTCAGAGGATTAAGTAAGTCAAAGGTGGTCAGGTTCTTAGTACACAGCCTGACAGATATCTGTGCTCAGCAAACACTGCCTGTCATTATTCCCTGTACTGAGAGTTTTCCAGCTGACCCCTCATGGGGCAAACTCTTGACACCTGCCTTCAGAGACCACAGAGAAGCATACACATGCTTTCCTTACTGCTCAGAGTCCGCCCTGGAAGTGAAGTGGCGAGGGGCGGTCAGTTCAGCCCCCTGGTGCTCACCCCCTCCGAGCCCACTCATCCACAGGATCTCCACCTGCGGGCATCCTGGTCGGGGTGGGGGACGCTTTCCTTGCCTGCTGCCCTACTGTCAACAGAGACCCTGGGTGCGGAGTTGGTCTGTTTGCTCCTTCCCTTTTCCAAGACCCATTCTAGATCTTTCCAAAGGCTGTTTCTTCCTCCTTTTGGTCAGCTCCGTAAACTGTCCCCAACCCTGTCACTGTGTGACTTGGTGGAGGCAGCAGCTACTGACAGGCCCTTCTTGCTGCGGCCGAGTTCAGTGCCCTTTGAGGCGGCTCCATTTTTTATATTCAGAGTAGGGTTTAGCGTGCTGTGCCAGTTGCAGTACATTGTAGAAGGAGGTTCCCTCTCTCTTCCATTTGACCATGTAAAATTCTTAATATTCTCCATGTTTCAGATGGACCTTGAGGGCATTATGCTAGGTGAACTAAGTCTTCAGAGAAAGACAAACGCTATGTGATCTCACTTATATGCAGAATCTAAAAAACAAAAAGCAAACAAAAACAGGCTCATAGAAACAGAGTAGATTGATGGTTCCCCAGGGCCGGCGTGGGGGGCCGGCGCCAGGGGGACATGCAGAGATGTTGGTCACAGGATAAAACTTCAGCGATAAGATGAACACTTTCTGGGCACCTAACGTGCAGCGAGGTGCTCTAGTTAACTGTACTGTATGATACGCTTGAAAGTTGCTAAGAGAATAAGTAGGTCTTCAATGTCCTCCCCCCAGGAAGGAAATGGCAACTGATGGAGGTGAGGTGATGGAGGTGTTAGCTACCCAACGGCAGTAATCATCTGCAACGTATAAGTGCGTTAGAGCATCACATTGTACAGCTTAAACTTACACAGTGTTACATGGCAATGATATTTCAGTGAACTTGGGGAAAAAGATTCCTCATGTTCTTTTTTAAAAATAGATTTTTTGAAGTGGAATTCAAATACCATCCAGTTCACCCATCTAAGGCGTACAGTGCGGTAGCTTTGAGTGTATTTATAGAGCTGTGCCTCTGTCAGTGCAATATTAGAGCATTTTCACTGCTCCCCTTTTAGGTGGCACCCCTCAATTCCTCCTCCCACCCCCAAAACCTAGGAGAGGACTAATCTACTTTCTGTCCACAGATTTGTCTCTTCTGGGTATTTTATAGAAATAGAGTTAATCGTACATGTGGCCTTTTGTGTCTGGCTTCTTTCTTGTACTCGGCATATGGCATTCAGGTGCATCCGTGTGGAGCAGGGTCAGGACTTCCTTCCTGTTGATGGCTGGGTGGTGTGAATATACCACGTTCTGCTTATCCGCTTGTCAGCTGACTGCCACGGGGGTTTTTCTTTGTGTTCTTCTTGCTGCTTCGAGCCCCAGCTCTCTGCCTGAGATTGCCTTTCCATTCCCAGTTATTTTCTGATGAAGGGGGATGTTTTTATCATTTTTTATCAGCCCCAAATTACTTCTTGGTTTGCATATGAATGTAGTTGCCTGCTCAGACATTATGTTCTGAATACCACGATAAAATGAAAGGTTGGTACTTCGTTTTAGCAGAGGTACACAGCAGGCAAGGATGCTTCCTTTTTACCAGGAACTGACTCTGGATGAGGTGGCACTGAATGACACCCTCGTTGAACCCTTTCCTGCTGGGAGCTGAGTCCCTCTGCACATCGGCCCCCCACTGCCCCACCAGGCATATTGCCTACCCAGGCCTGGTGCGTCACCCACAGAGATGCTGCCAGTTAGACCCAGGTGGGTCTTTTAGGTTTCCCAAATTTTTCTGAAGGCCTGTAAGTGTCTTTCAGTTTCTCTACTGTTGAGTGTAGAATGAGGTCGGACAGAATAAATGGGATTCGGCGGGTTAAGTGGCAGCCCCAGGTGCCAGGGTGGCGCTGGAATGAATTGGTAAGCTTAGAGTCTGATGTGCCAGTAGGTGAGCTTCCTGTGTGCAGTGCCCAGTGGCGTTGCCCGGGTTTGTGTTATTATTGGGGCTTCTGGTGCTGAATGGAGACCTTGTGTGGCACCCCCTTCAGTGGCTGCCGTGAGGTGTTGCTTCTCGGAAACCTCAGTGGCTCGGTAAATATGCCCTTCCCTCCTGACTGCTAGCTAAATTCTCTTCTGGGACATCAGATCCAGTTAAGGATGGAGGGAAGTTAGCATGCTGTAATGTAACAAGAGAGAAGACAAAAACATAATCATACACCACGCTTTGATCATAAAAGGAACATCAAAATTTAATTCACTTTCATCTCTATTGTATCCTTGAAAGTTGCTAAAAGAGTAGATCTTAAAAGCTCTCATCCCAGGGATAAAAAATTTCAGAACTCTGTGGTGAAGGATGTTAACTAGACTTAGTGTGGTGATCATTTTGCATTATATGCAGGTATCAAATCATTATGTTATGCTCTTGCAACTAATACAACGTTGCATGTTAATTATAGCTCAATTAAAAAAAATCATTCCTTCTACAGGGTTCTTTGATTCTCTCCCCCCAAATTTTGTGGAACTGTGAAAAAACTTAGGCTTTCCCATGAGTGGAGCTTAGTGGTTCTTGGGCAGATTACTCCCCATCCCTCAGCTTACACCATAAGGATGAAACCTGCAAGAGGGTGAGTGTGAGAGCCGACCAGAGCTGGTGTACTGCGCCTGGGACAGAGTCGCCACTCCACAGGAGCGCCTTCTAAAGCTCTTTTCTCCCCAAATGATTTTTTAAAATCTTCATTCCTACCTAAGTTTTAGGAGGGACACTCTGTAAGGAAACCTTCTGAGGCCTTTCCCACAGGATGGCGCTGCCAGCTCCTTGAGGTGCAGGGAGACCGTCTGTGTCTCCCTGAGCACCTCGGACCCCTTGAGCCTTTGAGAGCTGCTTGCTAACGTTCCGATGTAACAGACCTCACGCACCGTGTACAGCCTTTAGTATGAAGCCCGTTCTCCCAGAGGGGCATGAAAGTTTTTGCAGTGATTATTGGTTTTCATGTAAATCCTCCCGTTTGAGGAGTGGAGCCGTGTACCGAAGAGCCAGAAGTGGATGCTAGCAACTTAAACTGCTGGACGAGTGCCGTAAATACCAAAGCAGACGGTTTGCTTTCCTCCAGTGGCTTTCTTGGCAGAGAATTACAACAGGAAAAAATGGCTACAGGATTTAAGAAAACATTGTGGTGTTTGGTGATAATAACTTACGTTTCTATAATGCCCTCCAGCTCACAGAATGCTTTCCCATTATTATTTCATTGAATTCTCACAAGTCCCAGAGGTAGGTAAGACAATACTGTATTATGGTTAAGGAAATGCTGTCTCTACCACTCACCTACCATGTGGCTGTGTGGGTTATTTAAGAGCTCTTAAGCTTACTAAACTGAGATTTGAAATGGGAGTTTAATAATACCTCCCTCTTAGGACCGTTGTACAGATTATATGAGATAACGCATGCACGGATGCTACTGTATAGTAGTGCTTAATAAATAGCAGCTATAACATTGTTAGGTACAATAACAATGCTCACTTGACAGGTGAGGAAACTAAAACCGACAATTTGCTGAAGATCACATCCTTAGTGATCGGCAGAACCAGAATGCCAGTCCGATTCTGCCTCCAACTTTAGTCCCCTTTCCGCTACCCCGCAGCCAAGCCATGTGACTCAGGACTGTTCTGGTGCCTCCGCCAGCACAAGTTCCCCTTCTAATGCAGCTCTGCCTTGGTTTCTCCGGTGCACTGATTTTTTCCATGTCTCCTTTTGTATCATCCACAGAACATCATCAAGAAGGTGATCGGGCAGAAGTTTGTGTACAAGTTTGTCTCTTTCCCCGAGATCCTGAAAATGGACCCTCACGCCGTGGAGATCAGCCGGGAGAGCCTTCTGCTGCAGGACCGGGACTGCAAGGCGCCCCCCGAGGGCCGCGAGGTGCACAGACACAGCTTGTCAGCCCTCAAAGGCACGAGCCGCAACGAATACATCCACTCGGGCCTGTACTCGTCCTTCACCATTAATTCCCTGCAGAACCCACCAGAAGCCTTCAAGGCCATCAAGACGGAGAAGCTGGAGGAGCCACCGGAAGACAGCCCTCCTGTGGAAGAAGTCAGGACTGTCATCAGGTTTGTGACCAATAAAACCGACAAGCACGTCAGCAGGCCCGTGGTGTCCCTGCCCTCCACCTCCGAGGCCTTCCTGGCCTCCTCCGTCTCAGCCAAGATCTCCTCTTTAATGTTGCCGAACGCCGCCAGCATTTCTTCCGCCTCACCCTCCTCCTCTCGGTCCCCGTCCCTGTCCCCCAACTCGCCCCTCCCTTCTGAACACAGAAGCCTCTTCCTGGAGGCCGCCTGCCATGACTCGGATTCCCTAGAGCCCTTGAACCTGTCATCGGGCTCCAAGACCCGGTCTCCATCTCTTCCCCCAAAGGCCAAAAAGCCCAAAGGCTTGGAAATCTCCGCACCTCCACTGGTGCTGTCCGGCACCGACCTCGGCTCCATCGCCCTCAACAGCCCCGCCCTGCCCTCAGGCTCCCTCACCCCAGCCTTCTTCACTGCACAGGTAAGAGCTGCACCCAGACGAAGAGGGGAAGGGATTGCCGCCAGGACACCTGCCTTCTGTGTCCAGGAGGGCCGGTGTAGCCAAGTCTCTGTGTGAATGTGAAGGGAAGTTACTTTTCCACCCCGGACCCAGGTATCCGCAAGAGCAAAGGCAGGGTATTGGCTCCAGCGGGTGCTTGGTTGGTTTCTGGCTTTTAGGGGCCTGAAGTGACCAGAGGCTGGAACGTGCGCACCGACCATCAGAGCAGACCCAGGATTTCCTAGGAAGGCTGGGGGCACCCAGGGGTGTTTCAGAAGGCATTTGGGCTTTATGGAACTTTCCAGTCCTCTCGGGTGGGGAATTTGTTCAGTAGCCATTTGCTTTCTGTTGATAAGGAAATAGGTGTTAACTGATGCAGGCCTTGCAGTTGTCAGTGTAGGCCGTGTTGCCGTGTAGTCCCTAGTAAGAAATAGTTCTGAGGGCCATAACAGCCCCACCGAACATGAGGAAGGGATGCTTCAGTTAAATAGCGCTCCTGTGAGGAAGCCCAGGTCCACATCAGCTCAGGAGAGGAAAGCGAACTTAGGGAGCACGGGAGTCTTCAGTGCTGTTAACTCCAACGAGAAGGGAGCCTTTTCTCTCTCTCCTTTCCTTTCCTTTCCTTTCCTTCCTCACCTGAGGACATGTTTTCATTGCTTTTTTAGGGAGAGAGGAAGCGGGGGAGAAAGCGGGAGAGAAACATCGATTGGTTGCCTCTCGGATACACCCAACAGGGGATGGAACTCACCTCCCAGGCACGTGCCCTGACCTGACCGGGAATCGAACCCATGACTTGGGGATGTGCCCTGACTGGGAATCTAACTTGTGATCTTGCAGTTCACGGGAGGACGCTCCAACCAACTGAGCCACACCAGCCAGGGTCGCAGCCTTTTGCTTTAAATGTTATATTCAGATGCTCTTTCTTGTCCAGCTGGCAATTACAGGGCAGAAAGGCAAGCACGTGTTGGGGAAACCCTGTTCTGTTTCCTCTGGAAAACTGGATGCGTTTTGGTGGCAGCGTTAAGCTCATTGACTTTGGGGTCACAGACCTGGATTCAGTTCCTGGCTATTCCGTCTGGTCGAATGCGACTGGGCACTTGATCTTTGAGCCTGTTTCCAGGCCTGTGAAATGGATTATTGTGAGGATTCAAAGGGATGAGAGGCGCGGTGACAGAGCTAGCTACAGCCGGCAGGGGTTGTTGTCAGAGGGCTGCGTGCACCAGGTAGGGGGCGTGCCGGAGGTGGAGGAGCGGTGTCTGTCTCCGTGTCTGCACTCTCCGCCGTGATGTCTTTAGCAGCAGCAGCAGCATGTGTTGAGGTTTTCCTGTATGGCCGGCACTGTTCTGGACACTGCATTCCCTTGGTTATGTCTCAGTTCCACGAAGCACATATTGTTATCGCCCCATTTTTCCCGCTGAGGTCAGGGAGGCACAGTGCTAAAGTAACTCCAAGTGATAAAGTTGGTCCAAGGTTGTCCAGCTAGTAGGTGGCAGAAGCGAATTTGAATCCAGTTTTTCTGCTCCGGAATCCATGCTCTTAAGTAAAATGCGCTGGGCATGGATACTCACTGGGGAAACGCCGGCTGTCCTTGATCAGACGTCTGCAAAGCAACCGAAAGCAGCTCTTGGCTGTTTTCCCCTCTGTGGCTTCTCCCCGCAAGTTGGTGGCCCAGGGATTTGGTGGCAGC
The DNA here is from genome assembly GCA_039655065.1 of Glossophaga mutica. Taxonomy (NCBI): domain Eukaryota; kingdom Metazoa; phylum Chordata; class Mammalia; order Chiroptera; family Phyllostomidae; genus Glossophaga; species Glossophaga mutica. The sequence goes on along the minus strand of CM077304.1, from coordinate 19,643,995 downwards.
CAAGCGAACTGAGCGAACCGCCCGGTGACTAAGGACTGCTGAGTAAATGCCTCAGAACAGTAACACGAGAAGTGGGGCGGGGGTGGGCGGTCTAAAGATCCCCTCCCTGGCCAGCTTTGTGTTTGCTGCGTAAGGTTTAGCGAGGTCCCACGCCAGGCCAGAGTCAACTCTGATTTCAGTATCTGCTTTCCCTGAGAGCCTGTTTCACTGTCTCTGAGCCGACTGGGACACTTGCCAGGCCTGCAGTTGTGCAGGAGGGAATTGGCTCAGGCGAGCTCTGTGGTTTTGGACCTGGACACAGTGAATTTAGGGTGGCTCTGCTCAGTGGGGCTGAGGGTGCTGTACGGCAGGGATGAGGAGAGGAGGGACCCTGGCATGAGATGGGGACACAGGGTGGATGCAAACGGATGCAAATCTCAGGATGGGGAAGCTGAACCTGCTAGAACTGGCCTAAAAGCAGGGAGGGACAAGCCTAGGAAAGCCAGGTGACCTGTGCCTTGGGCAGATGGGAGGGAATGGTCCTCAGCCAGCCTGTGAGGGTTCACGCTGTGAAGTGTGAGTTAGTGGCAGGAGTCCCAGAATGGGGACCAGGGCTTCCCGAAGGAGGGAGGCAAAGGGCAGGGTGTGGGTGGGCCCAGGAGAGGGGAGGGGAAGTGGGGGCCTGGGCTGAGAGAGGGCCTTTGGATGCGGGTGGGGTGAGGAGAAAGCGCACCACGTGATGCTCTGAACAGGCTCAAAGGAGGCAAGGGCTGCCTTCTGGAGGTGGCGCACTCTCAGGACTTGAGCCGCCCTCACCTTCTAGCAGCGTCTGCTCCGCTCTGCTCCTGGCATGGGCCTGGGTGGCCAAGGGAGGCTGACGGGGAGGGAGAGAAGCAGCGAGGGAGAAACCAGAGAGAGCAGAGAAAGGGCAGGACTCAGGCATTGAGGGTGCTCACCCAGTGGGTCCCCTGAGGTCAGACAGGACGGTCATGCGGTTTCATCTAACGGCAGCTTACGTCCAACATTATTTTGTATCAGTTTCAGCTGCACGGCACGTGATCAGTCACACACTTCGTGGGGTTTTATCCTGAGGGCTTAGGGCAGACCTGGAGTCAGTGTAGGGTTCAGATCCTGGGATTCTATCCCCCAGGAACTGCTGCGTGTGCCCCCCAGCCTGACCCACTCATGGTCTCCCTCCAGCGGACACAGCACCAGCTTTCTGATGAGCCCACCAGGCTGGGGATAGCTGGGAGCGGGATCCCTGAAATCGCCCCCAGGGGACGGGAGCCGGACTTTCCTTGCTCCCAGCTCAGCTCTGGGAGCCCCCTCCCCTGCAGGGGGCTTGGAGCTTTTCTCCCGGGGCAGCAGTGGCGGCTCACTCCTGCAGCTCAGGTTCCCCTCCCAGCCTGGCACCTGGGCCGCGGAAACGAGGCTCCCTTCTGCGGAGCGTGCCGTGTGACTCTGTTTGCACGTAAGTCTGGCTGCCTGTGGAAACCTCCTGTAAACTCTTCGTAACAGGTGGCCTTACAAGAGGTGAAAGCTGGGCTGGAATAACTTGATACTCTGAAAATGAAATTCCCAAGAATGTAGTTTATTCCAAGAACTATTTATTTATACTTTACTTACTTATTCTAAGAATAATTCGCAGTCATTTTCCAGCAAGAAACATGGGAGGAGGAAGGTCGGGTGAGCAGAGTCTTGGCACGACCAGGGTCCTGCGGTTGCAGTGCCCTCTGGGGACCCTCTGGGGACTGAACCACACACCTCGGATAAGCCCACATTCAGATTTGAAATTTCATCTGCAAAATGACATGGGGGGAAATCATCAGCCGCTCCCATCAAACATACTTGGGGTGCCTCTGCTGGGCCCTGTGCGACATGCGTTGAGGTGACTCTCGTTGATGAGTTTTGGGGAAACCAGATTACTAGAGCAGACAGACACGAAGATCGCCCAAAGGCCCCTCAGGCCCGGACTGTGAGGAACTGGAAAGTGGGACTGCAAAGCCCGCTGGGTACCGAGTGATAAAGCTGGAGTTTAGCTGCCAAGGGTAGCAACTGCCAGACTATCAAGGTCATATCGGACTACTGCTAGAAGAGCAAGGATGTTGTCTCCGGTGGCAGGAGCTGCAGAAGCTGAGACAGGGCAGACGCCAGGATGTGGAACCCTCGGGGTCCTAGCCAGGTGCCGTGGAAGCCCGGACGGTGGGGGCTGGACCCCCCGATCCTCTCTCTCCTGCACCGTGTGTTGTCCGTCCCTCTTCCTTCCCTTTGTCTCTTCCGTTCACTCTCTCCCTCCTCACCTTTCAACCAAGTTTGTTCAGAAGCAGAGGCTTTGTGCCAAGACCCCTGTTAACCTCACGTAGGGTGTTTAAGATGCTCGACTCAGATACGTGCAGGCACCGCAGCGTGAACTCGCCATCCGAGTGTGAGCACGTGAGCCTCGGGCTGTTTCTGGCAGCAGCAGCCTTGGCTTAGCACTGAGTGGAGACAGTTTGAGGGGGGACCGAAATGCTGAAACCTCCTCCCTGCACTTCCTAGTCAACGAAATGTAGCAACTTTGAGCCAAACCCCTAAGGTGGGAATTGAGGAAAACAGAGGTGTGTGTTGGGGCACAATCAGGGTACACTGCACCCCATCCCAGCTCTGGGGGGGTTCCTGTCTTACTGTCTCTCTTGCCATTATCACAGAAGGAAGGAAGTTTGCTTTTTTTCTTCGTCTCACTCTTAACGCTTCCCCTGCTCAGCCTGCAGCGTTCTCCACGCTGAGCCTTGAGTGACGAGGTTGTCCTTCTCGGAGCTTTGCATTGATGGCATCAGACTTGATACTCCTGTTGCAGGTTCTTGCTTGTCCCAGCTCTGGGCTCCCTCTTCCCACCCTGGGACCATGTCCTCTCCCTCCTCCTCTGCCTTTCCTGTTGACTCTTCATGGTTCTCCAGCCTCCTCCCCACTCCCACCCTCATTCCTCTGTTTCTCCAGCCACGTGCTGTACCTGCGCTGGACGCCTCTGGAATTCTCTGTCTTGTCCCCTTAAGGTCAGCACATTCAGCACCACACACACGTCTGGGTGATTCTGCTTCTCTTTCAATGGCCTTAAAAACCACGTTTTTATTTGAACTCTGACAACTCTGCGAGTTTCCAGGGATTTACTGTCACCCTCCACTTGGGGATATTGTTTAACCCCTAAGTGTCATTGTCATGGATTCTGTTGGCATCTGTGGGAGATGAAGATTAGAGACATTTGCTGGTACAACAAACGGTTAAATGGACAGCCTCATTTTCTCTCCTTCCCGACCTGCCTGTACTGCAGCCCCAAATCCAGTCCTCTGCAAACAGTCCTCTGCAAACGCTCTGGCCACGCAGCTCAGCTGCACTTACCTGTCCCTTTGAGTCGGTCCACTAAGGAAGGCACGGTCACTGTTTGTTAGCTCGTTTGGGAAATAGTTGTTGAATAACATCCCCCCCACACAGACACGGACACCATTAGCGAGGCACCTGGGCGTACTGAGGTGAGCGCGACAGACATAGTTGCTGCTCTCAGGGGCGCACAGCTGCTGTCCAGGGGGCGAAGGGTAAGGGGCGGCATGAAGGTTAGGGTGGTGTTTCAGTGGCCCCAGACACTGGCTGAGGAGTTCAGTCTTGTTTTGATGGGAAAGTAACAGCTGCTGGAGGTGTAAGTCAAAGGAAACAAAAATGCCTATTAGACTGTCAACAAATAATTATTGAACGTTATTTGAAGCCGCAGAGAGAACACCAGAAGTCAAAGCACCTATTTTTATGACCATGGGACCTCGCCGTGACAAGGTAAACACACAGACCAGACAGCACCCATCAGGGTCAAGTACACAGTAAGAGAAGCACCTCAGGACTAGAAGGGGGAAGCTCCTTTAGTCCAGTCCAGCAAACATGGGTTGAGCACTTCGGTGTTAGCTGCTGTGCGCGGAGCTGGGGTCACAACCATGAATCAGACCATCCCTGACCGCAGGAACTTAGCTGACGTTGGTTAAACCAGTGTCCCAGATGCGGTGCAGAAGGAATACATAGGCAAAAAGGAATGCTGAGGAGGAAGGGGTTAACTATGCTGGGGTGGGGGAAGGGTGCTGAGAGAGCTTTGTGGAGGGGGGAACACAGGTGGGCAGGGTGCTGAGGGATCATAGCAAGTTATCAGGCAGATGAGGGGAAGAGGGCGTTGTAGGCAGAGTTAGAGTGCGAGCCAAGGCGTGAAGATGTGCAATGGTAAGGTAGCCTCGGAAGTGGTGGGGGAGATAAATTTTAAAGATGAAGGAGTAGGAGATGGGGCATGAGTGACAGAGTCCAGACTGTGTTTTAGAAATCACCCTGACGACACGGGCTGGGCGGAAGTGAGGCTGGGACCGGTCGGGGTACTATTATAATATTCCAGGTGAGAGACGATGAGGACGGAAGGCTGTGACCGTGGGATGGGGCCAGCGGTGACAGATCTGAGAGACACAAAGGGAATGCCCGTAGCAGGACCCGGTGACCGGGTGTGGAGGTGGTAGGGGAGAACCTGAGGTGGAGTCTGAGGAGCCTGGGAGGAAGAATAAGCTCAAAGGGAAAGGTCCCATGTTCAGTTCGGGCCATGCTGAGTCAGGTGGAAGCATCCCGCTGCACCTGGAGTTCAGGACATTAGGGAGTCACCAATGTGTGCGGTGTGGTTAAAACCATGGGAACGGATGAGTTTGCCTGCGGAGTGGGTCTAGCCTGGGGAGCTACAGGCTGGGTGGTCAGGGAAGTTCTGGAATGAATTCCGCTCAAGAACTGGTTGGCCGAGATTCTGTGGGTCTCTATGTCTGTTAGATAAGTTCGGGACATATCGAGCAGTGTGGGAGGGTTCATATAGGGAAACCGGGGAGTGTCTGAAACCAGGTTATGGAGGAACCCAGAACTGTGGCTGAGGAGGCTGTACGTACACAGCAGGAGCAGAATAAAGAGGAACGAGTTCCAGGAAGGATCCACAGACCATGCCCAGAGGCTGTGGCTAGCGGAAGGCACTCCGCGTGTTGGCGACTGGGATGCTGCGTTGTACTGCGTCTGTGGCACATGACGCAGACTGTGTGCAGTATTTCCTGAGTGGACAGATAAGTGGGGGCACTGTGATAGTCAAACACTGGATTTGGAAAGAAGGCGGTAAATTCACGTTTGAGCATGCCGGCCGGGCATTCCAGGTGAGAAGCCAGGGCGTGCACCTAGAGTTACTGATCGCTTCAGCGCATCCAGTGGTTAGGAGCTGTGTGCCACAGGGGGAACAAAGATGAGCAAGGGCAGTATCTTAAAGGTTACAGACAGAGGCATAATAAAAATATGCAAATGATTACCATACCATGAGGCAGAACATGCTTCAAAAAGGTGGTTGTAAAGTGTTGTAAGGACTCAGAAAAAAGAGAAGCGGCATCTGTTGAAGGGAGAATGGGACAGCCTCCTCTGTGGTGGTGGCACTTTGACGGGCAGGTGGGAGGAGGAGGTCAGAGGCACTCAGGCGTGGCGTGGCTGGACACCGGCACACCAGGGTACAGCTCAGACGTGTGAGCTTTCTAGGAGACTCACCACTAAGTGGAAGAGCCAAGTGGGAAGGATGGATGAGAATGAGACCCTGGAAGGGGGGTTTTCCCCCTTGAAAGTGAATGCTGGTCACCCTGGGGCCTTAGGGCATCTCCCTCCCTGGCAGTTTACAGGATCAGGAGCTCTTTGTCATTCAAAAGACACATGGGAGAGGAAGCCAGTGCGGTCTGCTGGCCGGTTCTTTCATTAGCCTCTGGTCCGTAGGCTCAGCCCTCCCTGCCTGATTCCAGGAGCTGTGGAGAGGTGCTCTGAAGGCTGTCACTGAACCTGAGGTAACCCAGGGCAGGCTTTATAAAAACGTGCCTTGAAAGAGCAACCCAACAGTTCTTTCTGGAAGGCCACAGGACCTTCAGGGAGATCAGAGATGGGAGGGAGAGGAGTGGATGAAGTCACTTCACGATTCATTTGCATATATTATGAAAGGCATTTCAAACATTAAGCATGGGAAACAGAGGGCTGCTGTCTTCCGAATACATCTCGTATCCTTAGAAAAACATGTGTGCCAACATCTCAAATCCAGACATGGGTACAAGTTTTAGACTATAAAAATGTAAGTGCTACACTCTGTATATAGCTCAAAGGATTAAAAAAGAATGGGTGTGTATTCATGGCCACAGATGAGAGAAAGCGAGCCAGGTTTTGTAGTTTAGAAGATGCATCTCTTCAGAGCTTTGAGATCTCCGTTGGCGGGTCAACGAGGAGGCTCTCAACGCACTGGTTACGACACGTGGATGTGGCATCCCGTGGTTGGACCGGACTTGCGTAACATGCAAATATTAGTTCTCGGGTCACCTGAGCCTGTGGATGTGAGCCTTACAGGACTGAGAGGAGCTTTCAAGTACCTGCTGACCAGACTGGTTTGTCTGTTGCAGAACATTAAGCACTTTTCTACGTACAGCTGAGTTTCTCCCATGAACAGGTGGAATGCATTTAGTGTGTCAGGTAGACTTCTAATGAATTACTAGTGATAACCGTCTTGACACGTGCTGAGCATTTGCTGTGCCAGGTACATAGTAAGAGCTTTTACACGAGTATCTTATTTAATCTCCCCAATAATACCGTTAACGTAGGCATTTTTCCTCCTCATTTTAGAGAGTAGGAAACTGAGGCAGAGTGCAGCTGCCTAGCTAAGTAGTGGTTCCGAAACTGGCAGAGCCCGTGCTGAACTGTTGAGTCTTTTTTTTTTTTTTTTTTGAAAGATTTTATTTAGTTTTAGAGGGAAGGGAAGGGAAGGAGAAAGAAAGAGGGAGAGAAACATCAATCAGTTGTGATACGCGCCTCAACCCGGCACTGAACCTGTGACCCAGGCATGTGTCCTGACCGGGAATCAAACCAATTACCTTGTTTTTTGTTTTTTTTTTTTGCTTTGTGGGATGAAGCCCAACCAACTGAGCCACACCAGTCAGGGCAGAACCATTAAGTCTTAACCATTAGGCCAGGGCACACTTGTGAAATTGCGTTGGATTAGAACAAATGGGAAGCTTATCCAAACCAGATATTTATCTTAGTGACCTGATAGGTCATTCAACATGTAGAAAATTATGTATAACCAAACACTCAAATAATTAGGTATAAATTAGTTTACTTTCGGTATCTTCACAGTTTGAGAACCTTTGGATGTTTGTCTCCATTGCTCTGAGCAGAGCAGAACTTTCAGCTTCTGTTTGAAACAAGCCAAATGCTCTTCAATGATTAACAAAGCTGCTTAGGTCGATTCCAGGGAGCAGTAACACGTTAGCATCCAGCATGATGCAATCTGAACTGTGGTTCTTCTTACACGAAGCACCTGCTGACATCACAAAAGCACCGAGGAGCTCCTTCCAGTCACCACAGGCGCACAGCCACCCCGGGCAAGGGAGTGCGCCTTTGCTGAAAGCCATGCAGACTTGCCAGCGGGGGCGGGCTCTTTCTCCTGCCCTCGAGCTGGCTTGCAGGCCAGGACTCCTGCTGAGTGTGTGCAGGCAAATGCGGTCCTTGGCATCCTCCCGGGAAACCCAGAGTTTTGGCTTTACACCCAATCTGACAAGAAAGGATTTGTCTTTCCCCCTTCAAACCATTGCCAGGGAGATGAATTCTCATCAGCCCCACATCCGGAGTGAAATCTGGAAAACCTAGTTCAGAGCTTTTGAAGAAGCTGCTACAGGGCATTTTAGCAGCAAATCCTAGACCATTAAAGGGCCATTGAGAGGGAAAAGTGAAGCTTGGGAGGCCCTTTTAAAAATATGCTTGTGTTTGTAACCCATGGGTGTCCATGATAGAAAACCAAGAAAACGTAGACAGGGAAAAGTAAAGCCCTGAAATGGGATCCTGTTTTGGGGTGCACTAAATCTTGTGTCATCTAAGCGGGGTGGGGGCACACTGAAGATACCATCAGGACAAAAGGTGCTACGAACTCGAGATTTCCACTAGGTTGTTTAAGGGAAGATAACTTGTCTATGCCTCTCTTCTTTTAAAAATTGCTAATACAATCAGCATTAAAGAAATTAAAATTAAACAGTGCTCTCAGCCTTGCAGAAATTAGAGTTGTCAGATTTTCTTATGATGGTGAGGCTGTTTCTGGGTTCGAGGGCGGGGCACCTGGCCACATTACTGACCGTCACTGCAGTCGGGCGATGAAACCTGTATCAGAAACTGTCTGTGTGCTTTCTTTGCTAGACACCAAATGGATTGCTCCTGACCCCGAGTCCGCTGCTCTCCAGCATACATTTCTGGAGCAGCCTTAGTCCAGTTGCTCCACTGAGTCCTGCCCGGCTGCAAGGGCCAAACACGCTGTTCCAGGTGAGCCGTTGGAAACGAACTTCTAAAGAATGAACTTTCTAAGGGATGTGTTCCCCAGGGCATCCTGCACAGGTAACAGTGAGTTCCGCCCTACGTTTGGTTAAGGTGTTAGGTTTCCAAAGGGAGCTTACGCTAATGGGGCTGCGCACGAAAGGCAGCCTTCAAAGTCAGGCATTTTCAATGGGGCAGAAACGGAGTACTCCCAGCAGGCACCCACACATGGAACACCTCCTTCTTCAGATGTTCCAGAACTTTCATTGATTATGAAAACTGGCTATTTATCAAGGAAAAGGCAAAACTTTGTAAAAATCCTATTTTATAAGGATTTCATAGGACTTTAAAAATATTAATGTATTAGTCAATGGTGACATGACTAAAAAATAGCAAACGATCTTTCTTTACTACAATAGAAAAGTTATCTGTATGATACATAATGAAGTTTGCCTTGTTCCATAACAAAAAACGGAGTATTCAAGGCATTTGGTTAAAAACTAAGTCTTCGCAGCTTTATCTTGCAAAACTCCCTGTACTATGTAAGCACAGTCATTATCCATTCACGCACTAGGATCTTGCAGGTAGCATCACCTGCTAGCAAGTGGAAATCACTCTTTCCTTTCCGATTGTTACTCACTGGCCCCAAGACATTACCGTTTGAGTATGTGAGGGTAGGACAGAAAGGATCCTACCTAGGGACAGGTGTGAGGCGAAGCTGGATCAAGTGCCAGCTCCCTCTGTACCTAATTCTAGTCTCATCCGTCTCCCATCCTGTATCCCATGCCTGCCCCCCAGCGTGCCCACACCACTCAAGTTGTTCTTTTGATCCCGTTGCATCTAGCACTTACCACTTTGTATTACAATGGCCTGTTCCATCTGGCGATCTCCCCCACTAGCCTATGGGCCCTCGAGAGGTCAGAACCGCTTCTTGTTCACTGTGGTGTGCCACCGGCATCTAGCACATTGCTTGGTACACAAATGATGCTCAGTAATTATCTTCAATGGACTGAATGGATGCATGAGTTTGTCTAGAAATGTCTAACAAAGTGTTAGAAAGTTCAGGTCTCCATGCTTTTTTGTCGGTCACTTTGCGTGTCAGGGTTAACATTTACACCTCCCCTGAGCAAGGAGCTGTACATGGTGGGACTTAGGGTCTCGTTTGAGGAAAGGTGGGGGTGCTAAGGAGGTTCTGATTGCCATCTTGCTTCTCTGGTTTCCTAGTAGGGTGGAGGTAGGGTGTCATGATGTCACTGTCTTCCTGGGGTAATCAGGTTTCTCTCCCTGGCCCTTCTTCCCATCTCGGGATTGAGCTTTTTGTGCACAGCCGACATGTTGATTCATAACCATTATAACTCAGGCAGGGAAACAAAAACTAGAAAAAGCAAGCAAAAAGCAGTGAGCAAGTGGCTTTAGTAAAATTTTAGATTTGCAGTCTTTTGCTGGGGAGCCGAAAGACCGTGTTTCCTGAAAGTCTCCAGGTCGGAGCGGCAGTATCCTGGCATCAGAGCTCCGAGGAGAGCAGAGAGTGGCCTGGTGCATGTGCACGTGACGCTGCACGGAGCAGGGACGGCAGTACTGCTCTGAACCAAGGCTCCAACGCAGGGGCCAGCAGATACTTGTGAATAATGAATGGATGCTCCTTCCCTCCTGACTTGGAGTTCTGCCACCTGAGTGCTGCAGGGCTCGATGACCTCCCAAGGAAGCCACAGAGAACTATTACTTGGGAGTTCCTTGGCATACCTTGCCTTGGATACTGAACCTTTTCTAGCCCGTTAACCCCTACGGTAACCATGGTGCAAGTCCGCAGTGATTCTGTACATTTTCACGCTATCTGGAACTCTGGGAGTAGGAGACGTGTATGTCCTTTTCAGTCACGACTGTGAACGGGTGATTCTCAAAGTCAGCATGCAACAGAAGTGGCTGGAAGGTGTGTTAGAACCGAGTGCTGGGCCCCACCCCAGAGTTTCTGATTCAGAAGCAGGCCTGGGATGGGCCAGGGGACAACACTCTGTAAGTTCCTAGTGATGCTGCTGCTCCGGGAACCCCACTTCCAGAGCCACTGCACACCAGCCATTCCCATTTACATTTAGAATTCTGTGGAAGAAATGGCTGTGCTTAAGGGCTGCCTGCTTAGAACTGTAATTTCACAAAAGGGCCCGTCCGCTCTCCTGAGCCATTCAGAATACACTGACGGGCAAAAGTACATTTGCAAGTGTGAATACAGGAAACAGAGTTTATTCTTGTGTTATTCTTTATAAATATTGTACTGTTTCCCATACCAACTGTACAACTACTTTTGCCCACCCCTGTACAATCCTAAAAACACACCTGTGTTTGGATGCCTCATACGGCCTTGGACCCTCTTTCTGATTGGGGTCCAGGAGACTAAGGAAAAACCTTTTCAAATATTACTCTTTCTATAGTAAGAACAGTTGAGTATGGTGAAAGCTGAAATTAGTTTTGAAAATGATAAATAAGAAAACACAGTAAGAGGAATAACACTTTTTGGGGGGGAGAATTTTTAAACAAGTTTGAGCCGAACTGATGACCTATCCTGGGAGCAAGACCTCACAAGCTCCCTATAACTTGGATTTTTAGAAATAGGTATTTAAATGGCGGGTTTACAAAATTCCCATGGGTATCACAGTGCCCCTCTCAATTAATATAAATAATTTTCCTTAAAAATAACAAACCTTTTTCACATGTGCTGTAAATATGTTTGAGGAAGGAAAAACTATAGAGTATGTTCATCAGGGGTGTCCAGCCCGTGGCCCAGGATGGCTATGAATGTGGCCCAACACAAAATCGTAAATTTACTTAAAACCTCTTTTTTTTTTTGCTCATCAGTTTTCATTAGTGTTTGTGAATTTAATGTGACAACTCTTCCTCCAGTGTGGCCCATACATGCCAAAAGGTTGGACACCCCTTGATGCCGGCAGATTTCCTGTTGTGAGGATTAGAAAAGTAGATCAGAATCCTTAGAGTAACAGTGGACAGAGCCGGTAAGTTTTTGCACGGAAGGTCCCCTGACAGAATTGTTGCAGCAGACACTGAAGAATTTAAGGGAAGGAGAGAGAAGATACTTCCCTTTCTGGGAAGAGGCATGCTCTGTGAGATGTGTTCTAGAGAGATGGCAAATACATGTTGTGTTAAATCTAAATACACAGACTTGATTTACACATAAAGTGAGAGCTGTTTCAAATGGACAGTTTGGCATTTTAAGTTTGTCTATAGGATGTCTGTTCCATTTTTGAAACAGACATTTTGAAACAGACAAAAACAGAAAGATTTTGATCAAATTTGGAATAAGCCTAGTAAGTACAGATACATGGTGAAACAAGGTGGGACTGATGAACTTTTCAATTGAGAATGTTTTCTGCAATTTTTAATTCAACAAACCTAACCCAGCAAATATTTGTGATGCTCTCAGGCAGAGACTTAGGGGTTACACAGTACGGGAATAACAGATGTGTAAACAAAATACTCTAAGAACCTGACAAGAGCAGCTCTTTCCAGCTGGGAACTGGACAAAAGCTCCAAGGAAGTGGCACCTGAGCTAAGCGAAGAAGGGACAGGATTTTACCAAACAGTGAAGCACATTCTAGATGAACAGAGCAGCATGGTACGAATATGAAATAGTCTGAATAGGAAGGTTCTGGGAAGTCAGATTGGAAATGCAGCTGCAGGACTTGCACAGTATGCTGGAGTTCCCACCTTAATCTCTTAACGTGTTAACCGTGGAAGCTTGTAAAGCTGCAGATAGTATGACAAGGTCTCTATTTTAGAACGATATCACTGATATTAGTGTGGAGGAAGGAGGACTGAAGAGAAAGTGTAAGGGTCAGGAAGATGTGAGGAAATTTACCCTATTCCAAATACTGAGGGAAGAATAATCTTTTAGATGAGAACAGTGGAACAGGAATATATTTAGAAGGTACTCTAGAAGTAAAATTGAGAGGAAGACTTTTGCTTGGGTGTGAAAAGTAGGTAATGTAAATTAAGAAGAGGCAAAGATCACTGTGATTAAAAGACTGGAAGTGCTATTAATAACAGTAGTTAACATTTACTGTATGCCAGACATTGTTCTAAGCACTTTTTGTGGTTTCTCATTTAATACTCAAAATACTTCTATTTGAATAAAGAAACCAAGGTCGAGACGTTGCTTCAGTTTACCCTGATCACACGTTGACAAGTGGCGGAGCTCTGGTTCAAGTTTAGCCCAGCCACCACTCTCCCTGAGAAAAACGGGCACAGAAGAGCAGGTTTGGTGGGGAAGAGGCATCTAACCCAACAAGAACTGATTACTGAGTCCAGTGTAGGAGAAAAGGCAGGCTGAGGACAGAAGTCCGGGGAATGCTGCAAGTTTAAGAACAGGGACTGCGGGCGGGGCGGGGGAGGGTCAGAGCCAACGAAGAGGACTGTGAAACATGCCAGAACAGCCAGGCTCACCCAGGGAAACCGGGACAATTGAGTGTAGACGAATACAGAACAAAGGGCAGAAATCACTGAGATACTTTTGAAAACAGACACTAAACCAAAAGTGGGTTGTTTTGAAGACACAAAATGGACAAAACCAAAATGAGAGAAGATGCAAATAAACTGAAAGAATAAAAAAAAAAAACCTGTTCTTTTTCCAGACTACATTAGTCAGGGGCACTGAGCCCTTTTCCCTTAGATTGCCAATAAAAAAATGACAACAGCCAACACAGCAGTAGCTGTCCAGTGTGAATGAATCAAAATTGTACCTACTTTTTTGTCATAGCAGTAAGAAATATATTTTTTGATGTGCTGCAGGATGTTAGTAATTAGTTTGTGTGCCATGAGCTAAAGAAAAAGTTGAAAATCACTGCTCCAAGTCAGTGGGATTAGTGGTTAGGAGCAGACTTGTGAGGAGATTTTACAACCCAGTTGAAATGGATAAAATTCTATAAAAAAATAAAATAAAACAAAATTCCAAAGTGTCAGAAAACAAAAACCTAGAATATGTGAATAACCATTAATGAAACTGAAACAGTAACTGAAGAGCACTCCCCTCCCCAAGCCCTGCCAAAAATAAATTGGGCGGTTTGGCACAGAAAGTGCAGTTTAAAGCTTGGCTTTACTGCTTATTAGGTATGACCTTTAGCCAGTCCTGAACTTATTTGAACTCTTGTTTTCTCCCCTATAAAATGAGGGAAACCAAACTTACCTTACAGGCTCTAGATACCAAATGAAATGACAACCATTAGTTAATTGTAAGGCAGTAGACCATACCAGTTATGTGAAATAGCTTGAAAATTACAAAAATATATTTACTTTTCTACAAATATTTGTTGTACTTCTAACATGTGCCAGTCACTTTAGTTTGATACTTAGTGTTTAAGTGAAGTTTGATATTTAATTCCTACTGAGAGCTCAGAAGATCATTGTGACACATACCATCCTAGACAATGGAAATCTAGTTGAAGCCTTAATTTATTCTTATTCACTTGGGCGTATAGCTGCTGTACTGCTTCTAGACCTGAAAGCCATCAAAGCATATACCTTATTCTATTTATCATCTTCATTACCAACAATACATAAATTAACATTATCCTTTACATTTTGGAATGTATGGGTCAATTTTCATATTATTATTTTAATTAGAAAGAATACTTTCTCAGCCCCAAAGGTATTCTTGCTTTCTAATCTTTTAAGATAAAAACATTCCTCATTCTCTTAAAAATTTATCTATTTTTAGAGAGTGTTAGGGTTAGGGTTATAAGGGAGGGAAGAGAGGGAAAGAAACATCAGCGTGTGGTTGCCTCTCATGCACCCTCTACTGGGCACCTGGCCTGCAAGCCAGGCATCTGCCCTCACTAGGAATCAAACCAGTGACCCTCTGGCTTGCAGGTCAGCACGCAATCCACTGAGCCGCACCAGCCAGGGTGACTCCTCATTTTTAACAGTTACTGGGAAGCATCTTTGTTGTACTCTGGAAAACTGATAGCCGATTTCAAAATACAATGTTAGAATTACTGATTTACATGCCAAGAGTCAGTTAATTTCTTAATATTGAAAAAACAATCAACATTCTACATAGCTTGGGATCTTTTTAAAAAATAGTGTTAGAATATACTTTAGCAACATATAAAGTACATTTCTTTTCTAGAAGTCTAGGCATATAAAATGAAGATGTTTTCTGAGCCTTATCCTGTTTGCTGTATGTAATCCTGACCTCCTTGTCATCTTCCAATTAATTACTCATTCTGTAAAATAATTTGCAACTTATCTGTATCACAGCGGTGATAACAGAACTGATCCACCATGGTCTATCTAGGAATGTAAAGAACTCAAGTTCTTCCCAATAGATGTGCAATAATTATTGTTAAAATCTTTTGTCCCCTACAGTTCCCAACACTGCTCAATGGCCACATGCCAGTGCCAATCCCCAGTCTGGACAGAGCTGCTTCTCCAGTACTGCTTTCTTCAAACTCTCAGAAGTCCTGATGACATCTGGCCACAACTAAAGACTCACTGACTGATGAAACATATTTGTCCCCATGGGCTAGTTTACCTGTGTCATGAGAAGGACTTTGTGAAACCCTGTTAATTTGGTTTGCACTTTTCATAACATGGATGGTCTAGAAATATGTTAGCATTTTAAAAACTTTTTTTATATTCAAGTATATATGAAATCTGTTTTGCATTAAGCGAATTTTAATATTTTTGTTTTTATATCCTCTTAGCTATTAAGTGTTGAACACTGTTGACAGTGAAGAACTTTTCTTAATGGTTTTCAGTGTAACTAATTAAGGATGTGAAGCTTTTTTCTCTTTAATTCTGCATATGCTGAACTGTGCTTATATACACCATTAACCAGCTGTGCCTTCCTTTGCATTTAGTTCTATGTAAATGATTTATATATTTTTAGTATTAAGAGAAAATGTTTGAAAGACAAAAATTAGTATCAAACAGCTCTAGTAGAATTTCATTATTTTTCACAAGTAGGCAATGTGAAAGCATATTCATATTATTTTGCTTTCAGTTATAAGAATTGCCTTAGAATCTCTTTTGAACTGAAATTCAATAAATGTAATGTCCAAGTAATGTTTTTATAAGAAGAAACTAAGCCATATTTAGACAATAAACATTCATAAAAAAAATGTTCGAAAGTGCATTTTTTATAAGGAATGTGAAAGGCTAGCCTCCCAGCTGTTTACAATCTTTTAGACTCCTCCCAAACAAAAAAAACCTAAGATGGAAAAGCTGTATCACGTTTACTCTGTCCTACCCCTGGAATATTTTCTAGGTTAGCATATTATATTTTCAAACAATTAGCCTTGGTTCTCCCTGTTTTTCACAGAGAATCACGCCCCTCTGATACATTTCCTGTATCACTGAGTTAAGGTTTCTCTAAACCCCTAGAACTATAATTAACATTTAAAAATCCTATGCTTTGGAAGGGGCTCACAGACTGGTGGTGAGTACAGACAATGCAGGGACAGTTCTATAACACGAGGTGTCCGCCTGTGTGTAGGTGTAGCCTTGCTTGTGGACATAGAGAGGGTATTACTGAATTGAGGGTAAGAAATGAAAGAAATCTGATACAACGAATAGAAGATTCTTCAGAAACCTCATCATTGTTGAACCGAACTGATTATGTTAACAGTTTCGAGCACTAAATTACTTTGTGTAGTTTAGAGCAGTGCTAACAGGAACGTAACCTCTGTTCCTTCAGAAAAACAGCAGGCACCACTCTAAGGCATCATTCTGTACAATATGAAAGTTCTAGAGGTAAGAGAACTGGAAAGTGCCCAGTGCTTTCAACTCAAGATCAGTTAACTCCCAACCTTAAGTTGAAGTAACAGACACCAATTTGAAATGTGACTAAATAATTAATTGATATAAACCAGGCATTAAATAGCAGGGATAAAAAAAACAAAGCTTGCAAAAACATTTCTTGACTTCTCAAAAATATCTAAAATTTTGTTAGGATACAAATGGTGAGATTTTTCAACTGGAACTGAGCATCTGTATGTGAGGTGATGGATGCCCTTATCTATGGGAAAAATGCAAACATTCCAACGTGCATCTTTGCATATAAAATAATGGAGCTGATTCCAAAATCCAGACACTACTGTCATGGGCTAAGGATAATTCTGTACAAAAATAGTTGGTCCAGCTGATATTTTACAAACATAAAATGTTAGAGCTAGAAAGGGCCTTTGAGAACGCATCCTACCCCAGCCCCACCCCACCATATTTTCAGATAAGGGCATTGCACAGGAGAAGCTGGAAGTCACCTAAGGCCGCCCAGCTCAGTGAAGGTAGGATAATGATCAGTCCAGTTCTGCTCCCCCATGCTTAGCTATATGTAACTACTAGTCCAAAACCATGTTAGGTAAAAAAACAGGTAAAAATGTAAGATTCTTACACAGAAACTAAAAAAGAAGTTAATGTGCAAATATCACAACCAAAAATATTTTCAAATGTAAATGCTGATTGGAAATATTCAAATGACTATATATCAGATTCTTGTATTCCTTTCCTCCAAATACTACAATTAACATAAAATCTGGCCCCATTTACTGGAAATAGAAAAATTCCATAATTGCTGATGGATCAAAAATCTCACTATAACACAAATAGGGAACAAGTACTTCATGAAGTATAACCCTTAGAGCTCTGCCTCATTCTGTGTGTGTGTGCGTGTGGTGTTTATTGTTTTTTAAA
This sequence comes from Glossophaga mutica, assembly GCA_039655065.1. Taxonomy (NCBI): domain Eukaryota; kingdom Metazoa; phylum Chordata; class Mammalia; order Chiroptera; family Phyllostomidae; genus Glossophaga; species Glossophaga mutica. Next base: position 19,626,973 of record CM077304.1, on the reverse strand, counting down.
CAACTATTTTAGTCAGAAAATAGTCTTCACACAACATATTAAATTTCTTCTTTTTATGTCTGCTTGATCAGTGTTAACTGTTAAGGCTAAAGTTTTATAGCACTATAATCTAAACATTGGTCCCTTTGTACACCTCTTTTGTATGACTGCAAATCTTCATTCACTTTCATATATGTATCATTTTTACTGTTATTTTTGTTCAATAAATACTTTGTGATAAAAGGTGTGAGGAGGCAAGTGGTTCGGTTTACTTCCATTTGCTTGGGGTAATCCAAATTTCACTTTTCCACATGGGTACAAGTTAGCAAACGAGTCTTATCATCTAGCCTTAAATGTGGTATATTGAAACAGGCTCTGTATATATAATCTGCTTTAAACAGATATTTAAGGAAACAAATATAATTATTAATATTGAATTGGAGAGAATGGAATGGGTTTAATAAGTGTCCCCTGACCTTTTAAATCTTGAATTCTCTCAATTGTTCTGTATTGAGATTGGAAGAGGGGGAAAATTTACCACTTATTTTTTTTAGCCACAACTAGTATCTTACTCAGTGGTGAAGGACGGAAAGCTTTCCCCCTAACATTAGGAAGAAGACAAGGATACCCTGTTGCCATTTCTATTCAACATAGAGGAAGGGGGAGGCATTTAGACCAGTCCTTGCAGAGGCAGGGGAAGGCATTCAGATCAGAAAGGAAGAAATAAAACTGTATTTACAGGTGATATCTTATATGTAGAAAACCCTAAAGAATCTACCAAAAAGAAAAAAAACTTATTAGAGCTAATAAACTGAGCAAAATTATAGGACACAAAATCAACATGGAAAAATCATCTGTATTTCTACACATTAGCAACAAAAAACTTGCAAAAAATAAAATACTTAAGGAATAAATTTAATGAAGGTGGCACAAGACTTGTACACTGAAAACTACAAACCATTGCTACAAGAATTAAAGACATCCTGCATTCACGGACTGGAAGACAATATTGTTAAGATCAGCTACCATACTACCCAAAGTGACCTAACAGATTGAATGCAATTCCTAGTACAATCTCAATGGCATTTTCTTTTTCCAGACATTAGAAAATTTGTACCCTAAAATTTGAAATTTCAAGGGATCTCAATAACCAAAACAATCTTATAAAAAAACAAAAAAGACCCACACTTTTTTTTTTTTAATTAATCCTCACCTGAAGACATGCTTATTAATTTTAGGGAAGGGAAGAGAGAAAGGGAGAGAAGCATCAATTGGTTGCCGCCTGCCCAGGGACTGAACCTGCAAACTAGGCATGTGCCCTGACTGGGAATCAAACCCACAATCTTTCAATTTATAGACAATGCTCCAACCAACTGAGCCACATCAGCCCATCAACAAGAGGGCCAAGACCAGCGGGAAAAGGACAATCTTTTCAACAAATAGTGCCAGGAAACTAGATATTCACATGCAGAAGAATGAAGTTGGACCTTCACTTAACCAATACACAAAAATTAACTCACTCTTAAAATAGGAAAATATTCATACCCTTGATTTGGCAATAGTTTCTCAAATATGCCATTAAGAGCAGAGGCAACAGAAGAAAAATAGATACACTGGAATTCATTAGAATTAAAATTTTGTGTATCAAAATGACACCATCAAGAAAGCAAAAGAATCAACACACTGGAAGAAACTGCAAATCATACACCTCATATATGTCTAATACCTAGAATATACAAGGAATTCATAACTCAACAACAAAGATATACAACACCATTTAAAAATGGGCAAAGGATTTGAATAAACATTTTTCCAAAAATGGCCAATAAGCACAGGAAATGATGCTCAACATCCTTAGTTATTAGAGAAATGAAAAACAAAATCACAAGGTTCTACTTTACACCTGTTAGAATGAATATAATAGTAATTTTTTTTTAAAAAGGAAGTGTTGGCAATGATGAGAAGAAACTGGAACCCTCATATATTAACCACTGGAAATTTAAAACAGTACAACTGCTCTGGAAAATAGTTTGGCAGTTCCTCAAAAACTTAAAAATTGAATTACCAAATAACCCAACAATTCCACTTCTAAGTACATAAGCCCAAAGAATTAGGAAAACAAGGATGCAAACAGAAGTTTGTACACCAGTATTCGCAGCAGCATTACACACAGTAGATGCGAACAACCCAAGGCCCATTAACAGATGAATGGATTAACAAAATGCGTATTTGTATCTCAGAATAGTATCCAGCCATGAAAAAGGAACTTCTGACACATGCTACAACATCAATAAACCTTGAAACATTGTGCTAAGTGAAACAGGCCCAACACAAAAGGACAAATACAGTATAATTTCACATACATGAAATTCAGACAAAACATGTATTTGAGGTTACCAGGGACCTGGGACATGGGGAAAATAGGGGTTATTTCTTAAAGGGTACAGAGTTTCTGATTAGAACTGATGAAAAATTTTGGAGATAGTGATAACTGCTGTACAACACTATGAATCTAATTAATGTCACAACTGTATATTTATGGCAAATTATATATATATACATATATATTTTATTACAATAAAAAAATAGTATATAAAAGCCCTCATGAACTGTCCCTCAGTCCAAAAGGTAAGTTATTATAACATGCTAACACACTTCCAAACATAGGCTGACAAAGCACCAAAAGAACACAACCACTTTTGTATATCTGAAGTGACACATTTAATGTGTGTTCAGATCATTTGGAGGGAAAACAAAAAAGTCATCCTGTCTCACCTTTAGGAACCTTGTCAGTTGAACACAAATCATAAGCATTCAAAGGTTCCAAATTTCTGAGTTTCCAAAAAATTAAAAATGGAACTGCACTATGACCCAGTGATTTCCACTTCCGGGCTATACCTAAAGAAACCTGAAACGCTAATTCAAAAGAATACATGTACCCTTATGTTCACTGAAGGGTTACAATACCCAAGATTTGGAAGCAGCCCAAGTGCCTATCAGTAGATGAATGGATAAGAAAACTGTGGTACATTTACACAATGGAGTATTACTCAGCCAAAAAAAAAAAAAAAGGATGGAAATCTTACCTTTAGCGACAGCACGGATGGACCTGTAGAACATTATGCCAAGTGAAATAAAGCAGTCGGACAAAGATGAATACCGTATGATTTCACTTACATGTGGACTCCCATGAACAAAATAACTAACAAATTAGACTTATAGATACAGAGAACAGACTGTCAACTGTCAGAGGGGAGGGGAGCTGGGGGACTGGGTGAAAAGGTGAAGAGATTAAACAACAACAAAAAAATCCCCTCACAGTCACTGATAACAGTACGGTGATAGCCAGAGGAAAATGGGGGTGGGGGAAGTAGGAGAGGGTGGGGGGATAAAGCGGCATGGAAAGAGACTTGACTTTGGGTGGTGAACACACAATACAATATACAGATAATGTATTATAGAATTGTACACTTGAAACAAATTTTTATTAGCCAATGTCACCCCAATGAAGTCAGTAAAAATTTAAAAAATTTTCTGAGTTTCAATTTCTTCACTAAAAAGTTTCCAAGATCTGAATGGTACTCAAATCAAAAAAATACTAAATTACTCAATAAAATAAAGAAACATTCCTAGAACTTCTTAGGAAGAATTTTATATAACTACTGGATTATATTTCTTTACCTTTTATATACAAGAATCAAATGTATAAATAACTATGTCAAAATTTAACAAATCAAATAAAAAAAATGACACTTTACGATTGAGTGCTATCCCATAAAACTACCCGTAGAGACTACTGTAGTTTGGCCAGCACGGACATACTTTGAATATTACTGGCAGTGAGACTTGATCACCTTGGGAATGAGCCCCATAAAAGAAAATGATTCCACTCTGCACAGCCTCCTTCCCCCATAAAGAACTGTGACAACAAAACCACATTTTAACAACATGAAGATTTTGTTATTATAAATTTCAAAACAAAATGGAAGAATTTCCACATAATATTTATAACCTTCAAAGTAATACATGTCTGTCAGTTAGAAATAACAGCAGTTTGTTAGGCTACAGGGTTTAACATAAAACTAATTTACAAACGTGAAAAGCAGTAGTGGTCCAATATTCACCATTACATACATAAATCTGTTTCTTCCAGAAATTTTTTTTTAAAAAATTAAAATTTCAGTATCATAAAATATTAAAATAACACCCTAAACATGCCACAATCACTATTCACAAATAAAGTTAAAATGAAATATACAAAAATTCACTTAATACTGTTAAATAACAATAAACTACAAGATTTCCTGAACAGAAATGGTAGGACCCCTGAATGTTTTACAGTGAATGTCAGGAGAAAAATTAAGTTATGACTATTTTCATGACATATAAGCCAAAAATTTACATGACCATCTCAAAATATACCAATTAAGATTTGTAGTCTGTAAGATGCACTAAACAAATAGTCCTTAAAAGTTAACACAAATGCTTAGAACACTGTTACCAACACTCAGGTGTGTTTGTGATGTTCGAAGAGATGCATAATTAAAACCGTAATATTTAATTATCGGATAAACAGATAGTAACTACAATGCTTAAAACAATCCTCTAAGTCTCACTGCTCTCATTTGCATTTATCATGGCTCATTTCAAAGACATATTTCAGCTTTCAGCTGATTCCAAGTGAATGTTAGGACACATACATACAGACAGCCCCCAAAGAAGTAACTTGTTCCTCAATGATACAGCATCCTTTATAATACAAGAATTGTATTTAAAAAAAAAAACAACAAAAAATGACCTCTCATGTTTGACTGGACTTGCATGGTTTTGTTTAAAATAGGTAAGTGTATTAGTATACAAATACCCAATAAGATGCAGTACATACTTATGAAATAAGGTAAAAATAAATAAGTTTGGATGCTTTAATTTACTGGTATCTAAATTGAGATCCCCAAAATGTCAGGTATTCACTTGCTTGAATCAACTTCAGCATCACATGCTTCCCTAAACATAATGTGCTTATCAATTTCTTAGCTATTCTATTTGCCAATGTTCAATAAAAAAGTTATATAGATTATATAGCATGAACTTAGAGTGTTCAAGATGGCTCACTTATTTTACTGTTAAGCAAAGCTGAATTTACATTCCAGAAAACACCGCAGTTTAATTTTAAAAAATGAACAAAAAATGCAGCAGTAAAATGATTCGTGAGGAGAAACAGAAGCATTCACATAATAAAGCCACTGCAACTTCTTCAGGCATTCAACTGTTGTGTTAAATAAACAGACAGTAGTTATTTAGCAGCAATGATTCCGCAATAAATAATGCACTGTGTTTCTCAGTCCTGCACAAAAATTGCAGCTACAGTTACATCAATAGCTGTAACCTACTGGCTCTAATGGCAGAGAAGACCTTAAAACCAACTGTACAAAAAATTGTCACACTGTGACAACAAATATAAAAACAATCTGTAGGTCTGAAATAAAAAGACTCCACTGTGAAGAGGACAGTGTAGACAGACGGAGATTCCAAGTCCACCAAAAGAAGTAACTGCCTTCAGATCTGAGTCCTTGATTGGTAAGAAAGGCTGGGGCTGGGCCTGATACCATGTTATCAGACTTAAAAGAGCATGCTCTGTCTTCTGTTCTTCCCATGTCCTAAAATATAAAGTCATTATATGAGGCAGTTCAATGTTCAGTTTTATCCCACATACCGTATCTGGTGATTCTAGGAAGCTAACGTTCCCACCAGCAAAAGCTAATTTTCCATGGTAAGAGTGATCAGCACTGTCTTAAATGGCCCTTTTGTCGCTGGGATCAGTCCACAGCTTCTATGCTTCGAAGTGATGAACCTGATGACTAGGGAAGCACAAGATGTGTCTTCTGTCTCAGGCGCCAGGGATGGCGTATGCAGTGATCAAGCCAGGCCACTCGTAAAAGGTCTCTGTGCCATCTGCAGCTTTCAGGATCCCTGACTTGACTGAGTCAGATTTCTCTGAAGAGTTACTGAGCTGCCCACGTCATACAGAAAAGTGAGTATGTGCAATGCTAAACATACACAGTTGTGGAATGCACTGTACACTGGTTTTTACATCAATAATTTTACTGATCAATTTATAAACCAAAAATTGGTTCCACTGAAAATTTCATGATCGACATGTGAAATGGTTTATGACAAACACACCTGTCTCTGGATAAGAAGAATTTCGAAAACCCGGGTCCTTTTGCAACTGAATCTCTTTCAAACTGAATATTGATACACCTAAAATGCATAGACAAAAATTATCAGATGAAGGTCTAACATTATTAAAACAAATATAACCCAACTATATAGACAAATGTTTAAAAATGAATACTGATACAACATGAAACATTTATACTATTTTTACAGGTTACAGCCCCACTAAATATTCTCCCTTTTGTCCCAATGTTTTAAGAAAGCCAAACACAATCTCCCTTCAGAACCACCCCCCTGCAACTCTGCTTTAAATTATGATTCAAGCATGTATTTCTCCAAGGAGAATACACATTGTCTATTTCTAGGATTTACTGGGACTGGGAGACCTAATCAAAATGTATTAATTGGTTTTTACTTTCTGTTCTTTTCCTCCCTCCTTACAATGGTATAAAGGTATCATGTCCTGAAACTATCTTCGGATTTTTTTTAGAAACAAACAAGGATTAAGTTTGTATATACTGTCAACCTCAACTATGGAACTTGACATTAAAATGTAAATATCATCTTAAAAACACCTATAATTCATCTTTCTCATTTCCAATCTCTGCCAGAGAGGTAATCTTTCATTAAAAAATATATTATAAATTCTAAGTGAAAAGTCTTAAGAATTCTTGATTACAATAAGCAAACTTTGGTGAATCAATAGTTTAATAAATGAGAATGGGAAATTAATGAAAGCTTTAGAAGTTCAGTACCCAAATAGTCTAATTTGCCACTCATCTTACTCAATTTAAAGTAAAATATTGAGGTAAGTTTAAAAAAAAAAAGAATGTTAATGAGTAAAATCAAACAGTTATCTCAGGCACAAGAAACAGGCTGGCTTAGAGACTGACAACATGCTCACCGCTGCACAATAGTAAAGGAAAATCATCTTTTTATCTTGAAAAGCAAATTTAGTTTTGCAAGAAAATAATCTTATGTTTTGGTTGCATTTCATTATTCTTTGCCTGAAATCCATTTTTAACAACTCTGAATCAGAGCAGTATAGACTGGGACTAATGACAATGTCTATCACCAGATGGTATTTTCCAACTTAAATCCAGTAAGATTAATTACCCAATGCCTAAGTACTATTGATTTCTTACAGAGTAGTGGCAATGTGCTCAGTGTTAAATTAAAACATAGGCAAACAAGACATGAGTTCAAGGAGTTCTGATCTAATTACATGAAAACCATCATTTTAAGGTTAAAAACCAACAGCAATCCCTTCTTAAACTCCTAAATTCACTCGTCTCCAGCCCTGGACAAATGAGAATAAAAAAGGTGTAGAGTGTGGGGGAGAACACTAAAACCTCTTACTTTCAGGTAAAGCATGTATTCTTGGTCCCAGACTTCGAAAGTACACATGTTTCATGGCCTCTTCTGCTGAAACCCTTTTCTTAGATTCATACTGTTAAAAAGCAAAGAATTGCTTCATTAACAACTTCTCTAAATACTGTAAAAAAGGGAAGTTAGCACTACTTTTATCTTACTTAGTATAATCACATTTTTAAAGAACCAATTTGGAGGTACTCCAGATACTCTAATTTGAATTGCTATTGAGGTTAGATAGTGATGAATGTATCTCAATCCCAAATTTCCAGGATAAAGTTAGATTGTAATTAAAAATTTAGATTCACTATATATTTTGAAGTGATGAAAAATTAAAATATCTGAACTTTAGTGTTACTTTTCTTCATGAACACTAATGGATCATTAAAAATATACCCCAAACTTTTATGACAGATATTAAATAACCTATTTTATATCCATTTCCCTTTATTTAAGGGGTCCATGCTTCCAAATCCAACAGATGGGTCATGAGGATGACGGTTCTAAGTTGGGGCTAATTATGATAATTCTACTCCCCAATTCCCAGACTCTCTTGCAATTAATGTTTGTGCCAACAAGACTTAATTTTGAAAAAGCCTTACAGGGGTTTCTGGGAAAGCCTTTGATTTCCAGATACAAGAAAACTAACATGGCTGATGTAACCCTTACACTCTCTCTACTTCCTGCTCCGAATGACGATATGAATGATATTTAGAGTTGCAGCACCCTGTACAGCAGTAAGTATAAGGAAGAGAAAGAAAACATAAGAAAACATGAATTGACGTACTATTTGATCAATGCCAGCAGCTGACTACCTCAGACTGTTCTAGGCTCCAGTGAGAGACTCGTCAAATACATTAAGAGAAATCATAGTATTTTTCTACTTAAGCATATGCCTTAAGCATGTTAGATACTACAATAAATGATCTTATTTGATTGTCATGACAAATTTTTGAAGAAAGCATTATTGATCCTGTCTACAGATGAAGAAAACTGAGGCTCAGAGAGGTCACTTAACAATTACAAAATAACATGTAACTTACCTGAAGAAATTTTGTTATCAACTCGATTCCTTCAGAGTCTAACCTAGATACAGCAAACAACAAGTGGAAGTTTATTCTCTTTTATCTTAGCTAATAGCAACTTTTCAAATAAAACTATTTTCCAAGTGTTTTAATCTGTGAAATACAGTGCCCTGAAATAGCCTCTCTTGTTGCTTTCAAATAGACTCAAAATTGTTTTATCCTCAAAAGGCTAATTTTGCTACTTCTTTAAGAAGAAAGCATAAATAACTGGGCTTCGATTCAAATTTTTAATATTCAAGGAAAAATTAATTATTAAAAATTATAGAATTTTAAAAAATCACCATTCTGTCTCAAAACAAAGTAGCCTCTATTTATGGGGAAAGCTTAAGTAAACTGCATCAATTTTCAAAGTGTTCAACTGAAGGCAAGGGTACAAAAGCATCATTTTCCTATTACACAGGTGAAAACAAGGGCAAGAGTGACCCCAATATGTATCCCTGTGGTCAAGTTAAACACAATGAGTCATTCAAAAAAATTTTATAGGGTAGTCTGCTGAGTGTGGGGTACCAGAAGCTATAAAGTTCAATTTAAATATGCCTTAGTAACTTCATAAAACTTAATTTAAAAGGTCTATAAAACAAATGATACAGTTGATAAAGATAGATAATTACAGTGACGAATTTAATAGAATAGGGAGTAGAGAGCTTAGTGATTCTCTTAATGGGATAATATCCTGATCAGAAATCACAAGTTCTATCTTCCTGCCTTTTATTTGCAAAAGCACAATTATGAATAAAGAACATTTTCCCACCCGAGAGCTCATAGTGAGTATTGTGGGTACTTAGAACGTTGTGGCCTAGACATTCCCCAGATTCTTTTAATCATTTGTAGTGTGCCATTCTGACAAATATACAGAGCTCCACGGACACAGACAAACTCAGGGCTAAGGTCATGAAGAATCTCCTTTAAAGAAGAGCTTCAACCTTCTACAATGGACATTACAATAGCAACAAATATATAGATAACAAAAATAGGATTTATGCTATTGGGGAAAGACACAAAAAGTCCAGCACATAAGATGATTCTTCCTAAGGAAGTCTACTTAGAATGTTATTAGTTGCTATGGTTACAATAAGACCATCAATTCACATAAACACTTTAAAGATATTTTTGGTATCAGAACTGTATTGCTATTCTTCCAGAGCTGCAGAATAAATGAAACTAGAACAGTGTGTTATGTTGTAAGCAATGAAGGGCTTTTGAGTAAAACAGACATTGGCCTCATTTGGTTATGTGGTGCCCTTTTTATTTTTTAAAAAAGATGAAAAAATACAAAGAGGTTAGTTATACTATGTTACTTACTAAAATGTAATGCATTCTGCAAGTCAAAATTTAATGGTCGTCTCAGATGGACCTGAGGGTAGGTCTGAAAATAAACTTTAACCAAATGGCCAACACTGAGGATATGAGAGGTCAGATTTTATATTCTTCAAATACAAACGTCATTAACTTTGACCAAAACACTGCTGAGTCGCCTTTTGTCAGGGTCTATATTTTATTTATAACACTTCGTTAGTTTTTTTAAAGTAAATATAGAATAATAATCCTGCAGAAAGCAAAATGGAAATGTCGTCATGGTCTTCACGGCACTGACTAGGCAGAGATGCCCAACTACACGCGGCCCAGGATGGCCGTGAGAGCCGCACAACGTAAAACTGTGAATTTACTTGAAACACTATGAGAATCTTTTCGTGATTACACATCACAATGTGTTTAGTGTGTGGCCCGAGACAACTCCTCTTCCTCCAGGGTGGCCCAGAGGTGCCAAAAGCTTGGACACCAAGGCATTAATTAATAGCTTCTTTCTGGAAAAGGGAACAATCTACATAAACTCTGTAATTCTAACACATATGTTCTACGTACACAGTTCAATTCTGTGGTTCACATACTTTGGTGATCCTTGGCCACTGAATTATAAAATTAAATCTGACACAGTAAGGAAGGAGCTCAAATTAAATACTAAAGTATTTAAGAACTGTGTGTGTGTATTAAAAGAATCACATAGGTTTTCCCCTTTTTACTTAGAGAAAAAAAAAATACCTGGGTGCATGGTTAATTAGAGGCTGTGGTTTATATTTTGGGAAGTTGTAGTTCTTGAACTCATCATTTGAAGAAATACCTGGCCAAGTTTCCTGAGATGGAGTTCCTGAATTAAAAAATGAATATATATAAATATAAATATGTAAAAATTTATACATAAAAATGCGTAAAAATTTATACATGTAAATATATAAGTGGGTAGAATTAAAGTGTTTTAAAGAATAATTTACATTTAGTAGATGATTTTTGACTTTCAACTGAAATAGGAATGATGAAATAGGAAACAGATGGACTTTCTATGGACTATGCGATGATGCCATAAAAACGATGGTCCCTAACTGACACCTAAGCTAGAAGTATTTCCTATCTAGTTAACATCTAAACTAGAAATATTTCCTAATAATGTGCGCTAAAGGTCAATTTTCACTTGATCTTAGCCGAAAGGCTAGGAAGTGATAAGGCCAATTTTCAATAATATTTCTCTTATCTGTTCTTTCACAAAGGTGGAACTCAATAAATAGTTACTAGAAGGATCTATCTTTATCATAATTATGTTAACTATAATTCATATAACATCAGCTCTTTACCTTAGTCTCAGTATCAAAGTTTTAAATATATTTTTTAAAGTCAGTCTTTAAAAAAAAAAGTCTAGCTACTCAATTGTTGTTAACAAATCACTGGGAAAAAGACTTCTTGTTACCTAGCAGTCGGAAAATTAAGTGCAGTTCATCTTCTACAGTTGATCCTGGAAATAGAGGTCTTCCAGAAGCCATTTCAAAGAAAATGCAACCAACACCCCTTTAAAAAAATATTAAAAATATATAAGAAATGATGAGTAATCCATTTATATATTATGACACACAGGATCTTATGATCACCCTCTGAAGAATTTTGTACTAGCCTGTTTTTAGAAAATCCCTGCAGAGATACTAACACTCATCCTAGTCGTCTCAATTTCCACATTGCTATATCCATTCTGCCCACTTCAAATGTCCAGCTCTCCTCTGCATGATCCTTGCACGATAGCTAATAGTGATGTGATGCTATGTGTTAGGTAGTGGGTAGCAGGGATATAGGGCGAAGCAAATGATTCAGGATGTTTTTATGCAGAAAGCAGAGAGAGAACAGGCAGATACAGGTGTGAAGTGTATGAGTGTGGTGTGTGTAAGAGAAGAAAGAGAAATGGATGGAGGCTCCCTGAATGGATACTCTCTTCTAGGACTGGAGTCAATACAGTCCTCCCATTCAAGGAATCACAATCCAGCAACTGTACATACAATTTAATTTTATTTTGTAATTATCAAAATGTTATATAGAAAGAAAATGACAGAGCCATGATGGAAAACAATATGATAGATCCTCAAAAAATTTTAAATCCACTCCGAAGTGTATAGCCAAAGGAACTGAATGCAAGCCTCAAAGAGATATTTGTACACCTATGTCCATAGCAGCATTCTTCACAACAGCCAAAAGGTGGAAACAATGCAAGTGTTCACTGGCAGATGAATGTATAAATAAAATGTAGTACACACGTGCAATGACTATTTAGTCTTAAAAGTGAAGGAAATTCTGTCCTGCAAAGCAAAAGGTTGCCAATTTGATTCCCAGTCAGGGCACATGTCTAGGTTGCAGGTTTGGTCCCTGGTGCATACGAGAGGCAACCAATCGATTCTCTCACATCAACGTTTCTCTCCCTCTTATTCTCCCTCCCTCCTGTCTCTCTAAAAATAAATACACTTAAAAAAAGGTGAAGAAAATTCTGATACATAAAAAAGTCAAATACCTACGATGTGGGTGAATTTTGAAGACATTTATGCTAAGTGAAATAGGCTGGTCACAAAAGGCCTATTTTTGATTCCAATGATATAAGGTACTTAGAAAAGTCAAATTCAGAGACAGGAAGTGGAATGATGGTTGTCAGAGGTTAAAGGGAGGAACATACAGGGAGCTGTTTAGTGCTACAGAGTTTCAGTTTTGCAAGATGAAAAAGGTTCTGGAAATGGATAGTAGTGATGGTTGTACAGCAATGTGAATGTACTTAAACCTAGAAAACTGTACGCTTAAAATTGGTTAAAATAGTACATTTTAAATTTTACCACAATTTAGAAATAAAGAACAATCTGACAGTAACCAGAGAGGAGGGGGGAGAGAGATAATAGGGGATGGGGGGGGGTATCAAGAAACATGTATGAAGGACACATGGACAAAGCCAAAGGGGGTGTTGTGATGGGGTGAAAATGTAGACAACTATACTCGAACAACAATAAAAAATAAGTTTCAAAAATAAAATGTTATACAAAATTATATGTAATTGTTCAACCCAAGACAACAGAAGGAAGTATATGATGTATCACCACATGAAGGCTATAGGCAATTAAATGCAACCACAGTTCAGAGGAAGAAACTGCTACTGCAGTTCAGAGGAAGGATTTATGAAATATTGTTTTGAAAGTTCCCAGGTATAGACGCCAGTTAGAGAAACAGAGTAGGCATTCCAGATGGATGGACTGGTATGAGCATTGGAGCAAAGGCAGGAAAGCCCAGGTTGTTTTTGAGATACAATTAAGAGCCCATTTGGCTAAATGGAAACATCTGTGTAATCATCTGACCTAAGCTGGAAAAGGCAGTTTAGAGGCATTTTAGGGACATCATTTTTAAGTATCATGTTGTATCTTATTCCATAGGTAACTAATGGGAAAGGAACAAAGGCATTTGCGTAAAGCAGTGTCATGATCAAAGTAGTGTGTGAGGAAATGGCTACATTATTTTAGACCTACTTCAAGTAGATTTTGGAGAATATTAAATGATAATAAAAACAGTAATTTTGCTTTGAATTACTATGTACCAGGCACTCTATATATTAGCTCATTTGGCCTTAACATTATCCACAGAACAGCCATTTAAAATCATTGTGGTGCCCTGGCTCGGTAGGTTGGGCACTGTACCACAAAGTGAAGGGTCGGTCGCCTGTTCAATTCCTAGTCGGGGCACATGCCTGGGTTGTGGGTTCCATCCCTGGTTGGGATGCAAACAAAAGTCAACCGATAGATGTTTCTCTCACACATCAATGTTTCTGTTTCTCCCTCCCTTCCCCTCTCTCTAAAAATAAACAAAATCTTAAAAAAAAAAAGAGTCATCTTTGTTACTATTCCCATGTCCTTAAATGAACAAAGTAAGGCACAGGCCTATAATTTGAATAAGGTTAATATACAGTAATAAATGGTAGAATTGGTATTTAAACCTAGGTGATCTTACCTGCCAGAAATCTTAGTCATTGCTTATACTGGCTCTTTAAAATAACACCTCTAAAAGTCAAGTATCTATCAGTATACCCTGTGTTAATGGCTACATTCTTCCAAAATTATAAATGGCAATAACATTCCCATATATTTACCACATGTCAATCTGTGTTGAGTATTCTGAGGAACCAAGAAGCACATCAGGTGGCCGGTACCACAGTGTGACAACTTCATTTGAGTAGGTCTTTGTGGGAACTGACTTAGCTCTGGCTAGTCCTTTATAGAAAAAAGAAAACAAGAAAGAGCTATAAATGGATTTCCCAGCCATATCCTCATGGTGACTCCAATCACAAGGATGCCTGGGATGGCTACTCTGTAGTTTCTTGAAGCTTAGCACAATTAGTTTTATGAATTTTTTAACTACACATGATTTTAGGTTAGCAAATCCTTATGCAATTAAACTAAATAATAGTAATTCCTTATTTTAGGTCAGCAAATCTTTATGCAATTAAACTAAATAATAGTAATATAATCAGATATTATAGCTACTTTTATGCATATGAATGCACCTAATACAGTGTCTGGGCTAATTTAAACTTATCCATGAATCATGATGCCAAAATTATTTCCTAGCTGAACTTAAGTTAATGCAAAATAGGCCAATGACATGGAGATGAACAATTTTACTTCTTACAGCTATAGGCTTCTATCACCTTTTAACTGGATTCCAATTTTCATTTGCTATACCAACTTTTATCAAAAAAGAGAAGTTATTGGTTCCCAGAACTTGTTTTTTTGTGTCTGAAACCTATTTCTTTTTATAATTTCTCAAAAAATACAGCTGACATACAATATTACATTAGTTTCAGGCACACAACATAGTGTCTAGATATTTATATACCTTACAAAGTGATTACCCTGAAAGTCTGACCCATCTGGCACCATTCCATTGAGTTTCATTGACAATTCCCTTGTCAGTGAAAAATCTATTTAGAGAAAATTTCCTTAAAATAAATAACAGCTATTCTGCACTCCTTTTAAATTTTAAGTTATAAGGATAATTTTAAAGACAGACAAACCTCACTCCCTTCAGGTATTATTAATTGCTGTAAATGATATAAAACATAAACATATGCCACATCTTTGCCAATTTAATATGGAGTTAACCATATTAAGGTGAGAAATAAAGGTGAAAGCTCACAACTTTACCTCTTGAGCCACTGGCATGAGACACTTGTTTTTATTACCTTTAAGCCTTGAAATTCTGAAGAAGCAACTTTAAAAGATGTTTGAAAAAATATGAATTTATTTTAGCATATAGTTTATTTTAAACAATAAGGAGTATTTCATTTTTTAGGCTGTGATTTCTGTTTTGTATAACTTAGGTATCTGATTAAAATATTAAAATTTTAAAAATGGCATAAAAGGATAATTCAATACTTCATTAAACTGGATAAAGTCACTTGAATGAAACCAGAAGTTAAAATAACAGACAGCACTCACACTACTTTTGTTTAGTACAATGGCTAACAGATGTAACTAGAACAACGTTGACACTCTTTTATCTAATTACAAGTTTTACTCCACCATCAGAACTTGGAAAAATCAGTTCAACAAATTATTTCCCTACCAATTTTGGTTAATTAGCAAAATGAAAGCAGCTTTCTGATCTTTTTTTCCTGATGTTAATAGTGGGTCATATGGGGACAGAGGACAGGGCCAGCCACAAGTTTAATGCTCTTCTAACCTACGGTTATCAAAGCAATTGCTACTTATACTTACTCACCTACTCCTGAGAGAATTCTGAACTAGGGGAGCTTGTTTAAACAGGTTCCTGGTTCACAATTAGAATTGCAGTATTGGCATAAAATTAAATAATAATCTCTTCCAAACCAAATTAATTGTGATATGGTATTATTATATAAGCCTGTCTATTAACGAAAATATATTAGTACTTCCTAAACCTGAATTTAATCAATCACAGGAAAAAGGTAGAATTTTCCCAGGGATCAAGAACAATTTACAGTAAAACATTCAAAGTTGCCTGACCCTCTCTTACTTGCAACCAATAAAAAAAATAACTAATACGTCCTAGTATACAACCAATAAAATATAAATAAAAGTAAAAGAAACAAAATTGATTGTACTATCTTAAGGAACAATCAGAATTTCTTGTTGGCTTGCTTTGTGGAGATTAGAAGCAAAATTTCAAGCATTGACAGTATTCCCATCCCCCACAAAGGTAAATTTTTGACAGTCCTTGCCATTCCTTTTTTGAATTTCTGATAGCTATGCTGGGTTTCTGTATTATTGTCATTCATTTTGGGATTAAGAAATAAGAACAGTACATGCAGTTTGGTAAAAAAAAAATGATGGCAGGGGTATAATAATTATGAAAAAAATAACAAATGATGGGCAGGAAATTGTGTAATTTATGTGAGCATAAGTAAATAATTTGTAATTTCTTATTTAAACACATATGACTCACCCATTTCCTCTTTAAGGAAGGAAATACAAATAGCAACCTACATTTCAATCAAATGGTAAAGTGTTAACTAAGTAAAAGTATAGGAATTTCTAGAACAAATTCACCACTTAATAACAGTGATTTTTAAATATGTTACTAAAACAATAAAATGGCTACTATACACTTTTGTGTCACAGCCCTGATTTATAGTAAGACACCAGTAGTTTTATTCCTTATTGCTTTTGGATAATTAATGTAAATGTTAACACTGTGAAAACGGCAAATAACATTTACCATAATTTTGACAACATATTCTACCTTTGGATCTTAGGGATCTATGGATCACACCTGAGAAGAGTCCTTTCAGCATTTACTAACATCGCTCACCCAACAAAGTTTTTGTGAAATATCTTATTTTATGGGCTACATAGAAAATTCCCACATTTATATAAAAGCAATTTCACAGTGTCGATGGTTGTTCTTTTAAACTTAACCACCTGGAACTATTTATAAATATCACATACATCCCATACCAAAATCTGCAAGCTTCAATTCTCCTTTTTCATTAATGAGGAGGTTCTGTGGTTTCAAGTCTCGGTGCAACACTTTTCTTCTGTGGCAATAAGCCAAACCACGTAGAATTTGGTATAAAAACAGCTACAGAAACAAATAAATAGAAATTAGTCTTATAGATGATAAGATACACTTTGGTATGAGTTATGGTAAAGAGAAAAGCACTGGCCTAAAATAGTTGGGGGGAAAAAGCTGATGTATAAAGCCTTTTTCTTATTTAATTTTCTGTTTCAAGCATCTATTTTTTATTCTGATAATATCTATGAAAATACTGAAAATAAAGTGAAATGAAACTGTCTTAGTAATAGTTCACTTGTTATAGAAAATGATTTAAAATAAACATATCCTTATAAACTTACAAGCCTACCAAGGCTTAAAGTTTGTTTATGAAATTCTGGTAAATGACCAATCTACCTCTATTTCTACCATCCACCGTGCCAAAAAAAGGAAAACCTGATCCGGGACAATGTCTTTAAAATAAAGTATCAGAATTGGTGGTCTTATGAAAACTCTGAGATGTGAAACAGAATGGTGCTGAACAGTTTTGGCAAACTACTTGCTATAAAAATAAACTAAACCAGCTTCTATCACCTACCTCCTGGGTATTTCACTTTGAGCACCTCCTACTCAGCCTACAAAATCTGCTATGATTCAGAAAAGGGAACTGGCCGTGTAGAGCTCTGAATGACTCTTTGAAAGAAGTGATTCCTATAAATCTAATGGTAGACTTTTTTGTTGATTTTGGTGGAAAAAGGGATGTGAAACATAGGTTTTTGATCCTTTGGGGTTAACAGAAAAAGAGCCTAAAATACAGAGGACTAAAGAGTATATTCTTGGTTTACTTGCAGGGGAAAAACAGAGCATTAAGACAGCTATTTTCAACCTTTTTCATCTCATGGCACACATGAAGTAATTACTAAAATTCTGCAACACACCAAAAAATGTATTTTTTGCTGATTCAAGCAAAAAAAGATATAATTTTTAATCATTCACACTGGATGGCTATTGTGTTGGCTGTTGTCATTTTCTTATTTGACAATCTAAGGCAAAATAGGCCAGTGCTACTAACTAAATAGTCAGGTATTAACTACATGTTTTACAAATTCTTGTGGCACACTGGCTGAAAATCGCTACAGCAGAACACTGAGAGTAAGTCAAGGCAGAAGGTGAACAACAGGCCTAAAGAATTTCTAAGCAGCAGAGTTTTTTGCTGTACTACATATTTATGGTTTCTTGAATATTCTAAAATTACTACTTCCGTACATTCCTTTTACTTTTAATGCTTGGAAAATACAAGCACAGAGTTAAATTTGCTACTTAAATAAATATAATACTTTATACTTTAAGGCAGCCATATAGACCTGCCTTAAAAGATATAAACTTCGCCCTGGTGTGGCTCAGTGGACTGAGTGCTGACCTGCAAACCAAAGGACTGCCGGTTCAATTCCCATCAGAGCATAGGCCTGGGTTGTGGGCCAAGTCCCCAGAAGGGGGTGTGCAAGAGGCAATCACACATTGATGTTCTCTCCTTTTCTCCCCACCTTCCCCTTTCTCTAAAAATAACAAAATCTTAAAAAAAAAAAAAAAAAGATATAAACTTCTCAAATCTTTGTCAAATTATAATTAAGGACTTCTTTCCAAATTATTTTTAATATAAAAGCAGGAGAAACCAAATAAAAACCACAAAGAGAAATACATGCAAATGAGATTCACAACAACCTGCAAAACAAAATGTAAACTATGATGAAGACAATTCTCAAACAATGTATATGGAAATACACTTGAAGCCCTATTCTAAAATTTGTAGCAATGTGGTATCTAGTATGCTCTGAGCTGTCTTTTAGTAAAAGAAACTGATTCTCTTTTATAGCTACCAGACTTACAATTTTTAAAAAAATTTTAAAGTTACTATCTGCAGAATTGGAACTGTCTCAAACACACAGCCAGGACAGCCTATTTCCAGAATATTTTCTTACAAACTGCCATAGGTTTGGATAAATAAGCCTTTGCCAAATTTGGAGTATACCACTTGGGTCAAAGAAACCTACTGGAGGAACACAACTGTACCAAATGTTTTCACTTGATTTTATGTTTACCTTACTTTTGGGTTTCATCTGGCACTGACTATTATGCCGAACTTTTCTAGCATTACTTGCATCTTTACATACATAGGTAAGAAAACATAACAATTATTTCACTTTTCCTCCTGACAATAAAAAGTGGTATTTACAGCCTAGTAACATAATACTTGTGCGTGTTCCTGGCTTTACTCATTAATTATATTAGTAACTTGAAAATCAGTCAGCGTTTTATAATTGTTAGGGAAGCTTGCCATTTAAAGAAAGCCTTTCACAGAATGCACTACTTATTGGTATTTATTTAAATATTTGGATTTTGATGTAATAGGTTTTTTAGTTTTTTAAAGCAGATTATACCTGTAAATGTATTCTTTATCTAAAAGAATCAGTGATATAATGTGAAATGTCAAAAGTGGTTTTTAAGATTTTTAAAACAAAGCAGGTTCTACAAAAATGTCTGATCTTAAAAAATACTGTAGTGTAACGAACAGAAGTTCTGAGTAAATTTGTTCAGAGGACAATAACCTATTTAAAACACCAAAGAGAAAATTCTGAAGCAGAATAGTTATCAAGATAGAATATTTCATTAAGTAATGCAGAATGTCTATGCTTATCATGTGTCTCTGCTTTAAACAAAATTTAAAATTACACATTAAAACATACCTTTACATTGTGCATACTCATGATATTTCCACAATCATCCATGTACTGTTTTAGGTCTTTATCCTGAAAAAATATAGCACTTTACTATATGATACTTGGTTTTCAGAAGGCATGGCTGATTTACCTAAATACTATAAATTTTTAAAAAGTAAGTTTTTTTTTAAGGAAAGATACTGAACCCAACACACATAATTTAACTTTAAATGCCAATAACTAAGCAATAATGTCCCTGGGCCTGTTAGAAAATCCAATTTGCTATGTTTTATTAAAGCAAAAAGTAAATACTGAATTTGTATTAAATGCTTACCAGGTACTCAAAGACCAGAGTCAAAGATTTATCTGTATGGACAATGTCATGTAAGGTAACTATATTTGCATGTTTTAGATCCTTTAACAGTGACACTGCAAAACAGAAAAGAAAGTCAATTATCTGGTCTGTGGCAGCCAGTCTTTATAACAACCTGAACAAAGTTTAACATAAATTGACTGAGTTTAAGATTCTCTTAAGTTTAAAACAATAATTCATCAAGGGGATTTACAGTAGAAATTTTAAGAGTCATTTTTTTTTTATGACTCTGGGTTTGATATTTTTAATACTTATAATTGTCCCCAGTATCATAATAATACTTCCCATATTATCTTGCTTTTTTCTCAAATGTTAACTTATTGAGACTTCTAGCATTAATTAAATATGAATGAAGTGCAAGGTGCTTTTCCCCTCCAAATTGCTAATCAGTGCTTCACACCATTTTCTGAATAATCTTTTTTTAAAAAAATGGTGCCATGATAAAAATATATTTACATTCTATAAATAATAATTTATGGTTAGCTTTTCCTGATGTGCCATTATATAACATTTCCCAATGTTGAATATTTGTTTATGACAACGATTTTTAATGATTTCATAGTATTTCACTGAAACTTCTACAATACTACAATTAACTAATACCTTTCTGTTGAATATTTTGGCTTCCGGTATTAGATTTTTTAAGGCCTAAATAAATGTTCCAATCATCTATTATGTTTTTTTACTTACAAAAAATGAACTCATTATGCAGCTTTGTGCATACTCAAATGTCTTATGTAATGTCTTATGTAAATTTTACTGACAAAAAATCAAATTATACCTTCTCTTATAGCTGTGCAGGGGGCACCTTCTTCATGTTCCAACCGGATCTCTTTTAATGCCACCAAATTCTCTGTCAATTTACTTCTCCCTTTATATACTGTAGCATATGTACCCTGTAAAACATATTTTTGAAAGACACATCAGAGGTATCACAAGAATGTATCTCACCTAAACAATAAGAGTCCTTAAATAAATCTTTAAGTGTATGTCAAATTCTACCTTGCAAGGAAAATTCCACAATGATTAGTCTTGGTTTTCCTACATCTAAAAAGACATTCAGTTACATATGCACAGCTTTATTATTTAAAACCCCACAGAGTGTCTCAAAAGTATGAAAATATAAGAATATTTCAGAATTCCGGCCAAGATGGAGGTGTAGGTAGACACACTGTGCCTCCTTGCACAAGCAAAAGAAGGACAACAACAAATTTAAAAACAAAAAACAGGAACTCACAGAAAATTGAACTGTATGGAAGCCCAACAACCAAGGAGTTAAGGAAGAAACATTCATCCAGACTGGTAGGAGGGGTGGAGATAGGCAGCTGGGTAGGGAGGACTCACCGCAAGGCAGTGGCTGGTGGAGCCGGCAGTCCCACATCTGTGCACAGATAAACTGAGAGGAACAACTGGGGAGTGAGACAGACCGCGTAACCCAGGGTCCCAGCACCAGGAAATAAAGCCTCAATCCTCTGACTGAAAACACCTGTGGGGGTTGAGGAGGCAGCAGGAGAAACTCCCAGCCTCACAGAAGAGTTGGTTGGGGAGACCTACAGGGTCCTAGAATGTACACAAGCACACCCACCCGGTAATCAGCACCAGAAGGGCCCAATTTGATTGTGGGTGGTGGGGGAAGTGACCGAAAACCAGCAGAGCACTGTTCCCTCTCAGACCCTCACCCACATACAGCACCACAACCCAGCAGCGTGGGTTGCCCTGACCTGGTGAACACCTAAGGCCCCACCCCTTACTATGTAAAAGGCGCACCTAGACAAAAAAAAAAACAATGGCCCAAATGAAAGAACAGATCAAAGCTCCAGAAAAAAAATACAACTAAGCGACCAAGAGACAGCTAACCCATCAGATGCACAGTTCAAAACACTGGTTATTAGACTGCTCCATGAACTCACTGGGTACTTCAACAGCATAAAAAAGACCCAGGCAGCAATGAAGGTTGCATTAGGTGAAATAAAAATCTACAGGGAAACTACAGTGATGGGAAGCAAACCAGGACTCAAATCAAGGGTTTAGAACAGAAAGAAGAAAGAAACATTCAACTAGAACAGAATGAAGAAACAAGAATTCAAAAAAAAAAAAAAAAAAAATGAGGAGAGGCTTAGGAACCTCCAGGACCTCTTTAAATGTTCCAACATCAAAATCATAGGGGTGCCAGAAGGAGAAGAGGAAGACCAAGAAATTGGAAACTTATTTGAAAACATAATGAAGACGAACTTCCCCAATCTGGCAAAGGAAACAGACTTCCAGGGAGTCCAGAAAGCTCATAAGAGAGTCCCAAAGAAGTTGGACCCAAGGAGGAACACACCAAGGCACATCATAATTACATACCCCAAGATGAAAGAGGAGAGAATCTTAAAAGCAGCAAGAGAAATGGAGAGAGTTACCTACAAAGGAGTTCCCATTGGACTATCAGCTGATTTCTCAAAAGAGACCTTACAGGCAAGAAGGAGCTGAAAAGAAGTATTCAAAGTCATGAAAGGCAAGGACCTACATCCAAGATTACTCTATCCAGCAAAGCTATCATTTAGAATGGAAGGGCAGATAAAGTGCTTCCCAGATAAGGTCAAGTTAAAGGAGTTCATTATCACCAAGCCCTTATATGAAATGTTAAAGAGACTTATCTTAGAAATAGAAGATCAAAAACTATGAACCGTAAAATGACAACAAACAACTATCAACAACTGAACCTAAAAAACAAAAACAAATAAGGAAACAACTAGAACAGGAACAGAATCACAGAAATGGGTATCACATGGAGGGTTATCAGTGGGAAGGGGAAGAGAGGGGGAAAAGGTACAGAGAATAAGTAGCATAAATGGTAGGTAGAAAATAGACAGGGGGAGGTTAAGAACAGTATAGGAAATGTAGAAGCCAAAGAACTTATTTGTACGACCCATGGACATGAACTAACGGGGGGAATGCAGGGAGGAGGGGGTGTGCAGGGCAGAGGGGAATAAAGGAGGGGAAATGGGACAACTGTAATAGCATAATCAATAAAATATATTGAAGAAATAAAAATAAAAGGTTAAATCATAAAAAAGAATATTTCATCTACTTTTTATACTTTGTATCAGCTTAACAATGGATCAGTACTTACAGAATCAAAGGTACTTTATCTGCAATAGTATGTGGAGACTGAGGAAACTAATTGAAGATATTAACTACAAACTGAAATTTTAACTTAACATATTATTAAATTATAAAAATTTTACTGGTTTTCAGGCTTTTCAGAATTTTTAAACATTAACTCTCCTTTCAAAAACAAACATATTCTACAGGAGATTTCTTCTATCATTGCCAGGATAACCCTCAAACTCTTAAGGATACCTCATTAATTAATTATTTTCGTCACCCTCTCTCACTCTGGGAGGGAGACAACTTCAAAATTAGTAGTAGTAGCAAGTTAAAAAAAACCAAGGTCTTATGAGCCAAGAATTACCTTCTGTGACGTCTTTATCTCAAAGACAGTATTTTAATTTTTCACAGGTTTAAACTCATGTAATTTCTCATGACAGTACAGACAGCAGATTCCCACAAAGCTAAGTAACTGATACCTATTTTGTTACCAAGAAAGAAAGCACAATACAGGCATACCTTGGTACTCTTCAGCTTCAGAACTCGTCAAACCCAATACTTGTTGCATTTTCACAAGAAAAAATGTTTCTGCACTTGGTTGGGCCACAAGAGAAAATGCTTCACCCTTCAGTACTTGTTCGTTTCAGCACTAGTCACAAGTTCTGGAATGAATTAACGACGAGTACCAAGGTACCACGATATTTGATGCTTCAATAAAGATTACAAGACTATAGAAAATACTTTTTCTCTCAAAGTGATATGGTAATTTCAAGAATGTAAGGTTTTTCCCTTCTAACATTCTGTTGTCTTTTCAGAAGAAGATAACTTTCAGATAACAGTGCTTAGTGTTTTTTTCCAGGTTGGCAAAAACTGCAGACTAACAGACAAGTTTAGATCATAAACAAGAAAAAAAGTCTTACATTTTTAAAATAAGTATTTACTTACCTCTCCAAGCTTTTCCAATTTGATGTAGGTTTCCATTTTCCCAAACCCAATTTCTGACTGAAAGCAAACAATAATAAATTTAGTAGTCTTAAAATTTCAACTCATCTATTCTACAATTTCTGAAACTCTCCTGCTTTAAAGAGTATCTTAGAATAGGAAAAAATTTATTATAATGAAATCTTTTAACATCTGTTAAGTTTTGCAATACATCTAATGTTAGAATATTAAAAATTCACAATTAACATTGTCAACCCATCTTTTTTACAGATTAGTTAACATTATGGTATGGGAATAAAATTTGTTTTATTTTAAGACCCTGAGATTTTAAGATACCAAAGAATTTTATGAAAGATAACATGATTTCTTTTTTAATAAAACCACAAAATAAATGATTTTTCTATGTATTTTCCTTCACTAATCTCTGTGCTCCTTAGGAATGCCTTCGAGCAACAAAACAGCATTTGTTTCAGGTTTCCAACCAAAACATAATGAAAAAGACAACTGCAAGTCACACTCTATTATGGATCAGGAAACGGCTGACACAGAGGAAACAATTTAAGTCTAAATCGGGCCACCAAAAACAAAAAAGGCTTTAAAAGTAAGTTAAAACCATTGCTATTAAACTCTGAACTTGTCTATTTTGTGGAATCAATAAATGTAGTAAATGAAAGGCACTCACATGTGTAAGGGAAACCCAATATTTAAAAATGAAAAACAAAAATAAAAAGCCGTAATGTGAGAGATGTGGGGGAAAAAAGTACAGAGAGATGTAGAGAGATGCAGAGAGATGTAGAGATGCAGAGAGATGTAAACTTAGGGAATGAGAGAGGAAAAATTTTTTAAAAGTTAACATACAGAAGAAGAAAATAAGAATTTTCTTAAAATTACTTTCTAGTACTCCTTGCAAATAATGAAAAAGACAATAATTATGTAAAAAAAGATAGGCTTCCCACTTAGAATGATGCTAATATCCTTAAATAAATAGCCAGTGAAAGGAAGTAATGTTCTTTTATAATTAACCTCAGCACTAAAAATTGTATCAATTTTGTTGGATTAAATAGTATGTTTTAGTCAAATCCTGGAGGTTCAAATATGAATTTTTTTCCAGAGGTGTTGAATAAAATCTGACAATTAGACTTTTAACATCACTTAGCACACTTTCAAAGGGATAAACTCCCCAAAGTTGAATGACCAAAAATAGCAGAGGTCCCTCAAAGAAACTGTTTTTATCTTTTTTTTTGCTTTTACACTAAAATATATCATGTTAAAAAGCCACAAGAAGAGCTGCATGTCCAAGAGTGCTTAATTCAATTTTGGTAAACTAGTAAAAACTTTGGTCACAGGCAGTACCATTGAATAACTGAAAAACTGCTTTCTGCACTCTTTAAGACCTATATATAGTATTTCAAAAATTTTTAATTAAAAAATGAAGTTTTGGACCTAGCTAGTGGGGCTCGGTGGATTCAGTGACGGCTTGTGAATCAAAGGGTCACCAGTTTGATTCCCAGTCTAGGGCACATGCCTGGCTTGTGGGCCAGGTCCCTGGTAGGGGGCGCACAGGAGGCAAGAACATATTGATGTTTCCTCCCTCTCTTCTACCTCCCTTCCTCTGAAATAAATAAAATCTTTAGAAAAAAAATGAAGTTCTGGAATCATCATAAACCATCCACTCATGTACTATGTTACTTATGACTCACAGATATTAAGCCCTTGCTTTCTATTTCTAACAGCTATGCAGAATAATAAAGTAAAATTATAATAGACAACACTTTCCAAATACAAATGTAGCAAAATCTGGTATATGAAAGCCTGATTCTGAACGGTCTTAATTTAGGTACAATTTTTACAGCCTATTTACATATAATCTTAAGCAACTTAAAGAAAAGGTTAATTTCCAAGGTCACACAAACTCATAGAACATGTTTATTTTCTTATACCTATCTCTGAAATTCAGGTTCTTAATTTCACAAATATGAATTTAAGTCTTGTTAGATATTTTATGAAGAAAAGACAACTACATTAAGAATAAATGGAAGCTAGTATGAACAAAACAATGAATGTCTCTGAAAAAAACAATTAAAATATCATCATCTATAACAATGAGAAAACACACAGAAAAATATGACTGCAAGGTAGGGACTTTTTATTATCAGGAGTTGGAATACATTCTTATTCGTTCCTTTAAGTGAAAAATGGCAGAACACCCTTGAAACATCGACTACACTGTGGCCCATGGGTGGCTATGACAAAAACACTGAGGTTTCCTTGTAAGGGTGTGTTAAGTATGTGAGGTACGTGTGGAACAAACTGTAAGGGAGGCATCACAAATTAACACTGCAAGAACCGCTCTTCAGAGAATGACAGTGAGCTCATTAAAATACGCTGAAAGCCTGCTTTTAAAAAAGAAAGTAAATACTGTAACTAAGGCTAAATTTAAATTTTAATAACGAATCTATAAAATAAACAGCAAAACTGAATTCTACCCACGCAGGCAGCCAGACAATTCAGACAAAAGGCAGTTTGCAAGTAAACTGTTAGACCCTAATTCAAACAGTAAAGCATACCTACTTCACCACCCATTTTAATAATTTAAAACCCTTAGGGTTTAATAGTTATGTCCAAATATTATTTACTAAATCTTTAAATGGAATTTTTAGAAAATTGTGCTTGCATTTTTATCTGCTGAACATGACAAGATTTACAATAGATATAATGACTAGCTTGTTGACACGCTCTCCTACAGAAATTATTCAGAGGACAGAGGACAAAGCTCATTTATTCAACATTTACCAAGCACAGTGCTAGGTACTGAGGATACAGTGAAGAAGACAAATAGGATCGCCGTTTTTATGAGTTACATCTTAGACTATTTTAAAATATTTAAAAAGTTTCATAGAAACAAAAACAGCTAAAGGAACTGTATAGCTAAAATACAGTAAGCTATGTATTTTAACATAATATAACCCGCCCCCCCTTAATTCTGCTTTCTCAAGAAACGAACATAACGTTTGGCGACACTTCATTACTCCAAGAGAAACTTGGCTTTTTGGTGGCCCCAAGCAAATTTCTATTTAGATGGTTCTTACCAGGACAAGCACATTAAAAAATCCAAAATAAATTATAATTTATAACAGCCTTCCTATGTAATTCAGTGTAAGTGGTATTGAATATTATAGGAGACTTGTAAGTGGTACTGAATATTATGGGAGACTTCTTGATTACTTTGGCTCTGGCAACATAATGACTGTATCACAGTTGTGATGATGTATTAACATGCTGGTAATATAATTCTGGGCTTCAAAATAAATGAAGTATGTGCAAAAGTTCCGTAGATGCCACTCTAAAAGTGAATGTGCATATTAAAAACACTCGGGACCCAAAGGGGGATCTTTTCAAACACCCCATTTCCATCCTGTGAGAATTACTGACATACTGTTGCTGACAGAAATGTGTTCTTAGCTGTGTGGGGGGCAGAAGAGAGATTGAGAAGCTCTATTCTACTGGGTCATTTTTTTTTAAAGAAAAATTGCTGTTACCACATCATCATGATATTATCTTAACCCTGCAATATGCCAAAGGTAAACTGAGTTGTGGGTAGACGTGAACCTCATTTTCATACCCTGTAATATATTTACTATTTCTGAAAGGTATCAGGACTTGATACCCTATTTTCTCACCTACTCTCAGAAACAGAAAAGACCACATATAATCTATTCCAGTAAAGCCATGAATGAGGAATCCATCACTCATTATTTAGGAAGAACCAGATTCTTAAAATGTGTATAACCTATAATTTCAGTATAATGACAAATCTTCATATACAGATATTCAGTCTACTGATGTTGCACTTAATAGTTTCGCAGAAATTCCACTGGGTATGTATTTCATCATTGTAATTCAGCATGGGCTTTCCCACTAGTTTAATGTTAACACTTAGAATATTCCATTTATTATCAAACATAAATGAGTATTAAATAGCATTTTGCCAAATAATCAATGTGAGATACGATGACTAAATGTAATGAGGTGTCCAAGATGGGATCCTTGGACAAAAAAGAACCTTACTAAAAAACTAGGGAAACATGAATAAAGTGTGGAGTTTAGTTAATAGTAATGTAACAATGTTGGCTCCTTATTTGTGACAAATGTACTAAAGTAATATAAAATGTGAGTAATAGGGTAACTGGGTATGTGGTGTATGAGAATTCTACAGTATCTTTTCAAGTTTTCTATAAATCTGGAACTATTGTAAAATTAAAAATTTAACTAAGTCAATGGGAAGGATTCAGTTAAGAGGAAGACTGAAGATACGTAAGTGTCCAGGGATAACAAATACTCTAAGCATCCGGAGAAGACAGAACAGGAAGGTCAATTCCTCAATATTTAAACAAGGAAAGACTAGAATGAGCATAGGTGTAGGTAGATTTGTACATTTGTTACTCAAGAAATATGGGAGTTTCTGGTTAATGGTTTCTTTCTTCCTTATCCTGTAGGTAGGAGAAGAGATTATCTGCTTAGAGCAAGAGGAAAAGAGTTAACCAGAGAAAAACAGCAGGGTAGCCTCGCAATACTGAGGGTCCATTTGAGGTTTACAATCATAAATTTATGAAAGAACCAATAAGCTATATTGTATGTTTTTCTCCACTAGAAAGGGTTTCGTAATTCCTACCGAAAGGGTTTATGTTATTTTTACTACTCTCCTTATTATATATTGCTACTGAAAATATGAAAACATAAAGTTTTAGTTTGAGAAAGACAAAACTAAAATTTTATATTTTATGTTGAAAAAATATTTTTTTAGATAAAGTGTATATTATCCATAAAAACATAAACTCTAACACATGTAAACAATATTTTTCTTTTCTCATCTCCTTTTCATTTTTCTTTAACCCATTCCTTCATACATAAACCTAGGGCATTGAAGAATAATTTTCTAATATATTTCTAAAGAAACTATGCTTTAGTAGGTTAGGTGAGTAATAAAAGGGATGAAATGATAGAAATCAAAACACAGCTGGCATGATAAATCTGAAATCTGTAAGTCATTTTAGATTAAAAAACGAAAAAGGTGGGCAGGAACACCCAGTCACTTTTATTTTTTTTGAAAGATTTTATTTATTTAATTTTAGACAGGGAAGGGCAGGAGAAAGAGAGGGAGAGAAACATCAATGTGTGGTTGCCTCTCACATGCCCCCTACTGGGGACCTGGCCAGTAACCCAGGCATGCGCCCTGACTGGGGATCGAACCAGTGACTCTTTGGTTCACAGGCCGGTACTCAATCCACTGAGCCACACCAGCCAGGGCAAAATTCCAGTCACTTTTAACATTCATTAGAGGGCACTGTTTTCCTTAATTTCAAGTAGACTGCAAAAGATAGCTCTTATAATGATAGCTTTAAGAATTACATGGTGATTGAATCATACTTTTAGTCCCATTCTGAACATTTAATAAGTCCAAAATTTATTCAAAGTACCAATCTTTGATGAAAATTTATAACCAAAACTTTTAACCAATAATCAAATGGGAAGTTATTTGAATAAAAATGTCTTAAGCAGTGATGTGAAACTATAATGATGATAAACCTATACCAAAATCAAGCAAGCATTATGCTTTCACCTTACTGTACACTGGTGAATGTCAAATACCAATGTGCTCACATTATATGCAACATAAAGTAATTTTATTCTTTAGAACATGTAACCAAAACCAGAAGTTCTGGTGAGTAAAAACATTCCATAATATACGAAAAGGAGATATAACAACTGCTAGCAACCCAGGAATCCTCATCAACTGCTCCTTCTTCAGACACAAAGTCCAACTGGGCGTCACATCCTGCTTATTTTCTCTCTCATGCCCCCTGGAATCTACGTTTTACTTTCCATTCCCACCTGACTGGCACATCATTCCCAATTTTAAATAAATTCCTAATTCATCTCCTTACCTCTAGCCTTTCTCTCCTTCTACTTCATCACTTTCCCTTTCCTGAAGCTATGGTGTGGAACAAAAATGTGATGTCAGCCTTTATTTAAACAAATACCTCTGATGTACTTCAGTTACATGGGATGAATCCAGACTCCTCAGCCTGGCATATCAGGCTTTTTACTGTCTGGATCCACCTTATTCTTTCAAGCCTTATTCTTTAGTGTTATTCCACATTTACCCTTTGTATCAGTTGGTAATGACACCTACATTTATACCTCTGGGTTTAATACATGAAGTTTCTTCTTCTTAGAACACTCTTCTACCCATTGTCAACCTGACAAATTCCTACCCATCCTTCTTAGAGCCAGCTGAAGCACTGTCTCCTCTGTACGCTTGTGATGTGCAAGGACATTTTACAGCACTTTGTACAGGCCTCTTCTAGAGGACTACAGCCATCCACAATAAATCCTCACATAGACAATCACCTGAATTTATGGCAAAGACGACACTGCAACAGTGAAAACTGCCCTTCTGATAAATATAGTGCTGGGTTAATTGCTACATGCTAGAAGATACCTGCAAGACATATAACTGACAAATGTCCTTTATACAGAATGTATAAAAAAATTCCCATCAATCAATAAGTAAAAGGCAGAAAACCCAACAGAAAAGAGACAATAGACCTGAGCACTTAATTCACAAGAGAATAGCTAAATGCCCAATAAGTATCAATAAACATTAAAAAGTGTTCAACTAGCTGTACATCTAAAACTAAAATAATATTGACTGTCAACTGTAATTGAAAAATTAAAAAACAGACAATCTAATTAAAATAAAAATTTTTTAAAAAGCATTCAGCTTAGGTTATGAAAAGATACAAAATAAAACCACAATGAGATAATACTAGAAAAGTAAAAAAAAATTAAAAAAGGAACAATACCAAAAACAGGCAAGGAAAGCAATTAGAACTACCGTGTACTGAATGAAAGTGTAAACTGATATAACCACTTTGGAAACTGTTTTGGCAGTATCTAGGAAAGCTGAACATACACACACATAATCTTATCCAACAATTCCACTCCTAAGTATGCACCCAAAAGAAATGATTACATATGTTACCCAAAACACAGGTACAGATATGGTGATAGAGGCTCGGTTTGTGGTGGACAACAACTAAAACAACCCAAATGTAAATGTCCATCAACAGCAGGCTAGATAAAGTATAGCATACTCATTCAATGGAATAACATGACTATAAGAACAAATGAAGTATAACTATATGCAACACCCTAGATAAAACACAAGCATAACATTGCATAACATTCAGCCAAAGAAGCCAACCACAAAAATACATATTGTATAATACAAGTAAAAATATGTAAATATATTTATATATTTGTATTAAAATGCTTTAATAATTTATATATTCATAACTATATAAAGTTCAAAAGGCTATATAATAATCAGAAAAACAAAATCAAAAGCATTTTTAAAATACAAAAGAATATGCATATAACTGAGGATTTTAAAAAATCTTTCTAGATATTAAAATATACTATAAACATAATAATCGAAATAGAAAACATACGGGTAAAATTAATCGCTGGCAATGAAGGCAGAGGTAAGCCCTGGCTGGCTGGCTCAGCTGGTTGGAGCATCGTCCCGTGCACCAGCAGGCTACGGGGTCCATCCCAGCTGGGCACATGCCTGGGTTTGATCCCTGGTCGGGGTGCATGTAGCCGGTCAAGGTTTCTATCTCACAGCATTGTTTCTCCCTCTCTAGCACTAGAACAGGGATGTCAAACTCATGTTCACCGGGGGCCACATCAGCCTCACTGTTGCCTTCAAAGGGCCAAATGTAATTTTAGGACTGTATAAATGTAACTACTCCTTAACAGTTAAGTATGAGCTCAGCGCTGCCGCCAGGTAGAAACAAGGGGCCAGGCAGGATAAAAGAAGGTGGAGGGCCAGATTCGGCCCCTGAGCCTTGTGTTTGCTCTAGAATCAGTGAATATATCCTTGGGTAAGGATTTTTTTAAAAAGGGCAGGGATAATGGCTACTGCTGAAGTTGGGGTAGAGAGCAACCAGAGAGGTAAGGTGGCAGGAGGGGTTTTCTGGATCTCTGAAATTTTCTTTTATTGATCTGGGTCCTGGTTATACAGGTATGTTAACTGCAAAAATTTAATGAGCTACATAATTATGATTTATGTACTTTTCCATATACCTAGTATATATTAATATATATTTGTGTATCTAGTGCACATTCTGTACATCTAGCATAAATTAATAAAATTTACTAAAAATGAAATAGAACATAGCTTAAATCCTATTCTAATATGCATCTATTTTTTAAATTCTCACCCAAGGATATGTTTTTTTAAAAACTAATTTTAGAGAGAGAGGAAAGAGAGATGAGGAGGGAGAGAGGAAGCGAGAAAGGGAGAGGGAGAGAGAAAAAGGGAGAGAGAGAAAGAGAAAAAGAGAGAGAGAGAGATGTAAGAGAGAAACATCAATCAGTTGCCTCCCGTACAAGCCAGGAACGGGGATCAAACCTGCAAGCTGGGTATATGCTCTGACTAAGAATCGAACCCACAACCTTTTGGTGCACAGGACAATGTTCCAACCAACTGACCCACCCAGCCAGGGCTCTAGTATGCATCTTTAAACCCTTAAAAATGGAAAACAATAAAATCCAGAAGGAAGTGTAATAGAATTTAGCTATTCAAAAACTAAATATAAGAATGAATATAAAATGTTTACAGCCAGAAACATAAAACAAAGCACATCTGATGGTATAGGTACAGGAAACTAAAAACTTACTAAGGAAGCTCTACGAGATCTTCGGCTCATTGGTTGATCAAATGGTGGACTGTTTATCTGCAACTTCTCAAGATATCCATCAGGTATTCTGATATCTGCAGGCAGTGATAACCTCTTATTTAAATCCTTAAAGAAAAATTATTGTAGGTAAACAAAAATAGAAAGGATAAGGGCATTTGACTTTTCATTTCATGGGCTATCTTACTTCTTAGTGATAACTCAAGTTTCATTGCAGTTGCAAAGTTTTCCTATTGATTATAACACATTTACTCTAAGCGAAAGTATATAATATAGTCTTACATAAATGGTAATTTGCAACCCAGTTAAATTCAAAATGAAATTTACCTTGACATTATTATATCATATAGCAGGAAGAAGCAAAGAGTACCACAAAATGTGATTGGTTTAAATGAACTAACCAAGTAGATATTGTATGGCTTTGTACATAACACAGTGAGACAACTTAAATATTTTATTATTGTTATGTCGATGGACAAAAGTAAGCAAAAGGCATTTCTATTTCATTTCATTATAGAATATGAACTGGAAGAAACATGAAAGGGAATCTTGCTTATATTATCACACCAAGAAACATAAATCTTAGAAAAATAAATCCCTATTATTCATAATAGTAACCAAACCATGAACCAAATTGAGATGTATAGCAACTGTATAAGTATTTGAGAGATAAAATGACTTAAGTATAGAAATATACCATGTTTCCAAATGGGAAGATTTAATAATAAAAACAACAGCTCTCCCATATTAGTTTTATATTTTACATAAATCCCAAACAAACGACACTAAGATTTTTCTTGAAACACAGTATTTAAAATTTACCTAGAAGAATATACAGAAATATTCTAAAATAAACTGGAGAATATGTGTGTATGGTGGGGATACTGATAAGTCTTTCCAGATATTGAAATATACAATAAAAAGAATATAATCAAGCCTGTCACCTTTAGAAAAAATTAAATATGGTTCATTGAAGACTGAGAAAGTCTAGATAACAGATCCTAATAGTAAATAAACCTTTTAAATATACAACCAAGAAAATTACGTACCTATCTGGTGAAGAAAATCAGGATTATTATTTTATTATTATTGTGACATGTTATACAGTGATATAAACAGATATAGAGTTGATCTTAAGAGATGAAAATGTTAATTCATCAATTAGGAAACTGATATTCTCTTCCTTAACTGATTCAGAGGCAAACTTTTATCAATGAAAGTATAATCATCATTATCTCAAGAGCACCAAAAAAAGTTAATACTCATTTTAAAACATGCTTGATTTCTTTTCAGAAAAAAACATTTTAATCTACAGTATATACTGAAATGATAACATTCATAATCAGTTTTTGTCATCAAGGTTAGACAGAACAGTGACAAAAAGAAAAGGAGCACTTCATCCTTTTGCATGGAGAAGTAACTTGCATGTGCTACAGTGACTAGCAGTAGATGTAAGGAACCACAGAGGAGATGATACCCATATTTACAATCAAGGCAAGAAGATAAAGCTGGTGCTTATTTTACACATAACTTTTGAAATTTGACACATTTATAAGATAAAACAGAAAGTAAACCAAATGAATCTCAAAAATATAATTAAAATCATATTTTCTAAAAAGAATACTTTGCTAATGTATCATTCTGATTTCCAGAACTTCTGAAAACTCACATTTCCCTCTCAGAAAACCCACACGGTATTTTGAAAAGTGTTAAATATAAGTAATGCATACTTGCTTTGCAATAGTAGATAATTGGGAAAAGAAACAGTCACAAAACTACTCTTCACTGATGCAAAGACACAATTTTCTTACAAGTTTCATTTGCTTTCATGGAAATTTTCAAATAGGCACTTAGTCTGTTTGATACAGACATGTGTGTTTACACACGCGCAAACAGGCACATTTATAGTTTTTAATGGTTACCTCCATTGAGATCCGTCTATGTATACGATTTCTAAGACAAACACCTGTAGGTGACTGGACTTCATCAGATGATGTCCCAGAAGCTTGGTCACTCTCACCATCGGATCCCATTTTTAGGTTTTCATGAACAATATCTGTATTAGAAAGTGAAACATTTATTTTACAAGAAATGTATTATATTCTATGTTACATAATTTATTACCAATACAGTAAGGTGTAGATAGCCAAAACAAAACAAAAAAAAAATCACAGCATAAAAAGTCTTATACATTCTGGGTACCATAGGTGTACAGTTAATAGATCAAAACATAAATGTCCTAAAATGCTAGTAAGTAGTCCTTTTATACTCTCAGATTATGAGAAATTATGGAAAAAAGCTAACATTCAAGATATTATCAAGGCTGAAGAATAAAATTACAGACTTGGAAATAACAGTGAGAATTATTTACGTTAGTTAGTTCTCTCACTTTACAAATCTGGGAACTGAGACCTTAAAAGGTCAAATGACTTTCTAAGGTTACACAGTTTAGAGGCGGAGAGAAAATAGAAACCTGGTCTTTTGCCTTTTATTTAGTTTAGTATTCTTTCCATTAAAATAATGTGCCATTGGCTCCACAGCCATATAGCTAGTTCTTTGAATATTCTTTAGAAACTGCTAACGAAGCTACCCTTCTTCCCAGTGCTAAAAATAAAACAACTCAAAAATTACTCACTGAGTATCTACTACTTTGTACCAGAACTAAAGAACACAAAACTACATGAAAGAAACTTGTATACTTACATGCCTGCACATATAATTACATTTGGCAATCATCCTCTAATTCATCTAGCAAGAGCAACCCACCAGAAACAATGCTAGATCTCAAAAACATCCCTTGTCACTAGTCTTCTCTATAGTTATTTATTCCCCCAAAAGCATCATATTGTTTCATGCTGCAATATTTTACCATACTTTTCCCCCCTTACTTGTAAAAG
Source organism: Glossophaga mutica (assembly GCA_039655065.1). Lineage (NCBI taxonomy): Eukaryota > Metazoa > Chordata > Mammalia > Chiroptera > Phyllostomidae > Glossophaga > Glossophaga mutica. The sequence continues at coordinate 19,591,258 of CM077304.1, read as the reverse complement.
ACGGTTTTCCTTTATTTTATCAATTCGGTGAATTCATACTTATTCTTCAAAACTATGCTTGTGTGTCATTATTAGTGAAGTTTTCCTTACTCTCCAATGCAGATGATTATTGTGCCCACACCGCACCTGTTGCACTGAAGAACATTTTTTGGTTCATGTGATTTTGCACCAAGCTGGGTATGGGATCCCTGGGGGCAGGCGTTGGCTTATTCACTTTTGTCTTTCCATAACTTAACAAAATGCCTGGTACTTAGAAGATACTCAATAAATATTCCAATGAATTACAATTTACTAAAAATTAAGAAATAGACTAGATAACTGGGACGTTTTTGTCAAATGAAATGTCTTGTAAAATAATACGTACGATAGTATTTTATAACTACAAATTTGAACTTTTCATGAACAATATTTGCTCATAAAAATATGAGAACTGTTTTACAAAAATTAAACTCAAGGATCTCATCAAATCAGTCTTAAAACTCACACATTTATATATTTTGTCTTATTAGACTGTTGAGAAAATTTATTCACACTAAATAATAGTTGCAAATGTCAATGGTTTTTAATAGATCAACATGTAATTCAAGAATACAGTTGAAGTATAGACATTTCTGGAGAAATTTTATCTGAACAAAGAATTAACTTGGCAGTAAAAGTCAATGTATTGGAGACTGATTCTTGACCTGATGATTATCTAACATTCGAGCCAACTATTCATCAAAATCTGAGAATCTTTCTTAAGAAAGTTTCGAATAATTTATACTCTAAATGTAGAGCTGAATTTGAAGAATGTATGCATAATACACAGGAAGCAAAGACAGAGAACCAAAAACCCAAAGTTGTTATGCATAAACTAACTGTCACTTTCTTAAGAGGGGTTGCTGATCTTGGTAATAAGAAGGTGTGACACTGGGATAAAAGATAAAGCCTTGGTGTCCCAGTTGTAAGAAAGAGCTTCGTACAGAAAGGCACATGACTCCCAAAGTGCTACATGTTCAATAAAGGGCAGGCTTAAAAAAACAAATCTGTTCTACTGCACAAGGACTACAAAGGAGCATATTAATTTCAGACCTGAGTACCACCTGACTCAACCAAGAAATTGCTCATGTCCATAATGAACCACTACAATTCCAACATGAATACTGGCTGGTATTTTCATTTCCATTAGTAAGAAAAAAGTTAAACCATGTAGGCTTATGTCAAAATTCCACTCATTTGTCACTGGTGTAAGCAACTTCTTTGCTGAATCAGGTAATAGTTTTTAAGTACTAGAAGAATATATACTTCTCAAACTGCTTAAACTTTGTGCAATTCACAATGTAACAGCTACAGATAAAAGGTGCTTTTAAATTAAAACTACATTATTGACATTTTCAACATCACTTTCTTAAGTTTAGACCAAAGGTCAGCAAACATGACTGTTTTCGTATGACTCCTGAACTAAAAATGGTTTTTGCATCTTTACAGTGTTATTTTAAAAAGAAGACTATGCAACAGAGACCATATGTTGCTCATGTGAAAATTTACCATCTGGCCCTTAAGAGAAAAAGTTTATCATCTCCTAGTCCAGAAAATTAACGAACAATAAATCAAGTCCTGATCTAAAATGCTTTTCAGTTTCTGTGGGGTACATACTCCCTCCATGCCAACTTCAGGCTACCAACACAACATCCTTTAACGTGTATTTGGGAAGACATATGCGCAACGTTATATAATATTTTGACTATACAGATACAATACACATTTCCCATAGATAAAACCCCACTGTAGATAAGCTCACACTCTCAAAATTAACAAAACACATAAGGAAATAATCTACTACAGCAAGAATAAGCAGCAGGCTAAAGCCTTCAGAAACTTCAGTAAATACAATTATGCATGAGACTACAAAATAATTATGCATAAAATTATTTTAAAGTAAAAACATGATAAATAAGACACCATCAAAAAAAGACCATAGAAATAAACAAACAAGCTTGAAGGTATGTATTCTTCCTGGATATTTAAAATGGCAGTGACATAAGAATAACAAATCAGGTGCTATTCATATACACTAATTATTGTACTGCTCAATCATATGGTGAAAATCTAGAGTTACTAAGGTATGACCCTAAACTAACATCATCTCAAGTGGCCACATCTTGAAATCTTGCACACACCTCTCAAGGATTTTGTTTTCTTCATGGTGGACAGGTTTTAAAATATTACTCCTCTGTAGTGTCGGCACTACCGCCTCTCTAGAACCTTCCATCTTTCTACTATTGCTTTTATTCTCAACTTGGTATTTATCTTGTAAGACAAATCAGATAATAAAGCTGGCTGACTTCCATATTCCTGAAACCTACTAGCTATGTATACAACCTACAGTCAGAAAGTTAAAGAAAATAGACAAATAATTAAATTACCTAATCTGCTTCCATTTCTGGGCATTGCCATGAAGGAGCCAAGGCTTCCTCCAATAACACTATGTGGTCTCCGCAATGGGGGCTTCTTGAAGGATCCTGTGTACTGGTGGAGGAAGGAATGCATACTGTGAGAGGTTGGAGGCCTGCCATTCTTCACAATAGGCTCTGTGGTTCACAGTATCCAAAAATCATTCCATTAACAGCCCAGGATCCAGGATCAAATGAGAAGGATTGAGAAAGTAAAACAGAAAACAAAATAAAAGTTATAACAGAGATCATTACATTTAACTTTATTTACTTGGCAATCTACATGAAACACTAGAATTAAAATAATTTCCATGAAAAAAGTACTTATAGAAAACACTATAATATTTGAAACTGGTTTAGTAATTACCTATTTCTTATATAATCAGAATTGGTTAGCAATCGCAAAACTACTTATAACTTACAGATTTTTTACCCATTTGCTTATTTCAATAGATATCAAGATTGTTTCCACACAGTTCCTACATTTACTGATGTTTAGGCATGCTGTAGAACACAAAAATCATGGCCCTGGCAAGGAGAAACTTACATCCTTATTTCCTCAACGTTCAAAAAAGTATGTCAGTGAATAAAACAGAAATATTTGAAGACAGATCAATGCAGAGGTTCTGAAATTTATTACGTCAAGTTTGGGATTTTTACTATAGTTTTTTTTTAAATCACAGATCTATCATCAAGCAGAAACAGTTTTTAAAATGCTTAAATGTTATTTAATTATAAATAGTGGAAATCCTGTGTTATAATGTTTACAGGAAATCTCATGACTCCTTTCCACCTCTAATAAAAGAGCTCTGATACAGGTTAAGGACATGATGAAGTCTTTTATGACACACCATTAGTCTTTCATATTAGAATTATGTTTCTACTAATACAGTCAGTTTCTACTGATACAGTCAATCAATTTAAAAAGGAAGGGGGGCTTCTCTGCATCTTCTCCTCTAAAATGAAGCCAGTTCTTCTTTTTTGTAGCTGATAATCAAGAATAAGTATATCACCTGATGAAGGGATTTCTCTACCATGTAAAGGTTTATCAGACACCAAGTACAAGTTGGTAGGAGTGGGTGGCTCAGATCCACAGAACAAATCAAGGTATAGGCTTAGGGAAAATGAGCCAAGAAGCCTCCTTGGTCTGTGCCTCTACTGACTGCCTTAAAAAAGAGAGGAGAGGGAGGATGGGGCAGAAGGGTTGTCACAGGTCAGAGAAGGCCCAAGTCATCTAATCTGGGTAGAATGCCAGACTGGAGGTAGAGGAAGTACCCAACTAGCCATAGAGAAAATCTGTTCAGTGTTCCATAAACTGTCCTTGACAGTAGCTGGCTGATCAAGAATTTGGGATCTTTACATCAGCCTAGTAAAAGAATCAATGATTTTTTTTTTTAAGATTTTTTTTTAAATTTATTATTTATTTATCTTTTAGAGGGGAAGGGTAGGAGAGAAGGAGAGGGAGAGAAATATCAATGTACGGTTGCCTCTCGTGTGTCCCCTGCCGGGAACTGGCCTGCAACCCAGGCATGTGCCCTGACTGGGAATCGAACCTCGATCCTCTGGTTCGCAGGCCCGCGCTCAATCCACTGAGCTACACCAGCCAGGGCAGAATCAATGATTTAATAATGAATGGGGAAGGGTATCTGATAAAATTGCATGAATTAGTTACAAAAACTGTGAGACACAGGCCAGAATACATAAGAAAAATTTTTTTTCTAGGCACCAAGAAGTGAAAAAAGCAAACAAGACACCACCCTTTGAAACTATAAAACCTAATGGAGGGAAAGATAGGTAACAAAACTAATGAATAAGAAAAATAACAGATACTGATATGCAATAGGCAAAGTATTAAAATAAAGAGATGCAGTAGAAAATACATGAGTAGCTATTTTACACTGGCTATTGAGGGAAGTTCTCTCTGCAGAGATATTTTTAACAGAGATATAAATGCAACAAAGAGCCAGTCATGGAAAGATGGGTGAGTGGTGGTGGGTTGTAAGACACTCCTGACAGAAAAAAAGCCAACTGCAAAAGCTGGCACATGGCAAAGTTTGAGTTGTTCAAGCACTGGTCTTCAACCTCAGCATGTTTAGAATCACCTTCAAAGATTTAAAACACAAAACAGCTGGGCCTCAGCCTCAGGCTCCCTGACTGAGCAGATCTGACATGGAATCCAAACATTTGCATGTCTAACACATCCCAGGTAATGGTGATGTTGCTGGTCCAGGAATCACACTTTGAGGGCCACTGCATTAGAGGAACAGAAAGAAGTCAAGTACAGCTGTAGTACATAATTGTGGGGGGAATGGTGTTATTAAGTGAGCTCAAAGAGATGAGCAGGTTTGCACCTCACCATAAAAGTTTAAATTTCATTCTGAGATTGGAAACAGTTACGGTAATGTTGAAGCAGACGGTAATATGATCTGATTCATGTTTTAAAAGTATCGGTCTGAGAAGTCAGGAACAGTTAGGGAGTTAGAAGTTAGGGAGTTAGAAGTTAGGGAGTTAAGGAGTTAGGAATGAATATAAAAGGAATATCATGAGAGGGATCTCTGGCAGAATAGCTCTTTATCATTACATGAAACTACCCATGTGATGAAATGATACAGAACTGTATTCACACTTTATTCTAAAGCTTATTTCTGGGTTTGATGATATTCTATAATTAGAGAAGATGTAACCAAAGGGGAGAACTGAGAGTAGGGTACAAGGGAACTCTCTCTACTATTTTTGGCAACTTCTTTTGAATCTATAATTATTAAAAATAAAAATTTAAAACCACTCTGGCTACTGCTAGAGAACAGATGACAGATAATCAACAGAAGGGAAACAGAAGACTACATACTGCAGCGTACACTAAGCAATACGTAATGGTGGCCTGGACTAAAATGGAAAAAGGTAGGCAGACTTAGGGCATACTACCAAGGCGGAACCAAAAGGCCAGTAGGCATGGCTGCAAAATTACTTTCACATACACTCCCCCACTCAGCTTTCAGTGAAGTTCTATATTAAAAACATCTATCCAAAGAATATTTTTAAATTTCCAGCAGAGCAACCTTTAAAAATATGAAATATGGTATGTGAAAGAATAACTGGAATCATGTATCAAGTATATAAATGACTATTATTAATAGTGAGTTTTTAAAGTTATTTATATAGCAAATATATAGCAAGCTAGAATGACAGAGAAGGGGAGGAGAGAACACAAGGTAAATGAGAGAAAAGAATCAAGGATAATTCCTGGATTTAGGGAAGTTAAACAAGAAAAAGATCTTAGGGGAAGGAAATAAAAAATTTTGGTTTGGTTATATTACATTTGACAACCCTATTAGACATTCATTCCTATCCAGAAGCCAAGTAAGTATTTGAATGTGAATCAGTGATCCAGATAAAAATTCTGACCAGAGATACAGATAGAAGAGCAGTTAGCACATACGTAGTGGCTGAAATCATAGGACTGAAAGAAGTCACCCAAGGAGAGTGCACAGAGAAGAGAACTGGGGCCATGAGAGAATCACAAAATATTCTAACATTTTAAGATTATGTGTGCATTTAACTGCAGGGCTCAATAAGATAATACCTTGCATTTTAAAAAGTAATGGAAACCTTTAAGATATTATGTGAGTTGAAATAAGCCAGACACAAAAGAACAAATGCTATGATTCCCCTTACATGATGTACCTTGAATAGGTAAATTAACAGACAGGAAGAAATACAGAATAGCAGTTACCAGGGGCTGAGGGGAGGGGAGAACGAGGAGTTATTGTTTAAGGGGTGCAGAGTTTTAGTTTGGGATGATGAAAAGGTTCTAAAGATGGATAGTGGTTGACAGTTGCACAATAATGTGCACTACTTAATGCCATTAAAATTGTATACTTCAAAAAAGATTAAAATAGTAAATTATGTTATGTATACTTTACCATAATATTTTTTGAAGTAATGGAAATCTATACGAAAAACTGCAGTAAATCTTACTCTATAATGAGTTCGAACTAAGGATTTCCAATGATTACTTTAAAAAGATTTCATTTACTTTGTTTTTAGAGAGAAAGGAAGGGAGGGAGAAAGAGAGAAAGAGAAACAGCAATGTGCAAGAGCTATACCAATCGGTTGACTCTTGCACACCTCCAACTGGGGATGTGCCCTGACTGGGAATCAAACCAGTGACCTTTTGGTTCTCAGGCCGGCGCTCAATCTACTGAGCCACAGCAGCCAGGGCACCAAAGATTTTTAACATAGTAATATGCCAATCAGTATGATCCCATTGAGAAATTCATTTGACATCTTGCTTATTTCGATCTTCTGATGACATGAACCACTACAATCAGGAACATGCAATTTCTTAGCTCACTCCATTTCTGGTTCCTAGTTCTGCTCTTTTAAACATTTTTATTAACCTGATCCTGTTCCAGACCATACATATATATACAATGAAGTTTGTGCTTTCAACCTCATCCTCTCATGGATTTTATGCTGTTGATAGAAATAGGCACTACTTACAACCCTCTCTCATCACTATTGTCAAAAACTGTGACTGCTACTCCTAACTGATTTGCCAACTGTGTAGCAGATCAGCAGGAAAAAGGAAGAAACCTGGGAGTGAGAAAAAAGGCTTGCCCTGACTGGTGTGGCTCAGTGAGTTGGGCATTATCCTGTGAACCTGAAAAGTCCACGGTTTGATTCCAGGTCAGGGCACATGCCTGGGTTGTGGGCCAGGTCCCTGGTTGGAGGTATGTGAGAGGCAACCAGTCGATATTTCTCTCCCTCTCTTTCTCCTTCCCTTCACATCTCTCTAAAGTAAATAAAATCTTTAAAAAAAAAAAAGGTGAAGAATTTCAGTTGTGTCAAAAGAAGTAACTTTTGTTGTAGCTGCACCTGGAACTCCAAAACTGTATTACAAAACATTTTTTTGCCTTTCTGTAAGTATAATTGTGATATATTCTCTCCCCCATATTTTAAATTGTCACCTATCCTCCTTACCAAATTCAGTAATTTCAACGTATCTCCTCATTACAGAGAAAAGTAAGTTCAAGGTTAACTACTTAAAGGCAAGTTCCTGAAATGTAACTTTTGTGACATATCTCATGTAGCATTAAGACTTTTATCAGGCAAGTTGAGAATCTATGAGGAAAAGGTATTTCTTAGATAAGCCAAGTTTTTTTTTTTAACTGATGTGAAACATAAGATAACATTAATCATGTTAAAGTGCATGACTCATTTACAATGTTGTGCAACCATCACTTCACTTCTACCTGCTTCCAAAATACAGCATGAGGCAGGTTTACAGTCATGTGTACACGAAACACAGAATGTATTCTTGTATTATTTCTTAATTATTGTATTATTTCCCATACAAACAACTGTAAATCTACTTCTGCCGCATCCAGTACTTTCATCACTCCCAAAACAGACACTGTATCCATTAAGTAGGCCCTCCCCATTCCATCCTCTCCTGAGGCCTTGGCAATCACTGATCTGTTTTTTGTCTTTATGGATTTAGCTCTTCTGGATAGTTCATATTAATGGAATCACAGAATATGTAACCTTTTGGGTCTGGATTCTTCCAGTTTTCCAGGTTCATCCACCCAGTAGCAGGTATCAGTACTTCACTCCTTTTTATGGTTGAATAATATTCCATTCTGGAGACATGCCACATTTTGTTCCTATAGTCATCTGCTCATAGACATTTGGGTTGTTTCCACCTTTGGCTATTGTTGAGTAGTGCTGTTCTGAATGTAAACATTTGTGTACAAGACTCTGTTTGAATATGTTTCAATTTTTCGGGGTATATCCTTAGAAATAGAATTGCTGAGTCATATGGCAATTTTATTTTTAATTTTTAAAGAATGAGATAAATTAATTTGATAGTTTAAAAAATATTAAATATTCAATACTTTCCCAGTTACCAAAAAGATAAATCTGATGTGCTCAGAATTCTTTTTCCTTGCAGGTACTTTAATGTGTAAGAAAAAGTATTTCTTACACTTAAATCTAAAAATTTTTATAATTTGTGCAAAATTTTCATTTAGTATTTAGGAAAAGCTATATTGAGTGAAGGCCAGTATGCTTAAATCAACCAAGTTTGCAAACTGTAAACTTATTTTTAACCTACTAAATATAAATTCTAGATTCCTCTTTACCTCTCAATGTGCAAACATACTAGCTTATCTACACAGGCACTCTAATGCGAACTATAATTATATTCCCCATTTATAGCTGAGTTAAAGCCTTCACAGTATGACCTAATTATCAAAATGACAGAGATAATATATCAAATTTTAGTTAGTTGGAGGTAGAACATGTATGAGTGAGAGTATATGTGCGTATGTATATAACCGATATATATAATAAATCATATGTATTATAATTTTCCCAAGACTTTTACAGTATTATCCCCATATATATTTACTTCCCCAATTTGTTCTAGAGTATGCATAAGAGCCACTCACCTATATATAACACAAGAATTAACAGGACTGTGCTCATGAATGTAACTGAACAATACACAGGAGGTCAAATATTGGTTCAAAGTCAGTTTACTCAGTGATATTATAAACTATTCTGCCTCCTCCCTAAGCTAGCATTGCCACTATATAGCAATTAGACAAAGATCACTTGCTTCACATACTGGTTACATCATACATGAGATCATCTAAAAAGTATTCATTAAACCATGTTCAGAAGTGGGTTGTGTGTGTCACCTATCTTTAGAGCTTTTTATGCTCTAAGATAAACTCCGTAAAGAAAGAATGTATTGGAACCAACTATTAGAAACTGACAGATGACCAAAAAGGTACAGAATCCTTGTCAAAACTCTTTTTGAATTTATGTGCTATTACACATAGGTAATAAGCAATAAGAGATCATAACTCAGAGACAGCCTAGGCTACCAGCAATCTCTGCAACCCAAGAGAAATCAGTGTCTAGTATGATACCTTCAAGTATTATTTCAAGTAACTCAGGTTAAGAGGAAACTCAATAGCGCTCCTACTTTCCTTTTTTATTACCTGTTAAAGTTAGTATTATAATAAAACAAAGTTTTAGCCCTAGCTGGTGTGGCTCAGTAAATTGAATGCCAGCCTACAAACCAAAGGGTTGCGGGTTGGGTCCCCAGTCAGGGCGTATACACGAGAGGCAACCAATTGGTATTTCTTTCCCTTTCTTTCTCCCTCCCTTCCCCTCTATCTAAAAATAAATAAATAAAATCTTTAAAAAAAAAAAAACCCAAAGTTTTAATAAACAATATGCACTAATTGAAAAAATACTTTCAACATTTCACTATTTTATAAATAAACATGTTTTACAAGTTAAGACTACAATATTCCATAAAATACGTACTTAATCTAAAAATACTAACAAAAATATAAATGTGTACCAGAAACCATCCCTTAAGATATATACTGTGCTTATTTTACTCATGTACATCATTGGCAAACAGCTGGCAGGATTCTTCGATCATAAGAATGAACATGCTGGGCTTGTAATAATAAGAATTCAAAGGGCGTCTCAGAGACAATGAACAATTTTGTTCTGGCAAGAGGAATAAAAGCAAGACATTATAAAACCATCTCTCAGATTCAACCCAAATGCAAAAAGTTTCCATCCTACATATAAAAAAAAGTAAGATTCACTCATATGATGATCTTTGTTCTCTAATAGTTAACACACGATATAATGTTACAAGCTATCGATGAAACCTCAAACAGAAATTTCACAAACTTACTAGGCACTTTTAATCTGTATTAACTTAAAGTTATAAGAATAACAAACATACATTATTTTAAAAAGTTACTTAATGACAAGGATAATATTATACAAGGTATTCTTATTTAAGAATAAAAATGAAAGGATAAACGGAATAGGAGAATTCATCAGGGTTAAAGACTAGGTACAGTAAGCACTTGAAGTAAGAGCAGGACACTGCAATAAGCAAGCAAGAAAGCAAAGCTGTGTGGTCCTGCTTCCTAAGAACTAGGGTCCCAGAGGTTTGGGGGGGGGCGGGGAAAGGAAGCTATTAGGAACTAATCAAGAAAATATATTTTCATTCCATTTACACAGTAATCAAACATGTAAAGAATCTTTCCTCCCCTTTCCATTCCCAAATATTTACCATTATCCTTGCTGCTATTTTCTTCAATAGTCATTTGTTCAGCCAATTCAGACAATGATTCATCAATAGTCTGGCTTCCTCGAAGTGTGAGGGACAGCCTTCTCTTAAATTTTTTCATCCTATCAGTTGAATGTGATTTGAAATATCCTGAAAGAACAGAATGAACACAAAATTAAAGCTATAAGTACTTTACGGCTCAAGAAAAATGTCGTTCTGAGTTTACCAAGAATGTTCAATACAGAAATATAATGAGGGATTCCCACTTCCACCAAACATCATAAAATCCAGCCACTTCCTTAAAAAATTCACTCACTAGCCCTGACCAGTGTGGCTCAGTTGGTTGAGTGTCTTTCCCCCACAGCGAAAGGTTGCTGGTTCCACTCCCAGTCAGGGTTGCGGGTTGGGTCCCCAGTTGAGGCGTGTATAAACAAGAGAGGCAACCACACATTGATGTTTCTTCCCCTCTCTTTCCAACTCCCTTCTCTTTCTAAAAATAAATAAAATCTTTTTAAAAAAATCCACTCACTCTGATTAATGTTATATTTATATAGCATCAATCAGAAGAGCAGGAATTCTAAAAACTGAAGGTCTTGAGATTTTGGCATCACAATTAAATTCAGGATAGGAGATTTTCCTAAAATGTGCTTCTAAAAAAGCTGTGTAGTGAAAATATCAACACTATTTTGATGCATATAAACAGGAATTTTATTTTGTAAGTTCTTATTTAGCCAATATATTGGGATTTATTTTTTGCCTTGGTCACCTGTCAGGCATCTCTTCCTATAATCCTAATAATGGCAAGCTTCAAAAAGAAGAAATGAAAGCCAAATTAATTGGTATTAAATGCCTATCCCACACTAGACACTTTCAAATTTAATTCATTTAGTCTTCCTAACTCTAAAAAGAAGACTACACAATTTCAGTTTCATGAATAAGCAAACAGGCTCAAAGAAGTTCCCTGAATGAAGTCAAACAATTATTGATAACTGAGATTTAAAACTAGGATTACTATTTACCTTTATCCCACATTTTACTATCTCTGAAATCAGGATGTATCTTACAATTCAGAGAATGTCAAAACGTAATTTAGCTTTCATCTTCTTTTATTTTCCCCCACAAACAGGATGTTAAAGTTCTGAATTTTAAACAGATTCTTGGGCTGGGGTGCTCATATCCATCACCTCATTCAACTTTAGCTCTGTCTCATCCTGAGTAAGTTTTCCAGAACTGCTGCTACCTTGACCATGAAGTTCTGAGTTTTCCCAATTCAAACTTGGGCTCCTTTAGCATCTTGACTTTTCTAACAAAGACACCATGGAGCAGACAAATAGACTGGCGAGTCTTTTCTATGTCTTTCCCAATGCTATCTGGAATCAATTTACTGACCACTTCTTTCAAGTCATTTGTCAGCACCTCTCAGGGTCATGACAAGAGGGAACCTGGCACAGAGAATGTCTATCTCCCTTCAAGTCTTGATTGACTCAGAAACTCTACAATGCCTTCAAATTCATTTTTTCACTAGTTGTTCAACTAGTTCTCAGCAGGAGCCTCAGTCTGATACAAGCTGCTGCATCATAGGCAGAAATGGAGGTTCAGGTGAGGATTAGAAGTGATAATATACAAGGTCTGTCCAGAAGCTATCCAGGCATGTAATATGAAAAAAGAGACATTTATTGAAGAAGATACAAGAAACACTGTACATAGGACAATGACACCTCAGTCCCTTTCAAAGTAGGCACCTTGCTCACACAGTTCTCCCAATCGCCATCAGCTGCCATGTCGTATTTCCCTGAATCTCAACAGTTTGAATTTCTTCCCTTTCAAAGGTGATTTGAGTTTTTCTCAAAACTCAAATCGCCTTTGAATCTGGGCACCAAATACTTAGTAAAAACTTTAATCAAGGAATCACAAGACTTATACACTGAAAACTACAAAAAGTTGCTGAACAAATTCAAAGTCCTAAATAAATGCAAGGACATTCTGCATTCATGTATTGGAAGATTTTAACAGTAAGATGGTAATATTATCCAAAGTTATCTACAGATTCAATGCAATCCCTATCAAAGTCCCAGTGATGTTTTCTGCAGAAATTTATTTATATGGAACACCAAGGGACCTTAAATAGCCCGAACAATCTTGAAATAGAACAATAAAAAGTTGGAGGATTGACATTTCTTGATTTCTAAACTTACCACAAGTTCAGTAATCAAAACATTATGGTACTGGCACAAGAACAAACATATAGACCAAAAGAACTGAACTGAAAGCCACAAAACAAACCTTTATATCTATAAATTGATTTTTGACAAGGATGCCAAGACTATTCAATAAAGATAGCCTTTTCTTTTTTTAATTAAAAATTATTTTATTGTTCAATTACAGTTGTCCCCATTTCCCCCCATTTCCCCCCATTACTCTCCCCTGCCCTACCCACACCCCCATCTCCCACATTCAATCCCCCCACCCTTCTCTTTGTCCATGGGTCCTTTATACATGTTCTTTGATTAGACCCTTCCCTTTCTTTCCCCCATCATCCCTCTCCCCACTCCTGTCTGATCACTGTCAGTTTGTTCTTTAGAGAAAAGATAGTCTTCTCAACAAATGGTGCTTGGAAAACCAGATACAGTCACCTGAAGAAAGAATGAAATTAGATCCTTCCCTGTGCCACATATAAGAATTAACTCAAAGTGAATCGAAGTCCTAAGTCTAAAAGCTCCAACTATAAAACTCTTAGAAGGGAAGGAATACTCATAATGTTGAATTTGGTAGTGATTTCTTAAATATGGCACCAAAATCACAGGGAACAAAAAAACAGATAAAGACCTCATTAAAACAAACAAACAAACAAACAAACCCTTTGTACATCTAGGGACAGTATCAAGAGACTGAAAAGACAATCCAGAGAATGAGAGAATATTTTGGGCGGGGTGCGCGTGAGTGTGGTGCATGAGGAGGCAGGGCTGCAAAATGCTGGGGCCAGGGCAGCAGATCTAAGAAAAAACTCCGTCCCCAAGGGGTACAGAGCCTTCACCAAATGCAAGGCCATGTTTATTACAGGAAGGAGATTAGGTGAATGATTTCTCCAAGGGTGAAAAAAGCCAGAGGTGGGGCTAAGGAGAAAAGAAAACACCCCAGCTGCTCAAAATCCAAGCAGCTGGGCTGCAAAACACAGATCTCTCACAGTTTTACTAACTGTTGGCTGAACTGTAAAGCATGAAGAGATTGCCTGAGTCTCACAGGTGCTCAGATCCCAAGACCTGATGATGGTAAAATCCTCATTCTGTACTCAAAACATTTGATACCAGTAGTGAAGTAAATATAACTAAAGCTGTAACAGAGTCCTAACCCAAATGAGGCTGTCTTCCTAAAAAGTATATTTCAGCTTTCCCCCCTCAACTATGTCATGGTGATCCATTTATGTAAATAAATATAGCCATCCTTTTAAATAGTAGATGTTTGCTATTCTATTCCCTTGTATGGCTGTGCCACGCAGCAGAAATGTTTTATGCTACCTGTTTTATCATACAGAATACTAAGAAAGACACATATTCAAGAGTGAAATTTAAGAAAATAATCTTACACTGCTTCATCAAAAACCTTCTTAGGTGAAACTGTTTCTCTCCCTGTAAATACATGTAGACAAAGAATGCTATTGCTATGATTTGAAATAAGGAGCCTCTAGTTTTACACACCAGTGCATATGCAAATGTCAAAACAGTTTTAAAAAGAAGGCAAATAATGTTTTAGTATTATGAAAATTTAGTCTTAACCTCGCAAGCATCATGAAAGGGTTTTAGGATCGTGATCACACTAAGATCTGATAGTAGGTTAGTTTCCCAAATTTAATTCTAATTAACCTATTTATCAAACTGAACATTAATAATTCAATAAGGTTAATGGTCAGATATTAACAACAGTAGTATAATTATCTAATCAAAATTACTAATTGCTGAGCATAAGAAGAAAATCAAGTCTAGGGGGAAAAATGAATTCAGTATTGAAACTACTGGAACGAATTTCAATGAATCTAGAACTCAGAATACAAGTAAAAGTTTAAAGTGTGGATTTGAGAGTTACATTTACAAAACTGACAGAAACCAGGAAGAATACACATAATAAGAGGGAAAGTCAGAAAACATGAGAAATGTCTACAATAAATAAGTGGATAAAGGAGAAGTCATCAAAGCAGTTCTAAAAAGAATGGAGAAACAACTAGCGACAAGTGAAAGGATGTTAGAGACAACCAGGGCCAACCGATTCATTTTATGGTGAAAGAAACAGTTTGACGAGGCTCAAAAAATGAAGTTATTTGGCTAACTTTCTGAAAGTAAAAGTCAGGTCTTAAAATTCTACTTTAGGGATCCCAATTCAGTTTTCTTTTCGTAGTACCAAATTTCCAGAGAATTAGGAAGCAACTCTTTCCTCTTCTAACTACAGAAGAATTAAAGTCTAGCTATAAGGGACAGATATCAAGGGAAAAAATAACATGTATCTCCACTCCTCCAAACCTCGATCCTTTTGCAGTCTTCGCCATCCTATACATGGCAACTCTTACCCTGTCACGCATGCCGGCTGTCTTCCCTTTCCTCACACCCTACTATCAACGCATCACCAAAACCTATAAGCTCCTCCTCCAAATTATATCCAGAGTCTGACCACTTCTTACCATATGAACTGCTAAAATCCTGATCCGAGCCATATTATATCTTTGCCTAGAATATAATATTTAAGGGCATCCTAACTGGTCTCCTTTCTGGCTTCTATTCAAACATCACTTCCCTGGTCATTCTGTATAACAGTGGGAGCTCTACACCCAGGTTATACTCTACCTCCCTAACCTGTTTTAATTTCCTTCATATCCTTAGTGCTTGACTGGGGTTCCAAAAACTGGGTTATTGCCGATTCCCTCCACCAGAATTCAATCTCCTTGAGAACAGGAACTTAATGTTTTGCAAATTGTTGTATTTAGTACAATCCAGCATTTAGTACAAAACCTGGCACTCAATAGGCACTCATAAATACCTGCTGAATGAATGAATGGAGAGAGAGGGGGAAGGAGGGAGGGAAGGAAGGAAAGGAGGAGGGAAGGAGAAGAGAAGGGGAGGAGGGAAGAAAGGAAGGAAATAATAGAGATTTGTCAGTTGAAAGATCTTCCTCCCTATCTAAAGTCAAAGTTTTATTTAACTGGCAAAGTTTTATTTAGATCACTGTCTCATTCTGACAGTCCTGGCTAGGTTCCCCCTTTTCATTTTGCATTTATTCATTCACTAGTCACATAGAGGTCCTACCATGTCCCAAGCAATATAGAAGGTGTTGAAGGCAGAATGATAAATGAAATAGGAACTCTGCCCACAAGAAACTTGGGAGGTGTTATATTTTCCCAAATGAAGAAGTTGTAGTATTGCAAGTGAGTTTAACTCCAGGTTAATACATTAATGTTTTTATAACTGTGACAAAGCTAAACAGTTCATTCAGCAATGAGAATACTCAAATTGCACTTCTCCTAAAATCTGCTTCATTAATGTGACAACCTACATAAAATTTAATTTGATCAGCTGACTTTAATAAGATTTAATTCACTATATTGGAACCCCTACAGGTACATGAAATGACAAGCCTACTCATTACACCCCTTGGATTCAATAACAATTGGGACAAAACCTAAACCAGTCACTGAGGAGCTTCTAACAGCTTGTTAATGTATCTCAAGACATTCATGGCTGGTGTAGATCAGTGGATTCAGCACAGGCTTTGAACCAAACGGTCACTGGTTCCATTCCCAGTCAGGGCAGATGCCCGAGTTGTGGGCCAGGTCCCCAGCGCGGGGACTGCATGAGAAGCAACCACACATTGATGTTTCTCTCCCTTTCTTTCTCCCTCCTTTCCTTTCTCTCTAAAAGTAAATAAAAAAACTTCAAAAAAATAAAATTCTAAATATAGTTAAGATCTGATTTAAATATCACTCAAAAATGTAGAGACTTTCATCATGAATAATCATCAACTGATTTGCAGATGATAAATCCTCCTTAGAAAGGGTATTTGTTTGAAACAGCTGTTCGGTTTCAGTGAATTCAAAAAGTCATTTATTAGAAATGTCATCTGATGTTTCTGATAATAATGGTCTTACTCAGACCAGAACCAAGAGAGCAATTGTAATCACTTGAGGTAATGCCTTAGTTTGATACACAAATGGTTATACACGAAAAGGAAAGGGCTCACTGAAAAAGCAGCAAAGATTTAGAAAGAAATTGGCCTCTGAAAAATGTAACACTTCATTAAATTTTATCTTTGTAAATGGACCAAATTACCTTTTAACTCCAGCTAAATTTATTTTACCAAATTCTCTGATTTTTTAAAAAAAAGTTTTCAATTGTAAAGCCAGGAGAGTTCACTGAAAGATACAAAGAATTGTTTCTAAAACTCTTGCTCTGCCAGTCCTCTCTGATACTTGAGACTGACCCATCATCTCTCATGGCTAGTGAAACATTACTACTCTAAAGAAAATTTAAATTCCCCCAATGAAATGCAAAACAAAACAAAAAAATCAAATTACGTTTTTATATCTCAGTTAAGTGATGAGAGATCCTAATCATGTTTTTGCACATAAGTACTATATTTCCCGAAGTACGACTACAGGAAGGTTATAGGAGACTTATTGATTATTCTTGGCTTCAAATTACTTAACTTAGTCCCTTGAAAACTAACATTTAAACAATAAAGGAAGTGCTGGGAGTTTACAGATCTGTGTAGTACCTGACCTACCTTCTTTTTAGAGCAATGCAGCTTATTTATTTGGTTAAGAATGAACTAAGGAATATCAGAATTATAGCTTCGAATTCTTCTTGAGGAAGGTAAAGTAGTTTGCACGAAATGTTTCCCAAGCATTAGTACAGGAAAAAAACAGCATTCCACCAACTTTCATGAGGCAATAATGCTTTATTTTTAAAATTCAAAAATAAATGGCATAGAAACTAATGAAAGAAAAACAAAACTGACCTGGGCATTTTTCAATTGCAAGGTCAGAAAAAATAACTACATTTATACCCCTGGTTTAGATGTAAGTCACAAAATCAGAAGTTATTCTTAAAAAAAAAAAAAAAAAAGATTGTATGTACTTATTTTAGAGAGGGGAAGGGAGGGAGAAAGGAAGGGAGAGAAACATCAATGTGTGGTTGTTTCTCACTCACTACCTACTGGGGACCTGGCCCACAACCCAGGCATGTGCCCTAGACTGGGAATCAAACCAACGACCCTTTGGTTCACATGCCGGCA
This sequence comes from Glossophaga mutica, assembly GCA_039655065.1. Taxonomy (NCBI): domain Eukaryota; kingdom Metazoa; phylum Chordata; class Mammalia; order Chiroptera; family Phyllostomidae; genus Glossophaga; species Glossophaga mutica. The sequence goes on along the minus strand of CM077304.1, from coordinate 19,573,441 downwards.
CTCAATCCACTGCACCACACCAGCCAGGGCCTCAAAAGTCATTCTTAAGTAATTCTGTAGCCTTTCCCCTTTCTCGACTGCCATATCCAATTGGACTGTCAAGTCAGATCACAGTGCTTTCATATCCCTCACATTTTTAAATCTCATCCTCTTCTATCTCTTCCGTTAAGCCTTAGTTGATATCATAATTTATCTAAATAACTACAGGCCTCATAACTAACAATTCTCATTTTCTTTCAAAAAAATTAATAAAGTAGATAAACCTCTGGCGATCCTGGTTAAGAGAAAAATAACACAAATGGGCGATACTAATATAACAATGCTGAAAATTAATTAGGTACTATCTTATAGAGTCAAACATTGCATATTCTACGATCCTGCAATTCTTAATCTGGGTACATATTTAAGAGAAACTTTTAACACATGTTTACCCAGATATATGAACAGAAATGCTCATAGCAACATCTCTATAATAGCATAAATATTGGAACAACTCAAATATATACAGACAGGAAAGAAATAAATTATGCAGAATATACAGTGGTAAAAATGAATGAACTACAACCATATGCAATAAGAATATCAGTAACATATTTAACAAAAAAAGCAAGTCCAGAAGACTACATTTAGTATATTCTTTTTATAAACAACAACAACAACAAAAATATTATTTAGGTAAAAATATAAGACATTTATAAAATGCAAAAGACTGAAATACAAAGTTCAAGATGATAGCCATCACAGGGAGAGGCAAGGAGAACACACAGGAAGATACAAGTTACCGGCACTGTTTGAGAAGTTGGATTACAGATACTAATTATTTTATCAATGTATAAACATATAAACACTAGATAAGCAGATCATGCACAGACCAATGAGGATAATGTGTAATAAGCCAAGAATTATGACTAACACAATTCTGTGCAAATTCGTGAAAAATGTTAGTTAAGTTTTTGGGGGGAAGACAAGATTGAAAAGAGACTTAATTAAAGGTTGTAAGTAGATTAAAAAACTGTAAGAGAATAAGTGAAAACTCTTATAATGATAAGAGGACACAGGGCTAGACTCAAGAGCTGATTTATTTTTCCCAGTCCTACTATTACAAGTAGCTATGTGACTTCAGGTTAGCCACTTAACAGATGAGTTTCTGAAACTGACTACAGCCACATGGATTTAACTTTTTCTTTGTCTGAAACAAATGGCTTCTATTTAGTGTTATTAGGTATGAAATCTGGTCTCTTTTGGGTGACATATCATTCCATTCTTGGCTTCCCTTCTTTTCCTGGCCCACCAATGTTAACTATTACTTGTCACTACACTATTTTGCCCACAAATAGGGCACCTAATTAGCCATTCCAACAGATTCACTTTATAACTTACACTTATTATTACAACCACTTAGGTGAACTTCAAAAGATAGCTATAGTCTTGTTGGAAAACAACTGTTTTTATCTAACATGTGTTTGTTCAATAAATGTTGTTTCAACAAAACAGTCATATTGATTAACACTGAAGACATGTTAGGTTTGACTGAGTTATGAATGCTACAGTAAGAAACACCAACAAACCTTGGTGCATTAAAATGACTAAGACTATTCTTTCATGCAATATATCCACTGAGACTTGACTGGGTCTTTGCTTTAAGTCTTCAAGGACCCAGGCTGAAGTAGAAGCCACCACAGGAAGGGGATAAAGAGTGTGGCAAAGCATATATTAACTCTTACAGCTTCCCTAGGAGTATCATGTTACTTTTATCCACACTTCACTGGTTAAATCAAGTCATGTGGCCACACCTAATTTTAAGGGGCAAGAATTCCTAACCATATTCCAAAGAGAAGAGGCAGAATATATGTGAGTAATTTTCATAATTCCACTATGTCTTAGCATTTAGAGACCAATATCAAATTAAGTGTTAATATAGTGATGTATTAAAACTTCAAGATTAAAACAAAATACCAACAGAATTGCTTTTTTAAAGATTTAAACTCAAAGAGCATAAAAACTCAAATAGTGAGTAGGTCAAATGCAAGCCGAATGCTCATCAGAATTCTGAAAGATTAAAAAAACAATCTGTATCCCTCAACAAGTCTAAAGAAATTTCAAGGAAGCATTTACTTTTTTCTTAAGATTTCAGAATTAATTAGAATAAGACATTCAAATTATCCATAGTTAGTTTATAGGCAGATCCTCCACTACAAAGGACATAAAGTAAGAATAGAAAGATGTCTCCAAAATTCTCATTTTGGAAAATAGTAACTGTAGGTTTAAACTCATTTAAGCTGAAGGGGAGGCAGCCCGTACCAAAAGGAATTACAGTAAGAACGACATGGGTGCCTAAAACGTGTACCACGATGGAGGAAAGGGTCTGGAACTGAGATAGATGTAAACCAAAGTGACCCCACTAAATACTGAAGGGGAACATACACTGCAAACAACCTACCTAAGAAGACTTGAAAACCCTCTGTATCCAGCATATACTTAATAATGATGAAAGTATGCTGAAGAAGCACAGATCACTCTATTAGCACAATGAAAGTGGAAGGGAAGGGGGACCCTGGAAGGCTAAAGTGATACATAATAGCTGGAGGTCTGATAACCCAAGACGTATCATGATGGATGGATCTGGATTCTTTCCTGGAACAGAGTCATACCAGGGCTGGTGAAGATGTGCTGGTGAGAATGCAGCATATTCAGTCTCACAAACAACTGAACTGAAAGGATTGAACCAGAAATACTCAATCAAGCCTCAGGTGTCTAACTTCTGGAGGGGTATCATACAACCACATTAACGTTTGGTGTAAACACCTCAATATCTGAGAAGTCAGATTCCAAATGTTATCAAAATAAGATCCTTTCCTTCATTATGTAATTTTTATCATGAAATTTGTCCTTTAAAACTATTATCTACAAGCATGGTCATTAAATAGTGCTGAGCACCTAGTATATACAAATCCCATGTTAGAAACTAAGGACAGAGTAACAGAAGACACTATCACTGGCCTCAAGGTGAGAATCAAAAGTCCCATCATTTCCAGTTTTGAAAGGAAGTAAATATGTCATCAACTAGCATTATTATAACCAGAACTCTCAGTACAGTTTTTTGTCTGGGGTCCCACAGCATCCCAGAGCTCCATAAGGTGCCACTTGCACAAGATACGGTGACTTTAAAAAATGAAACCACCCAACATTGTTTTTATGAGCTTTGCAAACTGAAAGAGTGCTCACAGTGCTGGTAGGTGATCAAGCATCCCCTTAAGGTAAAGTACATTCTTTCAAATTTCATGTAAACTGAATCACATATGAGAATGTACATTCACACATGTGACTTCTTTGCCCAGTCAAGTGATTCTGAAATTAACCCATGTTATTGTGTGCATCAGCAGTTTGTTTTTGTTACTGTATAGATATACCACATTTTTTTCATTAGTCTGTTAATGAACAACTGGCATGTTTCCAGTTTTTTAATATTGTGATTATAGTGTCTATGAATATTCTTGTACAAATCATTTTTTGCTGGGTGAAATGATAAACACGCATGTTAATTTCTAAGGAATCTCCAATTTTCCAAATTAGCTGTACCACTTTACATTCCCACCAGCAATTTTTATCTTCCAGTTGCTCCACATCCTCATAAACTTTGGTACTACCTATATTTTGTAATTTTAGTCATTCTGATAAGTGACATCTCACTGTCATTTTCATTTAAATTCTCTTAGGAAATAATGTTTACCATCTTTTCATGTGTTTACTACCCATTCATATAGCTTTTTAAAATCTTTTGCTCATTTTTGTGTTATTAAGACTTCCTTATGTACCATATAAGTACTTCATCAGATATATACATAGAAAATATTTTTTTCCTTGCCTTTTTGTTAAGAAATATCTTTTAAAGACAAATATTTTTAATTTTGATGAAGAGATAACATCTCTTTATCTCATCATATAGGCATCATATAGGATGTGTGTCATCTCACATCATCCACAAGAAGGGAGAGCACAATACAGTAAGACATTTTGAGAGAGACCCCATTCACATAACTCATATTACAGTACACTCATGTGCCACTTAATGACAGGAAAACATTCTGAGAAACGCATCATTAGGGGATTTTGTTGTCATGCAAATATCACAGAGTGCCTTAATCACACCTACACATCTAGGCTATATGGTACATACTACCTATTGCTCCTAGGATATGACCCATACAGCATGTCGCTGTATCAAACAACCAACATGAGGTTAAATAGGGCACAAGAGAAAATTATGCCATCAAGAGACAGGTGGTGTATGACTACACAGTCGAACCTCGGTTCTCGAACCTCTCCCATCTCAAATAAATTGCTTCTCGAACATCCTTCAAGAATGAATTAAGTTAGAGAACCAAGGTTCCACTGTATTGTTATAATTGTTCTATTATTGTTAATCTCTTACTGTTCCTAATTTATAAATTAAACTTTTTCATAGGTATGTTAGGTACAGGAAATATATATAGGGTTCGGTACTATCCGTTCTTTGTTATATATCCTGGTCTGGGTTCACTGAGCTTCCTGAGTCAACAGTTCGATGTCCTAACAGTTTTGAAATGTTGTTATTGTTTCTTCGAATATTGCTTCTGCCCCTTCCCTATCGATTTCATCAATGTCTCCTTTTGTTCAGGCTGCTATAACAAAATACACAGACTAAGTAGATTATAAACAATGAAAATTCATTTCTTACAGCTCTCAAGGCTGGAAGTCTGAGGTCAAAGTGTCAGCATAGTCACGTGAGCCCTCTTCTGGGTTGCAGACTGTTTGTTATATCCTAACATGGTGGAAGGTACTGGTGAACTCCTGGGTTATCTCTTTTCTAAGAACATTAATCCCAAGCATGAGGGCTCCATCTTCATCACCTAAGCACCTCCCAAAGGTCCCACCTCCTGATAACATCACATTGGGCATGAGGATGTCAACATATAAAATTGGGGGAGGAGGTCACACATTCAGACCATGGCAATCAAGGACTCCAATTACACATATGTTAAATCACCCATTTCATTTTTTTATGCTGTTCTGTTTCCATCCATGTTGTTTTCTTTCATATCCTTACAACAACCCTCTCAGTGGGTGCTAACAAATCAATGTTTCTCTCTCTCTCTCTCAAATCACTAAATAACAATTTTTTAAAAAAAGAAAAGCAGCAATATTATGGAAAATCCCTTCAGTATGCTTGCTCTTTTACTTTACTTCTAAAATGGGGAAATTAAAATATTTTCCTCTATGTTTCATAAATGCACTTCAAAAATTACCTTGAAAAAATAATTTAAGATTAGTAAATTATTCCTCCCTTTTGGTGAGAGGACTGGAAATTCAGCCCTACCTTCAGGATCATCCAGGGAAAAGCTATTAAATACGTTCAAGGACATACAAGATCATCACAAAATATAAGAAAGAACAAGGTATATAAGGAAGGGGCTAAATTTGCAAAAGCATCACGTGGTTACAATGAAATCTTTTTCAGACACCAAACCTTTGCCTCTTTATCACAAATTATGTTTTGGCAATTCAATAAGCCTCTGAATGTTTATATATTGTATTAATATTTGTTATTTGTTATATATTTATTTATAACAATTAAAACTTTAAAAGTGCCCTTAAATACATCAATGTTAGATAAAAATAAAATTGCTTTTCTCTTCCGAGATATATATTAATAGCCACAATGTAGAAAATTCATTTACCAATTTATTGCTAAAATAACATGAATAATACCACTATGTACCTAGCCCTATGTAGTTTTGAACAGTCTTCACATCCATCACCTCATTTGATTCTTAGAACAATTCTGTGAAGTAAAAAAAAAAAAGTATTTTATTTACCATTCCTTTTATGAAAACAAATGCTCAAAACTTAAGTGACTTCACTAGAGTCATTAAGCTACTAAGTAAATCCTGATAAAGCCAAAATTCAAACCCTACGTGCCCTCTTCATTAACCTCATGAATAAAATACAAACTGCCTTTCCTTTTAGTTTTTGTGAAATCAGGTAATATTCTTGAGTAAAATAAGTCAAAGCATTCATGATAATTTTTTTTGAAAGAAAAACCACAACTTATAAGCAATGTTAACAATATCAAATTATCTGAAAGTCAAATTTCACTTACCATCCTACCAAAACGTGCAGAATAAATTCTTTCCTACTGAAGGCATCTTATCTGATAATCCTTTTATATATTTTTAAAACTAGATTTAATACAAAGTAGATAGTATCTCCGCAAGAGACCTGTAAACATTCCTCCTTCCTCCTTCAGTAGGCCTGTGAACATTTCTCCTTGAGAAGAATCAAAAACAATTCCAAACTCAATTCCGCAAATGCTTAAAAATAATTTTCAATTATTCCTGGTTATATTTCAGTACTTCTGAGAAGAGAATTCAGACAAAGGGAAGGACAAAAAGCCTCCAGCCTTCCTAGACTAGCCAGTGTATTTTTAAAATGAAGTTATTTAAAATTATTAATAAACTTTTTGAGAACAGTATTGTCAACTGTTAGACATTCTATTAGGGAAATAGGCCACATTCGTATATTGCATGAAAACAAATGTTACCCTTCCTACACAGCAAGCCTTTTTTGTCATTATGGGGAGTATGACCCAGTCCTTTATATAAAGGAAAAGTAAAATAAATATCCCTATGACAAGCTCCCTTAGTCCTAAGTATAATAAGTCACACCACTGCCTGATATATATGGTATCAAATAATATCTGAAATGTTACATCTAGTATATTGCAACGTACTGGATAAACAGACATGAAGAAATTAAAAATCATCTCTGAAAAATAAGAAGTGGAACTATAAAATGCTATTTAAATTGCATTTAAAAAGGCAATTAATAGCAAGTCACACTTGTTTTAAACTATTTGGCTAAGGCTAAGATCCTTAATTTGATCTGTATATAAGTCAATTGGCTTTATATACTATGAGTAATATAATGTACCCATAACACTGGTCATTCAGAAATGGTAAATATGTATGAGTGTCTTATGAGGAGTTAGTCAAGATTATAGGCAGATCAATATTTATCAGAAAGGTACACAATTACAAAGGATGTAATCTTGGTAAGATACCTGGTCCTTTTCTTTTTTCTGAGTAGAAATATTAAGTTCATAACTCAACAAAACTTGAGAGACTTCTATCATAATGGTTATTCCTCTGGTAACAGGTAGACTTACAATGTAAAAGAGCAGTTCTCAATTCTGTGATGAAATTTTGCAATTAATATTTTGTGAACTTTTGAATTTCTTACCATTGTGAACTTTAACCACTGGAATAAAGAACATGTGAATTATACTTAATGAATGACAGCTGATTCAGGGTTATTCCTATAAATAACGCCACTCCAATAATGAATGGGAAAGAAAAGTGGATTTACAGCTTATGAGTTGGAAATTGTTTGCAATTCTCAGTCCCTTGTATCTATAATTACTTAAGGTTTTCCATATGTGAAATTATCTATGCTGTCATGCGAACTGTAACAGAAACAAAGTTGAAATCTCTTGAAACTAAAGCTCAATAAAACCTGTATTCACAGGAGTATTCAGAGAATGATGGGAGGCCTAGATTTAGCAAAAGAAAGCAATGGTATTGCTGGCCATGTGGTTTAGATACTCTGACCTTTTGTATTGTTGGTCATGCGATTTGGACCCTCCACTAAACTTTCTTCCCCTGATTATGTTGCTAGTATGTGGGTTAGACCCCCTTAGAGGGGGAAACGACAAAGGGACCCAATGAGGTTCTGACCTGCATCCAATACATCTAGGCCTCAGTTGTGTTTCAGGTCCAGGCCCAGAAAAGTAGCAAAATCAGACACGAGATGCCACGGCTGACATCAGGACAAGCAACATTGACTAATTACCCTTGGCATCAACCAATCAGTAGATACCATGACCCTAAAAAGACACACCTGGAAAGCTGATGAATATTCTATTGGGAACCTCCCAAGATCTACAGATAAATACCCTCAAGATGGAGGATCCAGTGTGGCTCTCACTATGGAGCACACCGGTGCCTTTCCTCACCACTTTCCCTCATCCAGGAGTCTTTCCCTTGTCTCTTTCTCCTAAGCTCCAAGGGCCCCTTTCTGCCCCTGTAACTTGTTCCCTAAGCCCATGTAGCTCAGCTGGCTCACTTCTTCCATGGCTCACTTCTTCAACCTCTGTGACTTTCGAAATAAACTTTCTCTTATAGTCTGAATCTTGGCTCTGAATTCTTTCTTAGCCAGAACTCAAGTACCATGGTTGTTGAACCGAGGTCCAATCTCTGGTAACAACTGGTGCCGTTCTCGCTGACAAGAGTTAGAAGTTAGGAAATGACTGGAATTGTTCCCTCTTTCAAAGGTAGGAAATGAGAGGCTATCCTCAGGTCAGGATCTTCTAATGTGGCTCTTGATTTAAATTGTGTTAACTTGCTTTGCTCCAGGATGAAAGCAATTACGACCATATCAATGTGTTCTGCAGCTGGTCAGTCAGCTGCTCTAGAGTAGGCAGCCAGGAAAAAGCTTTGGGGCCCTCTCTGGGCACTGTGCCTCCTAAGGTTCACGTTCAGGCCAATCCTTTTGCCACTAATTCTTAAAAGGTATTTTCAACTTTCACAAGAAGTAAAATAAACATAAATAAAAATATCCTTTTAATTTTCCAAATAAGCTACAACTGTTGAAGTGTTCCACACGTTAGTCTAATATTTACTAGAAAATGAAATAGAAGTCATAGAGGTAGTAGAACAGAGCCATGGAAGAAGGGAACCAGCTTAGCTACATGGACTCAGGGAACAAGTTACAGGGGCAAAAAATGGGCCCTTGGAGCTAAGGAAGAGGGAGACAAGGAAAAGTCTCCTGGGGGAGGGCGGGGGGTGAGGAAAGGTGCTGGTGTGCTCCACCTCCTCAGCTGATTCCATGGAAGAGGAAATTTTAAAGAAACCCACTCTTTTTAAAAGGAAGGGGTCAAACAAGGCTAGAAAGCAGTATAAGAGGGTCTGAAAACCTAGGCAACTACAGTCTTCTTAAAAAAAATGGCTTGAATACAAAATTTAATGACCTTTGCTACAAGTGGTACTATGAAATCACAATCATAGTACTATTCCAATTTTACTACAAAATCTATGTTGAAGTTTGAAAAGTGCTTTAGTCCTACCACTAACTTTCTTTCAAGTTAGAGTTCAAGAAAGATGTCTGAGATAAAAAGTATATTCAATAATAGTAAGAACCGATGAACAGGGAATCCCAAAAAGGAAAAAAGAATTACAGCTAGGTACCTCTAAAGCATTTCAACTTAAAACATTCAAATGTGCTTACAATTCTCTTTTGCTGTGAGACAAAGGCCATAATAGGAGTTCCTTACATAAACCAGGTATCAATACATTCTGTAATTTCTCATGCATTTCTTAAAAATAAAGATAAAATTTGAAAACACTTGTAAAGCACTGAATGCCAAGCTCTTCTAGATTTACATGACCTTTCCAGGCTTTTACTATTGTCTTCCATCTAAGTCCACAAGATTTTTAAGCAACCTTTCTTAGAGTCTTCCCCAAGTTTTCACAGAAGTAACTCTCTTTATGCATTGTTATTTTACTTGTTTAGCTAACAGTCAGTTAAGTTATGTAATTCCAAGAACAAATAAAACGTGTGTACGACAACTGGTTGGAAAGGTCAAACTAAAGAAAAGCCTACTAGCCATTAGTTAGTATTAAACATGCCATGGCTATCAAAGTAGTCCTACAGAGAGAATCAAGGCCACAAATTAATTAGAGTGTCTACTATACTCTCACTTGCCTTTTTTTTTAAATTTATTATTTATTTATCTTTTAGAGGGGAAGGGTAGGAGAGAAGGAGAGGGAGAGAAATATCAATGTACGGTTGCCTCTTGTGTGTCCCCTGCCGGGAACTGGCCTGCAACCCAGGCATGTGCCCTGACTGGGAATCGAACCGCGATCCTCTGGTTCACAGGCCCGCGCTCAATCCACTGAGCTACACCAGCCAGGGCTCACTTGCCTTCTTAAATGCTACACACAGAAGTCTCTGCAGCATGCAATCCTGTCTTCAAAATAAGCTAAACTTGAAACAAATTTTTTAACTGTAGTGTAGGTGGATAATTTGAATTTTCCCTTCTACATGGAGTGTTAACTGTAATAAAATTTCTATGCAACTTTAATATTCTTAAACTGGAAAAAAAGTTAAACAGGAAAAAAGAAAAAAACCAAACTCAGTACTACAGTGAAACAAAATTTTTGTTAACACAGTCTTCCTATCAGCCAGCCCACCTCTGTGAATGTGGTGATTTCTTATGAAAAAGCCCTTTCTTATTTAATTCTTACAACAAACACCATTTGAAATATGTGGTATCAGCTAAGATCTGATGATTGTTTTATATAGGAATTAAATATTAATTACAGAATTTTACCTGATACAGGAAAATCAATTTGTTTTTAGGCTTTGGGGCAAGGTTTATAGTGAGCTCCTAGTGACTTAACTACATATTCATTTATATGACTGCTTTCATAACAACAAACTGAAAATTTGATTAAAATACAAGTAGTAGGGATGCAAATAATCAATATGAAAGAAAATCTAATGGCACTGAACAAGGCTCTCTGAAATTAAGGACTAGAAAGATACAGTAAAAGTGGTTATAAATTCATTATCACTAAGGTTTACTCCAATCAACCTTACTCACATATGGAGGGGAATGAGAAACCATCATTTAATTAGAGAGAGAATGTTCAATTTAATAGATAAAGTGTCTGGAGCATTAAAATGCTTCTCAAGGACTCCAAACAGACCTCGACTCCCCAATTTGTGGTTCCAACTGCTTCCAAAAATATGAATTCTTTTACCAAGGAGAAAACTTTTGTTTTTGACACACATTCAATTTTTTTAAATCTGAAAATTAAAAAGTGGCAGCACAGGTCTCTTGTTTTAAGCTTATCACTACAAAATTAAGCTTTTCCTGGAACCCTAATGTATAATGTACCTTCTGTATACACATTTCAGTAGCATTACTATTTTTCTGATATCCTCAGTGACACAAAGGGACAAAAATTTATTTTCTTTTTTTCTATAAACAAAAAGGATTGAATTTAATGATGATTTTCACTTACTGTTCAAAAGATTCTCACTTCTCGTTAATTATTGTCCCAGAGAGCAATAAAACTTACAGCTTACAATTTAAAGCCTGACACTGATTTTTGACCCAAAATTTAATTTACCAAGGACAACTTGAAAGTCAAATTAATCAGTCTCAACATTAAAATAGGAGCAATCTTCTGTTTGCAAAGATAACCGGCAACTCACAAGTTCATGTCCTTACACACTGGCAACCATTTCCTTCAAAAATGATTAGAAATATATGGAAAATGATTAGCACTTAGTTACATCAATGAACAATTTTTCTCTCAGTAAGTGAGACTGAAGTTTAGTGCCTCCCTACCCATTAATTTCTCTAGCAATATAACATAAGAAGGCATCTATTAATAAATTCAAGGGGGGAAAAGTAAAAAAACATTAATATGAATTTAGGTAAAATGCATTTTAACTAATAAAAGATCTGGCCTTTTATCAATTTGCTCCTCTTGTCCAAGCCAAAGTGCTAAAATGTGCTTTAAATATCATTAATAACAAGGAAATGAAAAAAGACAAAATTAATCTTTCACATTATGTAATTTTTAGGACCCATTTAAAAATGTAAGATCTCTGTGAGATTACTAGAAGCTAATATCAAGGAAATGATGTCTTTTCCTTTTTTTATGTAGTAGAAAAAGTAGTTAATAGTATTATATGCCTATCTGTTCTAGTATTTTATTCATGTTAACTCTTCTAACATCATAATCCTGTATCATTAAAATTATCCCATTTTACATATCTTAAAAAACTTAGTCACTAACAAGTTAAAAAAAAAAAAAACTCACTCAAGGTTTTAAATAGTAAGCAGAAGCAGCCAGTTGGAATCCAAGTAGTCGAAGACCGTACCTAGGCCATGTGCTTAACTGCTTCATAGTATCCCCCAGAATAGGGTTAACACATAGCTCACTCAATAAACATGAATTGGCTGCGTGCTCAGTAATTTTTCTTCTAGCAGTTATAAAAATTAGTGGTTGAGAAGGTACAAAGTAATCCTTCTTCCTCTCCCTATTTTACTTTGCTACCTAAACAAAATTGGGTACTTCCTACAATATGCTCTGGCTTCATACATATCTTTTACATAGCATCTTCCTATTTGTTTCTAATTAGTTTAAGCACAAGATCATAAACACTTTCAAAAAAGGATGTCTTGCTGTTTGTTTCAAAACCCCATTTTCTCGTGAAAGACCTAGCTCTAAGAAGATCCAACTAAGAACTAGACAGGACAGAAAGGACAACTGAAAAACAAACAAACAAACAAAACCATGAAGTCACTCTCTAAAGTAACATAAAGGCGACCCAAATCTTACTGAGCTTAGGATCTTTTGCAAATTCAATCAAATAGTCTAAAATGTATGTGACAAAACTGAAACCTATCTCAGGTAGTGTTTTTTGCAAACCTCTATTAACAGATTTTCTTAGACACTATATATAATTTCATCTTACTGAATTTCCAAAAAGGCCTCATGAGTTGTTATTGCTCTGCCCACTTCTGAGATTACACAGCTAGCAAGCCTTGCCAGTTCAAATTGGTGGTATATGAATGGCCACCCCCCCCCCAAAAAAAAACACACAAAAAAATGGAGGGAAAGGGACACAAGAATCAAAGCCTAGAGCTCCAAGGCTATCCACAACAGACGATACCCAGGAGTAGATTTGAGATAGGGAGTTCAGTGAGTTAGTACAGCTTAATATACAACAGAAACAGCCCAAGATTACCCAACTGAGAGGGGGGGACCAAAGACGGGATTAGAATCTCATTTCACTTTGCTCTAAAGCAGAGGTTCTCCTTGGGTGGTCTGCAGAATCTTTACAGTAGGGTGCTGAAGTCAAAACTATTTTTATAATAATACTAAGGAATTATTTGCCTTTTTTACTTTTCTCTTGCAAGTGTACTGTGGACTTTCCCAGATACTACTTTGCACAGAATACTCCAATAGACTGAAATGTACAAGTAGATGTAAGCAGCCTTCTATTAAGCTAGATATTGGATTTGCAAATATGTAAAACAATGCTACTCTTTAAACCATATTTCTTTGAAAAATACCCGCAGTTTTCATTTTAAAATGGTATTTATGTTAACTTGTAATATTTGTTATATTTAAGTAAGTTAACATTTAAAAATATAAAGAAGTCCTTATACCAAAAAGGCTGAAAAACCACTACTCTAAAGCCATTCTAACCAATCCTCAAATGTAAAATCTGGTCTTCTTGATTTACTTACCAGGATTAAGTGAGGTATGTAATGAAAGTTCCTGAGTTTCACCATATTATAAACTCCTTAACAACAGACACATTTTAAAATACCTTTGTGTCCCTCCCTAACCCATCACACATCATTTATACCCCACAAAATTTGTTATATCAAGCCAAATTATTTGTCATTGTATACTTCTAAATTAACACTATGCCTTATCCCTATATTACATAAAACATGCTGTAATACCACACTGCCTCAAAATGAACTAAACAGGAATATCCACCTACAAAACTGAGATCACACTTCAGTACATGGGGACACCATGATGACTCTACTGATGTAAAGAGATTCTGTGAGGATCAGCTTAATCATTCATTCTTTTAACTACCTCCTACTTCCAACAATAAGAAATTTAAAAAGCATTTTAGGAACCTCATTTTAATAGAAAGAATTAAATAAAACTATACCTTTAGCTATTTAAAAAGTCACATTCTTATAGCTACAGTAAGAATGGAAACAATTCCCTTCAAAAATAATTTAATCCTGTATTACATGACACATTTTTCAATTATTAGCACATAAAGGATTATGCATTGTCTTTCATATATTTTCAAAATACAAATCTCACCAAATCTCCTACTTTCTAAATATGTGGGCAGGTTTCACTGAGAATGTTCTTAGTAACTTAGCACAGAGTGAATATAAATTTGCTCTTCATGCTTAAAGAAAGAGTATAGACAACCTTCTATAGCCTTTCACTCCAACAGACATCTGGACTGGACAACTGAGTATGTTATTTTGTCATTCTGTAATTTATGACACAATAATAGTTTATCACATTAAAAAAACTAACACTTTGTCAAAGCTTTCATAAGACAAATTTTACTGGATAGCAGCCAACTCCCCTTGGCAACAGGGGACAACTTGGCAACATGTTAAAAATACCAGCACTCACCAACCTTCTGGTGAAGTTTTTATTTGAGGAAGGGAAAGGCTGTTTATTTAAAGGGAAAAAGTCATGCTTAAAAATGGTCAGTTTTGAAGATATTAGAAATACCCCCACAGAAAGGGTCTTCCTGGAGCTGAATCATCTACTAGTTGACCTCAAAATTTGAAAACTACAATCACCTTCAGAAAAGCCTTATTGTGATTTTGAAGGAAAAAAAAAATCAATCCTCTACCACATTATTTGCTAAATAAAAAATACAAACTGCTCACATACCAATCCGAGAGGGAGGGGGCTTAACAATGAGCCCAATAACAAGTCCATTTAATTTACTTTTATTAATATAAGATCTACAATGGAAGCCAAGGTATAAGAATTTAATCAAAAGATTAAAAAGAGCCCTGGCTGGTGTAGCTCAGTAGACTGAGCACAGGCCTGCAATCCAAAGGGTCACTGGCTCAATTCCCAGTCAGGGCACATGCCTGGGGTGCAGGCCAGGCCCCCAGCAGGGGGCGCGAGAGGCAACTACACATTGATGTTTCTCTCCCTCCCTCTTTCCCTTCCCCTCTCTCTAAAAATAAACTCTTTAAAAACAAAATTAAAAATTTTTTTTTTTAAAATTAAGAAGAAAACTACCTGAATAAACTCCATAGCAATTTTCACTTTTATTTCTAGGATTTTCTTTTCTACTAATTCTACTTATTTAGAAACCCTTGAAATACTAGAAGTAGGAAATTTAAGATATTAGGTTAACACAAAATAAGAAAAAAGTGCATACGCATTACAAATGAGGTTTTTTTTAAAAAAGTTCAAAGAAAGTTTTCCTATGAGGATAGAAAAATATTTTAAAAGAATATCTTAATAACCAGAATTCTGACAAACAAGATACTGTTCTGTGACCTGAATGTCTCCCTTAAGTGGAATTAAATGGATTCTAGTTCATCAAAGACTGAGTATATGGCCCTAGATTCTCTCTTTGCTTCATTATTACTTACTACCTATTGAGTCTTTATCCTCAGAAACTGAGAGGCAACATATTCCTATATTTAATTAACACCTAGGGTAAAATGTTAATTGCATACAACTTCAGAACTAGCTGATAAAGGATTTACAGTATACAAAAGTCCATTTGGTGTAGCAGAAACTAAGAGCCCTGGCAGCTGTGGCTCAGTTGGTTGCGCATCTGTCTGCAAATGAAAAGGTCCGGGATCTGATCCCCCCCAGTCAGGACACATGTGTTGCATGTTAGGTCAGTAGTCAGGGCATGTGCAAGAGGCAACCAATCGATGTTTCTCTCCCTGTCTTTCTCCCTCCCTTCCCTCCTCCCCAGAATCAGTAAAAAAATTTTAAAAAGAAAAAAAAAATTAAAAAGTAATTGAGAGTCAGCCTAACAGGTTCAAATCCTGATTCTTCCATATACGCACTGGGGAGAATGAGCGAGCCAATCTTAGTTTTCTCTTTGAAGGAGGCACGTAATAATATCTCAAAAGAATGTGAGATCTAGATTAGAATGTATATATTGTACCTAGCACACAGGACACATTCAATAAATGTTACTTCTTCCACTGTACAGTTCCAAATTATGAACAGCAATATATGTACTGTATATAAAATTGCAGGCTACATGCCACTCACCTGCTTGCCTCAATTACAATGAAAATGATATTAAATAACTTTTATGGGGTGAGGCGGTAACAACTTAGTAAAATTTCTAAGAAAATACACTTAATTTCAAATAACTATCCTATGAACGGTATTTCCTATTAGGCAATTCTTATGTGAAGAATGTCACAACAGACTGAATAGTTCTATAAATAGCCTATGTTCTGTACATACATAGAAGAACTGTTGAGTGAAAACTCATTAAAGCCAATAGGCCTGTCTCCACCTATGCATGGAAGGCCTTTGTGTTCTCACCCCACTACTACTTTTCAGCCACATCTCCAGAGATCACATATCCTGGTTTTCCTCCTACCTCTCTGGCCACTCCTTTGCTGGTTTATTAATACACACAAACACGGAAGGGAAGGGGAAAGGAAAGGCAGGACTGGGGGAGACACATGAAAAAAGAGACAGAAACAGAGACATCAGTGTAACTGTTGAGTACTAGATATAACTCTTAAGGCTCAAGTATTTTTCTTCTCACTCTATGCTTCCTCTTCTAGGTACCCATGGTTTCACTCTACACAATAACTCCCAAATTTCTAGTTCTGATCCTTTTCTATCTTGTTTCAAGCTGCAGACTCATATATCCAACTGCCTATTTGGGTATCTCAGACTCCTCAATTGTCAAAGTTAAGCCTCATTTCTCAGGGAGAAAAAAAGTCAATGTCAAAACCCCTCACAAGAGAATGTGCTTTGTACATGGGCCTAAGAATTAGAGTTTTTATAAATAACCTTTCAAGTTTACTAAGGTACTGAATAGCCACGGAGAACTGAAACCATCTGCACCCAGAGTTTACATCTACATTAACATCACTATTCAGCTGTCTTCAACAACATGACTTTACTATTCCAGGAAGCCCTTGCCCAGGCAGATAAGAGTTGCAAATAACTTCATTGTTCATTGCAGGAACTTCCCCAAAACCCCATTTAAACCAACATCAGACTTCAACTTTTCAATAAATAGCAGCAAATGACTGTTCACTCTCCAAGACTTTAAAAATCCCACCTCAAAACCCTTGCTTTGCAATGTCTATCAATCCTAAACTATTGATACTATATCATGATTACTAATTCTAATTAAGCTCCTGAATTGAAATACCTGCCTTAAAGACTCCAAACCCTCAATAAATGTCCCAAATTTGCTCTGTCTTCCTATTCTGCTGTTCTTTTCAACCACACACACCCCTTGCATACACACTCTTCATCAACTCTTGTAAAGGTGGTATTCTCCTATACTACCCTAAACAATAAACTTATCAGGTTATTTTTGGTGGTATTTCCAGGAGCCAACATTCCACACCATACCACCAAGTTTCCCAAATATTGGTTAAAATTTAATTCAGCATTACCAGTTTCATCACAAGTAGTGAGGAAACTATTAATTTTATAAAGATTATAAGAAATCTTCACCCTACATTAGGCAGCATCCTCTAATACTATTGTTTCCAGTTTCTTGAGGAGGAGTAGTATTAGAGGGGCCATGAAACCAGTGAAGAGTTCTAAGGAAGATGGGAGATAAATTTTAGACAGGTTTACCAATCTAAGCAGGAATCTTAGGAGAAACAGGATGGGGGAAAAATTAAATTAGTATATGAATAATACACAACATCATAATCCATCAACATAAATAGGATGGAGAAAAAATTGAAGTAATACATGAATAATCTACAACATAATAATAATCCACAACATAATAATTTAGGAGCAAAAATACTCCTAAATATATTATAAATTAACAAAGAAAAGAACTTATAGGAGTTTTCATTACTATAAAGTTACTTTTAAACCATGATTTGAAATTAAGACAATAAAATGTTGAATATGTTTTCCAGAAAGTTGAGACTTCTAATCCACTAATATATAAGCATTTATTTTCCTATAATTCATTTAAAGCACCTATAAAACCACAGGCATGCTTATAGGAGAGTAATTGAAAGAAAGAATTAAGCATTCAACATGCATCAACGATAAAGAGGAAAGAGTCAAATTTTAAGATCTAAAAGTAAAAAAACTAACCGTAAGAAAATATAAATGAATTCCACATAATCTTAGCATAGTGAAAACTTTTCTAACTATACTTCAAAATCTAGAAACATAAAAGAAAAAATTTATACCATATAAAAAGTAAATTTTTTACATTAAAAATCATAAAGAATCTAAACATATAATATCATAAATAAAGGGCTAGTATCCCTATAGAAAACTGGAACCAAGAAGAAAATGACCAACAACCTAATAGAAAAATTAACTAAGAACATGCAGAGTTCACAGAAGGAGAGGGCGTAGTTAAATACCCATTAAACCATATAAAAAATACTCAATGTCATTCATAATGAGAGAAATACAATAATCTATGAGTTACATCAGCTCTCATCTATCAAACTGGCAAAATTCCAGAAGTCTGACAACATATTCAGCTGGTGAGGCTGTGAGAAAAGCAAGCTTCTCATACATTCAGGTAGTAGTACAAAAATGACAATTTTAATTATATCTAACAGAATTACAGAAGCATCTACCTTTTCTAAATAAATGTTTTTTTCAGTTTTAAATTTACAGAAAAATTGCAAAGACAGTACACCACACCCCTAGTTTCTGCTATTAAGATCTTATAATAGTACAATATATTTGTCATAAATATAGCATACTAAATGAAACGTTTTTCTGTTCTAGAATCCCATGCAGTATACCATATTACAGTGTAATCACTGTGTCTTCTTAGGCTGATCTTAACTGTGCCAGTTTTTCAGACTTCCCTTGTTTTAGAAGACCTTGACAGTTTTGAGTTACTATTCATGATTTTGTAGAATATCCCTAAATTGGGATCTGTCTTGTTTTCCTCATGATTAGACTGGGGTTTCAGTTTTTTGGGAGGAAGACTATAGAGATGAAGTGCCATTCTTATCAATTCATACTATCAACCCTGACTTACGACTGTTTTTAACTCTCTTATTAGACTGTTCAGGCTACTATAACAAAATACCTTAGACTGGGTGGCTTGTAAACAACAGAAATTTCTCACAGTTCCAGAGGCTGAGAAGTCTAAGATCAAGAACCGCAGAGATTCTGGGGTCTCTTATAAGAAAACTAATCCCATTCATGAGGATACCACCCTCACAATATAAGCACCTCCCAAGGGCCCCACCTCCAATTATCATCGCATTGGAAATTAGGTTTGAACATATGAATGCACACAAACATTCAGTCTATACCATTAATATTACATTTTTACATTTATAGTATCTAAAGTGTATTTATAGTATCTATTTTAATATATAAAAAGTATGTAAAATATATAGTACAAAATTTGTAGTATTAAACCTTGGTCATATGGCTGACACTGTATTCGTCAGGTGTTGCTTATGTCAAGTTACCCTCCCCCCCTTTTCCAGTCCTTAACTGGGGAGTTATATCATACCTCCTTGAGGACTGAGTATCTACATAAATTATTTGGAATTATTCTGCAGAGGAGAGTTGACTGTTCTTATTCATTTATTCATTCACTCATTTACATCAGTATGGGTTCATGGCTATTTTGTATTTGAATCACAATCTTATTTTGTTGCTTAAATTATTGTAGTATGAGGCAGTGGGAGCTCTTTCAGTTGGTTCCTGTGTTCCTTTTACAAGCCTCATTGTTTTTGAGTATTTCCTTACTTTCCAGCATTATGAGATGCTTCAGGTTCACCTTGTACATTTATTTTCTCTCAGTCCTAGACTCAGCCATTTCTTCAAGGAGCCCTGGTTTCTTTATGGGAGAATGGTATTAGCAACCAAGAAACAGGCACTATGTGTGTTCACTGCTACTTGGGAAGTCATTTCTTTTACGCTCTCTCAGCTGACAGAGCAAGGAAATGCATGTATGTATAGAAGCATTTATCAGCTGGCGTAGAGAGCCTTGTTCTTAGAATCTAATTTCTTTATGCAAGTACAAAATGTTATATGTATGTTACTCATTTGACTTTAAAATAGCAAAAGATAGGAAAACAGCCCAAGAGTCCACATGGGACTGAGTGACTAAACAATCTTAAATCCATGGAAGTACTTTTCAGCTATGAAAGATAAAGATTTTCATCTACAACAGATATGGAAAAATCTCCAAAATAAAATATACATTTGTTTACACTTGCAAAGAGAAACACTGGAAGAATACGCAGAAGAAATGTTTACCTATAAAAGGTATGGGAGGAAAAACAGGAAACAAAGAAACAAAGACTTCTCTGTGTTTCTCTATATACTTTTGAGTTTTTAATTATATTATGTATTCAAAAAATTAAGTTTAATTTTTAAAAAGAATTTAAAATGCCTACAAATGTAGAAAGAGTAGAAGGTTCAAATTATGAAAGGAAAAAGGGAGATAATTTCTGAAGAGTAAGTACTGTGACATAAGGTAGCTGTAGCTTAAGGGCAATTATGTACCAAAAATTCTTTAGTAAAATGGAAATACTTTTAATTCGAACTTAGTTGACTTTACTGCAATGCACTATAGCTGCTAAAATTAGCCTATTCTCAGAAGCTACAGTAACTGAATTACGATTAAATCAAGTGTATGATCACCTGTATTATAGAGGTAAAGAACTACAAAATCATTTGTAGAAGCACAATTAATACTTGTATTCTTAATTGGTATGCGGATACAGTTAAATTAAAAGATCTATTATTTCTATGCGCTATAAATTTACCAGTTTGCCCTCTCATTTTCCCAACACAATGGTGAAGCCAATTTCTAACATGTGGAACCATTTCTTCATTGGAACATAAAAATGACAGGGGGTTTGCAAATTAACTATGTATTTCCAAGTGCTCCTAAAAGACAGTAAAATAGTTTGTATATCTCTGAGGTGAATCAAGCCAGAAAGAAAAAGACAAGCAGCTCTTTTTAGCACTCCCAATGCAGGAAAACAATCCTTTGAGGCCACTTTTGAAATGTCAACATATCACGAAAGGTTGCCCATTCATCATTCAGAAGTAGCTAGTCTGTAGGTGTTCATAAAACTTTTCCAACACCTTCATTGTAGAAAAGATGATATTCTGCCTTAAAAATGTTCAAAAGCTCAATTCCAAAGATGAATAAAATCCAAACTCCTTACTAGCATATCTTCCTTATTGATTTCGGCTCCTACCACTACCTCCACAAGCAACCTTTATTTCTCTATTCCTACTACATGAAAATCATTAATAGGCTGGTGGAGAATAGAAACTATTTTTAAAAGAATGTAACATTGTTTTTCATACCTCCTTTTTACGTACTTCTCTTTGATTATAGGAAGTGCTTCCCTTCTCTCTCCTCTATTTGTAAAGCTAATTATCTTTAGCATCATCTCCTCTGAGAAAACTACCTGGCTAAATGTCACTCCTTTCTCTTCAGGACAACTATTATGTTCACCCTTGATGACAGAATGCATAAATAAATGAACAAAATTTATCAGAAGTTACCTAATTTTTACTGAAATGCTATTTACATTGTACGACCTGAACAATGAGTAAATGTAAATCTATCCTGGTGGCCCTGGCTGGTGTAGCTCAGTGGATTGAGCGCAGGCCTGCGAACCGAAAGATCGCGGTTCGATTCCCAGTCAGGGCACATGCCCTGGGTTGCCAGGCCAGTTCCCGTCAGGGGACATACAAGAGGCAACCGCACATTGATGTTTCTCTCCCTCTCTCCTTCCCTTCCCCTCTAAAGATAAATAAATAAAATCTAAAAGGAAAAAAAAAAAAAATCTTATGCTAAAAAAAAAAAAGTAAATCTATCCTGATTCCTGATGCAATTCTTATAGATGTGCTGACACAGCTAGGGTTGAAGTTTTATAGTAGAGACCAGTTTTGAAGAAAAAAAAATAGAGACACCTATTCTTACCTTTTTCTTTTTTGCCTGATATATATAAAAGAATAAGAATACATATATAGTATTAAAATTATTGGGGAAAAAATTGAGTGCTTTGACATACCAGATATATTTAGTTAGATATAGTGGTACTCATCTTCATTTGTTTGGGAGCTCATGACAAGTGCCGAAACACACAAATGTCGAAATCAAAGAGTACGGAGCAAGCATTTTCTTTTGTGCGGAGGCCTAGTGACTCATAAAAGTTATAGCAAGTACAATGGCTCCAGAACAACCGCCAAGTGCTGAAACTTTTTTTTCTTGTCAAAAGGTGACCATTACAGGGTTTGACTAGTTCTGAAGTTGATGAGTACCAAGGTATGACTGTATTAAAATACTATAAAGCACTGATAATTATTATAAAATAAGCTAGAGCTAATATGAATAGATTACAACAAATTGTCTCAGATTAAAAAATATCAATTTGATTCAAAACAAACAAAAAAAATCACAAAATAATAAGCTAGGATTCAGAGAGTTAACAGTCTCCTCCTCAGCAATTTGAGGGGAAAATTCAAGGAAAAAACCCCCAACATTCCAGCAAAGAACTTTGAATGCAAGCAATGACATCTTTCTGCAAATAAACTATGGAAAGCAAAAGTCTTATTGGTGTCACTGAAAACAGATGCAGCACCTTACTAATGGCATTAGTACAACAGGCATTACCAGACAAGGTTCATAGGCTTTGATCTGGGAATTCCATTTCCGTGTGCCTAAGTACCCTAAGGAAATGTAAAATGGAGGTAGGAAGATGGGTGCCATGCTCGAGTTTGTCCCAGCACAACTGAAAATCATGGAAAGTAAAAAGTAATAATTCAATAAATGTCAACCACTATGAAATGGCTAAATTTCTTTTGATGGGTTGATGTACTCATTGAAAATGATAATCGTAAGAATTATCTGGTACTGTAAAAGCAAAAACCTATGTTACATTATAAAAAGGATTTTCCTTTGCTATCATAAACTTATTTCTATATTAACATTTATTGTACTGAGTAGTAATTTGTTTCTACAACTGCCTCTCCCACTGTATTGTGAGTTTCAAATGGGTGGAGAACCTGTTCTGTCAACTCTATTTATCAGTGCTTAGCACATTGTTTTGGGGTTTTTTTGGGGGGGTACACAGTAATTCTTAAAAATGTAAATATGACCATGTTTTCACCTTCAAGACTTGTTCAAGACCCTTCATGACCTGACCTTCAGCTTTATTTGTTAAATTCCTAGAAAAATATATCTAATACTAAATCAAAAAGATTTAAAAAACCTAAATATTCTATAACCATTGAAGAAACTTAACCAGTAGTCAAACATCTTCCCACAGTAAACAACAGGATCAGATGATTCCACTGATGAGTTAGTTCTATCAATCTCCCAAATACTTAGAATTTCAATCCCAATTTCTTTCAGAGAATAAGACAGGGAACATGGCTCGGTTGATTTTACCAGGTTAGCATAACTTGTGATATCAAAATCAGGTATGACTACTATAAAAAATAAATTATAGGATAATCTCATCCATGAACTCAAAATATAAGCAAATTGAAAACAGCAATATGTAAGAATTATGGTAGATATAAAACTTGTTTGCAGATGGTATGATTGTTTATATAGAAAATATAAAAGTATTTAGTTTTAGCATTTTCTTCAAAAGGTCTTCCCATATTTTATTAAATTATATTCTTAGAGATTTTCCATGTTTTATTGTATTAAAAGGATCTTAAGAATATTAAGTTCTACATATGAAAACAAGGTAAAGAGAATATTGAAGGTGATAACCATTGATTGCCAGGGAATTTAGATTATGGTTATTTTCTACATTTTATAATTCTTATATTTTAAAAATAATCTTCAAAAATATTATTTACACTATGCAGCAGAAAACAGTAAGACACTGGGGGAAAAAAAAAGAACAAACCTGTTAATAAAGTAACTAAACAAGGCCATAGACTCAGGTGGCTTTAATGCCTTGGCAGCCTACATAAGCAAACCAAAACCTAAGCCAATACATTTGAATCTGAGAAAATGAAACTTAAGATCAATCACAGCCCTGGCCGGTGTGGCTAAGTGGACTGAGTACCAGCCTGGGAACCAAAGGGTCACCAGTTCGATTCCCAGTCCAGGATTGCAGGCCGGGTTCCCAGTAGGCGGCACACGAGTGCAACCACACATTGATGTTTCTCCCCTTCTCTTTATCCTTCTGTTCCTCTCTGTTTACAAATAAACACAATCTTAAAAAAAAAAAATCACAATAGCCAGTTAGGCCTTCCTAAAAAAGGCAACTGCATAAGTGACAGCCAGTCAAATAATTTCCTTGTTTTGCTTCCATATCTTGTATATAACTTCTTTCCATCTCTTACTGATGCACTATTCCTAACAACTGTTAGCTTGGTGCTTCCCCATTCAACTTTTATACATAAACTTAAGAAAACTCCATAAAACATAATAAAACTAGACAATTCAAAATAGAAAAGGGAGGGGAAAAAAGATGGAATGATGAAAAGTTCCAATCAATTTGTTTTAAGTTTAAATTTAATTTATATGTGACTGGTTCCTCTCCTTGACACTATGAAACCCTGAAAGTGTTTCTAAAACCCAAGAATTGCTTGTAACATTTTAAAAACCCAAACTCGAGAGATTCCAATTCAGTTGTGCTGGGACTGAGCTTGAGATATACGTGTGCACTCGGGTGCACATGTCTAGCTTTTGTTTTTAAATCAACAGTGCTTCTGAAGTTCAGGTAAAGGCCACTGACCTAGAAAAACATTATAAACAAAAATGTAAGATAAACAGTAACCATCCATGCAGATTTTATGACAAAAGGATAAAATGCAGAACCAGTTTCCTCTTTTGATAGATGTTATGTGACCTGTTATTCTACTCTGACTTCAGAAAACCTGAGTTACAAACAAAGTCATTAAACAAGGAAAGCAAATACTATCTAGACTGTTAAGATGTCAAATAAATGGTATGGTGACAGGTGTGAAGAAGGGGAACAGACACGGCAAACAGTTACAAGAAAAATTTGGTTGGCCCTAAGAAAAACTGTATCAATGTACTGCTCATAAGGAAGATTATGTCAGCTTTACTTCTAATTGGTCATCAGGTAAGAAACAATGAATGTCTTACATTATTTAGTCCACTAGTCTATACTATCCTCCTGCCCACAACATACCCCAAGGATGAAACATACACCTACTCAGTAACACTAATACATTGATTCTCAAATTCGTTGAGAGTAAGGAGGCAGATTAGAAAACCTAGGAAGTATGCACAGTTTTAAAAGCAAGAAAGTTTTGATATTTTGATGCAACTGTCCTTGTGAATCACGTATTTAAATAGTCATCAACCTAAAAGAATGGATCAACTAGGAATTCTAGTACTATTATCAACAGTTCTTCCCCTTATATTAAAGAGTAATAAAAATAATTGTTAACTGTAAGGACTCACTGGGTGCCAGGTACTTAGCAAAGTGCTTTACACATTATCATTTCATTTAATTCCCACAATCTTATGAAATAGGTTCTGGCCATTTCCCAATTTTATAGAAGAAACTGGTCCTTAAGAGTTTAAGTAACTAGCTCAAGTTCGCATGGTTATCACTTATTACTGAAGTAGTCTTTACAGGAAAAAAATGGTAACATATAACCAACTGTGAACTTTACATAATAAAAATGAAAGTTGCAGATTTTTTTTTTTAAATGTATACCTGAAATATAAAGTGTTATCAACGACTTTACAGCTTCTTGGGAAGAAAAGGGATTCAGGAAAATAGAAATGTAAATAACACAAAAACTTGGAAAAAGTGGAGGGGCAAAAATCCATGCTAACAAACTCAGGAGCAAAAATTACTGCAAAATACAATGCTTACTCCACTGTTTCTGACGTAAAAAAATGTAAATAAATCATGACCTTGAAAATTTAACTGATATAAAAATTTTTGATGTTTTAAGACCATATAAGCTGAGGCATATAAAAAAGCACCAAATCTCACAAATTTAAAAACTTCATTTTTAAATGTCATATCTCAAAGGTTATCAAGCCAGACTATCTAATTTCTAAAATAAATCTAGTTTTGTAAGAACATACTATGACCGAGGAATAATTTAAAACTCAATTATAAACATCAATAAAATACCTTTAATTTAAAAAGTAGACCAGTTTTTATTAATTAATCCCAATGAAAAGAAAAATCCCAGTTAACTGTACATATAAACTATCAGGGCTAACGAAAAATTAAAAACACTGCTCTCTATCCGTTTGAGTGCCATTCTGCACTTCAGTAAATGCAGTTAAGTCTCGTACTACACAGCCTGAACAGCTAGATTTCATTAACAATAGAATTTTATCAGTGTTTTAAATGAAATTTTACTCTTGATTATTGACCAATGATTTTAGACCTTTGGGAATAGGTATTTTATTTACATGTAATTTATAATTTCATATTTATAATTTATCAAAAGATAACAAGTTAGTACAGTTTATATGTAATTAAAAAGAACCAATATTTCCAAGTTATTAACCTTCTAAGTTGGTCTACAAACTGTTTCCAGATTACTCTCACACAAATACCATCTACAAGTAGCTTCAATGCTCAAAAACTTGACAGTTTTTTATTTTCTACTGTATCAAAATTAATTCTTGGCTCTTTCTAGGCCATGATTAATCTGACCCTAATTTACTAATTCAATGTTGTTTCTCCTAATCTCATCAATTCATTCATGCAATTAAACAATAATTTGGGGGATATACCAAAATTAAAAAAGCATGGTCCCTGTGAAGCACAAACTCAGCAAAGATGGGAGAGACTTGTAATCTTTCCCATCTCTCTCAGAGACAACGTAATTGTAAATGTTAAGTACTATAGTAGACATAAATGGTATAGCAGAATCACCATAACTCTGACAGCATGGATCAAAGGAGACTTCAGAAGTGACATTTATCCTCAAAAATGAGAATTTCTCTCCAACTGTCACAGCACTGTACTATCAACATGACTTTTCCCCATCTTTGTACCCTAGCACTGACCACAGTGCTAGAACAGAGTGTGCAAGGCACTTCATACATTGATGGATGGATGATGGATGCATGGATGGATGAATGGGTATCCAGGAGGAAGAAAAGGAGGATAGAGGGATAAAAAAGACAAAGACACAAATATAAATATACAGAAAGAATGTATAATTTTTGGCCTAAAATGGGGCAAAATTGGAAGTAGTAATTCAGACGAAGCATTCCAAAACCCTGACATATGAAAATGACAATAGGAAAAGATAAACCTAAAACATATCTAGGAAATATAATTAACAGGTTTGGTGTGACTGACTAGACTATTGGGAAGTAAAGCCTGTAAAAAAACGTAAGCTGCGAACAGGATGATGGTGGTGTATTCACCGTGACTGGGAATGGAAGTAGGGGATAATAAAAGTTCAGCTCAGGCAACAGAGCACTGAGAGGAAGTATCTGGGAAGAAGTTAGAAAGGAACTCGGAAAAAGAGGTCTGGATTAGAAATAAAGATGTGGAGACCATCAGCATATAGGTGATAGGAACAAAGCACTAAGTATGGATGAGACTGTCCGAGGAACACGGAAAACATAAGAGTTAGGCCAAGCACGTAACATTCCAGACAACCGATGTTGCTGTTATTTCACATTACAATAACACAACATTATATATTTGTAACACTTACAATGACTAAACACAATACTGCAAACACAACAAATGCTTTAATAGTACTTACTGACTACACTGAGGAGTTAATTAGAAAATTCAATTAATTAAGTAAAATAAAGCCATAAATAGAGGCTCATGTTTTAAAAATAATTCAGCAAAACACGCTAAAGAAGCTAAAGTCTGCTTAAGGAACCCAAAATTTACTTTGAAAAATCAACGAAAAGCTCTCTGCCCACCAGAAATAGCAGCACAAATAAGTTAAAATATTAAAATCTGGACTTACATTTTTAAAAAGTCTGTTTTTAAAATAACACTTAAAAATACATAATAACTAATTTAAAGGACTAATGCCTCTAAATTTGGAGGGTTAAAAATCCCCCATGTACACTCTGACTGGCGTGGCTCAGTGGGCTGGGCATTCACCCATCCCTCAAACCAAAGGTTGCGGGTTCCATGCCCTGTCAGGGCATATGCCTGGGTTGCAGGCCATGCCCCCCAACTGCGGGCATGGGAGAGGCAACTGATGGATGTTTCTCTCCCTCTCTTTCTCCCTCCCTTCCCTCTCTCTAAAAATAAATAAAATCTAAAAAAAAAAAAAAAATCCCCATGCTGTTAGTAATTTTTCACAAATATTAACAACTTTTACCAAACTCTGTTTATATTATTTGACATTCACACACACTAACAACAACTATTAACCACCAATTATAAGAAGGGCAATATTACACATATCATTTGAAAATAACAAATGATATTACTAAATGAGTTAGTAACTAATCTAAAATATAGTAAAAGATAAATTGTTCTTGGGTACTTTGCCCATTCTTTACAAATATTCATACAAAATTAGAGTATTCTTGAAAATGTTTACACTAACAAATTCATAAAAGGAAATAGGAATGTGTTATTAAAAGGTTGACAAATCTTAATTAACTTTTATGTCAACAAGAAAGAAAACAAATCTTTCACTGTTTTTCACTTTAATGACTACTGTCAGGTCAAATCAATATTTTTCTGTTCTTTAAATCTGAACAAGAAATAATGCATATATCAACAATACTAATTTGCAATTCTTATATCGTAATGGTCATTTTTCAATATAAAAATTTACACCTGAATGTATAATCTGGTTTGATATTTCCATTTTTCAGTGGCCTCTAGCCATGTATCAATAAAAACATAAGATAAAATTTACACTTTACTCAAAATATACAAGACCAAAACCAATAGGCAATCACTTGTGTATAGACAGACAAAAAAATTTACCTTAGTCAAAATTTTCACCCAATACTGAAGCAGCCTACACAGCATGCCTCTGGGCTGTCTTCCTTTTTATGGCATATGTTCAAATAATGCAAACTAATTTTAACATATGAAAAATCAAAGTAAGTAAATATAAAAAATGAAAATAAACATACTTGTTATCACAAGGTCAGGTATAATTTTTCTTTTGCTTTTCAGCACTCATATTCGTTGTATGCCCAGAGAACCCTAACTGATAAATTCATGATTAAAAATAAATCTACAAATACTTTAAATATCTTTTCAGCCATCTTGATTTTAATTCATTGAGGTATAAATATGTCTTCCCTCATATGTTTTGTATAATTCTATTTTTTATGATATAAAACTAATTCAAAAGGATTCAAATCTAATTTTGATGAACTTTTAAATTTACCACTTTTTAGATCTCTGTACAGCACTCAAACACTGACTTTTTAACATCACACCCCCATGGAGGCAGTGCAACGTGGTTTGAAAGCCTGAAGAAAAATCTTCACCCTGGAGACATCACTGAACCTAAGGCCTCTGTTTCCTCATCTGAAAATCAGGTATAATCAATGAAGAATTAAGGACCCAAAGCACAACTTGAATAGAATGTATTTTGTATCTTACTAACAAATTCAAGTATTTGGCAGTAATATAAAGAAAAAAAACACAGGCAAAAAGTATCTATGGAATGAGTTTATTGTAAGGATTTAACAAAATATTACTTGGCATAGTACCTGAAAAAAGGTATTGAAGTTCATTTCTTCCACATAGCTTGTATCAAAATATATTTTTAAAAGGAGACCTTGGAGAACAAGATAATTTTCACTCATCCCAATATGCCATGAACCTGTAAACCACCCCAAATACAGTATTCAGTATCACATATAACTGCAAAACATAACATTATTTATAGTAATATCCCACCTTATTAGATTTACATGTAGATGCCTATTGATTTTCCAAACTGGCCTACTGAGAGAGGAAACAGGCTAGGAAAGGTAAGCTACACTCAGATATATTCGATACATTTTTCTGGCCTTTGGCAATTCCACTTTCCAGGTCAGTACTTTGCAGGTACCAAAGCAATTACCAACTAAAAGGCCTGGGAGCAAAATGGTAACAAAGAATCCACTCATGACAGTTAGAATTCTTGGCTTAATATTACAAACATCTCACAGAATTCCGTTTTTTAAAGCCCCCCAACAGGTCCTCCTGCCATCAATTCAAAGAAATGACCAACATTACAGATTGAATGTTAGTAAGCTATATCAGATTTTCTGTTGTAGGCATTTTTACCTCACAAATACTACATAAAGCTCATTTTTAAATGCCACAAACCTATTTTTAACCTTCACTTAAAATGCAAAATGCCATAATCAGTTTATAAAATGCACTTAACTCTTTCCCATGTAAAAATTTAAGTAAAAATTACATTCAAAATCCAAGGAACATAAAATTATTCTTCCTTCGCATGTATGAAAGGAGGCAATTTTTAACATATACAAAATACCTGAAAGAAAATTTTGTAAGTTGGTCTTAAAATGTCTTTTTTAAAATAATACAGCAATAAATTCATTAAGCAATTACCCATCATGGAAGTATAAAAGCTATATAAAAGAATGCCATGACATAATGCTGTAACTTTTATAAAGACTAGAGAACAGTAATAGTGATTCAAACTGTAGTGCCTTATAAATATTCAGCACTATGAAACAATAACTAAGGAAATACCAGGGCAAAAACTGTGTTCACGGACACCATCGTCTTCACTATTGAATACCTACCTCAGTTGTCATTATAGCTTCCATTGTTCACAACAAAATATTTGCAATTTTTGGTTATTTATTTCAGCAGTAAGGGAAAAGAGGTAAATATTGCTGAAAAATTTTAAAAACCACGAAAGCCTTGGCAGAATAAAGTGTTTTATATGCCATCCCTTTCCACCATTAATTGTAGGACTGAATCACTATCTGAGAACTAAAGATATCAACAAATATATATTAAAATCTGTTCAGTAAACATAGCTATTCTGCCACAAACAATATAAAATTTAATTTCTCTATTTTTTTGTAAAACCAATGACTTAGAACAAGATTACTGATGTACAAAGCCACCATAGCCACATAAACTCACTTCTTCCAATTTGATCTCTCTTTACTACATATTTTCCCCCCTACTAGTAACCAAAGGACATTTGGCAGGCTACACTATTGCCAATATCTAACACTAAAAGTTCCTTTTTGGGCCTGAATCCAAGGATGAGAATAAATCATACATTTTATAGAAGCTTCTTTTAATAATGAGCAAAGTGGGACAGTAAGTAACAAGACTTTGATTCTTCATATACTTTTTCTCTCATTGTAAAAGTAATGTGAAAATCTGAAAAATACGTAAGTGTATTTTTTTATCCACCCATAAATCTTTGTTAACTTTTTGGTAGATTACTTTCCAGTGAGAATTAAACTTCTTTTATCTAATCAGACACTAATAAATATGCAGGAAAAAACAGTGTATCTTCAATGAATAGACATGTTATATAAAGTATCAATTATTAATGATATGACCTGTTAATTTCAAAGACATCCAAAATATGTTAAGTGGTGATGGGGGGCAGGGGGAATCTCACAATCCAGACATTGGTTCCTAGACTGAAGTCCTTTCACCACTTTTACAGTGTCAACATTTTAATGGTAGCAAATTCCAAGATATGACTGCTCTTACACAATAACAGTATCATCCCTGTATCAAACAAGCTTTACTTTTACATTCTTTCCATTCGTATTTCAATGTCTTTATTTTCACTATAAAAATCAATAATATACTTGCATAACAATTTTAAACATAAATTCAAAGTCTCAGCTATTTTCTTTGAAAGCCAGCGTTTAAATTGTTAGCGTTTTTTTGGCCTATTGAGATAGTTTACCAGATTTAAAAAAATTGCACTTTTTATATACCAATATTCTCTCTAACAAAAACAAGAATATTCCTTAAATACAGCCAGTTTTTCTCTTTTGTTCTAACTGTTGTTTATGAAACAGTTAGAAATACAGATGTTAGAATTACAAAGACTAAAATGTCTTAATAACAACACCCCAACATTTAATAAGCCAATCACTAACTCTCATAAAAGAATGAAACCAATGATATTAAGACTAGCTAATTTTTCTCCTCAAAATTTCGTTGAACCTTATTTCTATCTTCAAGGGAGGATTTCCTCTAATCCAGGCAGCAAAGGGCTTAAGAGTCCATTTATTTTCTTCTGCCCAATGGTTAACAAAATAAGTCTAAAGGACAGTAATTCGGATTTGTTCTTCTGACCTTCTTGCACACGCACCTCTTAAAAGAAATCCTTCCACAAAGAATAGGCAAAGTTTGAGGAAAGAACAAAGTCAAGCATTTCCTGATAGTGACAGAAGGTCTAGCTGCTAGGAGTACACTTAGCTGACCCTGGAAATAGCGCAAACTCCAAAAAAAATTGGCCACTTTTGTATCTAGGAAATTGCTCACTAAAGAGATGCTAAGCCATGACCCATGACACGTCTTTGGTGAACAGACTAACATACAGGACGAGCGCCACAGATTTCAGCTAAATGCGTTTGCCATTTTTGCAGAAGAAAAGCTAATTGTTAATGGCCATGTGACACTATAAGATCCCAGAAAGGAAAGGGTGGGAGGAAGAGAGAAGAGTTCAAGGCGGTTCAGGGTCACAACCAGCTCAGGCATCCTGTCATTAGCAAACGTTCCTCAGGCTGAAGGCAAAATACCGCTTACCCGAAAAGGAGTGGGTGAAAAGTAAGGAGGGAATGGGGAGGGGGGACCACAGGAGAGCCACTGTGTCGGTGAGGGGGTGAGGGGGTGAGGGGACGGAGGCAATCTGGAGCTCTCCAGCTCATTTGGAGAGCGAAAAGCAGCGGGCACAAAAACGCTTGAGAAAAGCGACTGCGATGGCCACAATACTTGGCAGCACCCCCATTTCCCTCTCCCCACTGGTTCCTCGGGTTTCCCACATTTCCTCCACCTCTGCTCTCGACCAACACTCAGGGGACCGACCCGCCAGCGGGAGGTGGCCCTGAGCTTTGTCTCGCCCCGCGCCCCGCGCGAGGGCCGCTCCGCCCCCGCCCCCTCGGCGCGCCCCACCCGCTCACACCCCCGGCGTTTCCAAGGAGCTGGGAGCAGCAGCAGCGCCGCCGCCGCCGCCGCCTGGCCCACCTCCCGCGGACCCGCGTCCCTCCTTTCCCTCCGAGATGCACCGCCCGCGCCCGCAGCTCCACCCCCGCACAGGGGATCTTTGTGTCTCGGGGGGACTATCAACCTCTTCCCCTCCTCGGCCTCGCGGGGAAGCCGGCCTCCCCCCAGAGACCAAAGCGGCAGCAAGCACCGGTGGCGGCGGCGGCTGCAGGCGCCTCCAAAGGAGCACAACACACACACCACTCCCGGAAATGCCTCGACCACCCGCGGTCCTCACTGGACCCCCCAAAAGCGATAGGCACACGCGAGCCCCTGCGCAGCGCCTGCCTCTCGCAACTTCCCTGCCAGGCCCGAGCCTCCCGCGCCCCCACCAGCCACCCGCCCTGGCCCGAGCACCGACCCCCGCCCCCCGCACTCAGCTCGGGGTCCTCGGGGGAACAGGGAAAGCCCCGCGCCGCCAACTTACCAGCAAGTGCGGTGGCCGCGTCCTGGGCGAGGCGAGGCGCCGAGGGAAAGCGGCTCCGCCGACGCCCGCAGCGACCGGATGCAGGTCCGGGTCCCAGCTGCTGGCGGACCCAAGGCGTCTACGAGGCGCAGGCCTGCCCCGCCGCAGCTGCCTTCCGACTCTCGGCGAAGAGTCCGAAGCCTCGGGAGGGGCGGCGGGGGTCTCTCACGCGTTGCCAGGTCCCCAGGTCAACATGGCTCCCGGACCGCGGAACCGCGCGGGCGGCCCACTAATCCCCTCGGAGGAGCTGGGGCGGGAGCGCGGCGGGCAGCGAAGCGCCGAGCCTGGCTGAGGCGGCCCGGCCGAACGCAGGCTCCTTCTCTGGGATCGGACGGCGAGGAGCGCAGGAGACCGCGGGCGGCCGCTTTCGCTGGCTGCGTCTGTGTCGCTTTCTCACCTCACTCGACAGCAGCGATTGACGCCTCCGCCAGTGTCCCGGAGGAGAGCGAGAGAGAGCGAGAGGAAAAAAAAAAGACTTTTATTGAAACGATCCAACCAGCGGCAGCAGAGAAAAAGGGACCGGCCGCCGGAGCTTTCCCCACCCCCGCCCGAGCCACTCGCTTGGGGGCAGCGCGACCCCTGCCGGCGGCCGCCGCGGCGGAGGGAGGAGGAGCTGGCGAGCCAGGGGCGGAGCCTGGAGGGCAGGGCGGGGTATCCCCGGGAAACCCCCACTCGGAGGAGGGGGCTTGCATCTCCTTTGCCTACGGTCGGGAGCGGCCCGGGAGGGGGAGAAAGGATGAGAAGACCCCCGAGAGCTGAGAAACTTAAACTTAGGCAGTGTCTGCTACTGAGGAAGAAAGTATCTGGATAAGTCAGCACCCACCCCCGCCCAAACAACGACTGCTTAAGTTATCCTAGTAATTATGTAATTAAGATAGCCCATGCCACAGTTCTTCACTGGTTTTCTAGAGAGTTGATGTCAAATGACCCACACGTGAGTATGTTGATTGCTGCAACTTTTCTTTATTATGTGCAGGTACCAATGAAGCAGTCATGTCTGTACGCAGCATTTATTCATTTAAACTACAGATTTCTTTATATTCTATTCTTGGCGATGAGAGTCTAGCTGGGATGAGAGATGTTCAATAAACAGTTATGATAAAAATCTAAGCTTTATGAGAAGGGAAATAAAAGGTACTATGAGAACAGAGGAACTACTGCTGCAGTTGGTTAGGTTTTTTCTTGAAGATGGGGGGCTGTGGAGATGTTGGCCTAGTTTCTGTAAATGTTTTTACTTTCTTCTTTTCCAAAGGCTAAAAGCTAGTCAGCAATCAACAGCAGCGTGAAAGTGAAGACAGACTCAAGTAATACTGACCCACTTTTTTCCACTAATAAGGATAAAAACAAAGTAAAAACAAACATAAAAGCCTAGAGGGAGATAATGAGAAGACTGAAGAGAATGGGGACCGGATGTAGACAACCTAAACAAGAAAAAAAATTTTAACCACATAAAAGTCCTGGTGAAGTGAGATATAAATATTTTTCCATTTTAATACCAGGAAATAGACTTAAATTCTTAATGCGATTTCAAATCACATTATGTTCTAAAGACCTGACAATTATCTTTTTGGATTCCTAGATGAATCCTTTCTCCCTAAAAATAATGCCGGCTGACTTCTTTTTCCTATTTTGTTAGGCAAAGTTGAACGTTTCTGCAGTAATATCCAACAATTATACATTTCAATCAGACTTCTCCCATGTCTCTAAAATTAGCAGGGTACATAAATTGGCAACATTTATGCTCTTATGCATATTTAACATTTGCTTATCATACAAGAATGCAAACGTTCACACAAGCTTTGCTTTAGAAAAAGTGTGCTCATTTTAAAAAGCACTGTTAATGATGCTTTTTAGATTTGTCTTGAGTCAAAGAACTTTATAAAATAGCAAGAAGAAACATCTTTTCAGAGGTCTTTTAAAATTAGACAAAGCCTGCTTGTAGGACCAGTATTTTTCACATGCTTTCCTTATTTAAAAAATAATTGTATGCCCTCTTTTTGGTCCCTTAGTAAATACTAAAAATTATAATAAAACTGAGGCTACAAAATGGCATCAGTAATTCCCCAAACCTACCATTAGATTGGAACTACTCCAGTAGAAATCAAGAATGTTCTAATTGCCTCATCTAAAGCTGCTAAAGAACACTGCTCTTGCTAGATCTTTTATAATAAAGATTTCATAATTAGAACTGTAATGATTACTTTATTAATCTATTTATTCTTTCCATCAAAAAGCATTTACTGCCCTGGCTGATGTGGCTCAGTGGACTGACTGCCGGCCTGCGAACCAGGGGGTCGCCAGTTTGATTCCTGGTCAGGTCACATGCCTGGGTTGCAGGCCAGGCCCCCAGTGGCAGGCGCACGAGGGGCTGCCCCACACTGATGTTTCTCTCCCTCTCTTTCTCCCTCCCTTCCCCCTCTCTAAAAATGGATAAGTGAAATCTTTTTTTTTTTTTTAACGGTATTTATTGACTGTACATGATGTGCCAAGCACTGTTCTAGACACTGTAGTTATAGAGGTGAATAAGACAGATAAAGCATTGCCTTCATAGAACTGTTTTCTAGTGGTATAAACAGGCAATAAAATGTAAATCACTTACAGAATTAATAAGATAACTTAAAATCATGAGATATATAATGAAGAAAATGGAACAGTAGTGAAAAAAGAAATGAAGGAGAGAAAACAAGTAAATTTTAGGTGGTGAAGTCAGGAGAGGCCTGATGATCAGCAGAAGCTAGACGTTGTGGGTTCGTCTTTGTATCTCTCAGTAAACTATTCCATCAGAAAAGATTGCATGAAAAAATAAATGTGATATGTACATACGGTGGAATATTATTCAGCCATAAAAAAACAAAAAAAACAAAAAAAACAAGAAAGCAGTGCCAGAACATGGATAAACCTTAAGGACATTATGCTAAGTGAAACCAGTTAATCACAGAAGGAATAATACTGCATGTTTCCACTTACATAAAGTATCCCGAACAGCTAAAGAAGTGGAGAGGGGAAGAGTGATCGTCAGGGGCTCTAGGGTGGGAGAAATGGGGAGTTGCTGTTCAACAGGTGTAAGATTTCAGTTAGGCAAGACCAGTAAGTTCTGGGGATCTGCTTTACAACATTGTGCCTGTAGTTAACAACACTGTACTACTGGACACATAAAATTTGTGAAGAGGGTAGATCTCGTGTTATCTGTTCCTATCACAATAGTAAAGAAAAGGTAAAAGTCACAAGATAATGGGTGAGTGCATTTTTAGTTACTTTTCTAAATTGATTTAAAATTCCTACATCATGTTCTTGGTGTGTTAGTTGGCCTTTTTCCTAGGTTGTAATATAGAGTTTTTTTAAAGATTTTATTTATTTATTTTTTAGAGAAGGGAAGGGAGGGAGAAAGGGAGGGAGTAAAACATCATTGAGTGGTTGCCTCTTATGCACCCCCTACTGGGGACCTGGCCCGAAACCCAGGCATGTGCCCTAAACTGGGAATCCATCTGGTGACCCTTTGATTCTCAGGCTAGCACTCAACCACTGAGCCTCACCGGCCAAAGCATAATATAGATTTTTTTTTTTTTACATTGTAAAATAAAGCTAAATTATAAAATTACTTACAGCATTTCCCAAACTTTGCTTAACAGACATTTCCTAGCAGTTGGTGTGGAAGAGGGTTTGGAAAGAATTCCAAGATCAAATCCACATGGAAATGCCCAATACTTTAGCTTCCTTTTGAAAATTCTAAGCACATTTACATAATAAAAGCTGAAATGTTATGAGATTAAATTCTTTATACTATAAAAATATTTTTATAAGAATATAATATTTAAAAGTTTTTATAAATTTTTTCCAGGAAAACAAGTAATCCCAAAAATGTTTTGACCACTGAACAGTTTTATCACAGGACATACATGAACATATTGAGGGACACACGCATGCTAAGAGCACCGTTTGGGAAACTGCTCTCTTGGAGCACTAGGCATTTACTCTTTAGCCTCAGGAAAGGAGGATCTTAAAGGGGAGAATCTGAAGGTCATTGAACTTTGGACAGAGAGAGGAGGAGGGAATGAAGCCAGAAAGTCTTTGCAGTGATTAACACTTTAAGAGTGACATAACTTAGGAAACAAATGTGAAACATATCTGGACAAGTTACAGAAAGGAGAAACTTAGGCTGGTTTCAGTTCTCTCTCTCTCAAACCAAGATCCCTTAACCAGCAGCAGCAATATTAATCTGGGAATTTCTTAGAAATTAGAATTCTCAGGCCCCACCCTAGATGAACTGAATCAGAAACTCTGGGACAGAGCCCAGCAAACTATTTTAACAAGACCTCTAGGATCCTGTTGGACAATAAAATTCAAGAAGCACTTCTCACCCTGGCTGATGTGGTTCAGTGGATTGAGTGCCAGGCTGAGAACCAAAGGGTTGTCAGTTCGATTCCCAGTCAGGACACGTGCCTGGGTTGCAGGCCAGGTCCCCAGTTGAGGGCGCATGAGAGGCAACCACACATTGATGTTTTTTTCCCTCCCTTACCCTCCCTCTAAAAATAAAATAAATTTTTAAAAAAATTTTAAAAAGCACTTCTCTACAGAGCATGAATACATAGCTCTACCAAATTACAAAACAATTTTCCACGTGTCTGAATTTCTGAATCATTTCCAATTATTAATAATTGTAAAAAATTCTCAAAACAATTCGTTAACTTTCAAATCAGGAAAACACTTTTTGGCTGGCTCTATACCCTATTTCGCTAGGCCCAACCAGATAATAAATCTGCTTTATTTTTGCAACAAGAGTGAAGAAAATCAAGCTAAGGGCAGCAATCACCTATCGTTTGCCCTAATATCACTTGAACAAAGTAATTTTATAGTTGGTGAAAATGGCACTGCAGGCATACCTTGGAGATAGTGTAGGTTCGGTTCCAGACCACCACAATAAAGCAAGGATAGCGATAATAAAGCAAGCCATAATCTTTTTGGTGGTCGAGGGTCTTCCATCTGTTAAGAAACGTGACACCTGGCGTGTGCGAAGCCGTGCAGCACAGTAAAAGGAGGTATGCCGGTACGGGTAAGAAACGGGGTGTGGTCGAAGGATTTTTTTTTAACCCTTTTAAGTAACAGAACAGCTAGCCTGACCCTAACATTTACTTTTTGCCATAAATATTTTGTACCATCTCAACATTTGCAAAACAGCTATATACCACTGCATGACACCATGGTGGCCCATCATTTGAAAGGTTAACTGTAGAGATTTTACATAGCCATTTAAAATCATAGCTCTTTAAAATCAATGTTTCCAAAGATATACAAGTTACAAATTTGGGGAGGGAAATTTCTTTTCTGTGAACCTCTAAAATTTCAACTTTGCACTACTGGGTTTAACTGTCCAGTCTTGATAACATCTGAGATATCGGTGCAGTCCAGGGAGCCCTCTAAGAAGCTCGCAGCAAGGTGATGTCATGTGTCCGTACAAGGGAACTGAATCCAGGAATGCAACTCAGTTTTGGCAGTTAAGGAAGACATAATTTTCAAACATTTCATTTAAAAATAAAGTTGTTCTCTAGTTGCTGACAAAGTACTTAAGGAGTGTTAGTTTCCTGGCTTCTAGGAAGTTTCCACACAAGGCTCTATTAAGAGACTAAGAAAAGATTAAGATTCTTTCTTTTTTTTTCTTTTTCTCTCTCTCTTTCTTTCTCTTTCTCTCCTTTCTAAACCTTTCTCTCCTTTCTTAAATTTGATTAAGAGCAGTGATAGTAACTGCTCTTAACTAGATCGATATTCTGTCTATGGAAAAACAAGGCAGAGGTGTGCTCTTAATCAAATAAAATACATTTAAAGCTTATTTGAGCTTCCCAAAAAAGTGAAGCACAACATGAAGCCACCTTTAAGATTTCACGGATTCCTTCCTCCCTTTTTAAGAAAGTGGTGTTGAAAAGTGGGAGCTAGGGCAGTAAAGTTTGTTTCCTTCTTGAGCATCTTAAGGAGGATGTAGCACTTAGCCATTTTCCCAGCGACCTATTGAAATGACCATGAGAATCCTTTCATCCTTTTGAAGAATGAGAGAAGGGAGAGAGTGGTAGTGGCCTTCTGGCTTTGTCATCTTTGAAATCTGGCCCAGTGATTTGTAAATGTAAGCCCTGTGAATGTAATTTTATTTCAACAGTAAGGAAGCCACAAAGGTTAATAGTATTAAATGCCAACTAATAAAAAAGAAAGAGTAGAATAGAAATACGCAAAGCTAAGCAGGTCAGGGTTCTAGCCCAGCAGCCGTATTGCATAGGAACTGAGCTTTGCAGTCAGTTGGATTGGGTGGGAGTTACAGCTTTGTCACTGTAAAATTTTGGTAGGTTACTTGACTAAGAGTTTCCGCCCAATATGTAAAATTAGGATAATAACATACCTGCCAGGTTTTGTAAGGATTAAATGAGATAATGAATGTAGAGCAGCTGTATCACAATTTTTTTATTTTGAAGGGGCTTTGTTGGTTACCCAAATTCTAAGAGCAGGGGCAGTGCAGGCTTCAGGAATATCTTATCTAACAGCCCACAAGATGTTGTCAGGACCTAGTTTCTCTCCTTCTTTTGGTTCTGTCTTTGGCAGCCTTGGCTGGGCCACCCGCTAGGTCAAAAGATGGCTACAGTATTTGTAGCTCTATACTTTCTGGCTCATGTCTTACAGAAAAGAGGGAGCAACATCTTCAGTAGCACAAGCATTAGCTCTGATGAGCCCAGCCTTAATCAATGAACTGTCACTGTTGCCAAGGCAATTGAATGATTGGCCACATGTGCTCCACCCTTAGCACCTGGGTGGAGTTTGCTTTGCCTGGATCACATGTCCAGTATACCTGCACAAATGCCAAGTGTATAATCAGAAATTGCAAATCGGGGAAAGTAATTCTGATAAGGAGTGCAAAGTGAATCAAGAAGGGGAGCAAATTAATAAATGGATAAACAAATTGTGATATATTCATACCCAGCAGGGGTTTTGCTCAGCGATAAAAGGAATAAATTACGGATATACCCAATAACATAGATGAGTTGCAAAGTAATTATACTGAGCGAAAGAAGCCAGATCAAGAAAGAGTACATACAGTGTAATGTCCCATTTTTTGGTAAAATTATAGAAAATGCAAACTAATCTAGAGTGACAAAAAGCAGATTAGTGGTTGCTTGGGTCTGGAGAACAGAAGGATTTTAAAAAGTATGAGGATACTTGTGGGAATGATAAATGTAGTTTTTTCTTTATTGTGATGGTTTTATGAGTGTATACATCTGTAGAAACTTATCAGCTTGGATACTTTAAATATGTTCAATGTATTATATATTAATCATACCTAAATAATTGCATGTGTGTGTGTATGAGAGAGAGAGAGAATGAGAGAGATCCAAAAGACTGTCCAGTTTAATGGCATTTGAAACTGTTATTTGACCAGTCTGTACAAGTCTGAATTTTTCAACGGTGTTATAAATGTCAGCTTTCTGTAAGTATAACTATATAGAAGTCATACCACTTAACCCAAAGGTAGTTTCTAGCCACAGGGCCAAAGAGGTTAGTAAAACTACAAATAAGATTATTTTTCTTGACAGATTTCTCTCCACAGTGAAAAAGAGTAGAGCACTGAGCAATAGTGAGTGGGCTATGCCTGAAATCTATTTTGACCCTGAATAAAATATTGACCTGGTAAATCTAGAACATCCTTTTCAAGCAGATCATAGTACTCAAAAAATGTCAGCCCCCTTTTCGCTCCACCTCCTTAATGTGAAAATAATCCAAAATGTCGGGGAAATTGTTCATTTCATGTATTTACTGAATATAAATATTTCCTGTTTTTATACTCCTGATATGTAGATGATCTGTGTAATTAGAGGTGCTTTCCCTTTAGGCAGGGAGAAGCTGCTATTGGGCCCAACATCCTGTTTCTTTGGGTACTCTGAAACTCAGGGCCATTAGGTAGATTACAGTTAGAACTGCTTCCCAGAGCTCTTAACAATGACCTGTCCTCAAATTCTAGTTTGACTGGAAGGCATCAAAAGTGCTAAATATTTCAGTATAACCTCTTATACATCTAGAAATACAAAGACATTTTACAGAGGCTACTTTGTTGTTTAAAAGGTAATTTTCCACCAATAATAAAAATTTTAGCAACATAACCTGTTAAAAAAGCTGTTTCACATGTTTGGATAATTCAAATCATTTAAAATAGATCATTAGTTAAGGTCGTAGGTACCTCTCTGTGTGCATTCATGCTTTATTCCTTTACTACCTTCTATTCGCTATTACGTGCAATGGAATAAAATATCCCAACCCTCATTCTTTTTGCATAAATGTTCATGAAAACTTTAGCATGATGCAATAGAAAAAATATAGAATTTGAAGTAAAATGCATCCAGATTTGAATCTTAGCTCCACTATTTGCTGTAAGACAACGAGAAAGAGTCATGTTCCTGAGCTTCAGTTTCTTCATATGTAAAATGAGCACATCTCATAGGGCCTTCCATAGAACTCAAGGAGACACCAAATATAAAGGTGCCTAACAATATTTGGCGCTTCACAGGCAACGAATGAATGTTAGTGTTCTTTCTTCAACTCCAGCGCACCATGACTATAAAAGTCGTGGAAAAATACTTTGATGATAATGCATCTAGAAAGGCAGAGATCTAAGTTTATAATGCTCAAGAGAAATAATCTCTCTTCAAGGAGAGGAACTACAACAGTTAGAAGGGAGAAAAATAAACTTCTTTGCTGGATGATTAGCAGCCCCATTAAGAAAAAAATTAGATATTTATAACTAGTGTTATTTCACCATAAATATTCCTTAACATTCAGAATGTGAAGGGTCAGTAGTCACTATTATGAATAAAACTGACATACTTCATGATCTGTAAAGAGTTTCCTGTAAGGGGAACAAAACATATTAGTACAGATCCTTATTTATCTACTTTCTATACCTTGTATTTACAAGTACAACTGTAAATCTCAATTTATTTCATCAGCGATACTCAAGCAGTTTTAGAGTTGGGAGTTAGAAGTCTTCCAACTCTTTTTTTTAGTTTTTGACTATTATTTCATTCAAATATTCCTTCAACTCATATGTATTTGGTGTCTACAATGTACCAGGCACTGTAAGAAATAGAAAGATAACAGGCAATGTTTTTGTCCTCCAACAGCTTAGTGTCTATCAGAGGAGGAGATGGCCTGGCTGTTACTCAGAAAGAACTAAAGACATAAAAAAGAAGTTCAATATGCTGCCCAGCGGGAGAGGAGGACTTCCAGTTGGGAGAAGTGGCGAGAATAGGAAATCAAGGCAAGGCACACTGCTTACACAAGACAAGTCAACAAGTGCTTGTTGGTGATTAACTAGGCGTCTAGCAGTGAGTGCTGCAGAGAATGCATAAGACCTTAAGTGGTAGTAGTCCCTGGCCACATGGAATGTATTTGGCAGAATTTGCAAGGTAAGCAGGCTATCTCTACTCTAGCTTTTGATACATGTACTTCAGATGTCAATTGTTTATTAGTAATAATACTATAATTTTGAGATGTTTATTTCATGTACCAATTATTTATTAATAGTAATTCAGTTATTCATAGTAATCTAGTCTTTAAAAACACAAATCTATTATGTATAGAGATGAAAGGCACGTGTCTCTTTATGTGAGTGGTTTGATAAACAGATACTAGTAATAAAGAAAAAGAAATCAGGACATTTTGAAATAGCCTCTAGTACTTTGCCAAATTGTGAATGGGCCATCCCATTCTTCATGAATCTTGGCTGCCTGGCAATATTTTGAAAACCAAAATTTTGAATTAGTTATTTGTTTACTGCCTAAGCACTTGCTTTTAAAGAATTAATAACTAGAATCACATGAAATTTGGGTCTAGTGTCTGGCAAGATTGAGATGAGTGCTAAACTTTTATAAGAAAGGTTAAACATTTTATTTCACAATGGATATGCTATAAATTCTTAACAAATTTATTTTTAAATTAGCTTCAGAAATAAACTTAGTTTTTGTTTATATTATAAGTCCCTTACATGTGAAGTAATCTATTTCTTTCCCTAGAATTAAGCTTCTAACTTTCCCACCTAAAACAATCTCACTCCCCAAGTTTGGCATCTAAGTGTTTGATTTCTTCACCTAAGAAACACTGTCGGTCCTTCTGTATCTGATTCATGCCTTCTACTGCCTTACAAATTGATCTCAGCATTTTTTTGCAAGTCATGTACTTCCAACTCAGATTTAGGCTCATCTATATGGCCTACTCAAGTGATACCCAAGCCAGCAAAACAATACAGGCTCAGATTATGTCATAACTGAGCCTGAGGGGGTGTGATCTTTTTTATTCAATTTTAGTATATGCATTGCTGTGGTGAGCACAAAGTAAAGAATGAATTGGAATGAGGAGTTTGAAAAGACTTTAAAAAGATGACAGAGAGAAGATGGAAGAAAAAGTTATTAGGCTTTTTAAGAACTTTATCCTTCACTTACAGAATATAAAATTATTAATTAGATGTTCTTTTCACCATTATCTTTTTTGATAAATACACTTTAAAAAATTTACTACAAAAATTACAAAAGGTTTCAAAAGGAAATTAAGGAAATTACATGACTCTTCAACCCTAAGACTGTACCTTTTATCCTTATGAGTGTATTTCTTTCTAGCCTTTATTTAATATTCATATATGTTTTAATAGTGTACAGGTAATTTTGCATTATGTTCTTCATTCATGGTTATCATAAATACTTAACCCTGTTTTCTTTATGATTACCCTATTTATTGGCTACCTATCACTTTGTAACCTGTGTTGCATGAGCCCTCTGCACCTAACTGCAAAGTCTTTCCTAAAGTCTGCCTGGGAGCTGCTGCAGGGAGAGGCTTTCTCACTTGTGTTCCTGAGAAGTCAGCTGCCATATGTATTACTTAATTATTCTTCTCCATTGCCAGAGACTACCGTGTTTTCAGGCAAGCTGAGTCTGCAAAACTGACGTGGGCTCTCCCATCATTTCCCCTGGGTATGGTTGACTTCCTAGGCAGGACTTCTGTTTTAGTTTATCCTCTCAAGTCGCCTGTCTTGATTTCCCCCACTGCTACTGCACCCTAGAGGGTGCCTGCTTGTTAAGAAGGGCAATTGGACTGGGGCCAATAAAGGCCCTTGGCGATCTGCAGTGGGCACATATTTTCCTTGAATTGCCTTTGAACTATTGATACACTAATTTTTAGTGATAGAAGAGCAGTTCTGTCTAAACATTAGGCTCGATATGAAATTTTTAAAAAATCTTTGTTTCAACCAATCCAAAAGAACCTATGCACCCCTATGTTCATAGCAGCACAATTTACAATATCCAAATGTTGGAAGCAACCTAGGTGCCCATCAGTAAATGAATGGATCAAAAAACTGTGGTACATTTACCCAATGGAATTCTATGCAGCAGAAAGAAAGAAGGAGCTCCTACCCTTTGCAACAGCATGGATGGAATTGGAGAGCATTATGCTAAGCGAAATAAGCCAGGCAGTGAAAGACA
Organism: Glossophaga mutica; assembly: GCA_039655065.1. Classification (NCBI taxonomy): domain Eukaryota; kingdom Metazoa; phylum Chordata; class Mammalia; order Chiroptera; family Phyllostomidae; genus Glossophaga; species Glossophaga mutica. Next base: position 19,528,470 of record CM077304.1, on the reverse strand, counting down.
AATACCATATGATCTCACCTTTAACAGGAACCTAATCAACAAAACAAACAAACAAGCATAATATAAACAAATTCACTGAATTTGAGAATAGTCTGACAGTGACCAGAGGGGGAGGGGAGGGAATTTCAGGGGAAAAGGGGTACGGTTTAGAGCAACAAGTATAAAGGACTCATAGACAAAAACTATGGGGGGTGGAAATGGGAGGAAGGTGGGGAGGGCTGGGGTGGTGGGCTGGGGGCGGGGTAAAAGACAGAAAACTGTACAATATCAACAATTAAAAAATACTGATTAATTAAAAAAAACTTTTGGAAAAAAAATCTTTGTTTCAGGTAACATATCAATATTATTAATAAGTGGCAAACCTACTTTTGCTCCACTTTATACAGATTGACCAAAAAGTACATTAAGTTTTTTCTGTAAAATAAAAGGTGCAGTTTTCATTTTCACCAATAACCATTAATCTGGATGTTTTGAGTATGTTGGCTATCTCCTGCATGTTAGAACGTTGATTGTTCTCAATTAATGTCTCGATTTGATCACTATCAACTTCACCTGGTCTACCCAACTGTGGCGCATCATCCAGTGAGAAATCTCCAGCACAAAACTTCACAGACCACTTTTCACACATTTGATCAGTCACAGCACCTTCTCCATACACTGCACAAATCTGTTTTTGTGTTTCAGTTGTGTTTTTACCTTTCTTGAAATAATAAAGCATAATATGCTAACAATTCTGCTTATTTTCTTCCATCTTCAATATTAAAATGGCTACACAAAAATTCACTAATTTTGATAACTTTTTAAAAAATACACACTGATAGGACAGCTGTCACGATAAATTCTAACAAAATTGTTTCAAATGGAGTTAAAAACCATTAAGTGCTACTAGAGCCATCTTATGGAAAGAACCAAATGAACTTTTTGGCCTACCCAATACTTTGCAGAGTGATTGTAAGGTCTAGAGGTGTGCTTGTACAGCTACCAGTACCAAATTGATATTGATAGCGAATATTATCATTATTTGTTGTTCATATACTGGAAAAAAGTTAATTCAAATGGCCTACCCCATCTTCAAAGTGACAGACTGAAATTGTAGACTAAGAATCAAACTTTTAACTCTATTTTGTAGTTTTGATTAGCAATTTAAGAAAAATTCTTGAACTCAAAAGAATTCATCTTATAAAAAAAGGCAGTTGTTGAATTAAATGTAAAAAAGATATGGCTTTCATGTACTTGAAAATAAGATGGCTTTAAATTAGGTTGTTCATTTTTTCATTTTAAAGCAAAGGATCCATATCAGCATACAGCCACAATATACTATATGCCTCACTAAACTCTAGTATAAACTATTTTCTAGAGATTGAATGTTTATGACCCCCTAGAGTTCATATGTTAAATCCTACCCCCCCGCAATATGATAGTATTAGGAGGAGGAACCTTTGTTAAGTGACAAGGTCATGAGAGTGGAAAGTGGAGTCCTCATAAATGGGATTAATGACCTTATAAAAGAGACCCCAGAGAGTTTCCTCATTCTTTCTCCCTTGTGAGAGGACACAGTAGACTGACGGCTGTCTGTGAACCAGCAAGCAGGCGTTCACCAGACAATGAATCTGCCAGTGCCTTGATCTTGAACTTCCCAACCATCAGAACTGTGAGAACTGAATTTATGTGGTTTAAAAGCCACACACACTATGGCATTTTGTAAGAGCAGCCTGGACGGACAAAGACAGTGTTATATACAGAATTCAGACAATGGCAAAATAACACAGCAAGAAAAACCATGGTGTGAGTTTAGAGAATAGAGACACACCCAACTGAAGGCTGGTGTTGGTTATTTAAGATGCTTAAGTCTGCTTGTGAATTTGAAACCGGGACATCTGTCATTAAAGAAGAAAAACAGGCAGGAACAAGATGGAGTAGGTGGCAGATAGGTTTCCCGGGCAGCTGGCAATCGGAGCAGGTCTGGACAGGTAGGAAGTCTCAAGGTTGGGGAAATCTGATAGTAACGCATTTGTAACAAAGGCTTTAATTTTCACATTTAAAAAAAGGAATAGTTGATATACATATCATATTTAATTATATTAGTTGCAGTTTCACCAGGGTTTTTTTGTTTGTTTGTTTTTGTTTTTTTGTTGTTTGATTGGTTTGGTTTGGTTTTATTTTGGTTCCGAAGAAGTTTCCTATGTAACTGTGGGATGTCCCACTAAGGATGTGTGATGGCAACACAGTATAGCGGCCTTGGATGCAAGAGAGCTGGGCTGAAACTCCAGTCCTAACATTTACTAGCTGTGTGACTCTGGGCAATTATTTCATGTTCCGGAGTCTCCACTAACGCACTGTAAAACAAAGTGGCTGTATTAGATTCATGATTCTTAACTGCTTTTTTTTGTTTGTTTGTTTTTTGGTAGGGGGTAATCATTCACCTTTTTTTTTTTTATCTGATTGAAAGGCAAGGATCATTTTCTTTAAAAAATACACATAAATATTCCCTCATTTTTGGGCACACTTTTTTTTTTTTTTGCATTAGAAATTGATTTCCTTCACACAGAAAAAACTTACAAAAATTTTCCTTCTTTTATTCCTGTTTTTTCACATAAATGGAGTAATTTGAAATAAATCCAAAGCATACAAATAAGGGAGAATAAAATTAAAATCTTTCCCAAAAGCAAATTGTAATGAGAAGGCTGCCATCATTTGACTTGCAGAGAAGAAATTATGGAATAATCTTTACATCACAATGTCATTTGTGCTATTCTATCAATCTTGACTTTTAATTTTGAGAGCCACAAGTGAAAGAAGCTCCAATTAACAAAATAGCTTGTAGCAAATGCATAGGCTTTTGTCAAGACATACGGGGATTTCTCTAGGACTCTTCAAGCTGATACAGTTGCATCATTTCCTCTGTTCTCAGGTCAAATAATTTGGTCATTTCTGCAAAGTCTGCATCATCAATGCTGTATATGTCGGCAAGAAAATGGTTAAAATCCACATTTCAATTTTAAAGTCAAGTGAGTATAAACTAACCTTTGGAGAAGTTCTGCAGTGTTTCCAGGTGTTTGCAGATTTCTGCCTTGTGAGAAACTGACAAATTTCATTGCTCTTGAGTAGTCTCTTCTCCAGCACGGGAAGGGATGCGCATATTTGTCTGTTTCCAATCTCTTTTTCCCACAGTGGCAACTTGGCCAAGAGGGCTGGTAGAATCTGTGTGTGTGCGCGTGTGTGTAATTTTGGTTAGCTTCCAAAATGGCATCCTCAGGATCTTAGGCTGAAAAAAAGCCTTACCTTATTTGTGATCAAATAAATCAAAATGCAAATGACTTTTTGCTTACAGATTTATTGTAGGAGTGCAGTCCAATGAATAACTTCATATTCTCCTACCATTTCTTGACAAAAATTTCTTTAAGCCCAAATGAATCAAAGCCCTGAGTCTGGAGAAATTGATGACTTCTGCAGCAATAGGCAAAACTTCTGGCCTATTGACAAGGGCTTTGCTGCCTATGCAAGGTGATGTAGAAAGCCATGAGTCACGGTTGTCTTTCCTCATCAAAGCAGAAAAACCAGATGTGTTGCTAAACACTGCATGGACATGATAGTTCCAAAATTTAATTGACGATAGAAGATTTTACTTGAAGAAGTAACTCTGTGTCATTTCAGGGAATTCAGGGCCTTTGAGGTTTCCAAAAGAGGTTCATAAAATAAAATTATTCAAACATTTTTCAACACATACTTGACAGATAAACATCAGAGAATGTCATTTTTTTTTTCTAAAGAGGATGGCAAAATTGCAAATTCTTCCATGTTCTGATTCAAAAATAACAGATGAAATATCAATAAATCCAGAGCAGAATATGTCATTTGGCAAAGGCCCTGGTTCCATATTATTCCATTACTCCAAGCCATAATTTAACTTGATCATTTAAAAGCAAAAAGCTCCTATGTGGCTTCTTTTGCCTAGCAATGCAATTAGAAATCTTCAGACAGGAAGTGTTGGGGCAAATGTAAGCTTTTGGAAAATTCTAGCTTTTCCAAAGTACCTTCTTCTCAAAACAAACAAACAACAACAACAACAACAAAACCACCTCATTTTGTCACGTATTCTCAGGGTAAAGAGGTAGAAAGGTGTCTCTTCAGCTCCTTCTGAGCTAGCTGCCGTAAGTCAGAGTCACGGTGTGCGGCAGGTAAGCAACCTGGCTCTCGCATCTCACAGCAAGTGAGCCCAGCACATCCAACCCAAGGAGGCAGCCTTGAAGCACTTCTTTCAATTTCAGCTAGATCCAATATAAACAGATACCTGTAAATATAATGTCAGGAATAATTTTAATTTTTAATGGTTGGGTTAGAAAGGCAAAATTGAGTTACTGCATCTTTTCTTGTAATCTCTAAATTTTTCATAGTGCTATGATATTATTTTTAGAATATGAATTATATATTAAAATGAAATGAAGTATTGGAAAAAATAAGACTTGTCCAAGTCAAGAAGATTATATGCAACTTGGCTTATCTGAGAACAGATGCTTTCAGAAGAATAGTTGAGTTAGCTTTAACTTACCGAGCTAGCTATTTTACATATATTATCTCATTTGATTTTCACAATACTCCTGTAAGACAGGTACTATTATTGCCCTTATTTTATGGATGAGGAATTTGAAACTCAGAAAGGATACTCAACTTGTGCAATGTCTCACAGCTAGTGGCTGAGTCAAAATTCAAATCCAGGTCTCCTTAACTCCAAGGCCTGTGCTCTCAGTTACTACATAAAAGTGAAAGAATCAGAGATGAAGGTGAGAAAATAAGTGTAAGCAGAGTAACCAGAATTCTTAGCTGAAGGGTACATAGCAGATATTCGTGGGAGGGAGGATTAATTTGAAGACGAATAAAAGTATCTTTGGAGGTGGTGCCATGTCACCAACAAATCTCCTTTTGCTCTAAATCTGTATTCCCAAAGATGCTTCTGATCTGTGGTGCAGGCTCCATCTACAGTAAGTGTTTATCGGGAGTGGAATCCCAGTTCACAGTTTAGGTCCTTAAAAATTTCCATTACAAAGTAATGAATCTCTTTCATGTCAAACAAGCTCTTGGGGGTTTGAGCAGTAGGAGACAGATTTTCTGAGACCTGATCACACCATCTGCTTCTCAGAATTTCTTCTTTTACTCACCCCTGTATCCTCCCAGTCTGGCTCAGTGTCTGGCAGTTAGTGGGCACCCAGTAAGTGCCAATTGACTGTTAAAATAATGAATGAGGTTTTGAAAGACTCACCAAGGCCAGTTGGCAGACTATAATACTCAGCAACTTGCTGAAAAGTATGCTGCAGGAGAAATATTTAGACAAAACTGATCATTTATTCCCCCCCCGCCAGTCTTGTCCCACTAACAACATCAAGTGTGACAATGGGCAGAACCATCCGGCAGTTCCTGCGTGGCCAGTCTTTGTCTGGACAAGCACGTGCCTGAACTGTGCAGTCCTTAGCGATGCTGACTCATGCACATCTTTTGGTCCCTTATGTCTCTTGGGCTTTTTTGCAACCACCTTCTGCCGTCATTTTCTTATCTTGAGAAAGCATATTTTTTTCCACTGCCCTTGGCCACACTTAAATTTGTTCTTTTGAAGCCTGACTGCTTTGATAATACACTGCAATTAATTTGTGCTTTTTCTATTAATCCTTTCCAAAACAAAAGAGAGAAGAAGTAAATTTTCTTCTCAGTTGCAAACGGTTCTTTCCCCCTCCCCAAGCCCCTAGTAACATTATCAGGTAATCTTAGGAACAGATAAGCTAAAGGCACTGTGCGGTAGAGGCGCAGATATTTTACCTGCCTACTGAATTATTCTTCAGTAATCTATGTTTGCCATTTTCCAATTGTATGTTGGCTGGGCAAGGTGTCTCTGCAGGTTTGTTTGTTTGTTTTTTTCCTTTTTTTTTTTTTTTTCTGGGGAAACAGCTGTTCTTCCTGAAAATAAAAAGCTATTGCTCTTACAAAATGAGTTCGAATACTCTGGGAGGATTTCCTTCTGTGGCTTTGTTCCCGAAACAGGTTCTTCTACTTAGCTTTCTGGCCTCTGTAGCTTTGCTGAAGGGAAATCTATTTTGCTGGCATTTTTTTTTCAGTTCTCAATACATTAATAGCCCTGTTTTCTTACTAGTGTTCATATAAACCCTTGTCATGAGAGAAAAAATGACAGCCTTGAACACTGCCCTGTATACAGAATAGCATTTGCCTTGGGAATAAAATGCTGTCTAATAATTCCCTTCTTTCTACAAATTATTTCTATAAAAATGCAAAAGCAATCTTGGCTGACAGTGGATGCAGTTATTTAAGTGTTAAACAGTATGAAATCCTCTTGATGAGTTTAATTTGACTGTCTGAAACAGTCAGGGACCCATGATCCAATTCCCTATTGGAAACCAGTTCTATATTAAAACAAGGCAAATATCTAAGGAATTTTACTGAAGTGCTTCTGAGAACTCTCTCTTTGAAATTTACTGCAGTGTGTTGGGCCACATTTTGAACTTGAAAGTTTAAGGGATTCTTCATTCAAATTCATATTCTGATGAAAATGAAAAATAAAGCTTACCTCTTAAATTTTATTGTGTATTTAACACGCCAAGAAATGCTCCATCATTTAGACTCCTCTCATCTATATCAAATATTTAAAGGGTTAGCATCCTCTCAGTATATTTCATTGTGACTGCCAAATATAATAATAGTGTGTGAGATAGTTTATCAACATCTGCTGTATTTTATTTTTAACTCAATTCAAGTAATTTTATGTAAGTATGCATATGCACATGTAAGCATAGGCATATATTTTTCTCCTTCTCTTCCCTGAAATTATTTTAAGAGACTTACAACACTCCACATGATAAAATGTTAAAATATAGCGTAGTGGGAAAATTGGACTGCCTGTTCAGTCCAGGCTCCAATACTTCCTACATGTCTGACATTGTTTGACATTATTCTAAGCCGCAGTTGTTTTTTGTTTCATTTCATTTTGTTTTTTCCCCACTGTAAAACTCAGGATTGTCGTCAAGGTTAAGTGAGAAGTGCAAAGCCCTTGGCACTCTGCCTGGCCATTGTGATATTAATCATAATCGAGAGAAAAGTCAAATTTTGGAAAAAGAAAAACACAAATATTATAAACATATTGCTTTAATTATTCCAATTAAGTAGTCAAATTGAGTTTTAATTTTCTAGCTCTCGCAACATGAAGGTGAAGCATAATCCACCACGTACATCTGGAGTTTAGAAGGGAAGAAGCAAACTAGTTCAGAAGTAAAATTTTTGCTAGCACTGAATTCCAGAAGGAACTCATAGAGGGTACATTGAATGCTATATTGAATAATGTTTTTACTAACACTTTACAGCAAATACAGTAGTGAATTTAATATGGCTGTTATAACAACCATTGGGTGAAAACCAAAGGTATTTAACTAAAGTGTAGCTCAATTAAAAGGTTATGTAATGAACTAAGTAAACATGGCCCAAATTTGTAGTCTTATGGAATCCAAAATATACTTACTGAATATCTAATTTGTGCAGGGTACTGTTCTAGGCGCTGTAATGGAAAAGAGATAAATTAGACTCCATTCTTGCCCTCAAGAATTTACTAATTAAAAGGCATGGAAACAAGAATTAGAAGATAAAAACAAGGACCGTGATCAAGGGAAACCAGTGTACACCCCAAAGGAAGAAATAAAATGCTCTGGAGGCTCAAAGGAAGGAGAGGTCTGTTTTTCAAACATATCAGACTCAGCTTGCCCTCATGGCTGTTGTGCATACTGAGCCCTGTGTGGCGAATGATCTCCTCCTACTCTGCATGCGTAACTCCTCCCCTAGCTTCAGGTCTCAGCTTTCGTTTTTTTACCTCTTTGTAGAGGTCTTCCCTGAAGGCCTTTCTTGGAGGACACTCCCCACTGTAATTCTCTGTCTCAGCTCCTCATTTGTTGTTGTTATTGTTTTTCTTCATAGCACTCGTTACAATTCATGTTTTTTTATTTATTTGTTAATTTACTCGATTTTTATGTCTCCCCATGTAAAATATAAGCTCTGTGACGACAGGAGTATGTCTGTCTGTTTTGTCTGCCATTTAATCCTTGATGCCTAGAGCAATACCTGTCATGTAGCAAGCTTTCAATATGCATTTGTTGAATGAACCAATGAAAAAACAAAATATCACATTTAATTGGTAGGATCAGGGCAGGTTTCATGAGAGGAAGGAAGGAATCTTTAAAAACTGAATAGGTGCCCTGGCTGGTGTAGCTCAGTGGATTGAGCGCGGGCCTGCGAACCAGAGGATCGAGGTTCGATTCCCAGTCAGGGCACATGCCTGGGTTGCAGGCCAGTTCCCAGCAGGGACACACGAGAGGCAACCATACATTGATATTTCTCTCCCTCTCCCTCTCTCCTACCCTTCCCCTCTAAAGATAAATAAATAATCTAAAAAAAATTAAAAAAAAAAAAAAAAAAACTGAATAGGTTATAGGTAAGGGAAGGGAGAAGAGAGATAGTCCAAACAGGAGGAAAAGTATAAACAAATGTTTGGTGCTTAAGAAATGCAAAGCATTTTCTGAAAGCAACAAATACTGTATAACTTTAAACTTAGGATGCACACTTCAACCCCTGCTTCCCCCTTCCATTTTTTTATCCTCATCTAGGGGCATGCTTTTAGATTTATTTTTTTAAGGGAGAGTGGAAGAGAGGGAGAGAAAGAGAGAAACATAGATATGAAAGAGACACATTGTATGAGTCCTGACCAGGGACCCAACCTGCAACCCAGGCATGTGCCCTGACTAGGAATCGAACTGGCAACCTTTCGGTTTATGGATGACACTCCAACCAACTGAGCCACACCAGCCAGGACCCCCTTCCATTTTAACATTTCCAAATTGATGTAACTGATGGTGTGTCTTATGGGAAAATAAAGTAAACCCATTTTACTGGAACATAACATTTGTGTAGGGAGGCTGAGAAATGTCTGTTGTAGAAGTTATGCTGTGGGCATATAACAACGCCAGTGTGGTGAGTTTATAGTGTACTTAATTTATCAGCAGTAGGAAAGAATTCCTACTGAAGCTGTAATACTGTATTGTCACCCAAAATATGTGTGAATCTTTCCATAAAGACATATTTTTTCCTTGGCCTTTTACATTTTAAAATTTACACCTAAGACAAATACTTCTCTATTCAAGGCCCAGGACAAGATAAATCCTCCCCCACTGGACTAGGAGCTGTTTGAGGGTATAGAGTATATTTCTAGTGACTACCATACTATATGGTATGGAGTAGAGGGTCTATCAATAGTTATGGAATATTAAATTAATAAATAATTATTGAAGGAATGACAAATGGCATTTTACCATTCTTTGTAAGCAATTTTATTAAGTGGGTCATAAAGATGAAGACAATGGTAAGAATTTTTGAAGCCAAAAGGAGTTAATCTAGGAAAAAGCTTTGGAGGAAGGGAGTGTTCAGCCACCATTTGGAAGCAGGGAGAGAAACAGGTTGGCAGAGAAAACGTGTAAGTTGTCTACTTGGAAAGCAGGGCCTTGAGGTTGTATTAGGCTTTTTGCAGAAATGGTGAGATGTGTGTGGGAGCCAGAGAGCATACCAGGGAGAAGGAAATATACTAAGTGAGGGCAGGGAGTGGAGGAAGAGGTGAGCCATGGAACCAGAGAGGGTCTGAGTCTGTCCTGACTCACTCACTGGAAGTCAGTTATGAGGCAGAACCTACGAGTGGATGTGTACACGCGGATATTGAAGTCATCCAGAATGTAGGCAGGATATCCCTTGCGTTTGTCACAGGCAGTTTCCCTGACACTAAAACACGGGCATCTTGCAGTCCTTATACCTGACCTTTTTTTTTTTTAAAGATTTTATTTATTTATTTTTAGAGAGGGGAAGGGAGGGAGAAAGAGAGGGAGAGAAACATCAATGTGTGGTTGCCTCTCACATGGCCCCCACTGGGGACCTGGCCTGCAACCCAGGCATGGGCCCTGATTGGGAATCGAACCTGCAATCCTTCGGTTCGCAGGCCCGCGCTCAATCCACTGAGCTACACCAGCCAGGGCTGTATACCTGACCTTTTAATATCATCTGATTCTGTTTACCTCTCTTTCTTGTTTTTTGAAAAATGCAGTAAAATGCACATAACAGAAAATTTACCGTGACTATCACCTTTAAGCGCACAGCTTAGTGGCATGAAGTACATTCATAGTGTTGCGCTACTGTCACCACTACCCATCCACATCACCCTTTTTATCTTGCAAAAGGAAAACTGTATACCCAGTAAACCGTAACTCCCTCTACTCGCCTCCTCTCAGCTCCTGGCAGCACCATTTTACTGTCTGGCTCTGTGAGTTCAGCTACTGTAGGTACTTCATAGAAGCTGAATCATGCAGTGTTTGTCCTTTCGCCATTGGCTTCTTTCATTCAGTGTAATGTCCTCAAGTTTTATCCACATTGTAGTGTGTGTTAGAATTTCCTTCCTTGTTAGGGCTGAATAATAGTCATTGTATGTATATGCCACTTTTGGTGTATGACCTCTTTTTACGTTTTGAGGCCCTCTTTTCCCTTAGTTTCCTCCCTGAAATCTCTCCTGCTTCCTTCCAGGCTCACTCTCTGCCACTTGGTCGTTTAACATTGAAGTTCCCTAAAACTTGGTCCCAGGCCTCTCTCTCCTCTTACTTCTGCTCTTTCTTTAAGCAAGCTCACGCCGGACCATGGCTTCCCTTCCTGTTTGTTTGTCAGTGTTTCCGGTGCAGCCACAGAGGTACACAGGGAGCGATGGGGAAGAATGGGGGCATCTGCTTCACCAATCAGATCAGTAGAATCAACACTGATGAACAAAAAGGCAATAGATGTCTCAGCCAAATAGCTCTCACATCTGGATCAGGAGTTCAAGTATGATTTGAAAAGCATGAGACCAAATAACTCTTGAGGAAATTGACTTGTGCTGTGACTTCATAGAAAAGAATGGAGCAAAAATAAGCTATTGGGAGATTGGTTGTGGTGGCAGTTCAGCCACAAGGCAGCTGGTATCCAGGCTGTCTTTGATGATAGGAATGGATTTGAAGGAATTATCTGTTGATAAGAAAAAAATGTGCACAAATTGGTGGTTGAGAATGAAAAAAGTAATAAACGGTTGAGTTAATGCTTTCTCTACGGTTTTTGCGTATAGTGGCAAAATGCAATCTCCTTTCTGATCATGTTTGAGGTTAAAAAAAAAAAAACCCCTCTCTCTAAAAATGAAACAAAAAGACCCAATTAGACCATTGAGGTGATTGAGATGTTTTCCTACCAATTCCTCCTATCCTTTTTTCACTTCATTTTGTAGGGCTGAAATCTATGCAAAGTTCAGAAAAGGATAAAGACAGACTGGCAGTAGTATTGCCAATTGCCTATGCTTTCCTCCACTGTTTTTCTTTAATATTAACATTTATTGGCTAACAACCTCACCTTTACTCTTGCTTTCCCCACCATTCAAAAACAACCTTGTTATATCCTTTTATAATTATCATTGACAGACTTCCTGAGCATAAATGTGTTTTCTTTCGGATAGAGCCTTAAAAATACAAATGATCAGTACTACCAGTCACATAAGAAAAACCAACAAACCTTGAACATTGATAATGGTTGAATTATTTGGCTAAAACTAAATCCTTGCCCTGTAAACACCATGTAACAAATAGACTAACCAATGTAGTCAGGTTGTTTGTTTTTCACTTTACCCCTTCTGCTGGGGACAACATCCAAGTTTACTTTGGGGCACTATTGGAGGCAGACTGTTGACACCATTTAATCAAGGTCCTTTTTCAGCAAACCAAGAGGTGGGTGGGACCCAAGCTAGGCCAATCGGATGCTTGCTTTCAGGAATTTGAATATTGAGTGAAGGAAGGAAAAGGCTTGGAAAGGTCACTTCCTGCTTGCTAACTGGAGCCCCAAGGCTGGTCCTTGTCTTCTCTGATCCTGGTTACAGGGCCGGGCTTTCCATTCTATGAGCTAACATGCAGAATGGAAATTTCCTTTTTGGCCTACCTTAGCTACTTCCCTCTACTTCCAATCAGCATTTTATCTTGCATGCTTGTAAGTGCCAGACATTATTGTAGAGGCATTGTGTGGATGACAGTCATTTGATCTTCATAACAACCCTACAATTATTATTCTCCTTTGACAGAGGAAGCTGAGCCTTGGAAAAATTAGCTTGTCAAAGTTTACACAGCTAGCAAGAAATGGCACTGAGATTGAAACTCAGGTAATATGACACCTGGTCTATGGCATCTAATCTCTGGAAAAACATTTTTTAGGAAAACTCAAGTAGGTCCTTCAGTAGTGAAGTTGTGGGAAGGACTACTTCTAGTTGTGGAAACTAGACGGGAGAAGTTGAGACACAGCGAAACTAATTATTGTCCTTAGTAAAGTAATAGAATATGTTGTTCTTTGACATTCAGAGAGAGTAGATTTAAGGAACCTAGGACTCACAGAAGGCTGCATATGTTAGGAGAGTGAATGCCTGCAATAGCAGCAGGCTGGAATCTCAGAAGAGGAAAGCCAAGTGTCTGTTAGGATATTTTGCATCACAAGTAACAGCAACCTGGACTCAAATGGGTATAAGTGGTAACACTATTATTCCAGAGGCAGGAATGTTCAAGACTAGATATTTTGATGGGCCCACAAGGAAGACCAGGTTTTTTCTATCTTTCCTTTTTTCACTCTTTGTTGTACTGTCTTTGTCCTCAGAGTAATCCCCTCATGGTTATGAGATGCTGTAGCAGTTCTATGTATCACCTTAGGGCAGGACAGGAATCAGGGGACAAGACTACTTCTCTCCGTGTATCTCTTTAGGGAGGAGGGGACTTTTCCTAAAAGCAGCCCAGATTTACTTTTATGTTTTATTGGCCAAAATGCATCACATGCCCATGCCCAAGCCAAAAACTGCCAACCATAATTGCCAGTAGGAATCAGGATGCAGCTGTCAGGAGTGGGGCTTGAAGAGGGCAGGTTCCTGAACAGACTCGAAGCTCTGTAAGGAGGAATGACGAATGGAGTAAACATTGCACAGGTGACCGATAAAACCTACTACACGTTGTAAGAGATTCTTTGAGGGCCACGAATTTTAGAAATAGTAACAATTATAGCAGACTGTAGAGCCAGAATGACTTGGATTTGAATAATGACTCCCTAACTTCCTAGTTGTAAGTGTAAAGATGCTGTAAATATTAAATGAAATAACGCATACAAAAATGCTGGGCATGGTATCTGGTACATATTAAGTGCTCAATAATTGGTAATTATTTAGATTAGCAGATAGAACTTTTAATCACTTTCTGTTCTAAGCTCAATTATTCTCTATTATTCCCAAGTGTTCGGTAAGAGTTCATTATGTAGAATAGACTTGTGTTAGTGATGCTTTAAGAAATGGAGGAGAAAAGCTTGCATCTCTTCTTGGGGAAAAGGAGTGTTGGGACTGCAGATGCAGGAGGCAAGATGGTGAGATAGGATCAAAAACTGAGCTGTGAGCAGAGGTTTGGAGCAGAAGGTGAGAGACTCAGTAAAGTCAAGTGTTCTCAGGAGAGCAGAGCTATGTGCAATAGGAGTTTGATTTATTGTATTTAATACGACAGGGAAGGCTAAGGTCTTGGAAACATTTGGGTCACATGCACATTTAAAAAGACTAGCAGTACAAGGCAACTACGACTATTGAGTGATGCTATAGGAACAGAAAGAAAGAGAAAATGCCATGGATTACAGTGGTCAGAAAAGGCCTTATGTGACACGTGAAACTTAGGCTTAGCTTTGATGAATGTTTAAGATTGAGTTAAGGGAAGAAGAGAGAGCATTCTAGGTAAAGAGAGTGACAAGAGCAAAGTTGTGGAACCAAGAACATGCAAAAGATGCAAAAATACCAACTTGGGTTATTGCAGTGGTCAAAGTATGAGATGGTAATGCTATGAACCAGGAAGCTGGCTACTGAGGAAATGTTCTTCTTTTGCAATTAAAAATATGATTGTGATATTATAAAGGTGAAGCTAGTTAAATATGCTTATTTAAAAATAATTCTAACAAATAGAATCACAAATTTAAAATATCATAGTTACTACACTTGTTAATTTATTAAAATTTATAGCACAAATAACCTTTTTCTGATGGCTGTTTTTTTAAATTCTCACCTAAGGATATGCTTATTGATTTGAGAGAGAGACAGAGAGCGAGAGAGCGAGAGAGCGAGAGAGAGAGAGAGAGAGAAACATCAATGTGAGAGAGAAACATGGATTGGCTGCCTCCCATATACACCCTGACTGGGGATCGAATCTGCGACCCAGGTATGTGCCCTGACCAGAGATGAAACCCACAACCTTTTGGTATATGGAACAACACTCCAACCAACTGAGCCACCTAACCAGGGCTGATGACTGTTTTTAATGCTCTTCATTATCACTATAGAGTCATAAGACCATAGAAACAATAGTTGAATAGCATGAAAAGGGCTAAGAAAGGTATAGTTTTAAAATGAGGCACCATTGAAGGTTACAAAATGTAGAAGTTACATGATGGGTAGTTCCTTTGGCTACATGTCCAAGATGGGTTAGAGGGTGGAGAGACCAAAGGATTGAGAAATGTGTAAGATTCCAAGCATGAGGCAACAAGGATCTGGGCTCTCTCTAGAAGAATAAAGGAAAGGGTGGGTTTCAGAGATGCCTAGCCCTGCACTAATTCTTTATACTGTCAGCCCCACTCCTGTTTAACACAGCCAGAAGCACAGTGAGGGAGAACTCTGGGAACTCCTGGGACACACTCCCAATCCTGATTATTTCCCCAACTGTTTCCCAAACCACATTCTGACAGGCTCCTGGCCCCCTTCTCCCACTGACTGCTCCTCCTTACCCTTCGGACTTCACCCCGACATTACTTCTCTGGTTACTAGTTTGGTTTCTACCATGGGTAGGAAGTTTCATCAACTATAAGAAACACACAATCCAAGGCCATAAGGATATTTGTTGCTTACTTAACAGGAAGACTATTTCAAGGCTCATTTGGTAAAAAGGCAGATTCCATCTTGCCTATCCAGTGAATCAGCAATCTCTTCTCTTGTGATCATCGAATGGCTGCAATCTTTCTAGGGAACATCCCTCACACAATGGCATTTGCTGGAAGTGAGAGAACAGAGGCAAATGGTTTTCTCCTCAGTTTCTTTTCTTTTGTCAGGGAATAACATCTTTCCTACAAGCCCTCAACTGACTTCTTGCATTGCTCTGTTCAAGTCAAGCTTACCTGCCTACTACTAGACCAATCACTGCAAATGAGAATAGATTCACATGATTGGCTTACACCAGTTATTATTTATCCTGTGAACTGGGCTTTTTTTTTTTTTTTCCTGAACAAAGTTGAGGCTTGTTAGCAGGCAGGAAGGGAAATGGCATTTGGGCAGGCAACCCGAGGTATTTGGCAGGACTAAGTACAGAACCTCATCTTGCCTATCCCAGCCTGCCCCATGTAATCACTTCTCAACTCATTCTTGAAACCCTGCCCTCAGTGCATCCATTCCTACTTTCCCTACTTCTCCAAAGGGGAGCTCTTGGCCTGATTTGTCCCGGGTCCTTAAGGAAGCAAGATGTAGACAGGAGCCATGATGAAAGAAGACTTGACTGGACATGGCCATTGCCTAGATTCTCAGGGGAAGGCAGAATGATGCTCTAGGATACCGGTGAGGTCATTTGAACCTCTGTTACTCTTTTTACCTTATATGTAAAGATTAGGGAACTGAGCTCTTTTGTTTATAATCCCTGGAGTCTGCAAATTGTTGGGTTTTAAAGAGATGGATACTATAAACATCAAGGATTAGAGAACAGTTTGAGGAGGAGCTGAAACAATAGTGGGTGCCAATGTGTCTGCAGATGACAGAGCTTTTGTAAGCTTCTCTCTGATTATCATTTCTTTTCTGTGGTTCATTTCTCATTAAAATTTTGCTCAGTGCTTTGGCATGGATAAACCTTGGCAATGTCTCTGAAAAAATAATTATCATGTATTTTTTTTCTTGTTAAAGCCAAGCAGATTTTTTAAATGGTTACAGCTCTAGTATTCATTAGGAAAATCTACTGGGTGTTTAGGAAGTGGGTATCATTAGAGTTCTGTAATGTAGCTAATTTCACTCCACTGTTCTCTATTTGCATCTACCTTTTATCATTCTTTATTCCAACACTTCTAGTAACCATAGATATAAAAGGGGCATATGTTCCTTTGTTTTTTAAAATAAGTTTTTGGTTTATTTCATCCTCAGTGCTCTGCTGCCCTGTCCTTACAAATACACCCATTAACCTTTATGCCCTGGGATTTATTTTTTAATTGAGAGGAAGAAGAGGCCTTGTGACTAGTAGGAGTCAACTCTCTCTGACCCTAAAATAGGTTGTTTATATATCATCCCAAGCTATGTTTATGCTAGGGCTTTTTATTTATGCCAAGTAAAATTTATGATAAAATTTGAGCTCAACTGAAAAGAACCCTAAGGAAGAAAAGCTTTTCATCAAAGGGTGACCTCATCTCACATTCCACCTATCTTTCATACTCCTTACTTGTGTCTACACACACACACAGCCACACACAGGAGGCTTTCCTGTTCTCTGGCCACCCAGCATCAGTCTTTATTCACAGAAAAAAGATCTCAGACCTCCATACATTTGCTCATTATATTCTCTTTGTGTAGAAGGGCCATACCTCTCTGTCTGGATGTTCTACTTGAAGGTTATCCTTGAAGGTCCTGTTCAAAACTCATGGTCAGACCTTTCTAGACCTCACTCCTATCCTATTCTCATCTATTCCCATAATAGTTTCTACATAGGTAGCTTTACCCTAATGCTTGTAATATCTCAGTCCCTGCTTGTTCCAGCCCTGTCCACTTCTGGCTGGAGTCAGTTTTCACCCTTGGAGAGTTCTTCTTAGCACTAGGGCACTTCATCTTCCTACTAGCCCTGATCCTGTTTAGAGATGCGAGCTGCAGCCCACCCAGCAGTTAGATCAAGCCTTTGGGTACTGGCATCACCCAAGTGTGTTCTGCCTCTTTGGGCATTCAAATTAGGACAGCTGAATATTCTTTAGCCTGATTTATCCCTTCTCCCTACCATTTTGATTTATTGCTGGACTGTGAACTCATTGAGTGTGGGGACCAGACTTTGCAACTTGGAGGTAATATAAATTGCAATATCTCCAGCAGTGTTAGTGAAAGCTGTATTAAAGTCCTCAGTTTAATTTGTTTTGAGTGATGGTGCACAGGGTTTTAAGAATAGAGGCTCTAAAGATTGCTCCCTTGGTGCAGAGTTCTTCAAAAACAAGCAGTTCACAGAAAAGGAAACTAATGGCTCCGGAACATCTGAAATTATGTTTATCTTCACTCATAATGTGAGAAGTACAATTGAAATATATGCTGTGATACCACTTCTCACTAACCGAAGCATAAAAAGCAAAAACTTTGTTAACATACCATGTCCTTGAGGATATGCAATGCAATAACAGGTGCTCTTATGCGGATGTGCATGCTCTTTGACCTACAAAGATTATTTCTAGAAATGTAGCCTATAAATATGCAGTTATGTGCACAAAACAACTTGCATATGTTATTTATTTCCATATGTTATTTATTTCTATTAGTTGTAATAGAACAAGAGTGAAACAACGTAAAGTTTCATCAATAGGAGAATGGATGAGTAAATCATGGTACATCACCTGTTGGAATACTGGGCAGCCAAAAATGTTTTGGAGGTTTTTAATGTACCGACTGGAACAATTTCCAAGATATATTATTGGGAGGGGAACAGGGAGCAGAAGGCATGAAGTACCAGGGGCATATGTGTGGGAGGGAGGTTTTCACTGTTTATCCTTTTGTGCCTTTACTTTTTTGAACCATGTGAATACATTACCTGTTAAAGAAAACAAAGTGTAAAAAGAGCGTCTGTAACTATAGCGTATCATATCTTTTCCTTAACACTCAGCACAGGCTTTGGCATTTTACAGGTGTTCAGGTTCCCTAGAAAACAGAGTCTGAAATAACAGCTCATATATTCATTATCTTAGAGAGGGGTGGGGTCTCAGAGACATGAGAGTGAAGAGAAAAAGGGAGTAAGTGAATACAAAACACAGCAGATTGTTTGGTGACCAGAGAGGCCACGAGAAACCAGAACAGTCCATGGATAGGATGAAAGACAATTTGTTGGGTTCTCCCTGTCTCTCGCTGGTTAAAGTCTACCCTGTGGGGGCATTAACTCCTTTTACCTTTCTGTGATTTCCAGCTAGTCCGGGCAGAGCCTCCAGGGTTCAGCCCAGCCAGTGTGCGTATACAGAAGTACCTCCTTGTTAGGTGACACTGTACACAGGGACCCCTCTTTCTGTTGTATTATGGTGGAAACATGTCAAGTAGCTGAGGTTTGGGAGTGGGGACCAGATTCTGTTGAGTGGTCTGGTATGGTACATAAATGGGTTCAAAACAGAAGTTTTTTTTTTTTTTTTTAAAAACAGACTTTATTTTTTAGAGCAGTTTTAGGTTTACAGCGAAGCTGAGAAGGTACAGAGATTTTCCATATACTCCCTGCCCCTACTCACTCACAGTCTCCCCCACCATCAACATCCTGCACCAGGGTGAAACATTTGTCATAAGGAATGAACCTACATCATTATCACCCAAACTCAGAAAAGTTCTTAGTTGCTTCTGTTTGTTTAATAGGTTGGCTGATGTGTTAAAACAGTGAAGCTATTTCTTATTAAACTATTAATGTGAGGATTTGTAAGAATCTAAGCTATTTAAATCCCCAAACCCACAATTATGTTACCGTAGTGCTAGATTATTCCACTTCACTTGAGGCTACGCATGGTTGTATCTGTTTCTGTTTCATACCATGTACTTTCAATAAACTAATCTAAGCTATCTATTGCTGAATTGAAGACACTACTCTGGGTGAGGTACAGGCAGACAAAGAAGTAAAATATATCTCCTTTCTCCCCAAATTATTAAAAAAGCATACAGACTTAAATAGGAATGCAAGAATTATAAAAGAGTCCTTTACAACAAAGCAGCACAAAATGTGCCCGATACAGTAAGTTCTGTGCAATTTCTTTGTACCTGGAGTAGTTGCTGAAGACCTGATAGAGAAGCAGCAACTTGCACTGGGCTTAAATTATGGACAAGACTTGGAGAGGAGAATAGAAACTTTGAGGCCGTTCTGGATGGCAGCCTAACCTAAGCTCCAAGTTCTGAAACTTGGGACGCCATGTGTAGATTGGTTCTGTTTGTTTGTTTGTTTGTTTTTGATACTAAGTGGAGTGGTTTGAGACAAGTTCTGCAAAGGTAGGTAGAGACTGTGTTGGTCAAAGCTTTCAAATTATTTGCAAATGAACTAGAATTTTATTCTGTAATCCAGGGGAAATCTTTGGAATTTTTGAGTAGGGCAGTCACATACCCTACTGGGAAATAGTTTCTAGTGAAGTGTCTTCAGCATACTCTTACCCCCAACTAAATCAGAAGACATTCCCCTCACTCTGTCATGGAAATGTCTGCAGTGAGCTGACTCTATTATGAAGGAGCTAATTTCTCTGGATACAGAACTTGTGTACCTCTGAAGCTTGGTAGATCATCAGGGGGCTGTTTATAAAGGAAATAGTTTAATTCTTGGCTCTCTATATTTTACACAGCATAAGCATTTTAAAGAAGGTAGTTAAGGAGCAGTCTTCAAAGTCTGAATCTAGATCAGGTCAGAGAAAACTGAGAATCGCTAGCCCCTGAATGGAGGGCAGCAACGTTTATCAGCAGCATCTAAGAACCTAGGGCCAGAGCCTATAACATCACATCCTCTCCTTTGTGCTATCAGTGGGATGCAACAGGAAACTGACGAAGGTGCTCAGCAGTTTCCTTTCTACTCAGACCTGACTAGTTTCCTCTGCAGATTGCTCCCAGCTTATTGTAAAGGAAAGTCATGAAATACCAGTCAATTTCCTCTAGTTGGATCAAATCTAGCACAAGGAAGGAAAAGCAAATTTCTAAGATTAGTCAGTTTCCCTTTACAGCTGTAAACTTGGTTCAGCGCCTCCAGCTGACCCTTCTCCTTAGATGTTTCTCTCTGACGGCTCAGCTGCACATCACAGGCGGGGTAAGAACTTGTGGCAAAGTGAGCAAAACATATTACGCAATTCTTATAGGAAATCTTGGTTTCATCCATGGGAAAGCTGCCCTTACAGAATAACTTATTTGATAAGCATTTCATTCTCCTTTGACTTCTATCAAACTCACTGGTTCAAGGGTGTTAAACAAAATAGAGATAATTCTAATAGATATAACCAGTAGCCAAGTTCTTTTGCTCTTTTCTTAGTATGACTAAGAAGAAGCTGTTTCTGTAAAGAACATTTGTGCAAAATTAACAAAGGAATGGAATTAATTTACTGAAAGAGATAGGGTTGAACTACTCTAAAGAGCAAGAAGTTATGTCTGGTGTCCTAGGAGGTAACCTGGATTTTGCTGGGTATGAGAGAGACACTCTGGCCTGCTTCAGAAAAAAGAAAAAGTAGCTAGGAGTCTGGCATCTGAAGAATGTGACTGGCTTACTCGTAGAAGTAATTCAACTTGAAAATGGGAATTGCCATTTAAAATATCTTCTCAGCAAACTTAATGTGGAGGAACAATGCTGTTTTGGAGTTCACATTGAATGTGAGTATATTAATTTGGCAGATGGATGACTATTCCTCATCACATTCTTTTCCTTATTTATTTAACTTACCTGCTTTTAATTTCCCTTTGAAAATTTTCATTTCTTTATTTATGGTTATTATTAAAATGATATTCCCCCACATGTCCCTTCATACATTTGCATAATTTTTGACATTTACACTGTAGAGATTCCTCTAGCCAAGGTCATAAATTGTGATTGCTGTAATTGGTAATGCAATAAAAACAAGAACAGAAATGTAAGGAGCTTTGAAATATGAATCGTTGATAAACAGACTGTAAGAATAGCCTTGACTGGTGTGGCTCAGTGGGTGACTGGGTCTCAGTGTGACTGGGTTGGGTGCTATCCACAAACCGCAAGGTTGCTGGTTCAACTCCTGGTCAGGGCACATGCCTGGGTTGAAGGCCAGGTCTGTGGTTGGGGCCGTGAGAGAGGCAACCAATTGATGTTTCTTTTGCACATCGGTGATGATTCTCTCCCCTCTCTCTCCCTCCCTTCCCCTCTCTCTAAAAATAAATAAATAAAATCTTAAAAAGAAACATACTGTGTGAATAAACAAGATAGGAATTCAAGGTTTAACTTCAATAGCATTTGGAGCAGCCACAGTAACAGGCATCTGACAGCTAACAGATTTGTGGGGGGCGTGGCAGTCTATTCCTTTTTTCCCCAGGGACTAATTATCGATTGCTTCACAGATTTGCTAACATACTGTGAAGTTCTTAAAAACAACTTGGTTGATAAACCAGTAGTAACTATTAAACTGACAAACAAATGAACAAACTTGCACACAAATAAAGGGCCTAATAATCTTTTAGGGATTCTGTAGACTTTTCCTTAACACTTACAAGAACAAGGTATCTTCTATTTGTAAAGATAGACCATATCTTTGATGAAGTGAGTATACTCAGACGTTTTTATGCAATTAGCCTGAATCAGTAAAAGGGTTTCCATTATCATAATTCATAAACTGGGTCCTAAATGAACCTGCCTAGCTAAAATGTAGGGCAAAAATAGGGCAAGAGGTTAATTTGATGTAGGCAAAACCTCAACCAATCTTAAGTCCAGTCAATTGAAAATATTTTACATCTCAGAGTCACCTATGAGCATTTTATGATAAATACTTCAATAGGCTACAAAAATTGTGGAAAAGTCTTAGGTCTGCTTTGGCCCCCTCACCCTGCCCTGTCCGCCCTCCCCAGGTGTTGATGTCCAGGGCACTCATTAATAAACATCCTGCATGCTCTGAACTCTGTCTCAGACGTGCATCTAAATGAACTAGATTTTCAACAGGGACTGTTTGAAAGCAGCACTGACCAACTAGAATGTGAGTTAGAGAGAGAGAGTGAAAGGGATGGAGACTCATAGGAGAAGTACCTGAAGGGGGGCCAAAAATAGGGAAGAAAAGTTTAGGTAACAATGATTCAGTAAATGGACTCAAATCTAAGGGTAAGTTTCTTAACCTCTGTATGTCTCACTTTTCTGTGGGGCCCATGATAATAGCACCTAGGGTTGCTGTGAAAGTTAAATGAGTTAATAGAAGTAAGGCACTTTAAATAATGTCTACAATACAGTTAATAGTGTTAATAGATAACAGTGAACATTTTATGTAAGTGTTCACTGTTATTATTACTTGACTCATCGGATATGTGAAGAGTTATTATGTAGAGGAGGTATTTCACCTCATTGTGTGTCTCCAGAGAGCATTACTAAGACCAGTGGGTGAGAACCCCAGCAAACTTGGCTTTGGCTCAAAGATGAGCTCCATTTAGGGCAACAACTTTCAACCCATGTGCCACAAAAATTTTTGAAACATGCACTGTCCTCTTTTCCCTTAGACTGTCGAATTTAAAAAATGACAACAGCCAACACAAAATAGCTGTCCAATGTGAATACCCTGTCCTGAACCATAGATATATAGGTCATCTTGTTGGTCACATTACATAACAAGGTTGCATCTGATTGGTTAATTCTTGGTACCAGAAATCCTTTATACAAATATAGGCACATGATTTTTTAAAACAAGTCACTGTGGAGCTAAAAGGGTAGGTAATTACTATTATTGTTATTTCTGTAAATCAATCAAAGTTACACCTATATTTTAGTCAGATCATCAAAAACATATGTTTGTGTGTGTGCCACAAAATTTTAGTAGTTAGTGTATGTGTGCCATGAGATGAAAAAGGTCAAAAGTCACTGATCCAAGGAGATGGTGGGCAACTTGTACTAGAGGGACTCCTCTTGGTAGGGATGTTGGGGGTGGGACTAGACTGGGCTGCAAGCTGGATAAGGTGAATCCTCTATTATGGCTGCCTCTCCTCTCGTTTTTGAAACAGCTCCTCCTTCCTCATCAGATGAGCTGTGGGCTTGAAGGAAGCAGAAGTCAGAGCTCTAGCATGTTCAATGATTTGAACTGCTTTCTTCCTAAACAGAGGCAGAATGCCGCTGACACCCACACAGCCATCTTCTCACATCCCCTGCATCTTCTCCTCCCCCCATCCAAACCCAGATAAAGGCAGTGGGTGAATGTGTTGGCTTGTGCTGGTTAAAATTGTAAATTGGGCCATATCGTTCTCTCTTTATCTCCTCATTTTTCTCCCCAACTTTGACAGAGAAATGATCCAGGAGTTAAAAGGCTTACGATTTAGTCTTAGGACAGTTAAAATCTACCCATTTGGTTATGAACAAATGGAGGAATTTCTCTGGGCTAAGCTTCCTCTTTTGTAAAGGCTGTATTTTGGTGGATGATGCAACAAGGGAGATGATCATAGAGGTCTTCCAGATTTCCTCAAACACAAACATTCCATTTCAGGTCAAGATACCAAATCCACAGGGCATGTGGCTCCTTTATGTTATCATCTCACTGTCCAGGTCCCTTTGTGACAGCTTTGCGTCCTAAGAATACTTGATCCCTAAAGGACTCTTACATTATCCATTAAAGTGTATGTGACAGGTATCTCATTCTTTTGGAAATCTAGTTTTAATAGATTGTTATTAAACTAGTTGAATTTGTTAAATCAACCTGTGATAATGTCACCCTCAAAGGAGACAAACTTTACTGATATTCTGGGGAACATTACCTAACTCCCAAAGTGACGTAAATGGTAGCAATATTGCAGAACGTGGAGATGTTTGGGGGCGGGGTAAACCCTTTGATGACCTCTGCACTATTTTATTGAACAGTGTAATCAACTATTTAGTGTACCTGCACCTGTCACTAGCCCATGAGTGTAAATACTGTTAGTGATGGTAAATGGCCTAGTTTAATATTCAAGAATGTAGACTTTGGCTTCAGACAGCCCTTTAAATAGAATTCAAGTTCAACCTCTTTCCTTTTTTTTAAGATTTTATTTATTTATTTTTAGACAGAAGGGAAGGGAAGGAGAAAGAGAGGGAGAGAAACATCAATGTGTGGTTGCCTCTCATGTGCCTGCTACTGGGGACCTGGCCTGCAACCCAGGCATGTGCCCTGACTGGGAATTGAACTAGCAACCCTTTGGTTCACAGGCCGCGCTCAATCCACTGAGCTACACCAGCCAGGGCTCAACCTCTTTCTACCAATGTGACCACTAGCTATTGCTAATTCTCAGTTTTTAAGTGTGTAGTATAGGCAGTTGTGAACATTTTAAGTAAGCAAATATATATAACATGATAAGCACTCAACAAGTGGCAGTTATTACTCTCACCATTGTAGGAAACTTGAAAATGGCTAACTAGTTGATTTTCACCTTCGCCTCAAATTCAGATTTCTTCCACTTATAAAAAATGATGCAGCCAGCTCTTGCTTTGCTCACATTGCAGGGTCAATATTCCTAACCCCAATCAGCATTCACTGAGGGAAGACTTGGTGAATATGAATAAATTATGGTTAACCTACAGCGGCCAATTAGCCAACGTCACTTCTGCTGCTACGGTGCTATGGCAGCCTGGCCGGATACTCTCCTCGGCTTGGTTTTCACAACATCATGTCCCAGGAACAACTGTCTCACTTCTCACCATTCAGGAGTGATTCGGATACTGAAGAGCCAGACTTCATTTCGGTGGCAGTGATTTACAAGGAAAGTATGGACAGATCAGCTCTGAAAGCTCTTGCCAGGCAAACTG
This sequence comes from Glossophaga mutica, assembly GCA_039655065.1. Lineage (NCBI taxonomy): Eukaryota > Metazoa > Chordata > Mammalia > Chiroptera > Phyllostomidae > Glossophaga > Glossophaga mutica. The sequence continues at coordinate 19,503,673 of CM077304.1, read as the reverse complement.
AGGGGCCCTTAATTGGTTTGGCTTTGACTATAATGGCTGATATAATAGTCAGTAATATAGCTGGTTAATAAGCATAGAATCCAAAAAGTCCCTGCTTTAAGGAAGCCACTACTTGAAGTTATTGTCAATCATTTTCATATATTACATACTTTTTATGTTATCTTATGTAACATAACAATATGTTATTTTGCACTTATAACCTTAAACAGATAGTATTATTTTGTACATATGATTTTGCCTTATTATATTTCTGAGATTTATCCATGTTGATAGATTTCTTTGTCTCTTTATTGTTGTACTGGAGTCCATTTAATGAATACACTGTTTTGATTATTAGGGTTAATTGTGGCTAAAAAGATGACCAGCAAAAAACAAAAACAAAATAACAGGGTCTTAAACAAGAAAAGGAAAGTTTCTCTCTGTTTTGTGTAAGTCTGAAGGTGCTTTTCCAGGAATAGCATGGAATGCCGTGGGTTCGGAGACATGGGCTCTCTGTATCTTGTTCCTCCTCTCTGCATGGACTTCTGTAAACACGTCACCTCGGAGTTCACAATGGCTGCCTCAGTTCTAGTGGGCATGCGTGCTGTTCCTACAGCAGAATGAAGAAAGAGAAGATGTCTCATTCCGCAATTTTGCTCACATCCCATTAACGAAAACTTAATTACACTATCACAGCTCTAAAGGAGAATTGAAAAAGAATCTTTGTTCCTACTGACCACATGCCTAAAATTTGGTTGTTCAATTACTGATGAGGAAGGGGAAAGGGGATTTTGAGGACCAAGTACCAGTCTTCACCACGGTGAACATTTAGGTGATTTCCAAATTTTTGCTCCTAGAAACAGTGCTGTGACAAACATTTCTATATGTCTTCTCGTGCTCATGTGAGAGAGTTGCTCTAGGGAAATACGTTGTTGGTAATTTATATTTTCAACTTTACCAATTATTCTCCAAAATGATTGTGTTCTTTTTACTCCAGTGGTAAGAAAGTTTGGTTGGCCACATACTCCTTATATTTGAGATTAGATTTCTTTTTTTTTTAAATGTTTTTATAATGTGATGGGATCATGAGGTGGTGACTTTGCAAAGGCAGTTTTTGTAGAGAGGTGGGAACCAAAACCTGGGTTGAGACAGAGTGGGAAATGGCAAAGTCAAGCTAGTGAGTGTAACTGCTCCTGCACTAAGCTCAGCTGCAGAAGGAATTGAAGTAAAACCTTATGTATAATTAGTAGAGCATTTGTGTTACAATTGGAGAGTCTGGAACTGTTAGAGATAGAGCAGCAGAGAATATACTTGAGAATGAGAGATAGCAATTGACGTGGTTGCCACGGGTTTTAACTTCAAAGGTGGGAGACATTTCCAAGTGACGACTGAAGTGGGCAAGGTGTGAGAGTGTATTGCTGCTCTTTTATATTCCAGAGACCAAGACGCATTGAAGCTTCAAGGCAGCCAGATAAATTATTCATTCAACAAATATCTTTCAAGCACCTCCTAGGTATTAGGCATTGTTCTAGAAACTAGAGTTGCATCTTGACTAAAATAAACAAAATCTCTCAAAAGAGCTGACAGACAACAAGTATATACACAAATGAGATAATCTGTGATAGCACAAAGAGCTACTAAGAAAATAAAACAGGAGAAGATGGCATTTTAGCTAGGATTAACAAGAGTGTAGGTGGGATATTACTCTGGTACCTGTGAAGAAGAGGAACTGGAGATGTCAGTGTCAACAGGCAAATGGTTGGCTAAGTGAATGGGGGTGCGGTGGGATGAGGAGTTATTCTAAGGAAGGGCCTCTGCAGAGGGAATTATGGATAACCTGGGTGTCCTGGAAGCTGCAGATAATGTTAGCAGATTTTCTAGCTCTGTTGCTTTTGTAGCTGGGGAGAGAAGATAGAGCTATTAATGGACAAGAATTATTGCTTTTTATCTTGAATTTATGGCTTGTGAAGAGCGGATGTTTTAGAATTTAGTTCCTGATATGCTTTGAAATAGAGATTATTGAGTATCAGTAGCTATTTCTTCCCTATAGGGGAAGGGTCATCAAGGAACGTGTATAAAGGACCCATGGACATAGCCAAAGGAGGGTAGGATTGAGGGTGGGAGGTGGGGATGGCTCTTGTATTTGAACAACAATTAAAGAAAAAGAAAACAAAACAAACGATATAAACTTATGGCCCCCCCCCTTTTTTTTTCTAGAAGATCTCCTTTTGGTGCTGGACAAGAAGGCTGTTGTTATTTATTTCAGAATATGAAATATTCATCTCTTGATAAATTATGAAATATCTCTTAATTTTCCCCCTTTTCCTTTATGTCCAGCCCCCCTCTTTTTTAACCTTTTTGATGCTGAGATTTCTGGAACATATCTGAAACCCAGGAAGCCAATTGCTATCAGGAGAAACAAGAAACAGAAAAGAAAAAAAAAAAGAGCTTTCACTTTTCAAAGTTCATTAACCTTAAAGTAGAATAATATTTCTTTATTATATCCAGCAGAGGAGTGATGTGGATTATGCTGGAAACTGGCATAAAAGCCTGTTGTTCCTGGCAAGTGAGTCAGCCGAGATGAAAATGCTAACATATTTGAACAGATATGAGTCAGTTCTACTCTGGGGGTGAGAAGAAGTGTGGTTGACTGTACCAGCATGTATATCACAGGAAAACCTGCAGAACACTGTAAGGGACCCATGAGAGATTTGGCAATCAAACTGGAAAGATTCCCTTTAAAATTAAAATAGCAATTTTCACAAAGGTACGGGTCCAGAACCTTTAGAGCCAACCTACACAAAACAATCATTTCTAGACCTATATAACATGAGTTTAATGATTTTCTTTTTCTGTTCCCAAAGCAACCAAACAGAGAGGCAGGGAGACAGAATAAAAAGAACTCTGAGGTAATTCTGGCCTTATCCCTAATTATACTAATTAGCTGTGAGATGACGGGTAAATCACTTGATCTCTTTGGAATTACTTTTTATATTTGCAAATACTGAGATGGGTCTCAGTTGTTACTGTCCCTTTCTGATTTAAAATAATATCATTTGGAGTTATATGCTGCAAAGGGATGTCCTATTACAACCCTGGGGTGGCCCATAAAAAACCCTGTGGCGGAATGTCCAGGGGCTGTGTGGAAATTTCAATGACACTATTTCCTGTTGTTATACCAGATCTTCACCCAGCTTTCTAGATTGATGAGGCAGTGGCAAGCAGTGTGTGAATGTCTGTGCATGTTGGTGAGGGTCAGCTAACACGAGGGTTGGGCGGACTGCACAACAGCAAATAATAATTTAGACCAGAAGCCCTTCTTTCATGTGACAGCAGACCCCTGTTTGAAAGAAATGGTTTGATAAGATAACTATTTCTGATTCAAAATAGTTAACTGACCTCATGAGTCAACCTTTCCTTCCTGTCAAAAGCTCACAGAAATGACATAACTAATTTAGAAGTGCTAACCCCCAGCAGCTCTAGAAAGCCAGAAAGAGGGCTGTTGTTTCACAAGAGGAATTTAGGGGGAGTAGTTTCTTGGTAACTTGCTTACTCTCTTTGGGTCTTCCAGCCCTTGGGTATAAAGTACTTTCCTTCTCTGTGCCTCGGTGTTTGTATCTGGAAAATGGAGATAACAGTGTTTCTGTGAGGATTAATACAAGAAGAGTGCTGTTCATGTACCTGTAATAATAGGTATTATTGCAGGTTTAACATTGAATAGCAAAGAAGATGGGATTAGTCATGGATGATGATATTTATGGGGATTAAACAAACCCTATAATCCCATTTAGGTGAAAAATAACAGCTCTGATAATCCCTGAAACAGAAACCTAAGATGCTAAGAAATATGGGCAGAGGAGGGCAGCCAGTAAGGAAATTGATTACAGCAGTGTATCAGTCTGTTAGTCTCCAAGTGGCTGCTGTAGCATTTGCCCCAGGTTAAAGTCATGAGCTCTGCTCTCTGAATTAACTGGGATATTTGCCATGAGATGCTCCCCAAAATGGGTGCTGGGGCCAGAGAGAGAAATGGGACAATATCCCAGCTATCTTCCATCTGTCATAAGAAGGATGAAAATGTAATTTGTTGCCGAAACTGGGACACTTTTGAGTAAAATCAAGCCCTAGGAATAATTATGCCAGAATAAGAAGTGCAACGCGTCACTGTCCCAGGCAAGCCAAGACATTATTTCCCTTGGCATGAGGGATGGGGCGCACCTGCATCCAGAAAGCAAGCTACCTGTGCCCCCTAAAGGAAAGCCAGCTTGGCAATGCAGTCTTTCTTTCTCACCCAAGAATTGCATAGATTGCCAAGAAAACAAGGAATTTCATGAGCTCAAATGCTCCAGCTGCCTAAGTAGGTCGATCTAAACCCAACGTTGTAAGTGTGACTAGAAAAATCAAGAGTTCCTGAACAGTTGACAAAAACAAACAGCACATAAGACTGACAGCGCACTGTGGGAGCAAGGGAAAGCTCCTACGAAACAGCAGCATTAATGCAAAAACAGAGCGATCCCTGTGAATTTATTGTATCTATAAAACAGGGATAGGTTGTTATTTTTTCTAGAAGCAATTTAAGTTAAATCTGGGAAATTAAAAAAAGAATTACCCCTCCCATAGGGTTGCCAGAATGAACAAATAAAAATAAAGGACACTCAGTTAAATTTTAATTATTTCTAATTGCCTATGCATTTGTTCACCGAGTAAAAGAAAAATAACGCATGGGTCATACTTTTGCTAAAAATTACTTGTTAATCTAAAGTAAATTCTAGGTATCTAAATTTCCTACCTCTTTCTTTAATTATATTTCCTTTTGCTCTCTTTAATATTTGTTTGTTATGCAGGATTTGTTTCTACAATTTCTTGCAGTTACAGTCTATATTCCACTTATATAACATAGTTTCTATAGTGGTCAGCTTATTTCATTCTTTTGTCCATTAACCATTCATTAATGAAAAAAATATATACTCAACATTAGTAATAGGAACCCGTATACTGAACTTTTAAATTTGATTCGTTCAAGCACATAATACCATATTTGAGGCATGACTTGCTTTTCCATTCTTTAGGATTATGCTGTGATCTTTTGATCAATAACTTTTAACAACATTGTGTACTGATAAAAGAAAGGAGTATTGTCATCAGTTTTTATTCCCTCTTTATAATTCCACTTGTCATGTTGGAAGAGTGTTTAGTGACATCTATGTGAAAGAATATAACTCTTCAAGGGATGAAAGCATCATGGCCAAATACCATATGATTTCACTTATATGTGGAATCTAATGAACAAACTGAACTAACAAGCAAAATAGAGACAGGCTCATGGACTGAGAGATAGAAATCAGGATGACAGTATGGAGGGGGAAGTTAGGAGGTGGAGGGGTCAAACAAGAAGGAAAAAGGATTCACAGACATGGACTACAGTGTGGTGATTGCAGGGGGTGGGAGTGGGTTATAAGGGAGATAAATGGTAGTGGGAAAATACAATAAAAATTTTTTTAAAAGAGAAATGGTCATGGCAAGTACCATGATCATTATCCACTTCAAGTTGGAATATTTTTTCCTGTACAAATAATGTTACTACATTTATGAATAAACTTTACAGTTAAAGGAAAAATATTTCATCAGTTTTTTAAAAAGACACATTCAATAAGTTCTTTTAAGCAATGAGATCCTTCAGCTAGACCAATTGAACTAAGAGGTTGAGACTGGTATGTGGTGTGGAAGGAAGGCTATTCCAAATCCACCTGTGATTATTTTATCTTCTTCATCTGGATTTCTATTAATAAAAAATTGTTATTTTATCACTTTCTTTGGTAACAGCAGAGTAAATGCTACATCTCCTATGCTTAGCTGTTGGAATATACCAATTTATATCTGACTTTCCACCATGTTGATATTGAGTAAACCAGTCATGTACTGAGAGCTTCAACATGACTTTTTCCTCATTAATAAAAGTCCACCGTTTAGAAAATTCATCAGAAAATGTACACTTGGTTTTGCATTTTGGGTTCAAACATATACAAATAAATAAATAAAGATAATGGCAGCTACCGCCAGAATTAAAAAGACTAAATTTGCTAATCTCTTAGTACCATCAATGTGTCTGTCACTCACAAGTCCAACTCACATAAGCAGAGGTTGAGAATCCATGTCCTACCAATACATTGAACTATATAATGAAAAAAGTGAACTCCTGGTTTGCCCACATGAGAGAGCTGTGCGCAGGAGGGGCGGTCTCCCCAAACAAAGCCAAATATGATCTGATCCACATTTTTGAGTAGCTTAGCATTCGGGGTTTGGTGGGCTTTCAGAAGCAGGGTGTTGGAGGATTGACAGGTTTTAGATGGTCACTGGAGCAAGGCTGTGGTCGACTCACCGACTTTGAAGCATTTGATGACTGGCTGTTACCCAGAAGGGTGGAGCTATCATTGATTGGCTGACTTTAAGAGCTGTGGGTTTTATCACCAATCATGCGGTTTCCAGAAAACAGAAGCTGTCATTGATTTGCCAACTCTCAGGAAAAGAGTGAGGTTGTTGCTTATTAACTGATTTCCAGAGCATGTGCACTGATCTAAAGTTATCTATCATTAATGGTGGTTACTTGTTCATAATTTTGGTCTTTGACTGTCTTCTTCCCACACCCAGACAGCTCCAGTCATACTGGCATTCTTGCATTCTGGGAAAAGGCTAAAATTTCCTATTGTGCCTTAGGTCTTTGCGTGTGCTATTCCTTCTTACTGGAATGCTCACTCCTGGGGGTGGTGCTCCCTCCACCTGCCATGATTTTTACCTGGCTCATTCTCACCTCATTCTTGCCTCTGCACAAATATCACTTCTTCAGACAGGGCTTCCCTGACTACCTATCTAAATAGCATACCCCCATCTCTCTTTATTGCTGGCTTATTATACCACTATATCCCAACTAGAATATAAATTCCATGAGTGCAGGGAATTTTATATTTTTAGTGCCTATAACAGTACTTGGTACATCACAGGTAATCCATAAACAGCTGTAGAATGAATGAACTAGTTTAAGGAAAGGGGACTTTAAGGAAATGAGTGTATCTCACAGAGTCTAAAAGAAGGGACGCAGTTAGGCTTCAGAATCAAACTGTATCCAAGAAACCATTTCCCTATCTGACATCTGTGCGTCTCCCTGTGCATCTGCTTCTTTCAATCTCTTTGTAGATCAGTTTCTTTTGCTCAGCTGGGGTCAATGCCTGTGCCACCTGTGTTTTACCCATTATAGCTTCAGTCACTGGGAAGTCTCACAATCCTAAGCGGAGATTCTCAGGAAGAGACTGTTGGCTCTGTGGGTAAAGTACCTATTCTGGACCAATCTACTGGCAAATGTTGGGGTTATGTTTTAATGTGTCTCCTCCTAATACAAACAGTATCCACAAAACAAAAAAATCTAGAGTGATAAAAATAATGTCCATTAAAAAGACATAATGATCAAGGAGCAGTATCATCTCAACAGTACAGTGTTAAAATGAATGAATCAAAAATGATTGGAAAGACAAGGAGAATTTGTAGAAACTATAATCACGGTGGAAAACTTTATGCTTGATATTAGCCAAAAGGCCAAGAAGTGATGACAAACTTTAAAACAGGAAAAGAAAGCTATCACTGCACTTTCAATATTATTTTGAAGGTCCCTACCTAATGCAATAATATAAAAAAATGAAGAAATATCAATATAGGGAAGGAAGAGGCAAACTGTCATTATTTACTAGAAATAATGCAAGAAATAAAACCAATGAGCCAAGGGCACAAAAGATTCTGTGAGATGGTAAAAGACAATCTTATAAAAGCAAACATTCCATGTACAAATGCTAATCAAATAGAAAATGTAATGAAAAAGGATCTCAATTATAGTACAACAAAAATATAAAATGTATAGAAATAAACAGCAAGAAAGGTTTAGGATCTGCATAAAGAAACAACAAAGCTTTACTGAAGGTTATATAAGAAGATCAGAATAAATGTAAAGAAGTACTTTTGCCTGATTTGGAAACTCAATTGAATTTTTTAAAACTGCCACTTGTAACACATCATCTATATATTCATCACCAGCTAAAGTAATAGATAAATGGGCTACTACAAGAAATGGTTTCTTAAATTTTTTAAAAATTATTTAAAAATTTTTAAAATTATTTTTATTTTTATATTTTTTAGAGAGAGAGAGGAAGGAAGAGAGAAACTTTGATTTGTTGTTCCACTTATTTACTCGTTCATTGGTTGACCCTTCCTTATACGTGTCCTGACTAGGGGTCTAACCCACAATCTTGTCATATCAGAACCCCGCTTCAACTAACTGAGCTACCTGGTCAGGGCAATAAGTGGTTTATTTCTCATTTGCAGTCGGTGCAAGCGTTTCTGGTCAGGTTGGCTTCCATAAGATCATTTTCTCAAGCCAGGCATCTTCCGTTCTGTGGCTCTGGCCTCCTGTCATGTCATCGGAGGGTTTGGATAGGAACGATGACCATGAAGAAGGCACACCTGGTTCCCCTTCACTCTGAACTCAAAATGACACACGTATTTGCTCGCTTCCATTGGTAGAACTAGTCACATGTTCCTAGCTAGACGTAAGGGGCAAGTGCTGAGAACTGTAGTCCCTAATCTGGCAGCGAAGCTACAGTGTGAAAAAGGAGCATGAGTTTTTGGTGGTCCATGTGCTACCTCTACCATAATCTTAACCAATAGAAGTTATAAGAATAAGTTTTCAAAAGACTATAAAGTTAACATATATTGAAATATACCACAACATTATAGTAATGGTACTGTCAGAGAAAGACTATTGTTCCAATATAAAAAATAGTGACTAGAAACTGAACTATGTATATGTGAAAACTAAGTATGTAGTAAGAATGTCCTTTCAAATAAGTTGGGAATGGTATAAGTTGCCATGTTTTAGGAGAAAAATTCAGAAACATCTGAAATATACTTTACAGTACTTATCCCACTTGATCCATCTACTTCTTTTCTAGGCATTTAGTCTTCAGAAGTATTGCCAAACAGGTACAGAGATATTATGTGCAGCATTCTTTGTGAAGGCATTGGGGCAATCTGAGGTATAATGACAAGAGAATGTGTTACGTGAATTTCATAAATTCATACCCTGGTAGTATTTGGTCTTTGAAAAAAAAATGAGGTGGATGCTCTGGCTGGTGTGATTCAGTGGATTGAGTGCCAGTCTGCAAACCAAAGGGTGACTGGTTCGATTCCTAGTCAGGGCACATGCCTGGGTTGCAGGCCAGGTCCCCAGTGGGCTCATGAGGGGCAACCACGCATTGCTGTTTCTCTCCCTCTCTTTCTCCCTTCCTTCCCTTCTCTCTAGGAATAAATAAGTAAAATCTTAAAAAAAAAAAATAAGGTGGAGGAAGGATGTCCACAATACAGCCTTGAGTAAGAAAACACAAATTACATAATAAGAGCTAACATTTGTTGAGTTGTTAGAATGTTCCAGGCTGTTATAAGTGATTATGAGTATTAATTTCACAAGAATGCTATGAGGTATGCAGAGTACAGTAACTTGTAAAAGGTAACTTAGTTACATGGTAGAGCTGGGATTGAATTGAAAGCCCATGCTCTCAAGTAGAAGGTTACACTGACTCTGTATGTGTATATATATTGTCTTTTAAGAAGTTATTTGTATGTATTTGCAGGTGCTCATTTTAGGAAGTGTGAAAAGATACCCTACAAAGTAACACTAGTGGTTACCCCATCTAGTGGTGGCCTTGTACTTATGGGGAGTGTTTCACTTTTGTTTCTGTGTGGTTTGCTGTGATGACGTATGTTGAAGTGATCTAATGCTACAGTGCAATCATAACGATTTAGTACCCTAGGAAGTGTCTTGTTCATGGCAAATACTTGATAAAAACTTGTTGAATGAATGAATGAATGACAAGCCTCTTCTACTAGTCTTTTAACTTTCCAGCTCTATGGACTTCATTTCATATTTCATTGGTTCCTACTTTATTATTGTGCTCTTACTCAATAGATATTTATTAAATTTATGTAAATATACCCATTAAATGAAAATGTTCTTACTTCTTGCCATAGCTTTTCCCCCTTCTTTTTATCACCATCTTATACTTCTGCCTAAAATGCTATTTATATTATTGACTTAGAAAATTCAGTATTTTGAGAAACAAGAATAGTTACCAATGCATACTAGAAATAAATATTTTAGTAGCATATTACAATTTTCATTCCTAATGAAGTGAAGCTAATAAAGCAAAACTAACCTATAAGTCAACTTTGAGTTCTAAGTTGTAAAATAATGTTATTTCATTTTAGAGCTTATAATAAGCTTTGTTTTGAAAATCCGTTTTAATTTGAATTGGTTGAAATCTGATGGGTATAGTTTCTTTGTTTTTAAAGAATATTGTATTTGAAAGACTGAGACTTTGCTTCCAATTAGCAGCACATCTTTTGTATTTGAGAAGAATCTGGAGCCTCTGGAACATACTGTGACAACCCAGTGCACTTAGCAACTGAAAGAGCGTGGGCTGTGAGTGTGCGGAGCCTGGCGACATCAAGAAATCAATTTGCAAAGAGGTGCTTGAAATTTTCAGACTTTCTTGAAGGTGTTGTGAAGAGGTGTTGGAGCTGCGAAGTGATGGGAAAATGACATGCATTTCATTGCTTGCATAATAATCTGTAGCTCAACTTTTCCTGCTCTCTCGGTATGTCTTCTATCCCATTTTTCTTCCATTCCAAGAGAATGATATCATGCCTTGTAGACATGCGTGTGAGAGAAAAACCCTCGGTCTATGCTTGTCTCTGATGGTCAAACCCCTCTTGAAAGCCTTCTTGCTTTCAGGACTATTCACTATAAAGAGATGGGCATCATCAGGTGCTCAGAGATTTGGGAAATAAAATTACTTTCTCCTCTGAGGTTAAGGCAGTAAAAACTTACCTACCTTGTCAGATATCTCCTGTAAGGACAAAAAGACAAAGGCCTAGCAATGTTGCGAAGGCATAATGAAGAGGGTAGGAGAGCTATGGCAAAGTGAGGTACCACTATTTCCGAAGAAGGAACGGCAACTCAGATTTCACATGTCCAGAAATGAACCAACCATCCACTTTAATGTCTGAGTAATGAGTTTTGCTTAGAGCACGAGAACACAAACTGGTTACTTGCCCTTCTCTCAACTAGTGAATTGATTGTGAGGATACGTAGAAACAGTGGCCTCTGGGAAGGAACAGAATCAGAACCAAAAAGTCTCATTAACACAGGCAATACTCTCTCTTCAGCTTCTGCCTTTGCTTTTCTGAGACAACTTGCTTCTGTCATTTGAGACTGCTTTTCTCTGTTTCTCCAAACTCTTGGCAGAACTGAGCATCTCTGCATGTGGTGCTACCGTGCCCTGCAGAATCTCAGGTTCAGATTCCACAGGACTGAGAATCTGATCGCTGTAGCTAGCGGTGGTAGAAACATAGAAAAAAGACTTCTGGGTGCCTGGGGAATGGTTTTTTGGAGTGAAGGCGGTTTTATATGCGTCAGTTATCTACCTGGTTGCTGTACAGCAAGCTCCTCAAATAATTTTTTGTCTTGAATATTAACACCATTAGGTGTCTGGGATTCATTTTTAATTCATCTTCCTTTACCTTCCACATCTGTCATCCACTTTCTGTTCATTCATTTGTTCATTCATTCATTTACCAAGTGTTTGTGGCGTGACTGCTCAGTGTCAGATACTGCTCTGGGAACTTGAGATACAACAATTAACACACACACACACACACACACACACACACACACACAGATCCCAGGCCTCACAATCAAGTTCTATTGATTCTTCACTATTTCTGGCTTCCCTTTTCATTTCATTCAACCACAGCCCTGATTCAGGCACATTGTGATCGATCCTTATGGTTTAATGAATTATTAGTTAAGGGTTTAGCGGTTGATAGATAAATGATTAACTTGAAAGTATCTGTCCCCTTTGGATGTAGAATCAGCAGATCAAAGGGCCTGAAAATGCTGGAAAAACATTCTTAACAACACACACAGTTTCTGTTTATTCCTGAATTATAGACACACGAAAAGGGCAATTCTAGGTAAGATGATGAAGAATTCACCAGTAAAAATATATCATTTCATCGGAGGGATGATGCTATCTGGCGCAGAGAGCTTAGGGACTGCCCTAGTGATGTGTGTGTGTGTCTCTGACTGCTTAATTGAGAGTTGAGATGAATATATGTATATGTTTGTGTAAGTCCTCTGAGGCAGAGAATAAAACTTATGCTTGCTTTCATTGTGGTTCCTGCTGAATTATCAGTTACCTTGGGGAACTGAAGTGTCATCTGCTTCTCACCTGCAGATGCTTCTCATCTGTTTTTCCTCTACATTTACATACCCGTGCACTGTACTTCATGTCATTTTCTGTACTTTACTGCTTCACAAATGGAGTTTCTCCTGTCACCAGGGGTATGTTGCTATTCACTGGGAAGAATCAAAATCACAAGGTAAATATAGCATAACATCTAAGACAGGATTGGGCAGCTTTGGCCTGTGGACCAAAGCTGACCCACTGCATGTTTTTGTAAATAAAGTTTTATTGGAAAACAGTCATATTCATTTATTTATATTGTCTTTGGCTGCTTTTGGGCTACAATGGCAGAACTGAGCAGTAACAACAGAGATCTATGACCTGAATAACCTAACATTTACTACCTGGCCTTAACAGAAAAACTTTATCAACCATGTTCCAAGAAATTAAATTACTTGAAAATCTTTTGGGAAGAGATGTTTTGAAAATTGGAGCTTTAAAAACTTTTGCCATGCTTAAGCACAAACAAAACCAGCAGAGTTTCACTTTTTCCCTGTACGTGCTTGTGTCCTTGTGTAAAACCCAGAGAGCTAAAAAAAAAAATTCCTATGTGGTGGGAAACTGGAAGAAAACTGGGACTTTGTTGACAGACAGCCTGACTGTTTTAGCGTGGGCTCGTGAGACTGTGAAGAGGGTTGTTACTGAGAAGAGAGTTGAAACTGTGCCCCAGGAATGAACAGAAATGTAAATTCCTCTGTGAGTTTGCTGAGTCACCAAAACAAATCTTCTATATTATTATCCAAAAGTTCAATGACTGTTAAGAGCTTCACCAGCTTTAAATCATTTAATTCTCACAATAACGAGTTACTATGAATTAGTTACTCTTTTCATTATCACCATTTTACAGATGAGGAAACTGATGCACAGAGAGGTTAAATGAATTTTCCAAAGTCACACACTTAACAAGTGGTGGAGCCAGGCAGTGTGACCCTGGGGCTCATGTCCCCAAGTACTCTCCTGTACACACTGTGACCATTCCCACAATGACCTTGGCAGTGAATTTGGAGACAGCACTAAGACAACCACAATGAAGAAATCAACAACAAGCAGCATTTGTCAATCTAACACAGTATAAGATATGCATACACGTGTACTTATTATATGAGTTCAATAATTGAATCTTGGTGGGTTTTGTTTTTAAAAAAATCCTGAGTAATAACTGCTTGAAACTACTTGTTCAGTAACATTTACAAATAATTATGCAAATTTGGAAGGAAAAAGCAACCTTTTTTTGACTACCAAAAGGAGAGAAGTCTTGGCAAAGAGTACAGTAATGATAATGAAAATTAAACAAACAAAAATTGTTCCCATTTTCCTTCAAGCTCATTTCACTAAATGCAGTAAAAGTCAAAGCTTACATAATAGAGGAAAATTTGGTGAAGCCCCCGCATATGAAAACTGAAAAGTAGCCTCTTCTGATGAGGCCATCCAACAAGCAAGTGTAGCAAGTACTTTAGAAAATAAGATGTGAGTGGAAGTGAATGGTGCCACTTCAGAGCAGGGACACCTTTGGAGCCAATAAGCGGTTCCTCAATCATTTTTCCTCCTCTGCCCTTACGGTGTCCCAGAAATGGTTCACTTCTTCAGCCTTAGTCTCCAGATAAAGAAAGTGCATGGAGGGTAGAATCAGCTGAGCCACACCACTCCCAAATCTGAGCAAGGAATAAAACTTTGTTCCTGTAAGCCTTGCAGATATGGGATTGTTTATGACCTCAGCATGATTTGGTCTAAGGAGACTGACACTGTGTTTTATAGTGGCATTAGGATGTTGCTGCAACGAGAAACTCAAAATGGGTAGCACTGGCTACAGAGCCAGATGGTGGGCAGCAAGGAAAGTGTTATTGGAGCCTAGAAAGATGGTGACTCATGGTGTTTTATGATGAATTATTTGGTTAAACTGTTATCTGCAGTAACTTGGTAGCATAAAATATACTGAAAAAACATGGGCCTTCAAATGAAGGGCTGGAAAACAAAAGCATGTGTTCCTTTATTTTTTAAACTTTGTAATCCTTATTGTATTTTTTCCATTACCATTTAGTCCCTCTGTACCACCCTCCCCCCCAGCAATCACCACACTGTTGTCCATGTCCATGAGTCCTTTTCCTGTTTGCTCATCCCTCTACGCTCTCACCTCCCCACTCAACTAGCTGTCATCCTGCTCTCCATCTATGAGTCTGTCCTCATTATCCATGTTAGTTCAGTTTGTTCATTAGATTCTCCATATGTGTGGAACCATTTGTTATCTGTCTTTCTCTGACTGGCTACTTTCACTTAGCATAATGTTCTCCAGATCCAGCCATGCTGTCGCAAAGGGTAAAGTTTTCTTCCTTTTTTACAGCTGAGTAGTATTCCATTGTGTAAATGTCCCATAGTTGTTTTATCCACTCATCTACTGATGGGCACTTGTGCTGCTTCCATACCTTGGTGATTATAAATAACACCGTAATGAACATAGGGGTGCTTATGTTCTTTCCAATTAAGTGTTTTGGTTTCTTTTGGATATACTCCCAGAAGTGGAATCGATAAATCAAAAGGCAGATCTATTTTTAATTTTTGAGGTATCTCCATATTGCTTTCCACAGTGGTGCACCAGTCTGCATTTCCTCCAACAGTGCAAAGGGGTTCTCCTTTCTCCATATCCTCACCAGCACTTGTTGTTTGTTGATTTATTGATGATAGCCATTCTGACTGGTGTGCGATGATATCTCATCATGGTTTTAATTTGCATTTCTGTGATGATTAGTGACATTGAGCTTCTTTTCACATCTATTGGCCATCTGTACGTCCTCTTTGGAGAAGTATCTGTCAGGTCCTTTGCCCATTTTATAATTGGATTGTTTATTTTTTTTGGTGTTGAGTTGTTCAAGTTCTTCATAAATTTTGGATATTAACCCCTTATCAGTGTATCATTGGTGAATATGTTCTCCCATGCAGTGGGTTGTCTTTTTATTTGTCGATGGTTTCCTTTGCTGTGCAAAAACCTTTTCATTTGATATAGTTCCATTTATTTATTGTTGCTTTTGTTTCCCTTGCCTGGGGAGAAATATCAGAAAAAAATACTGAAATGAGAAATGTCCAAGATCTTATTGCCTATGCTATCTTCTAGGATTTTCATAGTTTCCAGTCTTCATTTAAGTATTTAATCCATTTCAAATATATTCTTGTGTGTGGTGTGAGGTGGTGGTCTAGTTTCATCTTTCTGCACGTATCTGTCCAGTTTTCCCAACGCCATCTATTGAATAAACTATCTTTAGCCCATTGTATGTGCTTGCTTTCTCTGTCAAATGTTAACTGACTATAGAGGTGTGGGTTTGTTTCTGGGCTTTCTATTCTGTTCCATTGATCTGTGTGTCTGTTTTTACGCAAGTATCATGTTGTTCTGCATTACTATGGCCTAATAGCATAGTTGGATATTAGGCAGTGTGATTCCTCCAACTTTGTTCTTACTCAAGATCACTGTGGCTATTCAGGGCCTTTTATGGTTACTTATACATTTTTGAAATATTTGTTCTAGTTCTGTGAAATACATCATAGGTGTCTTGATAGGAATTGCATTGGATCTATAGATTACTTTGGGAAGTTGGGATATTTTAATGATGTTAATTCTTCCTGTTTATGAACATGGTAGATGCTTCCACTTATTTGTATCTCCTTCAATTTCATCCTTCAGTACCTTATAATTTTCTGAATATGGTCTTGTACATTCCTGATTAAATATATTCCTAGGTATTTTATTTATTTTGATACAACTGTAAATGGTATTGTTTTCTTAATTTCCCTTTTCCATCTTGAACAATTGTAAATGATAGTTCTTTTTGGTGTATATAAATGGAACTGATTTCAGAATATCTATTCTTTATCCTGCTACCTTACTGAATTCAGTGATCAGTTCTAGCAGTTTTTTGGCAGAATCTTTAGGGTTCTCCATATACCATATCATGCCATTTTCACATACGCTTGTCTGCTTGTCGACAAGTCCTCCCCATCCTGAAAAGGAGAAATAGGCAAGAACAAAAAAGGTCCAAAGCCTAACAGGGCAAACAACATAAAAGGCTTGAGAGTAATCCTCTTTGGCTCCGTGCTCTGCCTTCCAAGCTCACGGAGGTGGCAACATCATCACCGTGGCCCAGCGGGACAGCCCCACAGTAGCTCTTTGCCTGTGCCCCTCCTCTTCCCCCCATCCTCATTCATGGTGGTTCTCTGCCCTGGACAGGCATTTGTTCAGAGTTGGGGTGCTGAGCCTGTGGTTCTTCCTGGCAGACCCGTTCTTTGAAATCGAGAGAGAAGCAGCCACGTGCCCTGTGCCCGCGCACTCTGCACTCTGGCAGGGCTGGTGCAGCCCAGATGTCAACAAGATTTGTGGCCTCCCCCTCTGGAGAGGCAGCCTCAGGTGCCTGCTGGAGCTGTATCTGGGACAGTTGACAGGACTCTGTGCCCCTCCTTCGACAGTGCACCACCCCTGAAACTCTGGGTCTGTAATTGGAGTGGCAGCCCTGAGGATCTCTGTGTTGCCTTTGGAGTCATTCTTTCATTGTCTTGAACAAGAGCAGCTCCTGGTTTCTGTTGAGATGGCTGATCCATACTAAGCTTCTTATCAAATGGTCCCTTGGCTATATCCCTAGTGTTCTCTTCCAAACACACTTTTCACTTTTTCCAATACAAATAGGCCAGAGAGTTTCCCAAATCTTTAAATCCTGCTTCTTTTTTACTTGACGGTTCCACCCTTAAGTCACTTTTTTCTTCTCACATTTTACTATGAGCTGTCAGGAGGAGCCAAATATCACCTTCGACACTATGCGTATAAACAGCTTCAGTGAACTATCCAGTTTTATTATTTGCAAGTTTAATCTGCCACAAAACGTTAGAATATGACCACAATTCAGCCATGTTTTTTGGCACTTTATAACAAAGAATGGCCTTTCCTCCATTGGTCAATATCATATTCCTCACTTCCTCCTGAGACCTCATCAAAATGGTCTTTACTACCATATGGTCATATATCTATGGACATTCTGTTCAGGATGACTTAGGTGTTCTCTTAGACGATCCAAGCTTTCTCTACAGCTCTCCTCTTTTCTTTCTGAGTCCTCACTGGAATTTCTCTTAACCATGTTCCTGGCAGTGGAGGCTTTCTCTAGCATGCGCCTCAAGACTCTTGTAGCCTCTACTCATTACTCAGTTCCAAAGCCACTTTCAAGGTATTTATACAGCAATAACATGTCTCACTACCAATATCTGTATATTAGTCAGGGTTCGCCAGAGAAACAGAGCCAAGAGACAGGAGATAACATACACACACACACACACACAGAACCAATAGATAGGAATCATATACATGTATGTGTATATACTTACTACTTGTTATATCACATTGATTCAACTGGTCCTATGCTTCGCTGTTTGCAACCTGGAGAACCAGGAAAGCCAGTGATGTAACTCAGTCCAAGTCCAAAGGCCTAGAAACTAAGGTTGCCACCTGTGTGAGTTCCAGTCTGAGACCAAGGATTTGAGAATCAGGAAGGCCAGTGCCTCAGACAGGAGAAAATGAACATCCCAGCTGAAGCAGAGAGAGCGAACAGACACTTCCTCTGCCTTTTCTTTCTATTTAGGCCCTCAATGGCCTGGCCGATGCTTACCCACACTGGTCGGGGTGACCTTCTTTACACAGTCTACTGATTCAAATTCTAGTATTTTCCAGAAACCTCCTCTCAGACCCACCGAGGAATCAGGTTTCACTAACTCTCTGGGCATCCGTTAGCTTGTCAAGTGGACGAAGCCCTGTCTCACTTCTCTTTTCTCTCCTTCTTGCTTCCTGGGAATGACACTACCAAATGAAGCACGAGCACTTAAGCTTCCCCCCCAAACTCTGTCATCCAGGGAACCCAGATAATCAGCTATTTAGGTTAATACAGCAGGAGTGAATTGTAAAAAGCGAACCCTCACCATGGGATTTTAGAGTTGAATCATCCATTGTCTGAAAGCAAGGTGGAGCCGATTGTAGTGGTAGACAGGGTGGTAATAACACATTGTGCACAGCGATTTCACCCATGGTTTAATTGTGGTGAGGTGCAGGTAGACGGCGAGGTAAGGGATTTCAAATACCTGTTGTGCTTAGTCAGTATGGGGGCACTGTTTCGTAAAGGGATTGTAGTGTGGCTTCTGTTGAAGGCTTCAGAAGTTTTGCCAATACATACGCAGTCTTAGGGCAGTTAACTGACAATTGAAGTCATGCCCCGAGAGTCAGAGTGCCTTTATTTCGGCTCAAGGCAACTGCAGGGTAGACTTTGCTGAAAACCAGGCCCCGCATTTGATTATATAGCAGAGATTCCAAGAAAAGAATGGGACCCAGAGACTTGAAATGGAGGTATTTAGGTAGACAAGCCTATGAATTTTGAGCTCCTAAATTCCACTGAGCTCTCTAGGCTGGCAGAAATAGCCTCTAACCACTTACCGGAGAGAAACAGTCTCTGTTGCCTGGGGGGCACATACAATAACCCAATCCGAAGTAAGTATCTTTCAAGATGATTCTTATTTTCTTCCAGTTATGCCCCCAACATCTTTCATTACCTCCTGGCTAAAATCAAAGTCAGGTTTCAGCACAGCCTGAGCAGGAAATTACAAGCTCTGCTTGGGGAAAAAATAGCCCACATGCCAAAGGAATTGCAGGATCTGGCTAACAGGTATTTGCTGAAACTGAGCAGAACATATGTAGGAGTGTATGTTGTTATGTTAGACCAGCAGGACAGAATACTAAGCTGGATGCAGTAGAATTAATTAATATGGGGGACCCACCCATGATTCAGGATTTCTAGTAACTTGAGATGGCTTTTCAAAGCCAAGATCTGATAATGTTCTACATCAAATGAAGTGGAGATGGCAGAACTTCCTTAGTATCATATTGAAGAAAGAGTCAGGAGGCTCAGAGAGGTGGGAATGTTAGGAAGGATTTATTATACGCACATACATGCTTGGAATCCACCACTTGGCTATGTTCCCTGGGATAGCCAGAGGACTGTCCCTTCACTAAGGACATAGGAATGCAGGGATAAGGTGAGTACCAGCACCTTTGCAGAAGTTTGATAGTTTCTGTTAACTGTAGACTAGGGTTGATAGTAGAAGTTTAGCTTCATAATATTAGTGAGGATGAAATAATCCCAGAACAGCAAAGGCCAGATTGTAGCAGTTAACAAAGGTCAGTAACGTAATTATTGTAAGGACAGCCAGGCCAGAGTGGCAATGAGATTGCCTTTACCTATGGGGATGAATAGCTGGTGTTAGTTAATGGATTATGGTGTTAAAGGGGCAAGATGGAAAAGCAGGCAATGAAGGTGTCACTTTTCCCATATAATCAGAAAACTCAAAATATTGCCCATCCAAAGTCAGTGTGCCTGACACTTTGAAAGGCCAGAACTCAAAACATCAGACTTTGGAGTAGTAAAGTTTTATCCATGGAGAAGATGCCAGCTGAGTAGATGGGAGACCTAATCCTCAAATTCGTCTTAAGAAAGTACAGAATTTGGGCTTCTTTTATGTCAAAGAAAGGGGAAATGGGAGCGATAAGAGGTGATTAATGACTCAGAGACATCTGGGTGCCAGCAGGTGTCTAAGGAAGGTTGTACTGGTTGATGGGAATCTGATGACCAGGTTCCTGCAAATTTTTGATAAACAACACATACTTTTCTTATCTCCTCGAGAGAGGAGCTTTATGGTAAGGGGTTGCTTTTGTAAAACTGAAGCCAAAAGCAGAATTCCTCTAGTGGTTAGCAAGTCTATGCACAGGACTAAGCAGACGCTGGAAGCCTGAAAGCCAAGGGAACAAGGCAGGCCTGAACAAGATGGAGTCTGAGAGGTTGAGCATTTCACTCTGTTACGATGACATTGTAAGCAAGAGTCTGGGATTAGTTGCTACAGTGGAAAATTGTGGTTCCTCATCTAGTTTCCAGATCTCAAGCAGTTCACAATCCCTGAAACTTCAACTGAAGGGGAGACTTAGTATTTAGCAGACCCCTAACGCTGGATCCCTAACCTGCAGTATTAGAGCTGATATGGGCGGAAAACCCTAGTGGAAGTCTTTGAAACTCTTCATACTAAAGTGTTGAATTAGAAGCAATACTGCACTCCAGATGAATTGCAGATACTTGTTCAAGCCCCAAAGACTTGAAAAATGCAAGGATATTACCGTCCAGAGCTGTGTACTTACTGGTGAAGATTTTAGGTTTTGAAAACTTATCTTCCCATCTGTCATGGGGAATGGTGTTGATCTCTTTTGTCATTTATCCTTAAGACAGACTTCCACTGGTAGCCTGTATGGAGTTGATTCACCCAAGCTTACCCTTATCTGGTCTTTCCATCAACCTGAGCCTGCTATTGATGCTTATCAACATGGCATTCACAGGGGAGGTTATGCCTTACAAACACATTTTCCTAGCGTGTGGCTTGTTTTTCTGCTTTCGTGGTGGTATCTTTCATTGTTCCAAAAGTTTGCTTAATCTGTCCAAGTTGATGAGTATTTCCCTTTTTTGTCTCTTACTTTTGTAGCTTTTAGGAAAGCCTTAATTCAAGACCACAAATACCTTCTGTTAGGATTTCTGCTTGCTTTTATAGCTACTTCATACAATTTACTTAAAATATATATCATATATATTACACTATATATAACACAATTATTATGGAAATTATATATTACTCCACAACTCTCCTTTTACTTTATTGATTAGAATTTATTTTCCTACTCATTCTGCCTCAGTGTCTATCCATGGTTTTAGTTGGCTACTTCTGTCTCATTCGTTGGCTGTATATAACCATTGTGATAATCTGTGAAGCAGAGATCACATATAACTTTCCTTGCTCCAATCCATATTTCCTTCTACCAAGATAGTTTCCATTCTAAGATACATAAAATACAGACTGGATCATGCTCTTCTTTGCCTAAAAACTTTTGATGGTTCCCAAGTTAATAATTATATTAGCAAACATTTACATAGCACTTACTATGTGCCAGGCACTCTTTTATGGGTTTTACATATATTAACTCATTTAATTCTAAACAAAGCAAAACTATCAGGTAAGTAGTATTATTATTTCACCCCATTTTACAGACGAAGAAACCAAGGCACAGTGAGGTTAAGTAACTTGGACAAACTGGGAATTCAAACCATGTGTTCTGGCCCTCGAATTAGGGCTGTAACCTCTTATATTAACACTGTTTTCCTCACCAAGGTGACCCCCTGAACACACAGCTAAGTCAAAAATTTTTAGCACATCTTCCAACTGCCCACTATATGTAATCATGCTTCTCTTTCTGTCTTATATTCTGCCCTTGGGTCTACTGCAATTTGTGGTTTACCACACTAGACAGACTATTTATGTAACTTGCTGTTTATGTTCACAACTGTATCTTAATCAGGCTTTTCTATCAGTCAAGGATATCCTTCTAAATATTTCATCATATTTATTTTCATTCACTCATAGCAACAAAGATTTGAGTGATACTTTGTGCCAGTTGCCAGACTAAGTTCTAGGTTATCACAATAAACAGGCAAATCCCTGTTGCAAGAGTCTTTCTGTTAATGAGGGGTACTTACGGTCCAGGGCTAAAACATCACCTCTTCTACCATCCTCTGCTCTCTTTCCAGGTCCAAGCTTCGTCTTGTGACTCGTCTAGCATTTTCTGAACCTACATCACAGCACACTTCACACTTCGTGATAAAAGGCATGCCTTTTTATCACGTTATGTGTCATCTGCTTCTTGCAGGGAATGTGTGTGTTCATTTGTGCACTATGTCACCCTAAAGCAATGGTTGCATTTTCCTGAATGAAAGGACAAAGAAGTTAAAAAACAGAGTCTAAATTAGATGATAAGGTGGCAAGGGAAGAACTTTGCGCTTTAAAAAAAAATAGCATGTATATTTACATATTTGGGACAGTCCAAATGATTAAAAACTAAATTAGGAATAGAAAGAATACTAACCTTATTCATTCTTGCTGTAACAGTAACTTTAGATAATAAAGACTCCTGGGGGCAAAAAGGATCCCTGCAGCCTGCAAAGACACTAATTATAAGGAAACAGCAATTTACATTATTTATAAGGGAGCTATTTACATTACTTAGCCTTGTCAGACACAACCATTGCAGAGCTCCATTCTTTCACTGCAGTGAAAAGAATTGAGCAAAGTGACAAGGACATAGGAAAGATATTCTAATAGCTGCATCTCATTATGAAAAAGATAATACCTCTTCAATCTTAAAAAAAATATTTCAAGTATAATTTAAACTAAGCAAAATGGAAACTCATTTTCTCATGAGGAAATAGCACCCATTTAAATTATTCAAACAAGCTCCAAAAACTACTGAAAGTTAAGCATTGTCAACATAGTATGTGCAAGAAGGGAAATGACTAAGATGTAATGTTTCATAAGTCAAGTATTTGAAATTAATTAGTCACAGTTTATTTTACCAGTGACTTTGCAATGTGCCTGCACTATAACTCAGGTTGTGAGATCATGGAAGAAAAAACCCTGTTTTACCTGTTTTATTTTTGTTTTCTTTCCTCCTCTCTAACCACGTTAATTTTATCTGGCAGTTTCACTTTCATCAATGTAATAGGGAGTACTTAGTGGCAAATTACACCAGCTTTTGAGCCTAACTGGACAAGTCTGTTATATGAGAATAAGGACAAGATGAGAAGAGAATGATTTACTAAGCTGATTTTTTCCCAAAAGATTTTTAAAACTACTTCTTGTAAATGCCCCAAGGATGGATTTTTTTAGGCCTTAAAATATAAAAGTCTTAACATTTTTATTGCTCATTTAGAAACAAGGTAAAATCTTGATCAAAGGATGATTTCTACATTCTGGTTGGAGAACTATAACTCCTTCTGTGAGGTGTCAGAGAACCAGGAAGGTTCTTAGGCCATAATTACGTGCCTCAAAGAGCAAAGTCGTCATAATTTCCCTTCACAGAATATTAGAGTATAATGCACAGGACAAATTATGCCAGCCTCACAAATTAGCACAACACCATTGAGCCCACCAAAATATGAGGTCAGGACTGAAAGAAATCAGGCTGTGGTCCAATAAGTTTCTTAATCTTAAGTGGAAAATTGGGGTCACTATCTTTAAACATTTTTGTTTAAGCATTATCACTATCTTTAAACATTTTTGTCACTTGTGACAAAACCAGTAACAATTTCCAGTGTTAAGGGCCTGTTTTTCTAAACTGTCAAATATTTCTGGCCCTTCTTATATATAATTTGCATAATTATAAAGAGAGCAGGTTTCCTATTAGTTGGAAACTCACACTATCAGTCAATCGATCGGTAGATTGATGGATCTCACTGTTGCTCATAGCATGCAGGGAAAGAAGTATTTTCCTCATTCCCAAATATCACCCTTGAGGCCTGGCGTTTCTTCAACAGAAGCAAAGTCTCCTAGAATTCCCATTAAAAATGAAAAGGTATTTTGAGAGTTAATACTTCAAGCCACTAGTACCCATTAATGTTCAATAGTTAAGGTTGAGTGAAATTCTTTTTAATTTAGAATATAGTGACAATTAGGATATGTTTGAAATACAAATGAGTCAATATAAAGTAATCATAATTATTAGACACAGACATCATTCCCAGTTAGAGACCTTTAGGTACAAACAGAGGGAAGAGAAGTTATCAGCTGTATGTACTTGAGTTTTAAATTGCTTATCAGATTTGTTCAAAATTTTGATTTGATTGATGAGCTTAGTGTTTTGGAGATGGTCAATACAGCCTATTCATTTTGAGCACAGGCTTGGAATACCTGGTCCCTAACCCTGTGATTTACTCTGACCTTGGTCAAATTACTAAACCTCTGTAAACTTTGGTTTCTTAATCTGTGAAATGGAGACACTAATACCGTAAGTTTTGAAGCTATTATAACGACTGAGATTTTGTTTCAAATGCTTAGAACAATGCCTAGCACATATTAGTGATGACGATCATCGTTAAGTGGTCTAAATGAAAAAACAAAGGGTATAGTTTGAATCTGATTGTAAGTTTTGATTCTCTGTCCACAACCTTCTGTCTCTTTCTCATCAGTGAGAAGGGAGGTGGGCTAGGGGAGGGGGGACCCCCAGGAGCATCAGTCCTTTATGGACCAGGTTTTTTCTTTCTTTGCCCTCCAGGGGCCGCTGTATTTCCCCGAAAAACCGCTCTGGGGGGCCTGGTTGCCGCGAGACCGTTGCCAGGCAACCGCGTGTATATACGCTTCTGGTCCGGCCTGGGTCTCGACAACATGGCGGCACAAGGACCCTCCCCGACCTATCCATCCAGCAACACGTCTGCTTCATCTGTGTCTCCATCAGGACCCTCAACCACGGTCTCGAAGTCGCCCCTGGAGTCGAAGGCGAGCTCTCTAAACCCGCTCCCTCGTTCCACCTGCGAGGACTCGTTGCCCCTCGCCGTGTTTTATGGGCCGCTGGACGCTAAAAACCCGCTCCTGGCCTCCTGTGAGAAGGAGATACAGGAGTTGCTAGGCTTTATGAAGAGAAAGAAGGCTTTGGCGACAGCGGAGGAGCAGAAGCACGAGTTCCGCCGGCGCTGGTAAGTGGAGGTGGGGTGCTGGGGCGGGGCTGGCAGGAGAGCTGCCGGCAGCCTCCCGGCCAGAGGCCGAGATGCCGGTTGGGGCGCAGGCCGTGGTTCCAGACCTGGGTCGACTGCGGGAGCAGGACCCGGCCCAGGGGCCCTAGTGACGCGAACAAAGTTTAAGAAGTGGAGAAGCATCGCTTTGCATTCCTTAATTACATCTTGGATTCCTGCTCCGGGTCAAGCTAAAAACACAGCAATGTTACATTCCTTCTGTTTCGGAGCATCTCCTAATTGCTACTGCATGCCAGTGAATTTTAGGCTCACTCACGAGTGTTACAACTCTCCACGGGTGTTGGGGGTACCGGTTTGTGTACGGAGAAAAAGGAGTAACTTTGAGGTCGCTTAGGTTCTTGAAAAAGTTCTTGATGGTATGAAGTACGTCATTTTGTGAAATGTGCCTTTGATTTCTTTTTAGAATACTAGGATAACAATGACTTCTCAATTTTGTGACTCACTTTGCACATCTGTTTGCCTTTTGTGAAGTTCTGTCACCATGTTATTCTCTTGAACGGCAAACAACCTGTTTTTAAGTTTCTTTTCTGGTTGTTACCATCTTTTTTCCTCTCCTCCCCGTCAAAATACAGTGCAAACTGGACAGTTACAAATCTAGACAAGTGACAAAGAATATAGCTTCAACTTATATTTTTATCTGTGCATTTAATATGAAGAAATAGTTTTCTATTTATTGTTCTTTCAAGCATCTAATTTATTGAGCATCTACTACATATCAGGTGCCATGCTAGGAAAACATCCAGTCGACAGAAGATACACAAATTCGTCCACATGGAGCACATATTTTTGTGACCACGGAGGGCTACTAAATAAATATGTAAGGAAATTATTTCACAAGGGGATAAGTGGTGAGCCGAAAATTAGATCAGGTAGTGGAGACGGAGGATATGGGACGAATGTTACAGTTTCAAATGGGGTGATAGGGAAGATGGTCAGGGAAAGTCAAGAAAAGTGGCCTTTGAGAAAGATGAGCAGATATGGTAGCAACTGATGAGGATTTCTGTAGAAAAAATTGGTCAACCAGGGAGAATGGCAAGTATGAAGGTCTCTGGCTGTGAGCGTGACTGGGGGAGCACTGGTTTCTGGCAGGAGCTAGGGAGATCATGAGTTTAGTTTTTAGATATATTGAGATTGAGCTGTAATTCAACATTCAGGCAGAGGCATTATGTAGGTGGTTGGACATTTGAATCTGGAGGTCAGAGAAGATGTACATTGGGGATTTGTCAGCCTATTGATGATATTTAAATCATGGTACTTGATGGCATAGCTAAGAGGAGATTCCAAGCACTGAACCCTTGGATGCTTGAACATTGATGGTTGGGGCAGGGGGAGTATAAAAAAACAAAACTGGCAGGAATTGAAAAGGGTAGTCAAGGAGATAGGAGAAAACCAGTGAGTGTGTGGTGTACTGGAAACCAGGTAGAGAAAGTGTTTCAAGGAGGAAGGAATGATTGATCAACTATGGCAAATCCTGATGGTGAGCCAAGAAGGCGAGAACCAAGGATCAGCCAAGAAGAACACATTACATGCTTAAGCTATATATATATTTGTATTTAAAATGTTTCTGTGTTTGTGCCTTAGATAGTATTTTAATCTTCCCTTCTCCACTGTGAACATCCCAGTTCAATCCACCACAGTCTTGGATTTTCCCTGTAGCCACTTGATTCTCAGATGTATTCTTCACGCAGCAGTAAGGGTGGCTTTTATAAATAAATCACCCACTATCTAAAGACTTTTGGTTCTTTGCCATTGCTTTTTTTTTTTTTTTTCCCAGAATAAAATTAAGACTCTTTCTGATGTCCCCCAGGGTCTGAGAATCTGGCTTGCCGGCCTCTTTCCTCTCAGGTCATCCCTCACTTCTCTCTCAGGACTTCCCAGGGGACCAGACCCTACCATTTCTCAGCTCACCCCAGAGAGTTAATATTTGCTGCCTCCTTTGTCTGAAATATTCTTTCCTTAGCTTTTCAGATATTTGGTTCCTTCTCTTCTTTCAGATCTTAGCTCAGATGTTACCTCCTTACAGTGGCCTTTTCTATGTAATGCAGGTTTGTCCATCAATTTATACATTTTTTTTATATATTTGTTTTCTTGTGTGTTGTCTGTCTGCCCTATTAGAATGTAAGCTCCCTGTGGCTTTTGAATGATGCGTCTCTTTTTCATTGTTCTGTCTCTAGCACCTAGCCTGGTGGTTGGCACATAGCAAACATTCAATGAATATTTGGTATTGCAAGAATTCAAGGGCTGTTATCCCTGCATCTCAGTACTTGTTACTGTTACATATGGGAAAGTGGATCTGGATCCATCAGTAAGTACAGCATCTGTCCCATCTTTAAACAGACTGTTAGAGAGTCACAGATGTTGAGGACTGACATGGACCTTAGCAATCGAACTTCTTACACAATTTAGGTATTAATTTTTTCTGCAGCAATTTTTATCGAGTGCCTTCTGTGTGTCAGGCCCTGCCCTCGTCACGAGTTATACAGTGGTGAACAAAATAGATAATCTGTGCTCGTGGAGCTTATAGCCTAGAGCGGGGACAGGCTTTCAGGGAGTCATTACGTCCACATGGAAACAGGTGCTACGAAAGGAGGTGCTGGGTGCTGGGGGATGCAGGCGTGAACCGGATAAAAGTCCCTGCCCTGCTGGTGCTTATACTCTAGAGGATGAAATAGACAATAAACATGTTAAGTAAGTATATTTTATGGTGACCTGGAAAGTGATAAATGCCAGGAGATAAGTGAAGTGTGGAGGTGTTGTGGAATAGGAGACAGGAGGTTGTCATTTTCAGTAAGGTGGTCATAGGAGGTGGCACTTGAGCAGAGGATTAAAGGGAACACGGCAGGGGCATTTCAGATGATGGCGAGGGCGGTGACACGAAGCTGAGAGTAGAAGGATGGCTGGCAGTTGAAGGCAAGGAGAGAGGATGGGTAGAGGGAACAAGCATATGGGAAGATCCTCGCAAGAAAGAGTTGTGGACTTGGGAGGCGTGGACAGAAGCCCGTGTGGCATGGCTGACTGAGTGTGGCGGCAGCGGTGTGAGATGAGCGTAGAAAACCACATGGGGCTGCGGAAGGCTTTAGGGGGCAGTTGTAAAGTTTGCGTTTATTCCAAATGCAGTGAGAAGCCATTGGGTGGTTTTTGTCAAGGTTTTAACCTTATGCGATTTTGTATTAAAATATTATTTTGGTGACCTTGTTCAAATGGAGCAAGGATGACAATGTGGAGACCAGTTGGGAATACAGGAGGTAGGATTGGCCTTTATAACATATTTGACAGATGGTTATTTTTTAAAATCGAAATTCATTTCCTTTTATAATTGTAAGACCTTCTAAGCATAAAAAGTCATAGTTTTTAAAATGTAGTTTTTATCATAACAATGTCATTAAATGTAGAGTGTGATAAATTTTTAAAAGGTGAGCTTTTGTTATAAACACATAAGATTTAGATATTGTTTATAGAGTTTTGATTTTCTATTTTTGAAAATGCTACATATCCAGCAGCAACTATAATCAATCAGCAATCCAGACTACATTAACATTCTTTCCTTAAATGATGTACATTACATAGTCTATATTATATTTGCCTCATTTAATCATTATGTAAGCCATTCCCAGTGAGCAGTCTTAACTTGATGTTAGGGTTCACTTAAAAAAGAGAAAAAGGTCTCTTGTTACGTAACCCTGATTGATTTAACAAAGCTGGCATTTTTTCTTTTATGAGTAACAAACTTAGTCATCAGTATCTTACCCATAAGGTTTGGAAGAATTAACTCTTTCATCTACATAACTTAAGAATTCTAGCAAGATCTGGTGAATTTTTTGGATTCATTATATTTATGCTAATACTCTAGCATTTCATGAAGCATCAAATGAAACTGATAAAGATAAAACAAACAAAAAACCCAAAACTTCTCCCTTTTACAACCTCTGTGGGCTGTATTTGCCACACTATTTATTTGGCATTGTTATTTAGTGCTTGATACATGTACATCTTTTCTGCCACTAAATGTTATTACTCAGTCCATGAAGGAAGGAATCCCCATGCCCCTACTTCCCTTGTTAATCCATATCATTTAATTACCTGAACGATTAATTGACGTGTTTTCTTGAGGTCATTTTATTAATGTACCAACATGTACATTGTAAGTGCTAGAACCATTTTCAGTCCTTACTTTTGGATTCCTGTCTGTATTAGTCAGTTTGGGCTGCCATACAAATGTGATAGATTGGGTGTCTGAAACAACCGAAGTTTATTTTCTCATAGTTCTGGAGGCTTGATATCCCAGATCAAGGTCCGAGTGGGTCAGTTTCCAGTGAGAGCTCTCATCCTGGCTTGTAGATACCCACTCTGTCCTCCTATGGCCTTTCCTCTGAGGAAGCAGGGGTGAGGTGGGGTGGGGGAAGAGGGTGTGCAGGAAGGGGGTTGGAAGTTGAGGGGAGGGAGGGAGAGAGAGAATATGAATGAGAACCAGAGCCAGCTCAAGGGCTCTCTGGTGTCTCTTCTCAAAACGGCATTAATCCCCATGGAGCAGGGCCCCACTCTGACCACCGCATTCAACTTAATTTCCTTTTTTCGAGTCACCTTTTCCACATATAGCCACACTGGAGGTTAGGGCTTCAAATGTGGCTGTTGAGGGGTCACACACATTCAGCCCATTGCACTGTCCTTATCCAGAAATTTATGATAAAGGGTTGTGCAATTGTAAGGGGAATTTGGATTCTTCCTAGAGGTAGTTATAATGTCTTACAGAGAGGGAAGGATTGAATGTTAACTAAATAAATGAACAAAAGAAGCAATGATCTGCTACCCTTTGAAACTCTGATTAGAAACCATGTTGAGAATACTCTGTGCTTGCTTAGTTTTTGTTTTATTTCATGGAATGAAGCATAACCCTAAATGGACTGACTGGCTATTTGAACCCTTGGACCTTTAAAAAAAGAATAACAGAAGAACAAGGAATGTTTTTTCTATTCATCCATCCATTCATTCATTCTTTCAACAAATAATTATTGTGTACCTACACATGCTAGATATTCACTCTTCATCCATCCATTCATTCATTCTTTCAACAAATATTTATTGTGTACCTACACATGCTAAATATTCACTCTTCTTGGAGCATGACAATGAGTAATATAGTTAAGGCCCTTGGTCTTAGGATTTTATTCAAGGGAATTGGAAGGCTCAGTTATACATGTACTTTTTAAGAGCATGGATACACTAAGCCTCAGTTTCATCAACTGTATATTTGGGATATTAATGTTACCCATCTCAGGGTTGTGAAAATGAAATGAAAAAAACAAGCAAACAAAAAACAACCTAGCATGTTGGCAAAAGATCCAGAATAGCCAACATAACATTGAAAACAAAGTTGGAGGAATTGACTCTTCCTGGCTTCAAGACTTACTATAAAGTTATACCAATCAAGTGAGTGTGGTGTTGGTAAAAGAATGGACAAATCGATCAAAAGAACAGCATAAAGAGCCTAGAAAGAGACACATAAATATAGTCAACTGATCTTTGAGAAAGAAGCAAAGGCAATACAATGGAGTAAAGCTGGTCACTTCAACAAGTGGCATTGGAACGACTAGATATCCACATGTAACAAAACTAATCTGTACACAGACCTTATACCCTTCCCAAAAATTAACTCAAAGTGAATCACAAGCCTAAAGCAAAATCCAATGCTATAAAGCTCCTAGAAGATGAAATAGGAGAAATATAGATGACTGTGGTCAATGCTTTTTTATGTAACATCAAAGGCATGATCCATGAAAGAATTGCTAAGCTGGACTTCATTAAAATTAAAAATTTCTGCTCTGCGAAAGTCTCTGTCAAGAGAATGAAAGCCAAGCCCCAGTTTGGGAGAAAATATTTGCAAAAGATGTAGCTGATAAAGCACCATTATCCAAACTGTACAAAGAGCTCTTAATACTTGACAGTAAGAAAACAACCTAGGTAAAACTGTGGGCCAAGAGACCCCTCCCCAAAGAAGATACACAAATGGCAAATAAACCTATAAAACCATGCTCTGCACCATGTATTGTCAGGAAGATGCACATTAGAACAGCAATAGAGCACTATACATTTATTAGCGTGGCAAAATCGGAACTCTGAAAGTGCCAAAAGCTGCTGAGGATGTGGAGCAACAGAAACACTCATTCATTGCTGGTAAGTATAACCACTTTGGAATACACTTTGGTGTTTTTTACAAAACTAAACATGCTTTGGTAAATTGTTCTCCTTGGTATTTGCCCAAAGGAGTTGGAAAACTTGAGTTCATACGTAAGTCTGTACATGGATGTTCCTAGCAGCTTTATTCAATGGACAAAACTTGGAAGCATATAAGGTGCCTGCCAGTGAGTGAAAAGATAAAGCAACTGCGGGATAGCCAGGCAATGGAGTGTTACTCAGTGTTAAAAGGAAATGTGCTGTCAAGCCACGAAAAGACACAGGGAGGCCTTAATGCGTATTACTTAGTGGAAGAAGTGCGTCTGAAAAGGCTATATACTGTATGGTTTCAACTATGTGACATTTGAAAAAGGTAAAACCTATGGAGAGAATAAAAAGGTCAGTGGTTGCCTGGGGTTGGAGGGAGGGAGGAAAGCGGGGAGGGATGAATCTGCAGAGCACAGAGGATTTTCAGGGCACTGAACGGTAATGTCATGATACATTTGTCCAAACCCATAGAATGCGCAACACTAAGAGTAAACCCTGATGTCAGCTGTGGATACCGGGTGATAATGATGTGTCAACACAGAATTGTGACTATTATGTTTCTCTGGTGGGGGATGTGGGGACTGGTGGAGGCTGTGCATGTGTGCAGACAGGAGATGTAACGGGAATCTCTGTACCTGATGCTGAATTTTTCTGTGAACCTAAAACTGCTCTAAAAAAGCCTGTTTTAAAAAATGTATATAAAGAGCTTCAATCAGTGCTTGACACAAGAGAAGCAATAATGTTAACTATAGCTATAATTTATTAATAATTAGACATCAGCAATAAGGCACGTTGGAAAGACTTAGCACAAGATAACTTTCTAAGGATGGCTTGCTAATTAATTGAGCTTTCCTTCTGACTTTGAAGACATTTCATGATTTTTGCAGTGCCACCTCTTTGTTTAATATCTGGACTAAATACGCACCCCGGCTGCCGGCTGCCTATTACAATGAAAAGCTCCTGAAGGTTGGCGATAGCCTCTGTGAAATGAAAGTAAGTGCCTCCCGAGTAAGGGAGCCTCAGTGAAACTCATTTTGCTGCTTATATTATTATTTGGTTTGATACTATTCCTCTTTTACATGATATTGTTTTTTTTTTTAGGAAAAAAATAAATGAATACATAACATTTTAATGGGGCACAATAACCAAAAAAGTATTTGGTTTTAAATTTTGTCGTTGAGATTTTTCCAGAAGTGAGAGATTCCTGAACAGAAAGACAGCTGGCCACAGCCCCCGGTGAACAGAGGGTGTGGCAGGTGCCCGGCAGGAAATGCTGAGTCATCATGTTCCTGCCTTCACACAAAGGAGCCCCGACACCACTTCCTGTTGTTTTTCACATGGTTGGCCTTACCCAGGGAACAACTCTCATGGCTTCTGGCCTTGCTGCTGTGTTGCCTGCTTCCCAGTGCCCTGTTTTAATGACTTTCAGCTCCTTAATGTTTTGCTGAATGTGAATACAGCAGTCATTCCATACGTGCCCTGTTTCTTACTCAGTATCGTTGTCCAGTCTGAGTTTGCCCCTGTTTCTAGTTTGTATCAATACTTGGGTCTTGGATTGCCATGGACTCTGAGACTTGTTAAGACCACATACACACCATGGCTAAATTATCAGTTAATGATAATGCAAGTGTTTCTTTCCCTTAAGCTCTGGCATAGGCCCAAACTCCTCCGAGTTAAATACGAGTGTTTCACACTTCTAGGATCATCGAATGAAGACTTATTTTATCCAAAGTGGTTGTAGGCCAGACAGGGGCCGTATTTAGTGTCTTCACTAAAAATTCTCAGTCTTTAGTTTCTTAGTGTCATTTTCTTCCTCCATTTCTGTTTTCTGGACTCGGATCCTTTTGGTCTGGGAGGGAAATTTACCAAATAGAGGATAAGATATGAAGGAACTTTCATAATGAAGTTCTATTTTCTGCTGCCAAAATTAGAGAATCCTTGGCTCCATGTAATTGGACTATAGTTCTTAGAAACTTGAAAATACAGAGTTTGGAAAACTACAGAAAAAAACCCCCAGATGAGACCCAACTTGTAAGCTGTGTTTATGTGAGTGGAATAACAGTTTTGGCAAGAATTAGAAGAGTGCACCTTCTCCATGCTTCTCCTCAATATAGGAAGCTGGTGATAACAGAACAGCTTCAGGTTGAGGAGTATCCAGGTGGGTGGAGTGAATATTGGGGGAAGGAAGAGGAAGGAACATGCTGGAAGGTGATAAAGCAAGTGGATGATTGGTAGTGACTAAGGATTTAGAATATTTCAGATAGAGAGGCCAGAGAGAATATTTTAAAATTTGCTTAAAGGAACAAAGAAAATGATGGGAGGGAGGTGGGGAGCGCTGTGGGGGAAGGGCTGGGATGGGAGTAAAAGGCAGGAAACTGTACTTGAACAATTAAAAGAAAAAAGTATCAAAAAAAGGAACAACGAAAATGTTTAATACTTTCCACTGATGGGAAAGTGGGC
Source organism: Glossophaga mutica (assembly GCA_039655065.1). NCBI lineage: Eukaryota > Metazoa > Chordata > Mammalia > Chiroptera > Phyllostomidae > Glossophaga > Glossophaga mutica. The sequence continues at coordinate 19,470,045 of CM077304.1, read as the reverse complement.
TGATAAAGGTATTTGTAATCCTGAAAAATGAACTTGATTTGTTACTGTGGTTCTAAAGTCTCTTTATTTTAATTTTTGTTATTGTAAAGATCATTTTGTTGGAATACTGTTTTGAACCTAGATTTGAATTCATTATATGAATCAAGTGAGAACAGAAAGAATCAGAATTAATTACTGAGCAGTAACAAACAAGTCAATAGAAATGGAAACATAACAACATTTGACAGTGGATGCCTCCCAAGGGACGGGGCAACCTGAGAGGCAGTTCACACCCGTGGCAGTTGCTTTTCCTGGAGACGGTTACAGGGGCGGAAGCTGAGTAAGGGTTGCAACAGACACATATTTCAGAGCTCTACTCACATCCACCGCCCTGAAACTCCAGATCAGTTGTGCCTCATGGACTCCAGAAATGAGGCATTTGACTTTGTAATAGGAATATAAGCACGAATTAGAATGAACAGAATCATAACTAGCAATAGCTTAGACTTTCTCTGCTTGTTCTGATGCAGCTTCAGAGACTGTTGACAGATGAAGGAGAGATTGAGCCGGCTCATTTTTCTCCTTCCTCTTCTTCCCCACCCTTCCCCTGCTTCTCCTCACCCCCCCCTTTCTCTTTTCTCCTCTTCCCTTCCCCCCATTCACTCTCTCCTTCCTTCCTTCCTTCCTTCCTTCCTTCCTTCCTTCCTTCCTTCCTTCCTTCCTTCCTTCCTTCCTTCCTTCCTCTTTGTTTCTCCCTCCCTTTCTCCCTCTTTCTCCTTCCTCCAGTCCTTCCCTCCTTCTTCCTTTCTTTTCCTCTCTCTCCCCTTCTTTTTTTCTCTTGTTCCCTCCTTCCCTCCTTTTCTACCTCTTTCCCCCCTTTTTCTCCCTCCTTCTCCCCCTTCCCCATCTCTTTATTTCCTTCTCTCTTTCTTGGAGCTTAGGAAGCATCAGAGAAGCAAGGCTAGTGACACAACTCATCTGCCTCTCTGACTGAGTGGACGGGTTACCATCATGGCAGTGTTGAGTTTTGGGGTATTCTCATCTTTGAGACTGTAATGGTCTTATCTCACAGTAGGTTTGGTGTGAGGAGAATTAAATGAAATAACACATGGGAATTGCCTAGCACGGTGTCTGTCACGTAATATGTGTTTGGAAATGATGGTGGTAATGGTAGTAATAATGTAATGGGGGTGATAATAGTGGTGATAATCAAGATTGATACAATTAAGAATGATATACATAGTACCTAATTTAATAATGATTGATTTAATAATTTTTGAATATAATTTAATAATTTGGTAGTTTAAAAAATTTAATGAGAAAAATGATATTTTGAACTTTTCATCAAGTGCTCTTTGTATTTCAGGAATACAGACTGGCCCTTTTACAGTGCTATGGAAGGTATCTGCAGCAGTTCAGTATCAACTTTGATGAGAATAAAGCAGATGTGCACCAATTCAAAACTGTCTTTTTTCCAAAAGGCATTGGAGACAAAAATGCTACGCATACAGTAAGATGAAAGCAGCTAAAATAGCTACAGTTTATGATTAGCTATGCAAAATACCCTTTTGTTGACAACTTCTAAATGTCTTTCCTTTGCTCAGCATAGCATTTACTTGTGTGTTCTAAGTTGCTTAATAAATGTTTCCAGCACTGCATAAGAAAGGGCACTTATTAAACTTTGTAAAGATGCTTTGGAGATTGTATCACTGTAATCACCCATTCATCCACCAGACAGTTATTATTATAAGAACTAATATTTCTAGAGTGCTTTGAAAACACATTTGATCTTCACAATAACTTTGTGAGTTAGATACTATTATTATTTTTATTTTACAAAAGAGAAAAAGAAAGCTAATCACATAGTATAACTGGTGACTCTGGAGATTAGACATAGATCTTCTGATATGAAATTTTATGCATTATTTCTGGTATGCCAGTATTATTATGTCAACTGCTACCATTGATTCACTGGTTGAGCAGTTACCATGTGCTAGGCTCTTTCATATGCAGCATATGAATTGTCATCCTGCGGCCTCTTTATAGCCTTAAAAGGTGGGTACTATTATTTCTTTTTTACAGATGAGGAAACTGAAGCTTTTAGAGACTAAGAAAGCAGCCTACTTAGAGCAATGGACAGAGTTGGTGCTTGAACCCCAATCAATCTGACTCCAAAGTTATGTTATTCCAAACCTGATTATTCAAGGCCTTGGAAACATATGTGGTTTAACAAGCAGAAAATCTCAAAGCATGTTTGGGGGCACATTGAGCCGTTCAATTTTGGCTGTATCATAGGTGCATGAATGGGAATACTGGACCATATGTGCATATAGGTTGGCACCCCATTGGGGAGAACGCTGAATGAAAAACTTAGGAGTTTGGACTTTTAAGGCCCTTTCTCCCTCGCCCTGGCCCAGCCCCCATCTCTCTTGTACTGTTGCATTATCCTGCGTTCACCCGGCTTCCCTGGCTGGGCACCCATGCTCTGTCCTCTGTCCACAAAGCTTGTATCTTAGATACCCGTGTGGCTCATCTGTTACTTCCTTCAGGTGTCCTGTACTCTCTGCTTTGTTTTTCTTTGTATCACTTACTGTCGCCAGCTATTTTCATTTGTCTTTATTTCCTGTCTCCCATTCTGGAATGTGAGCTTCATGAGGACAGGGACTGCTCTAACCTAACCGTAGTGCCTAGAAGCGTGCCTGCCATGTAATAGATCCTCAGTCAGACTTTATCGAATGGATGACTGAATGAAGTGATACAGTCGGAATTATCGACCCAGAAGCAGCACACAGAATAGAGGAGAGGGAGAAAGGGTGGAGGTAGGAGGTAAAGCAGCGGTGATGACGTCAGAGGGTGCCAGCAGGACCACTGGGATGGGTGCATAGATGCGAAGGGCTTGGTCGTTTTCATGCCAAGTCTGAGGTTCTGGCCTGACACTGGCACCGTATATATTCTCGGTAGATATGTATAACATGAGTAAGAGTGAAAGTGTAGTCCAGTGGGAACTTGACAACCTGGAACTGGAGGTCTTGAGAAGTTTCATTAGAGAAATAGATCTTGGATTTAAATGCATAAAGATCACAAATGAAGCAGTAATACTAAATGATCTACTGTCAAAATATTAGCAGCAAAGTTTTGTGCAAACATAGTTAATCACGTTACCTAAGGATACCTGTATTTATTTATATGTATCATAGGGAAGCACCATGGCAGAGCTGGCAGGAGTTGTGTGTAGAGCCACCCTGCCTGGATTCAAAGAGCTGCTGAGCCACTGCCTATCAGTGGGATCTTGGAGGTTTTGTAATTTCTTTGTGCCTCCGTTTCCTCACTTGTAAGATGGAAATAATAGTAAGACCTACCTCTTCGTGTTGTTTTGAGATTAGCGAGATAATAAAAGATTTAGACTAGGGCCTGACACTTGAAAAATGTAGGTATCATTATCAGTTTCTAAAAGACAGAGCACTTAGAAGGTCATGATTATTCCAACATGCAGATGCATTCAACATACTTCCTTTGTGATACCAACTGTGTGGTGGCTGGACATAGTGTACATGTGTCCAAGCAGGAAATCTATGTGGAAGATGAAGCCCATTTGTATTACTAGGAGTGTCCACTCCCATAGCTTTAACACTACTCATCAATACTCTAGCCAAAATCTCTCTTTTGAGCTCCACATCTACCCAGTTATGTCATAAGCATCTCACCGTGACATATCCCAAGCTGAACTCATCGTCTTTCCTCCATAAATGGTTCCAGCCAGTCACCCAAGCAGGAAATCATTGCAGATCACTTCTTCTCTCCCACCTCGAACATCTAATCAGCCACTAAATCCCATGGACTTAGAAAGGACTTCAATGTCTCCTCTCTCTTCATCCCAGATTCCGGAGCACCCTTTCAGGGCCCTGGCAGGTCTGGACTACCTCAGAGGCTTCTGATCTCTCCCAGCCTCCCTGCATGTAGCTCTGTGTCCTGCCCTCTGCCTTTTGTCTTCCGTACTTTGGTCATAATTAATTGCTAACGTGTAAATCAAGTCATTTTACTCCTCTGCCCTTTGACTTTGTCCTTTGGCTAACGTCCATATTCCTTGGAATGACATGGACCACTCTTCCTCTTCTGACCCTGAACCACCTGTCTGTATCTTAAGCCTCATCCGACCTTATGAGAGATGTTCAGTGCAGTGACTGTGGCAACCACCCCGAGCATTCCTAACATTGCTCGTGCCTGGAATGCCTTCCCTTTGCCAAGAGCAGGGGGTGTGTCTTCTTCAACTTTGAGTCCCTATTGCTTAGCAGAGGGTGGCAGATAGACGTGCTCAATAAACACTTGCCAAATGAATTGTGTAAATGGTAACTCGTTGTATCTGAATTAATAAGTTAAAATGCCATTTTGTGAGTTTCCAACATTGATGCAATTCCTTGTTCTTGGAAACAGGATTTCTTACTTTTTGGGGGGCTTTTGAAATTTTTTGAATAAGAAAAGGTAACCTTAATTAAATGGATGCTTTGAAGAAATCTATTTTCCCACGTTTCTTTCTAGGTCTTAATCCATTAGGGCTTTCATAACAAAAATTCATAGACCAATGGCTTAAACAACAAACATTCATTTCTCACTTTCTGGAGGCAGAGGTGTCTCGGATGAAGGTGCTGGAAGATGTGGTGTCTGGTGAGAGCCTGCTGTCTGGTGCAGAGGGGACTCTCCTTTGGCTGTGTCCGCAGATGGCAGAGGGCATGAGGGAGCTCTCTGGGGTCTCAACTTTTATAAGGGCACTGATCCCGTTCATGGGGGCTCTGCTCTCATGACCCAGTCACCTCCCAAAGACCCCGCCTTCTAATACCGTCACACAGGGGATAGGGTTCAACATATGAATTTGGGGGACACGAGCATTCAGTCTGCAGCGCTATGCTAATTTGTCACGTTCATTAAGCACAACTGTTTCCATTTTAGTTCCTTACGTTTTAAGGAAAGCTTTTCTAAGTTGCATGAACTTTATATTCATATTTATATTTTCCATTGTTTTTCAGTTGCATGCTTTAAGTGGCAGAAATATTTGCAAGTACCAGCTGGTCTGTGACAGTGACGTGAACCTGCAGAATACAGAATCCGTGATCCAGTGTCTGGATATCTTGTCCTCCTTAAGGCTCCTCATGCAGGTGGCACTGCCGCAGGAGCACCTCTGCTGGATTATCTTCAACGGTGTGTACCAGTGTGTTTTAGTTGCCACGGCGTCTTTCAGAGAGTCGTTTAAATGCCATGTTTTGACTTTAACTTGATTACCTGGTAACTTAAAACATATTTATTTCATAATAGGATGAATGTGTTTTTTATACTTTTATTACATTTTAACTTGTCCTCATAAGCAGGAACTTACAAAGCGTGTCTTTGGGGTTTTTTGTGCAAGGAAGACTTAGACGCTGTGGAGACGCTCTGTTTCAGGCATACAGAAAGCAGGGCCCACAATTGAGGAGTGAGTATAAGCGGAGAAGAATCAAAGAACCACTGCAGGGTAGATCGATTCTAAGCGTCATTCATTTGTTGGTCCTCTCCTCAAATACTTTGGCCAGTGACTGTGGCTTCCTACATATCGACCTTCTCCTCCTACTTGGTTCTGAGTAAGGAGCTTTTGTGTGTGTGCATGTATGTGCATAGTATATTTATATATCTACATACATGGTATAGGTACACATACATATATGCATGCAGAGTGGGGCAAAAGTAGGTTCACAGTTGTTTGTATGGGAAATAATACAATTAATAAATAATAATACAAAAATAAACTCTGTTTCATGTATTCATAACTATAAACATGCTTTTGCCGCACTCTGTATATGCATTATATATATGTCTTATGGAATATTATCTGTCAAAATGTAGCATTTGTTTTTCTCTTCAAAGTACTATAATTTAAATTCAGTTTCTTTTTAAAGTTACAATTAAAAGTTGCAGTGAGTCATTTGCTATTGTTCTCTGGATAATACGTTCTCAAAAGGAAAATAATGAGTGTGTTCTATGTGCATAAGAACAGAACAAAATAACTTGAAAGAAAATATATTGGATTTTAGCTCATCTATGACAATTGACATACACTTCCTAGCCTTTTCCTTCCTCACCTTCCCCAAATAATTTTTTGATGATTTGATTGAAAATTATATTTGCTGCCAGAGATGAGGCTGACTTTGGAACAAATTTTTAACCTAGTGATTGTCAGTTTTGTGCTTGATCGTCCTCAAGAGGATCTGTGTTTCCCAGAGTAGCTGCTGCCGTCTTGCCACCTGAGCTGGTCAGGCATCTTGGTAGGGACTGAGCTGGAACAGAGGTTCTGTGCTCAAGAAGCAGTGAGCGGCCCGTGGGCGGGGCCTTGCAGCTGGGCCTGGCATGATGGTGAAATGACCCAGCACAACTCCCTCGCTGATCTTCTTTTAAGACCACTCACAAAAATCCCGGTATTCTTAGGAAAAAAAAATTAAATGGTTTCTGTATCTTCTACATCCTTTTCTTGGTGTGTGCTTTTTCTTTGTATAGGTGGTATTGTGTTCTACATCTTATTCTTTTTCCTAAATATTTTTCTGCTCAAAATTATGTTTTTAGAATCTAGGCAGGTTCCTATGTGTAAATCCAGTTTGTTAACTCTGACTGCTGACTTACATTCTGTAGATATTTGTGCACCCCTAGGTACGAACCTGGTTTGCCCTACCTTTATAACTATGCAAATAATTCTGCAGTGGGTTTCCTTGCACATGTCCTTTTGTAGACCTGAGTGAGATTATCCGGGATCTATGCCTAGGAGTGGGATTTACTGGGTGGTGGGAAATATACATAATTTTACTAACTCTTGTCCCTGTTTTAATTAATTCATCCAAAACTTATTGCCAGGCATTGTTCTAACTGCTAGAAACAAAAAAGTGGGCAACAGATGAAAAGCCTGTTCTCATAGTTACGCTCTGCCACGGAGAGATGATAAATCAAAACCAAACGGCTGTGGCAGATTGTACAGTAGAGAAAAGTAAAGCCAAGGCGGGGACAGAGAGAGCCAGGCCTGGGCTGCGCTGGGCTGCAGTTTTAAACAGAATGGGCAGGGAAGGCCTCAGTGAGATGGCATTTGAGGGAAGACCTGAAGCAACATCTGAGTATTTGGGGAAAGGACATTCCAACTGGAAGACTAGCAAACGCAGAGATCCTGTAGTTTTAAAACTTGGTATTTTTAAGTAACTAAAAATAAATTGGCCCCGAGTAGTGTGGCTCAGTTGGTTGGGCATTGTCCTGCAAAGTGAAAGGGCCCCGGTTCAATTTTCTGTCAGGGCATGTGCCTGCGTTGTGGGTTCAGTCCCTGGTCTGGGTGTGTATGAGGGGCAATGAATCGATGTTTCTCTGCCTCTCTTTCTCCCTCCCCTCCTCTCTCTCTAAAATAAATAAATAAAATCTTTTAAAAAGATTAATAAATTGATAGTCATTTCATCAAAATACATTTAGTTTCTCCAGTTAGAACTGAACATTCCTTGTCTTTTAATTGATTATCATATATAGACATCCTTGGCTTCTTAAAATATGTAACCAGTCTTGGTTCTTTCCTAAAATCTAACTGGGTATATGAGTATTCCATAACATCTTACTTCTCAATTAACCTGAACCCAACTAATTTAAACCTTCAAATATAGATTATTTTGGTGATGGCCATCTTTGATGAAGAGGAGTCCCATGGCAAGGCAAAAAACTCACATTAGAGATTTGGGCAGAAACAAAACAACCTCTCAGAGATATCCCGAGGTTGTGAAGATTCAGTCTGTGCTCCATTCTGTACCAGCACTCTCTCCTTCACGCTTCTGCAGTGGGGATTTGTAAGTCATGCCAAGATCCTGAACCATCGAGTAAGGCTTGTTGTAGTCAGGATGCCCTAGGGCTGCAAAGGGTAAAGACACATTTTTGAAACACAGAGGGCCCTTGTCATTCTTGAGGGCAGTCTCCTGAGGCCTCCTGAAATTCCCCAGTTCCTGTTACTGACGTGTTTATACAGGCTCCTGGCCTACACCTGAATCACGTGTTTTGTGGAGAGGCATGCCTTTCCTGTATGTAGCCTTACTTGGTGACTTAAAAAAAAAAAGAAAAAGAAAGAAAGGAACACAGTTATACAGTTTAATTTTTAAAGGTTAAAAAGAGAGGTCAACAAAACCAAGCTGAGATAAGAATGCTGGGCTCGAGCTGTCACGAGCCCAGTTGTTTCTTCCCTGGTGGGTCTTCTGTGGAGTAAATAGCCCCCTGTCACGGGAGCCTTCGCGGGGAGAATGCCAGGTCCTCGAGTGTCAAGGGCCTGCTGCAATCGCTGTGAAGCTTACGGTGCTGTGCATTTTTAAGATTTTATTCAATATTTTTGTCACTGAGTTATGTAATTAATATTTATTTTTTCTTACAGGTGTATTTTAATCAAATGATGCATCTTGAAGCAGATGCTGTTTTCTCAGAAGCTTTTTAAAGCTTAAATGTGAACATAGGATTCATAATTGTTGAATTTCGATGGTTATGAATTTTAGATCAGAAATTTTATAAGAAATACTTAGGCCCCTTGCATTATAATTACATGCCTTTTAAAAGCTTGTTACCATCTTTTGATCATGTTTACAGCATGATAATGTCCTTCGTACGTGGGGAGAGAGATGCTGACATCGTTCCCTGTTCCCTAACCCAACCACCAGCCTTCTAGCCTTGTTTAACTAATAGCCTGAAGAAACATCATACTTGAATGATGTTGAATAGGAATTGAAAATGCTGTTTTTTATTAGGGTGCTCATAGGACATACCTTAATAATAGGATAAATATCATGAGACTGCGAATGAATATAATGCAACCTATTATGTGTTGTGACTTTTACATTATTATGAGTTTCCATGTTGAGTATTGTGCCATGCTGATTAAATATGTATTAGAATCTCATTTGGAAATAAATCTTTACTTTTTTAACCACGAGGAAACCATGGGAAACAATAATATTTTATATGAATTACTAAAACCACAGGGTACACAAATTATGCTACTAAACATGTTATTTTGTTCAATATATTTCAAAACTTAAATGTGTTGAGGCTAAAAGATTCCTGTGTCAACCTATTTAATATGTGGTCATATTAGTTCTTTTAATGATTTGGTTACAAAATATTAATAAATTATTATGACTATAACTCTAATTATTATCAGAGTTTCTCATGGGATTGCTTATTTTGAGAACAACAGACTTTAACCACAGCAATTGGAATATAAAATTCTCATCATTTGACTGTAAAACATGTTAATGATCTTTTTCTTCATCTAGGTACCATTTACATTTACACCATTTGCAGAAAACTGATGATTTTAGGTCAGTCTTCCAAGGTATGAAATTTACTGACAAAATATCTTCCCCATATATCCTGTTTTTCTTAAGATTTTTGTTAGCATTGAATGCTAAACAAAGAAAATTTAGTGAGTATATATTATAGGCTTCCTATTTTTAGTTTTACCTTGGTATGATCAAATGTAAAATTATAGACAATAAAGCATTAATGAAAGGAAAGCATTCTTAAGATTGATAGGTGTCCTCCACTGTCCGCTGGTCTCTGAGATTAGTCATAACTTGTCAGCTTGATACTGAACATCCATCCGGCAACTGTGTCTCTAGGTAGGCTGACCATCCATTCTGGCTTGCCCAGGACAGTCTGGTTTCTACGTTGTCCTGGAGTGATTCTTAATGGTGCCTGCTTTCACTCTTAAAAGTGTTCTGATTTGAGAGATAAACTGTGGTTACCCTATTTATGTCATACTCTGGAGGTTGGACTTCATTTTTCTTGCAGAGGTTGAACTTTACTTATGGCCCACATGCTAGTGAGTGAATGAATGAATGAATGAATGCTAGTGTTCATTAGGGTGAAAGAACATCTAAACTGTGTTCCAGTCGTGACCTGAGGGTAAAGAGACTTTATTTTGTAATAAGATTCTCACTCTCCAGTATGCACTGCTAGGTTTTAGCTTGAGGCTTCTACTGACTTCTGTTGACTTCCCTACACTGTTGGTAGCAATTTTGTCCCTAGAAGACATAATTATTCCCTGTTTTCATTGTTTGGTCATTAGAATGGAGGCCAAGAAAGGGAGAAGATACTCCTGTTGAGACCATACCCAAATTGTTACTGGCATCTGAAACATTACTGCTTTATTCTTTTTTTAATGCTTTATTCTTTATCACACAGTTTTTTTTCTTATTTTTTCAAAACATAGCCAAGTATCTTAAAAGTTCACGACGCTTAAAAATGGAAGCAAAGATATTTGCATGCTTAATGGAGAGCAATTTTATGTTCTCTGTTTTGTTCCTTGAATTTAAAAGCTCTACTACCGTCAGTGACTTGAACAAGACTGCGCCAGCTCTTTGAGTGTGAATTAAAATGAGGGGAGACCGTCCCATGTATAGTGGAAGTTTGGCCTACAGGCTTCTCCATTCAGGTCCAGCCGATTTCCTGGAAAGAATGCGTGCACTCCCGTCGCCCTTGCCGAAGCAACAAACGCTGCTCACAGAACCACCGTGGCGTGGTCTGCTGCAGCGTTTGTGTGCCAGGACTTCGAAGGGCAGGGCGTCCGCCAGAACTTAACTGTTTGTATCTGTGCTTGTTAATGCTGAGAGAATTTTAACGTGATAGTTATTTAAAATAATTTCTTACTGATATCCTACATAAGACATCTCCTCGCCTCCTCGTGGAACTTGAATTTTTCTCTGACGAAATAAAGGCTGAAGGAGAATAGTGTTGTGGTCCCAGTCTTGTGGGATGAGTCTCGGAGAATGAGGGGAGGGTGATGTGCAAGGATTTTGGCGTGGTGGGTGGTTGTGCAGGTGGCGTTTGAAGACTGGGATGAAATTCTTTGTTTTTTTCAATATAATAAGTTCCAAAAATATTAATAATTTTCATCCAGAAATTTCTAAACCTTCAGCTTGTGAATTGATTCCTTGTGGGGAGTGGTCCATCCACATCTGCGTCTTCTTGGGTCTGAAGGACCCTGATTTTGTAACTACTTTAGGGTTCACGTCTGTTATTGCATGAGACAGAAGGAGAAATAGATATGACATTCTCAGGTGCTTCTAGGTGTCACCCCAGAGAAATAGCAACCTGTTACTGTAAGATGCGGGCATTATTGCTACCCTTTGTTATTGTTATGGAATCCCTACTACGTGTTAGGTATTGTGTGAAGGGCTTTGCATACATAATAACACTCATTATAGTCTTAGGGGGTGGACATTATCATTATCATCGTCATCAACACCACTATCATTTGGCGAATGAATGCCTACCTACCGTTAATCAGGTAGGCATCTAAGCACTTTTGTATATTGTCCCATTTAATCCTCACATCAACCCTCTGAGGAAGGTGCTCTTATTGCTGCCATCTTCTACAGAGGAAGGAGGTAAGGCTCAGAAAGGCTAACTAGCTCTGTGTCAAACATCTAGTTAGAAGTGTGGCTGCGGCCAGGGCCAGGGCCACGCTGCCCTGCCTGTCGGCAGCATCAGAACACCACATGTCTGTTGACTAAATGTCATTCTGTCAGGACCCATCCTACTCTGACTCACTTAGTCCAGTGGAGGATCTGTGTGCAGGGGTTAATCTTTTTTGACATCACTCTGTCTTCCTGAAGACACCCTGAAGACCAAGACTGGCCAGGGGCTCTTCCCCAGCTGAGAACCAGCACTTGCGTTTAGGGAGGTCACAAGCGTAAGCTTGGAGAATGAAGGGAGGGCAGATTTCCAAAATCTCTTCCGAAAGATGTACTACAATTTTGCTGCCATTTATGGTGTACCCTGTAGTTTCTGAGACATTTAAAGCATTCAGCAAGCATCAAAAAATACAGTAGAGTCTATTCATTCTAAGAAAATGTCGATATCAGTTTCATTTATGAAGTTTGTGGCTTGAACGGTGATTGTCCAATTATTCCACATCCCATTACGTAAACTTCACATCCAGACTTTGAGTTGCTTCTCAGCTGTCAAAGGCTGATATTGCTGGTGCTGCAGCGCCATCCTGTGGGGGAACTGATTAATTGTGTGTGCCACATCCAAACCAGGCTCTTGCTGGCCTCCTATAATTTGGTTTTTCTTTCTTGTTTTTCTTCTTCTTTCCCTTTTCCTTCTCCTTCATCCTCTGTCTCCACCTCCTCCCCCACTCCTTTTCCTTCTTCCTCCTTTTTAAAGAGTTAGTATAGCAAATGATTTATTTTTTATGTTTTTGATATCTTAAAAATTTTAAGAGAGAAACATTGTCCAAAAAAATTCTTCCACCCACAGTGTTTTGACCCATGCTTTTACCAATATGACATTAACAGTCTCTTCAACTTTTGCCAATCTGATGGATACAAAACAAATGGGATTTCATTATTCCGATTTGAATTTTCCTGCTTGTGATACAGGCACTCAAAATAATTTTTAGCCCTGGCTGGTGTGGCTCAGTTGGTTGGTTCATCATCCTGCAAACTGAAAGACTATGGGTTTGATTCCTGGTCAGGACACGTGCCTAGGTTGTGGGTTTGGTCCCTGCTTGGGCGTTGGACACATATGAAAGGCAACCGATCGATGTTTTCTCTCACATTGATTTTTCTCTCTCTGCCTCTCGCCTTCCCTTCCCCTCTCTCTAAAATGAATAGGCATGTCAAGGGTGAGGATTAAAGACAGTTTTTAATTTCAAGGGTGAGGATTAAAGACAGTTTTTAATTTCCTTTTACATTTTATTTGTTTACTTTTAAATTTATTATTTATTTATCTTTTAGAGGGGAAGGGTAGGGAGAGAAATATCAATGTACAGTTGCCTCTCATGTGTCCCCTGCCAGGAACTGGCCTGCAACCCAGGCATGTGCCCTGACTGGGAACCGAACCGCGATTCTCTGGTTCGCAGGCCTGCGCTCAATCCACTGAGTTACACCAGCCATGGCTTGTTTACTTTTAAATTTAAATTTGGTTTTTCAGGGTTTGTTTTTTTCTGTGAAGAGAACAGTTCTGATTAAATTCGATCAATTAAAATATTAATAGAAATAGTTTTAATTTTTAGGGGCAAAAAAAAATTAAGAAGTGATTTTTTGGAAATGGGTTTTCATTTTAAAAATTCGAATAACGGTTGTCCAGAACCCTAAGAGGAACGATGTTTTTTCAGATCCTTAAGTGAAGTGATGGCTTTTTTTTTTTTTTAAGAACTCCCTTTTTGTCTAGTTTTTCCTGGGTTGTGCAAAGATTGCCTCTGCACTCTGGAGTCCGAACACCTGTGGTCCAGGTCCAGGTACTTTTAAGGTCCCTTACGGCACTAAAATCTATGGCTTAAGGTCTCTTATGCTAAGTCTGAGGCCAAACCCCAAAATAACATAAACAACTGGTAACCAAAGCCATTTTTATTTTGAAATGTGAAATTTCTGATACCTGGAACTCTGAGGTCTTTGTGAAAGACATGTGCATTTAAAGGAGAGAAATTTATATCTGGCTTAATCCCATACCCTCCATACCACAACAAACCAAATGCACAAATCCTCGATAGGGTTTTTGTGCAGCAGAGGTGAAAAAGCTCAAGTGTTGATAACTGTTGATTCCATATCAGTTCCTGGGGCAGCAAGGTGAGCAAACAAGACAACAGCAACAATGAAAACTGTAAACACTGCAATAAAGCAACCCCAGGCCAGCTCAGTAGAGGGGTAGTGTCCAGGACTAGGGATGGAGAGTGTCGTTTTACTGTGGCCTAGTCATACATTCCAAAAGGGCATTTGCAGCCTGGAGCAAAACCACTGAAGCCTAACCATGAGGGCCAAGGGAAGTGCAGTTCCCGGAGTCAGAGAGGTGCTCAGGGATTTCTCTCCAGGAGGCAGAGCTCGGGGAGAAGGCAGGTGGCGCGGATGCTTTGAGATTCTTGGTAGGCTGTACTTCTGAAGTGACTTTTGAATGGTCTTGTGCTGTTTCAAAAGGCGTAATGAGAATTCATGCACTAGAGGCAGATCAAAATGGATTTCATTTCAGGTCAAGCAAATACTTTTCATGTCCACTGATGCCACCTGGAGGGTGAGAACTCTTGGGCAGCGCAGGTGCGGGACATCAGGTGGTGGTGCTGGTGACGGGGGTGGTAATGAACTTATGCTGCCTTTGCCCTTTGATGTTATGGTTACTGAAAATAGTTCTGTATTTGGCACCATGGACCAAAACTTAAATGAAAGTCAGTCAGTCAGCAAATATCTGTTGCATGTCTACTACGTGCCAGATAAAGTTCTAGGGGCTGGGGATACAGTGGTGAAAAAGATAGACAAGATGCACTTTCAAAGTGAACTTGCATTCTAGTGAGATGGGCTTACATTCCAGTGGATAGGCAAAAAATATTACACCGCTGTGTCCAGCTCTGCTCTACTTCTGGCATCCAAACTGATCAGGCTGTGGAGAATTCTGCCTTTGAGGCTTCTTTCTCATAGATGTGTGCTGAGCTGCTTGCACGGGGATTAGATATACTGTCTTTGAAGACTCCAAAGATGGTAGTAGGTTCTGAATCTATTTTTACTATTAAATATTGTATCAGCCTGGTAAGCTTTCTGACTGTATGTACAGCTCCTGGACCTTTTCAATGACTTGCCTTTTCAAGATGGGTCTGACTGCTATACATGTACTTTCCTTTAATTAATTCCTCAATCACTGAAGGCAGAATTTGTTACTGGAAGAGGGACTTAATTCTGTTGTCTAAATTTATTATCATCATTTTTTTTGAGAATCTAGAATATGTGTGAGCTCTCCCTTAGTTGGTTCTGCTGATTTAGGGTTGTTCAATGAATTCATTTAATAGCACTTGGGGATATTTGCTAGGTACTGTCCTAGGTGCTGGTGATATAATAGTGAATAATGCATTATTCCTGTTTTTAAAGACATCACAGTCTGGAATCACACACGTGAGAATATTGATGCTATTGAATGTGACATATGACATATCTCTGTATAAAATATATGCAAATCATACACACAACACAATTATAGTAGAGACAGAAATGAGGCCATGTTCATTTCTGTCTAATGATGTTAGAAAAGTCTTAACAACTGATTATCTTACCTCTTGTTCTTTCTCTTCCTTCTTTCTCTGCTCCTCCTGTTCCTTCATTTCTCCTGCTCCCCCTTCTTCCTTCTTTGTCTTCATTGTCATTACCAGGGCTAACATTTACTATATTTACTATGTTCTAAGCATTTAGTGTATATTATTTAATCTTCAAATAGTCCTAATTACTGTCACATTTATATGGATGAGGTACCTGAGGCACGTGGAGTTTAAAAATTGTCCAAGGTAACCCTGCTAGTAGTGGAGGGAGTGTTTCAGCCTCAAAGGACAGGTAGAGGAGAGAGCAGAGTGGGCAAAGATAATCATATTTGGTACACTAAAGGTGTGTTTTGTGGAATGGAAAGCGTTTTGGACCAGCTTTAAGTATATGCTGGAAAGTCAAGAGTAATGAGGTGTGGGGTAAGGCAGGAATGATTTTTGCATGTCCTATAAAAGGCCTGTACTTTGTCATATACACAGTAGGGAGCAACTGATGTGTTTTAAATACAACAGTGACATGACCCAGTTTGCATATTAAAAAGCTAACTATGAGGTGAGCAGGATGCATGAGAAGGGGTGTATAAGAAGTGCAACGGGGAGGCCAAAGACAGGCAGGTGAGTGAGGAAGTATCCGGTAGTCCAGGAAGACATGTGAGGACCTGCATTATTAAGGTTGATATTTCCATGAATATAAATTAGAATTTGATATTCTGAGATATTTAGCTCACAAATTCTTATTTTTATCCTAGTAACGTTTTTTATAACAATACGTGGAGCTTTGACCAAATTCCTTCTTATATTCAGTCAAATGAAAGACAATATAATCCAATTACTTGTCGAACTTTTGGAATATTTTTGAAGAAAGAAAAAAGACTGAAAAAATGAATTGCAGAATTCATGTAGTCAGTGTTTCCCAGTATAGGATTCGTGAGGAGGATATGTGCAAAAAGAAATGACAGTGGATTTGTGGGGGAAAGTCATTCAGCTAAAATAGCACAAGAGGCTCTTACATATATAGGACTTACATACGTATCCCTTCAGACAGACCAATAACAATGATGACCTTTTCCGCATTGTACCTGGGGAGTAATCACCCTGGAAACAGACAGCATTTATGGAGTGTGCCAGATGCCCTCCCAACACGCCATGTACATTGTCTTCTGCATAACGGCAGTGGGCTGATGTGTTAAAATACCCATTTTAAAGATGAGAAAGCTGAGATCGGTGAGGTAAAATGACACAGCTACTAGGTGATAAATTTGGGATTGAAACTTATAACTATTTGGTTCTAGTCTTCAACTGTTTCTACCATGTATCACAGGCCCCAGACTGTAAGAATTTTCTATTTTTCCTATCCTAATTTACCAGTTTATTTTCAGAATAATACATTGATTCCAGACCAGCTAATAACAATTGTATTGTTGGAATTAACCCCCATACTATTGTGGACACTTGATATATGTTAATAAAAATGTGCTGAGTTCATAGGACTTAGGAGCTAAGAAGGAAGACATTCTAAAATGGTCAACTTGAGATTTTGAGTTCTCTATTCTTTAACTTTTTAAGTGCTTGTGTTTTCTTGACATCATTTTTGGCGTAAGTAGTTAGCAACTTGTGCTCACAAGTTAAAATCTGATTATGTTGAATAAAAATCATAATTATTGGCTTAAAATGAAAATATATTCAATTGGGCCCTTTCTTTCTCAGGCCTTAGAATATCTCCTGTGGGCCAGTGTGTGCATGGAATTTTCCGTCCCACTGCTGTCTGTCAGGTACTTGACGTGGAGAGTTACTCTTTATACTGCCGTCTGCCAGTGCTACTATGACTGCCAAGCTAGCGTTCATGGAGAGGTATGCTACTTTTCAGTTCTGAGGATATCAATATTGTAAAATGCAACTTATGCAGTATATTCTTCTTCAGCTGTCCAGCAAGAAAAACATACACAAACAAACCCAAAGAACTGCAGTGAAGCAAAGACAAAAGTTCCAGGCTTAATTCGCAGAAACTCGCTTGGCTTCTCCATTCTATTATCGGCTGGTCTGCTGTCTTCGCTCTCCTTTGTTCTCTGCTCACTTCCACCTTCTCTGCTGCTGTTCTGGACAAGATTTCTGATAGCTTTCCTTCCCCGTTGTTTTCTTGTGTGCAATTCACTTTCCTTCCCTGCTTAGTGTTCTTTTTTACATTCAATATTATTTTGTATTAGGTAGGTATTGAAAATATCAGCACCAGAATTTGACTTTCCTTATTTTAAACATTTCTTAATTCATAAAAGTAGCACATCTGACAGTTTATTAGGTTTAGATCTGCAGAATTTAGTGTGCTTATAGGAAGTGATGGACTAGATAGCTACTGTGGTATAGAGAGTCAGCATCAGCCTAGAGTTTAATTCATCAATTAAATCCAATTCTGGGGGAATAAAACATACTGTCTTGATACGTTTTTAATCACTGTACTCTTAAAATGAATTGAATTTATTTTAATTGCATATAGGCATTTGCTCGGCGTGCTTTGGCTAAAATTGATGAATTAAGGCAACTGGAGTTAATGGGTTCCTCAAAATCATCACAAGACTCCAGGAGAGATTACAGAGAGGCCACTTTAAAGGTATAAACGTTTCATGAAATAAAAGAAACTTACCACACTCTACAGTTCAAATACTTAATATGAATGGTTGCACCCCATGGTTACTTTGTACATGATTTTTCTTTTTGAGGCAGATGGCAGTGATGATCTTCAAAAGAGGAGTATTTGAATCCAGAAGGAAAAACAAAAATTTGTTTAGACCAAAGATAAGAGTTAACCTAAGGGAAATACAAACTGTAAGTCTAAGGGTTATCTTCTCTATTTCAGACTCTTTTGTTGTATATTCGTGTTACACCACCATATTTTTTTTTAATTTTTTTAATCAGTATTTTTTAATTGTTGATATTGTACAGTTTTCTGTCTTTTACCCCGCCCCAGCCCACCACCCCAGCCCTCCCCACCTTCCTCCCATTTCCACCCCCCATAGTTTTTGTCCATGAGTCCTTTATACTTGTTGCTCTAAACCGTTCCCCTTTTCCCCCGAAATTCCCTCCCCTCCCACTTTGGACACTGTCAGACTGTTCTCAAATTCAGTGTCTTTGTTTATATTATGCTTGTTTGTTTGTTTTGTTGATTAGCTTCCTGTTAAAGGTGAGATCATATGGTATTTGTCTACACCACCATATTTTTTAAGTTTGGTCACTAAACTTTAAACCCTGCTTCTTATTCTCTGCACCCGCAGCAAGCAGAGAGAATACCTGCCGAATTCGGACACGACCTCACTTCAACCCTTTCTCAAAGCTTTTGTACCTTCACACAGTCCCAGTTCTGTAACTTCAAAGGGCAAGAAGCTAAAGAAGCTTCTGGGGAAGGTTCAAGTGCACAGGCCTCTGAGTGGTTCTGCAGGGGCCTTTGTCCTTGATTGCTTGGTGCTAGCTGAGAAGATTTTGAGGTTGGAGAGAAGGTGGAGGCACCTTTTCTCATCTGCTTCGGGTTGCACTTTTGGGAGTGTTTAGGAACTAGGTCAGAGTGAGCAATAAACTACCCCCATATCTTGGTGGCTTCAAATAACCATTTATTTCCCATTAGAGTCAAGTTACTCTGGGTATCAGGAGGTTCGGCTCATGACCGCTGCTCAGGGCCAGGTTGAGGAGCAGTCCTCATTTCGAAAACTGCGGGTTGGTTATTCTTTGTCAGAGGGGAGATGAGAGAGCTCTGCAGGCTCTCCCCCAGGCAGTAACGCCCAGTGTGGAAGTGATGGCAGTTCATGCTTTTCACATGTCAGACCTCACGACATGGCCTCTTCCAGCCTCGGATGTATTTGGCGAACAGCACTGAGGGCCATCGCAGGAGGGGACTGGGACCTAGTCATGCCTCGGGGGGCCCTCTGCCTTTTCTCCCTCCTTCCTTTCTCCTTCTCCCACTGTCTTCTCCTGGCCTTTCTGCATCTCAGTATTCTTTCAGGTTAGTTCTGTATTTCTTTGAAGCCTTCCCTGACTGTTCTAGTGGCCAGACCCTCTTGTGTGAGCTTCTTCATAGGGACTGAAAATGTAAATGAGGGGGAAGATGAGTAGTTCTGACAGAAGGGTAGTAGAATCTCAGGGAGCAGGAAGGATTTCAGGAATCATGTGGTTCGGTCCTTGTCTATTACAGATGGGGAAATACATTCCAGAGTGTTTACATTACTGGCTCAAGGTCACAAGGCAGCTGCTGGCAGCCCTAGGATCAGAACCTACTCCAGTGTTTTCTCACTGCTACAGTGGCTGCTATTCATTCTCTCAACTCATTTCTTCTTCTATCGTTTGGGAGTGATTTTCTCTTTTAAAAAATTTTAGATAAATCAGTATTTAAATTCAGGTATTATTTGGGTATTGTAGCTGTCTATTGCTACTTCGTGTGACCATGATGGTGGAGCCCAGAAGTGCGTCTCATACTGCCCTTTTACATCAGATCCCCTTAACTGCCAATGGTTTATAGTTAATTGATGGGGGTGGTGACTTCTCAAATTACAGATGATTTCATGGATGAGCTGTTGAAATGTCAGTGTCTGGTATTGTTAAGTAGGAATGCTACCGTGTTTGTAAGAGAGCAGGGGACAATTCTTTCTTTCTCACTAGCATTTTATTTTCCTCTGAGCAAACCAAATTTAAGTATTCAAAGCTGCAAGATTGCCATTAATTAGCATATTATTAGGACTTGATTTGTAATCATCTTGGTGTAAAAATTGAATATATTTTCAAAGAAAAATGTTTAAAATTCCAGGTAATAGTGCATTAAATATAATTTATTTCTGGTTTTCTTTAAGATAATTATTATATGGAAATTTCTGGTGGTATGTCTTTTTAGGAAAAATTACAATTGTTTAGTGGGTAGTTTTTATAGAGAATAGTGGACATAACCCTTTCTATAAAGTCATAGTATATTACCTTGACATATAGTTTGAAGAATGTCCTGCTTTATATGTATGAAGTAATTTTATTGTTTCTTATAAAAGAAATTTCAATTTGTATTAAATTTATTTTATAAAACATTTTTGAGTTTTTAAGTCAGTAACTCAGTAAGTCATTATGACTTTCAAAGGATTCTTTTAAAGGAATACTGATTAAGACTCCTAATAATGGACTCTTTAGTGATTCATTCAATAAATATTTTTAAAGTAACTGCTATGTGAACAAAATAGATAAAGATTACATTCTAGTGGAGAATTTACATAATAAATAAAATAATTGTAGCTTGTCTTGAGTGTTAAGGAGGAAATAATGGTAGCGATTAAATGAGTTGCATATAAAGCCTTTAGAATGTTCCTGGCACATAGTAGGTCCTCAGTAAATATTAGCTATGGCTATTGTTTATTTTTCATTCATTCATTTTTATAGCCATATATTGAACACTTACTGTTGTTTTAATTATGGTAGAATAGAGAGAAGACTTCACCCACAGTTCTGTCGTTTTGAATGGTTTTAGAATAATGAGTAGGATTTGACCAGGCAGGAAAAGAGGGGGAAACAGTCTAAGTAAAGGATTAGAGCAGGATCGTAACTTGGAAGCAGGAGTGAGCAAAGTTTGTTGGGGACAGTGAGAAACTTGATTGGGGCAGGTGTACTATGTTGGGAAATTAACACAATGCATCCTGTGGAGTCAATGTCATGGAAGTCGTAGTGTTTAGAAGTGGAGCAGACTTTATGGATTGTGTTATTCAGCTTCTCATCTGTCCTGGCATTTTTTAACAATGGTCTTACATACCCCATAAAGTATATGTACCAGAATTTGTCTAGTATTTTTATAACTATTATTTTAGTTGTTTCCAATTCTTTGCTGTTATAAATATTGGTGTAATCAGCATCTTCAAGTATATATATTTTCTTTCTTTAATTTTCTGTGTATAACATTCAAGGTATAGGATTTGAATCAAAGGCTATACTTTTATTTCTCTTGATATATATTGCCAAATTAATTTCCAAAATAGGTTCTCCAGGGTGACAACCTGCGTGTACCAATTTTGCCATAAAATGTTACTATTTTGACATGATTTCTTTATTTTTTATAATTCATTTTCAATAAAATGGCTTGTTTTAATTTTACTTTCCATATTCAACTTTCCCTTATATTTGTGTTTACTCTTTCTTTTTATGTGTGAATTATTTTTCAGTCTTTGAAAGATAGTCTTTCTACTAGAGCATTTAATTTTTTAAAATATATTTGAATGAATTAATTGTTTTTTAGACATTAATATTTTGCTTGTCATGCTTGACAATCCATTTTTATTGCTTTGACTTTACATCATTTTTATAGATCTTAAAAAATTTATATTTTAAAATCCTTTGCTTGGTATTCATCTACAGCTCTGATATTCTCTTCTGTTTTTTGCTAGGTTTCCTATGATATTTTAAAAAGCAAGTTCACTCTAATCTATTTGGGTTTTATTTCTGCTTTTGTTTTTTTATCTTTCTGACTTTGCCGCAAGAAGAGGAAAGTAGCATAGTTATCGTGGGGAATGTGACAGGTATGTTCTAACTGGACAGGGATTCTAGGAAAGCCACCTAGAGCTGCCTTTCTTATTTCTAGGTAATTTGTCAGAATAAAGCACGGAGGCAGGCCGACAGGAGGCAAAATCATTCCAGGCTGATACAAAGCAGAATGGCTGGGAATTCACACAGGGCTCTTAACAGTCACTAGCTTATTAGTAGACGACTGGTCAACATGAGACCAGTTATTTATTCTATAAAATATTGTTTCACGTTTGGGTTTGAGGACCCTGCATCAGAATTTCCTGCAGTGCTTATTAAAAATGTCTCACTTAGGCCCACTGCCTCTCTGGAGAGGTGGTCTGTGATTCTAAAAAGCACTCCTGAGAGATTCTCAGGCGACTGAAGTTTGAGTATCATTTCCTAAGGGTACCACATGTGGTAATGAAGGTGTCACAAAGCATCTGGCGATTGATGCTGCCCTAATAAAAAGGTAGTAATAAACAGCCTTTCTACGCTGCCTTGGAAACGCAAACATGTAAAAAAAATAGCAAAGTCTTTGATGTAATGGCAACACAACGTAAACCTTAATGGAGTCTGGAATAACACCTCAAACAATGAAAATCATACAAGCAGCCATCTCATTGATAGATTAACCACTCTCTCTTTTAGCATTAAGTATGTCTTACTTTGTGTAATAATATCAGATATTATAGAACTTTTTAAAATGGACTGTATTTTTTTAAATTCCAGTTGCCATGGCCACGCACCGTCACAGAACGCTTGTTGGATGAGATGTTGGATAGCATTTCGGCCCGGTTTCTGGCCATCTTGGAAGCTCTTTCTGATTCAAATAGGCGAACACTCCAAGTTGGACCTGTTGTTACAGATGAAGTAGAAGTTCGTGATGTTGTCTCAGAACTGTTCTTAGCAGGAAGAGAACTTTTAATAAGTAAATAAGTCATTAAAATACTATTTTATTGTAGAACAAGAGTTAGAAAGGTTGTTAGTGTGGTAGTTCACACATGAGCTCATATCCAACTTTTATTAATCTTGAGTTCAACAAGCTTGCTACATTCAATTAATAGTTCAAATAATTTATTAGTGGGTTTTCTTCTGGATTTTTATATATACAACCATCCGTGCATATGGACAATTACATTTCTTTCTACTTAAAGAATTTATTTATTCTTTCGTACATTTCTTGACCTATTGCACTGGACAGGATCTCCAATAAAACATGGAATGAAAGTGATAATAGCAGATACCCGTCTAATTTATGATCAAATAATAGAAAGCTTTCACCATATTACCATTGGTTTTGATATTTGCTAAAGGATTTTTTAAAAAGGTGCTCTTTTACCAATCAAGGAGTTTTGTTTTATTCTTCGTTTGCTAAGAGTTTTATTTGTTTTTAACCATGAATGGTTGTTGAATTTTTATCACAGGCCTTTTCTAGACCTAAGGAGATTTATCGAGTTGATCAAATGGCTTCTCTCTTTTCTATCTGTTAATGTGAATTACATTGATTGCTTATCTAAACTTTAAGCTCCCTGTATTTTTGGAATAAACTAATGTGGAAGTGAGGATAATCCTTTTAATATAATGCTTGATTTTTTTTTTGCTCATGTTTAATATTTCTGCCTCTCTGTTCATGAGAGAGATTTTCTTGCAAAGTCCTTTTTAGATTTGCTATCAAAGTCATGTTGACCTCATAAAAGGAACCGAAATCTGTACCCTCTTTGTCTGTTATTAGTGTCTGGAAGAGTTGGGGTCAGATGGGTATTATTTCTTACCAAATGTTTGGTTAAGCCATTTGGATCTGGAATTTTCTTTGTGGAGAGGTTTTTAATTAGGGATTAAATTTCTTCCATAGGTATAGAATGACCTAGGCTTTCTTTCTATTTAAAAAATCTATCAGTTTGGTATATTGTATTTTCCCTGAAAAATTTTGATTTTATCTTATGTTTTCAAATTTTAGTTAACTTTTTAATTCCAGTCATGATCTTTGTAATATCGGTAAGATTTGTAGTGTAATGGGGCCCCCTTTTTCATTTCTGATGGTGGCAATTTTGCTTTTCCCCTCATTTCATGAGTTTTACCGGGAGTCTGCCAATTTCATTAGTCTTTTCAAAGAACAATATTTAACTTTGTTTATCCTCTCTACTGTTTATTTTTCATATTAATAATTTCTGTTCTTTACTATTTTAATTATTTTACTTTCTTGGCTTTATTTTGCTGATTTAAAAGAAATTTATTGACTTGGAGGCTTAGATCATTGATTTTCAGATTTTATCCTTATTTAATATTTCCATATTAAGATGTTTCTCCCTAAATTCAGCTGTAGCTATGTACCTAATGATGCTGAACATCTTTTCACATGCTTATTTTTTCACTTGCCATCTTTAGGCCATCTTCCTCTTCAGTGTCTTTTGCCTACTTTCTAATTGCATTGTTCATTTTTTCTGTTGCATTTTGAGAGTTCTTTGTGTGTCCCAGATGCAAGCCTTTGTCATTGCTTTTTAAGATAGTAAATATATTAAGGTTTTCCCTCATCCTTACTACTGCTGCATAAATTAATTTCTTTTTGCTCAAATACAAACTTTAAGAACTTTGAAAGAGTTTTGCTGGGTATGATTTTTGCTTAAAAATTTGTTCCTCTTAAAATTTTAGAGATATTTCTCCATAATCTTGCATAAGGTGTTGAGAAGTCTGTTTAAATCTTGTTGTTTTATAGATTTAGCTTGTACATTTTTCTCTTATTGATGATGTTCTTACATTTCATTATACTGGGTCTAGGCGTGGGCTTAATAATACAGAAGGTATTTTGAGGTCTTACATCTTTCATTTTTTCATGTTACTTCTTCACTCCTACTATTATCTTCACTTTTCTTAATTCTCCAAGGGTCCTAATAGACAAATGTTAAGACATCCACTCTCCATATCTTATTTATTTCATTATTTTTGTCTGTATTCCTTTTTGTTGGCTTCTGAGAAGGTGTCTCAATCTGATTTTCTACATCGCTAATTTGTTCTTTGATTCTTACTGTTCTATTCCATCCATCTATTGAATTCTGTTTCAATAATAACATACTTTATACCAAGTACCCATTTGATTCTCTTCCACGGCAGTTTACTCTTCATGTTTCTAGTATTCTCTTCTTTCCTTGAGAGAATACTTACTAAGCTTAAGTTGTTGTTCACTCTGTTCCATGTTTATGCTTCCTTTGGTAAAGGATGTCCTTTGTGGTTTTTGTTTCAAGGTGTTTGTGCTTTTAATTTTCTTTGCTCATGAGCCTACCTTCTGTTGCTTTGGACCATCAGCTGAGTTGGTGATACTGTGTGTCTGGAAGGAGGGGTGAAAGCTAAAACCTCAACCTTAGCTTGTGTACTTCTAAGTGAGCTTAGGACGTGTGCGTGTGGTTGTGTGCGCATGCCCACGGGAGGGCAGGGAGCCCCTGTGCCAGCTGGGGCTCATCTTCACAAGGAAAATACAAGATCACAGACAAGAATTCCCTTGAGTTCCTTCACCCAAACCTGAACGTTTACCTTCATCTGAACCCATTCTTTCCACCGTCTCTTATTAAAATGTAAGGGATGTTCCTTTTTAAATTTTTAAACCCAATGTCTCCAAACCCTTCATGTCCTCTTTCAACTTCCTCTCTGTGTTTCTTCCTCTTGTTATAGTCAGATTTATTGCAAAATTGTCTGTTTTTCACTGTCCCCGATTTTTCTTCCTGTTTGCATACAAGCAGTCTTCCGTCCTCTAGCACACTACTGAGAGTGCCCGGACAACCTCATCGCTCCATGCAGGGGTCACTTTCCAGTGCTCTTTCCCCTTCACTCTCTGTAGTATTCGTTGCTGTTGACTACTACCTTATCTCCAAACATTCCGTGCTGCCTCTTCTCCCTCTTCCCTTTTCCTGCATATCAGTGTTCCTTACCATTCTGTCCTAGGCAGCTGTGCCTGGTCCTTGGAGGATCCTATCACTTACTCTGGATAAATAACGATGACCATAAAAGCTATATTCCTAGTTTCGATCCCTTTCCCGAGCTTTCAGGCTGTAATATCTAGCTGCCCATTCAACTAGTTGAGCTCTTGCTAATTCTCTGTGTTTGACATTCCATGAGACTTCCCTGGCCGCTCTCATAGCCTAAGCTGTGTATTTGATGCCCTTCCCACTTGTTTCCACAGCACCCTGAATTCGCCCACTAAGATTACTTGTTCCCCCCACTAGTGTAAGTTCTGTGAAGGCCTGGACTGTGTTTCTTTTCCATTGTTACCCTATTGTCTGACAGGGGCTAATAGTTAATATTTAGTAAATATTTCTTTCCACGAATGACATTCAAACCCCTCTCTTTCCTTTCCTAGTGTCAAATACTGGTGTAGATGGAATGTTTGGTTTTCCAATAACATCTCTTCTGGAACTTGTTATAAAAAGAAAAAATGTTATTTCTATGGATGCTGCTGTGAAATTTATAAAATTAGCTTTTACCTATGAGGAATGGAGTTTATTTGAATCTGCAGCTTGTCAGCTTATTGATTTTCTCCAGGTAATATGTGCAAAATCATTCGTTTTTATATTGGTAAGATGACTTTGAATTACTGATTAACTTGTGGGATATACTTCTCTTAGGGACAGGATGATGCAGAGTCAAAGAAAGCAGAGAAGGATTTAACTCTTCTTATTGCGATGGAACCTGTAATCAATGTAAAGAAGAACAAAGGGTTGATCCTTCCTTTAGAAAACTACAAAGAAGGACAGTCAGCTTTTTACGTTAGAAAAATGGCTTTTCATGGTGAGTATTTATTTGCCTTTTTGAAAAATTAAGATAGTTTTCTCTGATGAAATGTGCTCTTTGTGGGTGAGGTGAGAGAATGTTCAAGGCAGTGGGAGCAGGAAGTGCAAAGGTCCTGAGGTACGTGGTTGTGGAAGGAAGAGCGAGGAGGCATGCATGGCTGGAGTGCACTGTGGTGGTTATGGAATTCGAGGATGTGGAGGAGATGAGATCAGAGAAATAACCGGGTGCCTGATCTTGCAGGATCCTGGGCCTTGTAAAGATGATGGGTTTTATTCTGAGCGATGGTTTTGAGTAGCAGAAGGAGCTTCTTCTTAGCTGTTGCTTTGTTGGTAGGTGAGAGACCAGCAAGGCAGTGAATCAAAAGTCACTAGTTTACTTTGGTAAGGGAAGGTTGGCGGTCTCCTCTCTCTTTCCAGCATGCAGAGTTTTCCCTTTTAGTACTTTTTTTAATCTAAAAATGTTATTTTTTTAAAGATTTTATTATTTATCTTTAGAGAGAGGGGAAGGGAGAGAGAAAGAGAGGGAGAGAACATCAATGTGTGGTTGCCTCTTGCATGCCACCCAGCTGGGGACCTGGCTTGCAATTCAGCAACCCTATGGTTTGCAGGCCATCCCTCAATCCCCTGAGCCACACCAGCTAGGGCAAAAAGTTATTGTTTATGTAATTGAAAAAAATGTAGCCTCTATTTTTTAGACCAATGAGAACAATTTAATCCCATGTTTTTAATGATTTATCATGTTCTTAGGGCATAGTATGGCTGCCCAATTGTAGTAAGTAATTTGTATTAAGTAATGGTATAATATTTTTTCTAGTGGTTTTTGAATATATATTTTTGTTATTTTTATTTCAACTGCCATGTTTTGTATGTTTTAGTATTTAAGCCTCTTCACTTCCATTTTGGACATATTTGGCACAAATTGTACAATAGGTTCATGATGATAATAATAACAATGATAATAGTCTATTTTAATTGGAACCCACTTTGAGTAGTTTTCATATAGAAGCATCTGAAGTATCTTACTGACATAATATTTGCTCAGATATCATTTGTGTCATTTTTAGTAGAATTTGTTTCTGTGCTTTTTCTATTGAGAATTTTGTAATTGACTTCTTGCCTTATTTTCCTTCACTTTATGAAAGGAGATACTTGTATG
This sequence comes from Glossophaga mutica, assembly GCA_039655065.1. NCBI lineage: Eukaryota > Metazoa > Chordata > Mammalia > Chiroptera > Phyllostomidae > Glossophaga > Glossophaga mutica. The sequence goes on along the minus strand of CM077304.1, from coordinate 19,442,573 downwards.
AAGACTTATGGATATTCAGAAGATATTTTCCATTTAGCAACAACCCTGTATTCCTGTGTCTGCACCTCTCCCCAGGTGAAGTAGCTATTTGGCTAATTTTAATAGTATTGTTTAAGGAGGCTATTAAACCTAATTTAAGTCAGATTTAAAATATCACAAGAATTGGACCTTACCAAAAATTCCATATTTTTTAATCTGTATCATAAGCGATTAAGTTATGTCCTGACCTGTAATTTGAAGTCTCTTTTTAGTATTGTTACCATTTTGAGTGTCAGTCTGTTTCTTTTTGGGAAAGTTTTAGGCTACCTATATTTCTAATGGCAAAGGAAAGGAGGCAGTGGTTTTAACATACAGTTAATATTCTTACCGCTTCCAGTGCCTGAGCACGAAGCCTGGTTGTTACCAGGAATCACACTGTGCACGGTGGCCAGGATTTAGAAACGACCCATTTGTAGGTGTGCGTGTCTAAGTGAAGCTGGTACAGTACTCGTTGTAAAACCAACTTCTAGGGCTCTCCAGGCCTTCTCTGAGATTGCCTTGGGCACCCAGATTTGGGTAGTAACACCCTGACCTGCTTTATTTAGTTTTTGTTAGTTGAGATTCTGATGAAATTTTATTTGAAAATTTGATTTATAAAAATGTCTGAAAACCACAACTATAGAGCATTGCATTAACTTTTGTTCATGTAAGTAAAACACAGTGAGGGGCTTGAGAAGTTCAACTGTAAAAGTGTTTTCTATTTCTTCTGAGTTTATTAGATTATGTTATAACCTGGGACAGGTATTTAATTTTGAAAAAGATATTTGGTAGTAAATATAATGATCATAGTGAGTCAGCTAAACCAAAAACTTTTAATCAAGGCTGAACAGAGAGCAAGGAATTTTTACCTATCTGCTTTTCAAAAAAAATCATGCATGTTCTAGTTCAGTTCAGTTCAATTCAGTAAACATTTACTGATCTCTGTTATGTACTCAAACACTGTACTAAAGCTGCTCCACCTACAAGTTAAATCTTAGAGCTGCCCCAAAGGAGCTCAGTTTTACTTGTTTTAATCATGAACTCATTATCTTTATAGTTCAGATATAATCAGTAACTTTATATTTCTTTGAAAAAAGACAAGTAGCTGATTTGACAGGAGATATACTTGTTCTGGATCATCTGTCGATACCCAATGTGACATTCTGGTTAATTTCTTCATGTCTCTTTTCCCAGGTCTATATCCTTTTCCACCTCCCATTTCCTCTCCTCTTGCTAGTTCACTGCCCCCCTCTTCTTCATTATGATACTATAGGACTTTTAAATGGAAAGCGTATATAAACATTTCAAGTTCAGTTTACATACTACCTAAAACTGTTACGGACTTCTTTTTAGAGAGACAGAAGTAACCTAGAGCATTCCTTAAGACTGAGGTATCGGGAACTAGACTGCATGTGTCTGAATCTCAACTCTGCTATTTTCTATTCACTTGATCTTTGGGAAAAAACCAATCTTCTTGTACTTCACCTTGCTCATCTGTAAACTGAGGATGGTAATAAAGTGGGGGTGATGAGATGGTACGGACCTCATAGGTTGTTATGAGAATTAAATGATTTGGTGTATGTATTAGTCTGTTCAGGCTGAAATAGTGAAAAATGCCATTGAGCAGCAGTCCTGAACCCTTTTGGCACCAGAAACCAGTTTCATGGAAGATGAATTTTCCATAGACAGTGGAGAGGATGAGGTCGGGGGGATGGAAAGTTAGCAATGGGGAGGTGGCTGTAAATACAGATGAAGCTTAGCTTGTTCGCCTGTCGCTCACCTTCTTCTGTGTGGCCCAGTTCCTAATAGGCCAAAGACTGGTACTGGTCCATGGCTCTGGGGGTTGGGGACCCCTGCCATTGACTGGATGGCTTAAACAACAAACGTTTATTTTTTACAGTTATGGAGGCTGAGAAATCCAAGATTGAGGCACCAGCAGATTTGGTGTCTGGTGAGGACTCACCTCTGGTTTATAGATGGCTGTCTTCTCACAGTGTTCTCTCTTGGTGAAAACAGTGAGAGACTCTGAGAGTCCCTTTTATAAGGGCGCTACTCCCGTATGTGGGGGCTGCATCCTCATGCCTCATTACCTCCCACAGGCTTTACCTCCCAATGTGATCACGTGGGAGTTAGAATTGCAACACAGGATTTGAAGACACAAGCAGCCCATTGTTGTAAAATACACACACACACACACACACACACACACACACACACAACTCTTAGAATGTTGCCTGGAACGCATTAAATGTCAACCATTTATACATTTTATTGTAATTTTTTATTTTATCTGATTATTTAAAATAAGATGTACAAAGAAATAAGCGAGACAAACATAAGTGACCAATATTGGTCAGATGACAAATTCTCTGCCTTAATATTCTTAACTTATTTTACCACTTTTGTTTTCAGAATGTTCAGCCTGATAAAGAAATCGTGGTGGACATGATAATGTTCTTATGGCAAAAATGCAAATTAGGAATTCAGCGGATCAGTATGTCTGGAAAAGACTATGCGAAATTCACCCAGAAAATCAGTACTAATAAAGTATTCCTTTTTGTTTTTTTTTCCACATTTTTTGTTACTAATAATTAAATTGAGACATTTAAATTATCCCTAACTATCCACCTGTGTAACTACCATTTTTAAAAACGTATTGCTAAGTGAGCTTTTCTTTTAATGTATTCCCTGCTCTTCTACCAGTTTAGTTGTGGGGAAGGGAGGTGTTTTGGATTTTTAAGGGAGGAAACATTATAGCGTGCCTGAGGTCACATGAGTGTGGATAAATTTAAGAAAGTTGATATTAGAAAATGCAAGTGAGTAAGGAGTGTCAGACTCTTTTCCTGCAGTCATATACATAGACTACATAGACTATTTTCAAGAGCTATTCATAGGAAGAAAGAAATTGAGCAAGTGAATATTATAACCCAGAAACTTAGGAGAAAATATTTTAGTAACAACACAGTATCCAGTGACTCTCAGCCCCCCTGAGATGGGCCCCCCTGAGAAGGCACAGGCAGGGTTTCATCACATTCTCTGACGAAGTAATGATGGGCTGCATACATATTATTTGCTCATCTTAGCTCCCAAACTATGGTGCCTAATTTTGTGCTAAGCTTTGGGAACATAGGCATGAAAGACAGTGTTCAAGGCCCCTAGTGTGGAAGCTAAAACACCTGCTTCCCCCTCACTGTTTTGGAGGACTTTGCTAGTGATCATAACAGCTCTTTTTTAGGAAGAGCAATGAGAATTTTGAGGACAATCTTCTCTGATATATAAAAACAACACAATAACTTTTCCATTATGGCTGTAATGCAGACCATAAGCGTAAGCAAGTCTTATTTATGAATTTATGTAAACATATTTATTATTAAATATCTTATTAGGATCACTGAACTTTATATTATTTATAATTAAGATGTACTAATAAGGAAGGAGTATCTTTATAATGTTTTCATATAATTAGCAAATGGCAATTTCAAGGAAGTACTAGGTTTTGAACAGTGTGACTCTTTCTACAATGTAATATGCTTTAATTTGATTTTGCTGTATGTTTTCTCTTTTTTGTTTTTTCTTTTTAGTGGATTCATCTTCTGTGGCAAATAAATGAAGTAATTCACTGCTATAAAATGGAAGACTTTGACGTTGTGGTGGTGGCAGAGGTCACGTTACGATTAAGTGAGATACTGGAGCTGTTAGGAAATCCGAAGAGGAAATTTAAAAAAACTACAGGTAAAATAGCAAATGAAAAGGGATTATAAATAAATAAATAAATAAATAAATAAATAAATAAATAAATAATATGTGTACATTTTATATATATGTGCAGAATTTCAGTTAGGGAGCAGAGAGAGAAAATAAATCATCATGTATGCATTCATCCTATACTAATGATTATCAGCATCTTGTCAATCTTATGTCATCTGTCACTGCAATACTTTCCTTTTTCCTGAAGTGTTTTACAGCGACATCCTGTCATTCCACCACCAAATGCCTCAAAATACCTCAATGTGTGTGTACATATATATAGTATATGGGTGTCTCTCTGTCTTTCTGTCTGTTGGTCTGACATTTTTCTTATAAAACCACAAAGCCATTATTATTATATCCTGTATGATTTTTGAAAAATTTTGTGTTCTTTATTGTAGTATAAATATCTTAAGTCCATTTGTTCCAATCAAAATCCAAGCAAGCTCACACTTTTTATTTTCCTATACATCTGTCCTCTCTTGCTAATCTGCAACAGCTCCTCTTCTCCTCACCCCCTTTTCAGGTTAATTTTTGAAGACATTGAGTCATTGCATTACCCTGTAGGATTTCCTACATTCTGGATTTGGCTATTTGCATCCTTGTGGTATCAATTCCCTTGTTTCTCTACCTGGTCGTTAGGTCTAGAGGTTTGCTTAGGCTGAAGTGATACCTCATCAAAAAGAATTCTTGTCATTATCTTATTTTTTTGGCAAGATACTTCATAGGTGGTGCTGTTTATCTCTGTTGCATTGAATCAGGAAGCATATAATGCCTATTGTCCCCCTTTTTGTGATGTAAAGATTTATCAGTGAGTTCAGGTACTGTCAGCCTGACCTTTTTCCTAGGTTGGTTTCATCAGAAGCAGATTCTGAGACAAGGAGTTGAGTGAAGTAGTTTACTTGGGGCATTATCCAGGGAAGCTTGGTGGTGGAATGGAAAAGTAAGACAGAGGAAAGGAAGTCAGTACAAAATTCAGTACGTTAATGAGATCTATAGAACATGCCTCAGAGAGCTGGGAGGTTGGGTATTTATACAACTCTCGTATGTTATTTTTTTTAATATATTTTATTGATTATGCTATTACAGTTGTCCCATTTATGTTATTGGTTGAAGGCTGCTGGAGGAAGTGGGGGTGAGAAGCCAGAAGGGGCTTCAAACTTCTGTCATTCTTCCTGTATTTATTATATTGACTTCTTCAGTGAAGAACTTCATCAGCTATTTGGTTACTTTAGTTAGTTTTCATTGTGTGGTAGACATTATATTTGCTAAATATTTTATAGAAATAATTGGAGACTGTAGGTGATGCTACCTTCTTCCATAGAAGATTTATATTTGCTTTTGCTAGATGCACAAAGGCACTACTACTCCAGGATTCCATTATTCCACTTTGAGAGATACGATAATTTGAAGCTGAGGTACTCTGTCTTTGAAGGCCTATTTTCAGTTTACTCTGACTCCTAGGATGCAACCCCTTCTGACTTATCGCCCTTGGTGGGTCCTGTATACTAATCCTCGTTGCTGTAGCTTGTCAAAGTTGTCAAAAGTACCACTCAGTTTCTCTCTCCAGAACTGAAGAAAGTCCGCAGTGGGAAAAATATCTCCAGTGCCACTCTGTACTCCCTGGGCTTTCTTCCCAAGGTGCAGGTGATGTTCTCTTCTCAAAGTCCTGGCCTTACACTGATTACTCATTACCCTCATGGTGTACCAATGAAATAAACCTCTACTTTCCAGTTTTAGGCAGGAGAATTTTTCTAGGTTACCTCTTTCTGGAAGCAAATGGCCTGATGATTTCTTTTTAAAAAATCTCTTTCTTACTCAATTTTTTTTTATTGCTATTCAAGTGTAGTCTCCTTGTTCCCCTCATTCCTGACCTCTCCTGCCTCCCACCCTCAATCCTACCCCTTTGGCTTCGTCCATGTGTCCTTTATACATGTTGCTTGACTTACTCAATTTTAATGTTTTGTTTACTAGTTACTTTTGGGGGACTATTATATTGTTGTGTTTTATACTCTGTTTAATTATAAATGGCCTATATGCAATGTATTGTATTTTTTTGTTGTTGTTAAAATGTTTGATTTCTAAAAAACTAGTCAATATTGGAACACAATCCATTATGAATTTGGAAACTTCTACATTTATGTAATGAGGGGTTGTCCCCATGTAGATGCAGAAATTCTTGTAACTTTTCCAAAATTGTTATTGTCATCACCTTGTTGGTACATAAAACATAAAGTGCAAGTCATTTTTTTTTTATATTAATTATGGCAGTCTACTTCAAAATGCTGTTAGGCTGTTTATTAAGTAATGCATTATTTAGTTTAAATTACTAGATAAATTTTAAAACAGGAAACTAACATTGTCATACAAATATTTGTAATTTATATTCTCTAATTCAGTCCAGCCTTCTCTGATATTTCTCTAGGTTCATAAGGCTTTTGAACTGTTATTTTCTGAATGCTTTTGAATCAACTTTATGAAAGGAACACTCATTTCTTTACCCTAATTTTATCTTATTGATAATCAAGAGTCTAGATTTGTTTTGTTGTATTATAAGACACTTTTATATTAACTTATAAAAAGGAAAAAATTAATTATGTGGAAGAAACAGTGTGGTATTTAGTCAAATTCTAAAATGTTGCATCATTTCTAAACTCTGGGGTAATTAAAAAGATAACCAACTTAGTGTAATCTTTTTTTATGACGATGGTTCACTTTTCATTTTTCTCCTTTTGTTTTTGGGGTCCTTCCTTCTTTCCCTTTGTTTCTTCCTCTCTCCTCCTCTCTCCTCCCCTCTCCTCCTACTCTTCCTACTTTTCCTCCTCTTCCTGCACTTCCCCGCCTCCTCCTTCTTTTCTCTCTCTTTCTTTCTCTTCAGATGTATCTTTCACGAAAGAGACTGGTGAACCCCTTGGGACTCTGAACGGGGACCCGGAAATTCTTCCACTAATAAAGGTATTGCAAAATATTTTGTTTTAGACACACACAATGAGCTCTTTATTTTAAATTTAGAACTATAAAACATATAATTACCTTTCAGACAAGTCCCAAAATGTGTCAATTTATGCCCAAAACAATGCAAGTTGATTTCTTTATGTCTCAGAGGAAAAATTCTCCTGAAAATGACTTCAATTTAATTTTATTTTCTTAGTGAGCACCCTTTTCATTTTGTTTTTATTTTATTAAATTGTCTGAAATAGTGTTTTAGAATCTCTCAATATTTTGTTATCAGATCAAAATATAGTTAAAAACATGAATTTTAATTGTAAATAATATTAAATTTGTAAATATATAATGGCCTGTTATAGAAATAATTTTGAATATTTAAAATTTGAGAATTTATAATTTCTACACATATTTAGAACTACTGGGACATTTTTCTTTGCTTTAGAAAAATATACAATCAGCTTTAAAAATAAGATAGATAGCCCTGACTGGTGTGTCTCAGTTGGTTGGGCATTGTCCCACAAAGCAAAAGATTACTGGTTTGATTCCTGGTCAGACCTCATGCCTGGGTTGCAGGTTTGGTCCCTGGTTGGGGTGTGTAAGAGAGGCAACTGATGGATGGATCTCTCTCACATTGATGTTTCTCTTCCTCTCTTTCTCCCTCCTTTCTCCTCTTTCTAAAAAGAATAAAATCTTAAAAAATAAACTAGATAAACTATCTTAAAAGAATTTATAGTTACATTACTATTGACGTTTTGAATATGTTGTGATTCACAGACAGCAGAGATATCCTCCTCTGACAATAAGTTATTACCTGTTTAAAATGCACTTAGAACTGTCCCTGGCACACGGCAAGTTCCCAGTTAGTGGTAGTTTAAGAGAATCCAGGAGATGAGGGAGATGGTTGGCTATTCCTCTTCTTGACGATTTTTCTTACAATATTGGAATTATTTATATACATTATGGATCATGTTGCTGTATAGATATGAATGGGAGTCTAGGGAACTGCTTCATATATATAATAAACATTCATTTATTTACAGGCAGAAGCTAGTATTGTTGTGCAGTAGAGAGGACTGTTTTTACGTTTACATCAGTAGTGTCATGCTGTGTGTGCTCTTCTGCAGCTCGCTTTCTAAAACTCGGTATTGTGTTTGTGAGATTCACTCAAGTTGATACATGTAGTCATAGTATTCATTTTCACTACTATAGCCAACTTGCTCAAAGTCACACAGTAAGTGGCTTTGAACTTCGAGGTGTTGCCCTCAAAGTCCAAGCATTTAGCCACTATGCTATGTTGACTCTTGATTATAAGAAGGTATCAGGATATTTTTATAAAAGATATTTTTCTTTTTTATTGTTGTTCAAATACCTTTGTCTCCATTTCCTCCCCCTACTACTCTCCCCTGCTTCACCCACCCCCACCTTCCACCCTCAATCCTTCCCCCACTTGGCTTTGTCCATGGGTCCTTTACACATGTTCCTTGATGACCCTTCCTCTTCTTCTCCCACTTTCCCCTCCCCTGCCCTGGTTACTGTCAGCTTGTTCTTTATTTCAATGTCTTTGGTTATATTTTGCTTGCTTATTTGTTGTGTTGATTAGATTCCACTTATAGATGAGATCATGTGGTATTTGTCCCTCATTGCCTGGGCTTATTTCACTTAGCATAATGCTCTCTAGTTCCATCCATGCTGTTGTGAAGGGTAGGAGCTCCTCCTTTCTTTCTGCTGCTTAGTATTTCATTGTATAAAAGATATTTTTCTAATGCACAAAAATGCAAGTCCTGAGAAACTGGATACAAATCAAATATCATGAAAGAACTGGGAGGTCACTCTGAAATTACTTTCTCAAATGAATGTTCATCTTCTAATTATAGGTTTCAGGGAATGCAATTTTTGAGTTCTTTACACCTGTATTATGTTTTCTGAAGGGAGCTAGAGTTAAGAAATCTAAATTAAAAACAGAATGTTTGAACTGCATAAGAGATTGAGGAGGCATAACTGTCTGTCAGTGGTGTTTTCAGGGATTATGCACAGTGTTTGCCAAATATACAGCTTCCTGTTTTCCATTTCAGACATACTGATTCATAATTTTAGGTGTGAGGTTCTTAAAGTTCTTAATTGAGGCATGTGCCTCTTAAAAGTTCCCCAGGTAGATACTTAGGGCACAAGAATTTGAGAATCACTGACTTAGTGGGCTCCCACTTACTCTCCAAGGCTTCACAGGGCAAGGATAAGAATACTAGTGGAAGTTTCAAAGTGCTAGGTTCTGGCTTGCGATGGAAAATTTCTGGCAACTAATGCCACTAAATGAAGTGGATTTCATAGGCGGTGGCAGTTTTTCCACAACAACAACCACCACAAAAACTGAGCATCACTTATGCACTGTTGCTGTTATTTAAATCAGAAAAATGTACACTTTCTTTGAGATGACTTACTGTCATCTGATGGGAAATTGTCAAAAGATGTATCCAAGTCTGATGACAATATTGTAAATGGCACCCCCTAAAATTGTGCAATATACAACCTTCCTGCTATACTGGGGCACTCGGTAGACACAGTAGAGGCAACTCACTGGTGTGGTCTAAGGGCACAGCAGTGAGTCCTAACTCTCATACTGACTGCGTGTGCCATCATGAACAAAAAATCTTGTCCATTTTAATTTATTATTTCAGTTACACATTTTAAATTAAATATTGGTACCATTGTGGAAAGCAGTACCTGGCCTATGGCAGCCATTCAGTTTTTCTCTTATGTTTCCTATAGAGCACTGAATCTCAACCCAGGACCTCAGACCCATGTGGAGGGGAGTGGAGTGGGGAGAAGGAGTGACAGTTTATTGTAAGGACAGTCCAGAACCCATACACTCACCTAGCAGAGTCTGTCAGTGAGATCAATTACGTGTCTTGCATATACACATACGACTGTTTAAAAAATATGAGATGCTATTGTGATTACATAAATATTATTTGCGAGTGATACTGAATATGTAACAGCTATTTTCAACAAATTGATTATAGAATTAAAACAACTAATGGCTATCTACCTCATAGGACTATGGGAATTTAAAAATTAATTTGTGTAAAGCATTTAGCCTAGTACCTGGAACGTGTTTTAATTAAATCTTAGCTTTGACGATGAAGAAGATGATGATAAGGATGGTGGTAAGGATGATGATGATAGAATGTGGGGGTGTGTGTGGGGTCTTTGAAATTTTTGATGTCTAAAAGGTATCCTTAGAGACTTTAGTTTCTGGAAAAGCAGCAAACTAGATGATCTGAAAACTCTTGCTACAAAACACCTAGAAATTTTGGACAGAATCAAACAGATATTCTCATGTACACTGCAGAGTTCACAAGAAAGTATGGTAAATAAATCCCAGGGGCCAAACTAGAAAGGGGAACCAAAAACGAGAATGTAAGTTTATGAGTAGATGCTGCTGTAGATTAATGGACTCAGTTACAGAGACACTTAGACCAGCCATCCAGGGACAAGAGGTGAGGCTTGGGCACATGAAAGATGAAGGCTTGAAACCGAGATTCACATGAAGTTAGATCCTACACAAGACTACGTGCAAGGAAAAGGTAAAGTAGGAGAAGAATCTGGCTATTTGTATGGGGAGGTATCTCAGTGGGTGCTGAGAAGAGGAGAGAATGAGAGAAAGTCTCTCTAATGACTTCCAATTTTGGGCTTGTCCTCAAGTAGGTCTGTTATTTGAATTCACACACTTGAGTTGCTTGAAAACCTTCATAAGCCTGTGATTCTTTTTTTTTGACTGGGGCTATGCATTTTTTTTTTTTTTAGTTGGTGCACAAATGTAGTTGAAGTGCTGGACTTTACAACCCATCCCTCAGCACAACTTTGTCACACAAACTATAATAATCACAATAATCGGAACACTGATTCTTGTGTGAGTCAGATTTTTATAAAAAGGGTGTCATGGACAGCATTTGCACCTCTTCAATTTAACCTTTCTTGTGATCCTGTGATTCTTTTATCTCCATTCAAGAAAGCAGAGAGAGCTGTGCCATATACCATATTTTGCCATGTACACAGCACACCCATGTTTTTGGCCCAAACTTTGAGGAAAAAATTTTTGTTTTAATTTTTTAATTCAATTTTTTATTTATATATAAAACCAATTATATCCCAGGGCATTATTTTGCATAAAGATATCATTATTGCTTTCTAGAGTTACACTTTAATGCATAAGCATAAATAAAAGAATTAAAAACATTTATATAGATACAGAATTAGTACTACCCATGTATAATGTACATCCCTATTTTTCCCTCAAAAATTTGGGTAAAAAAGTGTGCATTATACATGGCAAATATGGATATTATATGTCTTGAATGGATATATGTAACCAAATTGTGAGTAATCCAGAAATGCAAGGATGATTTAACGTTAGAAACTCTATAATGCAATACATCACATTAGCAGATGAAAAAAAAGTATGACCACTTCAGTAGATAAAAGAGATTCAATAAAGGCATTTGAGAAAATTCAACCACAATTTTTTAAAGGATAACTTAACAAGTGAGGAATAGAGCTTCTGTATCCCAAGAAGGGCGTCATCCAAAGGCCTTCAGTGAGTGTCATACTGATGGCGAATGACCAAAAGCACTCCCTTTATACTGATGTAACAACATAAGATACCTGTCATTCTTCTGTTCACCTCCTAGAGGGCTTAGACTCTTGAGTACAAAAAGAAAGCAGAAAAAAGGTATAAGAACTGCAAAGGAAGTACCAACTTTGTATTTATTCACAGACAGTACAAACATTGCACATTTTTAGTAGTAGCAGTCTAACTGTCCATCAGTAGAAGAGTAGATAAATAAATTGTGACATATTCCTCAGTGTGACACAATTTACTACAGCCATGAAGATGAATGAACTAGAGTGCGCCTGAGCCAGAGTAAGCTTGGCGTCATTGCCATTCTCTCATATGCGTTACAGGAGGAAAACCTGAATCTCATTTCTGTATGGTTCTGGGTTAGTCTTCCGATGAGGGACATGTGCGTGAGTTTGTAATGCAAAGGGAAAAGAGAGTTTTTATGCTTCAGTGGCAGATGGAAAGAGCAAGTTTACTAGCCCTAATGGGCAAGTTCTTGCAATTCACTTGCTTCGTGTAGTAGATCATTGAGGTTACCAGCTGCCTCCTAGATTCTTAGATTCACTGAGGCAAAATAGTCATAGACAGCTCTCCTGATCTTTGTTCCCCAGGCCTTCCGACAACGGTGATAGACACCTCCAGTTCTGTATGTGAACTCCCTTTCTGCTTGGGATATCTAGAGTCATTTTGTGTTCCTAACGAAATCCTGACTGACCCATGGAGTTACATACACTAGCTTGAAAAACTTTCAACAACATATGGTTGAATGAAAAAAAGCAAACTGCAGAATTTTATGAATGAATTAAAAATATACAAAGCAATAGCGCACATCATTAATGGACACGTACACATATAGTAAAAGTTTAAAAACATGCAAAAGAATGGTAAAGCCAGATTCAAGGACAAAGGCTACCTCTCGGGCAGAGAAGAGCAGTGTCATTGTGACAGTCACACAGGTTTTGAGTGTGTGCACGGTGTGTTTGCTTTATGTCCCACAGTTTTTCTGTAGAGAGTATAGGGGGTTGGAAAGTTTGAACAAAGTTGGTTACTCTTTACGTTCATCTCCATATATAAATAATTACATTAAAAAGGTATTTAGTTTTAGAAAATCATGGTGTTGACCTTTGAATTTAATGGAGTCTAAATTTCTAGCTCTGAGATTCTGAGGTTTAAAAAACTTAACTTTCAAAATAAAGTATGTGAAAATGACAAATTAGTTATATTTTTAAAATTTGCCCATACATTTGGTATAGTCAGAATTCTGAAAACCATAAAAGGAGGTTGCATATGCGTTTGTGAAAAGTCTAATGTATATTTGGAAAAATGATGAAATGTACTCATTATTTCACCCTCATTAATAGTACTCCATATTTAATCAAAGACAAATACAGCTAGTAAGAAATATAAGTTTGGTAACGTTGGATGGACTATTTAAATTTGTTTTTTGGTTTTGAATTGTTTTTGAAAAAAGTTCAGAAATGCTGCATATGATTTTTCCTTAACTTTTATTTTTGTTTTTTGTTTATAAAATCACTAGAAAACACCCTTGGAACAGTTATTTTTGGCTTATGAACTTCTTGACAAAGCAATTGGTGGAATAAATTTCAATTGCATGTTAACTGCTTTGCCAAATGGATCATCAGTGTTTGATCATTACTATGTCAAGGTAAGAATGGGAAACTTTTCATTGCAATATTTTATTGTTTATGTTATTACAGTTGTCCCAAATTTCTCCCTTGTCCCCCCTCCACCCTGCCCAGCCCCCACTCCCAGTCATTCCCAGGGAAACTCTTTTTTTTTTTAAGATTTTATTTATTTATTTTTAGAGAGAAGGGAAAGGAGAGGAGAGAGGGAGAGAAATATTGATGTGCAAGAGATACATTGATTGCTTGTCTCTTGCACACCCCCACCCGGGGACCTGGCCCACAGCCCACACATGTGCCCTGACCGAGAATGGAACCAGCAACCTTTGGGTTCATAGGCCAGTGCTCAGTCCACTGAGCCATGCCAGCCAGGGCAGTCCCAGGGAAACTCATATTGAAGTTTTACTTAAGTAGGATGAGGACTGGCCTTGCAAGTAGATAAGTAAATCATGATTTGTGGTGGCTTCCCTTTCATAAGTCAGAAATATATTCACTCTCCTCTTCCCAGAAAAAATCAAGAAGAGTGAGGAGTCTTTGAATTTGTCATTGAAGCTGGATTTGTAAGGCAGAGTGCAATGGGTTGAGAAATGAAGCAGGTTTTGATGCCTAGGAATAAAATGGTAACTTGCATGCTTAGAGGGTAGGGCTATTTTTAGCATATCTTGGTAACTGTATTTCTTTTTTGATTTTTACTTCAACTCTATCAAAGTACTCCCATGATGGAGATGAAGATATTCCCAAACCAGTCACACCAGATAGTTTCATGATGGATTTGCATCTTGAACTAATTCAAGCTCAGCACCGAATAGCTGTTGTGCTTCTTGACAAATTGCAAGGTAGTAGCCATCAAAGCAAATAATTCATTCTGAATCAATTTTAAGATAAATTTAAGTATAGAATCAATTTAATTTGTAAATTGTTATTGTAAATTGTGTGTTTTCCAGATAAATTTTATTATTTTATTTTTTCTTCTCTGGTTAATATTGAAAATAGCTTCATTATTCTGTACACCTTCCCTAGCTAGTAAGTTAGTAAACTCTAAAAAATTTTTTGCGCTATAGTAAATTATTGGTGTTTCATTAATTCAATGAAACAAGACATTTACTGAGTGCCACCCAAGACCCAGGATCTGTGGTAGACGTGGTAAATAAGACACAGCCTCTGCTTTTGAGCTTACAGGTAAGTAAGCTAACTATAATAACAGAGGTTGCTAAACGTAATAGAAATAGGCTCAGAGTTTTAGTTATGGCACATAGGAGTATCTATATTACACAAGGAAGTCAGGGATGACTACCTGGAAGAGGTGACCATTGACCAGAAAGCTAATAAATATTATCTTTTTGAAGATGGAAATGAGGCCATCATTTTGGAAAGAGAAAGTAAGATTTAGCAGGGTGGAAGAACAATTGTATGGTACAGTTTTAGGTATGACTGGAACTCTCTTGTGGCTGGAAAAAGAGCTCACAGGGGCAGGGGGAATAACAGACATGCCTAGGGAGAGAGGTCACAGATAGATCTTGAAGGGTTAATCATTTACGTTTTAGCCTGGCAGCTAATGAAAAAACTGAGGAAGACATTTCTGACAGCTGTCAGAGGGCAGATGGGTTGAAGCTAAGTAGTGCTTGCCTTATTATTAGATAATACAAATAACATGTTTACTTGATCTCAAAATAGGACTTAATATCATTAGGTCTAAAAACTCCTCTGTTCAGGATTAAATTTTGATAAAACCAAATTGCTCTTGACATGATTATATAGCCACTATTAATAAAACCAGCAATTCTCCATTTTAAATTACTGAGTAATTATAGAATAGAACTAAGTGTTGTGGCGTAGGATGACCTCTGTTCTCCATCTAAAGCAGTCAGAAACACTGACATCTTCTGTACAGCTGAATAGATTTCATCAGATTCAGGTCTAATTAATTAATTAGTTCATTAATTGTTGAGTGGAAACTTTTACCCACCAGCTTTATTAAGATGTAATTGACATGTAACATTGTGTAAATTTAAAGTGTACAATGTGTTGATTTGATACACTTATTTATTGCTAAATGATTACCACCATAGTGTTAGCTAAAACCTCTATCATGTCACATAATTACTGCTTCTTTTTTGAGGTGAGAACATTTAAGGTATCTCTTAGCAACTTTCAAGTACATAATACAGTACAATTTCTATAATCACCATGCTGTACCTTAGGTCCCCAGAACTCATATCTTACATCTGGAGGTTGGTAGTTTTTGACTAACATCTCCCCATTTCCTTCACCCTCCCAGTTCTGTTTCTGTATGTTCAGCTTTTTTAGGTTCCACATATAAGTGATATTATATAGTATTTGTCTTTCTGTCTGTGTGACTTATTTTACTTAGCATAATGCCTTCAGGGTCCACAATTTCCCTTTTTTCATGGCTGAATAATATTCTTATACATATGTGTGTGTGTGCATATACACTATATATATATGTACATTTTAATCTAATATATATATACTACATCTTCCTTACCCATTTTCCTTTTGTGGACACTTAGTTTATTCCCATATCTTGGCTGTTTTGTATACTGTTGCAGCAAATATAGGAAGGCAGATATCTCTTTGAGATCCTGTTTCCATTTCCTTTGCTGATATACCCAAAAGTGGGATTGCTGGATCATATGGTAGTTCTATTTTTTATTTTTTAGGAACTTCTGTATTCTTTTCCATAGAACCAGTTTACATTCCCACCAACAGTGCACAAGGGTTCCCTTTTCTCCACATCTTCACCAACACTTACCTATTTATTGTCTTTTTGATAGTAGACATTCTGTTTAACACGTGTGAGGTGATATCTCATTGTGGTTTTGATTTTGCTTTTCCTGATGATTAGTGATGTTGAATAGACACTTTTTATGTGTCTGTTGGCCATCTGTATGTCCTCTTTGGAAAAATGTCTATTCAGTTCCTCCACCCATTTTAATCATATATGTGTGTGTGTGTGTGTGTGTGTGTATGAAATAGTAATATATAATAATATATATTAGTAATATGTATATTACTATTGAGTTGTAAAAGTTCTTTATATATTTTAGATATTTACTGCTTATCCAACATATGATTCGCAAATATTTTCTTCCATTCTGTAGTTGCCTTTTCAGTTTGTTGATTGTTTCTTTTGCCATGCAAAGGCTTTCTAGTTAATGTAGACCCACTTAATTTTTTTATTTTGTAGCTTACACTTTTTCTGTCAGGTCAAAAGAAATTGTTGCCAAGACTAACATCAATATGCTTTTTCTCCTGTGCATTCTTCTAAGAGTTTCTGGGTTTCAGTTCTTAAGTTTAAGTCTCTAATCCATTCTGAGTTAATTTTTATGAGTGGTTTAAGGTGGGGTCCAGTTTCATTGTTCTGCATATGGATATGCAGTTTTCCCAACACCATTTATTCAAGGGACTATTTTTTTCCTCATTGATTATTCTTGGCTCCATTGTCAAATATCAAGTGAATGTATATGTATGTTTTATTTCTGGGCTCTCACTCCTGTTCCATAGGTTTGTCTATTTTTATGCCAGTACCATACTGTATTGACACTATAGCTTTGTAGTATAGTTTGAAATCAGGAAGTGTGATGCCCCCAGCTTCATTCTTCTTTCCCAGACACTTTTGTTTATGAATGGATATGGAACTTTGTTGTTTTAGTGGAGGAGGGGGATAAAAATGAGACACATCTGATGCTGCCATGATGCTGACATCACCCCTCTGTCATGCTATTCTATAATAATTCCTGTAACTTTTTTCTTTTATGACTTATTTTTGAAGATGTGTTTCTAAGACACCCTATGATCTACGTTTTTCTGGTAGTTTCCTCATCTCATTGAATCACATTAAGCTGCATATATTGTCCATTTGTCCTATTTTTGGTGAGGCTAAACAGTAATATCTTGTTAAGGTAGTGTCTACCTAATGGTACTGTTTCCTCTGTATAACGAAAAAGTAACTGGTATTGTCTGATGACGGCTTTGAGATGGAATGAATGTCTTACTCCCCAACAGATTTTTCTCACTGAATAGTTTTAGCATCTACTGGTGATCCTTCTGGAATGAGTTATTATGACGGCTATGCATGGTGACTTTCTAATTGAACTATTCATGCTACGTTTATTTGCTGTCATTGTTATTTTGTGAAGAACTGTCCCTAATTTTTCCCTTTCAATTTTTGAGTTATACTATGGAGTGGATTTCTTTTTTATTAAATATTTTTAAGTCAGTTACTATCATTGTTCTTTCGGATGCTCAAAGTCACACATTTTGCCACTGGGAGGCCTCAGACTGGGTTCTGTCTTCTTTTGCTGTGTCCTCATTATTCTTTGAGCAATTTCTTGCTTTCTGCACAACAGAATGTTCTAGACCTACCTTATGTTTCATCCTCCCCAGACTTGGAATCAAGTCATTTTTGTAAGGATTCCTGATTCCTTTTGGTAAGAAATAGCATTTAAAAACCAAGATCTGAGTTAGGAGTGTTCATTATTGTTGGGATGTCAATTAGTTTTTGTCGTTGTTGTTGATAGAGATAAGAATATGCATTTATTTATATCACAAGTTCTTTCTGAAATTGCAAATTCAAAGTCCAGCACTGTGCAAGTCTACACAGTTTTTGCATTTCCCTTTTGTATTTTCCTTCTCCTGTGTTGAAAACTCAGGTTTCCAACAATATCAAAGTAATAAGTAATTTACTTTATCTGGACATATTAACAAGGTACTTTAAAAATTATTATTCAACCAATACCACCATTAACAACAAACTTAACAAGTAAATAGAGGATTTCTTTGTAGTTCATTTTTCTTAGAATATATGACACATCAGAGACTGTTCAAATTTGCTTGAGTTATCCCTAAGAAACATACTTGGTGTGGAGGAGAGCAATAATAATAAAAATATCTGTGTCATATATAAATCGAAGAACTTGATAAGGTTCTTATCATAAATGAAGTCACTCAGAATAATAACTTTGAATGTTCTTTAACTTAAAAAGATTGGGTCAGGAGTGTATTTCAAAATGTGAATGGCATGTATGCATCAGGTTTTCTTTGAGACAACTAGCTCATGATTCTCATTTAGTAGCCATATTATCTTCTTCCATGGAGAAAGAGTGTTTATTTACTCACGGAGTTACTAAACAGTTCATTCTCAAATAGTCATCTGTAAATCTTTGAAAGTCTAATGATTCTCTGAGTTTTTATCGGCGACCACTTGAAAATAGTGAGGGTAGACTTGAACTAAAATTTAAAAGGAATATTCTGTTATTATTTCTTTGCAGTATCTTTGGGTCTCCTTGGATTTTTTCTCTGCTTTATTGGACTACCACTCTAGCATAGATTTTCAGCTTGTTCCTCCTCTCTTTCCTCACTCTGGTTGGCTGCTGCCAGACTAATGTGGCCTGAGTACTGCTTTTGTCATTCTTATGCAAGAACTTTACAATGGTTTACAAATGGTTGCTCTTTGAGGACAGTGGCATTAAATATGACTCATCTTTAATGGGTAGTCAGAGTTTTCCTGCACTCTCATCCTTTTTATCTTCAGTAGTTATAATCTTGAAAGCTATCACTTAATTAGCATTTATGATACCTTAGATACTGAGAGAATGATGTATTATTTTCCGAATTGTGTTTGTATCTCCATGTAGATAAATTTCCTTATCCTTTGCCATTAGAGAAACCTTATATTCTTTAATGGTATCTGTTGGCATCTTTTCAGCAGTCATCATCCCATGGTGACTGATATGCATTAGCAAAAATAAACCCCAATGTAGGGGGTGTATTATAAGGTTACTACAGGAACCATCATCCACCTCCAAGGACAGAAACAAAATATTGCCAGGTCTCTTGAGGACCAGACCTGGAAAATAAAAAATCAGTGCTACATTCCCTGTCTCTCTGGGCCAGCATACCTACCTTTATTCCTTTCTCCTACACCAAGCTTTCTCTCTTTTCTGCCCCACCTTGATGGTCAGTCCCAGTTGTACATCAGGATGTCTCGCGATGCCCACCATCACCTGGCAGTGATTTGTGTTAGTTGAAAATCTTGAGAGAGGCTCTCATTCCATCAGCCGCAGCTACAGGAGAGCGGAAGTTTTCACCTGGTACTCTTGCAGGGACCATGAGTGAAGCAATTTTGAAAAGTTCATGAAAATGGAAAGTGAACAAAAGTAGATTGGATCCTACTTATCAGTCTTCAAGATGATTTTATTTAAGATGAAATAGAAAATACATACATACATATATGCATATTTGAATGAAGACTAATTTGAAAATTCTTATGTCCTCGGGTATACTGTGGCAAATATAAGAAAATCTGACAATAAAACTGCATTACAGTAGATTTGTTTGAATTTTTATCTATCAGTGGAAAAAGATAATGTGATAGAGGAAGTGATAGTTTCACAAATAGTTAACTATTCTTTAATGTTTAGAAAAGATTTCCTTTTTTGGACACACACCTAATTGTAATGACAGTCTCATTTTTCCTCTTCAGTTTTGCAGACTCCAACTGTTAACAAAAGTGTGTCTACCAAAAATCCAGAAAAGCTAAAACAGTCTGGAAGCGCTGATTGTTTTACAGGTAATTGAAACTGGGATAACCTGTTTTTCAAAAATTTGTAGAGATAGTTTTTATGTCACCCTTTTGGTAAAATGTTTGTTTACTTTTCCAGAAGAAACTGTAATGAATAAAATAAGGAAGAATAAGCTATCTAAAGCGGTTTACTTGATGCAAAAAGCTCTTCTAATATTTGAGAAAGATACAACCTCTACATCTTCACATAACTTTTTGATGGTAACAATATATCATTCCTTTTTTTTTTTTAGTTTTGACATAAAACCTCTGATACATGAATGATTTATTTCCCTTTTCTTTTTTTTTTTTAAATTATTATTTATTTATTTATTTATTTATCTTTTTTTAGAGGGGAAGGGAAGGAGAGAGGGAGAGAAACATCAATGTGCGGTTGCCTCTTGTATGTCCCCTGCCGGGAACTGGCCTGGCAACCCAGGCATGTGCCCTGACTGGGAATCGAACCGCGATCCTTTGGTTCGCAGGCCCGCGCTCAATCCACTGAGCTACACCAGCCAGGGCTATTTCCCTTTTCTAAAAGTAGTGTGTTGCCCTTCGCATTAGATGGTTCACCTTCAGGGCTGTCACATCTAGCCGTCTGAGAAGTGCAACAGTGCTGCGTGGGGACCAGTCTACCGGGTGGGCAGGCGTAGGGCTACAGTCGTATGTGAAACCGTTTATTCCTTTGTTATTATTTATTAATTATTGTATTATTTTCCCATACAAACAAGTATAAATCTACTTTTGCCCCACCCTGTGTACATCCGGTCCTGAACTCTCCTGAAATGAGAAATTCATTCTCTGTAGGGGCCGCCTAATATGGGAAGTCGAAGGAAATCTGAAGGATTCAAAATGAGGGAAATTATAGAATTTTAGTGACACTGTACCAGCTTAATGCATTCCTTACTATGGAATTAAAATACTTAAAGCCCATTGGCTAAGTACGCTGGCTCAGATGGATATTGCTAATTTGTGGACCAGTTGCCTTGTTCATGTTGTCTCTGGCCTCTAAATTATTCTGTCTTCTGGCTGATTCATTGTATCCTGATTTTAGAGTTTAAAAGCCTGAGGGCAATAATATTTGAAATTGCGGAATCTTTAAAAAGTTCTCCCATGTAGCACCCATACAAATTCGGTTGTTATTGTCTGAGTGAGTGGCACTCCTGAGTGAGGAGGCAGGAAATAGTGCTACAAGTAGATTGGCTGGTAAGGGAAAGAAGAAAAACAGGCCAATGCTGGGGGGAGGATACAGAATTAAGAAGCATTTGAGGGAGAAAATTTATCATATTTATATGCTGAGAATGGAAAGCTGTAAAAAAGAGAAAAATGGAAGATATGACAGTTTAATACAGAAAGTGGAGGCTGATAGAAGAGGGAAGGGGATTAGATTGAAAGCACAGATAAAGGAGGGTGGGCTGTAGGGCAGGCACCTCATCCTCTGATACAGAAAGGAAGGTGGAAAGAACAGATATAGATTTAATTAAGTCTCTTGGTGTGGAGGCAGAGAATTGAGTTGATACCATCTTACCTTAATCATCTGATAAAGTTGGAGTCCAAGATATCTGCCAAGACTACAGAGAGTGAGGGTGGGTAGTTGGACTGAGGGGAGAGACGATGATCGGAGAATGGGGAGGAATGGATGAGCGGGAGGTGCCTCCAGGTTAAAGGACTGGCCAGCATGATGAAATTCCAGCAGAGGTTGAAGACTATGGGTTTTTAGGGGGCCCCATCTGCATGGCGTTAGGACATTATCTTGATGTGGTACTTTTAGTAGCTGTGACAACAGATATTTGTGCCAGCAGAGTTTGTATAGGGTTGAATTTAAAAAAAAAATGAAAGCATACGTTAAAAGTTTATAATAGAAAGTGGGCGCAGACTGTTTAGGAAAGGAAAGGACACCATTAAAGACTCGGTGGCTGTGGAGATGGTAAGAGATGGGCAGTTAAGATTTCTGACATACAGCACTTCCTAGTCATCTGCCCCTTACTGTATCCATCCTACAAATGTTTTTAAGTGGCTATGAGCTATTCAGCAAATATTTATTGAAAGCTATGTGCCCAGCATTATGCTGAGTACAAGGGACAAAAACAAACAAACAAAAATCCTTTATTCACTCAACAGATATTGGTAGACTGCCATCTCTTGGTTGTCCCGGTCTGCAAGACAGATCTAGTCTATGGGAATGTAGACAAGTCAGTAGGTAATTATGGGTCATTGTCATAGATGCTTTGATTTTTTCGTAAGGACAGGTGAATTCATCAAGCGGAAACCTAACCCAGTGGTGGGGAATGGTTAAGGAAATAGCTAGAAAATGTGACATGAAATTGAATGCTGAAAGATAAGGAGGACAAAAGGTGGAAAGGACATTCTAGGCAGAGAGAACAATGTGTGTAAAGGTCTTGAGCTACACAGGCTGCGGGGTACTTGTAGTCCAGTAGGCCATGCAGTGTGACAGAAGCTTAGGTGCGGCAGCAAGGAGGTGATGGGGATGTTGGGGGAGGGTAGCAAGAGGTGAAGACTAGACAGAAAGTAGAGTCGGGTGGGTAGGAAGTTTAAGGATTTTGGATGGACAGATGCTATTGATGTTCAAGGTGGAAAGGTTGTCCTGGGTGTATCAGAGAAGAGCCTCATTAAATCTGAATTTTCAGCATTTGAATGAAGGAGTCTGATGGTGTTGTTGGATAATTTCAACTTACAAGGCCGAAATGCTGTCTGATCTTTATTGGAAGACATTTTTTCAGCAGATGCTTCTGTGGCCACTCACTACTACTGTGTAGTGCTTGGAGGACATTGGTACTCAGTCTGATTTGTATGGCGAATAAAGTGAATAAAGCTCAGTTTTCTTAAAACTGTCTGTCTCGTGACTAATCTTGAGCCTGCAGAGAGCAAAACTTCAGGGTTTTCTCTTTTGTCTTATTATGATTAAGAGTCTGCAGAGAGTAAAACCTCTGGGGTTTCCCTTTTGTTTTATTGTGGCTCAATCTTGTTTATTTTTTTTTAACGATTTTATTTATTTTATTTTTAGACAAAGAGGAAAGGAGGGAAAAAGAGAGGGAGAGAAACAGTAATGTGTGGTTGCCTCTCCTGTGTCCCCTGCTCGGGACCTGCCCTGCAACCCAGGCATGTGCCCTGACTGGGAATCGAACCAGCAATCTTTGGGTTTCAGGCCAGTGCTCAGTCCACTGAGCCACACCAGCCAGGGCTCAATCTTGTTTTTATATTGCCATGAAATGCCCATTCTGGTTAAGTCTCTGTCTTCCTACCACTGAGACTGGGGAGCATATTGAGATGTGGGAAGTCTGAAGTTTTCACATTCGCCTTGTGCATCTTTTCCTTCTATTTCTTAAGTGAATGTATTTTAAGAACAATTATAAATTATAATGAATGCCCTTTGAGGATAGACTCATGACATGCATTTCGAGACCCTACTTTTTATGAGGGGTCCTCCTTAAGGATTTTCACCAGCTAGCAAGTGTTGAATATTTATGTAGAAGTCCTGAAGTCCTCTGTAGCCACCTCTGCCCCTCAGTGGTAGTTTTCTTATCCAAGTGTTAAGGCTTAACGATCAGTCCCTCAGGGTGCTCTCGTAAACAACGATGTCATGGCTCAGATAGTTGCCAAACTTTCTTTCCTTAAAGAAGACACATAAACTTCTTTCCCTTGGCCATCATTTTATTCTGGGGCATATTACAGAATGTTTTACATTATCATGATCTTGTAAAAAGATTGTCCCCAAATCAGTAACTGATATGCCACATGATACCATAACATGGTTTGAAAGCCTGGGTCTTTTCAGTTCTCTTAAATAATTCATACCCTGTTACAGTTTTTTAAAAGTTTCCTGACCTTGTGGGGCTGGATAATCTCATCAGGCATCTGTTTTATTACAGATCACTCAAGGGTAGACAAACTAGTTGCCGTGAATGAGGGACAAACCTTAGATAGTACACAAATGAAATGACTTTTTCTTGATTATAGGGGATGAATTTTTCCTATTTTCCTGCCTTGATTTTTTGACTTTGGAAGTCTATATGGGCTTTTTACAAGTTATACCTCAGATTTATTTTAATGGATTGTACCTAGAATCCTTTGAGATGTCCTTAATCTTCTGCTTCTGATCAAATAGAGCAGCCACTGTGTGTCTTGTCATCATTGCTCTTGGAGTCCGCGAACTGAGCTGTCAGTGCCTTGCAGCTGGGTTTTCTCATCGGGAAGAGGCAGTACTGTCCTCTGTCCACGTGTGCAGTGTTCCCAGGGCAGGGTTGTGTACTGTTGTTTTCTGTTCAACATACATGTTTCTTTCCAAGCATAGCTTTTTGAGGAATTTCTTTTTCCTCACTAGATGTAACCAGGTGGGACTTTCTTCTCTGCTGACCCTGATCAGGTTTAGGGATATAAGCAGGGCGAATTAGTCGCTCTCTTTTTGAAATCTGAATCTTGAGCAGAGGGATAAAAAGATTAAACTTGTTTGTGTCCACTTCTTCTAATGCCGTGTCCTGATCAGACAGTCATAGTGTTCTGTAGGCCTTGCCGCCCCTGTGGCCTGCCGTGGTCCAAGCCTTGTTTCCTGTTGCTTCTGTGGCAAAGACCCTCAACTGATACATCTGCTTTTCTCCTACTATTGTTTGTTGGAACCTAAACAAATCGATTGTTGAGATGATCTTCGCAGTTCCAAATTCTGATAATAAGGCTTCGACTTTAAGCAAAGGAACATTAGGAGATTATCTTCTGTAATTGTCAAAGAATCTACTTTTATGGTCCTATTTTGGAACCAGAACTAATGAAGAAGCCCAGGCCACTAGAAGTTCTAATAACTCTTGCATTTAATATTTCCTAAATTGATATTTTGATGTCCTCTAACTACTCTGTTAGCTATGGTAGTAGTAATTGGATTACTGAACATAATTGTTTTTCCCCTTGTATAGCATTTTAGTTAAATCAATTCTACTTGTATTTTGGGGGAAGAATATATGTCAACTAATTTTTTCAGGGATTTCCACTCTTTTCAATTGCTCCATGCCGAAGTCTTCCTCATCGAGAGCAAACCTTTTATGATTCTGACCCCTCCCATGAGATCATGTTCTGACCTGCAGGCTTCAAACTTCTTACAGAAGACTTAAGCATGTTTGCATTTTAGCTCTTTTAGTTTCTTTGAAACGTTTTAAGGGTATTGCATAGGCAAGTTCATCGGGTTACCCTTCTGATGAAGACAATATAGCGTAATGCTTAGGAGTGTTAGGGTTTGGATTAATTTCAGTTCTGCTACTGACTAGCTATACGACCTAAATCAAGTTACTTATGCTCTCTTCTCTCTCAAGTTTCCATTTATTCATCTGTAAAATGAGAGTTCTTAGGAAAATTAAATGAAATGATGCATATTTAATGCTTAGTGTTTGGCACAGAGTAAGCAGTCAATATTGCTAGCCAATAATATTATTATTACTACTATTCCTCTATGTTCCACTTTAAGCCCTTCAGAACATTGTTTTGACACATTGGAACTATTTTTGGAGGTTTGGATATATTTTTCTCTATCAAACTACACATTTCCCCCCTGTGTTTACTCTTATATTGATCTTATAAATTGTATATTTTACTCTCAGCAATATTTTTCCCAGGATTCTTGTATATGACTTAATTTAGTTTTTCATCTCCTTCTGAAATGTACATAATAGTGTTAAGAACCCAGACTATAGCTCAGGGAGGTCTAGACAAGTAGTAAATATGGCGCTTTATCATTGCAGTCTTTGGATAGTTGTTTCCGTGTGTCTTCATTCTGTCCTTTGAGATCGTGTTTTGTATTCCCGTAAGTGTTTTGCAGCACTGTGGGTGTTAAGCCATTATCAAATATATTGAACTTCAACCTGTCCTCATAAGCACGGAGTAACTTCTGAAAAGAGGCAGGTCTCAGCTTTAGTGATGGAAACTATAGGCAGAGAGATTTCATTCAGACAGTAATATTTTGGACCTCAATAGTACTGTTTTGGGGCACACTGCAGCACAGACCTCCACTAAAAAACACTCAGAACTTACTTTGTGAATTGGCGTAGGAGCCTGTTTCCATTGACGTTCCATGACTGATTCTTTTCCTGTGATAGGAAAAGGCTCATTTCCTCTTTCAAGGTTGGTAAGCCCTTCTGATTTGCCAGACACTGTACTAGGCAGTGAGGATATAGTCATTTTCTATTATCTGATATGTCATTGAAAACCCATTTCTTCTTGACCTCTGATTAGGGAATGATGGTCTAGATTTTGCATCTGCAATATTTTGGTATTCTGGAGCATTACTGTGACAGGCAACATTCAGGTTCACACTGATTACACTTTCGCTTTCACAACTGAGTAGAGCTAGTCTCTTGATTTTGGGGGCACTTCATCTCAGGTGATATTACCTCCTTTCTATTTTAGAAAACCCTTAAAAAACCCTAGTTGCTTTCTTGTAAGTGGAATCTTATTAGCTGCTTAATGATTTGGCTTACTAAATTAGGATTTTAATTTCTAACTAGCATTAGGGTTTGCCTTGAGTCCTATTGTAGAATTTATCTGATTTACTAAATTAAAGACTGTGTTTTAGACTTTTCTTCTGTCACCATTCACTTAATACTTTAATATTTTTATCAACCTATTTCATATCAGGCCATAGGATGTGAATGAGGGGGATATAAAGTTAAAATTGAATGAGACGTAATCAGAACATTTCAAACATGCTTTCTTAAAATGCATTATAGTTACACTGAACACCATGTCTGTGTAAATTAGCTTTTGAGTCTAAACATCTAAGTTCTCTGGCATGTAGACTCTGGAAACAGTTGTCATGTAATATATTCTTTCTCATGTGAAGGAACAATTGTCTTATGTAGATGGCTGAATTTCCTGCAGTGCAAGTACAGAAAAATTTTCAAGGTCTTCTGGCACAGAACAAGTAGAATTAAAAAACTATTTATTATTACAACTAAATTTTAATCACTACCAATGATTTTAGACCTTCATGTCAACGATTTCCAATAAAAAATAAAAATGAGAAGTTAATTCCGACCTCAATTTAGGCCAGGCTTCATTATTGTAGGAAAAATGTATGATACTGCAGTTTATAATCTGTACTCCCACAGGGAGCTGATTTACTCGCTCAGCTTTAAATATCCTTCTGACGCACGTGACTCCCAGGTCCCGACTTCAGTCTCATCATTCTTTTTGAGCTCGAGTCCAGGTTTCCAGGCGGAAGCTTCAAACGCAGCCTGTCTTCTGCTGCAGAAAGAGCGCAGGTTTTTGCATCTGCGTGAAGTGCACTTGAAATTTGGTGGACATCTGTCTTCTCATTTTCAGGATTTTCTTTTTTGTATTAAATTTGCTAGAACTTGCAGAATAAAAAGGAATAGCAGCATTCTGTCTCCTCCTGTGTGCTATTGACAAGTCTTTTAGTGCTTCGCTCTTGCCATGATTTTGTCTGTTGGCTGAAATTAATATTTTTTCTCATGTTTAAAGAAAGAACTTTCTGAGTTTATAGAGCTTTGGCCTTCACCCCCAGCTTTACTGAGGTATAATTGACAAAATTGTAATATATTTAGAATGTACATCATCATTATTGATATATGCTTACGTTGTGAAATGATTACTACAATCAGGTTAATTAACATATTTATCACCTCGCATGGTTACTTTATTTTTTCGGTGAGAATGCTTAAGATTTCTCCTGGCAAATTTTAAGTATTCAGTACACTATTGTTAACTGTAGCCACCATGCTGTACCTTAGATCTTCAGAACTTATTCATCCTACGACCGAAAGTTTGTATCCTGTGACCAAGACCTCCCCATTCTCCAATTTACTTCTTTGTGATTTGAGTGCCTTTTATTTCATTTGCTTTTCTGATTGCTCTGGCTAAGCTATCCAGCACCATGTTGAATAGGAGCAGTGAGAGTGGGTTCCCTTGTCTTGTCCCTGATCTTCGAGGAAACACTTTCAGCCTTTTGTCTTTGAGTATAATGTCACCTGTGGATTTGCCAGATATGGCCTTTATTATGTTGAAGTATGTTCTTTTGTATGCTATTTGCTGAGAGGTTTTTATCATAAAAAGATGTTTAATTTGATCAAAATTTTGTTGGGCTCTACTGAAATTGGAGCTGTATTATTTTTATTTTTTATTTTGTTAACATGGTGTATTGCATTTATTGATTTGCATCACATTTATGTTTAACCATCCTTGCATCCAGGAATAAATCCTGCTTGATTGTTGTGTATGATCCTTTGAATATATTGTTGAGTTTGGTCTGCTAATCTTTTCTTAAGAATTTTTGCATGTATATTCATCAGGAATATTGGTCTGTAGTTTCCCTGTAATGTTCTTTTCTGGCTTTGGTATCAGGGTAATGCTGACCTCCTAAAATCAGTTTGAAAGTGTCCTCTTTCCTTCAAGTTTTTGGAAAAGTTTGAGAAGGATTGGCATTACTTCTTTAAATTTTTGGTAGAATTCACCAGTGAAACCATTTGGTCCTGTGTTTTTCTTTATTGGGAGGTTTTTGATGACTGATTATCTCCTTACTTGCTATTGGTCAGTTCATATGTTCTATATCTTCATAATATTGTAAGAAGATTGCTCTACGTTTTTAAGTGCAGCCATATTTCAGATTTTATCAAAGTAATAATAAAGTTATAAAATTATTTGAGGAGCTATCTATCTCGGACGTAGAAATTTTAAAAATGGCATAGGAATTACTAGTTTCTTGATATTTGAAATATTTTTAAATGAAGTCGGTTGAGCCTGACATTTTTGTGGGAAATATTTTTTGGTATGTATTCCCTGATTTCTTTCATCATTACTCCTGTGTTCAGGTTTTCTGCTTCTTGAGTCAGTTTGCTGATTTTGTATGTTCATCCTTGATGACCAATGACACTGTCGATCTTTTCATGTGCTTATTGGCCATTTGTGTATCTTCTTTGGAGAAATACCAGTTCCAAATCTTTGTCTATTTCTTAGTGAGATTGTTTGTCTTTTATCATTGATGTGTAACAGTTCTTTATATATTCTAAATGCAAGTCTCTTATCAGATAGAGTATTTGTAAATATTTTCTCTAATTCTGTCAACTGACTTCACTTTCCCGATGGTATCATTTGGAGCTTTCAACTTTGTTGAAGTTCAGTTTGTCAACTCCTTCTTTTGTTGGTATGTTTTGGGTGGCATATCTAAAAAACATTGCCTAACCCCAGGTCATGAAGATTTACTCTTATGTTTTCTTCTAAGAATTTTATTATTTTAACTCTCCCACTTGGATCTATACTTCATTTTGAGTTAATATTTGTATTTGGTGTGATGTAGGGGTCCAACTTTATTCTTTTGCATGTAGATGTCTAATTGTTTCAGCACTCTCTGTTGGAAAGGCTATTCCTTCTCTATCATCTACTGAATTTTAATGTTTACAAGTGTTTTTGCTTTGAAGCACAATTAGTGTCTTTGCCTTTTGATTTAAAAGATGAGTTTAACCCATTTATGTGTATTATCATTGCTAATAAATTTAGTCTTTGAAATATTATTTATATCTCCCAATTCTTATGTTTCCTTTTTTGGTTTGTTTTATGTGTTATCGCTCTGTGTGTAGCCCTTTAAAACACTGATTGCCTTTCCTTCAGGTTTACAGAGTGTTTTTACTTGTTTTATTTCTTCCTGCTGAGAGGAAAAAACTCTCAGTAATATCCCTTTTATAAACTACAGGTACCAATCATGTCATTGCTTGAGAATTACATTTCAAGTTGCATTAAGAGTAGGTATACAGCCCTGGCTGGCATAGCTCAGTGGACTGGGTGCTGGCCTGAGAACCAAAGGGTTGCAGGTTCAATTCCCAGTCAGGGCACATGCCTGGGTTACAGGCCAGGTCCCCTGTTGGGGGTGCGTAAGAGGCAACCACACATTGATGCTTCTTTCCCTCTCTTTCTCCCTCCTTCCCTCTCTCTCTAAAAACAAATGAATAAAATATTTTTAAAAAGAGTAGGTATACAGTTCATTAGCATAAATGTAGATGATTGTGTTATGAACTTTTTAGAGACAATGAAATATGATGGCAGATATTCAGGGGGTTTGATTCAAAAATGAAATGTCTGATATTAATATATGGTAATGATAAACATATTAGACATAAATGTGACATTACTGCATTATTTAACAACTATTTTGTTACTTAGCCTTATATAGTAGCTATATTTTTTACTTCTGCATAATCATTCTGTGCTTGAAATATGTATACCACTGAAGCTCAGTGAACTACACATAGCAAGGGTTTAACATCACTACAAATATAAATGAAATTAAAGCTCTTGAAATGTATTTTTCTGTTTTCACATTTCATTATAGGAAGCATATTCTTTAATAGAGAAGAGTGAAGTAGAACAAAATACCTTATATTCATATCAGAAAAATGTGGAAAGTTCAAAAAAAAAGAAGAATAGAATCCCTCCTCCACCTATCCTGCTGTCCCGAACTTACTGTTCTGTGACATTGAAACCTGCTCCCTTTATTTCAGACATTAAGGTACGTTGTCCATTATGACCTCACCTCAGGCAAAGCAACATTAAGTTCTTTTATGACTATAACGATTGAGATTTTTATTGCTCTTAGTTAGGACTTGACTAGTCTTATTTACAAGCACTGAACGCTGGGATTAGCTTTCTGATGTTTTAACTGTGTTTAACTTCATGATCTTTTATTTTTATGCTGTTTCCCTTTATGTTCCGTATAGTCCTGCTATACCCAAATATATAGAGAAACAATAGCAAAGCATTTCTAAATGTCTTTGTCTCCATGACATAGTCACATTCTAGTCTGATGCTGGAAGAGGATAGAAGTTACTCTCGGAGCCAATGATGGAGATGAGGGAATGTGCGGATGGTGAACTTAGAGCTACTTTCCAAAGTTCTTCCAAGTAAATGGAGGTTCTTCTAATGCAAACAAATGACAGTTTTAGCCACGCTAGTTTCCTCACAAGCATTTGGTTCCACCTAATTTGTATTTGAAATGTGACCTTTTCCTCTTTTGGATGATCAGCAACATGCTCTTTGTTATTTTTTTTTAAACACAGTTTACATTGTATATCATTCCACACTAGTTTCAGATGCGCAGCCAAGCGTCTGGTTTTGTGCACTCTACAGAAGAGTTCTCCCCCTGCCCCAAGAACCCACCTGGCCCTGCACCCCGTCACTGTGACAACGCTGACTGTACTCTCCTGCCGCAGCCTGCGTCTCTGTGGCTGTTCTGCAGCTCCCAGCTTTTTCAGTCTGTTTAGAGAATAGGGGTCACAGATTCTGGAAAGGTAGCATAGAACTAAGACTGGATGATTTACCAAGAACTTTTTGTTGTTTTTCAAATGTTTTGGTTTATTTAACCAAAATCTTATTCTTTTATGTATTTCATTTTTTATTGTTGTTCAAATACAGTTGTCACCATTGTCACCCCACCATGGCCCCCCGCCTCCCACCCTCGAACCTACCCCCCTTTGGCTTTGTCCATGTGTCCTTTATACATGTTCCTTGATGGCCCTTCCCCTATTTTCCCCTATTATCTCTCTCCTCCCTCACCTCTGGTTCCTCTCAAATTAGTGATTACTGTATTTTATTTCATTTCACAATGCTTAGAAATAGGAAGACATGAGTCTCATATTTTACTTGTAGCTGTTGGACTCGTCACCGCGCACTTTATGTCAAGTTTCTGTACATAATGCATTGGAGTTACACGCTCCAGGAAATTGTTACCTGCTGTTACCTACTGATCAGCACTAGATGGTGCTGTGGGCTTAAACACATTTTCTGGGTTGAGGCTTCAGCCATCTTTTGTTTTATCAAAATCACTGTTAAGGTATTCATTTCATTAAAATCTATTTTAATAGTTGAAAGTGCTGGTGTTATTTATAAACTTTTATTTCTGAAGTCAGTGGTGATTTGTTTATGGTGCCATTACTGTTATGTAGATTCTAATCACACATTGCTTCTTAAAATTACACAGACTAAGATATTTTCATCTGTGGAACAAAATGTAAGAGCTGCTTGTAAATACGCTTTTAGAGGGAATTTTACCCTTTAAATTCCGATTGATAAATAGAGCTTAACCTAGAGCAATAATGGTCTAAGTCAGAAACATAGTCTTTCTCCCCCACACCCCCCACCCTGCTGCCCTGTGGTAAAGGGTACTCTTTTTTTGTGTGTGGGAGGTCAAGGAAAGTTAATTTCTAATTTTTTGGTGAGATTTATCATTTTCCCCCATTTTCTACAGCTTCCAAGTTTCTTCAATGTTCTTTCTGTCCTTACAGTTCTCCTGCCTTTGCATAGTGCTCCTTAATCATGTGAGGAACTGTTTTGGAAGCACAAAGTTTTGGCCACCTGTGCCAGACACTCTTATTCACTGAGGCTATGCAGACTTGGGTATATGTAATTTTTTAAACAGTTGATTATGTACAAAGCATATCTTTAAAAGTGATTCTCCTGCGTAGTCAGAGTTGGGAACTACTTGTACAGACAAGACATAATTAGAATTTTTTTGTTGACCCAGAAGAGGAGATAGCAGGCTAAGCTGTAAGAGTCCTTACAGCTTCTTCTAGACAATTGTATTTCCCTTTTCATCCAGCGTCCTGTGCAATTTAGGAGTTGAAATGCTGTGAAGTGGCATTTATGGGGAAAGGAGTGATACAATGACAGTTCCTCTATCCCTAACCCCTGGACAGTATGGCTACTAATAATGCTGGCCCCTAGGTATCAACTTGTTCCCTTTCCATAGAGTGAGATTAGTTCATTACCATAAGGAATTGCCATTATTTTGACAGCTTGGCAAAAGGACCATTGACTAAGCATTTAATCCAGTTTAAGTTTGGTTGTTTTAGTAGAATATGCATTTTGCTTTTAGTTTCTGCCTGTATTTAAGAATTATCGAAAGGATGTCATGTTTCAGAAAATCTATAAACTAGAGAAAAATTCTACCCATATCCTTACCATTTTATTACCCCAAATCTATCACATTTTCTTTTAGGCTTTTTCACATGTATTTTAATATTTTATCTTAAATATTACAATTTAGTATCTTGCTGCTTTTTCCATTTACTTTTTTGTCATCTATTATTAAATAAACTATGAAAATCATTTCAGCGTTGGATCTTTTTTCCCGTCAAGATTAAGTCATCTTGGGAGTCACTCTCTGCCACTCTCTGCCACTCTCTGACCGCGGGCGAATTATTAACCATCTTTGCATCTCCATTTCCTGTAAAACAAAATGACAATAGTAATCCCATTTTATAGGGATGTTGTGAATATGACAAAGTGTATGTAAATTTCCTAACAAATCTCAGCCCATAGGGACTTCTCAGTTAGTGGTAGTTAAAAATAATTAATAATGAATAATGTTTTAGTCTTGTTAGTCCCAGGGAAACTAACCCTGTAGTTGCCTTCTTTAAAAAAGATCAAACCTAAGTACTTTTGTGAACCTAGATATCATCTTTTAAAACTTGCATAGTTACATTTTTATTTAGAAAAGTATTTCTTTGCCACATCATGATTAAGGGGATTGAATGCCTTGTTAAACAGACTACAGATGCTGGGCTTGTCTCTCTCCTTGGCAGGTGTCATGGTACTGCATTTTGGGTTGCAAAGCAGAAGGAAGCTATGGAAAAGTAAGACTAAACAATAATCATCTCCCAAGCTCAGGAGAGGCGGTATGTCAAATTACAAAAACGTTTAAATGTCAGGAAATCTTACCAAAAAAAACCCCCTCATGTACTGACAATATTTCTTCCATATAATGTCATCCTTTCAATGAATTTCTCTAATTTCAAATTGAATCTGAGTAAAATTCAACAGCAAATGAAAAAGGATTTTTTTTACATATACAGTTTACTTAATTATATACTTAAAGCCATATTACTTTAACTTCCACACATAACTTGAAATATATTTTTGCTCATAGATACCAGCTGATGGTAAAAGCATTTTTGAAGTGAAAGGTTTAGAAACCAATGAAAAATATGTCTTTGCGATTGCTGCTTATTCTTCTAATGGGAAGCTTGTGGGCGATGCCGTTGGGGAGACGACCAAGCCCATTCTGGTGTACCCGCCCCTTTCTGCCGTTACCGCTCGCATGTTCCTGACGCAGGTAGAAGAGATTTCTGCCGACTGTTTTGCTTTACATGTTTTTCCCTTGAGCAGTTACTAAGTAATTTCGGATGAAAAAAAATCACAACAGATATTCTAAAACTCCTGTAATACATGTTTTCCATTATTGCTGTTTAGTCTCATAAAATAGGAATCATTCTTTCTTAGTGAGCTTGCTTTTTATAGTAACATTTTTTTCTGGATTATAAATCCAGATTATAAATGTTAACACACGTTAATTTTAGAAATTTTGTAAAATACTGAAGTGCACAAAGGAAAAAAATGAATGTTATCTGTTATCTTATCATTCAGAGAAGCAGTTCTTAGCCTGCGACACTTTTGGCTCCCAGGGGGCATTTGGGTTGTCAGTGTCTATAGAGGGTAGAGGCCAGGGGTGCTGATAAGCATCCTACACTGCAAAGGACAGGGAAGGACCCCCAAACAAAGAGTCATCGAGTCCAAAATGTCAGTAGCGCCAATGTTGAGAGATCCAGAGATATCCTGTCATTTGTGTGTATGTGTGTGTGTATACAAGCATGTATGCACATCTGTGTACGAATTTATCTATGTGTAATTTTAATCATAGTGTACACATTCCTTTATATTCTGATATTTTCATTTAATATGTAACTGACACTTTTCCATTCCATTAAATTATTCTTTTAAAACATAATTTTTAACAACTACATGGTATTATCTATCTTAGATCATGGTTTATTTAGTAATTCTTCATTGTTGGACAAATGTATTTGCTTTACAGTCCTTTGCTATTACAAGCAGAGCTGTGATGCACATTTTTTCTATACATCTTTGATTGCATTCATGATTACTTTCTTAGGGTAAATTTATAGAAGTAAAGTTTCTGGGTTAATGGGGACAGACAGACCTGAGTTTAAATACAAGCTCCTCGCTCTGGCTGTTATAGCTTAGTGGATTGAGCACCAGCCTGTGAACCAAAGGTTGCTGGTTCGATTTCCAGTCAGGGCACATGCCTGAGTTGCGGGCCAGGTCCCCAGTAGGGGGCGTGAGAGGCAACTACATACTGATGTTTCTTTCCCTCTCTTTCTCCCTCCATTACCTTCTCTCTAAAAATAAATGAATAAAATCTTAAAAAAAAAAAAAGTTAATAAATAAATAAATACAAGCTTCTCATACTAGCCATGTGATACTGGACAAATAAGATTTCACCTGTGAAATTGGAGTAATAATAGTAGCTACCTCCCAGAGCTATTATGAATATTAAGTGGAATTATTCATGTGAAGTGTTTAACCATGGCACTTGTCACAAAATAGGCACTCAATAAATATTATTATTGCTTTTAGTGGTGGATGTACTCATCAATTAACATTATTGCTGAAATGATTTCCTGACTTAAAAATTGTCACCAGTGAATAGGATACTGGGAAGAATGACTCATTGACCTAAGTCTCAAGCATCTAATTTTAAGCCTATTATTGATTGCAGAGCTGATGGCTATTCTAAATTTTAATATGTTTTATTATGCTATTTTTCCTCTTAATAGTTGATTGGTATTATAAGCTAAGATTTTAGTGGCTTTTTATATTATCATATTTTTCAGAGGAAATTAAATTGAGAGAATTGCTAGGATTTGTCTAGCATTGGTTCAGCATGCCATATTGGCTCATGGTTTTCTGGGGTTTTGATTTCTTTGGAATCTACTATACTCCCTAATTTGTAATGATAGAGTTATTTTAGAGTGAGGGACAGAATATTTCATCAAGGCCTAATTTTTCTCCAGGGAGTGGTTTGGCTCTTGGGTTTCATTTGTCAGAACTTTCATTGAAAGTTAATAAAACTAAGTCCCAGCTATACTGCTGGGATAATGAGAAGTGTCATAAAGTAATGACCTCTGTGTCTTTATTGATACTATATTTGCAGTACTGCAGTTCATTTATGACAGTTTATGAGCATTCTGTCTCATAATGTTAAATGGCCAAAGCAAAATTTTCTCACTTTGCAAATCTCCTTAATTTATAAAAGTTTAAGCTTTTAGGTTCTAACAAGAAAATATACCTTTCTCTTGGGAATTACAAACTGTCTTTATGAGAGTGGTTAGTTTTTAGTTTCAGGATAATTCTGTTCTTTAAAAAATATTATTAATGTTCTTATAGTAAGATATGGAGATATTTCACTAAATGTCTATTATTAACTTGACTTGGGATTTTAGGTTGTATTGTGCTCAACATTAATCTTTAAGTATTAATAAATTCAGGAGAATCTTTACTAGGTTTTCCCTTACTGTAGTATTTAGCCAATCTGGACAGTTTTTTTGAGAAACCTTTATGAATGGTATATTTTCTGTGGCTATTTTTCAGTTTCCCCCTCTTTTATCTTCACTTTTTTATTCTTCCCCTTTAAGTTGGGAATAGCTAGATAATATGACACGAAATGCAGAAAATTAGATATATGTGAGCCGAATTTTAGGCAAATTGCTTGGTCTCCATTTCCCTACCTGTAAAATGGCTATATGACAAAGTGCCATATTACTGCTGGATTATTGAACCATTAAATCAAGTAGTGAGTGGGCACAGTGGCTGGCTGAGGAAAAGAAATGGGGACTATCGTTTATTAAAAGACTATTGCGTGACAGGCATTTAAAAATTCATCATTCCCTTTATTACAATAACTCTGTGAGGAGGTATTATCACTTTCATTTTATAGTTGAGGAGACAGAGATTAATTTAATTCTTCCCCTCCCAGTTCCAGGGAATTCCAGAAAAGGTATCTCAGGGGGGTAAGTAATTTACCCAAGGTCACTTGGGTAGCAGATGGCAAACCTGACACTTGAGCCAGCTCAGGCCTTTCTGTTGCTCTGTCCAGGGCCCCAGGAAGTCGTGTGTTCAACATCTAACGCGTGCCCAGTTTTTCTAGGGCCTACAAGTCTCCCTTCTCTTCTCTCCCTGGGTTTGGAGTTGCTCAGCAGGCCTTGATGATCAGCATTGACAGTAGAATTCGGTGTTGGGACATGAATACTTTGTCAGCAGTCACAATGGTGGCAGGAGAAAGGGAAATAAAGTTCACACATTTTTTTCCACTTCATATATGAATTCATTGATTAATAGATGTTTACCTTTTGCCTATGACCATTCACATAGTAAAAGAAAAAGCTACCAGGTAAGAAAGATAGTCATCCCCATTTTTAAAGCTCTTTAAGAAGTTTCAACTCTTCTTTTCCATCTCATCCTCTAAATATACTACTCTCTCCACTCATCTGTTTATTAATGAATTATTTAGTCAATGTCTGGGTTTTGTTTTTTGTTTTTTTTCCAGGTTCTATGCTAGATGTCATCTGTTCTTCTTTTGAACTCTCTCTCTTTTTTTTAAACCAATCTCATTACCACAACAATAACCCTTGTTTAGATAATTTTGACTTATGGCCTCAGGTAAGACTTTGCAAGGAAGGGAACCAGCCTGGCCTGCGGGGAATGCACCGGAGTGCAAGCAGCTCTAGGTCTCAACGCCTTTGGTTCTCTTTATGTAGCTGTTTTCTTTTCCTTTCTGCAAAGACTGAGTCTCTTTATCTCTCCATCTTTGGAGGAAAAGTGGCAGCTCCTAAATTTTTATAGATCCCTCAATTTCATCTATAAACAGAGACCAGCTAGCTGGCTCCTAATCTTGATTCCAAATTCCTGGGAAAGAGACTGCGATAGGCCTGCCTAATGTAATAGAGTCTGACCTCACTTTTGATGCTTGCCTGCTGACTTGGTTTTAAACCTCACCCTTCTTTTTTCCTTTGGACACACATTTCAGCAGGCTGACAGGGAGGTCTATGGGTTTACCTCGTCTTTGGTGCCAGCAGGAAACTGAAACCTCCCAGCTGGCAGTAACTCGCCTAATTCCTACTCCCCAGCCACTAATCAAGCCCCCCCGCCCCCATTCCTTCTGCTTTGTCCAAGCCGGTCCAGACCTGCTTGTGCCTGCCAAACTCTCCCTAGAAGTCTCTTGTGTGAGTAATACATTTTCTCTCAAATTGTTTAAGTGCGTCCAGGTCATGAACCGTGACATCAGAACCAAACACAAGGTGGGGGGTCCATCTTGCTTTGAAGCAGGGGCTGTAAAGCACTCAGGTGAGGTCAAACACTCACCCGGGGCCAGTCAACCATGTTATAGCACAGTCCAACCTCTGGGTGTCCTCTTCTGTGGGTAGAGGGAAATTATTAGGAAAAGAGGCACTCAACACATTCGATTTACTTAACACATTATGACTGAGTGCTTACGCTGCACTAGGCATTGCTCCAGGCTAGTGATGTCAAACCTGAGTGTGCATCAGGGTGCTCTGGAGTGCTAGTTGAACAGATTGCTGGGTGCTGCCACCAGAGTGACTCCCTAGTCTGGGGTGGGGCCTGAAGTCTTGCTTTTCTAACAAGTTCCTAGGAGATGCTGATGCTGATGGTCACTGAACCATACTTTGAGAACCGCTGTTCTAAGCGAAGTGAACAAAATGCCGTGGTGGGAAATAGCTAATAAACAGTGAACGTAGTAAATAAATAAATTATCCAGTATGTTGGAAGGTGAGCTCTGTGGACATAGAGTACGGTAAAAGGAATTGGAAATCTGAAGTAGGGGAATGGAAGGTTGATTGCAGTGTTAAACAGAGTGATCAGGGACGACCTCATCTAGAAGGTGAGATTTGAGCAGAGACTTGAAAGAGGTGAGGGAGAGGCTCTTGGAGGAAGAACATTCTGCAGAAGGAGCCAGAGCAAAGCCCTAAGCTTTCCAGAAGGGCACCTGGTGTGTCTTATAAATGTAAAGGATGCCAGTACGGCTGGAGCCGAGGGACCCGTGGGGCGTAAAGGATTGATCAGAGAAGTGAAGCTGAGTGGGGGGTCGGGGAGCAGATCCTGAAAAGAATTTTGGGCCATTGTAAGAACTTTGGCTTTTACCTTGAGTGAAATGGAGGGTTTTGAGTAGTAACATGATATAATGTGATACACTTTTAAAGGTTCACCCTGACTGCTGTGTTGGAAATAGACCGTAAAGGGGTAAGGGTGGGAGCAGAGAGGCCTCTCTGTTGCTATAATCCAGAGAGATGGAGGTGGCTTGGCCAGAGTGATGGAAGCTGATGCGGTGAGAAGTGGTCAGATTCTGGATCTGTCTTAAGGGAGGACTTAGCAAGAATTCCTGATGGAATTAGTGTAAAGAGAAAAATAAAAGGTGACTCTAAGATATTTAGCTGGCAAACTGGAAGGGCAGAGTTGACATCTCCTGAGTTGGAGAAGGCTGCAGGAGGTGTAGGTTTGGGCAGGGGGAGATCTGAAATTCAGTTTTGGGCCTGCTGAGATAAGATATTACATATTGTTGGATACTTACTACGTATTAGATTTATTGGATGTCCAGAGAGAATTGTTGAGTAGTGAGTTAGATGTATGAATCTAGAGTTTGGGAGAGACGGAGGTCTGTCTGGGCAGGAGAGGGGTTTGAGAGGAGTCATGTGACAAAGCCGTGGCGCTGACCGACATCACCAAGGAGGTAAGTGTGTACCTACTTCGGTGT
Organism: Glossophaga mutica; assembly: GCA_039655065.1. NCBI lineage: Eukaryota > Metazoa > Chordata > Mammalia > Chiroptera > Phyllostomidae > Glossophaga > Glossophaga mutica. The sequence continues at coordinate 19,403,385 of CM077304.1, read as the reverse complement.
GGAGGAGGAGAGGTCCAAGGACCGAACTCTGTAGCAGGCCAACATAAACAGACTGGGGGAAAGAGGAGGAGCTTGCATAGGTAACTGAGAGGGAATGTGGCCTTTGCAGAAAACTCAGGAGTGTGGAGTTCTGGGGGCCAGGTGGAGGTCGTGTATTGAAGTTTCTACCGCACTTTGTTATTGCATTAGTCTTTAGTGCTTCTTTCTCATTTTAACCTCATCCCCTCTAAAATCCGTGCTGCACATCAGTTACCCATCTTTGAACACATAGACTGGCACTCCTCTGTTAACCCACAAAAAGTCATGATTTTATAAAGCGTAGTTTTATCAGGGTATGGTTTCTTATTTCACCGTGTTCACTGGTTGGATAAATAATGTTATTTTTCAAACGAATATAGATTGCCTTTATAAGGAAAGAACATTAAATTACAGTTTCACCAACCCCATTATATATCATCTGTTATTTTTTCCCATGGAAATCTTAGAATTAGATGGTGTTTTAGTGACCACTTAGTCGACTTCTTTATTTGATCAATGCACCAGAAAAGTGACCCAGTTTCCACTCCAAGTCTTTGCTCCACTCTTCTTACTGAGTGTCAGGCTCTGTTCAAATTATTTAACTTCTCGATGCCCCGGCGTTCTCACCTGAAAAACAAGGGTGGTAAAAGAACTTACTTAAGAGAGCTGTAATGAGGGGTCAATACAAGAATGCACATAAAGTGCTTAGTTTTGTACTGGACGTCTTTTAATATGTCTACCCGACTTCCAAGACCTTCTGAAGTCATGTTCCACTCTCCCTGTCCTATTATATTGCCTGCTTCTCTCCAAACACTGACCTGCCTTTCCATGCTCTCCTAACTGCACTGGGGGGATGTTTACTACTGGATCTTACTCGGATTCTATCTAGACTATGGCCCTCTGAATGTTATCTCTTCCTAGGGTTCAACGGAAGCCCTGCCTTCTCCTTGAAGTCTTTATTTCTTCATTTCTAAGTCTCCACAATTATTACATTATTCTTTGTAGTTTTTCTGTAATTTCATGTGTTTTATATCTGTAACTTGATTACAGTTTCATGGAATATGAGATCATTGTAAGCTTTAAGAATCTATTTTTACTGTGCTTAGCACACAGTAGAAACTTCATAAAAGTTTATTGGCTGGTCAATTTTGAATGCTGACCTGGCTGGCTGATTTAAAAGTTCTGGCTCTGTAAATGATTCCCTTGAGTGGAATGTAATCTAGCAACATGTCATCTACATAGTTAATTCAATGAATTTGTTTATTCTTTATGTTTTACCTGCTTCCATTAAGCATTTGAAGCAGCATATAACTCGTACCCATATAAAAATAGAGTAATTTTTAGGAATATCTTTAAAGAAATGTATTCTACCAAAAGAAATAGATATGCTGATTTTTTTCCCCCTATGGAGCTTCTAGGTTTTACCAGTAAAATCAGTTATTTTGCCTAAAGTTGAATGTGTTGAAATTAAAATACATCATGGCTTCTTGGAAGCATCTCTGCTTTGTTCTTCACCCTTTTCAGCTGTGAGCCCTTTGTTGCACAAAAGCCCCGGAAGTGCCAGTCAGGACCAGAAGAGAATGAAGTAGATTTCATATTTTGGGTTTGGGAAATCTGATTGTTTCTCTTGGAACAGATTGTTCATTATAACAGTGTCTGTAATAAATGGAGTGCACTGCCGAGATAGATGAAAATGAAATTAATTTGGCTCAGATGTGATCTTTGTTTTGCTTATGAGACTTTGAAACATCCTTACAGAGTTTCAAATTTCCATGCAATTTAGAAATAAAAGAGATTTCAAAATGCGTCTGTCTCCCTTGCCAGTGGCTGCCATTACCTTTACTGCGGCACTGCAGAACGGAGCAGCAAATGTGAATAACTATGTGGAATTAGCATGTGATAGGACCTTCTCAGAATTCTTGTTTAAAATGTACGTTTCACAAATAAAAATATTGCATAAGATAATGTGCTTTCTGTTTTTAGGTTGCCTATCAGATTGGTGACTATGAGTTGGCTAAGAAAGTTTTCTCACCAGTCTGGGATTATTTTGTTGCTTCGCCATCTCACAATGAACAATCCGTTGTTTGTTTAAGCAATATAATGACTATTACACAGAGAAGGTAATTAGAAATATTCGCTTAAAATATTAATTTCCTTTTTGAAATTAAGTGTTGGGAGTGAAACCTGGAGTTAATTTATTTTCAATTCCATGTTAAGATAGTCCATGTAAAACTGTTTTCAATCAGTTTTTAACAAGCATGAACATTTCAGGGTCTTGAGCCCTTGTTAGAAACTTCTTTGCTAGTATCAGGAAAAAAAAAAACCTACTGCAGTCATATGGATGCATTCTGAATACAAGTTAATGAAAGTTATAAAAAATACCAGATACTAGCCAAGGTAATGTCGGTTATACTATAAAACACAAATATTATTGGAAATGTTTGTAACAGAGAAGGTCAGGCTCAGGTTAAGGTTAGGGTCTGATGGGTAGGTAGCCTATTAGGGTAAACAGGCCTTGCTTGCTTTGAGGAGACTTCCAGATTAGACCATCAACAACTTCAAACAGGCCAGTAGAAGCCATATGTGAAACCATAGGCCATCCTCTGCTTTACTTCCATTTTTTCCCTCTCAAAAGAACAAAGTTTAGGAGCAGCTTAAGAAATGAGCATTGGTATGATTTCTGGCTGTCTTTAAGTTCAGAAACAACAACAGCATCCTTCACCTACTTATCAATGTGTGAAATTGCTTTGATAAGAAGATGGAACTCATCGCTCCTCAGTCAAAGACAGTGAGCTGAAAGTGCAAATTCTGGTTGAGTAAAGGCATTGGTACTGCTTATTCACATTTAGGTATAATTACACTTAATTGAAAAGCTATAGGCTTAGCATTTGCTATGTACAAGGATACTAGATGCTATGGGAGATAGATCTGAGAGGCATTTTGGAGGAGGAGACAGGGCTTGGAATATCTTACGGAACTCAGGAGGATAAGAGAGAGTGAGGAGTGAACATTGACTGGGATTTCCAGGGTTACCTGATGGGGAAGCCTGTTACATTTACTAAGGGAACATGACAGGTGGGCCATGTTTTTGTAGGAAGATAATGACTTGGATTGAACATAGTTTGAGTTTCATTTTCTAGCAGGATGCTTTAGTAGATAGGAGATACCCAGTAGGTAGTTGGATATTTAGTGCTGACATGTTAGGAGTGAGGTCAAGGCAACAGATACAGATTAGAAATTGTCCATTAAGGTCATCATGAGAATTTTGATGATGAGTGATATCCCCCAGGGAATGACTTATTTAGTAGAATAGATAGAAGGCTGGAGTTTGAACCCTGGGTATCTTTACACTTAAGAGACAGAAACAGAGATGGGACCGAGGAAGGCCGTTGAAAAGGAGCAGTCCAGGAGGTGGTGTATGGGAAAGCGTACTGCCAGGGGCTGCAAGAGCATCACCACGGAGGGGCTGGCCAGCAGGATTGAATGCTAGTGCAAGGTCAGGTAGAGCAGCCGTTTAATAGAATGCTACAGAGAGGTCGGGCAGGATGCAAACTAAGAGGAGGCTTTTAGAGTTGGTAATTTAGGAAGCCATTGGTTAGTTCAAGAGAGTCATTTTTGTGCTGTGATGGGACAGAAACCTTTTGCAATTGGCTAAGGAATAATTGAAAATGGAGAATTGTAACAGGCAGACTATGGATGTGAGGTTTGGCGGTAAAGAGGAAAGGAAAGTGGGAAGAAGCTTGAGGGGGAAGGCACACTTACGGAAAGACTTTTGGAGGGTGAAGGGAAAGGAGCCGGGGAGAGAGAGAGGTTCAGGGTACAAGAAGTTGCAGGGGATGGAGGCACTGTGTCAGAGCCAGGATGACAGAAAAGCACATAGGGTAGAGAAGAAGGGGTTCAGAACATTTGTTGTGGAGAATGTGAGCAAGGTGACGTCGTGGGGGAAATGGAAGTGTTGCTGAGAAATGCTGATGACTCAGTTGCTGTCACATAACGTGAATTGTAGTAGAGCTCAGATCCTGTGTCTAAGCGCTACTTTTGATTCGTCCTTATATCCCAAGTCCTTGAATAGTGTCTTGTATACAGTAGGTATCCAGAAAATGATAGTTTGAATGAAAAAAAGAATGAATGAGACTACATTAGCAAATAGCTGATTGAGCATTGTGGCAGGGATAGAAAAAATGGCCAGGGACTTCTGTGCACGAGGTCAGGCAACTTGATTATTGCGTAAGGGGTGCAGAATCTAGCATGCTAGAGAGGCCGCTGTTGAAAGGACTACCAGATTCTGAGCTGGGTGGGAAGGACATGGAGCCGGGAGGAGGTGATAGCCTGGAAGTGCTACACAAGTCTGGGTTCTGACGGCCAGCGTGAGGACAAGGAGAGTGGGAGAACCAAAATTATCCCAGCCAAGGTAATTTTAGAGTTTAACGTGGTGGTATCGCAGATGATCTTCAGGTGTGAATTACTGATCTTGTTAGACTCTTGTTTTATAGGAATAGGGTGTACGGGGAGTAGGTAAACCTGAAGCCTAGAAGGGAGGGTTTGTCACCAGGTAAGGCTAAAGGTAAGGAAGGGAATATTGGGAACAGAGAAGGAAGACTGTCTAGTTCCCAGTTTTGCCATTGGTTGGCACCGCTGACTGTAACTTAGAAAAGATAATTAGAAATGATCTAAAAGTTTCTCCCCCACCCCCTCTCCATGGCTGCTTCTGCTATAAATACACTCATTTTTGAAAAGTTGATTAATTATTGGGCCTGTTTTCCTAACGTCTAAATATCTATAGTGATTTCATTATATTGATGAAAAGAACTTTATATATTAGAACCAGAAAGCTTTGACAACAGTTATTTTTATGTATCTGTGACATAATATGTCAGCAGCTTAATTTTCTTAGTTGTGCACTTGTTGTTAAGGATAGTCTTTGTTTTTAACTTAAACACTGTACGAGAATAACTGTTTTATGATTTTCTGCTGCTATCTTGGGATCATGGTGTAGATACTAAGAACAAATCTATCCCAAAAGGCAAGTTCACATGCTTAGTCATTTTATTTTTAAACCTGTAATGTGATTTATTTCCTTTTGCAGATTACATTTAGATATTTTGGCAGAGACTTCTTCAATCCTCTTGTACCTTTTTCTTAGAAATATTTTTGTAACGAGTGACATTAAAATCAAAGAAGAAAATCTTTTCTGTGATAATATCAAAGGCAATGAGATGTTTCCTTCTCAACAAGTAAGTGAATTAAAATGACTAAAAATGTGCCAATTTTCCTTTATTTGTTTCTTGATGTTTGAAATTAATTTTCTTGGGGGAATGCAAATCCTGGTTGTGACTGGACTGAGGGGCCATTGAATGTTTGTGCTGGCTTATTTGAAATTCCATGTGGGAATCGCCGCCCTGGGGGTTGTTTGTTTTGTTTTTGTTTTTCAACTTATGCTTTTCCTATACAAAAGTAGTATAAATTTCAAATATTAAAAATGTATAATATATAAAGTAAAACCATTATAATCCAATTGCCCTTAAGAATAGTACATTTTTTTTTGCCCTGGCTGGTGTAGCTCAGTGGATTGAGCGCGGGCCTGCGAACCGAAGGATTGCGGTTCGATTCCCAGTCAGGGCACATGCCTGGGTTGCCAGGCCAGTTCCCGGCAGGGGACATACAAGAGGCAACCACACATTGATGTTTCTCTCCCTCTCTCCTTCCCTTCCCCTCTAAAGATAAATAAATAAAATCTAAAAGAAAAAAAAAAAAGAAAGACCTTGTTTAAAAAAAAAAAAGAATAGTACATTTTTGTTTCATATTATCTCTCATTTAAAAATATGCATAGCTAAGTTTGTTAGCTGTTTTTATTATTTTTACAAAAATGGCATCATGATATATTTGCTGTTCTGCATCTTGGCTTTTAAACATTTTTTTGCAATATATCTTGGATATATTTCCGTGGCGGTACCTGTCAATGACCAAATTCTTTTTAATTGTAACACTGTGTTCCTGTACAGGGGCAGGACTTTAACCTGTCTCCTATTGATAGGTTCTCAGGGTGCTTGCAGAAATTGTTCTACAACCTTATAATGCTCTTGCGTTTAATAACAGTCCTATAATTTTTTTTTTTTCATTTCAGATTGAGGTTACTCTTCTATCTCTTTCCTTCTTTACTCACTTTAGATATATGGAGACAGTTTTGCCATTTTTTGGTTAGTTTTTTCACAGTTGCTTTTTCCTCCCCATCCATTTATTCGTTAGTTAACCAATAAATTGTTATATGAGCCTGTGCTAGTTTCTGTGAAGATGAAAGTGAAAAAAAACATGACTCTCTGCCCAAGACAAGTCCACAGTCTGGTGGAGCCGAAGCACTCACAACCGTTGCCCTGCTTCTGTGGCACTGCGTTCAGTGTTTCCTCTCAGCGCTCAGTCCGAAGGTCAAGGCACTCCTTAGGCAGGTCCGCGACTTCCAGAATGCTAGACGACCATCCGAGCAATAATTCGATGTATGGAAATTTCTGGTTGCCACTCACACAGTTTTCTTTGTACATAATCTTGTATGTATATACACTTAAATATTATGAAATCTTCCTCAGAAAAGGTGAAGGAGGAGTAAGATAAGATTCTTATTCTTTTCAAGTGTCTATCTTTACATATTACTCTCCTTTTTATTTAAGTAGGAGAATTCTAATAGAAGATTAGTTTGCTTCACTGAAAATTTACTATTTTCTCATAAACCCAGAAGGGAAATGGGACTCTGATAATCAAGCAGGGGCAATATTTTAGTGATTGTTTCTTATAATCTTTGTTTTTATAACAACTCTACTTTTTTCTAACATTAATATATAGCCAAGGTTTTATCATACCAGTTTCTGTTACTAGAGATATATGTATTATTTTACAGAAAATTCTGAAGTTTAAGTCTAAGATTATGTTATCCTTGTGTAGCTTTGTTTGGGAGTTGGTGTTGTTCCTGAATTCAGATTTTTCTTTATACCAACACTAATATTGTTGCTAAGCCACAGGGATCACATTCCCTACCTTTGTTTTCCTTGGGGACACATTAGTTAAGCACCTGACACTCAGTTTGCGTAACAATACCTGTGTCTTTACAGATTGCCCGACTAATTGAATGTGAGAGAATATTAGTGGCATTGGAGCTTAGCAACTACCTAAATGATTCCAATTATGCCCTTCAAGCTGTGACTCAATGTTACGGCCTCCTTGCTCCTATAATCTACCACAGTATTGTCCTGGTACCTGTCGTACAGGTAAGAGCATTCCTTCCCCTCTCCCCATAGATAAGGTATCTTTACAAAGGCAACTCAACAATGCATTTTGGAAAAGGAAAAAACAATGTATCTCTTATAAAGTATAAATAACAGTATTACAAAATTCTGTGAGTTAACTGAAAAACATTTTAATAATTTAATTGATATGTCTGGGCAGACATATAAGTAAGGACTTGAGACTTGTTTCTCTGAAAATATTCAGCCCCACTGCTGTCCATATTTAAATATTGGCATCTGCTTTTCTAGGTTTTTAAATTTCATTTTGATATTTATGTTCTTATAGTATTAGAAGTAGTAATATGTATTCAAAGCATATTGCTAAAGTTATCCTCTGGGGGGGGCGGGTGAGAATTGCTGGATGACCCAAGAAAACATGCTTGATCTCAGTGGTGGAGAAGTTGAGGATACTTTGGCTGAAGGGGTTGTGTTTGTTGTCCGTGCTTCCTCACAAGTCACTGTATGCTTAGTGACTTAAAACAGCACCCATTTACTGTGTCACAGTGTCTGTGGCCAGGAAGCCACTTTGGGGCTCATCATGCTGAAATCAGGGCTGCAGTCTCATCTGAGGCTCAGGGTTCTTCCAAGCTCACTGGTTGTTGAGAAAATTGTTCTTGTGATTGTGGAAAAGGAGGTTTTGGCCCCTGAAGGCTGAGTATAATTTCCTGCCCCAACACGGCACTGTGCTTCTTCAAGGTGGGCAGGAGAGTGTCCTCTAATTGGCCCCGAGGAGCCTTATGTAACGTAGTCATGGGCGAGGCCGTGCCATCACGTTCGCAGGCCTTACCTACACTCGAAGGGAGGGGTTATCCAGGGCTTACCTATGAGGGGGAGGGGTCCTGAAGGTTATCTTAGAGAGTTCTGCCTACCACAGGGATGCAGTGAGAGGAGGATTTTACTGCTGATGGTGCGGACCGTTATCATCATCACTATCATTTCTGTCATCACCCTTATTGACTCAGATTTTGAAAGCCAAGATGATGTGAGTGAACTTGTGCAAAATAATAAACATTTAAAGCTCACTATTGAGGAAACTCACCAGATAGCTTAAGTAAGTATTCACCTTGGAGTGGCTCTGCTGGAGTACAGACATGTCTTCTTCTCCCGGATTCCCGGCATCTGGCAGTTCGAGTGCTGAAGAGATATGCCTCCCACATCCAAAATCTAGACTAGCAGTTGGCAGCCCCCCTGTCACTTGTCAATGGATTGCAGCAGTATTTTCAAGTGTAAAATAGTCTCTCTCCTGAATCCGAAGGCATATACCTGGCATTGTCCTTTCTGTTTGGGAAATGAGAGATGCCAGATGTCAGACCAACTTTGGAGGGGGGTCTCGGCATGTTCCAGATGTGTATTTTATTAATGTGTCAGGTCCCTGAATCTCCAAAGGGTTTTTTCCTACCATCTGGAGGGCATGCATTATGCTAAGGTCTTCAGGGTACTTGCCATTTCTTTCTCATTAGGTCTGACTGACATAATGTTATTGATATATAGTGGTCTAATGTTTTGTTTTGAGAAATGTCCAGAAAGTTCAGATCCTTTTACAAAATATTATGTCAAAGGGTGGGAGAGTTATCACTGCCCTGGGGCAAGACTCTGAGTGTTTGCTCCCACCTGCTCAGTGCGAATGGGAGCTTCTGGTTCTTCTCTCCCAGAGGTTGGAAAAGGAAGCACTGACCATATCAGTGCATGCCGAGTAATGTGCCCCAGCAAAGCTGCCACGTCAGGCACAGCCGCTGTGATTGGTGCTCCGCTGGTTGAGTCAGGAAAGTCCACTGTCACCCTTTAGGACCCCACGGATTCAGGATGCCTTTAGCTTCTCAGAATGGGTTATAGGTGTGAGAAAAAGCCCTAGAAGTGCAACTTCTAATTAAACTACATTGTTTAGAGTAGGAAAAGATGAGTGGAGCAGAGAAGAGAGTCCAGAAACAGGCCTCAATATATGAGAATGAAATGTATGGCAGAAATTGGCATTTGAATTTAGTGGAAAGAAAATGGATATTTTTAGTAAGCTGTAGTGAAACACCTGAGATATTCATTTGAAAGAAAGTAGAGTTTGAACTTATTTGTACCATTTACAAAAAGTTAAGATCTTAAATATAACACAAAGCAAAAAAATTGACAAAAACATCCCAGGAGATTAGGTACCTGTTTAATCCAGGGCAGGGGGAACCATTTCCAACCAAAACAGAACTCTTAGAAAAAACAAGGGAAAAAAAAACCCCTTATCTGACTGTGTGCACAGCAATCTATGTGCGAAAAAAGGGATCATAATAAAGATAGTAGAAAATTTATGGATTTGGAAAAATATACCTAACACTGATGAAGGGTAAGTATATATAACAAAAAGTCTTACTACTGGACAATAATGTAATAGGAAAATGGGCACAGAGTATGAATAAGTAGTTTATAGGAAAAACAGATCCAAGTGGCTGAGAGGCACATGAAAAGATGCTGAAACTCTGAATGCTCGTTCGCACATGTGCACAGTAAATGAACAAAGTAATAACACAGGCAGAATTGAAAAGCTCTCTAACGCCTATTGCTGGTGAGGATGCGGGGCAAAGGCATTCTTGTTCGTTAATGGAGGAAATGTGAATTGTTATAGGCATTGGATTTTGGTAAAGCAATCTTAGTTTTAGTTAAACTAAATCTAATTTTAATTAAAATTAAAAACAAATATATCTGACAGCAGTTGCTCTATTAGTAATCTATCCCATAGCATAAAATTTTAGCAAAATTAAAAGTACATTCACCTGACACAGCAATCCCTCTATTAGTAGTCTATCTCATAGAATAAAGTGACCAGTTGGTAGGATGCTACTCCAGGCTTCATGCCTTGGTTCCCAGATCCATGTGTTCTACCAGCTGGGGACACAGTACCACATACTGGTCACTGACTTAGAATGTGCATGGTGCCCTGGAGGGTGATGCCTCATGCTCACTGGATATCATCTCAGAGCCGGCACCTCAGGTGCCTCTCCTATTGAAAACTGTGTGCGTAGGTGTTTACTGTGGCGTTCTTGGTGGCAGCCGTAAGACTGGAGATGAAGAGAAGTGCAGCAACAGGAGGATGGCCAGACTGTAGAACCTCAACCCTAAAATTGTACACCATGGAGATTCTGGAAGTGGCTGATAAATTATGGTTGATCCATATTAAATAACACTTTGTAGCCACTAGAAATAATGAATTGGAGCTAAATCTATAGACCTGGAGGGATTTTTCACTAGACATGATTGAAGGGGAAACGCACAGTTCAGATAAGTGCGTTTAAATCCCATTTGCAACCTAGCATTAACCCTCCTATGAACATTTTTTAAAAGATTTTATTTATTTATTTTTGGAGAGGGGAAAGAAAGGAGAAAGAGAGGGAGAGAAACATGATGTGTGAGAGAAACAGCGATTGCTTGCCTCTCTCATGCCCCCTAACTCAGGACCTGGCTGGCAACCCAGGCATGTGCCCTGACTGGGAATTGAACCAGCAGCCTTTTGGTCTGCAGGCCGGTGCTTAGTCCACTGAGCCACACCATCCAGGGCCCTGTGTGCATTTAAGTATTTACACATACACATAAAATTACTTGAGCCAGAAGAAAACTTCAAAATTTAATGTTGTTACATGATTTGGGGATATGGTGTGGTGGGGGGGGGAGAGGGTGATAGTGGAAGGGAGGAATTTAAGAAGCATTAAAAAAACTTACAGGTTTTTTAATGGTAGCTTGAAGCAATTAATGTGCCCTCAAAGGACCAACATCCATATGTGAATTTGTCCTTTGGAATAATCTGAACGAAGATAGATGGATGCAGTCTCAACCCTGCTTTTCTGATGGTGATAGTACTTAGGATTATGCAACAGAATAGAAAGCTAAACTTAACTGTCCAGCTCTTGGTCACCTTCAGGGTCATATGGTATGAAGAAAGGGGAATAGAAGTAAACACCAAGATCAATTAATTTTCTGTGATGTGAATGTTTGGCTTTAATTTGGAACGAAATTATTTCCAGTGCCTGGCATCAGTTTACATTTAGTATGGTACAGCCTTCTCCCCGGGGTTTTCCAGGGCCCTCCTAAGCCTGGATGTGACCTTGGTGTTTCTTGTACACACATAACATTCTTTCTACATCTTGTGTGGCACTTGACAAAACATGCTTTGTTTTATAGTATACTTATTTTATTCTCTGCACAGGTTTTCAAGTTATTTAGATGAGAGACTCATTTGAAAATTGAGCATGTCAGTTTTGTTTTAGAGTATGCTTCTCTATATGATAAGCAACTTATCAATAGTTATTAATAATAATAAAATTTGATGGTTTCAAACTTGCATGATTTGAATAGAACAGTTTATAGTGTGTAAGGGTGATAATTTTCAATAAAACCATTATCTTTCCATTTTTTAGATCTTGATAAAGTGTATAGTGGTTTTGCAAGGACTGCCAAACATCATCCACTCAAAGAAACAAGCTTCAAATTTTGAAGGCATACAGCACATGATAGCTTGTTGTATCTTCTATATAACAAAGGTATTTATCTAATTCTTAGTCTTGTGTTATACAATTTAGAAGCAGTAATGATTTAGGAAGACAAGCTACTTTTACAGGAATTACTTGAAGAAATAGCACCCAGAAAGCATTTTAGATCAAAAGTAGCTGGGGCAGGTCAGTTGTAAAGGATGGTGGGTGTATCTTGAGGAAGCGGGGGTGCAGGGATGGAATGCTGACTTTTTATGGGACCTCATTCATTTTGAAAACCAGAAAGAACCAAGAGACCAGAGGCAGACAGATAGGCTTGTTTATCCTCATTATTTGGCTCAATAATCAGGTATTTCTTCAAAGGTTTGGTTGACTGAACCCGGTGAATCTCCTCAATGAAGGGCCAAATCTGCCTGCCTATTTTATGTGGGCCTCATAGGCCCTTTCTGATTTGGTCAGGGATCTGGAAGAATAGTGTATAGGTGGGCTGATTTGATCCATCACTTTGGGGATAAAGGTTGCTTCTGTAGAGGTCTGGCATCAGAGAGGCATCTAACCTCTACCTTAGCAAAGAGGTCATGATTTGCTGGCTGCTATGGTTTGATCCCAAGAGCAGAAGATCATATTCCTTCCATCACTCACTGAGTTAACTGCTGTTGGAGAGCCTTTATGACCTGGTCTGTGGAGAGGCTGAGGGAACATAAGCCACTAGCAGGAAGAGAAAAATAATGGCTCACTATAAGGAACTCAGAATCCCAAGGCTCAAGAGCAAACCAGACACTAAAATAATGTGTATTTACTCTTACTGTGTTGGAAAAGACCAGAGATTACATAGAACAAAAAAGAGAGAGAGAGAAAACTTTCAAGGTGATGCCATTCATTAAATGATCAAAACAAACGAAACCAAAAAATCTGTACCTGAACAAACTAATTTGATTTTTGATTAAAAACTTAAACCAATGAAGATGATGGTTATCGTATTTCTTGAGTCAAATCTGGAAGCTCAAGAAGTGCCAGCCAACATAGAACAGAATTGTCTAGAGAGAAATTCAGAAGGCAGATCCAAAAGCCACAACATAAAATGAAAGGAGTTTTGCAGGCAGAAAAGAAACAGATGGAGAATATAGGCTCCCTGTGCCCAAGGCAGGATAAATGTAAGAATGTATGTATAGACATGTGTTGGTGAAATGTCTGAAGTCCAAGGGTAAGGGCAAATCTTGAAGTTTTGAGACCAAAAGAATAGGTTATTTACAATGGAAAAAGAGTTAATTCACTTCAAACTTTTTTTTTTTAATCAGAAACACTAAAAGTTGAAATATTGGAGTAACAATTGTAGAATCCTGAGGGTCCAAGAATTAATAGCCAGGAAAGATATCATTCATTTGTCAGGGCAAAGTAAACATTTTCAGAAGTGCATGCATTTAAAAAATATTTTGCCTATGTACTTATCTGAGGAAAACACTTGAGGCAATACTCTATCAAATGACAAGTGGTTGAGAACAGAAATCCCAAGATAGGGAAAGACAAAAAGGAGAGGAATAATGGGAGCAATGAATCTTGCAATATATGTATTATTAAAATTAAATAGATAATAATTATGTGACTAGGACTCTGTAATATAAATGCTAAGTAGGGATTCTCAAAATAGAAGTATCATCCCTGAAAGGAAAATGTATTGGTAACCTAGAACTAAAACTTCCACCCTGTTTGGGGCTGAGGGAGGGGTGAGCAGTTAGAGAATCTTGGTGCATGGTGGTTTGTTGTTTTTTTAAAATATATAGTATAAAATTATTTTCTTTTGATAGAATAACTATATTTAAAGATAACCCAGAGCCATGAGCAGAACTTTAAAACACAGTATGATTTATAAATTGATAGGAAAGGAAAATGAACAGAGGAATAACAAGGAAGAAACATGCTTAATTCAGCAAAAGTAAGAAGAAGGGAAAAGAGATAGTATATAAGGTGGAAGGCATAAAATCAAATATATTAATTACTTCCCTAAGTGTGTATGAACTTGGAAGACAAAGATTGGCAGATGGGGTAAAAACTCAGATTTAAATGTACATTATTTCAAGAAACACTCATAAGACAGAGTGACAAACACTGGTTGAAAAAGAAATGATTAGACAAAAGTACTGGAAAGATGCAAACAAAAATAAAGGAGGAGTGGCAATTTTCATATCTGAAAAAGCAGAATTCAGGGTCCAAAACATTCATCACAACGGAGAGAGGCCTTGTTAAGTGCTCTTCAGACCTGCGCTGTCTGAGCATCTTCTCTGCTCCTGGCTGGCAGCTGGTTATTTTCTGACATTAGGACAGTCTTATTTTCAAGTACTGAAGATCAATTCCACATTAAAACAAAACTTGAATTTTTTTTTACAACAGTAGATCAAAGGGTAAAAAGATAAGGTTATGTGAAAATGCTACAATGGCATTTGATAACACGAGATAACTTTTCCTAACAAAATTTCTAAATAAGTTAGGAGTGGAAGGGAGCTGTTGACCACAGTAGTCACTCCTTATTTGTGGGGGACACATCCCAAGATCCCTAGTGGATGCCTGAAACCATGGATAGTACCAAACCCTATCTATACTGTGTTTTTTTCTATACATATACACGATAAAGTTTAATTTATAAATTAGTCACAGTAAGAAAACAACAACATCTAATTAAAATGGAACAATTATAACAATGTACTGTCATAAAAATTATGTAAATGTGGTCTCTGTCTTTCTCAAAATATCTGATTATAGTGTACTCATGCTTCTGGTGATGATGTGAGATGATGCAATGACTACAGGATGAGGTGAAGTGAAGTGAGGCAAAGCGACTTAGGCAATGTGATGTAGCCTTGTGCTACTATTGACCTTCTGATGAAGTCAGAAGGAAGATCATCTGCTTGGGGTGATCCTGGGTCGTTGAGCCACGATGATGTCAATGGTTGGATGGCAGGAGCAGATGATGTCTATGGTTGGGGAAATTTTGTATTTTCAGACTGAGGTTGACCATAGTAACTGAAACAATGGAAAGCAAAACCACAGATAAGGGGGATTAATATAATGATAAAGGCATTTACCAAAGTTTTACAACAGATATCATACCAAATGGAAGATTTTTGAAGCCATTTCTTTAAAAATTAAGCACAGGAGATGCTGTCTGTTAATAGTGTGATTCATTATTTGTAAAGATTCTGTCTCATGCAATAGATAAGGATATGAAATTACTTTTATAATATTTTTTCTAATATAGTTTATCTGTAATTACAGAGGCCTCAAAAAACCAATGAGAATCTAGTAAAAAAATACTAGAATTAAGATAATTTATAAAGTCGTTAATGTAAAAGATTATGGAATGGTAGGTTTTTAAAAAAATACTAGCAGTAACAAGTTAGAAATGGAGAAAAATATGCCACTTATAGTACATAATATTTTAAATTTAACAAAATGTTAAAATTCCTAGATAGAAGAATTGTGAAATCTTACTGAAGGACACAAAGTAAGATCTGAATATGTGGTAGGCCACACCAAGTTCCTGAATAGGAAGACTTACTGGCATAGAAATACAAATCTTTTCTAAAACAATATTTAAATGTAATGCAGTCCAAATAAGAACTGCAGTTGGGTTTCTCAGAAACTGATTAAAGTAATTTAGAAGTCCTCGATAGATATTAAAATTTACCATAAGACCCCTTCAATAAAAATAGTATTAACAGAGTAACGGGCGGGTAGTTCAGCAGAAGAGGATAGAGAATCCAGCAATACCCAGATCTAGGTTACATCAGAACTTAACATATGACCTCAGTGAATAGGTATTTGGATTCAGTGAGAAAATAATATTGTATTATAGTAATTTATTTATTAAAAGGTGTTGGTGTAACTGATAATTCATCTGAAAATAAACAAAGCCAGAGTCCTACCTCACACCATAAACAAAATAGAATCCCAATGGATTCAAGGATGTATGGCCTTGACCTCAGGAGAGACCTTTCTCAATAGGGCACACAATTCAAAAGAGCCACAGTAACAAAAAAAATGGAGAGAAATAGATTAAATAGGAAATGTTGAAGGGTTTCAAACCCCAAAATGATACAATGAAATTTGCATTTTAGAAAAATTATTCTGGTTGTGTAACACCTAATAATTGCAGGGGGATAAGAGTGAGGCAGGGAATGAGTTAGAAGGTAAGAGATGATGAATTAAACTAGTGTGGAAAAGTGGGAGAGGGAATGGAAAAGATTCAAGAGCTATTAATGAGAG
Source organism: Glossophaga mutica (assembly GCA_039655065.1). Classification (NCBI taxonomy): domain Eukaryota; kingdom Metazoa; phylum Chordata; class Mammalia; order Chiroptera; family Phyllostomidae; genus Glossophaga; species Glossophaga mutica. Next base: position 19,387,370 of record CM077304.1, on the reverse strand, counting down.
AGAATTGAGAACCTGGAAACCTATCGACTATTGGGATGAAGGAGGGAGAAGGAAGAGTTCATAACCACTCAGCTATCTGCCCTGGGCAGTGGGGTGAATACAATTCTGTGTGTTGATGTGGAGCAATTTTGTGTGGGAAAGAGAAAAAATCATGAGTTTTGAATATATTGAATTTCGAAGGCTATAGGATATCCAAACAGGTGGCTATTACATAATTATACGATTAGACCTATAGGCTTGGAGTTCAGAAGAGGCCAAACATGTATAAAGACAAAGGAGTCATTGGAATACACGGACTCAATTGGAGCAAAAGAAATGGATGAAATGAGGGACAGAGTGAGAAAGGAAGAGGATTGTCTAAGACTCTCAAGGGGCACTTAGTCCAAGGAGCCAGTTCTGCTTCCACCAGGCCAGAGAAAGAATTGGAGGGTCGATTAGTCCAAAGCTGTTTTGTTGTTCTTAAAATGTCCCCAACCTTGAGAATCTTCCTGGTGCTGCTATTAGCTCTGTCATTGTCACATGGTGTGGCCATTGAGGAAGCAGGGTCCCATACAATCCAAAGCACCCCCTTCTGTTTCTTCTGCTGAGTCACACATGTTAATTAGTGCTATGCTAGGCTAAAAGTGCACCTTCTGAGGTTGCTTTTCATCAGAATACTCATCTGCTTGGGCTTTTCTCCCCGAACACGTCCATCAATGAGTATTTCCAGGAGAAGGGTCATGCTCTCTTTCTAAGATACTGGACAGCTACTCACTGTATGTATGTATGTATGTATGTATGTATGTATTTTTGTTTTGTTTTTTAAATTATTTTTTTATTATTTTCATTGTATTTTTTCCATTACCATTTAGTCCCCTTATACCCTCCTTCCCCCAACAGTCACCACATTGTTGTCCATGTTCATGAGTTCTTCTTCCTTTTTGCTCAATCCCTCCATCCCCTACCCACCCTCCCTTAGCTGTCATTCTGGTCTATATTTATGAATCTGTCCTTATTTTCCTTGTTAATTTAGTTTGTTCATTAGATCCTACATATGAGTGAAATTACATGGTATTTGCCTTTCTCTGACTGGCTTATTTCACTTACTTAGCAGAAAAAATTAAAAGAAGAAAGTTTTACCCTTTGCAACAGTATGGATGGACCGGCAGCTACTCACTTTAGATCTAAATACCAACATCAGCTATTACAGTGTTTCCTTCAGAATAAAGACATTCCATTCTAATGCAGCTTGTTTCTTGCAATTTGCCAATAGCAACTTCTGCAAAAAACCAACGAACCAACCATAAGCCTAATTCTGCTTATCCAGGTCTCCACAACATGTGTGTACTAATGGGGAGAGCGAAGAGAGGGAAAGGATGAGGGGTGGCCAGCAGATCAGGATCTCAGAGAAGACAGGAGTAATGGGATCTGAGCACATGTGGGAGGGGTTAGTATGGACAGAAATTCACCTCTCCCCTCTCCTAGGTGACAAAAATGGTTGTAGTTATAGGTGAATGTGTGGGTAGGTTTGTGGAATGGAGATAAGCTAGTTCCCCTAAATTCCTCTGTGAAAACAAAGCATGGCCATTTGCTAAGAGTGAGGAGGTGAAGAATAAGGGAGAGTTTCAGAGATATGAGGAGAATGGGAGAGTTTGCGACAGCCCCTGTGGAAAACAAGACAGAGCACTGACTTACAATAGAGTTTCCAACCAGCACTTGAGGCCCCGTGGAGGTTGAAGTCCTTGAATTCACACGCCTCCTTTCTTGGCCTTTTGTGATTTTTTCTCCTGTAGCACAGGGCACCTTGGGGCTGGCTCTGCATTTCCTGATTTTTTCATCCATGACTCCACTTCCTTTCCACCCACTTGAGGAATGACACTGAGATTTAGGTGATGTTATTATACAAATGACCTTGAATGTTCTGGACATTTTTTAAAAATTTATTGATTTGAGAGAGAGAAAGAGAGACATCAGTTTGTCGTTCCACTTACTTATGCATTCATTGGTTGATCCTTATATGTGCTCTGATTGAACCCACCACCTTGGCATATCAGGATGACGCTCTAACCAACTGAGGTACCCAACAAGGGCTGGGATTTTTTTAAAAAGTAAAGTATATGTTAGTTTAGGATTAACATATATTAGTAGCAGGATTTTGCTGTTAGAAGTGGTCTGTCCCAAATTGATATGCTGAGAATTGTCATTCCAGAAGCTTCCTCCAGCATGACCAGCAGTCCCAGAACCTTGGAATAGTCCTGAATCCCAGACTTCAGGTGTTCATTTCATGTAACACATTTTTATATGGGTTTTCTCTTATGAAGCCCAATTAGTCAAATGGCTGTTTCTTTTCTCTGTTATGCTTAAAAAATTGGCAATCTTTTCAAAATTGCTTTAAAAATTGGCAAGTCTTTCTTCTGTAAGCAGCAGTAGCTTTTCTACAAGTTGCCAGAGTTCTAAATGAAGTGCCACCTCTGAGACACATCATCTTTAGCATTTCATTATTTTCACATTGATAAATTATTATGCTGAACATCTGGTGCAGTCTTTCTATTTCTGTTCGTTTGGTGTGTTAACTAGAATTGGTTCTACTTTTCTTTTGATTTGAAACATTCTTTATCATTTGGTGTTTTCTACTGGTATATTATAACAAGGGGGAGAGCCGACCTAGTACTCCATGAGCCTAGGGCCTAAATATGTCTCAAAGCAAAGTTGTGTGGAGAACACACATTATCTCATTTCTGTTTTCTGATAACAAAGCTGTGTCCCTCTTGCATCAGTTTTACAATGAGATTGGACTCTTTGCCTGGCATTCAAGGCCCTGCATGACTAACCCCATCTATCTTTCCAGACTTCATTTCACCATTTTCCTCCCCACTCTTCATTCCACAGTCAGCATTAGTTCACTGTTCTTGCGCCGGTCCCACAGAAGTATTTCCATTTTTTAGCACCTTGCACTAACGGTTTCAACAGGTTTAAGCAATTGTTCACTTTTTTCCAGCCACTTATTATATCCTTTCCCTGCATGGGAAGTACCAGCTGTTAGTTATCATAAATACTGACTTATTCAACTTGACAGAATGCATCTACATATAACAAATCCATACAAACTTATTTATGCCCATAGAAAATTGTCCTATGGGCTTCACAATGAATGTGTTCCCTTCACGTGACCCTTCCCTACAGCAGACTGTATGCAAATCAGAGTGCAGGCCAGGGAAGCTTCCATGGAGTTGGTACTAGAGCCCAGGTTTCAGTGGCTGGGTTACATTAATAACCTTACATTATGATGATAAAGTAGGGAAGCTGTTCTGGGAAGTGGCTCAGCTGTAGGAAAGCATGAAGTGCTGAAACCATGGTGAGTGTCAAAATTTATACTTGGCTCAATATTTTGTGAACTTGCAGTACAGGGAACTGGGTGGTCAAAGATGATGCTAGAGAGGTGGGAAAGGGCCAGGCTAGAGAAGGCCAAAGCATAACAATTAGTAGTAACGGGGGGGGGGTGCTCATGAGAGGGGCAGAGGGAGCCACTCCCCTTCTTATGATTAGTGTCTGCTTCCCCTGGGGTTCATGGAGAATCTGTCAAAAACAGCTTAACTGTAGCTCAGTCCACTACCAGAATGCCTTGTAAATCATTTACCGGTATAAATGCCCCTCCAACACCATGAGGTCAGCGACTGTGCCGTGTCACATAGAAAGCAACTCAAGATAAGAGGTGATGTATATGTGGCCTTTAAGAATGATTTTGTTTTAACATGGACATTTTAAGTGAAAACATTTTCTGAATAGTTAACTTAATATACCAAAACATATATGGTTGTTTGCAGTTTTAATTCTAGGGAAATATGATCTGAAGTAAGGTTCCAGTTTCCTTAACAGAAACAGGGGAATTCTTAGACCCAAAACATTAATGGAGTCTTTGAGTTTATGAAAGATGATACAAGACACTTGGAAATAGACAAGTGTTTCCAACCGAGATAATTAGTAAATATTTTAAATTAGATTCTGCGTTCATGGAAGGAATATGACCTGGCAGTAATTATTATAAATTATGGGAAAAAAATGTTGGATATCACACCAGAGTGCAAATCTCCATTTGGTGCCATCGATCAAGAAGAAACACAAGAGGAGGTAACTGTTTTTGTTTCTCATCTCTAAATTTCTAAGCTTACATTTAGTTGAGTCTTTTAAGAGGTCACACATTATAAGTAAACTTACTTTAAAAAATTGATTGGTATTTAATTTGTTATATTTACACAAAAGAAAAGTAATGTATAGTGAAGAGCTCCTCTCCCTCCCTTTTTTGTGATAAAAAATGAGGCAGAATCCATGTCAGAACACTGAAAAGTTCCCTATCGCCAATTCTGATCATCAGTTAGGGCTGGATAGTGAGCTTCCTACACCCATTTGGACTTTGGACGGAAAGACCTGTAAAGCCACTCCCAAATTAAAGATTTTATTATTCTGGATGCATCATTCAATGTAGTAAATACATGTCAGAGCTTTTCACTGTATTCAAAGTAGATTTCCCAAACTCACTGTCACACCTAAATTGTCGTCTTTATGAGACTGCTAATGTTTGAGACAACTTTTTAATATCTGCTTCCCAAGCGTGGGTCTTGCTAGAGCCTGTTTTATTGCCTTTCTGAGAAACTATATGAACAAACGTTTTTGTAGATCAAATTTGAAGTGTTGCTTAGTTTATCAGATTTCTGAGGTGCACTAAGAATTATTTGAAGCCCCTTCACTACCTGGGGTGGGGGTAGAGACTGTCATCCCCACAAACCTGTTTTAGTTGGAGTAGCTCCATTTCTATCTCTATTATATGTCGAGTCTCCAAGTAAGCGTTTGTCACAAAAAGCTTCAACTATGAGCACCGTTTTCCTGGATGCATTTTTAAGCCATGATCCTTGTTGTTTTGAAGGGGCTTACTTGGTCTAGAGTTTTATTAAGCTGGAGGCAATTTGAGGTTTTTTTCACCAAGTGTTCAGTCTCAGAGCCTGTCGCTAGCTTCTTTCTGTTAGCCAGGCTTTAACTCAGGACACTGTCCCTGTACATCATTATATGACAGGACCCCATGACTCTTTTCCCTGGAGTCACTAGTCCAGCAAAAGTTGTGGTACTTCCTTCTGACTAAGCCTGTAGGGCTGAGGTCACTCTAAGCACTCAAGGTTGCTATAAGACTAAAGAGGCTTGAGTGGTTTTGTTTTTGCTTTTGTTTTTGTTTTGAAAACAGGAGATATTAACTAGTCAGTTCTCAATGATGGTGGGGAGCCTGAGCACAGATCCACCAATTTTTAATCCATTAACTATTGATCTTGTTGTGTTTCAATGAAAAGCAAAGCAGCAAAGGCAATTAGCTGAGTTGTAAAGAAGCTCCTTCAGGGAAAAGAAAGGAAAAAAGAAAAGAAAAAGAAAAAAAGTGACGTGTTTCTGAGGGCATGCAAGGAATTTTATTTTGAGGGGTTTAAAAGACATACTCCTGCCCTGGCTGGTGTAGCTCAGTGGATTGAGCGCGGGCCTGCGAACCAGAGGATCGCGGTTCGATTCCCAGTCAGGGCACATGCCTGGGTTGCAGGTCAGGTCCCCAGTGGGGGGGGTGCATGAGAGGCAACCGTACATTGATATTTCTCTCCCTCTCCCTCTCTCCTACCCTTCCCCTCTAAAGATAAATAAATAAATCTTGAAAAAAAAATAAATAAAAGACATACTCCAAACTCCTTTCAGGAGAGTGTGCGTGGATCTGCATGCTCATTGGGAAAGGTGGGAGTTACTGGGAGGAAGGAAGAGAGAAGAAAATAAATATTTTGGCCCACTTCCATAAAACATTAAGTCCTGTGCCTGGCATTTAGTTAGAACACAATGACTGTTGTTATTAATTATTTTTTAATTGAATTTATGTGGGTGTCACTGATTAATAAAACCATACAGGTTTCAAGGATACAAGTCGGTAACATATCATCTGCATGTTGCATTGTACACTCAGCACCCGTAGTCGTCTCTCTCTGCCGCCATTTATTCCCGCTTGCCCTCTCCCACCTCTTTGCAAGCCCATCCCCCCACCCCCGGCAATTATTAATTCGTGTTGTTTAGCCATGTAGATCATAGTATTATTTGCAAGTATGAAAACATAATTTTAAGAATGTTATTGGAAAATGACAATTGCTAAAACATATTGAAGTACATTCTGACATTTAACCAATGTTTCTAGGGTTCTTCTAAGAAGTTTCCCAAGATTAAGAAGCCACAGCAGATATTATCACCTGAAAAACTAAATGAACAGCTGGTCTTGTTGGAGGCACACCTTCTCAAACTGACAAAGCAATGTAGTCATTTTTTTTTTGTTTATATCTGTGTACTTCTGTTGAGCATTGTATCTTTTTAAAATAAGAACATCTTTTATTAAAAGGATTAAGAGCATATTAGCATTTGGTAAACCCTCTAAGGTTTACAGTCTTTTATATTTGCCAATAATCCTAGTAATATTCTATTAGTAAGGGATTGCCTACTGCTTTTTACAGATGTGATGCATAAAGATTACGTGATTTATTTTTTAGGATTGCATAGCTAGCTTGGATCTGAGCCTAAACCTTCTGATTCTAAAGCATGTTAGAATACTCTTGCCTGTTTGGGCCAGATAACTATTTGTACGGGGGACTGTCCTCAGCATTGTGGATATCGAACAGCATTTCTGGCCTCTACCCATTGACATACAGGAAAATGGTGATTTTCCCAGCTGTGACAACCAGCTGGGAAGCCAAGCGTTGCCAAATGTGTGGGTTGGGGAGGGAAGGTGCAAAATTGAGAATCTGTGCTCGAATGACAAAAATGTAACTGAGAAATGAAAAGAGCATGAGGGATGTTAATGTGTGAGTGATTTGAAACACAGTCTACTCAAGTGAAAGATTAGTTTAATTTCAGATTATTGTGCTATATAGCGATATGTGAAGACGGTGATTGGACGTTTTGAGTTAGCAATTTGGAAATCTGCTTAAGAAATTGATTCAGTTTCTGGTGATAAGTATGATCACATTTTTAAAAAGTAGGTACTTCAGATCTTCTAGAAGAACAACAGAGTGCCAAAATTTCTCTTAAGTGGGAGCCTCCACCTGTGGCTTCCTTGGTCTTTGGGAATGACTATACTTGAGGAATTCTGTGTCCCTACCTCACCTCTCTCATTGTGTGTCTCAGTTTTGTCTGGGCAGTTGTAGATCCCTGACTGAGAGAGGTGAGGATCTCTCTATTCCAGCATTCTCTGTGTCTGTTACAAGCTGGATTTTGAACCCAATGCTCTATTATTCACATAATCAGTAAACATAGTTTGTAACAAAGCTGTAATTGTCTAGTTACTTGTAAAAATATAATTCCTTAAAATATAAAGTATTCAAGAAATGTGAATTATTTCTTTTCATATTATCGAAAACCCCTCACATTTTACCAGTAAGCACAGTATAATGTCACTAATGTTACTAACTAAACAGTAGATTCAAAACAAAGCAAGAATAAAAATATTGGTTTCATGTAGTGCTTCCTCTGCACCAGAAACTACTTTGTGTTTTATATATATTAAAACTCATATAATCCCTATATAACCATTATATGAAGAAGGTATTATTATTACTTCCATTTTAAAGAAAAGGAAACTGAGACACAGAGAAGCTGAGTAACTTCTCAAGTTCTCGTAACTAAAAAGTGTCTGGGAGAGAATCTGAACCCAGGCAGTCTGGGCTCTGGTAGCTGTGCTGTTCGCTATTGTGTGCTTTACTGTCTTTTAATGATAGTTTTATTTATTTATTTACTTACTTACTTATTTACTTATTTATTTAAAAGCATATTTTATTGACTATGCTGTTACAGTTGTCCCATTTTTTCTCCCCTTTCTCCCCTCCTCCCTGCACCGCCCCCCTCATCCTTCAGCATCCCCCACCCCCCCCACAGTTCATGTCCATGGGTTGTACATAGAAGTTCTTTGGCTTCTCCATTTCCTATACTCTTCTTAACCTCCCCACCCCCATCTATTTCATACCTACCTATTCTGCTTCTTATTCCCTGTACCTTTCCCTCTTGTTCTCTTCCTCCCCCTCCCCACTGATAACCCTCCATGTAATCCCCATTTGTGTGATTCTGTTCCTATTCTAGCTGTTTGCTTAGTTTTTATTTCTGTTTTTCAGGTTCAGTTGTTGGTAGTTGTGAGTTTGCTGTCATTTACTGTTCATAGTTTTAATGATATTTTTATAAAAAATGGAGTTGATATAACTGGTAGGTTTCTGAGTCTGGGGTTTTGATATACAACAGCTACTGAATAAGAGAGACACATGCCTTGGAAATCTTTTACCTATTTGGTGGCAGACTCCTTGGCTGTCAAGGGGGGGAATGAGAGGAAAATAATTGAGATGGTTAGATTTTTAATATATAAAATATATAATTGAAATTTTTAAGGTACATAATTTAGAAAGCATTCTTGGGTGTTTTCCTATTTTTTCATCTCCTCCAAAGAATTTTTCTTTTTGGTTATTGATGTTAAACAGAACCTACAACTTATTTTTTTTTCACTTCAGGTATTACAGCTGAACTCTCAGGAACAGAGGATCCTATATTTCTTTACCCTGTAGTTTTAAATTGGTCAATCAAAGGTGCTATGAAAGAAGGTAGGTGACCTAAATGTATATGTGCTATTCACTGAACCTACTATTGAAAGTCATTTATTCTGTGGATTTTGCTGTTGTTTGATACTTAAAGGTCTAACCTATTCCAGGCAGAAGACTTGGGATTCTCCACCATTCAGAGCAATACATGCTCTTGATTGTCAAATAATGGAAAAGACCTAAATAGGTACCTGATAGAAAGTTTGGGAAGACAGAACCTTGATGGTGGCTTATTTGGGTAGTAAACAGTTTTATTCTAAAACACAAAAACTAGGGAGTTGAAAAATGTGCTAGTGATCTTTAAGTTTAGCTATGTAGAAATTATTGCTTAACTCAGAGTGCAATATAATAATAATTAGGGTAGCTATTAATTCTGATTATTGTCAGATTTTTTTCCCAACTAGTAATACATGAGTGGCCACTTTTATGAAATCTTTCTTAACACTGAGATATTTGGAAAATAAAGAAATATAGACTGTGATGGATTATTTGATTTTAGAAAAACAGTAGTTCTCATCACATTTATTCCTACATATATTTTAAAGGTGAGAAATCTTAAAAGCAGGTTGATAAACTTGCCTGTTAGAACAAAATGATTATTAGTAATAGTAACTTTTTAGCACCAATAACTAAATGTATTAGTAACTATATGTGAGCTTCCTTGTTTTCACAGTTATGAAATTTAAGCAGAGACCTAGATTCCTGGAGTTTTTTACACAAATTATGCAAAAATGTATGAATGATGAAAAATTTCACCTTGTGGTGGAGATAACAAATCCTGTCTGTGACTTCTTAAGAAGGTACTTATGATATCTATTCTATTGCTACTAACAACTTAAAAAATTAGTAACATGTCACATAAAGATATATAAGGTGGATGAAAAAGAGTGTAGGATATAGACATTTAAAACAGCCGCCTGGGATATTGTGAGGATTTATGTTCATGTGTGTAGATAAATAAGTAAACATAAGAATACTTATACAACTGAACTAAGGAATAAGATTACAGCATGTTCATACTTGAAGCAGGAAATAAATTAGGCCTTTTTTACTATTGAGTCAAGATGGGTAATAACATCATCTCTGGGCATCAGCTCCACAGACATAGTCTTCTCCATCCAGTTTTGGTCATTTACTGTGGTCTCCTAATTCCTCTGCATTACCGAGTAGAGCCATTCTTTGGGGTTCCATTTGCATATATGAATGGGGAGTTCCTCAAATAGAAGTAGTAAAACTTAAAGCCATTGCCCTTGTCCTCCAAGTGTGAGTGGTTCTCTTTGCCCCCAAATAGAATTATAGTGTTTCATGCCAGTTATGAGAGATGCCAAATGAACCCAACTTTCATCCCAACGACTGGGTTTTCCTTTCACCACTATGCCTAGATGTATCTCATTGTAGTAACAAGGAGCATGGGTAACATGGAGTCTATTTAAAATATGGCAGCAGAAGAGAAACATTATATAAAAACACACAGGAAAACAGTCTTCCTAAAATAGGCATTTCTATTATTGGAACAGACATTTGGAATATATGTGCTTCGTATTTTTGAAAGAGAGGAAATTGCTTGCATTAAAATGAAGCAGGCCATAGTAATAAGAGAATTGCTAATAATTAGAAAGTTCCATTACATTTTTAAAAAACCGTAGCCAAAATTAGATGTTTAGGAGCTGTAAATAATATTCTTAATACCAAAGAAAATTAGAAGACACTATCACTGCAGTATGATTTGGAGGACTGACCTTGGAGGTCCAATCTAAGCAAAATAGATACTCTGAAAGAGGAAACAGTGGCTTGGAAGCGTTGCCCAACTAACTGTATAATAAAAGACCTAAGGTTGAAAATTGAGCAGTGTTGAGTTCAAACTGAAGGTAATGATTTCAGTTTTAAGCCTGAGCAGATGTTTTGAGATGCTCTTCTGCAAGTCAGGAAGTATAGAGGAGGGGCAGATGTGACACCTTGATTTCTACTTTGATAGTGATGTCTTCTTTTGTCTTCATATGCTTACATAGTTTTACATAAAGAAATGTTCTCATACTGCAGCAGACACATATGCAGCTGTATTTTCTTCCATCCTTTTGACTTCATGGTTTCTATTTAATGTTTTAATCCATATAGAATTTTTTTTGGGGATAGGGATTTAGATTAACCTTTAGTTGGTTTTTCCCCCTAAAAATTTTACCCATTGTCCCAGTAATATTTAAAAGAATGTTAATTATTGTTACTTGGTTTTAATGCCACCTATTCACATTCTAAGTGGATGATTCTACCAATAATGCTTGTAAATTATGATGAAGATATTTCATGAACTTTCATGTTCTCCGTAACGAAAAGTCAAAGTATATGGAAAAACTGCTGAAAGACAAGGCTAATTTGACAGAGACATAATACAGAGTTTAAGATGCCACTTTAAAAAAGAAATAAAAAGGACATAGAAAATATAACTAATGCAATTAAGATTAATTTACTCTATTTAGTCAGTTGAGACTAAACATGCTTTAATACATTCATTAAATTAAAAAAATAATATTTAGTAGAAAAATAAAGCACACTAGATCACTGAGATTAAATTTTGTAAAGACCACATTCTTTTACAGTGCAGTAAAACAAATTTTATAACAAAATAAATCACTGGCATATGAAATTATTGGATTTTATATGCCAGTATAAAAGAACTGTAACTACAGATATAGAGCCTTCTAAAAATAATGATAATGAGAAACCCTGATAAGACATGTACTCAAAGCAGCACTTAGAGACAAATTTTTATCTTTAGAAGCTTTTATTACTAAACAGGAAAAATAAAATTAAATGAACTTTTATTGAACTCACAAAATTAGAAAAATAAAATAAATCTAAGAAAGCAGAAAGAAGAAAATAAAAGTTGAAATTAACCCACTATAAGTTGGTATTAAACTAGTTCAACTGAGAACTGCTGGAGCTGGTTGTCTGAAGATATCAATAAATAAGGCACATTTCCGGCTATCATAAGAAAAAGCAAAATACAAGTAAGCAAAAATAATCATAAATTTGAAGTGGTTAAACAAACATTTGATAATAGTATATACAATTTAATATGAATAACTTGAAAATCTAATTGAAAGTGGTGATTATCTGGAAAAATTTAAATTGGAAGAATTGATTGAAGCTTTAAAAAATAGGATAGCTCAGATATTTTAGGCTAGTTATTTCATATTTTAAAGAAACAGATAATTTTGTTTTATATAAAGCTACTTCAGGATGTGGGTATAAAGTCTCCTACTAAATTTATCACAGGGGGCTCTGATAACAGCTTTATAAAAAGACAATAAAAAATAGAAAATTATGGATTGTTCTTACCTATCAGTATATAGAAGCAAAAAAAACAAAATATGATACTAGGTTGTAAATACAGCAGCAAAAATGTAAATTTTATTCTTAGTGTAAATATAGGAGTAGGTACTCTATAGTATAATTTTCACTGGTGGTCAAAGGAGTCTATAGTAGATGCTAAAAAAGTCATGTGGAATTCAGCACTTATTGCTGGCAAATCAGGGTTAGAAGAATATTTTCTGTTAAAATAAGCTTTGCAACAAGAAACCCTGTTATTCTTTGTATCACTTATGGATGTTTTGAAACTTCTTGCCAGTGCATTAAAATGAGAAATAGAAATTATGATTAGAATTTATGTGATTATCACATAATAGGATCTCAAAAATGTTTGTCAAATGAACCTTATAATACTCTAAAAATGAAGATAAAATGGTATTTGCAAATAATTATTTTTTAACTTAAGCTAATTAACTGAAATCTTTCAGAACTAATAATAGAATTCCATGGGATGGCTCAATGCAAAATTGCAAAATCAATAGCTTTCCTATATCAAATAGAAAGTACGGTAGCAGAATTATTCCATTTCTATGAAGCACAAGATTGAATTTATTAGGAGTCATGAGAGGACTCAGGTTAATATAAAGAAGACCAGACACTCTTACTAAGAGATAGTAAATAAATTACTTGAGTAAGTGGAGAGATGTAGTATATTGCTCAAAGGGCAGATGGAATATTGTAAAGATTTTTATTACCTTCAAATTAATTTATAGGTTTAATGCAATTCATTTATAGGTTTCATGCAATTCCACTCAGATTAGTTTATGTGGAATGGGCTAGAATAATTAAAATATTTGAAAACTTGAGAAGAAGGAGAAATTTTTACTGTCAGATAAAGTGTTTTTGACATAGTAGGCAGCCAGCCATTGGACTCAATATTCTGAGTCAGAAACATGCACTAACATAAGTAATCAAATAAGGAATAGACCATGACGTCAAAGATCAATACTGTTGACAACATAAAAATGTAAAAATACTATTTTTTATAACAACATAAACAAAACAACAGCAGTCAGACTAGGAGGAAGCATTTTATGAAGAGGTCGCACTGTGAAGGAGTTTAATTTATTCAGTGGACGAGAGGTCTGCTGAGCACGGAGGAGAATGCGAGAGGGTTGGGAAGATGGCAGCCCAAGCGTGCATTCATGACCTCTCCTTCCCGTCCTTTCCTGGAATACAGCGACCAGGTCAAGTATTCTGGTGGGATGGGGTGGGATAGAGAGGAGGTAAGAAAGAGATCAAGCTGCTTGGAAAACAGCTGGCAACCAGTTTCAAGTTGCCTATTGCAAAGGATGGATCTCCAAATGCCCAGTGGTCACTGGTCCAAACTTCCTAGTTCAGGCAGACAAAACATTTGCCAAGATGAATATTGACTAACTGGGAGATTATCGGAATTGCTGCCACTGGGCTAGAGTTCCAGTCAACACAAAGGTCCAGGATCATCATCAAAATTGAAGCAGGAGGCCGGCTGCCAGTGGGACCAAGATGAATTTGGATCTGTAATTACTGGAACTAGCTATTCAGAGTTACCTAATCATTTTGTTAGCCTTGCTTGATGGGACCCTACGTGTTATTCAATGCAAGCTTTGGATCCTATTTATCCTGTGACAGTAGGGTGCTGCTGTACTTACCAAAAGAAATATAAATTCTAGGAACTGTACAACTTTCAGGGAAAATCGATGATAAGTGTCAATAGAGGACGATAATGAGAAACTTCATAACATTTGCAGAGTGGGCCAGATTACCATAGGGGTCCATGGCAGATGAAAAAAACAAGGTTAAGAATTCCCACAGGTGATTGGGGGAAGGGAGAAAGTTTCGTAGTCATCTACAATGCTTAGCTTTGTTGGTATCCAGAGGTCATAGTGGCTGGAAGCTTGTACATGGTGGAACCAGAAAGACTGAAGTCTGTTGGAAGCAAGGTATCTTGTCTGGGTTCACCCATGCAGTTATCTTCTGAGTGTTATAGTGGAGTGTTCATGTTTTGTTTCTGGCCCAATGCATTTTTTCTACATCACACATCAGTTCTAATAAAATGTTATGGTACGATTTACATTGTGCTCTTTCGAGAGGCCAGCTATTCCTTGAGGACCAGAAATATCAGTCTAATTTTGGATATTTTTTTGCATAAATTAGTGACAACATTCATTATAGATTTATTACTTTTGTATACTTTTGCAAATTCTTGCAGATCCTTTTAACTGACTTTATCTTTTTTGTATTAGGAGAAATGACTCCCTTCTTGGAATTAAAAAATTGAAATACAAGGATAGTATGTTGAGTAAAAGGGCAGCTAAACCTGGGAAGAACCACAAAGCTGCAGTCATAGAGATTAGGAGAGTAAGTTTCATATGAGTTTTGGAATACGGGTTAATGAAATGAAGAGATTTATATATCTACAGATTATTGGCTGCATTATAATTTTAACATGTAACAGAAGAAAATGCTATGATACATTTTATAGTTATACAGTATAATTCTTAAATTCTTATATGGATATTTTCATAATCATATTTTGCATCTACAGGGTTATTTTTGTTACTTTTGATAATAATTGTAATTGAGGGGGGTGTAAAGGAACCACTGTATTTTAATGTCAACAGATAAGGATTAGAGTATGTATAAATTACATTTGATAGTGTTCAGAATTTTAGTTTGTAACATTTTTGTTTTCTTCTATATTAAGACTTCAGAAATAATAGGAAGAAGAAGAAGTAAAAAAAGGGAGACGCTAAGAGAATTTTTTTCCAGAAATCCAGGTTTTTCTGAAATGCCAGAACATGAAAGGTATTAATTTATTATTTAATTCACTTAATAAACATGTACTTGAAGGTTACTATGTGTGGGAGTTCTTTTGGGGTGTAGAGGTACACTGGTTAACTAGACAGGTGAGGTCACTGCCCTCAGGGAGCTTCCATACTAATGAAAGCAGCATAGTAAACAAGTAAACATACACATAAACAAGGCAATTAAAATTTTTCATAAACTTTATAAAGTAAGAGACCAGGATGATATGCTATAGACTAATTGGCCTGGGGTGGAGGTGAGGGCAGCAATAGTATAGGTAGGGTGGTCAAGAGACCAAACTGGTAAATTACTTTTTATTACTGGTGGACCTAATTAATGGTCTTGTTGATAAAACTTAAGCCGTAAAACTTATCATGGTGACATGTTTAGCTTCTATTTTTACGAGTATGCACTTATGATTCTTATACAGTCTTCATATATCTTACCTTCATTATATAATGTCTTTATTCATTTATTGATTTTGATCTTAATTTGTAACTATAGATATTAATAGAACCATTCTCACTTTCTTCTTATTTGCATCTGCCTACTATCTGATTGTTTCTTTACTTTTTAAATTTAAATATGACATATTTTAGATGGGTGTAGAAAATAACATAATAAATGAACATATGCAGTTAACCATAAAAGTATATCAAACCCAGCTGAAATTCCCAGGCATCCCTCTCAGAATGCATCTTCATCCCCCTTTATCCAAGAAGTAGTTTATCATGTTTATGAGTGACTTTATACTTCAATTATATATGTATGTAGGCCTACATAATACATTATTTTTTTACAATCTGCTTGCCAATTTGCTCTTTTTCCTAAATGTTATGTTTGTGAGATGTTTTTCTGTGTCTATTACACGTAAGTCTAGTTACTCATTTTACTTTTGTATAGTGTTCCATTATATGAATGAATACACTTTATTCAGTCTCCTGTAAATGGGCATTTAAATTGTTTTTAAATGGGGGGCAGTTCCCAAGACATGAACATCTTTGTTTTTTATACCCATTACAGGATATTGCTAAGTTGTTCTTAAATTTTCATCAGTGGTGTTTCAATTTTCCATTATTCACTATCTTCACCAGAACTTGATATTATTATCAATTTTCAAATTTTTGTGGAACTGTGAATTGTAAGGTTTTATCTTTTTGATTACTGATGAGGTTAGGCATCTTTTCATATTTTTATTAAACCCTAGGGTTTTTCTAGTCTGAGTCCTGCTTGTTTAGATATTTGCACACTTAAAAACTTTTGTTTTTTCCTCATTTTTTTGTAGAAGTTTGGGTATTAATACTTTTCCCACTTTGTGGCTCATCTATATACTCATGCATTTTAAAGTTTTTTTTTTAAAATCAAAAGTTGTAATTGTTAATGAAGTCAATTGTAACAATATTTCTATTTATTGTTTTTGAAATTCTTCTGTCACTGGAGGTAGTAAGGGTATTTTCTTAGGGAGTTTAAATTTTTGATTGTCACATTTAGGAATTCTATTCAACTACAATTTAGTTTTGTGAATTGTAGGCAAAGCGTTGCCCCCTCTCTTACAGTCTCATTAATAGGCACCCGGCTGGCTAGCCTCGTTTACCGAGTAGTCTGTTCTGAGATCACTGTCACTTTCGTCATTCAGCAAGTTCTCACCTGTGGAGTTTTGGGGCCTCTTTTATGTCCCATTAGTCTGGTATCTGTTCTTGAGTCAGTATCGCACCATCATACTTACTCTCGCTTTAAATGAAGTTTTGTCTGATAGGAAAAGTCTCTCTAGCATGTTCTTTTCTTTTACTTCTCTTAAGTCTTAGATATTTTTCTGCAAAATAGTTTGGGGTAGCTTGTCAAGTAATACAAAGAACTCATGATTTTGATAGAGATAGAATTGAATATATAGATCGATTTAGGAAGTTTTTTAAAAAACAATATTGAGTCTTTCTATTCATAGTCAGACCACTTAGGTCTTAATTTAGTGCCTTTCAATAAATTTTTATGATATTCTTCATAAAGGTATTATACATCTTTTGTTAGCTGCATCAAAGAAATACTTTTCTATTGGTGTAGACAGTATTTTAAGATTATTTTTTGTAATCTTAATTACATTTTGTAATCTTAATTATATAGGAATATAATTCATTTATAAGCAACCTGATCTGTACAACTTGATAATTGATTCATAGATACAGGATTTTGTGTAGACAAATTATTAATAGATAATGAAAGTTTTGCTTATTTCTTTCTAATGCTCAAGGCCCTCTTTTCCTTTTCTTGTCTAGCCTATAGGTTAGGACCTCAAGATTAATATTGAATAGAGTTTGTGATTGTGGACATCCTTGATGTAACATGCATTTAAAAAACTTTTTATTTTCAGATAATTGTACATTTACATGCAGTTATAAGAAATAATACAGAGATCTCTCATGTATCCTTCACCCAGTTTCTCCTAAGTTAACTATTTAACTATAGTACAATAGTACAACCAGGAAATTGACAATGATGCAATCCGCTGACCTTATTCAGACCATAGAAATTTTACACACACATATGTGTGCGTATGTTTAGTTGTGTGCAGTTTTATCACATTTGTGGAGTTGTGTGACTGTCACCACGGGGAAGATACAGAACAGTTCTCTCATAAGCATCGGCCCCCAGCCCAGCCCCCCACATGCTACCTTTTTGCAGTGACAGCCAGCCACCTTCCTCCCTCTCCCCCACAACCTCTGGGAACCACCCATGTGCTTTCCATCTCTGTAATTTTGTCATTTCAAGAATGCTTTACAAATGGAATCCTGCAGTATGTAACTTTCAGAGATTGGCTTTTTCTTTCCACTCAGCATAATTACTTTGAGATCCACCCAAGCAGTATGCGTAACTAGTTCACTTATTACTTAGCAGTATTCTGTGGGATGGATGGGCCACAATTTGTTTCACCATTTACCCTTTGATGGCCATTTGCATTGTTTCCAGTTTCGACTATTAAGAACAATGATGACATGAACATTCATGTACAGGTTTTTTTTAGGGGCACGTAAATCTTTATTTCTTGGGGGTAATATGCCCAATAGTGCAATTGCTAGGTTGTACTGTAAGTTTATGTTTAATTTTGTGAGAAATCCCACACTCTTCTAATTTGGCCCTACCTTTTTACATTGCTACATTGAGTATTCTAGTTTTCCTTCATGCTTGCCAGCATTTAATGTTATCACTGTTTTGCATTTTAAGCATTAAAATAGGTGGTGCTGATATTTTGTGCCTTTAATTTGCATGTCTGTGATGGTTAATGGTACTGAATGTCAGGTGGAATGACACTGCCCCGTGGACAGCAACATTGCCAACAGTCAAGAAAAGTTGACAAAAGTATTTTGAAGAAATGGAGTCATGCCATATAAGCAACTATGTGACAATAAAAATAGTTGGACTGCTTTGAGATTCTGATGAGAATACTTTTTTATTGTTGTTCAAGTACAATTGTCTCCATGTTCCCTCACCACTCCCCCATCCCCGCCTCCCACCCTCAATCCTACCCCCGTTTGGCTTTGTCCATGTGTCCTTTATACATGTTCCTTGATGACCCTTCCCTGTTTTCACCCCATTATCCCCCTCCCTCCTCCTCTCTGGTTACTGTCAGTTTGTTCTTTATTTCAATGTCTCTGGTTATACTTTAAGCAAATATATATTGTACTTAAAATATGAACTATTAGATAAATTTTGAAATATTAGTTTTTTCAGAGCATATTGAATATAGATTTATGAAGTTATTTTATGTATTGTTGACTGATGCTTTATTTCACTTTACAGTCTAGCTAACATTAGAAAAAAATTTGCTTCATTTTTTTTCTTAAGGAACCATACAGAGGAATGATTTTCTTGTTCAATATTGAAGTTTGTTGATGTACGTGAACAATTATGTTATAATTTACTTGTCTAATCTTAGTGATCTTTGGTTATGAAAAACGAAAAAAGCTCTGTTTGGTGTGAGCTTAGGACAAAGACATGAGAGAGATAATTGGAGAAAATACGTAGTGACTTCATCCCTGGTGTTTATTCTTGTGCCTTCTTTGTTGCCCTAGTTTACATTTTCACCACTAAGTAAATGATAAATAAGCCAGAAACATTTTTGGAAGGGCAGTCAAGTGACTTTTTGATGTTGAACAAGTTGGAATCATTCCTCTTCAAATATCTGAAAGTTTGTGTAATTTCAAAACTTCTTTGTCTCTTGGTAGAAATAAGAGAACTGATGTTAGAAAGATAGCACACCGAATCCTGCTGGATTACTTGAACCCTCTAATATTTAGTTATGTTAAAAAGAAGAGGTTCCATCAAATATCTCTTGAGGAGATGCCCTGGAAGGCTCAGATGAATCTGTGTCTGGCAAACACACACTTCAACCTGTTTCTAATGAAGCAAGGGGAACGGACGAAGATGAAATGTGGAGCTCCACATAAAATGGTCAGGTATAGTATATTATCAATGAATAATACTTTTAAAGTCTCAAACACATGGGCTGTATTTGTATGCTCAGGGCTCCAATGTTGATAATAATTAAAGAGGTTTACAGAGTGCTTTTGTCTTTCCTGGCCATTGGTATATTTCTTAATTTCTTATCTTAGAATCTTTCCCAAACAGGTGCTGGATGTAGCCCTGGCTGGTGTAGCTCAGTGGATTGAGCACGGGCCTGCGAACCGAAGGATCGCGGTTCGATTCCCAGTCAGGGCACATGCCTGGGTTGCCAGGCCAGTTCCCGGCAGGGGACACACAAGAGGCAACCGCACATTGATGTTTCTCTCCCTCTCTCCTTCCTTTCCCCTCTGAAGATAAATAAATAAAATCTAAAAAAAAAAACAAAAAAAAACAGGTGCTGGATGTAAGTGCTTATCAAATACTAATTTGCATACATCTTGACAATGTTTCTCAGTATAGCCTTCAGTGAAAGGAGAAAACATCCTTTCAAGAAAAGTTCAATATTGATTATACAGTAATTATAGATATTAGCAGGCATTAGGCAAATCTCTGTTTCATTTAGAGATATTTTAAGCCTCTATAAATACAATGGTAAACTTCTATAAACACAGGTCATATTTTCTCATACAATATAAAGTTTCTATTGTTAATTCAAATGACATTTTTGAACTTTTACTGAATGTCTTTGGCTAAACTGTTGTGGGGGATAAAAATAGAAGATAAATACATAAATGGAATACTATGTAGCCATTAAAAGGTGATGTAGAGTCATTCAGATAGTAGTTGTTGAACCCCTGTAAGATACAAGGTACCGAGACAGGTGCAGTGGGCATACAAAGATGCACAGGCTATGCAAGTTAGAATCTGGTAGGGTAGATCACCAATATTCATGAATAATTGCAGATAATGGTCGAAGTGAAAGTACTCATAAAGTCTTCCTTATTCCTGAGAAGAAGGCTTTACTCTGGCTGAGACCAATAGGAAAGATTTCCTGGGGAAGGGCCACTTGGCCTGGCTCTTGATAGATAGGCAAGATTTAGAAATATTCAGATACAGAAATACCATTCCAGGTAGGTGGAAAATCATGACTTACAGCCCAGGTAGGAAAAATGCAGGATGAGAACCCCAAATGGTCTAACTAGAATCTAGGGTGTTTGATAGGGAGTGGTTTGAAATAATTAG
Source organism: Glossophaga mutica (assembly GCA_039655065.1). NCBI lineage: Eukaryota > Metazoa > Chordata > Mammalia > Chiroptera > Phyllostomidae > Glossophaga > Glossophaga mutica. Next base: position 19,366,959 of record CM077304.1, on the reverse strand, counting down.
CAAGTAGGTCAGTACCAGGTCACGGAGAGTCTTAACTGTCCATTAAATCTGAACTTTAATCTCTATACTGTGGGACGGTGTTAAGAGTTTTGAGCAGGGCTATGATAAGAAATTTCTCTGGCAGCAACATGCCAAATAGATTGAAGGAAGGACGACTGGTGACAGATAACATAAATTAAGAGGATATTTATTTCAATAATCCAGTAATAAAATATGCCAGTCGAAGTCGACAATGCACTTGGTTCCAGTTTCTGCTTCTCCAGAATTTTGGTTAAAATCAGACTGAATCTTTGCAAAAATGGCTCTAGATAGACCCCTTTCCTATGTAGGATTGACCAGATTTGCACTTAAGAAGGAGTTAGAAAAAAAGGTGAAAGGGATTTAGAAGCACAAATTGCCAGTTACAAAAATAGTCATGGGATGCGAAGTGCAGCATAGGAAATATGGTCAATAATAGCATAACCACTATGCGTGGTGTCGGATGGGCTTTAGACTTACCAGGAGATCACTTCGTAAGGTTTATAATTGTGTAATCACTGTGTTGTGCACCTGAAACTAACAACATTGTATGTTAACTGTTGTAACTGAAAAAAAATTTGAAAAAACACAAAGCAACACAGTAAAAAAACAAACGGTAGACCTCATGAAAGTCAAACATTTGCTTTCTTAGGTGAAAAAAAAGCAGTTCAATTGCCTGACCTGCAGGGAAGGCTTTGACAAGGTGATCCATTCATGAGGCCACAAGAAGGAAAACCATTCAGATCAGAGGGGCTTTCTCACTGTCCTCTGACCCCTGAGAAATCTTCTCTGAGCTCCCAATCATATATAACCATTCATGCATGATTGTCTGGCAGCACAGATTTGAGTAGTCAAATTTGTGTCAGGGTAACATGGTGCTAAATTCAGTTTTATTAAAGCCATTAATATGTTTACTCAGGGTGTTATATAACACATGTATGCATGTGTGGTGGAAGGTCGTTTATTGCTTAGACCTTATTTATTTATTTTTATCCTCATCCAAGGATGGGCTTATTGTTTTTAGAGAGAGGGGAAGGGAGGGAGAGAGGTAGAGAAATATCACTGTGAGAGAGAAACATCGCTAGGCTGCCTCTCACAAACGCCCCTACCACGGACCGAACCTGCAACCCAGACATGTGCCCCGTACTGGGAATCGAGCTCGCAACCTTTTGGTTTATGGGGAGATGCTCCAACCAACCAACCCACACCAGCCAGGTCTGCACCTTATTTTATAAAACAAACGAGCACTGATTACAGACACACTGGTACATATACATATATATACATGTATATATGTATATGTATATAGTGGGCATCGTCATTGAGTTGTGTTTAAATCAGGTGGTTTTAAGTTGATGTAAATTACTGTTTCTGTGCTTTAGAGTGTGTATAGATCCTCCATCCCCATTTTCATGGGCCCTTTAAGCAAAATAGATATTGATGTTAAAATTCCCAAGAGCAAAGTTACATCATATAATTTTAACATTTAATGGAAAATTGTTTGGTTTGGTTAAATGCCTAAATGCATTATGATCCAAAATTTGAGAGCACTAACTCACAAATATTTAAAAAAATAAAGTAGGTTGTATTTGACAGATTTAACTCAATTTTGCTTATATTGTTTTTTAATACAAAATTTTCCCTGTTACAGTTTCCGATCATGTGATCCTAGTATATTCTCACTATATAATTCAGGAACAGTATTGCCAACAGGAAAATTGACTCTAGAAAACTATAAAATGATGCTTGAGTTCCTTCATACATCTAAAAGAGGAAAGGCCAACTTACCATCAGGTAAAATAAATCAATATACTATCAAGTTGCCTGTAGATTTTTTTTTCAGTAATGCAATGCACCAACCCCCCCCCACCCCCCGCCAAACACACTCTTGGTAGACACACAGAAGGACACACACCATTTTCCAATGACCTAGGAGTTAGTTGAGTTGTGATATTTTGTAGGAGACTCATACTTGCCTATTTTTAAAAGTTCCTATTTTTATGGTAGTATATATATTTAGAAATACCTATATTGTGTTCTGACCTAAAATAATTTAATTGTTCAGGAAATATAATGTTATTTTACAAACATTGGTAACCCCCGGTGGTCAGGGTAGGTGAAGACTTGCTCTCAGGTGTTATATTTTAGTGGAAGTAGGTCTCCGAACCAACTCCCCCAAACCCACTGATGCCAGCAGGCCTGACCACAGTCACGTGGTGCGTTACAGTGCTGATCGTGTATGTACTCAGGGCAGTGCATTCTGACCTTACAGCCCCCAACTAGTACCTTCCGTGAACACTTACTCCAAGATGAATGCAACGGTTCGGACGGCAGGACCAATCAGTATGGTCACGTGGTCAGGTGACAGGCATCTCTCAGAGGTGGAGCTGCAGGTGAACACGGCTCTCACTCTGCACTGATGACACTCTTCCCAAGCAACCACCTACCTTGAGTACCACTCACTTCACAAATAAAAAATTACTTCTGATATCTTTATGCTATTATAAACCCTCATGTATATTTTTAATCATAGTATTTTGAGTGCTACGTAACTTCCTGCTGCTCATTATACTTCACGGGCTGGCTGACTGTCCCAGGAAGTAGACTGGTACCTGCATGTCATGCTATGAATGCTGGAGTATTTGAAAGTAAATTTCCCAGACAAAGAAAGAGTCCGAGTTTCATATGTAGATTATGCCATACAACTTCTTGAGTTTTTTAAAAACTAGCTGCCTATCTAAGACCTTCCATGAAGTTGGCAACAGAATGTTCTGCTATTGAGACTTCCTATTTAATGCAGAGTTCTAAGAGAAGGCAGGAGAAGTCCCCTGTGGTTTCTTACCAACAGGAGAATGAGTGGCCAGGGTTGCTCCACTGCCTGCATCTGGGGAATGCTGCTCACCTTCCAGGGATGCCCTGGGAATGGCCTGTTTGGGGGGAAATTCAGGAACAGTGATCCCATCATTATTCCCTCAAAAAAAAAAAAAAAAAAAAAAGAGACATTCCTGCTTCTGCATTGCTCCTTCGACCATCACCTTTGCCTGGAGTGTTCTTCTCCATAGTTTTCCTGCATAGCTGAGTCATACCCACCTTTTAGCACCCAATCTAAGTGCTTTCTTCTCTAGAAACTTCATGATTTCTAGAAACTAAATGATTCATGGTGTTCATGATAATCCTGTCCTTTCTCCAAGATTATATAGCAATCATTATCTGAATTACTGATTTGATGCTTACCACCTACTGTGTTACCTGGAATTTCACCGTCTGTGTTCAATAACATTATGCTTTATTTTTGTACTGTAGGTGCTGATGAGTTTTTGACACTTATTAACCCCAAAATGAGTGACGAAAATGTTTCTAAGACACAAACAGTTTCTGACTCAGACCCTCAATCAAGTCTTAGTGGTAAAGAAAAGGATCGATCACTAAATTCGGGTCTATTGGATCATTTTATGAAAATCTTTTTACATTGCAGGAGAGCAATGGTAAGGTGGTTCTTCCTATTTGCTAATGTCGTAGACATGAGTCTCAGCCCATAAATGTGGGTATGTAAGATAGAGTGTATTTATTTATCTCCTGTCTGTAATTTTAGTTTTAATTTTGAGACTAAAATTGCTGGGTTTGGTGTCAGTTGTGTGTGAGGTTTGCCTGCCATGGTAATGAGCTCTCATACGTTGTCGGTTGTCAGGGAGAGGGGTGAGCTCCTTTAGTCACCAGTCATCCCCTGCCCCAGGGAAGAGGTGGCCATCGTCCCTGTCTACACAGTCATTGTGGGTATTTACACAGTCCGCTGCTACTTCCTTGCCACACTTGGCATGTGGGCTTCTCTGGTGACACCAGGGGTTCTCTCTGGAATCTTGATCCCTCCTGGGGTACCATAGATCCCTTTCTTTCCTCTAATACAGGGGAAGATATTTCTAGACCACAGGAAAGATCTGCCTCTGCCCCCTGGCCTTCTGCTTCTGAGGCCACTGGTGTTTTCTCTCAAATGGTTTTCTCTTTTCCTTCTTAAATATTATATGATAGATTATTAGAGTCAGAATTGCAATCATTAGCTACAAACAAATTAGTTTCCTTTTTCTCTTAGTAAGGAGCAGGGTACTTCAGTCCTCTCAAGAGGTAAAAGGAAATCTACCCTTCCTAAACAAAAAAGAAACATGTATAAGTTCCCATATTTTTTCTGAAGTGGAGAGAATGGTTTTTTTAAAATGTCTAGTAAACCCACATCATCTCCAGTGGTGTCCATGGTGTTGTGGCTGCGATGAACAAATTCACATGGACTGCAGAAGTCCTGTGGAGAAAAAGGACAGTGTGGCCACTCTCTGAGTGGGAGAGTGCCTTGACCCCTGCCTGGACAGGCTTTTACTGCTTTTCTGGGAGCATTACATCAAGGAAGGTCCTCATTCACTATGCACAGGTTTGCTTTAGATGATTACTTTTTACAGATAACAAAGAAAAGGATGTTGCTGATTACTTTTTACAGGTAACAAAGAAAAGAATACTGCAAATGCAAGGGGAAGAAGTGGTTGAACTGGTTACACTCCATCCTTGGGAGATTTAGCGCAGACTTTAGGAAGTTACTTCAAAGATATGTACTAAACATTTGCTGCCTTAACTCAGGATGAGGGAGTTTTAGCAAAAGCAAGTCTTAAAGCAGCCTAGATATAATGCAGGCCTGAGCCCCCCATGGGAAAGCGGATCTGTGGGCCTGGCTCCTGTGTGCCGCCTCACGCCTGTCGGTTTTCTGAATCAGGGCTGAGCTACATTCACCACTGCCGCAGGAACCAGTTCCCTATACATGACATTGCATCTCGCTCTCCTTTCTACCACCTAGAAGGTCTGGGTCCTGCTCACCTTTCCGAACTCAGCTCCTCTTGCTTTTGTTCAGTCCAGCCTCCCCTCTGCGGTTTTGAGAGCACTAAGCTTGTTTGCTTCTCAGCCACCAGGTTCACTCTCCCTCCTCTGCGCTTGCTGTTCCCTCAGCCTCAAATGCCCTCCCTCCCCCAACACTCCTATCGCCCCCTTCCCATGTCTTGTTCAACTCAACATTCAATGAGTCACCTCCTCTGAGAGGACTTCTCTCCTGACCACATTGTCTGAAGGGATGTGTTCTCTCACCCTTGTCAGGTTCTGATGCATTTCTGCTTTATTTTTCTTTACAACGCTTATTATTCATGAAAGCACATTTTTGTCTGTCTACTATCCTAGTGTTGGTCTCCCCTAATACATAGAGGCAGCGTGAGAACAGAACTGGTTCTTCTTGCTCCCTGCCCCGTTTCTGGCAGCCAGACTAATGGGAGTGTTGGAGTCAGGCCACTCATGTGTGAAAGTGAGCTCGTTGCTTAGTAGATTCATGGTCTTGGGCGGGTTAGCTCCATGACTCCATGTTCTTATCTGTAAATTTCACCGACTGCCAGTGCCTACCTACTTCATTGGCACTGTTGTGAGAAGGAACCAAGATGATGCATATAAAAGTCTTACCAGGGTGTCTAGCACATGTAAGTGGCACATAACAAATGGTGTTAGTTATTTTTGTTGTTGACATGCACTATTTACAGAAAGATGAAGTTGTTCAGAGATCTATAACTTTTGGAACTTTGAATGTTGTGTTTGTCTTAGGTTCTTGCTCATCGTGGTGGCTTTTGGACTCTGCTGCAGAACTGCTGTCGGGCCCTTTGGAACTTTACTCAGGAGCTACAGATACTTCTTAGGCATTCAGTGGACATGTGTAAAACATTCCCTGTTGGTCAAGATGATTTCATCTGTATCTCTGTTTTACCATTCTACTTGGGAGCAGAATTACTTATTGACATGTTAATAGAACTACAAAATACCAATTCTATTGAGGTAAGAGTATTTGGGTAATTATTTTTATTGTATTCAATTAACAAATATTTTTGTACCATGCAGTTTGGGATAAGTAGAAATTAATATAGTTCTTGAGTTCTTAATTGGTTTGTCTATATCTCATTTGCTTTTCATTATTAGTTCATTTTATATATATATAACTTGCATTGGCATTAATTACAAATATCTTCACCTGAAAATTCAATTTCTTAAATGGAACAGCAAGTAACATTTACTAAGCTCCAGCTTCTACATAAACTAACCTTAATGCATTTAATCCCCATAGCAATCCTTTGACAGAGAAAGAAACAGATCCCAAGAGGGATCATAAACTTGTTTTTCGATCTTTATTTCACTGCTTTATCTGTCCCTGTTCCATTACTTCAGATCTGGTAATATTTACCATTTAAAATCTTTCACACTGTGGTCTAAAGCAAGAAAATAAAATTGAAAAAAATTCAAACATGACATATCCTAAACACATTGAAAATCAGTTAACACAATAAACACAGAGCCATGGAGGAATTTGTATATGTAAAATATATGGCAACACTAGCACAAAAGACTGGAAGGATAAATAAACTATGATAAGTTTTTACACTTTATATAGCTATAAAGTGGTACAATATTAACTCTAAGTGAAACATAATAAGTTAAGGATGTGTTTAATAATCTCTAAGGTAATTGCTAAAAAAAGAAATACAGCTAAAAAGCCAGTGTAGTAAAATGGAAAACTAAATAATAGTTAACCGAAGAAGGCAGAAAAAAAAGGAACAGGAACAAAAAGATTATGGGACAAATAGAAAACAAAAAATGACAAATCTAACAAAATAATATCAATAACTATATTAAATATAAATGGATTGAACATCTCAAATAAAAGGCAGAGATTATCTGACTGAATTAAAAAGAAAGACACCTATACTTGTCCTCAAGAGAAGCACTCTGAATATAAAGAAACAGATAGATTGAAAAGAAAACAGTAGAGAGAGATACTAGGTCTGTCTAGAAGGTTTTCAGCCATGTAATATGAAAAGTAGAGACATTGAAGAAGATATGAGATACAAGAAATACTACACAGGACAGTGACGCCTCAGTCCCCTTCAAAGCAGGCACCTTGGGACCCCACAGACTTCTTCCAGTCACCATCAGCTGCCCTGTCATATTTTCCTGAATCTCATTGATGGTGTGAAATCTCTTTCCTTTCAAAGGTGATTTTAATATTGGAAAGCCAGGGTGTCAAATCTGGACTGTAGGGTGGCTGAGTCACCTGGGTGATTTGATGTTTTGCCAAAAAACTCTGCAAGAGAGGTGATGCATGAGTAGGCATGTTGTCATAATGAAGCTGCCCATCACCAGTTGCCCATAGCTCTGGTGTTCTGAATAATCCAAATAGTTTCTGTGGAGGAATTTTCAAGCTTCACACAAAATTTGATGCAGGTTCATTGCTGTACTCGCTCAGTCCTTTTGAATGTGACGGCCACACAATACACACGCTCACTCAACAGTGTTTACTACCCCCACTGACTAATACAGTGAAGTCATCATTGTTCTCGCATGCACATTCCAGTCCACTCTCCTTGGCTGCCAGATTACATCGATGTTCTGCAAACCATTCTTGTTATATTAAAAATGGCTGGACTTTTTCTGGATAGACCTCATATATCATAAAAACAGAAAACCTAAAAAAGCTGTTGAGGGCCCTGGCTGGTGTGGCTCAGGGGATTGAGCGCTGGACTGCCAACCAAAGGGTCACCAGTTCAATTCCCAGTCAGGGCACATGCCGGGGTTGCAGGTCAGGTCCTTGGTGGTGGGGGGACACATGAGAGGCAACCACACATTGATGTTTCTCTCCCTCTCTTTCTCCCTTCTTTCTCCTCTCTAAAAACTTAAATAAATAAATAAATAAATAAATAAAATCTTTTAAAAAAGCTGTTGAGACTATATTAATATTAGATAAAGTAGTCTTCAAATCAGGGAGCTTTTGAGAGATAAAAAGGGACATTTCATTGTGAAAAGGGGCTCCGCTGATTGGGGGACATACTGTTCATAAGTGTGTATGCACCTAGTACCGGAGACTCAGCATGGCCTCTGCACACTCAAAGCTTGGAACGCATCACTTACATAGTAATTCTCTAACTTAGGGAAAAAGAGGGTCTTCCAGAAGAGTCCCTTCTCCATCGATTTGACCTTTGCATATGGGAATCGGACATGTTATTCTACCAGCTGATGAGTGTAACCGATGTATTAGGGAAACTTAATTATTTGGACATAATAAAATCTGGTTTTCCTCAAATATTTGCCTGATTGGATTAATATCCAAACTTAGACAGTGATTATGTTCAAGAAGTATAGACCCCAGTCTGTGCTAATATAGTCATGACCAGCCATTTGTGGCTCTTTAAATTTAAGCTTAAATTAATTAAAATGAAATAAAATGAAAACTCTGGTTGCACCAGTCATATTTCAGTAACGCAGTGTCCCCATGTGCTGAGTGGCTGCTGTATTGAACAGCACGGCCGTAGCCCATTTCCGACATCACAGAAGTTATATTGGAAGTTATATTGAGCTTTCATTTCATAAGAAAAATATTTTAAAGAATTTTTGTTCAGTTTTTCCATATTATATTTTTAAATATCAATTCAGTTTTTCAGAACAAATGTACAGTAAAATCTAAAATTACACATTTTTTAATGTGCTACTTGCAGATTATTGAAGAAAATGGAGACTTCAGTGTTCCAAGTTGCTATGGAAATATTAAAAATGACAACGGTGGCTCTAGCCTTACTTTTGAGCACCCTTTGGATGATGTAAATGTGGTTGATTTGAAATGGATCCATGACTTTGTACTAAAAGCTCTGGAACTTTTATATCAAGTAGAAAAATGGGAAACACTAGTATCACTTGCCATTCAGTTCAATGCAATTTCACAGTAAGTACTGCTGTAAGGGCAATTAAAAATGACAGGCTTCATTGAAAAATGCGCTTTAACTCATGTGTGTTTTTTAATATGCTTTTACCCTGTCTAGTGAGAGATATACAGAGCAAGTGACACCACTCCTGGTGTACGCACAGCGCCAGCTTCTTCTACGAATATCCAAGTTGGAGGGCCCAGACATCACACAACAGCCTTGTGTAAGGCATGAGGCTGAACATAAAGAGAAGGTACGGTTGCCTCTGTTATTCATCAGTTGTGATTTCTTATCAGTACCCATGTAACAAAGATTGAGGAATCAGATACCTGTTGTTATTTTCATGTGGGCACTTATCATTCACATCAGCAGACATTACTGAGGGCCTGCTGTGGCCAGTATTTCCAGAAACAGTCAACTAAAGTAAATGCTTGTACACGAGAAACTCATCAGGGCTGATTTATCCACCAGGAACAGTGAGGACAGTGTCGAGCTGTAACACTTTTAAGGGCCCACTAAAGGTTTTAATTCTTTTTTTTTAAATTACTTTCTTGTTGTTCAGTTACAGTTGTCTGCATTTTCTCCTCACCACTCCCCCCGACCCCAGCCAAACCCACCTTCCTCCCTTGCTTTAATTCTTTTTTTAAATAAGCAGAAAATGTCAACTTTTAGGTCAAAGAAAATATTTTTTTACTATTAATATATTTACATCAATACAAACATGAAATATATTTTTTTGAATTTATTTTTTGGAGGAGGAGTGGGCTTACGAAGGCAGAAGTGCCTAAGGCCCATGAAACCCATGGTTCAGCTTTGAGTTAAGTGAGAGGAAGCAACAAGTGAATCCTCTTATTTGTTGATTGAATCAGTGAGGTATTGAGCACCTAATACCAGAGCCCCTGCACTCGGTCGTGCTGTCTGCACCCTGCCCATGGGCCCCTGGGACACATGGGGACTGACATCCGGCCCCTGCCCCACATACCTGTCTGTGTGCTTGTATGCTGCAGCTGCTCTGTGAGGACTCCATTTTCTTCTTTTCACAGAAGGTGCCTATGGCCTTTTGCATGTTCTTACCTCCTGTACATTCTGCGTAGAGAGCACACAGTCTGAATTGTTGCTTTATGGAGCTTAATTTCAGAGGGGTGGAGGTAGGGTCAGATAGCAAACATGTAGATGCATATAAAAAGATTTCTGATCATCAGAAGTTCTCTTATGAAAAGGAAATGGAGCCCTGGCTGGTGTAGCTCAGTGGATTGAGCGCGGGCCTGCGAACCACAATTTCGCGGTTCGATTCCCAGTCAGGGCACATGCCTGGGTTGCAGGCCAGTTCCCAGCATGGGACTCATGAGAGGCAACCATACATTGATATTTCTCTCCCTCTCTCCTACCCTTCCCCTCTAAAGATAAATAAATAAAAATCTTTAAAAAAAATCTTTAAAAAAAAAAGGAAATGGAATAGAAATAGGCTGGGGTGGGAGGTGGGAACTTTAACAGGCACAGTCAGGAAGGCCTTTTCAAAGTGACATTTGATGAGAAAGCACCAGCCATGCAGTGAGAAAGAGCATTCCAGCTCAAGGGAAGAGGGACAGACTCCCTGAGATGGGGCAGAAAGATGGCCCCAATGGCTGCAGTGCAGCGGACAGGGGAGAGGGTGAGAATGGGAGGCTGCTCCTCTGTCTTCTTTGTTGCTTATTCCTCTTCTCCCCAGTGTCTTACTGTTAAATGTACCCCATGACTCTGTTCTTGGTCCGCTGTCTTCTCTGCTCACATACTCTGGCTTGGTGAGTTAATTCAGTCTTGGATCTGAGTTCCCTCTTTATGATGATGACAATCAACATCATATCTCCATTCTAGCCCTTTCTCCTGAATTCTCTGTTGCCGTATCTGAATGTACCAGGCAGGGTTCAATCAGAGAAGCATAACTAGGAAGATCCCTCCCTCCCTCCCTCCCTCCCTCCCTTCCTTCCTTGATTTATTACAAGGATTTGGCTTATATGATCATGGGGGCTGACCAAGCAAGCCCGAACTCTGTAGGGTAGGAGGTCAGGATCATGAGCAGGAAGGAACCCTACAGGTGTGGCCAGAAGCAGTCGCTGAGGGAGGGTCCAGTGAGGAGAGAACAGTTTTTGACCTGAGTGCTAGTTGGAATTTGGAGTCTGGAAACCGCCGGCACTGTCAAGGACGTACCTGGTTAAGGCAGGCCCACCTAGGATAATCTTCCTTGCTTCAGGTCAGTTTATTAGATTATCTGCAAAATCCCTTCATGGCAGCACCTAGGTTACAGTTTTATTGAGTAACTGGGTTGAGGTGTATGTATGCTACAAAATGGATGCTTTCCCCAGGGGTCCTCAGAGTTTAGCCTAACCAAGTTGACTCATTAAAATACTGTCACACTGCCTACACTTCTCAAATTTAACACATCTCAAATAAACCTGTTCTGCCAAGTCTACTGCATTTTAATTGATGGCATCCCCATTCTCTTAGCTGTTCAGGCTGGACATACCCCTGACTCTTCCCTTGCTTTCACACTTCACTTTAGCTTGGTTGCCAAACCCCCTGCCTCCAAAATGTATTCAGAACCTGACCACCTCTCACCACCTCCACCATCACTGCTCCCATTTGAGCCTCTCTTGTATTTGCTTTAATTAATGCCATGACTTCCTAATTAGTCTTCTTGCTCTCAACTTCCCTGAAACTCTGCCTCCAGCCTCTGGTGTATTCTCAATGCAGCAGGTAGAACAGCCTTTAAAAGCCCATCAGGCTATGTCATTCCCTGTTTTAAACCCGATACCTTCCCATCTGATTCAGAATTAAAGTGAACATCCTCTCAATGCCTTCGTGCCCAACATAACTTATGCCCCGTGACCCCCAGTAACCTCCAGCACTCCTCTGCAGGTTTCAACTGGTCTCTTCTTTAAGACATTTCTGCCTCCGGGGCATTGCATGTGCCATTCCCCTCCTTGGAACGCTGCTCCCCAGTATCCACATTGATTTTTTCCCTGGCCTCTTTCCAGTTTTTATTAAATGTCATATTCTCTGTGAGGACTTACTTTACTACACTATTTAAAGTTTTGAGCTTGTTTGCTTTATTTCTCTCTATAGCATTTACAACTCTTTAATATGCTCTACAATGTATGTCTCTATTTTGTTTATTGTATCTCTGCGTCCACTAGAGTAAGTTCCATAAGAATAGATTTTGTTTGCTTTGTTCTGTGCTGTATAGTCCTTGAGCTTGAAGCTGTGCCCACACATAATAGGCGTTCAATAAAGATTTGTTAAATGAAGCTGGAGAGATGCAGGGACCGTGCATACATTTCACTGTCAAAGTTCCTACAATGGACAATCGAGAGGTAGCATCTCTGTCCACCTGGGGTTCAAGGAGGGCTGTATTAGCGCGGTTCAAGGAGTGGAACAGAGCATCAGAGAGAAGAGGATCTTTTAAAAGAGTTTCCTTCTGTTTAAAAATATTTCGCTTTCAGATATTTTATAATTTTAGCACTCAAGTGTTAGCAAATAAATTTTTAAAATACTACAGGGGAAGTTAGTTCTGAAAAGCTTCACCAGGGAAGTTTAAATTGCTTTAATTATGAGTAGGGTGGAAAAATCTGCCATTGGAAAAGCAGCCTACATTTTAAATATGCTTCAGCTTACATAATGGAAGATATATTTAGACTTGTAAATTTATAGAATATCAGAAAATTGTATTCTAATTGCTCTACGTAGTTTTCCTAATGCTCTTCCAGCTGTGCTGCGGAAAAGAAACGTGAAAAATTGTGTAGCTGCCTTCCCTCCCTGCCAGTCTCTGCTAGCTTTTATTTGTTGCATTCTTTTGTATCTCTTTGGTTTTGGACAAATGAAAAAAAAGATATACATTTTACGCGAGCCAAAATTTTGACTCTAAATACCCAAGTTATATTTGTTTTCATCTTTTCTTTCTAAGATAACCTGCCGGAATTTTATTGGGAAACAACTCAAGATTACTCCTCCAACCAATGAAGTGACAGAAGCAGGAAACAGCCCAGATTCCCTGAGGAAGCTCGTCATCTCAGGTCAGGACCAATTTCAGCTGGAAGCTCTTTTAAGGCGGGGTTTGCGTTGTCTTCTGCTTGCCAAACCTTCCATAATTAAAATGTTTGCAAAATCTTTTCTGCATGTTTATTTGACTGAAAATAATCCATTTGATATTTACCATCTTGTTTTGCTATGTTACCTAAGCGGACTTGAAACCCATGTTTATTGGTTTAATGTTTAAATTAAAGAAGGGCAACAAATATTTTTTAAATGGAGAAAGGAAATGGATGAGAAACATAAAGAGGAGAAAGTCTGTTCTGGGCTATTTTTTCTGTTATTCATGTGGTAACTCTTCACATTGACCTTTTGCTGTTTTCTGCTTGAATTCCCGTAACAACCTGTGTTTCCATAATCACTGTAGATTGTTGTTCTGTTGGCTTCACCACGGGCAGTTGTGTGTCTTTTAACTGGAGCACAGGAGAGGGCTTGGGAACATCATGGCTCCTTTGCTTTTAGCCGACAAGCCCTCTCAGGACATTGGGCCGGGCAGCAAGCAGGAGTGGAGCGGGAGAATGAGACGAAGTGGAAGCAAGGCCTTCTCCTGGTCACGCTTTCCCTGCATCTCTGATTCTGGTATAGGAGAGAAATCCAGCTCTCCCCTTCGAGGTGCTGGCATTCTCTCATTTACTGATCTGCGGGCCTCACGTGTGTATGTGTGTGTGGATGTCAGATAGTTCCTCTTGATCCTGGGGACGTGTTCGAAGACTTCCGGTGGAAGCCTGACACTGCGATTAGTGCTGATACAAGGTTTTTCTTCCTGTACCTGCCTGACTGTGATAAAGTGCAGTTTATAAATTAGGCCTGAGAAGAGGTTGACAACGGTAACTATTCATACAATAGAACAATTATAATAATATGCTATGATGACAGTTACGTGGATACGGTCTCTCTGGCGCTCTCTGATGACTGACCCGATGACCGAGACGCTGCTCGGTAGCTGGGGGACAGGTTGTGTGTACAGTGTGGACACACGGGGCACGGGGGGGACTCACGTCCCGGGCAAGAAGGAGTGGCACAGAGTGAGGTTCCATCACCGTGCCGTGGCACACAATTGAAAACCTATGAGTTGTTTATTCTAGAATTTTCCATTTAATATTTTCAGATCATGGTTGACTGTGGGTAACAGAAACCACAAAAAGTGAAACCATAAGGGGGAATCTACTGTGATCATTGACTTACTCCTTTATGGAGCTGGCTGCACAGTTACCCCGCAGACATTTAGTGAGTACCTAGCACAGGTTGAGTACTGCACTAGGTATTGATGTACAGAGATGAACAAGACTAAATAGAGATTTGTTTTCCAGACGTTTACAGTCCTTTGAAGGAGAGCAATAAATAAAGCAGAGATGATACAGTAAATCCTCACTAACGTTGTTGATAGGTTCCTGGAAACTGACTTCACGTGAAACTACGTTTAATGCAACCAGTTTTACCATAGACTAATTGGTACAGACAAGAGTTAAGTTCCTACAACATAGCTCTGGTCACAAAAACATCCCCAAACTTCTAAATAAGGACCCAGAGCACTTCTGATAGTAAATGTGTAAAGAAATGTGAGCCATCCATACATGTAAGAAAGACTAATAAAAACAAGTAAAAAAATGATTTTCCGACGCACTTATTCCAGTTGAGGGTCTTAGGTGGCCAAAGCCTTTCTGAGAGCTCAGGGCCCGTGGCAGGCGTTTCCCCCGGACAGGAAGTCCTTCCAACACAGGGCGCATTCCTGCACACACTCTCACTTAGACTGGGACCGTTTAGATACGCCAGCCAGCCTACCCTGCTCATCTCCGGGATGTGGGAGGAAAACGAAGTATCAGAGGAAACCCACACAGACATGGGGGGCACGTGCAAACTCCACACACTGGCCCCCAGCCAGAATCGACTTCTTTTTCTCATCAACACCATCATGAAATGATGTTGAGCGAAACAGCATTATTCGAGAACTTGCAGTAGTATAGAGTGATAAGGTCTGCAATATTATAACTGTTGCAGCTATACACAATAATAGTTAACAGCTACTGTTGCTTTTGAGAGACTGCATTTAGTTTCGCAGGGATAATGTAAACGGGCAAGGCAAAAGCTGAAGTTAGGAAGGTTGGCAGGAGTTAGAAAACACAAAAGCCTTAGAAGACAGGATAAAGGGAGATTCGGATTTATCTGGAGGACTGTGGGGACCTAGTTGAAAAGATTCAAGGAAGAAAGGTGAAGTGATAATATTTGTGTTCTGGAAAGACCCTTTGGCAGCAGCAGGGGACCTCAACTGAAAGGAGACCATGTGGAGACCGCATGGCTACCCCTGACGTGTGTCAGAAATGCGGTGAAGCCCTGGACCCAGCGGTGAGACTGCAGAGTGGAGAGGTGGGAGAGAAAGGCTGAAGAATTCCCCAGGACTGTGCTCTGTACTTGTTAATTGACGGGAATGGGTGAGCAAGGGCGGAGTTCAGGTTGCTTTGGTTTCTGGCTGGGGTGGCTAGATGGATGTGATGTCTTCACTGGCAGGGAAACTGGAGGGAAGGGCAGGGCAGAAGAGAAGGTTACTTTGGAATTGCTAAGTTCGAGGTGCCTGACTGACAGCTGAGCAGAATGATCCAGTATATGGCTGGTTATACTATGAGGCATTCAGCAGAGATCTGTACTGTCATCCTCAGTATATTGGTAGTGATTGAAATCAGGGCCTTGTGTGAGGTCACCCAGGAAGAGAGATGTGGAGTGTAGATCTTAGAATGGCCTCATTTTGGAAGCTGTGTCAGTCAAAATGGGCTAGGCTGTATAGCAGCACCGAACAATCCCCAAATCTAATTGCCTTAACATAAGGGACGTCTGGTGTTTTTGCCTGTGCTCCTGTGTTCGATGAGGTTGAGTGCTGAGCTACTGCTCATCGTGAGCTAATGGAGTCTCCATGTTAACACAACTTCCACAAGTGTTTCCAAGGCAGGGAACAGAACACTAATGTTACCCTTTGGGCAGTTATACTGAGAGGCAGGTAGTAAATGGTTAAGAGCACAGACTTTGAAACCAGACCACAAGTGCATACACTATATGTTTATGCTAATGGCTTTACATAAATGTCTTAATTATTATAACAACCCCAGTA
This sequence comes from Glossophaga mutica, assembly GCA_039655065.1. Taxonomy (NCBI): domain Eukaryota; kingdom Metazoa; phylum Chordata; class Mammalia; order Chiroptera; family Phyllostomidae; genus Glossophaga; species Glossophaga mutica. Next base: position 19,351,017 of record CM077304.1, on the reverse strand, counting down.
AAGGAATTATTATTACTCATTGGACATCAGGCACTCCTGTGAGTGCTTTGTGAGTACAGGCCTAACTTGGAGAGACTTGTGGGTTTGGTTCCAGACCACTGCGATAAAGTGATTATCGCAATGAAGCAAGCCACGTGAATTTATTTTTGCTTTCCCAGTGCATATAAAAGTTGTCTACACTATACCGTAGTATATTAAGTGTGCGATAGCATTATGTCTAAAAAATTTCCATACCTTAATTTTAAAATACTTTATTGCCAAAAATAATGCTAAGCATAATCAGAACCTTTAGCAAGAAAATGCTGATAGATTTGCTTGATGCATGATTGCCGTGAACCTTCGATTTGTTAAAAAAAAAAAAAGCACTATCTGCAAGATGCAGTAGAAGCGGCGTGCAATAAAACAAGGCATGCCTGTGTCAGCTTATAGCCACCTAACGGGACAGGTCTGTTACTGTCTCTACTCTACAGGTAGGAAAAAGAATTGATTTTATATGGTATTTTTATATTTTATAATTTTATATTCATGAGTTATATATAAATCATATGGTGGCTCTTCATGCTGCTATTTGAAAGTGACACACCACTTCTGCTGATACTTCGTTGGCTAAAGCCACATGGCCGCATCTAACTTCAGTAGGGGCAGGGAAGTAGCCTGAGGATGAAGAGACACAGAATACGTGAAGAGCCCTAATGTCGGTCACAGGAGCAAACAGAGGCAGAACGATGTCTGAAAGAGGTTGGGAGGTGGTCTAAGAGGTGGGAGGTACAGTGGATGAGAGCAGTATGAACAAGGCCCAGGTAAGAGAGACCGAGCAAGGGGCAACAGTCAGAGAGCTCCCATGTGAGGACAGACTGTCTGTTGCCTGTGGGTGGTCATTGTCACTGGTCTTTGTGCTGTGACACTCTCATCTTAGGGCCTTGCTCTAGCAGTGTCCCCTTCCTGAAATGTTCTTCCCCATCCAGATGTCTGTCTGATAAACCCCTTACCTGCTTTAAGTCCGTGTGCATGCCACACCTTTTCAAGGTGGCCTACCCTGGCCATTGTATTTAAAACTGCACCCTGCTTGCTGCCTCCCAGTTCCTCCTACTCTGCCAGACATTTCCTTTTTTTCTCTCTGAAGCACATAAACCACCCATCACATACTGTATAATTCAGTGTTCTATTGTATTTATTAATTACTACTCTGTCTCCCTAATACAATGGAAGGTCTGTGAGGGCAAGGATCATTGTTTTGTGCATTTATATAATCCAAATACCTTCATGGGTGTCTGATACATAGCAGACATTTAATATCTATTTGTTGAAAGAATGACTCTGTGTGTTGCGGACCGTTCAGCGTGGTCTCAAAAGTTGTAACCCTCACCCTATGGTGTAAGAGCCTAGGGACTCACTTCATCTGGGTCTGTTCTGTCAAGAGGACCTGAGCCACTAAGGAGACAAAGCTTATCTCCCTGGCAGGAGCGCTGCTTCTGCCTCATCCATCTCTGGCCCCAATGCTTGGTTGGTAGTCAATGACAGGTAAGACTCCTCATGGGAGGGGCAACCTAAGCCAGACACAACCACTTGGAAGGTCCTCATGGAAGGACTCGGGGGGCTGCAGCAAAGAGTGGGTGATGGACCCTCGCCCCCTGACATAGCCCGAGTCCCCATTTCCATCTGGGAGATGTCTTCTGCTTCCTGAGCCTAATCGGCTTAAAGCCTGAAACTATGATGGTGAGCGGTGCAGCCCTGTGCCGGCCAGAGCGGTTCCCTGGTGATCGGGCATAAGAAAGAATTCATAAAGTCCTGTGAAACCTGCTTTGTTTGCTAAGAGTGCTCTCATTTAAATGATAAGGGTCTGAGGAGGAAATGAGTATGTCTCCCAAAGTTTGGCAACCCCCTTTCCTGACAGACACTGACCTAGATTAAGCCCTCAGATTTCTTTGACATGTTAAACCTGTATTCCTGTGTGTTTGAACCTAATAAAAGCCTAGTGAGGAAGGCGCTCTGGGTCATTCTCCTCTGAGAGTTTGACCACCTTTCCTCCCCAAGCAGATCATGTCTTGGTAGTTTTATTTTCATCTGTGATGGACGGGGGGGTTCTGCAGGCGGCGCCCCCCACATCTGTGACTCTGTGACATAACAAGAGTGACTTCAAGGAAGTGGTGGAGGGGAGTGGAGGTATTTTGAGTGGTGGCTGCAGTCCTGGTGAGCTGTGCCTGCACAGAGTCACTGAGCAGAGAACTGCCTTTCATTTCAGCAAGCAGAGCAGTGACAAGAAAGACAGGGCTGGCAACAGCTAGAAGGAAATGTGCGGCTCAGGAGGTCTTTGTTTTGTTTGTCTGTTTTTAATAGCAGAGAAGGAGCATATTTCTCTATTAAATGGAAAGAGCCAGTGGAGAGAGAGAGCTTAGAGGCAGGAAAGATATTTGATAGGGCAAGGAGCTTGCGGAGAAACAGGCAGGGAATGGCATGCAAGGGAACCGGCTTGGACAGGAAGGAGGGTGGAACACCCGGGGCGGAAGGGGCGAAGAGAATAGGTTCGAATATGGGTACGTGTGTGGTGGGAAGGTAGAAGTCGAAGGCATTCTCACTGCGTACTGAAGATTTTCTTCGTGAAGCAGGGGGTTGAAAGCGTAGCCAAGGTTGATAGGGTAGGAGATTCCAGAGTGTGAAAGAGTGGGCTGGCCACCGAGGGAAAGAGGAGAAGGGAAGATGGAAGGGATGCAGAGCAGCGTAGCATGAAGCTGGTGGCCGTGACGTTGTAGGCTTTACGGTTCTTGATAAATCAGATCCCCCCTCATACTCAGCGGGAGCACCCATGTGGTCAGTCACATGTGACTGGTTCCAATCAGAGTGTGATTCTTCCTGAGTATATTCTGCTTCCCTTGATCTTGCTCCATAACTCAGAATGTGATTTATATTTTCTGTCCCCTCGTAGGAAAAAGAACATTCTCAAGAAATGTGAGAAAATATGTCAAAGACGCTTGTTATCAAAATAATGTCTACTATCTGACAGATAGGAGAAACAGACCCAGTATGAAATCCTAGGCCCGTGTGACCAGTAGGCGCTTATTGACGATGGGGGCATTATGTCCAAACAGCACTTTGCTTGCCTGTTGTGCAAGTTACACTTGGAATGACGCCCAGACTGTGGGTGGTGGGGCAGAAAGGACGGCAGGTGGAATCAGGCTCCGGCAGTCCTTTGGGCTGATTCTCAGCAAGGATGCAAGTATAAGCCAGTTTGAGCAATGATTGGAGCAGAAATATCTGAATGGATAAAAATCTAAAAAGTATTATAATGGCAATAATAACTAACTGGGGCAGGCACTGTATTTAGCACTTCACAGCCATTAGCTTCTTTAGTTTCTACATCTTAGGAGTAGGTATTTTTATGCCTACATTACAGATGAGAAAATGAAGTGTTACTAGTAAAGGAACTGTGATTCAAACCCTGGTCTGTTTGTGCAGCCCCGAAATGCTCCACTGAACCAAGCCTGAGCATCACCTCTGCTCTTTCGTATTAGATTCTCCCCTAACCTTGGAGCACTCAAGAAAAAAATTTGCTAGATATCACTGGTCGTGGGAAGGAAGACACTTTATTCTAATTGTGACAGCACGGTCGTTTTTAGATGAGCCTGCACACTAACCGTAGGTTTCACCTTGAGTTGTTATCATGAAAATCGTGGCATCCTGCTTGGAGCTCTTTATGAGACTCTAGGACCCCCTGTGATGAGGAGCAACATTCTGGCCCATACTTTTGGGCTTGCTTGGCAAATTTTTAGGCTGTTGGATTTTTTCAGTGCCTGAACTCAGATCATTATTAATATGTTTATAAACACGGTGGGTTGAATGTCTGTCACCATGACATGTCTGCAACTTTTTTAAAACACCAAGTATATTCTTGATGTTTTCCACACCAAATCGCTTCTTTAGAACATCATAGATTTTCTTTTGGCATAATAGCATTTGTTACTAATGTTTGATACATTTCATCCTGCAGACCAGATGTTGTAATGCTCCAGTGCCTAGGAACATTTGGTGTTCTCATTATTTAAAAGCATTCCATTCTCCCTCTAACTATTTAATAATGCATATGTAATTTGGTAAGGTCTCTGTAGGGTTTGGAGAAGTGAGAATACCTCACTTTATAGATTATTTTTTGTATGGATGAGTAACTTGCCTGCTTGTTAAGCTTCTAGGGGAGATAACTCTATGGGTATGTATTTTATTATAACTGTTTTTGTATTTTCTCTCATTCTGGAGTCTTGACCTTATTGATATTTAAGTTTCCTGAAAGGATTTTTCAGTCTTCCTGTATGTTGGAATTTTCAGCCCTTTGGCAGGTGTGTTTTATTGCTGCCTCTGGGCATTTGGATTGACGTGACCAAATGTGTAGAAAGGAGCACAACTTTCATATCACTCCCCAGGAGTTTCCCTCAGTAGGTCCATATTTCGGGAGTGATTGGCATTTTAGTTTTAATGTCTACATTGGTACAATGGGAGACACAGTAATTCTGTTCTTTTTTCTGTCCCTCCTTCTCCTGCTCTTCCATCTCTTCTTCTCACCGATTCCAAACTGTTGAGACTGTTAGTGGCTTTGAAACAGCTTCTTGCATTACCCATGGGGGTTTTCAGACAGGGACCCCCATGAGGCAGTTGCTCGGATAAGGCCTCGGAAGCTGCTGTTTCCTCATTGCTTTGCATCATTTAGTTCAAAACACCAAACAGAACCCTGATTGGACCATAAAAAAGGTATAGTAAGGCTTGAGCAAATAAAAATCAGATAGCAAAATATAGTTTAGAGAAAAAGGAATGATTTATGAGCAGATATTTGATAACTGTAGCAGAAGGATAATTTTATTCAGACCCCCTATTTGAAAGATGGCAAACATCTCCCTTTCCTCCTGTCTCTCTTGTCCCGGGCACACCTTTGTGATTTTTGTTGTAGAACGTAAGCTCTGGGAGAGCAGGGAGTGTGTCTGCTTTGTTCATCTCCTCGGTGCCTTGCGTGGTGCCTGGTTCTGGTAAGTGTTAATGTAGATTGTAAAGACATATGACTCACAGTCATAGTGTGAGCCTGTGTCTGTTGAGTGCTTCCTCCGTGACAGGCACTATGCTGGGTGCTTCACACACAGGTTAAAATAACAACCTCGGAGGTAAATCATTTTCATCCCACTTTTGACAGGTATTTAAATTGAAGACCTAGAGAAAGTAACTGACTTTTTTCAAGATATGAATATGTGAGGGCTTCCGGCTTCCTCCTTTTCTTTTGCTGGCTTTTCCCCCTGATCTCACCCTCTAAGGAGAAGCAGATAAAATCTAGGCTCATGAATTCTTGTAAGAAAAAGAGAGCAGAAATCTATAGTCCTCAGGTTGTTGTGCCTAAGGGTGGTGGTGGGAGGAGTAGGGGTGCGCCTTGTCGGGATCACACAGAACCGTGTGAGCTTGGAGGGGAGGGGAATTGAGGCAGCAGGATGGCCAGGCAGCGTGGCTGCCATCTTGCAGACATGTCATGGTGACATGCACAAGACCCACTGTGCTTACAAACATGCTAATGATCAAGTTCAGAACACTGAAAAAAAATCAACATCCTAAAAGTTTGCCTAGTAAGCCCAAAAGTGTGGGCCAAAATATCGCTCTTGAGGTCCTGGAGTCTTATAAGAGCTCCAAGCAGGATGCCACGATATTCATGATAACAACTCAAAGTGAAACCTACAATTAGTATGCAGGCTCATCTAAAAATGACCATGCTGTCACAATTAGTCAGAATAAAGTGTCTTCCTTCCCACGACCAGTGATATCTAGCAAATTTTTTCCCAAGTGCTTTAAGGTTAGGGGAGAATCCGACCCGAAAGGGCAGAGATGATGATCAGGCTTGGCTCAATGGAGCGTGTAGGAGCATGTCTGGGGTGGCAGGGAGAGGGGTGAGAATATAAGAGAAGGTGTCAGAGCAGTCGTGGGGAGCCAGCTCACATCCAGCCTTACAAGTCACTTTTGGGACTTCGGTGTTCGTTCTAGGTGATAAGTAAGCCAGTGGAGGGTCTTGGGCAAAGGAGTGACATGAGATGACTAACACTTTAGAAGGAGTCCCCTGGTTGCTATGTTGAGAGTGGAGACAGGGAGACTGGTTACCAGGGCAATTGCAGTAATTTAAAAGATGATGAGGTCTTGGAACATAGTGGAAGTGATAATGGAGGGTACAGCTGGTGAGATACAGTGGTATTCTGAGTATTTTCTGAAGAGGGACCCTTTAGGACTTGCTGTGAATTTGATTTGGAGCATGAGAGAAGAAGAGAAGTCAAGGATGATTCTAGTGTTTGGCCTGAGATAGGGAAAGACTTACTGGAGGAGCTGGTTTAGGAGGAAAAGATCAGGAAATTAGCAGGGGACCTGTTAAATTTGAGATGTCTGTTGAATGCGCAGCAGAATAGATAATTGGATAGATGAGTCTGGGCTTCAAAGGAGTTGGGACCAAAGATATAGATTTGGGAGCCACTAGCATATGGGTGATATTAAAGCCATGAAACTAGATGAGATCATCAAAGGGGTGTGTATAAATTAAGAAAAGAGAGACAGTCTAAGATTAGAACCCTGAAGTTTCCCAGGATTAAAAGGTTGGGTTGATGAGGACACCTAGCAAAGAGGACTGAGGAGTGGCCAGCGAAGCTGGAAAAGGACCTGTAAGCCAAGTGAAGGAAGTATTTCAGAGGACAGAATTATTAATTGACTCTAGTGCTGCTGAAAATCAAAGAGGTAAAGTCTAAAGGTTGAAGATCACATTTAGCCACATGAAGATGCTGGGGGTGGAATGATGTGGGCAGAGGGGAGTGTGATTTTTAAGTGGGTTCAAGAGAGAATCGGAAACAATGAATACGGAATTTTTTGAGTTTTGTTATAAAATGGCATAGAGAAATAAGATAGTACTTTGAGAGGAAAGTAGGGTCAAGAGAAAGGGTTTTTTTTTTTTTTTTTGTATTTTTAAATTAATTTTTTTCTTTTTAAAAAGAAATTTAAATATAGTCACTATGCTGTACATTGTAGCCCAGAAGTTTTACCCCTTGACCCTTTTCGCCCATTTTGCCCATCCCTACCTCACCTCTGGCAGCCACCAATCTGTTGTATGTCTTGTATCAGTGCTTTTGGTTTCTTTAGATTCCACATGTGAGGTAATACAGTATTTGCCTTTCCTTGTCTGACTTATTTCACTTAGCATAAGGCCCTCAAGGTCCATCCATGTGGTCACAAATGGCAGGATTTCCTTCTTTTTGATTTTGCTGTTTACATACACATTTTCTTTCTCCATTCATTTGTTGGTGGACACTTCAGTTGTTTCCTCTGTCTTGTCCATTGTAAATAATGCTGCAATGAATGTACAATTTAAAAATTTTTAAAGATAGGGAAAAACAGTAAAATATGCTGCTGGGAAAGTTTCAGTAAGAGGGGAAAAATTGTTGATTCAGAGGAAGGCGAACCGCTGGCGTGATGCCCTTGAGGTATGGATGGGCATGGGCTCTGGGGGCTGGGTGGGTACACTGGTGGGGGCTTCTGGGAAAACCCTTTAGGTTGCTTCAGTTTTTTTTCAAGTGAAGTAGGAAGCAAGGTCATTGGCCTTGAAAGAATGGGGAATAGCTAATTCCCATCCCCTTTTCTTTTCCCCCCACATAGCTAATTAGCCATGTTCCTGTTGTTTCAACAATGGAAACTTCCAGTGACTCTCCCTTGTTTCCACTGTACTACCTTAGTCAGGATCAAATGACACAATGTTGTCACTCTCTCAGCCACCAACCTCCTTCTGTTAAAGTCGGCAATGCCTACAGCTGTTGGCTAACTCTTCCTAAAACACCACTTTCTTTCTGTCAGGGTCCTACTCAAAACCCTTGCTCAGCAACCCATGAAAGAGGAGGAAGACCACTTACTCAGCCAGGGCCTCAGCCCCTGGCTGACTAAGCCTTCTTAGTTCAGCAGGACTGGCTGTGTCATCTCACTGCCCGAGTTGCCACCCTCACTGCTGCTGCCATACTTCTTGCACAAACCAGTTCTGTGAGCGAGGGAAGCTATCGGACTTCTCTATGCCTTCTTTTCCTCATTTGCAAAATGAGGATATAATTGGTACCTGCCTCTTACAGTTGCTTCTAGAATTCAATGAGACTAATTTATTTATAATAGTCCCTGAGATAGTGTAAGTGCTCAGCTCAATCAACCTCAGCTATTCTTATTTTAATAATCTAAAACCCCTTGCCTTTTTCTTCTTAATCAAATCTTTCCTATCCCTTAAGACACAGCTGGCATACTTTCCCTCCCAGGAGGTCTTTCTAGCTCATCCTTTCCTCCCTACTCTGATCTCTGTATCTTTTCCTCCTGTTAGCATTGAGTACCCTTCTGCACATATGACTTGAATATGACGGTGGTGGAATGCTGCATCTCTTCTGCTAGACTGTAAACTCTTCAGGGCAAAGGTCTTGCCTCTTCACCTCTTGTAGCTCCATTCCCTGAAAGGTGCTGTACTATCAAGACCTCATGTTTCACAGCGGGTATTCGACTTGTTCAACTTGTTGAAGTAGGAAATTCTTTCGTTACTCCATCTGGACCCTGTCTTTCTTGTTTTTGTGTGTCTGGTTCATGCTGTAGATGCAGATCTGCAGCCTGATTCTTGGATGGTCACTTCCTCTCCAGAGACCTTGCAGCAACTCTCTTCTTTGGCCATTTGTTAAGGACTGTTTGTTAGTTTCATATCACTCACAGCACCGTCTTCCTTTCCTCTGCACCCTCCGATATTAAAAACCATCTTTCCTTTCTCTTAAGAGAGGGGTTGCCCATCTTCAAGCTTTTCTGTTTCCTCCTTTCTTCTCTTTCCCAAGGCACCCCAGCTTTGAAGAGGCTGCTGAAAAGGAGGAAATTATTTTATCTTTTATGTTCAGCAAGAATAAAGTAAGAGGCTTCATAAGGGAAATTGGCAAGATCTAAAGTTTTTTTTGCATTTCATAAGAACCAAAAGTTTTCTAAGTTTTCTCTCTCTTTTTTTTTTATTTAAAAAAGAACTTTCAAACACGCCAAAAAATGATCTGAGTGTTGAAATACCTGCTTCATACTTGGGGGCTTTGAACTTAGCAGCTTTAGTTTGGGACCAAGAAATTCTCTGAATTAGAGTTTTTTGCTTGCTAGTTGTCTTGCTGCAGCATTTCATCCTCAGCCTTACTCTCCTTTTCCTTTCAGAGTACAGCCAAGCCAAAGAGCTCATCTGTGTGCCCGTGGATGTGACAGACACTTTGAGATGTTTTAGAGAGACTTTGGAAAAATCCAAATATCACAACAGAGCAATCCGACACAGCAGAAAGTTGCTTTCATTATTTCTTGCACAGACACAAGGTAAAAATACTTGCTCTGTAAGCCCGAGTCCTTATTTAGTTGGGGGTGGCACCCTGCAGACTTGCCATGTCCTGCCAGAGGTGCCTCCTTTCCCGCTGACAAGCCCACTCATGGCTGTCTTTCGCTTTCTTCTTGCCTAGTGGGTCACCTCATCTCTCTCCCACTGGATTCCAGCCCAGGCACTGTCTCACTCATCTGCTGCTGTGCCTTCTGTGAAACTGCCATACTCCCTGTGTAGAGTACATATGAAAACAATATTTGTTAATTTTCTGACTTTGTACATCTATGTTCCTACCATTTTCTTTGGAAGTGTGGTGCTAGTCTTGTTTAATTTTCATAAGTAGATGAATCAGTTCATACTGAATTAACTAGAACCTTTTACCAAAACACTACTTTATCAATGTCAAAGAAATTGATGTGTTTTAATATAAGCATCAATAAGATTTCTGGTTAATAACATAGATTTTTATCTTAAGAGATTTTTTTAGCCTAAAACAAGGTGTTCATCACTATCATTAGTTACATTATCTTTTTTTGTATTTCTCCCTCCTCAGCATCTATCGATCTGTGAACACAGTGAAAGCAGGGCTTTGAGTGATTAAGTGGTGACCTCAAAGAGAACATAGTCAAATTTATCTGTATTTAGGTTATTTAAACATTTTTTAAAATCCTAATTTATGTTTATGATTCTTGGTGTTTGAATTCATTAGAATACTAAAAAATAAAGAACGGACAAAATATTCAATAATTATATTTTAAAGTCATTAAAAATATATTTAAACTTATACTGAAGATGCTAATATCCACTGAACTGATCTTTTAGAAACCTGACCCTTTTTTTTTTTTACAACCGCTGGCCGAAGTTTTATTTATGTTTGTATATGTGTATACATGGATGCATGTTTTTGTTGGTGCTGCCCCTGCAACACGTTATGATGTGCCCCCACAGTTTTTGGTTGCATTGTCCACAGACTCACATTACATTAAATGAGCTCTCCATCTCATGTTTACAGTCCTTTCAATTATGGCATGTACTGGCAATGAGTAAGGGCATGAATAAGAAAAGGAAATAAGATTCCTAAGACTGGTTTACATCAACTCACTCTCAGTCTCACTTGGTACCAAAATACTCATTTGAAATATTGAAATATGAATCAAACATTCATTTGAAATACAGGTTGGGGGGAGCTCCATGGATAGCCTGGACCCCAAGAAGACAAACAAGTGGGCCCTAAAATGAAGTAAGTCTGAAACATTGCTGGAGGTACCAAAAAAAAACCCCAAAAAACACGGTGTTCTACTTTGAGCACATTATGAGCAGGTCAGCTTCTTTGGAAAAGGCAATAATGCTGGGAAAAATAGAAGACAAGGAAAAGAGGAGACCAAATACGAGACAGACTGACTCCATCAAAGACACCATGAGTCTACAGGAGCCAAGCCGGGTTACTGAGGACAGGACACTGTGGGCATCACTCATGCCATGGCGTCACCAGGAGTTGAGCAACTCAACAGCATGTCACACACACGCCAGAATATTCCCAGCAGTTTATCCCAGTCCTTCTCTTCTCTGCAGCTTTTGATTGCTCCCCTCCTAGAATATTTACCCCCTTTTTTCTGTGTGCTCTCAGATCTTACAAACAGACAGCACTTGCCCATTCCCTCCCCCGTCAGGTCAGAGCTACCTGTGTGGGGCAGAGGCATGCTAACATCTTCCTCTGGGAAGCACTTTCAGAAGGGTAAACCCAGTTGGTGTAACTGCCACCAAACCCCGGGAGTAGCAGTGCGTCCGCTCAACATTGCCATTCTGGCAGACTGACATGACAAGCACAGAGCCCATCCACACCCACCTGTGCTCCTCAGAAATGATTTCAGATACTAAGTGTAAGGAAACCAAGTTCCTCAAACTGCAAGTAAGTCTCAGCTACCAAGTATATTTCCGTTGCTCTCCCTTTCCATTTCTACTACCTTTTTCTTCACCATCAACCTCCCTCCTTTCTTCCATTTTAAATTTCTTTGTTATTTTTTTATGAATAGGAGTCAAAGCAGGAACGAACACTTCAAAACTGACCCCTGGGAAGGTGGAGTTTTGCCTGGGGACAGAAGAGATGCACATGCCAGCCCCTCCCGACCTTTCTCAGGAACACTTCAGAGTTTTTAGTTCAGTGGAGAAAAGCAAGCTTCCCTATTCACAACTCGGACTCGTAATTTCTTCGTTTTACAAAACTATTGGTAAGATTTACTCGTTATATATTTATTTTCAGTGTGATGCTGAACCTGCCTTGATGTTGGAGATTACATTTGGTTCTGAAGTACTATTTTTAAAAACAGGATGAAAGAGCCTGAAATAGAATCTATTCATTAGGCCCTAGCAGGCACCACAGAGCAGTGTTGAGACAAGACGCTTCCTGCACTGCCCCTTCCCCACTCCCCCCAGCCTGCCTGTCCCATCTTGAGGTCCTGGGCCATCCTCCACCCATCCCCCTCTGACTGAACCTGTGAGGATGTCAGGATGTGAGGACGCCAGTCAGGATGTGGCCATGTCTTCATCCTCAAGTGCTTTTGCTCTGCTCCAGCTGATTTCAGTTTCTTTGTCCTTCCACTTGGTTTGGCTTTGACAGTCAGCAGTACGTACTCAACGCATGTGGTGGACCCAGCACCTCCTTTTTCCATAGCAGACATTGTGTAATCCCCCTTTACTCTCTGGAATACAATTTATATTTGATATATTCTTTCTACATGCATTACTCCCCCCCCCAACTCAGCATGAAGCTGTAAACATAAAATATGGGACAAATCAGTCACTTCATAATAAAAGACTCTGCTCTTGGTATGTAACTCAAGCAGCAGCGGGCCAGCGAAGCACGCAATGCCCATGCCCTGTGGGTGGGACCGCCACTCCTGTCACAGCTGTGGGTGCAGCGCGGCTCCGTGCTGGTGCTGGTGACACGTAGCGTCGGCACTGCCACTTTTGGTGGCATAGTTTTCTAAAATAGCAAGTAAATGCAGGTAAAGTTCTAAACAAAAAAAGAGCGTGGTTGCATTTCTGACAAATTCAGAACATTCTGAAAACACACAAATGTACCCTTTTTATGTATAAAATGTATAAACAGGTTTTTCACCTTTTCCTTCACCGCGGGGAAAAGACTACCCACTGTCTCTGGTCTTCATCTGCAAAACACCAGGTGCCCCATTGTGACACCTATCAAAATCCTTCCTAAGATTCTAAAATACCTCTAGAGGACAGAACAGATTTCATTAGAAATCGCTGCCGTGTAGTTTGGGTATTTTGGCTACATGTCCTTGAATGCATGCATTTGTCAAAAGCCCTGAACCCCCACCCCCAAATTCAGGTGATGTGAAAGATTTGTTTGGGTTTTGTTTTTGCATTTGAGTAAAAGGAAGCATCTGATATGCTATAATCTCATCACATCCCCGCTCAGAAACAAACCTTTCAAGGCTCTCCATGTGCTATTGAGTAATGACCATGTTTTGCCACAAGCCATCCAGATGCCTCTGACATTACCACCACCTCCTTCCTCACCCTTCCCAGAAAACCATACTCCAGCCACACAGCTTTGCCAGGTAGACCCAGCCAGCCCTGTCTGCCTTGCAGGCCTTTTCTGCGTTTCTCTTCTCAACCATTTCTACCCACCTGACTCATATTTCACTTTCTCCGTGCTCTGTGTCTCTTGTTGGACCAGTCTCCCACTCCACCATGTTCAAACAGAACATTGTTTACTGTCTTTCTGTGTGCGTAACGTGCAGCATTTGAAGGCGCTAGTAGCTTGCAGTTTGCTTATGTACACAGTTAAGGAATAGTGCAGCTTAAAATATTTTTGCAAATATAAAGGAAATATTTTTCAGGAACTGATATTTGTTCTTTTACTTGATTAAAATACAGATGTTCTCCAAGACAGCAATCAAAGAAGTCTTAAAGTTCAGGCATTGCATCAACTTGGAAGTCTTCTTGTCTTCGCTGGAAAGAAAAGGTAGAATTTTTTAGGAGTCTACTAAAGGAGGGAAAGCTTTGTTTGAAAAAAAAAGTTTTAGATTACTGTGAGAAATGTTATCTTTTATAATTTCTATTTCTTCAGTAATATTACATTGCTACTGTTCATCAAATGTTACCTGAGAGAAATGGTTACGCATACATAGTACACAAGTGGTATAGATTTTAATTACAGTATTTCTTCAGTGCATTCGCTTTCCCTTTTGGAAAGATCTGATGGCATAAGTCTCAGAGAATGAATGGCATGAAGCTTTGTTTCTGTTCTAGGGCTGCTTTTAAGTGTTGGTGTCAAGCGCTTGATGCCATATTCCGAAAAGAAGATGTGCTGCATACATGGAAAGAGTTCGGCGCCTCGCTCACCAGTGCCACCGACAGCGCTTCACCTCCAGGTTACAAGGACTACAGTGAGGACTTTCTGTCCAGAGTTGGCATTTGGGGCTGTTTGCAAGGAGCGGTCATATCAGCAAAGATAGCCCAGTGAGTGTGATGTTGGAATGACCTGCACAGTAGCTAATAGCTTCCCTTTGTGGGGTGCCCACCTGTGCCACATGGAAAGCCATGCCTCGCACACACTGGATTCTTGCACCTATGTCCATAACATGGAGGCTCGTTCCATCTACTTATTTGTGATGTTACTTATTGTTTACGGCACTCTTCTCTCCCCATAATACCTCCCACCTCTGAAATGTGAGTGTCACATGGGCACAGGCCTTTGCTTTGCTTGGATGTATCCTGAGAGCCTTGCATGGAGTTGGCATTAAGTGACTACGTGTTGAAGGAATGAATGAATGAGTGAATGCACATTTGTCGTGGGAGCAAGAATAGCAGTGTGGAGGCAGGCCCACTTGGGCCCGATTCAAGAGCTTCCTGTGTGCTCTGTGACCCTTGGCAAGTTGCTTATCTTCTCTGAGCCTCGGTGTCCTCATCTTCAAACCTTGGTGGTGGGAGCCACATGACACACTGCAGTAGTTTGCCAGGGCACATTGCGGCGGACTGGGTGGCAGGAACAACAGAAACATATTTCTCACGAAGCTAGAGGCTAAAAGTCTGAGTTCAAGGTGTTGGTAGGGTTGGCTTCCTCCCAGGTCTCGCTCCTCACCCCTCTGGATGATTGTCTTCCTGCATGTGTCTGTGTCCTCGTCTCCTCCTCTCATGAGGACACCAGTCATACGGGGTCATGGCTCACCCTGATGACCCCTTTGTAACTTAATCACCTCTTTAAGGGCCCGTTTCCAAGTGTGGTCACATTCTGAGGTACTGGGGGTTAGGACTTTAATGTGAAATGGGTGTGGGGAAGGGCATGTAACTTGGTCCATAATGCACAAGGTGTTAATTTCCCACTGCTGCTTAAAACGACACAGATTTATTATCTTACACTCAGGGAGGTCTGAAGCCCTAAAATCAATGCGTTGGCAGGTCTGTGCTCCCGCCAGGGGCTCTACGGGAGAATCTGTTTCCTTGTCTTTTCTAGCTTCTCGAGGCCACCGGCATTCCCGGGCCCATGCTCCTGGGCTGTCTTCAGGACCGACAGCCTCCTACCTTCCAGTCAGTTTGTCTCTCACCTCTGTTCCCAACCTTGGATCTCCTCTTCTTACCTCCCTGCCTTTCTCTTACAAGGACTACTGTGATTGCATTGAACAAATTGAAGTAATCCAGGATAACTTTATCTTATGGTCCTTGATTTAATCACATTGACAGAGCCTTTTAAAGTTATTTTTGTCATATAAGGTAACATGTTCATAGGTTTTGGGAATTAGGATGTGGATGTCTTAGGCGGCGGGGCCCATTATTCAGCCTATCACACATAACCTACGTGAAAGCCTGTCACACACAGTGCCTACACCTGGGTAACACTCACGGATATCCTAAATGTTTGGTTAATGTGAGAGATTTCAAAAGCATGGGGGGCGGGCAGTGCTCGCTTAGGCAGCATGTAGGCTAAAATTGGAATGACACAGGGCGGATTAGCGTGGCCCTGTGCAAGGATGGCACAGATTTGGGACGTGTTCCATATCTAAAAATATAAAGCGTGGAGGGGTGGAGGTACAGGCTTCCTTCGCCTCCCTGGTGGTTATATTTATAGCCTCCCTGGGGTGTGGTGTGGTGAGCAAAAACCTGCATAGTATTTTGAGCTAGAGAGCAAAGTTTTAAAAAAATAATTAGTTAATAATCACGTTGTTTTCAGAAAATTAGCATCCTTGGGCAAGGGAAGAAAGAAATTACCTAGTTTATAAGTATTAAACAGTAAATTTTTTTTTTTAAGTTTGTCACATTTGATTGTCTCGCCCTCCAGGGGGACACGCATGCGCACACAGACACAGTCCCCACTCAAGCCTGGGCTATGACTTGGCAGAGCCTGGCAGAGAGGACGGGAAAGCTGAGACAGGGGCGCGGCTTGAGAACAAACTGCTACAGCATTCCTGCCGTTGGGCCCCTCCGCTGCCCCCGCTGCCCCCGGCCTCCGAGGCTGTTATCTACTGATTTTCACCCAACAGGAAGTCATTTCCCGGTTCCCCCGCTGGAAGTCTGACTTCCACAGGATACACGATACCACAGGGGGCTTGGCTGTTCTCAGAGATTCCCTGAGTGGGAGACCCTCGTCTCCCCGCTGTTCAGAAGGGCAAAACACCACACCTGAATACTCACATAGAGAAGCTGAACTCAGATTGACAGTTAATTGATGTAGTTAACATAGTTAAGCCAACTGGTTTTATCTAAATACAATTGAGAAGAAGGTAATATGGTTTATAGCTTTAGATGTGAATTTCTTTTTTTAAAAATTCTATTTTAATTGTTGTTCTTGTACAGTTTTCTGTCTTTTAACTACCATCAAGACCCACATGAAAAGAAGCTCAAAGTCTTCTAACAGACTTAAAATCAGACAGTAAATTCAGAGACATTCCATTATTTTTGGTGGAGAGACATGATAGCATCAATGTGTCCATAACATACTTAGAAAATGCAGTGTTTTAATCTTTGGGGGGGAGTTATTTAACCAAACTCTTTAAAAATTTAAAACTGTGCACCTCCTTTTCCCAAGAAATTCCATCTCTAAGGATTTATGCAGTAGAACTAATAGGACAAGTGCTCAAAAGTGTAGGCACAACAGTGCTCACCTCAGTGTTGGGAAAATCAAAATGGCGACGAGTACTTTTATGTTATGGTATGTTCACATGATAAAAATATTTAAGTTCTATAAAGTAATGATATAATTCATTATGTCCATGAATGGAACAGCGAATTATAAAGTAATATATATTGCATAATTCTAGTCTTAATGTGTGTGTGAATAACTAGGAAAAAGTCTAGAAGGAAATTGGCCAAAGGCTACTTCTAAACATGTTTAGGTGGTAGGATTACAGGGATGGTTGTTTCATTTTATTTTTAACATTTCTCATTGTTCTAGGTCTTATATGAGTATGTAGCACTTTTAGAATAACAAAGACTACTTTAATTTTGGAAAGTCTGTGAGTATTAGAGATGTGTTTGTATAAAAATACTTTTGAAAAATTGTCTACAAATCAGTTTTTTCCCTTACACTTATTTAGATTCATTAAGGAGTTGGACGTTGCAAAGAGATCCGACTGTTGCATTTTGTCTGCATTGCTCTTTCAGGTAATACTTTATATTTATCCTTCTGCAGAAGCATGACCAGTCAGTTAGTAAAGTGCAGCATTTATCACATTTATAAACCATACAGGTAGGAAAATAGCATGGACGTCGATGAGATGTCAGAAGCCCATCTTTCCTTCTCTGGTGGAACCCCGAGGGGCATTTTCACCTTTAGTATCCAGCAGGGTCAGTTTTCTCCTTGAGAAAACAGAAGAAGGAGCTTTACAGATAAGGAAACTGAGTCTCCTGTTGTTAGTAAGATCACGTTGCTAGGGAGCAGCAAAGTCAGTCCGTCTGACTCCAGGTGGTTCCGTTAGGTTACCTCATTTCTGAATAAAGTTTTGCTCCATTGCATGATATAAAGTATACTATGGAGTGAAAACAAGAGACAATGTGAAGACTACAGAAATATGTAGACTCTTAGGACTTGGGTTTGACTTTAGTGAGGAAGAAAGGAGCTTTTATCTGAAATACAAGACATTTTTCAATTCAGGAATCTCGCCAGGGACTTGGCAATGTACTAAAGGTTCTGTCTGCTTTGAAGTATGGACACCCTCATTCTGTGCATGAGAAGGGTCTGATATCTTAGGAAATCTGGGTAGGTGAGATCTTTGGGAAATGTTTCTCTGAATATAAAGCCAGACTTTTCACTTTTCTTATATTCCATTCACCTCTTGCCTGAACTTTGAAGGGAAGAGGCGAGGGTATGGAGTGAACAATAATCCGATTCTGACTCTGCATATTGCATCCGTCGCATACTGCACTCCTTGTTCTTGAAAATAAGGCAGATTGTGTTGTAGAAAATAAGTACAGTTGACCCTTGAACAGCAAGAGGGCTGAGGGCATGCTGACCCTGACACAGTTGAGCATGCACATATAATTTCTCACTTCCCCGAAACTTGGTTGCCCCTCAGTATCCATGGGGGATCGTTTCCAGGATCCCCCACAGATAGTAAAATCTATGGATGGGCAAGTTCACTATTAAAATGGCAGAAATCAATGCATGTAGTTAGCCCTCTGCATCTGCAGACTCCCAACTACAGATCAAAAACAGCAAGGGTATCAATGAAAAAAAAATCTGGGTGTAAGTGGACCTGCGTAGTTCAAGCTCATGTTGTTCAAGGGTCACCTGTAATTTAAAAATGTATGTCGCTTTTTGCTTAATGTGGAAATAGTTTCCTAGTAATTCTACACCTAAAATAAAAATTAGGTGGTGGGATTTATTTTTAAAAACTGTTAATTCTTTTTATGGTTTTAAAGCAAATTTGTAAAACAAAAAATTTAAACAACTGCCTAGCATTTTAGAGTAAGGTACCTTATAACTTTAGTGAGCAACCTGATGAAATTCTTTCTGATGTCACATTAAAATAATTTGAAATGCATTTATCATCAAGGAATTTTAATTTTTTAAGATAGCACATGAAGCTCTTCTAAATGTAAAATTCGAGTTTTATGTATTCATCTTGGTCATATAAATTACTTAAGAATATTGGTCAAATTAAAATAATCACCTTTTCAATTAACTCACTTAAGTTTCAGAATTACCGCTCCTTAATTTATACTTCTGAAATAAGTTGTTACCTCCTCTACTTATAGGTTGATAGAATGGAAAAACATAGGTTTTTTAGCTAAATAGATACGACCTTTGTACCTTCTCTCTGTCACCATTAGCTGTGTGACCTCAGATAAGTTGTTTAAACCTCAGTTATATCATTGGTGAGATAATAATCCTTGTATGGGTCAGTTAAATGAGGATTAAATGAGATAGCATTTACTAAACAATTTACCAGTAGTATCCAACACAAAATTGACCCTCAACAGGTAACTCAATATAATGATAATTTCTTCTGATGATAAGTATCCAATTACCATGGAATTTAAAAGGCACATATTGAGTGACAAGAACATTTGGAACCTATGATGATGATATACAATGATAAGTACTGTTTATTACAGGGTAGAGTGTGCTAGGCATGTGCTAAGGATTTCAGGAGGTACTACCTGTACTTACCTTTCTGTGTCATTTTTCCAAATGCAATATATAGCTCTTCGTTTCACCTTTTTTCATTTTCAGGGTTTACTTAGAACCACGCTTCCACACCCCAAAGCTGAACGTTGCTATGCTCAGTATGAAATCACTCAGCTTCTCCCAGGCATTGAGCTCTTCTCGGATGTACACAGGGCCGATATTTGCTCCGTAGTTGCAAGTCTTTATTATGTTATACGCGAATTGCACTTTGCTAAGCAAAATATAATAGTAAGTAATTGGTAAAATCAACGAATCTTAATTCACTGTGGTATTTATATTTGCCCCACATAACTTATACTTTTCAAAATTTGTTCATGTTTTGTTAGTTCTTGTTTAACTTTTAACTCTATATTCAAGATTCTTACCTGTACTTCAAATAAATATGTATTGATTTTTTGATATCATTGTTTTTTAAAAGATTTTATTCATTTATTTTTAGAGAAAGGGAGGGAGAAAGAGGGAGAGAAACATCAATTTGTGGTTGCCTCTTGCATGCCCCCTACTGGTGACCGGACCTGCAACCCAGGCATGTGCCCTGACTGGGAATCGAACCAGCAGCCCTTTGGTTTGCAGGCCAGTGCTCAATCCACTGAGTCACACCAGGCAGAGCTGATATCATTGTTTACATTGCATTTTGGTCCAAAACAATGTCTATTTGGTTTGGTCCTCTTTTTACTCTATTTTACCTTTTTTTCTTAAGATGTTTGGTGAAATTTATTAGAATGTTTTACTGGCCTCAAACAGAGGAATCTAGTGTACATGTCACTCTCTGAATTGTCATGCAGGTCATATCAATAACAAAATTATGAGACTGTTTATTGAAAAAATGTATCTTTGCATCTCATCTTTTCTCTGTTAAGGGTGCATCCTAAGTAAAAGACAGACACTTCTTAATATCCCAGGAAATTAAAAAATTCCAGTACAACTCTTTTTTCCCCCTTGTGTAAATGAACCACAGTATATGTATCATAAATTTGAAGTTGATTGCATTTTTTAAAACAAGTTAGTATGTTCTAATTTTTGGTCATTTTATATACGCTATTATATACTCCCATACGTTATTTTCTCTACTTTCATATCTCTTATTTCCTTGTTTGCTTCTGTTCCGTCTCTCTGCTTCTTTCCCTTCGTAATTTTTGTACCTACTTTCTTTTCTTATACATTGTTTTCTATTCTTTTGCGCTAAATTCACTCTCTCTCCTTATATTGAAAAGATTTATTTCTCCCTGATATGAGTTGTTAAATTATAAAACCATGTGTTAAAGTGTAGAGCTTGATAAATGCTTTTGACACTTGGTAGATTTGGCAAGAAATTGTTTATTAGAAAAAAAATAACAAAATGGTGCTCCTTTCATTGTTAAGGGGATTCATTTCTGGATTTAGAAAATAAAAAAAAGAAAATACTTCTATCCCCTGGGCAACCTTTAGCTGGCTAGTCATATTCATATATAATACATATGACTGCACTGGACAAGAAATGAGACTTTTTTCCTCTGAAGCTTAAGAAATTGAGAACATTTTTCTGAATAATGGAGCAATTGGCAGCAATAAACTGGTGTTTTTATTTCTCACTAAACAAAAGAACATCTCAGAGGTAATAGCCAACTCATTGTTTTATGCTGCATTAATTGTAGAAAAAAGGTATTCTGTTACAATTGTAGTGCATAATTGTAGAAAAATGCATAATGTTTGAAACATTTATGATCAGTTCTAATCCTTTTTAAAACTGTTGCTATTAGCAGCTGCCAATTGGCTGACAGAGTCTTCTTAGCTGAACTTGCAGGTTGTGAACAGTCTGTTTTATATTATACTACTGTCCAGAAAAAAAGCCGGTAGCTAAGGAAGCTGCTGTCACATGTAAAATTTGCTCTGGGACCCATTGCTGTGGAATCCTGGGAAATAATCTGCTAGTTAATGGGAATCTCAGTCCTCCTTGCTCCATCTCCCTTTAGTGGGGCAGGACCCAGTTGTAGGAACTGTGAACTTCGGTTTTGAGTTGAGATCAGGAGGAGCTGTTCTAAAGTCTAGGCAAAACTGTCCCCTCCACACCTGTCTCTGGCCATACAGTGAGTGGCTAGGTCAATTGAAATACCGATAGTCTGTAAGCCTTCGTTTATGTGTGTGAGATTTCAAGAAGAGTCAAACTTTGGGGTTAATTCTAGGAAAATAAAACTATTATGTGAGGAGTAAGCTTGGGTTTCAATGAGCAGACTCTGCGCTCTATGGAGGCAGTGACTTCTTAGGTGTTTTTTTTCTTTCTTACTCAATAGTACCTGACACATATTAGGCATGTTATAAATATCGGGTTGGCCCAGAAGTTTGTTCAGCTTTTTCCCATACGATGGCTTTAGTAGCTCTTAGTTGTCTTTAACTTCATTTGAAACAATTTTGTTAGATTGTATTGTGACAGCTATCATATCAGTGTGCATTTAAAAAAATCAAAATTGGTGAATTTTTGTGTAACATTTGAATATTGAAAATGGAAAAAAATGCAACATTTTCAGCATATTATGATTTATTATTTCAAGAAAGGTAAAGCGCAACTGAAATGCACAAAAAATTTGTACAGTGTGTAGAGAAGGTGCTGTGACTGATCAAACGTGTCAAAAGTGGTTTGCGAAGTTTCGTGCTTGAGATTTCTTGGTGGATGATGCTCCACAGTCAGGTAGATCAGTTGAAATTGATAGTGATCAAATTGAGACATTAATTGAGAACAATCAAAGTTATACCATGTAGAAGATAGCCAACCTACTCAAAATATCCAAATCAACAAAATTCTTGGTGAAAATGAAAAATGTGTCTTTTACATATAAAACTAAACAGACTTTTTGGCCAACTCATTATATATTATGATAGAGATATTATTTTTCTGATAGCGATATTCTAATTGAAGAAAAATAGCAGCTGATGTGGAGATGAGTAAGTAGGAGCTATTGAGGACACGGACGTGAGTTCCTGTGCTTTACATTTTGTATTTGATAGCTCATTTGCTAGGATGTTTTCACAACTTCAGTAATTTATACATATATGTTGAATTAATTTTTCGGGGAAGACAATTAACTGCATTGTGTACCAAGTGGCATCTACTTGGAACTGTAAGTCCCTGAGAGCACTTTAAAGTCCCGATAACATTATGAAGAGTGTGCTAGCAGACCAGTTTAGTGATTCCCAACAGTGTAATCTAGCATGGAAAAGTATCACTGTTTCATGTAACATCTCCTACATTATTTGTCTAAATTTTATTATTAGGTTATTAACTCAATAAAATATTTTTTTAAATAAAATGTTTTTCTGTTGGTAGATTCTGCCTCTCCTTGCGTTGTACCAATATTTTGTTTCTGGAATTTGCCAAGACCTGGTCAGAAATCTAGAAGCGAGAATCCTCAAGGTATGTTCCAAATTTTTAAGACATTCGATATTCTCGAACTGTTAAAGATATTGTCATGACTTAATTTTGTTCTAATACTCATAATCATAAGCTGGTAATAATAGGGTATGTTGATATTATTAACAAGGCTTGCCTGTCATTGTAGTAAATTGTGAGAATGAGCCAGTTAGATAGGTTTAGATCATTTCATGCTCGGGCCTCAGTAAAGTGAGGAACAGTTATATCTGGTAACAAGGCTCACCCAACACCAGTCAGTCTGGAAATCACCACTTCTGAAAGACTGGGGACTATTGATTCCATTTGCTGCAGTTTCTGTGATTTTTTTTTTCTAAGGATCTTTATGTATATTATGGTATACCAGAATTCAAAACTTTTTTAATTTTTATTTTTACTTTCTTATTATATTTTTCCATCACCATTTATCTGCCCATACCTTTTCCCATCTCCACGCACTCCCTCCCCCTTGCACTCACCACACTGTTACTTATGCAGAAAGTGGAAGTGACAAAACACACAGGCACTAACTTACAATTAACTACGGAACCTAGGAGTCAGCTGAGGTTCTTTGCCTTCAAGATTCATGTGCAGTTGGCTTGAACCCCATGTGGAGTGGAAACCTCTAGCACCTCGTTTTCTCTGTCTGCGCCTTTCCCCTGTCCTCCGTGGCTGAATTTGTTGTACGTGGGCCGCCTCACAATTCAGCAGATTTGCTCCCTGTTCTGCATATCCTCATCTCTAACGTGGACTATCACACGGAGACGCACACATCCACATGCACGACACATTTACCCACAGCGTTTATTTCCATATTGGACTTTACTGAAAGTTTGGAACACAGGAAATCTTAAGATGAAGAAAAACAAACCATTTACATCAATAAAGTAGTTTGTGAAAATGAAAAAAAAAACTAAAAAATAAGTAAATGAAGTAGAATACTTGGCATCTGTGAGCTTACAGTATTTTTTGGCCAACATCTCATGCTTTGCCTCCCCTCGCATAGCTCAACGAGCTGTGTGGTGGTGCATGTTTCACAACTCACTCTAAAACACGAGTTCTGATTCGGAGCATTTGAAGCTTCCGCAGTGTAAGTGCTCTTCCTGGAGCCCGCTTCAGCCTCCCAAGTGGGCGTTACTGACTGTGGAATTGGGGCTCAACATGCACTATCAGCTCTTGCAACTGGCAGTGAGTGGATGCCGCAGACTACTGGCATAACCCTCCTCCTTTTTTGGAAATGCCCTCTACCCTTCTTCCCAAATCTTTCCTGTTTTCTAAGCAGGGGAAATTAGAATTCCAATTGAACTATTCCCTACATCCAGACCCTGGCCTTAAGCCAATGTTTTCAGATCCAAATAGTCCATCACATTCTGTTTCTAAATAAAGTAACTTCCCTAAGAGGAAGTCAATGCTGACTGTTAAGATGATGTATTTTAATTTGGGAATAAATAATTCATTACCAGCCACAGCCATTTCTGGATTCCCATTTCTGAGTTACCAAACTGTTAAGAGTTCCGCTTTTGAATTTCAATAACACTTAAAAAAAAAAAACACACATGCAACTTTTATCTCTCTTAAAAAAAAAAGTGCTCTCTTCAAGCTTGCATAATTCTTGAATGCTAGGGTCTATATTTATTCATCTTTTAGTCCTGTATAATATCTTGTAATAAATTCAAACACTTGATATTCAGTAATTAATTACTGAATTGAATTTAAAATCTATAGACATTTATCAAATGCCTTCTGTCCACACCCTCGGTATTTAGCAGGAACTAACCTAGAAGACACTTGGTAAATATTTATTGCTTTCCCTCTAAAACAACATTTATTGAGTACCCCTTGTATAAAGGTCCCATATTAGTAACTCTAATCAAAGAAATGTAACCCCATGGTCCTTGCAAATAGAGACAGAAAAATAAGAAAGAGAGACAGGGCACACACACAAAACAGCGACGTGGGCATCTTCTACGTGATCACTTCCAAGTGAGTATGAGGAACGCTGTCTCTGGGAGTTTGAAGGAAGGAAAAATGGCTTTGAGCCTCTGTTTTTCACAAAGTAGATAAGTTTTAGGCTTGAAAAGAATAGACCCAACTTTGCAGGAGAGAGGAAGAGGGAACATGCTTGGCAGACAATAGTGTGGAAGATAGAGAAGTGAGAAAGTATTCCCTTGCTTGGGGGTGGGAGTGGCTCAGTTAGACCAGAGGGGACGTTCTGCGTGGGGCGGTTGGAGCAGAGGATGACATGAGAGAACCAGGGTCCATGACGTGGACACAACCAGGGGCCAGTCTTGAGTAATGTGGAGGCTGAGCAGTAGGGGAGATGGGGAGATTGGGCTAACAGTTTTATTTTGTCTGCGATAAGAGACAAGCATGGAAAGGTTGCAGTGACTGTTGGTAACATTTCAGAAGGAGATGGAAAAAGGCACTGAAAGAACAAAGTTTTTGGTTAAGCAACTGTTTTTTTTTTTTATTGGATTGTTAACTCGACAGGCCACTTGACAACTTTTTGTATAGAGTAGCACAGAAGCTAGTGAAGAAGTGCAGACTCCGTTCTGTAGCTGTGGGTTGGAAGGGGGAAATAGTTACAGAAGTTTGATCAGGAGAACGGCGTGGTCAGATGTATCTGGGCCCAGCACCGGGAACAGAGTGGGGTGGGAGCGGGATCTTACCGGCATAGCAGGCCCGAAGAACCCACCTAGGGCTTTAACAGAAGCAGTGAAGACGGGCAGCCAGTGCGTCACCCAGAGGAACGGAGTGACAGCCTGCGTGAGCAGGGTTGGCCCGACCTTTCTGGGGGAAACGGGGGTCAGTGAGTGGGAGGGGAGAATAGTCGTGGTCAGGAAACAGCAAACAATGCTGCTTTTTTGACAGGCCAGAGAGCAATAGATCACGCCGTTCGGTTTCTAAGTGCCCTCGTGTCTTTCAAGGAAAGCTTTAAGACCGCTGTACGATCAGGTTGCCTGGCTTCCCTTCGAAAGTGCTAACATCTTGAAAGATTTTTTACTCTTAACATATCCAACATTCCTGGAAAGAGTATCGTTAGTTCTGTATCTGTGTGAGTGCAGGGTTGATTTATGGGTAGATTTTTTCGCCTCTTCTGGTCTGTTTGTATTCACAGTGTTGGCCATTTCTGAAAATGCATGGCCACTACCATCACCATTACTTTTTCGAGTGGTCTGATTGGCCTGATAAACTGAAACCAGAAGTAGCCTTAACCGTTACAGGCAGTGCGTGCACAGCACACGCACACGCACACACACACACACGAGGGAGTGTTTCCTCCCAGGGCAGTGAGAAGAGGCCATCTAGAAGTCTCAAAGAGCGCCTGTGACTCCCTGAAGCCTACTTGGATACTTTATGGCACCGGGAGGTGAGAGCCCAAGGTGTCTTAGGCAAGAACCAAAGTATACAACTCAATAGACAAGAAGTTTTTTCTCTATTAAAAATATTCTCCTGACTTTTTATGTATTATTTTCATGTTATCATCACATCTTATTTTCCCTGACTTACCTTCTTTTATTTATTTAAAATTTGTACACCCTTGAGATTCCTAAGACTGTGCTTAGAGGAAAAGAGAGAGATGGGTATACATGTCAAAATAAATTGAATTTTCTTTTTCTCTTATATGTGTATTTCTATAATCTTTATCCAATTTTGTATATTGTTCCTTGCTTCTGTAATTTATCTTTCTCTATTCTCTAGGAAGTCACTAGATGTTTTCAAAATACAAGTCAGGTTAGGGCCCTGCCCTGTTCAGACTCTCCTGTAACTTCTTATACCCAGGGAATAAAACCCCAAGTCCCCACGCTGGTGTGCCGGCCCCCATTCACACCTATTTCCCAGTCCTCGTCCCCTCTCTCCCTAAGCTTCCGCTGCACACCAGTGTCCCCCCGCCCCTCCACTGCTCCTGCCTCTCCATGACCTTTGTGTTTGAGGTCGCTCAGCAGATTTTCATGTGTCTCTCTCCCTTGCATCATTTCCAAATCTTGTCTTAAAGATATTTTCCTCAGAGAAGTTCTTCCTGATGACAGTTTTGAAAATAGCAATTTTGTCAGTACCTTCAGTCCTTTGTCATACTGTGTACATCCTTAGGTGTCACTCAAACTCAGCCAAACACACATTCTGACGGAATGTATACTCCAAGAGGGCTTGATGCAGAAGAGGTGCTCAATAAACCTGTTGAATGAATGAATGAATGAATGAATGAGTTTGATCAAGAACTTTTTTCCTTATAATTTCCCGATGAAAAGTTCTGCTGGATTATATTAAAAATAAGCCATGCACAATATATAGTTACCAATTAATGTTAAGTATATGTCTTCAAAATCGACAGTGCCCTTTAATTATGGATAAGAAAATGAATAGCTGTCTCTGTTGTGGAGTTCCTCTCCCGGTTTGTCTGACTCCCCTTGAAGTGTTGGAGAACATCAGGAGTGTTTTTGCCTTGTTTTTCTTTTAAATCACAGTTCAGCATTCAGTTATTTTGTAACTCTTCCATGCTTATCACATTTCCCGTGTTTGCCTCCAGTGAAGTAGCCACATCTGACAACCGTCCGCCGTCCTCAGTAGCCTCCTGCTGCTGTTCGTTAACCGCTGGGCCTGTCGCACGTGGGAGCTGTCCTACACACAGACACGCGCGCCCCGCCACCCAGGCTTCCCAAACGCTAACGTGCAACACGTTACCTCCCGACACTGCACACAAAGTTGGGGTCTCAGTTGATGACTGTTCTCTAAAATTTTTATTTTTTTAAGTGAAAAATTGTTTAATTTAAAAATCTTAATTTTCTCTTTCCTTTAAAGATTGAAGTTCTTACAGATTTAAGATTCTTTTCTGAAGCCTTCCATGAGATGTCCCAGATTTTTTATGGAAAGAACATGCCTTCCTTAATACCTGCCGGAGTTAAATCCAGTGTGAAAGTGAAGGTAAACCTGTTGATTTGATATAAAGCCATTTCTTCACCTTTTGAAGGCTGCACTCCTGACTTCCAGGGGACGCTTCCCTGAAGGTGTTTTGACAAGTCTCTGTTTCTGTAGACCTGTTCATTAAGCCTGATGATGGCTGTCACCAGGCTTTCACAAGTGTCATTTGTCTGTCCTGGAAGGTGTCAGGGAGGGTGTGTGGTCTCGGTGTAGATTTTCACAGTGAAATTCTGGCTCTACGTTGTAGTTATCATGGACGGCCTCAGTAGACACCTCTGTTAGCCACTGCCTCTTAGACTTTCGGGGCTAATCTTATAATTTCATTTTAATGTTCTTTTTTTTGGGTAAAGGCTTGTTTATTTATTTATTTGTTTGTTTGTTTATTTATTTATTTATTTTTAGAGAGAGGGGAAGGGAGGGAGAAAGAGAGGGAGAGAAGCATCAGTGTGGTTGCCCCTCACATGGCCCCCACTGGGGACCTGGCCCTTAACCCAAACATGCGCCCTGACTGAGAATCAAACTGGTGACCCCCTGGTTCACAGCCTGTGCTCAATCCACCGAGCCACACCAGCCAGGGCTCAGATTAATGTTCTTAGCACAGTTTTTCCTGTTTTATTTGGTTGTTTTTGACTAGTACACTTTATACCAAAGAGTTAAGCGTGTATTTTTTCAAATTTCTTCTGATCTCTGTGAGGAGAGGACATTCCTCTACTTTGTCTACTCTTTTTTGATTTTGGGGGATTATTTTACCTGGCTTACTTAATTTGTATTTGTAAGTCAGATAATTGAGATAGCCTTAAAATTGAATGCTGGTGTCTATGTTTAAATCAGAGTGAACTGTGACTTCCTCTGCTTTAGTTTTAGTTTGATCTGGGAATCCCTGGGTGATCTCGTTTTAGGGAGGTGCTTGGACTCGTGTGCGCCAGCCATACAGGAACTAGAAGGAGGTAGTAAGTCAGTTTCCTGGGGGACACTGAGTGTGTGAGGAGTGAGACTGATGGACAGATGCCTGCTGCTGGGATTCAGTTTGGGAATACCTAAAACAAGCTGGGGAATAGGCTGTAAGTCTTGAAAATTACTCGCTTAAGCTGACACTATATTTACATGTAGTACATTAATTACTTTAACGTATTTCCCTAAAATGCATCTGCTTATTTCTCAATCTGACCGCTACAGCATTGTAATTTGCTGTAATAGGGTAAATGTGAGGTTATCTACAGAAAATCCTAAGTGGGACCTTTGATAGTCATGGGATACGTGTGTGTGTGTGTATGTACATGCATCTGTTTATCTATCTTTTGAGGAATCAGTTGTTCATTTTCTGTGACATGAATTAATTTATTTTCTTACCTCAGTAACATTAGCAGTATTTTTCTTTTGCTTGCTTCTCAGTCAGTAGCCTTTCCCTATAGTAAATGGTTTATATTTTGTCATTAAAATCATACATTAATTCATTTAAATATTTATTGAGAGCTTACTGAATACAGGCACTATTCCAGGCATGAGGACAGAACAGTGTGAAGATGAATAGAGTTCTAGCCTTCCTGGAGGCATGCTACTGGTCTACAGACCATGTTTTTGGTCTACAGACCATGCTCCAACCCTGTCACACTGGCCAGGCTTGGCCAAGATATTTTTAAGTGCTAATACTCAATGCTGTTAAAAGTGCAATAATGCTGGCATTTTCAAACAACATGGGTAGAAGTATAAGTTAAGCCAGTTCCTTTCAGTTTTCTCAATGTATTCTTGAAGACAACCCTGTAATTCTGCTTCCGGGGATGTCTCCAAAGGTGATAATAAGAAATACAGACAAAACAGTCACCAGTGATATTTAAATAGACTATATGGTGGGGTAGGGGTGGGAAGTGCTCCCCTTCAATGTCTTAACAGTAGGGAAGAGTTGAAGTTACTATGCTACAATCAGAGGATAGAACATTGTCTAGACACTAGGCTGAAGTTTACAAATAATGGAGTGGGAAAATAATTATGATGTAACGTTAAGTGAAAAGGAATACAGATCTGTATGTAAAATTTTAAAATACAATGGAGACAACTGTACTTGAACAATTAAAAAATAAAAAGAAATAAAATAAAATTCATCTAAAAAGAAGAGATATTAAAATATTAACATTGACAACCTAAAAAAGTTGATTTATCTGTGATATTTACTTTCTTCTTTCTATTATTCTTGTCTTTCCTGACTACAACATGTAGTACTTTTATAATAAACATGATGTTTGAAATATGTTTAGAACACATTAACAGTTTTATTTAAAAGAACACTCAATATTTTTGTTTCTAATGTTAATACTTTGTATGTTGACAGGTCTTTCAATCATTTGACTCAGGAAAGCCTCTTACTAGTAAAGAAAATATACAGGTAAGGATACCAGTAGTTTATAAACATTGGATATATAGTGTGGATAATTTTTGAGTCATTTCAACCTATTCGGTAGCTATAATCTTTGTTTTTGAAAATCCTCTGTGTACTGCACTCTTCGATTTCTCAAAATGCTGAGGCAAGAGGTAAGACTGGACCCAAACTGATCTGGTTGTCAGATTGGGCAAATACCAGCTATTGCTCCTAAGTTTGTTGATTACACATGTGTATTCAGTTTGTTCATCTAACCATATCAAGTATCTAACTTTTATGTTTGATTACCTACACAATAATGGCTGACCTACACAATAATGGCTGACCTTGATTAGAAGAAAACGATTTTGTGTATTTTGCATAGCCCACTTGTTCAACCCAGCTTTTACACCTATCCTTTGCCCCAGTTTGAGACTGCCTTTTAGGCAATGGTTTGGAAGTCTTTGTTTTCTTCTTTTATTTAACATTTTTGATTAAGATGTAATTGACATGTTACATTGTGTAAGTTTAAGGTGTACACATGTTATTTGAGACATTTATATATTGCACCACCATTGCTACCGTGGAGGTAGCAGCTCCTCTAACTTCCCCAGTATTTCTTATAAAGGGCGGGCTAGACCACCCATCTCAACATGTTTGTTCTTGTCAGTAATTGAACGGTTGGGATTTAAGCTTTTTGACCAAGTAGCATTTAACTAGCTGGAAATAATCATTTGTAAAGATCTTAGGACTGTGGGCAGTCTGTCTTCCAGAAGGTGTCAGAGCGCAGGACTGGTGGTACGACCGACCGCTGCTAAAGGGGTGCCGGACAGGCAAGAGGCTCGCACCCCCGGGCGGCAGCTCTTGCGTGCGGACAGGTGTAGGTGCTTTTAATTTTTTTGATGCTGGGAAACAGCATTCTGTTTTACTGAGGGAGGTATTTTTTTCATGAAATAATTTTGAGAGACACTTCTTCAAAATTGCTTTATTCTCATTTTCCCTAATTTTAATAAGAATATATCCACCTTTTATTAAATGTATCCTTATTACTTTTCTACTTAATTTCACAAACTTTACATATAATTATGCTTCAGATGATTCATTGTTTTTGCTTTAAAGTTTAATTTATAAGCAAGCTGCCTGAAATGAAAGAGCTAGTATTAGAAAGATATAAATACATATTCATATTTCATTTTAGTGTTCCAAGATCTTGGGATGTTTAAGAATATTTATTTCTTTCCAGTCATAAGTGCCAAAGCATACTAAAAACACTTTTTTAAGGAGTGGTTGGGGATCTAAGAAGAACGTCTGCCTTATCATTTCTTTTTAAACAAAAGGAGACTCATCGAATAATGGAAAACTGATTTCTATTAGCTACTTAATTAAAACAGAACTGTTGGTCTGCTCAAGACTCTTCAGATTACACTTTGCATTTTTTTTGTATAGAGTGAGAGAAAGGAGTGTTAAATAGCATTTCTAATTAATCTTCCTTTGATTCTCAAGTGTTTGTGTGTAATTGTCAAGACTCATTAAATCACTGCTGGGAAGAGAAAAGAGAAGAGGAAACTCCTCTTCCCCATCCCCCCAACCGATCTGCAGGGTTTTTCCTAGACCCCGAACATCAGCCGTTTCCCTCATACTCCTCCTACCGCAGCCTGTTGCAGCTCAGGCTCACGCTGCCCCCAGTCTGGCTCTCCAGCCCGTGTTCGTCCCCTCCCTGTGGGAGGGGTTGAGAAAGGAGAAGGAACAATAGCGGCAGACCTCCCTGCTGCCAGCCTGTGCCATTCAAATGCTCCCAAAAACAAAGAGAATTTTTTTCCTTTGCGTTCACATACAGCAAATACTTTCCTTCTTTTCTAGAATAAACAGCCCCAGCTTCTGTATTTTATATTAATTCAACAAATCTGTAATAAGAGCCTACTGTAGGCAGGACGCCATTCTGGTACTGCCAAATAAACACATCACTCGACAATACAGACAAACTCCAAGGCCTTGGGAAGCGTCTATTTTAGTGGGCAAGACTAGTAATAAACATGTGGTTAAACGTGATAAGTAAGTAAATGATACAGTTTGTTAGAAGGTGAGCCATGCTGTGGGGGAAGATGAACCCAGCAGTGTGTAAAGGGGACTGGGAATGTGGGGCTCTGTTGGGGGTTGTGACTTTAAATGGGGTGATGATTGGATTAGTCTTCCCTGAGGTGGTATTTGTGGATAGATTTGAAACAAGTAAAGGGACAAGTCATAGGAAGTATGGGGAAAGAGTAATCTAGGAAGGTGGTACAGTGATTGCCAAGGCCACGGTGAGGAGCATGCTGGCCAGCATTACTAGAACTGTGCGAATGATGGGAAAGCAGCAAGGCGTGAGGTCGGAGAGGTGACAGGGTGCCAGTTTGACAAGGGCCTTGCAGGGCCTTTGTGAGTTAGGTTCTTACTCTCAACAGAAAGGGGAGCCACTGGAGGGTTTCAAACAGAGGTGTGGCCTGATCTGCTTATGTTTTAAAAGGATTCCTTTAGCTGATCTGTTGAGTCTACTGGGTACCACCATACTGTCCTAGTGCAGTGAATTAACAATACAAATCCCCAACCCTCATAGAGCTTTACATTTGAGTGTGTGTGCACGTGTGTGGCAGGGTGGGTTTGTTAGGGTTGGCTAGGAGTGCAGTTCTGGACGTGTTCAGTTTGAGATACCAGTTAGACATTCAAGTGAAGGTATTGAGTCAGAAACTGATTATATGTGTCTTGAGTTCAGAAGAGAGATTGGAGCTGGAGAAAAAAACTTTTATTTCATCAGCATTTACATGAAATTAAAACCCCAGGCCTGATTAAGATCGTCTAAGGGAGGGAGTGGGGAGACAGAAGAGGACCGAGCCCTGAGACCCTCCCATGTTAAGAGGTGGGGGAGGACAGGAAGGACCAGCCGGGAGGACGGACGAGGAGTGGCCAGTCGGGTGGGAAAGAAATCAAGGGAGCATGGCGGCCTGAAAGCTAAGAGAAATATTTTCAGAAGAGAGATGATTAATAGTGTCAAATGTTGCTAATGAATCAAACACCATAATTTACTGAGTCCTAAAAATGCAATTTTTTTTCACGTTTAACATCTCTGAAATTAGAATAAATTTTACAGTTGAAGCCCTGTGACAGTTTAATTGGCATATGAAATAATGTTTTATAGATCAGCGATTTTTCAACCTTTTTCATGTCATGATACACATAAACCCATTATTAAAATTCTGCGGCACACCAAACTATATTTTTCCCTCTCTGAGAAAAAATACAGGTATAATTTTGATTCTTTCACACCAGATGGCTATTGTGTTGACTGTTGTCATTTTTTAATTTGACAATCTAAGAGAAAAGAGGTCAGTGTCCCTGGCTAAATAGTCAGGGATTGTTTGTTTTCAAAATTTTTGTGAGAATCTTGTGGAAGAGTTCTTGTGGTTGAAAATCACTGTCTTAGATTATAAGTAGTATGACAAAGGAGGACTAAGAACTGAACATTGGATTAGTCAAGTTTAGGCCGTTGGTGACATTGACCAAAGGGTTTCAGTGTAGGGAAGGAGTAGGTTTATAAGCAAATGAAAGGAGAGAAATTAGAATATTGACAACTCTTTAGGTCATGCTGTAAAGAGGAGCAAGAATTGGGGGAGTAGCTGGAGAGAGAGTCAGTTTATAGGGTTTTCGTTTTTTGAGGTGGGGAAGATAGCATGGCTGTGCGCTGATGGGAATGTCACTGTAGAAAAGGCACATTTACGGTGCAGGGAGGATGAGTAGACCAGTGGGGACAGGGTCGGTGGCTCAAATGCCAGAAAGGAAGGTGGAGTGGTGGGGCAGGTGCTTGGGTAGATTGGAGAGATGGTGGCATTTGTGGGGTCTGTGGACACTACTTTGCCTCAATATTCTCAGTTAAGTAGGGAAAGCAGGGTCATTAATGGGGAGGGACATCAGGGAGGAAGAGTTAAAATTGAGAAACAAGAGAAGTGAGAAGATGGTTGTCTAGGAGAGAGTGAGAATGAGTGGACTGGGAAAACAGAATGACTGGACAGCACCGAGGTTTGGTCAGGAACCTAAAGTGGGAGCGTTGGCCGTAACTGCATGATTTTCTCCCGCCTCCTCCAACGGCAGGGCGCACGCCCCAGGAAGGTTCCGTGTTGGATTTCACCAGGGCTGTGCTCTTGCCAGGGAGGTGTGTTGTACACACAGGACTGGGGCCAGGGAGTTGAGGGCCTACACAAGGCGGAGTTCTAATGATTGAGCGTGGATCGAAGCTTGGAGGGAGCTTGCTTATCCACCCACTCTTCCCATTCCCGTCCTCATGGCTCTGACTTACTCCTATTAAAGCAGAGCAGCCAGCACGCATGGCTGATGAGCTTTTGCAGCTTCTCTGTTTTGAAGTTGCCGCCTCCCTTGCTTGCAGCCCTGGTTCACTCTCATCACGTGGCGGGGCTGCTCTCGTGAGGCACAGGCCACAGGTGGGTGGGGAACTGCGGAAAGCACTGTGGGACTGCTGTTTCTCTTGATACACCCGCTGTTTATGGTACCTCATGTCTGCCCCTGTGCTTTTTCACCCCAAACCAGGTGAGGAATGCAAGAGAAGACTAAAGCTAATGATATCGAAAACCAGTATTTCACTTACTTATCTTTTAAATCCCCTCCCCCTTTTTCTTAGGCACTTGACGAATTAATGCAGAAAGGCTTGCCTCAAGTTCTCGTTATAATCGGCCATCAGCATCTCTTAAATAAGTTTTCCTTCGTGAAAGCATACTTGTTAGTAAGTGTGGCTGCAACAATAAATTGCGTCCCAGAAAATCTTTTAAGAGCAGTCTCCCATGGATTCGTGTCCGAGAGGAGCAGAGCCAACCTCCCAACCTTGAAAGGTGATCTTCCGCTTTATTATTTGCTTGTTTTTCTTTCTCCTCACTTTCTCCAGCTACGCCTGTCTGCACCCCAGTAATCCCTGTGAACACTTTAGTGTCTGTTCTTCCATATTTTTTTCTAAACTTACTAATGACATACATATGTGCTTATGTTGATGTTTGGGGTCACATCCCAAACATAAACATCCACATCCATCCATATATCTCCATAGCCATGCATTATATACATGCACACACACCCCAAATAGAATTTGTCATTTATTCAAATGATTTATTTCTATATTTTTTCTGCATCTTGCCTTTCTCATGCAGAAGAATTTCACTCAAACCATTCTTATGTCAATTGCATTGCTTTGGTTCACTGTCCTGGCTGTGCGGTGCGGTGTTCCCTGCTGTGAGTGTCTCTCGGTTACTCACGCGGTCCCCCATTGATACCCATTCACTTTATGTCCAGGGAGCAGGGCTGAAGCACTACAGGTCCATGTGGTATAGCGTGTAGTTCCATGGGATAAGGTGCTCACAGATGGAACTTATGGGCCATATGCAGTGTAGATGTAGTTTGCAAGTGTATTAGACATCATCATAAAAATAATTGGTTTTCACCATCAATAAGATGTTAACTGTGGGTTTGTATGTGTGTGTGTGTGTGTGTGTGTGTGTGTGTATATCTTTTATCAGATAGAGGAATTTCTCTTCCATTCTTAGTTTGTTGAATGATTGTCATGTAGAGTGTTGGAGTTTATTAAATGCCTTCTCTGCATCTATTAAGATGATTCTGTGATTTTTGTTTTTTGATAGTAATATGGTATATTAATTGATTTTTGAATGTTTAACCGATCTTGCTTTCTTCATCATGGTGTATAATTTTTGTATATGTTGTTGGTTTGCTAATATTTTGCTGAAGATATTCAAATCCATATTTATACAAATATTGGTGTGTAGTTTTCTTTTTTGTGATATCTTTGTCTAGTTTTGGTATCAGAGTAATATTGGCCTCTGTTTTAAAATTTTAAAATTTTATTATTTTCCTGGTATAGTAAGGCCAGCAGATTAGAAGGTGGCTGCCTTTGAACACAGCTCCCCAGGGAAGGGCCGCCAGGGGAGAGCCCCACGGGGGCAGCAGGAGACGTGAGGAGAACGTGGGTCGGAATCCTGTGGGGGTCGCTGTTGCCTCATGCTGATGCTGCCCCTCACAGCGTTCTTTCCTGCCAGCCTCCCAGCATTTGTTTTCTTTGTCTCTCACTTTCTTCTTTAGGGGAGAAGACCCAGGCCCAGCTCTTGCTGCTGGGCCTTTCCCAGTGCTCAAGCCTTCCCATAGGCTCAGCCCACTCCTAGCTCCAGAATCGCCTAGTGTAGGAGTAGAGCCAGGTGTGTTCAGACCTGTGTTATTCTAGACTCATTCTTCCTACTCGACACACTTAGTGTGTTTAGGTGGGCAATGTTTGCAGTAATTCCTAGTCAAATAATGACTCGTAGTAGTTTTTCTCTTTTCTGTAGTCTAGAAGCTATGTTTACCAAAACAGGCAATGTCTGTGATCTAAATTCTCTTAATTCTCCCTGGCAAAGAATAAGGGCCAACTTCATATTGTGGGTGGGAATTCTGAAATATTTGGGGATTATCAATTGTGCTGTTTCAAATGGTGTCGTTCTCCAGTCCTAGAGCTTGTGAAAATCAGAAGAACTGATGCTTCCGAGAAGATCTTATTAAAATATTATAAGTATCTAGAAGACCCCAAATAATTTGAGGACCTTTAAGAGGTTCTGGAATTTCTAGGGCAGAAGCCAGCAGCTGATCACTTGAATAACATCACTAAGCATCCAAAAGATCCTTTCAGAATTGTCTGATTTGTTGTAAGAATTGGCCTCAGTCTTCTAATGTGTGACGTTTAGAGACTATTTAATATAGCAATGTATTTCTAGTTACTATTGTAGGGTTTTTAGCATTAAATTTATGGATAATTTCCCAATTAATGATGAGTTTTATAAACTAGAATTAATTTTTAAACTAACCACAGATATCCTTAGTTCTTTCAAAATTTTGTGTCTTATAGATCTCTGTTTAAAGGATGATAGAAACTCATTTAATCATCTTAGTCATCTTAGAAAAGGGAAAGATGAAGTCACTCTTAACACAATAAAGGTAAGTGTTACAATGTTTTCAAGTCATAGTAAATGGGTTACCAAGATGCCCACCATTTGGCCACTGACGGGCCCGCTTTCCGGGTTGCGCTTGCTGTTCGGAGACCCAGTGGGTCTCTTGCCTAGGCCTGGGCTGGGCTGGGCTGAGGTGGAGTCTCCTCCCAGTGAGAAAACTCGGATACCCAGCGGTGTCCGACCGTGACTCTACAACCCAACCGGGTGCTGCAGGACATGCGATTTTTTATTTGACGGGATGTCAGTGTTCCAAACCCTGTTTCTCATCTCCTAATATTAATAGTGAAACAACAGCAACGAAAACAGCCACCATGTATTCAGTGCTTTCCACATGACAGGCATTATGTGTGATTATTTTCACAGGCCTATGGTGTAGGCATTAATTGTTTTTGAACTATGTTGTGCTGAACCATGAGAAAATTGAAGCTTAGACAGCGGGAAATTCACTAACATTATGCAACTAATAAAATACAGATCATGCACTTAACCATCATGCAGATTGGCTTAGAACTAATACAGTATTTACTTCCCTGTACACCCGAGACTTCAGAGGCCCATTCCTGGAAAGACTGGTCGGTCCCTTTCTGTTTTGCCATGTCAGGTTGCCATATCCCGCCGATGGCCCACTGTAAAATCTCATTGTCCTCACATTGCCCATGAGGTGACATAGCTAACTTGAAATGCAGTGGATTCCTATTATTCACAGATTCTGTATTTGCTAATTTGCCAAGGCTAAAGTTTATTTATAACCCCAAGTCAATATTTATGGCTCTTTCGTGCTCATTTGTGGACATGGCAGAGCGTAGA
Organism: Glossophaga mutica; assembly: GCA_039655065.1. Taxonomy (NCBI): domain Eukaryota; kingdom Metazoa; phylum Chordata; class Mammalia; order Chiroptera; family Phyllostomidae; genus Glossophaga; species Glossophaga mutica. The sequence continues at coordinate 19,313,526 of CM077304.1, read as the reverse complement.
AAGGTGTGCGTTGCCCAGCACACACTTTCCCAGCTGGTTCGAACGAGGCAATATGCTGAGCTTTTGTTTCCACTCTCCTACTATGAATAAGTGTCCTTTTCACTGTCTGTTTATTGCCACACTTAAAAAAATGTTGCGCTTTTTTGGTTGCTGGTTTCATTATGATGCACAAACTCCAGTGATAAAGTTCTGTTCAGTGTTTCTAAGTACAAGAGGGTTGTGATGTGCCCTATGGAGAAAATAAGTGGTTTAGTTAAGTTTCAGTCAGGCATTAGTTATAGAGCTATTGGCTATGAGTTCAAGGGTAACGAATCTACAGTATATATTAAATAATATGTTTTTAAACATAAACACACATTGAGCAAGGTTATATATTGATCGGTTGACAAAAAAATGTTGTGGCCAGAGGCTCCCAGGAACAATGGTTCAGTGTTTGCTAATTCAGCGTTTGCAGCAACTTTATTGAATGTAACTGCTGTAAATAAGCATGTGTGAGCATCGGCCGCACATTCACTAAAGGGCAACTGTTGTACGTGTTTACTTTTGCCGTTACTTTCCTTTTCATTCTCTGCTGCATTTTTGCTGTTCACTGATGATCGAATTTCCTTTTTTGATCTTCACTTGTCATTACTTGCCAGTACAAAAAATACTTGATGGCTAAGAATGAGATGTTATTTGTATTATTTCTGACCTTGTGTGATTGTATGGTCTTCTTTTTTAGTCGATTTTACTGACAGAAGCTGAAGAGAAGCTAAACGCCCTTGTGTCCGACTTGGGGCAGCCAGGCCAGAAGAACCTCTCCCAGTACTCTGCGGGCCAGTTGGAGATCCTGGTGCAGGCCCGACTGCTGCTGGCTGAGATCGCTCTGCAGAGGCACCGGGCCGCCTACAGGTGAGTCTCCGTGCCCAGGGAGCTTCTCCTCACCCGAATTTGTTAAATATGACTAAACTTCATAAATTCCTAGATTAATAGAGCCCACTAATTTTTTATTATTCGAGGAAGTTTCAATACATTATTTTTTTCTGAAAACTACAGACTAAAGACATTGTCTTTTTTTAATCTTCCAGCCTTTTTTTACTATACTGGAATTCCATGCATTAAAGTCCATGCATTCAATTCAGAATTTGGAAGAGGAGTTAATTTTTAGATGGTCATTCTCTTCGTAAAGGAGGAGCCCCCTGCAGCTTTTGCAAAGGGGGCAATCAATTCAGCAGAAATCCCCTTTTGCTTTGATTGGAAACATATAGTCATTTCATCAGTGAGAGCCTTGACTGAAGGCCATTCTGTGATTAACAACCTCTAAGTTTGATTTTATGCTAGAGACAGTATAAGTTTTCAGAATTTTATACTTTTTGTGGTTTCTAAGCAGTGATGAAATCCATAAAGCCTATTTGGAGCAGTGATTGTCAGAGTGTGGTCTGCAGATCCCTAGGTGTGTCCCTGAGAGCTTTACAGGGGTCTGTGAGATCAAAACCATTGTTATAATAAAACCAGGGTGCCATTCACCTTCTTCTTGCGTTGTTACTTTCATTGATGCTGCAAAAGCAACAGTGGTAACGCTTCCGGGTCTCCCTGCGGGTCAGAGCAGTGGCCACATGTATAGTCACGGCTGCTTCACGCCGCACACTTGCAGCTGAAAAAGGGTCGGCTTCACTGACAGGTGCCTTTCATGAAGCATCAGGGTCTGTTACATTTACAAAGCCCTCTCCTCGAATCTGTTTTTAACATGTGGTGGGAATATGAAATGGGAAATACGCCCCCAGCACTTCCGCTGCATGTCAGTTTACTAGTTGTCTCGAGAAAGAGCACACACGTGATTAACTTGAGGGACAAACAGCTGGGTTTTTTTTTTCCCATGGAATGCTGTTTTTATTTGAAGAAAAAACCCCTGCAAAATGTAGTTACTCAGACTTGAGTATTTGACAGGCATTTTGTTGAAAATGAGCAAAATGGACATGCCACTTCTAGGAAAACAGCTAATAGTATTGGTTACCAGTCATGACATCTCACCTTTCATGGGAAAATTAGAATTTTGGAAAATTTGTGTTTGCCACCATGAACTTGACAGTTTACTAGTGCTTATTTTTCTGATGAGATTGGAAGTAATATTAACAAGCATCATTTTCAAAATTGTGTGATGAAGTGTTTCAACTTTAAGGGAATCTGCATAAACTCAGGGAGCTAATATTTTGCAAATGACCAGTCCACGATGTTCCAAAGCCCTGGTTAATGAGCTATACCAGTAGGTTTCATGTAAGAGAGTTTCATCGATGTGTGGTATTAGGTGCCTCATTGCAACAGACTTTTAAGAAACTAGCACTTGTCACATTTTTGTGTAGTCTCAAAGAATAATGTTCACAATTATTTGAAGACGCTATTAAAATACTCCTCCCATTTCCAACAACTATCTGTATGAGGGCCTAGTCTTCATATACTTCAGTCAAGACAATATGTTACAACAGACTGAATGGAGAAGCAGATATGAAAGTCTTCTATTAAATAGGTTTTCCCTTAAACCAGACATTAAGCAAATTTGCAAAAATGCAAACAATGGCATTATTCGTGCTAATTTTCTTGACGTTTTGGAAAATATAGTTGTTTTCCATTAAAATGAATTATTAATTTAGCATACAATGGGTTTCTTGTTTTTATTTTAAAGCAAATTAATAAATATGGAGTTAAACATTTCTCAGCTCAAGTTCTAATATGGTAAATACTGATGGAGTTCTTTAGGGTTCTCAGTCATTTTTAAGGGTATAAATGAGTGCTGAGATTTTTTAAAAATTTGAGAACCCCTAGTTTAGTGTATTGTCCCATTTATAGCTGTCTTTAAGAATACCATGGTAGGTGATGGATGGTAAAATAGGCTTAGGATAATAATATGCCATTTTCTTTACTGAAGTTTGAAGAATGAAGAAGCTTTTCTATATGATTCCCTATAGAAAGTATATGATATGAACATATTTAAATATTTATGTGTTTATGACAATAAAATACATGACTATATGATTCCCTATAGAAAAATATAGAATATATAGAACTTTTTTCTTGAACAGTGTGTCACACAGCAACAGCAGCCCTAGAAAATCTGTATTTTTTTTTTTTTTTTTGTTCACATACCTTCATTCTTTTCCTAGCTCTCTGCATGTCTTACACTCTTTTGGTATGGAGTAATATAAGTAACTTTTATTTTTAGGGAAGAAGTAGAAACTAAAAATTACAGAATGACCATAGGAAGGAGTGTTACAGTAGCACTTTAATTTGCAGACCAGATAGACATATGCAAATACTGTGCAAGTGTATCCGGGTCACTCCTGTTTTCACATGAGCCTGGTCCTTGGGACAAAACCTGCAAAAACTTTGATGTTGCTGCCTTTGTGCAGCAGACTTGTCATTTGGGGAAGCCTGCTGTCAAGATGAATGAGTTTCTCTTAGGTGAACTATACCTCCCACGAGCTTCTGTTTGGGAGCTGCTGAAAGTGTTGGACAGTCTCTTTCCCAGATGATGGTTAGCTTGACATTTCATGATACTTCTAATAAAATTACACGTCAAGGAAACTGAAAGACACATTCCCTGGGGTGACAGGTAAAGTGAGCCGCATGGGTTTTAGGAGAACAAACTGACCATTTTGTCATGAATATTAATAAGAAATAAATGGGATCAAAGTTATTTAGACTATATTTATACTTCTTTTAGGGCTGCCTCTCTCAGAATTCTGTCTTAAAAATAAGTGTTCCTTTCTGTTCTCCTTTCTATTTCATTTATTGTTTAAATGAGATAACATCTGAGCCTTTTAATTTTGTGTCAGAATGAAACTTCCTACCTTTGGGCTTTAGACAGTTGATAGTGTGTGATCCTCCCACACTTTGTCTCTCAAGTGGAGAGGAGACAGTAGAAATTTTCCATTTTGCAACTAAGTAGTACCAGGTGGATTAGTATATACTAATACCAGGTAGATTATTATGTACTCATGTGTTTGTATTTTATTCATTAAATTTCGGGGTTAGCAAGATTCCAAACCTCATACCTCATTTCTCTTGAAATGACAACTTTGGACTTTGGAATCAGAAGGATGGTATGAGTACCACTTTTGCTCCCCAGGGTCCTCTGGTAGCCATCCTGTGCCAGTGCAGCTGCTGGAGCTATCCAGTAAACCAGGTGCCATTAGAAACATATGTGATGAAGAGGGATTTTCATACCTTTATACCTAATGAATAAGTGTTACGTTTTTCCTTGTTGTTTTCTTGCTTGTTCATTTAGTTTTACTTTAATTAAAAACCAAGTTTATACAATCAGAAACAATACCTTCATCTACAAGTTTCTATACCATTTTAATGACTCAGTAGAATCGAGGGAATTTAAAATTCAATAATTGCACAAAGTTTTTCCTTCTGATTAACAACCTAGAAGAAAATCAATGCAGTCTCCTCTCCCCAGTCCTCCTGGCTAACTCAATACACTAATAATGATAACAGCTAGCACGCACTGAGTGCCATCTATTTGCCACGCACTCCTGTTTCTGAGCACATCCCACCCTCACTAGAATTTCAGCTCCACGAGGGCCAGGACTGTATCCACAGACCTTAGATTTGTTCCTGTCCCATAGCAGGTGCTCAACACTATTTTCTTAGCAAGTGGAAGAATCAATATCGCACTCGGTCCTTATAATAATCCCACTTTAATACTCTGGGAGCCTACACACAGAGACCATACCTTCCCCCAAGCATGCGTGAACACTGACCAAGCTGATCACGTGCCAGGCCAGAACCCTCAGTACCTGACCCAAAGGAGGAGGTGTACTGAAGTGTCGCCATCTGATTTCCACCTTGATGAGATTGCTGTGGCCGCTCTCTGGAGGTCAGGATGCAGGGCTTGAGCCACCACGGGAGGCTGGTCAGGAAGCTCCTAAGGCCGTCCAGCCTGGGGATGATGCAGTCTGGACAGAGGCCTTAGCAGTGGAGGAGGTGAAGTGGGGTGAAGTGGGAGCTGACAGAACTTGCTATGGATTGAACATAGAGTGTGAGTCCAAGAAGAAGCAGTGATGATTCTGGGCTGTGCCTGGGATAGAGGACAGAGAGGAGGACGGGGTTTGGCGGAGGAGGTGGAAGCAAGGGGAGCTGCTTTTAACCTATTCTATCAGTCTCCCAGGGCTACCATAGCAAAGGACCAAAAACTGGGTGACTTAAAACAATAGGATTTTACCGTTTCACTGTTCTGGAGGCTAGAAGTCCAAAATCAAGGGGTCAGCAGGCTGTGTTCTTTCTGACAGCTCCAAGTGATGAGAGCCCTGCCTTGCTTTTTCTAGTTTCTGGTGTTTGCTGACAACCCTTGGCATTCCTTGGCTTGTGGATGCATCACTCCAGTCACATGGCCGTGTTCTCCCCATGTGTCTCCACTTCATCTTCCCTCCGTGGATGTTTGTCTCTCTCTGTCCCAGTTTTCCTTGTCTTAGGGACACCAGTCAAATTGGAATAGGGTTGACTCTAATGACTTCATTTTAACTTGATTTCCTCAGATCCTTATTCCGAGGTACTAAGGTTCAGGATTCAACATACCTTTTCGGTGTAACACAGTTCAACCTATACGACCTGTTAAATGTGATCGCCAATTAACTACTCAAATGGAGATGTCAAGTTGGGAATTAGATAGATGGGGGTATTATCCATTTGGCTTTCGCCCAATCTTCCCACATTGTAAATAACACTGTGATAAGCATCTTCAGGTGTATAGACTTTTCACTTTTGGGATAGATTTTCAAAAGAAGAAGCCTCTTTATACGGGCTTGAAAAAGTGTGATGTCAGTGATAAATTTATTATTCTCAGGGGTGGAAGTGCTGGGTCTATAGTGCGAATTTATGTACAGAGTGACAGCAAAGAAATTTATTTTTCCTGGATCCCATATTCTTAATTTAGTACATTTTCCTCTGGCTAGACACTGATTAAGTAATAATGTAGCTTAAGAGTTTCTAAGTATATAGCATTAAGTAACCGTATTATAACCTCAAAAATCTGGAGAACCATATTCTGATTTATATAAAATGCATATATGCTCATTTTGTTAGTGATATTGTTAGTAAGTTTTGTTTTAAACATTGGAAACTTTCATTTATTTTTTCTTGTATTTGCTCACTTTCATTTAAAAATATTTTTTAGGTTCTATTATGTCCCAGCCACAAGGTGCTGGGTTTCAACAGGGAATAAGACACATTAGCTGTAGAGCAATTTACAGGCAATTAGACAGTGTGGTTGTGCTACCCTGTGGTTAAGACCAGGGTACTGTTAGGGCACGCAGAAGTGGCACCTAACACTTTTGGGGTTGGAGGGGGAGTGGGAAGGTTTTTCGGAGGAAGAGCCTTAGGAAATACCATACAAATGCCACAAGTGTAATACTAATAACACTTAAAACATGTTCTCTATTTTAGTGCTGCAATAGTATTTTCCACACTTAAACTTCTCCAAGATTCAAAACTTTTTAAAAAGAAGGTAGTGCAAGATGACAGAAAGAATTCCCTCTCTCCAGGAACTTTTGTATGTATGAATATTTATCTTTATTGTAACTATTGGCATGCTAGAAAATTGTCTAGTTAGTTGGATGCAACAAAGGGGTAAAGTAGAAATAACACTGAATACCGAGTATAAAGAGCCGGGTTTAAGCCCTGTTTATGCAGTTTATTAACTGGTGTACCTTGAGCAAGTCCCTTAAACTTTTGTAAAAACATTTACATTTAAATCTCATTCGTGAACTAATGGAATCACTAAATGTATCTAAAGTCCCACCAAATGTATCGGTATAGAATTCTAGATCTGATTTCACTAGCAAATAAAGTCGTTTCACTTTACTTTGCTCTTCATTTCACTTTTTAATTGTCACTTCAGCATCACCGGTGTGGCACCTGTGCTGTTTCCCACTTCGAATTTCTCATAGTTGTATTCGTCCACACTTGAGCTCTCAAATCTGTTGACAACTGGTGTTGCAAATTATTTGAAATTTTATTGGATTTTTGATAAGATCAAGTAATTTAATAATAAAGCATTGTTTGAAACATAAAGATTCATCACATAGAATCTCTGCTCATGATTTTAAACTTTACTAATAAAATTGCTAGTATCTATTTTCTTTACAAATAAGTAAAACTAGTTGTCTTAGAGACTCATGTCTTACTGTGTTAAAGGTAATAAAAACTCTAAAAAGCCATCTGATTCTGAAAACTGACTGAGAGGAACGGCTGTTTTGCCTCCCCTTGGGGACATTGGGCAATGTCTGGGGACATGTGGCTGTCACAGCCCGGAGGGGGGTGGGGGGGTGCTACTAGCATATAGCGCGCAGAGGTCAGCGATGTCGCCCAACACCATGTATGCCACAGGACAGTTTACCACAACAGTTGCCTGCCGCACCGCGTCAGTGGTGTCAAGGCTGAGAACCCCTGACTTAGATTGTGAGCTGGCTTTTCTAGAGCAACAGGAGCTGTAGGCACAGAGAGTGGGGTCCGTGGATGGGGCGGGGTGGGGCTTGTTCCGGGTCGCTGATCTGGACCCTACACTCCTCCATTACTGGTTGTGCCTGGTGTGGTCACCAGCGTAACGCCAGGCCTTTGGTCACTTCTTACTCTGTTTCCAGGAACAGCTCTTCCTCCTCTTCTGTCCTTCTCAGCTATCTATACAGATTCCAGCCTCCTTCCAGTCCCAAAAGCTGCTCCTTGATAGCAGGTGCTGCTAATTGGTAGGAGATGAACTGCCAGAGATGCAAAGCAGGAAATTCCCAGAACAAGTGGGCGTTGGTCTAAATGATTTTGAAGTTCCCAAGGGTTTAAATATGATTGATTTCTGCCACCCCCTGGAAAAAACTCTCTTTGCACCGACCTCCCAGGAGTTCTGGACACCAGCCACCCTTTGGAAAGTGTCATATGTTTGAGATGTAAGCCAAAAACAGCAATGGAACACAAGGGATTAAGACCATGGGCTCTGAAGTCAGAAAGACACAAGTTTGAATCCCACCTTTGCCAAAATGTGATGAATTTTAAGCAAATAGTTAAACTTTCTAGGCACATGATAAGCACTTGATAAATATTAGCCAGTATTATTTATTATTATTCAGTCTTTAAGGTGATATTTACAAAATTTTCAAGGGCGTGGAATCTGCTGATAATAAAATTTGCCATGAAAAATTCAGACTGCAAAACTATGTTTCAACAACGGGCATAGAGAGAAAAAGGAAAGCTGCACCCCAAAACCGTCAATAGAGGGTTGGGAGATACGGGTGCTCTTGTTTGTTTGTTTTCTGTGTATATTTTTTATGTTTTATGGAATATGCAAGAATAATTTCCAAAATTAAAATTTAATACTATTAAATGATATTTGATGCTTCTTTTAACTTATATCACATTTAGCATTAGGCTAGATCTTAGATATTATTAAATGTGAAATTAACCACAATTTTAATGTTATCTAGGCCACTGAAAATAAAGATGATGAATTTTTAGATCCCATTTCCCTAAATTCTCGAGAATATTTCAACATTCACCTGTGGCTGAGGTGCTGCTTGGAATTGGTAACAGCCTTTGTCGCGCAGATTCGTGGCATTGGAATTGTGAGAGGTACAAATAGCCTGTTTTCTTAAAGTTCTTATTTAAAGTGATTTTATGTAGGTAACAGAGTTTTTATTGGGATAGCGTTTACTATAACATTAACATTTGATAACTCTCTAGCTTAATGTGTTTCCAGAATAAAAAATTCAGGTTATTAAACAATAATAATCATTTTCAACAGTCGCTAGCATCCAGTGATATACATGTTACTGATGTATGCAAAGCAAGCAAAGAGATTTCAAAATACTGATGCACAGGTCTTCTTGTCCTCCGGGAAGGCAGAACAGAGTAAGGGGCCCAGAGCACAGATCCTGGAGCCCGCTGCCTTGGGTCGGTTGTTCCTACTACCACTTCTTTGCTGTATGACCTTGGCCAACTCTCTTAATCCCCCTGTGCCTAACTTCCTCCTTTGTAAAATGGAGATAAGTGTACCTGTTTCTTAGGATTATTGTTAAAATTAAGTGAGTTAAATTTATAAAGTTCTTAGATCACAGGTTGGCTCATATGAATGTTAGTTCTTATAGTGGTTAATAATTATCTACCCATATCTATCAATCTCCCAAATTATTTCCTGCAATATTATTATTACTTTTGCAGCATTTAGATACTCTAAAGTACTTCCTCCCATATTAAAACATTCATTTCATGTTTCATGTGCTCTGTTTTCTGTCTATTTTCCTGTTCTTCTGTATTAGACAATATTCCTGTGATGAACGTGAGGCATATCATGCATATCTACTTTCTTACTTTCTCAGTGCATTTTAATGACTACATGTGTTTATTTTAGAAAATGATTTGACAGATTACGTTAGCCTCATCAATGAAGCGTGTGAGGAGGCAAAAAGCGCAGGAGACAAGGAGCTAGAGGCTGAATTCTTGATGCAAGTGGTAATTACTGGCCTACAAGAAAAGCATTTAAAGGCAGACACCATAACAAACCTTCAGGTACGAAGAACACTTCATTCACCTTGATAGTTACCAAAGGATTCAGTTTAGAACAAAAGGAGAGAATTTTAGATTCTATTAGGTACTGAATGCGTAACAGTCAATATGGCTAGGTTCTTGTTTCAGTGAATTGCAAACAGCACGATCACAAGGAATACGTTTATTTTAATAGGCCATAATACATTTGCTTGAAGGAAATGAGTTTATTTCTCCCCGATCTCATTTAACCCTGGTAAGAAGCTTGCTTTTGCTGGATGACTTAACAAAAGCAAAGAAATTCAAGAGAGCTCCCTCTTCAAAAACAGAGAAAATGAATTTGCTGACTCAGTCTCACCACATTCTTATTGACCAGGTGAGAGTGCTATTGTGTCCACAAGATTTAGAAATCGTCTTTCTGTTTTTTCTTTCCTTATTCCAAACCGATTCAGCTAATTACAATGTTTCTTTTACAGATGCTGACTTTTGGAGAAACAATTGAATTTCCTTCATCATCAAACACTGACTATGCAAGCCCATTACAGCCTTTGAAAAATGTCTATCTTCCTCATGTCATGTTGTTGGCCAAAACGAAAATGAGAATGGGTAAGAACACTTAAACGTACATTATACTCAAGCCATTGATGAAAAATGTAAGTCATTTTCAGGCATACTATTATATGAGGACATTTATATGGGTAATATTTATGAATACTCAAACTTGATTTATTTAACAAATAGTTTTTGATCATTTACTGCATGCCAAACTCTGTATGAAGACTTGGGAAGTAATTTTATATTAAAACCAATATAGTCCCTGCTTTTAGTGTGGGAGACAGAAACAAACAAGTAAATAAACCATGTAGGAGTGTATATCATATATCATTATAAATATTTTATAAAATAAAATATTTTTATAACAATTAAGAAATCTAGAAATTTAGAAAGCTAGAATAGAGAAAGTAACTATATGATAATGAATTAAGTACATCTACGTAATTATACATTGTTAGTGTTGTAAAAGGTGGATAAGATCTGCTGATAGAGAACATGGAAGAGATGCTACCTCTTGAGTCACAAGTGCATTATAGAGGCACAGGGAGCAGTGAGTTGTAGCCTCGTAGGTCAGGACAAGCTTGACATGTTCCGGAACTTCATGGACCCAAGTGCAGCCAGAGCAGAGTGGGCTAGGGCAGCCTAACGGGAAGAGCTCAGCTGGGGATAGTTTGAGTTTCAAAATATGACCCTGGCTGCAAGGTGAAGAACAGGTTGGAGGGTCAATTGAAGCCGACCAAGAGTAGACCTGATTGAATAGGTGGACAGTAAGCGCAAGCTTACACCTCCTCCGAAACCAAGGAGGAGCTCTCCAGGATACCTCTCTGGTCTTTGACCCACGGCTGCCTGCTGTTAGCTCCCAGGCTCCTGTCCAGCTCAGGGGACAGAAAATCTTGTACCAATTCTCTGTTCTAACCTGTATTTAACCATGCCTTTTTCTTTTCTGTATTTCTGCTACTTTGACATCTGGTACCTTACTGACTAGGAAGAAACTTCCTCTCCCAGAATTAGTCAACTGCTAGAGATTAGCAAACCACTTTCCATTGAACATGGCTCACATGTGCAGACTAACCATTCCAGAGCTTTCTCAGCTCCTTTGTTGTCCTTTGCTGGGCTCTTACGCTCTGGGCCACTGTAACCCTTCCCAAACACCCCGGGGACAGCTATCAAACTACCAGCAGAGCCCACTGAAATTATTTAAACCAGCCAATCCTAAACCTGCCTAGTCCGTTTACCCTACCGCACCCATTCCTTCCCATGAAAACCGTGACAGAGGTTACTTGTCCACAATTCCCCTTGCTCGTCTACCTCCTCAGCCACCCTGGAGCTCCCCTGTGGGGCCCTGCATGGTGTGCTGGGCCTCTTCCTTTTGGGAACAGTCACAAACTGTCTTTTCGATGGCAATCTAATGTCCCCTGACCTGGTATCCTCTTCATACCTGAATAATAACAAAATCTGCATTTTAAAACATTACCCCTGCCACCTGGGACCTGTTTCCCTCCTGTCCTAGCTGGTACCCAGCCCAGGAGAGGTGGACAGTTGAACCAGCATGGGGCAGGGAGGGCAACAGAGGTGTGCTCAGGCCATCACCTACCCAGACCTTTCCCCTTATCTCCCTCTGCTCCTCCCCCTCATGATATGATTCACCCTCAGATGAGAATTTCGTTACTTTAGGCAAATCGCTTCACCTCTATATGGTTGAGTTTCCTTATTTATGAATTTAGGCTGGCCTCTAGATTCCTTCCAGCACTCCGATCTCTGATCCCAGGAGGGCTACTTTCCTGCATTTTTACTTTACAGTGTGTTACAGTATCAGCATATTTGATTTCTACAAGAACTTAAAGTACAGCTTGTGCTAAATTGTGCAGATTTTTTCACATCGAATGTATTCTCTGCTTTGTGCGGCCTTAGTAATCTTGAAGATGCGTCGCTGCTCAGTAGCAATACGGCTGCTGTTTCTCAGACTCATTTGGAGCAGAACAGCTTGCTTTCTGTTATGTTATATTAAACACAGGCTTGAAAAAACAAAACCAAAAGCAGCTTTTCTGTCAAAACAATGTCAGTTTCACAACTTTTTCCCACAGAGTTGATGTTTATTGGAAAAAGGAGCACTTCAATATTATGAAGTGTAAAGTCATCTGACTTAATGCTTTCTTGACAGTTTGCCTTTATAGTGATAGCATAGATTGCATCGCAAGAATGGAGACACTTAAAAATTACTTCTTTTTTCCCTGTGAAAGCCTCACACAGAAAAAGGCATTTTGAGATTTTTATAAAACCTTGAGTTTTTCTTATTAGATAAAAAATCAATTACTGGTTTTATAATAGGAGTGAAGAAAGTTGCCGGAAGAATGCCGAGGAGTGGGAATACAACAGGGAGCCTCACCAGTCACCCTCTCCCCACAAAGAGCCTATTACATAGTTAGAGAGAGAGAGAGTTTTTTCCTAATTTTAACAAAAATCTAGAAGGTAATTTAAGTACTGTTATTATGTCCGTCCTATGTTATGTAGTATGATCTTATAAATGGTATATATAGCATGCATATATGGTATATATATTTAAATGCTTCGATGACATGAAGATACGTGGTATTTTGTCTTATATTAATAAACAGAGTTCAAATATAGTTTGAAACAATAGTTAAACATGAAAATGGGAGATACATTGAAATACGAGGTTGCATTGGACAATTGATATTCACATATCCTTCTTGCCTGGGATCACACTCTGTAATTGTTGGGATTAAGAGCATATACTTGCCCTGACCAGTGTGGCTCAGTTGGTTGGGCATTGTCCCACAAAGCAAAGCATCATCGGTTTGATTCCAAGTCAGGACGCATGCCTGGGTTGCAGATTTGGCCCCTGGTCAGGGTGCAAGGTACGGGGAAGCTATGAGAGGCAACTGATCAATGTTTCTCACATCGATGTTTCTCTCCCTCTCTTTCTTCCTCCCTTCCCCTCTCTCTAAAAGTAAACAAATAAAGTCTTTTTTTAAAAAAGAGCATAGACTCCAGAGAAAGAATTGTGGTCTAATTTCCACTAGCAAGTCCTTTAAATTCTCTGTTGTTTCAGTTTCCTTTCCTGTAAGATGTGAATAAGAAAAGTGTGTTCCAGTCTTACCAGCTTGCAGCAGGGTGAAGCGAGCAGAATGTATAATCGGTTTCGAAGGGCATCCAGTTTCCTCTAAGACCTTCGTAGACGTTAGCTGTTCTCACTGTCCCCTGCCTGGCCACCTTTCTCCCCCAGGATCCCTGGGAGCAGACCCTCGGTTTTCTTTCTCATCTCCACGTTCACCGCGGTGTGCTTCCACCCTGTATCACCCAAAGTAAGGGCGTGGCAACTTCCTCCTGGATAAGAGGGAGGGAGAGAGAGACGTTTTCCCACCACGCTGTGGTTCACATAGCACATTCTTAAACTAAAAATTTAGAAAAAATTTAAGGTTTTTTGAAAGCCTTTTGTAGGGTATGGCATCCTGCAATTGAAAAGTTTTAGAACCTGGAGGGACCTCAGATTTTTCTAGTTTTGCTGTCTCATTTTTCAAAGGAAGACACTCAAGGCCCAGAGACATGTAGGGACTTGTTCAAAGCCTCAAATGACAGGCCCAATGAATGGCCCAAACCAACAGTTTAGCTGGAACCCAGCAACCGTTTCATTCTACAGTCCTGCATTGTCTTTCTGTTTATATCCCTCTGTTGTGTGTGGTAATCTTTCCTATCAATGTAGTATTTCCTCCAGTTGCCTTCTACTGTTTATCCCAACATTCTTCTCTAAAATCACCAAAGATGAGACGACCATCAGCCGCATCCTCTGAGAAGGCTTCCCTGACCTTTCCTGGGCTCGGGCCAGTGTCACTGGATTAAAGGGGTCCGCTTGCCTGCATGCATCAGAGCCCAATCAGACAGGAACAGGAATTGCAACCAAGAAAATAAGGGTTCGTTAGTTGAGGAAATGGTGCCAAGCCCAGAGCCACAAGTAAGCTAGGTTCCAAGACCTGGCTTTCAGATGGCTTCTAGGGGATGTGTAGTAGAGGGGACTAAGGGAGTTAGGGTATGGCCCATCCTGATTGGTTGGTGCTAGGGTAGGGGGCAGGTGACCATTGCATCTTCTGGTCCTCGCGTCAGCCATAGCACTGCTTTGCCTGGCTTTGCAAAGATGTTGTTGTTAGGGTCATCCCACTCTTCTGGCTCTGGAGCCTCACCAGATGTTATCTTTAGTTTGACTGAGACGCTGTCTCTGTGATCAGTAGATCTGTGGCTTTGTCCCTAAGATTGTTTAATGCTGACCAGGGTCCCATAGTCCTGGGGGCTTAATGATTAAGGGAGTGGATATGCAAGGGAGAGGGAGGCAGGTGAGTCAGTTTGAATCAAAAGGAGAGGAGAAAAGGTCTTATTAAAGAAATGAAGTTTCTGCACAGTTGTGCCAGTTGTCCTGTAAACTGTTACCATAGCACCTTTGCTTTCCCCGCTACGCAACTGACCACACAGTATTTTGATCTGGCCGTTAGCATTCCCCGTTAAACACTAAGCTCCATGATCTCTCCCTTAAGGAGCTCTGCAGTATCACAGTTTAGGGTGTGGGCCCTGGAGCCAGTCTGCTTAGGCTCAAATCACAGCCCCGCTACTTGCTATTTGCGGGGCCTTGGCAAGTCACTTAAACCTCACTGTGCTGTGGCTGAGAATACTCTTCGGTACAGTGGCATCTGGTTGCAGTTAGCGGGATCACATCAGGTAATGCTTGTTAAGTACTTGGGATGATACCTGACATGGAGGATGCACTTAATAACCTTAGCTCTCCATGTTCTCTTTTCTCATTTTTATCCCGTGCCTAAGCACTCAGAAAATACTTTTTGCATAAATGTGTCTGTCTTTGAGGCCACACAGCTGAAACGGAATGCCTCTTCCATACAGCAGCCCTTCATTATGTCGAGTGACGACAGGGCCGCGCGGAAGTAGAGCACGTGGCCCTTGTCCGTGCGGGTGTCTCCTCTCTTCGGGATGACGGAATATGCATAGTGAGCAGCTGCCACACAGCTGAGTGGGAGCAAAATTACTGCCTATTCATACATGCAAGTTTTACGGAGAACAGCGTAAAACTTCCAGACGTTTCCATACTACAACCTCAGCTTAGGGATGGGGAAGTTGCTATGCAAGCATTACCAAATTTTAGAACTGAGAGATTTGATAAATGACCCTTCCTTGTAAAAATGAGAAAAATTGAAATTTATCAAAAATAAAGTTTTAAAGGACTGTTGCTATCATCCCCTTGAAACATTTGGGTATTGAGTTTCTTTACTAATTTTCTTAGATGCTAAAAACTAAAGACCACAAGTGGGGTGTTTAGTAGGTGCCTTACTGTGAGAGAAGTCCAGTAACTTGGAGGCTTATTATGAACACTACGTGTTTTATTGTATTCAACTATCTCTCTCTCTCTCTCTGTAGGACATACAATGGGCAAGCAAGTGTATTATAACAGTAAGAAGAAGGATTCCTCAAAGTGGTTACCTGCTCTTCAGCTTTTTGAAGTAGCATTGAAGCTCTGTAAGATATCAGCCACAGATGAATATGAGGTGGAAGCTGAAATCCTTTTTCAGAAAGGTAAGATGTACTTGAGGTCTGAATTATGATAAAATTTGTGGAATTTTTTTCCTTATTAACTGTAGGCTTCTTGAAAATCTAGTCAGTGAGTGTAAAAAATACAGATTTTTACAAAGGGCTTAGTGATGACAAACCCATTGGTACAAACTCAGTTTTAAATAAAGAGAACACTACTTACTTTAAATTTATACTAAGAAAAATAGTACTCCTTAGTTTCTTTTATAATTACAGTTGCCCCTCCTTGATTTTATATTTGAATCAAAATGTCTGCATCAGCCATTTAGCTATGAATAATGTTCCTTAAATAATACTTAGAAGATACTTTTTTTCTGCATCATTTCATTACTTAGCTAAGGATTTAAGTTAATTTTTATAAAAGATACATACCCATTCAAATTAAATTGCTATAGCACACTTATATTTATAACTTCTACACAACACATATTTGTGACATATGCTTTTATTGTAGCTGTTTTAGCCACGAGCAAAACCATGGTGGTTATGAGAGCTATCATTTACGGAGCTTCAGCTAGTAGACAGACGCCTGGCACTGTGGTCAGTGTTTAACGTCTCATGTTGCTAATTCTTACAACAGCTCTACGAGGTAGGCCTGGCTATTCCTGGTCGACAGAGCAGGGAAATGTGGAGTGGTCTGGTTAAGTAACTTTTCATAAATGAGCAGCTCCTAAATGCTAGTGCCCGGATGTGAACTTACTACTGGGTAGCTCTGTGCTTTGTCCACGTGAGGCATGAAAACCGTGGATCCTTTTTATAGTAATTGTAGGATTTCCCTTTCTGGCCCTTTTTGTTACCAAAGTGTCATCCCAGAACCTGCATTTGAAGGTCGTGGCTCCCCACAAAGGCTGGGAGCTGAGTGAGAACTAGAGCATTCCCGTCACCCATGGCGGTTTTCAGGCATTGGCTGACTGTTAGGCCTTGATGTTTTTAGAGGTATTTTCTGTGATGTCTGTGATGGGGGACGGAGGGAAGAGGAAGGTGGGCGTGGGAAATGAGAAGAGGGCCAAGGAGGAAGAGGAACTTGCACAAAGCAAATGGAGAGAAAAGGAAGGTGGCAGAAGCCATTCTGTCCGGAAAGCCAGAGGAGGCTTTGATGCAGCGTTGCTGACGGAAGGCCTGGGAGCCTTGGGACTCCTGGGGAAAGAGACAAAAGATCTTCCCTGTTGGCTTCCTTCCAGCAAGAAACAACGGGTGACTGAAAAGGACAGCGCATCCAGTTTTCTGAGTCTCCAGCATGAAATACTTGTGCTTGAAGTTCTAAATGATAGAAACAGGGAAAAACTTGTCTTTGTCTGTCTTTTTCTTCTGACAGGCAAAGTAGAATGCCAGTTATTGATGGAAGAGAAATCTCCAAATTCACCACTTGAGAGTTTATGCGAAGCAATACAACTAAGCCTGAGCCATGATCAAAACTCAAGGTAAAGAAAATGCCTTTCTGCTCTCATAACATGGTGTGTGTTTTGGTTTGAGCCCCCGGTAGTTCGTTGAATATTGTATAGTGCCACCCATGGCAGGGCTAGTTCACTGGTGTCCGTTGTCCAGCGGGTTTACTGACTTCCTTTTCAAGCTTGTTGCTCTTGGCTCTGACGCCCGATGTTTACAGTGATGGCTGATGATGGTGATTGCCATGGTGTCGTAACTGGACTGTGAGTCCCTTCTAGTCTGTACTCAGAGGACTCTTCCATCGGTCCTAGGGTTACAGGGGACTCCCCTGGGTGTGAAATTGTATCTAGAAGGGAGTTATTTGGCTATTCACTCTGGTCAGCTGTGCTGGGGCCAGCCATCTTAATTCTGTATAAAAATCACCTCAAGATTAAGAGTAAGCCACCATCATTACCAGGGCGCTGATCTAAACGGCCCCAACTGATAGGTTTGATAACACATATACAGACCTAACCCATACCAAGTCGCTGCTTCCTGCATAACTCTGTCCCCTCTGATGGTAGGAAGATAGAAAGAGCCTTAGTTTTTTTAAAATATATTTTATTGATTATGCTATTGCAGTTGTCCCATTTCTCCCCCATCATTCCCCTCCACCCTGCACACCCCCTTCCACCCACATCCCCCCCTTTAGTTCATGTCCATGTGTCATAAGTTCTTTAGCTTCTACATTTCCCACACTATTCTTGCCCTCCCCCTGTCTATTTTCTACCCACCGTCTATGCTACTTATTCTCTGTATCTTTTCCCCCTCTCTCCTCCTCCCACTCCCCTGTTGCTAACCTTCCATATGATCTCCATTTCTGTGGTTCTGTTCCTGTTCTAGTTGTTTGCTTAGTTTGCTTTTGTTTTAGATGTGGTTGTTAATATGTGTGAGTTTGCTGTCTTTTTACTGCCATATTTTTTATCTTCTTTTTCTTAGATAAGTCCCTTTACCATTTCATATAATAAAAGCTTGGTGATGATGAACTCCTTGAACTTAGAGCCTTAGTTTTTAAGGCAGGTTCCTCTAGACCTGACCTTCACTTCTTTACTGCCTTGTTTGTTGGAATATCCCAGACTGGTCTTGATGTTACTGTGTTGCCAGTACAGAGCAAGGCAGAATGCTCAACTCTCTTCAAGAGTTTCCACTTTCCCTGGGGAAGCAGCTCCTAGTGTCTCTGCTGAAAGTGCTGGGAGAAGAGGGTGTGAGTCAGGGGCAGATGCTGGTTTTGCCTGTTTTTACCTTTCATCAGCTCAGAAATGACTGGCAAGTAAAGGGAAATAACGATGAGTGGTAACGCTATGTAACAAGTACAACGCTGTACCATTTTAGGTTGATACGGGACTCCTACCTAGAGATCGCCCTATTATACTTACACCTGAGAAGTGCAGAGAGCAGACTTTCCGCAGCACCATCAACATCTAAGGTAAAAACCTTTTATTAAACATTTTAAGTTAATTACTTTTTGAACTTGCTATTTTGGTAACACTGTGCTGCTGAAATAATGAGACGGATTTTTCTGTGGGACTTACAGAAATGAATTCATTACTTTGTAGTCATAACCTTGTTTAGATTCTCTCTATTTTATGTAATGTTCTGGGAATAGGTTTCATGTAGACATGTTTGTCTGTTAAAATGTTACCCATGAAATGTAGGTATGTGTAAATACTCTCAGTCATTAGTATTGATCAGGAAATTACAGGAAATGAAACGTCGCTTAAGCAGATGGACAAGTAAGGATTTCAGTACCGATGTGGCCAACGAGTGGGTCACCTGGTGCTGGACGCATCCACCATCCATCACACGTCTGCTGAGCACCTGCTTTGACACAGGCAGTGTTCTGGAAAGTGATTAAGCCGTGTCCAAGCCAGACCCTCTCCTTGTCCTCAGAGACCCTGCAGGAGACCTTTTCAGAAAATTTTGGTGTCAGATCTCTAATTTTTGAGACAGCACAAATGTGATTTAAAACCATTAGGCAACCAAGCTTTCAGTCAGTTGAATTATTTATACGGTACTGCCTTTGGTGGATAGCAGCTTTTTTTCTATCAAAAACCTATGATTATGTAGAGAAGTTACTATTTGTGCTGTAATAAACATGTTTATTTCTCTCCATGTTAATAAACATGAAGAGAAAACAAAAAATTTGGCTTCCATAGCCAGTAGCAATACAAATTATTAGGATGGTAGGATAATAATATATCACCTTTTTGGCCTTTACTCAGAAATATTTATAATTAAGGGCTTGAATAAGTTAGGATTTGAATAAAAAGAATAGTATAATTCCATACAATATGATCATTATTTTTTGTATATCTTGACACATGATAAATATTTTAGCAGTTCATATAATTACTAGAAGCACAGAAAGCAGCCAAAATAAACAAAAATTTTCATCCAAGCACATTCAGACCACTGAAGTATAACACTTGAAATTTGTCTAAATACAGACAATATTTATTAACCCTTTAAAAGAAAGCATCACGGCCTCACTTTTCCAGAATCCGTGTAGCAGAGTGACCACGGCACCTGCTTCGATTCGAGGCTGAGCTCCATGGCATGCTGCCACATGACCGGAGTCTTTCCGAGCTTAGTTTTTTCACCTGGTGAAATGGTACTATGAGACCCACCTCTTAGACTGGCTAGGGGAATAATGTAATGGGCTTGGCACATGGCAGATACTCAGGGGAGCCATTTTCATCACTATGTGATTTCTCTTAAACGTCTACATTCTAAAGTATTTTGGACTGCCCTGGCTGGTGTAGCTCAGTGGATTGATCACTGGACTGCGAACCAAAGGGTCACCCATTCGATTCCCAGTCAGGGCACATGCCTGGGTTGCAGGCCAGGTCCCCAGTAGGGGGGCATGTGAGAGGCAACCACACATTGATGTTTCTCTCCCTCTCTCTCCCTTACCCTCTGCTTAAAAATAGAAAATAAATAAAATCTTTAAAAAAGTATTTGGGGGCGGAAATGGGAGGGAGGTGGGAAGGGCTGGGGCGGTGGGCCAGGATGAGAGTAAAAGACAGAAAACTGTACAAGAACAACAATTAAAATAAAAATTTTAAAAAAAGTGTGAGCAGACATTTAAAAAAGTATTTTGTATTCAGTAGATATTCAAGAATTATTTGTTAGCTAAGTTGAATTGACTTTCTTGAACATTCATTTATTTATTCATGCATTAACCAAACACTAATTGAATGTTTAATGTACGCCAGTCATATCACTGTCTTTCCCTAAGGAGCACGGAATCTAGCAAGGAAGAGAAATAATTGTATCACAATGTAATGAGGACTACAATCCAGGTGTGTCAAGGTAGGGAAGTGGAGCAAAGTAGGGACTCGTTTTGTTTTGGGGGAATGCTGGAGAAAGCTTCACAGATGAATTTTTGAAGGACCAGTAAAAGTTTTCTTAAGTAGTTAAGTGGGAGACAAAGAGTCAAAACAAAGAGATCTTTAAGCACACATTTAAAACGGATTTATTGAGGAATAATTTACACCCATGAAATTAACTTATTTTAAGAGTGAAGTTCACAGGTGTTCATTAACTTTACAGAGCCATGCAACTATCGCAACTGTACAGTTTGAGAACATTTGCATCACTCCAGGAAGATTCCCAGTGCCCTTTCACAGTCACTCCTGTGTCCACCTCTAGCCCCAGGTCACCACTAGTCTGGTTTCTGTCTCTGTGGCTTTGCGTTTTCTGGATGTTTTTTCTATAAATGGAGTCAGGTAATATGTAGCCTTTTGCCTGCTTTTTTCACTTTAGCATTATGTTCTTGAGGTTCACCCACATTTTAGTTTCTAACAGTGGTCCATTCCTTTTTAATACTGAGTAGGATTCCCTTATTTGGATGTACCACATTTTCTTTATCCGTTTAACAGTTGATGGGCATATAAATCATTTCCACTTTTTTCACTGTTACGATTAATTCTTCTTTGAGCATTCATGCACGAGATTTTATGTGGGCATACATTTTTAATTCTCTTGGGCGAATACCTAAGAGTGGAACTTCTGGGTCGTATATCAACTCTGTGTTTAGTCTTCTGATGATCTGTCAGATTTTCCCCACAGTGTCTGTGCCCTTTTGTGCTCCGACCAGCAGAGTGTGAGGATTCCTTGCTAAACCTTATTACCTGTCTCTTTGCTTGTAGCCATCCTACTGGGTACAGAGTGGTATTTCCTTGTGGTTTTGATTTGTGTTCCCTGATGGCTAATGAATTCTTATTCATGTTCTTATTGGCCATTTGTATATCTTTTGGGGGGAAATATCTGTTTAGATCCCTTGACCATAATGTAAATTGGGTTGTCTTTTTTCTATTGAGTTACAAGTCTTTTTTATTTTATTGATTTATGTTTACTTCTCCCCCACTTTGCTCCCCTTTGGCCACTCTCAGCTTGTTCTCTGTATCTATGGGTCTGGCTTGTTTTATTCATTCATTGTTTTGTTGTGTTAGATTTCACATACAAGTGAAATCCTATAGTATTTGTCTGTCTCTGTCTGACTTATTTCACTGAGCATAATACCCTCAAGGGCCATGCATGTGCTCACAAGTGGTGAGACTGCATTTCTTCTATATTGATGAGCAATATTAATACACTGGTAAATATGTACAATGAAATATTACCCAGCAATAAAAAGGACTTGATGTGCTTTTAATATATAGTTTAGATATAAGCCCCTTATCAAATATGTGATTTGTGGATATTTTCTCCAGTTGGTGGGTTCTCTTTTCATGTTGTTATGGTGTTTTTAGAAACAAACAAGTTTTTAATGTAATGAAGTCCAATTTATCATTTTTTCCTTTTATACATTGTGCTTTTGATGACATATCTAAGAACTCTTTGCCTAATACAAGATGTTGAAGATTTTTACCTATGTTTTCTTCTAGGATTTTCATAGCTTTAGCTTTTGTTTGTCTGTGCTCTACTTTGAATAACTATCCATGGAAAATACGAGATAAGGATTTAAACTCATCTTTTTGTGCATAGATCCAGTTGTCCCAGCACCATTTGTGGGGAGGACTATCCTTGCTTCATTGAATTGCCTTGACATCTTTGTCAGAATTAATTGATCATAAATGTAAATGTAGATCAAAAACGTAGACTTCCAGTACTATTGCGTTGATCTATAAGTCTACCTTTTCATGAGTACCCACTGTCTTGGTTACTGCAGCTTTTAGTAAGCTTCGAAACTGGAAAGTATGTGTCTTCCACATGTTCTTCCTTTTAAATATTTTTTGTCTCTTTTGAGTCCGTTGTATTTTCACAAATGTTTTAGGCTCTGCTTGTAAGTTTCTACAAAAAAACCGCATATTTTGGTAGGGATTATGTTAAATTTACAGATTAATTAGGGGGTAATTGCCATTTTAACAATATTCAGTCTTCTAATTCATAATATGTCTCTTCATATAGTTAGGTATTACGTAACTTCTCTCACTTTTCTTACTTTTCAGTGTACAAATATTGTACATTTTTTGTTACATTTATTTTTATTGTGAATGTAATTTTTTCTTAATCTCATTCTCAAATTGTTCATTGCTGGTTTGTAGAAACACAGCTGATCTGTGTGTATTGAGCTTTGTAACCTTCGACTTTGCCAGACACATTTGTTAATTCTAGATGTGTATGTGTATATTCTGGGATTTTCTGCATCTCAATCTTCTGAAAACAGGGACAATTTTACTTCTTTACTTTGAATCTAGATGCATTTTTCCCCTTTTTCTTCCTTGTTTGCATGGGCTAGAATCTAGTATGCAATGTTGAATACTTCCCCCATCAAAAAATGCCCACCATATTATTTTTCTAGTCCAAACTTTATATCCGGAGTTCAAGTTTGGCGTCCTCAATAAAGCTTTCCTCTCCATTCAAAATGAGTTTTTTCTTTTTCAAATGTTTCTGTAATTAATTGTTTGTACATTATAATAACTTAATGTTATTCTGTATTCTTCATTTAATGCCTATTAGAATTTAAGTAGGTAAAATTTTCAAGCTTAGGTAGCCAGGAAGCTGACAAAACAACCCCAAAGCCTAAGTAGTTTCATTACAGCTGATGACTCCGGTCTGCCTGCCTGGGGACAGGGCTCTACTGCCCAGATCCCCCGCAGGTGGATCCCTGCAGGTACCGTCCGCCTCCGAGCTTCACAGCTGATCTAGGCCAGGCCACGTTCGTGTGGTGCATTTCCTGCTCTGGCATCAACGTTATTCTTTGCCTTTCCCTTTCCTTGGGAGTCATGTAGGCAGCGGTAAACAAAAGATATTTTTGTTATTGTTTATTTTATTCTGTAGTTTTGTTGAAGATTAAAGAATTCTCAAATATGAGCATTGCAAAATTAGAACCAACCAGTCTAACCACATAGCTTTGTCCAGATTAGTTAAATCTTAAAAATTAACTGTTAGTACTTATTTTTAAAAAAGTAAAATGGATTTTATGTTGCTGGTATAGTTCTTTTCTTTCTGTTTATTTCTGCCACATTGGTTTTCTTACCTTAAAAGACTGAGCGCACACACGCACACTCTCATGGTAAAGCCTATCTTCATTCGTTGTTTCTTTTTGCCGTTCTGTGGGACCTCACAATAACATCATCCCTCTAATAGTTTCCTATTCAGAAAAATGATAATAAATACCTATCAAAAATATTTAAGTAATATTCTTATTTCTGACATCATTAAAACTATATAATTAATTTATAGGTCTATTAAAATAGTAAATGTCACACAGGTGCAGGAAGGGTGCACCTCATAGTCTAGTCTGGTGGTGTCCAAGCTACTGCAGCCGGGGAGGAGTGACTGGAATGAATTGCTTGACCTATCAAGAGTTTTAATTCATCGTGGATAATCTGTCATCAGAAGAAATTCAGTTAAGGGCTCACCAGATTACTGATGAGTCTCTGGAAAGTACAAGGAGAATCTTGGGTTTAGCCATCGAGTCTCAGGATACAGGAATCAAGACTATCACTATGTTGGATGAACAAGGGAACAACTAAACCACATACAAGAAGGCATGGACCAAATAACTAAAGACATGAGAGAGGCAGAGAAGACTTTAACAGAACTCAACAAGTGTCGTGGCCTTTGTGTCTGCCCATGTAATAGGACAAAGAACTTTGAGTCTGGTAAAGCCTAGAAGGCAACGTAAGGAGAGGGTAGAGACAACTCTTCTAGCAATATAGTGTCTAAACAGCCAGGCTGAGTGACAAATGGTCAGCCTCAGCAAGCAACCAGCAGGTGGTGGATACATTAAACGTACAACAAATGATGTCAGAGAATTCTGATGAAATGGAAGAGAACCTGACTCAAGTGGGCAGTATCCTAGGAAATCTAAAAACACATGGCCCTGGCCATGGGCAATGAGATTGAGGCTCAAACTCAACAGATACAACGGATCACAGAAAAGGCTGACACCAACAAAGACCGTGTTGATACTGCCAATGCCAGAGCAAAGAAACTCATCAGCAGCTGAAGTACTGCTGTGCTTCATTACCATTTAGTCACTTGCCTAGCTCTTCCTTCAGAGTCATCGCCTTTTCAGAGTTTGAATTTTGGGTGCACACTCTTCTAACCAGGAGATAACGTGGAAGAAGGGCAAGGAGCCAACCACCTGTTTTTTACATTCTCTTTTCCTTTAAGGGAAGACAGCTGCTCCACCTTCCTCCTGGTATTGCCTTTCTCAGTTTATATGCTTAGCTTGGTTTTTATACATCACATATAGCTTCGTTTTTCACCTTCCACATTTACTGTAGCAGGTTCCTCTGCTTCCAAGACTGGGAAGCATTGCCAAAGACAGCCATGAAAAAGGAAGCTGGGGTGGGGGTGCCCCAGAAGGAGAAGCAAGAGATAAGAGGTTGTTACCTCAGTAAAACCTTCAGGCCACAAAACAAAAAGTTGCATAGCCACAGTAAAGATCCAGTGGGTTTAGATTTTAAGTTGCAGTTATTGCCAATTTAGGTGAACACTTGGTTTTGGAGCTTTTATATACAATGTTTTTGTTATATATCACAACTTTGCAACCTCTGCTTCAAAAAAGGGATAGAATGAGGTTTTTTTTTCAATTTTTATTTTAATTGTTGATCTTGTACAGTTTTCTGTCTTCTACTCCCATCCCAGCCCACCACCCCAGCCCTCCTCACCTCCCTCCCATTTCTGCCCCCCCATAGTTTTTGTCCATGTGTCCTTATTAACAAAACAAACAAACAAGCATAATATAACCAAAGACATTGAAATTGAGAACAGGTTTACAGGAACAAGTATAGAATGAGTTTTTTTAAAGTGAGCTTAATTCCTGAGCTCTTGATAATTCATATATGTACATAGATTCTGTGATCACATTTCATATTGTACCATACAAGAACACTGTGTACAAATGAATGGCTTTTTATTTTCATATTATTAGTATCATGTTTGCAATTCAAGCCTATTAACCTCATAAATTTGTCATTAGTCTTTGAAGAAAAATATGTAAATATGTGTAACAGGAGAATTTCTCTCCAATGCAGGGCTTAAATTTTGGGGGGAAAATTTGACAAAATGTGTCATATGATTTCAGGTTTACCTCAATGCCAAGAATTATGTTTAGATACAAAAAAAAAAAAAAACTTGTTTTGATCTCAGGTAGAAAAATTGTTAGATTGCTTTGAGTTTTATGCAGATTTAGACTTTTATAAAGCTAGAATTCTGTTTTACTGAAAGTGATTTGGAAAATTAAAAGAAAAATAAAGTAAATATCTCTTTAAATGCTTTATTTAAAATGCTATTTGTGTTCATTTTGTTATTAGTCAGATAATGCAAGCTCATTCTCGAAAATTAGAGAAAAATGTCAAAAAAAATCAAATCACCCTTAAAACCTGAGATAACACTTCATTTTCTCTGCTTTTACATATCTTTTAAAAATGGGATCCTATTTTGCATCATATGGTGTATACTTTAACATCTTTTCATGTGCATTTCACATTCTTTATGACTACATAATATTCTACTCACTTGTCATCCTCAGGAGATGAGACAATTTATCATGGAACTTTATGATATCTTTATCTATTTTTATGGTAAAACATTCTCCACATGTTTCAGACTTCTAACAGAAGGCACAGTTCTATTAAAGAAGTTACAGTAAGTAGATTCGGAATGTGCACGTCGCTGGCCTGGATTGCGGTGAGAGCTGCTGCTCAGGTCGGTGTCGTCTTTATTTAAACCTCTCTTCGTTGCAGTGTCTGTGTTCCCCGCCCACCAGCTGTTAAGGCAACATGATGTATTTGTGTAAGAGAAGGGAAAATCTCATATCCTTTGGGAATTGTGCCAATGATGCTTTTTGGGGAAGGTTAAAAGTGCTTTTTATATATATAATGTTTTTAATATCTACTAGCCAGACCTGGTTTTGTGTGTTTCAACTTTCCTTTAATGAAAATACTGGCAGACGCACATAAGCATGTATTCGACATTTTGGCAAGTATCTGTCATAGCTAGGTGAGGTAGCCTGTTTTAAGTGACTTACACGTTAATTAAATTGCCCACAGTTGTCACTTCTTTGTGATCTATTATCTATGTTGTGGTAACATTATTTTTGAGGTTGTCTTTATTTTTTTCTTCCAATGTATATTGAATGTTATTTTATGAATTTTTTTCACATTGTTTACTTAATAGGTAATCTATGAATCAGAAAACTTACATTTGTGAATTCTAATTATGTATTAATTTAAGGCGAGTCAAGCTGTGCTGGCAATTAACCTACTTATTGGAAAGAAAAACGTTAGAACTGATGATGTGAGCCAAGCAGCATTACCTAACATCCCAGAATTTGCCACTGTGGACCTTTTGTCTTCATACACAGATTATTTGCTTGGTATGTTTGACTGTCTAGTCATTTTATAAAAACCTGATACTTGTCACGTATAGTCAAGTTTCAAAGGTTTCATTGTAGTGATTGGGTGATTCATTGTTGGGTTTGAGCTCAGAGAGGATAATGGCTTGGGTTGCCTCTGGGAGAGGATAGGGGACTTAGGGCCTGCTGCCAAAACAAAGGGCTTCAGCATTTAAATGGGAGGGTCGCACACCTTCAGACCACAACATAAAGGAAGCTTAGAATCCTGAAGCCTCTGCTCTAGATGCAGCAGAATCACAGAGCCTCCGCCATGCTTTAAACCAGCAAGAGAGAGGCCTTGAATCCTCTCCTGCTCCACTTAGCCTGGTTCCAACTTCAGGTGCTGCACCAAGGCATTGAATTTGTGATACCGAAGGCCCATCCCAGGCCCCAGCTGCAGGGAATTTGGGAAACACAGTTTTTATCTTTGTAACTTCTTCAATACAGGAAAGCATATTTGTAGGTTAAGATGGGTGTTGATTGAACTCATTTGGTATGTACAATAATACACTGATGTATTTTCCCTTAAAATACAAGTAATAGTATAATTGTACACACAGCTATGCTTCTTGCTCCTTTTTCTTTAACTTAATATAAATATATCTTTTGGCAGTTGTTTCAAATCAATATATAACTTCCTTTGTAGCATAATATTCCTTTATAGAGATGCACCATAATTAGACTTCCTTTGATAGATATTCAGGTTGATTTTACTCTTTTAATACAAGTCTGCTATAGATAACCATATGTATGTAAATTTTGTACATAGGCAATTACATTTATTGGGTCAGTTCCCATAAGGGAAATTTCTGGACCAAAAGGTAGCTTATAATATTGATAAATTTTGCCAAATTCCATAAAGGTTATGCCAGCTTGTATTCCTGCCAACAGTTAATGAAAGCTTTATTTTTCCTATACCCTTACTGACATGGATACATTTTAAAAACCTTGTCAATGTGGCAGGGGGAAGATGTCATTTTAATTTGTACATCTCACTAGGACCAAGGTTGGACATCTTTTGTGTGAACTTTCTTGTGCTTATTTTTGCCTTTTCTTTACATATGTGTTTTAGCCCTTTATTATGGAAATTAACCCTTTAACTATGATGTTATTTGCAGATCTATTTTTCCAATTTATCAGTGGTGGTTGTGCCTTTTTTGTGGTGGTTCAGTCCCATGAAGAATCATTGTACTTCTCCACAGTACAAATTACTAATCTTTGATAACTTCCAGATTTGTGTCATAGTTAGAAAAGCATTCTGAAATTCTAAGAAAAGATGTTCTTCAGGAATTCATAGACACATATGAAGTAAATTAGAACATTACCCGGTTTTGAGACATTGCAGTGAGTAGAAGCAGTCAGGTTGATCTCAGTGCTGGAACTCTGTCCTTTGTGGGTCGCGGGGCTGTGCCATCTGCCTGTAGCACAGGAAATGCAGTCATGCTGCAATGAGCAGGGTTTCTACGATCATGACAACTTCAGCATTATTTATTGGTCTTCAATAAATAATAAATGGCATCTACTGTGGATGCAGAACAGAAGGTAAATGCTACTGATCTGAAAATAGGAAACCTGGGAAGTGGAAGGGGCTGACGCGGTACGGATACCATTAGATTACCAAGTAAGACATCACGACATAGTGTCCGTGTTTGGTAGAACTAGAAAGAAAGCTGCAAGAACATTATGGGTAGACTTACATAAAAATAATAGGGGGTATTATAAATATAAAAAGTTTGAAGTGCAGAGGGCTGGTTCTGTGAGCTAGTACCTCACTATCACAAAAGAAAGTCAGTAGATATTTGTTATAAAACTGATGATCCTGGAAAGTGCTGTAAGGGAATTATTTTAAGATCCAGGACTAACCATGGAAAGAAATAAAGTAGACGTGTTTAAAAGTGACTGCCTCTGGAGATAGGAATTTTTATTTTTGATCCTGTAAATAACTTTGATCAAAATAAACAGGATATTAAAAGATTCATTATGTCAAATTGGATTATTTCCAGAAGTGCAACTGTAACTCAGCACTAGAAAATCTATTAAACTAAATCACTGCGTTAACAGACGAAAAGACTCAAAAAGCACAGAAAAATTTCATGAAATGTAAACCATTCATGGTTTTAATACTAGAAATTAAAGGTTTTCTTAATTTGAAAAAGTTAAAGCAGGAAATAAGAACGACTGGACTTACCACGCTCAGCGTTCAAGCACTGTTCTCTTTAAAGGCAGGAGTCAGGTTGCTGTCACTACTTCTGGTGAAAATTGTTCTGAAAGTTCTACCCTGCATGATATTAAGCAAAACAAACAACAAATAAGTACAAGTAATGGGAAAGAAGAAAAAAAGCTGTTATTAGCACTAGATTATAGATAATTCTAAGAAAACTATAGACAATAAAAATGTTTTGCAAGAGTACTGAATGTGAAATTTTATTTCTATACACTTTTAACAGATAATGCATTTTTAAAAGCTATCATTTATAATACTACAGAAATTTATAATGTAACTAGGGCTTAAGCTAACAAAAGTTGTAAAACATTTTATTGTAAGAGAGAAGAAAACACACCATGTTTATAGTTAAGAAAACTCAGTATTGTTGCAAGATGCTGTCTCCTGAAGTACTGTGTAAGAATTCCAGTTTCAGATTTTAGTGTCTGTCAATTCCTGCAGGAAGTGAAATGGTATTTAACTTTAATTTGCATTTCTCTGATTTTCAGTGATGCTAAAAATTTGGCCACTTGGATTTTCTTTTCTATGAATTTCCTGTTGAGATTCTGTGTCCACTTTTCCACTGGACAGTTTGACTTTTTCTTATTGATTGGTGCAAAGTGTCATATATATTTTAGAGAAAACAATTCATACGTGGTTTAAATATCTTTTCTAAGTTTATGGTTTTTTTTTTTAACTTTGCATTTTTTGTCTGTTGTGGCACAAAAAAATTTCAATCAAATGTAGTCCCATGTGTCAGTCTTTCCTTTATGAGCTGGGCTTTTTTTTCTTATTGTTATTTTTCAAGAAAAGCATAACTTTTTTCACTTTCAGACAATTACCAAGTTGCCTTCCAGACCAGCTACACATTTTTTTATGAAAGTGATGACATGGATGACAACTCAGATGCTAGAAAAAAGGCTCCAACCAAAGTGGACATTACCTGGATCCTTCTGCTGCGCTACTACATCCACCTGCAGAGGATCAACAACATAAGCAAGCTGCTAGGTAGGCTTTGGATGCGTTAAGAAACAACATACTTCCGCCCTGGCTGGTGTAGCTCAGTGGCTTGAGCGCGGGCCTGCAAACCAAAGGATCGCGGTTCGGTTCCTAGTCAGGGCACATGCCTGGGTTGCAGGCCAGTTCCCAGCAGGGGACACACGAGAGGCAACCGTACATTGATACTTCTCTCCCTCTCCCTCTCTCCTACCCTTCCCCTCTAAAGATAAGTAAATAAAAAATCTTTAAAAAATTAAAAAAAAAAAGAAACAACATACTTCCTTCCTGTTGCTGTTTAGGTTGTGTTTCTCATTTAGAATTATACAATACTTTTGGTATCTTTCGGTGTGAATTCTCTTCAGGAGATGAACATTTCAGGGGTTCTTAGCCTGAGACCACAGACCCTTCACTACTGCAGTGCTTCAGCCTGGCTGATCTCCTCTGACAGTCTGTGTGTTTTATTTCATGCATTTAGAAACCTTACTGATTGCAGATTGACCCACAGCTTAAAACAGTTAAGAACCAGAGTGACCAGACTGGCAAGCTTGTAAAATGAACAAGATGAAATTTTGGCTTTAAGGAGAGAGTCTTTTGGTGTCTAGTATGTAAAAGAGAAGAAGTGCACGACTTGAGATATTTAACTCCATGGAGTTGTTTTGTTAAGTTTTTTTGTTTTGTCATTGATGTATCTAAAGCATATCCAGAAAAACTGGTGTGATCTGCGGCACAGCAGTCCCTTTTGTGGTTTTGTGACAGTGTGTATTATTATTGTGCTTAACCTGTGCCTGTGAAGTTGGTGATGCAGTGTTACTCATCAGAGCAGCAGTTAGAAAAGGCAGTTTGACCCGTGCCGGGGCCCGGCGATGGAGGTGCCAGCAGGGCTAACAGGCTGAGTCACAGAGTGGCTAAGCACAGTTGCCAGGAGTGTGCTACCTCCTGAGACAGGCTGGCCCTCAGAAAGGCATCGGGGTAAAAGGCACATCGCGATGGGTACAAGGACAAGGGTAGTTCCGTGGCGAAGGAAGTGGACACGAGCCAGAGCAGCAGACCCTGCCCCTTGCTGACTCTGCTCACCTCTGAACTCACCTGTTGGCACTTCCCATGTCATGTGCCCACACTTTACTGCTTTTCTGCTCTGGGCTTTTTTTAACAGCCTGGAAGCACCAAGATTCCACACATCCAGGAGTACCCTTCAACTAATGAGGTGGGGAACTGGGAGATTAGCCTTGCAGCTTCCCAGTCCCTTGATGGAGTAATTCCACATGTTCTTCTCTCAGAAGGTCTCCTGCAGGACTGAGTCCTCGGCTGTTCATAGATGTGGTCCATTCATGAGCTCGCTCTCATTGGCCCTTTTTCTTCCTCTGTCACTCTTTGCCTGTTCTCTCACTTGTGCTCTTTGGATCACTTTTCAGATACGTTACCAGCACCTAAATTATTGCTTTAAGATCTTCTAGGGTGGGGGTGGGATGGGCGGGGGGAAGCCTCCAACAAGACAGCTAGATAGCATATTTTACATTGTTAAGACTTGGAACCTGAATTAACATCCTCACTTGATTCTGAGATTTTCTTTTCTTTCTGTGGCAAGAAGCAGTTCCTTGGTGTATAAGCCCTAACAATGATATTGTTCAGACAGCTGAGTGGAGATGTACAAGATAGAAGTTAGTGAGTAAAAGCCAGTGATATTGAGACCATTCTCTTAAATAATATAACTCTAAATCAAGCTGTTTTTCTTCCTTAAGCATCTCCAAAGTCCAGTTCTGGAATTTCTTTGCCAGATGATACACTTCTCACATCCCTTTTCAACTCCGGATTGATTTTGCGCCAAAAAGAAATGCATAATTTCCTTAAAAAATTTTTACAACTGTATTCCTCCTCTTGTATCGATGAATTTCCAACAGAACTATTGCAAGAACTGGAAAATCTACCATTTTCAGAAAATGTCTTATATGACTCTTCAGCCAAGGTAATGTTTTAAAACATTGTAAATTGTTATAAAACTTCGTAAAATCATCCTTATATTTCTGAAGGCAGCACATTAAGCTCAGTGCTAGTGCAAAGATTTCTAGTGTCTGCCAGCATTCCTGGGGAGCCTCATTTCTGCCACACCATACAGAGAAGCCAGCCAAACGTCCTGATTTTAGGCAAGTTCACATTTCAAGTGGTTTGTTTTGCTGCTTTCATAAATCTTAAGAATGTCTCCGAATTTTCTACATTCCTACACATAATATCTTTTAGGCAGTCATTTTGCCAAGAAGTTACCCAACTTTCAATATAATAACTGTAAAAAACTAAACATAGAAACATAGTTTCTAAATCTATGCCCAATTTCTTTTTTCAATATATAATAAAAATAATTCATTGTGTGTATCTTTTATTATCATGAATACGAATAAATCAGGTAAAAATTTTAAGTAAGTTAAAGGTTTGAAGGATATTTTTTCAAAGTGTTATTCAATTGAATAGACTTTACCAAGGTATGTAACATGGAAACCTCATTTAAGTTACCTGTTGATGAGAAATAAAAAGAGGAGTATAAATGAAGGAGTTTTTTAAGCTACCAGGGTCTTCAATAATAGTAATGTTTCAAAAAACTACCAAAATGGATGAATTGGAAGATACTGAAAATTAAAGTTTTATTAAAAACAGAAACATGTATTTGCAGTTTGGTACCTTCAACAAACATGTTGAAGACTAACAATATGCCGAACAATCTTAGTTGGCAGACAAAGAGAGGATCAGTAAGGCCTAGTGCTGGTACATAGTTTGGTGTGGTAGGAAAGAAACATTGGTAGAGTTAGAACAGGAGAAGATTACAGAACCTCAGAGATGTTTTTAGAAAATGGCAGGGTTAGTAGGAGATAGAATGTACAAATTTAAATCCGTTATTTTGTCGATAGCAGATAGGGCTGGTAGACAAAGGAAAGATGAAAGGGAGTTATGCAAGAGAGAGCTAATGAAGTAATGAAGCTTATGATCTTAGGCACGGGAGGGAAAGGCGGGATGTACAAGATGTTGCTTAAGGAAATTGGAAAACAGAACAACAAAGTAGTGTCCCTTTGGGGAGAGAAAGTGACGAAGAGGAAATGATCAAAGGCCATCCCAGCATTTGGAGCCTCTGTCTGCCATCGCCGGAGCGCGGCAGTCGCAGCGGAGGCAGGAGGGTTTGTGGAGGAGGCTGGTGCGCTCCACTCTGTAGGCAGAGGCTAAGGTTCTAGTGGAAAACTCAAGTGGACATCGCGTCTTGCAAGTTTCCCCCACAGCGATGTGTGAAATGAGCAAGTCAAGTCGTGTGCATAGAATTCTGTTAAAACTAGAAGAACGTTACTCATTTATTTTGAATTATCCTGACACTGGACTTCACCGTAGAGCGCTTTAGTTTTTACAGCTATAGACGTGCCCATGCGAGGCCTCTCCATGTGTCTCTCGTCCGCTGCCTCAGAGAAGGGGCCTGAGAAAGTGGCTTGTTCCCAGCGGGGAACCTCTGCTCATCTTGTCCCGCTAGGAAATAGTGACCATATGTTTTGGATAGATAATAATTTTTTAAAAATCACCACATTGAACAAGAGAGTTGGATGGCTGTTAATAAATTGTGATTTTTTTTAAAGTGGTGGAAAGACCCACCAGGGAACATTGAAGAATTCGGTTAAAGAAGGGCTCGTCACCTGTGGGTGTGGAGTCGCTCCCGGGGCCGTGTTTTGGGATCCACGTGGGAGGAGTTTTCAGACTGCGTCCTAGATACCGGGCTGTTGGCGGCATCGGCATTTCTTGCCCAGATTCTAAATCATCTGAGAAATAAGAGGTGAAGACACGCTGGGATTAAAAAATGCTCACCTTTATCCATCATAAAGTCGGTATTTTAGGGTGCAGTTTGTATTTACTGGTAAGTGGTCTCCCGAATAGTGAGTAGCAAAGTGGACAGATCTACCAATCCAGCCATGTGAGTTTTGTTTTGTTGTTTTGGCCATCACAGGGCTCCTTAAAATCTCTGGGGCCACAGTTCCCTCTGAACTATGTTACACGAAGGAGCACAGAATGTTCACTCCCTACAAATAGCTTTCTCCTAAGACATAAAAGCAGAACTATACATACCCAAACTTCTTTTCCCCAAATGCACCAACCAAGTAACTCTCTCACAGGGAGAAGAGTGAGAAAGGCCAGGAACGTAACATTAATGTCTGGCCTTCCCCAGGGATGAAGTCTTTTTCCATCTAACACGGAAATCTGAGTTAAGCCCCCTGGGAGCTGACCGCCTTTGAGGATCACTGTGCTTTGAGGATCACTGCTTTGGGTCCCAGATGCCTCAGGTGTTTTGGCGTAGTGGGCAGAGAATGGGAAGTTTCGGAACTACAGTTTAAATGGGTGTATTTGTGTGACAGCTTTCTAAGAGTTTGGAAACTAGTATGTGTGATTTCTTACTGTTCTGAAAGTTGCTCAGCTTGAGTATTTTAGTATTAAGGGCGGCCGATCATTACCCAGTTCCTAAGGATAATGCTCCTTGAATACATTGTAAATATGTGTGACTTTTTTAGTGAGAGCAGTGTTATCAAGGAGTTGTTTCACCTTGCTTGCTGTTTCTTTGATATAATTAGTGTAACACTCTCCCAGGATAATCAACTCGAGATCACTGTTGCTTGCCTGACAGGTGCAAGCCACCTAATCATGTGTTCGTCTCGCTGGGGTAGACAGCTAACAAGCATAAAGACTTTGGATTTTTTAAAAATAAATTCCAAGCCTGGCTGATTTTTATAATAACGTTTTTGAGCCTTTAATCACTCGGGAGGCTATTTCAATCAAACTCCTTCCATAATTTAATACTTAAACCTGCTTTGCCCCCGCAGAGAAGTAGATGCCTTTCCAGAACAATCATTGCTGCGTGTCGTGCTCATCAGTGTTGTGAGTCGGCATGTTGCTGAGGCTTTGTGATGGACAAAGGTGCCTGAGCAAAGGACGTTAACAACTCCCCCCAAGGAGCATGTGCTTACGGTTGTGAGCAATGCTGAGTTATCCATATTTGGACTGTGTCAAGGAGGCCAAGTGCTTGACTAGTGAAAGTGATTTGTTTACAGAACTGTAGCGAGTAAGAGTTTTCCTGGCAGGTCTGTTGTTTCATTCCTTTCAAGGAATAATTCAGTCAAATCGAAGTGCTCAGTACATAGTATATTCTACCAATTAGCATATGTAATTAATATCCTTGGCAACTAGATATTTTAAAAAAGACGAGGGACAATTAAATGCGTGTTTTGATACTGACTTGTGTCACTGTCACCAGGCCATCATGCTATAAGCACTGTATGTATTGGAGAGAAAGATATTTGGTTGTTATTTTTCTCCACTTAGCTAATTATAAAATATAAATTCTTTCCTAAAATAATTGTCAGACCCATGAAAGGCACTTGGATATGAGAAAATATATGAGAAATTACTTTTGCGAATCGTTTACCTGGGTTTTTGGCAAACTGCCTGACATAGAATTAATTAAGCACTTTAAAATGATTATTTAACCCTGATAACTTTCCTTATTGTGCATTTTGGTAATGCTCTTAGTATCACGGTGCTAATAAGTGAGGGTTTTAGCTTATCATACGTATCCTTTTACGATAGTCTCTGGATATTCTTGAAAAGTTTTCACCTTTAGTATAACCTTTCAGTCAAGACATCTTTTTTCTTTTATCAGTAGACAACTTGAAAGGTCAGTGTCTTTATTTCTCTTTTTATTTTATTTTGAAGCCTTGCATCGAGAGCCTTATATTACATCTTGAATAGGCTCAGAAGTAAAGGGAAATACAAAGCCTTATAGAAATACCAGGCATTTCCTTCCGGCCACTGACGTGCTCCTCTCTGCTCGGCCACCAAGCCTTGAGAGATCTTAGATGTCGAGAGTTTAGTGAAAGAACTGCTTCCCGGTCATTATGCTATAATCTAGGGAATGATAAGAAGTTAACTTTGAAAATCGTTCACACTCCATTAAGGTCCTTTTTAGACTTGGTCTATTATGATCTCTATTATTATCTCTCTGTCTACACTATTATTTTGTTGTTATCAATCAACTTCAAAAACTAAGTGAGTAAAAAAATACTAAGTAAATAATTTGTGAAATTACCAGTTGTATTTTGTACATTTATGATTCTTGAAAATGTTTGATTTAGGGACAAAGTTTCATCAAAGAACCTGGGCCCAGATTTACGAAGACTGAACTTACAAATCAGCCACATTCATTTAAAAAGGGAATGAGAACAATAGATTTTAAACTTTTAGAGCAAAAACTATTATCTTATTTTGTATATGGCATTGCAAAGAACATTGTTGGAAAGTAGATAATAAATTATAGCCACACCCTCAGTCGACTCACTGGTAAATAAACCAGAAAAAAGATGATGTTCTTAGAACCCATGAGACTGAAATGATGGATAGCACGGCCAAGTCCCCCCCTTGGATCTGTGATCTGGGAGCCTCTCCAAAGCGGAAGACATTTGTTGAGTCCTCTGGGTTTGGAAGCATATCTTCCTGTAAGAGAACCTTCTCTGTGGTACTCAGGTTCAGGTTTAAGATCTATATCTGTAAAACAAGCAGAAACGATTTCCAGAGTTATCCATTGTAGCCCATATTGAATGTCTGTCGAAAGAATGTTTTACATACTGAGTGAATTCATTACCAGCAGTCACACTGACGTGCTGCTTTGTTCCCTAGACGCCTCCCGGCAGCTCCCTGCACTCCATTTTACCTCTGAAGTTCCTTGCGCCCAGCGGCACACCTTCTGCGGAGCTGCTGTCATCAGATGTGGCCGCGCAGGTTTTGAACAAAGAACTTTGCTTTCTGTGGTACATTCCTCCCCTGGGAAGACCTCCAAAAGAACTAGAACCTATGGTACGGAATGTAATTACAAAGCTAAATCTTACATTTAGAGATGACGTTGAACTAGGCTCTTACAACTTTGAACGTAGAGAACGTTTTCTTACGCGGACAAAAAATACAGTGATATAGAATCTACATTGTCTAGTAGAATGAATCCGAAAGAGATCCTAGGAAAGTGTTCAAGCTGACTTCTCATGTTGTCACCATTACATATGATTTTTGAGGGTTTTTTTCTTTCGTAGTTATTTTTTACCACATTTAAGGAAGCTTTCAACCTCCAGTCACTTATGAATATTTTACTGTATCTATTAAGATGATTTTATGACTTCTCTCTTTTAATATGTTAATTCATCTTTTAAATGTTAAATCAACCTTGAGTTCCTGAGACAAACTCAGATTGGTCATGGTGTGCTGTTTTACTGGATCCAGTTTGCTCTGTTTTGTATTAGATTTTCACCACTGTTTTCAAGACTAATATTGGGCTATAATTTTTTTTTCATACTATCCTCATCAGATAGTGTTTTTGTTTCAAGCTTTTGCTAGACTCATAAAATAAGTTGATAAATATAATCATGTTATTCTCTTCTCTGGCGAAGTTTGTAGTAACCTTTTTCCTCAAATGTTTGGTAAGAACTTGTCAGTATCACCATCTGTTCCTCGTTTTTGTGTGTGGGAGAGAAAATATAAGACTAGTGATACAATTTTCAATAGTTAGAGGTAGTTGTTAAGCACCAGTCTTTACTACTGTACTCGTTCAGAGTTGGTGGCAGATCTGATTGGGCCAGTGTGTGTTCTAAAGGTTCTTAACTCCCTCAAACTTGGCTGTCACCCCTGTTTATAGAACATTGGGGTTTTCTATTTCTTCTTGAGTCAGTTTTGTTTCAGTTGCTTTTTCTAATAATTTTCCCATTTTGTTTAAATTTTTTCTCGTTTCTAATGTGATGTATTTGTAATGAAGCACCCCTTTTCATTCCTTAGATTCGCTATTTATGTATCTTGATCATTGTCACCAGAGGTTTCTTATTAGTTAGTTTTATTTCATCAATCAACATATCCTTCTTACTCTTTTTCCCCCTAACTTCTGGCTTCTTTAGATAGCTGGTTAGCTCAATATTCATTTCTTTCCTTCCCAATGTAAACATTTTAAGGCCATAAATTTCTCCCTAAACATTGCTTTAGCTTTATCAAACCACCTGGGTTTTTTTATGGTTACCGTCATCATCATTCAGTTAAAAATAATTTTCAAATTTCTATTATGATTTCTTTTTTGACTCATGAACTGTTTCAACATGTGTTTCTTAAATTCCAAACTATATGGAGTTTTTCTAGTTATTGTTTATGTTTATTCCTAGATTATGTTGCTCTGTGGTAATAAAAAATGCTCTCTGTGATTAATATTTGTTGAAACTTGCTTTTTCCTCTAGGAATGTAAATATTCCATTTCTCTTAAAAAGAACATTCATTCCTCAGTTGTTGAGGCAGTTGGTCATATTTGTCTTATAGGTCCATTTGATTTGTCTTGTTCAGGTATTCTATATTCTTGATGATTTTTCTATTTTTGTTGCCTTTTTATTTTTAAATCAATTAACTAAAAGAAGCATTTGTAAACCTCTCACAGGGATTATCATTATCTAGTTTTTGCTTGTAGTTCTGTCAAATTTTACTTTACATCATTTGGAGCTGTACTCTTAGGTGCCATTTCATTGATGGCTGTAGTCTACTTGGTGAGCTGAGAGTTTACCATCGTGAAGTGGTTCCTGACCTTTTGGTGATAATGCTTTTTTCCTCATAAAGTCTCTTTTCTTTGATGTTCCTAGAGGAAAATAGCTTTCTTGCGGAGTTATTTTCAGTGTATTTTTTCCAGCCTTTTACTTTCAATCCTTTTGTGTACTTGTGTTTTAATTGTGTTTGTTAATAAAAGATACCCATTGAATATGTTTAAAGATAGTCTGACAATATTGTATTTTGACTGAAGAATTTAATACATTTACATTTACTGTAAAAACTAATGTGTTTGGTTTTAAATCTACAATGTTATTTTGAGTTTTTACTTGTCTTAGCTTTTCTGTTTTTCTTTTCTTGTTTCCTTTCCTTTGGACTGATTATTTTTATTGCTAATTTGTTTCTCTACGAGTTTTGAAATTATTTACTCTTTTTCAGTGCTTTTAGCAGCTGTCCTCAGGACAACTACATGCTTATCATAGTCTGAAGTTGTGTATTTACTCCTCTGATG
The DNA here is from genome assembly GCA_039655065.1 of Glossophaga mutica. NCBI lineage: Eukaryota > Metazoa > Chordata > Mammalia > Chiroptera > Phyllostomidae > Glossophaga > Glossophaga mutica. The sequence goes on along the minus strand of CM077304.1, from coordinate 19,274,289 downwards.
ACTTATAGGACATTACTATACATTGCATTTTTAATCCAGATTAATATTATTTTAAAGTTGTTTTATATGAGCTGCTTTTTCTACAGACTTTGCTACATATTCATTATTTGCTTTTTAAAAAAACTTTTTCTTGCATTTTAGACATTCTGTCTAATTACTTTATATACGACATGCTGTGGAATTTCCTTTGGTGGGGCTCTTCTGGAGGCAAACACTCAATTTTTGTTTGCCTGCTAAATGTTATTGTTTGACATTTGTTTATGAAATAAGCTTTACAAAGTAGAGAATTTAAGGCGGGACATTATTTTATTTCAGGACACTGAAAATCTCATCTACTCATTTACATTGTTGTGGAGGGTCCAACAGTTGTTGCTTTAAAAGTTTTCTGACTTCCTTCACTGGTTGCTGTTGAGAGTTTGTCTTTTCACCGTTTTACGGGGAATGGCTTTCTTTTTGTTTCTTTTGCTCACATCAGTGTAATGGTTTGGAACACAGAGTGTGGAGCCAAACTGCCTGGGTTTGAATCCCAGCTCTGCCACTTTCTGATTTTGTGAACTTCAGTATATTAGTTAACTTTTTCTGTAGCATGGTTACCTTCATCTGTAATCAGAGATAGTTGTGTAAACAAACACCTAACTTCAATAAATAGTGGTTGTCATTTATTATCTCAAATTATTTTAAAATTATTATGCTGTTTTAAAGTTTAATAATTTCAAATACTTATGTGATACACTTGGTAAATATTATTTAAAAGCACCTTGTAAAGAATGGGACCAATATCTCCGTATAGTAATAGATTCTTTCGCTGCCTACATTGTGCAGAAAACAGAGTAAACTGTCCCTAACCAGCAAAATTAAAATTTATAGCAAATTGGTTTTAAAAAAACCCCGTTTGCTACTAAATGCTGCTTTCAAATTTGCATCACATACATGACTCCTTATTTTAATACATATTGTCTTTAACTATGTATCATAATCTGTCTCTAGGCCCATGTCCGTGGGTACGCATTTGCAACAGAGCTAACTGAGGGGCAAGAGGAGAGGGAGGCAAGTACCTGGGGGCAGTTCAATGTCAGTCCTGCGCTCTCGGAGACTGAACAGGGATCCGGACCCTTGGAGAGTCTTAAAGAGGAGCCACGCTTTTAAAAACGGAACAGTTGGTCACTACAGCCTTTTACAGAGGAACCTTCTACTATCGAATTCTTTTATTTCTGGGCTAAGAAGAGCCTTGGGCTTTTTTCCCAGGAAATGCTGGCTGTGTGGTTTTGCCCTGTTCAGCATTTTTATTTGCTCTTTGTGTCCTGCCTGGGTCTATGCCTGCATTTCCCATTTCCTGGCCCTTGAGTGCCGGCCCCTCTAGCTGTGCCTTGGGTAGCTCCTGGGGTCCTTTGACTCCTGTGACCGGGTCAGGCAGTGAAACCGCCCGGGCTTCCCTCCCCTGCTGTCCAGCACCTTCTCCCATCTGGCCCCGAGTTCTGCCTCCTCGGGCTGACTACCCTGCCCACTCTTGGGCAGTTACACGTAATTCCATCACCCTTGTTATATTAATTAATTAATAGTCTCTTTAGTATGAATTTTAATGGCAATTTTATATCCTTTTTCCAATTAAAATTGCATTGTAAACAGTTTCCTAAGTCATAAAGGATTATTTTGTAATTATCATGTTAATTAAAATTCCATTGATGATAAAAAAAAGAGAGAGAAACTTTAAGATATCACTTCAGAAACATTTAAAGCTATTTCTCACATTTTGAAAGTACCTTCCTTCCCACCATTCCAAGTTAAATACTTGCCACATATTCCATATATGTTTTGAAATAATCTGTAGTTTGTTTTGAAGAATTTAGTGGTCAAATTGTGGTTCCAAGAATACTCCTGGCTCATGGAGCCAACATAGTGGGGGATGAGTGGTAATTTTTTTTTAAAAAAATCAAATTCAAGAAAAAAATATCAGGATGCATCACATATAGTAAGTGAACATGTTTCCCAGAACTTTTGTTTCATGACAGATATGTTAAAAAAAAAAAAGAAAATTTCTTAGGGCACTCTTCAACATAGGTCAGAAAGAATCCTTTCACTGGCTGGCAAGAGAACCAACAGCCTGATAAAAGAATGTGTCTATTCAGGGAGGGCATGGAAAGAGAAAGATCACCTGGGAAACAGAATGTTCACCTAAGTAGTTACTTTAAAAAAAAAAAAACAAGGAAGGAAATATCAAATATAAAGTTCATTTCACAGGGTCATAGAAATATCACATCCGTATCCATCTGGGGCAGGATGATCCGAGAAGTTAATGGCAAGACTTCGTCTCTGACTGATAATTTAGAACAACAAGGTTTCATTCGTCAACAGTTGTGTCTGACAATTAACATGGAAGCATGAGCTGGTGTCAGAGATGAGAAGCAAAGCACCACATAACAAATTCTGATTTAAACAGGTTGCTTGGGGGATTTTCTTAAGCCACAAGCAAAGACACAGAACACACAGTTTTTCCATTTCTTAGTTCGTGGATGTTTTTCCCCTGTGACAATTACTGTGTCTGTATCAGGTCATGATAAAAGGTGTAGTTGCTGCTGTAAGTCTCAGTCAGAAAATTAGGAAACACTGGCTAGATCTTCTCAGTCCTAAGATGCTATCGTTTTTAGAAGCTAACACTGAAGTTTGTTTGATGATTTAAATACATCCTGGTATATTCAAGCATGCACCTACTCATTTTACTTGGCCTTTAGTGTAGCATTTTGTGTTGAATAACTGGCTGAAGCTCATGAAACCCACAGGGTGATAGCACCAGTGAACACTTATGTAGAGCTCATTAGGTTCCAGGCACTTGACTTGTATCTGCCTCACAATGACTCTATGGGGTGGATACCATTGCTAGCCCCGTTTTATAGACATGGGAGCTGAGAAACGGGCTGAAGGGATGCTGATTGGCGTGAAGTCAGGACCAGAGCAATCTGACTCCAAGTCTGTGTCCTAAGCACGGTGCTGTGTTGAGTCTTCAGAGGATGGTCCTGGTTGCAGGTGCTTCTCGACTCTGGAAAGGATGGTAATGAAAATTAACATCTAACTTAAGGCTTTGGAGTTTCCAGGGCCTTAGAGGGTCCTTGGATAACACTATAAGTTAACATCACTGAATTCATCCTCTCAGTCCACTCCAGTTTATCTACTACTCTGAAGCAGAAATACTAGCAGGAACTAAGGATGCTGGTGGCAGCAGAGTAGAAATGCCAGGACCAGGGATTTGAATGTAAAATTTTCAGATAAGTATTCCATGCCATGATACTTCAGAGTTAAGTTTATAACTTGGAAAAGTTTAACTTTTCAAGAGTCGGGGCAGACATTACGTTATCCCATTTGACAAAGTTATCTTTAGGAGAATATAGTAGAACCACATTGCAAGCTCTTCACTAGACCTTTGTTACAAACTAAACAACTTTTGAATAATTTCAGTATTTTCTGGAGACTTCTCTTAGGACCACCCAAGTCAAATTTCAGATTGGAAAAAAAACAAGGGAACGTGAACTGAGTTCAACGCTCTCATTTTATAGATCACGATGCAAAGTCCCATATAGACTTGATCAATGAAGGCCACAGCTCATCAATGGCAAAAATAAATATGGGAAGCTAAGCCTTCTAATTCTTACTACTGATTTCTTTATAATATACGTATAACTCAATTGCTTACTAACTAAGTGGAAAATACTGACAGGATGGCACAGGCTGACCCACAGTGTGTTCGGGCCCCAGGACAGGACTAGTCTTAGTACATCTTGTCCAGGCGTGGCCAGTGGCCAGTATCATGACTGCAGTCCCTTGAGATGCTGACAAGGTTGTGACAGATTGCCACAGAAGGTAAAAAGACCTGAAATGTCTGACTAAAGGTCATAATGTTAATGCTTAATTCCTTGTTTTTTCAGGCATACAATGATAGGTTGAAACTCATTTCCCCCAAAAGGCGGGAGGCATGGCTGCATTGTGCCCAGCAGTCTGCGTTGCTGCTGAGAGCTCTGACCCGCTTCCGATTCCTGCCTCTTTGACTTCTCTCCTCTGGAAGCCCTGGCGATTTCCCTCCGTTCCATGTTCTGAAATTCCTCAGCGTGCCTAGGTGTGGGTCTTCCATCCCTCCTGCTAGATAGTTTGGGTGCCCCTTTCACTCCTGCAAGTATATTCTTCAGTTAATGGAGATTTGTTGTTGTTGTTGTTAATGTTCTCTATCTGATGATCTCTGTACCTTTGGAATTTCTAATACTCAGATATCGAATATTATTAGATTGAGTGCTTACTTTTCCTATTCTCCCTCGTTTATGTTTTTAAATTTAGGTTTACTTTCTATTCTTCAAATCTTTTATTGATTATTTCATTGTTATGATTACATTTTTAAAAATTTTTAAGAGCTCTTTTGCATGTTTTGATTGTTCTAGGTTAATATAGCATTGTGTTCTCATTTCACAGATGCAATATTGTCTTTCTTCTCTCTGAGGATATTAATTATGGTTTCATTGAAGTTTTCTTTGCTCTCTGTCTTGTCACTGATTCTCCAAGTTCCTTTCTTATGCTAGCTTTGGTTGCTGCCTTTCATCTCATGTTTAGTGACTGCTGGCTCTCCATTCATTTTGGAGACACTAAGAAGCATATGGGGTCAGGCTCACTGATTTATAGGCCTCACTGTAGGGTAATTGCAGGATCCAGCAGTTTCATTGGAGGATGCTGAAACATGGGTATCTGTAGATCTTTTCTCATTGGTCCGTTTCCTGTAGGAGAACACTTTTAGAGTCCTGTCTGGTTTCCTACATTCTGGAGTGGGGTGGGGGGTGCAGGGAGGGGGCTGGAGTCGAGTAAGGAGATATCTCTTACTCAGAATAGACTTTCACTTAATTCCAGTGTTTCCATTTCAGCACCTCACCCTGTACCTAACGTTCCTGAGCATAGATCTCTTCTGATTTAACCTCGCAGAGAGCAAAATGGACAAGTTCAGCCAGCAGAGAGGAGATACGGAAAGGGGGGAGTCTCGAGATGCGCTCAGGGAAAGAGTGCGAAGGGTGTGGTCTAAGACCCCTGATGCCTCCAGTCCCCGATGCCAGTTGTTGGCAACCCCTCCACAGTCAGGACACAGCCTTTCCTCTCCGCCGAGTCAGCTGCACTCTTCCAAGTGCTTTCCGCCATTCAGAGTGTTAACACGTTGTCTGCCTCGCCTCTTGTTCTGTCTTTGTGGATTTATGCCTTTTTAAAAAAGAATTCCTTCACTCTTATATTCACTTGATTTGTGAGGAAGCAGAAATAAAAAGCATACACTTAACTAGTCAATTTTCTGGCAGCTCTGGGCCTCAGCTTTGTTATATCTACAATGAGGGACATAAGAGTAGATAGACCATCTCCAAGGGTCTGTGACCCTCAAGTTCTATGACTCCATGACTGTAAATAGATGCTGTATCATGTAGGACCGATTCTAAGAATTGTCAGAATTCAAACAACAGGGAACCTGTTAGAGCCTGAGTCGTGAGGAGAAGTTTCATCTCGGAGGTGGGGACTGTGTGTTGATTGAGTGGAAGGCAGGGGAGGGAACAGCATAAATGAATACAGAGAAGCAGCCATGGCTAGTGTGGGAAAAGGGCAAAACGCTAGATGTTCACCAGGTGTGTATTTGGAACTTGTGGAGGGCTTTCAAAGGCTGAGATTTAAACTTGCTGGAAGTAAGAAATGTCACTCTTCAGAAATAATATAATGTTGCTACCAAAGAACATTTATTTTCATCTCGTAACCTTTGCACAATTCCTGTTCATTTCTTCTTTGAGGGAGTTGAACAAAAAGCCCTCGTTTTTCTCTTTTAAAGAAAAGCTTTTTCAAGTTTAATGATACTGTTTTGAGAAGTGATATGCATTTCTTGAAGCAAAGTGTAATTTTGATGTCACATTTTATATGCCTTTTAATCTTCTTACAGGTTTTATTGCTGTACGCGTATAACTTGAAGTCCCTAAAGACTTCAGACCTGAGCCCCACCAACGTCAGCGGTATCTGCGTCGGCTCTTTCTGGGTTCCCCTGAACAGGCAAGTACAGCTGGATCGCCCGCCGCTCTAGCTTTCACTGTTGATGTTGTCATGAGAACAGGCTGTTTCAGTACCGTACAAGGTGAACCCTAGGAGAAATTGTAGAAGATGTTTTGAGAAAAACATCCTCCTTTCGGAGGAGTATGATAGTGCAGTAGTTGAGAGCACACAAGCTGGATCAGCCTGCTTGGTTCAAGCGCCACCTGTGCCCCTGAACTACCTTTGCAGCCCTGAGCAAGTTCCTTAACCTGTCTGTGCCTCTGTCCCCTCTCCAGTAAAATGGGAATAACGATAATAGTATATCTAAGGTCGCTGGAGGAACAGTTCCTGACACTGGATGAAGTTTATAGAGAGGACAGGATGTTGCCTGTACTACATTTGGGGTGAATGTAAAAAGTAACTTAACATGGCTTTGCATCGGGTTGCAAAGTTCAGGCCAGACACCACCGTATCGCTCGTCTTACCCTTTCCTCTTTACTGGATGTGTCTGAGGCTGTTCGCTGGTCAGACGTCTCGGCTTCAGCTAGGCTGCTTTCCGCACCCCATCAAACAGGCCATACCCTCACTTGTGCTCATGCGTGGTTTCTCCTTTTTCCTGTTTCACGTTACTAAGCTCCTTGTTTGTTTTCCATTTTTTTTATTGCTTAGTTAAATTAGTTTTGATTCCACAGTTCATTGCCCATATGACCCCAGCCTCCATACCATCATTTGTAAGATGGGAATAATACCTATTCTGCCTACGCTGAGGTTACTGTTAGGATCAAGCAAAGGGTGCACGTACTTTGAAAGGTCCAGTCTCATTACTAACTCCCGTGTCTGTGAGTGTCAGCCGTCGTCCTGCTGGGCACCCGGTGGGTGCTTGGGGAACAGAGACTTGGGGCTCCTCTGGAGAGCGTTGTTCATGCTCCGTGATTTTTGTTTCAAAAGACTCTTTTTGGCCTTGGAACAAAGGAGAATAAAACAAGAGATGTTTCGAGAGCTACTTTAAAATTACTGGGCAACGATTTTTTCTTTCTTTCTTTCTTTCTTTCTTTCTTTCTTTTTTTTTTTTTTTTTTTGTGAAATAACAGAAACTTTGGACACAGGTCATATACCAACAGAGCTAAGCAACAAAACTAGGAAATTATACACTTGCCTTTTATGTTCAGAAACATGGCGAGATGTTTTTCTCGAACCACATGATGAAAATGATCGTAATTTCTGCAGAATAGAAAGTAATCGGACTGACAGGATTCTTTTTTATTCTGAAATGTTCTGCACTATGGTGTGTTCATGGTCAATGGTAGGGTCACGCAGGTCAGTGCCCCGTCACTGAGGCCATCACGGAGGAGGGTGGCTGACAGCCCTTCATCTGCTCTGTCCCTTGGTGGCGCGGTGAAAACAGGCTCTTTCTCCCACCCAGTAAGGCATCCCTGTGCTCTTGGGAGGGTCAAGACAAGATCAATTCGTGGAGAACTGCTGCTCTTGTTGATCATCCTTTGGGAAGGCAAAATGAGAGGGCGCTGTGGGGAACTGAAATTCGCGAATAAGAACTTTCCTGACACCAATTTGCTCTGTTGGGTCATACAGTTCTTTTCCATAAAACATTCCCTCCTTCCCTGTACACGCACACGTGCATCGCAGACGCTGAGGCAGGCACATGGACCCTGCTCCCGTATCATAGTCGGCCGTGCGGCTCTTCCTCCTTCAGCTCTGCCAGGGTTTTTCCGTCCGCGGGCTCCACTCAGCCTTCAGAGCATCCGCCCACGGGCCCCTGGCCCGTGACTCCAGAAGCTTTCTGTCTGTAGCACAGTTGATACCAGGTCCTCTGCCCTCCTCCTTGGCTTTTTCTTTTCCTTCTGTCTTGATTTTCCTCCCGACTCTCCACTCCCCAAACAATTCACCTCAGTGCTGTGGGCTCACTAATTGTATTTTTTAGAGCCATTGCGAACTTGTCATAATTCTTACCTTCAGTTCAGCCAGAGACAGTCATAGCATGGCATCAGGGCTTATGCAGGGGTAAATCTTCTGTCACTGCCTGGAGTTTGTTTGGCCATGTAGACGTTTATACTCTCTGTTTCCGTCTTCAGCAGTATTTTGGTCAGGTACAGCTTTCTCTGTGCCGTTGCCAGTCTGTAACGATGTATCCACCTGAGTGTACAACTAGCTCGTATACATTATGCAAGTTAGAACTGTGCCCCTTTTCTCGTGTTCCTTGAATGAAGGAATAATTGGATGAATTATGTTTAGGAATAGCAGAAACCAAATGTTAAATAAATAAGGACTTACTTTACACATAGTATTGATTCTTGGAATAAATGAATGCCCTTCTTACCTTTTCAAATAAAATATATCTTTGTTATTTTTAGCGTTATTTCAATTCACGAGAAGCTGTCTAATCTTACACAAATAGCTGAAATATCATTGCCAGCAACTCCTGAAGTTACTCCAGATGAAAACTTGTCTGAAATCCAAGAAATGCAAGGGAAACCAATTGATAGTGAAATGAAAGTAAGTTATGAAACGATGGAAAATTACATTGCTGCTGTAGTTTGGATGTCATCATACGTACAACATTCTTAAATTCTTTTTTTACTTCATCAGAGCAGAACTATGTAGCTCTGCTTGAACTTTGTGGTTCTTCTGCACCCTGTTTTCTCTATGTAGAGTAACAGGTGTGACCCTTTGGGACACATAAGTAGTGTTGCCTTCAAAGTTCTAAGCGTACCAATTTTCAGAATCTTACGGTGCATGAAAACAAAGCCAGTCTAGAGATATCATTCAGACATACCTGTGAACCTGGACAAACAATGCTCTGTAACTTTATAACATTACTTTTAATTTTTCACTCTACGTGTATTGTTTGAACATTTTTATTACCCAAGTAATGTGCAAATAAAAACCAGAAAATACAGGTAAGCATATATCTGTCAGACTTTCCTATGCATATGTTTTTACTCAAAAAAAAGACACTGCCCTTACAGTGTGTTATTAATGTGGTCGCAGAGTTCACCCCATGGAGTGAGTAATTGGGTTGTTTCCCTTCTATTCCCGCTGAGCTCTAAACCCACTGAGAAGTGGGGCCCAGGAAATGGATACGTGGAGATCAGAATGTCAGCATCATTGCTAATAAAGCTGATTCGCAAACATGGCTTTAGGTCTGCAGCCAAATGAGCTTATTAATACTTTGCCGCTGAATTAGCCAGACTTACCCACCTAGTCACACAGTCAGCTAGCACACCTCTGACCATGAGATGCCCCCACCGCCCTTGTGCCTCCAGCCAGGCTTGCTGTCCTGCAGGCAGGCTGCCTCCAAAAATATAAACGATGATTACCCAGTGGGAGCTGGGCCCAGCATGCTCTGTTGCTTTTTTCAAACTCACCGATCAGGTAAGTCACTCCTCACTCCTGGCAGTGAATTAGTGAGGGGTCCAAAGACAGCTGGGAGTGTCCCTCCTTCAGGAGTGGAGCGGAAATTCCTTCCTGTCTATGGAATCGTGCTCTTTCCTAAGTACTTGCTCTGTGAGTTTCCATTTGTACATTCACCCAGTTTCTTGAGATATATATGCATATTTGGTAGTTACTGTGGTCATTTTTTAAAAAATCAGATGGCTATACAACATTCGAAATGAAAAGAAACAGTCTTCTGCCCAACTTGTACTGAATGAATTCCCGCCACCAGGGTCCCCTCTCTGATTTTCTTCTCTGAAATCTCTTCAGATCTTCCCTTTCTTTTCAGTCTGTTGTATCTTTTTTCTTACATCGCTTTCTGCTAGGTTACATTCAGTTGATTACCAACAACAATATTCTTAAGGAATATTATTGGTATGGCTCATTTTGTTTTCTTGTTTACCTCATCTAGGCACTCACTATGTGAAAATGTAAAAGATGGCAAATCTCCTGATTTTCAGGATATACTTGTTGGCATGTTTTCGGTGTGAATTTACCAGTAGAGTGAGTGCATTTTTCATTATTGTGGAAGCAACAAGCCCAGTGGCAAGAGGATTCCTCAGCACGAACAGTTAGGCTTTGCAAAATGCAGCTTTCCAGTATTTATGTCTCCTGGGCTCTGTGCTTGCGTTTATCACAGAACTGATGTCTTAGAATTTTAGTTACATGCCTTCTCCAGTGTTCTCACATGTTATAACATGAATTACCAGGCATTTAGTGATATTAATGACATACTGAGCACTAATAATAAATTTCCCAATAGATCAGCTATCTCAAACTCATGCAGTTTCATGTATACTGTACATAATTCTTTTTCTAAATTGCATGGTTGCCCTTTCTTGTCTATTTTCCAGAAGAACTGAGCTCTCATTCCATTTCTGCACTTCTTCTGTAGATTACTTATGATCACAATTTTTCAGTCACAGACCAAACTTATCAGATTGCGGTCTTTGAGCCATGTTCTAGGCTATTCTTTGCTGAAACCATCTTTTACTCCTATCACTACTGTATAGGTTATATATGGAAGATGATGATTTTCCTTTGCCTTTGTCTTAGATTGCCTAAGACAGGAGAGTGAGGGTCCGGGAGAGCAAGGATTCTGGTTTGTGCACTGCCACTCAGCTCTATGGAACTAAGGACCTTTCCTGGGACTAGCTTTACTCTCATTTCTAAAAATGGCCCTTTTGCCCTGGTCAGTATGGCCCAGTTGGCTGGAGCGTCATCCCACAGACGGAAGTTCGCAGTTTCGATCCCCAGTCAAGGTACATACCCCGGTTGTGTGTTCAATCCCCAGTTGGGGTGCATATGAAAAGGCAACCAGCCATGTTTCTCTCTCACATCGATGTTTGTTCCTCTTTCCCTCTCTCCTTCCCTCCCTCCATTTCTCTCTCTCTAAAAGTCATGAAGAAATATGCTCCAGTGAGGATAAAAAGAAAAATGATTGTTTCACTCAGAAAAAGAGATGAGCCCCTTTCGTTGGAATGAGAGTCATCAGAATTTCCCTGGGGGTCAGATGTAGGTATCAGATTGATCACAATGAGCCCAGTGTCTGAGCCAAGAGGTGGGCTGTGCATACAAACAAATTAGGAATGAATGGGGGCTGGGGAGCAGGGGCAGAGGGAGGAATCCAGAGGATGGGTCTGCCTTAACCAACGTGTGAGGCTTGCTCTCATGTCCTGACTGGAATGGCATATGCGAGCAGGTCAGCTCTTGAGTAGAAAAACTTTCTTCTGTCCTGACATTGGCCTCTGTATTCTTCAATTTATTCTGTTATCCAACTTAGAAAGTGCCTCTTCCCCTTTTAGTAGGTCATTTTTAGATGTGTTTTAGTTCTGTTAGTTTTTTATAAGACAGAATGTCATCAAATGGAAGAAAAGCTAGTATTTAGGTAAATTGGCAAACTAATTAGTTCATAACATTTGGAAGCTGAGAAATGGAAGGAACATACAAAGTTTCCATTTTTTCCCAATATACTAACAAGCACTTAAAAGAAGAAAAAAAGCAACTAGATTTTGGATTATAGCAAATAATATCCCATTGAGTGAATCCGCCAGTTCGTTGTCATGACAACCTTCACTGGGAGCTAATTAGAAGTTAACTAGGATGCTTGAAGAGATCGATTCTGGTGGAGAATTGAACAGGATTTCATAATCTCTATAATCTAATATATTAATATCTATCACAGTATAGATTTTTGGTGGGTTATTAAACATAAGGGTCCAGAAAAATGTGCTTTTGGTTGATATGGGGAGTAGTAAATCTTGTTCTCTTTCCCATTTCTTTCCCTTTTTTTCTTTTCCCCTCAAATCCCTGTGGTCTGGAATAAGCCAAGAACTTCATAAAACAGTAATTTAAGATGCATTGGGAGAGCTACAGAACAGGTGTTTCAATCTTTTCCGGCTTGAAAACCTTGTAGGTCCTTCTTCAAAAATGAACACCACCAGCTCAGAATGGCTGAGTTGTTTTAACCTGTCATTCACAGCTTTGGGGGTATCTTCAGAGTACATCACGCAGTTTACAGCCTATGAAAGATGCAGACCATCCTGATTTTAAGACAAAAACATCTTTTTGGAATGATAACATCCTGATACAAAAGGCTGAAAATATGTTCACCAAAGTCATCCAAGGTCAGCTCAGCAAACGTATGGAATGCCTGGAGTGTGCGAGGCAATTAAAATGAGCATGTTGTCAAATTATCCCAAATACCAAAGTGCTGTCAAAGCATGGGACAAAATAAAATTGGACATCAGCATCAATTAACAAATTATTTTTGAGAAGCAATTATTTGAAAAACTCTCTCAGTCTTGGGGAATATAAGAAATATAGGAATCGGTACAATTAGGTCTCTGTCATGGAGGAGCTTAATTTTTGTGTGAGTTTGGCTATGTACCCAGATGTCATTCATAATGAGCCAGCTGCCTGGTGGCCCTCTTTTAGCAAGCGAAGTGAGGCACTTAAAGAAACATCAGTCTGACGTTCAAAACCATTGAAGACAATCTAAATCTTTATAGAGTCTCTCGTAAGAACATTCAAGAGGAAATCCTTTCGGAATACACAGCAAAACTTCTTTAAAGTCTTATTTTGCTCAACTCTCTTGCTCTCAATAGCTCTCTAACATCCACAGCGATCTTCAACATCTGTCTCATTTGGCTCAGACTCCTAAAACTTTCCCTCCAACTTGGTGTGTGTGGAGTGTTTTATTTCCTCTCCCCTTCCTGCTCTGGTTCAGCTCTTTATTATGGAGTTCAACTTAGTGTCTCTGACTTCTAGTTTTCCTATTTCCCCTGTTACTGGATTGTGCACCATTCAAAAGGATTAGGTTGTGGAATCTTTCCCTCTCAGTGGTGGGGCTGTTGATGCCAACTGTTTTAATTTATTATTTTTTTAGATCTTATTCATATTGATATGGGGGGAGGAAAAAAGAGAGGGAGAGAGAGAAATGAGCTTACTTTGTATTTGCTTAAATAGCTCAGATAACACTTTATAACTTCGGTAAAGTAAAAGGTCATTTTTTGTACCCCCAAATACCTTGTGCTGCCACCATACTGTTGCAGCAATTACCTGTTTATGTGTCTCTTCCTCTCTCTTGAATTTGTATTACCATGCTCAGGGGTCTTACCATTTTATCTCCAGTATCTTGCCCGGTAGGTAAATCATTAGTGCCTTCTCAATACTTGCCTGGGAAGCTTCTAGCTGGAGACTTGTGGAGCACACTCGTTCCCGACCGAGCACACAGCAGGGGATGCGATGTGAAATCATGGAACTGAATGTCACAGTCTGGGGACAGTGGGCCAGTGCTGTGGCAAGAGAACAGGGTGAATGCGGTGGGAGGTGCAGCCGAAGGGATGGGTGGAACTGGGCGCTTCCTCCTCTCTGATCGCACACAGTGTTGGAAGTCTGTCTCTCCTATCCCTCCCTCCTGATGATGAACTTCTCAAGGGCTCTCTTTCTGTTTCGTTCATCTCCTGTTACCACTCCATGGTACGTAGGATGCACTCAACAGATGCTGAATGAGTAAATGGTGAAGGAACATTGTTCTGCAGGACGGGGTCTGTGCAGGGGTAGGGCAACGCCCAGAAGGGCATCCTGTGCTCCACACACCTTTTACTAAGATAACCCTGGTGGCATGCGAAGGAAGGATGAGGGAAGCAAGAGTTGAGAGCGTGAAAAACAATTGAGGAAGCTTTCCCCATATTATAGGTGAAAGGCGAGGAGGATTTCAACTAAGTCAAAGAATTAGCTTTGTTATGTTAGAAAGTCATTCAGAAGTCCATCCATCGTAGAATCAAGATGCTCCTTGTTGACGGAGAAATGGCAGGATCGAGCCAGGGCCACCGTGTGTCTTCCCAGGCTCCTCGCCAACCACGGCTCTCCTCCTGCACCTCTCAGACGGGCGGATGAGCTGGTGCTTTCCGTCTTCGTTTCGGTGGTCGCGTGGTCCCTAGAGGTTCCTCACAGCCCAACATCAAGTCAGCCCGTTTCTCACGTGTGTTTGTGATTCACCTCAGGTAATGCCAAAGCAACAGAATGTTGAGGTGAAATTTCTGTTCAATCAGTGTTGCAACTGGCAGCGAAAGGCATTTACAAGGCAACGTCGCTGCTCACCTGTTAATGTGAAATCCTGACTGATACCGTTTCGCTTGATAGGTCTCGATGAAGTCATGACAGTAACGCATCGTGGGTGTTATTGAAACATTTCGTGTAGAAAGAAAATAACTAGTCCTAAGAACTCAATTAGAAATGTAGAAAGGTAGGTAATGAGAAAAGTATAGGAGTGGATTGTGTTCTCCTCTGTCTCGCAGAAGGAACCAGGAGCCTGGAGAGTTCATCAGAGGAGACTGGTGTTCCCTGGGCAGTGCCGGGCGTCCCGCCTGCTCTCCATCCGTTTCGGTCCCAGCGAAGCAGCCCTGCGTTTAGCGGTGATCCCTTCCTGCACAAGCAGTTTGATTTACCCTTCTCTTGTCTCTTCAGCCCAGTTCCCCATTTTGTGTGTATAGGAGGACATTCAAGTTCACTTTTTAAGTTCACATTTAAGTTCACACTTCCCAGTTAGAACAGTCCAGGTCACCTTTAAACTGTGGGCAGAATTATCTTTTGAAAGCACCTGAATTCCCTCAATTTCCTACCCACCAAAATTCAAATTCCTTGGTTTTACCTGTCCGGGTGTGAGTTTGCTGTCCGGCCTTATTTCTCACCACTCTCGCTGCCGTGCCCCCTGTACCAGCCCACCACAGAAACCACATCAGATCCCTGCGCGCCCCGAACGCGCACTGCGTTGCTGCTTACCGGGCCTCTCCCATGCAAAATGCCCCGTCTTTGTTCTCCGCCAAGTGAACTCCTATGACTCGGCCACTCTCCGTTCACGGGGCCGTTCTCCAGGAAGTCTTCCCTATGCACCGTGCTTGCACTTACTCTCCCCCACCTTCAGGCTCCTATAACGTGTCGTAATGATGCGTGTTCTGACCACATTCTTCTGGGTATTTCATTTAGTTGTGTAAGTATCAATTTTTCTGTTACTGTAAACTTTGGGAGGACAGGGCCTGTATTCTTTGTGTTCCACAGCACCTAATATAATGCCTTAAATGTATTTGTGAAATTAAATTAAATTGCCCTGGCTGGTGTGGCTCGGTGGATTGAGTACCAGCCTGGAAACCAAAAGGTCACGGGTTAGATTCCCAGTCAGGGCACAGGCCTGGGTCGTGGGCCAGGACCCCTGGGGGTTGGGGCGGGGGGGGGGGGGGCGGGGGGGGGACACTTGAGAGGCAACCACACATTGATGTCTCTCTCCGTCTCTTTCTCCCTCCCTTCCCCTCCCTAAAAATAAATAAATAAAATCTTTTTTAAAAACTAAATTAAATTAGGTATAACTTTGGATCTCTAAAATTTGATCTTTTCTATGTTTATACATTTATTAAAACTTGGACATAACATGGTATGAGGCTGCGAGTTCCATTTTTTCCTTTTTTATTTTCAGGTTTTAATCAGCACTGGTCAGTTATCATGTAAGAATTAATGTACTTTTATCACTTTAATATTTCTGAATATCATTACATATATGTATGTGTATAATACATAAATATATGTATTGTATACACATGCAAGCATAATACACACATACATACATACATATAGTGTGTATATATATGTATATAAACACTACAATAAAAGCAAATTGTTGCTTCCTTCAGGGATGGATGCTGGCAATGACAGTGTTAGAGTTATGACTCCTCTAATTAATTGTAAGTGAAGAAAACCTACTTACATTAGCTCAAGTGAAAAAGGAGGTTAGGTGGGGAGGCAGTATTTTGCAGGGTCCAGAACGTAAGCTCATGCATAGCCCTGGAAACAGTACCCACTGGGCCTCACAGGAAGCGGACTGGAGAGTCAGGAGCCGAGAGTGTGCTCAGTTCCACAGGGGGCCCAAGTTCGCCTCTTCTGTTTCTTCCTCTGACTCCTCTGGCATCTGGGCCAGTGGCTGCCTTCTCCAGCTCCGTATCCGGGTCTCTCAGCTCACACGGCCAGTACTAACTACCGCAGTCCTTCGTTGTCCTTCCTTATGAGAAATCACAGTGGCGGAGAACCTGACTGATTCAGCCCTGCCGATGGGTGGATCCCTCAGGGTCGGATACGAGCAGGGCTCTGTCCGTGTGGCGGGGCTGGGGCAGGGCTGTCACCAGTAGACAACGTGTGATACTGGCTCCCGCTTCCTATGCATCTCCTCTTTGCATTTCGTTCCCACTCCCAACCCTTCTTCTCTGCTGAAACCCTTCTCCGGACTCTCTCCACGCCTCTCTTCTAGGGAGAGAAGTGACTTTTCAATTTCTTATTTTTAGTGTGAATTACTTCGTTGTTCTTCTGAAACATGACTTTTAACAGTGACAATGTAGGGAAAGAATCCTAAAGACACATTCTTTTAAATTAAATCTTGTACTTTGTGGCCATCCCATGCTTTTCAAATGACCCTAATTACTTAAGGGATTGCAACCCCTGAGTCCCTCCAAGTCTCAACCTGAGCATTGGAGTTAGGTGATGACGCAAGAAAATACAAATGCAGTAAATCGTTTATAATTAAAATATCTATTATTTCACCAGGAAGATCAACCTTACTACATTGTTTTCTCATTTCTAGGACATGATTATTGAATGTTGCTTTGAAATAATAAGTCTGTTTTTGACTGAGGGAGAGACACCATCACTATCTGAGGTACGTATTTCTTTTAAAACTGTGTTTGACGCACTCACAGGTGTTGTTGCTATGGAAATGGAAACATCTATTATGAAAGTACCAAGGGCCTAACCCTTCTTAATTAATGTGAGAGAGTGATAAACATGAATTTATAAGAGCATGTTATTTTGTTTAAAAATATTCTTTGTTTAAAAATCAACTAGTACAGAAAATTATGAAGAGAATAATGTTGAAGTCATTTCAAATCTATCTCAGAGAATAGCCACTATTAACATTTTGGAGAATATCTCAAATGTTTTCCATGTATATATAAACTTTAGAATTTTTATGTCAATGGGATCATACTGTATATGCATCCTATATCTTGCTTTTTCTAATTCAACAATAATGGTATAGACATTATTGTTTTTTTTGTGTGTGGAAGCTTACCTTGTATTGAATGCCTGCATAATAGTCTCTTTTATGTATTTGTTGTGTCAGGCTTTATTTACAGAACCAGATTTCACTCATGGATCTTGAGGGTGAAAGATTTTAGTATATATCATACATATTTCACCCTTCTCCATTATCTTCTTAGAGTTAATTCTTAGGAATAAGATTTTGGAGTAAAAAGTGATCAAATGTACATAATATAAAGTGACAGTGCAATAAAATACACATAATGTAAAGTTTACAGTTTTAACCGCCTGTGGCGTCGTGCAGCCACAGTGCTGTGCAGCCATCCACGCCGTCCATCCCTGGAACCTTCTCGTCATCCCTGGAACCTTCTCCTCATCCCTAGTGGATACGTTGCGCCCATTAAATAAGAAATCTCTGTTCTCGCCTCCCGCAACTCTTGGTAACCTCGACTTTGTACCTCTGTTCAGCTCTGCCTGTTCTGCAGACCCCGTGTACGTGGAATCATGCAATGCCGGTCCTTCTGTGGCCGGCTCATTTCGTTTAGCACCGTGTTCTCAGCGTCCACCCACGCTGTAGCCTGCGTCTGCCCATTGTTCCCTTCTGAAGCTGAGTAACAGTTTACCGTATGAATATGCCACATCTGTTTATTCATTCCTCTGAGGCCAGACGTTGAAATTGTTTCCACTTTCTGGCTATTCTAAGTAGTACTTCTGTAAACATGGGGTCCAAGTAACTATTTGAGTCTCCTCTTTCAGTTCTTTCAGGTATATACGTAAGTGAAATCGGTGGACTGTATGGTAATTCTATTTTTCACTTTTGCACACCCCCCAAACTGTTTTCTTCAGAGGTTGAACCCTTTTACTCTCCCACCATGAATGCACAAGTGTTCTAGTTTCTCCACATCCTCACCAACATTTGATAGTTTTCTTTTCTGGTGGGGTGTGGGGTAGGCGATGATTGCTGTTGTAGTGGCATGAAGTGGTATCTTGCTGTGATTTTGATTTGCATTTTCCCAATGACTAGTTTAGTTGAACATCTAAATGATGAACACTGTTTGCCACTCATATATCTTTGGAGAAATAGCTGCTCAGTCCTTCGACTGTGTTTGAGTTGGCATGCATGTTGTGGTGTATAATTGCAAATGGTGCTCCAGAAATGTTGCACCAGTCTCCTTGCCCATTGGTGGTAGATGAGAGGGCCATCTTACTCACGAGTTTACCCACCCATGTTCTTCTCCTCCTGGCTCCTCTCCCTCTCTCTCTTCCCCTTCTTCTCCCGTTCCTCCTCCTCCGCCTTCTCCTCTTCTCCTAACCATTGTAGGTCTAACAAATGAAAAACAACATTTTCACTTTTTAAATTTCTACTGTAAATAAGGCCAAATAGAGTTCAGGTGTTTGTTGGCAAGCTGTGCTTCTCCTGTTGTGAAACGGCATTCATTCATTTATAGTCAACCACCAAACACTCAGAGTGAACTGTCTGTGCATCAGGAACTTCTCTCCAGGCCCTGGAGAGTAAGCTCTGAACAAGCAACACGGACTCCACTGTCTTGGAGCTATCATACTTTCGTGAAGAAAACAGTAAATCAATGAGCTAGATAACTTGAGGTTTTATCAAGGGCTGTGAAGGAAAAAGAGGGCGGTGTGTTCAGAGTCCCGACTGGCAGGCTGAAGCCTGTGAGCCCCCTCGGGCCCACTGTCTGTTTTGAACATAAATTGTATCAGAACACAGCCATGCTCATTCGTTCACTTGGAGTCTGTAGTTGCTTTGAGCTACAAGCGCAGAGTTGGGTAGTTTTAACAGAGACCACAGGTTCACAAAGCCTGTCTTATTTCCCGTCAGGCCCTTCACAGAAAAAGTTTGCTGACCTCTGTCTGTGATGGAAAATAACCAGAATCAGAGTGACAAATGTGATACGGTCATAAGGGGTCCTCTTAGGAGATGGTATTTGAAGTGTGTGCAGGACTCTGAAGTGTTACACTGCGTCCTTCCTACTATATTATTAGTTTCTTGGGGGCGGGGGCAATGCTGCCTGAGTCTTTGAATTCTTACAGTTACCTCTACATTATATTAAGTAGTTACTGCTTCTTGAACTGAATTGAATTCCCTTCAGTTTTAAACACCTGACATTTAATGTTGGCTTTTTTAAAAACAATTATTTGGCCATTCATATTCTTTCTCATTTTTAAATGAGGGTCTTAAGTTTTTAGTATGGAAATACATCGATTTACTGTGGCAGACCATTGGTAGTAAAATCAAACTTGAAACCTAATTTTGTACAAACTGTAATTAATAACAGGTCACAGTAAAAGGTTTCATGATTTTTAGTATGAATGAGGTTTGGCTTTTGAGAGACCAGGCTTGAAAGGCCATCCTTGAATCTTGTTAGTTGTGTGACCTTAGGCAAGTTTTCTCGAATGGAAAACAGGGTGATGATATCAACTTCTTGCAGGTGTGAGTACTAAAGCAAAGAGTGAATGTTAAGTACTTGGCACAGGGCCCAGTGCAAATAAGTGTTTAGTAAATATTATCTCCTTCACCATCATCACTGTCATCATCATCTCTACCAAGGTCGTGCATCCATGTGTGAATTCATCATCCTCAAGATAATCAATTTTAAACAGACTTTTAGGATCCAAGTTTGTTTTGAAATATCGATAGACAAGGAGAGGAAGAGTGTTAAAGGCAGAGAGAGAATTAGGACTCATTTCCTTTCCTGTAAAGTGAAGCAGTGTTGTTGAATCCCGGAGGAATTGGGTTGGTGTGCAGGATCCCAACGGGAGATGCAGGGGTGGTGAGTCACCGGTGCAAGAGAAGGTGCCTCCCAGTTGCACCCCATACTAATGCTCCCACTTAGTAGCACTGGAGGGGGCATGCGCGTCAGGAGCTTGTTCCAAGAAATAAATTATTAGACAAAACTACATGCCTCAGGGTAGCTGTTTTTATCACCGGGATGAGATCTTGCTGTGCAGTTTGGCTCCATACTGAACATATCTATTGCAGTTGCCTTGGCCTGTTATTACCTCTTCCTAATTAGCATAGATATTGCACACCCAGCTTGGGATAAAAAGAAACTGGGGATAGCAAGGAAGTGAAGGAAGGGGATGAGTACTCCATGCTAACCTTCTATAAATGACTGTTAGGTATAATTTCAGGCGAACCAGTAATAAAGCTTTCCTTTCATTGCCTGCATTGGTTCAAATTATTGCAATTTCCAAGTTGTCAGGTAGCATTCAAACATGATGCTAAAAATATTCTTTCTGTTCTTGCTGTGACTGATCGCGGGAAGAACAGACTGTCCGTCAGTAATTATTGACTCCAGCTGCATGAAGAACATTGGTGTAGATATTTTTGTTGCTTCAAAGGCAGTATAGGTTAAGGTTCCCACATTTGGCTAATTTTATATTTTCATATTGATTCACATGATACAGATAAATTATCCAACTAGTGTATGCACCCAGGCTTTCGTGTGTATGCTGAACTGACTGGAGTCACCCGGAATCAGTACGGAGTGGATTCCTAGGAGCAGATCCTCGTTTAAGTAGGGAAGGTTACTCGAGGTCAAGTGATAAGACACGTATAAGGAGGTTGCAAAGTAAGGTTTTCTTGGCTGTGTGAGTCCAGTAGGATACATTTTTTTAGTTCAGGAGTTTTAGCTAGATTTAGCATAGTATCTGACAATAATGATAATAATCTTTCAAATGATTGCTAATAGTGGTAGTAGTAATAGTACTTGTGGTTAGTATTTGCTGAGCACCTGGCATGTGCAGACACTGTTCAGTGTTGGACGATCTCATTCAGTATTACAAGAATCCAGTAACACTGGTTACTACTATTGTCCTCATCTTAGAGATGAAACTGATGGACAAGGAAACTAGGCAGCATGCTTAAGGTCTTCCAGCCTATAAGTGGAGGAGGCAGGAATCAAATACAGTTCTGCTTAAAAGTCCAGGCTCTGCATCTGTAACTAAATTACACCCAAGTCTATTTTATTAGAACAGTGGGAGCAGGTGCTACAGGGCGTTGAGGAATGACAGGTGAGAAGGCGAGAGTGGGAAAGTGAAAGTCGCAAGTGTAGATGCGCCTTTGAGGAAGTCTGTCTGGGTAAGGCACCTGGAGAGAGGCGCGGGGGCGGGGAGGGTGTCAGGACAGGAGTGGTGGTAAGGGAAAGGACAAGTGCGGGGGAGGTTGCCTGTCTACAAGAGACTAGGGCAAATGATGGAGCATGGCCTTCAGGGAGCGGGGAGGGAACAGAAAGACAGTGACAACACCAGTGAGGTGGCTGCCTGGAAGGAGCGGAAAGATACCTCTTTCCTCCAGTCTCGAGGTAGCAGATTGGGGGGCAGGGCGCAAGTTTGTAAGGAAAGGGTGGAAAGAGCTGGGGCAGTTCACACCCAGTGGTGCTCGTTTCTCAGTGAAGTGGAGGCAAGTTTATGTACCATTGTGGTGGGGCAGCGGGTTAAGGGTATGGTCTTCTAAGAGAGCTAGAGAGATGAAGATCTCGAATATTCACGGTCATTGAGTGTGATGGGCAAGAAAGCGGACCAGGGACAAATAAAAAGATTCAAGGCCGAGTGGAGATTGAAAGTCTTTAATTTCATGGGACACTAGGCTACTTGGCTTGCGATTTTTCTCCAGCAACACTTGGCTCCCTGCACACTGGCGGGGGACATGCCGATGGAGACAGACCCGGGAGGAGAACAGAGGCAGGTGACGGGTGAGGCTGCTGGCAGCACGCAGGGGGCCCAGGCGGACTGGCGCAGCCCTGCCTTTGTCTCCCGGCCCCTTCAAATGTCCCCCCTGCTTACTCCGAGAAAGCACCAGGGCAGCCTGACGTCTGCCATTTTATTAAACTCTAGTTAAACATAAAAGAGTTTATACACTATGTTTTCTTACAGATATTTTGAATTTAACCTAACAACAGCTCTGTGACAGTTATGTTCTGATGACTTACACTGCATTATTATATATGTGATTAACGTGCATTTCTTTTCACATGGCTAATAGTGTACCCATGTCCTCTTAGTTTTGATTCTTAAAATGATCATTTTTGTGTGTGTTTATGATCAGAAGTTGACACCAACCATGTGGTCACCAAAATAATTATTTTCTTTCAGATGATTTTGGTAAGAAGTATGGAAAGGGTAAAAGAACAGCCAGAAGGAAACACAGAGTCACAGATAATGTTGACATAGCTTAGTTTGTTTAGCCAGTTGCATCTTTAATTTTTTGTCTGAGATATTCATTCTATCATATGACTACCTATGCCCTGTGGCTTTTTATGACCTTTTGACCCCTGCCAATCAGCTGAAATTATTGCCCCACAATGCTAGTATCTTATCTTTTGCTAGATTACATCAAAATGGGTAATAACACATCACACCTGTGTTGCTCTGTCTCGGAGTCCTTCTTTCATCAGTTTCTCTCAAGCCCATGCTTTGTATCTCTGTATTTAACAGTTTTTATCAAAATGCATTATAACGCTGTACTTCCATAATTGTCTCCATTGTTAGGGCAGATAGGGTCTCACATAAAAAGACTGGATCTTACTCTATTTTTGTTCTCAGTGACTTGCCCAGTGATGGCCACCCCGCTCCCAGGGATCAATGCTTGTTAAAAGAATGAATGTTCACGATATACCTTCCAGAGGTCCTGCTGGTTTGCAGTTCTAGTTGAGGCCTTAACAGGGACCCTAGATGCACTAGTACCGTGCCTCCGTATAGTGAACCTTTGACAAGTGCCGCCTCTGCACCAGCCGAGGACTAGGCATTGGGACACAGAAGTGAAAACCAGAGTCCCTGCCTTCAGAGGGGCCTGCAGTTCAGTGGGGAGATGGACATACACAAAAGCAATCACGGTGTGTATGTAGGAGAGGCCTGGGACCCAACGCCATTCCTCAGTAATACCGTTAGTCAGTATTCCGTGTTACCTTCACATAATTCTGAAGGTGAGAAAATTTCCTGTGGTATCGTTTAAGAAGGGTTCACTAGTTCCCTATAAAAATCAAATCAGTGTAACTTCCTATGGCCTATGGTTAAAAGTTTTAATTACTTTGAAAATGATTGGGAGGCAGTAGAGAATCCTTAGGAAGACCTAACCGTGACCAAGGGCACATTTGGAAGCATTTTTATCTGATTCAGGAGAACTTTGGAAGACCACATGGAAAACAGAAGTCCCGGCTTTCGCAGTGGGCTCCGCGTGGAGAGCCTGCTTCATAGTTTTGTTTATGGGGATGAAGAGAATGGGATAAATCTCCAAATCCTTGGATAGAAAAATAAATAGAACACTTTTTTTAAAAGTCTGCTTAGTCGACAAGCTGCAGCGGAGTGCCAGGTGGGTGCTGGGCCCCCTGGAGGGACAGAGAGAAAGACAAGAGCTCTCGTCTGGAGGAGGCTGACATCCAGAAAGGAGAGAAGGGGCTGGTGCTCATGCGTGGAGAAGACGGTGGGTGTGGTTTTAAAATGGATGATTGTTTGGAATGAAGATGAGGGGAACAAGGTTGACAGGGGTTAAAAGACCTTCCCAAAGTCACACAGCTGGTAACTGTCGCAGCCAAGATTGTCAGACTCCAGAACCCAGGCTGTTCACTGTTGACCCTTGGCCGTTCAGGTCAAGGGGCTGCATGGAGAGGATATAGCCGAGGGAGAGTCACAGCCGGGGTTTGGGAAGTGGTATGTGTGGTGGTTACTGCATAGACTTGAGAGCGAGATTGCCTGGCCCCAAATCCCAGCCCAGCTCTGCTGTTTGCTAGACCTGTAACCACTGGTGGGTCGATTAATCGCAATGCTTCACTTTCCCTGTTTGTAAAATGGAAATAAAAATAGTACTCACCTCATAGGGTTGTCATAAGGATTCAATTAATCCATGTAAAATCCTTAGGACAGTGCCTGGCACATACTAAGCAAAACAGGTACTGTTAGCATCACTTAGTTCACTTGCAATTAGGCCATTGTAAGTGGTTTGTTTCCTTCCAAGCGGCTGTAGCAAAGAGCAACAGCAGCTTGCCTAGGATAAAGCCTCTAAGTATGTTCCCGAAAGAGAGGCTGGGTATTGCAAGCTCTGGGAGTGGTGGTGTGCGCCCCTTCCCATCCCATGCATGCCCATCCTCGTCTCTCCCAGTTACTATTGGTATATGACAGAGTGCCCCAAACTTAATGGCACAAAATGACCTTTCATTGGGCTTAAGGATTTTGTGGGTCACATATTTGGAAAGGGCACAGTGGGGCAACTCGTCTCTGTTCCGTAGTTTCTGGGGAATCAGCTGGGAAGACTCGAAGGTTGGGGATGATGCAGCTGCTGGGGGCTGGAATCCCTGAAGGTGTAAAGGCTCTCTGGGTTTGGTGCTCCGAGCTGGCTGTTGGCTGGGGGCTGAGGCTGGGAATGCAGATCGGGCTGCTGGCCAGCAGCACACCACATGCCACAGGGGACCTATGTGCGGTTCACCGGGTCTCTGCACAGTGTGGTGTCTGGGTGTCAGGAGTGAGCTCCCTGTTCCCCAGAGAACCAGGCAGAAGCTCCACCACTGTTACTGCCCTGACTCTGAAAGTTACGTAGGGGCCGTTCTCCGCCAGGCCCACATCCATCCAGACACCAGGTGGGTCATAGACTCCACCTGCCCATGGGAGGACTGTTGCAGCCAGTTTGGGAAAATGTGATCTGCCCCAAGATCCAATAAAACACTCCCAAGTTCCAGGCCTCTTCCTTCTCTGAGCAGAGGCATCAGAAAAGGCTGTTCTTGGCTCCCTGCTTAGGCAACTATTAATATTAGTCAGCGCTCTCTCCAAATGTGTAGGTAACTGTCATGGAGTTGCTGAGTGTGTTTACACCCTCACGGGAGAGGATAAACTTGGTGGACTCTCAGAGTACCCTTTGAAATAACCTGTGCCATTTTTGGGGGGTTGGGTCGGGTTGCATGTATGCCTCCTTATACGGGGCAGCTTCCATTTCACCTTTTTTTTAGCCTCCTAAATCCTAAAGGGTAGTGGTAGGCTGTTTAACTTCCTTTGGCTAATTTTATTACATCACCACATGCCTTCTGGTTTCCCTTAAACAAAATACCCCAATGGTGTCAATAGCAGTGTTCTGTTTAAACTGTCATTCACATTATTGGGCACAAGGTTCCACATATTCCACAGTAGGTGCTTACTAAGTCTTAAAAAATTAAATCTATTAATATAACTTCTTTTTTTGTTAAGTTGAGAGTTGCAGGGTTTGGTTCCCCCCCCCCCACCCTGTCATCAGCCAAGAGTCTTTTTTCTTTTTTATTTTTGTACCAGCCAAGAGCTGTCTGAATAGATTTTATGGGCATCTAGAATTACATCTTTCTTTTGTGAGACATTATCATCTGTCCTCAAGTGAAGAGTATCCTTTGTATGTAAGTTCATGAGACATCCACTTAATATTCTTACATTCTTCTGAAGACAATGCCGGATGACATCAGCTCCACGCTGCTTTTAAAACACAGCGCCGACTTTGATTCCATCCTCTCCCTGTTCAGTTCTAACTGTCACATTTGGCTGAGGGGAAAAGAAAGCCCTTCAGAAAAGGCCAGGCTATTAATGTGCTCTTCAAAATGCTAAGAAAAGGCTAAGCTGTTTGTGGCGTTTTCAAAATGCTCATCTCTTGGAGATTTGCCAGCAATAGTGTGAAGGTGAAATACGCTTTCATTCATCAAGGAACCGAGGGCCTTTGTGCTATCTGTGCTCAAAGTATCGGTCCCACTTTTGTTAGACATGCAATTTAGGGGGTATAATGGTACTTGGATATAATTTAAACTAAAATATAATGACGAAGCTGGTATTGTATATTTACTGTAGAAGCGGAGAGGGATGTATTCACTGTTTGGTAAAGCAAGCCTGGCTTCGTTCAGGATATAATTGTATTTCAGAATCAAAGGGAAATTTCCCAAATTTTAGTTGCTTGTATAACTTCCAAGGAGGTGAGAGGCAGGGGTATTATTAGCAAACCTGTTCATTGCTTTCTTTCTATTTTGCTGAAAACAGAGTTAAAAGTTTACTTTCGTTTACTTCATTCATTTCGCTAAATGGTTTTGTCTTGATTAAAAAACTGGACCTTTCACAGTGGGATTAGATTCTCATTTAGGAGGATGTTGGTTTTTGCCTCATAGAGTTGGGTCATTGGCATACTTTGGGAAATTCCCTAGACAAATTTTCCTTATAATTAAATAAATGCACAAAGAAGAAGCAGGTGTAAATTTACCCATTTTTCTTGGTAATACTAGTGACACTGGCTGGCTGAGATTTTTGTTCTTACTTCTCAGCCACCTGTGGGAGAAGCATATGGCGGGAGGAGAGCTCGGTGTGGCCCGACCCCAGCTTTGCCCTTGAGGGCAAGTCATTAACCCTTCGACACCCTACGTCCATTGGACTTTGTTGAAGGTCTCAAAAGCCATGCATCTTACTGGATTGAAAACAGGATTTGATTCTTGTTTCTACTATCCATTGACCTGTGACTGTGAGCAAGTTACTTCACTTATCATGGCTGCCGGGTTCCATCGGAAGTAACATGCCACCCCTTCAGTACGGCGCCAGTCCACACCAGCGGTGAGCATTCAGTGTTGCAGTCTGCAGTTTTCCCCGCCTTGAAATGATGAGAGATGAGTCATTTGTTCTTTTGACCATTAGCAACTCCTTTCATTAGTGGCTTTTGGCTGGTCCAAATGTTTGCTAATTTTCAGAAGAATAAAAGGACATTTAATACATGCATTCTTAGTGTTATTTTTCAACCAGTCTTATTTAACTATTTTTTTTTGTTTTGAGATAATTATAGATTCACATGCAATTATAAGAAATACCAATAATATAGCAAGATCCTGTGTGCCCTTTACCCAGTGAGCCCCAATGGGAACGTCTTGCACAACTGTAGTCACAACATCACAACCAGGGTTCTGACATTAACAAAGTCAGGATGCAGGACAATGTCATCGTTACAGGGATCCCTCATGGTCCTTTTATGGCCGCTCCAGCTTTCCACCCCACCCATGCCCCTGACCTTGACCCTTGTCAGTTACTAATCTATTCTCCATTTCTATGATTTTTTTTTCATTTCAATAATGTTATATTAAAGGAACCATATCGTATATAACTTCTGGGGGCTGGCTGGCATTTTTTCACTCAGCATAATTCCCCAGAGAGTCATTGAACTGTGTTTTTGATGAACCCCCAAATCCTTATGGGTATTGACACATTTTATTTTGGCAACAATTACCATTAGCCAAGAGTGTGTAATGTGGTACTTGGCACAGAGTGTGCAGTAAATGTTCAGGGAGGTTCAGCGGTGGGTTCCCACTCCACCTGCCTCTACCCTTCCTCCTCCTCCTGTCTGTCCTCCTCGTCTTTCCTTGCCCCCTTTCCTCTTATTCACATTGACAAAGGCTGATGTTCAAGTTAAAAAGTTCTAGAAAGAGTTAAATGAAATAATTTACGTGAAAGTCCTTTGGAGATTGCTGGTCAGCGTTGGCCGAGTTACATCCGATGTGAGAAAAGAAGCCAGCGTGAGCGGGGTTCCCCCCCCCCCCCCGCGCCCCCGCACTGTGCACTCCAGGTCTGCCCGCCGCACTGCGCCCACACTGCGCCCTGCTGGCCGACAGAGCTCAGCATGCTTTGATTCTAAGCAACAGGGTCCCATGAACAAAACACAAAGGTCAGTTCACGTTCTTTACAAACCCTTTGCTCTAAAAAAGAGCCTCCTCTTTCTAGTTGTCAGACATCAAACCCAGTGAGCTCCTTCATAAAAGCATCAAGAAATGCCAAGTATTCAAACTCTAGAGTTTTTATTTCTGTATCTCAGGTCAGAAGCCCACAGGCAGACCCAAACCAACCGTTTAGGAGGGAACCCAGCTTCATTGTACTCCGTTGCAGCATTTCTCCCTAGAATTTTGCTGCTGAGATTCAAAGTCTGTCCTTTAAGTGGAGTCAGATCCTTCCTCTGATTCAGAAACAGGGTACGGGTAGAGCAAGCTTGCTGCGTCAGTTCCTCCTTGAGTCAGGCTAGAGTAGGCTGTACTGTGCTGACCCCAAATGACCCAAATCGCCGTGGAAATAAAGGATTATTTCTTTTTCATGCAAAACCCACTGGAGGGTGGGAAGCTCTCCTCCACCCTGTAACTGAGCTGTCTGGACTCCGTGACCCCCAGGGTCAACATTGCAGGAGAAGAGGGCTAGGGAGTTCACAAGATGCTTTTAAGTAAGGTGGCCATACACCCTGTTTGCCTGTGACAATTGCAACATATACCTGTGGATTTGGAGGAATGCTTAATATTTCTCCTTCTATTTTATTCTCAAGGTGTCCTAGTTTAGACAATGAACTAGGGGGACCCTGTCTGAGAGCCAGTTGTCATGATATCTGCTCGTATCCTGTCAGCCTCCACTGAACAAGCAAGGACATGGAGAATTGTACAGGAGCAAGGACCTATTTTAGTGAATGCTAAAAACTTGTGGCACAATAGACATTTTCAGGAATGCCACGCATTTTTAAACAGAATTAATTCCATAATTTTAATGACCAAAATTGTGTTGAGCAGATGCAATATAAATATGGTGTTCTTGAGACCTAACCCATCTCATGTAATCCCACGCTGTGGCAGAGTAAATCGTGTCCCCTCCCCTCCACTCCCCAGAGGTCCACATCCTAATCCCCAGAACCCATTACCTCACAGGACAAAAGGGACTTTGCAGATACGAGTGAACTGAGGCGGGGAGATTATCCTGGATTACCCAGGTTGTCCCTAATGTAGTCAGAGCTTCCTTACAAAAGGGAGGCAGAGGGAGACCTAACAATGGAAGGGAAGGCGATGTGATCATGGAAGCAGAGACTGGGGCGATGCGTGTCGAAGATGGAAAAAGGGCTGCAAGTCAAGGAAAACAGGTGGCTCTAGAAGCCTCCGAAAAGCACAGAGGTAGGCTCTCCCTTACAACCTCCAGGAACCAGTCCTGGACATCTGGACTTCAGGGCAGTGAAATGGATTTCAGGTTTCCTATTTCCAAGACTGTAGGAGAATAAAGTTATATCGTAAGCGACGAGGTTTCTTGTAAATTTGTAATAGCAGTAGTAGAAATTAATACACACATACATTCTGAAGTTCAGCAGGTGACTTTAGATTCCTGTTCTGAATTATGGTAGACACTCTTATCATCCTTGTTTGACATGTGAGAAATTGAGGCCTGGAGAGTTTAAGTGACTTGTCCAAGTTCCTGGAGCTCGTGGCAGAGCCAGGATTCACGCCTAGGCAGACGGGCTCCTCAGAACATGTTCCTAACCATTTCGCTCTACTGCCTGCTGTCCTCCAAACTCCCTCCCACCCTGCCTGTCAGTCATGAAATGCCCTGCTCCTCAAGCCCCTCCTCCCACTCCCTCCTGACTTCAGTCTCTTGCTCTTCCCATGGGCTCGATGTCACTCAGGACACCTTTCCAGCTTCATTCAACTTTCAGAAATTTTATGGAAGGTTCTGGGTCTTCCATAGGGAATTTGGGCTTCAGGGGAAATTATTGAATTCCTTCATATTTAAGTTTTTGGGAAGATATTACTAATGAATCTTTTCTCAACTCTTTAATTTCCAATTCTCTTCCTCATACTTTAGAGAGGGAAATGTTCCCAAGAGTAATCAAATAAAGTGATTAACAGAAGTCATACTGGAACTGTATTAAGCTTGTTTTATCATAACCCAGAAAAGAAGCACCTGGAAATTTGCTACATGAGTTCTTGCTTAGTTATCACTTTAAATTTCCCCCTAGCTTGTTGTGGTTGTATACTAGTGTACATTTTTCCATATTGCCCCTTGTTGAATGGTTCCATAGTTGACCACCGAGTTCAGTTTCACACCTGCCACGGCTCCCGCTCTGAGCCGCCCAGACCTCACCTCCAGGACTTTCTTTCCCAGCCCTGGGAAAGTGCTCCCTGACAGCCCTCCGCTGCTCTCAGCCCTCTCCAAGAATTGCCCCTGGCCAAAGGACATGGTTTCTTTCTTGGGGGAAGCCTGCATCCAATTACTGGGTGACATGGGGGTACAAAGGCCTGACCTCCCCTACCACAATTAGGGACAAGTTTGAAGGGCCATCCCAGCTGCAAAGCCCACCGTGGGGTTGGCCCTGTGGCCCAGTTTCTCTCTGCCTAATTCTGCTTTCTCTCCTTTTTCCGTGAGTGTGGATCCCAGGGGTATTCCCAAATAAACTTCCCAGAAGCTAAATTCTCTTTTGGGCTCTGCTTCCTAAGAACCTGAACTGCAAAATCAGTTAAAAACTAAGAAAATGAAGATCCTTGACTGGTAATGAATACATAAGGATGCTCAGTTAATCCTTATTTTTGGGAATTAGAACCGTTCTAAAGGAACTAGGAAACATGCTTTCTGGCTTAAAGTTTATTTTTTAACATAGAAGTAAGGAGAAAACATTATACTCGGCACCCACTCGTGATTAAAAATACATTCTATATTGTGACTCATAGTTCAATCACATTTTCTTTTGACCTCCATTTTAATAGTTAATTTACAAAGGAAATGAACTCTATAAGCAAAGACTCCAGTCCATGTCCAATCTTCAATAAATGTTCCTTTCTTGATGAAAAAATTTTTCCAGACTATAAAAACAGGACTTGAAAAAGCTTTAAAACCATCTTCCGAAAATAAAGGCAATGATGTAAAGTGAGATGTAATCACGAGTAAGTCCTATATCAGAACATATACGCTCGCATCTCCGCAGAGAATGAGGAGTGGACGTTCAGTTTTACAACACGGTGAATATAGGCATTTCTGTTAAATCCTCTATTCAAGGAAACTTTTCCTTCGGTTCTTCCCTCAAACCCCTGATTATAAGCACTGAACCACTGGCCACGAACTTGCATCTAGCCTATAAGCCCTATGTACTTCATTGTTGATGGCATAACTCATTCTTTCACTTCTGATTAAAGTTTTTGATATTTTAAAGAGGATTTTCCCTGTTTGAGGTCTTTTATTAGTTCTTTATTGGTGAAAATACTTGGCTGGGTAGAGGGGGCTGGAGAGAGAGAGAGAAGCTGTTCTTTGTGTACAAAAGGATGGATGTCAGATTTCAAAGGCTCTTTTCTCTGGCTGTTCAATTCTTGAGCAGTCAGAATAAGCCCTGATATAGATAGCCTAAACTGTTATGTTTTTTTCTAATGGGTCTCTTTTGGTCTTAAAGGATTATTTTCTTAAATAGGTCTCTATAAAAAGCATATACGCACACTGATGATACCACTGCCAGCTCTCTCACTTTTCATCAAGTAGTGCCTTGGCTGGGGGATGAAGGGCAGTGTGTGCAGAGTGGTGCTAAGGCGGAGCGGCGTGTAGGAGCCCCAGAGGCCCCAAAGGCATTTACTAGCTGAGCATTGCCCTGATTTATCTAACACCAGTCGGACGGTTGTGCGGTTTTCCCAACACCAACCAGCTTGACAGTGTCACCAACGGGGTGTCCAACAATTCATTCCTGATACTACTACCCTCAGTAGTACACAATGCATGTAAATAAAAGAATGAGTTTTTCTGTAATTGAACAACGATAAAGTAACTAAAAGAAAAAAAAAGGATGAGTTTTAGTAGTAAACAACTTTACAATGGTATTTATTAAATAACCCTTACCCTTTCCCCTGGATTGAAGAGTCAGTTAATGGCAACCTGTCATCACTTCTCACTAACACTGTATGGAGTTTCTTACTAGTGAAATAAAGGAAGAAAAACAAAAAGGTATGATTTTGGGAAAGGGAGGAATAAATTCCCACTATTCACAAATGTAGAAAATCTGAAGTAGCCTTCAAAACAACTCTTAAAATGAATAAGTGAATTTAGCAAAGTTGCTATATACAATATTAATGTAAGTATAAATTTTATTTCCATATAGCAGAAAAACAGACATAAAATTTTTAAAAGGCTATCATTTACAGCAGCATTAGAAAATTTACTTGGAAATGCAAATGACTCAGACTCGCCGAGAGGATCTAGAAAAAGAAGAAAGCTGCCCGTTTTATTCTCTGAGTTTTCAAGTCTTATTAAAGAGCTGCAGTAACAGTGTTGGGCTAGAGCGAGTGCAGACAGAGGCCAAAGGAACAGAATGCAGAGTCCAGAGGGGAACCCATCCACACAGTCGCAGTTTCACGGTTTTGTCAAATGAGATTCTTCAGTACAGCGAGGAAAGAGCAGTCTTTTCAAAAAATGGATCTGGGTCAGCTGGGTATCTATACAGAAAAGTAACATGCTTTGACCCCTGCCTCACCACATATACACCATCAATTCCGAACTGATTGTACTGGTTGTGGAACTAGATGTGAAAAATAAACAATAAAGCTGCTACAAGAAATCATAGATTATTTTCATGACGTGAGAACCTATGGAAGAATACCAATCATAAGGGAGAAGACTGACCAATTGAACTACATTTTAAAAGATTATTAAGAGAGTGAAATGACAAGCCAAGCCACAGAGCAGAAGGCAAATATTTACATATGCCCAACAAATATTTACATACGCCCAACAAAGGATTGGGTCTCTGGACGATGTTAAGAATTTCTGTATGTATCAGTAAGAAAAAGACAACTCAGTGTTAATTGGACAGAAGATGTACATTTCAACAGAGACTAATAAATGTATGCTTAATATTATTTGTTGTTAAGGATATGACTTTAAAAACATAAAAGGTATCTTAAAAATACAACAGAATGCCTAAAATTAAAAAGTAAAATTATCAAAGTGTTGAAGATGTGGAATAACCGACTCCCTCATAGGTTGCTGGCAGGGGTGTAAATCGGCCAACACTTTAGAAAACTGTTCGATAGACTCAGCGTAGCCAATGTCCCAGAAAGTCCCATTCTCATGTGTATGCCTCACAGAAAGGTGTACCGGTGTATACCGAAAGGCATGCTGATTCATAACAGCAAAAAAATGTCTTTGAAATAAAGTTTTTGAATAATATGAAATAATTCAAATGCCCAGCATTTGACAAATTAATAAATAGTGATGTACTCATACAAGGGAAATTATGCATCGAGAAGAATGACCGAACTATTGGTGATACTCAATGGCATGGATGCATCCGAGGAACACATAATGCTGAGCAAAAACAACAGGCATGGCAGAGTACATATTTTATGATTCCACTTAAAAACAGTTAAAAATGATAGTTACACACAGAACTAAAATACTGGCATAGACAGAAAAGTGGTTACTTTGCAGGAAGAAGGGAGGGTTGGTGACGAGGAAGGAGCACCAGGGGACTTCTTAGATGCCAGTCATGTTCTGTTTCTTGATTTGAGTGATGGTTATGAAGATGTGTTCATTTTGGAAAAAAAAAGTCAAGTTGTATACTTAGGATTTCTCCTTTTTCTCTCTTTATGTTATATTTCAATCAAAATTTTATTTGAAGAATTGTGTTTAACAATAGAAAAATATAGACTACTGTGTTATAGCATAGTAGAAATAGCTGTAAGTTGAAGCATTAGACTTCAAAGTCCACCAAAGGGCTTAAAGTCCACCTGTGTGTCTCGAAATGAAGTAGCAATAACACAAGGATAAGTTCTGACACTGTAGGGTAACTTGTGTTCTCCAGAAGATGTGTATGAATTAATAACTTTAGGATGACAACTATTTTCATTTCATCTTCCTGATCTGAAGCTTTTACTCGTGACCTCTATAAATAAATTTAGCAATTAATCATCATCTCTTAACAGATAGCCATTTGTTTCTGCACGTTCACTGTCAAGGGTTAAAGGTCAAAGTGCTCTATTTGTATCAAGTATGTAAATTATATCATAAGATACTTCTAATGTTATCTAAAACTAACTTGGCCACTTGGTGTTTTTTTTTTTAACCGCTTTTATCTTTGACATCAGAAGAATTATACAATAACAGAGATAGGGCACAAGAGAAAACACAGATATTTTGATGTTAATTATTATTTCTGTGTGTACTACTTTGAAAGTTACCTACTAAAGGGTATTATTGGACATGAGGCCTTTCATCAGTATATAGTAGACTGAATATTTAGTGCAATTAAATAGCAATGAGATGTAAGCAAAATAACCATAGTAATCACATATATTTCAACATATTAATAAACTAGTTAATATTAGTTCTCAAACATGTTTCCCATTTTATAATAAATAAAAATGGTAATTAAATGGCAAAAAAAGTTTTGTAACATTCCATAATAATATGCTACTCTGGGTGTGGAAAAACCCTCATATATTTCTGATTGAAGTATTAATTGCCAGAACGTATTTGGAAGGTAATCTTGCAGGAAATGTTAAAAACTAGAATGTAAATACCCTTTGACTAAATGAACCACTTTGGGAAATCAGTAATACAGAAATTAAAGCACCTGTACCCAGGAGATATATACATAAGCAAGCATGTACAAAAATTAGAAACAACCTCTTTGGTAAATGATTGAATAGATTAGGATATGTCCATTTCATGCATTGTTGTATAGCCACTAAAAACAATGTGTTCAGTAGTGGTAATAAAACGTTCCCTCTACCAGGTGTCTATTGTAGGTACCCTTCTAAGTACAGTGGACCCTTGAGCAACATGATTTGAACTGTTTGATTGCATTTACATGTGGATTTTAAAAATAAATACCAACTATACTGTAAATGTATGCTCTCTTCCTTATGGTTCTCTTAATATTTTGTTTTTCTAGCTTACTTTACTGTAAGAATATAGTATATGATACAGATAACATACAAAACATGTGTTAATTAGCTGTTCATGCTATCAGTAAGGTTTCTAGCCAACAGTAGGCTTTTAGTAGTTAAGTTTTGGGGGGAGTCAAAAGTTATACACAGATTTTCAACTGTGTGAGGGTTGGCGCCCCTACTCCTGACATTGTTCAAGGGTCAACTGTATTTTATATGTGTAGACTTTCCATTCTTGTAACAACAGTACTACGTAGGAATTATTGTTATTTCCACTTTATGGATGAGAAAATTAAAGTTCAAACACATCAAATATTTTACTAACCTCACAAAGCTAGTGGGTGGTGAGCTCAAAATTTGAGCCAGACGGTCTTATTCCAGAAGGCACACTCTGAACCTCCATGTGGTGGTTCCACCTTCCTGAATTGATTAAGGATGGATTTGTCTTATGTGTTGGTAATTGGAAAAGCAAATGATGGAAATCTGGTTATTCTATTTCAATACAAGGAAAGAAAGAAAAGGAAAAAGAAAAAGTCCACATGAATATACATTTGTATGAAGATTTTAACAGTTTTGGAAGAATATTCCTCAAACTGGTAACATTAATTACTCCAAGATTTAGTGAGAAAGGAGATATTATTAACTTTTATTTCTACACACTGGAATGCTTTAGTCACTTTTTAAAAATATATTTCATTGGTTATGCTATTACAGTTGTCCCAGTGTTGCCCTCTTTGACTCCCTACACACAGTACCCCCTTTCCCTCCAGCAATCGATCCCCCCTTAGTTCATGTCCATGGGTCGTACATATAAGTTCTTCGACTTCTCCATTTCCTATACTGTTCTTAACCTCCCCCTGGCTATTTTGTACCTCCCAATTATTCTTCTTAATTCTTGCATCTTTCCCCTCATTCTACCCCTACCCCCTCCCAGCTGGTAACCCTCCAAATGATCTCCATATCTATAATTCTGCTCCTGTTCTGTTTGTTTGCTTAGTTTGTTTTTTTTTTTAGATTCAGTTGTTGATCGTTGTGAATTTGTTGCCTTTTTAATGTTCATAGTTTTGTTTTCTTCTTTTTCTTAAATAAATTCCTTTAACATTTCGTGTAATAATGGCTTGGTGATGATGAACTCCTTTAGTTTTACCTTTTCTGGGAAGCACTTTATCTGCCCTTCCATTCTAATTCGTAGCTTTGCTAGATAGAGTAATCTAGGTGGTAGGTCCTTGCTTTTCACCGATTTGAATATTTCTTGCCAGTCCCTTCTTGCCTGCAAAGTTTCTTTTAAGAAATCAGCTGACAGTCTTATGGGAACTCCTTTGTAGGTAACTCTCTTCTTTTCTCTTACTGCTTTTCTCTTGCTTTCTCTTTATCTTTAACCTTTTGCATTTTAATTATGATGTGTCTTGGTGTGGTCCTCTTTGGGTCCAACTTGTTCGGGACTCTCTGTGCTTCTTGGACTTGTATGTCTATTTCCTTCACCAAATTAAGGAAGTTTTCTTTCATTACTTTTTCCAATGTTTTCAATTTCTTGCTCTTCCTTTTTCACTTCTCCTTCTGGCATCCCTATGATTCAGATGTTGGTACATTTGGAGATGTTTCAGAAGGTCCATATACTATCCTCATTTTTTTTGAATTCTTTTTTCTCCTTTCTGTTCTGGCTGAATGCTTATTCCTTTCTTATGCTCCAAACCATTGATTTGAATCCTGGCTTCCTCCCCTCTGCTGAGGGTTCCCTGTAAATTTTTCTTTATTTCACTTAGTGTACTTTTCATTTCTTCCTTTCTGTTGCTGTTGTACTCAGTGAGTTCCTTGAGCATTCTGATCACCAGTGTTTTGAACTCTGTATCTGATAAGTTGGTTATCTCTGTTATATGTAGTTCCTTTTCTGGGGTTTTGTTCTCTTCTTTCATTTGGGCCATATTTCTTTGTCCCCTCAATTTGGCAGTTCTCTGTGTTTCTTTCTGTGTGTTAGGTAGAGCCGCTTTGACTCCTTGTCTTAGTAGCATGGTCTGTTGTAGAAAAGGCGCCTGTAAATTGTGTGGGGCTGAGCCCTAGGTAATCACCAGGGCAGGGCAACCTGCTGTACCATTTTGTAGCTCTGTGTGGGAGTAGGACTCAGAGAGAGGACAATGCCACTCCCTGGCTTCTGGAGATTTGCCCAGTCTCTTCCCATTTCCAATCATTTCACCCACTTCCTGTGTGTGACTGGTACCCTTCCAACTGTTGCCCTGGTGGTGAATCCCACCACCAGGGTAGTGGGTAGGTTTGTGTATGTTCTAAGTCTGCGCAGGTCCTTCCGGTGGAGTCTCCTAAAAATCTGGCAGTTTCTTCTGCCACCCCAACCCCCACTGGATTTATAGCCAGAAGTTATGGGGATTTATCTTCCTGGCACTGGAACACTAGGCTGTGCACTCTGGCTTAGGGCTGGGATCGCTCGTTCCCAAGGTGTCTCTCCCGATTTTTATCTACCACATGTGAATATAGGACCATCCGTTTCCGCCTCCACCTCTCTGTGTCACGCCACATCTCTGCGCCTCTCTGCCTGTCTCTGCAGCTCTGAACCTCCTATCCATGTGGATGAATGTGACTCCTTCAAATCCTTGGTTGTTGGACTTCCATACACCTCGATTTTCTGATGGTTCTGGATGTTATTTGTTTTGAGATCTAGTTGTAATTCTTTTTATGGATGCAGGAGAAAGTGAAGCGTGTCTGCCTATACCTCCATCTCAACCAGAAATCCACTTTTGTCATTTTTTAATCCAATAAAGTGAAGAAAAGGGGGGAAAAAAACCCTAGTCTCTATTTTTAGGTTCATTAATTTTTTGAGAGTTAACATGTAACAAGTAGACAAGGAATTAATAAAACTTGCCCTCTAAGCTTTTACCGAGATTCAGGCCCACAAGGATCTAATTCATTCACCTTCAGAAGTATCTAGACTCGCATGAAGGGGGTCCCCAGTAAGCATTTGTTCCCTTTTCGTTATGTTTCTCATTCCTGCCCTTCTCCCACTCGAATAACCAGTGCTATGCTCACAAAAGCAGTCTTATTTCCCCTTTTCTAGTCTCTCAGATGACTGGCTACACTAGTCCTTGGTGTGGAGAATGAGCTCCTAGTACAATTGGATTCATTGTGGCAGGGTGTAAGCTGAAAGCCCTACATTTATAATCATACCCAGTGATTATGTAAATACAAATAATCCATGTTTCTGGAAGTATCTGCTGTTTTATAGACTCATTTTTATAGATTCATAGATATGAATCGGTATACTTTTTGTAGATTCATAGGTATGAATCTTAATAGGATATAGAATGATATATATGACATTTCTGCAATGTGAAGATGTGAAACTTCATGTCTTGCCTCAGGCAAGAATTAAATATCTTTCACATAAAATTATTCCATGGAATTGGTATTGGTATATGTTGAGAACTTGACTTCAGTCAACAGTTTGAAACAATGCATTTCATGAATATTTTAATGCCTTTTCTCAGGTTCCATTTCATGTGTCGCAGCAATCTATATTCGATCTGGAGAGACTCTTTGATCTTGCTAATGGTTGTATCATAACAGGAGGAAGCCTTTTCAACTGGATCGTGTCCATTATTCCCTGAGCATTCTTTACTTGTTAACATTGTGAAGGATTTCATTGTTATTGTTTTTCCTGGCTGAAATGTTTTGAAACTGTCCTCCTATAACAAACAAAATAAAGTTGTTTTCTTACACAAGCTAAAATTTCTTTAAAAACTATAGTTTTGAACAATGTTGTACATTGCATTTGAATTAAATGACAATGCTGTTGCTTTAAGATGTTTTATAGTACTATTCACAGAAAATATGTGTGTGTATTCCAACTATTCCTGTGTTTAAATGTAATAGTTTGTTTTAATTATCTTTAGATGGATCCATATCAAAAAATTGAATTAAGCCAGTGATTTTCAAGTTGGGGGGGTGGTGGCAGGATGTTGCATCTAGGGTGGTAACCTCTGAAGACATCTTCGATTGTAACTGGAAGGAGGATGCCACTGGCATCTAGTGGTAGAAGCCAGGGATGCTGAGAAGTTTTCTAGAATTCCCAGGTGAGCTTCCCACAATCAAGATTTATCTGGCCCAAAATGTCAATAGTGCCAAAGAAGAGAAATTCTGGATTAAATTTCAACATGTGGTAAGTTTAACTTTGGGAATTCGTCTATGGCATTTGGGAAGAAATCTGTAACAAATTAGATCTTTCATATTTTTATACTTCTGAGAGGCAACATTGCACAAATTTTAGAGCACAGACTATGGAATTGTATAGATCTGAGTTTGAAGAGTAGCCTCATCTCTTCCTAGTTCTGCTACTTTGGGAAAGTAATAAATTGTTTAAGATGCTGTTCCCTTGCCAGTAAATGGGAATATTAGCAGGGTTGCTGTGTGGATTAAATAAGCGAGATGAGGTAAGGAGGTACGAGCACAACACCGGAAGTGGTAACCGTTGTTGAGCCAAGAGTTTCCGTTTCCCTGCCCAGTTGGAAGAGGATCGTGCATTTCCAACTCATTTTTTTTTTTAGCATCAAAGTTACAAAGTTGGGAAATAGCCAAACTAGAATTGCCCTAGGATACTCTATAGAGGAAATGAGTCTTGAGCAAGACTTTTAATTTTAAGGATTTTGATGGTTGAAAATTTGCTGGTAGGCAGGATGCTGTAAAATAATAGAAGCATGAAAATGAAAATGAATATGTTACATGTGCAAAGGACTTCCCTACTACCTATCTGTAGCAGACAGTCATGACAGAAACTAAATTTTAAGGGTGAAACTAGAGTGAAGACTATGGGCTTCGTTCGTATGTGATAGGGTACCATTACTGATGATGAAGG
This sequence comes from Glossophaga mutica, assembly GCA_039655065.1. Classification (NCBI taxonomy): domain Eukaryota; kingdom Metazoa; phylum Chordata; class Mammalia; order Chiroptera; family Phyllostomidae; genus Glossophaga; species Glossophaga mutica. The sequence goes on along the minus strand of CM077304.1, from coordinate 19,234,716 downwards.
AGAGGAGTGGCAAATTCCACACACTAGTTGGCAGTCAATAAATGTAGGGTTAGTGGAAGGAAATGAATGAATTAATTAAATGAACGAAGGCCTGGCTTTCAGGGAAAATAAGTATGCAGTTTTCAACAGTCAGGGAAGAAACGAAGGCAAGAAGACCAATAGGAAAGGAACGAAATATTTTCCACTGAATTCAGCAAAATAATTGCTTGATGACTATATTCTTTTATAAGGTAAATAAAGTTTGGGTCAAACAGGAAAGCCTTTCAGATAGTGATGGCTCCCCTGGGGCTTATAAATTTCTTGCTGGCATAGAGAATGCTTTCCAGGATTTTGTGTTTCTCCCAGGGGAAGTTTAATTTGTTATGCAAAGTTTAGCCCCCAGGGGCAGAAAGGCACAACCAGAGGCAGTGCGCTTGGATGGAGGTGTGGAAGTACAGCATGACCGAGGCCATTCCCATCATCCTGATGTGAATTTTCTGGAATGTATTTACATGTCCATTTTACATCACTATTAAGTTTTTACTAATTGCATGCTTTTTTTAAATTTTAAATATTTGTGGATATAAAGGCAAATACTGTTTTATAGAACCCTAGAACAATGCCTGGCACATAGTAGAGACCTAAAATATTTGTTGAATGAGTAAATGAAGAGAGGGATGGAGAGAAGGAAGGGAGGGAGGGAGGGAGGGAGGGAAGGAGGAAGGGGGAATGGATGTGACCCCGGAAAGATGGCACTATGGGGCTCTAAAGGGAGGGGAAGCAAAGGTAGCACCACCTTCACCATCGCTACCTCTGCCATTGTTGTCTACCCTGACGGCGGCAGGCACTGTGTTAGGAAGCACTCTGTACGCACTACTCCTTCTGCCCTTACAAGAGTTATGACCACGATGCACGTAGGATGACTGACCCCATGTTACCAATGTAGGCTATTCAGTAACTTCCCCAACGGTCACAGTCAGAGGGAGAGCCAGGACTTAAATCCCAGAGTTCTTTGTCTCCACTCCATGGTGCTGAGAAATTTGAATGTCAAGGGAGAGGAAGACATAGCCGAGCCTCAAGCTCAAGTTGGAACACCTTTGATGTGTCCTAGGAGCAAATTTTTTTTAAATGACTTACAGACCTAAATGGGTGTCCCAAGAAAGCAGGGGATGTCCCCAATGTTATCCATGCCAGTGTATTTATTGGTTTCCTCTGTGGAATGAAGTTCCCTTCAAAGTATTACAGATAATATTTCAGCACATTTTCACTTTCTCTCCACTTTTAGAAACTTACAGATGCTGTTTTTCGTGGTGGTGTTTGTGCTGAGAGAAACACTGTCTCAAACTGCGCCTGACCCTGCAGTCACAGTCTCCCCATGTTGAGCCATCATTCCAGAAATCACCCATCTCTTCTCCAATAGCAACAGCACTCGCTAGAATTGAGGCTTTCTGTGCAAGGCAGCGAGGAAATGGTGATAAACTGGGCTAAAGTAGAAACAAAAAAAAAAAAAAAATTCAACATCTACCAGGGTGAAAGATGTGTTTATTTCCAGAAATCCTTCAGGTTTTTTCTAAAGACCAAATTACACACATTTGCAGCTGCTTTTCTTTTTCATGCAGTGTACCGTATTTGCAAATGCTTTATGGCAGACACCTGCAAGTTGTCTATTTGTTTTAATTATAGCAGGGAGTGACAAGAGGCACACAGAAAGGGGGAGACGAGGGAAGCAGAGAGGGAGCGAAGCGGGGAGCCGGGGAACAGGAGCCGGTGCTGCGGCTCACTGACGGGTAACAAAACCCCGGTGCTTCCCTATCTTGCGTCTTTCTCGGTATCAGTCTCCAGGAGATGGCTTTGGAAATTGATCACCTGCCGGCCATTCAGAGGCTTAAATGCTGTAGTCGGGTTCGCTTCATGTGTAGGCACTTTACACATTCCCCACCCCCGTTGACTGTTCTTCTTCACTGAGTTACAGGGGGGAAGTGGTGCCTTTCCAGAGCGTGCTGGAAACGTGGTTTCTGCCTGTGAGCTGCGTTGCCCTGTTAGACCACCTTACACGAGTCTGCCCATCCCAGTTCAGAGGACAGAGGACAGGCTCCCAGCACTCCTGAAGCACTGCCCGGTGCCTGCTCCTTGGGCTCTGAACAGTGCCCTTTGGCACTTAGTTTTGTATTGTTCTATTTTCACAACCCAGTCTTTTAACCTTAGCGCAAGGGTGTTGTAAGTGTGCGTTTAACTTGAGACTGAGTGCATTACTGTTCACTCTAATGTATCTTGGCGCTTACTGGGTGTCCACAACACCTGGAAAATTAGGTGAGATCGTATCATCATGGTCAATCCATAACAAGTAAAATATTGTTTTTAACTTATTTATTATCTATGTGTGGACAGGATTGGACAAGCCCCAAACTATGGGTTAGGGGAGAAAACAGTGGACCCAGACCAGACAGTCCACAGTTTAACTACTCTTTCTCATATTTGAAATGCCTGTGGTATATCCCCAAAGAAAATCTCACTCACGTGCTCAGACAGACTTGGGCAAAAATGTTCAGTGATGCACTGATTGCAGTAGTAGTAGTAAAAAAGCTTGAAACCTACTAAGTATCCCTAAGGTGGAGAATGGATAGGTATATAATGGTATTATCATCCAGTAGAATATTATACAAAAGCTATCAATTACTGAATAACAGACTACTACAGAGCAGTTATGAATGAATTACCATTTCTCATGTATCAGAGCATATTTCAATCTAAGTACACTTCGAAAGCAGGTTAAGCCAGAGAAAAAAATGAAATATTGCAGAAGAACACATATAGGAAGATACCACTTACATAACATTTTAAAAACAGGCAAAATGATATAATACATGTATTTATGGGTGTATAAGTATGGGCTAAGACATTTTTTAAACACAGGTTAATGGTCCACACCAGATCAGGTTTGTGGTCACCTTGTGGGTGAAGGAGGAGGAACATGTCATAGGAAAGTGGCCAAGAAGTTTCACTTGTATTTGTAAAATTGTCTTTTATAATCCAGGGGTTTGTTATATTGGCCTCTACTTGTTTACATACACCATTGATTTCATAAATTAAAAACAAACACCCGTTACCTTCCCCAGCTTGTTGGCTGGAATGCTCCGTATGGCTCTTGGCTCACCTGTCAGGAAATCACCTTCACACGTGAGCTGTGACACTGCTCTCTGCGTACGACTATAACCGAGCAGTTCACATCTGGTGCCACTATTTGGGGTTTCGGTGACAACTAAAAATCATTTAAGGCTACCTTCAAACTATACACGGGCCCAATTTTAGCAAAGTCAATCAATGAAAATATTAATTTTTAATATAAGTAGTAGAGCCTCAGTAAATGCTTAATTAAATTGAGGAAGACTCCCTGTACAATTTTTATCAATTGTGGGTTACCTAGTTATACTTTAAGTAATTAGATATTCTGAAATGAGATATATGCAGAAATTTTTACATGGCTGCTACTTATAGGCAATGGGATTCTCTTGGAAAATCCATCTCCTATCATAATTTCAGTGCTTTAAAAAATATATTAAGATTTTTCTCTTTACAGAAGACATTTCCTATTTTTGCTTCACACTTCAGTAGAGCTTTATGAGTTGAAGTTTGACACCAGGATTTCCATGGCAACATATTTTTTTGTCATAAAAACAGGCATGATTAAGAAGAAGTCTTTGAAAAAAAAGACGACTTTGGTGACAGCAGCAGCTTTCTTTATAATTAAATTCATTAGTGAAAATGCTGGGTGAAGAGGAACAGGAATTTTATTGCGACAAGGACATTTTCAACTGGGGCTTTGGAGATAGCACAAAATTAATTGCTATTAAATTGCCTTTGGTCCTGTTTGATATTTAAGATAACATTTATACATTTCGTATTTAATATACGGATGGAACAGGTCTGAAACCACGTTCTGCCCAAGCACACATCACCCCGAACCCTCCCTTTACCTTGTCCACAATGGGAAAACTCAGTCGATTTCGAATTGCTTCCCAACTTTCCTATTTAATTCTCCCCCACAAGACTCACAAGAATTTCTTGAAGTGATTTCCTTTCTTGTCATGATTAAAGCAATTTAGGACAAATATAGAGAATTTGCAAAATATTGAAAGGTACAGAGTAGAAAATAAAAGTTGGCCAGAAGTCCACCACTGTGAAACTGTGTGTTAACATTTAAATATATTTCCTGTAGCACATCGAATTACCTTCCCTAGTGGCCAGGAAAAAACAAACAAAAAAACAACCTCCAGACTGAAAAGTGTACAGATTGGAAGCGGCTGTCCACATTCCCTAAGGTGTGGCGCCGATGGGCCTTTCCAGGGCCCACTGGCTGGGAAATGCCCGAGTTGGAGCAGGAGACCTCTGTGGTTTGGTTCGTCTAATGCAGTTTTAAAAAACCAGGATGTAATTAGATCCAAAGGCATTGTCTAGAGTTCTTTCTACTAGGTAATGATCCATAGGCGGGGCTGGGGAAATCTTCGTTTTTGTCCTTTGGAGGCCGGTCATTGAATTTATCTTTCAGAGACACATTAGTAGTTAGTGCCCTGACAAACTTAGCTCGCTCATTCATGCACACGGTTTGTTCAGTTGACAGATTGCTTGTCATTCCTCTGTGCCTTTGCTTCCTGGCAAAGTGTCCTTTCTTACTCTTTTCAGTGAAAAAGTATTTCTCAAGTGCCCACTAAATACCAGAGACTGTGTACGTGAGGAATGCCACTTAGGCTGTCCTCTCCTTCAAAAAACAGCATCTCACGACACCAGCTCTTCATCCCAGACCCAGCCCAGGCATCTCCCCGACCAGGGGCCTGTCTTCACCATGGTCGGGGGACCTGACATCTCCATGAAGCACACACGCCCTTGTCATACTTACTCCATTTTACAGATGCTTATTCGTACATCTGTCCCCTTCCTTGGGGTCAGGGGATGAGGTGGGCGGGTTGCAAGGAAATACATCTATTTTCCCCCTCTCTCTTTTTTTACAGGAGTTTCTCATTAGATTTTGGGTTGCGTTTCTTTGACTATAACTAGGGTTGCATGTTTTTTCGCATTTGTTATCAGCCCAATGCATTTTTCCCCTATTTCATGCCTCTTCAGGACCTTTGCTCGATTTTTTACTTTGTTGGTTCTTTTGTTTTTTTCTTGTTGATCTCCAAGAACCCTCACTCTCAAGGTCATTAACCCATTCTGTATGTTTTTGTAAAATTTGCTCAGGTTTTCATTTGTCCCTCAATTTTATTTATAGTTTGATAGTTCTTATTTTTAAAACTGTGATAGTCAATCCCAGATTATATTCAGACTTGCTCAAAAAGGGGTATAAAGGAGTTACAGGCATGCATTCAATACAAAGGTAAGATTAATTAAAGCCATATAAGCAAAATGAAGCAAAGAAAGCAAACAAAGGCAGGAAAGTAAGAGGGAGCCAGGAGTCAATTGCTTGAAAAAAGATTCCACGACGACCTTACACTTCCTAGAGGGGAGCCACAGACGTGGCCGTGTGCTTTTCTGCAGCTCGTGTTGGTAAATACACACAGTGCGCTACAAGATGACAATACGAATGGTGGCGTCAGGGGAACACAGACCCTGAACCTAGGAGAAGTGCTGGTATTCCTGGTACTAATTCCAGAGAACAGTTTTTCCTGCGGGTTCTTACAAGAGCATCCTCTCAATGAACCGTGTCTTCAACAGCAGCCTGTAGTACAATGCAACCCATTTCATAAATCATTTCACGGACTAGACTTCCAAGGCTTTGTAGATCATAGACTTTCTTTCAAGGATTTTTCATTTATTTTATTTTTGCAAAACACTATCCATTACTCATGGATTCATTTAAAACTAATTTGGGAGGCAGGTAGCAAGTGAAGGGTATCAAAGAAAGGGGTATTTTTATTGATCTTAAAAACAGTTTTGTTTTTGTCTAAGGAAAATCAATATGGCTTTTTTTTCTTAGAGCAATTTCACTGGTTAAAAATATTTTTCAAATATATTTGGGGTGGCATGGAAACACATACCAAAATTATAACTTTCAAAACTTCAAGGGCTTAGGCCTTGAATGGCTTAGAGTAAGTTGTTTTATGAAAGCTGATGCTTTGAAAGGCTTGAAGTTAGTTGGTTTATCACTTGTGACACTGCATTCAGAGTGGATGCAATATACAACTAGCATTGCCGCAATTCAGGTAACTACACACACGCAGTTCTGCCTGAGGTGCTGTGAGTCAAATTCTAAAGTAGAGAAAAAGGAATCAATTCTGCAGGGGCTGAATATACATGGAAATAGCATTTTATGTGTACATTTCCTGACTGAGAGAAAATAATCTTTCTGATAAAAATGAATTATTTTTGGTGGATCAAGGATTATACTTTTTATAAGATAATGAGTGTATGGATTTAAAGGAACTGTAAAGATGATTTATTTTAATTATCTTCCATGAGCTTAAATTTCCTCTAACATGTCTCTGTTAAGGAGCAACCAGCCCACCCTTAATCAGCATCATGGCATAGAGGTCAAGGGAGTCAGCAGTGACATCGGGTCATGTGGGATGGACTTCTGGCTTTACTATCTGCCACCCCCCTGAACTTGGGCAAAGTTTCTTAACCTCTCTGCGCTTCGATTTTCTCGTGTATGAATCAGGGATAGATAAAAAGCACCAGGAAAATTGGCAAGCAGATGCTGGATGCTCAATATAGTATCGCTTACTGTTGTTACATCTTAAATTATTACATATACCTTTCAGGAAAGTTCAATTCCGACTAGAAAGACCAGAGGGTTTTGTTTGTTTTTTATTAAGAGGAGTTCACTTCTGGTAACAGTTGCTTTTATTGAACTACCACCTAGTAATTACAATTTCCAACTTTTGACTTAAAAACAGTATAAACAACTATAAAATCAGAATTAAAAGAACTGTTTGAATCCCCTGGGGAATGACTGAAAATATGGAGACACCCTGGAGGGGATACGATTCTCGAAATAAGGGAAACAGACTAGGTGAGATCCACATTTAAACAGCTTTTCCCTGAGGGCTCTTCTCCTCTGGTCAAGTACGTAGGGACAGAGCTCAACCCGGAAGAGGCTGACTGGACTGAGGATTCTGAGGTCAGAGGGTGGGGAGCCCCAAAACCTGTGCACAAATTCACCTCAAATTGTTGGCTGACCACCAGATTGCACTTGCCCACGACAGTGGGGATCCAGTGGAATGTAACAGCCGGAAGGTTAAGGAGCTGAGCAGGGATTTTAACTTGGTGCCAGAGAGACAAGTTTTGGAATTCAGGTCCATCCACGTAAAAGGGACTTCTAGATGCTTCGTGCTTTTCACCGAAACCTTAAGAAGGCCACACTTTAGGAATAGAAACGACGGAGCTAAAGACTACAACTGAGGCCCAAGGGCAAAACGACTAAGCCCATTCTATCAAGCTGCCACAAGATCAAGGCGATTTGACATCAGTTTCACAGTCTGCTAGAATCAGGGGAAAACCAGTTACAGATCTACAGAAGTCCCCGGTGCAGACTTCAGAGTAACCATGATATACATGTAAAAGACCTATTGGGAAAAAAACTGATGTAATAAGTGAAGAGATGGCGAATATCAGGGAAGATAATGAAATACATAGAAAATAAGAACCAACTGGAAGTCTTGGAACTGAAAACAAAACATGTCTGACATAAAAAATTCATTGGATGAACTTGATGGCAAATTGAACGCCACAGAAGAAAGTAGAACAGAGCCATGTACACCATGCAGACACCGAGCATAAGAGAGCTGGTGCGACTGTGTGAGTATCAGGGTTTATTTCAGGACATGAATTAGTGCTGGAAGTCAAGTGGAATGTTTAATACAGTGTGTGGAGGCCTGTTTTGTTTTTTTAGATCCCAATGTCTTTTTTTTAATTTTTATTTTAATTGTTGATCTTGTACAGTTTTCTGTCTTTTATTCTCACCCCACCCACCACTCCATCCCTCCCCACCTCCCTCCCATTTCCACCCCCCCATAGTTTTTGTCCATGTGTCCTTTATACTTGTTCCTGTAAACCCTTCCCCTTTTCCCCTGAAATTCCCTCCCCTTTCCCCTCTGGTGACTTTCAGACTGTTCTCAATTTCCATGTCTTTGGTTATATTATGCTTGTTTGTTTGTTTTGTTGATTAGCTTCCTGTTAAAGGTGAGATCATATGGTATTTGTCTTTCATTGCCTGGCTAATTTCGCTTACCATGATGCTCTCAAGTTCCATCCATGATGTTGCAAAGGGTAGAAGCTCCTTCTTTCTTTCTGCTGCATAGAATTCCATTGTGTAAATGTACCACAGTTTTTGATCCATTCATTTACTGATGGGCATCTAGGTTGTTTCCAACACTTGGCTATTGTAAATGGTGCTGCTATAAACATAGGGGTGCATAGGTTCTTTTGGATTGGTGTTTCAGGGTTCCAATGTAAGTCTTTATTTATTGTTAAGGAATAATGAATCATCTTATTTGTTAATGAAAAGGGAAATAGCCAAAAATTTTTTTTTAAAGTAGAGAGAGAGGAAAGGAGGGAGAAAGAGAGGGAAAGAAACATTGATTGGTTGCCTCTCGTATGTACCCCGACTTAAGTATGTGCCTTGACTGGAAATCAAGCCAGTGACCTTTCACCTTGCAGGCCAATACGCAACCAACTCAGCCACACCAGTCAGGGCCCAAAGTTCATTTTTTAAAAAAATGGGCAATGGTTATGAACATTTCCTGAAGACAGGCAGGTAGCGTGTGAGCTAATAAAAAATCATCGGGAGACCAGTGATGAGGTCGAATGGGTAAACGACACTCAGCAGATGTCACGAGCATGGTGTTCATGGGGCAGGGACTGTGAGGACACGATCGCCATGGGCGGAATGTGTCTCCCCAAAGTCGTGTATTTGATCTGCTCCCCCAACGTGATGGGCTCTTGGGGATGTCATTAGGTTGAGATGAGGTCACGAGTCCTCATGATGAGATTGGGGCCCCCATGAAAAGGGACCCGAGCGCTGGCCAGCTCACTCTCTGCCCTATGGGAGTACAGCAGGAAAGCCGCTGTCCTCACACTGAAAGGAGGGCCGCACCAGACACTGGGTTGCTGGCACCTTGATCTTGGACTTCCCGTCCTCCAGAGCTGTGGGAAATAAACATTTGTGGATTAAGCCATCCAGTCTATGGTACTCTGTTACGGTAAGTGTTTGGGAATGTATAGAAATTGTGAGAATGGCTTTGGACCATCATAGGAATGAAATGGGAGATTTGAGTCAAGCTTGGGTATATTAAGCCCAAAAAGGACTGAGGTTACCTCTGGATCTTATAACAGTCTTGGTTAAAAATCTCGTGTTTTTGATCATAGACGATCTACTTTTCACGCAGCTGTAAAGTACAGAGGGAAAGTGGGCTTCAGGTCTGATTGACTTCACAGGTTCATGGCCACTTCTGAGCTGTGGGCGCATTTCTCAGCGGGCGTCTCAGCAGCCCTCTTCCCTGCGACGTTTCATATTCACAGTGGTTCCCTCAGGGCAGCGACAGTGCCGGCAGCAGTGCCAGGATTCATAAGCTCACACAGCGCCGTGAGTCAGCGAACTTGCTCTGTGAAGAGTCACGTAGGAAGTATTAGGTGGTGTGTTTCTGCTGCAACTTGTCAGCTCTGCTGTTGCAGTGCAAAGCAGCCGTAGACAATACGTAACAAATGAGCATGGCTGCATTCCAACTGAACCCTATCGATTTTAATTTTGTACGTTTTTTACGTGTCATGATACATTCTTTTTTGGATTTTTCCTAATTGTTTAAAAATGTAAAGCCGTTTCTAGCTCAAGGACTGAACAAGCACAGACAGAGGGCCAGATTCGACCTACAGGTCATAATTTGCTGACCCTTGATGTAAAGGCTGTCGGACTAGAGTTTTCAGCAAAAGATTTCCTACCTGGCGTGCGCTCCCTTTTCTCTTTGCAATACAATCACTCGAGATGACCCTACCAGTACCGCTTCCGTGCTAACCTCTTCCAAAGTTTGTCTCCTACCCAGACTGCTTCCCTAACTCTGAACTTCTATAGCCACCTGCCTGTTGAACATCTCCACTGAAGGGTTTAGGAGCATTTTAAACTTAACAAAATCAACAGTCACTAGGGAACTCTACTTCCTTAAAAATAGGAAGCAGCAGGCAGACACCTTGACATTCCTATGGAATTGACCCCAATGCCCTAGGACGATGCTTCAGCATTTCTTATATTCTAACATACTTAAGGTGAAAAGGGAGAATTCTGATAGTTTGTTTTTTTTCTCTTCAAGGAGCGAATAAAACAAACAAACAAACAAACAAAAAAGAATGCAACGTCAGACAGGAATCTTTTATCTGTTCACTTTTGGAGATTTGGTGAGAAGAAATAGTCAGGATCCTATATCTTGTTTTCAGAGAAGACTCCAGATCTGACCTGGCTCTTGACCCATCTGGTCATTTACAATGTATCCAGATACTCAAGATACTGTTTTGAGATTTTGCTCTTGCTCACATAGCCTCTTGCAGCCTAAAGGTTGCTTTTGACTCAACGGGAGCAGTTTAACTACTTCTTGCCTGTTCCTCACTTCAACTTGTCCTTAGTTTGTCCAGTGGAACCATCTCCTTATCAAGTGGCTTTGGCTTCTGTCTCCTGAGGTTCGAAAGTATAAATTTTCAAATTAAAAATGAACATGCACATGCACTTAGTTCTTTATGTATTCAGTATACCTCTTCTGATCATTGCTATGTGCTAGATACAGGCTCTGAAAACAGGAAGCTCCATAAGCTGTGGCCCAGCCCCTAGGGTATTAAGGACAACAGAAATGTGAACTTAAAGTTCACGATACAGCCATGTGGGTGTTAGGACAAAACATAAACAAAGGGGGAAGAGTGGGATGGGGCTCACAGAGGAGACGATGCAGTTACCACGTTAGGAAAAGCAAGAACAAGAGAGGGAAGGCAGGCAAAAATGAGACTCTCGAACCCAAGACGCTGGTAGCGGAGCCACAGGAACGATTACTTCCGGGAAAAGGAAGAATTGCGAAGATGTATTGGGTAGATGGAATGCCTAATGAGACCATAAATGAGGAGAATTGCTTCTTATAGCGTATGAGAAGATAATTTTTATCAGATAATGAAATTGTTTTCAGTCTTCAGAATGAAAATGAATCCCTTGCTAATGCAAATCATGCTAATAAAGGGAATGAGAGAATGTCGGAATTACACTTGGCTAGCAGTAGGCAGAAACCAACCTAAATAGTCTAGGAAAAAAATTAAAGATAATGAAGTAATCAAAATAATTGCTTAATAGGGAATGTGAAAGATCTGAAATGTTAAATTATAAATGTACGGTTTCAAGAAAAAATGAAGTGACCTGAAGGAACAGATTAGAAATCCGAACTCACGTCAGGTGGAAGTAAAACTTTTCATTAGCAAAGATGAGGATTAATTAAATCTGAGGAAGCTCTTTGAAATCCACAACTTCAGGTTACATTAGAATACAATACGATGGGTATATTGGTATCGTAATGAATGATTAGCACAGACTTCTCAATAAATGTTTTCTGGTGTAGTTCACGTGATGGGTATGGGCTGAAGAAAAGAAAAATGGGTTATATAAAATCAAAATTGACTTTAGCAGCGTCTGCTTTCAAAATTGGGGGCCATAGTGTATCCAGTGGGGAAATATATTGTTCTTTCCTCCCTTTGAAAACACCTGGAGACCCGCCAAAGCAAGATAGAGGGCACTCCCTCCCATAGTACCCCCTCACCAACCTCTCGAGGGAACAAAGGAGGAGGAGTAGCTTGTGAGTTATTTTTCAGTTACCTCTGAATCAGCCCTCTTGCTCCAGCTGTATATTTTCAGAAGCTGGTAGCAGAGCTTAGTGTTGCTCAAGGTGGAAGCTTTGGAGAAAACGGTCCGTTTACAGAGCACGTTAAGTATTAGTAAAGGGTAGCTCTGGGCAGGTAGGAAGTAATGGCCTAAGTTGTTTTACAGGAGAAAGTAATTTTGGGGGGAGACCCATGGAGAGGGGAAGTGGGACAGGAAGATGCTTGAGGGGAAAAGGGTGAGAAGCAGCAGAGAGGCAGAAAGCCCCCTCTTCTCTTCCACACACAGATGTGTTCTGCGAGAGATGGACATCAGTGGCGAGATCGAGGACAAACTGGTCCGTGTCTAAGGTGCATGAGGAAGATGATTCATAAACTGATCTGAATCAGAGACATGGGAATTTTGAGTCAGAGGTAACATAGAAATGCAGACCACACTCCCAGAGTGTGGAACCGCCCAGAGCTGGCAGGGGGCGGAAACCAGCCTGCCTAGCCTGGGGGAGGGCAGGTGACAGGATGGAATTACTCCAGTGATGGGCTAGCCCACCTAATTTTGCACACTGAAATGTGGTTTGTAATTTAAGTGGAGCTGTTTTGTTGAGTCTGACCTGAAGATTTTACATTTGGTTTACACTGCACCAACTTTAGGCTGTTTAGAGATTCTCCTTTCAGTCATATTTAAAAGATTTCTGTGAGTTCCACTGAACAAAAACCTTACACTATCAGGAAAGATTGCTAATAAATACCCAATTACAATAAAGTATTACAGTGCTTTCAAAGAGGAACCACAGGGCACAGACTAGGAGTGTGTGTGTGTGTGTGTGTGTGTGTGTGTGTGTGTCTGTGTTCATGTCTAATTCATCCACCATTAGGGAGGGGAGGTTGCAAATTTTGAAAAAATTTTTTCATTGAAGTCTAACATACATACAGAAAATTATACAAATCCTAAGTATATTGCTCAATGAATTTTTTCAGACTGAATGCACCTAGTAACCAGCACCCAACAGGGGGAAGCAAATAGATCAAACAACTTTTTTTTCATATTCACGAACCTGCCAAATGCATACCTTCCTGCATCATAAGTCACCCTCGGACCATTATTAATCAGCCTTTAAAATTAGTTTTCCGGAGACAACTACCCCTCCTCAAAAGTGAAATCAGTGATGAAGGTCCAGGCAAACCAGAGCAAAATATTTCCAGCTGACAATTAACAGCCAGAACACACTTTTTCTTTACAAAAGATGCATCTAGATTCATGGAAATTAGAAGGAAAAAACCCATTAGGTCATCAGGTGAAGGATTGTTCCCTCTAATATAATTCCTCCTTTTTTCTCTAGTTTAAAATGAGAAACACCATTCTTACTCAAAGTGAAACCATACACATAAAGCAAACTTAATGCACCTTTTATTATAGAAGCATGCACTGAACCAATTAGATACTATAACCCCATAACGTTGCATCAAAGTCAGCGGCATGTTATTAGAAACCAAATGATGTAGAGCATCTTTTACTTTGTGTCGAGAGAGCAGGGGATAGCTACTCGACCCACAGGTGAACCCAAGTGGATGCGGGAGGCAAAGCATTCTCCACCGAGGTGCAGGAGTGAGGGCTCTGGCACTGTTTCCTCGAGGGCTCGTACCAATCAGCAGCTACAGAAAGATGCAAAAAGTCACTCTTGGGGCTGAGTCCTCCTTTCATCTTTTCTAGAAGAGCCTTATCACTGTTCAAACAGAATAGCCAGAAGTAAGAATGAGTTTGTCGTAGGCAAATAAAGCAGATTGGGAATCTCTTGGATCATGTATTGATGTTATTTTCTTAATAGAATTAGAAAGGGTGAAGAAAGCCCGAATCACAGCATTTGTGATGTAAATTTACATCGTTTTATTGTTTACTTTCTCCCAAAAAAGCCTTGAAACTTACTTGTACAGAAGCAAAACTAGTAGCTCTCTTAGGCAGAGACCCTGATTTTGTTTTGTTTTTGCAGATACAGCACCTACCCCAGCACTGGGGACATGGTAAGCACTCAGTAAATTCTCAGTGACTGACGAATGGTGGTGTGTACTGAGCTGGGTGGTTCGAACTTATCCTAACAGGGCTGGGGGACTATCATCTCCTGAAGCAAATCAGGGGAGGAGTTGAAATGGCCGCATTTGGAAGATCCTCCTGGCAGTAAGCTGCAGCATGTGTCATAAAGGGACAGACCTGGAGGGAAAATGACTCACTGGGAGACGGGAGGTAATGGTAACATCACAGACTAGATAGTATGAACCAGGCAGGATGTGTTACGGTGAAAAAGGAGGGACTTATTTGAAGGATACTTAGAAAGTAAAATGTATATTTTAGAAACCAAATGATCTAATGATTGATAGGAATGATAGAACATGGAGGGAGAGAGAAGACAGAGCAGGAGGACCCCAACCGTGATTCCTGGGATTCTTGTTTGGTCTTTAGGTAATGGGATAACTGGTTGAGATGCAGAATATAGGAATAGGAGAAGCAGGTTTGGTATCAAAAACGAGAGGTTTTCTGTAACCCCTTTGGGCTTGAGGTGCTTGTGGGGATGTCTGCTATAGAATAAAAAGAGTAGAAATGATTTTCAAAGTTGCGGATTTTCATGCTATTTCACAGAAAGAAAGGTGCAGTGTGAAAATCCAGAGGGCAAAGTGCCAGAAGGAGACCAAGATGGAGTAGCTAGGGAGGTGGGATAAAAGCTAAGATTCTGTATGAGAAAGAGAGCATAGCTAATGAACACATGGACTTCAAAAGATTCAGTGAGATAAAAACAAGTCAGATTAGATATATTGGAACTCATTAATAAAAGCAGCTATTAGCTTTCTTTTGGTTGCAAGTACTGGAAACTCAAATCAAATCAGCTTAAGGAATTTATTAGTTCATATTAATGGGAAAAAGAATAGAGGATCTAGAATCTTAAATGATGTTAATACCCTTTCTCCTCATCTTTCCCCATAATCCCTCATTCACACATCTCTGTCCTTCTCTGTTTTGGTCTTACTCTTTTCTACTAGAGTCAGGCTTCTGGTCCGTGGAGAAAAACAAGACTGTAGGTAGCTCCAGGCTCCCATCTTCTCATCCTTGCAAATCCAGAGGAAAGAGGGAACTCTCTTTACTGACTTGAGAATGTACAACTTTCTGAGGACTCTGACAGGCCAGGCCAGCCAGGGTCAGGAGCCTACTCCTAAACCAAAGGACATGTACTATGAATGGTACCAGAATCACATGCTTTGAAGAAGGAGAAACAAATCCATGAGAAGGAAGTGACTGTTTCCAGCGTATATGGTTGGAATCAAGGCAACCACAAACAACAGATGTCTACAGTCTGTTGAACGAGTCTGGTAGAAGCCAGTTTGTAGCTGAATCCCAGTCAGTCTTTTAGACTCAGGTCTGAGAGATATTGATTAAAAAATTAAGACAAATGCCCACAGACTAGTCTTCATTTTGAAGAGGCTCGCTTATTAACTAAACATATGGCTTATGTTTATCTTCCCTGAGAGTGACACATATAGTGGAGATAGTGGCTACGGATGGCATCAGGTGGGTGCTGGACTTACTGGGATGACCACATTGTAGGGCATCTAAATGTCTAATCACTGGGTTGTACAACTGCAACTAACATAATATTGCTTATCAACTGTAATTGAAAATAAATTAAAAAAAACTAGCAAAGCAAAGAAAGGTAGACTTTCTGCTCCTTATGGTAATTAAAATTTGGTTTTGGCATGAAATCAGATTACAAAGTGACTTATTTTTTTAATAAAATAAAAGGAACATTTCCCAAGGTGTTCCCTTTGGGAGGCTGCCCATTTATCCTAGCAGTGATGTTACTGCACAAGACATTTTTGAAACTTCTCTTTCGAATTTGCCTCAGAGCTTGAATGGGTAAAAATGCATGGCTTTTAAGAACAAATCTAAATTTTGAAAACAACCCAAGTTGTCATTTGGAGTAAAATTTGGTGAAAGAGTTGAATAATAGGAATGCAACCTAATAATGTAATACAATAACGAGAGAGATTAATTTTCCTCTCCGGAACCCTAATGGTCCACTCCTTTTCTCCTCGTTCTTTTTTCTCTATTTCTCAAACATGTCACCACCTTTTCCAAAACCTATCAGTGATTTCTGACTCCTGACATAAAAACGTTCAAACCCTTTGGTCTAGAAAAGGCTCTTTTCTGTTTATTCTCCATGATATTTTACCTTTTTGTTTTTCCCCCATGCCCAACAGAGAGTCTGTGGGAATGTTCAAATGTTTTTTTAAAAATTTATCGGGAACTTCGTGGAATATGGTGCGAGGATTAAAGCAGTGTTATAGTGATAATAATGATATATTGAATATAGCACTAGGGCTTAAAAGAAGTGAACAATAGTAAGAACCTAACACAGATTATATTGATGTCTAGTCAAAAGAGCAAGCATAGTCTTAAAAGTTAGATTGACTATATTGGAATTCTAGCTCTGCAATTTACTAGCTTGCTGTCTTTAGGCAATTTGTTTAATATTTCTCTAAGCATCCATCTCTATACTGTAAAGTGGAGTATAGAGTTGACATCTGTCTTATAACTTCATTGCAAGGATTAGAAGAGGTCATTAAAAGATTTTTAAATGATCTTAGAGAAAGTCCTCTATATAAGCATTATAAAATCCAGAAGTCATAAAAATTGATATTTTAGCCCTGGCTGGTGTAGCTCAGTGGATTGAGCGTGGGCCTGCGAACCGAAGGATCGAGGTTCGATTCCCAGTCAGGGCACATGCCTGGGTTGCCAGGCCAGTTCCCGGCAGGGGACATACAAGAGGCAACCGCACATTGATGTTTCTCTCCCTCTCTCCTTCCCTTCCCCTCTAAAGATAAATAAATAAAATCTAAAAAAAAAAAGAAGTTAAATAGCAAAAAAAAATTCTTTAAAAAAAAATTGATATTTTGACTGCATAAAAAGTCAACAACTTTGCATGCAAAAAATATTATAACCAAAGCCAAAATCAGGTAAACTAGAGGAAATGTTTGCAACATTTATGACAGACACAGGGATTATTTTCATTCTCTCATATATCAATGAGAAAAAAAAATCCAGTAAAAAATACATGAACAAAGGACGTAAAAGAGCCCATTGCAAAGGAAATACAAATAGCTTTTGAACCAATAAAAATGTCTTGCTTATAATAAAGTAAATGCAAATTAACACTCACCGATATGCTATTTTTCACCTGACTGGCAAATGATGTGGGAAGGTAGGCGCTCCATACAGTGTTAAAGGGGGTGTAAATAGGGACCAGTTCTTTGAAGGCAGTTTGGTGACAGCCATAAAAATTTCACTACTTCCTCTTTTGAGCAACTTCACATCTGTTTGGTAGCCTGTATGGTTTGGTAACCAATGACCATATCTGGTTACAGGGCTCTTGAAATGTGGCTCCGCTGAACTGAGATGCGCTTTAAGCATAAAATACAGGGTGGGGCAAGGGTAGATCTACAGTTGTGAGTACATGAAACTGAGCTTATGCTTGTGTTGTTATTTTCCATACGAACAACTGTAAGCCTATTTTTGCCTCGCCCTCTATGCACTGGATTTCAAAGATTTAGTACAAGTAAAAGAATGTAAAAGTCTCATTAATTTTTTACACTCATTTACATGTTGAAATGATAACATCTGAGACATAATGGGTTAAATATAACACATTTTAAAAATTAATTTCCTTGTTTCTTTTTAAAATGTGGTTGCTAGAACATTTAAATTACATGTGTTTTTCACCTTATATTACTATTGAAAATGCAGTTAGTATATTGAGTTCTACTTGCATATGTGAGAAATTATGTATATATAAAGAATATGTCAAAACATCATTAATATTTACTGACAGAGGCTTTACTAAATAAAATGTGATGCACCCATGCAGTGGAATATTATGTGATCAGGAAAAGGAAAGACACCAATATGTTCAAAGATGGCTAACTATCTGATATATATTGTCAAGTGAAAAAAGTAAAGCACAGAACAATTGTATACTAAGCTAATGTTTGTGTTCAGTATCTATGGACTAGATTTTGAATGAATTATGTAAATTTGTAGATATGCATAGAGTGTTCTTGGAAGGAAACGCAAGAAATTATTTTTAGTTATTGTCTTAGTGAGAAGAAATTGCAGCTCAGTATTGGGGTGGAGAAGATTTACTTTTAACTCTATGTATACCAATTAAATGTTTTATAAATGTATTCATTACCTATGCAGAAAAAATGTATGTATGGTTTTCATTGTTTTTGAAGAAAACAATCTCCAAATAGAATTTTCCAAAATCAATTATTATGGCATAATAATGCATATTTATTTTTAAGAAGTGGAAGCAGGGGACATATATACATATACATACATATGTATATATGCCATATACATGCGTGTGTGTGTGTGTGTGTGTGTGTGTAAGCTATAGTGTCCTAAACATAGTAGACTCCTGGGAACTATTCATCCCCTTCCCTTCCCTACACTTTGCCCAAGAGGACAAACATAACACAACACTCCCGTGTGTCAGGGATGGCGTAAGTGTTATCTTCGTGTTATGGCTCTAGAGGTGTCAGGTGTAAATGGGATGAGACTGCAGTGATCCTGTGACATGCCCAGGAAATAAGTTATTTCCCCCAGTAAATTCCAGAAACTTGCTTGCTTACTTTCTTGCCTCCCTCATCAAAATAGAAGGCAGCTTGTACAATGTATAATGTATACTACACAGTCAGTATAGTATTATGGGCTGTCCGCAAATTTTATTACTATATTAAGGGCTGAAGCAGAACTTCCCAGTTACTACATCCTCTGTGCTAAAATGTTTGCTCTCCTTGTTACTCTTGATTCCCTAGCTCTCTTTAATATCTGCAAAACATTCTTTAATATCTGTGCCAGAAACTCTGTGTGCCTTGCTAACCTCTTTGTCTATTTCAATCACCTCTTTTCACTTTCATAAAGTTCGTTGATTGATTGCTTCTCATGGGAGTATGTCTGGCTTTCTAGCCCTTTGTCTAAATTTAAAGCAGTAGAGCCATCCTTCAGAAAATACAGTGTTCAATCAATTGCACTTGCTCATGAATATCTTCTGGGTTTTTTGAACAAAAGTCTCTTGATTCTGACTCATTTCCATCCCTATAGCCTTTGCCTGAGTCCAGCCCTCTTCATCTTGTCTGGAATATGTCAATTAGCTCTTAACTAGTCAGCTTGCTTTCAGACTCCCTACTGGCAATCCGTTTCCTACCTTACTGCTGTCTTCTAAAATCAGATTCTGAAAAACAGATTCATTCATTCATTCATCAAACATTTTTTAAGTAAATCCTTTGTGTCAGGTGTTGTGCTAGGTCCTGGAGACACAAAGACATATTTTTCCTAGGTAGGCACTGTACTCCTGAGTTTTGAGTCTAGTGTGAAGGGTAGGCAGTGAGGGGACCCAGGTTTACATCCTTGGGGGTGGATATAGGATGCTGCAGCAGCACCAGCAGGAAGGGGTACTTTCTCAGTCCTTGCCATCTGATCACATTGGGGAGAGGCAGAGTCATGTTCTAAGCAGAGGCAGCAGCAAGGGCAAAGGTTAGACAGGGTGTTGCATGGATTGCATACCTGCTCAGTTAGGCTGGACAGGTGACCAGAGAAGTTCTAGGAATGTCAGCATGAGGTGGTGGTGAAGGGCTTAGTGGGCCGTGCAAAGGAATTTAGACTTCATTCTAAGAGTCTAGGTTTTAAGCAAAGAAGCCATGTGATCAGAATTGCATTTTTATGAAAAGCGTTGAAGTAGGAGCTTGAAGGATGGTTAGAAGGATAAAAGACTGGAGTCAGGAAAGCAAATTAAGAGACTATTTCAATAATCCAGTTGAAAGTAGAGGATGATCTAAATCAAGATAACAGCAGTGAGGAGAGGAAGAAGTTGGCAGATTTGAGAGATAGTCATCAATAAAACATACTGGGCTTAGTGATCACCTATTTGGATGTTTATGAGAAGGAGGGAAACAAGACAGTAAAGTTGGAATTGACTTACGAATGTCTGGTTTGAGCCCTTGAGATGCTACAAGGAGCTATGGAAGAGGGAATGGTTTTTCAGAGAGTCAGTTTGGTGATCTGGAAAAGATGGGAGCAGTTGAGTACAAGGGTCTGCACTTAGGTGAGAGATCTGGGCTGGAGCATTCATTCTTTATCCATTATCTCATTCAACAAATAGATACGAAGTGCCTACTATATGCCAGGCACTGTTTTAAGCCCTGGGAATATAATGGCAAAAACAAAACAAAACAAAACAAGGACAAGTTCCTATTCTGGTGGCACTTTCGTTCCAGTAAAGAGACTGAGCAAACCAAACAGCAAGTAAATAAATGTATAATATGCTAAAATGTCAGGTAGTTATATGCTCTGCAGACAAATAAATGAGGGTGAGAAACAGCACGATGAGGCGTGGGGGATATTTTAGATCAGGTCGTCCAGGGAAAAGCATCTTTGAAGAGGCGATATTTGAGCACAAACCTGATTGAAGTTTCAGAGGGAGCCATGGGCAAGTTCAAGGGAAGAGTATGCAAGGAAAATCATGTGGGGCAGAGCAACTTAAAAGGAACAGGTGGTATCAGGTGTACATCCTCTGACTTTGTCTTTGCAAAGTAATTGTTTTGGCTAGACCACTGGCATTCTAATACAAATTTTTGAATAAGCCTAACATTTTGTGCATACACAATATGCACCTGCTGGAATTTTGTGGAGATTAAGTGGAATAAATAGATTAACATGAAAAAGTAATATTCTAACAATATTGTTTTCCATCTATTTAATATCACAGAATTCTTTATTTAGGTCTTCTTTCAGCAATGTGTATAATTACTACACATATTAAAATTAGCTGTAAGTAATTCATGCTTTTGGATGCTATTGGAAATGGAATTGTAATTTTTATTTCATTTTTCAATTATTTATTGCTAATACATAGAAATGCTTCTCTCTCTTTGTATATTGACTTTGCATAGACTCACTTACTAGTTCTAGGAGCTTTTTCTGCATTCCTAATGATTTTTCAGTATACCCCACATTTTCTGCAAAAAGAGTTTTACTTCTTTCTCTCTATTCTATATGTCTGTCTTTTGTTCATTCATTCATTCATTTGTCTTATCACATTAGTTGGGACCTCCAGAAGAATATTGAGCAGTAGCAACCAGATAGGGTATCCCTGTCTGGTTCTTGATCCCAGCAGAAAAGCATTCAGTCTTTCACCAGTAAGTACAGTGTTATCTATGGGCTTTTCATAGATGTTCTCAAATCAGTTGCGTATGTTCCCTTTTTTCCTAGTTTCCTGAGAGTTGTTAATCATAAATGGATAGTGAATTTTTCAAATGCTTTTGTTTCATTTATTGACATAATTACATGAGTTATTTATCTTTATTTTGTTAATACACTGAATTATGTTGTGATTTTTGTATGTTAAACCAACCTTGCATTTCTGGAATAAACCTCACTTGGCATGATGTATAATCCATTTCATATGTTACTGGATTCAATTTGCACATATGAAATCTGTCCAGAAAGAGTCCAGCCATTGTTAATATATATAACAAATAATATAACAAAAATAGTTTGTTATATATATAACAAGTAATATAACAAAAATAGTTTGCATGGCACGACTGTAACCTGGCAGCCAAGGTTACAGCTAAGGAGAGTGGACTGGAATGCACATGCATGAACAATGACTGTGCTAGTCAGTGGGGGTGGTAGACACCATTGAGTGAGCATGTGTACTGCGTGACTGCTGCATTCAAAATGACTGAGTGAGAAGAACACCGAGTCTGTACCAAAATTTGTGTTAAGCTTGAACATTCCTCTACAGAAAGTATTTGAAAGATTCAGAAGGCTTTGGAGACGATGCAGAGTGCAGTGCAAATAGAAGTGTGGCACAAACACTTCAAAGATGGTCAAAAATCAGTTGAAAGTGATCCATGGGCTGGAAGGCCTGCAATAAGCAGAACACCTGAGAATGTTGAACATGTTCGGGCTGCAGTCCACAAAGATCAGCAACTGACAGTGCGAGAACTAGAAGCTGATCTGGGGATTCCAAAAACTACTGTGTCTGAGATTTTGATGCAGGATCCTGGCATGAAATGTGTTGTGGCAAAGTTTGTTCTGTGGCTTCTGCTACCAGAGCAGAAGTAACGTTGGGTTGCAGTTAGTTGCTAATGACACTGGGAGAACCGTGTGAGGTCCCAAGGTGCCTCCTGTGAAGGGGACTGAGGCATCATTGTCCTGTGTACAGTCTTTCTTGTATCTTGGTATCTTCTTCAATAAATGTCTCTATTTTTCATATTACATGACTGGATACTTTCTGGACATATGTAAATTTTTATGTCTCTATAGGAGGGCTGTGTCTCTATAGCTATTTTTCCTAATGTCTTTATCTGTTTTTGGAATCAGAGAAATACTGTCCTTAAAGAAGTGAGTTTAGAAAATATCCCTTCATCTTCTGGTTTTGGAAAAATTTCATATTGAAATGATATTCTTTCTCATGTTTTTGATAGAATTCAATAATGAAGCTCTCTGATTCTGGGGTTTTCTTTGTGGGAGGATTTTCTTAATTATGAATTCAAATAATGTAGTATTTATAGGACTACTTATATTATCTATTTGTTCATGTGTCAATTTTAATATATTGTATGTCTTCCAAGATATTTGTTTTATTTAAGTTTCCAAATTTATTGGTGTAAAGTTGTTCATACTCTTTCCTCATCATCTTTTAAAATATCTTTGGTTCTGTACTGATGGACTCTCATTCTATCCCTACATTGATAATTTGTATTTCAGTTTCTTCTTGGAAGGTCTAGCTAGAGGTTTATCAATTTTAGCAATCATTTCAAAGAATACCATTTATTTGTTTTTCAGTTTCACTCTTCTCCACTCTAATCTTTGTGTTCAGTTTGCCTTTTTACTAGGTCCCTGGAATGAGAGCATAAATCATTGATATTGGATTTTTTTTCAAAATATAGACATGATATATATTTCTAAGCACTGTTTTAGCTGAATTCCATAAATTTTCATTTGTTGTAATACACTTACTCAGTTTGAATATTTTCTCATTTATTTTTTATTTGATTTCTTCTTTGACCTATGGGTTGTTTAGAAGTAAAGTTATTTAATTTTCAGAGAGCTGGGGATTTTTTAGATGCTTTATCTTTTCTATTTCTATTTCATTCTATTGTCATCAGATAACATACCTTTTAAGATTTCTTCTTTTAAAATCTATTGAGATGTGTTTGTGACAGGACTGTTCCAGAACTATGTACGTTTTGATGAGGCTGTGGCACCAGCAGGGAGGAAGAAGTGGAGGTTAATATTTGTGTCTTTGTGCTGTGTTTTGGCTCTTGACCGTATTGCATAATGGTCTATAGTGCAGTGTTCGTATAGTCATAGGGATCTGGGTTTAACTCCAGTCCATATCATTTCTTAACTGTGTGACCTTGGGCAAGTTACTTAGCCTCTGTTTCTTCATATGTCAAGTGGGAGTATATAATACATTTGTGTTTTTAAGATGATGAAATTATATATGTAGTATACACATACATATCTATATACACATACATATACAGTACTTAAAGTATGTATTCAATAATATCTATTATTGGTATATAACAATATGTATATATGATGTGTTATTATATCACATATGGTTTCATATATTCTATGAATATATGACTTCGAAGTTTCAGAGATCTAGTCTTGTCTTCTCCTGCAGTTGCCCCGATTGTCCTTGTCCCCACTCCCTTACCTTGTTTTCTCATTTCCCAACTTTTGGTCCTCATCCCTGTCAAAATTTAATAACCTCAAGAACTACAAATTATACAATTAAGGCAGTTGCTGCTTGCTCTTTCCCCTTTGGAGGTTTCCCCATCAATCTTTACAACTCGGCTAGGATTTCTACTTCTGTTCTCGAAAAATTGTACTTACTAGTTTTCCAGTTATTTGCAATGTGTGTACAAATCGCTGGAGCTTATGTACCTAGCTCGGAAACACAGTCCATATGTACTTGGATGACAGAATAATAAGTGTTTGCAGAAGAAATGCCCTATATTTACCATAAGTATTTTAAGCAAACATTGTTACTAGAGCTTCTAGGAGGCCCAGGTAGAGGGGGCACTTTAAAAACTCCATTCAACTCCTTTTCCATCTAGAAGGATCCCTTTCAAAAGAACCACCAACCAGGTGTTTGAGGTTCTTCTCTCGGCATCATGATGCGGGATGAAAAAACACGGGTTTGAAGTCAGATAACTCAGATGCTTACACTTGGGATTACTTCTTAGCCTTTCTGAGCATGTTTACCTGTTTGCATGTGGTATTATCTGCTCTCCACGCTTTCCTCTTTAGGAAAGCCCACCCCATATCCATGTTAATTTCTCTTATGATGGGCTTTCTTACATCACCTACCTTCCCTTTCAAGCAGTTGTCACAATTTCACTTCTCGTTTAAGCGTGTAACTATTTATTAACGTCTCCCGCCTAACGTCGCACAGCTGGGCCTGCGACTGTAAGCTCCACGGAGCCAGGGACCACGAGCGTTTAACCTCATCCCGGCGCTCCCGGAGTCTAGCAAAGTTGCCTGGCACACACGCAGTCAGCGAACGCAGGTCCGACCAACGGACCGCGGCGTGAGGCCCCAGCGCCGTCGCTGGGACGCGGGGGGAGGTGCCTGAGCTCGCAGTTCCCACCCAGCCCTGCGATCCCGAGCCCAGGCCAGAGGCAGCGCCTCGCCCGGTGACGCCACCGAGGGTGGGACTTCCGGCCGCTGAAGTTTAACAGTCCGGGCGGGAGCCGGAAGCCCAGCGCCGGAGCGGGCCGCCTTGTGGCCCCCGGTGTGCCGCGGCCGAGAGGTGAGGTTCTGCAGGCCAGGGCTCAGTGGGCCATCGCCCACCGTGTCCTTGAACGTTCCCCAACCTCGTCCGTCCTACGGCCACCTCCGGAGGTGGGTCGGAGGTCCCGGGGCTTTGCGCCCCGGAGCTGGTCCCGCGCTCGGGACGGTTTTCGGGGCAGGGGCGCGGCCGCGGGCTTGGCGCGGAAGTTCCCGGGAGCCGCGGGCCGGGGTCGCGCCCCTCGGCTTGAGACAGCCTCCTGCTCTGCTTGAGAGGTGGCGGGGTCAGCTCGGGTATGTTGGTGGCGGCTCTGGGGGGTGCGCTGCCTCCGCAAAGTTTGCAGCCTATTCACAGTTCGTCCCCCTTTTTGCAGACCTCTAAACTATGAGTCATTTAATAGGCGCTGGAATGCATTTTATAACGTAACCCCAGTTGAGCAAGTCTTCTGCAAGTAAAATGCATCTTTGGTGAATGAGAGTTGGAGAACTTTTATTGGTTTAAGCTAAGTGTTATCGTGCAGTTGTTTCGCGTAGCTGTTAACCCCGAATCCAGGCTGGCGGTCTGTTACCGCCTTGTGTCCTGACTGCTCCCTCTTTATGGGACCACTTTGAAAGGCTGATGTAATTAATGCTCCTCCTTCCCTTCAGTGTGTTCAATTCTCAGAAGACGAAGGTGGGTGGGCAGATGGTCCCCTTCCCCGCTCAACTTTCCGAGAAGGAAACACATCAAATGAGTTGGCCAGAGTCACTGTCACTTAAACCCTGGGGCTTAAACCCTTGAACTCAATTTTTTTGAGCCCCGGTCGTTAAGTGATCTTTCCACCACACCACACCACTCAACAGGAATGGTATAAGATGATAGTGAGGACATCTTTCAGTTGTGTGTACTGGGTTTAGAGATCGCCCTTGCTGCACTTTATTGTTCCTTAAGGAGGGAACCAAAAAGACATGTTACTACATGTTAAGGCACCGAATCCAAATACTATGCCTACATTGCAACAGATGACTCTAACGGTTTTTAGTAGCACTGTATTTATCTGATGATTGAAGCGTAGTGAATCATGTAAGTGACTTCTCTGGTTAACAAAAGTTTTAACTTTTTGGTAAACACATTAAGAACTTTTTTTGGAGGGGAGTCTCTTGAGAATCAAAGGGCACTGTAATTTCTCATTCCTCTAAGTTGTCCTTTGAGATAGAGTATACTGACAAAAGTGTGATCTTTTGTTGATGATTTGGAACCCTGTCTGTGACATCACTAAAGCTGTGCTGTACTCCTGAACTGTCTTCACTAGGAAGGCTTGGAGAATATTTTTCTAGGTTCCCTTCTTTTCCTTTCTCCTTCCTCCTATGTATTTTTGAGCATTTTTTTTTAAACCTGTCATGTGTTACTATTTGGCTACTATTTGTCTGCCTAGAGCAGTTTTCTTGCTTTCTGTCTTCTGGATTGCTTTACTTTGTGAAATCACTTTCTCAGCATTATGTGTTTGAACTGTATACTGTAAATAAAGAATATGAGTGAGGACATTGTAGACCAAGAATTGGTATAGGGACTAGTGACATCTCTTTTGACTGTATTTGCGGAATTTTGGAATTACTTGGAAAAACTGGAGTGTCTCGGTTTGGACCTGTGGTGTGCTACATCTTATGATACATTTTAAAAAAGATCAGGAAGTTATCTATCCAACACTTATTTGTGAGTACCTACTGTGGGCCAGGAATGTTTCAAGACTGGAAGTAAATGAGACAAAATGCCTGTCCTGAGGATCTTCGTAGTTGAGTGGGTGGGGACAGATGTTCTGAGTTGCAGATAGGAAGCAGTGCCATGAAAAGAAATGAAACAGGATCATAAGATACAGGGCACCTGGGAAGGGGCTGCCTTCCTCATGCTGGTCAGAGGAGGCCTTTCAGAGGAGGAGACAATTGAGCTGAGACTGCAATAATAATGCGAAGGAGATGACGGTGGGAAGTCCTCGGAAAGAGCATTCCAGACGGAGGGAACAGCAAATGGAGGGCAAAAAAGAAGGCCAGTGAGCCTGGTGGCTCCAGGGAAGGAGTTGCACCTAGGCTAGGTCATGTGGAGTGCGCTAAGAAGTTTGGGTTTCATTATACTTGCTGTGGAGAGCCATGGGAAGGATCAGCTAAGAGAATGATCTGGTTCAGTTTAGGAAGGTCACTCCGGCTACGTTGTGCTAAGTGTACTCTTGGGGACAAAAGCGGACAGTAGTGCCTCTTGTTTTGGATTCGATGCTTCATTTTAACTTTTTCCCCCCATCTTTGTTTTTAAAAAATGTTTTAAACTATAGGTGCAATCATGCAGGAAAACCTCAGATTTGCTTCATCGGGAGATGATGTTAAAATATGGGATGCTTCATCTATGACATTGGTGGATAAATTCAACCCACACACGTCACCACATGGAATCAGCTCAATGTGTTGGAGCAGCAATAGTATCCTTTAAAAAAAATAACCACTTTTTGTTAGGTTTAACAACTAATGGAACTTTTGCGTGCAACCTGTAATGAGAAACATATTTGGCATAGTTATGAAAGATGAAAAGAAACAGGAATTTACTAAACAATATATCATATGAATATGCACTGATTTCTCTTGATTTCATTTTTAAAAATTTCAGTTGCAGTCCACTACACTGAAAAACGCTGCTATGAATATAGATGGATATATATTAATTATTAGATTCAGACCGTAGAATTAGTTTTATCTAAAATTTGTTATTGAATCAAATGGAATGAGGTAGGTAATGGTGGGAAAAATTCTGAAAGGTTTTGGAATGAGTTTTTGCATTTACATTTAAATTTTTGTGTATCTGCTCTGGAAATTAATGATAGAACTCATAGGCAGAAGCAAAGGTTGGGGGAGGAGATAAAAATTAGAATTTTACAACATGTCCCTCTTTCTGATGTACTCTTGTCTTTCCATTCCTTTCTATGATGAAAATAATCTCATTGCCCAAACATTCAGAGAACTTACTGAATTCTCCTAAGCTTTTTATGTTTCTGATTCACATCTTCCCTGTTGTAGTAAGATCCTGTATGTGGACAAAATAAATGCAGTGAAGCTTGTAAATCCACATTTCTCAACCTCCACTATTGACATTTTGGGCCATAAAATTCTTTGCTGTGTTGCTATGGGAGCTGTCCTGTGAGTTAAAGGATGTTTAGGAGCCTTACTGGCCTCTACCCACAGGTCATACATATACACTGTTTCTTAAACATCAAATTAGGTTTCAATGTGTCTGATCATATCAGTACCAAAGGATTAATATTCTGCTTCCTGATGAAAATAGAAATATCAAAGGTTTAAAATAGGATGGCTTTATGAGCAAAACCATTAGAAGTTTTCATGCTCAACCTAATCTTGCAAATACATAACAAAAATGATGAAATTTCTTATTGAGTTAAATTTACGTCATCGTTCCTTGAATTTGTATTATAGTAGCAAAACAGATGACTTCAATGCTGTATCGATGAAACTCGTGAAGTGACTGCAGCTTTGAAGTGCTCTCCAGAGGTGTAGTGGGGGGCGTGTTTTAAAGAGGCTGCTGCTTTATTGCCAGATTTCTATTATGTTTAGAGGTTAATTTTTCTGTTACTTACTGTATAAGAGAAAAGTAGCAGGTCTTAGTAAGATTTACTATTTCTTGGTTTATTTGTAACCCAAGGAGTTTTCTTAAGAATCGGCATTTCCTGACAAACCCCTGAATAGTCTGGTCTGTCAGTAAAACTGACGTGACTGTGAGGAGGTGTCATGTGACTTTTTGGGAATTGGTCTTATTTCTGTTTAGTTGCCCCTACAGTGGGTGTGAGTCAGAAGCCTTTGTATAATCTTACTCCTAATGAAGCTTTGATCCCTTACACGGAGGTTAGTCATTGATGAACAAAGACTTCCCAGACTCAGAAACTTGGGGCCCACTTTGCATGGATTCCAAAGACGGGGTTCATGGAAGTGTGCCAGAGATTAACTTCCTGTTTTTTTTATCCTCTCACATTATCTTTTGTTTCTTTTCCTTGCTATATTAATAATATTAAACTTTAAATAATCTAAATTTAATTTAAAATAATGTTGCCCTGGCTGGTGTAGCTCAGTGGATTGAGCGCGGGCCTGCGAACCGAAGGATCGCGGTTCGATTCCCAGTCAGGGCACATGCCTGGGTTGCCAGGCCAGTTCCCGGCAGGGGACATACAAGAGGCAACCGCACATTGATGTTTCTCTCCCTCTCTCCTTCCCTTCCCCTCTGAAGATAAATAAATAAAATCTAAAAGAAAAAAAAATTTAAAAAAAAAAAAATAAATAAATAAAATAAAATAATGTACCCTCTCATATTATCTTTCGTTTTTTTCTTTGCTATATTAATAATATTAAACTTTAAATAATTTAAATATTTAAAATAAAACTCTTGTCAGTAGTTAATATGTAGCCACATTTATTTATATTTGCTATTTACTATAACTTTTAATACATTTAAGATCAAAACAGTCACAAAAATTCCAGTTCTGAGAAAATGTCAGATTTTACTTTTTTAGTACACAAAAATAGGAGACTAGTGTAGATATTTGCTTGCTAGCTTAAATGGGTACCAAGCACTGCATTAATAAATATCTTGAGCAGTGTTTATTGATGAAAAGACTGATTAATATATGATGATGACGATACTTTCATTATGCTTTCATTCTTGAAGGATAAAATTAGACCTTCTAGCCTACTTTGAAAATGCAGTAGTATTTCACATGGGTTAAGTAGCTCTTTTATCATCACAACTCTTATGTTAAATAGTCTTGTGCTAGAGATGCTCATGGATCATGTTATGTTCCATAACTCTTCATGTAGATAACTTTCTAGTGACAGCATCTTCCAGTGGCGACAAAATTGTTGTTTCAAGTTGCAAATGTAAACCTGTTCCACTTTTAGAGCTTGGTGAAGGGGTAAGTGATTTAAGAAAAAAAAAAAAAACAAAACTTAAAATCTTAGCTCTACTTGGGTGGTAACTACTTATCTATTGTGGTGCTTGCAACTAAATGTAAAGGTGTTTAAAAGCATTATTCTTAACCTAAGCTGAAGCTGAAAATAATACCGTAACTCTTATTCTAGGTGAGATAAGTACTGAAACATCTTTAGTTAAAATAATACTGGACCCTAGGGGAGCACTCAGGGACTCATATTTTGTCAGCGAGGTTCTTGCTTTCTTCATTTTTCCTCTGTGGGAGGTTCCCTGGAATTGCTGCCTTTTTTTAGGACCAAGTCCCACTTAAGTCACAAGGTTGAATTGACCGTAAAGCTTGATGACGTAGCCCTGCCTTCACTGATCCTGGGCTGAGGACTATCAGCTAAAGTCCTCTTTCTGTCTGATGGGAACCTTCTGCTTTTGCTTCTGTCCTCTTGGTACTGAAGGGTCTGCCTGAGCCACGCTCCCCCCTTCTCTGGGGGGGGGGGGTGGGGGTGGGGCGGGGGGAGATGACTGGTCCCAGAGCATTTAAATGGAGCTTTCATTGCATATTGTTCTCTTATCCTTTTGTTTTTTTAAGTTAATCCCTCTGATTCAGGATATTGCGGGCTACCTCACTTCCAATCTATTGGAAGCTATTTCCAGGCTATTTCCTTTTTAAATAAAATATGATCTAAATAAAAAAAGGTGCAAGTAATTGGTAGCTTGTTCCTTAGTCCTAATTTCACACACTGGAATAGGGGAGGAGCCCAGTTAGAAAGAACACATATGCACTTGTCTAATTGAGAAAGGACTTTTGATTTCTAACATTTACTAACGGGGACCCAAGCTTCAGTTGCAGCCTATATATGTTGCAGGCTGGGCCAGAGAGAATGCTAAGGAAGGGTGGAAGTGGAGTTTGAGGCCCCGTTAACTAAAATGGAGGCAGAGAGCCTTCCTGGTTGATCCAAGTCAAAATGCACGTACTTCAAGAGCAGGCAGAACATTTTAGTCATGGTCTTTGGATCTTTAAATCTTGTCAGAGGCGGATGACAAACATCTGTTTTATTACATGTCAACATCAAGATAATTTTGATTTCTACCTCCACCACAATATACCTAATGCTAGTTTTAGGCTTTATGCCTTAGAACCAGTTTGGTACCTTTTTGTTTTCATTACTGAAGTATGAAAATGGCCGATGATAATCACTAAGGTGACCTGGTTCTAAGGCTTTTGTGCATATTCCGCATCCGTTGCTGTAGTTCTCTTTGCCATGGTTAAGAAATCCCATCAGAATGCATGGGATGAAGTGAGGGCATTATAGTTGTAATTTGAATTGGCTTTAATTTACTTACAAAAATGTTTTGCAAACATTGGTTCATTAGGCTTGATCAGTAATTTCGTGTAGCATAAGTGTTTTGAGACCTTTGCTTTGTAGGATCTAAGTCCTTTCACTCGTGCTATTTGTGATATTAGACCTTTTCTAGATAGGAAAATACGATTCTCAGTTAACGTTGTTTGAGTAGAACTTTTAAGTTTATGTATTTTTTTGTTTGATTTTGTATTTTATTTCTTTAAGGTAGGCAGATTGGTATCAACAGTATTATAAGGGATATGATAGGCTACTATATAACCTAGAAATTTGACCAGCTGTTATTTTTAGATTTTAAAGACTGTACCCATTGCTTGTGTCTTGGGGTACAGGATTCCTATCATAACCACTGGATTTCTATGAAATTCGTTAGCTACATTAAAAATGTATTAACGTAGAAAAGTCTATCATCGGGGTAAACCAGCTATAAATGTAGCTTTTGTTCTGAGCCCTTAAGAGTACTCTGACCTGTTTTTGACCATTAGAACCCTACTATATGGATCTTTGATGGACATCATTCTTGTCTGTTTTCTTTACAGGTTAATTTTATAGTTCTTAGCAAACTGTCCTGCTTTGCAGTGATTGTCTGATTCTTAGTGTATTTAGACCAAAGTCAGTTCCTAGTTTGGTGCCCGCAAGAGAATTGTACCAGCTATACTGAAACATTGATGTGACGTGCTCTTTATGTTTTTATAGCATTAGTAACTTTGATGCTTGATCAAAGTTCGAGCGCTGTGAGAAACCTGGAGGGTGGGCGGCCATCAGCATCCTTTTAGGAATCCAGTGCTGTCTTAAGTACAGTAGAGGCTGTTTTGGAGATGTGTGCGCTCCCAAGGTCGGCACAGTGATCTAGTCCCCGTCTTGGTGTCTCAGATGAACGAATGCAGGCTCGGAAAGGCGAGATGACTTGCCTAAACCGACATAGCTTGCCTTTTAACTTTTAAGTAAGTCACAAAAATGGATGCTTTTTTCCCATAGCGTCCAACTGGGGTAAGAACATTAACATAACTCTATGATACACCTGAAGGTTAAAAAGGAAAAAACTTGCAAGATTGTGTTCCAGCAGATGGGCACCACCAGGCGATGACACTTGGATAACTGTTGTGAGGAAAACTTGGTAGCCTCTGTGTTTTTAGCTGTTCATTTTATAAATATTTTATTGAGCATGCCTATGGTCTTTTGCTCGAGTGAGAGTGACATTCAGGTGGAAGACAGACAGTAAACCTGTGAACGGCATACCCAGATAGTGGTAAGTTGATATGTAGAAAATTAAAATAAGATACTGGGATAGCAAGTTACATTGGGTGGCCAAGGGAGGTCCCCTGAAGAGGTGGCATTTAACGTGTTGTCTATGACCAGAAGAAGCCCTTCAGCCAAGGTTCAGGGAATTTAGGTTCCTAGGCAGGAGCAGCTGTTGTAGAAGCCTGGGGGTGAGTGTAGAGTTGTTCAGTTTAAGGGATGCAGAAAGGTCACTGTGGCTGGAGCATTTGTGGTGAGGAGAGCGGTGGGGGGTTGGAAGGGGCCCAGATGCATAGGGCTTTGATAGTCAGGTTAATTTATTCTGGGGTTGACTAGGGGCCCTTGAAGATTTTTCAACGGGAGGGACGTGGTCAGATCTAATTTGTCAAGGTCACCTGACTTAAGGAGAACAGAATGTGGAGAAGCAGGGGCGGGAGCAGGACCCCTGGCTAGGAGGCTGCTCTTGTGGCTCTGCAGGGTTGGGATTAGGGTGTCGGCCACAGGGGCAGGTAAAGGGGGGGCACGTGGGATTTAGTTCAGTGTTGGAGTTCAGAGAAGTTATGGTAGATTGGGGGAGGGAGAAGGAAGAATCAAAGGCAGTT
Organism: Glossophaga mutica; assembly: GCA_039655065.1. Lineage (NCBI taxonomy): Eukaryota > Metazoa > Chordata > Mammalia > Chiroptera > Phyllostomidae > Glossophaga > Glossophaga mutica. Next base: position 19,201,899 of record CM077304.1, on the reverse strand, counting down.
CTGGAGTTTCATCTTGAGAAACTGGATGGATGCGTCTGTTCTCAGAGACACGGGGGAAGACAGTGGAGCCAGGCTCCCTGACTGGATGTTTGAGAATGGGGTTTCATAGGAGGGATTTGTTGTGAGGCGTTGGGCAAGTGTCCTGTTCTCTTTATGAAACTTCCCCCTTCTGTAAAATGAGGGATTTACACATCCTTTGAAGTCTCCTTCACCTTTAGTGTTTTCTGAGCTGTGGGTTAGTCGTTACCCCGTGGAAATGCAAGAGCAAGCTTTATTAGGGGGAGATTCTAAGGGCAAGTCAGCCATGGTGGGAGGCCAAGACTTGCTGATATTCCCTGGGCTTCCTCTGCCACCCCTGTTGGATAGAAGAGAGCAGGGGTCTGGTTGGTGTCCTTGAAGCCTTTTTGAACCCTTACCAGCTGCTGGCTCCATAAGGAATATGATTAGAAGTGAATCATTAGTATTGGCATATTTATAGCATTTAATTCAAGTGCTTACTAAGTATTGAATAAGACTTGAAAGTCATCTCTGGGCTCTGTTAAATTAATTTTTTTTCCTTTAATAGCAAAAGCAGACATGTGTCAGTTTAAATTCCACATCTATGTATTTGGTAAGCGGAGGCCTGAATAACACTGTTAACATTTGGGATTTAAAATCAAAAAGAGTTCATCGATCCCTTAAGGTAAGGAACTTGGTGTTTTGTTTTGTTTTTAATCCTTACAGAAATGGTATCTCACAATGTGTTAGTTATCACACTTTTAATGTTGATATTTTGTGATAAAAATAAGATGCTTCAGAATTGAAGTGAAATTTGTTAGGGAAAAGAAAAATGTTGTTTAGCCAAAAACTTACTTTTGTCTCTTTTATCCTCCATATATGTTGCTAAGGCATAATATTAGAGTTTAAAACGTTTTATTTTTTTACTTAGTTCTGGTCTTGTTTAAATGAACCACTTCCTTCACATTTTCTGGAGAATGCACTGTTGTCATCAGAGATCTGTTTTTAAGGCACTTTGGAAAAAGTGTGGGTTGGGGATGACAGTGGTCTGGTCTCTGTCTGGTGGTTGGGGTTGGAGACTCGGCTTTTTCTTTAGTTATGTGGCTGCTCCTGTTTGTGTTCACTTTCCTATGTTCCTGCTGGGTATCCCTCATCAGATGTTGGAAAACATAGTGCTTATGAACTCATTGTATTTAAGACTGTTTTATTTCATCTACGTGGATTCCCTTCTGCATTTGGGAGACAACCCAATACAGAGGAAGGCAAATAACTTTGGAGTTCATCCTGGAATTGAATCCCAACTCTTTCACTTAGCAGTTGTGTGAGCTTGCACAGGTTTCTTACCTTTTCTGTGCCTCATTTAGTTAACTCATCCATGAAATAGGAAAAATGACATTGTCTCCAAGATTATTTTAAGGATTAATAATAATATATAAAGCTCTCAGCATTCGTAAGTACTCGGCAAACAGGAGCGGCTGCTGTCATCTTTGACACGTACTTGCTCACTCTGGCTTTGGGGCATTTGTCTTTTGCTCTCTTCCATTTTGCAGTGCCTGGTTTCATTTTCTTTTTAAAAATATTTCGTTGATTGTGCTGTTACAGTTGTCCTAATATTTCCCCTTTTGACCCTCCCACCCAGCACCCCCTACTCCCCTCAGGCAGCAACACCCCCCCTCGCCCCCACCTTTGTTCATGTCTGTGGGTCATGCGTATGAGTTCTTTGGCTACTCCATTTCCTACATTGTATTTTACATCCCCATGGCTATTCTGGGACTACCAATTTGTACTTCTTTTTATTTATTGTTCAAGTACAGTTGTCTCCATTTCCCCACCACCACTCCCCCTCACCCCACACATTCCGGCCTCCCACCTGTGATCCTACCACCTTTGGCTTCGTCCGTGTGTCCTTTATACGTTCCTTGCAGACTCTTCCCCTGTTCCCCCCCATCATCCCTGCGCCGCCCCCCCGCCCCGGTCTTTGTTCTTTATTTCAATGTCTCTGTCTATGCTTTGCTTGCGAGTTTGTTTTGTTGATTAGGTTCCACTTATAGGTGAGAGCATATGGCATTTGTCTTTCACCACCTGGCTTATTTCACTTAGCATAATGATCTCCAGTTCCATCTATGCTGTCACGAAGGGTAGGAGCTCCTTTATTTCTGCCATGTAGTTATCCATTGTGTAAATGTACCATAGTTTTTGATCCATTCATTTACTGATGGGCACTTAGGTTGCTTCCAGCACTTGGCTATTGTAAATTGTGGTGCTGTGAACTTTGGGGTGCATAGGTTCTTTTGGATTGATGTTTCAGGGTTCTTAGGATATAATCCCAGCAGTGGAACTGCCAGGTCAAAAGACAGTTCCATTTTTAGTTTTCTGAGGACATTCCATACTCTTTTCCACAGTGGCTGCACCAGTCTGCATTCCCAACCAACAGTGCACTAGGGTTCCCTTTTCTGCACAACCTAACACTTGTTAGTTGATTTGTTTATGACGGCCATTCTGACCAGTGTAAAGTGGTATCTCATTGTGGTTTTACTTTGCATCTCTCTGAATGCTGGTGATGCTGAGCATCCTTTCATGTCTCTGGAACCTCTGTATGTCCTCTTTGGAGAAGTGTCTGTTCAGGTCCTTTGCCCATTTTTTAATTGGGTTGTCTTCATGGAGTGGAATTGTGTGGGTTCTTTATCTATTTTGGAGATCAAACCCTTGTTGGAGGTATCATTTGCAAATATATTTTCCCATATGGTTGGTTCTGTCTTCATTTTGTTGATATTTTCTTTAGCTGTGCAGAAGCTTTTGTACTTCTTAATCCCCTCACCTCTAAACGCGTTCCCCCAAGTCCCCTTCCCATCTGGTAACCATCACAACACCCTCCTTAACCATGATTCTATCTCTGGCTTCTTTCCCCTTCCCCAAATTTAGATCCTATCCTTCTTTTAAGTTTGAACTTCCATTAAGCTTCCTCTGGCACCTCAGTTCACATGCCTCCTTCTCTTTCCCCTTGACACTTTGCCTCTGCCACGCACTGAGCTGTCTTTGCTGCCATTTTCACGTTGATGTAAATGTCCTGTCTTCCTCCGTGGAACAGTGCTGCTCTCCTGGGGAGGACCTCTCCCAGCAGTCAGCTCGCGGTACACATTACCTGACAGTGAAAGCGTGTTCTTTAAGGTAGACACACTGCCATTCGGAGAATTACTTTTCCTTTCTGTGTCTTGTTTCAGAGTGCCTGCTCATTATTATGGCTGTGAAAATTAAACCTCTGTTTCCTGAAGACTTGGGGTTGATCAGATAGTTTCCTACTTATATGAGTAATATTTGTAGGTTATTTGAGGAAAATGTTAAAGCAAATATTACATAAATAAGTAGATAATATTTATAAAACATGAAATTTACAAAAACGGAAAAATGTGCCTTTTGAAGGTTTTACAACATTGTACTTACTTTCATTTTTTTCTTTCAGGATCATAAAGATGAAGTAACTTGTGTAACATATAATTGGAATGATTGCTACATTGCTTCTGGATCTCTCAGTAGTGAAATTATCTTGCACAGTGTAACCACTAATTTATCTAGTACTCCTTTTGGTCATGGTAGTAACCAGGTACAGTATGGGTTTATTCAAAATAAAATTGAGCCCTAGTCAGTGTGGCTCAGTGGGTTGGAGTGTCTTCCCATACACCGAAAGGTTGTGAGTTCGATTGCAGGTCAGGGCACATGCCTAGGTTGTGGGTTAGGACCCTGTCAGGGCACGTGTGACAGGCATCCAGTTTTGATGGTTCTCACATCGATGTTTCTCTCCCTTTCTCCCTCCCTTCCCCTCTCTCTAAAATCAATGAGCACGCCCTGGGGTGAAGACAGAAATAAAAATAAAGTTGGTAAGATAGATTTTGAACTCTTACATAAAACAGTGGGTTTAAAGGTTTTGAAAGTCAGTATTTTAAATTTATTTTTTGCTTGCTTGAAAACTTACAGCTTGCTGTTAAGTTTAAAAATGCTCAGATAACAAGCCAATTCATATTAGATTGAGTATGCTTAATTTGATTGCGCTCAGCTAGGCCATTGAATATAACATGCTCTTAGATGATAACTGTATATAACAAAATACAAATAGTGTTAATAGGTTAAGCCCACAACATGGATATTAATCTGTGACATTACATTTATAGAAGTGTTGCAGAGCTCAAACTGTGTTAGCAACAAGATGGATACTTATGTTAAAAAATACTCTGGTGGATGTGTGATAATTGAGCGTGTTTAGGAACAAGGTAAATGGAGTTTTGTTTTTTGTTTCTTTACGTATATGATAGTTAGTGTATCAAAGCTCATTCATGTATTTCAGGTTAATACAGAAGTACGTGGGGAAACTTTATAAAGGAGATTAGCCACATTTTTTTCTTTATAAAAATTAGTCCATGAAATTCTTGAAAGAATACATTTTGTTTCTCAAGAAATCTAATTTTTGGCTAACTTTCCATGGAATTCTCCACAGAAATTTCCAGTGAGGTACAGCTTCTTCAGTCTTTCCTTATTATAATCACTCTGGCCATAGTTATTATTAGATAAAAGATGAGAGCACCTTACTTTTGAAAAGCAATTTTTAAAATCATTATTTGAATAGTATATATTTAGTGTTTAAGAAAAATTTAGTGGATGCTGAAAATGTGTAGAAAAAATGTCTTTTCTCAAAGTCATATGTATTGGGAAATATAAGAGATATGCATATAAATAAGAATATGGGTGTCGATATAAAACAATCTTACGGTGATTCAGAACAGTGAAAGTTATCTGATTGGGAATAAAATAGGGGGAATTAAAGAAGGGGGGATTTCAGCTGGGTATAAGGCCTAATTGATGTGTGTTTTAGTTTTACCACAATGTAAACAGGCCTCTTTGCCAGGCACTTGATTCTGACTCATATTAGGGTTAACTCTTGCATGTCCACACTCTAGTTGGAACCGAGTATTGTTTTCTTTGTCCTCAGCGGTTGTCCAGCTTTGTGCCTCATGTGGAAAAGATCCTCAGCAAATGGGTGAAGGCCTGAATACATTTAGAGGTTACAGAGATTCTGATAGGCTAATGCAGAACTTTGGGAGAGGGATATTTTGTATGGGGAAATCACATGGGGATTTGTATATGGCCAGTGTGAGAAAAGATTGGAAAGGTACACCTGAGCCTAGTGTTGATGTGTGGGACTTTGAATGCTGGACCACTAAAAATAATTTTAAGATTTCAAATATATTAAATTTTTTTATTCTTTTTTAAAAAGATTAATTAATTTTTTAGAGAGGAGAAAGAGAGGGAGAGAAACATCAATGTATGGTTGCCTCTTCCACACCCCTTACTGGAGACCTGGCCCACAACCCAGGCATGTGCCCTAGAGTGGGAATCGAACCAGTGACCCTTCGATTTGCAGGCTGGCACTCAGTCACTGAGCCACACCAGCCAGGGCTAAGTATTTATTTCTTAAATTTAAATAACGTTCATAAAAATTTCAAGTCTGTTAAAAATTGACAATTCAGCCCTGGCTGGTGTAGCTCAGTGGATTGAGCGCGGGCCTGCGAACCAAAGGATCGCGGTTCGATTCCCAGTCAGGGCACATGCCTGGGTTGCCAGGCCAGTTCCCGGCAGGGGACATACAAGAGGCAACCGCACATTGATGTTTCTCTCCCTCTCTCCTTCCCTTCCTCTCTAAATATAAATAAATAAAATCTAAAAGGAAAAAAAAAAACCTGCAAAAAGAAAAATAAATTAAAAAAAAAAATTGACAATTCAATTTAAATGCACTGTTAATCAACTCAATTTCTATGTTGTTCAGTTTTACCATAGATAGTGTGTTACTGAAAAAAAAAAAACTAGGGTAGGTAGGGCACATGTAATGAGTAAATTAAAAAATTTCTGTTCTTGTTTATATGAACAACCAATTTGAAATCTTTAAAAATTATCAAATTGATTTCTTAGCAAACATGAGAAAAATAATGCAGTCTTACTGACTCTGCATTCCACTGAAGTTCGTGTTGGAAATGAGATTGCCTGAGTATATTTAGAATCTTACGTTTTGAAGTGTATGAGCTGAACTGAAGCTGGCGGTTTCGTGCGGATCACAGCGCATTTCTGCAGGGGAAGGAGCCTTGCTGCTTCTGCAGAGCTGCCAGGGCCGACAGACTTCTTAGATTGTAATTGCAAGTCACTGTTAGGAAAGTTCAGCACTTAGGCTCACAAATAGGTTAACCTGGGTTGCCTTTTCAAACTGTGGCCTTATTTAAGGCTGTTAAAAAATTGATCTGTTGTATTGATTATGTAGATTTTAAAAATATCCCCTAAAATGTTAAACAGTTTTTCTCCAGGTTGTGGAATTATGGATGGGTTTTTTGTTTTGTTTTGTTTTGTTTTACTCTTTCAAATATTTATAGTAGGGATGAGCAAACTATGACCCATGGGCTGGCTTTATTTTTGTAAATAAAGTTCTATTGAAGCACAGTCACACTCATTTACATATTGTTTATAAATGCTTTTGCAGTACGACAGTGTGAAATAGTTACTATCTGTCCCTTTAAGAAACATTTTGCCAACCGTGAATCACACTAAGTCATGTATTTCTTATATTTAGAAACAACTGCTGTCCTCCGCAAGCACACACGTTCTTACATAATGTATTGTAAGAAAAATAGCACTGCTGCTTAAAACATTAGGGTTTTCATAAGCTTCTTGGCACTATTTTTCTTAGAAATAGCTTTCATATGAAACAAGATAAAGGCTTAATAAGCGCTGCTGATACTAAAATTAATACTTATTTTAAATAGAATTTAGTAGATTAATACTTTGTTTATCCAGGATTATTTAGTATTCTCTAAATGATATTCTAAAGAGATGATGATTTTTTTGGTGTGGAAAGTTTAGAAATGAATATCTGGGGAGGCATTTAAGGGAGTCAGTGTGGTTACATGAGGGTCACTTAGAACATATGTGCGAAAGATGAATTTATGGTTCCATGGACAGCAGTGAACATGGGAGTCGCGAGCCTGTGGAAACCGTTGGGATAGGTATTGTGTACCTGGGTCTGGGCAGAAATGCTGCTTAATCCTCAAAATAACCTTTATAGGCAAGTGAGTGTTTTCTCTTTTGTGGATGAAAACATTGAGGCTTGGAGATGAAGTAGTTTATCCAAATCGTAGGGAGTTTGGTTCAGCTTCCACTTGAGCCCAGGTTTATCTGAGGGGAAGATTTATGGTTATCTTTAGTCTTTTTTGGTTTCCTTAATAGGTTGCCATTTAAGTCCACAAAACTTGAAGCAATATGTGGAATTTAGGTTTTGACTTAATCATGAACTGTGTTTTTAACTACTTGTAAAGTTTTATTTTATAAAAGCAGTAAGCTTGCTGAGCCATGTATATACAGGCAGATCATGGATGACCGTATTTTAAGGATATTGTAGCAAATTGCTGCTTTGGCTAAGAGATTGAACACAGCGAACTTAAAGAATCTGGGAGGCCTATTTATTTATTTATGTGTAATATAGTTTTGTGTTTTGGGGTTTTATTAAGTTCTTCCTGTACATTTAATTCGAATTTATTGTTTTGCCTTGTGTTTTGATAGGTTGATATATAACTATAAACATTATAATTTACTAAGAGCTCTGTGTCTTTCATATTTAAGGTCCATGTAGTTTATTTTTCTTGACTGTGGACCAGAGGAAAGATTTGTCCATTCATATGGGTGTACTCTTCCTCAACAGAGATGGAAAATACATACCAACATTTTCTCTTTGTACTTTAGCCATCTGAAAATGAGCCAAATTTAGTAGGTAACCATAGTGATTATTGTGTCTTACCTTATGTGTCTGGTAACAAATATTCCTTTTTGTTTCCTTAGAGAGATTCTGTTTTACGTTTTTCCTAAATATTTTTGTTGTTGTGGAGGGCTACTATATATTATTTTGAAACGTTTTAGAAGTAAGGAGACTATGACTTTTAGTATCTAAAATCCAGTGGTTTCAAATCTTTTTGGAGTCTGAAAGATTAAAGTAGATGGAACCAACAGAAGCTCAGCTTCGACTTTGGTTTTGTGCCAGTTTTACCTGGGGTGTCGTCAAAAGCTGACACCTGCCTACAGAACCTGCTCGCTGCTTGACTCAGGACTTTCTGAAGGTGTCTTACAGCTGGTTTCCCCCTCATGCGGCTTGTACTTAATGTCTACATTTACGTTGCTGTTCCTTCACAGGGAAAAATTAGCTTAAATATAAAATACTTAATTCTTAAGACAGTAAATATGAGGGTAAATTTGAAAGGAACATTTTAGTAAAAGTAGGTAAAATTCAGTTAGTGTTAATCCAGCACCTGTTTACTCAAACTGGATCTTTGTTTTGGTTCATCTGGATCAAACTCTGGCAGGGACTGTCCCACTGCCCGAAGGGCCAAGTGGTTAAAAGAGCTTGCCTTGCCCTCGGGCAGATGCTTTTGAAGGATGGGTTTATCCATCCCCACTCTGGAGTATTGACAATTCCTCCTGTGTGGTTCAGTGAATTTTTTATTACGCTTCAGGTGTTGGATTGCCAGCACAGCAGGCGCTCAGATTCAAATATAAAAAAATGTATATAAAATACAGATACTGCTTTTTTGTACTTATTTGTGTTTCGGCTGTGACTGGGCCTTTTATTTATGGTGGATATTCTAACCTCAACGAAGTGATGTTGTTAATCTCCTTATATTATATTTTTCCTCTGGAAAAGAGAGGAGATGGAGGTAGCTTTACTCCAACTTAGTAAAATCATAACAGACACTCAATTACTGGAATATCGGTATGTCTTAGGGTTATCTTACATAGCCCACTAAACGATTTTGTGGTGTTCTGATTGAAACCTGTTCCCCTATGAACAGAGCAGTCCTGAATCCGGTGTGAATGTTGTGTTTGTGGTTGGTCATCATTTATAGAGTTTAAATAATATGTTTTTATGCATGCTTACAATTTCATAGAATTGATTCTTATTTTCACAGCCTATTCGGCACTTGAAGTACTCCTTATTTAAGAAATCGCTACTGGGAAGCGTTTCGGATAATGGAGTAGTAACTCTCTGGGATGTGAATAATCAGAGTCCCTACCATAACTTTGACAGCACCCATAAAGCTCCAGCCTCAGGCATCTGCTTTTCTCCTGTCAATGAATTGTTATTTGTAACCATAGGCTTGGATAAAAGAATCATTCTCTATGACACTTCAAGTAAGAAGTAAGTGTGATATTTCTTAATTTAGTAACAATTAATTATCTCATTAGCAGATGTATTTGTGATTTGTATAGACCTTTGATTAATGTTCAGGAGCTCTAAAATTTGTGTACTTGATGTCTGGTGAAGTCAATTTTTCTCTTTTTCTTCCCTTGCCCAAAAAAATAGATGAGGCGTGGGAAGTCTTTAGAGTACTTCTGGATCGTGAACGTTGGAGGGTAGCCTGTTAATTATTTCACATTTTTATTTTAGCACGCATGCGTATTCTTTTTCAAAATGCAACTAAATGTGTACATTTTTAAAGCAGTATGGTTAATATTCTTTACAATTCTGTATCTAAAGCAGGATGCCTACTTTATTTGATACAAACATTTTGGGCTGGATAATTCCTGGTTGCGAAGGGCTGTCCTGGGCACTGTGGGATGTTCAGCGGCATCCCTGGCCTCTACCCGAGATGCCTGTAGCACTTGCCCTGTTGTGACATCCTAACCACCTCCAGTTGAGAAACACTGATCTAGACCTAAAGGGACCATAATCCAAGTATCTGGGTCTACTGTGCCTTCTTGTCCTTTGAGTTATAAGGATGCTTGGTTAGCTTTAAAAAAAAAAAAAAAAAAAAGCTGTAGGAATGCTGCAGGTATATTTGAGATACCAAACAATATCTAAAGATCCTGTAGCCCTTTATTAAAGTTTACTATTACTTATGTCACGTTCTTTTTTTTTTTTAACTCTTTTTTTGAACTAAGAGACCTGAGTTGGTAAACTATTTCTTTCTTATACCAGACACTCCAACAAAGCTCAGCTTTGGCAAATCAGTGCTCATATTTCAATATTAGCTTCCTAAGGATCATGCCACATGGGTTCTGTTAGCTTTTTGGTCAAGAGATGCACAACTAAGAGCAGAGTGCCAGCTGCTCCCCTGTGGAAGGTCATACATAGTCCTCTTGAGGCTTAAGCAGGTCAATAAACAGAAAGGGGATCCTGGGAGCCTCCTTAATTCTGTGGCTAGAGTCCTTTTTTTGTTGAGCAGCACCCAGGAATTCTGTCACAATCATTGCAATAAGTCCTCAAAGAAATAGGTACCGCTTCTAGAAGATGTAGAGTGTACCTGTTAGGAGGGAATAGAAAAGTAGGATTGAGTGTTCAGTTCCTTTAATGCCATTGCACTGGAAACGTCTTAAAGTCTGTAATTCTCAATTTCTGCTTTAAGTAGATATTTGGGATGCATATGCTGTTTGCCCAATTCTAAGTAAGTTTGGTTTTGGCCTGCAGTTACTAGTGTGTCACATAAGCTTGTACACCTGTGCACGCTCATAAACTTGCTCTCCTTTCCAAAGGCTCGTGAAAACCCTAGTAGCTGACGCTCCTCTGACTGCAGTAGATTTCACGCCTGATGGAGCCACTGTGGCTGTTGGGTCCTCCCGGGGGAAGATATATCAGTATGATTTAAGGATGCTGAAATCGCCGGTTAAAACCATCAGTGCTCACAAGACATCTGTGCAGTGTATAATATTTCAGTACTCCACTGCTCTTTCTAAGGTAAAATATTTTCTTTTCGAATTTTTGATTTTCTGAATAAATCTAGCTCAGAATATGGAAATTTTATGTTGTCAATCAAACACAGTGCAGTTTTGCTTCATAATAATTTTTATATAAAAGCATTTAATATAATTTTAATACAGTCATTTGATACATGGCTTTAAACCTGTTTTATTAATTTCACACTTAATTCTCATATTTCCCTCTTTGTATTTTAAAAGGCTTTTGTGTTCAGAGGGAAACTCTCAGATTCACCAGCAAGCTTAAAATTTGTAAGGAAAAATATGTACATATTTTTAATCTAATAGGGAATTGATAAAATATTAATAAGAGTAGAGAGCATTAGAAACCTGACCTTTTAAATATTCCATTACATTTTAGTCAGGTTTAAATAAGGGCTGTTCGAATAAGCCCTCAGCTGTGAACAAGCGGACCGTGCCTGTGAGCGCTACCAGCGGTGGGGTGCAGAGTTCGGGAGGGGTCAGAGAAGCCGCTTCCATTGCCACAGTCCTGCCGCAGGCCACGGCCACGGCCACGACAACCGCCGTGGGGAGAGGAGCCGGCGCCGCCCCAGACAGAGCCGGTGAGTGCTGCTGACCGTAGTGCTGGGAGTGCCCCCCAGCCCCGATGCGTATCGTCACACATTCTTCGGGAGCCTCGGACTCCCATTCACTTGAGTGTTTAGGTGAAAGTATCAGTAGATACCATTGAAGAAGTGAAAATTTTAACTTCAGCTGTATATTTCTTTAAAAATTAATGAAAAACAGTCTATTTAGCTGAACTTCTGTTTTAAAAAATATCTTAAAAAAATGGAACAATGTCAACTCAGAAATTTTTCATCCGTAATACTCCCAGACTGGGTGACTTTCCATTGTGTCTTCAGATTAACCAGTATGGAATGAAACTTGGATGGTGTCATGCTATGATCTTTTTTTTTTAAGTTATTAATGGCTCCTTTTATGTCATATTCAGAAGAAAAAATAAGTCAAGTGATGAAATGAATGTGCTTAAGTATTAAATAGTGCCTGGCGCATATTAATCAGCATACTAGTTTGTTAAATAAAAATAAATGAAAATTTTGCAATTGTAAATAATTTTTTCTGCTCTATAATCATATTGATGAAACATTTCTTAAAGAAGAATTCCTTTAGACATTGTGAAGGTACAACATGATGATGAGCTTCCCCATGCTTACTGTAGAATATATTCTTTGCCCACAATGAAGATCGTATTTCCTGAGTTCTGAAAACCTTTTGGTTTTTATTTTAAGAAGTATACTAAACTGGCCACTTGCAGCAGATAATTTTAAAAGTCTATATGATATATATGCCAATATGTTTTCAAAATACTCTCATCAGAAATGGATGTATGCCTCCATGTCTTTTCATTTTTAGGGCAAGTACCTGTCTTGGACAAACATATTTGTTGGTGCCTTTTCAATCTGAGTTTACTATTTCCAAGTATTAGCAAAACTTTGATTTGTTAGTGTTCATAGTGTGGAATAGTTTTTTTTAAGGTAGTAAGTATAAATTTTCTGTGAATAACTACATCATACTTACATAAAAATTATTATATATTATGTAGAAAAATAATTAGGTCTTTATTTAAAAACTCCTAGAAATAAATGCTATTGCTATCTGTTTAAGAGAATAAAATTTTTTGAAAATAACTTTGAGTAATGTTTGCCAAAACTGTTGAATTAACTATATGAAAATTGCAATTATTTTCAAAATTTATTTTATTAATTTTATGCATAATTTTCAAAAATTAAACAAAATAAAGATTTGCTCATTTCCTGTAAATTTTCTGAAGCCTATTTATTCATTTAGTTTTTAATGAGGAGGCTCACGTGTAACGATGACAGCATTAATTAGGAAATGAAAGACCTGCGCCAGCAGGGTCACTGATTAACAACACTCGGCTGATGAGCAAAGTTTCTGGTAAAATGAAAGTTTGCTCTGCACCTATATTTAGAAATTGTGTTTATTTTATTTTGAAATAATTGCAAGATTACAGAAAAGTTTCAGTACTATTACAAAGAACTCCTGAGCTCCACTGTCTAGAAGATTGACCGTTTTATAAATTTGCCATATTTGCTTCCAAATTTTCTCTCTCTCGGATACACACACACACACACACACACACACACACACACACACACACACACACACAATTTTCCCCTCTGCAACACTGAGAGTATATTAGGTAAAGTCTCAGGTCTGTCACTTCTTACCCGGATGACTTTGGGCAGTTTTCGTAACCATTCCTGAGTCTCTTTTTCCTCTTTCAGAGGTAATACTTAACTTGTAGGGTTATTGTGAAATCAGAGAAAATGTCCTAAGAGTGCCTGGTGCGTGGTGGGCGCTCAGTAATTATGGTGTGACTAGTAATATTGTCGCCACGATCATCGTCATTACTATTACTGTTTTAAGCTACTTATAAGATAAATCCAAAGTCTGGGGGAAAAGTTCATGCTGCTTCCACCGAAGGGGTCTGATCTAGTTACTGAAAACAGCCCCTGCAGACCAGCTGCTAGTGTTTATTTTCAGTAGGAAACAGCCTGCCTCTCTGTTGGTGCCTACTGTACTATTCTCTCTGAATTTGGTATTCTGGTTTCTTTCCTCTTAGTAAACTATTGTGAGGTTAGTGAAGTTGTTTGAGGTTGAAAATGCTGAGAGCAATGTTAACAGCTCCTGCTGTGGGCGAAGAGAAGACAGAAGAGGGAAAACTACTCACGCACCGCAAGTTGGGGAAGGACTGACGCAACTTGAGTCCCGCTCTGCTGGGCGTTGTGCTCCGTGTGCCTCGCCCACTCTTTCATGATTGCCTTTTGTGGGTACTCTTACGGCTGAGTCAGTCAGTAACAAAACCATGTTCAGAATATTTCGTCGAAGACGAAAGCAAAGTATTTACATTATTTTAGAAAAATTTCAGTCAAAATGGCTACAATAAGGTGGTGTTGTATCAGTAAATAAGTTATTTGATTTTTGGGATAGCACTTTATCTCATGAAAATGATGGTTACCTGAGCTGTTACTCTGCTTTTCCCCCTGATACAGTTGTAATGTTAACCATTAATATGGTAATACATTTGTATCTGTTTATTGACAAATCATATATTTATTCTTTTTAAATTATTTTTTAAGTTAAATTTACTGGGCTGACATTGCTTAGTGAAATTATATAGGTTTCAGGTGTACGTCTGCTGCATCATCTGTGTATTGCATTGTGTGCTTACCACACAAGGTGGTACCTTCTGTCGTCACCATGTGTTTGAACAGCTTCAGCCTTTACTGCCCTGTCCCCTCCTCCAGCCCCTTCCCTCTGGTAACTGCTGTGCTGTCGTCTATGTCTGTGAGTTTTTCTTTGTTTGTTTATTTGTTGCTTTCAGTTTTATATTTTTGAAACCTAGCTTCTGCTGATAAATTTATTTCGATATAATAAGACATTTTTATTTCTAATTCCTATAAGGTTTGCCTCGAAGCATCAACACAGACAGTGGAAAAAGTCAAGATTTCTCCAGTTTTGACGATAGTAGAACAAGTAGTTTAGGTGACATGTTCTCACCTATCAGAGACGGTAAGTCTCTTCAGATCAGAGGATTGCATTCTCTTGCTGGTAGTCACTACATTTTTATTCTGGCTGAAAGATGCGGGTAATAGCCATAGTTTAACTGTGGTCATGATAGTTTGCTAATTTTCTTAATCCTGATATTTTAAATGTTATCATTCCAGAATATATGCTGGTAATTTTCACGTGGGAAGTTTGCAAAAAGCTTCCAAGTTAACATTTTAATTTCCACAGAAATTTCTTAAAGGAAGTTTGGCCTCGATAAGCAATCTTGTATTTACTTCTAAGTAAATCTGTAAAATCTGGAATATTGATAGATGAAAGGTATCTTTCTAACTAAAAAAAATTGCTTCTGTGATTATTAGTACTTAATTGGTATTTATTAAATGTTTTCATGGAGAAATATGGCTGGGTGATACTTTGCTTCATCTTTTATACCAGGGGTGTCAAACTCGTTTTCACCGGAGGGCCACATCAGCCTCGCGGTTGCCTTCAAAGGGCCGAAATAATTTTAGGACTGTATAAATGTAACTACTCCTTAACTGTTAAGGAGTTGAAATTAACTTGGCCCTTTGAAGGCAACCGCAAGGCTGATGTGGCCTTCGGTGAAAATGAGTTTGATGCCCCTGTTTCACACTACGTATGAAAGAAACTCTCTCTCTCCCTCTCTCTCCCTCTCTCTCTCTCTCTCTTTCTCTCTTTCTCATACACACATTGCTAGTAGGTGTTGCCATTGAAAAGAAAAAAAAAAGCAAACAGCAAAAAACTTTGCCAGCTTGATGAATGGAAACATTATTTATTATTGTTGTTCACACTGTATGACCTAATCACATTCTTTGGGTGTGTTTCTTTTGGTACTGATGTTCATCCTAAATGGGATAGTTTCACTGCTAATAGTGGTATCAATAATATGGGTCAGTTTCTAGAGGATAATTTGGCAGGCTTAAATTTTGGCCTGTTAATTCCATTTCTATAAGTTAACCTAAGAAAATTTACCCACAAAGATTTGCATGTTTATTGTTTATATATAATAGTTAAAAACTGGAATGAACTTAAATGTCAACAGCAGGATGTTTAAATTGTTACATGTGCTTATGATCTTGTATAATTTTTGTATTTGAAAATTGTCTATTTTCCAAATTTTCCACAGTTAATTTCATAATCAGAAAGAATTGATACAAATATGATTGTATAGAGTTATTGTCTTCTGCCTACAAATATTTCAGTTGCAGGTCAGATTCCTTTCTCTTCTTTCCACCTAATGAAAGAGGGAAGGATCCCTTTCTTTTGGGACGAAGAGAGGTCAGACTGCCTAAAGAGTAAAGAGGATGCAGATGAAGGAGGGGAAGGTGGCTTGGGCGAGGGCAGAGAACAGGTTCTGAAGTGCATGATAACCCCTGCTAGTTGACTCTGGAATTGAAGAATGTAGGACGGGGCTTTTGGAGGGTTTTGAGTGATAAATGAAATCCTCTCTCATGGTTTTCCAGAGAAATGAATAAAGGGTAGGAATTCCTCTTTAAGTACTTAAGCTACTTTAAAAAATATCATTAGAGTAGGAGCCATATGCCCTTCATTTCTTAGAGTTTTTTACGTTATTAATGACAAGAAAACATGGGTACTAAATATAGTACTGGTTTCATCATCAGGAGATTTATGTTTTAATCTTAAGGATGCAGCTCTGCTAGTAAAAGGCTTAATGTGTTTTGCCTCAATTTCTTCATCTTTTAGAGTGCTTCTGCTTTTGTTAGAGGAGAACGGGAGAGCTAATAACTTCTAAAAGTGTGTGTGTTTTGTGCAATTACTAGGTGTATATACACACCTGCAGGTACATGGTTGGATGGGTAGGATAGATGGATGATAATCCACTAATATGATAATTATGTACAATAATCACTTTATTGGCCATTTGAATTTCTGGTGAATTTGACCATTTTTCTATTCCTTAAGCAATTTTGGGTTGTTAACTGGTAAATTAGTAATATTAGAGTATTGGAATTTCTGCCATTGAAATTTCAATATTAATAAATTAAATATTAAATAAAACCTTATGTTTTTTATAGCATTGTATTGCTTGCAAAATATTTTTACGTATTTCGGTTGATTCTCTAAACAATCTTGTGAGACAGGCAGGGCATTGTTCCCCTTACGTAGATGCAGAAACTGAAGCTTAATTGCGGGGAAGGTTTGTCCAAGGACACAAAGCTATGAAGTGGTATAGGTTCAGTCCAAAGACTGAGCGCAGATCTTTGGACCTAACTGTGGTGTTTTTTAACTAGTATACTTTGGTGTCTCATTAAATGACTATAGTGTAGAATTATCATTTACTGCTATGCATGAAGCTAAAAGATGAAAAGGGAAGTTTATGTGAGTGCTAGCTTTTAACTTTACTCAGATTTTTCTTCATAAAATCATTAGTCTCTGAACCCTTTCAGGAATGAATAGGAAGTCTGAACTGCTATGGTGTCTTTTTCACTATCTTTTAAATTTGGTTTTCTGATTTTGTTTATAGATGCTGTGGTGAACAAGGGAGGCGACGAGTCTGTGGGAAAAGGAGATGGTAAGAACTGTTGAAGTATTTTTATGAAAATTGTAAGTGAATTGTGTTATCTATGGCTGTGTAACAAGTCACCCCAACATTTTGAATTTTAAAAGAGCATTTGTCATCGTAATTGTGGGTTAAGGGTCTGAGCAAGGCTTAGCTGAGTGCCTTTGGCTTTCGGTCTCTCTTGGTGCTTTAATCGGGGCATCCACAGGGCTGCAGTCCTCGGGGCTGAACTGGGCTGAGGTCTGCTTCCAAGCTCATTCCTGTGGCTGCAGGCACTCAGGGTAGAGGCCACGGTGTGTGTGCAACCTAACTTTCAAAGTGACATCCACTTTGCTGTATTCTCTTTGTTAGAAGCATGCTACTAGGTCCAACCCTCATTCACGGTGGGAGGGTTCCAGGAGGGCATAGATGCATGCCAGATGTCAGGGGTCATTAGGAACCTTTTTAGAGGCTGCCTGCCAAGGTGTATATGAAATACATATTTATCTCTCACGTATTGTATACAGATATTCAATAGATGTATATCGCATGATTTTTACATAGATATGGAATATAGCTCTCACGTGTTTTATATATAATACATATATCTCATGTGTTTTGTATAGATGTGTAATACACATGCATGCATCATATGTGTAAGATATGCAATACATATGCATGTATTATATATGTGAGGTATACAACATATGCATGTATTATATATGTAGATATATGCAATACGTATAGATCTCTCACAAATGTGAACCAAATGAACAATTTCCAGTTCTCAAACACTACTAACTAAAACTTTCATTGTGTTTTGCAGTTTTCAAAGTAATTGTACATATACTGTCTCTTTTAAGCCTTACCACTCAGGGAGGTGTATATCATTATTCACATTTACAGATCAGGAGGCAGAGGGTTTTATAATTTTTGCCCAAGAATACACTCAAATAAGGGCCATAGCTGACAAATGAACCTGACTTCGGAATCTAAATCCCTTGTCTTTCTACCCTATTAACCTGTCTGTCGTATTAATTGCTTTTATGAAATATCCAAAATTAGAGAACATCATAAGCAAATGCAGTTTTTTCCTCCTCTTTTTCAGGCCTTGATTTTTTAACACAATTGAACTCCATGTTTCCTCCAAGAAAAAATCCAGGCGCTTCAGGCACTTCAGTGTTGCATTCTAGCCCTCTTAATGTCTTCATGGGATCTCCAGGGAAAGAGGAAAACGAACATCACGATCTGACAGCTGAGCCCAAGAAAATGTACGTGGGAAAACAGGAACCCAAAGACCCCTTCAAACAGGTATCTCTGTGACAATGAGACTGACCTCACTGCGTGTTGTTGCTAGCAGGTGTAATGGTGAAGTTCATTGCTAGGAAGCAGACAACTGCCATTGCATGTGTCCTGACTGTGGACAGAGTGCTGTGCACTGACTAGCTAGGAAAATACCCTTCAAACTTGATGTCACAGGTTAGAAATTAAAGGATACTTTTGAAATGTCTCTGGCTATGATGAAGGTAACAGCAGATGTAAACTTAAACTTATACTATTAGTTTGTGAGACAGAAATCTTGGTTTAGCTGTCTGTGTAAAAATATTTTTATACCTGAATTTTTTAGAAGTTATTTCCATTGCAGCAGAAAGCACTGAATTGGTGATTAAGTCATTTACCCCAAGTCTTAGAGCAAATTGATTTTTTAGGATGATACTGAAAAGATACCATAATTCAAGTATAAAAATATCTTTTGACTGACTTTTCAAATATTTCTGACTAGTTATATCACATGAGAATTTGGGGATTTTTTTTGCCTGCGATAATTATTTTAAATGATACTCAACAGCCAGATGCTTATGTTGTCACTGAACTCTTCTTTCTCATGTTATCATTGACATTACTTTTGATTAGTAAACTTGATTTATTTCGCCACTAGTCCTAGCATTTTTTTCGCTTTCTCTGTCCCTTTCTTTTTCTTCCTTTACCTGACCCTACCTATTGGATAAAAAGAGAAAGTTGGTACAAATCATGTGGATTATATGGGTAAAACCAGACTG
Organism: Glossophaga mutica; assembly: GCA_039655065.1. Taxonomy (NCBI): domain Eukaryota; kingdom Metazoa; phylum Chordata; class Mammalia; order Chiroptera; family Phyllostomidae; genus Glossophaga; species Glossophaga mutica. The sequence continues at coordinate 19,182,993 of CM077304.1, read as the reverse complement.
TATATATTAATTGTTTATTTTAAATGTGAAGTTTGCGAAGTTGATCCCCGGTGCTGAAACTGGAAATCTAAATACCTCTCCATCATCTAACCAAACAAAAAGTCCTGAGAAATTGGAAAAGCCAGAAAAAGAAAGTGAAGCACAGTTACTATACGAACCCACAATCAATGGATCTTCAACTTCAAGTAAGTACATAAAAATTCCTAATGTTTGAAAGTGTTAAATTAAATACTCCCACTATTTAACTTGAAAGGATAAAGAAAGGGACTGACCACAGACTAAAAATTTTAAATGTTTAAGGAATTTAAAATTTATGACATCTTTCTAGTGTGCTTTTCATACTGGAAGATAATAAAATGTATATGAGTGGTTAAATATAACCACATTTACTGAACACTTGGTGTTAATTTTATTTTTAATCTACTGTATAAGTGTCTTGATCTAGTATGATACAAATAGGAATATAGTGTAGGACCCTTGGAAAATGGACCATTAACTACCTAAAATTGTCTTTTTAAATTAAAATGAAGATTTATTTACAAAGATATTATTCCCAACTGTATTTGGTTTTTTTTTTGTTATTTTTAATTTGTCAATTACAGTTGACATTCACTATTATTTTATATTAGTGTATATTTTCCCATGTTAAAGTCCTGTTTGTAGTGTTCCTGAGCACATTTAAAGGGATATTAAGTTAATCTATAAGAGTTACCCATACAAAACGACTCTTTGTATGAAAGCAACTCTTTTATATAGATATCTGTATTTTACCTTAAGGTTTCTGTGGATGGATTGCATTAGCTTAAACTCTAGGGCTTTGCCTATGGCCCTACTTTCGTCCTGTATTCCTCCTGTTTGTGTTTAATAGTCTTGGTTTATCTTGTTTCTGCTGCAGCTTGTCACATTCATCTTTTATAAGAGGAAATGGTTCAGAGATTCTTCAAGATCAATCCCTCTGTCATATGTTGTTACTACATTAGACAGTTGGCAGTTTATATGTAGAGATAAATGACTATTAGAAATAATGTCATAGAAAGTTTGTAGGATTTGTATTTCAGTGAGTTTGTATTTCAGAAAACAGTGAATTTTTCTAAATGTCACAGGAACACTGCTCTTTACCTGTTTACAAGTTTTTCAAGTTTTCTCATGCCAGATCTTATTTAGAAATGTTTAACGTCTTTTAGTCGAAATCGACCTTTAATATTTTTTTCCTTTTTTTCATTTTAGATCCAAAGTTAGCATCCTCTGTCACTGCTGGAGTTGCCAGTTCACTGTCAGAAAAAATAGCTGATACAATTGGAAATAATCGGCCAAATGTACCATTGACATCCATTCAAATCCATTTCATTCAGAACATGATACAGGAAACGCTGGATGACTTCAGGTAGTAATTGAGAGATCACTCTTCCTATCTGAGATGTAACTGGCTTGTTTCTTATTAGATTAAAACTGAAAGTAGAAGTAATGCTCGTGCTTTCTATTTGTACCCAGGCTCTGGTGTCCATAAAACCATAGGAAACATGATGAGTTTTATTGATCTCGATGCACTGGTATTGACTATCAGCCAGGGAAAGGCACATTTTCCTAGGGTAATCATCGGATGGATTTGGCAGGGCAGTGTAGCAGGCAGGCTGCCATTGTGGATGTTTTTATTTTTATCATCAAAATGTGGGCAGATTCTGGTAAGCTCAAATAGGATTCTTATATACAGTGTTTATAGATCACCTGCCCAGTATGCTATGTTGACTAATATAGCAGAGAAGATATTTTCTGAGAGAATTCTGAATTTTTTCCATAGAATTTAATGCAATTACCAATAGAATCCAAAAGAATTTTTCCAATAGAATTTAATGCAATTTCCAATTGCATTAAAATGTAATACTTAATTAAAAAATGTTTACATGGATTTATTCATGTCTTCTCGTCCTTTGAATTTTAAATGTTGTTAGAATGCATTCTAGAACCTATCATCTCAATATATTTTGGAAGCTTTTTCAGTTATTAGAGTCTTCTATGTTTTTTTTTCTTTCTGACTTACAGTTAGTATTCTAGCTCAGATTTGGGTTTTCTTGAACAAGAATGTTGGAGAAGGGGTACAGTGTTTGTTGGTGAATGTTTCTTTTTAATGTTAAAAATACTTTGGAAAAATAATTTTAAATGTTAACATATACATTTTTAAATAAAAATTGGCATTTTGACATTTACATTGTGTCCGGTGTATGTAGCAGATACTAAGGATACAAAACGAATGGTCTGCCCATGAAGTCCATGTAGTTTAATTGGGGTCAGGCCTGTGTGCCCTGCTGTGGTGTGTGTTTGTTCAGTGTGTGTTGATTCATTTGTGATTGGTACATAGGGCAGTGATGACAATGTGATGGGCAAGTTTTGTTGGTTCATGTAACAGCAGCCAGAGCAAAGGACATGAACACTGCTGAAGGCAGCAAACCACCTATCAGTGTTCATCTCTTTCTGTTCCCTTCCTCTTAACCTGGTTTGGGTCCGTGCTCTGTGTGAGGAAGGCCTTACGTCATTATTTCCCCATTCAGGGCATTTGATTATTGCCTCCATGCTTGCAAGCTCAATCCTTCTGTCTTTATTCCCCTTTTATCAAGTGACAATCACTTTTTTAAAGTGAAGTCTTTATTGTCCATTTTTTAAACTATGCTAGTAATTTTATTAGGATTTAATTTTTTTTAAAGATCTTATTTATTTTTAGAGAGAGGGGAAGGGAGTGAGAAAGAAAGACAGAAACATCAGTGTGTGGTTGCCTCTCACGTGGCCCCCACTTGGATCCAGGCCCGCAACCCAGGCATGTGCCCTGACTGGTAATCCAACTGGTGACCCTGTGGTTCGCAGCCCGCACTCAATCCACTGAGCTACACCAGCCAGGGCTAATTGTTTTTAATTGGTTATAAAGTTGCACATGGTTTGAGTGTCTGCTCCAATCCTCTTCCCCTGAGTTCTGATATTTCCTCCCTCCCTCCCTCCCTTCCTATTGTGATAAGAACACTTAACGTGAGATCTGTCGTTTTAATGGAGTATGAATATTGGTAATTATAGGCACAGTATTATAGAGTAGATCTCTGGAACTTACTCATTTTGCATAACTGAAATTTTATGATTGTCAAGTACCAGCTCTCTGTTTCTCCTTCTCCTCAGCCCCTGGCCATCACAATTCTACTCTTTGTTTCCATGAGTCTGACTATTTTAGTTATCTCATATGGAATCACTGCCATATCTGTCGTCCTTTGACTGGCTTATTTCACTTAGCATTGTATCATTCAGATTTATCACGTTGTCTAATAATCCAAGATTTTCTTCTTTCTTAAGGCTGAATAATATTCTGTTGTAGGGTATCACATTTTAAAAATTGAGCCCTGTGTACCTAGTCGTAAAGGATGTGAGGTTTTTCAGGAATGCATATATATGTCTAAATCGTAGAATTGTCTGGATACAGCTGACTAGAACATGTGAACACAGCAATGCTGGGAACGCAGAAAGCGAGCAGTTCTGCTGGGGCATGTACAGAGGGGGAGCCCTGCCCTGCCTTCAGCTCTCAGCATGCTTGCTTGTCTGTGTCTGTGCCTGGGGAGCAGGGGTGGGCAGGGGCCTCTGTCAGCTCTTCTGGTCCTCCGTCAACCTGACGCAGCCTCCTGGTCCTCACCGTGGACCCAGGAGGGCTCAAAGGACTTCTGTGTAAGTGCACCTGCTCTGCCCAGTAGCTGTCGAATAGCTTCCCTCACAGGGGGGAACGCAGGAGCGGGTGAGGGGCTCTGTCTCTCAGCAGTGCTCCTGCAGCTCCGGAGTGGGGCTGCCTTCTCAGAGGGGCTGCTCCCCTTCTCCCCGCCTCCAAGTCTTCACCAGCCTTTGTGTATCTGTATCGTAGGCGGCTCTCTTAGCCCTCCTGCCCTGCCACTGGTTTTTCACGTAAGCACTCAGCCACTCAGCGAAGGCCTGCAGGGAAGACTGGGTGAGTGCGCGCAGACGTCGTTTGTGGCTGGGACTCCAGGGCATTCTGTGCTGTCTTTGTGCCAGTCTTCGGTTGCCTTTACAGATCTCTTAAGAAATTCAGCCAGTTCTCCTTACCCTGTCAGTGGTGGTTTCCCCCCCCCCGACCCCATTGCTCCGTTGGGGGTGAAAACGATCACGGGTCTCTTCGTGTAGAAGGGAATCCTCATTTTCTGGATTTTAGTTCACTTGGGTTTCTTTGCGCTCTTCAGCTCTCTGGTTGAATCATACAAACATGATTTTTATGGATTATCTGGCTTGTTCTTATTTATTAGGGTTGAGGAGATAACATCCTAAGCGGAAGTCTGTGGGTCTATTTCTATTGTTTCTCAAGATTGAAGTTTCTTCTGGCAGGCGGATCACTGATCCGCACTTGGCAGGTTTCAGGTTTTCTTAGCACTAGTTTATCTCTGGTTTGCCTATTATATTCCTAATGTTTAGTCTCTTCCCTTTGAGGATGTCAGCTGAATGTCTGGAGCATTCCTCAGGCCTTGTTGTGTTAGTGGGTCCTGAAGTTTAACCTTCATTTCCCCAGCACCACAAGGCTGCCAAAATACTTTCTCTGCTGTTTGGATGGATCTGCCGTTTTCTGTTTGGTTTCCTGTCATCTATCCCAGTATAGGCACTGCTTAAGAATCAGCAGACGTCTCCAGGGGAAATCGTGCCGTTTCGGGTGTCCTTTTCTGCAGGCTCCCCCTTTCCAGGATCTGGGACGCGGCAACCTTGGCTGCTCTGGCAGTCCCAAACTCGCATGCCCCTCGCTGAGACGCTCTCAAGCCGCTGCCTCAGCTCAGCTCCTTCTCTCCACACTGTTGAATCAGCACATTCCCTAGGGGGAAAAGCAGAGGGAAATGCAGGGCTTACCTGGCAGACTGCTCTTCTCTGCAAGAGAAGTTGTTCTTACTATCTTTGTGATTCTCTGATCCCTTTGATTTGTTTTTAGTATAGCTTTTGCCAAATCCGAATGTAGAAGAGAAAGTATTTTTCATGCCCTTCTATTGGCAACAGAAAAAGTAAGGTAATTAGGAATAAATTTAACCAAAAATGGTAAATATCTTTATAGAAAAACACTTAAAAATGTATTAGAAAGCATTAACAATTAACTAAGTGGAAAGATATTATGAAGATGTCAGTTACTCTGAACTGGTCTATAGATTGAATGCAATTCCAATCAAATCCCAACTGGGTTTTTTTAAAGATGATGTTCAGATAGTTCCAAAATATATATGAAAGAAGAAAAGATCTGGGAATAAGCAAGGCACGCTAGGGAAGGTTGAAGGGAACTTGATTATCAGATGAGTAAGCTTAAATATTAAGCTATAATTAAAACAGTGCGTCATTAGCACAGGGTGACAGATTGGCGAATGAATCAGGCAGGGCAGAAAGAAACCTAAACGTGTGTGGGCATGTGATCTGTGGCTGAGGACGCATGGCGGGTCTGTGTGCAGAACGTGGAACCGTTAATGGGTTGTGTTGTGACATGTGGTTGTAAGTATGGATCCCGGTTTCATGTTGTTAAAATAAGAGTTTAAATGTTACGGGTAAAATTTTAGGTACTATAAGAGAATTTGTTTATGACTTCAGGATAGCAAAGTTAGAGGAAGATATACTGCCTATATAAATAGATTGGTAAACTTGACTGTAGTATTAGTTTAGTAAATTTGAACTGCTCATCCCATGACCCCATTTCAGAGTGAAAGGGCAAAAAAATATCTGCAGTACTCAGTATACCCAACAAAGGATCAGATTATGAAAAGAACTCTCATTAATAAGAAAAAAGACATTCAATAGAGAAATCACTAAAAGACATGGATCACCATTTCACGGAAAAGAAATCATATATGAAGCTAGGAAAGATGCTCAGTCCTGTAATTAATCAGAGAACTAAAAATGCATTGTGATACCATTTCACACTTGTTAGATGGAGAAATGTAAAAAAAAAATCAGACACCACCACTGGTGAGAATGTAGAGCAAGAGGAACTCTGTTGTACTGATGAGCATGTCCATTGGTATTGCCACTTCAGAAAATCAGTTTGCATTGTTTCGTGAAACTGAGCAAGTGTACATCTGGATCATGCCTACCATCTGTCTATCTGTCTATCTGTCATCTACATCATCTACAGAAATTGGCACATGTGCATTGGGAGATATGTAAATGATCATTTGTAGCACCTTGTAATAATAAAGACTTGAAAACAATCCAAATATCAATTGACAGGAAAATGAATATGTCAGTACAAGCCAGCGAATTATAGATATATAGAACATGAATTTTGAAAGTGTGGTATTGGATTATTTTCTAAAGGTACACCACTCAAGGACTATATAGAATATAGTACCCTTTTCGTAATGCTCAAAAGGAAGCAAATTAAAAATGTATTGAGAGAGATTCCATGTTACACAATTTACGTTTTAAAGCATTTCTTTGCTTAAGCAAAATTCATCAGAGCAGTAGTGTTGTCGTCCCTGGGCTTCTCCCAAAAGCTGAGTGAGGGAATCAGAGAAAGCGTATGGGAAGCTTCTGTGATTTTGGTGATGTTCTAGCTTACAATTTGTATGGTGGGTTACTGTTTCTTTTGTTATTATACTTCATAATTTTCACATGAATTAATTGCATTTTATTGAGTATGTATAACCATCCAAATAATCCCTTTCCATTTGACTGAAAGTATTTTTTTTTAATAGCTCAAACATCAATAGTAGTTAAAACGTTATAACCTAGTAAATTGTCTGCATTTCATTGCAGTGTAAACCTGTGTCTTTCCTTAATGGTGATTTCTATATTAAGGAATGTAGTGTAGTATAGTGGAGGTGGATAGCCTGGGCTTGTGTCCTAGCTCTGCTATTTACAGGTTTTTATGACCCTTGGATAAGTTATAACTGCTCTGTGGTTCAGTTACTTTATTAGCAAAATGGAGGTAATAATTGTACCTATTATAAAGATTAAATAAGTTCTTACATTTAAAGTATGAGAAACAGTGCCTAAATAAACAGTCAGTAAATAAATGCTACATACCTTGGTATTTTTATTATCGTAATAATAATTGTTGACATCTAATTATTTTAAAAATGAGAATGCTTAACCAGTTTCTTGAATGATGTGGAATTGGTAAAACTGTTACAGTTCTAACAAGTATTTTATATTCTTCCCTAGAGAAGCGTGTCATAGGGATATTGTGAACTTGCAAGTGGAGATGATTAAGCAGTTTCATATGCAGTTGGTACGTATGACAAATTTTGTTTTAAATGAGTATGGAGTTTTGGATCTCCAAAACCATTAAAAGGTGGTATATTTTTTACTTAGTTATATCTCGTTGCTACAATAAAGAAAAAGGGACCTTTAGAAATTTAGTAAGTAAAATAATTTTTAACTAGTCACATTTCTTTTAACTTTTGATAGTTAAGGCAACTTTTTTCTTTTCAATAAGTAAGCAAAAAGCTTCCCAAATGTGCAAATAAAAGCCTTCAAAATATGTAAGTTTTACTAGTGGTTTTGTATGTATATTAACAAAGTAGTAAGAGTGGTTAAGTGTAAAGAATATTATTTAACTAGTTAATTGAACATGAGAGAAATGATAGCTGATGGTGTATAAAACTTGCCGCATAAATTTGAAATGTCAATAATTTAAAAAGCACTTCTGTCCTTTTCTAGAATGAAATGCATTCTTTGTTGGAAAGATACTCAGTGAATGAAGGTTTAGTGGCTGAAATTGAAAGACTACGAGAAGAAAACAAAAGACTACGGGCCCACTTTTGAAATTTCAGTGAATACCTTAGTGTTTTGAAATTTGGGAAGTTTCTGGCAACACAGAACGACACGGAATCAGTATTGTTTTCTTAGCCTCTGGGAAAGTTTGTTTCAAGTTAAAGGGTGATGGGATTTTACACCGACCACTATTTCATTTTCTCTGACTGTCAAAGATATTTATATTTTTTATATTAAAAGCTATACAATGTATCATCTGCCTAATAGGAATGTCAGTAGGGTCTTCATTTTCTGAAAGCTTTAGGTAGACACTAAGTGCCCTTTTTCATAAGAAAGTTGTGCAAATAAAAAATAGGTCATGGATGTTTTAAAGTCACCTTTTTTAAACAGATATATTTTTGATTGACAATTGCCTTCCAAATTTTTTTGGATGTTTGATTATAGAGTTTGATATGCACTCTATTTTTTATGGAAAAAATAATTTTAAAATAGCAATTGGTTTTTCTAAGTAATTGCCTAATGAAACACAAGGTTGGTTAGTAATTATTTTGTTAACTTGATGAAGAATGACTACTATTTATTACGTGTACATTTGATAAGACAATATTTGGAATTTTGAATTGCGCAGATTACTTTATATCTATTGCATATATGTTATTGTATTGTACTTCTGACAAATTTGTACTCTTGGCTGGTATTTTTTTTTAAGCTAACTTCACTTTACCTATGAAAATTTTTAAGGATTTGGAAGATTTGACCAGAACTGCACACCTGCTACTTATCTCATGAATTAATAGCAAGCAAAAATTAAACTTTAAAATTTCAACCAACATGATTTACTTTATAATCAGTGAAAATTTCATATTAGATACTAAATATTACTGTATTATAGTCATTTTTTTCTCCCAAATGCAAAGTATAGATTTTTTGTGGTTTATATCATTACCTTTTTCTAATTCTTTGTGTGCTGTGTTTAATATTTTTATATTATTAACCTTACCATAAAATTTAGAAAGGATGATTGTCAAAAGAATTTATAACTCTTTGACAGCAGGTAGATGTGTACCTCTACCTCATGTGATCTGGAGTTTTAGTCATATAATATTAGGCAGGTTTGTTGGCTTGTTCACCTTCTTGTAGTCTCTTGTCCCAAAGATTTAAACAGTGTCTCTTATATGTAGTACTCCTGTCCAATTTTGACTTCTGAAATAAAAAAAACTAAAATAAAAAAGAGGTGGAGCTAGCTTACTAACTTTATAGTTTTCCAAAGCAATGGAAAATTTTAAGGGTATTTGTAATAAGTGTAAACATACTAGTAACTGTGTCAAGGAATAAAAACAGATATACTACTCTTTCCCAGTGTGGCTTAGAGAATACATTTGTATCGAAGCATAAGGGGTGCTCCTGTGGCCTTTTTCCTGGCAGATTATGAAAGCATTATGACTTGTAACAAGTTTTCTTATATGTCATTATCAAGCAGCTTTAGGAAACATAAGTGTGTTTTGCCTACATGCTTTATTTAAATTCATTAATATTTCCCTGTTGCCTTTTTCTGTATATGCACTTGATGTATATTAAAAGAGGAGGGATAAATAAAACAGTTCTAGTAACTTTATGTATATGGATGAAACATTTTTGTCAGAATTTAAAGGCTAAATAAGTACAGACAAAAATATTTATGTATGGGAAACCTGGAATTAAACTTTCACCTCTGGCCAAGATGGAATAATAGGGATTGGGTTTATCCATATGAAATCTTTAAAAGAGATAAATATGGTGAAAGTTTTCAAATAGTGGACATCACGAGGTATAGAACCATGATCTCTGCAAGAGGAAAACAAGTGAGATCCAAGAAACCCAGTGAACCCCAAGCACAAGAAATAAGAAAATTACACCAAAGCATATCATCATCAAAGTTTTAAGTACCAGAGACAAAGAAAAAATTCTTAGGCAGCCAAAGTCAAAAGACACAGAGGAGCAAAGATAATGTCAGAGACAGCAAGTGACTCTTTAAGGTACCAAAGGAAAATACCCAACTTAGAATTCTATACCCAGCAAAAATATCTTTCAAAAATTAAAATGAAATAAAAACTTTTTCAGACTTACCTATAAAGACTGAAAGAATTGATCACAAGCAGGCTGGGCTGCAGGAAATGTTAAAAGAATGCCTTTATTCAGAAAGAAAATGGTACCAGATAGAAACCTTTTATTCAAACGAATGAAGGGCACCAAAATTGCTACATATGTGAACCAGTGTAAGACTTTTTTTTGTTTGAAATGATCTCTAAGGGGTAATTGACTATTTAAAGCAAAAATTATAAGGTGTTGTGTGGCCGACATATGTAAAGTGAAATGTCTGATGATAATATCAAGGATGGGAGGAGGAAAATATACCTGCAAGTAGTCTGTGGCAGGAATGTATCATGTAAACCCTAAAGCAACCACAAAAAGAAAAACAGTTAAAACTAATAACCCAACAGAGATAATGAAATGTAGCCATAAATAATCCAACAGAAAGAAAGAAGAAAGGGGAACAAAAAAATAGGACAAATAGTAAGATGGTAGACTTACTATATCAATAGTAAGCAATATCAATAATATCAGCAATGTCAATAATTAAGTATAAATTGTCAGTTGCCCTTATAGAGTCTTTTTTATCCAAATATATACTGAATCTGAGAAATCCACTTGAAATATAAAGACAAATACCTTTAATATAAAAATAAATTTGAAAATACATTGAAGTAAATGCAGATGATCAAAATTTGTGGGAATTAGCTAAAACAAGTACTTAAAGGGGAATTTCATTAAATATCTATTTAAAAAGGAAAGGATTCAATTACTTCAGTTTCCATCTTCTGAAAAATCGTAGCAAGTGGAACAAAACAAGAAAATGAAAGAATAAAGATCACAGAAGAAATAAATGCAATAGAAAACAATCAATTGAAAGAATAAGCAAAATTAGGAGCTAATTCCTTTAGATCAATAAAATTGATAAACCTTTAGCCAGAATGATGAGAAAAAAGACATAAACTACCAATATCAGGGTAGAATGAGAGAAGTAACCACTACAGATTCTACAGATAGCTTTGACAGATAAAATGCCAAACCTAAATGACGACTGGTGAATTCTTTCATGTTTAAAGACCAAAATATTTTAATTCTCAACAAATGCTTCCAGAAAATGGGAAAATTCCCAACTCATTCTTTGAGGCCAGCATTACACTGATGCCAAAATCAAAACAACATACCAATATTCATCATAAACACATGCAGAAGTTCTAACCAAAATTTTAGCAATATGAATGCAAGTACATGTAAAAAGGATAATACTGGGTTGGCTACAAAGTCTGTATGGTTTTCTTCGTAAAACAAAAAAAAAAAGACACATTGTTAATTTTTGCCAATAACTTTACTGATCTGGATATTTTGAGTATGTTGGCTATATTCATGTGATATAAAGTTGATTGTTCTCAATTAATGTCTCGATTTGATCACTATCAACTTAAGTGATCTACTGACTGTGGAGTATCATCCAGTGAGAAATCTCCAGCACGAAATTTTGCAAACTGCTTTTGACATGTTCCATCACTCAGAGCAGCACCTTCCCCATACACTGCAAAAATTTTTGCATTTCAGTTGCATTTTTACCTTTCTTGAAATAAAGCATAATATGCCAAAAATGTTGCATGTTTCCTTCCATCTTCAATATTAAAATGGCTACACAAAGTTCACCAATTTTGATGTTTTTTAAATGCACACTGATATGACAGCTATTACAATACAATCTAACAAAATTGTTTCAAATGAAGTTAAAGACAACTAAATACTACTAGAGCCATCATACAGGAAAAAAAAAAAAAAAAAAAAAACTTTGGCCAACCCAATACCTTTGACTAGTGAGGTTTATCTCAAAAATGCAAACTTGGGCTAACATTAGAAAGTTAATGTAACTCACTATATCAACAGTAACACGAAAACTGTAGGACCATCTCAATCGTAGTACAAAAAGAGCATTAGACAAAATCCAGCATTCATTTCTGATAAAAACTCTCAACAAAGTAGGAAAAAAAAAAAAAGACCCCAATTTCCTCCAACTGATAAAGGGCATGTTAAGAAAAACCTGCAGTTAACATCATACTTTATGGTGAAAGATTTAATTCCTTCCCCTAAGATCAAAGTAAGGATATCCACTAACTTCCATTAAACACACTAGAGTTTCTAGCACAATGAGGCAAGAACAAGAAAGAAAAGACTTCCAGATTAGAAATGAGGAAGTAAAAGTGCCTCTTCACAGATGACATACTCTACCACAGAAACCCCCCTGTGGGATGTATAAAATATCTGAAACCAATAAGTGAGTTTAACAAAGTTACAGGATACAAGGTCAATATACAAACATCAATTGCATTTCTATGTACTAGCAAAAAATTGAAATTAAAAATCAATACTATTTATAGTTGCATCAAAAGTATGACATTCTTTGGTGTAAATTTGATAAAAGTTATGTGAGACATGTACATTGAATTCTATAAAATATTAGTAAGAGAAAGGAAACCTAAAGAAATGGAGAGAGGTGTCAGGTCCTCAGACTGGAAAGCTCAATATTGTTAAATGTCAATTCTTCACATATTGACTTAGATTCAGTATAATACAATTCTAATAAAAATTTTAGCAGAATAATTTTTAGCTGTATCTATTTTACTGTTTTTACCTAATCCGGTAAGTATTTAATATCATCTATTTCATTTTTCAGCTTAGAATTTCCATTTGGTTCTTTTTTTATAGTTTCTAATTCTCAGTTGAAATCTTGTAATTTAATTCTTTAAACATACTTTAGTTACTTTAAAGTCTGTGTCTGATAACTACTTCTGGATAGCCTATGCATTTCTTGCTATTTTACATTCTTTCTCTTAGGTTTTGGTCACATTGTGCCTTCTGATCACGAGTATTTGAGTGATTGATATTGTTTCACAAAACTGTAGAAATACTTTGAGTCTCTGAGCACTGTTATCTTCTGGAGAAGAAGATTTGCCTCACCTTAGCAGGTAGTGAGGCTGCAGGAACGAGCACTCCCATGTCAACTTTTAAAAAAAAATCGTTTCCTGGTAAATGGTAACAAAAATCGTTACCATTTTTGTTTTTTGTTTATTTTAGAAAGAGAGAGAGGAAGGGGGAGAGAGAAACATTGATGCCATAGAGAGGCATCAATTGGTTGCCTCCTGTACATGCTCAGATCAGGGATCAGTGCCCTGATCAGGGGGTCACATGCACCTATGACCTGAGTGGGGATCAAACCTGCAACTTAGGTGTATGACCTGATCGACAGTTAACCTTGCAGCCTTTTAGTTATGGGATGATGCTCCAACCAACTGAGCCACACTGATCAGGGCTCCCAAGTCATCTGAATTCATTTAAGGGTGAGGTGATTCCAGGCTAAGTTTAAGTCCTTGGTTTATTCTTATTTTCAAGGTATAACGCTTCAGAGTTCCAACCAAACCCTTGGGGTTCTCTTATGGCCATCTGGCTTGGTGAGTCATGAACTCTAATTTTTGTCTCCATGTCTGTAGGGTTTTGCAAAGTTTTGCTTCTTACCTTGTTGATGTTTAAATGTGCTGTTTTTCATTTGAAGCTAACAGAATGCCAGACAAGTTAGTACTGTGGATAATCACTGTACCTTATCTCAAATATTTCTAGTAAAGTATTATTTTATGTATCAAATTATAAAGTTGTACATACTTAGATGGAGCCCTTAAAGACTATCAAGTTACAAAGGTAAGGAGATAGTATGTTTAAATTATGTTATTTGTTGGAAAATCAAGGGTGTGGCTGTAGGAAAGCTATAGTTAGACCTCTGAAAGGAAAAAGGTATCTTACAGTAAGCCAATGATTCTCAAAATGTGGTTTGGTGAGCCCTGGGGATTCCCAAAAGTACTTTGGGGGGCTCATGTGCTCAAAATTATTTTCATAATAATACTAAGACATTGTCTTTTTCACTCTTATTTTTCAACGTCATAGAGTGGAGTTTTCCAAAGGTTACATAACATGTGATTACATCATTGCCTGATATCTAATGGAATTGGGTGCTTGCATGTTCTTGTACTTTCTAGAGTTTTCCTAAGGGAAACTCTAGACTCTTCACTAATTTTTAATGGTATAGAAAAGACCCGAGACTAAAAAAATTGAAAGCCTGCAGTGCGTCTTTTCCAGCTGGTAAAAAGGACATGAAGCTTAAGGGCATGGCCCCACGTTAGTCTGATATGTGGTTGGTGGCGGTGATTAAATCAAAAGTGAGAGAGGAGCGTGTCTGGGAAAGAACTGTGGGCACAACTTGACTTTTTGCACACAGAGTAGACTGGAATCAAATATGTAGGAGTTCACAAAATGTTTTAGACAGTCAAACTAGCAGAAGCCCTGCCATCTAGGAGTAAAAGAGATGGAAGATTTTAAAAAATACACACAAAAAAAAATCTTTGGGCACTCAACTTTCTGATGCAGGAGACAGGCTGAGAAAATTGCTCGGTTGTCAAAGTGGCATATTTTCCAAAGCCCTTTTCATAAGTGGCTGAGGAGGAGACCAAAAATAAAAAGGGAAGGATATCTCAAAGAGCAGAGTCAAAAACCTTGGGGACCAAAGGACTGGGGAGGCACTACCAGGGAGCAGAACCTGGGCCCAGTCAAGGACATTCCCCATCCACGGAGCAGCACTGGCCCAGTGGGATTCCAGAATTGCTGTGGGCCAGGTCTGCTATGAATCTCCCGTTCTTTTTAAATTGGAGAGATTATGTAGTTACCCTGTGCCACCTTCACCATTGTTGGTGGGCTGTGTGTGAGTGCGTGACAGAAAGAGGAGAGAGAGGGAGAGATATGGGATGGGGTAGGTAGCTTCTTTTTTCATTCGTTTTCTATAAATAAAGACCAATCAGTGTTCTTTTCAAAATGAGACACACGAATCTAGTCTAGATTACAGGATCATGAACCCTGAGCCAGAGGCTGTGTGTGATTGGACGAAATTTTGAGTGTCCTTGGGTGGGGATGAGCATCCACTGCACTGGGAGGGACATGAATTATTGCGGGCCAGAGAGCAGAATGTGGCGTTGCATTGTTGTCACCAGTCCATCACCCCTACTTGTAGTCCTGCCCTCAGCTATTTAACTTTGCTGTTTCTACTAAAAGAAGAGGAGGTTTCCCCGCCTTGTGACTTTAGGTTTGGCCATGTGGCTTGCTTTGGGCAATAAAGCCAAAATGATTGTGTACCAACTTGAAGCCTAGGCTTTTAGAGGTCCTACATGATTCCGCATGCTCCCTTGTACTTCCAACTTGGACATTTGAAAAAACAACGAAACATGAAACGCTGCCTGGACTCGCTGCTGGTCTCAAGAGAAGCGTGAGACAAATAGAGCAGAGTTGTCTCAGCCAATCTGTTCAGCCCAACTGATCCTCAGATCTATGGGAATAAATGCCTTCCATTGTATGCCACTGAGAGTTTTTTGGCTGTTTATTATGCAGCAGTAGGAAACGGATAAACATCTCCGCTCACCTCTATTTCAGCGCCATGACTTAGAGCTTCAGCATGCCTGGCTGAGATATTTGCAAGAGCCTCCTAACTAGGCTTCCGTTTTCCTCAATTCCCTCTTGTCTGTTGTGCACACCTCTACCAGAGTTGTCTTCACCCAAAAGGCAAATCTATTTGCCTATAGGAGGAAGCCATGGTCTTTGGTGTGGCATCCTCGTCCTTCCTTGAATACTTGTCTCCTGCTACTCCGCATTCCTCTCTCAGGGTTCAGAAAGCAGGCACTGTGCCATTTCATTCTTCTCCATGCCTGGCCAACGCCTACGGATCCTTCAGGACACTTCTCCCGTGTCACTTCTTTTGTGACACTTTTCCATGATGAGAAGACAATCATGCTCTCTTCTGTGCATCCAAATATTCGTTTTCCACCACTGTTATAATTTTTATAGAGTTGGGATGATGTGTCTCCAGGGGATGATATGTCTCTCTCCCCAGCGGACAGAGGCCCTTTCTGAATGCTGCCTGTGGCTGCAGTGTCGAGTGGGACGCTTTGACCTCCACAGATGTTCAGTACCATCTCATATCTAATTGCATCAGTTGTTGAAAAAGGTGGAATACTTGTAGGAGTTGTTACAAGTTGTTCATTCCTCTAATTTCTGGATGGTGTTTATGATGTATACAGTAAGCCAGAAATTCAATTAATCTTAAGCCTTCCTCTTTCACACATGTCAAATAATGGCATGCATTTTAGTAGGATAAATTCATGAACATAGAAAAATGACAATGATGGTTGAAGACGGTTGACATGCCCTTGATGTAGATATTGTGAGTCCTTTTCAAGTAAAATTTATCAACTCACTTAAAATTAAAATGTCAAAATTCAATTGTGCTTCATTTTGTATTCAGACAAATTGAACTTTTCAAAATATCTTTGAAGCACATCTTATGTCAAAAGATACCTATTACTTGAATACTAGTGAAATAAGAAAACATTTGTTTCCTCATTTTAAAAATCATACACACTAGATAATTATCTGCTAAAAGGAGACTGAAGAATATCTGGATGTCTAAAGACTGCTACCATTATTGCACTATTTTTGTCACATCACAGTCAATGACATTGGCAAAGAACGAAGTTGTCTAAATTTAATAGGAGGCAACTGCTGGAACATGGGTCACACGAAGGAGCCTGTGCAACACCGAGGAGGAAGGGGGGCAAATCAATAAGGGCTTTGGAAGACATGACACCCTCTTTCGTGACCTTGCGGTGTATTGATGTAAATGCTTATCCCTGAAATCCTCTCGTTTCCCACTCTTACTCATCTTTCAGGACCTACCTAAAATCACACATCTGCGGTGGGGCTTTGGTCACTTTCTCAGGAAGAGCCAGTTATTACTGCCTCTGTTCCCATGATAATTTTTAGGAATCTTTTCCATATCAACTTTTTTTCTGAGGGTGTAGCTATTTGTTTACTGTTTCCTTGTGCTCTTCGTGTCAGGAATCACAGCTTACTCTGCTCTGAATCTCTAGTCCTGGACCTACAGTACAAGGCTTGACACATGGTAGGTACTCCATAAAGTAAACTGTCATGAGTGAGTGAAGGATGAAAATGGGCTAGAGTAATAATAAAATAATTGTAGAAAACTAAAGTAAGAGAAAACAGGAAAACAACTGAGTGAACAGAAGACAACAGAATTTTTCCAGAGTGTTATCAGAATGTAAGGATGGGAATGTAAAGAACAGTTGTGAATAATTCTACAAAGAACAGAAGCCAGAGCATCTTGAAGTTTCCAAGCTAGAAAATGTGGGCTTCATGGAACTTTACATCTAATGGGGAATACATATAAACCAACATAATTTCTAATTTTATAAAGGAAATATACAGTGTGCTATAATAACAATCAGCAAGGAAATCTGATCTGGCGGGGGTCATTTGAATAAGTGACATTTGAGATGAGACATGAAGGTTGAGCAGGGGTCACCTATTTGGTAGAAGACAAAAGATTTGTGCATTCTGAAAAGTAACCAGGGTACTGTTTTGGGGATGAAGAGTGGCACATGATCAGGTTGGAGAGGAAACTCAGAATCAGGTCATGCAGAACCTTGCAGGCCACATTATCATTTGGGTCTTTATCCTGTGAAAATTGGGTTGAAATTTTTTAATCAAGGTGGGCTTGGAGTGGGAGAAAAATCTGATTTGACTGGTCTCTATGGAGGGTTATCATCAGGGAAGGGGAGGAGAGAGAATGGGGAAAAGGTACGGGGAATAAGAAGCATAAATGGTAGGTACGAAGTAGACAGAGGAGGTTAAGGATAGTATAGGAAATGTAGAAGTCAAAGAACTTACATATACGACCAATGGACATGAACCAAGGTGAGGGGGATGTGGTAGGGGGTGTGCAGGGCAGAGGGGAATAAAGGGGGGGAATGGGACAACTGTAATAGTATAATCAATAAGATATATTTAAAGAAATAAAAATAAAATAAAAAGGTCCCTGAATAATAGACTAAAAGAGTATAAGAATGGATGCGGGGAGATGAGACTAGTTAGGAGACCTTTAATGGTGCTGGGAGTAGACCACAGTAACTTGATCAGGAAATGGTGGAGGAGCTTGAAAAAATTGGACAGCTTCAATTTTACATGGATTCAGTTGAGGGGAATTGGATATGGAGAGTGAGGGCGAGGGAAATATTTCTAGCCTCAATGGCTAGGTGAATGGTAGTCCAGAAAGAACAGTGAAATATGAGCATGTTTGAAGAGGTCAGAGACTGTGAGGTATGCTGATGGAATGTTGAATGGCCTGCTGTGTACATATGGTCTTAAGCTCAGAAGAGAAATCTGTGTGAAAGATAACAAAGATTTTCACATATCTATGCTCAACTGGTTTTTGACAAAAGTGACAGACAAGACCATTCAATGGGGGAAAGAACAATCTTGTTAACAAATGGTGTTGGGACAACAATATCCATATGCAAAAAGATGAAGTTGGATCCTTACCTCACATCATTTATAAAAATTAACTCAAAATAAGAACTCAAAAGACCTAAATTTAAGAGCTAACACTTTAAAACTCTTAGAAGAAAACAGGGCTAAATCTTCATGACCTTGGATTTGGCAATGATTTCTTTTTATTTTATAAATGATTTCTTAACTTTGACATTAAAGCAAAATCAACACAATAGAAAAGGATAATGTGGACTTTATTGAAATTAAAAACTTTTATGCATCAGAGAACACTATCAAGAGAGTAAAATCTCAACCTACAGAATGGGAGAAAATATTTACAAATCATATATCTGTTAAGGGTCTAGTCAAGAATATGTAAAGAACTCTTAGAACTCAACAACAAAAAGATAACTCAATTTAAAAATGGGCAGAGGACTCGAATAGACATTTTTCCAAAGAAGATATACAATAGTTAAAAAGCACATAAAAAGATACTCGACTTCATTAATCACTAGGTAAATTCTAATCAAAACCACAAAGAAACAGCATTTCAAATCCACTAGGATGGCCATGATTTTAAAAACAAAAATAACAAGTGTTGACAAGGATGTGGAGAAATTGGAACTTTATACATTGTTGGTGAGAATATAAAATGGCGCAGCCATTACAGAGAATAGTTTAGCAGTTTTTCAATAAGTTGAACATAAAAATACCATATGACCAAGCAATTACCCTCCTAGCTAGATATCCAAAATAACTGAAAAACAGGTATTCAAGCAAAAATTTGTACATTAATGTTCATAGCAGCATTATCCACAATAGTTCAAATATATATAAAAACAACCCAAATGTCCATCAACAGATCAATGGGCAAAGAGAATGTGGTGCATCCACACAGTGGGATACTTTTCAGCCACGCAAAGGAATACTGATACATGCTACAACGTGACCCTTGAAACATTACGCTAAGTGAAAGAAACCAGACACTAAATCCACATATTGTAAGACTCCATTTATGTGGTATATTCAGAACAGGAAAGTCCATAGAGATGAAAAGCAAATCAGTGGTTGCCAAGGGCTACAGGGTGGGGGGAAATGGGAAGTGACTATTTAATGGGTCTGGGTTTCCGTTTGAGATGATGGTGAAATTCTGGGACTCAATAATAGTGATGGTGATGTAACATTGTGAATATACTCAACGTCATTGAATTATATACTGTACAGTTGTGAAAATGGTAAATTTGTAGTGTGTCTTTACCATGATTAAAAAATAATGATATTTGTTGGCATCTAGGTGTTACTAAAGGCCTGTGGGTGGGGGAACCACCTAGGGAGCAGGTATAAAATGAGAAGAGGGACTATGGTCAAAAGTCAAGTAAACCTCACGTTTTAAAGGACAGGTAGAGGAGAGGGCAGCAGCACTGGAGACTGAAAAGGAGCAGCATAGCAGTAGGAGAGGAAATAAGAAAATGTGATCGCATCATGTCATTAGTGATATGCTACTTAAGGTAATGGGGAGCTTTTGAAGGTTTTGAAACAGTGTTGGTGTCCAAGCTTTTCCCTAGGAAAATTCATCCAGCAATTGTGTGCAAGGAAGACTGGAGGGAAACCTGGAATGAAGGGAGGCAGTTAAGGACTATTCCCATGAAGAGGGTCTGCAAAAAATTAAAAGTGGAAGTGCTATGACTTAGTGATTTCACTCCTGGGTTTATATATGAAGAAACCCAAAGCACTAATTTGAAAGAATACATGCATCCTATGTTCATTCGGTGTTATTTATGACAGTAAAGATATGAAAGCAACCCAAGTACCCATCGATGGATGAGTGGATAAAAATGCTGTGGTATACCTATACAACAGAATATTACTTGGCCATAAAAAACAAAATCTTACCATTTGAGACAGCATGGATGGACCTAGAGGGTATTATGCTAAGTGAAATAAGTCAGACAGAGAAAGACAAATACCGTATGGTCTCACTTATATGTGGAATCAAAAGAACAAAATAAATGAAGAACCAAATTTGAAACAGACTTAAATACACAGAGAACACTGATGGTTGCCAGAGGGGAGAGGAGTTGGGGGACTAAATGAAAAAGGAGAAGGGATTAGGAAGCACAAATCTGTATTTACAAAACAGTCATGGGGATGTAAAATACAGCACAGGGAAGATAGACAATAATATTGTAATAGCCATGCGTGGTGCCAGGTGGGTACTGGAAATATTGGGGGAACACTTTGTAAAGTATGTGATTGACCACTATGCCGTACACCTGTAACTAATGCAAAAATAATATTGAATGGAAACTGTAATATAACAATACAATTTAAAACAGTAACAACAGCAACAAAAAGAACTATTCCCATGGAAAAGATAGGTGGGATTTGAGCAGCGCCATGGAGGTAGGAGAAAACCGACAGCGTGGTCGGTTTAGCTGGGCCCTTAGAGCTTGGTGGTCTGGGTGTTAGAACTTTCATTAACAGGAAGAAAATAATTCAGTATTTCTCAGACCAGCTTATGGGCCATTTTGAGCTGAACTATTTTTTTTAGGCTGGTACCGTCTTTTAGCTCTGGTAAAGTACTTGCTGCAGAATTTTTTCATATATATGAAATTTTAAATTTCAGGAGAGTGTTATCCAAATTTAGCGCTCACTCCATACTCTCCGTGTTTTAAGTAGGTTATATAGACCTCTATCTGCACCCTTTTAGATTTCCTTTTCTTTTTATGTAGAAAAGTTATGCACTCTGGGCTAGAATGCCCCTTAGAGGTCATTGATCTAAATTCGGTTTTTCTACAACTGATGAGAGGCGCATGGAGAGTCCCTACGGACTAGTGGTATCACCGTCCTGGGGGCCTGTTTCCTGCTCTGGTTTCCCCCCTCCCTCTGTCAGTTGTCCCACTGAAAACTTGTCAGTGCTTCAGATGGCAGAGGTGTCAGAACGTGGTCCTAATTTCATTTATTAATAAAGCACATCTTAAGCACCTCCTGTGTACTAGTTGCTGTTTTAGGTCCTGGAAATAAAGAAGAAAATATGAGTCATGACCCTAAGGTTTGCTAATTTGAGGATATGTTTAGTTAGTTTCCAGGACTCTTTTTGATGTTGCATAGGATGATAGTTTTCTTGGCTGTTTGTATAAAAAAAGAAAAGTAAATAACATTTTTTGTTATATAATGCGAGGATTCAGGCAGAAGGATTTAGAATAAATCTGCCATAGACATGGACTATGGATTTCAAGATTTAGTTGGTGTTGTAGCCACATGTACTCAGCATCATAATGCTTGTGTATCTTAAAGTTAGTGTTTCTGGTGCGTACAGTGTAGTGTGACTTGATGGGGAGTCAAGTCATTGGTTCTATTCTTCTTCCAGATTCTCCGTTCTCAAAGCTATTGTTACTATTCATTGAGGCTTTTGCTCTGAACTTATAAATTTTCACTTTGTCTTGGTATTTGTCAATCTGACATTTGGAGTCTATCTATTGTCTGCCACGCAAGCGTACGTTTACCTTCAGTATAATTTTGGAATAATGGATGCTTTCATCTTGTGGGTCTCAACAATATTGCTAGCTACCTTCTATCCCATTCTATTTAGAGATTAAGCACTTTTTACTTTTACAATCGATTTATTCATTCAGTTTATCCTGTGACTAGAAGTCCACAGTCTTTTATTGAAAATGCTTGGGGCTTCGGGATTTATACTTTTTTGAGTTAATAAAGATAAGAGTTCATACTCTTTATGCAGTATGATACTTCTGGCAGGTTCGGAAGTGGCATCCTGTAATCCACACATTCGTTGTTCCCTAGCCAAACAGGAATATTCACACGAAGTGGCATAAGGAAAGACTATGAGTAGCCTCATGTCCATGCCGGCCATGTCTGCTTTGTCACCATGTGAGCTACAAAGAGAACCTTTTGGTTTTTAGCAGTATGGACTTTGGAATCTGAGATAAGGGGATGTTTGCCTGTCTGTGAACAAGGTGACCGAGATGTAGTGTCTGCCCTCAAAAGGTACAGATGCTCCGTGTTTTCTCCATGAGGCCTCCTTTCTGTGTGTGCTGTGAGCCAACTCAAGTGTGTTCAGATTAAACAAAAAGGCGTCAATGACTTATTGATTCCATAATTGAAAAGTCTAGCAGACAGATTTGGGACACTGCTATATTCAGGGTGCAGATGATGCCTTTTGGCTGGGTTTCTCTTAATCTTTCACAGTTTTCCCCCAAGAGTTTCAGTCTCTCTGCCTAGTTGCCTCGGTAGGCTCTCGGCTAACCCTTTCATGGTGGGGGCACAGATGGCCAGAGCAGCTCATTCCACACTTAAGTTTTCCAGGGAAGAGAAAGATCGCCTCTTCCTGTTCCAGCAATCCTGGCAAAAATCTTCTGGCATTTCACTGGTTCTGATCTGGCAACATGCCACCCTTTGAACCGATCACTGAGGTTGGAAGTTGAGCTATGCTGATTGGTAGGCCTGCGTCATGTGATCCATTGCAGCACCAGGAGGGTCAAGCAAGTGAACTAAGTAGGTGCAGCTTTCTCAAATAAAAATTGGGAGTAGTTGCCAGAAGAAATGGGAAATGTTGAATGGCAAAGAATAAATGTCGCCTCATAGATTGAAACTGGATTTTCTTTTAATTAAAATTTTTTCTGACCAGGTAGCTCAGTTGGTGAGAGGGTCTTTTTGATAGCCAAGGTTGGGCATTTGCTCCCTAGTCAGAGCACATACAAGAATCAACCAAGGAATGAATCAACTGGTGAATACTTAGGTGGAACCAGCAAAATTGATGTTTTTCTCTGTCTTTCTCTTACTCTAAAAATCAATAAATAAAAAATTAAAAAAATTCTTCTGATAGAATGCAGTGGAGTTAAAGTCAATATCTTTTCAGCTATTTATAGCTTTCCTGCTGATCATATAGCAAACACATTATTACCCTTTGATATATAACAACATATACAAAAGCCTGCGAGTCTAACATCAAACTTAAGCCACACTCATCATCAAACCATCGTCATCAGGAACTCACTGTATCTTCAACCACAGTGTGGCGAGCTTGGAGGCCCTGGGCTACCCTGGCAGAAGTGGCAAAGCCGATGCCTAGATTATCTTCTTTAGTTCAGAACTGATAACTCAAAGCTTTCTATCTGTATATGTTGTTAGTATTATTTTACTTTTTCATACAGAACTATTTTGTACGATGGTTAAAGAGTACAGACTCTGGAGCTCAACGGACTTGGTCTGAATCTTTGTTTCTACCACTTACTTGGATGAGTTATGCATCCTCTTTGCGCCTCAGTTTCCTGTTGTGTAAAAAAGTGTAATGATAGCATCTACCTCACCAGGTTGTTTTGAGAATCACATGAGTTGTGTACATTATTACGGATAACACCACTTGTGTTATTGTCAGGTTAAAGTTCAAAAAGTCAGCCAACTCTAATTTTTTTTCAAGAAGCATTTATTTCGACACAAGAGATTCCAGTCAGCTGTACAAACTTAGAAAGTGGAAATCCTTCCTGAACTGATGGGGAGCGAATCCAATTTAAAATCCCAAACCAGACTCCTGTTTTTGTTGCTATTCTTCACTGAAAAGGCAAAACCTGGTGTTTTCACAGTGTACATAAAACAAATTTTAAAATCCACATATAGCACACTGTTTACTGCCCAACCCAGTCCATGATCATAAATATCACAAATTCTTTAAACTTCCCAAATATGAGAAAAATGTCAGACCATTCTATAAGTTGACTTTATGAAGCACCATTGAGCCCAGTTTTCTGACATTCACACCAATGTTTCCAGAGTGGCTAATATGTTCTGAAGGGGAAAAGCAGGAGGAGGTGAAAAACAAAGGAGACACCCAAATACTAGAGATGCATAAGTAGGGGCGAGTAGAAGGTTCTAGAAACTTTAAACCATTGCTTCTTGCAGGAGACAAGCATTCTTCTTTACCCTGGTAACTTCCCCTGCTAGCTGACTGATTCACGAGTCCTTACTGGTAAAATTCCCAAAGCTTGACCAGTCGACACCCAATTATACTTGGACAATGACTATTAATGCCAATTTGGACGATTCCTTCTCCCTTTTAATTTAATCTTATTTTTTTTCCTAGTTGGAGGTCCCTTAGTTACCATGGTAACAGTGAAGAAATTTGTGCCTGTCACTGAACTGTCAAAAAAACACAGTATTAAGTCAATTTAAAGAATAGTTAAAACAGGATAGGGGAAACATAGGTGTTAGTGATCATCACAGTTTGCAAACACTGAGTGAAGAAAGCTAGAATGCTACTAAAATACACATTTTCTTTTCAAATCTTATTGTAATCTTATAATCTTACAATTGGTGTCCTACCAATTGTATTTAAAGGCAGATTTTAATGATTATTCTCTTGTGATGTTAGGAGAACAGTATCTTTTTCTCACTAAACTTCAACAAACTTACTTCAATAAATATATGTTTACCCTCCAAGTTGTTTGTAGGCTAGACCAAGTAAATTGCCTAGAGATAAGTAGTTTTTTCTGAGTCATTTGGGGTGAGGGGAGGTTTGCAATTACTCCCGTATATCTTATTCAGGGAACTAGTCACCTCAAAATCTCCCATCCTAATCCTGCAAATTTATGACTATGTTACCTTACATGGAAAAAGAGACTTTGCTGAAGTGATTAAATCATGGATCTTCACATAGGAAGAGTATCCTGGATTACCCGGGTGGGACCAATGTGATCACAAAGATCCTTGTAAGAGGAAGGCAGGAATGTCAACATCAGAGAAGGAGATGGGATGATAGAGGCAGAGTTTGAAGTGAGGTGGGCCCATGAGCCAAACAATGCAGGCAGCCCTTAGATGCCGGAGAAGGCGAAGGAACGGACTCTCCCCAGAGCTTACAGAAGGAATGCAGCCCTGCTGACAGCTTGGCTTCAGCCCAGTTAAACTGATCTGGGACTCTGACCTCCAGAACCATGAGAAAGCAGATGTTCAAAGCCACTAAGTCTGTGGTAATTTGATACAGCAGCTGTAGGAAACTAACACAGCGCTGTTTGCACCCTTGGGTTCCAGCAGCTCCTCTAACCCCGTCTCATTTGATATTTCCTCTTACATGGCAGGAGTAAATGGGACCTTCCTGACTGCTGGCTTACCTTTCTGGGTGTCACTAACCGAGGGTCCCATGGGTTGGTTTCTCTCTGTGGGATACTTCTGGGGCCTTCTATCTGGCCACCAGGTAGGTTCTGGTCATGGTAAGGCCAGCTGTTGAGGTGACCTTTGAGCTTTGGCTTGAACACCTGGGGAGGCCAAGTGCTCGCAGGTCCTGGGGGGAAGAGTCCTTCTTGAGAAAGAGAACTCTTGTGCTCACAGTCTATCTCTATGAAAGTGCACCTGTGTGCTGGGAAAATTGCCTTATCTTTCAAAGTAGATTGTATTTGGCTCAAGGTTAGACATCATGCTTTATGGACACCTGTAAACCCCACAGCTCCCAGCATGGTTCTGGGTACCCAGTAGATGCCATATGAGACACAGCAACTCGTCCTCCAAGCTGCTTGCTGGGTAGGTTTTATGTTTTTCCAATTATTTTACTCTTACCATGCAGGTGCTGTGTTAAGTGCTTGATATATACATTATATCATCCAATGTTTACAACAACCCTGAGGGAAGTCTGATTGTCTTCATTTCACAGCAGCAGAAACAGAGATCCAGTAACAAGACTGAAAGTGGCAAGGTGAGAAATTGGCAGAGCTGAGCTCTGAACCTGGGCGTGTCTTCTTGACCTCTCCACTTCTAATTGCTGCCAGGCCAGAGGCACCATGGGTGGGTGTCAATGCCTTTCTTCCCTGTGGCCCTCAGTAGAATCCCAGTATCCGCTGAGCTCCAGCATTGGCCCCCATTCCTACTCCTGCAGAGGGGGAGGGGACAGCGCACACTCAACGTGCCTTGCAAACCTTTAATGAGAAGGATCTGCGCTGGAGGGAGTTCGAGGAGCACTCCCACACCTCTTTTAGTAGAAGAGGCTCCTTTTTTTTCCCCCTTGGGAAAGGGGGTCAGTCCCTTAAAGATGCAAGGCCCTCCCCAGAAGCAAGATTACCCTGACGGTTCCATGCCAGTCCCACTAGCATTTGCCTCACGAGTGGCAGGGCTTTGCCCGTTCCCTTACTTCCACCCTCGTCCAGGAATCAGGGGATGGTTCATTCCATCACTTCATTTATTCACCAAGCTCTCCTCGGGCTGTTCATATCAGGAAGGCTGTGCTCTGCCATGGGGGACCCCGGAGTGAAGCACCTCTCTCTCCTGCAGGAGGTGGATGAGTGGATGCAGACACAGGCACCTGATAGTAGTAAGCACCATTTCCTGAGGCTGAGCAGGAGCTAGGAGCTGGGCGAAGAGGTCCACGCGCTTGATCTCATTTCTGCTGCCTCAGGTAAATCCCATTTGAATGTATACTCCAAGAGGGCAGAGACTGGGTCCGTTTGGATTGCCAGGGTACCCTAGTGCTAGGAAAGCGGCAGGGACCTCCCGGCATATTTGTTGTGTACGAAGGAATGAATGAATATATAGTCATACCTGACAATTGTGGCTTAAATATCAGGGCTATCACTATTTTCTTCCTCCTTTTTTTAAATTTTAATTTTAATTGTTGATCTTGTACAATTTTCTGTCTTTTACACTCACACTATTTTCTTAAGAGGTTCGGAGAAACTTAGGAAGTTCATCCCTTATTGCTGAAGTCTAGTTTCCCTTACTCATTAGTCACTGGCTCTTTCGGGGCACAGGCGCTGGACCAGGAGCCGCCGGCTCGTCTGGGGCGGCGAAACTTGCCGCGGGCGCCCTCTGTCGGCGCTCGGGCGGCGCAGCGGCCGGGCGGAGGAACGCATAGGTGCGCGGCCCCGGGAAGGCGCGAAGCCGGGCTCTGGCTGCTGCCGTCGACCTCTGACTCCTCGTGGGTCCTTGGGTGTTTGCTTCACGTTCGGCTGTGCTGAGCCGTTCCCACAGCGGCACCGGTGAGTTTCGGGGGCGTAGTCCTGGGACTCTTTAAGGAATGGGCGTTAGGGGAAGGGAGCGCACTTCGGGGCCAGGGGGCGCGGCCAAGAGGCGCGGCCAAGGGGCGGGAGAGCTGTACCGGTTAAGAATTGCCCGGGTGGACTGGAGCAGGGGCAGGTGGAAGCTGGCAGAGGCCAGGCGCTAGTGACTGTGCGCCCCCGGGACTTCCCTCTAAGCAGCGGGCAGGAAGGGGGCGGGAGAGTGAGGCTGTCCTGGGACCGACGACGGCCAGAACCCGTGATGCAGGTAACTGGACGCAGGAAGGCCGACTTTGCTTCCATTTTCCAGAGCTCACCTGGCGCAGGCCGGGCACTCAGCGGGCACCAGGGAGGTGTTTGAGGGGACGGCATCCCTCGGACGTTTGGGTGTACTGTCTCACACCCGACTACAGTAATTCTCCTCTCTCGCCGCGCACCAGCCTTATTCGGTTCTTCTAGTTTCTTCCCCACTTCTTTAAAAGAAAGACAAACATTCACCCACATCCAAGGCCAATTTACAATCAAGAAGACGTCTTCATTCTTTCTTGTTCTGGTTTCCACATCAAGGAAGAACGACTTTTGGGGTTCTTTTGTTTTCGATTCTCCCCTAACCCCATAATTATATCCTTCATTTATTTATATATATTTTTGCCTGTTGAAATTCCAAACACACAAAACCAACTTTAGCACTTCTTATCGCTAAAACTCCCGTAGGAAATACTTACCTCTTACGTCTCCCACTGGAATAATATATTCCGTTGACGGGGAAGTTTAGCTCCATTGATTTGGGATGAAGTGTACAAAACAGGTCAAAGAAAAACATGAGAGAGGTGGTGAATGTATTCCGAGAAGATAGGACAGATGCACTTGTTGGTCTCGGTGAACTGGTTCCCTCCCAGAGCACTGGGAAGTACGGTAAGGAGAGGGCAGGCCATCTGCTCCTATGAAGTTCCCCAAAGCAGCTCTTGAGGACATTTGATTTGGAACTCCCATTCTTTCTTCTCATAATATTCAGCATGTCCCTCATCATTGCCTTCCATATACTGAACACAAACTTTTAATCCCTTCTACCAAAATGTTTTGCACCCATTTGAACACTTCTGAATTGACATTCTAAGTTAGTATTCATTGAAAACTGGTTTAACATAAAGGAAGGAACGTGAATGAAATCTAAGTCTTCTTTGCATTTCCAAGTGGGTGTTCAAATCTTCTGGAAAGTCATTGTTATCCCTTTAGGGAAGATTTATTCAGTTCCCAAGTGCCACCTCCAGAGGGCACAACTGTCTCAAAAAATTTTGTGTGTGTGTGTTCCTTCAGTTTTACCTAAAAAAGGGACTCCCTACTCCATAATTGTGATTTTGGGGATTGAAACTTGAAATATTTTTACCTAGTATATTTTAATGTTCGTTTACATATTGTAGTGTTCTATTATTTTCAATAGTTATTTAATATTTATAACATTTTAAGTTTTTATAAAATGAAGAATTAAACCCAATGTTTTTAACTTGTCCTGACTTAAAAAGTCTCTCCAATTCTCTCCATTTTTAAGTAATAACTCCAGACAGATTGAAGTAGCACCCATTAACTTTTAAAAATTATTTTAAAAGTTTATTTGCTTCAACCTAATTTTGTATTTCCAAGAGATTGTACTCAATGCCCGAGGTCTCCTTAAAAGAAGTGTGAAATGTGCTGTGTCTTTTATATAACACTGTTTTGGATTCAGTGCCCAACATATTCTTGTAGAATCTGCTATTATGTTCTGAGTCAATGCTTTGGAAGATTTTTACTCTGGACGCTACATAAAACATCTGGGGGGATTTATTTTTGCAACACCAGCATGTATGGTGACTTTGTATTTAAAAATGCTTTTATTCATCTGTAAAGGAGGGGGGGTTGACATGAACTTGCTCAGAAAAGAATGGGGTTATTCTCTTTTAGAATGTACACGAAACACTTCATTCTCTTCCTCCTTTGTGTCAGGATTCTGCTGTGTTTAGTGTGAAACCGAATCATGTAAGACTGAAATCTAAGAGGGAAAACTAAGGATTCATGCAAACGATTTACATATGTAATTCCCTGTGTTTTCTTTCAAGCTTTCACTTGCTACTCACTTTGGGCTATTTTTCTTTCCTTTCCCCCCCCCAGTTAACATTACACACAAGGAAAATGGCAACTGGATGCGAAAGGGACAGTGAGTATTTAAAATTGCTTAACATCTATTTATATGAGAACAGATTTTAGGTTTTGGAAGCTTATTTCCACGCTGGCATGGAAAATTTAGAAACTGATGCAGGATAGGTGTTGAGAGTGTTTAACTCTCACACTTGCTTGGCGTAAAATGGGAGAGCCAGAGCAGCCGTCACACCGAGGGTGTTCTGGAAGAAACCCGGAGTCCGCGGTGATGTCACTCAGCATGCAGAAGAGTTGAGAGAGGCCTTGATGAAATATCCCTGAAGTCACGTGAAGCCACGGATGAGCCATTCAGTGTTAATGTGCATGGCACAGAAGTGCTATCAGGAGCAAATCCACAAATTATCTATCCCTCTTCTCTTTCAATTCAAAAACGTTAGTGTAATGATGTGTCCCTTGGCCTTGTCTATTTGTCTTGTCTCCCCGGTGAGCCAGTTGGTGAAGGCCTTTGGTCGCAAAGACCCATGTGCGATATACTTTCTTCTGTTCCTTCATAGTCACTGGCTCAATGTAAGACCACAATGGCTTCCACAAATAGTCGTTAGACTATTAGACTAACGACTATTTGTTAATGATTGTTAGACTGTGGCACCGTTGACCGGGATCTGCTCCCATTTGTGACATTCCACGTACATTTCTCCACTGTTTCTATGAAGCTGGTGGCACTCTCAGTGTTTACTTAGGTGAATGGGCTACAGTCATCTGATAGGCAACTTGCAAGAAATTTATCATAAGCCTTTGGGGTTTTTGGTGCTGCCATTCTTCTGAAATGGATAGTATGTCTGAGAATAGCACAGTGGAAAGAATTCAAATGAAAGTGAGGTTACACAGAACATTTGAAATGGCAGGGCAAGGAAACCAAATGCTCCAGCAGAACGGAGATGGCTAAAATGAAAACATGCTTCCACCTAAGGTGCTTCCCAAGTCATATATCATGAACTTCACTTGTTCATCTGTAAATGTTAACTGCTCCATACGAGACCCTATACCACTGGAGCTGAGGAACTCATGAGAGCCTTGAAATGTAGTTGTCTTCCATCCGGGAGTATGCTTAAGCAGGGGTATCAGGCCTGTGCCAGTGGGGCCCCTGACCTTGAAGGGGCGTTTTGACATCTGAAGTCACCTGCCAGTGAAAGTGCTTTGTGATTCTGCATTGAGCTCACATCACGCTCATTTTATTAGCATCAGAGACAGTTTTACAAATGCTGAAGCACCAGAAGGAAATGTGAGATGATGACCAACAAGCTAGAAGTGTGGCATCATTAGATTAAGGGTGTATCATCTCCAGGCAGGGTGCTATTTCTAGGCCTTTTTGCCTAGGGCCATGTGTTAATTACAATACACAAGTAGTTCTAATTTTCTGTCTCAACACTGGAGTCTAGTTTGAAATGCTAATAATTCTAATTCAATTAAAAATATATTCAAAGAACTAATGTTATTTGCAGGAAGTTAGAAGTAAATCCCTTAGTAAAATAAATGACCCTTTGGTAAAGGGAATCATAACCTAATTTGAAAGTATAGATGTTCTTCTGTCACTTTTGCTTGAAGTCTGGCAGAACTGTATATGGCTTAGTTGAAGATCCAGATTAAAGTTTTCCTTTTTTCAGCTACCACCACAGTCTCCAAAGATGAGTCATTCATCCATTCATTCATTCATTTAAAAAGTCAGTAATGGACACAATTTCTTGTCGAAGCATCCCCTGGTTGCCTGTACATCCAGGCAGATGAGTAAATTCCTAGTCGGGGTCAGTGTTGCAGGTGGACTGATGCTCAATAAATGTTCAATCAATTGGACCATCACCTTTACCTGGTTATGTTAGGTCATTTTTGAGCCCGTTTTAGCCAGGGGCTGGCTTCACACAATCAGGGCCCAAAGAACTGGGCAATGCTGTCGTGTTTAATGGAAGTGGCCTCCTGGTGGTGCTAGAAGGACACTTGCTCTGCACAGAAAGGCCACTCATTTGGCAGG
The DNA here is from genome assembly GCA_039655065.1 of Glossophaga mutica. NCBI lineage: Eukaryota > Metazoa > Chordata > Mammalia > Chiroptera > Phyllostomidae > Glossophaga > Glossophaga mutica. The sequence goes on along the minus strand of CM077304.1, from coordinate 19,151,661 downwards.
CAGAAAAGTGAAAGGGTATTCCCCTGCCCTCCCCCCAGCAAGTCACACTGTGCCTTTTTAAAGTCTGTTTGGTTACGTTTGCCGTGATGTGGAGGGCTTTCTCCGATTTATCTTCAGTCTCAGAAAGTGGTTGGAGGCTTGGATGCACATTCTGGAGTTTGTTAATTCCTGAGGTGACACTTTTAAGTCCCGATGTCTAATGTTCCATAGTCCCAGAAAGAATGATTTTTGATTCTTTGATCCTGTAAGAAAAAAATCCAGTTGTTTCTTAGCTTAGCAGATATTTTCTTTTTCAAGCCAGAGTCACGGTGGGCGAAGGGTCATCAGGATACGTAATAACAAGCTGGTGGAATTACATATAGAGCAGAGCGATAATCTTAAGAGGTGAGAGAAAAAATCAGTTATGGTTATTAAGTCGGAGGACAGTTTGGCATGGCCACAGCTTTTAAAAAGTGTCATGTCTGTAGCATTTCTCTCCTCTGTTCTCTAAGAAGACAAAGCACAGGCTAAGGAAAAAATTGCTCAGGACAGGTTTCATTTGGTCAGGTTCTCCCCACCTCCTTTGGTCTTCCTGGTGCCTTTGACCTCTTCGTTCTCTAATGACGTTACTTGGAGAATTCAGGACATCCTGCAAAAGCGAAACAATAGCAAGGAAGATGGGTAGCAACAACAACAATGAACTGAATTCACCAGACTGTTCACGGAATGGCAGCAAAGACAAAGAACTTTTTTCTTCTTTATAAAAGCCGCCGATACCTTTTCTTCCCTTTCAGACCCTGTTCTTCCTATTCTTGCTTCCTGGCAGGTTTCAGCATCTGATCATGAATGGCTATTTTAATGTCTCCTTTTTATTAATAAATAAGGTGATAACACTGTTACAAAGTTGCTGTTTGGAAAGTGGAGGCTTTCAAGGAGCACTTTTGAAGCCTCCACTTCAAGAATAGAATAATTCTATTGCGTTTTAGAATAATTGCAATTTTAAGTCTTTCCTTTTTTTTTTTTTTTTACCCATTGAATCTGATATTTCTCTTAGCCAAAGTATTTCATCCACTCTTTTACTGCTGTTGTTTTTAAAGGTGCTTGAAAGGCATTCTACCAAGATAGCTAAAAAAATGAAACAAAACAAAACAAAAGTTTCTTAGTGAAAAACAACACCCCTGAAATGAAAGCCAACCTCAATTGCGCAGAACAGACTCACGAAGTGAAGCTGACAGGCTGGCAGGACTCGGGAGAAAGGCTCCGGCTCCCGAGTAATCAGTGTGGGCCATTTTAGTGCTAAATGACAGGATCAAGAAGAAAAATTTTGAAATTGATTTTTAAGACTGTCTGAAAAAGGAGACTGAAATGAATATTAAGTAATTTCTTTGGGGCTGTCAGAAATAATAATGGGAGAAGAGACAAGCCCAGTCTTGCTGCCGATGGTGGGACCGGGGAGTTCAGAGTCGGTGCAGATTGGAGATGAAGCCCCGCACCAGTTTTTAAAGAGATACGAGTGAGTGAAGGGGAAGGGAGCAGCAGCGGAAACTGATGCGAGTCGGTGTGAGCCCGAAAGGAGGGAGGAAACAACGTGGCTTCACGGGTCGGGGTGTTTGGAGACAGGCACGACGATTGGCATGTGCTGTGCTCTGTATCCCGCCAGGATGAGATGACCCCGTTCCTGGAGAACACACCACACAAGGTGCTCTACCAGTGGGGATGGGTTCGTCTGCCCACATCCATTCTCTCTCCTACCCCCTCCCCAGCAGCAGCCACATTCAGCTATCAGTTGGCTGGTTGGAGAGGGGCTCCAGGCGGGCTGTTGAGCAAGCCCATATGGCATGAGGATTGGATTCATGTCTTTGGCCTTATTAGCACCATGTTGGAACCAACTGAGTTAACCGACTAATTAATACAGAGATGCATAGGGTGTTCTCTGGGACTTGGAATCAGTTTCCTTTACATTAGCCATGTCAGTTATCACAAGTTCCTATATACCGAGAGTTGAAAAAGGTCTGGCAGGATTTAAAAATATATAGGGAAGCAAGGAAACATTGAATAAAAAATGGAAAACACTCCCACCCTACTGGGGTCGGGCTTTTCCTGGACGCGCATGCTCACTGTTACGGCATTGTGAAGGGCGGGTGTCCCGTTCTGATAACTTGCCATGTTCTCAGAAATTTCTCACTTTTCCCTTTTTCTTTTTTCATTCTCTGAATTCATGGGCTGGAAAGCTTAACCTTCTTTAACTTCTGCTTGTGTGTGTGACATGCTGTTGAGTTGGCTGGTGACCCTACGAATGAGTGGCGTCCACACTGTCCCATCCTCGATGGCCCCGCTCATCTCCTGCAGACTCGTGCCTCTGGCCTCTGTTACGGAGTCAGTCTGTCCCGTGTTTGGTCGTCGTCTTTTCCTGCTGCCTTCTACTTTCCCCAGCGTTGTTTTCTCTCCCAAAGAACCCTGCCTTCTCGTGATATGCCCGAAGTAGAACAGCTTCAGTTTTGTCGTTTTTGCCTCCAGTGATGCTTCAGGTTTAATTTGCTCTGGGACTTCTTGCATATCACTGTGGAAACAGACACCAAGCATTCATCTCCCCATCTTTTGGGAATGGTATCCTCACTTTTTGGGGGGAGACTTATCCACCTTCCCTTTCTCTTATGGGATTGTACATCAAGGTAGTTGGCCTTTCTGAAACCATGAGATGGGCAGTTTTGTGATCTAAGCCAGTGGTTTTCACCTGGGAATGGTTTTGCCTCTTGGGGAGCATTTAGCAATGTCTAGGGACATTTTTGGTTCTCTCTACTAGAGGGAACACTACTGGAATCAAGTGCATAGAGACCAGGGATGTCGCTAAATACCCTATGGTGCATAGGGACAGCTCCCTACAGCAAAGAATGATCCGTCCAACATGTCAGCAGTGCAGAGGTTGAGAAACTCGGATCCAAGCCAACTGACACTTTCCCTTCTGGTACACTGAGGCATTTGCGATGTGGTATAAGCAACAAATCCCGAAATGACTTGAACTCATTCATTTTGGTAACAAGGCCTCATTAGGATGGTTAAGTTGGCTAGGCCTCCTCAAACCTTTCTGGGCTCCATTCTTCTTCTGAGTTAGAACTCCAGCCTTTGTATCTATTCCGTGAGCTCCGCTATAGCCTTTTGGTGCAGTCTTTTCTGGTTGAATTGGCCAGGGTAATGTTCTGTTGCCTGCAATCAAAGAACTCTAAGCTAATGTGAAATGGTTGATGGCTTGTTAACATATGTATGTCAAACGGCACCTCATAAACAGGTGGTGCCTTATAAATCCTATCTGTGGTTACTAAGCAGTTATCTGGCAGTTGAGGGTCAAGTCAGAGCAAGCACAAGCAGTGGGACAGACAATCCCATGTATTTGTTTTTTTTTCTTTAATTTTTATTTTAATTGTTGATCTTGTACAGTTTTCTGTCTTTTACTCCCACTCCAGCCCACCACCCCAGCCCACCACCCCAGCCCTCCCCACCTTAACCCCATGTATTTGAAGTTTCCACCCCTGCAATGGTAAGGAGAGTCAAGAGACCAATAGATAGCTTGAGAACTCTTCCCCAAACCGGGAAATGAAGTTTTCCAGGATGGCAGGCTGTCATTGGCAGCAGATTAAGTGCCAATGTCGAACAGTAAGATTTAAAAAAACCAGAAAGTGACCTGATAGCTTTGAAACTGTGCTTGCTTTTGACCTTGTTGGGCTACTGGGCCCAACGTGTAAGCCAGGGGCTACTGATGAATAATGTTTCTTTTTTAAAAAAATCATTCTTCTCATTTCAAGCTTCATTTCAAAATAATGAAAGCATCGATAGCAGTACCTCACTTGCCGGCGTAGAAGTTTTCTTTAAAGATTTTAAAGCTCAGGGCTGACACTAGCCTGGCACTCTAATTTTTTTTCCAATTAAGACGATCGGGGAGCACTTTCTTGATGGCCAAGCCTGGGCCAGGTGAGTGTGGGTGGCCGCCTGAGCCTCTTTAGCTGTTGGAGACTTTGGGAGCTGCCTCATGAAAAGACCTGTTTTGTTGGGAGCTTCCCTTTTACAAAGTGCATGGGCTGGAATATGTTAAACTGTTCTTCAGTGAACAAAATCATAAAAAAATATGTGAGCATACAAATAGAGGGTCGTGTTGGAGATCTCAGGAGGTTCATTGTACTTCTCAGAGACGGTTTCTTTTTTAAGACGCCAGCAAAATGCCATGGTATTTTATTTTTGTCTGCAGTAAATTGCTCTGGAAATTTAAACAAATTAAACATCCTGTTTTGTGTTTTTGAGATGCACTGGGGAAACTCAGCCTCTCCAGTCTGATGTTTCAGGTGGGAAGTAAGATATTGTGCGTAATCGCCTTTTTGAAATAGTTATGTACGTGCAGGGGCTAGGGGAGGGCGCATGGGCCGCTCCGCATCACCTGGAATTGCAAGCAGCCGTGTTTATTATCCAAAGAGAAAGAAAACAGCAGGGAAGGTTCTGGACAGGGTGCGTGCCTGTGTGTTATGCTGTGAGATGAGAAATCCCTTCTGTTGCTTTTTATAGTTTAGTCATCAATCTCTAATATAGTATAAGAGTGATAATTAAAATCCATTGTTGAAGCCATTTTAAAACAAACTTAAAATAAAGATTAATAAAAATAACACTGGTCATCACTTAAGCAGAAGGCAACGAGAGAAATTAGCAGCTGAAACTTAGAGCCTGCCTTCGGCATGTGATGGGGCTCTCTTTTCCCTGCGTGCCCATCACTGTAAAGCATTTCCGCTTTGTTTCCAATGTTGGTCAGTGGGAACAGCTGTGGGATACACGCCCCTTCCTCCTCACACACACTGTATTTCGATGGAATGGAAGGACTGCTTGCCTTCAATACCTTCCTGCTGGGAAAGATGGAACAGTCTGGAAGGCTTGCGCCTCTGGGCCTGAGTAATAAAATTAGCCTGAGTGACAAATTTTAGGGCTTCCCCTCTTCAAGGGGGGTCTGCTTGACAATAGGAACTATCTGGTGTGGTTACATTTCATGAAAACATCTCAACCCCCCATCGGCTTGAACTCCCAGTTGAAATGCTACATTTAAAGGCCAAGCAGAACCCAAATGAATGGATGATTGCAGCACCTTTCAAATGTCACTTAAAAAAAAAATCTGTGAAGTGAAGGCTCAAGTCCTTTGGGATGGAGAAGAAACGAACTGTCACTGTACCCTCCCTTTGCTCAGATGTTGGTGCTCTCCCCTTCCTGCTGGCTTCCTCTGCGCTCTCCCAACTTCCTCCTCCCCACCTCCTCTCCACCCCTCCCCCACACACCTGAGTTGTATGTAATTCTGGTTTGGGGGTATGCCCCGGAAGGCTGAACTATGCTAGAAGTGTCATCTGTGGAGGTGTTTTTTCTTTTCAGAATGTCATTGTTTAACTTCAGGGTCCTGTTGTTCTTGTGTGAATGAAATGTCAGAAATAAATTTCACCATGTAATTTTCCAGCACTGACAGGCCTTTGCCACCTGTCATTGGATCAAGGCTTTACCTTTGGTTTCCTGCCATGTTGAGACCTGTTCCTTTGAGTCACAGTTATTTCACCTCTCAGTGCAGCCCCCGATGGAGGCCTCTGCTGCCAGGTGTGACTCTGGAAACTTTTAGGTATGGATGGATTTCTTCCACAGGCTTTGCTTTTTATTATTTTAAAAATCCCAAGTGTCATGGATCCTGTCACTTGAGCTGTGTTGACTTGCGATTGATCCTGTGTGCGTTACCTGTTTTTTTCCTTGGTCTTTACTGACAAGGAGGGTCCCATCCTGCTTTCTGAAATGTGGGATTGAGTTCTCTTTGCTGAGACAGGTTAGGGGGAAAGAACTGGGGTAGGAGGAGAAAAAAAAATGATGGTTTTAATTAAGAACCCACATTTAATTGGAAAGAAGGAAAACTGAAATTTTTCATGTCTTCCATAGTGAAGATTTTGGAAAAATCCTACTGCTCTGAAGTCAGAAGATTGATTTTATAAAGTACAAGCAGATTGTTTTTGAACTCAGTGTTAAAAGCTCTGCTGTCAGAGTTGACAAGTTCCCGAATTCAATTTTCAAACCAAAACTTAGAACACCGAGGAGACACTGTGTCTCCTCAGTAGCTTATCAAAAGAACTGCTGTGGCAAGTTCGCACCGTCTTCTCCAGCCAGCCAGGAGGAGGGAGGCAGGTGCCCCATCAAATGATCTCCGCTTCCTCTTGTAGACGAGGCCTTTTTGAGATGAGCTACCCCGTGAAGGGCTCCAGCAGCTCAAGCTTGCTCAGCCTGGGTGACCGTGACAGGCTGCCTAGGTTACCTCTCTAAGAAGGTAGAGAGTTTTATACCATCTTTAGAGAAGCGTCAAGCACCAGTGATCTTTGCCCGGGACTCACTGGTCTTCATGGTTGGCAGAGAAAGGATTAAGAGGCACAGACGTTAATTAGCACACCAATTGCTTCCCAAGAACAGTATACAAGATGTAGAATTCCACACAGAGCTGTCACCAGCCCTCTCATCTTTCTTTCTCTTGGGTTAAAAATTAGCTAGTTATGGCTTGCGAGTTCTCAAGATCTTCCTTATGCAAGTAGACAATAACTGGTTGTCCTAAACAAAGGAGTTATGTTACAACTAACATATTAATACAGGCAAGTATTAAGTATTTGCAGTGTGCCATATACTGCCTTAGAGTCCATTTACATTTCATAGCAATCCATGAAGTAGGTAATGTCATCACCATTGTGCCGGTGGGAGAGTGAGGCTTAGAGGGTTTACTCAGGATTTCCTGAGTGCTAAGCAGAAGAGCTGGGATTTAAACTCAGCTCTGTCTTACTCCTCACCTGCCTTCTTAACTCTAGGCTGTAGAACTGCCTCCCAAGTGATGACAATGATGAGCTCTGTGGTAGAATTTCTTCCTACAGATTTTTTCAAAAGTAAATAAATACCATGACCTTTTGAATACTCTTCAAGTTGTGTGATTCTATTAAGTCTTAAATTTTCACAGGCTTTTATTTTGTATACACATGGTCTTTGACAATTCAGATTTATCTATTGCTATATTTTGTTTATAGTCCTGCAACTGTTACAAAACCTTATTAAATTGAAATCTTATTACCTGGAACTCTCAATTAGCTTGATGTTTTCTTGTGCCCCCCCCCCCACTCCATGTATTCCGCTCTTGGAAGAAGAAAACCACAGAAGAGTAAGCTTATGTAGTTTTCTTTTAGATGTTATGCCTAACATCTATCTATAACTAGTTAGATGTTAAAATATGAGTATGTCTCCTTCTTCTGATTTTGAAATTCTTCCTCAACAGCCAAGTCCGCTACAAATGTTAAGGGGGTTGTATTAGGAAGGGTAAACTAACATCTGTGACAAAGGGTCCCTGCATCCTTACAGCTCATCATAACACAAGTTGATTTCTCGTCCATCTCCCAGTGCCATGGGAGTCAGTGGTGGTGGGGAGGGGTGGCCCACCCCCCCATCCACACATTCAGATACCTGTACTCTTCCTTTCTTCCGGCTCTGATATTCCTCTAGAATCTCAGTTTCCTACTGACTCTAAGGAACCTGACTGGCAAACAAAGGGAGGCAGTGAAACTGGAAGATTCTCTGGGAAGATTTTAGGGGCCAGGATTAAAAGTGGTACAGCCCTTCCATCCACATTCCCTTGGCAGAGGCTCAGTCACATGATCCCACCTAACTGCAAGGGACTCTGGGAAATGTAGTCCAGCTCTGCGCCCAAGATGGGGGTGGGGGAGGATAAGATTTGGTATCTACCTAGCAAGATCTGTGTCATAGCAGTGACTTAAAATCTTGAGATTTTGTGGCCCTTCTGATAATTGTAAAACATCTAAGAGACATCTAATTATCATTTATATTATTGGTTTCCAAAACCTGGGTCATTAAAAAATATCTCTGGAACTTCCCTTAGACCCCACACAAACTCAGAATGGGAGGGGCAATGGGGGGTGAGGGGGAGAAGCAGGCCAGAAATCTACATTTTTCAATTCTCTAGATGATGTGGACATAGCCAGTCTGGTGCCAGTTTGGTGTTTGGGAATCCCTGATCTAGATAAAGCACTTCATGGATGATGGATGAATTCATTTCAGGATGATTTTTTAGCAAAAAAGGACCAGGAGGAAAAAGAGGCTTTTAGTCACTTAGTAAAGTAAGTGAATCCAAATCTCTGTTTACCCCAACTCTTCTAATTAGTCTAGAGTTCAAACTGTGGTCAGTTGTTTTGAAAGTTCACAGAGTGCTTCACAGATAAAACTGTTTAATTTTCCAGTGCAATGCCCCGCATAGGAAAAGAGCTATCCTGGTATTGTGGACACTGACTCTCTATATTTTATTATTATAGTAAAAAGTTCTCCATGTCTCATTTCAACCATTTTTACTCTCTTGGTGAGCACAATTATAGATTCCTAGTTACGTAAACTACCCCATTAGACAGGAAGGCGATTTTGGTAGTGTTTTCTAAAGCACACAGATTTGGGTTTTCGGTATCCAGTTGTGTGTTTCCTGTTTTGATCTTTAAGTATGTGAAATTGCCAGTTTGTTTATTTGTTTATTTGCCCCATGTGAATTTTTAATAGCTTTTGCAGGATGAAGGTAACCTCTTCTAACCAGTAAAAGTTGCAGTGGTGAAATCAGTCTGATCAGTTTGGCAGAGCCATTGCACGGTTGCTCTCCCAGGTGAGAGTGGAGGTCACAGGGTGATATTTCAGCTTCCCTCATTTGTGTTGCTATCAGGTTAGATTTATGAAAGACAGCAGATTTATCACCTTTCTCTGTTATTCTAAAACCATAATTTTCTAGTCTCTTGATTGCTTGTGAACATTTCTGATAACATGGATAGCTCTCTGAACCTTCATAAAAGGATTTAAGACCTTAAATTATCTATTGCTGTGATCCAGGCAGAGGTTGAGAGACCTCAGTCTGCTGCAGTTTCATACCAAGGGCAGCACTGCGAACCATTCTGCACAGAGCCGTGATTACAGGGCCTTCCCAGTCACTCCGAGTTGTCAACCTCATAACCCCCACCTTCCATCATCTTGCACTCAGGCGCCCCCATCATCTGACCTGAACTTCAAACTGCTGGGGAGCGTTCCAGACTTTTAGCCTCTAGGGTCTACCTGAAATCTCTACCCTAGCCAAATCAGTCATCATCCTCCAGATTACCTCAAGTTTCCTGCCCGTTTATCTTTGTACTTCGTATTTCCAAACCGCATCTCCTCTCAAATGAAATGCAATCCATTCATTAAGATTCAGTTTGAAATGTCACAGACTCGGAAACCTTTCCTGTTCAACTTAACTATGGCAATCATTGCCTCACACACTGTTTAACAAGATACATTTAGTCTGGGGTATACATGTGAGATTTCCCACCAGAGTATAAGCTCCTGGAGATCCGGATCTGACTCTGTCCATCTCTTTTTTTCTTAAAAGGCTTTAATCACAGTGAGTATTTGGTAAATAACCTTCATAATAGACAGCGTTCAGTTGAGGATTATCATGCACAGTGAAAACCCAACCTTTGATTATTACTTTAGAGCATGGTTTCCCAAAGTGGAATAGTAGTATAAGTTAGTTGGGGAAAAAATATCCGCTCACATATACACAGGCTGCCTTACCGCAGGGCTTGTCAGGGCCTGTAATGTGCTTATAGGATGTAATATGCTAATGGGACTATGTAAGAGGGAATGTCGAAGGCATCATATTTCATATTCTTTTGACTACAGAGCTCTTTTTTGTGAAGCATATTGATGAACCAGGGTTCATCATTTTTAGTAATTCATTTGGGAAAGTATTGACTTGGAGTAATATTCTACATTTTTATGGTACCCTTTTATGATTAAAGTCATTTTGCTTTCTCTATATATTATTGATTGTTCATAAGAAAACAAACAAACAAACAAACCCCCAGTGGTTTTCTAGTTTGCACTCCCAGGCATAATTATTTTGGGTATTGTGTGTATGCGTGTTTATAACTGCCAGAATGCATCAAATATGCTGTTTGCTTTAGCTAAGAAGTACACACAGTGAGGGAAAACCCTGATCATCCGGATGAAACCAGCAGCAGTGAAGACTGGCAGCTGAGAGCCATCCCCTTGTCAAACATCTCTGAGAGAGAGGCGAAGGCCTCTGTCCGAAGAGGAATTTCCCTGAAGGTCACTCACCATTCAGACTATTTATGTAAATCTCCACTAATGCACACTTTATTTAATGATTTGCCAAATAAAGTCAACAGTTACGGTTTGTTTGTGGGTTCTTCGGTCAGTCATTATTGATTTATCTGTTCCACACCTTCTTTCCATGGCCACAGACTAAAAAAAAAAAAATCAGGTCATTGAGTGTTTAGATCTCTGTCCTTTAAAGGAGGTCTATTAGCGACAGCAATCACTCGTCAAGGCTGTGATTGCGTGTGCTGTACCGTGGGTGGGATAGAATTTCAGAGCAAGAGGAGTTTAACTCCTCTTTTAACGATCTTTTAAGGTGAAGTTAAACCTATGATTTTTTATGAACTTTGGGGTACCTAATTAAGCGATTAGTAACAAGCAGGAGTTTCTAAATGTCAAGTGTATAATTATGAAATAAACAAGAGCTGGTTTTTCCAATAAATGCCTATGCTGTTACTTCTTAGAGGTCCCCAAACAAAGTCTTCTGGTGAAGAGCACAAAATTAGGATGGCTTTCCAATGCTGAGGGCAAGAGCCTTGCCTTGTAGAATGTACCTACTAAATGTGTTGGGTAAGAGTAATGCTTAACCTGGCAAAGCTATGAGGGAATATGTATTATTTCATCTCTCAGAACACTTGTTTTAAAGAAATTCAATTTTATTCCTCTTTATATTTTTATTTTGGTTCCTTCAGCTTTGTTTACCATTGAGTTTCACCACCACCCATTTCCCTCTCATTTTAGAATTCAAAATAGTTACTTTTAAGCTGAAAAATGAATTAAATTCGGTGAGAGTAGGGAGTAGGGGATTGTAAGACAAGTCAAGTATATTGATATTTAATCGAATATAAGGTCTCTTATGTGTGGGCTGATAACAGTTAACCACATTTCAGACTATAAAACATTGTAGTTATGATGGATGAGGGGTTTCCTTTTTTAAGCCCCCACCCCCACCACCATTTACCTTTGTTGTCTGTCCTGATAGTCAGTGTTTGACAAATTCCCATAGGTTTTAGCCAATCAAATATGAAGGCCTATTACATGCTAGAGAGCATGGAGGACACAAAGAACATGGAAGTTCTTATCTCTGCCTTGGGGAAGTTTTAAAAATTACTGAGGAGGTAAAGTATACACAGAGTAGAACTATTTAGCAATTTTTATGATTAAACTTCTTTTGTCACTTGCTGTACAAGTAATATATAAATTTGTTCTTTAACTTTAAAGTATTATAATGCACATGCGGCTTATTTTTCTCTCAGATAAACAGAGGGATAAGTTGGTAGGGAGATAGGTTGACTGATCAATTGATCTTGTTCTTTTCTTTCAAATACCTTCAAATCAACATACTTTTTGTGTTAATCTCTCTAATGATTGGCATTTGCAGTATGTTGCAGCTTGGCTGCATTAAATGGAGAAACTTAAATAACAGTGGTTTAAACAAGATAGAAGTGCGTTTTCCCTCATGAAAAAGAAGGCCAGGAACAGACAGTGTAGGGATGCCACGGAAGCTGCATGATACTGGTCATTATCCAGGCTCTTCCTAGCTTACTGTCCTGGTAAGTCCTTGTCCTCATGGTCCAATGTGGCTGCTAGAGTCCCAGAACCACATCTGAATTCCAGGTAATGGGACTGAGAATATGGAGGAGAAAGGTGTGTCTCTTCCTCATTGACCCAAATTTAGTCCTGTGGCCATAGTGAACTGTAAGGAGGGCTGAGAAAAAAAATTTAAGTTGGGTGGCAATAAGTAGGTCCAACTAAAGATCAGAGTTTTTATGATAAAGAAAAACAATAGAAGAGAATTGGAGAGGCAGCTGGCAGTCTCTGCCACAGATTATTACCAGTGTTTTGTTATTCCAAAAAATGCAAAAATGAACATTCTCGAACATGGATAATTGTATTGGTTCCTTCTAGTAAGGATATGCATCCAGTGGGCTTTAGTGACAGAAAAGTCTTGAGTAGGAGCTTGAAGAAGGGTGGGATCATGATGGGCTGGGGTGGCTAGAGAGGCTATTGTCATTTAGGCAGATCTGTGCTTGGTCTTGATCGCTGGGTAAACTGCAGCTGGCAGGCCAGGTAAATAACAAATACCAGTTCATTCATTCATTCATTGAACAACTATTTATTGGGCACTTACTACGTGCTGGGCACTGCTCACACAGAGATGGGACGAAGCCCCTGCCCTCATTGGAACTCACAGACAAATAATTTACGCCACTTTGGTAACCAGAAACATGCCTTTGGAATAGGCATCAAGGGGACCTAAGGCTGGATAAGAAAGCTAGGGCCAAGTTGGAGACCACTTGAGGGTCTATTAAAACAAATTAAACTTGCTTTTGTAGCCAGTGGGGGGCCACTGAAAGCTTTTTATCAGAGGAATGATCTGACCCAAGTGGTGTTTGAGGAAAATGAACCTGCATGCTCAGGTTACAAGGAGGAAGGCAAGAAAAATCTGAAACAAAGGGCTGAGCTTTTCCTGAGTGGCGATAAGGGCCTGAGTCGGGGAGCTGGCCTGGGGGGCTGTCCAGTGTGGTTGCTCAGAATGTGCTCTCTGGAGACCGCTGGTCCTGGCTGGGGATCCCACCTCTGTCTCCTAATATAGGGGTGGCCGTGGTGTCTATCTTAGTCAGCTTGGCCTGGCATAACAAAATACCACAGACTGGGTGGCTTAAACAACAGAAAGCTGTTTTCTCACAATTTTAGAGGTTGGAAAGTACAAGGTCAAGGTGCTGGGTGATTCAGTTCTTGGTAAGAGCTCTCTTTTTGGCTTGTAGATGGATGCCTTCTTGCTGTGTGTGTGTGTGTGAGAGAGAGAGAGAGAGAGAGAGAGAGAGAGAGAGAGAGAGAGAGAGAGAGAGAGAGAGAGAGAGAGAGAGCGCGAGAGGGAGAGGGTATGGGAGAGAGAATGCTCTGGGCTCGCAATTCCTCTTCCTCTTCCTCTTCCTGCCAGGGCACTGGCCTCATTAGATTAATGCTTCATCCTCTTCCTGACCTCGTTTAGCCTTTATTACTCCTTAACAAGGCCTGTTTCCCAACATTGCGGGTCAGGGCTTCAACATACAAATTTAGAAGGGACACAACCATTCGGTCTATAACAGCCCCCATAGCTGTCTGACCCACAGTTTTCTCATCTGCAGAATGAGGGAAGTTCCATCAACCTCCTCACTGGGTTGTCGTGAGGATCAAGTGAGGTGAGGTTTGTAAAGTACTCAGCACAGTGTCTGGCACATGTGACGTATGCAGAACTGCAGACTAGATGGGATAAGTGGGCCAAGCATTTCAGTGGAAAATTTTAAGCTGGGGGAATAGACGCAGACAGCAAGGGAGAGTGAGGGCGCAGATGTGATGCTGAGGATCTAAGCCAGGGTGACGGGGAGAGTGATGTCAATTGACAGAAGTAGGAGAGCCTGGGAAAGAGCCAGTTTTCGGGGAGAGATTGATGAATTTGATCTTAGGTGTGCTGCATTTGGTGAGATGGCTGGATATGCCAGTGGAAATTTCCAGCAGACAGTTGGGGTTTATTTACGAGCAGGGATGTATAGCTGCTAACGAAGGCACCTGGGGGACACAAACGTGGTAGAGGCTGAACTTCAAGAGGAGAGAAACAAGAGAATTCAAATGAACCTGCACAGACCCAATAAACAGGAGGCTGCTGCCTCTGCAGCAGAAATTTAGTTTTATAAAGTTTTCTGGTCAAACAAATGAGTAGTCGGAGGCAAACTTTGCACTGGGAGCCTCGCTGATGATCTCCTCAGTTCTCCACTTTGCTTTGCTTACCGTAGAGGCAAGGAGATAGTTCAGGATGCAAAGCCAAACAAACCTGCGTGAAGACATCTTGAGCGCTGGGATTGTGGATTTCACGTGAAAGACAGAAGCGGCTTCCCTGGTAGTAGGACAAAGTCACTGTGGAATTTCTGAGCTAGGGTATTGTCTCTTAACACTGCAGAGCCTCTGAGCCGTCCGAAAAGCCCTTAGCACTTCAGGATCCAATTAAAAGGGAATTATTTTTCCATTCCACAGCTAAAGAAATGGATCAACAAAGAAGCTGAATGACTGTTTTAAGACCTGACAGATGTAACACGACAGACAAGGGAATGGGATTTGGAAGGTCCCTTCTTTTGGAGATGCTGTTATTTTCTTAGTGTCATTTGTCAGTTCTCCCAGCAATGAGTGACTTGAAATCAACCTGTGATAGACTCATGCCAGTAAATAAAAAATAGCCCACCTTCATCCTGGCAGGCAGTGGAAAAGAGCAAGTATTTAGAATTTATTGCCCTATACCATTAGCTTTTCCTTTTCTACCTTGTGTGCTTCACCCACACGATCCTTCATACTCTTCCCAATAAAAGTAAAATACTCTTTTCCTCACTTCAATTTGCGTTCACTTACTCTATTCTGTGGAAGTAGTTCTTGCTAACAGCCCCAATGTCTTTTAATTACCAAATCACTTGGACTTCATTTTTTTATGTCCCTTTATTGATTTTTCTGCTGTTTGACATGACTTCATCAAACTCTCTGTTCTGTCTTCGTTCTCTGAGGGCATCTCCTGCTGCTTATCAGTTGAATTCTGGCATCATTTTTATTCTAAGCAAACTATTTTCCTCATTCTGCATACTTTCCTGGTTGATCTAATCCATTCTTATTACCGCATCAATTAACATTAATATAGCAATGACTCCTGAATTTTATCTTTGGCCTAGAGTCTTCTCCCATGCTTTAGACTCTCGTATCCAACTGGACAGCTTTACTCAGGTATCTCCTAAATGCCTCAAGATCAAAATACCTGAAATCAAGAGAGTCTTTTCTTTTAAGTTATTTCTCCTGTATACCACCCTCCTGTCTAGAAATTTGGTATCTGGGAACTAATGATAACCTCTTTTCCCATCAGTACTCTCAGTGCCCACACAGTAGTTCATCATTCGGTAGCCAGTACCAACATTACTTATATTTCTTAAGGCTGGCATCTAGGGAAGGTAAATATAGCATGCTTTATAAGAAGGGGGAAAAAAGACCAAAGTTTAGATTTAAGAATGTCCAATATATAGATAGTGTGGTTTAACTATGATCACTTCCATTTTCATCTTGAAGGTAGACTTGTTTCCCTCAGATGATCCATATATCTTGATGTGATTCAACTTGTGTGTGTGTGTGTGTGTGTGTGTGTGTGTGTAGGAACAAATAGTAAATATGTACAATTAAAAAAGCCAAACATGCATTTTTGTATCAGGAAGTACATGCCCTTTGCCCATTTTCAGATGAACATATGGAAATTCAAATGTTTTGCCCAAGATTTTAGAGCTGCTTTGTAGAAGACTTTCAGGCCTTTCAACTTGCTCCTCTGTACTCTTTCTCCTTCACTACAAGCCTCCCCTTTGTATATATGGTGCCCTGAACCTTGTGGTGATGATTCAGAAAACACTCACGGATTAGATTCACTAGCATCCTCTAGAAGCTTTACAGCTGAATTTCACTCATTCCTTTCGACTATTCATTCTGATTATCAAGGTGGGGTTTGGACAGCTCTGTCCAAACAGCACACATATCATCCGCTGTCCCTTTGCTATGCTAGGTATCACCATCAGTTCATCACGAATTTCTAAGAAGCTTAGAACAGCCCCAAAGTCCTTAACACAGGACTCTAGGCAGTTAGTGTCAATTGACTGGAGTTTGTAAGAGAATTGAAACCCATTTTTCATCCCATTTCTTTTGTTCCCTTGGATCGCTGCAGTGGGAAATGATGCTCTGAGGAACTTCACCAGCCTTTTGACTGGCATCATGTCCCCCATCACGTATCTATAGATTGTAATGAGCAGGCAGTCCATGGTTTAAACAGCGCCTGCCTTTCCTGTGCGGCATTTAGAATCACCTGTGAGACTGCGTGCTAGAGAGTTACTTCCCACCCATTGTGGATATTTTTCCAGCTCTGTACTGAGGTCTGTGCTGGGTTCTGGATCCCTTCTTTGGGAGTGTTTATCAGAGCAGAGCATTTCCCACTGATAAATGGAACAGTTCAGGCACGGAGAAAGGCAATGCTGAGGTCAGAAGGTCAGAGACGGAGTCTGAGCCCCTGGACTTCTGAGGTTCCAATGTCAACATGATGTACCTTCCTAACACTCACCAACAGTAGCTCCTAAAACACAGTCCTTTCCTTCTTCATGTTAACCTTTATCAAAGTATAAGAAAGGTGATCTTTCTGAACTGATAGAGAGTCTTCAAAATTCAAAAACAGTGCTCCAGATGGCTTGAAGTGGCAGGAAATGTGTCCTGTCAATAGTATAGAGGTAATTGTAAAGGACAAGAGAAAAGGTTGGTGGAGGTGGGGGACTGCAAAATGATAACGAGGGAATAGAATGGAGAGAAACTAGGTTATTGTAATAATTTTAAGCAAGAAATTCCTGTTGGATTTCATGACATTTAGTTAATTGATCATATGATTTCTTGATTTCCAGTACTGTGCTAGGTATCTTGAAAAATGTGAATGATGTGGCTCCTTTAATGGAGAAGCTTCAGATCTTACCAGAGAGATTACTACTTAAGAAGGGAGTGGAAAAAAATGGGAGTTGTCCCCCCATCAATTTACCCATCTGGAATTAGTATCTCACCCTTCTGATCTTAGGTCTGGGATGACACCCCTTCTAATCTAATTACCTGGACATCATCTTGGCTGATATCTTTCAACTTCCTGTTCATCTTGTTGGTGAATAGTCACCCAGGATTATGTTTTATTCAGTTTTTTAGCCTCAGCCCCTTGCGCCATGCCAGGTACTCAGTAATTGTTGAAGTGATGTTTCTCTCTTCTTTGGCTCTTGCAGCTCTTCCTTCCGATTCAACCATTTGGCAAACCCAAATTCACCCCCTCCTGATCACACCTGGATAATTCTGTTTTCTTCCAATTTTTCACTGCTGCCACATCAGTCTTTCTAAAATGCTGCTTTTCTCAAATTGCTTCCTTGCTGGAGGATTTATGGATGGTCCCTATTGCCCATGGTGTCAACACTATACTTTTCTGCTTAAGTTTTTAAAGCTTCCCCATTATCTTCATCTATCACATCTACCCATCCATATTCATCATTACATTATCCTCAAGGCAAGCCTGGGGCTTCATTAAGGTCAATTTTCTTCTTAGTTTCTGGCTCTCATTAGGTTAAACCCAGCCTCTGAGCATGTGGGCCTGTTACTCTGCGCCATGAGTAGCATTTTCTTTGCTTTTCTATCAAGCCCCATATCATTCAACAAGACTCCTTTCATTCATTAGGCAGCTAATCCCCACACATGGACAAACTGTCTATTACCGAAATAAAAATCAGGAAGATTTGACTCCTGCCCTTAGGAATCTCACACTCTTCCGATGCTCAGCACAGTGTTGTGTGCATTTCTACCGACTGTACCAAACATTCAGCACTGGGTGCTCCCGAGCAAACTACCTAATTTCTCTCTGCCTCCGGTTTCTTATCTATAAAATTGGAATATCACTAGTACCTTATCTATTTTTCTATCTCTCACCAGCACTCACAGCAGTGCTAGGCTCATTGCAAGCACTCATTACTTTAGTTAGCATTACTTGTTACTTAGAATCTGTAACATAATACACACTAAAAGTACACAGTCCCACTTTGTCTTATAATAAGCTATGTATTTAGCAGTTCTCTCAGTTGGATTGCAAGCTTTGGGTGGACCAAGTCTTATCCTTGCTCTGGTGGAGGCCATCATGGTGCCAAGTGCAGGCCCAGGAAGGAGGCTGTTCTTAGAAGGTTCTTCTTGAGAAAGGGTGGGCTCTCAGGAGGCCTTCCATATATCTGTTGCTAGGGCCATCATGGAAAGAACCCAGGGAAATTGATTGATTGGTTTTCCCAAGAGGCAGAGAAAATAGTGCAAGAAGGAGAGTGAGTAGTTATGGAGAAGAGAAAAATATGGGCTTTTCTGGGTATCCAAGTTCATATAAAAAAGGTATCAGATAAGAAATGAACCCGAAGTTGGGGTAAAGAAGAGTGGCATTTGTTGCGCTCCTACTATGTGTCAGGCTCCAGGCGTGCTGCTTTCACAGGTGCCATCTCATTTATTCCTGTTGACTTTAAATAAATAGCCATACATTGTTCCAGCAAATAGGTTTATTCAGGAGCAGCAAAGAATTGCAATAAAGGACATACAGTCTAATGGCAAACCACACTCAAGTCTAGAGAACAAAAGAGAGGGACTCTTTTATAGAGGAAGGGAGAAGTTCAGGGGGTGGTTGTAAACAGAGAGTCCATTGGAGGAAATTGGGAGTTAGAAGTGTGGCGGCTTTTCATTGGCTGAGTGGTTGCCAGGAGAAGAGAAGATCCTCCTCCTTTCTGCTGGAGTAGCAGAGGAGAAAAACACCCTCCTTTCAGAGATGAGAAGTAGTCTTTGCCTGTTTGGGGTAGTTGACAATGCAATAGGAGGTGAGAGCTCTCCCTGCAGTCCATCCCAACTCCAGTTTAAATGAGGTTCCTGTTTATAAATCTTCACATTTCTCACAACAGCCTCAAATGGCAGGTATTGTAATTTCTAGTTTATGGGGAACCTGAGGTCCAGAATGGGTGTGTGCCTGTCAGAGGTCACACAGGGAGTAATTGGCAGCATTTTCTTCTGTATTGCAGTGCATGTGATGTTTGTGTGGTGTGACAGGTTCTAAGAAGGTCTGGCAAAAGTTGTGCCATGCAGTTGACTTTAACGGGGCACGTACAGGTACAATAATACATTAGCACTCACCACTCTGTTTTGTTTGTACTTCTGATTAGCTCATGCTCTGCCTTCAGTTGGGTCCTCAGCCTTATAGAATCTCAACAGAAGGTTTGTAAATGAGTCTGTCCTTGGAACATAAGAAGAGGATGGCGTTGCCTCATTGCCTGTGCACCCTGAATATAGTGCAAGTGTCTAAGTGATGATTTGAGAGACACCAGTAGATGCATTTCTTCCTCACCTGTCATGCACATCATGCTGAATATCGGGAATTTCCACATTGCTATGTCTTTGAGTAAAGATATTACAGGCCCCTTTTAAAAATAGTCATATATCTTAGGAAGGAGGACCACATGGAGCAATTATCATCCATCAGTATTATGGCTCAGTGAGTGAGCCTGTCACACAGTCCCTGGATGGTGTGTGGAGGAGGGCAGATAACTTCTGATAGGAAAACAAAAAAAGGGAAAACATGGGCATCCTGGTTAGATAGGGAGAGTAGGAGGCTGCCATACACAAAGAAATGAGGCTACACCTGAGAGTGGGCAGATAGCCATAGTCAACTTTAAATGCTTTGTGTTCTTGAACTTAGCAGAGACCCTGACCAATGAAAGGGAAGCAGGTACCATCACTGGGCTTCCTTGCTGGGTAGCTGTGAGTTGTTGAGCTTGCCCAGCTTGGTTTTACTGGAGGATTCTTTTCCTCGGTGCCCCTTTTTGCGTGACAGCTGCCCTATTCCGTGTTTGCGTTAGGCTAAGAACATTTTCTTTAATCTGGGACAAACTGCTGTGTGTGTTCTCTGGAGGCGAGGCTCATTCACCATCACAGTAAAAGGGTTCTGGATGCCTGTCTTACAGGTCAGAAGGTGCATCTGGGCTGAGGAGCTGTTTATGGAGGGGAGGGAAGGTGAGTACGTAGGTTCTCACAGCCACAACAGTATTCTCTCAGTGATACTGTGCTGTTCTGGTCTCAGCCTTTTGATAAACAATGTTGTGGTTGGACTGGCCCTTGTGGTTCTTATTATAAAGCATAATCGCCAGATAACTTTGAAAAAAATACACCTGATTCCTTACAAGACCTGGAAATTACATAGCATACCTAGGGGGTGTGTGGAGGTGGGGGTGGGGTGGAGAGAGAGAGAGAATGAGAATGAGAACAGCCTTGAAACAGGTCTGGGCTTCACATTCTGCTTTTATTTGGGTTGAGAGTGGTTGCCTAGGAACTTGGGGCTCACTCTTTATTGGTGAATTTATTTTATTTTTTTTAAATTTTACTTTAATTGTTGTTCCTCTACAATTTTCCATCTTTTACGCCCATCCCAGCCCACCGCCCCAGTCCTCCCCACCTCCCTCCCATTTCTACCCCCCATAGTTTTTGTCCATGTGTCCTTTATACTTGTTGCTTTAAACCCTTCCCTTTTCCCCTGAAATTCCCTCCCCTCTCCCCTCTGGTCACTGTCAGCCTGTTCTCAATTTCAGTGTCTTTGGTTATATTGTGCTTGTTTGTTTGTTTTGTTGATTAGGTTCCTGTTAAAGGTGAGATCATATGGTATTTGTCATTTACCCCCTGGCTTATTTTGCTTAGCATAATGCTCTCCAGTTCCATCCATGCTGTTGCGAAGGATAGGAGCTCCTTCTTTCTTTCTGCTGCATAGAATTCCATTGTGTAAATGTACCACAGTTTCTTGATCCATTCGTTTACTGATGGACACCTAGGTTGCTTCCAACACTTGGCTATTGTAAATTGTGCTGCTATGAACATTGGGGTGCATGGGTTTTTTTTGGATTGGTGTTTCAGGTTTCTTATTTAAAAGATAAACAGGAATTTAAAGAATGGGAAGAGAAAAAATGTATCCAAAATGGTCAGTCATTGAAATCAACCAAGGTCTCTAAAACAAAGGAGCATCAGTAGGGGGAGGCAGCCTGGCGGTTTACCTAGTCCTGTGGTTGGCAATGTCTTCTGTGGAGACAGCCATCTTTGAAGTGGATGGCTCTTTGAAATGGATGTCTCAGCAATCAAAGCCTAAGTCAGGCACTTGCCGTACAAAATAATAATAATAATAATAAAAATAAACAAAACAAAAAACAAAAAACCAACTCTCAGGACATACACTCCATATACCTTGTTCCTTCTCCTCCTGTACCAGAAATTCACCCTCCATCACACTTTGGGGTTAAGACAATAATTAAACACACTATGCAACTGTTAGGATAAATCAAACCAGGATCTTTGATTTCCAGTCTCTTAAAAATCTATGTTGGAGCGAAGGGAGAAGAGAACATAAAAGCAATCCTTTGGAACCTGCCAGTTGTAAGACTGTTTACCTAAGGCATGAAAACATGTATAATTATCAGCTTTGTTTCGACTCCCAATTATTCTTTTGACATAGACACAGATTATGGGGCAGAAGTGCAGGGAATGAAACTGAACATGTTACATCCTATGTAACCTTACAGCCAATTATTTGAGAATCTGACTTTGTTAAAACTAGGAGCTGAACAAAACTGTAAATTATTGCAGAAAAATCATTTGTGATGAAGCTAAGCAGTATGTAAATCTTGCCCATCCTTTTCTACAGAGGTGGAGGCAGAATGAGCATTATATATACTGCCCTTTTCAAATCTTGGCCATTGATTAAAATGTGCATTTTAAATGTAACTCTAGGGTTTTTTTTTTTTTTCCCTTATGTAAGTATGCCATGTAGGCTTGAGAGAAGATGGAGGTAGCCCTGTTGTGCTGGGTGAAGATCAGAGGTTGGAGCACACAATTATCCCAGAAATCTGAGTAGATTAAAAATGGGCAGCAAGAGAATATTATGAAAAGATGAGCCCAAGCTCCTTATGAAAAATACGTTTTAGCATGCAAGTCCTGTTGGGGAAGAAACGGTTTTCCTCCACCCTTCTAGGTATTTCTGGCTGTGGTCTAATAATTAAAGTGACATGAAATGGACTAACAGGAGAAAAACAAGTCTGATTAGTGGGGGGCCCCATAATAGTATGAAACCCACAGGCAGTCAGGCAAAAAGGGCTGACATGCCATCTGAGCTAAGGAGAAGGGGAAGGGGTCTGGGACTTCAGAGGCAGAGAGGACAGCTCACAGGAGGATGGGAAAAGCAAATGTTTGGTAACCAAATGTTTGTCCTGCCATGCTGTGGCGATGGGACGGACCAGGCTCCTAACAATACGTCTTTCGAGTCCCCCTCACTCCAGCCCACCACACCTGGCTCACGTACTTTGCAGTTTTCTCTGGTGATGGTTCTCTTCCTGGACTAAGCCCTTTAACTTCTTTCAGGCAGTTAAAGGGAAGGTAAAAACCTCTTCTTGAGTCTTTGGGTCCTAGATTGTCTTCAGGTCAAAATAATCCACATCCCAAAGTGGCAAATTCTTGGGAGACTCATTGCATTTGTTTTAGATCAATATGCAATTCATGGTAACAGGAGGTTCTTCGTTTCATGCATTGCTTAGTTCACGTATATAATATCATTGTTTCATGAGAGTGAAATGAGATCCAATTCAGTTTGGAAATTCTTGAGAGGAATTTCTTGGGAAACCTGATTTATCTTTAGAGCAGAATTAGAAATCAATATGTCATCCTTACCAAGGAAAGGGTCAGAATAAAAGGAAAACCTTTGTTATCACCGATTCTGTTACATTTCTAAGTCATAGGATCCTTCTATAACTATCAGCATTAGAAGCATTTTTAAAAAAAAAAAAAAAACTCTTAAAATTTTGACAGACTTCCTTTATACAGTCGCCAATGAAGTTTCTTAGTTTCTTTTTATTTATATTTATTATTACTAGAAGTTCTTTGGAGGTCTATATATAAGACTTTCCCAAGTGAAAAAGTATTAGGTTATGGAATAGGGGTTTTTTGGGGGGAGAATATGTGTGTGTGTGTGCGTGTGTGTGTGTACATATATATATTTTTTGGGGGGGGAGATTTTTTACATATGTGTATATATACACATATGTAATAGTCTGTCCAGAAAGTATCCCACCATCTAAAATGAAAAATAGAGACATTTATTAAAGAAGATGCAAGACACAAGAAACATTGTACATAGGATGATGATGTCTCAATCCCCTTCACAGTAGGCACCTTGGGACCTCACACAGTTCTCCCAGTCGCCATCAGCTGCCTGTCTTATTTTCCTGAATCTCATCAAAGGTCTGAAATCTCTTCCCTTTCAAAGGTGGTTTTGGTTTTGGGAAAAGTCAGAAATCGCAGGGTACCAAATCTGGTCTGTGGGGAGGCTGAGTCACCTGTGTGATTTGATGTTTCACCAAAAAACTCTGCATGCGATGTGATGCATGAGTGGGCACCTTATTGTGATGAGATTACCAATCACTAGGTGCCCATAGCTGTGGCCTTCTGAATCATCTGAATAGTTTCTACAGAGGAATGTCAAGCTTAACACAAAATCTGATACAGATTTGTTGCTCTACTCACTCAGTCATTTGGAATACCACAGCCAGACAGTACACATGCTCACTCAACAGCATCTACTGCCTCCACTGACTAGTACAGTGAAGTTGTCATTGTTCCAGCATGCTCATTCCAGTCCATTCTCCTTGGCTGCCAGGTTACATGGATGTTGTGCAAACTGTTCTTGTTGTATTAACAATGGTTGGACTTTTTCCAGACAGACTTTATATATCTGGAATCAATATCTCTGGGATAGCGTTCAGAAACCTACATTGTAACAATCTCCCAAGGTGATTTTGATACAGGAGTTTGCTGGACCCCACTGTGAGAAGTATATGGTTTCAGAACTTTCATCCTTGGCCTTTTTTCTATATATAATATGGTCATTTTTTCACATGTGGAAGAAAACACTTCTTTATAATTATGACTCTGCTCTGAAATTCAATGACCTAAAGTTGTTGGAAGTGAAGACACACAAAACCTAATTTAAATGTCAGTAGATCAACCAAATCTTCAGCGTACTTAAATATTGGAAACGTTGTCAAACAGAAATGAATGTTACACAACAAAACACAGATCAGTTACTTGAGAAGCTGCCAAAACTATTTTCAGAGGTAAGAGTTAGATGACGCTATTCAATGCCAAATTCAATTTCCTCAGCTTGTGAGGAAATCTGTATCTCACCAACCCCCATTATACTGCAGAAAGAACATGGCCTTTGGAATTCAACCTAAATTTGAATCTCAGACCAGTTTTTTAGGCATATGTTTCCTTGCCCAAGGGTCTTACTTGGTCTTTTTGAGTTTTGTATTTTGTGTGTCTCATATACAATAGCTATACAACAGTGTAGAGGGGATAAGACGATGTACATAAAGCACAGCGTACAAGAATGTACTTGAGAAACATTGTTCTCTTTTATACATATCCATAAATACCCACACATGAAACTAAACTTGTAGTTGAGAATGGAAAGGACACATTTTAATAGCCCAGAGAATTGATTAGGAGATGGTGAAACAGTACTGGTAGTGTCAAAGTGCAACTGAAGATTTGACACCCTTGGTCTGTTTCTCCAAGGAATAGTTCTTCCTTGGGGGTTGAAAGGAAGACAGTTCTCAGGCCTTCCTGGCCTGTTCGGAGTGGGGTGGTGAGCTACATTTCTTTCCAGTCTCAGGGGTTCTTCAGTCCTGTGGTCCGGTCCAGTCATCCGTCCTTTAACCACAACCGGGTCTAACCATAGGCATCTCTCTCCCCTGCCTCCCAGGTCTGCCCCTCAAGATTCTGGCAGATTTTGTTCAGAAAGACTTTGCTAAGGACCATGTTCGGTGCACAGGAGAATTGACAAAAATTGATGAATCATGAAGCTGGCATTTTAAATATGGAGGTAGTAGACATTCTAATAAATTTTCTCTCAGTAATGTAATTTTGGGCCCACCCTATTTCTAAAAGATTCAAGCAGCATAAGAAAATGTAATAAACTGAAAATGTAATTATTTAGGTGTCCACCCTGAAAATAGTGTTTAAATTGCATTTAAATTTTTGGGGCAGGAGGAAACAGTTGATGCAGTGTTTAGAGTAGAGTAGAAGGTTTTGTACCTTTTAGTATATTCAGACCTCAAGGCAAAACCAAGCATTTTTTTTGCTGAACAAAAGAAGCAAACTAACTTGACCTTGACTCTTGGCCAGCTCCAAGGGGACAGGAAGAGGAGGAAAGGTGATTTATAGGATCAAATAAACTACCGGAGGGAGGGTGCCATTAATTCATTTTGGTTTTCACAAACATATTTGAATTTATTACGGATTTTTACATATTGCAAATTACAAATTCTGAAAGAAAAAAGCAGTTATATATATAGACCTCTTACTAGCAATAGGCTAGGCAGTATTTGCTCATTTGGAAGTCTAAAGATTGTTTTAAAGTGTAACCCAGTGGTTTTCTGCATGAAATATTACGAAAGAAAACAGGCTTACAAACCATGTTTTCTCCCTCTCGTTGATAACCTGATTCTGAGAAATGAAGACAATTTTTGGCAAATAATGTTAGAGTCCATGTTGGAATAAAGAATATAACTAATGAGTCATACTAGACAGATAATGAATGGTTTTAGAAAAATTTAGTTTTAAAACTGTTCCTAGCTTGTATTATATCTTTATTATCTGACTGTTGTATGAGTGGGGACCATGAATCTCTGTGTGTGAATCTACCTGTGTTTTGGGTCATCACAAATTTCTGTGACAAGTTGTGATTTCTGGTAATGAGTACATTCAAGTGTGATTTTGGTTGAAATGACATTTATGAGGAAATTACAATTAAATTGGCTGTTAGTTATAAGAAGATTCTGTACCTAGATCTGATGCTTGAGTCACCAACCTGCAGCAGCGAGAGAGGCTGATTTTCATTTTAGCAGAGAGATCATAGAACACAGTGAAAGCTGAACAGATCTAATAGCCCACAGTTACTGTGTTTTTTAAAAAAACAACTCTGATGGCATACTAGTCAAAAGACCTTTTCACATGCAGACAGCATTGCAACAATCTTATCAGGAAAGAACTGGGTAGACTAGGGAAAACATCAGAAAAACAGTGATGGAGAAAACACGACTATGTATATCTTACAGCAGCATCTTGAAAACGAAAAGCAGCTGTTTCACTTTGCTCTTTTGCAGGGGTATGGCTAGATTCCAGATACTTATTTTACTTTTAAACTTATTTTTCAGTTACAGTTGACATATAATATTATATTAGTTTCAGGTGTACAACATAGTAATTACACATTTATAGATTCATGAAGACTGTCCAGAAAGTATCCATCCATGTACTATGAAAAATAGAGACATTTATTAAAGAAGATACAAGACACAAGAAACATTGTGCACAAGACAATGATGCCTCAGTCCCCTTCACAGTAGGCACCTTGGGACCTCACACAGTTTTCCCAGTCGCCATCAACTGCCCCATCATATTTTCCTGAATCTCATCGATGGTCTGAAATCTCCTCCCTTTCAAAGGTGATTTTAGATTTGGGACAAGCCAGAAGTCACAGGGCACCAAGTCTGGGCTGTAGGGGGGCTCAGTCACCTGGGTGATTTGATGTTTCAGCAAAAAACTGCACAGGATATGATGCCTGAGCAGGCGTGTTGCATGATGAAGATGCTAGTCACCAGTTGCCTATAGCTGTGGCCATTTTCATTGTATCGCATCTCTCAACGAAAGAAGAACATTAAGATAGTATCCTTATTAATTGTTTGGACTGGAGGAGCATACTAGTGATAGACAATACCTTCCCGATCAGAAAACACAGTTAACGTGGTCTTGATCTTGCTGAGACTTTGCTGCGCCCTCAAGTGTGGAGAACCAGGTGACTTCCATTGGGATGACTGGGCCTTCATTTCCAGATCATAGCTGTAGACCTATCATTCATCTCTGGTTATGACCTTCTTGAGGAAATCTGGTTTATTGGTAGCAGTTCGAATCAAGTCAGTAGCAACTGCAGTACAATATTCTTTCCACTGCGGTAGAAGAAGCTGCGAAACAAATTTTGCCATGACATGTTTCATGCCCAGATCCTACATCAAAATCTCAGACACAGTAGTTTCGGAATCTCCAGATCAGCTTCTAGTTCTTGCACTGTCAGTTGCCAGTCTTTGCTGATGGCAGCCCACACATGTGTGTTCAACATTCTCAGGCGTTCTGCTTGTTGCAGGCCTTCCAGAACGTGGATCACTTTCAACAGATTCTCAATCATCTTTGAGCATTTGTGCCACACATTGATTTGCGCTGCATCCATTGCATCATTTCCGAAAGCCTTCTGAATCATCTGAATAGTTTCCATAGGGGAATGTTCAAGCTTAATGCAACATTTGTTTCTCTACTTGCTCAGTCCTTTTGAATGTGACGGCCACACAGTACACATGCTCACTCAATGGCATCCACTGCCTCCATTGACTAGTACAATGAAGTCATCATTGTTCACGCATGTGCATTCCAGTCCATTCTCCTCGGCTGCCACGTTACATCATGTCGCACAAACTGTTCTTATATTAACAATGGCTGGATTTTTTCCAGACAGCCCTCGTATACCTTACAAAGTGGTCACTACAATAAGTCTAGATCCATCCGGCACCACACATAGGCATCACAATAGAACTGTATTTCCTATGCTGTACTTTACATCCCTTTGACTATTTTTATAACCGACAAATTGTACTTCTTAATCCCTCCAACATTTGTACCCGTTTCCCCAACCCGCTCCCATCTGGCAACCATTAGTTTGTTATCTGTTCAGATACTTATTTTAGATATAAGTTTGGTCTCAAACATGTACATTTTAAGTGTAATTAAAGGAAATGTCCCCTTTATTTCAAGAATTTGTGTGTCATCTCTGCATCCTACCCCCACTATGGAAGCTATGGTATTTCTTTCCTAAAAAGGAGCAGGTGAAGAGAGAAAGCCATAGCTTTCATAGCTCTTTCCCCTAAGAAATTTGAAACTACCTACTTTGCCATTTTTTTTTAGTGTTCTGCTCATGGTAAGTGTACTTTAGAGGAATTTGAAGATGCTGAATCCTAAATAATAGACACAGTTTCAAAGCGGCTGGAAGTTTTATCAAATCGCTGGTTTGAGCTTCACTGAGCGGCCAGGTCAGCAGCGTGTTCTCACCGCCCCGTTCTCCAAGGCGAGCACTTGTGTGCAGCCTCACCTGCGCTCCAAAGGGCTGCGTACAGTGTGCTTCTCGGTGCTCGTAACTGTCATCTCAGCCCCGAGTGCTGGGCTAAGGGACTTTCTCTGCTGTCCTCATAATCAAGACAAAACCCCATTGGCTTCTTTTCAGTTTAAAAAAATGTGTTTGTGATAAAATTAATCTCATGGATACACAACCTTAAAATTAAGGACAAGGATCTTTACCTTGTTCCCTTGCATTAGAATTACTTCTTATACCATTTTCACATGGAAGTTTTGTCACTGGAATAGGTAAATCACTTAAGAATTGTGAGGAAGTCTTTAAAAACTGAGCCAGTTTATGGAATATGTAAAAATATCTCCACTTGTTTAATGTTTCCTAAAGATGGGGAAAATAAGGGCTCCTTTTGAATTTTTCTTTCTTTCCACCCTCCCAGCTGCTAATTTCTACTCCCCATTTAATTGTGATTTTTTTTAAAAAATGAAAAATATTATTTCAATGATCAGAAAACTTTCTGATAAACAAAAAATTTTTTTGTTGCTACTTCAAGTTCTTATTGCAGGCTAATATTTAAATTAAGAAATTAAAGGTAAAAAGTAAGAGGCATTTTTTATACTCAGGCACTAAGGAGCTACAAGATTTTAAATATATTTTGATTATATTTATTAAGGATCATAAGGCTGTTGAGAGGTAGTTTTGAAAAACCCTCTAAGATCTAAAATAACCACCAAAGGCCTTTTCATTTTGAAAGAATAAACAGGATTATGAGAATAGGTAACTTTTTCCTTGAGGAGCTATAAATGCAAGTCATTAGTAAAGTTCATTCGCTCCATTGGAATTCATTTCTTATAAGGTCTGTTGGATAATTATTCTTTCTAAACATGACAACAAAAACTGAACAGATGTTTAGGTAGATAACAAGTTTGATAGATAAGATATAATGAATCTGTTCTTTTCATTGCTTTTAATAAAAAAGAAATATCTGATGGTAAGAATTCTTCAAGGTTCTTAACAGGAATATTTTTTCCTAGATTAAAGATGGGGTGAAAAAGGTGGTAGAGAACTTGATGTGATAGTAGGATAATGAAAAATGTATCACTTAACACGGTCTGCATTATTCAGAGTTATGCCCATGCAACTGTGTGCTCTAATCCCCAGCCAATACGTTGCTTGGTAACCAGTTACCTGCACACCTGCTCTGTAGCTATAAGAGACAGTGTATGTGTGGTTACTGGCTGCATTTAGTACAGAAGAAAGGGATAAAAATCCAACAAATATTAACATTTTATACAAACAATATATTTTTTACTTTATTATTGCACTCACTATCTAGCCAAAGATATATATTTTTCAAATCAGAAGAGTCACTGCTTCCCATCACAGTATTACCTCCTGAGTAGCATGAAAAAGGACTTAAATTTTTTCAGAGCATCTGTAATCAACTCTGTTTGCTGCAGACAACAGATGCTACCATTAGGAGGGATTTTGCACTTAGGTGAGAGGCAAGGCTGAATGGTGACTTTCAGTTTATAAAAGATTCCAGCCGTGGAGGCAGAATCATTCTGGAGTCGGTTTGACCACAAGGGTCCGTCTACAGGATGGCCTGATTAACACAGCCCTAGAAATATCAGTCATTGTGATTAGGCTGTGGTGTAGCTGAATTGTTCCTGATTATTTCCCTCTCAAGCTACAGTTCAGAACAGTTCCACCATTGATTGTGTGGCAATGACCTGGTAGGGGAGCCCTAAGAGGCAAGCTTTGGGACCAACACATGAAACTCTGTATTTTTTTTCCCATTAGAAGGCTGATTGCACACTACGCATTTGAGTCTTGGGGCTGCTAGAAAAGAAAGATGTCCCAAGGGCCTTGAAGTCATTTCCTCTAACTTCTGGCACGATCACAGCAATTTATTTATTTTTAAGAGTTAGAAGTGACCTTTTGAGATTATTTAGTTCATTGGTTCTTAGCCCTGCCTACACATTGGAATCATCTGAAGAGTTTTAAAACATACTGATGCCTGGACCCAACTCAGAAGATTCTGATGCTGGGCCTGGGGTACAATTCAGTCCAAAAAAAGTTAAGAATGGACCAAGGTGAGGTATGCCATGCTAATCAATAGCTCTTCACTTAAAGGGAAACAGGGAGTAAAGAAGATGCATTCCCTTTCTACTAGACACTGTCTCTCTGTTTGTTTATTAGTCTTTTAAAATTTTTATTTGTTGATTTTGAGAAGGGAGGAGAGAGAAATTTGTTATTCCATTTATTTACACATTCATTGCTAGATTTTTTTATGTGCCCTGACCAGGGATCAAACTCACAACCTTGGCGTATTAGAACGAAGCTCTAACCAATTGAGCTACCCAACCAAGACCTCTTATTAGCTTTAACTATTTCTTTAACTAGGGTGGTGGTGTCTCACTCAGGGCAGAGGGGAGTAGCTTGTCAGATTAGCCTGCTCCCACCTCTCTAAGGCCTGTCCTTCCACGCCAACCATTGCTCTTGTGAGGATCACCTTGGAGACACAGGTGGGCAGTGAAGCTTGCCTCCGACAAGGCTTGGATCAGACAAGCCCCTGAACTGAATACACTGCAAGGCCACTTGGTTGCCAAGGCAGACTGCTCACCCCTTGCTCTCTATCCCATCATACTTGATGATGACATGTTGCTCACATCCTGTTGTAACATCACATGATAGCATTATGATACTTCAAAATCCAAAATCCCAACATCGTAAAGATGCCTCCAACGTTAATGTCAACCCACGATAAAATGTCTAGGGAGAAATTAGAATCTAAAGACTTGATAAAATCCAGAGGAATTCAAGTCCAAAATCATATTTTATTGCCAATGTGATGTAAAGTCCTTGGAAATTAAAATCAATATTCCATTCTCTTCAATTTGCTATTTTTGATCAGTCTCAGTGAGAGGTGTTTTTGATTATGAATAGTTCTGGGGATTTTCCAGAAGGGGTAGTTCAGGTGAAATCTACACTGGACAAGTACCTCTGTGCCTTGGAAACTGTCTTAGTAAAAGTCCAAGTGTCTATGAGCATCGTGTGTAAAGAATCTAAAGAGTTAATAGGACACTGAAGATCATTTTAAAAAATAAGCCAAGACCCAGTTTGTAAACTGGTATCTATCCCCTAACCCAGACAAAAACTGTGTTCCCAGGACGTAGTACTTAGAGTTGCCAGAGGCTGAAGCAGAGATACAGTAGAAACCAGGAGGAGGCCTAGAGGGGAAAGAGTTTGCCCTCATTAGGAAGCCAGTCTGCTCTTGTCATCTGTGATAAACACACCACTTGTGCCCTTAAATGCAGTGGGAGGAATACCCCAGTGAGAGGCTGGTTACTTTGGGCACTGGGAATTTCGCTTAACCAGGAAAAACCCCATCTACACACGTTTCCTCCCTTTGACGTGCTATTTGAAGAATGGGTGCCGTCCGACACAGAATCAACATTTGCAACAGAGACAGCTCCTGTTAGATCTTATTAGAGCTATCCTCCCTTTCTTATCTCATGTATTTGAAACTTCTTTATTTCTTTTCCCCTTTTATACTGCCTACCTAAAAGGCTCTAACGATTTAAACCCAGAACCTCATGGGGCTCCGCTGTACACATGGAGCTCAGCTGCTTTGCAGTGTGAACGGAATGGTTTTACCCTGGCTGGTGTGGCTCAGTGGATTGAGTGCCAGCCTACAAAACAAAGGGTCACCGGTTCGATTCCCAGGCTAGGGCACACACCTGGGTTTCGGGCCAGGTCCCCAGTAGCAGGTGCATGAGAAGCAACCACACACTGATGTTTCTTTCTCTCTTTATCTCCTTCCAAGAAGGTCATAAAATTAAGTTAAAAAAATAAAGGGAATGATTTAAAAAGGTATGTATACTTCTATCCCTACCCCATCTTTCCATATCCTGTTCTTGCGTTGAGGCTCTCCCCTTTGGTGAGACTGTGGCCCTTGCTAGGCTCCTATATCTGCTACTCTACCTCTAGAGAAAGCCACGTGCTTGTGGATGAGCCACCACAAGCTGCAAAGATCAGCCAAAGGGAAAAACCATACCTGGCCTCTTGTCCAGGCTCAGAAGTTCAAAGCCAACTGTATAACTTAAAACTAGCCTCTTCATCCAACAAACATTTTTATTTTAATTTCAAAAAATTCCTTCTACATGAAGCAACAGATCAAATAAGTAGTTAGGAAAGTTCCCAAACCTGAGGATAAATGTGTCATTGATTAATAAGAATCCCGAATTACAGAACGGAAAAACAAAAACAAAACAGGCCTCGAGGACCCTCTGAGCTGCAAGACGCTACCAAACATCCCCATACCACAGGCTCCATCAAAGGCCTGTGACTCACATACCATCGATTATCCCTATTCTGTCCTATTTCTCAAAGTTCCTAGTTCATGCACCCGTTGCTGAGGTCATTTCCTCAAACTGTGAGCCGCCCCCGCTCCATGGAGACACAGACTAGAATGTGTGCTTCCGCAGGCGACCTGCCCCCAGGAGAGAGGGAAGAGGTACAGGGCTGGCCTGTCAATCTCACTTCTCTGCTAAATTCGCCATCAGGCAAAGTGCTGCTCTTCAAGGGGGCTAGGAGCAGGAAGGCAGAGAGAGGACGGGAGTTTGGTATTAAGTGAGGGCCTTCATGTTTAAAGAAACATCAGGAGTGGGAGGGAGGTTTTCCCTTCCTAACGCCAGCCCACCTCAGCCCCCCTCTGGATGCCCACCGGTGTCACCACGCCTTCTCTCGCTGCTCCTCCGAAGTATCTCATGTACCCACCCTTTTTCCTCTGTTGCCCCTGCTACTGCCCACGTTGGGCCTTTGTTTTCTCTTCTACTAAGAATTGTATTCTCTTCGTAATGGGATTCTGGCCCTTGTGCTTCAGCCCCTTCCTGCTCCCTTCCTGTCGCCTGCCCCCCCACCCCCACCATCCCCACCACCCCAACATACAAATAAGCAAAAGCGAAAACATCTGCCTTCTGGATCCCCAGAGTGACCATTGTTTTGTACACTTCTGATGCGGCCTCTCCCATGCTCAGCATCCATCAGTGGCTTCCCATATTGCCTAAAGGATGCTTTCTCAACTGCTATGTCTGGTTTGAAAGGTGGTTAAGCTTGTGGACTCCAGAGAAAGAATGCCTGGTTTGAAAGCCATTGCCTAGCTGTGAGACCTTGAGCTAATAACTTAACCTCTTTGAGTCTCCCTTTCTTCATCTGTGAAATTGGGGTAATAATAATACTTATCTCAAAGGAAGATTACCTAATAATAATAAGTCACATAATGATCCACGTGAAACACTTATCACTCTGCCTGGCGTGCGGTCAGTGCTGAGAGTTAACCATTGTATTTAGTAACCTGTGCTTGTTGACCCAGCCCTGTGCGTCCCACCGACCCCTGCCGCAAGGTCCAGTCTCAGCTACTTCCTCTTCTCCGACGCTGCCACACTTGCCCAGACAGGGGTCTTTCACCCGTGCTGGCCCTTCTGTTGGAATGCCCTTGCCCATCTCCAGTGCCTGGCAGTCCCGTCTTGACCCTTCAGTTCGCAGTGGAAGCGCTTTGTCCTCTGTGGCCAGACCGAAGGGGTCCCTCCCTTGGGCTCCCACTTTCCGATGTGCATGCTGCTAATGGGGCACATCCTCCCATTCTTTTAAGACTGTGCCCTTCCTGAGGCTGGAGACCGGGTCTTCCTGCCCTTCTTTCCTACCACCTAACTCACAGGCAGGCAGGTAGAAGAGTGTGTCGAACGAGTGGCATTGCAAATGAGCAGGATCTTTTCTAGGGGAAGTAGTTTCAGGTTTTGAAAGCTCTGCATGTATGGTATTTTGGGGAGAGCTGGCCCTTCAGCATATTTTTTCTGATGTAATTCAGTAGAAACTTTAAATGAAAAAGTATCTTAGAATACAGATAATTGCTATTCTCACTTCAAACTACTTTTTAAGGGGTCTAAATTTTGAACTAACTTTTTTTTATCCTATACTAGTATATTGTGCATGTGGGAGGAAGGGGAGATGAATTCACATACAACCTTTTAGCTAACTTCTTTGTTGAAATAACTTTTCTAAGACTAATGATACAATTGATGAAGTCTCTTTTAATTAAATGGCAAGGCATTAATATACTGCCCTAAGTGAGCTGGTTAGTCTCCAGGCAAATAGTTCTTATATCCTGATCATTTAGAGGTTTTTTTTAAAACTTTTTAAAAGGTCAGTTGGCTTATTTTCATGTGTTTAGCAACAGTTTACAAAGCAATCTTTTAGAGCTGTCATTGTGTTCGTTTTCATGGTTTTAGTAATTGTGAATTTTGTATTTCCTTGGGAAGCAATTAATACATTTAGGAAACTGTCCTGGGGTTTCATAAACACTTCCAATTAAAAATGCATTGATTTGGCAGTGGCTTCTCCTTGGTATACTTCACAAAGACCAACAGCAATTCACATGGCTTTGTCTAACCTGAATGTGAGCAAAAGTGAGACAACTGAAGATATTATCTCTTTTGCCTTCAGCTGTTAATTAATTGTAGGTATATTAGCCTGTAAGCGCCTGGAAGACAAGGCTAATGTCTTATTCATTATTGTATCTCAGCCAGGGTCTAGCCAAGCTCCTGCTTACGTTAAGGACAGCAATTGGCATCCCCCAGCACGGATTAGCTATCTCGGAAGTAGCTTTGCCACTGGCCAGTGTGGAACTCAGGGGGACAATCTGGCAAAGGTCGGGCAGGAGCTTAGTGAGTTCCAGGATAGACAGACCCCTCTCAGAGGTACCTGGGGCTAGGGTGTTAGGAGCACAGCAGAGGAATCCCTTCCTTGAAAGCCTGGAAAGGGGAGCGGGGTGCAACCAGGAGACTTCTGAATGTAGTGCAATTCCTTAAATACGTTCCAGGTTGGAACCAGGTGGAAAATTTGAATGGACACAGATGTTTGGGCGAAACATGGGAAAGATTTCAAAGCCTGGGAATAGGAGTTCTGGAGACGAGCGTTTGTGATGCTTTCTCAATGTGGTGTATGTGTGTGGTCGTGTGTGTGGTACATGCGTGTGTGTTGGGGGTATATGTCTGTGGTATGTGTGTGATGTAACCTGTGTGTATGCAGCATGGTGTGTGCAGTGTATGTGTGTGGTGCATCTGTGGTGTGTGTGTGATATGGTGAGCATGTGTGTGGTGCTGACGTAAGAAACGTCCAGACCTGTAGAGAATTTTTATGAGTTTATTGGAGCCAAAACTGATGACAGTTGCTGGGAAGCAAGATCTCAGATGCTCTAGAGAATGACAGTTTTTCATCTTATTGTATATGCTTGAAATTAAGGAAGCTTCCATGAAGGTGGAAGAAAGCAAGGCCCGGATTGGATTACACACAGTTAAGATCTGTACTCCATGAGGGCGTTGGCACCTTGCAGGGGTGTTGCTTCCGGCATTCGAAAGGCACAAGAACAACAGACTGGGCTGGCTTGAAAACCTCTCACTAAAGAAGTTGTAGGTCTGAGGTGTGACTACCCACCACGATCTGCCCAGTTAGGACTTCATGATCAGCTCTCCCTGTGACATAACTTTCCACAGAACCCCTTTTTCAGCCACAGTGGTTTATGCGTGCGTGTGTGCATGCGTGTGTGTGTGCGTGTGTGCGTGTGTGGTGTGGATCCTCATCAAAAATTAGGCCACTCTCGGAGCAAAGGATTGGATTTCTAACAGAAGCTAATTCTTACATATGAAGATCAATAGATCCTTATTACCACATACCTCATGCTGGGTTAAGTCCTGCGGGGAATACAAATAAAATATAAAATATGATATGCTTATCAGTGGTTTGCTGTCTCATTAGATGTGTAAAAAGGATCATGTAAGCATTGGAATACTGCATGATAAATGAGAAAATAGAGAGATATGTTGTCCAGAGAATTCGTAAGAGAAAGTCACCCTGGGCTGGCCCTCTGAAGAGGTGACCATGATCCGAGGCACGAGGGACACATGAGGGGCATCTCCACAAGTGGAGGAGAGATACTGCATGTATAAGCCGGGGTGCACAGTCATGGGTTTGAGGAACAGTGTCCGGCTGGTGTGGGAGGTTCTTGTTGTGTGAGGGGTGGGGCAGGGGACGCTGGGGCACACGAAGACTCACGATGGTCTGGGCCCTGAGTATTAGGTTCAGACATTCGAGTTTTACCCGTTAGGCAAAGGAGAACCGTTCATGGATTTTTGCCAGGGAACTGACAGGATCACCGGAGTCTTCCAGAGGATTATTTTAGTTAAATCATCCAGACTGGATTGCAAGAGAAGAATCTGAGGCAGCGAGAGTGGGTTCGGGATGCCAGTTTTCTAAAACCCTGGAACACGGCATCGGCTCCATTCATCCACGTATAATTTGTCCACTTTAAGGTCATTCTCAACAGAGTGACATGTAAACAATAAAAAGAACTAACTTTTTACTACATTCTTTTGATCACAGTGCACAATACATACAAAATGTCTTCAAAATTCTCTTCACCTATTTAAAGAATATTTTTTCAAGAAAAGACAAAACCATGACTCACATACATATATGAAATGAACATGTGTTAAAGATTTTATTCAGCCCATTGAAGAAGGAACCTGTAAGATGTCACAAGCAGTTCAAAGGGGAACCTGAAGAGTGGCTACATGTACATCTCAGGAATATTGAAATGAATGTACAGATAGAGGTGAGACTGGATTTTTCCACAGTAGGAGAGGGGAAGTGATTGAACTTCTATCAGATAGAATTCGCATGCCTGTGGACAAGAACCATGTCTAATTTCTCTCAGTTATTCCAGTTTATAGAGTGCTCAAAAAGCTTAATGTTAGTGAAGGGCTAAAATAAGGTAATCCAGAAGGGTGTGCTGTAGGCAACGCGGAATTTTCCACTGACATACAATAGTTTTTCTAAATTTCAAGGACTTACAATAGTCTTTCCCTTTATACCAAAATCTGTTTTAAAGTGCCACCCATCTTCGCTCTCTCGCACCCTGGGCTACCCCCGTCCCCTCAGAATCAGCCTTTTTCCAGTGCAAATTAATTAACCCTTTCTTTCTTCTTGTAACTTTTTGCCTTCCCTTACTGCATTGGCTCACAAAAACTCAGGGTTCTTCTCTTTAAAAGGAAGGTTGTAAAAACATGTAGTTAATATATTCTCTATCACACTCACATGGTCAAATTTATATGTAATTGTTTTGGACCAAAAATGTTTTGAGATTGCAATCCTGATTGTCTCTTTTCCCTCAAAGGGTGCAAAAAGCAAAAAAAAATGGGTAGGAAAAATCCTGGGTGTTTTCTCTTAATTTGCTATGCTATAAATGTCTTAATAAGGTATTAGTTCAGAGTGGAAGCAGCTGAGGACAGTGAGGTTGAGTGTTTTATCTAGTTAGAGGCAGAGATGAGACTGGGTACTGGGTTTCTTGGTCTGAGAGTCAGTCATACAGCACAGATTTATTGAGTACCTATTACATGTCAGGTCCTCAAGGAGCTTACAGTATTTGTGGAGGAGACAGAGATAAGATAAATGAGAAAATTATGTGGTGTATCATATATACATTCTATTATGTTGTATTTTTGCAGAATGTGAGAAATGCTGTAAAGAAAAATTAACGCAAGGGAGTTAAATTGGGTGACCAGGGAAGGCATCCGAGAGCAGGTGGTACTTGCACCCAGATGAGGAACTGAGGGAGGGAGGCATGAGGGTAGGCAGGGGAGAACATCCTGGGCAGAGGGAATGAGAAGCACAAAGACTCTGAGCTGGGAGTGCAGCTGGCGTGCAGGAGGAACTACAGGAGGCCAGTGCGGCTGGAGTGATGGGTGGAGCAGTAGGACAGAAGATCAGGTCAGCGTGGGGAAGAGTTCAGATCGTATATTTGGAAATGTAGAAGCTAAAGAACTTATGACACATGGACATGAACTAAAGGGGGGAATGTGGGTGGGAGGGGAGGTACAGGGTGGAGGGGGATGATGGGGGAGAAATGGGACAACTGTAATAGCATAATCAATAAAATATATTTTTTAAAAAAGAGTTCAGATCATATAGACTCCTGTAGGCCATTGTAGGGCTTTCAAATTGAGATAGGTAACCACTGGAAGGTTTTGAATGAAATTTTATCTTTTATACTTTAAGAAAGTTATCCTGGCTGTTATGTTGAAAATAAACTGTAAGGGGACAAGGTTGGAGGCACGTGGTTATTGGGGAGGTGATTGCACTAATCCAGGAGAGGAATGCCAGTAGCTTGGGGGCGGGGGGTGGGGTGGGGTGGGGTGGGCGTGGCAGCAGCGGTGGTAAAATAATCATCATGATGTTGACCTTAGGTCAGCTTACTTCAATTATCAAACAATTTGAGGTATATATTCATTGTCTAGCATTTTGTTAGGGACGAGGATACAGAGTCAAACTCCAGTTCTTACCTCCGAAGAGCCTAATTTTATAAAAGAGACAACTCTAAAAGGAAGTTGAAAATACTACAGTGGGTTGTAGCAAACACAGCAGTAGAAATATGTTCCAGGTACAGATGCAGACTCCCCGCCTCAGAAAGGACTGTCAGGCAAAGAGGGCTTCTTTGAGGATCTGTATTTTGCAAAAGTAACAAGAGTTTCACAGGATTCATGTTCCAGGTGGAGGGAGGCATTTCAGGTGGAGGAAACAGCAAAATTTATAGGGTAGTGTAAGCTATTAGGTTGTTTATTTCTATTTGGTCCTTGGTTAGTGTCAAAGTGTTGAAACAAGACTCCTCAGCCCTTCTCCCCATGACCCAAGAAAAGCCCATTCACCCATGTGGTTTCAGGTCTGTCTTGAAGAAAGAGTTCCAGGCAGAGTGAACAGCCAAGTGCAAAGACCCTGGAATATAAATTTGTTTTGTGTATGAAGGTGCATCTGGAAGCTAGGGGGCTGGTTTGCAAAGGTAAGGGGAGGATAAGAGAGAAAGAGAACCAGATGCCTGGGGCTATGGGAAGGAATTTAGGGCCATTAAAGAGTTCATTTGGAGTTTTTCCCAGGGAAGGCGGAATAATCTTTGTACTTTGATTGAAAAAAAAGTGGCCCTAGAGGTGTGGGGTAGCTTCTTGGAATTTGAGAAAGAGATAAGGATTTGGGTATTTCCCTAAGTGTAGGATATGAAGGCATCATGTAGTGGAAAGGGGTACATGGGTGCTGGTACGGGGCTGGTAAATTTGCCTTTTGGGAGCAATGATGACGTTTGTCTGTGGCCAATCCCGCACAGGCCATGGAGAGCTGCCCTGTGAACAGTGGTTAAGAGCAGGAGTCTACTGTCAGGCTGATGGGCCACATCCTAGCCCCACCACTCACCCGGGGCAAGTTACTTGACCTGTGTGCCTTGACTTCCCCCTCTAAAATGAGCTGGTAAGAAGAGACCCTACTTCATAAGGTTGCGATGAGGAATAAGTAAGTCAATGTATGAAAATGGCTGGGAACAGTGGTTAGCTCACAGTGCGAGCCCGTGACTGCAGAGACCCTTGACAGAGGCAGCAAGTAGCAGATGGACAGTCACAGTGAGGACAACTATGTGGACCCCGGGCAGGCCCTTTTCCAGTGGGGGCCCTGGGATCCTTACAGGCGTCAGTGGAGGGGGAATTCGATTTCTTATCAATGCTGGCAAAGAAAGACTCAGCCAGTTTTAATTTTATCTAGAAAAATAAAAAGAAGTGATGTTTCTCAAGTGTATCATGAAGCAAATTCTTAGTGGTTACATGTGCTTAGGGAACAACAGTCAGCTACAAACTGCCGAAAGATAGGTTCTGAGGTGGGGATCGTTGGCACGTAATGGTGAATAGGTGGGTAGGGATCAAGTCAAGATGGACCTCAGATGCCCTTCCATTCACCTTGGCCTTTATTTCATACTTGCCGTGGAGGAGGATTTTTCCAGAGGAGGATTTTTAAGCAGAGGAGACACAATATGATTTAGATCATTAATAACTTTGTTGGCAGCATGAGCATAGATATAAAATTGTCAAGATGAGAGAGAAAAAGTGATCATTTAAATGACTGTTGCAACAGTTCCTGGGAGGAAGGATGAGGGCCTGCATTAAGATACTGACATCAGGGATAAAGAAGAGACAATAAAGCTGAGACATGTCTAGAAGTCTTGGACTTGACATTGCAGGCAGGGAAGTCAGGCTTCTGACTTGTGGATATTTGGAGGCCAGGAGAAAGAACAGACTTGGGGAAGACAAGGAGTTCAGCTGGGGTCATCTTAGTGTGAGATGCCTGTGACCAAGTGGAGATGTAAAGATTGGGCCAAGATAGGGGTTTTGGAATCATCAACATGGAGTTACGAGGCAGTTGACTTGCTTAAGGCAAGGCAGTAATGTCAAAAGAGAACTCTGGAAACACCAGAGGCTTTGTGGAGGATCGTGGGGAAGAAATGGTCAGACCATAAGAAAGACAGTGGGAAGGTAGTTGCCAAGGAACTAGGGAAGGAGTTTTTAGGCAGCCTCATGGTTAAATTCAGAGAGTGCAAGGACAGGGGACTTTTGCTGACACACGTCAGTACGCTAGCAGAAATAGAGGTCGGCCTTCAGCAAGTCAAGGAAGGAACAAGAAGCGTGTGAGGGGAAGGTGAGCCTGGACCACATTTTGAAGAAACTTAGATCTGAAGTAGGATGAAGAGGGAGCTGGGTCAGAAATATAACCCTTCCAGTCCTCCAGTGAGTATGAACTTATTAAATGGGGCCTGGGGAAGTTCTCAGCGAAGAGAGAACATTGGAAAATTCATATATTTCTCCTTCAGAGGCAGGCGTATGTGTAATGCTTTCAATGCTTTCTCTAAAGCAAGTCTTAAAAAATGATCAGTTTGACTATCTGAAAAACACACATAAGTAAGATGACATGAATGGGATGTTAGGTGAAGAATCCCTATATTCAACTGACATTTTCATTAAAGGTTGACGCTCGTATTATCTAAAATGTGTCTTATTCCACATAAGTGGCTCTCTGCCAGCCTCGTCTCATTGCACAGCTGTGTGTCCTTTGTCCCATAAACTCCTTTTGAAACACTCTTTTAAATTTGATGTGAAAGTACACAGTTTATCTTATAGCACGATTCAAAAATTTAAAACCATTAGTCAAGTGCTGAACACTGGCGGAATCCACTTTTATGATTCAAAAGTGCACATGCTTCATGAGAAAAAGGAATGGGGTTTTTATTTTGGAGAAACGGTGGGAACACTGTGGGAGGTATATTTGGGATAATTGTAAATGTAGTTTTTCTTCGCACCGATGAATCTTAGATTGTTAGTTAGGAATATCAGCGA
Organism: Glossophaga mutica; assembly: GCA_039655065.1. Lineage (NCBI taxonomy): Eukaryota > Metazoa > Chordata > Mammalia > Chiroptera > Phyllostomidae > Glossophaga > Glossophaga mutica. The sequence goes on along the minus strand of CM077304.1, from coordinate 19,110,447 downwards.
GAAAACACTCGGATGCCTCATTGCATTCAGTGCTTTCTTTTATTAACTGTAACACCTGCCGTTTCACAGCCTGTGCTTCTGTTTCCAGATGCGAAGTGAAGGGGTTCCCACCCCAGATATTGGACTAATGTAAGCCTCCAAATAATAAAATCACAATCAGACTGGGTATGGCACCCTCGGTAATATGCATATGTCAGGTGAACATGACTTCCTTCTTGTTGGAATGAAAGGTGTTTGATCCGAACTCTTCATTGATCAAGTAATAATTAGGTGGCCTTTATGTGCCAGGCACTGTGCTAGGCTCTGGAGTCATTGTGGTGACTCAAACGAACAAGTTCCCTGGCCTGATGCTGTTAATGGTTTCATATATCAAGGCAACACTAAAAAAAATAAATAAATTCCATCTGTGAAGAATGAAAGGGAAAACACATGGGGCATAGTGACATTTAGCAGGCAGGGATGGGGACCTAAATAAATCAACCCTACTTACCCTTTACTTTTATGTGGTACAAGTGAAAATGCTAAGTTGCCATTTATGCCATTTCCTGCCTGGACTCCGATGCTCCCTCACTTACCCTCCTCCAGGGAAGGAGAGGAGCATTTTGGAGAGGACCTGGGTACACCTGGCTCAGCTTCTTCCCCTTCCAGGTAGGGGTCTGCCCTGTTCCTCTGCCAGATCTCCAGGGGTGACTTCAAACTGCTGGAGGGTGGCCGAGTTCCCTGTGCCCTTTTGGACACTTACTTTCAGTGATGAGTGTCAGGTGGTAGAGGTGGACCCCCCCCCCAATTAACGATTTTTCTAATTTTGATCTTTAAACCAAGGGGGGAGGCCGTGGAGGGGCTAACCTCTTAGGTTTTATTTTCTTGACCAGAATCCTTAGGATCTCACCTACTACAGGGTCTCAGTTTGCTGCTGGATTGTTAACTGTATCAGCTCTTGACATGGACTTAAGACGTATAGGACTCAAATAGTGCCTTCGCCCATAAAGGTAGGTTAGATTTCATTAAAAAATAAAAAAGAAAGAGTAGGGACCCTTAGTATAGAGGGAATATACCATATTCTTGGGTTGCAGTGGAGAAACCATTCAATGGAATTTTTGCCGATTGAATGAATGGCCAGGATTGCAATTCAAAAAGCTTTTATCTGGGCCACTCTATCTCTAGGAATCAGTCTTGCTCAGGAGGCCAGGCAGGACGTGGAGAGGTCCGGAAAGCATGCTTCCGCATTGCTAGCAGCACAGGAGTAGTGGAGGAGTGAAAACCAAGAAAGACAGATTTGTTAACTAGAGGAAAAAAAGATTCTATATTAAAAAATGACATATTCTTGGACAAACCAAATAGACAGGCGTGAGAATAACAACATTCAAAGCTAGGATAGACAAATACAGAAGATAAAACAAGGTTCTTTCAGGACGGACAGATAAAGCGCTTCTCAGATAAGATGAAATTCAAGGAGTTCATCATCACCAAGCCCTTATTATATGAAATGTTAAAGGGACTTATCTAAGAAAAAGAAGATAAAAATATGACAGTGAAAAGACAGCAAACTCACAGCTATTAAGAACCATACCTAAAATAAAAGCAAACTAAGCAAACAGCTAGAACAGGAACAGAACCACAGAAATGGAGATCATATGGAGGGTTAGCAACAGGGGCATGGGAGGAGGAGAGAGGGGGAAAAGGTACAGAGAATAAGTAGCATAGACGGTGGGTAGAAAATAGGGGGAGGGCAAGAATAATATGGGAAATGTAGAAGCTAAAGAACTTATGACACATGGACATGAACTAAAGGGGGGAATGTGGGTGGGAGGGGGTGTGCAGGGTGGAGGGGAATGATGGGGGAGCAATGGGGCAACTGTAATAGCATAATCAATAAAATATATTAAAAAAACAAAAACAAAAACAAAAACAAAAACAAGGTTCTTTCAGACCTACCTCTTCCTAAAGAAAGTACTAGAAAAGGGAGGCATTCGTTCACTAATCCATCATCACATGTTTATTGGGTATTTCCTATGTGTCATGTACTCATCTTGAGTAATAGAAATATATCAGTGACTAGAAAAGATGAAAAAACCCTATCTCTGTAGATTGCACATTTTAATAGGATAATCAGACAATAAATATGATAATTAAATAGATGATATAGTGTGGTAGAAAATGATGAGTGATATAAAAAAGAAAATATATCAAGGTAAAAAGGATTAGGAGTTCCTGGGAAGGGAAGGGGTCTAGGTGGGCTTTATTGAGTTTGTGATATTGGAGTAAGGGCTTGAAAGAGATGAGAGAGTGAGCCATATGGTAGCAAGGGGTAGAGAATTAGAAGTAGAAGCAACAGCCAAAGCAAGCACCCTAAGGTAGGAGCGTGTCTGAAGTGTCTGATGAGGAACAAGGAGACCAGTGATGTGGGAGCAGAGTAAGCAGCGGGGAGAATGGTAGAAGATAACGTAGAGAGATAACAAGGGGCCATAATGTTTAGAACCTTCAAGGTCATTGTAAGGACTTTGACTTTTATTCTGAGTGAAGAACAAGAGCATCCCAATATTATTGCAGCAGTCCAGGAGAGGAGAGAAAGTAGGTTGGGGCAGGGAGTGGAAGTGGAGATTTGTCAGCTTCTGGATATATTTTGAAGGTAGAGTCAATAGGATTCCCTGATGGATTGGTTGTAGGCTGAAAAAGAAAGAAAAGAATCAAGGATAAGTCTAAGGATTTTGGCTAGAGCAACTAGAAAGAAGGAGTTTAGGGATTGTTTTTGTTGTTACTAGATCAAAAATGATGGCTGGGGCCTAAGGATATCTAGAGAAGAGAGGCAAGATATTAAAGTTAATTGGAATGATTCCAGCCATGACAGACAGTATCCAGGAAAGCGTTGAGAAGAATTCTTTTAAAGTTATAGTGTCCCCTCTAAAAAGAAATGAGAACGTAACTCTTCTCTTTCCCCCAATAATTTTGATAGCTGTATTAATTGGTTGCAGATAATCTGGATAGATTCGAGGAGACAAGACCAGGGAGATCAGTGTAAGATACCCAAGGGATTACTGAGTGAATTTCAAGGTGCTGCTGTGGTAGAGGGGGCCATATGCTCCAGAAGTGTGTGTAATTAGCTCCAAGGATGGCACATGACAGAGTAGACATGGAGCGTCAGCTGGATGTTACTAGATGGAGTCAGAGTCTGAGTTAGATGTTGGTTTGATGAGAACATCTATCCTACTTGGTATTATATTAATAAGGAAACTAAAGATAGGAAAGATAGATGGGATTTGGTTGAACAAAGAAACCAACTGGAAGACTCAAAACTCATGGACTTGATAACTCTCTCTCAAATGGGAGGTCCCACTAGACTCTTTAGAAGAACATGTCGGAGAAATAGATGCCTTGGCCAGAAAACTAAGGGACAACATGAGGAAAAGAGACTTTCAGTTTCAGCAGACAATACTAGGTTTAGTTTTATTAGGTACAAAAGTGGCCACTTTAAGAGATTAAAGCTGTTATGAATTCCACATAGCCTTCCTGCATGAAATGAAGAGCAGGGAAATAGTGGCGGGGGGGGGGGCGGCATACCCACCTACCACTACAGGAGATGGCTGCGTGTGCCAATGCCACTTTGTCCGGCATGTCCCGTAGCTCAGAATAGACTGTCTTGGAGAGCCTGTGGCAAAGGTATGGCTTGTCACTCGGCTTTCAGGGCTCGAATCTTAGAAGCTTCAGTTGAGGAAACTGCTGAGGGTGATGATGCAACTGAAACAGATGTAAGTGAAGGAGGAACCTCCCCAAAAGGGAACCATACAGATTCAGAGCCGAGCACTGAGTCTTTGCTATGTCTTTGGCAATACTAAGCACTTGGTTCCGAGCCTATAATTTTGGGGAGAATAATGCATTAGCAGTTGGAGATTTTTTTTCCCTGAAGTTGGTGGATGTGAGGTCAGGGCTGGGGTTTTCTTGTAAATCTCTTAAAATTTCACGTACATGACAAATGTGTATCTTTTGAGGTCCTGAAAGGTCACAGCCTGGACAGTTGAAAGAGGTAATGTGTATAAAGTACTTAGCACAGTGATTAATAATAATAATAATAATAATTCAATAGAATGGCTTTTCTGTGCAAGGTGATTTTTTAAAAAGTTTTTGGCAAGAGCTGGGACTGGAGAGAATGGTGAGAGAAGTCAGGTGAGATCAGACCGGACCTTGTCTGTGTGCTGAGAAGTTTAGACTGTTATCTTAAAGAACACGTAGAGTCATCAGGAGCTTTGGGCAGGAGAGTCTGGCCAGGAGACTTTATCTTGCAAAGCAACTCTGGTGGAGTTTGGAGATTGCATGGGAGGAGTGGGGAATGGCGGGCAGGGAGATCATAGGGAGGCTGTTGACATAACACAGGTGAGGAATGACAGTGGCCTTCACCAAGGCGTGAAGTGGTGGTGATATGGGAAGAGGTGGAGAACTGGTGGGCCTTGGTGAACAGGGGTGGAGGTCGAGAGAGAGAACGTCATCGAAAATCATTTAAGTACTTTTGGCTTGGACAACTGGGCACATTGTGTTGTCCTTCATGGGACAGGGGATTTTTAGAAAACAAAACAAAAAGGCAGTGGTGGTGATAGTAGTAAGAACTAGGAATGTTTTTTGGGCCCTTTCTAAGTGGCAGGCTCTGTGTTGAACACTCTACGTGGGTCATCTCACTGAATACATGCAACACAATGCTGTTGTTACTCCGTCTCTGTATTTTATAGAGGAGGGAACCCACGCTTGGGAAGGTTAAAGAACATGGCCACTATACTCATGCAGGAATTGGTGAAATGAAAGTTTGAAATCAGACAGATCTGGTCTCAAGTCCTAGATCACCAGTTATAGGAACTTGAACCTGTCTGTTAGCTTGTCTACCATGGAGAGAACAGCTACCACCTGAGACTCGGTGAGATGATGTCTACAGGAGGGCTCAGCACAATGCCTGGCATGAGGTAAGTATGACAAACAGCAGCTGCCCCTGACAAGGTGCTCTCCAATTATTGCATACGCCTGAGAGCCAGGAATTGGAAATACTTCCATTTCAAAATGTCGCACAAAAAGGATAGTTAATTTACTTACGTGTGCTGTGTCAGGAGGCTAAAGGAGTTGTTCTGATTTCTAAACCCATATTCCTTTTACTGCAACAGCTTGTCTTTTATTAGCTTGGGAGAGAGCAAAATGATCAATAAGTAGCCTACTGATGTCTTGAAAAGTTAGTAGTCTCCAATGAAGCTAGAAAGCATATGGGCTACTGAGCTAATTTTTGCCTGTGCGGCTATGGTGTACATTACATCCTGAGGATTCTAAGCTCTTAATCTGCTATTATTAGTAGCTGTGATCAGTAATAATGACCTGGATTCCTTTTTCAAGGCTGTTTGACTATAGTCATTCCTTCTTCTCTTCCTCTTTTGCCTCAGTCCTTTCTTGCTTTGTTATACTTCCATTTCCTAAATAATTTTCAGCATAACTTAAAATAAAGCATTAGACAGCTCTTCTATTATTTATTCTATTATTTATTCTTCCCACCAATATTTATTCTGTACCAGGCACTATGTTGGCAGAACAGTGACAAATAAGACAGCTAGTTCTTAATATTGCTCACAAACCATGAAAGAAGCCTACCGTCCCTGTAACATAGTGGGCGATGTGCATGGGAAAGGAACTGAATGACTCTGAGTGAGTGTGGACGGTTGGAGTGGAGAATGATGTGGAGGGGTTAGTCACGTAGACTGAACATAGGAGGTGTCATTTGAATTGGTTCTTTCTTTAAGAGGCTTTCTGGGTCCAGAAGGAATAGAGCATGAAAGGAGTCAATGTATAAACTCATACATTGTAGAGCAGTTTGCCCATTACAATCACATGGGAATCTTTTTAAAAAAGTCAATTCTTTGGTTCCACCCAAGAACCTTTTGGGGGTGGGCTCGGAAGCTCTGGTGGTTTTTGAAGCTCCCCAGGTGGTTCTAATAGGCCCTCAACATTGAGATCCACTGCCCTGGCAGATGATACTGTATATGGAGAACCCAAAAGGTTCCACCAAAACACTATGAAAACTGATAAATGAATTCAGTAAAATAGTAGGATACAAAATAAATATCCATAAATCAGTGCATACATGCATTTTAATACACTAATAGTGAACTATCAGAAAGGGAAACTAAGAAGATAATTGTAGAGATAATTTACAATTTCAATTAAAAAATCCTAGGAATACATTTAATGAAGGTAAAAGACCTATACTCAAAAAATTATAAGACCCTGAAGAAAGAAATTGAAGATCCAAATAAGTGGAAGCACATACAATGTTCATGGATACAAAGAATTAACATCATTAAAATGTCCCTACTCCCCAAAGCAATATACAGGTTCAATGCAATTCCTATCAAGACAGCAATGGCATATTTTACAGAACTAGAACAGATATTCCACAAGTTTATGTGGAACCACAAAAGACCCCAAATAGCCACAGCAATCTGGAGAGAGAAGAACAAAGTGGAAAGAATTATGCTACCTGATATAAAACCATACTACAAGCCCATAGTAATCGAAACAGCATGGTACTGGCATAAAAACAGATATATAGATCAATGGAACAAAGTAGAGATTCCAGAAATAGACCCACTTCTTTATGGTCAATTCATATTTGACAAAGGAAATAAGAACATACAATGGGGTAAATACGATCTATTCAATACATGCCGCTGAGAAAACTTGACAAATATTGAATATAGGCAAAAAAAAAAAATGCAACTAGACCACCTTATACACCATACACAAGAATAAACTCAAAATGGATTAAAGACTTAAATGTAAGACTCAAAACCATAAACATTCTGCAAGAGAACATGGGAAGTAAAATCTCAGACATTTCTCATAGCAATATTTTTTCTGGTATAACTCCTTGCACAAGGGAAACAAAAGAAAAAATAAACAAAAAGGATTATATTAAACCAAAAAGTTTTTGCACTGCAAAGGAAACCATCAACAAAATGAAAAGATAACCCACTGAATGGGAGAACATATTCACCAATAATACATCTAAGGGGTTAAAATATCCAAAATTTATAAAGAACTTATAAAATTCAACACCAAAAAACAAACAAACAAACAAACAACCCAATTAAAAGTGGACAAAGGATCTGAATAGACATTTCTCCAAAGAGGATATAGATAGCCAATAGAATATGAAAAGATGTTCAATATCACTAATTATCAGAGAAATGCAAATTAAAACCACAATGAAATATTACCTAACACCTGTCAGAAAGGCTATCTATAAATCAACAAACAACAAGTGCTGGCAAGGATGTGGAGAAAGAGGAACCCTCATGCACTGTTGGTGATAATACAGATGAGTACAGCCACTGTGGAGCTTCCTCAAAAAATTAAAAAATGGAACTGCCTTATGACCCACTGATTTCACTTGTGGTAATATATCTGAAAAAAAAAAAAACCCAAAACACTAATTTGAAAGAATATATGCACCCCTGTATTCATGGCATAGCATTCTTTATCATAGTCAAGATTTGGAAGCAGCCCAAGTGCCCATCAGTAGATGAGTGGATAAAAAAACCAAGGTATGTTTACACAATGGAATACTACTCAGCTGTAAAAAAAGAAAAGGAAATCTTACCATTTGTGACAGGATGGATAGACCTGGAGAATATTATGCTAAGTGAAATAAGCCATCAGAGAAAGACAAGTAGTACATAATTTCACTAAGATATAGAATCTAATAAGCAAAATAATCTAACAAAATAGAAACTGACTCATAGATACAGAAGACAGAATGATAGCTGTCAGAGGGAGGGAGGTTGTAGGACTGGGTGAAAAAGGGGAAGGGACTAAGCAAAAATAAGAAAAAAAAACCCTCATGGACACAGACAACCGCGTGATGATTACCAGAACAAAAGGGGAGTGTAGGGAGGTAGAAGAAGGTAAATGTGGGGATAAATGGAGGTGGAAGGAGACTTGGCTTGGGGTGGTGAACACACAATTCAGTATACAGATGATGTGTCATAGAATCGAGCACCTGAAACCTATATAAATTTCATTAACCAATGTCACCCCAATAAATTCAATATAAAAAAGAGAAATCCACTGCCCTGGAGAAACTCTAGCACCTGAGCACAAAACATGCCCATGTTGGTGATAGCGAAAACTCTGTAATGAAATAAAACACAACAAAAGTGTCTTCGTAGAAGATAGGATAAATAAGTTGTGCAGTGTATTCTTCCCACTGGAATATAAGCACCATGAGGAGAGAGACTGTGTCTGTTTTCTTCAAGGCTACATCCCCAGTGCCTAGTACGATGCCTGGTACATAGTAAGCACTCAACTATTTGTTCAGCAATGAATGTGGTATATTTATATGATCCTATTATGTGGTATAATGAATAAATTGTAGCTACATGCATTAATGTGGGTGAATATCAGAAGCATGAATGAGACAAAGAATAACTACAGTGGGATGCTACTTCCTAAAGTTCAAAATCAAGCAAAACCAGACTATAGAATATATAGTTATATAGCCATGTATACTACCTCTCTATGTAAATATAAGAGAAGGATAAAGAACCATTAAAAAAATTATAGTTGCAGCAGTAGAGGGGTGGGATCTCCAGAATGGCTTTGGGAGGGAAACGAAGAAACTTTGGGGGGAATGTTCTATTTCATAAGTTGGGTGAAAGTTTTGGGGGAATTTTTTTATTATGCTTCACTGATAACTTTATAGACACAAGATATATTCATTAGATATAGTAATACAAATACTCTGTTAAAAAAAGAGAACCTATGATAGTTGATTGAAAGGAAACAGGTAATTAACAGAAGGGATGGCTCAGCAGGGATTAAAGGTGTGGGCTTTGCCTTCTTCCTGGTTCATCAGGAGCTCCCACTATGTGAGGACAGGACCCTCTTCCCTCCTAGTCATCACTGAGGTGGCTGTCCCTAGGAGGGTGAGTGTCTTCAAGCCCTTTGGACTCTTTGAAGGGCCATCATGGGTGAGGGAGCAGCTCCTCCCTTTCTGGGAGGGAGAATGCCTAGGGGCACCATGAAGGCGAGGGAGCCCTAGTTTGGTGTTGGCGAGGGGCCGACCACAGACCTCATGCTCACCCTATGCTCTCTCTCAGGCTGCTGCTGGGCCCCCAGCAAGGGCTGCGCACACTGCCTGTGTTGTGCTCTGGATTCTAGCTGACCTGCTTTCAGATTTACCATGTAGACTTGGTAGACACCACTTCTCTTGGCTTCAGCCCCGTGTCACTAAAATTAAAGGAAGAAATGAGAGCAGTTGTCCCAACCTGTGTCTGTGCCACCTTTAGGAGTCCCTGGTGATACTGTTGGGTCACTTAGAGAGGAAAGGGGTACAGTGGGAAAGGAGGTCTCAGCCTGGCCACCCCCAGTCCTATCAGGGCAGCCACGCTGATGAATTTTATATGTTTAGATTTTGTGTATGACTTGATTTCAAAGGAGGGTTCTGTTGCTAGAGCACAAAGCAATGAAAACCCAAACAATTAAAATTTGGAAACCACTGGTCTAAATTAATGTTTCACAGACCTACCTATATATCAAATTCCTCTGAGGAATTTAAAAAAATACCAGATTCCCCAGATTTTATGCTTGATTTACTGAGTCAGTATTTCCAGACGTAGGGTCTCCAGGGCCTTTGTAACAAGCACCCCAGGTGGAGGTCACAGCAGGATCCGTCTCTGGGCCGGAGCCTGGGTTTTGGAAACCTCTTTGGATTGAAACTTTGGAGTTCTGTCAGCACTAACGTACCACAAATCTGTGTTTGTGTTCCTCCTGTGTATAACACCTTCTGTTCCGCTTATTTATTTTCCCCCATTTCTACCAAAATAACAGCTTCTAAGAATGAAAATATCAAAAAGAAGCTGCCATCCTATTTTTACTTTTTTCCCATGTACAAAATTCAGAGTTGCTTTTCTGCGTGTGTGTGTATGTGTGTGTGTGTGTGTGTGTGTATGAGAGAGAGAGAGAGAGAGAGAGAGTCTCCCCCCTCTCTGAACATTGTGTATAAAAATAAGGTCTTTGTTTCTCTACAGTGCCTACTGCTGTAGCTCCCACATGCTTTGGAAATCATGTCATTCCTGTTTGAATAGATACTAAGAGAGTCCAGGGAGTAATTTCCCCTTGCATCATTTGGGCGACAAAATATTTCCAAACTGTGCGCTGACATTGACTTTGAAATATTTCTCCCTTCCTGTTGGCCCCGCCTTCTGAAAACATATAAGCATGCTTGATTGAATAGCCCACTGGAGAGAGTTAAAGACAAGGCTGGGAACACCTGCTCTTGAAACAGTGTCTGTGGTTAGTGCTCCTTAACAAAGAAATACGATTCTTACAAGGGCCAGTGAAGGGCAGATGAAAGAATTAAGGGAATATGTGGGTTGGAACATGGGGTCAAACTAAGAAGATTAAGACTTTCAGCCCACAGAGATGAAGGCTGCATGGGGAGATGATCAAAGCTGACGAAGCCGCGAAGGCATCATATGTCTGTGTTCACCAAATTCCAAAGTACAAGAATGGGCAGGGAGGACTCTCTGAAGCCTGAAAAAGGAGAAATCTAAAACAAACAGAAAAAACATTAGTTTACACAGTGAGTCATAAACTTTTGAAATAAGTCACTCCCAAGGTATGGTCTGGGTTGAAAATCATAAAGGTTCACAGAAGGTGTAATATATTTATAAGTCACAGAGACACAATAGTTTTCTGAGAGTGAATTATACTTCCTGTGGTACCTCTTTGGTTGGTACCATGTAGGAGAAAGAGTGCTAAGCTATGTTTACTCTGCAGGTGATGTAATAAGAAAAAATTTATGTCCTCAAGGGGGCAACACCTTATTCAGTCATGTGCCTTAAAAATTTTAAGTAATGGCAACAATTTCCTCATTATGTGGGAATATCTTGCTTTCGGAAAACTCTTCACCCCCCTGGCGTAGCCCCTGGTTTATCGGTTGCTGGGGCCTGTTTTCGCTACCACAGTGAGGTTGGGGTGGGAATGAAACGAATGCAGTGGTGAGTGCGCTAGGCAGACTGTAAACATATCAGCAAGGCCAGAGCCGGGAAAGGCAGGAAGAGACCTCCACTGATGCTGCTCGATTCTCCGTGAGGCCCGTACCGGTGAGAAAGCCATGTGAGTGGTCCTCGGCGCAGCCGGTAGGATTCCTTTCTGAGGCAGCCATGACCTTTCTGCCTGCTCGTTCCTCTTCACTCATGCAAAGGACTGACACTTGAAGCTGACAGCCTGGGGAACCTTGCATCCTGGGATGTGACGTCAGCCATAGAAAGACGTAGAGACAAGAAGGGACATCAAAGCATGGATTGTTAGCCTTTCCTAAACCCTTTCTCAGATTCTAATGAAACACATCCATAAATAAATTATTATACTAATAGTACACCATACAGAAGGATTAAGAGTTGACTCTTTTTCAGCCCATCAGAATTACACTGTGTAAATGGCTGCATTACATAAAGAATTTGATTAGAAGCTTGTCCTGCTTATCTCTTGCTGTGTAACAAACTGCTTCAACTTAATGGTTTAAAGCAGCAACCAGTGAATTATCCTCACAGATTCTCTGAGTCAGTAATTTGGATGGTTAAACTCTCCTCCACGAGGAATGGGGCCTCCAAATGGTTGGGGGCTGGGGTCAGCTGGCGACTTCTTCAGTCATGTGTCTGCCAACTAGGCTGGGATGACTTGAAGACTGGGCTCAACTGAAAATGTCAACCAGAGCTGGCCTGTCCATGTGGCTTGAGCTTCTCAGCACAGCCACTGGGCTCCAAGTGCGAGAATGCGGAGATCAAGCAGATGGAAGCTACAGGGCCTTTTCTGACACAGTCTAGTTTCAGTAATTACAAAGCAGTCACTTCCTAGGAATAATTATGTGGATGTCAAATTTCATGTAGGGTTAACAAAGACTCACAAGTAATTAGGGGAGAGACAATGTTGATGTCCTCAACTTTCATAAGAAGAAAGGACAGACACACAGTTGCCACTTCTAGAAAGCGAACTGAAGATTGGAGGAGCAGAGTGGAGCAAACTGCAACCATAATATTTGCAGAGGAGGTTGCCGCTGAGAAAGGAGCCGCCAGCCCGCCTAGTGTATTCCAAAGAGAATCTAGACTTCAAGCTTAGGGAGCTCAGATAACTGAGAGAGTGAGAATGAGTTTGCGGGAAGCAGAGAATCGAAGGTTTATATTTAAAAATCTATTTATACAAGGACACATAGTCTACTTTCTTCTTTAGAAAGTCTAGCAACCAAATATTTTCCTCCAGGCAAAAACAACCACAGCAACAAGACAAAAACCCAGAGCGTTCTTTTCTGAAGAAACTGAATACGTATATGGGAGAACTGGGGCTGTTAGTGTGGGTGTTATCACCCTGGAGTAATAATGCCCTGTGCAGTTCTGTCGTTTTGATAGCCCATGAATAAAACCGGCTCTCACCTCCTCACTCTGTCACCCTAAAGGGAAGCCTGTGAGTTGACGAATTTTGCTCCTAGTCAGACTTCTGTTTGAGGAGGTTCACAACAGGAGAGAGAAAGTGAAAGGTACTCATGAAAAATGCGTCCCGGAAGAAACAGAGATTTCAGGTACATGAATACACAATTGTGAGTTCACAATTGTGAGTACACAAAACACAGTGTATTCTTCTATTATTTATTAATTATTGTATTTTTTCCATACAAACAACTGTAAACCTACTTTTGCCCCACCCTGTTTAACTTTAAAATAATGAGAATGACAACTCTACTGTCCTCATAGCGATATAAGAGGCCATGAACTTTATATTGTCTCCACAAAAGAGGAACAAGATGCTCTGAAAATGAAAAACACAAAGAACAAGGAAGAACACTTAGAAATTAGAGAGATGATGGCTCAAAGAAAACATTTTCTCCAGCGTAACTGGGAGAAAAAGTTGAGTAAATCTCTCTAAAAGTAGCCCCAAAAAGAGGACAGAAAAGCAGAGAAAAGATGAATGTCAATTAAGGTAAGGACTTAAAAGTACCCACTGGATGGATTTAGCAGAAATCAGGCCACTGACGATCTTGCTGAAAATAGTTTCGGAGCAATAGAGTGAATACAACATAAATATCCAAATGATGTATGTGATTCTATTTGTGTGGTTTAAGAAGACCGATTCAGTGGTTTGAAGTGGAAAGAATCCTGCTATCTCATCCCACGTGTAAGATCCTAACTCACCCATATAGATCAATGGACAGTGACTTCACGGTCTGGGATTCTTACTCAAAATTATTTCCTACATTTTCTTCATTTCTGGTTCTAGGTGGGTAGTAGCGACCTCAGGCTAGAAATGAGCTGGACCAAGGTTGTTCAGATCATTAATTTATTTTTCAAGAATCTAGGTTATTGTGCCCTTAAATATCTTAATAGTGTTGATGAAATCTAGCTGTGAATTGGTCCTCTCTACTCGGAGAAGGACATGTGAGTTATTTGATAAGTTTATCCATTACCACATCATAGATTGAAAATGTAATTTCTTACATAAGCAGAAAATTTTCTGGGGGTGAGCATTTTGGCTTTCTGCATATAAATAGATAAGCTCAGATAAATATTAAGGGAAGTAAATGAAGATAAGAAGTTAGGAAAAATGATCCATAAACTACATTTTTCAAAGACTTCCATGGTGTTCGTTGACCCTGACGTAGTACAGCACCGCTGTCAGCACCCTGTGAAAAGTGGCAGCTTGCTACATTGATATTATTATTAGATTTTGAGGGGGGAAAGGTTGCCTTCCAGGTAAGAACTGTCTTGGAGCTCGTTGTTTAACTACAAATGAAGGGTTTCCAGGTCTGCCGCGCCCTTTAACTTTGTACCATTGGCAGGAGGCGAAATGATAATGAGTAATAGCTAAAAAAGTCACTTTTTATATATCAGGTGGGCTTGAGACTTTCAGTCCTGCAAATTAAGTTAAAATGAATGGCTTCTGAACGGCACATTGGGTGACAGGAAGTTTATAAATGTTATGTCTCCTGAGGTGTTCCAGCAATAGTAAGTTGGGGCAGAATAAGCTTTTTCTGTAACAGCCTCCTTGGAAAGGCCAGCGGTCTCCAGAGAGATTGGTTAATAAGTCAGTTACCTGAGTGTTGAAAATGAAATTGAAAAGGTAGGGGAATAAAAAAGACTTTGAGGGAGAAAATTGTTAATATAGCCAATTCAATGCTTCCCCTACCAGACTGACTGACGTTCAGGACTGGCTCACCCACTGTCTGTGGTTTTAATTTGTAGGATGGCTCCTATCAACACAGGGTTTTGTGTTGTGGTCATGCAGAGCTGATGTGGAGAAGACGGTTTGTGTAAGATTTAGGTTTGGTGCTGGGAGAAAATAGCTGCAGGGGCACCGCCAGGTGTGCTGTCTGATTGGACAGCGCAGCGTGTGGAAGGCGGTGCTGTTGCTGTGAGCGCCTTCCCTCGTTCTGCTGCCGCCTTTGCAGATCTCAGCAGGAATGGAGGTCGTGGTAAGTGGCAGATCTCTATGTCATGATCTGACAGTCATCCCTAAAAAAGCAGTTTAATTTTCTCATGTAAAAGTGCTCTCAGAGGAAGCACAATTAATTGGCTTCTGAAATGCCTTGACACTTTGAGATCAGTGGACAAATGGTGCTATAAAGGTTCACAAGCAGAATATTCTCGGCTGTGTACAGAAAGAGCATCTCCTTGACAAAGGCAGTGTTGTTTGCCTGAAGATTTCTGTTTTTTTTTTTTCTTCTCATCCTTGGGATGAGGGAAGGTTCTACAGTAGAGAGAAAATGGAGATCTCTTCAGATTCCGCCGACCCAGCGAGTCTCATGGTTTCATTTTAGACACACAACCCTACATATCCTTACACATAGTTTCTCCTATTTTCTGGTAGCCCAGAAGTTAATAGTGTTGTTGTTAAATAAATGAACATATTAATTTTAATGTGAAATGGTTTTTGAAGAAGCAGTAATGTTTTCTCAGGAAAGCTTCATGAAGTATTCATTTTTCTATCGCCACACTGTAAATCTATTTACCAGTTATAAGCATTTTACCATTTAGTTTACTCTTTGGCTATTATTTTGATTGAGAGGGCAGAGAGGAGGACATGACATCATTTTATCATCTCTCTCTTGCCTTCTGTTCTCCTTTCTCTGCTCCAGTGCCATTGCCCCAGTTCGGGCTTCCATCCCTCTCGCCTGGACTATTGCAGTAGCCTCCTCCCAGCTGGGCTCCTTACTTGAGCTGTGTCCCTCTGCAGATCCCCCATACGAAGAAGAGATAGGTTTCAAGGATTTATCTGAACATGTCCATTTCTTCTATGATTTCTAATGCTTAGGAGAGAATATCTAAATCCCATGCAAAGCCATTCTTAAATTGACCTATTTCTACCTCTCTAATCTAGGGATTTGCAACCAGAGTCAATTTGTCAGTTTTGCCTCAACAATATCTGAAGACATTTTGATTGTCCCTATGGGTGTGTGTGTGCATGCGTGTGCAGGCAGAGGTCAGGATGCTGGTAAACATCCTACAGTGCACAGAAGAGCCTCACAACAGAGTACATAGTCCAAAATGTCATGGTGCTGAGATTGACGAACTCTCCTCTTGCCTACTTTGCTCCTTTCCCCAATGCTCCAGGACTCCAAACAAGGAGCCACGTGCCCCTTCCTGAAATGCTGTGCTGCTCCTCTTGTCCTTGACTTTGCACATGCTGTTCCCTCTGACTGAGGTGCCTACCTCTCTTTTAACCATCAGGAGGTGAAGTGTTAGCAATCATGATGCATTGGGTAGCTGTCTAGTTTGTGCTTATGTTGTACTGTAATGTTGGTTTTTGATTTTTTTCCTTCTTCCCTACTGGGAAGAGCTATTCATGTCAGGCAGCATGTCTGATATCTTCCTGTTGCCACCATCTGGTACAACTCTTGGCATATATTAAGCATTCAGCATGGTTGTTTCTTGGATACTTGGCTAGATATGCATGGATGAATAGAATATGTATTTAGATCAGATGATAATCCAGTATCATTTATAACCTAAGGCTACCAATATTCCAACATGGAAATTAATTCTTTAAGTCTATTCATTTCAGTATCACCTTCTTGATTATTTTCTTTTAATTTGTACTTTGACTACTTGTGTGTTGAATGCAGTAAGTGATCAGTAATTATTTATTAAAAGAATGTTGACTATAGATCTAAGTTTAAACAGATGCTAGCATTGGATTACTTTATATTCTTTTTCTTTAGAAAGGTAGGAAAGAGATTTTTTTCCCTTCAAAATCCACCTCTCCGGGCCACCTTGTTCCTAGTCTATTCCCTTCGGCCTCAGTGGTACCTCCTTACTATTCCTATCCCTGCCAACTTCACCCAATACACCAATAAAACTCAGTACACCCTGAAAGCTTGGGTGCAGAACTAAAGGCTACGGACATGAGATGGCCTAGTAGCTTCCCACAGAATCAGCTCCCTTAGTGTAGTTCACCCTACTCAAGTTCAGAACGTTCAATCCCGTCCTGGCTGCACTGGTGATGGCAGAGATTTATCTCCTCCTTAGGCCACAGCCTCCTCTTTAGGTTCTGTCCCCTTCAATTATGAATTCTGGTTAGCTCACCTTGCTTCTACCCTTAAATCTCAAGTTGAGCCTTTTCTATCTTGACCCTCCCTTTGTCATCTGGAAGAGAATGGTCTGATTTCTTCTGAATGTCCTTTCTTCCTTGGGCCAGGGACATGAATTATTCAGGGGAAGGACCTTTAGCAGGTCTGTAATTCAAATAATTTTTTATTCATTTGTCTATCAGCTGTTGATAGTCTCTGGTTTAGATCCGTTTTCTTGTTCCCTGGCACTTCCATTTTTATAATTACTTTTGGTCCTCCCCTATCAGCAACATAATTATTTTCTTTCTTGTCTTCAAGTCTTCAGCCATTCTCTCGTTCCTTGGCCTCATTCCTCCAGAAGTATCCATTAGCACTTATATCTCTTCCTTTCGAATTTACCATATCTTTTTTAGGTGCTGGCATGTTTCTCACAGGCCTTTAACTTGAGTCTTCTACCTATGGTACCTCCTGAGTATCGGACACTTGATTGTCTTAACCTTTGAGTTTTATTGTGTCTAGACAATGGGGTTGGATGGGGGGAGGGAGAAAGGGAGTATTTAAAGGAAGAAGCAAGAGATCGTCATTTCACTCTTATCAGAAAAGGTTAAAGTTCACAGTGACAGGAATTCTTTTCTATTAAACTCAACTCTGAGTTTTGTATAATTTTCTTTCTTACTTAGAGCCTTGATCTTCATTTTTAGCCACAAGCGAATTTCAGGAATTTGTTTGTGGAATTTGAAAAAGCAAAACCAACCTCAGGAAGGTGGCTGTCAGAACCTATTCGGCATTGGACACGGCACAATAAGAAACATACAGCCCCCACAGGGCAGTCAGAGGGGAGAAGGGTGTATTCAAGACTAATGGCATTGGTTCAGAAGCAAACGAAGGAAGAAAAAAATGGGTTTTCAGTCAGGACTCCAATCAGGAAGTCACCTTTCCCACCAATATAAATAAAAGCAAATATAAACACATAACAAGCAAACAAACCTTTCCGTTTCTTTGGCCACAGGCAGACAAAATAATAAAAATACAGAGCTCAGAGAATAGGTGGGCAATGTCACGACATGTCAAAACCCAGAGACAAACAATGTATTCCAGAAATATATACAAAAAGGAAGCAGCCAGTGTGTTGCAAAGAATCTTGGCAGGCTGCACAGTATCCTCAACAAAATGGCTGATAATGAGACCACATAACGTGAACTCTGAAGTGCATTAAGAGAGGTTTAACAAAAGGACGCTGATGAGAAATGCGGCTGCTGCACTGTGGACCAGGGCGGAGCAATGCGGCTGCTGCACTGTGGACCAGGGCGGAGCAATGCGGCTGCTGCACTGTGGACCAGGGCGGAGCAAGAACAGCGTGGTGACATGGAAGCAAAAGAGCAGCAGTTCGGAGTCTCAGAAGCACAGTCTCCTACTATCAATGGCTAAGGATTTTCAACATTTTTTTTTCATAAGAAAGAACAAGTTGTTTCTTTTAGCATCCTGCTCTCTTTCCTTTGTATTTGCATTTGAATAAAGTTCAGTCATTCCTAACGTACTAGTTATCTTCATGTAGTTACAAGCTAGCCTCGCTTGGTTTTATTGCATATCTACAAGCTGATCCTATTTCAGTCAAGGGCATGTGTGGCATGTAGAATGGGAAGAGTGAAGAGGCAGCATCCTTTCAGAATTCTGCTGTTACCAAGCTCCCCCATCCTTTGCCGTCAGTTCTTTTGTATAAGGTATACCAGTCAACCAAAGGTTCCCATTACCATTCATGGTGGTTTTGAATATTTTATCGAAATATTATCAGAAAAGGTCAAATATCAAGAAAATAGATGGTAGCAGTACTTAGTACATGAAAAGATCCTGAAAACTGTTTTTGATCAATGATTAAGATTTCTGACAATAGTATGGTGATTACCAGAGGGATAGGGCGGTGGGGAGGTGGAAGAGGGAAAGGGGGAATAAATGGTGAAGGAAGGAGACTTGACTTAGGGTGGTGAACCCACAATACAATATACAGATGATGTATTATAGAATTGTACTCCTGAAATCTACATCATTTTACTGACCAATGTCACCCCAATACAGTCAATTAAATTAAAAAAAAACAATTCTGAAATTATTATAGATTCAGTTCAATCTCATTTAGATGATTTAAATCAGTAGCTATGGAAACTCCTACCTGAAGTTTATTATAATAAGCCTAGAGTGATGACCTCAGTCATCTAAGAAAGACTCGGCTGTGTTCAGGATGGTGAATGCACTTCAGGCTGGACAGGGAACTAATAATAGTGCATCTTAGAAGGATCTAAAACAAAGGTTGAAGCAAAGGTCCCAAGAACATTCTGCATATCTTTTGTTTTTAAACTATTCTTTTTAAAGGAAAATTTCAGACATACATGAAAGCAAAGCAGATAGATAATACAATAATCTAGAAGTTCAATTAGATTTGGGTTCGATTTTTAGGCAAGACTTTCCTGGGTAGTGTTCCATTATTCCTATTGCTTTGTGTCATGAAGTCACAAGGTCTGTTTGTCCTACTTGAGATGATGCTAAGATCAGTGAGTGTGGACAGATGTGTCAGCCTTATTTCTGTATTATTAAATTTCTGTTTTTTGATGGTTGTTGTCTAGATCCATTACCTCATTTAAGGGCGTGCAAAAGGTGATTTTCTAGTTCTATCATTCCTTCTGCATTTATTAATGGAAAATTTCCCATAAAGAAGAAAGTTTCCTCATTAGCTATTTGGTTACCTTGAAACATAGGAAGTGTCATCGTAAAGTACAGGAAAGGAGGATAAATGCCTGATTCATTCCTTTCATTCACTAGCCTTCAGAGTCGAGTGTTGGGGTCACAGGAATCAGATTTGTGGCCACCTAACAAGTATGACCTAGGTTTTTTGGTGGTTTTTTTTACAGTGTTTGCTAAGGTCACTGGTGAAATGTTTTGTCCCCCCTTTTCAGAAATATGTTATTTTTATTGACTAAATGTAACCCTCTTACCTCCCCACACATACCCTGACTTTGTCAAAAACCGGTAAAAATTCTCAAACAGAAGTGACAGTTGAGGTGTTGAGTTGGAGAAAGAGTAATGGTTTTCCTATTCATTCTTCAAGTACTTTATGATTTGTGTTTAATACAAGGACCTCCCAGATCTGACATTGCAAGGGTAGGTTTAAATATAAATTCTAGATGTGGAGAGGTGATACACGGCCTCCCCGTTCCCTTGTGGCAGGCGTATTGTAAGGACGTGCCCGTGCTCATGATATATGGACAGGGAAATACTGGGACAGTGGCCTTTCTCTGCACTGGGCCTCATGCATCCTGGAAAGGCCACTTTGGGTGTTGCCAGCATGCTTGGGAAGTATGTTAGGAAGTAATGATAGCATGATTCTAATAGGAGTCCACTGGGCTGTGAACAGTCGCTGGCAACACTGTTAGTATTTTATTTTAGGGGTAGAGTAGAATAGGGAGAAAGGAATTATTGAAAGAGAAAATAAATATATTTATTTATTGATTGCTTTCTCTCTTATCTGTCATCCCTCAGGTCTTCTCTGAATTCAAAGTTTGGTGGCCACAAAATGGCAGAAGTAAAAAGCTTATAGGGTTTGATAAAAATGTTGATGACATTTAATTCTCCAAAGATGTTTAGGCTAATAACTTTTATGGAAAAGGACCAAAACCAACACCAAAGGGAACTTGGAAGATAGGGTTGCCAGATAAAATACAGGATGCTCAGGTAAAGTTGAATTTCAGATAATGATTAATTTTTTAGTAGACATTTATCTCAAATATTGCATGGGACATACTTCTATTGAAAAAATTACTCCTTTATCTGAAATTCAACTTTAACTGGATGTCCTG
The DNA here is from genome assembly GCA_039655065.1 of Glossophaga mutica. Classification (NCBI taxonomy): domain Eukaryota; kingdom Metazoa; phylum Chordata; class Mammalia; order Chiroptera; family Phyllostomidae; genus Glossophaga; species Glossophaga mutica. Next base: position 19,090,017 of record CM077304.1, on the reverse strand, counting down.
GGCTTTTATTTGCTAAGTCTGTCAACTCTACTTGGTGGGCTCAGGGAACAATCCGAGAATATTTGTGGTACTGTGTGCAGAACCTCCAGCCCTTTAATTATCTCAGAAAAACTCAGGGGAGTGCTAGTAATGTCCATGAATATTCCTATACAAAGTGCTGACATTCATCAGAGCAAAGCCTTCTATTCCCTAATAGGTAGACCTTTTAATGGCCCTCTTACTGTATAATAATGAACATCAACAGGCAGCAAGTTTTCTGGGGGGTCTGAAGACCCTCAGCTTCCCTTAGCTAATCAGTCTTTCTCACTGGGCATCTTAGTTGTATGAGGTCTGGGAACAATGAAACGCTAGGAGTCAGGGCAGTTGTCTTTAGATTTAACCAGGTGAAACGGATGTTAAATAACATTTTGTTTAACTTTTTCAGACATCCAGTGAAGAGGACAGTGTGAAACTTGCATTTTCACGACTTGGTTATAGAACTGCAGAAATTAAAGGAGGCATGAGTATCTATTTGTTTCAAATGTTGTTGCATGAAATAGTTCACATCAAAGCTTATATTTTTGGTGATCCCTGAGAAATTCGTGTCCGGAATTTGTCTGTACTTTCAGTACCACATTACTGGCAATGCCTAGAGATGTCCTTTTTACCCCCTTACGGTACATGTTTTTCCGTTGATTTTTGTAGTGTATATAAACCTGAAACAGAAACAGGGAGGGGGCTGCCCAGCCATCGTTATGCGTTATCGAATAAATTTCAGAAAGGGGTCTTTTTTGTAAGATAAATAACTAAGGTTTTACACAATCGAGCTCACAGGGCTTTGTGGTTTTATCTCTTCTTTTGTAAACCACATTTCTTTTATTCCAACCCTGTGGGTCCCTGGGAGCTGCCATTTTAATAAAACATGCCCATTTGCTCAACTTCTAGAGATGGTCCAGAGATGGTTACTTGATAAAAACTGGACCAATCATAAGAGAACTCTGTCCTTAACCCTTCCTGTGACCACCTGGGACATCCCGAGTATTATTCTAAAAAATCAATAAATTCCTTCTTTCTCTTAAGCCAGAAAGTTCAAGTTGGATTTCTAAAATTTTCAACTAAAAAAGTCCCAATTAATAAAACCCAGAGCTGAATTTTTATAAAATATAATGCGTAAGACTTTAGATTGCTTTAAAAAAAACCAACAACAAATTAAATCCCAACCTCCTCACAGTGGATTCTTGAACGCATTCGTATTTACACTTATTTGAAGTTTGGTCCCCCCATGAAGAGTTTTGATAATTCTTTTGAACTTTTCCCCCCTTCATTGAACTATTATATTTCATTATTTCTACCACACTTAATTCATTGTATCATACCATACTATATATGGTACTTAATTCATTGTAATATACCATACTATATTATTGTATCACAATAGTTTTTGCTCACCTCTTTCTCCTGTACTTTAGAGCAGGGATCAGACTTTTATTCATTTAATAGCCCTTGAAATATCTACATTGTAAATAAAAAATAATATTTGTATAGAGATTTGTGTGCTTCTATATCCTGGAGAAGCTACTTACAATAATTTTTTGATTACTTAGAGTTGCATACATATTTGTGTGAATATTGTATTTCACACAAAATAGAAAAACTCGGTTTTGAAAATCTGACTCAAAAGGTAGTAGAAAGATGTGGCTGGCTCTCAGAGAAAGGGAGTATTGTCCATCAAGTTTCTCTGTGTGCTCTGAGAAGATCAGCCTCCATTGGTGACAGATGTGCAAGGTAATTTCTTAAATGTCATGGACAATTGGAGACAGTGGAAAAGATTCTCAGCCATAACCTTGAGTTGCCTCTGGAAGGAAAGCGGAACAAGGCCCCACAATGAAGTCAGTCTGTGGAATGGACTGGATTCCTAGAGGAAGCCATGTTGAAGGGAGGCATGTGACAGTCTTGAATGAAATCACCCCAAGGAAAGACATCTGGAGGTTGGCCAAAGTGCACAGGTAGGGGTGTTAGAGAGAGCCTGGCTCCAGGTACAAACCTTGATAGATCCCTAACCCGAACCTCTCAGGCACCTTTGTGTTCTGGCATCTAGGGAAGAATCTGTTCCTGTGGGCCATGAACTCTGCTATGAGTTCTGTTTTTAAAAAACTCTTAAAGCAGCCCCCCCCCACCACCCATAGGAGTAGAAGACACTGTTTTCTTGGCTAGAGTTGAACCCAGAAGTTGGTTTTCCCAAAGAGACCAGCAGAGGTAGGGCTAGACCTGCAAGAGCTGTAGACAGAGATAAGGAAAGCCAGGTGGAGAACAGTGGGGCTCAAGTCCAGGATGATCTTCCTCCCTGATCTCCTCTTTTGTCCATCCCAGAATCAAGGAGGGAATAATTAGGGGAGGGATTTCTGGAAAAGTCCCATTTGATAATCAAGCCAGTGGGATCTTATAGATTAGTATTATACTAAACATATGATAAGATATATGACACAAGTAGTGTTATATAATATTAAGCATATAGTACTATGGTATATAGTGTTATATTATAATAAATGTATATAATATTATAGTAAACATGACACATTTGTGTACATTTGGATGACAAAGTGTACACATATACATACCATGCTAATGCACAAAGGATAGCATGTGTATGAATGACTTGTTTAACCATTTCTAATTGTGTGACAGTTGGTTCTAGTATATTACCATCATAATAATATGGCTATGAATTAATTGTATACAAATCTATGTCCATATCCCTGCTTGTTTACTTAGGATAAGTTGCTGGAAGTGTAATTAAATCCAAGAGTATTAATAATTTTGGCCCTTGATATCCACTGCCAAATAATCGGTGGGCCTTGATACCCACTGTCAAATTTTCTAGGAATGATGTACTAATTTATACACCAACCCAGAGTGTATAATAGTTTCTATTTCAGTGATAACATTATCAGCCTTGAGTGTTATCACTAAAATGAAAATCTTAGCACAAGTAAGATATGGGTATGTTTTTGAGTTTTCCATGTTTTTACTTTATTAATATGATATATTATTAAAATTTCTTTTGTTGTACTCCTTACATAAACCCTATTTGTTTGTGGTCAAGTTGCTTTTAAGAAGAGCTATGTGATTTCCTTTTATGAAAGAAATATATTCAGAGTAGAAAGTATAGGCAAGCAGAAAAGAGAAAATGAAGATTACCTGTAATCCTACCTCCTAGAGATAATCACTGTTGAAACTTAGATGTATATATGTTTAGTCTTTTTTTATAATGAATACATTTCAGTAGTTTTCAAACCTGGTCGCACACCAGAGTCACCTGTGGTGCTTAAAAAGATACAGATGATCAGACCTCATCTCTGGAGGTTCACACTGAATAGCTCCTTTCTTGAAACACTTAAATTGAAACACTTTAATTGGTGTAGCCAATTGAACATGCCTTGGGATTGTTTATTCACCTACCTTCTCAGGGTCATCCCATTGACTGCCACAGCTTCACTGACCTATTGAGATGTGGAGATTTCCACCTTTGGTCCAGATAGCTTTACTACATGTCAGAATCCTGCATCCCAACATATATACTTCAACTCAACATGGGTGTGCTACAGGCCCCACACGTCAACATTTCCAAAACTTATCTCATTACATTTTGGCAAACAAAACAAAACAAAACAGGGTCACTGCTTCAGTACTTCAGATAAGATAGCCATTCACCCTCTTATTCATCCCAACACACATAGCCAGGCAGTCTCGAAGATGGCTCCCAACGATTCCTGTCTTCTGGTATTCATGTCCTCCTGTAATTTCCTCCCATTGAGGGTGGGTTGGCCTACCTACTTGCTTGTAACCAATAGCTAGCATGTCACTTCCATGATTAGGTCCTATAAGGTTGCGACTTGTACCTTACCACCATACTGCAACCTTGCCAGGCTTTGCTGGAGCAAGCTGCCATGTTGCAGGGGAGGGATGCTCCATATCACAAGCAGTGAAAGTTCTTAGTCTACCCGCTACAAGGAACTGTTTCCTGTCAAAGGTAATAATGTGAGCTATGAAGCAGGCCTTTCTTCAGTTGAGTCTTCAGAAGAAATGTCAGCCCTGGCTAACACTTTCATTCCAGCCTTGTATGAAACCATAAAGCAGAGGACCCGGGTCCCCATGCCCAGACTCCTACCCCATAGAAACTGGGAGGTTAAGAAATGTGTTTGTGCTGAATTGGTTGTAATTTATCGTACAGTGATAGATGACATAAAAATTAATCCCTCAGCCCTCTTGTTTCTGTATCCTTGCTTCTCTCAAAGCTGGTGTATTTTTCATGTGTACAGCTAGCCATGTAGGTCAGGCATGATCATGAATGCTGTAAATTGTCACAGCTGCCTTCTCACTCTGCCAATATTCTTGTGGCCTCCAGTCCTAATTTTTTCTATGCAGAATCATCTTTTGATACAGAAATTGGCACATGTTCCACTGCCTAAAACTCTTCGGCCCTCATATTGTTCTTGAGTTGAAGTCCAGGGTTTTAAATGTGAGTCATGATGTTCCCTATTGCCTGGCCCCCTCCTTGCCTCTCTTTAGGTCCTAAATGCATCATGTGTTCTTGGCGTTTGGCCTTCATCCTTGCCATGCCCTCTGCTTGAAGTGCTCTCTTACGTACTTCCCCATTTGCCTTGACTCCAAACCTATCACCTACTACAACTCACTTTTCACATACACACACTTTTCTTCAGCAAGTCTTCCCCAGTTGCTCAAGTCTGACCTGGATGCCTCAGGATCATCTGCTAGCTCCACGATCCTTACCTATCATTGCCATTGTCTGTTTATTTGCCTCATGCCCCCTGTAGACTGTAAGCTATGGAGCAAAAAGATTGCTTCTATTTTATTTACTACTTGGTTGACACTAATGTGTATTTATTGAATGAATAAGTAAATAAATACCAGAGGAGGATCTTTGTTCTCTGACTTTGGTGAAACCTCTGAAGCAGACACTATTTTTCTATTTACACTGCGTCTGGATCACACTGTGGTTTGATACTTACAACCAGTATCTGGCCTTCTCCTATAGTACAACCCACCGGCTCCCCAACATTATGCCAGCTTTCTGCTTTAGGTTGTTGCCAAGTGGATCCTGAGACCACATTCTTTTCAGTGTTAATGTTCATAAGGAGTAGACTGGCATGCAGGTTGTTCCCAGTTGTCCTAAGTCCAGCCCAGGCCTCCAGCTTAGGGATGTCGGTAAGGTTCAGCCAGGGCTTCCTTCACAGACATCCTGAGTTTGCTGCTGCTTCTTAGAAGGGGGCCATGTGAATAGAACGCATTCTGGGGTTTCTCTCAGTCTGGCTTTATCTTTGGTGGATGAGGGATTTTTAAAAGTTTTGCTATGTGAATGCTATTTTTCTATTTTAGGGCTCGTTGATAAATCATTTCCTCTATATTCATTTGGAAAATAGGAAGGAAGGAGTTAAATGACTGTGCTTAATGCCCTTTGATCTGAAAAAAAATATTTTCAATTATTTATGCTTAATTCTTTAACTTACGCGATGCTCATCACAGTCTTCACATACATGACTGCCTAATTTCGGGCTCCTATTTTAAATTCATCTTTGTTCATGGGAATGTATCTTCAAGTGTATTTTTAGAGTTCTTACATATCTGAAAATGACCATCTTTGCTTCGATGTGAATCACAAGTTGAGAAATAGAAACATTCAGCTAATATCCCTATCCCTTCCAACCCTGTTGATCCGTGTCCTCTGGCCTTCACTATGAGGCGGAGAAGTCGATGGACAGCTGGATTACTTTCCTTTGTGAATCGCATTTCTCTGTCTCTCTTTCGTCTAATGATTATTTTTCTTTATCCTTATAATGCATTTTCACCCAGCGTCCAATTTTAGTTCTTAATTTTGCCTAGAACATACTAAGCCCAAGCCCATTTGGTCTGCATACTTGAGTCATTTTTTTCTAGCTTTGGAAAGTAATTTTCAATCATGTCTGATTATTGCTTCTGCTTTATTTATATTTATTTATAAGAAGCATTTAGAATTCTTAGATGCAATCTCCATGTCAATTGTGATTATTTTTGTGTCTGAGGACTGCTTTTGTGTAGAGAAAAGGGCTATTCAAGGTTTTAATTTCATATTCACTTTATTGAAGGTCGTTTTTTAGAAATTCATTTTTTTCTCAGATGTTTAAGTTCACCTTTAAGTTACGCTTTGTTATTTGATTTATAAATCCAGTAAATTTTAACAATTGCTTTCAAGGGAGCCTTTAAATGTTTGTTCAATTTAAGTTGAACACATTCAACTCCCAAGCAGGTCCCTTTACAACTTAGTTAATAAAATCCCCTTAAGTATTTAAAATCCATTTATACATTTAATACATTCAGTTTTGTTTTTAAGCTTTCAAATGCCTGACCTACTGGCCAAACTTTAACAATTCCAATAAATCTAATAAATTTATCTTAAATAATGAATCACATATTCTACTCATTCCAACACTTTTAAACTTGATTAAATTCTCTAAATCTCTCACTAAAAGGTAAAGGTCTAAAATCCATTAGTCAAGCAAACCTTTAAATTGGAATCCCAAGACAAATGTGTCCTCTTCACTGATAAGCTATATGCCTTTAAATATTATCCTCTTTATATACTACATATAAACTATATAAATATTGCCCCATGATTAGAAACCTACTCCTAAACTTACTACAAAAATATTAATTCTGTAGGTTTGATTTACTCTATATTTAATGCAACCTTCCTGGAGGGAAAAGACACTAACCCATTAGATTTTATTATGCAAAATAAATTGAGGTTGCCGTTCCAAACAAGTTGGAGTTACCCTTCCAGAAGAGGTGGGCGCTATGGTTCATCAGTTGGTGGAGGATGCATATTGACTAGAGATTATTGACCAGGATGCACAGGGTCTAGGGTGATAGCATAGTATTGTCATTAGGACAACAGGAGACTCCTCATCCATTCCCTATGGATGAGGTTTGTTCCTTCTGGATTAAATATACAGGTCTTCATTTTGGTTTAAGTAAGTGGGATCTGGCACCCCACTAAATATTACAACTAATTCCAAAACTGCTTTTGAAGTTTGCATTTCTTTAGCTTTTTAAAGTTATTTTAATGCATTTCTCTTCATCTCTAGGCACATTTATGTCATTCTTTTCTCTGATTTGAATAACAACAACAACAACAATATAACAACTGACTTACTGAGCATTTGCTATTTACCAGATTAAGTGCTGTCCAGAAGGTATCTAGCCAGGCACTATGAAAAAAGAGACATGTATTGAAGAAGATACAAAGTACAAGAAACACTGTACATATGATGCCTCAGTCCCCTTCAAAGTAGGCACCTTGGGACCTCACACAGTTTTCCCAGCATTTCTTCCACTGTTCAAAACACTCTGCAAAATCCTTTGTTGGAATCCCCATTGTATTTTCCTGAATCTCATCGATGGTCTGAAATCTCTTCCTTTTCAAAGGTGATTTTAGTTTTGGGAAAAGCCAGAAGTCAGAGGGCACCAAATCTGGGTTGTAGCAGGCCTGAGTCACCTGAGTGATTTGATGTTTCACCAAAAAACTCTGCACAAGGTGTGATGCACGAATGGACATGTTGTGGTGATGAAGCTGCCAATCACAGTTGCCTGTAGCTGTGACTGTTTTCATGGTATTGCATCTCTCAACTGACGAAGAACATTGAGGTTCTTATTAATTGTTCAGACTGGAAGAGTGTGCTCATGATGGACAACAGCTTCCCAATCAGAAACACAGTTAACATGGTCTTGATCTTACTGTAACTTTGCTCCACCTTCTTTGGGCATGGAGAACCAGGTGACTTCCATTGGGATGACTGGATCTTCATTTCCAAATCATAGTCATAGACCCATGATTCATCTCTGGATATGACCTTCTTGAGGAAATCTGGTTCATTTGTGGCAGCTTGAATCAAGTCATTAGCAACATTAATACAATGTTCTTTCTGCTCTGGTAGCAGAAGGTATAGAATGGATTTTGCCATGACACATTTCATGCCAAGATCCTGCACCAAAGTCTTGGACACGGTAGCTTTTGGAATCCCCAGATCAGCTTCTAGTTCTCACATCGCCAGTCACCTATCTTTGTTGATTGCAGCTTGTACACATTCAACATTCTTAGGTGTTCTGCTTGTTGTAGGTCTTCCAGAACATGGATCATTTTCAACAGATTCTCGACCATCTTTGAAGCCTTTGTGCCACGCTTTTATTTGTGCTGTACTCATTGCATCATCCTGAAAGCCTTCTGAATCATCCTAATAGTTTCCATGAAGGAATATTCAAGCTCAATGCAAAATTTGTGCAGATTCATTTCTCTACTTGCTCAGTCATTTTGAATGTGATGGCCACACAGTACACATGATCACTCTATGGCATGTACTGCCCCCACTGACTAGTACAGTGAAGTCGTCATTGTTCATGCATTCACATTCCAATCCACTCTCCTTGGTGGCCAGGTTACATCGATGGCATGCAAACTGTTCTCGTTATATTAACAGTTGCTGGACTTTTTTCTATACAGACCTCATATACTTAACTCTTAATCCTCACAGCAGTCCCATGAGGAAAAAAACTAATGATTGTTCCCATCTTATAATTTAATTATTGTTATTATTATTTTACGCAAAAGAAATAAAGCAACTCGACCAAGGTCACGTAGTGACAGATCCAGGATTGCAACTCAGGTGGTAGCTTTGTGCTTCCTCACTAGGAAATACTATTTATTTTTCTATTGTAGCTGAGACCAAACAGGACTTTAATTCAAAACCCTTTAGTGAGGAGTAGCCTTTCCTTGTAGTATTCCTACTAATTTCTTTGCTGCCTGATTGACTCTTGATTCATTGGCAGGATCTTCTTGCAGTTGAAGAGTCACCACTGATACGATTGCATTGCTGATCTCACAGGTCTTTGCCAGCATCTGTTATCACAACCAGCGCCATGCTGATCACATGCTGTTATTATCTGCCTGCTTACCTGGCCTTCATAGAGAATGCATTATGCATGTTCTCCCCATCTTTATTTCTTATTTGATTTTCTGCAGTATGTATTCCACTCTTTACGATCTTCGATATGAGTTTTAATTGTTATTATAATTTTAGTTTTGTTAAAAGTCTTCCTTGTTCCAGCCAACTTCTTCTTCTTCTTTTTTAATTCTCACCTGAGGACATTTTTTTCAGTGCTTTTAGGGAAAGAGAAAGGGAGAGAGAGAAACACTGGTAAGTTGCCTCCCATAAGCGCCCGGACTTGGGATCAAACCTGCAACCTAGGTATGTACCCTGACTGGAAATTGAACCCACAACCTTTAGGTTATAGGATGATGCGCCAACTAACTGAGCTACACTGGCCAGGGCCCAGCCAGCTTCTTTTGCACCCAGTTTATTGTTTTTAGAACTCTTCCTATTGTCTTGCATTCTTGATGTTTTCTTTCCTAAAGGCTTCTAATTTGGATATCATCAAGGACACAGCTCTTGGACAATATTGGACAGTGACCAATTGGCTACCAAACTAATTCTTTGAATGTCTTCTGACTGCTCCAAGTGAAACAGTTTCCAGAGTGTGTTCTTCCTCTGCATCTTGGATATTTTTTCTTCCTCTTTTTTTCATGTGATTTTTTTAGGCTCCCTTCGGGAAAGGAATAGGTCTTCCCATAGTGCAGCAAGAAAAGAAGCAGTGCCTCATTCACTAGCTGGTTCTTGCCTTACTATCTTCTAGGAGAAGTTCAGTCTAATGGAAGTGAAAAAAATCGGTGAGCTAGAAGAGATGGGAAGAAAGTGAGGAGAGAGAATAAATAGCCTCTGGCTGCTCAGGCTTATGATTCTTCAGATCAGAGTCTCTGAGGCTCTTCAAGCATTAATTTTAACCCATGTTTGTGAGCCATATATTTAGTTGAAATAATTCTCAGAGTCTAGTAACAGTTCCCTGTAACTCTTTTTTATGGTGTTTTGTGTTTTATATTTTTTCTATGAATTTATAAGTATTTTAGCTAAAAATCATAAAAGGATATATTGAAGGTTGCCAGTCAGACTCCATTTAAATCAGAAGCATTTAGCTATTATTCTTAGACCTTGATGGATAGATTGTATATGCCAAATGACTTATTTCTGGATTTTATAGTGGACTTTAAAATCCCATCAGAAAACACCATTGCCTCTCCATGGTGGACAGTAGAGTTTAAATCCCTTTGCCCAGCATTCAAACGATTTGGATCCCATGTGCTTTGGCAACCCTCAATCTTACCACATCTCTATGTGAACCCTGCACTCTAGGCAAAGCAGTCTGCTGGGCTGACCTTTGCGGCAAGTCTGTGCACTTCTACCCCTAAATCTTTACTCACCATGCCCCGTGGCTGAATGTTCTTCCCTCCTACCAGGGGCTGCTCATCCTCCAAGGCCCAGCTCTTGAAATACTCCGGCATTTATGGTTAGACACTGCCTTGTGTTGCAGCTGAGTTCTTGTTTTACTTGTCAGCTTGATTGTACTTCCTAGTGTGACAAGGTCCCCACATGGTGTTCCCGTTTGTTCTAACAACCAGCAAATTAATTTGCACAGTTAATGCAAAGTCATTTGACTGAAAAAAGACTTATAACAAGAAGGGAAATGAAAGTGAAAATAAGTAAATATAATAAAAAGGAGATATAGGGCAGACAAAATAGAGATGACAGAAGAGACGAAAGAAAAGGCAGGTAGACAAGGAGGAGTAAAATAGACATCACTTTTTTTAAAATTCAGGATATTTAAAGATATATAGATATATATATCCATTGAAATGCTTGTTAGTATGCCAGCGCCTTCCACGTTGGGGAAAAGAGCCTGTCCACTTTTATTTACAAATTGCAAAGCTTATGTTGGAAACAAACATTTATCTTCCCAAGAAATGCCACCGCTTTTGTATTGTTCAGAGAATGGTTTGGGTTTTAAAAGGTATTTTGAAACTCCAGGGTGTCTGTCAATTTTCCCATTATTCCTGTGAGTCTCTTTGACATTCACAGTCTAATATTTTTTGCCTAATCTTTGTTATTTGAGAGATTAGAGCTGTCTCATTTTACAACATCTGAAAGATTTTGTTTGAGACCAGCATTTATTTTACTATGTGTACATTTTTTAAAAATCAAAGCTATCATTCTCTTAAATTTAATAATTTTTGTTTTTGTTTTAATCGTTTCATGGTGGAGTATGTAGAAGAAACTAAAAGGAGGTATGCGCACACTTGGGAAGAAATGTGTTGTTCCCTGTTCACACCCTTAAGCTGTTGTTTCTCAACCTCTGGAGCCTCCCTTCTGAGCTTGGTCCTCTCAAAAGCCCACTGACGCCAGCTTAGGCTGCCGGTTGTCATGTTACTGCGAGTTCAACACCACCTCGTAACAGCTCTTCCAGGGCAATTGAAATGAAGACTAAATGTGATTTCTGGGCTAATTTCCACTTTTGCTTACGCCGAGGTTCTAGTCAGTAAGAGATTTAAACATCCGGAGCTTTTGTAATGCATGCCTGGGCTGAAATAGGGTAGAATTGACTTTATGGCCTTTTGAATTTACACCATTCCTTTGTGGGAATGAGTTTCTGAACTTTTCATCTGAGTTCACTGCATGGTGACAGATATTAAGGTGGTGATTCTGCCCTCTGGCTGGCAGCCACGTTTCTTCCCTTACTCCCATTGAGGGGCATCTCTAGTGGAGAGGGGGGTGTACCTGGAAGCTACTGGGGGAGACACTGATACTGGTATATGGTGGAACAAACTTCTAGTGTTATGGTCAGTTCAAGATGAAAAAATTGCAGAAGCTCCCTACATTACTGGCCATTTCAGCATTAGAAGCTATAGGGGAGAAACAAACTTTCCTCTACCTTCAAGGTTATTCTGGCCAGTCTAATAATCAAATAGACATGAGACAGATTAGTAAGAGAAAATATCCAAATTTAATACGTACATATGTCTGGGAAGCCCATATGCATGATGAAGTCAGAGACCCCACTTACAGGAGAGGTTCTGAGATAGAAGCCATGGGGTGGGGTGGTGTGGGGTTGAGGTACTTAAGACACTCTGAGCTAAAGATGAGGGAATGCACCTCGAGGGCTTTGTAGGATGTTAAGAAAAGCAGATGCTCAGTAAATAGGAGTATGTCCTGCCCTTTAGATAGGTCAAAAGAGGTTATCTCTGATAATTGCTTATTATGGGCAAAGCCCCTGATTCAAGTTGTTCTAGTTAGTTAAAGGGAAGGGCAGAAGTTTCTCTTGAGCCTGAAGCTAAAATTTACTTTAGCTCAAAGTAACCTGCATGTTACTGAGGCACATTTTGGGGTGGCTTGTTCTGAACCCCCACAAAGCCAAATTAGAAGGTGAGACTACAGCAATGGAGATGGAGGGGAAGGAAAGATATTTCAGGCAGAGGCATCAGCACATGCAAAAACCTGGAGGCACGTGAGCGCCTGTGTTCTGAGAAGTGTGGGTGTAGGTAGAACATGGTGTGGGATGTGTGGACGTATACCTGTGCAGAAACTCCAGGTCCTTAACATTGACCCTTTCTGCTTTCTGTCTATCCTCTCTCTTCCTTGATCACAAAGCTCTTAGTACATCAGATTCTGTTCCAACTTTACTAAGAACAGGACCTCAGGTCTGTTGACTACAAAAAGAGTCCAGATAAGAATGACATCTTGACCTCAGTTGTGTTTCAGCTGCAGGCCCCTGAAAGCAGAATGACCTGCCAACCCCACCCTCACTTAAGTAGATAGAACAATGCCATGGCTGACATCAGGACCTGATACAGTGATTAGCCACTCCCCGCCCTGCCTCCAGTCAGTCAGTAGAGCCCACGATCCCAACCCCCTTTAAAAAAAGTATTAATCTACTTTTAAAAACTTACAAGTGCTAAGTGTCTGTCAAGTCAGAGAAGTTTTCAAAAAATTTTTTTAAATTAAATCACTTATATAATATGTTTGAACCTTTCCCTAGATCTTTCCTGAAGCAATTTGCATTAAAAGAAGGTAGGCAAGGAAATAAGTTAAAGATAATGTGTTCTGGTGAGAAATGGTTACTGAGATAAAATTAATTGAGCTATAAATAGGAGAAGAATAGGAAAATGGGCTAGTTTAGCATATTCATGATCCCACTGAGGAGGGGATGGGAAGGTGATGAAGAGAACACCATCCTGTTCCAGCCACCAGCTGACCCTGTGAACCAAGGACAGCTTTGGATACTGCGTAGTGGGGGAAGTCAGAGGGAGAAGGGCTGGAGGCCTCATTTAAGGAAGAAAGGACATTCATATCAATGGTATATTTGCAAATAGCATCCACTGAGGGATTGATTTGCAATATTACATTTTATATATTATTCTCTGATTTATTTCCTGATTATAAGTCATCCAAGGCCGGAAACTGGGTCAGATACTTATTTTATATACCAGTATCCAGCCAATGTCAGGCCTGTAATAAGAACATTGAAATATGGAGTAAAATTCAACAGTGACTTATAATCAATGGCCTTTGCAGCCGAGGTGTTTGCCTTCATTCCTTTGTGGAGCCACGTGTCCTTTTTCCTTCTGGATTAGGGGACCTTGATCGGGTTAAGAGAAGGAAAAATGACTTTAGGAGCCATAAGTAGAAAAACTGGCTTTAGACTGTCTGAGAACCATCTGAATATTCAAATTCTAAGAGTAGAAGTGTTTTGGTTATTAGAAAATTATAAATGAATACATTCTGTTTATTACATATTAAATGTAAGGGACTCCTTTTGAAGCAAATGGAAAATTTGTGCAGATAACATTTTTTGTTCCCAAGTGCTGACTTTTGGAAAATCCCAGGTAAAACCAGAAAGACCTACTATTTTAAATGAGCCCACAGGGATTCAAACTAAAGTGTTTACTTTTGTGAGCCCTATGGCCAAATATCAGTTTCCTCAGGGTACTCAGGCATTCACAGCGCCAGAGAAACACTGCCTTCCTGGGCTGTGATTCCCTCTAGGAGCGGAAGGGAGGACATGGGCTGATCTGGGCCTGAGGTTGCCAATGAGATGGTAACCGTGGCTGGAGAAATCCTTTGTTGTCTTGTTCTGGTTGTCTGCCCACGGGTTACAGAAGGGATGGCGAAATACTCTTATTCAAACTGCCCTCGAATGTGAATGTCAAGGTTGAGCCTCTCTTCCTTTAATCCACTTACAAGAGAATAAACTTGTCTACTGGATGACTCCTGTTAATGAATCTATTTTTACCCTTGCACATTTTTTTAACCCCTCTTAAGAAATGTGAAAGACTACTGATTTTTATAGAGCTCTGCTCTTTAACGCACCATTTTCAACTTGGGTTAAAAGCACTTTTTGAGGGGTGTGATATCAGTACAATACCTCATCTCATCCATTCAAGGCACCATTATTTTATGTACCAATAAGAAAGGAAAAAAAACCTTGGCAATTAATTGTGAGATATCAGATGCCATCCACTGTGAGATGTATTCTAATTTTAGAGATAATTAAAAGGCAGAAAGAATACCTTAAAATCAGTGAATTAAGGTGTACATACGTGATTTTTCACCACTATATACACACATACCATTTTATGTAAATACAGTGTTCTAAGGCCAGCTATTTAGCTTCCTTCCCCTCATTATTGCTGCCATTATCTATCTACCCATGTTACGTAGTTAATTGTACATATACATCTTATAATTAAATTGTATAATGTAATATATAAAACCTATATTATGTATAATCCATATTTATCTCTATGATCATATGATCAATCATATGTAAACATAAATGTAAAATTTTAGGTTTCATCATTATTTTTTAAAAATGTGCTGGCATATTTTCCACTTTTAGATTTTGTCACTCAACACACCTTTTTTATCTCCACTGGCAGAGCTGTAATTCATTATTTTTCTGACTGTATAATATTTCACAACGGATCCATTGGATGAGCATTCATTTTCTTTCCATTTTGTTGCTGTTATTGTTAACTTTTGCTAACAGTGATACAATAAATATCCTGAATCATATTCTTATGCATTGGGGCTTTTATTTCTTTGGCTAGATTTTTAGGGCAAGGGGAGTTTTGGGTCAAAGATATGTGTAATTTTAATGGTTTTTCAATGCTTTTTTTCTAATGATAGCTTTTTAATTTTTAAATATTTTTATTTTTATTAAAATTCTTTTTATTGTTGTTCTATTACGGTTGTCCCAATTTTCCCCTATTGCTCTCCCCTTCCCTGGCCTTCTCCCCCCACTCCCACATTCGATTCCCACCCTGTTGTTCCTGTTCATGGGTCATTTAGACTTGTTCTTTAACTAGTCCCTTCCCATTCTTTCCTCCCTAATCCCCCCTCCCCCTCCCCTCTGGCCCCTGTCTTTGTTCCTTGTTTCCATGCCTGTGGTTCTGTTTTGCTCATTTGTTTGTTTTGTTCATTAGGTTCCACTTCTAAGTGAGATCATATGGTGTTTGCCTTTCACTACCTGGCTTATTTCACTTAGCATAATAAACTCCAGATCCATCCACGCTATCATGAAGTGTAGGGGTTCCTTCTTTCTGCTGTGTAGTGTTCCTTTGTGTAAATGTACCTCAGTTTTTTGAGCCACCCATTTACTGGTGGGCACTTAAGCTGTTTCTAGCACTTGGCTATTAACCTATGCACCCCTATGTTCATTGCAGTGTTATTTACAATTTAAATCTTTTTTTGGCATGAAATACTCTTCTGTTTATTGCTTTCAAAATAGTTTGTCATTTCTCTTTTGATTTCCCCTCTGTTTCAAGAATTTTCTATAGGTGCATGTCTTAGTTTCTTAGTAGTTATGCTTTTTTTTTGGAGAAAACTTTCTGTAATTGATTTCTACTTGTATTGTTTTATAATTGGACTACATAGCATATATATTTCTCCAATGTGTTAGAAGTTTTCTTTGAGATTAAGTACAACATTTTATAGATAATCTATGGATCTTCTCTCTCCCCCTTTGCTTCTCTCCCTATTCCCCATAGACGCACACATTCTGTATTTGAGAATTAATAGATTCACTATAGATCGTATTAGTTTGCTAGTGCTGCCATAACAAAATACCACACATTGGGTGGCTTACACAACAGAAATTTATTTTCTCACAGTTCTGGAGACTTAGAAGTCCAAAATCATGGTGCTTACAGGTTTGGTTTCTTCTGAGGGCTCTCTCCTTCATGTATAGATGGCTGCCTTCTTGCTCTTTCTTCACACGGTCTTGCCTTTGTGCACACACATTACTCATGTGTCTTCTGGTGTCCAAATTTCCTCTTCTAATAAGGATACTCGTCAGAGTGGCATAGGGCCCACCCATATGACCTCATTTCACCTTAACACATCTTAAAGATGCTATCATGCGGTCACATTCTGAGGTGCTGGGGATTAAGAATTCAACATATGAATTCTGGGAGATGGGCAAAATTAAGCCCAATATCATAGATTTATTAGGTAAAGTTTATAATTAACACTTCAATTTCTCCCTGACCTTACTTTTTTGTGAACTAGAGTTGTGTAATGCTCAAACAATATATTGATCTTTCAAACTAAAATTATAATTTCATCAAGGTCTTGCATTTCTTATCACTTTTGCTTTTAATGTTTAGTTGTTATGTTTTATATAATTAATTATTGTATCTTCTTAGTTTATGCTTTTTGTTTGAAATGTAATGACTCTCTATTCCCTGCTTAGGGCTTTTAACATTACATTCCACCTTGTCTAATATCGATATTATTCTTGCATGTGTCTTTGCCTGGACATTTGTTTTCAACCTTTCTTAATCACTTTGTTGTACAGTTTTATTTTTTTTTTAAATGGCGTAAGTCAAGGTTTTCTTTGTCCAATTTGACAGCCTCATGCAATGGGAGAATGCAGTCTATTTATTTTGAGTGCAATGTCTTGATTTTATTCCTCTCTTCTTACCCACTGACTTGTGGTGTTCTGTTTTTCTCTTACCCTAATTTTGGTTTGATCATTCTCTTTTTTGTTTGGGAGATTTACTGTGCTGTGTCAATCCCTTAATGATTACTTTTCCTTTCCCTATATTTATCATTTTACATATATTTCTCTAGTATTGTTTAAAAAATAAGAAGCTAGTTGGTTTCTTACCAAGAGAAACTGTCCCCATTCATACCGCACCCCAATGAAGTGAGTTGTTGAACACTGTCATTCATTTCCATCCTTCCCTCTGTGCCACCTGCCTCTCTCAGTGTTCTGTCTTTTCCTTTCTGTAGTCTGTAGGTGTTATTTCATCATCTTCTAGGTCTACATGTTGGAGATGAGAAGTCTGATGCCTGTTTGATTCTTCTTCCTTTGTTATAACATGTTTTGTTTTGCTTCTGTCTGAAAGTTTATTAGCTTTTCTCTTTATCTTTAAATCTATAAATTATATTAGAATAGTCTTAAGTCTGTGTCTTTTTCTTATTAACCTTTGCTCAAAACTTGTCCTTTAATTGTGCAAACTCAAATCTTTTTCCAGGTCAGGGAAAATTTTCTTTATTATTTGTTTGAACATTCTATTTCTGTCATTCCTTTCTGTCTTCTTCTGGAAAAACAAACAAACAAACAAACTATGTTCTTGGCTTTTTCCTCTGAAGCCTTTTTAAAAAATATTTCTAACTTTTAATATTTTATATTTCATCATATTTTATCCCTTTATATTATTTTTTCATTCTCTTTATATTTTGACTTTTTGTTTTGGGATGTTTCTTATGCTTGATTTTATAATAACCATTCAATCTTCAAATCCATCTCCTAAATTGTTTATTTGCAAATTCATGGTGTTTGTTTAGATTTTCTTCCACAAAGGAGGAAATCTTTTTGTTCTTTAATCATTATTGCTTTTATTAACTATTTTAAATTAAAAATATATTTTTTACATCTCATCATTTATTTTCCCCTAGCAATTACATTTCCCTATGTTCATGTGTTCTGCTTGCCCTGAATGATCTTACTCTCTGGCTTTATTACAATTAAAAAAAAATATATATATATATATATTTGTATTTATTCATTTGTTTGTTTTTTTGGTATTCTTACTGGGACTTGGGTCTGACTGTTAGCTGAAATGGTAGCAATTTAGGAAGAGAGTGATAGAAGGCAGTGTGGTCTCTATATTCTGGGTGATTGGAGTTGCTTCAGCCTCCCACACAGGCAAAAGAAGAAGCCATTTGTCCTAGTTTTTCTGAAACTCTGCAGGAGAACCAGGTCACCACCTTAGTTACTTCTTATCCACTTATCCACTACTTCTTGTCTAAGGATCTTAGGCGTGGTCTTGGGGCTTAGAACCTACTGAGTTCTGTATGCCAAGCTCTTTCCAGCATTTTAGGAGTTGTGAAACTCATGATAGAACTCTCTGAGGCGGGTCACCTCTAGTCTCTTGCTTCCTTAGTTCCTATAAAGAAAATGTGAATTGTTTTCCCCTTTGGGGATTCACTCTGAGGGGCGATCTCATTTCCTCCTGCAGTCGTTTGACCCAATAGAAAGCAAATAGACTCGAGTTGGGAGTACGGCAGTAGCAAACACTCGCAAGGTGGCCACATTTTTTAGAATCCCCAGAGGCCTATTTTAAAATGGTTACATTATAAATCAGAAGAATTTTAGCAAAATTCAAAGTTTCCTAACCTTTTAAATCAGGATAAGTAATACGTCTAGGCTGATTTTTTGCCTTAATGTGCACTAGCAATGAGAGCTTAAATGCCAAGTGATGTTTTTTTTTTCCCCTTTCACGTGTGTGAGATGAAGGAACATTTATTGTAAAAGTTAAACAGAGTGACAGCTTGCTTTGGCTGATGTGTAAGAGTTCTTGACTGGGCTGCTTTCCTTTCTTCCATAATAAGTAGTTAATAGAAATTCAGTGACCTGCGGTGCGGACTTAATTTATCTTGTATATCAAGTTGATTTAACAGGAATGGAATGTGGTGGAACAATAGCTTCCCTCTCTCCCCACCTCTTGGTGATCCTCCGACCTTTCATCTGGAAAGAAAACCAGATTTAACACCATGTAGAACCTTTGTTATTTTAAATAATTGGCCTATGTTTAAAAAAAAAGTATTTAATCAATGGCAATCATCTGTTTATGTGAAACACCATTGGGTTGGGGAGGTGGTATTTTTCTTTAAAATTTTCACTTGTAGGAATGGCTGAGATGGCTGAGTACACTGTGTACTTTGCATTGTACAGAAGAAAAACCGAAAAACCTGAATTGCTTCTTTCTTTCATGGCTTGTTCTCTATTTAGAAAATCCTTAATTAATTTTCTGTGAAAGCAGATGGTCAAAGGATTTAAAGAAGCAGAACAACATCTTGCATTCCCTTCTGCTTGCAAAATGGAGAAAGTGAAAATGGTAAACTGATTAAAAGAAGTCATCTTGAAGTCTACCATGATAATGAGATGTAAATAACAACAGCAACAAATCTGAATCATTTAAGAAAGTTTTCCCATTTAAAATGCATCCCTTCGCCAACTTTGTTCTCTGGAGACTTCAGCCATTTAAAAGCATGATATTGGAACTAACCCAGCATCACTTTTAATTAGCACAGAAATGCTAATTATACTTTTTCTGGGTGATGTTCCCCTCGAGCTGCCAGGGCGCTGCATTGTCACATCACTTGCAGTGAGGTATGCACGATCACCAGACCCATTTAAAAATTATAAAGGCCAATACATCCAATCTGATTATTATTTTTGAACTGTTGGAATCCATGAGAAGATGCATGAAAATAATGGCATCAAAGTGAACAGAGTGAGCTTTTTATTCATTCCAGACACAAGCATATTTCTTTTTATTCAATATTTGTGGTCTGTGCAAATCAAATTTCTTCCCATTGAATCATTTAAAATGCCACATAAAGCTTGATTTTGAAAGAATGCTACTTTTTCATGAAACAGAGTCTCTTTTGAAAAGCAAATCCCTTCCTCCCCACCCTTCATTTTACAGGTTTAGGGCTTTGCATTTAGATTTTCTTAAAGGAATGCCTATCTCTTCTGGACTTGATTTTTTTTTTCAAGATGATAACTCGAGGAATACAGTGGATACCATTCTTTAATAAAGGCTTGTATAAATTTAATTAAGCACAAATTTAATTAACTTTATTTTAGTTACTGAAGACATTCAAACCTAATCCTTTCCTATCTTCAAACCCTGAAAAAAAAAAACAAACACATTCCACAATAGTATCTAAGCCTCACATTTACTAATATTTATCAGAATAAGGGTGAGAGTCTAAATGGCTTTTTAAAAAAAAATCACCTGAAATAAAAAAATATATATTTCATTTAGAAGGAGAGGAAGGGAAAGAGGAAGGGAAAGAGAGAAACATCAGTGTGAGAGGGGAAACATCGATAGCGTCCCATATGCTCTGGGACCAGAGATCGAACCTGCATCCTAGGCATGTGCCCTGATCAGGAATCAAACCTGCAACCCTTCAGCTACGTGATGACACTCTAACCAACTGAGCCAAATTGGCCAGAGCTAAATGGCTGTTAAGGTCTATATTTATCATTATAATTCTGAGATTGTACATGACAAAAGAAATTCATTCTATATTACATTAATTTAAAAAAACCATATTGATGTGATCAGTACTTGAGTCAGCCAGAAACCTGGGAGGAAAAGTTGAACAAAACTTTGTATTTTGGGAGGCACAATTTTTCCCCTTAACTAAAATAAATCCTCTGTAATTTTACCTCACTTGGAAAATATTCTGAATTATTTTTGAGAGCCTGAATTGCCAAATATTATAAAAGAAATGGCATGTGGTGGCTTTTGGTACACTTGGCCTACTGAATAATGGTCATAACAACACAACAGTGGTCACTGTAATATTTATTGACTGCCTGCTCTGGTCCTGGCACTGTGCTGTGTGCTTTACATAATAACCATTGCAAGTGAGAGCCACTATTAGCTCCACTTTATGACGGCGTACAATATGGCTGTAGACATTATGGAGCTTGTCCAGGACTTCACAGCTAGCAAATGACAAGGATGGGTCATACTCAGGCCTGTCTGGTACTAAAGCCTTTTATTAACCATTGCACTATTATGATGAAATTTATATGCTTTCAGTGATAGAATAGAAAGTCCTAAAGGTGATTTTTCTTCCTCTGAAATCAGGTTACTATGACCCCACTATTGTATTTTCACTGTTCTTAGGAAATGATTTCTTCTTATCTATGGCAAAAGCAGATCTCTGTCTATTATTGTTTGAACACTGACTGCTGTGAACTGAAAGGCACCCCCTCCATTAATATGCTGAGGCCCTGACTTTTGTCATGATGGCATTTGGAGGTGGGGACCTTCGGGATGTAATTAGGTTTGGATGAGGTCATGAAGGTAGAGCCCCCATGATGTTGATTAATGCCCTTACAACAATAAGAAGCACACCAGGACTCTCTCTTTCTCTCTTGCTTTCTCCCTCCCTCTCCCTCCTCCTCCTGACCTTGCCCCCACCATGTGAGGACACATTCAGAAAATGGGTCTCTGCAAGCCAAGAAGAGAGCCCTCATCAGGGAGCCAGTTCAGCAGGCACCTTGATCTTGGACTTCCCAGCCTCCAGAACTGTGAGAAATAAATTCCTGTTATTTAAGCAGCACCATATTTTGTTATGGCAGCTCCAGCTGACGAAGACACTGATGAAGTGCAAATAAGTGGAATACAAAGGACTAGTCAATGCAGGACGTTAAATGACAAGAACATTAGTATAACTATGTCAAACACGTAAGCGTCCTACTATGTTAACAGGCGCTGATCTGTGTTCCTGCGAATGTGTAACTTACTTTACCCATCCTAATGATAATTCTCTGTGGTATCTACTATTCTTCTTCTTCTCCCCATTTACAGCTAAAAATACTTATGGACAGAGGTTGAACAACTTATCCAAGGGCACAGCTCTAGGTAGAACCAGAATAGAACCAGAATTCAAACTCAGACAATCTAGCTCCAGAACCTATATTCTCCCAGAGGCTTTTTGTCAGTTTTCTTATCTGTAAAATGAGGATAGTGGCTGCCTGGTATAGAGGGTAAGGGGGAATAGGAGAGGTCATAAATGTCATATTACTAAAAAATAGCAAAACAGAATACAAGGTGTTAATATTTAGTAGCAAAAATTGTCATACCAGTTGTGGTATGTATGCAGTGAATTTATTTCTACCCCAACTCCTTTAAAAAATAAGTTGACAAAAGCTGTTTTAAAAGGGCATAAAAGTAAGGTCAGTAGGAATATCAGATTTAAGTAAAGGAGGAAGACACAGCCACAAACCATTGTAAGCCTAATGTTGGAGACAAAAGGTGAAACTCTGGCTATACATAGTTTTGTCAACAACAACAACAAAAAAGAGAGAGGATTTTTGCAGGAGGGAGAAAGTTTTTTTTTTCCTCTCCACTATTACATTTAAAAAGAAATTTTTTGTGTTGGAGCTTCTCAAGTGAACATAATGACCAATGGTTCCATTTGATTGTTTACAAATATCATCACTTTTTCTTCTCTCTTCTTGTCATGGTGGAGATATTAAGGAGCCATGAAACCTTCAAATTTGGTCAGCGGGAGGGAAATGTTGTAGAATATAAGGATATAGATAATTTGAGTCTAGATAATCAACCCTTAAATTGTTGAAAATTGACTCCTTGCCTGAGAAGGCCTCCCAGGTGCGCCAGATAGATCTGCCATAGCTGTGACAATGCTACCCCCCAGGCCGTGTCACGCTGAGGCCAGGGAGGGTGTGATACGGGTGCATAATTAGATGATTTGATGCAGTGTCTGCTCTTGGAGCCCAAATTTTGAATTAGGCACAGCATATTAGTGCAGAGAATGGTTCAGAATATAAATAAGGGAAACCCATATGCATCGTAGAATATTTAGACAATATACAAAAATATAAAGCAGAAAGTCAACATGAGTGAAATTATCATCATTGTTACCTTTTGATATATATGTCCTTCCAGTCTCTTATTCACCCTGTAATAGACATACAGATGTAGATGCGATACAGCTATGATTCAGATATAAATATAAGTGTCGATAGGTATAGATATAGATGCATGCATGTGCTCACACATACATAGTCAGAGGTTCAGAGATTCACATGGGTTTTTGTACTCTTTCCAAGGTTTCAGACCTGGCAAGCGGCGAAGATGGAGCTCAAATCCATTTCTGTTTGATACTAAAGCCCTGTTCTATATTCTGAGTATGCAATTTTTGACACACACTATTTCCTGAAAGTAGAAGCATGCATTATTTAGCATTTTGTACTGTTGTACCCCCTCCCCAAATCACCTTGCATTGGGATGCAGTGTTTCAGGTAATTAGCATGACTTTTGATATTGTTTAATATTGTGCCATAGACCATAATTTATTTAATGATCTTATTATTTTAAATCTTTACGTTTCCAATGTCCATGAGTCATTATGTGTCACTCATAAAGGTGAGGGTGATAAACTCTGTTTGTATATTTCAGGAAAGGCCTTTTCATCAAAGAGTAGGTATGTGGGCTAGATCTTGAAGTTGCCCAGAGGTTGACTAGTCAGACCTGTCAGAGAAGAACATATCCGGGGGAGGAATAAAGCATGGCCAGTCTGGAGAACTGAAAGCAGTTTAGTGTGGCAATAGAACGCATGAGTTAAGGGATCAGAGGTTTTTTCCAACAGACCTGTCTGAGTTCCAGGACTGGCTTTCACACTTCTTAGCTCTTGACTTTGGGCACCTTGCTTAGCCTCTCTAAGCCTAGACTTTCTTATCCGTAGAATGAGATTTATGAGAAGGATGTTGTAAGGGCACAGAGGCTCTGTGTATACAGACTGATGCCTCATAAGAACTCAAGAAGTACTATTTTTCTTTACTAGTGTTAGTATGATATCAGCCAACTTTGGGTGTATGATGGGGAGTGCTGAGAGGCAAAGCAGGACAAATCCAAGAGAACCTTAAATGTCTGGCGAAGGAGCTTGCTCTTTACATTATATGTAGTCAGATCTTGGTGGATTTTTAAGCTAGGAAATACCATAATCAGATTTGAATTGCAGCACAGTTGCACGACTGTAAGTAGGGACATTACAATTCCAGGTACAACACGATGAGGGCTGGAGCTGTCAGTGATAGTGTTGTCTGAAAGGAGACAAATAAGAGCCATGTCAAGGACAGAGAATCATTGGCAGTAAATAAATCTTTGGACCAAGGGTGAAGGGAGGAGTTCAGGATGATATATGGTATTTCTGCCTGTGCAGAAATCTTCCTCCTCCCTTTTTTATTTTTGGAAGTAGCATCTCAGTTTTCCTCTGGGTAATTACTCCTCCCTCGTATGCAGTCCATTCCCCAATCCCATTCCCCCAAGATGTGTGCGGATAACCTACCAGTTCCAAATCCCTGGCTACAACAACTAGTCAGGAGTGAGTCAGTGAACTGAGCTGGTTCAATGAGACCAAGACTCTTGCTTAAATTATTAGGAAGGAGAACCTCTTTTCTCTGCAATTAAAGCCAGGTGGGCATAAGCTTGTCATACCCAATCTAGAATGGAACCAGCAATAGAGAAGAGCTGAGAAGAGAGAACAGGACTGTGACTTTATGATATTACTTAGCTGAGTCTTGTCAACTTAGAGATAGTCTTCTTTAGACTTTCCAATTCAGTGATTCGATAAATTATGTTTCCTAGTCTAGCCAACTTCAGTTGAATGTCTTTCCTTTGAAATTGAATTTGAAATTTTAGAAAATGAAGCGAGTCTCAGATTTTTGCCTTGGTTTGTTTGTTTGTTTGCTTATTCATTCATTCATTTATTTGTTTTTGGTGCAAGGCTCATCCCAATGGCAGTTACTCAGGATGTATTACTAAAATGTATTAGTAAGGTGGGAACAGCAATCAAGTAAATACCACATGTAGGATTTTTTGGGGATGATTGTACTGTTTAGTCCATTTGATGTCCATTTGTATTACAGTGTTGATATATCAGAAGCACCATCAGGAAATTAATATATCAAATTTTCACCCCAGGAAAAACAAAATGTGTATTTTGAAAAACATCCTGTTTTCTTTTCAGGGATACAATAATGCATACAATGCTTTTTAAACTGGAAACGAACTATAATAAGCCTGACTGCTTTTAGGGCAGTTGTAAATAGGTAGAAGAATTAGGAAAGATCACTAAGAGCAAAGATATAATTAAACGCCGAAGCTAATATCATCCACATCCTCATCTTCTCAATTACCAGGTATGGATGTGAAAGCTGGACAATGAGGAAGGCCGATAGGAAAAAATAGGTTCATTTGAAATATAGTTTTGGAGGAGAGCTCTATGGATACCCTGGACCCCCAGAAAAACAGACAACTACACCCTAGAGCAAGTTAAGCCTGAAATATCACTGGAGGCAAAAATGACAAAATGAAGCTCTCCTACTTCAGGCACATCCTGAGAAGGCAGGGTTCCTTGGAAAAGGCAATAACACTGGGAAAGTAAAAGGAAGCAGGAAAAGAGAAGACCAAATATGAGAAGGATTGACTCCATCAAAGAAGCCACACCCATGAGCCTATAGGAGCTGAGCAGGGCTGTTGAGAGGATGTTGGGTACATCACTCATTCACAGGATTACCAGGAGTCAGAGGTGACTCATGGCACATCATAGGCTAAATAAATGGGTTGCTTTCACAAACGTTGGTCCCTGGATGTTTGGCATTTGAATCATCTGGGGAGCTTTTTAAATACACAAGATTTTGAATTCCAGTCCCCCAAAGAGTCTGATTAAGGACGTCTCTGTGTCCTGGACCCTGTATATCTGTTCCCAGGTGATCGATGTTTGGACAGGTTTGGGAAGTACTTAGTGGTGTGAAGAAATGTAGACGCAGTCACCCACCACGTGTCCTTGGGCTGGCTGTTTTGGTTATTTGGACCTTTACTTCCTCACTGTTAAACTGACAGGGTTGCAATGATGATCTTTAAGGTCCCTCCTGTCTCTCAACATACCTTCATTTCATTGACTAAACCAGGTTTTTTCTCCATTCTTGTGTGACTCTTATAAAGTGCTTCTCCTACTTCATAAAGGAGATGAAAGAAATAAAATTCAAACCCGCATTTCAGCTGTCTTTTGACTGCCGACAAGATGACAGTTTTAGGAGCATCTTGGTTTAGTGATGTGTAACAGTAACGATAGTGCGCTGCGTTGTGTGTAATTTAATCCTTAAGCATGCATCGCCCACTTAAAGTTATTTTCTATATACTTAAAATGATAGAGAGCAGAATTTTCTTTAACTTTCTCTATTTTGTTATTGTATACTGTGCCATTCCCACAGGAGAAAACATAGTGATTTTTTTTTTGTCCTTTGAAAATCAAGCTTATGCAAAGTGACAGGTTTAGAACGTATTTCTAAATCAAAGAATGACCATTATAGAACTTGGTCATACGAGTTACTTCCCTAACTACCATTTATTTGTGCTAAAATTGGCTACATTCCTGATGCTAATTCTGCAAGACAGCAGTAGGATATGACTTGCCTTCCCACTGTTTGATATAAATCTCCACTGATACGAATTGAGTTCAGCTGCAGTGAACTTAAATGCTAATGCTGAAAACATAAGGCGGCCTGCTGTTTCATTTATACCAGAAAGTTTTAACTTCTACAGTCTTCTGATTTCCCCCTCCCTACTCCCATCTCAGGTTAGATCAAATTAGAACCACCCCATTTCTGTCTGAAGGGTGGAATGTGCAAGCTTGATTTACATAACTCAACATGAAAATGGAAGAAGGAATTAATTATAGGGCTGGGTGCACTGCTGTTGTCCTTGAATAATATACCATAACAGCCACAGGAAAGCAGTCAGTACCACAGCATTTATCAGATAGCTGGCTAGTATCTGTTAAGCACCAACTTTGTCCAGTACGGTGTAATGCATTCTAGGGTCTAGAAAATAAAATATTAATGATAATGGAATTTGTTGGGTGCTTATTAAGCACCAGGCATTATAGAAAGCATTTATAGTTTTCTCATGGAATCCTCAAAACAGCTCTGTGAAGTAGGTATCCGTTATAATATCAATTTTATTTTATTTTTTAAAAAAGATTTTATTTAGTTCATTTTAGAGAGGGGAAGGGAGGGAGAAAGAGAGGGAGAGAAACATCAGTGTGTGGTTGCCTCTCGTGTGTCCCCTACTGCAGACCTGGTCTACAACCCAGGCGTGTGTCCTGACTGGGAATTGAACCGGCGACCCTTTGGTTCACAGGCTGGCACTCAATCCACTGAGCCACACTAGCCAGGGCTATTATAGAAATTTTATTGATGGAGAATCAAGGTGCAGAGAAATTTTTAGGAAAAACGACCCAAGGTCTCCAGGAACCAGAAGTCCAACACAGGTGTCCACACTCTTGGCTTCTTGGTGTTCCCTAACTTTAAAGAGTTTACAGTCCAGTTGGGAAAACAGAGAATATAGTTTTTCTGGAAAAGGCCCCACACTGCAAGGTGTGTATAAAACAAGTAATATCAGGGTACCTCCCTCATCATGAGAGATGTCAGCAGAGGTGATAGGATAATTCTGAAATGGGAACATGACCTAGAAGGGGGAAAAAAGCAAGAATGGAAAAGAAAAGTCAGTTCAATTGTACAACACTTAATCTGGTTCACACCTAGGACATTTTCCTCAAGCCCACTGACAGGCACTGTTCTCATTTACCTTTGCTCTGATTCAGAATTGATCTTGGGATGCCCTGATATTAGGTGTACCTGGAACCCTTGATGTTTACTATGGCTGATGCTCTGATCTTGAGAGAGAGAGAGAGAGTAGAATGAGATGGATGGAAATAGCAGGCAAGGGCCTGATGGTGGGAGCTATTGAAGATATCGAGAGGAACGTAATCTGTCCTAAGTGGGTCAGGCAAGTGGCATGGTATGGGGAAGAAGTTGAAGCAGATACGAGAGTGATGACAGTAGTGTAAACTTGAGTTAGGATGGAACGAATGAGGCCTATCTGAAAACTACGTAGAAAATGGAGCTATAGGATGTGCAGTCTCTGCCATCACCATTCCTCTCGACACTGCTTCTGTCCCAGTCACAGTCACTGCATGTTGCTGAGTCTGTGAACACTCTTCGGTTCTCATTTAACGGTGCTCTAGTAACCTCTTGACTTTTGGACCCAGTTTTTTCTTTTACTCAATTTTCCCCTTCTCAGATTATTTTTACCTACTTCTCTTTTTTTTCTAACGTGCCCTTTCAGTCTCTTTCCATTTTTCCCCCTTTTAAACACTCATGATAAAGTTCATCAGGGTGGGTCCTAGGATTGCTTTCCTTCTCTCTCTCTAGAGTGTATTGTCTGTATTGTTTTTTTGTAGGTGATTTTATTGTCTCTATGCTGCTGGCTCATAGGTTTATGCCTCAGACCTAGGCTTCTTGAAGTTGTAAGCTCATAACCCCAACTGCTACTTGCCAAACCCATTTGGAAGTCTAACAGCTTGACATTTCAAACTCAACACATCTAAAACTTACTTGTTGGTTCCCTAGCTTTCCACCACTTCTGTTGAAAACACTTACCCACCCAGATATTCCACTGAGAAGCTGTAAATATTCCTCAATTTCTCTTTTTCCTTTGATGCTGGCATCCAGTGTATCAGGAAAACCTTTCAATTACAACTCCCAATATATCTCAGAGTGAAAAACATGCCAAGAACCATTTCCAGATTTCTGATTTGAGTAAGTGGTGTTATATGGCTATGTCATTTAATAAGATAGGACCATATTTGGAGTGAAGAGTTATGTTCTTTTTTCATACGTGTAGAATTCAAGATTCTGGCAAGACAACAAGTTGACATATCCAATTAGCTTTTGTATATACTGGACTGGAGCTTAGAAGTCAGTTCTGATCTGGAGATATCACCTACAAACTCATAAACCTAATCCGGGATGGTATCCAAAGTCATTGGTGTGTCTACACTCTTTTTAATGAGAAAATGAGCCCAGAGAAACATCAAAATTATGGAACCAGGAGACTATGACAAGTGACCAAAATGGTAGGAAGAAAACTTAAGAGTACATGCTGTCAATAAAAAAAGAGAATTTCAAGAAGGAGATTTTAATAATGTCACATGCTGAAAGATGAGAAAATTACATATGAAAAGTGAGCATTGGACTTAGCAACATGGGGAAGAGTGGTGATCTTGGGGAGCAGTTTCAGTGGAGTGCAAAGTAGAGGTCCAGATTTAAGGGAGATGGGGAATAAGAGGGGTAAGGATGATGGAGCAGAATTTGTCCAGGACAGAAAAGAAGCAAGAAAGAAACATTGTCATCTGGAGGTGGAATATAGAGTTGATTGTTTTTAATGTGGAAGAGACTTGAGCATGTTAAATACTGTCTAGAAAAAGGGACAGAAGAGTAATAACTAGGGGAACCAGGAGATGGAAACCAAAGTGTAATTAGGGGTGTCTTTCCCCTGGAGAAGGTACAGCCTCTGTTGTAATAGGAAGGAGGAGAGGCCATGTCCATTGTAGACTGATTCATGAATTTGGTCAAAATTGCAAGAGTCTCATCTGATGGCTTTCCTTTTTTCCTATGAAGGAGGAAGATAGTTCTGTGCCAGAATCACCCCTTTTTGTGGCTACCCCTTCTTGATAGGGACTACTTTATGATATTTTGCATAGTGAAGTTTTCATGAAATACTCTCTGTCAGTGATAATCCAAAAATGAGCCAATCTGCTGGACTTCCCCCTGTTAATGACGTTACTACTTCATGGACAGACCTTTAGAGAATTGTGTGGATGCGTTCTAATCGTTCCCATGACTAATGTAAAATTGTCTATTTATTATTCTTTTGTTCCCTTTTTTTATGGCTACTTTGCATTTCACCTTCTCTGTTGCCAGGCTTGATGAGCTGGAGCAGAGATGTTTGGTATAATGGTTTAAAATTATAATATGAGTACAATTTTGATGTCCCTAGATAATTAATGCTGAAATTCACAGCCAGTGGTGGTAACAGGAGTCAGAAAAACAACTCTAAGAATAATACAATATGCTTAATGATTGGTTCATTTTTTCCCTCTACTTAATAATCAACTTTATTTTTGCCTGGTATGACAAAAACTGGTTAGGGAAAAAAATTGATATGTAACAGTCTCCTGCTTGACCCTGCCTAAGTCTTAAAGACATGTGACCTGTCAGTGTGTGGCTGGGAATCCAGACAAAATTGCAGTCATGGATTTCCTATTTCCACTTTTGAAATAACAGTAACTGCAACACCTCTTACCTCTTCGGAGACCTGAGCTGCAGCATCAACAGTCATTTCACGTTGGTTTATTGCATGATCATTAAAACAACTTTGAAATCAGATTTTCACTGTTAATAATTAAGTAATTAGGGAGTTACGAGCTTTGACAAGAGTTCTTTACCCTTTGATCCCTACAGGGAAAATAAAAACAAGAAAGGGGAAGTTAATATACTGAATTCACTGATTGGTTTTCAAGTCCTGCAAATGCTCTGACATTGAAATTTTAGGGAGAGGTGGACCAGGCACCTCCGAAATGAATTACTTTACTCCCAGTCTTCCAGCTGTATGTTTTATTGAAGATCTTCTCTCTCTTATTCCAGAGATAAATATGTGTGACATTGGCTGGGCTACCTTTTGGGAATTTCCCATATTCAATCAGAGGTGTGCAGAGCACTGAGAATCTGTTTTGAATGTCAATAGAGTCTGAGGAATGGTGAGTAGAGTAAAAATTGCAAACTAGGAAAGAAGAAAGACCTCAGAGTGTTATTCTTTGTGCTGATCTTGAGGTCAGATCTTGGCTCCATAACTTATTATCTTTCCCTTTGGCAAGTTAACTTCTCTGAGACTCAGTTTCTCACTGGTATAAAAAGGATACTAATATCCATTTCAAGGATTCCCATTTCAAGGGATTAAAGAAAACAATTCATTAGATGCTCCCAGCATGGGATCTAGCAGACACACACATACACACACCACACACATTTCTCATTCTTTCTCAAAATAAAATATCTTTACAGCTCTGAAATACCTAAAACTTCCTTTAAAGATTATTTTTGTTAGCCCTACTTCTGTAACAACCTCATACATCTATAATCTTCCTTTCCATTCCTGCTGCCAGGAATGTCAGATTGATATCCGAAGTTCAGACTGATACCCTTAAAACACAAGTCCAGCCATATAATAGGACTGCTCTGAAGCCTTCAGTGGTTTTCCATTGCATGCTTAGAAAACTCTCAAACCTCTTAGCCCAGATAGGTGGGACTCCCCACGTTTCAATTTCCTTCCCTTTCCAGTCTCCTCACTGAGTTCCCTTCATATCCCTAACTAAATCATGCCATTCCTTTCTCCCTGAAAACTACTCATCCTGGCCTGCCTCTTTGCCTTCTTTGGCTTAGAATCTCCTCCCTACCATCTCTTCCTGATGACATCCTACCCTCAGTACAGGCCAGTGTTAGTGTTCTGTCCAATCTAGGAAGTGCCCTCTCCCCTCCACTTCCCACTGCTAAAAGGATTTCTCCATCTGAAAACTCATGAAGCAGTTTTTCTTGGATTGGCCATGTCTGCAATGCTTTTCCCCATCCTCTCAGCCTTGTCACCTTCTGTCCATCCCAAGGTCTCAGCCTCAAGTCACGTTTCCAGCTGTTGAGTCTAATCCATCCCCTTTGGTATATGCTTCCTTCAGAACACATATCTCATGTGTCATGATGCCATTGTCATTAGTCTGATCACTCTGTTAATGTTTGTCACCCACTTGCAAGACTGGAAGCTCCTGGAAGGAAGGAGAGGTACCTGTTTTTCTCTCTGTTGTATCCTCAGTGTGTGGCAGAAAAAGCACTCGGTAAATATCCGTTGAACCACTAAATGAAGTATACTACTTGCCTTTCTTTATAGCTACTTATATCCATGCCTGTCACAGCTATGTCACTGAGAACAGAGACTGTGTCATTAATCCAATTGGCCCTGCAGCATCTCACTCAGTGCCTTGCTGGTCATAAGTGCTCACTAAGTATTCATTTAGTAAAAAAGTGAGCAAGCGCAGAAACAGAGAATCCTAGCATGAAGACTACTGCAGACATTTTAAGTGGTACTATAGCTTATCTATACAGGGGGAACACTAAGCCCACTTCAGGGTTAGTGGGAGTCTTTTCATTTTAATAAACAAATCACTTGCAGTGGGTTATCAAAACCTTTATTTTCAGATCTGATTCATACATGGCAAGACTGTTTTTCCAAGGGGGAAAATAAACATTCTTAAAGCAGAGATTAAAATATAGACCCTTTCAATAACAAAAACAAAAGCTGCCCTTCCACCCCAAGTTTCTGATAAAATGGCCTTTCTCGGGAGATATAATTTCCTCTGTTCACCATCTTTCTTTTAAATTGCCCAATCAATCAGAAGAAGAGATTTGCACCCCACCTGTGGTGAGACATTTTAAAGAGAGGAGACATTTGATTGCTGTGTTTAGATTTATGGGGATTGAGATGACCCTGAAGATTAAATGAAGAAGCAACTGTGAAAAAGAAACTGAAACAGGGAGGAAATTGATTTTTAAGTTGAAGACATATTGGTGTTGAGAGGTTTAAATGAGGAGATAGGTCAGCATGATAAGGTCCAGGTGGGGAGGAGGGGGGCACCTTGAGGGGAAGCCATGTTAATCGTCGCCGGTGTAATTCCTGTTGACCTTCAGGAGGCTGCGAGAATGATGATATCATGAGACTTGAGTTTTAAAATCACATTTAGTGAACACCTAATCAGAGCTACAGATGGGCTTTAGATTTGATCTTCCTGATGAAACTAAATTAAGACAGGGCAGAAAACAGATAATAAAGAGTGACTATGAAATGAAATTCCTCAGTGTTATTTTTCAAGATGTGAGAGGCAGCAAAAAATATATTGCTGGCTAAAACAAAAGAAATTTAATCAGTACAGATAAAAATATGAACTTTTTTTTTCCAAAGGGAAAAAATGTCTTAGAAACTTTTCCATAATGTATGAGAAATTTCTTTAAAGGAGACCTATGCCTGCATACCTGAAATTGATTTCTTTCTGTTTCCTTCTAGGTCATGGGTCTCTTCCCCATTCTTCTATGTTTTGCACTATAACATCATTCCTTTTTTTTGCCCTTTTTTAAAATCATCTTTTAGTGACTTCACAAATACCTTTCCAGGACCAATTATGAAACTTCAGTGGCACTCAGTAAATATGTTTTGGGTAGCTGCTATTTAGTTAACAATATTATAGAATTTAAACTACAGATCCTGTCCTTAAGAATTTAAAGAACTTTTGGGGATACCGAGCCCATACCTGAAATTATGATTAAACAATTAAGCCATGGACATCATTCTAGTAGGAGTTCAGAAGAAAGGAAGAGGGGTCCCTTTGGAGCATCATGGTAAATTACATGAAGGACTGAGATGGGCAGTGGGAAGTGGAGAAGGCATGATTAGTGGAGCATGGGGGGATGTAGACTAGAAAAATCATGAAGCCCAAATTGAACACGTGGGTGTCGAGTGGCCAGGGAGGAGACTAGAAATTGGTTATTAAGAAGAAGTAAGGGTCAACTGAAGTATAATCTGTGGACTTCGGGTAACTGGTAAAGGAGAAGTTCATGTTCTGAGAACATGATTATATAATTGTTCAATCATTTATGCATTGCAATTTTGTGTATATACTTAAATACATGGACATATGTTAGTTATTTTTTGTTTTCCTTTTTATTTTGTTTTTTATTCTTGCAGCCGTTATGTTTTTTTATTTATATATACACATAGAATACACACTCACACACATACACACAAATGATATGCAAAGCACTTTGCTAAACATAAAACCCCATGCAGTGCTTAATTAATATGATCAATTTTCTGTGGGGGGAGGGAAACATCAAACTTTGTTCTGAGCACATCTTTTTACTAGAAAATGGGCTAAAGGGAGTAATGTATGGCCTTCTGCCTAGGGAATAGAAATTACTAGATACAAAAATTCCATTAATGAGTGCAGATGGGAACAAAATTATGGTAGCTAAATGCTTCAAATAACAGATTGTTCTTTAGAGATGTACATTTAAAAATGTAAAATAAAGATGTTTAGACAATTAAAAAGGTATCAGGAACAGTAAAAGAATATCTTTTGACACATAGATAAGAGATGAGTAGGGAGAAAGAATTTGCATTTGGTAACATTATAAAAAGAATAATGAAGCTTATTCAAGCATTAGATTTTAAATCCTCAGAAAAATGGAGTGGTGAAGAATGAGAGGATAAAATGTAATGTGTTTGGAGGCTGCACAAATTGCATAAGTAAAGCACTGGATCAAGGATCTATGAAAATTTTAAATTTCTTGTGCAAACTCAGTTTCTTAGTTTCAAAAGATTACTGTAATAATAACAATAATTATTATTACACCACCATCACCACCACCTTTTCTAGATAGTCCTTGGCATAATTGCTTGTCCAGCCCTTTCTTGCCATTTTTCTGCTCTGCTCTAAGGAGCAGAGACCTGTGTCCAAAGGTCACATGTCAGCTGGCGTTTTGCTGGGTTCCGCTGTGGGAGGCGCTTGTAGGGGAATCGGTGGGTGGGAGGAAGAGACAGGCCCGGTGGTTCTTTTCCCCTTTGTCTGCCTGGGCTGCTATGTCTCCATTAGTCTAGTCATATGGGGGCTCTAGATGAGTCCCCATAGCTCTGACTCTTAGCTCGGCCCCTGACTCTGGGCTCCAGAAACACAAACATAACCTCCTGTATTGGGTATGGAGAAAGAGACTTCCTGTGTTGCTAATCTCTTAGTTGCTTCACTGTGTTCTTTGGTTATTCATCTCTTTAATGACTAATGACCTGTTTAACAACATACTTCCTAAGTTAAATTCCCTCTTTTTAAAATGCTATTTTCCTGGTTGGACCCTGACTAATATGCTGGTTTTACATGGATAATAAAAGGAATGAAATAATACAGTGGGTCAGTTTGAGATATTTGGAGAAAGGCAGTTATACATGTTCAAATAGTAATTTTTATTTGCTCCCTCATGAATCTAAAGTAATCATATTTAACCCTACAGGCTTTCACAGAAGTATTTCAAGACTTACTCATAGGATAACATTTCCTGTTGACTCTGAAATTCTAGCTAAGTATTGCTTCCTGGGTTATCACCAAAAATATTGATAAGTTCCCGAGTTCTGGAATGTACCCAATGCATATAATGTGAAGACAACCCAGATAAATTTTTCTCAGTGTTAAATTTGTTTTAGCTCCTTTGATGAGAATATGTGCTTATTTCTTTATTTTTTTTGACATGGGTAAGTTATTATAATGTTTCCTTTATTGCTTCATTGGTTTGGCCAAATTGCAGAAAACCATGGTATATGAAAGTGCCTGCCTTTATGAATCAAGTATATTTTCAAACACAGTTCTAGCACTGCAAAAACAGGCAATACTGCAAGAACTCTGTTAGTCTGTTATTCTTAAAGTCCGATTCAGTTGGAAAGTCTTATTGTATGATACTGACCTATAATGGCTGAACTCTATTCTGGTCCTCTCATACTTTATCATATCAGTTTTTCTCAAGGGTAGTTTAAGAAATGCTTATGCTGATTGAATATAAACTGTAATTGAAAAAAATGCTTATGCTGGAATCACCTGGGAGGTGCTTGTTAAAAACACAAATGCTGAATCAAAATCTCTAGAAGTAAGGTATGAAAACTTGAATTGTAATAATAAGATATTCAATGAATTAATCAATTACTTAATGTTACTGATTTTGCAGAACACTGGGTACCAATGATCGCAGAATTTCCATTAGTCTATTTTATCTCCTCAGTGAGATCAATGGTGTCCAAGGGAAAGTTTTCTCATAATCTGTCTTTCCTACACTGGCAGCAAGAGGTAATTAGTAAATGTGCAATAAGTATTGTAGAATTGATTTGAACCCCTTAATCAGCCCAAATATAAGGAGTAATTTCTTGAACATTATCCTAATGACAATAATTATGGTTGTGCTTTAAGAAAAATGAACAACACTGACAATTATCTAGCAAAAGGAAGGTAAGTCTATATTGAAAGAATAGAATGAGCATTAATAGAAAATCTGCAAGCAGTGATGAAACATATATAGATAATGATAAATGGACTTTACAAAATATAAATTGAAAAAGAGCAAATCATGCCAGAAAAACTTGATTGCTTTTTTTTGATAGAACTACAAGATCAGTAGATAAAAGTAATGTGAAATTGTAGATGCAATCTATCTCAATTTTGGTAAAGCGTGTGATAGTGTCACATGAAATTTTCCATCCTGAATTAATTGAAATTGGCCTCAGTGTGGACCTCTTGTTGTCTGCTTGATGCTGCGAAAGGCTGCTAACATCACATAACGATGCATCTGATGACTAGGTATTTCAGAGATGAGGACTAAGTTTGCCTTCAATTGCCATCCTAGTGTTTGATTTAGAAGCTGTATTTAAATAAGGTGGTGACATTTTACATTTGTGTTGCATTAAAACTTGTTAGAATCACCAGGGAAAGAGAAATTATACTAAGATATATTCAGATATCATAAATATTCATATTTTATACCATTGACAACCTTCAGGATTTTAAATATTCTACCAACTTGCACAGTTATGCTCACATATAGCCTTTTCTAAACTTTGTGAATATACAAGCATGTGCCTGTTTTAAACATATTGTGGGTTGCCAAATTTATCAAATTAAAATACAGGCAAACCCCAAATATACTTAGAATTTATTCTCAAACACAGATGCATTGGGAAATCCTAAGTGAAGGTATGAAAAAATGATAATTATACTTATTCATGTAGGCTTACTGGGTCAATTCTTTTAGAGCTGGCTTGCTTTCATAGGCTGATATAAATGTCTAGTCTGAAGTATGCATCTATGGCTGTCCAAGTATGTATGTTTGGGTGTGAATTAGAAATGACAGATTGAAAAGGACATTGGAATTTTCCTTTTCCTATGATTTTGAAGGAAGTTTTATGTGTTACTGTATTTAAAAAATTCTATTTGTGTAAAGTGTTAAGAATGTTTAATGTTAAAGGATTTGATTCATATAAGTTAGAAAGATGAAAATAAAGAAAATAATACATATATGTAGTTGATTAAAATGGTATCAAAAGAGTATGATGTGTTGAGGTAGTTATCTAATAATATCCAAAGGATATGAATACAGCACAATTAGTTATATACATATTAATGAATGATATTAAGTAAATGAACATTTAAAAAGATATCAGGGTAAATTAGTTTAATTATAAAACTCTCCTAAGAAATTGCTGGTTTGTCTAACTTTTAATATATTTAAAATTAGTACCCTGGCCAGGTGACTCAGTTGGCTGGAGCGTTGTCCCACAGACCAAAGGTTGCAGATATGATCCTGGGTCAGGGCTCATCAGGGAGGCAACTAATGGATGTTCCTGTCCTTCCCAGTGTGGCTCAGTTGCTTGGAGTGTTGTCCCATACACCAAAAGTTGCAGCTTTGATGCCCAGTTGGGGCACATACAGGAGGCAACCAACTGATGTTTCTCTCTCTCTCTCCCCCTTCCTCTCCCTCTAAAATCAATAAACATATTTTAAAAAATAAAAAAAAACCTTAAACTAAAACCTAGAATATGCTAGGAAAACCTTTCAACTAGAGGTGACAACTTTTTATTTGTCATTTTCTCTGATTATATGAATTTGTACTTTTCTATATGAGAGCTAATAATACAATTAACTTTTATTTAATGCTAAGCATCAGACTTTCATAAAGCACTTTTACAGGGATTAGCTCACTGAATCCTCCCAGCAACCCAAGAGGTTGCTATTCTTTTCATCCTCTTGCTATAGAAGAAGGATATGAGGCTTTGATGAGTAAATGACTTGGCCACAGTCACGT
The DNA here is from genome assembly GCA_039655065.1 of Glossophaga mutica. Taxonomy (NCBI): domain Eukaryota; kingdom Metazoa; phylum Chordata; class Mammalia; order Chiroptera; family Phyllostomidae; genus Glossophaga; species Glossophaga mutica. Next base: position 19,052,208 of record CM077304.1, on the reverse strand, counting down.
AGCTAGGAAGCTGGAATTTACACCCCAGCCTGCCAGTTGCCTAAATCTGTGCCTTTAAACCACAATGCTGCACAGCCTCCCATAAAGACTAAGGAAGCTTTGATTCAATTCACAAAAGAGATCACTAGCATCTTCAAAAGTAAGCCTCACTGGTACATTTGAAATCATTCAGTTTACTCAATTTAAAAATTTTTTATTGTTGTTCAAGTATAGCTGTTTCCATTTTCCTGTTATCACTTTCTTCCACCCCACCCACCCCCAATTCCTACCCTCAATCTTACCCCCTTTTGGCTTTGTCCATGGTCCTTTATACATGTTCCTTGATTTGACCCTTCCCCCCTTCTTCCCCCATTACCCACCTCCTTCCTCCCCTCTGGGGTTACTGTCAGTTTGTTCCTTATTTCAATGTCTCTGGTTCTGTTTTGCTTGCTTGTTTGCTTTGTTGATTAGGTTCCACTTACATGTGAGATCATATAGTATTTGTCTTTCACCATCTGGCTTATTTCACTTATCATAATGCTCTCTAGTTCCACCCATGCTGTTGCAAAGGATAGGCACTCAATCTTTCTTCCTGCTGCATAGTATTCCATTGTATAAATGTACCATTTAAGCACAACGCTTTAGGAACAGATGTGTTGGGTAAAGTGAGATATGTCTGCAGTGCTCAGATTTCCTGTGATGGTCAGAGACATCAGTAAAACCTCACTTTAGTCATACTCTGTGTGGGTACGGTCAGTAAGATATGTGAGATTCATGAACATAAAGAATGCTGCCTGCAATTTTTTAAAAAAATTTTGATGACCTTCCAGGATAAATGCTCCCAGAAAATGTGGGCATTCCCTCAGAGGAAAATCTGATAGCAGAGCCTAGGTGAAAATATTTAAACCAACAGAGGATCTGAATCCATTTATCCTACTCCTTTTTTAATATCACTGTACAAATAGCAGTATTTTAAAGAAAAATTATCTTATAAGGGAGGAGATTTTTTTATGGTATGTTCTTTAATTCTTTATTTAACCTCTTTAGTCCAAAGGACTTCATAAAAATTAGGGTAGCAGTGACGGTCTCAGGTTCTGAAACCTGATTACTTAGCTTCACATCTGAGCTTGAGGATTTCTGCTTCTGACAAGATGGAGTGACAAGGACTAGACTTACCTTCCTTCATATAAGAGCTAGAAAACACATGTGTTGATATGACATTGGATAGTTGTTAAGGCACAGGACATTATGACATGAAGGATAGTAATCAAGATATGGGAAACAAATGAGGGAAGTCCTATAACTGCCCCTGCTTACTGCCTGGAGACTTATCATTTCTAGACTGAGGGGCAGGGAAGGGGAACCCAGGTAGAGCAGGGCAGTCTCTATATTGAAAAGATGGAGCTAAGAGTCTAGGGAGGCCAGGGACAGCATATACAGGGTAGAACATTGGAGAGAAGACAGTTTCATGGAGAAAGAGCTCTGGATATCTACAAAGGGTGCCCCTTCAGTTGGGCCCCTTTGGCCAGGTACTGATCAGCAGATTCATGCAAGGAAACTACCAAAGACAGGGAAAAAAACACTTGAAAGGACATTCCTCAGGAACAAGAAACTCACATAGGCCTAGGACCAATTCTTCTCTCCGCCTGCCAGAGTTTAAAACTTCATAATTCATGGGACATCTGACAAATTTTGCCTCAGTAGTGAAGAATACTTAGCTCTGGACTTAACTACTCTGGTCCTGCCTAGCAAAGCTTAAAAGCAAGACCTGAAAGAATCAAATTGTTCCCAAGTAACTTAACTGCATTCCAGAACACAGCTCAAGAAAAGAATATAAAAATATTCAACATTCAACAATGTAAAACCACAATGTCTAGCTGCCAATAGAAAATTACCAAATCTAAACTTGACCACTCATCAGTAGCATCCTGAGTTAAGTATTCAAACTCTCTGATCCTGTTTCTGCATCTTCAAAATATGATAATAGTACATTTCATAGAATTATGATGAGCAAATAACTTGATATATGTCATCTACTTAGTCCAGTGCAGAGCACATAGTAAATGCTCAGTAGATGCTGATCATACATTACCGGTATGGTTATTTGCGAAGAACTCCATTTCTTACACAGACCTTCAGGAAATTTGTATGAGACCCTTCCACCTCTAACACCTACCTGCCATGAAATGTATAACAGTGCTCACCATTGCTCAGATTCCTTTTCTGAGGTACACTTTGGTTTTTGGCAGCATCCCCAATTTTATTACCAGTTCTTGGGAATATTCTTAGGTTAACAAAAATGTAAGTAGTCTCTCTTGGCAGTCAAAAATATGAGTTTTGGCAGTTGACTATTTTTATTTGTTGGAAACAAAACAGCAAAAAAATACTGCTATAAAAATATCTGTTGACAGCATTTTCTGACAGGAAAAAAGGCAACCAGGATTGATCAGAAACTTCTCCTGACTGCTACCATCCGCCAAAATCTCATTCAGGTCTGTCATAACAGCCTCCCAAGACCCCCTGCTCACCCAGTGTCACCTTATGGTCTCCTGTCCATTTTTCCCTGTCACCAATCTTATTCCAGTCCCACCTGGGCCATGGGAACAAGGGGTACAGATGTACATAATGGAGTTGCGGGGGTTACCTCAGCCGATGATCCTGTCACTGGCTCTGAACAGTATTATATTGAACATCAGTGTCCAGCTCTATTAATTGTCTTCCTAGTGCAACTACATTTTTAGCAAAACAGAGTGGAATTTGTTATATCCAATTTGGTGCTGTGGAGACTAACATAAAAAGTAAACTAATTAAAGTGATTTTAATTTAGAATGATTTATTTCTGGTTTCTTTCATTTTACTGTATGACTCTGATTTCTAACATCAAGCAGATGCCAATTCTTTTTTTTTTTTTTTTAATGTCTAAGGGTTCTACCCTATTATTTTCTTTCATGACCTTTCCTTCTTTGGTTACTGGGTTCTTTGTTTTACTTTATTTGTTTTTAGATGCTTGCACACTGTACCTCCAAAGGTTGTTAGCATTTGTCAGCCCTCAGAATGACAGTTCTATTCACTATAGGAGACAAGTCATTTTCTCCCTGAAGAAAGGGGAAGCTAATCTCCTCCCACAGTAACATGTTTTGAGAAACATAATGCAGTGGGAAAATGTACCAATTATTTCGCTGCAAATTGTCTCCCTTCCGCTAGATAGACAATCATATCAACATTTTTGGACTTTTTTTTTTTTTTTGCAGTTTTATAACACAGCTTGGCTCCTGAAAAGTTAGACTTGATGTTCAAGAAAATGAATGAATGTCCCATGAACTATGTGAGTGATAATGTATGGCTGTGTGGTTCTGGGCAGCTATCATTTGAGATTTCATTTCTGTTGATAGCTTCCATCCAAACCCTTTAGCAAGAACATTTGTTTTCCATCATACAGAGGCAGGAGCAGGGAAGATGGTCGGATTGGTTACTTATTCTTCATGAATTTGGCAGGCAAAATTAGATAGAGGGTGTTTATTATATATCCACTTCCCTCTGATCTCTTCAATGATTAGAGGGCAGTGGGAAGAAGGAAATAGCTTCTTTTTTGAGTCCATGTGCAAACCAGATTGTGCATAGCTTTAGATTTAGAGTCTGACCTGAGTTCAAGTCCTGTCTCTTCCGTGTGCTGGCCGGGTGGCCTAGGGCAAGTTGCCCAGCTTCTCCAAAGGTTGCTTTGTGTTTCTGTGAAATGGAGATTGTCAGAGCACTTTTTCTGTGGACTTCTTCAGAGAAGTAAGGACTGATGCACTCAGTGCAGTACTAGCGCTTATGAGAGGCTTTAGGATGATGGTCACTGTGATCATGACCATGGTCTTGACACATATTTAAGCTAAATGACTTTAAAATGATTTTAACCTCTTTTAATGTAAAATTAGCCTCATGTAAACTCTGGCATTTTTTCCCCAATAGAGCATACCGATGCTGCACATATTTATTATATGTGGAAGTAGCTATCATAGTTCCTGATAATTAGCCCTTCCTTATTTGTGGCTTTACTTTTCTGGGTTTCAGTGATCTATGATGAACTGTAGTCTAAAAATATTACATGGAAAATTCCAGAAATGACTATTTACTGAATTTTAATTTCATGCCATCCAGAGAAGCATGATGAAATCTTGCACCTTCCTGCTCCATCCTGTCTGAGACACGAGTCACCCCTTTGTCCAGTATATCCACGCTGTGCATCTACCAACCCATTAGTCACTGAGTAGCTGCCTTGGTTATCAGATTGGTGTTGCAATACTCGTGTTAGAGTAACCCTTATTTTACATAATCAGGCCACATTCATATAACTTTTGTTACAGCATATTGTTATCATTATTCTACTTTGTAATTTATAATGTTGTTCATCTCTTACTGTGCCTAATTTATAAGTAAAACTTCATCATATATAGGGAAAAACATAGTACACACAGGGGTTGGTACTATCTGCACTTGCAGGCATCCACGTGGGTCTTGGAAAAGTACTCCTCTGCAGATGATGGGGGACCACCATACATCAGAAGTTCTGTGTTATTCCCCCACCATATCTGAGGGTAGGGGACCTTAAATTAATGAAAAATTTAGCTATTTAAGAAAAGGTAGACTTGTTTCTAAATTCAGATGAATAATTCAACCTGATAGCTGAAAGGTATTTGTCCTAGAGGGCCTCCTTCAATAATTAGATAACATCTTAATTTCTAGAGATTGAGGAGACTTGTGGTTTATCTAATTCATTGAGTACTACACCTGAAGAAAAGGATCTAAAGAGTTTAGCTTTTTTAAGGCTGTGTGATTTATTGCCATCAGAGTAGAGTATGAACTTAGATTTCTTCCAGCCTAGTTGAGCACTTGTTCTATGATATTTTTCTATCACTCATTGGCTCTTTCGTAATTTAGCATCATTTTAATGCAAACAATGTCACATCAGACGTCTTATAAACATAAAAATAAGTTATATGTTCTCCCTGCCTACTGCTTACCATGTTAATTCACTCTAGAATTCTCTGCTCAGTAAGGTTCTAGTCAAAGAGTTACAGATTTTTGAATTAGTATTATCCAAATGACTCTTACTTTATTTTAATAGTGTTGTAACTTCATTGTGCTTTGTATGTTTGTTAACAGCGAATGTTTCGTTGGCATGCCTGTGCATTTTTCCATTTTGAAAAGATAAAAATTAAGCTTTTTAGAGATAATAACTCAAGGAGAAACCCAACCAGGTTTTAATTTGACAACGAGAGTCACATGCATGCTAGACGCACAGCTTGCGTTTCCCCCTTACCATGCAATTATCTGTAAACACTGTATGTGCGTGGCTAAAATGCTAGGAAGTCTACAATTATATTAATGTAGCTCTTTAATTGCATATAATGGGATTTTTTTTCAGGCTACAGCAACCTATCACATTTATCATATTCCTAATAAAATTACTCAGTTTTTGTCTAAGGCCTTTTTATTTACTCTTCATTTAATTTAGAAGAACACTACAAAAATAATTTAATTCTTGAGAAATTAGGTCATTTGAAATGAGGGGGGAAGTATGAAATCCAGGTTAAGAGCTGACCCCACCTGAGAGTCAGTTACCCCAAACCCCAAGTCTTACTGATGAGGCATGCTGTGCCACGGCGGCACACGCTAACAAGTGAGTCATGCCAGGACTCTGCTTATAAGATTCCCAGCTGTCCTTTGGGGAGGAATATGAATGTTTGCAACCCCTTTGATGTCAAAAACATGTATCCCTTCAAATATAGAGGAGACGTACTCCCCTCCAAAAGTGAGCTGCCTTTAAGGTAAATTTCTTCACAGTGAGTCCGTTTGCACTGAGGGTCATTAGAAACCCAACTAGCATTTCAAACCCTAAGACTCTCCAGCATATACAGTTTTGAAATCCCAATAAGGGAGAGACACTGGTCTATAAGAAAGAGCTTAATTGTATTAAAAAATCACTGAGAAATACCCATGCTGACCCTCAAAATATCAAAGTTGGTTTAAAACTCTAGTGGAGAGAAAGGAGAGAGCTAAGCACTGAGGAGCTGGATGAGCAAGGGGGGGTGGCAGGCCCTGGCAGGGTCCCTGTGAGGGCCCAGAGCCTGTGGTGAGCTATGTATCACTGGGGGCACAAAGGTGACTAGTTATTATTGCCAGCTTGCTTGCTTTTTCCTATTTGCTCTGGTTCTGTCTCTTTGACTCTAACCTCATTGCAAGTATCGTTTGCTCAAAGTTTTCCATTCTGGTTTAACAAACTCTGGGGTTGTACCTCCTTGTGGTCTGGGTGGAGCCCCCTGGGGACATGGGTGGACGCGGCCAATTCACTCTTCCTTCCCACTCTGGGGAAACCATGGCACAGAAATGGGAAGTATGGACATTCTCGCCATCCCTGTCAGAGTCATTCCTCCAGAACTGCTCCCCTGGGCTCACAGAAAACTTCTGGTGGCCTGTGTTCTCTGGGTCCTGAGAGATTCAACTCTGTCCTGGACTACAAAGTTGGTAGAGAAATTGTATCTTATTCAGAAGTGGTAAAGTCCTCAGAGAATGTCCCTGCGTGCGAGAGAGAGAGAGAGAGAGAGAGAGAGAGAGAGAGAGAACAAGAGAGAGCATGTGTGTTGAGAGGTGGAGTATAGATAGTGATATAATAGTACATAGAGATGTTTGAAGATAGAGAATCAAGGTTTGGTTCATCCAAGTGCATTGGGGATCCTCAGAGGCAGTAGAATGTGGGGGTAACAAGCCTTGACAATTGAGCTAATATTGAAACCCCAGTACCAATGCTTTTTGGTGTATGACTTTGGTAAGTTATTTGTCCTAACTCTGTTCTTCAGTTTCATCACCTGGAAAATGGGTGGAGCAACCTTTATAAGGATGTAATGAGGCATTTCTGAGGGACAAGAGTATTAATACAGGTGAGCTATTATTATTAGAAGCCCCTGAGGAGAATGGCCAACTCACCCTTCCTTTTTATATGTCTAGTATGAGTTTGGGATCAAAATGTTGTACATCTTTGGGTAAAATTAATAGACTTGGATTTTAGGGAACATAGGTAGCACATATTTGTTTTCCGTTAGATATACATTGTCTCTGTGAAAGACTGCTCCCAGGCTGCTCTATTCTGAGAAATATAGGTGGGCAGAAGTAGGTTCATAGGGAAAATAATACAATAAATAATAATATCAGAATAAACTGTGTTTTTCATACTCACGACTGTTAATCTACTTTTGGCCCACCTCGTATTAACACTGTATGCGATACATACTTAATGTATATGGGGAAGGGTGCCCAAACACTAGAGGTTTTTAACTGGAGCATTTCTAATGACTGTCAGAAAGACTGTCAGGCTTCCCCCCGCCCCCAGAATTATGTCTATATATTTACTATGAACCGAATGCTTTCCTTCCCAAATATTTTTCTCCCACAACCATCTCCTAGCCTCTAACTCTAAGCACTAAATCCTGTGTCTGCGAGTGCTTACTGAGGTCAGACAGCGCTGGTCTTTGGAGTTATCTTTATTCGACCGAGAACTATCATTCAGGTCTTATTGGTGAACATAAGGGTGATGGAGTGGATGTTAGGAGAATTTCTTACTTCCATTCAGCTTCTTACCCTTTGCCTTTTGCAGGGATTTGTCTTGTTGGTTAGACAAATAAAAGACATACCAAAGCATGGAATAATTTTTTCTCAATCTAATGGGATTATAGTTTTGAAAATGGTGAAGTAGGGTGTGATGTGTAGAGGAATAGCTCTTTGTGGCTGCCTGGAGAGTGTGAGAATGTTTAGGGCCAGTGTGTTATTTGCCAGCCTGCCTGCTTGACCTGATACATCGGCATCTAAAAGAAATGAATCTCAGGAGAGAATTTATTTGGGTCACCATAGCAACAGAAGGGGGGCGTAAAGATTGGTCTGGAAGCCTATAAAGAATGCACACAAGTCGGTATGACAACCGCAATGCCTATTTCTCTGAGTTTAAACGTTCAGGGAAAGTCTAATATTTAACTTTTCCAGTGGCATTCAAACTTTTCTCTGGCCATTGGTGGTTAATGTGGCATGACTCAGACTTTGATGTCTGATGTCTTTTTAAGAAGTTAGATTCCTTCAGGAATTTACTGACTATTACATTTTGAGTCATGATACTCCTGTGGCAGTCTAGCAGGAATAAACTTTTTCTTTTTTAATTATCTTGTTCTATCTTTTTGGTTTCTGACTAATAAAAAATGTTCTTTTCACTGATGTGTACTAACACTGGGTGCCCTTCTTTATCATTCTGTTACTGAGCTGAACATTTTAAATGTCATTTACAAGAACATTATATTGAGCTGCTCTCAAAGAAGGGCCTTTCAAGTTGGGATTCAATATGGGAATTTAATTCACTAACATACTGGAAAGAGCAACAGATTATGGGATGAGAATGGAAATTTAAATTACAGATAAAAGAGAGCTGAGTACCCCAACGAAAAGACAGATGAGTAAAATAAAGCATATGTGTTTGAAAAAGAGTGGATATAAGAGCAAGTTACACATATATATATATATATTTTTTGAAATCTTGACACTAGAACATGGGTGTTAGACTCATGGAAGTCTGAGAGTGTAGGGTTTCCAAGATAATGACCTCGTTCCCACCCATCATATGTTTTTGTCTCCAGCCTGTTCCAAACTCAGTCTTTTTCCTACTCTCTTTCCTGACTTAAATTCTTTAGTTTTTGCATAGAATCTCATCTTAGTTCCTTCCAGGCATTAAGTTGGATGACTCACTGTTCCAGTCCCCCTGGTACTATCACATTTTAGCACTGAACATCCCATGAAACTCCTCAGTCCCAGGCAAACCGGGCGACTTGGTCACCCTCACAGGGTGTTCTTTGCAAATTGCCTCCTGCTTTCCACACCCATTTCCAATGACTGCTCTGTTCCCTGCCATGGTATGATTTACACATTGTCCAGACACACACTATTCAATATGTTAGCCACTACCCCCATGTGAATATTTAAATTTAAAAATAATTAAATTTAAACTAAATTAACAATTCAGTTCCTTAGTCTTTTTAGCCAAGTGCTTAACAGCCACTCGTGGCTAGTGGCAGCTACCCAATGGACAATGCAGATATAGAGTGTGTCTATGGTCTCAGGACATTCTATTGGACAGTAGTGCTTTATGTAACAGCTATTGAGAATGGGGGTCGGGCATTGCAGGGGCACGTGTGCAAGTTTTCCTTATAATTTTGGTGCAGATATAATGTTAACCAGAAATCTGAGATGCTGAAAGAATCAAGTGATTCTTCAGTTCCACTTTCTTTGAATTTCTCCTTATACAAACTATGATGCATGTAATAAGGCTATTTGTCATCCTTATTGGGTCATTCGTCACAGGTATTGAGCACCTGTGCTGGGATAGTGTGATGAATTATGGCATCTTCCCTGTAGTAACTGGTCTAAAATGAGAAGAAGAAGATTATGGCTGTTATCATAAAATAAGACTTTTCACAAGGTACTCGGGAGGGTTTGATGAACAATTGGGGTTGGTATTGGGAGGATTTTGCAGAGGAGATGGTACAAAGCAAGGAACTGAAGATGCAAAAAGAGGCAGTGAATGTGGAGCTAAGGAGCTGGACAGCCTGGGTTTGACTCTTGCCTCCTTTCTCCCCTCATCAATTTACTGGCTGTGTAACTTTGGTCAAGTTTCCTAAGTGATCTGTGCCAACGTTTCTTCATCTATAAAATGAGGAGAATAAGAGTATCTGTCTCACAGGGTTGTAATATTGAAGTGAGATGATGCTCACAAAGCTCCTTGAGTAAGACCTAGCATGTGGTAAGAGCCACATAAAAACTTGTTAGGAAGGGTAGTGGAGACACAGAATGTGAGACGTGCAGAGACTACAACAGCGTGGTGAGATTAGAGAACCACAGGCTTTCTAGAACTGTTGGAGTTAAAATGGTGGTAGTGGCTGGTGGCCATGCTTCGGGGGTGTGTGGGTAGTTTGGGAGTAGGAAGAAAGGGATGAAGTGGGAGAGTTGAGGAGTCAATGGGGCATTGCCAAGGATGGGGACGTGTTTCTGTAAGTGACGGGAAGTTGTTGACATTCTTTAAGCAGGGAAGGAAGGAGAGAAGATATGTAATTTACAAAGGTCCCAATCCGATGGCTAGGACGATGCATTTGAGAAGGTCGACTGCATCTGAAATATGGGGAGGTCTGAAAGGAGATTACAGATTTGACAGATATTCAGGAGGTTAAAAAAAAAAGAAGAATTTGGTGGCTAATTGGCTGTGGGAAATGACTGAATAGGAAAATCCAGTGTAAGAATATAGCAGTTAACCCAATGTACTTGGAAATAAGAAATGTGGGTTTAAATGTTGGAGCTAATTTTAAAGACAGTTTTTCCTGCCTTTAGATGTTGTCACAAAGAATGTGCTATTATTCTTACTTATTGCTCTATTGTTAACTTATAAATGGAGTTTTCATGTATTTAAAAGAAAATTTCCCTGTGATATGGAGAAAGAGAAAGGAAAAATTTGAGGGTGGAGGGTGGTAGAAAGTTTAACATCATTCTGTTATTCTAAGTTATTGCTTTGTCTTTGGAAAAGCAATAAAAGCTTATTTCCTTTATAACTTCGTCTGTGTACTCAGGGCTGTCACATTAACCCCACATTAGTATTAGATTTTAATAAAGGACAACACAGCAGGAAGAAAGATGTTTGCTAAATCTAGAGAGTGGGCCATATAATTTAGTTTTTGGAGGGTTTCTAATATTGTTTTTATTTTTTCTTTGTTTGAAAATGATATTTGACTTTGCCAAATAACAGCAACAGAAAACAAAGGCTGTGTTTGGATAATACTTGGGAGGTGTTGCTAAACGTAAGCTGGGGCTTCTGTTTCTTTACCAGTTTCCTTTTTGGTAGCATGTTGACGCCAAGAAAAATTGGATCCCTTGATTGGAACGGAGTTCCTTGAGTTTATTTTTGGGCATCTGAGACGTGTTTTTGAAGATGATCTTCTCTGATGTGCTCCTGTCATTTCTTCCCACACTCCCTACTCAATGCATTTGGTGATTATGTTGCATGATCTCACGAATCTCTGAGCCACTAATGGCTAATGAGCTTTGGTCCTCAATCCAGAGCTGGTTCCTGCTGCTCACCCACTTGAGTGATGTCCTTGGCATGCTCCTTCTGAGCACCTCTTCTCTCACAGCTCCTTCTATGAGCCACAGGTTTCCTATCCTACATGATTCAGGCCCAGATGTTTCCACGGATGGGAGCTCTTGCCCCCTAACCCCCCACCCCTGGGTATAGGGATGCTACTGCCAAGACTACTACTGTTTTTTATTTTCCCTCTTCATTTTGCTTTAAAAAGATTAGAAATGAAGGGAGAAGCATAAGGCTGCATATTTATATTTTCTACATGGTTTGTTGGAATATAGGGGAGAGGCTGAAAATGTCAGGTGAAATGGAATTAAGCAATTCCATTTGGGCTGAAGTGGGCTTCAGTTATCTATGTCATGCCTGCCTCATGGTGGTAATAACAAATTAACTCTTGAAAGATTTGGTTTGCCTTATTTTCAAGTGCCATCAGTGCCTCTAATCTCCTTCTCATGGTGCATTCCTTGAGGCTTCATTAGTGTCAAAATATAACAGTATTAGCAGCTAATATTTTGGGTTGCTTCCTATGTGCCAGGCACTGTGCTAAGTACTGTACATTCATTATTTCTTTTACTCTTTAATATAATTTACTGAAGCATGTATGGTTATTAGCTACACTTTACAAATGAGGAAGCTGAGGTCAGAGAAGTTGATATATTTGTAAGAAGTCACACAGTAGAAAGTGGAGGAGCTGGGACTCGCTGATCTAGGTGACGTGGCTCTGGAGTCCAAGCTCTTAGCCAGTATCCTGTAAGTATTTCTTTCCCTGGTAGACACCAGTCTTTCACACATACTCCTTGCTTTACTAAGAAGTACCATATGTAGTAATAAAGTCTGCAGGATCTTGCTGAGGTACGTAGGATCTTGCAGAAACCAGACTTTCTTTGCCTTTCCTGTTTGTTAGGCATGACAAAGATCTAAATCTTGCTTCAAAATGGCTCCCAAAGTGCTCCTTAGAGACAGAGAAAATCACCCAAACTCAGCACCTAAGTGTTGAGTTTTCCACAAGAGTAACTTTCTCTTTAGAACATATTTTGATAACAGTAGTTGAAACTCTTTGAGGAGCAAGGCACGATTTTTAGCTTCCCCATTTTTACTGGTGGGAAATGGGACCCAGAAAGGTTAAGTGACTCCCCCAAGGTTGAGTTGCAAGTCTTCAGAGGTGATAAAAGAGATGGCCAGAAGACAAAAGAATCTCAGCCTTCTTTCCAAGACCTATAAGTCTGGGGCTTATAGGATTCTCTTTGCTTCTTCAGCTTATAGAATACCACTCCAAGTGTTCGAGCTGACCTCTCGTTTTTCCCTGGGAGAGATAGTGCCGCTGTGGCAACAGGTCCTCATGTGGACCCAAGTTGGTTGATTTGTTTAGTTACTGCCTTTTGTGGTGCTCTTCCCACTCAGGAAGGGCTCTTGCTTTTTTTCTCCTGTGCTTCCTCAATCACATCTCCCATTTGCTGCTGAAAAGGGCCACAGAGTGTTCTTATTCTGGTCATCCTCTCATTACCCTTGGCCAATGTAGCCTCGGGCACAATGTAGGTAGCATTTATAGTGGTTTTCAGCAGAGTTGGTATTCTTTTCTGTTTTTCCAAAACACAGCTAAGAAATATCTCCTGGTAGTCAGACAGGATGGAAGCTGCTCACCCGCAGGTCAAATCCTATTACAAAGAGTGCTGCCCCTGCTGACATCTCTGCGTGATGAAAGGGGTCTTCTGCCACAGCACCCATCTTTCAGAGAGCAACATGAGACCCATTTACACCTTCCAGCTGCTGTTTCACCTCCTTCTTTTCATCTTAATCACTTCTGGGGCACTCTTCCTTCTTACCCTTTGAAATTCCCAGAGACCCTTTTCAAAACAGCTCTAATTCTTCCAAACTGCACAGAGCTGTACAGAGCCTGCTTCCATTTACGAGGATTGCTTAAGGCACCCTCGACTGTCAGATCCAAAGGCTGCTTCTCAGCCCCTTCTCTGCTGCTGGTACTATAAGCCACAAGTTCATCCTTCATTTGTCTACAGACCCTCTGTGGACCCAACACAGTGCCTGGTTTGTTCCAGGAGCATACGTAGGAATAGCCAGGAATGACAGCCTCTGAAGAATAGGCCTCAAATGGGCTCCTTGTTATTTCTTGGATGCAACTCTTCTTTCTCACTTAAATACTCCTGGAGCATTAGCCTGCAATTCTAAACACTCCACCTCTATTTGTGTAATGATTTATTATCTACATCTTCTGGCTATAGCTTATCTCTTTCAACCACTACAATTTCTTACTTCAGCACCTGTAATGTTCCTCAACCCCAACCCACACACACAGGAACATCTGCACACTAAATACTCCTGGAAGCTGCTTCTACCAAAGGAGTTAAAAGTTTTCATTTCTTTAGGCAAGAAACACAGTCCCTTTGTCTGTGCCAATTGTCCTGTCCTCTGTTGATGAATATGTAGAACTGACATCAATTCCAAAAGGCTTTACCCTCCCAACCTCCTAGACCAAGGGTCAGTACATTTTTTCTGTAAAGGAATGGATAGTAAATATTTTAGACTTTGTGGGCCATGATGTCTCTGTGGCAGCTACTCAGGTTTACATATGAAAGCAGCCCTAGGCAATGTGTAAATGAATGGGTGTGGCTATGTCTCAATAACACTATTTATAAAAAAAGTAGGCAGCCAGATTTTGGTTTGGGATCTTAGTTTATCAGTTCCTGACTTATACTATTTATATTTTTTAGCCTGAAATTTTTGAACCAGTAAAATAGGATTCCCAGTGTAATTTCTGTGATCAGGTACAGGTCAAACTACTGTGTTTTGTCCACAGTAATGTTACCCTGAACTCTTCTGGAATGCAAGCCCAGCTACTTTTAAATTTATCTCTCACTGTAGCTGAAAGTTGGGTTTTACTTTCTGCTGTTTTTTTTTCCAGATTTCTGTTGATTTAATTCTTTCCAGAATCCTCACCTTAAGCAATTTCTTTTATTTAACTTCTTTGGTTCTTGCCCTCTTCAGTCATAGCTATGTTGCCTTAAAATTATCTCCTGGTCAAGGAAACCTGTATCCAGGTTTGTTTGTTTGTTTTTCCAGACATTTTCTATCAAAAACACAGCTTCTAATGATAGGAAAAGCATGGATGTGGTGGAGAAAGCATAAAATCTAAAAGATTCATTGGTTCAGCCTCAATCCTTTAGTTGCAGACAACAGAATTTATTCTATGTAAAGAGAAATGATTTTATTACAAGGTATTGGATAATTTGCAGACTTTCCAGGCCCAGGAAACAAGTTTGCATGCTCTACAGCCAGAAAGAATGCAGCCAGCAGAAATACTCTAAAAATGCAAGGGACTCTAGAGAAGTCATCACCACCATTTCTGCCTTCCGGTCATTAGTGCTATGAATTGAACGTAACCTCCTTGACTGCTGCCCTCAAAGAACCACAGGCTCTGCACTATACTTGAAAGAACCCTATTTCTTCACTTGCTGCTCATGTCCTCCTTCCTTGTTTTGTGTATCTGCTTGGCTGAATCCAGGTTATATGAAGGACCAGAGCTGCAAAGGAGTCTGAAAGCTGGTTCATAGCCTCCATAGTACTGAAAGGTATAGGGGAGAGTAGAGTGATTTAATAGTAGTACCTGACAACCATTTATTGGCCACAACCTTGGGAGAATTACTTCATTTGAATTTTTCTATATATGCAATGGGGATAAAAGGACACATTTTAAGAGTATTGGTAAAATTGTTTGAAAAACCCGTAAGATACAGTAAGGGCTCAATAAATGGCCATTACGTTACTATAAACAGACAACGAATGGACATTTTTAACTGTTATAAGTATACAATGAACACATTGATAAAAGTTTATTTGTGTTTAAAACCCTACAGAATAAGAATGGAGAAAGCTTCTCACCTCGACAATTTCAGTGTTCCAACTCGCTGACATTTGGTCCTCTGGTTACTTCAACTTAACCTCAAAATGCCTTTAATACATGATTCACTGGAACCAATGCCTCCAGTCTTACTCCAACCCCTAAAATTCACCCACATCTTTTTATTCATAAAATATGTTTTCTAGGTTGTAAACATTACATATGATTACTGTGGAAAAACTGGGGAACATAGAACAGTATAAAAGAGAAGGTGAAGGTCACAGGTAATAATTCGTACTCATTCCTGACTTATGCATGGTACAAGAAGAAGGCATTCATCAGAGCCAATACAGATTCATTGCTTGATGCTAATGGGATTGAGGTTCACATTCAGCAAAAATTTGAGAACACTCTGGTGCTTGAACAGTGATTTTTTCCACATTAACATTTGGGGAGGCAGTTATAATTGTCATCCTCAATTCACAGTGGAAGAAACTGTGACTGGAGATGACCAGCGCAGGGTTTCACAGCTTGTATCTTGAGAGGTCAAATTCAAACTTGGATATGTAGACTCCAAGTCCAGCCAGCTCCCTTTTCATTATCTTCAACATCTCTTTTTATGAGTTGTTTTGCCCTGTGGTCCATCAAGAACGCATAGAAAACACTTCGGTTGCATTCCTATCCATTGTATTTTCAAGGTGGGCCATTCTCATCCACTCTCTGATAAAGAGTGGGTTGGAATCACTCTTTCCATTTAGGAAAGACAATGTTTTGCCAAAGATGGTGCCAATTAGCTTTTTAGACATAACTTTAATATGATAATATTATGATTGACAGTTCAGCGCAGAGAGAGTTTATATTATAGTAATGAAGGTGGAGATTTTGTTTTTTGACTACTAATGTTTAGCACAAACTAGAATCTCAGTTAAAAATCTCTTGAAATCAATTTGTATTTATAAGAACATAAAGATCCATGGGAAAACATGTTCCTAAATTATCTAGTAGTGGCCTATTCTTAGAATGAGTTATTTTTTCATACATTTATAAAATGGGGAAGAAAAGACAACAAATGAATAAGTGTAATTTAAATTTATTTGACTGTCTCTATTTTTAGTGTTTTAAAATACATTTTCACATGATATTTGAATTTAGAGGTGGAATGAGGTTCAAAAAAGGACTTCTGGATTTGTGTATGATGCACCAAAAATTCTCCTTTCATGTGTCCTTGAAAATTGAGCCTCATTCTCTTCTTTTCTATATTTAGCTGTGGTACATCCAATAGAGTGTCCAAGCTCTGTCATTAAATTTCTGCAAGTGCTTTGCCATACGTAAATCTATTTCCAGTGACCCAATCTCACTAGGGCTAAAAACAAAAATAGAAAATAATCATCTTGTGTAGGTGGTAGAAGGGGATGGACTCAATTCATTTCTGGGGTCATTGGGTCCCACACTGACCCCAACGGGCTGTGGGAAGCAGAGCTAATTGTACCGGTGCAGCATCACTCCATGAGATCTGGCAGAGCTCAAAGGAGCCTGTGTGTGTCTCAAGTCTCCATGAACTGAGGCTCAGTCATGTTCAAGGGGTAATGGTATGGGTGACCACGGCCAGGGGCAGCTGGAGCCGCAGTCAGTGGGACTGTTGGGTTTCCTGTGCAGGCTGTGCCCAGAGATGGGATTTCTCTTGGACTGCCGCCAGGTTGTCTTAGTCCCTTTATAGAAACCATTCTTAGGAAAACACAAGTCCTTGCTTTAGGATACTAAATGTCACGTATTTCAACATATCTTTCTCTCTTGTTACAGACACATTAATTGTTTTCTGTGGAATTTAATTGCTTTGCTCCTCAGCTAGCTTCTTTCTCATTGAATTTCATATAACTTTTAAAGATGGTCTCTCCCAAGACAGAAGAAGTGGAGGAGGCAAAAAGGTGTCAGTTTTCTCTCCTCTTATGATTACCTTCTAGCCAACAGATGTCCTCAAAGACAGCCTTACTTTAAACATGGTTCTAGGGTTTCTTCAGTAGAAATATTTCCAAGCTTGGGATAGATTATTGTGACCTATTTTAAATGCAAGCCAACAGGGATATTTTCTTCACAGACACTATGCTTTACTTGTGTTGTTAATAAAATTAGAAAGTACTTGCAGTTATAAAGTTCTTTAAGTTTACTTGGTGGTAAAAACAGCAATTACAGATGAAAAAATCTAATTCTTTAAATCTTGGGGAAAGCATGAATTCTGAATGGGACTTTAGTTCTTTTTCCATAGGGCTCAGTTCTGTCTTGAAGAATGTTTCACTTGTCAAATACCCTTTCTCCTTCATGTTCTCAGAGTAGGCAGGTGGACAGAGCTACATGAATCTAGAGCTATGATTCTCAATCTTGGTTGCATGTTACAATCACCTGGAGCACTGTAACAAGTATTAGTTTCACCCTCATAGAGTCTCATTTAATTGGCTTGGGGTGCGGCCTATGTTCTGGGATTTTAAAAGCTCCCCAGTGATTCTAATATGCAGCCATAGTTGAGAACCCCTGATCTAGGGCAAGGATTTCATAGTGCATCTGTTGGATTCTCAGTTCATAGCTATTGAAATGGGCTTTTGCTAACTAATGTTAAAGGAGAAAAGGAAGCTCAATGACTCAACAAAACAGCTGAATTACCAGGACTCAGAGAGGGTAGAAACCAAGACAACTATGGCAAACAAGGTAGTGTGGACTAGTGGACAACCTCTTTAGGCACTATTGGGATGAATCAGCTCTAACCATTTGCTGTCCTTGAAGTTCTGCATAAGATTCAAATTCCAGGGAGAGAAGAGGATTGGCTAAACTCTTAGACCTACCTTAGTCAGGAGGGGGTGGGATGGGGTAGTTCCTCAAAGGAGAATTAATTTGCTTTTCCTGGAAGATGGCACTGTTGATTCTTGGCAGACAGCACTAACAGATGTCTCCACACTCTGAAATCATTCTGCTCTGGATGGGGAGGATGTAAGGAGTGTTTCTCTCAGAAGGTATTTGGCTCAGGATCAGACTCTTCTTGGTGCCTGCTAATTTGTTCATGATATTTATTCATTCATTCAGAAAATGTTTATTGAATATCTATAACATAAAAGTCATTCTGGTAGTGCCAAGTTGAGGATGTAGTCGATGCTTTTAGGATGCTTACACTCTCATAAGGGTAAGAGATATGCAAATGTAAATATAATCTGCCAGGCATATCCCCTGGCATTATTCCATAGATAAAAATGGCATCAGTCAGACAACCAGTATTTGAATGCCTACAATTTATTAGGCCCTCATACCACCCAGCCACTGAGAAGAAGTTGGAGGGTAAATCACATGTTCTTAGACAAGCTTGCACTGGTTACCTGTGGCTGGAATTTCTGATCTTCTGACAATTTTTTTCTGTTGTTTCTCTTTCTTGGACTACATTATTGATGATGTCTTCCCTCTAGTGTACCTGGACTTGGAACTGCCTTTATCCTTCCTGCTTTAGTTGATTTTTCTGGACATAACCTCATGACTTCCCAACTGAAACCCTGCACAGCAGCAGCGTTATTTTTTTCTGAACCACTGTTTGGACACAGGCCCACCTTCTTGCCTATTTTTTCCCCCCAAACAAGGTTCAGGAAGAAAGGCTCTCTCCTTAACCTTGGGCACAGTCAATCTTTATGAGGCATGTATAATATGCGACATAGTAGGCAGAAAATATATTCTCAAACTTCTCTCTGGCCTTTTAGGCTTATGTTCTAAACTCAGATATAGTCATGTGATTATGACGTTAGATTTACAGTGTACTTGGGTCTGTTTTCTCTGATTTTATACTGAGAGTATGGTAGAAAATTACCACATTTATTAACCCAGTGGTAATGACAACTACAGAAAACAGAGTATGTTCTGATTTTTAAAAAATTAAAGGACCCATGGAGTTATAATAATAGCTAACAGTTATTAAATATTTACTATGCCTAGTCCATTGCATATAGTAAGTGCCCCATAAAAACTGGTTGTGGCTTTATGGTTATTTGTTAATATTGTTATTTTCATGTGGCCTAGATGGCACTGTGATATGTTCTTTATATTTACAAACTTATTAAGTCCTCACAACAATCCTATGAGATCAAGGATTGTTGTGATCGAGGAGCTGACCAAAGGACAACTCCTTTTGTCCACATTTTACAGATAAGGGGGTTGGGGTATATAGACATTCAAGGATTTGTCCAAGGTCCCACAGTAAAAACTAAGTGGCGTGGTGGGGGACCGTACTTGGGCAGCGTGGCTTCATTTACTTAACCTCAAGGTACTTATTGTTTATTTTACTGATGAATATGTGCCTGTGTGTGGTGGCTTCACAAATGTTTGTGGAATGAATGAAAGAAGGAATTGTGGATTTCGTGGTTAGCTTTTTTGACATGCTCCCCACCATGCTCTGGAACACACAAATTCAAATAGTGAAAGCTTATCTGTATAAAAAGCTGCTTTGTTCTTAACACCTTTTTTGCTGTTTATTTTTCTTGATGTTTTAGTTTATGTATGTTTTAATTTGTTTATTATTTTTGTGAGCTTTATTGAGATAAAATTGACATGAAACATTGTGTAAGTGGAAGCTGTCCATGCTGATCGATGTACTCATTTACTGCAAAATGGTCACCACCATAGCGTCAACTAACACCTCCTTTATGTCACATGATTACCATTTTTCCTTTGGTGGTGAGATCATTTAAGATCTACTCTCTTAGCAGCATTCAAGTATAAACTACAGTATTATTAACCATAGTCACCATTCTGTACACTGGATCCCCCAAACTTGTTAATTTTGTAACTGGACATGTGTACTTTTGACCAATGTCTCCATTTCCTCCAGCCCCTGGTAACCACCCCTTCACTTCCTGTTTCTCTGAGTTTGGCTTTTACACAGGGGCTTGGTTAATGTGGTTCCCTTGACTACGATGGCTTCACTAGTTGGAATCACCGAGATTTGATTATTTTGAGAGTGAATATCTGTATGACCAGTGTAAACGATTCTTTGGGAAAAGGCAGCGATAACTAAGAGCAGAGATGGGGCTGCTTCATTCTCGTCTCCCTGATTCTGTCTCCTGTGCTTACTTTTTCTTGGCTGACGATGGCTCTCCCTCAAGTTAATTCCTCAGGTGTCCTTGCGCCGTCAGATGCCTTTCTCTTCTGATGGATTTCCTTAATCCACTGTGATTCTTTAAGTGGCTCTCTGGATAACTCCAAATGTCTGGCAAGTGAATGACCTTACCTGACTAGCCACATATGCTGTCAGAGGAGACTGTGAACTTGGTTTTTGCCTTAAATTTAGGAAACCGAATCCCAAGGCAGATGTAACAAACATGAACACCTGTCCTATTTCCTGTTCCTGCACTTTGCTGGAGAATAATAGAAATTATTGCTCTTTTTTATTTGTGTTTACTTATCTATGTTTTGAAGAGCTACTTATTTTTAAATGTCAAAGAAAGAATGCCAATAAACTAAAACCTGGTGAGTCATGGATTGAAAGTAATCCTGCTGTGGATATCATAAAGATGCTGCCGTGTTTTTCAAAGGGGGAGGTTCTGAGGGCAACTATTTACTGTTTTTCTTTGTAAAGCTTTGCCCTCAGATAAAACTGTGCCATGACAAAACAAATGTCTCTAATAAACAGTGGGTTCTACTCTTCCTGTGCTTGGGGCAGCAAGAACTGGTCACTCTCCTGAGTGTGGTTTTGAGAAAATCCTCTGTCTTGGAGGTAGAGGTAGTTTTGCCTCTGTGCTGGAGCAAGGACACAGGCAGAGCAACCAGCTGGGCTGGCCGGATGGTGGGCATGGATGGTGTTAGGTGAGCTCATACCCATCACTGCATAAAGTGAAAGAAAAAGTCTTCAGGCATATGGCTTGTTAAGGAATCCTGTGTTAGAGGAGAAACATCCAGTTCAGGTAAGGGTAAGGTAGAGGAAATCGTCATTGATCTACATCTTAAAGAAGTAGGAGTTATTTCAGAAGAGCAGTAGGGGAGAGCATTCAAGAGAGGGCTTCATGTGTAGAAATTTTAAAAGAGAGAAGGAAACCACAAGGGACTGCTACAGCTATGTGTGGGGTGAGGTGGGACATGTGAGCAAGGTTACAAAGGCCGTATTCTGCCCCCCCCCGCCCCCATAATGTTTATCCCTTATTGTAAAGGCTCTGCAGAGAGGAAGAAGGGAAGTGGGAAAGTACTGGATTTTCATTTTCGAACCATCATTCTGATGACAATGTGAAGGATGGATTGAAGTTGGCTGTGAACCAGAGTCAGGAAGACTGGCTTCGAAGAGTGGTAGCAAGAAGAAAAGGAGGGTGTTGAGTATGTGGGATATTTTAGGAGGTGAAATCAGCATAATTTGGTGAAGGACCAAAGTTGAATGGAAGGAGTTACGAGGCTGGGTGCCTGGATGAATGGTGGCCTTGATTCAAGAAAAAGACTTCAGGAGGAGAAGCAGGTTTGGAGGGAAAGAATACATGTGTGTATATCCATGAAAGCTGATGACATTTATATTCCAGGCTATTTTTTCAGCCTGAACTTACCTTGTGAACGTACAAGATGGTATTTAATTTCTCAGCCCCAGCCAATTCAGTCAAGTGGACCCTGTTTAAATTGTTACTACTGATTCTATTGCGAATCATTTGAAGACCATGTGAACTTGAAAACAGAGACATTTTTTCATCTCAAAACCTTGCAGTCCATTATCCCACAAACTTGAGCCTTAGAAACTGAGGAACCAAAATGTCATTTCAGCTTACAGGCTTCTTGGGGATAGACTGGTACAGCAACTGAGGTACATCCAGCAGGAGTCCAACCACTGGATCTGAAGGGAAGGTTCACGTCTGTTCTGGCCCGCTCAGGGTCTTGTGCCCGCCCAACGCCATCGTGCAGAGCTTCCTTCTAACATGGGAGAGGCTCACACGTGTCTGTGTCTCTCTCCTTCTGCCTTCACAGACTTCCTGCAATTAAGGATCTGTGGATCCTATGCTCTTGCCACCCTTAGGCTCTTTGTTGACCAAATATTTTACCATTTCCAAAAGTCATCCTTCAAGTAGTAAAGTCTTTTCCCAGTTTAATGGGGTCTCAAAGATTATAACAAAAAATTCTAAGATTCTTGCCTTTGCCCACATAACCCTTTCTGGGGGTACCCAGAGGGAGTTTCACACATGCTCACAGGAGTCCTCGCTTTTCTCTGTTCTGACTGCTCACACAACCAGCCACCACTGCTGCTCCTGCGGGTGTCTTGTGGTTTGGGGGGGAACACTGGTGTCTCTATTGAGGAAGCTCTAAGAATTCCCAATTCAGTGCTGTGGTAGTTCATTGTAAGTGTCAGCTTCAGTAGGCTATGGTGCCCAGCTCTTTGGTCAAACACTAGTCTAAATGTTGCTGTGGAAGTATGTTGTAGATGTGATTAATATTTACCCACCATTGACTTGATGTAAGGCAGATTACCCTGCATAATGTGGGAGGGCCTCTTCCAATTAGTTGGAGACCTTCAAAGCAAAAACGGAGGTTTTCCAGAAGCAAAGAAAGTCTGCCTCCAGATTGTAATACAGAAATCTGAGTTTCCATCTGCTGGCCTGCCCTGTGGATTTCAGACTTGCCAGTCCCCCACAGTCACGTGAACCGATTTCTGAAAATCTGTCTGTCTATCTATCTATCTATCTATCTATCTATCTATCTATCATCTCTCTATCTACCTACCTACCTACCTACCTATCTCTTCCATTGGTTCATTTCTCTGGAGAACACTGACCAACACAGAGGTCTATACCAAGGGCACTCTGAGCATTCCAAGTGCTTTAGGTTCCAAAGAATTATAGCTGTATCTGCAGGAAGAAGGTCTCTTCCCTTCACCTGTGTGCAGTTTGTCACTAAAGCTCAGGTGACTACTCGTGCTTCCCTGTCTCTCAGCCTCCCTGAAACCTTCATGAACACTTCTCCCCTTGCATCTGCCTCTAGCTCACCACTTTCTACTACTCAATTACAGGTCCTAGCAGGGAAAGGGCCAAAATTCTTGCCTTTGGCTGTACAGAGAGCTGAGACCACGTTTTCCTTGTTCACCCACGTGTTCCCAGTCTCTAGCAGAATACTTAAACTTAAGATTTATTTTTTATTTTTTATTTAATTCCTCTTTGGCTGGAATTCATCCCCCACCTGCTCCATTCCCTGAACATCTTGGTCACACAGAATCTAGCTCATCTGTCTCACCATGCATTTCATTGTTTTTTTTTTTTTCCCACTGAGCTGTTTCCCCCCAAAGAGTAAAGACACCCTGGCTTATGTATCTTTTATTTATCGGTACCTCAAACAGTGTATGGGGCTTCTTAGATGCTAATTTTTTTTTATAAAGAAAGACTAGGCAAAGGAGGAAGAGGGAAAAGAAGGCAGAAAAGATGGGAAATAGGAAAAAAATGAAAGAGGGGAAAAATGGTGGAGAGACATAAATCTCTAGTTTTCAGACAAGTTCCACTCTCTTGGAATTACATTTAGTTTTATCAGGTTCTTCCAGTCACAAGGTTTCTTTCAGCTGGCAAATGAAGCCTTCAATAGTCCTGCTAGTTTGAAAATTATTGGTGTAATATATAGACTAGTACTCTTGGGGCTTGAAGGAATAAGAAACTAAGAGGACCTGAGAATAACCCGAGAATTCAGCTCATTGAGCGACAGAACCCGAAACTTGTTTCCTATACTCACGAGCTGGATGAGAGACACTTAATACTATAATGGAAAATAATCATATTGTGTGATACATTTTCACTAATGAATGTGTGGGAAGGTGCTCCCGCGACTGCCACGCACATGGCTTTTAATAGGGCTAAGTGGAGCTGACGCCGGGTGTGCTGAATCGCAGTGTTGGAATTGTATTTGCAGCCAGATCCTAGAGAGACTCCAACAGAAGAATCTACCGCCATTAGACTGTCAAATCACACTTCCCCTGTCCAAATTGCATTTCTAAAAATAAGATAATGAAAATATGTATTCGTGTGGGAGAGGGTTTATTGTGGAAAGCTGCAAATAAGACACAAGGAAACGTCTGTGCTCAGAAACCCCATTCAGGAGGAGGCTTTCACTGCAGGGAGCTTCTGTGCCATGAAGAAAGCCGCATAATGTGCTCGGAGCACAAAAGGGGAGCAGCCAAGAAAGCTGATTGCATTTCTAAGCCCTTAGAATAAAAAGGCACGCAGACAACATTGTTTTACTGGCTAAGGCCAGTTTTTGCTTCTTCCTGTCATCTGATTTTAGACACTCTTTGAAGGGCTTGGGGAGAGACTTATCTGGTCTATTAAACCTTGCTGCAGCTTTTAAACCTGTAAAAGCGTTCATTATTGAATACATTTTGTGGCCACTGTGTAGTAGAAGGCATCTAAGGAGTCCAAATTCTCTGTGCTTGCTTTCCCCAGCTTCCTATTGTGCAGATATAACTAAAAAAAAAGTTTAGGATTGTTAACTCACAGCAAGAGAGAGAGAGAGAGTCAGCTGATCTGTGAGTTTCCTTCCTTTAGGAGATTATTCCTTGACAATGAGGATTACTTGAGGTAATCTCTCTTTTGGAATGAAAGTATTAAGTGGAAGGAGAGGTTTGAGACACCTATCTTCTTAAGGTTTAGTTTTTATGTGGGGAATTGTAATACGATAGAATCATTTTCAGACCTAGCAATAGAAATTTAGGTCGTTCTTCTCTTCCTTTTCTAAGATTAATGGATACTTTAGGGATATAAAATGTCTCTGACACAAGTGAAGATGGATGTGAGGAAACTATTCATTTGGAGCACAGTGGAGGTAATGTTATTACATTAATGGTGAAGCACTTACTAAAAGATTGTCAGAGTGCTAGGAACTGGCTGTACACTGTTGAACTCCTTGCTATTCCGGAAATTACTAACAGATTTTTGAGAATGTAGGCTTATTACTGTATCCTTCCTGCATCTGGATGTTGCTATTTCAGATTATTTTCCTTCTGCCAGAAAAAAGAAATCCTTTTAGCAACTTTATTTTTTAGTTAAGGTCAGCTAGAAATGCATCCTTTCCATTTTGGGGGTTAGTTTGTCTTAAAACATCTTAATTTTCCTTCTATTTTTGAGTATTTATCTTGGTTGTTATTTTCTTTCAACACTTTAAAGATGTCATTCCACTGTCTTCTGGTTTTCATCATCTCTTATAAGAAGTTAGCTGACTATCCTGTTGTTCTATTAAAGATAATGTGTCTCTCCCCCTTTGTCTACTTTTAATATTTAGTTTGTGTATGTGTGTGTGTTCAGCTTGATATGGTATAGCTGGAGATTTTTTTTTTTTTTTTGTATTAAGTTTGTTTAGAGTTCTCAAAATTCTTGAAACTCTCCTTCCTGAGTTTTTGAAAATTTTCAGTCATTATTAAAAACAATCATTACTCTCCTGTTCTTCTCCCTTCTAGGATATCAATTACATATATGTTAGACATTTTTGATTGCTTTTGTTCCATTTGTTTTTAAAAATGTTTTTGGCATTTTTTAATAGTTTTTCTCTCTGTTCTTCAGTATGGCTAGTTTTATGAGCCTGTCTTGCATTTCGGTAATTTTGTCTACTATTCTGTTAAATCCATTTAATAAATTCTTTTTTTTTTAAATTCTCACCTACAGACATACTTATTGACTTAGAGAGAGGAGAAGGGAAGGAAGAATAGAGGGAGAGAAACATTGATACGAAAGAGAAATATCAATTTGTTCCCTCACCTACACACCCCCTCCAGGGACCAAATCTGCAACTAGGCATGTGCCCCAACTGGGAATTGAACCTGTGACCTTTTGGCTTATGGGACAGTGTCCAACCAACTGAGCCACACTGGCCAGGGCTATTTAATACATTCTTAATTTCAGTAACTGTATTTTTCAATTATAGGATTTTTGTTTGTTATTTTTTATACATTTCATTTTTGTTGAAATTTTCCATTTTCTCATTTATTTAAAATCATTGTTCTTTACTTCTTTGAGGTTAGAACTCATAGTTATCCTCGAGTTGTTTGTTTGTTTGTTTGTTTGTTTTTGTTAGCTCTAATATCTGGATCAATATGCACCTACTTCCATATCTAGTTTTTTTGGCTTTGAGACATGTCATTCTGTATTTTGGCATGCCTAGCAATTTTGTAATTGTATGCCAGGGATTGTATAGAAAAGCAAATTGTGGTGGTTTCAGGTAATGTTATCTTTCTCTAACCAGAGTTTACCCTTTGGTCTGCTAGGGAGAGTTGGGGCTGTTTCTTAATCCAAGTAAAGAGTATGTTTCAGTTTTGGTCTACTCCTGCTCCCCTCCCCTTCCAAGCACTAAGCGTCCTCAGAGTTTGAGCATCCACTGGATCCTTCACGGAGGCAGTGCCTAAACTCTAATCCTTTTCTCCTTAACAATTGAGATTCCTAAGGCCTCTGTTTTCCTTTTAATTTATCTGCTTAGCTTCTAAGCCCCCTAGCCTCACTTCAAAAATTGGCATATGCATCAAGGGAAAAGCTGGAGGTACGTCAGGCTCAGTTCTCTGTTTCTCCCTTGTTACCAATAACTTGGCTCTGTAAGCCTCAAATTGTGTCTCTCTAGCATTACCAGACAGTGGAAAACTCTGCTCATTCATCTGTCCCTAGCAGCGTCCTTCTGCCTGTGTACAACCCAGAGTTGCATTCTCTTGCTCTGAACCCAGAATAATCAAACGATTGCACAATGTCAGTTTTTTTTTATTTCCCCAGTTCTTCCCTTTCTTGATTTTTTTTTTCCTTTGGTTCTGGTTGTTTCAGCAGCTTGCTGATGCCTTCAAGCAAGTTTTTTTTTTTTTTTTTTAATCTTGAATTTTCTTAGTCTTAGAAATGTTGGCCCACCATCATACTGGATTTCCTCTGCAGGGAAAAACTGTTTATGTCAGCGTTGAAGATGCATAAGATACTGTTTGAGGCGTGAGAACTGCAAAACTGAAAAAAGTTTATAAGTTCTTGAGGCAGACTCTCTTCCTACAGGAATAGGGCTCTTCGATGGGTTCAATTGTATCCTCTTCAGAGAGATATGTTGAAATCCTTTCCCTTCGTACCTTAGAATGCAACCTTATTTGGAAATAGGGCCATTGCAGATATAATTAGTTATTATTAGCTCATACCAGAGTGGGCAGGCTCCTAATCCAATGTGACTGCTGTTCTTATAAGAAAACAACCATGTGGAGGCCTAGAGATGGAGGCATAAGTTGGAGTGCTACATCTACAAGCCAACAAATGGCAAGGATTGACAGCCATCAGCAGAATCTAGGATGAGGCAAGGAAAGAATCTTCCCTGCAGATTTCAGAGGGAGGTGATCTGCTGACACCTTGACACCTTGATTTTTGACTTCTAGCCTTTAAAACTGTAAGACAATAAATTTCTACTGTTTTAAGCCTCTCATTTTGTCATATTTTATTATGGCAGGTGCTACTCTGATTAATGAGGAGCTCCTGTGGCTAACAGAGAAGGGAGAAGGCTAAGAGAAGGAAGGATAGCATGTTAGAAATAGTGGTTTGATACAATGCTTTGTGTTGTTGAAAATATTTATGATGTCCTAGATCCTTGGTACACCTTCAAAGTGTAGTGGTACCTCAGTACATGTTGTTAATTCATTCTGGAACTTGTGATGAGTGCCAAAACCAGCCAGTACTGAATGATGAAGCATTTTCTCTTGCTGAGTGGTGTTGTGACGCATACAAGTTCTATCAATTGCAATGAGTCCCAAGCAAGCACTGAGTACTGAAGTGTTATTTTCTCATCAGAATGAGACAAGTACAGGGTTTGATGAGTTCTGAAGCCAATGAGTACTGAGGTTTGATTGTACTTACTCAGTGTTTTTAGATTTCTTGAGTGGACCAGAAAAGGGCTTGAGAGCAATGTCCAGGTAATTGTGGGGCAAAACCAATTATCATCTACAGGTAGTTTGAGTGCATACTTTGTGTTACTCACCAGGTATAGCATTGAATGAGATGCATGTAGTGTGTCTCCCTATGGAGTCAAGGAATAAATACACAAGAAAGTGTATAGTTATGTATAATCTCCCCATGGCTGATTTCCCCAACTTACAAATTTCTTCAGGGCATCAGGCACATCTTATACATGTTGGGCCCTTCCACTATGCTTGGTTGGACTCCCAGTAACTCCTGGTAGATTATTAAGTATCTGATCATCTGGATTTGAGAAGAACTAGGTTTAAGCAGTGCTTGGAAGAACGAGTTCTCTGAGTTTGACATAGATTCTTACCTGGCTCCACCTTTTTCTATTTTTCAACTTAGGAAGACACTCAAGTTTTTAAGGTTGGTTTAAGATATAGTCAGAGGTTAATTTATTCTATTAGAGAGCCTGTGTTCATCTATGAAATTCAAAGTATTAGACTGAAATCAGAGGCACTGTTTTCTGTCATCATCTAAAGTTAAGCAGGGGAGTAATGCAGTTTCCGGCGCAGGTAATAGTGCTGAGATAGCACAATGCTGGCTCCATCACAGAGATTCCTGAGCATTGACTTGTTTAAAATAAGCTACAGGGTTCTTTTAACCAAGTTCAGCTCTCCCCTACTTTCTGACCCCTAAACAGGGCAGGTTTCTTCTTCTACTCCAAGGCGACATCACTGGTGTTATCATACTCGGGACTTGGTTAAAGGCACTTTTATTGGACTACAGCTTCTCATACTGCCTGGAATTCTCTTGTCTTGCTAGTTAATAGGGTTAAGAGCTGCATTGATCTTAAAGTGACCACAGGAACCCCAACCCAGCAACATGCTGAGAAGAAGCTGAAGCCTTGGCAGAAAGAGTTGTGTCTCTTCACTGAGAGAATGGGCTTATTATAGTACACCCTGGAAAGGAGGAAGCTGGCAGGAAGAAAATAAGGTCACAACCTCTACTGTTCTCCTTTTTATGCCAACCAATTATTGATATAGTTTAAGAGTCTCTTCCTTGAGCAAGACATTTTCCCCTTTGCTGACACAAAGGGATGTTTCCTGTATGTTCCCATAGATCACTACATTTTTTGGCCAGCTTTTCTTTTAAGTTAGGGGTATGTCCTGATAAAAGGAAGCAGATGCCTCCCAGAATGTGGGAATCACTGTTGCCAGCATTTTTTTTTTTTTTTGATGCGAATGGAAGACTGGATAGAATAAGACTCAGTTATAAGATTTTTATGCTCAATTTATAGTTAAGACTGTTTCCATTGTCAAGAATACAAATGGAAGTCTGTGATTCTTTGTTAGCATTGTTTCATGTAGGCAAGAGTCAGTCCATAGATATGTTATTCAAATAAAAATCTGAACTACCTGGAGAAATAATTTATTTTTTTAACATACTGTATTAGTTTCCTAAGACTGCTGTAACAAATTACTGCAAAATGAATGGCTTAAAATAGTGCAAATGTATTATTTTACAGTCTGAATATTAGAAGACCAAAATGGGTCTCCCTGTGTTAAAATCAAGGTGCTGGCAGACTACATTCCTTTCTGGGAGCTCTAGGAGGATTTTATTATTATTATTATTATTATTATTATTATTATTATTTTGCCTTTTCCAGTTTCAAGAGACCATCTGTTAATAACATTCCTTGCCTCATGGCCCCTTCCTCTATCTTCAGAGCCAGCAGCATTGGATCCAGTCTCTCTCATACTGCCATCTCTTCGGTTCTCTTCTGGCTTCCACTGCCCTGTTTAAATGACTCCTGTGTTTGCACTGGCCCCCCTGGATAAACTAAGGCACTCTTCCTAATTAAGGTCACAAGCAACTGTCACCTGCAATCTTAATTCCCCCTTGCCAAGTAACCTTACATATTCATAGATTCTGGAGATTAGTCTGTGGACATATTTGGGGGACCATTATTCTGACCACAGCAGGAATTAGATCTTCTCCATCTTTTAAAATGTGATTTTTATCATTCCAGGGTCAGCACCCTGGTTATGGGGTTTTATCTGTCAAATTTTTAAGAAAGAATCTTCGAATTTTGATCTTCCCAGAGTCTTCACTGCTCTCAGTTCAGCATCACTTCACAATGTTCTTGGTTTTGCAACTCAAGCAGTTAGACACAATCATTGATTATCAATCACTATTTCATGAGACTAGAAACTGCTGGTGAATTGCTTATTGATTATGTATGACTACAACATGATTATCTTTGCTTTATTATATGTCTTTGCAATGACTTTAAGATGGAATCAGATCAAACTTGTTTTCAATACAACTTAACATCCCCAGACTACCATCCCCAATAGGCTGCTTCTTTGAATTTCTAATCCTCTCCCAGACACATAGGCTGGAAACTTCCATGTCACTTTTGACACTCCAAGGTGTCTGTTTTAGTTTTCTGGGTCCTGACACCTGAGATACACTAGTTCCCTGATTGTTGCAATAGCTTCTAATCATGTGCCCTGATTTCAGTCTTTCACCCTTTTATTCATTTTGCACACTCCAACCAGAAGAATTTCTTTAAAATATCAGTTTCACAAATCATTAATTTTTGACCTAATACTTACTGGATGTGCAATCTTGCAAAATTAGTTAACCTCTCTGAGAGATGCAGATGAAATGGAGCTAATAATATACAATATCTACTTTTAGGGCCATTGTGAAGATGAAATGAAATTTAATATATGTAAGGTATTTTAAACAGTATCAGGCATATACCAATCACTCAACAAACATTTGAAGATATAATAATAATAATAATAATTTAATTATAATAACTAATATTATTATATCAACCAATGTGAAGTCTCTGCTCTCATCTGCATGAATCCCCTGGCCCAGTCATCTCCCATGGAGAGACTGACCTCTCTTCCACTTACTTCCCCTTCATCTTCTTCCTACTAACCACCCACACACAAGCCTTAGACCTAGCAATCATTATCTGCTATTGGGCAGGGGGAGGTGGGAAGCCTTTCTTTATCATATCAAGCCTTCTTGCCTGCATTCCCTCTGGACCTGAGCTTCTGAGATCTAAAAGGCCAGGCTTTGAACTTCAAAAAAGCTTCTTCTCTTCTTTTTTATCCTGACAACCTTGCTGAGTTTGAAACTTCACTTTTTGGCTTGAGAGGGAAAAGTGCCAGAGTGTATAAAAAAATACTAGTATCTCATAACCCTGTACACGCACACACCCCAGTTAAATTATTGGTTATTGTCTGGTTTAAGAAGTGTTTTGAACGACAACAAATGTTTATTAAGCTCTTTTCTGCAGCAGGCACTGCCTTTGGCTCACCCCCTACCTGTGTCATTTCCTCTCAGGCTCTGCTTTCATGAGTCCCCTGCCTCTGACCTCCACTTGACTCCCTGATCCTGGAGGTGCATCCCCTCCACTGAATCTTTGCTCCTGCTGTTTTCTGATTGGAATACCCACCTCTTTCTTGTCCAGTCACCCGAATCCTCCCCACCCTTTCCATGGCCCATCTGTAAATGTAACACTTCCTCTGAGCACTCTAACATCCATGGTTCCTCCCTTGGCCAGGCACCATCGAAATAAAAGTGAAATTAAAGGAAAGGAGCTGGCCATTGAAGCGCTAATGCAGGATCCCTTCACCTTAAAGAAAACTGATAGACACAGACAACAGTATGGCAATTACTAGGGCAAAAGTGGGTGGGGAGAGGTAGAAGAGGGTAAAGGGGGGATAAATGGTGATGAAAGGAGGCTTGATTTCGGGTGGTGAACACACAATACAATATACAGATGATGTATTATACAGATGCATGCCTAAAACCTATATAATTTTATTAACCAATGTCACCCCAACAAATTCAATAAAATAGAATAAGAAGGAAAAACTCACCAAGGATACAAGACCAATGGAAGACACAATAGAGAAAACTCCACAGTACTCTTAAATCACATTTCTGTCCAAGTTTCCATAAGGCATAGTCAAATGACCAATTATAATTCTAAATCTACACACATATGAAATTGGCCAAACCCTTTCATCCTTGAAGCAGATTTCTGTTATGAGCTTGTGAACCTGTTCCAGTTACTATGTATAAATTAGTTTAGGAGCTTCCCACTTTCAGTAAAGCTGATACATACAAAACAGGATTTACAAAACATTTTAGGTCATGATTTTTTCCACCAAAAGCCTCACCATAAAACTTCTTCTAAGGAGCAAATGTTATTTGTTAAGTAGATTTAAAACATGATGTGGTTTATAAAGTAGTTTTGTTTGCTTAGAATTTCAGGACAGGTAGCCACTGCATTAAAAGGAGGCAAACCTGTAACTATTTTACCAAATAGCCTGAAGTGACATGAGTTAATGCAACTCCTCAAGGTACTTAATTCATCCTAGGAAGTAATCAGAATTTACGGTTTGGTAGAAGATATTAACAGAGCCTGTCCAAGAGATAATTAATTGCTTATATACATCAATTCAGTTGCCTTTGGGGGAGTGTTGCCTCCCCCTGTACTCATTTGTACTTTTATGTATGAATAATGAGTCACTTGTGTTCGAACCTACAGAAAGAAAAGATTTTGAAGTTTAGTCTCTAGAACAAGGGCTCTTAAGTGGGATTCTCAAGTCATAGATGAGTTTGAGGGAGTTCTCAAACATTTTGTGAAGAGAAGATTGTAGATAACTCAGATCAGATTTTTCAGAGGGACCTGTGACTCCCACACCCCCAAAGCCACTCATTTTCCCATTGGTGGCCTTCAGGAAGTCCCATGAACCTCCTTGATTTGTAACGCAATCCTGTATATCAAATATATTTAGGCTAAAGCCAACTAGGTACCCAAGCTCTCAACTCCTCTTTACTTTCCCCTCCTTTATCCTTCTCTACTGTAGCATTAACATTTGCCTATTTGAATTCCTGAGAATGTGACTTTATACTAAGTTGCATTAAATATATTTTTCTTAGTATTGTTGAATAGCGAAACTAAAACAATTTAGTAACAAGTTTGTGCCTTTATTCAAGGGAAAACAGTCCATGGATTGGGGAAATGCAGTGCCTCGTTAGGAGTAGCATACTCTTCCCATGGGGTTTTGGGCAAGGAGGAGTTTATATAGAGTGTTTGGAGAGGCCAGGTAGATATGGGCATGATTGGCTAGCAGGTTGGGGATTTCCTTATAAGGCCAGCAGATCCTATTTTCTAGAGTAAGGTAAACTAGCTAAAGTGAGGTGGAGGACTGTGATTGGCGTTAGATGTTCTTTGACACTGAGGCATTTTTCATAAGGGCAGACAGATGTGGGCTGGGTCACTGGGAAGGCTTGCATTTTGTGGGTCCTGATATATGAATTAACTTGAAATGAGTGGATTTTGTACTTTATGAACATCCGAGTGCCTTGAGGGGGATCACATGGTCATCCTTGCAGTTAGCTATGTGTTGTGAGTTGCACAAACGTCTCCTTTCAGGGCAGTCATCTAGTTTTTGCCAGGAATATTTTGTACAGCATGGCCCTTCTGATGTCAACTTACCCAGTGAGTGTGCAATTATTTCCATCATTTTCATGGGTTTATGTTAACCTCATTGGAATTTTTTTCTGCATTAAAGGTTGAATTACTTGAAGTAATACCATTTGTATAACTTTTCATGACTATTACCTCATAATCATAAGCTGGAAAAAAAACTAAAAAGGATTGGGGGAACAACCATATTTTAGAATAATTAATGAAGGAAACACACCTTGTTAGGTTATGTTATGATAATGAATGTTAAATATTGCAGTAACTAAGCTCATTGCAATGGGGTTTGATGTCATTTAACATAAATGTTCTATCAGTTTGGAGGATGGAAACACAAAAGTACTTTCCATTGAAACTGATTGCAATAACATTTTTGAGAAATAACCCTACAGATTTCTTTTCAGGAACAAATTCCTCCCAGTGGTTGGTACATGCCTCTATCTTGTTGTTGTTGTCTTGAAAGACCCTTTCCTGGTGTTTCCTGACCCGCAACCATCTCTGTCTCCTCCCATTTTAGGGAAAATCCCACGTATGTGATGACCATTCTTCCTGTCACAAGCAGGTGACTTTCCTTTTTGTTAGGGGAAGAAAAACCTCACACTGCAAACGTGGACACCAAACAGAAGAAATAAAGATCAGTGATTATCTTACAGAACTTTAAATAAGTTTCTTCTTACTGTACAATGTTCTAATTTTCATCAGTACCCACTAGAAGTGCCAAAAAATCCACGTGTCAATCTGTTGAATCTGTACGCACGCACGCGCGTGTGTGTGTGTGTGTGTGGAGGGTGATTAACTTAGGGGATATTGAGAAGAAGCAGGAAGATTGCTGTAGGCTCCCAGTGTTGCAGGAAGATTTTGATAGATGCTGTTTACTATCGTTGGAGATCTGACTCAAGCCTTCTGCAGAAAGGTCATTAGCGACACCCACAAATCACTTTTATGTTGTGGCTGATGTGTAAGTCAGATGGAAATTGTTTTTAAAAGTCAGTCTGAGAACGGCTCACCATTGAGGCTGGTTAAAATAACTGT
Source organism: Glossophaga mutica (assembly GCA_039655065.1). Taxonomy (NCBI): domain Eukaryota; kingdom Metazoa; phylum Chordata; class Mammalia; order Chiroptera; family Phyllostomidae; genus Glossophaga; species Glossophaga mutica. The sequence continues at coordinate 19,017,805 of CM077304.1, read as the reverse complement.
TCTCAAGCTTTTCAGTTTGTGGGCTAAAGAGCCGTGACCAAGAGTAACAGAAAAAAATACAGGAGAAAAGACCTGGATTCAGTACTGCTGGAGGAATGAGGGCCCGGCTGAGGACTTTTTTCAGGGCAATGTAGCCCTTCCAGAGCCAGAACAGTACACCCCCCTGGGCTTTACCTCAGCAACGCGAGCACTTAGCCTAGAGCTCTGCCAGCGCTGCTGGACAGAGCTGGCTAAGCACCGACAGCCAGCTCGAGCACAAAGGCAGAAGGGGATTGAAGTCCGTGATTAGGAAATTGAAGACTGGCTGAAAACTTGAGATTTCCTGTACTTATGGGGGAGGGGGGTTGGGGGCGGAACGCGTGAGAGATTTGATTGGAATGCACACCGAGAGGCCCGCTCTTTTGTCCCCCCTGCTCTACCCTGGACTGAAGTGGCGGGGGGGCATTCCAGTGCCCTTATTGGATTTGTCTCTGAAGATTTAAAGCATTCAAAAGTAAAATTTCATTGATCTGAAAGGTCAGGAGGGGCAGGAGAAGGCATTACAGGTTTAATTTCCAGTACTGGGTGACTTCCTAGTACTTTACCTCCATGATTCAGTACCTCATCCATAAAATGGAGGAAATGAATATTTATACAAAAAGAAAAGAAGCACATTTCAGAAACAATTCAAATAAAAAACATAAATATGCTAAATACTTTTAAAAGAAGTTAGCAAAAATGAATATTGTTAATATTGTTTCAACCCAAATTCTGTTGAACTTACTATCTATGAATAAGAAGCAGAAGTAAGACAAGAAATTGTGTGCAGTAGTAAATGATGGTCAATGTGAACAAAAGCATTTTTTATAAAGAAGGGAAAGCTGGGTTTCCTCTGTAGCTTTGGATCCAATAAAATCCACCTATCCAGAAGGGGGAAAAAGGAAGAGACCAGGCTAAATTGGGTAGATTGTTGTAATGCCAAAAAATAGTCTACTGTGTGTAACTTGGATGCTCCCCACAGGTATGCCGAAGGTGGGAGTGAAGTACCTTAAGTGTTGCTTCCGTATCTCTGGGAGCCAATGACAATGAGATGCTTTCCTCTTCACCACTGCGAATTCCTTCCAAGCTAGCCTTTTGATTAATTCTGCCAATTTCCTGTACTGCCAGAGTCATTTTGATTTAGTGACATTTTAAACCCATCTCCTGTGTTTTCCTCCTCCTTCTGTCTGAAGTTAGCATAGCCAGGTCGCACTGATGTACAGCTGCCCTGTACGCCTGAACTTCAGAATCCCAGAGAGAGCCCGAATGGTGCATCTGACTCCCCTAATACAGGAGCAGACAGAGCTGAAGTGCATCTGTAATGGAAAACATTTTACATAGTAAATACAGATGGCCCCTCTCTCTCCTAGGTCACATTACATAAGTAACATCAATTTCAGATTCTGGCCTTCCTTTCTTCTTTTCACATTAGGATTTTTTTTCAATCATTTCCAGCTACATAAGTTTTCACATATTTATGTTCTATTTATTACAAGGATTGTGTTGTCAGAGTGCTAGAAGAAATGAAAAGGGGAGAAAAGAAGGTGTGTATTATTCATAATTATGTCCCTAATGCCTCATGTTCCTGCCTAAGTTGCCCAGTGCCTTGCTGGTTCACATTAGGTGCTAAATATGTATTTTTCCAACAGAATAATTTCATCCATGGGTAGAAGTGCCAGTGATTAAAACTAATAATAAAAGCCAAGTGTCCAGAATAATTTAAAATTAGAAGATGTTTCTGAATTTTACCTGGAAAAATATATTTATAATATGTTCATAATAAGCACCTCCACCAGGGAAAGCTATATTCTCTAATTTGGGATGCTCTTTGTTCATTCCCTGGTAATTGTAAGCGATAAGAACAATTTCCTGTCGATCTGGTCAGTGGCATTGGCGGTACTGCCCAATGTTATGTTTTCTGCCCCAGAATTTCTTTTTAATAATGCCTCCATCCTTCCCGCTTCTTACAGAAACGACTCAGTGTCATCCTACAATGCTTTAATTCTCTCACTCCCACATCCAATGAGTCAACATGTCCTATTGTTTCTACCTTCAAAATACCCAGAATACGACTACATTCACCTTTCAAGGCTCAAGCCACCACCGTCTCTTGTCTGGATGGTCAGTGGCCTCCTACAGGTCCCCTTTTGATTTTCTCAGCACAGCAGCCAGAGTGATTCCTTAAGACTCTTTTAAGCCAGATTATTAAACCACTCTTCTCAAAACACTGAGGGCTCCCCATCTCACTCAGAATAAAAGCCAAAGTTCCTCCCGTGGCCTTAGACCTGGCCTGCATCATCTCTCAGACTTCATCTTGGACCTGGTCTCTCTCCCGTGCTCCCCACTGCTGGCCACATGCAAACACTCTGGCCTGTGCCTGCTGTTTCTCCCACCCAGGATGCTGTTCCCTCACACATCTCCATGGCTGGTTCCCTGACCGGTTTCAGGGATCTACTCACATGTCACCTCCGAAAGTCCTTCTCTGATCATTCTGTTTTAAAGGTCTCCCTCCTGATAATCCTGTCCCAGCTTTAATTTTCTTTGTATCACTTATTGCCATGTGACATACTTATATTTTACTGATTTGTTGCTAACTGTGGTTCTCCAGAAGGTGAACTCCTTAAGATCTGAGAGCTGCATCTGCTCTGCTCCCTGCTGTATCCCTGGAACTCAGCAGGGAACCGACTCCCTAAATATTCACTGAATGAATGAATGAATGAATGAACATTTTCCCACTGTGCAAACCATGCTGTAATATTTATCTTTATTAATCCCCCTTTTAACAAGCCAAGGAGACTGATTCTTTCTATGATATACCTTAATAATACGATTTAATATGTATTTAAAAGGGACAGAAGCTCCATCAGACCTGTACTGCTCAAATGTCACTCTGTATGCAATTACTTTAAACTCTGTGAGGCTCAAACTTATTGATATAGAATTGCACGCTTCCTTATCAAATTGCCTTTCAAAAAGTGTTGGTACACCATTACCTCTCTGAGCCCACCTACTCAGCTTCCTCACACTCAGAAGTCTGTAGGGAAAGTCGCACTGCCTGGCTACCAGGGAGCAAAAAGATGCAAGAGTTTAGGAAAGTAGTGGGGAATGCGGTTATGGCAATAATTACACCAGTGGGTGAACTGGCTATAATTGATCATTGAGAATATATAAGGGACGTTCTCATTTTTGAAAATTATTTCAAGTTTCAATCGTGTGAAATGTGAAATTATTATAACAGGGCAGTATAAAGTCTTTTCTGAACACTTTTTGCCATTACTGAGCAACTGGGGAAAGCTGTAGCAAAAAGTCTCATAAACAATAGCAACCAAGGAAAAGTAAACCCCTTACAGAGCTGACTGCTCCTGAAAGCCTGTTAAAGTACCAGCTACATTCGAAAGGCCATTAATAAGCCTAATTAATGCTATCCTATTTCATTATTAATTAGACAATCCTTTGACATGGTCTTCAGCTTTGTAAAAACAGAGTATACAAAAAAAATTGAGATGTTAAAAATAAAAAGACAACACTTACTCCTGTTACTCAGCCCAAGAAACTATGAAATCATTTGAGTTTTTTAGCTGAAATAATTTAGTAGAATTAATTACTCGTGTATTTGATTTCCCTTTACCTTTAAGTTGTTATATATAAATACATTTTTATATTTATGCTTATGTGGATATTGGAATATATTCAAAGATGATAAATCTAAAAATATTTGATATAGGTATTTTTTATCTTATTTAACTTGTAAATTATTGTCTAGATACACAGTATTTTTGGAAGTTCATTTTCATTTCCTTTGCAAAACACAAATTTATAGGGCTTATTCCTTGACAGTCTAGCATTTTCCCCTTTATTTACAGTCATATTAAATTTTCCTGTTTTAGAATATCATGATTAAAAATCTATGGTAAAAATAGATATTAGAAGAATGCTTTTTTCTTTTTGCCCTTTTCTTGGTTTTCCACTCACATCATCATCAGCTGTAATACTGGGCAGGTTATCACGATTTTGCAGCTCAGGGTACAATGGCTGTTCCACATCCGTCCCCTCCCCCTAAGTGATTCAGTTTGCATCACAACATGTGTGACAGCTATGGAGCTGTGCATAGAAAAGACCTACAACCTTACTGACAATCTTTATAAACTCCGAGAAAGTGTCCCATTGAAATCCGAGGAGAGAAGAAGGAGTGCTACGGGGTGGTTATCAAAATATGTGGCCATCCGAAGCCCAGTGAATTGGTGTTTGTTCCTCAGCACATTTTTATTCCATCATAATTTTCTAAAATAAACATTGATATGTAAAGCCAGTGCCTTTGCAGAGGGGAAGTTTTCCCTTTGCAAAGGCAAAAATATTTTCAAGAGGTTGCTATTAAGATAAACAAAGGGAGTTAAACAGCTGGAGTTCTAACCCCATTTTGGCTACTTACTAGCTATGTGACTTTGGGCAACTAAATTAACTTCGCTTTGCCACAGTTACTTCATCTGTAAAATGGCGATGTCCATGGCCTCTACCTTAAAGTCTTCATATAAAGATATATGAAATAGATTTAGAACAGTGTCTGAAACATAGTAATCTCTATTACATTAATTATTGAATGGGCATTGGAATAAAATATATTATGGTTTGGGTCTTTGTTCATTTGATCGTTAGCCATGTGATAAGTTATACAATTTCACTGAAAGATTGGAGAAATCTACCTCCTAGGGTTGTTGTGCATGCACCATCCAATGAAATATTTTTTCACTATTAGAATGGAAAACACACACACTTAATTTTCCATACTTTTGGGAAAATGGTTCATACTGTATTCGTAGGAGTATAAATTGGTGCAACTCTTCTGAAGGACAATTCAGCAATATCTCATCCTTTGGAATGCAAAAATTTTTTTTAGCAATTTCACTTCTAGAAGTTTATCTCACTGATAAATAAAAATGTATGTATGAGGATACTTACTGCATTATTGTTTCTCATAGTAAATTACTAGAAACAACTAAGAGTTTAATAGGGAACTAATTAAAGAAATGATAATAAATCTATGCAATGTAATTATGTGTAGCCATGAAAAGGAATGAGATGGATATGGAAAAATATCCAATAATAATTATTATACTAAATGGCTAGTTGAAAAATAATGTCTGATAGGCATGATGCAGGGACACATATATATCTGTGTGGATACATATATGAGTGGATATATGTATATATAGACATGAAAATATAGTACTGTAACCAGCTCGATAAGCTACACTAACCTGGTATGCAGATGGATATGTCTCTCCTATTTTTCCCTACCAATTGCTCAAGTATCCACCTAGTCTAATGAATTGTTTAAGAACTCCAAGGTTTACCTGGCTGGTGTAGCTCAGTGGATTGAGCGCGGGCCTGCGAACCAAAGGATCGCGGTTCGATTCCCAGTCGGGGCACATGCCTGGGTTGCCAGGCCAGTTCCCGGCAGGGGACATACAGGAGGCAACCGCACATTGATGTTTCTCTCCCTCTCTCCTTCCCTTCCCCTCTAAAGATAAGTAAATAAATAAATAAATAAATAAATAATAAAAATAAATAAATAAAATATTTAAAAAATAATAAAAAAATTAAAAAAAAAAAAAAAAAGAACTCCAAGATTTATAGTTCAAAAAAGATGTGTCAGCCCGGATCCCAGCACCAGGGGGAGCCAGCACAGCAGACTCTATTCAGCCCTCTCCTGGCCTTGCTTCTCATTTCTAGGCTAAGTTGTACAGACTGGTCCTGGCACCAGCTGCCAGGAGATGCTAGTCCACAGCTGTTGGAGTGCCTCATTCCTCTTCCATTATTGTAGAGGAACTGCTGTTTGTAGTTGGTACCCACAGGTTCAGTCATTCTTCTCCAAAATCAGAAATCCAGTATTAGCCGCAGAAACCCTTCAATGGAAAGAAACCCTTGGGTCTTGGTGATGAGTGGATGTCCCTTTGCCCTCCTGGTGAGGCCTCAGTATCCTCTTCTGATGAAACCACCAACCAGCTACCCCTCTAGTTTTCCTAACTTCAGGCAGAGGTTGAACTCTAGATTTCCTTTATTCTCAGAAGACAATGGGGATACATTTTTTTCTCAAATGGGTCCATCTCCCCTCCAAACCCTGAAAACCAGGGATAGGAGTGCACTTGTTAAAGTATACATGCCTGAATTGTCCCCTTACTGTCTCAGCCCAGGAGACTGGATATCTGCTGGCCTTGCTTTTGCATAATTATGAGCAGCTACTTTTTCTTTGCAGAATGAAGACCTTCCTTCCAGGTGACTTCCTGGGAATGCCTATTCAAACAGGTAACAACTGGGGGATATGGGTACTTACCCTGCCTTACTAGGCCTTTTACTGAATATATTTCTCATAGACACAAGGTTTAATTAATTAATTTGTTTGTTTATTGGTGGCACACAGCTTTGTTTACTCATTTGTTTGTTTATTGGTGATGCTTTATATATATGGAAACGTCCTGGAACTTGAGTGGGAAAACACTCCAGGAATGAAAGTTGCTTGTTTCTGAGTAAGAAGGGTTGTGAAGAAAACCTTTACTTTTTCCTTATCTCTTACTGTTTTGCTTGAAATTAAAAAAAAAATTACCTTGTAATAAAAATAAAAACAAAACTACAGAAAAATATAATGTTTAAAATAAGAAAATGTTTCCCAGAATATGACAAATATTTAAAAAATGATTGTTTCTCCAGCTTTACCTAGCATTCTCGGGATCCTGTTATCTGAACAGGGGAGGCTAAGCAGGTCTATGTCCAGTGCTTACGAGGATGTTGCCCCATGGCAGAAATATGAGATAAAGATCAAAAAGGACTTGAACTCTTTCAAGCCTGGGCTGTGTGTAGGGTGTTCTCTACGATGGTCTTTGTTCCCCGGGCTGCTACGTATGGTCATGCGGCATGTGCGCTGAATGAGTGAATCACATCTAAGGGGCATGTTCAAGACATAGTGCATTCCTATGTTTATCATGGCATCTGTGTGGGAGATACAAAATGTGTCCCATTCAAACAAAACTACTGGATTACGATGACTTTGTAGCAGGTGGCAGTGAAGCACGTTGGTGCTGCAGAGTGGGCCGCAGCGCTGCGGGTCCACTGCCGGAAGTGACCGTCTCCGGCAAAGCCGTCCTCTGGTCTCCTCTGAGTTTCTTTCACCTCCCTTGCCTGTAGGAGAAACACACAAGGTGGCATATACTCTTCTCTTTCCTGAGCCTTCTCCTTCTCAAATAAGGTACCTTCAGAGTTAGTGGTTAGCTTTATTGTTGTTTCCTGTGAACCAGGATAGACGTTTTCCTGTGGTCCTTGCTTATATGAGAATGCTCTTAAGTAGGGTATGATTGAGCTTAAACTAGATGCAATTTTTGTACCTTCAAACACAAAATCCTCTACCTTCAAATTGTTGTGGACTTTGAATGCCAGGGAAACTCAATATGATTGATAACCTTTGCTTGAGTCAATTATTTGGTATATATGTCAAAATGTAAGAACTGTTGTTAGGGTACTGCTTAGAACTTTCCAAAGCATAATTTATTTTAAGACGTTGGTGTGTACTATTTAACTTTACACACTATATGCTATTTAACTTAAGGGTTAATTTCTTTGTGCTATAAACATTGATAGTTGTGCTTAGTCTTGACTCTGCAAACTTTGGCACTCAAGTTCTAAAAGACAAAGTGCTACATAAATACCTAAAGTTTATTACCCTGACTGGTGAGGCTCAGTTGGATGGGAGTCATTCTGCCAAGCAAAGGGGTGTCGGTTCAATTCCTAGTCAGGATGCATGCCTGGGTTGTGGGTTTGGTCCCCGATTGGGGCACGTATGAGAAGCAACCAATTAATGATGTTTCTCTCCCTCTCTTTCTCCCTCCCTTCCCCTCTTTCTAAAAATAAATAAATAAAATATTTTAAAAAGTAAAGAAATACCTAAAGTTTGTATATTAAAGGGGGTTCAGTTCCAGGAGTCAGCTGTGCAACTCTGTTGATTTTATAATGTACAAAGTACAACAATTAAACCCCCTGGTAACAGTGTCCCTGAGAAGGGTCTTAAATAGGTTAAAGGTTATATCATTTAGGACTCTTTCAACACTCATATGAACTGGTTGGTTGAAGTACAAAGGGAATTTATTGGCTTCGACATAGGAAAGTCCAGAAGCAGTGATGAAGCCTTCAGGATGGACCTGATCCAGGGTCTTATACAATATAATGAGGACCTAATCTTTCTCCAGGAGAGTTTCATTCTTGGATTTTATATGCCAGTTAAACTTCTGCAAAAATCTCTTGACATGTACTTACCCAGGTTCAAGTGCAGCAGAAAAGACTATGTACTGCTCCCTCGGTTTTACTGCATCTCTTTAAGTTTGATCATGTGCCCATTCCTGAACCAATTGCTGTGACCAGAGAATATGGTCTTCTGTTTGGCCAGGAATGAATCCCATGCCCACCCCTGGAGCTGGGAGTAAAATCGAGTCCCCTGAAAGTTCATGACCTAAGATTGGAGGAAGGGCTGGTTCCTCGGAAGAATGCTGGGATGTGGCTAACAGAAGAACAGACATTGGAGGTAAAAAGAAAAAGTGCCCACCCAAGAGACAGGGCGCTCTAACCAAAGGAGAGTAGACAGTCTAAATTTCCAGATGAACATTCCTCTTTGAGCTGTCTAAACTCCAGAAGAAAGAGGAGCAGCTTGGCCACGCCCTGTGAATGTGCAAGGGAAATAGTGTTTTCATACGCCACTCTGTTTTCCATCGGCTGTTTGTTAGAGTCACTTAAATCTTAGTGAACTTTTGTCTGGATCTGGTGGAAAGCACTTCTAACATTTTTTTGTTTTTAAATGATTTTTGTTTTTGACTTCTTCAGGTTTTAATGTAAACATTCGCTTCCTTGTCCCATGCCCTATCATGTGTCTTTGTAGAAAACTTGGACAATTTTCATAAAGTATGGAGAAATGAACGAAGATCACTCAGACTCACCGCCTAAAGATTTTCACTATTAGCATCTTGGAATATTTCTATTTTTCCGTATTGTTTTATTTTGCATCAGAAATTATATCCGTGATTTAGAGAAGTTAATGAAATAGTAGCAATTCTAGGCTAGGAGCTCAGTATCTAGACATAAAGATTCAAATATAAAATGTTTTAAGAGCATTTAATGTATGAAAAGAAAACAAAAAACAACTGCATTTTCTGATGCTGTGTTCTATCCAGCAGGCAAGACATTATTCTTTCTCAGGATATGAAGGGTAATTTCAGTGTTATTGGCTTAAATTAAAGAGTCAGGTCGATCTGTCATATGTCCCTGAGTTTTCTAATCAACAGGATTTACAATATTATTAATCACATTTCATGTCATTTAATCAGCTGTAGAGGTTCTGGGTAGGGCTCCTGTGAGAATATACAGTGTGTCATACATTTTTCATGCACTTGATATTGGACCTTCCTAGAGCTCCTCTCCCTTCATATTGGTGTATTCTTATATTAAATCACTTTTAGGATAACATGGAAGTAAAGCAAGGCAAAATGCTGCTTTTACTTCTCTTAATGCTCTTTTCTCCTTTGCGAATGGAGACCATAGTGAATAAAATGTTGCCCAAGAGCAGGCCTCCTGCCTAGGTTAGCTTTGGGCCCCCATGGCCCAGTTTCTTGTTTACTCCGGAAGGCTGTAGCTCCATTTAGGTACCAAATAAGATACAACTTTCTGTGTTGTTTTTACAAAATCCTCTATTAGTGCTCTGTGGTTCAGACAAGATTCTTACATAGCTAGCTGCCTTGTTGACAACTCTTCTTCCTTAGACAGACTTGGCCTTTCTCCCATAACCACTATCTCAGGAAATGCTTTTCTTACACACAGTTGTCAAGACCAGAGATCTAAGTCCTCTTTGATTCTTGCTTTTGTCTCTCCTCATATCCAAAAATAATTCGTATTTATTATACATCATAAATATTTCATATGACCATGAAGAATAGGTCTATAAAATCACAGGAACGCTACCCCTATCATCTTGGAACTACTGCATGAATACAAGCATGCCTAATTTCTTGCTATATGAGAAAAATAACCACTACCTGTTTTAGCCACCATCATTTGAATTTTTGCTTCCTTGCAGCTAAATGCTTTCCTGATTGACACAGTCCTATCATATATCACTTATATTTTATTACAATTTGTTATCTATTTTTCTGTCTCCTTAGCTAGAATGTAAACTTTAGTACATATTTGGGAGGTCACTGCTGTACCTCCCAAACTAGCAGAGTGCCAAGAACCAGAGTGCTAGAATCAGACTTGGCAAACCTGGACCTATATTTTCAGCCAAAGTTGAAGAGTAGAATAAGAGAGGTCAATAATCATTTTCCCATAGTCCCCACCACTTATGCTTTGTCCCTGGCATTAAAGCCAGAAATTAGTGACCAAAATTTGTGCTTACACAGCTTAGACAGCAAAATTTGCTGTCTAACTTCCAGTAGAGAGCAGTCTTTGTACCTATGTAACTATAGGAAAATGATTAAGAGGTAATTATAGATAAATGATTAATCAATATTTATCGAATGAGTATGTGACTTGTACTAGGCCCTATCTCCTAAATAGCCATATTCCTTAGGATGGTAGAATCAAATTAAAGGAGGCAAACAGTAGTTAAATCACAGATATCCAGGTAATTTTGATGAATATCTGGGGTTATGATACCAAGCAGAGACAGATGGTTTTACAAAGTTAACTTCATGCTTTAGGTCTCAATACAAAGGCTACTTTCTTGGGAAAGCCTACATTAAGCTTCCCTTTTCTTGGGGGTTGGAAATTCAAATGTGAAATGGGTAACCCAGATGAGTATTGTGGGATGGTACAAGCAGAGGACATCTTAAACTGTAGTCTTTGGACACAGACACTGTATGTACATTAAAAACATTTAACAGTTTCACTTAGCATAACACTCTCCAGGTCCATCCATGCTGTCGCAAGAGGTAAGATTTTCTTCTCTTCTTCTTTTACGGCTGAGTAGTATTCCATTGTGTAAAATGTACGAAAGCTTTTTTATCTACTCATCTGCTGATGGGCACTTTGCTGCCTCCAAATCTTGGCTATTGTAAATAACATGGTGGTGAAATTAGCAGTGTGTACATTCTTTTGAATTAGTGTTGCAGGTTACTTTGGATATATTCCCAGAAGTGAAATCACTGGGTCATAAGGCAGTACTATTTTTAATTTTTTTGAGGAAACTTTATATTGTTTTCCACAGTGGTCACACCAATCTGCATTCCCCTCAACAGTGCATGAGGGTTTTCTTTTCTCCACATCCTTGCCAATACTTGTTGTTTGTTGATTTATTGATGATAGACATCCAACAGGTGTGAGGTGGTATCTCACTGTGGTTTTAATTTCATTTCTCTGGTGATTAATGATGCTGAGCATCTTTTCATATGTCTGTTGAACATCTCTACGTCCTCTTTGGAGAAGTGTGTATTTAGGTTCTTTGCCCATTTTTTACGGTAGAAGAAAGACAAATACCACATTATTTTACTTATCTGTAGAATGTAATGAACGAAATAAACTAACAAACAAAATAGAAACAGACTCATAGATACAGAGAACACACTGACAGCTGTCAGAGGGGAAGGGAGTTGGGGGCTGGGTGAAAAAGTTGAAGGGATTAATAAAAAACCCAACAAAAACAACAACAAAAAATAGACACAGACAACAGTGTGGTACTTGCCAGAGGGAAAGGGGAATCAAGGGAGGTGGAAGAGAGTAAATGGTGGAGGAAAGAGACTTGACTTTGAGTGATGAGCTCATGATGCTGTATGCAGGTGAGTGTTATAGAATTGTACACTTGAAAGCTGTATGGTCTTGTTAACCAATGTCACCCCAATAAACTCAATAAAAAACAAACAAACACACAAAAACTTGGAACAGTTTATCATTTCCACAGAGAAATATGCTCTCTCTTATTTTTCTTGAAATGAGCTGCTCTTTCCCTTTATCTCTTACTTTCTTATTTTTTGATAGTTGTATTGACACAGTGCCAGTGTTCTCTCCTGGAAGTTAGACAGCAGTGTAATCACAATGACAGTGGCCACTAACATTTGGCTTCAACATCAGGGACCAATGTAAATGGTGGGGACATTGGGAAATTGGTTATTGATGTCCTTTGTTCAGGAGTTCATCTCCTACTCAATGCTGGCTGACAATGTCCAGCATTGGGCCCAGTTTTGTCCAATCTGATTTTTCAGACAAGGTGAAAATTTAGATTTTTATGGGGAAGCTGTTTTAAAGTTTGGGTCAAATTAAAACGAGCAAAGAAACAAACTAAATAAGCTGTACCGAACATAGCTGGAGTTTAGATCTGTCCATGGCTCATGAGTTTGCAACCTTTGTTTGTAGACTCAACCTCAGGCAGTTGTTAGCTGTTAACACTTCTCAACAGAGCAGGTGTGTGGGTGCATGGAAGAATGAAGAACTGGTCTTTCTGCTTCTGATTTCCTCTCCCTATAGTGTCTCTATCGTGGTCTTGCCTGACCCTTCATCCCCCCATACGTTGCACACTCCAGGCGCATTGACCAGTCCTTTGGATAGCCGGGTGTGTCCTAATTTTGTTCTTACAATTTTTCATGCTGGAAAGCTTTCCTTCCCATCCTTTCCACAGTAAATCGTGCTCCTTCTGTGAGTTCCATATTTACTGTAACCTCCTCTATGAAGCCTTCACAGATGTATGAGACAGGATTAATGGCTCCCTCCATCTTTTCACATCACATTTTCTTATATCACTGATAGAGCATGGGCTCTGTTTTAGTACTGATCAATTTTTAACTGTCTCTCCAGTATTGTTATGAAACACTCATAGTAGGGCCCAGGTTTTAGGTCTCTTCTTGTATAACCTCTGTGTCTTATTGCTACTTTTTTTAGTTTAATTTTTTATGGACCTGTCAATGCCTTAGCTTCCCAATTAAGGTGGAAACCAGAGAGGGTAGAGACTGTATGACTCATAAGACGTTATGCTCAGTTAGGCCTAGAGTACATGTTTAATAATTATCTTTTTAAAATGTCAACACCTTTTGGAAAAGAATAAGCATTCAATAAGACGCTATTTATGACCAGTGACTTGCTCTATGTTTTCTTTAAAGTAAATTGATTCTAAGGGTCATTAAACTGGGCTTATCATCTTTAAGCCAATTTTGTTGTTTTTTTAAATATAAAATCAGAATTATAGCTTTTATAAGAAAATTCTGTGTTTGTTACATTCAAGTGCATAAAGCAACAGTGCTTTTTAAATCAGCTCATCCATAATACACAGAATTGTTCTATGAGTGTTTAAAAGTTTGTTGGCCTTTGTACTTAAGCAGACCAAATTTCACCTTTGTTTGCACTGTTCATTTGCTTAGTGATGAATAGTTTGTTCCAACTTCTACCCACATACAGTAGAAAGGCAAATATCACTGGAATGTAATTGCTCCACTATGGTTATTACTACTACACTGAGACTCATAACTCTCTGTGGAACCCCTGTTGAACCAGCCTATGACAGATTCCAGTGTGGATTCATCTTAAACAAGGTACTAACTAATATCTATTATTTAGGATTCTTTGGTTGCAAGAAACAGAAACTGATTCTGCCCAATTTTTATTTGATTGTCACCTCGCTCATAGAATCAATAAGCTTGACTTTTCTAATAACCTGATTATAGGTTATTTTTATGATTTTTTTTGTTCTTTAGTCAAGTGATTTCACAAGAAAGTTGCCTTAATTTTTAGTCTAGCGGAATATATCATAGTCTCCTTAATTTGAGTACCTTAAAAGGAAATAGCTCTCCTGTTACAACCCTGTCAATCTCAGTCCTGACTTGCTTCTTTTCTATCTTGTGCTCCATGGGATAAATGAAGTAGCACCAGGAAAGAAGACTCTACCATTCCTTTAATAGGCACAATTGCATTCCAGCCTGTAAGTGAGTTTCAATTCAAGACAAGTGGAAGGTCAAACTCAGGATATTAATGAGAACCATATTTTTTTCTTTCTTGGTGGCTATTAAAATGATAGATGCCAGTGCAGTAGGCTAGAGGAAACCTATTCAAGACCTTGAATGTTACCATCCATTGTTAAATCTCACACATACATGTGTCATTATACTCGAACAGTGTAAGTGCAGCCAAACTAAGGCCCTGGCTGCCTCCTGGTTCTGTCACTGGGCTGTCAAATCCCATGCGAACAAAGAAGGTTTCCTGATGATTGATTCGGTGCAGCACAGCGAGGAAGAGCTGGAGTGAGATCCTGGTGGATGCATTCCTGAGCCGAGTTCAAGCCAGCCCAGGAGGGCAGGAGTCAGGCAGCAAAGCAAATTATCCCACACAGAACACTGCAGAGGTGATCTGCACAGGCAAAGCTCTGTGTACCCCAATGGCCTTGATCTCTAAATCTTACTTTTCTGTCAGCCATTCTTATGTTTGGTGACAGTTTTAAGGGATGTGGTTTTACTAGACTGTAGATATATCTGGTATTTAAAATTAGAGTGGGAGGAAAAGAAAGCACATGTATTTGGAGAGGCAGAAGAGAAACTGGAGAGGAAAGAAGGATTTGGATAGGTAGTGAACAGGGCATGGATCCATTGTCTTAGTGAAGTTATTAATTCATTTACGCACTCAGTCAACTTGTAGCAAGCACCTTATGTGCTAGACACCATGCTAAATGCTGGATGTGTCAGTGGTCCCCAAGGCTACCCTCAGAGTTGATGATTCACTAGAAAGACTCACAGGATTCAGAAAAGCCACTACATCTGTGTTTAAGCTTTATTATAGCAAACGGATATAGATTTAAAATCGGTAAAGGAAATAGCCACGCGGGGCGAGTCCCAGGGAGAGCAGCTCTAACTTCCAGTTGTCCCCTCTCAGTGGAGGCACATGGGCAGTGCTTGGTTCTCCCAGTAGTGATGCAGGACAACCTGAGAACTATCACCAACTAGGGAGGCTCAACCACCTCCAGTGCCCAAAGTTTTACTGGGGGTCAGACACATAACATGTGGAGCACCCCCATGACCGGCCTTAGTTATCAATCTTTAGCTCCCTTACCCTCAGATGTCAAATGGATATGATGGAATCTAGAGCCCAAGGCAAACAAAAACAAGCATTGACCATAAACTACATTGTTAGCATAAACTACTGGGCATGGCCCAAGGCCCCACCAGGTATATTTTCAAAGGATCTCTGGTTTCTGCGAGGAAAATAAATGTTAAAGAGCAAGGATGAAAACAGATGGAACAGAAGGCTAAAATAGGAAGGTGATGGCTTAGATGAGGCTTAGGGCGGCAGCAGTGGGGGTGGTTAGGAGGAGTCCATCTGTGTCAACTTCAAAGGTGGAGCTGCAGGATTTCCAGGTGGAATGGATGTGGCAAGTGAAGGAAGGAGTAAAGGATGACTTCACTAAGGCAAGTAGTTTCTCTGTCAGAATTGCCCCTGTAACCTTTAATTTATAAAATATTTACTTGGTGCTTCAGGATGAAGTCCTTGATCAAAGATCAAATGTAATTGACATTTATGTAGCGCTTTATGATTGACAAAATGTTATTTAATTGTTGAGATATGACATGGCATATGAATTAATATTCCCATTTAGGGATGTCAATTTTTGCTAGGGGTTAAGTTCTAAGTATTAGTGAAATTTGGTAGGTATGGTTGGTTCAACCCCAAGTCTTACTTTTTTTATGGGTGACATCTTTATCCTACTTACCCCTGTATCTTTAGAATGCTTTTGGTTGGAAGTCATAGAAACCTCACTCAATCTAGCTTGAATATTAAAAACATTCCTTATGTTACATAACTGCAAATCTAGGGATAGGATAGATTGCATTCTCTAATCCGGCTCTTAATGTTGTTGGCTTCCTGAAAAGGGTGTTTCTCCTTATGGTTGCAATATGGGCTTCATGTTTTCTTGTTCAAGTTTGAGAGAAACTCATCCTCCAAGTGTGGGATGAAGGGTCTTCATCAGTCTTACTAGAGCGGCTTACCACCCCAGGACCAATGACTGTCACCAGCTAAAAGTCATGCTCCAACTGTCTTACATTAGTCAAGATCTAATCTATCTCTGCATCTGGTGATAAAATCACTGTCCTTTGGTATGCACGTGGCAGGCTGTGGGAACAGTTAAAGCAAAGGTCAGAAAGAGCATTACTGGAACATTCTAGGAATGACAAGGAGACTGGAGTGGCTGGAGAGAAATGACTTGGAGGTTGAGTTGTAAGGAATGATTATAGAAGGTGAGAGGAGTCAGACAATGTGGGATGTTATTATCTGATTCCAGTGGCTTATTATTATTATTAACGTTATTTAGTACCTACAGATTCCTTTGAAAGCTTTTAAGTACTCTTATTTAGTTATTGCCGGGTTTTAAGCAGATAAAATCTGCATGATTCGACTTATATTTTGAGAGGGTGCCTCTGACTGTGGTGAGAGGGACTGAAGGTGAAAGCGGAGGCCCATTCTGAGACTAACACGGTTATTCCAGCATCACGGTGCTGATGGCCCACACAGGTGGCAGCAGAGGAGGCTGTGAGAAGCAATTGGATTCTGGGTATAGTTTGAATGCAGAGCCCACAGAATTTCTGAAAAGATTGTGGAGTGCGGAAGAAGGAGAGGTCAAGGGTGTCTGTAGTATAAAGATGGCATGGCCATGAACTGTGATGGAGAGGGCTTAGGGAGAGCATGGCTTGGAGGTCTGAGGGGTTCAGTTCTGTTTAGACATGTTGATTTTGAAATGTCTCTTAGATGCCAAAGTGGGAACATTGAACAGGCAGCCTCATTGTCCAGGGAAGTCAAGGCAAGGGAAACAAATGGAAGGCGTGCCAGCATATACATGACATTGAAACCGCGAGGCTAGCCAAGATCACCAAGGGATTGAGACTAAATGGAGAAGAGGACCAGGGACTGACTGCTGAGACGCTTTAGACTTACAAGGTAGGGAGAGGAGGAGGACCGGCTGAGTTGTGACTGGTGACGTGGGAGGAATGCCAGGAGACTGCGGTGCTCTGGGAGCCCGAGCTGGCGGAGCCGCATGGGGGATGGGATGATGAATGTGCCAAATGATGCCCATGGAGGTCCTGATTAGAGGGGTTTATTATTATTATTATTATTATTATTATTATTATTATTATTATTTAGTTCATACAAACAACTTGTAAAGCTCTTAATTTAAGTACTGTAGATATTTAGGCCTTTAAATGTCTCTAATTATGTTTAGCTCTCTATCTCAAAATAGTCAGGAATGATAACTCTACACAACATTTCATTTTCCTTCTATTGGAGAAATTTTCTTATGGTGAAGAAGCCTGTGGGCAACAGAATCTTTTTTTAATACTCAAGATATGAACATAAAGAACAGATAAAAATTACTAACATTGAGGGCCAGCATTGAGAACTATGATAAACACGTGGACTGTTCCCCCGTTAAATATTCCTAACCTAGGAAGGGGAAGCAACGGTCACCCCCATTTTGGAGATGACATAACTAGGATTAGAGGGGTTATGTTGACCTAGCAAAGTTTTCACTGCTGCAGATGGTCAGATGGCAGTCCTGTGGTTTGAACCAGGTCTTTTATATAATGAGTTCTCCTGATATTAAAACATTTGAATTACAAAATTAGTTTATGTAAAATGCATGGAGCCACAGAAATCCTTGCTGGACGTGATTGAATTGAGTCACGTCACCGGGAGTGTTGCGATGCCCATGCCAGGCCCGCTCACAGCGTCCCCTGGCCAGCCGCCCGCTCTCCCAGTTGAGAGGTCCCCCCTCTTCGCCCCCCGCTACACCAGGCAGACACAATTTCAGGTTGCCTGGTTTAAAAGCAATTATACCTCTAGAGAATCTTGTTGCCTCTGATTTCTAAGTGCTGGTTGTTTATAGAATTACTGCTCAGATCCCTTTAGTTCAAAATGAACATGCCAATGAAACTGAAATGAGAATCTGCACTTCTAAATTGGATTATCGGCTTCCCTTGTGTATCGGTTTGCACCATTCCTCCCTCAGCAGAGTTGCCAGTGATGCTCAGCAGTTTAGTTTTGCAGCTTACGCTGGATGGTGGGAGCTAGGTGCATCTAGTTAGCGTATTAGGTAGGCTGCGTCTTGGGGAGGACTGTTGCCACAGTAACAGATCAACAGACCTTCCTAATCTTTTAAAATAGTTCCTAAATCTTAAAAAAAAACCCCAAAACCCAAAAACAAACTATATTGAGAAGAGAGTAAGATTCAACTGTCAGTTCTAAATTGGTATACTAATACAAAAATTAAAAAATAAAAAAAGGAAACATTCCCTTGCTTCTTTCCATCTTACTTTCTGCTTGGAAAACCTTTTCAGCTTTTCTTTGTAAAACAGAGTGGAAATCAATATGGCTATTTTGATACAATAGCAATTCATGCAGCATGCTTCCATCGCGCACTATTTCTGTTTGGCACTAGCATAATTGACTAATGTCAACAGAGCTGGATTAGTGTTTATCAGTTAACTGCTACTGTAGAGGGGTAGAGAGGCAGCAACACAAAGCGGTGTTTTCATGGACTTGATAAAAAGAGTGGGCGGGTAGTTTAATTTCTTCCTGAATGAAGAATTAACACACTTGCTGGAGCACAGTAAGATTAACTTTCAGGTAAATCAGGCCTAGGGCTAATTTTAGTCACGTTACCTTTTAATTTCTAGGAAAGGATTTAACTGATAAATTTGTCAAAGATGCATTTTTTAAAAAAACAGTTTCAACGAAGTATTATAAGTATTTCAACGAAGTATTTAATCATAATTCCATATTTATGATTAAATACTAAGGAGAAACTCAGTGTATTCCCAGGATTGTGGAAAAAACCCAGTTAATTATGGAAAGACAGAGCAGCCTGATGTCTAAGTTGCAGAGACCGAACATGGGGATAGAGAGGTGACCCAGGAGCTGGAGGCTGAGATCACATGGAGGACACTTTGTGCTCTTGTGTGGGCAAAGGGAAGGATGCTGATGGATGCTGATGACCCCCATGCCATCTTTGCCATCCTCTTGATTGGCACATGCCCTTCAGGGAGCAATCTGCCTTCTCTGCCAAGGGAAACAAAAATGTGGCAACACGTTGGCAGCTGCTAATGAGAATCAAGGGGCCAAATGGGAAAAATGGAATACGTTATCTTTATTTAGCTGGTTTTGGACTGGTTTTAAAAGATTCTGTGTACCAAATGCCACTCACCTTCCCAGTGTAGGAAATGTTGTTATTCCTTTAAAAATAGGAACCTGTGAGCTGAGACTTACCCTGCCGACTCTCTGCACCTCTGCTTGTCTCCCTGTCTCACCTACTCACAGGATGGAGCCCTGGGCTCAGCCTCAGTTGCCCATTAGCATTGTTTGGGTAGCTTTTCTAGATCTTGAAGCCCAGATCATTCAACTGGGATCCCTAGCGTTCTTATTTAAAAAAAAAAAAAAATCTCAGGTGATTTTAATGTGCAACCAAGGTTGAGAACCAGGGATTTGGAGATGACGCTTTCCTGGCTGACCAGAAGGGGCAGGAGGAGCGGAGGTCTTCATTGTGCAGGGGATTCAACAACTATGAGGAGAACGCATGCGTTATGAGACTAGGAACCAGAAGCAAATATTTCCCATAATGATGATGTGCAACTTGTTTATCAAGAGAAGTATTTTAAAACAGAAATGAATGTTGGGCATGAAAGGAAATCATGCCACATGCCGTTTATTAGCACCTCGCTTTGTGCAAGGGACAGGAGTAAATACTTTTAGGCAATGCTTCTTTCACTCTTTGTAGCAATCCTATGAGGTGGCCGGGTTTACCCACTTGACAGATGAAGGAACGAGGCTCTGGGAAAAATAAGTCGGATTACACAGCTGGTGGAGCTGGAGGCCCAGACGGAGCTGGGAGATTCCCAAACTGCTTCCATCATGCTCACCCCTCTTCCCGCGGCCTCAGCCCCTCTATGCATAGTCATCTCCCGGGCCCTGCAAACCAGCCTGCCAGGCGGCACTCTTCCTGTCGGACGAGATGGCCTCTGCTCTCCCCTCTGTCGGTCCCTCTTTCCTTCTGTTCTATTTTCCCATTCTAGTGTATTCCTCCTCTCTTCACTTTCTATACTAAGGCCAATATTGGAGTGTTTAAATGGTGCATGGCAAAAGCTGTTTTCTGGCACATTAAGTCCTTTTTTTAACCATTATTTGCATACACCCCACTCACAGCACACATTTCATTGAACAGAGGAGGAACTGAAGGGAAGCGATCTCATTGTTTCTCTAAGATTTGAAGTATTCCCCCCCACGTAAGACTTTGACCGTACATCTTCCGTGCTGTACAACTTCACTATAACCAAAAGGCTCTGCACCATAAATAAGGGGCGGAAGGAAAGATGAAACTCCTGCACTGTTGGTTTCTGTAGCGGGCAATTTGCGTGCCCTGGATAAGTGCTTGCTACTCACGTTCGTCTGGGGAAGTACACTGGGATGCGAAGGGTAGGGCTCACAGGGATGATGTGAAGGATGGTGTGAAATCCAGGTAGGTCCTTCCCTGAGTCACAATGATTAATGCCTTTGTCTGCAAATGGATGATTAGCTGCAATTGAGATTCCTGTTCCCAGCATAGTTCAGGAGAAGACCTATTAAAATATCAATAAGCTGCATCCATTTATATAGCGTCATAGCAAATATAATTGGTGAGTTTCTCATTTTTCCATGTTCCTCCTCCCCCTGACTTACTTATGAGTGTTACATAGTAATGAAAAAGATAGGCTATAATGAATTACCACTAGGCTGAACATTTTTCCCAAGGTTGCTAAGAGTTGCTTTTCTTTCAGACAAAATCGTTCCTTTTTCTCTCCTGATAATCATTAGTCTGTGTTTTGATGAAGAAACAGAAAGTTGTATATCCGTAATTAATGCACGTTTACCATGCTAAATGATTTCCTGCTGAAGGAAATAAGGGCAGGGCACAAGAAGGGGCTCAATTCTGTGACTCTCAATTAGCAAAACCACATTAGTTACCTCCTGTGAAGATGTGGTATTTTAAATGGCTTAAACGCTGTGACCCGGGGTGGGAAAGCCCATCAGAGTTTATGTGAATGGAATTTCTTGTATATGCAAGGCTTTTGCTCTGTTTCTTGGGGCTTTTCTTTTTTTGACATAATTAAAAGGTGGATACAAAATTGTAACAAATCTTTGCGGGGGGGAAAATCATTATACTAGCAGCTGTAAACTGGAAAAGCCAAACCAAATAAATAGTGCAGTTGTCCAATATGGCAGTCCCCATTGACTTTTTTTTTTTTTAAAGATTGATATTAGTTACCATTTTGGAACACTGGCTTATTCATAGTTTCTACATTGGAAAAAGTCCAAACATTTTTGATGGAAATCAGAGGTAATGCATGTCTCGCCTCAAGAATGATGGCTTCCTATCCGTTCCTGGAAATCATTAAGCCTCATCTTCACTCTGCCGCATAACCCCATGTTGTGCTGGAGCCATAGACTTTTCTTCCTGCTCCTTTTTATTTGTGGTATTTATGCGTTTTATTGATTATGTGACATAATAAAACATAGCAAGTCAGATCCGCATGTGCCATATATTTTGTTCAACAGCGATGGGGAATGTCAGAGCCCTGCTCTCCACTTGGAGAAGCGTCTTCCTGGCATATAAATAGATTTATAATGATCGTGAGGCTCCGTGCCTGCAAAATACCCTGGTAGGCAGCTCATTATAGAGCTAACATCATTAATAAAGTAGCCGAAAAATTTCACAAGTACAGGAGTATCTTTTATATCCGTAGCTGTAAGGAAAATACCTAGAGTATGCATAATTTGAGACTCATTTTAAAGCTATAATTTATCATCATTATCTACATATTATAATGGCAAAACAGGTTTAATTGCTTTTGACTGGACTGGCATGATGATGAGGAGGAAAGTCAGCAGCAGATGGTCCCACTGTCAAAACTGCGTCTCTTCGTCCAAAGTAAAGTAACAGACTGAGCAGAGCGTGTCTCTGGTTTCTCGCTCTGTCTTATCTTGGTAAGTATGAATTAGCATTTTTGGTATTATAATTGTCTAGGGAAAAGTAGAAATAGTAATTATTTACAGAAGATGAAAATAGCTGTGAAATTCAACTTTAGCAGGTTTAAATTGTCTAACATTTTTTGGGTTAAGAGAAATATTTACTCTTGGTCTAACTTCATGGGTTCCCACAAGCTTCTCGTTCCAGCTTCACAATGTTACGTTGCTGGCGTGGGCGCACGCTGGAGCACACGTATTTGGGTACTGCACAATATTTATATGTCTGTTCCCCCTGCTGCGTTCTCCACTCTTTTAATTATATCAGGCCAAAAATGATTTCACTTAGAATAAAATAAATGCCATACCAGCTCATGTATGAACAAATAATTTATCCAGTAGCCCTTAAAAATGTATACCCTAGTCATAGGGTTGCTCAGGAAATGGAAGAATTTAGATCAAATCATAGGAATTCAAACTACAAAATTACCAAAATTAAGGGGTTTTTTTGTGTTTTTCTTTTCTTTGAAGACTTTGGTGGCCCACGAAGAACACAATTATCAGGTGGTAGATTACACTGTTGGCTGGTCAATGCAAGTAAATTAACTGCTTCAGCTGATAGAAGAGAAATGCCAGTGATAGCAACTTAAGTGAAGGTGACATGCTATCTGCAAAATAATGTGAATTCGAAAGTTCAGTTTAACCCCAAAGTAAAAGGAAGAAAAAAAAAAGAATGGAGCAATCGGCCAGACTAAAATAATGTGCGACAGCGAAATTATTCGGAAATGGAACTGGTTATAGAGATACAGATTTATTATTTGGTTGCTGTCATGATAAATTTGCTTCAGCTATGCCCATACATGTTACAGTATTCATGTTTGAGATGAGTGGGGATGTTGCAAAAGACTTTGCACAATTGAAAATTCATTCTGAAAATATAAATGAATAAATGCTCTTTCTTAAGAGCATGTATACATGCACACACACACAGGCACCTGCTTCATACTTACAGAGACAATGGTCAGTTTGTGAGGTGAGGTGTCCACATACCGTAAGGAATTTGAGACTTAAAATGAGTTGTTTATTATTACCTATTGGTATAAATGGTTCAGAAAACCATTTCAATGCCTATGCAATGATTATTCTGACCTAAAAAAATATAGGAACTTTCAGGGCTAGACACTATGTAGATCAATGTTATTAAGGAGAACTGTTCATTAAATATTAGTAGCATATTTAAGCTAAATAATTCAGTTTAATCTAGCTACATGTTTCTTGTTTTTGGCTTCACGTACAGCAGTTTTTGCTGTCATGATAGAGGCATGTGAAATAGGCCTAATCAAATGTTATGAAAAGCAGAAGGTTCAGAGGACATACAATGACTTTCAGTGTAAGAGAGAAATGAAATAATCCCTCTAACTGCGATTCATGGAGCTTCTCCTGGCTTGGGAAGCCATGCTTCTTTTTGGCATGTTTGGTGTGAAAACTCACAGTTTGTTTGGTAGACTTCCATTAACACATCATACTACGATCTTTTTTCTTACCGATCTGTTTTCTCCAAGAAATACTCCTGCATATGGCTGCAGTTTGGACAGTTCCACTGATATGAAGCTTGTCTCTACTCTTTGAAGGTTTCTATTTAATGATTACTGTCACTCCATAGCAGCATTCTGCTTCTAGTCATTCTTCATATCCGACTTCCTTCTGGGGCGGTCTGTGGCATCTGGGGCAATACCATTGTCTCCATTTCATCTTTGCTTTTGAATTAAGAAAGTCTCCTGACTCCTCTTTCTTCAGTCACTCCTGTCTCTAACACTGCGGCGTTTTGTATACCTCCCACCTAAGATGCAGTTTGTAAGAAGTGTAAGGGAGGGGAAACAATCTTTTTTTCTCTACTCATTTTAGGTTCATTGGCTGGGGCCCTGCAAATTGGACTGACCCAAGACAGATTAATGAGAGGATAACAAACAAAAGCTTATCAACATAAGCATCACAAATGCAAGGGGGAGCACATGGTGATGAGTAACTCAAAGGAGTCGTTAGAACTTGGGGTTATATATCATTGAACAGAAGAACAGTAAGTTTGTGAAGAAATGACGAGCAAACAGAAAGTGGCCTTTGAGCTTCTGGATGCCTCCTGCATTGTGGGAAGGCAAATATATGGAGAATCTAATGCCAGATAAAGGCTAGTTTGTAAGTTAGGAAGTCTTATTTGTGCAGACTCTTCTTTAATGTCCTATTGTCTCCCACGTGAAGGTTATCAACCACTTCTTGTTATGGAAAATGCGGAAAGGACAACACCCTCACGGGGAATTTATGTTCTGTTTTTACGTAGATTAGAGTAGGGCAGAAACTTTATCCTATATCTGCTTTTCTTCAGTTCCTTTCTGCTTAAAATAATCAGTATGCCAAAGTGGCATATTTTGGGGTGCCATATTCTGCTCCTCTTCATACACAACAGAATGACAAGATATATTCTACATATGTATATGCGCCTACTTCTGATCACCTTAAACTCTTGTTTTCAGCCATTGGAAAGATCAGTCCAGGTCTATTCAAACATATAGTAGTTTGCGGTGCATGAATACTCTGGGTCAACACTGTAATCACCATCATCACCTTCATCACTTCATCCTTATCACATAAATTATTTGACAACGTATAACATGCAGGCACTATCTGTGTGTGATGATCCCATTCGGTACAGCAGTTCAGTGAGGTAGATAACTTCAGAGTCATCAATTTCCAGGTTGAGAAACTGAGGTTTTGCCTTGGCCAGTGCGGTTCAGTTGGTTGGAGTGTCCTCCCGCAAACCGAAAGATCTCAGGTTTGATTTCCAGTCAGGGCATGTGCCTGGGTTGCAGGTTTTGTTCCCCAGTGGGGGCGAGTGCAAGAGGCAACCAATCAGTCTTTCTCTTTCACTCTCTCATGTTGATGTTTTTCTCCTTTTGTTTTCTCCTTTCCTTGCCCTCTCTCTAGAATTAATAAAAGGAAAATTAAAAAAAAAACAAAACCCAGAAACTGAAGTTAAAAGAGTTCAAGTGCCCAAGGGCACACAATTAATGGGAGTGGCTTAAGAGCCCAACCCACTTCCTCTTGAACTCCAGAGGCTATGCTGCTGACCACTAAGCTTTGCTGTTTCCCCCAAATACTCTCTTGTATTTAAACTCATCTTGAAAATATAGAATTTGTTAGAGTTCCTGAAATAACTGGTATTTGAAAACCTATTGAAAAAATAGAAATGTAAACTAAGAGAAATAAAAGGGAGAAGAACAGTAAGTAACAGTCTTCTGTTTTATTATAGTGGACTTGTCTGATGTTCTGAACAAGGTGGAAACAACAGTAAAGTTAATGGAAAGTAAAAGCTATTTGTTGGAGGCAAGGAGAGGAAGTTTTACTACAATAAAATCTATTTCATCTAATTCCTGTGTGATGATTTATAATATTCTCCTCTAGAAAAGACAAAAAGAGCATTTTGGAGCTATGCTGTGGAAACGCACATTTTACCACCGCAATGTATAATTAGAGCCTGCTGTAGCAGCTCCCGTTATCCTTTAAATATTTATCCCTTTGAATAATTAGATTTAGGAGATTTGAATTCATTTGGTGAATATACTATTAATTTTTCATATATTTTGATAGTATACCAATCGTTCACTTGCCGAGCACCTACTAAATGTAACTTAATAGTGCAAAACTTTACAGCAAAATTACTTATCTTTCTGAATCCTTTTGAATATTTATATCCAAATAAAACACCCACTACAAACTAGAAAAATTCAGTGACTGATTTACTTCTGGTGCCTAAAACTTAATTTGACTAGCCTTCTATTTTACTTCCCTTCATTGCTGAAAGTAATGGTTAAAAATAAATGAAGACGATATTACATCAAAACCATTCCAAAGCTCAAAGAGGCTTGTAGGCTGTTTCCATGGTACCCAGTGTGGCGGCTCACCAGCAGAGTTTGGCAATAGCCTCCTCAACAAAATGGGCCTAACTTTTGTTTTCTGCAGGAACAGTAAGACTCCAAAGGCCTGTGTTGACAGGTAATGAGATTTAATTCATAAGAGGACAAAAGGTGGGGGAGGGATATCCATATTCATTGCTTAATCAAATAAAATTCTTTCAGAGGATTCTGGGAATTCTCCCCAGTTGCTTCCAAAGCTTCCCTTTGATAGCTGTAAACAAATTACCTTACGAATAACTTCTTAATCAGGGAAGAGAAGCTCTGTTCTCTACTTGATCTTTCCCTTTGGGTGGTCCCAGCCAGAGAGCAGCCGTCTTCCTCCTAGAAGCTTGGCTTCTTGAAAGCCATCGAGCATTATGCTGACAGCTGTAGACCTCTTTTTTGTTAGGATAACAAACATCCTGTGTTGAGGACAGCATCAATCCAGCTTGCAGTATGCCCAATTATTGGAGCTAAAATCTCATTTGTTTCACCATGGGAGCCCCCTGAAAGCACACCGTTTTGGCCTCATTACAGTATTTTTAACTTTACAAAAACAATTTCATTATGGAAATTAAAGAAGCCCATTTGGCCTTAGTATGTATATGGGAGTTAATAAATTCTAGAAGTATTTCAACTACCACAGAGTGGAGTTTTGTCTTCACTTAATCACAGCCAATAGTGGCTTTGTAGAAAATATGGTGGGTCCAAAGAAAATGATCATTTTCATTTGCTGTTTTCTGTGCTTTGATTAAAAGACAAACAAACCTGCAAGGGAAATATTAATATCAACTGTGTCAAGAGGGAATGAATTCATGAAATGGGTGTCTTTGTAGATATGTTGATCCCACAAACACATAAGCTCTGCATGCTTTGTTTATCTGTAACTTCTTTGGATGGTAATGACAGTCTAAAGAAGAAAATTGAAATTACATCCTCTACCCACTCAGTGCCCATGGAGTTGATGTTTAAAGAAAGTACTAAAAATTTCTATGGTTACTCTTATTTGAAAAGGGAGGAATTTTCCTGTTTTGGAAGTAGTGGTCTTTTGTCATACCAACTAAAAGGAAGAATAATTCAACAGAGAATGGTGATGTTTGGTGGTGCTGAATTTGAGACTCCAAAGAGTTTCATATAAGATGATATCCCTATAACAGCCTCAGCAATGGGTCTGCTGTGCGGGTCCCCAGCTGCTCTCCCATGGGACCCTGTGCTGGGCTGCCTTGCCCTCAATTACTTTCTGGGAAGGAAAACTGTGAACCAAAACACATCACCTCTGTCTTTCCCTTTTCTTCTTCAAGCTTCAGGTGTTCTGAGATTTCATTTAGATCAAGTATTAATCAATAAATTGACAACATTAAACAGAAGACCTCTAAAATCACAATATTGAGACTTTAAATTTTTAATTAAAATGTAAATACATACTTTTCTTCCCTCCATCAGGAGACAAAAATGATGCCTTAAAAAATTGGGGAGAGAGGGAGAAAACAAAGATTTTATTTATAAGTTAGAGAGAAAAGTAACTGTCAAAAAAATTGCAATAATTCAGTTTGAAAAAGAAAAGACAATAGTCACAATTCTGCCTTTCTGACACGTGGAAATCTATTATTTATTTTTTGTGTGTTTTCTCTTAGTGACTCTCTCTGTTCATTCAACAGCCCTCCTTCCCTCCCTTCTTTCCTTCCTTCCATCCATCCATCCATCCATCTATCCATCATCTACCCATCAACTCTATCTGGAGAGCAGTTGAACAGTTCCATATGACATTCTTTGTAACATAATGTCTCTTGCTATATTTTATCACTGAGTGCTGTTCATTTGATGCCTCTTGTAGAGGGAAGTAGAACTCACACAAACGGAGGCTAGAATAGTTAACTGTCCTCCGTGAAGGCAATTTTGCTCCTTTACCAGTGTCTCCAAAACACTTTAACACTTTAAGCTAACTATTCATGCCCTTTCTCATTCTCAAAGATAATAAGCAACTTGATATAGCAGAAGGATGACTGGACTTGAAGTCAGAAGGCTGGAGTTCAGTTCTAGTTGTGAGTGTTGTTTAACTATTTCTGCATAGTATATTATAAAGCTTCAAGGCTTAAAACAATAAACTTTTATTATTTTAACATAGTCTCTTAGGTCAGGAATTCAGGAGTGGCATTTTTGGCTCTGGTTTGTATTAGTTTTCTAGGGTTTCTATAACAAATCATCACCATAAACTGAGGGGTTTAAAACAGCAGACACTTAACGTGTCACAATTCTGTAGGCTAAATGTTCAAAATCAAGATAGCGGCAGGACTCTGCTGACCTCCAGCACCCGTAAGGGAGAACCCTTTTGTGCCTCGTCTGTCTTCTGGTGTTGGCCTGCAATCTTTAGCTTTTCTTAGTTTGTAGATGCAACACTCTAACCTCTGTCTTTACTGACCCATGGCTGTCTTTGCGTGGTTTGGGTCCACACAGTCTTTTCTCTGTGTGTATCTGTCTTCTGTGTTTAGACTTCCCCTTTTTATAGGGACACCAGTCATATTGGATTAGGACTCGCCCTAATGGCATCATCTTGTTTTGTTTTGTTTTTTAGATTTTATTTATTTACTTTTAGAGAGAGGGGAAGGGAAGGAGAAAAAGAGGGAGAGAAACATCAGTGTGTGGTTGCGTCTCACACACCCCCCATAGGGGGCCTGGCCTGCAACCCAGGCATGTGCCCTGACTGGGAATCGAACCAGTGACCCCTTGGTTTGCAGGCTGGCACTCAATCTACTGAGCCATACCAGCCAGGGCCCTAAAGACATTTTAGCCTGATTACATCTATACACAGGTACCGGGGGTTAGGAGTTCACCTTTTTTTAATAGAAATAAAATTCAACCTATAACAGGACCCTTTCATGACATTGCAGTAAGATGTTGCCTAGACCTGAGGTCATCTGAAGTCTTAGCTGTGGCTAGAGAATCTGCTTTAAGGTGGCTCATTCAAAGGGCCAGTGTGGGAGACCAGTTATGCCACCCCAAAATATGCCTCTTTGACAGGAAAATTATTTTTAGAAACAGAAGACACAGGAGAAGCCGTCAAGACAGAGTGCAAGTTTCCCTTTTATAAGGGAAATTTACATTTATAAAGAAAATACCCCATTTTAAGAATGTCTCCCTCTCTGTATCAGAAGAGAAGGACGAAGACACTGACTTGCATCTGCATAACATACTAACCCTTCCTTACCATACTTCTCCTGATCACCTTCCCATAACGTGCCTAGTCCTCTGTTTTTGCCCGTGTTGGTACATAAGCCCAAATTCTAACCATCCCTTTGAAGTACTCATCTCCAAGTTTCTCCCACATATAAGTGATATATACATGTTAATAAATCTGTCTGTTTTTTTCTTGTATCTGTCTGTTTTTACAGAGGCACAGCTGAGAACCTAGAAGGATAGAAGGAAAAGGGTGTTTTTTTGTTTTGTTTTTTTCCTTCCCTGTACCGGTATGCAGGTCCTAGTTTTGACAGGAGGCCTCAGTTTTGTCCCATCAGGGCTCACTTGAGGCTGCTGAGTATCCTTACAACATAGCCACTGGCTTCCTTCAGAACAGGCTATTCAAAGGGAGGCAAAGCAGAAGTGGTAGTGTCTTTTGTGACTTCAAATGGAAAGACACAAGCCATCATTTCCACCATGTTCTGCTTGTTAGAGTGAGTCACACAGTCTGGCCCACATTCATGGAAAGGGGAATTAGACTCTACCTTTTGAAAGGAGGCGCATCAGAGAACACACTTTAAAATCATCCCACTCTGCTATTCAGTAGCTGTGTGATCTTGGAAAAGCCACAGTACTTTGTCCTGTGGTATCAGCTTAATCACCTTGCAGTTACGAGCAGGAATTGGCCTGAATGACTGTCCTGTGATAGAATCAGAGCAGGAAGGACCCTAAACCCTCTCCAGCCTAAATATTTCATATTGCATGTAACAGTTTTAACCCTAAAGCAGTAAAGTCATCAAGTAACTATTTAACCTGCTTTTCCAGAATACTTGGATGAAAAAGATTTCCCGTCTTCTCTTGAGGTCTGCAGGTGTTGTGGTGGAGAGAATAAATTCTCTTCTATCTTCAAGGTTCTTTTGGCTGGTTTAATAATCAAATAGACATGAAACAGATTAGCAAGAGAAAATAAATACACATGTACATACCTATGTACAGGAACTCTGCATACATGAGAGAGACAGAGATCCCACATGCCCACGTGCATGAAAGGTTTTGAGATAGAAAGGGGGATTGAGGTATGTAAGACATCCTGAACTAGGGATGAGGTAATACACCTTGGAGGCTTCAAAGGGTCATTGTAGGATGATGAGAAGAGCAGATGCTAAGTAAATAGAGGTTTGTCCTGTCTTATAGATAGATGAAAAGAGATTATGTCTAGTAATGACTTATTATGGGCAAGGCCCCTAGTTCAAGTTCTTATGGGTAGTTAAGGGTGGGGCAGAAGTTGCTCTTGGGCCTGCAGCTAAACCTGTCTTTAACTCAAACAACCTGCATCCCACAGCGGGGCATGTTGTGGCGACTCCTTCTGAACCCTCATAGCATGCTTTCCTACTCTGCTGAACTCAATATTTCCATTCTGCTTCTGGTGCTGGGGATAGATGGCAAGCTCCACATTTGAATGTGGTGATGGTCTGACTATGGTTTTAAGTCAAGGTTAGGTGTAGGAAACAGAAAACACTATGTATTTCAAGCAAAAGGGATTTCATACATGGAATTACACAAGTCTTTACAAAATCAAAGCATGATGGTTAGTTTTATGTGTTGCCTGGCTAAGGTTAAACCAGCTAGCAGGTCAGAGATTTTTTAAGCATGTCTGTGAGGGTGTTTCTGAAAGAGATTAACATTTGAATTGGTAGACTGAGGAAGGATGCTTGGAAAGGGAGGGCAAGTTTGCTCTCTGCCTGGGCTGGGCTATCCCAGCTCTTAGATACTGGCACTCCTCAGTTTTGCCTTCAGACTCAGATGGAAGCCTACAGCACTGGTCACTGGTGGCAGACTATGGGACTTCTCAGTGTCCGCCGCCTCTATATATATACACACACACATATATATGATCAAAATTATATATATGATATATTTATGAGCTGAATTATATATATGATCATAATTACATAATTTTATATACGTATGATCTGAAATATAAACATTATATATGAGCAGAATTATATATATGCATGTGTGTGTGTGTGTGTGTGCGTGTATGAATGATTGTAGAGGGAAAGAAGGAAGAAAGGAAGGAAAAGAGGAAGAGAGGGGGCTGGAGGGAGAGAGGAGGAAAGAAAGCGCAGAAGGAAAAGGAATTGCATAAACACAGAGAGAGAGTCAGTAGGGAAAAACACACATGTGTGTATTCTGTTTCTCTGGAGAGCCCTGACTAATACACAAAGGGAAAACTAGAAGAGCCGAAGTCAATGAGGGTTCACCGAGACTGCTGGTTGAAGGCTCAGCACTGTAACTATAATCCAGGCATCAAAAAAACTGCTCTGACAAA
The DNA here is from genome assembly GCA_039655065.1 of Glossophaga mutica. Taxonomy (NCBI): domain Eukaryota; kingdom Metazoa; phylum Chordata; class Mammalia; order Chiroptera; family Phyllostomidae; genus Glossophaga; species Glossophaga mutica. The sequence continues at coordinate 18,986,344 of CM077304.1, read as the reverse complement.
ACTGCCTTGTACCCATTGAGTGGGTCCACATGAAATGAAATTCCCCATTGTAAACACTCACCTGCTGGAACTTGCCTTTCAGCAGATGGCCACATCCATGGGGAGGTGGCCACTGCCTCACTAAGCCAGGGCAGCCTTAATCTCTTGCAAATGTATCTAGTTAGCGAAACACAATTCACACTAAAAATTCTAGCTGCCAGGGAGTCCAGGAAATGTCATTTTACATTTTCTAAATTATACAAATAGAAACAGGGTAAAATGAAGGTTGAGAGAGCCAAGGCAAGCTTATACACACCCTGCAATCCAACTCAAGACTTGCGATGGTTACTGTCACATACCGTAATTATTCTTTTTTTATGGCAATGGCCTTCTAATATTTTTAAATTTTATTTATTGATTTCAGAGAGAGAAAGAAAGAGAGAGAGAGGAAGAGAGAGAAGCATCGCTTTGTTGTGCCCAGCCAGAACTGCAATGGCCCTGTGATACTTTGCTTCCACTACCAAGACCCAAATCCCTTCCCGTGGGTGCTTACAGTCTTTCAGTGGTTGCTAGTGAACCCACACCTACCCACCCACTACCTAGACTGCAAAACATTGAAGGCAAACACCTTGTCTGATGTTTGCACCACAGCACTCCTAGCATCTGATCCAGTGTTTCCCAGCAGGTTGGGAACTCGGTATAAATTTGATGAATGAATGAAGGATTGAGAGCTGTTATAAGTCTGTCATGAGTCTATCAGGTAACTTCTTGCTGTCTTGTTGGTGGGGACAGGGGTTGCAAAGTATTTAAAAGGAAGAGAACCTCCTTCAGCACCAGAACCAGTGCAGATATTGTTCTGAAGAGTGGTCCTAGGGAGGGCTGTGTAATCAAGAAACCAATTTTCAGCTCTCTCTTCTCAGAATTGCGTGACAATCAACTATCTGGGTCAATTTGGATGAAGAGTCCTCTTACTGAGTGCCATTATCCCATACTTTGAAATTTCACATAACTCTGGATTGATTTTTTAACTGGCTCTTGATATCTTTTTAATGGAGTATCTTATTTACCTACTTTTTACTTATGCATCTTTTTCACAGAGTCTGCCCATGTATTAAAAGATCCTTTGAAGAAATCCAAGATAGTCATCCAGTCCAAACTTGAGGCCCAATGTTTCATCTTCAACAGGACTATATGCCTAGAGTAGTTAGTAACTTAATTAATGGCATACCCTTCACCCTACCCTTCACCTTCTCTGCTTTACTTCTAAATATTGTGCCATTTGCTTTTGTGACTTCAGTTAACTCAAAGAAAATGTGTTTCTGGTTTCAAAGATGCCTCTTTTCTTGATTTTTCCTTATTTACCATGTGCTTCTGTTGAAAGAGCAAAATAAGAATTCTAAAATTTATTCTCAAAATGCACATTATTCAGACTCTAGATTGTATCAAAAGAATTTTTCATGTGCTTGCCACATGAATCAGTTCTAATTCATTTCACTCTCCTGTTTACTTTCTCCTTGGTGCTTAGTTATCTGCATTGGTGGCTCCAGAACTCTACATTGGAGGGGCTGAGGAATAGAAGCAGGACCTATGCATTGCACTTGAATATGTACTAGGTGAGGAGATATGTGCACATGTGGGAAGAGTACCCAAGGGTTTTGTTCTTAAAGTTGTGTTTATGTAGCGAGCACACTGTTTTTATTTAAGATTCCCTCTTTTTTTTTTTTTTTTCCTTTTGGCTGCTTGTGGAGAGCTGGTGGAGGTTTTGGGAGAAGGCATCATTCAATGCCCCTCTAATACATGCCACACTGTACCCATTAGGAATCTGACTTCCTCCAACCCCCAGAAAAACCATGCCCTGCATCTAAAAAACTAGACTTTTCATCTAACATACTGGTAAAATAGAAATACTAGATTTGAGAATAGCAGAGCAGCATGAGGCTTTAAGAGATTTTCCAGTTGTCATTTTTCTGGGTAAAAAATGAAAAAACACAGTGGGGAGAGTTGATCCAGTTTTGGGACACCTGGGTTAGACCAGTGTATTTCCACTACAGCTCTGTTTACTCCAATGTTAAAAGACAAATTGTCTTTCATTGCCACTCAGCAGTGGGAAAATTTTGAAAGGCCCAAAATATACTAAACATCAATAGTCTTGGTCCTATGTGTACTTATATTAACTCATTTAGGAGACACAGGCTATTGATAAATAGATTTGGCTGCTGCGGCCAGTGTAAATAGCTCCTTCATTGTCTTAGAAGTCAATGATTCTTTTTAAACATTAGACATACCTCCTGAGAGATACAATTATCACTTCTAGGAGTTACTGAAGAATTCGAAGCTTTGAAGAAAGTTTAACTAAAAATCAAAAGGAGGAACTAATACGGTGCAGTAGGCAGTCTATCCCGTGTGCCATCTGATTCCCAATAGGACCATTGTTTTATAAATCAAAAGTTCCACATTTATACCTTCTGCACCAATAAATCTGAAAAGTAGAGGTTTATATATTTTTTTCCTCTCTCTCTCTCTCTCTCTCAGCTGTGGCTGAATTTCAAATATGGGCATTCTCACAATTCTAAATATTTTGAACAAAGTGGTGGAGAATATCAGCCAAAGCACTCATCAGCCAAATGAGAGACTGTGACAAATTGCTTAACCCTTCTCATCATCTGTTTCCACACCTGTGTGGTTAAGGAGTTCTCGATGCCTCCAATGGGAATGAATTAAGGAGTGACTGGTTCAATCATTTACTCATTTATTAATTGAATCATTCCTTCAACAAAAAATTGAGGATCTAGGATACTGTTTATTTTCTTATCCCACAAAGCAAAATGCCCTGTATCTTATCTCTCAAATCAAAATGGTGTTGTCTGTTTTCTGTCGGAACCTCTCTTGTCTGTTTCTTGCCTGAACCAGACTATAAGCCCACTGAAGGCAGGCACTATGCCTTTGTTCTTCCCTGATGAATTCTGAGCACCCAAGAGTTTGTCTTTATCTACAGAGTAGATCTTCATTCAGTAGCAATCAGCAAATACAAATATGTCCTTAATGAGCCTGCAGTGTGCTCCCAGTATGGGCTTTAAAAGGGATATACACCAGCTTTAAAGGAAGCATAAAAGAGACCCATTGGCTTCAGCTTGGTGGAATCAGGGAGAAAGTATTAAATCTTTACTAAAACTGTGAGATGAGTGTTATTCTATTCATTTGTACAGAGGAGGAAAACGAGGCTAGATACTCTTAAGTCTCAGAGGTCACACAGAAAGTACTGACTCTATGTCTGGGACCCACGTGTTTGCATTCATGTTTCTCCCTGACTCTGCTGCCTCCTTGCCGGAAAGTCCATAGATCCACGTTTCCTAGGGAAGTGCCCAGGAGTTCTGTGAGCATCTGACTCACTTGAGGTAAAAGAGGTTTTGTGTTGTGGTGCCTTTGAGCTGATGGAACCCTTCCAAGCATATGCTCCTTTGTTTCAGGTGGTCCTGCTGAAGGCAGGCAATCGATAGGTGCGGCATTCTTAGATCTGTCTTTCGAATCATCTATATAATGGCTAATATCATTTCAGTTTTTTACTTTCAGATGTATATTGATTGACGGATCCCTAAAGTACCTTTTCTCCTCATTTTGTGATTGCAAAGTAAAAGTATTTAAATTCCAAAAATGAGATCAGTGTTCTCACCCTCTTCCCTTTCAGTTATATCTCCTATTTTTGTCCCTCATGCTCCAAAAGGTAACTTCAATGCCTTTGGTTACCAGTTTAAAAATGGTTTTCGGTGTTCTACCACGGATCAAAGTGTTAGCTGACCTTTGTCTTTGCCATAAATCCCATCCAAGTGTTTACATCTACCCCCAAATCTCTTTTAAATGCAAATAAACAAGTTCAGCAGAAACACAAACACCATGTGGATCGTTAACTGCAGCCTGCAGACTGTTCCAATCGTTAACTGCAGCTCGCAGAGATTCTTGATGAAAAAAAGGAAGAAAAGAGAGTGTGGATGATCTCTATAATGAGGCTTTCCTTCTCATTTGTCAAAGATGGTGCGCCTTTGCCCAGCTGGGCTGGTTTGAAAATTAGAAAATAGCTTAATCTGATTCCCATAGAAGACCTCTCTAGCAGGTGAAGGAGTACATGTATTAAGGTGTATATTTCTTTGATTTATGTTTTTTAAACCATGCCCTTTGCCATCAGACTTTAGGGACTGTGATAGAGATGATTAAAGAACACCAAAAATCTGGCCATTTGAGTAAGTGCCCTATTGAATATGAAATGTTTTTTCTTTCTGATCATTTCTCATGTGTTCTCCTAGTCAAGATTATTGGGCAAGTACTAGAGTGGAATTATGAGGCTGAAAACCCCTTAGAAAGCCTCCAGCTGGGCCCTGACTGGTGTAACTCAGTGGGCTGGGTGTTGTCCTGCAGACCAAAAGGTCTTTGGCTTGATTCCCAGTCAGGGCACATGCGTGGGTTGCAAGCCAGGTTCCCGGTTGGGGGCGTAAGGGAGGCAACCGATCGATGTTTCTCTCACACATCAATGTTTCTCTCCCTCTCCTTCTTCTCCGTCCCTTCCCTTCTCTCTAAAAATAAATAAATAAAATCTTTTTTAAAACAAGAAATCCTTTTTTAAAAAAGAGAAATCCTCTGATAGGGACCCCTTATTTCCTAGATGAGACTGCTGGGGTGCCCACAATGGCTTAATGGCTTGACACTTTCTCACAGAGAGTTAGGGGCACTGGTGGGAACAGAAAACAGATCTGCTCATTCCTGACCCTTTTGCAATGGTCTGATAGGCATGGAAACATTATATCTCCTTCTTTGGAGGTAAAATGTGCAACACAGTTTTAAATCCCTTTGGCATGGTCTGTTCAGGTAAGGATGCACAAGAAACTCAGCTCAAATGGGCTTCAGTGAAAAAACAGACATGAGTAGTTCATGCGGCCATAAAGTCTAGGGCTTAGTGCAGATGTAGCTCTCTTCATTGTAGTCTCCATGCAGTGGCTGCCTATGGTGCTGGGACTGCATCGTCCCAAGTTCAAATACAAGGCAAAAAGAGAATCTCTCTCTTCCCCAGCAGTTTGAACTAACACTTATTACCTCGGTTGGGTCACATACCCACTATAAAACTTCTGTGTAACCCAGGAGAACGTGATGCTTTCCGTGAACAGGCCTGAATCACCCGGCCCTCACTGAAAGCCAAGAAAGTTATTACTTCTAACAGAAGCACTGAGAATGGAGGAGAAAGTGATTCTCTAGAAGAAGATTGGGGTGTGTTCACCTGACAAAAGTTGAGTGGATGTGAATAGGACAAACAACAAGTAATCATTACAAACAACATTTTATGACAGTCTTTTCAGAAGTCAAAGGCTTCCTTTCCTTTGTTCATTTGTAAATTCCTTTCAGCTTGAGCCCAGCAGAATCATAAATATGCACATAGTTAAAGTCCTGTGGGAGAGCATATGCTTGAATATGATAATGATCCTTTCATTAAAATGTAAGTTCTTATTATTTTAGAAAAAATACAGGGTGAAATTTTAAAGCAATAACCTGAGTTGACTACCGATGGGCTAGAGAACTTGGGGCACACAGGCAGGGGTCTCTGGAGGAGAGGAATTTCTCCAAACCCAGCTGAGTCTCTATTCCCTCCAGCTCACCCACTGTGCTCCTCAGTGAATATTGCCTCATGCAGTGGGCTTCTTAGAATTTGATGGCTGCAGAATTTCCTTCTCATTATTCTAATACTCCTACAGCATACAGAGAACAAGTCAGCACACACTGATTGAAAAATCTCCAGCCTCCCTTTTCTTTTCTATCTGGGATGAATAGTTAAAGGAGTTTTGATTTAGTTTGACCTCAGAGTAATCCAGTGGGTTTAACAGGAGTCTTCTCAAACTCCAAAAGCCCTCTTTTGTAGTATCTTTTAGGTTTCCCAGTCTGCTCTGGTTTGGTGGGGCACACCCTCTGAGTCTTGGTAATTAGATGTCTTCTTCCTATTAATTGTCCTGAGGATGAGAGGAAGGACTCATGTGGCCACAGGGCCATGTTATCTGGGATGCTTCATTCAGGAGTTGATGGGGCCTCTGGAAAATGGACCCCATCCATTCCTTCAGGATGAAAGTGGCTTTATATTTCTGGGGCTCACGCCTCTCTCTGTGTGTGGTATCACCTTCAAATGCAAGGCTGAGGATGATTCATTTAAAATCCCACCTGGAACTATTCAAACAGGCATCTATCCATGTTGATTAGCTCTCATTTCCACACTTAGAGAGCTGTCTGGAATTGGAATGTATACAACAGTGCTATTCATTCCATTCAAATATTAATTAATTAGCAAGTACGTCTATGCACTTATCCCACCACATTCTCTTTTGTTAAGCTTATATACAGATAATACTCTCCAGCAAAGTGGACCCTCTGTGAGTGAGATGTTGATGAGAAGCTGAATACCATAGCAGCAACGTGTACCTGCAGCATCCCTTTTTCTGTGAAATCTCTCATATGGGCACAGCATGAATATACACTTTTACGATTCAGCCAAAAATGGGAGATTTGCTTGAAGCCTTTGATTAATGCAAATAATTGCTGCACTAGAGCAGCTCTGATGCTTGGGAGGCCATTAGTGGTGCGCAGCTGCCATCAGCCAGGAGTAGGCTGCACATACAAAAACGATTCATGGACCGATTCTGTGGTTTGAACACATTGAGTGCCCTGCAATTTGGTCTGGATAATTCTTAGAGTTGAATGGTGTGTGCGTGGGGGTGGGGGGCACAGGTGGCTAGAAGAGAGAGCCAGCCGAGGTGGTAGAGCAGAATAGGTGATAAAGGAAAGTGTCCTCATTAACAATGTCTTCCATTCCTCTGCCGCTTTATAGTTTGTCTGTTTTGACTTAGATTCTCACAGTGTGTCTAAGGGAAAGTAAGTAAGCAAGGGGATATTCATCACCTTCATTTTATCATTAAGGAAAAGGAGGGATCACGGAACTTAAACGACTTGTTCAGAATCACAGTACTGACGACTGGTAGAATCAGGACACACATCAAGACTGAATTAAAATCTAGTGTTCTTCCTACTCTACTAAGTTGCTCTCTGGCTGGTTATAGAGATGTATGTGAGTTCACTCCTTAAAATCATGGGTGATATGATGGGACGTTTGAAGGAGGTGAAAGCTATCTGAATTCTGTGTGAATATTGAATACTGTGCCCCCAAGTAAATTATCTAGCTGACTAAATTTGAACATTATTATTTATGGAGTATAGATTTATTAACATGGGTAATCCTGCACAGTTTTTGGCAAATACTTTGAACAGAAACCTGAATAACTAGTCCAGGGAAAACCCATGCATTTCTGGAGAAGACTTACATTAATCAAGTTTCCAGAGACCAGGATGCCAAATTATTCATTTACTCTAAGAAATATAAGCTCAGACAGTCTAGTGTCTTCCTGTGCACATGTTATATGGAATGGGTTTTTTTTTTTTTTTTTTTTTGTATTCACAATTTCTCGGTTTCTTCCTACCTTTGCCATGATTAACTGAGGGCAGAATATATTTATCTGTCCTCACTGACTTTGGGTTTGGCCATATGACCTGACTCGACCAATAGAATACAAGGGGCATACTGTGCAAAGCATTCAATTTGAAGCCTTAAATGTGCTTGTATGGTTTGACTTGTACATGTGTTGCTGCCCTGCATAGTGAGAAGAGTATGCCCAAGTCTGGTCCTTCACCCTGAGTCCTGGAATCAGAGACACCTGAAACAGATCTTTACCCAACCTGAAGTGCAAAACAGAGCCAATCCAAAGATCTATGAGCAAGAAACAAATGTTTGTTGCTGAAAGCTACTGAGATTTTCATGTTGCTTGTTATGGGACATTATACAACAATAGCTGGCCATTAGCAATGCCAAGTCATATCAGAATGGCAGTGCTTGAGCATGGGATGGGATCTGATGATTCAAGGCCTCAGCCTCACCTCTCTCTAGGGGAGTATATCTGCCACTTGGTCCAGATGGGATGAATCCTTGGGTCTGATCACTTTCTCTCCTTATTGGGCATTCCCATTATCAACTTCTTCCTTTGTTACTGTCTTACTGACTCCTCTGATGATCAACATAGTCCTTTTTTTTCTCAAGGGGTAGTTCTTTTAAGTGAGTTCCCCTATCTCTTTTATGTTTACTGTACAGTTTTATTTCCAGAAAGTAACCATATTTCCCTGATTTCTCGTTGGATAAGGGCTTGCTTCATTTGAGCCTTTTTGCAGAAACAACATCAACTATAGTTAAGTCTGGACCATTTGGTAGGTGGAAGCTATATTCATAGTTAAAATTAAACTATAGCTGACATTGAGCATTTTGAGGGGAGGAGCATCGTGTGGTTAGGACAAACAAGGACTGGGGAAGTCTACTTATCTCCCTAAAGTGGGGGTGGGAGAAGGGTGGTCATAAACTGATTGACACAGATTGTTGACCACCTGTTGGGAAGAGTGGGAGAAGGGGAAGCTGAACAATGGGGGCTCAGAGTGAGGATTAGCAGGAGGCCAGGCAGACAGTGTTCTAGGTCCCCGATTCTACCTTGTCCACTTAGTTGAAAATTGACTATCAAGCATTGTGCAGGGAAGGTTCTAGGTAAAAGGAGCATTTAATAAGCCATATACTTTCAGGATTAAGACTTCAAGTTCAGGTGCCCATCTACCTGGGCCTGTACCCTGCCTCTGCCCCCACTGTAAGCTGTGTCACGTGAGCAGACTACACCTTACCTCACCAGTTATATGGAAATAGTATTAGTGTCCATATCCAAGGGTTGTTCTGGGAATGAAATGAGTTAAATGAGTTAATAAGTGTAATATGAGTAAAATAATTAGGGATACTACCTGGAACATAGTAAGTGGTCAAGAGATACGACTTAGTGTTTGTCAGATATACAGTAGCATCAGAACTTGTTTGATACCAGATGTAAGATAATCTTTATGTTTAAGAAACTTAGGGTATAATCAAAAAGACCTTACTACTTATTATAAAAATGTAACTGATACGGATAATATATATCAGAAAGGGAAAGTATAAACATTGATGTGTAGTTTTATATTTTAGCATAGGGAAAGAGTTTTCTGTGCTTGAAAGATAGGAACTATGATTATAAGACCGATTGAATACATCATAGGACAATCACACAGTGGAGTACTATGCAGTTATAAAAAGGCTAAGAAAGAGCTCTAAATTCTTATGTGGTAGCCTCCAACACAAAGTGTTAAGAGAAAAACAACACAATCCTTATCTGGTTATGTGGCATACTACTTTTGGTAAGGAAAGAGATTATGTGGAAAAATTTATGCGGCTATTTGCTTACTTATTAGATAAGAAACACTGGAAATATAAGTCAGTTTTAATAAACATGGCTACTTTTATGGGTTGGGCAGATAAAAACCAGACTCCTTTGAGTATAATTTTTAATATAGTTTTGATTTTTGATTATATAAATATTTTCCGTATTCAATAGACGAAATTAATTCATGGGATTAAAAAAAGACAAGGCCCACAACTACAAGGAACTTAAATTTCATTTGGTGATTTTGTTGTCAGTATTAGTGACATTAGTGTTACAGATTTGAAACTAACATATAGTGTATAAAAAATGCTAATGTTGTTAGAAATCAAGACATTCTAATATAAATATGAAACCAAAGATATGCACAAAGTCCTATAATTTAAATTTAAACTAGAAAATATCAATGTGAATTTGTAATTTCTAAACCACTAAGGGATTTAGAAACAATAATACCCCCAATAGCAATGAGCACATTTAATACTGGATCTTGTCTTCTAAATACCCTTCCCCACTCAAAGGAATCAGAGCTCATTAGCGAAACGACTGATTCCAAATCTGGGGTGGGCGACAATATGAGCACAGGGCAGGCAGTGCTAGAAGACAAAGAGATACTCAAAGACGAACAGTGGCATGTCGGAGGGCTCACAAGCAACTCTCCGGGGCTTTCCCTGCCCCTAGTTTGTGGCAATTCGAACATCCAGAAAATAAAAATTATGAGTCCGAGCAAGATTCATTTGACCATATCGGAAGTGGTCATTACATCAACTCTTTAAATGGAGTGATTACAAATAAAACAAAACAATGCAAAGAAAGGATCTACTGTATGCTTTTTAGGAAGAACTATAGTTTATCCTGGCTGTTGCGGAAAAGTTCTTTAAAAATAAAATCCCACAATGAAGTGTAGAAGAATGATGGGATTAGAAAAAGCACCACTTTACAGCCTCTGGAGAAGCTCTTGATATAGATAAAGATCATAAATGGAAGAGAAAACAGCTTTAAAAGTCCTTTAAAGGTAAATATGCACTGGATGATCGATGATATTATGGAATTATTATTAATTTCTAGATGTCTTGGTAGAATTATGTTTATGCAGGAGATTGTGTTTATTTTTAGAAGCTGCCATTGAAGTATTTACAGGTGAAATATTATATCATCTGCAATTCACTTTCAAATAGCCTACCATAAAAAGTATATACACACATTTATACAAAAAGCAAATATGAAAGAATATAAATGATTGTTAAATCTAGGTGGTAGTTAAATTGATCTTTATTAGACCTAGTATTCTTTCAATTATTTTATATGTTTGAAAATTTTCATAATGCCAAGTTGGAAAAAATAGATTCTTCTCACTAGCTGTTTTTAATGATTTTAATGATTTTGAAATGTCTATATTATTGACCGTCTCTTTTATTAAATTTTAATCAGGCATAAACCATGTTAATACCACCACTGATTGTGTATATTTCTCCATTATAGAATTTATTTATTTTTGCTATTAATAGTAATTCCCAGGCAAGATGAGCTGTGAGAATGTCTGCTCTTTAGTAGCACTGGTTTGTGTTTTGTTTTTCTGTACTGTCATGTCAGAATCCAAAAGAAAACACATCTAGCCCTCTTGTCACCACTGATCAAGTTTGAAAGAATGTCATATGTCTTCTCTCAAAGCCGTTTGAATAAGAGCCAGATTCCAGGTAAGAGAAAGGTTGCTCGCAAAACTAATACACTAGAAGTAGTGTGCATCATTTTGGGATTTGAGGAAATGTACTGACTTTTATTTTAATGTGTTTAGTACTTGAATGATTCGGTTCAGGGATCCAAAGAGATGAAAAACAAAAATCTATGAAAATTTATCTCAGAAACAAGGCAAACCAAGATTTATTTTCATACTGCCTCAGGGGTCTTGGTATGAACTTGACATTAAGATTCTGCCCTAGTGAATATTTGTGAGCACTGTGCATTAAGTAGGGTAGAAGAAACCGAATGGAGGACATTATGTTATTCTGTGATCCCTTTATGGAGAGATTTTTGTGTATTCTGCACATGTGTGTGTATCCATACGTATTTCCTTTCAAAGACTTTATTCATGTCTCTTCCACCACTGCCCACTATAGCAGGAAGCAGATCTCTCTCTTCTGCACCCACCCCCCGCCCCGACCCCGAGACAAGTTCCCTTGATACAGCTGGAGTCCTGCTGTCAGTCACTAAATACTCAAGCATAGCAGAGAGTCAGGGTTCCTGTCTTGGCCTGGCTTTCCTGTCACAGAGTTGGAGACTTGACTTCTTGGGCAAAATTGAATCAGTCAACAATTGAAAGGGTATGGTTAGCACTGTTATTGATGCCCTGATGCTTTGGTCTCCGCCCTCTGCTGCCCCAGTAAGGGAAAAACAATTCAGGGATAGAACTTCTAGGGCAGGTAAGCAGGAGTTTTCAAGTAAGACCTAACTCCCTACAAAGAGAGGCCACCATGAGGAGGACTCAAGTGGTGCTTTTAATTAAAACAAACAAAAACAAATGATAAATATTATGTTTTAATATCATTTTATTTGATTAGAAGTGGTTATTTGTTTATATTGTCAAAGAATAAAAACCAGAAAAATGAACCAGAAACCCAGTCCCTCCTTTAACAATTTTAATTTATTTCTAAAAAACCTGACACTAATTGAAAAGATATTGAATAAAAATATTTTTCATTAATTCTATATGGAGAAAGTTGTGATGCTTCCATTCAACCCAAAATACCCAAATGATATTCACAGGTAGACAAATATGACCAACTGAACAATAGAAATCAATTTTTATAGCTAATAAATAATAAACTGAAAGTAAATAAATATTGTTTATTTAAAACCTGTGATGTAATGAAGATTTATTACAATGATGGTTACTCACCAAGGAGATGGAAGGGGGGAGAGTCAGTCTTTGGAAGATGATGAAGAGTCAGGTGATCAGCTTTCAGGAAGGCAAACTTCTGGGACCATGGCTCTCTTGGTCTCAAATTGCACATAAAAATAAAAAGTTATAGCATATATCTTTGGTGTCTTTGGATAGAAATGTCCATAGGATTATAAAAAAATATAGCGAACAACTATATGCCAACAAATTGGACAATCTGGAAGAGATGGATAAATTCCTAGAAACATACAGTCCTCCAAAACTGAATCAAAGCCAAACAGATGATCTGAAAAGACCAATTACAACTAATGAAATTGAAGCAGGACTCAAAAAACTCCTGACAAACAAAAGTCCTAGACTGGATGGCTTCATAGTTGAATTTTACCAAACAGTCAAAGAAGAACTAACACCTATCCTTCTCAAACTGTTCCAGAAAATTCAAGAGTAAGGAAGGCCCCCAAGCTCATTTTATGAGGTTAGCATTATCCTAATTCCAAAACTACATAAAAATACCACAAAGAAGCAAAATTATAGGCCAATATTTCTGGTGAACATAGATGTAAAAATCTTCAACAAAATATTAGTAAACTGAATATTAAAAATATTATACACTATGGTCAAGTGGGATTTATTCCAGTGATTCAACATTGGTACAATATCCACAAGTCAATTAATATGGTACACCACATAAACAAAATGAAGGATAAAAATTGTACAATCAAATCAGTAGATGTAGAAAAAACATTTGACAAAATCCAGCACCCATTTATGATAAAAATTCTCAACAAAGTGGGAAAATAGAGAACATAACTCAACATAATAAAGTCCTTATATGACAAACCTACAGTGAACATTACATTCAACAGGGAAAAAACTAAAAGCATTTTCCTTAAGACAAGGATGTCCACTTTCACCACTCTTAATTCAACAAAGTACTGGAAGTTCTAGCCATGGCAATCAGACAAGAAGGAGAAATAGAAGACAACCAAATTGGAAAGGAAGAAGTAAAACTGTCATTATTTGCAGATTACAAGATACTGGAGAACCCTAAAGAGTCCACCAAACAAGTTATAGGACTGATAAATTAATTCAGTAAAGTAGCAGGATACAAAACAAGCATTTAGAAATTGTTTGCATTTTTATACAATAACAATGAGCTATCAGAAAGAGAAACAAATCCCTGACTGATGTGGCTCAGTTGGTTGGACATTGTCCTGCAAAGTGAAAGGTTCAATTCCTGGTCAGGGTACATGCCTGGATTGCAGGTTTGGTCCCCAGTTGGGGCACATACAAGAGGCAGACAATCGATGTTCCTTTCTCACATAGTGATTCTCTCCCTCTCTGTCTCCCTCCATTCTTTTCTCTCTCTAAAAATAAATAAATAAAATCTTTTAAAAAAGACAGAAAAAGAGAAACTAAGAAAACAATCCCATTTACAATTGCATAAAAAATAACTAAGAATAAGTTTAACCAAGGACATAACACACCTGTATTTGGAAAATTATAGGATACCGAAGAAAGGAATTGAAGAAAACACAAATAAATGGAATCATATACCATGTTGATGGATAAAAAGAATTAACATTATTAAAATGTCCCTACTATCCAAAGCAATCTATAGATTCAGGGCAATATTTATCAAAACACCAATAACCTATTTCACAGAAATAGAATGAATATTTAAAAAATTTATATAGAATCACGAAAGACCCCAAATAGCCATAGCAGTCTTGAGAAAAAAGAATAAAGTTGGAGGAATCATGCTACCTGATATCAAACTATGTTACAAGTCCATAGTTGTCAAAAAAGTATGGTACTGACATAAAAGCAGCAATATAGATGAACGGAATACAATAGGGAGCCTAGAAATAAATCCATGCTTATGTGATTATTAATATTTGATAAGGTAGGCAAGCAATACAATGGGGTAAAAACAGTCTCTTCAATAAATGGTGTTGGGAAAATTGGGTAGATACATGCAAGAAAAAAAAAAAAGAAACCATACCACCTTCTTACACTATATAAAAGAATAAACTCAAAATAGAGTAGACTTAAATGTAAGACTTGAAGCCATAGAAGAAAATATAGGCAGTAAAATTTCTGACATTTCTCATAGCAATATTTTTTCTTATATATCTCCTTGGACAAGGAAAACAAAAGAAAAAGTAAACAAACAGAACTACATCAAACCAAGAAGCTTTTGCACAGCAAAGGGAACCATCAACAAAATGAAATGACAGCCTACCGAGTGGGAACATATATTTGCAAATGATACATCTGATAAGGGGTTAATATCCAAAATTTATAAAAAACCTCATACAACTCAAAACCAAAATACCAAACAATACAATTAAAAAATGGGCAGAGGACCTGAACAGACACTTCTCCAAAAAGGACATACAGATGGCCAATAGACATATGAGAAGATGCTCACCATCACTAATCATCAGAGAAATGCAAATTAAAACCACACTGAGATATCACCTCACACCTGTCAGAATATCTACCGTCAGTAAATCAACAAACAACGAGTGTTGGTGAGGATGTGAAAAATAGGGAACCCTTTTGCACTGTTGGTAGAAATGCAAGTTGGTGCAGATACTAGGGAAAACAGTATGAAGCTTCCTCAAAAAATTAAAAATGGAACTGCCTTATGACCCCAGAAATTCCACTTCTGGGTATTTATGTGAAGAGAATGAAAACACTAATTTGAAAAGATATATGTACCCGTATGTTCATTTTGGTGTTATTTACAATAGCCAAGATATGGAAACAAACTAAGTGCCCACTGATAAATTAATGAATAGAGATGTGATATATATACATACAATGGAATATTAGAAATAAAAAAAGAATGAAATCTTATCATTTATGACAACATAGATGGACCTAGAGGGTATTATGATAAATAAAATAAGGCAGACAAACAGCATATGATTTCACTTATATGTGGAAAACAAATAAAGACAAAACAAATAAAACAACAACAACAAAAACCCCACACTTTCTCATAGATACAGAGATCAACTGATTGTTGCCAGAGGGGAGGGAGATGGGGAGACAGATGAAAGAGGTGAAAGGGAATAAGAGGTACAAAATTCCTGTTATAAAATAAATAAGCCACAAGAATGCAGCGTATACAACAGGGAATATAGACAATAATATCCTAACATTTTAAAGTATAAAGATGGCTACCAGATTTGTGGGGATCATATTGTAAAGTATATAAATGTTGAATCACTATATTCTATACCTGAAACTCATCTAATATTGTATGCCACCCACACTTTTTAAAAAGAAACAGAAGTGGTATGATTTTTCATGAGCCTTTGTGATGAAACTGCTTAACTCAGTGGCTGTTAAATGAATATGTGTATATGTGTATGTGTATGTCACCTTTGGTGACAGTGTGTTTCTTGTTCAACCCATTTTTAGTCAACCCATATTTGACAGTAGCAGATATTAGCTTTCTCATATGTTTGGAACTATATTGTTAGAAATATATCTCAACCATAAGAATCAAGTTTTCTTTATCTTAATGCTTGTCATCATCTTGAGTGAAGCCAACAGAGTCATGTTCCAGAGTCTATAGGCTACAGAATTCCCAGGGAAGCACCAGGTCCCAGTCCTCCGGGCACCTTCACCTGATTGCCCGGCACAGCAGAGCTCCCTCCCCCCTCCATCCCCAAGCTTGTTGAATGAATGAATGAGGGTAGGTCATGGCTCTTCGTACCTGTGGCTCACATGCTTTGCCTTCCCATCTGCTCTCACTGCTCTTTACCATTTGGAACTCCTGTCTGGTGCTCCGGTGGCTCTGCTACTTTCTGCAACTCAGAGCTGGCTACAGGGAACCAGAGTAGCTTCATTTGGAGTTTCATTTTCAAAGAGAAGACAGGTGAGGGGGGAGAGGAGAAGATGAGTACTTCATAGCCTCTTTCCAAGACCAGAATATCTATGACTCAACTGTTAGATCCAGCAAATTTTTATCAGACCTTTGGAACTCAACATATCAAAACCTAAATCCACCATCTCCTCCCTTTCTCTTTGTCCTGCTCTGCCACGTTTTCTATCTGGGCAGATATAATCGCCACTCACCTAGTTGCCCAAGCCAGAAATATGGGAGTCATTCCTCCTGGATGCTTCCTCCTTTTTAACCCCCACAGTAACTCAGTTGCTATTGATTCTGCATTGCAAGCATCTCTGGTACGTGGAATTCACTTTTCTACTTCCACTGCTACTGCCCCTGTTCAGGGCTTCTTCACAATTCCAACAACCTCCTATTTTTAATCCAATAGACTCTCTATAGTTTCCTTTAGTCTATCTTTCAGTAGTTCATTCATTCACTTACTGAGTAAATATTTTTTGAGGATCTGCTATTGCAGAAACCCTTCTGGGCATGGGCTTATAGCAGTTAACATAACAGGCAAAAATTCCTGCCTTGTGAATCTTAACTTCTGGTAGGAGGAGACCAAAAATAAAATACATAGGTAAGTTATGTAGTGTATCAGAAGGTGATAATTATTAATAAGATAAATAAGGAAGGTGGATGCAAGTGTTGGGGAGAGAGAGGTGAAATTTTACATAGGGTGGTTAGGGATGGTTTTACTGAAAATGTGGCCTTTGGGCAGGTCTTACAAAGACTAAGTGGTGACCCATGCAGCTATCTGGGAGACAGGCGTGATTAAGAGGGAAAGTAAAGCTGTGCCTGGTATTTTCCCGTAGTTGGAATGAGTGGAGAAGGCAAGAAGTGTGAGCAGTATTCAGAGAGCTAATGGGAGCCATGTCATATGGAACATTTATATTTAGAGAGGTCATAGGAAGGACTTGGGTTTCTGTTTCCCTGAAATGGGAAGTCTTTGGAGATTTTGAGCAGATGTCGTGAGTCTGGCTGCTGTATTGAGACTGGGCTGTAGGAAGACAAGGGCAGAAGAAGAAGCTATTAGGAGACTTGTTATAACACTCAGGATGCCAAGATGACTTTATGTCATCCTTTGACTCAACATTCTCTAATGACTTCCCAAAATGGACAGGATAAAATTGAAACTGTTTGAATAGCTTCTAAGGTTAGTGATAATTTGTCACCTCCTGCATTTTGATCTCATCTTGTGGATGAAGAAGGGGCCACATACTGAATCTGACAGGCTCAGGGGAAGCCTGCCTTGTGGCCTTACAAACTCAGAGACCTAAAGGAAGCTCAGAGGGTGGTCTGCAATTACAACTTACTAACTGAAAGCAGTTTATGGCAGGCAGTCATGACCTAGGCTAGAATCTTCCTTAACAAAAGTCAATCTTTACCTTAATTAAGCCTGCCTATTGTCTTTTTGCATCTATGATAACATACCTTTGGAATGTCAGTAATTTCCTTTTTCTGGACACCTCCAAGCACAGAGGCCACACTGAGCAC
The DNA here is from genome assembly GCA_039655065.1 of Glossophaga mutica. NCBI lineage: Eukaryota > Metazoa > Chordata > Mammalia > Chiroptera > Phyllostomidae > Glossophaga > Glossophaga mutica. The sequence continues at coordinate 18,968,757 of CM077304.1, read as the reverse complement.
CAAAGCAAAGACCATAAATCCCCTCATTGTTATTGAATTAACTATTGACTGTTGACTATCCTTTCCCCACCTACGTAAAAGAAGTATGTGCCATTTTACTTTGTATCCAGTCCCAGCAGTTTCCCCGCTTTGCTTTCTCTTACCTCCCTAATCTATCACCAATGGATTTCATATAAGCCCTTTACATCTTCTTCCTTGATCCTAATGTATAAAGTAAGGTGCAGACCTGCCATTCTCCAGAGCATTTTCTCAATCCCTTGAGGTTTTGCTTCCCAGCAATTGTCATCAGTTTGGCTCAAATAAACTCATAAAAATTTCTTACAGGTTTGGATTTTTCTTATGTTGACCTCTTGCTAAATCTGACTACTGCTCCTCTCCCCCATTCTTTTGTCTGATTGGCAGCCTGGTAAATGCCTTTTGAGTTTCCAAGACACCATTTAAATGCTTCCTTCTCCATGAAGACTTCCCTGATTTTACCGATGTTTCTATCCCACATTTGATTTAAGCACTTGTTTCTTATAATATTCATGTTTTTGACTCTCTTCCCATTAGCATATGTGCTTCCTAAGGTTAAAGACTCTACTTTTCATCCTGTTACATAGAAATGACCTCCCAAAAATTAAATTAATACCTTTCATCATGGAAATTGCATTGGCTTTCTCTATACACAGTTCATGGCAAGGGAGTGGAAGAAGGGTGGAAGGGAAGTACTAGATTTTGAGATCATGAGAGTTACTAGATTCTTTTTTTCCCCTCCTTATTCTTAAAATACTCCAGAAGCCACTGAAATCCTTTTTACATGGGGATGAGAGGAATGCTTCCTCTATCTGCTCTCAACTCCTCCCCTTTAAAAACAATGAAATCCTTTTCTATTGTTCCTTGTGTTTATCCAATTCCAGAGTCCCTGAAGTAACACTTCAAGAGAATAAGAAAAACAAGAGAAGAAATAAAATGACTTTTCTCTTGCTGCTATTTTATAATACTCTTGGGTTATTTATTTACATATGAATCTTGGAGGAAAGGATTGTCCTAGGCATTCAGGCTGCACTTATTTTCATCGTTGGGTTAATTTTATGTTTATTTTATTCAAATCTCTGAGAATGCTATTTTTGTAAGACTTAAGAAACGCGTTTACCCCCAAATCTTGGAAACCATTTCCCCCAAAATATCAGCTTCTAAGATGTTTCTTCCCAGTTGTTTTGCATGTTTATTTTCTTGTTGCAGGCCTCTCAGCTGAGACTGGAATTCACAGTATCTCCCCACAGTTTCTTCAATAACAGTCATTAAGATACTCTTTTGTCTCATTCTGTAGATCATTAATGAAGCTGTTAACTAACACTAGAGCTTCATTGATTCCTGGGGCAGAGCTACCAGACATTTCTGTAATGTGGCACATTGCCTTTCTCCTTCGTTTCTGTCATCAACCCTCAGCTTTCAGCCAGTGTCGAATGCTGGAGTCGAAATCCAATCCAATTTGAATTCATTTTGCAAGTAAGACTTTATTAGATACTGTATTAAGTGTTTTACCAAAATTAGGTTATGTTACATCTTCATTTTATCTCTCTCTTTTATTATTCATGTAATTCCTACTCTCTTTTAAAAAAGAAAAAGACCAAAAAAAAAAAAAAAAGCAATTAGGTTTGCCCAGCTTGATTCAATCTTAAAATCCAGGATGCTTATTGCCCGTGGTCCCATTATAATCTAAATGCATGCAGATGCTGTCAGGCCTCTGTCTTCCTTCTCTATGAAATTGGTGCCACATCAGCTTCTATCAGAACTTCATACCTCCTTAGGCCTCAGTTGTTTTAGACTGAAAGTCCCATCTGATTAATAATGCTTGGAGCTGGAAGTCTCCCCAGAGGCATCAAATAATGTGGTTTTCAAAGTGCTTTTCTCAAAATTCTTTCTCCCCATAGATGCTGTAGGGACCACAGGGAAATGATAAGGCAGGCGCCCAGGGGGCAGTGTTCCTTATTCCTGCTTTAATCAGAGCAATACAGTTTTTATCTGTCTTCTGTATCAGTGTTCCTTGCAGCACTACCTCTAGTCCATATGGAGCCTTTGTGTAAGTTAGAAAAAGTCACCCTTCCTTGGAGCAGACACAGACTCACGACAAGGTAGCCGTGGTGTTGTATAATACTTGATTTCCCAAAGGGGGCTCTGATGCTAAAAATTAAATTGGAGAACCTTTAACTCAGGCCAACCTATGATGAACACAAGAAAAATCCAAAACCAATAAGACTAACTTTTCACCATTCTGTAGCACAGCTGTGTATTCAGCTTCTTCCATCTTGAGTATGTGAATATTTTTGATATTTTCAGTGGATAGCTACTCCTGCCTTCACCACTCATTTGTGCTCACAGATAAACAAATTCATCTAACACATATTTATGAAGCATTTACAAAGTCCGAGTTCTTGTGAAACTTATATTCTAGAGGAGGAAGATAAGGGATAAACAAAGTCATACATACATGCAATGCCAAGTAGTGAAATGTGCTGCAAAGAAAAATAAAGCAAGATGGAAGATAGAGAGTCAAGGGAAGGGGAGTACTACTTCAGGTATCCCATAAAACTGTAATCTCTGAGAGTGATTATAATCTCTCTCACCTTTTTTGGAAAATTTTTTTATATTACAAAGTTTAGGAAACAAACAAAAATATCAACAAACATAGTTTTCTTCTCCACTTAGTATTCAGAATTTACTAATAATGTCAATGATAAAATGTGTATCAAACACAACAATTTTCAAATTTATTCAATAAATGTTACTAAATAGCCACTAAAAGGAATACATACAAACAAATAAGATGTGTAATAAAACATTTCCTGTCCTGAAGGACTTGAAGTCTAGTGAGATACGGGGTATACATTTAACCAACTATAACACATTCATAATGAAATAACAAAAGTCTTTCAAAGAATAATGACTAGTTGCAACTGGTAAGAGATGCTGGGAAGGGGAAGGTTTAAGTCAATAATACTCAACAAATATTGTGTGTTTGTATTCAATTAGAGAAGATGGGTCAAATGAGCCAAGTATCAAAGATGAAAAGGTTTTTAGCAGAAGGGCAAGGGAGAGAAGGATGAGTAGAGACAAAGAAGCTAGTCTGATAAACAGGGAGTAGCTTGGAGAGACTCCCAGCCTCACAGGGGTGTTCACTGGAGAGACACACAGGGTCCTAGAATGTACACGAGCCAACCCACCCATGAATCAGAACCAGAAGGGCCCAATTTACTTATGGGTAGTGGGGGAAGTGACTGAAAGCCAGGGAGAGCTGAGCAAGCAGAATTGTTCCCTCTCAGATCCCTCCCCCACTTACAGCTCCACAACACAGCAACAAGGGTTGCTCTGCCCTGGTGAATACCTAAGGCTCTACTATTTACTATGTAACAGGCAAGCTGAAGAAAAAAGATATGTCCCAAATGAAAGAATAGATCAAAGCTCTGAAAATAAAACTAAGCAATGAAGAGATAGCCAACCTATCAGATGCAGAGTTCAAAACACTAGTAATCAGGATGCTCACAGAAATGACTGAGTCACTAAATATAGAGGAAGATGTGAAGGCTGTGCAAAATGAAATAAAGAAAAATATACAGGGAACCAGCAGTGAGAGGAAGAAAACTGGGACTCAGATTAACAATTTGGAACAGAAGGAAGAAATAAACATTCAACAGGAACAGAATGAATAGACAAGAATTTTTAAAAATGAGGAGAGACTTAGGAACCTTTTGGACAAATCTTCCAACATCAGAATCATAGGGGTGCCAGAAGGAGAAGAGAAAGCGAGAGATTGAAAACTTACTTGAACAAATAATGAAGGAAACTTGGCAAAGGAAACAGGCTTCTAGGAAGTCCAGCAAGCTCAGAGAGTCCCAAAGAAGTTGGACCCAAGGAAGCACACACCAAGGCACATCGTAATTCCATTACCCAAGATTAAGGATAAGTAGAGAATCTTGAAAGCAGTAAGAGACAAGGAGATAGTTACCTATAAGGGAATTCTCATAAGACTATTAGCTGATTTCTCAAAAGAATCTTTGTAGGCAAGAAGCTGCTGGAAAGACGTATTCAAAGTCATGAAAGGCAAGGACCTAAATCCAAGATTACTTTATCCAGCAAAGCTATCATTTAGAATGGAAGGGCAGATAAAGTGCTTCCCAGATAAGGTCAAGTTAAAGGAGTTCATCACCACGAAGGGGACTTATCTAGGAAAAAGAAGATGATAAAAACTGTGAACAGTAGAATGACAACAAACTCACAACTATCAACAACTGAACCTAAAAAACGAAAACAAGCTAAGCAAACAACTAGAACAGGAACAGAATCACAGAAATGGGGGATTATCAGCCGGGAGGGGTTGGGGGAGAATTGGGGAAAAGGTACAGGGAATAAGAAACATAAATGGTAGGTACAAAATAGACAGGGGGAGGTTAAGAATAGTATAGGAAATAGAGAAGCCAAAGAACTTATATGGGTGACCCATGGACGTGAACTAATTGCGGGGGTGGGGAATGCTGTTGGGAGGGGAGGTGCAGGGTGGAAGAGAAAAATGGGGAGAAAATAATGAGATAACTATAATAGCATAATCAATAAAATATATTAAAATAATAAAATAAAAATAAAAGAGACTTGCAATGATTTTGTAACATACATGGTATTAGTCAATATATTGACTAATATATTGAATATGTAATACAAATGTATTTGTTAGGATTCTCCAGAGAAATTGAACCAATAGGAGAAAAGAGAGAGAGAGAGAGAAGGAATGAGTGCTTGAGACTGAGATTGATTTTAAGGAATTGGTTTATGTAGTCCTGAGTACTGGTAAGGAGTCTGCTGGAAGAATTTTCTCTTCCCCAGGGGACATCAGTATTTTTTGTTTTAAGATCTTCCACTGATTATATGAGGCCCACTCACATTATGGAGAATAACCTGCTTTATTCACAGTCTACTGATACACTAAATGTTAATCTCATCTTAAAAGTACCTTCACAACCATATCTAGGTCAGTGTTTGACCAAATGTCTGGGTACCATACAGCCTAGCCAAGTTTGCACAGAGCATTCACCATCACAGACATCTTCTTACCCCTTGTCTCTGGTATTCCGTGCATACTCAGTAAACAATTCCACCACTAGCCTCGGCAGCAATGGGTTTGTGGACAGTGTAACTGAAGCCTGTACACAAGTGAGGAGAATGGAGGAGGCCTCTGATGTATTTCACGAGAAGGCACGGAGCTGAAGCTTGGTGCTTGCCAAGCACTAAATTCTGACTGTGATTTTGTAGGTCTGGAGTGAGGCCCAAGACTGGCGTTTCTGACAAGGAATGCTGACACCACTGGTCCATAGGCCACACTTAGGGCAGTAAGGCAATAAAATTTCTGAAGCTCTAATTTTGGCAAGATGGGTACAAGGTAGCCTGTGGAGGAACAGGGGCCCTCCGAGTTATTATTGGAGGGTGGCAAACATTGCCTCTAGTGTCTCTTTGAAGGCAATGGTGGCTTTCAGACTTTTGTGCCTCACCATCCCCTGGAGAGTTTATAAAACACAGGGGCTTCCCCTCTGGAGATAATGACTGAATATGTCTAAGGCCAGGACTCCCTGTTAACGATATAAATTCCAGGAGCTACTGATGCAGATCTGGGGCTACCTTTTGAGAAACACTTGTTTAAATTTTGAAGGTCCTAGAAACACTACAAATATATTTTCTGAGAAAAGTCTTTGAGTCACCTGCAACCGCATTTGCTGGGTGGGGGGAACCTAGAAGGGTGGGAAATAAATTTTGGCAAATTCGAAGTTTTATGAGGAAGAGAGGACACATATCCTTGGGGAGTGGTGAGTCTATAGCTATATGGAAAAATTCCTGACCAGACTGGCCATGGATTCTTCTACTCTTCCAAAGGCAAGGATCAGGAGTGGCCCCTAAGCCCTGTGCATAGATAAAGAAAGTCTCCAGCTACACTGGTTGTAGTTTTTTGAATTAGGTCTAGCCATTATATCAAAAATGTCTGAAATGACAATGACCTTACTGAAACTGACTTATATTTCTCATGCAAAAGAAATCTGGCTGGCGTGGTGACTCCAGAAAACTCCTAAGGGGCACAGGCTCCTTCTAGCCATAGTATATTGCCTCATTGACTAAAATGGCTGCTAGAGAACCAGCCATCATTTCTATATCTTAAGCAGCAAGAGGGAGGAAGGATTGAAGAAAGGCGTGTCTTTTTCCTTTGAAGAAGACTCCCCAGAAGTCCTATATATTACTTGATTTTACATTTTAATGACCATACTTACTCAAATGGCAGTTTAGCTGGAGTATCAGTCATGTCCTCTCAACTCCACCCCATGTCAGTGTTCTCTGCTAAAAGTGAAGTTTTCTTTTACAAAGGAAAAGGGAAGATGAACCTCTAGAGGCAGCTAAAAGTCTCTGTTAGAGAAGTTGCTAGAGGTTAATCAGTCCACAGAGATGCCAGGTTGGCAGGTAAGGGAAGTAAGTGAGGCCCTTAATGGGGCATCCTCAGATGGAACAATATATAAAAGCAGGGGGTCCGCAGCTAATTTTGCAGTCATCCTGGCCTTCAGTCATTGATGGAAGAAATGCTGATGGATTCCTTTGGTGGTCCAGGCCCTGTACTGTTCAGTGATACAACCATGAATAAAGCACAGTCCGTCACTTAGTGTCTAGTGAGAGTTACTAATAAATTTACAGGCTATTATAATGTGTCAATTGCAACATTAGTGATAAATGTAGGTGCTGAAGTGACCCATCGGTGTGATGTCCAACCTAGTTTTGGGAATCAAGGAAGGTGTCCTAGGTGAGGGGAAGGGTGTGTGTGTGCTCACATCTGAGCCTGTCTCTGTGTGTGCACACACATACACGTACCTGATGGTGTGTTCCAGGTGCAGAGAAAGATGTTAAAGGGACCTAGGATGGCAAGCTGCAAAGAAAATTGCCTGGACCCTGAGCTGCAGCGTACGAGTACGGCCGACGCAATGGTAAGCCGTGAGTGTGTGCGCTCACACGGGCAAGCAGGCTCACCTATGTGCTTTCATAGCAAGAAGATGTTGAGCTGGGGGAAGGGCTGACAGAAGTGGTTATTTGCAAGACCATGTAGGTAATTATATTTTCAATATTCTCTACACAAAACAAAGTGCATAGGTGGTAAAAGATGTTTTTTCCCTAACAGAAGGGCTCATGATACTATGATTCTGACCGTACAATAAAAGTTGGGGGGTAGGGGGATGGGGCAAAACCCAGAGCTGCAACTCTGTACATTTTGTGTGCATGCCTGCCAAACAGCTGGAGCATTTCTCCTGAGGTTAGTTCCCAAAATTAAATTTTCCATTTAAAAGAACAGAAAGAGCCATTGAAAACGTTTTGTTGTTGTTGTTGTTTTGTTTTGTGTTTAAGATACCAAATTTGAAAAGGTAAAAATGTGGTGACTAGTTCTCATTAAGGTCTCTCTGGTCCACGGTGGTGGATGCATCACAAATCCTAAAGACCCAGGATGGAACTTCAGCAGACTGATAATACTTGTCCACAGCCCCAAAGATGCTGTCATAATTAAGAAGTTTTTGTTTCTCCTAATGGAGTTTGATGGTCTTAGTTTATCAGCAACCTTTGAATTGAATTAACAACACAAAACTAATTAATCCTGGTATACCCTAGCAATCCACTTAGAAACGGCATGCAAAATTCAATTAAGTTCCTTTGCCTTTTATGAAGCGCGCACAGTCAAGAAGCTTCGGTTTACAGCTGAGAATTAGGTGACAAAAGGAAAGAGCCTGTCATGTTTTTCAGTCCCGATGTATGAAATTAGACAATGGGTTTTAGAATTCTCCCGATTCAGAAAGTTGGCATCTAAAAGGACAGAACAAAAACCCTCCCTGAGCTAATCAGCCTTTGCCTCTCTTGCCTTTGCTTAGATCAGAAGAGAAAGGTGGTGGTCGGTGCCTCTGCCTTGCTGGCCTTGGTTAGTCACCAGAACCTTACACTTCACGCTGCTTCTTGAATGCTTTTTGCAAACTCTTCTTTTCCTGGCTTCTGGCATACTCAGTGCTGTCAGTCTTATTGATTAAAACCCTTGGTGGATTTCAAGACCTCCTCGCCCTGTATTGTCACAGATCTACTTAAAATGGATTTTCTCTCTTTGCCAGACCTGCGTTTCTCAGTTGGTTGAGCAGATGCAAAGCAGGTGGTACCGAGACTTCAAACAGAAGCTGTTTCTAGTTACCAGGGATAAATGGTAGCATTATAACTTCTTTTGTTTTCTTGTCTCTTTACATTTTGATTTATCTAAAAAGAAATCTTTATACCTCTCAGTGTGTACGGTTAATTCAGATAAGGAGCACTTATTGCTGTTAGGAAAAGAGTATTTGGCAGAGGTAACAACCCAAGGCTTTGAATAGCTGAGACCCAACGTGAGAAAGATGGGACAGTGTGCCTCGGAACAGAACCTGTGCTGTGTACACGTTAGTGCTTTTCCCATATTTATCTTTCTTTTGCCCCTCCCCATAGCCCTTGGCATTGGGAAAAATGCGTGAAATCTGACGAATTAGACCCTTCAACCCCTCCAGCTTCGGGTTTGGAACTCATGACTTTGGGAGAGTCCATCAGAGCATTTCTTCCCCTGACTACGTTGATTCGTTCAGGGATCTAAGATAGTCCTGTTAGAGAGAATCTCAGGACTTGTGTTTGGAGTGCTGGAATAAAGGCGCTTTTTATCTTTCCTTTTTTTGAGAGGAAATACGCAAGGTGAAATATGCAGATAGAAGACCTGGAACACCTGCTGTCATTTTTCCACCACAAGGATAGTTTCATCTGCAGACAAACCTGATATTTGGAAGAGTCCAGAGTCCAGGAACCATAGTAGAAGTTGCAGAGATTTTTTAGACCTCTGGGTCAAACTGAACCCAAAGCCAAAACTATCCCTGGCCTTTTCAGTTTGGTGAAACAGTATATTTTTTTTAATGCTTCAGCTAGTTATAGGGTCATATTTTATGCTACTTAAAATGGGAAACATTTTAACTAGATGAGTCAGCTTTTGTTATATAACAAACATCCTCAGATTCAATGGCTTATTAAACGTAAGTAAAATAATTTATTAATGTAGCACAGCAGTCTGTGGGATAGCTGGGGTCAGTTGACCTGGGCTCAGATTGGTGGGCTGCTTTGCTGGTATCTCCTGATACTCACGGATCACTAGCTTACTCATTCTTCTGAGGATAAACTGGGCCTGTGCTTGAGACTGAGCTGGGATGAGTCAGCTTACCAGGAGCAGCTCCATTTGACAGGTTTCTCATTTTCTTGGGACCAGAAGGCTAGCATAGGCATGATTTATTTTTCTTGGTGTGGTAGAGGCACAAAGTGATAAACAGACATATACAGTGTCTTGAGGCCTAAGCTTGTTACTGGCTCATTTCTCCCTCATTCTGTTGGCCAAAGCAAATCACACGACCAAACCCAAAGTCAAGAGGTGAGAAAATAGACTTGACCTCTCCAGGGAGGAAGTGAAAAATCACATGGTAAAGGGCAGGAAAAAGGAAGGGAATGAAAAAATTTGTGCCAATAATGCAATCTGCTATACTAACTGATATAGGGGCTGCCACCAACATTTATTGTTATCTGAATAGCTCAAGATAACTAGAAAACTTAAATTGTAAAACTGTATAGAAAGTTATTATGCCAGATGTGGCAACCATTTGAAATCTACCTTTTGTCAGCTAATGTATTTGTTTTGATTTTTTTTTTTCAGTGAAGAAACAAAATTTAATTCTGAATTATACTTTGGTTTCTATATAAGCTGATCTCTGTTTTGGGCATGATTTAATCATCCTCTAGATTTAAACTATTTTTCCCTATATATGCCATTGATTTAATGATTATAAAAACCAACCATTTCTTTTTAAAAATTACACATATTTACTTATGGAGCTAACAGTGCACCCTTCTGTGTAAATGTGTTTGATTTGTTTTAATGGGAAAAGGCACAGAAACTGAAAGTCTGGAACTTTTCACCTTCATCATTCAATTTAGATTTGGATACTCTACTGAGATTATGAATATAATACTAACAACAATGACAATAATAATAGCTAATTCTTATACAGTACTTAGTATGAGTCAAGTACGGTCCTAAAGTGCTGTACATAAATGACCTCATTTAACTTCATAACAACCTTAGAAAGTACTGTTATCACCCCCCATCACACAGATAAGGAAATTGAAGTACAAAGACAAATACATGGCAAACGGTAAATCTAGGATTCAAACACAGTATGTTTCCAGATTTCATGATCTTATGTGTTAAAATACTGTTGGAAACTCCATTATTTCACTGTACCACACTATGATATTATTTTGTATGCATATTATTATCTCTCTAGTCTGTGAATTTCTGGACATTAGAGATGTTGTTATTAATTTTTTTGCTACCAATGCCTAGCACAATGTTTGGAACATGGACAATAATATGAAGATTGTTGATATTCACTGGATACTGAAATGCATTTTACCTCTATAAAAATGACTACTTTATAAGAATAAGTAAATATTCACTTAAGTTCTTCTTTGCCATGTTAACATCCTATGCACTTAATCTTAACTCATATTTTTTGTGGTATTTTTGTTAGTGAATTCATTTTTTCCCCTTATAGTTATGGACTTCTAAGTGCTTCAGTGATGTTAAATCTGCTATTGACATCAATAGTCAGCAAAGCTCCAGGAATATAGATTATAATGAGATATTTGGTCAAGTGTAGAGTCTCGTCTTTTTCTGTTCAATATTGTCAGAAAATGTAGTTATTGGTCTAGAAATGAGAGTTCTTTATTCTAATTAATAATTCATTGTTTCTAAAGTTAAATATCAAATCTCTAACTGCAATTAAGTCTTTTAAAATATGTAGAACCAACACATCCAAGAAAGATTTTTGGGTTCTAGCAACTAATGATGACCTTTCCCTTGAACCTTTATAGTATTTTATTCCATGACTTTTATTTTGATTATTCATGCTCCTAAGCATCTCCACTGTTGTTTTAAGACGGAACTTAAATTGTATTCCAATCACACTCAGCACTATGACATATTAGAAAGGAAAGATAGCCCTGGCTGGTGTGGCTCAGTGGTTGAGCACCAGCCTGTGAATTAAAGGGTCACCAGTTCGACTCCTAGTCCAGGGCACATGCCTGGGTTGGGGGCCAGGTCCCCATTAGGGGGTGTGAGAGAGGCAACCACACTTTGATGTTTCTCTCCCTCTCTCTCTCACCCTCTCCCCCTCTCTAAAAAATAAAATAAAATCTTAAAAAAAAATAGAATGGAAAAATAATTAGAAATGATGCAGGAATGTCCAACCTTTTGGTGTCTCTGGGCCACACTGGAAGAAGAGTTGTTTTGGGCTACACATTAAATACATTGCAATACACAATCACAAAAAAAATATCATAATGTTTTAAGTAAATTTATGATATCATGTTGGGCTGCATTCATAGCTATCCTGAGCTGCATGTGGCCCACGGGTTGGACACCTGTGGAGAGTAAGCAGATTATATTTTCTGGTTTCCCTTAATGTTAAGTTCAAGGATTTATTAATTAACAAAAATATGATGCAAATAGATTTGGCTTCATTTCTTTGATATCACATTTGCACAAATGTTGATGGATTAGACCATGAGCCAGACGCCACCATTAGATTATAAATTTCTCGAGGGTAAAGTACATATCTTATTTTTGACATGCCATCAGCAGTTAATATGGTGGCTGGTGCATAACAATTAGCATTGGAAAGATAGATGGATGGATGGATGGATAAATAAATAGATAGATGGACAGATGAATATCAAAGAAGTAAAATTAGTTTGTATAAAGTATATATCAGTGTCTTCTGATCACAAGAAGATGTTGTCTGCTCAGTAGGCTTATGGCAACTGAAACACTTATTTTTCTCACCCAAAAAAGTAACAACTGTCATAATATTGATTATTAAAAATACAAAGCAAAATAAAAAAGTAAAAACAGTGCATTTTCAACCATCTGTACTACAAATTATACTTCCAGTTCAATGCTGTCTTTCAAATGTGGGGAAACAGATTTCTTATTTAATCCTCCTTTGCTGCTTATGCTCACAATATTTTTGCAATTTCCTTGAAGAAGATATTACTCTCTCAGATATATATTTGGACACGCTTGTTAAAAGTTATATACCTTACTTGGTAGCCACATGCTCAGATTTTATTAAGGTGAAAAGATATCTGGAGAAAACAGAAGTAAAAATATTAAACTTTATTGAACTAATGAGATAATATGGGGATCTGCTGGGGGATTTGAAGGCAAAACAAGAGTTTCAAAAGTTATAGGATGATGATAAAACATTGTGTATCAGTAACAAGACCAGGCCTCATCTGCATTTCACTTTGGAAGACTGAATTTTCCAAAGGACTCAATTTTAGCTGTTACTTCCCTTGATGTTTCTATAATATTTAAGTAGGTGATTAGATGGAAGAGTTGGACGTGTGCCTCAAACACATAACCCTCATTTTGCAGGTTCTTGCATGAACTGTCTTTAAAAGCAAGTACCATTGTCCTGTGTACCTTCATAGAAGGGAGATTTTGACATTTTCCTAATAAATTATTAATAAGTGCTTTGAGAGACCTGAAGAGCTGTGGAACTATTACCTAGCTTTTAAGGATCCTATAGTTAATCTTTTAATGTCTACTATTATCATATTTCTTTCGATCATTTAAACTGTGAGAATTCTGTGTTCATAGAATTTATATCTAAGGAGGTCTTTGGGCTTTGGGGGCTTCTATGGAAACTATTGATTATCAAAAAGGAATTCCAGAGTTTTTTATTTATGTGAAATTTTCATTTTCTTTATCACAGTGTTTTTAAAGATCTTCCTTCTTCCTCATTCCAGGACAAGAATCATATCAAGGGATTCAAAAAATGTAATTTTCTATTTTGAATATTGAAATCCTGGGATCATGATGATTCTGTCAGCTGTGTTCCAGTTTTATATGTCATAGTTGTAACTGTGACCATCTCTCGAAACTTCTCTTGTAAGGACTTCCCTTTTTTTCTTAAGCACACTTTGAGCATATTTTTAAAGAACCACCCCCATTTCCTTGTAGAAAGCCATCTTATATTCTACAGTTGGAACCCACCATATTCTACTTCTACTTGGGCTTTACCACCATAACTTTCTAGGTCCTACGGACCAAAATCACAGATTTGTGTATCTCCTTGTTTATTCTGATTTCCTCTTTTTACCTCCACTAAGCAGATACCTAACTTGTCAATAATGTATTTTCTATGTCTTCTTTTATCACTGATACATCTTCCCTTGCTTTTCAATATTTTTTACCCTTTTGTTTTTTAAACCAAGAATTTTTTTTTTTTAGGATGTGGAAAAAAATAAAATCCTCTGGGGATCTAGTGTAGACAGGAATTGACCTAATTAACAAATGTAATTTCAAAAATGATGGATAATGATTTGGGTGTATAAACATTAATAAGTAGGAAAATAAAAAGATTGTGTTCTATGGTAAAATATTGTCCCTTCTCCCAGCACCCTACCCCCTGCCAAATATATGAGAGTGGTTTCATAAAGGAGAGAAAATAAAGTAATTCTTCTTTTCAATACTGTCATCTTGTTATTGCCATTTTAAGTTGTAGGCTTGACTCTGAAACTGGCAATAGTCATTATGAGATGTGTGGATTAGAGAGAGAGTGACAAGAGCCAGTGAAAAGATTTGGGACGCATCAAGGAGACAGGCTTCTAAAAGCTCTGCTGCTTGCTAAAATAGGCTTTTGTGAAAATGGAAATCTCTAGTCATCTCTAAAATAATTGATTGGCAAATACAATGAGTGACCGAGCTGAACCAGATAGAATTTGAAAAGTGCCAACAACAAAATTATATCCCTTCAACCAAATATGTTTTCTTTTCACTGAAATATAATTGACTCATAATAATACTAATTATGCCTAATTATCATCTCAATTATTTTATCCTAGCAAGCACATTTTATCATTATGGTGTTTATCAGTTATCTAATAATAATTTATATTTTCCCCCTTTTAAAAGAAAAGTTTCACTGGTTTAAACACACTTCCATGGTTTGGTAAGATATACAATTATTATTATTGGCTTTTGTTTGATTGTAGGCCTTTGATGAGTTAGAGAGAGCAGGTTCCTCTAAACTCTTCTATAATAAGTTATCAGGAGAGTAGTTTAAGTGGTATTACTGGGGCTCTGCAGGGAGGCCCCCTGTGGCTTCACTGATTAATCGAGGGAGTTGAATTTTCTTTTTGTGGGATGAATGTGACCGAGGAGCTGATACAGAGGCAATAAGAAGAAAATTTTAAGTTTCTACTGTAGTCTGAGAGTTGCTTAAAAATCCCCACAAAACTTACAGACCATTAAATGGGAGAATTCTCCTTGAACATCCCTATCATGTCTTCAGCTTGGTCAGCCTTTGAATGTGTCCAGACTTGAAGAAGTCATTTGGCAGAGACAGCCCCTCCCACCAGTGAAAGTCCTTTTCCTCCAAACAGAAATGCTTCTATTTCTCAGCCCCACCTCCACCTCTTGGGGCCACCCAGAACCCATCGAAAACCTCTTCTCTATGACGGGTCTTTGATTTTTCATAACGGTGGCTAACACTCATAAGGCATCCGCTCCTTGACAAAGTGGTCTCCCATACATTATCACGTTCGGTCCTGTCAATTGCACTGTGACGTAAGCACAGTTGTCTCAAGATTTTCCTCACTCTGCTGTCTCACCTCACCTTTTTTCACACCTGTCTCACTCAACCTTCGAGCCTTTGAACCCCCTTCTGTTCTGGCAGCTGCCTCTGAATTTTTTCTCTGCTCAATTGTCTGTGTATGAAAAGTATAGCTCTGAGAACACCGTTGTCCTGCTTTCAGCCTCATTGCCATGACCCATGCTTTAACCTACTGTGGTCAAAGACTCCTCATGGCAACAAAAGATGTCATTTGTATTTTTGGCAATGCCATCCTGTGCAGGATTGATCTGGACTTGGCCACCATGGAGACTTTTAGCATTTTAAACATGCAGCTGCTAAGTCACCTTTCCTGTACTTGTGAAGGTTTTTCTTTTCTGTTTTTGGTTTTCAGACTAGAGCGCCCCAATTTTCTCCTGCAGGATCTGGGGCGAATGGACTGACTGCTGGACACAGGCAGGTATGGCCTGAGTTCAGCTGCCTGCTGCACCACCATTCAGTTGTCTTTCCACCTGTGTCAATGGCAGCCCCATCCTTCCAGTTGCTCAGTTCCAGCACCTTGCAATCAGCCTTGACCCCACTCTCAAAATTCCTAATAGTTTCACCTTCAAACATTTTAGAAGCCGATCGCTTCTCAGCCCCTCCATCCTAACTGCTCAGGTGCAAGCACCCTCAATTCCTTCCTGCTCAGGTGCTGTAACAGCCTCCCACTTCGTCCCCTCCATCCCACATCTGCCCCTGTACAGTGCATTTTTCATGCGACAGAGCAATCCTTTTAAATCGTGCCAGGACATGTTATTCGTCTGCTTAAAATTCTCTGCTGCCTTTTCATTTAATTCAGGGCAAAAGGTAAAATGTTTACAGCACCTGCAGTGCCCCTCCCACCCCACGATGCTCGCCTGGTCTGCAGCCGCTGTTTCCCTTGTTCACGCCATCGAGCTCTGGATTCTTTTGTGTTCCTCAAACTCACTAAGCCGGGTCCCGCTTCTGGACTTTTGCTCTCGTGGCCTCTACACCAGATTTCTGCTTGGCTCACGCTTCACTGTTTTTGGATCTCTGTTCAAACGTCCCCTTATCAGAGGACCTTCCATGACTATATGGAGTGGCACCCCGAGTCCTCCATAACTTGCTTAATTTGCCTCCAGAGCACTTTGTAGTACCTGCCATATTATATTGTTAAAATACAAACTGAGACATACTGCAAATTTTAAGAGTTTATGTGAGTAGAACTTGATTCATGCTGGGCAGTGCCAAACCAGAAGTGGTTGGGGACACCCCACCCACAGGGACTACGGGAAAGACTTATACAGAGAATTTAAAGAAGCAAAGACAGGAAATTATTGATTGGCTATAGCTTAAACCCTAATTGGCTATTTGTGATAGGTTGTCCTTAAAGTTTTGATTTCGTAGCCTTGAGGCATTTATGGGTTTGGGCTTTGGTCTGCTTAGTAAGTCACCAAAACATCAGAGCCACTTTCGTCTAATAGACTCCTTGTTTAATGAACAACATGTTCACATATTCACATGGTTTCATTGTGTATTGTCTGTCTTCCTCAATTAGAATGGAAGCTCCTTAAGGCCAGATCTGTTTTGTTTACTGATGAATCCAAACATCTAAAATAATGCCTGATACCCATTAGGCGTGCAACAAACATTTGTCAAATGAAAGAATATTTGGAAAATTTTCACATTTCTGACTTTGGTTTCCTTGTTTGCAAAAAAATAAATACATAAAAATAAAGGTGTTTGTATTGATTTCCGAGGGCTATGATAGCAAAGTACCACAAACTTTGTGGCTTAAACAATGGAAATATATTCTCTTCTAGTTCTGGGGGCCAGATGTCCAGAGTTAAGGTGTCAGGAGGGTTGTTTATTTCTGGATGCTCTGAGGGAGACTCCTTTCCTTATGTTTCTCTTAGCTGCTGGTGGCTGCCAACTGCTCCTTGCTTATAGATATGACACTCAACCTTTGTCTTCATGTTCACATCAGCTTCTCTGTGCAGTATCCCCATAGCTTCTAAGAGCACTTGTCACTGGATTGAGGATGCATTCGAACCTAAGATGATCTTGTCCCAAGATTCTTAAGTTAATTATATCTGCGAAAGGCCCCTTTCCCAAATGAAGTCACCTTTACAGGTTCTAGGTGCACATATTTTTTGGTAGCTACCATCCAACCCCCTACAGCACTGTCATGAGGACTATACACAATTAGGTTTACGGAAGCTCTTTGTAGAATTTAATGTATTATTCAGGTGTGAGTCATTATGTTAAAACATTTTATCCTTTCAGATCTGATTCAGTCCCAGCCTATTGAAATATGTTCGAATGCTAATTCTAGTTTCTAGGGTATTCATTGGTCTTCCTAACCCTAAGTCAACAGTAAAATTGCTGAATATGTCTTCTCTATATTCATCCCAGTTATCAACTTAAATAGCATTAAATAGAACAGAGCCATGGAGAGAGGAGTGAGATCTGAAAACAGAGAGCTTTTCTAGATCAGCATGAATTGATTAATCAGTACATTTCAGGTATAGGGCTTTGTCCAGTTAAGTAACTCCCTCAGGGTATTTTCATCTTTCTATTTCTCCATATTAACCACAGCAATATGATATTCTTCTTTTGGATTTCTTGTAAAATATAGATAGAGCTGGCCTATCCCGTTGCATTTATTTGTTGATTTATTCACCTGCTCCTTCAACCAGGAATCATTGAGTACCTGCCAGGTGCCAGGAGGCACTGAGGAGTTGGCAGTGAACAAAAGAGACAGTGTCTCTGCTCTAGTGGAACTTATTATCACTTATTGCTTGGTCCAGTGACTAGATTTAGAATGAAAACTCTGTGTGTGTGTGTGTGTGTGTGTGTGTGTGTGTGTGTGTGTGTGTGTGTATTACGGGGAGGGGACTGGAAATGAAGCCAGGCAGTTATGACTGTTTTGCAGCCCATCCTAACCATCATATTCCTTTTTAGGTGTTTTAAACCATCCCAATTAACTGGTCTGTTCACAGATTCCAGCTTTCTCTTTATCTTGTTTGAATATTAGAAGTGCATTTGTTGGGCTCCTGTCTAAGAGTGTGGATTTAGATCTCCGATTTTTCACATTCAACCTGTGGTCAATCCTCTTGGAAATTTCTCTTGGTCTTTTGAGGTATAATTCATGCAAGTCAGAAGACCTGATTCTGAATGCCCTTTTCTGTAGCAATTATAAACACAGACAACAGTGTGGTCATAGCGAGAGGGAAAGGGGATGGGGGTAGGTGGAGGTGGAAAGGGAGGGAAGGAGGGAGACAGAAAGAGACTGCTTAGGATGTTGGCTACATGATGCATTGTGCAAATGATGTTTTATTGAGTTGTACACTTGAGCCTGTATAGTTTTGTGAACCAACATCACCCCACTAAATTCAACTAAAAACCTGAATCTTATTTTAAAGACAACAGCAACTGCTATAATTTTTAGCAACTTCACTGGGCTAAATGCTTAAAAAACACCATTTTTAAAAATCTGCACAAATTTATTCTATCAAGAAAGCATTTTACCTCTGCTTTACAGATCAAGAAGCAATGGCAACAAGGGGTTAAGTAACTTGCCCAATGTTACGGCAGCTAGTGATGGTCAGAGCCAAGTTCAGACCTAAGGCCCTTATTCTTTCACCTCTAGGCTACCCTGCCTCCATTCTTTCCCTTTGATCTCAGAGCTCTTTAACTCCCTCCTAGTGTTCTTTTTACTGATCTGTGCTCCACCCCTTTCAGTTTAGAAATCCCCCACTTGAACATAGCCCCTGTGTTCTTCTTCCTCCTGGTTATCCATGAATCAGACCACCAGCCCAAGGCAGAAAGCTGCTTATCCCTGTCAATGTCAGGTTCTGAATAAAACTGGAAAAGCTTCCTTTGTTGTCCCTCACATTTTTCTCATCAAGAATCAGTTCACTTGGGGCTTTCTCCTTTCTGACATAGTCCTTGTAAGTCCAAGCCTCTTTCATCTGGTTAAGAGCCCTTCTTACCATCTTTTGAATATTTCCATTTTAATACCTGAGTGTCTCAGAGAATTGGCTCCTTTAGCTACTTCTTTTTCTTCTGATTGGATTTATTTGCAATTACATGTCAGAATTACTTTTATTTTCTGAGAATGTTCCACTTTTTTGAGTAATCTCCTTTTTAGCATTTTATAGCCTCAGTATCACCAATCGAAAAAATGTTGTATAAATATACCCTGGGTCAAACACTATTCAGTACAGAAATCTGAGAATCTGGTTCCTCAGTCTCTTGAAGGAGATATTATAATATAATGTATTGTATATGGCATCATATAATGACATACATATTAACTGTCAAATCTGTGTTTCCTCATTAAGTGGCATAGAATGGATTGGGGGAATAGCTTTGGGCTAGAACAATAGAAGAAGCCTTCATAGAACAGGAGAGACTTGAATAATATAAGATAGTATATATAACATCAAAAACCACTTAATCCTCCCTACAACCCAATAGAATATCCTGATGTTTCAGATAAGTGAACGGAGGTACAGAATGAATAAGCAAGTTATCCAAGGATACACAGTTTGTAAGTAGATAAGTAGAATTTGAATTTTGTGCATATGACTCTAGAGTTCAAATTCTTAACTGCTCAGCTCTCCAGGAAGCTTCTAGTTAAAGAGAGAGAGAGAGAAGAAAAGTCTACTAGATGAGGAATGTTCAGGACTGGGATGGGGCAATATTGAGAGGAAGACTTTGGTTGAAGGACACTTACTGTTAGTTGGAAGAAAAGGATAAGGGCCCTGCACCTTAGTGATGGCACTGAAAACCAACTGGGCCACCATGTGCTCAGAGGAAACAGCCCCAGAACTCATGAAGCCAAGTTCTGATGATATGACCAGAGTAAGGAGAAGAGGAGAGGCTCATTTTGTGAATTATAATAAAAAATTAAAAATTGGAGTGGCAAATGACAGCAAACAGTGTCAATAGATGCCCCTTGCAACTAATCAAATGTACAGTGATCCCTCACCTATCATTGGAGTTACATTCCAGAGACCCCCGCAATAGGTGAAAATCTGCGAAGTAGTGGCATTATATTTATTTTATTATTTATATATATTTTAAGGCTTTATAAACCCTCCCCACACTCCTATAAACCTTTCCCACTCTCTTATTAACCTTTCCCACACTCTTATAAACACTTCATATGCTCTTAAACACTTGCTACACTCTTAAGCTTATATAATTTTAACAACATATAAAATTCTATATGGGTACTCACCAGTGAAGTATACAGTTGTCCCTCGCTATATCACAGTTCGCTTATTGCAGCTTCAATAAGTGAACTGCGATATAGCGAGGGACGACTGTATTCAATGTGAAAAATCGTTGGAGCACATTTTGACATCTTGGGTCATTCTTGTACTCACAGATAGTGGTATTGTTAACAACACTGTCATTGAAAAGGAAGAAAAATGACACATATAACAGGTGAAAACAAAGCTATGTGAAAGGTATGAAATTTCTCAGAAAAATGAATTTGGGGAAAATTGAAAGAAATGCACATCTGTTCCACCATTCAATGGTCAAGCACCTTGAAAGCAAAAACATGACTTCGGGTGCTTGTTGGCTCTATCGTCAGCTGGTGGACCTACCCCCAATAGGTAACCCTGTGAAAACACTACTCATATGATTTAACCCCATGTTTTTCATGAAGCATTAAGTTGCTTTCTAAGGATTTCTAACTACCAGGTTGCTGATGGGTGTGATTATTAACAATCAAAGAGTCCTCTTCACAAGTGTAAAACAGGCTACAGTCTTGGGAATCCGGCAAACTTCCCATTGGATAATTAAAGATAGTATCCCCCCTTATCCAGTGGGGATGTATTCCAAGACCCCAGTGGATGCCTGAAATCATGGATAAGACCAAACTTTATACATATGATGTTTCTTTTTCTATGCATACATACCCAGGATAAAGTTTAATTTGTAAATTAGGCACAGTATGAGTTTAACCGCAGCAACTAGTAATAAAATAGAACAATTATAGCAATATATTGCAATTAAAGTTATGTGGATGTGGTCTCTCTCTGATAACTGATCTGGTCATTAGGATAGCTACTGAGCGGCTAACACGCAGGCAGCATTCACGGCATGGAGATTCTGAACAAGGGGATGATTCTCATTCTGGGTGAGACAGCGTTGAGATTTCATCACTCTACTCAGAACAGCATGCTCTTTAAAACTTGTGAATTGTTTCTTTCTGGAATTTTCCATTTAATATTTTTGGACTGTTGTTGACTGTGGATAACTGAAATTGTGGGAAGTAAACCCACGGATAAGAGAGACTACTGCCTAGAGAACCTTGTTGCATCCCCCTTGGAGTTTTAGTTATGAGAGCAACTTAGAGGGTGATTTGTGATTGTGTTGGTGGCCATAGAAATAGTGCGATGCATCAGCAATGGAATAAGCAGCGGCCTCTACTGAAAGCATAGAAAGAGCCTATTGTGTCTCCTATAGGAAAGCTAATGGTCATCCTTCAAATTAAAAAAACATGAAAATGATTACTGACACAATCAAAATAAACTATCAATGGATCATTTCTACTTCTAGTTTTGCAGAATATAGTTAACTACCAAATTATAGCACTATGTCAGAGAGTGTTTTAGGGTATTAAAGTATTTGCTTTTATAGTATCTATCCAAGAGATTTTTTTTTTAGTACATAATTGGAGTCTGAGCATTTTAATTTTTTTATTTTAGATATAATAAAGCAAAAAGATTTTTCTTTTATAAGTTATAACATCCTAAGCTCTGCATCTAGTAGATAAAGATACAAATAACTTTTTAGTTAATAAAAGATTTGATAATTTACATTATCGGATCCCAAACCCAATTGTATACAAGAATCACCTGAGAAGCTTAAAAGTAAAAAAGTTCCATGTTCTTAGGTCCCTAACATGAACTACTTAATTAATCAGTGGTTGGGAGTAGGATTTGGCAATCAGTATTTTTGTATTTTTTCTTTTAATCCTCACCCAAGGGCATTTTTTCATTGCTTTTTAGAGAGAGGAAAGGAGAGAGAGAAACACTGATGCCAGGGAGAAGCACCGACGGGTTGCCTCCAGTACACACCCAGACCGGGGATGAAATTTGCAGCCGAGGTATGTGCCCCAACGGGGAATCAAACCTCCAACCTTTTCGTACCGGAGAACACTCCAAGCAACTGAATCATACCAGCCGGTGGGGGGTAATCTGTACTTTTCAAAAGCACTTGATGTGAAGCCAGGTTTGAGAACATCTGATTATCTTCACTCAGCTTCTAGACAGTTGCTTCCCTTATGAACCAGATGTTTAAAAAATACCTTCGATTAAAAGAATGGTAGCAACCAGGATAGCACCCCACTGAACAAAAAGCCAGCAGCTGGGGGGCTGACAGTAGTGCTGGGGCAAGGGTATCTGCACCCACAACCTTTACTTTGAGGTCCTTTGAGACGGGGCCTCAAAGTCGGTGAAAATAGAAAACAAATTGTCTTAAATCTGATGGATGTCTGATAGTTATCAGACAAAGATCATCAACTACTGAGAAATCCTTGTTTCTTAAATGCATTTCACAGGAACTTCTTGAAAATATGTTCCAGTCATTTTCAAAAACAATTAAAAAAAAAAAGCATAACTAGGGAACTGCAACATTTTCTGTCCAAGTCTCAAAGGGAAACCAAGTAAAAGTTTATCAGTTACTCCTTCGGGGCACATTTTTTTTGGCTTCCAAATTGATAGAATATTTATGAAAACTACCTAACCTAAAATGACTTTGTTTATGAAAATAAGTTTATTATTTTTGTGCTGTGGAGAAATTCTAATGTCTTAGGTAGAACCATGGCCGTCTCAATTCATCATGCCGCCTATAACTCAAAACAGTGTATTCATCAGATTTTTCCAGTTTATTGGCAATGGGAAAGAAAAGTTTATTCATCTTGTTGGATTAGATGATCTCTAAGGTCCTTTCCATCTATAAAATTCTATTATTCTTTTCCATCTCAGTGATAGACAAAGTATAGAAATTTATCACCTCTCTCTGGTATGGTAGAAACTAGTAGAATCTACAAGTATTTTAACCCCAGAGTTCAGTCTCCTCATACATTTTACTGGTGAAGAATACCTTATACAGCTTTAATTTTTTTTTATGATTCAAAAGTAGAAATTCATCAGTAATAATGGTTACAATCAATATGGGGGTGCTGAGTGGAGATGGTAAATAATAGACTCATTACTATTCTCCTGGGTCTCATTCCTAGCTGATGATGAATAACCTTTGAGATATAAAAGATCCTCTATGACACTAAATTATATGAAACCCATGGAATATCAAATAGTTGCCACAGTCTTTGATGCTCCTGTAGTTTTTCATCTATCTGTTAACATTTATCTCATTATTTTGCATTTTTCCTGTGATGTGTCTGTCTCACTGACTAGACCAGGAGCCCTTTGGAGGTCAGGGCCACTCATAGTTGCGTCACCAGGATGCAGTGCTGTGCTTAGTGTGTGCTTAGTTGGCATTTCATTGGATATGTCTTGAATATTAAATGAATTCAACTGCCTACAAAGAACTGTTTCATTTTTTGAAATAAAGCCTGAAAGACAAAAATCCTTCTACAAAGTCTATGATGAAGCTTAGAAAAGAAGCTAAGACAACCTCAAGTACCTAGAAAATGTTAACTCAAGAGAAGAAAGCTAGAACACTTACTTGTCAGGTCAACTTTTTCTCACTTCTGTTTTTAGCAAGGATAGGTAGACCCACTAAACAGTCATTGTATTTCAATTCAATGTAGTGTTGTTTAGTATTTAGATCAAGGAACACCGTATGCACCATTGATTTCACAGGGGAATGTCTTCCTAGGGATTCACTTGATCACTTTGGCAAAATATTTAACTTGTCTGGACCTCAGTATGTTTTTTAAAGATGGAAAGGTTAAATAGATCAATAGTTTTCTAACATTATTAATAGAGAAATCCTTTCTGTCTTTCAGCACACACTTATGTGAAACCCTTTACATAAAAATGATGCAGTGCTATTTAGGTGGAAGGAGGAGTGTATTGGGTAAGGTATTAATACTAGTACTGTAACAAATGACCCTTAATTGTAGAAACAAAAAATAGTTTATTTCTCAACTCACATAAAGTCAATCTGTAGCCAAAAGTAGGGTTTGAGGGTTAGGTCTCTCTCCAGATGATCACACAGAGACACCAGTAGATGGAATCTCC
The DNA here is from genome assembly GCA_039655065.1 of Glossophaga mutica. NCBI lineage: Eukaryota > Metazoa > Chordata > Mammalia > Chiroptera > Phyllostomidae > Glossophaga > Glossophaga mutica. The sequence continues at coordinate 18,944,789 of CM077304.1, read as the reverse complement.
GCCACCTTTAACGTGGGGGCTCTAAGGCAAATCTGCATTTTGATGCCAACCAGAAAATGTAAAAGGAGACAGAGGATTACCCGTGGGAGGTGTTTTACAGTCCAGGCCTGGGGGTGGGCACATAGACTCCATCACACCGAACTTCAAGGGAGGCTGGAAAATGTGTTCTTCTTCTGTATCCACAACAAAGAGTAAGTAATGGATTTGGTAAGCAGATAGCTGGAGTCTGTCACATAAAAAAAAAATCATGGCCTGTCACCCAGGAATGCTTACCTAGGGCTCTGAAGAAGACAGTTTGCAACCACCAACACAGGTGAACCCCAAGAGCCCCTCCAGCTTAATGTTCCATCATGGTACCAAGCACCATGCCTAAGACACAGGAGTTCCAAAAATGCTTCACTTTTCCTGTGCTGGTGAAAGAGGGATGTTAATTCCCGTTTGGTATGGCATAAGCCGTGTTTGGTACCTTCCTTCTACGCACCCCTGCAGTGTACTAACACTCCCAGAAGTTCCAAATGGCTCTTGAATTTGGGCCCTTGCACAGAGTATGAGATTGCAGAGCTCTCTTAATTCTGGCTTGAAGTTGTAAAATAGATCTAGCTGTCTTTCACTCATGTTAAGGAGGACTTAGAAGACATAAATGAAAAGTTTCACTCGCCCATATCAGACAAGGATTCAAATCCACGTGATGTCTAAGACGTCAGCTATTCTCTCCGTAATCTTCTTACACTGCCGCTGCCTGGCTGTTGTCCTCTGCTAGGTCAAATCTTTCCTCCTGACCGCCTCCTGCCAGGCCATCTCTTCCCTATCTATGTCTTTCACTAACTGTGCTTTCCTTCAGTAAGCTAACCGTAACCAGCGTTTGGGTTGTCATCTGATGACTTCCAAATCTTTTATTCAGTCCATGTCTGCACATCTGTATACCCAAATGCTCACAAGACATCTCATGTTCAAAATGTCCAAGACCAAAATTCTATTTTTTCTCCCTCTGGAATCTCAGTCTTGGAAGACAGCACCGTCATTCACGGCTTCATCCAGTTTGGGTCTGGGAGCCATGTTACCTGTTTCTCCCGCTCTTTCATCCTCCTCCAAGCCAAAATGGTCACAAAGTTATAATCACATTTTTTTAAAAGTTTTTTAAAAAGATTTTCTTGATTTATTTTTTAGTGAAGAGAAGGGAGAGAGAAAGAGAGGGAGAGAAACATCAGTGTGTGGTTGCCTCCCATGCACCCCCTACTGGGGACCTGGCCCACACCCCAGGCATGTGCCCTGACTGGGAATCAAATGGTCAGCTCTTTGCTTCGAAGGCCAGTATCCAATCCACTGAGCCACACCAGCCACAGCCTTTTGAAAAGTTTTTGAAATTGCCTCGTCTCTCTTTAAATTACCACAGGAACCAAAATGCCCATCTTCTCTTAGCTGGATTATTTCCACAGTCCTTCAACTGCTCTCCCAGCCTATAGTCTCTCTCCTCTCCAGCCTGCAGCGTATTCAGATCCTAACATGTACTCCATTATGTAAACCATTTGCCTGGCTATGAGGCTCTTCACTGTCTCACTCCTGCCAACTATCTATCTTCATTTACTGTCCCTTTCCCAAACGAACAATTTCCTACAAAGTACTCCCCATTTGCTAAACAGGCTGTGCCTCTGGTGCCTCTATGCAGGGTGTAGAAACATCCACAGACATCGAGTAAACAAATGGGCATGGCTGTGTTCCAAGATAACTTAACAAAAGTAGGTGGGGGTTGGATTTGACCTATGGGCTGTAGTTTGTTGACCTCTGCTCTATACCTTTGTTTTTTTTTTTTCCCCTAGACCAGTTGTATATTTTTATTTATTTTTTTTAAATCAGTATTTTTTAATTGTTGATATTGTACAGTTTTCTGTCTTTTACCCCGCCCCAGCCCACCACCCCAGCCCTCCCCACCTTCCTCCCATTTCCACCCCCCATAGTTTTTGTCCATGAGTCCTTTATACTTGTTCCTGTAAACCCTTCCCCTTTTCCCCTGAAATTCCCTCCCCTCCCCCTCTGGACACTGTCAGACTGTTCTCAAATTCAGTGTATTTGTTTATATTATGCTTGTTTGTTTGTTTTGTTGATTAGCTTCCTGTTAAAGGTGAGTATTTGTTGTTCCTTCTGCCTGGAATGATTTTCCATCCTCACTGCACACCTCATTGTCTCTGCCTCTACCCCCATTTTGGAGTTGTAATTTTTCAAATGTTTACTGAAACATTTCTTCTTCTATAAAGACATCTTTGAATAATGCTCTCTCCTAGAGCATATTATACATATAGTCAATTCTGGTTATTTGTGGGAGCTGTATTCTATAAAGTTGCCTTGAACGCTGACTTAGTGAATACTGAATCATTGCTTCCACGGTAAATACGGGGTTAGGTTCCCGTGAGTCTACAGTCACCACATTTTCACCAACTGATAGATATTTAACCTTGTTTTATGTGTGTTTCTGTCTAGAGAAACCTAGTTTAATATATATTACTACTTTATTAACATTGAACTCACAGTCAATAGCCAACTCATGCCTAAACGAAGCTTATCTAACACACGTATTTTCTCCATAAGGCACATCGCAGCCTTTTTGTGCTTAGGAACACCAGACAGCACTTCAGCATTTGCTTGGAGGACCTTTTAAACAACAAAATCACCAACAAAAGCACAAAAATGTGAAAAATGTGGCACTAAGTTGACCACAAAAGGCATAACTGTTTATAGTATGAGAGCAGAAATGAGAAGACAGAATTTCCCTTCAAATTGTTCTCCCTCAGCTGAGAATGTCCATATCAGACAACTCCAAGGCATCACTGCTCTGCATATGTCTGCAAAGGAAAGTACCATGACTACTAATTCAGGGCTTACACAGACATTTTAGTAATTGGGGGATTTGCAAGTATGGAATTAGTAAGGATTGACTATATCTCCATAGCAGAGTCGATAGACTGGACTGCTAGGTTCTCGTGGACTCCTTAATTTGCTTTCTCTTGTCTATCTCTGTGTCCTTAGGGCTTAAGTGAAGATTTTGAGTATTTATATGAATGAATGAATGAATGAATGAATGAATGAATGAATGAATTTAATGAAATATATATACTGCTTAATATTTTTAGTACAGGCTTTATACATGCAGGGAAACTTTTAAAAAATACTTTTTCCCAGCATTTGCTAAGTGATTAATAGTTCTACTGCAGTACATAGGGAATGATGTTGCTTTCTTTCTATTTACCATCTTCATTAATAATTTCCAACAGGCAGTAAACAACAAATTAATGAAATCTGCAGATGATACTATATAAAGAGGTATTGTAAACACCAGTGAGTACTGGTGTAGGCTAAATGGATTTAGAGAAGTTGAAAATATGAAGTAGATGAGGAATGATGCAACCAGAAAAAATGCAAATAGAAAGTCTAGTCAAGCAAATTTTAACTATTCACGAAATCTGGATACTTCTGCTTGTTGATTCTAGATTATAGAATACTTATTCATTCAGCAAGCATTTATGTGGGGCCTACTATGTACCTAGTTTAGTGCTCTGTCCTGGGATTATCAAGGTGAACAAGGCAGTCAATGTTCTTGCCTCATGGGGTTTATATTTCAGAAGAGGAGAAAGAAAAGAAGAATGAATAGTCAAGAATCTCTAAGATAAGTGAAGAGATGATATTGGAGTTGAAGGGAGAGCAAGGGAAAAGTGTGCTCCAGAGAGAGGCATCCCAAAAGCAAAGGTACAGGGAGAGTGGAGTTTATAGAAGAGTAGCAGACACGAGGAACGGAAAGAGAAGATGGCTGGAGCTTAATGTAGGTGTGGCCTGGAGGATAAGGGTGACTTGTGACCAGTGAAAGAGCAGAGAGGGGACAGGTTGTGTAGTACCCCTTGTAGGCATTATGAAGGAAGTTGGATTTTGTTTTAGGTGCCATGGGAAAGCATTGACAACTTTTAAGAAGAGTAAGAAATATGATTAACTGACATTATTGGGGCAAATATATGGCAAGGGGTTCAATTAGAGGGTTATAGCAGTAATTCCAAGCAAGGGAGATGTGGCTTGGGCTAAGATCTGGAAAGGAAAAGCTTTTGGAGGATTGAGATCTCTTTTCGAGGGAAAACTGGCAGGACTTGTAATGGATTGGCTGGGGATGGTGATTGGAAGGACAGAAGAATTAAGGGTGAACTCCTACATTTTTTGGCTTGAGTAACTGTTTGCTTGAGCAGCAACCAGGAACTGGAGCTACTGACTGAACTTAGGGAGGCTAAAGGAGGAACAGTTTAAAGAAGAAGGAAGCAGAAATTGGTCCCTGTGGATATATTAAGCTTGAGGTTCCTGTTAAACATTCAAATGACATTTGATTATGAGCTTAGTTTGCATTTTACTTACAGTTAATAATGTTGAGTGCCTTATCATGTGCTCATTGCCCATCCTATATTTTCCTTCATAAGGTTTTTGTTTACGACTTTTGCCCATTTTTATTTGCTTATTTATTTTTGCTAATATTTGTTAACGATTTTTGCTTCTATGATCATAGGGAAAATGATCTGTAGTTCTTTTTTCTTTAATGTCTTTATCTAGTTTTAGTATCAGGGATGATAATTAGCTTATTAATTTTCATAATGTATCCACACATGAGTAGGTTTTAATTTTTATAATATCCATTATATATTTTATTTTTTTTTAAATTTGAGGTTACTGCTCTCTGATTTCTGTCTAAGAAGTCTTCGCCTGTCTTAATGTGGATATTTGGGGAGAGTGACACTCTCAGAAAGAACATGGAAGCTCTCCGCCCTTTCTCCATACCTTCCTTGCCCTGTGTATCTCCTCCACCTGGCTGTTTGGAGTCATATCGTTACATAATAGACCAGTAATTTAGAGAGTAAAATGTTTTTCTGAATTCTTTGAGCTGCTCCAGTGAATTAATCAAATCTGAGGAGAGGGTTGTTAGAAGCTCAGACATGTAGCTGGTTGGTCAGAGCACAGGTGACAACAGTGGGGAGCAGTCTCATGGGACTGAGCCTTTAACTTGAGGAGTCTGATGCTACCTCCAGGGAGACTGTGTTAGAATTGAGTTGAATCGTAAGAGAAGCTCAGACATGTAGCTGGTTGGTCAGAGCACAGGTGACAACAGTGGGGAGCAGTCTCATGGGACTGAGCCTTTAACTTGAGGAGTCTGATGCTACCTCCAGGGAGACTGTGTTAGAATTGAGTTGAATCGTAAGACACCCAGCTGGCATCCGAGAACTGGTGGCAGGGGAAACCACCCCCTCCACGTTGGAAATTGGCTCCAGAATCCTTATTATCTTCTTACTGAGACTTAATTTGTGGGCTAAGATATGTGTATCCCGGAAAATATCCCATGTGCATTTGAGAGAATGTGTATTATGTTGTTGTTGGATGGAATCGTCTGCTGTGTCACTCAGGTCTAGTTCATTTACTGTGTTGTGTAAGTCTTCTCTTTCCTTACTTATCTTTGCCTGGATGTTCGATCCATTATTGTGAGTGAGGTATTGATGTCTCTAACTTTTATTGTTGAACTGCCCATTTCTCTTTTCAATTCCGTCAGTGTTTGCTTTATACATTGATTGGATTGGCCAAAAAGTCCATTTAGTTTTTTCCATAAAATAAAAGACACATTTTTCCATTTTCACCAATAAGTTTATTGTTGGGATATTTTGAGTATGTTGGCTATCTACCACATGGTATAATGTTGATTATTCTCAATTAATGTCTTGATTTGATGGCTATCAACTTCAACTGCTCTATCGGACTGTGGAGCATCATCCAACAAGAAATATCCAGCATGAAACTTTGCAAAACACTTTTGACACATTCGACAAGTCCTAGCACCTTCTCCATACACTGCCCAAATCTTATTTTTTTGCATTTTAGTTGTGTTTTTGCCTTTCTTGAAATAATAAAGCATAATATGCCAAAATTATTGCTTATTTTCTTCCATCTTCAATATTAAATGACTACACAAAAATTCACCAGTTTTGATTTTGTTTTTTTTAAGTATGCTGATATGACAGCAGTCACAATGCAATCCAACAAAATTGTTTTGAAAAAAGTTAAAGACAACTAAGCGCTACTAGGGCCATCTTACAGAAAAAAAATGAAGTTTTTGGCCAATCCATATTTTGATGTTCTGTCATTAGGTGCATAGATACATATAATTGTTATATTTTCTTGCTGTGTTAAACCTTATATCAATATATAATGTCTCTATTTGTTCCTGGTAAACTTTTATAAAGTCTATCTTGTCTGATGTTAGTACAGATATCCCTGCTTCCTTTAGGTTACTATATGCATGGAATATCTTTTTTACATGGTTTCACTTTCAGTCTGTTTGTGTCTTTGGATCTCAAGAGAGTCTTTAGTATACAGCAGATAGTTGGATCATGTGTTTTTATTCGTTCTGCCAATCTCTGTCTACTGGAGAACAGGAACTTAATGAGTTCTTACTATGTGTTGGTGCTGTGCTTGGCCCAGTAAAGTATCCATAAATAAGACAGAGACAGAGACAGCCAGTGGCCCCAGGGAGTTTATGTGTTCTTATAGGTATACAACATTAAAAATTAATTACACGATTAATTTCTTACAATTATGTAAATCCTATGAAGGGCAATATATAAGTGGGTGACATTCAGAATTACAAGCTTGTGATCTAAATCAGACTTTAAGCCTTAATTAATTAAGCCTGGAACTGACTGAAAACCGAGCAAACAAAAACAAAACTATAGTGTAAATGTTCATCCCTGTCCATGACTTTATTTGACTGCAACTTACATATAACTTTTCAACATACCACCATTTGTCTTTATAAATAAAATACATTAAGAAACCATTTCAATGTTCATAAATAGACCGCAATGGGTATTTCAATAACTATAACTTTTCTTGGAAACAAGTAATATTAACCTGTTTAATATGTGTTTTCATCACAGGAAATAGACACTTGTATTTTCCTTAGGACTTAATTATAGATATTAGAGATGGAAAAAGCAGAATTGGCCACAAAAATGTCAATTCTCTATATTTAAGAAAATGTCTAAAAATTCAGGAGCCTGCCTGGCCTCCTCGCGTTGGTCCAGCGCTTTAGAATGATTGCAGCAGACTTCCAGTTGTGTGGGGTGCAGATAAGCACCCCTGCCTGAAGATGGTGGGAGGTGGCCAAGCTGGGGGAGACCCTTTCTCAAAGCCGTGTGATTGTCTCGGGTCCTCTGTGCGTTGGCCAGCCATGACTTGTCTGATTATTTCTTTCTCCACGTTTTTGATTTTGAGTTCTCTTAGCTGAAAGCTCAATTTTTAAAAGTCTCTGAAATCTGATTATTTAAATGAATGTAAGTGGATTCAATATCTACAACCTCATTATACGCTGCACCAAATCCATTAATAAATCAACCATGATTCAACTTGCTTCTGTATAATGGAATTTTTGCTGGAGGTGCTGTAATTGGAAGAACACCACCAATTGCTTGTTATTTAATCTAGTGATTTATACAGATATTTCTAAATGCATATAATAGAAAACCAATTAGTATTAAGTTTCATTTCCCAATTAATTTTTGGACTATAATAATTAAACATAGCTACCTGAAATAGCTGGTAATGAGCTGAAACAGGATGAAAATATAAGCAATTAATTGACTCATCAATTCACATGGCACAAACTGTTCAGTTAATATTTTTAAGAATTTTGAAAGAAAAAAATTCTCTTTGGGGGAAGAGCCTAGAGGGTAGTCATAACCATGGGTAAGAAACTCTAATTTCCTCTCTCAACATAAACTGTGTGAAGAGTCTTAAGCTCAAAAAATCTAAAAATTTTCACAAGCGGACTTGGATAAGGCTGGCCTGTGCTCGGAGCCCGTGCATCACAAGGCAGAGGGATTTTGTCAGGCCATGCGAATTCATCACAAAAGCCCACGTCCTGCAGAGGAGGTCAGGGTTCCGTGTTTCTGTTTCGGTCAGCTTTTTGCATTGTTGATTGATTTACTGCAGTGCTGTTGTCAGTATTTTATCAATAGTCACATAGATCTCATGACCAGCATTTTGGCTTTTTAAAACCGCCCCCTTTGCTGTTACAGAGAACTGGAACCTCGAGGCCTGTGGGGAATGGCTGGTAGCTGTTTTATTATTATTTATGAATTCATCAGAAAGGAATAATGACCTCTAATTAAAGCCAGAAAATTACTCCTGGAATAAATTGCTAAAGGTCAGTTTCTTTGCAAAGAACATGCTATGTGTCTATGTGCCTCGAGTTATCACTGTTACAAATAAGGCAGCAGTCAACCTATTGAAATGACTAGGTGAAGGTGAAGAATTGTTGCGTGAGCTCTTGCTTTTGGTATTGAATTTCAATTAAACTTTTTCTAATCCCCCCCCCCCCCCGCCGTTATTGGTATGTTTCTCTTTTGAAGGTGGGAAAAACTGCTCTGTACTAGAAGCAATTAATTAGAATGGGCCTTGAGAAAAATAATATGAGTATTTTGGTCCAAAAATATTTTGGAACTCCATTTTCTAACAAAAGAAAAAGTTTTTCCCCAATTATAGGAAGTTCTAGGAAAAGCATTTGTCTATTTTAGATTAGGAAATCAAAGTGAATCAAAATACTGTAATAATCAAAAGAAATAATCAAAAGAAACAGCCTCACTTGAGATTTTGGCACAGTGAATAGATATTTAAATATTTAACAACTCCTTTTATCTTTACCTGTTCACAAGTTATAAACAGGGAATTGGAATGAAATGAAAAAGCTGCCTATTGACTTTGAAATTAAAGTAGTTATGATGCCCAGGGTTTGAATAACTTCCCTTCTGTCTGTTAGAAGGTTCTGTTCTCAGTCTTGCTGGTGTTAAATTAATTATGTGCCTAAAGAGGTGTTCATCATACTGTGTGGATGCTATATATTCACTCGTATTTTTGGATTATTGAGGGGACTTTGGAATTTTTTGTAAAGATTTTTAAAATTTATTTTTAGAGAGGGGAAGGTAGGGGTAGAGGGAAGGAAAGAAACATCAATGTGTGGTTGCCTCTCGCATGCCACTCACTGGGGACCTGGCCCACAACCCAGGCATGTGCCCTGACTGGGAATCCAACCAGAGACCCTTTGGTTTGCAGGCCAGCACTCAATCCACTGAGCCACACCAGCCAGTGTGGGGCTTTGGGATTTATCAACCCTGAAAAGATATCTTTGAGGTGATTTCTCAAATCTTGTTGTTTATTACATATAAGGATTAAATTTAAGAAATTATAGTCTTTCTAATTTAAGCATTTAGCATAGAGGTTTTCCTGCTGGGGGTGGGCCTGTCAAGGTCTGGAGACAGTTCTGGTTGTCACAGAGGCAGTGGTTGTGCTACCGGCCTCTAGTGGGGGGAGGCCAGGGATGCTGCTGAACACCTTACAGTGCCCAAGACAGACCCCCAGACAGACCATAATCTGGCCCCAAATATAAATAGTGTGGAGGTTGAGGAACATTCATTTAGAGAAATAGGATAAAATGTTGTTTAATGGTAATAGTGACTCAACACTAAAATTTCACACTGGGAAATTCAAATTTAAATAACAATGAGATGTCTTTATCACCCATCTGAAGAGCAAAAAGCAAAGGAAATGATATTGCCAGTTCTGGCAGAGATGGCAGGAAGCAAGTACACTCATGCATTACTGGAGGGAGCATTTTGTCAATATCTATCGAAAATACACAACTTCCCTTTCTCTCGGTAATCCCTCCTTTGAAAACATCAGCATACTAAGATCCAGCTTTTGTGTTGTGGTTAAAAAATTACTGGAATAAAACTACATATTAATAGATAGGAGAATAATTTATGAGATATCTATAATATGGAATATTATGCAGTTATTTAAAATATATGCAATGATGGAGAAGGTTACCCATGATCTTTTAATGGGTGAGAAAAATCAGTTTCATATTAACATGTATATTATAAGCTCATTTTTGTAAAACAAACAGCCAATACCTTCCATACATTTGTACATTTTTAATGAGCACATGAAAGATTATTTAGCAGATATTTAATTTGATTGTTTACTTTGAAGAAATAAGAATGAAGGTGCCTGGAAGTTATTTATTAATTTTTCCCTTTTATATGTATTTGTTATTCCATTTCCAATTTTAAAATTATAATATTACTTTTGCAATATACAAACAATTTAACGAAGATAACCTTAAGAAAATTTCTATCATTCTTCCAGGACTATTTTATGTTTTGAGTTATTGTCTTGTGAACCTCCTGGAAATGTATACCTCGGTCAGTGTAATTACAGAGGTATTTACCTTTTGTTTTGTTGATGAATGCTGAAATTGAAGGCATTATAGAATGAGTATTTGTAAGTACATAATTTTTGTATACATAACACACTTTAGTCTATCACTTGATATGATATCGATTCTACATTATAAAAATTGCCTCCATTAAGAAAATCTTAATGGGATGGTGAATAGTGAAGAAGAGCAATTGGGAACTCCAGAGCTGTCCCCTGGTTTGGACCCTCGGGCCAGTCATTCAGAGCTGCCCAGGGACCTGTTTAGGAAAGGGCACTTGTTTTCCTTGATGTCAGCCTCAAAGGTTAGGGGCTTTTCCTGAATCTTTTATTATCTCCCCGTGTGTGGACAGCTTCAGTGTCTCACCAACACAGAAGTTGTTGGAGGTGTGACTTGATTGTTTTACATTTTGAGATATAGTGGTGATATAGTGGTGAGATTAATTTCTTTTTTTGAAAATTATATGTGAACTCTTGGTGTAAATACTACAGTTAAAATAGGGCATTGGCTACTATCAAGCAAGGGGAAGAACAGGGAGAAAGTTTAAGGGTCAGCAGCCCCTTCAGACTTTAATTACCATGGGTACTGAAACCACAGCTGCAAAGTGTTGACTCATTCGCTCACCCCGTCCCATTCCTCCCCCGAGGAACCAGCCAGCATTGCTGACCACATATTTCTGACCCTACTCTAATCAGTTCACATGACTATTTTAATTTTCATGGCAATCTAATGAGGTATATTTTATTTTTATCCTCATTTTATACATGAGAAACCATTCACAGAGAAGTGAGACAACTTGCTCAAAGTCACACAGCTACAACATGTCAGAGCCAGAATTCTAGGGGAGAAGGGTCCCAGGGACTGTGAAAATACAGGGGAAATTTGAGACTGTGGACGCTGAAGAATCTTATTTTGTTCTGAGTGATTAAAAAAACCCAGAATACCATAATTGAACAAATTTTTAGCTTCAGTCACAGGCAATTTTGTAAAGAAGACCTTTATGGATTAATTTGAGAAGTATCACCTATTATGGACATTAGCGTCTGGTATTTAGCTAGGAACTGTTCACAGTTTTAAATAATGACATTTCTTTTGGCCCAGTGAATAAATATAATCCCTTCGACTTCTCTTCTTCTTTAGAATGAGCACGCACATATGCATATGTCCCTCTAATTGCCTTAGAGAGCAGTTTGTAAGTAACATCATCTTCTGTAAATAAAAAAAAAAAATGAAAGTTTAAATCATTTGGACCATAACCTAGCTTTTCTGGCCTGGTGATCTTGCGTCTATGGTTATAATGAATGCGGTTCCATTACCATTTAATATCTTATGTATATGTTCAACAGAATTGTGACACCAACACATCACAGAATGTAGGTTATTCAATGAATAAAAATAGTTGGAGAGTGCTTTCTCACATTCAAGGTTTAATTCTCTCTCTGCTGGGAGTGTTATATTGAGAAGAACATATTTTGCAGATCTTTCTGCCTTTCTGCAATTCAGTCCTCAATTCCTGTCTCCCTCCCTCTCCCCCACTTTATAATTTTCATGTTCTCATACGATTCTGTAGCCATAAAGCCTGCTACTGGATGACTGGCTTTGGGGGGTCAATTTCATATCTAGGTTTTCTTGTCACTAGTGAGTGCTTTTTCCCCTTCCTTATTGCATAGATTTTTCATATAGCACGTAAACCACACATCCTAAAGTGAAACACAGAGTATGAAGTCCATTTTGAGGAGGCTGAGTCCCCCTCCTCTTTTTTTGCCCTGAAGAAGAGAAAATTCAAAGCATGAAACACTGTAACAACTTATCCACTGTTTTTGATGAACAAACATTTGTACTGACAAGGTGAAAAAATATCTAAGTGTGAAGATCTTTGAGCAAGAAGATTTCTGACAGCTGAGGTTACCAGGGCTGTGCATACAGGATGGGGGTGGGGTGGGGTAGAGTCTTCTTCTTAGAAAAGGCTGTGACAGGGCAGACAGTGCGAGGGTCCGTCTCCCTGAAGGATAACCCTTCATGACGTGCCTGGCGTGATGGAGGCTGTGTGGAGTCATAACTGCTAGTCCTTTCTAGTGCTTCCCTAGAAATGAAATCAAATCATACAACTAGTTTGAGGGAGAATCAACACAATGGTATTAATTAATATACCACGGGGTTCTCCCAAATGACGGTGATGACTTTGGGAACAATTTATTCAATTGAACCTGTGTTCGGATATAGCACCTGTTTGGTCTCCAGAGATACACAGTCAATTCATTGTGGTGATAAGCATTCCCAGAATTCAATCTGGAAAGTTAGACTGAGGTAAGAACTATTATGAAGAATACAAGTTATGTGATATTGAAAGACAACAGAAGAAATTTGTTGTAATCAAGGATAGGGAATCTAGGAAGATGCATGAAGGAGGTGGAATGTGAACAGGGACTTTTAAAATGCATAAAACTTTGACAGGAAGAAAGAAAGTGAGGGATGCATGGGAGGTGGGTATAGTTTAAGCAAAAGCTGAGGAATATAAATTGTGCAGTGATTACTTCAAGATGGTTGGAATAGAGGGTACCAGAAAGGCTGTAGTGAGAGAGAGATTTGGAATCCAATCCTGGAAGAACTGTACCTTTCAATCCCTTGCTTACTTGTGTCTGAGACCCCCTTTAACGAAAGGAACCATCATTGCATGTCGCATCGTCTGGAACGCAATGGAGGCTAAATAAACACCAGCTCTCTGTAACCTGAAGAGTTAATTCCAGTCTGGGTGTGTGTTCGAGTTTATTTTGGCAATACTAACTTCCATCTGCTGTCGGTGTGAATTTCCATCATTAATCCAGTTTCAGGTGGTATGTGTTCTGATTTTTAAATCCCACGTGGAGTGGAATATCACCTTGTGACACAGCTCTATGCACATAGCTGTAAATATGAGATGGGCAGCAGCTGACTGAAGAGGGATTAACACTGTCCTTGATTTGTTCGGCCAATTTGAAGAAGACAAAACACTTCCCTATCTAGCAATACTCCCGAACACTTTAACTCTTGGCATTGAAAAAAAAATGATGAAAGAAGACTTGGATGCTCCATCTTTTCTGCCCTCTCCATCTTGGACGTTGGAATGAAGGGGAGGCAGTCTCTGAATAGGGCGAAACAAATCACATCTGCGTGATTGATCGAGGCTGTGCTTAGCGCACCCCGGGTGATTGTGTTGGGTAGAACAGTCATCAATTTGCTCCCCCAAAAGGGTGTGTGGTGAAGTCATAAATATTTCACAAAATGTGGGGTGGCATCTGCTTTCTTGTTTACTAAGAACAATGCCTGCTAGAATGTTCCTCCTTCAGACAGTGGTTGCCAGTTCTGATCTCTCAAAGAGTTATTTACCTGCTGACAGGAAGTGTTGCTATTTCTTTCACTTCCCTTTGAGTTTTCATTTTGATTTTTGATAACTGCATATTCTCCAGAGCCTGAACTTTATTTTATTATGCATTTTGTGGGAGGCAAAAGAAAACACACATTCTTGCTTACGGGTTTGAAGCAGGAGCGGTTTCTAAAGGGCAGAATCATTTTTCATGTATTGGTATTTTGTGACTCTGGAAAGAGAAGCTGAGTTCTTGTAACATCACAATCAAGTAAGAGAGAGAGAGAGAGAGGGGGGGGGGAGATCAAGGTACTCTTTGTAATTTTGGCTGGTTGCTTGTTATTGCTTGCACATTTTCATAATACTTCATAGTTTAAAAGTACTTTCATATGTATAATGTTATGATATGATTATTAAAAAGGCTCTGGAATTTTTTAAAAAATTCCAAGAGGAGCAAACCAAGTCTCAGGTTAAGGAAGTCACCTGAGTTTATGCAACTAATTAGTGGCAGAACTAGGATTAGGACAGTGACCATCTTCATAAAATTATTTAAATATTTGCAAGAAAGAAGGAAGGAAGGAAGGAAAGAAGGGAGGGAGGGAAGATGGCAAGTGGAAGGAGCTAAGTGTAGCTGGGAGAGTGACTAGATAGATGATCGGTTCCATCTCAGTTCCCCCCAAAGCTGTCCCTGACACAAGGATCTGAGTATAAATAATTTATATCTGTTTGCCTGTTAACTAATTATGTTATGTATGGAGCATGCAGAAGTCAATTAAGCTTTAAAACCATGGTTGGCAATGGATGTTATGTTATTTTACCCTCTTTGCAGTCAGGAGAAACTGGGACAGGAGCAGGTGAGGTGATTTGCTTGTGGTCGTGAAACAAGCCACCACGGGAAAGACCGACAGACTCTGTGATTTTCTAGGCTCAGCTCAGCGGGGTCACGCTACACTTGAAGTCTCTTCCCCTCAATCCAGATAATGAAACTGCAGCAGTGACAGTGTGCTTGCAGTCGTGTGGCGGGTCTATAACCATGCTGTCCTTTCCTGTTGTCATTGTTACGTGCTGTGATTGCGTCCGCCCTGCTTTGTGGAGGGCTCTGTCCTTTGTTAAAAGTACTATAACCGAGTTATTGCGAGGCCAGGCTACGCTCAGTGCTGTTTCCTGTAGAGGTGAATTGTTACCTGGTTCCTCATTGTAAGCACTGGAAATACATTTTTTCAAGAAAAGTTCCAAGTGAACATTGGAAATGATTTTGCAACACAACTTAATGAGGTTTCTGCGGCAGCCGAACATTAAAATGGGCACAAACCTGAGCTTATTTGGATTTTAATATTGTTCCCTCTCCAGGGGACTTATAATGGAATGCAGCTCATATCTGTGGCAGGAGCCTGCTTTTAGTTTTTTTTTTTTAAATATTTATTTTTACGAAGATTTAAATTAAGTGCTATTTCCCCTAATTCCAGAGCAAAATCTTTTTCAATAAAAAATTGAGAGGAAATAATATAAAATATTATCTACAAAGGATATATTTTATTTTTTTCTGTTTTGTGGTTATAGGCATGCATCTGTCACCATTTAAACTTTGAGATGGTGTTGAATTCAGTTTGCTGCCTGGGGAGGAGGCGGCCTGGAGGCAGCCAGGCTGGGGTTTGCTACCAGGATGTTGCTTATGGAGGAATAGAAATCACGGTGTTTATTTCTGGTCGGATTGTTTTTGTGTCTGGCATTGATGCGAATGTGTTCAAGGTCATAAATGGGACCTGGGGGACAAAGAAGCAGTGCCAAGCAGAGAGGCTTATTCTTGAGGACAGCAAGGAAAAGTGTAGACTTGGTTGGGATGGATTATTTATCCCTTTCCTCCCCGCCTGTCATTATGAACCTAAACCAGCGCATGGGAGTGAGGATGCTGATGCCCAGAGCTGCACTCAGAGTCAGGTTGTCCCTGGGAATGCCAAGTTCATCTTTCAAATCACGTGGGGCCACCTTGGGGAGTTGCCCCATTGGGAGTGGCCTCATTTCGCTAGCCCCATCCACCTCCTGTCCTGGGACACAGAGGTTCTGAAGATTTTCTTTAATTCTTTGAAATTGATTTTTCTTTGAGTTTTCAGCTTAGGGCATATTTTGGCTTTCTGCATACATTTTAAGAATTTTAGGAAATGATCAGACCTGTCTTTATGTAATTCTAATACACGATGGTTTCTCTTTTGGTTCTAAGTCAATAAGACAGTGGATCTAGGTCATGGAAAATAGATTCAGATGAAATTTTCACCTTGAAATGAGATTACTGGGTCTGATAGACAACTCTATTCATTTTCTTTATTTAATCAACCACTCAGCAAGTATTTATTGAATGTCGACTATGTGACCAACAGTGTCCTAGGCATTGGGACACAACAGTGAAAAGTAATATATCAACAATCATAAGGGCCAATATTTACAGAGCTCACTGTGTACCTGGTACCATTCTAAGAATTATACTTTAAGAATTATATTTTACACCTGCATCACCGAGTAAGCACATCATTTTATTCTTCGCACCAAATGTGTGAAGTCAGAATAGCAAGTACAATTTTTACCATTTTTCATGGATGAAGAAACTGATGTAGAGAGGAACTTGCCCGAGGTTTTGCGTGAATGATCAGGTGTGGATAATTCCAGCTCACTCTCCCCTTACTGCCCACGTTTTGATTCGTATCTGGGTTGGCATTCTCATTCACAATGCTGCTGTAGCATGGTTGGCTAAGTTTTCTAACATCTCTACAAAATCAAAACTAATTGGGATTATACCAGGATTTGGACTGATAAAAGTTTTGAGGGGAAGAGAGGTCTCATGAATTGGAGAAACTTGGATGAGCCAGGCACTGTGCACAGCCACGATTTCTAGTGCACACAGGAGGTGAGCATTGTTCTCCCCATTTTATACCAGGGTGAAAGAGTGCAGTGCGGTATTTTGAAAGAATCTGTTACAGGTCTAGTGGCCAAACTAGGATTCGAATCCAGGATTTTGTGATTCTGAAGCCTGTTCACTTTGTCTTGTGAAATTCCATTTCCCGTGAATATGAGAGAATTGCTTAACTCTTATTCTTAGCATTGCCGTAATCTTCAAAGGTATTATGAGAGATAATGTAAAAAGATGAGGCAGTAGGAAAAAATATGACCCTACTCCATAGAGAAACAAAAAAAAAAAAAAAAACACTTCCTAGGAAACTGTTTTTGCTGCTTCTTAACCTATGTGCTATCAAAAAATATAAGGGACAAAGAAAATGAAACCCTTCTAATATTCCTTTGAAATCAAAATATTCAGTGAATTCCCTTTGAATAGAATGTGATTAATTTAGTCTCTCATTTTGAAAAGTTCAAAAGTACATTTCTCTTGATCATTCAACATTTTTGAATAACCAACAGCAACACGTAAGGGCCAGAAAGCAAATGTGATTGTATCAGCCAGGCTCCTGTTAATAACTGGGACGGTTGTGGAGTCAAGCATGTGGCAGTTGCTCTGGTGATGTATCCGCATCCGTGTCCCTGTTTCTCATCTTGCCTTCAGTCAAGAGTGCAGTCTACCGGAGTGGGAACCAGACAGGAATCTTTAACGTTCTCAGTGTGGCTGTGGGCAAGTCATTTCTGGCTCCTTCGAGCTTATTTCTGTCTCTAAAATTACACACAATTACCCTCACAAAGGTTTAGGGAGAAGATTCATTAAGAAAATTACCACTCATTTAGAAAATTGCTGCTCAAGTTCGCTAAATGTTTCCCCGGTGGGCCTAATGAGCACATGGCTCTCCTCAAGGTGAATGAATCACCTGTCTCCCTGGGGGGAGAGCCTTGCTTTTTCTCCACCTCACTCCTTCCTCGTCTCGGGGTGTCCAGGACTAACGGTTTGCTTTCCTTAGAAAGAACATTGACCTGTTTACCCAATCTTTAAAAAGAGTTATGCTTCTCTAAAGTAATGGTTTGTTCTGAATATTTTCTTCCAGTTCATTCTAGATCTGTGAACGTGGGGGTAGAGAAAGCGGCCCACACAGAGTGCCATGAAGACGAGCCCCCTCGATGTTTCTGTAATCACAGGTGATGCTTCCCTCTGTAAGTTTCAGGTGGAATTAGTCAGGACAAACACTATTTTGTGCGGAACTGATTTAGAAAGGAATATAAGAGGGGCATGCGAGACAGTTCAACGATCTTACCCACTGTGAAGTAGTTTATAACCTCCTTGTTTCTCAAGTCATCACTGAGCCCGTGGAGCAAGTGCCAAAGGCAGCCTGGCTCCTTCAGCAATCAGGCGGGTAGTTGAAGAGGCCTGGTCAAAATCCTCAGTGACTATTTGCCTGTATGAACGAAATGATGAAATAGACATTGTTATTGTATTGGAGGTGATGGATGGGAAGACTGCAGCATTAGCAATTTTCTCTCCCCCGCCCCCACCCCCGCCGTTCACTGATAACTTCAGGCTTCAACTACACTCCATCCCACATTCTCCTCTTGAAAGAGAAAACACATGAATTATTCTGATTGATAAGGAAGATTGGCTGATAGAATATTGTTCTTTTTTTCTATTTCTGGCCCTGCCTGTTTGTCACATAATGGTCTTTGAAATCAAGGACTGGGCTGACAGACACTCTAAGCAAAGACTCCTCTGATGGAGGCCTGGTCTGATGAAAATTTTGCCTTCATCTTTTTTATTGATTTGGAGTTTTCCTGTAGGGACTCAGTAGGGGCTACAAAACCAAGCTTCAGGTGACTTTGTAACACACACAAAGTCAGCTTTTCAGGCATGTTTTCTCTAATTCTGTCATTTCTTGATATTTCTCATCATATTTTAGGCTCATATATGACAAAATAAAAGTCTATTTATTTGCACACCCAAGCAGTATTTTATTGAGACTTTGTCCATGGCAGTATCTGTATGGCCCTATCTATAGGATAGGATCTGCAGGGGTAAGTAGTAGAGATACCGTAATGAGGGAAGGGAAAACATGTGATCCATGAGACTCAGGTCTTTGACATCGGTGAAAAGCAGAGTTAGGAAAAGGTGGGGAAGTGTGTGTGGACGTGTATCAAGGCGGGTGTCAGGGCCAATGACAAAGGGCCTGTAGAAACATTGAGCAGTTCACCTCTTCATTGAATAAATAGTGATTCTAGGTATTGGGGCATCAATGGTGGTGGGGTGTGTGATGTCAGTGTCTTTTCATTGAGTCCATGGGATAGTTTGGAAAATTCTACTTCAGAAAATTTATGGAAGTTCTTTTAGTGATATTCCAATATTTGATAAGTCATGGAGGGAGGTCCAGCTCTTTGGGAGCCCAGGAAGTCGGGTGGGGAGAAATAAATGACTGTTTCTTGCATCTCTCCCTACAAGCCAGTGCCCTGCCAGCGGGGACCTTCGCTGGGGTCATCTCACTCAGGGTCTGCACCGTCAGGTGGGGAAAGTCAGGTTCTCCATGGTTTTAATGCCAAGGCAGCCTCAGAGATCCGAGGGGGGAGAAGAGGAAATGTGCAATTCCAGAAAGTATGGAGTAATTAACAAGTGCTTGTCATCTTGGCTGCACATTCAAGCTTTACAGCCCTCGGTGTGCGGTGTGCGGGCTACACCCAGACTGATTAATTCCCACTCTGCTGTCTTCAGCCCCAGCACCAGTGCTTTTGAAAGTTCCCAAGGTGATTCCACTGTCAGCTCCTGTTGAGAAATATGGCTTTAAACAATATTTAAGGTATATTACATGTACATTTCTTTCTTTAAGATTCAGAATCAAGGAAAGTTAGGACAGGAAGTAACTCTAAAATCATCTGATCTAATTGCTTAATTGTACTGAGGAAGAATCCATGGGTGAGATAAGTAAGGTGACTAAGGGAATTCATGCAGCTAATCTGGGACAGAGCTGGGTGTCTTCCTTTAACTGTGACTTGTTGACCCTTTTTCCGTCATGTCCATAGTGCTAATGTGCATGATTAGGCTTGGAGCTTTCTTACATATTTTCTTGAATTTTTCTGTTTTAGTTGTGGGAGCCATTTCTAAACACACACTAACATTTTAGTATTTTAGTATCTGTTTTGATAGTATTTTTTTTTAAATTGGGATAGTGATTTTTTTTTCAAAACAAAGAATATCCACAAGGTGAGGCTTGAAAAGTAATTTAAATTTTGTCAAGTTTTTGCATAACTGCTGTATCTTTGCTGTCTCAGAAAAGGACTAGGGAATCAGAGGTCAACCAGAAGCACCTCATTTATATGATAATTACCAGTAAGCAGTGGCCAGTGATTCATGATACAAATCATTTGTTCCTCTGGGACTTGTATGTTTACTGGGCAGGAAGTATGTGATTATGTCGTACTAATTAGTTTCTTGGTGACAGAAAGAATGTAGCACAATTGAAACTAAGTTTAATTGTGTGCTGCTTAGTTTCTTTATTTACTTTTCATGGCGGTGTTTTTAATTTAGTTTTTAATCCACAGTAAGTCTCTGAATGAATATATACCTGGATGGCAAGATACCAACCTTCATATTACCACTTTCATAGTTTATGACATGCTTTAATATGCTAATCTTATGTAATCACAGCACCAGTCCTTTGAGGCACATATTAATGTTGTTATAAAGCTCCCTTTACAGATGAGCAAATGAAGGCAGAGAAGTTAGAGTAAGACTTGAAGCTTTTACAACTAGAAATGTATCATATTACTTGGCAATTATATGTTCTATGATTAATAATTATGAAGCATGGTAATGAACAGCCAGAAATGATCATTGTTCAGTTAACTTTTTGTAATTTTCTCAACTACTAAGAAGAAGGATATAAAGAAAGATGATAAGCAACCATTGTATTAGGGATGGGGAATAAAATTATTAGTGGGGTGTATAAATTGGAAGAGGTGTTATTTTCACAACAAGGGAAAGACCTTCAGTGGATATAAGCTGAATTAAAAATTAATGGAATGGTATTTCTAGTCCAGCAGAAAAGAGGTCTGAGCCCTGGCCAGTGTGGCTCAGTTGGTTGGAGTGTTGTCCCGTAACAGAAAAGTCGTGGGTTCAATTCCCCATCAGGGCACCTGCCTTGGTTGCAGGTTTGGTCCCTGGTCAGAATGCATACAAGAGGCCACTGACTGATGTTTCTCTCTCACATTAATGTTTCTCTCCCTCTCTTTCTCCCTCCCTTCCCTTCTCTCTAAAATCACTAAGTGTGTCCTTTGGTGAGGATAAACATTTTTGAAAAATAGAAAAGAAGTTTGAGAAAAGGAAGGAGAAGGTAAGAGTAAGTTTGGGAACTGAAACCCACAAAGAACAGTAAAAGTAATTGCACGGAAAAGGATAGAAGAAAAGTGAAAAATAACGACCAAATATAGTGAAAAAGAAGTCTGTCATTAAACAAGGCAAGATGGGAAGTTAGAAGCATGTAAATAATAATTTTGGTGTTTAGTAATTTTTTAAAATGTTCCAATGGTAGAGAAATATTCATTTAAAGGATGGACAGAAAGTTATTATTTGAAATGGAATAGAAAAAAACAGATAGGTGCCACTTTTACTTAACAGCATAGTGTTCACTGCATTTGTCTCCCAGGCAAATGTTTGTTGAATATTTATGACAGAATCTTTACGACAAAAAAAATATGGAGTTGTATTACCTGAAATACAGGAAAAATGCTAGCTAGCATGGAGCCCAAAGGCCTTTGGATATGGCTGATGTGGAAGGAATATTATCTCTGAAACAGCAGATTTTGCTATGCTTATAAAAAGCCTTGGGCAAAATGTAGGTACTACAAGAACCCAAGACTATCAATATAGGTGGCGTTCCACAGTCTGATAGGCAGAATGGTACTGCCATAGAGGATTAAGCTTCACAAACTCAAAGGGCACTGAATTTGATTTAATGCCTTTTTTAATCTCCAAGTGCTTTCCTGAGAAGTATTGTCATAAATTCACAGTCAAAAATAATTTGGGGCCAAGGGTGTACGACGTATTGCTATCTGTTAGGTTTCCTTTACATAAGCTTGGATCATCTTAGGCTGTCACATGGCCCATTAGGAGAACATCAGACAAAACTAGTGTATTAGTCAGGACTTTCCAGAGAAACAGAGCTCACAGGATGTGTGTATGTATATATATGGAAAAATCTGTTTTAAGGAATTGGCTCAGGTGATTATGGGAACTATCAAATTCAAAACACACAGGACGGGCTGGCAAGCTGGAGATGCAGGAAAGGCCAGTCAATGTTGCCAAGGAAGTATGAAGGCCACCTGCTGGCAGAATTCCCTCTTGCTCAGAAGATGCCAGTCTTCTGCCTATTTAGGCCTTCAGTTGACTGGATGAGACCCATCCGTATTAGGGAGGGCAATCTGCTTTACTCAAAGCCCATCAGCTTAAATGTAAGTCTCCTCCACAAACACCCTCACAGAATCATCCAGAATAATGTTTCACTAATAGCTAGGCTTTGTGGCCCAGCCAAGTTGACACATAAAATTAACCATCGCGCCTAGGCTTAGATTTTATACTCATTGACTTTTCCACTATCTGGATTCTCTTATTTAAGCTCTATAAAGTGTGTGTGTGTACATGTGTGATCACTTTATCCCCCAAAGAAAGAGAAACATTATTGGCTGACTACACAAAATCAATACTGGAATTTGACTTTTTGTCAGTGTGTCTGGGAAGCCCAAGGATGAATGAGTAGAGTAGGACATAACTTTTAACGCAGATTGCAGTAGCTTTGGCTGATGGTATCTGTGGAAATGACCATACACATGCGTAAGCATAGAGATGTATATTTCCATTTGAAAGAAACAGTCTTAAGGTGTGTGTAATAATGGAGAGTTGCAAAATTCACAGGATATTCCAAAGAATGGGGCTTGAGTCTTCAAAGGAAAAAATAAACTACTACCATTGGTTTATAGAGTGATACTAATAACAATAATAATGATAATAATAATAATGGCTAACATTGTGTCAAGTGCTTTATGTGTATGCTTTTTATATAATTCTTAAAACAGCCATTCTGAGTCTGCAGTTACGGAGACCAGGGCACAGAATAGCTAAATAATCTGCCAAGGCCAAGAAGCCAGCGAGTGGTAAGAAGTCCTTGGGTAAGGAGGGACTTTGTAGTCATGGGAATTGCTCTTGAACCCCCTGAAACGTAGCTCTGGCAGATGGCCATCCTGCTTCCGCCCAACATCTCCAGAGGCAGAACTGCCTGTCTGTCATTTTTGCATCAAGGAAGGATTCTGCTGAAAAGTCGTTGGTGAATGGGGACCTACATTTCACTCTGAGCCCTCCAGCTGCAGCTGGGCCCTCCGTGCTACTTGTCCATCATTTCACTCCTTTCTGGCTGGCAGCCTTCCTCATTCCCTCAATGGCTGTTTTGAGCCTTTACCATGCTTCTCCGTGCCCTTTGCTCCCTGGTCACTCAGGGACGATGGTTTCATTTTCTGCCTCACTGAAACATAGCACCAAAGGGCATGCACTTCCACAGTCTGCCTCTTTTCCACAAGTCAGCCTCATCTTCACCCATCCTTCTGTCCTCTGGGGACCTAGAGCCTTTGCCCCAAACTCACTAGTTCAGGGCAGTCCAGGATGTAGCTAAGTACGTTGTACAGAGGGGAGAAGGAGGGCTTCTTCATGCACACTTTCTGTTCAAGGTAAGTCTTGCACTATCCAATACGATTTTTTCAATTTTTGCCCACCCTATTTTTGAATTTCTTGATTCAAGTCTATTTATCCTACCTTCTACTCACCCTTCAGATCTGATGCACAGATTATTGTTTTTCTTTTTTATTATTGTAATTGTGGCCTCTCTCTCATCCTTAGTGATGACTTGTCTTCCAGAAATTCTTCCTTGGAATACCTGGAGTAGACTATTGGCTGAATAATAATAATAATAATAATAATAATAATAATAGTAATAATAATAATAGACAAACACTTCCTGAGTGCTTACCACATGGCAGATACTATGTTAAGTGCTTTATAGGGGCCTCCTCATACAAAGATACTTAACCTGCCTGGCATCACTAATTCCTTTGAGAAACTGGATATTTTTCCCAGAAAAACCTGCACTCAGGAGCATCCACATATCTTCTGTTTTGTTTTCTATTACTGTGAAACAAACTGCCCCCAAACAACGACAGTTCTTTTTTAATTTTTAATTTCCATGATTGTGTGCATTGACATTTGGTTCTTCTGCTTGATCTGGTGTCAGCCGGGACACCGGGGCACCTGGAAATTCTGAAATGGCCTCATCCACATGGCTGACACTTGGTGCCGGCTGCTGGCTTTTGGCCAGGGCTTCTGTTTTCTTTCTCTTTGGCCTCTCCATGTGGCTGCTTAAACCTCTAACAGTCTGGTGGTCACGGAGCCACTTCCTCCGAATTCTGTGAGTTAAAGCAGATTACAGAACTTGCCCAGATTCGTGGGAGGAAACTACACACGAGCATGAACACTGGAAGGCATGGTTTATTGCAAGCCACCAAAGTTACAGCCAATGATATGCACACCCAATTTTGTGTAATAATTTCAAAAGGTATGCACCTCCCCACCCCCACACATCCATGTAAGAACTCCAAGGAGTGGATAGATTTCAGGTTAAGAACTCATGACTTATGCTTTAAGCAAAGGGAAGCCTTTCACCCAACCTGTCTAGTGTAGAGAAGACAGATAATCCTCGCCACAAAGGGAATTGCACATGAATAGCACACTGATGGTACCATACGTGACGTGCTCCAGGGACAAGGAAAGATGATTTCACTAGAAGACTAGGAATTAGAGTTGGAACAAGATTTTGGAATATTTTGAAATGAAGCCTGGGGAGTTTGAACATCATTCAGCAGGCACTGGGGAACCATTGCAAGTGTTTTTTTTTTTTTTTTTTTTTTTTAAACAGGTGTAACAAGCACAAATGCTAAAATAACTCACAAGAATTACAGGAATTAAATAAGGAGAATGGTGTAGAGGGAATTACATTAAGGAGCTTAATGAGTTTGTAAAGTTTTGACTCAAGTCAGTTTTAAAGTCAGGATTAAGAAAATCACTGTAATAAATGAGGCATAAAAATTTACTGTGGAAAAGATTTTTGTAGTACATTGTAGAGCAAATAGATATCAATATAGAAAGCATTTTATATCTAGTATCATTTCATGTAATTGAATTAACAAAGAGCTCAGTTAGCCTTTGTAGTTTCAATTGAAATATATTTTTTAAAAAACCAAGCCCGGAATTTTGGGGGATTGTTTTCCACCCAGACTTCAGAGAGTTCTCAAGTGAAGCTGGAAAGGACAATGAGTCCAAGACTGAGACATGCTTACTTGGACCTCTAAGAATGCAGAAGAAGCCTGTGGGATCAGAGCAAGCCTTGAACGTTAGCAGGTTACTTTTCACTGAGGAAGAATGTTAGACCTACAGCAAGGATCCCAAAGGGTCGAAAACTATCACTAGGGGTCCAATTTCTCTTTGTCGTTCCATAAAAATGAGAAGCTGCCCCCACTTTGGGCCCTAAAATGTTACCTGCAATAGTATTTAGAGGATATATATCAGGGGTTAGGTGGGAGGGCGTCAAAGCGTATGTTTATTCCAGGGGTGAAATTTCTTTTGTAAGCTTAAACCTGCTTCTTGGTTTCTGAAGCCACCTCTGTTGAGCTGCTTTATCATCGAGCTTTGGACTCTCTTGGGACTAATTCAGAGTGGCTTGCTGGTGAGGTGATGGATCGATTGGTGCTGAGCTGTCCACATTCACATCGGAGCTTTCTAAGGCCTACTGGCTGATATCTGGGGGACTGGGCAACATGGGGTAGCAGTGCCATTAGGGCTATGGAAAGGATCAAAGTCGGCAGGACACAGAGATATCTCAACACTGGGGGTTCTCAAAACAGACAAAAAACCAAAAAAAAAAAAAAAAAAAACCCTTATATTTTACCCCCAGAAATTTTTATTTAATTTTTCTGAGGAATCGTTTTTTAAAAAGCCTTCTTGTTTATTTTTATTTTAACTTTATTGAGGAATATTGATAAATATGATTGTATAGAAAATATACAACATGATGATTTGATATACATTGTAGAATAATTACCAAGGTCAAGGTAACTGAAAATCTGCACCTGTAACCCTATGTCACTGGAATGGGGAGTTTTAATATCCCATCTGGAGGATTCTGATGGGCAGCCACATTTGGAAACCAGTGCTTTATGCACGCTGCTTGTTAGTACTGGGCTCTTACCCACAGAGCTACCCAGCCATGGTTCCTGATTTTGTAAGTATTATGGTTATTTGGGATAGATTGTTTTCAGGCACTTATCAGGAGAAGGGGGTGGTAATAATAAATGCTTTGTCTATGGTATCATAAATTTTTGACATGGAAAATGCAGAAGATACCAAAATAGTATCTTAGGAGATTTTTAGCTTTCTGCTTTCCTAACAGTTATGTCTCTGTGGTGGATGCCTGCGAAAACCAACCAAAAATTCAGTGGCGGCAGCACTTGACTTGACAATAAAGGAGAACAAAATGAAAACACAGCTGTCTGACTTTTCACTCAATGCGCCATGGTGTTGGTGGGCTGTTGGTCTCCTCATGCTTGATTTAAGGAGGGCCAGCCTTCCTTCTTGGAAGCACAACATTATCACTTCTGGATTTCCATCCTCCCCTGGGCTGTTCATAATTATCACATCTTTGTTGCAATGAATGGCTTCTGGCCCTCAGTCTGCTTATTGTACTTTTCAGCTCTAATTCCATTTTGGTGGTTTGGCACCGAGTCTGGCCTTTCACCTCTCAAATCTCTGTTTTCAACACTGTACCCACCAGCTAGCATTTTAATCACCCACTCTCTGTCTCCATCCCTCCCCTCAGCTTATTATTCTATTTTATCTTTTTTCTAACTTTCAACAACCCCAAAACAGCCTCTCAAGCAAAAGTCACATTCAATAACTTTATGTTTTCATTCCCTAAAGTAGAGCACACTTTTTTTATTTTCACTTCCCCAGCAATAGCCTTTATGCTGACAGAGCAAGAGCTTTATTCTCAGTATAGGAAGAGCTACGAATAAATGTACGTCTGTGTATGCATCTACATTGCAAGAGAGGGAAGAAGAGAGAGGGTTTGTAAGCTGAAATATGGACAAAGATAGTGGTCTGTGCTGGGCTAGAAAACTAGTTGGATGATCTGTCTTGACTTTAGCTGAAAACTTTTCGTATTGAATTGCCCTCTTGGGGATGGAATCTATTCAAATTGATCTTTTCTATGAGTAGGCACATCACTTTAGAAATGTTTCTGTGAAGATGTGCTGTTTTCATGCTCAGGGAAGCACACTGCGTGCTGAGTGAGACTGAAGGAAATGCCAAATTAATTCATTATGTCCGTGGCAATGTTCTTTTCCCAGGAAAGGGCTGCTTTAATAAGGCAGGCGGTGGTGTGTGCCGTGGTGTACCTGCCGCTGTAGAAAGCTCGGTAATCCTCTCGCCAGAAAACTCAGCTCTGCCGTTTGTTGTTTGAGGCTCTTGATTATAATATTAGTTCTCGGTCCCACTCTTGCCATATTATATAAACAGTAGGAGAAGAATGACAATGGAAATTATGGCAGAGAATGCCTTTCAAAATGGACTGCATTGTGCATGGCCGTCGGTCTGTTTTCAGCACCCTGGCTGAGAGAGTGAATGGCTGCTGTTTCCAGCCAAATGCTGGCCACGGCAGGGCTGCTTCAAACCATCAGTGCGACAATGTTATCAAGCGGCTGAGTCCCTGCTTCTGTCAGTAAGCCATCATTATTCCTCATGAGCCAACGGCAGGAGAGGGCCACTGCGACAAATACTCTATTATGTTGCATTTTAACATGTGCCAATCAGCTTAATTCTGGCCCTGACATTCATCTCAGGTACTGCTCTCTTCCACAACAGATGCCTGCATGCTTCCTTCATATGCAGTTCCAAAGGTTTCCGAAAGAGTGGGTAGGAACCATGATAGGTCAGTTCCAAAGAAATAGAAAGGAGCTCTATCCATTGGGTGGTTGAGCACTTTCCAATTAAGTACCGTGATATATTCCAAAATCCTACGAACATCTGTGGCTGAGCAATCTTCATGTTGACTGATGTATTTGCGGAGCAGATGCTGAGACACCTGTCCAGCGATAATGAACTTTTGCTGTCAGACTTCACCAAAGAGTCTATTGATCTTTGGGGACCTGTGGATCCTGTGGGGACTTAATTTTGTTCCTTAGGTAGAGGTGTGCATTGTGGAAATGATGTTTGCCATCACTTGACATTCATTTTAAGCTTGGATTTGGATGCCTTCAGAGATTATTTCCTTTGAACTTTCACACCTTGATCCAAGATAGCTGCCACCTGGATGCTGTGGTGGCTGGATTATTACTTTTGGGTCATAGTAAGCTGTCTTCCCAGAAGAGGCAAATGAGTCAGTGATCATTAGTAACACTTCTGTCCAACCACGTGTGTCCTATGGGGGATGGGGAAGGATTTTATTAGAACCTCTGAGCCTGACAATCCCTGCATTTAAAAAAATCTAAATGTGTACTTCAAGACTGGCTGAAAGAGACACATGCACTCTGTTAAACTTCTCACTGATCTTCAACTGTTGTCACTCACATATCTGAACTTTATTTAAAAAATTCAGCTTGAATTTACTAAACAAGTCGAATGTCCTTGGAGGTATCCTGGGCAGTCTTAAGTCAAGTCTCTCAGTTCTCACTCTGTTAGGACATTCCTGCAGCCCAGGGCTCCCAAATTCTGTATTGATCTACAAAGAGAAGAGCTTGTCCAATGTGGTAAGTTTTTTCAAGATGGATTTATTGAGATTAAAGTTCTGATCTTTACTTTGAGATCATGACTTTACTACTTGGGTTTGAATTGTCCATTCTTTATGAATTGACAGTGACAACACATGATGATTTAAAAAAATATACTAACTTGGCAAAATGAAGTTTACTGTCTGTGGCAGTATACTCAATTCATCTATTTATCCAACTACCTATTTTTGTTAATTTTTATTTTTCCTGGTTCTTGAAATCCAGAAGCCTAGTGATTACTGTTTCACCAAATGAATCACAAATTCTTAAAAGGAAGATTCAAAATGTCTGTGGGTTCTTTCAAGTGCCAAATAGTAACAAACCAAACCAAAACAAAGAGCCAATTATGTAGTGATGTGAGATAGAAACCTGCGAAAAAGTCAACATTTTTTCTAATTAGCACTTCTCTACCCAGTAGCTTCCCTATCCCTTCAGTCCTCTCTCTCATCAAGTATCTAGCTAGTAATGATTACTAATTAATGTACATCAAATACACTTCTCATACTTAGTCACAAAACGTTCCCCTTAGTGTTTTATGTAGCTTCAGCACCTTTTAAAATGTGTGGCCTTTGAAAGACATCTGACATAGGCTCTTTTAAAGTGACCAAATTCCCAGCCTGTGCTAAACTTTAGTTTTTGAACACTGGGGCCAAGGCTTCAAACAAAGTTATTATGTGATTTCTTAATGATGGTTGTCTCTATTCTCAAGCTTCCACTGGGTATTATGTAACACATTTTTTGACAACCCTCTCACCTTTACCCAATGCTTTTGTCCACCAACCCCTGCCTCTGGCAACTACCAATCTATTCTTTATATCTTTCAGCATGTTTTTGTTTGTTTGTCTGCTTTTAGATTCCACGTGTAAAAAAAATTGTGCAGTATTTGTATTTCTCTGTCTGATTTATTTCACTCAGCGTAATACCCTTAAGGTCCATCCATGTGATCACAAATGGCAAGATTTCACTCTTTTTATGGCTGAATGATATTCCATTGTGTGTATGCATATCACATGTTCTTTATCCATTCATCCATTGATAGACACTTAAGTTATTTCCACATTTTGGCTATTGTAAAGAGTGCTTCAATGAACTTGAGGATGCATATATCTTTTTGAGTTAGTATTTTTGTTTCTTTGGATAAATACCTAGAAGTGATCATATGGTAGTTCTATTTTTAATTTTTTCAGGAACCTCCATGCTCTTTTCTATAAGGGCTGCACCAATTTATATTCCCACCAACAATACACAAGGGTTGCCTTTTCTATACTTCTTCACCAACACTTGCTATTTCTTAACTTTTTGATGATAACCTTTCTAACAAGTATGGGGCAGTATCTCATTGTGGTTTTCACTTGCATTTCTCTGATGATTAGTGATGTTGAGCATCTATCTGTTCAGGAACCTGTGGGCTGTCTGTGTGGCTCCTTTGGAAATATCTACTTAGATCTCTGCCCATTTTTTAAATTGGATTGTTTGTTTGTTTGTTTGCTTTTGTGAGTTGTATGATTTCCTTGTATGTTTTGGATATTAACCTCTTACCAGATGTATGATTTGACTTGAAAATATCTTCTTCCATTTAGAAGGTCATCTTTTTATTTTGTTGATGTTTTCTTTTTCTCCTGCATCTTTCTTTTCTTTTCTTTTTTTTTTTTCTGTGCAGAAGCTTTTTAACTTGATATGGTCCCACTTGTTTAGTTTTGCTTTTGTAGCTTTTACTTTGGGTGTCAGAATAAAAAAATTAAAACAAAAAGGGAACCAACCATATGGGAAAATATATTTGCCAATGATACCTTGGACATGGGTTTGATTTCCAAAATATACAAAGAACTCATATGACTCAATACCAGGAAGATAAACAATCCAATTAAAAAATGGACAAAGGACCTGAAGCGACATTTTTCCAAGGAAGACATACAAAGGGCTGATGGGTATAGGAAAGAATGTTCAACATCACTAGTCTTCAGAGAGACTCAAATTAAAACCACAATCAGATACCACTTCACACAGGTCAGAATGGCCATCATAAACAAATCAACAAACAAGTGCTGGCGAGGTATGGAGAAAAGGGAACCTTAGTGCACTATTGGTAGGAATACAGACTGGTGCAGCCACTGTGGAAAACAGTATGGAATTTCCTCAATAAGCTAAAAATGGAACTGCCTTTTGACCCAGTGGTTCTACTGCTGGGATTATTCCTTAAGAATACTGAAACACCAATCCAAAAGAACCTGTGCACCCCAGTGTTCATAGCAGTGTTATATACAATAGCCAAGTGCTAGAAACAGCCTATGTGCTTATCAGTAAATGAGTGGATCAAAAAACTGTGGTACATTTACACAATAGAATTCTATACAGCAGTAAGACAGAAGGAACTGCTACCTTTTGTGACAGCATGGATGGTACTGGAGAGTATTATGCTGAATGAAATAAGCCAGGTGGCAAAAGACAAATACCATATGATCTCACCTATAGAGGAACTTATTGGAGAACTTCTGACCTAGATGGAGGCATAGGTAGGTACACTTTGCTATCTTGCATAACCAAAAGAAGGACAACAGAAAATATATTTAAAAAAAAACAGAACAACCAGAACTTCAAGAAAATTGAACTGTACAAAAGTCTGACAACCAAGGAGTTAAAGAAGAAACGTTCATCCAGATGAGTAGGAGGGGTAGAGACAGGCAGACAGGGTAGAGAGCACACACAGCAAGGCAGCAGACCAGGGCAGGCAAGGTATCAGCTAGTGGACTGGGCTGTCCTACATTCATGTGTGGATAAGCCAGGAGTAACAACTAGGGAGCAAGACAGACAGTGTAACCCAGGGTTCCAGTGCAGGGAAATAAAGCCTCAAAACCTGTGAGGGTTGTGGTGGCAGGAAAAACTCCCAGCCTCACAGGAGAGTTCACTGGAGAGACCCGTGAGATCCTAAAAGATATGCAAGCTCACCCACCAGGGAATAAACACCAAAAGGACCCAATTGGCTTGTGGGTTGCAGGGGAAATGACTGAAAGTGGGGTGAGAACCAAGCTAGCAGCTTTGTTTCGTTTCTGACCCCTCTCCCACATACAGTGCCTCAATGCAGTAATATGGGTTGCCATACCCTGGCAAATACCTATGGCTCCACTCCTTACAACATAACAGGTATGCCAAGACAAATATGGCTCAAATGAAAGATCAGATCGAAACTCCAGAAAAAGAACTAAGTGATGAGAATATAGCCAACCTATCAGATGCAGAGTTCAAAACACTGGTAATCAGGATGCTCACAGAAATGACTGAGTACAGACACAATATAGAGGAAGACATGAAGGCTGTGCAAAGTGAAATAAAGAAAAATATACAGGGAACCAACAGTGAAGGGAAGGAAATTGGGACTCAAATCAATGATTTGGAACAGAAGTAAGAAAAAGTTCAACAGAAACAGAATGAAGAAACAAGAATTTTAAAAAATGAGAAAAGGTTTGGAAATCTCTGGGACAACTTTAAATATTCCAATATCCAAATCATAGGGGTGCCAGAAGAAGAGGAAGAGCAAGAAATTGAAACTTATTTAAACAAATAATGAAGGAAAACTTCCCCAATATGGCAAAGGAAATAGACTTCCAGGAAGTCCAGGAAGCTCAGAGAGTCCCAAAGAAGTTGGACCCAAGGACAAACACACCAAGACACATCATAATTACATTAGCCAAGATTAAAGATAAAGAGAGAATCTTGAAAGCAGCAAGAGAAAAGGAGACAGTTACCTACAAAGGAGTTCCCTCCCATCAGACTATCAGCTGATTTCTCAAAAGAAACCTTGCAGCAAGAAGGAGCTGAAAAGAAGTATTCAAAGGCATGAAAGGCAAGGACTTACATCCAAGATTACTCTATCCAGCGAACCTTTCATTTAGAATGGAAGGGCAGATAAAGTGCTTTCAAGATAAGGTCAAGTTAAAGGAGTTCATTATCACCAAGCCCTTGCATATGAACTGTTAAAAGGACTTATCTAAAAAAAGAAGATCAAAACTATGAACAGTAAAATGATAACTCACAGCTATCAACAACTGAACCTAAAAAACAAAAACAAACTAAGCAAACAACTGGAACAGGAACAGAATCACAGAAATGGAGATCACATGGAGGGTTATCAGAAAGTAGAGGGAAAGGGGGAAAAGGTAAAGGGAATAAGAAGCATAATTGGTAGGTACAAAATAGACAGGGGGAGGTTAAGAATAGTATAGGAAATGTAGAAGCCAAAGAACTTATATGTACAACCTGTGAACATGAACTAAGGGAGTGGGGAATTCTATTATGGGTATGGTGCAGGGCAGAGGGGGATAAAGGCGAGAAAAAAATGAAACAACTGTAATAGCATAATCAATAAAATATACTTAAAAAAGAGGAACCTAATGAACAAAACAAACAAATGAGGAAAATAGAATCAGAAGCATGGAAACAAGGAACATAGTGACAGTGACCAGAAGGGAGTGGGGAGAGGCATAAGGAGGGAAAGAAGGTGAAGCATCTAGTCAAGGAACAGGCGTAGGGATTGACTGTAGGATCCTGGGGGTCAGGCGGAAGGTGGGGCAGGAAGCGCAATGGGAGGAAATTGGGACAACTGTAATAGAACAACAACAACAACAAAATCATCTTCAACACTTATGTCAAGGAACTTACTCCCTGTATTTTCTTTTAGGAGTTCCATTATTTCAGGTCTTACAGTCAAGTCCTCAATTGATTTAAATTTAATTTTTCTGTATGGTGTAAGAGAGTGGCCCAGTGTCATTTTTTGCATGTGGCTGTTTTCCCATGCCCTTTGTCTATTGCATGGTCATGGATCCTTTGTCATAAATTATGTTACCACGTGTGCATGGGTTTATCTCTGGGCTCTTTATTTTGTTTCATTGATATATGTGTCTGTTTTCATGCCAACGCTGTATTGTTTTAATTACTATAGATTTGTGCCCTGGCTGGGGTAGCTTAGTGGATTGAGCACGGGCCTGTGAACCAAAGGGTTGCCAGTTTGATTCCCAGTCAGGGTACAAGCCTGGGTTGTGGGCCAGGCCCCCAGTAAGGGATGTGCAAGAGGCAACCACACATTGATGTTTCTCTCCCTCTCTTTCTCCCCTTTCCCCACTCTCTAAAAGTAAATAAATTAAATCTTAAAAAAAATAATAATAATTGCTATAGATTTGTAATAGAATTTGAAGTTAGGGTGCATGATGCCTCCAGCTTTGTTCTTCTTTTTCCAGGTTGCTTTGGCTATTCAGGCTGTTTTTATACAATATTTCGGATTGTTTGTTTTATTTTCATGAAAAATGCCATTGGAATTTTGATAGGGATTGGATTGAATCTGAAGATTGCTTTGGCTAGTATGGATATTTTAACAGTATTAATTCTTCTATTTTGTGAGCACTGAATATTTTTTCACTTATTTGTTTCTTCTTCAGTTTCTTTCCTTAGCATCTTGTACTTTTCAGTATACAGGTCTTTCACCTCCTTGGTTAAATTTATTTCTAGGTACAAAAACATTTCTTATCTCTCCAGCATGACTGCATGATCTCCCATCATGTGAGTCTGTCCACTGAATATCTGAATCACAAAGTTGGTTCTTTAGACAGGTAAATCTTAGACAGTCATTGAAAGAATCACAGGTACTCAGCATCTTATATTTATTATCCTTGGCTGCATAATGAATTTCTACAGTGTCTTAAAACAACCCACATTTATTATTTCAGAGTTTCTGTGTTTAGGAATCTGGGCACAGAGGAGCTGGTCCTCCGTCAGGTCTCTAAAGGGCTGCCATCAGGCGATGGTCAGGGATGGGTCTCATCCAAAGGCACACACATTTGTTGGCAGAACTCTGTTTCTGGAGGGTTGTGGGAACAAGGGTCTCCATTTCTATCTTACTCTTGGCTGAAGGCTACCCTCAGGTTTTTGCAATCTGGGCTTCCCCCAAGTGGCTACTTGCCTCATCAAACCACGCCAGCTGAGAGGGCAAAAGAGAGTCAGCTAGCAAAACAGAAGTTACAATCTTATGTCACACAATCATGGAAGTAACATCCCATCTCTGTGCTGTAGTCTGTTGGTTAAAAGCAAGTCACAGGTCCTACCTGCCCTCAAGGGAAGGGGATTATTTAAGGGCATGAATATCAAAAGATGGGAATGATTTGGGCCATCTTAGATAGAGTCTGTCTTCCACACACCCTGGATTTTGGAGATATGAAACCTGAGAGCCATGCTTAGTTCTTTGTTTCCATCCATCATTAGAGAAAAAAGATTTTTGAGTTCATTTGGGGGAAGTTAATCTAGCAGATCTGAATTATAGAACAGTATGATGGCATATTATTTCACTATTCTTAAGTTGGCTAATATCTTAAAATTTATGCAAATAGGGTATTATTAAGGAAAGGTCCTATCTGATATTCTTTAGTAACTCTGTAATATCCATTTATAATCATCATTTTGTTTTCATTCTAGTCAATAATTACGGGAACATTTTGTATATGTGTGTGTGCATTTCCACTGCATGATAAATGAGGTAGGGAATACAAATTAAGATTATGACAAGGTTTGGTCTTTTAAGAGACATGTATTTATAAGCAAGGGATGGTGATAGGGGAACAAAACATATACAGTTATAACAGAAAGAAAATAAAATTATACAATCAAGTGCTGAATGCATTTAATAACAACCTCAATTCTGTGGTGCAGGAAAGAGAGAGGTCGATATTGGGCAAAGTTACTAAAAGCCTTTTTGGGAGAAAGAGAGCTTGAAAGAGTGGAGTATGGATAGGAAGTAACAAAGGAAGTTAGGAGAATTTAAAGAGAAAATAGAGGAAGGCGGGAAGAGCCTGGAACTCATGGAGAAGACTGGGAACCTGTGGGTAGTGAAGGGAATGGGGAGCAATGAAAAAGAAAGTCACAGGGAGATGGGTAGGTTTGCCTCTAAAGGCTGTTGAATGCTGGGGCAGGTGCGTGTAGTGACTTGATGACAGTGGAGAATCTCTTTAGGTTGTTCGGCAGAGGATAAAAGTGGTATTTGGGCAGGAATCTGTGCATGATAGATAGTAGAAAGAGAGCCTGGAAGAGAGAAAGGAGGTGAAAAAATCCGCACCAGGCTGGTAGAAGTAGGAATAACAAGTTGGAACAATATTTATGATGAAGAGCCCACAGTTTGGAGAGGCTGACTAGATAGATACACTGATGGCAGCAGAGCATGTGTACTCACCCCTGCCTTTGACCAGCCCCTTCTCCCCATCTGAAATGGACAGCACTTAGGCAGCTAAGGGCCTAATTAGAATTCCCTTTGATCAGTCCGTTCGCTAACTACTTGTTACCTCTTGATTCTTGAGATATTCATTTATTAATAAATGCCTCAAAAGTCCAACAGCCTGTAAGAGTTATTGACTTTATTAAGCATCATAATGGGGTCAGGAGGGACCTTTATATGTCATCAGATCACACTGTATATGTGATCATGTGCAGCTTATACAATGCTTTCTAAGGTGTTCCAGAAACCAGTAGTTTTAATGGGTTTTCCATAATATTTCCACATTTCCATAATATTTAATAGGTTTTCCAAAAACAAAAACATATAGGTACTGAGGAAAGGTCCATGGTCAAATGTTTGGGAAACCCTGAGTTAAAATTCAGAGCTCAACAGGTACAATGTTAGTAAACTACCAAGAAGATCCTTGGTGGGAGGAGGTATAATCAAAAATGTTTCCCAAACTTTTTGCTAATGGAACTGTGTGTGTGTATGTGTGTGTGCGCGTGCGCGCGCGTGTGCCCATCATCTTTAGGACTCAATGCACTTGAATAAATGCCAGGGTGTTAATAAGTTTTCAATGAAGTCAACAGCATTTTAGAAATTTTTTGGCTTGTGGACTATCAGGTTTCTTCTTATTATAGCTCCTTTGATGTTTTATGTAACTGAATTTTAAAAGCTGTTTCTTTTTCCAACAGTGCCAGAAATTAGGCAAGAAAAAAGAAGAAGCAAAAGTAACTCTTTTGCTTGATGTTTTATGTTTCTTATAAGTGTTTTTTGAGAAAAAGGCATAGAAAGGGAAGTAATTTAAACTAAGGTTGCTACCTCCCTGGGATGTCAAGTTGCCCAGTTTTCAAAGATTCTTTGCTTTATGCTACTACCCTCATTCAACAGGCAAACCTTGGTTCAACTACTGCCTGGATCATTTCTTCTGTTGCAGAACCTGGAAGAATTTACTTAACCTCTCAGATCCTCCATCTTTTTCTGTTTTTTTTTTTCCTCCCCATTGATTTATATTTTTAACTCTGTGAATTTTGTTTCTTAGAAGAGAGTTTCTGTAGGAAGAGAAAATAACCCTTAAACTCATAATTTGAAATGCACCAAGCTTTAAAAACAACAACTCCTATTGAGCTATTTTATGAAATTTGGATTCCAGATGATTAGTTTTAGGATGCTAAGAGAAACAATTATAAGAGGTGGTGGTTTGTAAAGAGATTGGTGTTGGCCTGAGGTGTTTAATTGACCTACTGTATTATACATGTTCTCACCTGCTATTGTCATTCTAAAGGTGCTATTTTGTTTTTGCAAGGTCAGTGTCATAGTAGAAAATGTTTTATATATGCATGTCATGCCATGTTAATGCTTCGTTTGTAAGGTTTCTAGTGTGATTCAGGCCAATTAACTTTTTATATATGGAGAGGGAGAGAGAGAGGGAGGGAGAGGGAGAGGGAGAGAATGAGCAAGAGATGCAGTTGTTGGTAGGATACGAAAATATTTACAGTTCTAATTTCTGTGTCCTAAATGAAAACATTATTTCTGTTTAGCAAAACCTAAAAAATCCTCCATAGAAAGCCCACAAAATATGGGCTGCTGGGTTGCCATGGTCATTGGAATTAATTTTACTTTCATCATCCGGGTCTTGCATAAATCTTTGAAAAAGAGGTTATAAGTGGTATTCCTATAATAGTTTTGCTTGGGACATAAGCATTCACAGGTCAAAACCATGACAGTACATGACACTGCCCTTGCAGAGCATGTATCTCAGTACTTACATGTTAAATTGAGTATCTTCTAGGTGTGAGGTGGTGGGAATTCAACAGGAAGTCAAGGGTACTGGATACAACAACACTGGTTTAGGTCTGAGAACAACACAGATGTGTTGTTCCCTCAAAGACACACACACTAGGTTCTTAATCATTGTTCAAATGCTGAATTTCACAGCAGCTAGCTGCCCCTGGGGATGAAGGATGATTCTGCTGTGCTATGCTTTGTCACAGTAAAAGTCCTTTAATTTTTACCACCAAAAGAACTAATGGACTTGATCCATCTCTTGTTTATTCAAGTTGTCCTTTCCTCTTCCAATTTCTCATGACTGTTGTTGAGCTAAGTAGCAGTTAGTTACCAATTAATATTCTTTAGTTTAAGGATTCCTTATGCTTCACATCCCTAGACTTTTAGTACTAGTTAAAATGTACCTTAACTTTTAAATTTCTAAGTTATTGAGTTCAAATTCTGTGTACTCCTGTCACACAAGTGACATTTAATTATTCAGATGCTGCACTCACAGAGTGCAGGAGCTATATGTTAATCATCTCCGTTGCTATCTCATAGCACAGGGTCTGAATCATAAATGCTCGTTGAACTGGACTGAATATGCCCAGACAATAATACTGCCAAGGATCACAGATAGGAACATTTTTCTGGCCAGCCTTCACCTTGTCTCCAAGCCACCATACACAGAGCTGGGAAGGGAACCAGGTAAATGAAAACTCATTGGGGAAATTCCAGTGAGCATAGCCATGACTATGAGAAGAGAGAAGACCCTTTTCTTGCCTCTTTTGATAAATACTTACCAGAAAATCTAAATAGGAGACTGTTTCCAAGGGTTCACACCAAAGTAGGAAATTTCCAATACATTTAGTGGCCTGTAAATATTTATTTTTTAAGCACATGTAGACAGAAGTTGTAGAATTTGAATGTGTATGTGGAGGAAATGCAGACTTTGCTCTTCTGACAACCTGCTATGAATTAACAATATTTGAAATTTTTATTGCTAATTAGTCAATCTGATATTTGACTGCTGCCTTGGGGAATTTACACTGACCTATTAACAATTTAACACCAGACCAATTAGGTAAAACTTCCAATTAGGTAAAACTGCAAATGTCTAGGTATGTGACAGAAGGATGTGATGACATCATACTTGGCTACCTACGTGTTAACCAGCACCCCCCTCACTCCCACATGGGAGAGCTGGATATGCCTCTCAAGAACCACAATTGTGTGGCCCATGAGCATTTATAGCCCTACCTTGTGGCTGCAGGGGTGTGGTAGGGGTGATGGTGACGGTGATGAGAAAGGAGGAGGAGATTGGAGGGGACAGGCTTGCTTCCTCTGCCTCCTCTCTGTCTTCTTCTCTCTCCCTTCCCCTTCCTTCCCCTCTCATCCCCTCCCCACCTTCCTCTCTGCTGAGCTACCATACTATCACAATATGCGTGAAGCCCAGCTCCTTCCTTGGCTTCTTAGAAAAGTCACTTGAACCTGGGTTTAGTATCTTTATTAAAGAATCAGGGAACAGGGTGCAGAATGATTACGAGGTTTGGTCATAGAGGATGAGAAAGTGCCCTTCTCGTTGCCTTGTGCTTGCTATTCATCTTCCTCCTTTACATCTTTCAGTGCAAACAAATGTCTTCATTTCCTGGGTACAGAAAAGGCTTATCTACATTTTTATGTCCTCTAAGGTGGCTTATCAAAGTCTTTTCTCAACAATGGTAAGGCTTTTCTTGAAAGGAGTTCTAGAGCCAGAAGCTACATTTTTTTTTCAATATTGTTATTTAAAAAATTAATTTGTATTCATTTAAAGTTATATTAAATGATATCTTGACTTTTACTGTAACTGTGCTTAGTTTGAGGTGCGGCAGGGTAGAGAGTACCCGTCAGTAGATGAGTGGATAAAACAACTATGGGACATTTACACAATGGAATACTGCTCAGCCATCAAAAAAGAGAAGAATATTTCTCCCTTTGCAACAGCATGGATGGACCTGAAGGACATTATGCTAAGTTAAATAAGCCAGTCAGAGAAAGACAAATACCATATGATTTCACTCATATGTGGAATCTAATGAACAAACTGAACTAACAAGGAAAATGGGGACAGAAATGCTTTAACTCTATTCTATCCATTTTAATATCCATTTATTTTTTAATATTATATGCATATATGAATTTATTACACAGAATAGGCTTACATGAGTGTGGAGGCTAGCTAAGTTAGTCTAAAATCTATAGGATAGGAAGAGAAGGTCATGGGCAGGCTAGAATTTATAGGCAAAAGCTGAGACTGCTGTCCACAGAAAGAATTTCATTTCTATTTGAGAGAAGCCTCAGCCCTGATTTAAAAAAATACATATGTATATGTATATGAGTGTATACACACACACACACACACACACACATAGTGGTAAAGTACACACAAAAGTTCTGTGTGTATTATTTAGGACTAAATCCTGGATATTTTTTATGACTTTAAATAAAATCAATTAGTTAGGAGCTTTAATTATACCTGCAAAATACCATCGCAGAAACAGCTTAGAATAGTGTTTGATGGAATATGGAGTAACTGGGGACGATAACCTAGCCAATCTCACATATCAGAAAAAGTCATAGCAGATGGGTAAACCTAAGGAATTATTTAAAAGTACTGATGGCAGGTGTATGTATTAAAAAGTTGGGAAAAGAGGGAGGGTTTGCAGGAACAAGTATAAGGGATACATGGACAATAACAAGGGGAGTGGAAATGGGAGGGAGGTGAGGAGGGCTGGGGGGTGGGCTGGGCTGGGGGTAAAAGGCAGAAAACTGTACTTGAGCAACAATTAAAATAATTTTTTTAAAAAGAGTTATTCTAACTTGTACCAGAAGACATAATGTTTAGTCTATTTATTAAATTTTCACAGTTCTACCTAAATTTGTAATTATTGTCTGAAAAAGAAAAAATGAGATTAACTTCTTTTTTAAATGGAGCACTAAGGTTTTGTTTTTTTTTTTGTTTTTGTTTTTTTTATCATAAAGGACTCATTAAGCCTTGGCTGATGTAGCTTAGTGAATTGAGTGCCAACCTGTGAAACAAAGGGTCGCCAGTTTGATTCCCAGTCAGGGTACATGCCTGGGTTGGGGGCCAGGTCCCCAGTAGGGGGCACATGAAAGGCAACCACACATTGATGTTTCCCTCCCTCTCTTTCTCCCTCCCTTTCCCTCTGTAAAAATAAATAAATAAAATCTTTTAAAAAAAGAACTCATTAAAATATTAAGTTCATTCAACCAATATATAATATGAACTTAGTGTATAGCAGACACTATTCTCGATTCTGTGGATAAAATGGTTGCTAAAACAAATGATGACCCTGCCTTCAAGAATTCTGTCATCATCAGGGAAAAAATATATTCATCAAACATTGACCCAAATAATTCTTACAGACTGTGACAGTTTCCATGGGTCTTTATAGTGAACGGTTCCTGCTCTCCTCTGGGATGTCTGAAAGTTTGCCTGAGGATGAATGGTTGAGCTGGGAGCTAAAGAATGGACAGAGTTATCTGGGTAAAGAAAAAGAGGCAGAGATTTCCAGGTAGAGGTAAAATCTGCTTGAAGAA
Source organism: Glossophaga mutica (assembly GCA_039655065.1). Lineage (NCBI taxonomy): Eukaryota > Metazoa > Chordata > Mammalia > Chiroptera > Phyllostomidae > Glossophaga > Glossophaga mutica. The sequence goes on along the minus strand of CM077304.1, from coordinate 18,903,770 downwards.
TCTGACTGAGGCCAGGAAGGCTAGAACACAGAAAGTCAAGGTGAACGTGGCCAGGATGATGGTGGAGAAGTTGGCAAAAGCTAGCAGGTGGAAAACCACATTAAGAACCAATTGGTCTTTATCCTAAGAGCAATGGAAAGCATTAAAGGATTTTAAGATTTCACACACGAGAGCAACAAAGAGAAGTTCATTGATTAATAAACTTCTTTCAAGACTTTGCCAGACAGAGGTTCTACTTTTGCCTCTGAGGCAGAGGTAGCAAACACTCAGCTTCTCCATCCTTAAATCCTTGTGCCTTATCTATGGCAGACATCACTAATCCATCATGGAAATATGTATTTTTTTTCTGATAAATAGTTAACATTCCAGTCTCAGAATATTCTGAATCTCAGGACATTCCAGACAACCAATACCAATCAACATATTTCAGCAAGTAAGCAAACCCTATTTTACTAAATTCTTTCGTTTTTCTTAATAAAAATACAAGATTTTGGGGGATAAGGTTGCCAGCTAAAATACAGATCACCTAATTAAATTAGAATTTTAAGGGGAAAAAATGATTTGTTAGTGTAAGTATGTCCCATGAAATATTTGGGATGTATACAAAAAAATTACTTGTCACCTAGGTGAAATTCACATTTACTTGGCTATTTGCTGAATCTAGCAACCCTCATTTGAGAGAATTAATTGAACTGACATAGGTGGTAACAGCCCACAGCACAGTACAACCCCCCAATAAGTGTTTATTAATTCAATCAGTTCTAAAGGTGTACCTTTAGGATGGTGTAAAAAGTACTGGTTTCTGACTTACCTTAATTTTTCTTCATGTATTAGTTATAAGAAATAGTAAAAAAGGGTCTGAAGCTATAGTTCCATTGCTTTTCCACTATTCTTTGCCTGGACTAATGGCTCCCCATCATTTTTATTGTGCCCCATAGGCAACGCAAAACACCCACAGCCCATTTACTCCACCTTCCGATGAAAACAAAACAACACAAAACAAAACAAAACAGTGATAAGAACAGAACATGTCGGTGCATAGGAAGTAGGCTGTAGGGTTAACCAAACAACTTATAACAAATGACTCTTATAAAAATAAAAAAATACTTAATAATTTTAAAGTCAAAAGGAATAATGAGAGTTATTCAAGTCATGACCAACTCAAGAAATTCTTGATGTAGTAAACATGAAGTGACCTTCCTGAATTTTGTGGGCTTTCCAGTTATGTGCAAGTTATCATACACAATAGAAGTTTTCCATCCTTGTCAAGCTATGTATGTGTGGCAGTCAGGTGTCTTAGAAGAATAGTGAATTATAAACCCTATAATTTACTAGGAGCTCCTCCTAGTAAATTTATTCAGGTAGCTCCTCAATAAACCCTAGGAGCTACCTGGGTTTAGTTTATGAATCCTGAATTTAGTGACTGTTAACTGATATGGAAATCTACTAGAAAATAAACCTTGGTTGTTTACATAAATGAAAGCCTATGGAATTTTGGGTGATTCATCCAAATGGATCAAAGCAGAGACTAACAATTTTAGATCAGTCTCAGGGCTATTATTTAGCCCTATGTGGCTCGCACTTTGAGAATTACTGATCCAGACAGAAGTCCTACTGTTTTCTGGCATCTGAACTCTAAAGTAGATGGTTGGATATTAGAGTGTCTCAATCTATAAATTCAGGTAAATTTTATGAAATAAAATGATAATTTAAGACTTGTAATTTTATCAGCAGGAATTGGGTAAAATGTGAGTTAATAAAATCTATCAAAGCACTTAGCCTTCTGGGGTCCAAAGTGTATTGTACAAGCATATTATCTATTGTATCTCTAATTAATCTAATATCTCAGTGTCTCTATGCTGGCTGGGATCAGCATCACCTTCCTTCTGAAAGAGTTTACATTAGAAGCATAACTACCATCCTTTCTCATGGAATTTGTTGTGGGTTGACCACATTCGTATTATATTCAAGACTGATGCACTTGGAGCTCCTTTGGGAGCTCGCCCAGATTCTTTTCAATATAAGGGTCCTGTAATTAAGGCTGGGAGGTGTGGTTTTGACTGAGTGCCCTGCAGATTGCTCATTACCATGCCATCTGAACAATTTAATAACCTTTTTAATTAACCCAAAATTGGCACGTCCCCCTTCGGGCTACAGTGCAGCTTTTGCAAGAGTTAGTCTCTTGGTAGTTCTCAATTTAGCTTATTATTTGAAACCTAAATCTGCCCAGGCTAATGAGCGTGACCAATTCCACTTACCAAGACCACATAGGAGTCTCCATCTGCACTTCACGAGAGGGTGAGAGGACCAGATGGCTTGGGGTGATATTCTGGTTCTTGGCTTTTTAAAGAAGTCCCCCTCAGTCTAGAGATGAAAGAAAATAATTTATAGAGTAGTCGAAAATCACTTTTTACTTTCACTTTCTTGTTCTTTTATTATCATTATTATTATTTTTTGCTTTCAGGTTTAACTTTTAGAACTTCTAGTTCTAAATGTTAAACCTAGTTCTCTGCTAGTCCTTCATACTTTGGTGTTAGATATAATTTAAAATAATTTAATCATTTTTTGGTAATTTGATATTTTGAAGCTTTAGTGTTGCTGGTGATCCGAAGGGATTTAAAATATATTTTGGCAAGGTTGAGCTTGTACTTAATTTTTTTTTAACTTGGAAAGATAGGACTCTTTAAAGCCAAATAAAGATGTGTGTATGTGTGTGTATTTTACCTGGCTGCAACCTCCAATGTTTGAGCTACTTTCCCCCAAACAAACAGAAGATTACTGGCCTTAAAATGTCCCCTAGATTTTTTCTGGAAGCTCATAAAAGAATGCCCCACAAAAGCCTACTCTCTCCTGCTTTTCAGTTTCGTTCACCATGGTCTCTCCACTTTTTTCTCCATTTCCAGGCTTACCTACTTGTGCCTAGAACAAATGCTCCCACTAGCCATTGCTGAGAATCTCATTCATTCATTCTTACAACCAACAGTTGAATACTCAAATGTGGCAAGTGCTATGCTAGAAATTCTTAAAACCAGTGTCTTTGCCTTTGTTGGTATCTCTTCCATATGCTCACCAGAAGTCCCTTCTTGAGATACAACGGTGGGGCTGCAGTCCATACAGATGGGTAAAACACCCTCTCCCCACTGGCGTCTGCTGATGCCAGCACTTTAAAACTTAGGTACAGCCCCTACCTCTTGCCAAACAAAGGAAGGTTTGAAATAGACGTTTTCCTTGCTCCTTTAAAGACTCTAACGTGGATAAGATTTGGGTCTCCTAGGGATGAGATTTACCTGACTTAAAGTTCTGCTCACCCTTCGGGGCAGTCGTGTATGGGAGAAGAAAAGTTGTCTGAGAGAGTTGCCTGGGAATTGAAGTTCATCCTTGTGATGTGAAGTTCATCCCTGCAATACGGGGAAGGACTACTTCCCCGTCCCACATCCATTAGCCTGAAGAAAAAATATTTTGTCTCTGGAAGTCCCATCTGAGCTTAGTACTGGCGCAGTTCCATGCACCGTCTCCTCCCACCCGACAGGATCGACAATGAAGAAAGCCTCCCGCATTATCACCGGCATCAACACCCCCCACCAGAGTGGTGCATTTGTTATCGTTGATGTACAGGTGGCGAGGCTATGCCTGCCTGAGGGCAGAGGACATACAGCAAATCTCTCCACTCCCTCTTAGTCACGCTCTCACCATCTCCCCCAAACCTTGACAACGAGCAGGCCAGGTGACACCCCAGTGCAAGTCTCCAGCCTCTGGCTGTTCATTTCAGCCACCATAATGCCCTGGATTCCTGCTCCCAAGTACAAGTTCAGATGCACTTCACAGAAGGAGGTAGGTAAGACAAAGCCTGGCTGCCGGTAAAACGGGAGGTGGGGATCACCACAGCTTATAACAGGAGGGAGCCTGATTCCCCCTGAACCTTGCTGAAGCTTGCATTATCCACTTTCTATTCTGTCAGATTATTTTGTTGGTGCTTGAGAGCCCTAGAGACCAAACTGCCTTTCTCAAAAACATATCAAATGTACTCACAGGCCCACACACTGCCTGTGTTTCACGTATGGCTCTAAGTCAAGAAGCCACGCTCCAAATGCTCCAGCCACTTCCGTGTGCACCTCATTAACATGGATGAAGTGCTCGCGCCATAGGGCTCCTCTAAAGTTGCTGTGGAGTGGTTCTCCCTTCTGGTGAATTCCTCCATTCTGTCCGTGAATGGAACCATGTGCCAGCAGAAAGGACAGCAGAAAGTGCTAGAGGGCATGGTCCGTAAAATGGAAAAGCATATGGGTGTTGAGTCTCAGGTGTCCTCAGGTGAGATATTTAATCTCTGATGCCTCCCCCTCTATAACATGAGAACGTTGGGATGCTGCAGAATTCATTGTGACAAAGTACTCAATTCATACGATACACAGGTCTCTTTCTCTTTCCCCCTTTAAAGGCTAGAAAAAAGGGGAAGAAAACCCACAACCAAGAGCTTACCATGGCTTTCTGTGCAGGAGGAAGAGGTTTCCCATGAGGCCTCCTAGGGTCGCTGGCTGGCTGGGTCTAAAAATTAAACTGACAAAGACTCACAGGAGAAAAGACATACACATGTATTTGAGCTTTTCATGACCTGGGAGCCTTCATAAGGAAATGGAGAGCCAAAGGAACAGGTAGACCTGAGAATCTTGCTGCTGGGTTTGATGAAGTGTGCGCAGTCATGGAGGAATATGAGAGGTTAAGGGGTGTGAGATGATTGTAATAAAGTCGGGGAACCCAGAAAGGCCTGTTTGTTTGGACTCTGCAGGGAGTCCCTTTATTTGAGAAAATAAGTGTGCTCTTTTCCTCCCAGTATAAGGCAAGGGGGAAGGTCAGAGTGACCTCAGCCTACAATATTCGTTATGCTAAGACGTGGTATCTTGGATTAATGTGTCCTGATCCCCATTAACTCTGATGACTCACGCACAAGAATCGGTGCACAGAAACTATACTAAATTGCACATGGTGAAGAGATCTGTGTCTCTTCTCCTTCACCCTCTTCCTCACTGCCTGCTCTCACAACCTTATTTATTAAAGGCTACTTTTCGGGGTGTGTGTGTGTGTGTGTGTGTGTGTGTGTGTGTGTGTGTGTGAGGGGGATGGGAGAAGCTGCACTTGGCTAAATGTCAAGTGGACTTCCGTGTCTCTGTTTCTGTGGGCAGAAGCCCGGCTTGGGCAGGCTCCACTCAGCTGAGTGTTTTTCTGTCATTTTAAAGGACGACAGCAAAGATGCAAATTGCCAAGCCTGCTAGGGAGATGGGCACACAAAGAGGCAATTCAAGCGACAAGTGTGCAGGGAGCAGAGCCGGAGAAGGAGGGGGCCGAGGCAGGGAGCATTCTTCAGGTTCTTTCTTCTGCCTTTTGTTAGTGGATTTATTGGGCTTGTTAAGCACTAAGAAAACACTGTGAGGCTTGGTGGCCTCCGGGCCTGGGAGGCCCTTCAGAATTCTAAACTGCAGGCATCTTGGGACTCTCCACCTCCTACGGTCCCCCGAGAACCCTGGGAATGGGCTTCTTAGAAATTGCAGAGATGAATCATATTTTTGTTCAAAGTAGCAAGAATAGGACATGGGATATGCATGGCACAGGCAGGTAAAAGTCACAGCCTCCTGGTGTCTGAGCAGCCCCCACTTCACCTCCACCCCTTCCCGCTCCTCTGCCCTTCTCCACCCCGGCCTGGGAGTCTGTTTCAGCTACAGGCCTCTCCTGAGCCTGAACTGTGCTGTTGGGTGGAGACCCCCAGCATGCTGCCCAGAGTGGGGGTGCTCCGCCTGCCACGAGCATTTTTCTCCTCCACTGGGTGGGGTTTTGGTTCCTGCACAGGCAGAGGTGGTGGCGTCCGGAGACCTGGGTTCCAGTGGCAGCCCTAATTGGCACGGTGACTCTGGGCAAGTCCCTCTCCCCCTCTAGGCCTGTTCCCTCTCCGATAAAACGAGGGGGTTGGGCTGGGGTCTTCAGAGCCCTGTCCTGCTCTGACAGTTGGAACCTCAGTGGCTCTAATTGCCTCATTAGAACACCAGGGAATGCCTTTCTAGTAATTGTCTCCCTGGATCCTGTCTTACCCACTCCCTACTGGGCTCTGCCTCCCAGGAAACAAAAGCAGCTGCTCCCTCCTCTGGGGCTTCCCCAGAACCTGGTGAGTCCTTCTTGTCAGCACATGTGTGCAGGCATCCTCTATCGTTCTCTCATTCTCTCTCGTCGGAGGCCTCTCTCCGAGGGCCTTCTGAGCGCCCCCCTCCCACCTCCTGCTTTGAACCAGCTCTTTCTCCTGTCTGATTCTTCAGCTAGCAAAGCAGGCCTCTATCCCAGGTGCAATTAAAGTTTCCTTCATTGCTCTCCATCTTGCCCATGGACCTGGAGCTGGGCGCTTTACAAATAACCATGTGTGTTGTAGCTGTGATGAAATCAGGCTCAGGCTCCAGGTGAAAAGGCTCAGATGCAAATGGCAGTGAATAGGGTGCATGAGGTTAATCTCGTGGAGCAGTCCCCCAAGAAATACATGTTCAGAGCTCCCACAGATGCCCTTAAGAGACGGTTTCTTTGCTACACAGGGGAGAGTTCACTTTCCATCTTTTAAGACCAGGCGTAAGCGGAGTACATAGTGTAGCTTTTCAAGTTCGCCCAAAGAGCCTGCCCTAGGAGCCTCTTACAAAATGATTAATGTTCAGGAGAGGTCAGGAAATAGTTTTTGTGTGTTCATCTGGGCAGGTACAGGGCAAGAGATCGCAGACAGGGGAAGGGCGTGGTGGGAAACTCAGGTCTGCTTGGAGACCGAAGACATCCGAAAGCCTGGTGGAATTCAGAACATCCGAGTTATAAAAACAGGCAGAGTGAGTCTAGGAAGGCAGCTGAGGCAGGAAGGGTCAGGCAAACTTTGGGAGATCGTGGCAGGTGGGGTGTAGCATCCAACAAGGCAGAGATTGAGGCCCCAGCAGGTGGAAGATGCTGCAGTGATTTGTGCTCCCAGAGAAGGGCCAGCCAGTGCTGTCTGCCCTTCTCCGTCCCTCTGGAAGGGGGCTGCTCACGCACACACATCAGTCCTGGGCCCAAAGACAGAGCTCAGTGGAGAACAGCTGGTTCTGATTTATTCAGCAGCTTTCCTTCAGTTGTGTCACGTGAAGTTACAGAGTGTGGATTCTGGTGTCAGAACGGGTTCAAACGCCAGATCTTCCCGTTGACTAGCTGTTACCCTATGCCTCGATTTTTCTCATCTGTACGTTGGGAATAATAATAGCAATTGCCTCGTAGGGTGGTTGGGAAGGTCAAGTACCGCTCCTTTTTTTTTTTTACATTTATTTATTGAGAGCTCTAATGAGAGCCAGAGGGCAGAAAAATTCTTCAGAATCACTTGGAGGACTTGTTTAAACATAGATTTCTGGGAGTCATCCCTGGAGTTTTGAATTAACTCAGTGTGGGATATGGTCCATGGAATACACTTTGAGAACCCCTGCTGTATACCCTGTATACCCTATACACAGCACATGTGCACAAATGGGACCATTATTTACCTAACAAACACCTGATTAGCATCTACCACATGCCAGACTTGTACGTGTATACACAGTACATGGTACTATGGACGCTGACTCATTTACTCCTCATAGAGACCCTATGAGGCAGGCTTGATTATACCCACTTCTTAGATAAGATCACAGAGGCCCTGAGAAATTAATTAACTTGCCCAGGCACTCCTAGCTAGTAAGGGACCATGTTATAAAACTGAGTACACGCTACCAGAGATACAAAACCTTCAGTAGGTAGCACAGCGATTTGGGCATCTCCCAGATTTTCGATTTGGGTGACAGGCTTGGGTCAGCGCTATCAGGGCCCCGAGTTAAGACAGTGCGGGGGCAGTGGGAGGAGCAGAGACTCTGGAGCCAAAGGAGAGGTAGAATCCAGAGCTGCCACATGTGAGTTGTGTGGCCTTAAGCAAAAGAATTTATCTTTCTGTGCCATTTTCTTCATCTAAAAGAAGAAGGAAAAAGGATGAGAATGGTAACACCTGAGCAGCAGGGAGTTTGTCAGGGAGGAGATGAGAAAGCGCGTCGGAAGCCCGTGGAGGAGGCAGATGCTCACCGCACAGTCTCTTTCCTCTTCTCCTCATCTCATCGTCCCCCTCACCGCACTGTGCCATCATCAGGAATGGCTTCTGCATGATGGCGCTAAGTGTTCGTTTCTCTCCCCTCTCCCCCAGATTACCTTTTCCTCCATCCACTTTCAGTTTCTCTTTATCAATGTGTAGCATCTTAGGGTGATAGAACTAGAAAATACCTTAGATCATTTATTCCTGGATGTATGTCCAAGTCACATGGGGATTAAAACACATCTATTTAGTTTCTTGGCATCCTGTTTTTAGGTTGGATTCTTCTTCAAAAGTGTTCACTCCTTTCTCCTGATTCCTATGAGAAGAATGTCCTCTCCCCTTCCAATGTTAGCTTGGGCTTTGGTTTGGTCCATTGAATCTTAAACAGACACAAGTTTGTGAAGTAAAACTGGCTCCTTTGCACCCCTGCTGTTGCTGTGAGAAGACGTGCCCAATCGGCGTGCTGGCCTCTGGACGAGGGTAAGATAGAGATGGACCAGAACCGAGCTGCCTCAGTGGAGTCTGGCTCTCACCAGGCAACCCCCCGGCCGACCCCCAGGCGTGCCTGAGCCAGGCAGGCTCGGCAGAATCATCCAGCCAAGCCCATCACCTGACGTCCAGCCAGCCCTCCGACTTGTGACCTAAACACGTATTGATATATGGCCTTGAAATGTGGTGGTTCTTTGTTGAGGGTCTGATTTTGGCTTTATCTCCAGAGATTCTGGATCACGGGCTTGGGAGTTCAGGAATCTGTGTTTCTGAAGCATTCCCCCTGCCCCCGCCCCCTTTCGCCTGCTAAATGTGATTATGACGTTCAGCTCGATTCAGAAACCACTGCTCTCCTCTAACCCCCTCTTCTCTTAGAGGACGATGCTGAGAACCAGAAAGATGAAGTGACTTGCCCAACAGCCCCAACACCTGCCAAGATTAGCATTAGAATTCTAGGTTTTTATTTCATATTAACACTCTTTCTCCTCTATGACTCTGTTCCCATTTTTTAAAAAAATGTTAACATGCAAGAATAAACTCTTCATGTCCCCCTAACTTAGACACTTTGGGCTGTAGTGTCTCAGCCCCACACCGATATCCACCCTTTGAAACCCACTGACGAAAGGGCACACACAACGGAAAGGTATATTGACTTTGGCTGTAATTGTATTTCTTGGGCTACATGACTCAGCTCAGAGTAAAAATGTGGTCGCTAGATCATGCACTTTAGAGGCAGTTTAAAGTACAGTATTTTTTTTTCAACTTGGGAAAGTTTATGCGATTTCTAGGCAATTATTTCTTGTAGGAATAAAAAGGTGTTACTCTTTCATCCTGTTCCTCTTGCTGTGGTTTCTCCTCATTAGTGGCTTCCTTCCTCTCCAGCTGCCGTGATGCCTCCAAACGCAGACTCTATTACAGCTGAAGGTGGGCTTTACAGACCTGACGGAGATATAGGTCGGCGAACGGAAATGTCGGTCTTGAGTCAGACTAGTGTTTATTGAGCACCTGCTATGTGCCCAGCTGTGTGCAAACTACTCGTACATACACTATGTTTTAATTAAATGTACAGGAATTCACAAAGAGTGGGTGTAGACTGTATGGAAGGGAAAGAAAAGAGACACTCATGGCTCAAGGCTGTTATTACAAACTCCTTTAGTGACATTTCTCTGTTTGCCAGCCATTTCCTGTTTAATCTCCCTCAACTGTGAAGCAGTGAAAAATCATCTCTTTCCCATATCAGCCCTCTAGCCCCAAATCACCTTCTCCTACTCCTTTACTATGCCGAGGACTGCTTATATAAATAAAGCCAGACAAGGTGCTAAATATTTCTTGGCTGAACCAAGCAGGAACAGGGGCTCCTTCTTTGTCTAAGGTTCTTATTGCATCCCATGTGGGTCATTGCAATGTCCCCTCTAGTCTTCTCCCCACCCGTTTCCCCCTGCCTGAGCTGTACTACCCAACTCCTCCTTCAAAATGCCATACCCCAGACCACGACTGCTGGGAGGAGTCATTCACATAGATCTCCCTGCTGAAACCCTTTGCTGTCCTTCCTTTAGGACATCGCTCAACTCCCACAGAATCTCTCTATTCTGCTCTAGACAGTCCTCCCCTCATGTCTTACTCCTCTACTTTTTCCTCTTCCTAACTTGGACTACAAACACATGTGTGTGCAACACACACACACATGTGCCATGACAAATTCTGCTTTCATGCCTTTCCACATGCTTTCTCCTACCTTGAGAATCTCTGCCTCCACGTTAAGTCTCAATTTCCCACAGGGGCCTTGCAGTGTAAATTAGAGAAGCCAAGGTGAGATGCAATAGGGAGTGGTGGGGAGCATAGCAAACTGGAGAGGGCCTACCAGGTCTAAAAATGCACAGTCACTACTAGGCCCTGGTGAATGGATGTCACATCACAATGAAGCCCAGTCTCAATGTATCTTCTACATTTGTAGAAGCTAGAAATCCAGATTTTGTCTGAAATCTCTAGGTTTTTAAAGGTATGGAAGTCCATTAAAACAAAACCACAAGCCCCCGCCAGGTAGTTCAGTTGGTTAGAGCATCATCCCACTACATATGCCAAGGCTATTGGTTTGATCACTGGGCAGGACACATACAAGAATCAACCAGTGAATGCATAAATAAGCGGAACAAGTCAGTGTTTCTCTATCTATCTCTTTCTCTTCTTCTTCTTCTTCTCCCTCTCTAAAATCAATCAATAAAAAATTTTACAACCCAAGTAAAACAAAACAAAAAACTTTATGCACCAAATAGGCAAACCTACTCTGTACCTTCTATTGTTTCAAATCCTACCAAATCTTAAAGTCCAGCTTAGGCCTCTTCTCTCTCCTAAAGGCTTCTTGGATAAATCTGACTTCTGTGTTCTTTCCTCTCTGTCTTCTCCTATAAAAGAAACCCAGATAGTTCTGCACACAAGGTCTAGAATGTGCTTACTGGAAGCAAAACCACCTCCTTGCTGTGCAGCCTTGGGCAAAGTAATTGGCCCCTCAGAGCTCATGCTCCTGGTCTCCAGAAGGGAAGGGTAACCCTTGTTTCTGTTTTAGAGTCATGTGATGATGATTCAAAGAGAATAGGGACATAAAGTACTCGACGTGACATGTGATTTATAGTACGTGCTCAGTGAGTGTTGGCTATTATTACTTACCGTTCCACAACTGCAAGCATCATTACGTAGTGGGTAAAAATCCTCTCCACCAATGAGTGCATAAGTGAGTTGTACAACAAATCAACGTCCGTCTGTCTGCCTCTCCCTTTCTCTCTCTCTCTTTCTCAAATCGATATAAAAATTAAATTTAAAAACAAGATTCTAGAGCCTGATTTCCAGGATTAAAATCTCAGTTTCACCACTTTCTAGCTATGTGGCTTTGGGCAAGTTATTTAACCTCTCTCTGTGCCTTAGTTTGCTCATCTGTAGAATGGAAATAATAAGACCTATTTAATTATTATGAGGAAATGACTCTTGACTCATATTTCCTCAGCTACAGGTGTGATATTGTTCTTTCTAACCTTACGCCAGGTTCTCAGTTCCACATTTAGCCTTGAATTCCTGGTCTGCAATACCAGTCAGCTGGCAGTAAACATTTCCCTTCACAGAGAGCACGTCTTTAGCCATCGCCAGTAGAGGGCGCTGGAGGAACACTATGGGAGGAGTGGTGGGGGGTTCCTCTTTTCCTAATTCTGGTGTGATGCCTTTTCCTTGTTGCTCCGGCAGCATGGTCCATGGGGCATGGGGGGAGGTGGTGTGTGTGTGTGTGTGTGTGTGTGTGTGTGTGTGTGTGTGTGTGTGTCCTGGTGCTGCTCTGTCCCAGACATGTGCCCAGACTATATGGTATGTGGTGTCTTAGCTAGCTTAGCAGTGCTGACCTGGGCTTGGTGACCACCTTGCTATGGCTCTCGGACAGCCTGCTTCAGGGGTGTCCACGCCTCTCTGTGTGCCCACCCACAGCTTTGACTCACCTGCACCGGGAGGGCTGGTTCCTGCTTGCTGTGCAGCAGCTCCGGTGACATCGCAAACACCTCAGCCATCCACTTCCTCCAGTAATATCTGAGCCCCAGCTGTGGGTGCTTTCCCATGGCCTCAGGGTGTTCTTTAGAGCACTCTTCACAGCTTTGTATTTACTCTTTATCATAGGTTAATCATTCTTCATAGTAAACTGCTGCTGTTCAAATCACTGTGTGATTTCTGTCTCCTGATTAACCCCAGACTTGCGAGTATCTTGAGTCGAAACTTACTCTTTGGTAACTCGGACATTCTGTTTATAGTCTTTTCTCTACATCTGCTTATACTGACTTTGCTTCCTTCCTACCAACACGCTATTTGGTGCTTCATGGATACTCACTGGGCAGCCTGGATCTGTGCGTGTGGGCAAAGCCCTTAAACCTACAGGGACTGCTTGATACTCACTGTGGGCTAGACTGCTGCTTGTCAACTTGCGACCGGTGATACAGGTCCGTTGGGTTAAAATTAATTTCCAAACCTGTCCCAAACCAATACTTCTGCAAAGCATAATAAAAACGAACTATTACCAATAACATAATTTTTTGTTAAAGACGTACTAAATACAAACCCAGTTTCTAGTATTAGGTTCAATAGACGTGATTACTCGATGAAACTACTATAAAAGTTTCTAAATACTCTCAGCTTCTACAACTTGTGTTGTCAGGGGTGCTGACACTGTGCCAGGGCTGTCCAACCTTTTGGTGTCTGGCGCCACACCGGAAGATGAGTTGTCTTGGGCCACACATTAAATACATTATGACATGTCATCACACACAAAAAAATCTCATAAAAATTGTAAATTTACAATTTTGTGTTGGGTCACATTCACAGCTATCCTGAGCTGCATGTGGCCCGCAGGCCTCAGGTTGGACACCCTTGGACCATACCTTGACCAGCACTGATCTGGGCTCTCCACCAATGCCAGGAATCATATTGGGTTCTCTACCCTGACTTTTCAAATCCATCGTCTCACCGCATCTTGCTTGCATTTGGGGGTTTGCTTTACTACTTGAAGGGACAGTGAAAGGCTCCGCACCCTCCTCTGGTTCTGGCCATGTGCCTCCTCCAACCCATGCTCCTGCCTGGTGCAGTAACTCTGGTCTCTCTACCACAGGCGCAATCTCTCTTCCACTTATCAGGAGGTAGTGGCAGTGACGAAAAAGTGTGCCCACATTTCCCTGGGCTCTAGGCCACTGAATTCAAGAAGAGAGATGCACCACCATCCTTCCTGCCGCCCCCCACTATGTTTGCAGCTGATAAGCGCCAGAAGCTGAGGGTTATTTGCATATGTGAGTTGTCTTAATAGCATGGCTTGCACCTATTATTACAGCCAAAAGCCATGTGTCAAAGCCTGAGTTCAGCCAATCAGACAGGAAAATACAAATGAACTGGCTGTGGTGTCCAGCAAAAGCACCGTAATTGCAGCTTTAAATGTTAAAGTGGAGGCTCGCTATAGTACCCGGTCTCCCTGTTCTCCTGGTATGATGAGGGCACGGCATCCTCCTGTCTCTTAATTATTGTCATTACGCTGGACTATCTAAAACGATATTTGAAAAATTCTTTAGAGCGCACGGTAATTCCACTGAGTTTATTTTCACATCTTTCCTCTGTGTTTGCGTCCTGCCTTCCCGGCTCGGTTTGTCAGCCAAAGGTTCATTCTGTATTCAGTGGAGCTTCCATCCCATTGTTGGTGCTTGCTAGGTTGTAATAGAAATGCCATGCCACCGAACTGTGAGTTGAAGCTGAATCACAATGATACCGCCCCAATTTTACAGATGCTGCCCTGTGCCAAAGAGCTTTAATAAAATGCTCAAGGTCACAGAGCAAATCCAATGCAGAATCACGGGTGGGACCAGCTGTTGTGAATTTCGAATCCAAATCTCATTTCTTTGTATCAGACTGCCTCTCAAAGCCACAAGAGATACTCTTATCAATGTCGTTTGGTGGGTGTTCCATTCACGACAGCCGATACCGTCAAACGGATTCTTCAAATGCCAGAAGTGTGCGGCGCGACAGTCTTCGCCTTTACGGACTCCATCCGGCGTTGTAAGCTGCAGCGACGCAGGCACAACCAGGAAATCCACAGCCACAGCCAGTGCTGGTTGTTACACGTCTGCCTGCCTGGAAGTTATCTGGAACGGCAATGATCAGGGCTGGCGTCCACTAAAACGACCGTGACAAAGACAACAATGCCCGCAACCCACCGAAAACAAAGTCTAAAAGACCCGAAAGATAATCTGACTCCTATAGAAGGCCTAGAAATATAGCCCTAAGAATCCAGCTCCAAATAATGGTAATATCGAATGTGCTCTTTTTCCAACACTATCCTTTTCCTTCCTCCTTCCCTCTTCCCCCTTTCCCAGGAGAGTTTAATCACTCCCTCCCCACCCCCAACCCCTGCCCCCCAAACACACATACTTCTCATCCTCCCAGTCATGGAGGTATTGGGTCAAGGCCAGGTGAAACAGAAGTAAGGAAAACTGGATTAAAGACAATTTAATGTAAATTGCCAGCCTACATTTAACTGCTCAGAGCAAATATTGTGATAGATACTTTACATACCTTCACTAATTATTAAATCAACCTGGTAATGTAATTTTTACGGAGGAAAAAACTGAGTCATGGAGAAGGTGGCTGGCCTATGAGATAGATGGTAAGTAACTGGGTTTCAGGCTGGGTCTCTCTGGTTCCACATCCCACCCTTCTGCTCCACTCGGCGCCTGCCCTTTAGGAAATGGGAAATGACATTAGGCGATGGCAGTGGTTTATTCGTTTACCTCCAACACCAGTTGTTTCAGTGCGCCCTGGAGTCCCAACAGGCGTCAATGGGAACTGTTCAAAAAGCAGACGAGCCCTGGGTGCTGAATGCAGAGCAACTTAAAACATAAAAGTCAGTATTCTGACTTGGATTTATAGGTTCTATTTTAGATTCCCAACGGCTAATCATAAAATCAAAGGAAAGCGATGAGAAAGGGATCATAAGTTCCCTGGCATTCAGAGTTATTTTTCTCACTTTAAAGCCTGACGATGAGTGGGCGTGAGAAGGAGTGTGGACTTGGGAGGTGAGGCTTTCTGCTTGGGATTCAGAAGCTCTCTCCATTCTGCCAGCATTCCCTGCCCCATCCCCAGTTCCACGTGTGTTCCTGCCCCTCCAAGCCACTTACCTTTTCCAAGCAAAAACAGATTTAGGAATTCACCTTGTCCGTGGCATGGGTAGATGGCTCTGATAATATCTGTGGCTAATGTAGGGTAAGGCAGCAATAGCAATAATTATAAAAATATCTTGAATGCATTTGATTCCTTTTTTAGCTTTATCGAGATACAATTATATCTCGATAAAGCTAAAAAAGGAATATATATATATATCTTTGTTATATACACCTTGATGTTTTAATACAGGGATATTGTGAAATGCTCACTACAATCACTCCAATCAATGTATGTAAACCTGACATATTTAGCTTTTGGTGGGGAGTGAGAATACTTAAGATCTGCCCCCTTAGCCTATTTAAAGTCTGCAACACTGGGTTGTTAATAAATTAACAGTTTAACAGTCCCATTGCTGTACATGAGGGTCCCCAAACTTATTCATCTTGTTAACTAAAACTTTGCATCCTCTGACCAATTCTTTCCATTTCTCCTTTCCCCCAACCTTGGTAAGCATCTTTCTACTCTCTGTTATTATGAGTTAAGCTATTAAGTGAGGTCATGCAGTACTTGCCTTTCTGTATCTGGCTAATTTCCCTTAACGTAATGTCTTCCAGGTTAATCCATGTTGTCTTCAAATGCCAAAATTTCCTTTTTTAAAAGACTGAATAACATTCTTTTGTGTAGAACACACACATCCCCCAATCCATCAGCGGACATTTAATTGTCATGTCTTGGCTGTTTGAATAAGGCTGCTATGAACATGGGGGTGCAGATATTGCTTTGATATACTGATTTTATTTTCTTTGGATATATAGCAAGAAGTAGGGTTACTGGCTCCTATGGAAGTTCTATTTTTAAATTTTTTGAGGAATCTCCATATGGTTTTTGATAATGGTGGTGCCAATTTACATTTCCATAAATAGTGTAGGAGGGTTCCGTTTTCTCTATATCCTTGTCAAAACTTGCTAGCTTTTATCTTCTTGATAATAGCCACTCTAACAAGTATGAGGTGATATTTCACTATGGCTTTGATTTGCATTTCCCCTGTGATTAGTAATGTTGAGTCTTTCATATATCTGTTGGACTTTCGTATGGCTTCTTTTGAGAAATATTTAGTCAGGTCCTATACCTACTTTTTGAGGTTTATTTATTTATTTTTTACTATTGAGTTAGAGTTCCTTATATATTTTAGACATTAAACTTTTACCCGATACCTGTTTGCAATATTTCCTCCCATTCTGCAGCCTTTCCACTGTGTTGGTTGCTTCCTGTGCGGAAGCTTTTAGTTTGACACAGTTGCATTTGTCTTGTTTTGATTTCGTTGCCTGTGCTTTGGGTATCACATCCAAAAATCTTTGCCCAGACCCAAGTTTGACTTTTTTTCCTTTATTGGTACAAGATCATGGTATTCCAAAGACTTATTTATAGAATATATTGACACTTAATTCATTCAGAGTTGAGAGGCAGCAGTTAATGGCTTGATTCTGCACACGTCTAGTCTGAGGCATGCAGCCACGGTGAAAGATTTGTGAGGGGATGCAGTCAACTATGGGGGAATATAAGACCAAATCTGGAACTTCTAATTCCTCATTCGATGTTTATTTAGCAACACATTAGATATTCAGGTAGCGCTGGTATTTTCTTCATTGAAACATTTAATTTCATAACAAATTTCTGGGTGAAATATACAGAAGTACCACCAAAACAGCATTTCTATCATTGAATTCTACAACTGTGCTAGCCATAATCTGCACAAGAAGCAAGGGATATATGAGAATGTTCTAAATGACGTCAAGCAGAGTATTGCATCCTGAGAGGACGTTAGGAAAATAGATATATGATTCTACCTTCAAAATGCTCCAAGTCTGGTTTGAGGGACTGAACTCACTCCTGTAAAGTCATCGCAGCCCAAAATATGGGGTGTTGACCAAAATAACCAGAGGGCAGCAGTAGGACAGAGAGATTGACTAGAAATGGCAAGGTTTGCAGAAGACATAATTGTTGAATCATGAAGGATGGATAAAATTCAACAAGGACAAAAAGGAGAGAAAAAGAACACCCCACGCAGCACTTGTGTAGTGCTTTTTAGTTGGCAAAGTATTCTCACATTCATCATGGGATTGACCTCTACAGTAACTCAGTGGGAAATGTTATTACTCTCCTTTTACTGGTGAGGATCCCAAAGGTCAGAGAAGTTAGGCAGACTTTCTAAGATAACACAGCTTGTCTAGAGCTGAGAGTCAAATCTACCTCTGATGCATGCTCTTTGGTGCCAGATTCTGAAAGGTTATAAAACCAGGCAGAGGGAAATCATTACTATTTCTAGACAAAGGATATAATGCAATGAAAATGGAGTACAAGAGGGTTGGAAGGATAGGAGACAGAGATGAACCAGGGATCTCCCCCGGCCACCGAAGCACCTGTGCTACATCTGTTGTGTGTTCATGACCCTTGGCTCTACTCGTCCAATTCTGAGACGTCTGTCTGACATCCTGACTCTAAGCTCCTGGAGGGCATGCCTTTTTCCCCTTTGGTAACAGTAAGGTCCAGTATGCTGCTCATCTAGTAGGAAGTTCTAATAATATTGTGAATGAATGAATGAAGTAGTTATAACTCTGGTCTTGGTGTGGCGTAATTATAATCTGATGACAACAGTGGAATTAGGGCAGTGAGGGTGGATCCATGGGAACTGATGATACAAGAAGTGTCAGTGTTACCGGAATGGAGCCTACAAGGAGCATCCAAGGCCTGGCTAATATTCTGTTTCTTAACTGGAATGAAGGGATACATCAGTGCTTGTTTTGTTCTTTAAACTGGAAATATATTTTTATATATTTTACATTTCACTAATAAAAATGGAGAAGTAGAAAAGATAGATAACATTTGGTGGCAGGCTTGATATGAAGGATAAAGGGGAAGGAAATAACAAAACCAACTTCAGGTTGGCTGGTGTGACACTTAAGAACGGTTACCTGCCAGAAATAGGACCCGTGGAAGCAGAGATGAGGTCAAGTTTGGACACTTCCAGGGAGTTGTCGTCCATGGGCCTGCAGGTTAAGTCTTGGAGCCATGCTTCCATCCTTGTGCCCTTCTAGCCCCGTTTCCTGGAGAGCTGACTTCCTTCTTTCAAATGCCAGTGTCTTCTTGATATTAGGGGGCTGCCCTTCTCCTCAAACAGATTTGGTAGCCAGATGACTCTTTTAGCCCCTCTTTCATTAATGCCTCCCCCTCCCACCCCGCAAATGAAACTCACAGGTACTTTATTCAGAGATTTCACTGCTGACCTCTGTGGGTCTATACAGAAAGGTTAGCACAACTTGTAAGCACTTGGGGAGGGATGAAGTTACAGAAATCTTACAAAATTCTGTAACAATCCAAGGTAGCATTTCTATGTTTTTTAAGAGTCTCATGTTCTTCTGACTGAGCTAGCTAAGTGAGCCCATATTTCTGTTTTTTAGATAGTATTCATATGTCTCTCTTACTGGTGGTTCTTAGAGCTTTCTTAGGTGATTCTAAATAATAGTCTAAACTTTACAAACAGATAACTAATCCTGGTGGTATGCTTATAATGTGCCAGGTGGTATTCTATATACATGGCATATATTATCTCATTTAAACCTCAACAACAAAAAAACCCTCTTAGAGCTATGTACTATTATTATCTCCTTTTTACAGATGAGGATATTGTGGCATAGATGATATAAACACCAAGCCCCAGGTTACACAGCTAATATGTGGAAACACTGAAATTTGAATCCAAGCGGTCTGATTTCAGAGTCTGCTTACCTGTCTTAGAGTGTACACTGCTGGGACATAGTCCCGAAGCGCTGAGGCCAAGAGCTTTGTGAGGCTTGGTGCAATCCATGGTCCCTTTCTTATTCTTACGTTCCAAGGATGGACCACTGGGGCTCAGGTCGTCTTCCCCTCTCTTAGACAATCCTTTCTGGGTTCTGGGCTGTGGTGCAGCAGCAGCAAAGATGCCTCCCTGACCTCTCCTCTGTCTGCTCCAGAAATTCAGCTCTTGTCCCAGGCTCTGTCCTTTCCTATTTGGTTTCTACAGATTCTTCCCCTGGGTTTTGATATCATTCTGCATAGAGCTGAAATGGTCTCTCCTTCATCTTTCACTCACTGATTCATTCAACAGATGTTCAACAATTTATTGTGTGCTGAGCACAATGCTAAAACTCTAGGGAATACCCGAATAAATAATTTATCACTCCTGTCCTCTAAGGTACTCAGAGTCTCATGGGATATACAGATATAGAATTAAATATAGTTCACTGTAGTAAATGATGCAAAGGAGGTATGTTATAAACAGTGAAGGGAGTGCATTTGGCAGTTAACCATATTTTGGATATAGAGAGGGTTTTGCAATAGAGATGATAACTTGACTTTGGATGGTTAGAACTTTTCTAAATTTATCAGGATGGAGGGTCATTCCAAAGACAGAAAAGAGCTCATGCATAATTTACAACTGGAGAGTCATGAATATGAAGAATTAATTCAGTCGTTCATGCACTTCCCCCTTAACTATGTCCTGAGTGCCTACTTTGTGTAACGCCTCATGTACATGCTGGTGATGCCTTGTGCATGTAGAATTCATTGCCCTGATGGAACTTTCTATCAGGCAGTTATTTTCAACAAGGCTAAAATCAAGCTGTCGCCAGAGTTGTATTTCTTCTTAGGAAAGACCTGTTTCCTTGAGTTTTCTGTCATGTGAAAGCTCACCACCCCTTCCAGCATCTTCAGACAGCAGTGTAGCATCTTCAAACTTCTCTCTGACTCTGATCTCTACTCTGTCATCACCTGTCCTTCTCTGCCCCTTCTGACAAGTTGGTTGTTCAATAGATGCCTTTTACATGTGGATGTTATGAAAAGTCCACATACCTGACTTTTTCCAAGACCTTCTTGTCCCTGATCTTCCAATCTTTTTATTGCCAGGCTCCCAATCCACTGTCCAACCATTCACAACTGCCCAAAAGTGTATATGGTCTTTTACCACACAAAGCAAGATGGCCAGATAAACCACCCCAAGTTTTGTCTCACGGGAGGATTTTCCCTCACTGATGTTTTTCAGAACAGTAGAAGTCCATTTTTCATTTGTATTTACACAACAAACTAACTCATTTGTAAGTCAAGCTTGGCTTTTCCTCCTTTTCCATTGCTGGTTGTAAGGGACCCCACCGAGGGACCATTGGTGTGAGCTGAGGAGAGGTGCTGGTGCAATAGCAGTGACATGGGGGTCTGGACCACTTGCTAGTGCAGCAGCTCACCTGTGCCTATAACCCTGCTGTGTCTGACACTCAGATGTACTGTTATGTAACCTTGTGATGGGTTATTATCGAGCCGTCCAGACTTACGATTTGGGTTGTATGCCAGGGCCACTTCATGATGGACAATTCCAACTGATCCCATGTCCTGACACTCATTTCCACCCCACAGTGCTGCACCAGGAACTGTTCTGTGAATAGTGTTTAATTTTCCAATGCAAAACGCATGGGCTTGCTCCCAAATCCTGAGGGGTCTACAGCATGGTTCTCTATTGGGCCTTGCCTCACAGTTCCACGAGAGGAGTTTAGATCACCTACAGTAGCTCATATACTGTCCTCACTTTTGACACCAACTGCATGTTTGGGGAGCATTCTAAAACCACCCTCAATTTCCGTAGTTGGCTGGAAGGACTCATAGAACTTACTGAAAGGTATTATGCTCACAGTTATGGTTTATTTCAGGGGAAAAAAATAAAGATTAAAATCATCCAAGGGGAAAAAAGTACAGAGGGCAGAGTCTAGGGAAGTTCCAGATGAGAAGCTTTCGTTGTCCTCATCGCGAGGAGTCAGGAAGTGTTACTTTCTCAGCATTGATATGTGACCGTACCCTGGAGGGTTGCCAACCAGGGAAGCTCACCCAAACCTGGGTCTTCAGAGTTTCCACTGGGCTCCACAGCATAGGCATGATGGGTGGATTGACCACATGCTGATTTCTGTCTCTGGGTCAACTGATATCCTATAACTCAAAACCCGAGCTTCAGAGCACATGCTGAACTTTCTGGCATAGTTGCCATCCGACCTAAGGTGAGGCCAGCCCCCACTTGAAATCACATTGATACTATCTAGCTGGCCTAAGATCCCCAGGAAAACAAAGATTACCTCCCAGGAGCCAAGAGCAAAGGACAACACTTTTTGTACAAGGTTAAAGTCTTCACTCCGCACTCCATACAGAGTTTTTTTTTTTTTTTTTTTCTCTACTGCAGATATCTCTATTGCCACAGGGAGTGGCAAGTTGTGTGGCCCAAGTGGCAGGTCTGTGGACCTGGACCTGCTCAGGCAGCCTTCTGTGTCACTTGATGAATGAGTTGGAGTAGAATATCCAAGCATGAACTATGAACCATAAACCCTTGGGTTTTCCTTGCCAGCTAGCATGCGGGTGATCCATCTCTAAAATCTCATTTCTTAGGATGCCTTCCAGGACCAACTCTTTTTTTTTTAATCCTCATCTGAGGATATCATTATTTATTTTAGAAAGAGAGGAAGAAGAGAGAGAAACATCGATGCCAGAAAGAAACATTGATCAGGCGCCTCCAGTGTGTGCCCAGACCTGGACTCGAATGCACAAACTTTTGGTGCACAGGACGACCAACTGAGCCACATGGCCAGGGCCAGGACCAACTATTTTAGGTTTAATTCCCTGGAAGACAGACTCTGAGGCATGGATTTTGCATGCAGGCATTTTATTGGTGGGCATTCTCAAGAATAACACCTGTAAAGGAATGGGAAAAATAGGACTGGAGAAAGGGAGAAGATAAACTTTGATGATCCCTAATCACAAATCCTATTTTGATGATTTTTGACTATATCAGCACCAATGATAGCTGTTCAACTCAGGGCATATAGACTACCTTGACAGTGTGAAAAGCAATCTGTGATGTTTAAAACCGACAAAGCGTTATTATCTGGAATTAAGAAAGGAATCAGCAATAAGATACAATAGAAAAATAGGAAATGGGGATACATAGGTAACTTCCAAAGGAGAAATCTGGTTGGCCAACAAATGTCAAAACAATCAACCTTACTAGTAATCAGAGAAATGCAAATTAAAGGGACAATGAGATGCCACTTTAGATCATAGATGAGCAAAAATAGACAATGAAGGCATGTTCGATTGCTGGCAAAGATGTAGGGATACAACCTTTAATGTACTGCAGAGTGAAGCGTAATTGAAATAGCCATTCTGGAGACAATAGGGCTGTATGTAACTAAGCATTGCCTGTCTCATAACCTAGAACTTTAGTTCCCGAGAATGGACTCTGACAAGCGGACTCAGGGCCATACAGAGGCACTTATGAAGATGTTCATCACAGTGGTGTTTGTAGAATAGCTAGCACTGAAAAGCTCAATGTTTTTCGCTCTCTCTTCCTCCCTCCCTCCCTCTGCCCAATGCCTGCTGTTGTTTGCGCACATGCACCATGGAAGGTGAAATGGAAGAATATACATGGAATCCTTCAGCATAGAGGTGAGGAGAGATGAGTATGGTCAACCATACTTCATGCATCTGAAGGCCTTAAAAGAGAAGGAAAACAAATAAAACATGGGCAATAGATGTGATTAATATCTGTGTCTTTTGCAGGTAAACATTTATTTATGTTATTATAAATTATAAAGTTGTAAATTATGGAATTATATAAAGTTATTATAAATTATAATTATTTATAAGGTATTAACCCATGAACCACTAGAAGTGCATGAACCACTTAATAATAAACTATTATCTATAGTTACACAGAGACTTTCTTTTCATCCCCATTCATAATTTCATCCAGCATTTGGGCATTCTTTTT
Organism: Glossophaga mutica; assembly: GCA_039655065.1. Classification (NCBI taxonomy): domain Eukaryota; kingdom Metazoa; phylum Chordata; class Mammalia; order Chiroptera; family Phyllostomidae; genus Glossophaga; species Glossophaga mutica. Next base: position 18,880,677 of record CM077304.1, on the reverse strand, counting down.
CACTGAGACTCTAATTAGCACTTTCTTGAGGGCTTGGCTGACCTGAAAATCTTCACTGCAGACCTAAGAGGAATGAACCGTCATCTCCATCGTATAGTTGAGGAGAAAAGGGCTCAGAGAGGCTGAGTGGTGTTTCTTGGTTGTGCATGCTCTTAGTAGATTGTAGTTAAGGTGGATCTAACTCCAACAATTATATTCTTTCTTCATCATCTGTTTTAGTTCAAGTATCTGCAGAGTGTCATACAACAGCAGTTGCAAATCACAGAGTTTTAGAGTGTGTATGTTCCTGACAGAAAACAGGTTATTTTTGTCTTTTTTTGAGATAAATTACAACCTTGCAGATGGACTGGAGTCTCTTGGAGGCTCAAATATCCAATGAACCATGCCTGGCAAAGTTCAGGCTTGAGCTGGGGAAAATGAGTTTCTCTCTGGAAAGCACCATGGTCAGGCTCTCCGCTCTAGCCAATTTCCCTCCTCAGGAGCTTTCCATTAAGAATTAATTTACTGGCATAGAGAAATATAATCTTCATAATCTCCCCAGCGTCTGGTGCTGTTGTCTGTCTCCTTTTTATGTCCTTTCTGTACTTTCCTCAACACACAGATAGAATTGAACTTGGCTAGTGATTTACCAAATACTTTCATGGGAGCAACAGCAACTCACATCTATCTAGCCCTTGACAGTTTAAAAAGCCCTCCCCATGTGACATCACTGTGTCCTCACAACAGTCTCGAGTTGTCTCTCCGTCGTGATTTAGAAGAAGAAATGAGGTTTCCAGAAGGTCATGTGCTTCACTTGGGGGGAGAGAGCATGAATTTGAATCCTACTCCAAATCCCACACTCTTTTCTATATAACTCAGTCTTCTCTTTTAAGAGCTAAAAAAGTGTTTTGTTCTTCTCACAGCGCTCTCCCTTACTCCCACCCACCATTCCCATCTTAGAGAGCTGATGCATGTGTTTGCAGAGGTTGGGTGACTTGCCCACCATCAGAATATCCGCTGGGGTGGGAGGGCAGTTCTGGGGTTTTGGTCTCCACACCTCTCACTTTGTTCACAACCACAGAAAAGAATGCTTCTCCAGTTTAATGTGCGGTTTATCTACTTTAGTAGGAGACCATGCCAATAAAACGTGTAAAGCTGATGAATGGTGCCACCCATTCTGTGAGACTCTGAGCATGAAGTGAACATTTCAAAAGAAACAGTAGCCTGTCGTAATGTGGTCAGTGGAGCTGGAGTTGGCGCGCAGAGCCGCCAGGCCCCGCCCCTTTCTCAGTGGCTCTCAGGCTGTAAGAACAGCTCACCAGGCGGCAGGATGATGGAGGAGCCTTGATGAAGCCGAAGATGAAGCTTTGTACCGGGCTGGCCAGAAAGTCCGCATATGGGTTTATCCCATAAAAGAAAAGACACATTTTTCATTTTCACCAATAACTATTGATTAGGATATTTGGAGTCTGTCGGCTGTCTCCTGCATGGTAGAACATTGATTGTTCTCAATGTCTCCATTGGATCGCTATCAGCTTCAACGGGTCTACCTGACTGTGGGGTATCGTCCAGTATGAAACTCTGCAAACCACTTTTGACATGTTCTATCAGCCACAGCACCCTCTCCATACGCTTAACAAATCATGTTTTGTGTGTGTTCCAATTGGATTTTTACCTTTATTAAAATAATAAAGCATAATATGCCAAAAATGTTGTGTATTTTCTTCCATCTTCCATAATTACAGGTGCACAACAGGTACACAAAAATTCACCAAGTTTGATTAAGTTTTTTTTTAATGCAGGCTGATATGACAGTAGCTGCAATACAATCTAACAGAATTGTTTCGAATGAAGTTAAAGATAAGCAATAAGAAAGCCTTTTTACAGAAAAAAACCCACAAATGAACCCTTTTTGGCCAACCCAATAAAACAATTGAGATGTGAAAGATGGTCTAAGAGATCTGGGGGAGTCAGCGGGTGATTACTTAGTGATGCTTTCTACCAGTCCCCCTTGGCTCTCAACCTCGCCTCGGAGCTGCCTGCCTTCCTTCCCATCCATGTTTTCACTGCTCATTAGCACGTTCAGCAGAGGTTGTTAGAGGAAATGAATGCTGGAGCAGTTGCCTTCATTGCTTGAAGCAGTATTCATTTTCAGTACCAAGGAGTTCTGCCTCAAGTCAATAACCCCAGTTCCCAGAGCAGCTCTCCAGACTCTGGGAAAACAAGATGCAAATCAGGCTCTGATTAGCAAGCTCAGAACTGGGTCTTCCAAGAGGAGGCCTGCTTTTTAAAGGCAGTGACCAAGAAGAGGTGGTCCTTCTGAGACTTGGAATCAAAGGTAAGATGGAACCTTATATAAAAGAGGCATCATCCATCAACGATACTTCTGTGGTAGGCTGGTTAGCCTATGCATAAACACAGGCAGTCTGCGTTTCTCACCTGTTTGCGCTGTTCCTAACCTTGGTCTTTTATTTATAAATGCATGGAGAGTGTAGGGCAACCTGGTAGATGGAGTTTTGATGACTCAGGGCCTCTGTCATCACCACTGGTAGATAAACAACACTGAGCTCATGTTCTGACTGCAAGTTCATGGTGTTATCTCCGAGTTAAAGGACAGCCCTGTCGTCTCTCTACAGTACAAACCAATTAGCAGATCCGTCTCGCAGATGGGACCTCTGCATTATCCCTAGACTCTGTCTTTTTCGCCCTATTTTAACAGCTGCCACATTAACTCAGATCCTTCTACCCAGCTATATGCACAGGCTTGTACATGGTCCCCTGCCCTCTACCTCTTTCCCTGGCATCCATCCAAGTCAAGGTGTTCAGATTCTTCTTTTCAAGCCCAGCTTTCTATGTGCCACTTACCACTAATGGGTCTTTCAGAAAACCAAATACCTGCATCCTCTGAGCTGTCAGAATACTTCGTTTTTACGGTGTTACTTACAGACTTTCATCTTGTATCCTTTTTAAGCTGTATCTTAAAAATGAATAGTAGTGGGGATCTCTTTCCTCATGTGGTAGTGAGCTTTCTTCAGGGCAAGTCCAGCCTTCTTCATCTTGTATTCTCCAAAACCTAGCCCAGTAGTACATGGCGCGTAGCAGGGACCCTACATACGATGCAGAATCAAAATATCTAATGTGACTTGAAGTTTTGTAAATATACCTACACTCATATCCTGTGACTTCTAGAGCAGGGGATGGTGAATTAGAGCCAACCAGCAACCAACCAAACCAAAAGCAACCAACTACTTGTTTTTATAAATAGATTTTTATTTGAGCGCAGCCATATTCATTCATTTATGCACCATGTATGGCTTTCTTTGTGCTACAGGGGAGTTGAAAAGTTGCAACTGAGATGGTCTGGCCTGCAAAAATGAAAATATTTACTAGTTGGCACTTTACAGAACCTAGAGTAGAAATGCTCTGAAGGCAGAAATTGTGTGCTGCTTATTTTTATCACTAGTCTACTTAGCAGGAAACACAATAAATATGTATCAAATAAATGAACCAATGAATCAATATTTAGTGGGGAACGACAATCCCAAAACTTGGTCTTTCTTTTTTTTTTTTTTTTTTTTAAGATGAACCATGCTAGCTAAATTCCTGATGATGGATCAATTCCATTCATTCATTCATTCATTCCACAATTTTTTAAATTGAGCATCTACCATATGTCAGAAATTATTCTTGGTTTTGACATAAATGGTGAATGAAAGCCGACTCTCATGAGCCGTAGAGTCTTCAAGGGAGCCAGACATCATTCAAAGGTCAAGTGTATTGTGTTCATTGCAATGGGGAGAGGCAGATGGGGGGGCTGAGAGCCAGCACTGGTGGGGTTAGCTCTGTTGGGTGGCTGTAGAACTAAGATCTGCAGGAAGAATAGGGGGGAGCTGTCCCACAGTTGGAAGAAGAGTGTCCCAGGCTGAAGGAATAGCATGCAGAAGGCCCTGTGGCCGACAGAGCTTGGGAACCTGAGGAACAGCAGGGCAGAGGGGTGAAAAGCTCAGAGAAAGGACCTGCGATGGGGCTGCAGGAGACAGGGGTCTGGTAGGGAGTTTCCTCTCTCCTAGCAACAGTGGCAGACCACTCACTGAAGGATAAGCAGGGAAATGCAAGTAGAGGGGAGGTGAGAAGGGGTGGATTTTAATACCATTTGCATTTTGAAAAGATCACTCTTTTCTTTGCAGGAAGATTTTTGTAGTGACAGCTGCTTTTAGATATTGATTGCGTATTTCTTAATAAATCAAACTCAGGAAAATGACAGTCACGTTCTTACAAATATTGTGATAATAATACCTTGTACTTGTTCAGCTTTTTAAAAGAAAACCCAACCCTCTGTTTTCACATTTAAAGCTGTCTCTTTGAATAAGTATTGCACCCAGAGTCCCTACTACAAATAGAACATTGGCACACCCTCCCATAAACTGCACACAAGGGCTCATTAATGGAGGCCTTTAGACATTGGTTTTCCTTCCAGGGCTGATGTTCCTGGATCTGTTCAGGGTGAACGCTCCTGCTCCAGGGTAGCTGCTTACAGGAAGATGGATTGTGGTGCCTGTGGGTCTCACTCAGCGATGGCAACTGGCTGTTGCGTTTTTGTTTGTTTGTTTCAGGAAACCTTTGGAATGTTCTGATGAGTCACTCTTACCTAATTGTTCTAGCTGTGCATCTCCCCTCTCACCTTTCTCTTGTTTTGCTCCTTTCCTTTCCTTGTAGTCATTAAAATGTCCCTCTGCTGCCTTGCCATCCTTTCTCTCAAAAAAATTTCCATCCCTTCTCAGCTGCAGCAGACGCCTCTCTTGCTTTTTGGAGAGAGAGCTACGAGGCAGCTGATGAGCCCTAGGTGAGGGGAGGCAGAAGGAAACCCTGCCCTGGGGAAGCCAGGACAGAGCACAGGACACAGACCCCAGTCTCTGTGGTTTTTCCCTTGAAGTGACCCCGGGTGGCTGTGCGCTTGGGGATGTCATCTAGAACCCTGAGAAGTCGTGTTGGCACACTGACCGCCAGCACCAGGAGATCTGGAATCCAGAAACCGCTTGGCCAAACGTGCGCCTTTTTGGAGGCAGCTGGATAATTAAGAAGAATTTCATGCTTTTTAGTTTGGTGTCACTCTATATCACATTGTATATTTGTTATTCGATTAAGACATTTTAACGAAGCCACGGCCGTTGTTCGGGAAGAGAGGGGCGGGGCCCACTGCTGAGTTCAGTTGCTGTGGCCTCACCACCCCTACTGGGAGTCTAGCCTAGTGTTCATTTAGCATTTTAATTGCAATTAAGTGTAAACTTGAAAATTGTGTCAATAAAATGCTATGCCAACATTTTTCCATTTGAAAGATTCCCTTTGGGGTTACACCATCACTTTGGAGGGTTTTTTTTCCCTGTTATTTTTTTCAGTATTCATAAATGTATATGGTTCTCAAGTTTGATGGCCAGAACTGTATTTTGATTGACCTGACTCCTTAGGTACTTTTTTCTCTCTTTACATTTTTTCCCTTGAAATTTATTTACTCATTTATCATCCTTTGGTTCACTAGGTTCCTTTTCATTCTGAGCGTGACTGCATTAACCTCTCTGTGCAGAATGAAACAGTTGGCTGTAGAGGGAGAAGGGAGAGGAAAACAGATTCAATTTGGGAACAGCCCTGATGATCAAAGAAGAGACGAGATCTGTGAACCATGAAAGATAAGAACTCAAAGAAGTCCGATGTATTCATGGCCTTGCCCCATGTTAAGTGTCCAGGGAATCGTAGTTAGTAAAATTACAGTAGACACCCACCTGTGCTGATCAGAACCAAACAAAATATAGAGTGAAGGAAAATATTATTCTAAAAATTGTATTACATGATTTTGACTGAGACTAAATCCAGAGGTTTTTTAGGTTTTTCTCTCTGGCTCTAGCTAAACAGAGCTGATCTTGAATTGATGACATTCCCAATATCTCTTAGACTTAGTGGGGAAAAAAACCCAAAAACAAATTTGTAGTTTACTTTTATTTAAGGTGCCATCCAATAAAAGCTTATATTTGGTTGCATTAAAATGTCATTATACCTGTTGGGTTCTGGGATGCCCTGTGGAGAGAACAAATGTTTCCCTTTTATATTTCAGAGGTGGTGAGGCCAGTTAGCTGGGTACTGTTAGCCACAGACAGAATGCTGCAACCCTACACAAGCCAGTGGGGTGGAACGTAAGACAAAGAGCTTTTCCCACTTTCAAGTTGGTTGGGATCAGCTGTTTGAATTATCCCACAGAGGAGCTAAAGTGACCGACAGATTCACGTGTTAAAAAAAATGGTAGCAAATCCTTGGAGGATGCCATATGCTCTGTGCTTTGAGCAAGCTGCTGACGGTTACAAACCTGAGATTCTGCACCTCCCCAAAAGCCAATGGACAGGAATTTCTCCAGGCTTTTTCATCGCTAACAGGGGCATACTCCTCCATTTCTGATATTTATCATAAAGTGAATTAGTTAAAATGCAAATCCTCTCTGCCTGAAGAAGTCTGCTTGTGGCACGAATTAATAAAATATTATTTTTAAAGTACTGTGTTGACGTTATGGTTAGAATTCATCTTGCCTCTCTGTCATCGTAGCCCTGGACATCCTCACATTCTCAAGTCTGGGCCATTTAAACCTAACCTAGTTCATTGTAGCCTTGGTCTAAAATGAAGTTGTTCCAGATGCTCATTTATAAATACTCATTTCAAAAGGCAAGGGTGACAGTGTTGTAACAGGACAGTTTTGCATACAAAGCAAGTATTTACGGGCCTGTGTGGTTAAAGGCACTTCTTCCTTTCTCTCCATGCCCAGGAAATTCCCGCGCCTGTAATTACTGGCAAGTGGCACCGCGGCTGGCCTATTGTACAAGCCATGATGAATGTGGACCGTGAGCCGGGGGAAGGAGCATCTCCTTTAACAGGCATGGTTTGCTGCATGTTTATTATGTATTATTAGAGCCCTCATGGTCACCTAGCCCAGAGTGAGGATTGCAGTGTGATTTTCTTTGTAATTTCTTATTTTCATTCATTCACAGCCCTGAGAAATGAGGTGAATTCTTTCATGAGGGCACTAAAGGACCCTTTAGTTGTGCTCTGGCTATTCACCTGGCTCCATCTGACCCGATGAATGCAACGATAAAAGCACTAATATGTATTTTCAGGAGACTGAGAGACGGATTTATGAGTCAGTGATATTTTGCTATAGCTTTTGCATAATATTCCTGCTCCCTATTTTTACTGTTGATAGTTCTCTCTATCAGCATGGAAGTGTATGTTCTGTTATAGCATCCTATTTAATGCCCAGCCAAGATCTGCCCTGCCTGCTAATGATTAAGCAAAACAAAAGGCTAGAGAAGGGGGAAGACAGTCCCATATTCAGAAAATCCAGGTTAGTGAGGCCTTTTCTAGCTGTTCTTAACAAAACTCTTTTCATTTGATCCCTGCTTTGCTTACTCTCTTTGTCTCTTTATGATTTTTGTCCATTGCTCTAAATTTAATGTTCCAGAAAATTTAACTCTGTTATAAAGCTGTGTAACTCGAGATAAAGAATTCAGCACAAACACTGAGGTGCTGGACAGGTTGATAGGAAGCAGTGACATAACCAGTATAACATTTAATAACATGGAGATAAGCGCAGGAGAAAAATAATGGGATGACAAGGGACATGATTAAAATACCAACAGAATAACAACGTTATTACAATGAGTCCCAGCCAACCAGAATGCTGAGCTCTAGAATGAAGCTTTTTTCCTGCATCTGGCCAGGGTGTTGTGCTGGTAGTGTGACTCAGGCTTTGGGGCAGAGCAGTGGTCCCTGAACCAGCAGCAGCAGCAGCAGCACCTGAGCACTGGTTAAATCAGTCAATTATTGGGCCCTTCTCTAGACTTACTGAATCAGAAACTCTGGGGTTGGGACCAGAAAGTTTTTTTTTTCAATTTTTAAAAAATTATTGTATTGTTGTTCAATTACAGTGGTCTGCCTTTACCCCCGCCACCTGTCCCCTCCCCCCAGCCAAACCTCCCTCCCTCCCTTGCTTCCATGCCCCTGCCCTTGGTTTTGTCCATGTGTCCTTCACAGTTGTTCCTGAACACCCTTCTCCCATTATCCCCTCCCATCTCCCCTCTGGTTACTGTCAGATAGTTCTTAATTTTGATGTCTCTTATATTTTGCTTGCTTTTTTCTTTTGTTGATTAGGTTCCAGTTAAAGGTAAGATCATGTGATATTTGTCTTTCACTGCCTGGCTTACTTCACTTAGCATAATGCTCTCTGGTTCCATCCATGCTGTAGCAAAGGGTAGGAGTTCCTTCTTTCTCTCTGCTGCGTAGTATTCCATTGTGTAAATGTACCATAGTTTTTTGATCCAGTCATTTACTGATGGGCACTTAGGTTGCTTCAGGACTTGGCTATTATAAATCATGCTGCTATGAACATTGGGGTGCATAGGTTCTTTTGGATTGGTGTTTCAGGGTTCTTGGGATATGATCCCAGTAGTGGAATTGCTGGGTCAATAATTTTTTTATTAATTGATTTTAAAGAGACAGAAAGAAGGAGAGAGAAACATCAATTTGTTGTTTCACTTATGTATGCTTTCATTGGTTGATTTGTGTGCATGTCCTGACTGGGAATCAAATCCCAACCTTGGTGTATTGGGGTGATGCTCCAACCAACTGAGCTATCCAGCCAGGGTGGCAATCTGTGTTTTAACAAGAACTTTCAGGTGACTTTGATGCAGCTTAAAGCTTGAGCACCTCTGACCTAGGGCCTGGGTGCTAACATTTCAATCTTCAGATGTTAAGAGCTACTTTGAATATAGTACCCTTGACCTGAATTCTTATTTATGAGTTGAATGTTTTATTACTAGCAGTTGGTCAAACCAAAAGGGGCAGCCTCAAATACCAGAGTTCTCTTGGTTATACTATCAGGCTAATGGGTGACTTCTAAACCAACAACCAGGTGCCTATTCTCTAGTACAATTCTGATTTTGATGGCTGATTATCGCTAGGAAAAGATGACAATTTTTTTTATTTCAGTTTTTTAAAAAGAACAACCTGTTGGTTACTTATGTATCTTTAAGTAGGCTACTGGTGCCTTGTCCTTATCTTACCAATTTCCTGTCTGTAAAAACCAGTGGAATACCAGTAAATAGTGTCTTTCTGATAACTTTTTGTCCAGTATGTATGTGGTAGGGAGAAAGTGAGGAGGATCTCAAAGGATGCATAGTGTAATTGATCATTTTGTACAAGGACCACACAGTACGCAGTTTAGGAAAAACTACTTCCTCCGCCAGTTTTTTTGGCATTCAAATTTGGTACTACAGCGTACCTGTTAATAGTGACCTCTGCTGTCCAGAAGCAGTACTACAACTACACAAATCCATATGAGAATTAGTGTTCATAAGAAGAAAGTTGTGTATTTACTGAAGTTATATAAAAAGGAAAAGTAGTACCTCACTGCAAAAGTATTTGGCTCTTCTCAGATGAAAATGCATCAGATTTGTCTTGTAAAGAAAAACTGTAGTGTTTCTCTTCCATTGCCAATTACTAAATGCTACCTTTGATGGCATTCGTCAATACCACAGGGAATTACTAGAATTAAAAACAGAAGTCAGCAAGATCTCCTAACTACCGAGAAGATCCTCAGCTTTAAACATGTAATGTCATTACTTAACACTGGGTTATTTCTGATAATCTGAAATAAAAATTTCCAATTATCAAAATCAAGTCAAATCAAACTATTTTATATGTCGTAAAGCACCTTCACATCAATTGTAGAATTGGTGGGACTAGGGTTCCAAGTACCCAGTGGGTGATCAAATATATTTGTTGAATGATTATCTAAAGGCAAGTGGTGTGCAGTGAAGGTGGCACATGTGCAGCGTCAAAGACACCCCTGCTTCCAGCAGCCAGACAGTCGAGAGGGTGGCTTGCCTCTGCAATGCAGTACCTGCCCTGGAACCGAAGGGCCACCATTCAAATTCCCTTTGTCAGTGTGGGTGAGCTTTGCCAGTGAGAAATTGAAGCACTTTGGGACAGGTGTTAACTGTTCTAGCTTACTTGGCAAATATTTTATAAACTAAGCCTTTGGATCTACTCTTATCAATTTTAAAATATTTATTGAATACTATTTATATGCCTGACTATATAGTATCGTAGAAGAAAGTTGGGCTTTGGAATTAGACAAATCTTAGCACAAATACTTGATTCTTCTACTATTTGTGATCATAAGCAGAGAACTTCCTACTCTGAACCTCAGTTTCCACATTTGTAAAATGGGGATAAATTATGCCCACTGTAAAGAACAACTTACAAAACAGGAGATCAGGCATAAAGAAGATAAAATGATCTTAATATGCTAAACATTTTCCAGAAAGTCCATCTAAAGATAATCAGACTATAGAGGGAAATGTTAATTTGTATAATTGATTAGGGTCCAGATATTTTCCAATTTGTAAAAAATTGATAAAATGTGATAACATCCATTTCTGTTCAACAGAGACTATAGCCCCCAAAGTTTAGTTGCATTGCCTTGTAGGACATTAACAAGTTTTGCCACAAACTTAGTAATACCTTCTCAGCATTTCTTATTTTTTCATTCCTTATTCTCTCTTCCCTCCACCCCACTGGTTATAGTTCTTGTTTTTCATTACCTATTTGAACTGAGCTTGTTTCCCATCCATCTAGTTTCCTTAATAATGACCTAAGTAAAATTTGGCACATGCTCACTGTATATTTGTATAAGAATTATGTTTTTACGTTTCAAACATTAGGATTTGACGCACTATACCCTGAAGGGTTTTTCTGTCAGAATTGGATAAGAACACATGTGGGAACCCCTCTATTGGAGTGGTTGTTCCATAATATACTTATTCTTTTTCTCTTTTCTGGGTCTAAAATGTTAACTCATGGTTCTGGCCCTTGAGGAAGAAAAATTCTTGCTAAAAAAGCAAAATGATCACCTAAAAGGAAGCTGGAGAATGCTTATGAACTAGACTTAGTGAGGCTGATTCTTAGGGCCCAGGAACCTGCATTTTAAATAAATATCTCTAGGGCCATGGATGACAGCAGTTCAGGGGCAAGGTAACCTGGCAGAGAAAATGGAGAAATTACCGTGCCTCCAAACATTTCAGAAGTGACTATTCCTGGTGACAGACAGGATGTTAGGGTGGAAGGAGAGTAAATTTTGGGGTCAGACAGAGGCAGGTTGTTGCAATGGGGAGGACAAGTACAGTAAAAGAAATGAATCTTCTGTCAAAATTTCAGTGTGCAGGAAATTCGTATGTTTACTTCTCTATAACTGAACTTCATTTCTACTTGGAGCAGAAGCATAATCCCTGACTGTAAGAGATAACCCAGGGTTGTCTTGGGTTACTCATCACGTCACCCCCTCCCCAGTGTACATCATGACCCTGGTGGTCTCTTCTGGGTCTGTGCTCACTGAGGTCCCAGGGTCCATGGAAAGCACTGACAGGAGGCGGGAGCTGGAACTTTGAATGGTGCCATTGTCTTCCTCTGGCATCATCTGAGGCATTGACATTAGAATAGTGGCTTCCGCCCTGGCTGGTGTAGCTCAGTGGATTGAGTTCGGGCCTGCGAACCAAAGGATTGTGGTTCGATTCCCAGTCAGGGCACATACCTGGGTTGCAGGCCAGTTCCCAGCAGGGGACGCACAGAGGCAACCATACATTGATATTGATATTTCTCTCCCTCTCCCTCTCTCCTTCCCTTCCCCTCTAAAGATAAATAAATAAAATCTAAAAAAAAAAAAAAAGAATAGTGGCTTCCATGTTGGTTTCTTTAACCACCAGGATCCGCAGATGTAGTTGCAAAGGCTGGTGGGCCATTTTCAATATTTCCAAAAATCTCCTTGACCAAGGGTTCATCTTCCATCTCTTCTGCCCACTGAACTCTTTCTCCCAACAATCAAGATCCTATCCTTAACTTCCTAACTCACATCTCCCTGAAAATTCTCAGGGAGCCTGAGTCTGGTTTTCCTTTGAAATGTAGATGTATCTTCCAACAGTCCTTTGAAAGCTCACAGTTTAGGATCAGTAGTTCAGTAGTTCTCTCTCTTCTTCATTCAAAGGTGACAGCACCGCCGAGGAGGGCTGGTCTAAATGACGCAGATGGTCCTGGAGTGTGCTTTGGAGTACCAGAGTTTCCCTTTCTTTCTTTTTTCACTTTCTTTGCCCTTTAGTGTAAAAGAATTTTTTTTAAGGTCATTAGAAACAAGTGGAGTAGCAGGAAGAAAGTAAAGTAAGGTGGCTTTCCCTGAGGTCAGGATAGATACCAGAACAATGAGCATGGAGGGCTGGGGGAAAGATCATGTTCTACTAACACTTAAGATAAAGGGGATCTGGCTTCTAGAGCCTCCATCCTTTCGCCGTCACCCCTTCCCCATCACCCCTTCTCCATCTCCTTTGTCAAGTATGTGCCTTTGGTACACATTCTAACCTCAGAGGTCCTGCTCCCACTTTGTTCCTGGCACCGGTCCATCTGGGAGGGGGCCTTCTTTATTCATTCAGCATATACTCATATGGGTTGAGTATGGGGCACTGTGTGGGGGGACAGTAGGCTCAGAGAGGTCCTCCTAGTTAGAGTGAATGAGACAGATGGAAATATCCTGGTCCTCCTTTGATGGGGGAATCCCTGACTCCATTTTGGGAGCAGGATCTCTGACTCATTTTAAGTAGAGGGAAATGTTGCAGGCCTCTCAAACTGGAATCCTGGATGTATTTTGCTATGGAAACTTTGAATCTTTGCACTTGCTATAACATTTCTCTGAAATACCCTTTTCCTCCTTGATTACCTGGAAAACCTGCTGTGTATCAGAGTATCCCTTCCCTCTCCCCAGACTGAGAAAGGGAGACCATTTCTACTGGCTTTAAAAAGTGATTGATCTTTAAACTTTTATTTATTTTATTTTTTAAATTTATTGTTGTTCAGTTACAGTTGTCCCACCTTTTTCCCCATTGCGTACCCCTACACCATCCCCCACTCCCACAATCAATCCCCCCAAATTGATTGTTTTTAGAGAGAGAGAGAGGAAAGGGGAGGGAATAGGCAGGAAGGGGGAGGGAATAGTGAGGAAGAGGATAACAATTTATTCTTCCACTTGCTTATGCATTCATTGGTTGATTCTTGTATGTGTCCTGGCCTGAGATCAAACCCACAACCTTGACATATTGGGACAAGGCTCTATCCAACTGAGTTACCTGACCAGGGCTTCTACTGACTTTTCAATGTCTTTATACCTGAGGACCCTTCTGTTTAAGCACTCAGCTCTCTCATTGCAAATATTAGTTAATTTCCATATATTTTTATTGAGTACATACCAAAAGATGATGTAGTGAGTACTTAAGAGCATGTTAAAACATAAACTGAGGCACATTAAAATTTTTAAAGCTTTGTTTGAGCAAAAATTGTCTCTAAGAAACCAGAAGGGGTTAGGAGCATTTCACTGACAGAAGCTCAGAGAGAAACTGTTATATAGAAAAGCTGGAAGCAAGGTAAGGAAATTATTGATCGGCTACAGCTTAAAGCCTAGTTGGCTCTCTGTGCTTGGTTGTCCTAAATGTTTTGATTTTGTAACACTCAGGTATTTACAGGCTTAGACTTTGGTTTGCTTGCGCAGGCTGCCAAGGCATTAGAACCACATCAGTCTAACAGTCTCCTTGTTTAATTACTTTAACAAGTGTTGTTCTAGCTCTGCAGTCAGACATACTGGGTTCGGGCCTCAGTTTTGCCACTTGTTAGCTGTGTGACTGCAAATCAGTTGCAGTCTGTCTCAGTTTTCTCCTTTGCAGCCATGGGGATAATAACAGACCTAGTCCAGAGCATTGCTGTGTGTTAAATGGCTTAATAGGTGTAAAGTTCTTGGAACAGTTTATATGTTTAATTAATATCATCTGCTATCCTGTTCCAAATATTTTCTATTTGACATTGTGTGCCTTTTGAAAGCAGGTAAATGTCTTACTCATGTTTGCATCACCAGTTCCTGACATACATATCTAATAAATTAATCAGTGAGGCACATTCACACACCCTGAATCCCCTAATCTACCTTAAATGATCATTGGATAATTTACACAGTCATTTTGTGATCACTGATTCTCAAGCAAATGGGAGGGTTGATTTATACTATTTTTCACAGAAATGCTTTTCTTCTAGATTGTTTAGTGTTAAAGCTCATATGTTAGCAGTTGTTATGAATGCATCAACAATATTGTCATAATCACAGTCATCACTATCCATGCTATTGCAGACTTACGATATGCCAGACACTGTACCACGCCATTTATGAAAATGATCTCATTTAATTCTCACAGCTGCCCCAGGAAGTATTTATACTTTATAGGTAAAGAAATTCCACTTTACAGATAAAGAAAAGTGGAGTAATTTACCACAACACACAGAGCTGGGATATCCCAGATGACAATTTAAATCCACATATCTGGCTCCCAGCTGAGTGTTTCTGATGGCCTCATTCAACTGTCTGCTTGGCCAAGGGAGGAGAGTTGTTGGCATCAAGTCAAGCCACCATTGACTGCAAGAGAGAGAGTGGGAGGAGGAAGAGCAGAGAAGAGTGAGCTCATTCCCTGCAAAATGTCCTGGAATTTCCGTGAGAGCTTCACGGGGTAGAATATTCAAAAGTATTCCAGAGCTGATGGGTGAGTGACATAGGATTTGCAGGGACACTTGGGTTCAAGTCCTAACTAACTCTGCTATTCTCTAACCATGTGACTTTGGGTCCAGTCACTTAATGTTTGAGCCTGACTTCACCTGTAATGTGGCAGTAACAATAACCCACTCCTCAGCGTTATTCTGAGATTCCATTCACATGAAAATGTGACAAGGTGCTGTATATAGGCTTTGGCTGTTGTTACCGGTCTTAGCTTGGAAAAATCATTAGGTTAATGGAGGTAAGAAGGAAACTAGGTTGGGAAATGGCAACTTTCCATTTTCAGTTCATTCTGGTTAACATTAGTGGAAATCTCCGTGTGGAGAGGACCTTGACTATGCTCAGTGCTAGCTCACATGGATACCTGGAGTGGCCAGCCAAAGGAATGTTCCATGTTTGAGGCACTGTGGGCCCCTAACAACCTTTGACTTCTTGAGACCTCCCTCTCTGCAAATGCCATATAGTTTATATTTGTTTTGAAAATTAAAGTGATGTCACTGAGTCCATGAAAATAAAGAACATTGAACTAAAACCCAGGAGATCTGGGTTTTTATTCCAGCTTAATCATTACCTGGGTGATCTGAGATAAATCATTGAACTGCTCTAGTCCTCCATTTCTTACTCCAAAAATGAGATCATAATCCTCTCACCGAAGCTTCATGGTTGCTGGGGTGAATTAAATGAGATGATGTACATGCCAGCCTTTTGAAACAGAGAAAAGTACCATGGGAATGAATGTAAGGTTAGATATATTCCTTGTTGTTCAACCAAGATAAAAATCATGTATTCATTTATTTCTGACAAGTCATTCAGAATCTACAATATGAAAAATGTTATCTTACGTATTAGAAGAGTACAATGACAATTGCAATTTACTGGGTGGTAAGTGAAGAGAGGAGGAGACGGTACCTAAACTACAAATGTAGGCACACTGGTAGGTGTCTTGTCAAGGTATACAGCACGTGGCATAGAGAGGGAGAGATCCAGGGAGGCTCAGATGGCCTTGGAAAGAAATCTGAAAGATGAGTGAGATTGCCTCCTTTGGAGGTGAGAGGAGCAGAGGAGAAAGAAATTGAAGTGAGGAAGGAATCCCATGGCCAGATCGCAGACGCAGCAGGAATAATTTCCTGTGCCCAGAGTCTCTGATGAAACAATTGGCAGTGGAAGAAGGGGAGGATGGTTAGGAACTTTATGACCTGAATAATTTCTTTTTCTAGTCCAGGGGTTTTGAGAAGTCTGCTGAGATACACAGCCTTCCTGCTCCTTATCTGTAGACTGATATGTGCTATTGTAGGAGTAATTAGCCATACCTTTTTGGCTTTGGGGTCCTTACATGGCATACCTAGGTTATGACACTTTCCAGGAATTTTCATGGATAATTTTGTCACCTAGAAATAGTATTTTTGGTAAATTTCAAAATTTATAAGCAGTATTAAAATAAGTGGGGTCAAAAGAGATGATTACGAAAGGAGAGATTTTCTGTTACGAGGGGAAAAGAACAAGGAATACATTGAAAGGGTAGATCCCCTAATATACTGGGAAGGATTTATTAGCTCACTTCCTTACCTTCTATTGCCTTAATAAACTGAGGCCATAAAAGGGGACAAGCAGGACATGAAGCTGTGTCATGTTGACTGGTTGTAACAGGAGGAAGATAATAAAGAACCTTGGTGGGCACAGTTACCTAGAAGGTATGGCCATAACTTGGATCCAGGTGAATATCTTCACTCAGAAATGCAGGCTTAGTTAGCAGATGTGGGGGAGTGCATGTAAAAAATGGCTGAAATTGCCTGTGCCTCCCAATATCTACTCCCCTCTGCAGTGGGACTTTGCCCCTTCCCCTAACAAGAGTTAAAATCTGTTTCTCTACCCTTTAAACCCAGGTTGGCCTTGTGAATTCCTTTGGAAATAGAATGAAGTGACAAGGTGCCAGTTCTTGTGTTCGTCCTCTTACTTTCTTGGAACTCTGCCAAGCTGCCATAGGAGCAGGCCCAGGCTAGCTGCTAGAGGATGAAAGACCACATGGGCCAGAGTTGAGACAGCCCAGTTGTCCTAGTCTACAGATGTGACAGTGCCCAGGCAAGATCAGCAAAGCCTCCTACCCAACCTAGAGATGACTGCTGATGTAGAAGGAAGCCCAGTCAGGGTTACAAGAACCACCAAGCTGAGCATAGCCTAAATTGCCAAACTGCAGAATTTCAAGCTAAATAAACCATGTAGACCAAACAAAATATCTTTGCGGCCTGAATTCAGTTCTTAGGCTACCAATATGTATCTATGGTCTGACCTTGCGTTTTCTCCCTAAACCATCCACAGACCTGGCTAGAATCCAGTTAGACTGACAGTTTGTCATTCTTACTTTCTCTTAGGAAATTATCACCTTATAGCCATTTCATGGTTGCCCCTCTTTTCCCACAGCTCCTATTACAACCCACCTTTCCCACTTTGTTTTCTAAGCTGAGACTGTCTCTGGTTGCTGAGCTCCTGATGCTTATTCTAATGCAGAACTTGTCTTCCAGAGCTGGCTGTCACTGTCCATCTCCCCACCCACCTCTGAGAGTGAGCATTCGGGGACCATAGATATTACCAATTTATAAATAACAACAGCTGGAATGGAAAGGCGCATGGATGGACAGGGTTATTATTATCGGAAGCTTCTCTCAATAAACACCAGCACATTTTTGCAGGGTAACAGGGCACTAGAAAAATTCGCATCAGTTATGAAACTGTTGCTGGTAAGGCTTTAGATAAAATGGCTGTTGTTGTTCAGACAATTCCATCATTTCATCCCTTATCTTCTGTCTCCTCTTTTCCTTGTGCTTTCTGTCAGGTTCTCTTGCTTATCAAGTCCTCATCAGACAGGTGTGGGTTGTATATATTTGTGTCCCTTTGCCTGGTGTAGGATTGTAATCATTTCTATGCGTTCAGCTTAATAAATCCTTTTTCCATACATTATTTGTTTGGTTTAGCTGTATACAAAATATCTCAGCACCTGTGACAGAATAGCTTGCAAATAAAGGTGGCGTGTGCGCACAATAAAGTAATGTCTCACATGTGCCCTTATTAGCTTTCTGGGCAGTGTTTTTGTGGGGAATTACATTTTATATTGAATCGGAGAATGAGTGTACTTGTGTTCCAAAGTGCATGTCACTCTTCAAGTGACAGCTCCTGTCGATTATGTAGGACAAACCATTCAAATTTTGAATTTTGTTTCTTCACGTTGGATTACTATCTCTTCTTTGTTGGCTGGTTAAAATACAATTCAGATCAAGTAGAAGAAATATTATGATTGTGTTAGCAGTTTAGTTCCATTTTCAGATATGATTGAAATTAGAAATTGTAGACAACAATCCTGATTCTCGTTAATGCGGGAAACCTGTTCCCAGCATGCATTTGATGTCATGATGGCAGGTGACTACTCCCTCTGTGTTGCTCTTGTTTTAATCTTTATTAACAAAGAGTTGGTTACACATGTTTATGCTAAAATGATTGGTTTATGCACCATCACCCCGCACCTGACATCTCAAGTCTTTGCCTTTGAGTTTTGCTTTTTATTTTTTTTAAAGGCTTTTTTTGTTAGTTCTCTGAGACCGAAGAAATAAGATTGCTTGCAGTGTGGGAGGTACCCCCAATGCCCTCCAAAGATAGTATCTGTGTTACCTGTGTTTAACTTGTTCATCCTGAGCTAAGAAGCTCCTCTCCTCCCACAGTAGAGAAAAACCACCATTGTTGGGCCGGGTCAGAAAGGGGAGGTATAAACTTCAGACTCTCGTGAAGCTCGGGTGAGTGTTTGCAATGTGATTTTACAGAGACCCACCCTATTCTGTTAAGTTAAGTCTTAGAGGAAGAAAGATGCTGCACTGTGTACAGATATGGCTGTAAAGGGCCCCAGAAATAGGTGAGAATAGGAAGCATGAAGGCTATGAAATACCGGTCTAGAATTGTGCTGGAGCTTATGCTGTGCAGGGTGAGGGCGATGATGGCAGGTGGACTTGAGTATGGGCTGGAGCATGGGTCCTCGTATATTATTTTCCAAACCTTTGCTATTTGTGGGACAAGCCCTGTTTCCAACAGTTCTGGGGAAGTGGGGGAGTTATTTGGGCTGTGTGCTTTATTGACTCGAGACCAAATGGGGCCACAGATGTCATAATTTCCCTATTATCACTTTGCCGAGCGCTTTCTGGCCTCCCTTCATTATCTTGCTCCACATTAACAGTTGTAAGTAGCTTCTTTATAGGATCCAAATGCTGTTGACTCCCTTTGGCAGTGCTTCTGCTTGTGGGGACCCAGTGGGAGGACATATAGGAGCACAGCCTCTGCATTTCCAAAGCTGTTGATGTGGAATGCTCTGCTCACCTCTCTGTTCCCAGCGAGGGGAACATTTCATTCTTCATGATAGAAAGACAACTAACTCAGCCACCCTCCAGCCCCCGCCTTTTATTCCCGGCAAGAAGAGAAAGGCATAAACACTGGGAAGTGGAAATCACAGATAAGGGCTGTGTGTGTCCTAAGAGGAAAGATTATTACAGCTCATGTACAGCCATTCAGGGGGCACCTGATATCCCGGATGGCTTCCCAGGTGTGTGTGCATGAGACAGCTGGGTGGCTCAGCTGAGCAGGGCAGGCAATCAGTTTTGTATTCATATTCTGAGCCCACGTCATTACTTTAAGGCTTATTTTCTCTGAGATTAATTCAACAGATTTCCTTGTACTCTCCCTGCCATGATAGGTTTGAAGTTTTGGACAGCGATGGGGGGGATCTCAGTTTTCTTTCCCTTGTCAGTTGCTAGTAATGCAGGTGTGTGTATGCAAGTTTTTGTGCCCTTAGCAAAGAGATCCCATGGAACAGTGCCTAGAACAGTGCCTGGCTCACAGTCAAGCCTCAAAATAAATAGCTAATGCCTGGATGAGTGAATGAGCCTGACTCTACTATGCATCAGCTAAATAAACCCCAATTTCCTTATGTTTGTGAGTGCATCATCAGAGCAATTCTATATGGCTTCCCTAAAGAGTTAAATGAGACTACGTATATAAAAACCCTTGAAGGTCCCTACTTATACTAGTTAGACATTTAAAGTTGGTTTTGGTTTTTCCATTCTTCCTTCTCTTCCTTCCTCCTGAACTTGTTATAAGCTGCCAAGGGAATTATGGGTGCAAATGTTCAAAAGAGTCTACACAAACACACTGTGGTTTTATTGTTGTCTGGTGGGTCCTGGTGGACAAATGTAAAAGTGCAATAGCTACATGGATGGCTCATTTGAAAGACTTCCCATTCTCCGGCAGGCAAATGAGCAAGTGAAACACAATGAAGTCTGCCTAATGGTACTTTTGTTGGAGCTGTGGGAGAAAGAGAAAGAAAAATCAGCATGTAGAAATGTTCAAGAGTTTAACTGGAGACTTAGGTGCCTGTGCCCTCTGTATTACTAGAGATATTTCCTTTTAAAAGTTACTGATGGCCACCCTGATCACCCAGGCCTGGGAAGGTGTGACCTGCATCCTGTCCAGAAATCCATGCTCTGTTCAAGTTGAAGCAGCCAGCATGTGAAGAACAAGCGAGTCTGAACACAGTCACATTCTCCAAAGCTCTTGGATGAAGAATAACTATTGATCTGGTCTATTTTCCACTAGCATGTTTATGGAATATTTAGGGCAAGGAAATATTTGTCTATTTATTTTAAGGGGAGTAAAGAAAGGAGAAGAAAGAAGGAGAAAATCCTGACTGGAGGCTGTAGGGCGGGAATGAAAGAGAACTGGAAAGGGCGAGAGAACCCTGAGCCTGCGAAAAAGGAAAACAGTCTAGCTTATATTATATAAAAGGACCCGAGCGAGATGAGGGCTCATAGAAGGAGAGTGTGATGGTAGACACCTGAACAACAGGAGAGGAGTGACTTGGTGGAAGCACACAGCAGGGGGGACGTTGGCTGCCTCCCAGGGGAGCAAGGGGGGCTGGTCGGTTAAGAGAAAGCGTCCTCAGCAGGGAGAGGAGGGAGTATGAGACAGACAGCAGATGCACGCAGCAGGGAGCGGAGAGGCATCATAGAGCAAGGGAAGCAAAGAAATTAGGGATGGCACAGACCTGTTCAGTCGTTTCCTGCTTCCCACCTCTGCTAGTACCTTCATCTAGCATAGATTTTAAGATGTCTTCAGGATTACTACGCCCACTCCTTCCTGTCCAAACGCTTTGCTGGAAGATGTGTCTTTCCACCACTTTTAGTTTCTGAGTATACATATGTAAAGCATAAAGAAAGACCAGGATAAAAATAAAAGACAGCGAGTTGTCCTGAATGCAGAAGCACACACCTGTTCAGCACCTGCTGCTTCTCCCACGGGGTCTTGTCTACAAAGAAAATGACCACAGATTTCCAAAATGTTATTTAGAAAATTGGTTTGGTCTTGATTTGAAGGGAGGCAAAAGGAGCTAAGTGAGAAGGGATGGGAGGTAGAGAACATTGAATGGGAGGGAGGAGGAGGAGACTGTATGAAATGGAAGGGTGGGAGGTGGAGGAAGCCTTCTTACTACTAGAGGTAAGAAAGTAGAGGGGTACAGAGGGAGGAAAATGGTGCAGAGTGGGCATGAGAAAATATAAAAACTCATTCTGTACTTTGCTTTAAGAATTTAGAGAGCGTGATCCGTGGTCAGAAACATTTTACAAGCAGCACTGAGATTCCCATCTGGGGGAGATTTTACTCACCAGGAGATATTTGGCAATGTCTGGAGACATTTGCGGTTGCCCCAGCTGGCTGTGTGCTGGAGGGAGGTGTAGTATGAGAATCTATGAGAAGCCAAGGGATGCTGTTAAACATCTTAAAATGCACAGGGCAGTCCCTTACAAAAAAAAAATCATCAGGTTCAGAATGTCAATAGTGCCTAGGTTGAGAAACCCTGAACATATGCACGCGCGCATGTACATAAAAGTGAAATGAAGGGTGCACAAATAATAGTTACTCATCTTCACTCTCTGCAATGCACACTGACATTTTGTATTCTAGTTTATTTTATTATGTCATTAAGCAACATTGAGCCAATCCACTAAATTAATTTCTTCATCCACAGTTTGGAAATACTGTGGAAAATGATAGCAACACCACGAAATTCTCTGTTCCATGAGAAGTGCCTTGCATAGTAACAGGTGCTCAGCGAAGACCTAGGGACATTTATGACCCGGCCCCTGGCTACTTGTTTGATCTACTCCACCTTCCCTCTCCCACGGGCTGTTCGAGGTACACTGCCTCCTTCCCGTTCCTTCCTGCCTCCAGCTTTGCTTCGCTGTCTGGGATGTGCCTCTCCTGGCTGTAGGCATGATGGGCTCCTTCTTAGCATCCAGGTCTTACTTGTAAGTTTCATCTCTCCCCCGACCAGATTGAAGCTTTTGGAGAATGGGGATCTTGTCTGTCTTGTTTATCACTCTATCTCAAGTGCTTAGCATGGTGCCTGGAATATAACATTCACTTAATAAATAATTTCTGGAAGCTTCTGAATGAATGAATGAATGAATGACCAAACGCCTTTCGGACTGGATAGAGTGAAACTCTGCCATGCAGTGTTCTTTGAGAGGTTTTTGAGATCAGAATGTTTCTATCTAAATATGACTAACATGGACCCAAGGAGTTATGGTTTGTATCTCTTACTTTTGCCTTTTCCCCAACATCATCTCATTCTAAAGCACTTACTTTGTTCCAGCACTGCTCTCTTAAAGGAACTGCTGGCCCTTTCTGTTCTAGAAGCACCCGAGGGGGCTGGCATTCACAATGGCTTTATACTACCAAGTATTGCCATGATGTGAGCATAATTTATGGATCTGTCTACTTCTTTCCAATCTGTAAGAAGGGAAATCCCTTCCTGCTCAGTGATGGATTTAGGTAAGGCTTATCTCAGACATTTGACATGGCTGGTGTCTCTTTTCGAGTGAATATCAGTAAGTGATCCCTTGAATGACATGATGAGGGCATTCTCTCAACTCCTTACATTTCCATTCTACTTTTATCGAGTTATTGAATTTAAAGTGGAGGAAGATCCAGGCAGATGATAAGGAGATGACAGACCTCCTCATTTTACAGATAGGATGACTGACAAAGGGCTGGGGATACAAATTCTGGTAGGTCTAACATCCACCTTGCAAGTGAGGTTTATTGTTATCTGTTCTTAAGGTGAGAGGATGGGGGCACTAAGAGTTGATGACATGCTCAAGCTAGACCGCTAATAAATGGTACAACCAGGAATCAACTTCAGGTCTTCTTCTGACTCAAAACAATCCAGATCCACAGATGTAGGGTGGGGAGACATCAACATTTACAGAGTGCCTGAAGCCATGGGAAATGAGGAGTCCATTTAGTATGTCATGTAGCATGAAGAGAGCTGGGTGCCTGGGAATGAAGCTAGTAAACACTAGTATTTAAGATCCATGCAGAGGAAGATAGACCTGAAACGGGTGACTGAGAGGGAGGAGTAGCGACAGGATGGGAGTGAGGGAGAGGGAGGGAGAGCACAGGATCATAGAAGCCCCGAAGGACAGGAGTGATCCAGAGGGTTTAAGGCTGCAAGAAATAGAATCGAAAGTTCCCTGGTGGACAATGTTCTAAGGGTTTGGCAACATGGGAATAAGGACGTGTTTGATGACTTTGAGGGCCATTATTTGAGCAGTGAAATTTCAGTGAATTGAGAAGCGAATAGAGGTAAAAAATGAGATGGAATGAACACAGCTTAATGTTTGAAGAGGAAAAGCAGGAGATAACTCAAGATCAACATAGGTTGTGCTTATTTGTTCATTTGTTTTTAAAATAACAGAGAATGACATTAGTGTAATATCAGGGGATCACTTTGTAAAGTATGTGATTGTCTACCCACTATGCTGTACACCTGAAACTAATACAAAATAATACTGAATGTCAACTGTTATTGAAAAATAAACTAACATAAAGAAGGCCCCAGTAGAGAAGATGGGCTGAGGATGCAAGTAAAAGAAGATCATGAAGAGCTCAAGGCCTCTGAGTTCAAGAGAGGGTAAGTTTGCATTAACAGGAATTGAGAGTGAGATTTTAGACACAACGAATTAAAAATTCAAGCCTGATATTAAATATCAACCATTAATTTTCTATAAAGTAAAATAATTCACATGCACATAAATCTTACCTCTTCTAGAGAGATCATCTCTCCATCTTCTTTTATGTTTTATAGCATTTATAACTTGCATTTACTTACCTTTGTTTTCTTAATTTTGGCTGTTTCTTCAGTGCAATGTGGGATCTGTGGGACAGAGCCTGTGCCAGAGAAATGGCCTGAATAGTTAGAGACTTTTCCCTTTGAAACAATTCTATTTGGAAACTGAGGTGATGCTAAGATAAATCTCACATAAGACAGTTTTTAATTCAAGTTGAACAGTGAGAAAAAATAGTTATCATTTAAAAAATGTGAGTGTGTGGACTTGGATTGCATTGAACAAGTAATAAACCCAAGGGCACATAAACCAAACAAAAATTCTCTCTTGAGCCTGTGAGAGCTCTTGAAATAAGCATGCAATGCAGTTTTCTCTTGACCTTTCCTCTCACCTTGATAATTTGCAAATTAGAAACTGAAATTGTTAACACTAATTTGAAAAACAAAGGGTGCTGGAAGGAATTTATTTATTTATCTATTTCAAAATTTTTTATTGTTGTTCAAGTACAGTTGCTCTTTACCCCCACCACTCCCCCCAGCCCCCAAAACTTTGTATGTTCTTCTCATTCTCCTCTCTCAGTTGTCTCATCTGTCACTCACTCTCTTGCTAGCTTACTCCCACTTGCAGAATGAACTTGGCATTGCCTGGAAGAGAACAGGAGCATGCACCACCACTGAAATTCTCCCCTTGGCTCCCCAGGACAAGTAAGGGAGTCTGCTAATATTTTTCTTTTGAGAGGAACTTTCTGTTTTGCCGATCACACACTGATTTTCAAAATTAAATAAGATAAAAATGCTGCATCTCTTCCAAACCCACAAAGAGACGGGTGCCTTGGGACTGTGTGGGAAGCACAGTGAAGGAGAGGGCATTGGGCACCATGCAGACAGCAGGGCACAAGGTTCCAGTTTATAATTAAGTGACAATAGCATAGTGTGGGATGTTCAAGGGCATTGAAGGAAGAAGGGACTAGATTTAGATTGTTCTGCCACTTACTGGCTGGTAACCTTGGCCTGTACATCAACTTTTTCTGACCATTAATTTCCTCATATGTAAAACAGAGGCCATTTTGCACACATAGACCTGCGAGGATTAAGTAGATCATCCATGAACATTATCCATGCAGTGCCTCAACAAATACTAGGATTCTGCATATTTGCATTCAATTTTGCTCCCTAGATTACAGTCCTCTTCAGTTCCTTTTTGAGTGAACACCATTAAGTAGGTATTTTGCTCAAGTACGTGGTGTGGTTACGGGGACCTGAGATGAGGAAAATCAAAGGAGAATTCAAAGGTGGAGGCAGGAGGTGAGTTTGGTTTAGGGCATGCTAACTTCGAAATGCCTCTGAGACTTTAAACAGGGGAACCAGCAGTCAAAACTCCTGGAGAGATATCAATCAACGTAGGCAGTAGTAGGTAAAGTAAGTGAAAGAAACTCCTTGAACCCCAAGGACTACCATTTTTTAAAGGGCTCATGTGAGAATGAGATGCTGTAGGACACTGAGGTGAGTGGTGCAGAGGCCTGGGAGACTGTGGCCACAAGTACCAAAGGGATCAAGAATCTACAATAGCACAGTCATCACCACTGCCAGATTCAAGAATGTACTTCAGTGACACGGTAAAAAGTGTCCCTTAAAGTTTTTAAATTATGGAGTTCATGGGTGAACTTGATAGCAGTATTTCCGATGAAACAGGAGAGGCGGAAGCCAGAACATTGCGTGAGGAAGTGGAGGTGATAAGTGTCAACTACTCTCTCAACAAAGAGGATCACAGCCAGAGAAGGAGATGGGGTCAAGGGTGAACTGTGTCTGTTAGATGAAGAAGCTTGAATGTGTTCATGGTCAGAGGGCAAGGAGACCAAAGGGGGAGGAAGATATTGAATTCATAAGAAAAAGAGGATATTTGGGGCAGGAATTGAGAAGAATGGGAGAGAATTGGATTAGGGGAATGGGAGGAGGGAGGGGATGGCCTTAAACAAGTGGCTTGAGGGAAGTACCTCGTCCGCTGGGACTGGAGGTTAGATGGTGTTTGTGCAGGCAGAGGGATTTGAGATGGAAAAGGGTTGTGCGTTGATGGAACTCACTTCCAATCATTTATTTTATCTCTGCACATCAAGATATGGTGAAGTTTCAAATGGTTATTAGAGGGTTTTAAGATATTTAAGGATTTTTGAGGTGTGAAGGTGTTTTCTTAGTTCCGGGCCCCTTGCTCCTACTGCATTTGCACTGCATGGGGGGTCTCTGTGAAGTGGATTCTGTCCATGCTCCAGCTTCTAATGTACAGCTTAGCATCCTTTACCATTCATTTTGTTTTGTTTTTGCTTTTTTTTTTTTCCTAGCCTACCTTAAGCATCTAAGAATAGAAGCTCCATTGTTTTTTTCCAGAACAGCGTTCATTCAACAGCAACTTATTGAGCCCCTGGTAGGGACTAAGTCAGTGATTGAAATCACGTAGTCTCAATCCTCATGGAACTTTCAATCTAAAGAGGGTAAAAAGAAAACTAAACATAAATTACAAACTATGGCAACACCTGTGAGAGTAAAGCACAGGGCCTGATGACAGGGGATGGAAAGATGAGGAGAGAAAAGGGTGTAAAGTTGATCGAGAGAGGGAGACACAGGCCAGCGTGCAGGCCATGGTGAACCTTATTAAGACTTTGATGTTATGATGAGTGTAATGGGCGGCCATCAGAGAGTATTGAGCTATACGTGTGGCTAAGGGGAAGTGTAATGTGATCATATATGCTACTTAAGAAACGATTCCTCTGGTAGCTTTGCGGAGAACCATTGAAGGGATCTAAGAGGGGAAGGAGGTACAGGATGTCTCTGCTGGAGACACTCTGATCATCCCACTGAGAGAGAATGGAAGTTTGGATGAGGATGGTGACAAGGGCTATGGAGGAAAGAGGACTGAATTCAGATCTGTTTTTGGAAGCTGACTCAACCAGACTTGGACATGGGCATAAGAGAGAGGGTGCTGTCATGGCTGACTCAGGGTTACTATGGGTCCACTGAGTTCAACTGACTTAGATAGTACTTGACACACCATCACCCTATAGTAGTGTGAAGTTATATTTATCTTATAAATCTACTGTTTTTGACTTTTTTTCTTGAATTCCATTACATTCTATATCTGAATTATGGAGTAAAAGAAGAACATGGATCTCTATTTTTTCCAATATTTTCTTTCTCAAGCTTCAGGAAAGTACCCACTTTAACTAGGCAGCACTGGTTAAAATAAGCTTAGAGTCATCTTATTCAGGTTCTTTGTGATCTTAAACAGTTTCATAGCTGTGTGACATTAGGCAAGTCATTTAGTCACTCCAGCCTTAGTATCTTTATCTGTAAAGATAGAAATTTCTACTGAGGATGAGGTAATATAATATGATAAATTTGCATCTTATTAGATTAAATTCCAAAGTCAGGACTTAGGGTCACCTTTGAAGTATTCTTACATCTAATCAAGCATATAGATCCAATCTCCTGTTTACAGGAAAGTCAGGGACAACAGAACAAATTAATTAGTGTTGAGAAACAATCAGATAAATTCAGCATGTGGGATATTCTATAAGATATCGAGCCTGGTCTCTTAAATAGTCAATATCACAGGGGAAAAAAGAGTGAAAAGACATGACAATTAAATGCAGTGTGTGAACATGATTAGATCTTGATTTGAAAAAAAATTACCTCCAAAAGTTATGCGAGGGCTAATTGGGAGAATGTGAATGTGGACCCTGTGGATCATGGGAGGGAGCGACTGCTAGCATTTGTAAGGCGTGAGAATGGTATCACAGTTTTGTAGGAGTGCATCCTTATTTCAGGAGCTGCATTTTGAAGTGTTAGGTGTAAAGTGATGTGGCGCCTGTAACTTTGTAACAGTCGTATAAAACTAAGGATGTTGAGATGGATAGAGAGGTTGAGAGATAAAGCAAACGTGGAGAAATGTCAACACTTACTGGAGGTGCTGGTTAAATGGGTCTTCATTGTTCTACCTCTTGTGTTCATTCAGCTCTTTTATATACTTGAAAATTTGAAGTTTAAAAGTCAGTACAGAAGGCAAAATTTGAGTGTCATCAGCATTGTCAGATGAGGAAGTTGGTTTCTTTTTAAGCTTCATGTTGTATGAAAACATATCTATCTTTAAGCACTAGACTCATATGCAGCTGAAGAAGACGTGGGCACTGTCAGAGGCCCTTGGGGACCCAAGAACCAAGCTTTAGCAGATCTGGGTGTCCCACATCACACTCACGTGGAAGCTGATTCTCTGGGACTGGAATGGAGGGGAGGAGTACTTGTATTATGCAAACTGGCAATTTCTCTATTTGTAATTTGTTTTGTCTGGTTGGTAAAATTGACTGTACTATGGTCTCGATACATGCATGGTGCAACTATAACATGATTTATTTTTGGAAATGCTCACCACTGTGCATATATAATATGATAAATGCTGTTTTAATAGTGTAGCTCCTCATCATTTCAGACCAAAAGTCCCTGTCTTTGCATTCTGTTACCAGTGACCTGTCTACCCCCTGCAATTAACATCTACTTCCCACTCTTTGTCTTCTTTTCCTTAGCAACTAAATGCTTTAATTCAGGTGGATGATGGAATTTTAAACATTTGGTGGGTTTCTAGGACAAGTCATTATGGGCTAACACTGTGAGTTTACTGAGGGGTATACTCAGGTAGGGGCTGAAGTTTTGAGGGGCTTTTTTAAGGGAACAATTCAAATTGTTACACACACACAAATAGCAAGTGAACATTTATTTATGAGATAAAAACCACAACAAATTTAAAATTTTTTTAAAATCTGCCAAAGTTCATAGACATCATAAGAGCTGATATGAATAAATAAATAACTTAAAAAAAACTAACTTCACTTACCTGAAATACTTTTTACACAAACATTTTTGGCTGATTTTTATACTTTTTAAAAATTGTTGTTCAACTACAGTTGTCTCCATTTTCTCCCCACCAGATTTTTAAACTTTTAATAATGTGGCTCTTCTTTGTCAAAATTATTTTCTGTGGAGGAAGTAAAAGTATAATCCTGTCTTACCTCCAGCACTCAAAAGGTTTGAAAGTTTTTCTCATCTTAAATGTTTCTTATTGGTAATGGCAGATAAACTATTGGACTTATTGTGAAGTTTGGGAAAGGTTCTATTAAACTTTTTCCAGAGATGAGCCGTAAGACTTCAGGCCATTTCAAGTTTTTCATGTGCAACGACTAATCACAAATTCTCTTGGATTTGACAACGTTCATTAACCACTTTTTCATCAATGTTAGGATGAGTGTTTTGTCAGCCCTGGCATTTCATGTCACCGGCTTGGGCGAGGCAGTGCATGGGCAGTAGGAGGCCTTCTGCAAACCATTCCTGTAGGCGGAGAGCTAGCAGTAACTTTATTACCTAGAAATGGCAAGTGAACTGTTATACATATGTTATTCTAAACCAAAACTAAATAGATCCTCAAGTCAAGTGTCCCTAACCATTCTGACACCATCAGGCACAGGGAGTAGAAGAGATAATGGTAAAACTATAGGATTTTTGCTGATTTTACAAAACTATATGAACATGTCAACACATTGCCAAACTCCTCTCATGGGTCTGTGCAAATGAAGGCCCTGAAATTGAACTCATTAGCTTTCTGGTAAACCTGTTGTACTTGAGGTAAGCATTTCCTTATTTTGCAGGAACTTATAGTGTCTAGTAGAGAGTCATGCTTACCATGGGCTCCTAATAGTTGCTAAATTTAAGCTGATTTTTTTGGAAAATATTTTATATAGTATTGCATATGATATTTAAAGGCCTGAAATAAAACAAGCCATGAGGAAAATACTTCTTAAATAATATTATTCAAACTTCTCCATATGTAACTTATGCATCTCCAAAGAATCTTCTAGTGCTGTGGTTTTCAAGCCTGGCTGCACACTAGAATCTCCTGGGATACTCTGAGATAAACACCAACGTGGGCAATGGTATTTCTTAAAAGCTCTCCAGGTGATTCTAATGTTCAGCCAGAAATTGATATCCACTGTTCTAATGCTTAAAATTCCTTTTAAAATTAAAAAAAAATTTGTTTTGCTTAAATGTCAAAATATTAGTCTAGTTCTCCCTGGACTCTTTTGAATGAAATATAAGGCTGTGCTGTTCAGGAAATGCATTACACATGCATAGCACAATAGGCATTATGTAAAATATATCTTTGCTGGAAAGGAGCTACTTTTGTAAAAATTACTGTTTATGTAGAATGCAGTACTATGGTATGCTGACCAAACAGACAAGAACCAGATGATGTGAACAGCTCCTAATTAAAAATAAAGTTAACTTCCTATCAAGTATCCTCTGCTGCACTCGAAGGCAGATGCACTTTTTTTGTATTGGGTTGGCCAAAAACTCCTTTTAGATTTTTTCATAAAATGAAAGATACATTTTTCACTTTCACCAACAGCTTTATTGATTTGGACATTTCAAGTATGTCGGCTGTCTCCTGCATGGTATAAGGTTGATTCTTCTCAATTACTGCCTAGATTTGATCACTATCAACTTTAACTGGTCTACCTAACCATGGAACATTACCCATAGAGAAATCTCCAGCACAAAACTTCACAAAACACTTTTGACACGTCCTATCAATCACAGCACCTTCTCCATACACTGCACAAACCTTTAGTTTGTTGTTTTTTTTTTTGCATTTCAGTTGTGTTTTTACCTTTCTTGAAGTAATAAAGCATAACATGCCAAAATGTTGTATATTTTTTCCATCTTTACTATTAAAATGGCTACACAAAAACTCATCAATTTTTATAAGTTTTTTGAAGTGCATGCTGATATGACAGCTGTCACAATACACTCTAACAAAATTGTTTTGAATGAAATTAAAGACAGTTAAGTGCTACTAGAGCCACCTTACAGAAAAAAAAACAAAACAAAACAAAAAACAATTGAACTTTTTGGCCAACCCAGTATAATAAGGGTTCCATGAAGAGGTCAGCTACAAGGTATTTTAAACAGAAAAGTTTCCAGCATGATAAATCTGTTCTAGTTCCTCAAATACCCTCTTTCTCATGGTGGCTCAGGTAAGCTGTGGGGTTGTCCGGAGCTGCCAGTGGGCTTGTGCTCTCTGATCTCCAATTCAAGTGGATTGTGCATCACTTGTGGTTAAAATCTGCTTATTCAGTCTGCCCACACTGAATATATTGCTCTTATTTCTCCAAATATGGCCAGTCAGAATAATAAATATTTTCATCTGATAAAAGAAAATTTAGAATTAAGGACTTTTTCCATAAGTGAGATATTTAATACTTCCCAAAGTTGTTTGATGCTTCCTGAATGTATGCTTAATCTCCATCTTTTCTTAGAGCTGTTTTTTTAAATATTATACACTAAGAAAATTCTTCATGACTCCCCTAACTTTCACAGCTATTTCACTCAAATTCCAAAGTGTATTTATCAATAAAGCATTTTTATATGTCCATTTAAAACTATACGTAATATATACTGAGTATGCTCTACTCCTGGAAAGTAATCTTGCTCCCATATAAAGAACTTGGCTCAGCTGTGAAACTGGCCTGTGACGGCCTGATTTCATAGGCTTATGGCTGAGCCCCTTAGCTACTGAAGTGTTTGGAAGTGGTTTCCAGCCCAAGAAGGATTTATAACATGGTAGAAGGAAACAACGACATAAAGAATGTCAAACTGAAATAAATTTTATAGTAAAAAAAGCAAACATTTGAACCTGCTGTATGCCAGAGCCAAAGCATTTCTTTCCATTTTGATTGCTCAGAACTTGTTGGGCAGGGAGGTCTTAAAGCTGTAATGAGAACATCTGTCATCTGATATATATATCTTGGAACTGGAAAAATAGGGCTGCAGAGGACATTCTTAGCCTATCAGGAGGGAAAGGCTTCTCAGTCCAGGGGGAAAAGGGAAGCCAGAAGTACAATTTAACGTATCCACATCAAGTAGTCTAAGAATCCAACCAGAAAACAGGACTTGAGCAAGGGGAATTTAGTTAGTTGCAAGAAAGGATTAGTGAGTGATTACTAAATCACCTTTAACTTTCTCTTTACCTAGAGTGAGAGGTGGCCTCATCAGGTCAGGCTCTCAACTTCTCCACCATGGTGCAGAGAAATCTTCATAAAACATGGAACTTGATCAGGTTAGACCTCTGCTCACAACCCTACAATGACTTCCCCCAACATTCTGAATCAAGAATGCAAAATTTTTAAAAAATATAAGCCCTCTGCCTTCCTCTCTGACTTTTTCTCCCAGCCCTTCAACACATTATACTACTTACATCACACACACATAAACAACACGGTGTCTTTGCTGCATATTCTATTTGTCTTGCCTGGTCCACCTGATAAACCCATCTTCCTTTATGAAAATCTTGCTTAGGTGTTGTTTCTCCATGAAGTGTCTTCTGAACTACAATTGTTAACCATACTCAGATCAGTAAGTCTTCTGAATTTCTAAAATTTCATAAATTCCCTTGTTTACAATTCTGTTCTACTGCCATATTGTGTAAGTTCCTTAGGTGCAGGGACCATTTTTCTTTTGGGAGGCCACCACACATACTATGGACCAGCACAAAGAGGTACTCAATGATTGTTCAATTGCGTGAAAAGAGCTCAAGTGTGTTAATTGCACTCACCGTCAATTCTTCTACTCTCTCATACTAGGCGAGCCCCAAGACCACAGACGAACAAATATTTCTCACATACAAGTCCATTAGTTTATTCATAATTCCATGTAGGCATGAACATGACCATAGCAACTGTTATTTAACTCTAAGTCCTAACTGGGTATATCTATCACTGCTTTTATCAAATTATTTCCCATAAAGCTTGCCTACAAAGATTATCATAGACTATGATGGATTACAGAAGGCTACAAATTCTTTGCTATTCCTGCCATTCATGGGGGAATCAAATTCTTCTCCCTTTGAATCTGGCATCGCCATAGAGGCATTTCGATAAACAGAATATAGAGGATGTTACATACTGAGGTTTCTGAGGCTCAATCATGCTTTGAAGCTTTCTCCTGAACGCATTAGATAAGGAGTCCAAATATCCTGAGACCACTATGCTGGAGGGTCCACACATAAGTGTTCTGACTGATAGACTCAGCTGAATCCTACCTGTCTAACTATCCCTGCCAAAGAGCTAACATGTGAACGAATCCTTCTTGGACTCTCCAGACCACTTTACGTGCCAGCTGAGTGGCCTTTGTTGACACCATATAGAACAGAAGAATCACCCAGCTGAGCCCTGCCTAAATTCCTGGCCTACTGGTTTGTACAATAATAATAAAATGGTGGTTGTTTAAAGCTACTAAGTTTTGGGATGGTTATGCTACAATATACAATTTGAACAGAGGTCCTCTTTCCACCACTTCTGCTTCATTGCTCAGGACCCTTATCAGCTGACTCAAATATAGAAAGATTCCTGCTCTAGGTTCTTGAATTATGGGACAAATTTACATTTATAGATCCCCTTTATTTATCCCTAGTTAAGCATATTTTTATTTCTTTCTTGGATAATTCACTTTCAGACTGACTTAGTTTTTAAGATTTTGAACAATTTCTAGCTACATCTTTCTCCTCATTTTATTCTATCCCATCACACTCCCACCCTTGCCATGTTATTGTAATAGACATCAGAGTAACCCCCAATTCTCTTTGCCTTTCTCCTCGAGAGGGCTGTATAAAGTTATGCAGCAACCGAAGTGGTAATAAGTATTTGAACAGGCAATTTAAAAAAAAATGCTGGAGACTCCATGTCCCTGGAAGACTTTAAAATAGGATAAGCAGTAGGTTGATGTTTAAATATTCCTCGTCCCAGAATCAGAGGGCCTGGATTAGACAAGCTCTAGTGATTTCTTTCTGCCCGAAGATTCCATAATAGATTCAGATTCACCAAACCAGTCACAGCCATGAAACATGTGAGCCACCCATTTCTTGATATCATAATTTTATTACAGTTAAATAACTGCTTGAGCATGTTTTTGATATATGTTTGAAGAATTTTATCTCTTTAGAACATGTTTTATTTTTTGAAAAGAGTTGTAAATATGAGTTCTTCCAAATATAATCAGTGTTTATCGCTGTATTGATTGTCTTTCTGGTGTTTTGTAGTCCATTATAATTTCTTCCTTTGTGAACATTTTCAAATCTTATTTGCAATTTTCTGCTTCTAGTGTATTTAATTGCTATTCAAATGCAGTTCTCTTTGTGTGTGTGTGTGTGTGAGAGAGAGAGAGAGAGAAGACAGAAATCTACTTTACATATTTGCTTTGGTGACTAACCTGTGCACTTCAGAAGTGAGCAAACTATTTCCCCGAGTGATGGCAACATAGTCCTCTTAGAATGTGGGAAACATAGGAAATTCTGCTTGCCTTTTCTCTGAAGGCCTTTTCCTAAAAACAAATGGGGAAAAGAAACAGCATTGTCAAGAATAATAGTTTAATCGCTTATACTGACCTTTAAAATTTTTGACCAAAAGTAATCAAATGGAGTAAACCGTTTTTGGCCAAAGCAATCAAGATTGCCAGCCATTCTGTCTCCTCCACCCAAAACAGTGGAAGTGAGGAATTCTCGCCATGTGATGTGTTGCACAACCAGAGGAGAGGTGTAGGGGAATCCGTTTCCTAAAGCAGCAGGATTAGACCAAGGGCATGCAGTGGCGGGGGCGGGGGGGGGAGGCTGTAGAAAGCCCTACACTTTCATCACCTGCCAATTCCCACCAATATGGCAAAATTTGGTTGCTGTAACCAAGAGACCCAATCCGCTCTAAAGGTCTTACTTTCAAGTCTAATTCAAGGTGGGGGTGGAATTAAGTTGGAACAGACTCAGAAAGATTCTTCGCTCTCTCAGGGGGGAAAGGCAGTGTCACATGGAGTCTAAGAACCAGAAGCATTCACATAATGAGAGCAGACATGTGATGCCCTGCAGAACTCAGAACAGCAGGAAAGTCCAAAGACTCATGAAAGGGAAAGGGAAACTGAGGCTGTGCCTTCAGATAAGAAGGTGCCCACAGGTGAAGAAGACAAGTTAGAAAGAGGAGAACAGTGAAAGACTGTTCCTGTTCATTCTTATACCCGATGATATTTCAATATTTTACTAGTGTGTACTAGCTGCCAAATACCGTTCTAGGCACTGAGAATTTTATAATGACCAAAGCAATCAAAAAGTCTGGCCCTCAAAGAGCTTAGCTTATAGCTAGGGACAGAGCCAGTAAATAACTCTTTATATTATATATATATTATATATATATAAAAAATATATATAAAAAATATATATATATTTATTTATTTATTTATAATTGCAAAGTAACATATCAAGTGGAATCAAAGCTTTGGAGAAAAATGAAACCGGGATAGGGAATAGATGGGACTGAGGTAGATAAGAGCTTTCAGTTTTAAGTAGGGTGGTCAGGAAAGGCACCCTTGATCAGGTGACATTGAGTGAAGACCAGAAGGAGGAAAAGGGGCGAGTCACATCACAATTTAGGGCAATAGCCCACGTGGGTCTAATTGGTGTATAGCTCTGCCCAGTTTGGAACCTTCTGGGATCAGTGGTCCCAGGATTATCACACTGCCATGGAGCAGTGTGTACTGGAGATGGAGGGGTCCTCCTGCATGCGGAGACACCATATCCTGACAGCGATCATCTCTTTCTCTTTCTTCCAGGAAGAGACCACACCCCTGGTTAGTGGAGAAGCCCAGTGG
The DNA here is from genome assembly GCA_039655065.1 of Glossophaga mutica. Lineage (NCBI taxonomy): Eukaryota > Metazoa > Chordata > Mammalia > Chiroptera > Phyllostomidae > Glossophaga > Glossophaga mutica. The sequence goes on along the minus strand of CM077304.1, from coordinate 18,845,149 downwards.
GGTAAGAGAGTAAACTACAGGATGTTTGCTGTGCAGGGTGGAGCCACTACTCCTCTACTCCCACACCTGAGGGGGAAAAGAGTGGTTTGCTGAAGGTGGGTTTCAGAAAGAGGAACTGGGCGTACATAACTCTACTGTTTTCTCCCTGTTTTATCTTAGAATGTGGACTGTGAGTTTGCGCTCTGGGTTGCTCTGGGCCATGTGGTAAGCCTTGCCCCACACAGGGGAGAGTGGTGGTCATTTGGTGCATCCATGGCCGTGTGATAAATCTCCCTGAGTCTGGTGTTCGATGTTACAGTCTCCTTGTCTCTATATAAGACACAGTCTCCTCTAGCAACTTTATCAGAGAAAAAAGATGTTAATTTAATCTTCATTTATTATTCCTTTGTTTTATTTCCATTGGGTGGGAAAGAAGAGTGTTATGTATTGGGCATCCTCAAACCCAAGACTGTGTGTGTGAGTACATAGTGTATTATTCATGTAATACATAGTCACTGAATGAACAAATGGATGGATGACAGTCGAGCTGGTGATTTTCTTATTGATCTTGCAATTTTTCTGAACTCCAAAGTCTAGTGAAAAGGGTAATGTAATTTAGATAAAAATGGACAAAGCTCTAATGGATAGACACATTAAGAAAAAGAGACCCAAGGGAAGGACGGTTGTATACCACCAGATTTTTCCATTTTAATGGGTAAAACTTTGTATTCACGAATACACTCACCCAATGGCATTTAAGTTCAAAAGGGTGGCTCCTTTAATTGAAGTTGCTGCAGATGTGTCTTTTACATGCCTGCCCAGATTTCCCCTGTGTGCAAATCACACCCTTGGTCTTTGATGACTTTGAAAGCTTCTCTCACCCTGTCAGACCAGTATCCTTAAAGGTCCCTGAACAAGTATGATAATTATAGTCACTGTTCCCTCCTGACATTGTCACCTAGAACTTGGTCTGTCCTGAAACTGGAGATGAGGCTTCGCTTTGTCCTTGGGAGGAAGAAAGGAATGAAGGAACCGGATGTTATGAAAGTTGTGGATGTTATGATAAAGGGGGTATTTTCTAAGATAAATGATTACAGAGCCATTTGAGAATCCCCAGAGTTTCAGAGACTGCTGGATGGTCTGAATACCTGAAAGGGTGTGCGGCTGAAGGAGAGTCAAGGCACCACACCCATGTGCTCTCTTCACACCCTCTCTGTGCTTTCTTGGCTTTGGGTTGTTTCATGACCAAATTTTTTTCTTTAAAAAAATGTTTTTTTCTTTCTATGTAGTTACCGATGAGCCCAAGGGCTCAGACAATAATGAGAGAGTCAAAACAGGAATCGTGAGAACAACGGTTTGCTTTTCTTTTTTCTTTGCGGAGCATTAGAATTATGTTTGTTTTTAAGTAGAAATTGCAGTGTAAAGAGATACCATAATCCACATTTGGGTTCATTTAGGTGGCTGAATTCGGGTGTAATGGGATTTGCTTATATTCTACTGGCTGATAAATGTGACACCATAAACCAGCCTGGAGCTTTTCTATGTAAACAAAAGACCAGAGAAATTAGCATGAGGACAAACTGCCTTTATAAAACTCTATTAGCTTTTGAGGTAGATTTAGATTGTTTTTCTCCAGATTGTAAAAATCTTCTGCTCTGTCTCTTTTCTGCTCCTTTATCTGCTGAATTCAATGCTATAAACACAGAAGTACTCAATAAATGACAGATGTGGATATAAAAGCAAAACAGTATTCAACATTGCTAGTGTTAGTTGGTTATAGTTAATTTTTTTTAAAGGCTGTGGTTGTATAATTTATTAGAACTCTCAGCTTCCCCTAAATAATGACAAAATGTAGCCCGTACTGCCTTGGTAAGGCCCCTGGGTGTCTAGAGTAAAGATGGATTAGGATAAAAGGTCCGAGAGACTTAGCAAAGAGCTTTGTCATGATAAGATGTAGGGTGGCATAATTCTTAAAATTCTCCTGGAGGAATCATAGCCATTGATAAGCTTTCCTATGCTTCTCAGAAAGGGCACAAGTAGAACTGTTTTAACTCGCTCTATGAAATGATACATTACATTGTCACATCTGGCACCTTATAACTGACTTGGTGGGCTCTACCAATGTCCCTTCTCTGGAGTTCATCTTAAATGCTTTATGAATGGCAGCCGACCTCTGAGACTATTCAAAACCTTTCTTACATAGAGTTGCTAATCCATAAAATGATCATCCTTTAAAAAATGAGCAATTTTGAACAGATTTGTGAGAAAGAGACCTTTACTTTTAAACTCTGAAATCATATTAATGTGGGTAGGGAGAGAGTTGGAAGAGAAATCATCCTGATATATTACTGCCTCAATTCTTTTTGAAGATTAAAACTAAAAATAATTATACGTAATCCATTCTTTTAGGGATTTTCTATTTTCATAGAAATGTGGCTTAAACTAAGGAAGAACCCAGGTAGAATTTTTCAAGGTGTGCTCAGAGATTGTCTGGCTCTTCCTTCAAAGGATGCGAGGTTGATTTATTGACAATTTATCGTTGGATTTTCATAACAAGCATAAAGTAGTTGAAGCAGCAAATGATTTGTGAGTTTGTATGATGGATGGGGGTTGGGAGGCATGTATTGTTCTCTCTAGCAATCTGCAAATTCACGGCCAGTACAGCAACACTTCTCTGTATGCAGGATGACCTTACCTTTTAAATTTAATGTCGGTAGATTCTGGTCTCCTTTAGTGATTTACTATCACCTCCAATTAGAGTGTTTCTTGCAATTTCTCTGTCCTTAGATATGTTTTGTAGGCCGAGGGTGAGAGCAAAATGAGTAAATGCTTCAATTACAAACTGTTCATCAGCTTTCTTATTTAGAGACCTCTTACTGTTTGGACACCAGGCCTGGGTCTGTGATGTGCTTTAGCTGCTCCCATGACTTTTCATAATAATGCCTCTTTGTTCTTCAAACCCCAGCATCTTCATGCAGATTTATGCTAATGATTATTTACTATGAAAGTACTACAAGTTAGTATTTATAATAGAGGAAACACTGATCAGTAAACCAGAAACTGAAATGTAGCTCAGTTTTTAATTACGAGACCTCATATATTTTATGTAATCTCTTTGGGATATAGTTTTGCTTCTGTACCATGGAGATCTTAATAACTATCTTATAACAGTGTGGTGAAAATTCAGTAGGTGAGAGCTTTACAGACTGTGCAGTACCAAACAGGTGTTAGACTGCTATCTATCCACTCAAATCCATTCCCCTCCTTTTCTGAGTAATGGTGTTCTATCTGGATGCAGCCTGGGACTACACATCCCAGTGTCCTTTGCAGCTAGATGTGGCCCTGTGTTTAAGCTCTTCCCCAAAGGATGAAAGAGGAAGAAATATGTATCATCATTGCTTTGTTTACGTTGCAGGACATCTGGCCCTGGACTTCAGGTTGTTCTCTGCTTAGAAGGGTTATTAGCACAGTTACCTTGGAAACCAAGTATCATTACACCAGTTTATGAATAAAAAAATAGGGCAGAGGTATCTAAAATACCTACTGTGGGCCACTGGGTGAGAGAGACATTAATTCTATTCTTTTTTTTTTTTTTTTTTTTTTGAGCTGTTGTACTTTTGGGTGTTTTGCTAGCAGTTTAGCCTACCGTAACTAATGCCAGCATTATTTTTGAGCCCATTTTGGTAGAGATTCCTAGAATTGGAAGGACCCAGAGAGGTCGTCTTGCATATAAAAATAATGCTTGGAGAGGAAATAATCTTTGCTTGGTCACAAAACAAATTAGTTACAGTACTGGAATAACATTTAGTTTTCATGACGTAACTTTGCTTCTGTGTAGAATGAGTAATAAACTGATGGAACTGAATAGTTCCTGAAAAACGGTACATGCAGAACAAATGAATCAATTCAGAAAGTACCTGTGTAAACTTTTTATAACCCCTTTGGAAATGGCAAGTTAAGGAAGTGACATTTTACCTAACTTTTTACATTGAGATCCAGGTGGATAACCAGGCCCTTGCAGGAAGGACACAAACTCTGGGGGTTCCTTTATCCATGGTTCTCAAGCTGGAGGGCCCAAGGGTCAGATAAAGGATAGCGACCCCTTTTGGTTCTGTGCCAGAACAGCCTCGGGGACAAAGGGCCAACCTAGCAGTGGTGCTGGTTTCGTGCTGGCCACAGCTGCTGAGAGCTTCTGTGCTCAAAAACATTGATCTAATATGACTTCTGGAAACATAACCCAACTGGAAGAGAGAGATGAGATGATGTTTTCAGCATTCGAACCAGAACACACTCACATTCTGCTTTAAAAGGCCTTATGGGACCAAAAAAATCCAGGGAAACAGAAGTTGCTGTTCTCATTAAAGGAGAGACGTATTTTTATTCATTGTTTTTATTCACATCAGTTAATTTAACATGCCTTCAAGGGGCCTCTTCCAGGGGAGCGGTATTAAAGTAGCAGCTTACTCACTGATTATAAACAAACATTAGTCAAATCGACTTAGAAAAGTTGGTTCATGGATAAAAAGAAAAGAATTACCTTCTTCCTGACAGATGAGATGAGTCCCAAAGGTCTCCTTGAGCCCTGTGACAATATGCCATATAAGAAACTTAGAATGAAATCTGAACTCTTTAACCGTGGCTTGTAAATCTCTCCTCAATCAGGCCCCACCTACTCGAGACCCTGAGATCTTGGCTTCCTGCTGAGAAGTCCACTTGGCCTTTCTGTTCTACAACCATAGCCTTGTTCATATGCCACAGGTTCCTGCACAGGCTGCTAATGTGGCTGGTGAATTCCCTTCTTGGGTCTCAACCTCACAATCACCGCTTTAGAAATGTCTTTTCTGACCACTCTCCAAAAGGAGGATCCTGCAACTCTAGTTTTTCTTCAGTTTAGTTTATTTCCTTCAAAACACTTAGAACAATTGCCATTTATTTTATTTATGTGTCTGCTTATGTACTTTTTGTGGGGCATTAATCCCCTCACCCCACTCAACAGTGATTTAACTGGCTAATGACCCATTTTGATTGAAAAAGGGGCAAAGTTTAATCCAGGCAGAGTTTGAAAACTCCTTGTTGAGGCCAAGCTAGAGCTCAGGTAGGGAGGAACAGAAGCCTGGAATCTAGAGATAGAGGTTGGAATTAGTGACCTGATAGGGTTTCTTTGGCAGGAACAGCAGACAGGCAGAGGTAGACTCCCAGCAAAGATCAATCTCGTATGAGAAGTTGAACAAGCAAACCAAGAAGGTCAAGTACCAGAGAAGAAGCCAATAGAACAGCAACTAAGTCAGGGAAAGAAGCAAAGTCTCAGACAGAGTAAATGAGACTCCCTTTCGTGTTCAGCTCTTCAACAGAGCATGTCAGCACTTCCCTGGATAGGCAGCCCAAGATCATTCTCAATATCTCTAAGGACTTGAACAATTGAGTCTTGGAGCCTTGGTCCCCTGGGTCAGTGAGTTCATCTCCCTCTGAAGGCAGTCTATTTGTCCTGTCTTCGAATCAGACAACTGGAGGGTGACTCTTCTGTCTGGTGTCACCCCTGACCAGTTCTTAGCTCTACACATGCATTTCAGCAATAGAACATTTTCCTACCGCTTTGGGAGCTCACTTCTCTAAGGGCAGTTTTGCACCTTCCATCTGGAAGCATGTTGTAAATCTTGAGCTGCTCTTCTACTGACCCCCAATTCTGATTGTCTTATGCCCCCATCCATACATCAAAACCCTCTTCAAGTTCTGCTTCTTCTAATGAAAATTCAATTCACCTTTGGCCTCTTGGAGATGGACCCAAGAATCATCCTGGCTTGTGGACTGCCCTCTAGTGCAGATGATCCTCTTTAGATTTTGCCTTTCTGTTGTTATGGTAATCGCAGATGTGCCTCTGGAATGTTATGTTTCCTGGAAACATAACTCCTATACCCACAACTGTATTTGTTTTCTTGCAATATGGAAGCCAGGAGAAACTGACAGTGTAATAGAATCAAATCTTTGCAAGAAGTAGGACTTGCAACATGATGAAGTCTGCTATCTAGCATGTTCTACTTTATGAAGAAAACATAATGGCAATAATTTACCTGTACTGTGGTTATCAGCATAAATTGTGCGATAAAATATCTAGGTGTGGTGGAAACTTCAAAAGCATCAAATAGATGATAAATGATATAAAACACAGAGGATTACTTTACTTATCTTTGATTTTAATGTTTGTAAAATGAACAAAACTGCATTTATTTGCGGAAACCTATATTATCATAAACATATTTGCTAAAACAGCATACATTATGGTTAAATGGAGTAATGTCTGATGGTATGCTTGAATGTTTCTTTGTGATTAAATGTGAACAATTGCTCCTTTAAGGTAAAGGTCTGTGTATATGCAATTAATCAGATTGAAATGAAAGTGCAGACAGCTCATGCCATGCCTAGTTATCAGAATGATTGATTTCGGTCTGTGCTTCTAGGTGAAAAAATGTCTGTTAATAACGCCAGCAGCCAACCCCCTGATGTCGCTGATAACTCAATGATTTGTGCACATTCTGCATTATCGTGCCCATTTGCAGGTAGAGGGTGTGCACAATGATCCGCTGGATTGCAAAATTATAACATGAAAAAAGTGACATCCAGATTTATGCAAGAGTTATGACTGCAAAGTGCATTTCATCACTGGGAAGTTTAAAATTGTTGCTGTTCTAACTGTCACGGGCATGTTATTTTCTTTGGTTTGTGTGCAGCAAGGCTGTCGAGCTTCCATCACACAGCCTGGTGATTTTGTGTGCCGCTGCTCTCTGCCAGTCTCTGAACCAAGTTGTTATTAAGTCTTCAACTTTAAGATAGCGCTTTACCAGCTGGGTTGAATTACACCTGCTCACAAACACCTTAATGTTGTACTGGATGTAGAAGGTGCAGCGCGAAACGTGGAAGCCGCGCTGCAGTCAGCGATGGGGGGATTGCCGCTGGGGATGGTTGCGCTTTGTCACTGCAGAGGAAGTGTTGTCCAACTCAGAAGTCTCAGTCCTGGGTCCGCTCAAAATGAAAGACCGAGGTTAGCAAGGAACTCCCCGGGTAAAATTTAGATGTCCTCTGCGTCCTGTAACGGCTGGTTTCCAGACCCAGCCACTGTATCATCCAGTTGGCAAACACTCTGGCCCTGCACCTTTTGGCCAAGCAAAGTTCTCTCTCATAGCCACCAAATTGTTTGTTTCTGGGTGCCTAGGAATCCAGAATATCTAGGGGAATTTATGTGGCACCAATTCTTTTTCAGATTCATTTTTTCTCTTGTACTCAAAATTGTTTTGGTGCCTGCTATAACAAAACCTGGAGGAACTGACAGAGTATTAGGGTCCCATCTTGATAGGAAAAGTAGTGAGATTATTTTTTTTGTGATGAAATATTTTGCCTAACATATGCTACATTTATGGAAGGAAATTCAATGCTAATACTTCATCTGTACTTTGATTATTAGGACATATGGTGGGCTAAAATATATGGATATAAGGAAATGCTGTAAATAACAGCTCTAGACCACAATGGATACATTTAGCTTCAGCTAGTACACTTGCAAAATGAATGAAACAATGCACACAGAAACCTCTTATTAGAAAATTCCATACAATTGTGCCTGGCACAATACCTGGCCCACAACAAACACTCTATAAATAGAAGCCATTAGTAGTAGTAGTAGTAAATATGGCCGAAATGAAAGATCTGGAGATCAAAACCCCAGAAAAATAACTAAACAACAAGGAAATAGCCAACCTATCAAATACAGAGTTCAAAACACTGATAATGAGGATGCTCACAGAAATGATTGAGTATGGTTGCAAAATAAAGGAAGAAATGAAGGCTATACAAAGTGAAGTAAAGAAAAATATACAGGGAACCAACAGTGAAGGGATGGAAACTTGGACTCAAATCAATGATTTGGAACAGAAGGAAGAAATAGGCATTCAACAGGAACAGAATGAAGAAATGAATTTTTTTTTTTTAAATGAAGAGAGGCTGAGGAACTGCTGGGGTAACTTTAAACATTCTAACTCTGTCCCGTGTCTATTTTGGAAACATCCGAATCATAGGAATGCTAGAAGGAGAAGAGGAAGAGCAAGAAATTTAAAACTTACTTGAACAAATAATGAAGGAAAACTTCTCCAATCTGGTGAAGGAAATAGACATGCAAGTCCAGGATGTTCAGAGAGTCCCAGAGAAGTTGGATCCAAGAAGAAATATAGCAAGACACATCATAATTAAATTACATAAGATTAAAGAGAAGAAGAGAATCTTAAAAGCAGCAAGAGAAAAGGAGACAGTTACTTACAAAGGAGTTCCCATTAGACTATCACTTGATTTCTCAAAAGAAACATTACAGGCTAGAAAGAAGTATTTGAAGTCATGAAAGGCAAGGACCTATATCCGAGATTACTCTATCCAGCAAAGCTTTCATTTAGAATGGAAGGGCAGATAAAGTGCTTCCCAGATAAGGTCAAGTTAAAGGAGTTCATCATCATGAAGCCCTTATTATAGGAAATGTTAAAGGGACTTATCTAAGAAAAAGAAGATGATCAAAAATATAAACAGTAAAATGATAACAAACTCACAATTATCAACAACTGAACCTAAGAAACAAAAACTAAGCAAACAGCTAGAACAGGAACAGAATCACAGAAATGGAGATCACATAGAAGATTATCAGTGGGAATAGGGTAGGGGGAGAATAAGGGAAATAGGTACAGGGAATGAGAAGCATAATTGGTAGGCACAAAATGGACAAGGGGAAGTGAAGAAAAGTATAGGAAATGGAGAAGCCAAAGAACTTAATGTGTATGACCCATGGACATGAACTAAAGCGGGGTAATGCTGGAGGGAAGGCGGGGTGCAGGGCAGAGAGGGGTAAAAGGGAGAAAAATGGGACAACTCTATTAACATAATCAATAAAATATACTTGAAAAAAGAATAAACTCAAAATAGATTAAAGACCGAAATGTAATAGCTGAAACAACAAACCCCCTATAAGAAAACATAGGCAGTAAACTCTCTCATATTGTTCTTAGTTATATATATTTGGATATGTCTCCTTGGGCAAGAGAAACAAAAGAAAAAATAAATAATTGGGGCTAAACCAAATTAAACAGGTTTTGCACAGCAAAGGAAACCATCAATAAAATGAAAAGACAACCCAGTAAATGGAAGAATATATTTGCCAGTGATAATCTGATAAGGAGTTAATATCCAGAATATATAGGGAACTCGTACCACATAAACCAATAAGACGAACAATCTCATTTAAAAATGGGTAGAGGGCCTAAATAGAAATTTCTTCAAAGAGTACATACAGATGGCCAATAGACACATGAAAAGATGCTCACCATCACTAATCATCAGAGAAATGCAAATTAAAACTGCCGTGAGGTATCACCTCACACCCGTCAGAATGGCTATTATCAATTAATCAACAAGCAAGTGTTGGCAAAGATATGGAGAAAAGGGAACCCTTTTGGGGAAGTCACCATGGAAAACAGTTTGGAGGGTCCTCAAAAAATTAAAAATAGATCTACCAATAACCCGGCAGTCCCACTTCTGTGATTAATTTGGAGAGCTATGTGCTTCCCTATGTGAAATATTTATTATGTGCAATGTTTGTGGCAGCATTATTTACAATAGCCAACATATGGAAGCAACCTGAGTGTTCATTGATAGACAATTGTATAGCAAAGATTTCGTACATATATACAATGGAATATTACTTGGCTATACAGAAGAATGAAATCTTACCATTTGCAACAACATGGATGGACCTAGAAGGTATTATGCTAAGTGAAATATGTCAGACAGAGAAAGACAAATACCATATGACTTCACTTGTATGTGAAATCTAAAAAAAAAAAAACCCAAAACTGAAAACAAAACAGCAACAAACTCAGATACAGAGAATCTGAAAAACTGATGGTTGTTGGGTGGCCAGGTGGAAAAGGTGAAAGGGATTGAGAAGTACAAACTACCGGCTATAAAAACAGTCACAGGGATTTAAAGTGCAGCAAAAGGGAACATAGTCAATAATACTGTAATAACTATACATGGTGTCACGGGACTATATGGGGGGATCACCTCGTAGGTTACATAAATGTCTAACCAATATGCTGTACACTTGAAACCAATACAATATTGAATGTCAACTGATCTGAAAAACAAAAAATTAAAATAAAAGTGGTCTTTGAAAATGCAGTGTAATTTGGTGGGGTTTTTTTTTAGTACATCTGAATTTACCTGATTATGCTTAGAAGGTGAGCAAACTCAGTCCTGGTTACTCATTTTTATCTAAGTTTCCAGCAATCCATCACATCATGGTGAACTGTGCTACATTTACTAATGACACTCACTTAATTAATCCCAAGAGAGGCAGGAGCAAATGTCTGGTTTAGTCTTGACAATTATTAGAAATGTAACCAACAGCATTGCCTTTAGAATAAGTGACTAGAATTAAATACCTGTGGTAGTGCTGATGTTTTCTTCATACTTTTCAAATAGTTTAAGTCACTTCAGTTAGGAAAAGTTGTAGCACCTTGCCTTGAAAGAGTCTACCACTGTAACCCCCTTGTGAATATGAATATGGTAAATTTTGCTGAACCTCAGTAAACTGAAAACAAATTGGAGAATGTAGTGGATTGTATGGTATTTTCAGCATATTAAATATTGAGTGAAAGTTATAAATACTATCGATTGTTTTTAAATTAGAAAAGTATCTGTGCGTTCAATATCAATTTTAGCTCAGTTTTTTAGAAATCAGGAAATAAATTAGAATCATAATGCTGGCAGAGACCTCAACTAGCAAGGTTTTCTTTCCTCTTAGATCTAAGCCAGGCTGGGTAAAAGTGATCCTCAGAAGCTTGCTGGGAGCCGGGAAGTGGGACAGTAGGAAGAACACTGGTCTAGGGACCCGTACAACCTCTACTCTAGTCCCAGCTTTGCCTCAAGTTCCCCCCAAACCTCACAACTTCCCTGGGTCTAAGTCTCCTTATTGGTAAAATGAGGGAAATGGATAAAATAGTTTCTATAGCACTGACTAACTATATTAGTTTTCTATTGCTAAATAACAATTTACTGCAAACTTAGTGGCTTAAAACAGTGCCCATTTAGGGCAAAGGACTTGAATAGATATTTTTTTCAAAGAAGGCATCCAAATGGCTAACAGGTATATGAAAAATGTTCACCATCACTAATGATCAGGGAAATGCAAATCAAAACCACAATGAGGTATCACCTCATACCTATTAAGATGGCTTTTACCAAAAAGATGAGGTAACGTGTTGGCAAGGATGTAGGGAAAGTGAAATCCTGGTGCACTGTTAGTGGGAATGTAAATTGGTACAGCCACTGTAGAAACACTGTGGCAGTTCCTCTAAAAATTAAAAATTGAACTACCATATAATCCATTAATCTCACTCCTGAGTATATGTCTGAAGGAAGTAGAATCAGTATCTGCACTATCTGCACACTCATGTCCATTGCAGCATTATTCACAATAGCCAATACATGGGAAAAACCTGAGGGTCTGTCAATGAATGAATGAATAAAGAATATTATACACACATGACAAAATAAGAGGGATGGATCAATCCTGCCTTCACCCCTTAGTAGCAACCTCTGTTCAGGGCATTCATAGGGAGCCATTTTCAATGAAATTGACCTTTCTTCAGTCCAGACCCTTTGTGGTGATTTCAAGTGACTTAGGTACGGTTATGCCTATTCTTTTCATAGTGATTTTTTATTATAAAAATAAATGAAATGCAACCTGGAAGTATGGATGACCCATAGAAAAGAATGAACGACTGCATCATTCAAGGGTAACCACCATTTATGTAGGGTTGTATGTCTTTCTAGATGTTGTTCTATGACATGTGCATAAATTATTTTTAAAAGGATCTTGTACAGCACTTAACAGTTTATGGTGAAAATTTTTATGCCACTAAAGATATTTCTAGGATATCATTTTTAATTGAACTTATTGGGTTGATATTAGTTAGTAAAATTACTAACTAATTTAGGTTTTGGGTGTACAATTCTATAATACATCATCTGTATATTGTATTTTGTTTTCACCACCCCAAGTCAAGTTTCATTCTGTCAAGATTTATCCCCCTTACCCTCTCCTAACTTCCCCCAACCACCCTTTCCTCTGATAATCACCAAATGGCTGCCTCCTAATATTTCGTCTCATGGCTACACTGTATTTATTCAATAATTTCTGCTAAACAATTAGGTTGTTTCTACTTCTCACTTTTTATGAATAATGCCTCAGTGAACATTCAAGTAGCTAGAACTTTGAGCATCTCTTAAATGCATAGGATAAGTTTCTAGAAGTAAAATTGTTTGGATGGAGCATAGATACATATTGAAATTTTTTGAAATGTGTTGACAATGCCTTCTAATTGAAAATGCCCACTAATTAATATGGCATCATGATAAACACACTGAGTTTGTGGTAAATAGGTGGTCTGGAGCCCCTCTCTCATTGCTTGCTAGTAAATGAGATGATAAAATCGATATCCCTGACTCTCAATGTCCTCATCTGAAATTTGAAAATAATAATATCCACTCTATCTACCTCTTATAAAAGGTTATTATGCAGGTGAAGAGAGATGGGTTATGGGGCAAGAATTTTGAAAATCACAAAGTTATGAATAAATATAAGGCATTTATTTATCTCTTCTGCCCAGACAAGAACATTGATCTTCAGGAGAATCACCCATATTTTCATCCCCATTAAATGATACCTCTTCTGAGAACACGTGATTGTACTGACATCCCCCAAGTGTGCACTGTGAATTTGATGGCAGTCTACCGAGTTTGTTGCTGGCTCTAGTCCTGATCCCAAGTGTGCTTCCATATGTGTTTGCCTGTGCCTTTTCTTGCACGATTATGCCTATGACTTGGGAAATCTATTCTCTTTGGTTACTGTATTTATTTAGTTTTGTCACCTTGCTTTTACAAACTGGCTATTGACTCATTCCCCCTGATTCTCTATGAGGTTGTCTTTACTGGTACACATAGGCTGCATTTAGCACTCGTATGGTACTTTTCATCTTGAAAGCATTTTACAGACATTAGCTAATTAATTTTCACATCACAGCATGATAGGTAGGTAGGGAGCTAATCTAAGCATTTGAGCTATGGCAATGGAAGGTATGTTACAAGTGCAATAAATTATTTTTATTATTCTTTGGAGGAGGAAGAGATGGTTATATGATTTGTCCCAAACCACAGAAGGCTTTTACATTATACTGGAAATTCAAGCCTTATCTGATAAACTGACTTGTACTACAGGCCTTCTTTCCAGTTCTGATCCAGCTTGCTCCGCAAAACAGTATTACGGGAGTGAACCAGCCAGCTGGCTCTTTTATCCACTCTGCAGGGGAAGCAGCATTACTGCCACTTGAGTCACTTTCTTCCCTTCTCTCCTTTTTGCATGATGGTGCTTATTGAAATGAACCTGTTGAGGAATTTGGAAATATTTCAGAGGAACCTCCAAGTTAGGAGAGAGAACAGGCACCAGCTGGCGGCCACGCCCAGTATAGGGCAAGTGTGGGTTATAATTGGATTTAGAGTTGCATTGTAAGTTGCTTTTGAAATCTAAGTCTTCCTGATTGGCAAAATGATGATATCACTCTTGCTCTGGGAAGTAGTGAGGGCTAAAATCCCTGGCTTGGCTCTTATGGACTGTTCCATTAGGGACCTTAGAAGGGAGAGGGAGAATTCTGCAGTTTGTCAGCATTTTTCCCTTTAGCCCCTGGGCCTCCCTAGATCTCATAAGGATTTCCCAACTGCCCAGGATTCTCCAGAATTCCCCAAAAGTTGATGGGCTGTGAGCCCACAGGCTTTCTCTCTTCAAGGATCATATCTGAAGGTAATGAAATAATAAAATTCTTTTAGGAGAAGATCTAATTCAGTTTCCTGTGTTCTGAAATGTGGTCAAGACTTGCAGCATTAGTAATTGAGATGGTAAAATCCTTAGACTTTGAAAGTTGTTGGGGAAGAGGGTGCTGGTGGAAGAGGGAATGAGAAAAAACAAGTCCTGATGTTTGAGCTAGTTGCCAATAGCTCTTCTCTGATAGTCAGATTTCTCTAGTCTCCATAATTTCTCATGCCAGTGGGTGTCAGTCTGAACACCTAAGCAGATGGCCTAAATATGAGGGGAGATTTGACATTTAGCTGTTAATTTATTTTATGATGTTGGCTGCCATGTATTATACATGAGGTAAATAAAAGTGATGGACTAATTGTGGAAACGTGTACTGCCTTCCAATTATTCTTGGATTACGAGTTTAATATTTTGAAGTATTCCAATTACAGGAAGATTTGTCACTGCGGCAGACTTTTTCATTTGTGGAATTCCAACTTGATCTGCAGCAAGTCTCAGCTGATTTTGTTCTGCTCAGTAAATGAACGTCTTAGACTTTCTAACACATTTGGGTTTTTTTTTCCTAGTTGAATCATATTTTAGACTTATATTTTTGACAACCTATTTCACAGATGACTGGCCTCCCCCTCCCAATCTGGGATTCTGGTCCACTTTCAAAGAGGAGATCCACATTTGTTATCATAAAAGGGCAATCTTGTCATTTTAAAAAGATCACTTCTGGTTAATTCAAAATCTGTAACTTGTTTTGGTCTATTAGCTTTCTCATATTTCTTTTCATGAACAATTTGATTGGGAGAGGAATGGATCAACTCAACAAGATGGCTTAATGTTATCCCAATGTCTGGTTAAAAGTTACATATAAATTTTAAAAAGCAGAAACACTTAAGTTCTCTCAAGCTTAGCTTAACAGTAACAGGAGCACTAGAATGTTTAAAAGCTATAGGATTGTTTTACTTTGTGCCTAAAGACTTAATGAAACTTAATTTTGTTTCATTTTGACTTCATATTCTAATATATGCTAACAACTCAGAACCATCCTTCCCGTTTCATAAAATTTGAAATTTTATAAAAATGGAAATTCTTTTGTTTGCTAGTCAGTTTAAGGTTATTGTGTCTAATTCAGAGCTTGCCAATTTTATTTTGATCTTTTGCAAAAAGTGAGTTTCATACAATGAAGCATAGTAGCTTTATGACAAAGGAAAATGTTTTGCATATTATGGTTTGAGCATTCTACCCATAAATAGTTATATCAGTTTTATATGCTTGTATCTAATCTCATTCCAAAACATCATTAGAGATAGCTTAAACAAGTACATAAACCAAAATGGGCAAATTATAAGTGAGTTATAAATCAGGGGCAAGCAATTATAGACAGAAGAGAAAGTCAAAACTTGGAGAAGAGTTTGAACATTAAGTAGAGAACACAGTTGCTAGAGCTGAGCCACAAGTTTGCTCTGCATTCTTGGTATCCAAAGGAAAAGGGAAGCGAGATCAGTTCCATAAGATACAGCCTCTCTTCAGGATAAACCAAGCCTTTTTTTTTTCTGGTAATTAAGTTGTTTATATTAGTAGATTACTATATAAATATTAATATATCATATACATTTTGGAATAACTCACAATACAGGCTTTATTATTTTTTGCCATTTTTGTTCTATAGTAAAACTCAAGCATGGTGGCTTGGAACAACAAGTATTTATTATTTCTCTCTATTCTTGGGTGGGTGGTGCTTTTGGTTTGTGCTGGTTGGCTGGGTAGGGTGGTCTAAGATAGTCTAGGCTAGGAACTCTGGAATGACTGGGTTGTATCTCTGTGTGCTCCCTCATCTTCCAGAATGCTACTCAGGTTCATTCATGCTGTGCAGAAAGGTCCCCAGCACCAGGAGAGAGCAAGTTCCAATGAGTGACCATTCTTTTAGGTCCCTGTTTATATCACATTTGCTAATGTCCTTTTGGCCAAAGCAAGTCAGATGGCCAACCCAGATGCAAGGAACTGTGATGGGGATCCCAGCCCACAGGGTCCTTGTGTTGTGGCTGTGATGAACAAATTCCCATGGACTGCAGAAGTCCTGTGGAGAAAAAGGGACAGCATGGCTGCTCTCTGAGTGAGAGAGAGGGCTCCGACCCCTGCCTGGACAGTCTTTTGTTGTTTTTCTGGGTCCATTAAATCGAGGATGGTCCTCATTTACTATGCGCAGGTTTGCTTTCTGTGGTTACCTTTTACAGAAAACAAAGGAAAGGATGTTGCTAATTACATCAAAGAAGAAGGATATTTACAAATACAAGGGGAAAAGTGGTTGAACTGGTTACACTCCATACTTGGGAGGTTTAGCTCAGATTTTAGGAAGTTGCTTTAAAGATATACAGTAAACATTTGCTGCCTCAATTCAGGATGAGGGAGTTTTAGCAAAAAGCAAGGCTCATAACAGCCTAGGTACAATGCAGTCTTGATTCCCCACGGGAAAACCTAACAATGGGTGTGGGTCCTGCGTGCCAACTGGCTCCTGTCAGCTTTCCAATAGGGCTGGGCTACATTCCGCATACCATGAGGATAGGTTCCGTATAGAACTGAGAAACAGACTCTCCCTCTTGAGGGCAAGAGCTGCGAAGTCCTATTGCAAATGGGCATGGATGTGGAGAAGAAGGGAATTCTTGTGACTCTTTCTGCAAACCATCTTGCCGGGTTAGGAAGTCTGTCCTTCTCTTTACCACTCCCTATTGATCATTAAAGCTTAGTCCAACCCTGGAGTAGAAAAGGACATTGTATCTGTTGTCAATTAGTTGCCTTTCAGCTCCAAATGTGCCCTTCAATATACTATATTGTGCCATGTATAATACATATTTTTTTTGCCCAAATTTTTGAGGGAGAAATAAGGATGCACATTATACATGGGTAATACTAATTCTATATCTATACAAATGTTTTTAATTCTGTTATTTATGCTTATGCATTAAAAGTATAACTCTAGAAAGCAATAATGATATCTGTATGCAAAATAATAACTTGGAATACGAGAATTGGTTTTATTTCTAAATATAAATAAATAAATAACTGAATTAAAAAATTAAAATGAGAGGTTTTTTCATGAAAGTTTGGGCCAAAACTGTGGATGTGCACTATACACAGGAGCACATTATATATGGCCAAATAAGGGTACATGCTCTCTGATAACCAATTGGATTCTTTTAAACATTTCTCCTTAAAGTGAGCGTGGTGGTAAGCTTTCTCAGTAGAGAGCACTGGAGGGACATTGTGAAAGAAAAAGGCTCCCTGTGATTTCTGAAGGGCCAAGAGGTCACCAGTGTGGATGTGAGCACACCCTGTAGAGCCTGCACTAGCCACAGGCCCAGGGTCCCTCTGTGACTTTGCAATCTTGGCCAGGGGACAATGTTTCCTCAGGCCTCTCCGCATGGAAACCAGAACCTTGTGCAACCTACAAGCAACTGCCTACATCCTGGAAAGTTACACACTCAGGTATTAGTTCTTCTGCAAGCACCTGCTCCTCCTCCACCACCCTGTGCAGCCTGGTGGCCTCTGTGCCTGTTCCTCTAGCACCCCACACCCTAGCACCACCACACACCCATGTCGTTGTTGCCGATCGTCTGCTCCCCTGCGCGATTTCCACAAGGCTGGCTGGTGATTGTCCAGCAGTGCCAGCCCAGCTCTGGCTATGCTCATCCAGCCAACTTTTCTGCTATCTAGAGGCTGAACCATCCTTTCCAATGCGGTCTGACCTCTTGCAAGAATGTCCTTCCTTGGGTGGTCTCCCTCAGGCTTTGTGTACCTTAGAGAGTTTCCTTTATCTTGTTTATCTTTAGTTAAAGAAAATAATTCCTATGTTAAACTCCTTCTGCTTAATCTACTGTGTGGTTTCTAGCTCCTGGTTACACTCAGACTGCTACAGGCATGATGTAGAGAAAATGGAAAAGCTGAAGACTGTCCTCCTGATCTTGGTGAACAACTGGACGACTCAGGTACATGGGGATGCAAAGAAAAGGAAAAAGAATCATAGGAAAAAAGGGAAATAAAGGTATAGGGAGCTGATGATTTCTCTTCTCCTCCCCTCCCAGAGCAGAAGCCAGGGCTCTGTGTTTTGGGCATTAGAGTTACTCAGTCAATGTTGGGTAAGTGTGATTCTCATATGTTGGTGAGAGTATGTCATGGCATAAAGATCTTTGACAAACATCTGGCAGGATTTTTTTAAATTAAACTAAAAATATGAATATCCTATGACCCACAGATTTCAATTCTAGGAATTTACCCAAGAGAAATAAAAACATATGTCTATAAGAAGATTTGTACAGAAACAAACAGCTCTTTTATAATTGGCTTAAACTGGAAATAGCTCAAGTATTTATCAATAGGAAAATTGATAAAATGTGGTATATCATACACTGAAAACTTTTAGTAATAAAAAGGATAGCCTATTAATATATGCAGTAACATAGATGAATCTCCCAGATGGATGAATATCCATCCAGCAGTTCATTTATCCATTGTAGTTTTTTAGGTATTTCATAGTAAAGAACAGACATCTGTATACTTTCTGCTAAATATTTGAAATACTTGTTATTAAATGGTTCTATTTGCTCACAGTTATGTGAAGAAAACTTTACAAAAAAAGAGCACAAGTAGTAGTATTCCATATGAAGTTCTAAAAAAAGGAAAATCTAATCTATGGTAGATAAAAATCAGAACATTAGTTCCTTCTGGGAGGTGGAAGTGGTGGCTGAGTAGGAGAGGACATGAAGTGATTTTCTGGGATGTAGGTCATGTTCTGATATCTTGATAGACATTTGGGCAACACAGAGATAAGCATGTGTATTCACTTGTCAACAGATTCAGTCTAAGACCTCGCTGCCCCTGGTTACTAGGGGAAGACTGCTGCTCATGAGTTGAGACTACATATACAGCCACTTCCACTTGGCATGGGTTGACGCCTTAGGGTGGTAGCAGAAAATGTGTAGATAGATGTGTCCAAGACAGAGTTCCTGGAGCCTTATGCTTTGGTGGTCTTATGCAGAAATTTTCATGTGCACCAGGATAGGGGCATGGATGTGCGACAGGTGCCTGTGAATAGCGTAGTTTTGGGGTCAGCATGAAGAGGCCATCATAGATGGGCAAAAGGCCCAAGGCTAGGGGCAAAAGGCCCACAAAATGAATGTTAAATAGAAGTCAAAGAACTAAGGATAAGAAAAACCTCAGAGATCACCTGTTCATTCATTTATTCATTCATTCATTCATTCTATTGTACAAATACGTATTGATCGCCTACTATGTGCTATACAGTGGTCTAGGTGCTGGAGATACAGCAGTCAAGAAAACTGAGTCCCAATGGTTAAAAAAGCTATGTCCCAGTGGAAGAGAAATAGAGAATAAGCAAGTAAATAAGCAAGGGATAGACACCATGGAGAACATAAAGTAAGAGAAGGGGAAAAGGAGTATCAGAACAGAGGGAGTGGTATTTATAAGATGATAAGGGATGCATTCATACTTAAGGTAATATTTAAATACAGATCTGAAGGGTCTGAAGGAGGAGTGTTGCAGGTCAAGGGAGCAGCAAGTATGAAGGCCCTGGGGTAGGAGTTTGCTTGCATCTATATAGAAGAGTAAGAAGCTCGGTTTGACTGGAATCCACAAAGAAGAAAGCAATACGTGTGATCAGAAAGTTAGTGGGAGAGCAGATAAAATTTTAGGAATTTACTTTGAATAAAATAGGTTTTGAGCAGAGACATGAACATCAAAAGTAATATTTTAAACAGATCATACTAGCTATGCACAAATTACTGAGGGGCAGGGGTGGAAGCATGGAGGCCAATTATAGTGCTTTTGCATTAAACAAGGTGAGAAAACATGGTAGCTTGGACTAGGTAGGTGAGAGGATAAGATTTGGCCAGGCTTTGGATATAGTTGAAGGCAGAATCCATCAGAGATTTGGAAATGACTCCAAAGTTCATGGCCTGAGTGCGTGTCATGGAAAGAGCCATGTAGTAGGAACACATTAGGGGCAATAATCAGGAATTCAAGATTGGACATGTTGAATCTTAGATGACTTTTAGCCTTCTAATTGAAATGGTTAGGTAGGAAGTTGGGCAAATGAGTTTGGGTTCCAGAGAGGGGCGTGATCTATAGATATGACCTGCAGAGGTACCGCATATCAATGCTGTTAAGATTGCCTGGAGAGGAAGTGTAGGAAAGCAGAGAAGAGGATAAAGGATTGAAACCTGGGGTCTGCACGGTTGATGGGTCAGGGAGATCAGGAGCAACTAACCAAAGAAACTGGAGAGGGCTGGCCAGTGAGCAGTACCAAGAGAAAATGATGGTGTTATAGGCTGAAATTCAAATGTTGAAGCCTAGTCCCCATTGTGATGGTAGTTGGAGGTGAGGCCTTTGGGAGGAATTGGGTTGTGAGGACGAAGTCCTCACAAACGGGATGAATGCCCCTGTTGTTAAAGGGAGAGACGTTGGATCTCTCTCTTTCTCCACTGTCTACCAGGTAGACAGCAAGAAGATGGCCAACTACAAACCAAGAAGAACACTCTCACTAGAACTCAACCATGCTGGCACTCTGATCTTGGACTTCCTGTTCCACAAGGGCAAGAAATAAATGTGTGTTGCTTAAGCCTCCCAGTTCATAGTATTCTGTTACAGCAGCCTGAGCTAAGACAGGTGGCCAGAAGCCACATGAAGAAAGTATTGGAAGAGAAGGGGATAATCATTTATGTCAAACATTGCTAATGGCCCAGGGAACAGAGAGCAGTACTGTTCAGCCACTTTGTAACAGAGGCCAACAGGGATCAAGAGGACACTGTGCATCCAAGACTCTTGCTATCTCTCCACGGGTCACAGAAAACACCCTCTCAACGCCATGTATCCATCATCTCCTGGAAGTAGCGTGGCAAGTTTCAGGAGGTCAGAAATACCAAGCCACAGCATTTAGTGGGAGGGACGGCAGAAATCATTTCATTGCATTAACTTTTTCTATTGGATTAAAAGGTTCTGCCCAGCAGGAGAAGCTCAGAGGGAGGATGAGGTATTAAATAAGTAAGTAAATGAAGCTGCACTTTCTTTACACATCTGAATGTGGGATAAGTAATTAAGTGACCTTACCTCATTAATAGTCATACTCTGAAGGGTCTATTTTTAATGCACTTGACTAAAATATAATTTTCATTTTTAAAAGTATAATTAACAGTATGGACCCAAGTTTAATGTGCCTGTTGATTATAAATGAGATGCATATTTTATAATAATGCAGAGGTGGCTCAAATGTATGCGCAACACACAGCAGAGTGTGGGATAGTGCTGGGCAATCAATAAATATTTGTTAATTAAATAAGTCCAGTTGAATTTTTAATTTTTTTTCCTTGAGATTTCTAATCTTGTGGATGAGATCAGAATAGAGATCTTAAACAGAGACTTAGGTGCTGTTCTGGTTGTTTTCTAGGCAACATAAGAGTCATGGCAAAGTTGTCAAACTGTGAGAGAGGTGAATGAGAAGAGTTTGAGAAAAAGAGTAATTAATGGAAACACTTGCTAAATTAGCATTCTGTGACCAGTCCAGGGTGCTCGTGTTATTTATATAAACAGAACTTCTGTCTGTGTCAGCCTCTTGGAGTCTGTGTCAGAAATGGCCCTACTACTTTCAAATCATGCAACTCAGGGTCAGGGACCCTGGGGGATTGTGCCAGGTTACTGGTTAGATAAAGCAATGATGGCTCTTGAACTAGACTCTATTGGGTTTTTCTTCCAGTACCCTATCAGTGATCCTAAATTCATAACCTGTATTGATTTTCTTATGAACACAGACCATTCATTTTCAATAAGACACTCAAAAACTCTGGGGGGGGGGAGTGTGTGACTAGAAGGGACTGAGAAAACATCAATATTTACAAAATACTTGTATCTACTTAGTGCTTATTCTCCACATTCCTTGACCTATGACACAAGTGAAGGAGATCTGTCCTATAGTGCCTGGGTAGAGAACTTAAATACTTAGAGGATCCAAAAGTTTGGTTAAAAAAACAAAGGTTATTTGAGGACTATGGCAAAGTAGAGAGTGTGCGTGCTGGTGGAAGGGAGAGGCTGGTGGTCAGCTCCAGCCAGTTTGCACAGGCTGATTGTTGCCCCACCTGACCATTTTCCAGAACACTGGATTTCTATGTGAACTCTCCAATTTTGTGTAATGACTGCTAATTCGGATTTCAAAAAATTGGGTCATCAGAACATTGTGCAAGTAAAACTTAAAAAACAAACAAACTCGTCGCTGTGATGGGTTTGGCCAGAGGCTTCCCCTTTGCAACTCTGGTATAGAGGTTTTAGGTTAATTTGCAATCTCCATTAATACGTATTTCTTATCAAGGAACTCCGGTGGGCCTAGCATTGTAGTAAGCACTCTGGGGATGGGGAAAAACCTTCCATAATTCAGCACACACTTCTTATCTTCTGGGAGTTGTCAACTCAGTGAGGAAGACCAATATATGTGTATCTATACATGGATATACAACTATGTAACTATGCATTAGAAAGAACTGGAGAGGCGTGTAATCAATAATAGAGTGGGTGGTATAAACTATAGGCGCTACAGGAATTCAGAGGATGGTTAGTAGAAACAAACTGGGGAGTGCCATGGGCTGATTATTGATGTTTTGTCCCTCAGTTCCAAATACACTCCTTTTGCTTGATCTGTGACAATGGACCTGGGCCCTTTAACTATTTTTCCTTTGCCAGCTGACATGATGATAAGCTTTGTCATAACACAAAGAGAAAGTTTTGCTTCCTGGTTCTGGTGTGCTAGCTTGGCAGGTTCCCTCACCTGCTTTCCAACACCTGGCTCCTCCACTTCCCAGCTCCTCCAGTGCCCATCGGCCTGCAGATTCTCCTGCCATCCATGTCGGGCAGTTTTATAGCGGATGCCTGCAGTGAGACGTCTCCCCGTAAACAGCTTTCCTGATATCCTAGACAATGGATTTCAGGAAAGTTCCAGAAGGAGGATTTCTGGCAGTTTGCACCAACGACAGAGCACCTGCGATTCACTGAGCCACAGCTGTGCCCAGTCCAAGGTCCAGATCTTAGCCCAAGAACCTCCCTCATGGGTGCCATTCCCTTGTTACTCCAATCCCTTGTTAGAGTTAATAATTTTTATATTAAAATGTCTCTGTTAAAATGACAGGGCAATCTGGGTCTCCTGACTGGACCAAAAGTGATATACGTTGTGTTTTTCCACCTTAAACTCGTAATGACTTTTCCAGGGACCATGCCTTGCATCACTCCAAACATTTGGTTTCAATCCATCTTCCTTCTCTCCCTCCTGGTGATTGGTTTATAGAGCAGGTGCTTTATCGGAGAACTTACTTTATTTTTTTTAAAACTTGAGCTGGGGTGATGGACATATTCTACACTGAGGTTATAATGGTAGTTACATATAGGTATATAATGTACCTTTAAAATGAGTATATTTATTGTATGTAAAGCATATCTCAATACACTTATTCTCTGAGACTGAAGCTACAAATACAAACTCAGGACCTCCTGAGGCCTTAGTTCCAGCCTGTTGGGGAAGGTCAGCCTGAGAAAAGAAAACTGACGTGCACAGAGCTGAAGATGAGACACAGGAGAGGGGGAGTGGGCAAATTCTGGCCCTTGGTTTCTTTTGTTTCCAAGAGTGGATCTACCCCTTTCTTTTCTGTTATTTGTTCATATGAACTAATAAATTCTCCATTTTGCATTAAGTGGTTTACTTTTATTTTCTTTTACTTGTAACTAAAATATCTAGTACAGAAAGGAAAGGTCATTGTAGGCTGAGCTAATCAGGGTGAGCAGACTATTTCAGAGGTGAGGGTGACCTGGATCTTGTAGGGTGCACAGAGAAGAGGTAGAAATACACTTTAGGTAGAAAACAAAGGTAGGGTATGGCACTGGTTTAGAGAGACTCACAGAGCATAGCAGTTCCAAGCAGGGACTTTGAAATCATATGGACTCGTGCTTACATCTTAGCTTTGCTGTTTGTAGGCTAGTGTCCTGGGAGAGAGTCCCGGGGTCCCAGAGTTTGAGATAATTTTATGCAATATTTAAATGAGATTAAGTATTATATTTAAAGCATCACAGTGACTATCATGGTAATAGAAATGATAGTAAAATTAGCAGTGAAAGTAATTCATGGTCATTCTTATTGGAAGAGAATATATAAAAAACAGAATCATTTTATTTCAGATGCATAATTGGTATAATTTACATCATTCTCTAGAAAGTTTAAGAAAAATTATTAACCAAATTACACTCACTTAGAAAAGAAGTAGGTGATTCCTAAAAGTCAGCAATGGCTCCCCAAGAACAGGTTGTGCCAAATTAACTTCCCATCCCTTTTGTCAATTTTATGAGATGGAGGGAGTAGTAGAGAAATGTTATCAACATGGTCTGTCCTCTTTGAAAGGCCCTTGTTAAAGTTACAACAGAGCCTGAATTGGACAGTTTCAACTAGAAGCCTTCCCTTTTACAGAGTATCTTAGGCTTCTCATCAGCTATGTTCAATTTTTAAAAGCCTTTTCTTTTATTCACCTGAAATGTCTCTATTTGCCTCTTAGTTCTGCTGTTTGGACGTGCATACAAAAAAGACTAGTTCTAAAAAAAAAAAAAGACGACTAGTTCTACCTTCTACTACAAAAGGATATCTCCCACATCTTCCTTATATGTTCTCCTTTGTTGTATCAATCTTCAATTTCTCACATTGCTCTTCAGTTAAAATAATTTCTAAACATACACAGTTTTCCTTCACTTTGGTGCTTTATTTTGCCCTGTCCCTTTGGAAGTGTGGAGCCTTTTAGACTTGGTTGTGATAGTTCTGATGATTTCAGACCTATGTGGATTGCAGAAAGACTGATACATAGGATGCTTTACATTTTTATCTTATGATTTCAGTAGTTAGTATTTTAAAGAAGCCCTGTCAAATTGTTGATTCACTTTGAACTTGAGAAGAAAAAAATTCAACTGTACCATTTCAGTTATACCCTTCCAAATCTCCAGCATAGTTGTGCTGTAACTTGATTTTTAAATCATTTTTTATGGTTATTCTATTACATTTGTCCCAATTTTCCCCCTTTGCCCTCCTCTGCTCATCCTACCCCCTACTCCTACAGTCACCCCCCACCCTACTGTCCATGTCCATGGTCATTCATACATGTTCTTTGACTAGCCCCTTCCCCTTATTTCCACCATTATGCCCCTTCCCCCACCTCTGGTTACTGTCAGTCTTTTCCATATTCCCATGCCTGTGGTTCTATTTGAAATCTAAAATGTAAGATTTTAGATTTTAGATTTTTACCATTATACTTGATCCCATCATCTATCGCATCAGTACCTCTCCTGGCTTCATTTCATCTTCAGACTGGATTGGCTTGACCCCACATCATGGGCCACTGACAGAATGGGGCAGAACCGAGTGTGGATCCCTGCAGCACCCCTTAAAGGCTGCCTTCTACGCTGACATGTTTTGTTAATTGGTACTCTTTCAGCAAAGCGTTTCAAGCAGCTACAAATTTTCTTATTTGCATTTTCTTATTTCCACGTCATCTTCTCACGTGGATATCATGGACAATTTTTTCAGGTTATGAGAAGAACCTCAATCCTAGGTTATATTAGTCAGAGTTCTTCAGAGAAACAACAATGACCATAAATGTGTACGTGTGTGTATGTGTGTGTATGTGTGTTCAACTGATTGGATGAGGTCCACCCACATTCTAGAGAGTAATCTGTTTGACTTAAAGTCCACTGATTTAGATGCTAATTTCATCCAGAAACACCTTCACAGAAACATCCAGTACAGTGTTTTCACCAGATGTCTAGGCCTCATGGCCCTGCTGAGTGGACACATAAAATTAAGCATTACACTAGTGTTCAAACTCCGGCATGAAGGTTGCCATGAGGAAGTTTTCAGTCCACATCCTTCACAAAGGCACTGTGTCGAGGGAAGGAGTGGACACCAAACTGTAGTCAGTGCGCTTGTCACCAAGCAATGTGCCCCAGACTGTGACTGCATCTGCCAGCAGGAAGGGCACTTTGTTCCAATTAGTGTATAGGCACAATCTATTTACCAAGCCCTGTGCCTTGGGGCACCTTTTTCTAATTTGCACAGATCCTTCACTTCTAATTCTGACTCAGCTTCTCAGTAGCTAGCTGCCCATGGACTAAACCATTCATTTCTATGAAGACAGTTTTCCTCATCTGGAAAACGGGGTGTGTACCTGGTTGTGAGACTTAGACCAAATGAGTTAACATTTATGAAATGCCTGTGGCCTAGCTGTCTGGCACACAGTAGTAATGTAGGAAAAGGCACGCAACCTGGTCTTCCCTCCAGAATAACCTCTTAGCATGTTCTCAATTGCAAATATTTGTTCCTTACATGGCTTCTCTATGGATTCCGTTTAGACCCATTGGCTGATTTGGATGACCACAGGGGCCGATTTCCAAACATTTAAACAACAAGAGACTCAGACATTGCAATGCCTCGTCTGGCTTAGACAAGGACTGCTGGAGTTGAGGGACAGTGAGACAAGCTGTAAGTTCCCGTTGCCTGAAGCACACAGCTGGCAAGTCTAATTTTAAGTCCTTGCTGACGTCCTCTTTGACATCATAAATGCAGAATGTTCTATTTTATAAAAACAATAAGTTCCAGGAAGAAAATAAACAGATGACAGCCACGCAGCCTTCCAAAATGGAGCGGAACACATGGTCACAAATAATGTTTGTAAATAAATTAATAAGTTGTTCAAAGAAATTCAGAATTAGGAATGGATAAATAACAAGATTATTTTTCCCTTAATTAAAAGTACTTGGCTGGCTTAAAATACTGAAGTGTCACCTGTCTTTGTACAGGAGGGACACTTGGAATCAAGATTAAATCTCTCCTAGTTTCACGACAGGTTACAGTCTCCTCCTCCAACGGAGGGACAATGAATAAATCAAATGTTAATGAGTAGAGAATAAGAACACACCTTATTCTTGATTTTATTTTATTTCTTTAGTTAATTAATTTATTGTTTTTTTAGAGAGGGAAAGGGAGGGAGAAAGAGCAGGAGAGCAACATCAATGGGTGATTGCCTCTCATGCAGCCCCTACCTGGCCCACAATCCAGGCATGTGCTGTGGACTGGGGATGGAACTGGTGACCCTTTGGTTTGCAGGCCAGCACTGAATCCACTGAGCCACATCAGCCAGGGCTTATTCTTGATTTTAATAAAAGTCACAATTTGAAAACAGCTGAGAATGTAGTTCCTCTGTAGAGTATGTCCCTACTCCGATAGACTCTGCTCCGGATTAATTTAAAGTTGTTCTTAACAAAACATGTTAGCATCCTTATGGTCTTTTTTCTTGCCCCTCCTCTTCCCCTTGTCTACAGAAAAGCAAACTCGACAGTGATAGTGGTGTTTGCACATGCTCGGCAGAAAGGAAACCAATGCCTAGTGAATCTGGTCTGTTTTCTTTTCAGTCATTACCCCCAGCCATGGCTTTCTGTCTCCCTCCCCCTGAAGTTGGGCCTTCCTGTGTATGTCTGTGTACAAGAAGAAAAAAAGAAAGAAAGGGAGGGAGGAAGAAAGGAAGGAAGGAAAAAGAGACCAATAGTAAATGGAAAAGCAGAAACAAAATGGGAGAGGATGAGAAACTTGGATGGTCCCTTTGGCTTTTTGTCTGGTATCCAGTGAATGAGACTGATTCTGTGATGACTTATCAAGGGTAGAAAGAGCTTGGTGCTTTGGATGCAATTCCTGCTCAATTGCATTAATCTGCTTGCAACTCCTGAGGCCCTCCATTTCCTCAAGTCCCTCTAAGCTATAGTTAATAGAAAGGCAGCCTCAAAGCCTTCAAGGTTGTCTACTTCACTTTGTAGACAAAAGAACTAAGGCCTTGTGAAGGATGACTGAGCCAAGGTCATTCAGCCAGCTGTGGCTTTAGCTGCACTACAATCCACGCTTCCTGGAATCCACGCTTCCTGGAATCAATCCACGCTTTTGTCACAGTTCTGTGCAAAGTCTCTACAAACAGCTCACTGTTCCTATTATCTCTAGTTAGATGTCACTTTGAGATTTCCTGAAAATACAGTTGAACAAATGCCAGCTGGCCTGTGCATTGATTTACTTTTCTTATGCTTTTCCAGGAGGCTGAGAAGCATGGGCAGTCATATTAACTTCAAATAAATACCTTGGTTCAGCTTAAAACAATCTCCACTCTCATCATCGTCCCCAATCCTCCTAGGGCTCATGCTTCAGCGACTCTAATCCACTCTCTTCCCTTACACACATCCAGTCTCACTTTTTTATCCTGCACTTGCTATACTTTCTGCCTGAGAAATCATAACAGCAGTGACAGCAATTGGCATTTATTGGTTGCATACAGTGCCTTACCAGCAATGATTGATTGGCAGATCACTAGGATTAATCACCTAGGGACTTAGAACATTGGCACACTGACTAACCACAGCACTGTCATTCATTGCTTCTGAGGCTGAAGGGAATATTTCATTGTGTTATACGGGGAATTTCATGCCGTACCAGTTAAAACTCAGACAGGAAAACAGAAACTGGGCTAGCTATTTCAAGAAAGAAGGGCCTTATAATAGGGAATTGGGCCTGTTCCCTATGACTGGTGTAACTCTGCATCAAATGTCATCCCGCAAACTGAAAAGTCTCCAGCTGGATACCCCATTGGGGCACAAGCCTGCCTGGGTTGCAGGCCAGATCCCCTGTTGGGGGCATGCAAGCGGTAACTGATTGATGTCTCTCTCCTGCACATAGATGTTTCTCTTCCTCCCTCCCTTTCTTCCCATCTCTCCAGAAATGAATAAATTAAAATCTTTAAAAAAATAGAGGATTGGATACAGACAAAACAGCTGGAACAACTGCACATTGAAATTGGAAGAACTGGGCATTAAAAGGTCAGGAAAAGGCTGTTAGCTCTCAGGTTCTTGCTGTAGTTAGAGGACCTGCAAAACAGTCACCATAGCTTGGAACACTGAAAAATATGTTTCCCACCTGCTGACAGCTATGCATGTGCCGGCCTCTGCTGGAAGAGCACTAATTCCCCTCTGTTGCATTTCTGCCTTCCACATATCATGGGGGTTCTTTTTATTGGTGCAATCTAGCCTGGAAACCTTATAGCAAGGAATTCTGGGAAATGTAGTTTCCAGATAGAAGCTAGAAGGGGAATATAAAGGAGAAAATGGTGACAAATTGCCAAAAATCTGGCACAGATGGCACCCATGTTTCTTTATATTGCAGTGGGAAAAGGAAGGGAAAAATCTTTTTTAGCTCCTACATCCATTCTAGGTAAGCAGTGACTTTTCCTACCAAAAGGAATCTCAACTTCCTCCTCTCATCACTATAGCCTACAAAACAGAACA
Organism: Glossophaga mutica; assembly: GCA_039655065.1. Taxonomy (NCBI): domain Eukaryota; kingdom Metazoa; phylum Chordata; class Mammalia; order Chiroptera; family Phyllostomidae; genus Glossophaga; species Glossophaga mutica. The sequence goes on along the minus strand of CM077304.1, from coordinate 18,815,877 downwards.
CCATATGGAGAAAGAAGCTGTCAATGACATTGCAAACACAAAACACAAAGGCTGCAGTCATTCCCAGGTGAATAATCTAGGTCAGAGGTTAAGAACCTTTTTCTGTAAGGGGCCACATAGTGAATATTTTAGACTTTGTGGGCTATCTGGCATCTGTCACAGCTATTCCACTCTGCCCTCATAGTGCCAAAGCAACCATAGACAGTGTGTAAATGGTTGAATAACTATGTTCCAATAAAACTTTAGTTACAAAAACAGTCAGTGGGCCAGACTTGGCCTGCAGCCTGTAGTTTTCTGATCTCTAAACTAAATAAGTAATAAACGAAAAAATCAAAAAACCAAAACCCAAGCTCCTCCCAACACAAGCTAAACAAACTAAAAACCATTTCAGCCACCTAGTAGAGCTAGCTGGGATAATGACAATTATCCTTCTGTCCAGAAGGATACAGAATATACAATTACTTGCTTACTTGTCTTGGTTAAGGGTTTGGGGATGAGGGCTATTCCTATAGTTTGATGAAGAGCAAGCAGAGACAAAAAAAAAAAAAAAAAATCCATGTACACCTTTGAAGCTGCTTATACCTGTGACTATGTGTAGTATCTAGGATATCTAATTTCCATTACAGAGTTTGAACCTAGGCTTCTCAACAAAATTATTTGCACCATTGTAGATGATCTTTCCATTGTAAATGATGAAAACCTGATCCAAATCGACTTAAACAAAGGAAGGATGCCTTGGCTCTTGTAGCTGAACACACCGGGTTATAACTGATTTGTTGCAAAGTTGGTGCTAGGTGTGCATGCATTGTTACTAGAGATCAGTCTCTCTCCACTACTTAGCTCTGCTTCTCTCCGCTTTTCTTCATTCTCACTCAGGCAGACTTTCCCTTTGGGGTGGCACACCTATGATTGGCCGGCATCACAAGCCTGTTGGGAATGGAGTGACACTTCCCGCATATTTCTAGCAAAGTCCCCAGGCTCACTCCAGTAGGCCTGAACTGAGTCTCAGGTTTAATATGGAACCAATTATTCTGGCGAGAGGGAAAGAAAATGTGCCCTGTTGAGGTAGGATTGGCTACAACTCAACCACCCAGACTTAGAATAGGGGAGGAAGCGTAGTTCCTAAAAGGAAAATCAGAATGTCTTTATGACAGTGTAGTGAAATGAAGGCTAGGAAAGTAGGAACTACCATGAGTCTACAACTGGACTTGCTTTCGCAGAGTTCCAAGTTCCCCCACGCAGGCTTAAGCACAGATGCCTAAACCAGGGCTACTGTTTCTAATGTTTATAGTTTGGAGTCCAATGTCCCTCTAAGTAATGGTGCTATATCAGCCATAGGCATATAGTTGGTATGAGACAGATCAATAAATAAGGTTGAATGACAATGGAACTTACTTAATTTGGATAAATATAACAAACATTTCGTGAAATAACTTTCTGAAGATTCTTAAATGAAATGGAGACCATTTTCCTTTCTAAACCAGAATCATGTGATCATTTGTTCTTATTTTTCTTTCAATCTCTTGAAAGCAGTTAATGAATGAGAGAGTGAGAGAGAGAGAGAGAGAGAGAGAGAGAGAGAGGAGAGAAAGGTCACAGTTTTCTTTCTAGGAGGCTATAATACTTGACATTACTTTTCCTTTAGCTTATTCATTGGATTGAATAAACACTTTGAAGCTTCTAAAAACAAAGATCATATAGATTTCATTTTATCAGGTTAAAGAGATATGAGTTTCATTCTCCTTGAAACAGTCCCTACCCTAACAGCTGTGGATACACAATCTAAGTGTGGCCACTGGTACGGTGGGGTGAGCAAGCACTGACCTTTTAGATTAGTGCCTAAGCCTTCATTAAGAAGAGCATCCAAAATGACAGCCATGCCTCTAAGGAAGTCCAGCATTCCACACTGGTAGCCCAAGCAGTGAAAATTGATTTGGCGTGGGATTCTCCTCTCCAGGGCCCCCATACTGGGAGCCAGGAGCACAAGACAGCATGCTGGCAAATTCCAGTCACTTAGGAGCTTTCCTTTATGATGCTGCTTTGTAAGAATGTGTCTAGTTAAATTCACAGGGTCATTGACTGTGGCTTTCAAAACACGAGGTTTTATGAAGGAATGCAGACCTGGAATCCAAGGTTCAGAGCCCAGACCTTCAAACAGATTAATCGCCATGGGGAGCATCATAAGAGTTTTCTAACTTTGGCTTCATCCTGTGCCCTAGCAACCGTGGGCTCCTATTCAGCAGACCCAGGTATCCACTATGGTCTGTTGGACAGAGCACTGGGCGGGAAGCCAGGAACTGGGCCAGGCTCATTTCAGCTCCCCAACTGGCTCCCTGTGTGCCGCCTTGAGCAGGTTCTTAACTGCCCTGTCTGCATTTCTATCCTATTAAGTTAAGAGGAGAACGATAATGCCCCAAGACACAGAGTTCCAGGGTGGGGAGCAGAGGTGGGACAGGTGCACATGTGTGTCTGTGTCTGCTAGGGAGGGGGAGTGTCTGGTCGGTGAGTAAATCATTGGCATTGGAGAAAGCATCCTGCTCTGTCTAGTGGATAAAACAAGTGACTCTTTGCTGCTCCTACATTTGCCTTCTGATAAGCTGAAGAAGAGTGATAGGGGGACAAAAGAGATAAATGAGACTGAGGAACAAATGAAGAATTGACCATCTAGACCACGAGCTTAATGCAACCTTTTTAAAGAATTTTGTAAAATCCTGTATGAAAATGTAAGGCTATATTTTTCCAAATTTGAATTTAAAATGATATTTTTCTACAACAGGGGGCCATATGGGAAGACCTAAATAAATATTTATCACATCAGTGAAATAATTTTAAACATTAGCTAGAATTTAGCCTGTCTGTATCGGACAAGGCAACCTGTGGAGATTACTGTGGCATTTATTGAGAGTCTCCTGAATGCCAGAGGTGAAACCTCACACTTTTGTATAGATTGTTTTATTTCCTCCTAGTAAGGGACACGTAAAATAGATGTTTGTCATTGTCCCCATTTTACAGATTGGGAAAACAGCCTAGGTGTACAGGAGCTAAATACATTTCCACGAAGTTGTAGAGCTAGGATTAAAACCCAAGCAGGGCAGCTGACTCTAGAGTCCGCATAACCCCCTCCAGTGCTCTGCAAGTGATTGTCCTGTCCACCTGCCACTGTCATATGAGGCTAGGAAGACCTGGGACTGAAGGTACCACCTAGAAAGGAGTGCTGGTCCTGGGCTGGGTTGCCAGCTTTAACAAATAAAAATTCAGAATGCTTAGTTCAATTTGAATTTAAGATAAACAACAATCAATATTTTATTAAAGTGTGTCTTATTCCATAGGTGGGACATGCTTATTATGAAAAAAATTGTTTGTTTAACTGAAATTTAGATTGAACTGGGTATCATCTATTTAATGTCACCAACCTTCTCCCTTGGGAGACATGGCTGCTGGTGAAGAAAGAATGCATTCCATAAATCTTGGGCAGTCTGGGATCCCAAAGAAGAGGACCTGCACAGTGACCTCCTCTTTACAGTTTATCACACCTAGTCTCAACCTCCTACCCAGAGATACTTGCTTCTCCAAGCCAGTTGAAATCTGAGGTGCTTTAGGCATTTATAGCAAATATAGGTTAACTGAGCGTGAAGGAAGAGTGGGTATGTTGTAGAGAAAACCATCATTACATAAATATGCCTTGAGTTTCTGGGAGGAGTTCAGGGGCAATTTCTGCCCATATAGAGTTGACCCTTAAACAACACAAGAGGATGGGGTTAAGGTATATATCCCCTTGCACAGTCAAAAATCCTTGTGTAACTTTTGACTCCCTCCCAGAATCTGAATTCCAATAGCTTACTACTGTCTGGAAGCCTTGCAGACACCATAAACAGTAGATTAACAAATATTTGGTATGTTATATGTATCACCTACTGTATTCTGACAATAAAATAAGCTAGAGAAAAGAAAATGTTAAGAAAATCATAAGGAAAATTTATTTTCAGAATTTATTGAAAAGAATCCACACGTAAGTGACCCAAGCAGTTCAAACTCCTATTGTTCAAGGATCAATGTAATAATAGCCGCAGGCCTATACCCTCTAGCTGCCTGTGGCTCAGAGATGTGTTTTCTTTGGCTCAATGATTATTGCTGACATCCTGCCTTCTGTCCATCAAAGTCCATACCTATCTTATTTTTTTATACTTGGCTACTGGCCTATTCTACTGATTTATGTTATCTGTCTGCACCCTCTCCTTAGCTGTTTGAGTTGATAACTACCTTTAGGAAGACACCTCCCCAATAGATAACCAGAATTCAATTTTAATTCTACAACTGCATTGGATTAAATGTCATAAGTTAGGCAAACGTATGAAGGTTTTAATACAATTTATGCAAATTCCCAATGATCCTCCTATTTCATACAGATAGCAATGACCATTGGTAAAAAAAAAATCCTAGTGAAGCCCACAGGTAGAGACAGTGTGTAATTGAGCACTGGATTGAGTCGGGCTGCTCTGAGCCTTGAAAGAGCATGTGGTGTAAATGTTAATAGGGACTAACATGAAGAAGAAGGCTCAAGGGGCTGGACCGGAACATCTTTGGTTTAGAGGCAGTGAGGCACTTAATCTTCGATTTATAAACAGCCCAGAATCATATGTAGGAATATCCATTTTCTGCTTATGAGAGTCTCTTTCTCCAAAGAAGTAAAGAGATCTGCCAACCATTTAAATGAAGAAAAATGGGCCTTAGACTTTCATTTTGTCTGCCTTGATATAAACCAGATTATGAATTTAGAAGACTTTAACCTTACACATGGCTCCATGTTCTGAACAGAATCACGCTTCAAATTGCTGATTGTAATCTGCTCCATTGTAGAAAAAAGTTGTTGAGGGTTTGAAGAAATGATGTTAATAAATCATGTGCACAATTTCATGAAGCAACTAATTTTACTTTTCCTGCTTTGACCACATTGTTATATCAACACCTTTTATTAAGTGTCAATGGATTAAATAAAGTAAAAACCAAGCATGATGTGAAGAAGTATTGATGGAACCATTAAGCTGTTCTTAAACTTCCTTTGTCTTTACTCAGAACTCAACTTCTGATTTATAAATGGACAATGAAAAGTACCATTTGAACTTGGGAGAAGAATGCATCTCAGATTACTTTCCTGTTTCTAGCCTTGAGAAAGATCATTGATGAGGGGCCAGAGGAGGTATAAATGCCAAAGCCTGTTAAGTATTTAAATCTGGCTGGTGACTATTTATCATCATGTTTCTTTTATCCTCACCCAAACCATTAGGTAATCAAGTTTAGACTATTCACTTACGCGTTTTCAATATTTATCTTCAGGCCATTTAAACCAAGGTGCATTTCCGTGATTAAAAGTGGCACAATGAGGAGAGTTATGAAACATGACTATAAAAGAAGAAAATTGGAAAGATAAGCTAAATAAACGAAACCAATGAGAAAACAGGCTTCACAAAGAGATGGAAATACATGTAATTTTGTGGAAGAAATAGATAATGTTAGTTAAAAGGTTTATAAAGTGCTTGGGGGGAAATGAGAGTCAGCTATTTAAATGAGGCTGAAATGAACTAGAAATCAGTGGAGCTGATGGAGTGGAGAAATAAATTATTTGAGATTCAAGGTTTTAAATAGGGATGCAGTGGTGTTTGGGGACAGAATGTCAGAAGACCAACATGGGTGAATTACAGAGATCAAGGTGGGAGATAATGAATAAACTTGAGGAGCCTGGATGGAGGGAAGAAAAAAGAATGAATTCTAAAATGATAAAAGTGGTCTTGAGTCAAAATGCATAACACATTGAGACTAAAATATGAATATTCAACAGTAATATAAGATCATCGGATTAAATAGTTAAGAAATGATATGAATATAATAAGAACTAGAAAAGATGGAGCAGATGAAAAAAAGGCATTTTCTATTTCCCTTTTAGGATTAAGAGGTCTGATTGCAAATAGAGGGGAGTGAATTTCAAGATAAATAAAATTATTGTGCTCTTGGCAAATAAAGGAAGCTACTAGTAATGAGAGAAGAAATGGTGCCTGTACACACACACACACACACACACACACACACACACACGGCGGTTGGGGGGGGGAGGAGAGAGAGAGACAGAGAGACAGAGAGAGAGGGAGAGAGAAGTATACTATATTTGGCAACACTTCCTTCTTCCAGGAAGCAGTCCCTGAAAATTCTTACATAGTGTCCTCTTTATTAGTGTATTTGAAGATTTAAAGTAGCACCATTCATAGTATTTTTCTCTCTTAATTTGCAATTATCTTTGTGTTTTGGAAGAAAAATTTTCCTCATTGTTATCATACGTGTGGGTTTCGTGTCTCTTCCCATTTTTCAAGAGTGAGGATGACAGGGCTTTTTAAATTTTGTTTGTCCTTTTCCCCATAGTACAGAACCAGCTCACAATGCTTTTTGACTATTTCTGCAACTATTACATACAAAAAACTGGTATGGGAAAAGAGTCATATTTTCAGAAAAAAAGAAGCTAAAATTTAGAATGGAAATTAAATTCAGAAATAAGTAATCTGGATAGAAGAATAGAAAAATATTAACGGATGAGAGCCAATTCAACCAGATGTCTGACCGCTGGGAGGTCACTATGACCATTATGGAACAAAGACATTTCAAATTGAAATGCAAAGCTAACTCAAGCATTATTTCACCTGACAAAAAATAGCCACATACTTACACAAATGGATGTTCTCCACCCCCCAACCCTGGGCAGGCAAAATCAATTACATAATTTTTCTAAAAAGGGTTGTCCTCCTGTTCTGCTGCTAACAATGGATAGGTGTGTACCTAGCCTAGATGAATGTTTTTAGGTCCCTGTATCAGACCTTGAATTTGACCAGAGTTTCTCCCAAGCCTTTCTCAAGGGCATTGGAAAATTTTTCATTTGCACAGTAAAATGAATTTAACAATCAAAGCCATAGAGAAAACCAGGCCAGTTGAATTCACTATCAATTGTGTACTCGGATTTTTTTTCCTGAAAAATCATCTGGTCTACAATGGGATTCATAGATAAAAGGCACAAAGTTGACAGTGACTTGTTAATTTAGAGACAGAAGCAAAAGAGAGGGTATACTGTATGAAGGTGTATTCAGGTAATTTCTACGAAGTCTGTCTGGAAACCGTTGATTCAGGTACTGTTTCATTAACTCTCCAGGCTCAGCTCACTAGTAGATCTGTTGGCAGAATGCAGAGACCTCTATTCTTTATCATCAATGAACACTTGAGTTAGGTCCCTCATATTAGATCTCAATAAAGCCATCTTCCTGCTCTCAAGCGATTCCCCACGACTGTGTGATTAAGGGTATCCGTGTGTGGTTTCCCGGTGCCAAACAAATGAGAAATTTTTATGTGAAACAGAAGTCTGTATTACAGGGCATTAAGCATTCTTCATGACACCAGCGGGATATAAGCAAGGTGTGGATCTTTTCTTAGCAGAAGTGCTAATATGGTACTTTCTAGAATCAGAGCATGGCTCGGGGAAGTGGAGACATTATGCACTCTGAAACTCTCAAATTACTTTTGGCTGAGTTTCAGCATGATTCGGACCCTTGATTCTGTCAGGTGGGGGTAGCAATTGTTTCAGTGGAATGCAGCCCAGAAGCTGTGAATTTATGAGCATGGCTTCCAGAAAAGAGAAAGCACATTTCATGGTGCCTACCCATGGTGCCCCAAGGCTTGGGATGGTGGGTAGGGACTTGAATGGTCTATTGCTTCACATAAATTGAAACCCTTTCTGGATTTACCTCTAGTCTATGTTTGAATGGCTTGGGGCATTTGTTTCCCTCCCAATCCCCTGCCTTCTTTATTAAACTCTCCCCACTAGCATTGCCATCTTTTTCTTCTTTATTTTTCATCTATTAAAAGCGAATTTTGTGACTCATTTGAAGCTGCCTTCTCTTTTCTTTTTTCCTCCACCAGTTCCACCTTCATTTCTTCCTCAAGCCTTGCTATGGGCCAGGTACAGCATTGGAGGTGGGAACACACAGCAAAATGATGATGGACCTGTGAAGAGAAATAGACAGATCTATTCCAGTTGGAGATTTCAACACACTCTTTCAGTAACTGATATAGGAAAAAGAAACCTCAGGGCTCACAGTCACGTGGGAAATTAGGAATGTGCACCATCCATTATTGGACAGGTGATAAGTGTGTCAACAAAGATATTTTGTGTATGTTGTGGCAGAGGATGATCAAGAGGGTTTGGGAAAAGTTTTGTGTTTGACTGTAAGCTCCACAAGGGCTCAGAGTCTCTGGTATCAGACATTGAAGGAGGCTGAGTATTAGGTGATGATGGCTTGCTATATAAAGGTTACAAAGGTATGAGAGGAGAAAAAAGAAGGAAGAGTTAAGTGAGACAATTTGCATCTTGAAGCATGAGTTAATAGTGAATAGGCGTAGCACATTGGGCAGGAGAGTTCAGCTACTGGAGGGTGGAGCTGAAGACACCACTTTAAATATATTCTGTCAGCACATGGACTATATATTTTTACTCTTTTAACCCTTGATTATTACAGAATGTCCTTTGTAGATTTTCAGTGAAAAGTATTGTTGGGATGAATAAAGGTGATAGGAGCCATCAGAGTATTTTAATTAAGGGAATAAAATAATTAGATCTATAATTTACAAAGGTGACCCTGCCATTGGTATGAGATAGAGCATTACAGTTTTGGAGTATAGAATATAACAGTTTGGATTATGGCTACACTTAAAAAGGGGAAAAGTGTGTGTGTGTGTGTGTGTGTGTGTGTGTGCGCGCATGTGGTAGAAAGAGAAGAGAGACTAGAAAACAGCATACATTGCTCTATTATGTATATTTGCGCACTGCCCCACAATGTATTTTTCACAGTGTCATGGACAGAAACAGTTTAAGAAACCATTTAAAAATAAGTGGATCCAAGTTTGGAAAAGTAGAGGCAACAAGACAGACTACATCTGCAATCGAGACAGAGAATAATGAAGGCCTGGAGGAGGCAGCTGCTTTATGTGGCAAGGAGCTACGTTGGCTTCATGTTCTGACTTACCATTTCTATTCCTGTGTTGCATTTTGCAGAACCCTGAATAAAGGAGGAAATTGGAAAGCTGGAAGGAAGCTCCAACTTAAAGTCAGAGAACTTTTGTTTAGTTTTCCCTTTGTAACAAAGCTGGAGAAGTTATCCTCATCTTAATGTGCTTTTGTTTTAGAAAAAGACATCTTAAAATACTACTGTAAAAGTGTAGTTACTGATGCCCATGGTGTCCAGGCCCACTCCGAGGCTGAAGTGCCTAGATTCATAGATGTTATTGCAGAAGGAGAAATGGCTCTGGTTTTAGGATCAGATGAGCAGCTGCAGGCTGCATTGCAGCCACAGGCTACATTAGCTTCCTCGGGATGCCATCACGGTTCCCACTAACCAGTGGCTTAGAACAACAGGAATTTATTCCCTCCAGTTCTCAAGGCTGGAAGTCTGAAATCAGGTGTTGACCGGGTCACATTCCTTCTGAAGGCTCTCAGGGAGAATCTGCTCTTTGCCTCTTCCAGCTTCTGGCGCTCACAGCATTTTTTCTGACTTGTGGCCACTTCACTTTAGGGTCCGCCTGGATAATCCACAATGGTTTTCTCATCTCAAGATTCTTAATTACACCTGCAAAAATTATTTTCCCAAATAAGATAATGTTCATAGGTTCTGGGGATTAGGACAGAAACATATCTTTGGAGCGGGGGGACTACTCAGCCCACTACAGAAGAAAAGTGTACTTTAGCCCATATTTGTATATGACACTTCACCATAAAAGACCTGGCCTATGCATTTGCTATGGATGGAATGTCTGTGTCCTTGTCAAGTTCATATGTCGATACTCTAATCCCTAATGTGTTGGTGTTTGGAGATGGGGCCTTTGGGAAGTAGATAGTCATGGGGGTGGAGCTATCATGGCGGGGCGGTGCCCTTATAAACAGAACGAGAACGTGCATATTCTCTCTCTCTCTCTCCCTCCTCCTTCCCTTCTTCCCTTCTCTCCTTCCTCTCTCTTGGCCATGTGAGGTACAAACAGAAGGCAGCTATCTGCAAACCAGAAAGTAGGTCTTCACCAAACACCAGAACTGCCAGCACTTTGATCTCGGAATTCCCAACCTCCGTAACTGAGAAATTTATGTTTGTTGTTGAAGCCACCAGTCTATGGTGTAGCAGCTCAAGCTGACAGAGACAGCAGCCAAGCTAACACAATGTGGAAAATGATTCACTCTGTGGACGATGCTGAGCATTGGTGCTGAAGCAAGTGGATAGAATGGCGAGCCAAGAGGCTGAGATTCAGAGTTGACAATTTGTTTCTTTGTTATTGTGAAAAAAAATCAAGAGTTTATTGGTTGGGGGGGTTGATAAGAGTATATATTTTCCTATGGTACTATTCTGGGAAAATAACACCAAATAGGCAAAGCAAAAGTTTGTTAAGAAAGGGATGCCTACCTATATAATTTGGGACTATTGCCTAACCTCCCAAATTCTCAAAATCCTCTTCTGTAAAGTTAAACTGGATGATTCTAGGTTCCTTTCTACTTTCACAATTATTTCCTTCTGTCAGAACTTTGTAGCAGGGGTCTAGCTCCCCAGCCCCCTTTCCTCCCCTTTTGCATCACTAGGTGCTTGTAGTTGGCTCAGGTTATCATAAGATGACTTGCTGGTGTGCAGGCAAGTGAAACCCCACAGCGGCCTGTCCCTCTGCCAGTGGGCAGGTCTCTGGAGAACTCCAGAATGGAATGTACCTCCTTAAGCAAATTCAAGGTTTTATTGGCAAATATAATGTAGTAATGCACCATCTATATTATCATTATAACTTAGAGGATCCACTTTGGAACACCAACAGAAGAGGTGATGTAAGTGTGCCTGTGAAGCACGGGACAGTCCGTTGGAATCCTTAGGTGTTTGGTAATTGCTTGTTGTATTTGCACACGCAGGTGTAGGAAAGGAATTCACGGTACAGTCTCTACTTTTAATTTGTTTTATTCCAAACAGAGAGGCAGGGGGTGTGAGGGGGAGAGAGATAAAAAGAAAGAGACATAGATCTGAGAGAGCCTCCTGCAGGTACCCAGACCAGGACTGAACCCCCAGCCTAGGTGTATGCCCTGACCAGGAATTGAACCCACCACCTTTAGATTGATGGGGCAAGGCTCCAGCCAACTGAGCCACACTGGCCAGAGCTATTATCTCTACTTTTGAAGGAAACCTCCGGAGTTCCTGCCTTATCACTGGCTCACTCACTGTTCCTTCCACTTCAGAGTTGGAAACCTGAAGCTGTACTCGCCTTGGGGTTCAAACAGCCCCCTCGGCTTCCAGAACTCCAACCTTGTTAGGATGTGGCTCTGCTCCCATCCCTTCCTTGTCTGGAGCCCCTGGCATTGTATTCACTCCGCCACTCCAGGATTCAAACAGCCCTGCAGACATCTGCAGCTTTGCTTCTAAATGGCCTCGAGCAGTTTTGATGCTTTGAGCCTCGGAACCCTGGTACCTCTGGCTTTGTGGCTTCAGTGCTGAAAAACCCCTTTGCTGCTGCCCCTTCCCTCTAGGCATCTGACCTTCAATTAGCTGCTTCTGCTGACACCTAGCAAAGGCCCTTCTAGGGGAAGACCTTCAGTCTGTCAAAAGGAGCTCTCTCCCTACCGGGCACTATCCTGCCACGTTTTCTTCTTCCAAGATAGAAGAAGGGAAAACAAAACACAGCCAACTCTTATGTGCTAACAACCTATAAGATCTAGCCCAGCTCTGGGGTACGGTCCACCCAGGCCGCGCAGAGGCTGCCTCAGTTACTGTGGCAACCCGACATTCATTCCGGCTGCCAGCCTTCATGAATAGTTAATAGGGATTCTGCATTTTATAGTTTCTCTACTTCAGACTTGTCCACTTAAGCACAACATCAATCTACCTACTTTAAATGACTAAATCTATTGTTATTTTTTAAACTAAAAATTCAGATATAGGAAGTTTCCAATAAATATTTGATGAATGAATACATGAATGAATGAATGGTTTGAAATGCTCTGGGTCTGTAACAACATGAGGTAGTGTGAAACGCACTCAGTGGAATAGATTCCTCTGGAGAATGACGTGAAGATTCAAGAAAATCTGTGTGGGACACCACTTCATCTTCCCTCATGTACGATCTACCCTTTTCTTGAAATGGGCCTGGGCTATTATTATATGATTCCACACTACATTTGGATACAGATATTTAATCATAGCAGATGCTGCTTTTACACTGGTCCTTCGCCAAATCAACATTTTCACATAATCTCAAAATGTTAAATTGCTATCTCCCTTCAAAGACATTGCCCTTCCCTACACTGCCTGCATACACTTTTATGTGGCTTCTAGTCCACTCCACAAACTGCCCTTGAACCTGGCTAAATTCTCTGCTTTCAGTACTCGTTAATCCTAGATTTGTGCCTGTCATAAAACATATGATATAGGACATCTAAGTGTGAGTCTGCCTCCCTTCCTAAATTGTAGGTGTCTTCGATTCTCGGACTTACTCATTCTTATTTTCCCTGTGCCCTGGCATCATCACTCAACTGAACTTCTCAATTTTGCTTGTCCCTCCCTTCCCCAAGCAGGGCATTCCTATTTTTTTTTTTCCTTTGGTGGGCCATTGGGCTGCTGTTTGACTGTATATGTGCCTTTGCCTTGGAGGAAGAATATTATTATGGGACTTGGGATACAAAATGAAGTCAAGTGACCGGTCTGTTTAAGAAATATTTAAGCCTCCAACATTAGCTATAAATCCTTTAGCAAGGACTCCAGAAGCTCCCCGGCTCCCTTTTATGAGGATTTCTCTTGATAAGAACAGCAGGCAAACTTTCCCCAAAAAAGCAACATCCACCCTCCAAATCACAAGCATTTTCTGGAGTGTGACACTCATTTGTTCATTTAGTTGACAAGAATTCTTGGTGCCTAGAATTTTCCAGATACTTTCAGACCCGATGGGCTAGAAACCAGTGTGTTCTTTAAAATAGGCAACCAGTTGAATTGATATCTGAGTCGCAGGAGATTATTACAAAAAGAGCTTAAAATCCCCATCTTTGGGAGTCTCACCGTTTTGTACTATTTTAGAATGGCTTTTGGTACTGGAAACAAAAGTCAAGGTGCTGTGACTCCTGCACCACCAGATACCTCCTGTCCCTAAAGAGGTTCTTTTTCCTCAGTCCATGAGGGTGATTTGAAAGTTCAAAGCACAAAGAGATTGAACAGCACAAACAAATGAATGAATAGAAAACTCATAGACACAGATAACAGTATGGTGATTACCAGAAGGAAGAGGAGTTGAAGAGGGTGAAAGGGGGATAAATGGTGATAGAACTATACACATGAAACCTGTATAATTTTATTAGCCAATGTCTTACCAAATTTATTTATTCAATAAATAAAAATGAAAAATAAAAGAATTAAAATAAGTTCAAAACACACTAGATTTTTAAGGGTTTCATCATAATTTTCCCATTCTCATTGTTACATTGTAGTTTTCAACAAAACAAGCTGGTTCATCCCTGACCCCCATTTAAATATTTAAATTTCTGGGCTTAGGTGAAACTGCTGAATGTTTTTAAACATCCCATTTCTTACTCATCTTAAATATTTTGATATGTTATCTTTTATGCAACTTTTTTACCAATATTTTAACTTTTATTTTTTTATTGTTGTTCAAATAAAGTTGACTCCATTTTCCCCCTGTACCCCCCCCAGCCATCCCCACCTCCCACCCTCAATCCTACCCCTCTTTGGCTTTGTCCATGTGTCCTTTACACATGTTCCTTGATAACCCTTCCCCCTTTTCCCCCTCATTATCCCCTCCCACCTCCGCTCTGGTTACTGTCAGTTTGTTCTTAATTTCAGTGTCTCTGGTTGTATTTTGCCTGCTTATTTGTTTTGTTGATTAGGTTCCATTTATAGGTGAGATTATATGGGATTTATCTTTTACACAACTTTTAGCAGTTCAGTTTTGTTGCCATATAATTTAGTGACAAATGAAAGTGACGATGGTTCTGTGGAGACTCTATTTTGGTTTTATTATTAATTTAATTGATTTTCAGAACTTTATGTTTATGAGCAAGTGGGTTTTTTCTAAAGATACCAGAACTCTAGCATGCAGGTGAGGAGACCTGAGTTTGAGCCCTAGCTCTGCCACTTTCTAGCCGGACTGAGCAGCCTGTCACAGGTACCAGCGCCACACTGGGAGAGTCGGAGGACCTCAGCTGGAAGCCCATCCTGCTCTCCCGCCATCTCCTGCCTTTCAGCTCCACAGTCCACTCCCCCACCCATCAGTGGTTCTCATCGCCAAAGTCTTTTCACTAACATGATCCACCCTCTTCAGAAGTCAGTTACAGTTGGTGTAGCCCACGTAACCTGTTGCTTTGAAAAAACTGCGTTGCAAAAGGTGTTGCTTTGGTTTTATTCTAATGACTAGTTGGGCCAGTCTGTTAACTCGTCTTTAATTTGAAGTATGCTAGATAATCTCTAAAGACCTCTGTGGCTCTAAAATTCAATAACATTCTACACATGTTTTGGGAAAAAATAATAGATGTTTAAATATACCTTACATAGTCAAGATATAGTCAGACTCACTTTCCTTAGAGGTAGTTCTGTATCTTACCCTCCTTAAATCTTTAGGAGACTTTCCAGTTCAGTCTTTCGTACATTTATTCGTTCAACAAACATTTACTCAACAAACCCTATGTAGCCATCTCTATAACAGACACAGAGTTATAAAGATAAATAAAATATTATGTTGATCCTGGCTAGATACCTCAGTTGGTTAGCGCTTCATCCCAATATTCCAAGATTGTCAGTTCAATCCCTGGCCAGGACCCATATAAGAAGCAACCAATTAATGTATAAATAAATGAAACAATAAGTCAATGTTTCCCCCCTTCTCTTTTTCTTCCCCTCCTTCCTCTCTATCTCTAAAATCAATAAATACATTTTAAAAATTATCTCTACTGCTGAGATATCCATTGGAAGAGGTAGCTCTGAAACACTGCACTATAGCAATGTAGAGAGAACTAGGAACATCAGTGAGTGGGTACTTTGGGCATATGCCCTTATCTCGCGAGAGGATGGGCAGTGATGAACAAGATTTTTTCTTTTCCATTTCCCTTGCCTTCTGCCTCCCACACACAAACACACAAATGCACACGTGTTCAATGTAACTTAGCATGCACAAAGAAGCTCCGTGTACAACATACTTTTACTTTGCAAAGTATGTAAGTGAGAGAAATATAGTCCACTTTATCAAGTAGTTTACGCCCTCTTAAGGGAGATAGAGTAGGCTCATAAATGTCTGCACTGTTAAGTAAAGCAAGGTGCATACTGTAAATAAGATCTAAAAACTTCCCCGAAGGGATTCTAAGGCGAGAGCACGGCCAGGTGGGAGCATCAGGAGAGGCTGGATGGAGAGGCTGACACGTCAGGTCCACTTTTATAGTGGCTCGGAATTTTCAACTAAGTATCGGGTGTCCTGCAACTATTGACTTGCAAAGTGAAAATCACTTCATGTTTCTCTGTTGGAAATGAGTTCCTTTTTTGTATTTAAATGTGTTTAAACTACTTGATGTAGTTTAGTAGTGCTGTCCAAAAAAAAGCCCTTTAACTGGCTCCGTGGTTTGGGTATTTCCACTCCTCCTGGCTGCTTTGTACGGCTACCAAGAGTTAGCTGTATTTGTTCCCAAGCTGCTGTAATTTAATTAAATATTATGTAAAACTGATGAAATATGAGAGAGAGAGAGAAGACAGGAGTTGTTCCTTCTATAAAAATTAAATTGCTTTGAAAGGCTAAATAAAGGCAAGTCATTAAAAAATGGCTGTTAAGTTACGAGCAGATGAAAAAGGTAAAAGATTCAGGAAAAAGTAATAAAAGAAACTCTATTCAGCAGACCCACACTTAAAGAAGAAGTTTTGACTTCACATAAAAATCTGATCGAAGTAAAACTCTGGATATAAATATGTACTATTTTTATGATGCCCCTGCACTAATTGACTTTTTCATACGAATGTTTCAAATTGTCACGTCACAATGTCTCTAGACGGAAGCCATCCTTACTCCGAGTCCCTTTATATTACTAGGCCTCCATCAGAGCCTTCGGTGTGCCCCTGCAGGAGTTCCACAGCAGTTCATTGGTTAGATTGATTGTTCTATCACATACATTTATCATGAAGCTTAAATCCAGCTCTCACCAAGCCAACACAGCCATGAGGCCAAGGCTGTGAATTCTGATAAAAGAGAAAGGGAAAGAGTGCTCCATCCCAAATGTTTTCTTCTCGGTGTACGTTTTCTCCACAGGCAATCCCTTCCACCTCTACTTTTTTCCTCCATGCTAACTCCCCAATCTGTATTTTCTGCCCTGGATTCTTCACATCTTTCTTACTGACGGTGGTACATTTTTCATCCAGGTTCATAAAGCTTTCGACTGTTCATGGTAGCCCTCTTAAACTATATTATGCAGTGGACCCTCTGTATCTGTGGGTTCTCTGTCTGTTGGATTCAACCAACTGGGGATCAAAAATATTGGGGGAAAAGGTTCCTCGTTGCTGATGTGTATTATGTAGGTAGGCCTGCAATGTTTGAATCTGTACTGAACATATACAGACTTTTTCCCGTCTTTTTTTTTTTATTTTTATTTTAATTGTTGTTCTTGTACAGTTCTCTGTCTTTTACTCCCACCCCAGCCCTCCCCACCTCCCTCCCATTTCCACCCCCCACCATAGTTTTTGTCCATGTGTCCTTTATACTTGTTCCTGTAAACCCTTCCCCTTTTCCCCTGAAATTCCCTCCCCTCTCCCCTCTGGTCACTGTCAGCCTGTTCTCAATGTCTTAACTATACAGTATAATGACTATGCACATAGCATTTACATTGTATTAGATATTAGAGTAATCTAGAGATGATTTCAAGTATATGAGAGGATGTGTGTAGGTTCTGTGCAAACACTACACTCTTTTATATAAGGGACTCGAGTACCAGTGGGGTTTTGTGTGCCTGGGGTGTCCTGGAACCAAAGCCCCGCAGTTCCAAGCAATGACTATACTCGTTAATTGTCTAACCATATTTGTTAACATATGTTAATGTTGGTATATAGTAAACATGTATTTTTATATACACCCATATTTACATTATTTAGAACAGTGCCTGGCATATATAAATATTTGGTCCAACATACATATTTGCTTTTATTATAAACATAAAATTATTCTTATTGGCTATTTTGCAATTTCTTTAAATATTCTTCTCATCTTATTTGAAACACCAGAGCCAAGAGACATAAATGCCTTACCTAATTAGTAGATAAACTCATAGAAAACAAGGTGCTAGTGCCTTGAGATTTTTACCTTATTAAATTCAACTATTGATTTCATACAAGATTGACCCATACTATATAAAAGATCCTGAGCTGCATATGAAGTCAACACAAATCCTTGATAGGCTGAGAGAGGGATTTGTTCCAAGTTCTTATGTTAGAGATTCATTTAAAGAAGTTAGTTTGAAAGTAACTAAAAGGGCCTGGGAAGCTGTTTTTTATTAGTTTTGCTTTGTGTGGCTTACTACACAGTAAGGATCTAGTCTGGATTAACATTGGAGGTATGATAATAGTTTTATTTAGTTTGTTCTTTTTAAAGTTATTTCTTGTGTTTATTTCTAACATTGAAATTATTAATATTTTCTGAGAAACTCCAATTTATAAAGCTGCAGCCAACATCAGCTATTCCCAGAGGTTAGAATCTCTGGGGGTAAAGGTGGGAAGTTTTTAAAACCATAAGAAAATGGAATTGCAACTTGGACTTATGTAGACCTATAGGATCAGTATGCTTGCAGGTGGGACCCAGAATATTTACTTTTAAACTCTTGCTCTCATTTCCAACCTCTAGGATTTGTGGTCAAATGTGATACTGTTGAACAGCGCATCACTGTCTGGTGGGAGTTAACTGAAATGCAGACCCAAGGGCTTGGGTACATAACATTTTGAACAATATGATTGGCCCTTTGACCAGGCTTCAGAGATATAGAAGCCATTCAGTGACACTTCTATTACATTTTGCTGCCTTGCAAATATGGAGGAAGTGCTCAAGTCAGAGAGCTAGATTTGGGGTGATTATGTGTTTTTAACCTATTCACATTGGTTAAGTTTCTTACTAACAGCAAAAAATGGAGTTAGCAAGAGGACATAACCACACACATCCATCTCACATTTGAAGTGACTTTCTATCAGTCTATCCTTGCTTCTCTCCCTGCCTTGAACTTTGTCTGAATTGACTTGAACCACAGTAATACTTTTAAACTTCAATTGATTATAGAGAACATTATTATTTTTTTTTTGCAAAGACTAACTGGCAAGAAGGTTAGTGACTTTCAAAGTAATATTTTTCTTGGCTGGACATTTTGGTTTTCTCAGCATTACTCTCTATGGCTTCCTTTTGTCACTTGTCTAGCAGTCCCGCATCCCTGATATTCTTGCCCTATCAAGTCCTTGATTTTTCAGCTACCATTTGTCGGTTCTTTTCCATTGCTTTTCCTGGTTCTTCTAAGTGGGCCAATTTCAATTTGCATGTGGAAGCTCTTTCACCTCTCTTCCCATCTAAATTTGTTTCCTCTTGAGTTTTCTGTTGAATACCTTTCTGCAGGAGTCCAAAGACAAAACGATCAGTTTATTAGCTAGAGAAAGGTTATTAACCCAAAGTCCTCCAAGAGCCAGGTGAACACAGCAATGACTCAAGCAAGCAGGTCGGTGACTGAGGTGAAGAGTCAATAATGATTTGCCTTCCTGAATGGTGTCTTGCTAGAATATAAGCTCATGGGTGCCAGATCACCCAGGGTTTCAACAGAAGACAGGGGCCCAACATTTTAAGCGAAACATCTTGGTTTTTAAATGTTGGTATCTAACTTAATTATTTTGTCAAACCTTGTGAAAGAAAAGAAAAATAGAATAGTGGGTGGAAAATGAGCTACAATGCCTTTTATAGAAATAATGCTGCCTTTTATGTTCATATCTCCCCCTCTGACCCAGGAGGTTGGTTCTCACTGTTGCTTGAGTTCAGGTCACCACCTATAAGGAGGGTCACAAAACAATAAATGTTTAGATCTTCCTTGGGGGTTATGGACTGAAAGCTTATGTCTCCCAGCATTCATATGTTGAAACCCTAACCCCTTCCACTGTGATGGTATTGGGTGTGGGCCTTTGTGGGGTGATAAGGTTTAGTTGAGGTCATGAGGGTGGAGCCCGCACACTGGGTGAGTGTCCTTATAAGAAGAACAGATTAGAATGTGCTCTGTCTCCACTGTATGAAGATGCAAGAAGATAGCCCATCTACAAACCAAGCAGAGAGCTCTCACCAGATACTGAATCTGAGGCACCTTGATCTTGGACTTCCCAGCCTCCAGAACTATGAGAAATAATTCTTTTTAAAAAATTTAAGTCACCTAGTCTGTGGCACTTTGTTAAAGCAGCTAAACTAAGTCACACAGTCAACCTGGGTTATTTGGACTGTGCCCAGAGTATAGTGGTAGGATGTTCAGGTGGGAACCTTTTTTTTTTTTTTTTTTAACCCTAGCTTCCTGTTTCTGTAGGGAGGGGCATCACACATGCTATCCTCTCCTATTTGCTTCTTCACCTGTTTCCTCCCCGAAGTGGAAGACTAAACCATCTGAGTGGAAACATGGAAGCAAGAAGAGAACACACAGTGAAGGTCTTCTCTCTCCTTTTCCTTTCTGAGCCAGGAAGTGCCATCCTATGTGGCTTTTCCATGTTGTAAGTGGGAAGTCTGCAGTAGCAGTGCCATCTGTGGTCCAGTGGGTGGACCTTTATAATCCCCAGCTTCAAATTCAGAAGTCCAATGTTGTGTCACAGCCAAGCTGTGTTTTCCACAGGCCAAGAAAGCTTGCACTTTGGTCTCATCGGCCTGATATCTCCATCTCTTCTGTCTCTTAATTGGTTCAAAACTCTAACAGTTAATATGGTATAATTTCTAATCTCTCCAAATTTTATATTCCAATTTGGACACCAATTTTTAGATTCTTTGAAAGTAAATAAACTCTAATTTAAAATCTGTTCAGGAATAATCTACCTTTCTGTGCTTTCCTTAGAAGCATATGCAGGATTCTGGTCCTATTCTTTCTCACGTGTCTCAAGAATGGGTCAATCAATTCTATCCTAGATAGTGGGATGCCAGAGGCACTTCTGTTTTGCCACTGGGGCTTGCAATCAGTGTTTATTCTTAAAATATCCCTCCAAGATATTTTCTATTTGGGCATCATACTTGAGTTTGTGTTCTCTTATTATTTTGTAATTGTTAGCTTTCTTGTTATTTTTCTGCCTCCAAGTAAGTGGATAGGCTTGAGTTATCATACTTTATCTCTGTTGATGTTAGATCAGAAAGGAGGACCAATCCTTTTCTTTGTCACATATTTATATTAGAAACATTGGTTTTCTTCCAAATCTTTTCATTATGAGTATATTCGGGGAGGAAGAGAGAGAAGGGAGGCCAGTGTATCATATAACACGGATCCTAATCATACTAATCAAAGCTACATTCCATTCAGTCAGATTCATTAGGAACTATGAAGATCATCATTAGGGCTTCAGCAATAAAAAAAAAAATGAAATGTGAGATTTTATGAAGAAAACCACAAGCTTGGAACTGTACAGAAAAAAAAAAATTCCTATGTTATCATGAGTTATCAAGGCTCAGCAGGTGGCGCTTATTGCTGTCAACTAACCATATATTAAGACCCAGGACAGAAGATTTCACTGTTGGATTTATATTTCTGATCCTTCTGTAGAAGATCTTCCCTAGGGATGCAGTAGAGGTCCTTCCCAAGTTCACTCTGAATCTTCTGCCCTTCAGTTACCTGCTTCCACTATAACCTGTGAAATTCTTATTCATTTAGGGATAAATTCTAATCCTACCTTTGTGTGAAATGCTTCTTCTACCTTCCCCTAATTAAAATGTGTATTTTTGGTGACAATACCATCTCCTTAGAAGCTGCCTGCATTGAAGGGTACCCATTTGTCCATCTCGAGTCAGTTGTTTAGGAAGAGGAATCAATCAGCTATTACACCACTACGCCAAGATCTTTGTTTTGCCACCATCGCTCACCAGTATGCTTCCTCTTGAAAATGGATACGGTATTTTGGAGTGGTATCATCCACCTGGGGTCCACAAGTCTTACCCAAAGACAATAGTACCAGAGTTTCTTCTTTACCCTATCCCATACAAGGGTCTCCTTGATAACAACATCTATGTGGATGGCCTCTAGCATCCTGGTTTTGCTTGTCTTTATCTCTGATGATCTGCCTTAATTTGGGCCCCTTCTTGTTCTATCAACTGTCACTGCCTCTCTCTTTCTGATCACCCAGACTTTCTTAGTTTCCATTAAGTGATTTTCTGGTTAATCCAAACAGTTGTCATGTCCTCCTTCTCCTAACATCCATAGTGCATTGCTAGTCTCTTCTTTCTGTCTCTTATGTGTATGCCTTATGTTAGAGTCGCTCATGTTCCTCTACTTTATCAAAAGCAAAATGAAATAGAAGAAAAATGTACAGCAGAGTCAGATTGGCTTGACTTACAATGCCAATAATTCTGCTGCTTTCTGGCTTTGTTGTCTTTGATAACTAACTCAATTTTTTTTTGAGCCTCAGTGATTTCAGTCTTTTCCTGAAAATCAGAGATAATAATAGCTACTTTTATATGTTGGTTTTGGGAAAATGCACATAAAACACTTAACATAGATTTTTGTTAAACGGCAATCAGAAACTTCAAGGAAATTATTATTACTGAAACTGGAAAAAAAGAGTCTATTACTGATCTTCACCCCCATGCTTATGCCTTGCCCAATGGCTGTGATGGTTATTATTTAATGAATAAATAAATGAACAAATGAATGAGTGAATAGTTTAAGACTCTTCCTGTCAAAGGATTCTTTTACTTCTTAATAAAAATAAAAAACATTGCATTTGAAACTGAGGATACAAATTAAGTAATTAGTCTTACTTCTGGTCAAGATAGAGGCATAGGAAAACATGCCTCACCTCCTCATACAACTACAGCAAAAATTACAGCTAGACTACAAAACAAATATCACCCCAGAATTGTCAGAAAAATCAAGCTATGTGGAAGTTGGACAAGCAAGGAATTAAAGAAGCCACATTCATTCAAACAGGTAGGGGGAGCAGAGATGCAGAGATCACAGAGAGGTACGGAGAGGTGCCAAGACACAGAGTGGCATAGAGAAGTGCAGGGAAGCAGAATGGGTGTTCCCACATCTACTGTGGTAGATAAAAATCTAGAGGCATACCTCAGAAGTGAGGGATCCCAGCCCCAGACCAGGCTACCCAGCCCAGGGTTCCAACACCAGGAAGATAAATCCCCATAACTTCTGGTTATAAAAACCAGTGGGGTTGGAACAGCAGAAGAAACTGCTAGAGTATCAGTAGTCTCCTCTTAAAGGGCCCAACAGAGACTTAGGACATATGCAGACTCATTCCCTCTGGACTTCGGCACCAGGGGAAGAACTGGAAAAGCATCTGTGGCAAATGGGGAGAAACTAAAGTGACTAGCAACAGGATGAGTGTCAGGAGACAGCTTCATCCTGGGCAAAAAAGCCAGAGGTAAGGCAGCAGCATTGCCCCTCTCCAAGCTCTCCCCCTCACAGAGCCACCGAGCAGTGACAGAGGTTGGCCTGCCCTGGTGATTACCTAAGACTCTGCCCCACCCAACTTACAAGTACGCTTTACTACATTAGGCCATGCTACTAAGACAGGGAGTCAAAGCAGGTCTACTTAATATACAGAAATAAACACAGGGAGGCTGCCAAAATGGGGAGACAAAGAAATATGGCCCAGATGAAAGAAAAAAACCTCTATAAAAAGAACTAAAGGAAATGGGGACAAAAAAAATCTATCAGATGCAGAGTTCAAAACACTGGTTATCAGGATACTCAAGGAACTCACTGGATAGTTCAACAGCATAAAAAAGACCCAGGCAGAAATGAAAGTTCCATTAAGTGAAATAAAGGAAAATCTGCAGGGAACCAGCAGTGGAGGGGATGAAGTTGGGAATCAAATCAATGATTGAGAACATAAGGAAGAAATAAGAATTCAACCAGAGCAGCACAAAGAAACAAGCATTCAAAAAATAGGATAGTATAAGAAGCCTCTGGGACATCTCCAAATGTACCAACATCTGAATCATAGGGATGCCAGAAGCAGAGGAGGAAGAGCAAGAAATTGGAAACTTATTTGAAAAAATAATGAAAGAATACTTCCTTAATTTGGTGAAGGAAATATACATACAAGTCCAGGAAGCACAGAGGGTCCCAAACAAGTTGAATCCAAAGAGGACCACACAGAGACACATCATCATTAAGATGCTGAAGGTTAAAG
Organism: Glossophaga mutica; assembly: GCA_039655065.1. Lineage (NCBI taxonomy): Eukaryota > Metazoa > Chordata > Mammalia > Chiroptera > Phyllostomidae > Glossophaga > Glossophaga mutica. The sequence continues at coordinate 18,792,448 of CM077304.1, read as the reverse complement.
ATACAGAGAGAATCTTAAAAGCAGCAAGAGAAAGGTAGAGAGTTACCTATAAAGGAGTTCCCATAAGACTGTCAGCTGATTTCTCCAAAGAAATTTTGCAGGCTAGAAGGAACTGGCAAGAAGTATTCAAAGTGATGAAAAGCAAGGACCTATGACCTAGATTATTCTATTCAGCAAAGCTATCATTTAAAATTCAAGAGCAGAAAAAGTACTTCCCAGATAAGGTAAAATTAAAGGAATTCATCATGATTAAGGCATTATTATGTGAACTGTTAAATGGAATTATATAAGAAAAAGAAGATCAAAACTATAAACATTAAAATGTAATAAATTCACAATTATCAACAATTGAATCTAAAAACCAAACTAAGCAAACAAGCATGACAGAAACAAAATCATAGATATGGAGATGATTTGGAGGGTTATCAGTTGCGAGGGGGAGGAGGAGAATGAAGGAAAGGTGCAGAGATTAAAGAAGAACAAATTGGTAGGTACAAAATAGACATGTGGATATTGAAACAGTATAGGAAATGGAGTAGCCAAAGAACTTACATGCATGATCCATGGACATGAACTAAGGAGGGATTGCTGAAAGGAATTGGGGTACTGGGCAGAAGGGAGCAAAAAGGGAGAATGGAGATAACTGTAATAGCATCATCAATGAAATATATTTAAACAAACAAAAACTAGAGTTATTAGTCTTGCCTTCTGTATTATTACTTTCCTAGGGCCACCACAACAGAACAGAACAAATTGGGAGGCTTGTACAACAGAAATTTGTCTCCCAGTTCAGGAGCCCAGAAGTGGACATTCAGGTAGTGCCAGGACTGGCTCCTTCTGAGGGCTGCTAAGAAGGGATTCGCTCTAGGCCTCTTTCGTAGCTTCTGGTGGTTTTCTGGCAATCCTTGGTCACCATTGGCTTAGACAAGCATCACCTAATCTCAGCCTTTATCATCACTTCTTCTTCTTGTGTCTCCAGGTTGTCTTCCAACTGTACATTTTTTTCTCTTGTGTCCAAATCCCCCATTTTTATAAGGGCATAGTCATGTGTGCTAGGACCCACCTAATAACTTCATCTGAACTGGACCATCTGCAGAGACCCTATCTCCAAATAAGGTAACAGTCATCGATGGTGGGGATCGAACTTCAATATCCTTTTGGGAAACACAATCCAACTTAGCTTCTAATTTAATAGAAACTGTAATATGTGGTAATACAAGATCAATATAAAAATAATTGATGAACCATATAAAAGAGTATATATTTAATCATTAAACTAAATGACATAAATCCTTAAATATTTAATAAAAATGATGATTTGCAGGGTCAAGAAAAACTTCATGGACAAAGGGTGATTTGAAGATGGGCTCTTTACTTAATAAGTGTTATTCCTAAAAAATCATATTTTCTATGTTACTGGTGAACATTTTAAATAGGTTTAAATTACTCAAGCTAATGAGACAGCTCAAACAATAGGATCAGGCTGTTAGTGCAGCATACAATAAATACGTGCTGCAGAAAGAAGTTTCCAGGGAACAAGAATTGCTATGGTAACCTGATATATCATTAAAAATGTAATGAATAAATATCATCAGGGTCTCAGATTCATCGCACAGAAAAACTTCAAGACTGGGATAACTAAGTAGTTCTCATGCTGATTGCTCAATATTTTTATAAGCTGAATAAGAGTGATTGAACGTTTGCCAAAAAAGTAGTAACATTGAAATAATCCAGGACTCCAGAAGGTACATAAAAACTCTTAATACAGGCTTTTGATTTAAATCACTGCCATTTTCCTCGAAATATTAATTTTAGCTACAAGAAATCATCATGATAGCCCTGGCTGGTGTGGCTCAGTGGACTGAGCTATGGTCTGTGAACTAAAACATTACCAGTTAATTCCTGGTCGGGGAACATGCCTGTGGTGCTAGCTGGGTCCCCAGTTGGGGGCATGGGAGAGACAGCGGGTTGATGCCTCTCTTGTACATTGATGCTTCTCTCCCTCTCTTTCTCCCTCCCTCCCCTCTCTCTAAAAATAAATATTTTTTAAAATAAAAAAGAAAGAAAGAATCATGATAGTGGAACTGTTTATATGCTTTTCAAAAGATATTATATTTTGCTAACTCCAACGAATACATTATACACTGTAACATCTTGATTTCAAGACGGTATTTGGAAGATCTTTTTTGTAGCGCTCTCTCTTGCTGGTATTAGGATCCATCTTTCACACTCCATGTTTTCTCTCTCACCTCATCTTCATAACTTGATACTAAAATGTACCTTGCTGTTTGTCTGTTTCTTCAGAAAGGAAACAAATACTCTAGCACTTCAACTGTTAAATGCAGTTCAGCTGCTTGGGCAGTAGACATAGAAAAAACAGCCTAAAAAGGATGACAAAAGACATCCATGCTCCTGTTTTCATCAGATCTCTGCAGCCACTTTCTTCATTGTTCAAGTTACATTGTACTTTTTACTGCAGTTTCTTTGTACCCATTTTCCAGGAGAGGAATACAGTTATATCACCAGCAAGTGCCACACATGTTGGCGCCAGTGTGACATTAGATTAATGAAAGCCTTATCTTTAGCACTAGCTATGTCTATTTTTGCTCACCACTGTGTTACTTCTTCTGGCACATAGGATAGTCTCAATAAATAATTATCAAGTAAGTGAATGAGTAACTGGTGTTCCTTGGATTACATGTGGGGAATTTTGACTTGGAAATGCTTGCATCTAAGAAGCATTCTGTTTCATGTCTGCACTGGCACTGTGTGTTGGCAATTAGTGTGATGTGGCCTCCCCATCTATAATGATATCATTAGTGGCTGTTCAAAACTGAAACACTGTATTGCTTTCCTATTCCTGAAAGTGTGTTTTATAAATTGCATCACACAGCTATAATATTGCCATGCTTGTTGATATGTGTTATTCATAACATAATGCACACAGTTGTTGATGTAATGTAGCCAGAAATTTCTATGGAGAAGAATGTTAGGCTTTAGTGGTTTTTTGATGTACTGAATGATTACCACTGAGACTGCAACTAAAATAAAATGGTTAGAGATAGGCAGAAACACTTTGAAGTGTTATTAGTTTTTAGGGTTCTGAGGCTGTATTAATATTTGGCAGGAAAGAATTAATGTCTCAGACCCTGTAGTCTTAAGAGGTGGGAAGTGATAATTGGTGTATTTACCCTCTGTAGTATAGCCATTTGGAATCTCAGAGAAACCCCAAAGAAATATGAGAAGTGCTCTCTGTCTTTAAGAAGCTCATAATCTACTTGGGAAATGATTCATACAGCAAACCTGGATTCCTAACCATACGGTAAAACACATACACACGCTGCATCCTCCTATAGCCGTAATTATAAGAAAGAGACCAAATCATCCCGGTAATCTACAAGGCCCTACACGATATGTATGCCAAATTTTCTTATTTCTCTGACTTCACCTTCTACTGTTCTTTCCTTCTTTTATTCCATACTGGTTGCCTTACCATTTCTACCTTTGCATGTGCTGATCCCACCCCCTGACACACTATTCCCACAGATAACCACATGGCTGGCTTCCTCATATCCTTCAAGACTTGACTCTATCACTTCCCCAGTGAGGCTTCCTTTGGCCACTTTCTTCAAAATCATAACATCAGCCACTCTTGCTGCCCACAGTCCCTCTCCCTTTATTTTTTTTTCTGATACATTTTACACAGTCTAATGATACTGTATATTTTACTTATCATAGTGTTTTGCTGCTTCTGCCCACTAGAATGAAAGCTCCCTGAGAGCAGAGATTTTGTGTATTTTCTTTCTTCTGCATTTTCAGTGTATAGAACACCAGATACCTACTAAGAGCTCATTAGATGTTTGTTGAATAAATGAATGAAGGCACTACCTAGAAGAAGAGAGGAAAGTACACGGGCTTTAGAGTTAAAGGGCCTGTCTCCACCTTTTACTTTCTGGGTAATTCTAGGCATAACAGTTAACCTCTGTGGACTTCATCTGTAAAGTGAAGTCTACCCCCCTTTATTACAGTCTAGAATTGTTTTTGTATGTGTCGCCCCTTCCTGAGCTATAGAAGTGAGACTAATGTGTCCCTGGGGGATAGCATACAGCAGGTGCTCAGTGATGGCCATTGTCATTATCACAAAGACTTTCTGAAGGAGTAAGTTGTGAGTAAGTAGAGATTCCAGAAAGATGTTAGCGGAGTCTACAGAAAACAAGTTATGTGTGGGGACGGAACGACAAAAAGAATATTAAGTGCAAGTACAAAGCTTGCCTGTGGTAGGGGCCTGATGCCCAGTGGAGGCCTGTTTGCTCTTTTCACCTCGTTTAAGCACAGGGCCGGCTCTGCACAGAAAGAAATGAGAGTATTGGAGCAGGCTGACTGTCACCGAGCCACGTGGAAGATAACAAGATGAAGAAGTAGACGAGGATAATCACGACAATCTTAGGAGGTCATGATGACCAAATATTGTGTGGGGAAGATGCTTTCTTCAAGCGTGTTTGGATGTTTGGAGCTGTGAAAGTCAAGTCACAAGGCTGGCGAGTGGCATCAAAAAGCATCCTGGGGAACTGGAATATGTTTTTTGTCTTGATCTAACTGGTGATTATGTTGGTGAATGTATGTGTTAATTTTTGAAGCCAGGAAGCTGTATATTTTACAGTATGTTAGTTAAAATCCATCAAGCTCTGTATTTTACTGTATGAAAGTTATACTTCAGTAAAAGAGTATAATTGTGTCTGTGTGTTTAAGTCCCAAGGAAACATTCTCAGCGATAATGAGGTGATGGTGCTATGGATGACTATGCAATCACATAAGAAAGGATAGATTCAAGCAAGCAGCTTAGCAGTAATGAATGCCTGGAGAACTTGGACTTGAGAGAACAGAAAGATTGTGGTGCCACTGTTGGTGCTGAGTAAGGGGGGAAAAGATGCTTGTTGGGCTGTGGAGGGAAGTAGGGTAGATAGGCTCAGGGAGTTTCCCTGGGCTCATTCAGGGCTGAGTCTCCACATGATGAACTGTGAAGAAGCTTCAAGTAAAGAGTCCTCGTTAAAGTTAAAGAAAGCACTGATAGTGCTTCAGACCCTGAAAATTTCTGCTCTGACCTCGCAGTGAGAGCTGTAAAATCTCCTTGTGAAAGTTGGAGATATTGTTTAACACCACAAAGGGATGTGGAAGAGCTCTAGAAATTCTGGCTCTCAAAGGTATAATGCATTAGTACTGCATATCTATCAGGAAGCTTTTATGAACATTCTGAGTCTGATTTTCTCGCACGGAATCTTAGAATGGCAGGGCTGAAAAGGATCTCAATGCCCTCTGATCCAGTGGCCTCATATTCTAGAAGCTCATTCTTAGGAAAGTGTGGTGTGGCTGTAGTGACACACTTGCTTTATTTAAAGCTAAAGAGAACTTCGATCTAAGCAATAAATGGCCTCTTAGGACTTCCATCTTTCACACCGTCCTTGCAAATCTCCATTCCTCCCTCCTTCCTTCCTTTCTTTTTCAAATTAGGAAGGTGCATTTAGCAACACCTTTACCAATAGGATGAATAATTAATTTTTAGAAATTAAGAAATTGTATTTACTTTTGTTCACTCTTAGTCAATGAAGATAAAACAAGTGGAATGAAATGTTTTAACATACTGAAATTTATTCCAAATTCTTTATCTAATGGGAACTGTGAGGTAAAAGCTTATTTCTTTTCTGTTCAGGCACTTTCTTTACAATGTGTAATAAGATTGTTTTTGGGTCAATAGTGCCTTCACAAAAGGAAAACAGAAAGATTAATATTATAATCCTAGGTAAGCTGTTCCAACAAACACAATAGTGAAGTTTAATTTCTTTAATTCACACTAAGTTCTTAGGAAAATTATTCATGTTCACAGCATGGGTTATTATTTCTGGGTCTATAAAACTAAAACCAAAAGAAATAACATGAAAATATTGAGAATATTCAACAATTAAAATTTTTGAACTTAACCTAGTCATCATCAATTAAACAACCAAGGAAATGAGTCAGTTTTGAGCTACATCTTAGAACATTTTTAATTAAAAGAAGCAATTCATTTTCATTTCTTAGTTATATTTAAGGTGCAATTGAAATCCTAAAATGTTATTTTTGAATTAGGCAGTATGACTAAAATTTAATAGGCAATCATGTACTCTATTGAGACCTGCAATACTTTTTCTTTTTATTTCAAGTACCAAAATGTAAAAATGGTCATTATTGCCTTTTAATAAAATAGAATATATTAAATTAAAGAAATAAGACATTTTTCTATCCCTGAAAGTACATCTGGGGAGAGAATTTGAAAATACTTTTATCTTGAACTCATATGGGGTTCTGCCCCTACCTGGACTTTGTACTGCTTGTTTTATTTCTAAATGTGAATCATTTTTGACCTCTACATTGGGAATGAAAAGAAAAACAGGAATGAGGAGATGTATTTTCTCTTTGATGCATTCGTTGATCATCAAGGAAACTGGGAATATGGAAATGCATTTTCACTTTGATGCAGGTTTGGATCAGTGTATTTATAATCAGTGTAGGGAGTTCTTGCAAAGTAGAGATGGGAGAATTCTCCCACCCTGGTGCTTCTTTGGCTCCAATGTATCTGACATGATTCTAGGAAGTACAGAGGATCTCAGCTTTCATGATGAGGTTAAATCAGATAGTCAACAAGTATTATCAAGCATCCTCCACAGGGTGCATAACTTTGAACCGCACCCCAGGCATAAACCGTAACTTCTCACAACTGAGCTCTATGGGTAAGAGATTTAAGCATGGTTAAGAGCTTCATACTGGCAAACATTGCATGAATTATCTTTAATCCAGAAACCGGCATTAAATCCGATATCTAGCTATTGTTGCTGTGGGCACATTCACAAGGTTGGTATGGAAATGCATCCATATGCTGGGAAGCTTGCATCTGTGCTATCTCCTGATTCTGGTGTGAATATGGTATTATTATTTTTGACTTCTTCAATTCCCAACATTGAATGGAATCTTGCTCTATTTGTGACCTTGGTTATACCCCTAGAAACTCAAAGCGTGTCGGTGACATAATAGATTCCTAATTGGATTTTCCTTCTTTTATTCAGTTCTACTGCCACTCCCCTCCCCAAACAGAGCTCTGAATGCTTCCCCAACTTTGCTGTTATGGTTCTGAACTCTCACACCCAGTAAGGTCAGGAATCCTCCCGGGGCCTTGTTGCCATGATGTCTGGGTCTGGGTACCTTACTTGTGGGACTTTATTCTCTCCTTCTTCGTATAGTATCAAAATTCAGTCAAAGGGCCATGTGATCACCTTGATGATGACCTAAATTATCTAGGATCTTGCTTTTTTAAAGAGCAAAGTGCTGGGCCCCATTTCCCATTTCTGAAAATTCTGATTTCAGTAGGTCTGAGATGAACTTGATGGTTGACCAATTTGGGGAAACCCCATTTCCCATAAAGCCTGCTACTCAGAGTGTGGTCTGCAAACCAACAGCTTGGGGCTCACCTCAGGGTTTGTAGAAATGCAAGGTCTCTGGCCTCACTCTTAACCTATTATATTTATTAGAATTGACATTTTAAGCAGATCTCCATGCATAAGCATAAGAATGTTTCAGAAGTTCTTCTGTGAAAAACGCTGACCCTGAAGCAGAAAATCTAGATTGAGTTCTCAAATTGCTGTAAGCAAACTGTGACCTAGGACATGTGCTTTCTCAACTTTCTCTACTCCTTCCTCATGGGAGAGAGAAAGATAGAATAAGAGAGCGAGAGAGAGAGAGAGAGAAAGAGAGAGAGAGAGAAAGAGAGAGAGAGAGAGTTGATTGAAATAATACCTTATATTATAGGGTTCTAATTAATTATAAAGAAGTCTTTTAGCAACAAAGATGCATAGAAAAATAATTAAGAGAAATGAAAATATCAGACTGTGTGTATATGCGTGTGATGTGCATGTAGCATGTGTGTTTTTGTTCATGGTGATAGGAAAACAAAAATTCCCTCCCCCACTGTATGAGTTTGCTAGGGCTGATGTAGCACAGTACCATGTATTGGGTGGCTTGAACAACAGAAATGTACTGCCTCACAGTTCTGTGGACTGGAGTCTGAACCAGTGACTGTAGAATTGGTTTGTTGAGGGCTGTGAGGGAAGTTCTGTGCCTGCCTTTCTGGTAGTTCCCTGGCTTGGGGCAACCCAGCTCCAGTCTTCACATGGTCTTCTCCATCTATGTGTTTCTGTCTTTAAATATCCCCTTTTTATAAAGACCCCAGTTATCTTACTTAAGCCCCACCCTAATGACTTCATTGTAACTTGATTACTTCTGTAAAGACCCAGTCTCCAAAAAAGGTCACATTCTCAGGTACTGGGGATTAGAGCTTCTAAATACAAACTGGAGGGAGGGGTCAATTCAAACCATAAAACCACAATGGAAGTACACTGCAAATGAGAAGAGGGACATGGGGTCCCTGAATCCCCCTTGCTATGATCCCCACACCCACCTGGGATTAGATTGGGACAGCTGTAGGCAAACAGTTCCTGAAAATTACTATTCCCTGGCCTTGAGGTCAAACTAGCCCAGACTGATTATGATCAGCATCATTCAAGTAACAAAAATCCTTCCATTTTGCTGACTTTTAGTTCTCGACCATAAGTGAATAGGGGACCAAGACAGATCATCTTTGATGGACTACTGGCAAGGTTTATTTCCACTGAAAATCAAACCCACCATTATTTCTTTCTATTGCCCCAACTAATCCCTGATCAAGGCCTACAAATCTATCAGGCCTTCACTCTTCACAGCTTTAGGAAGACAAAAATGTCAGTGATTTTCTTTACTAGGCACTCTGCCAGGGTCCCTTGGGTCCTTGTTTTATTATTGCTGTATCCATGAGATGTGGTCTGTGCATAATCTGAGAAAGTCAGCTACATGCCGGACAACCTCGATTTAAAGAGAAGTGCCGTGGATGGACTAACTTTCCCAAATAGTAGCAGACTCAGAGAAAGGAGTGAAGTGAAACCTAGAGTGAGAAATGGCTCAGATTTGAACACCTTCTATATTCACAGAATCTGAGTGGACATAAATGAAGTGTGCTACCAGGTAGGAAAAACTTGCACCCTGCAACTATTTCTGAGGGCCTACACAACTACAGTGAGTGACTCCTATAGTGGAATAAAATATATTCATGTTAAATCTGTCAGCAACACATGCTTTAGTGAACTTGAATCAAATTCCAGGTGACCTTGACCATTTGGGGAAGTGGATATATGCAAACAGGAAGCAGTTTCACAGGTAATTCCTGCAGAAGAATTCAGACATAAATATAAGCCACTGATGAGATCGATATGGTGAAAGAGTGACTACTAGGTATCAAAACCAGGTGAAGGTAGCGCATGAAGGACTAATAAGTGCAAGTATGACAGAAAGAGACTAGGATTAGGGCTTTCAAACTTTTTGAGCATGACTCATAGTAAAAAATAATTTTACATTGTGACCCAGTCCATGTACACACACATATGTATAAATCTGGAACAAACGTTTGACAAAATAATCCCTTTACTACATGAAGACACTCCATTTCTAGTTAGTCTACTCTCTCTCTCCTCTCCTCTTTTCTTTCCTCCCCTCTGCTGTCCCCTCCCTTCTCCTTCCCTTTCCTACCACACCACTCCACTCCGCTGTACTCCATTCCGTGTCATTCCGGGCTGTTCTGTTTCATCTTATCTTACCCTATTCTATTTGCTTTTAAATAATTTATTATTTGTTTGTTTGTTTATTTATTTAGTATTTTAATGCTGGTGTGACCTACTACATTGATTTTATGCTCCACCTAGGGGCTTGCAATCTGGAAAGGTTGGACAGATTATCACTATACCAGTGGTTCTCAGCAGGGAGAGGATATTCGGTAATTTCCAGAGATGTTTTAGGTTGTCTTGGTTGAGAGGGTACTTCTGTCATCTAGTAGGTAGAGGTCAAGGACATTGTGAAACATTCTACATTGCACAGGGCATCTTTCCACGACAAAAAAGTATCCTGCCCCAAATGTCAATCATGCTGCTGCTGCTGCTGCTGCTGCTGAGAAACTCTGCTCTGTACTTAGTACTTTTCTAAACACTCTCCAGAGCATGATTTCAGTCTGAGCCTCTGTCAACGTGGTTCAGGGGCGAGGGCCCCTACTCTCACCCACAGCAGTCAGAACAGGCTACATGCTATGTGTTCGATGACCAGTCCTTCCTGGTTTGCTTGGAACTTTCTCAGTTTTAGCACTTTAAGACTCACATCCCAGGAGGTCTCTCAGACCCTGGCAAACAAGGTCAGCTGGTCACCCCATAGTATACTGGACAGAACAATGGTTCTTGAGAAGAAAGGATTCTGCTTAAAATAAGAGGGGAAGGCTATTAAAAGCTAAATCCTTCAAAAGCGTAAATCTTATAACGGAAGGATGTTCAGGAGAACACGGAAAAGATCTCTAGGAGATCATTTTTAAAATGTTATTAATGATTTGGGAAACAGTCATATGAAGAAATTTTAAAGAACTGGGTTTATCTCCCCAGTCTGAGGACCCTGAGGAGAGAAGGATCTTAATCGCCATCTTCATGGAAAGAAAACGAGGACACTCTGGATGATTTTAAGCAGCTGTTCTCTGCAACTATATTTGACAAGTTAAGAGGGATTCTGTTGTAATACGAGGATGACCTTACTGCCTTTAAGAAAATGTTTGTTATGTCTTATTCTGGAATTTTTTTTTAAGATAAGAATTTATGTTTTAAAATACATAATTTTTTGAATTGGGTACTTCCTATAGTCAAGGGACTTTCGGCATGGCCTCTTGAACTCCCTCTAGTCTGTGACTCAGTGGATGGCTGGGACCTGCATCTTGTAAGTGCCCTGGGCTAGATGCACTCTGGAATTAATGGGAAAAAGCACAAATCCTCTCCTCTAGGAGGTGACATTCCCCAAACAGTCAATCAAAATTCAACTGCATCCTTTTTTAGGTCAGATTTTCGTAAAAGGGTCCCTGTAAGGATATTTTTTCTATTTCCTGCAAGCCAATTTATTGTGGTTCCTCAGGTAGTTTCTCTCAGACCTCAGAGATACAACTAATTAAACTGCAACAAGGTAACACCTGACCTCACTGCCTGACCTTCTTTCAGGGCCGTTTTCTTCTACTGTGGCTCAGGGTTCTCATACACCCTAGCAGAAGGTCAATAAAGTTTTCCGCAGCTATAATTAATGATATAGCTGTTGTTCTTTAAATGGTTTAAAACAATAGAAAATTCCCTTCAATCAGTATTCTCTGCCCAGAGTTAAAATAGTTACGTATCAAGATAGTTTCTTTTGAACTTCTTTTCTCCAGAAGAGACTGTAACAACATTTTCTCTTGTGAAAATGGGATATCTGCCCAATGGTGAGACGGAGGAAGACATCCCTCGATGCAGAGTGTCTCCAATCATTTTAAAAATAGAAGCTACATTTTATTTCCCAGATGTGTTGAGATCTTGTGGAGTGTGACATGTTGGCGAGGTCTGTCTGACTCAGGAAGTGAAAGTGCTGCTCATTGAGATGGAAAGCCCCAGAAAGGGGCATTGGACTGAGCTCGGTTGCTGTCACCTTCATGCCCCTTCCTGGAAACTCCCTGGGAACAGCGGCGGGAGGGCAGCTGAGCGGCTATGGATTCACAAAGGAGCCTCTTCCACCAGCTTGACAAGACGCTTCCAGATGTAAGCAGTGCATTCCTAACAAGGTAACACCTCATTTCCTTCCTTTCAGAATAGGGAAGAATGTCTTTGAAAACTCAGGGACTGTGTCAACGGTGTTTACAGTATTTTAATTATTATAGACCTATTTGTTCAATTTAAGAGGCCATGGATAATGCTTAAATACCTGAATGGTCTAGCCTGCATTCAAAGAGTCACTGAGCTATAAAATACTCATTTGCCAAACCCCATTGTCTAAACCATTAGTTACTATCAAGATCCATAATGAACTGGCCATTTCCAGTGATAAGCAAAAGAGAAGCAGTTCATTCTCTGGAGCACCCACAACTAAAAAATTACTTGTTACAGTTCTTAACTGAATGGGTCTATTGGTTAGTAGTTCTTCCTAAAATTAAGGTGTTATTTTTTTTGTCAAAGTCATTTTTTCCGTTGGATAACAGCACATATATTGTGTTCTAGGATACATATTATCTCCTTAGCCAAAATTGAATGCAGAAATCTCTCTCACAGTTCAAATAAAATATCATTAAGCAAGTTCTTGTTGCTTGGGTGAAAAAGTCCCTGTGCAAATAGTATCATAGAAAGTAAATGGCCTTATTCCAGTTTGCTTTCCGGTTAGAACACAATGGCTCAGCACAGACATTTAAGAACCAAGTTGGAAAAGGGAACAATAGGAAGAAAATGGAAATGAATTGTAGATTCAGGATGGTTTGGTAATTTGCTAAACACTTCTCAGCTGGGTAAGAAAAATAACTTGATAAATGCCATAGGGGTGGAGGAGAAGAAGCTGAGGGCCTGGGTTGGCAACAGAGTAAAAACACAAAAGAACTAAACTAATTAAATACATAATACATAGGAATAGGGGCATGTGGAAGGGAGCAGATAAGGAGAAGAGGAGAAAAGGAAGGCTGAGGGAGCTGGTGAGGAGTAAGTTTCCAAGCAGCAGAAATGATGGTCATTTTGCGAACAGTAAGCTGAGTATTGAATTTTGTGTTTGTCTGTCATATAAACGTTTCTCACTCTCTCAGAACCTTTAGTGAACTGCTATTGGGCTCTCACCTCCTTAGTCCCATGTCTTGGGGTTTTTTTTTGTGGTGGTGGTGGGGTTGTTGTTTTGTTTCATTTTAGATCACTATGACATTCTCAAATAACTGCATAATCTATGGTTTGTTTTTTTTTTTTGGTCTGGCTTTTCCTACTATATGAGTGGATTTTGTCTATGTTTCTTGCTGTAGTCCAAGGACCTAAGCAGTACCTGACTCACAGGGAATATATAGATATAGATATAGATATATAGATATACACACATACATGCACACACATGTACACACATGCACACACACATATGGAGACAAATATATATATAACATGTATATATACATGTATATAATCCATGTGTACACACACACACACACACACACACACACAGCAAGAAATATCGATCAGTTGCCTCCCATATGAGCCCTGACCTTGGATCAGACTTGCAACCTAGGGATGTACTCTGACTGAGAATTCAACCCCCAACCCTCTGGTGTACAGGACAGTGCTCCAACCAAGTGAGCCATACTGGCTAGAGCCTCATATATACTTTTTAATGAATGAATAAGTGATTGAACTAGAGCTACCATTACCCTTAAGGCTTTCAGAAAAATTGTGGGAGAACCAAAGGAGGCTTGATGGCCTGCCTAACGTGACTTTATTGAAATTTACTGATTGGCATCAATCGAAGGTTCCAGTTACTTTAAAGTTCTAGCAGTCCTTCCTTTTCCCAATTTTCTCTTTCCCAGTAGCCTAGCTTTTACTTGAAGAAATTTATGGCCCCTCCCCCCAGTCCAGCTACAGGTGCAAAATTGAATATTGCTTTGTTTTATGCAGAAAAAGGTTATGCTCTCATTGATTCTGCTAATTCAGTTAGCAATGATTTTTCCTATTATCATTAACACATGATTAATAATAAAATAATAAACATTATCTGACAATGACATTTTTCCTGCTCTAGAAATATGGATGAAATAGACACTAGATTATTAGTACCATATGCCCTACAGTCTGACTCCTGATGTTCAACTCCAGACTCTGAAAGCTGACAACCCAAGCATTGAACTTGCTTAATGCATGAGTTTTATCAGGATGGCAAATGGAAGCACTTGCACACAAATGAAGATAATCTGCCTGAAACAATAGGAATAGGTGGAGTCTGGGGTAAACTGGAAAGTGCTTGACTAATCTACAGGTATTCAAATTCACATTTTGAGAAGTTATGCTAGCCAAATATAACACATTTATATTATCATTTTGTGAATGCCGATTTATAGTTATGGTGCCTAATTTCAAGCATAATGGAGTGAAAAAGCTGATTTTGTTTATAAATCTAATTTTTGTTCTACAATTCCTTAAAAATTGCCCAGTCAAGGGGACTCACATGGGGATCTGATGTGCATATATATGTACACTGCATGTTAAGAAAAAGGAGTCGTGAATCAAATCTGTAGGGCTGAGGTACAGAACGGAGACCATATGCAGAGGAGGGTAAGACAATCTACGAACTGTGATAACTCGGCAAAGACATGAGAGTAGAGGCACAGGTGATGAGGAAAATATAAGCTGCCACCCTGTCTGTGCAATTGCTGGAGAGCTCAGAAGGGATAGGGCTCTCCCATCACATGAGGATTATGTATTAAACCTATTCTGCCTGCTGTTGGTTCAGATCCCAGCTTCTTCCTTACTAGTTGTTTGGCCTTGGACATGTTACTGAACTGGTGTTAACTTTGTGTCAAATTGTCCTTGCCTGTGCCGTGGGGTTTCTAGTGGTGGGTACTTGTTGGTTCATCATTCACAGGGATGTTATGAGGATCAAATGTCTTAAAGCACACAAAGGTCTTAGAATAGGGACTGGAATTGTATACATATGTAAAGGATTTATTTATTGTTATTTAATTTAGATCATCCTTATTCACCCCTTCAGTCTTCCTTACTTCATATGCCCATGTGTTTAGGGCAATTGTAATGGGTTGTACTGATCAATGTAACTTTAGTACCTCTACATATCACTTATGGATATCTCCTTTTCATATAGAAAAATTCATGGGTATTGACGATGTCTTCTAGATGAGCAACCAAAGTCTAGGAGCTTTGCCCCATCATAGATGGACCTCTCATATTCTCAAGTCAAGCTATTTTTGAACCCTAATGCCAAGCCTGGTTGTTTTCCTACTTGGCATACCACATAGTAGGTCTTCAGTATGAGCTTGACAAGTATGAGACCATTATGCACTCATACTGTTAATTGATGGAATCCTTTACCCTGGAGATTTGATTAGAAAGTATGCTCCGTATTTTAGGTCTCAAAAACAGCATTGCTTGTGCTCTTACTTTTACAGACCTCCAGGAAACCTATTCTTCAGCTTCTGGACCTGATTATTCTTTCCAGGAGAAAAGCTTAAAGGTGCATCCTTCAGCTAGTGTGCATCAGGTATCCTGCCAACCTGTCCAACCCTCTCCTGGGTACCCCAAACACACATACACATGCATGCATACACAAACATAAAGCACCAATACAATTCCCTTTCTTGAGTCAAACAAAACAAACCTTTGTCTGCCCCATAATTCACAATTAATGCATATCAATGCATGATAGCAATGCCTACTGAAGTGATTGAACAATCAGTTCTGCAAATAGGAAGATTAATCTGTCACTTCACAGCTGGACTAAAATGACCGGTAGGACCTCACCAGCCTGAGGGTGGATAAAGGGAGGGAACAATGTAAATTCAATCAGCAAATCCCTAGCATTTTCTCTGCTTCCTTAGATAAGGATGGAAGTGACCAACCAGGGTCTAAGAAGGTCATAACCTCCACCTATCACTATCTGAGGTGGTGACTCACAGATTCTTAGGAATAGTTCAGGAGAGTTAACAGTGGTTGTTCTTTTTATTCTTAAGCATTCTCTCTTTTCCCCAACCCTGCCCTTTATGCGCATTATTTCCACTAGACCCAAACTCGATTACAAAAAAGTGCATTTGACATTAAGTGTAATTTTCAAATGCTACGTATAAATGCATTAAGGAGTGATGCAGTCCTACCTAACCTCTTAAATAACAAAGATAAAGCAATCACAGAATCACAAAATGTTACCGCCAGAAGGAATTTGAAAACCTGATACGATTTGAATGTCAAGGAACTTTTACTGGATTCTTGGCAAATAGGCCAATGTAGCTAAGATCCTACAGAAACTTTCTAAAATTAAAGTTATTTCTCCATATATATTTGAAGTACCACACCATCCTTTTTAGAATAAACTAATATTTGAAAATAAACTATTACTAATTAGCATATCTTCAGTACTTACTGTGTGCCAAGCACAGTTCTAAGTGCTTTACATATATTAATTCACTTAGTCCTCATACCAATTGAACATAAGTAGAATCTTGCACAAGGTCACACTTTATTAGGGAGTGAGCCAGGATTTCATCAGAGATAATCTGCGTCTAGATTACTGTTTCCTAGTGCAGATGAAAAACCGTGCTAACTAAAGAATCAGCAGTGCAACAGAGCTTTTCCTATATCCCCTTGCTGTTTGCTTACATCATCCCAATGTCAGCTGCTCACATTGCCACCCAAGCTTGGACTACATCCCCCAGCCTATTTTACAGCCACATTTGGCCGTAATGACAATGCTCCGACCAGGGAGGGGCAAGAAGTGTTGACTGGGAATCCCTGGAAGACTGTTTAAAGGGAGCTGATTCGATTGAGAGGCATCTCCTCTTTTCCTTCTGCTTGTCCTCTTTAAGGTTTGCAACTTGGCTATGAAAGTTGGTCTAATCTCATGATAGTGGGACCTTGAGGGTGAAGCCACCTGCTTCATGAGGATGGTGGAGTACAAAGATAAAAGTCCCATACCAGCCCTAGTCTGTCCACCTCCAGAGTTTTTTGTAGACATTTTTGTAATGTCAAAAAGAAGCCTGTTACAGCCTTTTAAAATGAAGGTCACACTTGCCCTCTGTTTCCGCAACTTTCCCCTAATTTTTCTGTAATGACTTACCCATCTCTTGACCTGTCTTCTTTCCATCCACTCGCTTGAGTTTTTTCCTCCCCCTCTCCCTTTCCTTTTCTACCTCCATTTTTCATAGTCTTTAGTTCTTTTCTATTCTTTCTCCTTATTATCCACTCTAGCTCTCTTCATGCATTTCTCTTTTTTAAAAAAAAGTAAGTGTATGAATTAAGAATGCATATGGAAACAATGCGTGGCAGGATTATGGATGATTTTATTACTACTTTATGACTAATAACACATTCTAATGTTGTAGGTGTTTTTCAATAAAATATAGTGATGAATTATACAATTACAGTTCTCTCTAAAAGTCAGAATTAGACATTTTGTGTTTATTCATAATTTTTTTTAACCCAGGAAAGTTTCCTTCATCATTGAACTGTTCAGAGGTTGATATATGTGGCCTGGAAAAACAAACCTATTTAATATTATGAATGGGTAAATATAATTAGAAAGTCAAATAATTTTTAAATCATGTAATACATTTTAATTCCCCAAAACAAGGATTTGGGGATTGTCTGCAGGTTTGTGTTATCCATGCCAGTGAACTCTTCCATGCAGGAGTTGTGCTAATTGAAAATTAGCAATTGGCTCCTGTAATCCTAGAAGTACATTTCCTAAAATCACATTTGGTTATAAGAAAACAAAGAGTATGCTGAGGATGAATAGTATGACCCACAATGCAAGCTGCTGCTGTCTTTACTACTGATACCTGGGAGTCTGTGCACAGTGAGGAGCCATTGATAGACTCATGGAAAGTTTCTTGGTATCTTCTTCTTAATACCCAGTGAACATTTCCTTTCTCGAAGTTTCCAGGAATTTTATACATTTAGGAAAGAGAAGTCACTTTCGAGTTCTCCAATTCTACAAAAAGAGGTTGACCAAAGAAATCACTTTTTAAACAGAATCAGGCCACTTGAAATTAAATGCTCTTTCATTGATGCACATTTTTATTTCTGAAGGCAACATGTAGTTCCAAATGGAAGGGATAAATGATTTTTTTCTTTTAATGTTGACTTTATGAAGATTCCTGTAGAGACTTTAGCTGAAGAAGCTAGGAAAGGGGGAAAGAAATCTGATTTACACCTGTTTCTTAAAAAAGGGAACATTCCTGGTAACTAAAGTAAAATGTACATTCATTTCTAAAACTTTTAAAATTCAGGCAAATAGTGCTCCATCATTGATTACCTTGGGAAATTTGCCCATGTTCTGGTAACATCGTGAATCTGTACATATTACATCTTGTGCAACAGGGATCTATCGGTTTAAGAGGGAAATAAAGCATTATCCTGGGCGTTTAGCTTTCTTCAAGCTTTTACTGCTGTTTGTGCCTTTTATGAATGGCTTGTCAGGTCTTGCAGCTTCATTATGTCCCAGCATTTCAGCTGTTCTCTTTTTTAACCCTTTCATGCCTCTGATTTTCTCTGAACGTTTATTTTGCTATCAATTGCAAAGCTGGCAATTTTGATTTAGGTGAAAAAATAACCTAGAGATGAAAATCACTATCAAGAAATGTGAAACTTGTTATGTTCTGTGAATCATAAATTATGTTGTCTCATCTATGGTAGTTCAGATTTTGGTTGTCGGCTCCTTAGTCTCCCTTTTTTCCTTTCTCTCTCCTTTTTTTCTTACAATATTAAAAGCCAGTTCAGTGATTTCCTTATCTAAGGAGACCAGCTGTTTCCCGGAGGTTGGATCTTCTCTCTCTTTTCTAAATCAATGTCTGTCATAGGGAGACAGAAATATGTGTATGACTTACAGGATTTGTCTTCATAATGATGAATGTTTATTTGGAGCATTGATTATAATAGAAACCAGACTTTGAAAGCAATTTAAAGCTATGGTATCTGTCTGTTACAATCATTAAAAGCTAATGAGTATATTTCTTCAGCATGCTTAATCTTTCCACAGTCTAACAACAGTGTTAATGTGGGGAAGATTCCATTCAGTATATGAGAAACATTTTGCCGATTAATCCCCAAATTATATGCTAACTATTTAGCCCATTATTTAAATGTGGTATAGAGTCGAATTTGCTTCTTAACTAACAATCATGTGGAAAATATCCAGATTCAGGCAGAACTGAAAGAACATTTTCCTGTTCCATCCTAGAAGATACATTACGTGTGATTAAAATTTTAAATTATTGCAGGAACAGTTGTTTTCAAAAGAGATCAAAGTTTGGCTTTACGCATACATCTTACCACAGTTGGTTTATAATTATTTATCAAATGTCTGACAAGGCTAATGAGCTTTGTCTACATTTTCCATTTCCCTTACTAGAATTATAGTTTATTCTGCCTATTTTTGAAGACTATAAATGTGCATAAAACCACAACTAAATTTAGAGAAAATTCTGCATGAGAATTTCTCTAAATTTGGGGAGTTTGTCATAAAGTAAATAGCTTAAACAACTGAAGCTTAACTTTGAAACACCTACAATTTAAAAATTTTATGTCATTGTAGTTTGACTTTTCAAAGAAGCATAGGTTTTTAGATCTGGAGTATAGATATAAAGATGATCTAATCCAACCCCTATTTATTTTTTCAAAAGAACATATTGAAGAAAAACTTCACTTGGGAAGATATTCTTAATAAAGCATTTACTTAAACATGTGGGGTATAATGAAAAAGAGTCTCTTTGTGTTTATATAAATTCATGTACATGATATACCCAGATGTCTGACTCTATAGTCAAAGTAATAGAAAATGTAAACTGGCTTAATGATAAAGAACATCTATTGGCTCCTGTAATTGGAAGGTCCAAAGGCATACTAAGTTTCAAGGGTGGTTTGATTCAGCTGTTCCCTGTTGCCATAGAGGTCCTTATTTCCTTCCCATCTTTCTTTATTGTGAGCTTCATCCTGAAGCTGACTTCTTCCATAGGGACAGAATTCCTTGACAGTTTTAGGCTTTATATCTATATATTGTACCAACCAGACCAAAAAAGAAAATTCTGGCTCCCTCAGATGAACAGCTCACCTTCTTTCTTAGAATGCCCCAGAAAAATCCCCTCATGTTTAAACTGGACCAATACCTCTGGCCAAAATTACAACATAGGTTGTTGCTTAGGGCTGAGTTTATTTGACAGGCAGCCAGGGAGGTGGGTAAAACTGTAGGTTTAACTGTGGGTAAAACTGACTGGGTGAAACTATCAGGGCCTATGCCTGGAGTTGGAGGAAGACCTAGGGTCACTCCCCAACCCCACCCATGCCCTGTATTTACTGGGCAAACAAACACAACCTCTACTACTATCTACTCATTTTTTACTCTTAGTAACCATAAAAGTAATTCATGCTCATTGTAGAAAAATTTGAAAAGTTCCTTCCAGACTAATAAAAGCCTAATGTTAACTAACCATGAACATTTGGTGAATCTTCTTTTAATCTTTTAAAAGATACATTATTCAGACTATACAATATCTGTGTCTGTCAGTCTTTTTATCAGTTTGTGTATCTGTCTTCCATTCTATATTTTATTTTACATTGCACCCTAGCACTGTCAGAAGCCTTTCCCCATAACCTTGAGAACTGGACTTCAAAGGTGATGGAGGAGCAGACTTATGCGGGAGACATAAGCAGTTGTAAGCAAGGCCTTGTTTGCACCGTGTTTTCTAAACCTTTTCCATTTGTCCCTCAGTATTATCGGACTACAAAGTCATTGAGACTTTACTCTCATCTCTAAAAGGTGCTAAAGCTTCTCCGAGGCTCTAAGACTTGCTGTGGGTTAGAATCACGGTCAGCAGCGGTACAGAAGAGGTCAGTTGCTGGATGAGGGCTTCTTTGGATTAAGTCAGACCAAGACTAAACGAGGAGACCACTGAAGACTGTTTGGGCGTGAGGACACTTTTTGGTGTAATCTCTACCATTGTCCCAAGTGTGAGTTGAAAAACCATTGTCAGTTCTCCGTATCTTCATTTGTTTATTCCTTAACTGGGATAAGTGTTCTTATCTATCTGCCTTGTCAGAAGAAAATAATATGAAGTATAACTATGAGTGTCATAATTAAGTGATTTCCTAATATATGCCTCAATGTCAATATCATTATTTCATCGTCATATTTTGTATCATCTTATCCTCTTATGAAGTATTTGGATTGATTGAGCAGCTTTTATTAACCTCCAATGATGTGTGAGGGAACTGAGTGTCAAAAAGATATGACTAACACTAGAATTACTTTGCTTATTTAAGGTATCAGCATAGTAAAAACAGTTGGTGATGAGGACAGCAATGGTGATCACAGTCATGATGGAAATACCTCACAGTCAAGAGAGGCTAAGTAATAAGAATTAAGTCACCATGAATAAGATCTGTAGTGTCTGTTTTTAAAAACTGGGCTTGCTCATGCAATTTTTCCCTCGTCCTGTTGAACTGATGAAAACTGATTGCAAATAAATTATTGGGTTTTTATTCCAATTTTTAAAAATGTAACATGTATTCAGTAAAGACAACTTAGAGAATACATGGAAGCAAAAGGAAAAAGAAAATATCGCCCTAATTCTGCTAGGTATGGAAAACCATTAGTGCTTGGCCACTCAAGATTTTTTCTCCTATGCTCACACTTTTTATCTCTTGGTAGTACTAAGTTCTTAAAACTAAGGAAGAAATCTTAGAGAGACCTAGAGGTGACTCTGTAACACAATAACTAATACTGATTATTAAGTGCCAACTCAATAACATTATCTTAAATGCTTTAAATACGTTAAACACATTGTTCACAATTACTACTAATAACTAATGGAGTAAGTTCTAGTATTATCCCCATTTTACATATAAGGGAAGCAACACATAGAAAGATTAAGTCATTTGTTCAAGGCCATATATCTTTGGACTTCAGCCATCTGGCTCCAGGGCCTGTATTTTTAATCTCTGTTCTGTACTTTTGACCTACAGTGTACCAGAACTTCCATGGGGTGCCCTGAAATCTGATAATTTGAGACACTGACCTATATCCTGGAAGCATTTTTTGGACCATCTTTTGGCTTGTTTTGCTTCTTGTAGATTGTTAAACAAGCTTGCAGTCTCCAAGCGGAGCAGCTGGAAAAACAGTTGTAGTGAGAGCCGAAATCCCAGAAACCTGGCTACTCATTCATTGCAAGAAACTTGTAGATTTCCATGTTCGACTGGTCTACCAGCCTGTCTCCAGGGAATGATCAAGAGGGTGGAGGACAGGAGTACTGTGTCTGTGTGTATACCTATATATATACCTATATATACAGAGGTGAGCAAAAGTAGGTTTACAATTTTTGTATGGAAAATAATACAATAATCAATAAGTAATAAGAATAAACTCACATAGTCACAACTATAAATACATATGTACATATATAATACTTTTAAGGAATAGTTTATAAGATTTTCTCTTTGTGGATTTTCTAATCACACTCTTTCACAAAGATACTGCTTTCAGTTGCTTTTTACTTTCTGAGTAAATACAGTGACAAATAATATTTGTATTATAAATTACTGTTGTTAAAAAGCTAAACAGTGATTTAAAAACTTTATTTGTGGCTCTCAAGTTCTAAAAAATAAAAACATATTAATCTATTTATAACCAGAAAATAAAATCTATTATTCTATCCCTTGGGAGGGGCAATACGGATCGAAAGTCAGACTGTCTTGCTTTACATCCGGCCTCTGCCAAGTGCCATATGATAGGCATTGGTAAGCCTCTCAGCTTATCTGTGCTATGGTCTCCACGTTTATAAGATGGGGAAAGAACTCATATACATTAAAGTATGATAGTGAGGATTGTACGAATGATGATTTGATAATTGTGCAGTCACGTAGTAAACACTTAATGTTAGAAAGTGCCCTACAAAAATATGCACAGTAATATCTGAGCAAAGATGTCCCAGGAACACTGACTATAATAATGAAAAACTGGAAACCACCAATATTTCCATCCATAGTGGCATAATGAAATAAAATTAATGCATTACTCTATGGAATATTGCATAGCTGTTAAAGTTAACCAGATGTATTGAAACATTTCATTAGATTGTAAGGTCAATGAAGACAAAGGTGTTGCTCATTATTTTACCCTTTAGGAGAAAGACTGGCACATAGGTCTCAGTAATTATTATTTTTTTTAAGATTTTATTTATTTATTCTTAGGGAGAGGGGAAGGGAGGGAAAAAGAGAGAGAAAAAAACATCAGTGTGTGGTTGCCTCTCATGCACCCCACACCTGGGACCTGGCCTGCAACCCAGGCATGTGCCCTGACCAGGAATCAGGCAGGTGACGCTTTGGCTCACAGGCCGGCACTCAATCCACTGAGCCACACCAGCCACGGTGGGTGTCAGTAATTATTAATTAAAAGAAAGAGTATTTATGAATTAGAGAGAATTCTCCAATTCATAGAGAATATTCATATGCAGCCCCCACCTACTCCATTTTGGTGGAGTAGGTGGGAGCTGCACAACAAACCTCCTCCCAGGACTAAACTGGAATTACAACTATTTTGTAGAGAAATCATCCTGAATAACCAACTGAACACTAGCTGGAAAGAAGCCTTAAAACCAAGGGCAGACAGAAAAACCGCTTCACCACAACATGACTGGTAGAGAGTGCAGAGAAGGAGAGAGAGGGCTGGCTGGGCACCCATGGGCAGCCGCTGAAGTTCTAGAGGGATGTTTCAGTGGCTGGTGGGTCCCCCCGATAAGTGTGGGGTCTAAACCCCAAGTTAGACTCCCTAGCCGACAGCACCAGAGCTGGGAAAATAACCCAGATAACATCCAGCCATGAACAGCAGTGAGGTTTCTGTCAACCAGGGAGAGACAACTGGAAATATAGAGAGCATCTTAAAGGGCCAGTGCACAAAATTTCATTTGCAGCCACTTATCCTGGGCTGCTGCAGAGGGAGGGCAGGGTGAACTAGAGATGCATGAAGAGACTCTGGGGCTGGTGGCTCTGGGGAGAGAACAGAAGAAACAGCTGCCAGAATCCCTGTGCTGAGTCATCCCCCAAATTACAGAGACAGAAGCCTGAGGGGAAACAACAGCCCCACCCGTAGGAATTACTCTGCCCCACCCTGTGGAACTTAAACTGGACTGCTGAGTACAGCTTGAGGCTGTATCATTGATTAAATTTAACAACTAAGGTGGATCTCTGGGAGCTCTGAGACTTTGGCTGACCCTATCCCAGGCCTGGTCCTGGTAAACACTGGCCTTGGTGTACAGCCTGGTTTTTTCCCTGAACAAAAACAGGCCCAGCTGAGGGAGCCACAAGCTATGGATTGTTGATAGCTCCAAACAGGTTGCCCAGAGGCCGTTACAGGCAGCCTCTGACACAGATCCACACCAGAGTCTTTACAGATCTACCTATTACATAAAAACAAACAGAAAGGCACAGCCAAAATGTGAAGACAAAGAAACAAACCCCCAATGAAAGAACAAAAGAATCCTCCAGAAGAAGAACTAAATGAAAGGAAAGCAAGAAAGTAATCAGATATGGAGTTTAGAGCAATGATTATAAGGATAATCAACAGTATGAAAAAAGACCTAGAAACAATAAAAAGGACCATCCAAAAATAGAGAATGTAGTATCTGAAATAAATAATATACTGAAAGAAATAAACGGTGGGTTAGATGAGGCAAAGTATTGAATCAGTGATTTGGAGGACAAGATGAAAAAAAAAATACCCAGGTAGAGCAGAAAAAAAGAAAAGAATTAAAAAGAGTGAAGAGAGCTTAAGAAATTTTTGAGACAACATGAAGTGTAACAACATCTGCATCATGGGACTATTAGAAGGAGAAGAGAGTGAGCAAGGGATCGAGAACCTATTTGAAGAAATAATGACTGAAAATTTCTCTAATCTGGTGGAAGAAAAAAGACACACAAGTCCAGGAAGTGCAGAGAGTCCCAAACAACATGGTCTCAAACAGGCCTACACCAAGACTTGTCATAATTAAAATGGCAAAGCTTAAAGACAAGGAGAGAATCCTAAAAGCCATAAGAGAAAAGTAGACAGTTACCTACAGGGGAACACTAGTTAGACTGTCATCTGATTTTTCAACAGAAACATTTCAGGCCAGAAGAGATTGGCATGGAGTATTCAAGGTGATGAAAAGCAAGGACCTACAACCAAGGTTACTTTACCAAGCAAGGCTATCATTTAAGATTGAAAGAGAAATAAAGAGCTCCCAAAGAAGAAAAAGCTAAAGGAGTCTGTTAATACCAAAGTGGTAATGCAACAAATGTTAAACGTCAAATGCTTTAAGAAGAAGAAGAAAAAGAAAAAGAAAGCAACCAATGAATTAAAAAAGAAAAAGAAAGGGCAAAATAGTTTTAAAAATAAAATGGCAATAAATACATATCAATAATCACCTTAAATGTAAGTGGCTTAAATGCTACCACCAAAAGACATAGATTGACTGAAGGAATAAGAAAACAAGACCCACATATATGCTGTTTCCAAGAGACGCACCTCAGATAGAAAGACACACAGACTAACAGTAAAGGGATGGAAAAAGATATTTCACACAAATGGAAAGGAAAAAAAAAAGCTAGGCTGGCAATACTTATATATGTCAGAATAGATTTTAAAACCAAGACTATACTAAGAGACAGAAAAAGATACTACATAATCATAAAGGAAATAATCCAACAAGAGGATATAACCCTAGTCAATATTTATGCACCCAACACAGGTGCACCTAAATATGTAAAGTGAATCTTGATGGGCATAAAAAGAGAGGTAGAAAGAAATACAGTCACAGTAGGGGATTTTAACACTCCATTGACTTCAATGGATAAATCTTCCAGACAGAAAATCAACAAGGAGACAGCGATCTTAAATGACACACTAGGTCAAATAAGAGGATTTAATTGGTATCTTCAGAGCATTTCACCACAACATAACAGAATATACAAACTTTTCAAGTACAAATGGAACACTTTCTAGGATAGACCACATGTTAGGACATAACCAGTCCCAATGTTTAAGAAGACTAAAATTATATCATGCATTTTTTCTGACCATAGTGCTATTAAACTAGAAATCAATCACAAGATGAACACTGAAAAATACTTCAAGACATGGAAGGTAAATAACATGTTATTAAACAATGAATGGGTCAGCAATGAGATCAGGAAAGAAGTAAAAATTACCTTAAAACAAGTGAAAATGAGAACACAGCAATCCAAAGTCTCTGGGACACCAGGAAAACAATCCTAAGAGAGAAATTCATAGCATTATAGGCCTATCTCAAGAAACAAGAAAAAGCTCAAATAAACAATGTAACTTTTCATATAAAGGAACTTGAAAAAGAACAACAAACAAAGCCTAAAGTGTGTAGAAGGAAAGAAATAATAAAGATCAGAGCAGAAATAAATGAAATAGAGTCTAAGAAATGATATAAAAAATCAATGAATCCAAGAGCTGGTTCTTTGAACAGATAAACAAGATTGACAAACTTTAACCAGACTCATCAAGGAAAAAAAAGAGAGGACCCAAATACATAAAATAAAAAATGAAAGAGGGGAAATAACAACTGATAGCAAATAAATGCAAAGGATTGTAAGAAAATATTATGAACAATTATATGCCAACAAACTGGATGACCTGGACAAAATGGATAAATTCCTAGAAACTTATAATCTTCCAAAATTAAGTCAGGAAGAATGAGAGAATCTGAATAGATAGACTATACCTAGTGAAATTGAAGTGGTTAATACAAAAATCTTTCAACAAACAAAAGCCCTGGATTAGATGGCTTCACAGGTGAATTTTACCAAACATTCTGAGAATAACTCACACCTCTCCTTCTCAAATTATTTCAAAAAATTTAAGAGGTAGGAAACCTCCCAAGCTCATTTTATGAAGCCAGAATTATCCTAATCCCTAAACCAGATAAAGGCACTACAAAAAAATATAGGTCAATATCACTGATGAACATAGATGCTAAAATCCTCAACACAATATTACCAAATACAATACAGTAATACATCGAAAAGATCATACACCATGATCAAGTGTGATTTATTATAGGTATGTAAGGTTGGTACAACATTTGCAAATCAATAAATGTGATTCACCACATAAACAAAATGAAGGACAAAAATCACACGATCATATCAATAGGTGCAGAAAAAGCTTTTGATAAAATCGAACACACATTTATGATAAAAACTCTCAGCAAAGTGGGAATAGAGAGAATATACATAAAGGCCATATATGACAAAACCACTGCCAGGATCACATTCAATGGGCAAAAACTGCAAGTGTTCCCCTTAAGATTGGGAACAAGACAGGGATGTCCACTTTCACCTCTCTTATTGAGCATAGCACTGGAAGTCCCAGTCATAGCAATCAGACAAGAAGAAGAAATACAAATCATCCAAATCGAAAGGAAGAAGTGAAACTGTCTTATTATTTGCAGATGACATGGTACTGTACATAAAGAACACCAAAAATTCCACCAAGAAACTACGAGAACTGATAAATGAATTCAGTGAAGTAGCAGGGTACAAAATTAATATCCAGATATCAGTTGCATTTTTATATGTGAATAGTGAACTAACAGAAAGAAAAATTAAGAAAACAAACCTATTTGCAGTTGCTTCAAAAAGAATAAATTACCTAGGAATAAATCTAACCAAGGATATAAAAGACCTGTACATGGAAAATTATAAGACACTGAAGAAATAAATTGAACAAGATACAAATAAGTGGAAGCATACACCGTGTTCATGGTTCAGAAGAATTAACATAATTAAAATATTCATGCTACCCAAAGCAATCTATAGATTCAATGCAATTTCTATCAAGATTCCAATGATGTATTTCACAGAACTAGAACAAATATTTCAAAAATTTACGGGCCTGCGAACCAAAGGATCGCGGTTCGATTCCCAGTCAGGGCACATGCCTGGGTTGCCAGGCCAGTTCCCGGCAGGGGACATACAAGAGGCAACCGCACATTGATGTTTCTCTCCCTCTCTCCTTCCCTTCCCCTCTAAAGACAAATAAATAAATAAATAATAAAATAAATAAATAAATAAATAAAATATTAAAAAAAAACAAAAACAAATATTTCAAAAATTTATATGAAACCACAAAAGGCCCCACATAGCAACAGTGATCCTGAAAAAGAAGAACAAAGTTGGAAGAATCACACAACCTAATATCAAACTATACTATAAGGCCATAGTGATCAAAACAGCATGGTATTGGCATAAAAAGAGACATAGATCAATGAAACAGAATAGAGAGCCCAGAAATAATCAAACTTTATACTCAATAGATATTTGACAGAGGAATCAAGCACATACAATGGGCTAAAGATAGTTTATTCAATAAATGGTGTTAGGAAAATAGGAAAGATATGTGTAGAAAACTGAAACTAGACCACTTTCCTGCACCATACACAAGAAAAAATTCAAAATGTATCAAAGACATAAATGTTAGATACTAAACCATAAAAATCCTAGAAGAAAACATTGGCAGCAAAATCTCAGACATTGCTTATAGTGATATTTTATTGGATACATCTCCTTGGGCAAGGGAAACAAACAAACAAACAAAAACAAATGGGACTACATCAAACTAAAAAGTTTTTACATAGCAAAAGAAATCATCAGCACAATAAACGGACAACCCACAGAATGGGAAAACATATTCACCAACACATCTGATAAGGGGTTAATATCCAAAATTTACAAAGAACTTACATCAACTCAACACCAAAAAAAAAAACAACAAAAACAACCCTATTAAAAAATGAGCAAAGGGCCTGAATAGACACTTACCTAATGAAAACATACAGATGGACAATATACATATGAAAAGATGCTCAACATCAGTAATCATCAGAGAAATGCAAATTAAGACCACAATGAGAGATCACCTCACACCTGTCAGAATGTCTATTATCTATAAATCAACAAACAACAAGTGCTCACAAGAATGTGGAGAAAAGTGAACCCTTTTGCACCGGGAAGGCAAAACTGGTGCAACCACTGTGGAAAGCAGTATGGAGATACTTCAAAAAATTAAAAATGGATCTGCCTTTTGACCCAGTGATCTCACTTCTGGGAATATATCTGAAGGAACCCAAAACACTAATCTGAAAGAACATAAGCACTCCTGTGTTCATCATGGCATTATTTACAACCACCAAGATATAGAAGCAGCCCAAGTGTCCATTAGTAGATGAATGGATAAAACAACTATGGGACATTTACACAATGCAATACTACTTGGACATAAAAAAGAAGAAAATTTTATCCATGCAACAGCATTGATGGACCTAGAACACATTATGCTAAATGAAATAAGCCAGTCAGAGAAAGACAAATGCCATATGATTTCACTCATATGTGGAATCTAATGAACAAACTGAACTAATAAGCAAAATAGAAACAGACTCATGGAGAGCAGGCTGACAGCCTGGGATGGGGGAATTTGGGATGGAGGAACTGAGCAAAAAGGAAAAAGGACTCATGGACACGGACTACAGTGTGGTAATTGTAGGGAGGAGGGGGATATATGGAAGTTAATCGGTAATGGAAAATACAATTAAAGTTAATAAATATTTATGAAATAACATGGGTAAATATCTATTATATTCTAAGTGAAAAAATCATTCTTTCCCTTCTTCACCTGCCTTTTCTTATCTTTCTGCTTTTAAGTTCTCTGAGAGTGTTTTCTGATCCCTTTCCCTAGTGTAGGCCCTTTCAGTATTCTCTAGTCCAGCCATGGGTTTGTTTCATCCCTTGAGCTGATCATAGTTTATAATTTCTTATTTATATGTTAGTCTGAAGTTGTTGCTCTATTCCCTTCTTTCACTAAAATATAAGGTACTTAAAGCAGGAATCTTGTCTCTTCTCTTCACCATTATAACCCCAGCTGCCTAATACTTAGTAGCTACTCAATAAATACCTGCTGAATAAAAGAATGCAAACTTGATATTAAAGGATCCATAATAAACTCTTTACACTGATCTCTTCCATAGAGGAATAACTACAACAATTGGGTAAAAGGAATTTTTATTTTTACTCTATTTTCTACATAGCTGATTTTTTTAAATGGTAGGTCTGAATTATGTTTATCACTAAAATATAGAACAATGCCAAAACATTCAGATTTGACTAGGAAGCAATTACTAGTCCCTAATTTATCTTTGCTATGACCATCTCCCTTAGAGAAGTTAGAGTAGGGGACAGCAAGAGTGACAAGTTTTCATGCTTGTCACTCTCCACTTCCACAGGAAGGACATTTCAGGTTATAAAAGAAACAAATTTTGCAACAGCATGGATGGAACTTGAGAGCATCATGCTAAGCAAAATTAGCCAGGCAGTGAAAGACAAATACCATATGATCTCACCTTTAACAGGAAGCTAATCAACAAAACAAACAAACAAGCATAATATAACCAAAGACATGGAAATTGAGAACAGGCTGAAAGTCACCAGAGGGGAGAGAGGAGGAAATTTCAGGGGAAAAGGGGAAGAGTTTACAGGAACAAGTATAAAGGACACAAGGACAAAAACTATGGGGGGGGTGGAAATGGGAAGGAGGTGGGGAGGGATGGGGTGGTGGGTTGGGGTGAGAATGAAAGACAGAAAACTGTACAAGATCAACAATTAAAATAAAAATTAAAAAAAAAGAACTGTGAGAAACAAACAAACAAAAAGAAACAAATTTTTGCTCGGGGACTCACTCTTTATGTAGGATTTCTGTTTCCTTTAAGCATGTTATTTGATTATATATATTACGCTAATGAATTTATTTAAAATGCATTTTCTAAGAGCCTCTCAAGGTGTGTTGAAGTATGGCCACAGATGGTTGGAAGATTAGTTACCTATTAATGGTGATGAGTGACAACATAATGCATGGGGAGACAGAAAGTCTTAGAACATTAGTCCACAGCAACGTTGGCTTAAAGAGAAAGTCATTTCCATCTCTGTCAGATGAACAGATGCTGAAATTGAGGATCGAACAGAAGCTTAATTGGCATTCCCAAAATGAAGACAAGAGGCTACCCCAAACTCAGCAACCAAAATGCCCACCTGGAGATGTTTGAATGACTCAGAGTTGAAGCTAATTTTATATGTAATATTGAAACTTCCTTTTGCACATAAACATCTGCTGTTCCTTCCCCAAAGGCGGCCTGAACTTGTCATTGGGTGATGATGACTTCACTGGCAAAATGCTTACCTCAGACACACCGATGAAGACAAGGTTCAGCCACAGAAATCTGGACGCCGCATAGGTGCATGGGTGATGGAAGAGAATAAATTCACTCTACAAAGAACACCCCTGTGCTTCACCCTTCCACATACACAACACACACATACACACATAAACACATTACTGCGGTTGCACAAAATATTGATAAATACTGCACTGCCTCTAAATCTGGTATTCTCAACCTCAGCACTACTGACTTTTGGGGCCAGAAATTCTTTGTTGTAGGAGATTGCCCTGTGCATTCGTAGGATGTTTAGCAGCATCCTTAGCCTCTCTCCCCAATGGTGACAACCAAACATGACTCCAGACATTGCCAAATGTCTCCTGAAGGGCAAAATCACTCCCCTGATTGAGGATCATTGCTCTAACCCACATTTTTCTGATAATGAGAGTAGTTATTATTACACCTTCATTTGTCTAGCTCTTCATAGTGTACAAAGCCCTAAGAATACGTTTCATAAAATCAGTTTTATCGCCACCAGGGAAAACAGTATGAAAAAGTGGATGACCGTGTCGTACAGTGATCTTCCACAAGCTCTTGTGGAAGGATTTTTGGCCAGCAGGAAGCTGATGAATGGAACTTTCCTCTTGGTTTTAGCTCCTTTGATGCCACCTGCAGTTTGGAATCCTGGGGCAAGTTTTTTGTTCACTTTCTTTCCCCGTTAGAAAATGTCAAAAGAAATACTGGCTGTAAAGAATAAGTCACAACTTAAATTATTAACTATATTTTATTAGTTTGACTCTTATATTCCTGTTCTTCAGGGGTTTGGGGAAAAGTGTGATAGAAACAGTCAATGAAATCTCACCCTTTTCTTGATTCTAAAAGTCTTTAGTCACCTTCTATAAAAGAAAAACTAAAAGGTGGTTTAAACTCATTCAGCAGCGAGAGTTCTAGTGGGTGCATGAAATAGCCTTTAGGTGTTTAAACGTTGTGTGACATTTCATTTAATGGTTGTATCAGCTTCCTTCAGAGAAGTTTTCTCCCTCTACTTGTTGATTTTTTTTCTCATGTGTGATATTGTTGTCCAACGATATAATCTCTTCACCCTCTGTCTCTCCGCCCCCCACCCTCTCTCTCTGTCTTTTTCTTTCTCACTCTTGGGCTTTCCTCAGTTGCATCTGGGACCTCGGCTTCAAGATATTATAGGAAGAACAAGGGCTTTGGAGCCAGATAATCCTGACTCAAACCTTGGTTTCAACAACTCTATCATTGTGACGTTGGGCAAGATCCTAGTTTCCCAATAACTTAGCATTCTAGAGTTTATGGGTCAGGAGAGTAATGGCTACATTTTCCGTCATGACTCCTCAGTTATGAGTGACATATAACCTTACTCAAGCTGACACAAGGAAAGAGGTAATTCATTAGCTAATATGAGCTAAAAAGTCCATGAGTAAATCCATCTGCCTTCAGGTGGAGTTTGATCTAAGTTTCAAATGTTTCCCCAAGGATTCATTTTCTGCTGTGCTTGAATATATTCTGAGGTCCACATAGGGACCCCTGTTTACTTCTACTTTAACACCTGACCAGTTCAAGAATCTGCTTCCTCAATAGGTGGACCAAAAGTTCTGACTATTCATTGATTTGCCCCAGTTTGTGGAGTCCAGATCTGAACCAGTAACCATGGGGAGGGTGTTGGGATGTACTCATTGTTCCAGCCTGCATCACACACTTTGTCTCTTAGCCTGAAGCACACAGTGAAAGAGTTGGGAAGGATGGTTCCTCAAAGTTAAAATCAAGGGTATACCATAAGAAGGGGACTGGACGCTGAGCTGAGAAATAAGATAAAACAAAATGAAACAAAAATTGAAACAAAATTATCCAAAATGTGTGTATCCATTAAAGCCACCTTGAAATACTGAGATATATATGAAATTATATAATATACAAATACCTTTTGGAATAGTTTTCTCCCCCTTCAGGATCTGGAAAACCAAGATGTCACTCATTCTAATACATATTTGTATGTCATGTGTGTATCTGTGTGTTTAATTGGCATTAAACTATCTTTATAATGTTTGGTCATTTACATTATTCATGTTTTTATTTTTGAAATATTTTCATATGTCATACTTAAAAGGTACAAAAGTTTATATTGTGAACAGTCTCCCTCCTGTTTCTGTTCCTCACCCACCTAGTTGTCCTATCCAAAGGCATCAAGTCTTGCAGTTTCTTGTATAGACTTCTAGAAATAGTTTATGCCTATAGAAAGAGGGATTTTATCACCTCATCCCTTCATCATTGTCTTCCTCCTCTTTCTCCTCCCTTGCTCTTTCTTCTTCTTTTACACAAAATAATAGCATATTTTATATTACTGCATCTTACATTTTTCACTTAAAATATATCTTAGAAATTCATACATAAGTGTATATATATGGGAATTTTTCATAATATTCCACCAGTGTACATGTTCAACAAATTAACAGCTGGTGTTTTTTTGTATGCCACGCCATCAACAAACAAAACAAAAACTGAATTGGGAAAAAATATCTGACCTCATGAAACTTATATTCAAATGGGAGTGGATAATAAAAAGAATAAGAAAATTATATAGAATAGAGAAGACAATAAATGCTATGGAGGAAAACAAAGCTAACAAGAAGGGTAGAACGTGAGAGTGCAAATGTTTAGATCAGGAATGGCTTCACTAAAGACATTTGAACAAAAATTGAAGACAGCAAGGGAGTGAACCATATAGTTATGTGAGCTAAGAATTTATCAGGCCTCTAGAGGAAAGGCAGGAAGTAAGGGCCTACAATTGAAGTGTACCTGGTATGTCCAAGAAAAAATAAAGAGGCCAGTATAGATTGAGCTGTGAGCAAGACAGGAAGGGACAGGAGATGATAACTTCGAGGCAGTATGGCAGATCAAGGGTGGCCCAGGGTAACCCTGATGACTCTGCATGAGATGAAGAAATTTTAGAGGCTATTCAGCAGAGGAATAATGTGATTTTACTTCCATTTCAAAACCATCACTATGGTCAACATCTGAAGAACAGACTATTAGGAGAGAGGGCAAAGATGGAACTTGGAGGCTCTATTAATATATTTTTTCACATATTTCTATTTTATTAAGAATGCCTCTGAAGAATATATGTTTAATTTAATCATACACTGATTTTAGCATGTTTGATAATAATTATAATTTTTCTTCTTAGATTTTACTCATATAATGGGTTATAATAATAGATTTCCAAATACAGAACCAATTTTATGTTCCTAAAATTAACTGTATTTGCTCATAGTATATTGTTTTTAATAAGCTTGCTGGTTCTCCAAAATAATGTTATATAGGGGGTTTGTTTATATATGTTCATAAATCTTATTGTACTTTGTAGTTTTCTGTCTGTGCAACCTCTTTTCTGGCATTTTGAATTAGGGTTTTTATTGCTACATTTTAAAAACTGGAAGCTTTCTTCACTTTTCAATGGTCTGGAACAATTTCAAATAGCATGAGAATTAGTTATTTTTTAAAGGTTTGTTAGAACTTCTCCTTTGAACTAAGTAAGCCTTGGACCTATCTTCGTAGGGAGGGGAAAGATGAAGCTATTTAACAAATTTCTTCTATAGTAATTGATCAGTTTAGAGTCTCTCTCTCTCTTTTGAAGTCAGTTTTTAATAAGTTACACTTTCCTAGAAAATTACCCATACGACCAGATTTTCAAAGTAATTTGCAGAGTTGTTGATTAAAGTCATCTGTGATTACTTAAATTTCCTCTGTATCTGTAATTATTTCTCATTTTCTGTGTTTATGTTCCCTCCTTCCTACATTATCTTCCATTTATCTATTTTACTGTATGTGGGCGTGTTGCATTATTTTTAAAGACCATCTTTTGGATTTATTTGTTAGATCTCTATACAGTGTATTACATTATAATTTACTAACTTTTGCTTTAATACTTACTCATCTTCTGATTCTTTATGTTTATTCTATTAACTGTTTCTACTTTCATGATCTAGATACTCATATCATTTATTTTAATTTATTTTTGTTTATTAATATGAATCTTAATAAACAAAAGTTATGACTTCAGTGATGATTGCTGTTTTTAACTGAATCATACAGTTCTTATACATATAGGCTTTATTGTTAGATTTTAGACATTCTGCAATTCTGATTTATTAATATTCTCTTTGACATAAGAGTTGTATGAGGGAGAGCTTTTAAGTTTCTGGGTTGTGGGTGATTTTTGTTTTCTGGTTTTGTTATGCTGCATTGGGATCAGTGCTACTTTGAGTTTGTTGGAATACTTTTAGGTTTTATTTGTGGTCTAAATTATGTCTTCTTTCGATGACTTTTTATTTGGTACCTGACAATAAAGATACTCCCTGTTTTCAGGTTATAGGGCTTGATATGCGTCCATTAGAGCCACCATACTTATTCGTTTTTTGTACTTTTGATATGTTATGGATTAAAGTGAAGTAAGTCTACAACTGGTAATGTGGCTCTATTTCTTATTGTGTCACTTGTAGTTTTTGCTTCAGGAATGTTAATATATTATTTGATAAATAGATGTTGATTTGAAGACTTCTTTGTGGATTGTACCCTTTGGTATTATAATATGCTGTTACATGTTTTAGCTAACATTTTATGTGCTGAACTAACCTGTGTCTGAGATTAAAATCACAGCCCTGATTGGTTTTTGTTTATACTTACTTGCTACACATTCCGATCTTTTTATTCTCAACCATTTTGCATCTCTTTGCCTTACCTCTGCCTTCCCCATAGCATACATAGAGTTCTCTGTGTGACATGACCTACGCATCTTTGAATAGGTGAAATTAGACCATGCATTTAATGATATAATAGATAAGTTTGATTTTAATTAGGTTTGTTACTTTATTTGTTTAGCTTCTGTTTTTATCACTTTAAAATTCTTTCGCCATGTAGCTTATTTTTATTGCTATATTTTCTGACAAATTTGAAGATATATACAATTTATATTTGTTTATTATTATAACAACCTTTAATAATTTTTTAAACTTTTTAAAAAATATTTTATTTATTTATTTTTAGAGAGAGGGGAAGGGAGGGAGAAGTAGAGGGCGAGAAAAATCCATGTGTGGTTGCCTCTTGTATACCCCCTACTGGGCACCTGGCCCACAATGCAGGTGTGTGCCATGACCAAGAATTGAATCTGCTACCCTTTGGTTCACAGTATGGCACCCAATCCACTGAGCCACACCAGCCAGGGCCATATATTTTTTTTTATTCTCCATTTCTTTTGGCATTATCTGTTGTTCCTACCATGAGTAACAATAAAATTTTTAATGCTTGTCATCTTCCTCTTCTCCCCTTCTCTCTCACTACCCAGTTGTAGATAATTATCTCATCTCTTTATTTTTATCTTTGTGAGATTAAACTTTTATTTCTTTTTCTATGATATGTCCTGTCAGTTTTAACTGATTTTCTTTGACCTCTACCTATTAAGTATGAGAAAAACACCATGCTTAAACTTTTCACCTTTTATCCTATCTTCTCCAAACTTTTGTTAATTATAGCATTTCTGATTTCCAGTGTTTATATCATTATATTGCCTTCTGTAAACACAATTCTCATACTGTTTCAATCCTAATCTTATACTTAAATACAGTCGATGTTCATTAGTGGTCTTTTGCTGTAATTTTTTCCCAATTATCTCTGAGTTTGCTTAAGTTTATTTTCTAGTAGATTCTTCATGAAGTTCTTATCTGGAAAATTCTCTGATTTCTTTAACATTTTTTAAAAGATTTTATTTATTTATCTTTAGAGGGGAAGGGAAGGAGAGAGGGAGAGAAACATCAACGTGTGGTTGCCTCTTGTGTGTCCCCTGCCAGGAACTGGCCCACAACCCAGGCATGTGCCCTGACTGGGAATTGAACCACGATCCTTTGCTTCGAAGGCTCAAGCTCAATCCACCGAGCTACACCACCAGCCAGAGCTTCTTTAACACTTTAAAGTGTTGATTTTATTTATACTTGAATAGTATTTCGGCTAGCTGTAGAATGGTATCCAACCTTTTGGCATCTCTGGACCGCACTGGAAGAAGAAGAAGAATTGTCTTGGGCCACATATTAAATACATTGTGACATGTAGCTACAAAAGTAATCTCATAATGTTTTGAATAAATTTACAATTTTGTGTTGGGCCGCATTCATAGCCATCCTGAGCTGCATGTGACTCATGGGTTGCAAGTTGGATACGCCTGCAAGGTAACACTATCTTTTTGTTAGGATTTTGTAGTTTGTGCGTTACTTTGGAGAAGTTCAGGACAAACTGATTTTTAAATTTTAATTACTACAAATTACTTTACCATTTTGCCTTGAGATCCAAAGCATTCTTTGTATTGTAATAACTCCTTAGTATTATATCATTTTTTTCTGGGAAAATTGTAACTTTCTAGTAGGAAGATGAAATTCTTTTATTTTAGAGATTTTTCTTTATATATGTTAACATTTGTACTATTGGATTACTTTGGTTTCCTTTCCCTGAGACTGCAGTTATGGTATGTGTATGTTGGATTGTTTTTGCCTCTCTCTAACTGCTCTGGACTTTCTTCTTTTCTATCCTTCCCCTTCTCCATTCTCCCTCCCCTCTCTTCTTTCCTCCCTAACTCTCTTCCATTCTTCCTTCACACCCTTCTATTTGATTTTGCTCGCTTGTTTCTGTTCTTTGTATCTCTCACTGTGTTTCAGCAGTGTCTATACTCTTTTATGCTCCTTCTAATCACCCTTTATTTTTTGGTTTTATTTTTCATTCACATTTTCTGCAGCCTTCTGGGATCTCAGATTTCATCTCCTGTTTCCTAACCATCTTTTCCCTGGGATCCTATATTCTAGGTTGTTTTCTTGCTTTAGAGAGGCAATTACCATAGTATTCTTAGTAGTAGCATTTAATTTACAATAAATATTTATCAAAGTTTTCATTTGCTGCATTGAAACATATAAAAGTTTTTTTTTCAGGTGAGTGTTCTTCCTCTATAATTATATTTGTGATTCCTTTTCTTACTTTCTTTATTGTGGTATCTCTATAAAATTTCCTTACCTGTTCTTTCTTGATTCTTCATCTTGAAGTAGGATTTTTTTTTCCCCTGAACCCACCATTTGCAGGTGATTTCTATGTACGGGTAGGGTAGACCCAAGGCCATGCTTTAGTTTTGTTGGAATTTTCTTTTTGACCCAGGTCAGTGTTACAGGACTTCATTTAGCCTTTAGGTCTCCCCAACTACCAGTGACAGCCATTTGTCAGGTAGTTTAGGATGCAAATTTTCTTTTCTCCCCAGTGCCACAGGCTGCTTCTTGCGAAATTTATCTTTTCTCTGCTATTCTTCTTTGTCTGGGGTTCTTTTGCTTTTCAGGACCAAGTCAGATCTGGAGAAATGCCTCTCTCTAACTGATGCAGAAAACTCTTACAGTATTAGAGCAAGTATTTAGGTTTTTACCTTGAGCTGGGGAAAAAAATTAATAGCTCTCTCTGATTTCTGCAGCTGAAGGACCTCTCTTCTTCATCCTCCTGCATGTAATACCATATAATCTATATCACTGTTCGCAACCACTCTATCCATTTTCTGATTTAAGGTTTCAGTTGTAATTGAATTTCATCAGAAATAGAGCTTAAATTTCTTATTCACCTAATTTTTTTGAGGGAGGGGGATTTCCATCTGGGAAATACTAATTATATCACCATATTAAAACCAGAAATACTGCTACTTTGATAGTTTTGACTCAAACACTTGTTTAAAGTAAGTATTTCAACCATGTCTTTTTCTTTTGATCAGAAATAACCACATCTCGCAAAACCCAAATCGACAATGTTTTTATTTACTAAACAGTTATTCTGATCCCTTTTTCAACAAGTTTTAATGATTAATACATTCTTTGGAATTCTTTTCAGTAATGCTTGAATAAATAAAATAAGCTTTTGCCTTACAAAGCACATATTTCAACCTATATTTCAAAAGCAAAATAGGAACTAATGGTCCCTGAGATTGAGAGGATTAAACACTACTTTTCAGTTGTGTTTTTCTTCTCTTAGTAAAAGGAGAAAAAATATAGTACCTTAGAATTACAGTGTTTGATGACCTACCTGGTTTCTGAGTCTGTTAGTCAAAAAGTGTTTATGGCTATAGAATACAAGCATATAGTTAGATCAGCATCATCAATGCATGAAATTAACAAGTCTATCATAATGATTAATTTTATTTGGAGACCCATGTCTAATTGAAGAGACTCTAATAAAAAAATTCCTCCTGAATTATATGAATTGAAAATAAGGGGGGGAAACCTGAAAGAAATTCTCAGAAATAATATCAAATTGTAATAACAAATTCCAAAAAGACAATCTATCACATTCCTCTCCCATCCACCCTAGTCCTTAAAACTATTGAATGGTTTTCCATTTCTCTTAGAATGAAAATCAAAACACTTCATAACAAACAAATTTCCCTGTGGCTTGACTCTTACCTACCTCTCCAGGTTCCTCTTACAACATATCTCTACATTGCTTTTTCTAGAGAGAAAATTTTTACTTCCCTCCCTCATACTTGGTGTGTGCTTTCTCATCCCAGGGCCTTTGCACTTGCTCTTCCCTCTCCCAACAGAAACTTGCAACTCATTTTTGCCTATTTAAC
Organism: Glossophaga mutica; assembly: GCA_039655065.1. Lineage (NCBI taxonomy): Eukaryota > Metazoa > Chordata > Mammalia > Chiroptera > Phyllostomidae > Glossophaga > Glossophaga mutica. Next base: position 18,752,897 of record CM077304.1, on the reverse strand, counting down.
CAATACTAAACCTTTAGATCTTAGCCTAAGTGTCTTCTCTTCCAGGAAACTTTCCCTGGCATCCCTGATTAGATGCCCTATTATATCTTCTAAAGAATCTATACCTATACCTTTCCTTTGCAATCTTCTTGTCTCCTCCACAAGCTGTTAGCTCCATGAGCATGGCTGTTTTTGCACAATATTTTATTCCCAGTGCTTATCACGGTCCCTAAGACATTGTAGACACTTTGTAAATACTTGTTGAAAGAATTAATAATTATATGTAGCATTTATTGAGTGCTAACTTTATTTCAGGCCTCTGTGTTATCTCATCACAAGAATAGATCTGTCTGTTAGAAAATATGAAGTGAAGCAAAGGAAAAAGAAAGAGAGAAAGGAAAGAAAGAAAGAAAAGAAAGGAAAGAAAGAAAGAAAGAAAGAAAGAAAGAAAGAAAGAAAAGGAAGGAAAGAAGGAAGGAAGGAAGGAAGGAAGGAAGGAAGGAAGGAAGGAAGGAAAGGAATCTAATTAAGTGTCCTTGAGGAAGAATTTTGATCTTATAAAGCTTTACATATTTACTGCTTACATTGGTTGAATATGAAAGGTACCCAGGAGTCTAGAATTTGCATCAAAATGATTTAAACTCTTAAGCTTATAAAAACGAGCAAGGATTCTAATGATAGGTCTTTAGAAGATGTATTTGGCATTTTCTGCTTGTAATTGGATTAAAATTACAAGCAGATCAAATTTTTCCACACATTTCCTACTTCTACCCTTGGTCATATAATAAATCAGAAAGCTCAAGGTAGCAAGGGGGAGATACATTTTTAAAATGCATTGTAATTTAGGCTTTTGTCTTTGGAACTTAATGAGCAGTTCGCTTGGGTTTTGATTTTTAATTTCTCATATTTATTCTACTGCGTGGTGCCTACTGGGTATACCCGCACACAGAACTACTTGGAGTTTTAAGAAAGGAAAGTGAAGAAATTAAGAATTACAGAATTAGAGATAGAAAGGGCTATAGAAATGATCTGCTCAATGCCTCTCATTTTACAGATAAAGAAATGGCTTCCCGGGGAGCATATGTGCTAGAAAAGTGGTGAGAACTCTGGTTGCCATGCTCCCCAAAGTCCATTCCCCACCATACTTGGCTGTGGTGAAAGACTTGAACCTTACTTGTACCTCATAACTGGTTTTCTCATTGATTTGGCTTGAAAATGAAATGATGGAAAAAATCACATCTTGAAAATACATGGGTTTTATATAGAGACACCATATAATAACATAAAAGCATTTCAATTTTTGTCTTGCTATATCATATAGGAGGTACCACTTTTCATCCATATGGTCCCTATACAGCAGAAAGAGCTCATGGAGCTTGGGCATAAAGATATGTATGCTCAATTCTTGGCTCCTCCACTTAGTAGCTGAAACCTTGGGCACATTACCTACACTTGGAACTTTGGTGTCTTTATTTGCAAAATTAAAATATTACTACATGTTTCATAGGCTACCAGAAATAATTTTGGTAAGTTTGTATGTAGATACACATGCTTTTAATAAATAAAATACTTCACAAATTGCTGTGAGGCATAGATGATACAACAGTGCCTGGCATATAAAGGCTCTGTGATAAATCTTAATTTCCCTTTCTTCTAAAATTACTGGAGCCACTCAGGTCAGCTGGAGTGAAATTTTGCTTTGCATCCTACAGAGGCAGGCAATTTGAGATCTCTCAGGAAGCCACCATATTTCATGTCAGTGTTACCTGACATGGAACATGTATTGAGAAATTTTTTGCACTGAGTACTTATAAAATGACCCCTATAGTGATTGCTGCTGTAAATGACAAGAAAACATGCATGCTCTTGTGATTGAAAATTGCTGCTTGCTGGCACACCAAACTTTTGTTAATGTATTGATGGAGAGCATTTGCATATTAGGTTGAAAGTTCTGTCAGTTTAATAGATTTGACTATCAACCAGAAAATCACAGATTTTTAGTACAAACCAGCAAGTCAAATTCAGTCTGCCTTGTGAAGCAGATTAAATTCTTCAAAAGAAGGCAATTGCTACATGACACTTGAAGAATATTCAACTTCAAGCTGAAATATTGTTTCAAACCTGTAGATTCTGGCATTTTCTATGTAGAACCCTGCAGCCTTGGGGAAAGGCAGTCAAATTTGGTGGGATAATTAACACTGTCTTCATCTAGTAGCCAGAACCATAAAGAAGGAACTGAATTAGACTCCAGGTACCAGAGTTTTGTTGAAAAACCATTGAACTAAAGACTGAGAATCATAGGTTTTCTCCTAGCACTATATGACATTGGACAAAACCACCTATCACCATCTGTTCTCAGTTTTCTCATTAATAAAATTGTAGACCTGAAGGTAGACTCTCACTGTAGGAATAAAATTCTGGGTCTGCCTTACGAGAAAGATATTTTGCCATCGGCCATGGTGGTCCAGCATCTGGATCTCATTGTCCTATTATGTAGTCTACAATACATTTATTTACATGTTACACTCTTCTTTCACATAACTCATCTTAAAGCTTTTATTTTTTATCAAATTAGTTTATTTACTGATTTTAGAGAGAGAGAAGAAGGAGGGGAGAAAGAGAAACATCAATTTGTTGTTCCACTTATTTATGCATTCATTGGTTGATTTTTATATGTGCCCTGACTGGGGATTGAACCTACAACCACCTTAAAGCTTTTAAAGAAAGACACCATTTGATCCCCCATCCACACTCTTGTCTATTCTAGGGCAAATATCCTTATTACTCCACATACTGATATGATTTCAAATTATTTTCCCAAAATGGTTGTATCCTCTGAATGAACTCCCACTACTCATGGTCCCCTTGCCAGTGAGATTTGTTGACTTTAGCATGATGCTTTTTTTTTAAAGATTTGTTTATTTATTTTTAGAGACATGAGAAAGGAATGAGAAAGAGAGGGAGAAAGACATCAATGTGCAGGAGAAACATTCATCCATTGCCTCTCACACACCTCCAGATGGGGACCTGATCCACAATCTAGGCATGTTCCCTGGCCAAGAATGGAACCAGCAACCCTTTGGTCTGTAGGCTGGCACTCAATCCACTGAGCCACACCAGCCAGGATAGCATAATACTCTTCACAGAACTTTCCCAGGGCAGAGGATGGAAGGCAAAGTTTCTTAGCTATAGATTTATCTCAGGTTCTCTATGTTGTCCGCAAGAGGTCTTAAGACAATGATCTGCTATACTGGATAGCTCTTACCAAATGAGAAAATGTATTTTTGTTCAGGATAACTCATTTTTTAAAAAAGAATTGAGGGTGCTTCCAATTATTTTCATTGCATTTGCTCATTACTCGTAACTTATGTAGTCCATCATCTCTACCAGAATGTTCCCCAGAAATTGACATCAGACTCATTGATTTGTAAGCTCAGAAATCCAACTTTCCTCCTTTTTCTTGGATATGGGTACACTGTTTACCCATGGTCTATATTCTGGATTTTCTCCTTCTCATCTATTTATAGGAAGAGGACCAAAAATGGCCCTGTTCATCATTTTCCTGACTTCAGTCTTTTTCGAAGTCCCTAAATGCCATTTTAAAAATTATCTCTAAATCTCTTTAAGCCAAAGGATGCAAAACTAGCCCTTCAGAAAGCCTGAATTTGAATACCGTTGGATGGAGCATCTACTCTCCAGTGCACCCAGCCCTCATTAAGCTCTCTACATTTTTAACTTAGCATTTTCACACAGTTACACTACTGGGCTGGTCCATGAAGTGTTTTGAGTTTGCAACCCCTTTTATTTCTACCCCTTTGTACTTGAAGATTATTTTCCTTAGTAGTGAAGAAGGAATCACAAAAGGAGGTGCTGCCAAAGACTTCCTACCTTTGCTCAACTGTGCTCTTGGTCTAGAATCCTTTCCTCTACTTCTCTTAACTGTTCAGAATCTTTCCAACATTATTTCATATAATAGCAGCAATAACAAACACTGTTTTATTGTTCGCCTACTATGACCTAGGCACTGTGCAGAGGACATGGAAATGCACAAAACCTAATCCCAATCTCAGACCCTCGGGGCAGCGTGAGGAAATGATACGTAAAGCTGCACTTCGTATGTACAGTGGTCTTGCACATGGACTCAGTAACTGGACACTGCCTAAGTTCAAACCCTCGACCCAACACCCTGGGACCATTTAGCACACAAAACATTTTTAAATTGCTCTGTGCCTCAGTTTACTCACCTGTGAACTGGGGACAATAGTAGTATTCCCCCTTACAGAGTTTATGTGAAGATTAAAGTGTTAATGCGTATAAAGTATTTAGAATACTATTTGCATGTATAAGATCTCAGTGTTTGCTATCATTTTTATTAAAGTATGTGCAAAGACAAGATATAATCTGCCCCCTTCCTGCCCTCTATAACCACTCCCGTGTACTAGATGTTCCTTCTCTTTGCTATAGCACTCTATACATATATTTATAACAGCCAATGCAGAAATGATATAATGTGATATTCTCTCTCCAAGGTACTAAGTTGAAATCTTTCTTATGATTTGTTTAAAAGAGCTGTTGTCTCAAGGTCACCTTTCCACCCAGTGTTTCCACTTATTGTCTCCTTGACAACCCCAATCCCATCTCTAGTATTCTTTGGTCTTTTCTTAAAATGTAACAACTAAAACATTAATTCTTGATTTGGCAGGGGGCCTTTAGGATTCCACCCCAATGCTAGTTTCCAGCCTTTCCATTTTGATTGGCGTGTGCCCCAGCTACACTGTTGTTTCATACATTTAATTTCACCCGTTTCATCCCTCTGTGGTTTATGTAGAATATGGATCCACAATGCTTTATCCATGATTCCAAAACCAGAAAACAAAGGTCTTTTCCTTCCTTCCTTCCTTCCTTCCTTCCTTCCTTCCTTCCTTCCTTCCCTCCCTCCCTCCCTCCCTCCCTTCCTCCTTCCTTCCTTCCTTCCTTCCTTCCTTCCTTCCTTCCTTCCTTCCTTCCTTCCTTCCTTTCTTTCTTCTTTTCTTTCTTTCTTTCTTTCTCTAAATTTATACTAAAAACTCATTGGGGCATAAATCTTAAACTGAATTGTTTTATGGAGTTTATCATCTTTATTTATTATTCGTTTAGTATTAAACTATTATTTTTTCTACAAAAATAGTAATAAATTTATCATAATCTCTGCCTCAGATTATACTGGGGATGTTATGAAGTAAAAGTGTACACATTGTCTTGTATTTCTAAGTCCAAAACTTTCTGAATTCTAAAACCTATCTGGCTCTAAGAGTTTCTGATAAGAGACTTGTGAATTTTATAGGCTGACATCTTGGATTTACACCCTGCCCCTTCTATATAAATTATGTGATATTGAACAGTTTAGTTAAGGATAAATGCTTTTCTTTTTACTTTTATATACAACTACGAGAAAAAGTAGGTTTACAGTTAGTTGTGATACAAATAAATAATACAATTATTAATAAACACTAACATAAGAATAAACTCTGTATTTCACATACTCACAACTGTAAATCTACTTTTGCCCATACCTGTATGCCTTTATCCAGTTAAGCGCTTTTAAACTGTACACTGTCAAGCAATACTGCTTTCTTCAACTTTTCATTGATTTTTCTTCTTCATTTTTTTTTTGCCAGAACTGAGGTTCTAAGAATTTCTCATCATCCTTGAGACGTCTTCACTCTTCCGTTCTGTGTACAGCACACAGACTCCTGTCTGCATTTCCTTGAAGCACTCTGAAATCTGCATGCATAAGGTACACACTTTCTTTCTGTGGCTGTTACAAACCACAGGAAATAAGGATGCTCTTCCTAGGCCACCATCATTTTAACACCCCCCCGCAAAACAGTACCCTTGGCTCTTAAGGTCCACTTTTGGTTTCCAGTAAAACACATAATAACATCTCAACACCGTTTGTTTTTAAAGAATTCAGTGCTTCCTTATAGATCAGTATGAAATTCAGGGAGGCAGCCCCGGTCATTGCTTATCCCATCCTCTGAGAGGTAAAAGGTTGTAAGGATCGACTATAAATTCTCAGGGTGTTCTGTTGCAAATGGAAGGAGACTTTCTGAACAAGTCTAGGTCATTGGAGTTATCACGTGTCTTCCCTCTGTCATTATTTATTTTACAAATCACGTTTTCCAGAGAGCAAATCTGCAGGACACCCCAGTGGCATGGTTCTTTTCTTCCTTTCCTCTCGTGTCTCCATTTGAGTCATTTCTACCTGCGGGTGGATGCAGTTCTCTACTGGCATCCCCTTTCTGGACAATGCTGTGTCTGACTTTCACTTTCCTTAAATGTATTGATTTTGAACAAAGTACACCTTTTCATTGTCATAGTGTAGTCATGATTGCTAACACATCCAACACCGGGAATACTTCAGACTAACACTTTCTTCCCTGGTCGAATGCTCCATTTCAATTCATTTTCCAAATATTGCTCATTGACATATACTTATTGGAAAGTACATTTATTTGTGATACATTTCCTGTTACTTGAGAACTTAAGTACCTCTTTCCTACTGTTCACTATTAGGCATAAATAGATTTTATTTACAGTTTTGGGTTTTTTTCCTGTTTTTAAAAAATATTTTATTTATTTATTTGTAGAAAGAGGGGAAGGGAGGGAGAAAGAGAGAGAGAGAAACATCAATATGTGGTTGCCTCTCACGCTCCACCAACTGGGGGCCTGACCTGCAACCCAGGCATATGCCCTGACTGGGAATTGAACTGTCGACCCTTCCGTTTGCAGGCTGGCACTCAATCCCATGGAGCCATACCAGCCAGGGCTTTTTTTCCTCTCTTTCTAATGTGACTTGGTCAGAAAGTGTCTGCTAAGAACATCGTTTATAGAACACATCATTCTTTACCAAGAGTCCTTTATTCAGGAAATGTTTATCATGTTCCAGGAAGCCAACCCTATTCCTTGATACATATACCTGTAAAGTCCTTAACTTCCCTGTTGCTCATGGCCTATTTGTGCACTTAGCTTCAGTTATGCACTCTCATGGTCCTCACATTTAACCTTGATGGAGAACATCCTACCTCTGATATCTTAATTCCAAATATCTCATTTTCAGACCTCCATCTCCCACCCTCCCAACCTCCACAATTCTACATTCAATCTTCAACCCTGTCAAGACATACAATTTATAGACCCTAACCATTCTCATTCCTGAGGAGAGAGGGAAGGCTTCTCCTCCCTCCTTCCCAAGACAGGATTGCCTAATACATTAATATAACCATTGTCTAACGATTGGTCCCAATTCATTTTATGAAATTCTCTCTGTTGTTTTTCTTGGTAAAGCCCTAAGCTGGAACCTTCACAAATCAAACAGTTAAAGTTCATCAAGGAAACATTCAAATGTGCATCTAGAATTTTGTTTCATTTTATTTATTTATTTATTTATTTATTTATTTATTTATTTATTTTTTAATCTTTAGAGGGGAAGGGTAGGAGAAAGGGAGAGGGAGAGAAATATCAATGTAGGGTTGTCTCTTGTGTGTCCCCTGCTGGGAACTGGCCTGCAACCCAGGCATGTGCCCTGACTGGGATTTTGTTTCATTTTAAATTCAAGATCATAAACTTCAAATCTGCCTGACAACCCCTCTAATATTTACCCAGTAAGCTCACATTTCCGCTCCACCAATGACAAAGGCGCCCTTCGTGACGAAACTCACGACAGGCCTCTCCGAGCCCTTCTGTGACTAAGGTCTGGCCTTGTGCTCTCTTCTTATCTCACTTAGTCTAGTTTTTGGAGTAGCCTTGCTGAGTCGGTTTAGGAAAAATTCACTGTCTTTGGTATATAATCACATTCAATATATGATCAAATCCCTCATCCCTCCCTACTTGGTATTTTACCACCCTGGCTTGCCTTCAGCAAGGATCCTGTCAAGTTGATTTAGCCAGAATCCCTCTTACTCTTGATATTTCTTCTTAGTAGTTTTCCATCTGCTGATCACCACCCTGATACTTGGCTATAAATCCCCACTTGTCCTTGTTGGATTCGGAGGTGAGCAGATCTCTCCTCCCTACTGAAATCCCCTATTTCAGCAGTCCCTTTCAAACAAAGCCTTTCTCATGGGTTTTAACAAGTCATACATTTTTTTTTTTGACGCAGGTTGACATATTTCACGCGGCCTTTTCAAACTTCTACATCCACTCTTCTCCCCTTGTTCTTAGCTGATCACCTTGACTCACGCTTCATTTAGATAGAATATGTAAGCTCTCTCGGTCACTCAAAACACATTCCCCTCTCACCACACTGTACATACCTCCCGCTTCTTCATTTATCCTCTCTTTCTTCTCCTGTCCTCTCTTTCTTCTTTCCTGCTGCAATGGTAAAAATGTCTCTTTCCTAGAAGTCAGGCCTCCCACTGATGCTCCAAATCCCATCCCTTGTTCCCTTGTCGAAAAGTTCACTTCTTCCTCATTCTCTCTCTCCTGAACCAATAAACCCTTCTTTGTGAGTAAATTAATCTCATCACTGTTAACATGCTCCAGAATTTTCCATAGAATAAATAAGTAAACAAACAAATAAATAAATATCTCCCTTGGCGCCATGTCATCCCCAAAGCTGTGGTGCCATATACTTTCTTTCATGGCCAAACTTCTTAAAGATTCGTCTAAGCATGAGCTCTCCACATTCTTACCTCCCAGTCATCTCTCAGCCCATTCTAGTGTAACTTCTAATTCCAACCTTCTGTTAGGTCACCAGCGAACACTTAATTGTTCATACTTAATTGAATATACTCTTTTCTGTTTGTATTTCATTCTAAACAACATTCTGCACAGTCCGATCTTTCCTCCTTTATGAAATAGCCTCTTTCCTCAGCTTCTGAGGCACCATGATCTTTTTTTCTTTGTAAATTCTTTGTTATTTTTCAATTTTTCTTTTCGTCATACCTTTAAATGTTGACGTTGCTCAGATCTCTAGCTTAGAACTCATTTTCTTTCTGTACAGATTTTTCCTAGGTGATTTTTTTTCTAGAAAAGAAGGAAATGTCTTTAAATGCTATCTATACACTGACAACTCACTACTTTCTGTTCCCAATGCAGACTCTACCTCTGAGACATCCATACATGTTTAAAATCTGCCATGTATAGAATTTAACTCTTGTTTTTCCCATCCTGTCAGGTATTTCCCTTACTCTGTGTTCTCTGTCCATATTCCCCATTCCAACCGGGAAAGTGTAGGCTCCTCCTTCTGACTCACCACCCACGTGCTGATAATACTACTCCCACTATGTATTCAGACCTTCCTCTTCTTATTTTAGCAGTGACCCATTACCTCCCATTCCATGCTGTTGGCATCTCTTTACAAGGTCTCTACAGTAATATCCTAACTTATTTCCTTGTTTCTTTGTTTATCTAGATCCAATCTATTTTGCTCATGGCATCCAGAATGATGTTAAAAAATAAAATTTCATCACATCACTTCTTGGCTTAAAACCCTACGATGATACTCCCTTATGCTTAGAAATAAATTGACCTCCAGCTACAATTTATGCCTTCTTTCACTCACTCCTAAGCTGTCAGCATTCTTGCTCACCCTGCCGCACTCACTCTGGCCTTCTGTTACTCTTCAAACGTAGTAGAATGATCTTGCTGTGTCTGGAACACCCCTCCCACACAGTCTGTGTCTGGCAGCTTTGTTCTTCAGGTCTGAGATTACAGATGTTTTTCTTGGAGATGTTATTATCTTCTCCAACACAATTATATATTTTATTTGCTTACTACTTATTTTTTCCGTCTCCTTCCCAGACTAGAAGCTTCATGAAGACAAGGATAATGCCTTTTGTGCGTAGTGGAGGTACACCTCATACCAAAGTATCTGGTATGTGACATGTTCAATAAGAATTTGTTCAGTGGCAATTCATAGATTTTTAGCTGCTGACAAGGTCTCTTGTGCTTCGCTGAATCCCATTTTTCTCTCTGTGAAATTTAGAAGTATGATTCTGTAAATTGGTGTGAGATTTCCATGTTAATTATTAATTTGTGTCTTCTTACATTTAACTATGCCATTAGCCAAGGTAAATCAAAAGAATCCTTCTTCCTTGACCTCCAAAGAACTTAACTAAAATACTGTATTTTTATGTGTCTCCTACCTCACCATCTCTCGGAATTCTCACTGTATTAAGTCAATTTATATTTTTCTCATTCAAAAGCCACTTTATAGCTTATTTTCTCTGATGGAAGCATAATGAAAAGGGAAGAAGAAACTTTATTATGGTACATAATTTCCTTCTCACTGAATAAAAAAAGAAATAGCTAATCTATTTAGGCTATATATTCTTTGGAAATTAAGAAATAAAGTATGAGGTAGAATAAAATGTAGAATAAGGTAGAGTCTATAGATCTCCCTATCTTACAGAAATTTAAAGATTTTAATGTGAAATGTGTAATAATATTTGTTAAGTACTTTCATGGAAATGTTTCTTCTAAAATGACAATTATTTTGATATGAATTGCCATTTCATTAATTTAAAATATATAAATAGAACATGAACTTTAGTGCTAATTGGCAGTGGTGTTATTTTCCTCACAGTCTTAAAAAAGCATTCAGAGCTAAAAGTTTACTTGTGAAACATCTACATCAAGACAAGAATTCAAAATACTAGGGACATAACCAGTTTTACAGTTATTTGTATGGAAAATAATACAATAATTAATAAATAACAATGCAAAGAATAAACTCTGTGTTCATGTACTCACAACTCTACTTTTGCCCCACCTTGCATTTAAGAAGTAATTAGAGAACAGACATTTCTTTCAGGATTATAGCAACCTATGATGAGGATTATTCAGGTGCTAACATTATTAAATGATACAAGAGTTGAAAGAAAAGTCAATATGATATTTAAAATTCACTCAAATGCTCAATTTTAATAAGAAGTACGTAAGACAGTGTAGAAGTAAATTAAGGACTGAGCCCTAACTTTATTAGGTACTTGATAGAAATGCACAGATGTCTTCTATGAGCTTTTGCTGTTTTGCTGTGGACAGTCTAGATTAATTTAAAAATGCAGTACAGTTTTTCCTAACAGAAAAAAAAAATAAAAGTGAATTGACTGAGACATAAGAACAGAAGAATAAACATTGAAATAAACATTGCAGCCGAAACTAAAGTAACTGAAGTGAAAATGATTTCATAATGAACTTTTATGTTTAACAAGCCCAGACACTTGGAACAGTGTAAGCTATATTAAACCCTTTTATGAAAGGATTATGTTTTGTATGATGAGTGTTTTAATATAAGTATGCTACACAGCGTAAAACACAACTACATTTAACTCAAAGTAATTACAAGAATTCAGGCAAAATTATGTTCTCCTGCACTATCACACTGATACAGAAGAAAAAAAAATTCTTCTGGAACCTTTCACCAACATGCCTCTGTTTGAATTCTTTTTGGAAGTATATACTGCATCTCTGCCTCAGCCACCTTTTACATCGACAGTTGGTAGCACAAGCCTTTTAACGTGCAAAGGGGAGCAGCTCTTCAGCCAATCTGTGATAAAAGGGAAAAAATGAAATCACTATGGAAACTGCAGGAAGGATCTAAAAGCTCTCTTTATAAAGTAAACGTCTGATGTTTGTGTCTGCAGGGGTAAAAAATTCATAAATCTGTATGATGCTATCATTTCTGATTTGTTATCACTGCAAATGCCAACTGGAAGCCGCCTGACCTTAGCTTCATTAAGTGCGATCTATTCAGAAAGAGTTAGTATTCAACAGGAGGAGGACGTGGTCTGCGGAGGGGTCGGGGTTTCAGGGGATAGTGCGGGAGTGAGTGAAGAAACTAATTTGCTTAGAATGTTTCCTTTCTTTTCTCACTCGATTGTCTTTTTCTTTTCTATCTCCGTGACTTGATGGAATCAGGCACACAGCATTGTTCTGCTTTGTGTCTTATTTTGGTTTGTTTTTCATTCAGAAATGAGGCATATCTCAGACCTAAATTTAACTTAGAAAATTATGTCTGCCTTTGATTTTGAATTGAGGGGGGGAAAAGAACAAAAAACTAAAATGTTAACCCTCTTCCTTCAATCAAAAAGCAAACAAATACCAGGGAGAAGTCATTCTCTCTTCAGCACCCTGGACCCCCAGGAGGAGCACAGCAAAGGTGACCGGAACTCCACGAGCTCTGATGAATCTGATCAGACCGCAGACAGCCACAGACACCTGTGTCACTGAAGAAGTTTTGGGATAAATCATCTGTTCTCAGAAGTTAAGTGACTTTTAAAAGACAGTGCATGGTTGTTGAAATAGGGAGCTTTCTATGTGCTAATTGTTCACCTGTGGAGGAGGGGCTGTGGGGTCAAGAGGACACTGAAAAATTCTCAAATGCAAAATTCTGCAAAGTGAAGAACAGCCTTAATTCAGAGGAACATGAATATTCAAGTAAGTAGACCGGTTTCCTGCTACTGCTCCTATTTCTGCAGTGTTTACAATTGAATACAACTTCATTAGTTAGATTTTCAGGCAATAAAAACTGTGGCTTTCTAATTTTTTTTAAGTTTATGGCAACTCTACCACAGTTGGATGCATTGAATTGTCAAAGATGGATGTGCATGGTAATTGATTTATATCGTCATGCTGTATTCAGACAATTATAAACATTGCTAATCTAATGTTTCAGGGTACTTATGAACAATTAGCAATTCTGCTCTAGCATCTCAAACACACTTTTGATGATAATAATACACTGAGATAGGTTTTATAAATCCTAAAAGGGCTGTTGTGTAAATGATGATTGGAAAAAGATGAGGTTTTTTTTTTTCCAGTAAAATGATTAAGGCTTTGAAACTAAAACACAGGTATTCTGGAAGTGAGCTTGCAAAAATTCAGCACATTTAACAGGGACAATGTTTTGCTTTAAAATGAAAGAACATGACAACCACTATACTAACTTTATTGAACTTCTACTGCTACTAAAGACTAACTTGGCAATTTGTGCAGCCTTTACAATTTCCCGTGTGTTCTCTCATGTTAGAAGAGTGTTAATGGTCAGTGATGCAGAGTCAAATGGAAGTGTATGTTTGGGCACATAAACATAAATACAAGCATACTTCCCTTTGGAAATATTTGAATGCCTCATACATACTGACTTCACTGATGCTTTTGTGCATATAATAAAAACCAATTATCTGTGGAGAAAACTTGACTGGGTGGAAGGAAATTAAATTGGTTTTTAAAGACTTTCTTAAACAGCAGTAGCTAGGGAAAGCTCCAATAACATTTTAGCTCAGGATTGTAATGACTCTGCTATATTAATAAATCATGCTTTATCCTGACTTTTATCAAAAGATGTGGATGGAGAAGACCGCCCATGACAGCAGGCAGAGAGAAGAGCACTTTCAGCTGGAGGTTTGTGTGTACCGGACCACTCTCCCAATCCCCAGGATGCTCTGGAGACCGCCGTTGGAGAAGACAGGTAGATGCTAATTCACTCAAAGAATGGGGGGCGGATCTTACACGTCTACTAACAAAACTTCCTTTCCAACTGTAGTTTGTGAAGGGAATATTCATGTTCTGGAATATTCCGTGATGTTTAAAATGCTGTACAAAATAAATGTAAGGAAATCTTTACCAACTTTTCTGCCTAATTCCCTTCAGGGAGATTCCCAAAGTCCATGAAATGCTTTGAATATCAACTTTCATAAATCAGCTCCATGTTAATTTTTTTCCTTGTGCTGTAAGTCTGAGACCACTTAAGAAGACATTTATGGAAACATGGAAAACATATTGTTTCATTTATGCATGCAACAATGCAAAAACTTTCCCTTTGTTACTGTTCAAAATATTGGCATTCTATTTTCTGTATGCATATTCTCAGAATTGACTTTCAGAGCTATTCTAGAATAAGAAAGACAACACACCATTAACTAAAAAAAATCTGATTATTTACTAATTAATAAGTAAAATATTTCATTGAGTTTTTCTGAAACATATATACACACATACACTATATATGCATGCATATATATACACATACTATATATGTATATATACATATATGTATATACATATGTATATATGTATATATACATATATGTATATACATATACATCTATACATAATGCATATGTGTATATAGTATATGTGTATGTATATATGTGTGTACCTGTGTGTCTATATATAAAATAGTATTGCAATGAGGGGATTGTTGGGGAAGATACATATTTTTTCTTTTATTAATTATAAAATGACCAAACTATTAGGTACTGCAGGGGTTTGGATGGTGTAAAATAGCCCCTAATATTTTCCATTAAATTTTCACTGACTTTTCTGAACGGTGCTGTCAGAAGTAATGTTTTCACTTAGTTAGTGGACTAAATAAAAACCCAAGCAGCACACCTCATTTTGGATCTTAAATATGGAAAAACCTTTGTTTATATATTTCATGAGGTGTTTTCTAATTAGTGAAGTTGCATGATCGGATTTATAAGATTTGAGTTTTGAATGTAATCATGGGAATACTGTCCTCTCACACTCAGCAATCTCGTCTTTCATGTCTCCCTCTCTCCAACTCTCAAGAAAGTAAAGTTCTATGGCATAAGTCACTCTTCCATAGAAAGGGAATCTCTTTGTTGGCACGAAATACACATGGTCTGATGAGGGTCTTGAAAGTAGTTCATGGTTTTGCATTATTTTCTTTCTATTAGAATTACATTGAAATACTGCCTTGAGTTTCTAATTTGCAACCCTCAGAAATCTCGCTTCCTCATGGGCTTTCACTCTGAATCAGAATTTAGTCTCCAATCTCAAATGGCCCAACTGAGATGACACAAAAACTTTTAATTAGAATTTTAATATGTAATCCAAGCCATTTATAGATTATGCACAGAGGTGATCTTCTCTGTGTTTAATAACTGTGTGGAGAACTTAGATAATGTTTAATTTGGTGAAGAGACTATTTTTAACTTTCCTGGAGTCGGGTTACCTGCAATGTTCCCGGGGAGTCTCTTAGAAGTTCTATCAGCGTGAAGTTTATTGTGTGAATGAGTAACTGGCTGTGTCTGCAGCAGGTCCTGGGGGGAGATTATAAACACCGGACTATTCTGCAATATTCTGTAATTCACATTGCTTCTGGGAAACCTAATTTCATGTCTCTTAGTTCAAACTATGTGGATGGAAAGAGATAAATACCCAGCAGAGTGCCCAGGGAATTAGTCTGCCCCTCGCTACTTACTGTTCATGAGTGGTGCCCCGAACCTCATGTGTTTATTCCTTAAAAACCCAGCCCATGAAACAGTGGGTTTTTTTTTTTTCAAGAAATAGTTGGCACTTTAGTTTGGACTTATGCTTGACAGGAATTATTTGGCAAATTGGGGACTGAAGTGTACCTGATAAACTTCGGGCTGTAGAATAGGCTTTAGAGGAGCTCTTGGACAAAAACATCCTCGTAGGGATTCCACCAAAAAACTTTATTGAGAAAAAAACAATCCTTTCTCCTGCTCAGGAAACAACAAAAAATGTGTACCTTGCACCAATGCCAGTACTCATTTATACACGCATACACACACACACACACACACACACACACACACACTTTGCAGGACTGTATCCTGTTTTTTATTTACATGGGCACGTGACTCTCATTAATGTTGATAACCCTCTGCACATGCCTCCAAAAATAATGGACCCCAACTGTGAGAACTGTCTGTATTCAAATGTGTTAAGAGCTGAATATTTAAAATCTGCTTGGCACACCAAGCTTGGTTTTTTGAAGACAACAGAAGTTGGAAAGAAAGATCAAAGAATAAAAAAAGAAAGGAAAGCAAAAGCACCGTAACAAATAATGACATCTGGATGGGGCCTCAATAATGTTCTAATTAAATGTACTTACACCTCAGTCTCATCACGTGCTCAGGAGTGGGAGCTTCAAAGCCCCTTCCCAACTGCAGTATCAGAGGCAGTCAGGGGAGCCTTGCCTGGGAACAGTTACGTATGCGGTGACCCAGCTCTGTCCTTGACTTTCTTTCATTGAATGGGCTTCTGCTACTTTGCTATTAAAGGTCATGATAAATTATGTTAACCCTATAGCTTACAAAGATATACATGTTCCTTAAAATGGGTTTGAAAAAAAAATCAGTTTATCCACTTAGATTACATAGGCTACGAGATCTCTTTGTTTTGTTGCTGGCTCATAGGTTAAGATGAATTTAATGAGAAACCTTGAATGCATTTTCCCTGTCCAGGTAAAGTCTTTTGACATCCTTTCCCTTCAGGGTGTAATAGAAGCTTTCCCTGAATACAAAACACTAGATAGGCTTTCGGAAGTCACCAATTCAAGCACTTTTAATTTCGAAAAGAGTTTTCAGAGCCTACCTTAAATGGACAGAGTTCTAGTTAAAATCAGCATGACCTGAACTGTCTTCAAAATGCTGGGGTTTAGGACAAGAGACAGTATGAAAGGAGGGAGCGATATTTTCTAGGTCCTTTTTTTTTTCATGGAATTTTGAAAAGTCATGATGAAATCTCTTATTAGGTGTTCAAAAAAAATAAAACGTGCCCTAGATTTTTAGAAGATGTTGGTTAGGGAGTAGATATATGCTGCCTTTCTCATTACCATTAACAGCCATGCGTGGTTAAACCTCCCACGACTGTGTTGAGGATTTTCCCTCTGGCTTTGTAAAATGATGTCTGAGTGTAGGTTTTACAAAGAAATTTTATAACCATTTCATAGACTCTGCAACACACCTACTATTGCAGAATATGCAGCATTTCTTGAGAAAATGGTAACAATTAACGAAACTGATGTTCGATCTAGAACAAAAGGCCAACATGCTCATATATCAAGTCTTTCTGGGGAGTACAAGTCCATCTTGTTTTAACTCAATGAGAAGCTACTTTTTCTTTTTCCCTATTCTATTGTTTTTCTATTCCCCATCATCTGATAGTGCTAAACAATCAAATGCAAGGCATTTTGCCTTCTTTCACTCCTTACAAGAAAATTATTCAATTAATACGTAAAGATGAAAGTTGGAAACCCACCATAATCTAGAAAGGTCCAGGAATTTAAAGAACAAAATGTACCCTCTGGATCTCAGGATTCATCAGGAGATTGTAGAACAAGTTAGTTTTCTCTGAGCTCCCTTAATTTTGTTTTTTCTGCCCTAGGCATAACTTAAACACTAGTGAGGCTTGGTGGAAGTGAAATGTTTTGAGGGTGCTTGAGAAAGCAGTGGGGTCTAGAAAGAGAGAGACCAAAATGACACCAGCCCCTAGAAAAACAGGGAGGGGGTAGCTTTTTGTGTGGAAAGTATTCAGTGTGCCACACCCCTATGCAAAAGACTGGGACTCATTTGGTTTAGGGAACCCCATCCATGTTTTGAAGTATATATATTTATATCCAAGATGCTTTGAAAAAAAAAACAGTTTCTGTCATCCTTTTATAATTGGCTGTGCCATTCATCCTGGATGTCAAGGTTTTCTTTTACTTGCTCAGTCTTCCCCATGTAAGCTAATGCTTTATTTCTTCCCAGAAAATAAATAAGATATTTGCATTAAATTTAGCATTTCAATAATACTAGTGAAAAGTCCCTCTTTGTGAAAGATACAGGATTAGTTCCTACCATGAGCTCATCTGCATCATCTCCATTTATTTCTCCAGGGTGATGAGGAGACCTTTGCATTTGACCAAAAAGCCCTAGTAAATAAGGAGTTAAATTGAAGGCAGGCTCACTGGTTTGCTGAGATCTGTCAGAGTCTGACTGGCTGGCTACATATCTGTCTCTGGAACAATAGGTACCTGTATTCTGCACGGACTGCTGGGCAGCGCTGACACTCTGGAGAAGGTCTGCCTCTGTCTGCGCTTTCCTGGTGAGAATCCCCAATGACAGCTCCACTTCTCAGTGGAGGAGAAAAAAATATCTGTCTGTTCCCTTGATGAAGGACAGGGCTTTGATCATTTTTATTCAGGCTTGTCTTGGCCGGAGGTTTTAGGTTCTTAGTCTCAAGTCAGCAGTCTCTCCCTTTTACTCTCTCCTCTCTTTTTTTTCTCTCTCTCTCCTCTCTCTCATTCTCTCTGTCTCTCTTTCACACACACACACACACACACACACACACACACACACACACACTCCCTCTCTCTCTGACACAGAGACACACAGAGACACACATATACACATATTCTCTCTCTCTCTCTCTCTCTCTCTCTCTCTCTCTCTCTCTCTCTCTCTCATTTGCCCTCCTAGGTTCTATGCAGGCAGATGAGTGCCACAGCTGTAACTGAGGCACAGAGCAATAAACACAGTGGAGCCAATTTCCACGATGGCGAGAGGGGACACCGGAGGTGACAACAATGACAAGGACTCAAAGGACCGCCCTTCTGACAAGTTTTAGGTAAGGAAATCTGTCTGCCTTGATTCTTGTATTTTTGCCTCCCTGTGGCTGAGAGCGAGTCTCGGAAGGGAAATATTTTCGTGAGGGTATCGTCTCTGCTGCCCCTTGCCTGCAAACCTGGGTTCTCAGGGCTTTGTGTTACTAGAATCCTTGGAGGTGAGGTGTGAGCGGGGCTGGGTGAAAGGGTGAGCTGCTTTTTATGTCTGTCTGGTGACATTTATCATGCTGTTTAAAGTCATATCTGGAAAAAATTCTGTTTGATGATAGTTAGCAATGTTTTGTGCAGCGTAGAGCATATGGCCGTGTAGAATTCAAGCGATGCTCTTTCATTCTTAATTTGTAATTATTTTTACACTCAACTGTACTGAGGTCAGAGAGTTTTAAAAATTAATGAGCTTCCCTGTGGAGTTCAAATACTAATGTCTGTGTGAGCTGCCACAAAAAGATAAGATTATGCTGGTATATTTTAAACTTAAGACTTAACTGTATTATTTTGAACATCTCCATCTGAAATACATGAGTTATATATTAGTTTATGGAAGCCTAGGTATTTGAGAATATTAGTCCTTAAAATTTTTTTTAATGACCTGGAGAAATTTTGTGAAAATCAGACTGTAGAAAATGATAATTTTGTATAGAGACATTGTTAAAACTTAATAGACACTATTATTATAATGAAGAATACCTTATACTTTCGAGGAAATCACAAATAATGAGCTACATGCTCAAAAATATCTGCAAATGTGCTTTCATCATAAGTAAGATAATAAAAATTCAGGAGATATTTAGGGTGAAAAATTGCTGGCACAAACAAAGAAACAAGTGTGCCCAATAGATGAGAATTCTTTGTCAGAAAAATGAATCCAGGGCATGGATTTAGGAGGTTAAGTGATTTCTACATTCTCAGTGCCCTTCAAAGGGGGTGAGTCCAGACGTTTAAAAATGCGCCCAAAACTTTCATTTCCCACAATTTAAAGACATTGTTTATATTCCTGATGCAACACATTGTTTCAATGAGGGGGATTGAAAAGCAGTCTGAGTATACAGTAATCGGGGCTAAAGATGCTTTTTATCCCTCGTTCCCCATTTACAGACCCATTCTGAGCTTCCTGTGATATATTGTCATGTAAATACTGTGCAGCCAGGGAAAGCCGTCCTATGGAGATTCAATTTACTTTGAAAGTTGTTCATTATAGAAGGGATGAATGTTATTTATTTGATGTGATTCAAAGGCTGGAAATGACTTTTTCATTGTGGCACCTTTTGTAATGGGTGCAGGGTGATCTAATCTTTTTAATTTTGGCTTTCACACCAGTGGAGATGAAAAGAGATCTGAACTCATTTATCGGTTGCTAGGTCCTTCTGGAGACCCGAGTCCTGTTCTTGGTTGCTATGGCCAGTCTGACCTCAATCTCTATAGTTTTGGGGACTTAAGCAATTTCTTGTTCTTCGTCTTCTTCTCCTTTTTTTTTTTTTTTTTTAATGAGCATGTACCTTGATTTGTGTCCAAAATTGTGGCTGAACGTCTTTGTCTGCGAGTGATAAATGGTGCCGAACAATTCAACAGTTCTTACAAGTAAACAGCGCTGTCCCACTAAAAATATGTTTTGTTCCGAGTTAATGGTACGGAACAAGGCAGCCTCCACAAACAGCTATCTTTTATTGTGGAGGGGCCTCTGAAACTTGGAGCAAAGTGGAGGAAATTGGCTTTCATTTTCTTGTGCATTAGCATTTTATTTGTGATTCAGCTGACGCGGCTTTAGGTGAATCGGTGGATCGAGGATGAGAGGGTGACCTCCCTTTACTTTCTTTCTAGCTGGGGCTGCGTATGCCCGGATTCTGCCGGGACGCTGAGAAGTCAGGAGGAGTTTCTGCTTTGGGCTTGGTCCTTGGTTCCCAAGCACCAAGTGCTAAGGAGGCACAAACGGGCAGGTGTTCTGTGGCTCTATTGCCTTAGGTCTCACGCTGATGGTTTGAGGGAAAGTTCTCTCCAATTGTGGTGACTCCCAGGAACGTTCAGCCGGTGTGCTACTTAACGCTTAGGCGTCCCAGGACGTCCTTGGATTCTAGAACCTCGGTAGAAAGGAATCGTGGTGATTAAGAGGCTGCGGAAGCTACAGCCGGACTCAGCAGACCAGCGGTCGTGCCTTTCTCCATTCCCTTAGAAACTGCTTGTTTGATGCTGCAGGGAGCATACACTCTGCTGATACGATGGTGGCAGCGGAGGTGTCAGGAAGGGCATTTATTGCTCAGAAGCACCATCAGCTTCCTCCCGAGATTGTGGCTTTGTAGTGTAGTTTTTTCTTTTAATAGGACTGTGCTAATGGTTTTTATTCTAAATTGGCCAGCCCTGAGCATCTTCAGGAAAAATGGGTTCCATAAGAAGTGGCATCCTCCTCGAATTGAAAGGTAAAAATTAAACATTTTTTTAAAGTGCCGTTTTACAAACCATTTCATGTACTTCTTGCCAGTAGCATTAGAAAACTGCTTTCTAAAGAAAACTGTTTAAAATTTAAACCGTTCTGTTTCACGTTAAAGGTTTAAGGAAGAGACTATCTTTGGGAATTTTATTGTTAGTGACTTGCTAAAATTGCTAGCTTTTATCGACGAATTATAATCAGGTATCTTGTTTACTTTTAGTCTTGAAAATAAGCAGATTTTCATATTTTAGAGAAAATGATAATTTTGGGGATCAATAAAATAACCTTTATCTATTGGGTGTAGATTTTATTCCTAGAACTGGTAAACAAAAACCAAGATTAGGTGATGTGGAAGGTCTCTTCCACCCTGAAAATTCTTGATAGAGTACCAGTTTTCGGAAAGAATACATAACGATGCTTTTATTAATATAACCGCATGTATTCAACTACTGTTTGGCTCTTTACCTGAGCAGCAGTAAAAAGTTCCATGCTCTGTTGTACAGGTAATAATTGTGAATGGAAGTAATTTCCAAACAATTGATTTTTGAAGGTATTTTTTTTTTTTTGAAAACTGCTTCTTTAACGCTTTATTAAGACTGGGGTTTTGCAAAGCTCAACTGTGTCTCCTTAACTTGGGTGTCTTCAGGTCTTCTTAAAGATAATACTTTATTTAAGTGGTTAATATCCAAAGAAATATTTAATTCTAGGTATCCGAAGAAGACAAATATTCCCCCGTCTGTGGTATGTATCTATATATGTATATGAACATATTTTCATATGAAATGTATACATTTAACATTGTGTTTTGCTTCGCTGTTATTTCAAAAGATTTAAGTGAATGTCGGATAGCGCTCAATTTCCTGAAATGATTAAATTCAGTCTCTGAAGAATCTGGGGGAAAGGCCTGTAATGACATTTTGATGACTTTCATTTTAAGGTGTAATAGAAATTGAGTAAAATATTTTAATAGCTGTTCTCTAATATCTCATTTCAAATACAATGTTTTTATTGCTCATTCTAGCTTACAATTTTCTGGTGATGATAATGTTGGCTGGTAATTGTTTCTTACATAGAAGTCATTTTATCCTTATGTAAAAGTTATTTCATAAAAGTCTTCATGCATTTATCTCAGCTGAAGCAATTGCATTAAACTTGAGATAAAACAGTATTTCCAGAGTCCTCCTATTTTAATTTAGTACTTCCTCACAAGAATTAGGCGTATCTTAAAAGGATGAATATTAGATATGCTAGTTTGTGGTTTAATGAGGAAAACTAAAGAGGCATACAAATCAAGGGAAGGCTGAGAATACAGAGGGAATACATACTATGAGCTATCACAACATTGACATTGACAGTGCTTTTGGATGCCATTTACTTTTTAAAATGTAAAGACGACCTGAGAAGTAATACATATGTATGTAAATATCTAGTTATTATATCCATCTTTATGAAATAGGTAAGTGAGCATATATAAAGGTAACACGATTGCAGCCAATGATACCAGGAAGATTTTTGCACCTCAGTCCTTTCAGGAGCTGTAGACACAGAAGTTAATCACAGAGCTTTTAAAGAATCAGATCTTTGGGGAACTAGAGTTGTGACATTAGATCAATTTATGTAAGTCAAAATGAAATCCTTAAATCAGTCTTTCTGTGCAAATTATACAAAGCCATTAACTCCCTAGCTGCAATGTTCTAAACTCGCTAATTAGAAAATATTTTATGCAATTTAACTCGATTGTAGTGAATATTTAAAGTCAGGATATAATATTATGGCTGAATTAACTAGTGTGTTAAGTGCTGAGAGTGTGTTAATTCAGTAAATTTTTATAAAAGTAAAAATATCCAATTCTTTTCCGCTCCTAATTGTTTACTAAGTTTCCCCAAGTTCACTTTCTTTTTGTAATTAATATTCCTTTCCAAATACTAGTGTGACAGGACAATTGGTTACTCTCAATTTCTTTCTGGCTACTGTAATTTTGGGTTTTGTCTTTTCGGTGTGCCGACATTCTCTCTCACCTAGAAAGTTGTATCTATTTGAAGCTGTGTGTCTGACCTATTTGTCTGAGTCTGGGGGAATCCCAGAACTTGTGTCATTAGAAATTGTGTGTTAAATGCTGAAAAGTTTGAATTGGCCTTGGATTGATATTAAGTATAGAATTTTCTCAGTAACAGCAAGTTACTTGACTAATTTAATAAAATCTTGCAGCGGCCTTCGTTTATTTCACACAGAATAGTTTGCCAGGTGGCAAACTCTGGATTTATACTTAGCATCATCTAGAAAATTTAACAGAGAAAGAACTGTCAGGGGAGGGGCTCCCTCTTAGATAGCTAGTGAAGGTGTCACCCCAAATTACTACTCTAGCATGTTGTCAGGATGCATGGTAAAGTTTTATCTACTGCTGTTTTGTGTTTTAATCACCTCTGATATCTGATAGCAGATTTTAATTTGCACAGCCATCAGTCTGATACTTTCATTTAAACAATGTCAGAATAACTTAAGAAAATAGAAGTTATGCTAAAGAGTTTAACTAGATGCTCTAGCATTTACTAATAATTAATTGGAATTGTTAAAATTTGTTCATAATTTTAAATGTGAAAATTGTAGTTTGCTTAATGGGGCTTATGATTTATTATTCTTTTAATCAAGAGATGGCCTGTGTAGACCTGTAATGACCCTGAGTCCTTCTAAAGCTGCTGGACTTTATGGTCTTATACCATATAGTGAACAGAATCTTTTTACATCCTTAATAACATCTAAGCCATCATTTATATTCTTAATGTTGCTTGGCATTATTTAAGCACATGTACTTGTGATTCATAAATCCTTGAACTTCCTATCTTTTTTCTGACAGTTGAGTTCACAGTCCAACTGCAAAGACCAAAATACACCATAAGGCTGGGAGTTGCCTTAGAGAAAGGAAGGCAAGGTAGCGTACTGAGGTCAGCAACATATGGTGTTTCGTTAGTTACCACAGTCTCAAAGGTTTAAACGCAGTTTACTTCAGGCATTATTGAAGTTTCTGGATTTTCTGGAAATATTTGAAGAATTCAATTTGCTAGCTAAATTTGAAACATGGAAATCAAATAAATTATTATAAAGATGTGCTACCATATAGATTTAGAAAAATTCATTCATTCATTCAACAAGCATTTGTATTTAGTGCCTACCCTGTGCTAGACATTATTCTGGTGACTCTTAATTTAATAGTCACCATTAATTCAATATTCATCATTGCCTGATTTTGCAGATTATAGGAGTCTCACCAGTTATTCATACATCATCAGCTAATCACATCACAATCCATATATTTTTGGAACTTGTATTTCTCTTGTTTATTGTTAAATGTCTCTAAATATATTCTAGGAATAAATACAGATTTAAAAGAATATACTGGTTAAAACACTCAGAATGCATTTTAAGATGTTATCTTATTGATGTGTATTTAGAAATGTCTAAATTCATCACACGTTTTTCCTCACTATTCAGGCCCACAACGCAGCAGACACTAAGTTGGTTTTACTGTTTTTATGCTTCCTTCCAATGCTTCTTATACTTCTTATACTTAAGGGACCTCTAATTATAATTATTAATGTCTTACATTTATGTTCTATATGCCAGGCAATGGGCTAAGTGCTTTACCTTCATTTTCTAATTCAGTCCTTTCAATTACATTATGAGAAAGATAGTATCACTATCCTTACTTGTAGATGAGGAAACTGAGGCTTTAAGAAGTTTAGTAACTCCTTTAAGGGGAGTTAGTTAAGCCTCTGAGCTACTCAGCATCTGAGATGACTTAATTCCCAGACCTTTCAGGTCCTATTCATCCTTCTAGTCATTCAACAAATATTATTGGGCCTCTGTACTGTCTTAGGCCCATTCAAGGTGTTCAGAATAAAGCAGTGGCTGTAACAGGAAGTCTTTACCCTTAGACTATGAGCTCATAGCCACACCTTGATACTTTCACTATGTTCTTCCTCTTTTTGCATCTATGTATTCCCCTGAGCCAATAGTATAAACATTTTAAATCTGAGAACTTCATTGGACTCCTCACCATTTGGCTTTCGTCTTTTCAACTGCATTATTGCTGATTTCTAAATAGGAATTTTCTGTGCTGGAAGGCTGATCCGTTCATTGCTCTCATGAAGATTGCCTTATGTTTTCTCTTGCTTTCCCCCAAAATGCTGGGGATGAGCTTCTCTGATCACTGCTGCACCTGAAAACCTTTGCTGCTGCTTTCTCAAGGCCTCCCACCCTTCAGTGTCTGGGTCAATGCCCATAGCTCCTACAAAGCCCATTTCAGAAATGAAATCCTAAAATTCTTTCATCTGCATTGATCAGGTGCCCCACGACATTTGCAGCGATGGACGTGATGTCAGGCTAGGTAATGTTTCACCCAGTTCCTGTGTCCCGACTGCTTCAGTGTTTGTAGACATGCCTGACTCACATGTCGGCAAGGAGTTCAGGGAACTAGCAGTAAAATAAAAGAAGAAAGTAACAAAAGTAAGACTGGAGGGTTTGGAAGCAAGAGCCCCACTGCCTATCACAGTGTCTGGCATAGAGTATTCAGTTCATGTACATCTGAGGCTGGGAAGAGGGGGAGATGTGTGGGAGGAGGGAGAGGCTGACAACAGGAGGAAGCTTAGCAGGGAAAAAAGTAATGTTCCTAAATTAATAGCCCAGGACTTCCACAGATCTTTAAATATTTATTTAGAATTGGAGATTCTATTACGGAATAGTTAAACACAATAATCTTTACTTTCAAACATAGTTTTGCTTCTTCTGAGAATAAATTGTCATTCATCAATATTAATATATTATATGTAGAATAAGCTTTCTGGTTTTGCTAAGTGCAGTTATGTTATATTTGTACATGTTCCCCATCGCTATTCTTGTCCATGAGGTAGCTAACTCTAAATTAGTTTTATTATCTGATACCACGTACAATTATTTCTCTACCCCTTTGGACATTGTTCAGTATCATAGAAGTTACTGACCACCCTTTCCCCCCAAAAGAGCCATCTTCTTAACCATCATAAAGTTTTATTAGTTAATACTTAATGATGGATTTCTTTCAATAAAAAAGGTAATTTAACATTTAAAATCCTAGTGCAAATCTCCTCTGTTAGCAAGCAGCTCTTTTGGTTAATTTTACTTATGTTTTTGCTCAATTGTAAGCAAAAGTGTAGTCTTGAAATCTCAAGAAAAAATAGGTTTATATGGATTCTTAAACCCAGTGCTTAAGGTAAAATTAAGGTGGAAATATTACTTCATAGGAAAATCTAAGTGAATATTTCTTAAAGCAACTACTACATCTGACCTCTGCTATGGAGCTATTTTATTGGGTGTGAGGACCATGACTTGTGTAGATAGATATAAACATAGGACTTACATCAAGAAAGTACTACCAATACTTAATATATGTGCAACATGCACTAATTTTCCTGGGTGAAGCAAGCTAGAAAGTTCACACCCTAAAGCAGTGAATGTAGCCTGTGTGCACTCATTTACATGGGAGTATTCTGTGGAAGTAGCCCCATCCTGTGGGAATTTCTACCTGCTAGTTGAGATAAGTGGGGGTGAAGCTTTGGCTCGGAGGCTTGGAGCTATCTTCTGCTTTTAAGAAACAAGCCATATTTCTGCAGTCTGTATTGTAATAGTAGCAGTTGAACTATCCATGAGAGTTCCAGAACGGAAACTGTGCCCCAAATGCTTACTGCATGCTGTGTTGATGTCAGTAAAACATGGAGTATGAGCTTGTCTCCCCTTTAACCCTAACTTTCTACAGTCCTTTCACTTCGACACTAATTTCAGGCATGAACCTTGGCACTTAGCCACAGTGTGTAATTGTTGGTGTCTCGCTGCCACCTGGGTGCACAATGGAGAACAATATTTAGCCCCTGCGATTTGCCATAAGAACACACCACATGCAGTTGGAAAGGGAAATGTTTAATCAGCCAGTTTCTCCACACAGTTCCAATCAGTTGGGTCGGTTGAAGATTTCATTTTCTCTGGATTAACTGGTTGTTTTGTCACTGTGAAGATAAAACCTGTGGCTCCTTCTTGAATTCATCTCAGCAAATTTGGGGATATTGCATATCAATTTGAAAGCAGAAACAAAAAGGATATTTGAAAATGTGCTAAGGGAATAACCCAATTCGGTCAAAAGTTTTTTTCTTTTTTTCCTTTTCTTAAGTTTCTTAAGTCCTGTCTTTTGCTGTTTGGCTGTGGACTTAGTATGTAAATGGCTATAAGTGATAACATGAATAACATCATTCCATTTTTGGTATGTTGTATTGATGATGCTGTTGATCTTTAGAAGAAATTCCATGTGGTGACATTTACAAAAATAGTTTCACGTGAGCAGCTTTTCTTTTAAAAAAAAAAAATAATGAGAATGGTATATCTTTCAAGTGACAAGTCACCTAGGGGGCGTATACTCTTTGTACATAATGGGAGCATGAAACATACCTTGCTTCCCATCAGATATGCTTATATTCAGTTCAGGGAAATAGTTTTAAAAAGTATGAACATGGTATAAGAATAGGATAATATGTATAAACAAGCAATATATCATCTTGAAGACCAAGATCTATTTTTTTAAAGCCTGCAGCTTTCAAAGTGCTAGAAAGATTTGAATTCAGGGTTTTGTTTTCACGTTACTTGAATCCTGGTAATTCAATGCAGTGCAATCCACATCAATTCACCCAGTTACTCATTGGATTTCTAAGATTTATGATCATTTTAACCTCCCCCAGTCAATTATCTCTTTGATTATTTTATTTTATTTTATTATTTTATTTTTGGTTGGGTAAACATAATAGGAAATTTGGCCACAAAACAAAAAATTTAAAGAGTTCAGAATTTCTATGTTGTTTGGGGCAGTCCAAGTTGGGTAAAAATTTGTATAGAATATGATCTTTTTAACTAAAATGGTATCGCTTTTATTAAAAAATCATGATTATTATCATAAATTTGAGAATTCTTCAAATCGTTTATTTGATTTACTCAATAAATGATTTACTCCAGTTACTCAGTTATTCAATTGGTTTTTCTCCCTTCATCATCCTCTCTGACCAGTGTTGCTCAAGTCATTATGACAGATTTTATAAAAGGAGAAAATGGGATCTTTCCCTTATTGACTATGGGATAATTGGAGAGAAAAACAACTCTAAAGAACATATTGGATAATATAATGAAATTACTCTTAGCAATCATACTTCAGTACTGCGAAGGGAGAAGCTATTTCCTCACAGGTAGAAAGCAGTATTAGCAATCAAATAGAGCTTTCTGGCTCAGAATATTGTTTCGGATTATTTGTCGTGAGAACAATAATGAGAATATTCAGAATAAAGACCAATTCTTGAAAATGGATTTTACAGTTTTCAACTGATTTCATCAGCAAAACAAAGACTTTCATTTCACTAGGGCTTAAGAATAACTGGTGCCACATGATTAGTGATTAATTCAGTGAAATTTACAAATACTTTATTGATGGTTTATAATCAAATATGTGTTTGTGGGGGCTGGAGTTTACCATTGCCATAATTGTACTTCATGACTTTTCTTCCAAAATTGGGAGACAAAGGTAAATTTAAATGCTTTTTGAAATCCTTCAACTTCCTCGCTGTCTTGAGGCGCTCAGTGAACACATTCTACGCAGTGGAAAACTTTTCAAATCTGTCTTTTCACAATATCCTGGGATGTGTGAAACCCTGACCATGGCTTCACTCTGGGGCAGAAATATTCCACCAATCACCCACGTTGATAAAAACACTGTTCCAAATAAAACCTAACATTAAGCAAAGAGCTTTGGGATTGGTTCAAGTTTTAGTCTATATCTCGAATGTAAAGTTTTAGGATTCTAAGGAAAAAACAACAACTTGGAATGCACATTACCATTTTAAAGCTGAAGATACTTGCC
The DNA here is from genome assembly GCA_039655065.1 of Glossophaga mutica. Taxonomy (NCBI): domain Eukaryota; kingdom Metazoa; phylum Chordata; class Mammalia; order Chiroptera; family Phyllostomidae; genus Glossophaga; species Glossophaga mutica. The sequence goes on along the minus strand of CM077304.1, from coordinate 18,724,208 downwards.
AGGCAAAAATAAAAATTAAAACTTGACTTAAAGTTTTTGCCTTTAATTACATTGAAGTTTGTGTGCTGAAAAACCCAGTAACCATTTAATTATTCTCTTATTTTATCTTGTGGAGTTTGTATTTTGTAAACATAGAAAGAAGAGTGTTGGCCATTTCTTGGCCATTTTATGCCTTCTTTCTTTAGGAAGGGAAGAATTAGATAGAAAAATTCACACTCCATTCTTACCTATGGACTTCTCCTGTGGACAGCATATGTCATCCACTAAGCAAGGAAGGACAGATATTCTGTTATTAAGGGGCTGGGGGAAGGAGTAGCAAATAACTAATTCTCCCATGTATCCTATTAGGTGAATGGACTTATACTAGATACATCATGGGGAGAATCAGATGGAAAAATACGTAATGAGTCCCACTTGGAAAATAGCAGCATTTTCTCTAGAATGTGGCAGCTCTTAATTCTTGGTGTCTTTGGGAAGCAGGGCTCACCATACACCTGTCTAACCAGATGAGAGCAGAGACACTATACACCTTCTACCTGTAACTTGTGAAGTTGGTTGGTTGCCCCAAGTAAGGAACTCCTCTCACTGCTGCCTACTCTGAGCTGCATTTCATTTTGATAGCCATTTGATGTAAGCACTTTTGAACTCCATGCAGTGTGAAAGGTATGGCTGAGAAATTCTTCAGTGGGATTTCTTCCTACCCCACCTCCCCACAGTGGGTGATTTAGAACATGAAGACTAGAGACTTAGAGACATTGCGTCTAGCCCATTTCTAAAACTACACATTTAAGCTCACATCCTTTGAAGCAAAATGGGAAAAAAATAACTGGAGAAGGCCAAGGTATTCTACATTGGAGAATATGGCAACTGGTCAAATTTATGACTCAGAAAAAGATAAAAGAAAATATATAGAAGAAAAGAAATCAAGTTTTTGTTGAATGACAGATTCACCTATTCTCAGTTTCACTTTCACTTGCTAGATCATGATGCCCATTGTCTTCTTCAAATTTAATTTCAGTGCCACTCCTCTGAGAGTGAGTATGTTTTTAGCATGGGCACCCATACCCCGTGCCTTCTTTCAGGGCTTGACACACTTCTTTGGTACATCTCTAGCACACTCATTCATAATAATTTAACTTTGGTATAATTTGCTCATTGTCATCCAGATCTTTCCCCCCGAAAAGTAGCCAAGATCATTTGATTAGTGATCCTTCGAATGGCAAACACAATTTCTTAATGTTTTGTCTTGAAATATTTAAACATGAAATAGAAGTTATACACTACATCAGTGTCCAGGAACAGAGAGCTGGGTTTTGTGCCCCTATGGTAAATTCATATCTTGTCAGTAATCAGTGAAGTGTCAGCTTTTCAGGTTTATGTTCATATTTTTAGATTACATTAGCTGGTCATGGTTTCAGTTAATTTTACATTTGAGTTTAATGCCTTGGTATTTGAAGGTCTTGGATGATTTTTGAAAGCCTAATATTCCAGCACACACTTTGCAGAAAATTTATAAAATACAGACATCCTTAAATAAGCACTGGGAAGGTGTTTGGAGAATCTTCTCAGCTGATGTCTCCTTTTCTTAGCCACTTTGGGGCTCTGCGTTAAGCAGCAGCCTTTGAGGACAGAAGGGTACAGTTTCTGGAATCAAACTAAATTAGATTCAAATCTCAGACCTTCTATTACCTTGGACCAATTATTTAGAATCTTTGAAACACAGTTTCTTCTTCTATAAAATAAGGATTATAATACATTATTAAGATTTTTGGCTATTTCCCACATCAGGCACCATACCCACATGGGCTATAAGGCAAGTACTATTATTATCCACGGTTTACAAATTATCACACTGAGACTTGGAGAGGTTAAAAAAAAAAAACCCAAAGCACAAGTAGTTCTTAAGTAGAGAGCTTCTTGTTGGGTCTTTTCTTTCCATAGAATTTATTTTTAGAAAAAAATTGTGGGATCAAAAGGTATGTATATAATACATTTAGTTAGTTTCCAAAAGGTCATTCAGTTTTAAGCCCCTGACTATGAGAAGTAGTAAAGCTATAATTTATAGTTCACCATGTTACTGCATGACAAACTGATGCTGTCTGAGAGTTTGTAAGTGGGCTTGGAGAGCCATATGGTATGAGAGCTGCTTTATGCTTTTCTTCTTAAAGATGGTGATGGTACTCTTATCTTGATGAGCACAACTCCTTTTCAGTAAAGATTCTGGATAAATGGCTGTTGCCTGAGGTTCAATGCTAGTCTCCAAGGCAATTGTTATGCTTTAGATGAAAAGTGGACACCACCATTTCCAGAAGAGCTTCACAGTCTCAGGGAGGAGTTTTGTGGCCTTAAAAATTTTTGTATTTGTGGTTAGTGTGACTCTCAATAGAAGGGGAAAAAACTGAGATTGACTAGAAATTTAAAACTTTTCTTCTAGTCTCGCTGCACCTGTTGCCTATTTCCATTTGCTGATTTCAGTGTCTTCTCCTGCTTCATTCTCAGGCTCTTGAAGTCTGTTGGATGCCCAAAGCAGGTATAGAAACACCAAAATAGCACAGTCTTTTTGGTTAAGAATAACATGTCAGTTTTCTTTTCCTGCTTTTGTGTGCTCTCTGGAGCTCACCCATGCATGATGTTCCAGTTGACTTCAAAGGCAAGTCTATGGTTGGATTAGCTCCACAGGACAGGGAGCAAGGTAAGAGACAGGCTTAGTGCATTCAAGGCCCACTGGGGAGCAGATAGAGCCAAGCTCTGTGGTTACCAAGACAACTTGTTCTCTTATGTCCTCATGGAAGAACAGGTAAATTTGCATAATTCCTTTTACTTTATTGTCACTGTTAAAATCATTTAAAAAATATGACTAAACAGTACTTTAAAAGGTTGCCTTATAGCTGCACTTGGGGAGTTTAAAGTCTAATAAAGAAGATACAGATATAATGGATTTGGAGTGAGAAAATACCACTGAAGTCAGGAAGGCATAAAACATGCAAGTCATAAGATAATTGTAGGTGTTAAAAAAGGGATGGCTTAAAGAAAGTGTGTGCTTGAGAAGTTGCAGTTAAGATGTCTTTGCTTTCCCCATCTTTCCAGCAAAGGTAGACTTCTCACGGAAGCAAGAGTCAGGCATTGCAGAGGGAAGGAAATGAGAAGAGTGGCTGAGTTAAAGACATCAGTACAGACTTAGGTTGCACTTTGGGAGAAGGCTTAGTAATGAAAGCAGAGTGAGTGGTTGGATGATGTGGACATTGACATGAGTCAGCAGAAAAGAACATGGAAGACTGGAGAAGGTTAAGAGACGAAGCAGACAGGGCAGAGTGAGGTGTTCCCCATGGACTGTGAAGCTAGGAGAGTCTACAATATAAAACATCACCATGGAGACCTAAGGAAGAAATGGAAGTAATGAGGTCCATGGAAAAGCAGGGAAACACCCCTGGTAGTTCTGCTGGGTATTGACAATAGGCTTATTTATGAAGTCTGGAAGCCATATGAAGGCAGATAAAGAGTCTCAAGTTTTCCGCAATCAGGGGACCAAGATAAAAGAGTCCACAGTAATCCAGGTGAGCAATTGCTAGATCCTGGACTGAGATAGTAGATGTGATGTTAAAAAAAGAGGGGGTACATTTAGTAGTTGTGAAGGAAATAATCAAACAAGATAGCATCAATGAAATCCAACACCATAGAAAGAGGGTTCAGAAACAGTAAAGGATAGAGAGGAATTACAAATCATTTTAAGGTTTTGCTCCTTTGAGAGAGAAATCACAGATGAAACAAGACTGAGTGAGGATATACAGCAAATCCTAGAAAGAGAAACAAACATACTTATAGCATATTTATTTTTTCTTCTGCCTCTGGACTGAAGAAGAAAGAGAATAAGACTATTTCTTTGAACTTTGACATTTCATTTCTCTCTGGGATCACAAAATCTATGCTAAAGTTATATGCTGTCTAGAACACTTTTTGGTGTCCTTGCTTCGTAGGGCAAGACTTCGTATTACTGAACCTCAGACTGAATCTCGACTGTAGTTATGTTTGAGAGAATAGAACAGAAACAGAAAAGAATCACTGGTCTCCAGAAATTGTCAGTCTGACTTTTCTTTTGGAAACACAGGCATGTGCACTGAGGCTATAATAGTCTTGCTTTGATTTATGTCATCAAATGCTTGATATTGGACTTGGAAAGGGAAGAAAAATATCGTGTGATTCAAATGAGCTTTTCATTTGAAAAGACAAAAGACTGTGTATACAGCTATCTTTTCTAATTATTACCAGTGGGCATTTTTCTCTCAAGATAAGTGCCATAAATGTATGACCTTGGAACTGCTCAACATCTATAAAACATAGTTGAAAATAATTTCCTAAATCTTAGAAATTACAACAGGACTTTCAGTCTTATTTTTCTTTTAGCTGTAAGTTCTGAAAGAGGAAACCATCCAGAGGAAGCACCTCATTTTTTAGTTAAAATGAAGGCTGAACTTGGAGAAGGGACTTAGTTTAAGGTCACAGGTCTAGGTAGTCACAGAGCCAGGAAAATCTTAAATCTATTTACTTACAGAACGAGCCTCTTTTAACTATGCTGTGCTGTTTCTTCCTAGTGTAGGAGATTGTAAACTATAGAAAACTAACTGCACATCTAATTGCTATCCACCAATAAATCAGATCTCATGTTCAATGTCTCATAACGTGCCTGTGCATCTATCATAAAAGCAGTATTGTAAAATAAAGTATTAGCACTCTGCTAATGACAGACAGGGCTTAAATAGGAGTTGAAAAGATTTTTAAAAGACAGTAATTATTTAAGGAAAAAAATGATCTTTTTTTCCTGATTTCCACAGGAGATAGATATAACAAGAAAATTATGAATCCAAGTCTGTTTTGTTCCATGTGTGCTTGCTAAAGACCCCACCATCCTTGGACAAGGGCGAAGTGCCCAGAAAGTTTCTCAGGTGTAAATGTAGCAGGAGAACAGAAAGGATGAAGAGAAGAGGAGAGGCCAGGGGAGTGGAACAGACGCTGACGGAGCCGGAGCCATAGCTGAGTTTGCTGTGGCCTGGGGTAGCCCTCAGGCACAGATGGTCATCTGTCCTGGCGCATCCCCGAAATTTGATCTATGTGCACTTTGCACATTTCCTTGTCCCGACTTTACATTTCCTAGCACCTGGCACTTGTTTGCACTTCACAGCTAAACTATGGTGCTTGAATTGCTAAATCTAGTGCAGTTTTGGGGCCTTCCATGAATCTCTTTGCGCATTTGGCCCAGTGATCACTCCTTCTTCGTTCAAGTTCTGTGCTCCTGATTTCCATGGCCCCATGTTCACCAGATCATCCTCTAATCCTTCCTTTTCTGTCCCTTTCATTGCCTTCTCTTCTTCCTCCTCCCCAGGTTCATCCTCAGCCAATTGCTCTTCTCACCCTTACACTCTCCTTCTGCATGTTCCTCTTTTGTCATGATTACAATTACTCATCAGTTTTATAGGTAGAACAAACCCCCCTCCTGCAATTCAGACTCAGCTATCCAGCTGCCTGCCATGTCTGTTGAGCACCTGTCAACCCAACATGCGTCACTGACCTCCTCATTGTTCCCCTTCACCTGGCTTCTCCATCTGTGCCCTCTACGAGTATATTGATTTGTGAAACTGCTGTCCACTCATTCACCCAAATGAGAAACCCAACGGTCATATTTGGCTCCTCTTTTCCCATTTTTGTTGTTTTCCCTATCAAACCCATTACCATACCTAATACCTGCTAAACTTCCATCCTAAATACTTCTTGAAGCCATCTGTAATGAGCATCATCACTACCACTGTTACAGTTCAGAGCTGCTGCCACTGCTGTAATTTATCTCTTACTTGGGCATCTGCTCCATCAAAATTCTTTCTTCTACCAGCTGTGCCACTGTTAAATGTCACTGTACATCCAATGCAAGGTAAACCTTCCTTGCAAGCTTAAAACCTTCTCATGTTCCCCCATTCTGCTGGATAAAGTCTAAAATAGGCCCAACTTAAATTCTAGCTTTCAGTATGCTACTTCCTGCTTCTCTCTGATCTTATCTCTAACAATTTCCTGTTTTAAACCGTGCTTTCCAGAAACACATGACAGCTGGGAATTCCACATGTAAACTATCGCTTATTTGCTTTTATACCTCCTTTTCCTCTAAGTCACTTCTCACTTCTCTTCCCTGGCCCAGTGCCAGTCTAACCTTTTGTTGGTCAACATAAGTGTGTCACCTCCTCCAAAATCCTTTCCTTTATATGTCATGTCACCCTCCATTCCAGCTACATGGGTATCTTTATCAAGTCCTTTGCATATTGCATCTTTGCGTTAACTATATCATTTTCTAATTTGTATTTTTATGAGCTATACAGTCCATTGACAGCTGTTAGAAACTTGTTAGCAACTTATTTCCTTCAATTAAATTTAGATGTCTTTGGATGAGAATTTGGTACAGAACGGAAAAAAATCTTTGTCAGTTCCACTGCTGACAGTTAAGTTAGGAAATTGCTCATTTATGGATACAGATTAATGAACAAATAAATGGATGGATGGATGGATGGATGGATGGATGGATGGATGGATGGATGGATTGATCCTGATGTGTATATTTTGCCTTTGATTTTAATTTAATTTACCTCTCATTTCTTTGAACAGTAGCTGAATTACAAATATACAAGTATTTTTATTTTACTTTCTCCCCCAACATTCATACTTTATATTTTACCCCTAAAAGAAGCTTGAATTCAAGAAAAACTAAGTTATTGCTCAGAACACCACAATTAGTTTAGAAGTTTCATAAGAATCTCTTTTTTCAGTCTTCTTACTATTTTATGACATTGCCTCTCTGTGATTTTATAAACACTTAAAGGTATATTTTTATGACATGTATTCAAACACATGCTAAAACATGGATTTTCCAGGGTGGCCAGTGACCATGCTAGAGAAAAGATTTTAAATTTTATTTATCTACATTTCATATACAGGGGGTGGCAAAAGTAGGTTTACAGTTATGAGCATGCAAAACAGTTTATTGTTATATTATTACTTATTAATTATTGTATTATCTTCCATATGAGCAACTTTGCTCCTACTTTGCTACACCCTGTATATAGCTTTAATGCAAAAAGTAGCAAAAATACTGCAAATGCTGTTCTTTCAGGAAGAAGAGTGAGCTTTATTTTTTGTTAATGAAAAGTAAAACAAGCCCAGCCAATTTGCCAGGCATATTTACACTGGAGCATCTCCACCTTGACTAGTGTGGCTCAGTTGGTTGGGCATCATCCTGCAAAATGAAAGGTCACTGAGTCATTTCTTGGCCAGGACACATGCCTGGGTTGCATGTTTAGTCCCTGGATAGGGCATGTGCCAGAGGCAACTGATCGATGTTTCTCACATAGATGTTTCTCTCCCTCTCTTTTTCCTTCCCTTCCCTTCTCTCCAAAAATAACTAAATAAAACCTTTAAATTTGAGCATCTTTGGCAGTAAGCTATGTAGTATCTCCAAATGTGCAAATATTTTCCAAAAGTTTAGCTTAAGCAATTTTTTTTTTTGGCCAGATTCTTTTCAGGATAAAGTTGGGATTTGAGAAATTGGGGCAGTTCTCACAACAATATAAACATTTCCAAAGACTGATTAAATAAGCTCCGCTATTATTGTAATCAATCATCTCAAGTCTTTATACTCCCACCGTACTCACTAAAACTTTAGCACTTGGCCCATCTGTGTGTGAATGCAGTGGCAAACTTCAGATTTAAATACACTGCTCATGGTTACTCCATTTCTAATTTATATTCCTGCTACCTGTGTTTTATTTGTTCACTATCACTTTTTTGTTTTTCTTTGAATCAGAGATGAAACAAACACACATTCCCCAAGAAAGCACTCTTAGACAAATAGGTTCATTCCATTTCTCAAGTATACTGTCCAAATTTAATTAATATATTCTCTATTGTGTCTAGTAACCTATTCTATTGTAGTTCAAAAGCATGACTATGTTCTAGTGAAACTTTACACAAATAGGGGGCAGGCAGGATTTGGTCCACTGGTCAGAGTTTACCTTCTTCATTTAACTCTTCTATTTTGATTTTTAAAGTTGTGAACATAAAGGTCAGTGCTTCTATAACGAGTAAAATTTTAGGTTATATCAAAGACAATGAAATCTTCAGGGTTAGGAAAGACCAATAATTTTTAAGGTCTTTTCCATTTTTGAAGTTATGGCTTGTACAATTGTAAGTTTCTTGAGGGGAGTGAAGAGATCATAACTTATCTTATGCTCTCACTACAACCAAAGTGCCTGGTTCATGGTGGAGGCATAGTTGTGAACCAGTGAATGTGTTTACGAATGTGATTACGGCCTGGTATGCCAACGGATAAAGTTACGTTGATTACCTTGTAGACAAAATATCAGACCCAGTTTTTAAGACTTTTTAAGTTCTCTGTGCTTTGTTATTTCAAAAGATTCCAGATTAACCACACTGATGTTGGAATAAAGATGGGCACCATTGATAGATACTAGGGATCTGGTGTGTGCTCCCACCTGAGCCCATGTTCTGAAACGGACGGGCGTGGGGGTTTTATATGATAAGCACATACAGGTAGGTTTTTAATATGTAGGGTATGATTTTTTTTTCTCCAGTGGTTTAGATCTGTTCCATTAAAACCAAGAAGAATAACCCTTTTAGGGAGCAGAATGGCTTTACTAATATTTCCAGCTCCTCAGACTTGAGGTTATCATGGGCATCATGTCCTGTTCGAAGCTTTGGAAGTGCTTGTGACAGGTAGGGGGCTACATGCCAGAAAAAGTGCTCTCTACATAAATGCAAATTATGCTGCAGACTATGTGACCAACATAGATAATCACAGACTCGATGATGAAAGACCTGTAATTATATTCAACCGCCTTTAAGTATAGGTGCCATAACTTGTACTTCTTGTTTCTTTAACAATTAATTATGAGAGTAGTAGTAATCATGCTGAAATTTAAAGACTTCAGATTTAAAATGTCAACAATTAACATTGAAACAACTCACTTTCCTCTTTCCGCTCCTCCCTCCCCAGGTCTGCTTTCCTTCCTGTATACAACATCCATTAACAGATTAATCTTTGTCTTTTTACACTTTTTCTATACATATATTTGCCTATGTGTGTGAAACCTAACTGGGAAAATATCTATAGATATAAGTATAGGTATAGATATAGATATCAGTGGTATTGATACACATGTAGATACAGAGATCATTCCATGCTGGAGATGTAAATCTCCCTCACTCATTTAAAGTACTACCTGTTATACAACCACTTTATGCTTTCCTTCCCTCCTCCTCTAAGCATTGTGCTGTGCTTATAGTGATACACAGTCCAAAAATATTTGTAGTAGTTAATTAAGGAGACAAAAACAGCTTTTCTCCTGCTGGGGAAAGGAATATTTTCTTTTATTAATCTATTTTACTGTTAGTTGGTTCACAAATGATTGTTGATAGCTGATAGCCTTGTAGAGTTTTGCCAGCACTCTGCCAAATGTATCCTTGGTTCTTAACTCTGCATATTTTTGGTATTACTGTGCATTTATAATTATAAAACCACGAGGGCTCATGCCTAGAAATACACATATAGGGATTTATTTCAAGGAGACCATTCAGATGCCCAAGCTCAGAGTGGAGAGCATTATGACACATATCTGCTTTTTGTGGCAGTGGCATCCTAACAGATCTAGTTTTCAGATGTTGAGCTTTCAGAATATCCTTCCATTCTACAATAATTGCCACACACTTTCAGCCATATTATAAAAAAAGCATCTTTAACCTTCTATGTGCAGAAACCTTTATACCTTACTATTCAGAGGTAACTATTTTAAAATTTTCCGAATTCACTTGCAGCTCTATTCTCTAAAAGATCTACCCATCTACTCCAACTATGTCAAACTGACAAAACAGAACAAAACAAGAATAGACTCAGAATGTCACTCAGGTTGGCGGGGAGATAAGCTGAGAAAGCAAGAACTGGAAGATGGAGGAAAAAATGTACCATCATTTGAAAAAGAACTCTTCTCTTTCAAGCTATATATAACTTATCCATTGCAAATTGAGTAAGACTATTAATAGTAATAATTATAATAACACCTTACATTTGTCTAGTGTCCAGTGTTCCTCAAATTTTAATTCATTTCATCTTTATGACAGTTCCATCAATTAGTCAGGACAGAGCCTATTATTTCCTCCCTACTTCCCACCTCTGCAGGTACTTCCTGCTGCTCTGTCCAAACCTGGTGATTTGATTGGGAGAAGTAAAACTCCCAGCCTTGAATATTCCCACAAGTCTTTGTGTTAGGGCATCATACCTGGTGACGTGTTAGAATGAGGGGATTTCTGCTGTGGCTAACATCCCCTCAGGGAGAATGCAAATCACTGGAAAGAGCAGGTCAGATAACTTAGAATTACTGAGGTGATGCTACTTTCTTCAAATGGAGACATGTGACAGTATTAAAAACGGATAGCATGGATTAATTCCTTAAATTTATTCCTAATTATATCACAGACTCATTTGGATTCCATTCATTTCCCTGGTAAATTAGCCACTGATAATCATAATTATGACCCTTACGTGCAGTAAGACAATGAAATGCCTCCTGAATTATTACGAAGTGTTCATTTATGTCTACTCTGTATGTTAATTATATATGCAGGTGACCAATTTTCAAGAAGGGTTCATTTATGCCTACTTGTATGTTAATCATATATACATAAGATTAAATTGTGGTAGTGGCAATATTTCTTTAGAAGAAAGCTCCTGTTCCAGGTGCCAAATAAACCTGATTATATTTTACACTGGTTTTTCCTCCTACATTTCTGTTTGGTGTCCATGGTCTTGACGTATTTGTTCATTACTCACAGGTTGTCATTTGAAAAAATAATAATGCTGAGTATTTGTATCATGCTTTATTGTGAACCAACACTTTCGTTGTCATACATATTACCCAGCATACTATATAAGCCTCCAACGGTATTATTACCAGCTATTTTGTAAAATAAACCTCAGGGAGCATAAGTGGTTTGCTTGAAGCCACATGGCTGATAAGTGGTGGAGAAGAAACCCAGTTCCATCTGTCCAAGTCAAGAACTTTTTCTGTCAAACTGTAGCCATCTCAGAAACTCGTTCCCCAGACCTTGCGTCAGGAGGCATCAGCTGCCATGGGCCTCTCCACTTGGAAGCCCATCTGGCTGAGTTTCTTTCTAGTGTCAGTCAGTGGAGCTAGTAGCATCAACCTACAATTTGGAGATTCAGAAAATGTGTTGTAAGCCTCATTACTGATGAAAAGGGATAATGTCCCCGGTATTAGATTGTGTTCCATCCACCTGAAGAGGTATATCGAATACATCATTTTTAAAAAAAATATTTTATTTATTTATCTTTCGAGGGGAAGGGAAGGAGAGATGGAGAGAAATATCAATGTATGGTTGCCTCTCGTGCGTCCCCTGCTGGGAACTGTCCTGCAACCCAGGCATGTGCCCTGACTGGGAATCGAACCGCGATCCTTTGGTTCGCAGGCCCGTGCTCAATCCACTGAGCTACACCAGCCAGGCATCATTTTATAGAGAGATGACTTTATTTTTCCAATATGACCAAGGCTATGATAGAGCAGGACCCTTTGTCACAGCTCTTTAGCGTATATGAGAAGAGTATGCTTTGAAAGGAAGTATAGGTGTGGGCATTCTCTATTCACCATGGCTACAAAACAGATTTTCTGCCTTTGATGAAAAGAACAGGCAGTGCCTATCCTAAGGAGAGGATGTGAAGGAAGAGAGAGCTCTGGATGCAAGGTTTTATCATCACCTCTCATTTCTCTTTATTCCATTCTAATCAGAACCCTGTTATTAAACAAGCTGCCCTGCTATTAATAAGTAATGCAGAAAAGTCACTGCCTTGAATATGCTCATATGAAAAAGGGCACAAGAAGGTGAGGGACACCTCTAAGGAAGAAGGGCCTTTGCCAGTAATAATTATCTGTAAGGAACAAACAGTGCCCGGGAAGTCGGGCTGGACTCACAAAATTAGAAACCCAAAACATTAGAGCAGGCCTCTGCTTTTTAATGAAATATTGCCGGTGCTGAATACTAATCTCCAACTAGAATAATGCTGTAACAAAGCCATCCTGCCCTCATCCATTCTGGAATACTAAAGAGAAATGTTTTCTGTTTTTATTAAGCCCCTTATAATTATTTCTGACATGTCAAATATACTGGGGAATAGAGAGAATAGTAGAAGATTGGGGGGAACATTTTTTAATGTGATGTCAAGTCTTCAAAGAACTGAACGAGCGGCCCCAGAAATAACCACGCTTTAAGTATGACATTGCCATTTAATAAACCGACAGAGAAAACATTGAAAGGAATTCTGTCAACATTCTGGGACTAGTGTAATTTTGAACAATCAGGCATAATGGTAAGATCAAGCTTGGGGTCATGCTGTAGGACTTGTATTTCTGTGAAATTATAAAACTTGCAAACAACGGGGAATGAGAAATATGTAATGATGGAAAGGAGGTAGGGATGTGGGAAGCTGGACCTTCTTCTAGTTCTGACCCCTCTGATGTTACTGATATGCAAATGGTTTCATTATGTCAAAATAGCAGGGGTGAAGCCATCAAGATTTGCTAAGAATTTTCGGTTTTTACCCCAGAAAAAGATAAGTTTGGCATTTGGAACAGTGAGAGTGTATCTGAAGTGTTGTCTCATTAAAATTTATGATCAGAATTAATTCACATTTATTTCATCAAGGATCAAGTCACTTGGGTTGAACTGTGTGGGGGAATCATAAAACAATAATAATGAGAAATGACAGCAGGTCAACAGAGTGGCCAGTGAGGACCATTCACTGATCTGATCCTCCCCCCACTTTTTTAACTTTCCATTCGGTGTTTGGAGATTATTTGGTGTTTAGGGATTCAAGGTCATTTGTTGACACATGGATATGGTATGAAATAAGTAGAATCCTTTGAAAAATCACTCAGGTTAAAGAATTAACACATGTGGCCCTGGCTGGTATAGCTCAATGCATTGAGCGTGGGATGTGAACCAAAGAGTCACAGGTTCAATTTTCAGTCAGGGCACATGTCTGGGTTGTGGGCCAGATCCCCAGTGAGGGGCACGCAAGAGGCAGCCACACATTGATATTTCTCTCTTTCTCCTTCCCTTCCCCTCTCTCTAAAAATAAATAAATTTTTAAAAAAGAATTAATACATGTAGTGATATGAAAAAATAAGACTTCCACAAGAAAATAAGGATGGTACTCATTGAGGATAATTTTGTGCCTAGCGCTGTGCTCAGTTGACTTTAATGATGCTCTCAGATAGAAAGCCTGCGCATAGGGTAACTTTCCCACAAAGCTGCTGAAATGGTCCATTTCCTGTGCTCTGATGGATCATCATCTTAAATAAGAAATGAGATACGCTGTCTGGCTCTTGATCACCCCTGTTCTTCACATCTTCTTGGTTGCAGAACACGTAGGACAGACAGCATCTCTTCATGCCTCTGTCATCTGTGTAGATAGTTCCCAGTTGAGGATGCTACCATCAGTTGCCAGTAGAAGTCTTGTATGTGTCCTGGCCCTTCTATTTTCCTTCTAATACCTGAATTGCTAGGAGGAAGTTTGTTTCTTCTCTACCTTTTCAACCACCTTCTTTTACTTCTGTGGGTTCTGATCCTAGAACTGCCCCTCACTGGATGATGCTTTGGGCAGATCACTATTTCTGACCTTTATGAGCTCATCCATATGGTCATCTAGGAACTGGAGGCTGATTATCGCTAAGACTTCATTTCGGAATGGAAGTCTGCTGGTCTGTGAGTTTATAAGTTTGTGCTCTCTGAATATTGACAGTGGTGAGCTTTCATGGGTGCAGATGTAGGATTAAAATGAAAATCTTATGTGTTTTGTCTTACCATTCTATGTTTTGTCTGTTCTCTTTATACCAGATGAGGCTGCACACTGACCTTTTTATTCAAAATTCTAATTCTTGATTAGGGTGCTACTTTATACATCAATACTTCCTTCCCCTCATGATTGCCAAAGAATATGCCATCTCCAAGGTACTGGGAAGTGAAGCAAATGTTCCCCTCCTCACTGCCAGCTGTTTGGGGACCAGCAAGTGGTTTTTAAGTCCTGTGGCAGCTGGACCACAAGAAGGCAGTTCAGTGCATCCTGGGAATATCTGGGCAAAAGAGTGAGCTCTACCTCGAATGGCTTCTCTGTGGTTCTACTGGGCCTGCAGCCTACTTGTTCTCTTAGCTGATGGTGTGTCCATTTTAGAACTGAAAGGAAAAAAGGTTTCAGTCTTTGTATAACACCAAGTAGCTCAGTGCAAGTGGGCATTCGGTGATCATTTTCTTCTAGTACCTGCATTAATTTCTATTTCAGGTTCCTAGGCAGCCATTTCTAAGTGGCCCATGTGACCTCAAAGAGTTGGAACTTAAGCATAAACCTAAATTTTTAGAAAACAGAGAGAGGAAGGGTAAAAAGGGAAGGAAGGAAGGAAAGGAAGGAAGGAAGACAAGCTGAATGCATGGACAGTTTCACTGGAGTGGAGTTGCACAATTGTTAAAATTGCATATTTGCTGTCCAGGTCAATTTCATTTAAGTAACTATGGAAAATATGGATTATGATATTTAAGAAATTAAACAAATAATCCTTTTATGTTATTTAAAACCTAACCTTCTAGAAAAATCTACTGGTCCTTGAAGTGTCTGTCAACCTTGTAAACTCCGATGACTTTTTAAGTAGTTCTGACATATTCTACGATTTGCCTGCATGTTCACAAAATAAAAGGACATGGAATTTTATGTGAATATACGTCATAGTGAATTTTCAAAGCTAAATCATTCCTGGGCTGAAAGGATTTCTTATGATCGCAACTTATTTTTCTAAAATCTGTATTAATATTTTTACACCAAAATTGTACACCTTTTGATTGTTAGTGCTTAGTTGTAGCCGAAGCCTAGTCCTATGCAAACCAAATGTGATAGAGACAGCACATATTTTTTGAGTACTCACTGTGTGCCATGCACTGGGGAAAGCATTTGACATGGATTTGTTTATTTATCCTCACGACCCTCAGCAGTAGTGCTATTTTATCCCCATTGTATGGATGAGGAACCTAAGTCAGAGAGAGAGAAAATAACTGGTCCAGCTTGTGAAAGGCAGAGTTAGGATTTGACCTCAGGAGGCCTGATTCCATGAGGCAACAATCAGGTACATGCTCTACTCAGAAGCCCTGTTTAATCCTTTTTATTCTTGCAGTTTCTTTCTTATTTGATATTTTCCAATATTCAGTGAGCATCTTTCAGAATTTAAGTTTTAAAGGAGTAAATGTGTTTTACTTTGTTTTTTGAGAGACAGAGGGTAAAGAAAGGAGGAAGAGAGCAAGAGAAACATTGATGTGAGACAGTAACATCAACTGGTTGTCTATCGCATGTGCACTCCAACCAGGAATGGAATCTGCAACCTAGCCAGGTACTCTGGTTGGGAATCAAACCAGCAACTTTTTGCTTTGTGGGATGATGCTTAACCAACTGAGTCACACCAGCTAGGGCTAGAGGAGTAAATGGTATCTTGAAATGATGATCAGTGATAAGTAATTTTGTTGAGCACATCCGACTTATTCTAAAAGAAAGAGATGCTGGCTCATTGTGAAAGAAAATGCCAGGAGGTAGTAGAAAAATGAACCAAGTGGCCAGAACAGTTTCCACAGTAAAATTTAGTCTCTTGCCTACTAGTTTCACTCAGATACTAAGGAAAGAGGCTGTGTAAAGACACTACTTTCTGATGTGGATCTCCATGCATTACAACACTGGTGTGCTGGCCATGGTGGGATGAGGGGCGGCAAAGAAGCAACGTGAGAGGATAGACTCCAGAGCTAAACTGCCTGGATTCCAGTCCTGGCTCCACCGCTCCCTAACCATGTGATCTGGGGCCAGTTCCTTGCTGCCTTCCTGGCTCCGTTTCCGGTTCTGTAAAAGAGAAATCATAGGACTTAGAGTTCATGCAAATAAAACATTTGGAACAGCTCCTGGCACATAATAAAGACCCCAAGGGTGTTTGCTGTATCATCATCCTCATCGTGAAGTCATTGAACGCTGGGTGGCAAAGATAGCAACAGTGATTTTATATTTAGACGTTGTTAGGGCTTTTATATAGAAAAAGAAAATAATAGATTAGATTTATCTTAGACTTTGCTAAATAAAGCAGTTTTCCGATCACCTAGATTTATTTTGGTTTTAGAGTTTGAGTGGTTATTTGTAAGTTATTCGACTAATGTGTTGCCATGACTCAGTCTGAAGGAGGAATTTTGCTCCCAGCAAAAGGAGATTTAGCATCTTAATTGACTGATTATAAAACAGAAACAGACTGACCAGTATCCTGAAAGTCTGAAGATGGGAGTGGCGAAAATGGGAGCTAATCTTGCCTGCAAAGTCCAAGTCATTAGGGAAACTGGGGTTTGGAGTTTGACACAGCAAATTTATTTTGGGGTGATATTGGTGAAGTGGGGCTCATAAAGCACAGTTCTGATCAATTCCCACACATTTAAGTCTTCACCCCTGCTTTCTTCAAATTGTTGGAATGGGTGCTGTCTGACCCCCTCTGATGGCGTCCATGGGGGTGAGAGGCTTTTTCTTTTCAGGCAGTTTGGTGCATCTCTGCCTGCTCAGGGAGGGGGAAGCCTGGCGAAATTCCAGAGGTGATTAGTGTTGTATCTATTATTTCACAGGGTTGAGTGTTTGGGTGGAAGAAGGGGGAACCCTATAATTTCATAGCTGTTAGAACATTTCTGCTAAACCTCTTTTTATTCTACAATTCTGAAAGGATCTCAACGCTTAAGATGATCTGAGGGCATCATACAGAATAGAATGCACCCACAGTTGTTATTAAATCTTAATGGTGCAAGTGAGAAGAGCATACATATTTCCTCCAAAATATCCATAATCATTTAGACCCATTTATTTGTGAGGTCGAAGTCCTCTTTTCAATTATTTGAACTCTGAGAATTTTCCTCCCATAAATATAAAATCAGAGTCAGAAGCTTAACTTATACCAGTTAGGAAAAACTACTACACTTAAAAATTGCGCCAGCGCTGCTTTGTTTAGAAAAAAAAATATGACTTGGGTTAAACCAAATTTTGAGTTATCAACTACTTCAATACTCATATGCATCCTGCCTGTAAAGTGTAAGCATTATTCTTAAGTTTATAGGTTCTTTGAATTACATTCTAAATGACTGCCATGCAAAATTAGAGCAACAAGCACGCCATGCTTTTTTGTCATCATGGGTCATTTTCATCCAATGCTTAGTAATTTCATTGCACGTGCACACTTACGTGAAGACGCTCCACCCAGCATCCATGGGTCAGCTATGTGGACTCTAGCTGCCAAAGGCGCTTCTCCATCTGAACAGAGCGCTTTGCTCAGCCAGTGTAGACATGGCCTGATAAACAATGGAACTTCTCCTTTGAGAGCTGAAGGTTGGATTGATCTAAATGTTTTAATGCAAAAAAAAAAAAAAAATGTATGTGCACAGGTTTGATGAGCAGTTAAAATGCCTTCCTTTTAGTAAAATGGAACCTTAAATTGACAGTACTGTGAAGAATAGCATAATTTATAATGAACTTGAAAGGCAGTAACACTCACAGTTGCACAAGCTAATCAAGGGAATATCAAATCAAAGTTTTAACCTGAGCTTAAATATCTGTGACAGGGAGGTTGTTCCTGCAGGTTTATATCTGTCAGGTCTTAACACTACACCTGTCAGAGTGCAACATGGCCCTGTCACTTTAAACCAAGATGTCACATATATTGTGGGAAACAACCTGCTTTGTGTTTTCTACTCTAGGATTTTACTAGGAAAGCCAGTGTAAAATGTTTTCTTTTTTTTTTTTAACACTACAATTTTGCTTTTCAGATTCTCAGGCTGACGCAGTGAGTGGTGGAGTGGGTGGGCAGCTGCAGCCCCTCCGCTCTTGCAGAATGGCTGCAAGGGGACAAAATGAGACATGCCCAGCGAAGTCTGCCCAGGGTGAAACAGATGCCTTTGAGGTTTAAATCAGGTGTGTGAAGAATGCTGGTGACAGAACTTCTGTTTTTCTCTGTTGTTGGTTTTTGTTTTCTTTCTTTTTTTTTTTGGCATTTATAGTTGTCAAGGAAAGTGGGCAGATTTATGGCTTCGCCTGTTCACCCAACTCTTTTAATGCTATAAAAACCCATGAAAGGTTAAACTTATCCTCTCTCCTAGGATTTGATACACATTACTTCACCACCTTGAAAGGCATGACTGTGATTTTCATAGTCAAATACAGTTTTGGAGATACCTTAACATTGAAAATTGACGTTTGATAGGTTTTCTTTACAAATTATCTATTTCCTTAGAAAAGTAAATGCTATTGGTAATATATGAGTTAGCTGCAAAGTAATGAAGAGAACTACTTTCAAGTTATCTTTAAAAATATATGCTCACTTTGTCTTTAAAAAGTTGTTAAATGGCTCAGAAAAATCAAGCTAAGGTCACTTTTCTTTACAGGTTGAAATCATACTTAATAGCCTTTTTTTAATTCATTCAGAAACTACACGATTTTTGTTGCTATATTTTGTTAGAAAGGAAGGAGAGGCTGTTTCTACAGGTGTCATAAAAAGTCAATACTGAGCCACGGATTATTGGATCCTGTAGAACCATGGAGACTTGGCGCTGAAATTCTCCCAAAGGTGAGTAGGGCCATTGATTTTCCTTCTCACGCTGGAAGAAATATGACACACGGAATAGAAGCTAAATTTAGACTTGAAAACAAGTCTGATTTGAAACTGTGCCTTCAAAAAATTAGTGACAATTTTTTCAAAAAATTAAATGAGGAAATTGAGTGAAAATTTGAGCAATAATTTTTTGTAATATTTTCTCTTCAATTTACTTCTTTGCTTTATTACTTTGAGGATTTTTGAAGAAAAAAATGAACTATTTGACCAACATTTTATCTGTAATTCAGATCCAGTGATTTTCCTGTGGAATACTTGTATCACACAATGTAAAATAGTCTCTCTCTTAAACCCGTAACCAAGAGTGCAGTGGTCCTTCAGCTTCTAAGAAAAAGCGTATTACATACACAGTCATGTTTAAAAATATGAGGTCATCTCTAAGCTTCCTTATTTAAACTGTGTGTTTTGCCAGCTAATTTGTGCCAGAATATTTAGACACATACTTGCTTAATTGTTTACTTATTTTACAGTTTCTTCTTGATTTGGCAAAGTCGAAAAGCTATACCTAACGCGTTGGTTGTTTTACTGCATTGCTTAGTATTCCATCCGTGCAGGCAGACGATGTTCCTAGGTTTGGGAGGATAAATCCCAGGGGAAGTAAGCTGAAGAACATTTTATGCATCACTCATTCTATTACGAGCCCTCTGCTGTTCCATCTCTATAAGGTGAGAGATTTATTGTGCGCTGGCTTCTGGCAGTAGAAAATGACGTGTGCTAATGGCTCTTGCTTCAAAGGGTATGTGTTTGGAACTCATAATGGGGAGCATAGAAATTGTTTTATAAGTAAAAGAATAATTGGGACAATTTAAGTTACTCACACACGCTCTAGCACGTTCATCTGTCCCCAGGTAGCGTTTGGTTGTTCTACCCTGGGACCCACATTCTGTAGCATTGTCTTCGTCATGTTAAGTGAGGTGGTAAATTGGTCATTTTTATAATGAATTTGAGCAGAGTAGGTGATCAAGAAAGATAATTCAGGTCTCAGTGTAGAAATTTACCAAATTACCAGTTTGCTACGTCTGGAGGTAGGTATAATTTGAGTTTTAGAGTTTTATGGGATCAAAAATTGATTCTGAGAAAATTAAAATATAAAATGCTAGCAAGTTCATGGTAATATATACCATTGCCTTAATATCATTTTTTTCTTATTGCTAGCCAGTAGAAAGTTCTTACTCTTTTTTCCTTATTTTAAATTTTCAGACTAGCTGAACCAACAACAACCTTCCAATTTATACTCTAATTTTGGATCATCTAGTTAATACTTTAATGCTGATTATCTTGAAAGACAATGTCCTATAAGAAAGGCTATTTGAATGCTGCTACTGCATCAGTAATAAAATAGCTGGGAGAAGGCAACATTTGGGGTGTACCATCCGATGAGGTAAGATTTTATCATGTCCCATAGAGTAAGGTTACATTGGATTTTATTTGTCATTATCTCAACCCCAAGAAAGTTTTCATTTATCAATTTGACATGGAAACCTGTAATATAGAGCTTCATATACATTGTCTAAACTGTGACCAGTTCGAAGCATTGAAAGCCAAGCTATTTAATGTATTTTCTTTATTGTATTAATTATACTGTTTTACTATTTTTCATCCTTTCCAGCTTAGAAAATCATGACTCATTAAGCATGTAACCTATTTAAATGAAAAATAAATTACATACATTATCATTGTTATGGGAGGGAAAGACATACTATTCTCTCACTTTGGATAAGGTTAAACTGTTGATGTGTGAATTCTTAAATGTGAACAAACCCAAGACAATGGCATACTTTAAAGTGCTCTAAAGTTAAAATGGGAAATAAAGATTTTGTGGTAAGTGGCAGCCTTGTTTTTACTGTTGTTATACTATAACATCTGCATGAGAAAAAATGTACAAAAGGCAATGAAAAGACAATGAAGGAGCTGGACTTATGGACAGTTCCAGGTGCCTGTAGATACAGTTTGAGGATGTTAAATATCTAGCCCTCTTTATCTGGTACACACTCTAATCCATCAAAGTGGTCAGGTGCTCTCTTTGTACTCCAGAAAAACTAGTGTTTTCAACATCATTTATGTTTATTCCAAAATCTCCAACAATATATAAAATGTATTTTATCATCGTCCAAGTAACAGGATAGCAGCTCTTTTCTCTTGGGGTTAAAACTGCCACACGACTTTTCCTAAGATGTTGCAAAGACGAATGTCTACTAGATAAGTTGTGGTCTGTAAACTATCGTGAATTTCTGTGGGAAAAAGCGGCAGCTAACGGAAGCACAATTACCCTCAACGTGAAAACAGTCCGGGAGGCCGCCTTCAGCCAGTACAGTGCCTTGGATCCGTTACCGTTTTCTTTGCTTGCTTTGTCGTCGTCCTCCAGGTTCTCTCTGGGTCCACCTCTCTTTTGTTTCCCTTTGACTCTTTGTTGTATTCCACTTGGCAGTTGAAGAACAGAAACAGAGCAGTAGGGCTGCGTGGCTCCATTTTCCAGTGCCACCAACTGCGAGCTAAGCTGACTAACATTGTGAAAGCCCGGTCCATTTCGGTCACAGCAGGCGTGGCAGGTAAACGCATTTCTGTATAAAAGTACACACTTCGTGTGTCTTCAGGTCCTTGGTCTAATTTCTCTTGTTTGCCAGTTGGGCGGGAGAAACAAAAATAGGTTGAGAACCAAATGCCTGGGGTATTTAATCAAATGCTCAGTAACTCTTGATGAGAGAATACAGAAGTTTCACTTTCAAGGATTAACTGTGGTGGATTTTGTCCACCCAAATGCGTGTCTCCTTCCACCCAGCATGTTATTTGGGTCCTTTTTGCCACTGCCTAAATATGATGTAGTGGAAGAATTCCAAATAGTTTTTTTTTTTTTAATTGTTCAAGTACAGTAGCTCTTGGGTTAGCAGAAGCTGAACATGCAGGGTGATGATGCCTACTAAATATAGGTATTTCTGGAGTTCCTCAAACAGTACCTTCACATGCTATTATTTACTTCTATTAAAACAAGACATATTTTAGTTCAAGGTAGTTCCATTTATTTATTTATTTTTCTTTTGTTTCCCTTGCTAAGGAGATATATCTGATAAAATATTGCTATGAGCAATGTCTGAGGTTTTACTGCCTATGTTTTCTTCTAGAATTTTTATGGGTTCGAGTCTAACATTTAAGTCTTTAATCCATTTTGAAGTTATTCTTGTGTGCAATGTAAGAAGGTGGTCTAGTTTGATTTTTCTGCACAAATGTATCCAATTTTTGATTTCACTGTGCTTTGTTAACTTGATTACTATTTCATAAGTGGTAAGTACAAACCTCCTTAAATACTTTATGAAGCTCATTTAATCAAACAAATATCCTAAAATACATCACTGTACTGATCCTTGACCTTTTGACCCGTCGTCACCTTGCCACGTCCTATGCCTTTTTCTCATGTCCTTGTGCTGAGCGCTGAGGAAGCAGAAGGGGAGAGGAAAGGCATCAGCCCTTCTCTGGGAGCAGCAGCGGGCTGTGGAATCGTCTCCTGAGGGGGATTTCCTTGCAAGTGGCGAAATTGGGATGAATAATACCGGTCTGCATTCACACTGAACATACTTTTAGGAAGCTTCAGAGGACTATACAAGAGTCACTTAGGAGGGATAAACATACTATACATTGAAGGTGGGAGAACTAAATTGCTGAGATGTGTCAGATGATAGTGATAATATCCAGCTCATTTTACAGCTAAATCTAAATGTTCCTCACCTAGTTCCTGCATACCATATATGAAAATAGATTTTACAAAGTCTCTTCTTCACTGGAGTTAGGGGCATTGACATTCATCTTCTTGCTCTGGAGTCTGCCCTACTTTGTTCTGTTTTACATTCTGTGACCATTCTGTGGATATATCTTACCAGGTTAGATCAAAAGTTAACAGAGGGTTAACTTTTTATTTTTGCCATGGGAAAAAAAAATAACTTTTTAAAAAAGTTTTAACAAGAAAGAAAAAAATAGAAATGATCAAGGGCACCATGACCGTGCCTGGAATCTTTTTAAAAGTGTGAGGTCCCTTCTGTGTTAGCCGTCAGATAAATTCTTTAACCATGTTGGCCTCAAGTTGACAAAGGTTTTTTTATTTATAAATGTCCCTTGGGGTCTGGGACGAATCTGTGATACTCATTTATTTTCTAAAGGAAGGTTCAGGATCAATAAGTTCAAAATATTTCAAAGTTGCCATGTACTTCTCTGCTTGACTAACTCAGCACTGGGTGGACATACCCAGACTCTTCTGGGCGCTCGGCCCGGCAACCTCCACTACACTTCAGGGCACTAATTGGCCTCCTGGCTGTCTGATGGCCTGAGATCTAACATTGGTTGAGTGGGTGCTGCCTGGTTTTCCAAACCATTTCTGCAGAGACTCCTGGTTTGGGACAAGAAGTGAAAGGGTGGGAGACAAGGATTATGTTTTGGCATTTCTTTTTCTAATTTGTTAAATTTTTTTAAAAAGAACACCGGAGAGGAAAATGTTGTTCTTTTGTTTTTGGTTCAAATAATGGCATGAAATGTGAATCACAGCATAATTGTCAAGGAGAGGAGAAAGGGAGGGAGTCAATTATTCCTTAGCTACTCTGGTTCTCAGGGACCTGCTATGCTGTTAATACACTAAAAGGAAGGGTGTGCAATTTCTCTCTACGACATTAAAAAACCGCAGTTCTTTTACATAGAGTCATGTTAAAATAGAAATGTCAGAGGTCCATAATCCAGGATAAATATCTGCATCCATGTGTTCATATGCATATACTTATCCAAATATTTCTGCTAAATACTAAAAATGGAGGAAAGAACAGGATTTCCTAACGGTTTAGGGGCCTGCCTTCCTGCTTGCTTGCTTGCTTGCTTTCTTTCTTTCTTTCTTTCTTTCTTTCTTTCTTTCTTTCTTTCTTTCTTTCTTTCTTTCTTCTTTCTTTCTTCCTAGCAGGTACCAAAGCAAGTCCATTTTTTCATGTAGAGCTTTGGGTTTTAGCTTAGAATTTCACTGAGATTTTATATTCTGTTCCATTATGTGTCATGATAGCTTTATTATATAAAAGTTTTAACTTCCTTACCTTTGAGTAAATCTGGTATTTGAGATGAGTGGGCCAGGTATGCCCTTTAATGACCTGCTCAGAGAACATTTATGGAGCTTGTACTATGTGCTAGGCACTATTTTACCTCTCTCCAAGTGTCTCTCAGAGCCCAGACACTTTTATTTAAGTCTAAAAAAGCACAGGATAGAGACACATACAGTTGCGAGATTGATGAATTGGCAGTAGATAGGTAGATTGTAAAGTGCCGTAATAACTTGATACCATGCACATTTGTTCTGCCCAGGGATTTTATATGATCATTGTTGGAATTTAGCAGAAAGCCTCATCAAAGTTGTGTATTTTTGTTGAACTTAAAGCAATTCCTTCAAGCTTTAGAAGGTTACATTTTCACTATTT
This sequence comes from Glossophaga mutica, assembly GCA_039655065.1. Lineage (NCBI taxonomy): Eukaryota > Metazoa > Chordata > Mammalia > Chiroptera > Phyllostomidae > Glossophaga > Glossophaga mutica. Next base: position 18,699,994 of record CM077304.1, on the reverse strand, counting down.
TTTTACAGGTACAGAAAGTTCTTATTTTCCATTTCTACTCTTGACAAGTGCTCTACACTTACTGTTTATATCCTTCTGTTTTCACTTTTCCCTTCCTTGCTTTCCAACTTTTCTGATGATTAACTGCTGCATTTTTTTCTCCGCAGTCCAATTTTGTGTACTTGTGTATGGTAAACCAGGAGGTTAAAAATTAAGTGGAGAGGGGGCTCTGGCTTCTTTGCTGCAGGGTCTAAAGTGTGTGTGTGTGTGTGTGTGTGTGTGTGTGTGTGTGTGTGTGATGACAGAAACATTGCAGCTTACACTGAACACACAAATATAGTGGTTTAATTGGAATTGGAATGACTCGTTTGAGTTTTTACCAATTCCTACCCGAATAAAAATTAGTTTCTAAACCTGCTCCTTCAATCATTAAATGGGAAAAGTAACATACCCCCCATGTGAAATACTGTAAAGATTAAATGCAATAGTGAATGTAAAGCACAGGGCTTGGCATATGGTAAGAGATCAAAAAATGTTAGCAATGATCTGTAGGGTTACTATTATTTATTGTGTCTGCAGATACACACCTACCCCATACACACAATTTTTCTACAGGCTGCATTAGTCAAAGAATGATGGCTACTATTAGGCAAAATTGTGCCAAGAACGGGTCTGCCTTCAACATCACCAACTTTCATTGAGGAGGTGATCCTCTCCTTACTCCCTTCAAATGCCCAGCACCCTGCCTCTCATCTTCCCTTTCCTGATAAAAGCTCCTTTCAAGTAAGGACCTAAAATCTATTCGCATCCGCACAGTGGTCTGGGTGAACTGAGAACATTTGAGGTGTTGCCTTTGAAAAGGTCACTGACCTCTTATCAAAGATCAAACACTGGGCTGATGAGATGGCAGGCAGCTGGCAGCAGCTGGAGGAATTTGTTTGCCAGTGTGACCTTTCCTTGCCTTCTGGAGATGCCCCCCACCCCCAGTGGGAATGGTTAACTAGGCCAAAGGTAAGGCGAGTTCACTGCTGAAGGCACCTGCTGGGGCTCTCTTGGGGGTGTCTGACACCCTCAAAGGCTGCCTCCCTCTCTAAGCCTGGGGCCATTAAGGAATGACTGTCAGCTTTTCGGTTTTTTCTTTTCTTTTTTTTTTTCATTTGTGTCTGTGGGTTTTTGAATCTAGTTATGCCTGAGACCACAAGCTGTATTCCTTTGAACAATTTTTCCTAATACTCTTCTTTATTTCTGGATATGCATCCATTTTTCTTCTACCCACATCTCATCCATATATTCATTCTTGGCTGCCCATTGTATTTCTGTTACAAAGGCCTATATTCATGATTTAAAATTTTTCACACATCAAACTGTTCTGCTGAGACATTCTCCTGAAATAATCTTTTTTATGTAACTCTACTTCACCTCTATTTTCTATGCACAGATTTGAGGGTTTGAAGGACTAGGTTCAAGTTGAAGGTGGCTTCACTAGCAGTGCATGCTTGGAAAATTAATTTCTAAGCCTGGGTTTGTCAATGAAGTGGGAATAAAAGGGTCAGCCTTAGTGTCATAAGAGTCAAGTCAGTGTTTTGTAAACTCAAAAGTGAGGAGACGCATTTTGGTCTTCTTTTTTACTCATCTTAACTATCCCTCAGGCAATATTTTTTAAGGGAGGGCGTGAAGACATTCATTATTTTAGTAGTTTGCGAGAGATAGGATTGAGACTCTCACATTGTGTCCCCCATTACCTGAAAAAGCTATTGTTTGCCTTCTGATAACGCCACCATTAGCCCTCTCTGCCAGCATGATAGTATCATTTCATGCAGAGACAGCCCAGAGGAGAGCATTCTCAGAAATGTCCACTGGTAAACAAGGGGTCCGCAGTGATGGGCTACATCCACAAACAGCTAGCTTCTCCAAGGATCCAGGGCCTTCTGTAGAGCAGCTGTATGCTGCATGGTCAGGCTGAGATGCCTCCAGGTCGCTGAGAAGTTTGGACTAGGAACATGAGGCACAATGTTTTGGGGATCCTCTACCCAAGTGTGAAATAATAAAAGCTAGTATTTTTTTAATACCTACTGTATGCAAGACAGTTTCAACACTGGTAACTGCTAACTTTGGGTTTCTGCCAATCACCAAATACACACCGAGTTGCAGACTTTACCCAACTGTCTAATCCTTACTATTTTGTTACACCGGTATCACATCCATTTTCTATTTGAGGGAAATGAGACCCAAACCAGCGTTTTCTGATTTTTCTCAAAGATCCTGAAATATAGGTAGCATTCTGTGCATTTTGCAGATGAGACAATGGGGTCCCAGTGGTTTTTTTGTTTTTAAGTTTAAGATTTTATTTACTTATTTTTAGAGAGAAGGAAAGGGAGGGAGAGAGAAGGAGAGAAGTACTGATGTGTCGTTGCCTCTCACACGCTCCCCACTGGGGACCTGGCCTGCAATCCAGGCATGTGCCCTGACTGGGAATCGAACCAGTGACCCCATGGTTCACAGGCCAACATTAAATCCACTGAGCCACATCAGTCAGGGTAAGGGACCCAGAGGGTTTAAGTAACTTGTGCCCGTGGCTCCGTGCAGAAGAGTTGAGATCCCACCCAAGTTGGCCTGACCCTGCGCATGAGGCCACACTGCCATTCTGAATGCTATGAACCTCACCAAAGAACCTTTTCCCCTCTTAATTTCTATATATTGTAGACTGACATTTTCATAAAATAAAATAAAATTGATTTACTGAAAAAATAGAATTAAAAGACGTACAAAACACAAATTTAATCCTTTATTATCAGACTCAACAAACATACAACTCCTCTGACACATTGCTGTAGATTATTTTAAACACTTTTCCCCCACTTCTGGCTTATCTTAGGAGGGACCAACAACAAAACTGCTTGCAGCAGCACCAATGCACAGGGTAGGGGCGCTGCTCTAGACCTTTGTGAAGATAAAGCCATTTCTACACTCATTAATAGAAGTCTTATGGCCATAGATTTCATTTCAACATTTACCAGTAAGGCCTTGAATAATACCCAGGTTGGAGATATACCAAAACACAGTTAAATATTGAAAGTCATAGCCTCTATTTTTACGTTCTATTTTTAATCTCACCCAAGTTAAAAAGAATGTCTTAACAATATACCAACAGGAATTAAATTAATCTTGGAAGGAATATGTCTATTATTTGAAGGCCTATCCTCTCATAACCGACATAACCAAGAAATGTGGACCATTGTAAATTAGCTTATTTGATAGAACAGAGATACCAATATATTGCAAGTCTATCCCTCTCTCTCCAGAGGGCAGGCACATTGTTGTGTTGATTAATTAGTATTCTCTCCTACTGTATCCAAGTCGGTTAAAGGAATGAAAAGTAACGTGATAACGAAGTCAGCGAAACAAACCCTTCTGGTTAGTGTCCACAGTGTGTAGAGAAGGGCTTGTCACCTGCTTCCTCTTGCTGGGCAGAGTAAGTCAGCTTCACGACGGCTCCATTTTCAGTATTTCTGAAAGCAAATCTTAAAATAGAATGGCCATGAAAAATAGCAAACATGTGTTTCCCAGAGGAAAACATGGTCTGTAGCAGGCTCCGTCTTCACATCCATCTGTGGAAGTGTCTGCAGGAGATAAATGAGAGGAAAGGCTTAATAAACAGAAAATGTTGAGTTGCTATTTTTGAAATTTATTTAGCAACATCATACCCAGATTTCGAGACCAAACTTAGTGTTTGCCTGATTCCTGGCCCAGCCCCGCACGTGCATCCCTGCTGTTAGGAAGGCTGCATTTACATGGCATGTGTGCCTGTTCTGCCTCATCTTCACGGGGCTTTAACTTCAAGGGAGATGTGCTAGATTAGAGGATCTGTTTGGACCCCTCGTTTCGTTACAAGTGTTACAGTTATATCAACGTGGGACTCTCTGCATTCAGTAGAGGAAAGAACAGTGGCAGAAATGCACGAGATCCATGTTTGTCTTTATACTGGAGCCCTGCGCTGATCATTACCTTGGCGACCTTCATCCCTGAAATTCAAATGAAGCTCCATGGTGTGCTTATGCAAAGCCCTCCCTGTCTTGGTATCTAATCTCTTACACAAATTTCACAAGATCATTCATTTATGGAGGACCCTGTCGGAGATTGTTTGAACTTGGAGAAGCAATTGGGGCAACTTAGTCCCACCTTTGGAGAGTTTCCAGACTGGTTGGGGAGGTACAGGGACAGAGATACAGATTTAGAGCGTGTTAGCACTTGCCATGATAAACAAAGGGGCTGACTGGCCTTTAAATGTAGAGCAAGTGACAAACTCGGGCTGTGGAGTCGAGGAAGTGCTTCCTCCCCAAATCAGTGATGTGCAGCCCAGATCTGGGAAAATAAACTGGTGTTTTAAATTTAGTAATGGTAAATACTTGTATTAATATTTTTGTATTCAATTTTTGTACAGTGTGACTTTCCTTGGGCTCTTTTCATTCACAACCTCTTTGGGGGGGGGGGCGGCTTTCATTCAGTCTCCCAGGGAACTACTGTTTTTATGGAGTATTTCACATTGTTTCTCTGCTTCCGTACGTCACGTTCCTCCAACAGCTAAAAGTTAAGAGTGGTTAAAAGCAAAATCTTGTTTGTACTTTCCGTAACTCCATGTGACTGCTTTTGCCATATTGATTGTCAGCAGTTTCCTTCTGGTTTCAAAAACTCAGCATCTGCTAATGAATTTTATTTTCTTACTTTCCTATGATAAAAACCCATTAGTAGTTAATAAGCTCATAACTACTAATTAGGACTTTATCTCACCCTCAAAGATGCATAGCACAAGGCACACTGAAGACAGCATTTCCCTTAATACAATAAGCTTATATTCACTCAATTTTTGCTATGGGAAGCTTAACAAAATAGAGGCTTTTGTTTTAAAAAATGAAAAGGAGTAAGTAATCCATAGGGAGATTAGAGGATGTTTTTAAACACTCCTTTTTTTAGAATTCCAGGGGAGAAGCATGGTGCTTATTAAAAAATAAATAAGCACCTTAAAGATGAAGACTGTTACCATATCTTGCTAACTTACCTTTTTTCTTTTTTGCCCTTGTCTAGTTTGTTAAGCTAGACAAGGCCAAAAACTAGACCAGATACAGCTAAAACACAGACAAATAAAGCCCAAAACATCAAAATAGGCTGCCTCACAACTCTTGGCTACAAACTTGATGTTGGGTGGGGCCACACAATATTTAAGTGTGATTGATGAGGTGTGCCAAAATCGCAGTAAATGTCAGCTGAAATGTGAAGGTTGCACATTCCTATACATGTTAAGAAAGTATCCAGTGCACGTCCCAGTGCCCTGTTTTTGTCCAGATATACCCTCAATACCCACCCACAATCCTGCAGTTCTATGAATAAAGACGTCTGAACACCTGGAGAAGCTGATAGTGAGTGCTCAAAAAATGTCAGTCACTATTTATTTGTTAAACTAGACTGATACACTGAAAGCACTATTTTAAAAAACAAAACCAAGGACTTGACATCCTGCCTTTACATGGGCCAGTACAGTTTTTCTAGGGATTGGAGACACTGTATATAGTGAATGAGGAACATTCCCTTTTCTGCCCTAGACAGGGAGACACATGTCCATCTAGTGTTAAGTATGTGACAACAGAGTTAGTAGAGGACACAGTGGATGTAGCTAACAAGGAGATCTAGCCAAGTCTTGGGGTGTCTGAGAAAAATCCCCGCAGGAAGTGAGGTTTTAGTTGGGAACAGAAGCACCCGTTGAAGCTAGCCAGGAGTGAATAGAGGCTGAGACTGGGCAGAGGTTGGAGTGCAGAGATAGGATGGAGTGGGAGAAAATACGAAAGATAGGATTCACTGTCACAAGGGAGCAGACCTGTTGGCTAAACTCCAGAATATAAGAATTGGGGTGCACACCCTGGGATCTCAGAGCAGTGGAGACCCGTTGCCAACCAGGAGATAAAAGACCTGAGAGCTGCTGCCGACTCAGACTCTCCCAGAGGCCAGCTTGCGTGTGTCCCCTGGCTGCCACAGCTCCTTTTCTCACCTCTGTAACGTTGCGCGAGTGATGCAGGGTGGGGCGACAGCAGGCTTACCGTTGTTTGTACGGAAAACCATGCAATAGGTAATAAAGAATAACAGAAGCATAAACTCCGTTTGGCGTACTCACAATTGTAAAGGGTGTGATATCATAAAACTTTAGCTTTTATATTTGACTTTTTTTTTATTACCAATGATGGAAAGACCTGAGTATTGTATATCTATATATATATATATTTTAGAAACATGAAAAAAGTTATTAGAAAAAATTTCTTTTGTTAAAAGGGGTCACATTTATTTTTATATTTATTTTTTCCATATCTTGTATATCTTAATATATATGGCTTCAGACTTCAATTTATTTTATATCCAGGGTATCAGGGTAGGGGAAATGAGTGATTTCTCTTCACTTATTGCTATACTGAGTTCTACTTTTTGAAAACATGGGAAATGTTGCTTGGACTTACTCTCTATGATTAGAGAAAGATGGTAAAGAAAGTAATATAGGAAGGATTACCTTCCCGGGGACCTTGGTCACCCCTGTTTGAGAACCTCTCATTTTGATCTTCTTGTTATGTTCACTTTTATTTCATTTTGCTGTTGAGGGCCTATCAAAGATTTTACTTGGAAAATACTAGGGTCTCATTTTCTCTCTGGATTTATATTTTGGAACAGATGAAATGTGGTTGTCAGATGTGCGCCAATTATTTAGAGGTATCTAAGGCAAAATCAGTGTGAACCCTGAAGGTATTTTGAAAGCAACTTAAAAATATGAATACTTAACTCCTATTATTATGCTTGTAGAATCACAAGTGAGCATAGAAATTCTGAGTTAACAATATAACTTACTAATCAGGTAATCAGCGGTGAATGCAAGTCTTCTCAAGTGAATGACTGCTCGCAAAGAATGGGCTTCCACAAACGTTGACAGAAGACTTGACAGCTGCATGGGGCTGTGTTTAGATTCCCTCTGCTGTCGCGTGGCAGATGCTTAGGCATGACAACAAAGACTGAGGCTTACAGTGAGAACTAACTGAGAGGACCACTTGTTGTTCTGCAGCAGCGAGTACAGCAGGCTTCTCCCCGTGAATCGCACATGGTCTCTTTCAGGAAAACCATAAATGTATAGGATGGCAATGACACGCATTACTGACTCTGTCGTCCTCATCCATGAACTGACCCGATGTGTGTAATAACGGGTGCGTGTTGATGACATGGCCGGTAGTGTATGGGGGCTCCCGTTCTGTTTAGACCACTTTTACTTCTGTTCTTCTGGAGTTTTAGTGTAATGAAAACATTTCAGAGCTGGATTTAAGTATTTGATATCCCCTTGTCATGACAGGCTGTTTAAAGTGAATTTATGAGAATTTCTACTTTATAGTTCTTCTTGCAAAAATAAATCAAAATTTGATTTGTAAATTTTCAGATAGAATGGAAAGGAAACATGGTCAAATTTGGATACATAGAAAGCTGTTTATTTTCTTACACATTTCCAAGTGTACAAATACACAATACATTTAATACATGAAGGGGTGAACCATTTAAAATATTATTGACTTCTGTATATATGAAGTCATTTAATTATGGAAAAAGCATTTATTTTGATAAAAGTAGTCATTATAGCTATTGTAAGTGCACTTAATGGTACATTTTATTCTGAATATATAAGTCAGATATGTAGACTAAAAATATAAACATACATGACAACAAGCTTTTATATATAATATAACGAACAGGAATATATTACTTACCAAGCTATCTTGTTAATTATCCAAATACAACTTTATAAAATGACTTTAAGGTCCCCTCCCTTTATTACTTATTTAGCTAATTTGTAAAAGTGATCTTTGTGTTCAACATGATAGACATATTGAAATGAAAATCATGGTGAGTGTCTTCTCTTATCTGGATTGTTCCCATCATTAATTTTCAGTGATTAATGCAAAATACGTATATATCCAAAAATATTTATCAAATCAGTATTTACTGACTACTTTCTATATTCCAGGCACTGTGTTAGGTTCTGGAGATAGATACAAATGAAATAAATTCTCTGTCCTAAAGAACTTCACAAGTCAGGACGATATAAAAATGGATAAATTGCCACACAAAGGATTAGAGATTTGGTTAGTTTTAGTAACTCTGTGGGGTAACTAGGAAAGATTTCACCTGAAAAGATGACATTCAAGCTGTTTACTAAAGAATGCAGAATGAAGCCACAGGAGAATCATTCTAGGCAGAGAAAATGACATCTGCAATGGTACCCCACAGTCGTGGTGGGAATTTCAATGTGGTGAAGCTTTGAGTATATGTACATGTGAAGGCAGAGAGGTTAAAAAAAGAAATGGAAAGATGTGATGAGGCCAGATGACAATGAGCTTTGAAAATGCAAAAAAAAAAAAAAAAAAAAAAAGGAGGGGGTATCCGAATTTTTGATCTTGTGGAAAATAACCAAGCAAGCTATACAATTGCATTTTTAGAGAGGTTTGTGATTTGAAATGCTTTGTTCTTCATACTGTTTTGTGATGGTTAACTCTGCCAATCATGGGAAAAGATGTATCCTGGCTATAAGAGGAAACAAGAGGGAGAAGATAAGGAAGAGTTTATCATCCCCTAGCTCTTTCCCCAAATGAGTTAATGACCATGACAAAAGAAGCTAAATTTAGTGAACACTTCTGAGTTACAATTGATAAATGTTGGTGACTAATTGAATGTGATGGGACAGAGAGATGGATGAGTTAAAGGTGGCACTGAATGCCCTAGTGTAGAAGACTGTAGAGGATGGTGACACCATTACAGAAAGTAGGATTAATACTGGAAGTAGGCCCTGGCTGGTGTGGCTCGGTGGATTGAGTGCCAGCCTGTGAACCAATGGGTCACTGGTTCGATTTCCAGTCAGTGTACATGCCTGGGTTGGAGGCCAGGTCCCCAGTAAGGGGCATGTGAGAGACAACCACACATTGATGCTTCTCTCCCTCTTTCTCTCACTTCCCCCTCTCTAAAAATAAATAAATAAAATCTTTAAAAAAATACTGGAAGTAGGGTCATTTATGGGGGATGAAGAGGGAGATAGATAATAATTTTAAAATATTTGAAAGAAATCCTAGTAGAGATCTCCAGAGATTAGTCATGTTGGTGTGAAACTCAAAAGGGTTGTGACTGTTTCATTCTTATTTGTACCTGTTGAGACAGGGTAGTGAGTATTGAATGGAAGAGGTTGTATTTATAGAAGAGTAGAACACTTTTCCTCTCAAACCCTAATCTAGGAGAATGAATGAAAGCATAGAAGAGCATCAGAGATGGAAACTTGACAAACTAGCTCCCATTCATAGGATGAGCAGAATGGAAGAGTCTGTCCAAGTTGATAGAATGAAGCAAAAGAGACTTAGGGAAGAATGATGCCATGAAAACCAAGTCAAAAAGGGATTTGAGTGTAAGGGAGTCTCATTAGTGCCAAGTTTCTCTGAGTTGCCAAGTAGCATGAAGATTAAACATCAGCCTTTGGTTGGAAATAAGGTAGTGTACGGTCCTCTCAGAAAGACTGAATTATTGAGAATGTAAGCCATATTACAATGAATGGAATAACAAATATAACATATGAGTCAGTGGTAGTAGGCAGGTTGTATTTTCTACACTTTTGGTGTTGTAGGGAAGGAGGTGAATAGGATGGTAGCTACAAGCAGTGGTAGGATCAAAGGATGGCTTTTAAGAAAGAGAAGTTCTTTTCAAGAGAGTTGAGCGCATTCATAGGGAAAGATGTTTCTAAGGAAAGAAACGGATTAATGAAGCAACTCCTCGTGGAGGTGGAACAGGACACAGTCCTGAGAACTGAGAAAGAAATATGTGTATGTTTCTTCTTCAAGAGATGAAAGCAAAAGCTAAGGACAATTGCCTACTGATAAATGAATAGATTTCTACTTCTTGGGTTCTTTTATTTTTAGGAAGAAAGAAGCAAGATAGTCCATGGAGAGCTGACAGGAGAGGAAGAGCAGCGAAGAGTTGTAACAGCTGCTTGAGGGCTAGGACAGGGAGAGGCATAGGTGCAAGTGACGGATTTTCAGAAGTCCTCTTTTTATAATGGCATCAGCCTGGCCAGTGGTGGAAGATTTTTCAGTATCGCTGAATAGCTTTGGAGCAGGAATAGGGAAAATCTCATTAAATTACCCAGAGTTAGCCCTGGCTGGTGTAGCTCAGTGGATTGAGCGCGGGCCTGCGAACCAGAGGATCGCGGTTCGATTCCCAGTCAGGGCACATGCCTGGGTTGCAGGCCAGTTCCCGGCAGGGGACACACGAGAGGCAACCGTACATTGATATTTCTCTCCCTCTCCTTCTCTCCTACCCTTCTCCTCTAAAAGATAAATAAATAATAAAAAATTTTAAAAAAAATTACCCAGAGTTAGACATTGATCCCGGGGTGTGTCAGTCAGAAGGACAGTGGGGCAACTCTAAAAGTGGGAAGCAGTAAAGTGTAGTTGATATGGGGCGGCAGAAATGAAATCATCAAGGTTTAAAACATTGCTTTTATCTTTTCGTACAATCCTGGAGGTTTCAGCAGAAAGACTTAATTTCTTCTAAGCGAGCTTTAAAAGAAGACAAATATTTAGACAGGAATCAGCTACCTACTAGATTCATCATTTGCAAGGTGGCATAAGAAGAGGAAAGCTAGAGTCATTGACTTAATTTTCTTGAGTTTTTGTAGTAAAATGAATTCTCAGAAAGTTCATCCTTTGAATAGGATTTTACCAGGAGCCCATCATTACTTTGTCTCAACAGCTATTTTTGTAATTGCTTGAGTTCTCACTTACATTCCAGCTAGTAAGATTAAAGCTAGACGTTTGAGAAAGGATAGTTATAACTTTATTTATAAAGACTCCATTATAAGCATATAGCTGATACTGGAGTTCTATTCTGTTTGCGTATTAAGTCAAACCTTTAATTTAGCGTTACAGAAATTTTTTGAAGTCTGCCTTTAAGTATAAAAAGCTCTTCCATTAATGTTCTCTCAAGTGTGACATAGTGGACTATATGCTAAACTTGCTGGTCTGGTTCTGCTCTCAACCACTTACATGCAAATATGTCACTTTACATCTTAGAGCTTCAATGAGATTAGCATAAAAATCTCTGTACTTTCTTCCAAAGTTCATGCTGAGAGCCTGCCATGTAGCAGAAATCACAGTTATAATGAAATCCTCTTGGGTGGACAATTCGGATGGTTCAACTCCTTCTGCTTCCTTTCCCTTTCTTCCATCACTATCTCCCCGCCCCTCTCAGCCCTCCCCAGCCCCTACCAATACTGAATGAGGTCAAATATTCTGGAGAAAATATATTCACATTTCTGAGTACTGGTGACATCTGTGAAATTAAACAAATCTCTGTAATGCTGTTTTTACTCCATTGTGTTGAGATTTTGTATTCATGTTTATGTCTTACCCACTAGACTATATCCACCTGAAAAAAAAGGCATGTGCCTCATTTCTTCAAATTCCCATGATGTAGCATAGTGTTTGACACGTAGTAGATGATCAATAAAGGTTTGTCGAGTAAGTTAATTAGTGAATAGATCAGTTAACATAAGCATGTTGACATTCTAAGATTTACAATGGAGGAAACTTATTTACAGAAGTTTCAGTATAATTATCTTTCAAGATGTACTGAGATGCCATGTTAAATACAAAGAAATGCATGGTGTGTCCAGAAGGTATCCAGCCATGTAATACAAAAAATAGAGACATTTATTGAAGAAGATACAAGAAACATTGTACATAGGAAAATGACACCTCAGTCCCCTTCAAAGTGGGCACCTTGGGACCTCACACAGTTCTCCCAACTGCCATTGGCTGCCCCATTGTATTTTCCTGAACCTCACTAATGGTCTGAAACCTCTTTCCTCTCAAAGGTGATTTTAGTTTTGAGGAAAGCCAGAAGTCACAGGATGCTAAATCTGGGCTGTAGGGGAATAAGTCACTTGAGTGATTTGCTGTTTTGTCAAAAAAAAAACCCTGCACAAGACATGATACATGAGTGGGTGTGTTGTGGTGATGAAGCAGCCAGTCACCATTGTGATGAAGCTGCCAATCGCCAATCACCAGTTGACTTCTGAATCATCCAAATAGTTTCTGCAGAGGAATGTTCAAGCTTAATGCAAAATTTGAGCGGATTTTTCGCTCTACTCGCTCAGTCATTTTGAATGCAATGGCCACACAGTGCACATGCTCACTCAACAGCGTCTGCCACCCCCACTGACTAGTACATTGAAGTCATCATTGTTCACACATGCACCTTCCAGTCCACTCTCCTTGGCTGCCAGGTTACATTGATGCCATGCAAACTGTTCTCGTTACATTAACAATGGCTGGACTTTTTCCAGGTAAACCTCATACATTTCATTAACTTGATCTGTTTGATGACCTCAGAAATTAAACAACTTTGTAATTTTAGTGAGTAACAGTTAAACTACTATGAAAACCCTTTTTAGCCAGTGCCAAAAATAGATGGAGGCATTAAGAAACCCTACTCACGAAAATCAGAAAGGGGCTTGTTAAGCCCACAGAGAAAATAAGGTCTTTGATTTTCATTGTTGCCAACTAATAACCGATTTCTATGAGTCACTTATTTACTTTGTAATTGAGCAAGTCATAACATGAATTGAACATCTACAGATTTGTTGCAAATAACAATGAACCATCATGTGCTTTTATTAAATATTAAATAGTTGAATTTTCAAGATAGTTAAAAAGATCAGTACATTGTATGGTCATAATGCCATTATTCAAACAGGTGATTATCCAGTTCGTCTCAGGAGAATGTTAGTTAGCCTATTTGAGGGGAGTATTTTCACTCAGTTGGCAGTTGCTTGAATTCATTGGTCAAAATGAATTGTCTTGATCTTTCATCACATAGGGAGTTACTTCCAGAAACCCAGTTGCTGTTACAAACATTTGTTCATGCATGTTCACTCTACGTGACACCCAGGAGATGCTCAATTTTTTTAAAATAATTCAATTTATTTCGAGTCTATCCTGGCTCATTCCCACCAAAGAAGTGGATGTGTTGATTTATTTTTTTCTCACACAATTTTATTGTTAGTTGAATTTAGTGTTTGGTTTGTCATCGTGCAAACATGGTTTATTCACATGGAGTTCATGATTGGGATCTTGTTCCTCCTCCCCTAAATTTTAAAAATTATTTTCTTCCTCAACCAACTTCTTCTGTTATAGGAGTGAACACTGAAAATTTGACATAAATTCAAAGTTGAAATTTTTTTAGGATTTTGATCTCTGATTGTTTGAGACTATAGAGCAGAGAAGGGAACATTTTAAAGAGAATGGATTTCTAATGGGAACTTATGATAAACTCTGGGAAATTGTACTTCTCTTTACCAGAGAGATACAAATTATTTCAATATCTCTTAGCTATACCTAATATCTCTTAGGTATTCCTAGACATTATTTTCTATATTACATTATTTTTTGATTTTCTAAAAAGGAGAGGATATACTAGTGAAAAACATAACATTTGGTCCTGAAGGTACCTAAATTTACATGCTGACCTCGTATTTACTTATGGGTGTGACCTAGAGCAAGTCATTAATCTGCTGTGCCTTAGTTGTCTCATGTAGGGAATAAATGTCATATTTGAAGAGTAAAGGAAATACCTAATTACAGCAGGATTACAAGTGGAATAAATTAACCTGTAGGGAGATGTTTACTTTGTAGTTGAAAACTATGGGGTGTGAGAAAGTCAAAATGACTTTGAATCCATCAAGTCTCATAGATTAACCATTGCATTACAGTTTTTTCATGTATATGCATTCAGATATAGTTCGAGTTATTGCAAGCACTTGATTTTAACCAAGGCAATATTTAGCAGCTACAAAGCCTTATATTTAGATTTTAGAAAATCAGTACAGAAAGGGGCGGAACTGACTTGCCAACAGTGCACATAAGTAAAGATCTAACCCTTTAAATGACTGCTTCATTCTGGTAATTCATTCACCAACGTGTTTATTGAGTGCCTTCTGTGAGCTCAGTACTGCAAATGGGGCAGTAAACAAAACACACAGCAATTCCTGCCTTCATAGAGATTCTCATCTAATTAATCATAAACTCAACCCAAAACAAACCCAATGAAGCTGCTGTGAGAGATCAAGAAAGGGAATGCACGTTTATTTTGCAGTTTCCAACTCTTGCACATTTAATCAGGGCTCTAATGGATTTTCTGCTTATTGAACTTGTTTTCTTATGTTTATTTTTGGTGATACAAATTAAAGGGGACATTGGAGGAGTGTCTTGGGAAGATAAGACTGTGAATTTTTGAAACCAAGTGCCCTTAAGAAGTGGTGTGCTAGGAGAAATGGGCCAAGAAGCTAGATAGGTTATGTTCGGAAAAGAAAAGGGTTGGAGGAAATGATAGTTGACCTCATGCATTGAAGGGGCTGATTCAACCGGAAGGCAACAGACTGACTTTACATTGCTCCAAATGTAGGACTAGAATCAAAGAGGAGCAGTTTTCTTGAGTAGATTTCAGCTCAAGACAGAATTTTCTGTTTAGAAAAGTTATGCTGCAGACAAGAGGTTGTCAGGGGGCAAGCTTCCTTTTTGCTGAAAATAACTTGGCAGAAGCTGGAAAAACAGGATCAGGGGTCCTCTCTGATTGGCGACTGGCAAGATGGGCCTTGGAATATCCAACCCTATGCCACGATTTTTACTCTCGAGTTAACCACTGCAATAATTTACAACCCCTAAAACTCAGAGCCAACATATTTTCAGTGACACTATCCCTATATGTTTCTGACCTTTAAAGTTTTTTTACAATTTTGCAGCCCTAAACGTATCTCTCTATCTGGTGAATTTATATGAAAAGAGAATGAAGCCTTCCTTATTTATCACCCATATTCAAAAAATTATGTTTGGTGTATGGACTTCACTTTTGTTTCTTGTAATGGTGACTCCCTTGGAGATTTGCCTTTTTAAATTCATTTTCTTGTCAGGATTGAAGATGACAGTTTATTCCAATGCCTGAATATTAATTTCTGTGGAATATCTATATAATTCCTTGGCCAACCTACTGTGAATTTTCCGGATTTCCATTAGCTTGTCCTAAACCCCTGGCAAGCTAAATTTCTCTAACAGTTTTCAATTCATTGCATTAAATGCCTGTTCAGCCTTGGAAGATATATTGATTTTTTTTCTCAGCAAAGTGACAAATACCATTTTCATGACTATAATAGAGATTGATTATATTTTATGGAACACACAGAGAGAGCCGATTTTAGTGAGACAACCTTGGAGCTCACACAAATGAAAAAAATCATTTGAATTAATAATGAAATTAATAAATTCATCTGTTGCTGATGAAGTGAAAGTATTTTTGAGAAAAAAGAAAAGTTCTGCAGCTCCTCAAACACTGAGGCATCAAGACCAATTTCAGTATTTTGTGGGTGCTGGTGTTGTGATACCTTTTAAAAAGTTAATGGTAATTGTTTTCACACCTAAAACTATGGCATTAACCTTGGCACACCTGGGAATGTTGCATGATAGTATTTATATTGAATGACATTTTTCAATTAAGTCAGGACAAAAGTAAATCATGATGAATGTCAACTAAATGTGAAATATCAGGTGGTCCACGGGGAGCAGTCTGTGTTTCTAATGTGACTTACGTAGCCTCAGCGTAAAATTGAACTGCTTTCCTTTTCGTTCTAAGCTTTTTACAGGTAGACCTTAACTAGAGCAAACGTTAATTTGTCTTTGTCGTTCTCTCCTGCTGTGCAGTGGCTCTACCATATACTCTGTAAGGCATTTGAAAAGCAAACAAAAAATCACGCATATTTGTCGTAAGCTTAATGTATGTAAAACGTATATGCCAGTTTTTTTTTTTTGAGAGCAAAAAAGAAATAAAAAACAAAGAATAAGTATTTTAAGGTCTTGAAATAGCTATGGTGACCCGGAAAATGTTGCTAGGGAATGTTACCGTGTTACTGTCTCTGGAAAAAACCCTTTCAAACAAAGAAACCTGCTCATGTCTGTTTAGGGCCTTTGCCCATTTGCTCATCTTCTATCCCCATCACCTAAAATTGTACCAAATACAGTACCTAGCACATATGTGTTACAGTGATGGAGGAAAAATGACCTTGCATAAGGATTTGAGAAATACCGGAGAAATTATTATGGATATTTTGATGGCTCACTTTTATTATTATTATTATTCTATGATGGTCCTACATATAGAAACACTATTATTTTAAAAATATTTTAAAATTATTTTACAGGTACATGGCTTTGTTTCTAAGGATAACCAAATTAATGTTTTGTTTTGTTTTTATCTGAAGGGTTAGCATTGAATGAGACCCTCTGAAAATAGGTACTTAAGGTAGAGTTATCAGAAGTAGAATAGTAGACTTTAAAAAGGTTTTCTTTTTAAAGTAATAGTAATATCTTACCAAAGTAAGTTGAACTTCAAAGTCATTCGTAAAAACATAAGTAGAATATTGATATATGAGGAATTCCTGAGATTTTTATTATATTTTTGAGAAATAAAAGTACTGATGTTTGCTCAAAACAAAGATAATTATTATCAGCAGACACCTAGATTAAAATAAGAAATTCTCCCCTTTACTTTGGGAGTAAAAGACAGAAAACTGTACAAGAACAGCAATTAAAATAAAATTAAAAAATAAAATAAATATAGATTTATGCAAAAAAAAAAGAAATTCTGATTTGGACATCTTGTCCAGTGTTTCTGTGGGCTTCCCAATCCTCCCTTCCCAAAGTGCTTCTAACACACTCTTCAGTTAGTTCACTTACCGCTAAGCACCTCAGTGGTTCCTGTGGACACTAAGAGATTGAAATAGTGTCATAATCGGTGAGTTTGTTCAAAAATCCAGTTTCTCAGTTCTCACCCCTGAGAATTCTGGAGTGGGCCTGGATCATCTGAGTTTTCAGCAGGAATGCCAGGTGCTTCTTCAGCCTACAGCTTGAGAAAGACTAGGGGAAAACAGTTCACGCACTTGTAAAGACTCCTCCTAATTATCTTTCTTACCTTTTTAACATCACACACGTTTCTCTGTCCTCTCGCCCAAAAGGATGGTGAGCTCTCTCTCATTTCAGACTCTAGGCTCTTCTGTCTCTGAACTTCTCTCTTGGAAACCCAGTTATCTCCTCTTCACCTCTATCGATACCTTATCCCTTATGTCTTAAATCAAACCACACCTCTTAAATGAAGACGTCCTACAGTAGTCCATTTCTACAGCATTTATGTACATCATACACTTGAGGCTTAGGGTTTACTGTTGCTCCTTATGGTTCATGCGTAATTCGTCTCTGAGGCCTGCCTAGTGCCTTACACGTAGTCACCACTGTAAAAACGTAAGTCTGTAAAAGTCTGACTTTACAGACTTTTGTTGAGGAGTCTGGATGTAATTAGACTGCTAGGCAGCAGGTCAAAGACTGCACTTCAACCCCATGAAGCCACTTCATAACCTGTCGCAACTTACTCTACTCTTCAGAGACTCCATAATTGCTTGTTTGGGTAAATAAAACCAAAGCTAATGCTTACCATATATCTGGGCCTGTTAATCACATATTTAAACCTCTCTACATGCATCGCTTGAAAAAGTCTATACAAAAGGTAAAGTTTTAAAATTTTATTTGAAATCTAATGTCATAACTCCGTACATTTTCCTCCAGTTGATCTGTGTTGCTAAAAGTCAGGCTTGCTTAGCTTTCTTAAAAGAAAATTGTTTTTATGTTTAGAATAATTTCTTATCAGTAGCTACAACATAACATTGTGGTGAGATCATTAGACTAAATGTAACATTTGTCACAGGCACAGAGCCTTAAGTGCATTTGATGCCTGTGCTGTGTTCCTGCTATATAGAACCAAATTATATAATTTAGCATAGCAATGAGTATAACCTGGCATGGTCCTCATAATAATTGGGACATACTTCACGCCACTAAAAATGATAATTTCCCGACCACGGAAAATGGAACTCACATGTATTTACCAGTATTATTCAAGCTTGTCTCAAGAAAAACACTGTTCATTGGAAACATATTTTGATCACAAGGTAGGCATCTCCCTAATACTATTTCACAACACAGGAAAATTAGCACTACCTATTTTTTTTCTCCATTTTGAAAAACAAGCACTTGTAAGTCACCTTGGAAAGATAGAGGCGATTTATTCATTTGTCCTTTTTCTAGGCTGAAACGTCACGGCAAATGAAAAGACATCCACGGGACATATATTCCTTTCTCTTAAAGCTAGCGGTTTAGCGCTCTGGCCGGCTGGTCTCCAGCAGGTTGGACTGTGGAGGAGCAGGTGTGCCCCTCCAAAGTGTCTTTACAAGTGTCTCAGTGGGGCTTTCCTCCCACGCCTCCGCGGGAGACAGCTCATCTGTTTAATCCTTATGTTTTAGTCAACCTTTCTTATTATGCAGACAGAGTTCTGAGGCTCAGCTGGATTTTGACTCTCCGAATGAATTGATGGGGCTCTTTGATCTTAACTGTGTTCTGCATCTGTTTCATCCTTCCTCTTAATGCATAGTCTTCCAAACTCCCATTCTGGCCGGAACTCTGAAAATAAATGGACACTCATACATACAAATAAAAAGAACTACTTAAAACTCAGCTACAAACTATACTGTTCATTGTGGACTTCTCTCTCTCTCTCTCTCTCTCTCTCTCTCTCTCTCTCTTTTTTGTGATAGTAAACTTTCTTGAAAAAAAAAGAAAACCTGAAGCAATTTAATTATGTTACTCTGTAAAAGACCACCAGATTTGAAAGTATCTAACTATATGTATATGAACGAGTATGTGCTTTGTAGCATCAGATTTGCATAGGAAATAAGAATGACTGACCTTTGCAGATCAGTAAATTATATGGTAGTTTACTAACTTATTAACAGACCACATCAGAGCAAAGGGTGTACAATCTACTTAGAAAAATTTACTGTAGAACTATTGAGGTCCTGCTGGATGTTAGTCTTCATTTGGATGGGAGTGATGGTGACTGAATTGCAGAGAAAATCAGTTCAAATCAGAACTAATCCATATGGAGAATTCATTCTAGGTCATCAGATGCTAAAATAACATCATTTATTTTCAACAAATCTTTAAAATTAAATGCGTAGGTTCTTGTGTGAGGTGGGATGTTCAAGGAACAGCATGTATTGTTTGCTTACCCACATTTAAGCATAGAAAGTTATGCTTAGTTCAACTGGAAAATATCAAGTTTTTATCTGAGTAACCTTTGATAGTCTAATCTGGTATTTTGGAAACTTGTATTAATTCTTTTTTTATTTTTAATTCCCTGTGAATCTTTGTTTATCTTGAAGTGTACCATGATCTTGTGATGATAATGTAATGTCAAAGCTGTCAGAATAATTTCAGCTGAGCTAAAACCTGATGTTTCATAAGAGCCAGAAGACCTTGGGTGTGTTATGAAAAGGTCTTTATTCAAGAGGAAGAATATTGTGATATGACCTTCTAGTCTATTAAACATGTCTTCATCTCAACATACATGCACTAAAAATACTAATAATTATTGTAAAATCTCAGAATAAACATTTTCCTTAGAAACATTTATACATAAAATATTTAAGGAATTTGATCCCTAAACATAACTTTAAAATATTACTATTTTAAAAATATTTAGCTAACTCTCTTTCACTCAAAAGTATCTCTCAAGCCTACACATGGTACCTTCCTCTGAACTGGGGAGATTTTCTTCACTATTTTTGTACTTTCCATATGGAATCTGAGAATAACTGTGCAGGAAGGTTACCCAATCCTTCCTTAGGCAGAACTACTCTGAGACCCACCAAAGATGGTGTTACTCTCCGGCAACCAATTTGTCCTATCTTGCTACCAACTGTTTTTTTTGTTTGTTTGTTTGCTTGTTTGTTTTTGTGGTGGGGGGCAGCATTGTCCCTTCTATAAAATTGAAACAAAAAAACACCTACACTTTTAGTCAGTAATTATTCTGTGCTGCTTGAACTTCTTAAAAAGTACAGTTTTGCCTTGCCTTCATGGAATGGATCAACAAACCCAAATCTCATTTTTTTCATGTCTGTGTGTGTGTGAGAGAGAGATTTACAAATCTTTAAAAGTCTAGTTTGTGTTAGAGTAATGTCTGTCTGGTTCACTGATGTAACAATCCCCAGGTCAATGCAGCTTACCATATTAGAATTTATTTAAAAGATACTAAATTACTACCTGCACATTTTCTTGTGTTCATCAGTTCTGACTCATATTCATTCTTAAGTTACTTGCTTATTTCCTCCTAATGGTAATTAGATAATTCACTTGAACTCCATTATTCTATCTCACGGTGAAGGGTGAAAGGTGAAAGGTGAAAGGTTCTTACATTATGTTCAAGAGAAGGAAAGGAAGAAAACATTTCTTTTGTGTATCTTGGTGGCGACGCCAGTCCTAACTTTAACCCTTTATGGGCTCTCTGATCGTGCCTTCTAGTCTATGACTGCCAGATGTGGCCTCGATTCTCGAACATCTCTTGCACCTCTGAACTTCTGTAGAACCAGCCTCAGCTCTCAAGGCTATCTTGATTTTAAATGACCCATTAGTGAATCAGGAAATCAACAGTAGGTCATAACCTTCTTAAAGCGCATGGTAGTGTATAACCTTGGACCTTCGCTACCAGCAGCAGCAGCCTGACTCCAGAGCCTGTCAGGCATGGGGAAAGTCAGGCTCCACCCCAGACCCCCTCAATCAAAATCCGAACTTTAACACAATCCCCAAATGATTTACATAATCATGAATGCTTGAGAAGTGCTGATCTATAGGATTAAGTATTACCAGTTGCTGTATGGACTTGCTCTGGAAAAGAAAAATTTGAACGTTAAAAAAAGGAGATTTTTCATACCCTAGAACTGCGATTGACCATCTAATGGAGTTTAAAATTAACGATTATGACAATGACAATGCCACTGATGAGAGCATCCATTACCAAGTGCTCCCAAGTGTTGACCATTGTGTCTAGTGCATTAACTAACCCATTTAATCATCATCTTTCCCCTTTGAGTTCAATGCTTGTTTTACAGATGAGACAATAGAAGCCACAGGTTGCCTAAGGGCACCCCATTAAAGCCAAGCACTCTGATGCATAGTATCTGTGATTGGTAGTTGCACCTTTTAAAGGACAAAAAGACTATTTGTTTCAAACATGGAGACAATGTGTCGCTTGGACGATTCCTATGGAGGTATTTATTGATCGACATTTGTTTAGATAATGTTTATGATTAGCAATGAATTCTCAAATTTGCATATTTAAAAATACAAGAAGTTGTTTAAGTTTTTAAGCCCACATCAAACTTTAAGGTGACCAGTTCACAATTTATTATATACGAGGTATACGTGCTATGTGGTATCTTGTGCCCCATTAGAAGCCATTGGCTTCGCCCGTTCTGCTGGCATTTGGAGACTTAGCTTGAGAGCAGATTGACTGACTGACTGAGGCCAAACATTCACACATCGGGAACGTGAAGAGAGGGCTCGTTACTTGAAATGACTCTAGAATTGTACGGCAGGTAGGAATGCAGTTTGTCTCTCGTGCTGAGTTAAATCCTTTCCAAGGAAAACATCCTCTGAGAAAGGAGACATGGCAGGAATATCAATAGTTTGGCATTGACTGGGTGAGGAAAATTAACTCATGCAACAAATGTGGTTGAAAATAGCACTGAAATGAGAGTTGGAAGCAGAGGTGGTGAGGCCACCTTACGGTTCAGAACCACAGCACTGCATCCTGCGTGTCACTGGGCGGGCATGAGCTGGTGAATCGTGTCTACTAGCATGGGAAAGCGGAAGGCGTGCCGGCTTTTTTATAAAGAAACGGGAATACACTGGTTGCACTTTTAAGTAGGGATGATGACATTTTTAAGTGAAATTTGTTAATGTTCTTGAAGGATACATATATACATATGTGTGTGTGTGTGTGTGTGTGTGTGTGTATGACATACCTTGTTTACCCTTTGGTGACTTTTTACATTATTCTCAGTCTTTTGTTATTACAAATAGTACTGCAATGAAGATTTTCATCCACCTACTGTCAAACAC
Organism: Glossophaga mutica; assembly: GCA_039655065.1. Classification (NCBI taxonomy): domain Eukaryota; kingdom Metazoa; phylum Chordata; class Mammalia; order Chiroptera; family Phyllostomidae; genus Glossophaga; species Glossophaga mutica. The sequence continues at coordinate 18,677,906 of CM077304.1, read as the reverse complement.
ATGACTATATGTATCCTCTGGTCTTCACAAAGTCCTGATTTCATTGTCCTATACAATAGTTAAGCAACAAGGAAGAAATAACCAATTAGCATAGGAAGGAGAGTAATACTAAGAGTTGCAAATGTACTTACCACGCAGTAAATACTTGATAGTAGTCATTTAATTCTTATTACTCTGTGGGGAAGTTATTACTGTGGCTGTTGTTAATTATTTAAGTGAGAAAGCCAGGATCTGAATTAACCCAAAAAGCTTCATTCTGGATCCCTGGCTCCTGTTGCTGGCCTGGACAGTTTCCCAGACCTTCCATCGCCACTTTAGCAACAACGGAACATTTATCGGATGCCTACGATGTACTGAGCAATTGACATGTATCATTCAATGTTTCCAGTAGCATCACAAGGTGGGGTTGTTTTTTTAAACAGAGTCTTAATGACGTTTAATCACTTGCCAAAAGTGCCAGAGCTAGTAAGTGAGGAGCCAAGAACGGCATGGGAGCGGGATGCCTGGCTCCTGAGACTGCAGCCAAATAGAGGTGGGAATTTAGACGGTTGAGTGTCCATCCAGCAGGCTGGAAGGCAGAAATAGAATGAATCTACATATGAGACTTAATTAAACATATGCAAGTGACCACAGGGATCAAGAAGGGCTGTCGCAAGGGCCCACAGAGGAGGGTAGGTGGCCCACCTATGAAAGCATCTGTAGCAGAGTGGGACTCAGCGGTCTGTATGGAGCCACGTGGTTCCCCACGGCCGTGTTTTCACATCTAGATTGCTTTGTTCTCACTGACTGCTCCCATCTTTACAAAACTCCTCACCTACACGTTGCATTCACATAATACGCATTTGTGAGATGTGGCACAGGTGTGCCCTCAAGAAAGGTGGTTCTGCTCTGAGTGGGAATTCGTGCCCACATTTTACAGATGGGGTTCTTTATTCCGAAATTTTTTTGGAGATTAACAATTATAACGGTGTTAAATCGCGCTTTGTAAAAGAAGAAAATCCTTCCTAATCCCACACAGCATATTTTCTATTGTGCATTTTTCCTTCCAGTCTCTGTCTAAAGGTACTCAGTAATCAATATATTCTGCTTTTTTCATTCAGTCTAGTCATCAGAAGTTGGTTTTCTCAGTCATCCTCATTATCACCTAATGACTGCATACAAGTAATTGCTATAATTTCCTTAATAATTTCTCTCACTGGGGACATTAGGCTGTTTCCATTTTCTCTGATGGGTGCGACTGCAATGTAAAATGTTGCGTACGTAATATATTTTATTCTTTTTTCATTTCCTAAGAGAAAGTCCCCTGTTCAGTGAAAGACTAAAGACCTTTTTGACTCATTTTTAACTTTTTGAGTTTGAATTATTTTCATGGGAGCAAATAGTGAGTCTTGTTGAAACATCTATTTTGTCACCTTAAAGGAAATGTTTATTTTTAACTCTTCTACGTATGAACTGTTTTGTCAGTATTTTAAGTGGCATACTTTGAATGAATATATGGTAAGTAACATATAGTAATCAACATAGGCTTAATGAGACTTTTTTGCATTATTTAATTTTAGAAGTAGGTGAACCCACTTTTGGGAAGTCACATTTGCTTTGAGGAGGATGGTACGTATGACAAAAGTATTCATTCTTCATCCAACAAGGATTTCTTGAGAAACTACTATGTGCTGGACCCCATGATCGTCACCAGGCTTATGATGGTGAACGTGAGGGGCACAGCCCATTTCCCAGCACGGCATTACTGACAGCCCACAGCTACGGTGCTTTTGTCCTTGACATTGTGCCACAGCACAGCCTTGTCCTCTAACATTTCTGACTTCCTTTTTCTTTTGTTTTTATGACATCTGACTCATTTCTTAATATCACTGTAAGACATAAAGAAAAAAGAATAACGTATTTTCAGAATGAGATGTACATGTATATGATTTCTAAGAATTCCTAAAACCATGTTTTCCCCTCCCGTCTCTGTGCCGGTGGGATTTAAGAAAACATTTTATTGTCTTAGGATGAACGTATTTTGCTCTGTAGTTTGGGAATATTGCATCTAAACACATTTATCTTTTCAGCACTTAAGGCTAAATAAACCAAGTACAGGGAGTTGGGACCCTCCATTACAGAAACATCCTAACATGAAAGTAAAATGTAGATTTGGGGTACATACCATGCTTTATTAACACACTGTACCGCAATGTCCACACATCGCAATAACCAGTTTGTTCCTTTTAGGGAACCAAATATATAGAATTCCTGTTTAAAATGCACTTCAGAATTGCATTTTAATTTTCCACCAAACTCTTCTATCCCAGAAAGATTTACTAATTTGTTGATGACTATAACTTCATTATCATGTTGTATATTACTCTTTTTTCAATTCTGCAGCACACAATTTTTACTTCACTGGTGCTTAAAATTTCAACGGGGAAAATATCATTTAGTAAATATTACGTTGCTTTAATGGCTGACTAGGCAGATAAATCTTTTTACTGATCAATTGATGTTTTACTACCAGAAATATTGTTATAATGTTTTGTAGGAATGTTATTCACGTTACCTAATATGCATTCAAATTTCAGAAAATTGGTTTTATGTACCTGTGTGTATATCTTCCTATCAGTGATTGATTGATTAATAGATTTATACTGCTATATGGTTTTAGTGGACTGATGTTTTGCAAGGGAAAATTTGTATTAAGTCGTAGAGATAGATGTCTATTTTGCAATCCAAAGTTGTTTATAAACAGTTGTTAGCTGAGATGCCCAAATTAGTTTCTCATATTATTCTGTATAAATGTGACTTGAACATTTATGTGAGGATATGTTCCAGAAATTGAAACTTTTAGAGTACTGTTCTTGATGAAAAAGGGATGCGGGGAGACAATAATATCGGAATAACACTTCCATGGGTTGACGTAAGGCTACTTAGCCATGAGGCTGACTCCTTTGGGTAACAGTCTGCCCATCGATATTATTAGGCAGCACAAAGGTAGTTAAGGAAGTACAAAGGCATCTGAAAAATGAACTCTGATAGATTTTTAAAAATTGTCCTTACGTTTCTAATATCCCATATCCTTAACATTGGGATTGAAGTCCTCTGTATTGCAACTTTGCACATACCCTACTGTTTGAACTCAAACCCGAGGGACTACATGTCTGAGAGCTGAATGTATTTTTGGTCCCAAATCAATCTTGTCACTGCTCGGAAAGCAACTCAAGATAATAAGTAGTATTCACCTGATTGCTTTCCTGCTCTGAGACAGCTGGTGACGCATGTCTTCCTGATAACCAGGAGTTTCAGATCTAAGGCAAGGATAAAGGGAAGCCAGGAGCTCGAAGAATCCCAATTTGACAGTCACCGGCTGAGGAGAGGGTCAGAAGGGATAGACTCTGTGACACGTATGAGAAAGGAACAAAATTTATCTGCTCTGGTTGCAATGATTAGACGTCTCTTTGTCTGCCTTTCTTACAGCGGTTGACTCGATTGTACCCGCCAGATAGCTAATATCATAATTAACAAAGTTGCTACTACATTTGCAAAGTTTAATCGAAAAATTTGCCAGTGATATGACAGCATTGTCACAAAGATCACAAGGGACACGGAGCCGACTTTTCCTCAAGGTGGAGTGGCAAAGCTGTGTAGGAAAGATGAGGAGAAACCGTGAACTTGTTCAGCCAAAGGTATGTTTCTTTCATAATTATACATCTTGGGATTCCTTAGTAAGATTTTTGTTTGATGGTTGGTGAGTTCTTTTTTGGTTTCATGGCCAAAGTGATTCATAAAAAAGATCCATACGCTTATTGAGCATGTAGAGTATATTCTCTAAAAGCTTTGGGTTTTTTCTCAATCAGGAAATTCAGAAATATAATGAAGTAGCTTTCAATTCTGAGAGTTTTGCCTGTTGTGTCTAGCTAATCTTGATCAGGTTTCAGAATAACTGTGTGGCAGCTACTATCCATTGAACATTTATATTGCGTAGCATTGGATTTATTTTGCTCAGCCTCGTAAATGCCATCTCTCTGCCTCATTCTATTGTGTCGACCTAGTTGCAGGAGTGGAAAAAAAGGCAAGCATAGTTAGAGAAGACATAGAGGTTCTATTTGAGTTTCAAGAAATGCTCAAAGTGGGTGACATGAAAGCTGAAATCTTGATTTTAATTGAACAAAGTAATTGGACTTTTGACAACATTTAGAAAGATCTGTATTTCTTGAATTTGTGTGCTATTCCACAGTGTCAGCCTGGCCATTGACTGTTATGCCTGTATTTTCTTTTCACCGTGATTTGCTTTGCTTGATTGGATATTCAAGTTCTGGGGAGTTTCCCAAATTATAGCCATCACACGTTGCTAATGAATGAACGTGAATATCAGTGAGAAGGGACACGTGCCTCCGTGTACATGCCTGTGTGCTTCCTCTGAGCACAGAGACATGAAGGCATCTCCGCAAATAGGCAGAAGGCAAAGTCTGGCTTCTTTATGCTGTGTCACACCACTGCTATAACACCAAGGCAATCAATTTACTAGGTAACTGCAGGCATACGTTAAGGTTCTTTTATTTTCCTTATGTGGTCATCTGGGTCACTATATCATGGCAAAAAAAAAAAAAAATCCTAACAGTTCACTTTTGTCCATTGCTATTTGTCTTTTGCGTTAATAGCTGTGTTTAAACACCATGAAATAATTTTGGAAACAATTTATAGCAAGTACGTTTTTAACAAGTCCATTTCAACTTTCTCGTGGTTTTATTCCTAACCATGGGAGATTAGAGAGTTTGAGTATACTCATTTTAAAATTTTACAATCAAATTTCATATTCTCAAATTTTAAAAATGAATCATTCTATGGGATTATGAATTTTAAAGCCTTTAAGTGTCCACATGATTTTTAAAAAACTGTTTAGTGAAATTTTGCTTAAAATTTGATTTATATTTTAGTATTTTCTACAATTGAATGGCATTAATAAGAAAGGCTGAAAGTGGAGGTCTAAATCGTTATTTTATTATATTCCAGACATCATTTTCAGAAGAGTATGTTATTCTCATGACAGAAACTCTTTTTATTTTTATTTGACTTTGCATCCCTCCCCTCCTAGTATCCAGCAATAATAGGCACACAATATATATTTATTGAGTGAATGGATTAATGAATTTAAGTCTTTCAACTGCTATTCAACTATGGTTAACATTTGCTTCTGTCAAATCAATAATAACTTTTGCACATGGTAAACATTATGGACAGAAACAAGTAGATGAATGGTATAATCACAGACAATAGGGTGGATTAAGTTCCTAAAATAATATAATGTTGTTTTAACCTGAACCTCCATAATGTTTTGTGTAATTGAGATCTGCTATTGTATAAACGCAGTTGGAGTGAGGGAGGTCTATGAGGATTAGACGGGGCTAGGGAAGTGCTTCACAGCTAATACACCCGCTCTTTTAAACAGGATTATCTCCTGAGATGTGTAGAAATGAACTCTTGTCAGAGTTTCAAAGGAATTAATATTTTTTGGTAAAATGTGCTAATGTAAAGAGTTAGGAGATTAGTGATGCATAATGAAAGCAATGCATTCTTCTGCATGGAAATAGGAATGTAATAAATGTCCTGCAGGTGATTGGGGCTGTAGCAATTTTATTGAAGATTAAAGTTTGATTGACCTTTGTTAGGGTGATTAACCCTTCTGAAATTAAAAGCTAGAGCTGAATTATTCTGGCCAATTTAAATGCAAACATAGAGCAGGTCGTATGTCATTCAAATAATAATAAGTTAACCCCCTCCTCCTATTCTAATTTTCATTTTTGCACATCTGAATGGATGCTGTTTGGAAGGATCATAGCTCTGGCGAGAGCATCTTGGTGGCAGAAAATGTAGAATAATGTATAGATAATTGGGAGCACGTGGGAAGAGTCCCGGCATTACTTCCCTCATTCAAAACATCAAAACCACCGCCCCAACAAAAGCAGGGAGCCTGAAGGCAATCTGTGCTCACTGAAAATGCATGATCTCATTAGAATATCCTGAAAAGGTTAGGGAGAAATAACATTCTAATCCAATGCCAACCACCTAAACTGGGTATTATATCCATGTTTAATCTATAGGCTGTCTCCTGAAAATTGGGGTGTTGGTATGGCTACTTATGAAACTATTCATAAAAATTGATGGTTTCTGATGTCTGGAATTTCATTTCCCATGATCTCTTATAGTCTACATGTATATTCGGTATTTCCATTAAGTTAAAAAATGTCATAGGAGAAACAAACTCCAGTTATTTACAAAGCCATTTAAATGGCTTTGGTATTATTTTTCTTCATTAAATTTTCTTGAAGCCTTTGAAATGTTGTATATTCACATCACTTCAAAAAACGGTTTCCATTTTTCGTATCACATTAAATTTTTTTTATTACTAAGTCAGTGAATATTTTTAGATTTTAGGTCCTACCACACAGTGAAAGCATCTTCCTTTTATGTGTCTGTGGACTATTAAAATGATAATAAAGGCTCTCTTCATTCCACATGTAATTTATTTCTCCCTCTTTTCATCAAAGAATTCACTCTGAATATGTCAAGGTAGAAGAGTCCAAGGTATTATTATAGTGTAAAAATTAAGAAGCCTGAGGTACTACAGTTTATTTTTGCTTACGCTTTTCATGTACTCTTTTAACATCCTTTTGAAAGATAAGTTTCTACTCCAGACCTGTCAAGAAAGTCAAAGACGAAAAACTTGAGATAGAATGACCGAGATTATTCAGCTAGCAAAGTGACTCTGGCAGCCTCCAGAGAGCTGGACAATACTTGCAGCACAGATTAATGATATGTGTAACTAAGACCTATTTGCTATACGGATAGTTTCCTAATTCTTAATCGTGGCTAGGACTTAACTGCAAATTGTAAACAGACACGTGGTTCTGTAATTTGCCTGATAAAGTATAGCTTATTGGCTTTAGCTTTGGTCTACTGAATTGTCAAACTTAAAAAAAATCCAGCTGTTTCATAATAATAATTGTTTTCTTATTAAAAGTAATTTTCACTAAATAGTAAACACTACCACTAAATTAAATCCCTAAAGTAAGTGCTATTAATTTTCCAGCTGTAATTCAATAATCTTCTCTGATTTGATTATTCTTTTTTTAATTTTAATTGTTGTTCAAGTACAGTTTTCTGCTTTTTCCCCCATCCCAGCCCATCCCCCCCAGCCCTCCCCACCTCCCTCCCTTTCCACCCCCCATAGTTTTTGTCCATGTGTCCTTTATACTTGTTCCTGCAAACCCTCCCCCTTTTCCCTTGAAATTCCCTGCCCTCTCCCCTCTCTCTGGTCACTGTCAGCCTGTTCTCAATTTCTGGCCTTACCTCTCTCCAGCACTAAATGAAAATACTTTTTAGCATTAAAACTCATTGTAAACACAACATTTCCTAAGCACAAAAAGCTAATGTGCCGAACTACTGACAACAAACATCCTTTTTCTAAGGTACCACTAATTATCATCAATCTTTTCTATAAAAGAAAATCATGGCTCAAGAAGGGGAAATTTATATTGTCATAGAATAGAAAGAATTGCTGAAAGAGCAAAGACAAATAAAATTATATTTTGTTAAATCCCAAGTCCAATCATTCGCTTTGCTTTAGGGTGCTCAGAAGACATTTTCACTTCTTTGCTGTCTTTGTTTCTGGCACTCTGTCCCCTCTAATCCATCCATTCCAGATGATTTTCTGGACCTGATGTTTTCCCTTATGGTTGTAAAATAACATTCTTTACATTAACAAGCCAAAAATTAATCTGTTTGATATCTTTACAACCTCATATTTTGGAGTTCTTCTGTTTAAAAAGCAGGCTGTTCAAAAAGTGACCAGTGGTATCATTTTATTTACTGCATATTGTTTGTTGGTCAACAATTAATTCCACTAAAAGTTTAAAGTAGGCTGACAATGAGCAGTTTTATTGTATGGGTCTAAAGAAAGCTAACAACTGAGAAATTCAAGGATTTCCAGCATTTTTGTAATCATTGATAGTCAGAAAGGTCATCTATGAATTTTTCAAGATAGCATTACTCTCTCTTTAGCAGACAGTAATGCTAGAAAAAAACTTGGGTGATTTTGATCAAATGAATTATTTCTTATAATTTGTTTGACAAAATAATAAAAATGCTCTGGGGACAATAAATGCTCCAGTGTTACCTTTCCAGCTAATCATGAAGGTTAGTTCCCTCCCATTAGTTTTCAAGTGAATTGGAAGCCTACCAAATGGAGGGTAGGGATCTGTGGCCTATTGATGCATTCGTGCTATTCCTATGAAGATTATCACATTACCTCTATACATTATTTTGGAATCTAGAGAACTACTTAAGAAGATAACTTTGACAAAAATGACTTTAGCATTAGTGTTTCTGGAACCATCACTAACTGACCTTTATTCAGTTTCAACAGGTATCTGTTGAGTACCTCCTAAGCTCCAGGTATACCCTCCAACTCAGTGAAGTGTCTGGGAGCCACATTTTATGAACCAGAAACTGAGACTCAAAGTGGAGAGTGATTGACAGAAGTCAGACAGCCAGTCAGCGTGGCACAGTCTAGGTTGGGGCAAACTGGTTCCACGTTACAAGACCTTTTTCGCCAGAGCTATCATTGTGATATTTATAGAGTTCCACTTCGCTAAAACTTGGTGACTGTGAGCGCAGGATTTTTAGATGAATTACAACCCTTTCTCTAGACAAAGGAATTTACTGAAATGAATTACTTCTCTCCTGAGTGATTTCTAAGGAAGTGAGAGAGGAGCGGTTTAGAGTGCCAAAGATTATTTACTGGTACCTTCATCCCAGTGAACTTGACTTAGTTGGTTCATTTCATGGAGCTCAGAAACTGCACTCTCCGAATATGTATCATTAGGATCTCTTAAAAATTGTCTTTAAAATGTTTGTGCTTACTTACCTTTCTTTAAAAATTTATAAAGAATTCTGTTTAACAGTGTCAAAGTCAGAGGTACCGTTGTCCCACCTCATAGACTTTCATCGGCTGAGTGAGTAGTTTGACAAGCCATTGATGAGTGTGGCTTCGCATTTTATAATTTCTGCTTTTGAAACTGGGAATGAGCACAGAGTCTGTTAGATCTCTGTTCCATAGGGAATTTTTACATTAAATGTGTTTAAAGGAATATGTGGGGAAAATGTTTTCAATAAATATAAAAATAAACGCACGAGTTGTATGGAATTACTGAAATATGTAAAAAAAAAGACATTATGCTACTTGAGAAAATAATTTTGGTTCTCATTTCTTGATTTTTATAAGAACAAAATAGTCAACCAATAGCCCAAGAAGTAAACTGCAAAATTAGCCTAAGGGGTTCCAAAAGTTTGGAATTGACAAATTTTCACTTGGACATCAAGTTCACCTTTTGAAAGTTGATTCTTTTGGTCTGAAAACTCTCTGAGCTTGGCCCAGAGAAGTGTGAAAGGTTTAAATCCATCTCTGTATTTATTCACAGGGCCTAGAAGAGTGCCTTATATATGGTGGGTACTAAGAAAGTGTTTGTTGAATTGTATTTAAAGGGACCATTACCATTATAATTAAGCTAGGGACACTAGACTCTACATTTTGTTATAAAGGCCTGGTATTGACACTAAGAAATAAATCTAAGTTTCAAAGTCTGAAAAGCTAAAAAAAAATTGAGATCTATACACATATTGATAAGTAGGTAGATACAGATATGGATATAGCTATAGATATAAATATATTTCCATATACGCTTCAGAATGCTGTTTAAAATGGTTCAGTTTTGTTTTTTTTTTTTTCCCCCACTTAGCTTTAACTTTGGGCCTATCAGTCTCATCTCATCCATAATTGTTCATCACTAGTTAATCACTTATAACTTACCAACAGTTAAACTAGTTTTTATGACTTGATTAGAATTGATTAGAATATTTATTTATTTTAAAAAACTTTATTTATTTATTTTTAGTTAGATAGAGGGGGAAAAGAGGTAGAAAGAGAAGGGGGAGGAACATCTACGTGAGAGAGAAACACCTATCGGTTGCCTGGTACTTGCCCTGACCAAGGACTGAACCTGTAACCCAGGCATGTGCCCTGACTGGGGATTGAACAGGCAAGCTTTGAGTTTGTGGGTCGACACCCCAACCAACAGAGCCACACTGGCCAGGGCTTGACTAAATATTTAATCAAAATAATCACATTGGTGTATGTTTGGAGAAAAACAGGAAAAATAATTCACAGTGTTCATTCTGAAATAAATTTAAAAAGTAATAAAAGGGCATTGTGTAGAATCAGGGAGGTTTAAGAGTATTTGCAGGAAAACAAGAAATTGCTGTTTTGAGTCTAACTGCAGATAAGCACTTTGCAGCAAAGAAAAGTGAAGTGTGTGACACGAGACACAATGCGAGCATCTTCCGTAAGAGATGCTAGGCAAGATGCAAGAGCAAGTTTGACCAACATCTCTGCTGACGATATAAATACTTGAGAATTCATTAACCATTTGAGTCCTGCTTGATGATGATGATTAAACCATTAGGCAGATGTGAATCTACTTTACTATGTGGAAACATTGAGGAAAACATTTATGAAAACTATGATCCAATTTCTGAAAATATAGGCCAATTAAAGTTTGAGATTTAATTTAGGAATTTTCACTCTGTCTGCATGATGTATATATTAATGATAATTTCTCTCCCCTCATTCTTCGTCTTCAGAAGCAAAAGGAGATTTTTACTTATTGACATATTACTGAAAAATCTAGCTTTTCTCCAAAATTACACATTTTTTTGCATAAATGTGCCTAATTACCTGAATTCAGTTTTGATTAGCAGTGTTAATTGATGCAGCTGTGGATGGTATCTGTTTACCTAAATTACCATGTGCAAACAGCAATATGTCTGGAAGTGAATATGCTACACTGAAAATACTAATTAGCTAAGACGGATTGTTATTCAAGTCACATTGTGGAGCTTTCTAATGAAAGCCTGGATGTGTCAGGGTTTTATGATATTCAGACAGAAATGTCTATATTACATATAATTTCTAAATTTAATTCATAAGAACAGATGGGATGTCAGCCAGGGTTCTTCTGCCTTATTCCAGTATTAATGTGACTATTTTACTCTCAACTGGAGATAGAGTCGTATGTTTTTTGTAAGAAACTCGTCGCACTCTTTGACAATGTGCCAACCCTACACATTCAGACTCATCTATTTCTTGACCAATATATATCCCAGATTATATCCAGCTATTGTCCCAAAGATAAAAATAAACTACCTTGCAAGTTTAATTACATCATCTAGCTAATTTAATGACGTCTAAAGACAGGAAGGTTAAACACAGCTTATACTCAGTAGTATTTTATGGATGTTTTCTTCTTGTATCCCAAATTAGTAATAATAATAAAGTTTGGTCATAGTATTCTTAGGAATCAATGAGCAACTCACAGGGCTGAAAGATGAGTTCTCATTACCTTCAGTTTGTTTGATCTTTAATAATTTAAAAATACATGGCAAAGCAGTGCTTATTTTAACATACCAGTTTTAAAAGCTTTCCAAGTCTTCTCTGTATCTTTGGTTCCCATTAGCTTTGTCCTAAAGTATGACCTGCTTTGCTTAAGGTTTCTCTCCAAAGAAAGCATTAATCTTTTACCATCTGCTCTGCCACTCAGCACTCATTAATGGCAATGTGACTTAGAGGTATCCAAAGATTATAGTGCAAATCTTTCACATCATATAGTGAAGAAATAATGGACCCATTTTTCCTTTCCCAAGAGGCTGAATAACTATGCTTAATGCATAAGGAGTCACTTCTTCCCAGAGGCTATGAAAATAAGGCCTCTTGACTCAAACTTAAGAGTTTAAGATCCCTTATTAGATATTTTAAGATGCCATGAGCAAAATGGGGATAATTTTCATGATGTAAATTTGAACATAATTATAGTTTAGCATATTTAATTTAGGTTTAAGTGAGGATTATAATTACCAAAAAATTGAATTATATCAATTATGCTAATTTCTGTCCCCAAAGTTTTGTGTAATTTGGGTTCCCTAAGATAGGTTTAAATCCAGCAAAACTACAATAGAACATAATACTAAAAATTAAAAAAAAATTGTGAAAATGACTTTTTACAGCTTAGCTACAAATATGTTCAAGTACTGTTAACTGGCCCAGGAAAACATGAAGTGCTTGAAATAGCTTAAATCTAAGTGGATAAATGAGACATTAAGTCCTGCTTGGACCATTTGTGTCCTGTTTTCTATATCAATACCAATTGTAGCCCATCATTGCTATTTGCTGTCTAATCAATGAAGTTCACCCTAGTATTTTTAAGATAAAATTAGTGTGTGTTATAGTGATGATTACTTAATAATATGCTTTGAAAAGTCACCTTCTGAATTGTCTCATCTCAATTATCCTTTTAGCCTTAGTCCTTTCAGAGATGCTTAATGTAAAATTCCTTTATTGTAATTTCTTTATTCTTGAAAACTTGGAAGGGGTTATTTCCCAGTGGCTACAGGTAGTTTGCTGAATGTTCTGAGGACAGTCTACACGAGTTCACTATTAAAGACACAAAATGTGTGTGTGTATACACACACATTCATAAAATCACCTAAGCCAAGAGTTGAATTTAAACACTAGAGTTGAGCAACCAGTTTGATTATTAGGTGTGTTTACTTTCTGTGCTGCTGTGTTCACTAAAACAACTGTAAGTAAATAAATGTAAGTCTGTTTTCAGAGCATGGATGAAAGAAGAAAGATCTCCACCGTAAAGGTCAGCCATCTATTCTATTCAGAGTCATGTTGGGGACACTTTTCTTACCATGAAATTCTCTAAATATTTTAGTGAATTTTCCTTGCCTTCATGTGTGGATGTTAACTTGTTTTCTGTCAGAGTTTTTAAAATAATCTTTCTTGACACATGAGCATTTTCTACACAGCAAACTTTAAAATGGGAAAAGAGGTCAGTGATGCAAAATGAGAAATGGAGTTAAGGATTTTTATCAGAACTTCCAATGAAGTGTCTTTAGGCAAATCACTTAACTTCAGTGTGCAAATTAGTTAATTTTAAGAATAAATATAGCTATCTTTCTGCTTTATAAAGGATTTATCGCTGTGCCCAAGGTTCAACAGATCTGTAAATGAAGTATATGAATCTTTTCTTTGAACTCTAATTGGCATGTGGGAGAAGCAGGTCAAACTAAGTTAAAGGCTGAGGGATTTAATCCTTTGGAAAAAATTTTGATTTAGTTTTATTACTTCTAAGTACTGCTAATGTATTCTAAGATTAATTTGACTCTTTGCTTCCTGTATGCTGATTTCTTTAGAAAGGATAGATCATAGACTCCCTGAAGGGTATCTTTCACTTTTTTAGTAGTTTATTTCTGTTGTATTTTTTCCATGTCAAACCTTCCCCTCTGCCTTCACGGAGTTCCTCCATGAGAAGTGGTGTGCACACAGTAGGAGCTCTCAAGACAATCCTTGGCTAATAATCATGGCCATGAATCCTATGTGTAACTCTCAGTAGTGTAGATTACAGGATACTGTGTCGTTGCTGATCCAGGGGCTGTAAATCCTCTGAAGACATTTTTTTAAATGCAAACCTCCTGGTTATTTTGAAAAAGTTGCATATTTTTAATCAGTTTATGTTCTGGTCAAAAGAACCCTAATATTTCACAAAGGATAGGACTCACTTGAACTTGCTCCTGAAACCATGTAACATATGTTACTGTTGAATTAATGCAAATTTCAAACAAATGTGATTTGAATTGGTAAGCAAAGCTTTGTAGACAGGCAGACTTAAAGGCATATTTTGCCTCTGATAATTTGCCAGCAGTGGGACCTTGAGACATTTTCTTAACTCTTTTGGGCCTTAGTTTACCCATCTGCAAAAGAGAGTTAATAATACCTATGTACAGTGTGTTAGAATAAGCAAACTACATAATGTAGATGAACACCTTAACCTGATGCCTACCATCAGGTTGACAAGATATTTAATAGATACATATAATTACTGTGTAAAACACAGTGGCACTGCATCAAAAGCCAACATAGGAGGTTAGATCATTCATTTTAATGTGGCACTTATTAAATCAAAGTTTTATATAATAAAATCATTGGAATTTACTACCAGTATATTTACTACCAGTATAAACTCATTTTGTCCCAGGTAAATGTGTGTGCATACATGTAAACATACCATTTATGTAAGAACAAAGTTAAACACCTGGTTTTTCAAGGTATGTGGCATGTAAACTCCTGGTATTTTTCTTTTCTAATAATTTCTTACAGCTATATAACACTACATAGCCCCCAAAAGATGCTTCACACAGTATCATGTGTGGTCTTCAGAGTAACAAGATAGGGCAAGTGGCATTGCATTTGCTTGATAAGTGGGGTTTTACAGAAATGTTAAGTGTCTCACCTAACAGACAGGGAAGAAATGAAGGTAGAATGCACTTGGAATCTTTTTCTGGACTGTTTAGAAAAAGAAGCCGATAATGCTGTCTCTCCATGCAGCCCTGGTGCATGGGGATGTGCCAAGTGAGTATTGCATTTACATACAGGGCCCAGTAATGAGTATATTGTGAAATCCGGGGTGTTCTCCAGGTTTTCACAGCAGGAGAAGAATTTTTTTGTCCTCAACAAACATTAAGATATTCTGACTCATTGCATTATTCTCAATAGTTTCTTTTTTACTGGTATTGTTAAGGCTTGTGTGGAAATGGGGTGGGCCATATTCAGAAAACCTGGGACTGGAACTTGTGTCTCTTTCAGGTCTGGACAAAGGCCCAGAGGTCTAAACAGGGGTAGAAATCTAGGGATTTATTAAGAAAGTAAACACCTGAAGTCAGATTCCAGAAAAGTCTATTCTTTCATATAAGGAGCTAGTCACAGGAGAGGGAAAATGACCCTTTTTGCATCTCTTTATGATTTATTATATTGGGGAAAATATTTCAGTGATCCAACAGATCTCTCACAGTTACCTTGTATTTGTGGGATCTAACAAAAAGCACTGTAAGAATATAGAAAGTACAAGACTCAGTGCCTGCAAGGATTTTAAATAACTATCCTTAATAAAAAAGGTATCATTATATACCTTTTCTAGCAGCAACACTATAGTTTAAGTGGCACATTCTTCATTGTTTAATTTTAAGTATATTAAGTGATACATTTATTCACTCAACAAACAGTTCTTCCTCCTTGCATTAGGTAGTGGGATTCAAATGGGGTCTTTGCAGTCAGATGATCTGGGTGGAGCTCATTGGTGGTCCACTAATTAAAGGTGGGGCAAATTATTTGAATCTTCAGCATGCTTATCTGAAAAATAGGGTTGATCAGAGTAAGATTGGCTTGGGGGTTCACGATATTTATAAGGCACTCCCCACTGTGCGGGGCACACACAAGTGCTAATTATTCCATGAAAATGAATGGTCCTCCCCGGCAGGGACGTAAACGTAGTTGGAAAGGAGACACGCATACCTGGAGCAGCTACTGTGGCATGTGAATCAGTACAATCTAACATGGTCCAGACCCCATAGGTGCTGACAGAAGTTAGCAATGGGAAAAGCCTCTTAGAGAAAGGGCAAACAGTAGCAAAAATACTTTCCAAGCAGTGTGGTGTCTACATTCCAGCCATGCCTTCAGGATGTAGGGCCAGAGGAACATCTCCCTGGAGACCACTGTTAATTTGGGAACCTACAACATCTGTACAATTTAAATAGGACCAGGGCCCAAACTCAGCGAATACAACGAACATGATTTCCTGTTCAGTGTGGTTGAATAGGACACCATCCATCCCTGGGCTGTGATTCATGAAGTACATGGACCTAGTAGACACTGGGTGGTTGCCTTTTCAGATAGCACGCCTGGTAGAGTTTGGGTGTATTTGGACTTGTTCGGGGTTCTTATGTCCAGAAATTCCAAACTAGATTTTCCTCATTAGCTTGCCAAGCTGGTTGTAAGCCCACTTAATGAGGTCTGCCGGCGGAATGTCTTTGATGTTCTGTGGCCTTTCTGCTTAGTCTCAGCTACTCTCAACTGTGGCTGAGAAGTTAATGAAGTTACCACAGTGCTCGCTTGTCTGCGGCTTTTGAAAACACACCTCGTATGTGTTTGGGTATTTAAATTCTGTTTTCTAGCTTTTAGGGTTTATATCCTCGTGGTGCATTCAAGTGCTATGGAAATAAGACCAGATGGATGTGACAACCAGCCATTCGGGAAATTACATACACATTACATTTCAGAAAACCAGTGTACATATGTCTAACTGGATGCGCTCATATGCTGGATTATTTTTGTTGCATCCAAATGGTCGGGATTTCAGTGAAGCCATTACCTCAAATGTCAGCTGGAGAATTCCTTTCAGAGGAGAAGCACGGGCCTGCAGTGAGCCGTTTTGTCACACGCAGCTGACTGGGGACAGAGGAAAGGTCACTGCTATTTTCAACCTGCCTTTAGTTTTCTCCATCATACTCATCACTGCAGACATTATATTATTAATTGGTTCAGTGTCTGTCATCCCCCTAGAATATAAGCTCTATACGGACAGATGATTTTTTTTCTGCCTTGTTTAATACTGCATAGTGGTTGGCACGTAGTACGCACACTATACGTAATAGTGAATAAATTGGCTGTGACGATTGTCTAGATATGCCAAGGTTGGGGGTTCAATCTCCCTCTCCTTTCCTCTCTCTCTCAAATCAATTTTAAAATTTCTTTTAAAAATTGGCTCTGAATGGATAACAAAATGGTATTTAACTCCCCTTTGTGCTAAAGCCAGCATAACATGGAGATCTTCTTGTTTTTTAAATAATGAACATGTAATTGTGAATGATGATGATGATGGTCACCATCATGCTTAGTCCTTATGGAACATAATGTTTACTATGTCCCGTCCCAGGCACTGTCGGAAGGACTCTCAAACACCTTCAGCGTGGGGGTGTTGTTCTCCCTATATTATGGATGGGGGATGGGAAGCACAGACACTGGGACATGACCAAACCTACATTCAGAGCCATCTGCCTGCTCTTCTATATCTCACATGCTGTTTTGAAATGTGGCTTCCAAGACTGGAAAATAAGTCATTTCAGGAATTTATCCACCTTTTCAAAGAGTGAAAATCATCCATGAGTTCTGAGCTATATTTATTCTTTTTTATTGAATTTATTGGGGTGAATTGGTTAATAAAATTATGTAGGTGT
This sequence comes from Glossophaga mutica, assembly GCA_039655065.1. Taxonomy (NCBI): domain Eukaryota; kingdom Metazoa; phylum Chordata; class Mammalia; order Chiroptera; family Phyllostomidae; genus Glossophaga; species Glossophaga mutica. Next base: position 18,660,728 of record CM077304.1, on the reverse strand, counting down.
CAGGTGTACGATTCTATAACACATCATCTGCATATTGTATTTTGCGTTTACCACCCCAAGTCAAGCCCCCTTCTGTCACCATTTATCCCCCATTTACCCTCTCCTCCCTCCCCCTACCCCCGTGTTCACCATACTCTTGTCTGTGTGTATGAGGTGGGGTGTTTTTTTTTTTTCTTAATCCCTTCACCTTTTTCACCCATCCTTGCATCCCGCATCCTCTCAGACAGCTGTCAGTCTTTTCACCGAGTCTGTTCTCTATCTATGAATCTGTTTCTATTTTGTTAGTTTATTTTGTTCATCAGATTCCACATACGAGTGAAATTACATGACACTTGTCTTTCTCTGACTGGCTCATTAAATATTCTATTCAGTTCAACCCGGTGGTGCTATGGCGATTACTCCTATTTAAGTCTGAGAAGTAGGAATCTGAAGAGGCAATCACTTTTACTATTTTCTATTACTCTCTTCATTGAATTGCCTACCTACTTGATCTTCTGTGGAAAAGGGAAAAGAAGACAGACTAGATGATAAATGCTAGCTAAAAATGTGTTAATAAGCCCACAGAATACTGTTAAGATAGATGGAAACATTGGTACTGGGACTCCACCTTGGCTTATTCACAGTTCTTCCAGTTTCACTCTTACTGACACACATGGCCACAGAAGGTTCAAATTTAGATTTGAAGTCAAAACATATTATAGAACTTTTAGCAACAAATATGCCTGCCCAATTGGGTTTGGTTAAGCTGATACTAAAGACTGGTTTCTATACCTGAGTACAGACCTCCCATAGTGGTGCAGGATTTGTCCCAGGTGTGTCCCAGAAGAACTAGAGAAGCCAAAATAGAATTGTAAATCACCTGCAAATTGTTGAAAATCACCTCCAGATATAGAGGGAGTCAGCGAATGGAGAGTATGTAGAATATTACTATTGGCAAATAAATCTTCAGGAGAATAGCACAGTTTTGGGGGATTCGTTTGTGTACTGGGGAACAGTGTTCCATAGCCAGAACTGTATCTTCACTAGAATTAAGAATTATGTTCATTACCTATCTTCCTGAAACCTTTCCTATTGTCCATCTATACAACAGTATCATTTTACCAGTTCATTTCGGTGACGCCTCCTCCAGTCAGCTGAGGAGCCCAAATCAATCTTCCTACAACTTTCTTCTCCTTAATTTATCAGTTCCATGAAATTCCATTTGAAAATGAAATAGCTTTATTTTGGGCTCACATAATTCTGTTGATTCCTTTTGTATAATATGTATTTATATGCTATACAATCTTGATATTACCTAATATGGTAGCATATCAATTGATGACCCTACTAACTGAATGAGATAATTCATGCAAAATGCTCAGCAATACTAGTACATGGTAAAAAAAAAAAAAAACAAAAAAACCTCAATAATAGCATCTATTATTAGGCATCAATTACCTATAAATATATTTTTATACATTGGGAGAAAATTAGAGAAATCAATTTTTTACAAGACCTTTTGGGTGAGACCATGATTATTCCCATTTAGGGTCAGATAAACAAAATGATGTTTATATTATTGTCTTGGACTTTGTAATCATATTATCTGTAGTCTGCTTCCTCATAACTTCTTTTTCGTATATTATGAAATCAACTGGTCTTCACCTAACAATCATTACCATCATCATCTTCACCATTATAAGAGTATCTCCAAAAAACACTATCAATATTTACGTTATAGAGTATGTTATAGCTTTGAAGGCACTTCCTTTGTGTTTTCTTCTTTCCACAAGACTTCAGAGTTGACATTGTGAGTAGAGAGGACACAAATCATGTTGCCAGCGTGGGAGAGATCTAGGATTAAGAGTCTTATTCTCAGATGGTGCATCACAATGATGATAAATGGGAGATTTGTGCAATTACTAGCACAGCAGAGACTTTTTAATAACACCTGCAGGCATGCCCCACCTTCAGAGAACAAATTTTAGAAAAGATATTTTGAACTTATGAGTTATTGAACTTGACCTTAACGAACATAGACATTCTCTCCTATGTCTCTTCCCCTCTACCCTCTAGTTACTGACTTTGGAAAGGGTTCACAGACACTGACATCCAACTCTTCAAGCAGGCAGAAAGGCAAGTAGGTAAATCAGGGTACAAGGCTGGGAATAATTGCTTTTTCATCAGGATTTTAATATTCCAAGGCCAGAAATAGAGCAGGTTATGATATTTTTTAGAGCAGCTTTAGATTTATAACAAAATGGAGAGGAAGGTACAGAGATTTTCCCATGTATCCCCCTGCCCTCATACATGGATAGCCATTCCCATTATCAGCATCACTCACCATAATGGTACATTTGTTACAAAAGATGAACCTACATTGCCACATCGTAATCACCCATAGTCAATAATTTACTTTAGGTTTCACTGTTGCTGTTGTACATTCTGTGGGTTTGGACAAATGTACGACATATATCCACCATTAGAGTATCACACAGAACAGCTTTACTGCCCTAAAAATCCGTGTGCTCTGCCTGTTCATCTCTCTCTGCCACCCACCACCAGCAACCACTGCATCTTTTTTCTGTGTCCATAGTTTTGCCTTTTCCAGAATGTCATAGTTGGAATCAAACAGTATGTAGCCTTTTCAGATTAGCTTCTTTCACTTAGTAGTGTGTCTTTGAGATTCCCCTGTCTTTTCATGGCTTGATAGCTCGTTTCTTTTTAGCACTGAATAATATAATACTCCACTGTCTGGATGTACCATAGTTTACCTATTCATTTGCCTACTGAAGGACATCTTGGTCACTCAGATCATGGAATGGGATGAGGAAAAAAATCCTAAGGATGAACAAAGGATGAGCCTTCTGCTCATTAATGGTTCTAATACTGCAATGTTACTATGATTTCACAGAAATACTCACATGTCTTGACAGTTTTAGAGCTGAAGAAGAGATGGGTGGGTTTTACAAATTATTTACGTCATTGCATAGGATGAGAAATGGGAACATGCCAGTTTCTTATTTAAACAACAGATCGCCAGGTGACAAAACATTCCAGATAACAGAAAAGATTTATCTGTGGGTGCAATGCTGAGTGCTTACACATCTCAGGCACAAGAGGAAGTGGGAGATGGAAGAGGATGATTTAGGTAAAACTAAAGAGATGTGCCTCGATCATGATTATCAGTTAACTGTTGTTACTTTTCCATCTTTGGAGGGTCGAAAAATAACGTTCTTGCCACCTTTCTAAGTTTTTCTGGCTGGGCTAACAATCGTATCAGCATGAGAAAGATAATAGGAGAAAACATCCAAAATTTATTACGATGTCCATGCAGGGTGCCGTAAGATGTGAGACCGGAAGACACACTGGGCAGTTGAGGTTTACATGCCATTCTGGATGAAGGAGAGGGAGGTAAGACCTGGGATTTCAAAAGGAAAACAGGCAATTCACAGGTAGATGAGAAAGTGCGAACAGGTGGTAAACAAAAACTTGCTGCGCCCCCCAGAAACAAGGGGCCCCAGAGGGCAGCGCAATAGCCTTGGCCGGGTTTCTTTCTGTCTGCTACATTCAGTTTCTATTCTGAGGCTGAGGTGACGCTCCCTTCCTTTAAGCAGGTTTTTCTATCTGAAGTCTTTAGGCAGGTAAGGAGGGAGGGTTTCAAGATTCTTTCTGAGTCTTTTGTTTCTTAATAACCAGTTTAAAATCAATATCTCAAAAGGCAAATTTGGGGTTGGTAAAATTTCAGTCTACATCACATTATAGATCCCAAATTTGGATCTCATCTTCATCGTCATCCTTGAAGAGCTTCTATCTTAGGTAGATGAACATTGCTATTTTTGCTAGCTTATTTTCTTAATCATTGAGAATATATAAAAAATATGTGTGTGTGTGTTAAGAAGATTTACTCTCTCATGTCTGTTTTTAATCAAGGTAATGTTAATGTCAAAGTAATTTTTTGTGACTTTGACTATTTTGTGGCAGTGGAAGTAAAGAAAAATGTATTTTGATCATATATAAAACAAATGAACAAAAATTCCACCACCTGACCTGGCTGGTGGGGCTCAGTGGATTGAGTGCCAGCCTGCTAACCAAGGGGTCCCTGGTTCGATTCCCAGTCAGGGCACGTGCCTGGGTTGTGGACCAGGTCCCCAGTAGGGGGTGTGCAAGAGGCAACCACACATTGATGTTTCTCTCCCTCTCTTACTCCCTCCTTTCCCCTCTCTCTAAAAATAAATAACATGTTTTTTTAAAAATAAACCTCTATGAAGTAGTACTGTTATTAAGCCCTATTTAAAAAAAATTATACTACTTGAACTTTAAAAATAAGCAATGGAGGTTGACCTAAATTGTTTATTTTTATTTTTATCAAGCTCTAACAGACTTCAAGATCTGAAAGCAGAAACTTTGGGAAGAATGATTGCAAACATCGGTAAAACAGAAAAAAGATTTTAGAGTTTGCAGGAAGACAGGCTGCCCAGGATGTCTGGCTATTCACCTGTAATAATTTTAAACTCTGAAAACATCTGGCCATCATTAGCATTAGAACGAGACCCTGTAAGAAGTCAGGATATCCTATGGGAACGAATTGTTAGAGCCTTAAATCCTTTTTGGATTGCAGAAGAGAACATATTTTACCTTATCATGTGGCCGATAGAGTTTTGTATACACATATCTTTTCTACACATATGTACAGGGTCCGGCCAGAGTAGCACCTGCTTGAGTGTGGTTGGTAGGACAATAATAGGGGTGTAGTCATTTATAGTTTTAATTTGAACATTTCACCTAAAATGTCATATAGTGTGCTTGAGTGTGATATTGTTATACTACAGAATTACATGCCTATGATTTTGTAATAAAAAGGAGGTGATTTTTTTGTGCCAGATCCTGTGTTTATTTGATCTGTGAAACTAGCCCTTTCCTGGCATAGCCAGAAGGAACTGTTCTCAGAAGGCATGCAGGCAATCAAAATATTTTCAAATCTCAGAAAGCAAAGAAACCTAGCTTTGGTTTTTATTTACTGGTGTGTATCCTTCTAAACTTTAAAAAAAATGGCTTCTAGTTCAAATGTGTAATGAACTAGACCTCTATTAGTCCTAGCAGATAAAAAAGATGAGAATCAAAGGACATTCCGCAGGAAGGATGTGCCAATGATGTCTGTCTCAAGACCTATGGTCACTGATTTAAGTTTAAACAGAAAAGGGGAAACATTAGATGAATGTTTTGTGTTCATGCAAAGCAGCCAAAACTTTCTCAGTAACATGCTGATTACAAACTCAGTTAGGTAGCATATTTGTTCAGAGAACTTACGTGTGAGGGTTTTTCTTTCTTAGTCTCCACCCTATTCCAATCTCGTAACTCTGTCAGCAGTACGCTAGGTACTGATGAGGCAATATAAACATTTCAGAAATTGATGGGTATTATTTGCCGGCCATGTAATTGTTGACATGAAAGTAGGTATTAGATGCTAAAAGATAGGTTCAAGGCCTGTGCTTCACAGAAGGAGAATGATGTCATAACCAAAACACGCAATGTTTGCTAAGGAACTAATTAGCACCAAACAAAAGTTCAAAGTTGAAAACAACTTGAGAAAACCAAGTGGTATCATTGGCAAAGAACCCATTCTTAGTGTTTTAAATGCTGTATTGACAGCCAGTAAAAATAACTAAATATTAAAAGATCTAAAATAACGTAGATGGTGTCTAGGTATTGAGACACTGACTGTGTTTTGACATTTTAACGTCGAGCTCGTTCAGGGAATTCACTTGTGTCAGCTAATTTAAGGTGTGTTTGGCAAATCCTTACTTCCTTTGAACCACATAAAATATTCATGGGTTTCTGTCTGTGGCCCCAGAGTTAAAATTAAACCCCTGCTCTTGGTGTCATGAGACAAAATATTTCCATAAGGATCTTTATATTTTTTACTTTATTATTTCCAGTGCAATTAATATCACGACCTTCATAATCTCATACCACCGTGGATCCAGAAGAAAACATCATATTTTGTGGTATCTGTCCTTAATAAATGTCTCTGGGTATATATTCATCCACATGTAGACAAAGTAGGGTAGAAAGTAGGCTTACCAAATCCCAGAATCACCTTTATTGATCACCCGCCATATTCCAGGTAGTTTTATATATATATATATATATAACCTCTAATTGTCACGACAACCCAGAAAAGTAGACCACACTATCACTATTTTGTAGAAGAGAAAAACGGAACTAGCTGTGTTTCGTGGACTTTTCCAAGGTTAGCCAGAGCAGATTTTTAAATGAGGCTCGACTCCAAAGACCTTATTCTTACGATCATACCACCACATGCCAGCTCGCAACCATGAGAGGCAGTGCCAATTGGAAATATGAAAAGAATCAGTGCTGTTTAGGGTCCATTGTTAACAAACGCTAAGCCCACTTTTCAACTGTGGCTCCTCCGTCCTCTTGGTAACTGAATGACCAAGCCCAGCACTTCTCTTGCTACCCAGGGACAGATAGAAAGTTAGCCAAAGGAAGGAAAAGAAAAAGAGGATATTAGATGTGTTTATTTGGCGTTGGCTTTTAGAGCCATTAAAAGGAAAATACTTGTTTGTCTGCGGACTCTTTTCCTGTTTATCAGAGAACAGGGTGGCAGGGATGAAGGGCAAATAGAGAATGTTGACCTTGTGGTACAGAGCAACGGAGAGGTGGTTTGTGGGTTATCCTTCCATCTCCCCAGTCATTCCACCCTTCGCTAAAGGAGAATACTCTGTTTGGCTTTCGGGCCAGGGAGAAGTGAACGTTAATTTTATATTTTCTCATAACTTTCTGTTGGGGATAAAAGCATTTTGGTTTTCTGCTGTTTATTATTTCAAAGGCATCTATATGCTAATATGGTTATGCTAATTATTGTCATGTTTCCCCTTAGGTTATGCATCATATCACCCACCAGGGAGGATCATCTCTCATGAAAACTTTTAAATTTGATTTTGAAAATTATTCAGAAAAATTTAAGCCACCCTCTCTTTCCATGTAAGAAAGAATATGCTCTGGAGATTCCTGTAATTCAAGGAAAATGGACTAGGGTAGCATTTGGGTTCCCATGCTACCAAAAATCCTCTTAAGCAGGTACACAAAGCATTTAACATTGTGCCCCTGAAATGTTGGAAGAATAATTAAAATAATAATCTAATAATAGGTTTTTAGAAATTGCTCAATTTCAATGTTGGATCCAGAGAGGAGAAAGGGAAGGCTATTTTCATTCTCCACAGCTTCTGAGGTGTGTTAATTGCTTCTATTACTATAAATACTATGTTTTAATTGTATGTCATTATTTCTTAGCATCATATCTAGAAACTTAATTCTAATAATATTAATGCCTGAAGCTGCGTTTCTGCTTACAGGAAAAATCAGGTAAAGAAAAAAAGAAAAAGAACTTCATATAATGAGTTTGCTTCATGTTTTCTTCCAGCTTTTTTATTACAGAGAAAAATTTTTATGAGGTTGTAATTTGTTTTGAGAGCAGGTTGCAATTTAAAAAAGAAAAAAATGTAGAAGTTAGCCAATTAATCTGTCTTAAAAATTATTTTCCAGCCATCTTCTTTTGAAGATAACCAAGACTAAAAAACTGATTCCTTGACACGAGATATCAGAACTTAGATCACTTTGGAGGGTTTTTTACATTTCTCCTTTGGTTGAACATTGGACTCCTTTTGCTCCCAAGCATTTCAGGGGTGCAAAGAAAAGACCCCCATTTCACACTCCTCCATATTGTTCTTTGTCCTGCTTAAGAAAATCAGGGATTCAGAAGCCGTGGGGGGTTCACATTCCAGACTTAAGTTCATTGTGGGTTCTGCCCTCCTCCTTACCCATTCCTCTTTACATCTTTTAGTAGCTGCACCTAATTTCATTCCTCTTTTTGAAGTGCTCCCACTTTTAGACCTCAACAGTGCTTCACTCTGCAAGAAGTGCAGCCCAGCTGCTGCTATTTCCCCTCTTATCTCATTTTAATGCCTCTTGAGCTCCAAGGCAGCTTTGACATTAGGAGAGTTCGCATTTGGGGCTAGAAGAACGGTCTTCTGAAAGGGGGCCTGACAAATAAACGACCCCCAGGGTAGACAGGTTCCTGGACAATGTGTGCTGGGACTGGCAACCAGCAGCGTTTCAACACTGTCAGGCATCCCTCTCTCTCCTCTGACGGAGAGCATCTTCACTGGGGGTACATTTGGTAAATTGGTTAGAATACAGGATTGTCAATTAAGCGTAAAATAGCATTGTGTTGAGACCTGGCTACGTTTGGTATATGCTATTGAAATAAAAGATCTCTAATAGTTTATGTGTTGTGACCCAACATTGTTTTCTTTCCATTCTACTTACTTGCCTGTGACAATAACAAAATAGCTACATATTTTCCCTTTTAAAGTTGTGTTTGGAGGATTCATTGAACGCTGAGCAGCCGATCTTAAGGCAGTCCCAGCTAAGAAGAAACTTTCTCTTCTTGCTCTTCTCTGAACATAATTTAAAGATAATTCAAATAGAAAAGCAATTTGCGTACAATTAGATCCAAATTTATTAGGTGTAGGTGAACCATGCAATCTGATTAACGAGGCTGCTATGAATATATTATTCTCTTCATGAACTAAATTCCATGAGGACAGGAAATACTGTCTATAAAGTGCTGTGAGGCAAGAGCTCCAGAGGTGGCTGCTTTTTGTGGATGTCCTGCAAACGTTTGGTGTGCAGGACTCAGGCTGTATGAGTAGTGAAATTTGTGTCAACACAGCTTCAGAAATGCTGTGTGCTCTGAGAGGAGTAGCACTCCTGGGTCTTGCACTAACCATGAATTTTGTTAATGGCACATGGCTTTGAAATAATAGGGACTAGATTCAGAGAAGCTGGGATTTGAGTCTCACATAACAGTTTTCTGACCTAGATGAGTTTCTTGGCCTCCTTGTCATTGTGGGAACTAAAAATTCCATTTGCTTCATTTAACTTGGCTGTGAGGATTAAATGATGTGATACATTTGCATGGTGCCCACACCTAGGAAATGCTCAACTAATGGTCACTGGTTCCATTATCATTATTTTTACTCATAATAGTACTTTTAGGGTTATCATCATTATTAACAACATTAATGGTTATGTAAAAGGTTCAAATTGTTTTTTCCTGCAGAGAACTTAGAAGTCAAAAGGTGACACGTCAGGTACTCTTTCTGCTAGTAACACAGGGCCATGAAATAAAAATGCCAAAAAGCATGAGTTTTCAGTGTGATTCACTGAAGCTTCTGTACCATCACAATGGCTCATTAAACACCTTCTTTTGTTCTTTTAAATATAAGCTGCCATCCACAATGAAAAGTTTAAAAACCCACCATGTTTTGCTTGTACCTAATCAATGCCAAATATTTAAGATAGACAAAAGTCACCTACAAGCTAGATATTTTTACCCCCACTTTCAAGAACTCAGATGTCTATCTAATGAGCTGGCTTTTTCACTTGTCTTTTGGATACCTGATATTATCAAAGCTATTTTGTAATTAGCTATTGTGTTGCCTCCTGGTGGCCTTGTTAATTACAGGGTACAGTTGGAAAGTCCTGTATTTCATGGAGTGTGGGATTGCTTAAAAATTAGGCTTTCTATAGAAAAAGCCATGTTGCTGGTTGAAAAAAAAAAAAGCCCTCGCATACGGCCAGGCCATCTTGATGAAGTCAGAACATCTCATGAGAGCCTACAGTTGGATGTCAAGGCCATTAAAAAGTTTCAGCCTTGCTGCTAAACAAGAGAAGAATAAATAGGCTTGTGTTTGCCTCCAAAACTCCTGGCTCCTCCAAGACAGAAAAGCCAGGTGTTAATTAAACCTTTGCAGGGTTAGAATGGGTCATGCCATTCTGTATGGAAAAGTCAGCTTTGACTTTTAATTGCATGCCAAAAAAAAAAAAAAAAGATCTACAAATGTAACAAAGGTTCTTACTATGTGTAAGTCGCAGTGAAAAGAAAAATGTTTTTTCTTTGTATTTGGAATGGTTCTAATCATAATAGAGCTTTCACTAAGACACTGCCTTGAGTGTATAATTGTATTTTATTTAATTTTTACCCTTTCCTCTCTGTTATGAAGCCATCCCTTGGAGGAAATGCTGACAATATATATCAAATTAATATCTATACCCAGGTGTATTTGATGGTGTTTCATTTTAAATTTTCACACTTAGGTTAAAGTGTAGCATCATCTACCTTTCACAAGGTAAACACATATAGTTGAGGCTAAATTAATAGCAATTAAGAGAAAATAGCATTGTTAGCATTAGAGCGATGCTTTCCTGTGTTTCATTTCTGTTCTATTATTCTTCAGTGAAGTTGCTGTAGCTTCTCCTCCAATGCGCAAGACTTGGGATTTTTCACAGTCACAAGTGAAAAAGAGAACAAAATAAGAGAGATTTTCGTTTATAAGATTGCCTTTCTCTTATCTACTGGTCTTGCCTCCCAGACTGTCTGTCTGTCTCTGGAAAGCAAAGTCAATAAAAATGATTAGAGCTGGCATCTCACAAATGTGCACCCTTAAACCATGAAGCAGTAATGCTGTGCAGGAAATATTTTTCTGACCTTTTCAAATTGCATCCAACTGTCTCGGGAATTTCTCAGTGACTAGAGGTAATAAGGTTCAATCCGTTTTACTGGCTGGCTTCAAATTTAGTTCCTCCGAATCTCAAACTTATCTATTCTTTGCATCTTGGCTCTGGCATCCATTCAGCACAGAAATCCATACATCTAATCTTTTCTTTCTTTTTTCTCCTTAGGCTTCACTAAAGGATCCTACTGTGGAATCTACAACCCCTTACCATTTGTCCCTTCTAAAACAAAATATTAGCATGGGAAGGTCAGTGGGCATATTGTCTTTTGCAAGCTCTTATTGAATTTAATTAGCTTTTAGATTTCATCTTCTTCTTACATCTAGTTTTTACCTATGTGATTTCTGCTTCAGTAGTCTTCATCATAGAAAACTCTTTCCACTTAACTATACATGGGCACTTTGGAGAATGTTAAAGAGGCAAAAATATGTGAATTTATTTCATGTTAAATTGATTTTGGTTTTCCTTCTGTGAGTCTCAAATGCAATGGACAGACCCCCCCCCCGCCCCGCCCCCCCACCCCCCACCCAGTGAGGATGGGAGCCAGCCAAGTGTGGCGTGCTAACAGGCAGCTGGGAGGCTCCATTCTTCACCGTGTTCTCTGAAGGGGAACAGAAAACAGAAGCTGAGGACACATTTCTTGACCTCGCAAAGTGTTGGATGTCAGGAATCCTTGGCGAGGAGCTAAAAAGCTTTTCTTGCTTTTCACATTTAGAGCATCCCCATGCTGAATGTGATTCTCGGAAGATACCTGTGTTTCCTCATTTGTAGGACACACCACATTCAACACACTGCTCTGTGGCTCCCATTCATTGCCTGTGTGCTGTGTCCTGCAGCAGTGGTTAGATTCTTGGCTGGAAGTTCCTGTGGTCAGTGGAGCTTGGAGCCTCTTTCCAGGGCCTCTCTGTTCCTGGGCAAGCAGCTACCAGGAGGAGGAGAGCTGTTTGAAGTTGCCCTTCTAAGAGTTTGTATGTGTTCGTACAATGCTTGTCAAGCTTGAGCATCAGAGATATTTGGCTTTGTAAAGGGGAGATAGTTTCAAACCACCCAATTCAGAAAATAAATTTAGAAGGAAAAACATGAAAAGCAGGCTTTTAAAAATTTACAGCAGCGTATTTTTTTTCTTGAAAGAAGCCGTAGCATTGGTCCTCCATATCCTCCACAGTCCCTCATCCGTGAGTTTGACAAACCACATATCAAAAATATTTGGAAAGAAAAGGTTATATCGTTGCTGACCTGTATGACGTAGTTAGGCTTATGATGGTTGCATCTGTACTGAAGATGTGTAGACTTTTTTCCTTGTCATTATTCCCTAAACAATACACTAGAACAACTACTTACATCGTGGTATTTACATTTTATTAGGTAATATAAGTAATAAAGGCAAATAGGAGGATGTACCTAAGTTACATGCAAATACTATGCCGTTTAATATAAGAGACTTGGACATCGTGGGTTTTGGTATTCATGTGTGTGCGTGTCGGGGGCGGGGGTCCTGGAACCAATTCTTTGTGGATATTGAGGATGGCTGTATACTTATACTGAAAAATATATTCATAACATAGTTTATCTTTTTCATTTAAAAAAATAAAACAATGGTATTGATGGAAGTTCAAAGGGTGCACAGAAAGTATGTTTATGGATATGAGTATGTTTATGGAAACACTGGAAGTTGCTACTTTTTGTGATTGGAAATTCAATTCCTCTTAACCATAGAGTCACAACACCAATAAAGTCTTCTTACAACCTGGACATGGTTAGCTGACATTCTTTCTTTTTTCTGGTAGGGATGAGGCATTGGTAGATCATCAGATCTCCCCAATATTTGCAATGCAGAATAATGTTTTCCTCACCTGCTTGGTTTTCCTCAGATGGAGCAATGGTACACCTGATAGGTTGTTAGTGCAGGTGTGTGTATGAACGCGTGAATGTTCCTTCTCAGATACAACTGCTGTTTACCAGTGTATCATAGAAAACTCACAGTAGCCTGACTTAATCTTCATCAAAGCCTGTTAAGACAAGCACACTCTCCTCGAGAGTGAGGCTTAGAGTGGTTAAACCAGAGTTTGCTTGTAAGAGGCAAGGATACGATGTAAAGAGAATTACTTTCACGTGGAAAGGAAGGAAATAATTTGTTTGTTGTACTCAGTGGGTTTTTGACATATCCTTTTTCTCCTTCTCCATCACCTCTTCTTTTCTTCTTATGTTCCTTCTCCTTCTTCGAAGGAGAGAATGAATTAAGGCCAAGTTGTCAAGGTACTGACCCACTGTGTCTTTAGCGGGACAGCCATTCTTCTCTATCACCCTAGAGTTGCTTTCAGTACAGTGACTTATTTAATTATTTTCAAAGTTTAATAAGGGTCAAGAGTTTTGGTTGGTAGCTTATGTTACCACTACAGAGGTGAGTGAAAGTCAGTTTACAGCTGTTAGTAGGGAAAATAATTAATAAACAATAATACAAGAATAAACAATGTGTGTTGCATACTCACAACTATAAACCTACTTTTGCCCACCACTGTATATAAGGTAACTTTTATTACCTTAAAATAACAGTACAGGTGGCAGAAGATTATATGTTGTCTTTTGTCCATTAATGATTTACCAGGGTAAAAGATGGACTGAGGAAAGCAGGTGTTCAAAGGTTTTTTTTTCTGTTGTTGTTGGAGACCAGTAAAACCTCTCTCTTTTTTTTTTTACATTTTAATTTACTTTATTGGGGTGACATTGGTTAATAAAATTATACAGGTTTCAGGCGTACAATTCTGTAACACATCATCTGTAGATTGTATTGTGCATTCACACCCCAAGCCAAGTCTCCTTCCATCACCATTTATTCCCCCTACCTTCTTCTCCCTCCCCCCACCGCCTTTTGCTCTGGTAATCATCGTACTGTTATCTGTGTCCATGAGGTGTTTTTTTTTATTTTTCTTAATCCCTTCACCTTTTTCACCCAGTTCCACAAGCCCCCTCTGTTCTGACAGCTGTCGGTCTGTTCTCAATAAATTGGGATATCTAGGAAATTCAATTCCTTCAAATATGCACCTAAAATATTTTTCTTCTATTTGCCTCACATACCAATATTACAGAAATAAACATTCTTCATTGCCAAAGCAGGCTTGTTATTGAGGCCTTAGCTCAATGGAGAATTGGATGCATAAGGATTCCATTTTCACTCTTCTAGTGATGCTTAATTCACTCCAATCTGTTTCTCCATGAAGGGCTTGCTGTTTATTGAAGGTAAACTGGGATTCTTGCGTTGCTACAGCGTCACTTAGTCTCTGATGCCGACACCAGCAACCTGATGGGGCCTCATTTGTTCCCAGACATATCGGAGGACAGAAAATGGATTCAAATCTAAGCAGAGTGGTAGAATCTCCAAAGCTCTGTCCCCACCATTCACTGCAAGCGTAGCTCTTCCTAGAGCGGGTGTTCAGAAAATCTGGAAGCATCTCACCTGTAATAAATATTCTCCTTTTAAAAATTTCAAACAGATCTGCAGGGAAGGCTTTAGGTGGAAACATGTGAAGCTCTCTCTCTCTCTTGAATATATATGCATGTAGTCTCAATGTAGAGTTCTTATGTTTGCACAAGGCCCCTTTGATTCCCACTTGCCCCCCTAATTGAAAATAAAGTAATAGAAACAAATAAGAAAAAATCACTTTGAAACTATCTGCCACACAAGTTCAACGTCAACACTTTGCTTTCCATTGCAGCCGAGGGAAGGGAATGACAGCCTTGGCTTTCAATCTGTAGATTTAGTGGTGGGCACCTGCCCGTGCTGCTGTGATATACTGGCAATCTCCACTTGTTGTCAGGGTTGCAGCAGTGTTTATTTTTCCTTAATTGGAGCCCCGCTGATACCCTGTGGGATTTCCTCCCCTTGACAAGGCAATATATCCATATGGACATGGAGCATTGCCACCAGGGCCTATTGTAATGTTATAGTCAGAAATATCAGCATTGGGATCAAAATTAAACCAATGCCTAGACTAGTGGAGTCTCTAGACTGCCTTTTGATATTATTAGGAACTCACCATTTTGCTTAGTGTTTATCTGTGGCATTAAAGTGATGTCAGCAGAAATTCAGACTAAATACTTTTCCTTGAGGTATTTCCTCTTCCGTCGTCCTTCCTCACGGCATTGCTTGGAGAAGTGAGGGGCCACTGGTAGGGGTGCCAGCTCTCGCACATCAGGAGCAGAGTGAACAGATGCAGGAGGTTTGCGCACTCTGTTTTGAAATGTTACAGTTTTGTTATGTCTTTCTCTTTTTTAGCTGAATAAACAGAATAAGATCAACTTTATGAAAATGCCTGGAAAACCTTAATTTTACTAAAATGAAATTAACAAGTAAATTCTCCCTATCTTAACTTTTTGTGTCAAAACAAGATTCATTACTTTGGACACCGGAGGTCACTCCATTGTCTGTATTTATGGTTACAGCATTTGTATTTGCTTCTTCCTTGTGCTATTTTTATTTTTGTTACGGGAGTTCATGAAGACTTAATCATCAGCCCTCTAATTTTCCAGGGGGAAAAATGTTGATTTATTGAACTGGCTGCAGAAAAAGAAGGAAAAGAAGAAGATCAATCTGACATTGTAGGTTAATAGTAGGGAACAAAACACATTCATAATTAGAAGAGAAAAGGACTTTCCTTATTCATTCCAGTTTATAATAAAAAAGCCTTTCGCCAAAATGTCTTAGAAAATAATGCATTCAGACTGAGTCGAATTACCGCCTAGCAGATTCTATTTATCTGTAGCTTAAAAAGCAGCTGCGTTTTTGTAAAAAGCAATGAATGTGGCAGTCCTACTTAAAGGTAGAAGAAAAAGAACACCCCTTGTTTTGTAATAAGGGGATTTTCAATTTAAAAGAGAGAGCGAGCCTGTTGTGTGAAGTGCGGTTATTACATTCACTGTATTCTATCTCACCCACCAGGAGGCTAATAATGAAGGGGCCAGGGAAGGAGGCCAGTGCTACGAGGGTTATCTCACAGCCTCAGATGCTGGATAAGTCGAAGGAGGCAGAATCGCTTTTGGATGACATTCAGAAAGGCCGGAGTGATTATTTGGAAGAGAAAAGCCTGCCTATTCTTTTCCAAGGTAAACAGTTCATTTCATCTGTCAGCTGCATGTTTCAGTATAAAAATATGTTTATGTAAAGATATCTATAAAGGTTGCATTTTAAAAAAATCATTGTAGGTGTGTGAATATTCTCCTGGCCTGCCGGTCCACCGATGAATTACTAGCAACCTGCCTTAGACAAAGGATGCTCTCAGAACTCCACCACACCTAAAGCCACGCTTTGAAGGATCTGCCAAGCTCACTTTTAATCATGAGAAAGAAATTACTCACATGGAGTCAGCAGAAAATGAGAAAGTGGAGCTCGTGCTACGAATAATTCCAGCAAGTGCCAAGGGGCTAGTTGAGGAATGGCTTCACGAGGTGAATATCTTTAGCTTGTACTTAGGGTTCGGCTAGCATATAATCATTTTTTCTTTTAGGAATGATGACTATCCTAAAGTGTCTTTCCTAACTAAAGAGTGCTCGGAGCATCTGTCAGGATGTTGACAGATTTAATGTCAGTCTCGTCCTGTTTGTTATGTACTATGACTAATTTTACATTTGCAAAGATGCAAACATCAGTTGAGGCGGAGAAGAGGCTGTCTGAGCCAATGACTGTTAATAGCTGTATGTATCTGCGTGTTTCACTGTGAGTGCATGTCCAGTGATTCCTGTCTCTGTGTATGTATGTGTCCTTGTTCTTGTCTTCTCTCTGTTGTGCACGTCGGTCAGGAGGATTGACGGGCCAATGGGTTCTCAGTGGTGGTCCCAGGCTTTCATTTGATTTTTGGACCAGGAAAAAAAAGGATGTGTCGTGTCATGATGAATGGTCAACCTGAATTTTCAATTCGTATGAAAGGAGAAGGAGGAGGAGGATATAAGCCCAGTGATGAGACTAACCTTTTCCCTTTGGGAAGAATATAATTCAAATTAAACATCACTTTCAGTGTGAAATTAGTTTGAAGGCCTCTTTTCTTGTTTGGGGTGGGGGGCGCCTGGTTTAACTCCTTGGTGGCTGCTCTTATAGAGAGAACCCCTTCCACCCTGCCTCTGTGCCCCAGTCTGTTTCCAGTAGCCTGTAGTGCCCCTTCCTTTGATTTATTTTTCTAGAAGTCAGGTCCAAGAAACCAAGAAAAGCATATTGAATGTTCTTTACTCTCTTTAAAGTTTCATTATTCACGAGATAAGATCCTTCCAGAAACATGTTATTTGTCTGTGTCCCAAACTAATGATGCCAATAAATGAGAAAGAAAAGAAAACTTATTTTCAGAATAATTTGTCAGGGCGGAGGGAGAGGAAAGCAAGGTGATCTTTCAAAAGACCTCTTGGGTGCCCTCTGCTCTACGCTAGTTTCTGCTAGCAGAGTGTGCCACAGAAGAACAGCAACCGAAACCCCAAGTTCTCTCTCCATTCTCTGGTTTCCCGAGTAACTGAGTCACAAGATTGCCATGCCAACCTGCAGCAACTTTGGCTCCAAGCAAGCAGGTGCCGGGACACTTTGAAACTGTCCTTTAATGCTGGTGGAAGGACTCAGGCCCAAACTGGTAGAAAGAATGCGTGTGCATGGAAATGCTGGCCGGCGTGCCCACGTGCACACGTCCTGGACACCGCAGTTAGGCCTTGTCAAGGTTTGATTTGCAACTAATTCTCTTCCTGGAGCTTGGTCCTTCTGGGGAAAGGGGAAGTGTTAAAAAGGCTAAGTCAGAGACAAGGCTGTTCTTCCATTGTATTTGCAAAAGGAAAATGTTAGGCCTCTTTAATTCTTTCCCTAAAGGATGGAGAGATGTGGCGGGGGAGGTGAGCCAGCTGGGAATGGAGGTAGAGGTGGAGTGGGGGAGGTGGGACATAGGGGCAGATGAGCAGCTGTGTTTATTTGAATACATATCATTTAACCCTCACCTAAAAACAAATTGGAGAGGTTTGGGAGTGCATTAATCTGGACCCAATTAACATGTCTTTCTCCTTCAAAAGTGCAACCTGAGATTAATGAATATAAACTAGAGTTTCAGATGTAGTGCTTAAATCATTTGCATGTTTCATGCATGATAATTGAATTTATGTATGCACTTCCTTTCATTTAACTATTTCCAGTCTCCTCCCTGTGATTCACATAAACCAAGGTTTCATTATAGTAACTTCTAGATGGATATTGTTTGCCTAGGCCTTCCTCCTAATGAGCTACTCAAGCCCCTGTGTCTTTTATTTGAATTCTCATAATACAATGTTTTTTAAAAAGCAGAGAGTGGAGCTCAATAGTCTGGGACCCTGTTTCAACAGTTGGTAATTAGGCAATCCAAGTTTATTTCTGAAAGACCAGAAATCCATGGGAATTTGTGGCATTGAGTTTTCAGTGGTCCTGAAGAAGTGGGTTTTGGTATGGCCACTTACAAGTGTATTGATAATCCCACGAACAATGTCATTTTAACTTGGCATAAAGCATGTTCTTGGGCTCTGGACCTGAGTTATTTAGATCATCGGGGGGTTTAGGGCACAGTATTGTTTCTGGCAGAGTTAGATATTTTCTTCCATATATGGGGGCGGGGGATGGTGTCAGTCTCTGTGAAGGTCTGTAGATGAGTAGTTAGCGTTTGTGGTCCCTTAAGATGCTGTGGAGTTTTTTCTCTCTCTTTTTTTCTTTCTTTTTTGTTATTTAGGTGTAGAAGTCTTAATGCTGGCTTAGTGCAAGCAGGTGCTAAATTCCCCTCTCCCCACCTGCTCCAAAATGAAAAAGCTGGCTGTGGGCATGTAAGAAAGCTTCCTGGGGAAGAAGTTGAAACAAGAGGCTTGAAATAAATCCCCTGGTTTCAGTGATTTGTCTGTCTTCTGTCTTTCCTCATGTGTTTCCAAGTTCAATGTCAAAGTGATGAGCTTTGCTCCAGGAATTCTCCCCAGTGTCCTTTGTTTTTGGTGAATTCGATGGTTGAGTGTTGCTGAGTGTCTCCTGGTCTTGTTTCCTGGTCCTTGTAGCTAAGAATGTTGTTGAAGGATGAAATCTTGTTAATTTGTGATGTCAAAACTTAAGTGTGCTTCCTGTCACTTATGTGTAGTTTAAAATGTTCCGTAATGTAGCATGAAATGATTGGTTAGCTTTGAAATGGTTGTGAAGTCATGTGAAGAAAATAAGTTTTGCATCCGACCAAGATAAATTCACTCTAGTGCTTTATGGCTTTTTATTCCTATGTGATAGTAATAAAGTCTCATGTAGGGATGGAAGCCATGAAATACATTGTGAAAAATCATCAACTAAGAAGGGGCCATCAGTATAGAAAACGTTAGCCTGTGGAGCTGTGCCCGTGATGGAGAACTGATTTAGCGTATAGCTTTGCTACCTGCTTGGTGTTTCTTTGAGTTTCTTTATCCCTAGGTTTTGACAGCTAAGGAATCTAGGTTACAAGAGTTGATTCATCTTTGTAATCATTGATTTACATGCACATTTGGGCTTGCACATTTCTCTTTATCATACATTGTTTCTCTGTTTTCTATTAACAAACATGCTTTAGAAAAACTTAATAGCCCACTAATCTGGTAGGCAGCATTAAGTCCTCCTATGCCTGCTTTCTCCTGTTGTGGTCTTTCTTCTGAAACAAAGAAGGAATTGTCTAATGAGACTTGCCCTCTTGGAAACGGGGTCCAGATTGCTCTACTCCCAAGCTCAGGAAAGGTAGACATTGGATGTACTAAATCAATACCTCCTGGGGCCCATAAAATCCACTGAGAGTTGTTTTCCACTCACAGGTATAGTGTAGTCTGGAAACATCTGCTGTCAGAGGAAAGTAGGAGGGCTTTAGAGTGGAGTTGGGTTCTAATCTCTCTGCCACTCCAACCTCCTGACCTGGGCAAGTCATTTAACCTCTGCCAGACTCTATCTTTAAATCGGATAGGAGTAATACACTTTGCAAAGGTGTCGTAAGGATTAAATGAAGTAATGCCTACAGTGCCTAACAAATTATTTAGCATTTTTTTAAAAAAAGAAAATTCATGAAATACTGGTTCTCTCCCTTCCTCTCTTTTTCCTTTCCCATTCCCTCCTCTCCCTTTCTCACGCCCTCCCCTACCTTCTGATGTTAGTCTAACAACGACATCTTTGAGAAAGAAAAGAATGTCTAGTTGCAAGTTCTTTCTATATGTGCCTTAAATATCTCAGTTGGATTAATAATTTAATTTTTTTAACTTGAACTGTTTTCTTGTTGACAATTTACTGATGAATAGTTTTACTGTTTTCTGTATATGTGGTTTTCCTTGAACTCTTTTAATATTCACTTTTGATCTATGCTCATTTTCACTGGTTTTCTAAATTGTTTTTCAGTGAGAATTCTAATAAAAATTATTTCTGTTATCTTTTGCCTCTTCATTTCCTCCACACAATGGGATTTTAGCCCATGTTCTGAAAATGCGTGGGCTGCTCCAGGAAGATAAATGATGCCTTTTCCTTAAAAACTGCCCACTGACAGTGCTGAGAGAACTATAGTTTCCCTACGTCTACATATCAATATGAGTGCCGAAGTCTGTCAGCTTAGTTGTAACTTTGATGTCAGTTGGACTTATAAACATATAGAGAATATAATTTGACTTTATCACTAAAGTCTATAGAATGATTGTGAATAAGGAAAAGGATTAGGAAGTGCAAATGCTAAAACTTAAAAAAACTTAAGAAATCTGTTGCTATAAAAAAATAGAATACAGTGAACATTAGTGACACCATGCGAAGGGGGACCCTCTAAAAAATGAAATTATCTTCTGGAGGGTGGGTCCCTTGCAGTACAGACTTCTCCCGCTAGGTGAGTGTTCCAGAAACCCATCTGTATCAGTGTACCAGCTGGCATTGTTGTGAGAGGTTGCATTCAGCTTTAGTGAACTTTTTTGAGGGCTCTTTCAACGTGTTTGCCCATTTCATGAGGGTGATTTACGAGTGCACCTGCCCACACTGCATTGAGTGGTCAGCAGTTTTTGACCAAAAACGGCATGACCCCTGTGCCCCACCCTCCCTACTCACCCAATGTCACCCGAGTGGCTTTTTGTTTCCCTGGAAGAAAAAAAGTCCTCAAAGGGAAATGTTTTGCTTATGTGGAAGAGGTGCAATAAAAAAATGGCATAAGCACTGAAAGGCATCAAATTGATGAGTTCGAAAACTGTTTTTGTACAGTGGAAAAATCTCAATAGGTGTTTTGCATGAAAGGGAGAGTACGTTGAAGGTGACTGAAGTTTAAACATGTAAGAACAAACACACAATTTTTTATAAATAAATTCTAGGTTTTTTTGGTCCTCCCTCATATTTGTATCCAGAGTTATTTTATTATAATTTTATTCACTTTTAAACTCCATGCTTACCCCACCCTATATATCCAGATCCTAGTAATGTCCCTGATACTTCATAGGCATTCAAGTATTTGTGAATAAATGTAAGGGAAAGATGGGGGAGGAAATAAAGAAGTACAAGTGTGTATCGCCATACATAAGACATGTGTGGTTAGGGAAGCAGGGCAAACACGCATACACAGTTAAAGGTCTACTGTAAGAGCGAGGAGAGTTAATTCTATTTTAGGCCATTCAAGATAAAATGAGAGGAGTGGCATATACAAATTATTATAAGAACCCAGAGCAAAGAAATGTCCCTAGAATCAGGGAAAGATCCATGTCAGGTTTTAGAACATCTGCCAAATTTCCATAGGCAAGAGTCAAGGATTTAAAATTAATTGATCCAGGAGTTTATATAAAGCTCAAATGAGTGAGTGGTTCTCACAATTTTTTCTTACAAAGTGTTCCACCCTGGAGAATATATTTACTTCTAAATATCTTCTCAAGTACCATTAGAAGCAGATAGTAGATTTTAATGGACACACTTACTTAGGTTAATTAATTACTGCTGAGTCTCTGTGGGCTACAATTAACTATTACCCATATGAGCTAGGATGAGGCTAAGCTGCCAGAATGCCTGTGATTTCAAGGATGGTCATGTGTTTGCCCCATTTCCGCCCTCCTTTATCCTTGCATGGTTACATTTAAACTCCAATCCTTGCTGGAGCTTTGAGGCAACTTGTGCAAAAGTAGTTGCTTTCAAGAAGGTGTCAGCCTCTCCCAACAGCTCTGGATATTGAATGTCTCACCAGACACTGGTCTTTTCAGGGTCGTTGGCAGTGACTCTCATATTCCTATGTAAAGTGCATAGAAATGTGTTGGCCAGGGGAACAGAATGTTGCGATAAACAATGATTTCAGCACGTGGATGAGTAAAATCTCTCTCACCAGTGGTCATGGCAAAAGCAGGAAACACAGCATCAAAGGAGAGTAGGAGTGTGAATATATAGCAAAACATTCCTTCCCACTTTGTTTCTCTCCCATGTCCTTATCAGAAGCTTCACTTCGTTAGAGGTGCCACCAACAAGGTTACCTTCATCAGTGGAGGATACGATTATGGGACCTGGGCTTGAGCATGTTAAGGAAACCCACACATCATCCTACACATTCAAATCCCAAATGACACTGTGGAACTGTGAGGCTTAAAAAAGTGAAATGAAAAGTTCAGAGTTTTTCTCTCATTTATTGGATGGTCCCAGGCACTCTGAATCCATGGCTCAAATAGCAAAGCCTAGTACTTTAGTCACAGTTGGGACCTCAACAAGTAGGCATGTACTCTGAGTTGTCTTTGCCCAGGTGGCGATGGGCTCAGGCTGGCCTACACTCTCATTTGGGCACCTTTGTCATTAAAGTCACTCACGTCTACATATAAAGCATGACTGAGGGGAGGTTCAGCCAGCAGCTCCAGCTCAGAGTGGAGTCTACACATGACAGCAGAGCCCAGAAACTCAGTGAGCACCAACTAGTGTGACCCTCTTGGTCATGAGCTTCAGGTTTTCCATCTCCAAACTAATTCTTGGAGCCAGATCTGTCCCAGACCCTGTTTTTATAGTTTAGACTGTCCTTGAATTTGAAATGCTGATGATGGTCAAAGGGTGAGTGGCATGAAGTTTGAGAAAAATCCCTCATGATTCTACTAGATGGCTCTTCTCTTCTTGACCTTCCATAACAGAGGCTCAGAGATGCGTGACAATCCGGAGATGGAGACGATGGACGCCAGGCCCCCTTACATTTCTTTGCACGGTTAGACTTTATCAAGACAATAGAAAATACATTCGTTTGTTTAAGGTAATAATATTAGCCCTCATGGTTCATTCACTCTATTAGCTTTTTACTCTTGTGTGTGTTTAATTAAACACTAAGGAAAAAACAAACTTTCCAGCCAAGAAATAGAAAAATATTCCGCGAGTTTGTTTTAGCAAGAAATAATATAAACCACCTATTCGTCTTCCAATATTAGGTCACACAAGGAGGGCTCAATAAAGATTGATGAGTTAATTTCTGGTTTAATTAAGTTCACAGTCCTTACAGTGACCCACAGGGCCCCACATAGCCTGCATTCACTCCATCTGTTCAACCTCATCTCCTGCCCTAGTTCATCCGGGCCAGACTCACTGATTGCGGTATTCCGTGAATATACTAAATGTGCTTCTATTTCAGAGCCCCTGAAATTGCTCTGAAATTTCAGAGCCCTCTACCTAGAATCTGGATATCTACAGGGTGGGGCCAAAGTAGGTTTACAGTTGTGAATTTGCAAAACATGGAGTTCATTCTTTTATTATTATTTATTAATTATTGCATTATTTTCCATAGGAACAACTGCAAACCTACTTTTGTCCCACCCTGTACATGTCTCACCCTCTCACTGCCTCGGGTCTCTACTGAAAGACTCCTTATCAGTGAGAACTGCTGTGACTGTCTACAAAATAAGTCCCCCCTCCAGATTCCCGCCACCTTACCCTGATTAATTTTTCTCCGTACATAACACTTCTGATATTCTGATATAGTCCACATTTACCCGCTTTTAAAAAACTGGTTGGTTGGTTGCCTTTCCTCACTAGAACATAAGCTTCAGGAGGCCAGGGGATGGATCTGTCTCTTCTTTACTGCTTTAATCATCAGAGCCTGGAATTGTGTCTGCACGTAGAAAACACTCAAATATTTTTTGAGTACAGTAATACTTCCCTGCCACTTCCTGGCACCTATGTGTCAAGATACTGGAATGATTTATGATGACAACAAAGAATCACTCTATTTCTCACTATTTGAATTAACCATACTTTAAGCATCATCTTTGTCTAACACATATTTTTTGCTGTTCCTTTTTCCCCTCATACAAAAATACTGTGATGAGCATTTTTGACGACATATATCCCAATTCATCCTCAGGATAAACCCTTAGGTGTGGAATTACTGAATCAGAAGTTAATGGGCATTTTTATGGCCTCTCATATAAATTACCAAATTGCTATCCAGGCACGTCGTACCAATCCACACTTGTATCAGGAAGTAAATACCAAAATTTTTTTGCTTGACCTTTCTTTAAAATCAGTATTATGCTGTTTCTACCAAGTTAACCAGATTCTCCTTCACTCTTGGTTCTTTTTCCCCCCATTTTTATTTTATTTTATTGTTGTTCTAGTACAGTTGTCTGCCTTTCCCCCCATCTCTCCCCCACCACACCAGCCATCCTCACCTCCCTCCCCTGATTCCACCCCCCTTTGGTTTTGTCCATGTGCCCTTTATAGGTGTTCTTGTCGCTCTTGGTTCTTTTGCTTTATTCATCTTGAGGGTAGCAAGTACCGATATCTTTATTTACTTTGTCAAATTCGATTCTACATTTCTAAGACAAAAATTATTTTAGAACTAGAACAAGTCAGAAATTACATTTTCTAGTTCACCTGTTCTGCATATGAGGAATTGAAGTTCTGAGATCGTACTACTGTTTTCCAGCAAAGCTAGGCCTGAGGGACTCAGGACTGCTGACTCTCAGATTGGTACCTGGAAATATACAAAAATCATGAGTCAGCCAATAGGAATCAGAGTACACCATCCTAAATCAACTCTCAGTGTCTACCTGTTCCTCATTAAAATTAATGTCAAAATGTCTACATATCTCTTGATATTGAAAGGTTAGATATATTTATGGTGTGAAGGATATAACTTTTAAGCTGAACTACCTGTTCCACTTGCAGGGGTAACTTGTTCTAGAATCTGTTGTTTATCTCAGTCTCTCTTGCACAATCTGGCTCCTTCATATTTATCTTCTCTCTGAATTTTATAAAATTACAAGACAGCTGAGAAACTAGTAGCATTTGTTGCATTTTTAAAGTACAAATGAGGCAATTAGGTAGCTAGCTGGTCTTTTTGCCAAAGAAGAAGGTCTTATGTGTCTCTGGAGCTAACACAAATTGCCATTTGAAGACTTTGTGGGGATGGCTATTCAAACCAACACGCACATTTATAAAAAGCTATATATCCCTTTGACAATGTCTGTCTTCATGGGCAAACACACAATCTTCCACATCTGTAGAGAAACAGACATTAATGAAAAATTAGAATTATATTTTGCCTTTCCTTTGAAATCCTCAAAAAGAGTCTTATATTTTTTTCTCATATATATATTCCTTTCTTAGATTTCCTTTTTTAAATATTTTATTTATTTATTTTTAGAAAGAGGGAGAAGAGAAAGAGAGAGGGAGAGAAACATCAATACGTGGTTGCCTCTGATGTGACCCCTACAAGAGGCCAGAACTGGCCCACAACCCAGGCATGTGCCTTGACCAGGAATCAGGCTGGCAACCCTTTGGTTCACAGGCTGGCGCTCAATTCACTGAGCCACACCAGCCAGGGCACTAAGGTTTCTTTACATATAAGGCATTATTCCCTTATTCATGAACTGAATTGTTCCAAGGATGCCATAGCTGAAGTCCAACAGTGATAAAAAAGAAAGAACAATCAACAGAGCTCTGTTGATTTCTGGATCTTGAGGGATGAATACATTGAGAGCATGAATACGGCACAGTGTCCTCGTAAAAACCATTAGTGTATAAATACAGGTCTTATACTGGGTGTCTAATCTAAATGTGGGAAGTCTGAAATTCCAAACAATTTATGAAAAACGTACTGTAATTTACTGATAGGCATTAATGTCCCTAAAGACAATGCAAGAGCCCAGATTAAATAAACCAATAACTCCAATTGACAAGAAACCTCCAAAGGGAACTAGAATGGATGAATTTAATAGTTTTTCACCATAGTTGTATGGGGTAGATGTGTGTATGTGGATGTACTTGTTTGTTTCAGGGGCACAAATTTATTTTAAATGCAAGGGCAGAAAATTGTGAGGCTTACCTGAAGGAAACAGGCTTTGCACAAATAACACACGTGATGTTGCAATTTTTTTTTTTTTTTACTTTAAATTTGTATTTCTTGGTGATGGCCCCTTTTTATGTAGGCTATAGAAAATAATTTTGGTAAATATTTTCCTCAGTTTTATCAAATCCAAACCTTTAAAGCCAGCTGGGCCTGCACATCTGTCAGCAGCTAAACCATCTGAAGTCTAGAAAATAACCTTTTCTTAGGATATTCATGGCCTCATCTTTTACTCTATTTCTGCACTATCTTTCCCCACCTCCTCACCATGGTACATAGGAACCAAAAAAACTATAAGCCGTCAACAGCCTGTTTCAGGCCTTGGCTTTTACAAACATCTTGATGGACCTTCTCAACAATCTCACCAGGAAGTTATTGTCCATGTATTTTTTTCAGATTTCAAACAGGGTCTGAGAGATTGTGACTCACCAAGCCGCTTTTCACTGTATTCTCATTAGATCCCTCAGGTCAGACCTCACCCCCGGGGCATGACTCATGTTGGGTATGCTGGTTATTAAGATAATATCTCTCAGCTCCCAATTCACCGTCCGAGTTTTATATGTGGTGATACAGTAGGATCCCTTCGCTCTTATTCTCAGAGTTTTGAGGTCTGAGTGAATTCCTAACACCACCCCTGCACACACACCCCTTTTTCGTTTCCTCTAGTGGTTGAACCTGCTCAGAAAAGGGAGAACTAGTGACCTCCAATCACTGCTCTCTCTCCCACCCCAGTTGCTTTTTTCCGTGCATTGTTGCCAGCCCTTCCCCATCATCCTTGCTGAAAGCCGGAATGATGCTAGAAAATGCAGAGATGGCCCTATCAGAGCAAAAAGTCTTCTGAGTATCAGAGCAGTGAGCTTCCTGCCCCCATGAGGGAAGCAAAGTGTTAAGGGTCACCAGGCCCCAATGGGAGGCATGCTAAACCTTCTTCACTTCTATGGGTAGACAGTACAGTTGAGGAAGGTCTGTATCCTAATTGTACTAGGGCAAGTGACAGCTCCCGATGAAGGAGAATAAAGGAGTAGACGCTTCAGAGGGACTCAGCCACCCTTTTGCAATCCACAGAAGCTTTGATAACAGAACACAGCACATTGTCTAATGTCAGCTGGTGAACATGGCAGTAGTATTACAATTAGAGGGCCCAACTCTGCTCCAGGCTGGATGTGGGACCATGAGAAGGTGCCTTTGGAAGATCAGAGAAGGCCTCCTGGAGCAGTGACATTTAATTCTGGTTTCAGAGGTAGGCGGCTACAACTTCCTGAATGTCATACAATTGGAGAGCTGATACTCTCCCATTCTCTCTGATTGCCACACCTTAAGTCAAAATTCGAAGTCATTCCTTCGACCCTCACACAGATGTAAAAATGAAATTTAAAGGACTTCTTAGGCAAAAAACTATAACCTTTCACATAAAGCATTTTCCATTGGGATGCATCTTGGCTAGCTGAGCAGGGCTCAGCCTCATCTGAACCATGATTGGGAGAGGCAATTCCACCTGTTCTGTAAGGAATAAAACGGGAGCCATAACTCCACATTTTTTTTTTTGATGATAAAAATACATTTCCTATTATTGCATAAAAAGACCAAGGGCTTCTCTCTAAGGATTAAGAACAAGTCAATCCCTCCAGCAACTTTCCTAAATAAATCTCTCCTCTCCTTCATGTATAGAATTTTTTTCAGAGAATTGTCATCGTGTGTGACCTTTAATGAGTTATTTAACCTCTCTATGGAAGAAGACTAAAATGACAGGGTGTTTCTTATAAGGCTGTTGTAAGGGTTAAATCAATTACAACTTAAAGTAGTGCCTGGAACACAGTAGATGCTACACAAGGGTAAGCGGATATTATTATAACTATAACCATCATCTCCTTGTTCTTACCTTCTACTTACTCTCAGTTCACTTCAATTTGCTTATAACCCATGACTCATTCCATAAACAATTCTGGTTAAGGTCACCACTAACCTCCATGTACCTGAATCTAAGGGGCTATTTCAGTTCTCATTACTGACTTCTCCATAGCAATCCATTTTTTGTTTATCAGCGCCTTTAAAAAATATGTACTCTCTTCTGTTGACATCTATGACACAACAATTTCCTGTTTTTCCTTTTTATCTCCCTGGTTATGGCTCCATTTCTTTTACTGGCTTTTCCATCTCTGCCAAATATTTAATATAAGTTACTCAAGATTGGGCCCGGTTATTTTCCTCTTCTCCCCCTGTGTAAGCCTTTTGAGGACCATGGCTTCAGTAACTTTTTCCCCAATCTCTTTTCTGAGTTCCAAATCCACATACCCCCAGACATCTCCATTAGGATGTTTCAAACACATGTCACTTTCAACACATTCAAAACAACTTAGTTATTTTCTGTCCTAGATATAGGCCTTCTCCAAGATTTCCTATCTCAGCAAATTATGCCCTTCCATAAAGTAGAAGTCCAAAAATGATCCTTGATGCAGTCGTTACCTCCTTTATAATCTAATATATGTATGTATTGAACCCATCCACTTCTTTCTGTCTCCACTGCCACTACCCAAGGTCAATGTGCCAGAACAACTGCAACAGCCTAGAGCTTGGCATTTCCAGTTTATCCCTGCACCCTCTTTGGGCCTCTGGTCTCACAGTTCAGCCAGACATAGCTCTTTAATTCAAGTCTGACATGTCAACTTTCTCACTTTCTTAAAACCTTGTAAGAGTTTTCTCGTGCTGATAGAACAAAAGCCAAAGTCATCACCGTGCCCTCCAAGGTCCCAACGGATCTGGATCCTGTCTACCTCTCCCAGCCCTCTGTCCCCATTGCTCTGTGTCTTCCTTCCATGCAACTGAGTGTCCTTCAGTCCTTCAAACACGTTCGTTCTTTCCCACCTGTTCACACTCATGGCTGCCTCCCCCCAAGACCACCACTCCACCTCCCTCTATCTAGGGAGGGACGTCTGTTCGGCCTTCAGACTTTCCTTCTCCTGGATGCCAGCTGCCCAGTCTAGATCAGGTTCAACTTCCACATATTCCCACCAAAGTGGGTTCCTTTTTCCCAAGAAGTTTGACTCAGTTTGTAACTAACAATTCATTAGGTGACTAATTAATGTTGTTGTTCCAAAATATAACTTAGTCTCCTTGAAAGAAAGGACTGTTTCTGGTCTTGCCCCTATTTTTCTCCAGCACTTACCAGAGGGCCTATCGTACCCACAGATGGGACTCAGCATTAATTGAATAACTGAATGAATGATTTTCCTATTCTGGATTATGTTATCAGAATATTTCATGTTCCTTTCAAAACCCTCAAATCCTCTTCAAAGCTTGACCTTACTGCATTCCAAGAAAGATTTGAAGATTATAATTGAATTTTTTTTGCTAAAATAGAGGCAGAGTTCCATTCTAGACAATGCAGTTTCCCTATAAAAATGACATTCATTAAAGCAGAAGTTGAAAGGATTTGTGTAAATATTCTCACATCAAGTACACAAGATTCAAACAGGAGTGCAGCTGCAATTACTTTGAAACCTAAATTGTATTTCTGCATCAACAAAGTTATAGAAAAAAATGAGTCATTAAGTAATTGCTATTGTGACATAGATTCATGCTATAGTTGAAGTACTTTGCACAGCTGTAATCTTAAACTACCTTGAGGTTTGCCACATTCTTTAATTTTCTGATTGATTAAATGCATTATTTGACATTTTGGCAGATCATAGAAATTGTTGAATAACAGATTCCTTTCATTCCTCATTATTTGCTCTCTTTGTGCTTAATGCAAATTCTTTAGAAACAAAGGTGTGAAATTTCCTTTTCTACAATTTTATTTTGGATTGTATTTTTACTGATAATAGTAGCAGTTTCTACACAAAAAAATCCACATTATTCACGTAGATAACACTCTCTCTAATTAAAATGCAATGCATAATGAGATATGAACTTCATATCACATTCTGACTTTCATATTCTTGTCATTTGTACAGAAGATTATATACTTTTATATTCTTGTGAGTAGAACAAAGGATCAAAAAACACTCACTGATAATAGAAAATGTCTTCAGCTTTGGTTGCTCGCGCATACATCCTTTGGGAGACTGGGTATTTCCATGTGGCCAGTTAAATTATGTTTTGGACAGTGTTTACATTGATTAGGCTGGCCAGAGGAGGACTTTTTGGTTCCAGGTTAATTTTCCATAGTCTATTCAGTTAGTAACGATTATATAAACATTGTTCCTCATCCACTGGGACACCCACAGTCCTTTGTTTATAACCTTCATCCAACTTCTGACTTACAAGAAGTTCCTTATCTTAGCCTCTCTAATCAGATTCTCCTGTCTCCTCAAATGGAGAAGGCATTTGTTATGGGCTGATTGCCTAGAAAGTCTACCCCTGCAAATAGTCACTCAGTTTGTTTTAAGCGATAGGACCTGAACAAGGCATTAGAAATAGACACTGAAAAGACTTTGACTTCTCTTTAACCCAAGATACTCAGACTCAATTGGGGAAAATTATTATGATGTAGTATAGTAACTGCTATATTGGAGGATTTAATCATCTTCTACCCAGACTTCGCAAGCAAGGAAGGCTTGTTAAGGAAGTAAAATCTTAGCTGATTTAAAGAACAAGGAGGAAATCCAGGGCAGGGGGGTGGAGGGGGAATGTAGGATTCAGAATGAATCATCCACCAGGATAAGCTTCACAATATGCAATCAATTTAGTTTGTCCAAGCACAGGCTATAAAAAGGGTAGCTAAAAAGAGAATTCAAGTGGAGACCTGAAGGGCGTGTCAAACCAGGAGCTCTATTTTATCTTTGTATGTAGTAGATAGCCACTTAAGATTCAGAGACAGGGAAGATTATCATCAGGTTTGCTTCTCAGGATGATCTCTCTTGTTGTAGCATTGGAAGGAAAAGATAAGATGAAGACAGGGAGACCCATTAGGAGGCTGAAGCAGTAATCCAGGAGAGAATTTACCAGGACCCAAACTACTGTGGTAGCAATGGAGATGGAGACCACGGGGGACAGATTAGAAAGTTGTGTAGGAGGTATATCAGGCAGGAATTTGCAAACATTGAATGCAGGCAGGGGAGGAGAAGCCAAGCTGACGGCCATGCTTAGACTTCCTTGGGTTCCTGTGCGGATGGTATCATGTTAGATAACAAATGCTTCCTATTGGCAGTGCCAATTAAAAATAGCTGGACATACTCTTGGGTCCTGGGAACTTTAATTAGAAGGGATCCATAACACTTTTTTAGTTGGAAACTTTTCACTCTGCGCAAGAGGTTTGAGACTGTGACCTTTTTTCTCTATAGGGACTCTTCTGTTAAGTGGCCATTTATGTTCTCATACCATCCTCCTTCCTGAATTTATCTCTTTTATCACCTATCAGAGTGTGCTACAATTGTCTCTTTGCTTAACTTTTTTCCTCACCAGACTGTGAGCACCTTTTGAGCAGGAACTGTGTCTTACAAATCATTACTCAGACATTCACGTACTCAACGTACTCAACATTCATAGCGTCTGCTATGTGTCAGGCACTAATTCAGTGCATGCTCAGGACCTTGCGTAGTGCCTGGCATGCAAGAGACGCTCCATGAATGATGAGTTGAATTCAGCATATGATTTAATTGGCAACTACTCACAGATTTTCACTTCAATGTAAGGAAATCTCAGAGTGTAAGTTCTCTGCACACAGGTTGTCTAGACCAGAGGTGGCAAACACAAACCCGTGGGCTGAATCCGGACTTCCACCTTGTTTTATCTGGCCCAACACCTTGTTTCCACCTGGTGACAGCACCAAGCTCCTTGCTCCTAGTTAAGAAGTAGTTACATTTATACAGTCCTAAAATTACATTCGGCCCTTTGAAGGCAGCCTGAAGGCTGATGTGGCTCCCGGTGAAAATGAGTTTGACACCCCTGGTAGACTAACCTTTCTACTCATGTGGTCTGAGGATTAATAACATTAGCAACACCTGAGAGCTTGTCAAAACTACAGAATCTGAGGCTCCAACCTGACCTAGACCTAGTGAAGGAGCATCTGTGTCATAATGGGAGCCCTGGAGATCTGTGTTCATGGTGAGGTTTGAGAAGTCTGGCTCGGAGAGTCAGCCCGAATTGCTACAGCACACAGATGAGTAGTGTACCGGTGGTGACCCCCCCACTATTCCCTAATCATACCTCCATGTGCTCTACTCCAAGCTAAACTTCAGTCTCACTGCCACTGCTGAACTCCAGTCCCAAAGGGACACATTTTTCTCCTGTCTTGTTTTATCAGTCCCTTACCCTTCTAGCCAGGCTGCACTGTAGCAATACCCGCTATGGAGAGCAATAATGTCTGGTATTTTTTCAGGATAGTAGCAATGAACCATTAGTACTTTCCAATCAGTTAAATCTGTGTTGAAATCCTGACTCTGTCACTGATTAGTGGGATGTCACAGTTGCTTTATTTCATTTTTCTTAGCACCTGTTTTCTCATCAGTGAAATGAGAATAATAAGAGTATACACATCATAGGATGATGGTGAGGAATAAATGAGGTATTGAGTGCCTAACTCAGCAATTGACACAGAACTTACTAAGTTTACCTACGATTCCACTTATGAAAATCCTTTTCAAGTCTTAGCATTAATGTTATAACACTACTGAATATCTATGATGTGTAAAGTCCTATAGCCTGGAGGATGCAAAGATGCATACCTTAAGTCTAGCATGGCAGACAAAGTAACAGGGAGATAAATTATTGTACTAAATGGGAGCATCCCCTAAGTGCCACACCTCTAGTCAGTGGTTCCCAATATGGCCTTTATAAAATGTTGATGCCAGAGCCTACCCTCAGATATTTTGATTCAATCGGCCTGGGCATCTGGTATTTTTTAAGTACACCCAGATGGTTCCGTGTGCAGCAGGTTTCAGGCAGACATAAGGAATCTAATGAGAAAGAAACTATTTATGGATGAAATTCCTGAAAAATGCCCTATAAAAAGGGTAGTATTGAGAGAGAAATATAATTTTAACCTTAATTAAGCACTGAACTTTTTATTATAAAAATTTTAAATAGTAAAGACTATTTTGAAAAGTAAGCGAACCATACCAAATCCCACAATTCCTTTATTTCTGTAGTTTTCTCCCTCCTTTTGTCAGTATACAAATATATATTTGTCATACAGAACTATTCAATAGACATATGATGTGAGCCACAAATGCAAGCTACACATGTAATTTAAAGTTTTCCAAAATCCACATTATAAAAATTAAAATGATACAAGTAGAAGTAATTTTAATGATACATTTCATTTAACCTAATATATATTATCATTTTTATTCTAACATGCAATCAATGAGTATAATACATCCTTTTTTACATACTAAGTCTTCAAAATCCAGTGTGTAGTTGATAACTAATGCAAATCTTAGGCTAGCCTCATTTCAAGTGCTCAGTAGCCACACGTGGCTGGTGGCTGGGATGCTGGGCAGCATGGTTCTGGACGGTATGATCTATGTAAGACATAGAAGGAGTTCAGAGGTAGCAAATATATTTTAGTTGTTATTAATGTTGTCTTTGTTGTTGTTGATTTAGAGATCTGGTGCACAACAAATCCCACAGAGTTACAGACAACAGTGAAAACTGAATCAATTACTGGATCAAGGAATTCAGATTTTATTTAATGGCCATGAGAAAGCACTGGTGATTTTGAGTAAGAATATTAATTTAGCTGGGAGACGTTAGATGAACTGGAAGAAAGGGCAGTTGGAGGTGAGAAGACCAATTAGAAGTCCAAGGGAGAGGTAATTATGGTGTGGACTCCAGCCAAGTCAGGGAAAATGGAAAGAAAGAAACAAATGGATTAAAATTCACAAACACATGGTGACTTATCTCATTTGAGATTGAAGTAAAGAAACAATAATAGTCAAAGATGACTTGTTGGAGATGGGAAAGTCGGGGGAAAGCTTTGTTTGTCTGGGCAGTATGGGGGGTGATTCTGTTTAGTTTTAGTCATGTGGAATCTGAGGTCTAAGAGAGGCGACTTCCTGAATGTCTGGCTGGGATGATTAGCATGTACACTTGGCATTTGCGTAGAGTGAGAGATGAAACCAAAAAAAGAGAGTGGATAACACAACAGAGATAGGCAGGGAAGTACCATAACTGTCTTTAAATACCTAAAAAACTGGTATTGGAGAATGTGGACACAATTTACCAGTACGGCTCTGCAAAACAAAAGTAGCATGCATTAGGAAAGTTATAGCGAGGCAGAGTTTAGCTTCATATGTAAATAAACGATCTAACACTTAGATAATCGTCCATACATAGACTAGGTGGCCTCAGAAGATAGTAAATTCCTCAGGCCTTTTTTAGAGCTAACATTTAGAAATAAAAGCACATGGACATACAAATCAGACAACTTTCCTTCCAAGCAGCTTTGCAGCACTTCTAAAGAGCTTATTTAAACTCCAGTTTTTAACACACAACCTTAGTAGACTGTTAACTTTTATTAAACTTTCAGCATAAGTTCCTGGGCTTATGCTACACCCACTCGTAGCTGAACCATTGGCAGGCAGGTCTGATTAGCCTCGGATCGATCCCTCCATCCTATCTTGTTGACGGTCTTCTCCCTGGATGGGGCTCCTTTGTCCGCCAGCCGGGTCCCATCTTCTTTGCTACCAAAAGTAACTGTTAAGGGTGCATTCTATGGAGAGTTGATACTCCTTCTACTCCTCCTTCCTCTCCTTCGACTGAATCATATTCAATAAAGAGACCATTCAGTCAGTCGTGGGGTTAAGTTGTGGTGTACTGGTATGAAGTTAAAGGAAGCACAATGAAGCTGCATGCTCCCTCCCACTCCTCTCTCTCTGCCCCTTCCTTCCTCTGGTCCTCCCTTCTTTCATCTCTCTCTTCTTTCCTTCTTCCTCCTTTTCTGTTGGATCTTTTGCTTATTTTGGTTTCACACTAGAAATATTAGTTATTAGAAAGAGGCCTCAGTCTTCTCCCACTGGTGTAAGGAGATTTTTGCTTCCTCCCTCATCGTTTTAGAAAACAAGCAGGATTTGGGGAAGATTTGGGGCATGCCAAGGAGCACTGTTGTGTTTTCGCTTTTTGTTTTAGGCCCACATCCTGGAAGCCAAAAAAGTTTTGTGGATCCACATGGCCCAGGTCATTAACAATGACTTCCTTTTTTCGGAGAGAGGTACACTGTAGCAGACGAAAGCACGGACTCAGCAGTCAGCTGCCCAGCCAGGCTCAGCTCTGCCGCATACCTGTTGCATGTCCTGGGCCACCTGGCTTAACACCCGTGTTTCTCCCATTTTCTAACCTGTATAATAGGGATGACTTAATTATACAGTTTTGTGGCTGGCACTGAAGATAAAGCAATAATAAAACAGATAACGTCCATATTTTGACAGAGCTTACATTCTAGCAAAGAAGACAAAAACCAAACCAATAAATATATGATTTGCTGAGTGGTTAGAACAAAGAATAAAAACAATACAAGGTAAAGGGATAGAGAATGATGGAAGGGTACTTGATATACATGAGACCTTGTATATATACACCTGGGTGAAGCATAACCAGAGTGAGCAACAGCAGGGGTAAGGCCCTGATGAGGGAAGCTTCTTTGGGTGTTCAAGGAACAGCAAGGAGGCCAGCATAACAGGAGAAAAGTGAGGAAGGAGAAGAATATAGAATGAGAACAGATCACTTATGGCCAATAGGCAATAGTACAGAGGTTGGGTGGTATTCTGAGTGAAATGAAAAAATAATGGAGGCCCTGGCCAGGGAGCTCAGTTGGTTAGAGCATCATTCCCATATGCCAAGGTGGTGGGTTCGATCCCGTGTCAGGGCACATACAGGAATCAACCAATGAACACATAAATAAGTGGAACAACAAGTCAATGTTTCGTTCTCTCTTCCTGTCCCCTTCTATGTTTCTATCTGTCTGTCAGTCTCTCTCTCTCTCACCCTTCCTCTCTCTAAAACCAACAAATAAAGGACACATGGACAAAGCCAAAGGGGGGTAGGATCGAGGTTGGGAAGTGGGGATGACTGGGGTGAAGGGAGTGATGGGGGAAAAATGGAGAAAACTATACTGAAACAACAATAAAAATATAAATTAAAAAAGAAAAGAAAATTAAAAATAAAAAAAATTTTAAAAAGAAATGAAAAGATATTGGGAGGAGTCAGATACGACTGCAAAGTACTTTGCCAGTGCAATTAGAATTCTGTATGAAGTTGTCATTCACAGAGGTGAGGGAAGACTGAGAGGAAAGTAAAATGGGAGATCCAGAGTTTATAAGCAGATACATTATGTTGGAGATGCTTATTAAATTTTTAATGGGAAAAGTCAAGTAGACATTTTAGTACAGTCTATATGTTTGGAGTGCAATTGCTGCTGTGAGTTCATAAGAGATGAGAACTGAGAATTGACCATTGCATTTGTTAACAAAAAGGTCATTTGTGACCTGGACGGGGAGATTTCAATATTTTAATATTTCAATATGTCAACCGGAGAATGAAAGCCTGACAGCAGGGAGGTAAGAGAGAGAATGGGAAGATTCTGCTTCTGGCTCTGATAATTGAGCTTTTATCAAACTAACTTCCTACTGAAATAACTAGAAAATGTGGATTCAAAAAAATCTGTTTGAAGATATCTGACATATACTGAGACCAAAAGTACTTGAAGCCAAGCCACAGAAAGGAGGTACATTGAGGGAAGCCCAATATTTGATACTGATTTTTTTTCACTTAAGGAATTTACCTATTCATAAGTGGTACCAGAAACAGAGGCTGGGAGACCAAGCAGAAAGTGATAGCCCAAGAATTAAGAAGCTGAGCAGACCTGTGGACAGTCTAACGGAGTTGTAGAGAAAAACATTTAGAAGTAGGAGGACTGGTGAATAACTCAGCATTTCATTTGGAAACCCTAAGGTCTTCACCCTAGGAGTTAGAGCAACCCCAAACAGACCAACCTTCCCACAGAG
Source organism: Glossophaga mutica (assembly GCA_039655065.1). Taxonomy (NCBI): domain Eukaryota; kingdom Metazoa; phylum Chordata; class Mammalia; order Chiroptera; family Phyllostomidae; genus Glossophaga; species Glossophaga mutica. Next base: position 18,623,914 of record CM077304.1, on the reverse strand, counting down.
TAAAGAAAGGCCAGCTTCTACCCACCCAAGCTGCAGACTGAAGTAACTATCTTCCGGAAGCAAAAATTAATCCTCTGGAGCAGAGGTGTTCAAGAGAACTTTCTGCAATGATGGAAACATCCTGTATCTTTGCTTTCTAATAGAGGAGACACTGTCCACATGTGACTTTTGAACACTTGAAATGTGACTACCATGACCAAGAAAATAGTGTTTAATTTACCTTAAATTTAATTTAATTTGATTTTAAATAACCACACATGCTTAATTGCTATTATACTGGACAATATAGCTCTAGAGGAAGATAAGATAATGCAGAGCCTCAAATTATCTTCATAATTTTTTATATATCATATCTACTTTCAATAAAAAATCATCAGGTATGTCAGAATATAATAGCAAATGACCAAAAAGAAAGAAAAATTATTAAGAAAGAATCATAGATGATCCAAATGTATTAACTATGATTAACATATATTTTTTAAATGTAATGAAAAGGTGGTAAATTTCAGCAGAACATCAGTACTATAAAACAGATAGAAATGGAAATTTCAGAGAAGGAAATATAAAAACTCAGTAGATGAGTTTAATCATAGATTAAAAACAACTGATGAGAAGATCAGTGAACTGGAACATGAGTCATGGAAAATGTCTGGATTGAAGTACAGAGAAAGAAGAATGGGAAATATTGAAAAGCATCTATAAGGCATATGAAAGATACATGCTATTAAAGTAGCAGAAGTAGATGGGGAAGAATGTGTATAAACAATCGCTCAAGACATAAGAATTTTTCAAAACTGTGAAAGGCTTCACCACATTCAGAAGGGGTGAGCTATCGCGGTATATATTTCAGGGTCCTGCACTCAAACCAATTCTGTAACTCCCTTTCATATATCCTAAATGAATCAAAGCACTGAACCAATAGAAGCTGACATAACTCTATGTACAATGCTAGATTGGCTATCAGGTTACCCCTATAAACCTAATTAGTTGACCTTATTAGAACAACCACAGTTAGAAAAACTAAACACAACAGAACAACGCATTGAAGAGAACATAATGAGAGCAAACAACTATTTTGTGTTGAACACCTGCCTGCCCTTCTAACCAGACTGGAAACTGTTGGCATAGAAAGGATGTGCTAATTCTAAATAGTTTATTCACCTTCGTTTCGTTTAAGACAATGGACTGTGGATCATATAGTTGACAGAAATCTGCTCCTTTTCATATTAATCAGAATTACTCCACTTCTTTGAATTTTGTTTTAGGGGGTGGGGGCAGAGAATGACAGTACTGATGATGGATTAGACACGTGAAATAGAAAACTGACAGAGAAGTAAAGTAAAGGAACTAGAAAGGATCTAAAGGTTATGCGGTCCAGGGAATTCTGGAGACATGGAGAGGGATGGGTCTAGGTGGAGGTGGGCCGGAGGTTGTTAGGGGCTCGTCCAGTTTCCTCCTTCAGCCAGAACTGTCCTGAGTGTTCAGTTATGCTTTTATTTGGAGGAATGTTTTCACTGATTATACAAAGGAGGCCAACGTCCACTTTAGGAACGAGATGGTAGGTCGCTGATCTAGTCCAGCCTCCTCAGTGAGGAAACTGAGTCACAGAAAATAACAGCAAACTTTATATTACAATTTTGTGCAGCTTGAAAGCAAGTTTTGTTATATATATATAACAAATATATATATATATTTGCTGCTGAAAAAACCCCCAAAAACCAAAAAACAAAGAAACACACAAGCTTTATCCAGTAAGAGTGCTCATGTGTGAAACCTTACATTAGTCAGGTTGAGAAAATTACCTGGTTAATTTTACTGGCAAAGAACTCAGTAATCTGAAATGATTTAGCGTGGGACTAATGACACTTTATATCATTTTAAGAACAGTTAAACTTCTTAATTACAGACACTCTAGAGACTTAGGAAAATGGCTAAATAATGGCATGTCATTAATTCTAAGAAAACAGCTTCCTGGGTAACACCTGCTAGGCACATGCAATTGCCAGGTCAATATGGACTATTAGAACTTAATATTTTCCTTGTTCTCAAACCATAGGGAGCTGAGATCTCTCCCTGGCTGCACTGCTGTCCACAGCAATTCATCTGAGTGGTCTGTGCTTACGTTTCATAACCTACAGAGGCTGGGAAAATTCAGCACCCATACTGACTCGTGGACATAGACTAAGTAGAAGCGTACTCCTGGAAGCTGCACAGTCTAAAAATAAATCTTTTAAGGAAAGTAATATGTACTCAGTGCAAAATTATAGAAGAGAAAATAAAATATGGCACTTTCCCATATAACTTTTACTTTCAACTAGAAAACTTGAGGAAACAGTAACACGCTTGCTTTTATAACTTCCTCTGTGTCTGATGGGCCAGGAAACAAATTTATGTTTATTTTCTTTAGCCTTGATCAAATTACCCTTCAGTTTTAGCTATGAAAGCCTTCAGATCTTTTGGTTCTTAGAATTCCGGCAGAACTTTGCCTTCATGTACCCCAAGCACTACACAACTGTGAGAAGGTAATTGCAGCCACATAATGCATCCATGTTTTTAAATCTCAAGATGCTTTTAACAGCAGTTAGCATTGAATACCAGTGACATGCCTGGTCATGTGCTTCACGTGCATTCTTCCAATATCACCAATCCAACAACCCTAGAGATACAGTGATTATACCTGTTTCATAAATTTAGAAACTTAGGTTCAGGAAAAGGAAAGAGAAAAAGAAATTGCCCAATGCCACTGCTTCTGTAGAGGCTAAATGGGGCCTGAGACTGACCTTCCTACTCCGAAAAGCACACCTGAAAGACTACGATATTTAACTGCTCACAATACTGTGGCCAGGAAGAATATCTCACATTTGAATAATAATGCTTTGTATTTACAAACTCCTTTGTATCATTTGTCCATATTTGACCACAAAACTTTCTAGTGAGGCCAGAAGGAGGGGAACCCAAGACAGAAAGAAGTAGCAATGTACACAATATCCTATCCATTTTTTATACTGCAAAGGCCAAATCCTTCCCACTAAATCGCAGTTCTTCCCCTGCAGTAAAACACTTAGTACTGATAATAAAATAACGTGAACATGTGTTGAGTGCATACCCTGTGCCAAGCAGCTTTTCTTCTGTCATTATTATGTGTATGAAAATCATAACATTTTTAACAGCACTATTTCTGCAATAATGTTAATGGGTTCACAATTGTCTCAGCTTTCTACTTGGATTTATCTTCTTATGGGCACTTCCCTAAACATCTACACCCACTCTTCATGAGCCCTGTAGATCATTCTTTTATATATGTCTTGCTATTCCTAATATCATAACTTAGTACATGATCTCTTCATTTCACACCTGAATTACTACACCTTCTCAGTTGATTTTCTTAAGAGCTTTTTATCTTTTTAGAGCAGCTATAGACCTATGAAACAATTGAGAGGAAGGTACAGAGATTTCCCGTATATTGCCTGCTCCCAGAACTTGCAAATGCTTCCCCTATTACCAACGTAACTCACCAGAGTGGTACATTTTATGTTTTTACCAAAGAATAACTACATCAACACATCATAGTTTACTTTAGGGTTCAGTCTCAGTGTTGTGCATTCTGTGGGTTTAAACAAATGTATAATGGATATATTTATCATTATAATATCATAGAGTTTTTAGTGCCCTAAAATCTTGTGTTCTCTACTTATTTATTTCCTACTGGTCTTTTTACTCCATAGTTTTACCTTTTCCAGAATGTCATCAAAGTTGAAATCATACAGTATATAGCATTTTCAGATCGACTTCTTTCACTTAGCAATAGACATTTATGTTTTTTCAACTCTTTTCATGGCTTTATAGTTTTTTGTTTTTAGTGATGAACGATATTTTATCGTCTGGATTACCACATATTACTTATCCATGTACCTACAATAAGGCATCAGGGTTGCTCCCAAGTTTTGATGATTGTACATATTGCTGCTGTTAACATCCACGTGCAGACTTCCAGCCAAGATGGAGGTGTAGGTAGACATACTGTGCCTCCTTCCACAATCAAAAGAAGGACAGCAACAAATTAAAAAAAAAATAACCAAAACTGACAGAAAATCTAATTGTATGGAAGTCTGACAACCAAGGAGTTAAAGAAGAAATATTCATCCAGACCAGTAGGAGGGGTGGGGATGGGCAGCCAGGTGGTGAGGACTCACAGCAAGGCTGCAGCCGCAGACTGGGGTAGGCAAGGTAGTGACCTGTGGACCAGGCAAGGCGGAGGCTGGCAGACAAGGTGGTCCCACATTTGTGTGCAGATAAACCTGGAGGAACAATTGGGGAGCGAGACAGACTGCACAACCCAGGGTTCCAGCGCAGGGAAATAAAGCCTCAAAACCTCTGACTGAAAACACCTGTGAGGGTTGCAGCGGCAAAAGAAACTCCCAGCCTCACAGGACAGTTCACTGGGGAGACCCAGAGGGTCCTAGAACATACACAAAAACATGGGTGGCCCCGCCCTGGTGAATACCTAAGGTTCCACCCCAACTATGTAACAGGCATGCCAAGACAGAAAAAAAAAATGGCCCAAATGAAAGAACAGATCAAAGTTCCAGTAAAAATACAACTAAGTGGTGAAGAGGTAGCCAGCCTATCAGACGCACAGTTCAAAACACTGGTAATCAGGATGCTCACAGAACTGGTTGAGTATGGTCACAAAATAGAGGAGAAAGCGAAGGCTATGAAAAGTGAAATAAAGGAAAGCGCACAGGGAACCAGCTGTGACGGGAAGGAAACAGGAACTCGGATCAATGGTTTGGACCAGAAGGAAGAAAGAAATGGTCAACAGAACAGAATGAAGAAACAAGAATTCAAAAAAGCTGAGGAGAGGCTTAGGAACCTCCAGGACAACTTCAAACGTTTCAACATCCAAATCATAGGGGTGACAGAAGGAAAAGAGGTAGAGCAAGAAATTGAAAACTTATTTGAAACCATCATGAAGGAGAACTTCCCCAATCTGTCAAAGGAAACAGACTTCCAGGAAGTCCAGAAAGCTCAGAGAGTCCCAAAGAAGCTGGACCCAAGGAAGCACACACTAAGGCACATTATAATTACATGACCCAAGATTAAAGAGATGGAGAGAATCTTGAAAACAGCAAGAGAAAGGGAGAGCGTTACCTACAAAGGAGTTTCTATTAGACCAGGAGTGTCAAACTCATTTTCACCAAGGGCCACATCAGCCTCAAGGTTGCCTTCAAAGGGCTGAATGTAATTTTAGGACTGTATAAATGTAACTACTCCTTAACAGTTAAGCGAGAGCTCGGTGCTGCCACTGGGTAGAAATAAGGTGCCGGGCCAGATAAAACAAGGTTGAGGGCTGGATTTGGCCCGTGGGCCTTGTGTTTACCACCTGTGCATTAGATTATCAGCTGATTTCTCAAAGAAACCTTGCAGGCAAGAAGGGGCTGGAAAGAAGTATTCAAAGTCATGGAAGGCAAGGACCTATATCCAAGATTGCTCTGTCCAGCAAAGCAATCATTTAGAATGGAAGGGCAGATAAAGTGCTCCCCAGATAAGGTCAGGTTAAAGAAGTTCATCATCACCAAGCCTTTATTATGTGGAATGGTAAAGGGACTTATCTAAGAAAAAGAAGATCAAAACTATAAACAGTAAAATGACAACAAACGCACAACTATCGACAACCGAACTTAAAAAACAAAAGCAAACTAAGCAAACAGCTAGAACAGGAACAGAATCACAGAAATGGAGATCACATGAGGGGTTGTCAGTGGGGAGGGGGAGGGGGAGAAAGGGGGAACGATACAGGGAATAAGAAGCATAAATGGCAGGTACAAAATAGACAGGGGGAGGTTAAGAATAGTATAAGAAAGTAGAAACCAAAGAACTTACATGTATGACCCATGGACATGAACTAAAGGGGTGGGAATGCAGGTGGGAGGGGGTGTGCAGGGCAGAGGGGAATAAAGGAGGGAAAATGGGATAACTGTAATAGCATAATCAATACAATATATTTTAAAAAAGCCATGTGCAGGTTTTTGTGTGGACCTTTCGACTCCTTTGAATAAACACCAAGAACTGTGGTTGTTGGATCATGTGGTAAGAGAATGTTAGTTTCATAAGAAGCCACCAAACAATGTAGGAGGAGTCCTGTTGCTCTATGTCCTCTCCAGTACTTAGTGCAGTCAATATTCCATATTTTGGCTATGCTAATAGGTATGTAGTGGTATCTCATTATTGTGTTAATTTGCATTTCCTTGATGACATAAGATGTGGAGCATTTGTTCACATGCTTATTTGCTGTTTGTATGTATTCATTGGTTGGGGTTTTGTTAAGATCTTTGACCCATTTTAAAAATCAAGTCATTTTCTTATTGTCAAGTTTGAAAAGTTTTAGTATATTTTGGATAGTAGTCCTTTATCAAAATGTGCCTGTTGTAAATATTTTATCCCAGGCTGTGGCTTGTATTCTCATTCTCTTGACATTATCTCTTGCAGAGAATAATTTTTTAATTTTAATGAAGTTTATCTAATCAGTTATTTTTTTTTAATATTTTATTTATTTATTTTTATTATTTATTTATTTATCTTTAGAGGGGAAGGGAAGGAGAGAGGGAGAGAAACATCAATGTGCGGTTGCCTCTTGTATGTCCCCTGCCGGGAACTGGCCTGGCAACCCAGGCATGTGCCCTGACTGGGAATCGATCCGCGATCCTTTGGTTCGCAGGCCCGCGCTCAATCCACTGAGCTACACCAGCCAGGGCTAATCAGTTATTTTTTAATGGATCGTGTTTTTGGTGGTGTATCTAAAACAGAATGCCCATACCCAAGTATCTAGGTTTTCTAATATATTATTTTCTAGGAGTTTTATAGTTTTGTATTTTATATTTAGGTCTCTGATCCATTTTGAGTTGATTTTTGTGAAGCCTGTAGGGTCTGTGTCTAGATTTACTATTTTCACCTGTGAATATCCAGTTGTTCCATCTGCATTGACTGAAGACACTATATCTACTTGGTTGTATTGCCTTTGCTCCTTTATCAAAAATTATCTGGCCATGTTTATCAAAGTCTATTTCTGGCTACTCTATGCTGCTTCATTGATCTATTTATCTATCCTTTCACCAGTACCACACTGTCTTGATTCCTGCAGCTTTAGAGTAAGTCTTAAAGTTGGGTATTATCAGTCTTCCAACGCTGTTTTTCTCCTTCAGTATTTTAGGTCTTCCATTAAGTCGTCTTGCCTTCTCTAAATTTTATTTGCCATCTTGCTTCTATAAGTGTTTTCCCTTAGCTATAAGCTCTTGAAGAGACTAATTGATCTCACATCCTCTGCATTTTACCCTGTAATTAAAGTGTAGACAAAAAGCCAAAATTTGCTAAAATTCTGATATTTACTGACCCCTGAAACATTCTTTTAATGAGATCACATCCCTGCTTAACCTCCCATGGCTCCTCATTACCTACATTAGAAACTCCAAAGATATTTGCTGCTTTTAAACTTAAGGAAATGTTCTTCTAAAATTGTGTCCCAATTTTTCCCTAGTCTTGTATCCCTTTGTTTTAGTCATTATTTACTTCATGAATGCCAAATTGGTACCAGGCTGTATACCATGTTCTTCTCTCACCATTTTTCTCAGTAAGCCTTGTAACCTTCCCCATGGGGAACTCCAGGATCCCACTAGAAATAGAAGAGTGCAATCAGAGATAATAAAATAAATATGCTTGAAATATTTGAAGAGGTAAAAGAAAAAACAGAATCGGTTATAGAAAAATGGGGCCTTATGAAATACAATAAGAAGAAGATTTTAAAAAGAACCAAATAGAATTTCTATAATGACAAATTAAATGAACAAATTGAAGCATCAACTAAATGTAGCTAAAAAGATAACCAGTGAACTGGATGATGAATTTGTAGAAATCATCCAGAATACAAAACACAGATGAAGAAGGAGAAACATTAAAGAGTATTTATGAAAGCTAGAATGATAAATTCCAATAATACTTCTCAAAACAGTTTTAAGGAGTGAGGAGAGATGACAAAGTAACTTCAAAAAGTAATGGCTAAAATTTTTTTCTAAACAACACATAAACCCATACATTAAAGAAACACCGAAATCTACTCCTACATAGATCCTAGTTAAATTTCAGAATACAAAAGACAAATAGAATATATGATGTGAAATAAGATAAAAATATAGCTTACCTTTATCTTTAATCTGACAAGCTAAAAATCTATATCCTTCTAAATTCTCCTACAAAAATAAAATGGAAGTATGTGCCTATTCAGGAAATGATAAAAATTACTTGAAATTATGGCTATCTCAGAAAAACCAAGAATCTACAAATGTACTCATTACCTTTAAGGAATTTATACACTACTAGGGAAGATGATGCATTCATTTTCTCACTTCTTTTCACTAACTTATTATTTTCTACTGTGCCTATTAGTACAAATTTTTCTCCATAATGTTCTCTGATTAACATACATAAATCATTCTCGATTATACTTCTTTTACCCAAACAATTTCAAATGTTGGCTGTCTAATAATAGTGTCTAAATCAGGAGTCAGCAAACTTTTTTTGGTGAATGTTTTGTAGCTATCCTAGGCTTGTTAACAACATACAACCTTCTTCATTGTTTTTAAAATTCTTTGAAAAACATGACAACCATTTTTAGCTCATGAGCTGTACAAGAACAGGCATGAGGCAGAGTTGCCTGGGCTGTATTTGCTGATCCCCTATCTAAACTCAACTTGTCACTCAATAATAACCCCTACTCTCTCTGTAGGTTTTCTCCTTAATACTGTACTGCAGAGACACTCTACCTTGATGGATTGAACAGAATAAAATATATTTGCTACAAATAATAGGAGAGAATTATATATTGGCTTTCTGGGCTTTCCCAAATGCTATAGGTTGACCAGGTCAAGGCACAGTGTTGGCCAGTGAGATTCAGAAGAACGTTCATCTTTAACAAGGTTATGATTTAAAACTGAAGAAATCAACCGGAGGCTTTATCATTTCATATTTATCCTTAGATGCACTAGGCTACAAACAATAATTGGGGTCCCATGTGAAATGTGAACAATTCCGTTGAACCTTTGCATTTTCCGAATATCCTGTGTGGATGAAGCACTTCCTAAATGCTGGGTTGCAATGATGCATTTAACAGTCACTTCTTTGGGGGACCTCAGAATCTACAAAGAAGAGAATGTAAGTGAATTAGTGAAAGAATAACATTTTAAGTTCATGATCATCATTTCAAACTATTGTCTATCAAGAGGGCATTGCCAACAAAGTCTAGAGATTAATTTTTTTAATCTGAGAATTTATTTATTTATCTTTATTGTATTTTTTCCCATTATCATTGAGTCCCTTTATACTTCCCTCCCCCCAGCAGTCACCACACTGCTGTCCATGCCCCTGAGTCCTTTTTCCTTTTGCTCAGTCCCTCCACCCCCTAACCTCCTCCCATGCTAGCTGTCATCCTGCTCTCTATGAGTCTGCCCCATTTTCCTTATTAGTTCAGTTTGTTCATTAAATTCCACATATGAGTGAAATCATATAGTGTTTTTCTTTCTCTGACTGGCTTATTTTACTTACCATAATGTTCTCCATGTCTATCCACACTCTCACAAAGGGTAAAATTTTCTTCTTTTTTTACAGCAGAGTAATATTCCTTTGTGTAAATGCCCCATAGTTGTTTTATTCACTAATTTACTGATGGCCACTTGGGCTGTTTCCATATCTTGGTGATTGTAGATAACACCGCAATATCTTAAACACTAAGTCACTTAAAAAACAAACAAATAAAAAAAGAAGCTTCTGTTATGCAGAAAAATGCCTGACTATGTCACGATTGTTTTCTTTTATCTGTACTTTACACAAATATTTAAAACACATCTTTTATTTCCTTGGGTTCTTATTGGTTCAGATACATCCTTGTCATCTTGGTATCATCACTAAATTCAGGGAAGGCATAGATTAAAGATGGCTCTAAGTCAGCCATGCTTTCTGCCCAAGATGTGGCTGTTGTATGGAAAGTGTGTGTGTATGTGTGTGTGTGTATGTGTGTGTGTGTGTGTGTGTTTTGGACAAGGGGAATGTATACTGTTGTTGGTAGAGGGATAGGAAGGTCTCCCTTAACAAACAAGGAAACTGCTTTGCTTTCTTGGTCTTTAACAACTGAGAAACCCCTGTGAATTGTGTTCTATTCCCAGTCATCAATTATATTACTCAATCAAAACCCCAGAACAATCGCCTTCCAGTTCCTCATAGCTAATTCTACACAGCATAATTCCGGCCATCTCAGCACTGAAGCCACAGCATTAACAGAATGTATCAAGTTGCTTGTGATGCTTCATTCACAGTAATCAGAAAAAGAAGTCAAGTGGGCACATTTATCATGGTGACCGCAGAGTTTGTAGGTGAGATGTTCAGAAGGGAGAAGATACCTTTGATTAAGTTAAGACAAACTATAATGGATGAGGGTTCTGCTCAAGTCCAATAAATCACCAGAGCCTTTCTAGGCTAGCAGGAATAGGAATCATTGATAAATTAAAACTTGCTGCATTGGCTATGCTGATACCTTTAGTGTGGATTCTGCCTAGACACCTCTGCAGAGAAAGGCTGGAAAAGGGAGTGTAAACAGTTTGAGAGGATATTTGTGATTGGCAACTGTAAAAAGCACCACCCATTGGAATTATTCATGGCTATGCTTTAACACACCTTGGTTCCTTTTAACTGTGGGGGACACGGTGAAAGGTCACTGGGCTCAGTCTGAGCGATCAGACCAGCAGGCTGAAATAGCGACAATGGTGGGACCACTGTGTATGTGGATCAGCATCTCCATCTAGGAGGAGGGAGTCAGAAAGTGTCGTTTGCAGTTAGGAAGTGGGGGCCTTTTTTGTTTTGGTTTTCTCTGGGTCTATAAATTTTTGGATTCTTTTTTCTTGGGATTCTGAGACCATGAATAAAATATGAGCATGTTCTATTTCTTTTTCCTTAATGAGAGATTGTCATGGATGGTAAGCCATTCCCTGCACAAAGAAAGCCAAAGCCACACACTGGATTTATTAACTCTTAGCAAATGTTTGTTCGATGCTGAGTAATGAGGAGGTTTGCCGGTGTGGCAAGATAAAAGGCTTCCCCACTTTGTGTTTATCCTCTGGGTAATGAAAAAACAAATTGGCGATTTTGTATTTTTCCTAGTGGAAATTCATAAGGTCACTCGGGGAAAACAGAGAAGGTTAACTGGCATGAACACTTGCCTGTAAGCATGATGTCAGGAAGGAAAGGTCACAAATGGATGACATGCCCCAAACCAAAAATGGTGCCACTGCGGATGCAGGGACCAAAGAAAAAGAAATTGCATTCAATGAAAGCAGAGCCTTGGGAATTACGTTGATTGACATGCAACCAAGTCTGCGTTTTCAGCAAGCATATGTTGAAAAATACCTTTTGTAAAGCCAGTAGAATAGTACCTTCCTTCGAAAGTTTTTCACTTTTTGCCACCTTCCATTAGTTCCCACTCTGCCAGCATTTTTTCACTTTCTGCCTTTGTATTCAGTTCCTCCCCCACTTTCCCTTTTCCATCTCTCACTGAAGAGAAAAGCTACTTGCTAAGGGTCCAAGGGAGGCAGGAGCAGAGGTCCCGGGGACCCGAAGCCTCAGCCTTACGGTGGTTGCCATCTACATGGAGTTCAGACCAGCCATAAGCCTCTGTTGATAACTTTTCCTAACACAGACAAAGACTGGTTCTTTCTTTTCTTTGTTAGATACCAACTTACATGGAACCAAAGAAACGGGATTTCTTGCAAGTCTGCAGAGTATTTCAGTCAGAGTATTTGCTCTTTGCTGCAAAGGGTCAGTCATTCCCTCTGGATGACTAAGAAGATTTGGTTAAGGATTCTGTTAAGTTAGAGGGCAAAGGTTGTGGTCATTTCCTGCTGGCAATCATTATTTCCCTTGCCTGGGGGAAAAATGCCTTTTTTGACTCCTTTAGAAATCCCTGTTCTGAATCACAGCAAACTAGATTGGGTTAAACTTGGAAGAAAACTCCTGATAGACTGATGGCTTTCCCAGACTGCAAAATAATGCTTGTCCTCAGTGGAGAGGCAGGTAATGTTTATCAACAGAAGAGGGAAACTGAGAGAAGAAAGAGGGAAAGAAGTAAGAAGGTGGAAAGGAGAGAGGGAACAACTGGAAAGAGAAATGGAAAGATGGAAGCCAGACAGAGCAAATTGTATAGAAGAGGCCGAAAATTGTAGAAGGAGAAGGAAGAGATGGGAGAAACCAAACTGGTAAGTCAATATAAGCTAGAGGAGACAGGGTGGCCAGAAATAAGTTCATTTAGAAGAAGATAATACTGGATTTCAATTATCCCTTTAGTTCTACTGTTCTCCCTTTGCAAGTGGACAATCATAAGGTTCTGGCTGGAAAAAAATATAACCTCTTCATTTTGACTCTGGAAGCAAGGGGAGACCAGAAGATGCTCAGAGGGAAAAGATGTGTGTACACGTTAACACTCAACTTTGAAGCTTTGAAGAAAGCTATGTGGTCATGGAATCTTGAAGTTGGAGGGGAACATTGATGCCTAATCTAATTTAGTCATTTTGCAGGTGAGGAAATTAAGGTCCACAATACTGGATGGGCCTTATTAGAAATTGAGAGTTTGTTACAGTGATGCCGCTGGAAGTCGAACCCACCTTTTTTGCCTCTTTTGTGACTTCTGTGGCTGCTCCTAGAGCTGACCATTTATTTCTCATAGCAGACGCCTGGTCCCTGATAGAGCACTGGGCCTAGGCAAGCTGCTTGCCCCTCACAGCTACCAGAGCTTTCTGAGCAGGGGAGTGATGGAATGGAACTGGGCTGGCAAAGGATCATTCTAGCAGCTGAGTGCAGTAGGCAGAGGGAGGATAAAGAAATCACAATGCCATAAAGCAATGATAAAGTACCTGTGTGACCTTGAACCAACTGTTAATCCCTGAACCCAATTTCTTCCCATATGAAATGACAGCACTGGATGGTCCCATGTACCTCCAACGTTTTATGCTTCTGAACTGTCCCTTTCTGTGATTGTGACAGTTAATGTTACTTAATTGCAGCATCTGATATGCAATGACAGGGGTGTCATTTATGTCCCTCCATGTTGGCCACAGAGGCTCTTAGGTAAATTGGTCACTCCACAAACAGTCCCTGAAAAATGGCAATGCTAGTATCTCGCCAGAGGCTGGACCATGGGGTCCACATGCGGAAGAGGCAGGAGCACGCACATGTCTGCCTAACTTCTCTCTCTTTGATTAAGGAATATTATCCAAGGTTATAGCCATAAAATACCAAGAGTTTGCACAGCAAGAGACTTTACACCAGTTTCCCCAACCCCGACCTGTGAATAGGAATAGAGTCCCAGGGGTTCTGGCTGAAATAGTCCAGTACCTAATTTAAGGCAGAGAAATAGCAGTCAGCTAATTCTGTCACTGATAACATTGTCACTATGAAGAAAAACCTAACTCCTTAATTGTTTCAAAATAATTGCTCTCTTGGTTTTAAAAGGTGTCATTCAAAAGAAAATGCTGTCTCTGGACAGAACTTACCCTTTAGAATCAGGTTGATAATAGCACATTATATGGAGAAGGGTCAATAATGAGAATCTGGATAAATAGTAAGCTCTTGTCATATATGAAGACAGAAGAATCCTCCAAAAGAGAAAAACGTTATGGAGACAATATTGTTCAGAAATGTGTGAGTTGTTGAGAAAGCATTCTCTGAGGTTGCAAATGCTAAATTAACAAACAGCTTCAGGATATTCATTACTGATGGTGAGATGTTTGACGATGTTCTTTTTCTTATCCATTTGTAGCTTCTCTTTATTCACCCTTTTTGCTAACTTTTGAGATGATCTCTTTATCATTGATGTTAGGGAATTTTAGAAATTATACAGCATTTCTTGTGGATTTTTTCTTTTGGCCCTTGAAAAATTCTGTTCAAGTTTTATCTCCTTTCAATGCTGCATATTTTGTTCATGTTTCTTCATTTTGTTCTATTTTAAAACTTTTATGTATATGAGGTCTGCCCAGAAAAAGTCCAGCCATTGTCAATATACTAAGCACAGTTTGCATGACATTGATGTAACCTGGAAGCCGAGGAGCCTCAACTAGAATGTGCATATGTGAGCAATGATGACTTCACTGTCTAGTTGGGGGACAGTAGATGCTGTTGAGTGAGGATGTGTACTGTGTGGCCATTATATTCAAAATGACTGAGAGAGTACAGGAACAAGTCTGCCTCAAATGCTGCCTTAAACTTGAACATTCCTCCATGGAAACTATTTGGATGACTCAGAAGGTCGCAGCTGTGGGCACTGGTGATTGGCAGCTTCATTACCACAACATGCCCACTCACGCATCACATCTTGTGCAGAGTTTTTGGTGAAACATCAAATTGCCCAGGTGACTCAGTCCCCCACAGCCCAGATTTGGTGCCCTGCAACCTGGCTTTTCCCAAAACTAAAATCACCTTTGAAAGGGAAGAGATTTCAGATGGTTGATGGGATTCAGGAAAATACAACGGGGCAGCTGTTATCTGTGAGGTCCCAAGGTGCCTACTTTGAAGGGGACTGAGGTGTCACTGTCCTATGTACAATGTTTCTTGTATCTTGTATCATCTTCAATAAATGTCTCTATTTTTCATTGTAGATGGCTGGATACCTTCTGGACAGACCTCATATACACTCTACTTAGAGAAAAAGGAACAAGTCATAAGAGTACACTTAATATTTTTTCACAAGCTAAAAGTATTCTTATAACCAACACTGAAAACAAGAAATGGCATGATTCCAGCACCCGCCCCCCCGCCCGAAACCTTCCTCCTGCTCTCATCTCATCATGCTGCCAATATAACAACTATCCTGATGTCTAACAGGAAGATTCATGTTGTCTGTTTTTCCTTTTATATAAATGGAATCAATATATTACTTCCTCACTAATTTCCGTCTCTGTGAATATTTCCTCCTTTCTCTGGAACTCCCAGTAGTCAGAGGGTGAACTTTTTGGATTAATACATTGTATCTATTATATATTCTCTTCCAATTTTCTCCTTTTTTTGCTCTATGTGCTGGGATATAGCCTCAACTTATCTTTTAATATTTTGATATTTGTGTTAGACAAAGATTTCTTAGGTATGACACCAAAAGTATGATCTCTAAAAAAGGAAAATTGATATGATATCTTCAAAATTAAGAACTTATTTTCATAAGATACTCATAAGAGAATGAAAAGGCAAGTCACTGATTGGGAAATAATATTTGCAAGTTACATACCCAATAGAAAGCTTGCATCTTTGTATATACATTGAGCATATATAAAGTATAATCAAATTCAATAATAAGAAACAAAGCAACCCAATTTAAAAATAGGCCAAAGATTTGAACAATTAACCTAAGATATATGAATGGCAAATATGCACATGAAAATATGTTCAACATAAATAATCATTAGGGAAATACAAATTAAAACTACAGTGTGATACTACTGCACAGTCAGTATGGCTAAAGTTAAAAAGACTAACCTAACCAAGTGTGGGCAAGGATGTGGACCAACTGGAATTCTTAGACATGATTGATGGGAATCTAAAATAGTACAATCACTTTGAAGAACAATTCGGCAGCTTCTGAAAAAGTTAAACATATACCTACCATGTGGCCCAGCTATTTAACTCCTATGTTCTTAGTGAAGAGAAATGTAAGCGTATAGGGTCTGTCCAGAATGTATCTAGCTATGTAATAAAAAAAAAACAGAGACATTTATTTAAGAAGATACAAGATACAAGAAACATTGTTCATAGGACAATGAAGCCTCAGTCCCCTTCAAAGTGGGCACCTTGGGACCTCACACAGTTCTCCCAATCTCCATCAACTGCCCTGTTGTATTTTCCTGAATCTCATTGACGGTCTGAAACCTCTTCCCTTTCAAAGGTGATTTTAGTTTTGGGAAAAGCCAGATGTCTCAGGGCACCAAATCTGGGCTGTGGGGGACTGAGTCACCTGGGTGATTTGATGTTTCACCAAAAAACTCTGCACGAGATGTGGTGCATGAGCAGGTGCATTGTTGTAATGAAGCGGCCAATCACTTGTTGCCCATAGCTGTGGCCTTCTGAATTATCCGAATAGTTTCCTCAGAGGAATGTTCAAGCTTAATGCAAAATTTGATGCAGATTCATTGCTCTACTTGCTCAGTCATTTTGAATGTGATGGCCACACAGTACACATGCTCACTCAGTGGTGTCTACTGCTCCCACTGACTAGTACAGTGAAGTCATCATTATTCACCCCTGTGCATTCCAGTCAACTCTCCTTGGCTGCCAGGTTACATCAATGTTGCACAGATCATTCTAGTTATATTAACAATGGCTGGAATTTTTCTGGACAGACCTCGTATGTTCATACAAAAATTCACATTCAGATATTTATAATAGGTGTTTTGGTAGCAGCAGGATTTGGAAACAACCCAAACATCCATTCATGGGTGAATGGTAAACTAATTATAAAATATGCAAACCATGGAATAATATATATTCATGGTCTTCACTGTTGTACTGGCTTATGGATATACATGCACATTAAACTCATTAATGTTGCACATCTGAATTTTTTAAAACCTTACTCTCTTCCCCTCAGAATTTTAACATCCTTTTATCTTTTCTTCCATTATTCACTAGACCTTTAGAAAACTATTATTTTTAGGAAGCTCTTTTTGCTTCCAGAGGTGTGAGGGTATATATTTTGGCTCTTACTTTCCTTTCTTATATATATTTTTCGTGGCTCACAAGATATATCAGGTATGCTTGAAGATTTTCTTTTTGGGGTCATGTTCTTTTCTGATTTGAATATGACTTTTTTGCTTTTTCGTGTGCTATTGTTGCTTTTAATGACATTCAAGGCAGAAAGTACATTCAAGTGATCATACACCACATGCATCCAACACCTTTAAACTTTTTTTTCTGGAAGACATATTTGTAAGACATTCCTATGTCTTGATAAATGATGTGATTCATCCTGGACCCACTGGGTTGGAATTGTCACAAAATAAGAACCCAGAACCTTCCAACAACGTAACTGAAATACAACAGAGCAGCCGAGGTAAAGCTATGTTCTTTTCACATGTAATTAAAAAATGAAAGAAAAAATCAATGATCGCCCTAGTATTTTCAAATCTGGATTTTTTTTTTCTGCTTGAAAGACAAAAGTTCAAGAGAAAAACTTGAACTGCTTGGTTAACTGTAAGTTTAGCAAGGATTGAGACTGGCCACAAACTTGATAGTAATCAGCAACGTCGTCGCGCTCTTGTGAAAATCTGCCATTGTTTTGGGTCACGTTCAGTATAAGGCAGAAAAAATCAGAATGATTCTCCTTCTAGTAATCTTTTTAGAGCTGTACTTTAAAATAACATCAAGTTTTGTTCATAAATATTTATTATGCATCTTCTATCTATCCCAGGTTCTGTGCTAGGCATCGATAATATAATGGGGGAAATGCTACCCACCCCATTAGCATGCTTTAAAGTGCTAAGCTCCCCTTTATTACCTGTACTTAGTCCCAATCACTAGAAACACTTCAAGCGAGCAACTGGGGTCTCTCAGATGCCACCAGGAGTTTTTGGACACAAGCCTATCAAGTCATCCTGGGCCCCAGATCTGGCACCTGATTCCAGGGTATAGGCCTGGCAGGCCAATCTTTCCTGCTGACCAATGTGATATTTTCTTCCAAGATCACATGACCTTCAGGATGGTGCTGACTTGTACTGTTTATGCAGACAGGAATCCTGGGGAATTTGCCTGGGACTCTGCCTACCTTCAAGGCAAACCTGGGGTAAGGAGCACACTTTCTGTTAATGAAACAGAGTGTTCAGAGGTCAAGTGCAAGAGAGCACAAGGGGACTGGGGCAAGTAATTTAGATGCTAGAAAATGAGGTACCTGTATCCACAGAAAGAAGTTTGGACTTTATATTAAGGTCAGTTGCAAATCCGTAAAAGGATTTAAATGGGAAACTTACCTGATCACATTAGTGTCACCTTACTTCAATTAAAAAAAAAAAAATAAACTAACAAAAAGAATACCTAAGACTGTACTAAGACTATAGACCAAAGACAAAGACCAGAGGAAAGAAGTTAGTCCTCACTGGAAAGGTTAGAGTGACAACTTTTCTTCCCTCTATGATGACTTAGGGAGGAGGAAATGCTATTTCTTTATGGCTTTCTGAGACGAAATCAACTTAATTTATATCAGGGGAAAATTTGTCTGAACATTAAGAGGACAGCTTTTCCCGTGACAGGGAAATATGGGAATGATCCACCAATGTGTGGCTGGCCTCTGTCCCTGGAAACTTACAGGAAAACATCATCCCTACTGGCTTCTCACTTCTCCTTGTCCCAAGGATGATAACAAAATAGAGAAGCTTGGGAACTGCACTTTCAGTTTCAAGTGATAAGGATGCCATCTAGTTAGTTAAGTAATGGGAGGGGTGTTAGTGGTTTACACAATTAAAAAGTCAAAAAAGAGACCTAGCTTTAGGCATGGCTGGATCCAGAGCATCTAGAATCAATTTCCCCCTATTTCCTTCCCCTGCCTTCCTTTTTGTTGGCCACGTTGCCCAAGCAGTGTCTCCAAACTTACATGCTACTTCCTCAGCAGCCTCAGTGAAATGATACTACAGCTCTCTCAGCAGTATGAGCAAAATTCTAAAATTCACTCAGTCTTGGTTTGAGCTAAGGCTTACACATGGACCAATTATTGAGACTAAGTAGTTAGAATAGTCTAATTTGTCAGTCATATGCTCAACCTTGGAGCGGGAGGTATTGGGTCAGCTCCACCTAAATGAAAGCCTGAGAATGATGAGGTGATTCCCACAACTATGCTGCAGTGTTTCTAGCGGAGAAGAAGGAAGATGTGCTGGGCAGGCAAAACAAACAAACAGAAAGCAACAAAACAAAACAAGCCCCCCGCCCCGCCACACACACAGAGATGTCCACTCTGTATTTTAAAGTCATTTTCAAGTCTACATTTACTGAGTTTGTTATCTTAAGATGATGCCCAGCCAAGAGCATTCCTAGAGTTACTACATTTTACTCTGGGACCATTTATGCTTTTGCTATCATTCTCCAAAAACCTTTTTCTCTTTTTCCATCTCACACACTTTACAATGAAAGCCAAGGCATAAAGAAAGTAACTTCTTGGCTGTGGGTCGCCCAATAAAAATATGTTCTGATATATGCCCTGGACTACAAATACCTCTTGGCAAGAAAAATAATAAAACTAGCTGCCCTTATCATCGGGGAGAAGAACCATGTGTAACCAGTGTACGACTTTCAAACAACAGATTGTCCCCAGTAGTGGTGAACCATGGGAAATGACAAATGAAGCCTTTTCAGGCTGTCTGTCCCCTGTACCTTAGATGCGTTCTGAACTGAGCACAGCCATAGCGGAGAGACACTGAGGCACTGTGCCCAGTTAATCCTTAGTGCTCACGCCAAGGCTGCCAACAAAGGTCCCATTGTCACGGCACAGTGGGGCTATGGGTACCAGTACGCTTGGAACTGGATGGAGACCACGAACTCATTGACTGAATGCTGTCTCCCACCCCCTCCCCCAAATGGAAATCAGTGCCTGACACTTAGCTTTCATGGACAGTCTGACAATACCATTCTCAATGTGCACATGCTTGTGAGGAAAAGGGATGGAGACACTAAAGGCAGACTTCACTTCCAAACCTCAGAGGGGTTCTCACATCATTGAGAAAAACTGATTTAGCAAAATTATGGTGAGTGCTGGCTGCCTTTTAATTGCACGCTGAGTTCCGTGGTGATGTGTCTGCTTTTCCTCACACATTACAGAACTAAAAGAAGTTGCAAGGAAAAAAAAGATGGGAATCAAGAGTCTCTGAAACTTCCTTGAAAAATTTTCAGTTTCGGCGCTACCGTGCTGGCTGTTTCTTTTGATTCCTCACAAAATGATCTCACTTTCCATGTTGGAGGTTATTCTCTTGAACCGTTGCAGACAGTTTTCTGTTATTACTTTAATTCACAGTAAGCTGTTGGCAATTGCTATCAAATTGCTTCATGGATCAATTCTTCCTTCATAGCCCATTAAATTTTGCTTTTTTGTCCTGAGTAAGAAGTTACAAACACATTTGGTTACATTTGGTCAGTGGGCCATAAGCTCTTTACTCCTCTTTAGATCTTAGTGCAATAGACTTACATTAGGATTTCTGAATGCCTCCTATTTATGGGGCTTTTTCCTATGCAGCACCATCCTGCTGTTATGGAAAAGTCTGTTGGGATTCAATGTTATTTGCTTGAGTGTGTAATCAGGAAGTGGTATAAGTATACGGGGTGTCCTTATACTGATCAAATCCCAGCAGCCTTGTTGTCAGTTGCAAAAATGGACACAAATTAGTTCTCTCCCTTTATCCAGGCCACTTGGCAATGTGACTTTGCAGCTCTCTTTGCCAAGAAAAGTCTCTTTATCGTCCTTTTAAATGTGAGCTGGCCCTGTGATTTGCTTTGATAAACAGCATGTGGCAGAAGTCGTGATGTGCCTGTTCCCAGCCTGGGTTTCAAGAGGCTCTGCATGCTTCTGCTTGCTCTCCTGGAAGCCTGCTTCCCTTAGGTGAGCAAGCCCAGACTAGCTTGCTGGAGGATGAGAAGCCGCTTGGAGGACAGCCATGGTGCCCTGGCCTCCAATAAATCAGACCCCAGCTGACCTAACAGCTGACGCCACACTCAACAAAGCCCAGCCCACATTACTGACCACAGGGCTAGATAAATAGTTAATGTTTTGAGCCATTGCATTTTTAGTGTGGTTTATTAGGCTATAAAAAGCAATTGATAAAATCCTCATTTCATGTGTTCTGGTGGTCCTTGGCATTCTCACCTTATCAACACTATCACCCAGCTTTTATTTCAGACTAAGAAATCCTTGCTGTATGCCTGGTTAGAAAATTAATGAAGCTAGAGATCTGTTATTATATCATTTACTCGAACGTCTGTGATGGTATCAGGCTTACGTTAAAAGACTTTGAGCAGCTCATCATTGCCTTCTGGAATAATGCTCAAGCTTATCAACCCAACATTTAAGGCCCTCCACAATTTGACTTTGCCTAACCTTTCAACCTTACGTATATTTTCTTTCATTCTAAACCATTTTTTCCGGGCTATCGAAATTACTTTATTTATTCCCAAATTACAGTGCACCCCTCCTTGTTACCTTTCCTCATACTGTTCCCACCACCTGGAATGCCCTTCCTCTCATCTCCGCATTGTAAAATCTTACCTAACCGTCCAAGTCCATTTCAAATGTTACCTCTTTTACGACGCTTTTCTTAAACATCCTGATCATATTCCTTCCTCTTCTGGGATGCTGGAAGGCCTTGGCTCCTCGCCTTTAGGAATCACCAATAAGTCCTGAATTCTCACTGCTTTGTCCCCTGCGACGCTCTAATACAGGACCTTACCTCTACCATGTCATCATAGAGCCTACTGAGTGCTCATTGTAAGCCAGACCCTCACAAGTAGCTCATTTATTTCTCTTACCACATCTGCTAAATACCATTGCTTTTAGCTCATGGGTAATAAAATGATTGGTCCAAGGTTCCACAACCCCTGGGTTGTATTAAACCTGGACTTTCATGTTGTCTCTTAAGTCTCCCTCACAGTCCCTTGTGCGGGGACATGGGCAGTCACCAAATCAATGTTTTGAAGAGAGCACGGCCAGGTCTTTGACCCCACATTTTGGCCCACAGGAACCTCTGTACCGAGTTAGGGAGTCAAAAGAAAGGAAGGTAACTGCTGAGGGGACTCAGTGGGGTAGCTGGTCGGTGATACTGAGCTCTATCGAGACTTGTTTCTTCAACTTTCTTTGGCTAATCTAGAATGTCCTGAAATGTTTTATGAGTGATTATTGCCAGACAGTGTCTCAACACTATGTAGACAGTTAATAAGTGCCCTGCTGTTTGCTGCTAATTGGGAACTAATAACTTTTCTCCGCTCCTGGTCATAATGAATTTCTGTTTGTGTAGCCCAGCTTGTCCATAAGATTGACACCCAAAATTTTGGCTTTAAATGATCAGATTTCAATACAGCAGCTACCTTTTGGCCTGGGTCCTGCAGAGCACGTCGGCTGTGGATCCAGAGTAAAAGAGGGGAAGGTTGGCATCTTTGGAGGTGCAGGCAAGCCTCTCTCCTTTTACCAAGGTCAAGTTTGGTTATTTGGAAAGCCATGGATTATTCTCTCTCACACATCAAGAGAGTGGAAAAATTTTCCTGTATTTGCAAGTGTGTTCCTTCTTAAAATAGTGAAAAAAATAAAGGAACTCAAGAGGAATCATGATTTAGTGTTATTGAGAAGTATTCCTGTAGACAGAAACATTCAGATTCTAGTTTCGAATGGCAGGAAGGATGAAGCTGACTTAACAGTTTTGCAGCCTTCACAGTGACCCTGCTGTTCATCTTCAGTTTGGTCAAGAAGAGTGTCTGCTTGAAAGACAGTTCCCATGCCTGCGGTCTCACAATGGGAGAAGTTTGTCCTTGAACCTGGGTTCTATAGGATGCAGGCTTCTTGACTAAACTTGTGCTCTCACTGAGGAGTTTCCTGGGTCTTCATATCAAATGGTCCCTCCCTTGGGCATAACCTTGGTGTGGTTGCCTCAGAATACGGCACCTGTGCCTTAAAGACAACAGTCAGACCCCATTTCAGCTAAAGAAATAGCTACTTACTGCAGAAGGCTCAGGGCTACATGTGGATCTTGTTAGCACCAAAGCACAGTACCAAATCTGGAAATGGTGATGCGTGCCAAGCCCCCTTTCTGGCTCCTTGAAAGCCTCTGACCCCAGTGGAGTTGCAGCTTGGCTGATGCCAAAAACATTTACAGTTCAATTTGATACAGCAAATATCTGCAGGCACAACGAAGGCCTGACAGTGTGCTAGGCCCAGAGGGGAATTAGACTTGATTTCTATTCTCCAAAATCTTTTCAAGGATATAATACAAATACATGACATTGGAGAGAAAAAATAGAGCTTTTAATACAAACTGCTTCTCATTGTGTTTCCCATGGTTTTTATTCCATCAGGGTTCATTTGCTTCCTCTCTTATGATGTCACTTTCTCATTTTCAGTCCGAAAAACAGCAGAGACAACAGCCAGGCCAATATTTTAAAGCACCTTCTTGACAATTACAGTACTTCATTCTGAATTAATAACCTGCCATTTGAACATCTAGTAACAATAAAAATGTTACTAGATGTTCATGATTGGACTGTTTCAGTGTCTTGCACATAATAGGTACACAGGAAATACTGAATGGAAGAATTAGTTAATATGCCAAGGAAAATTAGCCATGTGGTTAAGTGCATGTTTTCAAATATAAGGATGCCTGAGTTTGAAGCATGACCCTGCCGCTTACTTGCAGTGACACCATGAGAAAATGCCTTTACCTCTCAAAGTCTCTCAGTGTCTTCATCTGTCAAACTAGAATAATAAACATAAGCCCTGGTTGGTGTGGCTTAGTGGATTGAGTGCTGGTCTGTGAACCAAAGGGTCATGGGTTCGATTTCCCAGTCAGGGCACATGCCTGGGTTGTGGGTCAGGTCCCCAGTAGGGGGTTCACAAGAGGCAACTGCACATTGATATTTTCTCTCTCTCTTTCTCTCTCCCTTGTCCTCTGTCTAAAAATAAATAAATAAAATCTTAAAAAATAATGAACATAATTATAATAATAAATGATAATACCTAAACTGAGGGTG
Source organism: Glossophaga mutica (assembly GCA_039655065.1). NCBI lineage: Eukaryota > Metazoa > Chordata > Mammalia > Chiroptera > Phyllostomidae > Glossophaga > Glossophaga mutica. The sequence goes on along the minus strand of CM077304.1, from coordinate 18,600,130 downwards.
GTTATGATGTTTAAGCAGAAAGCTCAGTATGCAGGATGTATTAAGCACTTAACAAATATTATTACTGTTACCATTATAATTGTTATAATTGCCAAGCATCATACAATATGATTTATTTGCCTTTTTTCTCATTAAATGTTCACAATGAATATTTTGAACTAGGTATATATATATATACATATATATTTCTCCAATTGAAAATCAAAACTCACAGATAATGAACTTGTCCAAGGCCATAGAAGAAGCCAACTCAGAAATCTGTTTCCTCAACCCCCAGCAACCACAGAAGATAATGCTTTGAGAAGAGAAATGCTCTTTATGAACTGTAAATTTTGTGGCAAGCTTATTATTCCAGACTCAGCAAAGGTTATTCTACACAACTGAGGTAGTCAATAAGTTTGGCTGACCTTGAAGTGGGATAATTCAGTTTAGAGCTAAGTTTTCTCTGAAATCTCTTTGCAGAATGCTAGTGTTATTTCCCATCAAATAAAATGCAAGGGTTCTCATTTTCTTTGTTATCATCCCCCACCTCCCTTCTCAGACCAATTGTCACACCAAGAACCTGCAGCTGGGTTATAATTTAAGATATTTTCAGCAATCTTAGGGTCCTGTCCAAATTTAGGTATTCATCTCCAACAGATCTTCCAGTGGGGCACTGAAACCCTTAAATACTGACTCCCTCTGATCAGCACCCTACCAAACCACATCTCAGACTCAGAGACATATGTGCACACCACAGTGCCTACAGGGACCAAGAGTGTCTCTGGCAGGGTGGACCGGACTGGAGTTCATACGCAATAATATTTCCTAAAGCACTCAGATCTGGAATTTGGTCATTCTTGGTCCTTGTGATCATGGGCTTTTCTGTAATCTCTTCTTACGAAAGAGATTCCCAAGAGTCCCAGCTCTAGGTGAATCTCCAGTGATGTTGGTGGCAGCTCCCAACAGCTAGGTCTTTCAAGATCTACTCCTTGCTCACAAACCTACTGTGCAAAGGATATCTCAGGCATGATAACATGCCTAATCTTGGAGAGCTTCCATTTAGCGTGGGGCTCTGGTAGCAGCCTCCTTAAGTGTTGGCAGTTGCTGGTTTTCTATTCTAATGGTCATGGACCATTCTGCTGGCAACTGCACTGATCTCTAAGCCTCTCGGGTCCTCTGGAGTTTAGAGCCCATCCTGACTAGCAGCAGTGAGAAACACCATCTGGAACACCATCTCGGCCATCAGAATTGCTTGAGTATGAACTGCTACTATTAATAATAATGGTAATAAGTTAACCTAACATTAGCTACAATTTTATATACTTCCTACATGTATACCCTAAATTAATACTTTATCTTGATCACAATTTTATGTAAAATATTCATTTAAGACCTGAGGAAATTGAAGACAGCCAAATCTAAATGATTTGCTCAAGGTTACCAGTTAGTGGCAGAGCAGACATTTGAACTCAAATGTGTCTGATGTAAAAGCTCTTTTATCTTCAAACTGCCATTTGTTAAGTGGTAGGTACCATTCCATTCTGAGAGCCTTGTATATATTGTCTCACTTGAAGAAAGCGTGGACATTGGGTGCTGTGGCAACCATCCATCCTTCTGAGATGGCCCACGTATTCACTCAGGATTCTGAAGATGCGCACCTTCTTGCTGGAAGTGCCTATCAGGACACTGGCAATGGCTCAAATTCTATGCTGATCTCTTCTCCTCTCTGCTAGCATTCCTCCCACCACCTCTACAAAGCAAATCTGGAAAAAGCCTGCTTTCTCCTAAGACATGTCAACCAAACTCCCAATTCTGGCTGATCTAGGTTCCTTGAAAACTGGTGGCAATGAATGCATCTTACACCAAATAAACCAATTTGTGGGTGTTCCAGAAAGCAAGGTGGAGTCGAATCTAATAACTAGCATAAAACTCCAACTTTGATTATCCATGAATGGAGTATCCATATAAAATGTTTAATCTCATATGTAAAATGGCTTAAAAAAATATAGTCTACAAATGCCAGGTATGATTATTCTAGTCAATGCTATACTCACCCTCCCAGCATGTATGTGCCAAGTGAACATAAAGAACTTCGGGAGTAGTCTGAACCAAGTATAATTGGACTATCTGATGGTGACACCCAGCAATGCCAGGGTTAGAGTCCTCATATAACAGGAAAGCTGGGGCTGAGCTCTGGTCCTGCCATTACCAAGCTGGGGAAACTTTGGCAAGCCACTGGCTTTCTCTGATCTTCAGTTTAGTTCAATAATAAGAACAATGATAACATATATAAAATACAAAAGCAATTATTAATGGTTGATTTATATACTCCATCAAACATGTGCTTTTTAAAATATATTTTATTGATTATGCTATTACAGTTGTCCCATTTCCCCCCTTCATTCCCCTCCACCCTGCACACCCCCTCCCACCCACATTCCCCCTTTAGTTCATGTCCATATGTCATAAGTTCTTTAGCTTCTACATTTCCCACACTATTCTTGCCTTCCCCCTGTCTATTTTCTACCCACCATATATGCTACTTATTCTGTGCCTTTCCTCCCTCTCTACTCCTCCCAAACATGTGCTTTTCTAAGATCTTTACAAGCAATATCTTATTTGGTCCTCACAATAGTCCTCTGTGCCAGTGAGACCCCATTTTACAGATATATCAACAGAGGCCCGGAAATCTTAAATAACTTATCCTTGGCTTCATATCAAGTAAGTAAGGAAGCCAGTATTTGGATCTAGATCAAATTCCATTTTTCTATTCATTGCAAAATCAAGAGGAAATTATTTTAGTGTTATTTGTGCCCTGTTTCTCTTTCACTTGCAGGAGAATTAGCTACAGTTGCATTTAGAATCCTAAAGAAGAAGGAAGAATCTTGCTAGAATCCCAGAGAGAACAAATAGAGTCCTAATAAGTAAAGCAGGCACATGATTGATTATGACATTTTCCTAATACACAAGTTATGCTTGCTTTCTCCTTAGAAAATGCTTTTCAGACTGAGGGCATTGCTACTGGAAGATGCTACCAGGGGAGAAAATGGAATATTGTACTTAACTCCTTGTATTACAGCTATTGATTGAGCCTTCTCTCTAGCTTCTTCTGGATAGCATTATTAATGGAAAGTATTGGAACTCATCAACATCCTAAACTTGTCACATAGTAGATCAACTTCAATGGCAGAATGAATAGACACATGTTTGCAGGATGAAAGAATGTGTAAATGAATGAATGCCTGGCTCTTTGCCCTTGGAATTCTTTGTTCTTTTCTAGTAGAGCTAAATGACTCTCTGGTAGAGTTAAAAGACTAATCTTGTCCTTTATCACTCAGAGGCTAAGAAACCTAGTTCAGCAACTCAGGTATTGAGTTAATCTTGGCACTCATGTTTCTAGGCTGTTGTAGGTCTCTGTCATATTTCTTATAAAAGAGTAGTGGACATTTGTTGTCCATGAGTGCCCAGAATACACATTGCCTTCTTTCAGAATCATGGACTCCCTACTCTGAGTTCATGTGATTCTGATGGGGTCAAACTGCTTTCTTCCCTTCAGCCCTCGGAGTGAATCCAGGGTCCAGGTAAGAATAATCAGTGTATGCCATTCTTGGGCCAGATTAATTGCTTAGCTTGTAGAAGATCACATTACTCACACTGCCCCAGTGAATTGCAGGACTTTTGTTGAGGCAATAAGGAAAAAGTTATTTTCCACTCAGGATGCTAAGCTGGTTCAATGTAAGCCTAGAGCTGCTGGTGGCCACCTTGCCACTGCAGGAGAATAGCCTGCCTGAGAATGAAGCCAAATTAGGAACAGTTTTGTCAAGAAATGAAGAGAGAGGTATTCTCGACAACACAATGTACATACTGTTTAAAAATTCACCCATGTTTGATGACAGGTCTGCTACTTAACTTTCAGTTATTTAATCCAATAAACTTAGCCTCCTCGAGCGCGCTTGTGTGTGTGTGTGTGGTCTGACCACCAGATTGCACTGCCATGTAAATGCATCCCCATGTTTGCTGAGTACTGTGCTTTAAGGCCCTAACCTAACTTGCCCCACTACAGGTTATAAACTGCTATTCTGACCAGGGTCTGCCTCATGCTCGTGGTTGTATGTAGTCTCTAAGTCTTTGTTCATCAAGTATGTGACTGTTCCATCATTAACAGAGTCTTAAAGTTGCTGTTTTGACACATGTTAGTATAGAAAACTGGTGGTTTTCAGTTAAAGATATAATAGTATGGTTTAATAGGTAAGAGGCTTCGGACTCAGGTAAAGCTGAGTTTATAGCTCAGAAGCTATATAACCTTAGGCAAATTGCTTTATCTCCATGAAACTCAGCTCTCTTGACTATAAAATGGGGATAAAAATGTCCACACTGCAAGGAATTAGATAAGATTTGTAAAGCACATAGAGCTTGGCAATAAATAATAAATGCTCCATAAATGGTAGCTATTAAATTATTTTTTATGTCTTAAAGGCAATCTACCAAAAAAATAAAAAGCCTCTCTGGTCTCCCTCAAAGCTATATACTGACTAATGTATAAAAAACAGATACCAAGTATACTTGGAAGGAAAACACTATTGTAAAGAAAGACCCTTTACACCAGATTGTATGATCAATGAGCACTTCAGAAACTGGAGATGGTAAGGCCTATACTGTTCTGTAATGTGGACTTCAGAAAGAAATCAAACTATCCTCAGAGTTTTTCTTTAATTGAGAGCACTTGGGCAGAACAATAAAAAGCTTAAATTTATAAGGCACTAAATACTTTCTGTGAATACAAGAAAATATGGGAGGTCATTTTAGATTCCTTTTAAAAGATTAGAGAAATATGGGTAGGAATTCTTGATATGAAATCAGCTAAATCAATTATCACAAGTAAACAAATAAAAATTACAATAATTTATTTACATGTATATACTGGAGTATGAGACAAAAATTGTCTCTGTAATTTTTTTGAATGGAAAATAGAAACGGGGGCGAAAAAGCAGAATAATTGTAGTAGAAAAGAAATATTAAGGAGAATATAAAATAATAATAAACAAATAGAGCAATATTTCTAAAGTCATGAATGTCCTAAGAATGAACGAACTGTGGTTGACAGAGGCTATAATATATAATGAAGAGGAGCGGAATATGCCACCCCAAAATATGTCTCTTTGGTATATTGATTACTTTGAATTAAAGTTACTTACAAAACAGCCAATGCAAGAAGGACACTCTGACCCCCTTTGTCCTTTTGAAAGCAGGAAAGAAATCTCCCACATGAAAGGTACCCACCATATACCAAGAGAGTAGAAGGCATCCTTATTACCAGAGATAGGTAATTGGGAGTTGACAAGGCTGTATAAATGAAACTTGTTACTTCTTCATTAATTTTCTACCCCAAGTCCAAAGCCCTCTGCTTTGTCAATTCTTCACATTTTTAAAAACTTTTGTCTAAAAACTACCTGCTTTCATCACTTCTTTGAGTTTCATATTTCTATGGGCTCCCGTATGTATGTAGCTAAATTTGTTTTGCCTTGTTAATCTGTCTTCTGTCAATTTAATTCTTAGACCAGCCAAAAAACCTAAAGGGGAAGAAGGTAAAAGTTTTTCTCCCTTACAGTAATTAAGTAACTGAAGACCAAGTTGCCTTACTGGGACAAAACTCTCTGATCAGGAAAAGGTCAAGTGGAATGAAAATAGAAATCCAAATTTGAAAGATGACAAAGTAGTAATAAAAAAGGCCACATAAATAATAACATTCAGACTTCCGGCCAAGATGGAGGCGTAGGTGGACACACTGTGCCTCCTCTAACAACCAAAATTAAGGACAACATATATTTAGAAACAAGAAAACAACCAGAACTCATAGAAAATTGAACTGTACGGAAGTCCAACAACCATTCATCCAGACCGGTAAGAGGGGAGGAGTCTCGGCAGGAAAAAGTGGAGGTGCGGACCCGGGAACGCAAGCAGCAGCGGCTGGCAGTTCCCAGGTGCACAGGCGGCGGCTGGCGGTCCCCGGGCACAGGGGGGCAACTGTGCAGACCCAGTGAGGCCGCACAAGGTGGCTGGCTGACCAGGTGGTCCCACATTCGTGCACGCAGACGGCCCAGGCAGAGGGGAAGTGGCAGAAGGGACTGAATCCAGGAGAGAGCTGAGCAGGTGCCATTGTTCCCTCTCAGACCCCGCCCCCACATACAGCGTCACAACCCAGCGACTGGGCTGCCTTGCACTGGGGGGCGCCTGAGGCTCCACTCCTCACTACGTAACAGCACCCCAAGTCCGCAGATAATCCAGGTAAAGGGGAAGCGGTGGAAAGGACCGGAGTCCAGGAGAGAGCGGAACAGGCACCATCGTTCCCTCTCAGACCCCGCCCCCACCTATAGCGTCACAACCCAGCGACTGGGCTGCCCCGCCCTGAGGAACACCTAAGGCTCCACCCCTCATACGTAATAGCTGCAACCAGACTAAAACCAAACCAAACCAAACCAAACCAAAACAAAACAAAACAAAAAACCACCAAAAATGGCTCAAACCGGAGACCAAATCAAAGCTCCAGAGTCAATTCCTCTAAGCAGTGAAGAGATAGCCAACCTATCAGATGCACAGTTCAAAGCACTGGTCATCAAAATGCTCACAGAATTGGTTGATTTTGCTCACAAAGTAGATGAGAAAATGCAGGCTACAATATGTGAAATGAAGGAAGATGCATGGGGAACCGATAGAGATGGGAAGAAAACTGCGACTCAAATCAATGGAGTGGAGCAGAAGAAAGAAACTAACAACCAAACAGAAAACGAGGAAGAAACAAGAATTCAAAAGAATGAGGAGAGGCTTAGGAACCTCCGGGACATCGTTAAACATCCCAACATCCGAATTATAGGGGTCCGAGAAGGGGTAGAAGAAGAGCAACAAGTGGAGAACTTATTTGAACAAATAATGAAGGAGAACTTCCCCAATCTGGCAAAGGAAATAGACTACCAGGACGTCCAGGAAGCTCAGAGAGTCCCAAAGAAGTTGGACCCAAGGAGGAACACACCAAGGCACATCGTAACTACATTAGCCAAGATTAAAATGAAGGAGAGAATTCTAGAAGCAGCAAGGGATAAGGGGACAGTCACCTATAAAGGAGTTCCCATCAGACTGTCAGCTGATTTCTCAAAAGAGACCTTCCAGGCAAAAAGGGGCTGGAAAGAAATATTTGAAATCCTGAAAAGCAGGGACCTACATTCGAAATTGCTCTATCCAGCAAAGCTGTCATTTAGAATGGATGGACAGATAAAGTGCTTCTCAGATAAGGTCAAGTTGAAGGAGTTCATCATCACCAAGCCCTTATTATATGAAATGTTAAAGGGACTTATCTAAGAAAAAGAAGATAAAAATATGACAGTGAAAAGACAGCAAACTAACAGCTATTAAGAACCACACCTAAAACAAAAGCAAACTAAGCAAACAACTGGAACAGGAACAGAAACACAGAAATGGAGATCACATGGAGGGTTAGCAACAGGGGCGTGGGAGGAGGAGAGAGGGGGAAAAGGTACAGAGAATAAGTAGCATAGTCAGTGGATAGAAAATAGACAGGGGGAGGGCAAGAATAGTATGGGAAATGTAGAAGCTAAAGAACTTATGACACATGGACATGAACTAAAGGGGGGAATGTGGGTGGGAGAGGGTGTGTAGGGTAGAGGGGAATGATGTGGGAGAAATGGGACAACTGTAATAGCATAATCAATAAAATATATTAAAAAAAATAACATTCAGGCCACAAGGTGAAGTTTAGAGTACTCAGTGGAAAGAATCTGAGAAGGCAAGAAAAATGGGGCTGAGAATAATAAGATGCGAAAGAGTAGGGAAGAACTGATAATTTAATAAGCAAGTAGTGGCATAAAGATAGGAGAAAGATCTTTGAGTTAGTCTAACATTCCCAAAGATTCTTTTCAGTAGGATGCAAGATTAATAGGGTATCTGTAAGTGTTCTGCAGAAAGAAGAAAGGGTCTATGGTCAGATAAGTTATGTGGTTTATGTAGGTTTCTTCATGCAGGGCTTTTTCAGAGTCTTTTTATGAGCTGTGGAGTGAATATCTAAAAGTAGAGTAGAAGAATAAAGAACATAGCCTTTTACCAAAATAATTTTTCAGGGAATGATGTGGGGGTGGAGGGTACAGGGATAGAAACTTATAATTTTTTTCAATCAGAGTTTCTCATTCCAGGAAGACTCAGGAGTCAAACATATTGCTGAGATAAAATTTCACCTTGCCTACCTTCTGGCCTTTAGGGAAATGTTCCACCATTGATCATAGCATTATCATGGGACTGTGGAACAGAGCTCTCATTCTTCTGGTACTCTCACACTCAGATTTCAGTAACACCGTGGCCACTGGGACAAGATTTGAAAGTGCTCTTGAATGCCTAATACACCTCCAGCTTCCACTTGGCATGTGAAGCCTCACCGTTTTTATACCCATCTATACAGAGTCCTTTCCTTGTCAGTGTATTTCTATTTTGCTTTTTACCCCTCTAACATCCCAGCATTTGCCCTAGAAAGATTTAATGTATTAATAAATTTAACTAATGTATCTAAATTCAGGCTTTATGCTCTAACACCAATAACAACAAAAACAGTTTTTGAGTTTCTTCAGAGTTTGATTTTTCCAAATAATGTATTGTCTTGAGCTGAAAAGGAATGGAAGGTAGGCAACATTCTAGGATCCCCATTGATTAAGAGGTGAGGGTTGTGTGATTGAAACTCTTCTTTTTCAAATGAGGTTGATTTCCATCCCATTGCCTTTGGCCCTCTCCATTGTCCCTTTAAAAGTCACAGGGTTTGCAAGAACAAGTATAAAGGATACATGGACAATAACAAAGGGTGGGTGGAAACAGGAGGGAGGTGGAGAGGGCTAGGAGGGTGGGCTGCGATGAGGGTAAGAGGCAGAAAACTGTACTTGAACAACAATTAAATTTTTAAAAAAAAGTCACAGGGGTCTGCATCACTCAATATCTTTTGCTTAGGTCAAGATGTTTCCCAGCTCAGCTGAGGAGCAATGAAGTCTTGGGCACTGAGCCTTCATCTTTGTAGATGTTCAAAGTGTTCAGTGTTAGAAAGAAAAAACACAGAGAATTGCCTTTAGAAAACAGTATGTGAATCCACCAACCCCAGAAATTTATTCCTAACAAGTATTTTTGAATGCCATTCTGGGGCTCCTTTAGCAGCATCAGAAAAGGGTAACTACTAACTGGTCAATGAAAAACACTTGCTAATGGTTGAGTGGCTGTTGTGTGATTATTATTTTATTTTTACTGTTAGATGTAAATGTCCATCAGGTATGCACATCCAATGCTGCATATATTTACGGGAAATCAATCTAGATTATCACACGGAAGGTTGAGCAGCAATTCCACTGCTTAGCCATCAGGTGAGTAAGTACACTTGTCCCTCCTGATCCATGGAAAACTGGTTCCTAGACTGTTGCAAATAACCGAAATCCATGGGTGCTCAAATCCCTTATAGAAAATGCTGTCATTATTTGCATATAACTTATATTTGCATATAGGCTATAGCAGGATGTGCCTGCACATCCATTCATTCATTCTTGTGAATTTAATGTAGTGCTTGGCAGGTGGCAAATTCAAGTTTTGCTTTTTGGATCTTTCTGGGGTTTTGTTTTCCAAATATTTTCAATTCTTGGATGGTTCCACAGATTTGGGTGGCTCACTGTATTGCTAAATTCATGCAAGGCTTCATATCTTATGTGCGTTTCAGTAGAAAAGTTTCCTCGAATCCTTTACTACTCCTCACTAAAACTTGTAATTGGTGTGTTGTGTTTAAATCATAGCCTGTTTTGTTTGCCCAGTTAACTCTCCAAGGATATCTATTTTGAGCAGAAATAGCAAGAATAGGAGGTGAAAGTTGTACCTAGAGAATTAATCTAAGAACCCAAACAGAATCCTTTCCAGAGGCAAGAAAATTGACAGAAAATGATGGGTGAGACACAGCTTGCTGTCAGAGTAATCATCTTCAGTTGTGAGAAGGGAGGTGGAGGGTGAGGATGATCACCATTAAATGGAACAGGTATCACGGAGAACGCATTTCCGGGAGCACATTTTGATGGAGATGCCTCATCAACCACCAAGTCTCTGTGCAGCTTTGCAAGGATCATTCTGAAAATGGCCATTGCAGTCTGGATTTCATCGTTTCACATTTGCACCTTGCAGCTTTTAAGGGCCATTAGAGCCTAAATACGGTCCCATCAAAGCTCTACCTAAAAAGGGTTATTGCCAGCAACCAGATATTCTGTGGAAATCTCGGCTTTCGACAGTTCTTAAACAGGTAAATACTTTTGCTTATGAGAGAAAATGACGATCTGGAAATTCTGATGCTCTAAAACACTGACAGCGTCCGTGAGCTATTGAAAATTTGACATTGACTCCCATAACACTTGTGTGATAGTGTCACTGTCCCACAGGTTGGGCTTGACTATTAGAGTTCATGTCTTTTGAAAATTTTGCATAGTGCAAGGCCCTAAAATTCAGGCTAATGTTTATCACTCAACTCTTACATAGATATTCCCAGATTCATACTGAGATATTATTTCCCTTGGAAATGCTTTCTGTCCCTGCCAGTTACTGACTGCAATCAGATAGCTTTGCGTGAGCGGGCATACCAATTAGAGGCCTTGTCTGGGTTACATGTGATGCCTTTGCTCTGAAGCTCAATGGCACATATGCACAGAAACAGAAACAGAGAGGAGAAAACCCAATTCCCATAAAAACCTGGAGACTATTTCTGTCCTTAAAATTACATGTGTACATTTACTCAAGGTGGAAGGCAAAATAGCCATAAAGCATGGAGAATAAAAGAAGATTAATGAGGAAAAGAATCTGACAACAATATTTAATTAGAATGCAATGGCCTGGCCCTATTATCATGTATTATTATACATCTTGTCATTAACCAAATCTGTGGCTAAACTGTGGGCATTTGTCTTCATTATGTAGTAAAATGGTATAATGAGCAGGTTCTAAACAATGAATTACTGCCCTAAAATCATTGCAAACCTGGAGAATGGTAGACGTTTCTGTTCTGACTCAATAGGGTCTGATAGCGACAGCTCAATCTTGCTTTGAGAGATGAAGGAAGAGAAATTCTTCTGTCTTTAAAATTGTGGGTAGATACATACACCCAAGGAGTCTCAAAATGTGACAATTAGCAAACTTGGCATCCAGAGGCCCGGAGGTCTGTCTCTGCGATAAACTTGCCAAGAGACCTTTTTGGAATGTAGTTTCCTCTTCTGTCAGATGTGATGAATCTCTATCGTATCGGAGGTCCCTTCTGGTGCTAATATTCCGTGTTCCAGAAAATGATAAAAATTGTTAATTCTTGTTTGGGGTCAAGTTCAACTGGTTTTCAGGAAGCCATTCTTCACCCATTCATTTGTTCATTCACTAAACATGTATTGTATGTTAATAGAATGCAAATTGATATTTCAAGTATGAATGATTCGGAGATAATTTCTGCCCATAAGTTAGTTCTGTGGTTCCCAGTCTTAACTGCACATTAGAACAACTAGAAAAAATATTTTAAAATCCTAATGCCTGGGCTCTGGTCCCAGAGATGCTAATTAAAATGCTTTGCCATGGGGCTTCATTGGAAAGTGCATCCTGGCTTGAGAAACTCCTGGTCTAGAGGAAGATGCAGAAATTACAATACATTATACCGTAGTGTTAAGTGTGATGTCTCTTAAAGAAACTCTTTGCACTCACTGAGTGAACCAACAGCCTACAGAGAATGTTCTCCTGCAGGAAGAAACATCTGAGGTTAATTTTAGAAGAAAAGCAAGAGTTAAGCTGGCTGAGAGCGAAAGCAAATGTATTCCTGGAAGAGAGAACTGCACATACCGATGCAGACACAAGAGATAGTACCAACACGCCCAGAACCTCAGAAAGTTCCTTCTCTCTAGAGTGCAAGGGAAAAGGCTCGGCAGATAAAGTTTAGGAACATTAGTCACTTTGTTCCCCAATATCCCTTTGTGTTAGGGAGGGACACGGCTACCCAATTAGTAACCATGTTCCCCTGCTCCCTAGCAACTAGGTCTGGACATATAACTAAATTTTGGCCAATAGAGACGTGACAAGAAATGATGTCACAATGTCTATGTCTCATCCTCAGGAAATAACCTGCTTTCCTCCACTGCCTTTTTTTTTGCCTTCCCATGAGCTGAAACACAGCAATAGTGCATCATCCATGCTGGTCAACAACATCCTGGGAATAGGAGGCAACCACACAGAAGAAATCCCTTCTCTGAACCACACCAGGATCATCCACCGGCTGGGACTTACACCTCAAGAGAGAAATAAAACTTTTACTTACTTGAGCAACTCTTTGATAATCTTTGTTACAGCAGTATACACTATTCTCTAGTTAACATACCACCAGAAATTTACTTTCTTGCAAAGATAAAAAATACTACTTTTGGAGGGGAAGCTTTTATAAACATCTGCTTTTGTGAAATTATTTTGTAGGAAGTACATCATGGGATTTTTAGAAAATCTTACTGAAGGAAAATATGCTGTCAGTAATCATTTTTCACAACTACCCGCTTGCTCTCAGTTCAGTTGTAGTGCATCTCACACGTGCCGATGTTTCTAAATGCCTCAAGATTGTAGATAAATATTTTTCATTCAACAACTAAGTCTGTCTTTAGTTGATTAAGGTCCAGCTATAATTTCCAAGTATTATTGGAATGGGGTGGCGTTGGCTTTTTGCGTAATATGCTGGAATATGATTTTAGTGTGCAGTCTCCAACCTTCGGGGTAATACAAGCTCTCAGACACTTTATTGGGTTTTGATTGAGAATATTTGCAGAAGCAATTTCCAAGGGAACTCTTAGGTGATATGCCTCAGGAGGCTGCAGAGCTAGCTGCAATCTCAGGTCCCAAAGGGAAGGAAATCGCCAGTGGAAGCTTGACTATTACTGGGGAAATAGATCTTCCTGACAGGACATAAATCAGAACCTCTGACCAGACGTGGCAATGAAAATGCCCTTGGTTATTCTATGACACCACTGGCGTTGTCAGGACAGAAGAGGAAAAAAAAAAAAAAAAAACAAAACCCAAAGCCTGATTCAAATTTCAGAGACCTCCCATCTACTTCACTCCATGTCATTCACAGACTTGCTCGCAAACACTGGGCAATTGATGAGGTCAGTCAAGTGGATTATGAAGCCTGCATTCTCACCTGGTTTCTACCTTCATTTCTCCAGGGCTAAGCCCCTCATTCAGTCTTGCCCCTAGGACTATATCTGGGCTGAGGACTCTTTCCCTACCATCTCTAAGGCTCCTATTCTTTCAGTGTCCTTTGCTGTTGCTCTGGTTCATATTGTCCACAATCCTTTACCTGAGCAATAGCAGCAATTGGCTCTTAACTGGTTTTCCATCCTCCATTGGTTGTCTTTACTCTAACTTCATGCTATAGCCAGAGACTCTTCAAGAGCACAAATCCTATTGTGCTATCCCCCCTGCTCTAGACCCTCGATGACTTCCCTTTGCCCACTGGATCCTTACGGGGACCAGGTCTACCAATCTCCTATACTTCCCTTGGTCATACTTCTCATTCTTCTTCCCCTAGATTGGCAGAAACATTGTTACTCTTCGCCTTTGAGAGCAGATAACACCATTTTCATTGGTGGGGGAGGAAGACATTCTAAGTCCCAAGACAGCTCTGAGCCCAGAGCAGGGAGTTCCCACCTGCTTTTATTTGCCCCAGCTCTTGGGGAGTGACGTTTCTGCATGGTGCATGTAGCCAAGGAGTCCAATTGCTGTTTGCATACTTATGGCTTCTCACCATTCAAGGTATTTCTGCACTCAGGTTAAGAGACCAATTGATTGTGGATGGTTGTTATTATGCAATAAGCAAGTGGTAGTTCATATGGTATGATTCTTAGAGGCCTTAACACATCTCCCAATACACACACACACACACACACACACACGCATACCTGATTCCTAAGAACCAAAACATTTAAAACACCCAGGGACAAAGTAGAGAACAAGAGAACATTAAATGGGGTGAGGGCATGTTAAAAAGAGAAGATGGGAATGAATAGCTCTGAAAGGTAACAAAAGAGACAAGACAAACTGTGAAATTTTGAATACTTCACAGTTTTGTCAAGAGTTGGCCTTGGGCAGGGGTAATTGTGGTCAATAGCCAGAGTTGGCTGGGTTTTGGTGGACTGTGGATCAAAGATGGCAAAGGTGCTTACTGTATGTGATAGCCAATGTGGAAACCTGCTAAGGAGTTGGGATTCTTGGTGACTACCCTGTTTCTTCCAATCTCTTGAGAAATGGGAAAATAAGATGTTGAAACACAAAGAATACTACACTGAGAATAAGAAAAATTGGTGTTCAGTCCCAGCTTTCCTATTTACTACTTGGGATAAGTCATTTATCTTCCCGGAACCTCAGTTTCCTCATGTAAACATAAGAACATAAACACCTCTTTACCAGGCTACCACGGGTCTCAATAAGAAAAAGATGTTCCGTTGCCAGTACTGAACTAGCTCATAGAGCAGATCAACAGATACTTATCTCACCTCCTTTGAGCATCGATCCCATCTATGTCAAATGACAGGAGGATTATTTGCCTTGTCTTTCACAGGGCTGTTAGGACCCATTATTAAATAATGTACATTGAAAGGCCATTGTACATTTTAAAGCACCATATAATGTAAGCAAGGTTTTTTGCTGTTTATTTGTTAATTATTGTTGTGATTCTTATCATAATTATTCATGAGGACTTGAAACTTAATATTCTTCTTTTAAAAGGTTAATGATCCTTAGTCTAAGAAATGTGGATACCCGGTTCAGAGGTAAAACAGGTCACTCCTGGGAACTAGCCCATGCATATTGAAGAGAAGAAAGAAAAACAATGTCAGAAAATGCCTTGGCGGTGTCCTGGGAAAGAGTGAATGGAGACTCAGTAGGTTTGGGCTTGGGCTTTGCTCTACAGTCTCTGGCTCTCAGATGACAGGAGAAAGCTCAGAGCTGTTTTACTGAAGCAGGGTGATGATAAAATTGCAATATAGCATCACTTTTATATCATGGTATTCACTATCTGGTGAACTTCTACCCCACCTCTAAGCCCAGCTCAAGCATCACTTATTTTATGTGGGTTTGGTTTCTTTTTCTTTATAATCCTACAGTACACCATGCTAACCTCTGCTCATGCAGCAATCCCACTACATTATACTCCATCCAGCCACCCATCTGTCCATTCAACCATCCATTATTCAATAAACATCTATTGCATGTTTCTCCCAGGCCAGGCACTGTACTAAGTACTGAATCATACAGCTGGTTCATTCATCTATTTCCTCCACTAGACTGAGAGTTTTGTGACTTTTTTTAATTCATTTCTATATCCTTGGGGCTTAGCCTAGGGCCTGGTACCTAATAGATACTCAGGAGATGGTATAGTGTGGTGATTAAGAGCATGGCAAGTTCTGCACAAAAATTGTCCTCCATTGTAATAATACCTACTTCTATGTTTGCTGTAGGGATAAAAACAAGATATATAAAACACTTTGAAAGGTACTTGGGATCTAGTAAGTGCTATGTAAATGAGAGCCATAATCCTAACTGATAAATTACTTGAGATTATACTCTTAGGCATAGGAGATTGGCTGGTCACAATGGATGGGGGGGGCGGGGCTCAGGCATCCTTGTCCTCATTTCTTTCATCCTGTCCTCCACTTGCCCCTTCACCACCAACGCCCCCATGACCATACACGTATATAGCAGCATCTTCTGGGTCCCTCTCGCCCAGGAGCTCCGCAGGGGTATAGAATTTGCTAAGGTCTCTGAGAGGCCTTCCCAGTACCAGGTGTCATTTGTCCAATTCTTAGCAACTTTGTCTCTCTGTTCTCACATCAAGGAGTCACAGTGTCTCAAGGGGCAAAGCTCATATCCGAGCACAAAACATTTCACTTTAGAAGCAATACCAAAACTGTCTGGTCCCGAACAATGTCCCTTTCCCCAGGATTAATGTTCTCTTTTCATAACTGCTGATCAAATTAAGACTACAATGTGGGAAAGCAGAGTGTGGCAGAAAGGAAGCTACAGAGTACAGAGAGTCCTTCCCATCCTCCCACCCCCTACATAGCCAACCACATAAGGCTTGAAGCTAAAATATAATTAAAGGGAAAGAGAAAGAAAGGGACCAAACTGATTAGGTGCTGGTATGCAGTTTAGAAAATCAGTTTAACTGAAGCTTTAAAAAAAAAGTGCTGCTGTGGTGGTTCCTGTGATTTGATTTAAAAATTCATCTTCTCAGAGAGAATCCACTTTGCCACTCTGCCACCCTCCATCCTGCCTCCAAGTTATCCTGACACGGGGTTACTCGTCCCTGAGTCTCGTCTCCTCCCTCTACGGCCAGAGTGACTGTCATGCTCAGCCAGTGACGATCACGATTCCAGAGTAACCAGGAAGACTCTTGATCAAAAACATGGGCTTTGGGTCGGTTAGATCTGGGTTCGAGTCCAGATTCTGATAGGTAGCTTTGGGCAAGTTTTCGGACTTCTCTGATCATGTTTCTTCATCTGTAAAATGTGTGTAATCACCCCTACCTCATGACGTAGTTATGAGGATTGCATAAGGTGTGAATTGCCCAGCACATAGTAGGTACTCCACAATTAATGGTTCCTTTCCTCTTACTACCTGAAGTGTCATTTTTGTTTTTGTTTTGATTTTGAAAATGCAAACTTCTATGAAATGGGTAACTCTTTAAACTATTATCAGTCATTGCTCCTGAATGGGTTTCAGATTTTTTTCTCAATATAAGCTTTTATAGAGCAGATGAACGGCAGATGGAATGTGATGTATACAGAGTAACTGTGGGCTCCTTGGGAGATGGATTTAGAGTGTGGACGAATTACAGAATAGTGAGAACAGGATCCCCCAGACAATCATACCTCCGTTGAAAACTTCTCAATGCCTGGTACTGCCTTCTTCCCTTCTCCCTTTCCTCCCTCCCTCCCTCCCTTCTTTTGAAGATGTTGCAAATCATGTGGTCTAATTTTACCAGGAAGTAAGTGAGAAGTCCAAAAGAGCTATCTGTTCCCTAAGCACAGGACTGAAAGTATCCTGGAATACTGGGGTTACTGGATTTCTGTAGGCAGAGGCATGGTTTGAAGCCTTTGGCTATTTTTCTGTTTCTTGTCTCTTTAGGCAACTTTCAAGTGCTAAGAGGAGAAACATATACAAATATACCCCCCACACACAAGTGTTTGCATGTGCATGCAACATGATATATGAGTCCATTATTGAGCTCTTACTGTATAGCAGGTACTTATGCACATTATGATTTAATCCTCAAAACTCAAGTATTGTAGATTTATTTTAACTAAAATATTCAGAAATCCAATCCTAACAACCCAATACAAAAAGGAAACTATATTGACCTACAGAACTAAAAATTCTTGAGCTCTAGCAGGATCCAGGGATTTAGATCTGGGGAGGGACTTTCTCCAGTTCCCTCCTCTTATTGTTTGTCCCTTGGGTCCATGCCTGGGCAGGCTTTCTCCAAGTCTTCTGGCAGCTCCAGGTCTAATTTGTATCAGCTCAATACTCCAGAACTCAGCTATTATTTTTCACAACCATTCCCTGAAATATCTTAATTGAAATTTCATTGCCCCAGCCTATATAACATGCATGACCTTGAAACAGCTCCCATGGTCAAAGGCTGTAGTGCTTTGAATGTCCAGCTGCAGACCTGAACTTGGGGTAGAAAGTGTGCTCCAAGTTCTTTAACCAAAAATGTAGAAATGAATAGCCAGGCCGGTGAAAACAAGAGATGTTCACTCTAGGACATAAGAATTATTGTCTTTGCATTTGAGTAAAAAGAGAACTTTTAAAGGCATTTCCATCATCAAATGACAGTAGTGGAAGAGAGAGTCATTTAACTTCAAGTCTATCTGATTGCTTGTGAAACATCTGACAAACTTGGAGTTCCCCATTTTTGTTTTTTTTTTCCTCCAGTATCGGTCCTCTCTACAACGTCATAGCCCATGCAGAGAAAAAAAATTAAAAGCAGACAGGCTCATTTCCATTCTGCATTTCACATGCAATCAAAGAGACTTGCACAAGATGGCTTTCTCTTCCTTGCTCCCTTGCCCCTGCACAGACCGCAAGGGAGATGAGAGGTAACCACCCACAGAAAGAAAAGAGCCCTCTCTTAGGCTATGGTGCAGTATTTTAGTTAAATCTAGCTTTAAGCATTCATTAGGACAAAAAGTTTATATTGTCTAAGAAAAAAGAAAGAATTACTGTCCTTGTTTTACAGATGAGGAAATCAAGGGTTAAAGAGATTAAGTGACCTGCTCTAGGTCACAGAGCTGGCAAATGACAGAGCCAGGACTTGGACTGACATCTGCCAATTTCTGGGCTTCTGCTCTTATCCAGGACTCTGCTGCATAAAGTAGAGGTTGACACTGAATGAAGCAGTTAAGCATTCGATTGAGTCCCTAGATTGAGAAAACTCATTTACGTGTGTTCACAAGGACAACGCAAAATGGGCGTTCCTTTCCCCTTCACTATGTTGCATCCACCTCCCTCTCATTTCTTCCTCTGAGGAGACAATGGATCTGCCCTTCTACACTTCTTAACCGGCAGAGTCTCTATGCACGTAAATTCCTATTAGTAAATTTAGGCGCATATTTATCTGCTTCCAGCTTAGAAACACAAAAATAGGAAGCAAGAAATTCTCAGCAATGTCAGCCTTGTCCAACTGAAATGTCTGGAAGTCTCTGTGGCAGCCAGGGGTCCATGGTGGGGATAGATTTATTTATTTATTTATTTCTACATTTGTGTTAAGGTCAGTGTATTCATTTCACAGTAGGGAAGGATGAATTCTGACATTTTTATAAGGGTGATTGATTGGTCTGTGTCCATTTGTGAGACTCAACATGGCAAGAGGCCACAGCTAATGGAAGAGGATGGGTAAAAAAAAAAAAAGAGACCTGAAAAGAACTACTTTTGTCAGAAGCCTTTCTATCACCCTTTTGGAAATACACCGAAATGTTGGACATGGACACAGATCCGAGAAGAGAGAAAGGCATTCAGCACACATTAATTAAAGTACAAAGAAAAGGAAGAGCACTGACAAGAATTTCATTTGCAATGTGCATCCTAGCTCCCTTGAAAAAGAGTTATCCATCTCCCCCAAGTCCCCTACCCCTTGCTCATAAGCCTTCTGTCTTAGGCCCAAGGAAGCATTACAGAAGAATATAATTCTCACAAAAGGGCAACGTGCTAGACCTTTTGCCTGGAACCCTCTTACCTGCACTCATGGTCTCCCTTCAAGTTCCAATTACACATGGGCCTTCCGTCAGAGGGTGGGAGTCTTCCTGAGCCCCTAGTCTGACTTTGTATGCCCTGCCTTTTGGCCTCCACATGAGGGTAAGCAGAGCACTTGTAACTGCTCACTCAGTCAACATCTGTCTAGCTAGACTCTAAGTCCATTGAAGCTAAGAGACATGTGTATCTTCTCATCATTGTATCTTATGTGCTGAGCTCTGGACATAATATTTATAACAAGCTATTTCATACTGGTCTCAGCCTATCGATAACCAGGTTATCAATAACTGGGCTATCCCTGTGGTTCTTTATGATAATTGCAAGATGCCCTTTAGTAAGAACCATCAGGATACTTGGAAAAGATACAAATTTATTGCCTATACATCCCGAAAATTACACAGCCCCTTCAAGGGCCACAGAGTGATGTTGTAGATATACAGAGAGAGAGCTCATGGCCCTGGACCTGGGGTTCTGTTTCCATTGGAATGGAAGGTGGAGGCCCAGGTTTTTAGGGCTCACTATTGGTGAACTTAAAATATAAGGGCTAGATTTTCAAGTGTGGGAGAAGAAAACAAACAAGTAGCCCAAATGGTCAAGTATTGAAATCAACCGAGATCTCTAAAACAAGGAGCCTCAGTGCTGGGAGGTGGCCTAGTTTTTTGTCTAGTCCTGTGACTGGCAATGTGTTTATTCAGGATGGCTATCTTTGAAATGGATGCCTTGGCAATCAAAGCATAAGTCAGGCAGTCACATGACAAAAATGAAAACAAAACAAATGTCAGGGCTTTTACTGTATAGGCATTACCAAATATTTGTGGAGTGAGCGAATGGTTTTTAGGCCACTCAGTGTCTGCCTTTTGAGCTGTAGGTGTTTTCATTTTGAGAAGCTCCACCCTGGATGATATTACTTCACTACACTCTGGCACCGGGAATCAGGAAAGGGACCCTTAGTAAATAGACATAAGTTCCGGAAAGTCCATAGAACCATGAAACTGTGCTTCTTTGGTTAGGACAGTACCAAAGAACAAGCAGAAGGAATGAAGTTAGCATGGTGCATCATTATATTGCTGCTCTGACCACTTCTCACCAGGGATCATGAACATTTCACTGGAAGGCCTTTCCTATAAAACAGACTACTGTTCCTTGATGATGCACCATGTCTTTCTGTAATGACTTCACCAACTGTCACCCCATGGAAGCTTCCATGTTGACTCCAGAACTGCTTATTCTTGTGAACCCACATGCTTTGGGGTTTTTTTTGTTTGTTTGTTTTGTTTTGTTTTGTTTTGTTTTTAGGCCATTTGAGATCAGAAGACTTCTGTGTGAATGTCAACATGGGTCATCTCAAAATCCTGAAGGCAACCATTCTAATGGTGATAGTCCAGGTTTGAACATCCTGTGATTTCTGTTGTATTTCCATGGGGGCAGGAGGTAGAACTCACTTGGTTCTATTGTCTCCACAGTCAGTCCTGGAATAAGTTAGTAAATTACATTGTCTAGGGACTCATGGGGGTCAATTATGCCTAGAAGAATAGCTTCAAGTATGGCATTTTATTTGGGGATTCATCTTGCATGCTACTATAAAGGGGTGAACTCAATAACTTAAGGGTGTTCTCTAACTGTCCTTTTACCACTTTCTTCCCTCAAAGAAATTCTGGTTTTATGGATCAGTATTTTTCTCTCCTCTGTTGATTGTTTTCCTAGGCATAATGAAAATAGGTCTATGGTCACAAGTCTCGCATCCTGGGCCATTGCCCGGAGAGGAAAACTATCACTAATTAGCACCTTTGTGCAGGCCTGGAGGCAGGCTGCTGTTTTGCTTTTTTGTCTTTGTTTTTGTTTTTTTCTGCTTTCATCCCTTTAGCAAATATCCCTGGAAGTCTAGTCATAAATGCTAATGAAATCTCAATTTCTGTCGGAAGATGCAGTCCCAGAAAATTTGAAAGTTCCAAACCTTCTTTGCTATATGGTATGTTGTCATATATATTAACATGCTTTTTGAAACCTGATTTTTTATGTTTTACTATCTATTGTATTTAAAGAACATTCAACCCAAAGTAAGGCATCACCTATGATATTTCTCACTTTGAGACCATCAGCAGGAATAACTCATTCTATTCACCTGATATAGCATACTTTCTCTTTATCCATGGAGTTTCAAGGTATTTTAGTGAGAAGAACTACACAAACACATAGGTGGATAGATGCAAACTTTCAGTCTCTCGAGAGGAATATAAGTATGAAAACGTAAAAGAATATGATATAACTCTTTCGATTGCTGTGCTTTCTTAGAGTTATAGTTTTGATGAAATGCAGCACCCACCAAACCCAGAAAACTGAACACCAGGAACAACCAACATAAGAATGCCAACACTTTGCTTTTACTATTAATCTTCTCAATAAGCAAGTCAATTTACTGTCTGATCCCTAGCAAAAATATCAAGGGTATCAGTCCTCAAGCTCACACATCCATATTTTTGAAGAAAAATATACCCCAGCTCATAAATAACTAGGACATTGGCTGAGCACTCTCTGAAGAGGGAATTGGTTTTAGTAGCTTCTCCATCCTTTTTAATTCCATCTTCCTGGTCTATTTTAATTTTGTGATTATTGTTGCTACCACACAGCCCTACTCCCTCACTTTTTCCATGATGACACACCAGTGTCTGATGCTTCACTATAGAATTTCAAGTCTTGACAGTATTTCCCATCAGAGTGTTAGAATTTTCTATTTTCCCAGGCCCTTGAGATCCGCTCTGTCTTTTGTGAGAAGGAGGATTTTAAAAAGCAGCTCAAGTAGGTAAGAGCAGTGGCTGAGCCCGCCAAGGAGGAATCCACGCGTGAGCTGCCAACCGTAGCATTAGGCCAGCTCTGGAATAGCTTGTTTTGAGGAGTTTGGCTTAAGCTTATGGGAAAAAAAACAACAACACAACTTTTCAATGTTACCTGTCCCTGGGATGGGCCAGAGTTATCATTCAGAGAGCGCAGGAGGCCCCAACTAAGAGAAAAACCAGCAAAACATTTTAATTGAGCAGCAGATTCCCACTACCTAGCAGTTCTAACAAGGTCAGACAAATGCAGCCCTTCTTTCCTGGCCCTCTGCTAGTCCTTGGTGTACTTACATATTCAATAACACCATGAACAACAATGTGAACTCGCCTCCTTTTGAGATGTTGATGCCAGGGGTAGGCTTCAGAGCAAGAGTTTCTGCATATCAGTCAATGAGATTGTTTTCTGGGCTAAGTGAGGAGAATGTTGTCATGTGTGTAATACAAGAGAAAACCATTATGCAAAATCAATATCTCCTTGAACACAAATTACTCTAATTAGGTTGGGACAATAAAGGGACTGATCTGTGGAGAAGCGAACTGGCTTATTGCGACAATTATTTACTCTCTCAAAATAATCTTTCATTAGGTGAGTCAAGACATTATGGAAGTTCCTCCTTATACCCCAGAGCTGACTTCCCTTTCTCCTCAGCTTTTTGGGATATTGCAGAAGGGCTAATGTGTCATAGGAAGACAATTACAGGTGGCCTAGGAATCAGAAGCTGAATTAAGATGAGCTCAGACTGCTCCTGAAAGTTAGCTATGAGATAGCATGGAGTAGGGGCATTTATTACATTGTGTGGTTCTGTGGGAAGCACTGCATGGAAGGAATATTAGTACTATTTTTGGCTTAGGTTGCAGTAAAATTAATCTTCATTTCATTGTGCTAAAGACAGGAAGCAAACACAGATGCTTCTATCAGAAATACTACTTTCTTCACAAAAACACTTTGAAATAAAATCTTTGTTCCAGTGGAGACATATTTCCACATACATAGATTTTTAAGTTTGTTATAAAGAAAAAGCAACCCAATACATTCAATAAAAAAAATCAAAAGGACATGCATACTAAAAGATCATTGCTACCTATTCTTGCTCATGAAGAAAACAACCTAATGAAAATGATATTAATGTTAAAACCTGTATTTTAGCAGTGATTGTAACTCTGTTCTCCAGTGGGAAGGCTAAAACATTTAAAGTTCTCCAAAATCTAAAGGGAAATAACACATGACAGCTCCTTGGCATGATGGTTTGACGGATGGAATGAAGTGTTAGCCCGATTGTAGCCTGTGGAAGCAGAAGACGCTCCAGCATGGACATTACAAATGCCAGGTATTTGACGTGGGTCTTAAATAAGATGAAAAGAACAAGAAAGGGATGGGAGACTGGAAGAAGGCTTAATGCTGGAGGCATCTGTTTATACTTGAACATGGATATGGTAGGCAGCTTCTGAAATGGCCCCTAATTATCTCCGCCTTCTGGGTTTCATGCCCTTGTGTAATCTCCTCCCCTTGAGTACAGTGACTCAATTCTAATGAATAGAATGTGGCAGAAAGAATGGGCTGTTACTTCCAACATCGGTTTACAAAGAGACGGCGACTTCTGTCCCACTTGCTCTGCCTCCAGTGCTGCCTGCTTGTTTGCTCTGATGCAGCCAGCTACCATATTGGGAGATTCCCTTTGGAGAGGCTCGAGTGTCAGGAAAATGGGTAGCCTCCAGCTAACAGCCGTGGAGGAACTAAGGCACTCATTCCAGCAAACAGTGAGGGAGCAAACCCTGCCAACAACCATGTGGGTGAGCTTGGAAGCAGCTCTTTCCCCAGTAGAGCCTAGAGATGACTACAACTCAGGCTGACACTTTGATTACCTTCTGTGAGAGATCCCGAGCCAGAGGACCCAGTGAAGCTGCACCTGGATTCCTGACTCACAGATACCCTGGGATAATAAAGGTTGTTCTAAGTCACTAAGTTTTGGGGTAATTTTTTACACCATTATTGATAATGAACGTAGTGGAGAACTGAAAGTCCTATGAAATCAGGCTTCACTTCCAGAGTGGCTTAAGCTTCATTACTTCACGTTTCAAAGGATAAAAAAACAAGCAACAACAATCTTGTCTATGCCTGGGAACCTCTTTTTCT
The DNA here is from genome assembly GCA_039655065.1 of Glossophaga mutica. Taxonomy (NCBI): domain Eukaryota; kingdom Metazoa; phylum Chordata; class Mammalia; order Chiroptera; family Phyllostomidae; genus Glossophaga; species Glossophaga mutica. Next base: position 18,575,845 of record CM077304.1, on the reverse strand, counting down.
TTTTTTCTACGCACTCCCAGGTGCTCCACTTGGCTAGGGTTTGGTTCTGATCGTTGTAATGCTGGATTTAATCCTTGAATCTTCTGGAGCTTTTTGATGACTGCTAGGGCCGATAATAGGGGTTTGTGGGTCATGGCGACAGAGAACAGATACCACAGATGGTAAAACATTACAGTCTCAAAATTTTCAAAAATTTAATTGTAGTTTCATAGTGATGAGAACATTAGGCTGGATCCATGAAGTTCAACTCAGCAATGGTAACTCAACAATTAAACTCTTCCTGCATTATCTCCTTGATAAGATACAAATCTTGTGCTTACCAAATGGAAGGCTCCATGCTGGGTCTTTGAGGAATACAAAAATAAATGAAACAATTCCTGTCCTCTGAGAATGCCTGGTAAAATCAGGGAGACAGACACATCTATTAATAGCTCTAACATGAAGATGGAACAATCATCTGAGTGAAGTACTGTTTGGTTACTTCTAAGTAAATGACTATGAGAAAGAAATGTTTGGGGAAGTTGTTTTTTCATTAGGCTTTGATAAGTGGAACAACCAGGAGAGGTGTTTTTCACTGATGGGATTTCATTCTTCTGAAGGAAGTTGAATTGAAAGGTTTTCAAATTTGAGATATTGTTATATTGCTGACATGCTGACATGGTATGAGTTGAGCCATGCTGTCCAATGATGTGATTAAAAGTGTCCAATATCATGATTACTGTGTAATCTCCAGAAAACCTGGTTAAAGGCCAACACTGGTGGGTGGTAAGTATAGCCTGAAATGGGAAATAGAATGGGAGTTAAATATTGCCCAAGATATAGTATGATCTCGGAACTAACTTAATTAACATCCTGTTCCTCCTACATTTAGCAACTGTGAGAGCAAGTAAAATGCCCTTAAGTCTGGTTCCTGGAGCATGAAAAAAACCGGGTTAAATATTATGGGAGCCCAGCTTTCCTGATATTACATTGTTTTTCTTCTCCAAAGTTGTAGTCAGACCTCTCCTGGACAAATGAGTTTTGGCTATAAGTCCCTGCAGGTTAACAGAATAAAAAGATGGAGAACAGAAGAACAAGAGTTAAATTTCTGCCCCTTTCCAAGGCTATGTGCTCATTCCTTCTTTAATCCTGATCCTATTGGTAGGAGCACAGGATGTTGACTAGATCCTATTTACTAGACGGTGGCAGGCTTTGTGTTACATTGTCATGCATATACCTCAGAGCCTTTTCTTCTTTCTCATTGCTCTATGTGGCCGGGGTTAGGTAGGAAGGCTTTTCAGCCAATATTCACCCCAAGGAATCCCCACTGTCTTGCTGGTACTCTTTCTCCTCAAGACCTACTTGGAAGTTCTATTGAGACTTCATGAGAGAAGCTTGTAATTTAGCTCTCTCTTAGGCCCAGGGAGGGCTAAGTCACATGCTCCAACCAAGTATTACCGTGGTTCTGAACCAGGGGCATAAACGTTTTGGCCCAATTAATGACCGACATCTTTCCTATTTAGCTATTGGTCCCTGTGTCTGTTTGTGTGTGTATTCCTTCAGCATTTCATACCTGCCAGCATAAAGATGTACAATGCTGTGGTGCTTTAGAGAACAAGAAAATTGATTTTAATGAGGAAATCTAGGAAGCTTTCATAGAGATATGAGAGGATTCTTAAAGAATGGTAAGTAGTGATTTAGTGTATATGAAAGGAGGGGGCATTCCAGCCTGTTTTAAGTTTAGGAAGATAGCTCTGGTGGCCATGTGGGGAATATATTAAAGTTGGAAGCAACTAGAGTCCTTAGGAAACAGTTGTCAGAGTTCTGGGGCAAGCCCTATAAGATGCAGAGACTAAAGCTACACAGAAAGGGTGTGGTGTCATTAAAAAAAAAAAAAAGGCATGGAATGAATCACTTTCTGATAGAAGAGAACTCTTAGAAACATCTCAGTCAAACTTGTAATTTTAAGGCAGATCTTAAGCTAGAAGAACGTAAACTGTGTTTAAAACATTTTATCAAAGTGTGGTAAAAGGAGACAAAGTGCTTAGAAACCTCTTTTGAACACACACACACACACACACACACACACACACACACCCTATTCATACAGAAAATACCAAGGTGTTCAAAATGATTGAAAAACACTTCCAAAATCATTCACCTTATAAGTGCAAGTAGACATAGTTCTTCCATTGCCTATTTGGGATTGTGAAAACAGCAGTGAATGGTCATGGTGAAGCAGGGGGAGCTGAGGATGAATATACAGATGTGCTCAAACATGCTCAAGGGCATAGACAAGTATGTTGAATTGGTGAGCTAACTTATTTTCATTCCTGGGTATTGTACTTGCCTATGAAAATTCAAAGCTGAATAATAGGGGATTCTTACCCATAAGAATCTTACATCTTTTGTATGTGCATCAGTTAGTAGAATGAAATGAGTTGCTCATTCTTCCAACTAGAGGATTATTAAGGGGAAAGTATGTGTGAGTGACTTAGTATAATCCCCTGGCAGGAGATAAAGTTTGGGGAAGAGTAGAGGCCACATGTTAGCAGCTTTGATGGCCAAACTGAGGATGTTGGTAGAAGCCTTGGAGATAGGTAGGTCATCACACACAGAGCAGCACATTTTTGCTCTCTAATGAAATCTGAAGGATGCTAAGAAGACACCTGCTTGAACTAAGACCACCCTCTTTGAAATGGACCATTACTTTGCACAGACAATAAACTTTCTTAAAACACAACTACCTTAGAAAAACTGATATATTAAACTGGCCTTTGTTCATTCACACTTACTGATATTTGATATAACATAATACTTTTCTTCTGAGATCAATTTCTTCAAAATCAAGAGTTTTCAGAAACCAGAAGAGGACTAAGAAAGAATTTGAAAGTCCAGGGAGTTGCCCAAGAAGAATATTCTAAGATGGGCAACTCGGAAGGGCCTATTCCATAAAGAGAGAGCAGATTGATATGAATGGAAAGAGGTAGATAGGAAAGTGAGAGATAAACCAAGGTTTGCATAAAAATCTCTATTGGAGGAACACAGATGATAGCCAAGATGCTTCTCCTTTTAGAATCATAGCCCTGAAAGAAAAGTCAACATAGATGTTGCTCATTGACCTCTGCTACCTAGTAATCAGTATTAGCCAACCGATGAGTTGTCATCTTAGTAAAGGGCAGGCCAGAAGAGTAATGAGTAGTATTGTGCCTGGCTGGAAGGTCAAGACAGAGAGAGTAGCAATATAAGCAAAACACATCTGGGCCTTCTATTAGTGTATAGTACAGTAGTCACCAAATTTTTTCTTTAAAGTTCCACATATTAAATATTTTAGGTTGGGTGGGCCATATGGTCTCCATTGCAAATAATAAACTGTTGTGTGTGAAAGCAGACAACACAAAAATGAATGAGCATGTTTGTATTCCAGTAAGAAAATTTAAAAAACAGAAACAGCCTGATTTGATGTATAGGCCATAGTTTACCCATCCTTGTTATAAAACCAAGTATTTTTCTGCTATGATAAAACAAACCAAGGCCAAGTTCAGCAAAGTAGCTACAGGCAAGGTGAAGTATCCAGAATCAGAATCATGTATGAGGACTGGGTAGGATGGCCTTTGTAGAACTCCTTCTTCAGAGTCCAGACAGGCCAAGAGAAGATGGGTGAAGATGGACAGCTGGGGAACTCTCAAAATGAACCCGTAAGGAGATGGTGAGGAGGAGAAAGGACTAATAGGGCCACAGCATGGAACCAAGTGAACTGTATGGGGTAATGGTCAGCAGCCTTCTCTATGGACAGATAGGGGCTGGCAGGTATGATGTGGATGGGACACAACTTCACACACAAAATGGCTCTTGTGTTAGGGCATCCCACCCATACTAACAGGCAGCAATTTCTCCTAAGTCTCCACCTCCCTCAGCCCTGCAGTTCAGCCCCCTCGCCCAAAGTGTATTTATTGATATTCCACATGGTTAATTTGTTTCTAAATTTCTTCATAGAATTCAACAGAGCCGTTTCATTTGGGACATTTCGTTTATTCTCAGAGAATGAGACTAGTTCATCTTTTATGCCTTTCTGCTTTGCATGCCAAATAAAACTCAAATTGTCATTCTCTCCTCAGAACAAAATACCATCTCGAAATTGTTTGTTCTTATTGTTTAATTTTGATTCAGATGGCTTTTCTATCTCATGTAAACAATGCACATTTAGGAAATTAAAGTCATTTTTCCCATTGAAACAATTTTCTTTTAAGCAGAACATTGTTTTGTCAAAAATTGGGATACACCAATACTTTCCATAATTTTTTTCAGATAATTCTAGATGGAGTGTTAAATAATGATCCAAAATCAGAGTCCTAGTTCTAATTCTACCACTTATCAACTTATGTACCCTTGGAGAAATTATCTAATTTCATTTTGTTGCTTTTTTTTTTCATTCTCCGGGAAAAAGAAATGCTAACTCTTACTTTGGCTCTCTGGTAAGATTCTGTAAGAATCTTATCAGTTTATATATATATATATATATATATAATTATGCTATAATTTTAAAGCTCTGTAAAAACAGTAGATATTATGATTCATCAGGCATTTATGTTGTTATTGTTTTGTACCAGGAACTGTGCAAGAGATGAGGGTCACAAAAATGAATAAGACTAGTTTCTTCTCTCCAAAAACTAGCTATGTCAAATTGTTAATTATAATAGCTAACATTTTTATGGAATTCACTATATTCTAAAAACTCTATATATGTTTCATTTAATCTTTACAGTATAAATAAGTACAATTATTGTTTCCATTTAAAATGAGAATATTAACACAAAAAGAGTTTAAGCAATTTGACCCAGGTCACACAGCTAGTAAGTGACTGAGCCCAAATTCCAACCTAGAAAGTCTGATTCCATCATCTATGTGTTTTACAATTATGCTGTATTGAATATTATGATTACAAATACTTAACTGGAGGTGATTCGGAAGTCATTACCGATTTTAGAAAGCAAATGACAAGGAAGAAATAAAAGTAAGGATGGCCAGAAGAAATGAATTTTTCCCCTATATGTGTCTTCTAGGTACTCTGTTATAAAATGGATTACATGGTCAGATGTTCGGGAAATATCTTGACCCTTTTCAGAGTCTTAAAGTATGTTAGCCTAGTGAAGTCCTACTTAGAAGTCCTGCAGAAAAGATATTTATCTCCTTCTGTTTGATCCAGTGTTCCTCAAAAGCATTTGGCCTCAGGATCCTTTTTCACCAACATAATTAACTGAGTTTCTGCTGAATACAGTGTCTCCCTGAAGCGCTGTTGTAGAACTTATCTTTGAAGAAACTTGGCAGAGAGTAGAAGGGTAGTGATTTGAAACTGCTAAATGAGAATGAGAAAGGGTCCTGACCATGAACAAAGTAAGAAATTGCTGAAGAACTTGTGAACGCAGATGGTCTTGAAAACCATCCCTTGGTGACCACGCCAATTGGCATGGTTATGAGGTTATCTGCAGCTACGCTCAGTGGTTACAGAGTAGGGGCAGAGAAAGTGAAAGTTTGTACTGATCCAGGATTGAAAACTGTCAAGGCAGATAAAGTGGAATGTAAGAAGGAAGAAAATACATTGACTATTAATATTTTAAAAGAATAAGACAAAAATGAGGTTGCTGTGTTCATTTCCCCTTTTACAATATTTAAAGTAATAAACCTACAGCCTTAAAAAATATCATTGTATAAGTTACTTGACAATGGAGACAGAGAAGCATGTGTTCATCAGTTTTAAGGGAAAGGTGACTCTCTCCCTAAATTAATTTGGTGTCCTTTACACATTCCCATTACGAATATGACTAAGACTTCCCAAAGCACTGATGATCACACACTTCTGCCATTATTGCTGGTTCTTACAGTATATTCAGGGGTCTCCCAAGACTCTGCATATCTTGATATGGAGAGATTCCAGTCTAGCTTGTTGGTATCTCAGGTGCTGGTGACTGGGTTGATGGCCTTGTCAGTTGTGTATAATGCACAGAAGCTGGCTAAGAAAGGCAATTCAAACAGCAACTGAGGAGTGTTGGAATGTAGGCTTCTAGAAAGAGAGAAAGCCAGGTCTTGGGAGACACTGGTCAGGGTGGGGTTCTCTCCATTGCTGCTCCCAAAGGGACAATGCCCTCTAACATTAGGCCTTGGTTCAGTTAGTAAGCACACCACTTTGTAGGGCAGTCCTTAAACTTTTAGGTCTCAGGACTCCTTTACACTCTTAAAAACTATTGTGGTCCCAAAGAGCTTGTTTGTGTGGGTTTTATCTATTGATATTTATTATATTTGAAATGAAATCTGAAAAGCACTTAAATATTTATTTAATTTCTTTCAAAGTAGAAATAATAAACCTTCTTTATGTTAACATAAATAATATACTTTTGTGAAAAATATGTATATTTTCCAAAGTAAAGTAAAAATTAGAAGAGTGTCATTGTTTGGTATTTTTTGGTTGGCTTAGTAAGAGAGTCAGAATCTATCTGTCTCTGCAATCACTCTGTTGTGATATGTTGTTTTGATTAAAGAAAATACTGCCTCATACAGACATATCACTAGAAAAGGAGAGAGCACTTATTTGGGTTTTTGTTTTTTTTTTCAGGTAATTGTGGGCATTCTTCTTTGATAAAAAACCAAAATTCAAAAAGTGATAATTTGGAATGCTTAGTTGCAATGTAGAGCCTGAAACTGTATTACTGAAGTCTTGGTATTCTGGTATATTAAAATCCACTGATTCACTTAATACTTTTATTGGATCTTTTATCCACACAAAACTTTGTAACATCATGCATTGACCAATTGGAAAATATCAGTTCATTGAAATATGCAGAGCTTCCAAATGTTGATACATTTCATTGTACAAGATAGAATATCACATTTATTAATTTTGCCTTCATCTTCTTATAAAAATCTTTATGTTTAGAGAGGCTATTAAGGTCATGATGGCCAACAGAAGTTTTCCAAAATTCTAATATTGGCTTGAAAGCTCAAATTTTATCATTAAGAACAAATATTGTCAGTATTTTCCTTGCAATGACAAGTTCACTTAGGGTGACCAACCATCCACTTTGCCCAAGATTTAGGGGCTCCTGGGAAAGACTTCCAGCACCAAAATAAGGAAAGCCCCTGGCAAACCCGGGTGAGTCACCCTAGGTTCATTTATTTTTGAGAAAATATCCATCAAATACTCAAGACAGAGTAACTCTAGTTTTTCTTTCAGTCATTCTTTCCAGAAAAAAAAAAAAAATGATGTTCCAAAGCAAAAGCAACTAGTTCAGTGGGAAACTCGTATATCAACATGAATGCTTTTTTTCAGATAATTGTCATTCTTTTCTATGTCACAGAAATGCTTTGTGAGTATTTCCTATTTTGTCATGCAGAATATTAAAAAGACCTGTACTCAGAGGTCAATGTTTTATTAAAGGATTGCTACTGCTTCATTGAAGGCATTCTTAAATGAACCTGGCTTTTGAAAAAATGTCATTGTGTGGCTGCGACAGTTACCACAACCACCAGGAGTCTGGTGCCACTGCCTTGGGATTCACGCTCAGGAGCCAGCAATTTGACATCTCCTGGCTTTTGCACCATGTGGGTAAAAGTCAACAGAGTAAAAAAAAAGGTGACTAGTGTCTTACAATGTTATGACAGTAGTTTTGATCTCGTGGACTGCCCATCCCCAAGGGTCTACCACCTGCACTTGGAGAAGCCCTGTGCCAGGGCACCAGCCTGGCCAGTTCAAGCACCTGCCCACTTGTGAATCCAGAATTACCGTTCTCTTTTCTTCCTGTCCAAGGGTCTTCTCAGGATTTGGGAACATTTCCTTTCATATTCTCAAAGCACGCAAGCTTTGAATACATCACCTTTTTGGTAATGAATTGTTGACCTTACGCCTGTCACTTAACTTTCAGTGATTGAAAAGCCCTCTATCATCGTTCTCTCAAGAGAATCCATTTTGTGTAATTCCAACACAGTTTTCTGGCTGCATGCATGAAAAGAAGAGTGAAAACACAACAAAAACGTGATCTCCACTGGGTTATAGTCATGCTACCTATTTTAATACACTTCAATTCCCTGCTAGTCATAATCAAGGCAGAAGGCCAGCATTGACTAAGAGAAGAATGAGACCATTTTCAACTTAGTAATAAGTACAAATTTATATTATTTCACTATAGATACTTAACAGGTTTTATCAGGGGGTGTAGAAAACACTTAAGATTTGAGATCGATATTGCTAGTAAGAAACTGCAGTTGGAATTATAAAAATAAAAATGACATTTTGTAACCTTGAGGCCTGTGCATAGAAACAAGGCTTGGTAACAGAAAGTAGACTGTGAGCCACTTTTCCTCGAGTCTGAGAGCTGTCCAGGGTTCTCATTATCTGTCAGAACATCTGCCACAGCTGCCATAGGCCGATGGAGAATGAAATCAATGTAGCACGCTGGTGACATTTTGCTGCATTTAGGGTTTGAAATTGTTGGGTTTTTTTAAATTAAGAAAAAAAGACAGATGAAAAGAAATCTGAAGTGAGATTGACAGGTAGATGTGTCCCCTGGAGACATACATTGCTATTCTTTGGAGTCTGAAACATAAGCCAAAATTAATTTGTCTGTATAGTTCGACTTTCATTTTATGCAGTGTTTTATTAAACACTTAACATGCACCATCATATTTCTCTTTATAGCATTCATAAAGTGGGTATATTTTTTTTTCTCTCCATTTGACCAGCAGGATCCAAGGCTGATTAATTCACTTATGTCATATCACAAAGTCTCCTTCCCCCATCTGTGGACACAGAGTCAGTGTCCACCCAGTGGGCAGCAGTGATTTTACAGAAACCTTGATGGTGGAGAGGAAAAAGTGTGTGGGGGGGGGGTTAAATATGGAAAATGGAAGTCACTTGTTTATCTCTATAAGCTCCTTGAGCTGGACTATTGGCCACTCAGCACCATTCATCTCCCCTAGGAACACGTGTCCCAGAATCCTTTGCCAGAGTGTTTCCAAAGTAGAAGAGAGGCAGACATGCTTTTATTGGTCCTGTAGCAGGAATGTGCTGAGATGTAGCTTCAGTGGATCTGAAGTTTTGCAGCTGCCTCTAGGATTGCAGCATTGCCCCTAACCCAGAGTCATTGAAGGTGGCTTCCTGTACTTCCTGCCTCTCTGAAAGTTAATGATGAACCTGAGAACAAGCAGAGACAGACTATGTGATCTCGGAGGCTCCAGCCCATTACCACAGGATTCTAAGCATCTTAGTCCATAAATTAAATTCTTTCTTGCTTGAAATACCTTGAGTGGTTCATTATGTTCTGAGAAGGACCAACTGGTAAAGTCTCCAACCACACGAAAATGATGGTAAGATAAGAAAAGAAGCATAAACCTTTAAGGACAAGGAGAATGTAAGTTAAAAGAACTGTTGAGACATTAACAATTTTTTTGGAAGATAGAATTCAGATGAGTAAGTGGTAACATATCGGAGAGGAAAAAACTGAAACTCAACTGTAGTGGTAAAACGTTGACAGGAAGTAAGCTAACTAACACTGTACCACAGACTCCTAGAAAGTTTCAGGAATAGAAGGCACCAGATGATTCTGAACTTGGTAGCACAGGATGAGTTTGAAATAGGTATACTGATGGAAAGTCTGTATAAATGTAGTTTAAGGGCTGGAAAACTTTTCTGTAAAAGGCCAGATAGTAAATATTGTAGGCTTTATGCCTCACACAGGCTCTGCCACAGTTATTTAATTCTGCAGTGTAGTGTAAAAGCAGTTATGGGTCATACTTGCATGAACTGGCATGACTATGTTCCAATAAAACTTTATTTATAAGAGCAAGTGGCAAGTCAGATTTGGCCCACAGGCCATAGTTTGCAAACCCCTTTTCTGGGCCATTGGAACCTTTTGCTAGCTTAAATAGTTCTCCCCATCCAGGATAAGGCAAGAAGCTTACTCTCTGTAAAGGCTGACATAAAGAGATTCTACGGTTGGTGACATGAGACATAGGTGGAGAGCGGATATGAAGTGAAGAGCTGTACAGAGAATAGAAGCACTGTATGCCAGACTGCAGACTGAACCGTGGAAACCACAGAGACCTTGCCTGGCCAGTCTCCAGAAAAGCATGCTGCTTTTTTTTTTTTTTTTTTTTTTTTTTAATGGAGGTAAATAACAAAAGAAACACTGAAGGAAAATTGAAAGTGGTTTCCAAAGAGTAGTGAGAATCAAGTATAGAGTGTTATTTCTCTATATATGAAGCATAGTTGTCATTTGACCTTTATATACATTGAATATAGTATTTAGATAAAATTAAGTTAATACAAAGTAACAGAGTAATTTAAGGTACTACATTCAGGTTTCACGACCCCGCGGAGTAGGCAGGGCAGGTATTATGATCGTGATTTCCCAAGGACGATGCTGAAGGGCTAAATTCCAAACCTGAATACATGGAGAGAAAGCTATTACTTTGGATAAGGGGAGATATATAAGTAAAGTAGGAGGAATTAACATTAAATTAATGAGAAATATTGGTAGAAACTCACAAATACAGAAAGCACACAGAACGTTTAAGCCCTTATGACCCCAGTGGGAGCCAAGAACAGTGCTGGGTGCCCACAGCTCCAACTGATTTGAAACGTTGGCTAAGACTGAGCAATGCCAGCGTCACTCCTAGTTGCCCGAGGTATAAGCACTCTCCTCATGTTAACAATATAATGAAGAAATGCAAATGAAGCAAACAATTATTAGGTACAGAGTAGTGCATGGCTCAACTAACTCTACCCTGAAGTATTGGAACGGACTTTGCAGAGTTGGAGGGTATGTGCAGTAGACAAAGGATGAGATCACGAGAAGGTGAACTGGGGTTGTAAAAAAATATGAGCTGGAGGCTCTTCTGGTTAATGCTGACTTGTTTCACCTCTTTCTGATATCATTGGAGTACATGTCTGTTGTTGATTCTTCAGTCCCTTATGGGTTCTACCTGGAGCCAGTCCTTCAGGGAAGGAAAGTTCAAGACAGGTAGATAACAAGATTTATAATCCACACCTTTTGGTGTGTTCGGAAATTTAATTGAGTTACTAAAAATTGTCACACCTGCCTTTTTAAATTATTCTCCCCATTTCTTGCCATTATCAAAAAGGATAAAACCTGTTCAAATGGGTATGGATAGGAGGAAAGAGGAGCCAACAAGAAACTAGGTTTTAGTAACCAGTGCTTGGAGGTGACATCTGCTCTCATCAGACAAATGACATCAATAGCTTTCTTACACCCTCAGCTTCCTCTTCAGTTAACAAATACTTGGGAGATTGTGGTGGTTAATTTTATGTGTCCACTTGACTGGACTGTGGGGTGCCCAGATATTTGGTTAAATATCATTTTGGGTGTGTCTGTGAGGATGTTTCTGGATGAGATTAACATTTGAATTGGTAGGTGGGTCTCATGTGATCTGTTGAAGGCCTGAATAGAACAAAAAGGCTAAGTAAAGAAAAAATTTGCTCTCTCTCTGACTGATTGTCTTCAAGCTGGGACATTGGTTTTCTCCTGCCTTCAGACTTGCACTTGGACTAGAACTTATATGATTCATTGGTTCTCTATGTCTTCAGCTTGTTGACTATAAATCTTGGGACTCTGTAGCCCCCAGTAATCATGTGGGCCAATTTCAATATATCTTCCATTGGTTCCATTTCTGTGGAGAACCCTGGTCAATACAAAGATAATAATACCTCCCTTATTTTTATTTCTGAGAAAGGTTTAAATTGGCAGAGTACCTACCAAATGTAAGTACATACATGTGCACAAAAAAAGATCTTTTCATTATTATGTTTCTTGATTACTTATTGAGAAAAAGCAGTAGAAAGTACTAGGTTAGGATGTGAACATTAAGGTTACAAAGAAACCCTGCTCCCCACATCTTAGCTGTAAGATTTTTGACAAATGATCTAACTTTACATCATCTCAGTTTACTCTTATACAGAATGGAGTCAATGACATTTTATAAGCCTGTTTTGAGGATAAAATGTGATAACATTGACAATCTCTTACTCAGTAAATGGTGGCTGTTACTGTCAGAAGTTAAATGATTACCAAAGACCATTTAATGGGTTAATGGAAATAGGGTGCCAATCCCAGCACCCCCTACTGTTCAGCCCCAGGACCTCTCACTTTATCAACTCTCTCATGGTTGGAATGCTATCCCCGTGATTTTGCTGGGTGAGAAATGATTTCTCTAGTGTTGCTTGAAACAAATTGCATGCATTTCTATATGAGCTTCCTCAACTGTACACTTTTAATGAGAGAAGGTCACCTTCATTTGGCATAAAAAGTTTCTCTCTACTGCTAACCACTGAAGTAGAGCTGTCCTCCAAAAGAGAGCCTGTAATCCTATATCTTGGGTTCTTTTTAATTAAAACTGTGAATGGCTAATGACCAGCCCACCAAGAGTGAGAGCTGGGTCAGGGGCAGGGCATGGGGAAGTCCACATGGAGTAATATGCCAGTGGCTGCACAAGCTACTGAATATCAGCCACCCAAGATCATTATTCATAACTGCTTAAAATGAGATTTTGGACTTGGCACCTATGTATCAGGCACACACCCACAAATCGCTTTCATCCATCTGAGCAGCAATGGGGCTTTTCCTTTTCCCATGGGAAGTGCTTTCCAAGGCTGCATAACCCACGAAACCTGAACTTCGACAAGTCAGCAACAAAAGAAAAACTATTTGTTTCTGGATAAACCCCTGAATCTGTCATCTTGTTCAGAGTATTGCACATTTCCTGGAATGTGGGACACAGCTTATGAGAGTTCTGTGCAGTTTTTGCAAGTGTGGATTTGAAATCCTCATATAAGTAAGGGGAGCTCTGGTCACTCTTGATTCCACTTTTGACTGTAAAAACGTCCCCAGATGCCCTGACTGTAGGTGGATGAGGGCTTTGAAAACTGTGGAAGCATTTTAAGTGACTTGTGTCTTTTCTCATGTCTTTGTTTTACTTTTACAAAAATAAATTCATTTTTTTTTTTTTTTTTTTGTATTTCAATAGAGCAGAGTGCCTAGATCTGTGGTCCTTAATTTCCTTGGGTAGTTGGGGGAGGTAGGGCTCACAGATGCCTTGAATCCTGTCTCCACACAAATAAATACACACACACACTTAGACACACATACATTTTTGCGTTGGGTTTTAAGCAATCCATGTTCTAAAATTTATTGATTTGGGTAACGAATAAAAATGGACTAAGGAGTAGTGTGTTTAGGAGAATATTAGGTGTTTGAGAGGGATATCCCCTGCCATATACTTTTTCTTTCAGCTAGTCTAAATAAATTGACATAAAACAGGTTAACAGAAGAAAAAAGATTCAATTTGCATAGAAGTGTCACAGAAATGGGACCTAAAGAAATGACCAAAGCAGGCAGCTTTTATACTTTTTAGACAAAGAAACAATACATCTGTGAGGAATTGACAGAACAAAGAAATTAAGGTTTGTGTGCTTAATTAGTGAGCAATCTAAGCAGAGTTTTGTCTTGAGGTGGGAAATTAGTACAGAGGTAACAAGGTTTGTTTATACAGACTTCTTAGCTTTGAATTCCCTATCTCTGGTGTTAAAGTATCTCTCTACCTCCTGGTACAAGAAGGGTACTTTTCATAGGGGACACTGACTTCCTGATTTCTTTGGGGGACAAAGAGAGAAGGATTAGAGTGTTCTTCTTGCACCAGCTATTTCTCAAGTATCTTAAATTCAAAATAATCAGTATGTCATTTTGGCACATTTGGGGGCAGCCTGTCCTGAGTTTCAACAGAGGATTCTTGGAAAGATAACTAAAACCTGGTATGTACTTTCATGACTCAGCTTCTTCAAGGGCCTATTAAAAGTTCTGGTTCTAAGTTCTAGGAGGAGGGGAAGAAGGAAGGAGAACTGGATGGAAAGAAGACAGGAGGGAGAGAGAAGGGGAAAGATGGATGGGGAAGCAGGCAGGTAGTCAGAGATAATTAGAGAAGTTTAACAACAAATACTACTTATTAACCGTCTCTTCTACACTAGGCACAGTGCTAGGAACAGGCCATAGGGTAAAACACGAATGTTGTTTTTGTCCAGTGGAGTTCACAGAATAGAGAGGAAGCAAATGCGTGATCATTAGCTCCCTAAAGAGATTGCACGATGTTCTCACAGAGGACAGTGGGGGACATTCAGGAAACGCTTCAAAGCAGAGAAGATAGTCTAGTTGGGTTGAAATATAGCAATGATTTCAGCAGGCCAGGAGGATTGAAGTATTCCTAGACCTCTTGAATGCCTGTGGATTTGTGCCAGCCACATGACTAAGGGCATTGTTTGGAACTCCAGTTTTGATTGGAGTTACATATCAGGCCTCTGCATTGAGGGAGCGACGAAGGGTGAAAAAGAAGCATCATTCATGGCCTGCATTCTTCAGGAGCTTAGAATCTAGGTGGCAAGACAAGTTAATGACCCAGGTAAATATGGAACAAATGAGAGGCCAGAGTGGGAAGGGAAGCAGGAGGCCAGGCGGGCAGACAGGAGCCTCAAGCGGGGGTCTCTTCTGGATCCGAAGCATCAGGGGCAGAAACTGGCAGCCAAACCCAGAGATGAGGCTACGTGTGTCTCAACGCTCCACCACCAGGGTTTTTTGTAGCCATGAGAACCTCCACTCACTTAGTTAGGTTCTGAGGGTTTTATTCTTTGCTTCCTCCTCCCATCCCCCCCCCAGTGCTATCTTTTCTTTTTTAATTAAAAAAATGGTATGTTTATTTTTGCTTAATCTCTGGAAAATGTAAGTATTCTCACTGAGGATAAGAAGAGCCCTGGCTACTTCTGGTTAAGTTAGCAGAAGAAATGGCAAATATTTCAAAAATACAACTGTGGTGGTTTTCCATTTTTAAAAAATTATTTCAGCTGTGTAGGGGAGAAAAAAATGTCTTCTCTTTCTACCTCTCATAAGTTCTCATCCAGGGTTTTATAACACAGGGCAGGTTAACAAGAGAAAAGCATACCAATGTATCTAAGTTTTACATGACAAGGAGCCTTCATAGGAAATGAAGACCCAATGGAGTGGTTAACACTGATTACTTTTATGCTAAGTTTGGTGAGGAGTGGACAGTCATAGAGAAATGTTATAAGGCAAAATAATATGAGCTGAGGGTAGTAAACTGGGGAGACTTGGCAAGGCCAGTTCATTCTGATTAGATTTCTGGCAGTGCCCCTTTATCTTCTGAGAAGAAGATGCTCCTTTCCTGGGGTGGCTGGGCATGGAGGTATAGGGACCTCTTACATGAGAGCTTATGACCTGCTTTAGAAGTTCAGAGAGTCTTTCTAGGTCCTGACCTTTCTCAAATTTCCTTAGCTTAAAAGATTCAATACACCAAAGGGCCCATATTTGGGGAAATTGTTCTGAGCCCTGTCAGCTAGTCTCCCCATCTTCTAATATATTTTATTATAATTCACATGGTTCCCTGTTCTCATCAGTCCATGGCTTGGCTTCCTTACAAGACAGGGGAATGAATCCTATGTCAATAGGAGGACAGCTAAGAAAGACAGAATAACAAATACTTGTCCCACTCAAGGACTGTCTGAGCTTTCACTTCTAGGGATGTATTCACTGATCTATCATTCTGTACCTACTTATTGAGAGCCTATGCAAAGCTAGCCACAGTTCTAGGACCTAAGCATGAAGCAGAGGAGGAAAAATAGGTGAAAATCCCTCTCTAATAGATGTTACATCCAACTGAGGGAGATGCACCCAAAACATATGTAATTATTTAAAATATATAAGATGCCAGCTGGATAACAAAAATAATAAAGAAATGTAAAGGATGAAAAGATGGAGGTGTAGGTAAATATTCTTTGCTTCTGTGCACAAAAACAGCAAAAATTACAACTAGACTACAAAACAAATATCATCAAGATTTGTCAGAAAATCAAGCTGTGTGGAAGTCCAACAACCAAGGATTTAGGGGGTCCACATTCATCCAGATGGGTAGGAGGGGCAGATACATGGAGGTGTGTGGAAGTGCAGAGTGGCACAGAGATGCAGGGAAGCATGGAAAGGTGACAGACAGGGCGGTTTCACCTTCATGTGTGGTGGATAAAAATCAGGAGGGATACCTTGGGAGTGAGTAATCCCAGCCCAAGATCAGACCATCCAGCCCAGGGTTTCAGTACCAGGAAGATAAGTCTCCATGACTTCGGGCTGTAAAAACCGGTGGGGGTTGGGGGTGGCAGAAGAAACTGCAGGTTTCTCAGATGATTCCTCTGGAGGAGACCACAAAGGTCTCAGGACTTAATGCAGACCAACCCTTTCTGGGATTCACCACCAGGGCAACAGCCAGAAGGGCACAAATGGCTTACAGGAGAAGGAAAGAAAGTGAAGTGACTGGCAACAGAGCAAGTGCTGGGAGACAGCTCCCTCCCAGGCAATCTCCACAGCCCATGCAGAGACATTGTCCCCTCTCTTTGCCCTCCCCACCCAAAGAGCCACAAAGTAGTGAAAGGAATTGCCCTGCCCTGGCAATTACCTAAGGCTCCACCCTACACAATTTACAGGTGCCCTTTCTACAATAGGCCACACTACTATGAC
Organism: Glossophaga mutica; assembly: GCA_039655065.1. Classification (NCBI taxonomy): domain Eukaryota; kingdom Metazoa; phylum Chordata; class Mammalia; order Chiroptera; family Phyllostomidae; genus Glossophaga; species Glossophaga mutica. The sequence goes on along the minus strand of CM077304.1, from coordinate 18,559,289 downwards.
AGGGAGTCAAAGTAGTTCTACCTAATACACAGAAACAAACACAGGGAAGCTGCCAAATTGAACAGACAAAGCAATATGGCCCAAATGAAAGAACAGAACAAATCTCCAAGAAAACACTAAATGAAATGGAGATAAGGAACCTACCAGATGCAGAGTTCAAAACACTAGTTACCAGGATGCTCAAAGAAATCACTGGGCACTGCAACAGCATAAAAAATACCCAGACAGAAACGAAGGTTACATTAAGTGAAATACAGAAAAATTGACAGGGAACCAACAGTGGAGAGGATGAAGCCAAGAATCAAATTAATAATTAGGAATATAAGCAAGAAAAAAGTATTCAAAAAGAAAAGCAAGAAGAAAAAGGAACTAAAAAAAATGAGGATAGAGTAAGAAGGCTCTGGGACATCTTCAAACATACCAACAGTTGAATCATAGGATTGCCAGAAGAAGAGGAAGAGCAAGGAATTGAAAACTTATTTGAAAAACTAATGGGAAAAAAATCCTTAATTTAGTGAAGGAAATAGATATACAAGTCCAGGAAGCACAGACAGTCCCAAACAAGTTGGACCCAAAGAGGACCACATCAAGACGCATCATAATTAAAAGCCAAAGCTTAAAGATAAAGGGAGAATCTTAAAAGCAACAAGAGAAAAGTAGATAGTTACCTACAAAGGAGTTCCCATAAGATTGTCAGCTGATTTCTCAAAATGCACTTTGCAGGATAGAAGGAACTTGCAAGAAGTATTCAAAGTGATGAAAAACAAGGACCTACAACCTAGATTACTCTATACAGCAAAGTTATCCTTTAGAATTCAAGGGCAGATAAAGTGCTTCCCAGACAAGGTAAAACTAAGAGTCTATCATCACCAAGCCATTACTATATGAAATGTTAAAGGGAACTATATAAGAAAAAGAAGATCAAAACTATGAACATTAAAATGGCAACAACTTCACAACTATCAACAACTGAATCTAAAAAACAAACTAAGCAACAGCCAGAACAGTAACAGAATCATTGATATGGACATCATTTGTAAGGTTATCAGCTGGGAGAGGAAAGGGGGAGAATGGGAGAAAAGGCACAAGGATTAAGAAGTACAAATTGGTAGGTACAAAATAGACAGAGGGTTGTTAAGGACAGTATAAAAAATGGAGTAGTCAAAGAACTCATATGTATGGACATGAACTAAGGGGGGATTGCTGGAAGAAATGGGGGTGCTGGGTGGAGTAGGTCAAAGGGGGAAAATTGGGACAACTGTAACAGCAGAATCAATCGAATATATTAAAAAATAAAAATATATCTTGGAAAAAATAAAGCAGGGAGGGGGCAGAGGAAATTCTGAGATGGGGAAGAGTGGCAAATTTTAGTAAAATACTCAGGAAAAGCCTCAATAAGAAGTGGCATTTGTGCAACTGGCAAAAATCCTGAGAAAGACTTCCATGAGTCAACAAGGCCCTCTTTTGCCTCAAGAGATGCCCTCCTTAGGAAAAGCTCACATTTGTATGTGCTAAAAATACTGTATACTTATATATGTAACAAAATTGTACCAGTTTGACCAATTTAAAATATACAATTCAGCATCATTAATGACATACCAGTGTTGTGTAACCATTACCAACATCTATTTCCTGGGTTTTCTTTTATCACCCTAAACAGAAACTCATGACCATTAAACAATAACTCCCCATTCACCCTCACCCCCAGCCCCTGATAACTTCTACTTCCTGTGTGTATGAAATTGCCTGTTCTAGATCTTTTGTATAATTGTACAATGTCCTCACATTTCTGGATTATTTCACTTAGCATCATATTTTTAAGGTTCATCCATGTTGCAGCATGTGTCAGAATTTCCTTACTTTTTATGGGTGAGTATTATTCCATTGTATGTATATACCACACTTTGTCACTCATTATGCTGTTGATAGATACTTGGGTTGTTTCCTCTTAGGGGCTATTGTGAATATTGCATTGAACATTCCTATACAAATAGTTGTGTAACTCACTTGTTTTCAATTCTAGTTTATACCCAGGAGTGGAATTGCTGAATGACAGGGTTTTTCTATATTTAGTTTTTGGGGGAGCCACTAAACTATTTTTTACAGCAGCTGTGCCTTTACATTCCCGCCAGCAATGTACGAGGGCTCCAATTTTTCCACACCCTTGCCAACATGTATTTAGTTTAGTTGTTTTTCTTTTTAAATTAGAGACATCCTAGTAGGTGTGAGGAGGAATCTCAGCATGGTATTGATTTGCATCTCCCCAATGACTAATAACGTTGAACATCTTTCCATGTGCTTATTGGCCAGTTGTAATCTTTGGAGAAAGACCTATGCCCATTTTTACATTATGTTGCTTGTCTTCTTATTGTTGAGTTTTAGGAGTTGTTTATATGTTCTGCATATTAAATCTTAATTGGATATATGATTTGCAAATGTTTTCTACTTGGGGAGATCTTTTTAATAAAAACCATATTACAAAAGGTTAAGGAGTGAGGCAAAATGAAGTGAAGAAAATAGTTTCAAAGAAAACTATTCTTTGAGAAATCAGGTGGTAGAGAAAAGGCAGTAAGTAGGGATGGTTTAGTTTATAAAGCTGAGGGTTGGCTAAACATGGAAGATAGAAAAGAAGGAAGGAGATGGTAAAAAGAGATGGATTCAACAAGGGGATAATTTTAGGGGGAGGTTCCAGAGAAGGGAGTGGGTACAAGTATAGCAGTGAAACTAGAAGTATGAGTCTTGTAAAGGAGTGACAGTGAAAAGTAACCTCTTTTTCCCTGATTTAAAAGGGAAAGTGACTAGGCGGGGCTTCGTGTCCTGTCTGCTATTTTCATGAACATGGAAAGTCAATTTAAAATAATTCAAGTCAATGTCCCCTAGAATTTATAATTTCTCCTCCACAAATTCAATATGCTTAATGAGCAGTGATTTATCTTTAAAACAGCTTCAAAGAAAGGCATAAGCCTGTGCATGTATCTTGCAAGCATGCAATCAAATGTCTTCTAAAAGGCCCCAGACTTTCTGGGCCTCCAAATTATGAGGCCAAAACATTTTGCAAAGAACTGCCCCCGCATTGCTCAGTGTTAATGGTGGTGACGACGGAATGTTTATTTTGATAAACTTCTCCCTGTAGTTGTGTGTGTTTGTTCATGCTATCCTCAAGTTTGTGTGCTGAATATCCATGTTTCAAGACAGAGCAAACAGGCCTTGACCAGTTGTCCCTGGAAAACCAGGCTTGCATTGCTTCTGCTCTTGCCCGCTCTTAGAGTCTGTCTTTGTTACGCTGTTAAAAGACCTGAGACATCCCACAGAAACCAATTGGACTAGGTTAACCCATGTTTATAAAAACTCATTTGAACACCAACTACTGTGATTTTTATGTTTGCAACAACCATTAACCTCCCAAGGACCAGAATTCCAGAATACACTTTGGAAAATGTTCACCTGGACGAGCAATCCCTTTTCTAGAATGCCCACGTGTTGTTAGTTTCATCTCACAAATCTCAAAAGAAAATCTGCTTCAGCTCCAACAATATTTTCCTTGCTCCCTCCCAAGTTCCTTTGATTTTTGCTTTTTGCTTTTCTCCAGGAAGCAGTTAGAGTGGCATTCCACAAATGGCATTCTACAGAATTGAGTCTCACACTGGAAACTGAAATGCAATAAAATATATATACAGCCGCAGATACGCATGCACATACAGACACACACATTACTGTTGTTATTATTATTGGCTCCATTTCTTCCCACTGTATCAATCTCTAACACCGTATGGTGGTTTCATGGGCACCATTCCATCACATGGGGTTTTTAAGCAGAGATGACTCAGTAGGGGTGTGGAAATGTGCCCCAGGGATGTGGGTAAGGCTGCAAATTGAGCCCCATCTGAACACGCAGCCTAACAGCAAGGTGGTCTGGCAGCAGGCTCCCAGCCCACCCGTATGTCCTTATAAAGGGAAAGAGGCAGTTGGTATATAATGAGCGGGGTTGACAAGCCTATAGTGTTTTTTTCCTGCCGTTGTGATCATGAGCCCCTACTGCAATTATAATGAAATGATTCCTCAAACATTATTACCATGTATTAAACATATGTGATAATGTCAGATAGATACCATAATAACAACAGAATGTTAACAAGCACAAGTGTTTTTGTGTTCCACAAAGCATAGCACAAAACTTCTTAAAGCAATGCTTTTCCTTTCAAAGGATACCAGCAAGTAGAAAACATAAGATTCACATCAAATAAACAATCAGATAAGGAACAATATATACTGTGAAAAAGACACTCCACAAAAGAAGAACCTGAGTTCCAATTTTTAAAGGAACATATTGAGTTTCTTTTCTTTGGCCTAGAGTCAGAATGATATTATGTAGGTGTGAACATCAAAAGCTAGCATAAGAACAAAGTACACTTGATGGAAAATAATTTAGTTAATATATTTAGAGGACAGGGAGAATCTAGTCAATGTGAAACGGCAGGCATCCATTAGAGCAAAAATTTGCAACCAACTTATGGCACACCTAACTTAATTATCTACTAAAATTCTGCGGCACACTAAAAAATATATTTTTGCTGATCTGACATAAAATATGTATAATTTTGATTCATTCACACAGGATGGCTATTATTGTGTTGGCTGTTATTATTGTTTTATTTTGACAATCTAAGGGAAAAGAGGTCAGTGCCCCTGACTAAATGGTCAGGTATTGCATGTTTTAAAAACTCTTGCAGCACACCAACTGAAAATTATTGTTTTGGAGGACAATGGCATGAGCCCTGCTGCTAACATGGTGGTTGACCTTCTTAAGGGTCAAGTTAAATGAAAATGCAAGAAGAGTGCAATCTCATTAAGGAAGCAAAATACAGAAAACAGACATGCACATCTTGGTAAAATATAGAACTGATGGAAAATCAAGTGATCAGAACTGGAAAAGCCAATGTTTTGGGAACTACATTTTGACTCATTCTGGGTAGTGAGAAAAAAGAGAGACTGGATATTAAGAGACCTGAGTCTTTATAAAGAACACAGGGTAGGTTAACTCCTCTAACAAACTACTCCAAATATGAGTGGATTAGCCTAAAAAAGTTTGTTTCTCATTCATACCACAGACCAATGTGGTCAGCAGTGGGCTCTGCATCACCAAGGCACTCAGAGACCTGAGTGAGGTCCTTCCTTCTATTGAACCCATGATTCCGACCGTCTCACAGCCTTTCACTCCATGTCTGACAAAAGGAAAAATGAAAGAGAGAGTGTGAAGGACTGCATGTCAGGTTTTTATGGGCCTGGGGCCCGGAAGTTGCACATGTTACTTCCACCAATATTCCACTGACCAGAACGCAGTCCTGTGGTCTTGCCTAATTGCAAGGGAAGCTGGGAAATGTAGTCTTCCTATGTGTCAAGGAGGAAAATGAAATGGGTTTACTTTTGCCATGTAAACAGACACGTGAAGTTTTTTGGTCTCACTTTTTTCATCAGTGTCGAAGTCTCAAATTGGGTTCATAGCCAGGTTCTCCCACTGACTAGCTATATGGCTTTGGTAAATCTACAAAAACTGTATGAGTCTCATTCTTTGTTGCTTTTAAGTTGGAAATATATATATATATATATATATATATATATATATATATATATGGGAGAGAGAGATTAAGTAATATGAATTATATGAAGAGTTTAGCATAGTTTCTGGCATAGAATAAGCACTTGTTAAAGGTAATCTGTGCTGTAAGATTTATTTCAGTCTAAAGTTTATGATTTTATTTTTCTTAAATCAGTTACTGGCAAGTCAGCCCATGGCCATTGTCATAAGAGAAGGGAAAGGTTCCAGGGTTGGCACACATTTGTGTCAACACTCTCCTCTCACATACACAGTAGCCATTGTTAATCTGTAGCCACACTTCCCCCTTTCAGCTGGACAAATCCTCAGAGTCCTTATCAACTTGGCATTAAAGTTGGCATGAATGATGCAAACTGTCTGCCACCATGAAGTCCACTTTTATGCTAGTAAGAAGCTTTGGGATTGGTAACAGATTAAGATACAAGAAAGATTTAGACTTCCAAACTGAATGTAGCACAACCGGGAGTAGAGCATAATGCAATATAATGTCTAGTTGTACGAATTCCAGCCACAGTGCATGGTCAGCCTTCAAAGAGAAAAGAGAATGAGGGTGACTGAAGCTGATAAATGGTTTTAATGACTAATTGAACCCCTGAATCAGAGGCTAAACAACAGAAAATCAGGGTTGATGAACAGTTATTTGATTTGAGTAGTCAGAGGTTCTTAAGTAGATCACTGAATGTTCTTTGTGAGCTGTGACTAGCTCAGGGGCCCAGGTGAGAGAGGTGCTGCAATTGTGTGTGTTTGCAGAGAAGGCAGGTTGAGTTCCATTCTCTAGGAGCATAGTCAAAAATACAAGTGAAGAAATTGGTTCATGCTTAGGCAGAAGTTGATGATCGAGGAAAAATTTTTTAATAATAGGAATCACAAAAATATGCTTAAAACTGTATGAAAAGAACCCCAGAGACCAAAGTTCTATTTCATAATAACAGCAGAAAGAAATGGAAAAAAAATCCCAAAGAGAAAACCTGCCGGTGTGCAGCCAAGTGACAAGAAGTCAGAGAAAATTAATAAGAGGCCAGATACAGTCCTCACAAACCAAAGACTCTGAGCACAGGAAGAAAAATTGCAAACTTTCTGCAAGTTGGGAATGGTGCAGAGAACCTGTGAAAATTAGGGCAAATGATCTCAACTGAACTTTGCAAAGTAAGGAATCTAAATTTCATTTTAGATTAGGACAGGCCTACAACTGAACACTCTGTGAGTCATGCGGAGAAGCTGCCCGTATATAGTGGCTTTGCTAAGTCATACTTTTTCATCTCTAGTTCCTCCTTTAACCCTAAAATCTTTCCACTCTGGTAATACCTCTGGGCTGCCATCCTATTCTTCTTCCATGCTGCTCAATCGAAGGAGAGGAACACAGCGCCAGCAAGTCAGAAAGCCCAGGGTTCAAATCTTACCTCTAGTGTGTATTTGCTCCTTCAATCACTATTTCTTCACTTGCCAAGTGGCAATAATAATAAATCTCTTTAAGGCTATTAGGAGATCGAAATAAGAAAAGACATACACGGCATCTAGCCCTGTGCCTCATACTAAGGGATTCTTAATAATGACTAGTTATTGCTATTAAAAGCAGAAAATTTCACTCTACAATTCTTCTATAGATTGGTCCCCTAACTTTTTCATTTGATTGCTTTGCACAACATTGAAAAAGTAAATTGGAAAGTCTGTTTCTGACCAATGGAGAGTAGCAAGACCCACACTCCTCCTCCCACCATAAGTAACTAGGAAACGGGACAAAATATGTGAACAATTGCTTTCCAACATTGGACCTCAGGCTGCACAAGACTGTGATCTGTGATAAAGGAAAACAACGGAGGTGAGACATCACTACAGAAACTGCAGATATCAAAAGAATAAAAAACTTATCAGGAAGCATTTTAGACAAATTTATGCCAATAAAGTAGACATCCTAGATAAAATGGATGCATTCTTTGAAAAGACACAAATTGGAAAACAGACTTAAGAAGAAATAGAAAACTTTAATAATCCTGTATCAATCTGAAAAATTGATTTCATCTTTAAAACTTTTCTCAAAAGAAAACCCCACATCTTGATGTTTTCACTGATGAATTCTACCAAACACTTAAGGAGGACACAACAACAATCCTAGGGCATTCCAAGGAAGAAAAACTACAGAATAATATTCATGAACATAGATGAAACATTCCTCAATAAAGTATTAATATCAAAACCTGTTATATAAAAATAATAGCACACAAGGATCAAGTTGGAATGTAGGTTTGGCTTCTTTTCTTATAAGGACATTAATCGTAGTGGAATAGGGCCCACCCATAGGACCCCATAGGATTTTTACTGAATCATCACTTTAAAGACCTTATTTCAAATATCATCACATTCTGAGGTACTGGGCATTAGGGATTCAATATATGAACTTTGAGGGAGACAATTCAGCCCACACAATGATCATTGGTTTGTTACGCCTTTGTTCTATATTGCCACCAAGCCAAAACTCTACCCAGCTTCAAGCACCAGATCAGACATTACCTCCATCTTGCAGTTTTTCCATATGGGCAAACCAGATAGGCTCACTCACTATTCCAAGTCTCCGTAACATTTGGTTTGTACATCTGTGCATCTATGAATCATAGTCATTATGCGTTAAAGATACTAGGGAGCCTTTCTTCTCTCCTCTCCAATACTGTAAATCTCTGCAGCCAGATAATATGTTATTTTTATTATTGTGACTCTCATGAATACTAGCATTGTTCTGGAGCAAATAAACGTCTGTGGCTGAATGAGGTGCATCGTAGGTCAGCCTTCCAGATAGGACTTCAGGAGCCCAGGAAGTCCTCTTGCCTCCCTTCCCCTCATGTCCTGATCTACTTCATTAGTTCACTTACAGCATTGATTCTAAATCAAGTACAGCATCTTGATAAGTGCAGTGATATTTTGGGTTTTCTTAGAGTAGATTTTACTAAGAAATCATGAGGAATATGGGAAGGGGGCAGGGAAGAAGGGAAAAGGGAATACAAGTATTTACTAAAGACATTTTAGGATAGGAATTTTTTAATGTTTTTGTTCATTTGATCTTCATGACAATGCTATGACGATAGGCTTTCTTTTCTACAGTTTACAAGAAAGAAACCTGAGGCTCAGGGAGGTTAAGTGACATGTGGTTAGTGATAGTTCTTGATAGTTAGTGGCACAACCAGAATTCTAATGCAGGCCCAGCATGTCTCATGTGCACCCTGTATCTACTATGTCCACTCAAATTGGCATGGGTAGATCTGATCATAACATAGTATATGGTGTTTATTAGGTAGAGGCACTGTTCCAAGTGCTTTGGATATAAGTGTTTTACTTCATCTGAAAAACAACTCAGTGAGGTAGGCCCTATATTTCTATCACTGTTTGACCTATGAAGAAACTGAGTCACGTAGATGTTAAGTATCTTGCCTGAGACTACTAATAAATAGAAAGTCCAGAACTTGACTTGAGCTGACTAATCCAGAGCAGCCCAAAACTACTCTATCCCAGAACACCATTTCACAAGCTGCCAACTTCGCATGTGTCCCAGCTTCCCCTAGCTTCCCATTCCCACTTACAGGTCCTGCTCGCCAGCTGATTAACAGCCACTCTGCAGACCAGCCAGACATAGACCCAGGAGTCAGTTAAACCTTTCCCACTTCATATTTCCTTCTCAAACTTTCCATCGTTCGGGCAGCTACTAAAATAAGGGGTACTAGACTCTCACTTCTCACCCGTTGGAAAACACATTTCCCAGTCCATAGGCCAGCATCTCAGCCGAAGCTGGGACGCAAATTGGGTTTACTTTATTCTATTCTTTTCAAATGAAAAGTGAGTTTCACACATCTAATTAATCTCTATGGGCTGCTTTTTTGGTTTCATTTTTAGTTTTACTTTGTTGAATAGGGAAAATATAAAGTGGAAAGCCTTTTGTCCAGAAGTATATCAATTATTTACACTGCATTTTGGCAGACACTTCCCAGCTGCTGTGAAAAGGCAAGAAGACATTTTTTTTTCAAATGCTTTACCTATGGTAACTCCCTTCTATTGGTTGCCTTTGAAGAAGAAAATTGAATTTTACCGGGAAGCAATGGGAAATGTTTTATGAGCACCGTGTCTCCTCCGCTCATTTACATGGCTAAGGGCAGAAGTTTTTTCAAAGACTCCCTTTGCTCACTTTTCCCCTATGGAGATGACATAATTGAGCTAATTGGTAAATCTGGGAAGAATAGCTGGATCAAATTCTGTTTCCCTTTCACATTGCCTTGAACTACCTTCATGGGTAAGACAGGAAACTAACCTCAAATTTGTGCAGCTGGTTCATGCCTCAAAAGACACTTTCCCCACAGGACTTCAAACTGATTTTGGATCTAATAATTACTTAAGAAGTATGTAATTATTTCTCCTTCTTGGGAGAAAGTTCTCTTAGGCCTATGGAATTCCATCAGAAGAATGAGTGGGGATAGATACAGCACATAAAATCAAATGTCCACTCATACGATTTCATGGAGGCCAAAATACTGAATGGAGTTCACAGGGACTGAAGCTGCCACCATCCAATTTCCAAACACGGCTAGAAGGTACAAAGATCCCAGTAGACCTTCTCCAACAATAAAGCCAGTATAGAGAACAGTGCTTTACCTCCCATACATGGTAAGCACAGACTGCCAAAATTAAGCTCTTGTGGGATCATTTCTGCCCACTGTGTTTACGTTCATGGATTGTGACTTCGAGACAACTGGCCACAACTAGTCGACATCCTGGTGAGGCTAAAACTTCTCAAAGGCCATTAAGTTTCTGGTGCCATCTTTGCCAGTACTAATTGAGGTAATGCAGAAGGCCTGCTGTCTGTTGGGTTTTCCTTTCTGTTCAAGTTCTGAACAAGTGTAGAAAATAAAAGAGATAGAGAATGAATATACTGACAGAGACAAAGTTGGAGTGAATAACCAGTTCTGGAAGCCACGTGAACTTAAATGACTACTGAATTTCAGAATTAGACCTACCTACCTGGGCATATCGGTGCCAGGGCCAGTAGGTCACCCCATCCCTTGCTCTGTAAGAGGAACAGAGAACCCACATTAAAAGTATGTTCCTTGCAGGTAGCTCCACTCCAGAAGAAGAACATGAACTAGGATGAGCAACGCTCAATTGCTATTCTTTCCCAGCGTAGAGGTGAAGAAATCACACAAAAATTCTCCTCATGAGAACCAAGGGTGGGAGGATGGTGTTTCCAACTACCAAAGTCCAAAATAGTCCAATTTCCTTAACTCCCATTTCGGATCAATCTATAAAGCATCTTATTCTGAGTTATGGCAAGGAGCTTGGTTCTTACACTTTAGTTTTTTGCAACTCCTGTGATTGGAGAATTTAGAGATTTAGCACCAAGACTGTTGAAAGATGAGGTGTTACCTTTCCATGGCTTATCTCAAACAACACGTACATCATTTTCCATTGTTAACATTCCAGTGTAGACCATTTCAGATTGTCATGTCAGAAAAAGTGACTTTCTCCTATATGTTGGCTGGGCAACCAATACAAGGATATGAGCAAGGAAGCAAGTGTATCACTTTTGCCCTTTGTCACCTGGGAGGGGATTTTCAAATCGTCTTGTTTCCCCTCTTATTCATGTATATCCTCAGGTTTTTCCATATGCATTAATCTCTCCTTTAATAACTGTGTGTTTTTATACCTTCTCAACACCCTGAGTTCCTTCCACAAATAGAATTGTTCTATTTTTAAAAAAATTTACTGTGCTTTCATTTTAGGCTTATAAGATAAAATGAGCTATAATTTTTTTTTTAAAAAAATGCAGTTGATACAGTGAACTTAACCTCAGTGGAGTGTGCCTGCAGAGCTGTGAAAGAATGACTCTTGTTCCTCTCCATTGGAGTGATGGGTCAGTGACAGATAGGACCATTCGTTGATGTTCATCTGGACACTTCAACTATCATACATGATGCCTGCCATAGTATTTGATAAGTGGATTTTCCAACAGTGAAAAGGTTAACCAATTTAATTGCTTACATTTTATTCCTAAGTTGGTTCTTTCCATCAGTGGGGCTTGAGGGAAAGATTAACGTATGAAAGTTTGAATTTCAAAAAACATGCCAGTTTTCATAATTATGAAAGATTATGATAAGATTTTTAAAAAGATTTTATTTCTTTATTTTTAGAGTAGGGGAGGGAGGGAGAAAGAGCAGGAGAGAAACATCAAAGTGTGAGAGACATATCAATCTCGCTCACACCCCCAACTGTGACCTGGTCCACAACCCAGGCATGTGCCCTGACTGGGAATTGGGCCAACAACCTTTCAGTCAATCCACTGAGCCACACCACCCAGCCCTATGATAGAATTTTTTAAAAACATTTTTTACAAGACATTAACTCTCAGTGTTTATCTTTAATTTTAATCTAAAAGTAAATTTCAGAAATTTCAGTCCGCATGGATTTTGTTTTTATAAAACTCATTAAAAAGACTTACAGAAGTCCCTGCTAATTAAAAAAAAAAAAATGGTGAAATTGATACTTCAACTCCAAGAAGTCTGGAGTGTTTTATTTATTATGACCCCATTTACTGACAAATCTCTAATTGGTTGAAATACAATTTAAATACATGCAGAAATTTCTACATGTCCCAACCCTTAAAAAGAGATGAAGGAAAGAAGGGAAAGGAAGGGAAGGGGAGGGAAGGGAAGGAATGGGGAGGGAAGGGAGGAAAGAAGAAGAGATAAGGGAGAGGGGCGAGAGAGAAGTGTTGAAGAAGCTTCACTGACTTTCTGAACAGCATTCACATCAAACTAGAGTTAACCTGAGAAACCCAAGGTTAGGGACAACAGCTGCTCCAGCAGCAGCAGATCCACATATAATTTAAGGCAGTTCTCCACATCTGCATAAAACCCCCTTAACGTGGGTTCGAACTCTGGAGATCAAATGAAAACCAATTCATGTATAAGCAGACCTGCACAGCTCAAACCTGTGGTATTCAAGGGCCAACTATATTATAGTAACATTAGGGAAGGTCACTGATGAATCGCCTGGAAGAAATCTCATAATTAGGTGGACTCTCATTCAGGGCTCATTCTGGACATCACCAGTCACCACAGTGCTTGCCTCTCCTTCTCCCCACCTTCTCTGCGGTGGCCACACCTCTGCCCTGCTTCACCCTAGGAAGAAAATGAGCCCTGAGGACTGGAACAAATAAAAATCAGTCCTTTCAGCCTCCATCTGCCTCTCTGATGCTCTTCGGGCCTTTATTTTTCTTTCAGTGAGCCCCTAACACATTTCACAATTCCCTTATGCCAGGCCTGGAGGTCAGACCAGAGAGAAAGGACTGTTTTCAGTGAGACCTTGGGCTTACCTTGCTTCACCAGGGTACCTTCTGCATGTCACCTGCAGGAGTCGGAATCAACTCAGACTTCAGTCCCAGAGAGGTCTGAGCTCAACTTCTAGCTCTTGATCTTATTAGCTGTATGGTACATACTGCAGCCAGAGTTTTCTTTCCAAGATACAATTCTGACCAGGTGCCCGCCCTCCTAGAATTCTTCAGTGGCTCACTATTACTTTTTGCACAAAGGCCAAATCTTATGTTCTGGCTTGCAGGCTCTGCAGATTCTGGGCCCCAAATCCCCATACCTCTCTCCCTTCACACTTGAACCCCCAGCCCTCTCACATCTCTCTCAGTATTGTGAGCTCTTTTGCTTGACTCTAGAGAAGGGAACGACACATGTTTCCTGCAGACAGCTGGATGACAACTATTTCTTCCAGCTCTGTGAGCCAAATGGTCTTTGTTACCACCTATTCGCCTTTGCCATTGTGATGCCAAACCAGTCACAAATGGTACATAGATAATTGGCCATGGCTGTGTGTCAATAAAACTAGCATATGGGAGGTTAGGGACAATAGGTGGGATGCAGATTAGACCCATTGGCTGAAGTTGGCTGACTCCTGCTCCACACCTGCATCAACGCTTTCCACCTGCCCTTCACATACCATTTTTGCTGGGATTTGATATTTCTTGCTTGGCTTAGGAGCCACGTCCTCCAGGAGTCTTCCCTTATGTCCTGCTCTGGGTCACATGCCCTATTCCCATGAGCATCCAATGCACCCTGCACTGTCACCATCAGTGGCTCACCAATCTATTTACATAATTGCCTATTTACATATTCGTATCCCTCCCTAGACTGTATGTCCCACAGGGCAGGGATCAAGTGTGTCTGGTTTACTTTATACGCAGTAGCTGCACCTAGCAGGTACTCAATAAATGATAACTCATACGGTCTTTATCTCCACCATAGGATTAAGACAAGTGGGCCACTTTGAGTGAGCCTGTAAACCTAGAAACAACTTCTATCAGAAAAATCAAACTGACAGCTTCACAAAGGCAAGGTTTTCCCAAATCGGGGTTGCCTTGGGGTCTGCATGGAAGTGATTTTAGCTGGTCAGCAGGGACGATGGCCTGAGCTCAGAGTCAGTACTTCTCAGGCTTTGTGTGCATTACAGCCACCTGGGAGAGCTTTAACGCTTACTGATGCTTAATTGTTCGGGAGTGCAGCCTGGGATGAGAATCTTTACAATCTCCCCAAGTCTATTAGTTCCCTGGGACTTCCACAACAAATTACCACAAATTGGGTGGCTTAGAGGAACAGAAATGTATTCTTTCAGAGTTCTGGAGGCCAGAAGTCTGAAATTAAATTGTGGGAGATTCTAGGGGAGAATCCTTCCTTACCACTCCTGGTGAGCATTAACGTTTCTTGGTATCTTGGCCTGTGGCCTTTTCATTCCAGCCTCTGCCTCTACCTTCACATTACCTTCTCCTCTGCGTGCCTGTTATCCTCCAGGCGGTTCTTACAAGGATACTTATCATTGGATTTAGAGCCCATTCACATAACCCAGCATGACCAATCTCAAGACCTCTCTCAAGACCTTAACTTAATTATGCTTGCAAGTCTTTTGTCCAAATAATGTTCTAGCATTTAGGGTATGGACTTATCTTTTGGAGGGACCAACATTCAACCCCAAACACTGGGTAATTCTGAGTTATAGCCACTCTCTAAGTAACATGCACACATTTATAAGCAGGCTCACACATCTGTACCTAGACTTGAGCAGGAATGGACCACTTCATCAGCCAGGTAAGAATGATCATTTTGAAGCATCCCTTACCCTGATGACAGAGGAATAAAGGGCTAAGGATGGGTAGTGAAGAAATGCCAGGAAAGTGAGACAGAGGGAATGCAAAGCATGAATTTGATAACCAACTCCTCTCTGTTCTTTGTTCTTCACTATTTTCCTTTTCAGAACTATTTTTCTCTATGTGAATTTTTTAATATCTAGGCCTTCCTTCCTTCCTTCCTTCCTTCCTTCCTTCCTTCCTTCCTTCCTTCCTTCCTTCCTTCTTGAAGCATTCTGTCTTACACCGAACATCTATAGTCCTATCATCTCATATTGTTTCAAAGACAACCGTGCCCTTCATTTGGGTCAGACTTTCAGACAAAGCTGTGGAAGGTCTTTGGTATGTTTTGGGGGTAACTGAGATGTTCATAATTATGATCAAGGGAAGGCTGCTCTTCTTTCAGACTGGCAGAGGGTAGAAAGTCAGATGTATCCCTTATGTTTCATTGA
Organism: Glossophaga mutica; assembly: GCA_039655065.1. Taxonomy (NCBI): domain Eukaryota; kingdom Metazoa; phylum Chordata; class Mammalia; order Chiroptera; family Phyllostomidae; genus Glossophaga; species Glossophaga mutica. The sequence continues at coordinate 18,544,063 of CM077304.1, read as the reverse complement.
AACTACAGCTGCTTTGTGCTGAGTTTGAATCCTTTAAAAGCTAAAAAATGGGGAAAGAAATGAAACGTGTAATTCTCATGAAATTAGAGCTCCTTCCTGCTTTTCTGTTTACTTTTCAAAAACCATTTTACTTTCAGCTCTTATCAGAAATAACTTTGAAAATCTAACAGTGATGATCATATTCTGGAAGGAGATCAAGAGGTTGGGGATAGAATGCCTGGGTACTTTTAGATTGTTCCTCTGCCGTCTTTTGGGAACCGCATCATTAGGAGGTCTAATAATCACAGGACAAACAGTACTTCCATGGAAGTCTTTCAACAACCTCCTTGATGGGAAATGTCTCGTCCTTATTCATAACAACATAAGAATGTGATCTTTGAAAGAGGCAGCATGATCGTGGGTTTTGTTTTGGCTGAAAAAAAAATAGATGCTGCGTTTTTTTTTTTTTTCAGTGGAGGAATGAAAGGCTGTTGGATGCTGTTTAGATAAGAAGTAGTGGGGAGAGTTATAATCATTAATGCATTCTGCAGTCTGTCTGGCATGTGGGCTAATACTCCCTGACTGCTGGCACCAACTCGTTTCTGCTATTCTGGTAGAGAAAAGAGAAGAAAAAAAAAATCCATTCTGCCTATTTCAACTTTATTGTCTCATTCTTATTCTAATCCCCCAATAAAAAGGCCAAAGCCCTTTCTGCTGATTCAAGACTTTTTGCAATCTGGAGAAAAATCCCATTTTTTCCCCTCCCATTTTTGATGAGACCATGAGCAATCCTGGTAGACTAATTTACGTAACTTTTCAGGTGTTCTTACTGAAATGAGAATTGCCAAAGAAATGCGAAAAATGCTAGCACTTATCGGAAATGCAAATGTGGCATTTGTTCAGCTTAATGTGAATAGCCTTGCCCAGGCAACAACAGAAGAGACAATTAGAATGCAGTCATGGTTCCAAAAATTCACCCTTTCTTCCAACTAATATGACATTCTCTCAAAAGGAAAAGAAAAGGAATAAAAAAGAAAAAGGGGGAAATATGTGTGGTTTTGCTTCAGTTACCAACACAAAAATGCCAATTGGGTATGGGTTTTATTTTAACTAAAAAACCTGTTATGGTGCAAGTACCATCAGAACAAAGTAGCAATAAAGGAATTTTATGTCTGCGCCGCCTTCATTATGGCTGGGTTTTAAGAGCAGTGGAACACAGGTCACCCGTGTTAGGAGGGACTGTGGATGTTAATCTCCGCTGGGAACTGCCATGTTTATTGCTCATCATTTTTCAATGATTTTATGCCATCGTTTGAGAGAATAAAATAACCCTGTAGCAGGCATGCGTGTAAATAAATTAAGCATTAAGAACCAGCAAGTTGTAATCATCTTTCTCTGAGAACGTACTAAACAGTGGCAATCAGTGAAATGGACGAGAAATTGCATGAAATCGCCCTGTTGGTTATACAGCATAGCAGCTGAAAGGAGACTCTCTGTGTCAGGGGGTGTTTGAGGGGAGAGGGGAATGCAGTCATCTTCTGGGTGTGTTTTAGACTACAAAACCACCCTGGGCAAATAAAGCATGGGTCACTTAACCTTCTTAAGTGAAAGTATCTATTATTGATGAACAAACAACAATGAATGAACTCTTTAGCCATATATTACCATTTGCCTCATTTAAGCATGCAAATCTCCTAGGCCTGAGAACCATGGCAAATAAAACCAATTGTCCCCTTATACCATTAATGCCTCTTTCCACGATGACCACTTTAATTATTCAGAGGATCCCTTTAAAAATTAAGAATGATTGGGAATAAGAGGAGAGAGTTTGATGAAGAGATGTGGATTTTTTCCCCATCTTTTCTTTTTTCTTTTTAGAAGGAAAATGGGAACTGTGAAATATACGGAAGCATTTAACTTCACTTTTACTAAATTCATGGTTGGACTACAACAGTGTAGATTTTCTAGAAGGCATCTTCTCCAAAGTGAAAAAAAAAAAAAAAGGTGCCCCCCCCAAATTTCCCTAATTTTCCGTTGAAAAGGGGTAAATTTGACCTCCCTGGATGTTTGCTTTAGTCAAGAAATATCTTTAGCTGAACATTTTGATTTCTGATTCATGTGAGCCTGTTTATTTGGGGAAAAATATTTCACAGCAAAAGAAAAGGTATAGGTTTCTTTTTAAAAATTTTTGATGACATCTTTGTTGGGTTTTTGCCATTACCATTTAGTCCTCTCATACTTCCCTCCCCCCAGCAATCACACTGTCATCCATGTCCATGAGTCCTTTCTCCTTTCTGCTCAATCCCTCTACCCTCTTACTTCCCCTCCCTACTAGCTCTAATCCTGCTCTCTATCTGTGAGTCTGTCTCTGTTTTGCTTGTTAATTCAGTTCATTCATTAGATTCCACATATGAGTGACATCATATTGTATTTGCCTTTCTCTGACTGGCTTATTTCACCTAGCAGAATTTTTTCCAGGTCCATCCATACTGTTGCAAAGAATAAAACTTTCTTCTTTTTTATTGCTGAGTACTATTCCATCATGTAAATGTCCCACAGTTTTATCCACTCATCTACTGTTTTATTCACTCATCTACTGATGGACACTTGGGCTGATTCCTTATCCTGGTTACTGTAAATAATGCTGCAATGAACATAGGGGTGCTTATATTCTTTTGAACTAGTGTTTTGGGTTCCTTCGGTTATATGCCCAGAAGTGGGATTGCTGGGTAAAAAGAAAGATCCATTTTTAATTTTTTGAGGTATCTCTACTGCTTCCACAGTGGCTGTACCAATCTGCATTTTCACCAACAGTGCACAAGAGTTCTCCTTTCTCCAAATCCTTACCAGCACTTGTTTTTGTTGATTTATTGATGATAGCCCTTCTCACTGGTGTGAGATGATATCTCATTGTGGTTTTAATTTGCATTTCTCTAATGATTAATGACATTGAGCATTTTTTCATATATCTATTGACCATCTATCTGTATGTCCTCTGGTGAAGTGTCTATTCCAAAGAACAAAGTTGGAGGAATCATGCTACCTAATATTAAACTATACTATAAAGCCATAGTAATCAAAACGGCATGGTACTAAAATAAAAACAGACAAATAGATCAGTGGAACAGAATAGAGAGCCCAGAAATAAACCGACACTTTTATAGTCAGTTAATATTCAACAGAGGAAGCAAGTACATACAATGGGCTAAAGATAGTCTATTCAATAAATGGTGTTGGAAAAATTGGACAGATACATGCAAAAGAAAAATGACAGAAGACCACCTTCTTACACCACACACAAGAATAAATTCAAAATAGACCAAAGACTTAAATTTTAGACCTGAAACCATAAAAATTGTAGAAGAAAACATAGGCAGTAAAATCTCGGACATTGCTCATAATATTTTATTGGCTATATCTTCCCAGGCAAGGGAAACAAAAGAAAAAGTAAACAAATGGAGCTAATGTCCAACTACAAAGTTTTTGCACAGCAAAGGACAGCATCAACAAAATGAAAAGACAATACACAGAATAGGAGAACATGTTTGCTGATACAGCTGATAAGGGTTAATATCCAAAATTTATAAAGAATTTACAAAACCAACACACACACACACACACACACACACACACACACACACAAAAACGCAACTGAATTAAAAAATGGGCAAAGGACCTGAAAAACTATAGGTTTCGGTTGTTATCAGACAGTGGTTCAAATCCTGGACAAGCTGTTTGTCTTTAGGTTAATTATTTTTATCTGCCTGAGCCTTTTTTCCTTACAGATAAAATGAATGTATTTATGCTCACATCATGCTAATCTCCTGGTACAATGTCTAGCATAGTATTTGCACAATTGATGGATGTTGAAGCTGTTAATCTTCCAATTCAGGTAACTGTCAGTCAAAATGCTGTCCTTGAAACAGTGTGCTGATACGCAGCTAATGTTTACTCAGCTTCTACTATGTGAGAGGAACTCTGATAGATGCTTTCATGTGTGTCATCTTGTATATTTCTTATAACACTCAAGGTATTTTGCATACTTTCCATTTTGCATTGGGACTAAAGGAGGCTTAGGAAGTAGAGCACTTGTTTAGAGACTCCGTAACTACTAACTGCTGGGGCTGGAATTTGGATCCAGGTCTTCTAACTTCAGGCCAGGCCCCTTTCTCTCCCCAGTGTTCCCTCAACCACAGGTGCCAGAGATGTTCAGTGGCCTGAACAGAAGGTTTGAAGAATAAAGCCCTATTTATAGCTGACACTATGACTTTTATATGTAATTATTATATTGATCAGAGGATACAGAAGTCCAAAATGTACTGGAGAATTGTACAGAATCCAAAAGGAGAATTTTTTTTCAATTCTCAGTTATCAATATAATTCAGTTAACAAGAAGAACACAGTTTTAGAACACTCTAGTAAACTGCAGTTTTACTGTGCACACATGTCACATTCATCATGCCATGTATTCTTTTTTATTTTACTGTTGTTCAAGTACAGTTGTCTGCCTTCTACTCCCCCACCCCAGCCATCCCCACTTCCCTCCCCTGATTCTACCCCCCGCCTTGGTTTGTCCATGTGTCCTTTATGGTTGTTCCTGAAAACCCTTCTCCCTTTTCCTCCCATTACCCCCTCCCACCTCCCCTCTGGTTACTGTCAGTTCGTTCTTAATTTCAATATCTCTGGTTATATTCTGCTTGCTTGTTTGTTTTGTTGATTAGATCCCAGCATCACAAGCTATCAGAGAGATGCAAATTAAAACCACAGTGAGATATCATTTCATACCGGTGAGAATGGCTGTAAACAAATCAACAAACAACAAGTGTTGGAGAGGATGTAGAGAAAAGGGAACTCAAGTGCACTGTTGGTGGGAATGCAGACTGGTGCAGCCACTGTGGAGAACAGTATGGAATTTCCTCAGAAAACTAAAAATGGAACTGCCTTTTGAGCTGGTAATTCCACTGCTGGGATTATATCCTAAGAACCCTGAAACATCAATCGAAAAGAACCTATGCACCCCAAAAGGAGATTTTTATACAAAAAAATGAGGAGGGGAGAGAGAGAGAGAGAGAGAGAGAGAGAGAATTTTGTACTCCCCCCCCCCCAAAAAAAAAGAATGTATTGACCCAAATAATGAAAACATTCAGGAGAAGCGGGTTTGGGGCAGAGGTAGATTCAGGTACCCAAAGAAGGTCGATGGCTCTTGGCTCTGCTTCATCCCCTGGACCGTTGGCTCCATCTCAGCAGATTCTCCCTCTGCCCCAACTGGTGGCCATATGGCTGCCTGCATGTCCACGGTAATAGCCCCACCGTGGAAAAAAAGAGCCTCTCTTCCCAACAGGAAAAGTTTCCAGAACAAAGTGTCATTCAGCAGTTTGGGTGGCATGCCCATCCCTGAACCAATCACTCTAAACAAGATAGCTGGCCAGAACTGGGTTGCATGCATACTCCTGGAATTAGCGGTAGACTTCAGTCAGCCCAAAAAGCATAAACATAGATGGGGAAAGATGGCCCAAAGATTTCTGGAATTAAAGTGAGTGAACCAAGTACTGTTTACTCTTCTGGAAAGAAAACTGAGAGTTAAGTCTCTCATCTACAAGCTATGTGACCTGAACCAATCGAGTATCTGTTAAGAATTAGGGCCCTGCTGCCAGACAGATTGGGTGAATTCTTTATCTTCCTATGCCTCAGTTTCCTCATCTGGAAAATGGCACAACTCACAGTTTTAAGGAAAAGACTCAATAGGTCAAACCACGTATATATATACATAGTGTCAGAAAAATGATTGACATATAGTGAGCACTCATTAAATGTTAGCCACTGGCTAACATTTTAAAGTTATTACACACACAGTGGTGTCCTCGAACTGAACACAGCACTTTGACCAGCACAGAGAATGAAAGTGAGGATGTACATGTGATGGCACGCTGAAAAAACAGGAGGCATTCTCAACGGTCCTTGCATTGGAATCCTGATGCCCCACCTCATGTTACCTTCTCCAAGTAAAATGCGTCCAGCCATACCTTTAAAGTGGCTGTGTTAGCGCAGCACTGTACTTAACCGTTTTCCAATGAGCTGCTCTAGCACGACTTTGCCGATGCGTGCTTGGCTTTTACTCTGAGTGAGAAAAGGGGAGCCATTGCAGGCCATATCTGTCTTCTGCTCAAACCTTCTAGTGACGTCTTACAGAACCAAATGCAGTGTCCTCACCATAGCCTAACAGCCCTACATAATCTGACTCCCTCACCTTTTTCTCTCTTGTCTCACTGCCTCACAGTCCACTCTTCTTTCATTGGCTTCATCCACACTGGCTTCTGTGATCTTTCTGAGGTGTGAACAGGTTCGGTGTACTTCAGCCCCGGAGCCTTTGCATATGCATTTGACTATTCCTGACCCACCTTCTCAGGTCAGTTAAGTATTGTATCTGGGAAGATGTCACCTTGTCTGCGAAGTCTATTCTAAACCACCTGACACAAAATAACATCTCTTCACACTTTCAATCTATTTTACCCTGCCATAGTTTTTTTTTTAAATAAAGTCTCATCTTCTCTTGTTATTTTATATGTGTATTCATTCATGCATAATCTGTTTTTTCACTAACTAGAATAAAAGCTTCTTAAAGAAATGATTGTTGATTTTTGTTGTTCATGGCTATACCCCAATGCCTAAAGAAAATGACCATAGTACGTACTATATATTCAATAAATACTTGCAGAATAAATGAATGAATAAGAGATGTAAAAGTCCCCAGTGCAAAGCTTGGAACATAATCAGTATTCAGTAAATGTTTGTTTAAAAATATATTTTCAGCAAATCCCTCAGTGAAATTTAGTTGGTGGTTTTTAAAATTGACTGGAAATACTATCCAGCAGTTGCACTCTGAGGTATTTATCCAACTGATTTTAAAATTATATCAACATAAAAATTTGCAAGTGAATATTTATAGGCAACTTTATTCATAATCACTCAAAACTGGAAGCATCCAGAATGGCTTTCAATAAGTAGGTGAATAAATAAATTGTGGTACATCCATATGATGGAATGTTACCCAGCAACAACAACAAAAAAAAGAGCTACCAATTCACAGAAAAGGCATGGGTGAATTTTAAATGCATGTTGATAAGTGAAAGGACCCAGTTTTAAAAAGCTACATACTGTGTGATTACAATCATATGGCATTGTGGCAGAGGCAAAAAAAATTACTAATGGTAAAAAAAAAAAAATCACTGATTGCTAGAGATTCAGGGGAAAAGGAAGAAGGCTTAAATAGGTGAAACAAGAGGGTTTTTTAGGATGGTGAAACAATTCTGTAAGATACTGTAACTATGAATACATGGTATTATACATTTATCAAAACCTATTAAATTTTATAGCACAAAGAATGAACCTTAAATTGTACAAATTATTTTAAAATCATTTAGAAGGTCTAATAATCACAGGATGAGAAGCAGAATGTCTCCAAATTTCTAACTCTAAACAACCTCATTGGAAAGGAGCAAGGAGGGAGTGGGGGGAAATCTGACAACCCAAGTAACTTTGGAAATGAGTGGAATATAAAACTGAGGATGAAATAAGTTGTAGATACTCACTTTAATCTGGTTGATGAAGTCATATCCCACAAGGCTACCAGTTAAGAATTCTGATATTGTTGTATGTGTGGGCTGGAACTGAACAATTAAGTAAATACATGGTGGATGATAGAAGCTAAGTCTACCACTGACCACTGGATGGGGTGGAAGTTTATAGATATGCCCAGGGGAGAGGCTAGGGTGATCCATGATGCTATAAATTAGGTTTGGAAACACCTGTATAAACTCATATATAGCTTCACACACATACACACACGTGTGTGGGTGTATGACAGTTACAGACATATGACAGTTACATATATCTATGTATATATATGTAAATTACATATAGAACTATCTATAGATATGTATATATCTGTAAATCTGTTCACACATGTATTTTCATACTCTCTTAACATAAAGAACCTAGAAGCAACAATACCTCAGCAGCAACAAGCACATTCAGTGGCCAGATTTTGTTTTTTAATGTCATTCTCCATTAAAAAGAACAAAAACCCCTCAAGAAAATGGCTGGAATGGCTTATTCTGGGGATAGAACAGGAACTATACAGAATGAGCCCTGGCTGGTGTGGCTCACTGGACTGAGTGCCAGCCTGTGAACCAAAGGGCCACCAGTTCAATTCCCAGTCAGGGCACATGCCTGGGTTGCAGGCCAGGTCCCCAATTGGGAATGCACAGGAGGCAACCACACACTGATATTTCTCTCCTGCTCTTTCTCCCTCCCTTCCCCTCTCACTAAAAATAAATAAATAAAAATCTTTTAAAAAAAGAACTATACAGGATGAACCTGGAGCATCTTATAGTGCCAGAAAGTCAGAGCTAAAAAAAAAAAAAAAAAAAAAGAAAGAAAGAAAGAAAGAAAAATAAAACAACAACAATTAAAAAAAAAAAACAATGATGGAGATATATCAAAGGGACACAGGAATCACCTGAAAGAACTCCCAGTGACCAAGGCTAGAACAATTTGAGCAACAAAATTAAGTATTATTAGATTATAACCTTACATATACAATACATATCCACGAGCCACACTTATATGAATCAAGAATTGAATACATAACTAAAGAAAAAAGAAAAATAGGCAAATGTCTCATGTTAAGAATTCCACATAATTTTATATATTTAATCCTCAAGAATAGGGAGCATAACTCTCAAAATCTTAAGTATAGATGCACACAGTGGAGTAACCTGGCAACCATGACCTCAGCCAGATGATCAAGGTCAACAACCTCAGTGATGGGTCATGTTAATAGCATGTACCCTTGACATGATGTGATAAAAAGGGCACGTCTCCTTTGTGGTGTTCTTCCCTCAAGCCCTTCATCATAGACTACTCATGAGAACAACTTCAGACCCATCCTAGTAGAGGAATATTCTATAACATACCTGACCAATGGTCCTCAAACTGTTGAGGTGACTGAAAACAAACACAGTCTGAGAAACTGTCACAGCCAAGAAAAGCCTAGAGAGATGTGATGACTAAGTGTTATGTGGCATTCTGGATGGGATCCTAGAACAGAACAAGAACAGTAGGTAAAAAATTAAGGAAATCCGAATAAAGTCTGCAATTTAGTTAACACTGGAGTATCACTATTAGTAATTGTAACAAATACTAATATGTTAATAATAGATAAACATAGGTTCCGGGTTTGTGGGCATGCTCTGGACTATATTTGCATTTTTCCTTTAAATTTAAAACTGTTCTAAAAATAAAGTTTACTATGTTAGAAAAAGTTACTGAAGACACCATCTTCGGGTGACGAGCACATCGCATAAGGTGTGGTGAACAGAAGAAAGAGAGTCAAAGAGGGAGATGCAGGAGGTCAGGGTTTCAGACTTTAACCTGGACCAATGAATGGTTTTATCTACCTTCATTAATCTATTCACCCAACACAGATCCATTGCATGTCTGCATTTACCAGGACCTGAGCTAGGAGGCAGGGCATAGTGGTGAACCAAGAAGAGGCAGGTTCTCTGTCCCTAAGAAGCCAAGTGAGTAGGAAACACTAACATGACTAAAACTTAGGAATCATATGAGTAAATGTAAAATTCCGGCGGAAGGTAGTGGTACAAAGGAGAAGTACACAGAACCACAAGAATACATTAAGGGGCACCTGCGTCCATCAGAGAAACTAAGAAATGTGTCCCTAACTCAAAATTGGAATCACAGTCATAATGTGCGTGCCACTGTGAGACGGTATAGAGAGACTGGAACTGTTTGCCTCACAAATCAACTTTGGGATTCCTTAGCTTTATTTAGTCCATTGCAGTCAGCCTGAATGGATAGATGGACTTTTGTGCAAACAATTTTCATTTTGTTCAGTTTTTGCTAACTGTAGTTTTATAACAGGCAACTGCTTCTTGTCTGAGGTAGAAAAGTAAGTAAAGATGCAATTTAAAAGATTTTAAGACTACCTGACAAGGTTGTTTCCTGAAAACAAACCGAGCCATAAGAAATGTTTGAAGTGTGAGACATGGCTTCCTCAGGGTAGTTGTTTTTTGTTTTTTGTTTTTTATTGGGTACCCCCAACCTTTCCTAATGATTTCCCCAATAGATAAGAAATAATTGCTTGTTTCTGAGGAATGAAAAGAAGGCATGTCCTGAGGCCACTTTCCTCATATTTGGTGTGAATATGACAAATGTCTCTTCTAATCATTGAAGTATTCTCAAGAGCCAACATAGCAATCAAGGAAGGCTTTTCACCTTTTCCCTTGCTCTTTATGTAAATTCTATTTTTTCAGCTTCCTTGTTTTTCCCCTTCAATTGAAATGCTTACTCCCCTCCTCTTTATTTTTCTGAATGAGTTGTCTTCCCTTTTGTTTTTTTCCAGGATGGATGTTATTACTCACATTTTGGGGAGCTTTGAGGGGGATATATTAAACCTATTAATATGTTTACCTTTTTACCTATTTAGAATGTGGTGGAAGAGGAAAATAAAATGACTAAGAGGTGATTTCTGAATAATGCCACAGAACTCACAGTAATGGTAAAATCTTTTCTGAGCATTACATGGTAACTTAGCTATCTTGTTAAAGTAAGTAGAGTATCCAGCATTCTCATACTTGCTATACAACAACAGCTCAAGTAGTATATTAATTATAACTTGGGAAATTAACATGAGCATCTAACGCACAGGCACCATCATCCTCCAGTCAGGATGACACAGTGTTAGCACAGAAATAAAATAATCCTCAGGCTCAATGCTAACCTTTGCCCTCATTTTCCTTCCTGGTTTTATGCAGGAGTAACTAAGTAGGTTAATGTCACAGAACTGGCTGTGATTATTTTTAGTTTAAATAACAGTGCCTGCCCAAGATAAATGCGTGTGTGAGGTAGATTTCACCCCTGAGAGCAGTTCATCTTCTCTTTCGTGTGCCATTTTCCCTTCACTGACCCTCAAATGGGTTCTGAACATACATATTACATTATCACATTAAATGGGGATGGGTACACTTCAAAGTGTTTAGAGTTAAGATGCACCTGGACTTTCAGATTCGGACTTGAAAACTAGCTTACATTAACTGATCTATGAAGCTGAGATGGACACACCTAATATCATTGTCAAATTCCTTTAAATAGTTTTTAAATGAGGCAAACTGAATGCAGGATTTGGGCTTTTGAGTTACCCTTTCTAAACTGATCCTGCAAAGGGAAGGAAAGAATGATTTAAAAATTTTCAAAATTGTATGTTATAAAAGTTTGTTTATATCACTATCCACAGCCAACCTTATATCTGGTTGTGTCCATTTAGTCGTTAAACAACAACGATGTGTGTAAGTTGTAGTTATTGGCATGTAGAAACAATGATATCTATTATTACCTTATCAGTGGATTCCTTCATTTATTCATTCAATAAGCATGCAATGAGCTTCCTCTATATTGAGGCACTATGCAGTTAGGTGAGTTCATAATAGCTCTAGCTACAAGGCTGTGAGCTGAAGTGACTGACACGTGTCATTTCTGGGTCGAAGCTGTAATTGCTGGTGTAAGACTCCCCAGAGCTCTCTCCCTCACCTGCAGTAAATGAGAGAGCCACAAGTCTCATTTGGTTCTCACAGGTCTCATAAGGTTTACAACATGGGGGAAATCATCGGCCTTGGTTCCTGAGTGTGGCCCTCACTAACCTGAAATGGGAGTGTACTATGAGCAAACCTTTCTTGTGTGAAGCCATGGGATTTTGAGATTTCATGTTTTGTTGTATCATAACCTAGTTTTTCTTGACTAATAGAGTATTTAACTGCTTAGCAAGTACCCATGATGATGAACTGCCATTTATTAAGTCCATAAAAAATCCTATGATGTAGATAGTATCATTTATAGTTCAGAGGTGAGAAAACTGAAATTCAGAAGGTCAGGTAACTTACTCAAGGTCATACAGTTTATAAGGCAGAAAAAGGCATTGGACCAAGCCCCATGTCCATGAATATGTCTCTCATGTTCTAAATACCAAAATTAGGAGCTGCACATAAGAATAAATATCTTTTACAATACTAGGAAAATAGCTACCAACTTATCCATGCAGTTTGAACTCGTTCAATGCTTATAAAACAGAATTATGCTTTTAGCAGTGCCTACCGAAGTGTGTTCTCTGGATCCTCAAAATATTAATAAGACTTGCTCTGCGGTCAGATAATTTTCTGAGACACTCTATACAACTTGTGCAAGACTCAATTTAGGTATGCATTCAGATTCATTTAACTGCACCTGGCCCCAGCTGCCACCACTGTCTCCATTGCTACAGCTGCCACACCTGGTCTACCAGCAGGACGAGCTCTTTTGACAAAGATTGGGATCCCGCAAGACCTCCATCACTCCTGCTGCTGCAGAGTTGAAATAGTACGCAGATGTGTCAGCAGGACATAGTCATGCTTGCTGGGATGGACTGCTGCGGCATGATAGCCATGCCAGGGTTGAGCCTGAAGCCCTCCCAGTGGGCAGAGCTGCAGGTACTCTACTACATTTGGCCATGCACTTGGTATGGAAGAGACATTCCAGGGGTGTAGATGTACAGTGACTCCTGGGTAATACAAATGGGCTGCCTGGTTGTCTAATGAACTAAAAGAAATAAGACAAAAGGACTAGCGACAAGAAGCTCTGAAATTGAGCTATGGAAATGGGCACACAAAAGCTATCTTTGATAGCTTCGGAAATCAAAAGAGAATATCTCTTTAAAATATCAGAATACAGAGAACTATAGTAAGACTTCCCCTGAGACCCAATGTCCTCCAGTTGCCCACCACTATAGCTCTTACCATCATACCTATTCCTTCCTGTTCTTAATACAAAACTCATCTACATGAATCTGAAAGTCAGTCTAGTATGTTTAATAAAGTTCATGCATCCTCTGCAAACAATGATAGTACTATTTTAAGTGGGTAGTTTCCACTATAGCAGCAAAATAGCAGAAGGAAAACTTCTGACAAGAGAGGTTTTGGTGCTCCTTGCATCAGAGCTATTGGCTTGGCCTGAAGAAGACCAATTCTTCTGTAGCATCAGTATCTCCCACGAAGATACCCATTCTTCCCAGTTCACAGGTTTCTATTCAAGGACACAGTGAAAACCCTTGAGGCAGCACAAGTCCATGAAAGAACTAAAGTGTTTGGTGGAGGACAGAAGGGTAAGGATAGATGTGCTGCTACCAGCACTTCCTGAATCATTCATCATTCCTCACTGGGAAGTAAGCATCCCTGCAATTAAAACAGTAATCCCATAGATTAATGTGGTGAAGTCCCTCAGATGACCTGGATTTGAATCTTGGCCATGCTACTCAGTCCATAGTTAACTCTGGGGAAATAGTTAAATCAAAGTCTCAGTTCTCTCATCTGCAAATTGGGTGTAATAAGTAATATCCACTCTGTATATATCATCAAGTCATCATGAAGTTTAGTAAGATCATGATTCTTCCATTAGCAGTATAATTTTGGGCAAGTTAAGTAAATTGTCTGGGTCTAATTTCTTTCATGTCATCTCTATATTAGAGAATTCGTCGGGATCATCATGAAGATCCTTCTAGCTCTGGTATTATAGATCTATACAGATGAATATGTTAATTGTGAAGCATTAGAGAAATGTAAGCTTGATTACCCTTATAATTTATATTTCTATTAGTGTTACTATTTTGAATGCAGCAGTCCTTAAGAACCAGGCTTTGCTAAGAAAGGAAAAAGCATGGTCCTTGATACCCTCCACACGAGACTGTTGCTGTTGCATTTCTCTCTGGAAAGGCACTGGTGAAAAGTATAGAGCCCTTTGCTTTTCCTGCTTGAAATTGATGACCTCCCCTCTCTAACCACCAAAGGAGAGACATAATCTGTTTCATGTTCTGATTTGGACACAGGAGCTTCTAGTGGCAGGTTTGAAATTAATGAACCCATATCTTCTAGAAGTTAGAAGCAGCAGAATCACCAAATTCTCATTGATTTCAAGGAGGAGGAATGAAGGCTCTGCCCTGTCACCCCCTCTTCTCCATTCTCCTTGGAAGATGGACAGAGTACTGCAAAGGAAATCTGATTTCCAAAGGGTCATAAAAATGCTCTTGGAAGTCACTGTATGTTATCATTCCTTTACAATGATGATAAATCATTTATTAAGACTTGATGATGTGTTTGGCACTGAGCTCTGTTCTTTGCACACATTTCCTTACTTTATCCTCACAACAACTCTGTGAAGTGAGTGTCACTCATAGGTCCAGGGCTCTTAGACTTATAAAAGGTAAGTAACTGAGACATCAGTGAAATAGGGATGTTAACCTACATCTGTCTAACTCCAAAGTTTGAATTCAAGGCTAGTAATTATCAACTTTTTTTTTTAAATCAGGACTGCTTTATATTCTTAAAAATTATTAAGAATCTCAAAAAGTTTTTTTGTGTGTGTCATATTTATTGATATTTATTGCATTAGAAATTTGAGCTGTAAAAAATTTAAAACACGAGAATACACAGCAATGATTCCATTAGTCATTAGGGCAGTGAAATCATTATTTAGCCTTTGGAAAACTCCACTGTTCACTCAAAAGATACTAAGAGAAAAAGAAGCAAAAGCATCTTAGGTATAAAATGAAAATAATTTGACCTTGGGAGTTGCCTAAAAGAGTTTTGCAGTCCCCAAACCATACTCAGAGAACTGCTATTGTAAATGTTCACATTTCACACTATGCTAACATGCCTTGCATTAAATGACATAGAGACTAAAAGAACAATTCAAAGGATCAATAAATCCAGGGGCTGGTTCTTTGAAAAGATAAACAAAATCAACAAGCCTTTAACCATCAAGAAAAAAAGAGAGAGGTCCCAAATAAATAAAATCAGAAATGAAAGAGGAGAAATTACAGCTGATACCAAAGAAATACAAAAGATTGTAAGAAATTACTATGAACAAGAAATTAATATACCAAGAAGCTGGAAAACCTGGGTGAAGTGGACAAATTTCTAAAAAAATATTATCTTCCAAACCTGAATCAAGAATAAGCAGAAAACCTGGACAGAACAATAAAAGCTGGTGAAATTGAAGCAGCAAAAATACCCCAAACAAACAACAAAAAAACCTCCTGGCACACAAAAGCCTTGGACCAGATGGTTTCACATGAGACTTTTACAAAACATTTAAGGAATAGCTAACCCCTATCTTTCTCAGACCATTCCAAAAAATTCAAGAAGAGGGAAGACTCAAGAACTCTTTTTATGAGGCCAGCATCAACCTAATCCCAAAACCAGATCAAGACACAACAAAAAAGAAAACTACAGGCCAATATTGCTGATGAATATAGATGCTAAAATTCTCAACAAAATGCTGGAAAACACATCCAACAATACATTAAAAAGATCATACACCATGATAAAGTGGGATTCATCCCAGGGATTCAAGGATGGTACCATATTTGCAAAGTAATAAGCATAATACACCACATAAACAAAAGGAAAGACAAAAATTACATGATCATATCAAGAGATATGGAAAAAGCATTTGATAAGGTACAGCACCCATTTATGATAAAAACACTCAGCAAAGTGGGAGTACAGGGAGCTTACCTCAATATAATAAAGTCTACATATGAAAAACCTACAGCCAACATTGTATTCAACAGGCAAAAACTAAAAGATTTCCCACTAAGATCAGGAACAAGGCAAGGATGTCCACTTTCACCACTTCTATTCAATATAGCATTGGAAGTCCTAGCCACAGCAATCAGACAAGAAAAATAAATAAAAGGCATCCAAATGGGAAAGGAGGAAGTAAAGTTGTCATTGTTTGCAGATAACATGATAGTGTACAAAAAAAAAAAAAAACCCTATAGACTCCAACAAAAAACTACTCAACCTAATATGTGAATTTGGCAAAGCAGTGGGATACAAAGCCTATCTGATGTATGCTCAAAAAGACATAAATATCTTTGACAAATCAGGCACAGCTCTCCAATTTTCAAACGCTTTATCTCTATAGTGAGTATTTTATCTCCTCTATCACTTTTGAGTTAGAGAGTTATCTTTATTTTTTCTCTTCAAAGACTATTTATGAAATGTCTATATAAATAAGAGGTGGTATTATTATACCAACTTCTTCACGACTCTCTCTCACTTCCTATTTACTTATAGAGTTCTGGAATCAAAGTGTTATCTGACAGCTTTTTACCATCACATTCCATAAAAAGAGATGCTGTTAGATGTAGTCAGTTTTTGTTTTCATATTTATACAGTGCCTACTGTATGCCAATCACTGAGGCAGGCCCAAGGTTTACAACAATTCCTGTGCTCAAGAAGCTTAAAGTATAATGGGGAAGGATAGACAAATCACAAAGGAAATTTACAAAAACAATATGTTATATTAACAATATGGGAGCACATAGTAATGATTCCTAATTCACCTTTCAGAGATCAGAGATGATTAAGAAATACACCGGTGATTGTACTGCTATATTTCACAGGGCCCATTTTAAATTTAACTCCATTATCCAACTTCATGTCACTTTTAACACTGACTTCTAGTTTTCCCCCTTCTATTTTAATGTTGAAGGTTTCTTTTTTTTATCTATCCAGACACATCGTTTTGCATTTTCAAAGTCAAGTCTCATTGTTTTCCCTTCTCTAGGTCCTTTTGTATCATTTCCCTGATATCCCTGGTATTCATAATATCTCCCAAATGAATACCATCTGTGAATTTCATTAGTGTGCTGTCTTTTCCCCAGTCTGGCTTATGAATGAAGATGTTAAATAAGAACAGACATTGTAGGGCAGCTGCTTCACGCAGCAGCCCACCAGGAGTCCTCTTGATGTTTGTGACACCTTATCACTGGCATTTATTACATTTTGTTTAAATTCCCTCAGGTAGCTTTGAATCCCAAATGATAACGAAAATGTTCAAGTGCATTTAAAATTTGAGTTAAGATGTGGCATACTTTTCTCTTAAGTCCTGAGTCCCAGAAAACAGTTATTCAACTTCCTCTCCTTACCTCCAGCCAAAACCACTCTAATATTTGTTGATAAATCTAAAAATCTACGTATAGTGACTACTTTCTTCTACATACAGAATGATAAAAATGGATTAGGTGTCACATTCTAATATGAGGTGAGAACGCATGATGTGAGATTTTCGAGAGAAGTGATCAAAGATCAGTTAAAAGACTCTTAGGGTCAAGGGTTGGATTGTTAGAGATTATAGAGGGATTTGGGGAGGCAGTTGGCGTACCATGAATGCCATCCATCCACTAAGGTGTAGGAAAGGTGTTTTCCCCTTCATCTCAAGCCAAAAGAAAGGCTTGATTCAGAGAGTTTGATCACTATTCTCTGAAGTTTGGGGGCTGCTATATATTAGGATCTTTCACTTACAGCAACATCTGAAGGCAATAAGTGACTATGCTAGAAAGCCTACTTTCTTAGTCTTAATCTGAGCAAAAAATATGGGACTATGTGTGGGATATGCACAAGAGAAATCCATCTGGGCTTGTTGTTTTCTTGTCTAAAACTAGTCAAGGAAAGAAGATATAAGCCACCACTCAGTTTCTATTGATGACAGATGAAATGTAAGCATTCAGCTATAGCAGAAAAGAATTTATCTAAGTCAATGAAACTACTGGTAAATATAGGGTAGGAATGGTGCAACACAGAAGAACCCATGTGTATCAGTTAGCTTTCACTTCATAAGAAAACACCCTATAACTCAGTGACTTAAAACAACCATTTACTTAACTCGTGATTCTTCAAGTCACCGGTTTAGGTGGGGATTCGGCTAAACATTCTTTACAGTGTAGGCTGGATCACTCATGTGTCTATGGTTAGATGTCAGTCAGTTTTGGACTCACTGATATAGTGTAGCCTCAGATGAGAAAGGTAGTCTCTGCTCCACATGGTCTCTTGTCCTCTAGCAGATTGTTTTAGTGCTATCAAAACAGGTTTCCAAAAGAGAGTGAAAGAATGCAGGACTTCTTGAGGCCTGAGCTTGTAACTGGAATATCTTTAATTCCTGCTCATTCTGTTGGTCATGATAAATCACAAGTCCAACCCAGATTCCATGGGTAGGAAATAGACTCTATTTGATGATGAGAGAAGTTTAGTCTTTCCTGCATCTGATCTTGGAGGTGAAGTAGACATCTTGTGACTATGGGTTGCAAGCATGTTAAGAAAGGTCTTATCCTAAGGGTAGCAGAGCGGGAAGATAGGTGAGGGAAAAAAGGGATGCTTGATAACATTATTAAACTACCAACCTGCTCTTTACTGCCTATTCCTGCACTTTTGTTGCATGGACAAAACAAATAAACAAAACCTTTTTGTGTTTAAACTATTTGTTAGGATTGTTGTTACTTGCAGGCAAACATATTTTTCACTACAATAACAAATTTTTATAAAAGAAGAGCTCAATTGGGCTGCATGACTAAAGAGGGATAAAATTAAAGGATGAGTCAAAAATGGATTAAGGGTTATTTGAGTAAATATCAAAGCAAGTAAAATTTTTCTGGTCATAAAAGAAAATGCAAAATTTAGAGAGTGAGTTTAGCAAAATTGTGTAAGTGATTAATGTGCAAAAGATTACAAATAAACTGATCTTTATTTTTTATAGAAGGAACAAAATAAGAACCAAGATTGCTTCTTAGAAAGTTAGATGGATAAATTTATATTTGATGAGAATAATTTAAACACTGAAATTCTGTTGAAAGATGGTTCTCAATCTCCTTTTCTAGAAATCTTGAAGAATGGACAATATCTTCTTAAATCTGAGATTAGATGTGTTTTGATTCCCCCCAAAATAAATTATGCAAAACTTAATTTGCTATTTTTCAGCTTTACTTTTTATTCAACAAATTTTAATTCTTAATATTTTCAATAAATTCTTAACTTTACATGTAAGAAATAGATAAATGTATAAAGCAAACCTTATTCTTTCAATAATTTGAGGTATGTTTTCGAGAAGCAAAAGGGCATGCATTAAAATATGTCCTTGTAACACATGCATCTATTTTTATACATTCAGAGTCAAAATCTTGACTTCCTCTTACAGAGATGCATGATGTTTCTATACATTTCAGTCATAATAAAAAAATAATTTATTTTGCAATAAACAGTCACGGATTTTATCATTGTGATTTTAAATATTGTCTAAACTTTGTTAAGGCATCCATCAGTTACTTGAGTCTGTTTCTATCATTTTTTTCATTTGCTCCAATTTCTATGTATCACCCGAAAAGCACCATACTTTAGTGTTTAAGCTTTTAGCACATGCTACCCAAGTTTTGTTATTGCAGAGTATATTCATAATACAGGTGATTGTTTCAGTCCTTAGAATATTTCAGTTTCCTGTAGCATGTGGCATACCCAGAAAATAAGGCTTATCAGGATAGAATTATATGTGAGGGCTATTTACCCAACTTGGACACCAAAATCAGGACCATAACAGTTATGTAGTATCCATAAAGATCAGTTACCTGCCTGGAGGGTTTACAAAGACAACAGCAGAATGAGAGTATGACCAAAATCTATACTATAAGATGGGAAAATACATAAGTTAAAATGCATTCTTATACTTAAAAATTATGAATATGACACTTTGGATTCTGACAGCAAAATAGAAGTTCTCCTTAATGAGAAACTAGAAGATCTATGGGAACACTTGGATACTCTTTTGTATTTTTCTTGTTATCTGTTCCATATCATTCTTATCAATTGACATCTTCAGAGAAATGTCTATACCTTGTTTTAGGACCCTCATTACTAAGCATGACTTATCTCTTGTTTCTGGGAGAGACCCTATAAGTACATAAAATGTGTATGAATAAGATAATTTAACCTCAATTACTTAAGGCAAGGGTGTCAAACTCATTTTCACTGGGGGCCATGTCAGCCTCACAGTTGCCTTCAAGGGGCTGAAATAATTTTAGTACTTTATAAATGTAACTACTCCTCAACTTAAGGAGTTGAAATTACATTTGACCCTTTAAAGGCAACCATGAGGCTTATGTGGCCCCTGGTGAAAATGAGTTTGACAGCCCTGATTAAGGCCACTGTTTATTTCTACTGTAATCTCCACTCTATCATACTTCCTTTGAAGTCAGGTAGCATTGATGTGGCTACAGGTATTTGGGGGTCCCACTAAGGGGAAATTGAATTGTTCAGACATTAATTTGTGTTTAGTGGGATATATGAGGTCTGTCCATAAAAAGTCCAGCCATTGTTAACACAATGAGAACGGTTTGCATGACATCGATGTTACTTGGCAGCCAAGGAGACTGGACTGGAATGGAATGCACATGTGTGAATAATGCCAACTTCACTGTACTAGTCAGTGCGGGTGGTAGATGCTGTTGAGTGAGCATGTGTACTGTGTAGCCATTGTATTCAAAATGGCTGAGCAAGTAGACTAACGACTTTGCATCAAATTTTGCGTTAAGCTTCAACATTCCTCCACAGAAACTATTTGGATGATTTAGAAGGCCGCAGCTATGGGTAACTGGTGATTGGCCGCTTTATCACAACATGCCCACTCATGCATTATGTCTCATGCAGAGTTTTTTGGCAAAACATCAAATCACCCAGGTGACTCAGCTCTCCTTATAACTCAGATTTAGCACCCAGCTACTTCTGGATTTTCCCAAAACTAAAATCACTTTTGAAAAGGAAGAGATTTGAGCCTGTTGATAAGAGTCAGGAAAATATGACAAGACAGCTGATGGCAACTGGAAGACTGTGTGAGGTCCCAAGCTACCTACTTTGAAGGGCACTGACATGTCATTGTCTTATATACAATGTTTCTTGTACCTTGTACCTTTTTCAATAAATGTCTCTATTTTTCAATATGGCTGGATACCTTCTGGGCAGACCTCATATTTATGGGGCTCACAGCCCTTTCCATATATAGTGAAGGTACTGCTGACCCTCCTGGTGATGCAGTGGTTTACAGGCACACGCCTGCCATTCATTAGGCTACCTCACCGAGCTTCAGGGCACCAAAGTGTGGGTCCAGAAGTCATATCACAATATAAGCAGGTCCTATGTCATCCGGCATGGGAAGCATGTATGCCAGAGGGGAAACACTTTTGGAGACATGTGAAGCCGAAGCAGGTCTGTGGAGACTCTTCCAATCAGCACACATGTAACATTGCAGGTGGAGGATTTAGTTTTCGTCGACATGTAGTCAGAACAGAATTTCTCTCCTATTGGGAAGACACTCATAATATGGTAGATGCAATTACAAATGTACCATACATTTACTTTTTTGAAGGTAATAGTAAAAAGTAGAATTTGTCAGAATTCGTATGTTTGTAAGGCCCAAAGTTACATTGGTATTACCAATAGTGTATATAAATGAAACTTACAGAATTTTGCAAATTTGTGAGATGTTAACAATAATTAATACTAAAGGTAAAATAAAATTTTCTAAGTTACTGATGACAACAAATAAATATTAATCAATAATTTAAGTTTTTTTTGTTTTATATAGAAAGGATTATATTTCAAAAGTATTGCCATATGAAGAAACAATCAGAGAATATGCATCAAAAGGTAAGTATTATAGAGAATATGTCAGGCAGTTCATTAATAAAAACATTGTTATTTTTTGTAATGTTTGTGGCAAATTTAAAAATGTATTATTGGTCATGACTTTTATTCTAAATAAATATATTCCTAGTGATTAAGTTGTCATTTTTAATTTTGTGTTCTTTTTCTTTTTAAAGTGGGCTCCTTAAATTATGAAAGTTTCAGGTTCCCAGAAATGTAATACATTTGTCCCTGACCCTGTCTCTCTCTCACTCACTCACACAGAGTTTAGTGCACTGGGCCTGTGTTTGTGTTCGTGATGTTATGGCTTGTTACATCAGACTTCTTGATGCAGTGGAGGAGGATATTTTAAAGTTCTTTCTGGGTGAATAGTCACTAATGGGAGTTGGCAGGGGGAGTCTGAGCTGATAAGCAACCTTTCTATTGGCCTAATCCATGAACTTCCACTCCATGAGCTTCTGTTTTGTTTTGTTTTTCCTAACAAGAGGTCAGGGTGTCTAATCACGTCACATGTTAGTGAACTTCACAGCAATCCTTTCCTACCTGTTGCCAGGTTCATTTTCTTCCTCCTCCTCCTCCCTCCCTATTTCCTGTCCCTCCTTCCTCTCCTCCTCCTTCTTTAATAAAACCTATACATTTAATTTCCATTTTGTCCCAGAGAAAAAGATAAGGAAAACAAATGCAACAGGAAGAGTACTTCCAGCCCACAAGAGGTCAACCTGCATTCCAGGTAGGGATGCTTTTCCTGTGGTACCAGAGGCTGGCACAGGGCAAACAACAGATATGGAACCTCTGATTAAGATTAGGAGAATGTGCCCTGGCTGGTGTAGCTCAGTGGATTGAGCACGGGCCTGCGAACCGAAGGATCGAGGTTCGATTCCCAGTCAGGGCACATGCCTGGGTTGCCAGGCCAGTTCCCGGCAGGGGACATACAAGAGGCAACCGCATATTGATGTTTCTCTCCCTCTCTCCTTCCCTTCCCCTCTAAAGATAAATAAATAAAATCTTTAAAAAAAAAAAAAAAGATTAGGAGAATCTTGAGACCAAGTTGTAAGTGGTTGGTCAGAGTGGTAGGGAGTTCTCGTGCCAGGGAAGAATCCAGATAGACATAAGCCTAGGAATAGAGCCAAGGCAATTTGGAGACACATCTAAAGTCTAAATTAGGAATCAGAAGAGGCAAGTGACTCGGGGATGAGGGGTCAGTTCACTGTAAACATTCACAGATGTGGGTTCATTTTAAATCCTGAATTAATGGATGTAGTATCGGGATGCAAAACAAAAGTCAGGGGTATGTGAGCCATAAATGCATCCAGGACATGGCTAGCAGCCAGTGCCCCAACTGCTCCAGACCTCAATGTACCTCACTTTGAAGGACTGGGTCTGGCTATTGGCTGGGATTAATTAACAGAGATAAGAGGCTTCTCCTGACCACCGGCATGGACTCCAAGAAATCAGGACCTTAGATAGTTCCAGGATTAGCTCTGGAGTTCATGACATCCTCATCAAGCAGTGATTCCAATTTCAAATAGGTGTAAGTATGACTCTCTCCTGCATACGTTAATGGTATGTGCCATACTTGGCAGGAGATGAAAAATTCCAGGGTTCACGCTGCAGGCCCTCCATGACAAAGTCCTTCAACCAACAATTCTCTCTACTAATGAACAGCAACATCTTTGCTGTATCTTGCAGTAATTGTTAAAGTTATTCCTTTAACACAATAAGGTGAATTTTTACACAATAATTCATTATATTAATAGTGTTAGCCTTCTTTAGAGGTTTTTGCATTCTTCTTTCTCATTAAAGGAACATGGATGCATACTAGATGCCAGAGTTGCTATTATTAGGAAAAATAGCAGCATCATTTATTTTACTTACACATTTTATTATGGTTGTCCAACTGAGTGCTATTATGTCCTGGAATAATGGAGGATATTCATAACTTTCTCCAACCTCAAAATAAACTGGTTTTAAGTTTTCCCTAGGTACCTCTAGCCTTGAATTCAAATATCATTCCTCTTTGCAATTCCTCCATTTTGTTCTATCAGACCTTCCAGCTTTAAATATTGCTTCAAAACCCTGAGGATTTTCTAAGTTTAACCACATGATGCATTTAAATAGACTTCACTCATCATTAATTAAGTGAATGCATTTAACTATTACTCATTGTCCAAGTAAATGCAAAATAAAGTACCACTACTTAAATGTATAAATAGCCATCTATAAAATCATAAGCAAAAAGAGTTGGATTTGTTCCATTTCTTTGGCAAAAATAAAACTAAAATGTTAGCTTCTTAATAACATTCTCTTATACTAAAGAAAGAAACATCACTTTTGATTGTCTATCATCTTTAATATTTGCTGATATGAAAAAGCACTACTCTCTGCTAAATACAGAGAAGCCTTGACCTACTTTATTTGATTTTAACATCTTGCATTTTAAAATGTAAGATCAAGGACTGTAGATTTTTATCATCTTTCCTTAGCTCTCCCTACCAGAAAGGGGACAGAAGGTAATTCTGGAAGGAGAAATGATGCAGGATTCTTGAGGCTAATTTGATAGGAAAATATTTTAAATAAATTTTAAAATTATATACATTGAGATGTATGCAAGGGTGCACATGGAATTTTCTACAAAAAGTGTAAAAATCAGGCAGATTCACAATGAATGCTTGGAAATTTTTTATAATCCAGTGCCTCTCATTTGCTTGTTTCTCACAAATCTGTCAGACACTGACAGGCATGAGATATTGGCAATTATCCTTCGGCATTAATGGGCGAGAGGGCTGTTTCCATGAGGAAAAAGCCTGCTGTTGTGTGTCAGATTTGGGGGCTGTTGGTAGAATACTCAACAATCATGGTTCCCTGAGCAGACCAGCCAGGTCTAGACCACAGGAAAGAAAGTCAGTGACATTACCTTCAGCGTACACAGTGGGATGACAAGACAGGACAGGCAATAGTTCTGCAGCTATCAGTAGAATATGCAAGAGTTTGCATGAGGATGATCAACAGCAGAAAAGACAGGGAGAGGGCTGTGAAAAGAAGAAGGTGTCTGGGGCAAGTACTGAGCCGACCTGGTCCCCATTGTAAATAGATGTCTGGGTGGGAATTGATTAAGAAGGGAGATGGTGTTCCTACAGATACGGATAACATCTGTTAAAAAACTGATGTCTCCTATCATTGCTACCCATCATAGTATGAACTGGGCCTAGTCCCAAATGCAATTTTAGAAGAAATAATGGAATTCCACAACACTGTTTCCCTATAATTTGCAGTATCTGGGATACTGAGTACTAATCTGGTGCTCAACTATTAAAAAGTCTTTAAAATTTTTCTGGTGTGTGTCTGAATGGTTAGGGCACTGAAATAAAAATATCTTTTGCCCACCTGTCTTACTCTGATGTCCCTCAAAGCAAATCCTGAGGTTTGGACTTATTATCATACACCTCTTCAACCCCCATCGCTCATCACAAACAATCAACAAATATTGATTGTTGGACAGATGTATGGTCTAGAAGTCTCAGGCAATAGCTCTCTAACCAAACTACTGGATTTGCAGTCTGATGCTGACAATTACTAACCCTGTGGCCTTTGAGTGGTTACTTGTCTGTGCCTTAACATTCTTATCAAAAACTGTTGATGCTATTAGGATCCAACTTCTAGAGTTCTGCACATTTAAAGTAAATTAATTTACTTTAATTAATTTAATTTCATTAAACACAAAGACTGTGCTTAGAATAGGGCTTGGTACATAAGTATAAGCTCTTTTTAGTCTGGATTTTTTTTCATGCAGCTTCAAAAATCCTTCTCAAAACAGTGTTTCAGGCAGCCACTGTCAATCACAGTTGACACAAGAGATGAAACAAAATTGTCTAGTCTCTGTGAAGGAAGAGGATAGTAATTCAAGCAGAGTAACCTGTGTTTCTGTGTCCATGAGCTTTAAGGACTTCTGAAATCATAAAATCTCAAAGGAGGAAGGGACGGCAGAAGTCAGCTACTCCAGTCTCTAGCACACTATGAGTTATCTTCCATAATGTGCCCTAACACATCTGGGCCCCTGGTTGGTATTCACTCATTAAATTATTTGATTTTAATGCCTGGACATTGCCTTAGTCAGTTCAAATTGCCACAGCAAAAATACCATGCCTTAAACAACAGAAATATATTTTCTCAAAATTTCAGGGGATGGAAATTACTAGATCAAGGTTCTGGCCCATTAAGCTCCAGTTGAGACCTATCTTCCTGGCTTCCAGACAGCTGACTTCTTCCTCTGTGGTCACATGGCCTTTCCTTCATTTGTGCACATGATGAGAAAGAGATTTTTCTCTCTTATTTTTTACAAGGCTATCAATTCCATAGGATCACCCTAATGCTTTTGTTTAACATTAATTACCTCCCTATAGCTAAATATAGTCACATTTGAAGTTAGGGCTTCAACATATGAATTTAGTACAGGGGAGAATTCAATTCAATCAATAGTGAACATTTTAATTTTTTTGCACTGAATTCTGCCTCACTATAGGTCACCATTTTGTTACTGAGAGCAACAGAAAATGAAATCTCCTTCCTTATGACAGATGTCTAAGAATTTAAGACACTTAATTTTTCTTATCTTCAAACTAAATGTCCCCATTTCTTTCAATAATGTTTCACTACACTTCTCACTATCTCCTGAACATTATATCCTTTGTTAATTTCTATATTTACAAAGGCTAACTATAATTGAAAACAATGTTCCAAATGTGATCTGATCAATATCAAATGCAAAGGAACTAATGTCTTCTCTGTTTCAGAGAGCTATTCTTGCTTTGATGCAGGCTGACATTGCATTCATTGTTAGTCATTGGATGACAGTAGGCAAATAGCTTAGTGCCTGGCATTTCAGATGCTCAGTAAGCACTGTTTCGATTGAACTAGAGTCCATTCTGATGGAGTTCTTTGTAACATGGAGTCTTACATATTATCATCTTCAGTCTAAAGTGTTCACAGAAAACTGGAAACCAAGTCATTTTGGAATTCTCTTCATACTTTTGCATTTATAGTAAGAATGGTAGTAAAGATCTGAGCCAGCATGGAAAAAAATTGCAATGGACCAATATTGGGAATGCTTGTGCTAAAGACAAACAGAATTTTTACCAATATTTTTTCCAGAACAGCATGGAGAAAGAGAGAGAAAGAGAGAGGTGCCATGCTTCTATTGTGTCTTCAGTAATTGCTTTAGCATGTGACTTCCCATTTAAGCAATAAATGACATTTACTAAAGGTTTAATATGTGTCAGCTACTGTGCCAGACACTTTCACATTATCTCATTAATTCCCTCAACAGCCCTGTTAGGTAGGTCTTATTAGTCTCATTTTCAAGAAAAGGTATGGAGCTTGCTCAGTTTTACATGCTAAAGATAGTTCTTTCTTTGGCTGCCAAATACCACATACTTTTCAACACACCTGAGCCAGTGAAACTCGGGTGTGCCAGGAGATCCTGGAAACTACAGCTAATATATGACACATTATCTTGAGATATGAATATTCCTGATAACAGTGTATTAGTTAACTAGGTCTGCCACAACAAATACTATAGACTGATTGGCTTCAACTACAGAAATTTATTTCCTCAGCGTTCCAGAAGGTAGAAGTCCAAGATCAAGGTATGAGCAGGGTTGGTTTCTTCTAGAGCTTCTCTTCTTGCCTTGTAGATGGCTGTCTTCTTCCAATGTCTTCACATGGTCTCCCCCCTGATTTTGTCTGGGTTCTAATCTCTTCTTTTACTTTAATATAGTTAATTAATTATGCTATCACAGTTGTCCCAATTTTCTCCCTTGCCCCCCTCTGCCCAGTAACCCCCTGCCCTCCAGCGATCCCCCCTTAGTTCATGTCCATGGGTCATGCACATAAGTACTTTGGCTTCTCCATTTCCTATACTGTCTTTAACATCCCCCTGTATATTTTGCACCTACCAGTTTTGCTTCTTAATCCCTGCACCATTTCTCCCAATTCTCCCCCTCTTCCCTCCCAGCTGATAGCCCTCCAAATGATCTCCATACCTATGATTCTGTTCCTGCTCTGGTTGTTTTCTTAGTTTGTTTTTTAGATTCACTTACTGATAATTGTGAATTTGTTGTCATTTTAATGTTCATAGTTTTGATCTTCTTCACTCCTTCTGGCACCCCTACGATTCAGATGTTGGTAGGTGTGGATGTCCCAGAGGTTCCTTATACTATTCTCATTTTTTTTTAATTCTTTTTTCTTCTTGCTGTTCTGGTGAATACTTACTACTTCTTTATGTTCCAAATTGTTGATTTGAATCTCAGTGTCATCCCTTCCATTGTTCATTATCTACAGATTTTTCTTTATTTCACTTAATGTAACCTTCATTTCTTCCTGGGTCTTTTTTATGCTGTTGCCATACTCAGTGAGTTTTCAGAGCATCCTGATAACCAGTGTTTTGAACTCTGCATCTGTTAGGTTGGTTATGTCTGTTTTCTTTAGTTCTTTTTCTGAAATTCTGTTCTGTTCTTCCATTTGGGCTATATTTCTTTGTCTCCTCAATTTGGCAGCCTCCTTGTATTTGTTTTTGTATACCAGGTAGAGTACTCGGACTCCCTGTCTTAGTAGCATGGCCTATTGCAGAAAAGGTAGCTGTAAATTGTGTGGGGTAGAGCCTTAAATAATCACCATTTCACCACTTTGTGGCTCTGTGTTGGGGGAGGTCTCAAAGAGGGGACAATGCTGCTGCCTGGCTTCTGGAGGTTTGCCCAGCACTCACCCTGTTTTCAGTCACTTACTTACTCCCTGTATGCAACTGGTGCCCTTCCAGCTGTTGTCTTGGAGCTGAATCACAGAGAGGGTGGCTCTGCATAATGTTTATGTTGGTGCAGGCCCTTTAAGTGGAGTCTCCTGAAAATCTGCCAGTTTTTCCCACAGCCCCAACCCCCACTGGTTTTTTACAGACAGAAGTTATGGGGCTTTATCTTCTTGGCACTGTAACACTGGGCTGTGTGGTCTAGCCTGGGGCTGGGATCCTTACCTCCTGAGGTATCCCTCCTGATTTTTACCCACCACACATGAACGTGGGACCACCTGTTTTACCACCTCTCTGTGCCACACTCTGTGTGTGTGGCACATCTCTGTGTCTCTGCCCCTCCTACCCATCTGGATGAATGTGGCTTCTTTAAATCCTTGGTTGTTTGACTTCCATATCACTGGTTCTGATGGTTCTGGGTGTTATTCGTTTTGAAGTCTTGTTGTAATTTTTTCTATATTTGCATGAGGAGGTGAAGTGTATTTACCTATAGCCCCGTTATGTATATATTTAGTTATTACTGTTGTTCTATTACAGTTGTTGCAATTTTCCCTGTTGCTCTCCCTGCCCCACCCACCTCCAAGTCCCACAGTCAAACCCCACCCTGTTGTCCATGTTCATGTGTCAGTTATACTTGTTCTTTAACTAGACCCGTCTCCTTCTTTCCTCCCTTACCTATGCCTCCATCTTGACTAGAAGTCTCTGGGTTCTAATCCACTCTTCTTACAAAGTCATCAGTCATATTACATTATGGCTTACCCCAATGACCTCATTTAAACTTAATTACCTGTTGAAAGGCTCTTTCCCCAAATACAGTCACATTCTGAGATACCAGGAGCTAGATGTTCAACATCAAATCTGAGGGGATACAATTTAGCTCAAAATAGCAGTAATACAAAATAGCTTAGAAAGTCAATAAAATATAATATACGACAGCCTGGATTCTGGAGTTGATTGCTTTGGTTGAATCATGATTTTTCCATTAACTAGCTGAGTGACCTTGGGCTTTTATTTACCTTTCTATATCTCAGTCTCCTAATATTTAAAATGGAGAAATAGCAGTAGATTTGCAGGGGTTTTGGTGAGGATTAAATGAATATATGTGAATGTGCATATCACGTATTCAGAATAGTGCCTGGAATGTAATAAGCTCTGTATATGTGTTAACTCTCATTACATCCTGGGATGAATGAAGTAAAATGCAAATTTTCTTTAATTTTAAAGTTAAAACATATCATAGTTTTTTTCATTTTCAGGAGACTGTGTTAATCATAAATTCTTCTCTTCTAATGGGGTAGAGTGGAAAAAAATACTGAGAAGTAATTTTTACTACCATACATTTGCTCTTCATGCTAGGCAAGCTTCTAATATGCCTCCCAATGATCCCCACCTACTGGTATTCATGCCCAGTGAAACTCCCTCTCTGAGAGTGTAGGCTGGACCTAATGACTCACTTGTAATGAATAAAAGACAGCAAAAGTATCAGAATGGCACTTCCAAAACTAGGCTACAAAAATCTGTGGTTTTCATCTTGCTGTCTTTTGCTCAATCTTTCTCTGGCTCTTTTGCCTGCTTGCTCTGATGGGATAAGTTGTCATATTTTGAGTTGCCCTATGAATAGCCTTATATGGCAAGGAACTTAGGACAGCTTCTGGCCAACAGCTACCAAGGAACTGAGGCTCCAGAGTTCAACATCCAAGGAATTGAATCCTGCCAACAACCACATGATTGAGTTTAGAAATATATCTTTCTCCAAGTGGATTCATTTTTTAAGTATTGGGATGACTGAAGCCCCAGTAGGCACCTTGATTGTACCTTGTGAGAAGATCTTGCAGCAGATGACCCAGTTCAGTTGTGCCAAGATTCCTGACCTCTGAACCCAATGAGAAAATAGATGTTGTTGATTCAGCCACTAAGTTTTTTTTTGGGGGGGGGTAATTTGTTACACAGCAATAAACAACTGATACACTCTTCTAAAATGGAGAATGCTGTAGAAGAAGGATCATCAAGATTCCAGTGAAAAATAGAAACCATGCAACTAATTCTCTCTTCTGAAAGTGAAGAAGGTTCTGGAAGATGATGATTCCATCATGATTCCAGTGGAAAAGGAGATTCACATGAGCACAGCAGGACCCAAAGTGTAGAAGGCAAGAAAGGTACTGTTCTCAAAACATCACAACTATTTTCTAAGACTCATCTGCTCAAGTAGTTTCTCCCATCAGCGTGTCTGGAATCAGTCCTTAATTGAATAGCTTGCAATACCCTTATTTTGCACTAGTTGTGTTTTAAAGCACTTAAATTGCTCAACCTGCTCCAATACATTTACTCCTACTGTTGTCATCATTAATGAGGCATTCAGCTTTTATAATCTAGGAGAGGCCCTAAGGATCAGAGTTAATTTAATTTAAAATCAATGTACTAGAGAAGAAAGACCCTACCTCCACTATTGACGCCAAACTGCAGGCTTCTGCAAAATCAGGGTCAAAAACACATAACAGCATATGCCATGCTATTGTTTCCAACCAGGTGCCTATGGTGATGCAGTCACAAAGTTCTATCAAAAGGGATCCTGAAAATCGGTCCCATCTGATTCAATACTAATTATTGGAGTTTTTGTTTGATCAGGAGAAGTGCAAACCATTTTCTGGATTCATTATTGAGTCTAAAATCCCACTGAGCAGCTAAGACCAATATCAATGTGTCCTACATCCCTGTTATTTTAGAGGAAGTCATTCATAACAGATAATCAAAGAGCTTAGATTTATGAGCAATGGTTCTTATAAAATATTTGTGTTTCAAACTGAGTTCTAGTGGCAAAGTTACTCGTGCTAGTGTGGGAAATAAGGTTTCTCTACGATTAATGCTGAGGCATGTATTTCACATGTAATTTGTTTTTTAATCTTCAAAGTCTGTTTAATCTTCAAAGTCTGATTTTTGAGAATATAGAATGAGATGGCTTCCCAGTTAGTTGTTTTCTATTCACTCATTCACTCATTCACTCATTCAGCATATCTCTTCTCTGCAAAGTGCCATGCTGGGTTTTGAAGATTTAAAAAATCACAGTATTCCCATCAAAATAGACTCAGTTTCTATTATAATAAATAGGTTCAAAATCACTTCAATGGCTTATCTCAAAAAGTTCATAGCTTGCTTATACCAAGTCTGCGAGGTTCATGTAATAGCCCCATGGTAGCCTGAGCTCCTAAATTTGCTGGGACAAGGGAAGGCCAGACTGGAAAGCCTGGTAGCAGTAATTAAATGCTCCATGACAAAGAGACACAAGCTCTTCTGTGGGCATGGCCATGTCTGCCCTCAAATATAAGTACATCCTGTAAGAATTCCATTAGCAGGAGGAGAAGAAATAAAACACAGTATTCTCAATCATCTACTTTGCCCCCTTATACCACACATCAGTCTAGTTTTGTTAGCCTATGCAATCTTCTCATGGGCATCTGTGTGATTTTGTCAGGTTTTTGAAATATTAAACATCTCTAGGTAGCCCCCATTATGGTTTTTATGGACAGTTAAGGGAACAAGGACTCCATGTTGTAAATGAGTTGCCTTCATCTCTCTAAACACATTGTAATCCTCACTTCCCCCGGCCCAGGTACAAAGACCTGGTCTTTCTTCCTCAAGAGTGAGAAAATGAACAAAGGAGAATATGACTAAGACCAAGTCAGATTCTGAGAATTACCATTAAATTTTTCTCTCTCTCTCTCACTCTCTCTCTCCCTCTCTCCCCCCCGCACTTTCTTCCTTTCATCATTTGACCATTTAAGAACTATGTGTTAAGCATCTCTAATGTATACTATGTGTTAGAAATAAGATGTTGATCAAAAGGGATTTGATTCAAACAGTATTGATGAGGGCTACTGTCAAACAAACAGGCAATTGCAATACAGTGTAGTAAAAGCTATGCTAGAGAAATGCAGAGAGCTCTGGGAACACGGGAGTGGTCCCAATGGATGAAGGAAGGCCTCCAAAGGAAATAACCTCCGTGCAAAGATCTAAACCATGCATAGGAGTAAGCTATGTGAAAAAGAGTTGGAGAAAAAATGTTCCAAAAGAACAAAGGTTTGCAGGAGCAAGAGAGACAAAAGAAGAGGGTTACAGAGAAAGGGAAGAGCGAGCACATGGAATTTTTGACATGACTGGAGAAGTGCAAGAAGCCAGAGCAAAGATTCAACGTGATGGGGTTTTGAGAGATAAGATTAGAGACATTGGGAGGAGCCAAGCTTCAAAGGCTACAAACCAGGGTTTGGACTTTTTCCTAAGAGCTGTGGGACACCATTGAAAGGTTTCAAACAGAAAAGCGAGTGATATGATAGATATTTCCGATCTGAAGTAACAACTGCCCTATACAAAAGCCTAGCAGTTATTATGTTGGCAAAGGAGCCTTTGGCTGGTTTTCGTAGTAGGGTGATTTACAAGGAAATGGTTGGGGATTTGTATTTGGCATGATTAGGAACACCAGGAGAGGTCCTTACACAAAACTATTTTTCCACTCTCAGCCATCAGCAATGAGACTCCACTCTTTATTCCTTCATTTCTTTTCATTTCTTTGTTTATCAAATATGCCCTGAGCACCTGCTATATAAATGGCATAGAGCTTGTGCAGTAAGAAAAAGAAGGTAAGAACAGGGATCTTGCTTTCAAAAGGCTAAAGATCTAGTAAGGAAAAATAAGATGAATTTAATAGTATTGTGTGTGGAAGGAAAAAGGAGCTATAGGAAGATACCTAGAGAAAGAAACAGCCTTTAAGTCTGGGAAGCCCAGGGAAAGCTTTGTGGAAAAATACCACCAAGTCTGAGCCTTGAAAGATGAATAAGATTTTCTCAGTGCTGAGCCATATTTTCATCAGAAGTTTTTCAGCTGGCTGTGACAGAAACTTAACTTGAGTTTAAACAAAAGGAGTATTTTATTGGCTTACAGGCTGAGAAATCCAGAGTTACACTTGACTTCAAGCCTAGCTTGATCCAGGCACTCAATGTTATGATCAAAGCTCACTCTTAGTCTTCCATTTTTAGGACAGATACTCTCTGGTGAGCAAGATGGCTCTCAGCAAACCCAGTGCTTTAATTCCATCAGGCTGTGTAACAAATCAGCACAAACTGGGTAACTTACAACAGCAATTTAGTCTCTCACAGTTCAGGAGGTCCGAGGTCTGAAATCAAGGTATCAGCAGGGTTGATTCCTTCTGGAGACCCTGAGAAAAAACCTATTCTATGCCTCTCTCCTAGCTTCTGGCGTTTTCCAGAAGTCTTTGGCATGCATCCTACCAATCTCTGCTTCTACCTTCACATTGCTGTCTCTCTGTTTCCCCACTGTGTCTCTTTTTGTTAAATCTCCTTTCCTTTTTCTTGTAAGGCCACTAATCACTGGATTGAGAGCCCACCCTAAATCTAAGGATAATCTTTTTTGAGATCCTTAACTCAATTACATCTGCGAAGAACTTCCGGCAAACAAGGTCCTATTCTGCAATTCCAGGTGGACATGAATTATAAGGAGACACTATTCAACCCATTACATTCAGCAAAGCTATCTTTCCTATTGTCTACAGCACAAAGATCTCCCTCCAGCTGGCCCAGTTTGTGTCATGTGCCAGATCTGTGCTGGAGTGGTGGGCCGTGGACTTCAGCTCCACCAGAACTACATGCATTGAATTCCAAAGTGGGGGAAATGTTTAGTTACCAAAATAATAGAAGGTGTGCTAAAGAAAAATCAGTGACAGGATCCTGGACCAAGCAGAAAGAGGTTTCTGGGGAGGTGATATGGCAAGGACTTTGGAATCATTATGCTTTACAAGTGAATGAACTATGAAGATTAGTTACTCTTTTGGTTCCATTCTCTTCTACAGATGAGCAACCAGATGCACAAGGAGGAAATTTCTGAAGGTCCCTGTGCCTAACAGTCAGTGAGAGGCATTCTGTTAGAGGACAGGTACTACCCTACCTGCATGTGAGGAATAGAAAGTACAAGAGAGCAGGACAAACCAGGCAGGAAGAAGGTCAGTGCCAGGAGAAATGGATGGCTCTTCAAACATATTCCACAGTAATTACTACTGCTATTCCTGCTTGGTTGACTTAAGCATTCTGCATATAGTGCTAAAAGTTAGACCAATGTTTGTGTGCTTTTTAAGATTTTATTTATTTATTTTTATAGAAAGTGGAAGGGAGGGAGAAAGAGAAAAGAAAGAAATATTAATGCACAAGAGTAACATCAATTGCTTGCCTCTCACATGCCCCCAACTGGGGACATAGTTTACAACCCAGGACAGTCCCCTGACCGGGAAACCTGGAACCTGTGAGACATGGCCCAATCCGCTGAGCCACTCCAGTCTGGGCTAGGCCAATGTTTTTCAGAGGCTATCCAAAGACCTGTGTTGAGGTAAAGTTTGCATTCATCTTCAGTGAAACTAAAACACAACAATAACATAAAACATTTTTGAAACTAAATTAATTCCACTTAAAGGGCTGCATTTTGTTCCTGAAGTTGTATCCTTCTACTTTTTTGGTGTTTGTTAAGGTATTATTTATTTTATTAAACCATGGTCATAATAGAAAGTAATTTTTAACTTAGTGTCATTCAGTGCTGGGGCCTGTAGGCAAATAAAAATACTGACAACCCATATTGATTTTCCGTATTTTTAGAGAGAAAGAGGACTTTAAGGATTCATGAAATGCAAAGATCTTGAACTTCTAATCTCAACCAACTGCTTCATCTCATCAGGCAGACCCCCATCTGAGCAAACTCAGTGAGAAGTGATAAGGGACCACCCTAAACATTCATTTTTCTTAAGAGGAAGGTGGCCTTGATTTTGAATAGATTTTTACAGTGTTGGCAATGTTTTAAGAAAGCCCAGTTTTCCTCAGGATGAGATGGAGTTTGTTAGGCACTACTGGTTGCTAAGGAATGTGCCACTCTGGAGTGAAGCATGCCTGGGGTACCTCCTAAACTCCTGTGGTTTGGAGACCTTACCACCATTATCACAAGTGTTCGAAAACACAAGACCCACTTGTTAGTCAAAGCAGCTCAGCTGGTTGAAAGCCTCTGATTCATTTGCAAACCTTTACTGATACTTTTTCAAACAAGAAAATTAGCAGGGCATTATTCAGTGTAA
Source organism: Glossophaga mutica (assembly GCA_039655065.1). Classification (NCBI taxonomy): domain Eukaryota; kingdom Metazoa; phylum Chordata; class Mammalia; order Chiroptera; family Phyllostomidae; genus Glossophaga; species Glossophaga mutica. Next base: position 18,508,596 of record CM077304.1, on the reverse strand, counting down.
TTGACCTGTGAATTTGAGTTTGATTTGTTTATCCACAACAGCCATCACACCGAGTCAGCAATAAGTATGCTTCAGCCAAACCTCACAGTTGGTGACATCTGAGTTACATGTCATCCGCAGCACAACAGGCACTCATGGTCCCCTCTATCCAAGACACTTCTGTTAGAATAAGTGCTTGGAAGTAGATGGGGGGCGATGGTGAAGGCCTGTTTAGGACATCAGTCAGAGATAAACAATTTTCATTGGAGCTTAGAAGGATGTGTTATCTTTTCTCACACAGAAAACAAAGAGATAATCGAAATATCATATGGGCCATCCACTGGGTTCCCTGTAAAGACCTGAATTTTTGTTAAGTGGTACTGTTGGATCCACTTTCTCCACCTGCACTAATTTCTTTAGGTTTTGATCAGTTCCTGAAGAATGAAGGAAGGAGGTAAACAATACTGCAAATGCAGTGAAGAATAGAAATGAGAGTAATCTAGTAGATCAGTGCCTAACCCTCCAGGCCTTACAACAGAGAAAAGAATGAATATCCCCTACTTATTTCTTATTCATTTGTTCTTTTCATTGATTGACAGATTCATTCATTCACTGATCCATTAAAAATCAAAATATTATCAGTGACTATTGTGTGCAAGATATTTCTTTGTCTCCAGACCATGGAATACAGTGGTAATTAAAGTAGATTTAAAGGAAAAGGCTTTAAGGAAACTCACCTTAGCCTAGTTTTAAGGAGGTTGTCAGTGTCTTAAAGGCCCTTGGGTATCATCGTGGCTTCAAAAGAGCGGAGCAGGTTTTAGGCTTCTGTTTCAGAAGAGATCAGGCAGTCCTACTGGCTGATTAGGGCTTGCTCCAGGCCTAATAATTCAAGGGAGAGAAACACAACACTGGTGAGTCCTTCCCAGGGACAGCAGTTCCCCGGGGAAGGGAAGCAGGCAAGGATGCAGGGCATAGACCTGTCTAGAAAGAGTGTGTATGTCCCCTGGAACCTAAATCTAGAGGAAAGCTTACAGGGAAAGAAGGGAAAAGGAACTAGTGGCTAACCACCCCAATTTGCCATTGACAAAATTTATACTATTGATATTAAGGCTCATTATTGATTACTGGATAGTAATAACCAATTCAAGTTCTGGTTCAGCGCCTACTCTTAGGACTATCACTGGCCTGGAGCCACAGAAAGACAAAGCATAGCCCTTACTTTACAGGAGCTCGTTATCTGGTCAGGGAAGAAGATTGAGAAAGAAAAAGAAAACAATCTTGCTTTCAGTTGAGCTTTATGAAACACAGGAAGGAGTAAAACATCTTTTTGTCCTTCTGGCATCTCATCGGAAAACTGGTTCTATTATAATGAAAACAGTAGGCACATATATCACGTGCTTACCAGGTGCTGTTCTGCTTTGCATACATTATCTAGCTTATATTATTATTCTGGATTTGCAGATGAGGAAAGTGAGGCACAGAGGGGTTAAGTGACTTGAATGAGGTTATACAACTAGTAAATAGTGGAGCTGACATTCCAATTCAGGTAGCTGACACAAGAGCGTTTTTGCATAACCAGTGTTCTATGGTGTTTGCATCTGGAGATTGCTGTGTCAGATTCAGGGCTCAGCAGTTACTGGAGTGGACAAGGCCAATGGGGCTGGTTTCTAGAGACTAGATGGGGCAGACCAGGCATTTGGAGACAGGTTCCATTGGCTAAAAATGTCATAAATGGAGGTGGTCATCTGATAATCTGTGAGATGAGCCAGGCTGGGAAGCCAGACATACTTATAGGAGTGAAAAATGGGCCTGAGGAGATGCCGATGTGCCTTTAGGATAAGTGAATGTAGCCACATAGACAGATCACAGAAGACAGAACCAGGAGGCACTCCCAGCAGGTGGATGATAACAAAATTAACATAGAGATGACCTGCAAGTGATTTGTTGGGATTTCACTTGGTTGCAAATAAACTAAACAAAAGCCATCTTAAATAAACAAGAAAATGTATTGGCTCATAACACTGAAATGTTCATGGGTATGTTAGCTTTGGGTGTGTCTGGAGCCAATAACGATGGTACATTTATACAACGGAATACTATGCAGCAGAAAGAAAGAAAATGCTCCTACCCATCGCAACAACATGGATGGAACTTGAGGTCATTATGCTAAATGAAATAAGCCAGGTGGTGAAAGACAAATACCATATGATCTCACCTATAAGTAGAACCTAATCAACAAAACAAACAAGAAAGCAAAATATAACCAGAGATGTTGAAATAAACAACAAACTGACAGTAACCAGATGGGAGGGGAGAGAGGGGTCACAGGGGAAAATAGGGGAAGGTCTATCAAGGAGCATGTGTAAAGGACCTATGCACAAAGCCAAAGGGGGTAGGTTCAAGGGTGGGAGGCAAGGATGGGTGGGGCAGGGGGCCATGGTGGGGTAAAAATAGAGACAACTGTCCTTGAACAACAATAAAGGAAAAGAATCTGTCTATCTCTAGGACCTGCTTTTCTTTGTTGTCTTCATTCTCAACCAGACTTTCTTCATGTAGTAATTGAGAGCTTAGCAATGACAGTGGAAATAAAGCTCCTCCTTTCCGATCACTTATTACTTAATTCAATCATATATTTATTTAGTACCGACATTGAAGAATAGGTACATTTCCTTCCTCATGGACTTTATTTCTAAGAAGGGAAAAAAACAAATGGGCAATAAACAAACAAATACAAATATAGTATTAGGTAGTGATAAGTGTAATAAAGAAAAAATAAACAGGATAAGGGGACAGAGGTATGAAAAGACCATTTTAGTTAAGGTGAGTGTTATGTACTCAATGTGCATAACAAAATTCAAGACCTAAAATCCAAAACTCCAGTGGGATGATATTAGGAGATGAGGCACTTGGGAGGAAATTAGATCATGAGAGTAGAGCCCTCATGAGTGGGATGAGTACCTTTTTAAAGGAGACCCTAGAGAACTCTCTCTCTCTCTTTCCTCCATGTGAAGACTCAAGGAGTAGTGGACATGTACAACACTAAAGTGGGTTCTCACCAGAACCTGACTATGCCGGCACCCTGACCTTGGACTTTAGCCTCTAAAACTGTGCAAAAGAAATTTCTGCTGTTTACAAGATTCCTAGTCTATGACACTTTGTGATAGCAGCTCAAACTGACTGAGACAGGGATCAAGGAAGGTTCTGCTGAGGAAGTGACATTTAAGCAGGAAGCGAGGGAATGAGTCAGGCAGACACGTGGACACATGGAGGGAGAGAGCTTCAGGAGGAGAGAAGAGCGAGCACAAACTCGGGTCTGTTTGATTGGAGAACACGGGCATTACATGGTATGCTGAATGTATGACAATGAGTAGGCCATGGACCCTCTCAAGAAGTTAATAGTCAAATGGGTGGAAATGGGCAGGTTTAAAAATGTAAACAATATAGGTTGGTTGACAGTGTGATACACTTGACAATGAGTGGTAGGGTCCAGTGGGGGCACATAGGCAGGAACGATGAGGGAAGAGGCCTCAGTTGGGAATCCAACCTCTACTTCCTGGGGTTAAAAAATATAGCACTCTGGTCATCATACATTGTAAGCAAAGTTATTTCTGTGTTTTCCATACCTGAGTCTTCCGTGATTGTTTTCTTCTACTTTTTCCACAATAAAATTTGTTGGGATTAGCAGGTTACACCTAGTCTGCTTATTTGTTCAGCAGCATGTAGCATTTTCTCATTGATTTTGTGATGAATCTGAAATCCTTCAAGACAAAAGGCAAAGATAAGTTTTGCTTCACAAAAGTTAACCTTAAAAGCTAGTGCTGTCATTTTGCTGTGAATAAAGGGACTTTCGCTAAGAATCCTCAACTAAAGCCACCAGTCAAGCTGGCTTGCCCTTTGTGGCTCTCTCTCTTTCTATCTCATGCACTGAAGAATGATTTATCTTTTAACTTAGGTTTAATTCACAATTTCACAATTAATTAAACATCAGCCTAATCATTATACCCACAAAGCATTTAAACTGATGTTGGGAGAATGATGGGGAAATGAATAATGCTTTGAAGGTCCATTTCAAATTAGTTATTTGATTAATGAATATTCCACAAGGGCATTTGGGAGATGACCTCTGTTGATGACTTAAAAAAAGACATGTCTGTTTAGATAATGAGAAGACAAAGCGAGCTTGAGTTATCTCTGGGTGTACGTTGTGCAGAATTACAAGGATTAATCCATACAAAATGTATTACTTTTCCCATGGCTTGTTGGAGATAACATAGAATTGTAAGATCAATAAATAAAGTTTGGCATTTCAAAGATGCTGCTTGGTGATAAATTGCACGATGTGCACCCCAGACCGCCAGCCATGGTGGCTCTGAGCCCAAGACACCCGCCAGAGGCTTAGGAAAGAAAGCTGGGCTTGTTCCTGATAAGGCTGGCAGTGGAGTGGGCTGCTTGCCTCATAAACTCTCCATAATCCCTTCCTAACACCTGACCTTTCGATTACTTAGATGGAGAAGAAGAAAATTGGTTGTCACCAGCATCTGGTATATTCAAACAAATAAGAAACAGCTTACCTTGTTTTGTGGTGTAGTGGGAACCTTTTCCCAGCAGTTTCATGATCAAAGAGCAAACTGCGAAAAGAGAATCAAATATAGGTCAAAGACGCTGACTGCAGCCCAGGAGAAGAGTAGGACCTGAGGAGGAGGTGTTTTAATCACAACCAGACTGACTCCTTCAGGGGGAAACACTTAATCTCAAACTCAGCATTGTAATCTCAGACACTTGTGAGTGTACTCTTCTTCTTTAATTAGGCTAAAACTTAAAACAGAGCTGAATCAAAAATGGGGGGTCATCAGGGTTTCAACAGGATTGGAGTTATTTGAACATGAAGCAAATGCCAGAGTGGGCTTAATTTTTATGGTAAACAAAATAGGACTTCTTTCCCTCCTGAGCTTTTTCCTTTATCACAGGGAGTGACTCTCCAAAAGCAGGAGTTATGTTCATTCCACAGAAAACTAGTAATACAGAGCCTCCTGGTGCTAAATCATTTTCTGATAGCAAGTTCAGAACTTGAACTCTTGTGAGTCCCTGGGGACCTTTGGATGCCCCAAACAGAAAGTGTTCAGACAGGGCTTTACTTGCTAGGCACAGGGAGAGGTTGGGAGGGGCCAAGTATTGGTGCCAACCTTCTTCTCAATGTGTAAGAATGGGTTAACGTTTTCTAAAATCATATGTTAATGAGTCTAATTCTAAGTGAAGAAAGATAGAGTACTCTTCTAGAAACTTTAGAAGAAGAGACTTTAGGACATGGTTTGGATTTCAAGGCTCTAGTTTGAGATAATAGAAATTTTGAAATTACAAGATCCCAGAATTAGGGGTGTCATTGAAACTGATTCACCGTTGAACTTTGGGCAAATATTTAATTTCCTTCTTCTAAAAAAAGGAAAAGGTTTGTTCAGCTCATAGTATCCTTTCTTCCACATGTTACTTCTTTGCATTGATGAAAAACATAGGGATTATGACATTGACATTGTTCATAATCACTGTCACAAGGCCATTAAGAAAATAGATTTGTAATGTTTAGACTTTTGACGGGTTGTTTCTTAGAACTGGAATACTCAGTTTTTGCTTTTTAGATGCTCTTTAACATAAACCACGCAGCAGGAAATTATTTCTTATAGTTTTCACTCATTTGCAATCACTTCCAAAAATTACTCGAAAGCCTGGTTTCTCATATCATTTGTAGTACTGCACGGTGATTTTGGCACTTTTTGACACACAGTCTTTGTGGGCTTAAAATATTCTAGCTCATATTGTAATTTCTAAGGTTATTGGCAAGGAAACTCCTTACTTTGGCCTTAAAGAGATTTCCTTCCCTATCTGAGTATTTCCCAGATACCCTCTCTCCAGGAGATCATTTACAAGTCAAATGACAAGACTGGCAAGCAGTTTCCCGTCTCAGGTCCAGGAAGACTTTCTCAAAATATCTGGCATCCTACTCTTCGGCAGAACACTTTGGCAAGAACTTTTTGGTTTCCTATCCTTTGTTGTTTCTTCTTGCAAATGGAGACATCCTTGCCATTGGGCTCAATTCAGACCTTGGGCAGAAGGGCTGTGAGTGAGTCTAGTACCTCTTTCTGGGCGTTGTATTGCATCTTCCTCCGTGCAACTTTAGTCTGGACTGTGTGTCCCAGTGGAGTGAATGATTTTCTACCATTGTGCCTTTATCTTTGTGTCTTGGCACCCTAGTGGCTGGCTGTCCCTAAGAGCACTATTGAAGAGTTGTAACCTTTCAACGAACCAGAACAAGGTCTATATTTATCGATAAAACCAGGCAAGTGGTTGGCATCAGGGGAGAATTTCAGGTAATTTCAGAGATTCAGTCAGGAGGCACCGGTCTGCTGAGCAGGATGGCATTCCTCTCAGGAACTGAGGCTCCAGAGGCCTGACCACTTCCTTACTGGTAGCTGACTTTGTACTCCTGACCTTGACTGCCCCTTGAATTCATTTTTTAAAACTTTTCAATTACAATTGACATTCAAAATATATTAGTTTCAGGTGAATAGCATCATGGTTAGACATTTATATAACTTACAAAGTGGCTCCCCCCCCAATAAGTCTAGTTACCGCCTGGCACAATACATAGTTATTACAGTATTACTGACTGTATTCCCTATGCTGTACTTTACATTCCCATGACTATTTTGTAACTGCCAAACTGTACCTTTTAATCCCTTCGCCTTTTTCACCCAGGGCCCTAACCCCGCTCTCCTCTGGCAACCATCAGTTTGCGCTCTGTATCTATGATTTTGTTTCTGTTTTGTTTGTTCATTTATTTTGAATTCATTTCTTGACTGTAGTTTAATCAGACCTGACACTCGGCTGTAACTTCCTAGGCTACTCCGTCCTCATCAGTATGCATTACAATTTGAAGAACGCATAACACTATCTTCAGTCAACTGAAGTAAACATTTCCTTATCAGAAATTGATCAACATGTATATTATTTTTAAAAATTATTTCAAGTCAGCTTTATTTCAGTTTTTTAATTAAGGTATAATTGGCATACATTAGTTTCAGATGTACAATATAAAGATTTGATATTTGTATATATGCAAATTCGATTCGTTATTGCTTGTTGATAGCCAATACCATCCTCCAGAGGCTACACAGGCTACCCTAATAGAGAGTGTCCTACTACTCAGAAATTGCAATGCTACCAGTGCTTTCCAATTTTCCATTTGCTCCCATTCTTTCCCACCATTTTCCTTTCATAGCTGATGCTACTTTCTCATTAGTGTCCCAGGAGGAGAGAGCCTTTACAGAGAAAGTCTGCTGAAGCCGTCCTGAAGCAAACCTGTTCTTCTGCATGCATTTCCATGGCTGAAACTCATGGTTACATTCACTCCCTAGCCTTTATTATCTGGGCTTTCATGAAAGAAAGTGGATTTGAGAAACAAATGTGATAGGTATCTAAAAAAAAAAAAAAAAAGACCAAAAAGTGTGCTTAAGGATTGCATCTCCAGCAGAGTGGACATGTTTTTGGAGAGTAGTTGCAATCTTTATTCAGAAACGGACCCAATTTAGAGAGCTTTTAGTGCAGTGAAATCACACAGTTGAGAATCATCAGACAAGATTTTTACATTGAACTATCATCGTGGAGTCTCATTTTAAGACACTAAACTTATTTTCCCCACTCTGTAAAAGTTCAAAATCAGGGCTATTGTAAGTATACCACACTTTTAAAGTGGAGGGGGGTTCCATTATTCCCTAAAGAAAAAGGCATTTTAGTGCATAAAGATAGAATACACATCAAGAATTCTTAGGCTCTTGGCACACAGCAAATGTTAAAATTGGCCTGAGGAGTAACACCTTCCCAGGAAAAGAGAACAGAGAGAAGACTTGCTGTACAGTGTCTTCAATACAAGTGTGCCAGTCAAATGCTAAGTTATGGGCAAATGTGGGACAGAAATATGAGTTTATCTCATTTTGGATTCATTTTTCCTAGACCATCAAGATTCTAGTACTCCTTAGGGTTTCACTATAAAGAGGGAGAGGATGAAACAGTCTCTAGCATCGGTAGCATCCTTGATTAGGAGTGTTGCAATTTTAGAAGCTGCTGCTTGGTTATTCCTGGCAATGATCGCACCCTCCCCCAAAAGACTCTTAGGATTTAATGCCACAATAGGAATGGACATGGGGGCAGGGTGGCACAAATACAGTGATTTATACTTCATCTTTGTGGGTTATCTCCAGGTCATCATTAATCTTTGTTTTTAAGTAACTGTGGCTCTTCTATAGCAGGAAGAAAATATAGATAACTTCTTACATGTGGCGCCCCTGGAAGGACTGCAAAGAACAAAACTTTTGCTAAATCAATTAAGAATGCAGAAGGAGCTCATGGGACTCATTTATAGGAGGTTCAGCTATGCTTTCTACTGGCTGACTCTGGGAACATAGAGTGTCAAGACTAAGGGGCATTCTCTCTGCACACTGTCTTTTCTCCTCTTGCACATGGCCCCAGCTGACCGAAGCCTGGCCATGTTCCCACAGAGATAATTTGATTCACTCTGCTCAACTTTGGGAGTGTTTCCACTATCAACCACTGATCCAACCAAAATTGACCAGGAAAGGACTTTGTATGCCTAGTCTCTATATGGTAATGAGTAGCAGGCACTCAATTGATATATATTAGATGAATGAACAAATGAGTTTAATTCAAGGCAATTTTTGTTTTCTTTGAGACCATTACTTCCCTAAAATTTTGGGAAAAGAGATTTTGCAGTACTATTTCTTTAATTTATTTAAAGGTTAATTGATACATTCATTCAACAAATTGAGTGCCTACCCTTTGTCATACTAGGTACTAGGAATAGAAGAATCCTTAAAACTCATTGTCATATCTTTTTTGTTGTTGTTTAGCTCTTGATTAATTTTTAACTGTTTAAAACAATTCAAGCAATACATTAGTAAAAATGAAATGTCTCATGTACAGACCACCCCACTCCCATCTCCTAAACTCTAATTTCCCAGAGATGTTCTTACAGATTTTTCTCCAAGCCTCACCTTGTAAATATGGGTTTGAGAGGACTACCCAGACCCTCCCCCCTGCCATTTGAAATTGATAATTCATGGCCATCCTCTCTCCACTTTCTCCATGAAAAGTTTTAAACCAATCCTGATGTCAAGGGAGTCAAATTTTAAACACAGTGTCTAAAACATTGTAATGCTTCATAAACATGTGTTGGATGCATAATTCTCCCCACGGACACCTTGCTAACCCAGGAGCACTGCTACTCCCATGGACCTCTTGTACCTGCTTTGCCACCAATGACAGTTCCCCCACCAGATCTGTTGGTGCCTAATAAACAGCTGTGCATGTACATTTTATGAAACTAGTTGGTTACTTTTTGTCATATGTATATCTTATCTCCCAACTAAAATAAAAACTTCCTAAGAGTTTAAGGGTACAGCTCACATTATTAAAAGATTTCAGTGTGCCAGACTTGGAACTAGGTACTTGGATATAATAACAACAGCTAGTATTTATGAGAACTTACTATGAGCCACACACTTCGTTAAGCATGTTATATGAATTAACTTATTTCATCCTCTTTACAACACTATGAGGCAGGTACTATTATGACTATAATTTTACTGATGAAAACACTGAGGCACAGGGAGGCTAAGTAACTTTCCTAAGGCTGTCCAGCCAGTAAGTGGTGGAGCCAGATTTCAAACCCGTACAATCCAACTCCGGACTCTACACTGCTGCTGCTGAGGTCTCTGCTTTATAGTCTGACTCGTAAGTCCTGGCTAATTAATTTGAATATATGGGGAGATAAAATTTTTCTACCATTCACTCAATCTTAAAAGAACTGCATTGGAAAAAATAGGCTGGCAAGTTTGACATCCTTTTAGCTGGTTTGCTGGAAGAGACACCTGCTGTTCTGGAAATAACTTCAGCATGACACTGTGTTTTGCCAGCCTTCCAGCTAACTTTAAATCGTGTGGGTCACAACTATAAATGCTCTGTCCTTTTCTTGTCAGGATTCTGAATTTGTAGAGCTTACATAAGTAGATGTTGTTAAGACAAGGATGAGAGATGATTTGATTCAGGTATATTGGATCAGGAAGAAAGCACAATAGAGAATTAGCCCTAAGGAGAAGGACTTCTGATATCAGTTTTTCAGAGAATCCACTGTGCCTCTAAGCAAGTTATTTTACTTCTATCAGCTGGTTTACCCTTCTCTAAAACGTGTGAGATAATCCTATGCCTCCTGGAAGCAGATAAAAAGGCTAGCTTATTTAAATACCAGAAGAAAACAGGATAAAAAATTCTATGATTATGTGGTGTCATGCTAAACAAGAACAGGTTCATAAAAAGTTTAAATGACACAGTGCCATGATACACAGGTTGTGCACCCACAAGATTAAGCCCTGTTAACATTCCAAAAGAGGGGCTGCTTACTGGCTGAGCCCTCACTCGGATCCCTGCAGTTTAACTAACTCAGCCTCTTAGGGCCTGTTCTAGAGGAATCCCATAAATACCACCAGGATGGGCTTCAACTGGAGACTTTGTGAAGACAAAAGAAATGATTCGGAATAACATGAATACACACTACACTGGACTAGAACATTATTATATATATATAATGAATGATCAATTCTATGCACATTAGGTTCTGAGATAAGCTACCAATTTGTCCCCACTTGAAAACTGATGACAACAACCCTTTACCAATGAGATCAGAGAAACAACTGATCCTTTAAGCAGTCTTTATTCAGATTCTCTTGGTTTCATGTGTATGTGTCTCATAATCTGTACCGAGGTTGGTAGTATCTTTGTATTAGTCCTTATTTCATTTGGCAGATGATGCTCAGTCTCTGTGAACGTATTGGTATAAAGTGCACTCTAAGTGGCCTTTATCAGTTGACAGGGATTTTGACCCTCTCCGATAGGTTTCCCAAGATGCTTATAGCCACGATTTGCTAAACTCACACTGGTGTATCTTACCCCCTCTGTCTTATGACCTCTCTACTGTGTGCTATGTGATGAGCAGACATATATACTCATCTGGGTGAGGACCACACTAAATAAGACAAAGGCTCATTGTCCAGCACCATGAAAATCCCACCACTTAACATAGCCCCAAACTTGCAAACAAAAGCAAAAACAAATACTTTTATGCCTGACATAATTCTGTCTTTATCACTATGTTTTTATCGCCTTAACATCAAAAGTACCTAGATGCATGTTGACATTCTTTTTGATAATGAAATACAAAACCTGTTGTATGTGTGAGGAAGTGATGAAATAGAGGGAGAATGAAGAATAACTTCAGGAAGCAAAAGGAGAAAAAATGTGGACTGACTATCATATCTGGTTTTGCTTTAGAGTGTTTTTTTTTTCTTCCTTCTGAGGAAATATATATTTTGGAGTGTCTTTGATGCAGGGAATTATTTCTGTTTACTTCTATCTGGTCTAGTGGCTCAATCTTTTCACAGTTATCGGGAGCTGTTTGGAAGATAGAATAAGAATAATTTTACATTTGAAATTCTGTGGAATAAGAGGGATGGTAAGGAAGAAATACAAGTGCATTTACAACATAGCCTTCAGACTAGGCTATGCTATCCTTCAAAGTATACCAGTGTACAACCACCCTTTGTAAATGATGAAAAGTTATTTAATAGCAATGTAGCTGTTTTGTTGTAAGAAGAGTCTGGGTATTTGCATACCCTTTGGCATGTGGCTGCATCAGCAGTGGCCAATTAAGCTCAGAAACATAAGTATGCAGCTAGAATAAGCTTTTTTTTTCTCAGTGTACAATAAAAGCCCCTTTTCCATTTGATTTGAGCCATCTTCCTAATTTACATTTTGGTGGAGCTGAGGTTTGTTTGCTGGGCAGCATTTCCACATGATCAGACCAGAGAGTGCACACATGTCTATGTACATGGTGACAATATTTGTGTGCAGGTGTTTGGACAATTGGTTCTACGCTGTTTGTGATGAGGTGAAGACAAGACAGTCCTTGAGCTGGTTGACTCAACAGCACTCATATCATTATGCTCTTCCCACAGGCAGGAGGCCACTCTGTCTTTGCAAAATGTTGGCTCTCAATCCCATCTTTTTTTCTCAATATTCCACAGAGTAATGAGGGGTCCTTAAACTTATTTAAGTAGGGTTGAAACTGGAGCTTTTCAATTTGGTGTAGAATTAGCTATGGGAGGATTCCCCTACCTATTTTCATGCAACTGTTGTGTAATGAATGAAGCAAGGCTCCCTAAATGACTGATGGTGCGGCCAGGATGCTGTCAGGGAGAAACAGAGCTGTCTTCATACTTTAATTTTGGCTCTTCTGCTTCCCAGCTGTATGAACATGGACAGGTTACCTAAACTTTCATAACTTCAGTTTCCTTGCCTACCAAATGACAATGCGAATGCTCATTAGGCATGAATGTGGGCTTTACCTGCGGGGTGCAACTTCAGCAGATGTTTACTAAGTATTTCAGCGGACCTTCAATCATTGTAAATGCATTATCTTTGGGGGATTCTCAGAGAGAGATACTGCTGCTTGGGGATAACTACCAGCCCTTACTTTGCCCAGCGAGGTGTCAAATACCCACACATATGACAGAAAGACCTAAGAAAGAAGAAGGATCAATCTCATGTCCAGGCAGGACTGTGATACTCTGGGCTTAGAAGATGGAAGGTGGGCTCCCAGGAGCTCACACCAGTGACTCCAATTTGGTCCACACATGTCCTGGCTCAGAGGAGGTACCCAACAGGGTACCTCCATTCAGCTGATAATTTCCAGAAGTGAACACATACACTTCACTCTCCCCAAGAGGCCCCTGGATATCTGTGGCTCCAGACTTTTAGGGGCCAGCCCCACCCACCTGGCCATCCACATGGGGCATGAGGATTTTATGAGTCATATGGTCTAAATGTTTGCATCCCCCCCCCAATTCATATGTTGAAATCCTAACCCCCAAAGTGATGGTATTTGGAGGTGTGGTCTTTGGGAGATGCTTAGGTCATGAGGGCAAAGCCCTCATGAATGGGATGATTGCCCTTATAAAACAGGCTTCAGAAAGATCCCTTGCCCTTCCTGCCATGTGAGCACACAGTGAGAAGACTATGAAGTCTATGAAGCAGGAAAAAGGCTCTCACCAGACACTGACTCTTCTGCTGCCGTGATTTTGAATGTCCCAGCACCCAGAACTGTGAGAAATAAATGTTTGCTGTTTATAAACCACCCAGTTTGTGTTATGTCTGTTGTAGCAGCCTGAGCAGACTAAAACAATGAGATAAAACCAGCAGATTGGGGGATTTCAAGAAATGTAAGTTCCCTTCCCTTCTTCTTCCCTTGTTGCAATACACTTGGATCTTTGATTATTAGAATGGTGAACAGACACTGAGTATAGTGTTTGCTGGTTCTCCTTCAGTTCAATTTTTTGCTTTTCAAAAGTAGACACTTTTTATCCATCCCAGCTATAAAATTAAATAGTACATAAGGAAAACAAATATGGAATGCACTTTCATCTTATACTTTATCATAATAAAACTTTTGTTTTAAATCGGAGAGTGAAATTATAGGCATACACATGCTTTACACACAATAGAAGTAGGTTCGATTTGCTACCAATAATTTCCACCTGAAAACCAAACAGTTTACTTAGTCCTCATTGTACAGCTTGTTCATTTAGTGAGGCTGCTTGAAGTTATTTTTAAACTCAGCCACTTAAATCATCACGTCTCACATACCATCTAGAAGATGCAATGTTTCATTATGAAACAGAAACATTATGTCCTGTGGCATATGAGTCATTAAAGGAAAAGCAGATATGTTGGCACTCCCAAATAATAGGGCTTGTTACTATTATTGATGATATGTCTTTATAGAACCCCTTATCTGAGACTCTCACATAGCATCACTATTGAACTACATAAAAATCTTCCCAATAATGCAAAAATTCTAAAGGAGTTTTGCATCCACAATTCATGTTTTTATTTATTTAGCAGAGACTATTAAGCATCAACTATGTGCTAGATATAGTGCTAAGCCCTGAGGACTCAAAAATGAATAAGGCAAAGACAAAGCCTTATGCAAATCAGTTAGTATTTACACATATTTAATTAGAAACTATTTTAAAGTTTGATTTATTTTAAACTGCAGAGTAAACTCTGTACACTAAAGAACCTCCTATCTTAAAAACAGAACCTCTTGGAGTACAGATTTCAAAGTAAAAAAAAAAAAAAGAAAAGATAATTTCTAAAATCCATGTCATTTGGAAGAAACTGAGAGTCTATTCAAAATTCTTCCTATATTCTATCTAAATATATTTTTGGTTGAAGGTAAGAATGGAAAAAAGTTGGAGGACATCTCAAATGGAATATATATGTATATATATTTTTATATCTGTATATATACATGTATATGTGTTATATATTTATATATCTGTATATATAAATGTATATGTGTGTATATATGTATATATACACACACACATATGCATATAGATACAACTATATATGTAAATATATACATATATGTATATATAGTTGATGTTATGCACATCATTATGCAACATCATTATGCGCACTGTGTTTTTGTGCAATGGATAAAATATTTAATAATTAACTCTCTAGAGTATGTGGAAATTATCCTTTAATACTAGATTTTATTTTGCATAATAGATTTCTGTAATTTGTTTCAGCATACAGTATAATTAGTTAATGGGTTTATATTCATTAAAGAGTTGGTCCAACATGAAGTTGTGTTCCCTTTAAGACCTCTCCCTTTTGAAATTGTGCGCTCTGCTGTGCCTGGGTTACAGACCCACACACACTTATTTATTCATTCAGATAATCATCATGTGAGCCTTTCCGAGAGTGCTTTCTATTTTAATTTCTATTTTCACCTTCTAGTAGAAAAATGTCAATAGGTTGAAAATCAGGTGAGGTTTAGAAATATTATTAAGGCTGTCATTAAATACTGTGTTTCTAGGATGAGGTAAAAAGTTTATTCTAGAAAAAATATAAGGGATTAATTTTAAATGCACTTTTACATGCTCTAACATAAGAGAGCATAAGAATTTATCAAAAAGTTTTTTTTTTGCTACACAAAATAATGAAGCTAATTACTATTAGTTTAGTTTCAACTAATGGTTTTTTTCATAATTCAAGGCATTAAGATACTATCTCCTGGTAGAAAGAATGAATGTGAAAACTTGTTAGTCATTAATACAAAAACCTCCTTTACATGTTGACATAATAAAATGCTCATATTTGGAAGCAAGTAAACCATATCAACATGTTTTAATAAAACATTTCTCTCCCTGTACCCCATGTTATACTTTCACATATATTTTTGTGAGAATTTCATAATAGTTTGGTGACTTTGACATTATTATCAATATGTTACAGAAAAAGAAAACAGAAAGATATCATGTCATTTTCCAAGTAACAAAGAAAACAGTAGATTTGAGAACCAATGCCCTACTTATTAAAATGCATAGTACTTTTGTTCTTCATAGCATAACACAGGAGTGTCTGCCATACTTCTTCTGAAATTGTCAATATATTAATTATCTTACATCCATTCACCAAACACTAATGTCACGTAATTTATAGCCCTGGAAAGGGGAAAGTTTGTCTTTCTTTTTGGCAAGTGAGGAAGATACCCCATCTGAAACCTGGGAATTACTTTTGGCCCCTGTCTTCACTATTCACATCAAGTCTTTGGTGAGAGTCTTGTCAATTCTGCTTAAAAGGTATCACATATTCATTATTTCTCTTCATCTCCATTGGCCCCATTTCAAGTCAAGCTCAAATCTTCAACCTAGACCACTACAGCATCTCACTGATCTCTCCATTCTACTTTTATACTCAGGACATTCTCTGCTAGGTAGCTAGAGTACTCATGTCTACTTTAAATTCACTCATTTCACTCCCCATTCTTGCAAGAAGGCCTTCATGGCTCCCTAGTCGTCTTAGAATAAAATAATTACATACAAATCCTTCACCCTGCATGATCAGGACCTCAGTTAGCTCTTCAATCTCCACCTGTTCTGCCCACCCCACTCTCTCCACTTTCTGTCTATGTGGTCTTCTGCTGAAACACTCAGCTTCATCCAGACCATTTTCCTTGGTGCTCCCTGCATCTGGATCATGCTTCAGGGGACAGCTTCTTATCCTTCAAATCTCATCTTAAATGTCACTAACTCAGAGAGTCTTTCCTTGAGCACTACATCGAAGTAGAGTCCCATCTTCTTACTCTTTACCAAAGCACCTATGCATTTCCTTCTCAAACACAATACAACCAGCAATACTTTTATGTGTTTGGTTACACATTTGCAGCCTCTCCCCCTCCACTAAAGTGTAAGCTTGGTCAGAGCGGGGGCCTCGCATGTCTCATTCATCATTCTATAACCTGTTCCTGGTACAGTTTTTGGAGAAGAGTGGGCTCTCAATAAACATTGAGTGAATGTATACTTTTCAGCATGATAGACACAGGAAGGCTGAGTAGAGAATTTTACACACCCACTCTTTCAAGTATTCCTAACTTCTCTTGTGAGTTTCAGTAACACAAAAGCAAATTATGAGCTGTAAGATGAGACAGTATTCTACTCTTCTCTAAGAACTGACTGATGAAGATTGGCTTATGAAATATTCAAAGAAAAACAAATTTTAGTTAATCTAATTCAAAAGGAAATCTAACATTAGTTTAATTGCTATAATTGTAGTAAATGTCACTTTAAAAAGATACCTTGGTTAAATGGATATTGTTAACATTAATATGTTTTCCTTTGATAATTAGTTTCTTGAAGCCTGTGGTTAGGAAATCTTTGGTTTTCTAATTAGTTTTGTTTTCTGTTTGTTATGGGTATTTTTTTTCCTGAAGAGTTAATTACATTTCACAGTACCAAAGAGAGACAATACATAATCTCTTGTATCCAACTTTAGATTTAACTTTTCATTTGGATTCTTGTTATCCTGTGCCGACTTCTGCTTTGGGTTATTTCAAACTGTAATTTAAAAACAAAAATCTAGTCACTAAACTATGTGAACTTGAATAGAGAAAACATGACATGCTGGAAGTTCAACACTATTTTCTCAGAAGCAAGCATTTATCCTGCTTCTATTGTATACATGGTTCTAGCAGAGTGTAAAAATAATACAAATGACTGTAGAAAAATAGCATCTGTTATGTCTTGCTATTTTTAATAAGCATCCTCAAAGACATAACCCTCTAAGAGAGCTTATTGACTGTGAATTAAAAACATAAAGAAATTTATTTTTTTATTATTTATTGATTGATTTTAGAGAAAGAGAGAGGAAGGGGGAAATTGAGCAAGAGAGAGAGATTGATTTGTTGTTCCACTTATTTATGCATTCATTGGTAGCTTCTTGTATGTGCCCTGATAGGGGACTGAGCCTGCAACCTTGGCATTTCAGGGACAATGCTCTAACCAATTGTGCTACCCTGCCAGGGCTAAAGGATTTTCTTATGAATGGACTGACCTGCCTTGAAGTTGATATGTCAGGATTAATTATTAAAGTAATTTTTTATTTATGAAATTTTATAAGTTAAATTACTCCAAAGCAAATAGAAAAGAGAAATAAAATTAGTGAGGCAGTTTGCCACAATTAAAAAATAATACTTAATTGCACACTGCATCTTTCTGTCACGTTTTCTTTTACACCATTATTCAAAAACCCAGGACCCGGGCTTTGTTTACAAACCAGCAGTAAATATATTGGCTATAATGTCAATGAACTTTAAAGCAAGCTCACCAAAATGGAACTCATTATTCTTTGAGGCACATCACTATTGGCATATGGTACGTTCATTCCATTACTTTTCATTGTATAAGTGGATTATATTTCTCAGAATGGTTCTATTTTTTTAATGCCTAAACAGGCATGCATTTTTATTTACTGCAGATCTGAGAAGCTTTGTGTGGAGCAACACGTCTTTAAGTAAACATAAATTTCGTCCTTGGTGACAGCTAATATATATTACACCAGGGAATTTGATATAGATTGGTCTCTGTTCGTGTGTGAGGCTAATACTGGCATGTTTATTCTGCTATAAAGTTCATGAGGGAAGGAGATAAAGAAAAGATAGATTTTTGGAGTGGTTCTCTAATTACAAACAGATTACAGCATTGACATTCTATAGCAGTAATGGAGAAGAATATGCTTTGATTATGCATTGACATAGAATGGTGGATTAGGGATCAGTGAGCTGGCGAATAAATCGGAGGGCAGAGTGATTTGCAGGGAGATAGCTAAGTGTTAAGTTTTCCTGTGTTAGGCACAGCCTTGAAATCACAGCAATCATCTGAATAATTCTCTGCCAGACATGGGACCTGGGGTTGATTAGAATCAGCAGATCACCTCAATGAGCACAGAATGAACATGTATTTGCTCTTTAGGGAATATGTATTTCTACAAGACAATAACAGCTGGAAAATCACATTTTTGGTCAGAGACATTACATAAAACATAAAAATATCATTTCTTTTTCATCGTGGAGCCAGGTCATCTACAAACACATGGTTTTAACTTTTTTCCATCCTATGCACAATGATATCAAGATTCAAAATGAACATAATCAAGACACATTGGGCATAAAAGTTATATGGGAAGAAGTAAGACAGTAATGCAAACAAATGCACATGTGGCTCTATTTATTTCTTGATACTGGGATATCAAGCATTGTTTTTCCCTGTAGAGATAAGCTGCCAAATTCTCATTTGGTGGAAGACTACATAAAACATATATTTTCCTCTATTACATTATAAAAGGCTTTCTGTTTTTCTCTTTTGAAATTACTTATTACATAAATCATTTCAAATCTTTTTTGTCCCCATTCCCTCAAAGATCCCAGTGTCATTCCCTAGAGAAGGTTGATACCATTTAGTAGCCCAAATTTCTACTTTATTTTAAGAATTATTAATACTTGACATTTCTCACTAGGTCCCTGAGTCTACTTGGTGATCCAGTACGGGGCTCATGCTGGGGGTCGGCATGTACTCCAAATTTCTGTTTCACTTTTGTTTGCTTGTTTGTGCCATGGCCAAACTTAATTTAGCAAAATAGGAGATAAAGCGTAGGACCAAAGTTTCAAATTCTGAGCTTCACAAGTAGCCCTTTGTCTCTCCCCATAAAGAAGTAAATAAATAAGTAAATGAAAACACAAATTAGGAAGAGAAGGTTAAAATGAAGTCATGGCTGCATCTAAGAATAAAGATCAGCGATCAGTTTGCGGTGGCGACTTGCGCGGGGTGACCACTGTTTCCATGGTCACCTTCTTCGGTAAGGTCGACGCCATGGACGGCGGTCCTGAAGCCAGCAAACTGTCTGAACACTGCAAATACTAAACACTTCCATACTTGCAATTTCTCATGGATTGTAAATCTAGTCAGGTTAATTCTCCTAACTTCAATGATTACATTTTAGTAGATGTACATATACATAGCAATTCCCATAAATACAAGTGCCAAGAAAGTAATACATCATTTTGTAATCCCACCTATAATAAGGTAATGATGACTATGTGAGCTAACATTTGTTGTACTTACAGGTGCAGCAGGTCTATTTTATATTCATCTCATTGTATTTTCTGAACCACCTTTGAAGTGGGTTCAATGAACAGAATTTATGGGGTGTAGTCACAAACATTTTTGTTTGTCCCCCAGATTTGTACAGTGGGGTGGTGCTTTCCACCCCACTGGGAAACATGGTCAGGCCCCGGCATTGCCTTGGTCTGTCTTAAGGAGGGAAAACTCCTACAGTTATTTTAAGCCATAAAATATAATCTCAATTTTAGTATCTAATTTGTGTGAGATGTTTAAGGTAGAAACAATTTCTTACTGAGTCCCCCAAATCCCATGGTTAACATTTAATGTTCCTATTCAGGCCTACTTGCCCATCTATGCAGTCCTACAAGACAGATTCTAAGATCTCCACTCTCAAACATGCATGCCTTCTTTTATTAAAAAAAAACAAAACAAAACCAGCTTAGACCCAATATTTTTAGATTCAAAGGATATTTATAAGGTATGGATAAGACAGACAGAGTAACAGCATAATGAACCCTGTGTAAGTAACATCCAGTTTAAGAAACAGAACATTCTGTGAGCCCTTCCCAATTTCATTATGCCAACGTACCTATGCATTATGTAGTGGTAGTTTAATCATTTTCTCTAGAACATTTCACTGTATGAATGTAGTGCATTGTATCCATTTTCTTCTTGATGGACATTATGCTTGTAAATTTTATTTCCATGACCATTCATGAGGTTGAGCATCTTTTCATGTAATTATTGTTCATTCCCATTATCACCTCCTGTCTTTTGCATGTTTTCTATTATTTGTTCTTCTGTTACTGATTTTAAGGAACTCTTTCTATCTATCTCATCCACTGACAATATTTTCTGCCAGTAAATAGCTTGTCTTTTTATTTTTTATAGTCATTTTTGAAAAAGAGAAGTTCTTAAACTTAATGTAATCAAATACATCAATAATTTTCTTTATGCTTTTAAAGAATCATTCTTTATACCAGGATTACAAATAAATGATTTATATTATCTTCTAAAAGTTTTATAGTTTTGCCATTTACATTTATCTATAATCTACATGGATCCTCAAGTAGTATTTTATATAGTTTATATATACATATAAACTATATATAAACTATATATATATGTGCATATAGTTTATATATATAAACTACATAAAATACCACTTGAGGATCCATGTAGGTTATAGATAAATGTAAATGTGTACACACACACACACATATATAACACTACTTGATTTCATCAACTCCCTCAAAAAATAAAAATTAAAAAAAAACCTTGGAACATTCTATGCAAGGAGACTCCTCAAACAGATTCATTAACCAGAGATTGGACAAGAACACTGCCATTTTTGAAAGTATTAAATTATCCAAGTGAAATCATAACATCAGTTTTATAAAAGGAATATTTTATTCTTCACTTGAATAGTAGGCCTTAAAAGCTGAAAGTTAGTCATTTGAAGTTTGCTCTTCTTTCAGAGTGGTATTTGATTATTCATAATGAGAAGGCAGTGCCTTTTAAAGTAGACTCTGAGAGAAAATAGGCCTTTTTTTTTTCATTTTTCTAGTGACTGCAGAAATGAAGGACCTCATTTATCAAGATAACTCTGTTGAAAAGTCATCATTAGACACACTTTACCATGCAGATGTCATGATTACCCCCTGTGATCTATTTCAGTTTCATGCACTTGCAAAACAAGTTTTATCCCCTTGCACCCAATCAAGAATCTAATTGCTTGTCTGCAATATTTGAAAAGTATTACAGGAGAGTAATGCGTTCAATGAACATTTATGAAGCACCAGCAAGGCCGTATGTGACGTGCAAGGGTCTCAGGGTATGGAGGATGTGAATTTGTGGTGGGGCTAAGTACTGGGCAGGGTCCAGCTTTAGCACTTCCACCAGAGGAAAGGAAACAAATAGCAGTGGAATTTGTTCAAGGATGAAGATTGGCTAAGGGAGCAGGGCAGCAAAAAGACTAGGAGCATTTTTACTGTTGATCATGGCACCCTCCTGGGCAGAGGGCAAATAAACCCAGAATAGTGATGGGACTAGAGGAACTGGCAGAATGCTGGAAGACAACAAAAAGTCCATTCTCTTCCAGCCACACAGAGAACAAACGCCAAAACTCTCAACAAGACCCACAAGGTCCTATGCAATTTTGGCTCTGGCCACCAGTCCGGAAGTCCTGAGCTATGCCTTGACTAGTGTAACAGGTGTGCTCCTACTGCCTGGCATTGAGAACTGCTGTTTCTTCTGCCCAGACCACCCTTTCCCAAGATATCTCCATGGCCCCCTTTCACTTTGTTTAGTTTCCTCACAGCATGGATGGAACTGGCGAGCATTGTGCTAAGTGAAATAAGCCAGGTGTGGAGGGACAAATATCATATGATCTCACCTCTAACTGGAACCTAATCAACAAAACAAACAAGCAAGCAAAATATAACCAGAAGCATTGAAACAAAGAACAAACTGACAGAAACCACAGGGGAGGTGGGAGAGGATAATGCGGGAAAGGGGGGAAGGGTTTTCAGGAACAACTATAAAGGGCACATGGACGAAACCAAGGGGGTGGAAGTAGGGGAGGGAGGTGGGGATTGCGGGGTGTCGGGCAGTGGTGAGGGGTAAATGCAGGCAACTGTAATTGAACAACAATAAAATAATTTTTAAAAAATAAAATAAAAAATTAAAATTAAAAAATATATATTGCCTCCTCAGAGTGGCCCTCCTTGGCTGGTTATCTAACATGGCACTTCTCGTCACTCTTTTTACCTCCTTACTAAATTTTATTTTTTATTCTTAATAATTATCATTATTAGACTCTATGTTTTATACTTGTTGTCTCTTTATTTTCTGTCTCCTCTATTAAACTGTAAAAGTGCCAAGAGGACAAAGATTGTACGATATCTTTAATAAAATAATTCTTCCATGTTTCAAAAATTACGTAATTTTAATGTGCACTTAAAAGTCTTGCAGTCCCTCATCCAGTCAGTCACGCCTTTTTAGAAAAAAGCCACATTCATTAAATTCTTATGTATCTTTCCAGCTTCCATACAAACATCAGCAAATGGGAATACTATGTATATACATTTTTAGCTTTCCCCTTCCCATCCTCCCCCCTCCTTCTCCTCCTCCTCTTCCTTCTTCTTCTTCCTCTTCTTCTTTTCTAAAAAGGGCACACATTAAATATACCGTTTGGTCCCTTGCTCTTCTCCTATCGTAGATCTGCCCCAGCAGTGCATAAAATCCTTATTTTACTTTTGTTTTGCAGATTTACAGATTTGGGACTGTGTTCTGTCATATAACTATACCATAGTTTATTGGACATGTGGGTGTTGTCTATTTGTCCTATTAAATAACTCCATATATATATTATTTTGTCTGTATGCTAATATCAACATAGACTAAATTCTCCAAGGTGGTTCAAGGGCTACACACATTTATAATTTTGATAGATAACACCAAATTGCCTCCCACAGGGAGTGTATCAACTTATACTTCCACCAGCCATATGTAAAAATGCTCTTTTTCCACAGTCTTGTCAACAGTAAATTTTCTGCCAATCTGAAAAGTGAAAACTGTATCTCAGCATGGTGTTTTGTTGCATTCTCTGATTGAGTGAAGTAGAGCTTCCTTCCTTATGTAAAGGAATTTCATACATTTATATGCATTGCTCCTTTCTATGAACTATTTATTCTTGTCTTTTATGGGTAGGACTTTGTCTATCAGACCACATCTATCAGACCACTATATTCTCAGCACTGAGAACAACATGTGATCTGTAGTAGCTTTTTAGAATATTTGTTGAACTAATGAATGAATGGGGACAATACAGGTAAAATGCTTGGCTAAGGAAGTGAAAGGAAGAAGAGGTGAATGAAGGAAGGATAAACTTTAAGATCATGATTCTAGAGAGGAAGCAGTTTGAAATGATGCTGCACTCCTATGTGTCACCATGGCAGCAGGGTCATAGCCATAAAGATCTTTGAAACAGAGAAATGTGGTACCTCATCAGCATAGACAAGGACATGAAATAAAGCATCACATTGTGAGTTGTCTGGACAGGCTATGTATCCGTGAGTCTGCCAAAGGATGCAGATAAAAATGATGCTTTGACTCTAATTGGGCATCCAGTAGTCTGCTTCCAAGATGATCCTCTGGGCACCCAGACTTGCCTGCTTTGGGTTTAACTATATACCCCTCCCCCTCCCCCTCCTCCTCCTCCTCTCTTGTTACTTTTCACTCTGTCTCTGACTCTGTATATCTTGGCTTATCATCTCCTCTGGCCTTGGACTCATTCATTCACCAGTGCCTCCTCTCCTTCTGCTTATTGTTGTTTGGATTCCCTCTCTCTCATCAGCTCCCTCTTAGACTTCAAGTTCTAGGACCTGTCCTTCTCCTTGCTTTTCGCCTCAGAGAGTTAGGTGTTGAGCACAGAAAATAAAATTTATTTTCTTTCCTGCTCTTGTCTTTCAGCATAAAGTGGAATCATTTGTAATTATCAAAGCTGTATCTTGGCAAATTTCTTTCTCTCTCAAAGATGTGGACAGCTGTCATGGAAAATGACTTTTAAACTCAGATTGCTCTTTAACAGATCAGATGATGACAGTCACTAAAATGAACGTTTGCCCTTCATATCTTTGTGGAGCAATCTATAATCTGTTTGTGAATATTTGCTATAGTTTCATTGTGTTGTTCAGTAGATATCTCTTTTGTTCACTCTTTATATTATGAAAAACCATCCGATTAGTAAAAATTCAACTGAATTGAGCATGAATTTATTGAGCATCTTGTTATATTTCCAGCATTGTGATAGAAGTTCTGGGGAAAACAGATGGGGTCTATGATATACCCTTGTTCTCCAAGAGTATGGGATTTTAGCAACAAACAGTATGTATACAAATAATCTAATTAGCCTGAAAACCCACAGAGTGCAAATATGGAAAAGTAGAGATTAAAATAAGTCAAATTCCACTGCTGGGATTATACTTTAAGAATCCTGAAACACAAATTCAAAAGAACCTATGCACACCAATGTTCGTAGCAGCATTATTTACAATAGCCAACTGCTGGAAACAGCCTATGTGTCCATCAGTAAATGAGTGGGTCAAAAAACTGTGGTACATTTTACACAATGGAATACTACACAGCAGAAAGAGAGAAGGAACTCCTACCCTTCCCAACAGCATGGATGGAACTGGAGAGCATTATGCAAAATGAAGTAAGCCAGGTGGTGAAAGACAAATACCCTATGATCTCACCTTTAACTGCAACCTAATCGACAAAATAAACAAGTGAGCAAAATTGAACCAGAGACATGCAAATAAAGAACAAACTGATAGTGACCAGACAGGGGGTGGATTACAGGTGAAAGAAGGGGAGGGGTCAAGTCCAGGAACATGTATAAAGGACCCATGGACAACGATAACAGTGTGGAGAATTGAATGTGGGAGCTGGGGTGGGTAGAGTAGGGGAGAGTAATGGGGGAAATGGGGTCAACTATAATTGAACAATAGAAAAATAAAATAAAATAAAATAAAATAAAATAAAATAAAATAAAATAAAATAAAATAAAAATTATGCTCCAGACACACTGGAGCATTCATCCACAACAGACTAGCCAAACTGGTTCCTTCCTATGACTTCTGTCCAGAAAGTATTAACTCAAAGCCATGGTATGCCTGGCTTCCATTTCTGGTCTCTCTGGATTCAATAAGGGCTTCCATATTGAGCAGTCTAAATTGCCCAGCCATTTCCAGCCTCTATAACACTTTCTGTTTTTCATTTTCTTCATACCATTTCAGTCTTTAAATTTATCTCATTCATTTACTTTTTTACTTGCTCATTGTCTTTCTTCTCCCACCGAATGTAAGCTCCATGAGTGCAGACAACTTGTTCTATTCCCTCCTGTATTCCCAAGAACTATACCAGTGCCTGACATAGGTATTTATTGACCCTGACATAGGGTCAATAAATCTTTGAATTAACTAAACAAATGAACAAAAAGGTTCGTATTGACACTAAGGGGGATAAGAAGGAATCAAAGGCTGCTGGTGTTGCTGGATATGGTTTCATGGATGTGGTGGGACTTCAGATAGTATTTGAAGAATTGATGACATTTCAACTGAGGAAAAAAAGGATACTGACTGATTATCCAGTGAGCTGATAGGTGTCTTACTGGAGAGAAGATTTAGTAGGCTTTTAGAATTATTTCTTCTCATCACAGAGATCTGTCAAAACTTGTATAATCTACTCCCAAGGGGGACAGCTGTGCTTCTCAAAGCATTGTACCATGAAGAGTTTCCTGAATTGTAAGGAACAAGGACTCCTGTGGCCACTGATAGTCAATCTATAAAAACCCATCAGGATGCTTGATTTTTACCAATGACAGAACCTCCTTCCTGGTTCAAAAGTTTACTTAATATTATTGGAAGACATTATTCCAAAAACAAAATTCAAAGAAAGGATTTTAAGGGGAATTAAATTGCATGTCTCAGGAGATAAGGTGACAATGTGCTTGAGTATATTTTATGGAACTTATTTTCAAAGAGGCTCAATTCCTATTGCCCAAGAAATAAACTAGAGACATGGCTATTCTCCCTTTTTCCTTCCAATCCATTCAATCACAAAATCTCATCCAATCTACCTCCTCACAAACCCCTTGAATCTGCTCATTCTATGCCCTTCCTAGTGTCCCTTCTTTTGTATACTTTTCCATAGCTCTTAGTTGGCTGGCTGCCATAGCTTCAGGATTCCCTGGCCTCGCCTTGACTCTTCTAATCTAACCTCCACATTACAGCAGAATAACTCCTACAAAGCAAGTCTGACCACACCATACCCTTGTTAAAGTCTTTCTATTATCTTATAGGTCAATTCCAAACTCCAAATCATGATATTCAAGCCTCTTTATGTTATTTGCCACCTTTTCCTCCTTCCAGCCTCATGGCTCAACATCCCCCCGAAGCTTTCCCACATCCTCAGACACCTGGCCTCAGTATGATAGACAATGGGACTATGAGTTCGTTTTTAAACTAGCAGCACTATTTCTTGATTCTGGCATAAGTTCTTTGACCCTATTTATCCTGCCTCACCATTACACCTATGCTGTTACCCAAGCAACTTCTCCTCATCATTGTGGCCTCCTTTCAGGTGCCTAAGTGTTCTGGGAAGTTTTTCTCAACAGTCGCCTACTACTCAACCAATATCAGCTAATCACTGTGCCTCCCTCCTCTGTGATCCCAGCACACTATGTACTTTTCTCTATTGTCCTTGTCATACTCTCTTTTAATTATTGCCTTATTCCTTCATTCCCCCAACAGCCTGGGAGATCAGGATATGCCTTACTCAACTTTGTACCTACAGCATCTCACATGAGTCTTTCATGGTCCTAATAGACCCCAATACATATCTGTAAACTTCCAAAATTGGATACCCATTTCAACAGGCAAGAAGAAGGAATTCACTGGAAAAGATATATTTGCTAGAAGCTAGTAGTTGCAATTTTGTAGTATCAGTCTAGAACATGCAGGTGGGATAGGGAGGGTGGGTTTGGGTATCAATCTGTGACTTCAGTGCTGTGAAGGAGCTAAAGATGCAGACAAGAATAGTGTTAAGTTCTTATCTCCACAGCAAGGCAGCAGCTGGTGTCTGGCAGAAGGGGAAGAACCACGTCACTAAATGACAATAGTGAAGTGGCCACCAAGCCAGCTTCCTGAACACTCTTCCCTGTGCCAGAATGAGGCTGTGGGGAAAAGGTGATGGTGCAGCAATCGCCAGCTCGAGAGAGCAGCAGGGGCCATGGGGCATCCTGGCAGGGGAACTGCTTCTCCAGATGAACCCAGCTAATTAAGACTGATAGGGCACAAGGCCATCCAGAAAAGCTAAATACCCAAATTTTAAAATGTAGTGAAACAAACACATTCTAATGCCTCCCATGCAAAGAACACCTTTCCTTTGCTTCCCACCACCTACACTGGCCAGTCACCAAATCTCGATGATATCTCCTGATAAATGACTTCAGACATTCCTTCCCTCTGTCATTCTCCCCCACAACCTTTACTTGGGCATTCATCGTTGTTATCTGAGGTCCAGACTGTCTTTAACTGCCTACTAACAAATTTCTGTGTCCAAAATAATCCCTCAATATACCCTCCATATTCCTAGAATTTATATTTCTATAGAAATTGAACGAGGTCATATTACCTCACTTCTTGAGGACATTTTTTAGCTTCTAAGGGCTGACAGAATGAAGGCCAGTTGCTTAACATTTTCAAGAAATTGTACCCTGATTTTCTCGCTTGTAAAATAGAATAATAGTATTTACCTCATAGGAGTCTTTGAGGATTAAAGAGTTTACAGCATGTGAAGCTCTAAAACTATATCTGGCATAGTGTAAGGACCACATGTGTTAGTTATTTATTAATATTATTTTTATTAGAATGGTCTCCAAGATTCCTTGTTATCTGATTCAATATAGTTGAAGAAATAACAGTGTTTGTATCAGTGCAGACACGGAAGTCAGACTGATCTTAATTCAAATCAAGACACTGTCTGTGT
This sequence comes from Glossophaga mutica, assembly GCA_039655065.1. Lineage (NCBI taxonomy): Eukaryota > Metazoa > Chordata > Mammalia > Chiroptera > Phyllostomidae > Glossophaga > Glossophaga mutica. The sequence goes on along the minus strand of CM077304.1, from coordinate 18,480,475 downwards.
GACCTTAGGAAAGAAACCTCTTTAAGTCTCAATTTCCTCATATGCAAAATGGCAATAATAGTAGGTGCTATCCCAGTAGGTTATTTTGATAAATGTAATGTAGAAAGAGGAGCTGGCGGAGGTGATCAAGTAGGACGTTTCTGAAAGTTAGGAGAGCCAGGAAGGAATATTCTTCTAAATGCCAAAGAAAATAATTTGAGAAGAAGAATATGGCTGAGAGTTTTAAATGCTTCCCAGAGTCAAGTTGGATTAAATTTGAAAAGCAGCCTTAGATTTGGCATTTGGGGAGTTATAATGACTTCAATAAGATCAGTGTCAGGAGAGGGATGGAGATGGAAAGCAATTGCAGTGGCTTGAAGAACTGGATGTGCAGCAGGCACCATATTTGAAAAGTCATGATGAAGCCAAGCTGTCCTTAGATCTAAAAGTGGATACAAAAGTTGAGTCCCAGAATCATTGGCTCAGAACTTGCCACTGCCTAAGAGACATGGGTGACAGTAATCATAGCAAAAACATGCCAGGCATAGCATTACTATGTACCAGCCCTTGGCTCATATGCTTTCAATATATTCTAATCATCTCATTTTCACAGCAACCCGAATGTCCCCATTTTAAAGAGGATAAAGCAGAGGCTAGCTAGCAGTGGAGCTACAATTCAAACCTAATGAGTCTGGCTCCAAACATGGTGTATCTGTGCTCTTATAGTACACCCCTCAATTTAATTCTTTTTGAGTAACTCTCTAGTGCCAAAGATCGTATCTTGCAGACATCACAACTTTCAAAATATACCGGGCCTAACGGGCCCCAATCTACTCTGTTTTACTTTCCATGTAATTGGATATGGGCAACAAGTCAAGAGCATGCTATTATGGATAAGAATGGCCAGCTAGCCTACCTAAGGAAGTGCCTTTGGTTTTTTGCCACCTATTAAAACACAGTGATAGGGTCCTCCTAAGCAGTTGTATCAACATGACAGAAGACCCGGTATTACAATGGCCCCTAGATGCCATGGTTCATTGGTAACTGTAGTAATCCATTAGTGACCTGAGGCAAGAGTAGGTGTTGTCAATGGTTCCATGCTGGAGGGGGACAGTGACAAGCAGTGACTCCTTTCCTAGAGGCTAGAAGAGTCTAGTGGAATATTAGCTGGGTTGCTCAGGGAAAGTTTTCTTTACTTTTTTGATCCTCCCCTACTGAAGTCCAAAATCTTCACTGTTGTTTTTTTCAAGTTATCAAAAGTTAGATCAACAACTCACCCTTTTAAAAGCCTGGTCTCTTTCATCCCCTAGAAACTACTATCCATTTCTGTTTATTCAACTTGTTTTTTCTTCCACTATGAACTTATACAGGATCATCTTTTGATTCATGGACCCTAGGGCTGTGACTGACACATAGCAGTTTCTTAGTATTTAATAAATCATAAAGAAGCTGAAACAGCGCCCACAGAATCATAGTTCTGACTAAATTGTGTCTCTTGGGTGTATGAATCAATGAATGAACAAATAAATGAACAAACACATATGCAAGATGTTTCAATCGGGGCCTAAAATGCATAAACTGTTAGAATTTTCAGTGAAGACCTGGTGGGTGGTATGTTTTAAAATCAGTAGTAGAAACCGGTTCTTTTTGATGTCTAAAAGAAAAGAGAAAATTATCAGTTGACTTGAAAAGATACTGCTTTGCATAATGATTTTATTAATATTATGAGTGATGCTGGGCCCATTTGCTGTAAAATGAAAACCATTTCACAAAAGTTGCTTGGGGCCTGTTCAGGGATGAATAGTGCTGCTTTTCAATGTGTGCTTTCATGTGCCATCCACAGGGGCAAGGGAGACACAAAGAGCTAACTTGGATCCCACTTGGAAGACTCCAGCCCATTATTAGCGACTCCAGCCTCTTTCCCTAAAAGCCTTGAGGCAGAGACAGATGACACAAAGAGTATAAATATAAAATATAATCTACAACTGGTGAAGAGTCAAAATGCTTCCAAAGGAGGACTCTGTGGAAGCCATGGAAAGAAAAAAGGGAGAAGTCACAGTCACAGTGGGATAAAGCCCAACTGTATGATGTTACCAGCTGCATTCGAGGCCCCAGAAAACAGGAAAAGGGGGACCAAGAAAAGAAATTGCAAGCCAAATACAGTTGCACTCATAATAAACCCCAGAAAATCTTATCTTTGCCTTTGTAGCACCTTCTCTGTAACTTGCAGGGTCTTGCCTTTAGAATTTACTCTCTAATTTTCACCCTCCACCTAACCTGGCTACCTGCCTCTAGATTTTGCAATTCCCAACTTGACCTCTGACTCTACCCCCACCACCCACCAGCTTCTGGCTAGCAGGTGCTCCTGCTAGAACACAGACACCGGGCTCACCTCTCCAACTTTGTCTGGTGTAGGCTGCCAGCCCTTCCACCTGCTCTTTCCCCTATTTAGACTCACCTGCAGCTTCACACCGAAGGCAAGTAATTTAAGCGTTCTTCTATCCCTCAACTCCTGATTGTTTACCTCCCTTCAAAAAAAATGTATCTTCAAGCCTGAGAAAGCAAAATGCCTACTGAGAAGAGGGAAATGATTAAAGCCTGGAATAGGTTTAAGAAGGTAAGAAAGGAAGTAAGAGATATCAAAATAATATTTAATTCATTTCCTTATACACTTCTTTTCCTTGAAATAGACTTAAAGTCATTTTCAGATACAAAAAAATACGTACATAACAAGGTTAGAAAAGCAGGCAAAGAAGACAGGTTAGAGCTCTTGGATCAAGTTCACAGTCAGAACAATGTACAAAATGTGCTTTATAAAATCTGATAAACTTGCCAGAGGATAAGGACAGAGCAGGCCTTTACCTTATATAATGTTTTATTCTACTATTTTCACTTTCATTTGTCATAGAAATTTACTATTTTATTATATTGTTGCCATAGCAAATATTGCAAAGTCCCATCGTGTTCCATTTTGCCGGCATGGATATCACTTTTTCTTTTAATTTTTTTCTGTTCCTTTATGATCTGTGGGACAACATGAAAGAGACTGACCAGAATAACCCCAGGCCGTTGGAAGGAAGGCAACACGCAGTTTAAGCCTGACTTACAGAAACTCTCCAAGGCCCAACCAGAGAGTCTTCCATAGTCTCCTTCCTGCCCCTTCGCCTTTCCATTACTATGGAAACCCATGTAATTACGTTGAAGAAAGGTCCAGGAAACTCTCTCGTTCTGGCACCTTAGCTGGTTCTTTGTGATTCCAAGATCTACAATGTCACCTATTATGTTCAGCTTTGTGTTTTGAACATCTCAAATTATGTACAGTTAGTATACCTATGTGAGTGTTTACCTATGAGGAAGAAAAAGAATGATAAAACAGTTGCAGCAACGGAAAAGACAAGAATAGGAGCAGAAGAATATAATACAAATTGGGCATCTGGCGGGACTCTGCCTTGACGAGCTATTGCCAGGCACCTGCAGGTGCTGGCCCTGGGGAGAATGACATAGTTGTTATTGAGCTTCCAGACGATTATGGAGATACCTCAACATTTTAATGGACTAGCCTTTACTTAACGTTCCCTGTGGTTAAACATGTTAGTAATCGCCAACTTCCTGCTCTTACAAATACATCTACGGAGGACATCTACACTCATGAAAAGTTCTCTGCTTCGAGGTCCTGAAGAGAGATTCATGGTGGAATGAGGAACTTCAGCTCTGAATTCAGACTTCCTGTTTTGAACCTCAGCTCCACCCTTCACTAGATCAGCGTCACCATATCACTAGATGTGTTCACTTCTCCCTCTCACAAGTTTTCTCTTTTACATAATTAGGATAATGCTAGTGGCTAACACTATGAGGAAGGTTACGAAATTTTGTTAACATAATACCTATAAAGGGCTTAAGAGAGTATCTTATACATAATAAATACTCAATAAGCACTATTAACATCTTCTACTTGTGGAAGTTAAACTATGAGCTTCCAGTTGTCTGTGAACACCCAAGTGCAAATTCTAAGCCTCAGTGCTGTTTGTACCCTTCAGATTCCAGAACAGTGCCAAGTGGATAGTAAATACTGAGGTAAGCTCCATGAGGGCAGGGACTGTGTTATTGATGCTGAATATCCAGAGCCTATCACGGTACCTGGCTCCCGATTAGCACTCATCACATTATTTTTGCTGAATGTATAAGAATGTATAGAACTAAAAGTAACTCGCTTGGACCTGAACAGGAAGCAGTTCATCACTTGTGCCATTGGTACAGGCAATGCTTGGAGTATGAGACTGAGGACAGGTGAGTATTAAGTGTATGCATGTGTGGCAGGGTCAGGGAGGAAGGCAGGGTGCTTTGTATCAGCACAGTGCATGCTGGAGCCTCAAGGAGGAGGCGGGCCACACTCAGAAAGAAAGGGACAGCAGGCTGGCGTTGGGGAAGCAGAGCGGGAGTCCAGCAGGGTGGGGATGGGGAGGGAGAAGGCAAGTAAAAATGCTAGGAAAGTAGACTTTGCTTCTTTCTTCTGAGGCATCCATAAGGACGAAACAATTCTCCAGGAACAGTTGCTGATAGGGTCAAGCCATGGAAAGGGTTAATTGGGTAACTTTCATTAAAACGCAGGAGGGTGACACCTAGGGAAAAAATGGTGATAGGTGATTAGAGAAAATAGACCTAGTGTGCAATTCTGCTTCTGCCACTCATGTACATATGGCTTGAAGTTGAGCCTCAGTTTCCTGGTCTGTGAATTAGGACCAACACTACCTCACCCTTACACGGTTGTAGCGAGGGTTAAATTTCCACTGAGACAGGGAGCTTGACGCTTCACAGTGTAATTCTGGGCACCTAGTGGGTCCCTAATAAATGTAACTAGTAGTATGAAAATTAATCACAGTAATCAGGCCTCACAATAAAAACTGACATTGGGCTTATCAAACGAATTATCTCCACCGCATGGAAGAAACATGAGAACAAGCCCAAATTAGCTTCCGATTTTCCAGCAGCAAGCAGAGGAGACTGCTGAAGGTCACAGCCACTGTCTCATCGAGACAGAAAATGACATGGAACCCTGGGCCCCTGCTTGTTGGCAGTGAATGCCCACCTAATTAAGCAGATTAAACATTCTCTCCTTGTGATGAGAAAACCCTGTGCAGCTGAGCTAGGCTGCCTTCTCTGCTTCCTCGTCCAGAGCCTCTCTCTCTGCTAAATCACCCTTCCTTTCCCTTCCACATTCAGGAAATAATTGGCACTTGTTTAATGCCAAATTTACATTTGTTTTGCATGGGAACAAAATTTGCTTGCAAACAGCTATGTGTGTGAGCAAATGGGCATTTGTGCTGGTAAATAAAATAGACGTGCAGTTTTCCAGTTTGCAGATGTATTATTCAGCGAAACAAGCAGCAATAGCCTTTAATTTTCAGTTATTCCTGAGTACTTAAAGCACAAACCACAGCAAAATAAAAAGGCCCCCCTTTTTTGTCATTTATGCCTGTTCCTGAGGTTTTCACATTTGTCTCAGATGCATATTTATCAGAACTGACCAGATTTTCAGAACTTTTGGATTACATTTCCTCAGTGAAGAAATTCATATAGAGTTAACAAATATTTGCTAAGCACCTACAGTGTGCTGGTTTGTAGGATTCAGAGATGCATTCACAATGCCTGCCTTTGGGGGACCTTGCAAGTCATGAAGATTGATTTGTAATGGAATATGACCATAAAAGAAAAGAATTACCCTAAGAGAGCTCTATGTGACGAGTTGGGGTGCAAAAAAAATTACTTCTGCCTGCATGGCTGGAAGAGATGATATTTGATTTTAGCAGTGGAAAAAAAGAAAGATAAAAATGGATTTTCCAGGCTAAGGGGAAAACCTGGGGAGGTATAAGGATCCAGGGTTCTTTGAGGGCTTTCAGTGGGGGCATACAGTGGGACTAGAGAAGGGTAGTGGGAGGATATGATGCTGTGTTTCCAGATCCTTCAATGCCATGTCAAGAGTGTGGACTTTATCATTGCTTCTCTTGAATATGCATATGAATCACATGGGCTTCTTATTAAATGTTGACTTTGTTTCAGTAAATTTGAGGTGGAGCCAGAGAGGCCATGGCCTAGTTCAGCCTATTGACAGGATGTCAGTGAACATGTAGTTGGACAGAGATGTGTATAATTGGCCCTCACAAGCCTCTGCAAGCTGGCCCAGGACACCAGGTGTCCTAGGTGGTCCCAATGCTGCTGGTCCAAGAACTCAACTTCGCATAGGAAGACTCTAGTACAGTGGTTCTCAACTTTAGCTATACGTGAAAATTACTTGAGGGAGTTTCTTAAAGTCAGGAAGGAGAAATAAAGAAAATAAGCTCCCCCCAACCTCAATTTACATGCTCATCAAGTATTTTAGGACAAAATGACAAAATAGTCAAATTGCCTTACATTTTCCCCTCTACCTCTCTGTTCCCTTTTGTGTTTCCGAGCCATCACTCCAGACACCTAGGGCTCTTATCCAGCTTCTCAATTTGCTGACAAATATTGGTTTTCCTTCTTTCTCTAACAGCTCATCAATTCTATTTTTCTTAAACCCTTCTCTATTTTCAGTCCCCCTAAGGAAGAAAAGAAAACATTTATTTCTTTACTTTAGACTGTGGTTGGACATTGGCCAGATATGTAACAATCCACTCTGTTTTAATAGGTTTTATTATTATTAGATAATGTAAGGCCCACAGATCAGGAGATGACTGTCACTGAAAAGATATTTCATTACAATCACAGATTCCAAGAGGAGTACACATCACCACCATAATATGGGGGAGCTACATGGGAAAGTCCCCCAAAGGGTAGGTCACAAAGTGGAGAGGGGAGAACTGGGGACAAGAGCCTTCATTGCAGGAAGGAAAAAATAAGGCAGAGTAAGAAGGCTTGGGGTTGACTAGTTTGAATGATTTCCATGGTCCCTAAAGCATAGTCACTCTCACTGGTCACCTGGTAACTGGCCCTGGGGTAATTAGAACAGGTGGATGGTAGCTGAGAGTGTGAGAGCCCAATAAGGAACGTGATTGGGATATTGTCTCTGGATTGGTTGGTTTGTGTTTGAAAAGCCTGACTCCAGGAGGAGGACTTCTCTGGAGGAGGAGGTAAAGACAAGGTGCCTCAGGCTTATCATCAGGTTGTCCAGAAAAAGGTGTGTCCAGCATATTCCTATAGGACAGATACTAAAACATCAAGTTTATAGAGGCTAGAAACATAGTTAATGCATGCATAAAGAGATATAAATTACTTAGAGCCCCTTTACCTTTCCTTAGAATAGTTGAATTTTAAGAGTAGATACTTATTAACCAAATGACTCTTCAGGGGGTAAAATTATTTAATATGTCATTATCAGCATTTATCCTGTTATTGAATTCAACAGAACTCTGTGTACCTGCTATTGCCAGATGGAGTGGGAAGCGGTGGAGATGGAGGAAGGTGTGCCAGCAAGAAGATGTGGTGGAGAAAGAATGAATGTAACACAGTTTTGGTCGTTCTGCACCTTGCTATCTAATGGGGAGTTGGTAACAAGTAAAGAGTGACCTGGAAAACAAGTCAGGATAAATTGAGGCTTAGAGAATTTAGAGGAAGAAGATTTAACAGGTAATTCCTGTGGGATGGCCATTGTCTCAGCTCATGGCTAACGGGAGCTTCATCGAAGACAATTAAAAGTGGAAATCACTCACAAGCCCCAGAAATGCAGATTTTCTGGGGTGTTGATTGAAAGGAGGATAATTTTCTCAGCATACCAGCACTGTAAGTAGCAAGCAGGTTGTTTTTGTTCTCAAAATTAGAGAGTTTAACTTGTAATTTTGTTTAGAGTGAAGGCTGCTTCCTCAGTTTTGAGGGTTAGCTAGAGGGCAGGTCAAATCAGTTAGAATGTCTTGGTGGAGAAGAACAGAAAGACTGCCTGCTAGTAGTTTAAACCGTAAAGGTATGTATTGGTTGCATAGTGAGATGGGAGAAGAACAACCACAGTTCTTGGTATCTCCTCCCACTGATAGGCTGAGCCTATTTTCATCTGTTGAGTCTAGACTGCCTTGCCTCTTTCTTGAGTGAAGAGAATACAGCAGAAGCAATGTTGGGCAAGTTTTGGGATCAGGCTTCAAGAAACTTTGTACACTTCCACTTTTACTCTTGAACTCTAGCTAACTACCCCATGAACAAGCCTGGACTAACTTACTGGAGGATGACAGACCATGGGGAGTAGAAATGGGCCATCCCAGATGGACACTCACTCTTCCCACCCCTGTGCACCAATCAACCGGCCCAGCAGCTGAGCACAGATGCAAGAGTCAGACCAGCTAACTCTGGAAGACCCACCAGCTTGGCCCAGTTCCAACTGCCATTTATAGAATCCTGAGCTAAACAAATGGTTATTGTTTTAAGCTATTAAATTTAGGGGTGGTTTATTACTCAGCAAGAGCTAGCAGGTACGGCATCTTCGGGAAGTAGGATCTTTCTGCCTTTCTTTCCTACTATTAATAGCATGTTGCTAGCAGTAGCTTCCATTATGGTTAAGGGATGGCTACTGCAGCTCCAACCTTACATGCTTACACTATCGCGCAAACATGAGAGAAGGGAAAGAGGCAAAGAAATAGTCACCTCTGACTGCTCCAGCTTTTTACCAGGAGTGTAAACTCTCTCAGACAGATCCTAGCTGACTTTACTTTGTATCTCACGGGCTGTGACTGATTCACATGGCTTCCCCAGACAATCCCTGGCAAAAGAAATGAGATAGTGCATATAAAATCATTGCATATTTATAAGATGTTAGGATTACCATTAATTCTTTTTTTTTCTGCTTTTGCCTCTCTTTGCCTCAGGCAGTAGTCCTTAATTCACCAGTTTTCCAGACAGGATCAAGTTCAGTCTAGAAAAGTCACAGGATGAGTAAGTTTTGAAGGAAGAAAGAGATTTTTTAGTAAATTCGTTATTAGTAAGAAGAAGGCCTTCTGATGGTAAAGGAAGAGAAAAATAAGCTGTGACAATGTGCACAATATAAGGAAATTAATCCTAAAATTTAAGAACAGTTTATATACACTGAAAATCAAGTGAGAAGACCAGTGGCCAGGGAGTTGAGAGAATTAGAACTTAATTTTATGTATGGCATTGGCATATGATTGGGTTGGTATATGACTGGCATTTAATTTTAAGGCAAGAACACAGCTGCTATTAGTAGGATTTCTAGACCTATTAGATCAAATTGACCCAGGCCTCAGAGACAAGCATTTGACACTGTACAAGGCACCCCAAACATTTAATTTGTGTAGGCATTTGTAAAGAAAGTTTGGGTGTGTATACTCTCTTAGGGAAAGAAACATTGAGGAAAGGGCATTTTATGTGACCAGCAATATAGTAGAGAACCTCCTACTTATAATACCATTAATTTAATTGGTGCCTTTGAAGTTATCATTCTGATAATACAAACTCAATACAATCACAGCACAGTTACTTGTTTTTTTATAGTACTATCCCTGAGAACCACATAATTGAAATAAGGCAAAAATACAGTGTTATTAAAAGAACAATTTATAATTGGGATTCCAAAAGCTGGCAACTAAGGTGTAGTTACTGTTTTGTAAGAAGCTGTCCAAACAAGGAGCTTCCTATCACCTGTAGAGCAAAATCAAATACGTGGAGGCAAAGGAGACTTGCAAGAGCATAGATTATATCCTGTTTGGGTTGAAATGAATATTCCCCCACTGAATGCTTTTAAACAATCTGCCACCCGTGTGTGGAATATGGGCACTAAAGTAGATTGCATTATAATATAAAGTTAAAAGTAATGTGATTGTGAGTGAAAAACAAAACAAGCAGTTTAGCTCCTGAAAGGACTTAGAGAAGTTGTGATTATAGGTCTTCAATACTTGAACCACATATAAAGAAATTTTAGACTCATTATGTGCCTTGGTGTGTTTTGAAGGAAGGATGGAGAAAGGGAGAAAGGGTAAGGCTGAGGAAGGGAGAAAAGAAGAAAATATAAAAAATGAATAAACAAAGAGAATGTGGGTTTGGAAATCAAAATAAAGTTTCAAAAACACAGGTCCGGGGAGGACTTAATGAAATTTTATTTTTGGCCTGAGAGGGAATGGGCTGCCTGGGGAAGTAAAGGGATGTGTACCATTTGAAGTATTCAAGGAGAAGGTACAGGGTCACTTGTTAGAATGTTGTAAGGAGTTCTCATGTAATACATGAGGGTTGGACAAAGTGGTACTTAATATTCTTTCTAAATTTGAGTTCATCTGAACTATAATATATACAATATTGATTTACTTAGTTACCAGGACCAGACAGACCTAGTCCTAACTGTGAATGAACTAACAAAGTTTATATTTTTCAAAATTCCTACTTCTTCTTTACTGTATATCAGTTATTTTATGCCCCCTTTCCTCTCTGAATCAACTCTCCCCTATTACATAATAGGTCATAATAATCACTGTCTCCAAAGCAAGAAAGAAAAGCAATCTTATTAACTCACTACCTTCATATATTAGAAACTCAAACCAGTCATTTTCTCCATCATATATATTCCCATTCTGAAGAGATCACACAGGAAAAGCAATGCTGAGAGCAAAAAAATGAGAGAATCCAGACCTCAGACATGTTGCTCTGCTTAGAAAAGGTACCTCCCTTCCACCCCTCAAGGCTGTGTTGACAATCCACACTTGAAGTCTGCCCTGTCAAAAACTGGAGAATATTTGGCAGTCATATGGAAGCTGTTGTTGATGAGAACTTGAGTTTGCTTGTGCAGGGGGCAGGGAGGGGGGAATAAGAACATAATTACCTTTCCTGCTCCTTGTTTCAGGTAAACAATTAAGACTCCAGTATCCAAAACTGTATGGTAATTTGTACTCGATTTATATCTGCTGATACAACTAATAAACATTATAAAAACTGACCAACAAGATTGATTCACAGGCACCCAGCTCCTTGGAAAAAGAGCATTTATTCAGGTTCTTTGTAGATCATGTGTCCTAACCATTCATGAATGATAACATTTTTCCCATTCATGACCACACGTTAGAAAAATACTCATTATCTCAGGAATACATAAAAGAAATTCACCCCAGTGTCTTAGCCAAATTTCATCCTCTCTTGCCTGGACACCTACAGTAACCTCTTCACTGACGGCTCAGTCTTCCATAATCTCACTCCCTCATTGCCACGAGCTGCGTTGCCAGAACACACTGAACCATGTCACGTTGCTGCCTACAAACCTTCAATGTCCCCCAACGGCCAGCACAATCAAGTTCAGGACCTCTACCCTGGTACACACAAAGCCATAAAAGAAATCCCATGTTCCAGGTGCCTGCCTATTGATTATTCTATAGCTTATTATAGTTTCCCAGAAATGTCAACATCTGCCAAACGGACTCTCATTCCTGCAGCAACACACAAGAAAAAAATCTTTCTTAAGCCATTGGTGCTCATTATTTTTGGAAAGTTTGATCACAGTATTTTTTAATGCTCTTTAAATGAGATTCCTTTCTCATTTTCTGCCAAGTACCACTTCTTTCACCTACATATGTACTTAATGGTGGAGCCATCCTTCACTCCTCTGGTTAAAAAAAAAAAATCATGAATATCTCATTGTACTTAGAACAAAATATGAAAGTGTTAATATCCCACACGGGCTTGCGTGATCTATTTCCTTTCCAACTCTCCATTTTATTCCCCACTAGCCTGGCTTCCAACCGCAGTGATCTTTTTTTTTTTTTTTTAAATATATTTTATTGATTATGCTATTACAGTTGTCCCATTTCTCCCCCATCATTCCCCTCCACCCTACACACCCTCTCCCACCCACATTCCCCCATTTAGTTCATGTCCATGTGTCATAAGTTCTTTAGCTTCTACATTTCCCATACTATTCTTGCCCTCCCCCTGTCTATTTTCTACTCATCATCTATGCTATTTATTCTCTGTACCTTTTCCCCCCTCTCTCCTCCTCCCACGCCCCTGTTGCTAGCCCTCCATATGATCTCCATTTCTGTGGTTCTGTTCCTGTTCTAGCTGTTTGCTTAGCTTGCTTTTGTTTTAGGTATGGTTCTTAATAGCTGTGAGTTTGCTGTCTTTTCACTGTCGTATTTTTATCTTCTTTTTCTTAGATAAGTCGCACTGATCTTTTTCGTTTCTTAAACCCTCCACATTTTTTCCTAGTTTCGAACTCTTCCCAGAACACTTTGTCTCTGACATACGTCAGGCTATCTCTAACTCATCCTTCGAAACTCAGGCCAAACACCACTTCCTCCGAGCTGTCTTCTCTACTACTCCTTTATGTCTTCCTGTTTTCCTTGAATCACTTATTACAATTTAAAATTCTAAAGGGATTGTTGGATTATTTTGTGCTTATCTTTTCCTCTCTGAAGATGAGTTTCAGGAATGTACCCATTCATAACCCCTAATAGGAAACGATATATATACTTTTTTGAATCAAAAAAATGATTGCATGCTGAAGAATGAACCATAATTCAAAGCCAGCATTGTGAGACCTTCTCCTTTTTCTGCATTGCTTGAATTAGATAAGGTCCAGTCTCCCTTCAAATTGGAGATATACCATATAATCTTCCTTAAAATGAAGAAGAAATTTCTTGGGGAAACCATAGAAGCTCCCCACACCTAAGCAGCCTAATTACCCAATGACTTCACTAAGATTTTCCAAAATGTTCATCCATTAAATCATCTCTCTTTATAGAATAAGTTCAATAATAGTAGCATTATTGAAATCAATGTGTGTACTTATGTATAAACAGAGTAAAAATCTTTTAAATTTTGTATATGTTACGGTTAAGCATTTAACCCACCTATGGCAGATCCCAAATGTATCCTTAGAGTTGTCTGGAAATTTTAGTGCAGGATAGTCATGACCCTTGTATTAGCTCACTGATGGACAAAATGAGGAGGCGGGAACTATGAATAATGGGTGCTCCTAAACTGCAAGCTATGGTGCAGTGATTATAATGCCTAACTTAGAGTGCAGTGAGGATTAATTAAAATAATATTGGAAGTGCCTAGAAAATGCTGGGACATAGTAGGCATGTAATAAGTAACAGCTATTATTATTATCATGTTATTATTTTTATTATCATCATGCCTCTTAAAACCATATGTGAATAGTGTTATTATGGAGCTAATAAAGAGCAATAAATGATAGTGCTGAGATGGCCATTTTTGTGTAACTGCAAAAACTTTAAAAGCTTTGGTGACTGCCCATTGCCAATTGGATAATGTCCTAGTTTTCTAGCAGGGCTTTCCAAAACCTTTCCAAATAATATTCAAAGAACAGGGAAACAGAAGAATATAAAAGGTCAATAAACATTGAGATAATATTTGGAATCACTGATATTCAAGACATATAAATGAAAAACAATTGCATGCTATATTTCTCTATCAAATTAGCAAAACTGATTTTGCGATAATATTTACTGTGGGTAAAGATGAAATGAAGGAGGGACTCTCATATTATGTCTTACAGAACATATCATTGAATTAATTTTGAAAAAAATTAATGATGTATATCAGGAACCTCAGAACTATTTTTACTTTTTTACCCAATGGTTCCACTTATGACCATAATTGCTAATATTTGAGCCAACTACTGGACTAAGCAGCTTATATACCTTATCTGATAAATAAACCTAGGAAAATAATCTAAAAATTAGAAAAATATTTATAAAAAAATGGTCATAATAGCATTGTTTATAATGTCAAAAACATTTTTTTTTTAATCTACCAACTAAGGCACGGTTTTATTCATTGTGGTACATTATGATGTAACCATTAATATGATTTTGAAGAAAGGATAATGTAGAATTATGTATGTTATAATGTTATTTGAAAAAAGCAGTATATAGAATTATATGTATTATTTGATTTCAACTATACCAAAATAAATATTTTTTAAAGCATGTAAGAAAAACACTGGAAAGAAATACACCAAAATATTGTCAATGATTTCCACTGCTTGATGAGATAATGAATGATTTTCAATTTTTTCCTTTAAATTTCTCTAAATTTTCAATTTTTGATAAGTATATATCATAACGTTTATAATTCAAAACAAATTATAAAATTACCTTACCAAATCAAATACAGGGGTTTTCTGTAAACCCAACCAAATTAAATCAACTATTGTTGAGACACATACAGTATAGAGCAAATGTAGGTTTACAGTTGTATGGGAAACACCATTTATTCTTATATTATTGCTTATTAATTATTTTTCATACAAACAACTGTAGACCTACTTTTGCTCTATCCTGTATACCTCTCAACAATAGTCTTCCACCATTCATTCCAGATCACTTTTTCAGGCTCATCTCCTGCCAAGCCTCCATACCAGCCCATCCTGAACCTGAATTAGATGCTGTGCTTTTACATACCTGTATGCCTTTCTAAGTGTAACATTTCCTTTACCATGTTCCCTTCATTCCATTCACACCATGACTCATCCTTTAAAACCCGTACTCAACTATCTTCTCAAACAAGTCTTCCAATCAGCAAGTAAAATTTAGCTTTTTACCCTGAAATTTCACTGCTCTTTGGATGCACCTTCAACATCAACTAGAAGAGCACTCTTCACTTCCTTCTGTGCAATAATTTGTTAACTTCTTCACCTCATAAGAGTTGGCAATCTTTCCATGACTCTCTAGCACTCAGTGCAGAGGCCATCGTGCTTGTTGGACAGATGGGTAGATGGATGAATGGGTGGAAGGAGATAAGGATAATAATGTTACATTAAGCTCAAAGCCATTTCACAGTATGAAAACTGACTGGAGAAAGTCAAAGACCACCTGGTCTTTGAAATAAAAATAGGAGATGTACAAAGCATCTAACACTACCTGCTTAAGTAATACCAACTTGGAAGGAAGGAAGGATTAAGACAAATTTCTCCCATTAAAAATAATAGAATCCTTTTTTAAAAAGTCATGAAAAATAACGTCACCACCAAGTTTTGTGAGTTTGCTTTGCTCTAAGTTTTGAAATTGCATAAGGGGCCTTAAGCAGAGCTTGAACTTGAAATCACTGAGAGATAGAGCATATCCTTGAGTGTGATGCAGACAGCAATACTTTTCACAGGTCCAAATATTATTTTTCATCAGACCTGCGAAAAAGTTTTCAACCTGCCCTAATTTTTACCAATGAATCTAATAGACCTGGATTAAACTGCAGGGAAGATGAGAACATAAATTTCATTCCTTTCATTCCTTGTAATATTAGGGTTTGTATTCTTTCCAGCTGTAATAACCTCTAGACTTCAACAAAATTGAAAACCTTTAAAGAGCCTTTCACAACCTTTCAGTGGAGTAATGAAGTTTTAAGTGCTCACCAGGGATTTTTCAGTTCAGAAAAATCTAAGCAGCAGTAGATATTAAAATCTAATGTTTACTTCAACCCTTTTACAGCCTAATGGATTTTCCTGACAGCGTAATTTTTAAAAGGTTGGGTTTCATTTATTAATATAGTGTACTCATGCTGGTAACCTTTCTTCTTTAAGGACTCTGGTGGGAGTCTTATGGTTAAACCTTGGTTGAAAGCCAGAGGTATCAGCGGGCCAGAGAAAACAGAAACCTACAAAAGGGATGTGCAAGGGCTGCCTCAAGCAGGTTGCTTTGGGTTCAGAAAATGGGGAAACATCCTCTCTTTATGACTTCAACACAACAGGAGGTGAACACACAAATGCAGGATGGAGAGCCCCTGTGTGCACATAATTAAGACTGTGAGTCACTGGTGTTCACACAGTCGCTCCCAACCAAAAGGTCTACTTAGGAAATCTAGCTGTTTGCTAAACTGATGGGAGGATACTGTTCCCTAGAGCCACTCTACCGGGAGCCCGTGGGAGGGTATTTGGAACCCAAGGAGGAGGAATTGCAGGGTGAGCAACAGGCGAGCTCACACTAAAGCAGAGAGAAGATGGGATTTGGAAAGATTCCATTTTACATATTGTATGCTAAAGCCAGTATTCAAGAAAAGCCTGAGTGACTTCCAATCAAGTGGTAATAAAAAACAAATGCCACTTCTCATATGCATAATGCCTCCATGTAGTTAACGTCGATTTGCAAGATAAGTACACTGGAGTGGAAAGGGGCATCATTTATTTCCATGGATTACGATGCAGTAAAGCTACTCTCAGGTGTGTGTGTGTGTGTGTGTGTGTGTGTGTGTACATATATAAAATCTAGTATGCTATCTTAAATTATAAAAGTGCCACTTGAGGATGTAATTGAAAATAATATTATAAAGTAAAAGCATTATGGTCATAAAGACTGGATAGTTTGATGTGTTTTTCACCTCCACATTTCACAAATAGATGGTTTTCTTCTCATATATCTATATGCAGCCCCAAAACTGGAATCCTGCCCAAGGTATTTTCAGAAAACATAGACCATGTACTAAATTAGCCCTTTAACCACTTTATAGTAGTATCAGGATGCATTGTAACTACTTGGAAAGCATTTATAGTTTTTTAGAGAATTTTTAAAAATTAGATAAGCAAAACCAAAGCCCAAAATTTCTTATAATCCCAATGACCATAAAAAAAAAAATCAGGATTTGGGCTATGAGTTTTGAGTAGATTCTATTTAACATTATATTATGAAGACATTTTTATATATCCTCTTCTATAATGTAATAAGTATATAACATTGCTTTGATTGTTCTGCTATAAAATTTTGATAAGGACTCAAATGAGAATCATTGGGGACTCTTCCTCATTCTATTCAAAAGCTCTGATTTGAATGATGAACTCTAACCCTGACTTCTTAATCAAGATCTTTCCTGTTTCTTTGGGCTATCGTAAACTTGACATGCTTCAAAGAAAGTTCATAATCTTTGCTTCCTTTCAATTTCTCATTTCCATCCATTGCAGGTAGTCAGGTATTTTACACCTGCTTTTTACTTCTTTTCTTCAACTAGACTCTGTAGTCCATAACATTACCAAGTGCAGTACATACAGGTCTTTCAAACATCTCTAATGTCAGTGCCTACAGCTACTGCAAGTATTTACTCTGTCGTGCCTAGTTTATTGTTAGTAACCAACTGATCTCTTAAATCTCTTTTCTCCTAATTTTAAGTCATATAACCCCTTGATGCCTATATGATTCCCTAATTAATTGATTTTATCAGTCAATCCACAAGTATGTATTGTATGCTGACTGTATACCAGGAAATGTGCTAGACACTGTGGTTGTGAAACACAGTTGCATCCCTTGTTATTCGAGGAAATTACAGTCTAGTGGGAAATAAAAGTACCAACCCAATAATTATATAGTTATCATTAGGATTGGCAGGAATACAAAATAAGAAATACATAGGTCTTTCTGAAAGACTCAAGAAGGATTCTATCTCTCTGGAAATAACAATATTTTTATATCACATCCATAACAAGAAAACTCCTAAATGCCTTCTCTAGCATAAAGTGCAAAGTCCTCGGTCTGGCTGCATGGCTCTATAAAAGGCAACTTTCTTCAGTCCGTTTAATTCTGTCTCTCACTTCTTACTCAAACCCTACAGTTCAGCTCACTCACCTCCCATCTCTAACTCTGTTGTTGCTCATTCTCTTTCCTCACCCAGAGTACCTTCCCCACTTCCCTCTGATTCGCCAATTCTAACTATCCATCATGGCCCACCTCGCTCATCCAGATTCCCTGACATGCCAGGCAATGTCGATCTTCCTCTGCTATGGCTTCTGAGGCAATTATTACAATAGATCCCATTTTGTTTAATTATTTTTTGTGAGTGTCCTACATCCCTAAGTAGACTTCTGGGATCTGGAGAAATGATGTCTTTATATCCTCAGTACATGATGCAGCATTACATATGTCATATAATCTAACAAATGCTCTTTTACCACAAAGGTGAATAAGTAATTGTATAAGCTACTTAATTATGGTATACCGCTTTTCATTATTCATTTAGTATTTTGTGGTTGCATCACAGTGAATATCGTTTGATAATGTGGTTTTGCATAATTATGTATGTATACACTCCTAAACTACTTAGAAAGACTGGGTAACTGGGTAACTTAGAAAGAAGGGTAACTGACAGGCAAGGAACATGACTTGAATTAATTGACCGTTTGACAAATATAAATAAATTCCTACTGGGGAGTGTCAGACACTGCACTAAGTATTAGCGAGTCACTGGTGGTCAAGAAACTGCCTTGATGCCTGCCCTTCTTGGCCATATAATCTGTGATGTGATAAAGACTCTATCCAGAGAGATGTGTGAATGCTAAGCAAATGTGTGATGCTAAGCAGAATCCACCATAGTCTATGAATTCAGGAAAAGCTTCTCAGGGGCAGTGACATTTACAAGAAATCAGCAAAATAAAGAGAAGATAGGAGGGGGCAGAGCAAACAGCAAGTGCTAAAACTGGTAGGCAAAATGAGCATGTCCCATTTGAGGACCTAGAAAAAAATTCAATGTGGCTGGAACATAAATAAGGGAAGTGAAAGATGGAGCTGAGAAGGTGGGTGAGGGTCAGATCATGGTAAAGAGTTTGGACTTAATCCTGTGGGTTCTGGGAGCCTCTTATGGGTTTAAGGATAGACGGCATGAGCAAGTTTGTGTTTAGAATGTTCACTAGGAAAAGTGGAGAATGGAGTAAAGAAGAGCAAGAGAGGAGTCAAGGAGATTAGTTAAAATGCTGTTGCTGTAATGCAGGAGGAAGCCAAAGATAGCTACTATGGGTGAAATTGAAGTGGGAATTAAAGAACAATGTAGGAGAAAAAAGAAGAGAAAGTGGCATTGGACCATAAAACTCACAAAATCAGTAACTGGACTTGGAAAACACAAGGGTTCTGCAATCAGGCACTCTTGGTTCAAGTTTTGGCTTTTGCTCTCTGGGTGACTTGACTCAAGTTGTTTAGCCCTTTCTAGACCAATGTGTTTGTCTGCAAAATGATGAATATATCTGGCTCACGGAAGCTGGGGAGAACATAGACAAACCAAATAACAATGTATAGTGCATAGGAGGTGCTCAGAAATTGTCCTTTTTCCTTCTTCTCTGCTCCACATGGGAGCAAACTTTGCCATCAGGACAGCCATCAATTCGAACAAAATCATACCTTGATATGGCCTTTGATTGGAAATCTTTCCAGGGAAAGATTTAGCTCTGTTCTACGTGATATTTCCCTGCATGATGGCAGGGGCTTATGAACGATTAAGTAGGTCAAGTGCTATTGACAGAGGCATTGGGATAAGGCAGGAAAGAAGAAGGAGAGAGAATGGGAAAACACAGAGAAGAGGAATGGGAAAACAGGGAAATGAAAAGGAAAAGCACAAACCTGAAGAGTTCATAATATTTATCACTTAGATGTTTTCTTCAATTTGGCCATATATTCATACAAGAAGAAAATTTGCTTTGGGAAAGATTCAAAATTTGCAAGGGTGCAAGTTTCCAGCAACTCACACACAAAAAATTCTCTTAGTGCAACTGTTTTATGGCCTAACCCAGATGGAGCATATGTTTACATTTGAAAGGTTATTTCCAGCATTTATTTATCACTCCAGTGAAATGTTAATCCCTCATAAATTTTCCAGTTTTAAGTTTCAGATGAGTAATTTAAACTTTGTGGAAAATAGTGAAATTACCAGTGACCACATTAATCTTTTATTCTAGTGATTAACTGTGGCTTTTCTTTGGGTGAACCCCATTGGATTTGTCACTCTCTTCTCGCTCTTTGTCTTGTGAAGCTTCAAACTTTCCTAACTCTACTGGATCCATGCTGTTCTAGCGTTTCTTTCTCTGAGGGATGTATAGATCTCCAGCATTCCATAAAAATCCAGCTTGACCAATTAAGTCCAGTTATGCACATGATCTAGAATCAGAGTACCTCATCTCCCCAAGACCTGGTGAACACACGACTCACGCTGGTTCAGATAGTCTTCCTTAGGAGCTTAGCCAGAGCCATAAAAAAAGAGGATCCCATTTCAATGGGATCATGAACTGAAAGACAAGTCAACCACAATAGGAGTTTCCTGCCTGAAACTGAAGCCAATAGTGCAGAAAGTAGAGCTAGGAGTAGAGAGAAGAAGACTTGATGCTATATTTTGAGCACCTGGATCCAGAGACACTGGAATCCATCAATCCCTCCTATAGTTGAGTTACGTGAACCAGATATGGCCTCTTTCTTTTTGTGTAAGCTTCTTTGTGTTGGCTTTCCATTACAACCCAAAACAACCTGACACCACTTTCATAGTCAATAATACCTAAATGCTTGCATATTAATAAAAATATTTGCTAAGAGAAATCTAGAACTGTTTTATTGAATTTCTATCTGGATAACCTATATCCCAATTTTATATTGCAATTTTCTCAGAAGTATCAATTTGACAGAACTTCAAATAAAGGTGTTTTCATTCAACATAAGCTATAGGCATTCATGAAAGAATACTTGTTACTTTAGCAATGCAAGAAGCTGAGGAAGCAGTGTAGGTTATAAGAACACACACTTTGAAGTTAGTCCTGGAGTAATATCTTACATCCAACACCTAATAGTTGTATGATTTTTCACATATTAATAGTTATGCTAGCCTCAAACTTCTCAGCAATAAAAGGGCAGTGATAATGCATCCTCACTTTGGAGGAGATGAAATGAAACCACATTTATAAAGTACTGCACTAACTTCTTGAGGGTAAGAAATTAGTTTTGTTTACTGTTACATTCCTAAGCCTTAGGGCAATGTTCGGCACTCATTATGTGCTTATTAACTATCTGTACCAAACAGCAATTTCTGGTGTCCTGTGAGTGTTTGATACACAGTAACTAGTTTGATGGTGATGATGATGATGATGACATACCTATGGCCACTGAACCGTGTCACTCGTGGAAAAGAAAGCAACCTCGTCACCTCATAGGAAAATTGTTGAAGCTAGCCTCCCAAATAGACCTCTGGCTTTATGAAAATTGACAAATACATAGCTTACCAGGATATTTCTTTATTAATACCAGAACATAAATGGAAGCCATACTTTTTTCATTAGTATTAATGAGCAATAGTGAGTACACAGTGAGTAATATGCTAGATGCTATTAATGCAATGAGGAGCAATAATAAGAATATTAATAGTAATAAATAAGTTTTACTATTAATATTAAAATACTTTAATTTTAATAAAATACTAATTCTATCTTTTTGCCAGGTACTCCTCTGAGTATTTTATATGTTTTAGCTCATTCAGTCTCAAGAACGTTCTAGGTTATTGGCACTACTATTATTGTCCTAATTTACAAATGAGGAAACTGAGGCATAGAACATTCAGATAACTTGTCCAAGGGCAGACAACTTAGTGGAGCCAGAATTTGAGCCCTGTTAGTCTGGCTTCAGGACTCACAGTCTGCTACATATTCAGATCTTCTTAAGGAAACACCAAAGTATGAGAAACAGGTTTCAGAGTATGTGGTCTAACAGTAGATACAGGGTGACTAGTGTGCTATGGAATAGTTATTTTCTTTGTCCTAAACAATGAACAAGACAAGGAAAAGTGTGCCA
The DNA here is from genome assembly GCA_039655065.1 of Glossophaga mutica. Taxonomy (NCBI): domain Eukaryota; kingdom Metazoa; phylum Chordata; class Mammalia; order Chiroptera; family Phyllostomidae; genus Glossophaga; species Glossophaga mutica. The sequence goes on along the minus strand of CM077304.1, from coordinate 18,458,999 downwards.
GAACCCTAATCAGTTTTCTTCACCTTAAACACAGGGCCAGGTCTAGAAAGAACGTGCAAGTGTTTTAAAAAATCCCCTCTTCCTCTCTGCAGGCCCCAAGGCCTACGTGTTTCTCAGTCCAAACAAGGAGTCCAAACAGCTCTGGACTCCTTGGATGTGAAGGTCCCAGGATCACCCTCCCTTCCTCTCTTTTTCTTTTTTCTCATCCCATGTCTTTTTGTTACTGAATACTGTTTTTGGAACAGTTTTTACTTCATTCCTAGGAGAAAGATTAGAGACTCTAATTCACACATCCTCTAATTGAGGATGAATCATTGTTCCATAGTTTTTCCCTAAAGTAATTAATCCAATTTCTTCAAACTATTTAATAGTTCTCTAACTATTCTTCTAGACTTCAGTGCCTGCCATTTTATTTTGGACACAGCTGAAAGTCTAAGCTTTTCCAATTCTGCTTTTGAGTGACTTTCCTATCCAAAATCTGTGGCTTCCCACTTACAAGAGAAAGAAGAACTAATTTGTTAAACCGGCATTTGACACGCTCAACATCTGCCTCAATCTACCCTTTGGAGTGCATTTTCTGCCAAGACCTAACACCTGTTTGACCATTTCCAGTATGTGTGCACATGAACTAGGCTCTTCACCATTTCATGGATTCTTCCCTGCACCTGGAGTCTTCTTTCCCTCAGCCCTTTCAGTCACTTCATTCTTTTACATTTTTGAGCCTTTGCTGCAGGCCAGTCACTATTCTAGTCCCTGGGAATACAGCATTAATCAAGTGGGACATGATATCTACTCTCATGAAAATTATATTCTAATGAGTGAAAACAGTAAATATATAAGTACAAGAATTTCAGAGAGTTATAAGTGCAATGACAGTAATAAAATAGGATGATGTGGTAGAAAGTGAATGTATGTGTGGCGGCGGGGAGAGGTATCCTTTCATTCGGTGTTCAGGGGAAGATACTTTTGAGTGGATGATGTTTGATCTCCAAGTAAATATCAAGAAGGAGCCAGCCATGTGAAGATCAGAGAGTTCTAGGGAGAAAGCTTTGCAAGTACTGCCAATATTCAAATATTATCCACTCCTTAAAGCTAGTTCAGATGCAACCTCAGCCTCAAACCCTTCTTTATCTTCCCACCTGAATTCCAGCCCATAACTCTTTATCTTCCTTGCAAAGCTTATCACTTTATACCTTGGATGTTGATGTTAGCTACTTAAGCACATGTCTACCCTATTAGAATTTCCAGTTCTTGGAGATCTGCTCTTCTTTTTTTTATCGCCTGCAATGCTTAGTCCAATATTAATACAGAAATAATGTCTTACTTTCTATTAATTTATTAATTTGTATTAATTTTAATATTACAGAAGTAATAATATTTTTAAATGAGATCATAAAGGAATGAATGAATGAAGAAAGGAAAATGGTGGAATTTGATTTCACTGTGGCAGGAAGGCAGATAGTAGGAATGCAGAGTCCTGGAGGACCTCAAAAAGTGCACAAAGCCTGTGAATGAGGCTGGTTCTCCTCATGGGGAATGGAATTCTCTAATTTCCTGTTGGCTCAGTAAATTTTTATTCTCTATGACTGTTTTAAGCTTGGTCTTTCAGCAGGCTTGTTGAGTTGTTCCAAAGAGGCAGACTCCAAAGCCATAGGGAATTTCTTTAAAGATCTGGCAGTCTGAAGCCTGGGCATACTTTGATGAATTTAATTGTACAGAGCTGGAGGTAATTGTAGTATCAGTTTCTTCATAAAGTTGGTATTCAATGAAAGTGACATGCCTGACAACTTCATTAACAGCATTGACATTAAGCAACATTGACTGTGTCTCGCAGTTAAATAGAGAAGGAAAAATTACAATTTTAGTACATTTTAATCAAACTCCGCTAGTAGTCCCAGTCAGATCTGCCCTTGTTATTTTGTGTGCTAGTTTTTTGTTTGTTTGTTTGTTTTCAGTGTGCTCCTCCTTTAACTGCATCTGGGAAGATAGTCATCTCCCAGCCCCCTCTCCACATAGTCACTGAGGGATGGTCAGGAGAAGATGCTGCCTATCGCTTGCCATAGATTAGCTGTGAGCTCCCTCTCTGGCATGCCACCTGCCACTCCCAGTGTCCAACAGACAGGTGCTGACTTTTATCTGTGGCATGCTCCCAGACAGAGAAAGGTGCCCTAACACAGCGTTTCTTACCTTTCTAGAACTGCCTCTGCCTTCAGATATGCTATGCTAGGTGAAATGCCTCTGTTCTTAGCTGAGAAGGCACCCTGAATAGAGAATCAATTTCTCTTCCCAATTAACTCAAGAGAATAAATGTGGAGAAATATGGCAGGAAATATTCTCTAAGACAGAGGGATGACACACTTAGCATCATGTTTTAGCAATAAATGCAGTTCAAGGTTTAAAAAAATAGTTGGATTTGATTCAAATGTCTTGTTTTTGAAGTGGCACGAATGTAAGTCTTTTAACATACTAAAAATGGATTTTTCAATTTTTTCATTTCCTACACTTATGTGGTGTTTATGACAAGAACACATTACTAAGAAATCACCATTTTTTATACCCTTCCTTTGAAATGTCTTTATTTTGTACACTTTATTTCTTGTCAATGTTTTGGATAAATTATCCCTTTGAATGCAATCTCTGGATGTATGCTTGTGTATGGTTAACACACATCTCTTAAAGAGATGTTGCAAAATAATTTGACATAACAGAATTAATTTTTAAAGTGTCCCAAAAATAATTGTATCATAGAGTTTTAAGTTTTATTCTTTCTTTAGTGTCCCCAACATTTTTTTTCTTCAACACAGCAGTAACTTTTGACATTGAGCACTGTCTGAGCCAGATCACATGCCCAAAATTGGTAGTTATGAATTCAGTTCTCAGGTAGAGCTGAGCTGTCACCTAATTTTCCGGAGACATGGTGTCAGAGGGATAATGCCAATGTGTCCACAGTGACATAGTTGGGTCCATGCTATTGGGATATGACATAACTTTAAGAATGTCCATGTCAAAAGGACAGTGTTTGACTTCCATCAAGGAAAGAAATGTCCCTATATAAATTTTATGTTTAAATAAAACACATAGGAAGAAAATGTCTGTGTGAAATCTTTATTTGCCTTTGTGCATTTTTCCTCCTACCCTCTGAAGAGTTCCCACAGGACCAACACTAAGCTTCTCTTCATTAGAACCCAGATTTCAATTTAAATTTTAATTAGAACAGATGACTAGAATACTTACCATTCTGTGTAGTTTCTGCGTATAGCTAATCAGCATCTAGAAGCATGCCCTATGTTTTCATAAAAAGATTAGGATCTTATTCCACAAAGATTTACTGCTATTCATAAAATTATTTTATATCCCACCATACCATTATTTTTTTGGTTAAGTCATTTTTTGAAGAAAACATCATTTTCCATTTATATAGTAACAAAACTCAGCAGAAAGGTTGGTTTTAAATATGCCTGAAATGTTCATTTTTGTCAGATTATAGTTTTACTAGTAAACATTCCATAAGCCCCTAGACTTCCCCCCAGCATTTCAAGTATAATTTTGAATATTTTAATAATCTCTACAAATTAAAAAGAAATGTTAGTAATCATACACTACATGCTATTCTCTAACCCAAACTATTTCAATGTTAATAAATATACTTGTAGATCTGAGCTGTCATCTTTAATGACTGCATAACCAATACCTAAGTTTTTTGCACTTTGGAGTTTACAAAACAATTGCATTTGATCAATCACTTAGTCTATTGAGCTTCTACTCTGTGCCAGAGTCTGTTCTAGATTGGAAGGGTCAGAGGAGGATTCAACAGTGATATTGGGCAAGTCGTTAACCTTTCTAGGTTTCAGTTTCATTCTTCATAAAATGAAATGATTATTCCTATCCCACAGGGTGTTGTGAGAATTAAATCAAATAATATATAATATTTAACACATTGGATGTATATTGCTCAATGAATGCTTCAGAAGTTATCATTTTAATTATTAGTATTATTATCATTGTCTTGATCAACTGCACAATAGAAAGAATTTTCCTGGATTTAATCTCACAATTTTTTGTGAAATAATTTGCTCTAGTGGTAGAAATGAGAAACAGTAAGAATTGAAATCCTATTGTCCAGAATGTATTGTTATTTATCTTAAAAAGCCTCATCCAAGTCAGCAGAGAGACATTTGATGAGAGTTAGTTCAACCACCCCATCAGTAGTAATTCATAAGGCCAGTAGTTTGGGAAGGTTTTCTATAAAGGGCCAGAGAGTAAATATCTCAGGATGTGTGGGACATACTGTTTTTGTCACACTACTCAACTCTGCCACTGGAGGGTTAGCATAACTATAGACAATTTATAAGCAAATGCACAGGGGTATGTTTCTAATAAAGCTTTATTTACAAAAATAGGTGGTGGCCTAGCTTGGCTTGAGGGCTGTAGCTTGCAAGCCCTGCATAAGAAAAAAATGTCTTGCAACCATTTACAATGAAACCACTCAGCAAAGTGGGAGTATAGGGAGTGTACCTCAATATAATAAAGACCATATTTGAAAAACCTACAGCCAACACATACTTAATGGGCAAAAACTAAATGCTTTTCCACCAAGATCAGGAATAAGACAAGGATGGGCCCTTTCACCACTTCTATTCAACACAATATTGGAAGTCCTAGCCACAGCGATCAGACAACAAAAAGAAATAAAAGGGATCAAAATTGGAAAGGAGGAAGCAAAGCTGTCATTATTTGCAGATGATGTGGTGGTGTACATAGAAAACCCTATAGACTCCACAAAAAAACTACTGAACCAAATAAGTGAATTTGGCAAAGCAGTGGGATACAAAATCAATATTCAGAAATCAAAGGCATTTTTATACACCCACAATAAATATCAGAAAGAGAAATCTGGAAAAAAATCCAATTTGCTGTTGCAACAACAGAAATACAGTACCTAGAAATAAACTTAACCAAGGAGGTAAAAGACCTGTACTCAGAAAACTAAACAACTCTGAAGAAAGAAATTAATGAAGACACAATTAAATAAAGCATATGCTGTGTTCATGGATTGGAAGAATTAACATCATCAAAATGTCGATACTACCCAAAGCAATTTATAGATTCAATGTAATCCATATTGAAATACCAATGACATACTTCACGGATATAGAACAAGCATTGCAAAAATTTATATGAAACCATAAATGACTCTGAATAGCTGCGACAATTTTGAGAAAGAAGAACAAAGTAGGAAGGATCACCATATCTGACATCAAACCATATTACAAGACCACAGTAATCAAAACAGTCTGGTACTGGCAAAAGAACAGACACATACATCGCTGGAACAGAATAGAGAGCCCAGAAATAAACCCAAGTCTCTATGGTCAACTGATATTTGACAAAGGGGGCAGAAGCATAAAATGGAGTAAAAATAGCCTCTTCAACAAATGATGTTGGGAGATCTGAAAAGCTACATACAAAAAAAAAATGAAACTTGACCACCAACTTATATCATACAAAAACTAAATTCAAGATGGATAAAAGACTTACATATAATTTGTGATATCATAAAAGTCCTTCAGGAAAACATAGGCAGGAAAATCTCAGATATTCCATGCAGCAGTATTTTCACTGATACATCCCCTAGAACAAGGGACATGAAGGAAAGAATAAACAAATGGGACTTCATCAAAATAAGAAGCTCCTGTATGGCTAAAAAAATCAGCAAAATTAAAGGGGAACTAACCACATGGAAAAATACATTTGCCAATGATATCTCAGACAAGGGTTTGATCTCCAAAATATATAAAGAACTCACATGACTTCACTCCAGGAAGATAAACAATCCAATTAAAAAATGACAAAAGGACCTGAACAGACACTTCTCCAAGGAGGACATACAGAGGGCTTAGAGACATATGAAAGGATGCTCAGCATCACTAGGCAGCAGACAGATGCAAATTAAAACCACAATGATATACCACTTCACACTGGTCAGAATGGCCATCATAAACAAATCAACAAACAAGTGCTGGTGAGGTTGTGGGAAAAAGGAAACCCTAGTACACTGATGGTGGGAATGCAGACTGGTGCAGCCACTATAGAAAACATGGAATTTCCACAAAAAAATAAAAATGGAACTGTCTTTTGACCCAGTAATTCCACTACTGGGATTTTACCCTACGAATCCCGAAACACTAATTCAAAAGAACCTATTTACCCCAATGTTCATAGCAGCACAATTTACAATAGCCAAGTGCTGGAAACAGCCTAAGTGCCCATCAGTAAATGAGTGGATAAAAAAGCTATGGTACATTTTCCAAATGGAATTCTGCACAGTAGAAAGAAAGAAGGAGCTCCTGCATTTTACAACGGCATGGATGGAACTGGAGAGCATTATGCTAAGTGAAGTAAGCCAGGTGGTGAAAGACAAATACCATATGGTCTCACCTACCAGTGGAACCTAATCAACAAAACAAACAAGCAAGCAAAATATAACCAGAGACACTGAAATAAGGAACAAACTGAGAGTAACCAGAGGTGGGGGGTATAATGGGGGATAGAAGGGAAAGGGTCATCAAGGAACATGTATGAAGGACCCATGGACAAACCCATGGAGGAAGGATTGAGGGTGGGAGGTGGTGGTGGTCAGTGAGTAGAAAGTGGTGGCAGCAAAGTGGAGACAACTGTACATGAACAACAATAAAAAAATAAAAATTGTTGAAAAAAGAAAAAATGTCTTTTGTTGAAAATATTGTTAATTGTGTTAACAGTTTTAATAACTAACAGCCCCAAATTTTCAATGGTTTAATACAATCAATATGTATTTCTTACACACAGTTTGGTGGGCAGCCTCCCAGTGCTGATTTCAGGATTCTATCTCCTTCCATCTCATGTCAACCCCATCTTCTAGGGTTCCTTGGAGTCCCTTGCTGGACCCTTTGCACCCAGCCTGTCACTGAGAAAAGAGAGGACAAGGAGTGTCATGTGGGACTTCTCGTGATCAGGCCACATTTGAACCTACATTTCATTTGCCAGAACTAACTGCAAAGAGGCTAGGAAATACAGTAAGTTTCTGTAAGTGTTCAGTAAAGAAATGATGATTGACTGGCATCTAGACAATCTCTATCCAAAAAAGGAGTGACAAGTTAAAATGCAAGCCATTCAGTAAGTCTGGCGGCCACGCTTTTCCTTCCAAAGATCAGAGTCCTCCTTCAGGGACAGCTATGTAATTTGCTAGGTGTAGTATACAATGAAAATGTGAGGGCCCTTCAATAAAAATCAGGTAAAAAGCTTTTGTCTTCCTTCTGTAGTCTCTCAAGCTGTCATAGTATTTTCTTAATTTCTTATTTAACCTCTCATTCCCTTGGTTATGAGGATACTCACATGGCAAGGGTATTCACCCTCACCCAGGACCCACCCATAATTCAGCACATGGGGCCTACCGTGGACCCTGATTCTTCCTCTATCTACATTGAAGATCCCCACCCCCACCTGCAGGGAGGAGGGCTCAACAGCCAAGGCCTAGTTTGTGGTAGAGAAGCCTGTTTGCAAGTCAAGACTCTAAGCCACAGCTTCATTGTCACCAAACTATACTTATAAAACACAAATTCAAAAATAAAATTATTGAGAACTTCAAGATGGTTACCATAGAGCACTAAATGCCAAGAGCGGGGCCCCTATCTGAGTGTAGGGTCCTATGCCACTGCACGGGTCACATGCTCATGAGGCCAGTCCTGCCATTCTTTCATCTTGATCGCTTGCTGAAGGGGAAAGGACTAGAAGTTCCCCTTTGAGAAGCTCAGTAGAAGTCAAATCCTAAGTGCCAAAGCCCAAGCCCTTTTGCCAGCTCCTGCCCAGCTTTCTCCAACCTTTCTCTCCAGAAAAGACACTGCATTAGTTGATGTAGAAATTTGCCAAAAATTGAATTGGCCTTCAACAAGACAACCCTTAGCTCTGGACTGTATACATTATTGCATGTTAAGGAAATGCTCCAACATTAAATCATTGTACTATTTTTCACATGCAACATTTATTCCTATTTTAAAAGTTATATAAGTGGACTTTAAGAAGTTAGCCATCTATTTATTATTTATTCTGTGCTACTAATACTGTGGAAGGCAATGCAAAGGCAAGGTGAAGAGTTCTGAACAATATTCAGTTTTAGTTCCTGGATTCACTTTATAGCCATAGGCAAGATGTTGCAGTTCTATGAGCCCCAATTTCAACATCTGTAAACTGGGTTTGATAATATCCACCTCACAGTACTGTTAGGAGGATGACAGAGAGATAACCTGTGTACATATCTGACACAAAGCAGCATTCGAAACCTGGAAGCCACTGATTGCTATGCATTGGTGACCACACCAGTCGTGACTGCAGGGAGGTAGGTTTAGAGGGAGATTTAGATTATGAGTTCAGAGGGAGTGTAAGTCCTAAACAAAAACTGTAAAGCCAGGCAGTACACACATAAAGCCCCAAGAGCAGGCCAGATCTTGTGTGCTACTGGTGCAATAAGGGTAACGCAGCGGTTTCTCATTTGGATTGAAGACACTTGTCAGAGGGTCTTTCCAGGCTATTTTTAAGTTGGCTGGCTCTAAAGGTGAACACTTTCATAAAATTTTCTTTGGGGAGGAGGGTTGCACAATTTAAATGTATGGCTATTTGGTGGCCTAGGAATCTACAATGGGGCAATTACCTATGAAATGTAGGTGCCATTAAATAGTGCAATGCACACACCCACAGTAAATAATAAAACTCAGGAAATGTAAGTGGTTTCTGGGTATTGCTTTTGGTACTGCAATTCAGCCAGCATTAGCTACACACTATAAGCTCAATGAGGAAGAGGAAGCATCCTCATAAAATAAATATTTGCAAATCTTTCAGCTGAAGGAGAGTTGGGCTCTTAACTCTGCTACCTCCACTGCACATGATGATTGAATATTAGTGAATCACATGGCCTGGGTCAACCTAAAATTGTCCTATAATGAAACTGAGATATAATAAGAAGTTGTGCTATTTTTGTATTTCCAAAGAAGGAGATCTCTCATACAGCTGTGCTCCTCTGTTGAAAAGTGACCCTCAAAATAAGAAAATGATACAGGACACTCCAAGCTCTGAGATTAAAAGAGGCAACAAGACAACTTATTTCTGCTTCATAAAAGGATGTGCTCACAATAGAAATACTTCTGTGGTTACCAGTAGTAAGAAAAGTTCAAGTCAATCAGCTTTTCCTGAACTTTGATGATCTTAGAATTTTAAATATGGGAGCCATACTTACCTCACCAGGTTGATTTTATATTGGACTTCAAAAATATCTGACTATTCTTAGACGGTTCTTGTATAAAGAAAAACAGAAGTCTGCTCATTTCTACAATGTTATAGCAGAGTACTGGAATTTCATTTAAATTTGGAAGATTAGAAAAAACAAAACTTGGAAATCTCTTGGTGAAACGCAAGGCTGCCTATACGTTTAAGGGTGCTGTTACATAATATATTTATATACGTCCATGCAGTGTATATGTTTGCCCCATATTTTCCCTAGAAGCATGTCTAAACCTATGGTTTCTCAGCAAGAAAAGAGGCCATTATATTTAAAATGTGTATGCCAAAGTTATATTTGTGAATCACAAAAATTCACCTCTACGGCTGCAGCAGTTGCTTATGGCTGTTGCAACAAATGATTACAAACTTAGTGGCTTAAATTTTGGAAAAAGACTTCTTTCTTTTTCCAAATATTAAAATCTTAACCTGCCATTACCTGGCAACTGCTGCCACTATTCTTTCATAGTTTTGCAAAAAAGTCAGCAATGACATCCCCATTGTCAAAATCTTACCTTTACTTAACCACTCAGGAACATTCCACACTGTTGATGAATCTTTTATTCTTTAAACTCCTTCTTCCCTTGAATTTTAGGATGGATATTTGTTTTGTCACTCAGAATTTTATTCTAGTAATAGCACTTGGCTTTGCTTTAGGGAGATACTCCTCCCTCCCCCGCTTTCAGTGGTGCTGAGTGTACCTTCAGCGACTGGGCATGTAAGTTAGGCTTAACCAATCGGGAAGCATCTGTCCTTGGCCACGGTGATTGGTCCAGGGACAGGAAAATGACCCAATTAGAACTGCTATTGGGACAACTGAGACATCCTTTTCTTCAGCAAGATCATTGCTGTTGGTAGCCATTTTGACACTGACTAGAGTTTCTAAATAAAGCCAAAGTGGAGGAGGAAGTGGAAATGAAAGAAGAAAGACCATATCATGCCTATTTATGTCTGGATTTTGCTTAGTCTGAATTCTACCTCTAGGCTTTTTGATTACATGAGCTGGTATATTCTTTTTAGTTGCTTAACCCACCGAGAGGGATTCTGGGGTTACTTCCATCAGAAAAGTTTTACTTAACACTGTTTCCATCTCTGGTTTCTCCTCCACAAGACTTTTTTGTCATCCCTTTGTTCTGCTCTCCCTTAAACACTGATGTCTCTCTGGTTCTGTTCTTGACCCTTGCTTTTTCTCCCTTACATTCTCTTCCAAACCAACATTCACCTTGTCATTTACCACCTAGATGCTCCTGATGACCACGTGTTTGTCTGCAACCCAGGCCCACTCCTGAACTGCATTTCCATTTAACCAACTATGTTAGACCAATGCCTCCTAAGTATCCCACAGGAAACTTACACTTAGTAAGTCCAAAAGCAAATACATTCTCCTTTCCCTGACCACTACACTTAACCAATCAACTCCCTCTTCTGTATTCTTATCTCAGGAACCACCTGTGAAGGGTTGAATTGTGCCCCCCTAAAATACATGTTGGAAGTCCTGACCCCTAGAACCTCGGAACACAAATATGTGATCTCTGCTAAGAATTCTACAGTGAGTGTTTATTGCCTTTGGGATAGAATATTAACTTCTCAGTCTAAACACAAGGTTCCTCATTTTCTCATCTCCATCAGTCCACCCTTACCTCCTGCCACTTTCCACCTTGAACTTCACAATTCCCAATCACCAAATGTTATAACTCTGTGTTTTGTGTTTGCTACCATCTCTGCAAGAATGCCCTTCCTACTCACAGACCAAACTCTTACTCCATCTTCAAATTTCATCATAGCATCTCTCATGTTGGAGATACTTCCACTAATTCTCCCAAAAGCCTTAAGTCTCCTTTCTTCACTTTCACTGTCCTTGGTGTTTTCTCCTCACAGTGTTTATACCATTGCCCTGGAGATGCTGGTTTGCATGTCTGGGTTTTCCCAGGATCGTGAGCTTTATAAGGGGAGCAACTCTGTCTTCAACTTTACACATCTTGTATGTACCACAAAGATAAGGCAGAGCAGGGGTTCAGTAAATATCTGATGATAGTATGCATGAATTAATTAAATATTGAAATGTGAGACAGAGTTTTGGAGAGATTGCCCAATTAATAACTGACAGAGTTCAATCCCTTTTTATTACACCATGCTTCCCTAATTAAAAAGATTATACACTTATTATGTATTAATTTTAATAAATGAGGACTTCTAAATTTTAATCATGTTTCTAGAATACATATTCAGGAGAAGCTGGGAGTATGCTTTCAAAAGAAATTTTCTGTAAACACCAGAAAAATTTCAAATCTGTTTTGATTGTAATTTTGGATTTGGCCCTATTTTAAATGTATTCCCATTTACTTGTAGAAAGCACAAGGTTTCTCTTTTGGGAGAGCAATGAATTGAGAGACTCAGAAGACCTGCGTTCTAGTCTCAGCTCTGTTGTTAACCACATATTGGGTCCTGGGCAAATCATTGAGCCATGCCTGCTTCTCTGCCTGGCACCGAGCTAAGGATGACTGCTGGACTTAATAAAAGGCCTACCAAAAGGAGCAACAGTCTATGATATTATACATAAACTTGAATATTCCATTTAGAAACAAATTTATACATCTGTTGACTACCTGGTTTCTAAAGTTGGCATAAAAATGCCTGAGGGGACAATTCTAACTTGACCCCCCTGGTGGTATCTATGTACAGTGGATGATATTCTGTACCTTGTTACATGTAGAGTGAGTATCTACCTGTTTTTTTAATTATTATTAAAGAAGTCACAGAATGAAAGTAATATTGTTCCTTTGTCCATTAAGTCTCATTACTAATTGTAAAGTTCCATCAATATTGGACATTTTGGGGGATCAAAACAAAAGCATTGATATTATTACTCTATATCACAGTGCCTCTTTGATTTCAAATATTCATATTGATGCTCTATGATGTGTTTGCCCAGGGTTACTATAATCTCTTCAGGCTCTTTTATTCCAAGTTGCAAGTCTTTTCATTTATCCCTGCTGGAAACACTTAATCTTAACTATCTTTCTCTGAATTCCACCCAGCAGTTAGTGTAAAAAGGGCTAAAGACAGTGTAGGATTTCAAGCAACATCTCACCTCTGTCCCAGAGAACAAATCCTGCTTTTCCTGAATTCACTGCTTCCCCATACGCCTCCAAAGCTCTCTAGGTTTTATTTTTTCAATACGATATAAGACAAAAAAAAAAATCCTCATGGTTTCTTTCCCATTTTTATTCTGTTTCAGGATTATGGCCATTTCCTTTCTCACCAACTGAATATTTGGGAAACAGCCTGGCAAATGCACTTCTACGTTCAATATAGAAGTCCAACTGGTTGAGTTACTGAGTCCATCTGGTTCCAACTGAGTCTTTTGAATTTTGATCAGGACTCATCCAGCCTGGAGCTTTCCTACCAGCTCTGACCCAGTGGGATCCAGGACTGTTTCCAACATCAGCCCTAACCTCAAGAACTTCACAAAAATGGGCACCACTTTTACATTCCATCCAGTGATATCTTGACCCAAACTGAGAGGCCTAATCCAGAGGTTCCTTGGGGTCAGAGAAAGCAGAAAGTTCTTATTGCATTCCCACTCTTGTATGATTATGGAGTAAGATATAGATACATCCTCTCTAATGGAATTGCCACTACTCACATATGGTTATCAAGCCCTTGAAGTATGCCTCGTGTGAAATCTTAATTTAAATTTGAAGGAGATTTGACTTTGGGAGGTGGGCACACAATGCAATCTAAAGATGATATAACATAGAATTGTACACTGGAAACCTATATAATTTTATTAACAAGTGTCACCTTAATAAATTTAATTAAAAATTAAATTAGTTAAATTTCAAAACTTATACTCAATTCACTTACTATAAGACTTCTAAGGAACAACTTGAGTATATGTGACTCTACATTGTCAGCTATTAATTTTATGAAATCTAAATACAAATCAAGACTTCCAGCCAAGATGGAGGTGTAGGTGGACACATTGTGCCTCCTCTCACAACCAAAATTAAGGACAACAAAAATTTAGAGCCAAAAAAACAACCAGAACAGAGAGAAAATTGAATTGTATGGAAGTCCGACAACATTTCACCCAGACATGTAAGAGGGGCAGAGTCGGTGGCCAGCGGAGAGGGATCGTGGCAGGAAAAAGCAGTGGCTAGTGGTCCCAGATGCGCAGGTGGCAGTTGGCACACCCCAGGCGCACAGGCAGCGGTTACCGGGTGCGGGGAGACAACGAGCAGACCCAGTGAGGTGCACAAGGTGGCTGACCTCGGTCACACATTCACATGCAGATAAACCAGGTGAAAACAGGCAGTGAGATAGACTATGCAACCCAGAGCCCCGGTGCTGGGAAATAAAACCTAAAAGCACTTATTGAAAATACTTGTGGGGGTTGAAGTGCTGGGAGAGAATCCCAGCCTCACAGAGGGGACTGAAATCCGTGAGAGTGGGGCAAGCATCATTGTTCCCTTTCTGACCCTGCCCCCACATATAGCGTCACAACTCTGTGACTGGGTTGCCCCACCCTGGTGAACACCTAAAGCTCTGCTCCTCACGATGTAACAGCCTTGACCAGACCAAAAAAATAAAAAATAAAAATGGGTCAAACAAAAGAACAAATCAAACCATCACAGCCAATACTTTTAAGCGACCAAGAAATAGCCAACCTATCAGATGCATAGTTCAAAGCACTGGTGATCAGGTTGCTCACAGAATTGGTTGATTTTGGTCACAAATTAGATGAACAAATGAAAGCTACTCTAAGTGAAATGAAGGAAAATGCACAGGAATCAATAGTGATGGGAAGAAAACGGGGTGGAGCAGTTTTCTGGATGGGAAGAAATCAACAGTGTGGACCAGAAGGAAGGAAGACACAACCAAATAGAAAAAAAAAAAAAATGAAGAAACAAGAATTTTAAAAAATGAAAGGCTTAGGAACCTCCAGGACATCTTTAAACATTCCAACATCTGAATTGTAGGGGTACCAGAAGGGGAAGAAGAAGAGCAACAAGTGGAAAACTTATTTGAACAAATAATAAAGGAGAACTTCCCCAATCTGGCAAAGGAAATAGACTTCCAGGAAGTCCAGGAAGCTCACAGAGTCCCAAAGAAGTTGGACCCAAGGAGGAACACACCAAGGCACATCATAATTACATTACCCAAGATTCAAATGAAGGAGAGAATTCTAGAAGCAGCCAGAGATAAGAGGACAGTCATTTACAAAGGAGATCCCATCAGACTGTCAGCTGATTTCTCAAAAGAGACCTTATAGGCAAGAAGGGGCTGGAAAGAAGTATACCAAGTCATGAAAGTCGAGGACCTCCATCCAAGATTGCTCTATCCAGCAAAGCGGTCATTTAGAATGGAACGGAAGATAAAGTGCTTCTCAGATAAGGTCAAGTTCAAGGAGTTCATCATCACCAAGCCCTTATTATATGAAATGTTAAAGGGACTTATATAAGAAAAAGAAGATAAAAAAATTGACAGCAAAAAGACAGCAAACTCACAGCTATTTTTCCATTGAGGAAATCACAAAGCTACCTTCATCTGATTCCACAGGCAAACTATTTCTGCTCTATCATGCTGCCTCCTCTTTCAGGATACTTATGATACAAATTACCATAAATTTGCATGATTTTTTCCAGTTTGCTGTTGGGGCTATGTGTTTTGCTGTTTGTTTTGTTTTGATTTATGAATTATATCTACCACTCTGCTTTTCCTTAACCTTTCTGGTCATATCACATGCATGGCCAATGTTTCCTCAATTACTATTCCATAAATTAATCTTTAGTCAAAATCACTTCCCTTTAATGTGTCAGATGGGAGAATTTAACCTATGCCTTTTATCCTCATTTTTCTTATCATCAATAAAAAATAAACTTCCAGAAATTAATGCCTACTAATTTTTAACTAAGTTTAGCACAAGTAGGCAGTGCAAAAAAATACTCCCAACAATTCTTCCAAAGCTGTCTTTCCAACTGTGTTACGATCTGACTGAAGTAAACAGGTACAAAACAGGAGTCAATGACAGTCCTATTACAGGAACTCAACCATGGAAACTAAGGACACTAAACTCACCCTGCCCTTCCAAGCAGCATGTCTAGAAAGCCCAAATGAAATCACTAAGGACAAAGAGATATTTGATTTGAATGTCTCCCCTTCTGTCCTTTGGGGCTTCTTATAAATCACTGGTGAATCTATTTTAATATTAACAGGGAAGCTTTAGTGGGTGAGCCGTACCTGAACAGGGCATGAAAAATAGTCACTAAATTTGTTTGTATTATTATATTTTTGCAATTTACGAAGTGCACTAGGATGTAAACTCCATAACAGTAGGACTTGTTTCTCTTGTTTCATTTATGGCTATATCCCAGCACCTAGAGTAGTACCTGGTCATATAGTAGGTGCTCAGTAAATACCTGACTGAATAAGTTGCATAGATAATCTATAACAGGGGACCACAGCCACCCACCCCAGGGTCTAATGGTGCCTGGTTGCGGACCGCTGACCTAGAAAACTGAGAGGCAGTATAAACATAGCCCCAGTGAAATGGCAAACCACAGGCAGCGCTGAACGAGAATTCTGGGCTCTGTTCACCACCCTGTCTATATGCTGCTTTTCCACTGATAAATGACGAACATATTTCTTTTACATTGGAGTTGTGTTCAGTTGTTCCCTCATCTTTGATTCTGGCTTTTCAAATGAAAATGAGGTTCCAGAAAACATCAAACCCAAAGAGATAACACAGTGAGTGAGTCAGTCTGAGCCAATTAGAATCAACAGGTAAGACACCTAATTATGAAACTCCCTGGCTAGTCACTCAGGGTGCGTGGTTCACCGTCCCTTTTATCATGCAGTGAAAATGTCACACCATTGGCAAAACACATTGGAGTAAATATACATCCATCTCCACTCTGAATCCATGCCAGAGCCAAACATTTGCATTCAGGAAAGACAGACAGGTACAGAAGTTTTCAAGACCTTGGTCCCACACGGTGCTGAATCCCACACTTTCAGGGTGTGTGTGGGCACTGCCTTCCTGTGACAGTGGAAAGGACGTGTTCAGAAGGAAGGTTAAACCCCAGGAAGCAAGGAAAAGCATGAACATCTAATTTCCTTCGATGTGGGAGGATGCTAAATAAAACACAGCAAGAAACCCAGAGTGCTCAGGACCACATTGACAGTGGGGGCAGGAGAATCGAGCATTTGTCAACAAGTGACTTTCAGGAAAAAAAAATGTTTTTTTAACACTTTGAGGTCAAGGCATTGAAATATTTGGTTCTTATTTGTCTTTTTTTCCGTTTATTTAACAAATGAAAACCACCTGTCACACTCTGGCCTGGGTACAGGATGTAAGAGGTGACTAAGATGTGTTGCCTCTTCTTAAGGAGTTCCACTCTATATTATATGCCAGAGATAGAATCAAGCAAATAATTGAACTGAGGGACAATTTCTATATGTAATTCAAAAAGCCTAGTTTACTAGGGCTGCTGGAACAAATCGCCGCACACTTGTTGTTTTAAAACAACAGAAATTCATTTTCTCACAGTTCTGGAGGTTAGAAGTCTGAAATCAAGGTGTCAGCAGGGACACGCTTCTTCCAAAGGCTCTAAGGAAGGAACTTCCTTGCCTCTTTCAGGATTTGGGAGCTCAACACGTTTCTTGGCTTGTAGCCGCTTTCTCTGATCTCTGCCTTAGTCTTCACTGGGTCTTATCTTCTCCATCTGTCTCTCCTCTGTGTGTCTCTGGTGGGGACACTTGTCATTGAATTTAGTGACCATGCAGATAAACCAGGATGATCTCATCTGAAGATTCTTTTTTGTTGTTTTGTTTTGTTTTTGTTTTTTTTGTTTTTTTTTTTAATTTTTATTTTCATTGTTGATCTTGTACAGTTTTCTGTCTTTTATTCTCACCCGAACCCGCCACCCTAACTCTCCCCACCTCCCTCCCATTTCCACCCCCCCCCATAGTTTTTGTCCATGAGTCCTTTATACTTGTTCCTGTAAATCCTTCCCCTTTTCCCCTGAAATTCCCTCCCCTCTCCCCTCTGGTGACTTTCAGCATGTTCCCAATTTCCATGTCTTTGGTTATATTATGCTTGTTTGTTTGTTTTGTTGATTAGGTTCCTGTTAAAGGTGAGATCATATGGTATTTATCTTTCACTGCCTGGCTTACTTCGATTAGCATGATGCTCTCAAGTTCCATCCATGCTGTTGCATAGGGTATGAGCTCCTTCTTTCTTTCTGCTGCATAGAATTCCATTGTATAAATGTACCACAGTTTTTTGATCCATTCATTTACTGATGGGCATCTAGGTTGCTTCCAACACTTGGCTATTGTAAATTGTGCTGCTATAAACATAGGGATGCATAGTTTCTTTTGGATTGGTGTTTCAGGGTTCTTAGGATATAGTCCTAGCAATGGAATTGCTGGGTGAAAAGGTATATCCATTTTTAGTTTTTTTAGAAAATTCCATACTGTTTTCCATAGTGGTTGTACTAGTCTGCACTCCCACCAGCAGTGCAGTAGTGTCCCCTTTTCTCCACAACCTCTCCAACACTTGCTGTTTGTTGCTTTGTTTATGAGGGCCATTCTGACTGGTGTCAAGTGGTATCTCATTGTGGTTTTAATTTGCATCTCTCTGATAGCTAGCGATATCGAGCATCTTTTCATGTGTCTCTGGATCCTCTGTATGTCCTCCTTGGAGAGGTGTCTGCCCAAGTCCTTTGCCCATTTTTTAATTGGGTTGCTTGTCAATTATGTCTTCAAAGAGTCTTTTTCCAAGTAAGGTCACATTCACAGTTTCCAGGATGGGGGCCATCAGTCAACCTACTATAGGTAGTACATGCCAATAATATGGGTATTACCCAAAAAAAGCCTACCTAGGGGAGGTAACGCTTGAGTTGCATTTGAAACAATACGTAGAAAATGTAGGAGTTCTACAGGCAAAGTTGAGGCTGTGGGTTGTCACTCTAGGCAGAGGGAATAGTGTGAATTAAAGTATAAAGACTTAATGAGTGAGTATAAAGTGAGTCTGGATGGTAATGTGGGTGAAGAAAAGCAGTGAAAGACAAGGCTGGAAACCAAAGCATTGGTCAAACCATGGAGAACCCATGTGCCGGGCCATGGACCTGAGCTGTTGGTAAATAGTCTTTAGCCAGTATGCCATGGCACACCAGTGGGCAACCAGCTCACCAAATACTGGTCAAATGTTTCATGGCTACACTGCAACCATACTGACCTACTTCCAACTTTTCAAACTGCACATGCTCACTCTCATCTCCGGGTCTTTGTACTTGCACTTTTCTCTACCAGGAATGTTGAGTCTGACTATTCTCATTTTATAAATAAGGAAAATGAGATTCAGAATGAACGGTCCAAAATAAAACATTCCATGGATAAAAGGTAGGCCTGGTACATTCATGCTATAATTTGAAAGCAGTGGAAAGTAGCAAAGAAGTAGTAAAAACTCCAAATAATAGTGACTTAATAAGAGGGCAGGTTTTTTCTCCCTCAAGTAAATGAAGTGAGTCATCCAGGACAGCAAGGAGGCTCTGCTGTCTAAGGTTCTCAAGAATCAAGCTGCTCCTGCTCCCTAGAGTGTGGCCCTGCCTTCATGAAAGAACATAACTGCTAGAACACCTGCCATCAGATCTCTGCTCCCAGCATAGGAATAGCTAAAAGGATAAAGAATAAAGGACAAAGGGCACCCACCAGATGATGCGGAAAGGGAACTTTGTGGAAGCTGCCTCATGTCACTTCTGCATCCCACTTAGCCAAGGATGCCTGCCTTCCCACCGCCCTCCTGCCTATAGTCGCAGGAGTGACAGCGGGTGGGAGGAAGGGAGAAGCTCTGCATGCTCCAGGTGATTCTGCTCCTGTCCCCTCCTACACACCACTAGCGGCAGGAGTGGAGGGGCCTCCAGGACTCTGAGTGCTCCTAGATAAACTTCACTCTGCCTTACCTCAGCACTCACAGACTCACCACCATTGGGGGTATCCACTAAGTGATTTTATATAAACCTCATGAATAAGTTTACCTTCACTAAAATGAAACTATAAACACAGTGTGGAAAACTCGGCCTGACAGACAGGATGGGGGATATGTGCCTTAGGAGTTTTTGTGACAGAAAGCCCTGTCAGGAGGAAAAAAAAGTAAAAAAATACATATATACATACGTCATGAGACTTGACTACACACATGAGCAACCAATGTTCAAGGAAATGAAGTTGCTCTGGGACAGAAAATGCACTAGGTGCCAAAACGGATCAGGATCCAAATCCATTATGGGTCAAAACTTTTGGTTTTGTGTTCTACCAGGTGTGCCATAAAACTTTTTGTCATACTGTTGGGGTTTTGTTGATTTTTCATAGATAAGATTTACACAGGGAGAAAGAAATGAGTATTTATATGGTCAGAAAATCTATACCCTTCAGACAGGGCTCATGAGTAAGAGGTAAAGATAGCTGAGGAGACATAAAAGGCCAAAAAATTCTGAATTTGTGCACAGATGTGTTTGGAAATACTCCATTAATGACTGTTGGGGTCCAGCTAGTTCTAGATGTCTCTGTTAATCCAACACCTTATCTGTTGTATTATTTACTTACTGAATGTTTTGTATGTGCATTTAAATGTAACCTTTACAACTGGAATCATAGGCAAATTTTCAGCTTCATTGGTGTTAGCCGACTGCCCTACATAATGCTGAAAATGAATTAAAGTAAAAAAAAAAAAAGAAAAAAGCAGAATCATCTTTCTATTTTTTCCAGCTCCCTTCATAAGATCTGAGTGTTACAGCACATTAAGAATTTTGCTGGTGATGTGTGAGGCTAAGCCAAACTCAGTTTTCTCCTCTTCAGATATTGAGCCTAGAGAAGTGCTGACAAACAGGGGCAAAAAAAAAAAAAAAAAAAAAATGTTGGTGCTTTTTTGGGCAAGCTATCTGATATGTGGAACCATTATTATTTTAGAAAGAAAGATGGTTTCCAGGGAGACCCAATCCTCCTTGTCACCACCACTGTGTACACACTGAAGGTCATCTCCTTGCCTAAGTTCTGAAACCAACTAACAGGAGAACATAGAGTCCCCAGACCTGCTTGTGTCTTCAAGGTTTTAAAGTAGAAGGGGAGGGGGCAAGGTCTTTCTAACACAGGCATCTGATCCTACCCCATCAAAGAAGTATTGAGATAGCACTTGAGTGGCATTCTCATAGCACTGTATTTTCCCTACCAGAGCCCTGATCCCATCACACTGTAATTCCTTCTTGATTAGCCTTCGCCTACCTCGTGTGTGCTCTGTGAGGGCAGGAACCTTCACTGCATTTTCACCAAGACAGCTGCAAAACTTCTACACAGCCTGGTACATAAGAGATACTCGGTGAATACTATCGACTTCAATCAATTCAGCTATTACAGCTTAAAGGGAAGATAGGAGAATTGAAGTAAGTAGGGGTACACAAAGAGAAAGGTTAAAGATGGACTAGATTGGCATAGAGAAAAATTATTGAATAAAATGCAACAAAATTTGATATTTGCCTACTGAAATTTTGGTGTAGACACTCAAATGACCTCAGATTATAAACTAAGTTTTGAATTTTTAAGGCATAGGTATATTTGTATATTTCTTCAACACTCATACAATGTAAGGGAGTCTAAAGTCTTAAGTTGTTAGAGATGGCATTGATTTAGGTCAGTGTCAGTCTTAGCTTCACATGAGATAGAAAGAAGCATGAGTTGGTTGTCATAGAAATTAGGAAATGATTCACATACTTAAAGAAGCTTGATTAGAATGTGGAATTGACTTTCAATTCAGTGTATTTTTAGTTGATGTTGAAGCCAGATTCAAAATTAAATCTTCTATCAGTTAATTGTGCAGAAGAGTTTTTAATCAATTTTATCAGAAGAGTTGCTGTGATGAAATAATGGTATTCTATTTAGTATACTAGCTCCAAATTTCTTCTCCCGTACTCCAATTCTACTACAGCTTTTCCTGACCCATCGAATAAAAAGACACAAAACCAGCCAAGCAGCCAAACAAAATAACCTTTATGAGTAGACGGGAGATCTGTAACTTCTTGCCTTAATTCTCCCTAGGCACTAAAGTTCTGTTTAAAAGAAAAACCGCAGGCCCAAAATGGCATCACTTCTGCTAGAGCACAGGATAGCAAACCTAGATTCAATAACTAAGGCAATTGCTGTTTCAATCTCTCCAAGAAATATAATCTTAATCAGCCAGTCTGGCATCTTCTGGTCAACACCAATAAGGCCATCTATCACATGGGCCCTCTCCATGTGCCCCCAACCTTCCCACAGAAAGAAGAGGCAATCTGCATAATAAAAACATTTGCCCTCCTTCCCTTCCCCCCAGAAGAAGAAGTCCTGATCTAAACATATTTTTTTTCGGTCAGTATCTCCCATGTCCCACCCTTCTTCCTATAAACCCTTCCGTACTGCACAGCCCCTCAGAACACCCTTCTGGTCACTAGATGGGATGTTGCTCAATCATGAATCACTTAATTAAGCCAATTAGATTTTAAATTTACTCAGTTTAAGTTTGTTCTTTAACAGGTCCTTTTTAGAAGGCAGTGTTTTGATGCAGAGAGTGCTATTATGCCCAACCATCAGTGTTAGAATCCTGAAATTCCCGGTGGTAAATGACATGAAAGTTCAGTAACTTAACATTTATATTTCCAAACATAGATAAATTATGAGGGTGTATGTGTATATTTCTATAAATACAGTATTAAGGGGAAATATCAGGAGAGATCTCATGTAAACCTTATAAATATTTTACTCTTCATTAAAATGAAACTATAAAGGCAGCACCCTTTTATAGACTATCCTGGTGTTTCAAACATGTTTTACATTACAGCCACTCTGCTTTAAGTCTTGTTTACAATTCCTTCTTTACTAAATACTTTTCAGTTAGTGTCTATTAAGCTGTTACTGTGCTTTGGGCACCAACCATATGAAGTCTTTATAATATCTCTAGGAATAGCTACTATTCCAATCTTCATTTTACTCATAAAGGAATTCAGCATAGAAAGATTACATGACTTGCCAAATCAAAGGCAAACTCAAGTTTGAAAACCTTCATTCTCTCCATTCATTTTAGGAAATGCTTAAAATGTCATTTGGCCAAGTTACACAGATAATATGCATAATAAAAAGTCTTTCATCTCTTTTTAATGATCATTCAATTTCTGATTCTATGACATTTAGAGTGGTTCTCTCTAGACCCTAAGTTACCTGTCCATTTCCATCCTGGTCCTGGCTAAAAGTTCTAAGTTCGACTTCACTTACCTATGACTTTCTGGTGAAAAAAGTTTAGTTTCTTCTCTAACATCCATTTTGCCTTCTTTTCCCATTAGAGGAAAATATCCCCCGAGGAAAGATTCATAGTATCTGTATGCAAGAAAGAGAAGGGTTCTCCCAGGCTGGATTCTCTGAATGCCGCGGGATCAGATCAAATACAGGGATCTGAGTTGTACGTTGAGATATGACATGTGGTCATCACAAAAAGGAAGTCTACATATGAATTTATACTAATTCCTATTTTAAAATAAGCAACGTTTTGAAAAAAATACTGACAGTAACCAGAGGGGCAGGGGAGAGGGATAATGGGGGGGAATAGGGGAAGTGTCGTCAAGGAACATGTATAAAGGACACATGGACGAAGCCAAAGCGGGTAGGATTGAGGGTGGGAGGTGGGGATGGGTGGGGTGGGGGGAAAATGGACACAACCGTACTTGAACAACTATAAAAATAAAATAAAATAAAATAAAATTATATACATATATATATAATTTTTTTATATTGGCAACTGAATGAAAGAACGGAGTGTGGGTGCAGACCGCCCTTTCACTCTGACTGTCATCACCTCTGCCACACGATGTCACCAACATGCATGATGGCCCCGAGTCCCTGGTTTCATCTGCGTTTATCTGTGGACTGGGGAAAATATTTAAGGCCATAAGCAATGAAAGAGCTAGTATTATGAGATGCAACAAGAAATGTTTTTTTTATATGTATAGAAGCATCCAGAAAAGCAACTACTTCCCTACATTTACAGATTTCAATTGGATTTGAAATACGTGAGCAGGTCAGTCATTTTTGCTCTCTGCCCACAGTGGACATAACACTTAGAAAGAATTACTCTTTAACTAATAATTAGAGTAACTAATTACTCTTTAACTCAGTTAAAAGATAAACTGAGGCATATTGAAAAATTTAGTAATTTATTTGAGCAAAATCCATTAAAATTGGGCAGCCTCAAACTAGAAGGGGTTAGGGGCATGCCACAGACAGGAGCTTGAGGTAAGAGAAGGAGCAGAAGCACAGAAAGGAAGCTAATTGATTGGCTGTAGCTTAAACTCTAGTTGGCTGTTTGTAACTGGTTGTCCTTACATTTTGGTTCCAAAACCTTGAGGAATTTACAGGCTTAGGTTTGGGTTCGCCCATGTGAGCCACCAAAGCATCAGAAACACCTCAGTCCAATGGTTTCCTTTTTTAATTAGTGTAATAGCACCTAGCTGAAACAACTTGCATGGGGAAATGTAGCACGCTTTGCCAAGGAACAAACGAAGGGGGTGGGAATGGATTTGGGCACAATCGCACCTGAGAAACTCAAGCCAACATGAAAAAAAAAAATCTGTCATATTTCAAAAGATCTCACAGAAGGCTTCCAAATTCTTGCAGACTCTGCTGCATGTTAAAACCTCTCACCAGTGCTGGCTTCTAGCCAACTGAAAACCTCCATATGGTAATTTTCGTAGGCTGTTTATTTTCTTAAAAGTTTTCAGTATTTCCTATGTAAATAAAAACAGAACAATATATCTCTATTCCCTCCGTCAAAACCCTTTTTTAAGTTGAAGATTCTTTTAAATTTGATTTTTCCTTGATTTTTCTTTCCTTTAAGCTGAAAACACTAAGTCCACTTGGTTTTTTTGATCTTAGGCCTTTTGCTTTGTGTATGAGAACGAATATTATAAATCTGAAAACAAAATTTAGATTTACATACTTGAGATTGCAGTGCTTTCACTAAAATGTTCCCCATCTCAGAAAACACTCTTGGCTTTTATTTACATTTGAAAACCCTCATAAATTAGGGTTTTCTTTTTCCCCAAAGTGGCTTAAAACTTTCACATCATAAAATGCAGATCATTTGAATAGATACTCAATACAATAGGTTAAAAATGAGTTTCCAATAAAAGCATTTTCAAACAAACTGTTCTAGACTGTAAATATAAAAAAGTCCATTTGTCTATTTACTCTGCCATTATTGAATGAGGAAAAGATATAAATGTCAATGAAAGACAGATTATTTATTATATTTTCCCATCTGCTTACTACATTAGTTATTTGAGTCTTTTCTAGGTGTAAAATGCTTTATATTAATAAACTCAGATGATGTTTGTTGTTTTATATAAACACAGATGTCATTTTACAGCTTGAACTTGTTTAAGTTCACAAAATAAAAAATAAAAACATGAATTTAGAATTCACAGAGAAAAGTTGTAGTGAAAAGCCCATATTCAACTTTTATGCATTTACCTCTTCCTCAACAATATATTTCAACTTATCACTAACCTTCACTTAAAAAAATTGTTGTTAACAAAAGCTCTTAAAAGCATAAAACACTTTTTAAAATGTTGGTGTGATGGCATAAAATGCAATATTGTTTACATTTCCTATGGACCTTTGTAATTGCAATGACTTTGGCCATGAGGATCAGATTTATAACCATGGTGAAATTTGGGGGTTTTTTTGTTGTTGTTGTTGTTTATGAAAAATGAAACAAGCTAGGGCATTGTTACACAGGCCAATTGATCATCCATCTATTCTCAGCCTTTTGTCTCACAATGATCGAAACAATGATTCCACCAGAAAATAAGTTGGGCTCAACCAATCAACATAGCCAAAAAGGTAGTATGAGGACACAGGTCTCGGCTTTTGTTTTCAAAGCAATATATAGTAATAACACTTCAAAACACCTGCAGGGATACTTTAATATCAGACACTGGCCTGGCCTGGGAATCTAACTTGAAGCAGTCCTCAAACTATTTCTGTGAAGTTTTTATTTGACACATTCCAGCTCATTTTCAAGGGTCATGTCCAGTAGCCGGAAATGAGAAGCATATTGTAAGACTGCACCTCTCTTCTCTGCGTGTGATTTACACACACATTAGGACTACAATCTTATCAATTTATGACATTGGTAATGATGATGATGATAATGTTTTATTGAGCACTTACCATATGCCAGGCATTGGACTAAGAACTTTTTATTGTTTAATCAATATGATAACCTTATGATATAGATATTATTCTTATTATCCTCATTTGACAAATGAGGAAAATAGAAGCTGAAAGCCTCAGCCTTCATTGAGATCATTGTCATATTAAAGGAGAGTCCAAACTGCAACCCAGATTTGGCTGTGCCCAGAATGTATGCTCCTAATCACTAAGTTATATTAATCTTAACTATTAAAAGAATACAAACTCATTGGACCGAAGGTTCAGGACATCTGTGTGCTCATTTCATGTGAGACCTATCACTTCTTGAAACCATGGACAAAAGCACTGAAGTCAAAACCTCTCTGGTTTCGAAGCTTTTAGGAGCTATGTGTTTTGAAATTAAAGGAAAGATAAATCCTAGTTGTCTCTTGGGTTTACTACAGAACTTGATAAAGAGCCATCAACCTTTCTGCCAGGATATTTATCATCTTGGCAACTCTAGAAGAGAAGATGATTTTGCCTTCCACAAATAAGATTTTCCTCAAAGGTATATGTGAAGTAAACTCTAAATGTCCCCAGTATCATTGAGATCTATTTCAGCAGAGCTGGGCTTATATAAGGAAGTTCAGAAGAGTTCGGACATTGTCTTCTACACTGGCCGGGGCCTGAACAAAATGGAAGCCCACTTTTACCCCATCTCCCCAGTTTCCAAGCATCCAAAGTCTATACTGCATACCCAGATATTCCTCTGCAGCTCCTTTATGCCCAGAGCACCATCGGCCCTGAACTTACTCAACCCTTTCACCTTGGAAATATAATTTGTATTATATCCTTTTATAGTCCTGCCTAATATTAAGTTACAGAATTCCAAACTTCAGACATGAGTAGAATTGTAAATATCATCTCTCCAGTATCTTCCTGATGCAGACAAGAGATCCAGAGCTTTGACACACGTCCCAGATTACTTATTCGGTGAGTGGTCAGGGTGAGGGAAATGCAATACCCTGCCTTCAGACTCTCAGTCCCAAATTCTGTACATTGAACCATGTCACCTCCTTCTACACCACGCTGTCAGCCAGTTAACCCAGAACATTAATCTACAACATAGGTCTCTGTGAACAACAATCCCATTCTTTTCCCATCACTTTATGCTTTTCAATAGGGGACAGTTTTGAAGACAGGAGTGATGAATAACTTTAGTGATTTAAGAAGCTTCAGGCCTAACCAGTCCAGTTAGCTAGAGAGCCTTCTGGGCAAACAACATTTATAAGCATTGTTGAGACACATTCATCATGGTTATCTTTGATTAGGCCCAACCGAAACTTGAGAAAGAATTTGGAAAGCCACTGCTAATCATAGGAAATTAGGAAATGGAAACTAGGGCCTATGGAAAGAAACCTTGAAGAATGTAGGATTACTCAGCCTGAAGAAGAAGAAGAAGAAACAGCAATGAAAGCTACTTTCAGAATTGCCTTCTGCTCAAGAGGATTTGTAATACAGAGAACAAGTGACGTACCTGCCTTGGTTAGGATACACAAAGAGATAATGGGCTTTAAGTGCAATAAGATAAAAGGGTGGTCTCACTGGATGTCACTGTGGTCAAGTAGGTGTTCTGTAGCCCTACTCTAAAGGAGCACCCTGACCAGCACTATGTGGGAAACCATCCTATCGCAGGCATTGCAGGAGAGATGGATGTTTGTAATGGTCAAGCCGGGCCTGTTGCTGAAGGCAGAGGTGTGCACCGTGCAAGGCCTTGAGTTTCCTTACAATCCCATTGCCTAGAGTTGATTTTGTTTGCTTTATAACTGCAGCGAAATTTTGAGGAATCACCTACCACACACAAGCTTCTATCATGTAAGCAATGAACCCCCTATTGTCATTGACAAAGGGATCAAATTTCATCCTGTTTCAAAAAGAGCATCCAATTTAGGACCATAATATGGTTAAAACCGCTCTCTGCAAACAGGTTTCTAAATCAGTTTCTTTGCTAGGACAATGGGATAAGATCTGCAATTCTCTCTTTGAATTACTCTGACTGGGCTGTGAGAAGCATAAAGTCAATCTTCATTGCCACCAAAATTTGAAGGTTGTTTCCAGGCAAGAAAAAAGGTGGTTCTGAAGCCATGATCAATCAGTGATGTCAACCTGCCAGAAGTAACTTATCACACACATATATTGGACATTTTAGTTTGAAGCTTCCTTTTTTTCTCACTCCTGAGACCCTGACATTCAGTCACTTTATTTTTTTCTAATTTATTGGAAGGAAGATGCAGTGGAAGAGAATTTATGACCTCCAGACAATGAAATGCCTTTTTTATTACCATCATTGTTGATTTTTTGGACACTAGTTCTACCAGCATTTTCAAGTCCTTTTGAAAACTTACAATTATTCCAAAGCTAATAGTGAGGGTTGTTGGAATACATAAAAATCACCAGTTCCATTTTTTAATCATCACCTGAGGATATGTTTATTGATTTTAGAGAGAGGAAGGGAGAGGGAGAGAGAAAAACATTGATGTGAGAAACATTGATTGGTTGCCCCCCTATACTCACCCCAAATGAGTATCGAACCCACAATCTAGGTATGTGCCCTGACCAGAAATAGAACCTACAACCTTTTGGTGTATGGGATGATGCTCCAGCCAACTGACACACCCAGCCAGGGTGCCACTTCCAGTTTTTAAATTGAGAAATAAACTCTGCTTTCAAGGTAGGAGAAGTTACTTTCACTATTAATTCTAAACATGAAATGGCCTTTAGTTAGTTCTATTTTTATCATCACTTAGATTTTAAAATGGAAGTCGTCTTTTCAACACCTACTCCCTTATAGGTAGGCTAGTAAGTTTCAGATTGGTAGGAAAATAAGTTATGCTCTTCAGTAAAGCTTCTCATGTGTGTGTAGTGGGGATGGGGGTGGGGAGCATGGTGGTTTTAGGTATTTAAAGTTAATGGGCTTAATGTTTAAAAATACTCGTTTTTCTACCAAAAATCTAAAATAAGCAAATCTAAACTACGTTGAGTGAATAATATTTGCACTGGAGAAGAGAACAGAAAAACAGACTGAACAGTAGGGAAGATTCCATTTAAGAGATAATCCTAAAATCAAAAGACATGACGTTTGTCACTTTGATATGAGTAGTTGTGTTACACTGGCTGTCTGCCATATTTGACAACAAAGCCAGTGGTATAGTGAATTATATTCTCCAAAATTTACTTGACTTTTGTGATAGTGTCTTAATCCACTAGGGCAGCCATTACAAAATACTGTAACTGGGGGGCCTAAATTTATTTTCTTATAGTTTTGGAAGCTGGAAGTCTGACATCAGACTGCCAGCATGGCCACGTTCTGGTGAGGGCTCTCATCCTGGTTTGCAGACAGACATGCTCTTGCTGCGTGTTCACATGGACTTCCCTCAGGGAGTGCATGGGGGAAGAGATGGACAGCAAGCTCTCTGGTGCCTTTTTTCTTTTTACAAAGGCACTAATCCTCTCCTGAGGGCCCCACCACTGCGACCTCAACCAATTCTAATTACTTCCCAAAGGTCCCACTTCCAAATACAATTGCATTGGGGGTTAGGACTTCAACATATGGATTTGGGAGAGACACAAATATTCAGCCCATGACAGTGAAACTAGAGCTTAACTAAACTGTGCATCATGCTCAATAAAAGCTAGGCCTCGGCCAAATTTCCTTTTCTATTTTCAGACTCTTCTAGGAATCCTTCAGAAATCCACTGCCTTCATCCCTGGAGCAACAACTTCACTGGCTCCTCTTAGCCTCAGCTTCATTCATCCAGGAGGCTCCCATTCTCTTCTCTTCTGGCCTTCCCCATCAAACTGCCAGGTGTCACCCCAGAGGTCATAAAATGGGCAGTGTGCATGATCAAAGGGATGATCATTCTGCATTTGCATCATTCCAGGGTAATATTCCTCCACTGTATTCTTCTGGTACATCTCTGCCACCTGTCTTAGACATCTCTAATCTACTCTCTCTCATTCATCAAGGACAAGAGTCTACAGTGTTCCCAACGCATTAGACACTTGGGAGAAGAAGAACTTGATCATGGCTTTCATGGATGAAGTTCCTGATGACTTATAACGTTTTCACACATACACCAATTTGTGTGATCCTCACTTTTACAAGGTGAGTGTTATTATTCCAAAATGATTTCTTAAACATAAAAACTAGTAACCTCTAATTACTGAAATTGTATAAAGGCATATTTTTTAGGGATTTTTTTAAAGGACGGAGAACACAAACTGTTCCATTGAGCTCCCACCACATGCTTCTCTCGAACTTGCTCTTTCTATCCAGCTGCCACGAAGGAAGGAACATTTATTTTTTGAGCTCCTACCAGGTTCCCAGCACTAAGCTGTACACCACATGAGAAACACAGGGTATAGATCCAAGGAATGCAGGTTGAAGCTGGACAAACCTTGGTCTCAAAACTAACTGTGCCACTTAGCCATACAACCTTGAGCTCATTAATTTTTCCTTTCTAAGCCTAAGTTTCCCATCTGTTAAACTAAAATAAAAGCAATAGCTAGGATGATTCTGAGTATTAAATAAGCTAAATCAGGTAAAGCACTCAGCACACTATCTGCCGTGTGGTAAACACTGCCTGCTGTCATTATTACGGTTACCGTTTACTGTTCAAAGACAAACAAGACATAGGTTTGACCTCAGAAGAGTCACAATGTAATAGGAAGATAAAACAAGCTTAAATAATGCCAGTACAGGCAGATTCTGAAAAGGGAACAGAGCAGAGGCATAGATTTTTCTGCCACCTCTCTTTCCCTACTCCTTCCCAAATGTCATGACTTTCTTGCCCTAAGACTTAACAAAAAAATCCTGACTGATTTAAACCCCAGTATTTTTTTTCCCTGGGAAATAGAAATCTCAATGCATAGAAGTACAGTATGTTGGCAGAACTGGTAAGCATATGCATAAAAACTGAATGCAAAAAAAATGTGTAATAGTTTAGGACTCCAGCTTGACGTAGCTTTGCAATCCACAGCCTTGTCAGTCTGTTTTGTAACACCATTGCTGAAATTTGTGACAAAGTCCCAGCCCCAGAATCCTAGAATGAGGAAATTTGGCATGAGGTAGACTTGTTTACATTTTCTTCTTGTGAAGATTTTCATTTAGAAGTCTCTGTAGTCAGTGTTTCTGGTGTAGGCACCCCTGATTACAGATGGGAGGTGAAATGATCAAATATCGAGGCGAAGTGGGACAGAGGCAGGGTCTGAGATGATCTATCAAAGGCCCCTCCCCACACACACTTGACCACCTTTCTAAGATGGAGCAGAGATGTTGGGTGCACAGTTGGTGTCCCAGGCACAGCAGTAATTTTTCTTTTTTATCAAAAACTTCTCATGGGCCAGGGTCTGTTTCAGGTAACTCACAATTGATTAATATAATTTATTATCCCTTATAAGAATTCTATGAGATAGGCACTTCTCGATATATAGACATGGAAACTGAAACAATTTACTCCTGGGCACAGAGACAGTAAGTGATCAGGCTTGGGCTGTAAACCCAGACAGCCCTGAAATCCATATTTTGTGCTACTGTTTATATGTGGGGTATGGGAGGTGCAGGATTTTCACCTTGTGGCTGCAGGTTATTTACACCAGTGACATTAGGGTACCGACAATGACTGTGCATGTGACCTGGGCCTCTTCAGGGCTACCTGGCCTGTGGAATTTGAAAGAGTTAATGTTCTACCTCTAGAGTTAAACTTAATTTTTGCACACTGATTTATAAGTATTACACCTCTCCTACCAGAATACTAATAGGTTTATATACTTAAACTTTGCAAAAACATGAATTTTAATGAAATTAGTTGGTCCTAATTATTACTAGGTTTGTGATTTATGATCTTAAATTATAGTCTTATGGATTTAGGCGGAAGCATGGAGCACCAGTTATTGAACACATGGCTTCCTGTTAAAATGATTTAAACTGGATATTTATGTAATTTTTTATTTCTCAAATCCCCTTCTCACACTCAAATTACAGAGCCAAATTCCATGTTAAACCAGATGAAAAGTGGACATATAGTATAGTTTCTTTTTTTAACATCTGTCAGAAAGGAACATGGTATATTCACTTAATGTCATTTTTTCCTACCCCATGAAATAACGTGCCTCAATCCAATCCAGGAATTAAGAAGCACTGAAGCTGTATTACATACTGGAAAATACAACTACTGCATGGCCAGGGACTACTTGGAAGGTCTTCAGTAAGCAGTTAACAAATAAATGGTCCCAGAGTTTCAAAGATGAATACGAGTCTTCCCTACCCTCCAGTGGTTTATATTCTACTCAGTCAGTCCTGCTAACTGAAATACACTGCAGTAGATTTTGAAAGCAATGTACATACATGAGAGGGAGTTTCTATAAAGGATCAGGTACTTTACATAGATTTTTTTCCAATCCTTAAAACAGTTTTCAAAGGTACAAAAATATTTATTTATATACTATCAGTAAGTGCCTGATACTAGTATTACAGCTTCCTGTAGGAGACCATTCTGTGTGGCATGGGCCCAGCTCCCACTTGGAGATGCACAGGACCCACACCGACAGATAGGTTCTCCTGTGGGATATCAGGCCTGCAATGTGCCTAGGCCACTTTGAGTCTTGCTTTTGCTAAAAATTCCCTCACCCTGAATTGAGACAGCAAATGCTCACTATAACTTCCTAAAATCCATGCTAAACCTTGCAAGGACTAGTGTAACTTGTCCAACCACTTTTCCCTTTTCATTTGCAAATATCCTTCTTCTGTGATGTGATTAGCGGCATCATCTCCTTTGTTGTCTGTGAAAGGTAACCACCTACAGCGAACCTGTGCATAGTAAATGAGGACCATCATGTAATGTGCTAAGAAACCCAATAAAGGCTGGTCACAGCAAGGGCCGTGGCTTTTGCTCCCCTTGAGAGAAAAGCCATGCTGTCCCTTTTCCTCCACCGGACTTGGTAGTCTGTGTGAATGTCTCATTTCATCCATAATGATGTGGGCACTGCAGGCCAGTGTCTGCATCAGCTTCCAAATTGCAGTTGAGGAAAATGAACTAATTGGAGTTACTTGCTGAAATTTACTGCAGAGCTGGATTCAAATTCAGGTCTGTCTGTCTCTAAAGCCCATCACCTTTTTTGTTGCTACTGTAATTGACAATAATATATATTATTATTATTATTATATTATAATATATATTATAATACACATTATATATATATATACACACACACAGAGGGAGAGAGACATTTTCTCACAATAGTAGTCGTGGAATATTATAGTCAAGAAATAAGGTCAGCCATATTCACCAATAATATATCTGATAGGAGATTAATATCCAAAATTTATAAAGAACTTTTACAACTAAACACCAAAACAAACAAATAAACAATACAATTTTAAAAATGGGCAAAGAACCCGAATACACACTTTTCCAAAGAGCACACACAAATGGCCAATAGACATATAAAAAGATTCCCAACATCACTAATCACCAGAAAAGTGCAAATTAACACCACAATGAGATATTATTAAAATCAGAATGGCTATCATTAGTAAGTCAACAAATGAGTGTTGGCATAGATGTGGAGAAAAGGGGGTCCGTGTGCACTGCTGGCAGGATTTCAGGCTGGTGCAGTCACTGTGGAAAACCGTATGGATTTTCCTCAAAAAAATTAAAACTGCTTTATGATCCAGCAATTCCACCTCTGGGCACATATCCAAAGAAACCCAAAACACGAATTCAAAAGAATGTATGCACCCCTATGTTCATTACAGCCTTGTTTATAATAGCCAAGATATGGAAGCAACTCACGTGCCCACCAATAGACAAGTAGATAAAAAAGCTGTTGTACAAAGACTATACTTTCAGGGATCATTTCTATAGTTCGTTAAAAGCTGTTGTACATTTACACAATGGAATACTACTCTGCCACAAAAAAGAATGGATGTGTACCATTTGCAGCAGCATGGATGAACCTAGAGGGTATTATGCTAAGTAAAATAAGGCAGTCAGAGAAAGACAAATACTATATGATTTCACTTATATATGGAATCTAACGAACAATATAAATGAAAAATCAAAATCAACTCATAGACACAGGGTAGGAGGGTTGGGAGATTAAGTAAAAAGGATGAAGGGATTGAGAAATACAGAGTGGTAGTTACAGAGTAGTCATGGGGATGTAAAGTACAGCGTAGGAAATACAGTTGATAATACTGTAATAACTGTGTGTGGTGCCAGCTGGGTACTGGAAATATAAGGGGAATATTTGGTTGTCTAACCACTATGCTGTCCACCCAAAACTGATACAAACTAACTTTGAATGTAAGCTATAATTGGAAAAATAATAAAAATGTTTAAAAATAAATAAGGTCAAGCAATCTCAAACATTCAGAGCCAAATTGTATCCTCCCCTCACCAGCTAAAGATCATGCCTCACCTGTCTCATCATTGTATACAATTTCTCTGTCTGTGGACTCAAACTCTTACTACTTACTATGCTGATTCCTTCTCCTTTCATATCAGCTGTAGCTTCAGTGGAAAAATTCTAGAGTTATGAAAACAAGGTCAAGGTCCAAGAGCCTAAGCTAATTCATGAACCATTCAACCACAGTTTCCACCATGGGCCATGATCTGCACCCATTTAGATGGCCAACGGTGTCAGCGAGTTGAGGAATCCCATCTGGCAGAATGGCAATAACTAGCCCTTCAAAATGCTTTGCAAGCAATCATTATTATCTTAAATTCTGGAAACAGACAATGAGTCAAAGAGATGCTTTCCCCATTATCTCATTATCTTTACAGGCGCAGTTTGTGCTGGGTTGCTGTTTTTTGACACTGCTCACTGCAAAGGCACGCAGCCCCAGCTGTGGCCCTTGTATCACGTGATGACAGCTGACCCCTGCTCAAACTGGCGTCCTCCACCACATTCTGTCCGCCTCTTCACCATGGGTGTAGAAGACACACCTAAAGCTTCTCTGCTCGTTTGGGTCTACCCAGATAACTCATCCTAGTTAAGAGTTTTATCTCTTCACTCAAGTTGTTGCAGCCAGTAGAAGTACTTAACAGTTTTTACTAAAAAGAGCTAGCAACCACATCATTCTTGGCCTACAGAGCGAATGAAAATAATATGGCCTGTTCATATCTGCTGAGGGACAAAAACCAGTCCTGGTGGCTTCTTAATCGTAAATCCATGCCAGGCACTGCTCTAGGCTCTAGGACATAAACAACAGTGAAAAACACAGAAAAAAAAGAGAGAGAATTCCTATTCGCATGAATGTTACAGAGGAAAATAAATGTGTCCTTTGAAAATGTATGGCTGCCAGCCCTGTCACTTACAGGGGGTTAAGTGCTTTTAAGTTACATAAGCTGAGAGTCACATACACTCTCATCTTCCTTCCCTATCAGAGGAGTGATTACAGCTAGGCTGGTTATAAAGGTAAAAAGAGATAATTTAAGGAAAATGTTTTAGCACAGAGCCTAGCACATAATAACCCTCAATATAAATAGGAGGTGCTGTTACTACATTTCTAGTCACTCCTATTTTCAGTGACCATTATTTTAAAAATGCATTTTATATACTCTCAACCTCATCAGTTGCATGTCCATAGTCTAATTCCCTGTTGTATTATATCTGACAAAATTCTAAGCAGGTCCCTCCATATCATCTCTGCTCAACCACACTGCCTTCTCTTTAAGTCCTTGTTAACTTAAAATGGATCAAAGATGTCCTCCCAAATCCAATTTGTTCAGCCCAAAGTTAACGTCCCTCTGCATATAATGCAGGTCCCACAAGAGAAGGATGCTGCTATCTTGGACGATTCAGGGAGATGGAAGCAGCGGTGAGAATCCACAGCGCTGTGGAAGCTTTTTTCAGACAAATAGACAGTCGTGCGCATCGCGAGGCGGGATGCTGGGGGACAAATCAGCCCAGAAACATTGACTGTCACTTCTAGTGCTCGCAGGAAATGAACAGCAAAAAAGAAACCAATAAAAAAAGTGCTCACTTAAAACCCAGTGCGGGTGGGGGAGGAGAGGAGATGTGTGATGGTCTTATAGCATCCAACTGGGATTTAGAGATGCTGGGGGGTGCCAATCATCCCTCCATCCCCACCTGATGCAAGACACTGAAAAAGTCACACATCCTCTCTAGGCTTGTTTTCTTATCTGTAAAATCAGGCCACACCACTGTAAGATAACAGGACAAAAGCCGCTTTCTCAGGCCCTGTTTCCCAGAGCTAGCTAGACCCCCAAGCATGACTGACCCTAATTGTATTATGAGCCTTTATCCTCAGGACTAGAAAATCACTGGAAGGGCCCTGAAGGTGCAAAGGCTCTAGGAACCCATGAAACGGGACGTAACAGACCACAGTGACCACGGGACTCTGCAGCCAAAGACAACACGGAAACAAGTTGCAGCCCAGTGGAAACATCCTGCTCTACAACCACCGTTACCCGATGTAAACTCAAAGCCCTAACCTCTCGATGCTGGTGCTGGTGTGCATCTCTGCTCCAGCCCTTTCCCTCCCTTGGGAAAGTAAAAACAAAACCTTTACTCTCTGCACTTGCTTCTCTTTGTGAGTTCTTTCATAGCCCTCATCATCAACCACCCTAACGAAAGGTTCTTTGTTGCTTCTAAAGTGCTGTGTTAATTTCTGTTGCACAGTTATTTTTGAATGAGAAGCCCAGAAGAATGAGACTTTTTGAAGATAATTTTCTTTCTTCTTCATCAGTGATATGTGGAAAATAAGACCCACCTGATATGGTTGCTATGAAGATCAAATTGGAAAGTTCATGCTGCGTGCTTAGCATGATATTGGGATGTAGTTGGCTACCCACATATGATGTTCCTATACTTTCCCTGTACTTTCAGAGTATGATCCTGACAATGTAAAGTAATTAAATAAAATCAAAATGACTTATCTTTCAAGTAAACTACCACCAGGAAAGAAGAAAGTAAATACATGTGGAACAAAATTAAACTGTCTAGGTGGTAGGATTATGGATTTTTTTGGTTCATTCTACTGTTTGAGAGACAACAGAGGATAGCATTTTGACACATGGCTTTACTTGGCATTGAATCCAGCCCATATACCAGCTGTGTGGCCTTGGACAAGTTTCAAAACCTCTCTGTAAATGAAGATGCAATAATACTCCGGTATTAAGAAATGAGTTTATATTTGTGAAGCACATGTTAACCACTATTTAAGTAATTGTTAAATAAAATACTTTCCAAATCTGCAAAGATGAACCTGTACACTCATAATTGAAAGGAAGAGACATTCCTTTGTAAAGCAATGATAAACCCTAATTTAGTAATTTTTTTCTATGGAAGGCCTTGTTCTAAGCACTTCAGAGGATCCATTATTCTCCAATAGTTCTAAGCACTATTGGGAGGATCCATGGACTCTCACAATAATCTCATGAGGTAGGTACTATTGTCATCAGAGGCGAGAAGCCCTCAGAGGGCTACTGTGCTGGCCTCTTCAGTCTCACCAAGGTACAGGGTAGACATATGCTCAACCCTTTGTGTCCTCCCCAGTTTGCTGGCCTCTGCAGGTTGTACGCCTTGACTCTCATTTGCTTAGAGGCTGAGCTGCTCTGGATGATGAACTGGGACAAAACTGGGCTAGCCTCACCTTCTTGTCCTTTTCCAGGCACCTGCCTAGGGGTCCAGTTCCCCTCTTGTTTTTCCTCTTATCAAACTGGACTCTCTTTTCAGGTTTTCCGATAGGCAAAGGAAAGGGTTGACAGTCAAAGGACTTGGTTTGAGTCCTGGCACTGTCTTAAATGCTATGTGACTTTCCATAATAATTTGATTCCTTAGAACCTGACATTCATATGCAAATTTAAGTCTGGTCAGAGTTCCCAAGAATTTTTGTCAAAGAGAGAGAGAAGGAGAAACTTGTTGCTCGTTAAGACACTGAATGCCTGTTGTCTGGAAATACTTAAGGGAAGACAATGGTTAAAAGGCCACCACCTCCTCTAGACTTGGACTTGGAATGGCAAAGATCACTGGGAACCCCCCACCTCTCCTCCTCTCCTCCTCCCTGGCCATCATGCCCCATGGTACTGAAACACATCAGTATAGAGAAGCATACTTCTGAGGGTCACAAAGTTCTAACCTAACACTCAGGGGTAGAGTTTTTGACCCTGTTGATTTCCTGTTTTTGTAGGCAGTGATTTTCACCTTGATAAAAGTCTGCAGTAGAAATTCTCAGTGTCTTCTGCATATTTGCTGCTACCAAGGAGTAAGAGGAAAGAAAGAAAAGATATCTACAGAGTGATGTTGGTTTGCTTTTGTATATTCTTATTATCCAGAATTATCCCAATTTAAAAGTCTTAAGCCAGAGGACAACGCAATGTAATATTAAAATGCTTGCAACATTTCTTCTCTACTTTTTCAGAAATTGCCCATTTTGACACTAGTTAGGGCAATATTAATATTTTCAGGAAAATGCTTCTAGGTGGGATCAGTAAAATTTGGCCTAGCACTTTAAAAATTATTCTAATTTTGTAGTTTAAGACCTGCTAGATTTATGACATTATTTTTTAAAAAGGAGTAAAAAAAGGCTCAGTGGAAAACTACAAACTTATTTTTACCCTAAGCACTTTAAGCTTACTAAAGAAAAGAAATGCATTTTTTATTTCAACCTTTAACAGACCTATTTGCCTTGCAGGTTGCATTAGTAATTCTTCAACCTCTCCTAAAGTTGCTAGTAGTTGTGTGTATGAAAGAACCATTTCTCAGCCTTTTCTTTTTCCTGATACTTTATAAAGGAGACATTCTAACTTTCTGGTTCAAAACATTAGCATCAATTGGTGTGACTTCTTCACTATCACAGAGTAAATACACACTCGTATAATAAGAATGGCTGCTTTTTGTTGAAAAATTCACTAGATGTTCTGTTGGAAGAGTTGCATGTATTGCTTATAAATTTACATCTCTGCAATGCAGATATTATTATCCCCACTCCACAGAAAAGAAAATTGAGGATTTGAGCATCTAAGGTGCTTCATTGTGATTATACAGCTAGCATGGTACAGAGCCTGGACTCCAAAACCAGGCTGGTACTCTCTCCGATTCACCAGAAGTTATCAAGCCATTTTAGAATCAAATAGAGAGCCATGCAGAAAAATATGATTGATAGGAAAGTGTCCAATGTAAAGCTGATTTTGCTTGCAATTTTCTATAGTTACAGGTAGTTGGCAGAGTAGAGTAAAAATAACTTTGCCTTTGAAATCTTTTAGACCTGGACTCAAAACCAGCTTTACCATTTGGCAGGCACATGGCTTTAGAGAAATTACTTAGTATCTATAATTCCAACTCATAAAGTTGAGAAGATTAAATAAGATAAATAAGTACCAAACACATTACCTGCACCTGGTAACACTTAATAAGCAGTATATATCTGTTTAGTCTATTTTTTTAAAGGCATGTACTTTAAACTGCCTAAAATAGAAATATTCAAAAGTAGATGTCCTGTGACTTCCCACTGTCAGCATGACTGTATTTCTTTTGTTTTTGTCACTTATCAACAGGAACATAAACCACCTTCTGACAGAGGATTTGCAGGATTTGTAAGAGGAGCTATTTCCCCTGATGCACGTTTGAGAAGGAGCAATTCTTTTCCCCACCAGAAAAGTAAAGGCCACTTTCCTTTCTCAGGTGCACAAGTTTCTACTATGTGAAAGCAGATTGAATGCAGGTCCAACGAGATTTGGCAAGCAGTCTAATCAGCAGTGAAATGGGCTTGGGACTCAACATGAGTTATCACAGTCATTTTTAGAAATACCCAAATGGAAAACTTTTTTGGAGTTGGAATGTGAAGGTGAATTGACTGTCCTATTAAGGACTGGTCTGTAGTTTCCATAGGTCT
This sequence comes from Glossophaga mutica, assembly GCA_039655065.1. Classification (NCBI taxonomy): domain Eukaryota; kingdom Metazoa; phylum Chordata; class Mammalia; order Chiroptera; family Phyllostomidae; genus Glossophaga; species Glossophaga mutica. Next base: position 18,419,551 of record CM077304.1, on the reverse strand, counting down.
TTTGAATTGAAAGGATGTTAAAAGGACTTGAAACACCAATTTCTCTAGCTACTAAACAAAGTTTGACCAGCACCAATAAACAGAATGGAATTAGGCAGCAGTAGCTTTGAATGGTGGAAAAAGTTGCTTTTCTAAAAGATCAGGAAAAAGGAACTGTGTTCACCGAGTCCAGGAAGAAGTGACAGTTGATTTAATCCAACGAGTTCACGAGAGGAACAGCTTGGCAGAGCTGGAGGGGCATGCGGGCTGAGACCAAAGGGCTGTCTGCAGGGAGGGCGGTCCAGGAGGGCTGAGAGGACAAAGAAGGTTTGTGACAATATTCTACACTCTCTCCAGAAACCTATCCTTCCATCCATGTATTCTCTCACATCCATCCTGTGAGGAAGTTTCTCTTATTAACTAAATTTAATAGAATGGGAAACAGAGGCACAGGCAGGGAGACGAGTTCGGCCAAGGCCACAGCAAGGCAGACACAGGATTAGGACTTGCGTCTCCCTGGTCTCACTCTTAATCACAGTGCACAGCTCCATACATCCATGTACATAAATAGGTGTGCAAACAACTATTTGAGTATATCAGATCATATAAAATTCCAGCTCACTGTGAACCCCACTGTCAAAAAACAAAAGTTCAAAACACTATACATTTCAGGTAGAGAATGTCCAAAATGCCACGATGACCTGTATCATGAGGAAAACTGAAAACAAAGGAATACAAACAGCTGCTGAAATCACCAAGCTGAAGTCAGGGATGCTAAAGGTTACTGAACTCTTTCACAGATACTTTGAGAGGAGTACCTCTGTGCTGATGCTGACTACTCATCATTTTCCTCAGCTAATATCATTGCTGCATGGAATATCGTAAAGTTTAGGAACAAAGAATATAATTCTAGAATCCTCTACAGGGAGGCGGGGAAGTTCATTTCAAGGAGAAGCGGATGTATTTTCCACTTGTTTTTGCTTTATCACGGCACATTAACTTGATGAAAATTTCCCTTGTGAATATGAGGAATTGTTTTGACCTTATGTACTTGTATGTTTATTTTGATGATTCTAAATTTAGCAAACCATTATTGTCACCATTGATCCTAGAGAATTACTCACCTGTTAGTGAGTCAATAACTGATGGGTTTAGGGTGTCATGAGAGATATTGACTGTCAAATTTATTTACAGTAATGGATGCCTTTTTAATTGTTCTCTGTTCCTGTTCCTAAAATAACTAAGTGGGGATGATCACTTCCCTGGATGAAGAAAACGCTCATAAGTCAGAGGTGAAAGGTGTTTGAGCTTACTTGAGAAGAAATGGAACATGTCTAAAGAACCTCTAGGATTCTTCTAACTCTGGCAAAAGCCTAAGCAGCACTCTGGAGCTCAGTGGACCATTGTCTCCCGTGGGAACATCCCCTGCCTTTCCTGCATGAAGCGGTACCCGCCTCCTCTACCTCTCCACGCTGACTTACTCTCCACCACCCTTCACAGGGGAAGACCTTCTCCACCTACAATAGTGTCTGACATAGTCAGACAAGTCTGGGCACTCTACTGAGTATGTCAAAGTACTGAATTCATTCACAGGGCCGTTTCCGCTGTTCTACTGTGAGCTCCTTAAATATAAAAATGGTGTATGTTTATGGCCTTTATATGCCCGGAGCCTTGCTTTGTGCCTGGACCTTCACATGTGCTCGGTGGAAAGTTATTGAGAAGTAGTATGGGTGGTGGTAAGATTTTGGAACCAGTGTTCAAATCCTGCCTCTGCTACTTACTAGCTCTGTAACCTTCTCAAGTTACTAACCACTTGATACCTCAGTTTCTTTATCTGCAAAATTGGGATAACAGAAGAGTTATAAGATAACTGGGAGAATTCAATGTGTTTCTTTTTATTTTTATTTATTCATTTATTTAATTATTTTTAGACAGAAGGGAAGGAAGGGAGAAAGAGAGGGAGAGAAACATCAATGTGTGGTTGCCTCTCATGCACCCCCTACTGGGGACCTGGCCCACAACCCAAGCACATTTCCTCCCTGGAAATCAAACCAGTGAGCCTTTGGTTCGCACAACGGCATTCAATCCACGGAGCCACGCCAGCCAGGGCTCAATGTGTTTTTATGTGTAAGATGTTTAAAACAGTTACAAGCAATCCTCAGTCCCAGTGGCTCAACAAAATAAAAGGTTATCTTTCCAGTATGGATGATCCTTGCCAGGTGGCTGTGCTCCAGAGAATGACTCCCGGATCCAACTCCTTCTGTCTTGTAATGCCATCATCTTTACTTCATGGCAGCCAAGATTCCACAGAAGGGGAAGAGAGGAGGATTGTTTCTAGAAAGTTTTCTTAATGGCAAGGCCAGATAATAACACGCATCACTCTCTCCAAAACCAGCCTCAGGACCCTTCCCAGATGCCAGGAAACCAGCCAACATGGCCTACATTACGTGTGCCGGCTTAATATGAACTAGTTTGGTGAATGTATAGTATTGTATCTGCCACTCAGAAGACTTAGATGCTAACAATTATTTATAAAATTAAAAGCACTAAAATCAGATAAGTAGATGGATATGATGGACAGTATCGTGTCAATTGCTTAAGCGCCATTATTTTAATTTTAAATTCAATTGTTATGTGCCCATCCTTCTGCATTATCCTGGCACCACTCTGCTGTGCTTGATGCTTCCAGCCCACGTGGGACCTTTAAACCAAGGGTCACAAGGAGACAAATCAGGGGACGTAAACAAACAATGCAGCAAAGGTGGGTGGGGCCCGCAGGGCTCTGGGGAGCACACCTGCTCCACCCGGAAACCCTGCAGCCCTCGGCAGGAACGCCAGCCTGGACTTGCCCAGGCCCTCCAATTTCTCAAGAAAAGCCAGAAACAGTGATTCTTATGCAAAATCTCCCAAATTTAAATGTTTGCAACTACTTCCAAGATTTTTAAAACACAGGGTGGGCAAACTATATGTTTGCTAATGAAAACACAGCCTTTACAAAGAAATGTTAAGATAATATGTTAATATTTTAAAGGGATATGTTGATGAGACTTAAGATAGTGATGAAAAGATGCTCAAGAAAATGGTGTGACAGCAAGACCATGAGATGTATCAAGTCAAAAAAGTGGAAGCTTATTTTACACGTCTGCTCCCCACCTGGCGCAGAGCGCAATGTGTTCTCTCTGATAGTAGGCTATGCTCCCTATTTTAAAATGCTGGTTAAGTGCATAGAGCCTGGAGCCAGTCTACCTAGATTTGAAACCCAACTCTGTGACTTCACTGGCTGTTAATCCAGTTCCCCTCTTTTTTTTTTTCTTTCTTTCTTTTAATTTATTGATCCTAGAAAGAGAGAGGAAAGGGGGTGGGGATAGAGAGAAAGAGAAAGAGAGAAATTGATTTGTTGTTACTTTTACTTATGCATGCATTCATTGGTTGATTCTTGTACGTGCCCTGACCAGGAATTGAACCTACAACCTTGGTCTATCGGGATGATGTTCTAACCAACTGTGCTACCTGGCCAGGGCCTCCAGTTCCCCTTTTTGTAAGCTGAGGATATAAGTGGTATCACCTCAAAGTATTGCTGAGTGGTTTCAATGAGCTAATGTGTGTAAAATATTTAGAACATGCCTCATGTGTTTTGGATATATGTTAGGTATTATTCCTATTATTATTATTACCTCTGGTTTGTAGGCCAAGTTTGACCTGTGGGACTTTAGTTTGCAATTTCCCTTTAAACCATGGCAACTGGGATTCAAAGAAGAAAGTACTTAGTGTCTGATAAAACCAAGCATTCAAGAATAGCCCCTGCTGCCCAGGAAGTGCCTGGCACCTCCTTCTTTGATTGGCCCCACCCTCAGTCTTTGCTCCTGACTCCACTCCTGCTACTTGGCTCTGGTTTCAGTGGCTATAGCTTGTGGATGGTGGGTCCCTCTGTGTATTCGTCAGCTACCAGCACTCTTCTTTTTTGGAATTTTGGCTCACCGGCCTATTATATAAAATAAATGAGTGTAAAAATTTAGTTCCTGTACAATATTTTATATTTTTCCTACAGTTGCCTGTTAATTTTGCTACCCTATTGCTTAACACATAATATCCATTTAAAATATTTTAACAAAATGTCTCTTTTCCCTGAATTTATAATTTCATTTTAAAAAGTCATGACCCCAAAAGATCAGGATCAATGAAATATCTTGTTGGTTCCAATTTACTCTTACTTCGTAGTTTACCCAGCATATGCCAGACAGAATGCTAAGAACTTTCACAAGCATTTTATTTAATCTTTATAATTATCCAATGCATTTTGGTAATATCATCCCCATTTTACAGTTTGGGAAATGTTCCAAAAGCGTTAGTCACTTGCTCAATATCACACCACTGGGAAATGGCGGATTAGGGAATCTGACTTAAATTCAGTGTTCTTCATTACTTCATGCTGCCTCCCACGGTTGTGATTCAGCACTTGGAAATATGTTTCGAACAAATAAATAGCCTAGAAAAATATCCATCCATTAAAAACTATTCCATTGTCCCTCTCCGTACCTTGTCATGACTGTGATGGAGGAGAGCACCAGTTGTTTGAAATATTCAATAACAATTCCTCGGGTGGTAGTTCTAATTTTAGCTTCCTGTGGACGCTGTTTCTTCAGGCAATGAATAATTTGCATGGCAAGTTTACTTCTGAGAAAGACGTTGGAGTTGAAACCAAGGACATTTAGGATAGTTTCATAGGAAAGCTTAGCTTCAGAACTGCATTAAGACTTGCTAAAAATTCATCATTGATGGTTCACTATTGATTATAGAATCAATCTTTGTATAGTTTTCAAGTGTCTACTAAATTTTACTGCAGCAAAATAAGCATTTATATTTCCACAATGATAATGGTAAGACAGTGACTCTTGAAAGCTCATTTGAAACTGTATTTTTGTTCCTGGTAATAACTTTTGTCATTTCTTGACCACCTCCCACCCCCATCCAGGCTTTGTAAAACTATTAAAAAATTGAGGGACCTAGGATACAGGTTTTTATCTCAGGTCATCATACTCTTTCATCTACTACTTTCTTTGGTTCAGTCAACTACTAACCCTCAGTCCACTTCCCCTAGTTTTTATAAAAATTTTCTCTCCAATCTCATTGTCATTCTTTCTAACACCATTTTATCACAATTCTTGGTGAGTTCTGTAGACCAAAGTATGGTCAGGTAGCAAATATTTTAGGCTTTGTGGACCAAGAGATAACAAAAATATTATGTAAGTATTTGTATAACTAGGAAGAAAAGTCTTGCCCCATTGTATCCACCCCATTTACCTGGGGTGCCGCTGCAGTCGGTTTCACCCTCCTCCTCAGGGACCCAGGTCCCAGAATGCTCGTTCCTCCTGAGGAGTCCAGCCTTTTCAACTTGGGCAACTGGCCGCAAGTGAGGGAACTCCCTGAATCACCAACTCCTAGGCTTAGATTTCACAGGTTGGTGCCTGGTAGTTGCTGACAGTAGAGTCTCCAGGGGGTTGGTGATGACCAGCATGAGTCCGGAGCAACAATGAGGCGTGGTCATCCGCTGTGGAGGCTCGCACTGGGAGTGGGGGTGGACACAGCAAAGGGAGGCACCTGATGGTCTCTGAGGCTCGCAGTGCTACCAGCTCCGGCAGGGCTTGGGGACCATACAAAACCAGGCAGTGGGCCAGAACAGGCCAGATCAGGCTGTGGAGGGACACCCCCTGATGTAGATTACCATTCCGGTACCTTGTCCTCTCAATCTCTTGACCTCTCTTTTTCTGATGATCTTGTCCTCACCTACCTTTGACATTCATTCTGTGGTTATGCCTTCCCATCACTGAAAACAGCAACCACTTGTCATAAATTCAATTCTAAGTGTTCTCTCTCTTACTCTACCTATCTTTCCAGTACGTTCCCTCTAGTCCTCCAACACCAACAATTCTTCAACCCACCATCACTGACAACCCACTGATCCTTACCTCCTTTTACATTGCGTTTCAATATCTTCAGATTAAAACCCACAGGAATCAGAGCCACGACTCCCTTCTATAAAGCTCTAACTCTCTTGAAATTCTCTGACTTCATCATTGCTCCTGGTGCAACCCTAGCCCCACCTAAACACAAATTTCTTTCAACTCCTTTCTGCACCCACACGACTGAATGGAGGGGAAGAAAAAAATACCATACTGGCTGGTTTCTCTTTAAATTCATAACCTCTCCCCTCAAGTGGTCTCAGTGCTGCCTGGTAACCCTGCATTTACTCACTTTCCTAGTTACTATTACATGTCTCCTTTTTTCTCCAATTCTAGTATCCTCTCATTCTCGGTTGATGAACATGCTTCCTATCTCAATGAAAAAATAAATCAAGAGATATTTCTGTAAGGTTACACTACTCCATCTATCTACCCACTCACCTCTGTGCCCAAAGAGTTGCCTTTCTCTCCTGAGCATGCTCTGTCCATGTTCCCCCTCTAAGGCAACTCATGCATTAAACCCTATTCACCTTGCCTGCTCAAGGAGGTCACTTCAGAAATTCACACTTCTCTCTGCTTCATCATTAACTTTTTCTTTTTACTGTGTCATTCTTGCAAATGTTCGAGAATGCTGCAATTTATCTCAGCTTCAAAAAGCCCTCTTAATGCTACATGTCCTAAAGATACTTCTGCATTTTTCTGTCCCTTATTGATGCGTACTGATACTTACAGATACTCTCTGACTCCAGTTTTCTCCCTTCCTATTCTGCCTTTAACCCATTCAAACTGAGATTTGCCTCCCGCACTCCACCAAAACTATTCTAGTCAAAGTCACTGGCTTCCAGATTGTTGCAGCCAATGAACCCAGTGAGTATTACTCATCTTAGTTCTTCATCTTAATTGACCTTTCAGCAGCATATGGTGCTGTTGATCATTCTCCTTTTCAAAATTTCTTCTTAATTGATATGACAGAAGATCATACCCTCCCAATTTCCTGCAACCTTACTAACATGCCTTTCTTAGTTTTTACTGGTTCTTCATCTCCTCAACCTCTAAACACTTAAGTGCTCACTAATCCTTAGACATTTCTTCCATATATACTCACTGTGGGGATATCATCCAGGGTAATGGTGTTAAATACCATCTTTATACCAACCACATCCAAATTTACATCGCTGGTCTAGACCTTTTCCTTGACCCCAGACTCATGTAACCAATTATCTTTTCAGTGTTTGTTCTTGGGTTTCTAAAATGTGTGTCAACTTAAATATGGCCAAGGGGCTTTCATTTTTGATAGTAAAATTATCTGGATACCTGGTTTGATTCTTTCAATGAAATATAATTAAAACTATTGAGTTGAATTTTTTCGTGAAGATGATGTCAATAATCAGATAATAAAGTAAGACTAAAGCATGAATCATGAACAATTAGCAGAACACAGAGGCTTACATTCATGCCCAGGCACTTTGACCAGTAGAAAAAGAAGGTACAACATTCATGGTTTACATGATACATGAAAAAGTTAAAAAAACCTTAGTCCTGCCCAAGATGAAAAAACCTAATAGGCAATCATCTCCTTATAAAATGGCACCCCCAAAGGCTATATCATCAGCTTATAGGTGATACATAGTCTTACAAGTGATATATCAGTTTATGATAATATATCACCATATAGATTAGTAAGTGGGTGATATCTGGTAATATAAGTACTCCAATTTTGTTCTTAGCTATCCTAGGTTCTTTGTATTTCCATATAAACTTTAGGATCTGCTTTTCAATTCCCACTAAAAACCCACTGCCAGTTTATAATTGGGCTTCCATTGAATCTATAGATCAACTTAACAACACTGCTATTCATAAGAAACATGGTATACCTCTCTATTTACTTAAAGCATTTTTAATTTCTCTCAGTTATGTGGTAGTTTTCAAGTTTTTGGTTTAGAAGTTTTATACCTCTTAATTGTATTCTTATGCATTTTATACTTTAAAAACTAACACAAATGTTATTTTTAGAGTTTTTTAATGGTTATTGTTATAACACGAAAATTTAATTAATTATCCAGTAACTTCACTAAATTCAATAATTCTTGTAATTTGATTGAACATTCTTTTCAGTTTTCTGATCACATTTGCTTTTAACTCCGGTAATCCTGATGATTTGACATTACTTCTGTGAAGAATAATCTCTACTCCACTTCTTACTTTTGATTTTCTGAGGAGAAATTAGAGTGACATGAGAAAGTAATCTAGGTGAAGAACCCAAAGGTATAAAATATACAAAAGATTATAAATTAGGTCTTTTTCTAGTCTTATCTCTCACCTCTCATTGAGAATATACTTCAAAGCTTGAAAACTTCTGGCATATTCCACAAGAAAGTAAGACTTCCCCAAAGGCATATTTGGAAATTATTCCAAAATTCTCCTTCATCCACCTTTTCTTTCAAATGTCTATTATTACACTTGAACTCTGAGGAGTAGTAAATTAGACTATATCTTCCAATTTTTCTATCTTTAACAAAAATATCTTCCAATTTTTCTGTCTTTAACAAAATCAGTAATTACTTAGATGGTAATGTGGATATAACAAAAGACCAAAGTTAAAAGGTGGCTTTCAGGTCTTATTGAAGAATAACAGAGAAGGGAAAAGAGTCCAGGCTCTAGCATTCCAAGAGTTAGGTGGAAACCCTCTCTCCTCCACTTGCTAGATGAGCGATCTTGAATGAATTACCTTTGTCAATGTCCTTTTCTGCACCTCCGTAATGAAGATATCAATTGCCTCTTCTCGGCGATGCCATGAGGGTTCAGTAACAGGACGCATACAAAGCAACTGGCTCAGGGTCTGGTGCACCACACGTATTCAGTGAGCACCAGCTCTCTAGACCAATGGTTGCTAGAGGGAAGGGTGCTGGGGGACTGGGCGGGAAAGGTGAAGGGATTGAGAAATACAGATTGGCAATCCCAAAATAATCACAGCGATGTAATGTACAGCACAGAGAATATACTTAATGCCATTGTAATAACTATGTGTGGTGCCAGGTGGATACTGGAAATATCAGGGGGGAACACCTTGTAGAATATACTATTGTCTAACCACCAAGCTGTGTGCCTACAACTAATAAAAATAATACTGAAGTAAACTGTAATTGAAAAAATGTTTAAATTAAAAGTCTTAAAATAAATAAATACTAGTACTCCTTTTAGCTCTATTGTTTTAAAATATATCACACTTAATCTTTTCCCAAGAAAACCTGACATGTGAGTCACTGCAAATCAATTTGGGATCTTATTAAGTTTATCTCATTTTTCTATTTATAAACTGTAACCAAACCTCAAAACATTATTTTATTCCAGAAGAATTTAAAATTTGAATAGTTTGCCATCACACCACATCAAAGGTGTCAAGCAGACACTACAAATTCACATCATTCCACTTCTGTGGGATCCTGATACTTACTGCCTTCCAAATATCCCTTCTCATTCCTTGTAGCAGTTCTTTCAAATCTCCATTCTTTTCAAGGCCTCAAGGACACCTCAGTCCCATAGCTCTCAGAAGAGATTAAAAAATAAAAGCTTTCAGCCATGGAATTCCCTGAAGACCCCTCTCCTCACTTCATTATGTTTCTGGTCTTCACTTCTCACTTATTTTCCTTCTTATTTCAAAGATATGTTCTTTCTTCTTTGTAAAGCAATCCCTTCAGTTGCATTCTTTACCTCATTCTTTATCTCCCCCAGTATTTACTGAATCATCTATTTCCTCCATATTTAACACGTTCGATTTCTTCATCTGAGCAGGCTCTTCTCTCTTGTTTGCAAACAGGCTGAGAGTTTGGTCCTTGCTTCCTTTCTCATTCTGCATTAGCTCCGTGGAATTCTCTCACATCCCATCCACGCTCCTTTCTGGTGACTCTCACATTCTCAGCTCTGGCTCTGACTTCATGCATGAGCTCAAGATCAGTATTTCCTACTACTGCTTGCTTGGCATTTTCACTGGGCCATTTTACCCAAAATTTAAATTTAATGAGGCCAAAATGGGATGTTAGACTCTTCCCTCACCCACCCTCATTTGGGCGTAACCCTGAGGAACGCTAGGCTCTCTGTACTGAGCTAGTTGGAAAATGGAGAAATTGAAACTGGCAGGTTTGGAGCTAAAGGAATAAAGTCAGCAGTCAGGCCTACCGAAATGTGGAAGGAAAAATAAGCACTGGAATAACATATGCAAGAGAAACTAATATAGTGAAGCAGGGGTCAGTAGGTTAGAGCAGCGATTTTCAACCAGTGTGCTGCAAGAATTTTTAAAATATGCAATATCTGACTATTTAGTCATAGGTGCTGACCTCTTCTCCCTAATATTTTCAAATTTAAAAAAATGACAACAGCCAACATGACGATAGTAGTTCAGTGTAAATGAATCTAAATCATATCTATTTTTTGTTGAATCAGCATAAAATATTATTTTTGGTGTGCTGCAGAATTTTCATAATTAGTTTATGTGTGCCATGAGATTAAAAAAAGGTTGAAAAGTGCTGGGTTAGAGCAATGTGGAAGTTAGGCAGTTGGGAATGTACAGCTCCTGAGTTGTCTCCCTGGTTGGGACTAGAGTTCCATTCAGTGGTTGAGGATACAAGAGCAGAGCTTCCGGGAATAGAGAGCTGGCAAAAGCTTGTAGATTTCCGGGTCCCATTTCAACAGAAAGGTTGGAACCCGAGGTAGTTTTCCCTGCCTCAGTGATAGAATTGTGTACATGCTAAAGGCTGATCCAGCAATCCCACATCCGGGGATACATCTGAAGGAAGTCAAGTCACTATCTCAGAGATATCTTCACTCATATGTTCATGGCAACATTATTCACAATAGCCAAGACGTAGAAACAAGCCAAGCATCTGATGATAAATAAATTCCCATGGGATAATATTCAGCCATAAAATAGAAGGAGATCCTGCCATTTGCAATAACATGGATGAATCTGAGGGCATTATGCTAAGTTAAATAAGTCGGACAGAGAAAGAAAAATATTGCACAACCTCAATAATATATGCAGAATCTGAAAGAGTCTAACTCATAGAAACAGAGACTAGGTTAGTAGTTACCAAGGGCTGAGGCTGAGGGAAAATGAGGAGATGCTAGTCAGAGTACAAACTTCCAGTTATAGGATGAATAAGTCCCGGGGCAGCTTGTGTCCACCACATTGACTATAGTTAACAACAGTGTATTACATAGTTGAAATTTTCCAAAAGAATAGAACTTAAATATTCTCATCACTTTAAAAAATGGTTAACTATGTGAGGTGATAGATGTTAACTAATCTCACTGTAGTAATTAATTCATAACATATACATGGTATACACATATATCAAATCATCACACTGTACACCTTAAACTTATATAATATTGTTTGTCAATTGTATCTCAAATAGAGCTGGTGATAAAAGAAAAAAAGGCAGCTGAAGTGGATTCATAATAGAAAAATACAGCAGGTATGAAATAATGCCAGCTTTATGAAGCCTAAACTACTTGAATCAAATGTATTCTCTCAACAGATCTTTACTGATCACTTCCTGTGTGCAAAGCAAACTGAGCTGTGGACTGGAGTTGCGATTGTGAACAAAATAAATTCACACCACACTGCCCTGTCTCTCATCGGCAGTCTGGGGTAAGTTACAAAGCAGTGAAGAGCCAATTACAATACAGAAGCAGAGGGCGCATGCCAAGATAGGAAGTGCAGTGTGCTAAGGGACACCTAACCCAGAATTACAAAATTAGGAAATAAATGGTGAGCACTTGTCATGTTAGCTGCTAGTTAAGCATCTTTAATCCCTTTGGAATCCTCAGAAAATTTTCAGCCTTACACATCTGAAATAGGACCCAGAAATCTTGCCACCCCGGCATCTTTCATAACTGGGCACAGGTGTGTTCCCTAGGCCACCCCAATCAGCTTTGCCTCTGAGAGGTTTGGGTTTAGAGCCGTGAAAGATAAATATGGAGGCTCCCCATGGAACAATGAGCCTTCGAGGCACCCAAGCCTTAGCAACTGCACTGGTTGGAAAGTTCGTTCCTGAATCAGGTTTGACATCAACACTGGCAGCAGCAGCAGATCTAAGTCAGGTCAGGTTCCAAAACCAAATCAATGCTCCAAAATTTTATGAGCCATGTAATAACCTTCTCCGCTTAATAAACCAGACTTGATTTCTACCACTGGTCACTAAAACCACTTCCTGACAAATATTAAACACTTCCCAGGGGAAACAATATCAAAACTGAGGTATGAACAGAGTAGGGCTGCTGTATGATGCCTATGAAACTTATTGAGAGTAAATTCTGAGAGTTCTCATTACAAAAATAGTTTTTCTTTTTTTTCATTTCTTTTTTATTTTATTTGTATGACTTAAAGGACGTTAACTAAGCTTACTGTGGTAATCATTTCATAACATAGGCAAGGCAAACAAACCTTCATATAGGATTACCTTACCATCTGACACTCCTATAGTGATGCATGTCAGCTAGATCTCAATAAAACTGGAAAAAGAAAAGAGGAGTGGGGGTTAGCTTGGGAAAGAGCAGAAGGAACAACAGGGCCCCCTGCAGAACATTGTATATTTAAGGGACAAGAACAATTAGATGGCATGGGAAATGGTGAGAGATGAGACTGAACAGGTCAGCAGGAACCCAGCCTTGAAGGATCTCGTAGACCAAGTTAAGAAGCTCTTTACCAAGACTGACTCTGCAAGTGAGCAGGACTGAGTTTGTGGCTGAAGATCTCATTGCCAAGAACTAAGAGGCTGAAAGAGGCTCCGGCTGACTTTACTGTTCTCCCAATCCTGCTTGCTGCCTCCAAGAATGAAATTTCCCCAAAAGTCTTCAGCCAGGGCTGAGTGAGTCTCATTACTCAGCAAAGTAGACATTGCAAAAGAGAACATCTAAAACAAGGTGTCCATCATGAAATACTTTCTAACACAGAGCTCGAAACTACCTGCGAGAGTTTCATCTAAAAGGCAAATGGACTTTCAACCCAAAAGTATAAAAACAAAACAACAATAACAAAAATATCTCTGTCGTGGTGCTTTTGCCTGGGGAACCCAGTTCGTGTTCCATTTACCATGGTGTGTTCCAGATCGGGTGTGCCAGAACATCCTCCGCAAGTATCTAGTTCGGAGGTAGGTAGAAAGACTGCCACAAATTCAGCCGCACTGTTTCAATTACCAATGATCACTTGGTACCTGAAGACCTGATATCAGTGTGTTCACAGGATATTAATAAATATTGTTACAAAACACTCATAAGATCAAATAATAGTGAGTAACACTTATTGAAACAGAGCTTATATGCTGAGAGAATGTTTGCTGTGCACCCAGATCTCCAGGCTGGAGAGACAGTACACAGCGTGGTCCAAGTTGATTTATGTAATTCCCATCTTGCCTGTGTCTGGAGAGGTGGCCCACAAAACCCGTTTTACGTTACTTAGTCTCTTTAATATGACCTGCTAGTCATGTACAGCTGAGACTTAAGTTAATGTTTACCTCAAAGAGTAAAAAACTAACCAAAAAAAGCATAAGCCAGGTCATGTCACTTGTCCTTAGGCTTGCCACCTCACTCTGATGTTGCTTTCCTTTTTATGAGAAAGACCTAATTTCATATATCTGATAGTTTCCTTTTTCACCGTTTTTTTTTTGTTTGTTTGTTTACTTGCTTTTTACTTTCTTGTGTTTATTACTCGGTTCTGTCCTGTGTTGTTGGTCTTGTGTCTTGGGGAGAAAGTTTCTTCATTAAGTTCTCCTGAAAAACTTACACTTTCCAGGATCCAATCAGATTTTCACATTTTAACTGGGTCTGACACATTTTCCAATTAAGATACACACTCAAATATAAACAAAGCCAGGACCTTGAAGTGGGCAGGGAAAGTTTCTTAATGAGGTCCTCTGTTTCAAAAGGCTGTTGATACGAATCAAAAATAAGAAAGCTCAAGGAAAAAAGATCAGTTATAAATTAGTATAGGATAAGCAGAGTAAAAGAAAAAAATACCAGACCTTAAAATTTTTCGAATTGCAGCTTGAATGGAAAATCTACCTCTTGATCGTGGCTGTCCTAGCAGAAGGAAATGAATCAGATCTACTGTGTCACCAAAGACCGTCAGACCCCAATAAACAGAAGGGTGCTGCCAAGCCTTCCATATTTACCTAGACCCGTGGTTCTCAGACTTAATCTACCTTTGCAAACCCTCTAGCTTTGTCAAAACGCAGATTGCTGGCTCTCACCCCAACAGTTTCAGACTCAGTAGTTCAGCGATTTCTATCAAGTTTCCAGGTAATGCTGACAATATTGTTTTGGGTACCACTCTTTGAGAACCAGACATAGATGATAGCAGACAACAGTCTATTGCTGACAAATCACTGGCTCTTTTTCATTTTCTCCCACCTCCACCCATTTTGTCTGACAGCAAAATGCTGGAGAGCAGATGTTTGGGTCTGAGACACACTGGGTTCAATCCTAGATATGCCATTCACTATCTGAGGTTCTAAAACAAGGTCGTCACCCTAGGTAAACCCCAGTCATCCCTGGTGCAGAACAGGGCAAGAACAGCCCCAACCACGTGGACAGCTGTGAAGAATGCACGCCACAAGCTCTCAACAGAAACTCTGGTTCGCAATAAACCGTTCAACAAATGGGGTCTTAAATGAGTATCGTTTTGTCGACTTTTCAGAAATACCCAGTGGTATCTTGCCCCTAAACTCCAAATACTAGGTGAAGAGAGTCTGGGTGTTTTAAATAGCATTTATCAAAAATCCACTGGCAATACATATAAAATCATCAGACCTCCAAGACACAAACCAAAAATTATTACAGAACTCATTCTAAAATTATTGAGGTTGCTTTTTTTTAAGATTCTTTTTTGATAGGTGAATATTTTCTCCAATTGCTTTTCCCTTTGTATGGTTTCCATCTATAGCAGGAATTAGAATTTGGGGATCCCAGGCAAAAAAAAAAGAAAAGAAAAGAAAATTCCAGAAGGGCTTCCATGCAATTACTAACTGTAAAATAAGAAGGGAGTCTAATATAGGGTGGGACAAAGTAGGTCTGCAGTTGTGAGTATGCAAAACCCAGAGTGTATCATTGTATTATTATGTATTAATTATTCTGTTATTTTTATATAAACAAGTAAGCCCACTTTTGCCCCACCCTGCATTTCTTGGGCATCCTCAGATCTCCACGTAAACCTCGGGGGCCCTCTCTCTGACCTCCTCCTGCCCTTCCCATCAGGCTTGGTTAGAACCCCCTGCTATGGGCATAGCTGGCACCCTGTATATTAAATATATTATATATATATAATATAATATACTTTATATATATATATAATATATACCTTGAATATTTTACACATTTGTCATCATTCCACGAATCATTTGTAATAATTTGTTTAATACCTATTTTCTCTCCTCTAGCACACTTTTCATGAGAGAACCATGCCACTAGTTCCCTACTGTAAGCCCTAGAATAGAACCTAGAGCATAGAAAGCCCATAGTAAATGTTTGATGAAGATCAGATGACATGACCAAATTCCTGAGAATTCTAAACAACAGAATGAGGAAACCATTTTTTTCTTGTACATATTCAATAGGCATATTTCAGAAATGTATGTATTTGATAAGAAAAAGTAAGATTTGACTTCTCCAATGTTTTTAATTGTTGGATATCAGATTTTCCCACTGAATTAAGAACTTTATTAATCCAGCGTAAGAGCCAAATTAAAGAACCACTAATACAGAGATGTTTACTTAAGAAATAATGAGGTTTGGGAATTTTTACACACACTGGGAAGTCATATATCAGTAAGACATCTACATGATATTTGGCAAAATTCATTCAACCCAGGTTTTGGGGGGTTTTTTTCTTCGTTGGTTTTTTTTTTTCCTGTTGAAAACAATGAATTTTTTCCTTCTTACTTTGGTTTGGTATATTTCCTCCAATATGAGTGTAAATGTAAATGCACTTCGACGCCTTTGCTTTTCTTTCTTCATTTTAAATTACCTCTCCACTTCACCACAAATTGTATATTTGGAGTTCCATTTGTGGCCAAAATGCAATTGTTTAATTGTGCAATATGTAATTTGTAATATAATTATGCTGGCCAAATTATTTCCTGGGCTGCTCAATTACTATGATTACATTTGTTAAGTTTACAAGCCACATGCTGTTATTCTCCTTTTCTTCTGGCTGGTAAATGGTTTTATTTCCCTTTTAGTTCTTGGGCTCACGGCTTCGAGTGGGTGTCATAAGGGGGAGTGAAATTTGATACCGTGTTTTCTACCATTACAGCTCCACTTGTGTTAATGACATGGGAGCTGAAAAACCACAAACAACTTTTACTGTTATGTATCCACTCAACACTGAGATTGACGATAGCACATTTCACACTCATCTTCCAGAACATTCCATCTTCTATGGGGAAAATGGATAGCATTTACTGCATGTGTTCTATATGCCAGCTACTAGCCTAAGCACTTCACATACATTTTAATGTTCACCTTTGGGACAAAACTGTGAGGTTAATGCCACAATTATCATAGTCTTCGCCTATGTTCCCCAAAAAGCGGAGCCTGTGATGATGGTTTGAGTTTGGGCGGTTTATTTTGTAAACAAAGAAAAGGAGGGAGGACTGGGGAGAATGGAACAGGACAGTGTGGGAAGCCAGCCTGAGAGTGTTATCTGGCCCATGTACACCATGAGCAATGGGGCTGCTAACTGATGAGGGCAGCTCTGAGGGGCTGTGCAGAAAGCACCACAGAATTATTTGTCTGAGACTCTAAGGGGACTAGTCCCACCCCCACACCCTGTGTTCTGTCCTTGACAGAATCCAGAGTTGGCCTTTAGGGTATCGACAGTATAACACTTCCAGGGCTGAGACGCCTGAAAGTAGGGAGCCCTGCAGGTGACCTTTGCAGCTGCAGCAGAGAAGCCTTGGGGCAAAATGTGAGACCTGTGTCCTCGGTCGCCTCGGGAGTAAAACGGTAGGCACCGTGACATCGGGTGCAAAAGTCGTCTTATACCCACTGTTTTTCTTTCTCCTTTATGACATATTTTGAAGATCTTTTATTAATATTTCTATAATTCACCAACATTTTTGCAGCCTTATTGGGGTATAAGTAAATGCAATTTGATGAATTTAGACATATGCATAAATCCATGATACCATCACCACAATCAAGATAATAAACATATCCATCACTTCCAAAAGTTCCTGTGTGTGCGTTTGTCTTTTATGTTTCTGTGGTAAGAACCTTTGAGAGCTACCCTGCCGACAAAATATTAAGTGCACAACATTGTATTGTTAACTACAGGCATTATGCTGCCCAGCAGATCTCCAGAATTTATTCATCAACCTATTGTGTAACTGTAACTTTACACCCATTGCACACTCTCTTCATCTCCCTCTACCATCCCTTCTTAATGATCATTCTGTTTTCTGCTTCTGTCATTCAGACCATTTTAGATACTTCATGTAAATGGAATCAGGCAGTATTTGTTCTTCTGTGACAGACTTATTTCACTTAGTAGAATGTCTTCAAAATCTGCCCATGTTGTTGCAAATGAACCATTCTTGCATCCTAGGGGTAAATCCCACTCAATCATGGTGTGTGATCCTTTTAATATGCTGTTGAATTTGATTTGCATACAATATGTTGAGGATTTTTGCATCCATGTTCATTAGGGAAATTGGTATGAATTTTTTTTTTTTTACTGCATTTGTCTGGCTTTGCTGTCACATTTTTTTTCAAATTAAAAAAAAAAAAAAAAAAAAAAAAAAAAACTAGGCTTGGAGAAGTTGCCCTAAAATACAGGGCTATTATCTGGCAGAGCTCATGTTCATATACTTAGGATTCCAGTTTCCTATGGCTGCTACAACAATCACCACAAACTGGGTGGCTTAAAACAACAGAAATGTATTCTTTCATCGTTCTGAAGGATAAAAGTCTGAAATCAAGGTACCAGCAAGGCCATGTACCTTCTGAAGGCTCTAAAGTAGAATTCTCTTGTAGCTTCTTGTGGCTGCTGGCATTTCTTGGCATTCCTTGGCTTGTGGAAGCATCACTCCAATCTCTGCCTCCATCTTCACACGACCCTCTTCTCTTTATAATAGATCAAGTACTGTGTCTGCATCCAACTTCTCCTATTCTTATAAGGACACCGGTCATACTGGATTTAGAGACCAGTATGACTCATCTTAAATTGATTATATCATCAAAGATCCTATTTCCAAATAAGGTCTATTTATAGATTCTAGGTAGACATATCTTTTGAGGGGACACTATTCAACCCCATACATGATCACAGTTCCTCTCCTTTGGAAATATCCTTTTAAATGTCTTTTTAGGTTTTATTTCATATATATTTCTTTTAATAACCAAATATTAGGAAAGTATGAATACCCATTCCCTAGAGAAGCCAGATATTTATTTTTCTCCTTAAAGAAGGCTTTATGTTCTAGATGCCTCCAGATTTCTCAGATGTCCCTCCAGGAATACAAGTCTCCCAGATGATCAGAAACCTTTGTAACACACCATGTTTTAGTGTTAATCCACTCTCAGCCAGAGCTTACCTTGAGCCTGCAGCAGATTCAAGGGTGGTCGAAGCCACTACCGAGAACAGGTGAGCAGGCATTGGGTAAACTCCTAGACCTTTACAACTGGATTCATCAATCAGAAAAATATTATCTTTTTTTCAGGCAGTATTTGTTTTACCTTTCTTTAAGTCTGGCTGTTAAAGAATATGAGAGACATTCTACCAGCATCGCTAGTCATGTCACATTTGGTCACACTGCTGGATCAAGTTTCCATCCTGGCTGAGTAAAATAGATTGAGTATTAAGATATTGATGCTTGGCCTTTGCATGTATTTTCTTTAATCCTCGCAGCACCCTTGTTGAGATAGTCGGTATCATTCCGATCATATCAGGAAAAGGAGACTTCAAAAGGATAAGAAATGTAGACAAAGTCATAGCTAATAAGTGCAAAATTGGGGGATTGAAACCAGGTTTTTATGACTCCGGAACCTGGGACATTCTCCAGTATCAACTTGCTTTCAAAATGATCCACAGACATCAAATGCCTTCATTCATGTTATTTAGAGTCCACTGCTTCTTGCGTTCAAAACTTTTGAATAAAAACACAGAAAATTATGAACCAATATAACAGTGGCTATCAACCCTCATTGAGTATCCATCTATGTGCCAAGCACCTTAGACAAATGAGGCTGGGAATATTTTTCTGCTGGTGTAATGACACCAAAAGTCAGGGAGTTTACATTACTTGCCCCAACGCATCACAAAGGTGACAAGTGCTAGACAAGAGCTCAGCCCAAGTCTCACATATTCTTAAGCTTGTTTTCTTGACTACTTCCCAGTAGTCATGTATTGCTTCCCAGCATCAAAGCCTTAAACAAACAACACAAGAGCTCAAAGTCAGGGTTCACTTTGAGTACAGGACTGGAAAAGGCTTTGCACAGAGCTGACTTCAGAGATAAGTCTTAAAGCATGAGAAAGGCTGTGATAGCTAATGGAAGGTCAGAGGAGTCAGAATACTCACTCAATTATCCATTCATTCAATTCGCATTTCACCGAGCATATACTCCATACCAGGCTCTGTGCCGGGGACAGCTTGAACAGGATTGCCATGATCACTGCCCTTGTGTTATGTAAAAGCCACTGGGAGAGCAGACAGACACTAGCGAGCAGACACACCAGTGACTGAACTGATGATCGATTCTGTGAGCACTAAGTAAAACATAAAATCCACGTGGGGAGAGAACAAGAGACTTCTCTGAGAAAGTGACTTAAAAACTGAGCCCTACATTTAAGAAGGAACCAACCCTCCAAGAGCTGAAGGAAGACTGATCCAACCAGAGGAGTCTGCAAAGCTCTGAGGTAAAGAAAGAAACTCCGTGCGTGGGAGCCTGGCGTGTGAGGAGGAGAAAAGCCTGACAGTTGCCAGGAGGCCAGACCTGTCAGGGCCTCTTAGGCCATGCTTGGGAATTCCAATTCCATTCAGAGGACAGTGGGAAGCCATTAAAATGTTTTACCAGAGAAGCAAAATTCTCCATTTTAGTTTCTATGTCAATCTGTTCATTCTGTGGAGAACGGATATGAGAAGACCAATTAAGAGGCTACAGCGGTAACCCAAGCAAAAGACACCAGTGGGTGGTCAGGGTAGTGGCCATGGAGATGGCAAGGAGAGAGAGAAAATTCGAGGATAGAGTTAATGAACAGTTTGTGCCCATGGATTAGATGTGGGAGAAGGAGACATTTAAAAAAAGGGAACAAAATCAAGTATGACTCCCAGCTTTCTGGCTTCGACAACTGAGGTGCCGAGGCGAGGGTGTGCTATTACGAAGACGGGAAACACCTCAGTAGGAATGGGACTGATGGGCTAAGTGGGGCAAATGCATATGGAGGGGGCAAGGAGAATAAAGAGATCTGTCACTTCTGGTGAGTCATTTATTTGGGTGTAAAATGACAGACCGCCTCTGAGTTATAAGCATTTAATTTATTGCATGAAAACAGGTCCTAGCAGCATGTGTCAAACAAGGAGAAAAATGGCTGAGAGATTCACACCTGGCACCAACTTCCCGTTCCACTTCAAGTGAACCTCCCCTTAGCTAAGATGCCCTTGAGTGTCCATGGAATCAATTGTGTCGATAAAAATAATGACAATCATAACAGTGCAACTAATTCAAATTCTGCGTGGTGGATGAACATGTTGGGTAGTCGAGAGGGAGAAGCAGAAGAGGCAGCAACATCTTCCAAAGGGAGAGGAGACTAGCAGAAACTTTCCTTTAGGCAGTGACATATATACTGGCCTTGAAAATG
Source organism: Glossophaga mutica (assembly GCA_039655065.1). Lineage (NCBI taxonomy): Eukaryota > Metazoa > Chordata > Mammalia > Chiroptera > Phyllostomidae > Glossophaga > Glossophaga mutica. The sequence goes on along the minus strand of CM077304.1, from coordinate 18,398,758 downwards.
GTTAAGAACTTGCCCCAGGGCAAGGACGAGAAACAGCATTCCAGGCAAAGTGAAGCGTAAGGACAAAAAATGGAAACATGCTAGCACATGGCCTATTCGAGGGACAGCATGTGTGCTTCTAAGAGTGGTGAAGGAGCACTTTGGGGTGAAAGGGATAATGTGTTTGGGGTCAGGTTGTAAGGAATGAGTGAGTACCAAACTATTCCTACTGCCTGTAACCAGCAAAAAGCATCACCACCCATATACCTCATCGCTCTCTCTCTTTCTCTCTCTTTTCTGTCACTCACACATGTAGACACACATAGAAAAAATTCTGTAGTGCTGTTTTCCATCTTAATGTTGCCAATGCCTCCTTGCCTGTACCTGGAGATGGGAAAGAAGTTTACGTGGATAAACTGCTCCCAGATACAGCTAAAGATAGCTCAGAACAGGTGGGGCTCAGCGACAGCCGCTTTCGAAATTCAGAGCATAATTTTTTTTTCCATTTTCATCAAGACCGCCTAGCCGACAGTCTTTACCCCTTCAAATCATCCTAACCATACTGCCAGATTCATCTTCTGGGGAAAATCAAGTGTATATCTATCACATTATTCTCCTAAGACTCTTTCCCTAGTTTTCTAAGCCCATCAAGGAGCACCTGCTGTTCTTGTAACCACAAAGCCAGTAGAGGGTGAATTTCTATAAGGAGGAAAAATCCCTCTTAAAAATTTACAAGGAAGGGATCTGAGTAAATGTGTTCACCTAGGTATGAGTCACATAACATTCATAGATAAGAACAACATGCTTGATACTTTCAATCCTTCTAAGGCCAGCTTGAAAGAGAATGGTCTCTCAGTACTATCATTTGATGTTTGTTGTTTTGGAAGATGGTATGCAGGAGGGAACCTGAGACAGGTGGTTGCACTATATTTACACTTTGCTGCTGTTGTTTCTTCATAATCAAAAGCAGCGCTACCAGTAGTAACTGCTATCTTCCGGTGCAGGTGTGAGTGAAAAGACAGATTCAAAGCCAAGAGTCCCCAGGCACACCACTTGCTCATGAAGATAGGATCTTGATTTGTGGCTTTTACAGCAGCACCGTCTAGTTGAACTTTCTGCAACGATGAAAATGTTCTCTCTCTGTGCTGACCCAGGGGTAGCTATCAGCCGCATGTATCAATTGACCCCTTGAATTGTGGTTAGTGCAATGGAGGAACTGAATTTTTAATTTAATTTAATTTAATTAATTTGAAGACCTATACGTGGCTAATGCCACCCTATTGGACAACACAGTTCTACCCCTGTCAAGATGCCTTCTCTGGTCCCAGGTCTCTTCTCACTGTATTTTTTTGTAGGTGGTTCAATTCATTCCTCGAGGCTGCTGTAATAAATTACCATGAGCTGGGTAGCATAAAACAACAGAAATTTATTGTCTTACTATTATGGAGGCCAGAAGTCCCAAAGCAAGTTGTTAGGATTGTTTTTTTCTAGAGGCTCCGAGGAACAATCTGTTCCATGCCTGTCTCCCAGCTTCTGGTGGCTGGCAGTGATCCTTAATGTTCCTTGCCTTGTAAATGCATCACTCCAGTCTCTGCTTGTCTTTACATTGCCTCTTTCTCTGTCTCTGTGTTTCTGTGTCTCAAATCTCCCTCTCCTTTCTCTTATAAAGACCCTGGTGTTGGATTCAGGGTCCACCCTAAATCTGCAATGATCTCACCTCAAATCCTCAATTACATTTGCAGAGAACCCATTTCCAAGTATGGTCACATCACAGTTACCAGGGGTTAGGACTTGGATGTGTCTTTTCTGGAAGACACAATTCAACCCACTACAGCAGTATTCCAGCACCACCTTCCCAAACAGGCCCTCTCTAAGGTGCCTGCATAATATACAAATTACCTTCCCCAACAGCAATTTGCTTGCTAATTGTCATGACATCCAAAATCTCATACTTGCCTCTTTCTCCCAACCCAACCCCTCTTCCTGTTATAGCTTTCCTATCCAGACCCATTCTGAGTCCTTTCTGTTCAGGCAATTACCAGCATTTTTAGGTGCTTTACAATTACCAGCATTTTTAGGTGCTTTCCAATAGGAGGTTGATTCCTTCCCTGGAATCAACCTAACTTGTCTTTCGAAAGAAGTGATGGGCCTGAAGTCTCAGCACACTGTAATACCATTCAGAGTTTTTCTACTGTTTTTCGGGGATTCATTATTTGGAAAAATATTAAATGATGTCCAGAAAGCAATCAGCTTTCTTTCAGTCATCTGCCTATGAGATTTACTCTTTTCTCAGGTGTCTAGGACATATGGACACTCCGGCTACTTTTTGTGGGTGGGGGCAGCTACAGACACTGGGAGACTGTGGTTCCAGGGAGGGAAGGTGATCTGACCCCATTCCTAAGTCCCCTGGGGTAGAAGTGATTGATGGGGTAAGATCCAACATAACACCATCATCTCATGTGAGATGGGTTTAACAGGCCAGTTGGCTCTGTTCTTCCTAACAACTTTATATTTAGCAAGCTGGCACAATTTTTTAGACAGAGATTTCTCACAAGAACTTGGCAAACATTCCATGTTTTCTTTGCTGCAATATGTAGAATTGATATTTCTGACAAAATTGCTCACACATCTTAGTGTAACCTGTTTAGGAGTCACACTTTGTTAATTTTTTCCCCCAAGCAAAAGAAAAAAGGATTAATGATATGCTGTTGGAGGCTGGGAAGGGGAATTTGACCACAGGTCCCTTGAAAAGCCAAGGCCTGTTAAGTCTTCTTTCCTGGGGTCTCTCATACCCACACCCCCCATTTGGCCTTCCACCCATCCCTGAATCATAACCACATTACCCACTAGTAATACAGGAGTTGAAATACCACACTGGCTTCCCGGAGCAGAGGTTCCACCTTTCAATTCATTCCGTGCCACCCTACTAACTTCATCCTCTCAAACACAAAGGCATTTCAATATTAGCAGCAGGGTGGGAAGGAGGTCTTCAGTGAATAACATTTCTTTTTTCTTTGTTCTTTCTTTCTTTTTTTTTTTTTGCATTTTGCTTTATAGTTGAAATATTTAACTAAATTTTTTAACATTTATATGATAAATACATATAGTGAGTCTCCAGTATAATGTTTAGAAGACCAAAGCTGCTCCTTCACACATAATTAAAAGATTAAGTTGATATTTTAAAAACTTATTTATTTAAAATTAAAAACAAAAGACCTAAAGTTCCCTCAAATTTCAAACTCCTTCACCTGATACTCAAGATTCTGTAGCCTAACTTTTTCTTTTCATCATGACCTCATCTTTCATTTCTGCTCTGTACAAACCATGTTATCCTTGTGTTGTTATCAAAAATAGCCACTATTTGTTGAGTGCCAATGGCTTTATATACTTTATTTAACCTTTAAAACAATTTTATGAGAGGGTTGTTATTTTTTCCATTTTACACATGAGATAGTGACCAATTGTAGGGAGGAATGCAGAAATGTATTCTGCATATCTGCAGAAATGTAGGGAGGCTTTTGCTCAAAATCACACCACTCCTGAGTAGCAGGACAGGAACTTAAACCTATATTGGCTTGACACCAAAATCCACATTCTTAACCTAAGCATAGTGCCTGATACAATGGCCATGTTCAAAATCCAATCAATATTATTAGGTGTAATGAGGTATAATCACAGTCTTCCTGTCCTGCTTCCCTGCTTCGGAAGGTCCTCTCTTGAGGACTTTGATAAGCATTGGATGAACTATACTTCCCAAATGCCAATGGCAGGGAGTTGGCTTACTATTGCTACAGAACCAATCACCTCAAAGCCTAGCAGCTTAAAATAACCATTTTAATATGTTCAAAAATTCTGTGTCATAAATTCAAACAGGGCATAGTAAGCACAGCTTGTCTCTGTTTCATGATATTTAGGGCGTTAGCTGGAAAGACTCAGAATCTACGGGGATGACTCGATGGCTGGGAGATGGAATCATCTAAAAGTGAAACTAGATGTCTGAGATGCCTTACTAACAAAGCTGCCCACTGATGCTGTCTGAGAGCTGGGGGTTAGCTAGGACAATTGCCTGCAGCACCTACTTATAGCCTCTCCATATGGCTGTCTCAGAGTAACTGGACTTCTTACCTGAAGATTAGCCCTTCCTAGAATAAACATTCCAAGAGAAGCAGGCACAAGCTGCATGATTTTTGCTAACCTAGCCTCAGGTGTCATCTAGTGTGACTGCTACTGCATGTTATTGGCTAATCAGGAGTCACTCTGGCCAACTCAGTTCAAAGAGAGTGGTCATAGGCCTCACTTCTGGATTGAAGGGGTGTCTAAGAATTTGCCAACATGTCTTAAACTCACTACATCAGGTTCACCCATAATGAAAGAACTATTTCATCCATTGCCCATGGGGATGCAGATTGGTGCAGCCACTGTGGAAAGCAGTAATGGAGATACTTCAAACCATTAATAATGGAACTGTCTTATGACCCAGTAATTCCACTTTTGGGAATATACCAAAGAAACCTGAAATACTAGTTTGAAAGAATATATGCACCCCTACGTTCACTGCAGAGTTATTTACAATCACCAAGATTTGGAAGCAGCCCAAGTACCCATCAGTAGATGAGTGGATAAAAAAAGATGCAGTACATTTACATAATGGAATACTACTTAATGATAAAAAATAAGGAAATCTTAACTTTTGCAACAGCATGGATGGATCTGGAGAGTATTAGTATTATGCTATGTGAAACAAAACACTCAGAGAAAAACAAGTACTACATGATTTCACTTACTGAATTTTTCGGACCATAAGACACACCTAGGTTTTAGAGGAGGAAAATAGGAAAAAAATTATTGAAGCAAAAAATGTGGTAAAATATTTAATAACATAAATAACAATATTTCATCAATGTAAATGTAAACAGAACTCAACAGCAGCATTAACAACCGTTGTTCCTCCCTAATGGGGGTGGGGTCTTATAGTCCAAAAAATATGGTATGTGTGGAATCTAATGGGCAAAATAAACTAACAAACAAAATAGAAACAGACTCATAGATACAGAGAACAGACTGACAGCTGTCAGAGGGGAAGGGAGTTGGAGGCTGGGTGAAATGGGGAGGGGACTAAGCAAAGAAAAAAAAACTTCGTAGACACAGACAACAGCGTGGTGGTTACCAGAGGGAAAGGGGGTGGGGGGGTAGAAGAGAGTAAAGGGGGGGTAAATGGTGAGGGGAGGAGACTTGACATGGTGTGATGAACACACAATACAATATACAGAAGATATATTACAGAATTGTACACATGAAACCTATATAATTTTATTAACCAATGTCACCCCAATGCAGTCAAAAATTAATTAATAGATTAATTTTTTTAAATTAATTAATAGATTAATTTTTTTTTAAAGAAAAAGCTATTTCAGTGAGAAGCTAAACACCTATTTCTGGAACTCAAACATTGGAAAGAACATCTTCATGGATACTAAAATCACCATGATGATGGCTGTATTTATAGCAAAAAGGAAACCTGTGAACCAGTTGTCAGAGACTTCAGAAAAGGAATACAAAGGAGTTGGGGGGGTGGAGGGAGGAAGGTAGGAGGAGACTACATGGCAACAACATACAGGAGTAGAGGATGTCTCAGCCAGATGGTAGTTATTATTAGGCATAATCAGATATAATCACAATCTGTTTCCTCCTGCCTCCTCAAAGGAGGAGGGTTCATTTCTCATAACAGTAAAGAACTGATGGTCCACCAAGGCAATGGGTTTCTGAGATAAGGTTGCCCTTACCTCTGATCCCTGAGACATTTAGAGAATGAAGAATGACACGATTCTCTAGAAGGGCCGCAACAAGCTCAGTGCCCTCCGAGGAGAGCCAGGGCTCAGGTTAGGCAAAGAGATGAGAGTGTGTTGTGATGGCATCAGAATTATTTACAATGGAATCGGGTTCCAGAGGTTCTTGTAGAATGAGACAGGAGGGAAGACAGCAGAAGGAAGAAAAGTGACAGAAGATAAAATTTAGCAATGTTGATGGTCGCAGATAAAAGAAGAACACACGGAGAATTAAATGAAAAGAACATTTCCTATCTCACACGAAGTCTAGAAAGAGATGGACCCTGGGTTCCTTTGACTCCACCCATCTGTCATCCACCACTTGTAGCGATGTCTCTCCTCATGGGAGATATCCCATGAGATATGTCCACCACAACTCCAAGTGTCTCATCCTCAGACATTAGTGCCTACCGTTGAGGCAAAGTGGCAAGACACAGAAAGAATCTTCTCCTCTCTTGCCTGTTTTTTCTAATGAAGAAGAAAAACTGCCCCAGGAGCTTTCAGCTGACTCTCCTTAAATCCCATTGTCACACTTTTAGCCCTACATCAATCATCAGCATAAAGGAGGGATAATTATGGCCGAAAGCTATCATGATTCATCCCTTCGGCTCAGCACATTGCTGCCCAAACAACAAAAGGAAGTCAGCAATAAGAACGCAGTGGCTGCCTGGAAGGCAAGCAACAGTATCAGTCTTGCTGAGGGTGCAGCTTCAGTATGGAGATGGAAATGGCAAGACAGCAGAAGAAAAGGAAGACCTCAGTTTACCTAACTGTAAAAAGGAGAGTATAAAATTACTAATCTCCAAGGTCCCCCCAATGCTGAGATCCTAACCTTCCACCCACAACATTTACCATATTTATACCTTTTCTTTTATTATGGCTATTTGTCCATATTTTATCTCCTTAACTATGTTATTAGCATATTGGTAGCAGGGATCTTGTTTGCTTTGTCTTTATATTCCATCTCATCTGTGAATATCGGAGGATAAAAGCAGCGCTCAGCACTCTTCAGAGCTGTGTGGCTTTCTTTGTGAGAGCAATCTGGTTTTCTCTCTGTAGCTCCCCAAAGCGAAAGATGAAAAGAAGTGGCAATCATTGTTTCCCTGTTTACTGAGCACCCACCCTACGCTTCCTGCTATTGTGGAATCTAAGAAAAATGTAGGAGGCGTTGGCATAAACAACTCTTAAAAAGAACAGGCAGCACATGGAACCCCAAGCCGCATCTTTAGACAAGAGCAGCTCTGCTTCCTGCTCTATACGACAGAGAGCACATATCCAGGCCGTGGCTTGGACACATTGGACCAGGGAGTTATTCTCTGCGGACTGAGCTGTAAAGAGCTAGTGGATGACGGAGAAAAGGTGAGCAGCCACAGATGAGGAAGGGAAACGGGGGAAGCAGGAATGTTTCTTTTTGGTTGGATAAAACAAATCGCAAATGTAGTTATCATTTGGACTTAGCTAGACTGTCATTATTCAAGGGATTTTTTTAGTTAGGGATTCATGATTTTTAAAACTTGCTAGAGTTTCTTTCCAGTTGGCCAGTTTTTTATAAGATTCAAATAGACAGAAAGTATCAGCTGCAGTAGATGCTTGCTACATGAGAGAATACATGTACTTTTAAATTTAACTCAAGAGGGTTTGAGACAATATGAGTTTCTAAAAAGTATAAGCACAGTTGGACAGATATTACAGAACCTTATAATCTCAAAGTTGGAAAGTGCCTTAAAGATTCCTTTCTGTATTCCTCTACAAATGCTCAAAATTCTTATGTGAGCAAATAAGAGTAGATTTTATCCTCTTGCATCTGAAATACTCCATACGTGTGGTTGGTATATTAACAAGCTACAATTTTTGGTATATGAAAATGCAACATTATTCTGTCCCCTATAGTCCTTTAAAATGTTATCAGACACAGTAAATGAAAATGTTCATAGCAGCACAATTTACAATAACCAAAGCTGGAAGCAACCTAAGTGCCCATCAGTAAATGAGTAGATCAAAAAACTGTGGTACATTTACACAATGGAATACTACACAGCAGAATGAAAGAAGGAGCTCCTACCCCTTGAAACAGCATGAATGGAACTGGAGAGCATCATGCTAAGTGAGAAAAGCCAGGCAGTGAAAAAGAAATACCATATGACCTTACCTATAAGTGTAACCTAATCAACAAAACAAGTAAGCAAAATGCAACCAGAGACATAAAATAAAGAACAAACTCACAATAACCAGAGAAGAGCGGGGGAAGGGATAATAGGGGATAATAGGGGAAAACAGGAGAAGGACCATCAAGGAACATGTATAAAGGATGCATGGACAAAGCCAAAGGGGGGTAGGTTCAAGGGTGGGAGGCAGGGATGGGGGGAGCAGGGGGCATGGTAGGGTGAAAATGGAGACAACTGTACTCGAACAACAATAAAAAAAGAAAACCATATTTTTTTCTCACTCTTCACTAACAGACATTCCTTAGGACACTTCAAGTTGCAAACATAGATTCGACTCAGTAATTAAAATGCCCAGTCCAATATATTTATTAACCAAAATCATCAATTTGACCTAACAGTATATCTTCCCACTTCCTCAGCTTGCATCAGCTTCAGGCTGGATGCCCACAGCAGGAAAAGGGTGATGGTTTCATGTGCTTGTGGACAGTGGTGGGTGGCTTTTTATCTGTTTCTCAGACTGTTAGCTAATTTCTGATCTTTCCAAAGTTAGAATAGATAAAATGAAAGAAAAGTTCTTGCATCTAACCTGACTTTGCTCTCTCTGGGCTCAACAGATGTTTAATGCCATTTTATTGTTCTTTTGTGGGTGTTTTTGGTCTATCTGTTGAAAATTCCATCCCTGGAGACCATTTTTCCTGAAAATCTCTTGGCCCTACTACATAATCTCTACTTCGGCTCTTGCCTCAATGCTTGTTATTTGAGACCCTTCCTGCTCCTAGAACCCAACAGTCTTCTTCAGGTTCTTGCTGCTGAGGTCTTTCCTCTCTTCCAGGTAGGCAGATTAAATAGGACACAAGGTAGCTTCACATCAGCTCTCTCTCTTCTGCGTGGCCTACCTATTGTTTACTCCTCATCTTAACAAACTTTGGGTGTATCACCTGGTTGCATGCAGCCACCTCTTGTCTCAGGCATGAGTTGGGCATCAAAAATCCTCCTGACTAATGGTTGTAATCAACACACACTGAAGCTCTTCAAATGACTCCCTGGAAGTTGCCTCAGCACAGTGAAGGTGAAGGTTACAGCTTTTGCCAAAGTAATTTCCTGCCCATAATTATACCCCCTCCATATTCCAACCTGGTTTGTGGCTATTTCTTCTGCACTTCCATTTGCAGTGATTTGTCTAATCCTCACTTTGGTTTCTAATATCTTTTATGATGGAGTCCAAGATGAAACTGAGACAAGAAGAGTCTTGTTCTAGCCTGTTGTTTCATACTCATAAATATGTAGCATGAGATCTTGCCATCTATTCTTTCAAGACACATTGAATTTATTCTGGACTGTCATCCATGTGGCAGACTGTCAGTGATCTCCAAAATCTATTCTTCCTTCCTATCTTAGTAAAGGGATTTTAGCTCGTCCTATTACCTTAAGCTGGAGGATGTACTTCTCAGCCTCCCTTGTAGCTAGGTATGCCCCTGGTTTTACTTTTTCACCAATAGAAGGTGAGTAGATGAAAGAGTGTCCCTATCATTCCATGCATTTAAAACCAAATCACAAGGTTCAATTCTGGTTAAGCAAGCACACTCCACACTATCTCTCCCATTTATTGCAATGAAAAAGCTTGGGCAAAATACGTAAAGCAATTACCAGAGGACTCTGAAAAGTACACACAAACAGGAGGACTATTAAGAAGGTCAGAACGCCTAGACAACCCAGCAGTATTGTTGTTGTTTGTTTGTTTGTACTTCTGATATATGTTGGCTTGAGCCCTGAAGCACAAAGAGGAAGCTCCAAGAGAAGTCTCCATTCTTTGGCCAGAAGACTATATACCATGAAAAAAATTAATTTTACTATATGTAAATTAAAAATAACTTTCAAAAAAGAAATCACTTTCCCTAGACATTCTTCTTCCTACACTTAGGACACTGACATAAAACTGAGCCATTTTCTTTCTTTCTTTCTTTCTTTCTTTCTTTCTTTCTTTCTTTCTTTCTTTCTTTTTTTTTTTTTTTGCCCTGGCTGGTGTGGTTCAGTGGTTTGAGTACCAGCCTGAGAATCAAAGGGTCACCAGTTCAATTCCAAGTCAGGGCACATGCCTGGGTTGCAGGCCAGGTCCCCAGTTGGGGGTATGCAAGAAACAATCACACATCGGTGTTTATTTTCCTCTCTTTCTCCCTTCTTCTGTCTCTAAAAATAAATAGATAAAATATTGTTAAAAAACTGAGCCATTTTTCCCATGAAGACAAGGACGACAAACATCCTAGAGGATGACAGAGCAATGGCACACGGAGCACAGCTGCCCCAGCAGGTCTGAACAACCATTGTGGTGTCTATTTTTGTAGCAACTTCACCTCCACCGTACCTAATCAAATCTCTAATGCTTTTCACACAGGCTCCCACTAAGCTATGTCTGCCCTATCCATCATAGGTGCAAGCAGCTCTTTAAACTTGGGCAACTTGTTATCCATGCTGATCTAGATTGTATCGGATCCCGATTCTGTCACACAGTATATTTGCCATTCCTCCCAAGTGAGTCACGTTTGAAAAACTAATATTGATAAATGCACTGATAAATATGTTGATTAGGACTACAGAGAGAGAAACAGGGCTGATTTCTGCTTCAAGGAGAAAAGCAGAGGATGGGGAATGCTTACCAAAACACAGAGAAGTGATTAAAACTTTCTGAGTATAATTTCTATCTAGGCTGATAGCAATCACTTTAATTGTCAAACAAGTTATTAATCCATCTAATTATGTCAGCTCTAGTTTACTTTCCCCTATTTTATCCACAAGAAAACAATGGGAGAATTTTCATTACTGACTTCCTAAAATGCAAATATACTCTGTCTCTCACATTGCCCTGGCATTCGAGTTTTCAGTAAGGCCAATAAAAAGTTAATTTAGCCAGCATGACTTATTCTTAGAATGCTAAAATTTGTCTCGGTGGGAAACTTGCTCTGGAAGGCAGACACACAATATAACTATCAATTCCAAAATTTTGTTGAGGAGCAATTGTGCCAACCTAAATTTTGCTTAATCTGTTTTTTTACCTTGTTTTGAAAAGGAGAATAATTTTTAATGCCCATAGTTGTCTCGTACATCTTTTCTTCTCCTTAATTTCTCAATAATAATCAATAGTAGTTCAATAACTGGATTTACGATTTCTTTACAGTTGTGAGAAATAATTAATCTGGGTTCATGTGCAAAAAAGAAGTCATTAGCCATACCTGAGTTGGCTGTCTTTCAAACTTTATTCAATTGAGGTTTCTGTTCCTTCATATCAGAGTTCATTCATTCATTACTTCACTCATCCATTCAACACATATCTACCAAGAGCCTCTTATATGCCAGGTGCTATGAAAGTATTGAAGATCCAGCAGATAACCAGACAGACAAAAATCCCTTAAAGAGCTTACATTTAATCAAATAAAACTGTAAAATTACAGAGTGTAGATAGTGACCAATTATAGAGAGGCAAATATTTTGGGGAAGACGAGGCTTGTTATGAGTGTGGGATTAAACAATTTTTTAAGGATGGTCAGGAAAAGAGTTGCTGATAGAAAAGATTCACTTGAGAAAAGGTAGAGGAGGTGAAGAAGAAAGTCATGCAGATATTTGTGGTAGAGGATTTCAGGCAAAGGAAACAACAAATACTAACGCCCCAAGACAGAAACATGCTGGATGTGTTTGAGAAATAGTAAGAAGGACAGTGTTGCTGGAGTGGAATGAATGAAAGCAAAAGAACTTGGAGATAAGGATTGAGAAGTGATTGGGAAAAAGACCACATGGGAAGGGTCTGTCACCAATAAATTCTACATGTACTTTACCCTCACTGGGAGTTTCTGAGCCGACTTAAGATATTATTGACATATAGTCTTACCCTTCCTCCCTTCCTGAGGAGTCTTGTTTCTAATTTATTGATTTAGTAAATATTCGTTGAACACCTACATTGTGGCAGGTGCCACTGTCAGCACTGTATAAAACTCCTGGGAACCTCAAAGTTTATTAGGAAATAAAGTCTTCATAGTTGATTGTGTGGACTTCAGCTTTTACTCTGAGCAAGAAGGCAAGCACTGGTTTGAGCAGAGTAGTGACATTGGCTACCTTAGGTTTTAGAAGGATCCAATGCTAAAAATAGATTCTAATAGGACAGGAAGGAAACAGGAAAAAACAATTAGAAAATACTGAAATAACTTAGGCAAAGATGATGCTTTCGCCAGGATAGAAATGGAGAGACATTGTCAGATTCTGGGTTCGTTTTAAAAGTAGATCCTACAGGACAGAAGTAGGCATTGAAAGAACGTTCAATGTGGATCCAAAGTTTCCAGTTTTTGTTTCTCCTTCTGAGAAATCATAAAGAGTTACATTTTTCTGAGCTGGAGACATCAGTGGAGGAGGAGATTTGAGGGAAAAAGAATCAGGAGTTTTATTCTCATCATTTTAATCTTGAGAGGTTTAATATATAACCAAGTGGAGATGATGAATAAGCAAGACTTGGGAAATGTCCAGGCTGGAGATAGAAATCTGGGAATTGTAAGCATACAGATAAAAGCCAAAACTGTGAGGCTCTATAAAGCCACCAGGGAAGTGAGTGAAGATAGAAAAAGAAGAGACCTGACCTCGAATCTTGGGACAGTTTAATATTTAGAGTTGGGGGAGATGAAGACAAACCAGCACAAAGGACTGAGAAGGGGTCAGAGAGATAGAAAAGGAAGTACCAAGAGAATGAGTTGGAAGCCAGTAAAAAGGCATATCAAGGAGGACAGAGTGATCAAGAATCGCTGATGAGAAAAGTAAGGCAAGGACTAAAGACTGATTATGGAAAGGTCATCCATGGCCCTCACAACAGTAGTTTGGATGGTCTGCTGGTTGTGAAAGCCTGATTGGAGGGAGTTCCCGAAAGAATGGGAAGTGAGGAGTTGGAGCAGCAAGAGTAAACTTCCCTTTCTCTAAATTCAGTGTTAGAGGGGAAAGAGAAATACAGGGAGCAAAAGAGCCAAGCCCTCATGAAGGGGACTAGGGCCCTCATTAAGAGACCCTAGAGATCGCACCTTCCGCCATGTGAAGACACATCAAGAGCCAGAAAGTGGGCTCTCACCGGACACCAAATCCACCCTTGATCTTGGACTTCTAGCCCCCAGAACTGTGAAAGATAAATGTTTGTTTTTCAAGCCATGCAGTCCAGGGCAGTTTTGTTATATCAGCCCAAATGGACTATAACAAGAGATCCAATTTTATGCTAAATGCACTGGTAAGTCATTGGTGAGTCATAAGTCTGACCCCTATTCATATTTTAAAGAGATCCTTCTGGTTACTCTACAGGGAATGGATTACAATGGAAAAAAATGGCAGCAAAGAGAACAGGGAAAAGGCTTCTGTAGTCCTCTAGGTAAGAGTTGGGGGAGGCTTGTTCAAGAATGGGGCAGTGCAGGTGGAGAGAGTTGGATGGATTTGTTTTTCATTTCAGAGGTTTGACTGGAATGACTTGCTGATGAATTGGATGTGAAGAGTAAAAGAAAAAGAAATTGACAGCGATTTCTAAGCTTTCGGCCTGAGTCACTAGGTCAAGCTGCTATTATAGAGGTGAAAAAGCAACGCAGGAGAGATTGGTTTAGGGGAACAGTAAAACCTGCAATTCCATTTTGGACTTTTGGAAATACCTATCAAACATGCAAGTGGAAATAATAACTAAGCAATTAGCTATAATAAACAACAATAGCAAACACACCAATGATGTTTACTGTGACCGAGGCACAGTTCTCAGCACTTTACATTAAATCAACATAGATTGCATTTACATCCTCAGGACTGGGTGAGTTCACCTAGGGAGAAAAGGGAGATAATAAAGAAAGCTCAGGAATAAGCCCTGAACACAACAGCATTTAGAGGTCAGTTAGATGCCCTTCATCGCCAGATCCCCAGGTGAAAGCTGCTGTTTACACAGGCTTTTACATAAGGGATCAGAATTCCAAATCCTATTTATTGACAACATCTGCACAGGCAGCTGCTCACCTCCTATCTTTTGGTCTGTCTTCCAAAGTCCCAGGCATCAGTGGGAGGAATTCATGTAAATAGCAGCTGCATACATAAGCCCTTCTGCTTCTATCTAAAAAAACGATGGTCTCTAAGGATGCTTCCCAGTCTTAGATTGCTATTTATCTCTATTTGAACCCCTCCCCCAACCTCCCAAATGTTCTTCAGTGGAAAACTTATTAAGAGTCACACTCTCCATCTCATGTTGGCTACATGCTTCAAGTTGTGCATCTCAGTGGACCTTTCTGGCTTCATCACCAAATTTAGAGTTAACTTCTTCCTCCCAGTGTATTTTCACCTCCATCAAAACTCTACTCTCTGCTAAGTAACCTACTCAAATGAGTGCTAGCACTAACATATATTTAATTCATGTGTTCTCTACTTGTAAGTAAGGGGGGTGTGAATTACCATTTAAAAGAAAAGCCATAACTAATACATTAGTCTCAAGGGAGACTGGCTTAGGGAGGGTTGGTGGCAGCTCAGTGCATGCCACTGCCCCTCTTCGGAAAACAACCATAAAGAGTTTGCCCATTACTGATGGATCGGCAGTCACATCTATACAAAAGCAGCCCCTACTACGCAAATCCCAATGCATCATCTTCTTAGGACTAATTTAATAGCACTTACTTGAACCATTCATAATGATGTGGCTCAAGTGATTAAATGGTAGGGTGTGTTATCTTTTTGCCCATTGTTTTATTATTTGGGGAGTTTAGACTTGTCTTCTATCTATTATCAGCTCCAAAAGTCATAAAAGGGACTTTGATTCCAAAGAGTAAACTGTACATAAATTGTGTGGGTCTTTTTTCTTTGGAGATGATGAAAGGTCAATATCTTTCTTTCATATTTCAACACTAAACATAAGTCTTGAATCTTTTTTTAAATTGCAGTTCTTATTGGTTACAAATGAAGGCTCACAGAGGGTTCAAACAAGAGGAACCAAAGTGATCATGAGGGTGGCAATGTCCCACGAATTATTTCTTATATTGCACTCCCTTGCATGTGAACCCTCCCTCTTCCCGCCTCTCACCACTCCCTCTCATTGTTTGCAGTTTTGAGTCCTTGTCCCATGACATTTCTCTCTCTGATAGCATCATTTCTGACCTCTTCCCTGGGGTTTTCCTGCTGGCTTCTCACCACAGCATCCAGGACGTATTCAGTGGGGAAATCACACTGAAAATGAATCTGAAAGCAAGCCTTTGGTTCATCAAGGAGATAATATGAATCAGAAGATGTCTCATCTCATTCTCTGGATTCTGCCTTATAATCTACTGTAAAATATCGATCCCCTGATTTTAAATCAGGACCTGACAGGAATCCAAGATGTAGACATTTAAATGGAAATCGTTAGGGATTTTCCTCTCCCATTTAAAATTAATATCTCGATTTTCTGCCAGTTTGGTATATGGATTTCAAATATGCTGATGACTTGATTTTTTTTTAAAGGACTACAAAAATAAACTACCATGGTATATCTTTTTTTTGGAGAAACAGTTGCTAATTAGGAAACCTCATTATTATTTATAACACGTTACAAATTAGGTTTGCGCTGTGGTTTCCTAGTCTAAATATTTTACAAATCATATATTTTTAAGTGGAAATATAATATACAGAGCTACAACATTTAATGAAAAACTTCATTTAATGGAAAAGCAACTGATCCTCCTGGATTAAGTATTTTAACATTTTAAGTAAATGTAAAATTTTAAAACAGATCTAGGATGATACACTGGCATAGTTGTATGTTGGGAGAAGGCCCTAAATGGTATATATAAAACCTCTGCTTTAAGGAAACAATCTAGAATTTGGGAACAGCTGGAGGCAAAAGTCCTAATGGATGAGCACAAAGCTTCTCTTCATCAACCCCCAAACCTATCACAACAGGGTAGC
Organism: Glossophaga mutica; assembly: GCA_039655065.1. Classification (NCBI taxonomy): domain Eukaryota; kingdom Metazoa; phylum Chordata; class Mammalia; order Chiroptera; family Phyllostomidae; genus Glossophaga; species Glossophaga mutica. The sequence continues at coordinate 18,382,866 of CM077304.1, read as the reverse complement.
TATAGAGTAAACTGGATACAATTTTACATGAATGGAAGAGCAGGTGTTTCCAAAATGGAAGGAAACTCCTGTATAAAAACTACTAAGAACCTTTATCACATTTTCATATTTAATCTACTTCACTGATTCAGTTTTCCCAATGGTCTGCCATACAGTTTCTAAATCCCTGAGTTATTCTGTCCTTTCCTTTTTTAAAAATAAGAAATCTAACATAAAAATAACCCTGATAGGCTGTTCTGAATCTCCTAAGAAAAATACTGTCCTCCCTCCCCAGTAGGCTTATAGGAAAGAGAAAGAGAATTCTTCTGACCTAAGAGGCCTTCCAGACCCCCAGTTCTGCCACAGTTAGAGCTTCTGGTTATCAGCTTCCCCAGCACTCTTGAATGTATGCACTTGGGTGTAAGCACTTGGACAGTTTGCAATTAGGTGGTATGCATTTCAATGGTACGCATTTGACACATTTTGTTCCATGGACATCTCCCCTACTGAACTATTCCAGGAATTTAGGGACCATGTCTGTCTGGTTCACTTTTCTTGGATAAAACCCTGTATGCCGTCACATCAGTTTTCAATAAATAATTGTTGGGCGGGGGGCGGGGGTGGGAAACAGAGTATGCTCTTAAATAGACATAGACCCCAAGGAAGTTGGGAAGTTGAGAAGGCAGACATATGAGAAGGCAACATCATCACTATCATCAAAAACAACATCAGTGACCCTCTATTAAATGCTCACTCTGAGCATTATTGCCTAAGGATGAAGAGTACAGTTTATCTGCTTGAGTTTGAAACTGGCCATTACCATCTCCTGACTATGTGAACATGAGCATGTTATTTAAACTCTTTGTCTGTGTGTGCCTCACTTGCCCTATGAAATGAGAATTTTGTCATTTTACCTCTCAGGGCCATAGTGAGGGTTAACTGAAGTACCCCTGGGAAGGGTTTAGCACAGCACTGGGCCTTCAGTGGGTGGTATGTATTGAGCACTGGGCTGGAGCTCAGTGATAGGAATGCCAGTGCACCAGGTTCAGAGCCCAGTCTCTTACCCAGAAGGAAATCATGGAGCTGGGATTACACCTGGGTGTCCCTTCTCCCAAGACATGGTCTTTGCACTAGTTTCTGTGACTCAGAGGAAGTTACTCAACATCTGCTAACTACCACCATAGTCAGACCTACGGAAGAGCTAGAACAGATGCCTGGCTAGTGAGAGGGAGGTGTGGCCACCACACTGCGTTCAAAAGACTCCACCCCCTTCACCCCACCCTCTAGAAATGGCTAGAAATCAACTGATTGTACTACCAAGAAGCTGCCAATTAACTAATGAGTCACTTAAAGCATCAACAAACCTGGGTTGGCTTAAATAAAACAAGAGCAGATAAGGTTAAGAACTAATGGCGTACATCTGTTAATGTGTGTGTTAATCACCTAAGGATCTTGTTAAAATTCAGATTCTGAGTCAGAAGGTTTGGAGTGAGGCCTGACATCTTGTGTTTACAACAAGCTCTCAACTGATGTTGATAGTGCTGGTTCCACAGACTGCACTTGGAGTAGCAAGGGTGCAGATATGGAAGAGACATCCAAAAACTGAGCCTAGGGGCACTCAGTGTTAAGAAGTTGGGGGAAATGAGGCCAACTCAGAAAGGAGACTGAAAAACAGTGGTCAGTAAGATAGGAGAAGAATCAAGAGAGCAATGACCTGAAATCTAAGAGAAGAAAATGTTCCTTCATGTTTGTCAAGTGCAGCTGATTATCAAGTAAAATCAGAACTGAGAAATAGCCACTGGATTTAGAACTATGGCAATCATTGGTGATTCTGAAAAAAGTACTTATAGAGAAGTGGTTGAGACAAAAGTCTGGTAGAATTAGGTTCAAAAAAAATTGAAATATAGAAATTGGAAATTCAATGTAGTTCATAAATTTGACTAATTTGGGTATAAAAAAGAACAGAGAACTAGTAGTAGCTGAAAAGCATGCAGGCTTGAGGGAGAGTTTTGGATTTTTTTTTGGGGGGGGGTATTGTTTTTAAGAAGTGAAATACAACCATTTGTATGCTGATGGAAGTCATCTAGTAGACAGGAGGAAATAGTGATGCCATGGGGAAGCAGGTTAGGATTGGAGCAATGAGCATCAGTGAGCAAAAGAAGATGTGATTTTTCTACCTGGGAGGAGGAGCTGGACTTAGATGGGAGTGCACACTATGCATCCATAACGTCAGACATGAAGGCAGACTGTCTGGGTGCAGACATAGTTGGGTGAGAAACATTGATAGTGGAAGAATGTACTAGGTATCTTGTGAGTGTTTCCATGTTCTCTGTAATAGCAAACAAGGCACAGTTGAGAATGAAGGGGAGGAGGCATGTTATGAGATGAGATGATGTAAAAGGAGCTTCTCAAACTTTAAGGTACATACAAATCACCCAGGAATTTTGTTTAAAATGCAGATCTTGATTAGGTTAAGTCTAGAGTGCAGCCTGAGATTTGGGATTTCTAGTAAGATCTCATGCAACGTGGATGCTGTTAGTCCGTGCACCACACTCGGAGTCACAGGGCTCTAGGATAGGTTTTCTGAATCTTGGCACTCTTGACATTTTAGATTTATTATTGGGAGCTGCCCTGTACTTTATAAAATATTTAGTAGCATCCCTGGCCTTTACTCACTATACGGTGATAGCACCCTCTTCTCCAGTTGTGACAATTCAAAATGTCTCAGACATTGCCAAATAGCCCCTGGGGGAGAAAAATCAACCTTGGTAAAAACCACTATCAAGGGCTTGCTTAATGCTTATGGATTTCTATCCTGGATGTTTTCTCCAGTTGTATTTAACCACATAGGTGCAGGCATGGAGCTGGTAGAAAGTAGGATTTGACCAGGACTGAGTGTTCTCCAGTCAGGAACTATGGTAAAGAGGAAATGTAGAACATGAGCAGGTGAGAGAGATGAGATGATGAGATAATTTAATATAAACCCCAGTGGGATCAAAAAATTGTTGGAGTTGAGATGCTGAATGGAGAGAGCTAGGAAGATGGAGAACAGCAGTCAAAGATGAATAATGGAAATGAAAATTATGGAGTAGATGCAATTATTGGTCAGGAAAGATCAGGGCGTGACCACATGAACGAGTTGCGCTGAAAGACATGACCGCTAGAGAAGAAGTCAAAGAGCTAAGAGGTGAGACTTTGGGAACTATTGACTACGTGAATATTGAAATCTCCAAAAATGTTGTCAGGGGAAGTATTAAAGAGAATGAAAAGGAGTGAATTAAAATCTTTAAGGAACAGATGAGAGTGTTCTGGGAGTCTGTTGATCACAGCAGTTGGGGAGGGGGTGGAATAAGTGATACAGTGCAATGTGGCCTGGAGGCAGCACCATGGAGCAAGGGGGACCCACCACCACCACCTCCAGGCCCAAATGAGAAGCAGAATGCTCCCAGGGGTGTCAGATTTCAGTGAGAAGAGGGGGTTGAAGAAAGCTTGCAGTGGGCAGAAGGGGGGTTGGTATTTAAGGCAGATTGTGAGCTTCAGACAGCACAAAGGACAGATTTTGGATGTTGAGAAATGATGGGAAATGGGGCCAGACACAGAGATATGTGAGGATTAGAGTCCATGGGGAAGGCGGTAGCCTGGGAGTCAAGGTTCTTATCATGCTTGATGTAAGCAGGGATAAATGAGGTGACCATGCACATTACCATTCAAACTGGGCCTTGAGTGGATCTGCCAATACTACTAGGCAAACCAGGATACAACATTCCCTCTTGGATAAATGTTATGACAGGATTGATTCTGACGGTCTCTTTGTCCGATTGTGATGGTGAGGATGTGAGCATTGGGAATTGGGAATTGGGAATGGGGGTGACTCAGGAGCACAGAGTTCTCTGCAACCCTAAATTTATTTCTGCCAATGCAGAAGGAGGCTGGAAGGGGGCCCGTGTGCTGCGGATGGCCCCGGAGCTCCAAGTTGCCTGTTAAACCCACAAATTAGAAATGCCAGTAAAAGAGACTCAGTTTTTTTACTGTTAACTGCTTTCAATGTAAAATTACCCAATGACAATAAAAGTATTTTCAGCAAAATATTTAAAATGCTCATGAGTCACCCCAGTAGCAGCCACAGCCCAGTGAGAGCCTGAATTCTGAGCGCCTTTCAAAGGGGAAACAAACAATGAGGCCCTCTAGTGGCCAGAATGTTTTCAGGTGGCCAGTTACAGCATCACAAAACGAACTGGAAAGAAATAGGAGCCATCACCTGGTCCAGATGTTTGCTTCTCCTTAAGTAAACATGTGTACAAGGGTCAGGAATATACACTCCAGAGGTGCCTAATAACGTATGGAATTAACTCTAAGCCTACAGGCTGAACCTTACCCAAGAGGCGCTCTTGCTCTGGACACTGTCAGTGGAGACCATTGCCCCCAATATGATCACTACCTACCCACAACCTCTCCCCAAACCTGAGTACTGAGTTAATAGAGGACTATCTGGGAGTCAGATAGTCCATTTAAAACCTTGTAAACTAGGTTCAAGATCTTGTCATCATCCAAGAGAAAAGGAAAGCCATGGAAATATTTCATGCCGAGAGATGTTACGGGTGAGGGCAGCATCATGTTCACATTTGCAGTTTCGGAAAGATTGCTGCAGCTACTGGAGAACAGTCCGTGGGAGGGGCTGAGTAGACGCAGAGAGTCAGTGACGTGGTAAGTATAGCAGTGAAGGTGACGGGCAGGATTAGGATAATCTAAGGTAGTGGAGGTGGTAGATGGAAAAAAGGAAGCACATTCAAGTTTTATTAAGAAGTAGACTCGGCAGGAGTTGGAGGATGAAGGGTGAAGGATGAAAGAGTGACTGGTGTTGAGGATGATGATAGATTTGAAATGTCCAATGTTCACAGAGATAGGAAACACAAAAAGAATGCAGGCTTAAAGAAGGGTGGGAAGCAGAGCTTGGGTTTGTGACATTGTTTTGACTCATCCGTGCTGCTAGAGATACTGAGTAGGCAACAGACTAGACGGATCAGCACAGAAGAGAAGCCTGAACCGGAGGCAGCATACAGTGAGTCATATGCATATGACTCTATCCTTTTAATCTTTCCATGAGGAATATTTATCTGATTGTCTGCTTACTCACTGCACAGTTGGATGATTAGATTGATTTCGCTTGATTTTGTCTGTCTAGAATAGAAGCCTCTTTCTAGCTACACCCTTAGTCCATTTTGAGAACTGTACTGAGATTTCCACTATGGAGACCAAGGGCTTGACCCAAGTTCCCATCAGTTCAACACTGCTATCAAAGGGGCTCTGACTTAGGCTCAGCCAGTGGGATGCCCTCTGCCAGAGCTCACCTACAACCCAAGGCTGTGAACCCAGGAAGGTCGCTCATCAGCCCAGAAGTAGCCCGAGCAGCCTTGAGTCCTGCCTGTTTCTACTTCACAGCCTTTGCTGCAGTTCCTGATGATTGACTCCTGTCAATTATCCCAACCTCCCACTGCATCTGTGAGCATCCCATATCTTCACATAATTGTTAGTTTGTGAGTTAGTTTGTTTGTTTGTTTTTACTTAAATTGAGCGGCCTGTTTGTTAACATTAAGAACCCTGACTGATACCTCTCCTTTTCACTGTCTGTCTATACTTCTTTCTCTTTCTCTACTTTTCCTAACTTTTCCATTTTTGTATCCCAACCTCTTCTTTCTTACTGGCTTTCTCCTTCCCACCACCATCCTTTCTACAGCCCATTTTCTCTTTACTTTGACCTCCACCAACCTCTGCTGCCCCTCAGTATCTGGGCATAATAGCAAACTAAGGGTGCAGGGCTAGAAGTACAATGAATTCACCAACATATATTCAGGAGTTTAACACTTCTGACAAGTTGAAAGGAAAAACTGAAACTTATGGGATGGAATTTAATTGAGAGAGATGTAAATTTGTGAGCTTAGTTTCTAAATTGAAGTCTGGAAAATGAGCAAGCAATGGTTTAATGGAAAATTCTGTTAAAAAAAATACTTGAGTGAGATTGCCAGATAAAATACATGGCACATGGTTAAACTAAATAATTATTCACTGTTTATCCGAAATTTAAATTTAACAGGCTGTTCTATGTTTTATTAGTAAATCTGGCACCCTTAGTCTTGAGGTTCTAGTTGGTTGAAAGCTCAACATAAGCCTTCAGAGATGGGTGCCTTGAAAACAAGTAAATCAGTTCTGCAGTCTGTGATTGGACAGATGACTAGAGGAAAGGAGAAAATGTGAGGATTCACTGAGCTCAGTAGAGCAGGTACTGATCGCTGCACGCCTTTCCGGGCCCCGCTCTTGCAGAGATGCTGTGAACAAGAACACTGTCCGCAGTGGGCAATGAAATGGAAATCACATCCAGGGAAGAACAGTGGGAGGAACCTGAGAAGGGGGATCTAAGTGGATCATGCTGCCAGGAGGCCCCCAAAGACTCTGATTCCTGTTTTCCTGTCTAAGCTGAAGGTTCTCCGGCCTTCCATTCCATGAGCAGTCCAATGTCTAGCAAAGAAGTTTCTTCTCTTCTTAGGTTCTCCAGCATCAACTGCTGTTACTTGCAACTAAGTATCTCAAGTGATACATTGGTTTTTACTACTATCTAAAGGAATCTTTTGTAGAACAGTCAACTTAAGAAAGCAAAGCTAGAACCTGAGGGTGAAATCAGATAAGTCAATATCAAAAAGAACTTTTTAATTATCTGAACAACTCCCAATGATAAAGTCCTGTCGGTAGGGGAGAGTTCATTATTTAAAGAGGTTCAAGAAGAGGCAGGACAACCGAAAAATAAGATTCCTAACCTTTCTGGGAAAACACACTGGATCAGACACCTCATGATGGCATGTTTTGTTTTGTTTAATTTTACATTAGAGAACTTTGTTCAGATAAAATCTTAAATAACAATTAAAACAAAATATCCCAAAGCTGACAAACTCTGGTAGTTACAGATAGGGACCGAGGTCACCCTGTTCATCCACCTCCTAAACTTATAGGTCTTTCAGAATGGGACTTGTGAAACCGTAGTTTAAAAATCATTGGAATAAAATAACTCATATTTATTGGGCACTTTCAACGTCTCAGGCACTCTGCTCAGTACTTTTAATGTATTAGCTTATGCAACCTTCCCAAAACCATATCAAGTGCTACTGTTAGCCTCATTTTACAGATGAAGGAACAGAATCACAGAGAGGGTAATTAACTTATTCAGTGTCACACAGCTGGAAGATAGGAGACCTAACATTCAAATGCAGATGGTCTAACTACTGAGGCTGCACTCTGAGGTACCAGGCCACTTTGCTTCTCAGGTTTTATGACTGAATGAAGTTTGATTATCAGTGCTTATCATTCCTACTGAGTTCTATGTTCCTTTCATTCATTTATCATCAGATTAGTTTAAGCTTTACTAGGCTTTTCTAAAATAGCATTCAAATAAATTTAATTTGTTTTTCAAGGCCCTCAGTTCACAGTTTTTCCTTTAAATGGTTTTCCTTAATTAGCATTTTTTTTTAATGATTTCACATTCCTTTCTAAACTAGTTGCTTTAAGGTATCAGCTCTTAGGGTTGGCGTTAAGACTCTGTTACCTGCCAGGGGTCAGCATTCATTCCACCAGTTGGGATATTTCTTGTGCCTCCTTTCTCTTTCCACAGCAAAACAAAGTGGAAGAAAGAGGCTCGGTTTGTTTGCCGGGCTTCCTCTGACCGAATGAAGACAGAGGTTTCTCTGAGCTCACAGCCCAGAGCCCAGGGCAGAAGTGGGAAAAGGGCAGACCTAGGCTAACTGTCCGGTGTTTGCTCCAACCCCTCCTCCCCCATCTCGGAGGGGCAGGCAGCTACGCAGGAGGCAGCCGGGGCAGCCTGACCTGGTCTTAGGAGAGCTACCAGCTGTGGCTTGAAGAGGTCAGTGGCCAGTGTGAGCGCCGTGGCCATCCCCCGATTTCCCAGGCTCAGGGCGACCCAGGGCTCTTTGATGCTGTCAGCCACATCCTACCATTCTTTGTCCCCACGTGGGAAGGCAGATTCCTAAAGGGCATTAGGACCTGGCTCAAATTTGGGGGCCAGGGCCACTTCAGAAGAAGGGGTACAGAGCAGCAGCCTCCCCTTCCTCCTGCATCTGTGACCCCTTGCCACAGGTGGGCCCTCTACTGCCGTGGGAATCCACCCCTTTCATCCTGTTACTGCCACGAACAGGCTGTCGGGCCCGGTTTCTCTTTGGGAAGCGCTCTCAGATGCTGCTTGTCTAACGTCACCTGTGACCGGCCCCCTGAGGCATAAACCATTACTTCATATTTTATAAAGGACGATGTAAATTTAGCACTCCATAAATATGAAATGGTGAATAGCAAATTTCCCCCATGCCGAAGCCATTTCATTTTCTTCAGCAAAACGGTTCCTTTTATTTCCATGCAGAAAGCCCAACAAGGGAAATTTCTTCATTGCTCAGACAGCTACAAAGTGTGATCACATTTTTTTCCCACAGCTAATGTGCTCTTATGTATAAAATTTAAATTTGAAAGTCTGAGCAGATGGCCTATAAAGTTCTTGTTTTCCCTCTGAATTTAATTTCTTCCTGCTTATAGTGGGATTCTTAAAAAATCATTTGAAAGGCACAATACGAAGGTTCTATAAATTGCAATAATCATTATTTTGACGATCGGTCTTTCCCGACGGCATCCCAGAGGAAAGATAGGGCACTTGACTTTGGATCTAGAATCTCACCTGCCCTGCCGCATTCGCGCCATCAGTCGGCACTAGACTCGCCCCGCTCACAGCGGGAGTCGTCTTCACTCTCGCTTCAGCTGTGCAGAAGAAACACTCCTACCGTAGTGTTTCGAGTGACCTTAGGAAACAAAAGGTCAGGCAGTGAAATGACCTAAGTAAATTAGCTGCATGCAAGCATACAGACAAAATGTTTAGGCTCTTTTAAAAAATATTATTTTCGAGTGCTTTAAGGGCCATTTCATTTCATTCAGAGCCATTGATGAGCTAATTATCTTGTTACTAAAGGAGGCCCATGAGACTTCAACTTAGCAATACTTAGTTGATCATCAATTTGGGTGATTACACGTAGGTTGTTTTTCCAACTACCCCATAATTCTTCCTTACCTTCGCCAGCACTTCCCAATATTGAAAGAATCAGGATTGACTCTATGTGGTTTCTGGCTTATGTACGGAAAGCATCGCTGGTAAGACATGCATAACCCACCATGCATATGGTGGGTTTCTTTAACCTTTTCTTTTCCTTTTGTCATTTACTACATTTGAAGGTACCTATTTACAGGAAGGTTAAATAAGTTAATAAATTATAGGGATTGACACGACTCTTGCATCCCAACATTATTTTGTAAGTTGAATTCATCGCCATTAGTCTGCCCTTAAAATTTGCATAGATCAGGGGTGAAGGGGGTACAAATGGAAGCCCACCTACTATATGTCCATATATTTAAAAATTACAAATGAATCTGACATGCGTGAAATAAAGTACATTCTATCTGTCTACTGTGGAAAATATATCTTGTCAGAGAGTCCTACCTGAGTCTGGAAAATTAAAAGCCAAGTTCAAATTTAGTTCCCTTGGTTCATCATGTACTGCACCTGAACGTGGCCATACAGGGAACATCAGCACCAGCCTGCTATGTACACACCTGCACATCCCACCGCCAACCCCACACTGCACGGCAAGGGGCATCGTGCACTCATGGTACACACACTTCCCAGCTCACATTTCCAACTTCCAGCTCTGCCTTTTCCATTCCTCCCTGCAAACAGCTGCTCCTTGGTCACCCACCAGGCCGAAGGATGCGAACACTAATAGTACAGCCTTCCCTTGAGAGAATGGGGAGGAGACTCTTCCCTTGAAAGGGGCCCATGTAGTTTCTGTGAGTGGGCTCAAAGCCATTAGGATAGGAAATCCCAGGGTCATAGATATGAAGACTATGGTCTAGTACAGGGCTGTCAAACTCATTTTCACCGGGGCCACATCAGCCTCGAGGTTGACTTCAAAGGGCCAAATAATTTTAGGGCTGTATAAATGTAACAACTCCTTAACTGTTAAGGAGTTGAAATTACATTCAGCCCTTTGAAGGCAACCTCGAGGCTGATGTGGCCCCCGGTGAAAAGGAGTTTGACACCCCGGTCTAGTACATACAGAGAAGGGTGGAGCCCAGGAAGAATTCTTCCTATGTATCATGTCATGTTCAGAGTCATCTATGGAAATAATAAAACCTTAAGCTCTCTGACCCAATCATAGCCACAGGGGATCGATAGCAGGGGACCCTCCAAGAGCAGGACTTCCTATTCTCATACCATTGTGAACCAGGCCAGCAGTACTTGTTTTACAAGCATTTCCTAGGCACCGAGAAGTAGCATTGGCAAACAATCCCACTATGTGCTATAAGGAAGATAAACATCTGTGAGATTTGGCCTCTGTCCTCAAAGAGTTTACAGTGTAGTTGGGAAGATCACAAGCACAGAAATTGTGCTACGGAGATGAAAGCCCTTAGGGCCAAAGAAGGGGTGCAGGTCAAATCAATAGTTTGTTCTTCCCCACAAGTTAGGGACTAAGAAGTATTAAGTAAACAAGTCTTCTTCACCCACTTAGAAAAAAATGTTCAGCTACCTTCCTTCATGACACTCCTCAATAAAAGCTTACTATTATCCTATAGAACACTCTGGAAATAAACAGGTTAAGATTCTGGCTTCCATCCTGAGCAAATCTAACACAGGCAGGATTAGAAGTAGAAAGGTCTAACTCCCAGTTCAGCACATTGTACGCCAACCCATCTGCCCACATCAATGTCTGTTTAAAAATGAGACCAATCAGACCTGCCCCATCTTCACCTGTCCTACTGATTGTCCACAGCAAGGGAGGCACCGAAAGCCCACAAGTTGGTCTGGAAGATTGAGCCTCTGTGCAATTTCCAGTCCCGTGTCTGCTCGGGGGCACACAGCCAACAGAGCCATCAGTCTGGCAGTTCTTTAACGCTGACCCCGTGTGTGTCTGCTGGGCCATTTGTGCCATCTGCCATGCAAATGTCAGTTGGGGAACTAGTGCAGAGTTGTGGGACTACCGGGGTTAAACTGCCATTTAGCAGGAATGCACTGGTCCCAGCAGCAACTGCCCACAGGAGAACAAAGAGTGGGGAGAGCGGAGGGTGATAAAAAGAGAACCGCGGTGTCACAGCCCAAGGCTCCCAGTCTGGCTTTCTCGTCACTCTGGGCTGATTTCATTATGGCACCTTCCGAAGCACGGGCCCTCCTTACTGACAAAGACACTCTGCAGGATCCCATGGAGTTGAAATGCTTGTGTCGCAACTACGTGTGTGTGTGCGCGCGTGCATGCGATATATGAATATATAGTACATGTCGTCATATCGATAATATATACATATATTTTATTATATATCAGTATTGCATAAAATTTATAAACATTTTATATATAAACATAAAACTTTATCTATACATGTCTATATAAAATTCCATAGACATATATAGATAAAATTTTAAGAGGAAAAACAGCAGCCATGGTTTCTTCTCCTTAACATCGCTCCCCACCCCCCAGAACTTTGCCTTCCAGTCCCGGCCCATATGTTAGCAATACTTGTAACCATTGATGGAGCCCTTACTGTAATATTCTTCCTACTGCATTAGCTGCCTATTATTTATTTCTCTAATGTTTACATCAATACTGAGGTTGATATTTTCTTCTAATTTTATTTACATGTAATGAAGAAGGCTCAGAAAAGTTTTTTTTTTTAAGTCCAAGGACACACAGCTTGTAAATGAAAGACCCAGACGTCAAATCACTCCATTCCCAATACCCACATCCCTTGTGTGATAGCCGCTCCTGTGTGTATGCACATGGTTTATACACAGTTAAAATTAAAGACAATTTTGTCCTATTTTGTGTTCAGCTTTGTTCAGGTAACAGACATCATGAGTATTTTCATGTTTTACTGCGAATGTCATATTTATCACTTTTAACAGCTAGATAATAATCCACCTAATGATTTATATTAATTTATTAAACAATGTATTTAAAATTTCTCTATATATTTTGTCTCTCTGTGTCTCTGTCTCACTCACTCTCTCTCATTTTCATTCTTTTTCTTTCATAGTTAATACCACAGTGAACATGTTGGTATACACAGCTTTTTCTTCCATTATATTATTTCTTTGGGGCAAATTTCCAAAAGTAGATTGCTAGATCAAACAGTATGATGATTTTTATGACACTTGGTACGTACTATCATTTTGATTTTCAAAACTATTGCATTAGAAGTGTTTCAGCTTACAATAACCACACCAGCACTAAATGTTTCATCCAACTTACTTACTAATTTAAATTTTAAATGGCACCTCAAGCTTGCTTTGGTTTGCATGTTTTATCCCAAAGTGGTGATGGACATTCCCCCACCTCCTTGTTCACTGCTCTCACGCTGTCTTGCAGAGCTGTTCTCTCTCTCCGAGCCCACCTGCCTCAAGGTGCTTTGTACAAACAATTGCTCACTCTTTAGTGGAAGAACTATTACCCCCTTGCCTTGTTTTCTTTTTTCTTGAGCAAATGTCTGCAGAAGAAATGCTAACTTGACATATAAAATGCCAGTGACAAAGCCCTCTCTAGAACAATGTCTAAAACTGAAATAATCAAGAGATAAGGGTATGAGCGCATTATTTGGAAATATGTAGGTAAATATCAAGAGAAATAGCTGAAAGGGCTTTCAAGAAGTCGCTTGCCACTGGGGAGGGTGGGGTGGGGACAGGACAGGGAAACTGCTCGTTGTCATAGTTCTGCATAACTATTTGACCCTTCATGTGGCAGTCACAACTGATGAAATTAATACGATTAAATTTATAAATTCTCCTCAACGAACGAATTGGAGGCTCACGTAATGCTCTGTACCCTGCTTTAGAAAATCTTCCAATTAAGCTTTCTTCTCTGAAAAATTAACTTGTTTTACATCTCCTTCCCATTGCTCACAGTCACAGAATGCTAAAAGGGAAGGACAAAATCCAGCCAAATTGTGTCCAGGGTTGCTATCAGAGTTATGTCTTTCCGAATTCCAGACTCTCATTATTTCCCTCTGTTAATGTACTTTGTATAGACTTAATTAGAGCTCCTACATGGCAGTGGGGATCCATAACGGGAGGGGTCCTCTCTCCAGAGGAAAACTGGTGCTCATTAACAAAAGAGAAATGGATCTTCAAATTAATTGTGTCTTGGGAACCTAGGATTCAAATACATGTGAGCAGTGGTCTGTCGCTCTGCTCTCTTAAAGGAGCAAATCAAAATTACCTCAGATGAACCATGTCCCCTAAACCCAAGCTGATTCCTAGACCCAAGACCACCTGAATTGAATCCTCGCTCTGTCACTTGTCAGGCATATGATCTTGAGCAAGTTGTTTTTCCCTTTCTCTGCCTCAGTTTTCTTATCTGTAAAATGGACATAATGATCATATCTGCCTCATGGTTTTGGTGAGCATTTCATGAGTAAATATACTTCAAGTTCTTAAAAGAATGCCTGTCATAACACAAGAACTCAATAAGTGTTTTCAAGCACTTATTGCATTATCTTTGTTATTATTCTCATTTGACAGTTTATCCTAGTGTATAGGAAACTTTGTCCATGACCATGCAGTGTAGAGTAACTGTGCATAGAGATTTTGCATTGAATTAAAAAGCAGACGTATTTAGATAGTAACTTTGATTCTGCTACCTATCATCTGTGCAACTCTGTGCAAGACATTAATTTCCTCATTATATATTGGATCCTGATACCTAGTTCATAGGATTTCCTGGGGAGATCAAAGAGGACAATGTATCTGAAATCTATTCTCATTTTTGCCAGGATATGCTGCTCAAAGGGACAAGGAGAGCAGGAATGCAAGAAGAATTACAGCAGTTACCTCCAAAGATGCTTGGGGCTGAACCAGCTTCTCTAGCCTTAATGGCACCAATTGCAGGTGATTGGTGGGAGAGCAGAGGAAGCTGAGAGGGCTATTGACTGCATGTTCATTACTTAACACAGAATTATTGTTGAGCTAGGCTCTGTGCTAGGAGATAAATCAGGTCACTGCCCTCAATGAGCTCAGTGCAGAGCAGGAAACAGAGGCAAACATACCTAGAATACTATGTTCTAAGTGCAAGAATGGAGCTATACAGATGGCTGCATACAAGAGAGGTGCCTAAGGTATGGGGAAGCTGCTTGGAAGTATATCAGTAAACTATTGCTGTGTAAAAAATTACTTTTTTTGCTGTGTAAAAAAAATTCAGGGGCTTAAAGCAGTATGCATAGATTATCATGTCGTGTCAGCAGGTCAGGAATCTGGGCCTGACTTAGCTGGGTCCTCTGTTTCCTTGTTTTCTGCACTGGCGCAATCTACATGTCAGCCCAGGTACACAGTCTCATCGGAAAGCCCTACTGAGGAAGGCTCCACTTCCAAGCTTCATGGTGCTGGCAGAATTCATTTCTGTGTGTGCTGTTGAACTGAAGTGTCCGTTCTCCACTCTTAGCTGAAGGCTGCCCTGGCTTCCTTGCCAGTGGACCTCTCCAAGAAGGCAGCTGGCTCCATCAAAACATGTGACCAAGGAGGCAAAAGAGAGGCTGCTTGCAAGACGGGCATTGTGGTTGTTTGTAACCTTACCATGGAAATGGCATCCCATCGCTTCTGCCATATTAATAATCCTGTTACTATTGTTGATGCTTGGTAAATCACTAGGTCCAGCCCACTCTCACGGGGAGGGGATTACACAAGGGCATGAATTCTAGGAGGCAGAGGTCATGGGATCTTGTCTCAGAAGTCGGCCTGCCCCTAGAGGACCACTGAGCTGATTCTCAAGCAGGAGAAGGTGATAGCTGGCTACATGGGAGGAAGTAGAAAGTAGAGAGTCATGAAGGAGACAGACAAGCAAAAACCAAAAAAAAAAAAAAAAAGAAGAAGAAGAAGAAGAAGAAGAAGAAGAAGAAGAAAGATTATCTTAGATTATCTTATTTCTTAAGATGTTATCTTGTAGGAAAATAATGGGAGAAAAAAGGTGTGCTTCAAATAATGGAAGGAAACACAACCATTGATACAGATAAGGGAAGAGTAGGGGTGAATTTTGAAGGGAAAAATAAAGACTTAATCTTGCCTGTGGAGTGGTTTGAAAGCCACTGCTGATGAGGGTTATTTTTCTAAACCTATTTGAATCGGTGAGTGGCTAAGAGGTCAGAGTGACAGAGGTGGGTATGTGGTGAAGGCTGAAGCAGGGACGGCAGTCACAGTCTGTTCCCTGGCTTTCTATTTTTAATTCATTTATTCAATAAATAGACTTCTTCAGACTACACTCTGAGATGGCCATGTAATTAATTACTCAGTGTCTGGAGTAATACTTTCCATTATCTTTGTAGCTTTTAGTGTACCACATGTTCTCATGATTTTGTTGTTTTCCAGGTGTGCTTATTAAAAAAAAAATGAACAATAGAACAATCACTGCCATTATATTGAATATTTCAGCCTAGAATTTGGCATTCTTACCGGTCTCCATTATTCCAGCGAAGATTTAAGTTATAATGAGGAAGAACAATGAGTGTCCCTAACTGAGCTTTAGGGTTCAATGTGGTCACTGTGCTCTGTTTGCCTCAATGCCTATAGCTATGAAGTGGGAATAATGGGACCTACCACCCCTATCTAGTTGATGTCAGCATTAAATGAGATATTGTAGTAAATGCACTTAAAAAATTATGAATTATACACATAGTATACACATAATATACATAATATACAATATAATTGTATATATAATACAATTATATACAATTGTATGTATACAATGTATTGTATTTATATACATATATATACAATGTATATGTATTATATATAATTGTATATATAATACAATTGTATATATAATATACAATTATATGTACACATAAAATTATGTACATATTATGCACATAATATGCAATATGCATAATCATTATACACATAATGATTCAATCCACAAATGGTTCTTGGGTATACTGCACAAGACACAGTGGAAGCATCTAGAATAGAACTTGGTCGTTTTGTTTGAATGTCCCAATGGTACTGGAGAGAAAGACATTTCAACACATCCTTAGGATACAGTTTCCTAAATATGATAATGGAGACTTAAACAAAGGTCATTAGGCTATTGACAAATTTATCACATCATATTTTAAATATTTATCCTGTTTTTGTGAAGTCATATATCAATACAACAAATATTATTGAGCATCTGTTTTGTGTGTGGTGGGGTGGGGTTGGATGTGACACAGTATGGCAGTTAAGTGCATGGATTCTGGGGAGAGTCTGCCTGAGTTCAAGTCCTGACTCTGATGCTTACAAACTGTGTGAACTTGGGCAAGTTACCTAACCATGATGTAGCTCAGTTGCCTCTTTTGTAATATATCTATAACAGTATTGATCTCATAGAGGCATTGTAAGGATTAAACAAGTTAGTATAAGCAAAGTTCTTAGAAGAGTGCTTGGCATATAGTAAGCACAGTACAAGCATTTGTTTCTACAACTATGGGCAAAGCATTGTGCCGGGCCCAAAGGATGCAACAAAGAACCAGAATAGCATTCTTGCCTTCCAGGAACTTGGAGATTACCGAATGAGTCTCCCAATTCACTGTACATCAAATCATCTAGAACAGGAACCTGGAAGTTACCTGAAATGCTTTCCTCTTCTTCAGTGCTACGATTATATTCCCAGCCCTCGCAATTAGTCACTGAGTCAGACCATGCACATTTTCCAAAGAGCTCATGTCTGTTCCCTTTCCCCAACCTTAGAGCCCTGCATTCCAGTCACTCGTCTCCCCTCAACTGCACCGTGTCTTTCTGCCCATATTGTTGACAGTGTGTCAGTCTGAGCACCCACATCTCTGACTCATACCCCTAACAGTGTTTCTTCACTGCACACTGGAACAAACTCAAATTCCTTAATGAGACCCTCCATTACCTTCTCCTTGAACACCTCAATACTTGTCTAGAGGCAGTGTTTCACAGTGGTTAAGGACACAGACTTAGGAGATAGATGATAAGAATCCAGCTCTACCATTCACAAACTACAGTCTTGGTCAAGTTACTGCATCAATTAATGGTGATAATATCCACCTTGTGGGAATTTTGTAAGGATTAAATGATATAACATCTAAAAAGTACTCTGGCGTAGAGTAAACATTATATAAATGTTAACCAGTATTATTACCTGCCCAGTCTTAGCCTGAGTCCTTCTTCCTTACCTCCTCCATCCCATTGCAGCCATACAGAACCATTGTTCATTTCCTGCATGTTCTCTTATCTGTTCCTCCCATTCCTTTCACTTTCCCAGGTGGAGGACAGACCCTACGGTGACCCCAAATAAGTCCTTCCTTCTCATGTTCATGCCTCTGTGTAACTCCCTCCCCTTAGGTACTGTTAAAACCAGTGATTTGCTTCTAACTAATAGAATATATCAAAGGTGATGGGATGACCTTCTGTGATTTTGCCCCATTGTATAAGACTCTGTCTTCCCAGACTAGATTACAGACTTCCTTTACTGGCATAATGAATTAAGAGGCCGTGTTAGAGAAGACCACATGGGAAGAAACTGTGGGCGGCCTCTAGGAGCTTTGGGTGGCCCTAAGACCTGAAGAGAGCCTTCATTCATACAACCACAAGAAAACGCAGCCCACCGACATGTTGACCTCGAGCAGAGAACTCAGATAGCCCATGCCCAGACACCCGATCCACAGAAACTAGGACATAGTAAATTTCTTGTTTTAAGGCACTAACTTGGTGGTATTTTGTTACAATAGAGATGGAAAACTAATGTATCCCCAATCCTGTTCCCTTGGTGAACTATAGAAACCTCTGTTTAAGTGTTACCTCCGCTGGGAAGTCTACCCTGATGTTGCCGTGGACAGATGCCCCCCAACCTGACCCCCGAGTGGTACCTCATGCACCTCCATAACAGAATAGCTGCATTGCATTGTTGTGTTTATTAAGCTCTAAGTCCATAAGGAAAAGGGCTGTATTTTATTCATCTTTGAATACTTAATTTCTGAATATGATGTCAATTTGGTAGGAGAGAGGAAGAAGGAGAATGAAAAAGAAGAGCACAAAAAGAAAAGAGAGAGAGAATAGAAGGGCAACTAAGTGCTCCTTAAACATCTGTTGATAAGTGAATGAGTAAACAGTATTCTGATTATTCTCTTCTCTGGTCTATTGAATTCTACAGAGATGCTTTCATTTCATTCTGATAGGCATCTCAGATATTGAGGTTATTATCATAATGGAAGATTGAATTATCACTAACTTTGATTGCAAGCAAAAATTAAAATAGCTTTGAGAAAAGGATGCTACACAAAGAAAAATCATTTTATTTATTTTTATTGTTAAAAGAAAACCCTGGCAGAATAAGGTTATTAGCTTAAGGAGGGATGGGAATAATTTTTTCAGTTTACCAAATACTGGAAGTACATGTTGAAATAGAATTATTTATAGGAAACATGGATAAAACTCAACCAACTTAGAAAAGATGTCATTTCAACTTAGTCAACAGACATGCACAGCAGAGATTCTCAATTTCTCAAACTTTTGTAAAAAATAAAATTTTAAAGTATTTAATTTATTTGAAGGAAAAGTAAAATCGTTAAATTTCTATTTCTTCTTTTGTAGGATCCCTTGTTACTTGGGAGTACACAGCGCAGGCCAACAGAGAGCTCAAGCTGATGGCTTATCCTTATGGTGCAAACTTATTGTTTACCGTGTGTGTTATGTTGCCTCTGAGAAGAGACAAAAGCAGAAGAGACACTTTGTAAGTAAAAAGGATTAAACCTAGCCAATGCACCACTGAACCCCAGGTAAAGTCTGAATTTTTCCTGTTGTCTGCTGTCTGCAAATCAGGGCCACCGCAGGCAGGCAAATAAAGAACAATCCAGCTGCTGAGATGGAATGATGGATGGGCAGATGGATGGGCCCCTGATGCCAACATTCTGGGACAGCCGCTGCCCTACAGTGTCAGGTTAGCTGCTGAGAGGAATCAGTTAAGTATGAACTTCGAGCGGTAATGGCTCTTTCCCATTGCATGCATGGCCAGTAACTTCACAGTTAACCCTCTGTGTTGCTTGAGGAGATATTCCAAATATGAAATTGGGAAGGCCCAGTGCCTGGCACATAGTAGGAATACATCAAGATCAGTAGAACATAAATCTGAACCACTGCTCTAAAATGATTCCCTGCCTTTGAGAACTGAATGCTTGCCCCTAGAACTGGCATTACCTGTCCTTACAGTAATTTGAATGTTATTTTGCCCTGGTAGGCCAAATGTTGAAAGTTTAAAGATAGGATCTGAGACCTGGTAGGGAACTGTTTCTTTTCAACTGAGGCTGGCACAGTGTCAATAAGGAAGAACACTGGATTCTTTCGTGGTCTTGTGTATTCAAAAAAAAAAAAAAAAAAAAAAAAAAAAAGCCAGTGCGTTGGGGAAAAGGCAACTAACTCAATCAGTTGGTTCTACCAGAGCAGCCTATGGACTGTGTTGTGGACGTTGTACAGCCAGGTCCCTCCCATCGTGGGCCACCAGAGTCTGCTACGTAAAGACAAGGATTGCGTTAGTTCCCTGCTGCTGCTATAACAAATTGCCACAAATTTAGGGGCTTAAAACAGAACACACTTATTCTCGTATAATCCTGGAGGAATCTTAAGAACTTCAAAATCAGCCTCACTACACCAAATTCAGGGTGTCTACTGGGCTGGTTCCTTCTGCAAGCTCTAAGGAGAGAACTGCGTTCCTTGCCTTTTTCAGCTTCTGAAGGCCATGTGTATTCCTCGGCTTGTAGTCCCTGCTGCCCCCATCGCACTGCCTTCTGCTCTGATAAGGACCTTTACGATTATTACATCACATCAGGCCCCACCAGATAATCCAGTGTTATACCCCCTGAATCACACCTGCAAAGTCTGTTTTGTCAGGTAACATACTCCCAGGCTCTGGGAATTAGCACATGGACATCTGGGAGGACCGTTGTCTAACCTACCACTAAGATGTAGCCACAAGCCTGACAGAATATTCGGAATTAAATAAGACAATGCAAACAGCATTGAAACCAGTCCTTGGACTAACAAATACCCTTTTACGCATCAATAAAGCATTTCGCTTTGACGCTTTCAGCCAGCACTTTCCCAAACTCTTTTCCTTCCGCAGCAGAAGGTAGCATACTCGAACTTCTCATCAGCAAAGACTGCTCGCTCTTCATCTCCACAGTGTTCTGCAGCTGGGAGAACCGCAGCTTTTAGCCCTCTAGGGGTCCACAGAGTATGTTGGGATGAGTAATTCCCCAACTTTCTCTGTGAGGCTTCTCTCCTGGTCCCCTCTGTGGCCTCCTGGTGACCTGAATATGTGAATTTATTTCTGATTGTGCTCAACAGACTCAGAGGGAATTTACTCACCTTGATCAGCATAAAAATGTCCCCACATCATGCTTTCTCTGGACTGGCTTCATTTCCTTTCGCAAGCTCAGCCAACACAAAGTAAAATCAGCTCCTGGGTTTTTACTTCCTGTGACTTGTGCTCATCAGGCCTTATTGTTGTCAGTGGGTGGGTGAAAATTGGGAGCTAAGGGATACTCGGCTGGGCCAAGCATGATTCATTCCCCCTGATTTATTTGGCTCCTGGTGTCATCAAAGACCAGTGTTCTATTCTAGCCTATATTAAACAAGGGCAGAGTTGCCAGCCGGAAGCAGCTTGCCCTCTGCCTCCACAAGAAAGCCAAGTAAAGTTTGACTTGCCAGTCTTGTGCCCCATCACAACATACATGGGCAGAGAGCTTTCTCTACTTAATTAGAATGAGTTTTAGTGGGCTTGCCAGGCCCTGGTAACCCAAAGATACTTCTACACAGCAGTTTTCTTTCTCTCCCTCTCCTTGTCGTTTGGCACTGCCTTGTCAACAGGTGTGATCAACAGTAAGAAAACACGCATGCCAGGGCTCCCATTCCGGTCCACAATGGGAACCCGCTACTGAAAAGATGGCACTCGCAGCGTTAGGCAGGCTGCCAGGAAATCGTCCTTCCTTGGCACCGGTGCCCATGGTGAGCGTCTAGGCAACTTTTGATTGGGCACTGTGCCCTCCAAGCAGATGGGCATGAATGTAGGCAGGCAAGAGACCATTTATTTATATCAACTGTATTTGCTGAGGGCAGGGTTCCCAGCTGGGAACATCAAAACAGCTCTTTGTCCTGACCGTCTGTGGCTCTGATGGAGGTGATGCAGCCTTGCAAATTCAGCTGGATTAATTTTGAAAAAATAAGAACAATGTTTCTATGGACACCAGGGGACATTTTTGGCTCCCTTCAATGGTTCAGAACACAGAGCAGGCTGGGCCCAAGTCATTTTAACAAAATCTCCTGTCCCCTGTTTGGATTTGGTGGGAAAGAGCCAAGACAGCTTTCCAAATCAGGCCAAATTTAGGTGAACAGAGTCAGCCCCACACTGAAGCCAGCTTTGTCAGTCCTTCTACACACAATGGCAGTGGTTTCCAAAGAAAACGAAGCTGAAGTCACCCAGGCTCAGGAGCTAGGAAAGGCATTCTGGTTGAGCTCACCACTGCGATTGCTTTTCCAGGCATACATTAACCTTCCTGCCGTCCCCCCTGTAAATGATGGATGGGATCAAGTGTGAGCTGAAAGTGCAAGGACAGACGTGAGGACTGACTTCCATGAGAGCTTCATTTGGATTTTAGGGTAAATAGATAAATTTCTTTTCAAAAAGAATTACCAACTGCATTTAGACATCTGAGCAATTGTAAAGGCCTCTGAAGAGTACAACTTTATTATTTATATTAGTATTAACTGCCAAAATATATGGTTTACTTACAATGCATCTGGCATTGCCTTCAAGTACTTTATCTGCAATCTTTCGATAAATTTTCACAATTGCCCTGTGGAGGTAGGTGCTATTGTTGGTATTATCACACAGATGAGCAAACCAAAGACTAGAGAGACTTACCCAAAGTCACATAGGGGGACAAACCCAGAACTGCCTGACAACAGAGCACACAGTGTTGGAGGAGGTCATGGAGAGGAAGTGACTGCTGGTTGACCTGCAAGCTAGACTCAGGCAACTGGAGGCCCCTCACCACCCCCTATCCTTGGAAAGTAGCCTCTGCCCACAGTGGGAGCCATTTCAAGCACACAGCCCTGAGAGAGTATGGTGTTATTGAGACCATGTGGACTGAATATGTGGCTGAACCCAGTTAAGGCTTATATATACACATCTAAGGATCCAGTGGTCTGGTGGGCAGAGATCTACCCATCTTGTGGTCACCTGAGACAATCCTAGTACATAAGTTTCCTTGCTTATTAAACCCAACACTGACCAATCTGGAGTGGTTTGCCCTTTCTTTGGTCTCTCCTTGCCCTCCATGTACAGGGTGCCAGTTTTCAAACCCACATATAGCCATACCCTACTTACTATGGAAACACTGACAGCTGTCAGTCTCTTTAGTAATTGGCTGGCCTAACTCAGAGATGTTTCTTACAATAGTGATGTAGGCCAATGCTTCTCAAATTTCAATGCACCTACCAATCACCTGGGAGATTTTGCTAATATGCAGATTCTGATTCAGTAGGCCTGGTTCAGTAGAATCTGCCTGAATCTACCTGATTCAGATGATTTCTGCATTTCCAACAAGCCCTTGAGGCTGGACCCAGCCACGCTGAGAACATGAGGTCTCAATCTTGGCCGTACAACAAAACGCCCTGGGAAGCTTTAAAAAATACCAATGTCCACACCACACAAACCCCAGAGATTCTGATTTAATTGCCTGACAACCATTGGGTTAGCAATTCTCTTACTTAGTAGCTCTTTGTCATTTATTCAAGACAGGAAGTCTGAAATTGAAAAGATGCCCCTGGTCGACCTAAAACCAAGACTATTCTATTTAGCAAGGCTATCATTTAGAATCAAAGGATGGATAAAAAGCTTCCCAGACCAAAAAGAAAAAAGAAAAAAACTAAACGGACTTCTTTAAGAAGGGGGAAATATCATAAATATAAATAAAATAGCTATAACTACATATCTATCAATAATCACTCTAAATGTAAATGGATCACCTCAAAAATAACACTAATATTAATCTTAAACCTAAATCTAACACTACAACAAAACCTTTCATAACCCCAACTCTGATTTTCACCATAACCTAACCTCAACCCTAAACCTAAAATTAACCCTAAACACATTTACCTAATTCTAACCCTCACCCTAAACCTAAGCCAAACATTATACCTACCCTCAAACCTAACCATCTCCCTAATTCTGACTTACATCTAACATCACCATAACCCTTATTCTAGTTCTAACCGAAACTCTAAAAATCCTCTACCACTGACTGACCTTAACCCTAACCTTTTACTAGATAGATAGATGATAGATAGATAGATAGATAGATAGACAGATAGAGTGAGTGAGCCCTTGGTTGCATTTCTTACAGATGGGAAGTAAGACAACGCATGAAGACGTGCTGTGGGAGTCCTCCCGCACCCTCGTCAGTTCCCTTTCCTGACGCTGATTATTTATAGCAATCCTGGAGCCAGGTGATGGGATGAACCTGTTATTCCCACAGTGGTCTTGGATGTGAACAGCTGGTAGCAAGGGCAGACCCAGACCAGCAGCACCCCTGTGGTCATTTGGAGCGGCGTGTGACAGAATGTATGTTGATGAAGGTGACAAGGAAATACAATCAGAAACATTCTCTTTCCGTGACATAGATTTTGTTGATTGTCATTTTTTTGGTTGAGAGGATCGGAAAAGGGAAAGATGGGGACAAACCTTTAATCAGTTACATATCACGAGCTACAGGATGACCAGGTGTTCAATGATTGCATTTATTAGAGAGGACCAATTGATTCATTGTTGGCAGAAGTGTGGCCTCCTGCTAAGTGTGATCAAATCAGAAGCCCTATAGATTATTAAATCCAAATCAATATTTTTGCTGGGAAAAGCAAAGCATTCAGTGAGGAGGAAAAACGTATCCTCTTTTCAGAAGACCTTGGCCTCATGTATTATTAATGCAAAGATGATCAGGTAAAAACTGGAACTTGGCAAGCTGTCAAATAAAAAATGCAGAGTGAATCAAAAATTTATAAAATAGTATTGAGTTATTACAATTCTATTATAGACACCAAGTAATCATTTTTACTGAAACAAACCTCTTCTATGACTGTACAGCTGGGATATTAGGGTACGAGGATTTAGGGCTCAACCTCATTTGGAGGGGGATAATACCACAAAATTAAAAAATGTGAAGAGTAAATGATTTAGTCACTGCTCAGTAGCAGATTGAATAAAAACAATAGAGTTTAAAAAATAATGGTAGTATTTTCGTTCTTGGGCTACATTTTGCTGACTTCCTTGAAAAATTACTGGCATTAGATTCAGAGCAGGATGAATTGCTTTACAGAATCTGTAAACTTAATTTGTGTATGTGCCAAGCACGCGCAAACGCAAGACATTGGAGAGGAAAAATGACTTAGTAAGATATTTTGTCACTTATGGATTTTTTTACAGGAAAAAATCCCAACTCTATAGTTTTATTCGCTATCTCATCTTGTGCAGGAGCCTTCTCCCTCCCTTCCTGGGACCTAAGCCCTGACAAGGCCAGAAAAATATTCAAAAATGAAGAGATGGCTGTCACCATTCCTAAATATTCAGAAGATAATTGCCAACTAAAGTTAGAGCATCTTGACATGCAACATCCCTTCAGCTCCCAAGCTGATTTGCCCATGCAAGATCAAATAAATAGCTAAAATTATAAAAATCACACGTACTGATGCTGATCGGCATTAGAAAATGACACTGAGAACATCTGACAGTTTGACCTGCATTCTGTCCTTGGCTTTTCCTCAGCGCCTGAGCAGAGAACAAAGAGGCTCTCTCGGAACTGGAAATGACTCCAAAGCAAGGTTAGTGCCAAGTTCAACCACAAGCATCAGCCCCGGGCTTTCCTGCTTTAGGGCTGAATCTGAAACTTGATGTTATTATTGTGATTTGAATATGAAATAACTTTGTCTTTAAGAAGCAGAATTGACTCCATTTAAGTGGACTCTAATCAAGAGGCAGGAAGGGGAAAATGCTTTCTTAATCAGACCCAGAACCGAACTACCCTATGCCATGACCCATCTCAGTTCTACTGAAGATAGGAGAGTTCGGTTGATTTCAATTGGACTTTGATCAGCAAAACCTTCATATGAATCACCTATTTGCCAATTAGCCTTAATATTACAAGCTGAACACCTCACATGAAGTGCCCATGCCAAAAAACAACTATGCATGAGAGATCACAAAAAAAACTCAGATTCTCAGCCATAACCTAGGAATTATGCTGAATCACTATTTTTTGACTTGACAATTTATTCATGTACCTGTGGCTGTTTTCAAGAAGATAGCGGAAATGCTAATGCAAGGGGAATTTTCATGTCCCACCTAAAACCAACTTTAAAACGTTCCCAGGACACTTGCATTTGTCTTGCATAACCGGTTGCACGCTCTGTTGTGTTCACCTTCCCAAGAGTAGGTCAGTTCTGCAGAGCTGGTCCTCCCTGTGATGAAGTTGGGAACTCAGCACAAACAGAAAGGGCTGGCGAGTCAGTGAGCTGTGACATTTCAAGCGAGAACAAACTCATTGTGTGAAATAGGCCCGTTGTGTGTTGTGTGCTGTGTGCCCTGCCTTGTCAGAGTCCAGTCAGGAAACCGAAACCTCAGTAACTATTTCACACAGAAGGGATTCGGTATAAGGAGCTGAGTACATGGGTGAAAATGGGGGCACAGGGCCTTTTGGACAAAATGTAAGTAAAACTCTCTAGGGTAAAATGTTTTCAAATGGCACACAGGCTTTTGATCAACTTAGCCAAACACCCTGGTTCAAAACTGTGTTTCAACCATTTGGTCGCCCGATTTGCTTCTGTTGGGAAGTATAAAATCTCTCATTTCCTGTTGTCAATTGCAGCATGGAGTGACTGAAAATTGTTCAAGCAATTACTGTGTTTCACCAACTGGGTACCTTTGGCCATAAGGGGCCTTTTGGATCTGCTGTCATTCCTCTTCCTTGGCTGATCCTCGTCCAAATTGCTGATGGCTCCAAGAATGTGTCCTCTCGCTCACTGGAGGGAAAGTCGGGCTTCTGCACACATGCTCTTTGCTTTTAGATGTGTGTCATGATGGAGTGAGTGGAAGCACGGTGGTGGAAGGAGAGGGTAGGGACAGAGAAGATGGTTCACCCCCGATGCTAATCAAACCACCACCATTGAGTACTATTGACTCTGCCTCCTAATTACCCCTCAAATGCATCCGCTTCTTTATTCCCATGAATGTCTTCACCGTGTTCCTTTGGGCCATTTCATTTCTCAGCTTAAATATCACAACAACCTCCTAACTGGTTCTTCTGCCTTATTCCCAGCCTTCTTCCTATCCATAATTCTCCATAGTGGTGGTTCTCAAGCAGGGACAAACGGCTTCACCTCCTCCACTCCCACCCCACCCTCAGAAGTAGCAGCATTTGGAAATGTGTGAGAGTGTTTGGGGGTTGCCACGATAACTGTGGGAGGAGGGAGCATGCTGGCATTTAAGGAGGCAGGAACCAGGAATCTAGTGTATTCATTTCCTATTGATGTGGAGATGAAGTGCTACCAACTTTGCAGCTTAAAACAACATACACACATTATCTGACAATTCTGCAGATCAGAGTCTGAGAGAGGTTGAAGTGGGTTAAAACCAAGGTTTCAGCAGGGCTGCAGTCCTTACTGAAGGCATGCTTCTCTTCCAAGTTCAATCAGATTGCTGGCATAATTCAGTTCCTCGGAATTGTAGGACTGAGGTTCTAGTTTCCTTGCTAGCTGTCAGCAAGGATCATTCTCAGCAGGGGTCACCCATATGACTTGACTATGATTCCTTTTATTTTCAAAGCAAGTAATGGTGGATTGAATACTTTGCATGCCTCATGTCACCAGGCTTTTCTTCAGCTACATCTTTCTCTGATTCTTCTATCTTCCTCTCCCAAGTTCAAGGGCCAGTGTGATTAGATTGAGCCCACCCAATCTAGTTAATCTAGGAAACTTCTCTATTTTAAGGTCCATAACCTTAATTTCATCTGCAAAGTCCCTTTTGTCAAGTAATGTATAGTAACTTGTTTACAGGTTCCAAGAATTAAGTCATGGACACCTTTGGAGGAGCCATTAATCTGCCAAGCATGCCTGCAATGATCTCCACAATAAAGAATTATTCCACCTAAAATGTCAATCGCAGCCTCGTTGAGAAAATTGAAGTGGGTGATCTTTCTAAAATGCAAATCTGACTAGGTCTTGTTCTTGCTTTGAAATCCTTCAGGGAATTTTCATTGCCCTCAAGATGAAAATCCAGGGCAAAGCTTCATTCAACATGCTCATGCAAAAGCTCTTTACGATCAAGCATATCTTCACATCACCCATCACTGTTCTGCCTCTGCTTCTTTGTCCCAGCCACACTGAATGACTTTCTGATAACCTACGTGTTCTCTCACCTCTCAATCTTTATAAAGGCTCTTTTCTCCTCCTGGGGCACACTTCCCCTGAACTCTCATCCACCACCCTTAACCTAACTCCAACTTAACTTTCAGATCCTACCTTAGATCTTAATTCCTCACCAAAGCCTGCTGTGACCCAACAACTCTGAGTTAGGCACTCCTGCTATATGCTCCCACAGCACCTACATGCCCACCCATAGCATTTAGCACACTGCTTTGTAATTTCTTACCTATCTTTTGGTTCCCCTAAAACAGGGGTGTCAAACTCATTTTTCACCAGGGGCCACATCAGCCTCACAGTTACCTTCAAAGGGCCGAATGTAATTTTAGGACTGCATAATTGTGACTACCCCTTAACTAGGGGCAAGGAGCTCTACATATAGAGCTCCTTTCCCTGTCCTAAAATTACATTCGGCCCTTTGAAGGCAACCACGAGGCTGATGTGGCCCCTGGTGAAAATGAGTTTGACACCCCTGCCCTAAAAGATCTAAGCTCTGAGAAAATGAAGAGAGCATCTGTCTTGTTTGGTGTTGTACTTATAGCACTCAGCTCATACCTGTCATGTACTTACCTGTAATAAACATTTGTTCATTAAGTAAACTAATTAGTCATGTTGACTTTGATTAAAAAAATAGGTACAGTAAATTTGGTTCTAACCCTTCTACAATAGAGACATAATCACAACAGTTATGTACCAAACTGTGACAATCAGAGATTTTATCTGAATTCCATGTCTTCATGAAGTTACAATTATTATTATTATTATTATTATTAAATCGGAAGAAGAATGAAACTCAAAGGGGATAAATAACTGCTCACAAAAGCCTGTGACATGTGGCAAAACTAGGATCCAAGTCTAGTTTCTGATTCCCAAGCCAATACCATGGTCCCTTGCTGAACCAACAAATAGTGTCTTATAGTTTATAAAGCATTATGTCACAGAGTCTGCACAATCTTACTATAAAATAAAAACATTGATCCCTTTTCAAAACAGGATGAAAAAGACTCATTGAGATTAAACGACTTGGACAAGGTCAGATGGTTTGTATGCGGTGAATTTAGAACTAGAAGCCATATATTTTAATTCTATTCCTCTTATTCTAACTAGGCTACCCATGAACTGGGAAGATGGCAGAACTTGGAGAGTAGAAAAGACCTCCTTGGCAATTTAGTCTCAATGTCTTTGTGACATCATCTCATGCCTTCCTACCCACAAGTAATCAGTAATGAACTTAAACCAATGAAAACTCTATTTAAACAAAAAGGAAAATCTTTTGTCATAAATAATTTATATATTATGTATATGGTGGAAAGAGAGAGAAATATTTTATGTGGATTTAACCTCCAAAAAGATGATAGGTGATGAATAATGGCAGTAAGTTTGAGAATAGGTATTGATTATCATAGTATCAAATACGTATTTGATATGTATCATAGGTATAAAATCCTAACCTTCAGGTAGAGACATCTGTCACCATAGTGTACATTCATGACTCTTTAAGTTCCACTGCAGCCAGCTTCCAAGGTAGTTTCAACAGCCTTTACCTCTTGGTAATCACGTCCTTGGTATTCCCCTCCCACACTGAATCAAGGCTGACCAATATCAACAATAGAATACTAAAAAAATAACAGCATATGACTTTCAAGGCTAGGTCATAATAGACATTTGCATCTTCCACCTTAGTCCCCTGAATTATGGTACTTGTTCTAGGGGAAACTATCTGCTGTATAGAAGGAACAGAAGCAGCCCTGTGGAGAGGTCTGGGTGAGAAGGAACTGAAGCCTCCCCAACAACAGCCAGCACCAATATTACCAATATTGCAGTACCACGTTACTGAGCCACCTGGAAAATGGGTCCTCCAGCCCCAGTTGAGCCTTTAGGTGACTACAGTGCCAACCAGTGTCTGAACAAACAAATCAACCCAAGTCAAGACCACCCAGCCTCACAGTTCCTGAATTCCCAACCCACAGAAACTGTGAAAAATAATAAATGTGCATTGTTGTCTTGAGCCACTAAGTTTTATGGTACCTTATTATACAGCAGTAGATAACAATATAGGTTGCAAGTGACAGGACCCTGATTTTAACTAGCATTAAACAGAGGGCATCTTTTAACCCATGTAACTACAGAAAGGTCTGAGGGCACATGGTTTCAGGGACAATGGAACCAGGTTCCCCAAAGGGGCCAGAACCCTTTTTATTTATGTCACCTCTGCTTCTCTCTGCACATGTCTCATTCTCCCAGACAGGCTTCCTCCCATGACAGAATACATGGCCACCAAAATGATCAGGCATTACATCTAACTTTCTCCCATCCCAAGTTCCCAAAGCCTGAGAAGTTCTCCAATTGGCCTAACATGGATCATGTGCCAGGTGAGGATGGTAGGGTC
Organism: Glossophaga mutica; assembly: GCA_039655065.1. Lineage (NCBI taxonomy): Eukaryota > Metazoa > Chordata > Mammalia > Chiroptera > Phyllostomidae > Glossophaga > Glossophaga mutica. The sequence continues at coordinate 18,352,951 of CM077304.1, read as the reverse complement.
CACAAGAATGTAAGGGAGGGAGGGCACCCCAAAAAATGGAATTTATTTATAAAAAATTGTGTATTTATCCTTACATGTTTAAACTTCAATCACCTTCAAAGTACTCTCCATTTGATACACTACGCCTATCAAGATGTTTTTCCCACTGCTCCAAATACTTTTTGAACTCATTCATTTTAATACCTTTTAGTGCTCCTGCCCTTTTTGTTTCAACCCCTTCCATACCAGCAAAGCGTTTTCCTTAGAGGACTTTTTTCATCCAGGGAAACAAAAAAAAAGTTGCTGCGGGTGAGATTGGATAAACAGGGATGGTGGGGTACAAGAGTCATTCCGTTTTTGGTCAAAAACTGCTGAACACTCAGCACGATGTATTCAGGTAAGCTCGTAAATCACCCGCCATGAAATGGGCAAACATGTTGAAAGAGTCTTCAAAAAAAAATTCACTGAAGCCAAATGCAGCCAGCCTCTCACAACAACGCCAGCTAGTACACTGATACAGATGGGTTCCTAGAACACTCACCTAGCACAGAAAGCCTGTGCCCATATGTCCATTTCCATTCCAAACCACTTATTATGAGGAGTCAAAGAATATTACTTAGAAGCAGAATGGGACAGGGAATTCCCTTAAGGGACTAAGAGGCCCACTCGCAACCCACCATGTATCTGCATAGAAGCATGAAGGTCCAGGCATGAGCGTGCTCAGTGGGTCGCTCTGTGCTAATCTCCTGGTGACACTTGACATCATTGCTTTCATGTGTCATTTCATCACCTGGACCTAAGGACAAGCTTCTCTGCAGCCAGAAGATCACATCAGCCAAATTTCCAATAAGAAGTAAATCTTGTTTTTCAAAGAGGAAGATATTTTTTAAAACTAGCTCAAAGCAATCCAATATTAGATAATACTTCTAAAAAAGTTTTCCCTAGAACCTAGGCCCTAGATGCTGAAAGAAATAATGATAATTGCACCATCTAGCAAGTACATTTTAGGCACCTGATTTTCCTGGATGTCACATAATTTGCCCCATCTTACAAAGCTGTTAAGTGCCAGAGCAAAGACCACACCTGGGTCTGTCTGTTGCCCCAGCCCAAGCTCTTAATCACTGTGCAAAATACCAGAGAAGAGATCACATAAGCCCAACACTTATCCAAGGACACACTAGCACCCCAACTAAAGAGAGGCAGAGCAAGCTGGACTCAGCCCAGAATTCACTCTCCTGCAGATTCTGTGTCTAGCCAGACCTGCCCTCAGCGCTCTCTGAGCTCCACCTGGGAGAACCGAACTCCAGCCCAGTCCTGCTACTCTTCTCTATGAAACAAAGCAAGACCCGAGGCAAAGGTTTCCAGAATTTTGTTACAGCAAAATCTCTGTTTTTCACTGTCCTCAGAAATAAACTTTGCTAAGCCAGTTCCATCTTTGGGTGACTCTCATATTTATTTTTTAAAAAAACATCCCGAGATAGTCATTCTGGTTGGAAGTAGGCCACTTGGAACAAAGATTTTGAGCTCTCATCAGGGCAGGAGGAGCACCTCAGTGACAAGTGAGGCAGCCCTGCAGATCAGGACTGTGCCTGCTGCCCGTCCTCTGTGTCTTGGAGAAGTCAATATCTCCGTGTCATGATTCTTTTAATCTGAAAAATGAGCATAAATCGCATATCTTGCAGAATGATTGCGAAGAGCAAGTGAAGCACCATTTGTGGAAACAGCTAGCACAGAGCACAGTGCTCCGTAAATGCTGGTGGAATTTTTCTTTTTTTAACTTTTCTCCTCAAGAAGATTGTAAACTCCTCATGGCAGAAACACTCTCTTATTGATGTTCTGTGCCCTCTGCATAACCTGTGAGCTGGTAGTGCTTGATGTGCTGATGCAGCGGTCTCCATAGAGAGCAAATTAAACAAATCAGTAGGCAGCACGCTTTCTGGCAGGTGGCAATATGCCTTCATCTCAAACAGATCACAATAATTTGGATGAACATTTCAGAGGCTGGTCAAACAGGTACCTAAGCTCACAGTCTCAGTGAATATAAAAGACAAGCCAATGGATATATATAAATACTTTAATTCTACAGTTCAAAAATAGTGTGAGTGGATGTCAAAGTTCAGTTAACAGAGCCTACTCCTCCACACCCAATCAGGGTCACCCTGCCCTTTCTACAATGCCTTAGACAAGGCTGTGTGGCCACACTGCAAACCTCATGATCCCCTCACCCCTGCTCAGCTGCGCAACTGATTGGACCAGTGGCAGCAACTGATGACACAACTAGACACAGAATGAAGAAGAAAGTCCATCGGATTCTTTTCCTTGGGAGCCTGTCTTAGTCTGTTTGGGCTGCTAAACAAAGTAGACTGAACAGCTTATAAATAACAGACATTTATTTCTCATAGTTTTGGAGACTGGGAAGTCCAAGATTATGGCACTGGCAGATTCAGTGTCTGGCAAAAGCTCACCTCCTCATTGGTAGCCATCTTACCACTGTAACATCCCCTGGTGGAAGGGGGAAGGAGCTCTCTGGGGTCTTTTTAATAAGGGCACCAATCTCAACCAAAGACCTTACCTAATACCATTACCTTGGGGATTAAGATTTCGGAAAATGAATTTGGGGGAGGGGCATGAACATCCCGTTGACAGCAGAAATATTGAGAGAATGAAGCAGTTAAAACTAAAAACACATCAGTAGGAGGCAGATCACAGTAGGGAGTAAAGACTGGAGCCACATGGCCTGCATCTATGCAGCTCAGCTCTGTCAGTCCTACCTGTATGACCTAGGGCAAGGTCCTTTACCTCTCTGCATCTCAGTGTCTTTATCTACAAACTGGAGATGATAAAAAACCTGACTTGTGGGCTTAGTGCAAAGATTCAAAGAGTAAATAAATATGGAAGGTACTTGGAGTGATGGCTAACATATAGTTAGTACCATGTAAGGAATGGCCAGCACTGTCAGACAGACACCAAGACTGAGGCGAGTTCACTCACGGGCAGACTGTTGGGAAAAAGCAGAAGCTATATGAGAACAGTAGGGAGAATGTGGTACGTAAAGAGAGAAGCTCTGAGTCCCATTGACCCGCAGCCCGTGAAAAAGATACCCCTGCCTTCATGCTAATCCTGCTCCAATTTTCTTAAAATAAACTCCCTGAAGGATCAATCACCCTGCTTGCCCCTGAACGGGGCAATGTAGGGCCTAAAACTTTGTACAAAAAGGACTCTGAATAAGCAGAAGCACTGTGTTTTTACTGCTAAAAAGTTCCCAAAGGCTTGATGAAAATGAGGGATCCCAACCTTTTCAGTAAAGAGTTAAAAATGAGACTTAAAAAAAAAATCCATCGGCATGCCCCTTACCTTGTCATGGATTTCTGATGAAAGCCCCAGGTTGGCACATCTGAGCTTTCTGCATCTAGCAAAGTGATAACCCTTATCAAAGAAGCAAAGTCAGAAGCAAAGAATGTCTTGCAGCCCTGATAAGCTCCAAGGCGCTGGGCCAGGGTAATGGACCATAGGAGATTGAGCAGGGGTCTGCCAAGCTCAATAACACGGCATTGTTGCTGCATTGGAAAGTGTTTTTATTTACATTTTCAAGTGCAAAATATTTTCTCCTCATGCTTTGGCTAAATTAGGTAGTTAAAGTCTGTGAAGTGGCAGTAATTGGAAACAATGGATTTTATATTTGACCTTTATTATTTTAGTGTAATCTGTTTTACATTTACATCAAACATCCAAGGACCCCTGCAGAAGTTTCTTTTGCTATTGCATTACCATTTAGTTCCAATAATGCACTCCGAATCCCCAATTCTTGATTATAATTGCATCATTTCAGATGGAGTAAGACAGGGTGTAGAGATAAACCTTCAATGGAAATTGTACTCCTGTGCTTTCCTCTCCTTTTGTTGACCTTTCATAAGTTGATAATTTGTTCAATATATTTTAACCTAATTCTTCACAGTTTTATGTTGTTTCCTAATTACTTTATATAGTTTGGTCTTACTTCATCAAAAAGCTACTTAGGGCAAAGATCATGTGTTATATCCCCACAGCACTTGTTTTGAATCCAAGCACATAATGAGAATCAAGAAAAGTTCAGTTGACTATTCAGAAGATACTAGTGTTATAGAAAATGGGCACACATGCCCGGAGAGGCAGCTGGAAGGACAAAATTCCTGTTTGCTAGAAGGAAAGACCCTTACAGAGCTACTCAAGATGGATTAGACTGATTCAGAAAGTGGCGAGTCCTCTGTTCCCTGCAGTTCTCGGACAGGAATTCCATGACAACTTGACAATGAGAAAATAAGCCAGGAATCAAAAGGTTTTGGAGTCAGAATGAATCGGGTTTGATCCTTAGACCCATATCATAAAACAGTGCGATCATGGGCAAGTAACAAATTCTCTAAGGCTCAGTTTCCTCATCTTACAGTGAGAATAATAGTCTTCCTCCTGCGAAAAGTGACGAAACGTATCCATGTACTGAACCAGATATCCTGAGGGGCTCCAACAGTCAGTGTTCCTTTCTTTCATGGTGGAGAAAGGTAAAAAATACCATTCTGTTCTCAACTTTGATAAGTAGAGAAATATAGACTAAGCAAAGCTTTAAAATAAATCTCAAAGATAGCCAGTAGAAGTAAAAATAAAACATGTACCTTCCAAATTACAGGAGAAACTGAAAATGACAGAGAACAAAGGAAAAAAGATGGAAATCTAAAATAACAGAAAATATAAAACAAAAAGGCATAACAAAAGCAACCTATATTTATTAAAACAAATTAAAGTATAAGCACTAGAAGCCATAGTAAAATGTCTTCTTTATATAACTTATCTTCTTTTGTTCTTACAGAGTCCTAGACATTGTCATTATTATTATGCCCATTTTACAGATGAGAATACTGAGTTTTCTTGGAAGTCGAAAAAATTTTAAAACATATTTTATTGATTATACTATTACAGTTGTCCCATTCCCCTCCTTCATTCCCCTCCACCCTGCACACCCTCTCCCACCCACATCCCCCCCCCTTTAGTTCATGTCCATGTGTCATAAGTTCTTTAGCTTCTACATTTCCCACACTATTCTTTCCCACCCCCTGTCTATTTTCTACCCACCATCTGTGCTACTTATTCTCTGTACCTTTTCCCCCTCTCTCCTCCTCCTACTCCCCTGTTGATAACCCTCCATGTGATCTCCATTTCTGTGTTTCTGTTCCTGTTCTGGTTGTTTGCTTAGTTTGCTTTTGTTTTAGGTGTGGTTGTTAATATCTGTGAGTTTGCTGTCTTTCTGCTGTCATATTTTTTATCTTCTTTTTCTTAGATAATTCCCTTTAACATTTCATAGAATAAGGGCTTGGTGATGATCAACTCCTTGAACTTGACCTTATCTGAGAAGCACTTTATCTTCCCTTCCATTCTAAATGACAGCTTTGCTGGATAGAGCAAACTTGGATATAGGTTCTTGCCTTTCATGACTTGGTATACTTCTTTCCAGCCCCTTCTTGCCTGTAAGGTCTCTTTTGAGAAATCAGCTGACAGTCCTATGGGAACTCCTTTGTAAATGACTGTCCCCTTATCTCTAGCTGCTTCTAGAATTCTCCCCTTCATTTTAATCTTGGATAATGTAATTATGATGTGCCTTGGTGTGTTCCTCCTTGGGTCCAACTTCTTTGGGACTCTCTGAGCTTCCTGGACTTCCTGGAAGTCTATTTCCTTTGCCAGATTGGGGAAGTTCTCCTTTATTATTTGTTCAAATAAGTTTTCTACTTGTTGCTCTTCCTCTTCTCCTTCTGGCACTCCCATGATTTGGATGCTGGAACATTTAAAGTTGTCCTGGACGTCACTAAGCCTCTCCTCATTTTTTAAAATTCTTGTTCTTCATTCTTTTCTGTTTGGTTGTTTGTTTCTTCCTTCTGGTCAACTCCACTGATTTGAGTCCCATCATTATTGGTTCCCTGTGTGTTTTCCTTCATTTCACTTAGTGTAGCCTTCATTTGTTCATCTAATTTGCAACCAAAATCAACCAATTCTGTGAGCATCCTGATCACCAGTGCTTTGAACTGTGCATCTGATAGGTTGGCTATCTCTTGGTCACTTAGATGAATTGGCTCTGGGGCTTCAATCTATTCTGCCGTTTGAGCCATTTTTGTTTTTTTAGTTTTTATTTTTGGTCTGGTCATACCTGCTACATATGAGGGGCAGAGCCTTAGGTGTTCACCAGTGCAAGGCAGCCCAGTTGCTGGTCTGTGACACTGTATGTGGGGGTGAGATCTGAGAGGTAACAACAGCGCTTGCTCCACTCTCTCTCATATTTCAGTCCGTTCCACTGCTTTCCACAAGCAAATTGGGCCCTTCTGGTGCTGATTTCTGTGTAGGTGGGCTTATGTACATTCCAGGACCCTGTGGGTCTCTCCAACGAACTTTCTTGTGAGGCTGGAAGTCTCTCCCAGCACCTCAACCCCCAGAAGCGTTTTCAATCTGTGTTTTTAGGTTTTATTTCCTGGTACTGGGACCCTGAGTTGTGGTGAGGTCTGTCTCACTCCCCATTCTCACCTGGATTACCAGTGCACAAATGTGAGACCGCCTGATCAGCCAGTCACCTTGTGCGGTCTCACTGGGTCTGTCTGTTGCCATCCCGCGCTTGGGGTCTGCTAGCCGCTGCATGCACACCTGAGGCTCCTGCAGGCCAGGGTCTGCCAACCTCCACTTTTTCCTGCCGTGACTCTGCCCCTCTTACCGGTCTGGATGAATGGTTGTTGGACTTCCATACAGTTCAATTTTCTGTTAGTTCGGCTTGTTTTCTTGTTTCTAAATCTTTGTTGTCCTTAATTTTGGTTGTGCAAGGAGGCACAGTATATCCACCTACACCTCCATCTTGGCCAGAAGTCTCAGAAGTAGAAAATTCTTAAATTTACACACAAGCTAGTCAATTTGAACCCAGGCAGTATAACTTCAGAGTTCATACACGTACTCCTAAACATTACACTACCCCACAAGAATAAAAGGAGGGTGCAAATATTTATATGTCTAAATATGCTCACATATTTATATTGGTAGGCAAGAGTGAGTCATAAGTAAATAAAAATATTAAAATGTTTATCTCTAAGTATTGGGATTATGCACAATCTTAATTTTCTTTTTTATGGTTTTCTATATTCTCCAAAATTTTTTGCAATAGCATATATTGTTATAATCAGGGGAAAGGTTTTAAAATTTATAATAGATTGTCTGTCTGCTTGTTATACTAAGAAGCCTTAAGTCTTAGTATAAAATTCTTCAAGTTTTCATGGTATTTATGCTCCCTGAGAGAAAATGTTTCCAATGTGTTCTCATTATTTCTTCCAGTGGACCCAGAATTAGAATGACCAGTAGATGAAACTGTTCATTTTATTGTGCCTAGTATATACTGTATGGATGAAAGAGAGTTTTAAGTCAGAGGAAAATTTAAATAATCCTTCACCTAATTTTGTAATTTGATTCAAAGTAAAAATTTTAAGATACAGTTGTTAGATATGGAAGAAGCCCAAGTGTCCATCAGTAGATGAGTAGATAAAACATCTATGGAATATTTATACAATGGAACAGTACTTGGCCATAAGAAAACAAGAAAATGTTACCCTTTGCCGTAGTATGGATGGACCTGAAGAATATTACATCAAGTGAAATAAACCAGTCTAAGAAAGACAAATACCACATGATTTCACTTGTATTGGAATCTAATGAACAAACTGAACTAACAAGGAAAATATAGACAGACTCATAGACAGAGAGCAGGATGACAGCTAAGGGAGGGGAGATTAGAGGGTGGAAGGACTGGCAAAAAAGAAAAAGGACTCACGGACATGGACAACAGTGGGGTGGTTGTGGGGGGAGGGAGATATAAGGGAACTAAAAGGTAATTTAAAAAATACAATTTTTAAAAATTTCTTTTAAAAAGTAAAATAAAATGCAGTTGTCAGAGATTCTATAAATAAGTTGGAAGCACTGCTACAGTGCATGTCTCATCTGAGTAGTTTTAATTGAACCCCCAAATTCACTGGAAGACCCCACCCAAAAGGCAGTGTGTGAGAGTGCATGTCTATATACCAACATGGTCACACAGCAACACACTCTTCCCCAAAGTATTCCCATTCCATTGAACCACAGAAATTGTCAGGAAGGATCCTAGTCTGGAGTCCAGCCCCTCTCTTTGCAGATAAGGAAACTGAGATCCAGAAAGGTTACATCAACTTATTCTCAGCATTACCTTGCTAGCCCAAGCTATGGCTACTACTCACCTGGATTGATTCCAACTGGTCTGACTGCATGTAGAAGGCAGAAGTTGATCTGGAGCTTGAAGGAAGAGAAGAATGTAGACCTGCAGAGAGGAGAGAGAAAATATTATTTAAAAAATCACCATCTTCCAACCAGGGGTAGTATCTCAAAAAGTATCATCAATACATTTTGTAAAATACCAACTCAAATGGAGAACAGTGTCAGAAATGGGACTATCAGAAAAATAAAGGCATAGGTCTTTTCCAATCCAAAGCAGAGGTGTTAAACTCATTTTCATCGGTGACCACATCAGCCTCATGGTAGCCTTCAAAGGGCCTAATGTAATTTCAACTCCTTAACAGTTAAGGAGTAGTGACATTTACACAGTCCTAAAAATATTTCGGCCCTTTGAAGGCAACCATGAGGCTGATGTGGCCCCCGATGAAAATGAGTTTGACACCCCTGCATAGGGACTACTGACAGAAAATTTAGGGACACTTGAAAGACAGTATCATTCTCAAACCCAGCTATGAATTCTCTACTAACCAGATGTAGATATTAATAGTTAATAATAGAGTTAACTCTTACTTATTCTAACTGTATGTCATGCACTATATTAATTGCTTTGCACATATTATCTCATTTATTCACACTCAAGCCTCCCAAAATTCCTATGAGAGTAGGTAGTATTATTACCTTCATGTTACACATGAGAAAACCGAGGCTTTGGCAGAGTAACTTGCCAAACAAGATTACGTAGCTGGATTATATAAAGCCAAAGTCTCAACCCAAACTCTCTAACTTCAGAGCCTGAGAAAAAATAAAAACAACTAAGAAGTTTCTGATGCTGTTTTCAAAAAGCTAAATAATAGCACAGAGCATGAATTCGGAAGGCCATCCACATGACCTATTATGAATAATCTTAAAGAATTTTATTGAGGTGTGCAAGAATAGAGAGCTACAAAGAGGTCAGTTCTCATGACTTCATGGTATTAAAATTTCATTAGTTTAGAACCATTAAGTCATGACCGAGAGGGAAAAAAGAAACTACAGTGTATGTTAGGTGGTGACCCGAAAACTACATGAATTCCTCTCCATTCTTTCCCCATCACTGAATCTTTCCTTCTGCTGTTAATAACAGCATTTTAACAAACCCATTCCATGTAACATAAATACAGAATGTAAATTGCTGAACTGATGGAAGGCAAGGAGGGAGGGAGTAAGGGGAGAAGGATTCAGAAAAATTGTCTCCTGTTATTGTCACGAGATGCTAGCCACCGCCTCTTCCCTCCATCTTCCCTGCGTCTCAGGTAATGTGTGTTGACAATAGTGACACCTCCTGGAGAAAGCAAACTTGATCTCCTGCAGTATTTCATTTTGCTCACTCACTGCAAATTACCCTTGACTCTTCTTGTTGCCTCCAGGAGCAATTTTATGGTCCTCGTCTGGAAGATCACGTACTGACATGGCCCAGCCTCAGCTTTAGAAACTCAATAACCCAGGTCTGACCAGACTACAAAACTCTGCTGTGCAAAGCCTCCAAGTTTCATCCTGAACACGTCAGCATGATTAGCCCAGAGACCCAATTCACAGTCTTCCTACTTACAGCTACATTAAATATAAATAAAGCAAACCAAATACCAGCTACTGAAAAATAGTTCAAATTAAATCCTACAATAAGAGGGCCTCTTGATTGCAATGTGCTTAATCCCCTGGGAAACATGCTTGGTGCGTGCCCTTCTTTTCTCATAGAATTTGTGGGGGGCGGGGGTTGGGAGTCTCAGACTTGCATAAATCATACAGCCACCAAAGAAACACCAAAGGTGTTTGGTATTATTGTTAACCAAAAACAGTAAAAGCTTTGTTTAATGAGTGTGGAAGGTTTCGTTTCATTGCATGAGGAATATTCTAGGACATGATCTCTATGCTTACTCACTTTGAGGATAGTATATGGGAAAATATGGTAAGGTATTTTGTCCCTTCTTTGTAAGCAGTCCTGAATTCTGTTTGTTAAACTAGACCACTGAGTAAGCATAATTAAAGAGAGAAGAGTTGGCAAATCATAGCAGAGTGGAGAGCTCAGACCCCATGGTATTCTTGAATTACATGAATAGCTGAGGGCTTCTGTTGTTCTCTATAAAAGAAGGATGTTCAGTGGTTCAGAGCATGAAGAATTTACCTTGAAACTGGTCGGCTTCTATTCCATTCACAGTCTACACAATGTGAATATTTGACTAACTAAAACTTATAAGCTCACAGGTTAGAAAAAGTCTATGAACATTCCTTAGTTATATTTTCATTTTGAAAAGTGTCCTAAGATAAATCAGAACATTCATTCTCAGGTGAACTTGCATTCCAAATTAATAAAAATTCAAACCCTTGCTCCTTTCTACATCTAGTGAGTCTTTTGGCAAATAAACCTTGGAGATCAGACCTTGTTTTTGCTATGCATGAAGAGAAAACACTTGTATTCAAGAGCACAAAAGCCCTTCAAACTGATCAAAAAGGAACAAGCAGTTGAATTGTGGAAGTTATATTTTTGCTTCTGTTTTGTTTTCAGTGAAAAGTATAGTTGAAATTCCAACTTCATTCTGACTTAGCAAAGATTCCAAACATGGGCATTTCAAATAATTTATGCAAAAGTAAGTTGTGGTGAGGTGGTCCATTTCTAAGTTCTCTGCTGGCCTTAAAAAGCACTTGAAAGATAGACAACAAAAGTAGAAAAACGTGCTTCCTGATTAACATAGCATCAAAAAATATACAAATGATGAATGTACCTTTGGACTTCGTTAAGTAGTTTATCCATGTAGTCAACAATAAATAAATGTGTGTGGTCGGTTAAGCCATTTGCTGGGAGTTGGAAGACAAAGCTGGTCCCTTCCCTCAAGTGAGTAGAGTCTAGCAGGTGAAAGAGCTGCATGGGACATACTTATGCTAAAAAAAAAAGTATTTATTGTTTATCTGAAATTTGAACTTAACGAAGTGTCCTGTATTTATATCTATTAAATCTAACAACTCCAGGAGATGGTAAATGGGCAATTTCAACAGTGTAAAGTGATGTGTGATCTGAATGCAGAAGTGCTTGAGGAGGTACAAGTAACCTAGACTTGCGAACCAAGATCTGAAAGATGAATAGGACTTAACCAAGAAAAGAGAAAGAAGTAAGAGATTTCAAGAGGCAATGCAAGTGCAGAGTTCACAAGGAAAGAACTTTGTCCAAAATGACCCAGCATGTGGTGATAAGGCAGGAGAGATTAGCAGATGCCAGGCCATGGAGACCCTGTAAAGGCATTTGGACATCTTTAGGACAGTGGGAAATGTAAAGGTTTCTAGGCAGAGGCATTATACAATCAGTTGTACGATTAAGGAAGCCTATTCTGAGTGAATGATGGAAAATGGATTGACAGCTAGCAAGATGGGAGGCAAGGAAACTAGTTGAAATAACTTGCCTAAGGGATGCCTAGTGGCTTGAACTAGCAATAAGAATGTAGGAAGTGGGTAAATTAGAAAGATACTTGTAGTAGAAATGGATTAGGAAATAGGCATAAGAAGATTTAATGATCAAATGTATATGAGGTTGTTGGAAAGGAAGAAATCACATATGATACAAAAAATATTAATTGAGGATTTATTATAGATTAGTTGTTATGCTAACATATATATAGATATATAGATATAAACTCACGAATCTATAAAATCATCATTATTATTCCTGTTTTATAAGTGAGGGAAATGAGATTTAGAGAGACAAATGTGTAATTTGCCTGTAGAGCTAGTAAGTGGTGTGGTGAGGATGATGTCCAGGTTTGGAGACTGAGCTAAGGGTATCAACGACCAAGAATAAAAACCCAGGAAGGGTACACATTTGTGGAAAATGTGCTGAGCTCATGTTTAGACTGATTGAGTTTCAGGTGCCTGTAGATGATATCAGAAGGCAACTAGATAGATAGCTTCAGAGCTCAGCGAAGGCATTGGACCACAGATAGGGATTTGGGAGTCATTAGCACAGCAATTAAAACTGAAACTGTGAGAAAATACAGAAGATGGCCTAGAGAAGGAACACAGAGTGAAAACAGAAAGAGGCTATGGAAGAAGACTGAGAAACACTAGCATTTAAGGGTCAAGAGTAGCCAGAGCAGCAGGAGAAAGACCAGGAGAGCATGAAGATAAGAAAAGAGAAAATTCTAAGAGGTAGGAAGTGTCAGCATTGCAACATGAGTTATGTGAGATGTGCTGAGGGAGGTAATTCAGAGGGTTAATCTGTTGTATACAACAAAAGAGAAAAGTTACCAAGGTAGCCAGCTGAAATGAAAGGAGCTAAATTAGTAAATGTGAGGGTAAAGTTTACTGGTGCACAGGAGACAGATAAAACATAGGGAAGAGGATAATGGACACTCGAACTGCTATGCAGTCTTGCCAGCGCAGCAATGAGATGAATCAAGAACACAGTGGGAACCTGACTGGGTAGGTTAAGGTTAATTTCAGTAAAGACTAGATTGTATGTTTTAATAAAGTTCAATAAAGACCAAAACCACTCTTGGTTGCTCTAGTCATGAGGGGCCTCCACCCCATGCTGTTGGTACTATTAGGAACGACAAACATGGATCCGGAGCCATATTCAGCCAAGCTTGTTCTACCTTAAGGGACAAATCTGGGCAGGTGCTGGAAGGAGGGAGAAGAGGGCTATATGTTATTAACAAAATGTGCAGGGAAGAAGGTAAGCTTACTATTAAAGGAGGTAAATTGAGCCTACCTGTTGGAGAGCTTCTAGATACAGCACTGACATTTTGTTCTCCTAGTGTCTTTGAACCTATACCATAATTTTATGCACTATTAAGAGAGAAAAAACACCCCTGCATAAAGCTGCAAGACAAAAAAGATATACTGTCTGCATAAGAGTAAATGAGAAATAACCCCACCACAGAGAAAGGGACAGTGAAGAATTGGTACTAGGTGGGGAGGAGATTAAAACTCTCCCCTGAGAATATGGATCAGAGCCCAGGTTTTAATCCAAATTTACATCATCAGTGTAGCCAAGAAAAACCTTAAGCTGAGAATTTACTGTAAAGTGCTTTCAGGTTGACTGTGGACCCAAGTGACTGGCAGAAGGAAACTCAAATCCTTCAGAAAAGAATTCAATGCCAATCCAGGTTAACAGTGATTTGAAGTGCCATGAACTGTAAAAGATGCTAAAATGTGAAGGAAAAAAATTGCCTTAGACTCTATGGAATAATATAGTTATTACATGCTTGTAGCCGTTGGCCTGGAAGGAACAATGGACTTCAACTGGTGACTCACAAAGTGGACTTAAGACCAGAACTTAGATTTCTCTCACTGTCTTTCTGTCACTCACTAGCACTGGAACCGCCCAGAGAATGTCCTGAAGGAAAATAGGGAGTTGATCAATGATCATTCTCCGGGCTCATGGCAAGCAGTGTTACTGGACTCACACAGAGCCCAGATCACACCCTTTGTCCTAGAGGTCAACAAACATAAGACTGAAAGAGTCCAATGGGTTAGCAACTACATCACTACTCCTCTTTCCAGGAACAATTTTGATGGAGTTGAGAAGGTAGAAGAAAAATTGTATTGGGTTGAAGCTGGAAAGGAGGGGAATGAATAGGCAGCATTGGAAGCAATGCATACAAGCTTGCTTCTAAATGGGAGGATAGCTATTTTAATTCTCAAACATAATGTCTGTCCACTTTATCTATCCCTGAAGGCCAAAAGAATACATTCCTGGAAGCCCTTTGAGGGTTTTTTAGACTAAAAGCCATAGCTATATCCAACCAAAAGCTCTTGAAGTGAGGTATTTATTCATGAATGTGCCTCTAGATTAGTTAAGTTAGACTCCTGAAGAGGCATGATAAATTCAAGCATATTGAATGAGTTATCTTTTCAGTCCAGTGTGAAAGCATATTTAAGTTAATTCAACTAGTTTTATTCCACTAACACATCTATACCTTTCTGTCTAATATACATTCTAGTTGACATCAAAGTGCTCTTTAAAAATTTCCCACAACCAGCTTCTCCGCTGTTGCTGTCATCTTCCACCCTAACATCATTATTCTAAATTAGTGAGTTCTTGCTGCCTCTGTAATAATTGTGTTCAGAGATATGTGGAAGAGTTCTCCAAGTTCAGTTTGTTATTTCTAATCTTAAAGAAAAATAGCATGTAAAACAAGCATTGTGACTGCTATAGAGGCTGTCCAGCAAAAGATTCTACTTCCTCCCTCTCCGTGGAAAAGTAGAAGTCATACAGATATGTTTAGTCCGGTGGCTCAGATGTTTTTGTTTAGAAGGTACATATTGTTCTGTTTTTATTGATCTAGCAAAAAGATAGACGTGTGGATATAGTAGTCTCTTTGTGAACTTGTCTCCCTTAGTGACATGGAGTTGGTAGGCTCAAAAGTAGGATGTTTTAGAGAAAATTGGCCAGTGGGAAAGCTTGTCTCCTTGCTTCCTTTTTTATTTTTTTCAATTACAGTTTACTGTAATTTACAAATAATTTAATATTATTACAAACAATTTAACATTATTTTGTATTAGTTTCAGGTATATAGCATAATGGTTAGACAATCATATACTTTAGAAAGTGGTTGGTACCCTTGATATTTCTAGTAACTACCTGCCACCATACTTAATTAGTACAATATTACTGACTATATTTCCTATGCTGTACTTTACATCCCCATGACTATTTTGTAACTACCAAACTGTACTTCTCAATCCCTTCACCTTTTTCACCTGGTCCCCTAACCCCCCTTCCCCATGGCAACCATCAGTCTGTTTTCTGTATCTGAGTCTGTTCCTGTTTTTGGTTTGTTTATTTCTATTGTTCCTCAGATTTCACATATAAGTGAAATCATATGGTATTTGTCTTTCTCTGACAGGCTTATTTCACTTAGCATAATACCTGCTAGGTCCATCCATGCTGTTGCAAATTATAAGACCTCATTATTTTTTATGGCTGAGTAATATTCCATTGTATAATTGTTGTACAGCTTTTTTATCTACTCATCTACTAATGGGCACTTGGGTTGCTTCCATAGCTTGGCTATTGTAAATAATTCTGCAATGAACGCAGGGTTACATAGATTTTTTCGAATTAGTGTTCCTCACTTCTGATTTAATAGCCTTGATAGAGAGAAAATTTAAAACTCAGGGCTGATTTTATTCTATGAAAACCAAAAGTGAGAGGTCAGAGCCTCATCAGGAGCAGAAAAGCTGTGATGTGCATCTTGCCAGACCACCTGATACTCTGAGGTCTCAGGTGACAATCCATGACTTCCACTACAAAATGTGGCAAGTGACTGAAAATGGGAACACAGAAGCAGCCAGATTCTCATCCAAGAAAAGCTATTTGTATTCTATCCAAAGCCATCTACTTCCTTCCTAAGAAAGAACATCTACGTGGTAAGAACTGGTAACTTTAGGCCGAAAGTAAGAGAGAAGGATGAGTTAATAGATACCAAGTCTATATTTTCTTTTTAGTTTATAGCCCTTAAGTTAATAGGTTGCTTTTCCTTTTGCAAAAAAATTTATGCTTATGAATGCTGAATTTGAAACAGCTGGACTATTCAAAATAGCCTAGAAGATTATCTGAAAAAAAAAAAAAAAACAATGGAGCACTATAGAAATTCATTTGCCTGGCTTGTGGGCCCACATGTTTGGATGCTATGAAAGTGCCTTACTCTATTAGTTTCTTATTACCACACTCTCATTGGCTCAGAACAACAGATATTTATTCTCTCACATTTATTCTGGAGGCCAGAATCCCAAAATCAACCTCACTGGGCCAGAATCAAAGAGTTATCTAGATCAGGGCTATACTCCATCTAGAGGCTATAGCAGAAAATCATTCCTTGCCTCTTCCAGCTTCTGGTGGATGACATTCCTTGCCTTGTAGCTACATCACTCCAACATTCAAGGCCAATATCTTGAGATCTCTCTCTGTTCCACCTCCACATCCCTTCCTCCTCTGTACACGTCCAATCTTCCACTACCTTTCCCATTTAAGAATACATGTAATTTGATTGCACTTAGGACACAACCAGATAATCCAGGAAAATATCCCCATCACAAAATTCTTAATGTAATCCCACTCACAAAGACCTTTTCTTGCAATATTCAGTAACATTCAGTGGTTGTAGAGATCTTTGGAGAGCCCACTTGTCAGCCTACCAACTCACATCATACCTGTCATTTAACACATACAAAGTCACACAGATAGAGACAGAGGTCAAATACAAATCCAAGAGACAAATTATCAGCCTACTCTTCTCCAAATATTGTTATACTCAGTTATCTGCAGAAGTCACCCTGAGAAGAACACTTTTTTCATTCATACAATTCTGGATAAAATAAGATGACTTAAAAGAAAAACCCTTTGGTAGCTTAATTTCAAAGCATTTTTTACTTTGGGTCACCATTTTGCAACATGCTTTAGGAATATTTTCATATGGAAATAAGAATGAAAACAGAAAACTGGAATCTCTCTACAACTTCTAATTGTGTGACACCTTCTTTACTTTCTGTCTACTTACGCAGGTTTGTGAAGTGAGAAGCAGGATGGAGTTGTTCACCCTTGGACTTCAACATATTCTTAAAATCTGCACAGAAGCTCTGTGACAAAGTGAAAGCCATTTGCTTCCATATTGGAAGAGGACATGAGTCCCTAGGGTAATAAAACTCAACTCAATTCAATCCATAGCCCAAGGGAGGACATAGAATTGAATTCAGAGTTAAACCATTCTGAATTTAAATACATCAAATTCCTAATATCTTAAAATGTCATGGTGAGTCATCCAGGCAAGATGGTGTGGTGGATGAGATTAAGGGTGGGGACAGATGGGGAGCAAAACATGATCTTAGAGCCTGCAACTTCAGAAGAGCCCGGAGTGACCCCGAATCTCAAAGACAAAGGAGAAATGCTGCCAGTGAGGTCTTGAAGGAGAAACATCTGCTTTTCGTTTCCACCTTTAATTTCTACTCTTTTCTCTCTTCCATTAAATATTTCTAATTCTATAATGTATGTGATGTTCTGATTTGGGTATTAGGGACATCCTGGGATTTAGACCAAAAGTCATCCAACAGAACACACACATACACACACGCCCCGATGCCCTCACCTAGAAGACGGTAGGAGGACATCCATGAACTGTACCACGGGTAAAGTGACTTATGAGGCTGAATCACACCAACCGTTTCTAGTCCCAGATCACCAGGTATTTAAATTGTACGATGAGGAAATGACTTGTTGGGTAGCTTCCAGACTTTGTCTTAAAATTTAATTGCAGTGTACCTAACACTTTTATAAAACATATACAGTTTACTTATGCTTCTTAGTCAAAATATTTCTCTAAACTTTTTTTCTTAGGAAGTGACAAAAGTGTTCTTGTTGTAATTAATGGAGTACAAAAATATTGGGGGAACATGCCTGAAGGCTGAAACCATAATTCTATTACTAATATATTCCCTTGGCTTGCCTTTTGAACTCTGCTGCCTCTTGCCTCGCAGCTGTGTTTAATGAGTGGAGAGATTATTCAAATGAGCCCACAGCAGAGCTTCTTTCTGAGGCTCTCGCCATCTTGCACAGGAGTCTTCTCTCCTGATCAGGCGGTCAGAGCACACCATCCCTCTTTAGTTACCTGGCTAGGTATGCGGTGACACAGTTCTGTAGACACCAGATCACATCCCTTGATTCGGAGAGAAGTTGCTAATGATCCTGTGACCAAACAAAAGGACAGCAGGAACAGCTTTCAAGGTGAAAAATGAGAAAGCGCCTACACAAGCCTCTACCGTGCTTCAGCTTTCAATTTGTCACTACCTGTCCATGATGCAGACTGTTAGTGTCTCATAATGAAAACATGCAGCAGTACAAAATAGTCCCTTTAAACACACTGTTTGTGAGCCTATAGCCTTTGCTCCAACTAATATTGAAATAGAACCTGTTGCAAATGGGCAGGACAATGTTTAATGAATTTTAGGATGTTAAAATGAGTTTCTACTCATGATAGACTTAAAAGTAAGAATAACTCTCTAGAGGAGAAATTCCTGAGATGATTACAAAGTTGCCAAGAAAATTTAATAGGAACTAATTTTGAACTGATAAGCATTCAATCCAATAGGGTAGGATTAAGCAATAAGAATTCTTCCTGGGAATTTACAGGGGGTAGGCATCTCATGAATAAGTAAATTCTGAAACAGGGGGCTACAGGCTGTTTATTGACTTTGAAATCATTTGTCTGAGAAGTTGCCCTTGATAAAAAGACTATTATGGCTAATAATAGTTGTATTCAGGGACAACCCATTTCTTTGGCTGATGGCAGAATATAAAGATTACCCACACAATACAAAATGTATAAGACAAAATCTGATCTGCAAAACCTACTCATTATTATAATTTTCAACTTACTAATTCCTAGAACATAATTTCCAGGCAATACAGAAGTCCAAAGTAAGCGAGAGCTAAATAACCAGGATCCTCTACTTACAAAATACTTTGGTACAACAGCAGTGGAGAAATCTGTATTTAAAGGCTGTCTTCTGGGGCATCCTGAGTTCCAGACCCATTACTAGCAATTCCTTATACCTCATGCATCTATCTACCTTTGTGACTTGGGGTAATTAAAATTAAAATTTGCAAGAAACTCCTGAAGCATTTCAAAATTTTAAGAGCAATATGTTGGGGTTTTTTTCAGTTTGTCATTGTCATTAAAAAATGCAATGACTTTAAACAATGGTGGAAATATAAGGCTTTGTTTTCTGGGGGGTTCGTTTATTTGTTTGTTTTGAATTCTGAGTTAGTAGAAAATTCCATTACAGCACCCTATATTTTCTAGTAACTGGGATATTATGTTTTTTCCTAAACATTCTTTTTGAAGAAAGTCTTCCAGCCCCCACCTTTCTTAACTGATATCTAGCATAAAGTGAAGTAACAGGATTCAACTGAGAACAGTGACTCAGCTTCTGTAACAATATTGTCTTCTCTGAATTGATAAATCAGTACTGGGTTCCACACAAGAGGTGAGATGTCCATCCTCTCCGGCTTACCTCTGGTCTTAAAGGAAGAATGAGTTGGGTTTATTTTTTCCTTCTGGGCAAACCCTCCTCTCTGAACTCTGAGTTTCATCTCTTCCTGTCTCTTCCAGAATTTTACTGCATCAGTTGTGTCCTCTTCTGTGTGTACTCATGCCTCTTCTGTTGGCTATTTCCCCTCAGCCTAATAACATGCTCAAGTGATCTTACTTCATTAAAAATTAAGGCTATTCTTATGAAGCTAGAAATCAATGACAAGAAAAAACTAAAACATTACACAAATACATGGAGACTAAATAACATGTTACTAATCAATGAATGGATTAGCAATGAGAAAGGAAGAAATTAAAAGATATCTTGAGACAAATAAAAATGAAAACGTAACAACCCTAAATGTAAGGGACACAGTGAAAGCAGTCCTAAGAGGGAAATTCTCAGCAATACAGGCATACCTCAAGAAACAAGAAAAATCTCAAATAAACAATCAAACATTATACCTAAAGAAACAAGAAGAACAACAAAGCCCAAAGTGGGTAGAAGAAATGAAGTAATATAGATTAGAATGGAAACAAACAAAATAGAGTTGAAAAAAATACCAAAAAAATCAATGAAACCAAAAGCTGGTTCTTTGAAAAGATAAACAAGATTGATAAACCTTTAACTAAAATCATCAAGAAAAAGACAGAACACAGATAAATAAAATCAGAAATGAAAGAGAAGCGACAACTGACACCAAAGAAATAAAAAAGTATTATATGAAAATACTATGAACAATGATATTTTAAAAAAATGGACAATCTGGGAGAAATGGATAAATTCCCAGAAACATACAATCTTTCAAGGCTAAATCAAGACAAAAAACAGAAAATCTGAACAGGCCAATTACTACCAACTAAATGAATCAGCAATCAAAAAACTCCCAACAAACAGAAGTCCTGGACCAGATGACTTCACAGGTGAATTTTATCAAGCATTCAAAAACAGAATTAACCCCTATCCTTCTCAAACTATTCCAAAAAGTTCAAGAGGAAGGAAGGCTCCAAGGCTCATTTTACAAGGCCAGTACTATCCTGATTCCTAAACCAGACAAAGGCATAACAAAAACAAAATAAAAATAAAATCATAGGCCAATATTCCTGATGAATATACATGCTAATATCTTCAACCAAATATTAGCAAGCCAAATTCAGCAATACATTAAAAAGACCATACACCACAATCAAGCAGGATTTATTCCTGTGATGCAAGGTGGATTCAATGTCCACAGACCAATTAACATGATACTCCACATAAACAAAACAAATGACAAAATCTAATAATGATATCAATAGAGGCAGAAAGAGCATTTGAGCAAAATCCAGAACCCATGTTTAATAAAAACTGTCAGCAAAGTGGGAATAGAGGGAACATGATGCAACACAGTAAAGGCCGTAAATGACAAGCCCACAGCTAACACCGTATTCAATGGGGAAAAATTCAGATTGTTCCCCTTAAGATCAGGACGAAGACAGACTTATCCACTTTCACCACTTTTATTCAACACAGTATTGGAAGTCCCAGCCACAGCAATCAGACAATAAAAAAGAAGTAAAAGGC
Organism: Glossophaga mutica; assembly: GCA_039655065.1. Classification (NCBI taxonomy): domain Eukaryota; kingdom Metazoa; phylum Chordata; class Mammalia; order Chiroptera; family Phyllostomidae; genus Glossophaga; species Glossophaga mutica. Next base: position 18,332,095 of record CM077304.1, on the reverse strand, counting down.
GTTCAAATTGGAAAGGAAGGAGTAACACTGTCATTGTTTGCATAAGACATGGCACTATATAATGAGAAACCTAAAGATTCCACCAAAAAAAAAAAAAAAAAAACTATTAGAACTAATAAATGAATTCAGTAAAGTAGCAGGATACAAAATTGATATTTAGAAATTGGTTGCATTTTTAAACACCAATATTGAACTATCAGAAAGAGAAATTAAGAAAACAGTCCACTTGCAATTGCATAAAAAAAACTAGAAATAAATTTAACCAATGACATAAAAAACTTATACTTGGAAAATTATAAGTCATTAAAGAAAGAAATTGAAGAAGATACAAATAAATGAAAGAATATACAGTGCTCATAGATAGGAAAAATCACATTGTTAAAATGTCCATACTACCCAAAACAATCTATAGATTCAATGCAATCCCTATCATAATATTAATGGTGTTTTTCACAGAATTTGAACAAATAATCCTATAATTTATATAAAACTACAAATAGCTACAGTGATCATGAAAAAAAGGGGGCGAGATATCACACTATCTGATCTCAAACTATATTACAAGGCTACCATAGTCAAAACAGCATAGTACTAACATAAAAACAGACACATAGATCAATGAAAAAGAATAGAAAACCCAGAAATAAACCCATTCCTATATGGTCAATTAATCTATGACAAGGGAGACAAGAACATACAATGGGGTAAGGACAGTCTATTTTATAAATGTTGCTGGAAAAACTGGACAGATACATTTAAAAATAAAACTAGACCACTTTATTATACTATGTACAAGAATAAATTCAAAATTGATTAAAGTCCTAAAACCATAAAATTCCTAGAAGAAAACATAGGCATTAAACTCTCTGACATTTCTTTTAGTAATATTTTTATTGATGTAACTCCTTGGACAACAAACAAAAAAATAAACAAATGGGACTACATCAAACTAAAAACTTTTTTGCACAGCAAAGGAAACCATAAACAAAACAAAAAGATAACCTACTAAATGAAAGAAAATATTTGCCAATGATTCATCCAGTAAGGGGTTAATATTCAAAATTTATAAAAAATTTTTACAACTCAACAACAAAAAAAATCCAATTAAAAATGGGCAAAGGACATGAATAGATACTTCTCGGAAGAGGACATACAGGTGGCCCACAGGCATAGGAAAAGATGCTCAATGTCACTAATCATCAGAGAAAAGCAAATTAAAACAATGACATAGTATGTCATATGTGTCAGAATGGATATCACCAATAAATCAACAAACGACAAGTGTTGCAGAGAATGTGGAGAAAAGGGAACCCTTGTGCACTGTTGGTGAGACTGCAAATTGGTACAGCCACTATGGAAAACATTATGAAGTTTCTTCCAAAATTAACAATTGTAATGAAAATAAGATAATTATGTTCTAATATTTAAGAATCAGAACCCAAAATAAATGTAAAAAACTCCACTCTTACTACCTTATCTTGGAACTGTAAGACTTTATTTTCTAAGATTGCTGTTTTAAAAATTATGAAAGCAATGGTAAATCTCTCAGAGTTAAAAAATAAAAAAATAAATAAAAAATAAAAATACAAGTACCTATGACCCAGCTATTCCACTTCTGGGTATATATTCAAAGAAATCTAAAACACTAACTTGAAAAGATACACAGTGGTGGGCAAAAGTAGGAATATAGTTGTTTATATGTATGGAAAATAATACAATAAGTAATAATACAAAAATTAACTTGGTGTTTCAGGCACTCACTACTTTAAACCTACTTTTGCCCACCCCTGCAGGCAGCCCTGTGTTCACTGCAGTGTTATCTATAACAGCCAACAAAGAAAAGCAATCCAAGTGCCTATCAACAGACAAGTGGATAAAGAAGAGGTAGTACACATATACAATAGAATATTACTTGGCCATAAAAAAGGAAATGTTACCATTGGCAACAGCATGGACTAGAGGGTATTTGCTAAGTGAGGTAGGTCAGGCAGAGAAAGACAAATACCATATGATTTCACTTATATGTGAAAGTATATAAGCTCTGTTACGTTCAAGGTCCTTTATTATGCCAACACCTGATTTCTGCTTCATGTACCTCTCATTCCAGTCAGGTTCAACCACGCCCTATTCCCTGCTCATGCTCTAGATCGCCACGCCTTCTATGGCTTTGCAGAAAATGATCCGACTGCTTAAAATGCTCTCCCCTTCTAGCTTCTCAGGTAGTCTACCTCAAGATGCAATTTAAGGCCCTCTTTTCCACGAACACTGAATGTTCCTACCCTTTGGGCATGTCTTTTATCTCTAAATCCTCAGGACTGGTAATCCATACCCCTAACTCTTGCCTGCTTAACGCTCTCTGTCCAGGTTACCTTTATACAGAATGTTTACTCTCTGCCTGCCCTTCTGCCTTCATTTCTAACTCACCACCCCCTCCGAGCGCCTTAGCTTCTTTCCTCGCAGCAGTTGCTTGCTCCTATCTCAGGGCCGAGGCACAGGTTTCTTTCTGCCCAGGACTCTCTGCCTCCAGATCTTTACTTCACTGCTTCCTTCACATCACTCAGATGTGCCGTTCAAAGAGGCATCTCAGAACTTTCCCCTGGTCCCTGCCACTCTCTGTCACATTACCTCTGTATTTATTTCTTTATAGGACTCATTGGTACCTATTTTATGAATGTGTTCACTTGAATGTAAGCTCAATGACAGCAGGATCCTTATAGGATAACTGCTGACTCAATAAATATGTGTGGAATGAATGGAAACCTCATGCCCTCTATTAAATTACAAGCTATTTGAGAACATAGGAATTCTTTTATATGTCTTTGAATCCCTATGGTGCATAGTCTTTTTCCTAACAGTTAGTAATCACTCTAATATTTATTGAATGAATGAAAACAGTTCCTTGAATATATTTTGATCATTAAAAAAAAACTATTAGAATCATCTGGAGAGCTTTTTAGAAATGTCAATGCCCTAATCCCACCCTCCAGGATTCTGATGTAATTGGTCTGGGAAGAAACTTGGACACCATTTTTTTTAAAGCTCCTCAGATGATGCTAATGGACAGCCAAGGTTTCTCTAAACCCTGCGAAAGAATGCCAACACCAAATAAAATTTTGAATATTGAACAAATTTTAGGATAAGACCATTGATTTAATTCTTGAATTGCTCTTCCTGCAGAGTTGGGACCAAGTGCCCTCTTTTATTGTTTTTATTTGTTTAATGTTCTGGAGGTACTGCAATATCAGGTTGATATGTTCCCACTCCATCTCCCTGCTCCAAAAACCTGTCCAATATGCCGTCCTCAGACAGAGGGCGTATCTGATGCTAAACTGGTAAGAACTGACACCTATGGTTGATCTTAGCCAAAAGGGTGAGAAGCAATCTCAAAAACCCCCTTTTGCAAATGCCTTGGAGAAAACACTTAAAAAATAAACCCTGCTTTGGTGCCATACTCTGAAGGAGGTGGCCTTTCAAAGTGAACACTGCTTAGATACATCTCCTGTTCACAAATTCTTTGGAAAAAGCATTGGCTATAGCTAGCACCTGTAGGTCCCCACAGGTCAGGACAGGAAAATGCTACTGTGTCATAAAGACATTTAGAATCACTCTCGAAATGATCTGGGGCCTATATGCAAAAGGGTGAATTATACCTCCCTATTATGGTGTTAATATGAATGCGTAAGCCTATTGTGTTCAGGATTCAATAGACCTGCAATGATTTAGGCAGAGAAGGTGTTTGCAAAGCACAAGAAAGCCTGCCTAATTAGAAAACAAGGAACAGGAAAATAAATAAAGGGGTTGCACAAAGTCAGCTCTGGCTCTAATTTGCCTGGAGACATCCTAACACTTGCTGCACAATAAATCGAATTTTTGCTGTATACATTCAATATTTGTTAATAAGCTGCCAGCTAGCATTTTTTCTTTATTTCTTGCAAAAGCAGGGAAGAGCGCTTATTGTCAGGTTGGCACATGAAATGAACCACATAGAGGCAACTATCATTCTGTAGAGGAACACCCTATCTCAGAAAGTCTGTCCCCAATTTGCAAAGGAGGGAGGGTAGTGGGGGAGCACAGGTGAGATTCATGGACTTCACATATTATCTAGAGGAGGAAAATAATGATTTTTAGAGGCAATTTGACAAGGAATTTTTACCCTGCTAGTCTGGGTTAGCGTCTCTGAATGTGATAAATAACAGGGCTCTTGGACAGCCCATTTTTTCTTTATTTTGATACCCTTACAGCAGTAATCATGCCTCTTGTCAAGTGTTATAAAGATAAAGACGAATGTTTCCTATTGCTATTCTGTCAATGCAGCTCAAATCCAGCCAAAGGAAGGCACCCCTGCCGAAAGCGTGGAATGTACCATTTGTCTTGTGTCCACCACAGATGGAGGCACATCCTGTTCCAAAGGAATCCTCAGGTCACAGAAATAGAAAACCCACCTCTGCGAGTGTTGAGGCTTCCTTTGCTTGCTCCGGAAACTAGCGCCCCTTAAACATTTCCTTCACATCGACTCCGAGATTTATCTTCTTTTTCTGGGACTATAGATTGGACTGTGAAACATATCCATAAGGTTAAATAGCAAAACAATCCCTTCATCAAATAATATGGGCTTTGGCACCAGATGATTTGTTTTTAATCAGAAAGATTTCACAGAATCGTTATTTATTGATGGTAGGAATATTTGAAAAACATAAAATGATTTCCAAAGATGTGGTTCAGGAACCCACCTGAAAAAAACTTGTTCAAGCCAAAACAGATGGAGTTTGGCTTAATTGCTGAACTAAATTGCCATATGGAACAAAACACAGCTGATTATTGCATTAACACTAATGTTAATATGCTTCATCATTCTGTTGTCATTGTAGCTACAGTTGTCACCAGACTTTAATCAATATGTTTTCAAGGGAATTCAAATTTTGGAATTTGGGACCAAAAGAGATGTGAGAGATTATCTAGTCATTCACAGATGAGGAAAGTGAGGCCTTTGAGGGATGAGTAATCTGTATAAGACATATGCCCCACAATGTGGGAATGAAAGATTCTCTGAAAACATAGGGCACATATAGGCAAGGCATTCATAAGAGAAAGATAATTATAACACAAGTTAAAAAAATGCCACTACTGCAAATGACCATGACAGGAGGTTTGGTGCAATTAGATAAAATAAACAGAATGACCTAATTTGATAAGATTCTTGTTCATTCTTAGCATCTCTTAGTTAAAACCCAAGATTACATATGTTCTCTTCCTGAATTTTGGCGATGATTTCTTACTTCGTATCCTCTTCCCAGATATTTTCAATATCAAATGAAACCTTGTGAATGATAGAAGAGAAACACCACTAAGTCACAGAGGATGGTGGGGGAAAGGAAATGGAATGCAAAAACAAAGAGACATCATGCATTTCCAGGTGTGGTGAGTGGAGATTTTTTCTCTTAGTTTTTCTCATAACAGTTGATCCTTCCCTGGTCTTTTTTTTTTTTTTCCTGTAAAGCGAAAAATGAATGGGAATTGATCTGAAAAGCTATTTCAAAAGTTATTACAGGATTGTAGGTAATCCTCTAAACCTAACTTCCATCCCCACTGCCACCCTTATATCCAACACACAAAACCCTTTGAGAAGCCAGTATTGGAAGTCTAAAGTGAGAAAACAGTAAGCCAGTGGTCATTGCCTACCCCCACCCAAGCTCAAGTTCAGTGACCCAGAAACAAGTGACAGGGGGCCTCCAAATTCTGTGAAAGTAATTGTACAGGTGCATTGAATGGACGCTTCATTTCATGATTTGTGTTTCATCCCACTGCAGCAAACTTTTAAAAGATGTCTAAATCCTTTCATTTTCTTAGATACTCCCCTGACAGAATCCTCTGTTACAGTATTATTCGTCACCTGTAATTTCTCCTTTTGCTACTTTTTTCTATCTTTCCCTGCTCATTTGACAGCTCCTGTTCCACTCCAAAGTATAATTACCTTTGCACCTATTTGCCTAACACACAATTGGAGCTCAGTAACTCTTACGAATATGTGCATGAATCTATCTAGCATTTACTGAGCTGTTGAGGTCTAAGTGCTGCATTGGCCAGTGTGTATTTATGTGCTTGTGTCTGTTGTGTATGTGTTACCTATGAGTTAGGGTTAAAAAAATCAAGCTACTGTAACAGAGAGACCTGAGAATATAGTAGCATAGTTAAGACAGAAGTTTCTTTTTCTCTTCCATAAGAGACCAGCCATACTTGAGTGGACAAAGTAGGTAAGTAGGTCTGGTCTGCAAAATCATCCTGGGACCAGGCTCATGGGTTAGCTCTACCATCCACCCATATATGTCTTCCTTCTCTGGGTTTAAGGCGACTCCATATCCCAGCCTGAGGAAATGGACAGGGGAGAATGAGAGGGGCAGAGAGTAGAGTGCAAGCAGCTTTCTTAGCTCACATTTTTTTCCCATTCACATCCCATTAGCCATAACTTTGTCTGAGGACCAAACCTTAGCTGCAAGCAAAGCTGTGAAATTTAGTCTCAAGCTGGGTAGCCACGTGCCCAGATAAAATGCAAGTGTGAGGAGGTTCAGGGAAGGAGGGGCATCTATTAATAAAACAAAAAAGGGGATGTTGGGGGACTAGTTGTCTCTGTCACAGAGTATATTTTGGAGGAAGGAAAAGCAAAAAGAAAATATAACTTAGACTTCATAAAATATAAACAACTAATAGAGATATGTGTTACATCTAAGATTTCCTGTGCCAAACTTAGAACTTAAAACTTTTATTTGCTCACAATTCTGTGGATCAGCAATCAGCTGGGATGGTTCATCTCTGGTCTACATGTCAGGCACAATCACGTGTCAGCTGGCTGACAATGGCCTCATTGGCATGTCTTGTGGTTGGCTGGCTGTTGGCAGTGGCAAGGAGGTAACTGGCCATATGATGCTCACCATCCAGCAGGTAAGCCTGAGCTTGTTCACATGGTAGGGGTCACAGGGTTACCAACAGCAGAAAGAACGGGTCCTGCACATAGTACTTTTCAAGGCTCCACTTGTACCACACGTGCTAATGTCTCATTGGCCAAAGCAGATCACATGGTCAAGTCCAGACTCAAGGAGTAGAGAATTAGATACCACCTCTTGATGGGAGTTACTGCAAAGTCACGTTGCAAAGGGGCATACAAAAAGGAAAAGGAAGAACTTCTGACCATTTCTTGCAAAAAATCTACCACAAAAACTAGATTCAAAGTACAAAAAAAGTATCATAGTACATAGTACATAGAAAAGTATCATAGAAAGTATCATTCTACAAAGCTTTATAGAGAAGGCATGTTCTAAAATTGTTGGCAACATTTTGTGAGAGAAATAATGAAATACATACTATTTTTAGCATTATCAAAGTATAAATCTAAGCAGAATAAACCATTTCACTCTCTAATTGAAGAAATAAAATAAACTACTTTTTAAAAAAATATCACAGTCCTGACCAGTGTGGCTCAGTTGATGGGGTGCCAACCCACAGGGTGAGGGATTGCCAGTTCTCCTGGTTGGAGCACATGCCTGGGTTGCAGGTTCGGTCCCCAGTCGGGGTGTGTGAGAGAAGCAAATCATCTACATATCCCTTATAGGGCTTTTACTATTTGCTGGGCATGAGTTCAAATGCTGCAGGTGTGTTAGTAGCTCTTTTTAATCTTCATAACAATTTTACAAAGTATAGACTTTTATGCTTATTTTATAAATAAGCAGACTAAGCTATGGGGAAGTTAGGTAATTTGTCTACCCTCACAGAGCTAGTGAATGTTGCAGCTGATCAAACTGACCCCAGTAAATACCACACTATGCAAACGTTTAAATTTATCCAAAGAAAGTATTTAAGTAGTTCCAAAGGCTGATAGAAAAATGCTATAAAGCAGGTGGTAGAAATATTAGGGAGTAACTCAAACTGAAAAAGCCAGGGGAAGTAAAGCTGCTTCCTCAAATTCACACAGTGAGTCACTGGCAGAGACAAAGTAAAATCTGGGTCTCCAGAGGGTGGCCGTAGCTCCTTAAACGAGATCATGGCTGCCATGTGGCTCCTATGGAGTGACTGGGTGAGAAGAAAAAAGATGAAAAATGTAATTGAGTCTCATGTAATTGTAAGAACTAATGAGGAATTTGGGCAAGAATGGATCTCAAGATACCGCCAGCAAACTCCCCAATAAACACATCTCTGCAGATTAATTTTCTTAAGCTCTAAAATGCAAAAACTTAAGTCTATGGATGTAAGTAATACATAGGCAAAATACAAATGGCCAGCACCTAAAAAACAATAGCAGACTCTTTATTTATTTATTTTTTGGTATTTAACATATGGTGGCAGCCGTGGCAGCACTTGATCTAATTTAATCAACCCATCAGTATTATTATTAGTTTCACACTACAGAAAAGGGAACAGTCTCAAGGAAATCAAGTGACTTTCCTAAAGTCACAGAGCAGGTAAGAAGCAGCACTGGGAGGCAGATTCCAAATGAGTAAATTTTTCGGATAATAGAAGCTTATTCTTTGAAGCCCTAAAACCACTTTGGATTTCCTCATTCTCTCATGTGGTGTACACAGTCTCCTGCCTTCCGAGAGAAAGAAGTGAAATATATTTTAATCTTTCACTCAGTTCCCAAAGTCATCATTATGTTTGTCCTTATGCACCAGCTCCCTTCAGAATGGTTGTAAAGAGGCAATTATACAACAATGCCTTATTGAGACAAGTATGTCTACTGTCTGACAATACACAGTCTTTTAAATACTGTTTCTTAGTACCTTTATCTGCTTTTATGGTTTTCCCATCCTTTCTCTCATCGAAACACAGAAGCTACTGTTTCTTGCAGTTACATGTCTTCATTATCCCCACCTCTTTCTGCCACGGACAACAAAACCCCATATGGGGCAATCGTTAGAATTTGGTGAAAATTCAGAGCTGTTAAAACTTGAGCATGGGGCTGAGATACTACATCACAAGTTCACAAGCAGAGGCGAAGCCATGCATTTTCTTTTTACTGGTCAGACTTTTTTCCTTTGCTGTATCCCTGACCACTTAAATGTTATACAAATGCTGAGGGTGTGCTGGGATGGAGGTGACCACATTCCCTTGTAATGACAGATTATCAGGATGAATAAAATAGCAAAAATTTTAAAGGAAAAATAATAAAATATTCTAATAGAATTTGATTGTAAAAATTCAAATGTTGCTGATAAGCTTTATTAAATATTAGAGAGGTAATGTGGAGAGATGTAAGAACCTGGACTTTAAACTTAGAAATACCTAAATTATAATATCTCTCTACTGCTTTCTGACAATTGACTTTGGACAAGTTACTTAATTTTCTCTGAGCCTCCATTTTTTATTTCTATATCTTACATTGTGGATAATGATAAATCATCTCATAAAGTATGTAAAGTACCTGACACATAATAGTTGGCTTTAAAATCTCATATGATAATATGAGTTGAGTTCATATTTTTATTACTTGAACTTAAAATATGCTTAGTCTCAAAGTTCCATTCATGGTCTAGAATCTATAACTTATAATTATAGAGCACAAAAGTTAAAAAATTCATGTTGTCATCTTTGAAACCCTGAAGCTAGCAAAGTTCTGTCTTTAGAGCATTTGTATGGCTTGAATTTACCAATTATCATTTGAGCCAGATATATGAACTTCAGTAGTTTCCTGCTAAAGATCTGCTGGCTGGTTGGCTGGCTGGCTGACTGGCTGGCTGGCTGAAAAGAAGTACTAACAGACACAAAAGTATTATCTAAAGATAATGGATTATGGATGAATGGAGATACAAATATATCCATAATTGCTAAGAAAATTAATCTAACTAGATTAAAAACATCATTTAATACAAGAATATCAATTTGGCAATTCCTACCTGGAGTTGAGCTTGAAGTATGACAGAACCTCAGAGACATGGAGCTGGAAGAAAGGGGAGAGAAACCAGGCAGGGTAAGAATGGAGATGGGGGTAGCACAGAATCTGGTCCAGCTACAGAGAGGGTCCAGGGACAGGTAGCTGGATAGTCTAAGGCAGGCTGTCAAACTCATTTTCACCAGGGGCCACATCAGCCTCACAGTTGCCTTCAAAAGGCCAAATGTAATTTTAGGACTGTTTAAATGTAACTATTCCTTAACTAGGGGCAAGGGGCTTGATGCTGCCACTGGGTAGAAACAAGGTGGAGGGCCAGATTTGGCCTGAGGGTCTCATGTTTGCCCCTTGTGATCTAAAGCTTAGAATCCAAGGGGCATTGCAAACAGTACAATTCAGGAAGTTACTCCTGTGGGAGCTGGGCTGACAGGTTAGAGTGCACAGGAATGGCAACTTCCAAAAGGAGAGCAAGAACTCTTAAGAAATGGGAAAAGGACAGAAAAGGCAGTCCTGGGAGATTTAACCACTTCCTGCAGAGTTGGGGGCTGCAGTCTGTTATACCAGAATGATGGCCCAGAGCTTAGGGAAAGGGACTGGAATGAACCAAACAGGCTGATTTTGGGGGCCAAAGGGCCAGAAAAAATAGGCAGAGAGATATGGCTGACAAATGAGAAGGGGCTAAGGCAGAATCCTGAACCAAACCAGGTAAAAGAGTTGCAAAGACGATACCCATGTGACAACAGAACCATGCTCATTCCAATACTAACGATTAAGGAAAAGATTCAAGGAAGTAATGTGGCCCAGCACCCACGGCTGGGCTCCCGCTCCTCAATCCCAGGTCCAGGAGTAGGACTCATTTTCAAGTCATCCTAAGTAGTGAAAATAAGGCTATATTCTAACTCACTCAGGATTAGCTTTGGAACCAGGACATAGCTGATTCTGTGTAAGGGAAGTCAATAGCCATGAAAAATTGGGAAAGCAGAAGCCAGAGAAACAATGCTAATAACATGTTTCTAGTGTGAAAATATTTTGAAAGGTTCCTTGAGGGCGGGAACCAAGTCTTCTTTTTCTGTTGCTGTCTTGTTACTCAGCCATAGATAAGCAGGTGAGCATTAGAGTTAATTCTTAGCAAAAATGCTCATGGTTACAAATAATTATTCTAGTCACTATTTAATTGTTACAAGTACCATTTACCTTTTTTCTCCTGTGCATCTATAAACAAGGATATCCTGCCATATCTCCCTTGCTTCTCAAAAATATTTTCATAGCTTTTGGGCCTGGGCCTCATCTCCATCAGGGCCCTGTGTGCTTTTCAGAAAAGTGTTAATTCCTTCCGTGGCATTTATCTGTTCATCTTAAACACTCTTACCCAAGGTATTTTGACCCACATAGACTAGAGCTCTGAGTTTCTGCATAATTTTCTCTTCATAGGAGCACTAAATTTAATTAAACAAATATTTGTTTAGCAACTGTCATGGGGACTAGATGAAAGGATACCAAGGAATAGCAGGTATTTGGAGCAAATATGGTTGACAAGGCCCCTGTCCTCAAGAAGCTTTAAAACAAGCCACATAAGCAAATACAAATAATGGAATATGCTAAAGATGAATGGAGCAAATACTACAATGAAAATGCAAAGAACATGGAAGCAGAAGCAATCAGTTCCTACTCGAAGTGTGTATGTTACTACATACATCACCTCCCTTATGCATTTCCTGGACCCTCCAACTAGTTGTATTTACTCTCTTCTATGAAACGTCATAGTATCTATTCCAACCTTTGGAATAACTGTCCTAGACTTTTCAGTATCTTGATTAGATTTCCCTGCCCTCCAAGTAGACTGAAAGCTGGTAGAGAACTTTTTTTTGTCTCTGGCACATGTTCCTGGACATGGGGGCATTTAATCTCCATTTCTTGATTTGAACAAACACACATACATACACACATGCACATATAAAAAGTTAATGCCTATTGTTTGAGTAAACAATAATTATTCTTAAAACTTTGATTCCAAAATATTCCATCCATAAATATGTGTGATTAAAATAATGAATTAGATGGTTCATCTCCCACTAGTTTCAAAACAACTGCTTTAGTTATTTTTAATAAAGTTACAAAATCATAATTCAACTTCCTAATGTAGCAGCACAAATAATTTAGGAGAAAGTCTAAACAAATCACTATTTTAAGACATTCAATATACAATATCCATAAAATAAAATTGTAGCTATATTAGGCATTAAAAATATTCAATAAAGTTATGATCAAATAACAAAAACCCACTCTTTGCAGAAGACAATAACTATATATAATATATCTATAACTATATATAATCAATCACTAAGTTATTGGTTTAGATGCACATAAAATTCATTAAAAAAAGGCAATAGAGTAAATAATGTATACTAAATTAAAAAGAATTAAAATCTTGAAATTGAGGCCAAATGCAGAATGTGGAACACTGAAACCAATAAATATATATCCACCAAAGTATTATTATCCTCCACTGCACAGAATGCAAAGGAGTTTTGAAGTAAACACCCCGTTATAAAAGACCTTGTCTGACCCTTACCAATGTAAACCTCTTCCCCAGGTCACACTTCTCACTGGGAATCCAAGGACTGGCATTTGGTTTCCACATTCAGAGTTCTTGGATCTCCCATATCTGCAAGCTATTTCTTCAAAGAGTTTAATAAATAAGAATGGTTAGATAAATTACTTTCCTCTTAATATCATAGTGGTAGAGCTAGAGGCCCTAATAAACATGTGCTGAAGGAAGGAAGGAAGGAAGGAATTTCCAGTAAGTCTGGAAATTTTCTTAATGGCATACAGCAAATGAGAAATATTTGTTCAGGAAAAATCTAATATATCTTGACAAGAACAATAAGAATTGGTGGCATTTAAGCCACAATCTGCTCATGCACTCTATGTCCCAGGTTAGTGCAACAAAACTCTACTCTGGGTGACTACAGTCAACAAGATGGAGCAAGAAGGGAAGAATGGAGGAAAGGCATGTGATAGTTAATATTATGTATCAACTATACTGGACCACAGGGTGGTCAGATATTTGATCATATATTATTCTGAGTGTTTCTGGGAGGGTATTTTTGGATAAGATTAGCATTTAAGTCAGTTAATTGAAAAAAGCATATGCCCTCCATAAGGTAGATGGGCCTTATCCAGTCAGTTGAAGACTTGAATAGAACAAAAAGGCTGACCTTCCGCCAAACAAGGAAAGATAAAGTAGTTTTATAGTGTTACATTTGAACGGTTAAGTAATATTTCAATAAGAATATAATTTTCATCTTTGTTGAATTTGATTCTAAAATTATCACTTATTTTATGAGAATATACTTACCCTTCCCTTGTCATTAATTTTAAGAATTATATTTTATTTAATTTTATACCATTAAAATCCTCTAGATTCTGGTGCTAAATTAAAACTAAGTTCTGTTTAAAATTATTGGAACCCCTATCAAATATTTGACAGTGAGGCCCCACCAAAAGGGAGAAGGCAGATAGAATGAACCCTTAGAAATGAGGCATTCATCTTCTGCACGGCCCTGAAAATGTCCCTATCCCTGCTGCACAGGGTTTTCTAAGATCAACTGGGGTACATTTTGGAATACAAAAGAAACAACACATACGCATGAAATGTAGGTCTCCCATTTCAGAGACACTGAGTTGAGAGGTCCCATTGACCCCTCCACCAAACTCACACACACACAAACACACACACAGAGTGAGAAAGCAGGAACTGAATGCTGCCCCACATGGAGGGCACCAAATGGCCACTGGATTTAGTTGGGGAAGCTGAAAGAACTTACAAAAAGATAATAATATCATCACCCCAGGTACAGCAAATGATAAGTATGCGTTAATTTACTCCCTTAATTCCTTCTCTAAGATCTAGAAAAGACGATACAAGGAAGCATGAAAAATCAGATGCCATACACCTCCCTACTTCAGGTCTTATAAGTTACAGTTGAATTTGAAGGGTATATGGTGGGGTGGTGAGCAGCTGAACATGAGTTGAAATCAAGTTTGAAAAAAAGAGCTTCTGTAATGGTGGTGTGAGAATTTCCATGAATGTTCTTCCCAACAAAACAATCACAACTAGTAAATTTCATTTTTTAAATAATTTAAAGTACCTGTAAATTGTCCTAATGGCATGCAGCAAATGAAAAACAGTTTATTCAAGAAAATTTAGTAAATATTAACAAGAACAGCAAGAATCTGTGGCATTTGAGCCTGACCCACACCATCACCTCACATGGCAGCTCAATTCAATGGAAGTTACATCATGAAAAGAAGAATGCCAAGAGTTCTAATGTCTATACTAATACCAGACAAACTAGACTTTAAAAGAAAAATATGTTAAAAGCAATAACAAGGGTCATTTTATAATAATAAATGAATCAATCTACCAGGATGATATAATACTTATAAACATATATGTATTCATTTAACAACAGAGTCTCCAAAACATAAAAGCCAAAATTGACAGTGTGAAGGGAGAAATAGACAATTTAACAGTTGGTTGGAATCTTCAATATCCCACTTTTAATAGAACAACAAGGTAGATCAAGTGTATAGAAGAATTGAATGGTACTATAAATCAACTTAACTTAACAATAATCACAGAACATTACACCCAACAAGAGCACAATACACTTCCTCAAGCACATATGGAAAATTATCAAAAATAGAACATATGCCAGACTATTATTTTTTTAAAAACTCAGTAAAAATAAAAGATTTGAAAGTGTACAAAGAATGGTCTCCAACCACAAAGAGATAAAGTTAGAACCCAGTAACAGGAAACAATTTTGAGAAATTCATAAATGTGTGTGTGTGTGTGTGTGTGTGTGTGTGTAAAATAACTCATTTCTGAACTACCAAGAATCCAAGGAAGAAATCACAAGGAAAATTAGAAAATACTTTGAGGTAATGAAAACAAAAATCAAAATACAGCAAAATTTGTGGGTTGCAGTTAAAGCAGTACTTCAGGAAAAATGTATAACTAAAACAGTATTTGAAAGGAAATTATAATAAATCCCTGTATTAAAAAAAGAAAAAGAAAGATCTCAAATTAATAAGCTAGCCTTCTATTTTAGGAGACTGAAAGAAGAAGAGCAAATTAAACCCAATGCAAGCAGAAGAAAAAAATAATAATGACTAGAGCAGAAATAAAAGAAATGGAGAATAGAAAAACAATAGTAAAAATTAATGAAACCAAAACCTGATTCTTTGAAAAACATCACCAAAATTGAAAAGCAATTAACCAGACTGATCAAGGAAAAGAAAGATTCAAATTACTAGACTCAGAAGTGAAAGAAGAGGCATCACTACAAACATCACAGAAATAAAAAAAGGTTACAAGGGAATACTATGAATAACTGTATGCAATAAATTAGATAACTTAGATGAAATAAACAAATTCCTAGAGAGACACAAACAACCAAAACTGACTAAAAAATTAATAGAATATCTGTGTGGAGTCATAACAAATAGAGAGATTGAATTAGTCTTTTTTAAGATTCCCACAAAGAAGAACCCAGGACCAGATAGCTTCACTGGTAAATTCTACCTAACATTAAAAATAATAATAATAATTAATAATAATAATAATAATTCTTCACAAACTCTTCAAAAAATAGAAATCACATCCTAATTTATTTTGGGGGTCAGTACTACTCTAATACAAAACTAGATACAAATATCATAAGAAAAGAACACTGCAGAGAAATATCTCTCATCAATATACAGTTGGGCAAAAGTAGGTTTACAGTTGAGCATATATGAAATTTTATTCTTATATTGTTATTTATTAATTATGGTATTATTTTCCAAATGAACAACTATAAACCTACTTTTTCCTCACACTCTATAGATACAAAAATCATCATCAAAATACTCTCAAACCAAATCTTAACATATAAAATGCATTAGATACCATGATCAATTGAGATTTATTTGGGGAATGCAAGGTTGCTTTAATATCAGAAAATCAATTAATGTGATCCACCATATTAATAAAATGAAGGGGAAAGGTCCACCTGATCATCTCGATAGACACCAAAAATGTAATTAACAAAATCCAACACCTTTTCATCATTAAAAAAGTATGTAAGAAAGTAGAAACAGAAAGGACATATCTCAATCTGATTTAAAAAAAAACATTTATAAAACACTCGCCACTAATATCACACTAACTGTGAAAGACCAAATGCTTTCCCCCTAAGGTCCATTCTCACCACTTCCATTCAATAGTGCACTGGAAGTTCTAACCAGGCAATTAGGTAAGAAAAAGAAATTAAAAGCATCAAGTTTGGAAGGGAGAAGTAAAAATATCTCTATTCGCAGATGACATAGTATTTTACATAGAAAATCCTAATAAATCCACTAAAATACTATCAGAACTAATAAACAAGCTTGGTAAAGGTTGCAGGATACAAATCAATATGTAGAAAAATCAATTATGTTTCTATGAACAAGAAATTAATAAACTGAAAATAAAACCAAAAAAGAATTCCATTTAATATAGCATTGCAAAGAACAAAACACATAGAAATAAAATTACCAAAAGAAGTACAAAACTTGTACTTTCAAAAATACAAAACATGTTGAAAGAAATAAAAGACCTAAATGGACAATCAATGTTCACTGATTGGAAGACAATATTTTTAAGTTGGTCATACTCCCCAATTAATCTAAAGATTCAGTGCAATCCCTCTAAATATCTGAGCTGGCTTTCTTGCAGAAATTGACAAGTTTATTCTAAAATTCATATGAAAATACAAAAGACAAAATGATCTTGAAAAAGAACAAAGTTGGCAGACTTATGCTTTCTGATTTTAAAACCTATTATACAGATCCAGCAATCAAGACAATGTGGCACTAGTTTAAAGACAGGCTTATAGCTCAATGGAATAGAGTTGAGAGTACAGAAATAAACCCTCATGTTTACAGTGAATTGATTTCTAACAGAACCAGGACAACTCAGTCAGAAACAAACAGCCTTTTCAACAAGTGGTGCTGCAACAATTGGATATCCACATGCAAAAGAGTGAAGCTGGACTACTTCCTTATGCTTTACAGAACACATAACTAAAAAGGAATGGCAAACCTTTATGTAAGAGTTGAAACTGTGCAACTCTTAGGAAAAAACACATGGGAGTAAATCTTCAGGACCTAGGGTTAGAAAAAAGCTTCTTAGATACAAACTGAAAAAGCACAAGTGAAGTATATTTTTGTTTGTGGTAAGAACATTTAATATGAGATCTACCCCCTTGACAAATTTTCAAGTGTGCAATGCTGGATTGTTAATTATAGGCACTGTAGTTACCAGATCTCCAGAACTAATTCATCTCACATAAGTGAAACTTTATACTAATTAAACAAGTCTCCATTTCCCTCTCCTCCAAGTCCCTGGTAACCACCTTTCTATTCTCTGCTTCTATGAGTTTGACTACTTTAGGTATCTTGTGCGCATAAAATCACACACTATTTTTCCTTCTGTGATTTACATATGCCACTTAACATAATGTCCCCTGACATAATTGTATGTTGTCACAAATGGCAGGATTTCCTTCTTTTTAAAAGCTGAATAATATTCCATTAATAATAATCCAATAAATGTGACATTTTCTTCACCAAGATTATAGAACATGAAAACATATTCCTTGCTATCACCATTCTCCTGTAACATACTAGCTATCCATGACCTTGGGCAACTGACTACCACTCTGAGCCTCTCTCTCCAGCTGTAAAATGTGAATAATGCATCTTCCACAAAGTTTTTGCTCAGATCCCTGAGATGATCTGTGTTGTTCGTATCTCCCACACCTTCCCAATCTACAACAGATAGTCAACATTTGCTACTTCTGATTCTCCTTCCTCCCCCTTCATTCCCTCTTCTCCTCTCCTGGTTCAATTTGGATGCAAATATAGAGTCACAAATATTTTCATTCTGTTGTTGTTGTTTGCAAGAGTGGAATGAAGGTACTTAGTCAAGTTATTTTTTTAATTACCAAGTTTGAAAAGTAATGGATGTGACCAATAATTCTCAATTTTTATGCCAATTTAAGTGATGAGTTTTGATTTCCAGGAACACTGAGAAGCCCATCAAGAAAAAATAGTTCATGCCTTGGTTTCCTCATCTGCAAAATGGGAATAGTTGTAATTAACCTACCTGCCAAACAATATTTTTAGAAGAATCAAATGATTTAGAAAATATAAAATATTTAGAAAAAAATATAGATATTATACTTCCTCCTTTCACCTATCTACATTCTTCACTTAGTGAGAAATTGTATTTAAAACAATTAAGAAGTTCACATACCTTGCCATCCTCCATTCATACCTCCCCTAATCCAAGCCAAAAAAAATTATCATCCATTCTTGAATTGAATAAGGATTTTGTTTACTTTTCAGGGGAGTATTGCTGTGTTAGAGCAAGAGTAATAATTCATACACATTCATCTGTTAGCATTTCTAAAATCTTCAAAGTTAGAACTGGGGGATTTATTACAGCTTTAGGCACTGCTGAAGGTGTCCCCACAGCAATAATTGATGCTCTGAAAGCACATACGGAGAAAAAAAAATCTGAATTCTTTCAAGCTGTTTCCCTTCACATTTATGAAATATTGATAGAAAAAATATAAATAGGTATTAATGGTGTTTTAGTAAAGATTTGGTCTGGTGGAGACAGAGCATATTTATTTCTAGCCTGCAGGATTAACACTGGAGTTGCCACTGATTCTGCATTAATAGCCAGCAATGTGTTTCATCTGTCTCCATGCTCCGGGTTTCCCAGGCAGGACATAAGATGAGCTTCCAAAGCATATCTTGAGGACACTGCTTAAAGAACTCAACTCCTGTAGAAACACCCTGCCCACAAAACCATGGGCCAGAGATGCCATGCTATCTTGTTTCTCTTATTTTCCCCCATGCTTATTTATGTCAATCAGGAATTGTACTCAGAAGATCCAATTGTCAGGGTTTATACAGGAAATCTGAGAGGTAATTGCTAATGCTGACTCACCATAAGGTATAGAATAAGGGTGGATGGTGCTGTCTGTTGTATTAGAAAGCAAAGGCATTCTCAAAAATCTCAAGAAAGACTTCCTAATTATGTCTCATTCTCCAGAGCAGTGTTCCATGACCACTCATAGCTTCAAGGCACACTAAAAATATGAGAGTTTAACTTTGCAGCTTCTATGGAAGGAGGTAAGGGAAGAGTTTGAAATGAGTACTGAGAGAGTTTATACAGTATCTGGCTTGTAAGTTCTAAATTAGTATTTTCCAGATGAATGAGATCATCAGAATGGATGCTTGCATCACTGATACCTGGGAGAGACTCTGAATTTTGTGACTTCTAGATGTACTTTTGTCAGACCCAAATTAAGTTTGCCAAGGGAAGGAGGTGAGTAATATAAATAATATCCTGACATAAAACTTGGATGGATGGATGGATAGATGTATGGATGGATATATGTAATAAAGAACAGATATATTCTTTATTAAGTGGAATAAAATCATTTTTTAAAATCCAACATGGGCTTACTAAGTCACCTATCCTCTCTTCAACCACTCCACCTCCCCAAACCTGACACACCAAATATACATCACATTGAAAGTATAAAGGGAAAAAAGTGGGGGAATGTTAAAGAAAGCCAACATGCACACCTAAACCTTGTGCATGGGTGTATATTTGGGGAAGGGGATTAGGAGTTGTATCTATTTTTATCTCTGCTCCAGAATGTGGGAGATACTTTGCGTTTACAGGAAGGAAAGGAAAGGAAAGGAAAGGAAAGGAAAGGAAAGGAAAGGAAAGGAAAGGAAAGGAAAGGAAAGGAAAGGAAAGGAAAGGAAAAGGAAAAGGAAAAGGAAAAGGAAAAGGAAAAGGAAAAGGAAAAGAAAAGAAAAGAAAAGAAAAGAAAAGAAAAGAAAACTTCCAGCCAAGATGGAGGCATAGGTGGACATAATGTGCCTCCTCTAACAACCAAAACTAAAGACAACAAATATTTAGAAACAAGAAAACAATCAGAACTGATAGAAAATTAAACTATACACAAGTCCAACAACCATTCATCCAGACCAGTAAGAGGGACAGACTCATGACAGGAAAAAGTGGAGATGCAGACCTGGGCACGCAGGCAACAGCCGCTGGCAGTTCCCAGGCATGCAGGCGGCAGCTGGCAGACCCCAGGTGCAGAGGCGGCGGCTAGCAGACCCCGGGCACGGGGTGGCAACTATGCAGACCCAGTGAGGCCACGCAAGGTGGCTGGCTGACCAGGTGGTCCCACATTTGCACACAGATAATCCAGGTGAAGGGGAAGTGGCAGAAGGGACTGGAATCCAAGAGAGAGCGGAGCAAGTGCCATTGTTTCCTCTTGGACCCCGCCCCCACATACAGCATCCCAACTCAGCGACTGGGCTGCCCTGCACTGCAAAATACCTAAGGCTCCACCCCTCACTATGTAACAGCCTCTACCAGACCCCCCCCCAAAAAAAAAAACAGCAAAAATGGCTCAAACCAGAGAACAAATGAAAGCTACAGAGCCAATTCCTCTAAGCCGTGAAGAGATAGCCAACCTATCAGATGCACAGTTCAAAGCACTGGTCATCAGGATGCTCGCGGAATTGGTTGACTTTGCTCATAAATTAGATGAGAAAATGTAGGCTACAATACGTGAAATGAAGGAAGACGCATGGGGAACGGATAGAGATGGGAGGAAAACTGGGACTCAGATCAATGGAGTGGACCAGAAGGAAGAAACAAACAACCAAACAGAAAACAAGGAAGAAACAAAAATTCAAAAAAATGAGGAGAGGCTTAGGAACCTCCAGAACATCTTTAAACATCCCAACATCTGAATTATAGGGGTCCCAGAAGCGGGAGAAGAAGAGCAACAAGTGGAAAACTTATTTGAACAAATAATAAAGGAGAACTTCCCCAATCTGGCAAGGGAAATAGACTACCAGGAAGTCCAGGAAGCTCAGAGAGTCCCAAAGAAGATGGACCCAAGGAGGAACACACAAAGGCACATCATAATTACATTAGCCAAGATTCAAATGAAGGAGAGAATTCTAGAAGCAGCAAGGGATAAGGGGACAGTCACCTCCAAAGGAGTTCCCATCAGACTGTCAGCTGATTTCTCCAAAGAGACCTTACAGGCAAGAAGGGGCTGGAAAGAAGTATTCCAAGTCTTGAAAGGCAAGGACCTACATCCAAGATTGCTCTATCCAGCAAAGCTGTCATTTAGAATGGAAGGGAAGATAAAGTGCTTCTCAGATAAGGTCAAGTTCAAGGAGCTCATCATCACCAAGCCCTTATTATATTAAATGTTAAAGGGACTTATCTAAGAAAAAGAAGATAAAAAATATGACAGTAAAAAGACAGCAAACTCACAGCTATTAAGAACCACACCTAAAACAAAAGGAAACTAAGCAAACAGCTAGAACAGGAACAGAACCACAGAAATGGAGATCATATGGAGGGTTAGCAACAGGGGAGTGGGAGGAGGAGAGAGGGGGAAAAGGTACAGAGAATAAGTAGCGTAGACAGTGGGTAGAAAATAGGGGGAGGGCAAGAATAGTGTGGGAAATGTAGAAGCTAAAGAACTTATGACACATGGACATGAACTAAAGGGGGGATGTGTGTGGGTGGGAGTGTGCAGGGTGGAGGGGAACGATGGGGGAGAAATGGGACACCTGTAATAGCATAATCAATAAAATATATTTTAAAAAAAGGAAAGAAAGAAAAAAAAGAGAAAGAAAAGACCATGTCCCAGCTGCAAGCCCGTAGGGCCTCAGTTCTTCCCCGTGGCCTCTACCTCTTGCTCTCCCTCCCTGGCTTCCCTGGTCCCAACACCCACTCCCACTGAAGGGGAAGGAGGTGAGTGGGACGTCGGGCAGGGGATGGAGGTGAGGATACAGAGCAGAAAGCCTGTGTTTATGAGCAGAGTCCTGTTCCTTCCACTTCCTTGGCATCTCCCAGATCTAACCATTCCATTCCCCTCCTTGGCCTTGGTTCAGATCTGAGCCTTCTCTGGAGGCAGTCACTGTAGAGGTTGCCTATAAACTGGTTTCCCTGCTCCAATGCTTGATCTACACTGTCCCTAGGGGGGGTCACTTTTCCCTTATTCTTCACAGTGTGTGTGTGTGTATAAATAAATACATATAAATATATTTATGTAAACATATTTATATTTATGCAAGTATGTGTGCATTCATATACATGCACGTGCATGCCTATATACATGTACATAAACATAGTCATACATTTATGCATATTTTATTTTTTTATTAATGTTTGAATACAGTTGTCACCATTTTCCCACCACAACTGCCCCCACCCCACCCACCCCCACCTCCCACCTTCAATCCTACCCCCTTTGGCTTTGTCCATGGGTCCTTCATACATGTTCCTTGATGACTCTTTCCCTTCTTTCCCCTGTTATTTCCCTCCCCCCTCCCCTCTGGTTACTGTCAGTTTGTTCTTAATTTCAATGTCTCTGGTTACATTTTGGTTGCTTATTCATTTTGTTGATTAGGTTCTACTTATAGGTGAGATCATATGGTATCTATCTTTCACCACCTGACTTACATTACTTAGAATCATCCTTTCCAGTATACCTCATTTTAAAACATCAAATAGTAATCAAAGGTGTAAAAGGACAAACAAGTATCTCCAATCCTTTAACACACCTCCTACCCCTAGGCCCACCTCCTAAAAGCAACCACTTCAGACCATTAGCTACTTGTGTAGGTAGTTGTCACCATATTGCTAAGTAACATACTTCCAATGCTCTTTCTTGATGCATCAATTCAGCACCACCTTTTTTTGTTATGATCTTCCTAATGCACATGTATTTGATTGCGGCTCTCTGTCACCATACACGGCTGTGCAAGCTAATCACTGCTGGTCCTCCAGAGGCACTCTTCACCTTGGGTACTTCTCCCCACCTAGATTACAAGGTCTCTGAGAGCCAGCTAGTTTCAGGGTAACTGCACGTGATTGGTAATTTATGTGCCAACTTGACTGGGCCACTGACAGCCAGATAGATGATTAAACATTATTTCTGGATGTGTCTGTGAAAGTGTTTCCAGAAGAGATCAGCATTTGAATTGGTGGTGGCCTGGGTAAAGCCTGGGTAAAGCAGGTGGCCCTCATCAACGCAGGTAGGCATCACGCAATCTATTGAGGTTCTGAGTAGAACAGGAAAGCAGAGAAGGTTGGGTGCGCTTGCTCGCTCTCTCTCTCTCTCTCTCACCCTCCCCCCCTTCCTTCCTTATTTTCTTCTTTAAAATTTATGCTTCTTTTTGTGAACTGGACTTTATCTGAGGCCTAAAATATGGGAAACGGATCTGAGCAAATAAGAAAATAATCTAGGAATTAAAATACACCAAGCAGTATCTAGTCTTTTTTTTTTTTAATTTTACTGTTGTTCTATTGTATTTGTGCCAATTTTTCCCCCATTGCTCTCCCTGTCCTGCCCATACACCCACTCCCAGTCAATCCCCACCCAGTTGTCCCTATCCATGGGTCATCCATACATGTTCCTTGACTAGTTCCTTCCCCTTCTTGTCCCCCTTGTCCCCATCCCCACCCCTGTCTGGTCACTGGCAGTCTCTTCCTTGTTTTCATGCCTCTGATTCTACTTTGCTCATTTGTTTGTTTTGTTCATTAGATTCCTGTTATAGGTGAGATCATATGGTATTTGTCTTCCATCACTATACTACTTTTGCCAGTAAAAATAAGGCGCAGTGAGTTAGAATTTTGAAGTAGCTATTCAAGTTTTCTCAGTCAAATAAAACTCTTTTTTTTTTTGTAATACTTAATTCATTGCTGTAAGAACTTTTATCAAAAATATGAAGTCAGCAAGGTCTCAGGATAAAAAATCATGTTAGTTATGTCACAAAGCCAGCAATGATAAGGGATATCTTCAAGCCTAGATCTATGTGCTTGGATTTGAAACAATACCTGTGTATATGACCTGTCTAAAGTTCTCTCTCCTTTTGTTTTCTTTAATTTCACCATTGAAGGTTCAGTCCCTTGCCATATGTGTTGCCCACTCCCTGCATTTAACATGTAGCTATTTCTAAAAGAGTTAACATATTAAAGGTCTAAGAAAGCATGCATGTACTCAAAGTGAGATTGAAATTGGAGGTCAAATTCAACAAAAACACATCCCCAAAGGTTTACCCTAAGGTGTTTTTTAATTAGGTTCATTTTTTGCAAATTAAATGTGATTAAAATAGAAATCTAGTAAAAACTTCTATAAAATATTTTGAAAAGGAAAAAAAATGAACATTTACAATGATATTGGATTAGCATTTTCATTACCAAGTTTTCTTTACCCTTGTCTACAAATGTCAGCCTATAAACTGGGCCTCCTTGGTTTTGCTTTCTTACATTTTAAGCCCAGAAAATCTGGCCATTAGAAATTTATTTTTAAATGGATTAACTGCTCTCCCAGGAGCAATCTTTAAACTTTTCCATCTATATTTTGATAAAACTTCACATGAAGTCAATAACAAATTAGAACATAAATATTTAAGCAGGTCAAAGATAAAATGAGAGCTTCGCTCTTTCTCTCTTTTTTATGTTGCTGGTAATTTGCCAAACAGAGAGGAATTAAGGGTCTTGAAAAATACGTCAAAAATCTTTGCTTGTGCAAACAAGAAAAAACAAGCAAAAGGTCACTACTCCAAGAGAAGCTGGTGTCACCTTGGAGTTGATCTCATTCACTTCAGGAATTCCTAACACTCTGAAACAACTTCTCTCCATCTTCTCGCAGAAGTTTGTGATGCAGGAGCAAGTATACAAACAATTTTTCTGTGGGAGTTTTGCCCTTAATGAAGAAAGTCTTTTAATGTCAGAGGAAGTGCACTAATAACTTTTCCACAGGGCTTTTGACCCTCATGAAGTCTCGCTATAAGACTTTGCTATGTTTTTTATGTACAAGAAATTTTTTTTATTTACAAGGACGAATAAAGAAGAAAAGGGTTATTCACTTCAAAAAGAAATCACATGAAATAAGGAACAGAAAGAGTATCCCCCACCGAAAGAAAGAAAATTCAGTGAAATGAATATATGCTAATAAATGCAAAGACGATTTTATAAAGTGATGAACTTAAATAGATAAATCCCCAAATAAGTCACACGTTTGCAAAAAAAAAAAAAATCACTTCAAAAGACTGTTTACTGGGATCACCTTTGCATGGAGATTGTCTATCAAGGAACGAATTTTAGCTGTTCTGTGTGCAAAGATAAGATCTGAAGCCAGGGAGGATTTTTCTCAGGCATTCATGGTACTTGTAGATATTTGAATGCAAATCAGAATGTTTGTTCTACCTAATGAACAAAAGCACTGGATTAGTCATAGTTGGTATTAAAAGTTATTTTGTTTACAGCATGGTGTGGACTTTAATATTCTCTGAGTACTCAAAGAACATTCTCAAATGTCACATTTGCAGCACACCCTAGTTCCCACTTTGAGTGAGCTGGAAACTAACAAATTAAGTCTTCTTCTGCCCTTGACTAACTGGAGCAGCTCCATGCTCTGTTCTAGCTAATAAGCAAGTGTGGGAAATGGTCTGGAGACAGCGGTTCCTTCTGATTCATTTCCATTTTACTAAGGATGGGAGAAGGCGTCCGGTGTCATGTCATGTCATTAAAGGTGTACTTTCAGAGATAATTTCGGTATGTTTCATCTAGCTGAAGGATATTAACACGAGGGATATTAAATGTGGCTGCCCAGCTAATCTCTCCAATCCATCTCCATGGGAAGGCAGAATGACTAGAATGCATTCATTCATTCACTCATGCATTCATGATTTCATTCATTCAACAAATATTCATTGAGCAATTGCGAGGCACTGAGCTTATTGTTGCAGATGTAACAATCAGCAAGAAAAACACATTCCCTGACCACCTCCCTCCCCCACACACACTTCAGCTTACATTGTCCAGCTGTATGAAACATGAACAGAAATGAACGTAAAGGCCACAGGTTTTACATCCAACCCTCAATTATATGCAGAGTAGTGAGTCAGTACTGCCTCACAAAACCAGGATATGAGCATTGAGAGAAAAAATCAGGAGCACATCTATTACTGGAGGTGATGAAATAGGATCTGAAGGGTTAAAAATCTCCTATGGCTAATTTAATAGTAAAATCAGTACTAGAATTCAGAATTTCTACTCTATCTGTGCTTTCTACACCACTCCCATGGGACCTCCTTCTCCCCTACCCCCACCATCCATGTTTGCTTCAGAGAAAGAGAAGCTCTAATTTTTTTTAATGATGGCCACATAGAATACATCACGATGTAGTTAATGACAAAAGCAAGACTTCAAAACATGCATACTTCAAATAACGCATTAGGCTTATCACTGATGATATCTTTAATTATGCAAAGGCAAAATTGGAGATGGTCTAATGGGAAATACAGATTACTTGTTAAAATTATTAGCAGAGTTAATGTGCTTACATTTGTTTATGTGTACTAGAATCAGCTCAGATAGTTGACTGCGATGACAATACGTGTAAAGATCAATTAAAAGTCATAGAGATGAGATATTGGATTTCCAGACCTTAATAGGATTTCATCTGCACTTGCTATATTATGTTATACAATTATAATTGAGCTTCCATCAAACCACAGAATCTGTCACCTCACCAATTTATTTTCCAAGCACTAATGAAACTTATTTCCTGTTGAGAGTGCTTTTAAAAGCATAACCCTGACGAGGAGAGGTAGCATGAAGGGTGACAGGCTTCTGTTTACTTAGTAAACCTAAGTAAAAACGTAGACATAAGTAAAATAAATTTGACAGTCTTAGGAGGGCCCTTAGCAGCTATTTGTTCATATTATGAAGAGCATGCAAGTGCTCTCAAAAGGAATTATAAACAACACATATAACTTGTGCTCACTTAGAGCCGTAACAGCTGATGGAGTCTCTGCCTCTTTATTGTAAGGTAGTCAGATCAGAGGAAGAGTTGATATAATATTGTCCTTTGGATCTTTCTTAATTTTTCCTCAAACTGAAATCATGCACTGATTCTAAAACAAATTTCGCTGAAGAACTTAGGGAGGTAGCTTTCATTTGATAAAATGTGAATTCTCTTTCCAATTTTGTTTAGAGACGCAAAGACAGTATCTAAAGACTTCAGTAGCTGTAAGACAGCAAGTGTCTGAAATGGCAGAACAATGGTACTCTTTGGAGAAATTCAAAGCTCCTGTAATTATAATCTGTCCTTCTCATACAGGTTTGTGATGGTGCAGCCCCGAGTGAGAGACAGATGTTTTCCCCCTGGTGGTAGGTAGTGTAATTCCTTGGAATCATTTGCTTATTTACTTATAGGCAGTCTTCAAGGACACTTGAGATCATGGGAGGTGGTCCCCAACAGGAAGCCCCTGCTGGACAGATGTATGGCCAGATCTGCTTGAACATATCCAGGGATGAGGAGCTCACTGCACAGAAACAATGGCCACACGATTGTCAGAAAGTCTGTCCTTGTGTCTGGCTAGTGTCTGCCTCCTTGTAACTTCAATCCTACCCTTGAAAGCCCCACACATTCTATTCAGCTCAGTTCAACTAGTGCTTCTCTTTATGCCCATGTGTGCCCGACAGAGGCATCAGACAGCTGGAGCTCAGCCGCCATTTCTTCAGCACCCCCAACTCCTCTTCCTCATCACTGGGTTTGTGCCTGAGAATATCTGGACTGGGATATACACCCAGGCCTCCCACAATTCTACAATACAATGCATGAGTTCCCAGAACACCTTTTATGCAGCTTCTTTCATTGTGTTAAAATAATATTTTAATAGATGGGGAGCGTATGCAGCAGGTGCATTGCACAAAAGGATGCTTCATGTATCAGACGGATGGAGTGGGATAGCACAAGATTTCATCACGCTACTCAGAAGAGCATACAATTTAGAACTTATGAATTGCTTATTTATGGAATTTTCCATTTAATATTTCAGACCGTGGTTGACCATGAGTAACTGAAACTGTAGAAAGTGAAACTGTGGGTGGTGGTGGAGGTGGTGGGGACGCAACTCTATTGCTTTAGAGTGTAGCCAGAGTGACCTTTCCAAAATATTAACCTCATGATTCCATACCCGTGCTGAAAACCTTCAATAGTTCCCAGTGGCTCTGAGCATGAACCTCAAACCCTCTCTCATCTCTAACATGAACTCTGTCATTTGATCTCTTCTTCTCATATCTCCAGTCTCCCCCTTGGAAATATTAGCCCCAGACATAGAGGACGTCTTTTAATGTCTACAACGAGCTACAGTCTATCTCACCTCCAGGTCCATGCTGGTTTCTGTGCCTGGCAGCCTCTGCTAAGTGTGCACCAGCAACACCGTCGCCTAGCTAATCTAGCCTTGGCTAGGTGGCACTTCCTCTGGGACATCTTCCTTGACACTTAGGACTCAGAGCCATGCAGGTCCCCAGTCTTCATGTTCATCTTACATATTTAGTAATTACCTATTATATTACCTCTTCCTCACAAGAACATTGGCTCTCTGCCAGCAAAGCCCGTGCCATCTTTTTTATTATTAAACTCTCAGAGCTTAGCACAGTGCACATGCTTAATAAATATTTTTGAAAGGAGGGGGAGAGGGAGGAGTGTTATATTCCATTTAAAACACATCACCCAGAGCTATGCACAGTATACTAGAGGGGATCTGCTAAGAAAAATGAGAAAGTAAGGCCAGAAGTTCTTTCTCTGGGTCTGATGGTATTGTTCCTAGAAGACACAAAGTTCTAAGAGATCTTGATCACTTATTTGACAAAGAGTTATTATGCACCATATTATAAAGTATATTTCATATTATAAACAAAGCTTAGAATTGTAGTTTAGAGCCCATTCCAAAGCCAGATTGTTGAGGTTCAAAGCAAAGTTCTAGCACTTACTGTGTGACATTGAGCATGTTACTTAACCTTTCCTGACCTCACTTTCCTCATCTGTAAAATGGCAGAAATTTTATTAAAATAAAAACATTTATTTTATAATCCAATTTTATAATGCCTCTTGATAAGCCTGAATCAGTGAGTACAAAACACTGAGCACCCATTTGTGCAATGGGCCTGCTCCTGTGGAGCCTCAGTGTCCAGAGGACAGGGAGCAAGGACAGGGAGTAAGGACAGGGAGCTCTGTGTCCAGATGACAGGGAGCTACAGAGTCTGTCTTCCTCACCTTTTTTCTCAAGGTTAATTCTGGTGACTTCCTACACCTTTATTGGACTACAACTCTTTAAAGTCAGATTGTCAGCAAGAATTCAAGTGTTATCTATTGAATTTAAGCAGAGCTCAATTCTCCTGACATGCACCATTTATTTTAGTTTACTTTATCTTTTTCTCTCTCTCTTTTAATCTATTAAGCAAAGCATCACCAGAAAAGAAACATCATTGATAAGTAAGGATTTTATTTACCTTTAACATTTCCCTTTAAGAAATGGCTATAGATATGCTCCTGATGGTTGCTGAAAAATATTGTAACCTGCTCGATTCATGGTATTGGGGATGCAGGTTACCATATTTCTGTAGCAAACATAAAATGCTGGAGAGGTATGGGATACACTGTCACGGAAATTGCTCTCTGGCCTCCAATGACTTGGACTGAACCAGGACGAGGGCTGTGAGATTTAATAGCACCATGGTTAGAACTGTAGTTTAAACCCATAAACCACAAAAGCATGTCTGACCAAAAAAAAAAAAAAAAAAGGATCTGAGCATCACATCGTTCTAAGCAGATTCTTCCATAGAGTGATGTTGGGGAAGAGTCTAGCCCCGAGTGCTTAACTTTGCAATTCAAAAGAGTTGTGACTTAGCTCCCCTTATATAACATGGGCAGCTTTTCATTATGTTTATTTGATGCAGTGTTATTGAGGCAATATTTCATATGAATAATTCATTTCTACTCCAACTTTATCTAGCAAAGTCAAAAGCAGAATCCTAAATTTCAAAACAGATCAAAGAGTTTTTTAAATAAATTGGAAATGCCTTGAGTTGCCTGCTTTCTGAATCTCCCAGTCTTGTCTATGCATTAAGCAAGCACTTACTATGGGCAGTTGGATACGAAAGTTATTAAATGTTCACAGCTCTCCCTGCATTTTCTTCAGTGAAGATGAATTTTAGTGCCCCAGTTTTGCACTGTTTCCTCTTGTTCTTATACAGAAATTGAGTTCTAGGAGAGCAAATCACATCCAAGGAATTTTTTTTTTTTTTTTACATATCTTTAACTTTGGTTGTGTCTGACTTTCTGAGGCTGTCTCAACTCTGATTGCCTTCTGTTCCACTGGGCAGTCTGGTGAACACAGCAAGCAGGCTGTGGTGGAGAGAAGAGAGCAATTACATCTGGATGCTCAAGCCTGCCAGCTGCCTGGGGATGCCTCGCCACAGCCTTTCCATTGTGGTTATCCTCCTTTCAGATCTCACTGAGTCATGCAGGAAAGTCGCCCTGCAAAATGATTGACAGCCCAAAAATTGCCCCAGCTTTATCCAGCCATGGGAGCTACAAACCAGAGCAGAACAGTCAGAGAGAAAAATTAAACATGGGGGGGGGGGGAAAGAAATGTATTCAGAATCACTGAATCATACCTAAGCATCCTTTTTTAGAAAATGGTTTTAGGCCGATAGGAGAAAAATACAAATAAATAAAAGATCTCTAAAGTCATCAAAGAATGCTCACCCACAGGTGACAATGTTGGAAAGGGCCTTAAAGGCAGCAATTTGGCCATCTTCTTGTCACTGAGAGGAAGACCATCTTTCCTGGCTGAGGCAGATGAGCATTGGGGGAAGAGTGTGCTAGAGACATCTGAGTACAACAAACACAGGAGTCAGAAAAATCTTGCTTCAAATCCTAGCTAGCCAGCCACTGACTAGGTAAGGGTCCTTAGGCAACTTGCTACACATTTGTGGATTTCTGTAATAGAGGAAGAATGCTGACTGCTTTATGAGATGTTGTTGGAAAATGTAAATAAGTTTATGTTTGCACGATGTCCAATACACAGCAGGAAATAGTAACCCTTATTCAGTAACCTGGATCAAGATTTCCAGAAAGATATTTTTCTAATGTTATCTACTATTGCCTGCTCAGTACTACATGTTGCAGATAAATGAAAATATCTGCTCCAAACACAGTGTTTGCAGGAGATAGTGTTTGGCTGTCTATTCAACAGCCAGTTCTATCTCCTGCTTCCTATAGGCAGAACCTGCCGGCGTGAAGGAGGCTTGAAATTCCATATACTCATTTCCCATCATGTCTTGTGCTAAGCATAGATGAAAGTTGCTGAGCACCTCTGGGATGGAGTGTCTTCCCTGATAAAAGGAAGAAGAATGTGAGGAGAAAATACTTTTCTGCTCTCTAACCTTTCTGTCATGTAAGAATATCCGTCAAGTTTCTGCATTCATCTTAAATCCTGAGGAAACAGTGAAGCAGACTCGGCCCTTGCTCACTAACATTACAAACCTACTGAACTAACCCAAAAATGACATAGCACCACACTCCTTGTAATGAGAGATAATGAAGTGCTTCTATTGTTTAAATCCCTCTCATTATTTATAGCTGAAAAATACAATCTTTGTTTCCATGTCTTCCTCCAAGACATGGAGAACTTTTTCCATTTCGTGTTGAGCAGTTGAGCTAGAATATGCAGATGTTATTCAATACAGGTACATCTTTATGAGTAATTAATTTTCAGAGAGGTTGAGAAACTCATTCAATGTCACACAGCGAAGAGTGGTAAAAAATAATTGAAACCCAGTCTTCTCAGAACACTGCAGCTGTACACATAGCTGTTAGCCAGTCTGATAAGAAATATTTAAGTAGGTGAGGTTCCTTTTCCTTTTCTATCTCTACTTCCAATTTATATTCTGAGCAACATGATCCCACAATTTCCAAACACTGACCTCCTTAAGCAAAGTCATGTTCTGCAACTTCCCCTTCTATGTCCTCCCTCCCATCAGAATTTGCCTGTTTTAGGTTGCATCCCCTCAATAAGCCATATGTTTCATAAGGTTAAAGCTAGATAAACTGTTAACCGAATTTAATTTAATGGGATCCTTGTTCGGAGAATGCCCTCCATGGAAGTTGTCAGTGTCCTAGTGGACCAGAAAGAGACGTGTTCCTTTCATATCACAGGGTCAGATACCTTCCTCATGTATGAAGGACTGGTTCTGCCAGTGGAAGTTAACCAGGGTATGGGGCATGATTAGAGTTCATTTATTCCTGAAGCAGGTACCTACTTGGCACCTCACACACTATGCCAGCAGTATTCTAGGTGCCAGAGATACGGGGGGAGATCATTGAAAGTTAAATGTGTAGTATTTTCAAGTGGTGACAAATGCTATGAAGAAAAGCAAAGCAGGCTAGCAAAAATGGTTTGGTGAGGGTAGGCTGCCTCACTGAGAGTGATCAGGAAAAGTGAAGTGGGAGAAAGATGAAGGAAACTACAAGAAAGCTATAACCTTCTTCTTACAAAATAGGAAATCAAGGAACACTGCTAAAAGCTGGTTGAACAAGAAAGAAGAATTTTACTATATGAAGGCCTCACTTAATGCCAACAGGTTCTACAACTTTAGGCAAAATGACATATAATGAAATCAATTTTACCATAAGCTAATTCACATAGGTTCCTATGGCATCTTGTCAGTGTTATAACAAAACAATTTGAACAAAATGGCATTTGAGGACCTGCTATATTTCAAGTTACAAAGATAATCAGTACAAAAACTAAGAGTCCTGGAGGAGACAGAGTAGGAAAAAGGGACACTGTAGGTGAGCTAAATCTTTATTTGTCACTTCTAGGAGTCAAAAGAATCGGCTTAATTGGGAAAATGGGCTTTATCTCACATCCTAACTTTCACTGGTGAGCGGTGGCTGCCTGGAGCTCTCCTGAGTAGGACTCCACACACCAGACCCCACTCTTCAAGAAAGTGCGCTGCGATCAGTTAATGAGCGCCATCTGCCATGGGTGTAAAAGGATCAGTGACAACACATAGGCCAAAAACTATCACCTACACTTGGAGCAACACTGGGTCATCTGGATATGTGATGGCCAAGGACAAGGAGAAAGCAATAGCAGGAATGGGTTGTATCAGTCAGTACTTAGGAAGAACACGTGATGGTAAGGGGATTAGTAATATAGCGGATTCTTGTGTTACACTTTTAGTTTGAACTGACAGCATTCCAAAATGTACAAAGGAGATAAGCCATAAAAAGACTGACAAAAACCAGTTAGCTTTACTTCTCTAACGTAAGAGTTGCGTGTGCTGGGTTTCAAATCCTGCCTTTTCCAAGTCTTACAGAAGAATTTAAGCATTAGAGTTTCTAAGACACATGTCTTTCTTGGCTGGATTGTATCCAGTGACCCATTTAAAACCAGTGAAATGTATTTTGGGTATTGGAAGCCTTCAATAAAGAAAACTTACCGTTGATCCAATAAAGCCCTCCCTGCTGTACCAATTACCTAAACAGAGGAAGCTGAGATACCAGGGTCTCAGCTGTACCATCTTGCCAAATCTGGGAACACAAACAAAGCTTGAAATCTTGTCTCTAATTAAATCATGTGGAGCCTGGTGACTTTGCTGGCCTCCTGCTCAGCAGAAAACTATGTGAAACTCTGAGCAGGCTCCCTTGGTGGCTAATGTCTCTAATAAAGACACAACCTCCAGCCTGTGTCTGTGTTCCCCAGGACAGGCACCAAATGAAGAGAACAGGAACTCTTGTGGTTATCAGAGGAATGCAGTTAGAGAGTTGCCCGCTCACTAAACAAGGCGACTGTGAAACTCTACATTGCTTCACACCCTAAGTCCTTCCCCAACTTTGTGAGAAGTACCCAGAGAGGTAAGTATTTCAAAGAGTCCCACACCAGAGTTCTCATTCACATTCCAACTCTGATACATTTATTTACTCATTCAACCAATATTCTGCCTAACCCAGTGCTGGATGATAGGTAACACACTCACTCGCATTCACGTACCTGAGACTCCACCAGTAGCCGGGCACCTCACTCTGCAGTGTTAATTCCAATAGGTATTCATTGCTTCCAGTGGAGCCAGACAGGCTGCCCCTATGCTGAGGATCCCATTGCCCATGTGGGGTAATTAGAGGGGCCCTGCCCCCAAATCCCTCTTCCTCTTGGTCCAGGAACCCTTAAATTAGACACTCATCCCTGTAGATTCCTTATTAAATGCCCCTGTAGAAATGGCTCAGCACATTATCAGCCATCGATAGCTTAGCATGACATATTTCTAGGTGAGAGCCTACTGTGTGCCATGAGCTATGCTAGATGGCTTAAATCTATTCTATAATCTTCAAAACATTCTAGCAGGGTCTAACTATCCAACACACATGTGCATGCATGTACACACATGCACACACAACTTTTGGGGGACCCAGTAAGTACAGGTCATTGTGCCGAGGTGGAGGATGGTTTGGCATGTGGTAGACAGAGGTAAATCACATTTGGCCCTGTTCACCATAAGAACTACAGGAGTGATAAGGTATATACATAAACAAATGAAATGCAATATAGAGTGAATTTATTGCCATGACAAAGGCACAAAGTATTAGGTCTTGGATTTAGATATGCTAGGATCTAGGCTAGGATCTACTCATTCATTCATTCAACATATATTTATTGAACACAAAAGAACTCATTCATACAAGAGAACAAACAGGACCAAATACTTTAAGTAAAAACAAAAAACAGGATATGCAAGTAAAGGTCAAAGAAGAAGAATATGAAGAGAACCGTAGAAACTCAGTTTGATGAGGTTTATAAAAAAGAAAAATAAGATATAAAATAATAAACATCAAGAAGAACCAGATGATGGAAGGTTTTTGTATATCACACTAGAAAGTTTATACCTTATTCTACAAACAATAGGAAGCTATAGAAGGTTTATATGGAAAGATTATATGAATTGGAAATGGATGTGGTCAAAACTCTGCTTTCCAAAGGTTAACCTTCAAACAATGTATGGAAGGAATTAAACTAAAGATAAATCAGGTAGGAGACCAGCAAGGAAATTACTGAATGCTCTGAGAGGGAATAGGAGCATGAGATAAAACATTGGACAGCAGAAACAGAGAAGGGAATGTTGGCATTATTGGGTTCTGAAACTGGCAAGATGAGCTCCTCAAACCCAAGTCCTCAGTAATATTCTTACCAAATAGATTAAATAGTGCCTGGCACAGAGTAGGCACAGGATACTTGTCAGAGATAGATAAGTGGATGGTTGAAAGAGGGAGGAATTAAAGATGGTTGATGTTTGAAGCTAGATGTCTAGCGACACCTTCAGAATATATATATTCCACTAGTGAACCATGATGGAACCATGTTGTTGACTGGGGGAGATGGGAAACTAGAAAACATCTGGATCATGGAGTTTGGAGACAGCATGGGTAAGCTTGGAGTTTGCCAGGAGAAGAGCAGAAGGCAGGAATGGAGAACAAGAGAGGATACTAGGCTGCCTCTCGGGAGGGGGTGTACAGAGTTGATACCCTATGGTTTTGGGAGGTGGCTGACACCAGCAAGGACCAGCGAGTAAAAAGGAGGGTGATAAGCATTGCATCAGGACAAGTGCTGGCGTGAGACACTGGTTCCAAGATGAGTTTGCAGAGAGAATTCCAACAGGCCTGTGCAGGAATTCTGATTATGCCACTTAACTGGGTCACATTATTAGAAATTTCTAGAACTTGTTCATCAATAAGAAGAGATAATTCTGCCTAACAGGGTTACTCGCAGAATGAAAGAGATGGCAGTCAACTCCCAAAAACTCTCACTCACCAAAAACTTGTAATATGAGTGTTTACTGGGAGGACACTGCCCACTCAGGTCAAACATTCCCCTTGTGGCCAAATATTCCATGTTTTGAACAATAAAATGTGGCAGAAATGATGCAGAGCCACGATTCTTTAAGGAACAGGTGAACTGTCTCTGCTCACTTTTCCCCAGACAGGCACTGGATGCAGAAGATCCTGGGGTCCCACAAGATGTGGAGCAGCACCTTGGACAGGGCCTGGGTAGCAAACTGTTGTGTGAAAGAAAGCTGCCCTGAGACAGACCAGAGCTCCAGTATCGGAGAGTTGTGTGGACCAGAAATAAGTTTCTTTGGTGTTGAACCACTGCAATTTTGTGGTTTATTTGTTATACTAACAAATAAATGGAGCAAGGATTACTAAAAAAAGAACAGATGAAGTGTGTAGCACTCTACTCAGGGTAAGGACTCTAGGAATAAAAAGAAGAAAGAAAGGAATAGAACTTGCAATGATGAGCAGAAATAGTGGTTCACTCAGAGAAACTGGCTTTGAGGAAGCTCTGAGATCTATGAAGTCTGCTGATCTTTCTTTCCTTAGTAGTCTGAAGCACATTTGTTAGTAGTAGTTATCTTTGAGGACCTAAAGAGGCAGACATCTTCATAGAAATGAATGAAAGAATAGGAGTTCACGTGCTTCCTGAACCTATATTTTTACATGCCCCCATGCACACACACACATGCACACGCGCACACACACATGCTCACCCATTTCCCCACCCCTAAGCCAGGTTAAAACCTTTGACTTGGAATTTGGAGCTGCTGATAACCTCCTATACCCTGGACCTACAGCCCATCTCCCAGGCCTCTTCCCTGTGATGTACAGAATGATCACCCCTTGAAAGATGTCCACATCTCAATCCCCAGAAGCTGTAAATGTGTTCCCTTACCTGGCAAAGGGATTTTGCAGATATGATTAAGTTAAGGGTCTTAAGAAGATTATCCTGGATTATCTAGGTGGGCCCAATATAATCACAAGGGTCCTTGTAAGTGAAAGAGGGAGCCAAGAGGTTCAGAGTGACAAAGAAGATATGGTGATAGAAGAAAGGTCATAGAATCAGAAAGAGATCTGAAGACACTATGCTGCTGGCTTTAAAGATGGCAGAAAGAGCCACTAGCCAAGGAATACCAGTGGTCCATGGAAGCTGGGAAAGGCAAGAAAACAGATTCTTCCCCAGACCCTCCAGAAGGAACCAGCCTAACAATAGCTTGACTTTAGCCCTGTGAAATGGATTTAGGACTCCTGACTTCCAGAAATGGAAGGTAATAAATAAGTGTTGTTTGAAGCCACTAAAGTTGTGGTGCTTTGTTACAAGAGCAATAAGAAACTAATACATCTGCCCAGAACCAGCCCCCATGACCTGGATGCTGGGCTCCTCCCTGCCTTGGTTCACTACACCGGCCACACAGAGACAAGAAGCTACTCTGAGTTCACAAAGCTTTAGACCCTAGAGCAGAGAAGCAAGTTGGGATGCTGATGTGCAGAGCCTCTTCATCACACAGATGTCCCACTCTGTGATCCAGCCATTATCCATCATGGGCCAAACCAACTGTGACAGCACACTAGATAACTACCAGCTCTATTAACTAGGAAACGACTTCTCA
Organism: Glossophaga mutica; assembly: GCA_039655065.1. NCBI lineage: Eukaryota > Metazoa > Chordata > Mammalia > Chiroptera > Phyllostomidae > Glossophaga > Glossophaga mutica. Next base: position 18,294,767 of record CM077304.1, on the reverse strand, counting down.
GCAACCTAAAGGATTTCGCAGTCATCATATTGCTAATCCATTACGGGGAAAGCTTGACATTTTTTCTTAAGTTCTTCGCTAGGTAGCCAATTAGGCAGAGGACATTGGAAGATAATATTTTTATTGAAACTTCTACATCAGCTAGATTTGTTTCATGTATTAAGCAATATAATGGGTGATTTTCCAAATTCACTTCATGTTTTAAAAGATTATAATGAGCACATAATTCACCTAGACCCACATAACACCTCCTCAAGTGGAATTAGTGGGCCCTCTCTACCCTCCTTCTGTTGCTAAAATAGGGGTGACAAGGCAAGGGATGTTATAGGTGGAATTCATGCCCCAAAATTTATAAGTTGAAGTCCTAACCCCCAGTACCTCAAAATGTGACTGGATTTGGAGATAGGATCTTTACAGAGATAATTAAGTTAAAATAAGGTTATCAGAGCAGGCTCTAATACACTGTGACTGGTGACCTATAAGAAAAGGAAATTAGGACACAGACATGCACACAGGAGAGACCCTGTGAAGATGCAGGCAGGAGACAGCCATCTACAAGCCAGGAAGAGAGGCCTCAAAAGAAAGAAAACCAGCTGAGATAGGTTATGTTGGAGAACAGCTGCAAATGGTAAAAGCTACAGGAGCTTTCAAGAAGCAAGACCACCCCACCACTGGATTTATGGCCTAAAGCAGCAAGGGATCAGCTCAATCCAACATGGCAACTAATTTCACTTTGTGGTAACCCCTAGCCTCATTACCTGCTCATTGTAAGACATAAGCCTGCTAAAAGACGCACCCCTCACCAGCGTGGTAAGAAATGGATAGCACACATAAAGACACAAAATAGCCAACCGAGCTCCTCCAAGAAATCTCCACCGCTTTCCCAAGAAGACCCTGAATATGTCTCCCCTATTGAATACCCTTTGCCCCAATTAGATGAACCTCAATAAAGCAAGCAAATTCCACCAAACTGGGGCTGCTCTGCCTGTGGAGTAGCCCATTCTCTGTCTCTCTGCTTCACCAATAAACTAACATTCATTTTAAACTTTATGCTAGTTTGTATCTAAATTCTATCCTGCGTGAAGGTAATACCCACAGTGTGTCATGGATCCTCAACTCCCGGGACACCCAGAACACTTCATCACAGAGACAACTTAATGTTGAACTTCTTCCTTCTAGAACTGAGAAAACAAATTTCTGTTATTTAAGCCACCCAGTCTGTGGTTCTTTGTCATGACAACCCTCTCAAATTAACACAAGGGGGTTATCTTTGTCAGCACCCTGGAAAGATTTCTCTACTCAGTAGATAGCGAGAATTAATGCACTAAGATCTTGTTTCCAATATATTCAACTTTTATAAAAGTAGCAAACTGATATCTTAAGTTCTATTCATTGCACCAACTAATTAGGTGAAAGGAACCAATATTTTTCAAGTGCTTGCTATATATACACCAGGCACTGTAAGAGGCTCTTTACATCTGTTATTTTATGTAATCCTCACAGGAGACATTGTTATTCCATAAAACAAAAGAATGGGTGAGGAAACTTGCGGGTGCCCCTGTCCTGGGCGCCAGATTGGGACGGGGGTGCTCCGCCCGCAGAGCCCCATCCCTCCATCACAGATGAAAATAAAAACTACCAAGACATGACTGCTTGGGGAGGAAAGGGATCAAACTCTCAGAGGAGAATGACCCAGAGCCCCTTCCTCACTAGGCTTTTATTGGGCTCAAATACACCGGAATACAAGTTTAACGTGTCAAAGAAATCTGAGGGCTTAATCCGAGCCAGTGTTTGTCAGGAAAGGGGGTTGCCAAACTTTGGGAGACATACCCATTTCCTCATGGGACCCTTATCATTTAAATGAGAGCACTCTTAGCAAAGCAGGTTTCATAGGACTTTAGAAATTCTTTCTTATGCCCGATCACCAAGGGAGCCATCCTGGCCAGCACAGGGCTGCACTGCTTGCCCTCACAGTTTCAGGCTTCAAGCCGATTAGGAAGCAGAAGACATCTCCCAGATGGAAATGAGGACTTGGGCTATGTCAGAATAGCCGGGGAGCAAGGGTCCATCACATCCTCTTTGCCACAGCCCCCAAGTCCTTCCATGAGGCCTCCCAAGTGGTTGCATCTGGCTTAGGTTGCCCCTCCCATGAGGAGTCTTACCCGTCATTGACTGCCAACCAAGCATTGGGGCCAGAGATGGATGAGGCAGAAGCAGCACTCCTGCCAGGGAGATAAGCTTTGTCTCCTTAGTAGGTCACGTCCTCGTGACAGAACAGACCCAGATGAAGTGGGTCCCTTGGGCTCTTACACAGCCCACCATGGGGTGAGGGTTACAACTCCTGAAACCAGGCTGAACGGGCCACAACAGAAACTAAGGCTTAAAACAGTTAACTACCCTGCCGGAGGCCATATGGATACCTTGTGAAATTAACATCAAAATTCAGCACGAGCTTCTCCATGCAGCTGCATGTTATCTTTGTACTGATAGTGGTATAAGTCTCCCAAGGAGGTATGACAATTAACATAGACCTTCTTCTGGCTCCTCTGAGGTTGGGGACTATTTCTGGGGAAGGGATGCAAGAACAGTTAAGAGGATGAGAAAAACAAAAGGATTCTTTTTCATGTATACATAGGAAACAAAAATTTGGCTGCCTATTGAGAGGGTACATGCACCACTTCCACTCCCCTGGTAATGCTGCTGAAGCCTGCTGCTTGGGGAGTGCGATAAACAAGTTGTAATATATTAGCACGAACAGTTGCAGCATGCTCCTATAGCTGGCAGAATTCCTGAGAAATGGTTTTTATGGCACCAATCTCCTTGGAGACCTTAAATAACAGCCTAAAATGTATGGTACAGAGATCACAGTGTTTATCACTTTAGTTTCTGCCCGTGTTCTGCAATTTATAGTTTTCCTGATAAATTGGGATCCATCCAGCTGGTACATATTATGTGGGACGGTGGAATTGTCTTTTCTACGTTGAAGGATTAGAAATGGGCAGATGCCTTGATTGGGTAATAACGGCATCAGCCCAAGCTGTGCATGTCAGACAGGGCCCAGGCTGTGCACTCGGGCTCATTTTAAAGAGAAATGGGCTTCCACAGTAGGACTGCACCTCTTTCTCCAACTACCAATGCCTTCTAATCCCAGAGGAGCCAGGCACTGAACTAGTAATCTCATACTGTCATCAGAAGCTGGCTAAAAGCAAACAAATTCAGCATATCATACTTCTTTGTGGACTGGCAGGAGGGATAGTAAATGGGTCTCTACTAAAATATTCAAACTAAAATTATACTCAGAATCTAGGAATAGAAGGATGGCGTATTAAAAAGAACTTAGGAGTACACTGTTCCCTACTTTCCATGGATGAAATTAAAATAGAGTCTGCTATTAGTGGCTGTGACTGCTCTATAAACAATTAATTTGACATTAGAAGTCAGATTTTTACAGGTCATGAACAAGAAATCTATAAGAGAAAGCTGTGAATTTGTGTTTCTGATTTTCAGTTGATCAGTCTGTTGGCTTAAAATTATTTTTTAGAAAAGAAAGGGATATCAATTAAATTGTGTTGTTTTCATCTTTTATCTTTCTGCTTTTTAAAAAATCAAGCTAGTATGTGGGAACAGTAACTTTCTTTCAGCTGAAAGTCTGGTATAGATTTTAGCATTCGGACATTGAAGCCCTTTCAGATCCCATCTGGCTGCTAATCTGCAAAAGATGAAGGATTTACGCAAAGGGTCTCAACTCTGAAGTGTCATTAAGTTCTATTGGGTCAATAATTCTTGAAAATAAATTCAAACAACAAAGCTCAATAATTCTATAGATATGATTAGCCTGTTTCTGTGGAGGAAAAAAAAGAAAAAGGAAAAGACGTGAGTTGGGTATGAGAAATTGGAAAGATGGTTAGAAGAAACCTTCCCCCAACACCCCCCACACCATAAATTCTAGATCTTCCTTTGAGCTCAAAAGGTGCCCAGTCTCTGAAGTAAAAAACAAAAACAAAAACAAAAAAACGTTTTCCATTGTGTGCATGAAATTCATAGCTCAGTCCTAGATGGCCAAGTTTCTTCCTAATGGGTCTGGTTCTAAGATAAATTAGCATGCCTATTTAGTGTCACTGGGCCTTCTGGAAGTGAGAGGGGGATTAAATGGACCTTCAGTGCTGTGGGAGTTGCTTCAGCCCATGTCTCAGTAACACCAACTGCTGCTACAGACCCACTCAGGGCCAGTTCTGTTAAAGACCCATGTCTGGTCAGGTACGTCATGAGCATCTTCACAAGGGTTTTATCAAGGATCAAGCTAACAAAGTTTGAGAAGTGGAAAGACAACAGGATTGCTTAATGTTTTATAACCTATAGCAAGATTCTCAATGGCCTTGTGTCCTGGAATACATAAATTTTGGCAATTACTCCTCTGAATGCAAAAGTCCCATGTGCAATGGCCAGACAGAGAGGGAAGGAGGGGAAAATTGACAAAATAGGGGCAGAAGGATGCAGTGATCAGCCCAAATGAGCTGATCTAAGTGCCTGACAGGAAGCACTTCTCCTGGATCCTATTACTCCCACATTGTCCCAAGAGGTAAGAATTGCTACTATTATCCCCATTTTACCCATGAGGAAACTAACACTTAAACAAAATGACCCATTCCAAGGTACACAAGCACTAAGTGATGGTGTGATTTAAAATCAGGAAATCTGCCTCTACTGTGTACACTTAAGTTGTAGGGCATCCTCTTTCATAGAGTTCACCGAGTTCAACCAAGCAACCAAGCAAAGTTCACCAAGCAACCTGAGACCCATCTTTGGGAGTGTACTTCACTCATCATTATGGACTGCCTGTAGAGTAATGCAATATAGACACATGCAGGTATCAAGACCTACCAATGCATCTACACCCAAGAAAGACCCACTGACAGCACAAGCATCTCACAGCCAAAAGCTAGATGACCTACAATGGCCCTTTTAACGTTGCTGTGGGACCATCTAGAGTGGAGCCACTTCTTTAAAAACATCCTTCTTTGTGATATTTTTAATAATATTCCCACCCTTCCTTTGCCCCAGTTATCTCTCAATGGCTAATCCCTTCCTCCTGTCACTAGTTTCTCTCACCCTGAACACTTCCAATTACTGAGCTGTTAACTGGAATGAAACAACCTCACAGACACTCTGGGGTAAGCCCAGAGAAATGGCAATCGCTGCTGCAAGCAAGACATGGCCTCATCGTAAAAGAGAACAAATCAAAAACACACAAGCCTCACACCCTGATGACTTCTCAGAGGCAAGCCAATCATCTGTTAGAGCAATTCTTCCTTCCTTCCTTTCTTTCTTCCTTCCTTCCTTCCTTCCTTCCTTCCTTTCTTTCTCTCTCTTTCTTTCTCTCTTTCTTTCTCTCTTTCTTTCTTTCTTTCTTTCTTTCTTTCTTTCTTTCAAGTAAAATTTCCAGCTATGCTCATAAGGATAGATAAACACAGCCAGGAAAACCATTAAAATTACCACCAAGAGCTTGAAAGGCTAGGGTTCCTTCAAGCTCTCACAGTGATTTACAGTAGCCACTTCCTGAAGAAGAAGTAAGAGACCTCCTGTGAAGATAAGACTGTATTCATTAGCAACCTTGTCTGGCCTTCCAACCCAAAGCCACACTTCCCCATCAGTTGGGAAATAAGAGAAAAAGATTACATGTCAAGGTCTTTGGGGTTGATATCTTGCTCAGAGCCTAGGTCCTCCTCCCTTGCTTGTCTTCATAGTGAAGGATTAGTTTCTGGGAGGATGGGGTTTCAGGGAGGGGTAGTTTGAAAGGCTAGTTATCTGCTCATATCAGAATGGGAGAGAAGTCCAAAGACCTATCCCCAAAAAGGACCCTCCAGACTGATATTCTTCCATTAGCTGTTGCCACTCTCTTGGCCTTTGCTTGGAGGCAAAGTATGGGATGGTCCTCCCAACCTTTGGAGTTGACTCTGGAATGAATTCAGATTATATGTGCATTGCTTCAGCAAAGATTCAGTGGAACTCTCATGATATATCATCCTTATCCTTTTGCTCCGATTCTGGGTTCATCAAACTACCCTATAGTCCTAACTCAGTGATTTTAATACCAGGAGGAGATTTCTCTGAAAGGTGCTTATGTTTTTACTTTAACAATAAAACCCAGACAACAGTTTTATAGGTGAGTTCTAATAAACATAGACGGGCTTCCCATCCACTCACAAGGTCAAGGCCAAACCCTTAGGAGTTCATATTACATTCTTTGTGATCAGATTCCTGCCTTTTCCTCTGTCCTTACTCCCTCTACTCTCTGCCTCCTACTTTAAACTTTAATACATTGAAACACTCATGGTAATTCATTCACCACCCAACACTGAGTGGGACCTCCTCTGTGCCCAGCACAGTAGTTCTCTGCACAGTGACCTTTGTGTGTGCTCTTTCCTCTCTTACCAACCTCCCTCTGGCTTTGCCAAGTTAACATACATTTGCTTTTTCATGGGCAGATTATCAGACCTGAGATTCAGACACTGAGGAACAATCCAGAAGGAAGATCAGAGAGGGTCAGCAGGGAGGCTGATCTCTGGGTATCAGAAGCTTTAGGATCAAGAAACCTAACAACAAAGAATGCAAGGGGAGACCAAAAATGGCTACTTTATTTTTTGTCATCACTTGAAGCTCATTTTCTGCCTGCATTATCCTTCATATCTGTCCCTATCAATGTTAAAGGTGGTAAATTTGTTTAAAAAAAAAAGTGGGTGGGGAGGGGTTATAGTGATTTAACTCACTCTATACATTTCACCCACAGTAGTGTATAGATGGAAATTTAATAAAAATTTGATTGACATTAAATAATAGCAAGATACCACTTTGTGTTCATGAGATGAGTAAAACGCATACAATGTAATAGCAAAGATGTGCAGAAAAAAGTGAGTTCTTTCATACGTGCTGCTGAAGTTTCGGGGCCTTTTTGGAGAGCACTTAGCTCAGCATTTCTGCCTATTGGCATCTTCCCTAGAGACACTCACCATGTGCCCAAAGAACTCACTGTGCAGAGAACTACTGTGCTGGGCACAGAGGGGGTCCTACTCAGTGTTGGGTGGTGAATGAATTACCATGAATGGTTCAATGTATCAAAGTTTAAAGTAGGAGGCAGAGAGTAGACGGAATAGGGGCAGAGACTCACCATGTACCCAACTCCAAATTAGGATGCTCATGGTAGTAATGTCACAGCAAACACTGCAAACAATCTAAATGTCCATCAATATAGAAAAGACCATATAAACTCCAACATGCCCCAAATACGGACTACCAGTCTTTAAAATACATAAGATATATGTGTTTGTACCACATGAATAGATTGCCCTTGTGAACTCCATGAATTCAGGGGTTTTGATTTCTTCTGTTTGTTGTCCAGTGTACTCCTAGTAATTGAGGACAGTGCCTGGTACCTAGCAACCACCCGATAAATACTTATTGAATAAATGGAAGCTGAGTAAAAAAGCATGTTACAAAATATGTACAGTATACTTTTACATGTGATCATTTGTATTGGAAAAAAGAAAAACAGTAGTATTTTCTATGAATGCATGTATGTGTATTAATGCTTAGGAGAAGATCTGGAAAAACACAAACTGGAAGTACACTGGGGGCATAGTAGGGAAGGTCAATAGAGACTTTAGCTTTAATGGTAATGGTAATGTTTTAATTATTACAAGGAAAATATTCACATATTACTTAGCTAATAAAAAATTAATTTAAAGATTTTTAAATGCATGATTAAAATTATGATGCTTGCTTCTGAGGGGGAGGAAAACAATTAACCCAGTGTTCTTTTATTTTTCTCTGCCTGGAAATGGGACGAGTCCCAGATTTTGAAAATAGAACCTGGCCTGCATGTGCTGGAGATTTAGGGACTATAATACCAGCGCAGGAATCAGGTCATCTCAGGGCAAAGTGGTACTGTGGAAATTAGGAAGAAGAAATGGGTCCCCAAAATTTTACGTAGATAGAAAAGTAAGGAATAAAGAAGAGAAATGGATTGTAAAAAAATCCAGAGTAAGAATGACTAGCACTGTTGTATTACCAGCAGATGGGCTGTTTGGGAGAAAAACCTTGCTTTGATAGGAAACTGGAAGTCAAATCCCAATTTCACTATATTCCCTGTTTGAGCTTGCCTCCCAAAGCCTCTATTTCCACATCTATAAAATGGGGCAATAATGTCTATCTTACAGAGTTGTTATAAGAAATAAAAGAAACAATGTATATAGACCACACAGCACATAGCCTTAGAATAAATAGCAATCCCCATCCCCCTGTCCCTTCTCTGAGGAAACAAAAGAAAACAATGCATAAAGGTGAGAGGTGAAAAGAACTGCCTGACCTACCAAGGGATTTGCTTCACCAGGTCTCCAGACAACTCTAAACGATGGCTTTGCTGATAACTAGTCCTTGATGAGGTAGCTCTTTGCTCACCTGGATCTTGTACACCATCGAAGAAAAAAAAATCAACCTGCTGGACACTAAGAAAGGAATACGTAATTAAGCAGTGTTATAAGTCTTCTTCTTGGATCTCTAAGTATAAAAAGATGAAGAGGAAAGAAAAGAGACAGAGTTCTGTTCTGGAAGAAGCATGACCATGTCACACTTGATCATGAACTCCCTAATCTTCTTCTCCTGCTCTCCATGATGAGGACGTCCCAGCGTGTGCTGGAAGTAGAGGTCATTAGGGAGAGAAAAGAAAGGGCAAGAACAAGCAACTAGAGAGGGACCAAAAACCCAGGGTCCCTGTCTTACTGCTCCTGCAAGGGGCCAGAGCACCTAGCCTCAGTGGAACAGCTCTGTCATCATTATGTCCCATCCACATGATGTCAGAGGCTGGATAACTGCCCTAACTTTGCATGTTGTGTTTCCATGAGCAGTTGTCAAATTACCCAGCCATTCTAGAGAATTAGAAAAAAAACAAGGGGAAAGAAAAGGATTTCCTCTTCATGTGCCTTTCCCAATAACTTGCCAGAAAATCAATACACACATCTTAGTCACCCACACATTCTATTTCAGAGACATTTTCACAGTCCTCCAGAGTACCTTACATGTCACTACATTATAGACAGCCAAACACATGGTGATGTTTAGGTATATTTCGATGATGACACGGAGGTTAAGAAAATCGGTTCTAGAGCTTAACTACCACAGTCCATTCAGCTTTTCTATGTATTAAGTTGTATGACTTCGAGCATGTTTCTGTTTTTCTGTGCCTCTGTTCCCTCACCTGTAAAATCATAAAATGTGGACAATATTAGTGCCTACTTTATTATTATAACCTACATCACCAATTTACTTTGAGGATTAAGTGAATAGACATAAAGCTATTAAAACAGCAGATTCCATTAATGCAGCTGCATAGATAGGCATATAGTTAGAGCTCAATAACTATTAGTTATCATTATTATCATTATTAATATTAACAATTTAATATCACAAAATTGTTAGGGATCATATGAAACTATCCAATCCCTGCACTCTGAGTGTTGTTTTCATCTTCTCATCCATCATTCTCTTGTCTCACTTAATTCTATGATAGCCCTCATATGTAGGACGCCCTTGAGTATCCGTACATACATTATTTATCTATGGCTTTTAGTAAAGCTGATAAAGTATAACTCAGTAGCCACATGTCTAAGTTTTTTCTTGGATAACCCAATTTTATTCTTTATTCATAAAAGGCCTTGATTTGCTAAATCATAGCTTAATGAGATTTAATTTTGTATCACTGCAAGATTTCCAAATACATAATTTTATAAATCAAGCAGAAATCTTCTGGTCTTGACTTTTCATTCTGAAAAATGGTTATAACAAGCATATGCAATTTTAAAACAATAGGTTCTAATGATTCCCATGTCAGTAACAACACATCTAAGAATTTTTTTTAAAGAAGTGGTGAAGACTTTTAACCTAGAGATTCGCTTTGTCACTAAGGAAGCTGGTTTGCAGCTTGGGTGACAGAGTGCTTTATGCAGGTGCAAGCAATTAGAGAGCAACCTTTCTGATTCACACTAACGACCACAAGACCCACCGAACACATGATCTACTGACTTTTGCTTATTAGTGAGAATGCAAAGAGATGAGATGAAAACAAACTGGCTGTTTTATACATTAAAAATATGAAAAACACATCTGAATGTTATTTGTACTTAGTTATTTTCCAATTTAGAATATTTCATGCCCAAGACATTTGAGAATCCAAAGCTTCTTTAAAACAAAGTAAATTTTGTAATCCATGCTACTAGAGTGTGGAGGGGTTCACGGAAAATGATTAAATCAGCTGGATCTCAAACAAAAAAAAAAATACTGGAAGAAACTACTCTTCAGGATTTGAGTGAGAAAACCTGGATGCTTATTCCTGACTGCGTCATGGAGCTGCTATATGGCTTCAGGCATATCATACATTTATTTTTACAATTGGACTGCAAGACCACTGAGCTCCTTCAGTGCCTACCAGTCTATGAATTGTAAGAATGCTCCATTTGGTTTTAAAAGAAATCCTGGTACTGGGTACAGACATTGTTTTACTGCTTTACCTTGTTTAAATTTCCCCCCTCTCCCAAAAGTCCATCTGGATTAAGGCAGAAAAAATCCACAGCCTGTCCACCCATAAAGATCCCCACTGTTCACCCAGGGACATGAGGCCCCCTACACTACAGCCATGCCTTGGCGATCCGTTCAATTCAACTGATGTATAAATGGCTCCAACTTACCATTTTCTGCTGGGCTTCACAGAGATTGTCTTGCCCTCAAACGCTGAGAAGAAAGATACATAGGTTCACAAATACTTCTGCCTCGAGACTGGTGAATTCTATTGGAAAGATACAAGGTAGTCTAAGAGCTTGAGAATGACAGCAATTCTAGGGCACTCTGGGGACATGCCACGGAGAAGCTGGAATTTGGGAGGGAGTCAGAGAAGTTGAAATCAGTTGGCAGGGCATTTTAGGAGGAAAGGCTGCTATTGTAAATAAATAGATTCAGAGGAAGGAGGTGTAAGGAATTCAATAGTATCCCCACTCCCAAAGATATGTCCATGTTCTAACTTCTGGTATCTGTGAAAATGACCTCCAGAAACAGGGTCTTTACAAAAGTGATTAAGTTGAGGATCTCAAGATGATATCATTTTAGGCTTAGGGTGAAACCTAAATCCAATGACGCTATCCTTCTAAGAGACAGAAAAGGAGAAGACACAGACAGACAAAGGGGGAAAGGCCACGTGATGATGGAAGCATGCGTTAGGGTGATGCAGCCACAAGCCAGGGAACACCAGAAGTGATCAGAAGCTGGAAGGGACAAGGAAGAATTCTTTCATAGAGACTTCAAAGCGAGTTCAACCCTGCCAACAGCTTGATTTGGGACTTGTGGCTTTCAGAACTTTGAGAGAATAGATTTCTGCAGGTTTTTTGCCACCTGGTTTATGGTAAGTTGTTATGGAAGCCCCGAAGAAATAATGAGGGAGATGTTTTCAGGACAGGAATATGAGGGGGCCCACATGGCTTTCTCCTGAGTGGTATTTATTGGAGAAATGGAGACTAAAGAAAGAAAATAATGAGGATTAGACTCCAAAGAAAGGTTCATGGAATGGAAAAACAAAAGTATTTGAGACATAGTAGGAGTATCCAGACTAGACAATTAAGGTTGTATGTGAGACAGGCTTGCAGGGGAAGATATTAGAGACAGGAAACTACCGCAAAAATTTCCAGAAGGAATAACAAAATTAAATGGAAATAGTGGCAATAGAGTTGAGATCTAGCAGATGTTGGGCTGAGGATTTTGTGATTAGCTGGATGGGTTGGGGAGAAGGGAAGTAAAGTCTAAACAATTCTTGTGGAAGCTTGAGGGTTCAAACACAGGGAAAGAGGCCAGCATAAAAGAGCAGTGTTTCATCAGAGAAGGAGAAAGAAAACTAGTGAAGTACCAAAGGAGGCTGGAGACTGGCATAGAGGGCACTGTCTAGCCTCGTGGGCAACAGATTTAACAAAGAGTTTGTTTGGTGATTAGGCAACTGATGGTGGTTTTCAAGAGCCAAGTAGACAGGATATCGATACACATTGTAAAAGAATAAGAAATGAAATGGACATATCGCATGTAATGTACTGCCTTAAGATTATTCTTATAAAAGAGGGTAATATCTAAAATGTAACGTAGTAAAGCAGTATGAAGAAAATATGCTCTAGACTTTGATCAGCCTTCAGCAAATTAACACACGACCCCCAAAGAGCCCCTGCTAACGTACAAATGATATGGGAAATAGTAATTCATAGCATAAATATGTTCACCAGATGAGCAAACTGTCACACAAAAAGAGCTATCACTCAAGAAGGGTGCCTGGGGCGGGGGGGGGGGTGGGGGGGGGCGGTGCTGGAATATAGCATGAATCTGTGTTTAACTAGGAAAGACATCAGGCAAGGATAGCTCATGTTTCATAAGCTGATGATCCTAGAGAGCCAGGGGTTGGGGGCAGGGATAGCATGAAGCCATGGGAAAACTAGAGGTAGAAAGTGGGGATGAGGTAGGGCAAGCCTATGTGCCAGTGACAACTTTGCCTACTTTGCCATTCTGTCTAGGGACAGCTTCTGCCTTGTGGGTCCTCCAGGCACTCAGTGATTTGTTCTGGTAATTATCTAGCAAGTACTCTCCGAAGAGAATTCAAGGAATGGGTAATAATCTGAAAGTACACACTGCCTCTGATTTCTAGGACTTTTCATACCCTCAAGAGTATTTTTCAAGAGTGTTCAAAAAAATGCAAGACAATTGCTTCCAGTCCAAGGAGATTTTGTGCAAAGATCCTCAGGGAGCCTCAGAAGCAGAGAAATTTTAAGTGGACGAGACCAGAGGTCATCCGGCCCTGCTCTCTGAAGCAATGTGGGTCATTATTGGATACGTATTCCATACGACAAACCCTCAGCTCCTCGTTTCTTCCTATTTGTTTACCACATTACATATTAGGGTCCATAGCACCCAATTTTTCTGCTAGTAGGAAATATCCAGAAATATAATGACACTTGTAAAGAAATATAAATATGGTTAGAGAATCAGGATATCTAAAGGCCATCAGAGAGATTCCTTGGCCTCTCCCCTTCATACCCCACAGACCCTGCTTGTTGCCCTCAAAACTGGTAAGATTTACTATAGTTTAAAATGTTTTCTTAAAAATTCCACACATAGATTTGGTCACTGAGGATTATATAGAAGAAGGAGAAATGAAAAAATAGGTTGCCATTTTGTAGAAAATTAGATAATTAATAATAATGGTTGACTTATTTATTATAAGGTTTGAATGGAGACCATATGCTTATGACCACATACGAACTCAGGGTTTCATAGAATGACGAAGTGCCTCAACTGCCTGAAGTCCTGTGCAAAGAAGTCTTTAGGTTTGGCAATAAAGATTCGGTGACAATAAGAAAGACCTGAGGGCCCTGGCTGGTGTAGCTCAGTGGATTGAGCGTGGGCCTGTGAACCGCAGTGTCATTGGTTCAATTCCCATCCAGGGCACATACCTGGGTTGCAGGCCAGGTCCCCAGTGGGGACCACATGAGAGGCAACCACACAATGATGTTTCTCTCCCTCTCTTTCACCTTCCCTTCCCCTCTCTCTGAAAAATAAATTAATTATTTTTTTTAAAAAGAAAGACCTGAACAAAGAAGGGAGATATATACCCCAGCTTTGGAAGTCTTCAGAAACAACCATTCATTCAACAAGTATTTACAAACTTTCTGCCATGAGCCAGACAGGAGGCTAGAAAGGCAAGGAACTCAATATGGGTTAGGAAGGAACCAAAAGATTCAGCCTTTATTATAGTATGAACCATGTTTAATGTGACACTGCATGGAGCTCCTCAAAAGTGGAAAGAATTTTCCTCAAGTTTCAGAAGTGGTGAGGCATGAGGGCAATGACAGAAGCTATGGAAGAGATGGTGACAATGGCCCATGTAGTGGTGGGAGATAAGGAAGAGTCCAGCATCCCCTAGAAGTATGTGCCTGCTTTGGAAGTACAAGAAATAGACTGAGTTCTTGTCAAAATAAGGACTCTGGCTGTCCCACTGTCCCAAGCCTGAGTCCTGCACAGATCTTCTGAGGCGTGGCTCTTAGTTTTTCCTTTCCAGTACCTCATCTCCCTATTCCTCCTAAAAGAACCCCCATTTCTTCTAGAAAAGCCATTCCATGTGATTCAGATGAGGCTAACTCTGCGTTAGGTCTGACCTTTCAGAATACCCAGCTCCCTGGTTTCTGCAGCCAGATTAATCAGAGTCCCAGCCTTTACTGTGGGAGCTCTCTTTCTGCTAGGCTAGAGAAAAAGCCTGTCCAAGAGTCGGACAGAAATGTGGAGCCATGAAGAAATGTCTGGAACTCTTGGATCGAACCTTACCCGAAGACAGATTCTACTTCTGTACTTTTCACTACCTGATCCTTGTCTGCTTTGAGCCAGGTTTCTGTACTCACAACTTTGTATTTAATACAAAACAAAGCATGCTCCAGGTACATTCCTAAATCAGGCTTAATGAGAAATAATCAAGGAGTGGGAGGGAACTAAAGTCACAGAGTCCCATTGCCAAGCCAGCAATAGCAATACTGAGAACCTTTGTACAGAAGCTCTTGACAGAAGCCCTGTTTAATGCACAGCCTCAAAGTACTCTCTTACCAGCAGCCCTGCTCAGTATCCGGCTCTTCTATTCATTTTTATTATTTTAATGACATTTATTAGGGTTTTTAATTACAAAAGTTATATATTTTATCATTGAAAGTGTTGAAAATAAAAAATGTATATGTTTCCACCACCCGGAGGGAAACAGCATTGAATATTTTAACATACTTTCCAGCCCTTTTAATGTATATATATCTTTTTAAATTATTCTCCTCTTTTTTAACTTATATGCAACACGAACACTTTCCCAGATCAGTTAATATTTTAGTGCAGTGTAACTTTAATGAAGCATAACATTCTACCCAACAGATGTGCAGTGATTTACTTAACTAGAACCCCACTGCCAAGTTGTTCCCAGCATTGTACTGGGATACATAACATTAGAAACTTTTACAGACATCTTCATTCTTAAGATATATGTTCTTAGGACAGAGTTGCTTATTAAAGGATATGAACTTTTCAAGGTTTTTGCAAATTTTTAAAAGACACCCAGAGAACTTCTCTCTTGGCCCTTTTGGTGGCAATAGGAAAGAAGATTCACGGTTCAGTTGCATTCCTCACATAATTCAAGGGTATATATTAGTTTCCTATTACTATAGTAACATATTGCCACACACTTCATAGTTCATAGCACCCACTTACTGTCTCATTGTTCTGGAGGTAAGAAGTCTGGCATTCTTGGATGGGTCTCATAAGGCTACAAATCAAGGTGTCAGCTGGCCTGGCTCTCATCTAGATGTTCTGGGAGAAATTCCAGGCTCCTTTGGTCATTAGCAGAATTCACTTCCTTCTCACAGTTTCCGACGTGACTCCTTCCATCATCAAGCCAACATCTGCAGGTTATATCCTTATGCTCAGAGTGTCTCTCATTTTCCTTCTGCTACACCTCTCTGACTCCCACCTAGAAAGTTCTCTGCTGTTAAGGGCTCATGTGATTGTATTGGGTCCAACCAATAATCCCAAATAGCAACCCTATTTTAAGGTCCATAACTTTAATTATACATGCAGAGTCCTTCTAGGCAGGTAATGTGATGTAGTGAGTTTCCAGGGTTTAGAGCATTGGCACTTAGGGGGATGACCATCCTGCCTACCACAGGGTAGAGCCACATAACTGCGCTAAATAACTCTACCATCCAGAGTCACCTGACTAGCCATCTTTCCTCCCACAGCAATGTTTGTGTGTGGGGGGCGGGGGAGGGGGGGCTGGTTCAGCCTTTTCAAGCATGGTATCAAGAAGTGTTCTCTGCATACCTACTGTAAGTACCCCAGCAAGTTCCCGATTGGATTCTCAAAATTGGAATCTCAAAAGGATTGTCTTGCAAAACTTTCCATTATCTCTCATTGCTAGAAGACCACGGTCCCCATCCCTCAGGGGCAGACCCTGCTCCAGGTTTATATGCAGTGCTATACCATTGTAATAAACTGCACACTTTGTCATGTGCTCAGGATGTTGCCAGTCAAAAAAGAATATAAAAATTCAAGTGTTTTTACATATAAATATAAGCCTGTGAATGGTAACTCTGCCCCAAACACATGTATAGGTGTCTACGTATATGTAAATGTTATTGTGACCTATTAAGTTGGGTTTTCCCCTCCTTGAATCTAACTCATTTATTCCTTATTAGTTTTCTGCAAAGATTTTCTTCTCTATGGCTAATTTCGAAGGAAATAGTGTGAGTTTCAGCAAAAGCAGTTTCCATGGTTACACTGAAGTCTTACTAAAAATAGTGCATGATGTAACCAGCCAAACTTTAACTACTAAAGCAACTAGACAAAATGGATCTGCATTTCTGTAGGAAGTTTGTTCTGTCGTTCAAGCTGTGTCTATTACACATGAAGAGAATAGTCTGAATTATTTTTAATGCCCGTGATTCCAGCTCCTTAAACACATTTGTGGGCAGTTCCCAAGCTGTTCAGGCCCTGGAATTATTTCTAACATTGTGTAAAGGAAACAGGCAGAGAGACAAGAGAGAGGGTGAGGGAAGGAGAGAAGGGAACAGAAGGAAATAAGCACTTACCTGCTTCATTTTTCCTCAAGAGATAATATCTCCCTTTTCTCATGTAGTCCCTTTAAACTCACTGCCATGTTGCATAATATAAGGAAAAGGCATTAACTTTCATTTGATTCTTCTATACCCTCTAAATTCCACAGCTAGCTACCTACTTATTCTTTTTCACTTTATTTCATGGGCTTTCTCTTGAGTGGTTAACTCAAGGTTCGGTACCAGAAAGAACTGCAAGAGGGGAATCCATTCACTTTATTATTTCTCTTCCATTATTTCTGTTCACTCTCTTTTATACAGCACTAGGAGAGTGTAGACACCTGACATTAAAACATCTTCCTTTTGAGTGTGGCGTTCTTTATCCTTATTTTTGAACTGTCACTCTGCACAGCTGGGTCTCTGTCGCCAATATCCTTGTTCCCCACACTTCCTATATTCAGGAAAGAGAAACAAGAATGGCAGTCCCGCCCAACCAGTGTGGTTCAGTTGGTTGGAGCGTCGTCCCATGCACTGAAGGGTCATGGGTTTAATTACCAGTCAGGGCACATACATACCTAGGCAGCAATTCCGTCCCAGGTTGGAGCGCATGCAGGAAGCAACCAATTGGCGTTTCTCTCACATCTCTCTTCTCTTCTCTTCTCTTCTCTTCTCTTCTCTTCTCTTCTCTTCTCTTCTCTTCTCTTCTCTTCTCTTCTCTTCTCTTCTCCTCTCCTCTCCTCTCCTCTCCTCTCCTCTCCTCTCCTCTCCTCTCCTCTCCTCTCCTCTTCTCTCCTCTCCTCTCCTCCCCTCTCCTCCCCTCTTCTCTCTTTCTCTCTCCCTCCTTCCCTCTCTGCCCCCCCTCTCTGGAATCAATAAATATGTAAGGAAGAAAATCTAAAAAAAAAAAGAAAGAATATCAATCTCATCTACTCCCAAGGTCATTCATTCCCCTCTCCCCACAAAAAAACTCTGAAACCAGAAGTCAGCGAGGGGCTAAATCTTCCCCCTCTTGAACACCATACTCAGTGACATCCTCTGTCTGACCACAAAGCCAATTCTACCTCTGAGACTGCGTTTGTTATTTCTGCCACAATGTGATCCTCTCTCTTTCCCCTACAGTTGTTTAGGGGGCCCACTCCAAACAAAATTCCATCTCAAAAACAAGTTCTTTTTCACTTGGTCACCATCTGGAAAAGCCCTAGAAATATTCCCAATTTCCTTTTGGAGCCAAAATAGCAATGCTTCTTTCTTGTTATTTTGGAGACTCAACAGGTCCCTCTCAAAAAAATGTCAGCATTTTATTAAGTTCATAACACTGGAGTAGGAAGGCTGGAAATGATTTTTAGATAGCCATAGCCACTGCATATGTTGGAAATTTCTTAAGGGTATTTTTATATCAGGGACACTGTTAACGACTATAGGGCCAGAGCAATTTAAAAGTCTACGGATTATGCTCAACTGAACTAACATGGCAGTGTTCCTTTAAAAATGCTGTCTTCATAAGTAACTGCTTTAGAAGTGCACTTGAAGCTCACATTTTTAAATGGCTTTTTATGGCACACCTTCAAGATCCATTTATTTCTCATTAGTTTCTATGGAATACTAACTTCTGAATACAGTCTCAGAGATGGTACCAGACCTCGCCCAGGCACTCTCAGTGGATTATGTATAGACAGTATAACCCAAAGGCAAAGTACATGGAGAAGGAGATGCAGGGAATTGAATGTATTGAATTTCCTACAGTTTTATTTATTTACTTAGATACTTGAATGGAGACAGTCAATGAAAGGGTTTCATTTGAAGGCCTAATTAAAGAAATCCATTTTAAAGAGAGATGGAGGCAAGAGGAGAAAAGATAAATGAGGGCTGAAGGCCAATGTTATAATGATAGTAGTCCAGGTGTTCCAGGTGGGGGGATGGAAGATAGAAAGAGCTTCTTCCTGCAGCGAATGCTCGTATTGAGAGCAGGTGTTCAGTAGAGAAGTCCCAAAGCAGGCATTGTGCCAGAGATCTTTACTGAATGACTGAGTCCCTCCAGACACACTAAATCCTCCTCCACATTGCTCCCTGCCCAGCAATGCTATCGTTTGGTCATTTGGTGGTACAGACCCCGTCAGTGGGCTCCTGCACCTCTGGTTTCCAGCTGGGTGAGTCACTGGGGAGTCTGGACAGGACATGTCTGGTATAGGGGTGGGAGGTTGGTGAGGTCAGGACATTCATTTCCCTGGTTTCTTGACTGCCCAGTATTCATGCGCTGAAACCAACCATTGATCTTCCCCTCTAACCTCTTCAGATCTGGGGGTCTTAACAGGGTCACTGCTAATAGCACAAGGTTACTGCACTACTTCTTGTGGTTCCTATGCCTTATTCAACCCTGTGCTTAAATTGATCTAATCTGTGTTATCTATTTCTTCTTGGTACTTGGTACTAGAATCTTTAGCCAACAGACCTTGCGTTAGTCCATTTGGGATGCTATAACACAATGCCATAGATTGGGTGGCTTATGGACACATTTCTAGAAGCTCTGAAAGCTGAGAAGTCCAAGATCAAAACACTGGCAGATTCAGTGTCTGCTGGTGAGAAACCCACTTCTTGCTTCATAAAAGACATCTTTTCTCTGTGTCCTCACATGGCAGAAGTGGCAAGAGATTTCTCTGATTTGTTTTGTTATTTTGTTTTTTTCAGCTTCACTGAAGTATTGCTGACAAATAAAGTTCTAAGATATTTAAAATATACAGCATGATATTTGATATGAGCATATTGTGAAAGAAGCCCCCCATCAAGTTAATTAACACATCCATCCTTCACATTTACTTTTTTTGTGTGTGTGAAAACAAGTAAGCTCTACTCTCATAGCAAATTTCAATTAAACAATACAGTGTTATCAACTATAGTCACATTATACACTAGTCCGACTCAGACCTTATTTATCTTATAATTGAAAGTTGGTACCATTTTATCAACTTTTCCCTATTTCCCCATCCTGAGTTCCTGGTAACTCCTTTTTTGTTGTTGTTAGATTTTTGTTAGTTTTAAGATTCCAAGTATTAGTGATCCATGTAGCATTTGACTTTCTCTGTCTAGCCTATTTCACAGTATAATGCCCTTCAGATTCATGCATGTTGTTGCAAGTGAAAAGATTTCCTTATTATTTTTTATTCTGAATATTATTCCACTGAATTTATAGGGTCTGGCACAAATAACACCTCTTTTTTATTACAAAGTCTTTTATTAAAAAATCGTAAGCATGTAATTCTGTAACATAATAATATAACACTCAAGAATACTATATGACATTTTAGGTGAAATGTTCAAATTAAAACTATAAATTATTACACCCATATTATTACCCTACCAACCACACTCAAGCGGGTGTTACTTCTGCCAGACCCCATATACAGTATATTTTCTTGATCCATTCATCCATTGACAGACACTTAGGCTGTTTCCCTATCTTGGCCACTGTGAATAACATTGCAATGAACATGGGTGTACAGCTATCTCTTTGAGATAACGCTTTTGTCTCCTTTTGGATCTATATCCAGAAGCAGTATTGCTGGATCATATGGTAGTTCTAGTTTTAATTTCTTTAGGAAACTTCTGTTTTCCGTAGCGGCTGCACCAGTTTACATTCCCATCAACGCACACAGCTTCCCTTTTTTTTCACATCCTTGGCAACATTTGCTGTCTCCTGGCTTTTTGATAATAACCATGGAGCCTCTTTTATAAGGACACTAGTCTTATTCATGAGGGTTCTTCCCTCATTACTTAATAACTTCCCAAAGGCCTCACCTCCTAATGCTATCACATGAATTTTATCATCTTTTGACACTCGGTCATCTCATTCCTTGAGGGTGTTCTCTATGAGAGTTGAATGTAAAAAACAAAACTGCTTCAGAATAAGGTGGCATATGAGAGACCTAAAAGCAATCACAAGAAAGGAACACAAAGTATGTAATTAACAGCACCTAGAAATACGCAGAGAGGATGAGCACCATGGTAGAAGTCAGGAAGATTCACTGGAAATAGGTACAAAATACAAACATTGGGTAAAACATAGGAAAAGGAGTGTAAGGTCATCTGGATGTCTAAAAAATGTTATTTCAGGAGTGATTGTATCATCAACATTAAGCCCAGTTGCTCCACATTATTGTTTGTCATTTTTAGAGACATATTCCTAACATGTTATTCCTTACAAATAAGTTGAATACTTTGGGACACTCTGATGCACTATTATTTAACCTGATGATGATGATGATAAATACCATGATTCCTGCTGCTGACCATTAAGCTCTTACTTTGCTCAAGATACTCAACTAAGCCCTTTGCAGTCTTTTTTTATTTTAATTGTTGTTCTTGTACACTTTCTTTTACTCCCATCCCAGCCCACCACCCCACCTCTTCCCACCTCCCTCCCATTTCCACCCCCTCCCAGTTCTTATCCATGTGTCCTCTATACTTGTTCCTGTAAACCCTTCCCCTTTTCCCCTAAAAATCCCTCCCCTCTCCCCTCTGGTGTACCCTTTGCAGTCTTTAGAAATGGGCATTGATTGCTATTGTCCCCATTGTCAGGGAAGTAAAGCTGAGGGAAGCAGCAGACTGTAGCATACAAGTGAAGAATTGGAATCCCCGAGCTAATTCATCCAAATTTCTCTCAATTCTGTCACCCCCCCCCAAATCTCTTCTTTCCTAATATTTCCCATCTCTGTGTTGGCATGTAGGAGCATTTAACCTGATGCTGCAGCCAAAAACATATGATACATTCTTGATGCTTATCTTTCTTCTGCACCCCCACTATTACCCAAAGGAAGCCCTGTCTTGAATCTGAAATCCTACCAGCTCCATGACTCACCACCATAGTTCAACACATCATTACCTCTTTGTTTAGATTATTACAGGAGTCCTTTGGAAGGTCTTCCTGCATCCATTCTTACTCTCTGAAAGGTATTTAAGCATACTCTAGACAGAGCAATCTTTTCAAAATCATTTCATATCAGTCATTCTTTTCATCAAGATTTCTATGCCTCCCATAATCAGTTTCATGCCCTCCCCAGGGCCTGGTTTCTGCTCCCTCATTGTCTTCATCTTTTACCCAGTTCTGCCTCATTCACTCCATCCTAGACACACTGACCATAATGCAATGTCTACAAAATGCCAATATCGTTCACAGCATGGACACAGCACTTGTCATTCCTTCTTCCTAGAATGCTCATCTCTGAGATCTCTCATTTCCAATAGGTTTTTACTCAACAGTCAGCTTTCTCTGACCACTCAGAAAAATTGCCCCATTACCCCTGGCCCCCATTACTCTCTATCCTCTCCCCTTACTTTCCTTCTCCTCTGGATACTTTCTACTACCTGATGTCTTGTCACAGGTGTATTCCCTTGATCATTGCTCATTGTCTTTACTGGAATGTAAGCTCCATGAGAGCAGGGACTTGGTTGGTTAAGTCCCCAGAACCTAGAACCACAGTTCAACCATACAGGAATGCATAAGAATTGTTTTAATTAGTAAAAGAAGAAGGAAGGAAGGAAAGAAGGAAGGAAGGATGGAAGGAAGGAAGGAAGGAAGGGCTCTAGAGCCCATTGTGGTAAGTAGAGTTATTGCCCCTCAAAAATATTCACAACCTATTCCCTGGATCCTGTGAATATGTTATGGATGGAATTAAAGTTGCTAATAAAATGACCTTTAAAATAGGGATCTCATCCTGATTTATTCAGGCTGGCCCCGTGCAATTGCAAAGGTCCTCAAAAGTATAAGAAAGAGGCAGAAAAGACATCAATGTGATGTGATGTGAGAAAGACTGAAAGCAGGATTGATGGCTTTGAACATAAAGGGGACCTTGAGCCAAAGAATCCCAGCACCCTCTAGAAGCTGCAAAAGTCAAGGAAACAGATTCTCCCTTAGAGCTTCCAGAAGGAAACAGCCCTACCAACATCTTGATTTCAGCCAGTAAAAGCCATGTCAGACTTCTAATCAACAGAACTGCAAATATGACCATTTGTGTTGTTTGTGTTGTTTCAAGCCACTAACCTTGTAATAATTTGTTATAGCAGCAATAGAAAACTAATATGCTTATACACCTATGGTCTGGGTGTACCATCCTTCCTGATTTTCCCTTTAACTTTCATAGTAATTTGGAGCTATTCTTTTGTCAGTACAATTCTATGATTATATTCCTTTCTCAAACTCAAAAAGCACATCTTCCATTTCCTGTCTATATATTAGCTATCAAACATGATAACCATATTTTTAAACCAAAAAAGAACACTGAAATGAACAATGTAGTTATATTTCCTAACTACATGGCTTTGGACAAGTCATTCAACCTTTATGTGCCTGTTTCCTTATGTATAAAATGTATTTTATAATAATAGTTCACTCTCTTCCAGACACTTAGAAGTCATAACAAATGCTCCATAAATATTGGCTACTATTATTATTAAAATGCATCCAATAGGAGAGAATATTAATACCAAGCCTATTCCAGAAAACCCAAGAAGCAAACATAGATCCTATACTTTTAAACCACATTACCAGAAAATTCTATACCTTTCAATATTTTTGTAGTCAGTAGCTTTCTCATGCTTTCAGAATTATTTAACCTATCACCTTAACAAAGATTTTAAATTTGACACTACTCAGTGTGGGCAAAGGTATGGAGAAATGGAAACTCTCACATTCTTTGGCCTGAGTGTTAGATGTAAGACAACTAACCTCACTTTTGCTTTTTCTGCATTGTTCAAATTTTGTGTAAGTATAAATTATGTCTATCATTTTAAAAAATTAAAGTTGTTTTCATTTTCAACAAAACAATTTAGCTTCACTGATAAAAGTTTGACCATTGTCTCTCAGCTCTCTCTGGAATATATTTGTTTCAGGGAAGACAGAACCATGGCATAGTCAATGTGCCTATCCTCAACCCAGACCCAGGACTAGGCCTTACAACTACAAGGAGAAAGCGGGGGGAAAAAACCACCCTGAGAACAGAAGGCTATAAATATGTTTACAGACACAATAATCTCTAGTGTGTTTTCTCACACTGAATAAGATTGCAATAAAATTAGCAATGTAGTTCTTTCGTGAGTGGTACAGAGAGCCCATGGGTTACTCTATAACAGTGAGAAAATACAGTAAAAGTAGGAGCTAGACATTTGGTCCAATTGTTTGAGTCAACTTGCCTCTTTCGAGTAAACCAAATTCATTAACATGTATTATGCAGATATGAAAGTTCTACAGCTGCCTCTTGCATTTCCAGTTTGACACTGGATAGTGCTTCTGATAGGTTTCTGATGGTTTCTTCCAACTTTGGGAAATTAAAGCAATCACGTTCCATGGCTAGTCTAATATTATCAGTGGAAACGGTACTGGGGTGTTGAATTGGTCAACAAGATTTTAAATACTTCACTCTCTATTATTGAACTAAAAGATAAAGAGCGACTCTTCATGTGGTTGATTTGTTTTATTCATTCACTCATTCACTCACACATCCATTCATTGAACAGTTTGTTATGCAAACACTGTGCTTGATGCTAGCAATGCTACGGTGGACGGTGGACGAGACAGACTTGGTGGCTTCCTTAGCCTTCATATGAAAATGGAAAGGAAATTAAAATTTCCCTGGAAACCTGTCAACAAGGACTAGTAAAACTTCCAAGTCCACATTCTTTTATTCTTCATATTCTTTCAACTTCATTAAAAAGAAAGGAGACACATACACGTCTTCCAAAAAGGACATTATGGATATATGACCAAGTGCAGTAAAAAAGAGACAAAAAGTGTGTATTTCATCCATATATTAATTCATTCACTCTTTCAAGAAAATTTTTGGAGGATTTACTATGTGACAGGCACTTTTCTCTGTGGTGGGATAGAGCAGTTAACGAAACAGGTAACATGCCCATTCTACCAGAGCTTAACATTCTAGGGATGAGTGTCAACTACTAACTTTTACGAAGACTAAATATTATGATTTAATAAGACAGTCAAAATTTAGGAAAATAGGCTGCTGAGTGCCCTTTTTCTCCACTTTGGCCTATTGAAAGAGTGCCCTCGAGTCTTTTGTGAAGACTCAGTGCAAATACCAAGCTGGCCATTTTCCGGCCTCTGCATCCCCCTCATATTGTGCTGGGTCAGAGTGCTTTACGCCTTGTGTTGTGTTTATGTTTTAAATCCAATATAGATTACAAACCCCTATCCATCTCCTAACACAGCACCTCATATAGGCACAGCCTCGATAAAACCTTCTTCAATTAAGCAGATATAAATGAAAGAATAAATAAATATCAAAATAGTTCTGCATTTTTCCCTTCCTAAAGGAGAGCTAGATTAGATGAATACTCTGCTCCTCCAGTTCTTAAATAAAATTATTTTTATGATGGAAGTTTTAACCTGCTTGTTGTATAGTAATATGAATGTCAATGATATATGACAAGTCTTCCCAAAATCAACACAGTCAAAATTGAACTTTGTACTTTGTTTCCAAAACCTATTTCTCCTGTTGCTTTCTACATATATATTTTTTAATTGTTGTTCAAGTACAATTGTCTTCATTTTCACCCCACCATGCCCTACCACCCCACCCATCCCTGCCTCCCACCCTTGAACCCATCCCCTTTGGCTTTGTCCATACATGTTCCTTGATGGCCTCCCCTCTTATCCCCTATTATCCCTCTCCACCCTCCTCTCTGGTTACTGTCAGACATTGAAATAAAGAACAATCCCTATATAATTTCATGGCACTGAAATCTTCCTGGTTGCTCAAATTAGAAACTTCAGTCCTTCTTGATTTACTATCTTTTTTATTTGTTTGTTTCTTTACTCTCCAGTACTCACCAATTTCATTCTCTCTCATGAAATGAATTCCATCACTTGGATCTTTCTCTTTCCCTCCATCTCTATTGTCACTGCCTTAGCAAGCCCAATTCTCTCTTGCTTGAACTATTGATGTAGCTTCCAATAAGCTCTCTGTCAACATTCTTTACCATCCTCAATTTCACCTTTCACACGCTTTAGGTCAGGGATGTCAAACTCATTTTTTCCGGGGGCCACATCAGACTCATGGTTGCCTTCAAAGGGCCAAATGTAATTTTAGGATTGTATAAATGCAACTACTCCTTAACAGTTAAGCAAGAGCTCAGCGCTGCCGCTGGGTAGAAACAAGGAGCCAGGCTAGATAAAACAAGGGGGAGGGCTGGATTCGGCCCACAGGCCTTGTGTTTGCCACCTGTGCTTTAGGTAACTCTCATAAAAATCCTCAGTGACTCCCAAATTACACTGTGAGAAGGCATTTCATTGAGAAACTGTCCTGCGGCTAAATAGTTTGGAACAGCATTTGCTTAAACACATTTGAACAGGCTTCTCTGCTGCAGGACTTCTCAGAGACTTTCATACCCAGTGTACATGGCGAGTCTCCACAAGGAAGTGAGCATTTACCAACATACATGATTTCCCTTTTTTCCTGGAGAACTGACTCTGATGTTGTGGGTTGGCTCACTCATTATCAATGCCAGCCCCTTTATCCCGTGTTCCTCCATTGTAGAAGTTGGAAAAATAAAAATACTCATTTCCTAGATTTCCCGGCTGCCAGGTGTGCCTAAGGAACAATCTGGTCAATGTGGTACAGACGAAAGTGATGGCGAACATTTCCTTTACCCCCTTTCTCTTCTTCCCTTTTGCCTAGAATAAAGACAAATGCTGGAGGAATGGCAGCCAACGTACTCCCCTGCTAATGATGGCAGAGTGAAAAGAAAGCAGAAGCCTGTTTTCCTTGATGACATCATTGACCCTTGAACCAAACTGGGACTTCCCATGAGAAAATTCAGCTCCTTTATCATCAAGCTACTGTGTTGTAGGTGTTCTGTTACTTGTAGCTGGATGCAATCCTAATGAACACAAACATCTCACAGACGCAGAGCACTGTTTAGAAAATAATGAGATGCAAATGAAGTTTATCTATCTATGTGGCACACAACACGCTATTTTCCATATATCTCCCTCACTTCTATCCCTTCAAAGACACTAAAATAATTAATATTCCCAAATCTATGACTTTATGTAATGTGTATAATATGTATATCATTGCCAAGTCTGTCCATGGTGCCAGAATCTTGACTGCAGTCCTTAGTTATGTTCTTTTGCTTGAGGCATCTCTTTGATAACACCTGGAAGTACTGTTTATTGAACTAACTGTAACCACATTGGTTGCTGTTAGTAACCACAGATCGGTGCACATTTGGGAACTTCAGGGAATGCATGTTTCCTTTACTGCTCACTCTGAAAACTTTGGCCACTAGAAGGGCAGAGAAACGCCTTGTATTTTCTCCCAAATTAAAAGTCTTGTTGCCTACTCAGACTCTGTGGCAATAGAGCCTTCTGGGTGAGCACTGGCTCCATGTGTTTTCCTGCCGTTACTCTATAGGCACAATCTCCGAGTGGCACCATCACAACACCTCACTGACTGTAGTGGCCTAGTCTTTGCTTTTTGGCTATTTTATACCCATTAGTCCTAACTTTCCCTGTTCTTCATCTCCCTAGTAAATGACCCATGCTGAAAAAATATATACTGAGCTGAACTCTGACCTCCCCTGTGAAGTCCTTCCTACAACAGCCAGAGTTTCTTGGGTCTTTTTCCTCCCTTAACATGTTAAACATACTTCCACGAAAGCACTGACCACAAAGTAATGTGATTTTCTGTTTATGTGGCTCTCCATCCTAATAATACAAAAATTCTTTAAGAAAAGAAATCACATCATCTTTATATTTGAAACTCCAGCATCCTACACAGTGCTTGATATATGCTAGGTGCTCAATAAATGTTTAATCAATGAATAAATAAATGTCGACCAATGAATGACATATAGTTGGTAAGAATATGGTGCCTGCCAAGGCTTCAATTTGACAATGGTTGAATTCCTTCCCTTGCCAACATTGTGCAAACCACCAAGAAGACTTGTAAAAGGATAGAACCCAATTCTAAACTGACTAATCAAAGCTTTATCAAATTAGGCAACATGTACCATTTCATGAATTACCTACTACATGTGAATTATAATGTAATTGTCATAAAGATATTAACAGTTTTTGCCCACTTGAAAGAACATGTAATTTATCAGTTGAAATATAATTTTTAAATATTCAATATCACTGGTAGGACATGCTCCAAAAAATAACAGTACAAGTAAAATCACATCTCTTTCACTGTTGAAAATAATCACTCAAGATTCCGCCTGCCCTATAGATAGAAAGTCCAGTGTTTCCCCATTAAAGTGTCCCCGCCAACTGCCCAAGAACTGCTGAGAGCCTCCAGAGGTGAATTCTTTTTCTTCCTTTTCCAGGTGCAGAGAACTCTGCATGTCCCACCACCACTGCTCCTTG
This sequence comes from Glossophaga mutica, assembly GCA_039655065.1. NCBI lineage: Eukaryota > Metazoa > Chordata > Mammalia > Chiroptera > Phyllostomidae > Glossophaga > Glossophaga mutica. The sequence goes on along the minus strand of CM077304.1, from coordinate 18,266,738 downwards.
CCACCACCTGGTGTCAGCGCTATCACTCATTCTTCCGTAGCCGCGCCCCCCCCCCCTCCGCCCTTCAGTGCTCTAAGGTTGTACCGGCAGTGGACACCTTTTTCAGTTTCCATAATCCCAGTCCTTAAGACACAAGTTGACATAAGCAAACCTAAATCCATCCCTTCCCCTCAAGGAGATGAGGTCTAAAACCTATACCTAAAATCATTTCTGTATCTCCCAAAGGGTAAGGCTTCTTCCCTGTCACCCAAAATATAAAAGGTCTCTTCACACCCTTCTTTCTTGATCATTCAGACTGCTTTTTTTCACATAACTCTACCAAGAGAAGCTATTAGTGTTTTTATGTGCCTGTTAAGAACTGAATGTTTGTGTCTCCCCCGCCAATTTCATATGTTGAAGCATAACCTCCATTGTGATGGTGCAGCTGTGTGCTGCTTAACAACGGGGTATCTTCTGAGAAACGCATCATGGGGCAATGTCATCATTGTGCAAACATCCTAAAGTGCACTTACACAAACCTAAGTGGTATAGCCTACTGAACACCTCAGCCTGCATGGTATACCACCATTGTGTATCCGTGTATGTGATTCATCATTGACTGAGCTGTCCTTATGTGGCTTGTGACTATATTGTGAGGTGGGGTCTTGGGGGATGATTTGGTCATATGAGTGGAGCCCTCATGAATAGGATCAGTGCTTTATAAAGAGACCCCCAGGGAGCTCCTTCTCCCTTTCTACCATGTGGGAACACAGAGAAAATATAGCTGTCTATGAAGAAACAGACTCTCAGCAGACACCGAATCTGCCAGTGACTTGATCTTGGACTTCTCAGCCTCCAGAACTGGGAGAAATAAGTTTTGTTTTTTGTAAGCCATCTGGTGTCTACTATTGTGTTATAGCAGCCCTGCGGGACTAGGACAGTGCCCAAAGCTACCTTTCCAAGAAAAGTTAAAATTACAACATGATGTTAGTCCTCACATATTCTGGGCCCTAATGGAAAACTTCTCTAGGTTAAGAAGTGGGGCAGAGGGGAGGGAGATGGGGGTTCCAGGCATGACATTCTCAGGTAAGGTATCCACCATAAAAAGGAACATCAGGCCTTTGATGCACCTGTGTTTTATTTCCATAGGAAGCAAGATAAAGAGAAAGCAGCATATCAAGAGATCAGGCTAAGAAGATGGGTTTTCAACAGTGCAGTACGCATTGGTGTGCACTCGTGAAGCAACATATTAACTTTGGGCAATGTTCCTGGCTAATTGTGCTTTAACGACTATGCATCTTTGGAGAGAGAAGGTCAAGCTCATTGTTTAAAAACACCGACTAATGTTCTTACCAGCATCTAGTTTTCCCTGCTCAAATCTGATTTAAATTATCTAGAAACAGAGATTGTGCAACAAGATCTCAATATATGTCATTATATGTGATTTGCTTGTCAGATATTTTTGCTTGAAAAAATAGAAATTTTCAGGCAGTAAGACACAGAATAGACTTGCCAATATTTCATCCCCTGATAAACATTGATAATTTTACTATCCACTAATAGAGCCATCAAGACAGATGCCTTTGGGTGATTGAAATCCCTCTGTACAAAATGTCATTTACTGGCTGAAGAGTCTTGAAACTGATTCTATTTTTTAAGTCTCTCATAGGTGAGCCATCACCCAGAAGCCACAGGCTACGAATTGGGTAGGGGCAGGAGGGGCCTTTTTTCATTCTTTGATAATGCTCTTCACAGTTGACAAGATGTATGATGCCAGAGGCAGTCTTTTTCCTACAAAACTTCAAAAACAGTTCCAGTACCAAAAATAAAAATTAAGACATGTAACAATGTTCCTCTCTCTCTTTCTCTCTGTCTCTCTTTGTCTCTCTCTCCTTCTCTTTCCTATTAATATCTTTCTCCTTTTGAGTTTATTGACCTCTGAAATCCTATGGAAACTTCCTATGGGAATAAGGAAAATAAGAGTAGTGTATTAATATTAACAATGAACTTATAGAGTTAGTTTTGGTAAACCAAAAGCTCTCAGAGCTAGGACTATACTCAAAACACATTTTCCTTCGCTACCCAAAATCCATTTCCCTGCTCTGATGCTAATTTCTTTTTCCGATAAGCTTCTTTAATTGCAAGAAACAGAAACCAACTCCACTAACTTAAGCAAAAGAGATTGTATTTGAAATATATGGAGGAACTCCCAGATGGAGAACTTGGCTTGGAAAGGCCAGAAACCAGGAACATTCTAAGAACATAAGGCCAGCACCCTGTCAACTAGTTCTTCAGCCTACCATCAGTGAGAAGGAATCAGCAAATCAGGCTTTTTCCAATTTTGCTCATGAATGAAATTCCAAACAGAAAACATCCAACTGGTCATGCTTTAACCAGCACCTACTCTTTATAAGGGAAATAAAATATCCTCAATTCACAATCCCTCCATATTGTACCCAATGGATAAAATTTACTCAAAAATTAAAAGGGGTATGCTGCTACTAGAAAAAAAGGGAAACAGGTGCTGAGGAACGAAAAGAGGAAAAGGGTCAATGACAAGAACACTTAAGAAGGCTTAATGAGTCTTACTTCTCTGGCATTCCTCCCGAGTACCTAGGCACAAAGTAAGCACAGAGCAGAGTAAGAACTCAATACATATTTTACTAATGGGCTCCCATCACTGCTCACTAGACTGTTACCGCTACGAGAGTGTGGACCATATCTTTTATGTAGTACAATACCGTCAATGGCTAGCAGACTATCTAGGATAGAAGGTCCTTAATAAATATTTAGAAAAATGAATAAATAATTTTTTTAAACTATCCCAAGTTTTTAGATCAGATCATTCCTTCCTCTTTGCAACGATTTTCACCTCTCCCTGTTCTTTTTTCTCCTTCATTCACCTTTTGTTCTCCTTAGCTTTAGCCTGGCCCAGTTTTATATCAGAGACATAAATATTCAAGTATCAAAATTTTCAAAACAAGATAATCCACAAGGCCAAACAACTTTTCGTGTACATTGTGATGAGGGCACTATGGATTCTTTCTTTATATTTCTTATTATTTGAGCATGAGAATCTGGAAAAATACACTTTTAAAAATTTAACTTGTAAGCAAATTGTAACTCCTTTTTTAAAAAAGCTTTTATTTATTTTTAGAGAGAGAGGAAGGGAGGGAGAAAGGAAGAGAGAGAAACATCAATGCGAGTGAGAAATCCATCAGCTCCCTCTCATAGGCGCTCCTACCAGGGACTGAACCTGCATCCCTAGCATATTCCCTGGCTGGGAATCGAACCAGTGACCTTTCACTTTGTAGAATGACCCCAACCAACTGAGCCACACTGGGTGCAGTCAGGGTGCAAATTGGAAACTCTTAACAAAAATTTGCTTTCAGCAATTCACCACAGACAGACCATATTCTCCATATGCTTCTAACATATTCTAGGAAACAGGAACTTAGAAAAGCCCTTTTACTGGAAAAACCCCAAGCCAGAAACACCATAGAGATCAAATATCTGAATTTGGCCTTTAAAGTAGCCCAACTTTGTTTTTAAAAGATATAAATATGTATTAGAGAGAGTTGGTAATAATAACAATTGTGTTCTTGACAGTTCATTTAATAGTTTAAATTTTAATTACATTTTGTCATTTGGAAAGATATGTTCCCAGGGAACACTGCCTTGACATAGCCAATAGCTGGCCTTCGGGTCACAACGAGCCTAACTAGCCTTTTGTACAATTAACAGCTTTCAATGAATATCACCGCTGCTGCTGTGGCATGGCCTTTGTGTTTTGACAATGCAATTTCTATTTACGACTCAACTTGCTAACACGGGGTGAAATCTTAGGTGAAAGGTCAAGGGAAAGCTTTATTAGATAGCCTCAGCCTTTGTCTTTCTTCTTTTGAAGAAAAATATTTGCAGAGAATATGGGCCTTAATTCTCTTCGTGATTTTGCTGTGTGGTGGATTTGGTAAATAAGCAGTGGGAGGAAGAGATGGTAACTTACTAACTCCAAAGTACTAGCACAAAGTACTGACTGTCTCAGTCCTTCACAAACATTAATGGGCATACAAGTCACTAGGAGAGTTTGCTAAAAATTCAGATTCTGATTTGGGAGTAGGTCTGAGAGTCCACATTTTTAACAAGCTCCCACATAGAGCTGCTACAAGTATCAAGAACCTAAGTAATGAGTTCTGATCCACCCAATGCATTATAAAATGTTCAGCTTAGAACATTTTCCCTTTTCTAAAACTTTTGACACACATTCCTCACACCCCAATTTTTTTCAGACTTCAGACTGTGAAAATTAGCAGTTACAAAGAATGTCCTCCTCAATCCATTATCCCCACATTTTTTGAGTTTCAAATTCCAACCTCATGTTGCATAAGCTATGAACCTCTTACTGTATTACATATTCTAATTTGCCTCATACTCAAATTCAATACGAATTTGCAATTCTTCCTGAAAGTATAGTGAGACTTTATTCTTTTCATCTTTGCTTTCCTAACAAAGTTCTCTTCACTTCTTATAAGAATAAAGGGGCACTTTCAAATATATTGTACATAGGGTTTTATTTAAAGGCAAGCATAATCAACCTGCCCCATAAGAAGAGCCATGATGGTTAGTTCGATTTTAAAATTTCAGTCCACACCCACGGAGGGCAATAGAATCTATGCTTTACTTTTTTAGTTCTCCTATCTCTTACGACTCACTATTATTCAGCGGTACTTTCTCATCTCTGTTCAGAAATGGAGATGGCATTCCATCTACAGTGAGCTTCTTTCCACAATGCAAAGAAGTCATTTCAAAGAGGCTCATTAGCTACTGCCGGGCTCTGTGCTATACCGATGGACTGAGACAAAAAAAAAAAAAACAACTTCTGCAGAGCTGTGGCCATGTCAGCTCACAGAGCATTTTTTGGGAGGTTTCCTGGAGTCCTCCTGGGACCAAAATAGTTAAGTTCACGACTCCTCCTGCCCTCTCTACTAGAGTGGATTGATGACACGCTGCTTCTTCTCCTCCAGAGATGAGGTTTGTCACCAGACAGGGGGATCAGAAGTGTAATCCTTCTTAGATTCTCTTGAATTGGAGTTTACTGCTTTGACCTTTGCAATGATACATATATTTTTTTTTTTTTGGAATGACTGCATGTTCTATTTCTCCAGGGGATTTGAAATGAAGAGGGCCAAGGAGCTCATGGGGAGGGAGAGGAATGCTGGAGGAGGGATCTAAAATGATGGTGAGGTGGTTTTTGACCTTTGAGGCCAGAGATTTATACTCTTGTGACTGAAGCTATCCTGTGACTATACAGATAAACATTGCAGAGGTGAAATGGCAAATCTCAATTGTATGTAGCAGGAAGCTAGGGGATTTTTCAAGTCTAACCAAGTACTGTGTTGATGACAATGATATCATCTATCACGGTTGTCTGGCACACCATGTCAGCCTGGATTATTTTTCTGCATTTTACATCTTTTGCCCTAAAAATCACACTGGGCTTATCCAAATGCCAGGGTGGGACATTATTTCACCAGATAAGAAGCCATGGAATGCCAGAAGTTGAACAAGGGTAGGCCCTGGCCAGGTACATCAGTTGGTAAAGTTGGTTAAGTTTGTTAGAGCATTGTCACAATATTCCAAGGTTGCAGGTTCGATCCCCCCTCAGGGCACATACAAGAATCAACAAACAAAGCAATGTCTGTCTGTCTGTCTCTCTCTCTCTCTCTCCCCACCCCCCTTTCTGCTTTTCTCTCTCTAAAATCAGTTTTAAAAAAGGAAGTTGAGCAAGGGTAAACAGATTGCCCATAGACATTTTCACCACTGTGACTAGGTAATGATAAGCCAAGCTGGAGAACCTAAAGCCACAACATAGCACTACTAATTGCATTCTCTTCTTAAATGTATTGATTTTTCAGGGAAAATAACACTGGCATCCAGATTCAGAGTCAAGGAATGTCTGTAGGTGCCATTCTGTCCCGAGCACGAGTCCAGGCCCCAAAGGCTTTATGGGCTGTAGTGATGGTTGGTCCCCAGGGGTTCACAGATCTGCCTCAGTGTATGATGGCTGGGAATTAATGAACAGGGTTCCACTGTCTGTGTGAGAGAAAATTATTTCTACTTCACAGGTTTATTATAAGGACTAAATGATTAGATAGACAGATAGATAGATAACAAACACTTATATAGATATATTTATATCTATTTATAGTTCATTGGATTGAGCACAGGATGGTATAGTTCATTGGACTGAGCACAGGCCTGTGAACCAAAGGGTCGCAGGTTTGATTCCCAGTCAGGACACATGCCTACAACCCAGGCATGTGCCCTGCAACGCAAGAGGCAACCACACTTTGATGTTTCTCTCCCTCTCTTTCTCCCTCACTTACCCTCTCTCTCTATAAATAAGTAAATAAAATCTTTATTAAAAATATATAAATATATCAGAATAGTAACTTGAGCTATTATTATTATGGCTGTTGCATTTAATTCTTACAGCATTGAAGACAGATTTTATTGTGCTCATGTCTTAGTCTATTCAAAGTGCTATAACAAAATAACACAGACTTGGTGGCTTATAAACAACAGAGATTTATTGCTCACTGTTCGGAAAGTTAGGAAGTCCAGGATCAAGTTGCTAGCAGATTTGGTGTCTGGTAAAGACCTGCTTCCTAGTGGGCTGTCTTTTCACTGTAACCTTACATCACAAAAGTGGGGAGGGAGCTCTCTGGGGTCTCTTTTACAAAGGTTCTAGTCCCCTCCATGAGGGCTCCACCCTCATGATCTCAGCACCTCCCAGAGATGCTCCCTCCTAATACCAACACATTGGCTGTCGGGATTTCAACATGTAAGTTTGGGCCACAGGGAAAGTACAAGCATTCAGACCACAGCAGCCTCTTTTACAAGTGAGAAAACTGAGCCTCAGGGGGATTGACAGGGAATTGCATTAACTCTTTCAAGCCATTTGTTGTAAGTGCAAAAGACAAAAAGAGGCCTTGAAAAGAATGAAGGACCTTGCCAAAAGGCCAAAGGTTGTTGAATATTCAGAATCTCTGCATAGGTGATGTTCTGTAAAACTTTCCTTCCGAGGACTTCTGGCCAAGATGGAGGCGTAGGCGGACACACTGTGCCTCCTCTCACAACCAAAATTAAGGACAACAAATATTTAGAAACAAGAAAACAACCAGAACTTACAGAAAATTGAACTGTACGGAAGTCCAACAACCATTCATCCAGACCGGTAAGAGGGGCGGAGTCGCGGTAGGAAAAAGTGGAGGTGCGGACCCAGGAATGCAAGTAGCAGCGGCTTGCAGTTCCCAGGTGCACGGGCGGCGGCTGGCGGTCCTCGGGTGCCCAGGCAGCAGCTGGCGGACCCCGAGCACAGGGGGGCAACTGTGCAGACCCAGTGAGGACGCACAAGGTGGCTGGCTGACCAGGGGGTCCCACATTCACACATGCAGACGGTCCAGGCAGAGGGGAAGTGGCGGAAGGAACTGAATCCAGGAGAGAGCGGAGCAGGCGCCGTTGTTCCCTCTCAGACCCCGCCCCCACATACAGCGTCACAACCCAGCGACTGGGCTGCCCCACACTGGGGAGCACCTGAGGCTCCACCCCTCGCTGCGTAACCGCACGCGCCCGTGCACAGATAATCCAGGCGAAGGGGAAGCAGCGGAAGGGACCAGAGTCCAGAAGAGAGCGGAACAGGCGCCATTCTTCCCTCTCAGACCCCACCCCCACCTATAGCGTCACAACCCAGCGACTGTGCTGCCCTGCCCTGAGGAACACCTAAGGCTCCACCCCTCATACGTAATAGCCGCGACCAGACTAAAACCAAAATAAAACAACAACAACAAAAAAACACCAAAAATGGCTCAAACCGGAGAAAAAATGAAAACCCCAGAGTCAATTCCTCTAAGCAACGAAGAGATAGCCAACCTATCAGATGCACAGTTCAAAGCACTGGTCATCAAAATGCTCACAGAATTGGTTGATTTTGCTCACAAATTAGATGAGAAAATGCAGGCTACAATACGTGAAATGAAGGAAGACGCATGGGGAACTGATAGAGATGGAAGGAAAACTGGGACTCAAATCAATGGAGTGGACCAGAAGGAAGAAATTAACAACCAAACAGAAAATGAGGAAGAAACAAGAATTCAAAAAAATGAGGAGAGGCTTAGGAACTTCCGGGACATCGTTAAACGTCCCAACATCCGAATTATAGAGGTCCCAGAAGGGGAAGAAGAGCAACAAGTAGAAAACTTATTTGAACAAATAATAAAGGAGAACTTCCCCAATCTGGCAAAGGAAATAGACAACCAGAACGTCCAGGAAGCTCAGAGAGTCCCAAAGAAGTTGGGCCCAAGGAGGAACACATCAAAACACATTGTAATTACATTAGCCAAGATTAAAATGAAGCAGAGAATTCTAGAAGCAGCAAGGGATAAGGGGACAGTCACCTACAAAGGAGTTCCCATCAGACTGTCAGCTGATTTCTCAAAAGAGACCTTACAGGCAAGAAGGGGCTGGAAAGAAATATTTGAAATCTTGAAAAGCAGAGACCTACATCCAAAATTGCTCTTTCCAGCAAAGCTGTCATTTAGAATGGAAGGGCAGATAAAGCGCTTCTCAGATAAGGTCAAGTTCAAGGAGTTCATCATCACCAAGCTCTTATTCTATGAAATGTTAAAGGGACTTATCTAAGAAAAAGAAGATCAAAAATATGACAATGAAAAGACAGCAAACTCACAGCTATTAAGAACCACACCTAAAACAAAAGCAAACTAAGCAAACAGCTAGAACAGGAACAGAACCACAGAAATGGAGATCATATGGAGGGTTAGCAACAGGGGCGTGGGAGGAGGAGGCGGGGGAAGGTACAGAGAATGAGTAGCATAGATAGTGGGTAGAAAATAGACAGGGGCAGGGTAAGAATAGTATGGGAAATGTAGAAGCTAAAGAACTTATGACACAAGGACATGAACTAAAGCGGGGAATGTGGGTGGGAGAGGGTGTGTAGGGTAGAGGGGAATGATGGGGGAGAAATGGGACAACTGTAATAGCATAATCAATAAAATATATTAAAAAAAAAACTTTCCTTCTATTGGCTATGTGCAGTTTCTGCTACTCACTAAGGCTTGGTTAATTTGATGAATGTAACAAGTTAAAGAAAACTCTTGCATGTTAATACCTGCAGTATGACCTACCTGTCTTTTTTTTACTTGTATGAATTTACTTCATAGATAAAGTCACATCAATTTGCAAAGGTATGTATACAGGATATCCCTTGTAGCTTTCTAACAATAAAAACAAATACATAGATACTAAGAAATAGCCTAAATGTCTCTCAAAAGGTGGCAGTGTATACCTGTTATGGTACATTTTTTCCCAGCTTTATTGAGAGAGCATTGCCATATGACAAGTGTAAGTTTAAGGTGTGCCACATGATGATTTGATACATGGATATATTGCAAAATGATTACAACAGTAAGGTTATTCATGCCTCCATCCCCCCACAGAATTACCGCTATGTGTGCATGAGTACGTGTGTGTGTTGATAACATTTAAAATCTATTTTTTCACCTACCCATCTTGATATCTGGCCCCATGTTCTCTGATGATCAAATCAACCAGGGAAAACCTAAAATGTATGGCAGTGATTGTATTGTGTGTGGCCTGAATGGACCTGGTCTGTCTCAGCTTTGTTTTTTGTATTGTATTTTCTTTACCCTTGCTCAGTACCAACTCAGAGGGTAAGTGCCAGCTTTACTGGGCATTTCCATATTTGCAAAAGAAGTCCACCAATTCCAAGTAAGTCTTGGATAGATAGCAACATAAATAAATCTGTGGGAGCTTGGGAAAGTTAGGAGAGACACATTATTTATGGCTTTAAAAAAAGGCCTCCTTGGAATGTTGGCAGCAAGGTGAGAGGTAAGGCTAGCAATGAGGGACCAATGTCAAGGCTTGGAGGGATGAGATACACATTGGGCTGCCAATCTGTAGTCCAGTTTTGTGTGGTTTGGTTTTTTAATTAAACAGTTGATTATTGAGCTCTTACTCTCTGAGACCCTGTGCTATGAGGGTATCACCAGGACAGGAATGAACAGGAAGCTGAAGGAGAGAAATGGGTCTCCCTGAGGGTGGCCTGAAGGGTAGGCCTGTTACAGAGTCCTACCCTTCCAGTTTATAACCCGGTACTAGCCCTCTAGTTCTCAATTCCTCCCTAGGCTTTGCCCCTACAAACCACGCTCCCTCCTCTCCCCCATGATGTCACACTGACTTGGACATGACCTTGGCTACAGTGCCGATTTTGCCAGTCAGTAGTCGAGTGACTTTGGGCAACCTGCTTACGCTCATTCTATTTCCATTTCCTCATCTGAAAAGCAGGGTTTATAACACTCACTTCTTCAGAAGATTTTTATGAACATTCAAGATGGTTTATGGCAAGAGTTTAGAACAGTATCAGGTATATATACTAAATGGTCAATGCACGACAGGTACACTCATTAAGATGTCCACTACAGTCAGACTTTTGAGTTATTAACAACAAATACCATTACTTGGAATATTATTCAGCCATGAGAAAGGACATCCTGCCATTTGTGGCAACATGGATATGCCCCGAGCACATTATGCTAAGCAAGCTAAGTAGGACAGAGAAAGACAAGTACTATATGGTATCACTTATATGTAGAATCTAAAAAGATCAAAAACAGAAAGTAGAATGGTGGTGATCAGGGGATGGGAGGGGGATGAGAATGCTGATGTTGAAGTGTGCAGACTTGTAATGAGGAGTGAATACACCATAGAAATCTAATGCACAGTATGGTGAATATAGACAATAACATTGTACTATAATTATGTAATGTGATAAATATTGCTGCCGCAGCAAATTACAATATATAAATGTATCTAGGTAACGAGCTGTGCACCTTAAACTTACACACAAGGTTACATGTCAGATTGATTCAATAAAAAATGTTAAACGAATATCATTGTTATTTATTGCAAAAACACACTCCGCCTGCCTTAAGGAAACCAGGCTTCACTTGGGGAACACAGTTGCACTGGCTCCCATGCTCCTGTCAGCCCCAGGCTCAGCACTGCCTTTGCACTAGTGGTTTGGTGCACTGAGGGCAGTGCACAGGGCGGGTGTGAGCTCTGGGCCAGGGTCAGGCTGCCTGGAGTTGAACCCCTGCTGCTCCACGCACACACTGGGGGGCCTTGAACTTGTCCCAGAACATCTCGCACCTCAGTTTCCTCAACTGGAATGTAATTAATAACAGGGCTTATCTTATAGGAGCACCTTGGGGATAAAGTGGCACCGCCCTGCAAAGGGCTCAGCACCCAGCACCCAGCAAACGTGAAAACTTTACAAACTCATGCTGAATGGACAAACACTTGCTTAGAAGTGAAAAGCTCCAACGTGGACATCTAAGTCCAGCGCCCGTCAGAGTCAAAGGTGGCACTGAGTATGTGTGGCTGCAGGGTCCAGAGAGGCTCCGTGATTTCTCTTTTCCTCTTCAGCCTTGCCATCTGTAAGTTAATAGACCAGCTGGACCAGATGGTCTCCAAAGGCCAACAGCAGCTCAGGTTTGCTATGATTTTTAAAACCGCCCATCCGCCTTTCAGACTCAAGTGTGGGGAAATCCGGGTGAGGATGCATGGGAGAGAGGTATAGTGCAGATCAAAAAGAGGGGCCATGGGTGTGACATCTCCCCTACGAAACCCACCACACACACACACACACACACACACACACACACACACACAGGCACATGCGTGCATGTCCCACAAAAACCAGCACTTCCGCGGCTGTCCTGCTCATTACTTTGCAGAAATAAGTTGAAACACCCCTCAACCAAAATATAGACCTTCTAGAAAAGCAAGACAATATATCATTCTGTAGACTGAAGTATGGCCAAATTCTGGCCTGGTTTGTAGTCACAGTTCAGAAAGAGAAACAAGCCAAGTAGAAAGCAACAGCTGAGAAGCCAACCCCCGGTCAAGTAACATAAAAACAAACAGCTCACAGTGGAGACTCTGGCCCTGTCTCACACAGGGTCATGGGCCAAGGTGAGAATGCGGCCCTTCCACCTCGGCCTCCCTGAGCTGGGGCACCAGCTCACAGCTCCGAACTTCTGCCTCTGCCACCCTTTCAGGTACTTGGGGATGGTTTTGCTTTTTATTGTGATTTGAAATGATTCCATGGCTCTGTTCTATTGTTGTTCTGTGTACAGTGAGTAATGAAACATATTTAACGGCACCTTTTGGGCGCCTTTTCCTTTGATTTTTCCATCTTAATGACATTATTGGGAGGGCTTTGGGGACGGTTATGCAGATGTACTTCCTGGCGAAGCTGCTGCTTCAGAAGAAATCATTACTTTTTGTGGGGCCCACAGGCCCTGGAGAGGCTGCTCTTACAAACAGCTTCCTGCGACAGTTACCTCCTGAAAAAATATGTTACGTGTCAAATTAACTTCGCAGTGCAGACCTCAGCTAAGCAGACCCAGGACATCTCCCTAACGGAACTTGAAAGGTACCCAGAGTTTTAATTAAAATCAAGACTGTAATTGTGCTTAGTTAACTCCTCCGAGATTATCCACAAAATAATATGAAGCGCTCGCTTTCAGTTTCTGACAGAATAAATGAAACTTGATTTGTCCCTCCCTGCAATGTTTATTACCAGGGAAACTACATTTTAATTGTTGTTGACAAATATTCTGATTTATGGGGAGCATAAAATGGAACGCAGTCTAGATGGCACATGTCTACTTAACTTCTTCTTTGCAAAATTTTGCTTCAGGAGGCAGTGCTAGCTCATCTGTCAAGGGTATTCTTTAGGCCAAAGCATATTAAAGTAAATCACCAGATTGGATCTTGACTAGGAAAAAGAACCATCTGTTAGGGGTAGATGGAAGCAGTGGGCGATAGAGCTGGAACTTGCCAACCCAGGGAAGGCAAAAGGATCAACTGGAAGAATGGCAGTGTCCAGGGGATTCTTTCCAGAAGCTAGTGAGCTTTCCAGCATCCCGATCATGCATTTTTAATTCATCGCATGGCAAAAAGACAAGTCAGATGCTGATTGGCGCCATAAAAGAAAATGTGCACCACACCAGGAGCTGTTCAGGCAGGGGGACTCTGCATCCATTCCACATAGACAATTTTGTATTCTGTTTAAAGTTTTGAACTGAAACTGCAGGATGTAGACGTGGTTTAAGAATCTACTTACATCACAGATTCCGTTCATAATGTTAGTTCACTGCTAGAAAAACATTTGGAGGTGAATATGCCCGTGACCTTTATCCAAACAAAGTCAAAATACAGTAACTAACTGACATATACAGAATGTCCATATATATGTGAGGGACATGTTATATTATTTAAATCTTTCAGGTGTTAATGACAGAAAGTATTTGCTACCATATCAAAAATGTCTGGGTTCTGATAGTGGTCATTTTTTATATGTGTGTCTTTAAGGCCACTAGAATAAGTGTTGATTAACTTTAATGCTGTATGTTAATGCTATATATTAATATATTTCAGAATTCTTAAGCTGAGTAATCTTTAGGACTCGCAGTATTTCTTTCCATAAGGAGAGTTAAGCCTCAATCATACACAAAATTACTGTTCTCTTTTTCCAGGCCCTTGCCCTAGAAAAAGCAAAATGGACGGTCCTCTTCGCCCTCACTAAGGCCGTGGATGATTACAGACTTTGCATACTTTGCTTTCAGAATTTTTCCTACGGCTGCTTTTTCCAACTTATATCCTGACACACTTTGCTTTTGCTACATTTTTAGCTCAAAAAGCTCTTTCAAGCATAATTAAATCATTTAATGTTCCTAAGTGTTATCTTCCTCCTTAAGAAATGCAATTTCATGTCATTTCTTTCATTTGAACTCCTATCAGTGTTTCTGCCTTAGACTATACCTGTCCTTACGCAGTTCCTGCAGGGACATTTCTAACGCCAGTTTTTAAGTTAACCCAGTATTGCCCCATCACTACTCCCACTAGTGCACTTTCTTTGCCACATTTTGAGACTTGAAAATCACTGTGGGGATTCAGCATTATATCTTGGTCAAGTTCTCCATCCCTGTCTCCTGGGGAGAGAACAATGTGACAATCAAGCCTTTTCTTACAGTTGGCATTTGTAGCATTCAGATAGAAAAATGGATTTTCTCTTCTTCTTAAGCTTTGAAATTTTTCAAATCTTATGGCAAGTCTGGAAAGAAAATTAAAGAATTTTGATCATAGTGGCACAAAAGAATGGCTGGGACTCAGAGGGGCTATGTGCAGAACCTGGCATTTGGGAATAACTGCTAATTTGACCTAAAAAGAAGCAGTATCGGAGACAGCTGCTCTCTTATCCAGCTCAGGCTGCCACAGAAAAATACCACAGGCCGTGTGGCTTTTTTTGTTTAATGATTCAAGTTGCTTTTTTTAATTTAAATATAGTTGGTATACAACCCTATATTGGTTATATGAATTTCAGGTGCACAAGATAGTGATTTGACATGTTTACACCTTACCAGGTGATGACCCCACTAATTCTAGTAATCATCTGTCACCATGTACGCTTACCACAGTATAATTGGCTACATTTCCCTTAATTTTTTCCACCCATCCTCTCACACCCTTCCTGCTGACCACCATTCCTTTGGTCTCTGTTTTTATTTTTTATTTTTCTTTGTTTCTTTTGTTGTTTTTAGATCCCACATATAAGTGAAACCATATTTGTCTTTCTCTGTCTGACTTATTTCACTTAGCACAGTACCCTCTAGATCCATCCATGTTGTCATAAATGGCGAGACTTCATGCTTTGTTATTGTTGCATAATATTCCATTGTGTGTGTGTGCATCACATCTTATTTATCCATTCATTTATTGATGGACACCTAGGCTGTTTCCATATCTTGGCTATTGTAAATAACACTGCAGTGATCATAGAGGTACATATATCTTTTCAAATTAGTGTTTTCATTTTCTTCAGATAAAAACCCAGAAGTAGAATTGCTTGATCATACGCTAGATTGAGTTTCAGTTTTTTGTGGAATCTCCAAACTGCTTTTCACAGTGGCTGCACCAATTTATAATCAGACACGGGCAGTTTAAACAATGAAAACTTATTTCCTTACAGTTCTGGAGGTTAGAAGTCCAAGATCAAAGTGTTGGCAGGTTTGGTTTCTCCTGAGATCTCTCTCTTTGGGTTGCAGGTGAGCACCTTCTCGCTCTGTCCTCACATGGCCTTTCCTTGCAGTTTGTCCGTCCCTGGTGTCTTTCCATCTTATTAGGACACCAGTCATATTGGGTTGGGGCCCACTCATATGACCTCATTTAACCATGATTACCTCTTTAAGCATCTTATCTTCAAATACAGTAATCTTTTAAGGTACTGTGAGTTAAAAATTCAATGTATGAATTTTGAGAGGACACAATTCAGTCTGTATAGCTGAAAATGCTCTTTAGTGTGGAGAGAGCAACCGCTGAGGAAAAAAATTATTTAAATCAGCCAAAGATGCAGAGCCCTCCACTGGGCAGCATGAATAAAGAGCATCTTTTGACGTACTTTATTTTGGTACCTAAAAGGGCTTCATGAGAACTTTGGGATTCACAGCCCAAGGGACTATTTTTGAGAAAGAGAAAGATTCAAGAAATGGATAATCAATGCTAAGTAACTGTTCACGGGATGTTCCTGGTTAATCTAGACTCCAATTTACGCTAAGCCCAGTATTAAGGCATTGGATAAATCTTCCACAGTATTTCTTGACTGTGAGCTCCTCTCCAAAGCACGGACTCTGTGTCATGCATCTCTTGTGTCCTTCATGCCCTGACACATTCAGTGGGATGCGTTTCCTGAACGGAAGCAAAGCCTTTGTTGGCAGAGCAAATGAGGAGACTGTGGAGAGCCTCGAGTCCTGCTGTTTTCATTATATTGGGTCTAACTATCTGGTGTTTCTCTCAAATTAGAGCTTTCTCTTCCAGAGTGGTATTTGAAATAGAATGCATGACAACCATGAATAAAATGAAGAATTTGCTTTAATTTCCACTCACCCATTCCTAGTATTTACTCAAAAAGTATTTGCAGAACACACTAGAGCATTAAAAGTTTCAGAGAGCTTAATAGCCCCCTTGGAGCATCAGGGGCCCTATGGAAATGATCTAAATATTTCCCTTAAATTCTCATCAAACTTCAACACGTGAATTCTTTTAAATTCACACCTGTTCTTAGAGAAATATATAACATGCTCTTTATTCTCTTATTTCTATATCTCTTCACAATTGTACCAGATCAAAATTTCAACTAAGCTCCTAATTTTATCCCTTATGAGTTTTATTAAATACCAACTATTCAGCCAACTCACCCTCAGACAAATCATTGTTTTTTAGTAATGAACCCTGATTTTCATATATTAGCATGGCACTGTAGGGAATTTTAGATGTTTTATGTCTACTCTACTAACTTTTTAGTTGAAAACTTATCGGGTAAGTTCATGAAAGTATCAGGTCCATCTGTCAGACTACAAGTGTTTTCTTAAAACAATAGATGGAGTAAATGTTGACTCTACTGTCCAAGGTCTCTTTTATTTCTTCTAAAACTCAAAGCAATTTCACAGGTGTTCCCTTTTATCTTTACAATATACCTCTCAAGATTTCCAATTGCAGTGACCCTGTTTTATGAATGTTTTCCTACAAGCTATGGCATGCACATAAAGTTGGCTACATTCTTTGTCAACTTCAGTGGCCAAGCTGACTTGAACAGCTTACGAGGGAACCTTCCAGAAGACACCTGTAATTGAAACAGCTCCTGGCAGTCTGTGGGTACTCAGTACAATATGACTTAATGTGGCAACAGATTTCAAATCAACCAAGCTTCAATTAAAAATTCTCCACAGTGGTTCAGGGCCACTTATAAAACAAAGCCCCCCTCTGAATATTGCTTTCACAAGAGAAGATTATCAGGCAGAGCCGCAGTTAGCAATCTGGAGATGGCAGTTGAAAGTTGTCAATCTCTGCTCTATGAGGAGCTGAACAGTGACTACTCCTTAAAAGATGGAAGAGAATTTTTCTCTCACTGGAGATAAGTTATGTGTGGCCAACCTGAGGACTCTGTGTTCAGTGCCTTTGTTAGTGCCATTCCTAGATGAAGTTTAAGTTAGAACCAGGTAAGCATGGTTGCAAGGGGTCTCAAGGAGTGTTTTATCCAACATTTCATTCATGTTTGAATTTCTTCCATAATATCCCCCAACTGATGATCACTTGCTCTTTGATTAAACATTCCCAATATAGTAAGGGGTCATTTCTCCTTTGAACATCTCTGACTTATGAGGAAATTCCACTTTTTTTCATTTTTGTACAATAAACAGAAATGCCTACTCTAACTTCAACCTGTTCATTCCAGATCCATCTAATGGGGTCCCAGAGAACTGATCTTTCTTATACAAAATAATACCTTTGACAGTTGGTGACACCCATCCTGTCTCCTTTTCTCCCAGACAAACAATCCCAGCTTCTCCAAACACTTTTAATAGGTCATAGATTCAGGTTACCACCTTTCCATGGTGGTCATGCCACTGAATGTACCCAGATTAACATTTATTCATTTGACAGAAATTTACTGAGTGCCTACTACATGTCAAGAACTTGCCCAATATGAAGCCACAAACCAAAAATTAAGCTATAGATGTGGTCTAAAACTCTACAAAGAGGCTACAGAAAAACTTAGTTAAGTCCTATAGTATCTTCTTGCATAAATTTCTTCCAGAATATCACTTCCCATTAACCTGGAAGCCATATTCCTATTACTGTAACTGAAGACTACAGCAGTTTTGTTTATATTTTGGGTTCTTGTTTTCAGTCAGGAATAATAGTGGTGCTCATGGTAACATTTCCAAAATATTCATGGCTTAATTCATGAATGGTTTAGCTTTTGCTGCTTGGCAGGTGGCATGAGGCTGGGAGGTAAGGGCAGGGGAGAAGCTCTACTCCTTGGCTTTTCATGGACCCAGACTTTGGTGCCTTCTGGGACCTGAGGGCACCTCACTGATCCAGCCCTACATCAAGGGAAAAGTGAAATTATGGGGATGCCTTAATTAACACTCCTAACTACCTTGGCCCAAAAGGGAAGTACGTTACTTCTCATGTTCCACTGGCAGAAACAGATCCCAAGGGTGACTGGGAAATGTAGACTAGACACATGCCAGGAAGAAGAGAAAAACTGACTTGTGTTGATTACAACAGTGTCCACACAGCTGGTTTGGCAGCTGTCTTTAACTGCGGCCTTATATAAAACACTGTCCATTTAATCCTCAATCTCCTACAAAAGGTCATATGAATTATAGTGTCCTAAATGTGTACACTAGACTCAAGAGTTGGTTTACTAGACTCAAGAGTAGATATATTTGAACATAAAATAATATTGAACATCTATTGTAATTGAAAAATAAAAATAAAAAATTTTAAGAGTAGATGTATTTGTTAATTTTTGTCTGATTCTATTCAGACCATTTGTTTTCTTTTTATTTCGATCTTTATTGTTACATATAACATATACTATAACTTCCCTGTTCATATCAACCTATCATCTGTACTTTTATAAAATTGTTGTTACAGCCTCATCGGAAACATTAATTAAAAAGTTAAACCAGCTGGGGCAGAGGACAGAGTGCTACGGTACACTATTAAAAATCTCCTTTAAAGGCAATGGAAATGAACATCCTTTGTATTTAGTCATGCTTCAGATTATGAAGCTGTACACACACACACAGTCATCCCACTGAAATGCATATCTCTTCATCATTCACTTGCTTGAAAGCCATCATTCATATATTGAATGAATATGTTTTAACCTTTACTGTGGGCCAGGTACCTTGCTAAGCTTTTGATATATTTCTCTTTAATCCTCACAAAAACCTGTCAAGTGGTTGTACTCACCTTATAGATAAAGAAACTAAAACTTAGGGAGATAAAGGAGTCCTCTCAAGCTAGGTAGTTTAGAGTCAGAATTGAAACTCTGATGTCTGCCTCCAAAGCCTGCTTTTTCAGGTACTTCACTACCTTGTACCTCAGTGGGTCCTGTTCTCTGTTCTCCTCTGTCTTGGGGCCCACAGGGCATGGGGTCAGGGGAAGGGATAACCTCAACAAACATACCTTAATTATTCTCCAGAGACTACTGTTACATTCATTGTCACTCATTATTTTCCCAATGTCAAATATACCAAATCATGGATTTCTCCATATCCAGTAGACCTTTTTACGGGCCTTTCCCCTTGGTGTTCTTTAACTCCATTGGCCACTGCTGCCCTCTTGAAATACTTCCTTTCCTTAGTTTTGGTGATACCTCACTCTCCTGATTTCCTTCTCTCCCTCTGGCCATCCCTTCTTGTCTTCTCCTCTATGTAGCATTACATGTTGTTTTGCCTTAAAGGTGGAATCTAGGACCCACCTTTTCATCCATCCCTGTGGCTACGTCACCACATAAAGCAAATAAGACCAAATGCACATATGCCATTTTAGACTTTCATCTGAGCTCCAGACCCAAATATCCATACCCAATACTCCCTTGACTCATCACATGCATCACCCCAAAGGTGGACATGAGAATCCCTGGCAAACCTAGTTTTCTTCCAGGATTTTCTTAGTTCACCCAACAGTACCACTATGAGAATCACCTCTCTCTGCCCATACCCATCACCATCCTGTCATTTTCACTTCATAATTATCTGAATATTCACTCATTTTCTCTGTTTCCTCCACTTCCACCTCAATCCAATCCTACTATGTTCTCTCTTCTGAAATAGCCTACTGGCTGCTATGACCACATCCATCCTGGTCTCCTAACAACCCACACCCCACACTGCAACCAGAGTGATCTCACTAAAACCTAAATTTATAATCACATCTTCCTCTGCTTTAAATTCCTTATGGCTCACCATTGTCCTCTGACCCCTAGCCATACGGACCTCTTCTCAGCCCCCCCCTTAGATGCCATGTTCCCTCCTGCCACAGGACATTTACACATGTTGTTCCTTCTGCCTGAAATACCCCTTCCCATGACCATCCCCCCTTCCTGAAACAAACCATAGGCATGCCTCACTTCAGGACAACCACTACTTCCCAGGGAAGACTGGGTCAATTTTCTTGTCATATGCTCACACTTACAAGCCTTTCTCCTTTGTCATTTTATGTTTATTCTGGTGATTCTGAGTACCTAGCACATTTCTGTTGAATAAATTATCTAATTCTAATCACCTGATGTCCAGAAAATAGTTCTGACTTAATAAAAACTAAAATATCCACTTCATTATTATATTTTGACTTCATGAGAATTCATCGTGGGTAGCCCAGAGCCAACACCTCACCTAGCCAGTGGAAGCGCATCCATTCATGCGCATGAAATCTACCACATTAGTGCACAGCGCATGAAGAAACATAAACTTCAATCTAGAATGTTTTCCAATCATGAGCTATTAATAATTTAACGAAATTAATTCAAAATACTTCACTCAGCGTTCAAGCAGGGATGAGGAGGAAACGATGCATGCACCAGTCTTCTGGGGCTGAATTAAATATGGCAAACGAGGAAAAGAAAAAAGCCGCTGACCCTTGCTCACAGTGAGAGTCCCTATTTAAAATGTAACACAAATGTTTTGTTTCTCTTAAGATATGAAAGAGCAAACGTCAGAGATGTAAATAAAAATCTGCTTCACACAGGTGAATGGTTAAACATGGTAATAGTCATTTGTCAGACTTCAAAAAAGGAAAGAAAAATTGAAAGGACTTTTTTTCCTTCAGCATAAAGCAGTAATCAAGTCAAAGAAAAGTGTTCACTAATTATTATTATTAGCAGTGATTATTAGGAATAAAAAGTGAGGCAGACAGTCCACAGAGCATAGAATTAGCCCCTACCCTGAGGATCCTACAATTTTCACCAGAACAGCATGGGGAAGCAGGAGACATTTATTAGAAAAACAGCTATATGGGAGTCAAAAATGACTCACCAGGGAGAAACACTGGTATGTAGAGCAGTGGTCCCCAAACATTAGGGCATCACAATCATGACAGGACTTCTTTAAACGCCCAGAAATTTGCATCCCTAGGGGCTGCTGCTCTGGGAACCACCCTTTGAAAACCACATGCAAAAGTCTAATAATAATGAGTGCTTACATAGCGCTGAGCCTTTTACCTGCGTCGTCTCATTTCATCTGTCTGGCAATACTGTGAATGGGGCAATAAATATCCTCATCTTGCAATAAGGAAACAGAGGCCAAGGCATTGGGTGGCTGGCCAGCCCAGTGAGTGGAAAGTTCTGTGTAATTCCAAAGTGCAATGACCTGAACTGCTACTCTATCCAATCTTCCCAGCATGGACCCAGGTTTAAGAACCTCCCTTCATACTAGGGTATTATCAATTGTAAAGGTCATCATAGATTCCAGCCACCCCCAAAAAATGTTTTTAAATCACTAAATTGATTTGGAAAGTGTATAGCAGAGGTAAGCCCTCATGCACACCGTAAGGTAGTTATGGTTATCAGTGCTGCAATAACACCTCCGTGAAAAAGGATAACTAACAATGTTGCAGACACCACGTAATATACGTGACCAGCACTGAGTGTGAAAGAAGTGGAATAAGAGAATGGAAAACTCCAATGGCATCACGTTAGGGGCAGAGAAGAGAGGACTCGCCACAACTGAATTACAGTGAAGACAACCTTGAGGCATCAAGGGCCCTGGAGAGAAGATGCTGACTGTCAAAAGAGAAAGGAGGTGGAGGTCAGAGATCAGGACATGAAGAACACTGCCAAGGTGAAATATGAACCAAGCAGGAGCCAGGGACGGGCAGTGAGGTGATGGCAGAGGTTCTATTTCATGTAAACTACTTCTTCATACAGCATCCCCATTGCCCTCCAAAGAGCATCCTGGAGAAAGGGCAGTAGGCAGGAGAACAGCTTTGGAGTGTAAGACTCCTGTGCAGGAGTAACCTTGGTTACAGAACTCTGCACCTCAATTCCTTATCCGTTTAATGTAACTAATAATTCCTACCTCAAAGGGTTGTAAGAATTAAATAGATAATGTATGTAAAGCACTTAGTACCCGGGGCATCATACTGGCCCAATATATGCTGGCTCTTTTATCATTATTGCTATTGTTGCTTTGTCATTATCATGAATATTATCATCCTCAGGGGAAGAGTGGTTATTTCAAAGGAAAAGTATAATGGCCTAGATAATCTTCAGTGAAAAGTTCACAGGTATTCCTCCTGTTAATCAAAAGCTTAGCAGCTTGGGTCATGTGGTTTCTGATGACACAGGTGCTCCTGGTAGAATTAGCAAAAGGGTAAAAAAAATAAATAAAGCAGCATTTGGTGCCCTACTTTTCTCCAGTGTGGTTTCCATGTTCTCCTAATTAAATTTTTGAGTAAACTCTGTTCCACAGCGTGCTGGGTTTACTCAGATGCGCTATAGAATGATTCACAGCCTCAGTAGAAACTTCTCTGCTCTGGGTGCCAAATTCCTTGCTGTAGGTGAGATACCAGAATTAATTTATTATTTCACCCTCACTTAATTAATTCCACTGCCAGCGACCTGTTGATGATGGACTTCTGTTGACAAGGCTGAGCAAAGTTTTATACCAAATAGTTTTAATAACTTGTTTACTGCTGGGTGGTCCGCCACTTTTGATTAAACTTCATGAGGATTGATAATCATCTTTTCCCCCACATGTCTGTAACCTTTAAGGGACATCTGATTTAAAAAAAAAAAAAAAAAAAAAGGTCATGGGTTCCAGAAACCCTTGTTCTAATAAATACGTTAGGCAGATGATGCTGAACGTGCAGCTGTTTCTTATCCTTTCTCCACCCCTCCCCTCACTCATTATTTTACAGCAATCCCCAACAAGGATAAAAATTAACACGAATAAATTAATGGTTTAATCTTGCAAGAGAATGGAGAGAGTTTACGATGTCTCACTGGGGAATGGGGCTCCTGTCTTTGCTGATGACCCAAACATGTCTGCCAAGGAGATATATGGTGTCCAGTCTCCCATTGAACTGCCACAGGAATGGATTGGCTGTGGCTACTGGCTTGACAGGAGCAATAAATATTAATTAGTGTGCTTGGCTACAGAGGGAGTAATGATATACACTGCTCCTCTGAAGCGTTAAATTGTAGTGTTAGTCTTGATAATGCCTCATCTTCTCCATCACGGCTGGAAAACATTTTGAGTTACATGCATCCCTGTATAGGCAACAGAATAAAGGTTTATCTGTTGTCAGGAATTACAGGTACAAAAGAGAGGGCTAAGACCGCTCATGAGTCAGGCACTAGGTACTCCCTATGTGATTGCTGTGTTTTGGTTTTTTAAATCATCATTTCAAGTGGTACAAATCAATTTCTCAACCGTTTGCTATTGTTAAGGGATAAAGCTGAAATGTTTTGCTATTGTCAAGATATTTGATTACGTTGGAAATGGATTTTAAAACTACTTGCCTAAAACAGCAGCCGCCATATGCATTAAATATTAGAAGGACTATGCTTATTAGATTATGGGGAAGTTGATAGGTTTACGGAGTTGGACTGAATTAGGATGTTCCTGAATGTTTGTGAATAACTATCTATAACAGCCTGGGAACTAGAGATGGCTGCTTTGGGGGACTAAAGATAAAACTGCTCTTAAAATTCAGCTCTGATAAGAAACAAACAAAAAAGTAACAACAGTCCAGGAAGCCATGATAAGCAAATTAACATTAGCACAGATTCTAGGCTTGCAACAAAACACATTTTTGAAATGGGTATGTTTAGTTGTTTACACCTGAAGTTACAGCAAAACAACAGCATTTCACTAAGAAAGGAGGCTCTAATTAAATACTGATATTTTCCAAATCCTTAATTATAATGGCTTACAGTTCTGCCTCAGGGCTTCTCTAGGAGCTAATTTGCTGGAATGTTACCATTTACGCTTTTTCATTTGTTGAAGATCTTGCTCCCTCTCAAATTGCCTTTTTTAGTTTGTTATAACTTCATTCGGCAATCTCTTTCTGGGAATGCTTCCTACCCCCTGTATAGGAAAGACTAACAAGAAACTTGGCAAACAAAGTTGCATTCTGGGTGGAATTCTACCCCCTCCTGCATGGCTTAAATGTGTTGGTATCTGTTTCTGTACTGCAGCTGCAAAGAAATCGTTTTGGGCAATTCAAGTGCACATGCGTTTCTTATTCTCTCCTGGAGCCCTGAGTTCTATCGGCTTATCCCCGAGCAAGTGTTTCCAGAGCTATAGGGGAGCAGTACCCAAAGGACACTGAAATATTAACTAATGACAAGTTGTCCTGAATCAGCAGGTACCTGGGGATTGGGGCCAGATGATTTCTGCCAAATACATCCCCAGGCAATCTCCCAGGACCCAGGCTGCTCCATTCAGTGGGCCATGCACTTCCCTGATTCCCTCCTCCCATATAACACCTCTACCTGCTTTCCTAGAGAGGGGCAGAGTTCACCTTCCCCCAGCCCTTGGAAAGGGTTTATCTAGCCTCTAGAGGTAGACTCTGCAATTATAATCCTCTATAGCTCCTGCCTACGAGACCCTTAAATAGAGGGACCACTATGTGAGGGCAGTTGATGGGGCGTAGGGGTAAATGCATGAACTGGCACTTCTTGTCAGCAGCATGGAGTCAGATCTCTAGAACTTCATCCTTGGCAGGGTGGACCAAGAGGTGAACAACGAGGCCCATGGGATAAGAGCTGGATGTATCCTCTAGCCTCAAGTAATTCCATGGACTAGAGATTCTGCTAGTTCTAAACAATTCATAAAAATGGCCAAGTTTCTAACCGTCATCAAAATATAGATAATGGGCCCTGGCCAGGAAGTTCAATTGGTTAGAGCATCATCCTGATACACCAAGGTTATGGGTTCGATCCTTGGTCAGGGCACATACAAGAATCAACCAATGAATACATCAAGAAGTGGAGCAACACATCAATGTTTCTTTCTCTCTCGAATCAATAAATAATTTTTTACATACAGGTAATAAATGCCATCCCTGAAGAAAATTAGAATGTGGATGCGATGGCCTCATTCTTAAACGCTGATTACTGGTATGTGCTTCCTTCCTCCTTTGTCAAGGAGCATGTATGGGGGACACATGGACAGGGCCAAGGGGAGGGTAAGATCGAGGGTGGGAGGTAGGGATGGCTGTGGTGGGGGGAGTGATGGGAGGGAATGGAGATAACTGTACTTGAGCAACAATAAAAAGAAAGAGAAGGAGAGAGAGAGAGAGAAAAGAAAAGAAAAAAAAAAAGAAAAATTTCAAAGTTCAATGCCCTCAACAAAAATCAAGGTATATCCAAAGACAAACCAAGAAATAATATTAAGGGACATATTAGTCCCATGCAAATTAAAAGTCTACCAAGTAAATATTGAGAAAAATTATAAAAACTGAGCTTTGGTTCTTTCCTTTGAACTCTAGAAATTCTTTAAAACTCTTTCATATACAAGATCTATCCAAGAAAAAGTCCAGCCATGGTTAATATAGGTTTGCGCAACATGATTCAACCTGGCAGCCAAGGAGAGTGAACCGGGATACTCATGAGTGAACAATGACAACTTCACTGTACTAGTCAGTGGGGGCAGTAGATGCTGTTGAATGAGCATCTGTACTGTGTGGCCGTCGCATTCAAAAGGACTGAGCAAGTAGAGCAACAAATCTGCATCAAATTCTGTGTTAAACTTGAACATTCCTCCACGGAAACTATTTGGATGATTCAGAAGGCCACAGCTGTGGGCAACTGGTGATTGGCAGCTTCATCACAACAATGCACCTGCTAATGCATCACATCTGGTGCAGTTTTTTTGGTGAAACATCAAATCACCCAGGTGACTCAGCCACCCTACAACCCAGATTTAGCACCCTGTGACTTCTGGCTTTTCCCAAAACTAAAATCACCTTTGAAAGGGAAGAGATTTCAGATTGTTGATGAGATTCAGGAAAATACCACAGGGAAAGCTGATGGCAGTTGGGAGAACTGTGTGAAGTCCCAAGGTGCCTACTTTGAAGGGGACTGAGGCATCATTGTCCTGTGTACAATGTTTCTTGTATCTTATATCTTCTTCAATAAATGTCTCTATTTTTCACATGGCTGGATACCTTTAGGACAGACCTTGTAGAAGAAGCCATATCTGCATGAGTCCTGGGCTACAACCTACTGATTGGAATTACTAAGCTTCCCTTAGGCATGGTTAAGAGACTCAAATGGGGCCCTAGCCAGGTAGCCCAATATGCCAAGGTTGTAGGTTCATTCCCCAACAGGGCACATACCAGAATCAACCAATGAATGCATAAATAAGGAGAACAAATTGGTTTTCTCTCTCCTAAAATCAATTTAAAAGAGAGAGAGAGAGAAAGAGATTCAAACAGGAAAACGTCCAGTTAGATGCAATTATGCTTTTTTCACAAGAACAGAAAAGTTCCTATTGAAACACTAAAAAAAATATATATCTTAAAAGTGTGCTAAATAAGGAGGATTTAAAATAAAAATACTAATGGAATTTGGAACCAAACAGATCTGGGTTTAAATATGGACTCACTGAGAGATGGTCCATCTTGGGTAAGTCATAAGCCTCAGTTCCTCATCTGTAAATTGAGTGCAGTGGTAAGTGTCCAAAAAGGGCTGTCAGGAGGATCACCTGAGATTATGCTTACAATGTTTGGTACTATGCTTAATGATAATAAACAGGTGCCATACCTAGTAATTATATAATACTAGCAATTGCTATAATTATTGCCATTAAATTAAATTCCAAAATCTGTGTCATGACTCATAAGGCCCTCCATCATCAGATCCTCTTCACAGGTATACCATGTGGTAAGCAGAGTTACAACCATCAGAAGATTCCATGATGAGATAGCATGCTCAGGTGAATATATAAAGAGCCAATCAACTGATTTTAAAATGGGAAGACATTCATGGATTAGCCAAGTGAGTCCAATAAAATCACATGAGCCCTTAAAAGCAAAGGTAGGCAGAGCAGAGAGATTCCAAAGCTGAGAAGGATTTAACCTGCTGGTGCTGGCTTGAAGATGGAAGGAGCCACATGGAGAGTGTGACAAAGAAGTGAACTCAGCCAACCATCAGGGAGGATCTCGAGCCCCAGATGAGAAGTATAGGATGGCTGACATCTTGATTTCAGCCTGGGAGACTCTAAGCAGAGAAGTCAGCTGTGCTCAGACTTCTGACCTTCAGGAACTGTGAGATAATAAATGGATGTTGTTTTGAGCCCTATGTTTGTGGTAATTTGCAACTGCAGCAATAGAAAACTACTATAGCCATCCACTCATTACAAAGCAGACAGTGTTTTAACGTACCATGGTCTTCCTACCTCAGGGCCTTTGCACAGGCTGCTCCCTCTGCCTGTGATCTTTCCCCCAACTCTTCACCAAACTAATACTGTTTATTCATTCTTTTGGTGTCAGCTTAAATTTTATCTCTTCATAGGAGTCTTCGAATTTCTTATCTAAAGTGGGTTTCACCCATTTCAACTCCCTCTCTCAGGACCCCCTAGTTTCTTCCTGAGTTTTTGTCAGAGTTTGTAATTATCTTGTCTTTTTTTCTTGTTTAACATATCCTCCTACTTGACTGTAAATGCACCACACACCATGAATTCAGCAAACAGTTGTTGAATACACATAGATTAATGCTTTACTTCCTCAGTCTTTATGAATTATATCTACTTCCATGAGATAGACACTATTATTACCCCCATTTTACAGATGAGGAACGTAAAAAGTAAAGAGATTAAGTAATAGTCCCAAGATGACACAGCCCCTAAGTGACTGGACCCAAGAATGATCCTAAAGTTCCTGTTCTTAATGTCTGAGCTTCCATACCCCTCTGATGTGAGTTCTACAGGCAGGAAAAGACGTCAGAGTGAGCCAACAGATTTTATTCCCCCAAATCCAGATGTAACTCTAAGATGCAACAGACCCTTGAATTGAAACTTCTGCCTCATGCCACAGCGCTAAAGGCATGGTCTCACTGTTAGTGTTCTAGGGCTGCTGAAACAAAGTTGGCAACTTAGAACAACAGAAATGTGTTCTCTCACAGATCTGGAAGCCAGAAGTCTGCAGTTGAGGTGCCGGCCAGGCCATGCCCCCTCTGAAACCTGTAGAGGGGAATCCTTCCTTGCGTCTTCTTAGATGGTTGGCTGCAATCTTTGGTGTTCCTTGGCCTGTGCATACATCACTCCAGTCCCTGCCTCCACTGTCACAGGGTGTGTTCCCCCGTGTGCCAGTCCAAATTTCCCCTTTCTATAAAGAGACCAGTCATAGTAGATGAAAGGCCCACCTTCCCCCAGTATGACCTCACCTTTACTAACTGATTACATCTGCAATGACCCTACTTCTGAATAAGGTCACATTCTCAGGCACTGGGGGATGCGATTTCAACCTATGACTTTGGGGAACACAATTTAACTGCTGACAATCTCCAAACTGCCTTCTGTGATCTTGATATTGATCAGAACGAGGAGTGTTCTCTGTGTCTGTTTGGTCCTGCTCCTCTTTCTCTGCTGATGTGGCTTCTCCTTCCCGGGAAAACCACAGGGACTGAGGTCAGAGCCGGCCGCTGCTGCCCCGTTGTCTACAAGAGCAGGGGGCGGTTAGAGAAAAGGCTTGTTTGTGAAAGCCAAGCTCTGTCTCCTCATTCCTTTCTCTTTCACTGCCTGCTTCATCCTTGCTCTCTGCCCAGGCTCCTTCCTGCGTGGTCATTTGTGCAAAAGCACGTGACAGGCCTGTATGACTGTAAAAGTGTGATCACTGTCTTGGACATTTAATTTTGCAAATGACAGTTTTACAAAAACATCTGCAGTATTCTGGTTGACACCTTTCTTGGTGGTTCTCACTGGAGACAAAAATAGAAACGTGTACAGCAGACCAAAATTAATGGAGCCAGGTTATTAAAACACTAAAATACCCACTCCTGACTCTGCAGCTAGTCACGACTCATACATGTTTTATTGTGCTAACAAGAGACCACTGCACCGCTTGAAGCATGACTTTGAGGTCGCCGAGCACGGGGAATGCTCCCACTGCTTCACAGCTACCACAGGTTATATGTGTGGAGCCTGCGTATTTGCAGAAGAAAAAAAAACTATATTTTAAAATTAGATGGTCAAAATTTTCCAATGATAGAAAAATGTAAGATTAAACCCATGAAATGTGCTTTAGGACACCCAGTATATATTGGGACTGGAACAAAGGATTTCTAGCTTTCAGCAAAATCCGTGTTGTGTTTCTTGAGCTGTTTGTTCCCACTTACCTCAAGCTCCCCTCCAGCCCATGGCTGCTGGAAAGAAAGCAGTAAGAATACAATATTCCAGCATTGAACCACACTGCTGTTTATGAGGGCCTGGCGTTCTGGTTCAAGTGCTCCAAAATAATAATAAGATACTTAAAACTGCTGTGGCTTGGGCATGGGCAAAGAGAACAGACTCTGCCCTTTGCAGTACAGGGACAGGCATTAAGCCTTCATGCCTGCATCTCGGAGGAGGTCTGAGGGGTCCAGAAGAAGGACTGGGGAGACAGTTCTAACAAGGAGCACTCAGGGAACACAGGGTCATGATTATTTGCCAACTGATAAATTGCGTGAGTGTGAACTGATAGACCAATGCTGTGCAAATTTATACCCCAAAACTCATCTTCAATGTACCAATCTGTAGACACAATTCACCAACAAGGATCTGGGTAGGTATTTTCTTTGGGGTAAGATGTGAGTTCACTCAACTGTCCCTTGCTATGGCTCCTCAAGTTTTTGTGAAGCCACTGAGCTATGGCATTGTTTTACCTGGGCCTTAGCTGTTCCCATGAAGGTCTCACTGAGTCAGGGGAGTCCCTATGTCACTAGATAGTTAGCCCCCATTCACAAAAGCTGGTGTTTTCCTGGACATTTCCAATACGGGTTGCAGCATTTTTTACAGGAAGTACTTCCTTTTACAGGAAACAAATAGATTCAAAGACAGTCCTATGAAGAGATTTTTCTGCTCAGTAGATGCTGCTCACTTGGAATGTAGCTTCAGATGTTCCCTAGATAATTTCCCGTTACACTCTGTGATGTAGCTGTCAGGTCAAAATGGAATAGTTAATTCCTATAGTGAGGAAAGAACAACTGAAAAACCCATCAACTGTTTCTGTTGAGCTGAGAAGAAGCAAAATGATAGCCGCAAGAATAATCCATAAATTGGAGTTAGTTGTCAACAATTAAAGCACAAATTTCACATTTGAATAAAATGTGGATGTCCAGACTGGCTTTAAAAAGTGGATCCTCTAGCCACCGCATTACAAGGCGTAATTTACAGCCATCGCAGTAAGGACGGCTGGCCAATGCAAATTCACCACCGTCACCACCTACTGGACTCATTTCCCTTACCTGTGTAACTGCTGCAGGCATTGCAGGTTTTGACCCTTGATTTTGTCTGTCTATTGCCAAAGCCAATTCCTTTCTGTAAGGAAAGAGCCTGGAATTGATTAAAAGTTTTAAGAAATTAACATGAATTTTCTTAGTCCTGCTCTTTGCACATGAGATTCAATACTCATACGATCCCAAAACATCTTCAACGGCTATTCAATTCAGATGCATTTACTTAAACAGGCAATTAGCCCTGACAATAAAAGGCTGAAAAGAAATTGAATTCACAAATCTGCTACTTGTTCTTCTCTAGATGATGCCATTAGTCAGTGTCCAAGTGTCTATGTGTAGCAAATACTGTGCCAGTTCTGATACCGAGGAGATTGGAGATAGGAATGTCTAATGTTTCAGAAAACAGAGGCGGAAGAGGGGTTGGCAGAGAAATGGTAAATGGATTTACTTAATGTCTACTGAGCACACAACACTCTACTAGGCAGGTTGTGGGACTGGAGGAAGGAGTAAAGCTTGAGAGAATGAACAAAAAAATTGCATGCGTATATATTATATATAAATATGAATATATATATTTTTATATATGACATAGTTGCCACCGATTAGGAAATAACTGTAGAATATATTTGCAAATCAATGACTGGTATTTAAGATACAAGTATAACTTCTTTTACAACTTAACTATTTTTTAAATAAGAAAAACAAATGCACCATGTCATGTAAAGAGTCTCTTTACAGAACATTGATACATTGTCAAATATATGCACAAACATGCTGAAAAATTTTCAAAAATATAGTCATTTTACCTCTCTGCATGGAAAGAACTAGTATGACCTACAGAGTTTCCTCTATGAAACCTGATTTGGATTTGCCAAAAGGGAGAAGATGGTTAAATTAAGAAGCCATACATATTTTACCACCGTGTACAGTGAAGGGAAAGAAAAGACATTGTACAAATCACTTACACGCTATCACCTCCCTCTCTCTTTTCTCTAAACACCTGCCCTTTCTGTACCCTGGAAGTCATCCTCTCCAGATCTGAAGTCCAGCCCATGTCCTTCCACTGGCAAGTCGCAAGCCCTGAACTGGACCTGAATGACCAACTGCTTCTTCTCTTGGACAAAAGGCACTTACTCTCCAAATATAAGGCTTGACCCAGAAATAAGCCCATGCCTATCTGGTCAATTAATCTATGACAAGGAGGCAAGAACATACAATGGGGTAAAGATAATCTCTTCAATAAATGGTGTTGAGGAAACTGAACAGATACATGCAAAAAAATGAAACTAGATCACTTCCTTACACCATATGAAAAAGTAAATTCAAAATGGATTAAAAACTTAAATGTAAGACCTGAAACCATAAAGCTTCTAGAAGAAAAAAACAACATAGGCAGTAAACTCGTTGACATTGCTCTTAGCAGTATTTTTTTTTTTTTTTTTTTTTAGATATGTCTCCTTGGGTAAGGGAAACAAAAGAAAGAACAAATAGGACACATCAAACTAAAACGTTTCTGCACAGCAAAGGAAACCATCAACAAAATGAAAATGCAACCTACTAAATGAGAGAAAATATTCACTAAATGTTTAGAGGAACTCATACACCTTACAACCACTTCCCCCCAAAAAAGCAATCTGATTTAAAAATGGGTGGAGGGCCTGAATAGACAACTGAATAGGACCTGAATTCTCCAAAGAGAATTCATCCATACAGATGGTCAATAGACATATGAAAAGATGTTCAACATCACTAATCATCAGGGAAGTACAAATTCAAACTACAATAAGATATCACCCAACACCTGTCAGAATGGCTATCATCAATAAATCAACACACAATACATATGTTAGCAAGAATGTGGAAAAAAGAAAACCCTCATGCACTATTGGTGGGATTGTGAATTGGTACAGCTACTGTGGTAAACAGTATGGAGGTACCTCAAAAAATTAAAAATAGAACTACCATATGACTTAGCAATTCTACATCCCGGTATTTAGCTAAAGAAATCCAAAGTACTAATTTGAAAAGATATATGCACCCCAATGTCCATTGCAATACTACTTATAATAGCTAATATAAACAACATAAGTGTTCATCAGTAGATGAACAAACATAAATGCAATGAAATATTATTCAGCCACAAAAAAGAATGAAATCTTATCATTTGTGACAACATGGATGGACCTAGTTGAAATAAGTCCAACAGAGAAAGACACATACAATATGATTTCACATACATGTGGAATCCAAAACACAAAATAATTGAACAAAAAACATTTCAAAGATAGAGAAAATTGATGATCGCCAGATGGGGAAGGGGTTGGGGGGTTTGCCAAAAAAAAGTGAAAGGGATTAAAAAGCACAAATGACCAGTTATAAAAACAGTCACAAGAATATACAATATAGGGAATATAGTTGATGACATTGTAATAATCATGTATGGTGTATAACTATGATGGGTACTAGACTTACAACAGTGATCATTTCATAAGTTATATAAATCTCTAATTACTATGTTGTATACCTGAAACTAACATAATATTTTAGCCAACTGTAGTTGAAGAAATAAAATTAATATTTAAAAAAAATAAATAAAAGGCTTGAGAAAAAACAACTTATAAGAATAAACACTAATTTCAAACACACAGAGAAAGCCTTTTCTTCCACAATTAAGCATAGACTTGACTAAGATGCTCTTGCTGAACTGAATGGCCAAAAAAATACACATTTTGAATCTGTTGTTTCATAATAGATTGGGTAGGGGTGAGTTAGTGTACATTTATATTCCTTAATTTATTAAATAAACATTTAATGAGTACCTAATGTGTACTTAAGTTATGTTTCAGATACTGGAGATATAAAAACGCAGCCTCTGATTTAAAGGGACTCATTCCTACAGGAGAGTCAGACAATAATAAATGCTATAATAATAGTATGAACAAGGTATTACAGGAGTACTTCAGAAAGAAGGATAGCATGTGTATCAGTTAGCTACTGCTGCATAACAAAGTATCTCAAACTTGGACTCAAAACACTAACCATGGATAATTTCTCACATGTCTCAGGGTTAGTCAAATGATTCTGTTGATCTCAGCATGACTCAAGTACGCATGTCAGTCAGATGATGGATGGCCAGTCCAGGGCAGCCTTGGCTGGGTCAACATGTGCTGACTTCTTTGTTTCATGTGTTTCATTTTCCAGTAGGATTCCCTGGACATGTCCACCTAGAATAAGCAAAGGATCAAGGAGAAGAGGAAAAAAGCATAAATTGACACATGCTTTTTTTAAGCATCTTTTTAAGTCAAGTTTATTCCTGTCCCACTATCCAAAGCAAGTCACATGAACAAGCCCAGTGTCTGTTAGGGAAGGAACTCTCAGCTGACAGAACAAAGGATATGGACACTGGGAGGCCATTTAATAAAGGGCATGGATACAATCACCCTACCACAGCGAAGAAAGAAGAACAAAGGCGATGTGTCACTGTCTTCATAGGATGTAGAATTTTACCATGTGCAGGCAGGAAAAGGGTATTCCAGGTGTCAGAGGAATAGAAATATAGTTTCTCTACTGGAAAGGAGAGATTGGAAGAAAAAGAGGACTTGGAAGCCACGAGACCAGTCAGGAGCTACTGCAGTTGCACAAGCAAAATGTAAAATAAATAATAAAATACAAATAAAATAAAATAAACTTGAGCAACGGTGGCAGCAGCATGGAAAACAAGGGGAGAGATTGAGAGGTGCGGTGGGAGCAGACTCTGCAAGAATGAACTGATACAGGAGTGGGGAAAAAGAAGGGTCAAACGTGAACTGAAGTATATATGGTAAGCACCTGAGCTCACGACCGTGCTAGTAACAGGTCATAAAGGAGAAGTGAATTTGGAGGCAAAGAGACGGGATGAGTTCAGTTTTTGTCATGTTGGTTTAGAGGTGTCTGCAATAGTAGAAAGATCTAGTAGCCTACCACGTAAAGAAAATTTTCAAAGATTAATGAACTCTGCTGAGGGCAGTTGTGGTAAATTGTAAAAAGCCATGGAACAAAGCTAACACTGCTAGAGTCCCAGCTCATCCCCTTATTAACTGGGTAAAAATCTCAGGATGAAGCAGAGAAGAAAATATAACCACATGGGGGGTTACCAATTGTTCATTCACTGGTATCTTTTGAATCCTTGCCTTTGCTTTTGCTTTAGCTCTGCCTCTTCCTTCAGCCTACATCCCTGCTCATTTTTTAAAACCAGTCATGCCTACAAAATTCCACTGGGGAAAGAAAAGATCTGTGTATCCAGAGAGACATTCATTTTACCTACAGGCTTCATAAACCATTTGGGATTTTTTAAATATCAATGAGTTCTGTTCAGATAAGCTACTGCTGTAATTTTTTAAACCTTTAAGTTATTGTAATTTTAAAAATAACTGTTTTGCATTTATATGAAGACATTTTTGCATCAAGGAAAGTCTTGATTCAAGTAACTTTTATGTATGACTTCAGAAAGTTTACTGAGTTTGTAAACATGATTTTGAATGGATTTGAATGCTAAAAACTTTTCCAGAAATACACATGTGCAATTTCATGTTGAAAGTATGTAGAAAACCAGAGGGTCATTGTACCGAAACTGACTCCACAGACCACCTTTGAGAACAGAACTATGTTTACTATAAAAATTTAGGTTAACTTCTGGGTGAAGAGAGCACAGAGTTAATAAGGGGTCTTTGGAATAACCAAATCTAGTCAGGCCAATCACACTCCCGGATGGCACTAAACTTGATCTGGGTCTGAGGGACCAGAGAGATGTGGGTAGAATGAGAGAGAGAGAAGATAATGCAGAAAACTTACAAGGGAGATGGTCCATTCTGTGCTGGATAACCAGCAATCATTTGCAAGTGGCATGAAAAGTTGAGCAAAACACAGAATCCTGAGACCACTGAAAACTCCTGAACCGATGTATGAGATCAAACTCATTATCTTGGCCTATTAAAAGGGGCTTCCTAGATCTTTCTCTTTGCTCTTTAAGTTTCTGTCTCCCTACTCTGGCTAGATGGGTCCACCTCAATATCCTACCAGCCCACCACACTTTAGAGCTAGGGTTGGCATCCACCCACAGTAGAGAGAGCATGGGTCTCAAAGCTGACTGTGCGTAGGTGTCACCTATGAAGCTTTGTCAGCTTTGTTATTTGTTTTTAATATAACTGTCCTCCCTCTCCCAAAGAAAGAGGACAGATATATTAAATTTCTCAGCATCAGAGTCTAGGTCTAATGAAAGTTTGTGGAGACAATGAAGAAAATTGACATTTGTTTTGAAGGTGATTTTAATGAGTCTGATAATGATTGACACCTCCCTACAGAAACATGATGCATAGGTCACAAAAAGAGACACCCATGTCTCTTCCTGGTGGCAGATTAATGACTTTTTGAAAGCTGCCATCTTTAAGAGGCTATGAGACGTATCATAGTGAGAGACTGCATAAGAATAAAAGCCAGGGATTCTCTCCCAATATGTCAGCATCTTGCAGAAAGCCTTGGTTGGTCTGCAGCTCAGTTACATTCACTGTGGGGCCACACTCTAAAAAAGGGACTTCGGGTCTCTATTGTTCTCCCTTTTGAAGGGGCTAGCGTGAGAAGAGCCTTATAAGCAGGGTAAACCAGCCCAAGCATGTAGGTGCCCACTGTTTGAGGAGTTGCTAAAAAAATTTTAAAAAGGAAAAAATAAAAATAAAAACATAGAGGCAATTAAAAAAAAAACCTTAAATTTGCAGATTTATTTCCGAACTTTTTAATCATTATTTGGGTTTCTTTTCTAAATCCTCTTAATCAATACCTATTCTACTCATAAACAGAAATTAAAATTTATGTTGATTCTATAAGAGATGTAAAAAAAAAAACCAAAAAAGATAGGCTGCAAGGGTGAGTGTAAGAGCAGACTCTCCCCGGAAAGAAGGGTGTTGTCAAGGGTCTATCCTTAGGTTTGCTGATTCATTAGAAGGACTCACAGGATTCACGAAAGCAATAGTCATACCAGTAACTCAATATGACGGTTAACTAGAGTAAAATAAAACAAATTAACATCAGCAGAGACCAGACACAAGCTTCCCCTTGTCCTCCCCCCAGTGGAATTATATGGACAGCACTTAATTCTGTCAGGAAAAGCAAAAAAGAGTGACAACACATAGAGAGTGGTGTCAACCAGGGAAGTTCACAGAGCCTTAGTGTTCAGGGTTTTATTGGGCTCAGTCACGCAGGCATGGTGCACCCTTGTGGATGACTTTCATTTCTCAGCCTCCAGGACCTCAAGAAGTAAAACTGATACAGAGGGACCAAGACTTCAACCATAAATCACATTGTTAGTATAAACCACCTGGTGGGGTTCAAGGCCACAGGTAAACATTGACAATTTTGTCAAATAGAATATTGCAAGGTCTTCGAGGTTGTCTCTCAGGAGCCAGTTGAGAGCGAGACCTCTCTTTGGAATGGGCAGGGTTTCAACACCCCAGGCCTGCTGCGTGGAACCTTTACAGCACCACAGGGAAGCAACTCAGATACACTCTCTGGGGCTATTCATGGAAAATTCTGTTTGTCTTTCCATGAAGGAAAGGGAGCACTGCTCTGGAAGCCCCGCATTCATTATTCTTACAGTGAAAGCCAAAACTGAAGTCCAATCACACATGTCTTTGAGCTCTCAAATTTATGTCTATAATGCATAACACCTTGCTATCTATCACACATATGAAAGAAGAGCATACATATATACTGAGAAACAACAATGAAAACCCAAGTCTTTCCACATTTTCTATGCTACTTAATCAGTTTTCTGCTAAACACTTTGGAAAGTTGAGAAATAGCCCTTAGCCTTCAAATAGTCTTCAGCCACCAGTATTTTCTTTCCTTCTTTCATATACTTGACAATCAGGTATTTTTTTAAACACACATTTTATAGAAATAGTCAGTTTTTAACAAAAAATACTGAAGACCTTTATGCACCTTTTGCTGCCTACTTTAATGTACTTGCAAATTAGATCTGTGCTCTTTGATCAAGGTTGATTTCTTTGTGTCTGTTTTTAATACTTTCACCAGTGGGCATCAGAAGCTTTGAGACATGCTAAGAATTGTATCTTTTTTATAGGTTGAGAAGAAAGAATCTGCAACATTCAGAGAACTAAACAGACTGGAAGTTTGCTTTGAACCTGGGACTCTCCCACACTGTACTCAAGCCCATTCCAAATTTGTACAGGTGTATGCCACATGAACAGATGAGGAAATGTGGTTATAAGAACCCTCAGGATGTACCTGAGCCCAGAATGCATTTCTCCCAAAGTGGACTTGTGCATCTGTTACAAACTTGAAGTATCTATTTGCCAGCAAGGAACTACTTAAACTGCTAAGCTCGTACCCCATTAGACCTTATGGTTTTAAGTAGAAAAAAAAAGGACACGATAAGATGACATGACAGGGGTGTCATGGTGTGCTTAATGTGAAGAAGTGCAGAGCACAACAGAAGAGGCATAAGAGTTGCTGTGTCCTAACTTGTGGAATAGGATGGTGATCATATTGCCATCCTTTTGCACTGGGAATGCATTGCTAATTGAGAGAAATGTTGAATTGCAGAGGGTATTTAATGTGGCTTTTGTAACAAGCACTGTGGAGAGCAAAAACATATATATAATCATTTGGAAAATCAATATGGCAAAGATGTCCCGCATTCCAGACCCTGGATATGCTTAAAGATATTCTCTTTATACAGTCCTTACCCTCCTTCTTTGTAACACCCATGCCCTAGATTCTTGCTCCTCTCCCTGCTTTGCAATCTCCTAAACCTGATTTTTTGTCATACTTCTCCAAGTTTTCATTCCCTTGACAAACAGCGTTTAGTACCCATTCAATCAATCCCTGCCCCCTTGGAGCTTAAATGGGGCAAAACAGATCATTAACATAATACACATGCAAACTAAGTATATTAGAAGGTGCTGAGTGCTCTAGAGAAAAATAAAACAAGGTGAAAGGAAGAGGAAATGCCGGAGGGTTGAACCAAAACTTCCCTGTGTTCCTTCTGTTTCCCTTTGTATTTCTCTCAGCTGTCCTAGGGTGCCGGTTGTTTGATTCTTCGCTGGGAGAAAGCAAATCCTTTTCCTGTCTTCCTTGTCTTCTTGCTAGTGTGTCCAATGAACCAATAATAACTGATATTTGAATTATTTATTTTAATCCTCATAACAACCTGTATGAAGAAAACAATCCTCAGAAATGTGAATAACTTGGTTAAAGTCAAACAGCTACTAAATTAACAGAACAGGAATCTCAAATCAAGATTCTCTGAAACTGAACTCCCTG
The DNA here is from genome assembly GCA_039655065.1 of Glossophaga mutica. Lineage (NCBI taxonomy): Eukaryota > Metazoa > Chordata > Mammalia > Chiroptera > Phyllostomidae > Glossophaga > Glossophaga mutica. The sequence goes on along the minus strand of CM077304.1, from coordinate 18,228,046 downwards.
GATTTTGTACACATGATGGCTCCCAATGTTGGACACCCAAAAGAGAAACTAAAGGCATGACTATCAGGTCAGGTGGAGGAGAAAAATGCCTTGGGTGAAATGGCAAAACAATCATTCAAGAAGGCAACAGGTAAACTGTTTTGGTGCATATTATGGGTGCTCAAGCAACCATTCAACAAATGTTTATTGAGTATCTACTATGTGTTAAGTACTAAGAGTCATCATCTACTTTCCCTGAAAATAAAATTATATTAGATTCAAATCAATACACAGTGGCCAGCTGAGGAATACATTTTTTAATTACATTTTATTGGTTACACTATTACAGTTGTCCCAATTTCCCCCCTTTACCCCCATCCACCCAACTCCCTCACTGTGTGAGGCAATCCCCACACCACTGTTCATGTGCACGGGTCAAGCATATAAATTCTTTGGCTACTCCATTTCCTATACTGTACTTTACATCCCCATGGCTATTCTGTAACCACCTATATGCACTTCTTAATCTCCTCACCTCTTCCCATCTGGCAACCATCAAAACCTTCTTCATATCCATGATTCTAACTCTGTTCTTTCTGTTTTATTAGTATTCTAGATTCAATTGTTGATAAATGTGTATTTATTGCCATTTTATTGTTCATGGTTTTGATCTTCTTTTTCTTAAGTAAATCTCTTTAATATTTCATATAATAGTGGTTTGGTGATGATGAACTTCTTTAGTTTTTTCTTGTCTGGGAAGCTCTTTATCTGCCCTTCAATTCTAAATGACATTTTTGCCTTGTAAAGCAATCATGGCATTAGGTCTCCACCTTTCATGACTTTGAATATTTCTTGCTAATCCCTTCTATCCTGCAAAGTTTCTTTTGAGAACTCAGCTGATAGCCTTATGGGAACTCCCCACAGGTACCTTCTTTTCTCTTACTGCTCTTAAGATTCTCTCTTTATCTTTAACCCTTAGCATTTTAATTATGATGTGTCTAGGAGTGGGCCTCTTTGCATCCATCTGTTTGGGACTCTGTGCTTCTTGGACTTGCATGTCTATTGCCTTCACCAAATTAAAAAAGTTTTCTTTCTTTTTTTTTTTCAAATAGATTTCCAACTTCTTGCTCTTTCTCCTCTCCTTCTGGTACCCCTATGATGAGAATGTTGGAATGCTTAAAGTTGCCCCATAGGCTGCTTACACTATCCTCATTTTTTTACTCCTTTTTCTTCCTATTGTTCTGATTGTTTTTTTTTGCTTCCTTATGTTCCAAATCAATGATGTTATTCTCAATTTCATTTACTCTACTACTGTTTCGCTGTAAATTCTTCTTCATTTCAAATAGTGAATCCTTCATTTCTGACCGGACCTTTTTTATGCTGTTGAGGTCCTCACTAAGTTCCTTGAGCATCATTATAACCACTGTTTTGAACTCTGCATCTGATACATTACTTATCTACAGTTAATTTAGCTCTTTTTCTGGAGTTTTTTTATGTTCTTTCATCTGTGCTATGTTTCTTTGTCACCTCATTTTGGCAGCCTCCTGTGTTTGTTTCTATGTATTAGGTAAAACCTCTTTGACTCCTGTCTTGGTAGTGTAGCCTAATGTAGTAGGTGTCCTGTAGGGTCCAGTGGCACAACCTCCCCTATTACCCAAGCTGGGTACTCGAGATGCATGCTTTGTGTGGGATGAGTATACCCCTCCTTGTAGATGAGTCTTGATTACTGTTGGCAGATCAATGGGAGGGATTTACCCAGACCAATCAGCTTCAAGGATTGGCTGTGACCACTGACCACCAACCTCCACCCTCTATGGAGGATCAACTGTCCAGGGGCAGAGTGATTGTGCTCTGGCATGATCTGTAGCTGTCCACTAGGTGTGCAGGCTCTAGGGTTTCCCAGGTTGGTGAAGGCCAAGGTCAGCCTCAACATGTGTTTTGGCCAGGGCCATCCTGCCTGGGCTACAAAGCAATCTGAGATGGCTTCTACTTGTTCTGGGCTTGGAGATTCCCAGGCAAAGCCAAAGTGTGAATCTAGGCTGGCTGCTGCTAGTGCTGTGCCTAGGGACACTTAGCAAGAGATATGGGGTCTGGGGGCTCACTGAGACTGACTGCTGCTTGTTTGAGAGGATTTAGGAGGTTGTGAGTCATGAGCCAAGATCAGCCATTCATATGGAAAAGTCTCCATTAACAACTTGGGTGGGCTGTCGGTCAAGATAGTGGTATAGGTGAACACAGAACACCTCTTTGTACAACCACATCAAAATTACAACTAAATTATAGAACAACCATCACTCAGAATTGTCAGAAATTGAATTGAATGGAAGTCTGACAACTATGGAATTAAAGAAACCACATCCATCCAGACTAGTAGGAGGGGCAGAGACATGAACAGGCTGATCCCACAACCATATGTGGTTGATAACAACAGGAGGGATATCTTGGGAATGAGGAGTCCTAGCCCCACACTAGGCCCCTTAGCCCAGGGTTCCAGTGATGGAAGACAAGTCCCTATAACTTCCAGCTGTGAAAATCCAGTGGTGATACAGTTGGTGGAAGAAAATTCTGGAGTCCCAAGCAGTTTCTCTTAAAGAACCCACACACAGACTCACCTACTCAGACTCTCTCTCTCTCTGAGTTCCAACACCAGGATAACAGCTGGAAAGGCACCATTGGTATACAGGAAGGAAGTGAAGGATCTGGCATCAAGGTGAGAGCTGGGGACAGCTTTCTTCCAGACAGAAAGTCCATTGACCTTTTTCTGAACTACCCCCCCACCCCCACCCCACAGAGCCACAGAGCCAGCAGACAGGTGCCATGTCTGAGACTCCATCAACCTGGCTAACACTGTTTGCCCCACCCTGGAGATCTCCTGAGACTCCGTCCCACCCAACTTAAGGAATATACGTTTCAAATGAAAATAGGATATCATATTAATAATTGTCTTGTGGGCCTATTAACTTGAATAGGGGTCTAGAAAATAGTTTCTGACATATGGAAAAGAAAAATAAATATAGGACATAGGAAGTGCAAATAAACTAAATGTAAAATCAAGAACAAAATTAAGTGTTAAATCAGAGAGTGTTCATCATTACATTAATCATGAGTTCAGTAGGGTGAATTAAGGCAATAGCATTAATCACTATAAATTCCTCCTAAAAAACCTTAAAGAGAGACATTGTGAAAAAGAGTTACGGTGTAACAGATGAAGCACAGAACTTAAAACTGTCCGATCCAGATTCTGTCATTCAGCAGTTTTGTGACCTTTTTCTATAAAATGAAGTTAATAATCCTTACCCAGCGGGGTTGGAACTACATAAGGTCACATGTGAATGGGGCACCAAGTGAGCATTTTTGTCAGGGCTCTTGCAACTGCAGGGGACAGATCTCCAACTCCCAAGGTTATTTACTGACCTGCATGAATAAAAAAGAAGCACAGTGCTAGTGCTTTAGGTATGTCTGGAGGCAAAGACTCAACTGATGTCAGCGGGAGCCCAGTCTCTCCACCTCTCGGCTAACTTTATCCTCAGGTGGACCCTTCCCTTGAGGAAACAGAGTGGCAGCTGGCAGTTCCACACTCAAATCTTCCTAGTTACAGAGCAACTTCCCCATAATCCCACCTGAAACTTTAATCGGACCCTCCTTGGCCTGGATTGGGTCATGAGGCTAACTCTAAATTAGTCATTAAGAACAGGTAATTTTGCACTCTGATTTGCCTGGTTTGGGCCATCTGCCTTGCTTTGGAGCCAGAGATAAAGTCAGCCCCAACTGATCTACAAGCACTAAGGAAGAAAAGGATAATGTCCCAGAGGAAACCCAGAATGCTATTGTGAGAAGAAATATAAAATGACAAAAGCAAACTAAATTCCCTCATTCCATTGTATTTGTTGCCTCTAGATCTGTTGGATTTGGATACTATCTCTCTGAATGGATCAAAAATAGAATATAGAACTCAGTTCCTGTGCGATTCATGTTTTCTAAATAATGTCTCTTCTTCAGGAAAATGTAATAATAATAATGCTTTCTCTGAGCATAAAGAGCCCACTCAAATAGCCTGCTGCTTCAGAAAAAAAAGATCCATTCCTATGAAAAATGCACTTCTTGCTTGGCTCACAAACTAGGAAGATATTGGAATATTAATATTTAGTGCATGCACCTAGAAATGACCCTGTATGCATAAATATGCCTTAGTTTTTCCATTTATACCTATATCAAGGAAAAATTAAATTATGATATATGGCGGTGAAGAAATGAAATGAAACACCACACATATATTAAACCTAAAGAATAGAAATGAACCCACAACACAAGAAAATTTGGAATCTCACATACTCTGCTTTCCTTAATATGGATCTCTGTGCTTCCCTGTCTATTTCTATTGACTAGTTGTGTGAACTTGGTGATGTATAAAATTAATAGCTTTTTACCTTTCCTTTGCCTGGAAAGAAAGAACTTCATAAAGCAATTCTCTCCCATCTTAAACGAAACATCTTTCTCTGTCTACCACCCAATGCCTCCCTTCCTTCAAAGCCGCAGCTCTGGAAGAGGCAGTCTACACTAGCTGTTTCTGCTCTTCTGCCCCCACGCCCATTCACCCACAAGCCCGTGTCTCGACCACATGGCAACTTCCCTCACCAATTAGCTTTTTCCCAAGTTCAACAGACACTTTCCAGTCCTTATTTAATGTATCTGTAACAGTCTCTGCTTCTGGCAACTCTCCTTCCTTCATTTCCACTTCGCCAGTGTCTGCTGGTTTTCCCTGCACTTCTTCAGGTGCTCCATTTCAGTCTTCTTCTCAGCCCTCTTTCCTCCACCTACCTCTTAAACAGGGTTCCCGTGGGTTGCTTCTTGCTCTACATCTTCTCCCCAATCCTATGTCTTCACTCACGCCTTGTATGCTCATGGCCCCAGACCTTTATCTAAAGCGCAGACCTTTCTATCAAACTGCCACTGGACTTCTCCACTGGACAGTCCTACACTTTCGTAGACCATTTTTTTAAAAAGGAAAGAGGACTAGGAAAAGAGGCCTGGGAAACAGCAATATCTAGAAGACATATGGAGGAAGAAGAACACTGAGGTTGCGCTGAGGTGTGTAATGAAACCAGAAGTGAAGGATGTCCTGGCAGCCAAGGAAAGAGAGGCTTTGTGAAAGAAAAAGGGCACAGATGTATTTTACATGCAATAGCAAGTGACATGAGGACTGAAAACTGACCCTTTAAAAGAACAGCTAGAAGATCCTTAGTGACCTTGACAAGAGACTTTTCAAGGGTTAGGACAAGAGGCAGATTGCAGTGAGCTAAGGAGTAATTAAGAAGTAAGAAAATGGATACAGAGTACATGAGCTATTCTTTTAAGAACTTGGCCAAAAGTGGAAAAAGCTAAATGGAGATAAGGAGTAAGGAAAGGCTTTTTTATTTGATTGTTTGAATGGGTGGCAGTTTTTAAGCTGGGAGGAAGTTGAGTCTGTTTACTAAAAGTAAATAAAACAATATGAAACTAGAACTAGAAATCCAGGAACTGGAGAGGGGAGAGGGGATGTTAATGGTGAACAAATGTCCCTCCACAACCATTGTGTTCTATCAGAAACGCAGCTGGCGTGTGTTTTCCACCTTCACTTCTAATACCTTCAACAGTTCTTTATGGGGCACAGGTTAAAATTTAATCCTAAACCTTGCATATATGGTAAATGATCTCAAGTTCTGAATTCATGTCTCCCATGTTACACCCCACGAGTCATACCCAAAATTATTCTGGGAGCCTTTCCTTACCTCTTTCACTTCTCTCTGCTTTTTTATGAAATCTATCCATTTCTTAAGACCTTGTTCAATCTCTTCTTAATGTTTCCCTAGTTACCTCAGTTCATAGCAATTACTCCCTTTATAGCACTTCTGTAGCATGTGTATGCCTCTTTATTTTTCCTCTCTTGTGTAATTATTCACCCAGTCATGTATATGTTCCTGCTCCCTAAACCAGTTGTAAGGACATTAAGGTCTTTCCCCCTTCAACATCTGGCAGAATCTCCAGGCTCTACCATCTGGGGCCCTTGTATTAGGGTCAACTGCAATAGAACAGTCCTTTAAACATGGGAAAAGATTGAAATTCACTCTGTGGATGTCAGTGGTGACCTTGTAAGAGTAATTGACAGGTACAGTAGGGAGCATCAGGAGCCAAATGAGGCATAAGGCAGGTAGGACAGTGAAGGTTAGTGCACAATCCTAGAAGGGTCCAAGTCATTCAATAAATATTTAATGAGCAACTACTGTGAACAGAGCACTGCCTTAGATATGAAAGACATAGCAGTGAACAAAATAGAACATTTCTCTGCCCTCATGGAGCTTATAGTTCAGAATAGCAGATGGACATTAAGCATGTAATTTCAAATGTAGCAAATGGAAGAAAAAGAAGAGTACAGTGAAAGAGTATTATATCCTACCTATTCCTGTTGGCTTGAGCACAGCCTGATACACTGTAGGCATCCCCTGTCTGAAAGGATGGAGAGGAAGAGGAAAGGAAAGAGGAAGGGAAAGAAGAGAGGAAAAAGAAAGGAGAAGGGACATTAATTATGAATCTGAATACCTCATATATTACTGATGGTATGGATAAAAATGCAAAGTTTAAAAAAAGGTCAAGTTCATTCATTCGCAAAGCAGGCACTTATTAAGAACTTACTGTATGCGATGTCCCAAGATGGAGTGGTTTTTTATTACGGGTGAGACATCTGACTGAATAAGAGTTTAGATTGTGGTGAAATCAGAAGGAAGCTTTGAACCAGATGACTTCTAGAATCTTTTGCTTGCTCCTCTAAAATCCTGGACCTCATTCATCAACTCTATTTAACAGGATCCTACACACATTAGTTTTGTGCAGGCGTTGCTTGAGTTGAACTGCTTACATTAAGATATGTTTTTTTCAGAGTTGTAAGTGAAACAGATGATTTGTAGCCACTCCCTGACTTAAAATTCTTGGTTTCTGAGGCAAAGGGATATATTTATTTTTAAAAAATCAGAATTTGAGAGACTTTGTGAATATCCAAATCCTGAGAAAGGAAAAAATATATGTGAGAGACACCTCCAATGGAGCAGCTGTTGGTAACAGTCAGCTACCATATCAACATATGAAACTGCATCATGTGTCACATTATTTGTCATTTTAATGCAGTAATACAACCATGAGATTACAAAGTTAAATTTATGTAAATCATGTTTTGCAAATTACTGGAGCAGACTGTGGGGGCTGTTTGTACTCAATCTGCTAATGAAAGGGCCCGTCTTACCAACAGAAAAATCAAATGAAGAAAATATTTTGCTGTACTTCCTTTGGTCTATTTTGAAGTTGTAAAATATTCTGTTAAGAATATTTCCCCCAAAGGCTTTCATTTGGAAGAGACAGGGGAAAGAGAGAAAGAAGTCTGTGTTCATCCATTGTTAAAGAGGCTACCTTGGGAGCTGGGGAATGTTCCCCTTGGTTTGTTGTCTATTTTGCAAGGCTGGTGGTGTATTTGCTCCCAACTGATTAATCTTTCAAACCCCCAATATTTTCAAGGAACCATAGACTACTCAGGCAATCCTTGGGAGTTGTTCCTGCATTATGAATCTAACAGTCATTCTCATAGATGGCAGTGTGACTAATGATGGTGCTTTGCATTTCTGTAACAATTTACACTTTCCAGACCACTTCCACATTCATCATCTCATTTGATTCTCATGACAACCCCGTGAGGTCTGAGGGCAGGAATTTTGGTCTTATATTTCATATGAGGAAGAGCAACTCAAGGCTCAGAGGGGATGTCACCTCCCCAATCTAGTAAATGGTAAAGTGATAAGTCAACATAGGCCTTCTGAAATATATATAGATATAGTATAGATATAGATATTGATATAGATGATATAGTATAGATATGGTTATAGATGATGTAGATTAGATATGGATATGGATACAGATGGATATAGATATAGATGTGGGTATAGGTACATAGATGGATATGGATGTAGACAGATATGGATATGGATATATAGATGGGTATGGATATAGATGATACAGATATGGATATAGATGATGTAGATATAGATATAGACATAGACCATATGTCCCTCATATCAGCTGAGGTTCAGTGCAGGAGACAGAACCACTCTACATGCTGCAGAAAAAGAGTCTAACAGAGGGGCTGAAGTTGGAGACTGCCCCAGGTTATTGAGCTCCAGGGCCCATCACTGTTGCCACAGTACAGAAGTCTGAAAGCTGCTATTGTGGCAAGAAAAAGCCAAAACTAGCTATAAACAGTCACTTGCCACAACTATGCTGTACACCTGATATAAAATAATATTGCATGTCAAAAATCTACTTAGAAATATAGAAGAAATGAACAAAATATGAAATCAACCTTTGGCAAACACTGCAATCATTTCTGCAGGCAAGTGCTCCGATGCACGCTAAAATTAGTGGGCTAAAGATGAAGGAGAGTAAGATATTTGCCTAGTTTTAAAATACTTTTCTCTAAAATTGCAAAGGACCTTGAAAGTTTTGTCTTATCACGTATTTGATTATAATAAATAGCCTAATAAAATCATTTTAAAATATTTTTTCTCTAAATATTAGCTGATCACAAAAGGCAAATAGTAATTTACAGTAAAAAACAAAATCTGGCAAACACTATCTTAACCAAATGATTAAGCTGAACAGCACTAGTAATAAGACATAACACTGTTGTGTAATTTCTGATATTGTGCATATCACCTCTACGGTATTCTTTCCAAAAAAAGTTTTCAAATAAATTATTTTAAAAATCAGACAGACTCAGATGAAGGGAAGCACCACAAAGTATCTGACCAGTAATGTACAAAATTGTCAAGGACATAAGAGTGAAGGGAGACTGAAAATCCGTCAAGGTTAGAAGACAACTAAATGCAATATGGTAGTCTGGATGGGACCCTGAGACAGACAAAGGACATTTGTGGAAAATACAATGACATCTAAATAAAGTTTCTGGTTTAGCAACAACCACAGCAGGAAAATGGCCTGCATGTCACTTTCACTTTCCAAATTTCACAGGAATGTACATGATTGGTAGAACTGAATTCTTATCCAAAACTTTGGTTGCAAAGGAGAAAGGAGTCTAGGAAATGCAGTTCTTGGAATGGGGTTGAGAGCACCAATTACAGTCTCAATCATACCCCTTTTAAAAATGCATGGTGCTTATTAACATTTTAAGGCTATTAAAAAAACCTGCAATAAAGAAAACTATTAAACTTTAACCTTGCTGAACTCAGCTTTTCCCAAAATTATTTGACCATAAAACTCTGTATCCAGCAGCCCTTCATTAAGCAGAACACACTCAGAGAAATTGTGCACTGTGGCAAGCTGGGGGCAGCCACACACAGCATGAACTCACGGGCACCAATATGTCAATCAAGCAACTGACAAACGATAGCAGTGAGCACCTGCCGCAGGAACTATGGCAGGCACTGGGGCAGCTCCTAGGCCAGTTCTGGTCAACACAACAAACGTATGAGCCAAAATCCCTTTCCCTGGAGTAATTACAGTGCAGTTGAAAAAACCACCCCTATGTATACGCCATAGAAATTTAAGGTGCTAGAATTAATACTAAGTGGGAAGTGAATTAAGACTAGTAACTGCTGTAGAACAGAAACAATCATTCATCATCAACGGTCCAATCCAGCCAGCAATCCGAGCTTTTTAAAACAACTGAGTATTGTTGGGTGAGCCAAGCACCCTGTGTCGACCTGCCCCACCCCTCTCTATTGTCTCATACCTGCCCAGATCACCAAATTGTTTCTTCCTGGGACCTGTAGCCATTTGAATTTGATGCACAGAGGTGGACCCATGGACGCGAGAACACTTTATGGAAAGGGTACAGTTTGAACTAAGCTTTAAAGGCTAAGTAGGACAGCACCCTTAGCAGCATCTGTCCTGGACTTCTGGGAGAACATTCGTGTTACCTATGTTAGTGGGCAGGATATGGTTAAAGGGTAACCTCGATACAGCTACTAAGCCTCCACTGAGCGCTCTGGAAACATACCCCCTTATAGTGGAGAAATTTCCAATGAGAAAAAAATATATGGCGCAATTCTCAGCTGTAATATAGGAGAGAGAGTACATCTTCCCCTAAAGCAAAGAAAGTTTAAAAGGGGAGCCAAACATTCCCCTTCTCATTCATCAGAGAGAAAGAAAATATATGTGATATATAATGGCAACTGCATCTCGTTCTAGTGGGGTTCCCACTATGAAAAAAAGCAATCTTTTCTGCAGAAGCAGCTTAAGTGGAATACTTAAAATACAGTTTTCCATACATCCAAATTTGGAAATTTTATCCTATAACAACTTGGGAGGTTTTTCTTCCCTCACCTCACCCCACCCCTACTTTCTTATACTGTATTGAGGAACCATAATACTTGCAGTCTGGGTTTTTTGTTTTTTTTTTTTAATACTTTCAAAGACAAATGCACTTACAAGGGGACTTTTAAAAATTCTTAAGGAGCATTCATTAGGAAACATAAAAATGAAGATGTTTTAAAGATAGTAGTATTACTCAGGGCCATGAAACCTGGCTTTGGGAAACTGAAGAGAAATTGGGATGAATGGAAATCACCTTTTCATACAATCTTATCCTACCATATTGCTAAAATTATTTTCAAGGAGATCACAGTGAAAGAAGAAACTACTCAGTGTGTTACCTAGCTGGTTTTATACCATAAATATCAGTGGTGAGGTGACTGAACTGTTTGAAAACCAACTGTGCCATTCTTGTCTTCAAAATAGTTGCTGAGTATTTTGAAATAAATACACATTTATTTATCACCAACATCCTGAAGCTGGATGAACACTGCTTTTCCTCATGCAGTGCCATGCATACATGTCAACAGCAAAGGATATCTCCCACTGCACTGGGCAGGACATAGCACTCTGGCTTTCTGGGATTACTGCATTTTTTTGGACCATAAGACACACCTAGGCTTTAGAGGAGGAAAATAGGAAAAAAATTGAAGCAAAATATATGGTAAAATATTTAATAATATAAATAGCATAGGCCGCCGCTGCCCCCGCCACCAGTGAGCCAGTTAAGCTACATTCAGACTATAAGATGCACCTCCCTTCCCTCCTAAATGGGGGGTGTGTCTTATAGTCCGAAAAATATGGGTATGTGGAATATATACCAAAACCGACACCCCTCAAACGTCAACTCTTTATTCATTCAATAAATATTTGCTGAGTACCTACTGTGCACCAGGCACCAAGATAGGCACTAGGATGCCATGCTGTGTACAAGAGACATATCCCCATCATCATGTAGTTTACAGTCCACAGGGGAAGTCAGACAAGAAGTCAACAGTCAAATGAACACATCATTTTAGGTGTTGGCAAATGATGGAGGAAGACAAAATTCTACTAAGAAAAGTTTACAGGTACAGCCTCTCCAAGGAACTAATATTTGCCAAGAGGCAAATGTTAGGCAAAGGTGCCACAGTAGGAAAGAGCTGACATGTTCACAAAGTAGATAAGAAATGTGAGTGCAGACAATAAGGTTGATGATGAGACTAGAGAGAGGATCCATGATGAAGAGCCCTGATTTCACCCTGGGAGCAATGAGAAGCCACCAAAAGGCTCTGCGGTAGTCATCTCAGGCTGCCATAGCAAAATACCCCAGGCTGGGTGGCTTATAAAACAGAAATGTATTTCTCCCCATGCTGAAGGCTGCAAAGTTCAAGATCAAGGTGCCACCTAACTTGATTCCTGGTGAGGGCCCTCGTCTGGCTTATAAACCACCACCCTCTCACTGTGTGCACACTTGGCCTTTCTGTGTCATGTGCTCATGGAGAGAGAGAGAGAGAGAGAGAGAAAGAGAGAGAGAGAGAGCGAGCGCAAGTTCCCTGACATCTCTTCTTATAAGAATACTAACCTTATAAGGACAGACAGCCCCCACCTTTATGATCTTATTTAACTTTCATTATTTTCATAAAGACCCTCTCTTCAAGTCACATTGGGGGTTAGGCCTTGAATTTGGAGAAAACACAAACATTCAGTTTCTAACAGATTTAAAGAAAGAAATAACATCATCTGATCATCTAATTACATTTTTTCAAGGTCACTCTGACCACTGTGCTAAGTGTGGCTCATTAGGAAAAAAGAAAAGAAACAGAGCAACGAGGAGTCCTGAGCAGAGAGAACAATGACTTTGACCAAGGTGGATGCGGTATTGTATAGAATAAACATGGGGAAAGAACTGGGGGTAAGTAGATATCAAAAAAAAAACTGCATAACATTTTTCAAAAAGATGATTAAGATTTGGTGTATTAAAGAAATAACATTGGAGCAGAAGATAAATTATCCACATCTAAGTGATTTTTTAAAACAGTACCATTTAAGTCATTTAAAGAAAGAGACAACCCATGTGGCTTCCCACATGGGAATGCTGGAGAATTGTATTGATCATTAGCCTGCTTTTATGTATTACCATTGTGATTCATAGTTATGGGGAAATCCAGGAAGGTTGCAAGGTTCAGTTAAGATAGGCAATTAAACCTACAAATGTTTATCGGAATAGGTATTAGGTTCCTATTGCTTCATAATAAATTTCCACAAAATTAGCAGCTTAAAACAACATGCATTTATTATCTCACCATTTCTGTGGCTGGCTCAGCTGGGTCCTTTGTTAGAGTCTCATAAGCCTGAAACCAAGGGTCAGCTGGACCTGCGTTCCTTTCTCAGGCTCAGGATTATTCTACTTCACACTCACAGAGTTACTGGCAGAACTCAGTTCCTGATAGAATGAGGGCCCTGTTGTTTTGCTGGTTGCCGACTGGGAGGCCTGGGAGTCACCTGTATCTCCTGGAAGCTACCTGCAGCCTCCCTTGTAAGGACTCACTCAGTAAGGTCAGGCCTACCCAAAAATCTCCCTCTTGATTAACTCAACTAATTAGTGATCTGGATTACATGTGAAAAATATTTTTTTACATAATATAAACACAGAATTGATATTTTATTGTAGTCACAGGTTCCACCCAGACTCAACAGGAGGGACTCATACAAGGGCAAATGTTATTAGGGGTCATTTTACTCTGCCAACCACAGAAGATCACTGAATCTTTGAATCTTGTGTAAAGACTTTCTATTGCCACAATCTCTTGCATGCAATTCCCCACAATGCACTCTGTAACTTGAAAATCACGGAAGTTAAAATGGAAAATGAAACAGTATGTTGGTTGAAAAATCAATGTGTCTGAAAATGGTCATGCCCGAGAAGAGCCAGCTTCTCAGCTAGTCCACAGTGGCTCTCAGTCCATCTTGAAGTCTTCCACATTGCTTTCTGTCAGGGCTCTTTTGGAGTCCACAGTCTTCTAACTTGGGTTCTTTTCTAGACACTGCTACTCTCTAACTTCTGTTTGTCCTTCAATAAAGCAGCAAGAACACACCTCTGTGTAAAAAGGAACAATCCGTCTTCCTAACAGCTCCAGGCCCAGATCGGGTGATCTGAATAGCAAATGTATAGACAGCCATCTGCTCACCAAGGGGCACCTGGGAACTCTTAGAAGGAATGCTGACATAGGGGAAGGTGGCAAAAGATGAACTAGAAGTTCCAGAAAAGTGTGTACAGAAGGTAACCTGGAACAGGATGTGGGAGGTGAGAAGCCAAGACGTGTGCTTGGTGAGGCTAACCAACTTTTTCTATCAAAAATATTGAAATTGAAACTGAGCTTCTGTAGGATGGAAGGAGACTACAGGAATGAACATCCTTTCTACCTCATCAGTAGGACTTCATCCCTGTGCACCATGTTTGAGGGTAGCACTTCTTGTGTCTCTCAGTCTCCTGGCAACACCAACTCCACAAGCCCTGAGCATCCTGCCACCTTGTCAGAAAGAGCAGATGTCCTCTGTTCCTCTAGCCCCAGCTACACTCCAAGCCTACCCTTTCTGCATGACTTCCAAAATCACATGTTTGGGTATCACTCTTAAGAGCAAACCCTGAAATTTCTAGAGCTTGCTGTACCTCCCATGATCTATGAGTGTTTGCTGAGCACCTACTATCTACCACCTAGACATACAAAAGTGAACAACATATAACAGGTCCTGCTGTATGGAGCTTACACTCTAGTGGTGAGAGATAGAAAATAAACAGATAACTACAACAAAAAATCAAGATCAATTTATATAATAGTAAGAGCTAGAAGGAAAATAAAGCAGCATGAAAAGGTATTAACAGGAGAGCCAAGGTGTCTTGGAGATGACATTTGAAATAAACCTAGATGCTGTGAAGTACCTGGACAGAGCTGGAAGTGAGGGGATAGAGGGCAGGGCATAGGAAAGCGTTCCCGGCAGAGCTAAGAGAGGGCTGCAGTGAACTTGGCCATGGAGAAAAAGAAAGCCATCATCGTGGCTGCAGCGCAGTGCATGAGGCAGAGCACAGTGAGGAAGTCACAGAGCTAGGCAGGAGCCAGATCATAAGCAATCTTATAAAACATAGAAAGATTTGGAATTTTAGTTCCTAATTTATACCAAAATTACCTCAAGCATCATCTTCCCTCCAACTATTTTGGTTGTTTCCCATCTCTACCAAAACAGATTTTACCTCCATTCTGCATATCGCTTGGCTCAACATATAGGATTTAACTTGATGTCTTATGCCCCTTCATCCTTTTCTATCCATAAATTCGGTCAGTTCTCCCCTCAGTGTCCCAGCATGACCACTCTGCAGCAGACCTGCACTGACTCATGCCTCAAGTATTGCAGCAGCACCCTAACCGGTCCTCTTACTTTTATTTCTCCTTTTCCCCACCCATCAAACATGATCATCATGGCCATTGTCTTGGAGCATCACATTCATACAACCTTCCAGTGGACACCTGTGACTTCAAAGATTAAGACCAAACTTTTTGGTATGGAAGGGGGAATTTAAGGCTCTAAGTCCCTCCATCACTTGAACTTCATGTGAACTCAGACTTTCTCTCTCCGTACTCTATTTTTTCCCTCTCCCAAACTCGCTCACTCTCTCCTTCTGGTGGTTCCTCACATTGCTCTTTTTACTTGGAATGCCCTGTCTTTACAAGTCTAAAATCTATTCTACAAAATCCAGGTCAACTTCCAGCTCTTCTCCTCCTCATTCCCAGAAGAGAAGTTTTCAACATGTACTGCAGGGGGTCCTGACACACTGACAGGGAGTCCTTGGGGTCCCCCTTCTCCAACTACATAGGCAGGTGAGGACAGATTTTCTCCACACACTTCACACAAAGCAACATGTCACAACAGATGGACTGCAGAAGTGCATAGTAAACCAGACATTTAAAAGATTTGCACAAATGTAAAACAATGTCACTCTTCTCATTAAATATTTCTGTTTTTAAAATACCAAATAAAAACAAAACTGGATTAGATAAGGAGAGATATTATCCGAAAAGGCTATGATAATGAGGGAAATGCTTTGACCTTGAGACCTCCAAGTGTTTCAAAATCAAACAGAAAAAAAAAGGCTCCCCACATAGGGAAGGGGAAGCAGGGCTAGCAGGGACTG
Organism: Glossophaga mutica; assembly: GCA_039655065.1. NCBI lineage: Eukaryota > Metazoa > Chordata > Mammalia > Chiroptera > Phyllostomidae > Glossophaga > Glossophaga mutica. The sequence goes on along the minus strand of CM077304.1, from coordinate 18,212,547 downwards.
TGGTGGGGAAAGCAAGCTGATGGGCTGAGAAGGTGGCCAGTTCTCAAAATGAGCTGTTAAGGGGGGACAGTCTGCATCCAAGTGCTGCAATTTGTGCTCAAATTTGGAAGCAAGCCAAAATTCAGGAGCCTCTAGAGAAGAGAGAAGCCTGATTAAAATTTGGTGAAGCCAAGTTCAATGGGTACCTAATAGGCAATTGTGAGTGCTTAGTCGTGACTTTTCCATAAAAATAATTTTATGTTTACATGTAATGGGTTTATTATTATTATTATTGTGAAATGAATTAGTATTTTGTAATTGTCCCTTTTTTGTATTAAATGCCAATTTCATATGATAAACACCAGGAGATGTAACCCACAAAAACAAAAGTTCTCTGGGGCCCTCAACAATTCTTAAGAATATAAAGGTATTCGGAGACCAAAACGTTCAAGAACAACTGCTCTGGATCACTCATAACTGTCCCTGTTACTCATAGAACAATCCTGTGACTGAGAAATCTTTCAGTTCAACCCTTTCATGTTATACATGAATTGACACTTAGGGAGGCTGTGTGACTTGCCCTAGACCATAGGTAATAAAAAGCACCACTAAGATGAAAAGCCAGACCTCCTGATCCCTAATCCTACATTTACCCTACTATTGCCATTTCATTTTCAAATGTGTGTCTATGTTGTATCCAACCTCTGAGATCAAGTCTCTGTCGTGTACTTCTTTCATACACTTCAGAGCACCAGGCACACACCCCTAATAATCAGATGATAGGTGCTCAAAATTCTTGTTGGATGAATGGCTACAGGAAGAAAAAAAAGAGGGAGGGAGGAAAGGAGGAAGAGAGAGGGAAGAAGAAAGAGGGAAGAAGAGAGAGGAAGAGAAAGGAGGGAATGGGGAAAGAGAGAGGGAGGAAGGGGAGAGGGAGGGAGAGAGGGAAGTGGAGGGGAGGGGAGGAAGAGGAAGGAAGAGTGGGGGAGGGGGGAAGCAGCCACTCACAGACCCACAGGCCTTGGAACCACTGCAGTCTTTTAACACCACCCACACCTACACCACCCCACATGCACTAATCTCCTTGTAGTTATTTCCAGACTCTTGAGGCCACAGAAATCTGGTCTAAGAGAAACTCCCCAAATCTTCTTAAATACTGTCCTCTGCAGCCTGAAATATCCAAGGAAAGCCCACAGAAGCAGCATGAATTGTGACCATCCTGATGTGCACAGCTGCCACAGGCCACAGCAGGAATGTCGCTGATGCTTTGCTCTTTCCCACTTTGCTGCCCACACACCTTATTGGCTCCACAGAGTTCTGAGTCCTGCAGTGGTTCAGTTGGACAAGAGGGAAAAGAGAGACAGAGGAGTGTGTCAACGCAGACAAGAGCCCCTTCAGTCAGGAGGAGCCAGCACAGGAGCCACGGGGAGCTGGGGTCAGCAGAACAGATGGTACCCACTAGAACAGCCTGCTTTTAAAAAGCAAAAGAAACAAGAAAGGCTATTGATCTCTTAAGAAAAAGGAGAGAAAAGCAAGGAAATAATTGGGGGGAATCATTTCTTAACAAAAGGAAATTATCCCTCCCTTATTTTAAGGGACAGAGTCTTGCATGGGCTGTAGTCAGACATTGTTCTATAGTCCCAGGAAAATTATCCAGACCACAGCTCTAAAAATTAGAATGCAAAGGTGGGAGTGTCTGTGATTGGTGACCACCTCTTAGACACTAATGAGGGCTTCAGGGCATGCCCATCATGTGCAGAAGGTGATCCAACATCCATTTGTTTTCCTCGGTCAAGTCCACACCAGCTGGATTCAGCCAGAAATTAATCCTGCTTAAGGTGATGGGCAACTCAACACAAAGCTTCTGATCTATCTTACTTCTCCATTGTCCTTACTCATCTCACACAGGATTATAAGAACCATCTCAAGTCCATATATTTGCTCATCCCCCACTGCTTCCCCAGGTCCAATGAGCTGCCATTGTTGCTCATTGCTTAGGTCAGGATCCAGTCAAGAAACGAAGTCCAAGCTCTGATTGGAAGAAATTTCTTAGAGAGAGCTCATTAGAAAGGTATTGGAAGAGCTGAAAAGTGAAACAGGGGATGATAATGCAACCCAGAGATTAGCAGTCATGGGGAGCCACTATCACCTCCAAGACTGGAGGAGCCAAGGGAAGAGATAACACTGCTGAAGTTTAAGGATGGGAAGCCGGGTCGGAAGAGGAACCCTGCAGGATCCAGGCCCACAGACAATAGGACTGTCCGATGAGTCTGTCCAACGGGGCCATCCGGGAGCAGCTGACACCACAAAGCACCAGCCCAGCTAGAGATGCCCCACCAAGCAGGGAGAAACAAGACAAACCATCCTGGCTTCTCATTTTCTCTAGCTCTGCAGTCTCCCTCCCCCGTCTCCCATTGGTTCAGCCCACCCAAAAGCAAGCTGGCCACATAGTTCAGGAAATATACTTTGTTTTACATGGGAAGGGTGGAGAATGGATTTGACAACGAACAGGCAAATGACCAGCACACTCACCAACCCCATGGAAATTTTCTCCTGGCCATTATGCTTGCCTCTCTCCCATCCTTTCTCTACACTGGGATCTCTATAAATTAATTTTCATCACTTCTTTTCTTCAGCAGCTTTCTGTTGCTTCCAGAACACCATCTAAACTCTCTACCATGTTCTGCAGAGCCCTGTATGGTCCTGCCTCTGCCAACCTTCCAGCCCCATTTCAAGCAACTCTCCCCCTTGGTCACCAAGCTCCAACCCAAAAGCTGTCTTCCAGTCCCTCTAATGTAGCAAAAAGCAGGGCCTTCCCACCTGTTCTTTCATCTGTATGGAAATATCTATTGCCCCAGCTTTGGCTAAATCCTACTCATCCTATAATTCTCTGCTTAAATGTCATTTCTTTGGAGAGGCTTTGCTGAGCTTCCCCCATTTCAATGAGATGCAACGTTTGTGGTCTTAATTGCTGTGCTTTTCCTTCATGGCACTTAACATAGCTTCTGCATATCTATTTACTTACATCTCTATTTTTTTAATATCTGCTCTCTACCTGTCTAGAAACTCTACAACAGTAGGAGTCTTGCTGAGCGTCATCCCTGGGGTAGCCAATACCTCCAGTACCGTGCCTGGCGCAGACAGATACCCACCCAAAGATGGCAGAGGCTGAATGCAGAGGGATGCAGTGATGGGAGCATGTTATTTAATTAATGTTTTTTTTTTTTTTAAGACCCATCCAGTGTCCCTCTGACCCTTCATTTAGCAACACAGGAACTAACAATCTCTGAATAAAGTCTCCCCAGTGGTAAATAGATGTGCAGGCCTGCTGTGGCTAAATTGAGCTTCAAGGATATATTTTTGACTTCTATGTTTAGAAGGACAAAAAGTTCATTGTGTCCTTTGGAGAATAAGTCTTGCTGAGAAAAACAGGAGAATTCTGAGGCCACCAGTTACCTTTTCGTGACAACATGTGAAAAAGCTACTCCCTTTTTATTTCCAGCCAACATTGTAGCTTGTCCTTGTGTGAGTGTGTGTGGCTGTGATTCTGTCATGCTTTATAATGTTCATTTAATAACATAAGGATATCACAGTATGTTTACATTACTCACAAAAAAACAGTACCATTCTTTCTGGACTTATAGCACATTTTTTAAAAAGCTCTTTTAAGTAGGTTTTGTTTTTCATACAGGAAAGGCTGCTGTATCATAGTCAAGGACACAACCATGGTTGTAACCATGGCCCCTCCTTGTGGCAAAATACAGGCAGTGACTCCAAAGGCCATTTCTAATCCTCTCCATCTAGCCTTTACCAGCAAACCAACAGAGGAGCACAATAGCCAGGCAATCTTTGTCTCAAATTTTGCCCTTGGCTTTGCCACTCTCCTCACACTTTCCTGACCACCCTACTAAAAGCATTTTCTTCATAGAGAAGCCCTCAAGTCTTAAATTTCAGCTTGGTATTTTTCATCATACTAAGCTAAGTGAGTTATTAATAAAAACAACCCAAAAAATTAAGTATGGTGTGCACACTAATCTAAAATTTTGAGCTGGCAATTAGTTGGAGCAAAATGCAATTAGATGCTTACATGCTGGAAAACATGGGCAGCCTTTGCAAGTAATTGCAAAAATAAGCCCTACTTTCTGTGTTTGTGTGCAAATATACTGCTTCCCAGCACACCTGCCTTTGCCTAAACAGAACAGAGTCCCAGGGGTCTTCTTGCTTTATGATCACTGAGACATACAGCAGATAAGAAACTGATCAGCCTTAAGGTGAAAATGTGATTTCTCTTCACTGGAGAAGCTCATCTGTTAATTGGCATTGACTTTACCCATGGAGAGCCAGGGTGTATAAACTAAGTCTGACAGCATCTCCATGTAACCCCACGAGGTAAATTAAGGCTCTTCAGAGTTCTAGCACCCCTCTTTGTGCACTTAGAGTAATAGCTAATGCAATTGAATCCACTAAACGTTTCATGAGCATCCACCCTATGTTAGACTATTAGGAGCCCTGGAGGATACAAATTGAATGAGACGCTGTTGACATCTTCAAGAAGTCACATTCTAGGGGAGGAGATAAGGCACAGTCACAGTACTATCATGAGATGGGCTCCATAGGAGGTGGGGTATGGAGTGGCTAAATCATTACACCCCTGGCAACTGTACCTCAATGTCTCCTGAGGGATGATGAGAAGTGCAGGTGTCTTCCCAAAGGAGAATCTAGTTTTAGCTCATGTCCCAATCAAGAAGTTACTCTTGTAGTACAAGGGCATGGAGGGGAAGTCTTCCCCCCTCTGCAAAAAAACAGAAGTACAGAAAGGAAAAGTTAGGGTGATTTTGCAAAACATAAGTCAAACAAGGAATCAAGGACGATGGGTTTTCTGGAAATAGCATTAAGGGCTCTGAGAGAAGAAAGCAACATTTAGTACAGATGTGGGATCAAAACAATGAGGAGTACACAGAAAGAATCCAAGAGTTGGTAGAACTTGGATGCACGAAGAAGAAAAAATAAGGATCCACGCAGAATAGAAATCAGTTGGCAAAACTGCGCAGCAGTTTGTCAATTCTTTAGTAAGAACAAAACTGGCCAACATCAGAACCATCCCATGTATAATGTGTAATTCTTTTTTTTTTTTAATATTTATTTATTTATTTTTAGAGGGGAAGGGTAGGAGAGAGGGAGAAGGAGAGAAATATCAATGTATGGTTGCCTCTTATGTGTCCCATGCTGGGAACTGGCCTGCAACCCAGGCATGTGCCCTGACTGGGAATTGAACCGCGATCCTTTGGTTCACAGGCCCGCGCTCAATCCACTGAGCTACACCAGCCAGGGCTGTGTAATTCTTTATGTGTAAACAATTTGCCTGCTAACTCCACATATTTCTCATTGCATAACATGGTTTCGGTTATTATTTACTTATTTGTATCCCATATTGTTCCAAGGCCACTAACATTTTTATTATCTTCACAAAGTTCTAAGATAGAGAGACCCTTGTAGACATTGTCATACATATAGAAATTTAAAGTAGGTGGAGGCCACCTACCTTCAGTGATCAAGATTTTAATCCCCCAGAGTTTGTAAAACCACACAAGTAGGACACTGCACTGAGTTTCGCAAAGTGTCGAGACCTTGTTGTGCCTGTGTGCCCTGTAGATTACAAAAATGCAAGGGATGCTGAACGTTGTACCAAGACATAAACAGAGAAAGGAATTCCAGGTGGAGGGACCAGGGCGAGCCTCATGGGGGGAGCACCTGAAGGATGGGTGGAGAATGGCATGTGCAAAGATGTGCAAGTGGGGGATTACCTGGCTGCATATTGGGGGGGGGGAATTTATTTACCAAAAATTGTGCATTTATTCTCACATGTTTAAATTTCAGTTACCTTAAAGTACTCTCCATTTGATGCAATATGCTTACTGAGACATTTTTCCCACTGCTCAAAACAGTTTTTGAACCTGTCTACTCTGGTGCCTTTAAGTGTTTCTGCTGTTTTTTCTTTTGCCTCTTCTACATCAGCAAAATGTTTCCCTTGGAGGACTTTTCTTCATCCAGGGAAACAAACAAAGAAACAAAAAAGTCACTCAGGGCAAGATCAGGTGATTGGGGGGATGGAGCATGGGGGTCGTGCCGTTTTTTGGTCAAAAACTGCTGAACATTCAGCATGATGTGCGCAGGTGCACTCGTAAATCACCCACCATGAAATGGGCAAACGCATTGAAAGAGTCTTAAAAAAATTCACAGAAGCCAAATGCAGCCTCTTGCAACAATGCCAGCTGGTACACTCATGGGTTCCTAGAACACTCACCTAGAGAGGGAAGCCTGTACTATAAGATGCTCTCTCTCCAAAAGATAATTCCCATCTTGGGGGGGTCCCTCCTTGCACAATGCATACAGATTGTAGAAAAGAAGAAAACAAAAACATGCTTCACCATTTACGTTCTCATTGTTTAAGTCTTTCCTCTTTTCACATACAGGGAATTCTCAGGAGATGAAAGATAACGTTGGACCTACCTTCCCTGTGATAGATAATGAGACGCTAATGGAGCCAGCCTAGTCATGGGTTATGAAGAGATTGCAGAGAGAATATTCTTCTTAGAAAGGTCCTCACATGCCTCTACTCTTTTTGCCTTAACTTTCTCTGATGGAAGAAATCGTCTCTTTCACAGTTCGTAATAGTGTGTTAAAGACAAATACACTTGGAAGAGGCTACAGGATGGCTATCATTCCCACGGAAGTGTAGATCACATCATTGTCTGACAGAGTTGACCAGTTTGGCTGGGGAAAGAAGGAGACCACTGTTGTGGACCATTCAGCCTGGTTTCAGGAGTTGTAACCCTCACCCCATGGTGGGCTGAGTAAGAGCCTAGGAACCCGCTTCATCCAGGTCTGTTCTGTCAAGAGGACGTGAGCTACTAAGGAGACAAAGCTTATCTCCCTGGCAGGAGCGCCGCTTCTGCCTCATCCATCTCTGGCCCCAATGCTTGGTTGGTAGTCAATGACGGGTAAGACTCCTCCCGGGAGGCGCAACCTAAGCCAGACACAACCACTTGGAAGGCCCTCATGGAAGGACTCGGGGGGCTGCAGCAAAGAGGGGGTGATGGACCCTCGCCCCCCAGCTATTCTGACATAGTCGAGTCCCCATTTCCATCTGGGAGATGTCTTCTGCTTCCTGGCTCTAATCCACTTAGGCCTGAAACTATGAGGGTGAGCAGTGCAGCCCTGTGCTGACCAGAACGGTTCCCCAGGTGATCGGGCATAAGAAAGAACTCATAAAGTCCTGTGAAACCTGCTTTGTTTGCTAAGAGTGCTCTCATTTAAATGATAAGGGTCCGAGGAGGAAATGAGTATGTCTCCCAAAGTTTTGCAAACCCCTTTCCTGACAGACACTGACTCAGATTAAGCCCTCAGATTTCTTTGAAATGTTAACCACTGTTTGATCCTTGCCTTCTATCTGATTCCTGTGTATTTGAACCCAATAAAAGCCCAATGAGGAAGGGGCTCTGGGTCATTCTCCTTTGAGAGTTTGACCACCTCTCCTCCCCAAGCAGATCATGTCTTGGTAATTTTATTTTCATCTGTGATGGAGGGATGGGGCTCTGTGGGCAGAGCCCCCCCACCACCCCCCCCACCCCAGACAACTACAGAAACCGAGACCAGGCTATGATCCAGGTCTGAGTTAGGAAAAAAGCGGGGAGAAAAAGGTCCAGAAGCAGAAACTCAGAGGCAAGAATGACTAATGTTGCTAACTTTATACTTGTATGGGAAACAGTTCTAGGTACAAAGGCTGTCCCCAAAGGCCTACGCAAGGTGGAAAAATGTAGTCATTGCGTACAGATGCAGCTCTCTAACAATCATAAGCTCTCTAACAATCATGAGCTCTCCTATAGAACCTAGCATGAACATGTCCAGAAGCCGAAAAAAACCTCATCTATGGTCCTTGCTGCCCTTTTAGGTTTTAGTAAAAAAAATATTTTTTATTCCTAAGGAAGACCAAAGGTATGAACTATTGAACAATTATTTAAAAAAGAATCCCATTTTCAAACATGATTACTCTGATTGTTTTTTAAAATATTCAAAGGTAATGCATGCTGAGGCTTGGAGGAAGGGGAGCTGCCACAGAAATTAAGAGAATGCAGGACCACTTTTTAATGTCTTTAGAGAAGAGGCTTCCAAACAAGAGGGGCATGAGTGAAGAGGGGCTCCCTTTCTGTGGGAGACGGAATGTAGCTTAATAAAACCAAGGGCTGCTTTTGTAAAGGGAGCATCACTAAACAGACAGCAGAGCGTGGAAGCTGTCAACTATAGTCCCCCACTCTGCAGGAGACGCAAGGACGGATCACAGGGGATGAGAAGTGTTTTGAGCTAACTGACTCTCCCAGGTAAGGTTAAGCTGAGCCAGGAGACCCCTGCCAGACTATCGCTCCAGCTTTGATTTGCGCTCAGTAAGCAGCTGGCATCTCGACCCCTTTTCAAAAGCATGTGTGGCTGGATAAAAAGATAAAGTGGAAGATGGTAGGTAGGAAGTATCCAGGTGTCCCTGTTTAATTGCATTAAACTGCACTTGTCCACTTGTGCATTGCATGGGGTCCCTTTCTTCTTTGAATATGGGCATCATTGGCGCAGATCAAAGGCCAGGGAGGTCCTCGCTTCCTCCACCAGTGATAGGGAGATTGACTTGTTTCCAGACATCCACAGTATTGTTACACTGTCATCACATTCTCTTACGTTCCCTGCTGAGAATGCCTTTTAACAATAACCAACTATTCTAATAAGATGCTTCCTGGTTTGTTTTAAATGTATTCAAGTCAACAAGCAGGTAAGAAATAGCAAAAGCTTCAATCAGGCTAATGGTTTTTAAAAATCCAGGAAAAAATATGGGAGTTAAAACCCACAGGAGTTGGTTATTAACTGGATTTGGTTGAGAACTAGAGAGCTGTTGTTTAGGTACCTTGACAGAAGGTAGTACCACCAACTGAGGTGGAAAATAGACTTACCTGCAGAGCTCAAGGTGCCTAAGGGACAACGCTTTAATGAAGAAAGGTCAAGCTCTGCTGTGGTGACAAATAGACCCCACATCTCAGTGGTTTAACAAACTTTTATTCCTTGCTCATATTACAGTTCAATGCAGTTTAGGCAGCTCTCCTGGGAAGGAATGTTTTAGGAATCTAGGCTCCTCCCATATTGTAACTCTAACAGCTTGGAGAACTTTGCTTCCAGCCATGAGGACAGAAGAGAGAAATGTGTGAAATCGGTGCATATCATCTTCTCTCACAACAACCCCGTGCTCATTCACTGGACTCCAAACTAAATGCAAGAGAGGCTAGCAACTGTAGTCCTCCTGTGTGTCCAGGAAGAAGAACTGGGTTGGATGAGCACACAGCCTGTCTCTGCCACAGACATCCAAGTGACCACAGAGTAGGTAGCTAAATATGCCAGTCTAGTATACAAAGCAAGGAGAGCATGATTCAGAGCTGAAGATAAAATCTGGACGTGGTCAACTACTTCCACCTAGAAAAATCCACGAGATCATAAGGAAAGTATAAATCATAAGAAAAGAACAGAATTCTGAGGAAGGACAAAATTTAAAGAGCCAGAGAAGAAAGACACATTAAGAAGGATGGCCAATGTGTGAAATCACCAGAGAAAAGGTGAGGAACACAGGAAGTAGAATAAAGAATTTTCTGCTGGGAATTAAGAGAGATGTATGCAGCATTCATTGAAGAGAAACTAGGGAATAGTGAAAAGACCATATTTACAGAGCCAAGAATGTTAGCTCATTCTGATGAACAACTTTTATTCCTTCTGGGTAATAAAGGAGTGCGGGGATTTGTGGCTTAGAAGCTGGAACAATAGAATGTCTAGGACCTCTCAGTTGGATTAATAGAAACAATATTAAGGTTGCAAGGAAACGTACCCAGAACTGTTGGCATCTACATAATGGAAGGTGAACTGGGCTAGAAGCCATAAAAAACTGAGTTCTGCTTTTGGCTCTGAGTGCCCTTGATAAAGTCACTTAGTCTCTCTGTATGTCAGTTCCCAGGTCTCTGAACATGGAGATGCACTTCCAATAACAGCAACAATGGGTGACATTCACGGAGTGCTCATGATGTGCCAGACCCGACACTAAATCTCCCTGACAGATTACCTCATGTATTTAACCCTATTCCTTTTAATCCCATGAGGGAGATAATATCAGAACCTCCATTTTGCAGATGGAGAACCTGAACCTGAGAGAAGTTAAGTAAGTTGTCCCAATCACACGTCTAGATGACATGCAAAATTCAGGTACAGGCAGACAGAAACACGGGCTCAGAGAGATCAGGATTCCCACACCAGATGCTGCTGCCAAGCTTTCTTTATTTATTCAGTAAATATTTAATAAGTGCTTCAGAGACATTGTCCCTGCTCTTGTAATGCATTTTTCCAAGAAATAGGAAGCCAAGTACAGAAGATTGTATCCTCCTTATCCTCCAACACCCAAGCTAGAGAACTATCAGGAGCCATGCTCTCCTCAAAGTACGCCTCCTTGGCCAGGCTCTAAGTGGGATAAATTTCAGAATTGGATGGACTCTCAATACACTTAAAAATGTGCTTTTCCATTTTTAAGAAGGTGATTTCCTGATCTTTGTTAGCTGAGTAGTTTAATAATTAGGTTCTTTATCACTTTGTCAAAATGGAGCAAGAAGAGCTAAACAAAGCTAGACTTCAATGACCTGTATTCCATCAATATAAAGAAAATGGAGAAGGTGACCTAATTTTTAAATCCCTTTCAAGGTAAAGAGTTCAATCTTTTCACATACAAAATTTTTTAAAAGTATTCCTTTAAATCTACCTAGTGCTCTTCTTTTAAATCTATTTATCAATTTACATCATGTAATATTTGTATTATAATAAACCACAGAATTTAATGTATTCTAAGAGATTATAAATATGATCACATAATGCAAATTATCAAGAAAAACTACATTACAATAAACTAAAGTGGTTTACTATTTTACTTTTTAATTTCAGTTTAAGTGCCCTCTTTATTCCCCTATAATTTTCAGTAAAATTAAATTCTCTTTTCCAATTAGACTAAAATCAAAATGTTTAGCTGTTGAGCCGCTCTGAGCTCTCTATAAATCTGCTTTAACAGGTAAAATAAAAGCCATAGCTGGCATACTACCAGCCTCCAACAGTGTTATTATACATAGTAAACAATAAAAAGATGGTGACTTTTTAAAAATTTTTCAAAGCCCAACAACTCTAGGAAAGCTGTCTTGCTAATGTGTCGTTTGGGGTTTTTTTTTTTCTTTTTTCCTATTACCACAAATGAACTTATGAAGCCAAGTCTTTCCATTACTAAACTGCAGTGCCTAGCCTAAAGTCTGGGTCATAGTACCTATCCAATATTCAGTTGTTAGATGATTTGAATAGATAAAAGCACATTATTTACTAAGGATAAAGCAGTAAAAACAGACATATCAAGTCTTTGCAATCAAAAACACTTTATTTTCACATAGGTACTGGTACATTCTTGATTACAATAATAGTCCTTACATCTATTATTGTACCTATTATATCTACCATATATCTGAAAGTCATCCTCTTTATCTAAATGAACAACTCCCAGAAGAATAAACATGGTATAATAGAAGCGGACATCCCACCAGCCATTCTGTCAACACAAGCCTGGGGATCTACCTTGACCAGACTTACATTCTATTTTTCTAATCAATCTATGTCCTATACCAACCCAGTTCCAATAAAACAACTACTAAATAGCCAAGAAATTTCTGGGTGTTGCCTGTCTCTCACACAATGCTGGAGAGTCCTTGAGAACAAAACTTAACTTCAATTATTCTGCAAGGCAAAAACTAAATACTAATGTTATCCAGGCCTATAGATATAAAATTACAGTGTTTCACTTAAGAATGTTGTTCTGGGTTAGCCATATGCAGGCTCAACTCAAATGTTTTGCAGATATCATTTTAACTTGGCCCCGTCTGATTATAGAGAAGCACAGTATCCCTAGGCAAAATAGAAAATCAAGATGAGTCAGTCTCAGACACCGCATTTCCTCTTACTATACTCTGCTATATTATGCTCGCATACTCACGGTGTCAGCCAGGATTTGCAAAGGAAAATGGGAACCACTCTAGGTATTTCAAGTAGATTGTATTTTAATTGAAAATTAGGTGTTCCAAAATCATTGGAAGGGCTTGAAGAATGGTAATCAATAAATTCAATTAGAGCACTGAAGAAAATGGGAAGGTGGGAAGGTTCGGATTTAGAAATTTAATTTTCAAACATAGCCTGGACAAAGTAGCCCTATTTCTTCAAAGAACAAAAATTGCCAGTCAAGAAGTCTTTTCAAAAAAATCTCTTCACCATTTTAAGAAATTCTGCCTTCAAAAGCAAATTTCTAAAATTTAAGCTTCACTTGGTACATGAGCAAAGTCTTCGCAATTTCATGGAAATAAATACTTACTGTGAAAATATCATTTGGAATTTGAAAAAAAGAAGTAAAGCTAATATTCGGCATTGAGAAGACTGTTTCAAGGAGAAGAAACCCAAAGTTAAACAAAATACAGTAATTAATTCCAACCTTTGTCTTTTATTACAATTGTATGTAGGTTTAAATACTTTGGAACTGCACTGTCTCTTCTTAGCTTTTCCAAGCCCTAGGAATCTGTACCTTGCTTAGAGACTACAGGTAGCAATAGTATCATTATAACAGCACTAGATCTACAGTCTTATCTTCACACATTCAAGAATTTGCACCTATCAAATGCACAGTTCAAAGCACTGGTGATCAGGATGCTCACAGAACTGGTTGATTTTGGTTGCAAATTAGATGAAAAAAATTAAGGCTACACTAAGTGAAATGAAGGAAAATGTACAGGGAACCAATAGTGATAGAAAGAAAACTGGGACTCAAATCACGGAGTGGACCAGAAGGACGAAAGAAACATTCAACCAAAACAGAATAAAGAAACGAGGATTCAAAAAAATGAAGAGAGGCTTAGGAACTTCCAGGAAATCTTTAAATGTCCCAACATCCAGATTATAGGGGTACCAGAAGGGGAAGAAGAAGAGCAACGAGTGGAAAACTTATCTGAACAAATAATAAAAGAGAACTTCCCCAATCTGGCAAAGGAAATAGACTTCCAGGAAGTCTAGGAAGCTCAGAGAGTCCCAAAGAAGTTGGACCCAAGGAGGAACACACCAAGGCACATCAGAATTACATTAGCCAAGATTCAAATGAAGGAGAGAATTCTGGAAGCAGCCAGGGATAAGGGGATGGTCACCTACAAAGGAGTTCCCATCAGACTGTCAGCTGATTTCTCAAAAGAGACCTTACAGGCAAGAAGGGGCTGGAAAGAAGTATTTGAAGTCTTGAAAGGCAAGGACCTACATCCAAGATTGCTCTATCCAGCAAAGCTGTCATTTAGAATGGAAGGGAAGATAAAGTGCTTCTCAGATAAGGTTAAGTTAAAGGAGTTCATCATCACCAAGCCCTTATTATATGAAATGTTAAAGGGACTTACCTAAGAAAAAGAAGATAAAAAATAGGACAGTAAAAAGACAGCAAACTCACAGACATTAACAACCACACCTGAAACAAAAGCAAACTAAGCCAACAACTAGAACAGGAACAGAAACACAGACATGAAGATCACACGGAGGGTCAGCAATAGGGGAGTGGGAGGAGGATACGGGGGGGAAGGTACAGAGAATAAGTAGCATAGATGGTGGGTAGAAAATGGACAGGGAGGGCAAGAATAGTGTGGGAAATGTAGAAGCTAAAGAACTTATGACACATGGACATGAACTAAAGGGGGGAATGTGAGTGGGAGGGGGTGTTCAGGGTGGAGGGAAATGAAGAAAGGGAAATAGGACAACTGTAATAGCATAATCAATAAAGTAAAATTTAAAAAAAGAAGAATTTGAAACAAAATCATTCCATAAAGCACTTTATGCAAAATCTATTATTTTCAAAATAAAACTTTGAAGGGAAAATTAACTATAAAAAGTTCTAACAGTTTAGAACTTAGATGTTTCTAGCATCAAAGCCTCTTTTATTATTCTATTTTTGTTTGTAATAAATACTGGTCATTTACAATTCTCTTTGAAGCTCTGCCCACACTGGCATTCACTGCAAACACCTATGGCAGCCTTTGCTCTAGAGTCGCACAAAGAACCTGCTCTCTCCCCACGTGGGGCTTGGCCCTGCCTGGCTAAGATGTGGCCATCTCCTCAGCTGTTGAAGCGAAGCATCCTTGGGGGCTTTGATATTGTCTGGGTCAAAATAAAGAAGGCATCTTACTGCCTTAGCTCTTGACTGTCCCCAGAAGAATTGCTTACTCATTAAGTAAAATGGTTTTATACCTGCCACTTGGTTTTTCTGTTTTCCTTGCTTTGTCAGAATTTGTATACAACATGGTGCCCTCCTTCCCTCCTTAAATATTTAGGATCAGGTTTCAAAGGATGGGAGCGTACTAACCATCCCCCTAGGACTGTGGCGCTCAGACGTTTGGTCCAGGTCCTACTCTGATCAAGAAAAAGACCCCATGGCCTTCCTATTCTGAGCATTTCCACAAAAGAACAACAGAAATTAAGAATTAGATCAGAACCAAATGACATTAAAAAATGATAACAATGCAGGAATTTTCCAAAATGACCAAAGTAAAACCTTTTTAAAAACTATCTATTCATTTATGTAACAGCCGAATCCAGACACCATGAGTCATCCCAGACCACAGTGGTGAGGCACTGATAACAAAGCATCTTGTCTACAATTTCAGAAATTCCACTCAAATGCCTCTAAATAGGTGAGATTAGGGTTTTGTAACAACGGTAAACATCATGGAACTAGTAGAGTTTTATTATTTTTTATTTTTTAAGTATTTTTATTGATTATGCTTTTACAGTTTTCCCAATTTTCCCCCTTAATCCCCCCTCCACCCTGCCCCCGCCAATCCTCCAGCATTCCCCACCGCCTTAGGTCATGTCCATGCGGTGTACATGTACGTTCTTTGAGTCCTCTGTTTCCTATACCATTTTTTATCTTTCCCCATCTATTTTATGCCTACTAATTATGCTTCTTCTTCCCTGTACCTTTCCTCCCCTCATTTCTCCCTTTCCCCTCCCCAGTGAACTACCTCTGTGTGATGTCCATTTCTCTGATTCTGTTCCTGCTCTGTTTGCTTAGTTTTTGTTTTTATTGTTTTTCTTTTCTTTTAGGTTCATTTGATGATAGTTATGAGTTTGTTGTCATTTTACTGTTCATATGTTTGATCTTTTTTCTTAGATAAGTCCCTTTAATGTTTCATATAGTAAGGGCTTGGTGATAATGAACTCCTTTAACTTGACTTTATCTGGGAAGTACTTTATCTGTCTGTCCATTCTAAATGAAAGCTTTGCTGGATAGAGCAATCTTGGATGTAGATCCTTGCCTTTCAGGACTTCAAATACTTCTGTCCAGCCCCTTCTTGCCTGCAAGGTTTTTTTTTTAGAGAAATCAGCTGATAGTCTGATGGGAACTCCTTTGTAGGTAACTGTCTCCTCTTCTCTTGCTGCTCTTAGGATTTTCTCTTTGTCTTTAATCTTGGGTAACTTGATGATGATGTGCCTTGGCGTATTCCTCTTTGGGTTCAACTTCTTTGGAACTCTCTGAGCTTCCTGGAAGTCTATTTCCTTCTCCAGATTGGGGAAGTTTTCCTTCATTATTTGTTCAAATAAGTTTTCAATTTCTTGCTCTTGCTTTTCTCCTTCTGGCACCCCTATAATTCAGATATTGGAACTTTCCAGGTTGTCCCAGAGCATCCTCAGCCTCCCTTCATTTTAGAGGGTTCTTGTTTCTTCGTTCTGATCCAGTTGAATGTTCATTTCTTCCTTTTGTTCCGAACCATTGCTTTAAATCCTGGTTTTCTTCTTGTCACTGTTGGTTCCCTGAATATTTTGCTTTATTTCATTTTGGGTATCTTTAATTTGTTCTTTCATTTTTCGACCAAGCTCAATCAGTTTTGTGAGCATTTTGATTACCAGGGCTTTAAATTCTCTATCAGTTAGGTTGGCAATGTCCTCATCGCTTAGTTCTGAGGTTTTGCTGTGTTCTTTTGTTTGGGCCATATTTCTTTGTCTTGGCAAACCCGATAGTTGTAAGGGGCAGGGCCTTAGGTATTCGCCCAGGCAGGGCAACCCTCTTTGCCTGCAGGGGAGGGGCCGGAGAAGGAGTAATGCAGCTCACCTGCTCATCTCTAGTGCACTTTCCAACACACTCTCGTGTCAGACTGAAAGTATCTCCCACCCCGGCAACCCTAGCCATAGCCCACAGTCAGCTCTGAGTCTCAGTTTCCCCCTTAACTCAGTCCTTCCAGCACAGCTCTGCTGAGCTCCACAGTCAGCCCTGCCCCTCAGCCACCTGGCTGCAGTTTTTCTGAGTCACCTACCCCACAGGGTCCACCTTACAGGTCTGGTTGTTCTAGTTGATTTTTTCTTTAATTCCTTGGTTGTTGGAGCCCCATACAGTTTGATTTTCTGGTGCTTCTGGTTGTTTATTGATTTTAGATTGGTTGTTATCCTCCTTTTGGTTGTGAGAGGAAGCAAAGGGTTTCTACCTACACCTCCATCTTGGCTGGAACTCTTATTATTATTATTTTAAACAGAAACAAATACTGGGTAACTTCAACAAAAATTAGAGAGAGAGAGAGAGGAAATTTATTGAAAGGGAAGTAAAAGAAATGCCAATGTGTTTGGAAAGAACTGGGAAACATTCATGATAAGCAGCAGGAAAGAATGGAGAGTCTTTAGGACTAACTGCTATCAAGAGAAATAAGATGCAGCCATTTTCACTTTTGCCCCTACACTGAGGCATGCAATTTCAGGAAGGCATTGTCTACCAGGTCTAGCTCAGATCACATGGTTACCGCTAAGCCAGGGGAGGGCAGAGCACTACGATGGACAATGGCATCAAGTATGAAGGGAGAATTGAGTCTATGCTGGCAAAAACATAGATGCCACAGGCACACCAATATAAGCGGCTTCCCAGCTTCAAAGCAGAATACAAATTGGACTCTGTAGGAACCTCAAGTAACATGACCACCTTTAACAATTCAATTCACAGCTGATTTGTAAGTAATTCTTAGTAACCCTTCATTCTGGACTGAATGTGTCCCCTCATAATTTATATGATAAAGCTCTACTCCCAATGTGACTATATTTAGAGACAGCATCTTTAAAGGTAATTAAAGTTAAATGAAGTCATAGGGACAATGCTCTAATAGAAAAGGACCGGTGTCCTTCTAAGAAAAGAAAGAGGCACCAAGAATGTGCATACACACAGAGCAAAGACCAAGTAAGGACACAGAGAGAAGACAACTATCTACAAGCCAAGGAAAGAGACATTAGGAAGAAGAAAACTTGCCCACACCTTGGTCTTGGACCTCTAGCCTACAGAACTGCAAGAAAAAATTTCTATTGTTGAGGCTATTTAGACAGTGGTATTATATTATGGCAACCTTAGCAGATTAATATACTCTTAGAATATTTTTTTGGTCTAAGGATTTGTGTGTTATTGTTAATAAAACTGATGAGAAGACAAACCTCTTTTGATCATGCCATGGCCCCCCTAGCCCTCCAGATGGTTCCGACCATGCCCTGGCCAACTGCTTCAAGAATGCGTGTTCAGTCACGCTGACTTTCTCCTGACAACTGTTCCAACCTCACTCTCACTTAAACCACAGCACCTCTTATAAACCAAATACAAAGAATAGTGATAATTATCACCAGAGTCATTTTCCTCAAAGATGCTCACAGTCTGAATCGACCTTTCACAGCCTGAGTGTAAAATAGGCACTAATTCCACTTAGCAAACAAATACCACATGGTGTTGTTTACTATGCAATGAACTCATTTCTGGTAATGCAGAGGAAAAAACGAGATCCAATCTCTGACCTCAAGGAGCTCAGAATGCAATGGAGAAGACAATGTAAAAAAAGTTAAAATTCACTGCCATGTTTACCAAAGACATAAAGCATCATGTTTTTCAATAGAGAATTAGTATTCTACAGTGTTGCAAGATATGATGCCAGAGAATACCCAAACTCATAGAGTAAACATGGTTCACTCTACTGCAACATCGATTGTATTTGAAAACTTGATGACTAAAATCATGTTATTTAACTGGTCATAAATGTTATTTTTATTATTCTGTCTACAATGCAAAATTCAAGTTGGGACAGCAGACCCTAGGATCTACCATTAATTGCTTTATTTTGCTACTGAAGTTTCTTTAATGGAAAATTTTGAAAAACACTGAGAAGGACCCAGAGTCTTCAGCCCCTACTCCCCCCTCTTCTCTCTCTTTACTGATAATGTGAAGTTTTTTTTGTTTTTAATCTTGTGGAGTTAATGAGTATAATACTGTGTTGGCTTTTAATGATGTTACCCTCAATTGATTTTTTCTGTAATTTAATGTTCCTTGAAAGAAAAAAATTCCCCTTCCCCTAGTATATAAAGGTTCACAAAACAATATTAAAAAAACATATGCCGATGAATATTCAAATCCCATTGAAAATGTACAGAAACTTTTTTGCAGACTTTAGTTTTCAATAGCAAAAAATAATCTCATTATGAGATATCTATTGTATTTATAAACATGTCTACCTAACAAGTATCTCATCTACCAAGAAAAGATTAATTTGTCTAGCATCTAAATGCATTTAGATATCTTCACAGGCCAAGGACAAGTAGGAAGTTATTTAAAAGGAAATAACTAACAGGATTTGCTATCTGAAGTATAAAATATCTCTTCAAAGTATATATTAAAGTACACTGAAGTTAAAAGTTTCTTCTGAAACAAAGAACTTACTGAAAAATAAAAGACACAAAACTGAACAAGGAAAAACTCTCATTTTTGAGCTCTTTCTCCCATTGTGCATAATCCCTTGTTGATTTCACAACATTCTACATTTCCAAGTCTGAAAGTCAGTCAATAAAAAAGATATTTATTAAGTACCAAATGCGTACTGGGGCCAGTTCTGAGAACTGTGGGGAAATAAGAAAAGCAATAGAAGATGTGGTCCCAGCCCTGGAAGAGGTTCAATTGGAAGAATAAAACCTACCCTCTGCTTCTTAGGGTCTCCAATGGCAAAATTCTTTTTAAGTTGCTTCAACATCAGATCATATCTTTGATTCTCAATAGAAAGCAGGTTAATACAGTTCCAGAGAACCAACTGAAACAAATCTGAGTAAACCAAGAGAGTTACAGCTGACATGATATCAACCCCCAACTTCTTTCTGAATAAAAAGAGTTCCATTAACTAATTTAAGGGAAAATATATACCATACAGTTTATATTTTTACAAACTCCACATTATTTATTAAATTAACAGCAAACTGTTCCAGGAACTCTCCTTCATTTGCTTGTTTTCATCTTTATTTGTATTTACTCAGCTCACCTTTCAGGCATCATCTAACATTGTTTTCTTTCTGCTGTTGAGTTTGAGAAATAGCAAAGGAAGTGAACAATCTGAAACACAAAAGAAAATGTAAACTGAATATGTGGGAGACTTCCTAAACATGAACTCTTGAGTAGCATTTCACCACATGACATGAGCAATGGAAAATTTTTTGCCATGATACCCAATGGTAACCATGAATCCATCCTTTTTTTCAGAGAAATACTGCCACAAAACTCCCTAAATAAATTCATATTCCAATCTTCATTGACTCATTTGGTGGGGAAAAATATATATTGTATAATGGTGTTTGGTATATAAGTGAAATGTAGTGTTGTTTTATTTTTATGGAAATGATTAATATTATAGATAAGGATGAATCGAGATATGACTGTGGGACCATGGAAGATGAGGAAGCATAAGAAGAGAAATAAGAAATGAGCCATGAATTTTAGGGCCAGATGTTTGTACTTGAACTAGATGTTCTTATAACATATTACACCATGAAAGATTCTCCTAAGAGGTAAGATGTAGTTGAAGATGGGATATTAGAACCTCAAGAAAACAATAAACTGTGATATAGCAAATACCCCTCCTCACCTACACTTTAGGTCATTTTTATACAAGATGAGACTAAATTTAGTTGATTCTATTGAGAGTGCCCCTACTAACGGATCCACAAAACAACATGTCACAAGGGATAGGGTAAAACTCAAGAATTTAGCTTGTAAAACTGAAAATTTTTTCAGAATTCACTACCTTTCTTTAAAAGCATCCACCTCTGTCCTATTACTTGAAGCACTTACAGCAGCAGTGTTATGGAGCCTGATGATCTAGATTTGATCCTTGATTTAGCCAAGATTACTACCAATCCTGGAAAGTTTACTTCAGTTTTTTGTGTGTAGATTAACTATGCAATGGTATGTAAAGTACTGAATGGCTCAAAGGCTGAATGGCTCAGTATATGTTACAAAGAGACACAAAGAGATGAAGGCAGGAGATAGATAGATAGATAGAGATGAGAGTTTTCTCTTCATTCACTATTCAATGTTTACTTTTGAAGTTTATATTACATGGAATCCCCAAAATGTAGCCATTTGTGTGAGGTCATAACTTAAATTTGGAGAATTTAATTTAAAACCTCAGAGGTGTTGGTTAATTTATTAATTATTCCTAAAAATCCTGTTGAGTGGAAATGCTGTCTGACTTCTCTTTATTCTTAGATTCAGACAACCTCCTTTATAGTAGTCTAAACTTATAAGTTGAAATCATCATTTTCATTTTTCTCAAAATTTATTTTTCAAATAAAATTCATGTTTGGATGGATAGTTTTAATCAGTGATATTAGTCTCAATGTATCAAAACTGTAGGGAACGAATAATTGTGTGTAATATAAAGCAAAAGAACCTAGATAAATAATTTTTATATCAGTCATTACAGAGTAATTAGTAGCAGATTTGCTTCCTGCTGAAGACAACTCTAAAAGTGAACAAAATACATATGGCAACAGTTGGAAGGCATTGAAGAGCTGATAGCACAGGACTAGTTTCTCTGAGATCAAGGAAAGACAAAGTGAGGCCAAATGGAGACTGGTGATCTACTGAGCTGAGGGAAGCAATGATTGGAGTGGAGTTCCAGGTGACTGAAACAATTGAAATTGGTGGGGCGGAGTACTGAAAAGAGGGCTCTACACAGATAATCTGAGGCTCAGAATTAAAGTAATGCTTCATTGTAACTTCTTGGCCCATGTCTAGATTGTACAGGGTAAAATTTCATGAGACTTAGAAATGATTTCCTGCTTTGAGGCTGGCCATGATTTTTAAAGAGATATTTGAAAGGAAATTTTTAAGAAGATATCTGAATGGAGATAACAGAGGTCATGCAGGTCTAGCCCAGCCAAAATGGAAATTCTTTGCTGAGTGAGCCTGGGCACTCAGTATAAACCCTACAAACTCCCATTAGGAGTAAGCATCAGACCATGGAGTAAGCATCAGACCATGGAGTAAGGGCCACACCCTATGACTATATACGAAACTGAAATAGACTCAACATAACAAAGAATAAAGCCACACCTAGTAAAGCAAAAGAATTAGTCAATACTTTTAACAGCCTGCCAAAACAAAACTCAACACCTACCAAAGGAAGACACTATAATCCAGATTTCCTAAAATGTATCATCCTCAATGTGAGAAGTAAAACCAAAACTTAATAGACATATGATTAAGTATGCATAATCAAGAAAAAAGTGCAGTTGATGGAAATAGACCCCAAAATGACACAGATGTTCAAATGAGCAGACAAGAACTTTAAAGCAGCTACCATAAAAATGTTGAAGGACTTAAAGGAAAAGAATATAATGAGTTAGAGGATGAGGAATCTTAAATGTAAGAGCAAACTATAGTTTTTAAATATCAGACATAAATTTTAGACATGAAAAGTAAAACATCTGAAATAAAAATTTGACTAGATAAGCTTAACAGGAAGTAGGAACAAGCAGGGAAAAAAGGCTTAGAGATTTTGAAGACAAATCAATAGAACGTCTCCAGTATAAAGGACAGAGATTGAGGGGGAGAAAATGAAAGAAACTTAGTTACCTGTAGAGCAATATCAAGCATACATGTAATCTGAGTCCCCAATGGAGAAAACAAACTGTGTAGGGGGAAAATATTTGAACTAATAATGGGTCAGAATGTCCAAAATGAATTAAAAACATACACTGACAGCCAAAAGAAGCTCAAATTTTATAGCTGTATACATTTTGGACCTCTTCCTGTTTTTAGCCCAAGATTCAATTAGTTTTATTTTTAAAGCTTCTCTTTATTATCCTAGTACCTACTGTTGTCTTTTTAAAACTATGGATGGTTACAATAGAATGACCTTCTGGGTATTTAAAAACTTTGCTTTGATACCATCTTTCAGTACTCTACAATCTAGCAAAAAACCTCTCTTTGTAAAATATTGCCGCAGCCCGCTGCGGCAAGGGTGGTCGTGAGGCTGGGCGAGGGACTGAATATAGGAGAGGACCAAATGCTCTGCTGGCATAAGGCAAGTTTATTGCATGGTCTTCAGGCTTAAGTACAATCATGAGTGCATAGCAAAACAAAGGAGAAACTTTCTGGCACGAGATTATCTACTCTCTCAAGGTTGGGAAGTTCTCAGGCTAGCATTGCTACTGTGTACATGATGCGCAGGCCAATGTTATGAGAACAGTCAGAGCCCAAGATAGCCTCAAGGCCGGAAACCAGGCCCAGTCACCACACCTGCGGTGCAGGACCCTATCCTCGACCCCTCATAGGCCTCTTGGTCTCCAATAAAATATAACTTACTATGAATCAGTATGCAGACTAAGAGAACCACCCTGCATCATTGTGAAATGCAGTTATTTGGGGTATTAAGTTGAGGCATTACCTTCTGCAAGGTAATTGCAATGAAAAAAGCCATCTCCCGCAGGATGTGTATTTTCAGCAAGGTGGAAAGGAATAAACTTCCTCTTGTCTTCCTACTATGAAATCAGTTCAAGAGCTCCCACTCCCTCCCTAAAAAAAAAAAATGTATGCCCAAAATTTCTCATATATAACCCAAAATAGAACACTCAAAGGTGCCTTTAAATGTCACATATAATTGGAGGTATACAGAATTTGGGCACCTAACATTGTGAAAATTCAACTTCAATCTTGCAAAAACCCAGAGGCAAATACCTAGCTCCTGTATCAGTCAATGGCAGTGCAGACACCACCTGACCTGAAGTCCTGGCTCAGATCACTACAGGCACTGCCTGCCTTTATGGACATACTAACCAAGCACATCTCTTCACTCCAATAATAAAATATGTTTTATGATTAAATTTTTATATATTAAGTTTTGATGACTTCTTTAATCCATTTCATTTGAAATCATTGCACCATTAAGCCTAAAATAATCCTCTAAAGATGTTTAGGCAAAATAAAATTTCACAGAATCAGCGAGGTCTAAAACTATTATTCTGTGCAGAATATATAAATGGTCAAACTTATATTATCCATTGCTAAATTAAAGGAGACGAAAGTACTCCATATGTCCCCGATAGCCTGAGCTTGCCCCCTAACAAGAGCTTACAAGAAGGTGGAATACATTCCAGTAAAATAACATCTCTTAGACCTGCCATGATATGTCTTCAGGGCACCATATCCCTCCCTCATGTTCTATTCATCACAGTTTCAATTTCACCTTTATCCATGGTTATACAATAAAGTCTTTCTCACTTACTAGACTATAAGTTCTGTGTTTGATTTTTCTCACTATTGTGTCCCACATGCAGTACGTGCCTGTGCATTGCAGGCACTCCATAGGTATCGGTAGAATGAATGAATGCTATCGGGCCCACATGTTCTCCAGAGGCCACACTCTGCCACCTGTGAGCTGGAGAACCAGGAAACTTGGTGGGGAAATTCAATCCAAGCTTGAAGGCCCAAGAACCAGGGGCTCTGCTGTCCAAGGGCAAGAAAATATGGATTTCTCTCTTCCACAGAGAGAGGGGATTCACCCGCTTTTGCCTTTTTTGTTCCTTTCAGGCCCTCAGTGGATGAAAACAAATGCTAGTTTCTTCCAGAAACACCTTCATGGCTTCAAACAGAGATAATGTTTAGCCAGCTACCTGAGTATCCATTGGCCCATTCAAGCTGACCCATAATACTAACCATCACAGGGTTCCACCATGACTCCTCTACTCCAAGACAAGTGATTCTAGATCAGGAAACTTGTGAGAGGAAATCTGGCCTGCAGAAAATTCCCATCCACCGCAGGTGAGAAATAAGTCATCCGAGACACAATCTTGCTGTTCCAGCAGGAAAGGGGGCGGCAATTCCCTCTAGTGGAGAGTGCCCCGAGCCCTTCTCCCAAATGGCTTTTATTGGGAATGGTATGTGTAGGTGTATACATGCATAGCTCATCAATCAATGTCAAAAGGCTAGTCATATAAAAACAGGTATTTCCTATAGATAACAATTGAAGGAACACAGACATCTGTGATAGATCAGGGTCTGTTAGTCATGCTGATGCCAGAGGGTCTTTAAGACGTGTTTCATGAAATAAGGAGTTTACTCCTTATGCCTTGAACTTAAACATCTGGTTTATATCAACAGAGTTATACTAAACAAAGCAAGCTTCAAAGGATACAATGTATTTATCAGGCCCAATTCCCACGAGAACCCTCACTGTTAGCATCAGGTCATGTCTGCCACCTGAGTTTTTACCTGCTTTTCCAGGGAGACTTACTAGCCCCTTTCAGGGCTTGCTCTCGCAGGGCTACAGTCTTGGAAACCACACACAGTGGTCCACAACATCTCCCCCTTTTTTGTTTGTTATGGCAGCATAACCAAAAGCACTGGTGCCATTGTAATCAACAGGGTTATGCTATGCAGAGCAGGCTTCAAAAGACAAAATGTACACTCTTTCTCAGGGCAGATTTGCCCCTGGGAGCCATTTGTTCTAGTACAAGGCTGCAGCTGCCTCTGGCATTGTTTTCAGGCTGAGTCAGGCCAAGAGGTGGGGGAGGGGAGTGTGGCAAAGCAGCCAAGAGATTAGGAGAGGTTTTACAGATAGAATAAGGATTCAGGCTATGACAAAGCCAAAGGGTGAGGGTCTTTCTGTCCCTTCTCTGTAGACCCCTAAGTCCTTCCCCAATGGCCCTTTGCAACTGTGCCTGTCTTAGGCTGTCCTTCCCTTGAAGAATCTTACCCTTCATTGGCTAACCAGTCATCTGCCTGGGCCAAACAGAGGGAAGTGAGGGAGGCAGGGGCTGTGCCCTGCTAGGAGGATAGGTTCTGTCTCCTTAGTGGCTCATGGCCCCATGGGACTCTTTTGTCCATTAATGAGGCTATAGTCCCTGAAACCAGGCAGGACAGCTCCCAACATCTCCCCCTTTTTTGTTTGCTATGGCACACATGGTGGTAAGTCCAATGAAGCCTACTACTTGCTCTTCCCATATACAATCCCGGGAAAATAAGTTGCATGTGCATTTCAAGGCACAAAAGACCACAACGATTAGGAGGCATCCCATAGCCCCCATGACCCAGACATGCAGATTTAGTCCTTCAAACCAAGTCTTTGGTTTGAGCCATTGTAAGTTGTCGTGCAGGGTCAAAAAGACCTCCTGCTCAGTGAGTCATTTAATGTCCTCAAGTTGTTGCTGTAGCTCAAGCTGGAGTTGATTGATTTGTCCCTTGAGATTGGAGGAAAAGGCCCCTCACAGGTGATGTTGGACCTCCTCCCATGGGTGCAGACTGGAGTTCTACTTCAAGTGGGTGACGTACAGCTTAGAGAAGCTAGGATCACAAGTGAGCTGTTGGTGAGTGACAAGAGCACCCTGCCACTCTCCCAGCCATATTACTGCAAAGTGTACAGCTGAGAGCCTGACAATGACCTCCCAGTCGATACATGTTTGTTGGATCATTTCTTGAGTTGCATGGGTGAGGAGGGCATCAACTGCATGAGCAGTCTGGAAGCTTTGGGAGAAAGCTTGAGGGTCCATTTTCACCTGCTCTTCAGCAGATTCATATTCACCAGTCCCAAGAAGCATGTTAAGCTGGACTGGATTTCCTCTGTTGTTACTTTCAGCTGCTTGGCAGTGGCAGTAATCCATACATTCTGAATACCAATCGGGTGGGCATAAGGACAGTTCAAGCTAAAGCAAACCACCAACAAGGGTCCATCTCATATTCTTCAGTGATTTCTGATAAGAGCCCCATCGTGTGGGGCACCTGAAGTTTGTTATGTTTAATACTGTTTTTTAAAGTATTAAATACTGAAACCAGGCAGGACGGCTTCCAGCAGAAACTATCCTGGACATACTGAAGGTAAACTACTTAAAAAGCACTTTTTACCAAAATTTTACTTTACATACATGGCATGGTTGAAGTGCCAGTTTAGGCATGAGAAAACTAGTCTGAGAGACACCTGAAGGGCTTCTAGGACAGTCATGATTAAAACTCCATTCTTGTGGTTCCAATTCAGTTCTCTCTTCATGATACCACAACTTCAAGATGAAGGGAAAAAATGAGTCTAGTGACCTGGACTGGTGAAAGGAAGAGGGATTTTGGAGCAGATCATTGAAATGCAGCCATGAGCAGTTACTAGAACTGTCTATAAGAAGTATATTGGGAGGAGAATAGACGTGGTATTTCAGATACACGACAGGACCCTGCATCTAGGACCAACAGATCTCCTTTCTTTCAAAATTCAGTTAAGTTTTTTACTCACTAACAATTTGGCTTCTTAAGGAGTTAGGAGGAGAAGATGGTGCCAAGGTAGGTGGGAGGGGAGCCCGGTTCTCCCTGTGCCCAACTGGAACACGTAGCTGATTGTCTGAGAAACGTAGTGAATAGCAAATGGAATCCCAGCTTCTATGAAGTTTGGAGGCCAAAAATTTCAGAGGACATTGAAAAACAGATGGTGAGGAGATTGTGCTGGGACGGTAAGGTCCCTGGGATCTGTGCAGGGATCCGGGCTGCTGCGGCCCCCAGCCTGGCACCTGCCACAGGGTACAGGGAGGAGAGTTAGATCACAGACTCCCTCCCCTACTAGAGCAAGGAGGGCAGCCTGGCACCAGGAGGAACCTGGATGCTGGACATTGCTGGGGGGAGTAGAGACAAAGTGGAAGACACACAGAGGTGGTACACATCTGCTGGGACTGTGGACACTGGCACCCAAGAAATTGAGGTGCCAGGCGACACCTGGAGAAGGGAGGAGATGGGCTGTGTCGGACCCTGACTCCAGCAGTCTCTGGACTGGTTGGAAAGTTGGGCTGTGTGGAAAGCCATGTGCTTGTAAAGAATGGTGGGCAGCTGCTTTGTAAGGAACTCTCCCGCAGCAGCTGGCTCACCTCGAGAGTGATTTCAGCTGCGTGCGCCCAGAGACTATGTGGCCAAGTGTGGAACCACACACCCAGTTCATCTCACACTGTGAGCAGCTAAGTGGCTGATCTGAGCCTGGCAGCTCATGGAGGACCTGAGCCTAAGATCGGAAACTGTGAATATTGCAGCCCAGACCTGGTCCCCATCCTCTCAAAATCATAGAAAGGGAGAAAAGCAAAGCCCAGCCCCCCTCTTCCTGTGGCATCTAGGAAGACCAGCAGAACTCCATGAACAGGTTTAAAGTCAGCAGGAGGCTTATTTTTTTTTCTTTTTGGTCCCTCTCTTTTCCCCCCCCCCTTTTTTCCCTTCCCCCAAATGAGACAATAAGACATGGAGTTACAAAGAGTCCAGAGACAGATCGAAATGGAGAGCACAAGGCTAACCCCAAAAATTGAGAAACTGAGATAAATGTCACTTTGCTATCCCTAGAACTGGCATTTTATTATGTGCATTATTATTTTTTCATTATTTTTACCACTTTTATTTTATTAGTATTTTTTTTACTTCTCTTTCTTATGTTTAGTTTCCCTCGTTTTACTTCTCTGTTTAATTGCACTGTTTGACTGGTTTTCCTTATTCCCTCTTTATTGTATTTTAATTTTCCTTCTTTCAAGTCACCTGTGTTCCAATAACACACAACTCTTGATCACGTACTTTCTATTCTGGTTATCTAAATCATACTTTTTTTTTGTCATATTATTGTTGTTCCAGTACTATTATAAATACTGTTGTTCCATACAATTGTACATACTACACAGCAACCCTCCATGATCTTAGCCCACTTCACTTTAATCCTGAGCATTATTATTGTTGTAGTTAACTCTATTCTCTCTCACACTACTCCTACTTTCTATCCTTTAATCTCACTATATCTCATCATCTAACCTTGTACAAGCTCTGTTTTCTGGATTCAGCTCACAATCATCCTCCCCTCTAACAAGAGTCTTATCTCTCTTTCACCTTTATAAAAAGTGGCTAGTTGGGTGAAATATCACAGTTAATGCTATACTTATCCAAAGAATCTCCTCTCTCTTCTCTACCTGCTGGTACTTTAAATCCCATAAAATACTCTCCTACTGTCTTAATCCACTTTGCCTGCCCCTTGCCACTGATCACATACAAGAATAGGTGGGAGCTGTGAACATCAGTATTCCTGCTGGAGGAGAGAACCCACCAACAAAGGAACCACCGAAAGGTAAAAACCCAAGTACAACAAGAGAGCCCACACAAACAGAAGAAAGAGCAAACCTAGAGGGTCCAGACAAAGAGATCAAAGAGACCACACCACTGAACCTCACAGAATTCCTACCATAGAAGTTCACCCTACAAAGACAGCTACCAAAGCAAAACATCAGGAAGCACAGAAATAAACAAAAAGAGTCACCTAAAATGGAGAGACAAAAAAGAACATGCAATCAAAAGGAATGGAAGACTCCCCATTAAAAGAGCTAAACAAAATGGAGGTAACCAAACTATCAGATATAGAATTCAAAATAATGGTTATGAAGATGCTCAAGGAACTCACAGACAACTATAAGGAACTGAGTGAGAACTGCATCAGCATGAAAAATGAAATAGAAACTGTAAACAAAAACCAGGAAGAAATGAACAATAAAATCTCGGAAATAAAAAACACATTAGAGAGAGAGAGAGGGATGTCCAGCTTGGGAATGGGAACTTCTGTGTTTCTCACAACGAAAGAGAAATTTTAAAATGTGCAATGTTGAGAAAGGCAAGAAGATTTTTGTTCAGAAGTGTGCCCAGTGCCATACTGTGAAAAAGGGAGGTAAGCACAGGACTGGGCCAAATCTCCATGGTCTGTTTGGGCAAAAGACAGGTCAGACCCCTGGATTTTCTTACACGGATGCCAACAAGAACAAAGGGATCACCTGGGGAGAGGCTACACTAATGGAGTATTTGGAGAATCCCAAGAAGTACATCCTGAAACAAAAATGATCTTCACTGGCATTAAGAAGAGTTCAGAAAGAGCAGATTAGATAGCTTATCTCAAAAAAGCCACTAATGAGTAGTAGTTGGCCATTGACTTATTTATTACAAATGTCTCATTGTTGCGGACTGTTCAGCCTGGTTTCAGGAGTTGTAACCCTCACCCCATGGTGGGCTGTGTAAGAGCCCAAGGGACCCACTTCATCTGGGTCTGTTCTGTCACAAGGATGTGACCTATTAAGGAGACAAAGCTTATCTCCCTGGCAGGAGTGCTGCTTCTGCCTCTCTGGCCTCATAGCTTGGTTGGCAGTCAATGACGGGTAAGACTCCTCATGGGAGGGGCAACCCAAGCCAGACGCAACCACTTGGAAGGCCTCATGGAAGGACTCGGGGGGTTGCAGCAAAGAGGATGTGATGGACCCTCGCCCCCCGGCTATTCTGACATAGCCCGAGTCCTCATTTCCATCTGGGAGATGTCTCCTGCTTCCTAATTGCCTTAAAGCCTGAAACTGTGGGGGTGAGCGGTGCAGCCCTGTCCTGGCCAGGACGGCTCCTTGGGTGATTGGCATAAGAAAGAATTTCTAAAGTCCTGTGAAACCTGCTTTGCTAAGAGTGCTCTTCCTGAGGTGACAAGTGTCCCAGGAGGAAATGAGCATGTCTCCCAAAGTCTGGCAACCCCCCTTCCTGACAAACACTGGCTCCGATTAAGCCCTCAGATTTCTTTGACATGTTAAACTTGTATTCCGGTGTATTGGAACCCAATAAAAGCCTAGTGAGGAAGGGGCTCTGGGTCATTCTCCTCTGAGAGTTTGACCCCTTTCCTCCCCAAGCACAAGATGTCTTGGTAGTTTTTACTTTCATCCGTGACGGAGGGATGGGGCTCTGCGGGCGGAGCCCCCCCACATCTGGTGCCCAGGCCAGGGTCCCCAGCATCTGGCGCCCAGGACAGGGTCCCCAGCATCTCATGACTTTTTCATGTCTACCATATTTAAATTGATCTCATGTACCAGAATTCAGATCATGAATGGCTGATAGAGAATTTCTTTGGGGCATCTGGTTTAAATAATATTGGCTTGTGGTTAAATGAATACGATCAGCTTTTTGAACTTTGATGGTAATTTAGGTTCAGCAACTGCTATCACTATTTTCCCCTTCTAAAAATATGATTGGACTTGGTTGGTAATATTCACCTTTCCACAGAGATGGTGAATGCTGTCTCAAAACCTGTAGGAGATTGTTTTTTTATTTAGATTTATGTAACTGGCAATACAAACATTTTAAATACTGAGAACATCCCTTCACTGTTTCTTAGAAAAGCAAGACTTGCTTGTGTTTCAAATTGTGTTCATTAGCCTGTTAAAAGGCAAGGGCTGAAGAAAAGCTGGCAGTGTCCATTTTATCTTTTTGGTCCTAACTATACCCATTTAATTAGAATATCCTGTATCTAAACTGTTGCCTTTAACTTACTGAAAGGCATTTTAGTGTGGTTTGTGTATAATATCAAATAAAGAATATTTAACAAAAAAACGCACATTAGAAGGAATTACAAGCAGGCTGGAAGAAGTGGAGGATCGAATCAGCAAGTTGGAGGACAAGGTAGAAAAAAATACACAGAGCAAGAAAAGGAAAAGAGACTCAGAAAGAATGAACAGGTGGTAAGGGAGCTGCAAGACAACATGAAACATAACAATATCCATATAATAGCGATACCAGAAGGAGGAGGAGAAGAGCAAGGGATAGAAAACATGCTTGAAAAAGTAATAACGGAAAACTTCCCTAATTTGATGAGAGAAAAAGTCACACAAATCCAGGAAACACAGAGAGTCCCAGTCAAGAGAAACCCATAGAGGCCCACTTCAAGACACATCATAATTAAAATGGCAAAATCCCAAGACAAAGAGAGAATCTTAAAGACAGCAAGGGAGAAATAGGAAGTAACATACAAGGGTATGTGTGTTCCCCATAAGGCTAGCAGCTGACTTCTCAATGGAAAGGCTCCAAGCCAGAAGAGAATGGCAAGAAACATTCCAAGTAATGAAAACCAGAGGCCTGCAACCAAGATTACGCTACCCAGCAAGGCTCTCAATTAAAATAGAAGTCCAAATAAGGAGCTTCCCAGACAAAAGAAGTCTAAAAGAATACACCTCCATCAAACCAGCTCTGCAAGAGATGCTAAAGAGACTGCCTTAAGAAAAGGAAGGAAAAGAGTGATTGAGAGAGAGGAACACAGGTATGAAAAAATGGCAACGAATAAGTACCTATCAATAATAAACTTAAACTCCAATCAAAATACATAGAATATCTGAATGGGTAAGAAAGCATGACCCACACATATGCTGCCTACAAGAGACCCACCTTAGAACAAAAGACCTACACAGAATGAAAATGAAGGACTGGAAACAAATTTTCCAAGCAAACAGATGGGAAAAAAAGGCCGGGGTAGCAATACTCATACCAGACAAAATAGACTTCAAAGAAAGGGCCATAAGAAGAGACCCAGAAGGTCACTTCATAATACTCAAGAGAAGGATCCATCAAGAAGACATAAACATTGTAAATATATATGCACCCAACATAGGAGCACCCAAATACATAAAGAAAACCTTGGAGAACTTCAAGAAAGATATAGACAGCAACACAATTATAGTAGGGGACCCCACTGTCAAAAATGGATACATCTTCCAAACAAAGTATCAACAAAGATACTGCAGAATTGAACAATGTCCTAGATCAAATGAACTTAAGTGATGTTCATAGAGCCTGTCATCCCAAAGAAGCAAAATACACATTTTTTTCAAATGTACATGGAACATTTTCAAAGATAGACCACATGATAGGGCACAAAACAAGCCTCAACAAATTCAAGAAAACTGAAATCATATCAAGCATTTTCTCTGACCACAAGGGACTGAAATTAGAAACCAATGTCAAGGAAAAAACTCAAAAACACTCCAACTCATGGAGATTGAATAGCATGATAGTAAACATGAATGAGTCAAGAATGAGATCAAGGAAGAAATCAAAAAGTTTCTGGAAATGAATGAAAATGAACTTACAACAACCCCAAACTTATGGGACACAGCAAAGGCAGTCCTAAGAGGGAAGTTCATAGCTATACAGGCCTACCTAAAAAAGATAGAAACATTTCAAATAAACAACCTAACTCTACACCTACAAGAACTCAAAGAACAACAACAAAGAAAGCCCAGAGCAAGTAGAAGGAAGGAAATAACCAAGATCAGAGCAGAATTAAATTACATAGAGACTAAAAGCACAATTCTAAGAATCAATAAATCCAGGAGTTGGTTCTTTGAAAAGATAAACAAAATTGACAAGCCTTTAAGCAGACTCACCAAGAAAAAAGAGAGAGGACCCAAATAAACACAATCAGAAATGAAAGAGGAGAGATTAAAACTGATACCACAGAAATACAAAGGATTGTAAGAAATTACTACAAAGAACTATATGCCAAGAAATTTGAAAACCTAGGTGAAATGGACAAGTTTCTAGAAAAATATAATCTTCCAAAACTCAATGAAGAAGAAGCAGAAAGCCTGAACAGACCAATAACAGCTGACAGAATTGAAGCAGTAATCAAAAAACTCCCAACACACAAAAGCTCTGGACTGGATGGTTTCACAGGAGAATTCTACAAAACATTTAAGGAAAGGCTAACCCCTATCCTTCACAGACTATTCCAAAAAACCCAAGAATATGGAAGACTCTTTTTGTGAAGCCAGCATCATCCTAATTCCAAAACCAGATAAAGACACAACAAAGAAAGAAAACTTCAGGCCAATATCGCTAATGAACATAGACACTAAAATCCTCAACAAAATATTAGCAAATCGCATCCAACAATACATTAAAAAGATCATACACTATGACCAAGTGGGATTGCAAGGATGGTACAATGTTCACAAATCAATAAATGTAATACATCACATAAACAAAATGAAAGACAAAAATCACATGATCATAGGAGTAGATACAGAAAAAGCACTTGATAAGGTACAGCACCCATTTATGATAAAAAACACTCAGCAAAGTGGGAATAGAGGGAGCATTCTTCAACATAACAAAGGCCATATATGAGAGACCCACATGGCTGTGGGTCATCTCAATGGGTAAAAACTAAAAACTTTTCCACTAAGGTTGTTAACAAGATAAGGTTGTCCACTTTCACCACTTCTATTCAACATATATTAGAAGTCCTAGTTATGGCAATCAGACAAGAAAAGGAAATAAAAGGCACCCAAATTAGAAAAGAGGAAACAAAACTGGCATTGTTTGCAAATGATGTTTCTATAGAAAATCCTATAGACTCTGACCTAATAAATGAATTTGGCAAAACAGTGGGATACAAAGTCAATTTTCAGAAACCAAAGGCATTTTTGTACACCAACAATGAAATATCAGAAACAGAAATCAGGAAAAAAATCCCATTTGTATAGCAAAAAGAAAAATAAAATACCTTGCAATAAACCTAACCAAGGAGGCAAAAGACCTGTACTCAGAAAATACACAACACTGAAGAAAGAAATTAAGGAAGACACAAACAAATGGAAGCATATACCGTGTTCATGGATTGGAAGAATTAATATCATCAAAATGTCCGTACTACCCAAAGCAATTTATAGATTCAATGCAATACCTATTAAAGTACCAATGGCATATTTCACAGATATAGAACAAACACTTCAAAAATTTATATAGAACCATAAACTACCCTTAATAGCTGCAGCAATTTTGAGGAAGAAGAGCAAAGTAGGAGGGATCATAATACCTGATATCAAACTGTATTACAAGATTACTGTAATCAAAACAGCCTGGTACTGGCATAAGAACAGGCACATGTACCAATGGAACAGAATAGAGAGCCCAGAAATAAACCCAAGTCTGTATGGTCAATTAACATTTGACAAAGGGGGAAGAAGCATAAAATGGAGCAAAAATAGTCTCTTCAACAAACCGGGTTGGGAGATCTGGACAGCTACATGCAAAAAAAATGAAATTCAATCACCAACTTACACCATACACAAAAATAAATTCAAGGTGGATAAAAGATTTAAATGTAAGTCATGACACCATAAAGTCCTAGAGGAGAACACAGGCAGAAAAATCTCAGATATTCCATGCAGCAATATTTTAACTGATATGTCCCCTAAAGCAAGAGACATAAAGGAAAAAATAAATAAATGGGATCTCATAAAAATAAAAATCTTCTGCATGGCTAAAGAAAACAGCATTAAAATGAAAAGGGAACCAACCGTATGGGAAAATATATTTGCCAATGATACCTCGGAAAAGGGTTTGATCTCCAAAATATATAAAGAACTCACACAAGTCCACTCTAAGAAGACAAGCAACCCAATTAAAAAATGGGCAAAGGACTTGAACAGACACTTCTCCAAAGAGGACGTACAGAGGCTCCAAAGACATATGAAAGAATGCTCAGCATCACTAACCATCAGAGAGATGCAAATCAAAACAACAAATAGATACTACTTCATACAGGTTAGGATGGCCATCATAAACAAATCAACACACAACAAGTGTTGGAGAGGATGAGGAGTAAAGGGAACCCTAGTGCACTGTTGGTGGGATTGCAGACTGGTGCAACCACTATGGAAAACAGTATGAAACTTCCTCAGAAAACTAAAAATGAAACTGCTTTTTGACTCAGTAATTCCACTGCTAGAATTATACCCTAAGAACCCTGAAATACCAATCCAAAAGAACCTATGCACCCCAATGTTCATAGCAACACAATTTACAATAGCCAAGTGCTGGAAGCAACCTAAGTGCCCATCAGTAAATGAATGGATCAAAAAACTATGGTACATTTACACAATGGAATTCTACGCAGCAGAAAGAAAGGAGCTCCTACCCTTTGTGACAGCATGGATGGAATTGGAGAGCATTATGCTAAGTGAAATAAGCCAGGTGGTGAAAGACAAATACCATATGATCTCACCTTTAACTGGAACCTAATCAACAAAATAAACAAGCAAGCAAAATATATCCAAAGACATTGAAATTGAGAACAGTCTGACAGTGACCAGAGGGGAGAGGGGAGGGAATAACGGGGGAAAAGGTTGAAGGTTTTACAGGAACAAATATAAAGGACACATGAACAATAACAAGGGGGGTGGAAATAGGGGAAGGAGGTAGGGAGGGCTGGGGTGGTGGGGAGGGGTGGGGGGAAAGGCAGAAAACTGTACTCGAACAACAATAATAAATAAATAAATAAATAAATGGAGTTATGAGTGCTGATATTTTAACTTGCACAAATTAGAAGAAAACTTTACAAATATCCTTTTTCCTAAACTCCAGGATTATCCTAAACCAGGGCAAAGTACCTAAAACTTCATATCTGGCTGAGTTTTAAAGATTTCAAGAGCACGCTCCCTGGGATTTGCTTTGTGATGCATTACCATGTTCTCTAATATGCTTGTGTAATTATTATACGAATTATTGATTTTGCAAGATTCATATTCTCTGCAATTTCTCATTGATTAGTTCAGGGTTGGTTTTATTGAAGGCTAAACAAGGACCTCCAGGAACTGAAGAAGCACATAAATGAATTCAATTCTGGATTCTATTGTTTCCACTGAGCCTCAGCTGCTGGAATTCGTGAGTGGACCTTCCTAAGTACAAGCACAAAAGCTGGAAGCTTCTGGCAATTTTAAGAAAGATTTTTAAGTTCAATAATAAAAGTTTATTGAGAGTACCTCTGATTTTCTTTTCCTGCCCTTTTCTACAGGCTTGGTTGTTTTGCTAAATTAGGTTTGAAGTTCTCTTGATTTGTTACAGCACCACGTTAATGAGGCCAAAATGTCAGGCTCCATCTCTGTAATGACAAGCTGCCCCCCTAACCTCAAGGAGCTTCCATGGTAGATGAAAGCAGAGAGAATATTTCCACAGTACTAGATAAACAACTTTAGGGCCTGAGCACAGATACTGGCATTGCCTTCATTTATACAAAATAGCAAATTGTTCCTCTCCATTAAAAGAGAAAAACCCAAAGGAAATTATTAGTGTCATAGAAGAAATGAGGTTGCAAAAAAAAAAATTAGAGGGTCTAAAAATGATTAACAGAGAACCATACCCATGGTTTAGAAGATGGAAATTTTCAACCATTTGGCTTGAGATGCCCCAATGATTATTCTGCATAAATGTGCTAAGCAGTGCAGGCTGCACATCGCGTAATTAAAATCTGATTAGTTATTATTGGGTTAGCAAAGGGTGCTGCTTTTTACCCCCCAAACAAATTGGCAGTGTACCTGAACGCTAAATTTAATTTGTCATTTTGCACATTTCATTGGTTCCATTGTAATATACTTAGAAGCGCATTTGCCACTCTATCCCTTTTTAATATCAGTTCTGGCTACACTGTGTACATTAGGTAAACAGTATAATGTAGATAGGTCAAAATACTTTAGAAATTCTCTCATTTGAGAAAATCACAGTGAACTAATTGTGATTCAAAATACCAACATTGTTTCTTGGCAGTTGCTACCAGTAGAAAATAATAAAATGGGAATAAACAAATTATCACTTAAACAGTAATACTTCTGATAATTAGCAGACATACTGAGGGATAAATATGAAAGAAAACATCTCAAAAGGGGGAAAAGGGATTTAAATTTAAATAGGACTTCCTTTAATGTTTCACCCCATTATGCAAAAGTCCATCTTTAATTCATATTACAGTCAGTAATTTGTGATGCTGTGTCAAAATAGATATGCAAAAAGGATATGCATTTGAATTTTAAATCTGATACCTAAGTCTGAATTTAATACAGCACCCTGAGTCCTATATGTGGAATAGGAATTTTGAATCTTGTTGAATGTCACAAGGATCAGCAATCATGCATAGTGTTATCATTGTTCATTACCTACCATGACTTGTGAAAGAAACATAAAATGGCATTAATCATTATCTTTTACTGCTAATAATATACTTTCAATGCAAATTTTGCCATTTTATAAATATCTGACAAGAGGGCATTCTCCTCCTTCACCCCACCTGCAGACTACCCCCTCTATTTTATTCTTGATTTGCAGTTGGAAGCCTTGGTGACTGATGTTCATGATAAAATACATCCCCCAAAGGGAAGATTTAGACCTTGCAATGGTACAGAAAATTTTTGAACTCCTGACCTCAAGCCCAAATACAGAGAATCATAAAATCATTGAGCTCCAATGGACCTCAGGAGTCATCCACTTCAGCCCCTCCTCTGTCAGATAGTGAAATAAAGGCCCGTTTAGTCAATTGACTTGTTCGAGGCCACCCCGCTAGTTAAAGGCAGATAGGGCAATGAAAACCAGAGCTCCTGACTTCAGGTTGAATGTCTGCTCCAATGCACAAAATAAGCAGAATAACATCACCTTTAGAAGCAAAGGCTTTGGAATTAAATCCTGATTCTGCCAATTACTTGCTTTAATTTCTTCATCTAAAAAGTGTGTAAGCTAAAGGTACAAACTCTGTTGTGCCATTGTGAGGATTAAATGATATAATGCAATTAAGTACTTGGCCCTAGGCCTGACAAAAAGTAAATATTCAGTAAATAATAACAACGGTTCTTATAATTAACACATATTGCCTAAACAAGAACTTTCGTCCATATAAGTAACTTAAGTCTCCCATTCACCATATATATACATTTACATAGTACATATTGCATATGTGTGTATAGATTGCAAAGCCCAAGACTTGGAGTGGAAAAAAGACCTTGCTGACTTTTCTGTTAAACCCTGGTGATAAATTAAACCCCATGTGACACATGACCCATAGCATGACTGACCAACAGTTTTCAGTTCCCCCACACTGTTATTACAGTTTATAAACCATAATAGAAAGCATCGTTGTGTTTCAATATTCAACAACCTTGTGAAATAGGTGCAGAAGATAATCTTAAATCCATACCACAGGTAAGCAAATGGAGGCCCAGAGAGGTAACATGTCACTGGTGCCAATGTTTGAAAAGTCCAGTGGTAGGTCTGGCTTCTAGGGTTCCAGAACCCAGTCATACCTCCCAGATTCCATCTTTCTCTCACTCTATCACTCTGCTCCGTTTTTCCCTCTCTCAGGTAGACCCAGCTCCCTTAGTGGCCTCTGACACATCCAGGCTTATATCCTGCATCCTAACAACATCAGTTTCTCCTTCCAACACTCAACCGAAGTCCCAGGACAGAGCTTCATTGGTCCACTTGGGTCACAAGCCGACCCTTAACCCAGTCACTAAAGCCATGATGGAATGGAATAGCCTAAGGCCTCAAATCCACATCAGAAGGCCACTTCTGAAATTAGGGGTGAGGAAGAGGAAGAGTCATCCACCCACACCAAGTCATAAGCTTGGGCAAGGTATGACTGCCCAATAGAAAAGCAAGGCATACATTTGCAGGAAGTGAAATTATACCAGGAAGGTAAAACCAATCATGTTCACTAACTCCAGGACTATGGTTAGACTAATAATAATAGATAACTTTTTTTTTGCAAGACCCTTGTATGCCAGGACTTATATAAACAGCTCTATGTGGATTATCCCATTTAAGCTGCAAAACAACCTTATAAGCTAGTTAATATATTACATGCATACTATAGATGAAGTAACTGTGATATTAAAACATAGAAATTAAGTAACTTGCCCAAGGTCACAAACCAAAAAAGCCACCATTAGAAGTTGGGCATTGCAATTTCAGAGCCCATGCTCTTGGCTCTGCCCCAGGGCACCATCCCCTGCTCGGTGTAGGAGGCACATTTGGTTAGATCTCATGGCACAACAAAGAAGAGGTTCCGAGCAACCACCAGTGGTCCTCCACTTCCAACAGCCCCACATTTCTAAAAAGATGTTGAACAATTATTTGAGATTACCAACGTGAAGCTATGCTCAAAAATTAAGCATCATGCTATTGGCCTTCCTAGGACACTTGTGTGTTTTGGTGCAGCTCTAAGTGGATTAAAAAAGAACCTAGAGCCAGTCAAGAAAAGCATCCTTTCTATTGACTTACAGCCCCAAAGTCCTGAGACAAATTACCTCCATACCTGACAGAGTCCAGAGGCCCATCAGTCAACTAGCTTCTTGGGAGGAGGGAAACCAGAAGCAGTAGCATCTGTCTGGCTTCGTCTGTCTCTAAAACCCCAGCCAGCTGGGAAGTCACTCGACACAACTGAGACAGTGTGCTCCATCAGTGGGTCCTACAAAGTCAAAAAGCCTCCAATTAACAAACAACGACAAAAACTTAACCTCAAAGAATGAACAAAAAAAGAGGGAGGGGGTCCTTTGCAGACTACATTTCTTAGTAGGAAGAAATCCTAATTACAGTTATACAAAAGTCACTTGAAAGATTTCAGAACTAATTTGGTTGTGTTGATGCAGAGCATTACTTGGCAACTTTTAACGCAAGTCTATTTAAATATATTTGGCTGTGTTTATTTGCACATTCCTAAATTAAACCTGAATAACTAACTGATAGATACATAGTACAAAACAGCTTGT
The DNA here is from genome assembly GCA_039655065.1 of Glossophaga mutica. NCBI lineage: Eukaryota > Metazoa > Chordata > Mammalia > Chiroptera > Phyllostomidae > Glossophaga > Glossophaga mutica. The sequence continues at coordinate 18,172,785 of CM077304.1, read as the reverse complement.
TTGTAACAGGAAAATTGTTCAATCTATCTTCCTTTATAACTGAGCTTCGCAACCTTGATTTATTGGTGTGGTTCAGGAAATTTGTCCTACATAGAGGTATAGGGAATCACTTTCATTTGTATGCTAACTACTTTTGATTTTTTTTTTTAGCATCGTCAGTGGCCTTGATGATTGATTTTCAGTCTAGCTAAACCAGTTTGTATTCTACATATTCCCCAGTAGGAAAGAGATTAGCTTAGGAGACAGTATACTTCATGGCACAAAGAAAGTTCTGATTCATTCAATTGACATTTGAAAGTTTCCCTGGTATATGCCACATGAGCAGGCTTCTGGGCTTTTGAAGGAAAGGTTATAAACACAAGGAAAAAATTAATTCTTTAATAAAATGGCATATGTACTTACAATGAAAGTATACATAACAGCTAAACAATTACTCAAGAATTTAAGCTCCGAGGTCAAGACTGCAGGGTTTGAATCCTGACAGCACCACTTACCAGTTACATACATATCATGCCTAAGCCTCTCTTTGCATGCCCCAGCATCAGAGCCACTAACAGTATCAACGACACTGAGTTATGTGAGGAGTAAATAAAATGATGCATGTGTAACACATTTAACATGGTTTTTGGGATCATAGAAAGCCCTCAATAAGTTGTCATTGTTAAACCTGTAAAGGAAATAAATACAAAGGTACCTCTCTGGCCACCAGATACCTAGTAACTTAAAGGGAACAGAATACAGAAATCACCCAAACAAGATTGACCATTTCCATTCAGCCCAGTGTGACTTCTCTGCACACAGGCTAGAACTGATCGTTTTGATTATTTTCAGCCCATATTTGTCACAATGTACCAGTCAGGGAATGAGGTGGCGCCATTGTACCCAAGCTTCTGTTAGTTCTTACAGCAATAAATGTCCACTCATTTCAGACCCACAGGTCCTGACCATTGACACAAGTCCTTTGTCCGACACATTGCCTTTCTATATCTTTGGTCACCCACAACACCACCAATTCTCCCCCAAAAGACTTGGAGCGTTACTGGCTGCAACTTGGTAAAAATCTGAGGGTGGGATCCACTTTTACTTGAGGCACAAGGCATTCCCATCTTTGTCCCCTAGCCTGCCCAGGGAAAATAGGAATGCCGGGAAAGGTCTTTGAAGGCTCATGGTATACAACGGGCATCCCTGTGGTTTCTACCTCCCCCACCCCCACGCTCTTTTCTCTGAGGACAGCCACTGGAACTTCTTTTGGGAAGTCCCTCTAGGCCACCACATGCGGTTACTGTGAGGCTGTTCATTACAGTGCCTACTTCTCTTGGACAAAGAATGAACATCTGACCTGGAACTAGTTTCCTAAGGCTATTGAAACAAATTACCACAAATGTGGTGGCTTAAAACAAGAAAAAACTTTCTCTCATAGTTTAGAGGGACCTACATCCAAAATCAAGGTGTCAGTAGGGTGGGATTTTTCTGGAGACTCAGGGAAAAACTGGCCCATGCCTCCCTTCCAGCTTATGGTGGCTGCTGGCAATCCACGTTGTTCCTGAGCTCGTAGACCCATCACTCCAATCTCTGCCTCCATGTCACAGCACCTCCTTCTTCTTGTCTTTGTCTCATCCTTTTCTTCCATAAGGACACCCTCATCAGATGCAGGGCCCATCCTAATCCAGTACAGCCTCCTCTCCACCCTTACCTTGATTACATCTGCAAAGACCATTATTCCAAATAAAGTCACACATTCTTGGGTTCTGGCTGGACATGAATTTTGAGTAAACACTATTCAACCCATTCCATGACCCAACTCTGTTTCCCTGAAAAACCAAAAGAACCGAATCCATTTGCCATACATTCATTCCACCAGCAGGATTCTGAAAATGGTGCCTACTAGTTCCTATCAGCTATACCCTAGAAACTTTCCTGGGCCCCTACTTGCACAGCTGAGCTATTCAAAATTTCCTGCATTCTGTGCATTACTCAGTATCCCATAGATCTTAACCAGTTTCCACTACTACAAACCAAAGTCTAAATCTGAGACTGCAACATCTGAATCACCTTAGACCTGCAGTGGAGAAATAAGAACAGTGGGATGTCAAGGCCTGCTTTTTTTTAACACTTTCCACTGACTAAATATCCCTTTGGTCACAACTATGCCACCCACTGAACTTATATTTTATTTCTGGAAACTTTACCTGCTGCTCCAGTAATTGTTCTGGATGTTTTAAAAGTGTATGCAAGTCTATAGGTGATAGCTCCTGGCATCCTTCCAACTTCTGAAAATGCTGACAGGCTGACTAAACTAAGAAGTTATTGGATAGTTCTAGGACAGACTAATTAAATCCTACACATTGACATTTTTGGCTAAAAAATGATAACTACAATAATTAGCCCATTAGAATATGTTCATATCTCATTGTGCCAAATGAGAGGAGATCCCTTATAATTGTTCCTACAGGACATGATTTAATTGCAGGAAACGTCATTACCTTCCAAGCCCAGTCACCTACTTAAGGACCACGGAGGTTTTCACCAGAACAGTGAGGAGGAGTTGGAGCTGGATGGGCTTCCTGAAACCAGGGCTCATTGCTGCTATTCTCCCAAGTTTTCAGGGGCATAATGAGTCTGCGCGAGTGAAATGAACATGGCCCCTGACTTCCTACCAGACACCACACTGTCTCGGGACACAAAGCAGCCAAAATGCTAACAAAATTGAACAAAGAGTAAACAGTTAAAAACATTATATATCAATATTTTCTAAGACACTGTGGAAGTTATATCATGTGTTCATGAAGAACATTTGGTGCCTTCTCAGAAGCATTTATTTAAATAAAATCCCTAAGGATTTATGAAATGTCAGGCAGCGAAATTAAAATGTCAGTGAATGACAGAGAGGTCCAACTAGAATTAACAACATGGAGGTAAATTGCCCAAGTCAACACAATTTAATCAGTCTGTGTGGATCCCTACTATGTGAAGGCACTGCAGAAAGCCCAGTAGGAAAGACAGATGAACAAGAAGAGGCTCTGGCCCCCAAGGAGTTTCCAGTTCAATAAGGAGGGTAAGAGAAGAATACAAATTCCAGACATAGAAGAGGAAAAAAGTAAATTACATAAGAAAGCAACAAATAAAATGCTAGAGGAAAAAAAGGATTATATCAATTGCAATAACTAGGGAGGGCTTTCACAAAGTAAGTAAAAATAGGGATAGTCCTTGACTGGTAGATGGGTAGAAAAGATTAACCAGATGGAGAGTCAACCCAAGCAAAATCAGAGAGATAGGAAAACTCATGGTACATTCAGAGGACTGAAACCAGGTTTGTTTTCTTAACATAGAGGACTTAGTCAAGAGGGAGATATGGCTGGGAAAGTAATTAGGAGCCACCCTAAGAAGGGCCTTAAAAATTAGGTACAAGTTCTTTTTTTATTCATGGAGGGCAATGGGAATCATTGAAGGTCTTTTGCAAGGGAGCAGTCTGTTCAGAACTGTCTTTTGAGAGATTAATCTGCAGGCAATATAAATGATAAACAAGAGCCAGAGAAATTAACTAATTGGGAATCTGAGTCAGTTTTAAGCAGAAGAGTTTGAAAAGAGAACAGGAAAGAGGGCAGGAGGACACACGTGCAAGACACGAGACAATATCCAAATCCAGAGAAGAAGTTCTCAACCCCGGCTGCACAAGAGAATCTCATAATGTAATGTTATTAAAATACTGAATTCCCCAGGTCCCACCCCAAGCCAATTAAATTAGAACAGCTATAGTGGGGCCCAGGTACTGGGATGTTTGAAAAGCTTATTGGGCGATTGCAATACACAGACATTACTGACACTCACTTCTTCAAGGTGTAGTCCAAGGACCAGCAGACCCAGCGTCACCTGGGAGAGTGTTGGAAATGCAGACTCTCAGACCACTCCACTCAGAACGTACACATTAACAAGGTGCCCAGGTGGTATGCCCACGCACATACAAGTTAGAGAAGCACAAGCAAATGCTTGTAGGGTGAGTCCTGAGATGCTACTCATCTAACCAGTGTCCGGATGAAGCCAGGGCTGGTTCACAGACTACACTTGAGGATGTGTTAGAAATGCAAACTCCATGCATGGCAGGCCACTCACTGGGGCTTCTGCTCTGCTCCTGGGGGCCACTTCCTAGTGTCAGTCCTCATCCTTACCTCTCCGCATCTGTCACCGGCTTCACAATTCTCAAGAAGAGCTCCAGGAAAATAGTTTGGCCATTCCTTTAAAAGCTAAGCTTAGAATTCCCAGAGGAACCAGCAATTCCACTCCTAGGAATATGCCCCCCAAAAAATAAAATCAGGGACACAGACACTTGTCTGCCAATGTTCATTGCACAAATGTCCATTGATCGAGAAATGGGCAAATGTGGCATATAAATATATTACATTTATAATTAATCTATAATGGAATATTACTCATCCTTAAAAAGCAAAGAAATTCTAATACATGCTGCATGATAAACCTTGAAAACATTATGCTAAGTGAAATAACTCAGACATTAAAAGATAAGATATTTTATAATTCCATTTATATGAAATATCTAACATGGACAAACTCACAGAGATAGAAAGTAAATTAGAGTTTATCAAGGGCTGCAGGGAGGAGAAAATGGGGAGTTATTGCTTAATGGTTAGAGTTTCTGTTTAGGGTGATAAAAAAAACCTTTGGAAACAGTGGTGATAGTTACAAAACATTGTGAATGTGAGTAATGCCACTGGACTATACACTCAAAATGGTTAAAATGGCAAACTTCATGCTAGGTATGTTGTCCCACAATTAAAAAGAAAACATACTCTATCCCTACTCCTGCTCCTAGTCCCTGGCTCCTCGCCTCTGTGCCTTCCTTCAGGACTGCTCTCACTCCCCTGGATGATACTCCCTGGCCTCCAACTAAAACTCGTGGAGGAACCAAGGAGACAGAGCCTGTGATGTACCTGGACTCCTCAAATCAACACCTTGAGCCTTTAACCCCACTCTGTAGGATGCTCACATTGTCACATGCCCTTAGACTTAGTGTGAGACCTCCACCATTCCCTCTGCCAGAAGGGCTGCTCTGTCCATTTCACCCCAAACAACCCGCAGCGGGTCCAAGCAAGCAGTCACAACACTCAGAGTACTAGCTTTTGTGACATTATCAACAACACCCACCCTCGGCAAGTCAACACTTTTAAAGACCAGGTAAAAAGTCCATTTCGAATAGCATTAGGGCACTCCAAATGGCCAGAACCCACGAGACCTAAAATGACCAATGCGAATGGAGTGAAAATATGGTCCTCTCATGCCTGTTCTCTCCTTGAAATGGAGAGGGTCCAGCCTGATGTTCAGTGTAATGACGAATTGTTCCAGGCAGATTTTCCAGAGTAATCCAAGACCTCTGAGTCCCTCTCCACAAACTGTCTACTGTGGTGACTTAATTCCATGTTTTTAGTTTAAAGGAGAAGGGATTTGGATAAATGTTCTAATGCAGCAATTAGCAGTAACATTAATAGCATTGATTTCCCATTATGCTGTCCCATTATTCTAATTATATTTCTCTTTAAACAATTTTTCTGACTGTAATCTTCTACTTAGATGAGCCTGATACCCTAAATAGCCTCCCCTCTCCTCTTTGCACCCACATTGGTAATGAGTCCTATGCTATTTAACCTCTCATCACCCGTTTGTTTTTTTTTTCTTTAATCACTTTAAAAAGCCCTGGATAAACGTCTTCTCTTGAGAAATTTCCTCCACGACCCAAAAGCAACCTAACAGTAATCAAAGCAGGTGGTCATTCAGCAGGGCTCTCCTTGACATCCCACTAGTATGCCTGAAATCTTACTCTTGAAGTGCCCTTTTTGGGGGGAGGGGAATGGTTTCATTGGGTTTTTTAGTCTTCAACAGTTGCTGAAAAGGGAAAGCCATGTCAAACAAAGCATAGAGAGACTATCCTTACCAAGAGCCTGTGAGATGCACCAGATGCTATCAGATTAGAGATAACACGTGTGTACCACTCACTCTGTTTTCAGGCATTATCCTAAGTGCTTGACATGAATTAGTTCATTTAATTCTCTCAGAACCTCTACAGAACCTCTGTAGATAATATTATAATTTTCATTTTAAAGCTGAGGAAACTGAAGCTCATCCAAGATCATCAGCAAATCAGGGACACAGCCAAGATTCAAACTCAAGCAGGCTGGCTCCAGGATCTGTGCTCTTAACCCCTGCCATTCTGACCTCTGATACATCTCTCATCCAATCATCTCACAGGAAAGGTATTGTATACCTGTTTGGATAGATGAAGAAGCTAATTAATTGTCAGGGAGCTTAAATAACTTACACAAAGGTGCACAGCTAGTAAGTGCCCCAGTTATGATGTGAGCCCAAGTGTGCCTAACTCCAGAGACTTGCTCTTTCCCTTTGCTACCTACCCAAGAATGTACTACAACATCCAGCCATGATGGCTAAACAACTGGGAAATGAGAAATAATGTAAAAGGCCACGTGTCTACTAAGTAAGGGAAAGAAGGGCAATAGATATGACGGAACCTACTAGCTGATCGACAAACCCATTTTTCTCTTCTTCATAGGCACACACTGCATATCTCAGTATCCCTTATGGTCAAGTGTAATACCAAGTGGCTAAGTTTTGGCCTATAGAATGTGGGAAGGAAAGCTTGTAGCCTGATTTCCCCTTTTTCTTTCTTCACACCCTGACTTAGTGGAGAGGATCCAAGAACCTAGAGCAGGGCCACAATAGTGAAGGAGCCTGGGTTCCCGACTGACCACATGGAAGATATCCCAACCAGGAATGGACTTAAAGGATTGCAGCAGCAGAAAATAAACTTGTACTGTTTTAAGCCACAAATATTTCAAATTTATGTCATTATGTTACATTGTTACAGAGTGTTACATTAACTAATATAATAATAAGTTGAGTCCTGTCATCAAAAATTTAAAATATATGTCATTGACTTATACTTGGGTTTTGAGTAGATGAAAAATAACAATTCTGATTGGAAAGCTGTAGTCATGTGATACACATCCACAAAACATTTGGTGATATTGTCTTGGTGTTTGGTGAGTTGCCTGCAATAACTTGGAAGGCAACTCACATGCCTACTGCCATTGGCATTTTGAGTAGCAGAGTGACTTGATCTGACCTTGTTAAATGAATCGCTGTGGCATCTTTGTGGAGAATACACTGGAGTCAAGGGTAGAAACAAGACAACCAGGCAGGAGACTGCTTCCACTAGCCACAGAGAGCGAATTCTTGGGATGAAGGCTCTCCTCCCACAGCCCAGTGACACAGGGTTCTCCTAACGGATGCTTCTGAGCCATAATGCCACACAAAGTTACTATCATTGGTTCTGAGTACACTATTGTTTACAATCAATGACTGATTTCAAAATCAAATCGAATATGGAGGAATGACAGGTATTAGAGTCTTCAAATTTTTCTTTGTTAAAATCTTCTTTCATAAGGTCCTATTTGCATTAAAAAGAAATCCTACAGCTATCCAATTTATTTAAAGGGTAGTTAAATATCTAATTTTGTTGCTCATAGAATTATAATTGCTCTAAATTTTGGATGTATAAAAATAGAAATGACCCTTAGGAGTCTTCCAGCTACAGCAGGAGCAGGGAAATTTACACTGGCCTTCCTGAGCTCAACACACACAGTTCACTCCTGCCACTGAAACTCCTCAGGGCATAAGCAAGAGGCCCATAGATCTAGGTAGTAGAATTAACATCTCTCTGTTCTGTCCCTTATGTAAGCCCCAAACCAGGCTCCTGCATGGATACACTACATCTACATTCCAATTACAAATGGCTGAGTCCAGTTTATGGTACCTCTGCCTGTGGTTGTTATCACACACTAGTCAAATTCTATGAGATTCCCAGAGCCGGGAGTAGGATGTTTGGAAAGCAACGAAGAAGTAGGAATTGTAGCAAGCAGTGTTTAATGTTCACTTCCACCCAAACTCCAGTTCAACAAGTAGAGAGCTACCACACACAGCATTTTGTGCCCCAGAGTCTGCCTAACTGCCTGAGCCTGAGCGTAGGCCCATTTTTCCATGACTCGTTTCTGACCCATGTCATTACTGAATTTGCATCCCACAAGTTCAGGCTTTTGTGGTAATGGTGGTTTGAAAAAAAAATTTTTTTTTAATTAGAGTGGATGGCCAGGGAGTCACAGCTTTCTTCAAACGAAGGGAGAAAGGGCTCTCTTCCAAGTCAGCATTAAGGTGCCACACACACGTCAATAATGAAATGACCCCGTGAAGGTGCTAAGGAAAAGGCAAAATGGGGCACCCACTGTTTTCTTGTTTGCTGAGCATCACACAAAGGTAGAGTTAGCTGTTATTGAAATAATTTAAACTGTGGAGAAAATATCAAAATAAGCCTATTACAGTAGAACCTGACCATTACAACCAAGGAAATAATACAATAAATCCTTTGAAATGAAGAAATACAGCAAAAGGCACTTGAGGAGTGAGAGATGTTTGTCACTAAATTGCAGCATTAATGGTGCAATTGCTAAATTGTATATTTCTTTGATGTTCCTTGCCAAATTGTATATTTCTGACACTCAAAATTAATATTAGGAAAATCATACTTATTTTAAACAACTTGTTAGCAGAAAGGAAGAAAATGAGATGATGTTTTAAAACCATAAATCTCGTTTATAACTAACTGTGAATCTGATGATATTGAAAGAGGGAAGCAAATTGAAAGGGAAAGGATGCTTTTAAACTGCACTATCATCTGGAGTGCAAATGAGCTATTATCTCATCAGTGGAGGAGCATCCTATTTGGAATATGAGACTGAACATTAACAACTTTCCTTCTCTGATAAAAGTAGGAATCAGAGAAGTTATTTCTGTTTTCATTATCATCAGGATGCTGGTACAATTTCTATATACCTGTAGTCTTTTTGTTTCTTACCAAATTTTTTTCCCTACAGATATATCCATGTATCCCAACTAATGAAAAACCACCTGAATTTATTTTATTTATTAAATAAGACAAATTCAAAGAATCAAAAGGAAATTGGAGGCTCACCAGCACTCTGCTCCATAGGCAAGGCCTAGCTGATTACCAGCACCATTTTCAGACTCTCGTTAATTCCCTGGCATTCTAGATGTCTGTTTACCCAATTCCATTTCAATTTATTACAGGAAGTTGAAGTCATGACTCAGCTGTAATATGGCAGCAGTTGAGTAGTAAACGAAAATGCAAATCTAGCAGTACCTCCCTAATGAGATGTAGCAAGCTCATTTTTCTTCATGCCACTTCTAACTCAGTCTCACTGATTTGGGGGAGCATTTATGTAGCACTTGGTCATGTTTAAACTTTGTATTATTACTCCTAAGCTGCTCCTACATTATTAGTCAACTTGAAGGCCTAATTCTGGAAACTACTGGCTTAGAGGCCAATGTAAACACTTAGGAAAATCCTGTTTGCCACATCACCACTGTACTGAGAAGGGGGAAATGTCTGTGCAGTTCTAAAACTCCCTGTTCTGGCTGCGCCCAAAAATGACTGCTGGGTTTCAGAGTCCCCAGTATCTTCCGATATATGCAATCAATCTTTCTCATCTGTCTAAATACTGCATAATGCTGTCATCAAACAGCAGAAGGAAGGGGCACGGAGTTGTCTTCATTTCAGTCTTCGGTGAAGGCCCATTTGAGAGGTGATCTCAGGAGCAAATGGGGAAGAGCGAGAGACGGAAAGAGGGAAGGCCAGGAAAAAGTGAGTTAACGAGGTATTACCCTGTGGGTGACTGGATTCTATACCACTGGGGACTCTCAGAGAGATTGTGTAGAAAACACCTCAGAAGTGCTGAAAGGCAAGGAAACAGGGCACTAACCTCTCCATTTTTAACCCTCAGTGATTGAGGGTTCCTCCTGGGGGCATTAACTTCTTAGCACTTGCCCTGTGTTGTAACCAAACAGCATAGCCAGAGAACACTGTAGGTCAGAGAGATGCAGGAAGCCAACAGTAAAGGAATTTCTATGCTGGTGAACTCCTGGAGGGTCAATAGCATAGGAACAGAGACAGCTAGCAACTGCTACAGCACTCTGAGGCAGGATGATGATAGACTTGGTTTGAATCCCTCCTTCCCCATTACTCCCAGTGCAACTTAGATACATGACCCAAGATCTCTGGACCTCACTTTTCTATAGAATGAGGTGCATAATGCTCATCTCTCAGGGTGATGACAAGGATTCAATATAATGATCTGATATTCTATGTAAACTCCACACTGGACTCAGCATGCAGTTGTTGCTCAATAAACACTAGTTATTTTGCTTCTGATGATTATAATCTTTATTAATATTTGATTACAATAAATATTATCCAATTGTTATACCTCCAAGGGGAGTCAGACAGCCCTGCACATGCACCACCTCACACCCCTGAAGGGTGGGCTGGGACAGGAAGCAGCAGGAATCTCTTGGCCCCCACTGCATCACTTCCAGCACGTTTCTTGGACGTAACACATTTCGTGACATTGTGTGCTTGACACAGTTAAGCAATTCTCTGAGAAATCCAAGCTGCAAAGCTGGGTGCACAGCAAAGAAAAGAACCTTCACCTAACTCACCACAATCCCTTCAAAGAAAAAAGTCACGTGATAAAGTCTGTGGGCTGCGGGTATTGACGTTATCTAAGGGAGATGCTGACCCTGATTTCCATTAACCTTCACACCGAGACCAGCTCATGCCCCCATCCCTCCAGCAAAGCTTTGATCCTCTTGGGCTAATGGTACCACCAGGCTTAATCATACCAGCCACCTTTGTCGAAACCCTTAGACTTTTGTTCCTGGGAGGTAAAAAAGATATAACAATAGCTGCCATTAGGTAGTCCTAATGATTAAGTAAAAGAAATACTGTTCCTAAATTCTAGTGAATGTCTATTGATTTTTTTTTACAATGCCTAGCTTTTCATATTCTAGCTAGCCTTACTTATTTTGTTTCTCTGCTGTTAAAAACAAATCATAGAAGCAAAATGCAACAAACTCATGTTTCCACGGTTACTCTTTAGCAAAATAATGTCTCCCTCATCTGGGTTCTGTTATCACTTGCCAAGTGTCAATAAAGCCCTTTACTTCCACAGACCCATTTATATACATGGCTAAATATTCCTAAACTATTCCTCCCAACTCTGTACTTACAAACACTGTTTCTTTCCTGTCCCAGGAAAGAATCAGAAATGAGAACAACATGCTGTCTTCTATCCCTTTGAGCCCTATCCTAGACATTTCAGAGGGACCAGAGGATTGAAGGACAGAGAGAAAGAGGGCAGGGAATGGAGAATCATATCATCCATGAGCTTTTGTATTGTACAGTTGTGTGCATTGGAATTATCTCTCTATCACAATGGGTACCTGAATAGTACTCTTACCTATATCTATTATTTTACATAAGAAGACTGAGGTGAAAGAAGTATTTCTGTAGTCCTCAGCTTTACAAAAGGAAATGAATAGTTAATGAAAATCTACCCACTTGACGAATGTTCATATCTAATTCTGATATGGCCACATGTCTGAATGGCAGACTGAATTATAAATAGTTGATGCTCTGGTCTGATGCTGCCATGTCTAATGAATTGTTGCCTCCATAAACTTGTTATATGTTGCACAGTAGAAGTGAACCAATTAAAAAGTTTTGCTAATTTGAATCTTCCATATAAAGAATCTTATGCAAGAAGATAAATGTCTTTGATACCTTTGTCTGCTTGGTGAGCTAAAACTTTATTCAAATTGGCTTTGTAATATCTCTAAATGTACAGTCCTGTGATATTTTGCTCTTACATTTGTACTAAATGAGTATTTGGACGTCATTAAATTAGCACACTTGCTCTACTTTTTTTGTTTCCCCTTTCGTAAAATAAAATTTCAAGACAGACTTGTTAATTTGTTTGGGGCCTCCTTTTGATTAAATTTGTATCTCTAACTATTCCATTCTGACCTTTCTGGCTTCATTGTGAAGAAGTACTTTGAGAAAAAGCTGATAGTTACGTTTCACGGAAGCCAAAGTTCTCCTTGCAAATTAAAATTACATTCCACTTTGCTGAACACTAAGAAAATCAGTTTTGGAAAATTACCTCAGCCCTAAAACTTGGGCTGCCTCTTACCAGTCAAACCCTGATCCTCAAATGCACATGTGTGAGCAAGCATACTTGGCTCTGAGTCACACTAGACTACACTAAATCTCAGCAACAGACTTAGCCTAAAGGAGCACTTGAAAAGACAGCTAATCATGTTCTACATGATGGGAAATGTCACACAAAATCAGACCGGAGGTGAATTTTTGGACAAGTACTTCCATCAGAAGACTGCACACTCTTCCAAAAAACAGTTTAGAATGTGTCAGAGCTGGTCTTCCAACTGTTCCTAGCACTTGGCTGAGGTGTTAACAAGCCCCTTTAAAGATGAAGACCAGAAGAAAAAAGAACAAGGGGAAGGTACCAGCCTGCATGCCACAGGGAGAAAAGGACCGATAACCAGAGCCCAGGTGCTGCAGAGGGCTCTGGGGTCCCGGATGTGAATGGGAAGCCAGTCCTGCTTTCCTTGGGCTTGAAGTTTAGAGGGAGACGTTGACAAAAGGAAATAAAAAAACAACAAAAAAGCAATTACAAAACAGTAAAAGCTGCTTGCATTTGGGATTGAAGCACACTAAGAAGCACTGAAGTCAGCTGTGGAGTTGGGGGAGGCAGCTCAACATCTGACATAGGATCAGCATTTTGAGTTAAGGCTTCAAGAATGCATGATGTGCAGGACCTGTTGGGTGGAGACTGCCAGCTGAGGGAGCCGTGTTTGCACGTTCGGCATTGCTGGAGCAGAGAGAGGTTCAGGAGGCTGGAGGGAAAAGGTGAGGCAGGCAGGTAACTTGAGGCTGCCCGAAGAAGCACTTTGAATGGCTTGAAAAAAAACTTGGATTTGCTTCTGCAGTTAATCTAGACCCAGTTAAGATTATTGTGTAGGGAAATAGCATGATTATACACAAGCATTAAAAATATATCTCTGCTCACAGTACAGAGGAGAGATTTGAGAGTTGCAAGGAAATGGTCAGGCTGAGCTCTGAGAAAAACAGGATCCCTACCACAAATACAGCAATGCACTTCAGGGTCATAGGACTACGGCAGATGCTAAACCTAAATCACTATAAAGCAAACTCTACAAGGGGCCAGCTGGTCTAAATTAAGGCTCTCTGATAGACCCGCTTACATCAGACAATAAATTATAGAATTTAGATTTTTCATAAATGTTATTTCTTACATCGAGATTTTGATGTTTTGGATGACCGTGAATCAAATCCCTCCTGACCCTTTCCTGGAACACACAAATTTCTTACGGCTGGTTAAGGACATGCACATGCTGTGATGTCAGTGGCATGCTACCTGTGACAGACTTAACTTCCCCGGTTGGTTATTTTAGACTGTAATTCAACATGCCTTGATATATTTAAAATGGTGAATTCGGATTTCTTTCCCCATCAAATCCTGACTGTCCAGGTGATATTTTGTTTTTATCCAATCTCAACTTCTCAACAAGATAATCAATCCAATTTGCTTTCCTTGAGCACTTTTGGCAAGAAAAACATGAGGAGATAAAGCTCAAACTGGCACATCTCCCTAATTATCAGCCTAAAAGAAAGTTAGGTGAGGAAGAATTTAGAACATTCATGGCACTTACACATGGACATGAATTGGCTAGGTCTTCATTACTCAGGTTATACTGCTGGTCGTTCTAGTGACATAATGCCTAAGACGTGGGTGGTTTATATGCAGTAGCTGTGGAGAAACAGAAGCTCAGAGAGGTTACTTAGCACCTTGTAAGCAGCAGAGTTAGAATTATTGCCCAGGTATTCCTTGAAACATTTTGCTATGTCATTCCACCATCTTGGAAGTAATTCTTCTCCCTAATTCAGTTTTGGCTTTCATTCAAGAATATAACTGGATTTCAGGGACTTCCAGCCAAGCCAGAGGCATAGGTAGGCACACGGTGCCTCCTCCAAAACCAAAAGAAAGACAATAACAAATTGAAAAACAAAAAACAACCAGAACTGACAGAAAATCAAACTGTATGGAAGTCTGACAACCAAGGAGTTAAAGAAGAAACATTCATCCAGACTGGTTGGTAGGCGGGGCAGAGACGGGAAGCTGGGCAGGGAAGACTTGCAGCAAAGCAGCAGCTGGCAGACCGGGCGAGGCAGAGGCTTGCGGACCTGGCAATCCCACATTCGAGTGTAGATAAACTAGGAGGAACAAATGGGGAGCGAGACAGACCACACAACCCAGGATTCTGGCATGGGGAAATACAGCCTCAATGCTTCTGACTGAAAACACCTGTGGGAGTTGAGGTGGCAGTGGAAGAAACTCCCAGTCTCACAGGAGAGTTCATTGGAGAGACCCACAGGATCCTGGAATGTACACAAACCCACCCACATGGAAATCAGCACCAGAAGGGCCCAATTTGATTGTGGGTAGCAGGGGAAGCAACTGAAAACCATCAGAGAGTAGAGCAAGCAGCACCGTTCCCTCTAGGACCCCTCCCCTACTTACAGCAGCAAAACGCAGCCACGTGGGTTACCCCACACTGGTGAACGCCTAAGGCTCCTGCCCCTTACTACGTAACAGGAGCAAAAACTCCAGAAAGAATACAACTAAGCAATGAAGAGACAGTCAACCTATCAGATGCACAGTTCAAAACACTGGTTATCAAGATGCTCCAGCAACTCACTGGGTACTTCAACAGCATAAAAAAGACCCAGGCAGCAATGAAGATTGCATTATGTGAAATAAAGAAAAATCTACAGGGAACCAACAGTAACAGGAAGGAAACCAGGACTCAAATCAACAGTTTGGAGCAGAAGAAAGAAACATTCAACGAGAACAGAATGAAGAAACAAGAATCCAAAAAACTGAGGAGAGGCTTAGGGACCTCTGGGACATCTTTAAATGTTCCAATGTCCAAATTATAGGGGTGCCGAAAGGAGAAGAGGAAGACCAGGAAATCGAAAACCTGTTTGAAAACATAATGAAGGAGAACTTCCCCAGTCTGGCAAAGGAAATAGACTTCTAGGAAGTCCAGGAAGCTTAGAGAGTCCCAAAGAAGTTGGACCCAAGGAGGAACATGCCAACGTATATCATAATTACATTACCCAAGATTAAAGATAAGGAGAGAATCTTAAAAGCAGCAAGAGAAAAGGAGATAGTTACCTACAAAGGAGTTACCATTAGACTATCAGCTAATTTCTCAAAAGAAACCTTGCAGGCAAGAAGGGGCTGGAAAGAAGTATTTGAAGTCATGAAAGGCAAGGACGTACATCCAAAACTACTCTGTCCAGCAAAGTTATCATTTAGAATGGAAGAACATATAAAGTGCTTCCCAGACAATGTCAAGTTAAAGGAGTTCATCATCACCCAGCCCTTATTATATGAAATGTTAAAGGGACTTATCTAAGAAAAAGAAGATAAAAAATATGAATAGTAAAATGACAACAAACTCACAGCTATTAACAAACAAACTAAGCAAACAGCTAGAATAGGAACAGAAACACAGAAATGGAGATCATATGGAGGGTTAGCGCAGGGGAGTGCGAGGGGGAGAGAGGGGGAAATGGTACAGAGAATAAGTAGCATAGATGGTAGGTACAAAATAGATAGGGGGAGGGCAAGAATAGTATAGAAAATGCAGAAGCCAAAGAACTTACTTGTACAACCCATGGACATGAACTGAAGGGGGGAATGCAGTTGGGAGGAGGTGTGTAGTTTGGAGGGGAATAAAGAGGGGAAAATGGGACAACTGTAATATCATAATCAATAAAACACATTTAAAAAAGAACATAACTGGATTTCATAAAAATATAATGTGAGCAAAGATGAATTCAAACCTCACAAGTTTATCCTCACACCCACATTTCCAAAGTTTGGGAACATACCAAGCTTTTTGCTGTTTATATTGTTCATATTTCTTCCCCTAAAGTCTTTTTCTGCTTTCTAGCTAATAATAAGTCAATTCCTATACCACTTTCTTATTTAGAGAGCTGGGCTTTAAGGATGTTATGACAGTTAAATATTCCATCTCTTATAACTAAATATAAAAACCAATAAATAGAGGTATGAATTTTCACAATTTCACATGAGAATGCATCTGCCTTTGGTTTCATCAATTTATATGTGGTTATTTCTTATCATAAATAGGTTTTGAGCTGTCAGGATGATCCTTTCTTCACACATTTCTAAACAAAAATTTTGCACAGAGCTATCTATAAGAAGAGTGAAAAATACAGGTTTCCTGACAAGGAAGAAAACATGATAATTGATGACTGAGATAGGCTGCCCTCTGGAGGTTTTTAATTACCACCTTTCATTTACATAACACTTGAAGCTCTTCCAAGAGCTTTCAGGTACTTCATCACATTTGTTCCTTAACACAACCCTGCAAGGAGAGAGAACAAATATTATAATCATGGCTTTCAAGAATAAACCACAAAGAATAAGAGAGGTAAAGTGATGGCCTAGGTCACACAGCTTGTTACGGATGGAACTAGTGCTAGAACTCAGGACACAGAAATAATCTACTTTTCTTTGTATCACACCTCCCATAATTCCACTGGCTAGAAAGATCCATTGTAACCTCTCCTAAAGGTCTAAGGAATGTGCAGCTGATGGCAAAATTACTGTTATAATTTCTCTTATAAGCATTTGTTATCTTTCCATTGGACACAATAGTTTTGTTAAAACAAACAGATGAGCGAAATAGAACCGGAGGCACAGAAACAAGGAACAGACTGACAGCGACTGGTGCTGGGGTGGGGTGGGGGGCGGGAAGGGAGGAAAGCATGGAAGGGTCTAGTCAAGGAACATGTCTAGATGACCAATGGACATGGACAACAGGGTGGGGATTTACTGTGGGAGCAGGAGGTAGGTGGGGCAGGGGAGTGCAATGGGGGTGGAGGGGAATTGTGACTACTGTAACAGAACAACAGTAAAATAAAAGAATAAATAAAAATTTTTAAAAACTATGGTTTTGTTAGAAAAGACAAGAGGTGGGATTATGGGCCTTCATTCAAGCAAAGCCTGCTCACTTTGGAGTCTATTCAATCACCTGATAGCTAAGCAGCCTTAAACCTCATTTTTCCTGGCTATAAAATAAACATAATAATAGTACCTGTCTCATAGAATTATTGTGAGAATTAGAAGAAATGATGCATGTAAGGCACTTAGTACTATGCTGGAACACAGTAAATGCTCAATAAATGGTTGCTGCTATTTTTAGGATGGTTGTCGTCACCATTAATTGTTATTGTTGGTGGTGGTGGTGGTGTTATTATTATTATTATTATTATTATTATTGATCATGGTGAGTATAATTCTGAACTCTGGGTATAAGAAGCTCCAAATACTGCCAAGATGTCATTTGGGGGTTATATTGGCCTGTACTTTTCTGTCTGTGGCTCAAATAATGAGGTTTGCAATTTCATTGACTGGGTGTGCTAATGAGAAGCTTTTTAAAGATTTCTCTTGTCCATTGAGGCCACTAAATAATCGCCACATGGGTCAAGCTCTGTAATCACCCCATTGACTCATCGATTGTACAAGTCAGCAGTTGGAACAATGATGGAAGATCTAGGGTGAAAAGAATGAAACGAGTCTCAAAACCCAAAATTAAGCTCCTCTGTGGTCTGGTTCATTCTTTCATTATACTCAAAACTCAACTTGTATATGCATGATAACTAAATAATAAGACATTTTCTTAACTAGCATCTTGCCCATTTTTAAATGCATCTTTCATTGCATAGTACAGCTTATAAAATATTCATCAACACAAGCTACTGCAGTTTTTTTTTCCTGCTGACCTAACCTCAGAGCTGCTCAAGTGGAAATTAGATTTTTTGTGTGTGTTAACTTGCTGAAACTGTCTGCATTTGCTAGATTTCCTAAGGAGCAGGAAAAAAGTAATTCCATAGGATTAATAAGGGCAACATACACTCTTATTCCAAAAAGACACACAAAAAGGGGGCAGAAATGCTATTCAGTGAGGATAATTGACACAGTAGCACAGTGTTCTGCCTAAGCTCGTTGTGCTTTTGAATGGGTGCATAGGTCCTTTGAGTCCCTATCAAGAATAGCTTGTGTGTCTCTCATGTCTTATCTTGAATTGAGGGAGACTTTTAGGGACCTTGTGAAATGTAAGATGTTTGTGATGTTAATTGGCCAAAAACAGACATCTGATTGCACTTTCCAAAAGAACAAGAAACAAGGACTTTGTGATTTTTATAGATTTTGCTCCTAACTTAAAAAGAGGAAAACCTAATAACTCATGAACATATTCTCTTTCTATTCTCTCTTCCCTCAGTAGCTTTTGCTCCTTATTTCTTTCTCTTAATTAAAAAGTTAAAGGTCCCAGAAGGTTATTGGTTTGTTATTAAAAGTCTTGCTCATTCTTTTGTGATGATCGTAATAATACCAGGAGTTCAAAGTAGCTTCTCCACATATCCATGTATTTCCTTGTTGTCCTGGTTTTGAGATACACTTTGCTGCAAGTGTTTGGAGACCCTTTTGATGAAAATGTTCATGAAGACACTACAGATAGACTAAAACGTTCAACTTCATCAAGCAAGTCTCTGACTCTTCTACAGTATAAAAAGCTGCCTGCCCCATGGCACCCTTCACGCATGCCCACTGTCTTAACCATGACGTGAGCCCAAGCTTAGTTTCCCTATTTTAACTCCTCTCATTAGAAAATAAGGAAATTAGCTCAGCATTTATATCACTGAGGGGAGGCAACTTGTAGCTACACAGAAGAGCTTAAAACCCACCCCCTTATGTTAACAATTATTGCATCAACATTTTCTTGCAAAGAGATGTATTTCTTGCCCACTCAGACACTAAGTTTATGACAATTAAAATCTATGTTATTGATATTAAGAAAATTGAACCACATGGAATGAAAATGTAATACATTATAGTATTATCCTAACGGTTGCATTTTCCATTGGTAGCATAAAGTCCTCAGGCCCACATACCAATAATCTATTTGAAACTTCTCTATCTCTGAGGTAACCTTAGCAACAGGATAATGTCAAAGCGTGGTATTTCCACTGACATACTTTCCATTTTATTGGACTGTTTACCTTAGGTTCAAGATGACAGGGAAGGGGCCATAACGATGCCCTCTAGGTGTAGCCTCACTGTCTCGGTTCAGTTGCCTGTTCTCAGGTCTCTTTCCCTCCCTGTCTCCTCTGGAACCTTCAGAAATGGAGACTCTGTGTCAGTGATTTCCACTCAATAAGCTACAAGATTTGGGGAAAGCTTCAAATTTACTGTCCTGGGTCAAAAACCTAAATGCCCTCCAAGAGCTGAAGAGATAATGCCATTTCTGAATAAAGCCCCAGATCATGTGGGCCTTGTACTGTTTTGTAAGACCTCTAAACTGGACCCATTCATCTGGTTCAGATGATATCTTGAGACTCAATTCCAGACCCAGGGTCATTAATCTTGATGTTCAAGAAGAAATCCTCCATCCAGTCCACCTGCCCCAAGAAGAAGAGGCTCTGATTGGAAACAGAAGTGGAATAATGACAAGCAGGGAGTTGGTACAATCTGCTCCTTTTTTTTCTATTGTATTCAATAAATAGGCTTCTTCTACCCCACTTTTTTTTAACGTTCTGGTCTTAATCATTCACCATGTAGCTGAGTGAGGGTCTTATTTATTATACTTACTATAGCACTCACTATACTTTTATTTTTATATTTTAACATTTCTGAATTATTAATGTGCCTAAAAATTAATGTGAGTATTGATTGCTGCATCTCCACCTTTTCTAAAATGCTGCTGTTAAATCAGGAAGTGTTTTATAATCTACATCATCTTAAAATCACTGAAATCAGGTCCTTTCTCTGGCGAACTTCAGAGCCATCTGGGCCAAAACCAAAAGTCTGACTGTCTCCCAGGATTTTCAAGCCCTGCATGCTGCTATGATGAAGCCACTCAACTCTGTGAATTCAGTTGCACTTTTGTGGCCAATCAAGTTCCAATCATCCCCCAAAATTTCAACATATACATGCTATCTTTACATCCTATTTATGGTAACTAAACTCTGCCCTGTCTTGTGATTTGTTTGTTTGTTTGTTTGTTTGGGCAACATTCTTCCACAACTACCTGCTTTTTTTGTGGTTCCCATACATAAAAAAAAAAAAATACACCTCATTAGTCATTGTTTCAGGAGTAAGTGGAGGGAGGAAGCTCAGCATAGCAGTTGAAAGCACATATATATTGTCACAGTGACCTTGGGTAGGCTCTTTAATCTCTTTAAACTTTAGTTTCATCTGTAAAATGAGGATAATAGTAGTAATTACCATTAGTGTCATATGAGGATTAAATAAGAAAATGTACATAAATATCTGAGCACAGGTTCTATCATACTAAGTATTTATAATCTGTAACAGTTAACCATGATTAGTAAGTAGGTGACTTTGCCAAAGACAGATAGCAAGTGTGTAATGAAATCCTAAGCCATGAAGTCTCCCTGCTTCACTTTCAGAACTGACCAAACGGCTTGGATCTGCTATCCAAGGTCAAAAGCTCTCCATCCTGGAGCTCCCTGCTTACTATGGCACAGCAGGGAGTTTGGAGGTGGCTAACTCTTGGTTTCCCTGCCCCTTCTCAGGAGAAAAGTTGTCATGGGAAAGAGTACATAAACATTGCCTTGTATTGGTCACACTGAGAAAAACTTGGATCAATTGGAGGAAAACAAAAAGCATGGCTCGAGAAAATAAAAATGTTCTAATTGTCTGTGCTGTGTGACAATGGAACAGACCACTGAATAAGATGACGAGTCCCGTATCACTGAAAGTGTTCAAGCCAAGAAAGATGTTGAGTGTTAAGAACTCGCTGCCTAGTCTTCAGCTCCTTGCCAACCCTGAGATTCTAATGGTTAGAAAACAAGTCGGCCTTGTAGAGTTCCTTCATTTGTTCAACATTGACTACCAAAGAACAAATACAGCATGACTCTAAGTTGTGGTTTGATTTGGGATACAACAAGCACTTGTTTTTAAGCCACTGCAGGGGAGAAGCCATGGAGAAAATTTCTGTCTTAAGCACCAGAAATTAAATTATGATTTGTGTAGTTTTAGAGAGAAAAAAAAGCCCCTTTGTTCTGGGCCAAAGAAGTAAAACCTAGTAAGTTCATTGTTGATGAATTTATTTCTGAATTGACAGTAAGTTCAATTTATAAACCACATTATTTTCTACATTAATCTTGTTTTTGACCTTCCATCATCATCTAAGTCAGGCATGCTTCACAAAACTTGGTGTCTGCACAAATCTTTAGGTGGGTAAAGCCAGATTCTTTAGCAATACAGCTTAACGAGAGATTCATATATTTTTACATCACATAGCAAGAGACATAAAAACAAAAATGTATGTCATTTATGATAAAGGAGAAAATAGTTTCACTTAACCCTACCTGGATATTTTTCCTTAATTAACCCATCAGCCCAACCAGGCTTTTTGTTCAGTTTCTGGGCTGTACACAGAGCTTCCACAACAAAACAAGAAAGCATTTTTGGCACATCTCCCCCAAGTTTTTTATGGCAAAAAGATTTGCATTATCTGTTTCTTTTAATGGAAGGAAAACTGATCTCATTATTAAAAGGATAAACAGATTTCTAATTTCATATTTTCCTTTCTCAAAGAAGGGGGTGTGGCAGAGTCTATAACTGTCTTCAAAGATCTCCCACCCCTTCTTTCATAAATACAAGAATCCCTGAGCTTTAGCTGGTTCCTGGTCATGAAGAATGAGACTTACTCCCCAGTCTGCCTTGCAGCTGTGTGACCCTGTGTGTAACTAGTTTGTCTAATGGGATAGGAGAGACAATGATGTGTTCAACTTCCAACTTGAGCCTGGAAGGAAAGGCCCACCTGTTCCCCTTCCCTTCTTGCCATTAGCTAGAATGCCAAGATCTTGGGCAACCAACTTGGTCTATAAGACACCAGTTATGAGGAAGGAGGACAGAGCAACAAGCCAAGGTCCCAGCAATGACCTATGAGGCTCTCTGCGATCCAGCCTTGCATAAACTCTCTGGCCTCAGCTGCCACTGCTCTCCCATTGACCACTCCACTATGAGGACACTGGCCTCTTTGCTGTTCCCAGCAAGGCAGACACTCTTGCCAGAGGTCCTTTGTATTGCTGAAAACTCTCCCCACATATCCTCATGGCTCACTCCCTCACTCTCTCTAGGCCTTTACTCAAATACCACCTTTCCAGTGAGATATCCTCTGACCACCTTGTTGAGAATATCAACAGTATCCTCTCCCCCAATTCTTCCTACCCCTACACTTGCTTTATTTTTCCCCACAGCACTTAACCCTATATAACATGCTGAACATGCTACTTTTTATAATGTCCAATGGCCATGCTGATCCCACTAGAATATCAACTCCATGAAGACTGGGATGTCTTCTTTTTCATTCACTACTGTGTTCTTCAGTCCTGAAACAATGCCTGGAATATAGCAAATGACTAATCTGCATTGAATGAATGAAATGGAGAAAAGTAGGCCAGATCCTTGACACTGTGAAGTATCCATATCACCTTAAACTCAGAGAGGAATAAAACCACTGTTTTAAGTTCATTATTACATTGTTTTGTTACAGTAGCCAAACCAGTACTGAACTAATATAGATACAGTAATTCTCTCTTTCAGTAGAGGTGAAGTGACGCCCCACTACCGCATCATGCTCAACTTCCAGGCTGGGCTCCACCACAAAGGGGTGAACTGGTGCGCTAAGACAGACGAGGCCACCCCACTCACGTAGTTCACATCTGAGTGAAGAGGCTGGCTCTAATCACATAATCGCGCCAACAGATATGGAGCTGCCGGTAAGACCAAGAAGAGGCAGCAAGGAGGACAGATAAAGAGAAGACTCGACCTGGTGGGGGAGCCTTGAGGAAAAGACAGGTGGAGGGCTGATATCTGGACAGTGAAGAAGCCTTTCTTTGGGAGGGAGGAAAGGGAACAATCTTCTAGGCAAAGGGACCAGCAAATGCCAAATGCCTGTCGGCGGGGGGAGGTGTGGCAAATATGAGACTGTGGAAGGCCTGCTGGTAGGAGCAGACAGCGGAGGTGTGCTGTCTGACGCAGCCTGAGAGGTAAGAACTAAGGAGTTTTGATTGTTCCTCACAAACAATAAAAGCCCAAGAAGTGTTTTAGGCAGGAGGGTTTAGACAACATGAGCAATATCCGCATCCTGGCTTTCAGAAACATCTCTGGAACCTCGTGCCTCTCTCCAGCACAGTCTCTCCCCTGAGATGAGGAAAGATGAGCCCTGTTCCTATTACAGCTCCTTTATTCGGTGCCTCAAAAATTAGTTGCAAGAACTTGCCCTGGAGACAATGGGATGCAAATGCAGACGACATGGAATAGTAATAACATAAACATTATGAAACAATGCAAACCAGTTGGGCCCCCCGTGGAGAAATAATCCCCATGCTCCTTTCCAAATTGTCTTTATGGAAATTTCATAAAATTTGCCATTATTAAAACTGAGTAGCAATTATTTTTTTCTTTGGTTCATCAGTTGTGGGAGGAAAATTAATTGTGTTCTCCTTCCTTTCTGGAGTTTATCAGATAGAAATGAGGCAACAAGGATTGACAGGATGGGGGCCTCTGTGGATGGAAAGAAAGCAGGAGAACTTGGGGGGCGTTATCACAGATGTGGCTTTAGAGGTGGCTGCAGTTAAGAGTGGTAGTGGCAGATGCGGCCGCGCTAACAAGTGTGCTCAGGAAGCCGAAGTCATTACGGTATGTTGACATAACATTTGCCAGCTTCACAGGGGCCATCATTGTAAATTAGATTTAATATTGATCAGGCTGTTCACAATCAGGGCCAGGAGAAAATTGGACATAGAGTTCTTAGTCAAAATT
The DNA here is from genome assembly GCA_039655065.1 of Glossophaga mutica. Lineage (NCBI taxonomy): Eukaryota > Metazoa > Chordata > Mammalia > Chiroptera > Phyllostomidae > Glossophaga > Glossophaga mutica. The sequence continues at coordinate 18,148,855 of CM077304.1, read as the reverse complement.
GGCTCTTAAGAGTCTGCTTTCTAATTAACATAGAAGAACAGAAACCCAGGGCCTGTCTGGCTGACCCAGCGTGGCAGTAACTGCTCTCCTGTTCCCTGAGGATAGTGCAGAAGTGACAGCAATTTCCAGTGCCTTTCTATTTTCTCTCCCAGGTCAGTTCTGCTGCGCAGGCGCGAGGGAGAAAGGGTGAGAGGTGGGCTGTGGTGAAGGAAGCGGGGGTTTTCAGACTATAGATGGCTGCATTTCTCCTCTCAGTCTTCACCTCAGAGAGCCAAGAGACTTTGTAAAGAAATTCGATTTGCCCTTCATCTAGTTTTTGAAACAAGAGGACCTGACATCTCTGAACTTCAATTTCTTCTTCCATAGAACAGAAATATTACTTCCTTCTACCTCAAAGGGCTGCTGTGAGGACTAAACGGAATAATGCATTTATTATACATTCAGCAAAGATCAGCTATATTTTTCAGTATTATTACAAATGGTTATTGTGGCCCGTGTGTATGATATGGTTTGTCCTGTTAGACAATAATATTAACAATACTAATAATAGCAGTGGGAGCATGACATCTAATATTTTGCTTTAAAAGCCATAAGTGGCCAGGACAACTCCGATGCCAGTATCAGAAAACAGCCCCAGGCCATTTTAGATACCTGTGCTTCTCTCTACCAACTGCGGCTCCCATCCAGGGGCTTTCAGAATCCATGAACCCGTAGTTTCTCATGTTTGCATCTCTTCCATGTGAGCTTCAGGTAGACCTAATACTTCTCAGGGCTTATTACCTTCACCATTCATACACTTGCCAGGCAGGAAACTCACAGTGATCAAGAGATCAAGCCTGTATAGAGCAAGGGTGGACTTTTTAAACACCTTTGATAATCCAACACAGAGTCACTGTCAGCCATGACAGCTATGTCAAGTGCTATGTGAAGACTGAGGTGATGGGGTGTAATGGAACGCCCTTAGGAGGCACTCAGAAGGCCCAGAACCACGAGTCTGGACAGTTGGAGAAGGCCTCCTTCTAAACATGATATGAGTAGGACCTCCACCCCGGTGGGCTACAAAAATCAGACCTTCAACCATTCAGTGCTCAATCTCGCTGTACCACAAGTCACGCTTGGAGCCCTGGGAGACATCCACCCCACCGATTGTGTGGTACCACTGCAGCCACTTGGCTAGAGACCCACGCCCACCTCTCCACCTGCAGACACCGCCAGCTGTCTGGGACTTTCACATCAGATGCTCTCTCTGCTTGCTTCTCCCACATGAGCTCCCCCTCCCTGCGTGTAACCTGCGTGTGACTCTACTGGCTTACTGAGGAGGTCTCCCTAACAACCCCGGCATTGTGGAAAGACACAAGCGTGTGTGAGCGACTGACTCCTTTTGGAGATGCTCCCTTGCTCACCGCAGCCTGACTTATCTTTGGCTCTCTGACACCTTCCTCAGAACTTGGCCTGTAAAAGCATGGCCAGAACTGGGGCAAAGCAATGGCAGCTCCTTGGGCATAAAATCTAAGGGCCCAATCACTCTTAGGCACCAACCCCGAGAATGAACACCTCCTTAAATTTTGTGCCCTGTAAGCCTTGCTTGTGTCTTGCTTGCTCGGGTCCTGACTCTCCTTAGAAAAGATGCTTCATCAAGATGACATGAATACATGAAAGAAGTAAGAAAAAGATCCCCCAACTGTTCTCTTATCCACACTCCCGGCCCTGGGTCTGCAGGTGCTACTGCTCCTTTGCAGGCTTGCATATGCATGGGAAGATTTTGAGACGAGAAAGATTTTAGGAATTCACTTTACCAACAATAAATACAAAAATAGCCATTTATAAAAATCTAACCAGTCCCAGGTTTGTCTCACCTGCAAAGAGTTCTGGGCCTCATAGAGTTATTGGGTCTTCAAAATTAATTGCAAAACTCAAGTCCACCCAGAAACATCTGCTGCCCTTCAGTAAAAGGCTAAGCAGATAACTGAAAGAAAACAAGTCCCAGGTCTTAGCTCCCCATTTACTGATTTACAAAGCCTGCTTCCTCTTGCTCCTTCTAACAATTTTCAGGAAGAGTCAAGCAGGTCTATGTTCTGGTAGGATTTTGTTCTGTCCCCAAGGACCATTTCTTACAAAATAAACACCTTTCTGTAGGAAAAAAAAATTTATTTCCCTTTAACTGTAACCCCTCACTCAATTCTAGCCCCCTCCTCCAACTCCATCAGCTCTCTCGCCTCCCAGCTACAGGCCCTCATCCATCCTCCCAGTTCTCATTTTAGCAAGCTATCTAGTCTTGGACTCCAAACTGCACCTATGGAAATTTGTTTATAGGATAAGACTATGCATGAGAAATTTTCATAAATTTACACGATAAAGTTAATAAAATATGCATACAGGGTGGAGCAAAAGTAGGTTTGCAGTTGTTCATGTGGAGAGTAATACAATAATTAATAAACAACAATACAAGAATAAACTGTTTCATGTACTCACAACTTTAAACCTACTTTTGCCCCACCCTGTATGTGCAAAAGCATCCAGATGACGATAAACCACTAAAATCTCACTGATTGTGTATTTACTACATGCCAAACCTTATTTCATTTTATCCTGCTACTAATTAACTCAGTTTTCTCCCCTATAAAATGTGCTGCGTGAACTGCTTTTCCATTATCTTCTTTAAATTTGAGGCATCCATTGCAGTGCTACCCAGGTTACCAATGTTCTCAGGAGCCTAGGGCCCAACTGACTTACACATTTGAGTTCATCTCTGTCCACTTTCCCTACCCAGCATGCATCCCCATTTCTGGAAATATGTCCCCAATTTTCTTTTAGAAACCACTTCTCCCCCTCTCTCAGACCATGCACACTGGGTGCGACTAACTCTTCTGTCTGTGGTTTCAGAGATGGGCATGGGTCCTTGGGCTGGCCAATCAGAATGGTGCCACATCTTCTTCGCCCCTGTGATTGCCCAAGGGTGGGCAGTGCAGTTGGAGGCAGAATGATGGAATGCAGACTCAGACTATTAGCTAGAATTATTAGACAAGACTATCCTTTTCTGCACAGGATGACTAGGAGCTGGGAGTTGCTAAGTTACCACTTTGCCTTTAAATAGGAAGACCCTGCCTGCAGAAAGTAGACCTGCAACTGGGGAAGAAAGATTCCTGCACACCTCCTGTGCGCTTCTGGAACCACCTATGCCAGAAGTTGGACTCTATGCTTACATAAACCGATTTGTTTTCACTTAAGCCAATATGTGATATATGATAGACTCAATGATTTAAATCAGGTGAAAAGTAGTGACTTCCATAATAATCCAGCAACTTAGCCCAGATCAGCTATTGCCACTGTCTTCCCAATCAGACCTGTCAGGCATGCACCCAAGTGATCCTTCCAAATTGACCCCAAAACAGGCGACTGCATGTTTTCTCATTCATTATCCCTAAGTATGTGATGGTGGGGTGGGTAGGTCCCATCCCCTTTCAGAGAGAGAAATATCCACACAGAGAACATCGGGTTTTTGATGATTCCCTCCCTGATGGAACTGACCTGCATATAAAAAACCCAGTTTTTCAGGCTCCAGTTAAATACTTGAGTGGCAAGAGCCGGGGCCCACATAGAGGAGTGTTTTATTTTGCACTCCAGAATGGCAGAGATTAGGTGAGTGCACCTTCACACCCAGGAGCTGCAGAGGCTAATGAAAGCTGAAATGAGCCAGGAGCTGGCGTGCTGGGCGAGGGGAAATGGATGGGCTGGGGAGGTGTCTGCGGCAGGGAGCCTCTCACAGGCAGCCGTCCTAAATTGTAGGAGCAATAACGCTGACGCCGCAGGGGCCGGAGGCTTGGCAGAAGTCGGATGTTGCCTAAATGAGACCACACCGAGTTCCTAAACCTCTACCTTGGTCAATAAGACCTGACTGGTCCAAAGGCAGAGGCAATGCTAAAACAGCCTTTCCATAAATCTTCAGCCTATAGAGCAGATTCCAGGAGAAAGTTCCAGAAGCACCATGATAGCTACAGGCACAATCTCACTCTCAAAGGACCTGCAGGCAGATGTAGCTCAGCCTTCTCCAATGCATTTAGCAGATTTCTAGTCTATTTAGGTCTCCCTCTAAATGTATATCTTCCCTTTCTCTTTGCTTCTTTGAACTGAGGTATCTCCTACTGAACCGTGTGAGGGAGAAGGCAGTGCTGGATGGAATAACACACTTTTAATGATGTGAAACAAAGCCTTAATCGCCATGGTTATTTACAAAAGAATGTCTTTCTTGCATTTGATTTAATAGCACTTTGTCCAGAGCTTTCATCAAAACAACTACCCATCTGACTTATTGGAAGATTATATTAAATGTCAGAAGAGCTCCCCGTACTCATAAAGCGCTTCCTTGCCAATCAGGATTTTAATTTCAGACGGGGAAATAATAAATACAACAATTATTGAACACTGTGACATTAACTGATAAAGATACCTGCTCCCCTTGAATTATCAATTACACATTGGCATAAAAAATAGATTAGTGACAATTTAATCCCACATCTGGTGACCTTTAAGTAATGTTGTAACACTTCACAGCTTTGTCATTAGAATGTCATCAGCCTCCTCTCTAAAAGAAATGATACCTAACTGCTTCATTTTAGAACAGTCTCCAAAGTTTGCTAATGTTTAATATCTGGTAACAAATCTAGTGGGGTATAGAAGACTCAGATGTACCAGGCAACTCAGTCAGCAGCAATTTTCAAAATAATCCTATTATAATTTACCGCATGAGAGATATTAGGGAGAGTCAAAAACTCATAGAATCATAATGAACGTTGCATCCATGGGGAGACCTGCTCACTGCCAGACCCTCCTGGTGGGTAAATATATTGATACCAGCATTGGGGGTGTCAATTGGCCAAATCCATCAAGATTTTAAATGCATATCCCTTTCTCCTCAACAATTCTACTTCTAGAGACCCAGTCTATAGAAATATTTGTACATGAGCACAAAAAACTGTCCATTCCAGCATTGTGCGTAATGTCAACCATATCAAAACTGACTAACCTAAATTTCCATTAAAAGAGAAACATTAAATAAATCGGTACACCTGCATAATGGTATCTGATGCAGCCACTAAAAAAATGGACTGATCAATGTCCTGGCACGGTAAGTTCTTTGTTCTATCCTGTTGACACTCTGCATCCCGCTTATCAGAAAATCTTCTTGGACTCCTTTCAAACTATGACCAGAATCCAACACTTCTCACCACCTCCCATGCTTCCATCCTGATTCGAACCCCCACCATCTTTCACCCAAATGCCTGCATCACTACTAACAGGTCTCCCACTTCGACCTTTTCTCCAAAAAGTCTATTTGGAACACAGCAGCATAAGGATTTTTTTTCAAATGTAATTCAGATCAGGTCCTTCTTGATATCAAACCCTCATACTGACTTCCCATGTCACTCAGCATAAAAGCCACGTCCTCACAATGGCATAGAAGGCCCAGCGTGATCAACTTGTTCTTTCAGCCTTAGGAATTATCTCTCTGGCTTCTCATTCCTCGCCTGCCTCCCTCCCTCCAACCCTTGCTTATCCTGCTTTAGCCCAACTGACTTTCCTTCTATTCCAAAATCACACAGAGTCTTCAGATCTTTGCACTGGCTGTTCCTCTGCCTGGAATGAATACTCTTTCCCAGATACCTACATGCTCACACCTTTATGCCTTCAAATCTTTGTTCTAATACCACTTTCTCAATAAAGCCCACCCTAACCACCACATGCAAAATTGCAAAGGGTCATCCTTGGCCACTTTAATACCATTTTCCTTGCTCTCTTTTTTCTTTCTTCCATAACACTTATCTTCTAACTTTCTGCATAGTTTACTTAGCTGCTGTGTCATTTGCTTACTGTCCATAGCCTCCCCTCCCCACTAGAATGTAAACACAAAAGGAGCAAGGATCTTTGTCTATTTTGTTCATCGATGTAGCCCAAGAGCCTGGAACAGTAACCAACATATAGTAGATGCTCAATAAACAGTTGCTGAACATATGAATGAATGGACATACTAAAGTTATGAACATAATAAAAAGATACAACAAGCACTAATATTAGAAGCACTAAACTAAGCGCTTTACGTATATTATGTCATTTAATTCTTATATCAATGCTAGGGGAAGCTGGAAGAGTAGAAGAGGGGGTGAAGTGTTATGATTCCACTCTGTAGCTGAAGAAAACTGAAAACCAGAAGGTTCATAACTCAACCAAATGACATTTTAATGAGCAGCAGAATGAATGAGGAAAGAGGGAGAAGACTCTTTCTTCTCCCTCTTTCATGCAAGCCTGTTGCCCCATTAAATGGGAGATCCTAACCCCTTTGCCCAAATGCAGCCCAACCTGTTAAAAAGCTACATATCCCCTCAATCTCTTGCTCCTTTTTTGGATTTCCAAAATACCAACTGTTTAGATGAATGTCATTGAATTGAACAGTGCTTTAACCTTATATGCCATAAAAATTAAGTGTAGTCTTGGGTAAAATGATGGGTGAGGTCATAAGTCTTCAAGTTTCCTTCAAGCTTTCTGACTGCATTATTAAGTTTCAAGTCATATTTTGCTTCTGTGGGTGGCGCTTTCGTTTATTTTCATCATAAGAGCCTGTATCTATCTCTCCCTCTTGTCCAACTTGGTAGCTTTCATCATAAATAGCAATTAGGGAAACGTGAGGGTTTTTTATGAGATAGTTAAATCCAAAGTGGGACTCCTGGTATTTTGGAAATTTTTAAATGTCGGCATATTTGCTTTTGGATCTATGAATACAATTTCATTCTGGAAACTCCTATTTTAAGAGTGAGATGAATTTTAGTTAAGTCATGGGTAAAAGAATAGGCTTTTTTAAATTTAATATAAGCATATGAAAAATAATATGTTTTAAACATGTTAAAATAATTTCCATAAACTAAACACATTCTGGGTTTTTTTTTTAAAAAACTGGTAATGTATATAAGATCTAGGAGATAAAATTACATTGGAATGTTTTAAAGAAGAAACACCTTCACTGATTATTTAGAACTGCTTCTAGGACCAGTGGTCCAGGACTAACCCCATGAGTCCCAGCACTGATTTGGAGAATTCACTGGGTGGTAATGAAGTAGACTTTGCAGGGGCCTACCCACTTCCTTCCAGGCCACACCACATTTAACATGCCAGCCTGATTCCTAATGGCCAGACTCTGCATCCTCTGACTGAGAAGTTGCTTTGGCCTCCTGAGCCTCTTTTGTCCAAGCACCCAGGCCCAAGTGTCAGGAAATGTATACCCTTGGGAATATCCCTCGGATCTGGGGCTTGGTATATAAACACCCCAAATCCCTCACTCTGTTGGATGACTACGGGGTATGTGATCTACACTGGCTTCTAGTGTGTGGCCCAGTGAAGCTCTGTTATTTATCGGCAGCTTGCCAGACAACACGTTCTTTATAAGAGTCCTTCCTTTTTGTATCTCAATTTTCCACTCCCCAACCAGTGTAACCAGGATCCACCTCTGGGGGAACCTGAGGCAGCTGCCTTCCTTTGGGGGCTTAGCTCTAAGTCAAAAAAAGAAAGGAGGAGGAGGAGAAAAAGAAGGTTCTGCCAGTTTCTTTTCATCGCACCGTCCTGCCACCTGAAAGCCTGACTCATTGTATCCTCTCGCTGCCCCTCCCCCTTGACTGCTATCCACCTTCTTTATCCAAATGTGCCTCTGCATTCTTGCCCCAGGGGCCTCACACATCTGAGATCTTATCTCTGAGTTCCTGAGGCCTACAGCCTCCTTGCTTTCCAGAATTACCTGAAACTCAAAGTGGGATTGCATCCACTTCGGTAGGCGGTTCTACGTTCAGCTTGGCAAAGCCAGGCTTCTCTGAATTGAATCCCTTGGTCATTTCCTCCTTCCTCTTCCTCCCATCCCACCCCACATACTGTTGCCCCGGCAGGGCACATCCCCAGCAGTCTGCAGTGCAAATAACAATCATGCTACCAGAATACGTCAACAAAGTCTGACACTTGATGACTTCAAAGCATTTCTCATAGTCCCGCAAATTCCACTACCATGCAACAAAGAACAGCTAGTTGTTAGGAATTAATAATGAGAAATAAGTATAGATAATGGTTTAGCTGACACTGTCATATTTCAATACAGTACATTCTGAAATATTTGCTCCTTTGGGTTGTGAATGTGCTATTTTTGTCACTAATAGGCATATAGGAGCCTAGTAGAAATGAGAAGTTTTCTCAAAGAAACGTATGCATTCTGAGATTTCTCTGATAAGGGGAAGGGGTCAACGTGCCTGTAGTTCCTGCTCTTCATTAAGATTCTGCCCCCGTATTGCATAATGTGAGTAATATTAATTTCCTAAACACTCGTGTACAGCAGCTGCTAACTAATTTCCATAACAGCATCCCTATTCTACAGGCATTTTTAAAGGGGGAAGGATGTCTGCTGACTGTCTGCCAGAAAGAAATTCTCATCTCAACCCACTTCTAAGTCACTCCAGACTGAAAGAAGGATGATGTTAGGCATGCTGACACCCCACTCACAAAGCTATCTGGAATCGAACGTGCTGCCCTGCATCCAGGGCCAGCGCAGCTGGAACGAGCTGTAGGCTCATACACTTTCCTCTACACACCTTCTTTTTTTATTTTTTGTTTTATTTTATTGTTGTTCTGTTGCAGTTGTCCCAATTTTCCCCTATTGCTCTCTGCTTCCCTGGGCTCCCTCCCCCATTCCCATAGTCAATTCCCACCCTGTTGTCCATGTCCATGGGTCATTTATACTTGTTCTTTAACTAGGCCCTTCCCCTTCTTTCCTACCTTATCTCCCTCCCCTCTCCCCTCTGGTCACTGTCAGTTTGTGCCTTGTTTCCAAGCCTTGGATTCTAGTTTGCTTGTTTGGGTTTTTTTGTTCAATTAGGTTCCACTTATAGGTGAAATTATAAGGTATTTGTCTTTCTCCTCCTGGCTTATTTCACTTAAGCATAATGCTCTACAGTTTCATCCATGTTGTCATAAAGGGTAGGAGCTCCCTTTTTCTGCCTGCTGTGTAGTATTCCATTGTGTAAGTGTACCACAATTTCTCAATCCACTCACTTACTGATTGGCACTTAGCTGTTTCCAACACTTGGCTATTATAAATTGTGCTGCTATGAACATTGGGGTGCATAGGTTCTTTTGGATCGGTGTTTCAGGATTCTTAGGGTATAATCCTAGTAATGGAATTGCTGGATCAAAAGGCAGTTCCATCTTTAGTTTTCTGAGGCAATTCCATACTGTTTTCCACAGTGGCTGCACCAATCTGTACTCCCACCAACAGTGCACTAAGGTTCTCTTTTCTCCACAACCTCACCAGCACTTGTTGTTTGTTGATTTGTTTGATGGCCATTCTGACCAGTGTGAAGTGGTATCTCATTGTGGTGTTAATTTGTATCTCTCTGATGGTTAGTGATGTTGAGCATCCTTTCATATGACCTCTGTTTGACCTCCTTGGAGAAATGTCTGTTCTAGTCCTTTGCCCATTTTTTAAATTGGTTTGTTTGTCTTCCTAGCATTGAGTTGTATGAGTTCTTTATATATTTTGGAGATCAAACCCTTGTCCGAGGTATTGTTGGCAAATATGTTTTCCCATACAGTTGGTTCCCTCTTTATGTAGCTGAGCAGAAGCTTTTTAATTTGATGTAGTCCCATTTGTTTATTCTTTCCTTTATTTTCCTTGCCCTAGAGGATGTATCCGTGAAACTATTGCTGCATGGGGTATCTGACTATGTTTTTCTGACTATGTTTTCTGCCTATGTTTTCCTCTAGGACTTTTATGGTCCTTGACACATCTTTGTGATGGCCTAGTCCATATGTCCTAGACTAGCTAATAACCTGGGCATTTCTATAGCCCAGGAGACAGGATGTTCTATAGCCCAGGAGACAGGATGTTCAATAGTGTTCAAGTCCCAGTGAGACAGGATGTAGTGGAAGCTGTCCGTGCTATTTCTGGAAAGACAGTGTGGCTGGACCACTGTGGACCCCTTCCATTTTAGACGCTTGCCCTCAGAGCATCCTCCACCCAACCTGCTCCAGCAAATACTAGGATGTCCAGGCTCACAATCAGTATAAAATTCCAAGTGTTTTCATTATACACATTCCATGGCTGGACTTCTCTTCTTTTCCTGTCCTCTACCAAGATGAAGAACAACTACATTCACGAACTTGAACACTATTAAATCCCTTTCTTCCCTCCAGTAGTCCTATCCTTTTGGATATCTAGAAAGAGATTTATTATAGGAAATTGGCTCCTGTGGTTATGGAGGCTGAGAAGTTCCATGATCTGCTGTCTGTAAGCTAGAGACCCAGGAAAATCAGTAGTGTAGCTCCAATTCAAATTCAAAGGCCTGCGAATTGAAGAGATTCTCCAATATTATCCAACTTTGCATTCATTCACCTTTGCACTCCATCCTCTTTACCTTCATATTCTAGCCCCAAGTTGCATATTCTTGCTTTCCACATCTCCTTTGCAAGTGCCCGACAATCCCACCACAGGAGTCTACCTTGCCACTTCCCCAAATAAACCATGCCAGGTCACTCTGAAGTTTTTACTCAGCCTGCCACCTCTGGCTAGATAGCTCACCCCCTTCTATCCTAGTAAAATTTCACTTTTCATCCCTTTCTAATCCTAAGACAAAGTTAATCACCTCCACTTTCAAACTCTCCCCAGCTTTTGTCCATACTCATCAACTTAGCACTTGTTTTGTTGGGGGTTTTTGGTTGATTGGTTGATTGGGCAGTTGGTTGATTACATATCTATTGCCTTTGTTTATTTGTGACTCTTATAATGCATGAGTCTGGGTTTTACTCATCTTTATATGTGCTGTGATCTTAACATTGCAAAGCTCAATAAATCCTTATCGAATGGAATTTACAAAGTGTGCCTATACATAGATATGTTAAAAATAGGTGTCTATAAATTCTGTAAAGTCATATACACTCATAATTAGATTTTTCTCAGGTAAAACTAAGTCATGCTTGCTCCTTTTCTGTAGCTTTCCATTCAGAAAATGACTCCTGTTTACTGACCACTTACCATTCACATGGATTAGCAAGTATATTATTCAGGGGCTCCAGAGAAACAGAACCAATAGGATATATGTATGTAGATACCTAGAAAGAGATTTATTGTAGGAAATTGGCTCCCGTAGTTATGGAGGGTGAGAAGTTCCATGAAGCTAGAGACCCAGGAAAACCAGTGATATAGTTCCAATTCAAGTCCTAAGGCCTGAGAATTGAAAAGATGGTGGTGTAAATTCCAATCCAAGCCTGAAGGTCTAAATACCAGGAGCACCAATAGTGTAAGTCCAAATCCAAGAGCAGGAGACCAATGTCCAGCTCAAGCCATCAGACAGAGGGGGTGAATTTGTCCTTCCTCCACCTTTTTGCTCTATGCAGGACCTTAATGGATTAAATGATGCTGCCCCCATGGGGGAGGGCGACTGCTTTACTCAGTCTGCACATTTAAATGCTAATCGCATCCAGAAACACCCTCACAGATGCACCCAGAAATAATGTTTAGCCAACAATCTGGGCATCCTATGATCCAGTCAAGTTGACACATAAAGTTAATTATCACAGGAAGTGTTTGATGTAGGTCAGTGCTAATCCTCACCAACAATTCTACCAGATGTGTATTATTATTGTTGTTGTTGTTTCCACTTAACAGATTATGAACTGAAGAATCATGCCCCAGCTGGTGTAGCTCAGCGGATTGAGCACAGTCCTACAAACCAAAGGATCACCGGTTCGATTCCCAGTCGGGGCACATGCCTGGGTTGCAGGCCAGGTCCCAGGTAGGGGGAGTGTGAAAGACAACCACACATTGATGTTTCTCTCCCTCTCTTTCTTCTTCCCTTCCCCTCTCTCTAAAAATAAATAAATAAAATCTTTAAAAAAAATCAGAGAAGGAAAGTCCCTTGACTTAACCTGCATAGCTCGTGAATGGCACAGGTAGGTGAGGAACTCAAACCTCAGCCTGGATGGCTCCAGCGTCTATGCATCTCCCATCTCACCTACTAACTCTTAGCACCAAAAGGCTGCCCTTACTACCTCCCTTCACAAAGCAGTCCAAAGGAAGAACAAGGAAAATAGCTAAGAGAGGGGCTGTTCCTTGCCATGCAACCAACTTCTCACAGTGCTGTGTGTGGAGATATTTAAGCCCAACCACCATAAATAAATGGTGAACGGACATTGCTGCTTCAGAAAAGCAGTAACAGAGGTTCATAGAAGGCTGGTCTGGATTCCAGGAGAAGTGACACCTGTTTTCACAATTGGCATTTTTCCTTGCACTCTCCTCTTCCCTGTGTTTCAGACTCCTCCACCTTCCCATGATGGCCTCACTAGTCTCATTCTGCATTTTGTTATCATAAAATCGTCTCTTTCCCCCTTCACATTTCAAAGCTCACACACCAGTTCCCAGAGTCACTGCCTTCTTAAAAACTGTCGAAATCACCCAAGATACAAAACTAAAATAAACCAAAATAATTGCAACCAAATAGTAAAAATGCTATACATGAGAATAGTCAAAAATGCGAAATTCCTGTTCTCAGGTATGCTATCATTGAAGATGCTATGACTAAATTTCTTTGTCTTAACTCTAAATGTGGAACTGGCCTCAATACACACTAAAATTGGCAGAGACATTCTGCAGTCTCCCTTGGAAGCCAGCTAAGTGACTGAGGAGATGTTAATATTAGCATCAGAGCTTCAAATTCATCAATAGTCACAACAAGACTAGGTCCCAAGTAATAAAGTAAGAGATGTACTTCATGATTCATTTGGTGAAATCTCCGTCGGTCTAGACCGTTAACTAAGAGGTGATGGATTATTTTTGTTTTTTAATCAACTGCTTTTTGGAATACATTAAATTTAAACACCCATCCAAAAAGCACTTAGAATGTGAGTGGGAAAGAATCAAGAGCTGAAAAATGAGGACTTCCAAATAGCTAGATCCAAACAATCAAGCATTTGCTTGGCCATGAAGGTATACCTCAAGGAGAGATGGGTCAACTTCAAGTAGACTAGGAAGAAAATCAGCCCAGGAAATCTAGAAAGAATGTACTCAACCCAAATGTTTTCTCCATCAAGTGGCACAGGGTAGATAGATACTAAGTGTACGTTTGCTGAATGAACAAATTTAGAGTAAAAAAAATTAAAATTATTAAGTATACAAAATGTAAACAGTTACTTCAGTAATATTTTTCAAAATCTTGCAATGAAGTTTATTGAGCATTCAGAAATATCTAGACAGAAGCAACATTAAGATGAGATCTAAATATGTTCTTTAAATTCTGCTCAACAAAAGGCTTTTAAGAATTTACTGTGTCCCCAGAGCTGTACACAAGACTCTGGAAGAAACGAAGGTGAACTGGCAGAGGTCCCTCCCATCTGGGTGACCATCTGCTGATAGCCCCTCAAGCAGGCATGGCAGCAATCTCTCTTGGGTGACCGAAGGAAGAGCCCCCACCCAACATTACATGCCCATTACCACTCACAGAGCCTTAAATTACACCATTAAAGATGAATTCCTTCAGGTCTTGAAGGTTAATTGAGTCTCTTAGCAAAGGTTAAATACTCCTGGGATGAATACCTTCTTAATCCATTATCACCTGAGATTGGACCCAAGCAATAGATCACAGCTAGCAGAGAGCATGCTGGGCAGAGAGGATGGAGGAGCAGGAAGGGAGGGGTTTCAAGACAGAAGAGGTGGAGAAAGGAGGCACCAGAAGCATCACTGATTCACTTTATTTGCAATTTTCCTCAATGTCCCCACATTCTAACCAATCAATCATGAAAATTTATGAGACTGATCCGCATACATCCTCCAAAATGCCTTCCCAGATCCTCTTCACTGGGTTTCTAGGCTCAGCACCTGCACTATCTACCCTCAGCCAGTTCTAATAATAAGAGGGCATGCTCACTGGGTGTTTACTCTGCCCCAGCCAGTATCCTGAGAGCTTTACAGGAGTCATCTCATCTAAGTCTTACCACCATTCTAGCCTCACTGCGGAGGTAACAAAACTGAGGGTCAGGAGTTAAGTAACTTGTTCCAATTACTTAGTTGTGAATTGCAAAGCCAGGATTTAAATTTACTTAATTCCAACTTCAGAGCTAAAATTCTTAATCTCAATATTATAATTCCCCATAACTTAGGCTGAAATCATTACAATGGCCCTATTAGACAGACTTAAAAAGTAATGGTGTCGTCTTAACCTGGTTCAAGGTCTAGTTCAACTGTAGGACCTTGGATCTTAGTGTCTTCATCTATTAAACAGAGTTAATAAAATCTCGTGTGATGTTATGTGAGGATCAGATTAGTTCATGAAGAAAATGTTTGGCCCAGACTAAGTATTCCATAAAGAATACTTAGGCTATAAGGCATAAACTCCCTGCCTGTGCAACTTTGTTCTGGTCATGTTCCTGTTGGCCTCTAGAGTACGCTCAAGCCCTCATTCTCTGCCTCTTACACCATCTGTGTACTTGTCAGTGTCCTCAGTCAGTGTGTTCAAATCTCATGGGGATACGTGCATACAACACATACATACGTGTGTGAGATACGTGTGTGTGTGTAGTTGGCCCAAAAAGTCCATTTAGTTTTTTTCCATAAAATAAAAGACACATTTTTCTTTTTTTATTTTTACCAATAACTTTATCAATTTGAATATTTTGAGTATGTTGGCTATCTCCTGCATGGTATAATGTTGATTGTTCTCAATTAATGTCTGAATTTGATCACTATCAACTTCAACTAGTCTACGCAACTGTGGAGCATCATCCAGTGAGAAACCTCCAGCATAAAACTTCACAAAACACTTTTGACACATTCGAGCAGTCATAACACTTTCTCCATACACTGCACAAATCTTTTTTTTTTTTTTGTATTTCAGTTGTGCTTTTACCTTTCTTGCAATAATAAAGCATAATATGTGGAAAATGTTGCATACTTTCTTCCATCTTCAATATTAAAACAGCTACACAAAAATTCACCAAAAATTTTGATAAGTTTTTTAAATGCATGATGATATGACAGCTGTCATAATACAATCTAACAACATTGTTTCGAATGAAGTTAAAGACAACAAAATGCTACTAGAGCCATCTTACATAAAAAAAAATGAACTTTTTGGCCAATTCAATATATCTCTGTATGCAGGGGTTAGCCAAAGTAGGTTTGCAGTTGTGAGTACGTGAATCACAAAGTATATTTTTGTATTATTATTTATTAATTATTGTATTATTTAGCTGTATAACAATTTTAAACCTACTTTTGCCCACCCCTATATATACATATACACACATGTCCGGGGGTGGGGCCTAAACAGCTATTTTTTAGAGTAATCTTAGTGACTCAAATGTACAGCAAGGTCAAAAAACACAGCAAAGGAAGACCTGCTATAAGACCCAAGGCCGAGGACCATTTGTAGTTAAAGCAGCTAGAAAATGGGTATTTCTGAGTGAGAAGTAGTTAAAAGTTCTAGCTCCCAAGTAACAAGTTTCTGGGTTGGGAATCTGGTTTTTGGACCCCTCCATTTTCAATTCTTGGTCTTTGTGGGAGCTCACTCTTGGCTTATTAATGAAAATCCTCACCATACTCAGGCCCTGGGGTCTCAGTTTGACTCTTCCCCCAGTGGCACCTTGTGACCGTCTAGATACCCTGACATTAGGCCCTGATGACCACTGGGGCATGTCCCTGTCCCTGGTTCTCTCTTCAGCTAGCCCTGGTTAGGAGCTGAGGCAGTCCTCAGAACCATGCCTTTACCCCATGGCTGGCCTTCCAGCATCAGCCCCAGCATGCATGACAGACATCCCCCTTCCATCCACCCTACAAGCATTACAAGGACCAGCTCCATCTTGCTTCAAGAAAGTCCTCTTTAAATCCCAGGCTCCTGGAAGTAGGTCCTCTTTCCTCAAAAGCAAAAATAAATATGCATTAGACTTTGTGGATGACAGTTAGAGGCTGATCGCACACTCACAATTCAAACTCCTGTTCTTGTCTACCGAGTTCAGCTGACATGCCCATTAGCCCACCCCAGGTGCACCTGCTGCCATCATAATGCAGGAATCAAGGATTCCCTCACTAGCTTCCTCTCCAGCTTCTTCAGATCCTCATTCATTACTTTCCCAAGCTACAAAAGACCCACGGAAGAAAAGATGCTCACTACCCACTCTCTGCCCTGAATTGAGAATCCAAGCAGTTTAATTATATCTGGATGCAAATAAGAGCCTTACTTTTTTCCCCTAAGAGGCAAAATGGCCCCATTTATTCATACCCTTGTCACTCAAACAGGGCTGAACATATATTTAACAAACTTGGCAGCATTTTACTCTGAGACCAAAAACAAACATGATAAATTTCTCCTCCGGAGATAATTTTGGTGATGTGTATAGGCCACTGAAAATGAGAATATTATGACTTTAGTGCTGTGATAATATATGGTAGTAATTATATTAACAAGGGAAATTACATCCCTTTTCAGCAATTTCAGCTCATACCACCCACATGAATAGTGGGCAGCAGCAAAAATGCTGAAATGTTGTTAGTAAAATAGAGGAAGCAATATTTGCTGAATTTAGAACCTACTGTAATCACTTTTTTAAAATGTATTGAGCTCCTACTATGTGTTGGGCACCATGTGAGCACAATGGGGAATGGATACAACATGACCCCCAACCTTAAAGGAAATATGACATAAATTACATAAACCATCGTAAAGCCAGGTAGTAAGTGAGAATGATGAAAGAGAGGTACAGATGGAGTTCTATAAGGAGTGAAAAGAGGAAACTATCACTTCTAGATGAAGCTGTGGCCTACCTAGAAAGCAATCAGACACTCAGGAGGTGATGGGTAAGCAGGGCCGCAGTTTTTCAGCATTAAGATAAACTGCAGCCAATTAACACTGGAAAGTTTGCCCACTGACTTGGCCCCAGAGAATAGCCACCAGAATGTTCCACAGCTGGATGACCATGAGAGCAAACCCCACAATCCATGGCTCCAGAAATCCTTCTGAAAAGTCTTTGCCAAGAATTTATAAATGTGTGGATTAATGAACTATAAATATGGATTACATGCATGAGTCAAACTCCATAATTCATTTTGAACTTTATCACAACCAAATTTGAGATATTCGCTGTTTACTTCTACCAATTTAATCAGCTTTTGCTTTGTTTCTCCTGCGTGCAAGAAGATACAGGGGATTCTAAAAAAAATAAGACACAGGCTAGACCCTGAAGTGTCTTGGAATCCCTTATAGGAAAGGGAGACATACAAAATAATTATAAAGATGATCTGCTGTTTTATCAATATGATCTGGTGGAAAGAGTATAAACTTTCAAATCAGACCGACTTAAGCTGAATTCCTATTCTTCAGTCTACCAGCTCTGTGACCTAAAAAAAGAATTACTGGCTCTCTGTCTAGAGTAACATTCCAATGTCTGTAAGCTGTTCAAATCATAGGGCTGTGGTAAAGATCAAATAGCATAATATAATGAAAGCATTTTGTTGAATGCTTATAATGTCTAACATATCTGTTGAATAATGTGAGTCAGAAAACTGGCCAGAAAGTAGTTATAAAGAAAAACAATTATCTTCAAAGAAAGAGCTCATCTGGGAGTTGGAGGGACCAGGAAGTCTTCGTAAAGAGGTGTCACTTGAACAGGACGTCGGAGCACAGGTAGGGATTTGTCTGTGTGTAGTCCACTGTAGCTAGTGGCAGTGGGGTGAGCAGGGTTGGACTGAGGCATAACATCGGATTTTTAGGAGGCTAAAAATTATGCACGTGAAAATATTTGATTGATGGATTCACTCTAGGCAAATGAGTATTTTAGCACATAGAGCCCCCTGAATACCACACCATGGAGTCAAAACTCCATGGTGCCCAGGTCAAAGGGCACTACACACGACAAAGAAGGATAATTCTTCCAGAACATAGAAAAAGGGAAGCTTCAAAAAGCTAGCATAACATTTGCATACATTTTTTAGTTTGAAACAAAAAGACAATCCTTCCTATAAATATTGAAGTAAAATGCTATAACACATTGGGAAAAAGAATGCAGAAGCATGATAAAGGAATAAAAATACCAAATCCAGTGGAGTTTACTCTGGAATTGCCAGGAATATTAGAGATTAATTTGGAAATCTCCATCTAAAATTATTTAAAAGGATAAAAAAAGAAACACATTATCATCATGGCTGCTAAAGCCACTTAATAAAATATAATATCTATTTCTAATTCTTTAAAAATGATAAAGCATAGGTACTTAATATGGTAAATACATGAATATATAAATCAACCTAAATGTTAATATCACAATTAATGGAGGAATACTAGAACATTCCCATTAAAGTCTAGAACAAATTCCCTCATGCCATTAATATTTCATATTACCCTAGAGGATCTAGCTAGTCAATGAAATTAAGTAATTGAAAGAAGGAAAAGAGAAAAAGTGTAAAAGAAAAAATAAAATTATCATGATTTGCAAATAAGTTGATTACCTAGAAAGCCAAGAAAATCAACTAAGAAACTATTCTTTTCATTTTTGTAATTTAAAGAAATTCAATAAGGTAGTGCTCAAAAACAAAGTAATATATGGGAATCAATAACCATCATGTATACACATACAGTTAGAAGAAATACTAGAAGGAATGACCCTATTCTCAAAAGTAACAAAAAAATGTAAAATACCTATGGATAAACTTAACAAGAAATGTGTAGGATCTATACAAAACAATTTCAAAGTACTTTTTTAAAAAGTCTCACAAAAATGATTTAAGTTAATGGAAAGGCATTCTACATTCTTAAAAAAAAATGTTTTATCATGAAGATATTAATTTGCAAGTTATCTTAAAAATTTACACAAACCTAATAATATACCAAGGGAATTTGTTTTAGAACAAAATAACTGATTCTAAAGTTCCTAATGAGAAAAAAACATTAACAGTAAAAATGTTCTGGGGCAAGGAGGGGAGATTTACCATGTGAGGTTAGCTCTACCAAATATTAAAATGTAGAACAAGGCTATAATAATTAAACAATGTGGTACAAAAATATATGTAAATATACAGATAGAAAAAATAAAACAGACAAGAAATCCCACTTCTGGCTAAGATGGAGTCGTAGGTGGACACACTATGCCTCCTCACACAACCAAAATTAAGGACAATAAGGATTTAGAAACAAAAAAAACAATCAGAACTGAGAGAAGATTGAACTGTACCTAGGTCCAACAACCATTCATCCAGACCAGTATAAGAGGGGCAGAGTCTCGGCAGGAGGAAGCAGAGATTGGCGGACCAGGCACGCAGGAAGCTGCTGGCAACCCAGACCTGCAGACGGCAGCTAGCTGGCCCCAGGCACACAGGAGGCAGCTAGCGGACCCCAGGTGCAAGGCAGCTGGCTGACCAGGTGGTCCCACATTCATGCACAGATAATTCAGGTGAAAATGGGGAACGAGACAGAACTCGCAACCCAGGGCCCCAGCACCAGGAAATAAAACCTAAAAACACTGAGACCCCACCTCCACATACAGCCTCACAACCCAGCAACTGGGCTGCCCGCCCAGGGGAACACCTAAGGCTCTGCCCCTCACTACGTAACAGGCACAACCAGAGCCCCCCCCCCAAAAAAAATGGCTTAAACAGGAGAACAGATCAAAGTCACAGAGCCAATTCATCTAAGTGACCAAGAGATAACCAACCTATCAGATGCACAGTTCAAAGCCCTGGTGATCAGGATGCTCACAGAATTGGTTGATTTTGGTCGCAAATTAGATGAACAAATGAAGGCTACACTAAGTGAAATGAAGGAAAACACACAGGGAACCAATAGTGATGGAAGGAAAAATGGGACTCAAATCAATGGAGTGGACCAGAAGGAAGAAACAACCAAACAGAAAACAAGGAAGAAGCAAGAATCCAAAAAAATGAGGAGAGGCTTAGGAACCTCCAGGACATCTTTAAATGTCCCAACACCTGGATTATAGGGGTACCAGAAGAGGGAGAAGAAGAGCAACAAGTGGAAAATTTATTTGAACAAATAATAAAGGAGAACTTCCCCAATCTGGCAAAGGAAATAGACTTCCAGGAAGTCCAGGAAGCTCAGAGAGTCCCAAAGAAGTTGGACCCAAGGAGGAACACACCAAGCCACATCATAATTACATTAGCCAAGATTCAAATGAAGGAGAGAATTCTAGAAGCAGCAAGGGATAAGGGGACAGTCACCTACAAAGGAGTTCCCATCAGACTGTCAGCTGATTTCTCAAAAGAGACCTTACAGGCGAGAAGGGGCTGGAAAGAAGTATTTGAAGTCTTGAAAGGCAAGGACCTACATCCAAGATTGCTCTATCCAGCAAAGCTTTCATTTAGAATGGAAGGGAAGATAAAGTGCTTCTCTGATAAAGTTAAGTTAAAGGAGTTCATCATCACCAAGCCCTTATTATATGAAATGTTAAAGGGTCTTATCTAAGAAAAAGAAGATAAAAAATATGAACAGTAAAAAGATAGCAAACTCACAGTTATTAACAACCACATCTAAAACAAAAGCAAACTAAGCCAACAACTAGAACAGGAACAGAACCACAGAAATGGAGATCACATGGAGGGTTATCAACAGGGGAGTGGGAGGAGGAGAGAGGGAGAAAAGGTACAGAGAATAAGTAGCGTAGACAGAGGGTAGAAAATGGACAGGGAGAGGGCAAAAACAGTGTGGGAAATGTAGAAGCTAAAGAACTTATGACACATGGACATGAACTAAAGGGGGGGAATGTGGGTGGGAGGGGGTGTGCAGGGTGGAGTGGAATGAAGGGGGGAATGGGACAACTGTAATAGCATAATCAATAAAATATATTTTAAAAAAAGAGTGCAGAGCACCTTGCCACACAGGATCTGGCACTGAGCACAGACTAATGCAAACTGTAACACTAATAATCCGCTCCTATGCTTAACAGTGTATGGTCCCAGGGAAAACCCTCTCCACATTTTTTGCCCTATATCTTCAAAGAGAAAGGCAACTTTATCCAAATACAGTGAAAATTGGTGGGTCATGCCTCTGCCAGCTTTAGAAATGACTACTGCTTTGGAGGACAGGGAAGGTGTGGACTGTGGAAGCATTTACCTAAGAGCAAACACAAACTAACTCACCAGCCATTCCTCTCAGATATCAGGGATGTGGTACATTCTTGCATTCTTTTTTTATAATAAAGCTGATTAGACATTTTGCTTTATGTGTGTATGCTTTCTTTTAAGATTTTATTTATTTCTTTTTAGAGAAGGGAAGGGAGGAAGAAAGAAAGGGAGAGAAACACCAACGTGTGGTTGCCTCTTGTGTGCCGTGTACCAAGGACCTGGCCCACAACCCAGGCATATGCCCTGGACGAGGAATGGAACCCGCAACCCTTCAGTTCACAGGCTGGCACTCAACCCACTGAGCCACACCAGCCAGGACTGTTTTTTCAATGTTCAAATATTATAATGGTACCCACAGTAGTTGCTCGGTAACAGATGGTTGATGAACACTGTCCAATGCAAACAATCAATCACTTTTAATTATGGCATGATATGGACTCCATACACTTAGTCGACTATATGGACTTTGAACACCAAAACTGTAGCTTTACTATTATATCAAATGAGGTTTAATTTAAATGAAAATATTTTCCTAATACAATAATTATTATTTTATTAATATTTGTAATTAAAATATTAAATGAGATTTCAACTTCAGAAAACATAGGCAAGAAACTTAGCTACCTTTCATTATTTGTTTTTTGTAGTCAATCACTGAAAGTTTCTTTTTGCCTTTACATTTAAATGGTTATTTTAAAAGAAAAAAATCCCCCTGATGTGGCTTAGTTGGTTGGGCATTGTCCCACAAAGCAAAACATCACTGGTTTGATTTCTTGGTGAGGGTACATGCCTGGCCTCTAGAATAAAACACACACACAAAAATGGTAGCAACAGTTGCCTCTGGAAAATAAAACCTTGATAGTCAAGACTACATTTAGTTCACTTCAATGCCCCTTGAACCAGAAGAGTTGTCCTACACATAGCAGATGCTCAACAAATACTTGTATTGAATGAATACATGAACCAATGAAAAGGGGGAGAATTTGATGATGTGCACCTCACCAATGATCCTTTTCTATATATTAAATTTTGAACCTTACATATGTTCCCCTACCTCATGGGGTGGGGTACGATGAGGGTGAATCCAATAATTGATAAATTTTAACATTCTAAGTAGTTTGGATAATATCAACTCAAAACAAGTTACCATCAGATTTTCTTAACCATGAAACTATTCAGTGTCCTGAATTTTGAATTGCTAGTGGCTAGGTTCATGGTAACTTAGTGATCATTTATATATGTCTAGTTCTTTACAGTTAATCACATTCTATCATATGCACAGCATGGCTCATTCTAGGTAAGCAGAAAAAAAATCATTATTCTCTATAGATTAAAACCCTGCCCAAGTTCACACTATTGCTAATTTCCATTCTCTTTCCATAACCTACAAGGTTGTTGAAAAAACACATTCATAGTCAATTCTTTACATTGATCTGGAAAGACAACTTTGTTCTATGGAACAGACAGAAGATTCACTTCTCTACATTGTTGGCATCCATTAATGTTACAACCTGCACTAAAGTTGGTTTGTACTAGTTCCAAAGTCTCATTTTATGAAAAGAAACAGAAAATTTATTTTGTCTCCTGTTATTTATTTTTGCAGGATTTTATGCTTAGTAATAAACTTTACATAATTGCATAAGATGTAATAGGTTTGCCTAAAAAGTCTTCTCCTAGGTAACTTTCTGGAGGAAAAAAAAAAAAAAAAAAACTCCTTTCCTGATTTTTAATTTTTAACTTTTTTCTTTTTAATCCACTTCCTTGGGACTTTTTATTTAAAACATTTTACCTTTTTAAAGGTTACATTATTACATGTTTCTTAATTCCATAATCTACTTGACTTCTGGCCAAGATGGAGGTGTAGGTAGACACACTGTGCCTCCTCACACAACCAAAAGGACAACAACAAATTTAAAAACAAAAAACAACCAGAACTTACAGAAAAATCAAACTGTATGGAAGTCTGACAACCACGGAGTTAAAGAAGAAACATTCATCCAGACCAGTAGGAGGGGTGGAGACAGGCAGCCAAGTGGCAAGGCAGCAGCTGGCGAATGGGGCAGTCCCATATTCACATGCAGATAGACTGGGAGGAACAACTTGGGAACAAGGCAGACTGCACAACCCCGGGTTCCAGTGCAGAGAAATAAAGCCTCAAAACCTCTGACTTAAAACTCCTGTGTGGATTGAGGTGGCAGTGGGAGAAACTCCCAGCCTCACAGGAGAGTTCTTTGGAGAGACCTGCAGGGTCCTAGAACATACACAAACCCACCCACGTGGAAATCAGCACCAGAAGAGCCCAATTTGATTGTGGGTAGCAGGGAAGCATCTGAAAACTGACAGAGAGCAGAGCAAGCAGCACCATTCCCTCTCGGACCCCTCCCCCACTAACAGCAGCAAAACGCAGGCATGTGGGTTACCCCACACTGGTGAACACCTAAGGCTCCCACCCCTTACTACATAACAGGAGCACTGAGGCAAAAAAAAAAAAAATGGCCCAAATGAAAGAATAGTTCAAAACTCCAGAAAAAATACAACTAAGCAATGAAGAGACAGTCAACCTATCAGATGCACAGTTCAAAACACTGGTTATCAAGACGCTCTAGCAACTCACTGGGTACTTCAACAGCATAAAAAAAGACCCAGGCAGCAATGAAGGTTGCATCATGTGAAATAAAGAAAAATCTACAGGGAACCAACAGTGACAGGAAGGAAACCAGGACTCAAATCAACGATTTGGAGCAGAAGGAAGAAAGAAACATTCAACTAGAACAGAATGAAGAAATAAGAATCCAAAAAATGAGGAGAGGCTTAGGAACCTCCAGGACATCTTCAAATATTCCAACACCCAAATTATAGAGGTGCCAGAAGGAGAAGAGAAAGACCAAGAAGTTGAAAACTTATTTGAACAAATAATGAAGGAGAACTTCCTCAATCTAGCAAAGGAAATAGACTTCCAGGAAGTCCAGGAAGCTCAGACAGTCCCAAAGAAGTTGGACCCAAGGAGGAACACACAAAGCCACATCATAATTACATTACCCAAGATTAAAGATAAGGAGAGAATCTTAAAAGCAGCAAGAGAAAAGGAGATAGTTACCTACAAAGGAGTTACCATTAGACTATCAGCTGATTTCTCAAAAGAAACCTTGCAGGTAAGAAGGGGCTGAAAGAAGTATTTGAAGTCATGAAAGGCAAGGACCTACATCCAAGACTCCTCTATCCAGCAAAGCTGTCATTTAGAATGGAAGGGCAGCCCTGGCTGGTGTAGCTCAGTGGATTGAGCGCGGGCCTGCGAACCGAAGGATCGCGGTTCGATTCCCAGTCAGGGCACATGCCTGGGTTGCCAGGCCAGTTCCCGGCAGGGGACATACAAGAGGCAACCACACATTGATGTTTCTCTCCCTCTCTCCTTCCCTTCCCCTCTAAAGATAAATAAATAAAATCTAAAAAAAAAAAAAAAAAAAGATAGAATGGAAGGGCAGATAAAGTGCTTCCCAG
Organism: Glossophaga mutica; assembly: GCA_039655065.1. Lineage (NCBI taxonomy): Eukaryota > Metazoa > Chordata > Mammalia > Chiroptera > Phyllostomidae > Glossophaga > Glossophaga mutica. The sequence goes on along the minus strand of CM077304.1, from coordinate 18,124,215 downwards.
ACGTCAAGTTAAAGTAGTTCATCATTACCCAGCCCTTATCATATGAAATGTTAAAGGGATTTATCTAAGAAAAAGAAGATAAAAAATATGAACAGTAAAATGACAACAAACGCACAGCTATTAACAACCAAACTTAAAAAAAAAAAAAACTAAGCAAACAGCTAGAACAGGAACAGAATCACAGAAATGGAGATCACATGGAGGGTTATCAGTAGGGGAGGGTAAAAGAAGGGGAAAGGTACAGAGAATAGGCATAAATGGTAGGTAGAAAATAGACAAGGGGAGGATAAGAATAGTATACAAAATGTAGAAGCCAAAGAACTTGTATGAACAACCCATGGATATGAACTACGGGGGTCGGGGGGGGGGATGTGGGTGGGAGGGGAATAAAGAGGGGAAAATGGGACAACTGTAATAGCATAATCAATAAAATATATATTTTTTAAAAATCCATAATCTTTTCAACTCCCTCATCCTTTGTGCAATGTGCTTTTTGTATCCTTTTATTTTCAAGCCCTTTTCATGTTTTCTCCCTTTTGTTTTATTTCCATGGGCACTTTTATTGTCATATTAGCCTTTATTCTAAGGCTTCTACAGTGAGGTCTGACCCAACAGCAAGGAAATGGAAAGGAAGGTCTCACAGCCGTGCTGCAGTGAAAGTGGCAAAGAGGTGCAAAGGAGGGCAAAAAGAAAATGAAAGTCTGGGCGAAGACCTGATAGGGTTTTTTTTTCCTTTGGTCTCCAAGGTGTGATATCTTTGAAGATGAAAAATAATGACATTTACACAGGTACCTTTATAAAAATGTGACTTGCAGAGTGCTGAAATGCTGAAGAAAACAGGGTCCTTTAATTAGAATCTCGGTTCCATGGCCAGTAGACTATTCAAATTTGCTTTGAGGGCATGAGTGAGAGTATCGCCCTGTAGGAGGCCAAACTTGACAAATGAACTCTGTCTCTATCTTGCAATCAACTCACTGGTAAGTGAAATTGAGAATTCCGCTTGAAGTCTGTTAATGTTGATTTAGATGAAGCAAGCCCACGCTCTTTCAAGATCTCCAAAGCAAGCTATCTATTTGATAAAACAGTAAGAATGCCCACAGTATGATTCTCAGGCAGAAAGATCAACAGTCAATATTAGAAATTTTGGCAAGTAGTTGTAGCAATCATGTTTCAAATCTCGCTCTTCATTTATCCTCTTTCCTGGAGCTCGTCCTGGTTTGATTTCTCTCTCCTGTCTGTCTTCCCTCCAGTAGTACCTGAGTCTCTAGTCCATCTATAATTTTACTCCGAGGGTCCCCTAACCCCTGCAGCATCTACAGATAAAAAAGATGATTAAAACATGAGATAAATCTGTACTGAATGATCTTATAAAGTATTTATTGCCATTGCAGTGAAATAAACAAAACCTGAAAATTTCATATCACAAAAACATTAAAAGTGTTTCATGTAAGTGTGCTTGTGTGTGTAGGTGTGACTGTGCTTGTGTATGTGAATGTGTAAATGATTGTGTGTCTGCATCTCAGTGTGTGGGTGTATTTGAATATGTGCCATGAAGAGGTACTGAGGAGGAAAATCAGTAAATCAGACTATTTTTTTAATCTACCTGGCACTAAATGTCCAGTTACTTGCAAATATGTATAATTGAATTTTTTATTTAAAAAATAAAAGTCTGGAATAAGCATAGAGCAAAGGTAAATGCCTTTTATCTTTGCCTTAAACTCTTTTTCATCTACTCTTTTTCCTTTCCTTGTCAGCCAACTTTCACCCTCATTTTGCTTTTCCTATCTGGTATTTCCTAGATGTTCTGTTCTGTTCAGTTTAATTTATCCAAATGTCATACCCAATAAGTGGCTGAATTTCCACTCCAGTCCTGCTGAATGACTGTATTGCTTTTAAATAACTTGCATCTGCTCTGGATTCTCCCATCTGCTTCTCTTCCTTTTTACTTTGTCTAGGATTGGGACGTTGGCCAGGCACTCCTGATTTTTCGTTTTTGAACCACTGACACAAAGTTAGTCATCCTTTCTGAATTTCTCTGAAGAAGCTGGCCCCAGGCAAAGTTGTAAAATAGGTCAGATATAAGAGTGCCACCACACATACTTTTAGTACTTTCTCATTCACGTTTGCCACCCTCCCATAGAGGTACCCCACACAGTGGACCGTCTCATTCTTGCCCCTAACTCCCATCCTTCAGATTGTCCATGTCCAATAGCCCTTTTCCCATTGCATCATTTCTAGGAGAAATCCAGTAGGAAAATTCCATTGAATTGTTATTCATGGACATTAAAAATTTAATATCTGATTCTCTAAGGAATAAATTTCAAGATTTATGCTTTTGGGTTCTGTTGTTAATACAGACATGGGGGGTGGGCACCAGAAAAGTGACCAGTTGCCACTGATTTAAGGCACTTGTAGGCAGAGTTAGGTGCTCTCTTAAACCCCAGAATTTGATGGCATTTTTAAAAAAGAAAGGAAACTAACATTCCCCAAATGTTTCATATGTGCCCGATGCAAGCTGTATTTCATCCTCATTTTAACCAATGAAAAGCTAGGATCTTTGCCCCAGCTGAAAAAAATTATAGAGCTACAAGAAATAGAGATACAGGTATAAACCAACAGCAAAGCCTAATGCTCTGTCCACTGCACCAGCTCCTGTTTGGGCCTAGGGTCATTCACTACTAGTAGTCCTCTGTTTTGGGTTTCCAACCATGCAACATGTATTAAGTGAGCGCCTTTTCTGTGTCAAGACAAAGCAGGAAGTGAAAGACAGCCTGGAGTGGATGAGGAACTGTTGCGAGAGTATAAAGTCTGGATCAGGGACGTGACCCAAGAAGGTTAAACCAGGACACCTTGTTGAATGCTTTGTAGTACACATTATAGAACTCAGCCTTGACATCAGACATACCGGTGAGCCCTTGAGGGTTCTAGGTAAGGGAATGAGATGAGCAGAGCTGAGTTCTAGACTTATCATTCTAAGACAGGATAAATGCGGGCTTCTAGAGGGACAAACCTGAAGGGGGGCACCTCTTGGGAAGCTACATCACATTTACCCAGGCAAGAGGTGATAATGGGCTCAAAGAAGGCAATGGTGGGATTATATTCAGGAGGTAAACTCAGTAGGACTTGCTGATTGTTTGGATATGAGGAGTAGGAGGAAGAAAGAAATTGAAGATGTCCATTTTTCCTTTGTATTTGTTCCCAAGTTTCACATTTATTTTCCATGTCACAGGAAATGGTTGTAATGAACTGGGGTGCCTTACAGTAGGTTCTCAAGCTGAATTTATAAATGTTTGAAGCTGGAAAAATTATGCCCAATTTGACCAGCAGTACATTTAGCAAGTATAATTTGTGACCAGAAAATATTGCACACACACTATTAAAGTATAATTTAGCCCTAAGAAAGGGCTAGAATTCTAACGCTTATTTGGAAATTTGTCTTTTCCACCTCAAGAAGTATTCCTGACAGAGACAGTCTTTATACTTCTTGGTTATGTTTACAGCAATTTGATTTTAGAAATTATTCTAAAGACAGATATTTCCATAGTAAATACTCCCAGCTGCCGTCTTTGGAATGAGGAATTTGATTAGTGGTACTGTGTTGAATTGCACTATAATTGGTTCCTTCACATAATGCCTATTACCTACATAAAGAAAAAAATGTATCATAAACTAATGTCTATGTGACCTGTTTGGCACAATAGTGATGGCAGGATGGAGTTAACAAGGGTTTATGGAAAGATAACAGGGAGTGATGAGCTCTCACGTTTTGATGTTTATTAAAGAGTTTACTGGGATCTCATAGAGCAGTAACAAATGATCTAATAAAACCAATAAGATTAAGCAGTTCCAGTAAACAAAATCATAATAAAACTCCAGAAGAGTAGATGCAAACCATTTTTATTTTTTGCATTTTCAAAAAAATCATATTAAGTATTTCCAAATCTTATCAAGAGTTTGAGAGTGAGGACTCTGAGACTGGGCATAACTGTTCAACCCATTATTCATGCAATTTATGAATTCATTCAATAAACTATTTAGCCAGGTTAGCAAACTTTTTAAAGGAAAATAACTTTTCCTGGCATGAGATAAGGAGAAAACCACTGAAAATCGATGAGCAAATAAATGGTGTGTGCTGGCAGAGTTTTGTTGGAAAATGAAAACCAAGTAAACAAGTTTGAGCTGAAGAGAGAAGGTAGGGGTCGGGTTACAAAACCTCAACTTCCTGATGGAAGAAAGGCCCGCTGAAAGAAATTGTTTGAACTTCAGAAATATTTTCAGCATCCTCCTTCCTCGCCAGTCTTTCTAAAGGGAACAAATGGCTACAGGACAAAATACGAGCAGACCGGGGCCATGAACAGCCTCCAGGATTTCCATGTCTAACACAGCCTGGGAGCAGCAAACGACTACTCCGGTTAACGTAAGGTCCTAGGTAACAAAGCAACCTTCCTGAAGGAGCTAGATGGGCAGGAACAAGGGACATCTCAACAGCAAAGGTGTGGATCCATGTCTCCACAAGACAACAGATATCTCAGGGGGCTCTTTCATGCAGAGACAAAATTAGAGACCAAATACCCCCTAAACACTTCAGTGTTGTTTGAAGCCCCCTTGAACCTAGGAAGTGATAATATATTGACTCATGTTAAGTTTCTACCACCCTGGCAAAGTGGGGACTTGGCACCAAAATGAATTGAGATCTAGGAAAATAAAAGCTCTATTTCTTGCCCACCTAAACAATGGACTAGGGTTCATACATGCTATATATGGGAATCTTTGTGCAAACACATCTGCACCAAGGATTTAGGGCCAAATTATTTTGAGATACACAGCCAGACACGCAGGATGAGGCGGATACCCAGAAGCCACTGTTAAGTTCGGAACCACTGAAGGACTCTGATGAGACCAAGTTAGAAATAAAACTGCAGGGTGCTTTAAATCTCCTGGGCAAACACAAGCAGGTTGGCAACAAGGAAGAAGAGAAGGTGAATGCAGCCTGGTAAAAGATCAGGGGAATTTCCTGAGACCCAGGAAGGTACCCAGAGAGGCAGCAGCACCGACAATGATTGTCAGAGCCCCATCTGTGACCCTGGGTTGCTGAATCTCATTCTGGCTGGGGATGAGATTCATGATATTTTAAGGGGATTACAGACTGAATGTTTGCATTCGCCCCAAAATTTATATATTGAAGCCTAACCCTCAATGTGACATTATTAGAAGATGGGACCCTTGGGAGGTAATTAGGTTTAGATGGGGTCATGAAGGTGAAGCCCCCCATAACAGGACTGGCACAGTTATAAGCAGAGAAAGAAACTAAATAGAGTTCTCCGTCTCTCCCTCTCTCCCCCTCTCTCTCCACCATATGAGGATACAGCAATCAAGCAGCCATTTATCAACCAGGAAGAGGATCTTTAACACAACCCAACCCTGCTGGCACCTTGATCTCCAATTTCCAGCCTCCAGAACTGTGAGGAATAAACGTCTCCTGTTGAAGCCACCAGTCTATGGTACTCTGTTACAGCAGCCCAAACTGTTGAAGACAAAGGACAATTCCAGGGCGACACACAGGTCTTGCTGTTGAGGCGGATAAGCACTTAGGCTGAAGTTCCTGACCGTTATCCAGGAACTGGACTTTGAATTTTCATTTGTAGGCTTCTTGACAGCACCCCCCAAAAAATGAGAAATAGGAATAAATTATGTAATTGACACCTTTTTAAAAAAGCAATATATGCCATTTTTCCAGATACCAATAAAAAAATAAAGAAATATATACCATTCAACATAAAACAATACTCCATGTGACAATTTTACAGAAAATTGAGGTTGTATTTCTGTGAATTTTTTTGTAAACTCTTAATAAAACCTTCAGTCTTAATACAGTCATTTATCTTTGCAGTGTTCATGTCCTATGTTTTCTGTTGGGTTAGATTTTCTACTAGAATAGGGTCTGTGACTTATTATAGAAACCAAGTTCCTAGCACAGTGGCCCATGTGAAGGTTTCAAAATGTGTGCTTAGCCAAAAGTAATTAATGCAGTGGAATTACTTTTTATGGAGAGAGGGTGCTAGGCTAACCTAATAAGCTTCTGATATGTAAACTTTAGGGATTTGTTTCAATCAGCTTGGGCTGCTATAACAAAAACCCCTAGATCTGGTGTCTTAAACAACATACATTTATTTCTCACAGTACCAGAGGCTGAGAAGTTCAAGAGCAAGGTGCCAGTAGATTCTGCTCTTGGGATTCTTCTACTGGCTTATAGTAGGCTACCGTTTCACTACAAATTCTCATGATGGTGAGAGGAAACTCTAGTGTCTCTTCCCCTTCTTGTAAGGACACTAATGCCATCACAGGGGCTTCACCCTCCTGACCTCATCTAAACTTAATTACCTCCCAAAGGCCCTTCTTCTTTATACCATCACATTGGGGATTAGGGCTTTGACACATGAAAGTTGGAGGCATACAAACATTCAGTCCATAACAGAATCTAACTTGAACTATTGATAAAAGCTAAACCACATAGAGTCTAGCACATAGCTTCCTCAAAACACACTGAACAGAAGCTTATTACATCTACAGTTTCTTTTCTAGATACATAGGAATGTTTCCTTATTTTGCACTAGGACTATGAGAGTCTCCCTACATTCCTAGATATATTTTTCTTTTTTTGTTTTAGATTTCTTTTTCATGATGGATCTTTTATTCATTTACAAAATAAGATTTATTGAGTCATATTTGCCAATGATACCTTGGAAAAGGGTTTGATCTCCAAAATATATAAAGAACTCACAAGACTTCACTCCAGGAAGACAAACAACCCAATTAAAAAATGGGCAAAAGACTTGAACAGACACTTCTCCAAGGAGGACATATGGAGGGCCCAGAGACATATGAAAAGATGCTCAGCATCACTAACCATCAGAGAAATGTAAATTAAAACCATAATGAGATACCACTTTACACCAATCAGAATGGCCATCATAAACAAAGCAACAAACAACAAGTGTTGGAGAGAATGTGGAGGAAAGGGAACTCTAGTACACTGTTGGTGGGAATGCAGACTGGTGCAGCCACTGTGTAAAACAGTATGGAATTTCCTCAGAAAACTAAAGATGGAACTGCTTTTTGACTCGGCAATTCCACTGCTGGGATTATATCCTAAGAACCCTGAAATACCAATCCAAATGAACCTATGCACCCCCATGTTCATAGCAGCACAATTTACAATAGCCAAGTGCTGGAAGCAACCTTAGTGCCCATCAGTAAATGAATGGATCAAAAAACTATGGTACATTTACACAACGGAATTCTATGCAGCAGAAATAAGAAGCCCCTACCCTTTGCGACAGCAAGGATGGAACTGGGGATCATTATGCTAAGTGAAATAAGCTAGGCAGTGAGGGACAAGTACCATAGGATCTCACCTTTAAATGGAAAGTAATCAACAAAACAAACAAGCAAGCAAAATATAGCCAGAGACATTGAAACTAAGAACAATCTGCTGGTAACCAGAGGGAAAGTGGGAGGGGATAAGGAAAGTGGGGGGAGAGTTTTTAGGAACAAGTATAAAGGACACACGCACAAAGCCAAGGCTGGGGGGGGCGGGGCGGGGAAGCAGAGGAAGGGAGATTAGGATGGCTGGGGTGGGGGGAATGGTGGGGGGTAAATGCAGACAACTGTACTTGAACAACAATAAAATTATTTTAAAAAAACATTTGTTGAGTCAGGGAAAAAGCACCTAAGTATCATAGAAATAAAGCCCAATCTCCAATCCAATGTTTAAATGTGTAAAAGAATTCATTTTCAAACTTTTGTCAGTTATACAGCATGGACGCTGACTAATCAGAATGGATGCAAGCTGCAAACCAGGCTAGAATCATCTGGCTGTGCACCAGGGGGATTGTCTGTGGTTTACCAATGGGTTCAAAGTCACGATAGATGGTTAATAAATAAGTTAATAATCAAATAATTGTGTTTTATTCATATAGAGCTTTCTAGAAGCAGTAGCTGTAAGAACATTCTAATAATAATCTTAGGTCTTTGCTCAGGAAAAAACTGTTTTGTTTTTTAACTATTGAAACCCCCTAGCCAACAAATCTATATGTATAATTTCAACCTCAAAAGAGCCTTCAGATTTCCCCAATACAATTAAATGCTGGAACTAATGAGGCAGTGATAATATTGCCTTTATGCAAACAATTTTTCAATTATACAGGACAGTGGCATCTAATGAATGCTACCCAAACAATATCACTGGCAGCTAGCTTCTTTTTTTTGCAGCAAGGTTAGCAATTATTCTGTAACACTTAATTTCCTGTTACTAATGCTTTCCCAGAAGCACTTAAGCATGATGGCCTTATGAATATAGTTATAAGTGGAACTGTGTTCGGTGTTTGGATTCTTTTGGAAATCTGATAAAGATAATATTTCTCCAAAGGTTACCGTCCAGATTACAAGTCACTTTATCAACAGGCCTGAGTTCTAGCCAGCTGTCATCCAGAGAGCCTCGTTAGCCAGTGAAGGACTTTGTAGCTGGGTCAGGGCAGTTGAAGAGTGGGGCAAGGTTGCTAAGGTAACGAATCTGACCAGACTTCTCTCAGCATCAACCTTTCATCTTGTTAAATTTATACAAGCAAAGCACTGTGAGGAGAATGTTAATAGGCCAGATGACAAAAACAATTGCACGAAGAGATTTTTAGGCTCGATAGGTGTATGTTTAAGCTCCTTCGTAAAGGTACAACAATATGTGTGGGTTTAGAGATGTTCATGGAAATGAGCTAAATTATCCTGGGCCCACATATTGTTTACATTAGCATGTGAAATATGTGGCTCTACAAAGCAGAATTTAATTCAGTGATGCACATTGATTGAGTGCCTGCTTCGTACCTGAATTTATTTTTCAGTGTAACATTTGAATCTGAGAAAAATTAAATTCTAAAAAAGTGGAATTTAGCATGCCTTCCATGGAGTTCAGACTCAGTAAAGAAATTTTAACTCTTGCTTTAGGGTGATGGCCAGATGGAGTAATGCTGTTATATTAAAAATATACGGAATATCAAAGACTAATAAGGTCATATCACAAGGATACAAGAACCAACTTGAAGCATGCTCTCTGGCCTAAGATGGGACAATTTGAACATCATAAGGAATAATAATAACAATGGATTGAGACACATAAAATACATAAAAATCTATGAGTTCATAATGCTACTGAAAAAAAAAAAAAAAAAAAAAACCTCTCATTGACCACTATTAGGGGTTGCTAAGGCCACAAACTCATTTCTGAAAATGACAAATAATAGAAAAGAATGAAACATATGCCTTGCCTTTCTTGCATTATATTTCTATATAACCAAATGGCTCATTAGAATAAGCTTTTTAAAAATAATTCCACATCCATGAGTCCTTTTTCCTTTTTGCTCAATCCCTCCATGGACAACAGTGTGGTAATTGGGGGGTGGGGGGTGCGTGAACATAGAGGACTGATGCAGACACCGGCCCACAGTGTCCATGTCATTATGGATGAAATGAGACATTCACACAGACTACCAAATCCGGTGGAGGAAAAGGGACAGCATGGCTTTTCTCTCAAGGGGAGCAAAAGCCTTGGCCCATGCTGTGACCAGCCTTTATTGGGTTTCTCCCCACATTACATGATGTTCCTCATTTACCATGCACAGGTTTGCTTTAGGTGGTTACCTTTTACAGACCAGAAAGGAGATGATGCCGCTAATCACATCACAGAAAAAGGATATTTTCAAATGAAAAGGGGAAAAGTAGTTGAACCGGTAACAATCATCCTAGGAAAGTTTAGCATGGATTTTAGGAAGTTACAATAAGTACTTGCTGTCTCAATTCAGGGTGAGGGAGTTTTTAGCAAAAGCAAGATTCAAAGTGGCCTAGGCACATTGCAGGCCTGATTCCCCACAGGAGAACCTATCTGTGGGTGTGGGTCCTGTGCATCTCCAAGTAGGAGCTGGGCCCACGCCACGCAGAACAGTCTCCTACAGGGGACTAAATGGTAATAAAAAAATAAAATTTTTTTAAAATTCAACACCCAGCAAATAATAACAAAATAAAAACCATGGCTTGAAAAAAATTTTAAATAAAAATAATTATAGATAATAATTGCAGAAGAAATAATGAAATTAAAAATCACCACTTTGCAACTCTTAATGAAATATCTTAAATATCAATAAATGCCAAAGCTATTAAGTGAAATGTTGGTGGGGAACCTGATTGGGGGAATTATGTGGACAACTCCTGAACTCATTAATCAATCAAAGTACATTAAAGATGGGATGATCAGAATGAGGTGCCTCATATTCTAATGCAATGGAAAGTATACACATTACATGTGAAATGGTCTTGCCTAAAAATATTGAACATGAATCTAATCACTCCTCTAGTTCTAACTACACAGAATAGAGAAAAGTTTTTTAAAAAACACAATCCAAAAATTGGGACATTTTAAAGACAAATGACCCAGTTTCTCCAACAAATCAATAGTGTGAAAAGAACGTGGGAAGAAGAGTTTCTTTCTTAAGAGCCTTAAGAGAAAAAACAGTCAAATACAATGGGGAGCTCTTTCCTGGATTCTGAGTTGAACATATCAAATGTAAAACATTATCTTTGAGAAAATTAAAAGAAATTTAATGCAACTGAGAAGTAGGTTATATAAAATTACTCTTTGTGTTAGGTATGATCATATTTGCTGGTTATGTTTTAAAAGTTTTCTAGCAGTTAGAGATGCATAGGCAAGTATTCACAGGTGAAATAATTTGGTGTCAAATTTGCTTTAAAATACTGAGGGCAGAGTCAGGGGGAATGGAGAAGTTGTACAAAACAGGCTGGCAAAATATTAACGATTGGTGAAATTCTGAAAACAAAACACCTATAGAAAAGTGGATGCCTTAATGACACTGGTGGAACCGATTGACTAATATTTTTTAAAGGTTTAATATTGGGAAAACCAGTAACTTCTTACTCCTGGAAAGAATCTATCTTGAATGGAGTCAGCCAAACCACTGAGTTCAAAAGTTTGTATTTATCCTGGTCTTTATTCTGAAAGAAGATAACACGTCCATTCCTTAAAATAGTCTGAACTCTGAAATTTGTCCTTATCTGAAAATATGATAAAAAGGAAGAATTTAATACATTGAAAACACTGTACTCAAATAAAATTGAATGATCTGGTAACTCAAAAGAGTATGCCATCTAACTAACCACCAGCAGTCACCTCTGAAGATTCCAGGCTTTCTGTAGGCTGGGCTGCTACCAAGATAAGCCGCTGCCTCCTTAAGACATTCAGATTTCTGTCAACAACACAGAAAACTGAACCTGGAAGACTAGAGCCACATGGCTACTCTCTCTAATAAGATAAGCTGAAATTACAAAATAAATATTCTTAAGATACTATTTAAGAACAAAAGTGCTTCTAAAAAATTGAGTTATTTATAATGTAACAGATAATATATAGAGTTCTTACAAATCAATAAAAAGATGAACATTCCAATAGAAAAGGGGGCAAAAGACACAAAATCAATTGAGAGAAATATAAATGGCCAATAACATAAAAATCATTTTTAAAAAATTAAAAATTAACCTCAATAATAATCAAAAAGTGCACATTAAGACAAGGAAATGACATTTTGTCTGTCGATTTGGCATACGTATGCAATGACAAACAGTACTGACTTTTTTTAGAAAGCACTAATAAAATTTGGTTCAACATTTCTGAAGGTTAATTTGGCAATATCTATCAGCACACTTATTTTTAAATCCACAATTCTACTCCCTGGAATTAATCCAAAGAAAATCAGTGAAGATATGGACAAAGATGTAGTAAAAGGAAGTCCATTCCAGTGATGTCTATAATAGTAAAAATTGAAAATAATCTAGATACCCAATAATAGGAATTGGTTAAATAAATTATGATATACATAAAATAAAACACGATGTTTTCATGAAAGCTGTCCAGACAATTATGAATGATTCAGAAATTTGTTTATATTATACTGTTAAGTATAAAAATAGGACTATTGAAGTAGTAAGAATTATATGTTCACATGCAAAATATTTATTAATAAAATGCGCTCAAAAATGATAACTGATATTCTCTTTGATTAATGAGAGTGTAATTATTTTTATTATCTTCCTCTCCACTAGTCAATATTCTTTTGTTTTTATGGAGAACATACAAATATAAGAGCTATTTTTTAAGAATGGAAAGAAAGAACTTTCTAAACACTTATTTCTACTACTCCAACTATGCTCAATTGTTCTTTCATTCAATCTGGGTTTATTGTACCCTATTTCCTCACTAATGGAACACAAGAGGGAAAGCTCAGCCCTGCCATTTCTACCTGCTGGCCCCACCAACAGCCCTAGGGAAGCGACTTACAGATAGCAGGTCAATAAGTACAGAAAGCCTTTATCACTCAAGTTGCGTTTATACCTAGGGCTTCCTTTACCTTGCAACTGTTCTAGCAGCACCAGCCCCTCTATCTTCACTCCCTGACCAAAGCTAAAACTCAACCATCTTATGAAGCCTCCATGTCCTTCTCCCTCCTGTCTATGGTCCTCTATCAGAAATATCCTGCCACCAAAAGACTCATCTCGCCTGATTTCCATTCCAATAAATGCTTAACCTACCGGTTACACTTTTTCCATAACCTTAGGCTCCTATTTCCAGGACCAATCTACATCACTTCTTAGCTGCATTCATTTGGGGGTCTTAATGGCATAATGTCTTCTTTGCCCCTTTGGTAAATTTGCTTTAATATTGGAACTTAAAAAAACAGTTTTTAAACATAGAAAATAATGTTCTCGTTGCAGGTTATCCTGTTTCCAAATTAAGATGTAATTTTAAAGTTCTATCCTTATAACAAAAAAAGTTATTAAGGTCACAGAACTTAGTTAAATTGGACATTATACAAAGGACATTAAGGAAGTTTAATCATTGTCTTCTGGGATTTTATAATTTCAGGCAAATTGCTCATAATTGTGTAGTGTGAACATGTAATTTTGTAAATTTATTCAACAAGCATTTGTTGAATGACTACCAATGGCCAGAGATGCCATTTCAACCCATGTCCTGGGGGTACAAATACAAACAGGTATGGACACTATTTGAGGAGTTCACAGGGACACTGAGTTAGTCAGGGACACTAACAAGTAAGTAAGCAGTGCAGTACAATGGATGGGTACAATAAGAGAAGTGTGTAGAGGGTACTATGGGTACTTTAGTCACTAAAGGAGAGTTTCTCAAATGAAGTGTCACCCCAGGTATTAGTAAGTGATACACAATAAAATGTTTCTTAAAGCTTGTAACAGACTAGGTTAAACTGAGTTAAACATGTTTCTTCGCTGTATAACTTATCAGAGCATTTACTACCTAATGTTCATGGTGAATTTCCAAGGATACAGCATTTTCCAAGCTTATTTAACCACAGAACTCTTTCTTCACAGACCATCTTGACCAAAACCTTTTGAGTTTACAAAGTGCTTTTCCATAACATCCGATTTCATGTGCCCAGCACTGCAAGGTTTTTGTGGGGAGGAACCAAAGAGATCTGTGAGATCAGGGAAGAGGATCATATCTTTATCCTTGTATCTCCCAAGTCCAGAACAGAATTCAACACATAAAAGGTACTCAATAAATGGCTGGTCAGTTTTTGACCCCATACACCTTCTCAGTTGAAGCACCACAACCTGGGGGGAGCAGTGAGCCAGACATGTATTATCCTCATTTTACAGAAGAAAAAATACAGCCCAGGGACATTAAGGGACTCAACCAAGGTCATAGAGCTAATGCTACAACTAAGATTAAAAACCAGGTCCACTTCCAAGTCCAATGCCCTTTTCTTACACTTGTGTGACTGTACAATTGGGATTTTCTGAGTATTCTGTCCTACCTTTTTTTCATTGCTTTCAGAGAATGTGAGGAAGTGGGGAGGGGAGAGGGAGAGAGGGAAAGAGAGATCAATGTGGAAGAAAAATATGGATTGTTTGCCTCCCATACATGCCCCAACCAGAGATCAAAACCACAACCTAAGTATGTGCCCTGACTGGGAATCAAACCTGCAACCCTCTGGTGTAGAGATGATGCTTCAACCAACCCAGTCACTCTGGTCAGGGCCTGTCCCACTTTTAAAGCAGGCCACATAACAGCCTGGTTTTTGGTTTGGAAAATAGCCTGTATAACCCCAACTTTTAATATTTTATAGACATTTAAAAGGTAAACATCTACCTAATAAATATGGAAACATAAAACAAAGTCATGATGTAAGTGAAGTCCACATGACATTGGGTATGAATGATTAAACAAGAATGACCTTGAGCTACAATTTGGTCATTTTCGGGCAGAAGGACATTTACAATAATGGGAAGGTCCATTTTCAGTGCAGATTCTAGACAGAAATAGCCATGGCCTGGCAAGGATCCTGGGATGTTCCTCTCCCATAAGCAACAACACCCAGAGACAGAAGACACCCTCAAGAGCTGGGTGGGTCCCTCGGAGACAGCACAGGCACAAAACACTGTCCAGTCATTCCTCACCTAACAAGTCTGGGAACACCCCAAGAATGCAGTCAGGAAAGCATATCAACAAAGATGAGACTAAAATGGAGTAACAAACTTCCTGAAGCAAGCCATCCTCTTGGTTTCATGGGATAACAGAAGATAGTCCATATTGCAGCAGCACTATTTGCTTATCCACACATGTTCAGAGTTATTGCTGGCCCTTTACCAAAGGGGACTCAGGTGACCATCAGAATGGCCTCAGTACTGAAGTCAGAGGCCCTCTGAGTTCAAACTCTGCCTCTACTGTGATATCTTGGCCAAGTGAATTTCTACCTACAAACTTTCATCTATAAATTGGGAATGATAAATTCAGCTTCCTCATGGGATTACTATGGTTTATATGGGAAAAAAGAATCAAGTGCTTAACAGACAGAGGACATAAAACACAGTGAGTGCTCAATACTTTTACTATAAAAAGGTATTATTTTGAGTAATGAATAATTCTGTCATCATAATATATAATACACATTAGGCCATGCAATCATTTCCATTAATGAATGTAGCTCAGTCATCTTCAGTAAGACCTTTTGTCTTCTCCTTAAAGTTCCCAGTTCAAGAACATTTCCAGAAATCAATAGAGAAATTAAAATAAGCAGACCCTATCTAAACTATCATCACTCAGGGACACAGAATGGGTAAAGCCATTCTGCAATGCTCCTGCAATGCTGTCTTAACACAGCTTAGTTCTGTGTGGGAATTCCAAATTATAAATAAGTACTAGTCCAAATTATTAAAACTTCAAATCAGTCAAGACAACATGGTTAGAATGAAGCAACAGCCTCTCTCTGCTATTCCTCTCAGTCGAGATCATCTTGCTCGTCAAGCACAATTATAATAACCAATAAGGAAGAGGGCTATTTCTAGGCTAAGAACACAACACAGGTTTCTTGGACCACAGGGCTTTGTCTTAAACACAGCATTTCTTTATTTCAGTTCCCTTGTCTGAATAAAAAAGCCCTGACAAAATTTCTAAAAGAAAAATGAAGGTAAGAGTTGATAAGCATAGCCTTGATCAGTCGGCATCTAGTTTCTGCTGGCTCTCTTCAGTCTACACCGTGTATTGACTACCGAGCACCCCCTCCTGTCACAGGCAATGGCTTGCATGCATCAGAGTTATTTGCAAGTTAATATATATTAAAATCGCATATGCCCACACACATTACTTCTGTGTGTCAGGGGACCTCAAGAGATAATACATCCATCTTCATTTGTGACAGTGTATGCACCCATAGTTCATAAATGGTGATAAATGAATTGTCATACTGTCCCAATGGCATAATACACTTATCCCCTATTCTTGCCATATTAATACATGTTCATTTCGGCACCAGTCAAGTCTTTAAAATGACTGATCCAACATCTGCCTCCTATCGGTAACCACAGAATGCTAATTTCACCTCTCAACACCCAGTATAATTTGTTTGGTATGTAAATCAACAGCAGAAAAGAGGAATCAAAAAAGTAATAATAATTTCAACTGATCATTACACTCTGATACGCTAAGGCAAATTGAGATGGAAAATGCTTACTTGGTTTATATTTCAGTAAATCCACTTGGTTTGTATTTCAGTAAATTCAGGAAGACATAGCCCTGGGCATCCAACCCACCCTAACGCATGGACCAACACAGAGGGGAGGGAGGGTAAAGAGTTGATGGATGTGTCTGTGTACTGTTTTAAACCAGTTTAATTGATGTGTTTATCACCTTAGCACCTGCCTTGTATGAAGTGATTATTTATCACCATTCTTCCTTGCTTTATACAGCCAGCTCTCAGTTTTTCAGGGGTTAATGGTAATTTGTAACTTAACCCTGCCGATAGCTTTTTAAAGAGCATGAAATATCTTTCAACCATTTGATATTTTACAGCCCTTCAGCACCTACATGCAGAGACAGCGGATGAAAGGAAACATAACCTGGGGTCCTTAAACCTCAAGCTAAAAGGGAACTTGGAGGTCGGGGACTGCACGCTGCCCTCATCTCTCCCACTGCTCCCTGGCGCCTCCTCCCACTCTCTCATCTCCTTCCCTCCTTCCCTTCCTTCTTTCCCTGGGAGCTTGTCAGTGTGTTTGGCTGGTGAAATAGCATTTCAAACTACAAAAATAAAACAAAAGGCTGAAATGAGGAGTTGCATTAGGAATGAATCTTGTTAACTAGTTCTCCCTAAGAAAGACAACTCAGCACTAATCAGTTGTTTCCAAATTTTTCTGGTAATGCACACAAGGGTAAAAATTGTTAAAGCACATACCATATACATAAATAAGTTCTATACTATAGAACTCTCCTAACACATGGCATAATTTAAACTGATACCAAAAGCAGATAAAAATAGAAATAGTCCATTTTGTTTCTTTTCACATGCACCCAGCTAGGAGATCACAGACCCAGATAAGCCACTCCTGAGGCAATGTTCTGTTTCCTGTAAGTTTAGGAGTAAAGCTTTCTTGGAAAGAAAGAGTCAAACATTCTGAAACTATATATGCATTAAAAATGAACGTTTTCTCAATCACCTCTCTATCTGGGACTAACAGGTGGCCCTGGGATGCAGCCAGGGCCAACTGGAGGCTTCAGTCAGTCGAAAGCAAACAAAGAACAGGTGGAGCTTCTCTCACCGGGGTGGTCCCTGGGGGCCGCTGCCTGCACAGCTCTCAGAGAAAAGAACGCTGGAGGAAAACACCAGTCTGACAAACTTGGTGACTGATAATCTCTCATTCCCATAAAATGACTCTCATTGTTCTTGGGAGCTTAGATTCTGAAGCGAGATGTAATGGGCCACCGGGCTAAAAATGAAGTGCAGATTTATTTCTATAATCACCACACCAGCCAAACCCGTCTCTGGGAAATAACTAACACAGTGCTAGGATACCTTTTAGAATGCCTGAGATTTATCTTTGGGATTGAGTGCTTGTGTTGCTCAGGGAAATTCGAACTATTTGAGTTGTAGATGCTCCCACCAGCATGCCAGGGAATGTTAGAAAGACAACTGAGGAGTGAACTCTGCTTCCCTTGCGTGCTCTGTTCTGAAAAAATTCCTGCGCCTAAGAGATGGTAAGTAAACAGCAATTACAAAGATACCAAATAATGAACGAAGAGACTCCCTAACACAGTTGCTGTCCGGGAGACCAAATAAGTTCAGTCTCAGTGTAAAGTGAAATTCTGAAATTGAATTTGATTCATGGTTAGGCCTCTACACTCATGACTCTTGGCTGAAGGAGAAGTGCTTCCCTTGCTGGTCAAAGAATCATTGGATCTACAAGATATTCAGATGTTATTATACAGCCACGAATCTCAAGAGTTAAGGTAAAAGATACACATGAAAAAGTAAAACAAATAATGAAATAAGTGAGAACCACAAGGTCCTTAGTGTAATTCCAGCTCAAAACGTACCGTGTAGTATTGCCCTTCCTCTGCCACAGGTGATCCAGCAGCCGCTGCCTCTCTCACTAATGCCTCTTGGCAGATGTCTTAAGTCATCACAAATTCATTTATTGCCTACATGCATGCAAATGTCCTCTTTCTGACTTCCTTCTGCTTCATCTATACTGAGTCCTCCCAACTCTGACTTTGTACAATAGCAAAGTATACTTCGGACAGTGTCTGGAACTGAAAACTACAAATCTCCATTTGTGGAATTACCATTACGTGCAGAACAAAAATCAGAGAATTTTAGAACTGGAAACATTCTGAGGGAGCATTTGCGCCCCTCTTCACAGACAAAAACATTGAAGCCCAGTGGGAATAAGTGAGTTGCCTCAGGTCACCCAAGCAGTCAGTGACAGCGTTGGGAGTAAAATCTGGTTCTTTAGCTCTACCATGGTGCCCCTTTAAAATTCTTTAAAGGATTAAAGACTCTAAGGAATGACAGAAGAAGAAAGATATCTCCTTGCATTGAATGGGTCAAAGGTCTGAGCAGGTCAGAAACTGTTACTAACATCTAAGCTTTAGCCTACAATGAGACTGCCAGTATTTGCTGAAAAATGGCCTCTTCTTTCACTGGCCAATTAATTTTTTTAATGATTTATGGTGATTCTCAAAGAAAATGCTTTTCCTGCAAGAGGAATTAATATGCTGAATTTAAAATATTTGCACTAATTACTAAAGGTCAAAATGGGATTTGCGGAGACATTAATCAGAGGGCCCCAGGGAATGGGAATATATTGCACAAATAATGTGAAAATCTAATCAAAATATTGAGGAAGATGCACTCTGTTACTTATGTAATTGCAAAATGGAGCAAGGACATTCTCCCTTAAATCTAGACCATGGGGCCAATGGTGGCTAGCAAAAGTTAACCACAATATCAGAACCCCTCCATGGCTCCGAAGGCCCTCAAAAGAAACTCCAAAGTCATTATTAACATGTAGATAAGGGTCTTCTTTATCTGATCCTACTCTCCTCATCCTTTTACAGTTGCTTCTTTCTATCCATCTTCACTGGCCTTCTTTCAGTTCCTCCAACTTGCCATGCCTCTAGAACAGCCTGCTTGCTTTTTCTCCTAACTAGAACATTTCTTCCCCTGACCATCCCACCCATCCCCTTTCCTCTGGATTACCCTACTCACCTGTTAGGTCTCACTAGGTGCTCACTGCCTATGCAAGGAGGTTGCCTCACTCACCCCACTTCTTCACTCTTCGCTGTATCCACACACTTCTTCCTCTGGCTTTGCAGTTTCTCCAAGTGATAAGAGAATATATTCCTACTCCTTAAATGTGGGTTCAGCCATGTGGCTTTCCTTGGCCCATTGATTGAGGCAGATGTAGCAAAATACCAGTCCTGAGTATAGTCATTAAGAGGTATTTCTAGTTGCCTTCTTTGCTTCTGCCAAAGCTAAGAGAATATACCTGGGCTAGTCTGCTGGCCCCAGGAGGCAGATGAGAGCCACCCAGACAAGCTTCCTCAATCAAGCCTAGACCAGACCAGCTGTTCCCCAGATGACCCATGGACATGTGAGCCAGTCCAGAAAAGACCTGCTGAGCTGCTCAATCCATGTCAGCCAACCTGCAGATAACTAAGAAACTACAAATGGTTGCTGTTTTAAGTCACTAAATTTGGGGGTGGCTTGTTACACAACAAGAGTACTTTCTCCATCACAGCAGTCACAAAACCTGATTTCAATCCTTGGATTCATTTCCTCTCTCGAGGACTATATATTCTAATATAAATGAAACTCTATGCCTATCTTACTCACCATATTGTTTCAAGTTTTAGTATAGTCTACTGGTCCACAATAGATACCCATTAAATAAGAGGTTGTTGAATGAATACCTTATCATTGCAGAACATTTCCTACTATCATTCTTCAGTCTCTTTCTAGCTGACAGCAAATGGTCCACCTACACTTTCCAAAGCCCTCCCATAGGAGGTAGAGCATTTTAACCTGATAAGCATTCTGGAAAATAGATTATGCTTATTTGATCACATGCTAGACAGAATGGTTGTGAATACATGGTCCTATTTTGCTCATTTATTATTGTTTATCTCATTGTGGTTTTATAGTCAGTACTAAATGGATGGATGAACATTTACAAATAAAGCATATTCTTACATTTGGCATAGCATTCTCTGTTCCTCCAAATCTCTCCAACCTGTATAAATTAGATTCAAAGTCAATCTTTGGATACCTGCAAACCAGTCAGGAATTAAGATCTCATTCTTCTGTAAGTGATCATTGGAAACCTGAATACAGTTGTGAAAATACACTTAAATAGTTATCACAGAGCCCATCTCATGCACCTGTTTCCACATGGTGCTTTGGAAGAGGAGGAGATGTAGAGAATTTAATAATTGTTTGTTAATCCCTTGTGCCTTTATATCACATCCCAACTCTTCACTAGCATTGAAGGTTCAAGTTGTAAGAGTTTGGCATTGCCAAGGGTTCAGCAATCATGAACTAAGACAAAATATGGAGATTTGATCCATCTGGATCATTTTTTGAACTTTTTTTTATTTTTGTGGTAACAATGTGAATATACTGAAAACCACAGAACTGTATAGATGCAGCCCATTTTCTCTACTATATAATCCCAAAGTCCTTAAGCTCTGGGCCCTATAGGATAAGAGAAACTACTAGAGAGTAACACTGCTGTTCTCACCACTAGAGAGCTACACGTTCTTCTCACCCACAGTCTCCATGGCCTGTTTCTCATGGGAACAGGGAGTGAAAGAAAAGTACCATTTGTGCTGGACCATCCAACCAACCACGAAAGGTAAAGCTCTCTTGATCCCACCGCCTGTATGAGATGTGAGCTGAAGACAAAACTGACTGACAGATTGTTGCATGAAGCAGCTCTCTTATTAAAAGACCAACATATCCTTAGTATGTGTTGATTATGGGGCTCATTTTCTGAAAATTATTGTTGCAAGGCCTGGAGTCTTACAAAAAATTAGAAAAAAAAATATATGTCTTTGGAACACATATGTGAGACCAAAGGGGAGAAGAAAATTCCACCTCTTGGGAAATATCAGCCCCTCTTGAACTGTCTAAGCTGATTCTTTTAGAAAATGGGTGGCCAAAGAAGTTAGGGAACAACCTTGGCCCCCATGCTCACGGCTCACCAGCTAGGGGGTGGTCCATTGTTTGGTGTGCTCTGGAATTGTCTGTAGAGCATGGAAAAGTGATCTAATTCTACTGTTCTGGGCCTTGCATCTATTGCACATCTTAAACAAGCTCCATCATCAATCAGACATGGGTGGTCTGCAGACAGTGCTTTAGAAATGTCTTCATCCCTTTTATGAAACTAAAACAAACTGGGTTGAAAACACTCTTCTCCTTCCCCAGACCCCCATGAAATTTAAGTAGAACCTGGAAATAATGATGACATTTATGCCATAGTATGAGTGCAAAGATTAGACTAGACAATGCATATAATGACTCAGAAATTTTTCTGGCCTATTAAAGGTTATTAATAAATAGTGGCTATTATTATTATGCATCCTTTATGTGTGTTTGAGTCCTGAAGTACAGACAAGCCACCAATTTCTTCCAATCGTACGTGTAAAAAAGTTAAAAAAAATAAAAACTTGGACTTAGGATCTGTTTTTCCCTCCCTCCTCTGCCTTGCAAACTCCTGCTTTTTCAAGATTATTTTCAAACATTCCCTTAGAAAGCCCCCTCTGGGAGTTGTCCTCAGCTTGCACAGGGCTAGAGGTGACCTGAGCACTCACATTTTCCTCATCACAGCACTTGTCATGTGGCATGGGAATACTTGGCTGACATGTCTGGCTGCCCACTGGATTATGACTGGCTTCAGAACAGGGTCCATTATTTCTTTATATAAATACTTCAGCACATACCTGTCGGTTGCCTGACACAGTGCCTGGGACCCATCAGTATCAGTAAATGTCTGAGGGGCAGTGAAGGAACAGAGAGGGACACAGACTAGAAAGAGTAGAGCTGATGAAGGGGCTGGCACGCCAACAGAAGCAGAAGAGTGGACAAGCCAACCAGGGAGCCAAAGTCTGTGTCCAGAACCTAGAGGAGGGCGGAGGTCAACGTAGCATCTCAGCATATAGGTGGTGGGATACACTAGCTAAGGGTGTGCACTCTGGAGCCTGCCTGCCAGAGTCTGGATCTAGGCTCTACCCTTACCAGCTGTGTGACCTTGGACAAATGAGTCACAGGTGATTCTCAGTTTCCTTATTTGTACAATGGTAATAATAATGCTGATACCCTCACAGAATTCAGGTGAAGAGAACTTCCGGCCAAGATGGAGGCGTAGGTGGACACACTGTGCCTCCTCACACAACCAAAATTAAGGACAACAAAAATTTAGAAACAAGAAAACAACCTGAACTTACAGAAAATTGAACTGTATGGAGGTACAACAATCATTCGTCCAGACCGGTAAGAAGGGCGGAGTCAAGGCAAGAGGAAGCAGAGGTTGGCAGACCCGGGTGCACAGGTGGTGACTGGCAGACCCCAGGCATGGGGTGGCAACAGGCAGACCCAGTGAGGCTGCACAAGGTGACTGGCTGACCAGGAAGTCCCACATTTGCACACAGATAATCCAGGCAGAAATGGGGAGTGAGACAGACCTCCCAACCCAGGGCTCCAGTGCTGGGAAATAAAACCTAAAAACACTGATTGAAAACATTTGTGGGGGTTGAGGTGCCAGGAGAGACTCCCAGACTCACAGAAAAGTTCACTGGAGAAATCCACAGGGTCCTAGAAAGTACACAAGCCCACCCACACAGAAATCAGCACCAGAAGGGCCCAATTTGCTTGTGGGAAGCAGCAGAAGGGACTGAAATACAAGCAAGACTGGAGCAAGAGCCATTGTTCCCTCTCAGACCCCGCCCCCACATACAGCGTCACAACCCAGCAACTGGGCTGCCCCACCCTGGTGACTAAGGCTCCGCCCCTCACTACGTAACAGGCACAATCAGACCAAAAAAAAAAAAGGTTCAAACAGGAGAACAGATCAAAGCCCCAGAGCCAATTCCTGTAAGTGACCAAGAGATAGCCAACCTATCAGATGCACAGTTCAAAGCCCTGGTGATCAGGATGCTCACAGAATTGGTTGATTTTGCTCACAGATTAGATGAACAAATGAAGGCTACACTAAGTGAAATGAAGGAAAACACACAGGGAATCAATAGTGATAAGAGGAAAACTGGGACTCAGATCAATGGAGTGTACCAAAAGGAAGAAACAAACAACAATACAGAAAACAAGGAAGAAACAAGAATTCAAAAAAATGAGGAGAAGCTTAGGAACCTCCAGGACATCTTTAAATGTCCCAACATTAGAATTATAGGGGTACCAGAACAGGAAGAGGAAGAGCAACAAGTGGAAAACTTATTTGAACAAATAATAAAGTAGGACTTCCCCAATCTGGCAAAGGAAATAGACTTCCAGGAAGTCCAGGAAGCTCATAGAGTCCCAAAGAAGTTGGACCCAAGGAGGAACACACCAAGCCACATCATAATTCCACTACCCAAGATTAAAATGAAGAAGAGAATTCTAGAAGCAGCAAGAGAAAAGGAGACAGTCACTTACAAAGGAGTTCCCATCAGACTGTCAGCTGATTTCTCAAAAGAGACCTTACAGGCGAGAAGGGGCTGGAAAGAAGTATTCCAAGTCATGAAAGGCAAGGACCTACATCCAAGATTGCTCTATCCAGCAAAGCTTTCATTTAGAATGGAAGGGAAGATAAAGTGCTTCTCGGATAAGGTCAAGTTCAAGGAGTTCATCATCACCAAGCCCTTATTATATGAAATGTTAAAGGGACTTACCTAAGAAAAAGAAGATAGAAAATATGACAGTGAAAAGACAGCAAACTCACAGATATTAACAACCACACCTAAAACAAAAGCAAACTAAGCCAACAACTAGAACAGGAACAGAACCACAGAAATGGAGATCACATGGAGGGTTAGCAACAGGGGAGTGGGAGGAGGAGAGAGGGGGAAAAGATACAGAGAATAAGTAGCATAGACGGTGGGTAGAAAATAGACAGGGGGAGGGCAAGAATAGTGTGGGAAATGTAGAAGCTAAAGAACTTATGACACATGGACATGAACTAAAGGGGGGGAGTGTGGGTGGGAGGGGGTGTGCAGGGTGGAGGGGAATGAAAGGGGAGAAATGGGACAACCGTAATAGCATAATCAATAAAATATATTTAAAAAACTAGTTAAAAAAAAGAATTCAAGTGAAGATTAAACAAATGAACTCATAAAAGGAACTATGTGCCTGACACAGAGCATTTAATAAATGTTAACTCTTGCTGTTGTTAACGGTCAAAATTACAGGCTTTGGAGTGAGGCAGACTTGGGTTTAAATCTGTGTTCTAAAACTGATGGATGCCAGATGGGAGGGAGTCAGGGGGGCTGGGTGAAAAAGGTAATGGAATTAAGAAGTACGTATTGGCAGTTACAAAATAGGGGAATTTAAAGTACAGCATGAGAATGTAGTCATTAATACTGTAATAATCATGTACAGTATCAGATGGGCACTAGACTTACTAGGATATCACTTCATAAGTTAAATGTCTAGCACGGGGTGTCAAACCCATTTTCGCCGGGGGCCACATCAGCCTCACGGTTGCCTTCAAAGGGCTGAATGTAGAGCTCCTTGCCCCTAGTTAAGGAGTTACCTTTATACAGTCCAAAAATTACATTTGGCCCTTTGAAGTCAAGTGCAAGGTTCATGTGTCCCCCCAATGAAAATGAGTTTGACACCCCTGGAACAACTATGCTGTATACCTGAAACTAATACAATATTGAATATCAACTGTAATTAAAAATTAAATGTTTAAAAATTTAAAAATGAATCCATGTTCTAGAACCTACTAGTTTGTGCAACCCTGGGCAAATTACTTAAATTTTGTAAACTTCAGTTTCCTCATGTATAATGCAGCAATAATACCTGCATCCAGAAAATAATATATTAAAAATGGTTAGCAGCATGATGCCTGGCACCTATTAAGTTCCCATAAAGGATTGGTATCATTAAGGCAGTAGTTACCCCACAAAATTCAAACTGGGAAGGAATCAGAGACTGAGATCCAGACAGAACATGGAGCAGTGTCACAGGGTCAGGCCAAAATGGTGGTGCCATAGTTTTGCTGGAAGAAGCCTAGTTGCCTTCTGCCTAGGTGACTGCCACATCCCAAACTGAAGCAAGACCCTCAGGGACCTAGCATGCCCCCCACACACTCCAGGTGGGGCCTCAAGCACATTCCCATAGCTCACTGTGTTTCTCTGTCTTGGTCCCAACTTAGAAGTCTCGGCAAGGGGACCAGCACCAGGTCTCCTCTCCCTGGGTGCACCTACTATCTGCCATAGTTAAGGAACCCAAAATGTCCCCTGAGTTGGCCCTGACAACTGAACAGCTCTGATAGAGAGCTGCTTTCTCTGAAAGAGTTTCGATTCCAACACATGTGGTCTATAGACCTCAACTTAATTCTTACATGTATACTTGCTTGTATTATATCCTTTGCTTTAAAAATTTTGGAATTAACTTCCGGCCAAGATGGAGGCGTAGGTGGACACACTGTGCCTCCTCTAACAACCAAAATTAAGGACAAAAAATATTTAGAAACAAGAAAACAACCAGAACTTATAGAAAATTGAACTGTATGGAAGTCCGACAACCATTCATCCAGACCGGTAAGAGGGGCGGAGTCGCGGCAGGAGAAAGTGAAGGTGTGGACCGGGAACGCAAGCAGCATCTGCAGGCAGTTCCCAGGTGCACAGGCGGCGGCTGGCGGTCCCCGGGCCCACAGGCAGCAGCTGGCAGACCCCGGGCACAGGGGGGCAACTGTGCAGACCCAGTGAAGCCGCACAAGGTGGCTGGCTGACCAGGTGGTCCCACATTCGCGCACGGAGACGGTCCAGGCAGAGGGGAAGTGGCGGAAGGGACTGAATCCAGGAGAGAGCGGAGCAGGCGCCATTCTTCCCTCTCAGACCCCGCCCCCACCTAAAGCATCACAACCCAGCGACTGGGCTGCCCCGCACTGGGGAGCGTCAGAGGCTCCACTCTTCACTAGTAACAGCACGAGCGCGTGCGCAGATAATCCAGGTGAAGGGGAAGCAGCGGAAAGGGCCGGAGTCCAGGAGAGAGCGGAACAGGCACCATTGTTCCCTCTCAGACCCCGCCCCCACCTATAGTGTCACAACCCGGCGACTGGGCTGCCCCACCCTGAGGAACACCTAAGGCTCCACCCCTAACTACGTAATAGCTGCGACCAGACTAAAACCAAAACAAAAACAACAACAACAAAAAACCCACCAAAAATGGCTCAAACCGGAAAACAAATAAAAGCCCCAGAGCCAATTCCTCTAAGCAGTGAAGAGATAGCCAACCTATCAGATGCACAGTTCAAAGCACTAGTCATCAAAATGCTCACAGAATTGGTTGATTTTGCTCACAAACTAGATGAAAAAATGCAGGCTACAATACGTGAAATGAAGGAAGATGCATGGGGCACTGATAGAGATGGAAGGAAAACTGGGACTCAAATCAATGGAGTGGACCAGAAAGAAGAAACTAACAACCAAACAGAAAATAAGGAAGAAACAAGAATTCAGAAAAATGAGGAGAAGCTTAGGAACCTCCGGGACATCGTTAAACGTCCCAACATCCGAATTATAGGGGTCCCAGAAGGGGAAGAAGAAGAGCAACAAGTGGAAAACTTATTTGAACAAATAATAAAGGAGAACTTCCTCAATCTGGCAAAGGAAATAGACTACCAGGATGTCCAGGAAGCTCAGAGAGTCCCAAAGAAGTTGGACCCAAGGAGGAACACACCAAGGCACATCGTAATTACATTACCCAAGATTAAAATGAAGGAGAAAATTCTAGAAACAGCAAGGAATAAGGGGACAGTCACCTACAAAGGAGTTCCCATCAGACTGTCAGCTGATTTCTCAAAAGAGACCTTCCAGGCAAGAAGGGGCTGGAAAGAAATATTTGAAATCTTGAAAAGCAGGGACCTACATCCAAAATTGCTCTATCCAGCAAAGCTGTCATTTAGAATGGATGGACAGATAAAGCGCTTCTCAGATAAGGTCAAGTTGAAGGAGTTCATCATCACCCAGCTTTTATTATATGAAATGTTAAAGGGACTTATCTAAGAAAAAGAAGATAAAAATATGACAGTGAAAAGACAGCAAACTCACAGCTATTAAGAACCACACCTAAAACAAAAGCAACTAAGCCAACAGCTAGAACAGGAACAGAACCACAGAAATGGAGATCATATGGAGGGTTAGCAACAGGGGCGTGGGAGGAGGAGAGATGGGGAAAGGTAAAGAGAGTAAGTAGCATAGATAGTGGGTAGAAAATAGACAGGGGGAGGGCAAGAATAGTGTGGGAAATGTAGAAGCTAAAGAACTTATGACACATGGACATGAACTAAAGGGGGGAATGTGGGTGGGAGAGGGTGTGCAGGGTGGGGGGGGAATGATGGGGGAGAAATGGGACAACTGTAATAGCATAATCAATAAAATATATTAAAAAAAATTTGGAATTATCTTATTCCAACTACAAAGTAAACTGGCTTAAAATCCCCAATCTTTTTTTAATTATTATTATTTCTTTAATTTTTTTTAATAGCAGCACAATTTACAATAGCCAAGTGCTGGGAGCAACCTAAGTGCCCCTCAGGAAATGAAAGGATCAAAAAACTATGGGACATTTACACGATGGAATACTAAAATCCCCAATCTCAAGCTGTGTAAAATTTTTTGAGGTCTGCAAACCTTAGAGAAAGTTCTAACTGCCTCTCTCCCCTTCACACCTCCATCCCCTAATCCCCCAACAAAAGCTTTTACAAAATTTCACTGGTACTTTATCAACTCTTAAAAATGGCTATTTTTAAATAAAGTTTTCTGATTAATATTCTTGAAAAAGAAAGAAAAAAGCAAACAGTGTTTCATAGCCAGAAAACTTAGTTTCTCTTAGTGAAGAGGATTTCTGCATGTTTGCAAAAACTCAATTTGCAGCCTGGGAAGGTAATATTTATTCGAAGGCGCTTATTGCCCAAAGTGAATCATAAATCTGCTGGCTGTTGAGACTTCAAGGTAAGAAGAACAGAGGCAATTATTAGCCTGAATGTCCCACTGACGATATAAAATCTTTGTCTTTCAAAGCATTTGTTTAAGTAAGAAAAAGTTTGCCTAGCCTGGAGAACGTTCTATTGTGGGAAATGCAACTTCTGAAACCTCCAAAGCTTATTTATATATTTGCTAGGCTTCTTTCTGCCAACTTTCTCCTCTCCCAGAGCGTCCGTTAATGCTAAGAAAAGCCTCTGAAAAGCACACATCATAAGCAGAGGAAAATCTTAATGAATGTAATATATTTGGCAAATCTGTTTTATCTACCAAGGAGATTTCCTTCCCCTCCTCATCACTGATCTCTTTTCTTTGTTTCTTTTTTAATGTTTTGCTCTTTGATTTGTTCAAGCGAGTTTATTTTTCTCTCCTCTGAAGAATAAAAATAGAAACCCAAGCTCTTGACTTATATTGTCTTGCTGTCCTTTCCTTCTGGGAAACTAGAGGAAGAGGGTGGCCCTTAGGAGCCCTCTGTTCAAACTTCCCTTCTCCAGCTCAACTAGAGGAAAAGCATCCATTGCAAAACCCAGCTCCCAACTACGCACATGTGGGCCGTGCACTTCATAGATCGTCTTTGGCCAACGTGCATGCCAAGTTCGCCTCCGCTTGCCTCCGGGCACACTCCTTCCCTCAGCTGGTGTGTACTCAGGAATCGCAAAGCCTTCTTAATATAGACCTGAACAGCCCTACATCAGCTCTCAGCTGTAGAAAGATTTTTTTCATCATACAAGGCATTCCAAATCCAAAAGATTTAGGAATTATCTGGACAATTTCCTCCTAACACTAGTCAGGTTAAGTTCAAGTTGAATGTGTTTATATACCTCTGTTGATTCTGCTTCCTACTGAAGCTGTGCCACCTGAGAGCACACATGTGACCCGAGATTCCCTTAACACCTTGCTAATGAGAGCATGGTGCCTGGGAGTTCATCAGAAATGTAGTATCTCCAGCCCTATCCTCAGATCCACAGAATCAGAAACTTCATTTTGACAAGCTCTCCAGGTGGCTCATGCACACATCAGGGTTTGAGAAGCTCTGTTAACACCAAGTGCATATGAGGCACCTGGGGTTTGGGACGGAGAAGGGAGGGCACTGCACCTGCTAAGCCTCTGCTTCTCCTGTGCTGCACCCTCTGCAGGGCTGTTTGTACCTGTGGGATGTCACCAGGCCAGGCCTCCTACCCCTTCCCCGCTGCCCAGTTGTCTTGACCTGGCCATCTACTGACTACACCAGACTGCTGGGACCTTGGTCTCAGTAACTGCAAGTGCTGCTTGTGTGGGGGCCAGCCATGCTCTTCCTTTCCTGTCAAATCTGCTCATACCTCTGTGAGTTGTTATCACAGAGACTGATGGCTTGACATTTACATTTCCCTTCCCAGAGAGGAGCAGAGATACTTCATGAAGATTGCTTATAGTCCCCCTTAACCCCTGTAGAATAGAGAAGGGGGATGCATTTTAAAATAATCCCATTTGAGTCAACCCACCTATATGGTATTCGCTCCCCTGCCTGAGTAGAAAGAAAACAACTAAAGACACATGGCCCCTGGAGGAACAGCGTGTGTGTGTGTGTGCATGCGCTGTATTTCCGAGTTCAGAAAAGGCTTCTAGGCTGAAGCAACTTCAGATTCTTCACAGGACTTCTTCTGACTCTGAAGATAGGTACTTACTTCCCTGGGAAACCCATTCCACATACCCCAAGCTCTGGCTGCATCCCAGAGGCCAGAACCTCAACCATCCCTCTTCCCACAGGTTCCTGAAGCTTTGTCTCCACTTCACGCTGCAGACACAAATCCAAACCACATCACTAGCCTTTCAGCAGACTCCATGCCAAGGCAGTATACAATCTTCTCCAAACACACGCGCATGTGTTTTAGTTCTTTTTCTCTGGGTTTCTCATACTCCCAAGTAGCCTCCAGTATTAGGCCATTGGCTTGGAATTACGAGTTCTTTCTTCCTTTTCTATGAGGCAGACAAAATCATGTCAGGCAGCCTCTGGCTGATGCGAACAGAATAAACTTCTCCCAGATGTCAGGGGTTCCAGCCAGTTTGTTGTGGTTTTGTCCCTCTGAGTAACCTGACATGGCCCTGAATAACCTGTCAAGCTCATCTGCTTGGCACTCAACACCTGGGCCCTGGGAGGACAGCAGGGTCTGGAAGCTTCCAGAGGGATCATTCTCCAGCATCTCACCTCCAGCAGCACTTATAAGAGATGTCAGAGTGTGTGCTTCCTGACAGGTGTCAGCAGGCCTAGGGATTTTTTTAATGCCCCTAAGAACAAAGAGAAAGAGATGTGTCCTCCTTCTACCTTAACATGACCACAGACACCTCATGTGAGCCTCCTAGAAGTCCAGGAATGAGAGAGATAAAAACAGGCAGTGAAGGCACAGCACTGGACCTTTCACAGAGATACCACCATTTGCTGAACAAGGCATCTGGTCCTCTGAACGTCTCTGGGGTGGCCTCTGTCAGAGCACAGCAGGGCCCGCTGGACTTACCTCTGAGCTCTGCAACATCTGTGCACCCAAGGACCCCACCCTATCACCAGAGGGGTAGAAGAGACTCCTCTCCTAGCCGCAGAATGAAACATGGCCTGTCAGTAATGAACTTTTCATCCAAGATTCCATGTAGTTTCAGTCCAGTTAATTCAGCTGAAGTGGAGACCGCAGGGACATGCCCCCGACCGGGGGAACGCCGTCGTTTCACTGAGTTCTAGCAGGGAGGCATAACTTAGACTTTCGACTTCTGTGACTTTTCAGTGAGTGAGTCTCATGTTTTGAAAAAAATAACCTAATTGAATGTTTGTCACATCCTTAGAAGGATCTGGTTGGTAACAGAGAGTGACTTGCTTTTCACAGATGGTAACTCAAATGGTAAAAAAGGTCAGTCTAAATGACCTCTGTGCATGTCTCTGGGAGATCCTCAAAATGGAACGTCCTTCTCTCACTGTGCATCTTCTAACACCATTCTGTAAATCTACTAAAGAGAAGACCAAAATATGAGAGTGAGTCCTTAGTCCTAATTCTGCCCATATTTAGAAGCTATCAGATCGAATGGCATACAATCTTAGGTTACTGCTGTTTCAGTCTGTGCAACAAACATTCGCCAGCCCTCCTGAGGGCTTGGGGGTCCTGGGAAGATACCGAAATGTGAAACTCAGTTGACCACACAGGTAATAACCCACATATAGCCAGACTGGCCTTTTCTCACTTAGAAGTCAACCCATCCTGAGGTCTCATTCAAAGTAATACAGTCATAAATACCCAAGAAATCATCTGTATCTTCAGCAAAATCCATTAAAAATTGTCCGAAGAGATCCCACTCATAACACGGAACAAATGTGATGGAAGCCAGCTTTTCCTGTCACTTTTTTTCTACATAAATATCTTATTTGTACGTGTATGTACTTTTATATGTATTGCACCTGCACCCCAAAATTCCCTTCTCCCTCTTCAACCTCCCCAAATCACAACTCCCTCTCCAAATCTCCCCAAAACTCAACTCCCACAAGATTTCTTCTCTGTCTCCCTTCCCAGTGTCTGTTTCTAATATTTTCCTCTTGTTTGCAGTTCTCTGATATTTCCAATATAAACCTTGCTGGCCTCTCCCAAATTCTCCAGGTCTCCCTATCACCAAATCAGTAAGGAACTCATGGGGAGCTCACCTGGCAAGACACAAGCTCCTGGGGGAGGCCACCTGAGGGGAAGGCTGCTTCTTTTCTGAAAGCTTGGAAGGGGAAATACTATGAACATTTAAATGATAGTCTTCCTTTATCAGGACAGTACCATTTAATAAATACTAATTGAATGCTTATTTTACGGGCTAAGCACTATCCAATATGAGCATCTGTTATTGATAAAACAGAAATGGTTCCTATTTTTAAGGAGCCTATTGTCCTACTGGGAAAGGCAATTCCCAATAACTGAATAATTACTCTTCTGATGAGTCCTGCAGCCACCAGCAGGGTACAAGTCTAATCCAGATGTCCTGTAAGATGTAAATTAAAGTAGTCAAATCCCATTCCATACCCAGTGTTAAGTCCAGAGCCCTCTTCGAGATGTCAGCTGAGTTCCCAAGGAGAGAGAGATCAGGGAATGAGATATATTTTCCCACCTTTGCTGAATTCTTTCTCATTCCCTGCCTCTTATGAAATCTTGTCCTCTGCTCTATGTCTTGGGGTCAATCCTCTATCTCCCTGATTCTCCATGCAAGCAACAAGGGAACAAAACCTGTGATATATAGCAAAACTATTACTGAAGTTTTCTAGGTCACTGCCAAAGAGATACTCCTGCACGACAAAGCAAATAGCTTACAACTGTATATGTGTCATCTCATCATAAAAATCCTTTTGGCCACCATGGCTCAGGGGACTTCTCACTGGTCTCCCGACTCCAATTAGCATCTGGTCCTTGAACGTCTTCTTGTTGTGCACACACATTCACACTCACACACACTCAAGTAATTCCAAACCCTCTGACTCTGTTATGTACAGAAATTCAGTTCTCTCTGACCCTTACATCCAAACTCAGCTCCTGGTCCAAACCTGAGTAGCCAAAACCTCAGTTACTCAGAAGAACAAAAGAGGTAGCTGAATGTTCAAATGCAAAAAAGAACCACAAATGTGTAGTCTCTCTTCCAATAGGATCTACCCTCCTTTATTAAGTGACAAAAAGAATTATTCCAACACTGAGAGATATAAAAGCATCCCTTTCTATGTAAACAGAGTAGACCAAATACTCTCTGAGACCCCCTAGACTATTAAGCTCCAAAAGAGCAGGCACAGTGTCTGTCTTATTTTCTGTTTATCTAGTATCAAGCCACCTCAACAAATGTTTTTGAGTAATTTATTATAATTCCATTCAGTGCTAACATTCTGTGATTCTTTGATATTTGTAATTCTTTTATCTATTTCTATTGTTCTTATTATACCTCTCTCCCATTTGGAGGAAGTGTAGAAGAAAAGTTGTAGTCAAAAGAGTTAAAGCATGAAATGTTTTATTACTATATTAGCTAGGATTACTTTAGCTACAAGTAACTGAAGAACCAACTTAAAATGGCTTAAATAAGAAAGAAATGTATTATTTCACCAAATATGGAGTTCAAAGAGGAGCTACTCAAGAGCTGTCCCAGAGCTACTAAAGTCAGCAGCTTGGCAACATTACCATATCAATATCCAGTTTTTTCCCAACTTTCCACTCTGCCATCCTCAATGAGGTCTTCAAGAACATCTTCTCATAGCCACAAAATAGCTGCAGCTGCACCGAACATCACATCCATGCACAGCAAAGTACATCTCTGGGTCCTTCACTGAGAACAAAGTTAACCTTCCCAGAAGCCACTCCGTAGACTCTGCCTCACATTTTACTAGCCAAAACCACGTTACATGCTCAATCTTAAGCCAATCAATGGCCAGGGAGATAGAATAACTGTGGCTGTGTAAAACTCATCAAGATTCAGCTCTTGGAGCTGGGATACCAGAGTCCCAAAAGAACGTGTCCACACCTTGCCTGAATAAAAGTGGGATTTTGTTTGTAAGGATAAAGGAAGGAGTGTTTTCCAGGCAGTCAACCACTGGAATATGCCAAAATTACTAGACTTAAAAAAAGACACTCTGCATGTAATGAGAATAATTTTCAATGAGGGACTAATTCCAAATAAGAGGAATGTTTTAGAGATTGGGTCACTGATTAACCTGAAACTGTCAATAGTAATGCTTTCTTCTCTTTTTCTACAAACATTGGAATGTATGTGTGTTCAAATTATTTGTATCAGAGATAAAAATTGTCATGGCCTCCCTTACCTTCAATCTTTTGGACTCCTGTTTTAACTGAAGACTTTTCGGAGTACCATATACCTATCCTCTCCAGAGGTGTCCAGCCTGCGGCCCACAGGCCACAGCAGCCCAGGATGGCTGTGAATGAGGCCCAACACAAAATCGTAAATTTACTTAAAACGTTATGAAATTTCTCTGTGATTATATGTTGCAATGTATTTAATGTGTGGCCCAAGACAACTCTTCTTCTTCCAGTGTGGCCGAGAGACACCGAAAGGTTGGACACCCCTGCTATGGCATGACACCGAAAGAAACAAAAACCACATGCAGGGGGTTACACCCAACTCGAAGAAGCTGCTATTTATTTCAAACACTGTATAACCCACCCTCTTACAAATAGTCCTTATCCTGTGGAAGTTTCTCTCCTGGATACCAAAACAGAACAAACAGGAGCTAACCATTAACCTTAGTGACCACAGCAAACAGATACAGACACTGAGGTCACGAGTACAAAGTGTCAAGCCACGTAGTAGTGACCCGAAGAGGAAGACTGCACACCCTACCCCATCTCTACTGGCCGGGATAAGCCAAAGACTCTTCTGGATGCAAGTGACAAAAATCTGACCTAACCCATCTTCGACAATACAGAACTTTCATTGACTTATCAGGACATTCTGTGTGCTTTTCCATAGAAAGAAAATGTCTTTCCAATTTCAATTTTCATATCATTTTCTTTTAGGACTTTTCTTTTTTTGGAAAGAGCAAAAGTTTAAAGGTTCCTACTTGCTTGCCAAATAGCACAGCATGATGAATATTACGGCACCCAAATTATCATCAGTAGAGTCCCAGAAGCTCACATCTGCTTGTGGAGTTCGCTTTACAATCAATCAGGTGTATTGAAAAGGTCTTTGTGATACAGAAGGGAACAAAAGTCACCTGTGTTTTTCAGTTTACTCTAATTTGTACACAAGATATAATTTGCTACACCACAGGCCTCTTGCTCAAAGAGATTCAAAACAACAAAAGCAAAAAATAACCACTATTATTCTGAGAATAAGATAAGTGATAGGAATCTAACTGTGATCAGCTGGGAATTACATTAAATCTAAATCATACACAGGAACAAAGATTTTTAGTGGATGAAGATGCTTTGAAGTTTAGCCACTGTAACATTTCATTTCATAGATGAAGAAATGAAGTCAGTGGACTTATAGTTAATTAACACAGCCAGGTGGATACATGAGTTGATTTTTATTCCATCCTCAAACTCAACTAGAGTATCAGTAAAGGAAAATGAAAGATGTAAACTGACTAGACAAGAGAAAACAAGAGAGGAGAGCCCTGGCTTGTGTGGCTCAGTGAATTGAGTGCTGGACTGCAAACCAAAGGGTTGCCAGTTCAATTCCCACTCAGGGCACATGCCTGGGTTGTGGGCCAGGACCCCAGTTGGGGGCATGCGAGAGGCAACCACACATTAATGTTACTCTCCCTCTCTTCTCTTCTCTCTAAAAATAAATGAATAATTTTTTTTAGAAAAAGGAAACAAAATAGGAGAGGAGATACCTAGTAGACAAGTGGCCACAGGCAGATGGGAAAATGGTGGTCCACTTAGCAGGCAGAGAAACTGGAAATGAAGTGGCTCCAGATGGAAAATCCTATGGCGAGAGCATAGCTTGTGCCTCTATACGCCAGAAACACGTGGGAACTGGTGGCACCAGGAACCTTTGAAACTGTTCTGAGGAATGGAGATGAAGACCGAGAAGACTGGCTAAAAGTCAGGATAAGGAGCCGGCAAATCTCCTAGGTCCCATTCCCAACCCTACTTAGCCAAGACACTGTTCGTCCTCACCAGGGCAGAAGGTGGGAGGTTTCCAGTCTAGAAACACTGAACCAGAGAAGCTCCATGCCAGGCCAGTGGAAGGAGGGAGGAGGCACAACAGAGGAATTATACTGAATTAATGAGGATGACAATGCAGATAGTAAAAATAAGTAACTTACTGAACACATTATGTTTCAAATACTGTAGGTACCTTATATTCATTGACTCATTTAATTTTTAAAAATATCCTACAAAGTAGGTACTATTAGTGCCTAGCTTAAGAGATTTTTTTAAAGTCCAAGTAAGTCAAATAAGCAACAAATGACAAAGCTACCAGCCCCTCGGATTTTAGCATCTGATTATTAACCATCGTACAGGGGACCATCATCCCCCAGCCATGGTTCCTGGAACCTGCCGTTCAGATGCACAGCTCCAACAGCAAAGTTGAGTATTTATCATTAGAGAAGCTGAAGAACCACAGAGAAAAGACCTGCAGGCCCTGCCTGATCAAAGTCACCAGTCGGCCCAAACCACCAAGTGCCCAGAGCTTTTACTCAATTTTGCAGAACTTACAATTGTGACTGAGCAGACAGCCAGAATACCATACATCTGAGGAAAGTCTCTAACATGAAAAAGAGAAACCAAAGCAAACTGGAAAAATGAAACTCAGAGGAAACAAAAAAATATAAATGTGCAGAAGAGAAATAAAAAAGAAACTAGAATATCCTCAGAGAAATAAGAAAAATATTGCATCTGAGAAACAAGTGCAGAATGCTGTTTTTAAAAAGAAAAATATACACACATAAGAAATACAGGGTGGGACAAAGTAGGTTTGCAGTTGTGAGTGTGTGAAACAGAGAGTTTATTCTTGTGTTATTATTTATTAATTAATTTCCATACAAACAACTGTAAACCTACTTTTGCCCCATCCTGCATTTTTAAGTTTTAAATGACACCAGAAATTTAAAATTTGAGTAGAAGAATCAGAAGTTAAGGAAATTAGAAAATATAAAAATGAATAAGTAGAATAGGAAAAATAAGGACATGATATAATTGATCATTTAGGACTCATATCTTATTAATAGAAAAAAAGAAAAGAAAACCAAGAAAAGGGAGGGAAGAAAATTATCAAAGAAATAATACAAAAAAAATTTCCCAGAACTGAGCAAAATGACAGGGCAGTACCATGCATCCAGAACAAATTTCAATCTTCATCATTATAAAATTTCAGAATATCCAGGATAAAGAAAAGATAAAAAAAACTTCAGAGAGGAAAAAGAAAACATACAAAGATTTAGGAAAGGCATTCTAGAAGTTCACAGACTGGGGAGAAATATCGTTATAATTCTGAGGAAAAATGATTTCCGAACTAGCTTTGGCTATTTCTCTAACTTCTCATGCTCTGCCCAACCGTGCCCAATCTAACTTGCAACCAGCTTCAAGTCCAGAACAAATTCAGTAAATTCCCAGGGACCCATGGGCCGGGGTGGTGACAGCAGCCAATCCCACCACTGCTGCTGTCACACTTCCAGGGAATCCAGCCTGAGCAACTTCTCGGTGGTTCCTCTGTGAGGCTTTCCTTGTTGGTTGTGGTCCCGAGACTATTCAACTTTTATCGTAGGATGCCAAAATCTGATGTTTTGGAGCTAGTAACTTAATTTCTATATTTGTTTTCTGCTGGCTGCCATAACCGATAACCACAAATTTAGTGACATTTAACAACACAAGTTTATTATCTCGTAGTTCTGGAGGTCAGAAACCCACGTACACTAGACTGGTTCCTCAGCAGTAGGTCTCACTGGCTGAAATCAAGGCGCAGGTCAACCTGAGCTCTGATCTGGATGGTCTAGGGGAGAATCTGCTTCCAGAGGCGACTCACCTGTCTGCTGATGGGACTCAGATCAGGAACCGGACCATCCAGATCCAGTTAGAAAGTCCGGTACTTATTTCACTGCAGTTACAACCTCTACTTTGCAAGCTCTGCTCAATGTATTTATCTGTTTCTTCGTTTTTTAAAAGTCTGTGATATGATTATGGATTTACGAAATACCAGAAATGACACCAATTGATCCTTTTTTCCTTTGAGCTGATGGCACAAAAGAGGAGCAAAAGCATACCCTTACTCAGACATTATTGTTTTGTTGATATTCATGTTTCCCAAAATGAATAATTTTTGCTGTTCTCCCACAGTCATTAAAAGAAATAGAAGATCTGATCTGCAGGAACATTGTGATTGTCGCAGGAAAGCCTCCTAGAGGACATTCGAGCTATTGATATTCTCTCCTCAACCCAGAAACTGTCTCTGGAGAGCCATGAGGAACACAGAATCACAACAGAGAGTGGAAAACAAATTGATGGAATCAGAGATGGCTGCAGACCCATAAATAGCTTTTCACGCTGTTGCCATTTCAGTTTTTTATCATACTTCAGTTTTGCACAGTTGATGGGGGGGAAATCTAGTTTTATTTCAGTGTGTTTAACTTTTCAGTTAAAGACCAAAATGGTTCCTTTCAGTCGCTTTGTTAAAAATCACAAAGCTCCTTTCCCCCTAAAAAGAGGCCCATTCATTACATTTCAGTGTGGGGAGCAACGCAGAGGAGAATGGGTGACTGTCTTTGTACAGAGGCTTTAATATTTTCATGAAGATCCTCTCTTCAGCTCCTTAAACATTTGCCTTTCATTTTGTTTTACTGAATTAGGCTGCAAAGCACCCAAGCGTGAAGCTCTTTGTCATCTCTAACCAGGCTTACATTGATTCCACATATCCATACGCCTCATCTTGGTATATTAATCTATACATCTATTCACTGAAAAAGGGGACTTTCTAATTCATTATGTAAAAGGATAAGCCACCTCCATAGCCCATTTTGCATACAGGTATGCCTCAAAGTAAATTTGTTTCCTCAGACTTAGAGCTGGCTCCTTTAAACCCAGGGGAAAATAAAATTATATTATGATTTTTATGGTGGATTATACTACAACCATAACAAAATCAAGCCAATAGCTTAACGTTTATTTCTTTAAATATAAGCAAGTTTAATACAAAGGGCTCTAGACAAGTACAAGCAAAACTCTGCACACACACCCTCAAAAATGCAAATCACATTATTAATTCACCACCTGCTACTCATTTGGGTTGGATTCCCCACAGCCCAAGCATAGGATTTGCTGGGTTGGTGAAGGGCTTTATGCAAGTGGCCCCAAAAAATGTATTTTCCTCCTAAATATTACTCCTCCAAATATTAATGAGAGAAATGTATAAAATAGGCAATAAAATAATCAAGAATTTTAAGAGTCAGAAGACCTCAGCTATTGCTTATAAAACATTGTCAATGTCCCTGCATTTGAAGCAAGATAATTAACATGCACTGAAGGCCCTCTCCGTAGTCACAGAAAGTCTTTTAAGCTTCTCTTTTACCTTATTCTGATTGAGAGGCATCTTTCCTACTAAGAAGGATAGGTACCTGGTTCGTCCACTCTACAAACATTTATTGAGCGTTTCCTCTGTGCCATGTACTATTCTGGGTGCTGGGAGTACAGTAATGAACAACTCAGATGAGATTCCTGCTGCCATGGAAGATTGACAGCAGTAAGTGCTATGAAGACGATTCAGTGGCAATGTGAAGACACAGGCTGAGGGAAGAACATGGAATGGGCTGAGATCTGAATGACAATGGTCAATCAAATGGAGTTGGGGAAAGAGTACTCTAGACAAAACAGCAGCAAGTGCAAAAAGACCAGCTGGAAAGGGTTAGTCCAACTGTAAGAGGCAAGTCATCCTCCATTCACTGAGCCTCTGTTCAGTGGGATTCAGGAATACAGAGGTGAAGTTTTCCATTTCTACCCTCAAGGAGCTTAATCTAGTGGAATGGCAGACAAACAGTTCAAATGTAATGTAATAAACGCATTCCCACCAACAGTGCACTAGGGTTCCCTTTCCTCCACATCCTTTCCAGCATTTGTTGTTTGTTGATTTATTAATGATAACCATTCTGGCAGGTGTGAGGTGATATCTCCTTGTGGTTTTTAATTTGCATCTCTCTGATGGCTAGTGATATTGAGCATCTTTTCATACGTCTATGGGCCATGTGTATGTCCTTGTTGGAAAAGTGTCTATTAGGTTCTTTGCCCAATTTTTAACTGGATGATTTGTCTTCCTGGTTTTGAGTCATATGAGTTTTTTATAAATTTTGGAGATTAAATCCTTGTCTGATGTATCATTAGCAAATATGTTCTCCCATATAGTCAGTTCCCTTTTCTTTTGAGGATAATTTCTTTGGCCATGCAGGAATTTTTTAAAAAGTGCCTATCAGTAGATGGGTGGATCAAAAAACTGTGATATATTTACACAATGGAATACTATGCAGCAGAAAGAAAGAACTCCTACCTTTTGTGACAGCATAGATGGAACTGGAGAATATTATGCTAAGCCAGTCAGTGAAAGACAAATACTATATGATCTCACCTATAAGAGGAATCTAATGAACAGAATAAACTAATGAGCAAAATAGAATCAGAGACATGGAAACATGGAACAGACTGACAGCAGCTGACGGGAGTGGGGAGGGGGACGATGGTGGAAAGAAAGGGAAGGGCTAGTCAAAAAACATGTATAAATGACCCATGGACATGGACAATGCTGTGACTGTGGGAGCAGGGGGTGGGCTAGGCAGAAGAGAACAAAGGGGGGAAAATTGGAGCAACTGTAATAGAACAACAATAAAAATAATAATAATGTAGTAAGTGCTTCAACACAGTATACACATGATACTGTGGGACAGGAGATGAGATTATATCTCATCAGATAGGATCATAGAATCAGTCATAAATTAGCTTCTAGCGAATGTGGGTTTTCATCCTGGATCAACTGTTAATTAGCATGAACAAATATTGTAGGACTATGCATAGGGAACCTACATTAGTTAGGGTGCTTTTGGTTGCTAGGAACTCAAAAATCTCAAAATGGCTTAAATGAAAAAGAGATTTCTTCATTTGCATAACTGAAAAAGTCATTTTGGCTTCAAGTGTAGGCATGTCCGAGGTCTCTAACAATAAAGCTAAATCTCAATCTGTCAATCTGTCTCCCTCCCTCTCTCTTCCCTTCTCTTTCTCTCCCATTCCCCTGCCCCAACTCAATCTTCTCCAACCCCAAATTCCAATTCTACTTTTTGTTTATGGTCTTCAGTTAATAGAAGGAAGCTCCATGTAGATTGTATCCTCCCAACTTCAACAGAAAAACAGATTTTCTCTTCTCAACAATCCCAACAAATGTCCTAAAATAAATTAGGCAGCTTCAGACACACTCCCATTCCTAGACCAATCACTCTGACCAGAACTGTTGTTCTGACTGACCAGGTCTGGGTGACTTCCTACTCAGGAATCCAGTCAACATACTTGAATCAAGTGAACTGAGACAGAGGTGGGCAGAGGAGGGGGAACATAGGTCCTGGAAAACAGAGTGAATGAAAGCTGGGCAGGCAAAAAACACAAATGTCTATGACAGGACCCAAGACTAAATGGACATTATCTCTGGGTTAAAGAATTCAGCCTTGTGAGGAAATAGATTACTCCCACAAAAATCACAATACACTGTAATACATAGATAAAACAGTATAGATATAGCTATTAAAGTACCAGTGGTATCTTCAGCTCTTGCCAATGTTGAGTATATGAACTGTCTTCCTTTTGTGTCTCCTTCCCTGCAGGACACATTCCTGAGAGTCTTTCCAGTGTACACATGGGGATTCCACCTCCCCATGGCCTCTTCTCTATCTCTTCCCTCATCCTTCTCTCTCACTAGTACTACTCCCTCTTTCCCTATCTGTTCCTCCCTTTTTCTCTAGGATATTTTCATCTAACATTGAAGAATCTATTATTTAAAATCTATCATTTTACTCTTCCCTGAATTTTGCACGAAGACAAGCTGAAATAAAAATCATGTCCTCCTGTCCCACGGTCAAAAGCTGAATAATAGCTTTTGGGTTCTTTTGTCCTTTACCCATTGCATGTACAGAGAAGGGATTGTTTCCCCCACAATATCTGCCTACCACTTCTCAAACTAGAAGTACCAAATTATAGATAGCCTCCAATTATAGATAATCTTGCATATAATTAAAGTGTTCCTGCCCTTTGCAATTGTGTTTCATCTCACATTAAAGGGGCTCCATTCAACATTTGGTATTTGATAGACCCCATGGGTCTTTATTGCTGACAACAATGCTGCCATCTTTGTGTCTCATTTATAGTCAGATGTATATGTGCTTTTAATTGCTTTTATTTTAATGGAAGCTTGATGAGGAAAGTTCTTAGATTTTCTAAAACACTCATCGCAAAATAACTCCTTGTCCTAGATTGTGCTCAAAACCTTAAGTGTTTTTAAGATAGGTTGGCTGGAATATGAGTTGTGTCCATCCCCATATTTGTTAAATATAAAAATCAATAAAGCCACCATTCTGCACATTTATCTAATGTAATAATCAATACCAATACCTTTCATGATATTTACTTACTATAATAATCAATAACAATACTGTTTGTTTATTTGATGCCATTGATCAAGGGAGAAAAGCAAATCTATGTGTTTTATTCTTCCTATGTACATACAGACTGGACATTCCATTGCTAACATCTCCCTTCATTTTCCTATTTCCCACTCTTTAGACCTGTGCAAAGGGAGTATCCTTCCTCTCATTGCTATAGAAGGTGATGGTCAGTAAATTATCTTTTTTAAAAATTAGGTGGACAGCATTAAGTGAACTTCTCTCCTCATTATTCTAGTTACTGTGAAGGAAACAAAGACCTATAATATGCTTTACCTGTGTGTTTGTTAGTGTAGTATTAACTGCTGCAACAGATAAGCCACAAAAGCCCAATGGCTTAATACATGGTAAGCTGCTAAATTGGTGGCTTACCATCAAACAGTGTAATGTGGTTATTTCTGGTTGATGGAATGCTTTCATATAATACTTCAGAGACCTAGGCTTCTTCCATATTACAGATCAAACTTCTAGAATCTCAGAATCCTCTGTATTCCACCGGCATATGCAAAAAGAGTATGGAAGACCATGTACAGGATGTTTTAGACCTGGCAGTAGTATTCATTGCTGCTGCCAGTATTCCTTGGGCTAGAACCCATTCCACAACTAACTCCAAGGCAATGCAAGCTGAAAATCTCAAGCTATATGC
This sequence comes from Glossophaga mutica, assembly GCA_039655065.1. Classification (NCBI taxonomy): domain Eukaryota; kingdom Metazoa; phylum Chordata; class Mammalia; order Chiroptera; family Phyllostomidae; genus Glossophaga; species Glossophaga mutica. Next base: position 18,081,318 of record CM077304.1, on the reverse strand, counting down.
CCAAGTGGAAGTAAATGGACTTGATGAACAGTAACCAGTCTCTGCCACCATGCCATCTTTGAGTTGCTTATAATTCAAGAGGAAGACATGACGAAGCAAATGAAGTATTACACATGTGATGAAAAGAGAAATTCATCTGAGCCTGCATTAATCAGTGAAGGCTTTGTAAAAAGATTTTAAAATGAGTAGTACAATATAGTACAAGCAAAAGCAGAGGGACAGATAGGCATGTGTTAGCCAGAGGGCTATAAGGGGGCCCATTCTAACAGCTGTGCAGAGTCTATGCCAGGAACCAGAGAACAACATAGTTAGTGAAGCAGACTAAAATGAAAGTACCTGGACCACTAATGCTGCCACCTTAAAATATGTTTGCTTTGCATTGGGATTCTGCTGATCCAGCCAAAGAGCCCAGTGTACTTTATCACCTTTTTCTAAGTAATCTCTAAATCTCAGCTGACATTTCAAGTTGGAATGGAAAATGTTGACATGTCCCACAGAGTGTCCCTTACTCATTTTGAGTTTCTCAAAGAACACACACACACACACACACACACACACTAAAAAAAAAAAAAAAAAAACCAAATAGCAAATTCTAAAAGATGGTGATTAACCTAAGTAACCATCTCATCTGTGAACTAAACCACAAGTTTTTGTAATACAACAAAACTAAGAGGTCTTTGAGAATCAGATGCTCCAGTCAAGGACATGGGAGTAGCTAATTAAATATCCTGACCATGGACATATAATAACAACAAAATCAAAGTAGAAATTTAAAGTCAATTGTTCTCTCCTTGGTTTAGCTCCTAAATACCCACAGCACTGGGGGGATCAAAGCTCTAATCAAATCCTTCCTACAGATTAGGAAGTTCCTAAAGCTTAATTCACATATGGTACCAAGTAGAAGTCCTTATGGGTGTGTGTTTCGGAACCTTTTTGGGAAATCTCTGGTGGCCATGGGAACACACGTCTGCCCTTACCCATTCTGATACTTGCTCCCATGTTTCTTTCCTTTTTTCTTTTTTTTTTTGCTCCCATGTTTCAATGTGCTCCAATCCCTTGTTAAATGAAGAATCACGTATTCAACTTCAATGTGTTTTGCACACAAATCAGGACCACCCTATTCCCTCATAGAAATTTTAGGGTAGTAGTTATTTACCTTTAGGGGATTTTGAATAATTTTGAAAAATGCAAAGAAAGCTATGGCTTCTGTTCCCCCAAGAAAAAATCACATACGCGTAGAAGGGATTTTAATTAACTGTTAGGGAAGCATTCCCAAGAACCTCTTATAATTTAAAATTCCATTTTCAGCAACAATTTCCCATAGGAATAACATAAACTCCTATGGAGCAGCACAGCACACTGATGAAGACTCTCTGCTCCCTATACCAACCCAAATTTCCCCTTTTCACAGATGAGAAGAAGAACACATGGAGACATTAGGCAACTTGTCATCATCGCCCACCTCTAGGAATGACAGAGCAGACCTGGAAACCAAGCGGTCTACCTCCAATGACTTTGTACGTAGGCATAACCACAGTAGGACACTGTCCCCACTCCCCATTCTTATTCTAATAATATATCCTTTCTATATACTAAAAACAAAATAAACAAACAAAACAGACTCATAGATGCAGAGAACAAGCTTACGGTTGCCAGGTGGGAGGAAAGTTGCTGGACTGAATTAAAAAGGTGAAGGGATTAAGACTTACAAATTGATAGTTACCAAATAGTCACAAGAAATATAAAGTACAGCATAGAGAATATAGTCAATAACATTGTAATAACTATGTATGGTGCCAGGTGGGTACTAGGTTTAGGAGGATGACTTCATAAGTTATATAAATGTCTAACCACTATGCTGTACATGAAATTAATGTAATATTGAATGTCAACTGTAATTTTCAGGATTAACTATAAAGGACACATGGACAAAACCAAGGCGGGTGGAAGCAAGGGAGGGAAGTGGGAAGTGCTGGGATGGGGGAAGCAGTGGGGGGTAAAGGCAGACAACTGTAATTGAACAACAATAAAATAATTTTAAAAAAAAGAAAAAGAACAATTAAATAAATAAGTAACATTTCTACTTTCTCCATATTCCTGACATTGGCACTAAAGGAGCCCAGCATTACACATAACTGTCCTCAGTGCCCCTCCCATGCTCTTGGATCAGGTTAGCAATGAGGGTTACCTTCGCACATCCTTAGAAAGAACTCCTTACTTTCAAAAGCTTAGGCAGATGTAGGACCGAATTCTGTCTCTCCTCTCTCCTAAACAGAAGCCAGGCTACCTGCTTTCTTCTAATGCTTACTGTTAAACCATCCACATGGAAGTCCCAGATGTCTTCATTTTTAATCTCCCTGATTTTCAGCCCATACACATGGCCAAGTCCTTCTGGACCTAGTATTCATTTGCACTCTTCATGTGCCGTCGCAGCAACAGCAGCATCCTCCTCTTAATTTGTTACAGCCCTGGAGTCCCTCAGGTTTGCAGGTACTGGTCACGGAAAAACTGTGATCAAAGCCCTCTCAGTCCAAGTTAATAAAAATCTTCTTCAGTTTTCTTTTTTTAATATTTTATTTATTTAGGACTTCCGGCCAAGATGGAGGCGTAGGCAGACACACTGTGCCTCCTCTCACAACCAAAATTAAGGACAACAAATATTTAGAAACAAGAAAACAACCAGAACTGATAGAAAATTGAACAGTACGGAAATCCAACAACCATTCATCCAGACCGGTAAGAGGGCGGGAGTCGCGGCAGGAGAAGGTGGAGGTGCGGACCCAGGAACGCAAGCAGCAGCGGCTGGCAGTTCCCAGGTGCACAGGTGGCGGCTGGCGGTCCCCGGGCCCACAGGCAGCAGCTGGCGGACCCCGGGCACAGGGGGGCAACTGTGCAGACCCAGCAAGGCCGCACAAGGTGGCTGGCTGACCAGGTGGTCCCACATTCGCACGTGCAGACGGTCCAGGCAGAGGGGAAGTGGCGAAAGGGACTGAATCCAGGAGAGAGCGGAGCAGGAGCCATTCTTCCCTCTCAGACCCCGCCCCCACATACGGCGTCACAACCCAGCGACTGGGCTGCCCTGCACTGGAAAGCGCCTGAGGCTCTACTCCTGAATACGTAACAGTACGCGCACGTGAGCAGATAATCCAGGCGAAGGGGAAGCAGCGGAAGGGACCGGAGTCCAGGAGAGAGCGGAACAGGCGCCGTTCTTCCCTCTCAGACCCCGCCCCCACATACAGCGTCACAACCCAGCGACTGGGCTGCCCCGCCCTGAGGAACACCTAAGGCTCCACCCCTCGTACATAATAGCCCCAACCAGACTAAAACCAAAACAAAGCAAACAAACAAAAAAAAAAAACACCAAAAATGGCTCAAACCGGAGAAAAAATGAAAACCCCAGAGTCAATTCCTCTAAGCCGTGAAGAGATAGCCAACCTATCAGATGCACAGTTCAAAGCACTAGTCATCAAAATGCTCACAGAATTGGTTGATTTTGCTCACAAATTAGATGAAAAAATGCAGGCTACAATACATGAAATGAAGGAAGACGCATGGGGAACTGATAGAGATGGAAGGAAAACTGGGACCCAAATCAATGGAGTGGACCAGAAGGAAGAAATTAACAACCAAACAGAAAACGAGGAAGAAACAAGAATTCAAAAAAATGAGGAGAGGCTTAGGAACCTCCAGGACATCTTTAAATGTCCCAACATCCAAATTATAGGGGTCCCAGAAGGGGAAGAAGAAGAGCAACAAGTGGAAAACTTATTTGAACAAATAATAAAGGAGAACTTCCCCAATCTGGCAAAGGAAATAGACTCCCAGGAAGTCCAGAAAGCTCAGAGAGCCCCAAAGAAGTTGGACCCAAGGAGGAACACACCAAGGCACATCGTAATTACATTAGCCAAGATTCAAATGAAGCAGAGAATTCTAGAAGCAGCAAGGGATAAGGGGACAGTCACCTACAAAGGAGTTCCCATCAGACTGTCAGCTGATTTCTCAAAACAGACCTTCCAGGCAAGAAGGGGCTGGAAAGAAATATTTGAAATCTTGAAAAGCAGGGACCTACATCCAAAATTGCTCTATCCAGCAAAGCTGTCATTTAGAATGGAAGGACAGATAAAGTGCTTCTCAGATAAGGTCAAGTTCAAGGAGTTCATCATCACCAAGCTCTTACTATATGAAATGTTAAAGGGACTTATCTAAGAAAAAGAAGATCAAAAATATGACAGTGAAAAGACAGCAAACTCACAGCTATTAAGAACCACACCTAAAACAAAAGCAAACTAAGCAAACATCTAGAACAGGAACAGAACCACAGAAATGGAGATCATATGGAGGGTTAGCAACAGGGGCGTGGGAGGAGGAGAAGGGGGGAAGGTGCAGAGAATGAGTAGAATAGATGGTGGGTAGAAAATAGACAGGGGGAGGGCAAGAATAGTATGGGAAATGTAGAAGCTAAAGAACTTATGACACAAGGACATGAACTAAAGCGGGGAATGTGGGTGGGAGAGGGTGTGTATGGTAGAGGGGAATGATGGGGGAGAAATGGGACAACTGTAATAGCATAATCAATAAAATATATTAAAAATATATATATTTTATTTATTTATTTATTTTAAAGAGAGGGGAATGGAAGGAGAAAGAGAGGGAGAGACATCAATCAGTCCCCAAACGGGGACCTGGCCCACAACCCAGGCATGTGCCTTGACCAGGAATTGAATCAATGACTTTTCAGTTTATGGTCGACACCCAACCCACTAAGCCACATCAATCAGCATGAAAAATCTTCTTTAGTTTTCAATATAAATGCCCTTTTTTTTTTGGTTTTATATGAGGCTAAAGGTTAGGGGTCATATCAAACTATATTGGGAGATTTAAATGTTTTGATTATTCCACTAATATTAAATAATCTAACATCTCACATTTCATTAGATCAACTGTGTTGTAATTCACAGATAAATATTTTAAAATTAAAAATAAAATGTATATATATTTCTCCAAAGAAATAAAGTCCTAAAAGTCCTCAAGAATAGCATCTTTTATATTCAGCTAAGTTTTTTTCCTCAAGTAACCTTTTTCCCTTTCCTGTTGGGGGGACCCTTAAATAATCACTGTTAATTACAATTCATGAGTTAAATAATTACCGGGACCAGCACACTGCCCTTTCACTAAGGAATTACGGAAAGTCACCTGAAGAGCACTCTTACCTGGGGGGGAATGTGCATCTGTAAAATAATATTCTGGGGCTTTATTACACTAACTAACCAGTGCTGCCTCAAAGAATCATTTTTACTTGAACACAAGTTGTTAAAAACTTAATTTTGCTTTTTTATTTGGTGTTTTGAAAGACTAAATTGCAACTCACAGAGACAGTTATTAAGGTCTGAATAGAAAATGCTTAGATTAAATATGCTCACATTCAAGAATCATTGTAAATGGTCCATTAAACAACAACATTGCGGTGAGGTCTATATTTTTATTTGCTTCATTACTTAAAACTAAATAGCAGTTATTAACTATATTAGAGTGGTTAAATATTCTTACATTGTTGATGTAGAAATTTAACTTAGCATAAACTTACTGACAATTTTTTCTATTTGCTTAATATTGACTAAGTGATAGATGATGGTTTGGCTGAATTCCCTGGTCTTACATCAAGTCTTTTAAAGAGAAAAGTGGAAAGAATCCAATGATAGAGTTGTTTGCATTAGTCAAAATATAATGATTTATAGACAGTAACAAACAATTCCAAAATCTTAACAAAAACAAGGTTTCATTTCTTCCTCATGTAATATATCCCTTGCTGGTTAGCCATGAATCTGTTCCACATCAACTTCCATGTAGAACCTAAAATGACAGAACAGTCTCTATCTCAGACAACACTGGTCTCCGTAGCAGGGAGAAGAAAAGATACGGAAAACCACGCTGGTTCTATAAGCTTCTGTTGGAAGCGCCCACATTGCCTCAGCTCTTATTTCATAGGGCAGAACAAGTCACATGACCAAGCCTTACCTCAACAGGAAAGAAAATCTATAATCCTCCCACAGGAAAAGACACTACAAGGAGCAAAACTAAGATACATGGTATGGCCGTGCCAATATTCTTCATAAAAATGAGGGAGAAATCACTTCAGTATATTGTGTCCAAGGCAAAATTTGTCTTGTTTGTTCATTAGAAAGAAATTTTCTATCATTTAAGAAAAAAATCCAGGTAAATTCATCTTATCAGCTGAAAAACCAATTTGTCTCAAGCTTACAAAAATTAAAATGTCCTCTGACTTCCTACTCAACAAGGAATGAGAGGAAATAGAATGTTCACTGTAACAGAGAACTTTAAAGGACATGATCATTATGTACAGAAATTTTGCAGAGAAGTCATTTAAGGGCATTTCAGTGAAAGAAGCTTACATTTCAATTTCATATTTTCATAAGGGATGGAGAATATGCTTAAGAGGCAGAGGCTAAAACAGTGAAGTTTAAACTAATTTTGACAATTTAACACTGCCAAAATCAATTGCCACCTCAGGCACCCTTTTGATTTGTACTTCAGCAATCTTGAGGGGTTTCAGAGAGCTAAGAGTGTTCATTTTAAGTCAAAAATGTTTTAGTGTTGTGGACAATATTAAGAAATGCTAGATTCTGTAACATATTGTCAATATTTGAGACTTATCTCTTTTGTTTTTATCTGAGGGAGTAAATTTTATCACAACAGTTATTTGATGTGATTTCTAGAGGAAGGTCACAATTTAGAAGCCCCATGAAACAATTTCCCTGGTTTGTTTAAATGTCAGTAATGCTTTGCCATAAGTATCTTTGTAAACGTTTTTTTGTCTGTTTTATTATTACACACCATACCCAAAATTAAATCTACATGAGCCAAAGGAGGCTCCTCAATGTTCAGATTTAGAAGAAGATCATATAGAAACTTTTAGCACTGTAATCACAATTAAGATCAGGAATTAAAAGGAGTTCAAATGTGTAGCTCACCCTCTAGCCACTCATTCAATAAACATTCCCTGAATCCCATCAGTACGCAATTCTGGTCATTCTTCTCAGAAATTTAATATCAGTCACATCAGCTTTTCTCAGAGTACAACTTGTAAATCAATAGGATTTAACTGATGGTTTTGTGACAAATAGATTCCATAATCGAATAGGTTTGAGAAACACTAAGTTAAATAAAACAAAATAAACTTATTGACAATTTCTCAAAGCTATTAAAAGACCAGTATACATTCAGAACCTCCGAATGAGAACGGTAGCATGCAGTACTTCCCAAACTTATCTGACCAGTGAATCTTTTTTTTATTTTCGTAGACATCAAGTGGGACTGTTGTTCAGTGCAATATCCTTTGAAAAGTTCTATATTAGAATATTCCAGATAATGTTTACATTGAGTTATCATTAAAAATATTATCTAGAGTGAATGCTTTAGTCACATTTGTTCAAAATTAATAAATCAGTCCATTTAGAAGCAAATGACTAATTAAACAATAATGACAATTACACAGCTGCTTCAACCATAACATTGCAGATTTCCTTTTTCTCCATCATCTTAAGACCAAATTTAAAGAACAGTTTGACAATGTGATCAATTGCTCCATTATCAGGAATTTAAATTGAACAGAGAGGAAATTTATGAACAGAGAGGACAAATTAATCAGTGAATGTTTTCATTACCCATATCATATTTTACCATCCTATCATACAGACCCAGCCAATGAAAACCCCATCTCAGAAGTCCCTTTAATGACACTGAAACAATATATATAAATGACAAGAAGTGGTGGTTTTCCCGGAACACCAATCTGGCTAGAACAGGGATTGCTCACATTTTGTGAGAAGGAGCCAATCTTGATTTCCCTTCAAAGGTCAAAGGAGTCGATGGGATTGAGTGGCAGATAGTGAAGCACGTAAGAGCTGAGCATTAGCAGCCCTCTTAGCTCATTTGGAGAGAAGCAACTGATGTCAGCTGACTTATCTTCTTTACCAGTGGGAGGTACGGTTGAAAAGGAGAAGTGACAGTAGGCTGTATCTAGTTAACGACGTTATGAAATTATCAAGGCCTTTTAGCCACCAATGAGATCACCTCTGTCCACCCCACTAATATTAAAACCTGTCCCCCACCCTAACCTTCCCCCACTCAGTCCCTGGAGCTCCCACCGACTTTACCCCACATTTTTCTATAACTCTTTCCACAATGTAACACATTATATAATTTGCATATTTGTGATGATTAATGATTGTTGTCTGTTTCCCCCACTAATGTAAGCTACACGATGACTGCAGGAATATTCCTCTAATTGATGAAAAAATAAAAGAAAAAGAAATGCTCAGAACTTCGGTCCCAGGAAAGTTTCCATAGAGACTTCTGCAGATGTCCATCCAACAGTGCCTGTCTCTGCCTGCACATTTTCCCAGGATGGGGAAAGAAGGATGAAGGAGACAGCTGAAATTCCCACCCACCCCTAGCCCATTTGCCAATGCTGAGGTCACCATCTGCTACTACCCTCACCTTCCTGTTACTTACCCTCCTTAACCTAAAAGGATTAAGAAGACAAGAAGGGCAGAAGTCCCTCTTTTGACAGTATCCTCTAATCAGCCCTGAAACAGGAGATCATAGTGCAGAAGCCTCCTAACTGGACTCCTTGATTCTGTACCTCTCTTCAATTTATTCTCAACACAACAGCTGGAGTGATCCTTTGAAACATGTCAGATCACATCACTTCTTGACTCAAATGGCCCCCTATTTCCCTCAGAGTTAAAAAAAAAAAACAGTCTTCACAATGGTCTACATATGATCTGACTTTCATTGTTTCTCAAACATGCCAGTCATGCTTCCACCCCAGGGTTTTTGCACCAGCTGTTTCTTGGACCTTTTCCTGGCAGATACCCAGTTGCCCTTATCTCCTTCAAACTTTTGCTCAAATACCTTGACAGGGACACCTTCCCTGAATAGTTCAACTGTCCCGCCATGTCCCCACTGTGTCTCTGCTCTCCCTCTCCATGTTCCACCACCTTGTTACTCATCCTATAGAACTCACTTGCATAAATTTAGTTACTAATCATGTCTATTGTTTTCATTCTTCATTAGAATTTTTAAAATAAAAGCAAAAAAACTTCAGAGAGAACAGAGAATTTTTGCAATTTTCCTCACATTTTTTATCCCTAAGGCCTGGAATAATAAATATCTGCACATACTGTTGTGCAAATGTTTGTTGAATGAAGAAAGAGTGGTTGAAATAATGCTTTTTGGCTACATAGATCTGGATTTGAATCTCAGCTCTATTGTTTGTTAGTACCTGCATAATCTTTGGTAACTTTCAAAAGTTCTCTGAACCCCAATTTCCTCAACTCTGAAGTGAGGGTAAAAATAACTAACTCGGAGAGTGCAGTGCCTGTTGTGTAGCCAATAAATGGAGACCATTACTATGCATTGTGGGACCTTCTGGAAGCAGAATATAAAAGCAAATGACAAGGTGTAGGACTTTGGAGCGAGGGAAGGGGTAGTGTGTTGGGAGATAAGAAATGGAGAGAGAATGTCCTCAGCTCTTATGCATCTCTGAGTATGTGCCTATAAACCAACATACATTAAGGATAAAAATGGACATCATTTAACCAAAGAGATCTACAACACAATGAATTTGATGAATAATGCAGATAATAATTAAGGTAGCTGACCAGTATAATGGTTTGAAGGTGAGAAATTTACAGATTTCATAAAATATTGTTAGTCACCTACTACTAATATAATATTGTAAGTCAGCTGTAACTGAAAAATTAAAAATTATCTATAGTTGGTATGCACTATCAAGTATTTTTCTTTTTAATACTTCAGAATCGGTATCTCTACGGGATCTCAAGGTTATTCAGGTTGTCTCCATTTCATGCATTTGAGAATGTCATTATTGACTTTGCACTTGCCAGTCTTCCCTGTGTCTGTTATTTAGACTGGCCTTGGCAGCAAGGAAAGGCCATATGGTGCCCATCCATATGGATGGTCTGGCTGAGTTTTAGAGTCTTATTCCCTATCGATACTCCTGTTGTGTGAACAGAATGACTTGTATTTAAGAGTAGAAGATGTGAGATTCCAGCCTTGCATGTAGTATCAGTCAGAAAATGTGCTCAACTGTGAGTAGCAGAGACATGAAAAGCAGGGCTAAAATAAATTAGGTGTGATATGGTGGCTCCTAATCATAGATCTTCTTTCTCTATTCTCTATCTTCTATCTTCTATTGGCTTGTAGCTTCCTTAATCAAGGCTGCCTCATAGTCACAAAGTGGCTACTCGAACTCTAGCCAGAATTTCCTCCTTTTAGGAAGAAAGAAAGGGAAAAACAGGGGACAAAGGGAACATACTAGATGAGCTCTTACCCCTTTATTAGGAGATTTACCAGATGACCCATCCAATAACTTCTCCTTACATCTCACTGGCTAGAATTTAGCATATTCCCTTCCCCTCTTCCCAGGCAGGTTGGGAAATCCAGCATATTTCAGTTAAGCATGATGCTGCTTTAATAAAAGCAGGATTCTATATGAAAAGGAGAGGTAGAGATAGTAGATATTGAGTAGGCATCTAGAAGTCTCTTGTCTGGACAGATACTTTAATTTTTGCAATAAACAGGGAATATGAAAAAATGACTATCATAGCTTGCTGGTGACTTTCTAGTTACCTTTGCATGAGCCTAGAAATTAAAACACTTCCCTGAGTTCTCTAAATAGTGATTTATAGAGATTATCTTTTTAAGATTTTATTTATTGATTTTTAGAGAGAGGGGAAGGGGAGGAAAGGGAGGGACAGAAACATCAACATGTGGTTGCCTCTTATGTGCCCTGTACTGGGGACCTAGCCTGCAACCCAGGCATGTGTCTTGACTGGGAATCAAACCAGCAGCCCTTTGCTTCACAGTCTGGTGTTCAATCCACTGAGCCACACCAGTCAGGGTGAGATTATCTTTTTAAAGAGACAATCCTTATATGGTGTCTACCTCATCCCACCAAGACTCCAGTTCAGCTTTTGCTGACCAGACCTCCATTTGGCTGACCACATAGGGTATTCCTATTTTTCCCCACTGGGCTCTGTAGGAGGAAGTACTTCTCAGAGCCCCATCATTACGATCATCCTGGCTGCTGCAATGCTCCAGGATCAGAAACCCCTTTGTGTGACCAAGAGCCCTGCCTGCCCCTTACTCCTACACAATACATACTGTACAATTGATATTTGGGGAGCCATATTTGTTCTTCACTTAGGAAACTCTCTGAGAATCCTTTAAGCAGTCATTAGCTCTTTGGGGTCACCAGGGATCAATTTTGCTACATTTCACCCTAGCCAGCCACTTTTGTGGGTACCATCCCAAGGGCTAATCTACTAAATGGCCCCTCAGTTGCCTGAAAGAGTTACACAGCTTCAGAAAGTACCTGACTTACTCTCGTACAGCGGCCCATCCACTTAGAAGTTCTGACTGCCAAAAAAACCACTGAGAAGTTCTGACTGCCAAAAAAAAAGTTACAGAACACGTGGTATTGCTAATCACGTCCTAATACTACTTGAGGAATGGGAAAGTATGAAAGTCAAAAATTTGTTCTAAAGATCAAGTATGGCATCACTTGGGACAGAGCCCATGGAAAATAACACATGAATATGTATACACACATACCCACATACCCACAACTTTCCCTCCCTTCCAAGTCCAGTGGTTTTGTTGTTGTTGCTGTTGCTGCTGCTGTTGCTGTTGTTGTTGTTATTCTCTAAGTAAAAGAGAATCTTCATCCACTATGAGAAAGATAAGCCTTCGATTTTGGGTCTGATTTTTTTTCCCTCCTACGGAGATGGCTCCATGGAGCTTTCAACTTGTCAGATATAATCTGTGCTGGACGCACAGTCTTGAGGGGATGCCAGCCACAGAATCTGTGGTGTCGGATGAACATGGTGTAGAATGCAAATGCAAAGGCACACAGAGGTGATGAACATACAGTTTTCCCTCTCTGAGAAGGAATAGACAAGATGCTAGACCTGCAACAAATGACATGGGCCTCTTTTGACAGAGAGTAGCCCAGAGCCTGAGCTGGTCACATGGATAATTCCCAAAGGCTACATGTCCTCACAACTCTCTTGTCATTCCCACTGAGACATCTTGGAAAGAAGGCCAAATCGCCCTTCATCAGGATATGCTGATTCACACAGACAGCTAAACCAAGATGGCTTTGGTGAACACACTCTACGGGATGAAATGAGTTCCCCTGTGGTCTGCTGCCCTGTTGCTGTTAAACTGAAACCAGAGCAGCTCAGAGTTGCTAAGAGATTGTCACATTGCTGCAGGAAGAATTTACACGATTGGTGCCCTCGGGCAAGTCGTGCTGAATCTGTCAGTATTCCAGACTATGTAATTTTTTTTTCAGCTATTTCTTCATTCCAGCCTGCATGAAGTACTTCTCTCTGCACTTATATAGTGGGCATTTACAGCCCTGTCAGTTCTGAAGAAGGGCAAAGACTGGCTACCAGAACTGTGGGTTCAAGGGCTGACCCTAGGGACAAAACTGCAAAGAAAGCACCTGGAAGGAGGTGAGCCAAGACAAAGGGAGAAATGAGGACATCTCCCTAGGAACCAAGAGCTAGGGTCTGAAACTTGCTGAGTAGTCCAACAATGGGTTTGCACTAGGAACAAAGATCAGGGTTAAATGGTGGGGCAGAACCAACGTGTAGCATGTATGTTGCTCAATTTGCCCTTTCCCTTCTCTGCGTAATAGGAAATCAATGTCTGTAGCCCCAACTGACAAAGCCTGCTCAGGTACCTTCACACACCTTTGCCACAGCTCATTGGATCAGAGGAACATCTGACTCAGAGCCAGTCCATCAGTGGATCAGCCACCATCTGATATCTTCTCTCTCATATTTAAAAAAAAAAAAAAAAGATATGCTCATTTCAACTAGTTGGATACTACTGGGTATTAGATCTCTAGAGTCACAGAAAATGGGGACCATAGACAATGCCACAACAATGTCACATGCAAGCAACAGTCACAGGGCAGCCTTTGAAGGAAGCTGATGTGGAAAAGAACAAAGATATGCAGAGAGTAGCAAAAGTGACTTTGCTCATGTAGATCATGTGACTTCAGAGTGAGAGGGAAACGGGGAGAGTAGCTGACAATTTTTCAGTTCCCAAGAAATCTGGAGGCTATTCCTTCAGTCGGGTTCTCTGAGATGCACTGCACCCTAACAATCTGACTGTGAACACTAGTCCCGTGTGGTCCCCCCACGCTCAGCATACAGTGTTGTAGAGGGCTGCTGTTCCAAACAGAATCTTAGGGTTGCTAGGAGAAGAGTCTCACTGAGGCCACCCTAAGAAAGTAAATTTTCACAAAGACACCTGGGAACTGGCTCCAGGAGCAGAGAAACTTCTGAGAACCAAGACAGGTTAGGGACCCGCTGCGCTGTCTCTCTGCTTCCCTCAGACCCTCCACGGCCTCCCTCTGATGGTGCCTCTGTCCCTCTCTGTGCTCTGCCCAGTTCTCTGCATGCCAACCAGCTGCTTTATTCTTCCCTTCCATCCTGTGTAGCTTTCCTCTACTTCAAAGATTTGGCTCCCTCATAGCTTTTGTATTGTCATAACCTCAGTCTACCAGGACCCTTCACGGCCCTCCCTAACCTCATAGCTTCTCTTTATAGATTCCTTCTGCTTCAGATCCCATGCTAACTTTATTTTCTAGTTCAGGTTCAAAAGAGGGAATATGATTAGCCCTGCACATCCTTTCTCCCCAGGTCATAGGCTGCCCAGCATCTGGTTTGTCTATTCTTGGATCAAAGCCCACTCCTTATACCTCAGCTCCAGCCAGTAGGGCAGAGTCCCACAGCACAAAACAGCAATCCAGCCCCGCCCGCTTAGAAGGGGTTCTGAGCATGGCAGACACTGTGACAAACATGCTTAACATGCCAACCCCTCTTTGCCACAGATATCCTTGAGATTCCACCCTCTTTTTTCCAAGAAACAATTAATTATGTAATAAAATGATCTTTCTTGTGATGTTAACAATCATGTAATTTTTTTTATTTTCTTCTTTTCCTTTACAGAAGTTACCAAGCTTTCCATAAGTAATAGTCTTACTTTTAAAACCAGGACTATTGTGTTAAATATTAACAAAACAGATATAACATCATGTACACAACAAATATATATTGAGCACCAACCATGTCCAGGTCCTATGCTAAATGCTGTGACTCTAGTGGTGAACAAGAAAAGGACCTCTCGTCATGGAACATGGGTAATCACAAAATTTATTAGCCAAATCAGGACACTTTTGAGGGTGAAAAGGGGTGCTATTAATAATCAGACCAGGACAAAACTGGACCCCTGCTGAGTAAACTGGGGCACATGGCGACCGTTGTCATTCACAAGTGTCAGCTAACATTCTAACGTTGCTGTGTATTTGGGCAGAGGACTAAGGCCTTCACTCTCCCCTCAAAGTTAATTTCTAACCTTAAGGAATTCAGAGACTGTGACAGACGGTTACTGCATATAGCAGTGCCTGTAACAGTCCTTCACACTGCAGCATCCCCATTCTACGCTTTGGAAAACAGCTAAAGTTCCTAATCACCCAGCAAGGGCAAGAAAAGGGGAAGAGGGAAGAGCAGGGTAGGGAAAGGGTACTAGCATTTATTGATCAGTTCCCATGTGTCAGTTACAGATCAGGTACTTGCCACATGTACTCAAAATCTTATGACAACTTGTTGATGTGCGGTGTCATTATATCTATTCTGCTGATGAAGGAAAAAAAAACAAGACTCAGAGAGTTTAATTACATCGCTCAAGGTAATACATTTAACATCAGGACTAAAATTCAAAACTAATTCTACTAACTCCACTGCATCAAGCCACCTCTCAGAAACTGAATTGAGACCTTACAGTACTGAAACACTACGGCTCCTAGTTTTCCCTAAAGTAAATGTGAATAGGCCAATGGGGCTGTCAAAAAAAAAGCCCAAGGATAGTGGTCATTTCTTCCAAATCATCAGTTTCTCAGCTTATACCAAGTAGGAATGTAGAAAATAAGCTTAACTGGATGCTGCTCCTTGAAGTATTTCTCATGGTCCTCATGTAGGTGGTATCTGAATTTGCCATGTAATTTTAAAATGAGATTTTACAATGCAAAGGAAACCTCTGAGGAGTGCAGTTAGCCTAGGGAAAAACGCCCAATATGCTGAAAAATGTTTGGAAGTAATTTCCCATCAGCTGGGTCAACAGAGAAAAATTCCATTGATAACGGATTGGTTCATTAGAGAGATGTGCCAAATTCTGTTTTGACAAACACCATCACAACTCAAACCTCTGTTCACTTTGAGGGAACATGACCTGCATCAACTTGTTCCCTAGCATGAAAGTGGGGGAAAAGGAGATTTTTCTGGGAGAATTTTGCTATGACTCTTTGGGCTTTTCCAGTTGCTACAGTCTACACATATTGACAAATGAAAGGACTTTGAGGCAGGAAAAAAGAGTCTTGAAATAAAATCACCTATCACATGTTTTCTCGATGCTCTATGTTAGCAAAAGCTATTTACAAACTAGCATTAAAAGAATGTAGGAAAAACATAAAACCAGCACGAAAAAATACTAAATTTGTGATTTGTTTCAGCTCTGCTTCAGATCGCAATCACACACTTTGCACTACATGTCTTCGGGGGAGCCATTCCAAAGGCACCGCAGCTGGAAGGCCCTCCTGAAATAGAAAGTGTCTTTTTACCCTATGATCTCTCTTGAAACAAAAGAGCTTCCTAATGACGTATTTTAGAAATAAACGCTAAAATTAAAGTTCAAGCTTATGTTCTCATTGTACTTAAAATTTGACAGAGAAGGAAATGGAAGAACAGAGTTTGGTGAGGAAAGGAACTTCAAGATTTGAATGTTTGGGTTTGGCATAAATAGAATGGGTCATTTCATTTAATGTAAAAGGAAAACAAGACCCTTTTGTCCCAAATAAGTAACCAAGGTATCTATTCCAGAACTTGCCCTGTTCTTTATCTTTAGCGCTCAAGGCTGCAATTCAAACCAGTGTTTTAAAATACCTGGGGTCTATATTCTCCCTCAGTTTCTTCCATTAGCTAAGAAATACAATCCTCTTTCCTGTTGTGTAGCTGATGACAAAAACTGGCTAGCACAAGAATGCCCCGCTGAATTCACAGTCGGCTTTGCAGAGCTGAACTGTACAGAAATAAATGCAACTACTTACTGTCTCACTGAATTATGGATTTTAGACAACTGTTTAATAAGGAGGAAAACACTTAAGACAGCTTCTATTGGATTTTGCACACACGTAAAACTAAGATGAAACAGAAGCTGATAACAGATTTTGCAGGGAATGTTAAATTATAAGTTTAGGATCATTTAGAAGCCTAGATATCTTCACAAGGACAAACCCCATAATTATGTTAGTAATCTTGGAAGTGTGTGATTATAGCTTTAAATGATCAAATCCTTCTTTACTACAACTTTGGATTAAAAACTTTTGTTACTCCTATGTCCTTTATTTAGCTTCTGTATCTACAAAAAAGCAACAAACCCTCCAAATGTCTGCCACTTCCCCTCCTTCGATTGCTCAATTGTTCAGGAGACTGCATTATAGGAATCACTAATTGCAAATTCCTCAGCAGAAGGTGAGGTTCTTCAAATCTACGATGTATTTGTATTCTGTATTTTCGAGGGAACTTAGTAAAGTTACAAGCACAAAGCTGGCCCTCAGAAAATGCTTTCTTTTTTATTTTTTTGTTCTTGTTCAATTACAGTTGTCCCCATTTTCCCCCATTACTCTCCCCTGCCCTGCCCAGCCCCCTCCCACATTCAATCCTTCCCCCACCATTGTCTTTGTCCGTGGGTCTTTTATACATGTTCCTTGACCTGACCCTTCACCTATTTCCCCCATTGTCTCCCTCCCCCGCCCCTCTGGTCACTGTCTGTTTGTTCTTTATTTCCATGTCTCTGGTTCTATTTTGCTCATTTGTTTGTTTTGTTGATTAGGTTACACTTACGGGTGAGATCATAGGGTATTTGTCTTTCACTGCCTGGCTTATTTCACTTAGCATAAGTTTTCTGATTGATTCGAATTTTTATGGTAAACCAGAGACTCACAAGAACTCCTATGTTTGTTATTTTGTAATTGTTAATTTATTTAGATTTGCTGATAGTCCACCAAATGTCAGTCTGCTAAGTGATTTGATATGCACAGCCTTCCTGCTGTAGCAGCTCCCAATCTACTGCAAAGAAAACAAGGAAACCAGAAAATCTAACACTATGTGATAAACACGAAACATGATGGTAGCATATGAAAGAAGCACCTTACACATTCAGAGGAGGACTCAAAGCTTTGGTAGAGGTGTTGTCTAAGCTGAAATTTTAAAGCACAGTGAAAAGAGAGGGAAAGGAGATTCTAGACAGAAGGAAAAGCATACAGCGAAGATGAAGATTTAGGAGAAAAACCATGTATTAGGGACTGCAGATAGCAGGAATAAACCATACACCACAGATGGGGACAAGAACAAAATGGGAACTGTGACAAGGGGGACACTTTGGAGAGCTTTGGGCACCAGGCTAACTCACTCTTCATGTACAACCTTGTAATACAAACTGTTGATGCTTCTGAGTTCTCATCCTTGGCAGAGGTTGAATATACCCTATCCCCCATAAGGAGCCATGACTAGGGCCAAGCAAAACAGAAGAGAAGATGCTTTAAAATCAGGTAATATAATTCAGCAGCTATTCTTCGAGACTAAGTGATTTTAACGTATGAACACATTATAAACTTCCTTCCCCACTTCCACTCTCTTCCCCTTGCGTCTCTTAATCCTTACTAGATTCTGATTCTTACTACATGAAGTCATCCAGTGAAAGGGGGAAGGTATGTATGGGAAAATAGGCATAAGAGAATATTAATTTTGTAAAGGTAATTGTAGATACACTATACAGAGGAGTCCGCCCCATGAGTCCCCAAATTGTTAAAAATAATTAAATCTATATATTCTTTGTGCTGAATCCACATAGACCTAACTTTCAGTAAGCTTTTGCCAAATCATAAAACATAAATACTAACAACATTCCTTTTTGATCAAACTGGATATATTCACAATAGGTCTTTATTATTGAGCAAGTAAAATAAACTTTCTGGTGAGCAGTTTAACAAAACATATTCAAGACTTTAAATTTTTTCATACCACCCTGGCTGGTGTGGCTCAATGGATTGAGTGCCAGCCTGTGAACCAAAGAAAGGGTTGATTCCTAGTTAGGGAACATGCCTGGGTTGCAGACCAGACCCCATTAGGGGACACGTGAGAGGCAACCACACATTGATGTTTCTCTCCCTCTCTTTCTCCCTCCCTTCCCCTTTGTCTAAAAATAAATAAATAAAATATTTTAAAAATGTTTTCATACCTTTTACTTCTGTGAAGTTACTGTTAAGAAATAAATAAGGGCCCTGGCTGGTGTAGCTCAGTGGATTGAGCGCGGGCCTGTGAAACAAAGGATCGTGGTTCGATTCTCAGTCAGCGCACATGCCTGGGTTGCAGGCCAGTTCCCAGCATGGGACACATAAGAGGCAACCATACATTGATATTTCTCTCCTTCTCCCTCTCTCCTACCCTTCCCCTCTAAAGATAAATAAATAAATATTTTTAAAAAAAAGAAAGAAAGAAAGAAATAAGGATATACACAGATTTGTCTTAACACCATCATGTTTTGATAATCATCATGATGAACATTATAACAGCTAAACATCATCAAAAATATTCCCATTATGGCCATTTCTAGCTACCAACACAAAGCACAGTATTAGGAAGAAATGCATATATCAACTCTACCAACAACAACAAAAAACAAATGGAGATTCTGTTCCATTTTGTGTTTTGGAAATCACACAATCTCACACACACAGCACCTTGGCCAGTCACGTGGTCACAGTCAGGTGCCCTCACGACCGCCAGGGGATCCAGAAGGAGAAAACTGGATGCAGTACTGGTGAGCCTGGTGATGTTTGCCAAGCTCCATCCTTGGGTATCCTCTTCCGTACCTGGCCAATCCATCATAGAATTCTCTTGAACAAAGATTATTCTCTACCACTAGCTTCAAAGTAAGTATCTCTACTTATGTATTACACATATAATTCACAGATATAAAGAAAAAATGAAATTGTTTCTGAGTAATGAGTTTATAAATTTATTTTCTTTTGATTAATTTATATTTCCTAATTTTTCCATAATAAACACTAATTGCTTTATAATAATAAAAAGTATTTTTATGTTTATTATATGTGTGTCTGTGTCTTCCTTGCATTATTCCTATAAATTCTTATTTTGACTCTAAGATGAAAAGGAAAAACAAAACACACAATCGGTTGGTTATCAATATTCTGGTCACTCACAGCATGTGTCCTTTATCTTTATCTTTAGAAGTTTCTCTTCCATTTTGCCTTAGAAACTGTACTTGACACTGACTGTCAAAATTCCTTAGAATCTAGATGATCTTATAGATTTCAGTTTACTCCAGTCAAACACCACAGTCTCCTCCAGATCACTGTGCCTTGGGAAAATCTGATTAATGTCCTTTCAAACTCCTCCCAGGACCACTGGTTAATGTCAAGAAAATAGAAATTATTCAAGGAAAATATTTTTGTTCACTTCCACCATTAAATTGTCTGAAGAAGAATGCTTTAATAAAAATAATTTGGTACCTCCAGTCAAGATGGAGGCTTAGCATTTACCTACAAATAGACAAAACAACTATCACCCAGAATCATCAGAAAATCAAGCTGTATGGAAGTTCAACAACCAAGGAATTAAAGAAGTCACATTCATCCAGATGGGTAGGAGGGTAGGAGAGGTGGAATGGGTGACCCCACACCCACAGGTGGAGGATAAAAATCTGGAGGGATACCTCAGGAGCGATGGATGCCGGCCCCACAACAGACCACCCAGTCCAGGGTTCCAGTGCCAGGGAGGTAAGTCCCTATAACTTCTGGCTACAAAAATCAGTAAGGGTGGAGCTGCAGAATAAACTGGGGGATAACCAGGCATCTCCTCTTAAAGGGCCCAAAACAGTCTTAGAACTTACACAGACTCACTCCCTCTGAGCTCCTGCACCAGGGCAGCAGCTGGAAGGGCACCAGCAGCATATGGGGAGAAACTGAAGTATCTGGCATCAGGGCAAGTGTCTGGAGACAGCTTCCTCCTGGACAAAACCCCAGAGGCCAGGCAGCAGCCATTGTGCTCTTTCTGAGCCCTCACCCACACAGAACCACAGAGCGAGCAGCAACACCACATACATCTGAGACTCTATGAACTTGGTTCACATGGGTTGCCCTGCACTGGTAATTACCAAATGCTCCTCCCCATCCAACTTACAGGTGCGCTTTTCTACAATAGGCTACACTACAAAGACAGGGAGTCAGAGCAACTCTACGTAATACAGACAGGAGGATGTTAAGAACAGTATAGGAAATGGAGAAGCTGAAGAACTTATATGCACGACCCATAAACATGAACTGGTGGAGGATTGCTGGAGGGAATGGGGGGTATTGTGTGGAGGGGGACAACGAGGGGAAAACGGGGGCAACTGTAACAGCATAATCAATAAAATATATTAAAAGAAGAAAAATTTTGGTAGTCAGTTCTTCAATTTTCATTTTTCCATGTCATTTCCACAATCTGAAATTTAATCCTCAGAGTCCATAAGAAGGTTGCTCAGCTGGGGCGGGGGGGCGGGGGGGGGGGAATACCCTAAATTAGCAATATGGGTGATTGCATTTATAAAATCTAAGCTTTAAAAAAAATTAAAATAAAATAAAATCTAAGCTTTAAATAAATAGAAGGTGTTATTACTTCTGGCTTTTCCCAAAACTAAAATCACCTTTGAAAGAGAAGAGATTTCAGCCTGTCAGTAAGACTCAGAAATATACAATAAGACAGCTGATGGCCGTTGGGAGAACCAGGTGAGGCCCCACAGTGCCTACTCTGAAGGGGACTGAAGCGCCATTGTCCTGTGTACAATATTTCTTGTATCTTGTGTCTTCTTCAGTAAATGTCTCTATTTTTCATATTACATGACTGGATACTTTCAGACAGAATTGCATGTCTAATATTCATTTGTACTTAGTATGCATGAGTTTCCTAAGAGAGATTGTTATATATATGCACGAACTTCTATTTCTTTTAATATCATCCTTCAGCATAATGCATTTGTTAGTAATTGTCTTTAGTATTGGAATAATAAAGATTTGCATCTACATTTTTAACCTGTAATAAATTATTTGCAATCTCTCTTGAATGTTCACTCATAAACCAAGTAATTTTTTTAAAGAATTTATTTATTTATTTAGAGAGAGGCGAAGGCAGGGAGAAAGAGAGGGAGAGAAACATCAGTCAGTTGCCTCACACATATCCCAACTGGGATTGAACCTGCAACCCAGGCATGACCGGGAATTGAACCAGCAACATTTTGCTTTGTGGGATGACGCTCAACCAACAGCCACTCCAGTCAGGGATAACCCAGGGTATTTTTTAAAGTGGATTTTCAAATAGCAAATGCATAAATCCAAATTATTTTAAAGAAAGTAAAAAATAAAGCATGAGACAAATTTATAAACATTTCAGAGACGTTTGGCACAACTCTGTCACCACTGCAGTACTCCCCTTCAAATCGGGTAACTATGTCCCAGCACCGAGTGTTTCGTCAGATAATGGAGGGATATTCATCGAATTGAAAAGAGCTAGAGTACAACATTAGGTTACAACTTTTATATATAGGAGAAGACACCATAGCAATGCCTTTCTTCCTTTTATCTGCTTTCTCCTTTGCTTCAGGCAAAAATATAAATGAAAAATGCCTCTACCTTCAATCAAATATCAAAGATAAAATGTCACCTGCTTGCTTGACTGCTTACAATGAGGTATAACAAATGTTAATCTATTTCTGCAGCCAACAGCAAGGCAAGGCTGAAAAGGGGAGAAGGGGATTAAAAGAGCTTTTCCCCAGTGGCATTTTTGAGACTTCAAAATGTTCTTAGAAGCTACTTAACAACAAAATCAGTTGATCCCATTGTTGTGGCTTGGAATTCCGCCTCAGTACATCCCAGCTGAGTAAGGAGGCTAGAGCGCTAGAGTGCTCATAATATTTCCAAAAGTTTTTAATTACAGCTCTTTAAAGAAGCCTTCTGAAAATTCTCCAGATTGCCACAAGACCCATGTCTCCAGGGCCAGGCCCACCACCCTGGAGAAAATCCCAGTCCAGATCACCATCTCAGAGGATCCCACCAAGCCTATTTCTGAAACTCTAACTCTGCCCAGCTTCCACCTCCCGCCCACGCTCCGGTTCCAAATCCTCTCTATGGTCAGAGTGTGTGTAGGAGACCCTCTCCACTCCATCACGGATTCCATATGGCTCCCCATTGTGCAGTGTCAGTTTCTGATCTCACTCCTTTGCTGCAGCCACAAGGGCCCAGCCCTTAACACTAACACCACAGAGGTGGCCCCGACGCACTGCACCACCACTGACCACCATGCCTGAGGGTTCAGATCCTGCTCAGTGGCTGATAAGAAGAGGAAGAGGAGGAGGAATGTAAGAAAGAACATCTTTCCTTTCTTCCTGTGATGGTTAATTTTATGAGTCCATTGAGTAGGCCATGATGCTCAACTGTTTACTCAAACAGCAATCTAGATAGTATTATGAAGGTATAATTTAGATTAACATTTAAGTTGGTAGACCTTGAGTAAAACAGATTGCCCTTCATAATGTGGGTGGTCCTCACCCAATCAGTTGAAGGCCTTCGAAGAAAAGACTGAGGTCCCCAGAAGAGAAAGGAACTCTGCCTCCATGCTGCCTTAAGACTCAAGACTATAACAACTCCTGCTGAAATTTCCGGCCAGCTGGCCTGCCCTGCAGATTTTAGACTTCCCAGCTCCTACGACTGTGTGAGCCAATTCCTAAAAAGAAAATATAGATAGATGATAGATAGATAGATAGATAGATACATACATACATACATACATACATACATACATAGACAGACTTATCAGTCTGTTTCTTCTGTTGGTTCTGATTCTCTAAAGTTCCCTGACTAGTATACTTCTCCAGCAGTTTTCCCCTTTTTATGAGACAGCATATAGGGCCTAAAAGGTGGACTTGTTCACTCAGCATCCCAATCCCCTCAACAAAGGTATCATCCAGACCTTCAGGGTATAGTTGAGAAGCTCAGTCATGTGACGCAGTCCAACCAACTTCTGGAGCATTTTATCCTGACCCACACCCAAAGGCTTAAAAGGAAATCAGTAGCAAGAGAACCCTCCCTTCTTGCCACATTGCTGCCTCAGACCCAGTGACTAGGGAACTCTGCTCCTCTTGCAAACAAAGAGTGCACTTTTCTTCTCTCTTCCCTTCTGTTTAGTGAGCACATACTATCTGACTAACCATGGAACAAGTGGTTAGGCCACTTCTGGAGTCTGTGTCCACTTCATGGTAATTGAGCCTCAATAAAGACAGAGGTTTCCCCTGACGTTACAAAAAGGTGAGAGGGGGGAAAAAAAGTAAGAGATCCCTCCTTGGGAATTATAAGGCCAAACTGCATTATTCCATTTCTCTGACTGCCATGGAACAGTAGTTTGGACAAGAGAACAGACCCCAATTCTACTTTGAGGCTTTTCATTCTTTCTATCTCTTTCATCTGAAACCTAAGTTGTTCTCTGCATGCATAAGTTAAACTCAGGTATCATCAGCTAAATTCTTCATCAGTGATTCAGAGTCACAACTCTCCAAACCAGGACGAATCTTCCTGATCCACACCCTTTCCATATGACACTCATGTGTTTTATCATCTTCATCTTTTAAGAGACAAAACCAATTTTTCATATGCTTTGTTCCACACCTTTTCCCATTCTCTGTTCACCATTTTCCTTTTCTTAATTTAGTCTCCCTCTGATATGGATTTGACCTGGATTATTCCAACAACTGCATTTTCCTTTTACTTCATGTTTGCCTCTATGGACCAAATCTCAACATATTTCTTCTCCATTCATTATATTTGGACTTTTTTACTCTTATACATACCATGAGTTCATAGACAATCTTGGAAAGCTTAAATTACAAGTAGCCAAGTGGTTTACCTACCTCCTATATATTTATTATCTTTATTCACATAAACAATGCACCAAAATTCTCTGGGAAATTGGCTCTGCTACTCCCAAGGTACAAGAATAAATTGTGTAAGATTCCCTGAGAGATTTAAAGCTGTCATTGTGGTAGACTGAAAATAACCAACACAACTGCTCCACTGAGGCCCAAAAATCCATTAATTACCACAGCTCAATTAATCCAAGAGACTAACTGGACGCCCAACAGGGTTGTGAAAATAGTCACTAAATAACCAAAAGGTCTTACAGAAGCACAGAGAATAAATAGCACTTGCGCCTGCCTGTAAAGGCAGAGATTGAATTCCTCCCCTCTGATTTCCTCCTCATCCACTGGAAAACTCATTACCCCCAAGGAGAAAGGGAAGGAAAAAGATCTCTGGACATAGGAGCTTCACCCAATAATGAGGCTCTCCCTAGGGACTGAACCACACTTTGTAGAAAAGACACAGCAGCTCGTGAATCATAACAGTGAAAGAAAGATCTGCAAGTAACAGTGTCTTGGCCCTAGAAGGAAAAGACATCTTGGTTAATTACCCTGATGAAATGTATGGAGGTAACCTGACAAGGCAAAAAGTAGAGTTTACCATCTAGTGATGATAAACAATATTAAAGAATGCAAGATGTGGAGGTGTCCTGACTTCAGATCCTGACTCACCATGTACCAGATATGTCATCTTGCTAAGTGTATCTAAGCCTCGGTGTGCTTACCTGTAAAGTGGGAGTAATCATAGGGTTGTGGTGAAGATTAAATAAATCATCTAAATTAAGCACTTAACTAAAGTTAAACAAGAGAAATGCTCTCAGAATGTTATGACTGAATGTTATTTATAATGGATCCCGTCAACAGTTATCCCATGCACCAACCACTCTCAGCTCCTGCTGAGTAATTTGTGGGGGGAAATGCACTGGCAGAAAAAGCCTTGGATTTTGACATACTGCTCAAAGACCAGGCAAGAATCTGAAAAAACTGAGGGGTAGTGTGAGTGTTTTTAGCCCAGGTAATAGTAAGAAATTTGAAAGATCAAAGAGGAATCAGAATCCAGTGAGTGAGCAGCTGGTATTATTAGTTGTGTTTGGCTTCCTGAATGAAGGTTGGAGGGCTCAGAACAACAGGTACCTGGCTGGGGATAGGGCTGGTGTACAGGAAAATCCACGGTCCATCGTGAGAATGAATAAACAAATTGTGGTCTGTTCATGTAATGGAATACTACTCACAAAAGAAGAAGTAGGTACTAAACACACAGCATGTGGATGAATTACAAAAACATTGCAAGTGAAAGAAGCCAAAAGACTGTTTGTCTCTGGAGGCGGTGGGGCAATTGACAGAAAAAGAAAATTTGAGGAGGGATAGAAATGTCCTGTATCTTGTCCTGTATCAGTGGTTTAGCAAAACTTGTGGAACTCAACTATGTCTACTTTATTGTATCTTGATTATCACTCAAAAACAATATAGTAAGAGTAAAAAATAAAGACATTTCAGAATAACAAAGACTGAGATCGAAAGAATTTTCCATTCACAGGCCCTCTTTAGAAAATATATTAAAGGACATGTCTCAGGAAGAAGAAATTAAATGAAGAAATTTTTAAAATGAGAGTAAAGAAGAAAAAAACTGGGGACACATCAACAGTGTAAGAGAATTCCAAAAATATTCACTAATCTTACATGGGTGTTTAAAAGATAGAATTAAATAATAATGACATGAAAAGCAGGAGCTATTGCATTTTCATGAAGAGTAGAAATATTGAGTAAATTTAAACTTTTCTAGGTCAAGTATGCATGAAAAAGGAATGTAGCTCCTAACAAAATAGAATAGTGTACAACTTCTGGAATAGAAGGGGATGTGGGAAGGTGTTTAGGAATAAAAAAAAGCTCAATGAATCAATAGACCCCATCGAATACATACATAAACACACATGCACACACACATATACACGCAAGAATGAAGAATCAGCACATATGTGGTAATTATAAAAGTGCAAAACGTAGTGGTAGAAACAGTGACACAGCAATCACAATAAACATGCACAGACTAAGCCCATCAGTCTTACACTGGTTTCTAAACACATATATTCTCTGACTATATACTGCTTACAAGAAATACACCTAAATATAATGACAAAAAGACTCAAAGTAAAGAGGTGAAAATTATATAATGGGCAAATATTAATGAAATAAAATTAATATAGGCACATTATATTAAATTACCCAAAAATATACTTCAGGGAGAAAACATGTGATTAAAAATACTACCTTGTAGTGACAAAATACATAATTTTTCAGAAAGATATAATAATCTTGAAACTATTTTTACTTAATAACATAGCTTCAAAATACATAAGACAAAAACAAAAAACTTATGAGGGGAAATGAATAAATACAAAATCATTGGGGGGGATTTTAACATCTTGTAGTAACTGCTATATAAAAAGCAGTAAGAGACTTCCGGCCAAGATGGAGGCATAGGTGGACACACTGTGCCTCCTCACACAACCAAAATTAAGGACAACAAAGATTTAGAAACAAGAAAACCTCTAGAACTAACAGAAAATTGAACTGTACAGAAGTCTGACAACCATTCATCCAGAGGCGGAGTCGCAGCAGGAAAAAGCAGAGGTTGGCGGACTGGGTGTGCAGGAGCCCCAGGTGCATAGGTGGCAGCTAGTGGACCCCAGGCACAGGGTGGCAATGGGCAGACCCAGCGAGGCCGTGCAAGGCAGCTGGCTGACCAGGCAGTCCCACATTCACACACAGATAATCTAGGCAAAAACGGGGAGTGAGACAGACCTGAGACAGGGCCCCAGTCCCAGGATATAAAACCTAAAAACACCAATTGAAAACACTTGTGGGGGTTGATGTGCTGGGATAGACTCCCAGCCTCACAGGAGAGTTTGTTGGAGAGACCCACAGGGTCCTAGAATGTACACAAGCCCACCCACATGGAAATTAGCACCAGAAGGGCCCAATTTGCTAGTGGAAAACAGCAGAAGGGACTGAAATACGAGAGAAAATGGAGCAAGCACCATTGTTCCCTCTCAGACCCCACATACATCATCACAACCCAACGACTGGGCTGCCCCACCCTGGGGAACACCTAAGACTCTGCCCCTCACTGCATAACAGCTGCGATCAGACCAAAAGAAAAAAAAAAATCAAACAATGGCTCAAACATGAGAACAAATCAAATCCCCAGAGCCAATTCATCTAAGTGACCAAGAGATAGCCAACCTATCAGATGCACAGTTCAAAGCCCTGGTGATCAGGATGCTCACAGAATTGGTTGATTTTGGTCGCAAATTAGATGAACAAATGAAGGCTACACTAAGTGAAATGAAGGAAAATACACAGGGAGCCAATAGTGATGGGAGGAAAACTGGGACTCAAATCAATGGAGTGGACCAGAAGGAAGAAAGAAACAACCAAACAGAACAGAATGAAGAAACAAGAATTCGAAAAAATGAGGAGAGGCTTAGGAACCTCCGGGACATCTTTAAACATCCCAACATCCAAATTATAGGGGTACCAGAACAGGAAGAGGAAGAGCAACAAGTGGAAAACTTATTTGAACAAATAATAAAGGAGAACTTCCCCAATCTGGCAAAGGAAATAGACTTCCAGGAAGTCCAGGAAGCTCACAGAGTCCCAAAGAAGTTGGACCCAAGGAGGAACACACCAAGCCACATCATAGTTACATTAGCCAAGGTGAAAATGAAGGAGAGAATTCTAGAAGCAGCAAGAGAAAAGGAGACAGTCACCTACACAAAGGAGTTCACATCAGACTGTCAGCTGATTTCTCAAAAGAGACCTTACAGGCAACAAGGGACTGGAAAGAAGTATTCCAAGTCATGAAAGGCAAGGACCTATATCCAAGATTGCTCTATCCAGCAAAGCTTTCATTTAGAATGGAAGGGAAGATAAAGCACTTCTCAGATAAGGTCAAGTTCAAGGAATTCATCATCACCAAGCCCTTATTCTATGAAATGTTAAAGGAACTTATCTAAGAAAAAGAAGATAAAAAATAGGACAGTAAAAAGCAAACTCACAGATGTTAACAACCACACCTAAAACAAAAGCAAACTAAGCCAACAACTAGAACATGAACAGAACTGCAGAAATGGAGATCATATGGAGGGTCAGCAACAGGGGAGTTGGAAGAGGAGAGAGGGGGAAAAGGTACAGAGAATAAGTAGCATAGATGGTAGGTAGAAAATAAACAGGGGGAGGGCAAGAACAGTGTGGGAAACGTAGAAGCTAAAGAATTTATGACACATGGACATGAACTAAAGGGATTGTGGGTGGGAGGGGGTGTGCAGGGTAGAGGGGAATGAAGGGGGGAATGGGACAACTGTAATAGCATAATCGATAGAATATATTTTTTAAAAAGCAGTAAGAAATGAACATTTTAAGCAGCACAATTAATAAACTTCACCAAATGGACTGCTACTTATACCCTAACCAAATATTAAAATTACATTTTATTTTCAAGAACACATGAATAATTTACCCAAAGTTGACTGGGTACTTGGCCACAAAGTAAGAATCAATAAAATCAAAACATTCTGTAGCATACAGACTGTAACCAAAGCACTACGATATTAGAAACCAATAGTTTAAAAATAAACCTCAAAATTATAAATGTTAGAAAAAATTTAAACACATTGTAAATAATTTATAGAGCCACAAATAAATCATAAAAAATTCTCACTATTCAGATATGACTGGCAATAAAGGTACTAAATATCAAAATTGATGTATGCAACTCAATACTCAGTTCTTAGGGGAAATTACAGCTTTAAATGCATATATTAGATAAGAAGAAAATCAGAAGGTTATGATTTCAGCATATATTCAAAAATTAGAAAATGAAAAACAGTATACCCAAATGAAGGAATGGAAAACAGAAAGGAAATAAAAACTATAAGGGCAGCAATTCATCGTATAGGAACAAAGGACAGAGTCAACAGAACCAAAGCTTCGGTCTTTGCAAAGACCAAAAACAAGCCAATCACGTGGCAAGACTGAATAAGACAAAGAATTAAGGTACAAATTAGCCATGTTAGACATGAACAAAAGATAAATAATTATAGATATATTAGAAATTTAAAGCGTCGTAAAAGAATACTTGAACAACTTGATATCAATAAATCCAAAACCTAGAAAGTCTCACATTTTTCAGAAACAGAACTTCAATTACCAAAATTTTCTCATAAAAAGAATAGAAAACCTGAATCAACTTATGATTACTTAAAAGGTGGAATCGGTGAAGACGTATGCCCTCCCCTGACTCAAAGAAAAGGGGCCACGATGATCGCACAGGTAGATGTCAAACCTGCAAGGAACCAGAATTTCCTAACTCATGAAGACACCGCCAGGCATGCAGAGAGGAAAGACTCCCCAACTCTTTGTCTGGGGCTCATGTAACCTTAGTGCCCAGTTACGGAGAATAGTGCAAACAAATTACAGGCCAAGCTCACTCATGAACATACATGTAAAAGTCTTAATTTAATGGCAACCAAATGAAGTACTTAAAAATAAACACGCCATAATCAAGTAACACTTATTTGAGGAATGTAAGGTTGATTTAATATTAAAAAATCAATAAAAGTAACACGCAACCCTCATAGATTATAAGAGAAAAGCCACGTGATACTCTCAAAAGATGCAAAAACAGAACAGATGAAATTGAACATCCATTCAAGTAAAAATTCTAAGCAAACGGGAATGGAGGGGAACTTTCTCTGTTTGATAAAGGGGTATCTACCAAAACCTTTCAACAAATATCACACTGAATAGAGAAATGTTTACAGCATTCCAGTTGAAGGAATAAGAGTGCCCTTTAACATTATTGGTATTCAGCATTTTCCTGGATGTCCTAGCTAAAGCAGAAAAAAAGAGGGTGATGTAAAAATTGGACCAGATGAATCAAAACTGTCAGTATTCACAGATGATATGATTGATGATTGTCTACATGGAAAAATCTATAAGATTATGTAAAGAAACTATTCAAAGCAATAAGAACTTGGTGGAAACAAAATACTACACAAAAATCAATAATATCTCTATATTCCAGAAACATCTGATGATAAAATATAATTTAAAAATCCTATCAGTCACAGTAGCAACAAAAATATAAGGTACATAAGGACATAGCTGACAAAAGATATTTATTATTATGGAAACAGTATAAAATTTTATTGAAGGATGTAAATTTTTTATAAAAATGAAAATCCTGCATGTTATGAGTAAGAAAGACTTAATGTTTTAAACAGCAATTCTCTTCAAATTAATCTATAAAGTCAGCACACTCCAATCTTGAAAGAACATTGATGGAAAAAGAAAATTACAAAATGATTTGCACAATATATAATACACAGGTTTGTCATTCATATAAATTTTTTAAACACAGAAAACAATCCTACATGTTAGTAAAAATTTAAAAGTAAGCCTGGTAATAATTTTTTTACTGTTATTCCCTTGTATGGTCTGAGATAAAAATATAAAATGTGAACCTCTGGTAAATTGGGGTGATGGTATATGAGTGCCTGATGAATTCTTTTCTGTACTTATTTGTATGTTTGAAATGAGTCAGACTAAACCACTAAAAAAGTCAATTAGGAGTTGTGTGTAAAGATGTGACTAAGAAGATCTGAAAAGACCCAAGGTCCATTGAGGTGAAGTGGAGGTGAACACAGACGGCAGAACGGAAGGGTGACAGGGACTTGAGGTTTAGGGAGCGGGGCCAGAGAGTACGAGTATCGGCCCCCACCTTACGAACCCTCACAAGCTCATAAACTTCTCCCTTTCTTTTCTCAATTCCATTTTTATTTAGCCACCTCTGGCATTTCTCCAGCTTCCCAGGTACCCTAACGTTCTTCTACGAGTAGTCTGGCAGCACTCACTGGAAAGGAATATGCCTGGCATTGAGGGCAAAATAAAGCACGTGTGGCTTGGCCTTCAGATTAGGATCCAGAAACCCCCAGACTCCGCTCCTTTTCTACCAGTAGCTGCCTCAGTTTCTTCATCTCAAAATGGGTATGATAGGAATACTTGCCTTGCTGGGTTATTCTAAAGTTTAAATAATATGATGTGGGCAGAGGTGAGTACATTGCCTGTCATACAGTAGATGCTGAATGAATGAGCAACATCAGCCCCACCAGGGAACTTGCCAGAAATAAAAACTTCTCAGCCCCACCCCAGGCCTACTGGATCAGAAACTCTCCGGGTGAAGCCCAGGAGTCTGTGTTTTGTGCCAACAAGCCCTCCAGGTCATTCTGATGACACAGGAGTATGAGAGCAACTGGGTTCAAATAATCCTGAGTTCCCCAAAAGCTGAGGTCAGGTAGCCTCCCCTCCAGCACATGGGCTGCCCGGAAGAGGAGTGAATACCTGAATGAAAAGAACCTGCTTTCAGGAAAGAGGAAGGGGCAATGCCAAGGGAGTAGCCAGATGTGCAGTAACATTCATTGATTAAGAGTCATCAACCAGCACTGGCTAACCATTGTGCACACATCATGCAACAACCTACAAGGCAGGCAGTATTCTCACATGCATAATATTGAAGCAGAGAAGAGGATTTATGCAACTTGCCCAAGATCACAGAACTGACCGGTGAGCCTGGATTCCCATCAAGCTGTCTGACTAGAGATTGCCTTCTAAACCATACCACCACATGAGGTTTTGTTTCATTTTCAAAGTTTCTTGACTTGCAAAATGGTGTCCTAGCCCCACATCCATTGTGACCCCACCCACCTGGAGGAGTCCAGGTGCCCTAGGTCACATCTGCAGCTTGCATCTCTCTAACCGCCTTTACAGACAAGGGAACTGAGGCGCAAAGGAGCTAAAATACTTCTGAATGCCCCTGAATCAGTCAACACCAGAACAAGAACTTGAAATTCAGTTCCCTTAGAATGAAAGATTTATGATATCTGTTAAAGGTACGTCTGTCTTAGCATGAGAGATTTATCTCCTTTTTCTATTCATTTAATTCGCTGTTAAATCTAGAGTTTTTTATTGAATTTATTGGAGTGACATCAGTTAATAAAATTACATAGGCTGCAAGTGTACAATTCTATAGCACATCATCTGTACAGTATTTGCCATCCAAAGTCAAGTCTTCTTCCGTCACCATTTGTTCCCCCACTTACCCTCTAAATCTGGAGCTTTAAACAAGTGAGCTATTTGCAGATTTTTAACTGGAGTAGAAAATGCTGAAGAGAAAAGATCCTAAATGAGCCATTGCACTTAAAGAGGAAAGGTCTTTTTTCCTTCATAAACCCTTTTAAAAAATTGTCATCTGCACTGTGGTAGCAGCTGTTCCATCCTCATATTTTACTCCACAGGGACTAACTTTGGGCTCCTTTTCTAAAAATTGGAAATCAGTATCAGTCAGGTGATGGAGAAAGCCAATGAAGTTCTGTGGGCCATATTCCCTTGCTGTGGTCACAAACACTCTTCTCTTCACCAGCATTGATCCGAAAACAGACAATTGTCTGTGTTTCTTATGTTGGCATGAGCACTCTTAGCCTACCTAGCATGGGCCATGCTTGCTTTGAACCAGATAAAAGACACCAATATTTCTCTAAAAAAACTTTTACTTGGGATAGTATTCAGAAGCCTTGTGTTTCTGCTGCTTTGGTCAAAATGGCTGAAAGATTCCGTACGAGACATCCACTCTATTTTCTATAAGCTGCTGCCCTTAAATTCCTAAACTGACTGAGGAATGGGGACAGAGTCACATCAATCAGTCAGCCAAAGAAAGGGTCAACAGAACAACTGCCTCTTCTCCGATTATCATCCTCTGAGATTGGGGTCCCTAATTTACCATTGGATCATTTTCAAGCTTTACGGCGCTGTCTGTCAACTTTTCACCCTCGTGAGGTAGATGGAATGATGAATTCCAGTTCTCCAGCCTCCTTTGTCACGGCTTCATCATGGCCAGAACATACATAGTCTCTTAAAGGGGGGCTGTACTACATGGCTTGCTTTCACCAGTGGCAGAAGGAAAGGAGCAACGGCCCAAAGCCTAGACACGAATATTTCTGTCTGCCACCTTGCTCCTCTGCTCTTGCCACAGGAAGAACTTGCCCCTCTTGATGGAGCTAGACGGCGGCTCCAGGGAGGACGAGAGACACGTGGGGCCGGTTTAGCCCAGGCCTGCAGTGAGAAGCAGAGCCACCCCAGACACTGCAGCATGGCAGTTGGCACCCGGCTGAGCCCGGCCAGGCGAGCTGACCCGCCTCTACCCCACACACCCATAAGCCAAGTGGGAGCTTGCTGTCATATGCTACTGCTATTTCAGGCTGCGTTAATGTGATGACAGTTAATTAAAACGCTCTTTTAAAAGAAAATTAGAGAAATCCATACCTAATATGAACCTATCAAAAATGTGATGTTTTCGGAGGCCATATAGCACCCCATAAGAGCACAGGCGTGGCACTTTAAAATTATTCCAAGCCTGTTTTAAATTTCACAATTAGTTGTAATTTAGCATTAATATATTCATGTAAACTTAATAGTAGTGTAATCAATATTAGTTACTAATAGGAAACGTTGATTGCCTGCTAAGTGCTATCATGCCAGGCCCCCGTATTACATGCTGCCATAACCCTGTAAGGTGGATATTATTATTCCAGTGTGGGAGAATGAGTAAAGGATTCTTTCCAACAGCTGGCATCAGAAGACCTCTACCTTAGTTAATGGACATTTCCATAAAAGATAGATAATATACACCTTATTCTCCTTTTTCTTATTTCTTCTTTCCTTCTTTCCACTGCTTGGGGCTTGGAGTGACGCTGGGACTGCACTGGGGTAATGAGAATAGGAGCTGAACCCAAGAGAGGGTGGAGGGAAAAGCCAGAAGCCTCCTGAATCCCTGGTGGTTGGAGCCACCAGGCCAGCCCTGGATTGTCCATCACTACATTTTAATGGGAAAGAAAAAAAGTCCTCTCATTTTATCTTCAAGTCTCTATTAACCACAGTCAATCCTAATTCTAATTGATAGGAGAGGGAATTGAACTTTACCCAGAAGCCAATCTCACTTAGGGTCAAAAAATAGGAGGACCTCAGCTAACATCTGAATTACAACTGTTTTCCAGACGGGAAACAGAGGGTTAAAGAGATTAAGTGACCCGCCCAAAGCTAGATTCCTAGATTCGTGGCAGAATAAAGTCTGGGCCAAGGTCTACCTGGCTTAAACCCTATATTCTACTTACTCCTTCTCTTCCAATTTCTGCCTCTCCCTTGGAGCTCACACAAATGCTGCTTTTTGAACATTGAACTTGTCTCCCTTCTCGGCTACAATCTGCACTCTCACTCTTCCCTCCCACCACTGGGGGTTAGGCTCCAGACCCTCAAGAAAACGGACCATTTCCCCAACCTTCCTTGACTCTCACCCAGCTTCAATAATGACTAGTATCCCTGCTGGAGCTTCCTCGCAACACAAAATTAGACATTAATTCAGTCATACCTCCCATAAGACCTTTTTACTGTATTTTTTTCCATTACCATTTAGCCTCTCTCTACCCCCTTCCACCTCCACCCACTGACAGCTCAGGGTGGAAGGGTGGGCAGGGGTAGAGGGATTGAGCAAAAAAGAAACAAAAAAAGAAAAAGAACTCAGGGACATGGACATAAGACTTTTGTTAAAGCTAGGCACAAATGCATTTTCTTCTTCAGGTTGAGTCACAGGGAGATTCCAGAATAATTTCTAAAAATATGAGTCTAACACATTCAAATCAGTTATTAAGTGAAGCTAGAGGTGTTTAGGGTATGTCCTTCCACCTCCTGAGATTGATATCAGAGGAAAACATGCCCTTTCCGAAAGCATTCTAGAATGCCACTGGGGGAGAGAGAATGCTAAGACAGCCTGACCCTTTTGGCATCTCTTTGGATCGAGTCTAATGAATTTGTTCTTAAAATAAGTTTTTCCTATTATGAAAGTAGTTGCTGTTCATTTTAAAATAATTGCAAAATAAAGGATTATAACTCAGTAAGAACCACTGTTAATATTTTGGTATTTTCAACTTCCAGTCTCTGCTCCATAAATTTTTTAAGGCCTTGCAATCACATGGCAGATAATAAACTTATGGAGAGCGATTGTTAAAAATAACTATTTTTATTTTTCAAGTTATGAATGCAGCTTGTAAAATATTCAGAAAATGGAAAGAAATATGAAAAAATAAAATCACTCAGAATGTCAACGCCTAAAGAAAATAAAAAACGTTTTAGTGCTTGTCCCAGCAGCCTTCCTACTATATATTTTTACATGATTGAAATCAAACTGTAGAGGCTACATTTTTAAGTAAATTCAACACAGAAACACACAGGTTTGATATAAAAAAAAATGTTGCAAAGAGTTCTTCCTTTGGAAACACAACGTTCAAGGTCATTAATAAGAATTTTAAAGAAGCTAAACATCGTCACTCACGCTCTTTGCCAACAACAAAAAAAAGGCTAATTTATTGCTCTTTGCTGCTCTGATTTTGTGGAAGGAAAACAATATGATTTGTTTAGTAATTTTTTGGCACAGTATTCCCAGCATGTAAATAATTTTGTCATTCTTAGTAAGTGCTTGCAGAATAACACCAATTATTGTTTCAAGTGGGTTTTCAAACATGGCAACAACATCCATCTGAATTAGGATAGGAAGAATATGGCCAAAAAAATAATTTCTGGTATGGATAAAAGAGCTAAAACAAAAACTGAAGAGCTGAGAGACCCACTGTCTTTGTTTGGCTGCTATGACAAAATACCACAGACTGGGTGTCTTAACAAACATTTATTTCTTACAGGTCTGGAGGCTGGAAGTCCAAGATCAAGGTGCCGGTAGATTTAGTGTCTGGAGAGAGCCTACTTCCTGGTTCACAGATGCCACCTTCCAGCTGTGTCCTCACATGGCTGAGGGACATCTCTGGGGTCTCCTCTATAAGGGAACTAATTGCATTCACAAAGGCTGCATCCTCATAATCTAATCACCTGCCAAAGGCCTACCTCCTAATACCATTACACTGGGGATCGGTTTTCAACATAAGAATTTGAGGGGACACATTCAGTCTATAACACCCTCTTCCTTTCGGTTCATCTTTTCTCTTCATGCTGTCCACTGATACACCTTCCGTGTTTGTTAACAGAGCACACGACTTTCTGGTTGCATCTCTCTTCCCATCTCCTGTTCCCACAAATTTCTAGGGACTGCCTCCTCTGAATAGATGAAGACAGAAGGGGAAGGCAGTAACTCTCACTGTGGACCCATACGGAGGTGCAGCTGAATCCCTGGCACAGCTCTGGGATTACATTTGCAATAAAATGAGTCAAAAGAAGAAAAACAGCTCTGTGACCACTGCCTGCCCCATAGGTCAGTCCATTATAATCATAATGCATATAACGTACATTACAACCTCCAAGCAGCATCGTCTTTAAAGAAGAAAAGCCCAAGAGTTTCTAATCTTCACTCTTTTCTTCTTCAAATATTAAGTATCCACAAGAACCATTAAACTCCCAGGAATACGTCTCTCCACTTCTCAGAAAGTTTCCCCGCCCTCGTCTGTACCAGCCATCCCTACCAGCCTGGTGCCTCAGTAGCCTCTCTCCTCCTTGGCGTCAAGGTGCAAGCTGTTGGCACTTGTGTCTCCTGCTAGACTCCTGTCATTCTCCTAGGCTTCTGACTGTTACTCTCATGAGGCTCCACCTAGATTTTTTGATCTTTTCCTGGAAGGAGATGGGGAGGGGAGTTAAGAGAGCAAAGGGCAGGTTTAAAAAAAAAAAAAAAGAAAGAGCTGTGGCTTTCATTACATTGTGTAATGTGGTCCAAGATGGAGGGATTTGAGAGGAATGAGATTGTCGGTGGTGTAGGGAGAGGAAACCAGTGAGACTGGATCACTAAGCATCTCCACTCCAGTGACACAGGATGTAAAGCACTCTCCTAGGACATGTCCCTCCTTCTCATGTTCCAAAACTCTTGCACAAGAGTCTGGATTGGGGGTAACTGAGGAACAAGCTCACACAGTGAGTGAGCCAAGTTCACACGGAAGGTTTGTGAGAACACATACCACAGCAGAGATGCAGCACTAACAGCCTCCACCAACCAACCCTCCGGACCTCCACTTCCTCCTCAGCTGCCCCCAGCGGCCACCACCTAGGTGCTAGTTACCATTTTTTCCTCTTTGAAGAAAATGTTAAAATGTGAAAAATATAGAGAATAAAAGTCCTATTGAGAATAGATCACCATTAATATATTCTGTGTGCCTTACAATCTTGTTTTGTGATTTTATTGATGCTAAGCTGGTTAAGACATTCACACGATTCAAAATATAAAAGTTAAGAAAGGATATATGGTGAAAACTCTCCTCCATCCACTGTTGCCCAGACATCCAGCTCTCTGCCCCCAGAGGCTACCGTGTTTTAAATAGTTTTAAAATAAAAGAAATAAAACATTATAGATATAGCTGAAGTCTCCTTTTTCCCATTCTCTTTCAATGCTCCCTGGAGACAGCCATTATCATGAATTTGATGCACTTTCCAATGCCTTTTTATGGTTCCTACATACATATGCATGTATTTGTGGACCACAGGGAGTTTTTTGTACAGCGTGCTTTTTGTAACTCACATCAATGGTGTCATACCTTTAAACGCAACCCTGCTCTGCCAGTTCGGTCCTTTTAACTGTTATCTGATATTCTTGTGTATGACTACACTGTATTTTATTCATCCATTTTCCTATTGATAGATAGGAAGTTTTCTCCTATTTTTCAATAATATAAACACTGCTATCACTTTGGTGTCTAAATTAAAATAGTGCTTAGGGCCATTTCTCCCCAGATGGATCTATAAATTCAAAATAATCGAGCCAAAATCTAATAGGATATTTTATGAAAATTGATAAGCTAATTCTAAAGTCCATCTGGAAGAGAAGAGAAACGAGGACTGGCAAATATTTCTTAATAAAAGGCAAGGAAACTTGCCCTTGAGTTTTATAATCTGCTTTTTTCCCCACTCAGTAAAGTATGCTCGGAGCAGAGGGATTATCTGGGCGCCTCTGAGAGAGAAAAGGCGGCCCTTCTTCCCCTGGAGGTGGTTTTGTCTGCTTGGGATACTGGAGATGGTGCTTCAGAAGGAAGCTAACCCAGCAAGGGCCGAACAGGAACAATCAAGAGACGCTGAGCTAGACCCTGAAACGGCGCAGCTGGAGCCAGTCCTACCTCTGCCCTTGTGGTTACTTAGATAATCAGTGTCCTCAGTTGCAGTCAAGGAGCAGGGAGGGGGACAATTATTCTGTTTGTAGCCAAAAGTATGCTGACCGATACAATGTCTCACAGTGACTGATGTAATCAATCCTG
Source organism: Glossophaga mutica (assembly GCA_039655065.1). NCBI lineage: Eukaryota > Metazoa > Chordata > Mammalia > Chiroptera > Phyllostomidae > Glossophaga > Glossophaga mutica. The sequence continues at coordinate 18,042,829 of CM077304.1, read as the reverse complement.
GAGTACTGGATGTTTTAGCAATTAAAAAATTTTTTTCATCCCCCAGCCCCAACAAAATACTACAAGGAATATCCTTGTTGCTAAATCTCTATGTAAATCTGTGATTATTTTGTTATGATTATTCCTAAACAATGCCTACTCAAGTGGGATAACTAAACCCAGAATACGGAAAGAAGAGGTATACGTGACAGAAAACAATGTAACAAATTCTAATTCAATAGAGGAAAAAATGGAAACTAAAACAATCTCCGAGTCCCCGCCCTGTGCCTAATGTTTCCTCTTTCACTTACCATTTCAAAAGGGTCAGCACCGCTTCCTGCCTGGGCCCGGCACCAAGGCCTCTGACTCTATTTGCTACCAGTAAAATAGCATTGGTAACAAAGATCATAGTTAATATTTATTAGGCATTTTTGTAGACAGCAAGGTATGAATATATTCTCTCATTTAATCTTCATAGCAACCCTATGAAGAAGGTACTATTATTCCTTTTATTTTCTAAGTAAGGGGGTGAGGCTTAGGGCGAGTTCGTGACTTGTCCAGGATCACGCTGCCACATGAAGGGGCTGGGATTCCAATCTGGGGCCTCCTGCTCACATTCCTGCTTTTCTGGCTGGCCCCAGAGTCTTTTCTGAGAGCTCCACTTCCAGATCTTCCCATCCAGTTTCCTAGCTTTGTCATCGGTTCTTTTAGACCACATTAAAAGAATAAATATTAAAAGATTCGAAAAGAATAAATGCCAGAGTTGTCAAAAGGCATGTAAGCCGAAGGATTCTCAGCAGCCTACCCTCCTGCCTCCGTTGCTGCAGAGGCGGTGGCTCACCTGGAGGGAGGCCTTGGTCTGGGTGGAGCTGAGCAAGAGAAAATGCGTCTCAGTACTGTTCCTGTATCTTTGCCATCGTGACCGTTCCTTCTCTTTCAAACTAAGTCAAAACCCTCAGCATGGCTTACCAAAGGCCATGCACAAACATCCCCTGTTCTGGACACTGTTATTGCTTCCCCAGCATGCAACCCTCCTTTCCTGCTTCCCCAGAACTTCTCCTGTCCCCTGGAGATCCATGTGGTTCCAGGGATGTGGTTTCACCCACAGCTTGAGTGGTAGGACATGTGACTTAGGGTCAGCCCTACAAGATGTGAGTGACTCAGAGACTGTCCAATGAAAGTGGCTCTTGACCAAAACAGCCTTAATATTTCCATCAGCCTCACTAACATTTAAGCTGGCTTCATAGCTCTAGGACCTTGGCCTCTTTTTCCTAGAGCCTTTTTTTTTCTTTTTTTCTTCCTTTTCTTTACTTTAAAAGACTTGTTATTGTAAATCTTCTACAACCCAGAAATGTCTTCCTGATGGACCAGGGAGCCATTTCTTTGAAATGTAGAGCTGAGAGAGCTCCTGTCTCCCAGTCTCTGTGGGAAAGTGGGAGTCTAACTTTGGTCAGGGCCAAGCAGCAAACACAGGTGGCCTAATCATATCGACCAACCTCTCTACTAATGTCCTGCAGTACTTTTCCACTGGCTCATCCCAGCACTTAAATGTTCTCCCATCTTTTGTTTCAGCAGAGTTGAGTTCAATCTCTCCTATTATAGCTTCTGAGATGAAAACAATCTCACGCTAGACGGGACTGAGGAACCACAGGGTCATGTGGCCACTTGTTAAACAGACATCTTGGGATCTGGAAACAACCAGTCTTGGGACGAAGCTGACCTCACGTGGATGGAAGACAGAACAAAGACATGGGTGGGGACTGGGGAGAGACTTAGAGTCTGATTCCTTGAGGACATCACTGACATACTGGATCAGGTCTTACCCTAGAACTGTTCTCCCTCTCAGCTTTCCAAACACATGAGCTAATGAATTCCTTTTGTTGTTTTGGCCAATTTGGGTTACAGTTTTTGTTAATTGCAACCAAAAGTGTTCTGTTTCCTCTCCTGTCTGGAGTTTTTGAGCACAACACTTGGATCTCAGCCTCCCAATAACAGCAAAGCTAAGACTTACATGGCACTTTCTACGTGCCAGGAACTCTCCTAATCACTTTACTCATTTTGATTTATTTAAGCCTCACAACAGTCCCATCTGCTAGTTGGTAGGGGTTTTTTAAGCCCATTTTAGAAATGAGGAGAGTGAGGCACAAAAATAGGTTAAATCACTTTGCCAAAGCTAGCAGGTGGCAGGGCCAAGGTCAAGACCCATCTGACCCTCTGGCTCTGGAATTCTTGGTCTTAACCAGACTACCAGCAGCTCACCTAGCATCAGCTCAGACTGGGGAAGTCAGGAGTGGGATGTGGGTGGGGGACAAACAGATGTTTATTTCCACATTTTTTTAGGGTACTTGAAGGTACACGTGCCAGGTTTCATTACCCAAAATGCAACTTAGAATTGGAGGGTGTCATTCTCCCGAGTCACTAATGAAACTTCTTCTGCCGGGTGATTTCTCAGCTGCTGACAGTGGTTGCCTACGGCTGGGTCGATATTTTCATGTCTACTCATAATCCCGTGTGTCAAGATCACTGAAAAATAAATGCCAGGGTTTTTTCATCATGTTTCAGCAGCTGCTTTGATTTTAGACACCAAGTCTAATGTCTCTCTGCCAGGTATTATGTGTGCAGAATTCAAGATGTGTAAATTTTACGTAGGATTTACTCACATAAACATGGACATTTTCTCAACTATTGCGCTTTTGGAAGGAAAGCAGCCCATGAGCCTCTTTCACTTTGCTGAGGTGGCTGTGGAAGCTTCAACCAATGACACTTGGGTTTCAAACTATGCCTTCATCTCCATGACACATACTCTTAAAGTTTTCATTAAGAAAGAAAAAGCAAACCTAGAGTGCTGCAAAAATTCTCTTTGCCATCAGGAGCTTAAAATATTTTACACAATAATCACCTTTAATGTCACTGAATGGGCACTATTTTCTTTATTATCCTACCAGTCCCTCTCTTTGCCTTCTTTTTTCTATTTATTAATTCAACCATGAAAAGGGCTCAAGAAGTGAAAGAAAAAAATAAGAAAATGTGGGCAGTGCTTTCAAGTTCAAAAACCAGATGCTAGGAAATTACAGTTCACAACGATGAAAATTCTGAGCTCAGATGTTCGAATATGTACATTTGAAAGTGAACCAATGAAATACTACACAGCAGAAAGAAAGAACTCCTACCCTTTGCAACAGCATGGATGAACTGGAGAGCATTATGCTAAGTAAGATAAGCCAGGCAGTGAAAGACAAATACCATATGATCACACCTTTAAGTGGAATCTAATCAACAAAACAAACAAGCAAGCAAAATATAACCAGAGACATTGAAATTAAGAACAAACTGACGCACTTCCGGCCAAGATGGAGGCGTAGGTGGACACACTGTGCCTCCTCTCACAACCAAAATTGGGAACAACAAATATTTAGAAACAAGAAAACAACCAGAACTGATAGAAAATTGAACTGTACACAAGTCCAACAACCATTCATCCAGACCGGTAAGAGGGGCACAGTCACGGCAGGAAAAAGTGGAGGTGCAGACCTGGGCATGCAGGCAGCAGCGGTTGGCAGTTCCCAGGTGCACAGGCGGTGGCTGGAGGACCCCGGGCATGGGGTGGCAACTGTGCAGACCCAGTGAGGCCGAGCAGGGTGGCTGGCTGGCTAGGTGGTCCCACATTTGCGCACAAATAATATAGGTGAAGGGGAAGTGGCAGAAGGAACGGGAATCCAAGAGAGAGTGAAGCAGGCGCCATTGTTCCCTCTCGGACCCCGCCCCCACATACAGCATCACAACTCAGCGACTGGGCTGCCCCACCCTGGGGAACACCTAAGGCTCCACCCCTCACTACGTAACAGCTGCGACCAGACCAAAAAAAAAAAATGGCTCAAACGGGAGAACAAATAAAAGTCCCAGAGCCAATTCCTGTAAGCGACCAAGAGATAGCCAACCTATCAGATGCACAGTTCAAAGCCCTGGTGATCAGGATGCTCACAGAATTGGTTGATTTTGCTCACAGATTAGGTGAGAAAATGCAGGCTACAATATGTGATATGAAGGATATTGGTTCTGCATGGAGAACCAATAGAGATGGGAGGAAAACTGGGACTCAAATCAATGGAGTGGACCAGAAGGAAGAAACAAACAACCAAACAGAAAACAAGGAAGAAACAAGAATTCAAAAAAATGAGGAGAGGCTTAGGAACCTCCAGGACATCTTTAAATGTCTCAAGATCCGAATTATAGGGATACCAGAAGGGGGAGAAGAAGAGCAACAAGTGGAAAACTTATCTAAACAAATAATAAAGTAGGACTTCCCCAATCTGGCAAAGGAAATAGACTTCCAGGAAGTCCAGGAAGCTCAGAGAGTCCCAAAGACGTTGGACCCAAGGAGGAACACACCAAGGCACATCATAATTACATTACCCAAGATTCAAATGAAGGAGAGAATTCTAGAAGCAGCAAGGGATAAGGGGACAGTCACCTACAAAGGAGTTCCCATCAGACTGTCAGCTAATTTCTCAAAAGAGACCTTCCAGGCAAGAAGGGGCTGGAAAGTATTTGAAGTCTTGAAAGGCAAGGACCTACATCCAAAATTGCTCTATCCAGCAAAGCTATCATTTAGAATGGAAGGGAAGATAAAGTGCCTCTCAGATAAGGTCAATTTCAAGGAGTTCATCATCACCAAGCCCTTATTATATGAAATGTTAAAGGGACTTATCTAAGAAAAAGAAGATCAAAAATATGACAGTAAAAAGATAGCAAACTCACAGCTATTAACAACCACACCTTAAACAAAAACAAACTAAGCCAACAATAGAACAGGAACAGAAACACAGAAATGGAGATCATATGGAGGGTTAGCAACAGGGGCGTGGGAGGAGGAGAGAGGGGGAAAAGGTATAGAGAATAAGTAGCACAGATGGTTGATAGAAAATAGACAGGAGGAGGGCAAGAATAGTGTGGGAAATGTAGAAGCTAAAGAACTTATGACACATGGACATGAACTAAAGGGGGGGAATGTGGATGGGAGGGGGTGTACAGGGTGGAGGGGAATGATGAGGGAGAAATGGGACAACTGTAATAGCATAATCAATAAAATATATTTAAAATAATAAAAAATAAAAAAAGAACAAACTGACAGTGACCAGAGGGGAGGTGGGAGCAGGTAATGAGGTGAAAAGGGTGAAGGGTTTTTGGGAACATCTGTAAAGGACACATGGACAAAACCAAGGTGGGGGTGGGATCAGGGGAGGGAGGTGGGGATGACTGGGGTGGTGGTAGAAAGGTAGAGGGAAAAGGCAGAAAATTGCATTTGAACAACAATAAAATTTTTTTAAGGAAAGAAAGAAAATGAACCAGCAGCCTTTCCCTGGGAGCCCAGAGAAAGAAGTTTCTGATACTCTTGCCCTGTGCCAATAACCCTCAGAGCAGCCTGTGGGACTAACCAGACCACTGCAAAAACATATTGTACAATTTAGCCACAAAGACACATTTTGTTTAGTAGTGTAAGCCTCCATTTTTTCACACTTATTTCCTTTGTCCCCAGTTTTGTTGAGATATAATTGACACATAATGCAATTATTTTTTATTTATCACAAGTTTTCTCCCTGGATGGCTCCACTTTAGGTGAAGCTGGAATCTACCTGACAAATATAAATGCATTCTGCACCATGAGGGGAAAAAACCCAAAATACCACTTCTCAGAACCTTCCTTTACTTTTCAGTGTCTACATGCAGGCCCAGAAAGTGAGACCAGTTATTGAATGTCTGCTAAGTGATAACTTCTAAACAAGATACTTTAATTCTCATTATTTCACTTAAACCTATTAAAGCTCATGAAATGTTAGTCATCCCATTTTAAAAAGGAGGGGACGGAAGAAACTCGAGCTTGACTGGGGTGAGTAATAGCTACAGGCTAATAACCTTTCTGACTGGGGCACTTTCCGCTACACGCTGCGCCTCTGGAACTATTTAAAAACATGTACATGTACAGCCGATGACTCCAGCTCAATGGACAAGCCAGTGTAAGATTGTTCTCTCCCACCCTCGGGCAGCCAAAAAAGGCAGGCATATTCACAAAATGGGAATTTACTACAGTTCCAGTGTTACCTAAATTATAACGAGAATAAAACTACCATTATAGAAAGGCAGCTGATTAAGACTCCATGCTCTAAATCTAATTATTAAAAATCTACAGACTGATGAGTCCACTTCATGCATCAGCTTGGATATGTGCACCACCACCAGAGTGGGGCACCAAGGGGCCAGCAGAAGGAAAGGATCCAAAAAGAACCAGGATGTCGCCCTTAGGTATTTTGTTAAAACCTTAGAGTAGAAGGATTGCTAGGAAATACCAATAGCTCTAGACTAAGGTGCTACGTTTATTGGTGTAATTTGTTAGCAGCTTAATGTACTGTTATGTAGACTATATCATTCTTTCCTTAGTGTAGATTCAGCCATTATTAGGTAATCAGCAGTGATCTTTTAGAGTTCCCTGTTCCAAGAACCACTCCAGATCAGAGAGAAGCACCAGAAACTGGGGTGTTCCTTCTACTGCTGTCACTAATGGTGATCAGACCCAAGTGAAAATTGCTCTAAAAATGCTGGTCCCAGAGGAGAATATACGCAGCACGAGCGCTTCCTGAACAAGCCTCATTTCTGTTTGACTTCCTGAACCGGTTTCATTACGTATTAAATCAGTAATATTTTTAAACCTATCATGCTGAATATAAGATTTATCTCAAAACCTTCACTAACTTACTAAGAAAGATGCTTAAAAGCCTAATTCTTCTGCAGATAAACCAGATTAAAACGTGTGCCTTTGCGTTATTCCTCCGAAGCTTTGCTGGATGCTGGAGGAGACGGTACAGGAATGTACAACGTCAGAGGCCATTCTGTACTGTTCATGGTGGGTGGCCTGGGAAGATTCCAGATTTTTCTAAAACTCACTTCACTTTAAAAAGGTTTAATAGTTTGTACATGTGACACTCCTGGCTTCCGCCTTATGAAAAATGTATCCTTTCCAAGGCCAACTCCAGATATGTTAGCCCCAAGGCTCTCATCGGTTTTCTGACACCACCTCATGAGTCACTTGCACGCTTTCAGAGTGTAAGCCTGGGATAAAGAGGCTTTGTTTTGTTTTATGCAAAGCCTTTGACTCCTATAATGTACAGCTCACACCGTTGGTGTCAGATAAATGACAGATAATCATTGTTCAAGGCAATAACACGTTCGGATGTGAAGTTTTACAATACCTGTTTTCCTTGAGCTGCTAAAATCATTAAATTTATGACACTGGTGGATTAGTATAACTGTATGCCTCTGCTTTATTTACTTAATTTTTGAATTGACTGGAACGTGCTTGTAATGTAAAAATCACATTACGGTGTTCAGATATCTTGTGCTTGGAGCAAGATTATTAGCTATAGAAACCAAATGGGACTGTATCTGTCGTCATTGTCCTCTATTTTCCTTGGCACGTTCATCCCTCCTATTGGCAACCCAAATTTGATGTCAAAATCCACTCAAAATACCAACAACATGTTCTGTAATGGCAAAGTTAACAGAAATAATAAAATTGCAAACCGCAGAGCACCATCAAAAATTCAAGATGATTACTTTTTAATGATTATACTACTTCCTTGGGGGGGGGGGGGGCGGGCGGGCACTGTCTTTCTCAAGATTAAATTCTAGGGAGTATCTGAGCCTGAGGACCAGGAGGGCAGAGGCAGTATTTTTTTCCATCAACCTAATAGTAATGCCTGTCTTGGAAAGACAAGGGTAAGAGAAAAGGATTCCTGGCTTGTTCCCCATCATCCCTCAAACAGTTTTAAGCTAATTACATGAGGAACGCATGAAAGATTAAATGCCCTTTACCTCCAGTGCTAGTTCAGCGGTGAGAAGACAGAATTCCAGTTCTTGCCCTATCATTGATCTGTGGATTTATTAACACACACTTTAAAATCCGTCTCATTTTAAGTTTATCCTACAACCACGAAATATTAGAGACAACCTGGTAATCTAACTCCCTCGTTTGTAAGTGAAGTAACCAAGGCTCAGTTAGTTTAAGGCACTAGCCCAGAGCCAAGCTCCTGGACTCTCGGTGACTCATTTAAGCTCAGATTCATCCCAATGCTACCCAGTGGATCTCCACATTCACCTGACAAGTCATTATCTTGGTCCCCACCTCCCTCCTTGACCCAATTGGAGCTCCTCTTTCAACCCATTGCCTTTTCCTATTATCACATTTCTTCAACTCTAACAGCAGAACTAGTTCCCTTTAAGTTGCTCTGGTAAATTGCAAACACCCTGGGAGGTGTAATGCCTTGTTACCTAACAATGTCTACCATTTATTGAGTACTTTTCATGCCCCAGACCCTGCATCAGGCATGCTGTAAACACTTTCCCATGTAATCTTCCCAGCACTATGAGGTGGTATCGTTACACAGATGAGACAACCAAAGGTCAGAGAACACAATTAACATGCTTAAGGTCACATGGCTGGTAAGTGGTACAACCGGAATTTGTACCCACCCCTATCTGGTGCTCTTAACCACTGTGCTTACTGACGGTCGTTTCCTCCTAAAGCATGTGGTCCTTCATTTAACACACATTTTCAAACATCACATATACACTAGGCACAGTGCTGGAAGAACAGGGAATGCGGAGATGAAAAAAGACCTTGGAGTATTTCGGGCAGTGGTGACACTTGAGATCCTCAACTATTATTCCCCAGCGTAGTGACACAGTGGCTGAGCCTGGTCATGCCAAGCGGCTTACAAAGGGGCACATCCCAGGACTGTTCCGGGCAATAATAAATAAGACCTGGATTGCAGAGGGCATTCCGCTAAGCCTCCATATGCTCAGGTGGCTCTACAAGTTCCAAATATTTCTTTCTGAATGTCCTCCCAGCCCTAGTTGCTATTTCCCTGCAGCTGCTAGGTTTGCAGAAGTTGCAGGCTCTCCTGGCCTGGGTCTGCAAGGCTAAGAAAAGCGTGAGGTCTTTTTCCCTGGCAGGATGTTCGGCAATTCACTCCTCTGTCTGTTTTTATTTGTTATGCACTGTGGGTATTTTATAAATCGCTAATGTTTGCAGAATTTGGTTCTCTGGCTGCTTCTCCGCTTCCCTCGATCCCCAACTGCCAATGCAGGGGCTGTTCTTCCCCTCGTGTTTGAATGTTGGCTCAAGCTTTGCTCTTTTAAATGACTTCTGCTGTCAGCTCATTTAGCAGCATCGCTAGTCCATAGGTTTGGGGTTTGTCTTTTTCTTTTTTAACTTTCTTCCTTCAGCAAAGCTTTTGAAGGCAGGGATCTGGGCTTCTCACACTGTGTTCTGGTCATTTGGCACTTGCATCTCGGATGTGTTTCATTGACTACACGCTTTCTCTACTGCCTCTTCATCTCCTCAGATGGGTGAAGTATTTGGGGCTATACAAAATTGGGAGATGGAGGGGTACCTCACCTTTGGTTCTGATTTCTCATTTGAATTTCCACATTTGTCTTAAATGGGTTCATTGAGCTTGGGAAAAACAGAAATCAAAGCAACCAAGTATCCGTGAGATAGCAGCAAAGTAAAACAGTTAAGCCCTACAAAGATTAATTGTGTTTTTAAAAAAAAATCAGATGACTTACTCATAGCAAGAAATTAAAAACTCAAATAGGAAAGGGACAGCAAAGTACGAGAGGGAAACGCTGACAGTTAAATTACCCTTCCAGTAAAGAGAGATAACCTTCCTGCGTGGGTCTGGGTGCGGGGGCATTCTTGCCTGAGCTCGGTTTTAAATTCCAACTGCCCTGTATAGGCCTTTAGACCATTATCCTCTTCCCTGTATTTAGCTATCAGTCCTTTCTTTATTGCAATAGATGTTTGGGTACATTCAGCCAGAGGCTTTTCAGATGATGAGCACATTTCTACAAAGCAGAGAAAATAAACATGATATGGCTGCTGCCTATTTCAAGAACCCCATATAGCTGCTTTTAGACAAGGCCATCCACCTCTGGAGGCCAGGGTCCCCTTGGAAAGAGTGTCCGGCTCATCCTAAGACCAGCTTTATAAATCAATTACAAACTCCCAATCTCATTCTGTCACTCACTCGGCTGTGTAAGAAAAGAAAGGGGGGAAATTTTAATGACTCCAGAAACTTCCATATGTGCAAACGCTGAAACCAGCAAATATTCATTTTCTTTTTTGGCAGATGACTCTGGTAATTAAGGTAAACTACTAACAACCCTTTTTGCAGAGTGCAGGATAGACTGCTCCCAAACACACTGAAAGGAATCAGCAAGCAGCTTGCCGCCCAGACAGATCCTGAGAGAGAGCCCTGCCAAGAACCACCACCGCAAAATGCCCACAAGGAAAAAAATAAACCTGGAGAAGTCAAAACCCAAGTCGGTACCAAGGTGTTAATCTGCCTGACATGTTCTATGCTACAATCCTTTTATGATCATTTATTTGTGTTCCAATTCCTTTCAAAAGTTGATACACATTTAACCGATCCTTTTTGTAAGCAAGCATTTTAATGACTGCATTCGACAGAGTCGAGCAGTGGCTGGCAAACTTCTGCTATAAAGGGCCAGATAATCTATATTTTCAGCTTTCCTGGCAACTATAATGCTGCTGTTGTAGCAAGAAAGCAGTCATAGGCAATAGTTTACATGTCAGTGTGTCTGCTTCCAGTTATACTTGTGAAAATGGGGTGGGCCGTGTTTGGCCTGGGGGCTGTAGTTCCCTGATCCCCGCTCTGGAGGATACGGTGATCAGGGATGACACAGAGCAAGGCAGTTGCTGCCTTCCCCAGGGTTTAGACTTCCTGGTTCCAGGCAGGAGCTGTGCCACCTGGGGAAGATGAGCTCAGTCTATGGGAAAACAACCCATCTGGGGAGTCTAGACTTCCTGAGGCCCCTGACAAGTGTGACACATGGCAGCATTATTTAGTCTCTTGCTCATTTGCAGTGACTCACTGCTGGATTTGCAAGGTTCTCTACTTCAGTGATAATATTGAAAGCCCACTAATATTAGTCACAGCAAGAAGCTGCCCCTAATACCGGGAGAGGAAATTACTTTACAATTTTAATTTCAGACTATGCACTAGAACAACTATATATCAAATGGTTTTTAATGCTACCTTCGGTACTAATACAAATAAGAATAATGACTTTCAAATTATGTTGTTCTCCACAGCAGAACATTATCTGGAGTCTTGATTCGAGAGACTTAAAAACATGTGCCCAAAAATACAGAAGCAAGCAAGCGCTTTGGACTCAGACAGACCTGGATTCTAACCTCGGCTCTGTTATTTACTACCCATGGGACCTGGACAAGAGGTTAAACCTCTCTGGGTTTGTTTCCCTGAGCAGAATGATGCAATTAGCTCTGCCCTGGCCTCTCTCTACCTCAAAGGATTATTGGTCAAATATTAGGTAGTGGGGGCAGAGGGCTGTGAAATTATATAATGGCTGAGGAATAACTTTGTCCATTGTACAGTGCTTCTCACACAGGAAGAGTTATCATTTTTGAGATTGGAACCAGTCACTAGACTCGAGAGTCCCTCCACTTATATTGCATCAATTTGTGCCTCCGGTGTGATCCTCAGGATAGATTTACCCATTGAAAATCCATCTGGTCTCAAGGATTAAGTTATTGGGGAGCATCCTGATGACCAGGCGTTGATACTAACACATGGGGAAACTCAGACTTCCTGCACCATTTCCTATCTTTAGCTCCTAGGGCAAAAATCATTGAATAATTCTAGAGAGAGAGAAACAGGCAGGCGGATGATGCAGGCTCAGTGAGGGAGCACCCCGCCCCCCGCCACCGCCCCATTCTGAACTCGCCTGTCTTTCTTGTCCCCTCTTCCCCAGAAATCTGCAGGAAGATGGGGCACCCCACCACTCTCTTGGTGACGGGCTTATCCCCAGGCCAGCCATCTTCTCACAAGGAGATTTCTCCTCAACTCAAGATGTCCCCTGTTTTGATACTTTCATTTCTCCTAATTATAAAAATGTTTTTAATTATTTCTTTCTTGCCGAAATATTATGCCTTTGCAATAACTAGAAGCAATTGGTCAGTCCAAGATTGGCCCAGGAGGTGAAGTAGCATTTATCAGAAACATCCTACAGAGAAGAAAATGTGATTTAAATGGAGAAAGCAGTAGGGAGGCCAACCCTGCTCCTGGTTGATAAAACTAAATATTGTCAAGTTATCTATTTCTTACCCAATTAATGTCATTTCTATAATTTAGATAATTCCCAATCAAAACTCTAATGGGGGAATGTTTTGTTTTATATACCTTGACAAGATTATTCTAAAGCTCATGTGGATGAGTAACAGAAGCAACCAGATGAGAAAAGTTTTAAAATGAAGAATGATAGATGCTTGACCTAACATTTCTAATTTAAGACTGTGATATTCACATACAAAGTAAAATTTGAAAGGCAGAGCAATTGAAATCATTTCCAACTAAAACAAATTCCAGTATATTTATAGTACAGAATCAAGGATATATGGTAAAGGTAAAAGGATAAAGATTAAGAACTACCTCCTACAGGAAGTCTTCCTTGGTTACCTTGGTTCTGGCTTTAATGTCCCTTTTTGGTAATCATATAATGTGAATGCTGCTTTGTGTAATACACCAATGTGTGCCATACAGTTGAGTACAAAGCATAAGGCACAGCTCAATGAGTTCTCACAAAGTGAGCACAGCTATGTAGCCAGCACCAAGGTTAAGAAATAAAACACTATCAGAATACCAGAAGTTGCCTCATTCCCTTTTCAGAGACCATCCCCAGACCCCACCACCAAGGTCTCTGATGATCACTACTATTCAGACTTGTAACAAAGAGATTAGTTTTGCCTGCTTTGGAATTCCCTATAAACAGACTCATAGAGTACATACTTCCTGTGCCTGGCTTCTTTGGTTCAATACTATTTTTGTGAGATTTACCCATATTGTTGGAGTTGATTTTTCCTCATTGCTGTACTCACCATATTCCATTAAGTGAATATACCTTGATATGTTTTTCCAATTAATCATAGATTATTTTTGCCTTGCTTCCATTTGGGAGTTATGTGCTACTATAAACATTCTTGTGCAAGTCTTTTGGTTGAAAGTATGTGTACATTTCTGTTGGTATATGCCTGGTGATGGAGGTACTGGATCATAAGGTCTGCATCTTTTGTCTTTAGTAGACAATGCAAAACAGCTTTCCAAAGTTGCTGTACCAATTTGCATGCCTACCAGCAGTGGATCAGAGTTTCCTTTGCTCCAACGCCTGATGTTGTCTGTGTCATTTTAGCCATTCAGATGGGGTTCTGGCACACATCTAAAAGTACTCTGTCATATTTCATCTGTTTACTTGTCTATCACCCTCACAAGTTTGCAGAAATACATTCTACAAAGTAAGAAACCAAAGCCCAGAGAGACTGAGAGATACATATGCCCAAGGTATTTTTACAGCACAGAAGTCCCTAATGGACAATGTCCACAGGACCAGGGAAGACAGGCTGCCTTCTTTAAAAGAGCTGAAAAACCTACTTCCAGATAATTAATGCAACTGGCTCAGATGGCCAGAGAGTCACTCAGACACGTGTGTGTGCATGTATATACATGCACACACACATTCAGCATTTCTAAATGGAAGGTTTAATTTGGAAGCACACTGCTGTTAGTTAAATGATCCTGCAACCAACAGCCACATATCTCTCCCTTATCTCCCTTTGGTTAAATGTTTTGAAATGAGTTTCAAATGGGGTTGGCTCCAATGACAGCTCGCATTTCACCTTGTTTCTGCAGATGCCATTTGTGGGAATGTTTTATGGCTCCATTAATTACCCATGTCAAGAGGTTATTTTATTGTTCTAGAGAAGTGCAGTTATAAATGTAAATATTACGAGGCAGCAAATTTCTTCAGTAAACTAAAATTCAGATGTCTTCCTATATGAATCAATGCAAATATTTAAATCTTGCATTATTTTTAGCTATTACTAATATTCTAGAATATGTTTCAGGTACAAGCCTATGTGTGGAGGAAGAAAGGCAGATGCTGTGCTTTAAAAGCAGACTGGAATTCCAACAGATGTGATCTGAATCCTAATCCCAGCTGTAGCATTCATACAACACCCTTAACTTCTTGGGACCTCAGTTTCCTCATCTCTGAAATGGGAGAGTATAATACTAGCTATCTGCTAATGTTGTTATGAGGTCAAATAGATTATTGCATAAAAAGACCTGACAATAACAAATGCACAATTATTGCCTCCTAATGATGGCGGGCTAAGGAACACTGTCATGGTGATGAATGACATAAAAAGTGTATAGCATAACAGCTGAGAGTTGAAGTCCTGAAGCCATAGGGCCTGGGTATATATCTGACCTTACCACGCACCAGCTATGTCACTTTGGGCAAGCACCTAACCCGCTGAGCTTCAGCTTCTGCGTCTATAAAATGGCTAGTGATAGTACCAGTTCATGAAGACCGAATGAGATAATCCATTGAAAACTGCTAAGAACAGCTTGATATGCAGTTAAGTGAATCATGAACGTTAGTGGCAAACGTGTGTGCTTGTCCCAAGGATGATCATTTATGTTCACCTTTAGGACCTGCCAGTGTGGAAACAAGGCTGATCTCCTTGGTTGCATTCCACTTGTCCCAACCCGGTCCACACCCTTCCAGTCTAATCTTTCTTCTACTGTGTTCCTTGAAATGGAAAATAAACTCCTTAATTATGAATACAAATGTCATGTTTCTCTCCTAGGTGTCAATAAAAATGATTATTTTTCCTGAGGAAGAAAACACTCAGCCCTTCTGGCAAATCCCAGCGTCAGAGCCTTGCTGTGCTCAGCATGGGGCTCGACACTTGCGAAGAACTGCAGTGTGTGTGCGCGCCTCAGCGGCTCCGAGCACAGCGGGGCCTCAGCACCTCAGGCAGTAGCAGTGGGAGCCGCTCGGCATCTGACACAGACCAGTGCCCACCCCAAAGACCTTACAGAAAGGATGCCGGAGCGAACAGCCTTTCGGCTATGGCCACCAAGACGTTGCTTTGCAGAGCAACCTGACCTCACCACACCACTGCCTTGCTCCAGGAAAAGACACCTCGATTCCAGCAGAGAGAGAAAGCCTAGATTTTGAAATCAGTCCAACCCAGGTTCAAGTCCTAGCTCCACCATTTACAATGGCATGACTCTGGGCAGGTTATTTAGCCTCCCTGAGTATCACTCTCACCATCTATAATGTGGGGGTAAGAGTATTTACCTCAGAGGTCATTGTGACGCATCAATGAGATAAAGGATGTTTGTAAAGCACTTCTGCCCATAGCTGGCATGTAGTAGCTACAATTACAATTTTCCAAGCCTCAGCACTTATGTGTCTGGCTCGTTCCACATCGAACCTCTCCAAGAGCAATGAAAGCAATAGGAATTTCTGAAAAGAGCTTGGACTGCATCTTATCTCCTGCTTTTTGGAGTTCAGAAACAATTGACCGTTTGAGTCCTGAGGAGCTTCACACAATCAGACCCTGGGTCAGTTAGGCTGCAGGCCAGAGGCAGAGAAGGCAGAGCCTTCCCTGGTACAGCTGAGTCACCTTTCATCTTTGCTCCAAACTCGCCAGATTTCTTCTTGCAGAACTTTGCTGAAATTGTCAAGAAGCAGCCAATGCCACCATTCTGACCTTTTTCAACCACTTCCCCTAGAGGAACGGGCTGAGGAGACACTCAGTCTCACTTCCAAGGTTGTCACGGGCTATAGTTTGCTAAATGTTTCACCGCCTCATAAGAAGGGTCACCAGCTTCCTAGACTGCAGTCTCTTCATTCCTGCTGCCCGAAACTGGGCACCTGCCCCGGAAGTCAAGATCACGTATTTCTAGGAGTTTTAGAGCAGTGTTTCATCCCCAGTTTCAATTCCAGGTTAGAAAGGATTCAGGTTTCAGCTACTTCAACATGTCAGGAACTGAAACGGTGCAGGCCCTGGAGTCAGACAGCCTGGTCGCAATCCAGACTCCGCCATTTACAATGGCATGACCTTGAACATGTTACTTAAATGCCATGAGCCTCAGTTTCTTCATCTGTAAAATGGAGGTGGTAATCATAGTACCTTCCTCATGGGGTTGTTGTAAGCATTAAATGAGTCCATGTATATAAAGTCCTTGGCACTAGAGATGTGATAAGCTCTCAACAAGTGTTTACTCTCATTATTATTAATTAAACTCCTAGTATGTTCTGGCATTGCACTAGTTATTGGCAAGTCATAGCTAGATATTGTCTCTGGTCTCATGGAGTTTACAGTATAGAAGCAAAAAATATGAAATGTATGTAATTACACAGACAGTTACTTATAATGCGGGAACAATGATTGCTATGAAGATGTTCCAGATTGTTTACATCCTTGGTAAACTGTGACCTCTGGATTGAAGAGAGATTTACTGAGGTGATCTAGTGAACACAGAGCCAACATTCTACATGGAAAGTAAACCTAGGAAAAGTCAACTCTGCTCACTTGTTCCACTTTATATTGCAGTTAAAGTAGTTAGCATTTTCACATCTGTATAGAGGAAAGGTATATTGTCATTAAGAGCAGCCTCAGCAACTGGGCTGCTTGGGTTCAAACTCAGACTCTACCACTGACCAGCCTTGTGACTGTGGGTTGTTTCCACATGTCCCTGTGCTCAGGCTTCTCATCTGTAAAATGGACATAAAAATAATTCCACCATGTTATTCAGAGGGTTAACTAATTTGGCTAATACCTATAAGTAACTTACAATAGTGCTTAACACTCAATAAATAGTAGCTCTTATTATTATGTGACTTGAACTTCCCAACAAACCTACAGGTAGGGTAATTATTGCCTCCATTTACAGATAAGGAAACTGAGACCTCACAAAATAAGCCAGGAGTTCACAAAGCTGGAACAAGTCTCCTGGATCTGCATCCACTGCTATTTCCCCTAGTCCCAGCAGCCTCTAAACTGACCCAACAAAAAGAAGTTGTCTTTAAAAAGTCAACATGGAAAGGGTGTAGGTTAAAGTGTTTTATGAAGGAGAGTATTGTGACCTATAACTGAGTAAAGTATCAAAAGAAAGCTAAAAGAAGCTAAAGGTTTTATTTTAAAAGATAAATGAATAGCAACCCAGCTGATTTAAAATGAGAGGGGTTAAGAATATTTTCCTGCATAATTAAATCTCTAAAGATTTGGTTAGAGTTCCACAGTTTACATGAGGTTAAAACAAAAGATCACATTAGCAAGTGCACAAGCTTACATGCAGTACTCTATCCACAGAGCAGCATTAATAAGTCAGCTTCAGAGAGTCTCACCAACCCATTACTCCAAGATAAAAGAAACAGAACATTCAGGGAGCAAGATTTTTAACATAGTACACCTCCCCCCACCAAAAAAAAAAAGAAAAGAAAAGAAAAAAGAAAGAAAAACCTACATTTCTTCTATCACCAACACTTACCTAGCTATGATAATTTTTTATTTTTCACGTCTTGTAATTGTGGTGAAATACACGTAACATTTCATTTACCGTCTTAATCATGCGTAAGGATGCAGTGCAGCAGCACTGAGGCTGCTCGCGCTGCTGTGCAACCATCACCACCGTCTGGGTCTGGACCTCTTCCCATCCTGCAAAGCTGAACCCCTGTGCCCTCTAAACAGTAGCTCCCTAATTCCCACCTCAGAATTATAATTTCTAAATCAAATATGTTTTTGTAATCAGGATCATTTCTTCTAACTACTTAGTTTTTGTTTTTAATACAAAATAAACTACAATTTAAAAGCTTTTCAAGAACTCAAATATTATGCAACTCATTCTAACTTTGATTTTAGAATGAGCTGCACAATATCAAACAAGAGGAGACAGCTGTTTGTAAATCCAGACCAGAACACAAGGACAGAAGTTTCTAGAATCCACGATAGGAGCAGCTTATCATTGGAGGCCAGTCCCATTTCCACTGAACATATGCAAAGGACAGGAAGTGTGCTGCACACACAAACCCAGGGACTATCCGGTCGGTTTGAAAGAACGTGCTGATCACCCCAGCCCACACCCCGTAACTATGCCTTCACATGTGTTTGTCACCAGACGCAGAATATTCTATCTCCCTCAGAGCCCTCAAAGAGACTTCATAGCATCCAGTTCGACAGATAACAAGTCACAAAGAGACACGATTGTTTGCAAATGACTAGGAATTTTTCGTCTTAGGCTATTGATATGTAAGAGTGTATGTTTAGAAGGAAAAGCTTTTATTATGGCTAACCAAAGAAGAAGGGCTTTTTAAAGAAGAAAAAATTATCAGGAGTTTCTTCAGGACAAACAGTGTGATCCCAGGCTTTGTCCCTGGAGATGACGTGTCTTTGAGGACAATGGAAGCTGCCTTGGGACTGTCTGAACGACTGTCTGACCGCCCCCTCCCTGTCCACACCAGGCAGCCCTTACGAACGGGCTCCCGCCCGCTGTGGAGGTAGTGATGAAAACACTCAATCACCTCGCACTCATTTGGCACCGTGCACTTCCCCAGTGTCATTTCCCTCCTCTGAGCTCTGTGGACGCTGCTGCTCTGCCTGCTACTAACATTAACAGGAGTGCAGGGTCTTATCTACGAGCAGTGGCCATTTTTAGCAAAAGCACTTGGTCAGGAAAGCTCCAAATTCACTAAATACACACACTCAGAGATCTCCTTTAGAACCGACTGACCAGATTTGCCTTTGAAAAACAACTGAAGTAGAAACGTGTAGATGTATGTGTGTGCACGCGCTTGAGAGGAAAACCATGGAAATCCACTATTCTAAAAAGCAGATGTATTATGAAGAAAATGAACTGAGCTGTGTTCCCACACTTTACAAGGCTGACTTTCTTTGTAATCATAGTAATATTCTGTCCAGTATGGTGTGTGCGTTTCACCCTGTGAGCCCTGTTTATTTATTGGCCATGCACCGAGCACTACCCTCCTTTCCCTTTTCTTAAGGAAATTAGGGCCAGGCTCAGGGCAGCCTGGCCAGCTCACCTCTCGGTTGCAGCTGGCCTCCTCAAGCTCTGGCAGCAGTAAATTTTCCCTCTGCTGGCCTCAACACTTCAGTGAAAACAAAAACATCAGAAGCATCTCAGTTCAGGCAACGCTCCTTGTGAAATGTTCACTTTAATGACACTGTAATGCCATGCCCCTTGGTGTGCCATTTTATTGTGAGACTTAATCAAAGGCAAGGAGAAATAAAGATGTCGGGCCCGGGTGCAGGTGCTTCTTTGTTGGAGTGCCTTCCTGGGGGAGGGGGGTGGTCCACAGGAGTGGTGGCTTCTGCACAAAGGCTCGGCCTCCCAGGGTCCTGGTGGTTGTTTTCACATGAGTCCAGAGGTTTGTTCTGGTCTGTGTGTGTGCTTTGTATAGTTCCATATATACAGACCCCAGGATTAAGAGAGAAAAGAATATATATACATGGGGGTGGGGGAGAATGCATCAGGGAACTTTCTACAGGTCTGAATAGGCCCCGGGGTGGCATGTGCATTGGTGTATCTGTGAGGCCAAGCATGTACAGTGGAGTAGGGGGTTTGTGTGAGTGATCTGTATGTATGTAGTGTACGTGGTGTGTGTGTGGTATGTGTTCTTGTGTTCATGGGGAGCATTCATGTGCTGTAGAGGTGTATGTGGAGGTGCATATAAGAGGTATATACTTGTGTGTGTTGTCTGTATTCAGTGTGTAGGTGTGTATCGTGTGCATTCATGTTGTGATTTGGGTGTGTGTTCATGGTTTGTGTGTGTGATATGGGTATGTTTGCATGTGGTGTAAGTGCATGTGTGTGCTAGTGTGTGTGCCTGTGGTAGGTTTGTAAACACATGAATGTGCACACATATGCCCATATACACATATGACTTGCAGAGTCCTCTACAGACCCTAGGAGTTGAGTGTGTTCATTATATACAAGTGTATTATATTTGTGGGTACATATGTCTATCTGGGCTGCCTGCAGCCCAGTACATTATATCAGAGCCAACCATGGCTATTTAGAGACAAGGCAAAGCATTTAACTTAAGTGCAAACAGCCCAAAGTGGTCACTCAGTTTGGTAACTTTTTGAAAAAGAAAGAGGAAAAGAAAAGAAAATTCCAAAGAACTTCAAAAATGGGATTTTTACATTGATGTGGGCAGTAGGATTTAAGGGATGATGATAAGTAATCACATCCCTTGTGGGATCTGAACCACTGAGGAGATAGACTCAGATCGACGGAGTCAAAGCGATGAGCTTCACTTACAATAAGGCTGCCTTGGAAAACTCGCCTTCACCTGTAACCAGAACTGACTTCCAACCAGCACACCAGACCTCCCTCCACATGGCAGAGCTGCCTTATGGAGTTTAGAGTCCAGAGAGGCAAAGAATGGCCATGTGGTGAGGACAGGCTGCTGGGACAGGGAGACCCCACGGGGCCTTTCACACACCGTGACTGTCTTCCCAGCCAGGGAAGGGAGCAGAAAAGAGGACAGAGGCTTTCTTCCCAAGGTTTTCATTCTTCCACAAGGTGGAAGTTCCTACTTCATGGATCAAGGCAAAAGAAAAAGAGAAGAGGAGAAAGGAAATGCTTTCCCTTGCGCTTCCAAAGATTCTCTCTCTTAACCCACCAGATTTAAGCACACAGGCTGCGGTCAGCCACAAGTGTGTGAGGAGACTGTGGAGTCCCTGTGGGGAACAGATCGGAGGTTAACCAGGGCACCCTCGTGAGGCCTTCTCCTAGACCAGTCGCCGACCCTTTGTGACTCGTCCTGAGATCACTGGTGTGCCCTTTCGCTTCTGCCTTCAAACGGGCAACACCAGTTCATTAAATAATTCCCGTGGGGTAGTCTAGGCCACAGGGTCCACTCCCAGTTCTATTCTCCACTCTAATCACGTCCAGCAATGTCAGGCAAGTCCATTTCCTTCTTCTTGCATGTCTGCACGTCACTGTGCCCTTCCCATCGAGTAAACTTTTCACCGGTCCCACCCCTAGCTCATTCTTCTTCTTCAAACAGTTGTGTCCATACATTTCATTGGATGGCGGAAGGAGTCCACATTTTCTACCTGGACAGATTCCCACACTTGTGGTTCCTCTGTCCGCACTATCAGGGGCCTCACAGCTGGCCAGGGCCAGCACTGACTTAGACTCTCCCTGCACTGGGGTGTCCCCAGGTCTAGATAGGAAACCTGTTTGGTAATGGTTCAAAGTCATGTCCTCCAGTCCTCTGTTGCTGGCAAAAAATCCAAGGTGCTGCCTCCTTCTAAGGTCTACATTTATTTCTCAGTTGGTTTTTGACTCAGAGATCCGCTTCAACCTCCAGATGTCAGGTTCATGGGCCTTAGGGAGAGAGAAAGGCAAGTCTGTATGTGTGTTGGAGTTGGTGACTATGATGCCGGTGTGACTGTTCTGTGTCACACAGGCTCACGTGCCCTCCTATTTCTCCAGAACACCTCTTGTGCCGCTTCCTATTCTTTTCCATCCCCATTTCTAGGCCTTCATTGCCTTTCACAAGACTTTTGCCACCATCCCCAACTGGGCTCCAAAGTACTAGTTGGGTCCTCAACAAACCCAGCCTACCTATAAGTGCCATGTCTAGTGTTCTTGACACTTTTCTCTTAAAACAGCAATCCCTTGGTCAGACAAATATAACCCGAGAGGACTGAGCCCAAATTCCTTATCCTATATCCCATGGTCTCCCACCATCTCATCCCTTTCCAAGTTTATCTCTGTTTTCCCCAAATCCTCTTCTCCCAACAAACTCAGACATGCCCACATTAAATCCTACCTTTCCACTTTTACACTAATATCACCTCCTAAACGAGTAAGAATCCAGCATTAAGCAATCTTCCCACTGCCCTGGTCAGTCCCCCGTTCCACTGTGTGGTGCACAGGAAATACATAGACGGAATCTCGTTGCTCCAACTCCAACTGAACACCAGCACTTCAGCCTAGTGCCTTGATATTGGGCATGTTTTCATGTCATTAGCTTGGGCATCAGAAATGTAGATGGGATCGTTCCTCCACACTTAAGCTCACTTGAGCTTTCCCTCAGCGAATTGAGAGAGAGCTTAGAAACACCAAAGGGCTGGCCACAGAGGCAAAGGACCACCTCCTTGTGCTTCAACAACCTTCAGTTGCCTCATATTCCAGGTACCACAAGAATCTTTCCTCACTGATTTGAGCCTGGTCATTTAAGCAATATTGTTTTTGTTCAGTACCATCCCAAACACAAGCCGACCATAGAAATTTGAGGACTGGAAGAGGCTCTGTAGTCCAAAGAAGTAGCACTTTGTGCTAATTCTGTAGGGGAAAAGTGACTGTGTTGAGCATGCACCCTACAGAATCAATACAGGAGCCTATACTTGACATGAATTTATGATTCTGTGCCCCTCTTTCTCATGCAACATTGGCATTAGACATGACACTGCTGGACCTCATCCGTGTGCCCAGCCCAGTGCCCTCTTTGTGGCAATGCGCAGTTGCAACCCCATCTAGTCCTCAGTGTTGCCTCTGGCACGGAGCCCTCAGTGACCTCTCCCTCCTCTGGACCCACTGGATACCTACATCATTTTCTGGGAATGGAACTGAGGCAACCTTGTACCATCTGGTTATGGATGGTGTGTGTGTGTGTGTATGTATGTAGCCGATCAGCCTGATGGGATTATAAACCCCTGGATGACAGAGACCTTATCTCTTAGTCTGTGCACTTCTAGCATCTAGCCAGAGTAAATTCTGGGATAACATGTGTGCTATCGATGAATAAATTTTAAAAAATATGGTTCTTTGGAAAGATCCTAAAGTCAAGGTGCCAAAAAAATGTTGGCATCCCCTGTCCACATAGAAAACCCCTGCTCATCCTTAATGATGCAGATCAAATGCCTGCTCCTCCTCAGTGTAGTTGAAACAAACACAGGCTTTCCAGTGAGCCAGACAGGAATGCAAATCTTTCCTGCACCTCAAGTAGCTGAGCGAGTTTGAGTGGCACACTGTCATTGAGCCTTGGTTTCTACTTCTGTTAAATAGAAATAGTAATATCCACCTTAGAAGGCCAGGATAAAATAAATTAAATATAGACAGTGTCTGGAACAAGGTGGTCAAGGAACTAATGGTAACTATTGATATTTTCTTCAGTGTCCTCTCTTCTGCGTACATGTTGCTGTTGAGGTCCTTTTGTAGCACATTGTGAATATCTGGGTTCATAGCTGTCTCCTCCACTAGGCTGGGATCTTCTCAAGGGCAGGACTTATCTCACATATATGAACACTTCCAGCCATGCTCTGTGCTAGTCCCTCCACATACATAAGATAATCCTCACAACTAACAACAATTATTCCTATTGTAAATATGAATTTAATTCCTACAATGACCTACTATTATCTCCATTTTCAACATGAGAAAATTGGCCTTGGAGGGTTTAAGAAACTTGCACCCAAGTTCACACAGGTTCAGCTACCAGAGGTGATCTCTGCACCTGTGTCACTCCAAATTCAAGTCCATGCCCTTCACCTCCACTCTGTTGGGACCAAGGAAGTCTTGGCCATCCTTGCATCACCGCCTAGTGCGTGAGCAGCATGAATTAACATTTACAAAGTGATTACTTGGTAAAGAAAGGGATTCTGAGTTTATATACATGAATATCTATGTCCCACCTTGAGATGATCCTACCCCTGGAACAGTACCTGAGAATGACAGCAATAGCCTAAGCGACTTTTTCAGAAAAGGGTCCTAAATCTACCAGCTTCCTGTGTCACAGGAGGCACAGATTTAGCACATAAAGAAAAATCACCCCACACATCCTGGGGGAGGATGTTCATTGCAGGATTATTTGTAGAGGCAGGAAAGTAGAGTATCATCACTGGGAGACTAGAGACACTGTATGACCGATGCTCACCCAGGGTACAGCCATGGGAAGAATGGATCATAAATGGAAAAAGTAACATGGGTTCCTCTTAAAGGCAAAGTACTGCGTGAAAGAAGTAAGAAATGGATGAGATTTATAGCAGTACCACTCGAACGGTAGCACCATTTACATATGTGAAAAATGCGTGCACACAAAGCACAGCACACGTTTTGGGGTGTGGTTGGTAATAAGAGCAGGATTCAGGAGTTCAACCACCTGGGTCAGACCCCAGCCTTATTGCTTAGTAGCTGTGTGACCTTAGGCAACTTATTTAACCTCTTTATGCCTCAGTTCTTTCATCTACTAAATGGGGTTGATAAAGGTGCTGAACTCATAAGGTTGTTATGAGACTAAGTGATTATATTTAAAGAGCTAAGAACAGAGCCTGGCATGTGGTTAATTCTATACAAGTGTTATTTGTTATTACTACATTTTTTAAAAACATACACAAAGAAAAGATACAGGGTTGGCCAAAAAGTCCATTTAGGTTTTTTGTAAAATAAAAGTCATGTATTTTATTTTCACCAGTAACTTTATTGATTTGAATACTTTGAGGATGTCGGCTATCTCCCGCTATTGGCTTCTAGTGAGTAGAGACCAGAGGTGCTGCTAAACATCTTCCAATGCATGAGACAGCCCCACAGCAAAGAATTATTTGGCCAAAATGTCAATAGTTCCAAGAAACTTCACAAACAACGTTTGACACATCCGATCAATCCCAGCACCTTCTCCATACACTGCACAAGTCTGTTTTTGCATTTCAGTTGTGTTTTTACCTTTCTTGAAATAATAAAGTATAATACACCAAAAATGTTGCCCATTTTTTCCATCTTCAATGTTTAAATGGCTGCACAAAAATTCACCAATTTTGATAATTTTTTAAATGCCTACTGATATGACAGCTGTCACAATACAATCTAACAAAATTGTTTCAAATGAAATTTAAAGGCAACTAAGCACTACTAGAGCCATCGTATGGAAAAAAAAAAAAAAAGCTAAACGAACTTTTTGACCAATCCAAATACATGCCAAACGCATTAGAACTGTCCATAGGGAACAGAATAGGTATGACATAGAAAGGAATAAATACAGACAAACCAGAGCAGCCTTCCATGACATAACAGTGCTAGTTTACCAAGAATTCAGAAGTGTGGTTAATTTAATTCTCTTCCGTTTACATTTTTTTTTAAAGAAAATACTAAGAATTTACTAGTCAAGCAGTTATCAACATTTGCCTTACTGAACTGGTAAGTGATTATTTCCTGGTCACATTTGTGGTAAGTCAACTGTTCATCGTTCAAAAAACTCACCCTAAAATGAGGATCAGCTTATACTTAAGATATGGCTACAGCCAAGCCCAGCCTGCCCTAGTACCGGTTCTGAGTCAACACAGCCACTGGGTAATAAATAAACAAGAATGCATAAAGTGCCTACTATGTGAAAGGCACTGAATTGGCTACCATGAAGCAAAAAAGTCCTTAATGTAAACTTTTAAACTGTAAAATACTAAGTTTAGGGAGTGGCCTCATGGTCCTGTCTCTTGCTTCAGTGTTTAGATGGAACAGACCCAGGGAGCCCCTTCTTCCAGCCTCCAACCACCCTCCAACCTGCTATCTAGTCACCACCTTCAGAACCATCTCAGCCATCCTCGGCCTCTGAGACCAGCCAAACACTGTATTCTGAGTTTAACTCCTTATTGCCAAACAACCATGAGCTCCCAAATTCATCAGAATTATTCCACTGAGGTGGAGGCCGCCATCAGCCTCCTGGTCACCCTGCATCTGCAGGCCTCCTACGCCTACCTCTCTCGGGGCTTTGATTTCAGCCAGGACGCTGTGGCTCTGGAGAGCGTGAGCCACTTCTTCCCTGAGTTGGCTGAGGAGAAGTACAGGTCAGGGTTGCTGAGCATCTCTTTAAGATGCAAAATCAGTGCAGCAACCGCACCCACCTCCTGGACGTGCTGAAGCTGTCCTGAAATGAATAGGGTAAAATTCAGGCACCATGGAAGCCGCCATGGTTGTGGATAAGAACTTGAACCAGGCCCTTTTGGACCTGCATGCCCTGGGTTCCGTCCACACAGACCCTCATCTCTGTGACTCCCTGCAGAGCCACTTCCTGGGCTAGAAGGTGAAACTCATCAAGAAGTTGGGTGACCACCTGCCTAACCTCTGCAGGTGGGCTGGCTTCCAGGCTGGGACCAGCGAGTATCTCTTTGAAAGGCTCACCCTCAAGCACAACTAGGAGCTTAGAGGCCTCTGAGGGACCGCTCTGCATTCCCTGGTGCCTGAGCCTCTCCCTGAAACCACTAGGCATCCTTTTAACCACCTGGGAGCCTTCTCCCATGCTGCAGAGCAAATGGAAACAATAAAGCTTTCTGCAGCCAAAAAAAAAAACCCACCTACATTTAAGGGGCAAGTTGAGTAGTACCAACCACAGCTGTTGAAAGCCATTCAAAACTACTCATAGCTGGAGGACTAGGGAAGACTTCATGAGAGAAGCAGATAGTAGAGCTAACCCTATCAACTTCTAATAGATCTCCTTATTAAGAGACACTTATGGAAACAACCTAAGGGTCCATCAGTGAATGAAAATCTGGAATGTTATTCAGCCATAAAAAAAAGAATTAAATTTGTCATTTGCAATAACATGGATGAACCTTGAAGGCATTATGCTAAGTAAAATAAGTCATACAAAGAAAGAAAAACACAATATGATCTCACGTGAAATCTAAAAAAGGTCGGGGCAGGGGAGGCTCATAGATACAAAGATAAGATTCGTGGTTGCAAGAGGGGTCTCGAGGTAGAGGATGGACAAATGCTTGAAGAGGGTCAAAAGGTATAAACCTCCAGTTATAAAATAATAAGTCATGGGGATATAGTGTACAGCATAGTGGCTGCAGTTAATAGTAATGTATTGCATGTTTGAAATTTGCTAAGAGAGATCTTAAAAGTTCTTATCACTGCCCATCATCCATGGCCACACCTCCTACAAAAGAGGCTGGAATAATGACTATTATTCCAAGCAGCCATGGACCCCTCTTACAACTAGGGATTCTTACAGCAGGAGAAAAAGAGAATGGATTGGGGGGGGGGTGGTAACCAGCAAAGTCAGCCACACAATTCCTAAGTAAAATAATGTTATTTTATACATTCATTTTTCATCTTGGATAACTATTATAGTATACTATACATTTTCCAAGTGTTACTTTTTCAATTACTAGAAGAATAAAAGAGGAAAATAAAGCTCAACTATTTCCAGTATTCAAAAACTAGTTGGCATTGCTGCTTTCGTATTCGTTAGGTCATTCAATTTTTACAAGGTATTATTAACACTTGGTGACATTGAGGTTTACAGCTCAGAGCCTCTCTTAGTTTTCTCCCCTATGAAATGGATTTAACATAATTCTTCTCCTCCTTAGAATCCATGAACAACCCCTATTCAACTCTCCCCACAGCCAAGACCCTTTTTCTGAAGCACCAGTAATTAAATCAGGATTTTGCCAAGTGTCTGTGGAAAGGTGATTGCCAATATTTGCAAATGTGGAAGAGAAATTCCCAAACGTTTCAATCCTTGCTTTAAGTCATGAATTCAAGTTCTCCATGCCCTGTGATTAATGAAATGTTTTATTTTACTGTGTGCTGTGCAGAAGTACCGCACAGTGCTATCGCTTGCTCTGGTGCCACGTGACCTGGGAATGATTCCCTTGGCTTCCACCCCAGAAAAACACCCAGCTTTCAGGATGTGCTCCAGCAAGTCCTCTTTTCCTTCTGCTCTGCAATATTTTCATCTGATCACTGAAATTTCTTTGGTCTTTTTCTTTTTTTCCCTCTTCTACCTCCCCCCAATCTCTTTACCCTCTGATAATCACCATACTGCTGTCTGTTTATGAGTTTTGTTTTGTTTGCTTAATCCCTTCACCTTTTTCACCCAGCCCCGCAACCCACCTGCCCTCTAATGCTATCAGTCTGCTCTCCATCTGTGAATCTATTTTGTTTGTCAGTCTATTTTATTCATTAGATTCCACATATGAGTGAAATCACATGGTATTTGTCTTTCTCTGGCTGGCTTATTTAACTTAGTATAATGTTCTCCAGGTCCATCCATGCTATTGCAAAGGGTAAGATTTCCTTCTTTTTTATGGCTGAGTAATATTCCATTGTATAAATATTGTATCACTGGAATTTCAAGGCCATTGAATTCATAATTGTAAAAAAAGATATTTATTGAGTGTTTAACATGTGCCAATGATGTAGAAATGATCTATGAGGTAGAGTGGATTGTTATGATTATTATTATCCTATCTTATGAATAAAAGCACAGGGCCTAAAAACAGTTAAGTAACTTGTGCCAGTTCTCGCAGCTAATATGTAGAAGAGCTGGGACTTGAACCTGCTTCGGTTCAACCAAATAGCTCATATCATAATCTTCCTACAGTGAACCAGGTACTGGCTGAGTTGTTGGCAACACAGCAGGTGTGTAAGTTCCTGTCCTCAAGGGATCATAATCCAGTGGGGTAACAGAAATGTGCCTTCAATTTTACGGCACTGTGACAGGCTCTAAGACAGGCTGAGACCCACGGTCATTAGTGCCCATAAAGAGGAGTAGCTAGTCCCACACTCAGAATGTAAGACCTTATGTTGTCACCTGCCTTCTATGTCTCTCTACCAGGGGGCCCCAGTCTCACACATCTTTGTTTCCTTAGCCCCTAACTGCATTAGGGAATGCAATTTCTGACACACTGTGCGTGTCCATGAAGCAGTTCACACTACCAAACCAGCTCTGTACAACCCAGAGTGAAGAGTGGGTACGCTGAGAAATAAGGCAATGTAGGAGTAAACCCACGCTTTCTAGCTAAGATGTTACCTGCCCAGATTTATGCTAATTTTATCTTCACCTTGTGGTATTTAAAGACACTAGAGAATAGTTAGATAGGAAAATCCCACACTGAGCAGCAGCTGGATTGTTTCTAACCCCTGGGGCAGCTTGTGGCCGGGAGAAGGACAGACATTGGTCCTGTGAATGAGGATGCAGCCACAAGGCAGAGGTTTCTGTGTGGTGGGAAAAGACAACAAGTCAGACTTACAGGAAGTCAGAACACTATCTCAAGCAGCTGGTCCAGGAAGCCAAACAATACCCCCTACAACAATTGGCCCCAAATGGCCAAGACTTGATTAATAACTGACTGCTTCCTGAATTTTTGTCCCCACTTCCAACTTACTATGACCAACTAGAAAGAGCCAAATGTACGCCCATAACCAATCATGTAAGATATTACTAACTAGAAGGTTCCACTTATAGTTAATGGGCCGGCAGCTTCCTCATGCCAACAAGCCTTCAATCAGGGCATCCTGAAGCTCTATGTCCACCTACCCACCCTGCTCCCTTCCCCACTGTAAAGCTTGCCCACTTCTCCTCCTGCTTTTTGGTCTACCAAGTGCAAGTGAGAGTGGGTGACTCCCTTGCTATACAGCAAGCTCTGAATAAACAGCTTTTGCTTGTGCTCATGTGATCAGTTTGTATTCTTGTCCACACTGGTCACCGTGAATTTTCTCCGGGCTATGCTAATTCTCTTTCATGCACCACACCAATCTGCTTCCCTTGCTGATTTATATGGACTTGTGTTTGACTAGTCTTTTCATTTTATTTTATTTTATTTTATTTTATTTTATTTATTTATATCTGAGTTGCCATTCCAACTGCAGGGAATTCTGAATCTCTGTCTGAAATTGTTCATTGTGGTGATGTAAACTGATCAATTGAATTTCTATTGCTTTTACTAGTTCTGTTCCAATTTGCTACTTCGGCGACCTGTCCTCCAGTTCTCTCAAACATCCACTTCAGTACTGCATGCTGCCCTCATCTTTGCTGTTGAAGAGACAACAGAGGAACGCAAGATAATAAGACTCTCATGACATCCTCTGAGACAGGCCCTGAGATTATACCTCTATTACAGACAAGAAGACTGAGGCAGATAATCATAGTCAGGATCCAGGGAGAAAGCTTAGCAGCTAAGTAGAAATTTACAGCAAAAAAAGGGGCTCTAAATGGTTCTATTAAGAACACACCTCAGAAAGATAGATGAATAGGTACAAATGAGCCGAGAGAGTGGGACAAGTTGTCTCTTCCTATTTTTCCTATTTATGAAATGCTGGCATCTTTCATTTTAGCAGTTAGGGAACCATTAGTATTTAGTCATACTTCCTTCCCACATTTAGCATTAAGTATCTCTGAAATATTATTCACTTGCCTATGGGAGAAGTAGCCTGAAAGAGCCAGATTATTCTTTTTTCAATAGGACCTTACCATCCTCTCTATCCTCAACCCCCAAGGTCACTAGGACCTTCTCTAAGCAGCCAAAGGGCAGGCTTTGTTTCGAAGAGCATGAGTCTATATATTGTAGGAAAAGAAGAGGAGCAGCTACTGAAAATGTTTGATTTAACTAGGCAGTTTGTACCTTGTGAAATGTACAAGTTATTAATAAATTGCATTTCTTCTTTTTTTATAGCGTACATTCCTAGCATGGTGTTTTGGCTTATGTTTTATGATAGGTGCTATAGTTTCAGCGTTTGAATACAGACAGGTTTCATTATTACTCCTTAATTTGTGCCTCTACCAGAAGGAACTGTGTTGAGTGCTCTAGACTTTGTGCACACTGCCCTCTCCTGGTTGAGGCGACTTCTCCTTTCCTTGAAGAGCTTAGAGATAAAGAAAGGCTGCCAAAAAAGACAAGGGAAGGCTGCAGGAGCCCTGCGTGGTGGGGATTGCTGGTTTTCCCTGGGGACACAGAGAGGGGTGCTCCAGATAGTCAGCATGACCCGGGCCCAATCCTGCCCCAGGGAAAGGTGAGAGAGCCCCAATTTCTATAAAGAAAAAAAAGGCAAAGGGAGGATGCGGTCACTGTCTGGATGCCAGACATCCAACCAGAAATCTAAACACCTGAGAAAGTCAGCGGGATGAATTTAATCTCACTCCAGATTGGTGCAGGGACTCCCACGGAGCCTTGGTGCGCTCAAAGGGAAAATGTCACACCCTTAATGCTTAGAATGACTGCTGGAAATTAGATCCTATTCATCTCCCAAATTTAATTAGCTCCTGTCAAAGCAACTGGGTTATAAAATAAACTATATAGATGGCAGTTTTTGAATGCTTTAGGAAGTGGTGGTCTAGAAGGTGAGGAAATACTGGCGTCTCTAAAAAGAATAGGGAAGGGGGGGGCGTGATCATTGGTGCTGTTCACCGATATTTTCAGTTCTTCTGGGCATAAATGAGGACTGGAGGTAGGTGTGGCCAGGTGGCTTGCTGTGACCAGTGAAGTGTGAGTGGAAGTTAAACCTTGAAGAATTGGTGCAAGATTCACCACTTCTTCTTCCTGTTCCTACCACAGAGTGGGCACAGTACATACCACCCAGAGACTAAATCCAGCCCACTGCCAGTTTTTATAAATAAAGTTTTATTGGAACACAGTCATACCCATCCTTTTGCATATTGTCTGCAGCTGTTCATATTGTCTGTGGCTGTTCGTGCATCACAATGGCAGAGTTGAGTAGCTGTAACAGAGTTCATTTGGCCCACAAAGCCTGAAATATGGCCCTTTACAGAAAAAGTTTGCCAGCCCCTGCTCTGGATGGTGGGGTCCCTGAGAGAAAAAAATCATAGAGCACAGCCCAAACTGGGCATGATGGACATGTAACAGGAGCATGAAATACACCTAGGTTGTTTTAAGCCACCAAGATTTTGAAGTGGTTTTGCTGCCCCAGGCATGGCCAAGCCCTTCCTGATTGACGCATAGGGTAAAGAAGGATCTGTAACAAAAATAGTAAATCAGTATACCTAGAATCTAAAAGGGCTTGAAAAATCTCTCCAAACAATAATGATGCAAAATATGCAAATGCAACATTATTGACATTGTTCTTATAACCGGGTGGGGAATAGCATGGTCCCCACATGCAAGTGAGGCTATTTATCAGGTAAGCCAAACAAAGGCATAATACTTTTCCCTCTAATATCAAAGTGAATTAATTTCCATATCTGCGGAAGGCCAGGCAGCTTATAATCAGACACTAGTTTGTTTTATGAGAGGAGTAAAGAGGCTCATTACAGCAAATCCCAGGCACGCATTGATAAATTCCCCAACTTGGGCTCTTGTGAAACTCAGGAACACACTTCCCATTGCTTCCCACACTCCTTCTCCATCACCGAGCCCAAGGCAGCCGCCTGATTTGTGACCTTCAACTGTCCACCGTCCCTCGTAGATCATTTCCACCTAATAGAGCCTTAAAATTGTCATCATTTTCTTTACTTCAACATTTGAAAGAAATGTTAAAGATTGATCCACCACTGGGTTAGCTATTTTGCAACCTCCCCCAGCTGGTTAAGAAGAAAGTTGTTGTAAATAAATGCAGCTTTCCTGGACATCTTAAAGGGTAGCAATCACAGCCACTTCAGGAACAGAAAGGGGTGGGGGAGGGGTAAGAAGACTGAATAAAAAGGGCTACCGGCAATGCATATCACCCTTAGGGAACCACGGTCAAGCTTTTCCTAGTTCCCCTGCATTGAAAATTGTAACCACCTCTCTAGCCTGGAGCTTGGAGGAAAAGGAGCCCTCCTTGTCGTCATGTTTTCTGTCAAACTTAAGTCACCTGTGCCTAAATCTAATAGCCCCTTCGTCCCCCAAGGCAGGATGCTGAGAACTGAAGAGGGGTGGCTCCTTGTTGACCCACCCTCAGGTTTTAGAGGTGGTTCCTCTGGCCTGTGGTCAAGTAACACCCACACAAGAGCACTGCAGATAAACAGGGGCCTTCCATCAGAAAGGCACCTGTGGGCCTAGGAATCAATTCACCTGAGCCAGGGCGTGGGACAGAGAGGGTGGCAGGAATGACGTGCTCGGTCTCAGCCTCCGGGATCAGCCTCCAGGCATTCCACAGAGAAGCTAAATCCCCCTGATGCAATGGCTTTGTGCGGCTCACGACTGCTTCATCCAAATTCAGCTCAGAATGGTAATTCTTCTAACTAGTACAAAACTCCACACTCCCTCAGGCTGTGACAAGCGTTCTCTATGCGCCCAAAATCTCAGGAAAAAGAAAGAAAGGGGTTTTTTCCTTCTGCCTCGAGTGCCAGTCTCCTCTGCGAGGCTGTCTGACTCCTTCCAATTTATTCCAGGACAATAAGTAGAAATGAGCTTTCCCAACCCCTGCAGGGCAGGTAGGAGTCATAAGAATGGAAATAGAGCTTGCGGCCTCGGGTGGAGGTGGTTGAACTGGGTCCAGCATTTTGGTTTTGTCAGTTGCCTGGGGTAGCTTGTTAAGTTCACAGGTAATTTGTAACTAGGGCAGCTGCTGAACACACTGGAAAAACAAAAGTTCAAAATGGCTTCACTAAATTAAAGGTGAGATCCAAAGCCACCAGCAAATCAAAGTTAACAGAGGGCCCCTACCACATTTTAACAGTAAGGGAAGAGCAATAAAACTGGATTAAAACAAAACTTAGATTAAGGGAGGCACAATAAGGCTAGGTTAAAATAAAACTTAGACTCAGGGAGGAACAATAAAACTACCTGAATACAAACAGCGTGTGAAAAGAAAGTACTGCCCATAGACTGTGGGTGGCAGAAGAAGATCGGAAGGTCTTAGTGGACAAGCTCGTGGAGCCAGCAATGTAGCAGAAGTGCTAAACAAGAATATAGAAGACAGAAATTTAACGTAACTTTCACAGATGCATGCATTGTTTTATTCAACAAACTTTACTAAACGCCTGCTAGGTACCGCACATGTGCGAGAGTCGACAGCAGGAATCAAATAGCACTTACAGGCCAAATTTGGCCTGCCACCTGTTTGTGCATGGCCCTTGAGCTGAGAAAGATTTTCACTTTTTTATAATGTAAAACATAAAAGGAGTATTAGTCTTTCAGGGCGAACAGCTATTCCGACAGTAGAGGGCATTGCCTCTTAGCCTACAAAACCTAAAATATTATCTAGCCCTTTTGAGAGGAAAAAAAAAGTGTGCTGACCCCCAATATAGGGAAACAACGGTGAGTAAGAAATGACCCCTGCCCTCAAGGGACTCACATTTTGGCGTAAACTCAGTAATCAGTATTATTGAGTACTTTGTTGTTTCCTGGTCTCACAATTTAGAAGCAAGATAGAAAATTTGAAGAAAATTGGTGGAAAGGTATAAAGATAAATAAAAGAATGGGAAGAAAAATTCATGAGGAAAGTTTAAAGGAATTTGGATTATTTATTCTCAAGAAAAGGCGTCTATGGGAAAACTTAAGAATAGTCTTCAAATATCTGAGGGGATATTATGAAGGAAAAGGATTTTTCCATTATGGACATAAAGATTAATAGAATATAAGCTGAAAGTTTTCGTATTATGAAGATGGTAGGATTTCCTGGAAGGTTTCTAAACTTCCACAGGGAATTGAGAAGCCCATTTACTTTAATCCTCTGAAACTAGTATATTTTCTCATCTGCCCGGAAGCTGTTAAGTGATGGTTGTTGTCTGAGCCAAAGGTGGAGGTAGACAAGACGCCCTGTGTTTAACTAGCCCTCTGATTCTTCCATTCAGGAGCTGCGGCTTCTCGGAAGGAGACAATCTTTCTCTCCCCAACCTCCCCCCTCCCCAGGCCTCACATTCCCCCTCTTGCAAAATGAGAGCCAGGCATGCTCTTAGTCCGAAATTCCTTGGGCCAAAACTTCGGAACGGTTCAGCAGCTAAGGAAAGCGAAGGATTTTCAATGATCTCATCTCACAAGAAACATGCTGTTTTATTCTCAATCTGAATATAAAAATTTAGGCTCGGTATTTGTTTTAATTTAAAGGTAGAAAAAAATGAAATATGTGTACTGGAGAGAGAAGACCAAAGAGAACTTGAATGCATGATGAAAGACCATAAAAGAACAAAAGGGGAAATGTTAAGGGGGCATGCACAAAGAAAGACAAAATTAGAAGACAGAAGTAAGAACTGAGATTCCACAATCACAATCAATATGATGGAGTTAGAAGTGCCTCTTTGAAAGATAAACACTCTTCGATTTTATCTAAATTCAAAATTCAACTACATGTTGTTTACCACACAACCCCTGAAAACTAAATAATCTACATGTGTAAAAACTAAAGGGTTTAATGTAGGACTTGTTAATGATATGCATACTGAAGTCTTTAGGGGTGAAGTGTACCAATGGCTGCAACTTACCAAGGAATGCATCAAAAAAAAAAAAAAAAAAGATAAGAGTAATGGATGGATAGAGGGGTGGATGGATAGATATGTGAAAATTCAGATACAGGAAAACATTAATTGTAGAAGCCGGGAGGTGGGTATATGAGTGTTTATAAACAATTCTGTATGTCTAAAACTTTTATTAGAAAAACTTAGGGGGAAAATAAAGGGTTGGAGCCCTGGTTGTTGTAACTCAGTGGATTGAGTGCAGGCTGTGAACCAAAGTATCCCCCATTTGATTCCCAATCAGGGCACCTGCCTGGGTTTCGGGCTAGCTCCCCAGTAGGGGGTGTGCAATAGGCAACCACATATTGATGTTTCTCTCCCTCTCTCCTTCCCTTCTCCTCTCCCTAAAAATAAATAAGTAAAATCTTTAAAAAATAAAATAAAATAAAGAGTTGGCCAAAAATAAGCCAAATAAGTACATAGAGTAAGATTTCATTTTTTGTTAACTCTAAAGAAGAGTAAAGAAGAAGAAAGCTCTTTAAAATGTGAAATTTGGAGTAAGCAGAATCTGAGTTATGTGGGCCTCTTTGTTTTGCTATTTCCATGTCTTTAGTGATAATTCCAAGGGTCACACCAGGAAGTCCATATTTTGATGTGCTCTGTGCACCTCTCCAAATGTGACCATCTCTTATTTTTCAGAAAAGGCTGTAAAGAAGAACAGTTTAAAGACAGTTTTTATGAACTGTTGCCATTCAAGACTTTTTTCTTTATGCTGATTGCCATTGGAAGGAAGACATTGGACTTAGAGTCAAACAGAGTGTGATGTCACCCCAGTTCCATGACATTGTAGCAACGGGCATGTTGATTAAACACTGGCCTTTGGTCGAAGGTATGATAAAACATTGGAAATGCTACATGCTACATGACATGGCATAACTGTACATATATCTTCACCAGATGTCTAGTGAGCACCTTACACTTAACATGTTTTAACCGGAACTCCTGATTTTTCACCTCAAACCAGCTCCTCCTACAGCTTCCCATCTCAAAATGGGGCAGTTTCTCAGGCCAGAATCCTTACAGCCATCTTTTTTCCTCTCTCTTTCTCTCATCCCCCACAAATGATGCAAATCCTGTTGACCTTCAGAAGATACCCAGAGTCAGACTGATTTCACCACCTGCAATACTACATCTCTGGCGCCAGCCACCACTGTTTCTTTTATCTGATGATGACAACAGCCACGGATCTGGTTTCCGGGCTTCAACCTTTATCCCTCTAGTTTAGTCACAACACAGCAGCCAGATTGATTTTTTTAAATTAGGTCTGATCGTGTCACCCTCTGCCCAAAACTCTTCAGTGGCTCCTCATCTGAGTAAAGCTCAAGTCCTGCAGTGACTTACAAGGTCTCCCCGCTGCTATCCCATTTCCCTCCACTCTGCGCTCAGTACTCGGCTCCAGCCACACTGACCCCCTCCCTGGCTGTTCCTTGACTTTGTCAAGCACACACCAATCCCAGAGCATTTGCCGTTCCCTCTGCCTGACACTCTCCTTCACCTGATATCTGCATGATTTGCTCTCATCCATCCTTCATGGCTCCACAAAGACACCTTACCTGTTAGACCCCCACCCCACACTCCCTATTACACTTACGCTGCTTCTTCTTTCCCACAGCACTTGCCTTACTCTGGCATATAACATACTTACTTGGTTCCTCTGTCTGTATCCCTTGCCCCTCATGCATAAGTTCCAAGAGGCCAAGTTCTTTGTTTTGGTCACTACTGTATACTCAGAACTAGAAAAGAAACTGGCACTTATTTTTCTCCTTAATAAATACTTGTTGAAGGAATATGAAAATGCTTTGAAAATTATGAAGCATGAAATACATGAGGTGTGACATTATTATTATTATTTACATGGGTAAGTCAAAGAGAGCCTTGAAAACAAAATCTGCAGTTCATTTTTCTCCTCAGTGTATCCTCTTTGCTGTGTGACAGGGAGATTCTCCCTCTATCCCCTAAAGATTAGATACTGCCAAATTTGATCATGTGACACTAGAGGTGATATTCAAAATATTTAACAACCTGCTGTGCATGAACCCATCAGAATGGGCACAATGACCAATCAAAATAAATGCCAGCTGATTGCATTGGCTGGTGTAGCTCAGTGGATTCAGCTTAGGCCTGAGAAGCAAAGGGTCATGGGTTTGGTTCCCAGTCAGGGAACCAAATGCCTGGGTTGCAGGCCAGGTTCCCAGTAGGGGGCACGTGAGAGGCAACCACACACTGATGTTTCTCTCCCTCTCTTTCTCCTTCTCTTCCCCTCTCTCTAAACACAAATTTAAAAAACATTTGAAAATTTAAAAAAAAACAGCTGAAACCAGCCCATACCAGAGCAACATCGGCCTGGAGAAACTTATAATTGATGACAGTTCTACTATATTTTTACCTTTGAAACTTGCAGAGAAATAAGCACTGAATTTAGGATCAAAACAACCTGGGTTCATTGCCACTCCCTCCAACTCAGGGTTTCTCAGCTGCAGCTTGATTGACATTTGGTGCCATATGATTCTTTGATGAGAGAGGGAAGAGAGATGTCCTGTGCATTGTAGGATGTTTAGCAATATCTCCAGCCTCTACCCACTAGATCCCAGTAACATTTCCCCAGGTTGTGACAACCAAAAATATCTCCACACATTGTTAAATGTCTCCTGTGGGTTAAGAACCACTAATCCAACTCTCAGCTATGGAAACTGGGATGAATTAGTAAGCCCCTGCGGGGGGTCATCTCCTTGTTTGTAAAAGAGGATTAGTAATACCAATCACACAGGGCAGCTTTAAGGACTAAAAGAAATAATGTATATAACTAGTGCTTATAATTTTTGTACCTATAATCTTTTTTACTCCTGACAAAGAATGAGCTATTTATCTTGCTGTAATAAACAACTTTGCTTATGTAGGCTACATTGATGATGGGCAAACTGCATTTCTACAGTCATAAAGTTGAGCTTTTTAGTGCCTTATCAGGTCACACCTGC
Organism: Glossophaga mutica; assembly: GCA_039655065.1. Lineage (NCBI taxonomy): Eukaryota > Metazoa > Chordata > Mammalia > Chiroptera > Phyllostomidae > Glossophaga > Glossophaga mutica. The sequence goes on along the minus strand of CM077304.1, from coordinate 18,004,790 downwards.
AGCACACAAATTATCTCCAAATCCATTCCCTGGTTGGTTTCTCCTCTTAAAGAGCATGCCCTTTGCGGAGTGCATTTAGAGGCAGTCTGCTCACCCATGGTTAATTTTATGGGCTGTTTATCTACAGGAGGATTTACTTGAGTCTATCTTGGTAAATGTAATGAAGCCTGGGTGTGCTTTCGTGGGGATGTGGGGTGAGACCAGGGAGAGCAGAGAAGAGTCTTAGGCTAGCTTTGGAAATGTCATTTCAGAATCACTTTAATTGGACAAGTTCTAGACAGTTCTAAAAGAAGAGCTTTCGGTAAACAAACCCATCACAACAAATAAGACAGAAAACCCTTATTGGCTTTTTGGAGGCAGAAAATAGTGCAGCATTTGGTGTGAATTCTATCTTGGAAACTATTAATAACCTGCTCTGCCAATTTTTCAATCCCCTGAGGACTAGACAACTACATTATGCTGTAGACTATATCCATTGTGATTTTAATTTATGTCTTTCTCTGGTTAAAAGGTTCCAAAGGGTGTAGGAATCTAAGAGGGATGGGTAAAATTACCCTCATTTTACAAATGAAGAGACTCAGAGAGGTTCGGCAGACTACACAAGGTCATACAGATAATAACTGATGGAGCCAAGCCTTGATCTCAAGTCAGCTGCCCGCAGATTCCAGCCTTTTCATTAAACTGCACTGAAATAATGCAACGTTCTTGAAGTTCAGTCCCCGCCCTCCATATTTCTCCACCTGGCCCGCTAGAAACAATGGCAGGAAGTATAAGTAGATTTAAACAGGCCCAGCACCTTTACAAAAGCCGAGGTCCAAAAAGCGGAGAAAAGTTAGGTTAAGGACAGGAAAGCCCATCAGCCCCTCTCTGAAGCAACTGTTGATGAAGGAACACCAGAAGCGGCTTACAAACCTGAAGCCTCCTCACGCCGATTCACACAGTCTCTTCTACAACCGTTAGGCTTAGTGGGCCCTTCCCTGCCCGGTGGGACGTGTGTTGTGAAAGCCACCTCCACCCAGGGATGGGAAGCAAAACGGGTGCACCTGGGTCAGCAGGGAGACTGACCAGTGAGAGCAGACACTGAACCCAGAGGAAGAACCCCTGCTGCCCTAACCATGGGGCAATCTCTGCGGGGGGGAGGGTGGTCTCCTGGGTGGGGAGACACTCGAGGGAGCTTGTAATGACTACTTACCCACTAGAATAGAAAAATTTCAGTCGTTTAGTGATGTGTCCAACTATTCTGGTACATTGAGACCACACTTCCTACATAGGGGACCTTACATAAATTATTTAGCCCTTCCAAGCCTTCATTTCACTTATTTGTAAAAAGAAAATTATGATAACAGTGCTTACCACCCAAAGTTCTTGTGAAGACTAAATAAAATACGAATAAAGCGCTATGCACTGTACCTGACATGTACTAGATGTGCAGTAATTATTAACACTCATTATTATTAAAGGGGGACGCTTGAAATGTGCAACATAAATTGATTTGGGCAGAACCTGAGTCTCCTATGTTAGGAGCAGCTATTTCCTGAGGTGAGAAAACACGTGATAGTGAATCACACCTTCTGAATCACCCCTCCCAGTCCTGGGCACAGAGTCAGCCGTATTTCCTTCTGGTTCTAATCCAGGCACTCGTACTCATTTCATCCCCAAATAAGACAAATGAAATGATCTTTCTTGTCACCAAGGTGCCTTATGGAATCAATCATGACTGACCCCATTTTGCATCTCAAATTTCAACATAAAATCGCAAGCTCTTCAGTAGCTGAACACAGGATCTTATGCGCCAGCCCTCGATGCCTGTGTTTCCCTCCCTCAGAGCCAGCCATCAGCTCCCAGACCTCTGTCCCCCGGCCTTCTCAGCACTTACCACCAACATGACCAGAACTCAGCCTCTTCAAAGCTGTGAGAGTCTCCGCCCAACATTAGTTTCTAGATCTTGGATCCTCAGTAGGTCTCACGTGTTCTTCTTCTAGACTTAGCTCTTTGTGGTGGTTCTTCTAAATGTCCCAGTGTGCCAGGCCTGGATGTGCTCCTATATTTGGCCACGTCTTTGGCTGACCCAGACTCCAGACCCTAAAGCATGATGCTTATGCACACGGTGCTGAAGTCTCACAAAGGAGAGTTCAATTCCCAGGTCTGCCACTTACTAGCTATGAGGTCTTGAACAATACTAATGCTTTCTGAACCAAATTATAAAATTGGGGAGGAAAATGCATACTTCCCTGAATTACTGTGGAATTGAAAGGGGTATATAATAGGCTTAGTTCCATAATTGGCACACAGAATCATTCAATAAGTCAGTGTTACTTGTCATGGAAAGTGGCATTCCCCCTCTTTACTGCAACTTGATATCTGGCCATTCTCTACCTACTAAACTAGACCCTTAACAAAACTGCCTAGAAATTACTCAAAAGCCAGATAGCTGCTCACGCCAATATACTGGGCTGGCCAAAAAATTCGTTTTTTTTTTTTTTCCATGAGATGGCAGTAGTGGCGCTTCACTTGTCTTTAACTTCATTTGAAACTATTTTGTTAGATTGTATTGTGATAACTGTTATATCATCATGCATTTAAAAAAAACTCATCAAGCCCTGGCTGGTGTGGTTCAGTGGATTAAGCACTGGCCAGAGAACCTAAAGGTCGCCGGTTTGGTTCCTGGTCAGGGCACATGCCTGGGTTGCCAGCCAGGTCCCTGGTTGGGGGTGTACAGGAGGCAGCCAACTGATCCTTCTCTCCCTCTCTTTCTCCCTCCCTTTCTCCCTCCCTTCCCCTCTCTAAATAAATAAATAAATAAATAAAATCTTTTTAAAGATCTTATCAAAATTGGTGAATTTTCATGCAGCCATTTTAATATTGAAGATGGCAGAAAATATGCAATATTTCGGCATATTATGCTTCAAGGAAGGTAAAAACGCAAATGAAACACAAAGACTTGTGCAGTGTTAGAGAAGGCGCTGTGATTGATCGAACATGTCAAAAGTGGTTTGCAATGTTTCATGCTGGAAATTTCTTGCTGGACGATGCTCCACAGTTGGGTAGACCTCCTGAGGTTGACAGCGATGAAATTGAGACAATAATTGAGAACAATCAGCATTATACTATTTGGAAGATAGCCAACATACTCAACATATCCAAATCAATAAAGTTTTTGGTAAAAATGAAAAAAATGTATCTTTTGGACTTCCGGCCAAGATGGAGGCGTAGGCGGACACACTGTGCCTCCTCTCACAACCAAAATTAGGGACAACAAATATTTAGAAACAAGAAAACAACCAGAACTTATAGAAAATTGAACTGTACGGAAGTCCAACAACCATTCATCCAGACCGGTAAGAGGGGAGGAGTCTCGGCAGGAAAAAGTGGAGGTGCGGACCCAGGAACGCAAGCAGCAGCGGCTTGCAGTTCCCAGGTGCACAGGCGGTGGCTGGCAGTCCCCGGGCCCACAGGCAGCAGCTGGCGGACCCCGGGAACAGGGGGGCAACTGTGCAGACCCAGTGAGGCCACACAAGGCGGCTGGCTGACCAGGTGATCCCACATTTGAGCACGCAGACAGTCCAGGCAGAGGGGAAGTGGCGGAAGGGACTGAATCCAGGAGAGAGCGGAGCAGGCGCCATTGTTCCCTCTCAGACCCCGCCCCCACATACAGCGTCACAACCCAGCGACTGGGCTGCCCCACCCTGAGGAACACCTAAGGCTCCACCCCCTCACTACGTAATAGCCTCGACCAGACTAAAACCAAAACAAAACAAAACAAAAAATCCCACCAAAAATGGCTCAAACCGGAAAACAAATAAAAGCCCCAGAGCCAATTCCTCTAAGCAGTGAAGAGATAGCCAACCTATCAGATGCACAGTTCAAAGCACTGGTTATCAAGATGCTCACAGAATTGGTTGATTTTGCTCACAAACTAGATGAAAAAATGCAGGCTACAATACGTGAAATGAAGGAAGATGCATGGGGAACTGATAGAGATGGAAGGAAAACTGGGACTCAAATCAATGGAGTGGACCAGAAGGAAGAAACTAACAACCAAACAGAAAACGAGGAAGAAACAAGAATTCAAAAAAATGAGGAGAGGCTTAGGAACCTCCAGGACATCGTTAAACGTCCCAACATCCGAATTATAGGGGTCCCAGAAGGGGAAGAAGAAAAGCAACAAGTGGAAAACTTATTTGAACAAATAATAAAGGAGAACTTCCCCAATCTGGCAAAGGAAATAGACTACCAGGAAGTCCAGGAAGCTCAGAGAGTCCCAAAGAAGTTGGACCCAAGGAGGAACACACCAAGGCACATCGTAGTTACATTAGCCAAGATTCAAATGAAGCAGAGAATTCTAGAAACAGCAAGGGATAAGAGGACAGTCACCTACAAGGGAGTTCCCATCAGATTGTCAGCTGATTTCTCAAAAGAGACCTTCCAGGCAAGAAGGGGCTGGAAAGAAATATTTGAAATCTTGAAAAGCAGGGACCTACATCCAAAATTGCTCTATCCAGCAAAGCTGTCATTTAGAATGGAAGGACAGATAAAGTGCTTCTCAGATAAGGTCAAGTTGAAGAAGTTCATCATCACCAAGCCCTTATTATATGAAATGTTAAAGGGACTTATCTAAGAAAAAGAAGATAAAAAATATGACAGTGAAAAGACAGCAAACTCACAGCTATTAAGAACCACACCTAAAACAAAAGCAAACTAAGCAAACAGCTAGAACAGGAACAGAACCACAGAAATCGAGATCATATGGAGGGTTAGCAACAGGGGTGTGGGAGGAGGAGAGAGGGGGAAAAGGTACAGAGAATGAGTAGCATAGATAGTGGGTAGAAAATAGACGGGGGAGGGGAAGAATAGTATGGGAAATGTAGAAGCTAAAGAACTTATGACACATGGACATGAACTAAAGGGAGGAATGTGGGTGGGAGAGGGTGTGTAGGGTGGAGGGGAATGATGGGGGAGAAATGGGACAACTGTAATAGCATAATCAATAAAATATATTTTTTTTAAAAAAAGAGGTATAAATGGTAAGGGAAAAAATACAATAAAAATACATTTAAATAAAGAAAAATAAAAAAATGTATCTTTTATTTTACAGAAAAAAGTAAACACATTTTTGGCCAACCCAATATTTAGCTTTCTCAATCGAAATTACCCAAAAAAGCAAATTTGAACATACACAATTTTTACTGTTTGATTACAACAATTACACAGGGAGTGTCTACCGTTTGCGAAGCATCAGCCGGTGAACAAGGCGGATCTGCCTCCCGCCTTCCTGGAAGCCGCAGCTCGGAGTCGCCACCCAGAACAGAGGGAGGTTCGGTGGAGAGCTCATGTCCCATCCAGGACAGTGTCTAGCACAGTGCTGGCTTGTGACGTAATTCTTTTGCTAGTACTTTTCTTTTCCAATATTTTAAATGGGAGCATATTACTCTTAAAAATTCATTAAAGTTGAAAAATACTTGCTGACTCACTGAGGAGTACGTGAAGTTAATTTGTCAGCCCTTAATGAAGGGGGGGGGGGGGTCACTGCAATAGTGTCCTGTTTCTTGGCGGGGGGGGCGCGGCGCGGGGGGCGGGGGGGGCGCGGACGATTCCTCAGCAAACAGCCCCTGCTGGCTTTCTCTTACCTGCTGACACTTACTCTAGTCTCTACACATACTTTGCAAACTTTTGGCCTGAACCACCCAGTATTTCCAAATAAATACTGTGTTTAAAATCCAACCAATTTGCCCTGGCTGGTGTGGCTCAGTTGGTTACCGTTCGGTCATCCCGTCCCGTAATGGAAGGGCGGCAGGTTCAATTCCTGATCAGGGCGCATACCTAGGTTGTGTGTTCCTTCCCTGGTCTGTGCGGATGGGAGGCAGCCGATAGATGCTTGTCTCTCACATCAATGTTTCTGTCTCTCCCTTCCTCTCTTTCTCTCTAACAGCAATGAAAAAATATCCTTGGGTGACAATAAAAAAATTAATAAAATCCAAAATATTTAGAACAGATACAAGTTGTAGTATCTGGATTCTTCAAACAAGAAACGGTTCCAATAAATAAATAAATAAATAAATAAAAATAAAAAAGAAGTACAAATAGGTAGTTAAACAGAATAGCCATGGGGATGTACAGTACAGTATAGGAAATGGAGTAGCCAAAGAACTTGTATAGATGACTGGTGGACATGAGCAATGGTAAGGGGATTGCCTGAGGGAGTGGGGGGAGGGGAGCAAAGGGGGAAAAGTGAGGACAACTGTAATAGTATAATCAATAAAATATAATTTAAAGAATAAAATTAAAAAATAAAAATAACAACAAATAATAAAAAGATTTAACAGCCACCTCAAAAAAAAAAAAAAAAAAAGAAAAGAAAACGTTCCAATTGGTACGGTCGGTGTTTTAGAAAAGCAAAGAAACTTCTCTTTTTGGGAGTGGCTAACATATGATGCCACTGTGTTTTAAAAGGTCTTAGATAAGTCTTCAATTTTGTTAAGTTTAGAGATTAATAATACCTTGGGAGGAGGGGGAGAATGCTGAAAGGTAGGCAGGCCTTGTCACAGTAAAAGAAAAGATTTTTTTCTTGCTTTGCAGTGATTAGCTGCATAAATTGTAGTGGGAGTTCCAAAGCTAAATAAATTAGTATGCATCCCACCCAGAGTTCTTTATTTGTTGAAGTAAAATGCTTACAACCTTTGCTTGAGGGGGGAGGAAAAGAGGGTATGTCATTGAGTGAATATGAATTAATCAGTACTTTATGGACAGAACCCATAATTTTAATGCAGCAAAAAAAAAAAGTGTGGCATTTATCAGGGTTCCACTCAGCAATCTCCCTCTGTCATTGCTAATAAATCTTTTATGGAACAGAGTTTTGCAGTCTTTGCAGGAATATTCCCCCTCCTCCACATTTCCTTGGAAGAAAAAAATAAGTTAGCATTCACTTCTAATATTTTCTCCTTCCTTCCCTCTTTGAATTTGCTGTACTCAAAAAATCTCTGAAGCTCTTTATTTTTAAAGCTTTTTTTTTTCAAATGTATAAGTTCAAGGCCTCTTTCATCAGCGGAAATAATTCATACAAATCTTCTCCCAGGAGACTGAAGGAAAGAAGCTGTGTTTCAGGTAAGGGACACAATATTTTAGTAAGTATACTATCCTGGGTCTGCTAAACGATCAATATTTATAGAGGGAATGATACAGTCTATTGTAGACCAGAGGAACTTGGAAATTGATAAGAGGATAATTAAAGAACACAATATCCCAGTCTTAATGCTTTATAATTTTTCTATACTTACTCATAGAAGCAAGATTCTGCCAAATCATAAACAGCCTGCCAATAACCTCACGATGCCCTGATTTAATTAGGTCTTGTGCTCCTCCTTGAAGGGTAGGTTCATTAGCTGTGAAATATGCCACTGGATGTCTGGATTAAGATTGAAAAGAAATCCTAAGCATGAAGTGGCGTGTAGCCAGTTTCCAGCCGCTTACACTGTACAAACGAATGTGTGATCATTCCCCCTGAGGTTGGTAACTTTTTATTTTTAGCCACAAATCCACAGGCCATTTCTCTCGGTTAGGGATGGGGCCCGATGGCTGGTCGAACGCTTAAAAAGGTAGATGATGGAGAAACAAGTTGTTAAGAGGCTATCACGAAGGGCTGGCAGGAGGAGGGGAGGATGTTTTAGAACGATTTTGCCATTAAGCTTGTGTTCCATGGTACTGCTTGGATTTATTTATAACAACAGGTGGTGGTATTTGTGGGGAATTGCTTGTTTTTTCATTTGAGAAGGGCAGATCCATACATCTGCTGGGAGGCGAAACAAAACCTTTTCCCAGCACCGGTTCCTTGCTTTCCGCATCACCATTAGGAGGGAAGGATTTGTCGTGAAAGGCCACCCAGTCATTATTTCCTCCTGATGACACTCATTTAGCAGCCATTAAAATGCAAATAGAACTATGATTTTTAGATCACAAAATTAACATTAACGGTTGAATGATTGATGAAAGGTCATGGCAACGGTATAACTTAATTTCTTAGATAATTGTGTTCGGTTTTGTGCAGACTGTTTGGGTTTCTGAATTAATTTTATCTGTTGTTGAACACTGACAGGTGCCGTAATTGGCAGGGACTCCTTTGGGCTCATTTCTTCCCAAATACCATGCCCTCTTCTCTCCCTCCACGCCATTGCCGGAAACATCGGAGAGAAGGCCCACCCGCCACCGCATAACCAGCCGATTTGTGAGTCTGGACAAGGTCACTGGAGGGGTTAGTCCCCACCTGCAAAGCCCCAAATAGAATTTCATTCTGTGCCTGATGAGATTTCCACCTAAGAACTTCCTGCATCAGACTCACAGTGATATAAAATGACCCCAGCCCTCCCCAGGGGTGGAGGCTAGCCTCCTCAGAGCCCCTGCTGGAAGATCCCATCTCAGGCCATTGTTTTTTCTTTAAGGAAGGCAATAAACCATGCTGAGAGGTAATAATAACACCATCAGCTTTTTGGCTTTTCATGTCACCTCTGTAGGTGAGAGTTCAGGCAGTGACCTAGGAAGTTCCTATGGGAAGTGGCAAGAGGTAAGGTCTCTTTGTCCTGCTTCTCAAATGTCAAAAATAAAACATATACATGGTGCTTACCTGGCAGGCTGTACATCGTCTTTCATCACAATAAAGATAGGACTCTGTAGTGTGAAGTCAGGAATTCACAGGAAAAACACCATAGCGCTGAGAGAATTGAGTTAAAACTTACTATCATCATCATTACCATTATCTCTTATAGTAATTTCTCCTGGAAATTCCAAAGGACTTTATTTTCTTGTGATGGATTCTACTTGGCAAACTTCTGTCCATCCGCTGCTGGGTTCTGGCTTGAATCCCATCCTATTATTCTTAGAAGTTCTTCACCGAAGGCTGCACAGATGACCCCTAACTAACCAGTCCTGCTCTCTAAGAGGTCACAGTCTAGTGGGAGAGACTTCCGCAGATGAAGCCATTAGAGAATAATGCAAGTAATATGTAAAACAGTTACCAGACATAGCTCCTTAAAGTCACAACCATGTCTTATCAGGCTTTAATTCAACACAAGTATTCATTCAACAAACAGGTACTGAGCACCTACAATGAGCCGGTCTCTGTTCCAGGATCTAGAGATACCCTAATAAAGTGGACCCACAATCACTTTGGAGTGTAATGCACCTTCTAATGAGGTACAGAGAAGGGAGAGTAAGCAATGTACCACACCTGAAAGTGGGCTGAGCATTACATAAAACAGAGTTTTAAGAAGTACTATGACAGTTTATAGGAGGCTTTTCGTTCCCATTGCCTTCCACAGCACATCATAGGTCCTAAATGGAATGCTTGTTGAAGCCATCAATCTCTCTATTAATGAGTCAACAAGAGGATATAAGGATGTAATTCTGAGGAGTTCTTGAAGAAGAAATGAGACTTGCAGATCACCATGTTGTCTGTTGTCAGTTCCTCAAACACACTTCCTCTACCCCAGGGCCTTTGTACATGCCACTTTTACTGTGTGATGCTCCCTTCCCTCCTCTAAGCCTAGTTAATATCCACTCATACTTCAGACCTCAGCCCAAAAGCCAGACTGCAGAGAAGTTGTCCCTGGCCTCCTTATCCCTTCCCCAGCCCTGGATCAGGTCCAGGACCTGGATACAGAGGCCCTGTCAGGTGCCCAGGTGTGGTTTCCTCAAACCCCACCGCCCCAAACTCCAACCACCACAGCCCCTGCGTGGCCCATATCACACAACCAATGCTGCATTGGATGATTATTTGGTGAATGTTTTTCTCCCCACTCTGAGCACCAGGCTTCATGAGGGCCCAGCAATGCCTGTTTGTACCTTTGCATCCATTTCAGACCCTTGATTAACAGTCGTTAAATGCACAGGTGCAGTTTGCTGTGTTGGGTCTTGAAAAATAACCTGTATCCAAACAGGCAAAGACAAGAAAACGCAGGCATGGAGGGTGGAAAGGGTGCAGAGTGGGTCCCACGGGGCTGCACAGGGTGTATGCAAAATATTACACCAGCTGCGCAGGCTGGGCTCAGACCAGCAGAGTATTTGGTGCTGGGTTTGGCATTCCCTGCATTGCCAGGCATCAAATTAACCCTTTGGTGCCTGGGTGGTAGACAAGTGGGCGGATCCCAGGCAAAGGCGCACCTGGGGTTGGAGGCTAGGGGTGCTCCTCTGGGTAGCAGCTGTCTGCCAACGTTTTAAAAAGCTACAGATTCTGTCAGAGGACACCAGCTGACTGAGCACAATCTCAGGGGTGAAAGGTGCCCCTCAGGGGCTATGTCCGTGCAGTTGGGAAAGAAGATGAGCTAAATCATAGAAGCCCTAAAAATCAGGCATAAGCTTTTGCTCTTGCGTTCATCGGGCAGCCTAGGAAGTCACTAGATCCCAAAGAAAGGAAAAAATGATGAAAGGCATATTTTTAGGAAGACCGCTTTCAAAGTGTGAGCCAGATGCTGTGCTGGGTGCCGGAGAGCTAAACATGATACACAGACATCAGGCTTTCCCAAAACTTAGTTCCCCATTTTATAGTGCTCAGAGGAGATTCTGAATTTCCTAAATCATTCAAGTCTCTGTGCTCAGCCTTTATGAGGCCAGTTTTGGTGGTTTCCTCTCTCGGTCTCTGAGCTCCCTAAAGGCAATTCCTTATATCCCTAGTGCTGAGGATGATAATCTAGCCCTTGGTAATGTTTTTGAATGAACAGATGAATGAATGGCTTTATTCAAAACAAAAACATAAAAAGTCACCACCAAGTCTGTGCTACTATACAAATCCTCTCCCTCCCCAACTCTGTCTTCAACAGGTTTCCCCAACTAAAGCTTGTCTTTTGTCAGCTTTCCCCAAGCCAGAGCCACTGCCAAGTTCCCTCCCACCTCGCCTGCACTTTCCCAGAACCCCATCTGTGGGTGAGACGGCCTGCCCCTCTCTGAACCCAACCCGGTCCCCCTTCTTGGCAAACACTAGCATGGTAAGCTGTATTTCATGAAGTTAACCAGGCTCATTACAGAGAACATATTTCCAGGAGGAGGGACGTTAATTTCTTCCTCATACAAAGAACAAAAATCAATATCGTAAATCCAGGAAATCTCCCCTAAATGTCTCCCCCGTTATCGCTCTCTCCCGCACTCTGTGTAAATACCATTCTGACAGGTTAGCTATATTTCTACGCAGGCCGTGTGACACGGAGGTGACTGTACGACAGATCAGGCTGCTGAAGTAAGGAGTACTGGCTCTGATATTATTCCTCAAGGTATTGTGTGACATTGGAATTCCGTCAAATGGAGCTGAATGTATCTTTATCTTTTCAACAAGCCCCAGTACCAATACTCAGCCTGCTTAGAACATGCTGAACTTGAATAGTGACCTATGGATTCACCACGAGTTGGAGGTGGATGAAAAGGAAACAGATTTCTAGTGCCTGTTTGCATCTCAATATATTCATTTACTCCAACGTGTCACAAACACCAACTGCACGCATTGTATGAGTGACACATGAAAAAAGTGGGGACACGGGCTCCAGTTTTGCAGGAGTTTACAGTCTGGGTAAGCAAAGAGAGTTCAAACTAAGACTCAGTTTTCATTTGAATCCACACATATCAGATCCTAGTCAATTCCTGTGCAGAACTGTGAAATCCCCAAGCAATGTTTCTCCTGCCTCCTTCTGAGAGTCCCTTAACTTCATGCAGCCCCAGGAGGAAGAGCACAGCGTCAGTCCAGGAGTAAACAAGAATATAACTTTAGAAATCCTCCGAGAGGTTGACCTTTGTGTGGGGATCTGCCAGCCTAAGGCCCACGTTCTGGGATGTGTTATTATAAATTAAAATCTAATAAATCCTGCATCCTTCTCTCTGGATCTATAATGCCCCATTCAATCAGCAATGTCCAGCTTCCGTGTGCAATTCAGCGGCAAGAGGTAGGCTGCAGAACCTAGTGACTTCAACATCCCAAGGACAGAGGCGAAATTAATTACAGCATTGCCACTAAGTAGTATTATCCCTCCTCGAGTCCTCCCTCCCAAGTTTATTTCTAATTATCTCCCACTGAGTCACGTCCCCAGTGAGTCAAATCTTTTATTAGATTTTTAGGAGCCATCTCCCGACAGCTTCGAAGGGTTTTTATATTTGAGCATAGTTGATTCCCTCTAATATGCTTCCGTCTTTTAACTAATCTCTACCCTGAATCATATTATAAAACCATAGAGTGGAAGGAGTCCTTTGAGTCACACCTAACTCGATTCCATCCAGCTATAGACAGGAAACTGAGGCCTAAGGCAGTTTGGTGTCTTGAGAAACGCAAGCAAGTTAGCAGCACTGCAGAAACCTGATGCTCCAGAGACCCACTGTCAGGTCCCGTCGAGACCAGATTGGAAGTGGTCCTAGAATAAAGGCCTAGGTATTTTGACTTTGAGGGCATCTCATAAAAAAAAAGTTATCCTGTGCTGCAGTCACCCTCCCTAAAGTCCCTCCCCCATCAACAAGCCGGCCCTCTCGGTACCCACCTCTTCAACGTGGACAAACGGACAAGGAGCCATCACACATGTGAGCAAAGATTGCATGTGCACAAAGCAAAGTAAAAACAAAACAAAACAAAACAAAACAAAAAGCACCTAGAGACAACAGAAAATATGGGAAAGAGAAAAAAGTCTCAAAAATATATCCTGGGAGCAATATTGTACACATAACATAGGGTGCTATAAAAGAGAATTTATTAAAGAACAAGAAAATGTTCTTAGATGCTGAAAAAAGAAAGCAAATAAAAAAAAAAACTTAACAAGGAGTTGGGACAATCAAGTCAAAATATCTCATAGAAAACAAAACAAAGAAGATAAAGAGAGGAAAGCTGGGAAAATATTGATAAGAATGCTAGGGGGATTGATCCAGGTAATCTACTAGGTAACCAACAGGAGTTCCAGAAAATAGGGAGAAAAGAACTATCAGAGGCATAAAACAAGAACACTTCCTGGGACTGCAGGATAGAAGTCTACTGCTGCGAGGGCTTTCTGAGCACCCAGCGGTGCGATGCAGCTCTGTGGAAACTGAGAGGGCTGAGACGAAGAGGAGGTCTGGAGAGCTTTGGGGAAAAGGAGAGCTTTCATCAACAGCCCAGGAATTATGATGGCTTTGGACCTCTAGACATTGGAAATTTAAAAAAAATAATGGAATAATGCCTCCGAAATTGTTTAGAATGGCAAAAGAAGAATAAAAACACAGTTTTGTTTACCAGCAGGAAAGTGGATTAATGTAGAGTGGTGTGGTCATGCAATGAAATGCCTCCCATTAGTCCTAAAAGCAGAGTTACATGCATTGGCATGGATAAATCTCAAACCCAAATGCTGAGTTAACAGAGCAGGTGCAAAAGGCTAAATAAAATATGATGCCATTTACATCGAACTTTAAAACATAGCAATACTGTATATCATTTAGGAATACATGCACACATAGGTAAAAAATAATGCACAGATTGACAAATACTGTCTTCAGGGCCATGGTTTTTCCAAGAAAGTAAGGAGAGAAGAACAAGAATAAGATTAGGAAGATAAACCCGAAGAGAAATAATAGGTATCTGGGTGTTCATAATGTTTTTTCTATAGCCACTGCTTGAAATTTTTGAACTGCTATCACAGCACCCTGACTGGCTCAGTAACCTCAACAGAGTCAAAGTAAGGCGAAACTGATTACTGAATGGACTGAATTGGTTATATAAAAATATTAATAGAGCCCTGGCTGGTGTAGCTCAGTGGATTGAGCTCGGGCCTGCGAACCAGAGGATTGCGGTTCGATTTCCAGTCAGGGCACATGCCTGGGTTGCAGGCCAGTTCCCAGCAGGGGACGCATGAGAGGCAACCGTACATTGATATTTCTCTCCCTCTCCCTCTCTCCCACCCTTCCCCTCTAAAGATAAATAAATAAATAAATAAATAAATCTTTAAAAAATATTAATAGAAAAAATTAAAAGTACAAGAATTCTAACAAATAAAGAAAAATTTTCACAATTTTAAAAATAAGAAAAATATTTAGCCAATTATTTGTAAATAATTGAAAGCAATGAATAGCAAAAGAAGTTTTCAAAGTTGAAGTACGGAGTGGAGGGTGGGGGTGGGTCTTACGGTTAGTGACAAGTGACTGGAGACAAGTAAGTGTTATTCTAGTTCTTCAAAAGAGGTTGGATTCCGTGATTTTTATGTCAAGCCCAGCCACAATTATCTAATATGGTTATAAAGGAAAGGGGTGTATTAAGAGCACTTGGAAAAGGAAGTTACTACTTCCTACCCAGGACCACTGAAGTGTTTACTAAGATAAGTTTAGTTTGTTTTGTCCCCAAAAGAATAAATGAAGGATTAGGCATTATTTACTTCGGCTTTATTATCCTCATTTTACAGGTTGGAACTCGAGTAACTTTTCCAAGGTCTCAGAGCTAGTATGATTCCAGGGGTAACTTCAAAGCCTAATGTTTTTCCTCCACTCCCTTGCTACCACTCACAGTGTGGTTTCTGAACCTGCTGGGACAGCATCACCGGGAGCTTGTTAGAGATGTGGAATCTCTGGCCCTACCTCAAATCCACCAGATCAAAGTGTGCGGTTTAACAAGATGCACAGTCTTACGTATATGGTCCTGGAGGAGAGAATGAAGACCGCTAGTTGAAAGCTATAGGAAGCCAGATTTCAGCTCAAAGACAATGAGAAATTTTTTAATCATTAAAACTAACAGAAAGGACAAACTGACAGTGACCAGAGGGGTGGGGGAGGGGATAACAGGGCAAAAAAGGGGAAGGATCAAATCAAGGAATATGTATAAAGGACGCATGGACAAGGACAAGATGTGGGGAGGACTGAATGTGGGAGAGGAGGGCTGGCCAGGGAAGAGTGATGGGGGAAAGATGGAGACAACTGTAATTGAACAGCAATTAAAATTTTTTTAAAAAACTACCAGAAAGGAAAAGATCTGCTTGTGAAGCAGTGAGATCCCCATCACTGGTGGTATTCAACATCAATGGGCCATCTAATTGCTGGGGATGCTATAAAGATAATCTTGAGGCCTTTCAATTCTGATGACTGTTTCCATTGACCTTTTCAGTTGCTGGAATTGCACCATTAGAGACATCCCTGGGTATTAAAGCCCTGTCTAATGAATGTCATTCTGAAGTCACTGATAGCCCACATAGTAAAGAAAAGCTTGCAGAGTTCTGTGGATGCACAGGAGTAAGTAGATGATTCTGGGACAAGGAGAGAAGGTGTGGGGCAGGGTGCCGGACCTCTGAAGGCCAGCTCTCATGAGGCAGCCCAGCTGGGGCCAGAGTAAGAGCACAGAGGCTGGGCAGCTGAACCTGGGGCAGCAGGTGGGTGGCGAAGGGACCTCAGGGGCGTGGCTGTCTGGGACCCCCGGAAGAAAAATTTGCACAGTCGCCTTTGCCCCAGTAGATGCCGCCTGTCGTTGGGTTTGAGGCTTCCCCAGCAGTTTCATCATCCCCACGAGGAAAAAGCTGTGAACCAGAGCAGGCTTTGGAAATGTATACATGTAACCACTTTCTCACCCTTTTGAATTTAATTCCACAGTATAATTAAGCACATATACTGCACACGCACAGCTATAATACAAGCTGTCGGTTCAATTTGGAAGTGTGCATTAAACAAATCCAAGTGAGGAGCAACAATCTGTGAGCCTTAGAATTGGGGGAGGAACCAGGCACCAACCCCATGAAATGCTCATTTCATGGGACACACTGCCACCTAGTGGCCACTATGAAAATTGTCAAGACAAGGAAGTACAAGGACTAAACTGAATTGAATTAAATTAAATTAAGGTTAAGTGAAGTGAAATGAATGAGCATAGAATGGACAGGGTCATATTTGAAATAATGACCAGGGTTTGACCTACTCCTGAACCCATTGTATATTTTAGACCAAAAGTAACATCCTCCATGCAACTTACATCAAGAAAAAGTAGAAAAACAAAAAAGAAAAAGTAGAGAGTTTAAGCAGAAACGATCTCAGAAAGTCAAGCTATAGTGTGTGTCTCAGCTCAAATGGTAATTAGATTTGTTCTACCAAGACTACCCTATAAACCCAGTTTCTGACACTCTACAAATATTCAGTAAATAAGTACAGAAGCAAATTTTCATAGACAAACAAAATATAAGCTCAAACCCTTAATAAATAGTCCAGAATGAAAGCAACAGTCTCCTAACAGCCAGCATCAGTCATCGTTCCCCATTCCTTGATGTCCAACTACACCTCACACACCCTACTCTGCATCATGCAGTATGGATGGGTTTAAGGGTCTCTGTCCCCTTCGACTGTGAACTTTCAAAGGAGGCTTTTGACCCCATGTGCCTGGCGCTATAACTACCACATAATAGATAAGGGAGAGGAAGGGAAATAGGAAATGAGGGGAGGGAGAGAGTCATCCATACTGTAGTGTTGGTGCACGCTGCAGTAGAAACCAGTCAGAGAAAGACAAATACCATGTGATTTCACTCACACGTGGAATCTAATGAACAACCTGAATGAACAAGCAAAACAGAGACAGACTCGTAGATGGAGAGCAGATGACAGCTAAGTGGGGGGAGGAAGGGATTGAGCAAAAAGGAAAATGGACTCAAGGACATGGACAACAGTGTGGTGATTGCTGAGGGGAGAGGGTATAAGGAGACTAAATGGTAATGGAAAAATATATAATAAAGATTTTTAAAAAGGAATTTCAATAGAAACCATTTCTCCTGTCTATTTCGCTGACACAGGCCAATGGCCTCCTGCACAGAGTGTCTGCTATTATTCTGAGGCTCTGAGGCCCTAGGGGCATGACAGTCAAAATCTCTCTGACTCATGATGCTGTGGACTGAATGTCAGCGTCCCCCCCAAAATTCATGGGTTAAAACAGAATTCCCTAATGTGATGACATTGGAAGATAGGGCCTGGGAGAGGTCATTAAGTCATGAGGATGGAGAAGAAAAACGAGAGCACCTCTGACCCAGGTGAGGACAGAGCCAGAAGGCACTCATCTGCAAACTAGAAGGAAGGTTCTCGTCAGGAACCCAATCAATTGGCACCTTGATCTTGGACTTCCCAGCCTCCAGAACTGTGAGAAATAAATGACTAGCGTTATAGTTCCCTGGTCTATGGCATTTTCGTTACAGCAGCTTCAGAAAGATCCCCTACTCTTTCCTCAACTTTGTTTTGTTTGATTTGGTCTAGTTTCTTTCTGTATTTAGGTAGCTTCAGAACACATGCTATTATGTGACATAAATACATAATGATGTGGAATAATACCTAAAGTACCTCAGAATGTACAAACATCTCATGTTGGATTAACATGAGACAGGGCACCCTGGGCAGGTGCGGAGAGCTTACCCAGAGTCCCACTAAAAATCCATAGCAGCACAGACACACTTTCCAGTCTCCTCCACAAGCTCACCCTGCCTTCACACCCAGAAAACTTCCTTCAGGTGGGCACAACAGGCCCCCTCCACATTCTACTTCCAGACACATGGTTTCAGAAGGACTTATTTTATGGTGTTTCGTCTTTGCCTCCTGACTGTCTGTCCATGGAAGCAAACATTTTCCTCTGAGGCTATGAGCAGCCTCTCACTGCAGGGCCCAGCATGGAAGGTGCCCCCTGCACAGCCAGGCCTCTCCACATCCCCCGGGCACACGGGGTCTCTGCTGAGGTATCCTTCCTTCCTACTTCTCATGTGGCAAGCTACCCTCAGAACGAGCCCTTCCAAAGTTTATCCCATTGGGGTCATCTAGAAAACTGTTCACCAGTGATGAACTCCCAGAGAGAAATTTTTTTAAACTAGGAACAAATCACAAATGAGGACAGTTTTTAAAGAAACATAAAGCTATTCTGGAGAGAAAGAAGGAGCAAGAGTATTTATTGGGGAGAGTATTTAAAATGATAGCTTTTTAAGATTTTCATTTGCAGCACTGAGTCCAAAACTTAAGCAACTGCCACCATGAGAGCAGGCTACACTAACACATTTACATTTACCTTATATTCTTAAAAGATCTATCACACACACACACATAATCACACACACATACAATCACACAGACGCACACACTTCTGTCTACCATGAAACCTCTACTCTTATTTCAGTAGGGTTCACAACTAACCACCTCCATGAAGCTCTTCCAAGTAGCCCCCTGGGTGAGCCAAAGTACCCTCCCTCTGCAGTGGACTAAATGTTTGCATCCCCCCAAAATTCATGTATTGAAACCCTAATTCCAATGCAATAGTACATGGAGGTGGAGACTTTGACAGACTATTAGATCAAGAGGGTGGAGCCTTCATGAACGAGATTAGTGACCTTAGGGACCCGAGAATTAGTTAGGACACTGCTATGAGGACAAAGTACAAAGACAGCTCTCCGTAAACCAGAAGAGGGTCCTCACCAGAACCTAACCATGCTGGCACCCGGATCTCAGTCCACAGCTTGACCTTTCCCAGGAACCTCCAAGCCCAGAACGAGTAGCAACCATCTGCAGATCACTTTGTAGCTCATTCTGGGTAGCCCCAGGCAGGGCACACGTGGTGGCTGACCTTGGCCTGCCTGGGAGGCTCCAGGGCCAATGCACCTGGTGGACAGCTTCAGACAATGCCAGAGCACCACTCAAGCACCTCTAGTGCGACACGCTCAGGGGCGAACTTAGCAGGCCCCAGAGCCCTGCTGAAGCAAACTCCACTTGCTGGGGCTGGCCCTGCACAGCGTCTCCTCCACTGTAGTCTCCACCAGTCCTCACATCCGGTTGGCCTGGGAGTCAATCCCTCCCATTGATGTGCCAACAGCAATCAAGGCTAAACTACAATAGGAGGGTGCACACAGACCACATGGGGTACACACCTGGAGCACCCAGCTCAGGTGACCAGGGAAGATGTGCCACTGAGCCCCACAGGACACCTACTACATAAGGCCACTCTACCAAGGCCTGGGAACTTAGCAGTTCTACCTAGTATGTACAAACAAACACAGGGGGTGAGCAAAAATGGGAAAACAAACAAAAAAAAAGCATGTTCCAAATGGAAGAACAGGCAAAATTCCAGGAGAATAACTAAATAAAATGGAGACAAGCAATCTACCAGATGCACACTTTAAACGCTGGTTATAAGGATGCTCAACAGATTTAAAGGAAGAATAGATCACCTCAGTGAAAACTTCAAGACAGAGAAAGAAAACAAAAATTGAAATAGAAAACATTAAAAAGTACTAGTCAGAAATGAAGAACACAATAACTGAAGTGAGTATTAATCTAAAAGGAATCAACAGTAGAGTAGATGAAGCAGAGGATCAAATCAGCAATTTAGAAAGTGAGGAAGCAGAAAACACCCAATCAGAACAGTAAAAAAAATTTTTTTAATGAAGATAGCTTCAAGGGCCTCTGGGACAACATCAGGCATACCAACATTTGCATCATAGGGATACCAGAAGGAGAAGAGAGAGAGCAAAGAATTGAGAACCTATTTGAAAAAATAATGCCGGAAAATTTCCCTAACTTTCTGACATATAAGTCCAGAAAGTGCAGAGAACCCCAAACAAGATGAACCCAAAGAGACCCACACCAACATACATCATAACTAAAATGCTAAGGGTTAAAGACAAAGAGAAAATCTTAAAAGCAACAAGAAAAAGACAGTTAGTTACCTACAAGGAAACTCCCATACGACTATGGGCTGATTTCTCAACAAAAACGTTACAGGCCAGAAGGGACTGACACAAAAGATTCAGAGTGGTAAAAATCAAGGACTTAAAACCAAGATTACTCTACCCAGCAAAGCTATCATTTTAAATCAAAGCTACAGATGAAGAGCTTCCCAGACAAGGAAAAGCTAAAGGAGTTCATTACCACCAAATGTTAAATTTTCTTCTTTAGGAAGAAAAAAATAAAAAAATATGAACAATAAAATGGCAATAAATACATATCTAACAATTACTGTAAGTGCAAATGGATTAAATGTTCCAATCAAAAGGCACAGGATGGCTGAATGAATAACAAAACAAGACCCTTACATATGCTGTCTACAAGAGACCCAGTTCAGATTGAAAGATACACACAGACTCAAAGTAAGGGATGGAAAAAGATACCTCATGAAAAGGGGGGGAAAACTGGGGTACCAACACTTGCACCAGACAAAATAGACTTTAAAACAAAGGCTAGACAAAGAAGGACCCAGCAATTCCACTTTGGGGTATTTATTCAAAGAAACCCAAAACAATAATTTGAAAAGACATATGCACCCCTATGTTTATTGCAGCATTATTTATAATAGACAAGATACGGATGCAACCTAAGTGCCCGTCAATAGGCGAATGAATAAAGAAGTAGTAGTCATCTACAATGGAATATTACTCAGCCATAAAAAAGAATGAAATCTTGGTGTTTTCAACAACATGGATGGAACTAGAGGGTATTGTGCTGAGTGAAATAAATCAGACAGAGAAAGACAAATGCCATATGATTTCACTTATATGCAGAATCTAAAGAACAAAGTAAATCAACAAACAAAACAGAAACAGACTTGTAGATTCAGAAAACATTTTGACAGTTGCCAGAGGGAGGAGGCTTGGGGTATAGAAGAAAAAAAGTGAAGGGATGAAGAAGCACAAATTGGTAATTATAATAGTCATGGGGATGTAAAGTAGCATAAGGAATATGGTCAATGATATTATAATAAACATGTATGGTGCCAGGCGGAAACTAGATTTATTAGAGTGATCACTTTGTAAGTTATATAAATGTCTAATCAGTGAGTTGTAAACCTGAAATTAATATAACATTGTATATCAACTATAATTGAAAAAGAAAAAATTGTTTAAAAGAAATAAACTGTTGTTTAAGCTACCTGGCCTGCAGTAATTTCTTATAGCAGCCCAAACTGAGTACGACCCTCCCTCTAATCCCTTGTACACCCTGCATAATCACTGACCACCTATGTTCTGGTTGCCTCACCAGGCCATAAGCTTCTTGCACTCAGGGATGGTGTCAAAGAATAACTAACCATCGCCCTTTGGAGTTCAGAGAACAATCGAGCTGATGCTGAAGAATCATTAAGCCAGTCATGGGCTCACAGCTCTACCCAGTTACTTCACTGGGCCTGATTTATTGAGTTGGAAACCAGATTTCTTACAGACACATCATCTTCTCAGCCGTGTGCTTGCGGCTATTGTCTAGGGAAGGAAAAATACCCATTTATGGTGCCTTGGAGGATATTACAAGGGCAACGATAAAAGAGCCTTCTTTTAAAAATGAGAGGGGTGCATCTGTCACCAGCCGATATTAGAGAATTTTGTTTTAACTCTTGTAAAGCTCTTATCCCATATTACATAGGACCAGTTTTCAGACTCTGAATTTACAAGTTCCTAGAGGGCAGGAAAAGACCCTTCTTCAAAAACGTTGTATCAGTGGTTCTTAACCTTTTCTGGTTTTAGAGAATCAATAAATAAAATGCCTTGTTTCCCCTTCTGAAATACCATTGAGAGAAGAAAAGGATCATCGAGCTCAAAATATAGTCACATTATTAATAATACTATGTTCTGGGAACCATAAGCACTTAGACATTTAATAGTACTACACAACAGGAAACCGGGGGACACGAGGTTGAATCATTTGCCCGTGGTCATGTCACCAGTAACTGGCAGCCACGATTGGTGCCTGGCAGTGGTGCCAGGGCCCACACTCATAACCACCATGTGACACACCTTAACCTGCCAGTGAGGCTGGTTGGACAGTAAGCCTTGGCTCTGTGGCCAAATGGTCTTCCTAAAAACATCCCTGCTAAACTGAAATTTACCCTCCAAACCCACAGGCAAGTGCAGAATCTTCCCCTTAAGGGAAAACTGAGACCATGCCTTCTTTCCAGGAGCAGCTACATAATTTGCCAGGACCAGTGCAAAATGAAAATCCAAGGCCTCTTGTTCAAAAATTGTTAATAACTTCAAGATTGCAAGAGCAGAATGTTAAACTAAGTACAGGGCCCTTCTGAGCACAGGGCCCCGTGCAACGGCATAGGTCGTACTCCCCTGATGCGGGCCCCGCCTCTGTGGTAGGTAGATTCCAATGAGAAAGAAGCCCAGGGAGCTCTTGAGGAGCACACTCGACTCTCCCGTCCTTCTCCTCACAGAAAATGAAGACTGAGGAAGAGATGAGCCATGCGGGGAACTATTTTGAGAAGAGAGGGAAAGTAATACAGATGCGCACTGTATATTGCACATTTCCATGGGCTTCAAAAATCCCTTGAGTATTGTCTTTGTCAGCTCCAACTGCTAAAGCAAAACACCATCAACTGGTGGCTTAGACAACAGACATTTATTTCTCACAGTTCTTGAGGCTGGGAAGGCCAAGATCAAAGTGCCCTCTGAGTCAGCGTCTATCTGGTCAGAGCCTGCTTCCTCATTTGCAGATGGCCACTTTCTCGCTGTATCCTCACATTTTTCCACGGCAGAGAGAGAGACTAGCTCTCTGGTCTCTTCCTCTTCTTCTAATAGCACTAATTCCACCAGAAGGGCTCCACCCTCTTGACTTCCTGTAGCTCCAATTACCTCCCAAAATCGCCACCTCTTGACACCATCACATTGCCAGGTTAGGCCTTCAACATATTAATTTGGTGGCGGGGAGACACAAACATTCATTCCATAGCAGGTATGTCTCTGCAAATTCACTGCCTTAAGCATAGACGGGAATGGGGATGGGTAACACACACACTCACACATATACAGATGCACATGCACATGCATGCACACACATACATGCATGTATACATGGGAGATGCCCTCAAGGTCCCTCTTAGCTCTCAAATTGATCTTCCTGAAACTTTATTCATAGCAGAGTCCCACCTGGCTGAGAATGAGTCAGCTCATTTCCTTCCCCAGGTAAAGGTCAAACCGCATCCACTGTTTGTGCACAGAAATCTTCAGTCTCTGTCGCCTATGGCTGTCAATCTGAAGGGCCAGATTTACACTCACTGGTCTAGGTTCTCATTAACCTTGAACCACCTCCTCCTGCACAGAGCCATGACATTTAAAATCCTATCAAAGTAGTCTAAAACAAGCACCAGATTGAACCTTTGGGGGATAAAATAAATGACCCATAAGCCCAGGATAAGAAAGAAATAAAAACAGGCCTTAAAGAAGTAAGGTCTCTATTGAACACATCACTCACAGCAAATCACTGTGTTGGTCTCCTTTGGTGGTATATCTGGAAGTGAATGTTACTCATCAAATTTAGCCCTTCAAATGTAATCTTGGTTTCAAATGCCACCTTGAAAATGTTGACCAGTAAAAGGTTCTAAGAAGGTATATTGTAATTTTCAGTGAATTTCAATAAGTGTTATACAAATTCCAAGGATAGAAGTATTGTAAATATATTTTATATATAATGACTCATGTGGACCATTGTAAAACAGATTGAGTCTCCAATATTTTTATACAATATCAAATCTATCTCTTCCCAGCCAGCCTGATGGGCAATGTGCAACACTTATACCCATTTAGTGGTTGAGAATTTATCGAGGACCTACTATGTGCTGAATGATGTTATTGGAACTAGAATACAAAAAGAAATAAAATCTAGCTTCTGTTTCAAAGGACTTTCCAATGCAAGGCAGGAGACAGAAATATGGGGACAAATACTGTGATGTGGCATGTTCATAGTACGTGCTCTAGGAGGACCAAAAAGTGACTGACAGAATCTGGAAGGAGACAGTTCAGTGGCAAAAATATTTCAGGCAAAAGGAAAGGGGATGAACAGAGACAGTGATGCAACTGTAAACACATTTCAGGAAACCCTAAATTCCTCCAGTGCTGTGTTGGAAAGATGAGTCTAATTCTGCCATTTGCTAACCTCTTGAGTAAATTACTTGCCTCTTCTGAACCTCAGGTTCCCTATCTATAAATTAGGATAATGACACCTATTCACAGAATTGCTAAAATTTAATAGAAGTTTATATAAAAGTGACTTGCAAACTGGATAAAATATACAAATGTCACTTGTATTTGTCTTTTATTAGTCACCCTACTATTTCTCTTTCCACTTAATCAGAAGGCATCTCATAGCCACCTGGTTCAAGTCACAGGTAAAACTAAAGCCCAGAAAGATGATCATAGGCATCACCATTGTCAACAGCAATCATGAGCCCACAGATGCCACCAAGAATTTGAACTGCCCTCCAGGAAGGCTTCCTTCTAACTTCCATCTTCCAAATCATAAGCTGTTGGATCTCATTGGAGAAACCTAAATCACATGAGTAGCTCAGCTGCAAGGGAGTCTGGGAAACGTATTTAACTTTCTCACTTCTGTAGTTCAGGAAGGCACCCTACAGAAAGGTTGGATAAGATGATCAATAATAAGTTCTAACTTACCAAACATTACAGGCCTCTGAGTCTGGCAGGAAAATCACCACCACTCCTATAGATGATAAATCTGAGTCTTAGGGAAGTTAAGTTATGGTCCCTGTTGGCTGGCTCTCAAAAGTATCTGTGGAATGAATGAGGATGAATGATTTGCCCAGAGTCAAAAAACAAGCTCCTGTTGTCCTTAGAGTCCCAAGTAAAAGGGGCATCCTCTATGATGTTTGAACTCACTCTCTGAGTCAAAATTAATGCTACTGCTTGTGCTCACACATGCACACACATGCGCAAAGACAAGAATACTTTCATTATGGTGCCTACTGCAATGTATTTTAAGGAAAAATTTACATGTCTGTTTCCCTATGTAGACTGAAGTTCTCAAGGTCAAGGATGGTGTCTTACCTTTCCCACCATTCTGAGCGTTCTCTGACCCTAAGAAGATAAAATAAATAATTGGTTCATTTGACTTAATAAGTGTAAAGGTCTGAGCCTTTGACTCCAGCCCAGTGCTTTTCTCACTATACAGCACTGCTTCTAACCAACTTTTCCTGAAATCCATCGACTTTATTATTCCTTTCCTCATTCATGCAAGAAATATTAATTAAGCACCTACAATGTTACTGGGTTTGGCACAGGAGATGGAATAGTGAGCAAAACAAGACTCAATCTCAGTTCTCATGGAAAGTATAGTCTAGTAAGAGAGACTGATACTAAAAATTATCTGATCGCACAAATAAATGCAAAACTACAGTGACAGCAATAGCACCACAAAAGACACTCTCTTGGCTCAACCAGTCAGAAATTTCAAGGGTTTTAGGAGCTCTGCACCAGGGACTGGGGACAAAGACAAAAATCTACATTTCTTGTCAGATCACAGTATCAGATGTGCACATAAATAGAAGGTTTGCCTAAAGCAGTGATGATAGCTGAGACCTCAATGATAATAGGAGTTACCCAATTCAAAGAAGGTGGGAAAGTGCACTCCATGAAAAAGGGAATAGTCATGGGAAGGTTTCATGGTAGGATGAGCTGAAGGAACACAGGAATAAAGATGGTCCCAGATGGGGCTGGAAAGGGAGGAAGGAGCCAGATTTTGTGAGAACTACAGGTCAAATGAAGAATGTGTTCTTTATTCATTCAGGGGAGAGGCAGTGATATGCTCACATGTGTGCTGCAGAAAACTTCAGTGTGGGGAATGAATCATTGCATAGCATTCATGCATTCATCATCCCACAGCACCCTGCCCTGAGCTGCCACAGGGAAGGGGAGCACAACCGCCTTCAAGAGCAGCCCCAGTACTCTTGGGCCATCTTCTCAAGATTGAATCTCATTTTGAATGTTGTATAAATATATGCTATGCACAAAAAAAAGGCACACATTTCCACAGGACACTTTGGAGAGAAACGATTTGGTTATATTGCTCACATACAGAGGTATAGAAAGGTTTACAATAGCTTTTTGCATTTAATTTATTTTGCAGAAAGGAATGTAAAAGTCCTTGGGATTGGAGGTTTCCTTTGAACTAGCATCAAACCACCAGACCTGCTGAGGAAGGTTCAGCCAGGCTTTGATATTCCTCAGAGCACACACAGCATTGCTTCTGCTTTGGACACGCAAAGAGAAGGGAGGAAATGGCACTCTGCATCTCAAATCACTCCTTAAAAAAATAATTAGTGGAGATGGTGCACAAGCCACTGTTAAACCCCTCCTTTACTCTAATTATCCTCTTAAATACATACCGAGACCAACTCACAAAACGGTGCTTTGGATAGTTTAGAAAATACCTTCTGACTGCATATGACAAGAGTTTTAAGCAAGAAATTGTTTGTACTCAGGCCAAACAAAACAATAATGAAAATTACTTTCTTCCTTGTTTTTAAAGCTCACTCCCTTTCTCACTCTTAAATTTTCATGTTTCAGCTGAGAATTAAGTGAAGAACGCCCCTTTCCCTAAATTATAATTTTATTAGCATGCATGGATGATTGACAACAACCATTAAATTCTTGTGAGATTTTTATAGACTTTTCTGGGGATTAAGCAGCAATTTTACACAAAACAGGCAAGTGTACTTTGTGGGATAGATATTTTTTAAAAGCTATCTTAACCCTAACTTTCCATAGACTATAAATCAATACTAATAAAAATCCATTTTATGTTTCTGGTCACTCCAGCCTGGCTCTGCTCCTTACAAACCACATGACCTGGGCAAATCCCTTAATCTCCCTAATGTTTGATTTGTCTGCCTTTAAAATGGCTATAACAAAAGTTAGATAAATGTCCAAATATAGCTTTTATCGCTTAATATCTCTTAAAAATAAAAAGGAATCAAGTTAACTTAAATATATATATATACACCTGTACATATATAAAATGAGAACAATAATTAAGCTAAGGTTTAAGGGAAGTTTAAAAGCAAAAGGAGGCGATGGGCCTGGGGAATGCTGGACATGCTCCAACTTCTCCAGAACCCTGGTACCTCGGCCACACGGTCTCCTCCGTGCACATCACTCCTGTGGAACTGGAAAACGAGCCAGGTTTTCACTGCTCCGATGCCTCTGCGGATGCTTGTGGCCACTCAGCCTGAAATTCCCCAACTTTAATATCACTCCCTACTCTGTGTTCATGATCTCCCCCTAGCTTATCTCACCATACTATGACTACTTACTTATATCACTGTCTCTCTCAACGAGGCAGGTCACTCCTTGGGGCAGCAAAAATTCTTATATCCTATATACTATATTAGATTTCATGGCATAAAATGTGCATTGACTGAATAAATGAATGCATGGCAATATATTATAATAAGTCTAGTGAATTCTGGAGAGGCTAAAAATTGTAATACCGTATATCAAGTTTACGAACCACTGGTTTTGTCTCCACTGAAACATCATGAGCAACTCCAATCAATGGTAGAACATGCAAGGGAGAGCTCTCCCTTTTATCAAATCCATTCTATCAAAAGTCTCTCTTATTCTTTCTTGCCCTTTGTTTATTTCTGGCCTAGGAATAATCACAATTTATAACAATTTCTTCTTGTTGTTGCTATTTTTTTCTGCTAGAAGTTCTTGAGGGCAGGGAATGGGGACAAAGTCTGTCTCGCTCATGGCTGAGGCACAGCTCCTGGCACACAGTAGGTGTTCAAAACCTATTTTTTTCAGGAAATGAGTGAAGCCAAAACATATGGAACAAACTAACTTTAAAAATCTCCACATTCTATCAGCTGTTTGTATTAAATTTTCACAATGGTTAAGTAAAGTCATAATTCCAACTTTGTTGGGGCTGAAAGGGAGCCCAATAAATTGCACTATTTTCTCCTTTCTGAACCAGTTGAAAATTGAGAGAGAAAAAAAGAGTTGGAAGTTAGAGAATCAAAATTTCACTTTTATTAACAATCAAGCTAAATTCAAGGAAGTTGGCAAATGACCCCATGGTATTAAACCTCAGAATAATGTAAAGTCAGCCCCTAATTTGTCTGCTAGGGGGGTTGTGAGCTTCCCTGAAAAAATTCTGGCATGTGCTACAACATGGATGAACTTAGAGGACATTATTCTAAGGGAACTAACCTGCTACAAAAAAAAGACAAACAGTGTATGATTCCACTTACACAAGGTACCTTGAATAGTCAAAGCAGAAAGATAGGCAGTACAATGGTTGCCGGGGCTGAGGAAAGGAGTGATGGGAGTTATTATTTAATGGGTACAGAGTTTCGGTTTTACAAGATGAAAGGATTCTGGATGTGGAAGGTGGGGATGGTTGCACCCCCATGAATGTATTTAATGCCACTGAATTATATGAAGCCTGTCCAGAAAAAGTCCAGCCATTGTTAATATAATGAGAACAGTTTGCATGACATCTATGTGATCTAGCAGCCAAGGAGAGTGGACTGGAATGCACACATGTGAACAATGATGACTTCACTGTACTAGTCAGTGGGGGCAGTAGACGCTGTTGAGCGAACATGTGTACTGTGTGACCATCACATTCAAAATGACCGAGCAGGTAGAGCAATGAATCTGCATCAGATTTTGCATTAAGCTTGAACCTTCCTCTGCAGAAACTATTCAGATGATTCAGAAGGCTTTCGGAGATGATACGATGAGTGCAGCATAAATAAAATTGTGTCACGAATGTTTCAAAGATGGTTGAGAATCTATTGAAAATGATGCACGTTCTGGAAGGCCTGCAACAAGCAGAACTGAGTGTTGAATGTGTACAGGCTGCAATCCACAAAGATTGGTGGCTGACAGTGTGAGAACTAGAAGCCGATCTGGGGGTTATTCCAAAAACTACTGTGACTGAGATTTTGATGCAAGATCTTAGCATGAAATGTGTCATGGCAAAATTTGTTCCGTGGCTTCTGCTACCAGAGGAGAAGGAACATTGTGCTGCAGTTGGGAGAACTATGTGAAGTCCCAAAGTGCCTACTTTGAAGGGAACTGAGGTGTCATTGTCCTATGTAAAATGTTTCTTGTATCTTCCTCAATAAATGTCTCTAGTTTTCATCGTGTGTGGCTGGATACTTTCTGGACATATCTTCGTACAATTAAAAATAGTTAAGATGATCAATTTTGATGTATTATTTTACCACAATTTTTTTAATTGGGGGAGAGAATGCAAAAAAGAAAAAATTACAGCAGAGAATATAGGTTCCCTGTGGACAATTCATCCCCAGGAGCACAGGGTTTTGGCCCCACCGGCACAGATGACAGGCATCTCTCCACCTCCCAGTGGCAGACTGAAGAAGGAAATGAGGAGGCCAATGCACTAAGAGTTTCCAGTCTCTCCCAGGGAGGAAAACAACAGGAGTGGAGAGGCATTATCCCCTCTTCCACAGCCAGCTACCCTTAACTCTAAATACACCAATTTTCAGATTCATTCTATAAAGACTCTGATTTTGGCCACATGTGTTAAGCCCACCAAGTCAAGGCTAAGGATTAGAAGAGATAGCAGATAGCATCATTCCCAAGTCAACAAAATAACCAGAGGCCCAGGCAGCCTACTTAGTGTAGTCATTTTCCATCAGCTTGGGGACCTACAGGACTACTACTGGCCAGAAATCAATTTTTAAAAAAAACTACAAAATAATGCTTTCCATCACCTTTCATCCACCCAGCTTTGGTCACAGGGCCTCCAGCCTGTTTGCTCCGTTTGGCCCTAAGCACTCCAGGCCACTGAGCTGCCAGTGCAGGTAAGAACTTGCCCTTGTCAGCAGAAGCCACAGAAGACGGCCCTTTCTAAAATATTTGAGATCCTCTGTTTTGAAATCATTCTTTTCCTGGATGACTTAAAGGGCCTTAGGGACTCTCCAAAAGCAGGGCTGGCAAAGCCAGATGGAAGAAGGTAGGTGGAGAGCAAGGAAGAGACCCTGATCATTGGTCAAGAATACTGCTTCACCTGGGCCGGTGTGGCTCAACACCTGGGCCGGTGTGGCTCAGAGGAGAGAGTGCCCGCCCACGAACTGAAAGGTTGCCTGTTCGATTCCCAGTTCAAGGCACATTCCTGGGTTGTGGGCCAGGTCCGCAGTCGGGGGCATGTGAGAGGCCAACCATGCATCTCTTACAAATTGATGTTTCTCTCTCTCTCTTTCTCTCTCCCTTCCCCTCTCTCTAAGAAGATTTCTTCGGGATGCCCAGAAGAAGAAACTCTAAGAAGTATTTTTCCCACATCTCTCAGGTAACTGGGAGCAGAGAGAGTATCTGTGGAGCAGTGAAAATTTTTTGCTTGACAAAAACAGCAAAAAACTCAAATATAAATGTTGGAAGGTTTGGTCTTTTATACCTGGCTTTAGACCTCAAAGGATAAAAAGTAAAGGGAGTGGTAGGAGGAAGACCCTTAAAAACTACTAAGTAATTTTCTTTCTGCTTTGTTTTTCCCCTTGTAGACCAAACTCTTATGTTACATCCCAGCCCGGAATAAATCTTCCTGGCTGAATGATAAATCAAAAATTGTAATGAAAATCACTATTGACCTTTAAAAGGGCACTGTCTTTATGTTTTCACACTGCTGTTTGAAATGTCGGCTCAGAATCTGGAAAACAATATGCCATCGATTTCTCTCCATACCTCTTACAACAGCTTGAAATTGATCTGGAAAGCATTGGTATGGGTTTTCTCATTACGGTTTCAACATCATCGGAAATGGTGATTAATGATTCAGTCCTGGGAACGGCATTGTTAGACTTCGTAATTACTTTGTGAATCGTGTCCAAACAGTAACTAGCTTTCCCTGTTCTTACCTCCTCCCAGAGGCGGGTGTACTTTAATCCTAAAGCAGTTAGATTTTGTGGCTCTTGGTTAAAAGCCTACACACAATGGGATTATTATTTGCTTGTATTACGGTTTATCTTATTGATATTTACTGCCTCCTCCTTGTCCAATTATGCCTTGTCTATTTCTCCTGCCATTTCTTAATGGACCAGGCCTTTCTGGTGATTTGTTAGTGCTGGTGTTTTGTTCTTTTTATTTCTAATTTCCTTCTCTATTTTCCCTTCAATTTTATATTCTCTCTCCCTCTAGCTCCCTGGTCTGTTTGGCTCCTTTTTCTTTTTCTGTCTGATGTATCCATTCATCTCTCATTCGCTCCACAAACTATCCAGATTCTCTTAGCTTGAGCGTTTTGACTGAGAATATGGACCGTCTTCCCTCACCTGCCCTCACCTTGCAGGTCCTGGCTGGAGGATGGCTGAATGACCCGTAGCCATTCCTCCCTGCCAGCCGTCCTAGCAAAATGCTGTTGGAAGGTATCCACAGAGCACAGCCTCTCTTCCTTATAAAAAAGTAGCTAGGTACAAGTGATTATTTTTTTTTCTGTTAAAAAAATTTTAGCCCTGACTAGTGTGGCTCAGGTAGTTGTGCATTGTTTCACGAAGCAATTCTGGGAATCACGGGTTCAATTCCCAGTCAGGGCACATGCCTGTGTTGCAGGCTCAGTCCGCAGTTGGGACACATTCAAGAAGCAACCAATTAATGTTTCTCTACCTCTCTTTCTCCTTCCTTTCCCTTCTCTCTAAAAATAAATAAATAAAATCTAAAAATATAATAAAATAAAATAAGTATTTAAACTTTTAGATGATACGTCCTTCAGCTGAGCTGTTCTGAGAGGGGGAACCCCCTCAACACACACACTCAAAATCTGGTTTGCAGTCAAGACTGATGATGCCACACACACATAGCAAAAGGCTATGAAAAGGCTTATTATTTACATAATCAAATTTTCTGGAGAGAACAGGGAAGGCAACCCAATCAGGTCCAAAGTGTCTTGAGAACACAAGGAAAGGAGGCAGGTTGGGATTATGTCCTGTGGACAGTGGGTGGGGCCAGGGAGAGGGCCCCACATGCTGGCAGGGGCTTGCGTGTTTTCCTCTCCCACTCGTGCTGAAGCAGAGAGCACCCTGGCTTTCTTACCAGCCTGCCCACCTGTGGGCAGACGGGGAGGGAGAGGGATGAGGCTTATGACCTGTCACCTGTCCAATACCAAAAACAGGGTCAGACTCCTTGCAAGACCTCTGGCCCAAGACAGCCAAAAGCAAGCTGAGAGTCTCACACCTAAAGCACAGGGAGGGAGGGAGGGAGGACAAGCTCCACAGAGAATCTCTGCAGGGAGTTGTAGAAATGAGAGTGTCTCCCAGGTGTGGTGAGCTCCGCATGGAAGTTCTTTGGCCAAGGGACCCACAGCAACCTAACGACTTACCTAAGTTAAACACAGAGAAGGAAAGCTCCCCTTGCATTTAGATGAAGTACTTGGCCACCCTCAAGAAGTGATGTGAACTTCACAAAAAGTGTTCCCTTGCTCCAAAAACCTTCTGTCTCAGCAACACCCTAAGCAGAAGCCCTAGACAATAGGCTTTCCCTTAAATTCCAGGGCCCAAGATTCTCATAATGTCCAGAATAGCACTAAAGAAAGAGCATATTTTGTGGACCTGGATTCAAGTCCTTCTTTTGCCATTTTTGTGACCTTGAGAATCATACTCATTTCTGAGCCTCGGGTTCTGCTTCTCTGAGTAAATAATACCTACTCCATTCCATCAGTTCTAAAATGTACATCTTCTTTGCATTTTAGCATCTCTGAAAACTTGTTATAAACAAGGGCTTCTCATAAGTCCTAACTGGCAATGTTTTTGTGGTGACACATAAAATAATCAGGCACCTCATGATTGATGAAATCTCAGTTAATGAACTATAGTATCACGGAGCTTAGACAATGCAACTGTAAAAATATATTATTCATTACAAGCTCTGTATAAATGTTATATATACTTCTTTGGGCCTCAGTTTCCTCCTCTGTAAAACTGAGGTAATAATGGAGCTAGTGGGATGGAGGTGTAGTAAGGGTCAAGTAAGTTAACACAGAGAAAGTGTTCAAAACAGTGTGTGGCTCGGGGCAGGAGACCTTAGTATTACCATTATTCCAGGACCTTTTATGACCCATTTAGACCCAAGTTGGTTATTGATTTATTCCTCCAAACACTAAAGGTTCTGTAGGTGCCCACAGGACTCTAGGGTCCAACTCAATGGTTCTGAATCCTGGCTCTGCCACTTACTGACTCTGGGCAGCATATGCAGTTTCACTCAGCCTCTTCTCTGGCATCTGTAAGTGAGAATTACAGCACTGCTTCAGAAAGTGCAGGTAAGCCTTAAATGAGTCTGTCCGCAGAGAAAGCCTAGCATGGTGCCTGATGAGTGGAACTCCTCAATAAATGCTAGTTATCACTTTTAGTAAGTGATTCTGCTTTGAAGGAGCATCTGGTCTAGCTTTAGAGATGGCCCACAGAGAGAAAATTACAAAGCCACCTGTGAAGGATGGCCCCTCTCACACACCGCCCTTGTGTAAGTCCCATCAATGCCCTCTGGTCAAAGAGCATCCAGGAATGCACCTGAGGTCAAACAGAGTTGAGGCTGCTCTGTGCTATGGGGACACCTCACCCCATGAAAATCCAGGAAGTGTCTCAGAACCAGGGTATCAGGAAGGGCTTGTTCTAGGAGTTGAGTCTGCATTAGTTGATTTAAGAGAGGGCTCAAGAAAGTGCATTGCAGCTGTCAGAAAGTAGGGAAATTTACTAATTATCTTATTTTTTATCTGGTAGGCAGGAAGAAAGAAGCCGGGCTAGAGTTGTCATGGAAGAAGCACGTCACTCCTGTTAGCCAGAAGACAGGGATGTTCGGTCATTTTTGTGGCTGCATAGGGTCTACCTTGGTTCAGGCATAATTATGGAGTGGTCTTGTTTTTGTTTTGTTCCACCACATTCGTGAAAGTCCTCATCTGATGTTGACAGTTGTGAAATTCTTATATTTACCAAGAGAACACAGTGCCCCAACTGGCAGCAAGTAAGCCAGCTACTAGCCATCAGCTAGTGGGGTGACCAACTGTCCCCGTTTGCCTGGGACTGGGGAGGCCCCAGACCGAAGGACTGGAACACAGGACTTTCAGGGCTAAAATGCAGAAAGTCATGGGCAACAGGGATGTGCCGGTCGTCCTAGCTGTCAGGGCTGCCCTGTTGCTTCTCGACCCTCATCCCTTTCAATAACATGTCCTGTGAATTACCTAGTTTGTACTTTATTGATTTGTCTGTCGGCATCTGAGGATGTGCTTTGGAGACACAGCTCTATCATGTACTAACCACACGGCCTTGAGCAAATTACTCAATGCTCTGAATCTCAGTTTCCTCCTCTCTAACGTGAGGTTGGTGCATACTTCATGTGAGGGTGGCATAAGGAGATAACGGCATTTTCAACAAGGCCTTGCATGGCATAGGTGCTCCATGGATGTTACTTCCCTTACGCCCAGCTCCACCCCATTCCATACCAGTGTCATTTCATGCAACAGCCTTGGGTTACCAATTATACCTCTGTAACGTTATTTTTATAGTTCTTAGCATGGTTGCAGGTGCCTACAAACCCTTAAAAATGGATTTTAATTGTGTTATCACTATTCCTTTTTCTTCTCTTCAGTACTCCCAATTATTTCCTATGCTGCTCTATTCCCTTTTCCTGGAAACTTAGAGCTGTAAACAATAAAAATAATAACAAGTTCTGCATTTCTAGAACACTTTACAATTTAAAAAATGCTTTTCACACACACAAACCTGAGAGGCAGGTATTATCACTCTCCTGTAATTTATTCTCTAATTACTCTCCTACAGATTGGCAAACCATGGTTTGGAGAAGCCGTACGCCTGGGTCAAGATCACAAGGCTAATAAAGAAAGAGCGAACCTCCTGCGTCTCTGCTCTGCTGTAAAACAACTTTCCCCTGGGGCTCAGAACTGGAGGCCGATGTATCCCCATTCCTTGCATAGCAGGGGCCCTGGATAGGGCCTCTTGACCAGATGTGGCTATTGAGACCAGCAGCTGTCATTTGTAATTTCCTGTGCTGTCCCCCAGAGCCCACAGCTTAATTTCACTTTAAATCCAGCATGGCTCTTGCAAAACCCATGAGAAAATCCCATCCCAGGTGGAACCACTGAAAAGCGATTCACTGAGCTCTCTGCTGAGTCTTCTCTCTCAATTCAGTTTAGGCCTGGCAGCTGGTCCGGCTGGGACTGAAGAATTCTAACTTCCTTTGACTTGCCATCCCCTTCCCCATTGCTCCAAGAAGGGATCACAAATGGACTCAAAATTGTCATGCTTTGTGTCACATTGTCACACCTTTACACGTCATAGCCTAAGCAGAAATTACAAACCAAGTTTGGTATTTAACTCAGACTGGTTCCAAAATAGTTCCCCATCTGGAGTCGTTCCATGGAAAAAACATTAGCAGTATTCAGACAGAGGGTGGGGTGTGGGGCTGGACGGGACCCAGGGATGCAAGATCAACAGCCTTGAGTTTTACTAGCTGAAGGTATGTGAACACAGGATACTTTTCCAGGGTTAACCAAAGCCAGTGGAATTTGTGGTGAAGCAGAAAGAGGCTAAGACTTGAAGTCAGCTGACCCAGGTTCAAATACCAGTTATCTTTCTCACAGGGTGGGTTGCCCCGTGCTGCACACTAGTCTTTCTGAGTCGGCGCTCTCCTTTGAAGCAAGAAAACAAAATGCGACTTCCGGCCAAGATGGAGGCGTAGGCGGACACACTGTGCCTCCTCTCACAACCAAAATTAAGGACAACAAAGATTTAGAAACAAGAAAACAACCAGAACTTATAGAAAATTGAACTGTACGGAAGTCCAACAACCATTCATCCAGACCGGTAAGAGGGGCGGAGTCGCAGTGGGAAAAAGTGGAGGTGCGGACCCAGGAACGCAAACAGCAGCGGCTGGCAGTTCCCAGGTGCACAGACGGCGGCTGGCGGTCCCCGGGCCTACAGGCAGCAGCTGGCGGACCCCGGGCACAGGGGGGCAACTGTGCAGAACCAGTGAGGACACACAAGGCGGCTGGCTGACCGGGGATCCCACATTCGCGCACGCAGACGGTCCAGGCAGAGGGGAAGTGGCAGAAGGGACTGAATCCAGGAGAGAGCAGAGCAGGCGCCATTGTTCCCTCTCAGACCCCACCCCCACATACAGCGTCACAACCCAGCGACTGGGCTGCCCCACACTGGGGAGCGCCTGAGGCTCCACCCCTCACTACGTAACAGCACGCACGCGTGCGCAGATAATCCAGGTGAAGGGGAAGCAGCTGAAGTGACCGGAGTCCAGAAGAGAGCGGAACAGGCGCCATTCTTCCCTCTCGGACCCCGCCCCCACCTATAGCGTCACAACCCAGCGACTGGGCTGCTAAGGCTCCACCCCTCATACGTAATAGCTGCGACCAGACTAAAACCAAAACAAAACAAAACAAAAAACCCCACCAAAAATGGCTCAAACCGGAGAAAAAATGAAAACGCCGGAGTCAATTCCTCTAAGCAGTGAAGAGATAGCCAACCTATCAGATGCACAGTTCAAAGCACTGGTCATCAAAATGCTCACAGAATTGGTTGATTTTGCTCACAAACTAGATGAAAAAATGCAGGCTACAATACGTGAAATGAAGGAAGACGCATGGGGAACCGATAGAGATGGAAGGAAAACTGGGACTCAAATCAATGGAGTGGACCAGAAGGAAGAAATTAACAACCAAACAGAAAACGAGGAAGAAACAAGAATTCAAAAAAATGAGGAGAGGCTTAGGAACCTCCAGGACATCGTTAAACATCCCAACATCCGAATTATAGGGGTCCCAGAAGGGGAAGAAGAGCAACAAGTAGAAAACTTATTTCAACAAATAATAAAGGAGAACTTCCCCAAACTGGCAAAGGAAATAGACTACCAGGACGTCCAGGAAGCTCAGAGAGTCCCAAAGAAGTTGGACCCAAGGAGGAACACATCAAGGCACATCGTAATTACATTAGCCAAGATTAAAATGAAGCAGAGAATTCTAGAAGCAGCAAGGGATAAGGGGACAGTCACCTACAAAGGAGTTCCCATCAGACTGTCAGCTGATTTCTCAAAAGAGACCTTCCAGGCAAGAAGGGACTGGAAAGAAATATTTGAAATCTTGAAAAGCAGGGACCTACATCCAAAATTGCTCTTTCCAGCAAAGCTGTCATTTAGAATGGAAGGACAGATAAAGCGCTTCTCAGATAAGGTCAAGTTCAAGGAGTTCATCATCACCAAGCTCTTATTATATGAAATGTTAAAGGGATTTATCTAAGAAAAAGAAGATCAAAAATATGACAGTGAAAAGACAGCAAACTCACAGCTATTAAGAACCACACCTAAAACAAAAGCAAACTAAGCAAACAGCTAGAACAGGAACAGAACCACAGAAACGGAGATCATATGGAGGGTTAGCAACAGGGGCGTGGGAGGAGGAGGGGGGGGAAGGTACAGAGAATGAGTAGCATAGATAGTGGGTAGAAAATAGACAGGGGGAGGGCAAGAATAGTATGGGAAATGTAGAAGCTAAAGAACTTATGACACAAGGACATGAACTAAAGGGGTGTATGTGGGTGGGAGGGGGTGTGCAGGGTGGGGGGAATGATGGGGGAGAAATGGGACAACTGTAATAGCATAATCAATAAAATATATTAAAAAAAAAAAGAAAAAAAAAAAAAAGAAAACAAAATGCCTGTCCTGCCCTTCTCTTTCAGGTGGTCCTGAGCTAATGGTCAGAAAAGCGCTATAGAATCGAAATCGCCGGACAAACACAGGCTGTTAGTGTTCCAGTGCAGCGTTCTAAAATTTGCACGTTTTTCAGCAAGATTTATATGCATTGCTGTACTCTTTGCTCTTTGTTTTTTCTTCCAGTTCCTTTGATCTCCCTGCATAAGCTCAAAGTAGCCAAAGAACAGGTCTGCATTTGTTTCATAATTCACACAGTTATTCAAGCCAGTACGTGACGTTCCAACCAAAAAAATTTAAAATAGTCCAAGAAACCTTAAGTGACTGAAAAGAGGGAAGAACACTTTTTGCTCAAAACATGCTTTTTGTTTTTGTTTTTCTAATCTATAAAGAAATTGTAGACTTCGATATAGAGGAGAAGAAAAAACAGGAAAACAGGGGAACTTGAGAATTGGAAAGGAAAATTCTACCTTACGTGCTTAAGAGTGATTGGGAAAAAAATTACATTTATAAAGCTAATTGGGAATGTAGACTCCAGTAGAAGGTGTGAGTTCAGCATGCAGCGATAAAATGGTCAAAGAAATGTTCCAAGTATTTGCAAAAATCATTGCTAAGCCAAGATAAATTTGCTTATCACAACACAAGTCATAATTCTAGTAGATTTTCATCTTTGTCTAGAGCTTCATCCAAGGAAAGAGAGAGTCTTAGAAAATACAGGTCACTTTGTTCTTTACATTTTAGTAATACTTCTCTTTTACCCACATGGGTGGTTAACATGTTCTGGGAACTGACTATATATACAATACACAAAGGGCTGCGACTTGGAAGAGTCCAGAAAGATGTTTCTCTCTGTGTGTATGCTGTCCTTCCAGCCTTGGCCCTGCTTCCCTGCCAGTACCCCATCATTATGTTTCTAGCAGAATCTTCATGTTTTAAAACTTTCCACTTCCGCAAGGTGATTAATAGACGAGTCAGCCTATCTGTGAACAGGTGACAGGCAGGACGTGTGCATACGCACTAACCACACAGCGTGAACTCCTTCTACAACACTCGCCAGCCCACGTACGATGGAATTTGGACTCGGCAGTTGAATCTTGGACTCCTTCCAGATTTAATTCAGGAAATACCAAAGGTCCTCACCCTGTGTAGCAGCTTCATTTTCAAGGCCACGCCTCAGCGCGAGGGGGCGCAGGGGAGCAACACAGACAGGGCTGGTGTCAGAAGTTGGAAACTTTTCCAAGTGGCCACAAGATGGCCTCGCAATTCAGACTGGCATTACTTGTTCGAGTTGCAATTTTTTAATTCTCAAAGCAGGGTGGCCAGCACAGAGGTGTATTTTAAGACTGCCACTGAAATCGTGATCGGAAGTGGCAGCTTTTCTGTTGTTCTACGGATTTTTCACCTGAGTTACCTATAACAACATAGGTACAGAGTCTCCAGTGGAAGAAAAATAGAATATTACGCTTTTTTTTTTAACTCCAGTGTGACAGTCAAAACATTTCTGGTCAATGCTATGTACTTTTGTTAAATTTCCCTGGTGTCTCCATGCATAGCAATGGATTCACTATTTAATAAGTATATTCCCATTTTTTGAATTGCTATAATGAAGACTCTTTAAACACATCCTACATTGCCCCTGCAAAAGGTAGTACTGTAACTAGCTTTAGGCTGACAGACAAGATGGGACTGTCCTGCACTTGATCATCACTGAATCTATGATTTTTCAGTCTTTCTTTGGAGTGAGATGTTCCCTTGAACAGGATTTGGTGGCTTGTCTAGCATAGCAGCTAGTGTTGCCATGGAATGTACCAGGGTTTGGGTGAAATTTCACACCACATGGCATGGGCTAAGAAACAGGCCTAATAGGATAAAGAAGCAAGCTTCAAGGCCAGGATCAGCACAAGGGCCCACAGTCACTCCCTCACCCATGAAGACACATGCCAGGCCCTGCCGGACCCATGCCCTGTTCCTTCTTACGTGACGTGAGCGAGCAGCCTTATCAGGATGCTGAGCAGTCTGGTGTTGTCCCCCAAACCAGCTATTTACAGGAATTGTCTTGGAAGGCCAGCTGCCCAGCACCTGGAGACTTTGCTGCCCCAGGATGTTTCAGTTCAGTCCCCTCCTTGGCAGGGGGAGGAAGCCCAGTTTCCCTGAGAAAGCTGAGTATGGGCACTGCCTCTCCCGCTGAGAGAAGGGCAAGGGCTTGAGTCCTTGTTAGCCTCTGGCCCAGGCATCCAGGTATATCAGTCTGCTAGGGCTGCCACAGCCTGGGTGCTATAAACAACAGAAATGTGCTTCTCACAGTTCTGGAGGCTGGAGTGCCAGATCGAGGTGTTGGCATGTTTTGTTTCTTCTGAGGCCTCTCTCCTTGGCTTCCTTCTCACTGTGTCCTCACAGGGCCTGTTCTCTGTGCACATGTGCTCCTGGTGTCTCTTCCTCTTCTTATAAGGACAATCTTACTGGATTAAGCTCTTACCTTTATGACCTCATTGAACTGTAATTACCTCCTTAAAGGCCTCATTGCCAAATACAGTTGCATTGGGAGTCAGGGCTTCGACCTATGAATCTTGGGTGTAAGTAGGGAGTTTTCAGCCCATAAAGCCAAGTAAGCACACAGGATAATTTGGGACGACCTTCCTTGCATAATACTTAGTCAATTGATTAAGCAAAAAAATGGTATGGCATAATTTTTCTTTCTTTTTATTACTAATGAAATTATATGTCTTTTCACATGGTCAGTTATGATATTTTTTCTACCATCTATACTTTGCCCATTTTTCTTTATGGATATTAATGCCCTATTCTTTGTCAAATATTTTTATATAGAATATCTTTTACTCCATCATTATTATCACTTGCTTTTATTGTCATCGGATATGTTGATGACATATTTTGCATTTATATAGAGGATATTTGTTTATTATCTCTGCAGTATCCATACTCACCCCCTTCCCTGTAGCCTCCTAGTCCTTCTCAAGGGATCCAAATGGTTCCAGAAAAGTTGACTACACCCCCAACTGCAGCTGGGATATAGACCTTGACCAAGCCAATCAGCACAAGCTGTGCCCAATGGCAGGCAGGATGACCCAAGTCAGTCTCATCAAGGTGAATCTCAGGAACCTGACTATAAATGTTGACACAAAAATACACCCTATTTCTTGCTAAACAAGAGCATTGAAGCACATAACTTCAGGAGTGATGTCAACTATCTTGAAGAATCAGTTTAGGATGAAGCTCACAGAAAAGAAAGCTCACAGAAACAAAAGATCTCTTCTCTCACAGAAGAGATCAACTGAGTGTTTTGGAATATTGTTAAGCTGCCACATCAAGCCTCCCAAAGGAAGCCTGTTGGAGAAATCTGTAGTTACACGAGCCCAGGCATACAGATATTCACTAGTGCACACCGGAACAGCCACCTGGCTGTGCACAGCTCGCATCCTGCCTTATTAGTTGGATGTCCATTCTAATTGGTCAATACCCATGCTGCACAGGTTGTCAAATGTATTAAAAATACTTACCCCTGTATGTGTCAGTAATTGTCCTTTATTATTAAACTAGTTTAAGTAAGATTTAATTTCACTTAGTGTATTAGCCACTGAAGTTTGGGGGTTTGTGTATCACAGCAACTAACGTTGCCTTAACTAGCTAATGTTTCCTTACCAAATACATAGTGTGGCCTTTTCTCTTGAGTAGCAGAGTGCTAATTAGAATTCTGTACTCCTTTTTACCTAAATCAAATCCATAACGCATTGCAATTTCCCAGTTAGTTTATTTAAAGAAGAGAACTGTAAGTCATTCGTTCAAAAAGCAATACGAGTGCAGAAATTTTCCATACTTTTGTGACTTTTTCCAGTCCTATAGTTGTCTTGTCCTCTTTCTGCAGTGACTCACTTGTGTTGAGTTCTCCCAACAGTCAGTTTAACTGCCACAGGAATAATTCTTATTCCGTACTCATATTTCATCAGTATACATAAATATTTAATTCAATGACATAATTGGTTTGGAAACTGTTTTAGAAACCTGTTATTATTGGAACAAAACTGCAAAAACCCACTGGAGCCAATCGGTCACGAGCTCTCAGCCTTCTGTGGCCATCAGGCAGTACGTTTTACAAAGGAAATGGTGAACCTTTCTTAGTCTCATAACTTGATCACATGAAGAGTGTCTTCTGAATGCATCTGAATTTAATTTCTTTATTTCACTTAACCATTTCCCATATATATTTGCACATAAATCTGCTCTCAGCTGTGATATTCTTGTTGTTCATATATCAGGTCCTACTGGTAAGGTTGTGCTAACTTTATAGAATAATTCTGACGGTATCATTTATCTCCACATGTTGTACAGAGAGTAAGAATAAGGTGTTAGAGTGTCTTTTGGAGGTAATTATTTCATAATTTCTTCCAGGGTTGTTCTATTCATATTTTCCACTTCTTCAGTCAGTTTTAGTAACGTGTTTTCTTAGAAAACCATCTACTTCATTAGGGAGGTTTCCAAATGTATTAGCATAGAGTCAGACATAACATCCTCTTATAAATTTTTCACACTTTAATTATGAATATTTTAAAGCATACCAAAAAGGAGAGAGAATAGTGTAATGAACCCCCATGTAGCCATTACCCAGCTTCAACATTTTTGCCAGTATTCCTTCATTTATTCCTCTTTCCCTGGATTAACATTTTTTTCAGTTTTATTCAGGTGCATGTAACAAATAAAATTGTAAGATATTTAAAGTAAACATCATGATGACTTGATATACATACATATTCATTCTGACAGAATCCTCTCATTTAGTTAATTAACACACCCATTACCTCATACACTTTTTAAAATTTTTCTGATGAGAACATTGAAGTTCTACTCTCTGAGCAAACGTCAGTTATACAATATGGTATTATCAACTATGGTCGCCATGCTATACATTAGCTCCTCAGACCTTATTCACTTTCTAGCCAAGGAGCATTACATTTTATTAAGATTTTATTTATTTTTAGAGAGAGGGGAAGGAGGGACAAAGAGGAGTGAAACATCGATGTGAGAGAGAAACATTGACGGGTTGCCTCTCGTGCCCTGACCGGGAATCAAACCGGTTACCCTTCACTTTGCAGGATGACGCCCAACCAACTGAGCCACACTGGTCAGGGAAGTACTGTATTTTAAAATTAATACTAAACGTCCTATCATCCAACCTACATAAACTTCAGTAATTCTTCTTAGAGAACTTTTTTCAAGATTTTATTTTATTTTATTTTTAGAGGGGAAGGGAGGGAAAAAGAGAGGGAGAGAAACATCAATGTGCGGTTGCCTCTCACATACCCCCTATTGGGGACCTGGCCTGCAACCCAGGCATGTGCCCTGACTGGTAATTGAACCAGCAACCCTTTGGTTCACAGACCAGCGCTCAATCCACTAAGCACACCAGCCAGGACAAGAAAAGAACTTTTTATACAAAAGTTTAATATCTTCTGTCTATAATTTTATCTCATTTCTTGTCTTTTCTTTATTCTCCCAAGGTCTTCTTGACAAAGATAGTGATTTTTTTAGTGAATCAGCTCTTAGATTCATGTATTGATTCTACAGTGTTTCCATTTTTGAGTTCAAAGATTTCTATTAATAGTTTATTTAATACTTCATTTTTACTACTGCATTTCTTCAGTTGGTTTTCCTAGGCCGAACGCTTGCTTGTTGAATAACAAATTCCCTTCAAAATATCAATATGCTTCTACATATAACTTTGCCTCATCCCTTAGGATGTTCTTATTATCAATATTTACTAAGTAATCTATAATTGTGATTTTTAATTTCCACTTTAAACCAGGAATTATTTAAATAAATTGTTTCTTCTTCCTCTTTTTCCCATTTTTTAGAGCACAAGATGTTTTGTTTAATACATGTATATTAATTATGTAGCATTGATTTCCCTTCACCCACCCCCTTGTTCCAGTGTTTCTTATTATATTACATTAAGATAACGCTACATTATTAGGAATTATACTTGTAATGATATGTATTCACCTTAAAGAATTTTAACACTTATTCAGTTGTTTAAATATCTACAATTGGTCAATTAGTTGGACTTTAATAATTTCAGCAATCTCCACCAATTCTTTAATACTCTAATGCATATCTTGGTCATCTGGGTGACATCTTTAAGAAACTTCTTGTCCAAATGCCATAGTATTTATTTTTGAGGTCCTCTCCTCTGCTTCTTTGCATAAAAGATAAAATACAAGAAAAAAAAGTCATAGCCATGCTCAAAACCAAAAGGAACATATGCCCAGAACTGGCACCAAGATGCAAAGCAATAAATGAGATGGGAGGTACAGGCTCCCTGCTGGGCTCCAGGCCAGGAGCAATCTGAGGTGCCCAGGAAGGCAGCGGCTGTGGGGTAACGGGACTCGCTGATGTTGACAATATTAAGAACGCCCTGGCTGGTGTAGCTCAGTGGATTGAGCGCGGGCCTGCGAACCGAAGGATCGCGGTTCGATTCCCAGTCAGGGCACGTGCCTGGGTTGCCAGGCCAGTTCCCGGCAGGGGACATACAAGAGGCAACCGCACATTGATGTTTCTCTCCCTCTCTCCTTCCCTTCCCCTCTAAAGATAAATAAATAAAATCTAAAAGGAAAAAAAATTTAAAAATAAAAAGAACTAGCCTAGCACAGACACTGACCAGCAGAGACACTCACTAGCACAGACACTGACCAGCAGAGACACCCACCAGTGAAAATAAGTTCAGCAACCAATTAGAGCAAACTGACTGGAAACACGCAATACAGCCAGGCCAGAGAGCACTGGCTGACTGTCGCCCCTAGTGACCTTGCAGGAAGCTGGGCTCCTGGCTTGAGACCTTCAGCTGACGTGAGGCTCCATAGATCGAGAAAGGAGGCTGAGAACAGCTGCTAGCCATTGCTGCCTGCAACCGCGTGTGATGCTGCAAGCGGCAGCCTCAGCCTCTCCTCTCGGCTTCCACACAAGTCCTCTAAGGGCTCAGCGACTGTGTGTGTCAATCCCCAGCATCACTGTGGAGCAGGAGCACCACGCACCCAATACAAGACCTGGGGACTCCATGGCCCAGGCAGAGACAAACCTCAACACCACAGGTGGGGTGGGGAGAGAAAATAGAGTAACAAAGAAACGAAATATTCCATTCAAGAAGGCCTGCAAACTAAAATGCAGAACACAGGAAGACTACTGATGTTAAGAGAGACAACCAACACTGTCACAATCACTATTACAAGAAAATAAAAAGGATACACTTTTACATTTTTAAAAAATAAACATATTTTAGTATCCTCAAAGAGATAAAAAGATAAGTAACAACTTTAAAAAGAAAAAATATAAAACAAAGTAGGCAGAAACAAAACAGAAACAGGTTGATATGAAAAATGTGTATCTTTCAAGAAAGCTCTATACATGGTAATTCACGAGCCCTTGCGAATCTAAATGTCATTCTGCTATATTTCCTCCTGAAAAACAACTTGACCAAGTATAAAATTCTCAAGTCAGACCTGTTATCCCCCAAATACATAGCCATAATTCCATTTCCTTCTGCCATTTATCTTTGCAGAAACGAAGGCTGAAGCCAATCTATATAT
Source organism: Glossophaga mutica (assembly GCA_039655065.1). Classification (NCBI taxonomy): domain Eukaryota; kingdom Metazoa; phylum Chordata; class Mammalia; order Chiroptera; family Phyllostomidae; genus Glossophaga; species Glossophaga mutica. The sequence continues at coordinate 17,959,819 of CM077304.1, read as the reverse complement.
TGTTCTTTCATAGATTTGCAAGGGGGCAGGGGAAATTGTCTGGACGCATCCCAATTTCTTTATCTTTGCAATTCAAAAAAATTTTCTGAGTGTGTCTAGGTATAATTTTCTCTTCATTAATTTTCCTGGTGAATATTGAATCCTTTTCATGTTTATTCTTATTTGGTTATTGCCTCTGTATCAGCCAGTGCTCAGTTGCAAAAAGCACAACACACTAGTTTAAGCAGAGGAGATTTATTACAAGGTGGTAAATAATTTACTAAATCACCAGGAGAACTGGAAAAGCAGACTTTATACCTGAGCTGTGCAATACAGGAGCCACCGAGGGCTTAAAATGCGGCTACTCTCAAATGAGATATGTTTTAATACAAAAAAAAAAAAGAATGTAATACATTGACTACAAATGAAAATGATAATGTTTTAGTTGAGTTAAATAAAATATATTATTAAAATGGATGTCACCTATTTCATTGTAATACTTCTTTAACTGCAGCTGCTAGAAATTTTCAAATCGCATGTGTGCCACATTACATTTCTACAGGACAGCACTGCTCTGGCCGGACCTTCCAGGAGTGACGCCCAAAGGCAAACCTGGGCTGCCATTGGGGCTGCTGCGCCAGCCCCAGTCAGGGGGCGCACAGTCAGGAGCCACTGTTACGCCTAAAGGCTCCAGAGCTCTGTGGCCCCAGTCCCCAACCAGAAAGCTGACGGCAGAACTGGAAAGCTGCCTCTGGAGTTGTCTCTGCTATAATCAGCTCCAGCAAACTGGATGCTCCACGACCTCTCTCTCCTCAGCGTGGCTCAGTTCTAAATCCAGTCTCACTTGAGTGTATCTTGGCAGAACCTAAATCACATTCCAAAGCTGCAAGCAATGCTGGGAAGAGGGGTTTTGGCTTTCCAGCCTTTGCACAGGGCTGGAGGGTACGAATGCATTTTGAGCAAGCCAATCTACAGCACACAACACCGTTTCTATTACAGTCGCTCTCGCTTTTTTTGCAAACATGAGTACTTTTTGGATTGAATCACTTTATGTCTACAATGTGCTTTCCCGTTATCTTTCTCCGCCTTCTAGGAAAACCCCTAAAGTTTCTTTTCAATACTACTCCTTCTGTTTTCTAAAGTATCAGTTTGGCTCTTCAATACTCCCAATTACCATTTTAATTCTCCCATTAAACAATAGTTTCCTTGGAATCCTGTGATGAGTGGCACAAAAGTGCAAGTCATGGAAAAGCATAGCTAGGGGCTCCATCCAAGTCTAGGGTTGGTGTTCTTTTTTCCTTTTTCAGCAGTATTTTTCCCCCAGACTCCACATTTTGTTTCATTGCATTGTTTGCCTATCTCTGGAAGAAAAAAGATTAATCCTTATTTAGTATCTGCCAAATATGTGTTGGCCCACTGTCTGTCCACTCTCAATGTCGTCAAGCCAAAGACCATCAGTAACACACTCAAAGAGTAGAATCGTTACGAGTCACAGTGAGAGAGACTGCACGCCATGGGGAGTGAAGGGTGCGTCTCAGGAAGGGAATGTTGGAAAGGACCTATCATAGGGTTTGGGCTTTGGCTGAATGTTTGGTGGACGGGGCACTGTCAGAGAGCAGGGACAATTTTATAATTGGTTATCTCAATAGGTCTTATTTATAAGCGAGGTTAAAGGTGTAATTGGCAAGGAAGCAGCCATTACTCATTTTAGCCAGCAGAGAATGTTTGGTATTTTGTGACTTGGATGATGTCCATGTGTTATCTGTGCTCTTCTTTTGGCTTTGAAGCGTTGTGGTCAAGGAGCGGCCTTGCCTGATGATGTCCTGTGAAATGTGGTATGTTCAACCATATGTAAGACATAGCTTGCGTTCCAGGCCAGTACTAACAACGCCAAGTTGTTACAACATCTACAGTTCCTACATGTCAAGGATTGCTTCTCTCTTGCTCATCAGTTAGGTGCTAGAATAATTCTACTCTGAAATCGGCCACTAGAGGGAACACTTTGGTTGACTGCTTCTTGGCCCAAGGCCCAAAATCGAGAAGAAATTTATCTACCTCCATTCACTCACTGAACAAAAGCGAAGTATTCTAGCTTCAACTTGGACAAAAATGAAATGTGCCATCACCAATCCCTTTGTGCTTCTTGCCAGTCATCTCTGGAAGGTACAGGCTCTGAGACTGCTAGGAAAGAGAGATTCCCATGGGAACAGTGAGAAGAGTACTCCAGCCCTCCCCCTGACCCTACTGCAGCTCTCCCCCCACCCTGGCATCACCAACACTGTACAGGGAAGGTCAAAACACACCCTGCATTTCAGACCAGGGTACAGACAGTAGAAGACTGATGAAAGTATTTAAAAATTATTTTCAAACAAAAATCCTTGCTCTGTTTCAGGGACATTGTGTTTCTCAATCCATTTCCATTGGCTGTTCAGTCAACAGATCTGCTGAATTCTACCAATTCACTGAGAGCTTGTTTTAGCTTTTACAAATATACTGACTTTTCTTTTTCTGAAAAGATACACCAGGAGCATCTAGCCAATCACCATTTTTAAATGGAATCTTGCCAGTCCAATCTTATATTGAAAACATACTTACTTTGTCCAGATTCCACCCCAGAATAAGACATGTAGATCAGTGAATAGTAATTTCCTGATTTGGATCATTTGACTACAATTATACAAGATGTTAACATTAGGGGAAGCTGGAGAAAGGGTATATGGGAACTCTGTACTATTTCTACAAATTTTCTGTAGTTGTAACCTTATTTCAAAATAAATACAAAATTAAAATACACACAAAATTAAATAACAATATCAAAAACTTCAGAATAGCAGAGAGTCCCTAATACCAAAGTTCCAGAGAATAGTCTGTTGCCCACCTATCCTTCAGGCCTGGCCTCCCTAGAATTTGCCTAAAATTACTGTTTATCTAATCACTTTACCAAACGAGCTAAACCCGCTGGTGTACAAACAGAAACAATCTTATTTTTCTGTAATCACTTTATGCTAATGTGCATAAGTCACCCTTTCAAATCATCTTTTCCCAGCTCTGGGCAATAGTTCAGGCATATCTCACAGATTTTTAGGTTACTTGCAAGAATTAAAATTGCTTAAAACATCTGATTTAAAACTTCAATCACATACCCAATTCAGAGCCCCCACTACCCGGCCCTACCCCAATCTGTGGCAAGGTGACCACAGCCCTACAGCGTAGAAAGGAAGTACTGTCTCTCCTTCCTCCATCCAAATCATTCTCCAACCCCCTCAGCCTGCTGCTTAAGGTTTCTCCAGGATCAAGGCATAGATAGGGATGAGGGATTAGAGGAAAAGAAGCAAATCTGTCTTTTGCATTAGGTGCCGCTACAACATGAAGACCATGGCCTTGATGTAGAAGGAGCCACGTGCTGGCTCTCTCCAAAGGAATGCATCTGTGAGCTTTTCAGAGGTTCACTACTGGGACCACCTGCTGAAAAGCAGCCCCCTTCCAAACCAGTGCAGGTTTTCTGCAAACCTTTCAGCTTCTGCCCAGAAGTGTACCATAAGGCAGTTTATTGCTAGGGTGCCTTTACCCCATAAGCAACCCCCTGGTTCAAAGCCAGCTCTCCTCCATTACAGCTCCTGGGAAACACATATGCTCGCCATTACAAATTCTGGTTGTTCAAACAGCTCTCACTGCTACCCTCTTCACTCATTTGGGGTTCACAGGTTGTTCTGACCAGCCTCCCACATTCCATACTCATTAGTCAGGAAGTAAGCCCCAGTTTCTGTTCATTTTCTGGCCCTAAATTCCAGACAATCCATATCCATATCTCCATGAATCCTTTCATGTTCCTCTATTCCAATCCAAGGGCACATTTGGGGCCCAATTCTCTTCTTATGAGGGACCCTCATAAAAACAGAAAAGGAAATGCCACAACACTGTCCACTACCCCGAAGACTCTTTAACCCCCTCCTCCTGCATCGGCTTGAGGTATGTGATGGAAGTTAATAATCACCGCCCAGTGTTACTCTCTTTTCACAATTTCTGCAATGGTATGTCTAACTGCTAGTACCCTATTCAGAAATCTGGAGATACTTATCGCCTTTTGCTCTCAGCTCTGGGGCTTCAGGTGAAATTTGAGCACACCATGAAAAGTCCCATTCGATATCCTGTTACACTGAAAGCACACCATGACGCCTTCCAAATAACCCTCCGTCCTCATCAGGGCTATCTGCAGACTACACAGTGGGAAACCAAGAAGCTGCGACTATTGGCAGAGTCCTGCGTCGGGGCTGCTGAGATAAGACCTTCAGAAAGATTCGAACCACAGACTTTTGCAATAGTTACACAATCACATTCCAGAAAAGTAAGCATTCCTTAGGAGGCTATCATACAACAACAGTAGAGAGCTGCTGTCTGGATGACTCAGGGAAGCCAGGAATATTTGTTCAATCTTTCGTTCATTCACTGAGTCCCTGCTACGTGCCAGGCTCTGAGCTGGAGCTGGTGTTGCCACAGTGGATGTGACCACAGTGGATGAGGTCCTTGCCTTCCAGTTGCTCAAAGACAATCTCCGTGATGGAAGGAGCTGCCACCAGCAGTTGTAAGCTCCCTGGTGGATCTCACACATGCATAGCGTGGGTGAGCGATGAGGGATGACTCAAGAGTGACAAGTGGGGAAAGGAAGCAACACAATAGCTGATCTTCAGAGTCCCTTCCACCTTGCCAAACCTGAGGTTCCAAATTTAGTGTTTTAAAACAACACAAATTGATTATCTTACAGTCTGCAGGGCAGAAGCCTAGTAGGCATCTCACCCGACTAAAATCAAGGTGTCAGCAAGCTGAGTTCATCTTTCGGTGGCTTCAGGGAATAATCCATCTCCTGCTCATTTAGGCTATTGGCAAAACCCAGTTCCCAGTGGTTGTGGGACTTGGGTTCCTGTTTTCTTGCTGGCTATAGCTAAGAACCATTCCTAGCTTTTAGAGATCCCCACATTCCTTGGCTAGTGGCTCCCTCCTGTTGCGGACCGTTCAGCCTGGTTTCAGGAGTTGTAACCCTCACCCCATGGTGGGCTATGTAAGAGCCCAAGGGACCCACTTCATCTGGGTCTGTTCTGTCACGAGGACGTGACCTACTAAGGAGACAAAGCTTATTTCCCTGGCAGGAGCACTGCTTCTGCCTCATCCATCTCTGGCCCCATTGCTTGGTTGGCAGTCAATGATGGGTAAAACTCCTCATGGGAGGGGCAACCTAAGCCAGACACAATCACTTGGGAGGCCTCATGGAAGGACTTGGGGGGCTGCAGCAAAGAGGATGTGATGGACCCTCGCCCCCCAGCTATTCTGACATAGCCCAAGTCCTCATTTCCATCTGGGAGATGTCTTCTGCTTCCTAATCAGCTTAAAGCCTGAAACTATGAGGGCAAGTGGTGCAGCCCTGTGCTGGCCAGGATGGTTCCCCCGGGCAATCAGGCATCAGAAGGAATTCCTAAAGTCCTGTGAAACCTGCTTTGTTTGCTAAGAGTGCTCTCATTTAAATGATAAGGGTCCCAGGAGGAAATGAGTATGTCTCCCAAAGTTTTGCAACCCCCTTTCCTGACAGACACTGACTCAGATTAAGCCCTCAGATTGCTTTGACATGTTAAACTTGTATTCCGGTGTATTAGAACCCAATAAAAGCCCATTGAGGAAGGGGCTCTGGGTCATTCTCCTCTGAGAGTTTGACCACCTTTCCTCCCCAAGCAGATCATGTCTTGGTAGTTTCTATTTTCATCCGTGATGGAGGCATGGGGCTCTGCAGGCGGAGCCCCCCGAATCTGGCACCCAGGACAGGGGGCCCCCCGCACCCTCCCTCCATCTTCAAACAGCAAAGGTGGGGAGCTTCCTTCTAGGGTCGCATCTGTGACCCTTCCTCTGGAGTCGCATCTCTCTCACTGACTACAGCCGGGATGGGTTCTCCATTTGTAAGGAATGGAGTTTTATTTAAAGGCCATGGTACAAAGAATAAAGTGGTTTCCTCCTGGCACAGACCCAAATGTACACAGAAAGCATGTGCATTCAATATACGAGTGTAAATCGCATTTGTGGGGGCCCATCTAGGACCCTCTAAGAACCAGGATACCACCCAACAGGTGTGAACTTATGCAACAAAAACCAGTAGACACACAAAGAGAACCACCAGGGGAAGCCAGTTCTGAGAGGCCAAAGCAGCCTTTGACTGACAAGAGCCACCTGCCCAGAGACTGCTCCACACAATGACACCAAAACTCCTCTTGGAAGGTGAGCTCTGCATATGCTTTATTGTTGTGGTTGTTGTGGGTGGTGTTGTTGTTAATGTCAGACTTGAACTGGGATTTGACCAATGAGTCTGGTTTTAAGTGAGGAAGAAAGGAAAGCATCCCAGGAGGAAAGCATTAGGTACAGGAGGTGCTACATTCTGAATGTTTGTGTTGCCCAAAATTTCATATGTTGAAACCTAATCTATGTGATGGTATCTGGATGCGGGGTCTGTGGGAGGTGGTCAGGTCAGGAGGGCGAAACACTCAACGTGATGAGTGCCTTTATAAAGAGACCAGAGAGCTCCCTCGAACCTTCCACTACGTGAAACCATGATGAACCAGGAAGCAGGCACTCTGATATCAGACACTGAATCTGCCAGAACCTTGATCTTGGACTTCCCAGCCTCCAGAAATGTGAGAAATAAACTTCTGTTTTTGATAAACCACCCAGTCTATCATAGTCTGGTTAACAGCCCAAATGGACTACGACAGAAGGGAAGCAAAGGCTTAAGAGTGGGAAGGAATAGGGAAGTTGCAAGGAAGAGACCAGAGGCACTTGACTAGAGCAAAGGGCAAGTGTCCAGGAAGCAGGAGAAAGAAAATCATCTAAGTAGGACAGGGTCTTTAAAGCTGGACAAAGAAGTCTGAGCATGTTACAGTGTGTAACAGAGAGCTATCAGAGTTTCTAAACCTAAGCATCGGCACATAACAGTGTTCTAAAAAATAATAATAAGCAAAATGGACTAGAAGATAAGGCTGAGGTTCAGAACACCAGCGAAGAAACTGCTGACAAATTCCTGCAGAAGCTGGGGCCTGCCATCTGACGAGTGTAGCAGCGAACGCAGACCAGCCAAAGGGGACATCTGAGTTGAGGATGTCCCAGAAAGTCATTAGTTATTGTAAGCACTCCAGGCTGGTGGCAATGAGGTGGTATGATTTCTTAACCTCTCCTTCTTTCTTGTAGCACGTTGTAAGAGGAGATCTCCCCAATCCTTCCAAAATTGGTCAATTTAGGGGCAAGTCAGAAATTATTGAGCAGCAGTTGCACCATTGTGAGATGTCATTCTTCCCTGGACCTATGCTTTAGTTAGATTTCTATTTACAACCAATTCCCTTCAAACGAACAAAACAAAACAAATTATCCTGGGTGTGAATAAACTACTTAGCTACCTACCTGAAACTGAATTTCCCATGAAGTGCCACACTCACTACATCATTCTGGTTACACAGTTGCGTCCATAGGTACCAGCCGTACTGAAGGTATTAATATTGTACTTCTCAGGAAAGAAAATGCAATACCTTTGTGGGAATATGTTTTTCACGCACACACACAACATTTACCGATACAACTACTGCGTAACCTGAGCCCTGTCTGCCCTGATTTCCTTACTCACCTGCAACCACCGCTAAGCTCCAAGCATGCAGCCGCAATAGGGCCGCATGGGGTTTGGCATCAAGCTCAGTTCAGATCTCTGGAGAAGGAATAACTCCCTAAGTTTTGAAGCAATAGGAAAAACCACAAATAAAATGATAAATAAATTTATCATCAGAAATCAAAACTTGTGCTAAACAACAAAAAACTAAACTGAAAGAAATGCAATAGACAAAATATTTATAGTAATTAAAAAAGCAAAAGGTTAATACCTACACTAAAATGAAGTTGTAAGAATTAGTAAGAGCATTAGTAACCCTCCCTGGACACAAATGAATACAGGACATAATCGAATCATTTGCATCAAAAAAGGGAAATTAGTAAACACAAATATGGGGAAATGTTCAATCCCTCTAACAAGCAAAGAAATAATCATTAAAATAATGAGGCACCATTTTACCCAATTTTATTTCAAATTGGAATGCCCAGCGCTGTGGAGGTAGTGCACTTGTACCTCCATAGAATAAGTGAGCACAATAACACATTTTGAAGAGTTAACATAATAACAAACTATCAAAATGTTGTCCTTTGGTTCAGAAATGTTATTTCCATGCATTTATTCTAAAAAAAAATCCAAAAAATTTTCCTAGACTTACATAAAAATTTTCATGGCAATATTTTTATACCAAAACAAAACAAACAAACCAAAAATCTGGGCTGTGTGCCTTACAGTTAGAAAATGATGAATAAATAATGTTCCACCTAATAATGGAACAAAAAAATTCTAAAGAAATGAAAAAGAAGAACAGATTGATTTGGGGGTAGCAGGAATGTGAGTGCATTTTGTTTCTTTTACTTAAAGTTCCACTGATGTTGCTATAATAATGTTTGTAAGTAATTTCTTTCTTAATCAATGAACTACCATGGTACCCAGGATAAAAAATCTTACTTTTTTTTCTTTCCTCTTTCCTTTTGCCCTGTTCTGTAGCATTGGCAACTTAAAACAATCAAAACTAATGCACAGTTTACAATGTAAACGTTCCACAGAAAAACGTTTCAAAACATGCTATCTATTCATTTATCCTCAGAGTTTAACTCTCCGGACCAACCAATCTGGAGCTTCCTGTGCCCGGTGAGGCTCTTGATTTTTCTATTATCTGTCAATTTACTGTGTTTTGTTTTTGGAAATAATCACCCTGAAGTATCCTGTCTGTATTTTACTTCTAAATACAACAAGAAAGCTATCTGTGAAAAGCAAAGATGTTTTCTTGAATCATTATCACTTCATGTAGACAATTCATCACATTTTAGAGTGAAGTTGACATTCTGAACTAAGAACTAAGCCCAAAGAACATGACAGAGTTAAGAAGTTTTTTCAAGTGGGTCCAGTAATATATAAAGCTGCTTTTAAAAGTATTCTTTTCAAATCAAATCAAAAGCACCAAACGGTAGTTTATTTTGTAAATCATAGCCTAAAATTAGCTTAGAATTTCTCACAAAAACTGTGCCATTTAAAACTGAATCACCTTTAAACTAACAGAATATATTCAGCCAATGAAGAAAGGCAATGTCCTTGGAAGACTGGGCAGAGTTCATTTTTTAAAAAGTTGCAAGTCTCCTTATATATTTAATACTGAAAAAGTGAGAAGACCTGAGGTTTTTGTGTGAGAACACAAAAATATTTAAGTGGCCTAAGAACTTCAGAATTATAGTTCTCTTACATCCATTTTTAAAAACTCATGCAAGATATGACATTTAAAATATATATTTAGAGGCAAATATGTTATTAGTTTTACACCACTTCATACAATACCATGGCAGTTACCACCGATTTTATCACACTACTGATTCACCTCCATCAAGGCCGTGGCCTCTGGGTTATTGAAAAGCCATGTCTCTGTTTCACAGGCACTGCGTTCCCACGAGAGCATGCCACCAGAGCGCGCCTCAATCTTTGCTGTAATTAGAGTCATCTGAGGCTCTCTAAAACCATCCGATTTCACCGAAACTTATTAATTCCGAAGGGGTTGGGATGGGGAACTAGCATCAAACTTTATAGAAGCTTCTTAGGAGACCCTAATGGTTACCCAGGGCTGTGACTCAGTACAATAAAGTCGAATTACCATCCTCTGTCCCCACCCCTCACACACTCGTCCCCGGGTGAGAAAGTCACCTGACTTGTGAGTGTTTGGAGCATAACATACTTTGGTTCATGTTCCTCCACTGGGCGGAATTCATGTTTTAAAAAGCAGTGTACCATTTCTTTATAAAGTTGAACAAATACCATATAATGCAACGACCACATTCCTAGGAATTTACTCAAGAGAAAACATAAGTCCACACAAACACATGTAGATGAATCCTTAGGGCAGCTTTCCTCATAATAGCCCAAAACGGGAGTCAACTGAAATGTCCAGTAACCAGTGAACGCATAAACAAACTGCGATACATCAGTGCAACGGAAGAAAACTCAGCAGTAAGAAGAAACACTCTACTGGTATATGCAACAATGTGGATGTTACATATGCACAACTATGTAACAGCGTGCAGCCATGAGCCGGGACTCATAATGAGGTCCAGAAGAGCTTGGAGATGATTAGCTCCACAACACAGGGCCACACCTGCCCGCAATGCTGGCCGCTGTGGCCAGTTGTGGGAGGAGCCAGAAATGGGGCTGCAGAGGAAGATTGGCACTGGGATTTAAACTCAGGCTCGGCAGCCATTTGGGGTCTTTTCCGGGACCACAGGACTTGAGAAGTGCTCTCTTTTGCTACGTGCATGGTGCCAGGAGCCTGAATCACAGACTTCTACTTCTTTCCTGAGATGCAATGCCCCAGACTGGACAGAGGGAGAAGGAAGGACTGTGTGCGTTTGTGGGTATTCTAAAGAACTTTAGTCTGTATGACTTTTAAATAAATAATCATTCCTTTCCTTTTACCAATCTCTGGCATTGAGAGACATCTTTCCTCTGGCAGCAGGCAAAGCAAACCTAGTATGGGGGAGGAACCCCCCAGAGAAAAAGGGGGGATCTTTTTTTTTAAATATATTTTATTGATTATGCTATTACAGTTGTCCCGTTTCTCCCCCATCATTCCCCCCACCCTGCACACCCTCTCCCACCCACATTCCCCCCTTTAGTTCATGTCCTTGTGTCATAAGTTCTTTAGCTTCTACATTTCCCATACTATTCTTACCCTGCCCCTGTCTATTTTCTACCCACTATCTATGCTACTCATTCTCTGTACCTTCCCCCCACCCTCCTCCCACGCCCCTGTTGCTAATCCTCCATATGATCTCCATTTCTGTGGTTCTGTTCCTGTTCTAGCTGCTTGCTTAGTTTGCTTTTGTTTTAGGTGTGGTTCTTAATAGCTGTGAGTTTGCTGTCTTTTCACTGTCATATTTTTGATCTTCTTTTTCTTAGATAAGTCCTTTAACATTTCATATAATAAGAGCTTGGTGATGATGAACTCCTTGAACTTGACCTTATCTGAGAAGCGCTTTATCTGTCCTTCCATTCTAAATGACAGCTTTGCTGGATACAGCAATTTTGGATGTAGGTCCCTGCTTTTCAAGATTTCAAATATTTCTTTCCAGCCCCTTCTTGCCTGCAAGGTCTCTTTTGAGAAATCAGCTGACAGTCTGATGGGAACTCCTTTGTAGGTGACTATCCCCTTATCCCTTGCTACTTCTAGAATTCTCTGCTTCAATTTAATCTTGGCTAATGTAATTACGATGTGCCTTGATGTGTTCCTCCTTGGGCCCAACTTCTTTGGGACTCTCTGAGCTTCCTGGACGTCCTGGTAGTCTATTTTCTTTGCCATATTGGGGAAGTTCTCCTTTATTATTTGTTCAAATAAGTTTTCTACTTGTTGCTCTTCTTCCCCTTCTGGGACAAGGGGGGATCTTTTATATTGTTCAGCACCCCCACCCCGGTCTGTTCTGTAACAAGTACACTTATGTAGCATTCTACAAGCAAAACAGAGGGACAGAAATCTGACCCGGATTGCCAAGGTCTGGAGACAAGAGTGAAAGGAGAGAAGACTGCAAAGGCACAGGACGGAGCTTCCTGGGGGAATGTTTTATATATTGATTGCGATGGTGGTTGCACAATTCTACATGTGTCAAAACTCACCCAATTACACGTTGAAGATGATGGATTTTTCCCAGACAAGATAAAGCTAAAGGAGTTTACTACCACAAAGCCAGTATTGCAAGAAATAGTAAAGGTTCTGCTTTAAGAAGAGGGGAAAAGATTAAAATATGAATAATAAAATGGCAATAACTAAATATATATGAATAATTTAATTACTTAAGTGTAAATGGATTAAATGCTCCAAACAAAAGGCATACAGTGGCTGAATGAAGACAAGACTCACACACACACTGTCTACTGAAGAGACATTTCAGACTGAAAGACACATGTAGACTGAAAGTAAAAGGGTAAGAAAAGATATTTCAGGCAAATTGAAATCTTTTAAAAGCTGGGATAGCAATGCTCAGACAAAATAGACTTTAAAACAGACAAAGAAGGGCATTTCACATACAATTGCCAGGACATGGGAGCAACCTAAGTGTCCACGGACAGACAACTGAATACACAGATGTGGAACACATACACAATGGAATAGTACTCGGCCTGGAAAAAAATTGAAATCTCACCATTTGCGACAACGCAAATGGACCTAGAAGGAATTTGCTAAGTTAAGTAAGTCAGACAGGAAAAGACAAATCCTACATAATTTCACTTATTAGTGAAATCTAAAAAACAAAATTAAGAAACAATCAAAACAGAAACAAATTTATAGATACAGGGAACAAACTGATGGTTGCCAGATAGGAGTGGAGTTAGAGGGCTAGGTGAAAAAGGTGCAGGGATTCAAAAGTACAAATGGGAAGTTACAAAATAGTCCTGGGGATGTAAAGTACAGCATAGGGGATATAGTCAATAATATTGTAATGAACATGTATGGTGCCAGGTGGGTACTAGACTTATCAGGGGATGACTCTGTAAGTCGTTTAAATGTCTAACCACTCTACAGCACACCTGACATTAATATAATACTAAATGTCAACTGCAGTTTTAAATTTTTTTAAAGAAAATGGTCAATTTTACTGTAAATTATATTTCAAGTTTTAAAAAGATAGTACCTAGTTATGTTTCTTCCCTTTTTCTTCTCGCTCTCTTTGGGCTCACAGACTATAAGGCAGCAATTCTGGGTACACACACCTGCTCCAGACACTCAAACTCTCCCGCAGGTAGGTCAACCCAAGGTCTAGAATTTGGAAAGAGGAAGCCTAATGGTGGTGGATCCAACTGCATTTTTCAATCCACTTTACAATAACAAGACTGATGTGTCCATCTCCTTAATGACCCTAAATCCATCGCTCAAATGGTTCTTCAATTCACAGAGTAAGAGGGGAGATGGAATGAATCACCATTCCAATCCCCCCCACCTCCCTAATATATGGCCATGTTGATCAGGGAATCTTGTAGGCAGCAACTCATTATATTTTGGCTGATGTTTACAGACACAAGGCCAGTTTTTACTGGCATCAGTAAGAAGCTTTTCTGGCAGGCTTAGATCTAAGCAGGTGTGACTGAATCAAACATAAGTTTACTAAAAAATGGATTTTCATATCATGTAAGACTCACAAAACTTCATTATATAGGATTAGAATGCACTGGTGGAATAATTTTTGCACCCTATAACATATTAGAAAAGACAGTAGACTAGGGCTACAAATTACAAAAAGACAGCTAAGTGCACCTAGACCACGGAGGACTGGCTCTTTAATTGCAGCATCGGGGTTTTAACAGGTGGCACTAGTTCAGCAGACCCAAGCTCTGCTCTTCTCCATCTTGTTTTGAATGTCAGCAGGTCTAGGACCAAGGTAATATTTCAGTATAAGTCTCTTGAAATTATTTCACTTGTAATGTATTAATTACACTAATTTTTTTAGAGACTCGAATTTTGGCTTCAAATACAAGAGTAAAAAGAAAAAATAGTAAAAAGTATCTCAACGGAAAAACAAGAATTGTGATGCCATGTATGATCCATGATGGTTCTTAAAAAACAACCAAAAAAGCTATAAATGATGTTTTGGGGAAGAGGGGGTGGAATTTGAATATGAATTGAGTATTAGGTGATATTAGGGAATTTGCTCATCTTCCTTGGTGTGATAATGACATCATGGTTACATAGGAAAATATACTTATTCTGTATGTGATACATGCTGAAATATTAGAGGCCAAGTGTCTCAATTTCCATAATTTGCTTTCAGGATGGTACAGAAAAGATGTACACATATATATTTTTTCATACACATGTATGAATTACAAACACAAATATGTAAATATATGCATGTACTTATGCATATAAATAAATGCATACATAAAGATGGACAAAGCAAATATGGCCTAATAATATTGTTGAATGTAGAGGAGTGTTCATGGTATTTTCAACTTTTCCTTATATCTAAAAATTTTCATAATAAAAAATTAGAAAAGAAAAGAATGTAAGTATTGACTATATAGGGGGTGCATTACCTTCTTGGCTTGAGGAACAAAAACAACCCAATGAAATTATTATAAACCAAAGGTTAAGAATAATTTAAATGCAACAACATGAATATACTTAACACTACTAAACTACACACTTAAAAATGGTTAAGGTAGTAAATTTTATGTTATGTTTATTTTCCCACATTTTATAAAATGTTTTAAATTAAGTTTTAAAATAAAAAATATGTAAAAGGCCTCTGTCTTGCTCGAAATGAGGAAAGAAAGGCATCGATTTGAAAAGATATGCTTCAGTTTTATTAGCAGAGAGAGAACAGAGGATAAAAAACAAAAGATAAAAGAACACTGAGTAAGTTAGAGTATAGACTAGGAAGAAAGCAAATTCCTTAGGAGAAAGGGTAAGACCCTAGAGAAAAAGCTAAATCAATGTAAAAAGAAAATAAGAAATCTTCAAAGCCAGGCTAAACCACCAAAAAGAAGGAAAGACTATACATATTCCAATGTAACTATCCACAAATATTATTCAGTAAATAAGGAGATAACTTTACACTAGAAGAGAGAAGATCTGAAACTCAAAGAAACATTATACAGGAGGGACCAAAGTATAAGAAAAAAGCTTGACGTGATACATTGTTATTAAGTAAATTGTGTCCCTCCAAAATTCATATATTGAAATCCTAACACCCAGTACCTCTGAATGCAGCCTTATTTGGAAATAGGGTGCCTGCAAATGTAATTTGTTAAATTAAAATGAGGTTATACTGGAGTAAGATATATCTTTTTTTAAAATATTTTATTTATTTATTTGTAGAGAGAGGGGAAGGGAGGGAAAGAGGGAGAGAAACATCAGCATGTGGTTGCCTCTTGCACGCCCCCTACTGGGGACCAGGCATGTGCTCTGATTGGGAATCGAACTGGTAACCATTTGGTTCGCAGGCCCACACTCAATGCACTGGGCTACATCAGCCAGGGTGTGGAGTAAGATACATCTTAATCCTCATGACTAGTGTCATATTTGGACACAGACACAAACACAGGCAGTGAGAAGCTGATGTGAAGAAACACAGGGAGAAGTAGACATCTACAAACCAAGGAGAACAGGGGCAGATCCTTCCCTCCCAGGCCTCAGAAGGAACGAGCCCTGCCAATGATGTCTGTCCTGAGTTGGGCAAGGGTGCAGGCCAGTCCATGAATGCAGCTGTTCCTGGGACAGGGGAAGAAATGTGAGTAAGGTGATTCTGTTCGGCCACAGGAAATCCCTGGGAAGGGCTGGCAGCTGGAAAGACTCAGCCAGTTATAATCCCAGCAGTGCTGGGGGATACACCCTTCAGCCCCGGCGGGGAATCTTGGCTGTGAGATACGGCTTCCACAGCCTACATCTTTCTGCCCCCAAAACCTCCAGGCAATGATACATTATTTATTTAGTCCCTTCTGTATTTTCAGCATGTGCTCAGCCCTAGAGGCAAGTCTACTCCTGTTGAAAACTGTCAGTCAATGAAAAGAGAGTGAAGCCAATCTAAATATTTGGTGAATAAGTTCTCAAGTTTCTATATGGAGACACTGATACTTTTCCCCTTGGTCTTTTGAGATGGGTGGACCCTGTTACAGTTTTTTTTCCAAAATATTTTTTGAGAATTCTGTACCCATACCAAATAAAAAATCTACAATAGCTGGGGGAAGAAAAGACATTTTCTTCATTTGAAAAGAGGTTACTACCAAAAACTTAAAACAAGTCTTGTTCTTTTTTATTTTTCAATTACAGTTGACATGTAACACTTTATTAGTTTTAGGTGTAGAGCATAGCAATTAGATATTTGTATAATTTACAAAGTGATCTCCCTGGTAAGTCTAGTACCCCCAATACCACATATAGTGATTACAGTATTATTGACTGTATTCCCTAGGCTGTGCTTTACATCTCCACGACTATTTTGTAACTTGTTCATTTTTTCTAATTTGACTCTATTTTTTCATCTAACTGTTTATTATAGAACTTTTAAAACATACACAAACACAGAGGAAATAGATTCTGAGCTCTAGATTCCTACCACTCACCTCCAACAATTATCAACATTAAAGGTGGTGGTGGAAGGAAGGGAGGGAGGTGGGTTTGGCTGGGGTAGGGGGAGTTGTGGGGGGGAAATGCAAACAACTGTAATTGAACAACAATAAAATAATTTTTGAAACATTATCAACATCAGCCCATTTCCAAATACCATTCTGAAGAGTAAAACATTAGACCACATCACCATTAAAGTCAGAAACAAGACATAATGATGCCTACTTTTATGGTCAATAATTTTGTTCTAGAATTACTAGTCAATACAAAAAGATTGGAAAAAATAATAAATACAAATATTGGCAAAATAGACATATGAGGTCTGTCCACAAGGTATCCAGCCATATAATATGAAAAATAGAGACATTTATTGAAGAAGATACAAGAAACATTGTACACAGGACAATGATGCCTCTGTCTCCTTCAAAATAGGCACCATGGGACCTGACACAGTTCTCCCAGTTGCCATCAGCTGCTCCGCTGATATGAAGAGACACAGGGAGAAGGTGGGCATCGGGCATCTACAAACCAAGGAGAGAGGCCTGGAGCAGATCCATCCCTCCCAGCCCTCAGAAGGAATCAGCCCTGCCATATTTTCCTGAGTCTCATCGATGGTCTGGAGTCTCTTCCTTTTCAAAAGTGGTTTTAGTTTTGGGAGAAGCCAGAAGTCCCAGGGCACCAAATCTGCAATGTAGGGGGGCTGAGTCACCTGGGTGATTTGATGTTTCACCAAAACACTGCACCAGACATGATGCATGAGTGGGCATATTGTCGTGATGAAGTTGCTCGTAGCTGTGACCTTCTCAATCATCCAAGTAGTTTCCATGAAGGAGTGCTCAAGGTTAACGCAAAATCTGATGCAAATTTGTTGCCCTACTTGCTCAGTCATTTTGAATGCAACAGCCACACGGTACACATGCTCACTCAGCAGTCTCTATCATCCCTACTGACTAGTGCAGGGAAGTCATCATTGCTCACACATGCCCATTCCAGTCCACTCTCCGTGGCTGCCAGGTTACATCAATGCTGCATAAACTGTTCTTATTATATTAACAATGGCTGGACTTTTTCAGGACAGACCTTGTATACATAGAAAATCCACAGCTATCACCTAATATCTATATGGATTAATTAAAATTTTCAGAAAGGTGGAAGCAGGATTAACATATAAAAATCTACAGCTTCCCTATAATCAGCAAAAACTTATTTGAAAATGTAATAAAGAAGAAAGCTATATTAAATTCCAATTAAACCTTGAATTACTTAGGAAAAAAATCTTCAAAGTATGAAATTTATTGAAGATAACCATATAATTTTAGTGGCCATAAAACATATTCCTAGATTAAAAGGTTCAATATCACACAGATGTTAATGCTCCCCAAATTAAATAATAAATGCAATGCAATTTTAATCAAAATCCCAACAGGATATTTTATAGAATTGGCAAGCAAATTCTAAAGTTCATCTATGAGATGTGTTGAAAAAGTCAAGATTTTTTAGAGAAAGAACAACAACAAAAGAAACCCTCACTTTACCATATTTCAAAATGTACTATTTCCCATGCATCTCACATTCCACTAAATACATCTTGTTTCATGCTCACTGGAATGCTATGACGTAGGTATCACTGCATCCAGTTTACAGATGAAAAATCTGAGGGTCATAGCGTCTAAGCAGCTTGCCCAAAGTCAAGTAGTGGCAGAGCCAGTGTCATAACAGACATTCCTGACTTCAAAGACCAAGCTCTTTGTCTTACATCGTTTAGAGGCATTCTTCCCCTTCCTGTATTTCTACATATTTTAAGCCTTTGCACAGGATAATAAGGAGATTCAGAGTGAAAGCTCTAGGGGCAGACTGCCTTGTTTGATGATCTGAACAAGCTACTTAATATCTACTGTATACGACCTGAGACAAGTTACTTAATTTCTTCAAGCCTCAATTTCCCCCTGTAAAATAAGAACTTTAATAGGAACACCTACCTCAGAGATTCCAGGAATGATTAAACAAGATAGCATTTAACCCAGTGCCTACCCATTGGCCAGCACACAATGGATATCAGCTACGTCATTCCCACTCCAGGTCTCCTTGCTGGTACCCGTCAAGCCTGCTTAGGAAACCATCCTAGAGTATTTCCAGGGATCCACATCAGATTACAAAGTGTCTGTGAAATTTTTTAAAGACATACTTCCTGACAGTGTCTAAAGTTTTTCCCCTCACCTTTATAAACTCCAAAATGATAGGGTTGAAAAGATGGAGAAATAAAGGCCATCATACCTTATAAAAGTGTACAATAAAACACAGAATAGAAAGTTGGTTCAGCTGTGACTCATCAAAAGCTATTTGCATCGGTTCCTACTGCATTACCACAACTCACTCCCCATATTGCTCAGCCCTTATATCTTCTTCACCCACAATTCACATTTAGAGCACTAATCACCAAATGTTCTTTTGTATATCAACCCAGCAGCCAGCAGCCCCCACCCTGACCCTCATCAACCTGAAATTCGTTCAGATAACTACTAAGCTCTCAGTATTTCAACACTGAAGGAAAAGGAACTTTTCGTCCCACACAATTTCTGTGAGATATTTACTGTCTTCCCCATTTTACTGCTGAGGAAGATGGGCCACTATTTGAATGTTACGCAGTCACAGAGTTGATACGGTGTGGAGATAAGAGTTGACCCAGATCACCCACAGTGCTGCTCCAGGTGGAAGGAGTCTGTTGCAAATCCAATGCTCCCCAAACTGGTCCCCAATCCAAATGCCACCCACAGCAGTTTTGCCATATCTTTCTACCTCCTGTGGGATTATTTCCTTAATTTTTTTTAAATGAATGCACTTTTTGCTACCTAAATAAATTAGGGAATACCAGTCTAAATAGGAACAGCTGTGAAATCACAGGTTTTGTATACCATGTATATTTTGTAGAATACATTTTTAAGTATATTTTATTGATTATGCTATTACAGTTGTCCCATTTTCCCTCTTTGACCCCCCTCCGCCTGACAATCCCCATCCCTCCAGCAATCCCGCCTTAGTTCATGTCCAGGGGTCATTCATATAAGTTTTTTGGCTTCTCCATTTCCCATACTATTCTTAACACGCCCCCCCCCCCGCCTATTTTTGTACCTACCTATTACACTCCTTAATACCTGCAACTTTTCCCCCATTCTCCTCCTTCCCCCTCCCAGTTGATAACCCTCCAAATGATCTCCATATCTATGATTCTGTTCTTGTTCTGGTTGTTTGCTTTGTTTGTTTTTGTTTTTTAGATTCAGTTGTTGATAGTTGTGAGTTTGTTGTCATTTTAACTGTTCAGAGTATTGATCTTCTTCTTCCTCTTAAATAAGTCCCTTTAACACTTCATGTAATAATAGCTTGGTGATGATGAATTCCTTTAGTTTTACCTTGTCTGAGAAGCACTTTACCTACCCTTCCATTCTAAATAACTTTGCTGGATAGAATAATCTTAGTTGTAGGTCCTTGCTTCTCATCACATTGAATACTTCTTGCCAGTCCCTTCTTGCATGAAACATTTTTGAGAAATCAGCTGATAGTCTTATGGGAATTCCTTTGTAAGTAACTCTGTTTGTCTCTTGCTGCTTTTAAGATTCTCTCTTTATCTTTTCACTTTTGTCATTTTAATTATGATGTGTCTGGTGTGATCCTCTTTGGGTTCAATTTGTTTGAACAAATTGCTTCCTGGACTTGTCTATTTCCTTCAACAAAATTAGGGAAGTTTCCTCTTTTTTTCCCCTAAAATGAAGTTTTCAACTTCTTCCTCCTCCTCTTTTCTTTCTGGCATTCTTGATTTGGATGTTAACACTTTTGGAGATGTCCCAGAGTCTTCTTATACTCTCCTCATTTTCTGAATTCTTGTTTCTTCTTTCTATTGTGGTTGAATATTTATTTCTTCCTTATGTTCCAAATTATTGATTTGAATCCCAGCTTCCTCCCCTTCACTGTTGGTTCCCTGTGGATTTTTATTTCACTTAGTATAACCTTCATTTCTTCCCACATGTTTTTGCCATACTCAGTGAATTCTGTGAGCATCCTGATCACTAGTGTTTTGAACTCTGCATCTGATAGGTTGATTGTCTCTGTTTCATTTAGTTCTTTTTCCGAGGTTTTGTTCTATTCTTTAATTTGGGCCATATTTCTTTGTCTCCTCAATTTGGCAGCCTCCCTGTGTTTGTTTCTGTGTGTTAGGTAGAGCTGCTTTGACTCCCTGTCTTAGCACACCCATTAGGTTGTATGGGGCAGAGCCTTAGGTATTCACCAGGGCAAGGCAACAGGCTTCATCATGTTGTGGCTCTGTGTGGTGGGAGGGGTCAGAGAGGGGACCATGTCACTGCCTGGCTTCTGGAGGTTTGCCCAGCACTTGCCCCATTTCTGGTCACTTCACCCACTGCCAGTGTGTGACTAGCACCCTCCTAGCTGTTGTCCTGGTGGTAATCCCCAGAGCGGGTAGGTTTGTTTTTGTTCTAAGTCTGTGCAGGCCTTTTACATGGACTTCCTTGAGAAACTGGCAGTTTCTTCCACCACCCCAACTCCCACTGGTTTTTACAGCCAGGAGTTAGGAGGCTTTATCTTCCCGGTGCCGGAGCCTTGGGCTGTGCAGTTTGGCCTGGGCTGTGGCTGGGATCGCTCACTCCCACAGTATCCCTCAGTCCTACAGTATCCCTCCCAATTTTTATTCACCACATGTGGATGTGGGACCATTCATTCCACCCCCACTGTTGACGCATCTCTGCACCCCAACTCCACAACTCCACCCCTCCTACCCATCTGGATGAATATGGCTTCTTTAAAACCTTGTTTGTCATACAGTTTGATTTTCTGGAAGTTCTGGGTGCTTTTGTTTTGAGGTTAGTTGAATTCTTCTTGTGGTTCTGCAAGGATGCAAAGTGTGTCTACCTACACCTCCCTCTCGATGAGAAGTTTGCAGAATACATTTTTAAGTGCAATCATTTCCTAGGGCTGCCATAACAAAATACTATAGACTGGGTAGGTTAAAACAACAGAAATTGATTGTTTCACAGTTCAGGAGGCCAGAGTTTAAAATACAAGTGTCAGAAGTGTTGGTTCCTTCTAGAGGAAAAATTGCTCCACACACCTTTCCTAGTTTCTTGATATTCCTTGGCTTCTATACATGTCATTCCAATCTCTACCTCCATATTCACATGACCATTTTTCTCTCTACGTCTCTGTGTCCAAACCTCCCTCTCCTTTCTCTTATAATGACACTAGTCATTGGATTCAAGGCCCACCCTAAATGGAAAAGCATTTCATCTCAAGATCTTTAACTAATCACATCTGCAAGGACCCTATTTCCAAATAAGGTCACATTCTGAGGTTCTGGGTAGACATAAATTGAGAGAGACACTATTCAACCCAGTACAACAAGTAAGTAATGATTACAAACTTTTGGACGGTTTATCCATGCACACCCTAAAATCATTGCGGGGGCCCCTGTCCTGGGCGCCAGATGTGGGGGGGGCTCCGCCGGAGAGCCCCATCCCTCCGTCACAGATGAAAATAAAAACTACCAAGACATGACTGCTTGGGGAGGAAAGGTGGTCAAACTCTCAGAGGAGAATGACCCAGAGCCCCTTCCTCACTAGGCTTTTATTGGGTTCAAATACACAGGAATACAGGTATGTCAGGCGGCAAGGATCAAACAATGGTTAACATTTCAAAGAAATCTGAGGGCTTAATCTGAGTCAGTGTCTGTCAAGAAAGGGGGTTGCCAAACATTGGGAGACATACTCATTTCCTCCTGGGACCCTTATCATTTAAATGAGAGCACTCTTAGCAAAGCAGGTTTCACAGGACTTTAGGAATTCTTTCTTATGCCCGATCACCCAGGGAGCCTTCCTGGCCGGTACAGGGCTGCACCGCTTGCCCCCACAGTTTCAGGCTTTAAGCCAATTAGGAAGCAGGAGACATCTCCCAGATGGAAATGAGGACTCAGGCTATGTCAGAATAGCCGAGGGGCGAGGGTCCATCACATCCTCTTTGCTGCAGCCCCCTAAGTCCTTCCATGAGGCCTCCCAAGTGGTTGTGTCTGCCTTAGGTGCCCCTCCCATGAGGAGTCTTACCCCATCATTGACTGCCAACCAAGCATTGGGGCCAGAGCTGGATGAGGCAGAAGCAGCGCTCCTGCCAGGGAGATAAGCTTTGTCTCCTTAGTAGGTCACGTCCTTGTGACAGAACAGACCCAGATGAAGTGGGTCCCTTGGGCTCTTACACAGCCCACCATGGGGTGAGGGTTACAACTCCTGAAACCAGGCTGAACAGTCCACAACAAATCATCTTGCAACTGGGTAGTGATTTGCAAACCACGCTGAGAGACAGTAGTGCACACATCTGGAGGCCCTGGGGCATCCTAGTTTTGAAAGCAGCAACTTTTATAGTCAAGGTGGTTCTACTTCCATTACTGTATTTGAACCAATGTACGTTTTGGTAAATCAAGGAGTTGGTTCCCTAGCCAGTGTCAAGTCTTTGGTTCTGAGAACTTAGAAAATGTTATTAATAATAGATTGTTTCAAGTGCTATAGCAAGAAAGTAGATGAATGCAAGCTTATTGCATGACTCATATTTTCTGAAACCAGTAGCTGTGCGAGTACAGGTCTCTGAGGGGTTGTATTTCGGAATTCATTGTCTCCTCTCCGTAGAGACAACTGAAGGATCCTAAGGTGGATTTGCAATTTAAAAGAAGCCATTGGGTAGTGCTGGGTATCATGAAACTCCATTTTGAGCACAAAGGCAGGATTCCAGAGAGCACTATAAACGAGAACCCCAATAGGCCCAAATTTTCAGTTCAGAGGATGAAAAGGAGAAACTTATCCTCAGCAGCCTTTGTGTGACCTAGACTTCCATGTGAATCTTAGGGTGAATAAACTTGTTTTTCTATCTGAGATAATATCCAATATCTACTCTTCTAAATGCATTAGACTTCAGATGCTTCTAAAAAGTGTGCCCTGGAAAATGAAAATTAAAGATCTCAGGGAATACATTTCTACTGATCATTCTTTTTAATTTAGATGCTTTTTTGTTTTGCTCCAAAATATGAAAGATTACTATTTATCAAAAACATAAGAGGGGCAAGTGTCATAAATGAAAAATTATCAGATGGTGAAGATCAATTACTGCATGGGATCCGTGCAAAATATTATAAAAGATGCATAAGCGCAGATACTGTGCTTGGAAACATCTCAGTAAGTGCATTTCCATAAACACATATGGTGTAGGAGCTTTCCCATCCATACCACCTCGGTGTTTACACTGACTTAAATAATTCAAGATGGTGTAACCGCTTACAAAAATGTGACGAAACACTCGGGATAAATTGGGCCATTGCCATAACAAATAATGAAATGAAAGAAATGACAACAGCAACATAATAAATCATTCAGACAGAGCAGGTGGGGAAGATCTCAAAACCAAAAGTTTTAGTATTTCTTGGCAAAAACTCAAAGGACAAGATGTTTCTAACCTGTAACTTGTGTTTCCACCAAGAAATATAACTTAAAGACCCAGGCTTTCATGTATAACTGATTTCTGGCCTTTAAACAGTATTTTTTTTATTTTTAAATTACAGTTTATATTCCATATTATATTGTTTTAGTTTCAGGTGTACCGCATAATGGTTAGATAATCTTACACCTTACCAAGTGGTGCCCCTGATATTTCAAGTACCCACCTAGCAACATACACAGTTATTGCAAAATTATTCACTATGTTCCCTATGCTGTACTTGACAGCCCCATGACTAATTTGTGACTACCAATTTATACTTCTTAATCCCTTCTCCTTTTTCACCCAGCCTCCAATTCAAACAGTATTTGTCATTATATGACTAAATATCACCCCATACCATGGCCAACATATTGAACTTTGTAAAACTTTGTAGAATCTCTTCAAAGACTGACCACTCACCTCACCAGAAAATGTGTTCCTTTACTTTTTAATCACTCTTAGGTTTTCATGACATGCATTGCCTGAATGAACAGGAAGGCCTTGGAGGGTCAAGGTTGAGCAACTCCAAATGAAAATGTATTGCTTTGCCAGAAACACATTTTTAACAGAGACAGGCAGCTTTCTGATATAGTTTTAGAGGGAAGGAAGTGGGGGAAGGGGAGCAGGGACCAAAAGAGGAAAAGCTGGAGAATGGGAAAGAAACTGTGGTATTATTTACTTCACTCCCCTTTCAGGAACTCAAAGTAGGTACAGCATACTAAAAGCTATATGGAAATATTGTAGGATTGGTTAACATATCCTTCCCCCAACTGACTTGAACGCAGATCCCCTTCTTCATATAACAACCTTTGACATCCCGGGTTCTCCAGGATGTGTTTCAGAGAATGTGGTAGCCTAAGAGAGCTCCCAGGCGGACCCTGGGGATTCTCACCTGCTGGGAGTCCCCCGCCTTGTATAGTCCCCTCCCACGCTGACAGAGCTATTTGTCTAAGGAAAATGATACTGCAAAAATGATGGAGTGTGACTTTTGAGCTAGTCCATCAAAGACACTGTGACTTTCCCTTTGTACTCTTACACATGCACATCTAAGATAAAGTTTAATTTATCCATTAGGCACAGTAAGAGATTAATGACAATAACTAATAATAAAATAGAACCATTGTAACAATACACTATAATAAAAGTTATATGAATGTGGTCTCTCTCTCAAAATATCTTACTGTACTATACTCACCCTTCTTCTTCTTGTGACGATGTGAGATGATAAAACGCCAGACCTGTGACTGAATCTGGGTAGCCATCTCTTACCTGCAGTAAATGGCTTGGTGTCACCTGTTTCGGGGGTTCCCTTGCTGAAATCTTTGTACCGTCTCCATGCTTTCTGGCACAACACGTTGCCAAAAGTGTCTGGGAACACTTTTCTGTTCATGTCTCCGCCCACAGACTTAATGCCTTTTCCATCTTATCTAAGCACTTACCACACTCTGTGGCCCTAACTTTTGCAGTTGGAGGTGCAACAACAAAACTAGCACCAATTTGTTTTTCCTTCTTCATAGTATCATGCATAGAAGATTTCTTCTTACCATAGACTTTAGCAACCTCAGTATACAATTTTTTTTCTTTCCTTATTAAGTAAAGAACTTTCACCTTTTCACTTAAGGGAAGCACTTTATGGCTTCTCTTAGGCATATGGCCAGCATCACTACTCTATCGCTTTGGCACCATTAGTTAAGTAAAATAAGGGCGACTTGACCACAAGCACTAAGATGCCACAACAGGCAAGCTGATAACCAGGATGGCTACAAAGTGACAAGTGGCTGGGGAGCATGTACTGAGTGGAGCATGGGACAGCACCAGATGGTATGAGATTTCATCACGCTACTCTAAACAGTATGCAGTTTAAAACTTATGAATTGTTTATTTCTGGAGTTTTCCATTTAATATTTTCAGATCTTGGCTGATCTCAGGTGACTGAAACCCAGGAAAGTGAATCCATGGATAAGGGGAGACTACTGTCTGGGACAGTTCTCCTCATTCCCTCAGCCCTGACCCTCGGCGGGTATAAACCAAATGGTTTTAACGGGTGGACATAGAGCTGAGAGAATTTTATAAAATGACTGAAACGTATGCAATTCTAAAGCTTAGCAGCAGGAAATGCCTTGTAATTTGGGCTGCATTTAAAATTGCCCTATCCATTATGCTTTATTTAAGTGTGGTTTGCTCACAAGCAAGTAAAAATTTACTTGTTTAAGTTTAAATGTCGAGAACTGACAAAGGCTACTCCCTACTACACAAAATTTAGGAATTTCTTGGGGCTTTCCAGTTTATGAGATGAGAATTTTGGTGGGGGCAGGGTAAGATCTTCAGCATCCAAAGAAAACAAGGAAAGGCCCCTGGAGGGCTGGAGAAAGGCGGGATGCAGGTGTTCTGATGAACCCTCCCCCACAGCCCTGCACTGGATCCCTCCTTGGGCATGTTCCACCTCCACGGGTCACAGCCTTTTGTAAAGTTGGCCCCATGGAAGGCTGGACCTCGGCAGGGAGCACTGGAGGAGAGTGATTCTGCATCTGTGAGCCAAAGACTGGGCAAAGCTGTGGGATTCCAGACAGACCCTTAATACCACTGGGCCCTGGTGCCAAGCCCTTCACCAGTGCCCTCCAGCCCCTCTTTTCACATCCTGCTGGGACCTTGATCTGCCAGCTATCTACGCTTTCCCCCTATCTTCTCCAGCCTCCTCTGCTCTCCTGACTCTTCCACGTTATCTATAAACATGCTCAAATGGCTTCCCATCCTTTGAGAGAGAGAAAGAGAGAGAAGAAAACTTTCATGTACTGGATCCAATAGTATCCCCCCAAAATGTATGTCTCCCTGGAAACTCAGAAGATAACCTTATTTGGAAATAGACTCCTTGCATATTCAATTAGTTAAATTAAGATGAGATCATACCAGATTCGGGTAAGCCCTAATCTAAGGATTGGTGTCCTTACAAAAGAAAATGGAGTCTCCAAGGAGACACAGAGAGAACACTGTGTGCCCACAGAGGCAGAGATGGGCGGGGGCGGGGGGGGGGGGCGCTCTACAGGCCTGGAATGCCAAGGATTGCTAGCAACCACCAGAGGCTAGGAAGAAACAAGGAAGAATCTTCCCCTGGGGTGGTCAGAGAGAGCGTGGCCCTGCTGAGACCTTAATTTCAGACATTTAGCCTCTACAACTATGCAAATAAATTTCTGTTGGTTTAAGTCACCCAGTCTGTGGTAATTTGTTGCGGAAGCCCTAGGAGACTAATACACTTCCCATTTTGTTAGTTTTCTTTTTGCTCATCTGAATTTCCTAATTTTTCTCCAATGAGCATGATTATTTGGACAAGAAGAACTTAAAAATTCCAAACCCTTCCTTGATTCGGCATCCCCATGCTCCTTCCCTTTCCTGCCAGGCTTCTCTCAAAGTCTGTCTACACTCACTGTCTACTCTCCCTCCTCCCAAACCCTCCTCCAATCACCCATGGCCTTCTGCGCCCACAACCCCGAAGAAAGTGCCAGCAGAGGTCACCACTGGCCTCCATGCTGCCAAATCCCCCAAACTGTAACCTTTCTTCCTGACTCTCTCCGCCACATCTGTCAGACACGCTTGCCTTCTTAGAAAGCTCTCCCACTAAGTCTTTGCAGCAGTTAAACTCTATGGGTTAAATGCATATACCTCACGACAGATATGGATGGGCCTTCAGACTTAATGTTCGGTGAGAAAAGTAAAAAATGGAAAGAGGTCTCCAACACATCATTTACACAAACTAAAAATATACACACGACCATCAGTATACGTTTTTAAAATACATACAAATGCACCAGAATGGAAATGGGAGTGGTGGTGGAGACAAAAAAGGAATGAATGAACAAACAGAGCAACACCTTACATAGGCTGATGAACAGTTCATAGTGCGCCAAGAACTGGAGAATGTGGTCAGCTCAACCCCCTACACCCAGGCCACCTCTCTGGCCCCAGGCGGGTCGGGGGAAACCAGCTCCATTCCCTGGGCTTCTGTGATTCCACACTCACCCATTTTCTTCTTCCCATAAATATTGCAGCTCCTCAAGGTTCCTCAGGGTTTCTTCTGTTCTTGCTCAGTCTCCCTGGGTGATATCACCCAAAACTGAGCTGGCAAATATCATCAAAAGATGATGACTGCCATATGTTTCTAAATTCAGCATTCTCTCCTAAGTTCCAGGCCCATAAATCCAACTTATTTATATGCCAGGAATATATGTTCATTAAAGTATCAGAGCTAGGATAGGCTTCATGATCAAAATGTGGTGGCTTGGATTAGAATCCAGAGTCAGCCTTACAGGAAATGAAGAGTGTGGTGTGATGCAATGATGTGGACACCAGCCTGCGGAGTTCATGTGTTGTGGCTGCGATGAACAAATTCTCACAGACTACCAAGTCCTGTGGAGAAAAAGGGACAGCATGGCTGCTCTCTAAGTGAGAGAGAGCTCCCCGACCCCTGCCTGGACAGGCTTTTATTCCTTTTCTGGACACATTACATTGAGGATGGTCCTCATTTACTATGCACAGGTTCACTTTAGGTTGTTACCTTTAACAGAAAACAAAAGAGAGGATGTTGCTAATTTCATCAAAGAAGAAGGATATTTGCAAATGCAAGGGGGAAAGTGGTTGAACTGATTATACTCATCCTTGGGAGGTTTAGCATACATTTTAGGAAGTTACTTTAAAGATATGCAGTAAATGTTTGCTGCTTCAATTCAAGGTAAGGGAGTTTTAGCAAAAGCAAGCCTCAAACCAGCCTAGGTACAATACAGGCCTGATTCCCCACGGGAGAACCTATCCGTGGGTGTGGGCCCTGTGTGCTGACCTCACTCCCCATCAGTTTTCTGAATCAGGGGCTTGGCTACATTCCCCACTGCCATGTGGAACAGTCCCCTATAATGCAAGACAAGGAAAGTCTTGCATCTCTTTTCCTTTTTCAGCTGGTCTTTAATTGCCTACATAGTGTCAGGCAAGCAGGTAAGCACCTAACAGATAAATCCTAAACTCTAAGACATGTTATAATAATAAAGCTAATTTCTAGCCCATATCACATACTGATGCAAGTGTAACTGGTGGGGTAATTATCTTCCATCGATGATAGGCACTCAAGTTCCTTCCTGTGGCTTCACTATCTTTAGCATATGGCACCCAAGTTCAACCCTGGAAGTTGTTTCCAAGCCAGCCATGAAGAAGGAGAAACTAGCGTTGAAGATTGCCCTGGAGAGGTTTTTTTGGAACAGACCTAAAAGTGACAATCATCACCCCTGCCCACATCCCACTGGACAAAACTCAACCATGTGACCATATCTCACTGGAAAATATGGCCCAGGTATATGTGCCCAGAAAGAAGAGGAAATGCTTCAAGCAGCACAGAGAAATCTCTCCCTCGGTGCTTTTCCTGCATCATCTCATTTAATCTTTCTACAACCATCATATTATCTCTACGTTACCAGTAAGAAAACTGAGACATGGAGAGAAGTCAACAACTAGCCCAAAATGCTTAATACCTTGAAGCATTCTCTCCTGACCAGGCTGACCAGTCAGGCTGCCAGTCAGAACTGCAAGATCTGATTGTCAAAATAAATCCTCTTATGCTGCAACTTGCTGCTGAAATCTTCAAAGATGGCATGAACGTCGGTTAGAAGGAAAGAGTGGACAGGACAAGAGACAGTTACCAATCTCTTTTTCGGAGTTTAGAGTTTGAACACACTGGCGTACAAATACATGGTACAGAACTCTCTTCTCATGTCATAGTGTCTGTGTGCTGTTTTGATGGCCCTAGTCTAGCAGCATATTCCTTATTCAAGATGTTCAGGTGCCCTTCCTTCCAAACCTATCGAAGAAAGACAAATGACTCACCTAGCCAACTGAGAGCCAACATCGAAGCACTGCCCTGCGCACTGACCTCGAATAAGCAGTTCTAGATTTTGAAATAATGTGCTTGATTCGTGACCCTGTTTTAACCCTGGTAATGCCAAACTCAATGAAGTTCTTTACCTCCTGCTAAAAGTCTTAGCATCATGTTGGCATCAGTTACGTTATTCACAATTCTTCATAAGAGACTTTCCATCAGTAATCAATTGTGAGAATAGGCCAGAAAGCCCTTGTAGAGGAAAAGAGAAAACTATAATATTTGTTTATTCTGTTCTCGTGATCAGACATTGGAGTCAGTGGGCATCTGGAGGAGGTGGAAAGAATCTGCCAAAAAGAAAGTAATTTGCATTTTGAAGCTTGAAGAGACACAAACCACGTTGTCCTGCTCTCTCAGGGTCGTGTAGCCTCTCAGAGTCGTGTAGTTTGTACAGCCTCTTTTAGTAAAACTAAAACAATGGGGTTATAGCTACTCCACTGCTGCAACACAGGAGAAAGGAGACAAGTCCCCAACCCACATTGGAAAACAGGGGATGTTTTGCAATTAACAAAGGTATGAGAAATCCCAGTGAGATTTTCCCTTAGGGGCCTACACTGTAAACACGGACACTAGACAATTGTCTCATTCGACCTTGTTCTATAATGCTGTACATTTAAGAAGTGCACGGTATTAAAAACAATTGAATTATTTTAATTTTAGACTGTTTTATTTTGTAATATCCAAACTTTAGAACTCCAGGTAAATGCAGTAGATTTGTTCTGAATACTATCCCTTTATTGCTGAGACAATAAAAATTGGATTTGTTTTCACAGTTTCAGGAATTTGAGGTAGAAAAAAATATTAACTCACTGCAGTGAAATTATTTTAATATAATTTCCTGCAGTTGATTTTTATGATAATAAAAATGTTTCAACTTTCCTCGTTATTAAAACTTAAAAAAACAATCAGTGAACATAAACCTTTGGAAATCAAAATGCTATTTAAGTTTTGTTTAGACAGGCAAGTCTGAAGTTCCTGAAAAAAAATTCCTGAATCAACAGATCTACTTAAGAAAAATACATTACTTTTTCTTTTTTTCTATTTAAAAGGTGTATTCCTAGATGACTCCCACGGCTAAATCCTGGTGTTGCACAGCTTTCAGCAATCTGGAAGCCTCCTCTGACCCTCTCTATTTAAGCTCTCCAAGCTTTACGACTGGCTGTAAAACCCAAAAGCAAAACCACAAACACAGATGCACACCCAACACATTCTCCTTTCCCAGAGCTCTCCTAACAATGTCCTTCATTTTCAAGGCGATTGGCACTTCCCAGGGAGTCTTGGTTTTCTCTCTGTGCTCGGTTGTCCAGGAACGCCAGCCTTCTCTCACAGATGATACTGGACAGGCACATTAGCCTGACAGCAAGAGCGTGCTCTGGCTGAAGCCGCTGCCAAGTGCAACAGACCCCATCTTCCCTGAGCTTGAACCAGACCTGTAATCTGGACTAGGATCCAAACTTCTAGCCTAGAACAAACCAATCACTCCAGGTCAGACACCTTGGATTCTTCTGACCTGGGAGGGATTCAGGAGGAGGTGAGTTAAGAACCACTGACCTAAAACCTAAACCAGGGTCTGCCTCCAGACTGAACCAGGATTGGCTCTTCCTCCAGTGACTCCATTAGCCTCTGAAAAAATCAATTAAACTGGATTATAGCTCCACTCTTTTCAATACCCTCCCTAAACATCTTGTTGGCAATATATACTAATATTTAATTGACTGCTATGGTATTACAGTAGCTAAAATTACATCCTGGGATTATTTAATATCAAACAATCTGTATTATATGGCTCAAGGAATTTAATCCTGTAAGTGAATTATACTTCTTTGTAATAGTATAAAATTTAGAAATACAGATAAGTAAAAAGAAATGGAAGAACTACAAATTGTCTTTCAGGTTCTTGCTCTTAATCAGGAGCAGACTACCCAGGATTTCCAGTCATCTGAGAAAAGCCCCTAGCACAGACATGGGAAACCAAGCAAATTAAAGGGGGGGGTGGGGATTAAGCAACTTGCAGGAAACAAAAGGGAAAGGAAAACACTCTCTAAAATATTCTCAAAGAATATTTTGTATCTATAAAACAGGAACTAAATGCTATTTTTAAAGTATAGTCTGAGTGTAAGAATGAGCACATGAAAATTTTAAAATATGCTAAAAGAATTAAAAACTCAAAATAAAGGTTGGAAAGTACATTTGTAGAAATTTCCCAAAAAGACAACAAAAAGACAAAAGCTATGCAAACTAGCAATTAATTTTTTTTAATTAGAGAACTAGCCCAGGAAGTCCAACATCCAGATGATATGAGTTCCAGAAAGATAAGACAAAGAAAAGAAAAGAAAAGAAAAGAAAAGAAAAGAAAAGAAAAGAAAAGAAAAGAAAAGAAAAGAAAAACAGAAGAAAACACTCAATTTAGAAAAATGTCCTAGAACTGTAGGGCATAAATCACCAATTGAAAGGATGCTCTGGAAACCACACACCAAGAATGGAAGAACCGTTCATGGCACCTCACTGTGGACGTACAAGACACTGAGGGTCACAGATGATTCTACCAGCCCCTCTCAGGAGAGAAGAAAAAGGAGTCACTTATAAAGGATCAGGAATCAAAACGGCTTCATATTTCCCAACAGCAATGCTGAAAGCAAGACAACTATATTAGTTGGGGTTTGGCCAAGAAAACAAAAGCCAGTTTAGGTACACACACAGGAAGGGTTTAACGGAGAGAATCAAAGGCTTCAAAAACTGAAGGTTCAGAGTGTGAAGGTCAGAGGAGAAGCCAGTAGTAGCAGTGAATCACAGGACTTCACTTGCCAACCACGGAAAATCTCAGCACTCTAAGGCGATCCAGGGACTTCAATCCCAGCTGCTGAGCAAGGGCCTAAGGCCACCTGTAAGAGCTGAGAGCAGTCCCCAATAACAGCCAAAAAGAAAACGGGGACTTCAGACCTACGGGACAGAGAAATGAATTCTTCCAGCAACCGGAGGGAGCCCGGAAATGGAGCATTTCCTAGTTGACCCTCCAGATAAGGCTACAGCCAGTGGACACCTTGATTTCAGCATTAGGAGATCTGAGCAGGGGGCCAGCTGAAATATCCCAACCTGCGGACACTGTGGGACAATACAGTGTGCTGTTTTAAGGTGTTACATTTGTGGAAACTTGTGATGGGGCAATAGAAAACTAACACATCCCCCATGGCCTGCTGTCTGGGTGAGCTGAAGGAATTCACTCTGTGTCACAAAAGGGATCGGCTTTGACTTCCTCTTAAGAGTGGAAGGGAGGCCACAGAGAGCTTGAAAGCGGCAGGTAGAGAGCAGCCCACCCCTTGACTGTACTTCTGCAGATGTCTGTTGTCTGAACCAAACTACAGCTCAACCACATGTCCTAACTGTGGTACAGCCTGTGTTTCTCAGAACTCGCTCTCAATCTGGACCCCTGACCTCCCAGAAGCAGCTCTTGGATTCTCTCAGGAGCAGAGAAGCTAAACGTGACTCAGAGATCGGTTCCGCTTATTTTTTGAGAGCTTGCCACAATGGTTGTGCTGGTCACTCAGTTGTCTTGAACATAAACAATGTATTATGTAAAGGTACAAATAAATGGCAAAAGTAGGATGCAAAGCAGGGAATAGTTATCAAAAATCAGGAGAGTGGTTACCTCATGCTGAAGAGGGTGGAAAATATGATTGAGTAGAGTACACAGAGGATTTCCAAGTTTCACTTGTTGACCTGGGAAATAAGCATATAAGTGTCAGTTCACAATTACTCTTTAAACTCTGCATATGTTTTACACAGTTTTAGGTTATATTTAACCCCTAAGTGCTTAGCACAGGTAGTGTTAGATGTAAAACTGCAGATATAGTTTTCATCCAGACTGCTTGCCTTTGAATTCCTTTGATTAGAACTTCAACCAGAGTGTTAAAGGTACTGGGAAATGGACTCCCTAAAAATGGGGAACACTTTAGAGTTTCTGTTAGTGGAGAAAAGGTGAAATAGTCAATAAACAATATTAGAATGGATTCATACCTCCAAACATGACACCAAAATAAATTCTATATGGATCAAAATTTCTATGCAAAAAATTGAAAACCTGGGAGTATGAGAAGAAAATATGGGAGAATTATTTTGTAATCTGGGAGTAGAGAAAGATTTTGTGAGCATGGTACAGAACACAGAAGCTATAAAAGGAAAGAAACTAAATATACATTTTTATAAATTCTGCTTAGAAAAATATCATAAACATACACAAAAGGCAAGAAAACCTGGGCAAAAGTATTTGCATTCCTAGAAGTCAATAAGAAAAAGACCAATAACTCAATTGAAAATAGGCAAAGGATATGAGCAAACAGTTCCCAAGAAAAACTTTCAATGGCTTTTAAACATATGAAAATATGCTCAATCTTCTCCATAATAAGAGAAATGCAAATTAAAACTACCATATTGGCAGATAAAAACTTTGATAACACCACGAGGGTGAAGGTTAGAGAAACAGATGCTCTCGCATATTGCTGGGTGGAGTGTGAAGTGGCTCCAACCCTGTGAACAACAATTTGACAATACCTATCAAAGACTAAAACGTGGATTCTGGCAGGCACCATTAGTTGTATACCCAGAATCATTCCTCCACTTTCCTTGCTAACAGTTGCTCAGGTGGCCACACGCCACACTCTTAAACAATGAGTTTATTTTTTGATTCATTTGTGTTTATTAAGCATTTACTGTGTAGTAATCACCATTCTAGGCCCTGGGAATACAACAGTGAAGGAGGAAGACCAAACCCTGGTCTTTATGATAATTCTGTACCAACTGATTGAGATTCCAGAGCAAAATGGCAACTGGAGTATTTTGATGTCTATTTCAAATAACAGATGACCATATAATTTTCATTAAAACTGAGACATTTATGAGAGTGAATGTTAATAAAATACACCGGGACCACAGGGGCTAACTGGGACCATCACAGGCAAACTAATACATACAGTCGCCCCAGTAATCCTGAGGTAATGATGACAGCACCATTGTCTCAGTTGCTGTTCTAAACAGTGCCTTCCATCCCATAACCATGCTACCAGAACTCTTCCAGACCACTCTCAGAAAAAAAAGAAAAAAAAATTAGGACCCAAACTAGCTCTGGAGAAAGTGCAAAAGACAGATATGAAAAGACACTCAACCTCTTCATAATGAGGAATCAAATGAAGAGAAAGGCTGTGGTCAGAATACTTTCAAAACACCAGTAACTTCGACGTGAAATTTCAATGCAATCTATAATTTTCCTGGACATAACTCCAGAAATAAGGCTGATTAAAACAGCATTGTTAAATTAAAGAAAAATGGTATTATTATACTACCCAGATGTCAGTTTCTAAAAACAGCACAGAACGCTAGAATACTAAAAACCAATATCGTGACCACTGCCATTCCCTTTTCCCAGTTAGTCACTTTACCAGCCTCCTTCCGAACTGAGGGTGGCCAAAGAAACACAGGGACACGACCAACGGAGAGCTTTTGGGGAAGGCTTTCTCACTGATAAAAGCATGAATTCAAAAGGAAAGTGTTCTGGAGCTGCCTGTTCCCTCATGCCCCAGCATTGAAAGGGGCCACGATGCCTGCACCTGCCACAGTTATCCCGTAACTGCAAAGTGACAATCGTGAAGCGAAAAGTCAGTTTGCTAAGGGTTGTCGAAAAGAAAGACCCAGAGGAAAGAGAAGAAAGAACCCAGAGCTCTAGATGACTTTGGGGAGCTGCTGGACCAGTCTGACAGAGAACTGGAACTATGGGTCAACGATGGGAAAACAGACTTTCTTCTTTACGCCCTTTGGTACTTTTTAAACTTCACACCACGTGCACGTATCCCCTCTGACAGGTGGCAGAATATGCCACCCTGAACTATGCCACTTTGGCATAAGGGTTATTTTAAGCAAAAGATACTTGGAAAACAGCAAGTGTAAGGACAGAGCTCTGACCTTGCCTTTTTCTTCCAGAAAGCAGGAGACAAAACTCCCATGTGAAAGGTGTCCTGGAGGAACAGAACATCCTTAATAGGCGAAACCTCAAGGCCTGGAGAATTCTGCACAAACAGACCTTGTTAAAATAACTCTTGTCTTCTTTAGGTCTTCCCACATATTTTGGTTGCCTTTCCATAATTGCCTCTCTTTCTTCAACCAAATATGAAAAAGCATTTAAGTATCGCCACTTCTTTGGGTCTTCATTTTTCTATGGGGCTCCCATGTAAATGTAAAAATCTGTACGCTTTTCTCCTGTTCATTTGTCTTATGTCAATTTAACCCTTTGGCCCAGTAAGAGACCCTCAAAGGATAGAGATAAAGTTTTGCCTTCCCAACACCTATGTAAATAAAACTGTAATGTCTGGGAACCCATCAATCCTTAAACTTTTAAACCAAAAATGTTCTTTGTCTTTATTGGGGTGGGGATTTTTTTTAGTGGAAATGTAATTTCAAAAAAAAAAAATGTAGTCTGATGAAAATGCAATACAAAGAACTAAATTACAGACACAAAGGGCCTTCAGCATCAGCTCTCACATTATACCTAAAGCTCCAAGTGGCAGAAATTATTACCAGTAGACAAGCTAAAGCCTACATAACCAGACCCTTTCATCTACTTTATCTGCAATTAATCCAAAGTATTGATTCATGTTGAAATTATAGGACAAAATTTGACCGGAGTTTTACAGTAGAACCCAAAAACCTGTGCCAAGTGCTTTGAGAACTGACTTTGCTTTTAAAATTTTTGAAAAATCACTATCTATCCACACCTCTACAATTTCAAAGAGTAAACCTGCCAACATTGCTAGTGTTTTATTCCTTCCCCTGAAATTCCAGACATTCTCGTCTCAGGCCTCACCATGTGGGGAGAGCGCTGTGTGGAAATGGCAGTGATCTTCGTGGGTTATGTCGGATTATACCTCACTAAGACACCAGAGGGCGCGCGGAGGGACTGCACTTGTTTTTCTTTAAATCCAGAATCATCCCGTGCTGTGAACAACAAAAGACGCGAAACCTAGGGGCCGGGAGACAAAGGAACAAGAAGGAAAACGCTGCATGCACACCCTGTTTTACTGGAGTTGAAATTGCTTCCCCATCCCACTCCCACCTCCGCGCCTAAGAAAATAGAAATAAACAACTTCAGCTACAAAATAATGAAATGTTTAACTAACAAGCAAAATCAGCATAGAACAGATTACTTAATAGTCATCAAAGGTCTAGGGAAGACTATCACAGGTGTGCATTTGAGCAATTTGCTAGCCTGATATTAATAACTTTAAAAATATTTTAACAGTTTGTTTTTCTAAGTTCAAGAATAACCCATGCACATAAGAAGCAAATTTAGAAAATAAAGGAAAGCAAAAGAACAGAGATTGTCAACATACTCTAACCCAGTTAGAACTCTTTTCAGTATCTACCCATATTTCTTTCCAGACTTCTTTCGGTGTTTATAAATCATAGAAAAATGGGGCTTTGCATGCTATTTCATGCTGGTTTTCTTCTCATTTATTGTATCATCTTCATTTTTATCAATAAACTCTGGTAACACAATCTTGCTAATCACATCAGTGAATCACTGACAAAAAAGAAATTCCGAATGCTTACTGGCAGCTTCCTTCCTAAGATTGCAGTGAGTTGTCAGACCCGAGTCATGCACTTGAAGCAGAAATGTTTGTGTTGCTGTGCATTTAGAAGATGAAACAGGTAAAGTATTAAAGAAGTAGAAACTATTTCACCCCACCCCAAATAAGCGGAAGGAATTTGCCCTTCGAAGGAGCCTAGGACTGGCCCCAAGGGTCCAGGGGAGAGTGTAGGTCACCGGGACCCAGAGGTCCTCCCAGTGGGGCCAGTGCTTGCCCTTAGGGCCATTACAGATCGTTCCGCACAGTTACTGACACAGGGAGGCCAGCAGGTGGTCAGCAAGACATTTAAAAAAGTCAAAAACAGGAAGGTCACTCATGGACTTTGAAGGCTGGAGAGGAAGCGGAGCCGAGCCCAGAGGCAGATAGTCACAGGGAAGATGATGCCAAGATCTGGTGCCCAGGAGCACCGATGGACACCTAATCACTAAGTAGGCAAAGTTCCTTGTTACTGCGACAAATAAAGGGAAGAGTGGTGATGGTCTGAGCCCTGAGAACAGCAGGGAAATCACTGGAGTTCTCTGGGCCTCAGTTTCCTTATCTGCATGATGAAAGAGCCTGAAAGATCTTTATAAAAGGTTCCTGCCAGCTGCTCAGAGTCTGTGATTTTTTCATTACCCCCAACTGCACATTATAGTGAACGGTGAAGACATTTCCTGCTTCCTGCAATCTTACCCAACACGCAGCAGCACCTCTACTTGGTGTCTCCAAATCTCCACATACCCTTTCACAAGCTCTGAGCCTTTGTTAGTGCTTCCCTCTCCTAAAAGTGCTGGAGAACATTTCCCCCTCCTCTTTCAAAGTTTGTCTCATGTTTTGAAGGCCCAGCTGAAAAGCAGGTGTTTTCCACCACCCCCCAGCAGAGCTAGTCCTTCCTTCTCTGTAGTCCAATAGTATTTTGCACGTACATTCATCACTTATTATTTATGTGACCTTCACCTTCCCACATGTCAGTTTCATCATCTGTATATGGGGTGAAACTACAATGTTATACCAAACTCCTAGAATTGTAATACAGATTCAATAGTTAATGTATATAGCAGGCTCTCAATAAGCATGGACTATACCTTCACCATAGCACTTGACAAATTGCATTACAACTCTCAGTTAAAGGGCCCACCTTCCCCATGAAATCTGACTTCCTTGAATGCAGGAAGTGAGTCTTCCTCATAGCTTTGTCCCAAATGCCTAGCTCCATGCCTAGTACAATGAATAAGTCAAAAAAGTATTTTGGGTTGTTTTTGTTTTTTTAATGAGAAGGAAAAGAATAAAGAGTTGATTGAAGTGGAAGGGGGTAGACTTTTGCCTCTCCATTTTAACTTAAATAAATTAAAATAGGTAATAGTGAAGTATGAACACCCTCAATAGATTATTTTCCCCTTAATAATCCAAACATGTACCCATCTAGGTCTGTCTTCCAGGCCCAAATCATAAACACTCACCTTTGAATTTTAATGTTTATGGAGGCTTAGTTCCAATATTTACTCGGGGAGTTTTGCATTTTAATAAACGTAAGTAATGTTTCTGTGAATGAATGATTATAGAATACAAACCTACCCAAGAGCAATTTAGGCTCTTCTTTAATTAGGGGGCATGAGGGAAGGAGAGAAGGAAGATTGTGTAGTGAGCTGGCCCAAGTTCATGTTTACATTATGTTCAAAGGTTGGGTTGAGGAAGTGACACTAATAAAGAAAAAAGGGAAGAAGCACAACAAATCAGGTCATGTACACTTTGATGAAAAAAAGAGTTTTTTTAGAGAATGAAAAGACAAGACACAGCTTGGAAGAACATATATGTCCCAAGATATCTATGTGTTGTTATATTGTAAGATACATGTCAGATGCAGTTGAGAACACATATCTGATTTTTTAAAAGACTAGTAATTAGAATATATAAATAACTTTCAAAACTCAATAATAAGAAAACAACTCAATTTTAAAATGTGGGAAAGATCGGGATGCTTAAATAAATCCATGAAAACATGCTCAACATCATTAACCATTAGGGAAAGGCATATTAAAACCATGGTGAGATCCCACTATACATCTACTAGAATGGCTTAAATTAAAAAAATGTACGGCATAATACCAAGTGCTAGAAAAGAGGTGGAACAACCAAAACTGTCACATATTGTTGATGGGAATGGAAAATGTTACAGCCACTTAGGAACAGTTTCCAGTTTCTTATGAAAGTAAACATAACACTTACCCTAAGACCCAGCAGTTCAACTTCTAGGCATTGACCCAAGAAAAATTAAGATAGATGTCCACACACAAAAAACCTGTACAATAATGTCATATATATAGTTCAAAACTGGAAACAACCCAAATGTCTGTCAGCTACTGAATGGATAAACATCCATACAACAGAATACTAATCAGCAATCTAATATAGAATCAGCAATATAATATAGAACTATATTCCTAGAATATAAGCTCCACAAGGGCAGAATTTATCCATTAAAACCTTCTATACACCTAAAGCAATATCTGACATATTGTATGTTCCATAGTGAATGAATAACTAAAGTGCCCACTACATATTTGAGATTAGTAAATAATACAGGAACAGGTGTGACACATGTGTTGACATTAGTAATAAAGATTTTTTTCCATAGCATATATTTATTTGTTAACATACACTTGTATGTATGTGGCTTGAGTGATACCTGGTCTCTCACGACTTCTGACCTGTACGACTCAAAAGATTGTCTTTATCCACCTGTAAAATAGGAGTAAAATATTTGCCCTGTTGACTTCACAGGGCTGTTGAGAAAATGAATGTGAATGGTTTTGAGAGCTGCGATAAGCTATCCAAACAGTTACTTAGGTGGAGCAAGACTTGAAACTTTCAATGTCAGTTGCCATCATGCTATTTACTTTCAAAGAGAGTTTTGGCTTTCTGTACTGACAGTCAGATTTTAACCTTTACTTTCTCCCAGTGCTGACAGTGAGGAATCTCTCAGCTGCCTTACCCTGTTCAGGTTAATTGCTCTCTTTACCTTTGCCATTTTAGGAAGATGGACAGCAGATGCTGAGTTCCCTGCTGACTCAGGCCGCTTATTCGTTTCCCTAGGGAAGAATAAAGAAGAGCATTAACAACACA
Organism: Glossophaga mutica; assembly: GCA_039655065.1. Lineage (NCBI taxonomy): Eukaryota > Metazoa > Chordata > Mammalia > Chiroptera > Phyllostomidae > Glossophaga > Glossophaga mutica. The sequence continues at coordinate 17,919,461 of CM077304.1, read as the reverse complement.
TACATGAACACTGACATAGCTTTACCAAAGCTTAGGTCAAAACGATGGTAAAGGGACAAAGATTAAGACTAAGACGCTTCTACCAGAGCGAGGAACTGCGGGGGCGGGGCGAGGGTGGGGTGGAGGACACCGTGTACACGGGCAGTTCAGGAGACCTGGGTCCCACTGCCCTGTGGCTTTGACAAATGAGAAACTGGGACAAGTCCCTTCAAGTCTCTGATCTTACCAGGAAAAGATGATACCCTTATCAGGACATCACCACAGTTACCAGAGCGCCCTTTGGAACTCACAAGTTCCTGGAAGATCAGAAGCAGAAGGAGGCTCCCAGACACTGAGTTTTATTGAGGCTTTGGTGTATTTAATAAGAGTGAAGAAAAAAATGCCAAAACAGACTTCAAAAATTGCTCTATTTTAATGTCTGCGTTAAACAATCTTATTCATTTGATGGAAAATACAATGTAACCTATGATCTACAAAAATGTTTTAGTTCATAGTAACTACAAGGGATGAATTGCTTAGAACACAGGTTCTTCTATAATGAACACTTTCAATCACCTCAGTTTATTGCTCTGAATTTGCTTATTTACAAAGACAGTTTATTGCTCTGAATTTGCTTATTTACAAAGACAACGTCAAAAACGTCAGGAGTATGTGAGGCCCTCCTGGTCCCTGTGGGAAGAGTCTTGATACTGTTATGAAAAGGTCCAAGATATTACAAATTATTCCATTAGTGCACTTTCTTAACGCTGTTTAATCAATGGTATATTCTTGTTTTGAATTATTTAAATGTATTATTATTATTTAACAATTTACGTGTTTACTTGTCATTTTCAAGTAAATGTAGACGCCTCCGGAAAAAGACCGTAATTTAGGAAAAATCGGCTAATAAAATTTCATTTGGCTTCAAATGCGTGAGCCCTTTCGTGTCACAAAAGCTTACAAATTGTTTGAAGGGGCACTGGACTGTGGGGTAACCCTGACTGCTCCGGACATCAGGCAACCATGTGATATTCTTGAACTTCGACTTCAGAATGAAAATACAAATTTGTGAAATCAAGCTCTGCTTCAACGCACATACTCTTGGTCACTATTAAAACAAACACCTCCAGCCAGAAGCATAAAGTATCCGGACAACACAAAGAGTCCAGGAAACTATTTCAACAATACAGCACCCCTAAAATTGGAAGCGCATTTCGTTTCATTTATTCTAATTCATTTACTAACTCTTTTCACCGGAGAATCCAAGGTACGGGGAGAGGATAATGAGCAAAGCAGAAGACTCAAGTGTCTTGAGTTTTCACACTTCCAGGTGGCGAGCTGAAGGGGAGATGAGGGAGAAGGGTTGGGGGTGGTGGGGAGGAAATCTTTCATTCTTTTAAAGACCCTCTTAGGAAAGCAAGAAGCACCAGCTCCTCGTTAGTATAGTGGTTAGTATCCCCGCCTGTCACGCGGGAGACCGGGGTTCAATTCCCCGACGGGGAGATCGTTGTTTTTTTTCACTAACACTCCGCCCGTTTTCTTTGTAATTCAATTGTGCGACGTTACAAATACAATACTGCCAATTTTTTTTAGTATGTCTTTCCGAAACGATAACTCAAACTTAACGATAACCGTGAAATAAATGTCTACGTACAGAACAAATGCTTTGTATTGCTGGCAGAGGGAAAAGAGGCGGTAAGAAAACGCTCAGAAAAAAAAAAAAGAAAGAAAGAAAAAGAAACGCTCAGACGGGCCTCTGGGCTCGCTTCCAGCCGCTGGCTGACAAAGGCCTGCGCGTGCGCAGTCGCTCCCCGCCAAATTCCAACTGAAGGGAGGTCATGAACTCAGCGCGCAGAACCTATGGGGGGAGGGGAGAGAGAGAGTGAAGTCTCCGCCCCTGAGCGGGAGGCCAAGAACGGAAATCGCTTGCTGAAGGGAAGGACGGATTTCCTCAGAACGCGGGGACGAGACTAAACGGAAACCCTATTCTCTGGCCTCCGGTACTTTGGTCCGAGCCTAGGTAGAGGGCTAGCTGTTAGGAAAATCTTGGAAGTAAAGGTATCAGTCTTCACCAGTGACCTATACTTCACGGAGGGGCGAAGACAAAAATGGGAGAGTAATGGTGGTGTCCGGAAGAGACGCCATTGTTACCCGAGTCCTAAGAAACTGCGCAGGCCACAGCCCAGCAGGACCTCGTGGCGCAACGGTAGCGCGTCTGACTCCAGATCAGAAGGCTGCGTGTTCGAATCACGTCGGGGTCATAGCCTTTTTTTTTCCCCCGTATTATTCACTGTAAACCTCTGTATTCCCGCCATTTTTGAAAATACGTTGAATTTTAAGATTTATTGTTCCTCGTCCAAATATTATCTCAGTAATCCTTAATCTGCAAAAAGGCAAGGCTCAATATGTAGTGTGTAGCCTTAAGACGCGTTTTTTTTTTTTTTTTGGTACTGTTTCCTCTTGGAAAGTGAGTTTTCTGTCATTTAACGTGCATGGTGCGTAGTAATAAGGGCTGTTACTGTTGTGCATTGGTGGGCATATCAGTCCACGGTGGCCCTTAACAGGAAATGTCTAATCTACCGTGCAAGATATTTTTGCAAAAATGGTTTTAGATCCGATTGCGTTTTGCGAACGAGAAAAAATATAATTTCTAACTTTGAGTATTATAATAGTTTACATGTTTTAGTCTGTGTGCCAGGCACTGTAAGCCACCTTACAACATGCAATTAATATCCCCCGTGTAAAGATGAAACTGGCACACAGGAATAGTTACCTATCGAGGGTCACCGAAGATTACAATTCAGGTGACTGACTCCAGATCCCCCTCTTTACTAAATGTTTTATAATAAAGGGGGAAATAAACTTGAAAGAACGTGCCAGAAGCCCTTGAATTTCAGTGATACACCATTTCATAGTACTGCTGACTAGTCTGATAACCACTTTCAACTACTTTAATAGCATGAAGCAAAGTTTACTCAGTCATCTTTGTAACCTTCAGAATTCTTAATGCTACATAGTTCCATACAGGTATGTGTCAAATATTTGTTGTACAAAAAAAAATAACAAGACTGAAAAATTAATATTTTTTAATTTTTATTGGATGTGTTCCATAAAAGTCCCTGAGTTTTTCTGTTCAGTGTTGTGAAAAGGTCAAATATTAATTTCGTAGGATTCAACCTAATATAGCAGTATAGCTGGACCTTGTATTCACCCTTTGTGTAGTTTGTTTTTCCTTCCTCTCTTTGGTTAGATTGAGATTAGATCATCCATTTCAACAGATATTTATGGACCACCAGGTATGATGAGCTGCATACTGTGCTAAAGCACTGAGGGGAAGGATACAATGAGTAAAAATGGGTTTGTGGTGGTGGTGTTTTTTGTTTTCTTTTTAGCATCAGGAAAGAGGTTAAGTAACAAATACCGTACATGATATGTTGGGATAAGTGCCATGAAAACAGCATGAACAGAGCGATGTGACAGTGCTAATATAGGGACATTAACTGTGCATAGGGTAGTTCAAGAAGGCCTCTTAAGGAGGATCTTGAAAAATAAGTTTGCTATATAATATTAAGGCATTTTTTTAATCCAGTGGACATATTCAAATACCTTCTATGAATCAAGTGCTTGTCACTTATCTCTGGGATCTGATTTCTTCAGCTACAGAAGTAGAGGTTTAAATTAGTTTGCTAGGGTTGCTATAGCAAAATACCACAGCCTGGCTGCCTTAAACAACAGAAATACATTGTCTTGTAGTTCTGGAGGCTCGAAGTCCAAGATCAAAGCGACAGCAGAGTTGAATTCTCCGGAGACCTGTCCTTGACTTAGAGATGGCCACTTTTTCACTGTGTCCTCACATGGTCTTTCGCTGACTGACACATCCCTGGTATTTCTCGGTGTGTCCTCTTATAAGGACACCAGTTATATTGGATTAGAGTCCACTCTAATGGCCTCATTTTACCTTAATCACCTCTTAAAAGGCCTCATCTCCAAATAAGAGTCCCATTTCGAGGTACTGGGGAGTTAGGGTTCAACATATGGATTTCAGGGGGACACAATTTAGCCTGTAACAATAGTTATGTTATTTCTCCCCCTGGCAACCTTTGCACATACGGCATATATCTGCAACAATACTTACTTGATCTTAGCTTGGACCAAGCATGTTATCACATTTGTACAAAATTATACCCTTGTGAAGTAGACCCAATGGGTTGTATTACATCGTTAATCATTTTGTTATAGCAGCCCTGGCAAACTAATACAACTTTTATTGGAGAACTACTTGTTTTTCAGTATGGCTGGAGACGAAGAGACAGAAAACTGTAGAGGTAAATAGGAGTTCAGATCGCGCAGGACCTTTTGTGCCATTCTAACTAATTTAGCTTTTATTCTAACTTGGAGCTATTATTCAAGAATGTGAAATGATTGATTGTGGCTTTACAAAGAATATAAAAAGTAGCCTAGAGCTGTTGTTTCTAGGTTTACATCCTGGGAACCAGTAAGGAATGCAAATTTTCAGGCACCACCCTAGACCTACACACTCAGGAAACCCTAGGGATGGGGCTAGCAAGCTGAGTTTTAACCGGGCCTTCCAGGTGATTCTGATGCAAACTAAAGTTTGAGAATCTCTGGCCTACACAGGAAGGCCAGACTGGAAGTTCAACTTAACACACAAGGTTGCTAAAAGAATCAAATAAGATAAAACATAAAGTTGTAAAGCAGTGTATATACACATCATTATTAATACTACTATAATTCTAAATCTATCACTTTACAGATTCCAGCTTCCTTCCCAAGACTGGGATGCCTGTAGTTTCTTAGAATGGCCGATTTGCTATAACTGGGAAACAAACTAAAATCCAACATTTTATTTTAACTTAAACTTCTACAATCATTATGTAGGAATGATGTGCGGGAAGATGCTCTGGGATCGACAGATCCATGTTTGAGTTACCAAATACTGACAATAGCTCTGTGATTTTGTTCTATTTCATGAAAAATTTTCCAGTCTATCATTCTTCCAAGTGGATTTATCCATTAGTACAGAATGCTTTAAGCATTTATTTCACCAGTTTAATAAACTAGCTTTCTCTTTTGAGGTTATGTTTAATAAGTTACCAAAACTCATATACTCTGGATGAACTGATAAAATGAAGCCTTTAGAAATGTAAAACTAGTAAGAGTGAATTCTAAGAAGTCAAGTGATTCCCTAATTTCTCACACCATTTCCAAAAGAAGTTGTGGTTATAAAATCATGTGTTCATTGTAGAAATCTTGGGAAATACAGAAATATGTAAGAAAGAAAAAAAATCACCTGTGCCCCACCACCTAGCAGAAATTACTATAGACATTTTGGTCTATATTCATTTAGACTTTTTTTTAAATATATTTTTAAGTATACACATAACCAAATGTACTTTAGTTCTTTATAGAACTGAGATCTTATCCTAATATGGTTCTCTATTTTTATCTATTTGGGGTTTTTTTTACTGATTGTTGTATTGTGAACATTCTTTCACATTATTAAAAAATTTTAAGAGCATGATTTCTATGACCATGTAGTATTTTTTCATATACTGTTTGAGGTGACTCCCTTAAATTCACAACTAAGTTCTCTGCAAAACAAAAATGTTATTTTTATATATACTGTTTTGATAGTGAACAAAAATGTCAGCTGTATGTTATTACAATTAAGAACTTCAAAAATGGAGGCAGTTATCCAAGTGATTTAGGGAAAAAAAGTTTGAAAGAGTTTTCTGACAAAGTAATTACATCAATGTTTTTTTCTTTTTAAAGCTGTGTCTTCTCATAAAAATAGCTTTCCATTGTTTATTAAAGTTTTAGGTACCAATGATGTAACAAGATTTAGCCCTGGCCAGGTAGCTTAATTGGTCACAGCATTGTTCTAATACACCAAAGTTGTCAGTTCAATCTCTGGTCAGGGCACATATAAGAAGCAACCAGTGAATGCGTAAATAAGTGGAACAGCAAATTGATGTTTCTTCCTCTCTCTAACATCAATAAAAAAATTTAAAAACCCAATACCCGTTCCAACATAAAAGATAATAAATTTTTTTTATATTGGATAAATGTAACACAAAATAAAACACCAGTCTTTTAATTCAGCAATTTCACAGGAGATGACTGAAAGAATCAAATTCTTGAGAAAGAAAAGAATGAGATCCAGAGTACAAGTGGTAAAATCCACTCTGATAGTGGGACACGTCTTCCATTGAAACAAGAAAGATGCAAGGGAAAATGAGTGCAGATTTGACCATCTGAAAGTGAAGTATTCCCCATAGATGGTTGCTGTTTTCTCAAGTATGAGGCAAGGTCACCAGGTGAAAATGGGGAGAAGTGGGAGAAAGCAATGTGAGTGATTTTCCGGGACAAGTGAAGGTGTGAATGGTTAGTCCAGATGAATAGCTTCTCCAGCCAGTGTTGAGTGCTCCTATGAGATCTGACATCATAAAGTAAAACCAGCCAGCCCTGTGGTACAATTTTTCTTCAGTAATATCTGCTTGATTGCAAGCATTGAGAAAGTTTGCTCCAGCAGGGTTCAGTCCAAGCAAGGTTGAGTTTCTTCCAAGTAAGAAAAATAAAGAGAGACATTGGGGTAACAGAGTTGAAACCTCGTCCTTGTAAAGGACTGACTGAAAGAATTGATCAGGGACTCTAAGTCAGGTGAGTTGGAAATGATTATATGATGGCAGAAGCAGGATAACAGATTTTTTTTTTTAAGTGTTGGGGTTAATGGACTGGAGGTCTCAATTAGGTCAAGTACAATAAATGAGCCAAGTGGAAAAGGATAGTGACTGAGAATTGGGATGCTTGAAATTGAGATTTAGAAGTTGAAACCGTTATTGATGACAAGGTTGAGGTTTTTACCACTGGAGTGGATGGATGTGATGAAATAGAGGAACAAGTTGTTGGAGATGAAGAGGTCGAATATCTAAGAGGCCAAGTGTTGGTGTTGCATTGCACAGCTGTAAGAATATTGAATTTACACAGAATGTAGACAAGAGGGATGAAGAGAAAAACCTAGAGCAAGAAGCAACAGTCTGTAACTTCTGAGGGAGAGTAGCCAGGAAGTTGATAAATGATGGCAGTAAAGATGGTAGAGGATAATTTAGCCAGATGATACGAACTTCGAATGTTTTTGAAGGAGGAAAGAGAAGAAATAGTTTGTAAATAGTAATCTGAAAACAAAGAGGCCACCCAAACTGTAGACCCAACATAGAGTATGAGAAAAAAATAGCCTTTACTATAGAGCTCTACAGCAGAGTCAAAAGCAAAAATTAACCACTAAAAATAGCAGTGCTTAAGGATATACCTGGTGCTAACTAGGATGATACCAATGTGAATTTGATAACTCATGAGTTTGTGGATGCAGAAAGGCAATCTGTTTTTATGACATCAACCATGTCTCCTGAGAAGTGTAGAATCTACAAGTAACCTCCTGCTGATAGTATCCCTGGAAAAGAAAAGGAGAGATAATCAATGAAAAGGAATGAAAATGTTTTTGCTCAGGGAACATTTACTTTAAGCATCTAGAATGCAGTTCTTTGTGAATTATCTTTAATGTTGGCCTGTAGGGCATAGTACTGTCCATTTAAAATAATTTTCAGATGCAACAGGTGATTTTTTTGTTGTTGTTTTTTGCTTACGGTAAAAGTAGGATGATTTACTGCCCTAACGATTACACTGCCTGGAAAATTTCTGATGCAAAGACCCTATGAAAAATACAGTTCCAGTGCAGTGTCCTTGGGTGATTCTCTCAGGTGGCTCTGTGATTCCACCATTGTACTCTACCCACATTATATTAAGGTACAGGAATATTATCCTCATGTGCCAATAATGTAACCTCCTTTGAGGATACACTTCAGGGATCTAGCTGCCCAGGAATCCTCAGACCACAGGAGCTTGAAGACGGTTCCAATCAGATCAAATCTAGCCCTGGTGCCGTTACCCTGACCCTTTTCACTTAGAATAGCAAAACCTGCCTCTTAAAACTATTAGTACAGTTAAGCCAAAGCCAAACCCTGCAACTATCAAGGTAACAATTTAACAAGATAAGTTGTAGCTACTATGCTGAGGACTTTGCTGCTGTGCCCATTATAATTTGAGACTATACCAGAAGTAACTCAGGGGTGTCAAACTCATTTTCACCGGAGGCCACATCAGCCTCACAGTTGCCTTCAAAGGGCCGAATGTAATTTTAGGACTGTATAAATGTAACTACTCCTTAACTAGGGGCAAGGAGCTAGGTGCTGCCACCAGATAGAAACAAGGTGCCAGGACAGATAAAACAAGGTGGAGGGCCTGGATCTGGCCTGCGGGCCTTGTGTTTGCCACCTGTGAATTAACTGAACTGTGGCAGGCAGATTGGGACCATCCCACATGGATTAATTACATTTGTAGGGTTACAAATACTGTGAAAGCATGGTCCTTTGCCACTCAGCTCAGTCCTCCCTCTGAAGGTAAATATACTTGACTATGTGTTCAGCAAAGCTTCCTAATTAAAATAGTTTTTAATTTGAGTTTTTAATAGTTTAATTAACTATTTAATTAATAGTTTTTAATTTGAGTTTTTAATAGTTTTTAATTTTTATTACTGAGCTTAATGCTATTGCTTAAAGATATGTAAATCTGAGGGTTTTTGAAAAGAAAATATAAAATTGCCTCTATGAAAATAACCCATCATTAAAAGAAATGTCCCCTCCATTTGAACAAAATAAAATGGCTTAATTCGCAGGAGACATTTTTAGTGAGGACATTTTAAATTTACTGGAACTTAAACAACCATGCAGAAATCAGATAAATGTTTAAAAATCATTTTTAAGCAGTTTATAAAGTAGTTTGGAGATCAGAACTGAGGGGATGATTAAAACACCCAGGATTCAAGGTCTGCTTGTTTCTTTTCTCAGAAGAAAACAGAGTAAAACAAATTCCTAAGAAATACAAATATTTGTTATCAATGGCATCTTTAGCTGGAAGACATTGCAGCAAATTTCTGAGATTCTGCCAGGTTGTAATATGAATCAGTAATGTGATTAGGATTCCCAGCCTAATTATAGGCCACTAGGTTTTCTGTATGGTTAAAATCTACTATGTACTTTCCTCAGTTATCTCAATTTGCCCATTAAGGCATTCCTACCTAAATGTTTCATTTTGCTGTATTAAACATTAGGTTTGGTTAAATATGGTAAGATAGAGGGAGGGATCTAACTCTGAGACAGCTTCCAACAAAAATGCCGTTGATCCACAACTAACTATTCAAATGTAATAATTTAGAAATACCCCAGTCTGTAGGTTAAAAAGCAAATGGAATATTTGACGATACAATTTCGATACAAATTCCAGGACAGTTTGAAGTGCCCAGCAGTCGAGGTCTGGCTTTTCCTGAATTTCGGGAACAAAAGAAGCGTTTCCAAGCCAAGACGTGAAGGCGTTTGTTTTAAACGTATTCTAAAGTAAATCAAATCAAGGACGATGAGTGTCTGCAAACACGTCTCGCTTCTTTTCCTTCCTTTCAGATATAACGGTTGGGGAAGGATATGTTGCGGCCACTCTCCCGTGGCTCAGTGTCCTGAGGTTGAGAAAGGCCCAGCCCAGGTCTTCGAAGCTGTCCGCAACCCGGGGGGGAGGAAACCTGCTTTCCCAGCAAGGAGGGGGAGAGGAAATCGTACACAAAAGCAGTACGATTTGTCCCTTATCAGCGTCTAAGGGAAAGGGTGGAGAAAAGGGAAACAGAAACGGACCAGGCGCCGCGGATCCCGCCCGAGCGGCTTTTAAACTGCGTTTCCACAACCTCTCGCAGGGCGCCTCGGCTAATGGAACCCGCGCGAGGCGTCGGGCCAATCACCGCCGCGTTTCCTCCGGCCGCCGGCCAATGGCGGCGCGCGTTCTTGGTGCGTGGGCGAAGCAGGCTGCTCTCCTTGGCTGTCGTGTGTGGGCTGGGGTTGGTGCGAGCTCCTATTTGGGCTGCACTTGGTTTGCAGTTCTGCTCCGTGGCTTTTGTGTCCAGCTTTTGCGTTCCTTTCCGTGTGCGAGTTTTTCTTCTTTTTGTTGTTTTTTGCTCCGCGCGGTGCTCCGGGTTGGGAGCCTTGAGGCTCGGAGGCGGCAACGCGTCCTACCCCCCCCCCTACTTCCAGGCAAGGAGCGAGCGCGCCGGCGTGAGCGCGGGTGTGACGGCTGCGGGGAAGGGGATTCGCCGCCGAAATGCCGGAGTTTCTGGAAGACCCCTCGGTCCTGACGAAGGAGAAGTTGAAGAGTGAGTTGGTGGCCAACAACGTGACGCTCCCGCCGGGGGAGCAGCGCAAAGACGTGTACGTGCAGCTCTACCTGCAGCACCTCACGGCGCGCAACCGGCCGCCGCTTGCCGCCGGCGCCAACAGCAAGGGGCCCCCGGACTTCTCCAGCGACGAGGAGCGTGAGCCCACCCCAGTCCTCGGCTCCGGGGCCTCCGCCGCGGGCCGCAGCCGAGCCTCGGTCGGCAGGGTAAGGACGCCCGGCTCCGGCCACAAAGGCGGCTGTTTGGCGGTTGTCGCTCCCGAGCGCTTGCGGTCCTTCCTCCCAGGCGCCCCTTCGGGCCTCCTTGGCGGCGGGGCTGGACTCCGGCTTTTCGCCGCGGGCTTGCAGGCCGTGGAAGGGGAGGGCGCTGGAGAGGGGAGTCCGGAGTCGGGGCCGCAGGGCTGGCGTCTTGGCCGAATGTGTCTGGGAGAGATGAAGTTAGCGTGTGCTCAGGTGGCGCGTGGGCGACGGGCGCGAGCGGGTGGCTCCGTGCTCCTCCACCGCCGACCGCCAGGACTGGGTATTCAGACAGGTACTTCGTGCCCTTTTGGGAAGCGCTTAGGAGGGGTCAGCCCGAAACCGCTCTAGGTTACGTCGGAGCGTTTTCCCGCTTTCTTAACTGCAGTGGAGAGTAACTGGGTCTCGGAGCGCTCCCTGGAGGGCAATTTGTGCATGCTAATTTCTAATCAGAATTTGAAATAAATTCCCGCCTTTTTATGTTTTTTTCCCCCCCTCTCATCTGGAGGGCTTTTTGAACCGTTTATGTTTTTCTTGTTCGTGTTACTCTTTTCCAGCAACAGGCCATATTTGGGCGAAGGAGCATTAATTACTCTAAATTAAAATGGTCATTTAAAATTGCATCACTAAGCGGTTATCATAGACGCTTAAACATTTGAAAATTTCTGGTTATTAAGGGCATGAGTTTTGAGATTTTTTTTTTCTTTTTTGGTACATTTTGTATGAGGAAAGCAAAGACTTCAGAATCAGGAGAAATGTTTATTTCATAGCATTCTGATATGTCATTATCATAGTTTGGAGTATCTAAATCCCGGGTAAATCTCAGATTGGCTCCAGTAAATGGATATTTTGTTTGAGAACAGTTTGGTTTTTTTGTTCAGTGGTTTCCATACACGGTTTTGCTGGTATGAATCTGTCCACTTACCAAGACTTCATATCCTAACAGAACGTGGTTAAATGTAGTGATCGGTGTAAGGGACAATGCATTGTAAGAGTTGGACTTGTTACTAATTACTACTATAACTCGAAAGTAATTTCAAAGTTAGGTTGTTTAATTTTTAAAAATTTATCTGATGCACTTTCTGGACTACTAAAATACAAATGAAACAAAAATGTAATAGATAATGTAAATTTAATTGAAAACCTTAGCTTGGGCTTTAGAAATTTGAAAACCTTATATCTGAAGTCAGTGCCTGGCAAATAGTACCAGATAAATATTTGTTCAATAAATATGAAAGACCAACCGCACCATATTGTTTCTGATGTCTTGTTTTTGTGGGTTTGAAGAAAGCCATTGGATTCTTCCATTTAAAAAAAAAAAAAAAACAAAACAGAAATTTACTTTTTAAGTAAAGCTACTTTTTAAGTAAAGCTTTTCCTTGATCTGTTTTTCCCCTGTCCCTTTGAAGAAGAAAGTAATGCTCAAACTATTTCAGTAAAGATTTGGTTGAAAACGAAATATTTTCCACTTAAAGCAGCACACTTTTTAAAAATAACAGGTCTTCTATAGAACCCTATCTTGGTCTGTGCAAACATACTATTCTTGAGCCATGAAAGTAGTTTCTGCCATATGCTCTTAGGTACAGGAGATGGATTTCTGCTGACCCCACCCACCACCATAATTTAATTTTTTAAATTTTTTGTATGATAATTGAGCATGTTTGTTCTCATCTCAATGGATATCCCATATTGTTTGTTCAGCACTATGCAAAAAAGTTCTGGATGAAAGGAATTAACATTTTAAGAGAACCTGTTATGTCCAGTGGCATGCTGAGCCCTTTGTATATCATTTAATGTTTTGAGACATACAGAGGAAAAAACTATTTTACAGCTCTAGATTTGGGGCCTCTGCTTGGGTACTTAAAACTCAAAAAATGTGTGCCCTTGGCTAGGCTTAATAGTGTGAACAACCTGAAGACGTTAATAATGGTAGTTGGTCAGTACCATCATTATCTGTTTTAGAGCACATTCAGTAAAAATGAGTTATAATTTAACTTAGGAGTTTAATAGACAGTTTATCAGGCATAGGAAAGAGATCTTGAATAGACAGAAAACATTTCTTTTACATATACAACAATTTATGTTCCAGTCATTGTTAGCCCATGTATAGTAACAATATAGACTCAGTTTCTTAAAGAATATTTCCAATCTAGGAGAAAGCCAAATTATGTTTGAGAGTTGCAGAAAAGGCAAATCTTTTAGGTGGTGAATTTTTAACATTTTAAAACAAATCAAACATTAATGTGGATTGGCTAAAGTCATAGCATATATTTACTATTCAAACATGGGTTTATGGGGAATATTTTTAATTAAAGGAGAAATTGTTTCTTTTCAGTCATTGCCATGGACTCTTAGGCATGTTTTGTGTGTCCAAAAGTTGGTTTTGGTTGTTAGTTTTTCTATTTCTAGGCTTTTATTTTGTGCATCTTGTTGATACCAGCATTTGTAGATGTTGAGATTATAATCAGGGGTGTTCAGCACGTGGGCCACATGTGGCCCAGGATGGCTATGAATGAGGCCCAACACAAAATCATAAACTTACTTAGAACCTTTTTTTTTTTTTTTTGCTCATCAGTTTTCGTTAGTGTTTGTGAATTTAATGTGCTGTTCAAGATAACTCTTCCATTATTGCCCAGAGACACCAAAAGGTTGAACACCCATTGTCAACACAAAAATAAACATTTACAGAGTTGGTGATCTGCCTTTTCCTTCCAAGATGCAAGGCAGTGTAGTTAATCTCGAATTATTTTTTGGAATTGGGTAAGGTAAGTTTGTGAAAATGATGTATATATTAAGTCTGTTCAAATGTTACTATACAGCATAATATGCAGATTGCCTCAGTTATCCAGGCAACCTTGAACTTAAGTATCCTCTCGTAAAATGGGGATATTAGTATCTGTCTCATACTAACCCTAGGATCAATGATCCCTAGGATTTTTAGGATTCATTGGTTTCATACATATAAAGTATTTAGAATATAATGTGGTACATAATAAATACTAAAATCTAGTTCATAACAATAATTGTTATATTTCAGCATCTTTGCTACTAATGATAGAAATTTTAAAGTAAGTAACTCATTGGTTATATCATACAACTGTTGAATTTTAAAGTTGAAAAAGATATTAGAGATCACCTGACAGTTGGGAAGAAACTAGAGAACAGTGCCTGGCACGTAGTAAGTACTGACTATTTTTACCGAATAAAACTAAGAGATTATATGATTTACTTAAAGGAACAGAGCTTTCTAGAGGCAGGAATCAGTACAACAAACGGTTCCCTATTGAAACTGCTCGCTTGATAACTATGTATGCCACATTGTCTTCCAATTTTTATTCTTATTAAATTTGATATTTCATAAAATGGCATTACTTTTCTGGAATTTTTCTCCCTATAAATTAAAAACCAAGCAGCCTTTATGAAACCTTGCTTTATTTAACTTACTCCAATTTATTGCCCTCTTAATGTTTCTTTGTACAGTGGTAGTTTTTCATTGTTTCAAGAAAATATAATGGTGTTGGTTTCCTGCTTCAATTTGATAAAGCTTTATTATTTCTTAACAAGAAACAGATTTTTAAAATATAAGTGACTTTTTGCTCCCCGGATGGTACTTTGACTCATTCATTCATTGAACAAAACAGCTTATCATTTGCCTATTCCAGTGTCAGACACACTTTGTTAGATGCTTGGGATACAAATGTGATTATGATAAGGCCCCTGCTTTCTGCTACCTTATTAAATGCTGCATCCAAAATTACCTTAGATACCCATTAAAATACAAATTCTTGGGCCTAAGATTAGGATTCAAGACTGGATGGAATAGAGGTTTTGATAACAAACCAGACTTAGGAACTGTTACTCAAGTAGTTCACCATCTGGAGAAGATAAAACATTTATACAAATAACTAATAAAAAGTAGGTTGAGTTAGTGAATGCCAGAGAAAGATTTCTTAAAAACCTCAGGCTGTTACAAGAAGTTGAAATTCCTGAATGTTTTGGTTGGTGGTAGAGTTTGAACCTTTCTTATGGTGGGAGGGATTATCTACAAGTAATCTGTACCTGATTGGTTTTCTTTAATTTAAGGTATTCTACAATGCAGTTTTTCTTTCCAGCCTAGCCACACATTTTGGAAAATTCAGGTAGATCACTAACATGAGATTAGTTCTGTTTGATTTTTTTTTTTTAAGTAGTTTCTCTAAAGAATTCAAGTCTTTAATATAGAACTCTTAGATTCTAGGCAGCTATTTTGATATCAAGGTGTGGGTTGCTTCAAGATTTGAGTCTTATGATCTTAGATAAGTGCAGTATTGCAGGGGTGGACAAATGTAGGTTTACAGTTATATTATTACTTATTCTTTTATGTATGTATGTATTTTTTTTTTTTTTTTTTTAAGATTTTACTTATTTGCAGACAGAGGAGGAGGGGAGGAGAAAGAAAGGGAGAGAAACCCCCCACTGGGGACCTGGCTGGCAACCCAGGCATGTGCCCTGACTAGGATCTGAACCGGTAACCATTTGGTTTGCAGGCCCATGTTCAATCCACTGAGCCACACCAGCCAGGGCATATTTATTGTTAATTTGTATTAATACCGTTATAAACCTTTTTTTGCCCACTCCTGTATATTTGTCTCATAATCTTATGAACTACTTAAATTTTTATTTGGTAAAATAAAAAACAAAAAAAGCAAAAATTCTAATCCATGGCCAAATAATGTGAACCCCCCCTTCCCCCCAGCATCACTGGAAAGTAAGCATTTCATACAACTTTATGAGTTTCGTCCTTTTGTATAAAATATATATTAACTGTTCTGCCTAAATATTTGGCCTAAATTGACTTTGGTATTTGTGATCATGATTTAAACAGCCATTTTTTTCGGTGCTGTAATGCTTCCTGGGATTACTGAGGCATTTGTAGTGTTATCTGCCGCAACCCTGAAAGGTACCCATACTTTTGCTCCCTTCTCTTGCTTACCTTGGAAGTCAATGTAGTTTTATCAGTAGATACTGCCATTACTTAAATTATTTTAAAAACTTCCTTTGTAATTTCTCTCAAAGCTTGTTCCATGTTCTTTCAGCTGCAGTAATGCCTCCCCATACGGTCAACTGGTCTGACAACATTAAATGAAAAATTCCAGAAGTAAATAATTCATACTTAAGTTTTATATTGTGTGCTGTTTTGAGTAATGTGACAAAATCTTGCACTGTCCCATCCAGGATGTGAATCGCCCCATTCTTAGTTATTGTTCATCTGTTACTGTGTCTAATTTATAAATAGAACTTTATCATAGCTATGTATGTGTGGGGAAAAACATGGTCTATATAGGTAGGGTTCAGTGCTCTCTGCAGTTTTGGTTGTCCACTGGGGGTCTTGGGACATACCACTCGGATAGGGGTGGACTACCATGTTCTAACGAAATGGTCACATATTGGTTTGGCCAAAAAGTTTGTTACATTTTTTCCATAAAAGACCCATTTTTTCATTTTCACCAATAACTTTATTGATTATATTTTGAGTATGTCAATTATCTTCCACTATTGAGTGCCAACCAGTGAACCAAAATTTGATTCCCAGCCAGGGTACATATCTGGGTTGCAGGCCAGGTCCCCAGTTAGAGACATGAGAGAGGCAACCAATCAATGTATCTCTCACACATTGATGTTTCTCTCCCTTCCCCTCTCTCTAAAAATATAAAAAGCTTTAAAAGAAATGTACACTGATAATGACAGCTATCACAGTACAATCTAACAAAATTGTTGCAAATGGAGTTAAAGACTACTAAGCACTGCTAGAGCCATTGTGCAGAAAAAACTAAACAAACTTTTTGGCCAACCCAATAGAACTACAAAGCTATGTCAGAGGTGATATGTCTGACTTTCTTCATGGGTCAAAAACTGGCTACCAGAGTCCACTATGTTACGAAAATATTCATTTGGGCTTTGTAAATTCTAATGTGTTTGTTTAAAGGAAATCATTTTTATACATCTTTGTCATGAAGTCTTTAACTCCTAGGTTAATTTAAACTTTTAAATATTATTAAAAGAGGCCAGTAATGAATAGTATTTATAGTTATCCCGATGAAAATATTTAAAACAGTCTATTTGCTCATTTGAAATTTTTATCCCTTACCTCTTTAGACAGGTTAGCCAAAACTGAATATTTTAACAATAATGTCTTTTTTTTTTTTAAGATTTTATTTATTTTTAGAGAGAGGGGAAGGGAAGGAGAAAGAGGGAGAGAAACATCAATGTGTGATTGCCTCTCACATGCCCACTACTGGGGACCTGAGCTGCAACCCAGGCATGTGCCCTAGACTAGGAATCAAACCTGCAACCCTTTGGTTCACAGGCCCGCGCTCAATCCACTGAACAACACCAGCTGGGACAACAATAATGTCTTTAAAATTTGAGTTACTTGCTTGGCTATTAAGGTTGTATAATTATAACCAAACTTAACAAATATCCCCAAACAGTGAAACTTTTAATTTAATCAAATTGCCAAGGCTTAATATCACTCTGTCAACTTGAAGGTGAATTTTGATGTTTATTGTATACAGTGTTCTTTATATAGTAAATAAACATTAATTCATGTGGAAATGACTTTGTTTACAGAAAGCTACAAAGAAAACTGATAAACACAGACTGGAAGATAAAGATGATTTAGATGTAACAGAGCTCACTAATGAAGATCTTCAGGATCAGCTTATGAAATATGGGGTGAATCCTGGCCCTATTGTGGGTAAGGTGATAAAATTTTGAATATCTTTTTTATGAAGCAGTGATCCAAATTGCTTTTCCCTTTTGTTTATCTAGCAGTTGTTTGGGTTCTAAGGGTCAGCCTGTCATTAATCATTTATACGACCAGGACCTTAGTTTCCTTAACTATAAATGAGGGAAATAAAATGAAGGGAGTTGAACTAGATAATTTCCAAGATTCCCTCTGTTGTCAAGATTGCTTCATATGGTGCTCACATTACACTACCTGATGAGACAGACACATGTATCTTATATGTCAGCTGAGGAAAATCCCAGGTAACATGGCTGGCCAAATTTATTCAAATCAGTAATTTGGTGGCAGACTTGTTAATATAACTCAAGTTTCTCAATTCCCAGCATTTTCAGTTATTGCTATGTGTGTATGGGAGAATGATAAATGATACTTAGATCATAAAACGAAGCTCCTAAGTACCTTTTTTATTAAAAGTCTTATTTTGGTTGGAACTCAAGAATGATACCCTGAAGAATAAACTGAAAAGAGAAAACTTGGAGCTAAATATATTGGAATTTCATCCTTTGCTTACTTCTGGTGATTTTGCAAGGTTGTTTATGCCTTAATTTTGTAGGGTCTTGGCAATAAATGTCAGGATGAAGGTCTACTATTTTGATCTGAGTTATTTAAAAGTTTGAACACTGGAGAGTTGTGGGGTTGTTTTCTCCCAAGCGTAGTTGCAAACAAATTTTGGAATATTATCTTTTACGTTATTTTGCCTCTAAATAGATAGTATTTGCCTATTAATACAATTACCAACAGACATTTGATGCCATTTATAAATTTAAATATTTAAAATTCCAAAAGAGAGATGTTGAAAAATGTGTATTGTTATCAACATACATTAAATCACATGTTTGTATGCTAGCTGTTCATTTTTTCCCCAGGTGTGTTGAGGTATAATTGACAAAATTGTATATATTGAAAATGTACAACTTAATGTTTTGATATACATAATCATGGTGAAATAGCCATAATAAAACTAATTAACATATCCATCACTTCACATAGTTTTCTTGTGTGTGGTGAGAGCGCTTAAGGTCAATCTTCTTACCAAATTTCATAAATTCAAGGCCTGTCCACAAAATATCCAGCCATGTAATATGAAAAATAGAAACATTTATTGAAGAAGATATAAGAAACATTGTACACAGGACAATGATGCTTCAGTCCCGTTCAAAAGCAGGCACCTTGGGACCACACACAGTTCTCCCAGTTGCCATCAGCTGCCCCATTGTATTTCCCTGAGTCTCATTGATGGTCTGAAACCTCTTCCCTTTCAAAGGTGATTTTAGTTTTGGGGTAAGCCAGAAGTTGCCGGATGCCAAATCTGGGCTGTAGGGGGCCCAAGTCACCTGGGTAATTCGATGTTTCACCAAAAAACTCTGCATAAGATGGGATGCATGAACAGGCATGTCCTTGCAATGAAACTGCCAATCACCAGTTGCCCGTAGCTGCAGCTTTCTGAGTCGTGGAAGTGGTTTCCTTGGAGGAATGTTTAAGCTTAACACAAAATTGATGCAGAATCTTTGCTCTACCCAGCCATTTTGAATGTGACAGCCACATAATACACATAATACACATGCTCGCTCAACAGCATCTACCGCCCCTGCTGACTATCACAGTGAAATGGTCATTATTCACATATGCACATTCCAGTCTACTCTCCTTGGCTGCCAGGTTACATCCATGTTGTACAAATGTTCTTGTTATATTAACAATGGCTGGACTTTTCCAGGACAGACCTTGTATAGTGCAATATCATTAACTGTGATTCATGTTATACATAGATTTCCAGAATTTAACTCATCTCACATAACTGATATTTTATACCCTCTGACCGACATCTCCCCATATCTCCATCCCTACCTGTTCATCTTAAGCCTACTTACATAATATTTTGAGTTGTGTTGATTTTTTTAAATACGTTTATTATTTTATTCATCTTATAGAAATCAGAAGACATGCAGCTAGTATAAAACGAAATAAAAGCTACTTTGTCATTGATGCTGAAATGTGTTAAGAATTTGTTTATACTCAGTTTTACTTTGCCATCTAATTGTTACATAGTTTCTGGTTTTTAAAAAGATTTTATTTCATTTTAGACAGAGGGGATTAGAGGGAGAAAGAGAGGGAGAGAAACATCAATGTGTGGTTGCCTCTCTTGTGCCCCCTACTGGGGACCTGGCATGTGCCCTGACTGGGAATTGAACTGGTGACCCTTTCGTTGGCAAGCCAGTGCTCAGTCCACTGAGCCACACCAGCCAGAGCAATTTGTTTTTTATACATTTTTTTATAAAAGGTCATTTAGCTACAAAATATATTTATTTGAATGTAATTTAACACCATAAAATGTGCACAATATTTATATATTTGATTTCCAGAACTTATTTTCTTACATGACTGAAATTTTGTTTCTTCTGACCAATATCATCTCAAATACATTGAAATAGTAAAAATGTGATTTATAGTACTTTTCCCATAACTGGATAGCTATTTATTGGTATATTAATCTCTTAGAGTTGTGAGGATTTAGGGTTCTGTTTTTATTTTTTGTTTTGTTTTTAGGATTTTATTTATTTTTAGAGAGAGGGGAAGGGAGGGAAAGAAACATCATTGTGTGATTGCCTCTTGTGTGTCCCCTACCTGGTACCTGTCCTCCAACCCAAGCATGTGCCCTGACTTGGAATTGAACTGGGGATCCTTTGGTTTGCATGCTGGCACTCATTCCAGAGCCACACAAGCCAGGGCTTGAGTTAATGGGGTTTTAATCACAATAATTGAGGGGGGGGTACAGTCTGTTAATAAAAATGGTTTGTTTTAACAGAGAGAAGTACTGTTATATAGTACTGGAGAAAATGTATGAAGTCCAGAACTTTTCAGGCGAAAATACTCAGTTATACATGGCTCTTCAGTATGTTATCTAATAAGACCTATATCAACCTACTACCTATTTCATGCCCTAAAAGAAACATTGTTGTAATTATTGCCCTGGAGCTTCTTCTTCTTTTTTTTTTTTTTGAAAGTGACATTTTAAAATTGCTAAAGATAATGTCTGAGCTGGATCTTAAATAAGACAATGTACTAAAGTGAGTTCTGCCTTAAAACAGGAACAACCAGAAAGCTATATGAGAAAAAGCTGTTGAAACTGAGGGAACAAGGAACAGAATCAAGATCTACTACTCCTTTGCCAACGATTTCTTCTTCAGAAAACACAAGACAGAACGGAAGTAATGACTCTGACAGATACAGTGACAACGAGGAAGGTAAACATTTATATGATGTTAATCAAATAGATGTGACTTTTTTCCCAGACTCATAATATACAGTAACCATGAAGAAGATAAAATTTGTTAATACCAAGACATGTAATTTTTGTTCATATCCTTAATTTTCCAAGTAATTTGATTTAACTAGCTTTTGCTGAGAACTCAAAGAGAAAAGTACAAATGTCTAATATTTTGTCGCCTAAAATTACCAAAGTGCCTGTGTATTTTCCTTCAAATTCATTTTTCTAAGAAAATAAAATATTACAAGTAAAGACAAAGTTCCTCCACTTACCCCTTTCCAAGTGTCATCTCCATAGAAGCTCATTTTTTAAAATACTTTTTATATTCATCTATTTAATACATATTATTTTGTACTTTGAAAGATCCATATAAATGATATATTAAATCCTGTCACATCTTTACTTTGTTATGTAATCAAGATCTCATTGATTTATTGCTCTTGTTTTATTTCTTGTAGTTCATATATAATGGTAGTATTTACATGTGGCATGTTTTCTATGTTCTCTATTGATAGGCACTTTGCAGTTTTTGCTAGATAATCTTGATTTCAAGGCAACTTTAGAGCAAATATTTTGACATATTTTAGTAGACTATTGTAGGAAAATTTGACCATATTTAAATATTTTTGAAGATAGTACAAAAAATAAATGACTTTAAAATTTATTGTAAGAGCAGGTTGATATTTAGAAATGTTTAGTTTATATGACATGTTTGTTGATTTCATGATTATTTAATTTGACTTAAATTGCTTATATTTCCATAAACATTGCCTGCCAGGGTGTAGTCTATCAAATTGGTTGTTCAGAATATGAAATATAGTCTTTTCCTTCAACAGCACTATGTTAGCAAAGAGGCAAAGAATAAAATCAGCTTAAACACAAGTAATGCTTAAACTTCCTGCCTCTTTTGCCTCTACAGGAAAGAAGAAAGAACACAAGAAAGTGAAGTCCACTAGGGATTTTGTTCCTTTTTCTGAACTTGCAACTACTCCCTCTGGTGGATTTTTTCAGGGTATTTCTTTTCCTGAAATCTCCCCCGGTCCTCCTTTGGGCAGGACTGAACTACAGGCAGCTAAGAAAGTACATACTTCTAAGGGAGACCCACCTAGGGAACCTCTTATTGCCACAACCTTGCCTGGCAGGGAACAGTTGCAGAAGTTAGCCTCTGGAGGGAGTTTGTATATGTCCTCCATTTCTAGCCATGATAGATGTTTAGAGAAAAGTTCTTCGACATCTTCTCAGCATGAACTCGCTGCCATGTTGGTCTCTACTGCAGCTTCTCCTTCACTGATTAAAGAAACCACCACTACTTGCTATAAAGACATAGTAGAAAATATTAACTGTGGAGACAAAGGTGGAATTCAACCATTATGTACTGAGAGGTCCCATGGTTCAAGTCAGTCGATTCTCTCCAGTTCAAGGAAAATACTAGAAGAGTCTGAGAGATCACAAGTAATTTCTCCACCACTTGCTCAGGCAATCAGAGATTATGTCAATTCTCTGTTGGTCCAGAGTGGGGTAGGTAGTTTGCCTGGGACTTCTAACTCTACACCCTCACTGGATGTAGAAAACATATGGAAGAGAATTGATCAATCTAATTTTCAAGAAACTGAATCCCTGTCTCCTCAACAAAAATTGCCTAGACTCAGTAAAAAGTCAGAGGAAAAGGATTCAGGTTCCCGTGTGGCATTTCAAAATATACATGGATCTGAACTGATGTCGTCTTCTGCCAAAACCGTTGTCTCTCACTCACTTGCTACCTTAGGTATAGAAATGTCTAAGCAATCACAGCATGATAAAGTAGATGCCCCGGAGCTGTCTTTTCCTTTCCATGAGTCTATTTTAAAAGTAATTAAAGAGGAGTGGCAGCTAATTGACAGGCAGCCGCCTTCATTGGCATGCAAGTATCCAGTTTCTTCCAAAGAGGCAACCCAGCTATTATCAGTTCCAAAAGTAGATGATGAAATCCTGGGCCTTATTTCTGAAGCCACTCCACCAGCAGGTACTCAGGTAGCTTCAGCTGATAAACAGGTGGACTTAGCACTTTGTAGAACATATGAAGCTGCAGCATCAGCGTTGCAGATTGCAACCCATACTGCCTTTGTAGTTCGGGCTGTGCAGGCTGACATTAGTCAGGCTGCACAAATTCTTAACTCTGATCCTAGTCATATCCACCAGGCACTTGGGATTCTGAGCAAAACATATGATGCAGCTTCATTTCTTTGTGAAGCTGCATTTGATGAAGTAAAGATGGCTGCGCGTACCATGGGATCTTCCACATTAGGTCGCCGTTATCTCTGGCTAAAGGATTGCAAAATTAATCCAGCTTCTAAGAATAAACTGGCTGTTTCTCCCTTTAAAGGTGGAACATTATTTGGAGGAGAAGTATGCAAAGTAGTTAAAAAGCGTGGAAGTAAACACTAACAGCATTTCAAATAAAGGTATCCGTTTCATCTTTGAAACGGAACCTTGCAGATTTTCTAGGAAAGTTTAAGTACTACTTACAGAACAAAAAAATTTTTAAGGTCTTTTTAGTTTCTGGATGGGGCTAATTTCAAAGCATCAAGCTTCTGCCCATTGAATTATAGTTTAAAAGTAGTTGCCCACATAAAACTGCCTTTTTAAAAAAACTTGTACAGATAGAAAGCCTCATAAACTTTAAAGGTTTGTAGATCACATTTTTATCTGAAGTAGTCTACTCTTTCCTATTTTATCTAAGATTTTACAATTCTTCAAAACTAAGAAAATTCTTGTAACTAGAATATAAAGTGTCTTCACTGGTCTTAATATCTTTTTACTTTCTATAACTTGTCTACATTTTTATTTTCTCACTTTTGTTTGTTTTTTACTTATATCTACAGTATCATTCATAATATTCTAGATCATTGCAACTCAGTGTCCCAGTCTGAATTGTTACTGATCCACAGACAAGATAAGCGTTCACCAGATTTTGAATCTAGACACACCTCTTAGATTAATGATGGGGAGAGGGGGGGTGTTTGTTTTGTTTTTCGTTTTGGTCAAAATTTATTGATAGTTAAGTGCCTCTTTGTGGATTGGTGGCAAATAGTTCATGGACCACACTTTGAGAAGTACTGCTCTAGACCATAATTCTCTGGGATAGTGCATTTTCACCATCACTAGTTTATTAGGTGAACTAGGCACTGGAAAGATGGGGCTTTTCATGTAACACTTTCAAGGTCTGTTGTAGTTCATAGATTTAATCTAAATTCTAAAAGCAAACTTAAGATTTAAGTTAGTCGGAGGTTTTTTTAAAGTTATAACAAGTAATACTATATCCTGGTGTTTTTGTGTCTCTATAAAACAGTAAATTCTCTTGTGTTTCCATTTCTATGATTGTAAGATGAGAGAGTCTAACTGTAGAAGCATTTGATAATCAAATTTCTTTGTATTTTTATGGAAATAGTATTAAGAAAAAAAATGGGCCCTTAGTTACTATTAGCTATATTCTTAGACTATGCATGTCCATCTTTGCAGCTTTCTGGGAGTAATTTTATTTGTTATTTGTTTTCGGTAATGTACATGTATACATGTACCTGCTAAGTGCTGTGTGACTTTAAAAATGTATTACTGTAGAATGCTTCTGCAAATTCAATAAAATTGTTAATTTTGAACAGTTTTGTGTGGTCTCTAGCAACATGTTTTATGTGTGTTTTATTCTTGGAGTTAAAATAAGTTAGATGTTTGTAGATGAACATTCCTTTATCATTTCATCATTGAAATTCACTTGACATTACAACAGTATAGTTGAAAATATTCTAAATATTGTTTTATTGTATTTGAGGACCATGTTTTTTATTGGCTGTTGGAATCTAAAATTTGTAAGAGGAATTAAACTGTAACCAGATACCTTATTTGTTTAAATCATTTTTCTATTCAACTACTATTGGGTTCTTTGGATGCTTTCTAATTCTTAGAATGAGTTAACAAAGCTTAAGATTTTATAATACTAAGGATTGTCCCAAATGTAGGTATATTGATAGATCTGTTAATAGGAGCCTTGGAAGGTAGGGGATAGAGTTGCTTAATCTTAAATGAAGTAATCCTAAATAGAGTACCTTAATCCTAAATAAAGATCAGACTAATTGAACTATCATGCTAAAGATAAAAATTCACTGTTCATTTTTGGGAAACTTGCAAGTAGATACTGCATTGACTAGTGCTAGGTAACTAGCAAGACACATGGCTGGCTAGCTTGACTACTTTTCAGTACAACTGCATTGAGTTCATGCAAATTTAAGCTTTAACAATTGACTCCGTTTCTGTCTCTGGAGAAAATAGTTTTTGGTAACAAGTTTTAGAAGTAACAACTGACATTTTGCAATGTGATGATAAATGACCACAAAATGGAAGGAAGTTAGCTAAAATTTTTATGAGTCTTTAATACATCTAGCTCTTCAAATGGTGATATAACTAAGACTAGGGGAATGGAATATTGAAGCCTATAAAAATATATACATATCTGAGTTGTTATGTTAATTATTATGGTGGTATGCTAAGTGATACATATACCCTAGCTTTTCTTCAGAGAAATGTTATCTGTATTATGGGGAGGAGGAGTAGCAGCCTGTGATTGGCTGTACTTTTCTGTTGTCAAGATTCCTCCTTACCTCCTTAACTGTGCCTAGGTTTTTTATAATCACATCAGAAAGGATGCAGGAGAGACTTAAACTGCACTTTCATATGAACGTCATGGCACTTATTATCGGAAACTTGGTACTATACATCTTAAAACTCCCTATAGCATTTTTCATATTCCAAATTCCAATTTAATAAAAAAGTCTTTGCACTGTGTGGACAAAAGAATGGTAACAACTGTATTT
This sequence comes from Glossophaga mutica, assembly GCA_039655065.1. Taxonomy (NCBI): domain Eukaryota; kingdom Metazoa; phylum Chordata; class Mammalia; order Chiroptera; family Phyllostomidae; genus Glossophaga; species Glossophaga mutica. Next base: position 17,894,056 of record CM077304.1, on the reverse strand, counting down.
TAATGTTTTTTTCCCCCACATCTAAATTGTTTTTAGTAAAAAGCCTCCTTGGGAGTGGTTTGAATTCGCTTTGTTTCAGGCTGTTATAGTCCCAGAAAAAGGGGAGGGAATAAAAAGCCCTGATCAGATTAAGGAGTTGGGGAGATAAATGTAATAAAATAAAAATGGCAAAGAAATTTTTTAAGTTAGAAATTGCAGTTAAACAGTTTTTGGTCTGTTAAGGTAATACCAATAGACAACTTTCTTTAAGTAGTAATGTGGCTAAAATCCACATTCCAAACTGGTTGTAGTTTATTGTATGTTTCAGAGAGTAATGGTTTCTCTAATGTTATTTCCAGACTCTAAAATAGAGCTCAAGCTTGAGAAGAGAGAACCACTAAAGGGCAGAGCAAAGACTCCAGTAACACTCAAGCAAAGAAGAGTTGAGCACAATCAGGTATCTTTAGTTTTATGATCGCTATATTCAGGTATAAGTAATCTCCAGGCAGCACTCATTTGCCTGTGTCCCAAGCCTTTCGCTAATAGTTGACACTCAGATTCCAGTGCACTAAATAGCGTTCATTCCATCGTTCATTAAATGGCATTAGAAACCTAAATTTTATGTGTTTTGTCAGTAGTGTGGCCTGTGCTTACTGCAAAAAGCAAGTGTTGAATGTTTCATTTGCGTTTGAATCTGTGTGCTAATAATAAGCACGGTTCAAAGTCAATCATACTGCTTTTTAAGATTTTTTTTTTTAGTTTTGATCTTTAATTTGTGTTTTTCAATTACAGTTGACGTTCAGTGTTCTGTTAGTTTCAGGTGTACAGCATAGTGGTTAGACATTATATAATTTACAAAGTGATGCTGTCGACAAGACTAGTACCCACCTGGCACCATACATAGTTATTACAGTATTACTGACTCTAATACCCTATGCTGTACTTCACATCCCCATGACTATTTTGTAACTGCCAGTTTGTATTTTTTAATCCCTGCATCTCTCACACAGCCCCTCAAGCCTCTCATCTGGCAACCATCAGTGTGTTCTCTGCATCTATGAGTCTGTTTCTGTTTTGTTTGCTTATTTTGTTTTTTAGATTCCACCTAAAAGTGAAATTATATGGTGTTTGTCTAAGAGAAATATTTTTACGGGTGGAAATGCCTAAGCAATTCTGAAATAATTTCTTTAAAAGGCAGGGGAATGGTTTTATATTTGTGTGTTTGTTTCTAGATTTCTGGTTTTGCTTTTATTTTTGCCTGTCTTGTGTGACTTTTCCTTCAACCCTGAAGTTTGTCTGGTCATAAGACCACACTATTTTCTTTACTTGTTCTAGATGAAAATTTACTTTTTTTTTTTTTATTGTGAGTGAGGCAAGATGCATTTAATGCCAATGCAGAAACTAGGAAAATTTGGAGAACACTGAAATAGACAAGCATGGAGAGTTGTGGCGCTGAGTATTAAGGCAAGATGGGATAGTGCTATCAAGAATGTGCTACTGGTCAGATAACAAGTTAAAAGGAGGGAGGAAGGTTGGGATTAAAGATGGTTTAACGGGTAATTGTTTAAGTTGGGGAAGTTAAACCGAAGGACAATATAAATAGTTTGCAACAGGCAGAATTAGACAGTGGCCTTTATATACAAAATTTAAAACAGAGAGAAGTGGAGGGAAGAGTTTAATGACCCTCCAGTCACAGAGCCTCAACAGCTGTCAACATTTTACCAATTTTATGCCATCTTCACCTACACCATTTAGCCTTTCTAAGTCTTTGGTTTTGTTTTGAGTTTTGTTGGAGTATACAAAAGCAAATTTCTGGCACAGGAAAATTTTGGTATATACACACAATGCTATCTCACATGTAATAAAGTTATTCTTTATAATTCTTCAAGTTTCAGAAACGTCTCATGATTAAATTGTTCAAATCAGGATCCAAACACACTCTGCATACTATTTTGGGGGTTTTGTTGTTGTTTCTTAAATCTGTAGCTATTTCCACTATATAAGTATTGCCCCTCCCTCCATTTATTTGGTAAAGGAACCAGGTTGGTTTGCTACAGAATTTCCCACATTCTGGATTTGGCAGATTGCTCCAGGTGTCGTTTAATTTGCTCTTCTATACCCTGTATTTCCTGTGGTCTGGGAGTTAAGACTTACAGTAGGGCAATGTGGTAGAACTTTCTGTGATGATGGAAATGTTTGTATCTGCAGTCTGTTATGGTAGCCTCAAGCCGCATTTGCGTATCGAATACTTGCAATGTGACTAGTGTGGCTGAGAAACTAAAAATTTAGTTTTAATTTTAATTGCTGCATGAGGCTAGTAACTACCATATTAGACAGCATAGATTATAGAGTTGATTAGATTCAAGATCAGTTTCTTTGACAAGAAATGGTATTGTTCAACAAAACAAACAAACAAGCACAATATAACTAAAGACGCTGAAATTGAGAACAGGCTGATAGTCACCAGAGGGGAGAGGGGAGGGAATTTCAGGGGAAAAGGGGAAGGGTTTAGAGCAACAAGTATAAAGGACACATGGACAAAAACTGAGCGGCGGGGGGGGGGGGGGGGGGTGGAAATGGGAGGGAGGTGGGGAGGGCGGGGGCAGTGGGCTGGGTTGGGAGTAAAAGACAGAGAACTGTACAAGAGCAACAATTAAAATTTAAAAAAAAAAAAAGAAGAAGAAATGGTATTGTAGCCTTTGTAATGGGTTCAAATGTTAAAAGCCTAATGGATCCATTATAAAGTTCCATACTGTTTTTTTTTTTTGTATTTTATTGATTATGCTATTACAGTTGTCCCATTTCTCCCCCATCATTCCCTTCCACCTGTACACCCCGTCTCACCCACATTCCCCCCCTTAGTTCATGTCCATGTGTCATAAGTTCTTTAGCTTCTACATTTCCTATACTATTCTTAACCTCTCCCTGTCTATTTTCTCCCTACCATTTATGCTACTTATTCTCTGTACCTTTCCCCCCTCTCCCCCTCTCCCCTGTCGATAACCCTCCATTTCTGTGGTTCTGTTCCTGTTCTAGCTGTTGGCTTAGTTTGCTTTTGTTTTAGGTGTGGTTGTTAATATCTGTGAGTTTGCTGTCTTTTTACTGTCCTATTTTTTATCTTCTTTTTCTTAGATAAGTCCCTTTAACATTTCATATAATAAGGGCTTGGTGATGATGAACTCCTTGAACTTGACCTTATCTGAGAAGCACTTTATCTTCCCTTCCATTCTAAATGAAAGCTTTGCTGGATAGAGCAATTTTGGATGTAGGTCCCTGCCTTTCAAGACTTCAAATATTTTTTTCCAGCCCCTTCTTGCCTGGAAGGTCTCTTTTGAGAAATTAGCTGACAGTCTGATGGGAACTCCTTTGTAGGTGACTGTCCCCTTATCCTTTGCTGCTTCTAGAATTCTCTCCTTGGTTTTAATCTTGGCTAATGTAATTCTGATGTGCCTTGGTGTGTTCCTCCTTGGGTCCAACTTCTTTGGGACTCTCTGAGCTTCCTGGACTTCCTGGAAGTCTATTTCCTTTGCCAATTGGGGAAGTTCTCCTTTATTATTTGTTCAAATAACTTTTCCACTTGTTGCTCTTCCTCTTCTACTTCTGGTACCCCTAAAATTCAGATGTTGGAACGTTTAAAGATGTCCTGGAGGTTCCTAAGCCTCTCCTCATTTTTTTGAATCCTTGTTTCTTCATTCTTTTCTGATTGGATGTTTCTTTCTTCCTTCTGGTCCACTCCATTGATTTGAGTCCCAATTTTCCTCCCATCACTATTGGTTCCCTGTGCGCTTTTCTTCATTTCACTTATTGTAGCCTTCATTTGTTCATCTAATTTGCGACCAAAATCAACCAATTCCTGATCACCAGGGTTTTGAACTGTGCATCTGATAGATTGGTTATCTCTTGGTCGCTTAGATGAATTGGCTCTGGGGCTTTGATCTGTTCTCCCGTTTGAGCCATTTTTGGTTTTGGGGGTGTTTCCCCCCCCCCCCCCCCCGGTCTGGTTGCAGCTGTTTCATAGTGAGGGGTGGTGCCTTAGGTGTTCACCGGGGTAGGGCAGCCCAGTTGCTGGGTTGTGATGCTGTATGTGGAGGCGGGGTCTCAGTGTTTTTAGGTGTTATTTCCCGGCACTGGGGCCCTGGGGCCCTGGGTTGGGAGTTCTGATTTGTTCCCCGTTTTCACCTGGATTATCTGCCTGCGAATGTGGGACCACCTGGTCAGCCAGCCACCTTGTGCCTGGGGTCCGCTAGCCCACACCTGCAGGCCTGGGTCCACCAGCAGCTGCCTGTGCGCCCTGGTCACCAATCTCCGCTTCTTCCTGCCAGGACTCTGCCTCTCTTACCAGTCTGGATGAATGGTTGTCGGACCTCTGTACAGTTCCATTTTCTCTCAGTTCTGGTTGTTTTCTTGTTCCTAAATCCTTGTTGTCCTTAATTTTGATTGTGCAAGGAGGCACAGTGTGTCCAACGACGCCTCCATCTTGGCCGGAAGTCCTCTCCATATTGTCTTTTTATTTAATGATTATGGCAGCCATTTATGATTATAGTCAGATCCATTCATTTGAGGTTGTAAGATGATTTTCTCATTCTCTCATTCCTTTATATCTATAATTGGAATATTTTTAAAGATTTTAATTATTTATTTTTGGAGGGGGAAAGGGAAGGAAACATGGATATGCGAGAGAAACATCAATCAGTTGCCTCTCACACGCTCCCAAATGGGAACCTCACCCGCAACCCAGGCATGTGCCCCGACTGCAAATTGAACTGGCGACTTTTTGGTTTGCAGGCCAGTGCTCAATCCATTGAGCCACACCAGCCAGGGCTACAAGTAGACTTTTTTTAATCAAGAACTTTTTTACCTCATGAACTGCTTAGTTACCTTAAAATAAAACTTATAGAGGAGAGCCAGAAAAATGTTTGCTGCTTTTTATTTTCCATTTTCAGATCAAAGTGCTCTAGTCACTTTGAAAGGTGATCAGTAAGTTTTTTAATTGTATGTTTTTTATATATTTTATGACAAGTTGCAGTTCTTTTCTGCATGTTCAAATTATGCCATCTTTAGCCCATGGCAATTACTGAGTTAGTTCCTATTTCCCTTTTTTGCCCTTGTTTGTCTACAATAGTTTTTTGGTTTTTGGCACATTAAGATGACCCATGCTCATATATTTCCTGACTCTTAAGCCATTTTTCTAAAGAACCCTAATCCTTTTGTTTTTCATCCTCAATATGTTTATTAATTTTAGAGAAAGGAATGGGGAGAGAGAGAAACATTGATGTGAGAGAGAAGCATTGATCAGTTGTTCGATGCCCTTACTGGGGATCAAACCCACAACCTTTTGGTGTGCAGGACAACACTCCAACCAACTGAGCACTCGGCCAGGGCAAACCCTAATTCTTTTAATATAAAATATTACTTGGAGGCTACCTTCAATCTGGATGCTTGGGTGTTCATTTCTACTCGTTTGTCATTGCTTCTAGGCATTTGTAGTGGATGGAGCTAGAAGTACTTAATTTTTAGAAAGAAAATAAATTAAGAATTCATCAAATTAATGAATACAGGCTTATCTGGTATTGCATTTAATGGATGCACTGTAATTTAGACACTCTTTCAGTGAATATTTGAATTGTTTTCAGTTATATGCTATTTTCAATAATGCAAAGAAGAACCAATGAATAGCCTTTTACATGTATCATTTACTATTTTAGCCAATTTATCTTCTGGAAACCTAAAAGTGAAATTGCTGGGTGATCTACAAGATGTTACCAAATTGCCCTACATAATAGTTAAAGCATTTTGTATTCCTTCTAGCAATGTATGAGTATCTATCTCTTATGGAGAGATATGCTGCTTCTTTTTATGCTACTGCTTTTTTAAAAAGTTAATACAAATAACCTTATTGATTATGATTTATTTAAATCATTCTTTAGAGAAAGATGGCTTTTAATTAACCTGATTTTTTCTTTTCTTTTTTGCTTTTCATTTATTGTTGTTCAAGTACAGTTGTCTCCATTTTCCTGCCATGATTATTTCTTTTTATAATCTAGTTTTGTGTAAATTTTGTGTAGCTTTTCACTCCCTGGGATTTATAATCTTTAATTGCACAGCTTCCTCTTCATCATATGATTCAACTGCCTAATGTCTTCTAAATAACTTTTTACCTGATAGCTTATTGCATGGCACTGTGAGAAGGTTTTTATTTCTTCCCTGTGTTGTCTCCTTGGTAAATTCAGTCAGGGCTTTTACAGAATATCTTGCTGAAAAATAGATGACAGCACAATTCTTATTTTGGCCACAGAGCATATAGCAAGCACATGAACTACTAATTTTATATAGCAGTGAGTTTCTTTTCAATCAGTAATTTCTTAGTCCATTTTCTAAGTAGTTATAACACTGAATTATGATTTTATTTTTAATTATATATATATTTTTTCAAATTTTTTTTTCTTTAAGTTACTAGTTAACATTGGGTTCTGGTAGAGAAAAATTCTTTTTAATTTTCAGAATATCTTTTCTGGTTGTGTGAGGGTTTTCAGTCATTTTTCTGTGAAGATGATTGATTCTAAATTAGATAATGATGGTCAAGAATAAAATTGATTGATAGTCTTCAGCCAAAGAATTTAACACACCTGAACAAAAAAAAGTATAAATAACTTCTTGGGGAGAGTGTGTGTCCCACCCCTGTTCCCAGCTCTTCCCACAGGTGACCAATAAGTTTCTTGTAGTTCCTTCTACAGAAGAAAAGAATCATTAAATGGAACTTGGCTTTTTAATTAACCACAGCAGTTTTAATAGGTGTGATAAAATTTTCAATGAAGGGATTATTTCAGTTTGTTTTAATTCAAGATAAAAGAACATGGAAAGTCCTGGGATTTGGTAGATAACTAATTTTAAAGGAAAAAGTCATCTTCTCCCCAACAAGCCTTCCTTCATGGACATAGGTAAAATATCTGGTGTTTATATTGTATCAGTTGCATGAATGGAAACTTTATTAGAGCTTTCAAGCAATGTAGTTTTAAATTCTTTAAAGATTTTTAAGATACTGAACATACAGCAAGTGTAGAGTGATACTGAGTATATTACATTGATAATGCCAGATACACTATTTTAAGCTAGAGTCTTTTAAAAATACTTCTAATTATTTTTATTGGCATTGAGAAGTTGATTATTAAAGAGAAAACAGTGTTGAAAGTAGTTTTAAAAAAATACTTGGCTTTGAGATGCATCATAAGTCAGTTATATTATCTTAAACTAGTAGTTCTCAACTCTCCACATTAGAATCCCTTCAGGAGCTATAAAAATTGACTACGCACAGGCCTTTCTAGATTCTGACTTGATTGGTCTGTCCTGGGTTGGGGGGACTTTTTTTTTTTTTAAGGTTTTATTTATTTTTAGAGAGAAGGGAAGGAGGGGGAGAGAGAGGGAGAAAAACATTGATTTATTGCTTCTCACCTGTCCCCAACCCAGGACCCAGTCCTCAGGCCTGTGCTTAATCCACCAAGTCACACCAGCCAAGGCTTGGTATTTTTTTAAAAGCTCCCAAATGATGCTGTGCTGCAGGATGTTTCCTTCTAGTCAAATAATCAGGACTTAACTGTTAATGAGCATTTATTTTATGTGCGTGTAATTTGTTCACAGATTTGTCTTTTGAACAACATTAAGTTTTCATTCAGCAAAAATTTCCTGACAGCAGGAAAAGGAACTTAGTGGTTTCTGATCGTGAGTCAGGGAAACTACAAATCAGTTCTGTGAGACTTATATCTGTACCTTCTGGGGTTTGGTACTGATACTTCCAGCCAAATAAACATACATATTGGATGACCGGTCTTATCCCACAATAAGAGTAAAATATGTCTGTCTTTAAAATTAATAAACACTGACTTGGATATAAAAACATCTGCTATCTATGTAAAATATTAGCTTGAAAGCAAAAGTGACAGTATAAGCGTGCCCTAATATACAATCATGGATCTCTGTTTTCTAGTTAAAAGAATTTAAAAGGATCCTCTGGTAATAGTGGCTCCAAAGTTGAATAACTTGTTACTTGGGATGCAGAATCCCCTCACCCTAGGGTTGCTGAATCAGAATCTACTTTTTTTGTTTTGTTTTGTTTTGTTTTACTTTTAGAGAGAGGCGGGAAGGGAAGAGAAGGAGAGAACCGTCAATGTGTGGTTGCTTCTTGCATGCCCCCTACTGGGGACCTGGCCTGCGACCCAGGCAGGTGCCCTGACTGGGAATCAAACCAGCAGCCCTTTGGTTCACAGGCCCATGCTCAATCCACTAAGCTGCACCAGCCAGGGCAGAATCTACATTTTAATAAAAGCTTCAGTTGATTGATATACACATTATAGTTTGAGAAGCACTAGTCTAATGGTTTTCAAGCTATTTTATAAGGACTGCTAATTTATTTTTCAAATAAGGGAGAAATAAATCGTGGATTGGAGGGTAACAGTAGGCTATCACTATTACCTTTCTGTCTTTCTGTAGTGAGGAGTGGGTAGCACTGTGTGAGGTTTGACAGTGACACTTAGGGGTGCATGTTCATGAAAGAGGTGACACCAGGTTTTTGTTGCTGTTGTACTTTATTGTCTGTAAGAAGAGTTTGATACCTGGGAACTGTGGATTATAATTAAGAGTGATGATTAATCTATTTTAACAATTATAAAATTTGTATTTTGTTTTAAAAGGAAACTGACTTGTAACAAATGACTTTCTTATAAGTCAAATAAAGTCAGTCATGCTCAGCCTGAGTTTGCTTACTGTTTCGACAGAGATGCAACTGCAATACCAGAGCCAAATAGCAAACGGCAGTCACAGGAGTCAGTGATAAATTGATGTCCTTTTTCTCCCCTCATTTTTATTATAATTTATGAGCTCCTATAGTTGGACTCTTGAGTGTTTTTTACTATACATTAAGTGTTTTCTGATACCTACATATTAGTTCAAACAGTACGTATAGAAATGTATTGAGGGCATAGCATTGTTTGCACATGCTGGCATTTGGAGACTTCGTGGCTTCTCAGTGTGCTAATATGGCCATTATTAAGGTGTTTGATGTTAGAATATGACTTTTTAATGTGTCAATGCTTGATTAGAGCTATTCTCAAGCTGGAATAACTGAAACTGAATGGACAAGTGGATCATCAAAAGGCGGACCTCTGCAGGCATTAACTAGGGAATCCACAAGAGGGTCAAGAAGAACTCCGAGGAAAAGGGTGATGCAAGGCTTATTGCTTAGAATTGGGTTTTCAGATTGGTAGGGTTTTAGTCATTATTTTATATTTATTGTCTTTGTTTTGTTTTCAAACTAACAGGTGGATACTTCAGAACATTTTCGTATAGATGGTGCAATAATTTCAGAGAGTACTCCCATAGCTGAAACTATAATGGCTTCAAGCAACGAAACCTTAGTAAATATGTTTCATAAACTATACAAGTGGTATTCTTTGTAAATTACACTTTAATTAGAATTGGGGAGGTGGTGAATTTTGGCGAATCTCAAACTTACGTTTTTAAACATTATATTTTAATCTTATTTCTCCCATATAATTCTGAATTTTAGTTTTTTTCAATATAGCCAATTTATATATACACATTTAATTCATTGTGCAAGAATTCAAAATATTATAAGGATACTTTTTTGCCAAAGTATTTAAAGCATGATAAGGCTTCACACATGAGAACCACTGAATATGTACATTTCTGGGTCCTTTTGTCTAAATTTTTATTAAGGGAAAGTTCATATATTGCAGAAATAATTTTTTTTTTTTTAACATGTCTTTGTTATGTTTGGATAATTCTGAGTCTGAATAATTTGAATCTTGGCAGGTTGTCAATAGGGTGACTGGAAATTTCAAGCATGCAGCTCCCATTCTGCCAATCACTGAATTCTCAGACATACCCAGAAGAACACCAAAGAAACCATTGACAAGAGCTGAAGTAAATGAATAAAATTTAGATAGATGTTATCATTGATCTTTTAAAGAGGAAATGTTTCTATTTGTTTTTTGGAGTGGGTGGGAGGAGCAGAGCTTTATTGGGTGGTGTGGGAGTGTGGGTGTGTGTATATGCATATTAATTTAAAGACATAACTTTATTAATGACAGTAAAAAGTAACCAACATAATACACCATGCTAATAACGATCCTCTTGCTACTGTGCCTCTTAAGTTCCAGTTTACAAGGGAGTGGTCATTTGTGTGCTGCTTATAACTTGTCCTCTTTGTTATAGATGTGATTTGGAAGTGTAACTGGGCAGTAGGGGAGGCTATACTATCTTTCTCTGAAAGTTCAAATAATGGGACTTTAAAGTGACTTTGTATGATGGTTCATTTGATTAATTCTCTTGTATAATTAAGCTTTAAAGTACTAACTGCATGATGCATTATAGTTTTAATGAATTTTTACTAAAGGTTTTTTTCATTGGGGCATAAAGGTAAACATAGGCAAGACAATCAGGTTGTCTAAAAATAACGTATTTTATGGGGTTTTTGAGTTCAGAAGATTATATAGACTCTGTACTTAAAAACATATACTAAAATTTGTTAAAGGTCCATGTTAGTTTCATATCTTCTGTATTTGACCATTTATTACAAGATTTTTAATGGAGGAAGAAACAGTGTACTCTAAATAAGCATGAGAAATCTGGGGTAGCGGGGGGAGTTGGAGGGAGACTTACTCTGTATATTAGCTGCACTGAATGTTGGGTTTTTTTTTTTTACTTCAGTTTATTTTTTAATGTGAGGTGATTTTATTCTCTACTATTGTCAGGTTAACTTAGCTTCACATTGAAGAAATTTGAAGAGAGCCTTGGAAATGTGTGGGATACTTAGGTGGTAATTTAGAAATAACAGTTAAAAGCTAGGATAGATTTAAGTGCATTTTCTTCTCTGAAATGTCTATTTAAAGTATATTTTAATTGTTGCACATTTACACTAAATTTTTAACTGTGGTGGTTTGTTTTTTATTAGGTGGGAGAAAAAACAGAGGAAAGAAGAATAGAAAGGGATATTCTTAAGGAAATGTTTCCCTTTGAAGCATCTACACCAACAGGAATTAGGTATTCTGATACATTGAAACAAGTATTTGTGTATTCTACTGGGGCATTTTATTTATTCACTTATTTCCACCTTTTTTGAGGTATAAGGGACACAGTTGTATGTATTTAGGGTATACAACGTGATATATGATATACATAAATAGAAATTTTAATTTTTAATTCTTCACAAAGTTATTATACCTATGTTGTTAGTGAACTGTTCTGTTGGGAGGCATTTATTCTTCTAAGCTACCAGTCCATATTCTGGAAAGTTGAGTAAGTTTAAAAATTAACTTGATTACACTGAAGGGTTGTAAATAAATCATTTACCTACTATTTAATTTCTATTTTTAAATCTAAATGGAAACCCGGTAAGAAGGAAATCATTGTTTTCCCTGAAGGTTTCTGTATATTTAGGTATCTTTTTCATTGTTTTCTGACTAAAGGGCAACCAAACTACCCTTATTTCTTTCCTCTTATCTCCTAATAATATTGGCTCTGAAAAGCCTTTAAGGCAAGTTTAGTGAATATTTATCACTGTTATAAATATTTTCTAATAAAATATAAGTATTTACTTTTTAAATGGGAACTATATAGATGTTTTAAATAGCTTGACTGACCTTACTCTTACCTCAAAGAATGTGTTTGGAATTAGGAATGGTGATGACATTTTTATATTATTTATTTAACTCATGGCTTTATCTAAAATTTATTTTTCTCTTCGTCCTTTCATTCCCAACAGTGCAAGTTGTCGCAGACCAATCAAAGGGGCTGCAGGCCGGCCATTAGAACTCAGTGATTTCAGGATGGAGGAGTCTTTCTCATCTAAATATATTCCTAAGTATGTTCCCTTGGCAGATGTCAAGTCAGAAAAGACAAAAAAGGGACGCTCCATTCCCATGTGGATAAAAATTTTGCTATTTGTTATTGTGGTCATTTTTATGTTTTTGGTCTACCAAGCTATGGAAACCAACCAAGTAAATCCGTTCTCTCCACCTGTTGATGACTCTGGAAATTCCAACTGAATGATATCTCTTTGGCACATTCAACTTGGTCTCCTGTTTTTAATAACTGTAAAAAAAAAAAAAAAAAAAACCATTTGTGTACACTTGTTGACTCAAGAGCTAAAATAATGTGATTTCACCTCAATAAATGTAGTGTTCCATTGAAAAGCAAACAAGATACTATATAAATGGACTTCATTTAAATGTTTTGGACTTTGGACTAATAGGAGATCACTCCGTGCCATATGAATAATCTTTTTTAGCTCTGGAACTTTTTTGTAGGCTTTATTTTTTTAATGTGGACATCTTATTTCATTTTTGAGAAAAATGTATATTGTTTCTGTGTATCTGGGAAACAAGAAGGGCAAAATGCATAATGTGAACCTACACATTTAAATACTTTGAATTCTTACAGAAAAGATTTAAGAATTATTCTCTGCTGGATAAAAACTTTAGAGATTCATGAAACATGAAATTGTAAGAGAAAAAGTGACTTGGGGTTGTACTTTTTGTAAGAGCAAAAAAACTTTCATGATGTTTATGGGGGAAAGTACAGCAATAATCTCTTCTGTAACTTTTATTAATTGTAATGCTATTATTGTAGCCCTACTGTACTCACTTTTTAAAAGATTTCTAGTATCATGAATGTCCTATTTCAGTAAGGCCCATTTAAATACAGTTGAATTTTAGCAGGGATCTTAGAGTGTAACATATGTACATGTTTTAGAGGACTGTTAGCTGGCTGTACATGTTTTTAAAAGCTGTTTAGCTAGCTATAAGGCTGTAATTTGAAAACTGTACTTTTTATTTACAGCAAAAAATATTGTCAATTCAATTAGCTACCAAAATATTTTTTAGATAAATAGGTGTGTGTCTGTTTAGAAGTTAGAAACTTTACACACTGGTATTAGCTTTCATTTGGAGTCCTTATTGCATTGTCTTCTGTTACAAAAAAAATTTGGCCAAGTTTTTATGCCCCCTATTCTCAACATAATTTGATTTAAAAGTGCAGAAGGTATTGGCTTTTAAATTACATAGTAAACTTTTCTTGGATCTACAGTAGTTAATACATGAATTTGTGAACTCTGAATATGAGGCGGGCATTATAATTTTTGTGTATTCTTGAAGTTGGTTAACTTTATTTTTTGTGGATTTTTTTCTTTTGCTAAAACTTACCTCATGTATAACTTGGTTAAGTAATTGAAATTTCAACAGAATCAAGTAAAATATAAATTTTAAACTTACTCGTTTGAGTTATTAATTTTACAATCTTTGACCAGAAAGCACACTAAAAATGTAAGTTATTTTTAAATATCATCTGAAATAAAAAGATACTTTGAAAAGGGGGAAAAGCAGAAGGTGTATATTTAGATCACAAAACTTCGATTTGAATTAACCCCATTCTGATACTTAGCTTTCAGAGATTTTGTAGACATTTTTCACTTGGCAATTTACCAGAAATGTTCATAGGCCCGGTACTGCAGAGGGAGTGAGAAACATGCTCCTCTATCAGAAAAGTTTGCCTCTCTGAGTAAAAGTGTTTCTTTGAGATGAGCCACACAGAGGGCACGTTTTACTCAACTTTTCTGCTGTAAGGTAATAGCGGTCTACTTTCACTTGCTTTGTTTTTAAACTGTTTCCCATTTTGTTTTCAATCTTTTGTTTATAAATAGAAATTGTGAGAAGCTGCATTTAATGTTTAAAAGTGTGGGATGATAAATCAGACTTAATATGTATGTAAGATCAATTTTCTAATAGGAAAGGTATGGTCCAAAATAGCAACAATAGGACCAGATAAAACATGTAGTCTTTTTTTTTTTTTTTTTTTTTAATGTGTACCTGGTCTTTTGTCTATGTCTGTTTTATTCCACTAGAGTATGTGTCCTTGATGTAAATGCGAAGCATTTTTTCCTGATTAAACTGTAGATGTAGATTTGACAATATGATTCAACAATAAAAAGTAATTAACCTCTAGTTTTGTCATTGCAATAAATGCTTTTCAGGTAGCACAAACAATAAGATATCCCAATAACATTTCTTATGTGATATTTATGGATTGTTGAGTTTTAGTTCTCATTTCAGTCAACTCCTCTATGTTTTGTTTCTATTTATTGTAGTAATCAGATCCTTGTTTATTCGTAGATAAGTAATGTATAGCCCTTATGCTTGGAGGATGATACAGGGAAGCTTACAGAGGTACCTCTCCCACTCTACAATATACATAGTAGGCTTTTCAGTCACATCCACTGCTCCCCCTGCGCCCCCCATCCCCATTTTACTGTCCTAGTACTTTTCTGTGGCACTCATGATTGTTAGTCTTGCTTTGAGACTAAACAAAGATGTTGCTCTGTATATTTATTGTGGAGCTGTGTTCACAAGGATCAAAGTGCCTTTATCTCATTGTTCATGAGTCCCCCAAAGGTGGTTTTATTTTAGTTATTCTCACAGTAATAGATACACTGTAATTAGAGAACAGCATCAAAGATTTAAAATAACAAAGTGTGCTTTATTGCATGCTTACCATGTGCAAATACTGTTCTATGTGCTTGATATGTATTAACCGGCATAATCCTCATGATAATCCCATGAAGTTGGTGTTTTCTTACTCTGTTATTACAAATGAGGAAAATGATGCTCAGAGGGGTTAAGAAGTTTGCCCAAGTTTACACAGCTGGGAAATAAGAGGACCTCAACCAGTGCTGTATTCATGCTCGACACCAACTCGACTCTGCCTTGCTCTCCACATGACTTTGGGGGCTCCTCTAAGTTCCAAACCTAGAGGTACTTTAAGGTTCACTTCCAGTTTTAATCTTTCTCCATGGCTATTTAAGTTTGAGCCTTCTTTAGCTTTGTTAATTCATTTTCTATTTTTTAATCCATTTTTCGTTATCATAGTTGTTTTGAAATATATTGTCTTTGGATATCTCACTTCCATTCTCTGTCATCATGTTAAACATTTTAAATTTTTTTTTTTTTTGAAACACTAAAGACATTTTTTTTTAATTTTTTAATCAGTATTTTTTACTTGTTGATATTGTACAGTTTTCTGTCTTTTACCCCGCCCCAGCCCACCACCCCAGCCCTCCCCACCTTCCTCCCATTTCCACCCCCCATAGTTTTTGTCCATGAGTCCTTTATACTTGTTGCTCTAAACATTTTAAAATTCCCATTTTAATAATAGAGTCTCAACAGGAAGAGGTTATAAACATGTAATCTGTCACCTTGAATTAGCAGTTGCTAAGAGCTTTACAGAGTTCACACACCAATCCCCCGCTAAGATTTGGAAAGAAAGTAGAAGAGGTGGCACAGAGTTTTGAGTGCAGGGGGACTCAAAACATCGATTTTATATTCTGGCATAGTTGGAATGGCGTTTGATGACATGCTACTCAGAGGAATGCACAATTTAAAACTGAATTGTTTATTCCTGGACTTTCCCATTTAATATTTTTAGACTGTTGTAGACTGCAGGTAACTGAAAAACTTCAGATGTGGACAGTAGGGGTCACTCCTGTATTTAATTGGGTCATGCTGTAGCATTTGAAAATGTAAGTATTGTTTTGGAATTCATATGGACCTTTGGGTGTTAGCTTTGATCTGTTCATTTGGAAAATGACTGTATATGAAATTAAATATGGGTGAATAGCAATGAGACAACAGGTTTGAATTATTTTTCACAAGTAAATTCAACCAACTTGCTTATTATGATATAGTCAGAGAAGAATAAGTAAAAATAAAAAAAATTACCTAGGGGTATTTTACTTGGCCTAGTGGAAGTTGGTGCCAGTCACCAAAAGAATTTTTAAAAAGAGTAAATATGGAGGCAAGAAAGTAGACTTTGGGTTTGAATACACTGAATGTGATATCCCTATGAAAAATTCAAGCACCTAACAATACTTGACAAATAGTAAGCACTTAGATATTATATGAATAAATCATTTAGGTAACACTGAAGGGTAGGAAAGAAACTAAGAGTTGGGAGCCCATAGCAAATAGATATTCCAAGTGATGGGAAGATGTAAGAATATCCACAGATTTGGAAATGAGAAAGGGCCTAAAATGTCACTAGTGTTGAAGTTGAAAGATTTGACTTAGCATAAGGTTTCTAAAAATGTCACATTTATCAGCAGTTTGTTCCTTTTATTTTTTTAAATTATATTTCATTGATTATGCTATTATAGTTGTCTTGATTTTTCCCCTTTAACTCCATCCAGTACTCCCCACTCCCTCAGGCAGTCCTCCCACCATTGTGCATGTCCATGGGTCACAGGTATAAGTTCTTCAGCTACTCCATTTCCTATACTGTACTTTTACATCCCCATGTCTGTTCTGTAACTACCTATTTGTACTTCTTAATCCTCTCCTTTTCACCCATTCTCTCTTTCCCCCACCCCATCTGGAAACCATCAAAACGCTCTATATCCTTGATTCTGTCTCTGTTCTTGTTTATTTAGTTTGTTTTTTATTTCAGTTGTGGGTAGATACGTATTTCTTCCAATTTTATTCATAGGTTTGATCTTTTTCTTAAATAAGGCCCTTTAACATGTCATATAATAATGGTTTGGTGATGATGAACTCCTTTCCTTTTCTTGTCTGGGAAGTTCTTTACCCTTTGATTCTAAATGATATCTTTACTAGGTAGAGCAGTCTTGGCTGTAGGTCCCTGCTTTTCATGACTGAATATTTCTTGCCAATCCCTTCTAGCCTGCAAAGTTTTTTTTTTTTTTTTTTTTAAGACATCAGCTGACAGTTTTATGGGAACTCCCTGTAGGTAACTAACTTCTTTTCTCTTGCTGTTAAGATTTTTCTTTTACTTTAACCCTTGGCATTTTAATGATAATGTGTCTTGGTGTGGGTCTCTTTGAATCTGTCAGTTGGATTGGTCTCTTGAGAATATGTGCTTCCTGGAATTGCATGTCTGTTTCCCTCACCAAATTAGGGAAGTTTTCTTTCATTATTTTTTCAAATAGATCTCCAATTACTTGCTTTTTTCTTCTCCTCCTGGAACCCCTATCATTCAGATATTGGACCTCTTGAAGTTGTCCCAGAAACTGCTTATACGATCCTCATTTTTTTTATTTTGCATTTTTTTCTTCTGATTGGTTGATTTTTGCTTCCTTATGTTCCAAATCATTGATTTGATTCTTGGCTTCATCCCTTCTACTAGTTTCCCTGTAAATTGTTCTTTGTTTCAATTAGTGTATCCTTCATTTCTGACTGGGTCTTTATGCTGCTAGGGTCCTCGCTCAGTTACTTGAGCATCCTTATAACCAATCTTTTGAACTCTGCATCTGATAGATTGCTTATCTCCATTTCGTTTAGCTCTGGAGTTTTGATCTGTTCTTTCATTTGGGCCATGTTTCTTTGTCTCCTTGTTCTGGCAGCCTCCCTGAGTTTATTTCTATTTATTAGGCAGATTTGCCTTGACTCTGTGTCTTGGTAGTGTGGCCTAAGGTAGTAGGTTTCTTGTAGCATCCAGTGGCACGGCCTTCCCTATCACCCAAGCTGGGTACTCAAGGTACACCCTTCATAAGGGCTGAGTACACTTTCCTTTTGTAGTTGAGCCTTGATTGCTGTTGGCACGTCAATGGGAAGGATTTACCCAGGCCAGTCAGCTGCTAAGACCGACAGACCACTTACCACCAACCTCTTCCCTCCGTGGGGACATCAGCTACACAGGGGCAGGGTGGTGGTGCACCGATGTGGTCTGTAGTTGTCCACTGGGTGCGCAAGCTCTGGTTTCCTAGGTGGTGCAGGCCAGGGTGAGCCTCCACCTGTGTTTTGCCCAAGGCCACCCTACCTGATGGCTGTTCCTTGTGCTGGGCTTGGAGATTTCCCAGGAGGAGATAAGCTGTGAATCTAGGCTGCCTGCTACTAGTGCTGGTACTGGGGCTCACTGAGGCCAGCTGTTGCTTGTTTAATGTGATTTAGGAAGTTGTGAAGTATGAGCCAAGACCAACCATTCTTATGGAAAAGCAGCTTGGGTGGACCCATAAATTGGGTGGGTTGGAGTCTCTGGGGATCTCCAAAGCAGGGTAGTGTTAGCCAGGTTGATGGAGTCTCAGATATGGCACCAGCTTGCCAACTCTGTCAGGGGAGGGTTTGGAAAAGAGAAATGGCCTCTCCTTCCTTACCTTGATGCCAGACACTTGCAGTTTCTCCCTTTATGCCACTAGTGCCTGTCAAGCTGCTGCCCTGGTGCTGAAGCTCAGAGGGAGTGAGTCCAATGGGTGAGTCTGTGTGTGGGTTAAGAGGAACTGCTAAGGGCTCTAGCAATTTCTTTGCAACCAGGAGTTGTGGGGACTTACCTTCCTGGCACTGGAACCCTGGGCTGGGGGGCCTGGTGTGGGGCTGGGGCTGGGACTGGGACTGCTCGATCCTGAGATATCCCTCCCAAAATTTCATCCACCACATGTGGGTGTGGGACCAGCCCGTTCATTGTCTGCACTCCTCCTATCAGTCTGAGTGGATGTGGTTTCTTTAATTCCGTAGTTGTTAGACTTCCATTCAACTCAATTTTTGATAGTTCTGAATGATGGTTGTTTTGTATTTTAGTTGTAATTTTGATGTGGCTGTGTGAAGAGGTGAGCCATGTCTGCCTATGCCTCCATCTTGA
Source organism: Glossophaga mutica (assembly GCA_039655065.1). Classification (NCBI taxonomy): domain Eukaryota; kingdom Metazoa; phylum Chordata; class Mammalia; order Chiroptera; family Phyllostomidae; genus Glossophaga; species Glossophaga mutica. The sequence continues at coordinate 17,875,426 of CM077304.1, read as the reverse complement.
CCAGAAATCTTCCTTTTGTTTTGGAATAGGATTTTTATGTGCTTATTTTCTACTTGTATGTATTATTTGCTCAAGTGTTCAAATCTTTTGACCAATTTTAAAAGTAGTTGACTGTAACTGTCAAAATTAAAAGAACTCTACAACTTAAAAAGGTGAAGTTTCCTGTATCTAAATTGTACATCAATACCTGGCTTTTTAAAAAATGTCAAACTGTCTACAAGGCACAATTATCTCCATCCTATATGAATCTAATTTCATGGGAATGTATTTTATAGTATATGCAATTTATATAGTATATATAATTTATATAGTATATCAAGATTTGTTGACTTTTCCCAATCTTTTAATATTGATTAGAAAATTAGAATTGTTTCATAAATATATAATCTTAAAATTAAAAAAAAAAATACTGAGAAGCCAATGTGGACTTGAGTGAAAAGAAAGATTGGGTGGAAAAAAATCAAGAAATCTTTCATATATAAGTAACCTTAGGAGTTACTGAAAACGAATAAAAGATATTGTACATATCATTCCATCACTCTCCTAAGAGCTTGGATTCTGCTGGAAGGCATCCCATTCCCAATCAATATAGGTTTGGGGCTACCAGGTTGGGAATGTTCAATGGTTCTGTGGAAAGAAGGAACATGAATATAAAACATTAGGAGAGAGTGGAGAGATGGGAGGGCCCAGCAGAGTGGGGCCTGGCATGCAAAGAAAAAGAGCTGGGAGTTCTCAGGGACAGAGCAGCCCGAAAGGGGCTTTGGTAGAGAAAGACTGATAGGAGGGAATTTTTACTTTGTTTTCTCTGGAGAGTGCTCTGTAACAATTTCATTGTCACACTAAAAATACCTTCAATAAAGGCTTCATTGCTCACCACTTCTTTTTTGTGAAAGTAGATTATTTTGAGAGAAGTTGAAACAAGCTGAGTTCTCTGTGTGGATTGAGGAAGGACAAAATGTGACACAGGGAAGCTGGGATGGAGGACCGAAGAGACTAGGAGAGTGCAAGTCTTTGGGATTTTGCAAACAATTCCTAGGGGAACTTCAGACTATGGAATTGGTGGGGTCCAAGCTGAGATCTCCAAGGAGTAAATAATCCAGTAGATACCTGGTTTATAGCTGGAATAAACAGAAATTAACATGATATTAGGAAGACCCAGAAAAGGATAGAGGGGTTTACTAGGCTGGGTGGTGGGCCAGGATTGTGCACGCACCTTCCTCTCTCTGACCCTTCTCCCACCCTCAGGACCCCTTTAGGGTGACCATTCTGTAGTTCTATGATACGGGCCTGGAACCCTAGTCTAGAGCACACATTCTCAGTGTCCAGTTGCCTGAAGTAGCAGTTAACTTTAAGTCATAGAGAACTTTTTGGGGCAGCCTTAACTATTCGCTGAACTCGAGCTGGATATGGGCCTTTGGTACCACCTCCCCTTTGCTGGAGAGTATGTAACCAAAAATTGTTGGGCAGGGCAGGGGTAGGAGTGGGGACTAGGGCCTGAAGCACAGAACATCGATGTGACTGTGGCAGATAGCTCCAGGTTAAACTACCAGACACAGTGATTCACTGGTCATGGACTGGATAATTGAGAGCATTCAGGGTCTTAGCAGAACAGAGTCCCTCATATCCCTCATACATGTCCATCAGCTACCTCCCGTCAGGTGTCTCTGGGCCAAGCCTTTCCTTTGTGTTAGGTCTGGTTGGACATCATTCCACAAACGGAAGGGCACGTGCCTAGGTCGTAGGTTTGGTCCTTGGGTGCGTATGAAAGGCAAAGGCAGCCAGTTGATCTTTCTCTCTTGCATCAGTGTTTCTCCCCCTTTCTTCCTCCCTCCCTTTCCCTTTCTCTAAAATCAATATGTCCTCAGGTAAGGATTAAAAGAAGAAGAAATAAAGTGAATAAAAGGAAGTAACACAGATGTCCATTAATCCAGTTGTTAGTGATACCTCCCCATATTGTCTTTAATACCTACTTCCATCTGTATAATCTTTTAATTTTCTGTTTCTCTAAATTTCTTGGAATATCTCACAAATAATTGCACTTTCTGTACGGATATTAACAGATTAGGTATAAGCTTTCACTGACAAGTATTCGGGTAGGCACATTTTCATTTCTTGGGTGAATACTGAGAAGTAATGACTGGTTGTATGTTTAACTATACAAGACATTGTCCTAGTCTTTTAAAATGGCTGAAAACATTTGCAACTCTACCAGAAAATACTGCCATTAGTATTGTCAGTCTATTTAATTTTGGCTACTAGGTGAGTAGCAACATCTCATAGTGGTTTTAATTTGTTTTCCTTCTGATGACTAATGATGGTTGAACATCTTTTCATGTTCTTATTGGGCATTTGCATATTGTCTTTATGAACTGTTTGCTTAAATATTTTGCCTATTTGGGGGATTATTTGTTTTATTGAGTTGTAAGAGTTCTTTATTCTGGATGCATCCCTATGTTGTTTTAGGCACCAAAGTTTTGTATGTTTTGTTGTTGTTATTGTATATTGTAACTGATACAACAAATATAGAACACCTTATATGACAAGGACAGAAAGCATGTTGTTTGAATTTTCGATTATTACCATAACAAATTACCACAAACTTAGCAACAATACTCATTTATTGTCTCACAGTTTCAGTGAGTCAGAAGTTCAGGCATAGTGGCCCAGCCTAGTTCTCCACTTACGACTTCACAGCATCAAAATCAAGGATTTGACCCAGTTGTATTCTTTACTGAAGGCCATGGGGAAGAAGATGCATCTAACCTTGGGGTTGTGGCCAAATTCACTTCCTTCTCATGTTTGCAGCTGGCCCACTCCAACTCCAAGCCAGCAAAGACAGGCCCAGTCCTTCTGTTTTGAATCTCTGCCTTCCTCTTCTGTGTGTAAGGAAGGGCTCATGTGATTATTGTGGGCCCATCTGGGTAATTCAGGATAATCTGTTCTTATCATTACATCTCCTAAAGCAAAGTCCTAAAGAAATGTCTTTCTATGGTCTGTTGGCCATTTCAGAACTTAGGAAACGTAATGGTCAATTCATTAGAAACAAACATCTGAGAAAAGAAAAAAATGAAAAAACTAGGAAAAAATACCAAAAGAAAAAAATTCTTGTAGCTGAATGGATAAAAAAATCAAGATATATATATGTGCTGTCTACAAAGGACCCACCTCAGAATGAAAGATACACACAGACTTAAAGAGATGAAAAATATATTTCATGCAAATGGAAATTTAAAAAAACTGTGGTAGTAATACCTACATCTGACAAAATAGACTTTAAAACAAAGGATGTAGTAAGAGACAAAGAAGGACACTACATAATGATAAAGGACACAATTCAAAAGAGGACTAAACACTTATGCATCCAACATGGGAGCATCTAAATATATAAAGCAAATCTGGATGGATGTAAAGGAGGAGATTGACAGTAATATATAGCCATAGCAGGAGATTTTAACAGCCCGTTACCATCAACGGACAGATCTTCCAGACAGAAAGTCAACATGGAAACAACGACCTTAAATGACACGCTAGATTAGATGGATTTAATTGATATTTTCAGAGCACTTCACCCCAAAAAAGCAGAACATACATTCTTTTCAAGTATATGTGGAACATATTCTAGAATAGACCAGTTTTAAGAAAACTGAAATCACATCAAGCATCTTCTCTGACCATAATGGGAAGAAACTAGAAATTGATCACGAAAAAACCTGATATACAGATAATGTATTATAGAACTATATACCTGAAACCTATATATTTTATTAACCAATGTCACCCCAATAAGTTCAATTTTTTAAAAAGTGGGAACAAAAAGAAGTTCTGGAGATGGATGTTGGTGATAGTTGCACATCAATGTACTTAATGCTGCTGAATTGAATACTTAAAAATGGTTAAAATTGTAAGTCTTATATGTATTTTTCCACAATACAAATTACTGTTTATAAAATTATAAAGAAAAACTAGCCCTGGCTGGTGTAGCTCAGTGGATTGAGCGCGGGCCTGCGAACCGAAAGATCGCGGTTCGATTCCCAGTCAGGGCACATGCCTGGGTTGCCAGGCCAGTTCCCGTCAGGGGACATACAAGAGGTAACTGCACATTGATGTTTCTCTCCCTCTCTCCTTCCCTTCCCCTCTAAAGATAAATAAATAAAATCTAAAAAAGAAAAAAAAAATCTTAAAAAAAGGTATTAAAAAACTAAAAACACACAAGGACATGGAGGCTAAATAACATGGTACTAAACAATAAATGGCTTCAATGAGATCGTGGAAGAAATCAAAAGACACCTTGAAACAAATGGAAATGAGCAACCCAAAATTTATGGGACACAGTAAAAGCAGTTCCAAGACTACAATTCATAGCATTACAGGCTTACCACAGAAAATAAGAAAAATGTTAAATAAACAATCTAACTTTACACTTAAAGGAACTAGAAAAAGAACAACAAACAAAGCCCAAAGAATAAACAAAATGGAGTCTTAAAAAAATAATACAAAAGATCAATGAAACCAAGAGCTGGTACTTTGAAAAGATAAATGAGATTGACATACCTGTATCTGGACTCATCAAGAAAAAAAGACGACCCAAATAAATAAAATCAGACATGAAAGAAGAGAAGTAACAACTGACTCCACAGAAATACAAAGGATTGTAAGAAAACATTATGAGCAACTATATGCCAACAAATTAGAAAATCCGGACAAAATGGATAAATTCCTACAAACATACAATCTTCCAACACTCAATCAGGAAGAACAAAATCTGAATAGACTGATTACAACTAATGAAATTGAAGCAATAATCAAAAAGCTCCCAATAAACAAAAGTCCTGGACTGAATGGCTTCACAGGTAAATTTTTACCAAACACCCAAAGAAGAACAAACACCTATCCTTCTCAAACTATTCCAGAAAATTCAAGAGGTGGGAAGACTCCCATGCTGATTTTACAAGGCTAGTATTGTCCTCATTCCAAAACCAGATAAAGACACCACAAAGAAAAAAATTGTAGGCCAATATCCTGATGAACGTAGATGGTAAAAATCCTCAACAAAATATTATCAAACCAAATACAGCAATACATCAAAAAGATCATACACCAGGATCAAGTGGGATTTATTCTGGGGATGCAAGGTTGGTATAATATTTGCAAATCAATAAATAAAGCATATAATGTAAACTGTCATAGTTTGCAAATGACATGATACTTTATATTGAGAACCCTAAAGACTTCACCAAAAAGCTACTAGAACTGACACATGAATTTAGTAAATAGCAGGATACAAAATAAATATCCAGAAATCAGTTTCATTTTTATACACCAATAATGAACTATCAGAAAGGGAAACTAAGAGAACAATTCCATTTAAAATTGAATCAACAGCCCTGGCTGATGGGGTTCAGTGGATTGAGTGCCAGCCTGCGAACCAAAGGGGTCACCAGTTTGATTCCAGTCTAGGGCACATGCCTGTGTTGCAGGCCAGGTCCCCAATAGGAGGAGCATGACAGGCAACCACACATTGATGTATCTCCCTTTCTTCCCCCCACTTCCCCTCTCTAACAAGTAAATAAATAAAATGTTTTAAAAAAATTGAATCAACAAAATTAAAAACGTAGGACTAAGTTTAACCAAGGATGTATGTACTCAGAAACTACATGGCACTATAGAAAGAATTTGAAGGATACGAATAAGTAGATGCATATACTGTGTTCTTGGGTAAGCAGAGATAACATCATTAAAATGTTCGTACTACTGGAAGCAATCTACACATTCAACAGAATTCCTATCAAGATACCAATAGTATATTTCACAGAACTACAACAAATATTCCAAAAATTTATATGGAACCACAAAAGACCCTGAATAGCCACAGCAATCTTGAGAAAGAACAAAATTGGTCTCATCATACTGTTGGCTATCAAACTATATTACAAGGCTGTAGTAATCAAAACAGCATGGTGCTGGCATTAAAACAGACATATAGCTCAGCAGAACACATAGCTCAGAAACAAACCCACGCCTTATGGTCAATAATATGTGAGTAGCCAAGCAGATACAATGGGGTAAAGATAGTCTTTTCAATAAATGGTGTTAGGACATGCAAAAACATGAAATTAGACTACCTTCTTATACCATACATAAGAACAAGTGCAAAATGGAATAAAGACTTACACATAAGACTCAAAACCATAAAAATCATAGAAGAAAGCAGAGCTAGTAAAATCTCAAATATTTCTCATAGCAATATTTTTTCTGATATAGCTCCTCAGGCAAGAAACACAGAAGAAATAAATTAATGGAACTACATCAAACTAAAAAGTTTCAAACAGCAAAGGAAACCATCAACAAGATGAAAAGACAACCCACTAAACAGGAAAACATATTCACCAAAGCTACATCTGATAAAGGGTTAATACCCAAAATTTATAAAGAAGAAAAACTAAACACCAAAAAAAGAAACAAAAAATGGGCAAAGTTTCTGAGTAGACATTTCTCTAAAGAGGACATACAGATGGCCAATAGACATAAGAAAAGATGCTCAAAGTTACTAATCATCAAAGAAATGCAAGTTAAGTTCACAAGGAGATATCAACTCACACCTGTCAGAACGTCTATCATCAATAAATCAACAAACAAGTGTTGGTGAGAATGTGGACAAGAGGGAACCCTTATGCCTTGTTGGTGTGAATGCAGACTGGTGCAGCCACTGTGGAAAGCAGTATGGAGATACCTCAAAAAATTAAAAAGTGGAACTGCATTATGACCCACCAATTTCACTTGTGGGAATATATCCAAAGAAACCCAAAACACTAATTCAAAAGAATATATGTGCCCGTATGTTCACTGCAGCATTATTTACAATATCCAAGATTTGGAAACAGCCCAAGTGCCCATCAGTAGATGAGTGGATAAAAAAGCCAAGGTATGTTTACACAATGGAATACTACTCAGCCATGAAAGGAAGAGGAAATTTTACCATTTGTGACAGCAGAGATTGACCTGGGGAGTATCATGGTAAGTAAAACAAGCCAGTGAGAGAAAGATAAACACACTTATATGTAGAATCTAAGGGACAAAAAACTAACAAACAAAATAGAAACAGACTTATAGACACAGAGAACAGACTGACAGCTGTCAGAGGGGAGGGGATTGCGGACTGGGTGGAAAAAAAGTGAAGGGATTGAGCAAAAACAAAACCCTCATAAACCCAGACAACAATATGGTGACAGCCAGAGGGAAAGGTGGGTGGGGGTGCTATGGAGGGTAAAGAGGGGATACACGGACACTGAAGGAGACTTGACTTGGGGTGATGAACGCACAGTACAGTGTACAGATGATGTATTATAGAATTGTACACATGAAACCTATACAGTTTTATTAACCATTGTCACCCCAATGGATTCATGTTTTGTTTTGTTTTTTAAAAAAAGACAGTATGACACATGCTACAAACTGAATGGACCTTGAAGACATTACACTCAGTGAAATAAGCTAGTCCCAAAAAAAACAAATACTGTGTGGTTCGGCCCATATGACACCCTTAGAGCCATCAGAGTCTTAGAGACAGTAGGTAAGATGAGGTCACCAGGGGCGGAGGAGGGCGATGGGAGTTGCTGTTTAGTGGGCACAGCCTTTCAGTTGGAGAAGGTGGTAACAGTGATGGAGATGATGGTGGTGGCAGCCACACACCAGTGTGAATGGACGTAACACCACCGAACTGTGCACTGAAAAATAGTCATAATGGTAAATTTCATTGTCTATATTTTACTGTAATAAAAGTATCCAAAAAAGAAAAAGGCCAGGTCTTACAAAGAGAACCTTGGTGGGACCTGCTCCGGTTACCTGAACTCCTGCTCTCCCAAGGCCTCTGGGCACGCAGAGATGAGAGGAGCCTGGCGTCTGAGGTACCTGGAGCAGCCCTGGACAAACCTCGGTCCTCTCCTGTCCACCTCACAGGCCTCTTACTGCAACCTAAAGATGCCGCGTGTGGCAAGTTGCCACTGCGTGTGCCGGTGCACAGGGGTGCACACCCAGGCCAGCCACTGACTTCTCACACATTCGAGGACAACCACACAGCCCTGCCTGATACACAGCCACCTGCAGCTGACAGATGGAACTGCCTGTGGTGACTCCACCCACCAGCAGCACCACGGAGCTGCCCTCAATCCCCTGCCTGGCCCCTCCCCTCTGCCCCCAATGAAGGAGCCCACTGAGAAATGCCAAACAGGGCTTAAAATGGTGGCCTATTTTAAATGTTTTAATTAATAAATGTTTATTTATAAATGTTTATTAAATTAAACATTTAATAAATGTTTTATTAATGTTTATTATTAATAAGCCCCAAATAATTGCTTCCATATGATAATTGTGCTATGAAAAGAAAATTGCAGAAGTTACTTCTTAAAGTACTAACTCAAAAGGCTGTGATGGTGCGTGTCCACTATGGGACACACATTAGAAGCAGATGGCATAATTATTCAAGGTCCTCAGTGCCTTGCTGTGACTTTAATGTCATCTGAAGATGAGACCAAACGTCTAAATTTAAGGTCTTCCCATGGCACACGCAGACACACGTACACATTCACACACTGACCTTCAGTCAGGCACACACATACACTTATTCATATACTCACCCACAGTCACGCCCATTCACACACAGACACACATACCCATCTGCGTGAGGGGCTGGGGTAGACACCCATGGCCACATGGCACCTGGCGTGCCTGCACCTGGGGTTGGTCCCAGGGCATTTGTCCTGCTCACTCCTCACTTCTGGGCCAAAGTCAGAATCTACTTGTGGGAAGCCATCCAGAGTTTCCTCAAACTCCCTCCTGGTGCAGCCTTTCGAGCTGCAGCACAGCATGCCTGTGTGCCTGCCCCTATCAGACTGTCAGTCCACTCTGTCAGATGCCGAGCAGCACGACCAACGCAAAAAGATAAGAAAGGCACAGAAAGCTAGTCATGAAACCCACATTTCACAGGCTTGGTTATTAAGAGCTCTTAAGAAAATGCAGATCTTCAGGTCCTAACCTCCCTCTTTCTTCTTCACGGATAACTTTCTTCTTTTCCTTTCTAGCTGTCATGTGAAATGTATCTTTTATGAGAGAAGAGAAAAAGGTTAGAGCCTAAAAGTTAGAGCCGCTGGCTGACGGGAGGGAAGTGAGGCGGCCTGGCTCCCTCCCGGGGACATGCCCGTGAGGGTGGAGGCCGCCCCAGCAGACTCCCTCCCTAACTCCTTCCACACGAATTTCCTCAGACAGGTCAGTGCTGTAAGACTCCAGCGCAGGACCACGTTTTCGACACAGCACAGCCACCTGCAGCGTCACTGTAGCAAATGCAGACTGATGCATTGGTAACAATAGCAAGGAAGATGGAACAGTTGCTGACATTTGCTATGTGTCCCGTGTAATCAGTAGTAAGGGCTTTCCATGAATTGACTTAATGTCATTTAACCTCAAAACGGCCTATGTTGTGGTTACCATAATCTCATTTTTCAGATGGGAAATTGAGGGTTAATTACCCTTCTCAAGGTGGTAAAGCTGCTTTCAAGGTCAACTGCAGAGGCTGGAGCCTGAGCATCTCCGCTGAGGCACAGCTCCTGTGGGTGCTCCGGAAGGGCCTAGCGAAGGCTGGGATGTGGGGTGTTCAGAATTAACCACCCCAAGCAAGAAGCTGAGTTCCTGGGGGTGAGACCATGAACAGAGCAGGCAGTAGTGCTCACAGCAGCCAACTGCCTGGTCCCACACCACTCTGCCAGCCACCAGGAAATAGGGGAATCAACACACACTGCCACCAGTGAGTCTGGCTCCGTTCCCACACTGGTGCACAGATGAAGGCCTTTCCTCCTGTCTCCCCCCCACCCCACCCCCACAGATCCATGAGCTACTGCTGACCTGTGTCCCTGGCACACTGAGTGAGGCCCAGCCCTCTATCACTGGCCGAATGGCAGGACACAGAGATGGACAGATAGATGGCGGGGGATTTGTGGTAGAGGAAAGAACATGCGTACATCTTTTCCATTTTCTCTAAGCCAGGACTCTTCTCAGGAGATGATGACTGCAGTATTTTGAGGCCAGACAGTGACCCCGAATGGCTAACATTAAGGATGTCCCAAGGCCAGGAACGTGGGGACTGCTTTAATAAATGGATAAGAATGGCCTGGCCCTGGCTGGTGTGGCTCAGTGGATTGAGTGCTGGCCTGCAAACCAAAAGGTCGCAGGATCGATTCACAGTCAGGGCACAAGCCTGGGTTGTGGGCCAGGTTCCCCAGGTGGGCGTGTCCAAGAAGCAACCAATTGATGCATCTCTTGCACATTGATCTTTGTCTCTCTCTCTTTCTCCCTCCCTTTCCCTCTCTCTAAGAAGTAAATAAATAAAATTTTCTAATTTAAAAAAAATGGTCTGTAAGTTGCGTATCAATTAATAAATGAAAGCTCCTCGAGTATTCAAAAAACATCTTGCTCTCTTCAGTAATCTAGTTTCTAATGTTTACTTACTTTGCAAACCTTTAAATATCTTAAATTTTAATGAAGGTGGTAAATGCACATGTTTACGTACAAAACAGTGCAGAGATGAGGAAGCAGAGAGAGGAAGGAAGGGATCCAGAAATGGAAGAAGGGAGGAAGACAGAGAAGAGGAAGGGAGGGGCCCTCAGCCCACCTCCCCACCTCCAGACCTGCTCCTGGGAGGGAACCACTTCAACTGGCTCTGAGGTCACATCTCCGAGAGTCACCCCCACACCTTTCTATAAACCTACAGCACCTTCTTGATCGGTCTCAGTGCCTTTCCAGCTGACGGGTGAGGATGCGGCTCCTTTCCCACCACCCCAGAGCTCCTAGTACAGTCGTGTCAGAGTCTGCAGCAACCGTAGATTCACACACTGTCTCCTACCACGGGGGGTGTCCTTGATGCCCTGCCATGCACATGAAGGAGGCTGCGTGGTCCCCTCCTCTCCCTGTCCTCTCTTCTGCCATTGATGGATGCTTCGCTTTGTGAAGGTCAAAACCAGTTTGTTTTTACTCATAATTAAGTTTCTGGTGCTTTGCCTATAGAGTCTAGAAAGTTGAAAACCAATGAACCTGAATTTATTAGCATAGCTAATCACTGTAACAGGTAAACCCCAAAATGAAGAGTGGCACAAACAGAATAGTTTGTTTCCTGTGCACCTGCTCATGAAGGTAAACAGGTGCATGAGCAGCCACTCAGGACCCCAGGTGTGAGGCTCTGCCACCCTGACACTGTGACTTCCATGCCATCCTCGGTCATCTCATTTCAGCCACAGTCCGGAGGACCTGCGCAGAGTCCAGTTATGGGTTGGCAGCACCCGGTCACAGAGAACCCCCAGGTGGGAGGACCCCTCGCTGGCTGACCCCTGCAGTTTGTCACACCCACACCCCTGCATCAAGGGACTGTGTTCCAGACCTCCCTCAGGGTTGGACTTTTTCCATTCACAGGGGAGGTTCCTAGTGCTAAACTGGGAGAGATTATTCTTAATATTTTATTCATTATGCTATTATGATTGTCCCATTCCCCCTCCTTATTCCCTTCTGCCCTGCACATCCCCTCCCACCCACATTCCCCCCTTTAGTTCATGTCCATGTGTCATACATATAAGTTCTTTGGCTTCTACATTTCCTATACTATTCTTAACCTCCCCCTGTCTATTTTCTACCCTCTATCTATGCTACTCATTCTCTGTACCTTCCCCCTCCTCCTCCTCCCACGCCCCTGTTGCTAACCCTCCATATGATCTCCATTTCTGTGGTTCTGTTCCTGTTCTAGCTGTTTGCTTAGTTTGCTTTTGTTTTAGGTGTGGTTCTTAATAGCTGTGAGTTTGCTGTCTTTTCACTGTCATATTTCTGATCTTCTTTTTCTTAGATAAGTCCCTTTAACATTTCATAGAATAAGGGCTTGGTGATGATGAACTCCTTTAACTTGACCTTATCTGAGAAGCACTTTATCTATCCTTCCGTTCTAAATGATAGCTTTGTTGGGTAGAGTCATCTTGGATGTAGGTCCTTGCCTTTCATGACTTGGAATACTTCCCAGTCCCTTCTTGCCTATAAAGTTTCCTTTGAGAAATCAGTTGATAGTCTGATGGGAACTCCTTTGTAGGTAACTGTCTTTTCTCATGTTGCTTCTAAGATTTTCTCCTTATTTTTAATCTTGGCTAATGTAATTATGATGTGCCTCGGTGTGTTTCTCCTTGGGTCCAACTTCTTTGGGACTTTCTGAGCTTCCTTGACTTCCTGGAAGTCTATTTCCTTTGCCAGATTGGGGAAGTTCTCCTCCATTATTTGTTCAAATAACTTTTCCACTTGGTGCTCTTCCTCTTCTACTTCTGGTACCCCTAAAATTCAGATGTTGGGACGTTTAAAGATGTCCTGGAGGTTCCTAAGCCTCTCCTCATTTTTTTGAATTCTTGTTCCTTCATTCTTTTCTGATTGCATGTTCCTTTCTTCCTTCTGGTCCACACCACTCATTAAAGTCCCCGTTTCCTTTCCATCACTATTGGTTCCCTGTACATTTTCCTTTATTTCACTTAGTGTAGCCTTCATTTTTTCATCTAATTTGCAACCAAATTCAACCAATCCTGTGAGAATTCTGATTACCAGTGTTCTGAATTCTGCATCTGACAGGTTGGCTATCTCTTCATCACTTAGTTGTATTTTTTCTGGAGCTTTGATCTGTTCTTTCATTTGGGCCAATTTTTTTTTTTTTTTTTTTTTTTTTGTCGTCTTGGTGTGCCTGCTATGTATAAGGGGTGGAGCCTTAGGTGTTCACCAGGGCAGGGCAATCCACGTCGCTATATGTGGGGGAAGGGGTTGAGAGGGAAGAACGTCATTTGTTCCACTCTGCCGGATTTCAGTCACTTCCCCGCTTCCCACAAGCAAAGTGGGCCCTTCTGGTGCTGATTCCTGGGTGGGTGGGCTTATGTACATTCTAGGACCCTGTGGGTCTCCCCAACAAACTCTCCTGTGATGCTGGGAGTTTCTCCCAGCACCTCAACCCCCAGAGGTGTTTTCAATCAGTCCTTTGAGGCATTATTTCCCTGCACTGGGATCCCGGGTTGCAGAGTCTGTCTCGCTCCCCAGGTGTTCCTCCTGGTTTATCTGCATGTGAATGTGGGACCACCTGGTCTGCCAGCCACTGCCTTGCTGGGTCCACCAGCTGCTGCCTTGCCTGACCCACTCCACAATCCACCGCCTCTCTGGGTCCCCCAGCCACTGCCTTGCCATGAGTTCTCTCCACCTGGCTGCCCATCTCCACCCCTCCTACTGGTCTGGATGGATGTTTCTTTTGTAACTCCTTGGTTGTCAGACTTCCACACAGTTCGATTTTTCTGCAAGTTCTGGTTGTTTTTGTTTTTAAATTGTTGTTGTCTTCCTTTTGGTTGTGCAAGGAGGCACAGTGTGTTTACCTAACGCCTCCATCTTGGTGGGAAGTGAGTGTTAGAGATTTTCTTTCTTACACTTTGCCAAGTGTTCAAACCAACCCTTGTTTTCACGGGACCGTACTGGGTGGTACATTTAATATGGAGTGTTTCCCTATGATTTCTAGTTGACTTTCCTTGTTGAGAGAGAAGAAATCCCAACTCTTGTCAGCACAATGCTGTGCCCTGCAGAGCCTGCTCAGACCCACGGTTTCCTCTGTGGTGGGTGTGTTCTCACGCTGCTTCTTGTTGAACCAGCGGCCTCATACTTGTACCATAACTTCCTGTCCCATTTGAAGCGGCCAGTGTTTTTTTTCTTCATTCTCTGCCTTTTGTGGCCCCCATTTTCCACCCCCTCAAGCTCACTACCAAGTTTGTGGGCATCTTGCCCCCAGGAATGTCTGACCTGGGTCCCTGAGTAGCGTGTTCTCGGCTGACTCGCTGCACACCAGCCACCCAGATGTCCCCTGGTGCTGCAGTATTGGATCCCAGGCACCTTGGACTCTGTTGTTTCATACTTGGTACAAAGCAACATGAGGCTTGTGTGATTGCGTGAGCCTCTCACAAGTGTCCCAGAAAGTGACATCCGGAAACTAAATCCTACAGGGTGTCTACAACATGCCCCTGTACTGTGAGAACACTTCTGGCAACCGTCCCCATTCTTCACAGCTGCGCAACAAGAAAAGCCCACTTAGAACTGCAGGTAGACACCTAAAGATGATCTGAATATCTTCACAATGTAATGTTTAGTGGCAGACACATCTGTACCTGTTTCATACTCCCCGTGCAGAACACTCAGGAGAGAATAACCACGTTCTACCTTGCTTACTGCATCTCACTTTCAAAGTTCTGGGCCTGATTTGACATCTGCAATATCTCTGATATTTTGACAAATGCTTCCTTATCACTTCTCTGATTTGGCACCAAAGTCCAACAGACCTCTGCAGGGTAGGGGTGAGGCCAGGTGAACAGTTCATTCAACAGAATTCTGGAGGCCTGCCGCCATGCCTGGCACTGTCCTGGGTGCTGGAAAACTGGTGGAGCTGTTCTCTTTGTGCACCACATGGCGGATGCACGTGATAAAAGTGCACAGAACTAAATACATGCACACATGAGTACAAAGAGAACCAGGAAACCTGCCCAACATCAGTGGTTCATACCAATGTTGCTATCCTGGTTGTGAGATTTTTAGATGTTATTATTGAGGGAAACGGGTCAGAGTATGCAGGCCTTCTCTGTACTATTTCTTACAGTGTGAATCTACAATTATATATATTTAAAAGGGTTAAAAAACACAGGGGAGATCCATTTTCCTTGTCTATCCCCAGAGATTCTGGCCCTGTAGGCCCAGCTGGGGCCTGAGCTGGATATAAGGAAGCACCTGGGGGGCCTGGTGTTCAGTGGGACTGAGGGCCACCACCCAGGGCACCAACCTCTGTAGCTCTTGTCTCCTGCCATCACAGGAGGTTCAATGCCTTTAATAAAGCTGTGTGTCTCAGATACTTCTTTTTATTTTTTAATGATTTTATTTATTTAGTTTTAGAAAGAAGAGAAGGGAGGAAGAAAGAGAGGGAGAGAAACATCAATGTGAGAGAGAAACATTTATTGGCTGTCCCGACCAGGAATCAAACCAGCAACCATTCACTTTGCAGAACAACATCCAGCCAACTGGGACACACTAGTCAGGGCTCAGCCACTTCTAGTGTAATCACTCAGGTGAACAGCTCCTTCACTTTACCACCTGGCTTCTTAAAGGAGCCACCAAACATTTTAACCATCTCACAAATCACAATGCAAGAGTGCATTCCCCCCACAGTGACCCTTCCGCTTCCTTAAACCACATCTAACAAAAGACATGGACAGGCTGGGTGTGCCCTTCCTGGAACACTGTGCCAGGGTCTTGTAGACAGAGCAGATTTGCTTCTCAGTACCTCAGCTGGGTCCTGGCAGATGTCACAGGCATAGTTCCCCTGAGTGACACTACTCAAGGACATGTGATGATCACAGAGAAGGCAGCACTGTCAGCGGGAACATGTGCCTTTTAATCCTGCAGATTGTGACAGCAGAAACTCTGTCAAAGTTAAGGGATGATTAATAATTTTCTCTGTGTAGGCAGCAGAATGGTGCTCAAAGTTATGGTAATAACAAAACCTTGTCTTCATATGCTCTCTCCTTTCCAGAGATGGGTCCAATTTATCTTTCAGCATGGCTGTGAGAAGGGTAAAGTAATGCTGGGAGTAAAATACACACACACCATTCAGCAGGGGGGCTAAACAAAGATGAGAGACAGAAAGTGACTCTTCAAAAGTCTGACACTCAATGGTCAAGCCAGGCATATTCTAATTGCCTGTCAAAGACTGTATCCATTAGGGTAATGACATTGAGCTGTCATAACAGGCTTTTCAGTGTCTGAACCCAGTGAAATCTACTTTCTCCTTGTGTTCGTAATGTGGGCCAGGGAACCACCGCAGCTCATCCTCTCCACACAGTGACTCAGGCACCCAGGTCTTCTCTGACACATGCCTCCACCACATGCCCTGGAGGCCTTCTGACCCTCCGCATTCCAGTGGCAGTGAGCATGGACCAACCTTGTACAGGATGGACAGACGAGTTGTACCAATCAGGAAGCCTGGGAGCAGCCACTTACCACTGATCCTGCAGGGCAACAGGCTCAGAAATGCAGAAAAGCACAAACACTACATCTGGGAACACAGGACAGCATGCCTACCCTCTTGTCACTGCGTCTGTGCAGCCAACTCTGTCCACCTTTATCAGGAGGATATTCAGAGAGAAGAATAAAAAGCACGTCATGCCAACCAACAGAAACTCCAAAGGACTATGAGAAAAGAAAACACTGTCTAGTTATTTCTAAACAAAGCCTCCTTGCTGTCCAGACCTGCTTTCTTTCTTCCCTTTCTTTTTAAAACAAGAGAACACATCATTCTGGAGCCACCAAGATGCACCATGTCCACGCAGCCAGCTGTCCTCTCACTGATGACAACCATGAACTCAGGACAGAATAGAAAAAGCTGATAACTGCAGACTCTGGAAAGGAAGCCGCAGCGGGTAGACTGGGGTGGAGCAGGACAATGACGGGCACAGCCTTGCACTGATTGCTTTTCCCTCCTTAATCTCAGCTTTGTCCTAAAGGCGGTGTCTCAGCACTGCTCCCTGAGCAGGATGGGAACGACTCAGAGAGGATGGGACAAGAGCCTGTCAGAGCCAGACTGCAGGACTGCCAGGGACCCTCCCCTCTTCTCCTCCTCTGGCCATGAAGCTGCAGCCACGCCGGGCTCCTGAAATGCTGAAGAAAAACCCATCTCTGGTGAGGACCTGGGAGAATGGGGCCCTGTGTTCCACAATTCTGGGGGAATGCTGCTTATTTTTTCTCTTGCTGCTTTGCTCTGAAAACTACCCAGTAATGGAAGCTGCCATACAGTGCATAGGGGGGAAGGAATCTGATTCCAAGAGAAACCAGAGTCTCCAGCAGAAGGTACGGGAAGGTGGCAGAAACCCCAGGAGATGACTTGCTGATGGTGAGCTGAGCTGGGCCATCACAGAGCACACCCTGGAGGTCAGCGCGGGCTCTGTGCCACACTGGTGCTGAGGTCACGCCCGCAGACACTGAGACAGAACTGCAGTCGGAACTTAACATTCCCACAGACTTCAATGGTGGCCTCTCAACCTGCGCCACTCAGTGGTGGGAAGACAGACTGTGGAGCCCTGTCCAGCAAGGGCCGTGCATCACTGGCTTCATCTGAAGTTTGCAGGGAGAAAATAATTGAATTTGAATTAGCACAGAGGTCAGGTGGAGGAAGGCCGGAGCTCCAGAGACTCAGCCTGTGGACAGGCCACACCCTGGGTTTTAGTTCTGAGAACAAATTCATTTTTGCAAGCAAATCTATTTTTCTTTTGTGTTTTCAGTTTTTTCTATGTCTCCTATGTTAAAGACTAAATTTCTTGTCGGAAAGGGAAACATAAGGAAGTGAAAAGCAACACAGTGTAGGTGGTACAGCCATTTCCTGTCGTGTTTCATGGCAATGTCCACATGTTGCAAGATTAACTGGTGTCTCTGAGCACTATAAATCCACAGCAGACTGCACTAAGTGGGTCTCTGAGCCGGTATCAAACAGTCTAACTGATATACGAGGACTGAGGCTCACACTTCGTCTTTTCAGCACACAGTAAAATAATCAGTAATATAACCTGAAAAGAAAGAAAAATGTTATTCTGAATCTAACACTATCTATATGTTTACCCAGCATCTCAGAAAAATCCTAGCTTAACTCCCAAGAGACCAGATATCCTTTATGTTTAAGCACACAAGTTTTAAAGCACACACCAATTCTTCTCTTACTAGAAAGACAATATACAAGCTTGAACCACTTTCCCGCTTTAGAAACATTCCTCTTGAAATCAGAGAGCAAAGGCTACCAAGGCTGCAAATGAGTCTGAGCCACTTTTAACACACAGCCTTCACGCCAGCTGGCTCCTAGGGGCCAATGGTTAGAACCTCCTCTGGGCAGCCTGTGTTCTGGGCACAGATTAATGTTCATGAGCACCACAAATAAATCAGGATAGCACAACTGCAGTTCTGGAGGAGTGGAGAACATGCTGTTTAGTCCTGTGCACAAAACGTTGGCAAAACCACCAGTGGGGTAGGATGATCCACACGAACCACTAGGAAGAAAATACTCTACAACTCATTCTTTCCAGGAGAAACCAGGATTGGAGTCTCAACTATGTGTGTTACACCAAGTCTCTTACCACTCCTAAGGATAAAGATATGAATTGGATACAACTTTAATTCTCAGTTTTAGTCATATTGTGTTCAAATACAGCACTGATGCCCTTCCCAAACAGCATTCCTTTTATAGCATTAATTATAGAATACATTTTACAGACAACTCATCCCTTTCTCTTCTAAACCCATTCCCCCTTCTCCACCCCTATCTATTACTTCAAGATCACATAATCATATTCCCCACCCTTCATTCAAATCCTTAAAGATGTCTTAGACTACAAATCCCCCTTTGTCCTGCACATATGATCAACTGATAAATGGTACTCATTCTATTAACACTTCTATAATAACGCTCATCTTTCCCTTACTCCTTAACTCTCCTCCTCACTCTCTCTCTCAACCAGACAGATCTTTGTAACAACCTGGTAATCAATTTTCTTTTACATGGTCTCTACATTGCTACTAAGTTAATCCTTTGCAAATACAGGTCTTACTTCATCCCCCTGAACAAAAATCTTCAATGGCTCCCCATGACTACAGATTCAAACTCAGCTGTGACCTTGTGGAAACTTATTCCATCTACTTCTCCAGCCTTTTTCCACCCCTTCATCCACCAAAATTTCTTGCCCTTAACTGTGTCTTTGCTTCTCCTAATGTTCCAATGTGAGAGAGAAACATCAGTGTAAAAGAGAAATATTGATCTGTTGCCTCCTGCACGCTCTCCTACCAGTGATTGAACTTCAACCTTTTGGTGTACAAGACGATGCTCCAACCAACTGATCTACCCAGCCAGGGCCAAACATAACCATTTTTAGACTCAGTGTCAAGGCTGTAGTAAACTCTTTTCCACTAAAACATGAACAGTGAGAACCACATTACCACAATAGCACATTTTATACTTTATCTAAACAATTATAATACGGATTAATAAGCAGACTTCAGTTAGGCTGTTTACTTCAGGACTTTAATAGTAGTACCTAGTCATATATATGGCCACAATCTACTATCTCGGAAATAATATGCCAAAGTCTAAACAAATTTGCCAAAAAAGGTACACTAGATGTCGCTGTGGAACTCATAGTTTGCAGTATTTCCTGCTACCAAAGAGCTTTACCAAATACTCTGTCACTTGTAACACTTAACATGTTGAGTGCTGTCACTGCATGCTGGATCAAAAATGCTCTGAGATCTCATTCATTATGTTCATATCATTAGACTAAAATGAGCATAGGACTTCAAGTCAAAATGGAGGCATAAGTAGGCATGGCTCACCTCTTCCCACAACCACAACAAAATTACAACTAAAATATAGAACAATCATCACACAGAACCATCAGAAATCAAGTTGAATGGAAGTCTGACAACTGTGGAATTAAAGATACCACATCCATCCAGACTGGCAGGAGGAGTACAGGCACGGAATGAGCTGATCCCTCACTGATGTGTAGTAGATAAAAGTTTGGAAGGGATATCTCAGGAGCAAAGAGTCCCAGCCCCACACCAGACCCCTCAGCCCAGGGTTCCAGTGCCAGGAAGATAAGCCCCCACAATTCCAGGCTGCAAAAGCCAGCAGGCATTGGGTAGGTGGAAGAAAATGCTGGAAGGCCAAGCAGTTCCTCTTAAAGAACCCACACACGGACTCACCTACTCAGACTCACTCCCTCTGAGCTTCAGCACCAGGGTAGCAGCTTGAAAGGCACCAGTGGCATAAAGGGAGAAACTGAAAGTGTCTTGCATTGAGGCTGAGCAGAGGCCATTGTCCCTTTTCTAACGTTCCCCACCCCCATGCGGACCCCAGCTCATGAGATATGAGACAAATTCACATGTCAAGCCCTGTGGAGGAAAAGGGATGGTCAGGTGGTTACCTGTAGGTGGTTACCTTTTACAGAAAACAAAGGAGAGGATGTGGCTAATCACATCACAGAAGAAGGATATTTGCAAATGCAAAGGGAAAAGTGGTTGAAGTGGTTACACTCCTCCTTGGAAGGTTTAGCATAGATTTTAGGAATTTACTTTAAAGATATGCAGTAAATATTTGCTGCCTCAATTCAGGGTGAGGGAGTTTTAGCAAAAGCAAGTCTCAAAGCAACCTAGGTACAATGCAGGCCTGATTCCCCACAGGAGAACCTATCCCGTTAGCGTGGGTCCTATCTGGGACCACACCACACAGAATGGTCTCCTATACCCCCTCACAGAGCTGGTGAGCTGATGCCGTATCTGAGACTCCATCAATCTGACTAATACTGTTTGCCCCATGTTGGAGATCCCCAGAGACTTCACCCCACCCAATTTATGGGCCCACCCAAGCTGCATTTCCATATGAATGGCTGGTCTTGGCTCTGTTTCACAACTTCCTAAATCCACTGAAATAAGCAATAGCTGGCCTCAGTGAACTCCAGGCCTAACATTAGCAGCAGCCACCCTAGATTCACAGCTTATCTTCTCCTGGGAATCTCCAAGCCCAGCACTAGGAGCAGCCATCTCAGATTGCTTTATAGCTCAGACAGGGTGGCCCTGGGAAAAACATAGGTGGGGGCTCACCTTGGTCTGTACCACCTGGGAAACCCCAGGGCCAGTGCACCCAGTGGACAGCAGCAGACTATGTTGGAGTACCACCACCCTGCCCCTATACAGCTGATCCTCCATGGAGAGAGGAGGTTGGTGGTAAGTGGTCACAGCCAATCCCTGCAGCTGGCTCTCCTGGGTAAATCCCTCCCATTGATCTTCAACAGCAACCAAAGCTCAACTACAAGAGGAAGGTGTACTCAGCTCATATGAAGGGTGCACCCCCAGGACCCTGCTCGGGTGATAGGGGAGCCTGTGTCACTGGATCCTACAGGACACCTACTACATTAAGCCACACTACCAAGACACAGAATCAAAGTAGCTCTACCTAATACATAGAAACAAACACAGGGAGCCTGCTAAAACAAGGAGACAAAGAAATATGGCCCAAATGAAAGAACAGATCAAAACTCCAGAAAAAGAGCTAAACAAAATGGAGATAAGCAATCAGATGCAGAGCTTGAAACACTGATTATAAGTTTGCTCAAGGAACTCAGTGAGGAACTCAGAAACATAAAAATGATCCAGTCAGAAATGAAGTATACACTAATTGAAATAAAGGACAATTTACAGGGAAGCAACAGTAGAGTGGATGAAGCTGAGAATCAAATCAATGCTTCAGAACATAAGGAAGCAAAAACAACCAATCAGAACAACAAAAAGAAAAAAGAATCCAAAAATACGAGGGTGGTATAAGCAGCCTCTGGGATAACTTCAGGAGGTCCAAAATTGAACCATAGGGGCCCCAGAGAAAGAAGAGAAAGAGCAAGAAATTGGAAATCTATTTGAAAAAATAATGAAAGAAAACTTCCCTAATTTGATGAGGAAGTAGACATGCAAGTCCAGGAAGCACAGAGTCCCAAACAAGAAGCATGGGAAGAGGCCCACTCCAAGACATATCATAATTAAAATGCTGGAGGTTAAAGATAAAGAGAGAATCTTAAAAGCAGCAAGAGAAATGAAGTTAGCTACCTACAGGGGAGTTACCATAAGATTGTCTGCTGATTTCTCAAAAGAAACTTTGCAGGCTAGAAGGGATTGGCAAGAAATATTCAAAGTCATGAAAAGCAGAGACCTACAGCCAAGATTGCTCTACCCAGCATAGATATCATTTAGAACCAAAGGGTAGATAAAGAGCTCGGTGGACAAAAAAAATCCAAAGGAGTTCATCATCACCAAACCATTATTGCATGAAATGTTAAAGGGACTTATTTAAGAAAAAGAAGATCAAAGCTAAACAATGAATGGCAAAAAATACAAATCTATCAACAATTGAATCTAAAGAACAAACTAAAGAAACAAGAAGAAAGAGACAGAATCAAGGATACAGAGAACGTTTTGATGGTTGTCAGATGGAAGGGGAGTATGGGGGAATGGGTGAAGAGGTGAGGGGATTGAGAAGTACAAATAGGTAGTTACAGAGTAGCCATGGGGATGTAAAGTACAGCATAGGAAATGGAGTAGCCAAAGAACTGTATGCATGACCCATGGACATGCACAACGTGGGAGGATTGCCTGAGGGAGTGGGGGTGCTGAGTAGAGGGGCACAAAGAGGGAAAAATCAGGACAACTGTAACAGCATAATCAATAAAATGTAATTTAAAAAAAGAGAGAAAATAAAATAAAATGAGCATAAAGGCAGAGTAATAGAAAAATCAATAAATAGGAAACAAGCAGCCTTAATTTTGGCTTGTAACTTCCCACATAACTTGACTATAAAAATGCTTAAATCAGTGGATGATTCATAAACCGAGTTTATATATACATAAATCCATCAAGTAGGCATTCAAATGTTCTATTCATAGCATACTATTTCAGAGTCTAAATGTATCAATATAATAGAGTCCTTTAAAACCAAGCTTCTAACCCTGGCTGGTGTGGCTATTGGTTGGAGCACTGTCCCGTGAACCAAAAGGTTGTGGGTTTGATTCCTATCAGGGCTTACCCCTAGGTTGCAGGTTCAGTTCCCAGTGTGGGTGTATACAGAGGCAACTGATTGATGTTTCCCTTTCAGGTTGACTTTTCTCTCTCTCTTCATTGATGTTTTTCTCTCCCTAAAAAATCAATAAATATATTCCCAGGTGAGGATTTAAAAAAAAAAACAGAGCTTCTATAATTACTGTGCTGGTTATTATTAAGAAATTGTCTATTGGTTCCAAGCCTACTCCTCTGTACTCTTGGAATGAGAAAATAAGAGACAATATGTATAATGAAAGTAATGAACATCAGTTTTATCTCTGTCAGAGAAAGTAGTTACAAATGTAGAAAGAAAAAGAAAGGCTAGAATGAATTCTGTGGTATTCTGATTCAGAATTGGAGGTATTAGTGTGAACTCATGGTTTTTAAAAGAAGATATTAATAGATGGATGTATGGGTGAAAAGAAAGGGAAGGGAGGAAGGAAGGGAGGGAGGAGGGAAATGTGTATGTTTGGGTGTGTGTGTATATACTGAGAAAACCCAGAGTACAGGTGGCAAACACAAGGCCCACAGGCTGAATTCAGCCCTCCACCTTGTTTTATCCAGCTGGCATCTTTTTTCTGCTTGGGGGTGGCGGGGGGGTGTGCAGGGGCAGGAAGCACTGAGCTCTTGCTTAACTGTTAAGGAGTAGTTACATTTATACAGTCCTAAAATTATATTCGGCCCTTTGAAGGCAACCACGAGGCTGATGTGGCCCCAGGTGAAAATGAGTTTGACACCCCTGACCTAGAGGCAATAACAACTTGGAGCAATATGCATATTTTGCTCCCAGATGTTTGTTTTCCCAGATCTCCTCTAAACAGTATCAGAGTTCTTTGGAGAAATGGCTGACTCCAGGGGTAGTGTAGAAAAAGTATAAGCTGAGCCTAGAACATCTTGCTGTACCAGAAACTAACAAAATGCTCAAAAAATAACAGGGACTTGTCAAAAGAGTACAAGATCAGCTTAAAGAGGTTTCCACTGGCAAATTGGGACAATATAAGCATCAAAAGAAATCATATTAGCGTTATAACCCAGTGACTAATCAAATGAGGATAAAGGAAGGCACTTCCTTATCGTAGAATACTAATAAATGTAGGACTGGTGGAGCTAGAAAATCACCATCTGGCAATTATCACAATAATAATTGGTTCTGGCAACAATCATTGATAGATATGAAAATTAGTGGGTGAAGCCGTGGCTGGTGTGGCTCAGTGGATTGAGTGACATCCTATAAAACAAAGGGTCACTGGTTCAATTCCTAGTCAGGGTACATGCCTGGGTTGCAGTGCAGGGTCCCTACTGGGGGCATATGAGAGGCAACCCATCAATGTATCTCTCACACATTGATGTTTCTCACCCTCTCTCCCTCCCTTCCCTTCTCTCTAAAAATAAATAAATAAAATCTTTAAAAAAGAGTAGTGGGTGAAAGTTTGTTGAAGAACAGAATACATATGTAGGAATACTTATGTAGTCTCAAAGCATCTCCCCACAAATTATTTATTAATTAGAGATTAAAAACAGTAAGTTACAATAAAGAAAAATTATAAACCCCACCTTAATCAAGTGATCCAAATTTACCTCACCAGTAACGGGAAAATCAACATCACATGCATGATACTTCAAAAAGAACAAAGAATCACTTCTTTGATATTCTTGCCCTAAATGTTTAGTTGAAATCTAATCACAAGAAAACATCAGACAAATTCAAATTGAGTTACATTCTCCATGACATAACTGTCTTCAAAAATGCCAAGGTCATGAATGACAAAGAAAGACAGAACTGTTCAGACTGAGGAAGTTTAAAGAAACATGAAAATTAAATGCAATGTGTTCCTGGACCTGAAGAAAAAGTAATTTTGGCTTGTTTTAATTTCTTTTTTGTTATAAATGACATTATTGGGAAATTTGGATAGGATCTATGAATTCGATAGTAGTATTATATCAACGTTCATATCCTGATTTTGATGGTTGTGCTTGTTTTTTAGGAAATGCACAGTGAAGTATTAAGAAGTAACAAGGCATCCTGTATATTCGGAAAAACATGTGTATATATATATATAAGTATGTATATATGTGTATATGTAATCTATAAACCCATACATACGCATACATTGTGTATATGAGTGTCTTTCTATATATATGTGTGTATAAAAATTGGTGAGAGAGATGGAGAATGATGCAGCAAAATGCTAACAATCGGGGAGCCTGAGTAAAGGGTATATAGAAGTTCTTAGCACTATTTTTGCATCTTTTCTGTAAATTTAAAATTACTTCAAAATTTAAAAAAGTAAACAAATAAGCACAACCAGAAAATATGAAAATAAAATATTTAACAATTTCTCATAAAGCATAAAGCCAACTTCCATGGGAGTAAAGGACTTTCCTGGGAAGAGAATGTAAAAGAAGAGAGGCCAAAGACAGAACTTTGGAAGTACTCATGATACCCTAAACTACATGTCCAACAGATATTAAATAATTTTAAGGCAGCCTAAACTAACCTAGCTATTATAATGCTTTTGTAAATTATTGTACTAAGACACTTTTATTTTTCCTACACATATTTGCACAATCATATTACACTAGACAGTTTAACAGCTAGAACATGCCTATGATATTTTTTGATTACCCTTGAATCCATTGTATTAAGCTAAGGTAATCTCTCAAATGTTTCAACAATCTTTAAAAATATGTGATGTTACTTTGCCTTGTTCTTTTTTTTTTTTTAATAAAATTCCTTAGAATGAATGGTATTCCAAACGCTTTTAAGTTGTCTAAATCAACAATTTCCAACTGGTGTGCTGCAAGAATTTTTAAAACATGCAATACCTGACTATTTAGTCAGGGGCACTTAACCCCTTTCCCTTAGATTGTCAGATAAAAAAAATGACAACAGCCAACACAACAATAGCCATCCAATATAAATGAATCGAAATTATACCTTTTTTGGGGGGTCAGATTGGCAAAAAATATAAGGTATTTTTTGGTGTGCCACAGAATTATAGTAATTAGTTTATGTGTGCCATGAGATGAAAAAGGTTGAGATAGCTGGTCTAGATCACTGCTATATACAGCAGTTTCAATACACATATACTGCAAATAGGCAAGAAGGAAGGATGCTTAGAGACTTTCAGAACAATTGGACCTAACTGGGAGATTGTCTTAGAAAAACAATGTCTACAAGTAGCCAACAGGACTAGGGCATGGCAGAATAGAGTATAAGACGTTCTTAATGTTTAAGACTGAAGCTTTTTCATATAACTAAGATGGAGGTTCATTTATGTAATTAAAATTATGAAAATAGTAATACATAAAGACAATTCAGGTTTGGTACAATTTGTTTGAAAGACAGTAGTGATATTGGAATGAATTATATTGTTCATGTGCAAGAACACAGTATAAAGAATCTCAGACTCCACCAACACAAAGAATGTATAGAAACTTAGTTCTAAGAATAATCACATTTCCATTTATAGACTTTGGGTGTTTAATCACATTTTTTTAAAAATAGAAAATTGGTTCCTAAGCTTCATCCTTACCACTTACAGCCAAGGTACTCTAGGCTCAACCTAGGATATTCTTCCAAAGAAAATGGGGACGAATGAAACTTTCCATAATGAAAATTATGGGCCCATGATGAAGTTCATTTTATCTTATTGTAGATACAAAGAGACAAATTTCTGCCTACTCTATTTATAGAGAAATTTTAAAAAGTAAACAAGATTTCTTAATAAAAAGAGACAACAATTAAGTGGACATTAGTCTTTTTTCCTCAGGGCAGATACGAAAAAGGATTTAGTGTCCTTTGCATAATTTATTATAACCCTCTAGTACATGGCTGTGCTAGGAATTATTTAAGGATTATTGTGTGATTCCCCATGAAGGGGTAATCCTAAATGCAAACCAGACCTCTAGCTCTAAGTTTACAATTGCCTGTTAGAAAGTTCCACTTGAATGTTCTACCTTTCTAACACTTCAAATTCTGTTTATCTTCCAGATACGGTTCTGGGTTAGTATTGGCCACAACAGAAATTTGTGTAACATTTCAAAGGCAAAAGTGAAGCGGCAGTCATTACACTTTAAAAGTTAGTATAGGACATGAGATGCTATGGCAAGTCATGCACATTGTTGCTCATCAACTGGCTCACCTAGGAGTGGGGCAGTGGCGAAGTGTGGAGCTCCTTCAGCAACTGCTAGACCTTCTTTTTCAGTTTCTCTGAGTCCGAGGCCAGATGCCTGTGCAGTACCATGGCTCCTGCAGACACCTGCATCATCAATGTTGTAGGTGGTAAGAGACAGAGGTACAGTGCAGTGTATACTCAGGGGTCCAGGTGGTCTTGGTGGGTTCCATTTTGCCTCTTCTCACCTCCACTTCATGTCCAGCTCTCCTGCCTGACTATAAGCCCTACAATTTTATAGCAATTTTAGGTCCAGTTCCAGAAACAGAGGCAACTTCTCCAGCTCCCACAATTTCTTAAGGCCTCACCTCTAAAATAACTCCGATATTATGTATGATATAGCAGTTTTGCTTCTCTGATCAAAATCTGATACAGCTCTGGCTGGTGTGGCTCAGTGAATTGAGTGCCAGTCTGTGAACCAAGGGGTCACTGGTTCAATTCCCAGTCAGGACACATGCCTGGGCTATGGGCCAGGTCCCCAGTAGGGGGCTTGTGAGAGGCAACCACACATTGATGTTTCTCTCTTTTTCCCTCCCTTCCCCTCACTCTAAAAATAAGTAAATAAAATCTTTTTAAAAATCTGATACAGACAATGACATTGGAAATAATTCCAGGAGAACCAAATATTAATATTGGGTTCTCTGAATTTGGGTTATCTGATCTGATTTAAAGGCACTGGTGTGACCAGTTGTCAATGTGACACTGGTTGTCCATGGCATGCATTAGCAAAAACGGTTTCTTAATGTATCATCTGTGGGCACCTGTAATCAAATGGCTAAAGAACTCAAAGTTTCAGGTTATCAAGTAGATGCTTCCACAGTATATTTAAGTGAAAATAAGAAATACAGTGAAGTTAGTTGTTTTCACCCAAGAGATGATGAATTTAGGGCTTTAAAGTCTCAGCTCAAGATGAGATAAAAGACCAGAAAGTTTATGACAGCTTTCCTACAACAGCAAGGCTGTAATTTAAACAAAACAAAACAAAACAAAACAAAAAAACCCCAAAATTTAATCCTGAATTGCAATGCAATAGAATTCCCAATCTTACAGTTCTCCTGTTAAAGACAGGAAATTTATTTTATTTGAGCAGCAGTGAGCCTCTGATCATCGGAATGGGAATTTATGGGTAGATTCAGATGATACTGGAACACTTAGGGGGTTTTGCCCAACTCTATTTGAAGTCTGCAAACTCTAAGACCCTTGAATAAATCTTTATCATTTATTTCTAGTCAAAGTCTCCAGACTTTTTTTTTTTTTTTTTTTTTTGAGATTTTCTACACCTGTTAGCATTCTGGCTCTGACATTTTTCCCAGCTCCTGATAAAGTAACCTTTGGGAAAGTTAGAGTTCTTGTATGTTGAACAATGTACATTCTTGAGAATGATCAGTTCTGTATTCTCAGCCCTAGGATTGGTCCCAGGGGATTATCAGTCAGCTGTCTAACAGTCTGAATGATGGATGTCAGGTGGATGTCTGGTCCTGGATAATGAGTCCTTCAGGGGGTAATCAGAGGTCTGGTATGTGTCCAGATACATATATCTGGACACAAGACTGAAGTCCAAAAATTTAAGTTCCCAGGATAGCTAGAAGAATCGAATCGGTTCCTCACGCTGCAAGCTTCATAATGTTAATTTTAGCACCTTGGTTAAAGTGACTCCATTTTATATATTCCTTATCTTAACTCTTTCCTGGGAGGTTTGGCCTCTACTAAACTCTCCCTAATTAAAGTAAGCCCTTCTCTATTGAACTGAATCTAATTAAGATTTTCTAAATTTATTAAACACACAAAATCTGCTGCCAGTCACTTCCACTTTAGTTCGTCTCTTGGTCAGCTTACTGAATGCTTATTGAATCATTTATTGAATATTTTAAATATGCGACATAAAATACTGTGAGGCAGCAAGCTATCTTGTCTATCTTTAGAATTCTTGCTGCACATTTCCTTTTTAAAATCCTCCCCTAAAGTCTGCTGAAAAACGCAGACATCGCTACATGTTATGTCAATGGATGGGGGGGGGGAAAAAAGTACCAGAACCGCAGAAGTCTCGACACAAAGTACGGCACTCACATTCTAACCGCAACACCCGGATTAACATCAAGTATTCCTGTTTTCTTTTGCTTTTTTAAGTGACTATTATAATGGGAATTACTTAAATGCAAAGAACGACTGGTTTCAAGGGGAGACTGACTCTTCAAGGTGAAGGGACAAAAAGAGGAAGTCACGAGCACGACACCCACACCAGCAAAGAACCCGGCCTCGAATGCGCGCCTGCGCAGAACGAATCCTCTTGCGCAGAAGTTGGGCAGGAGAGGCTGGGGCGACCGGGGCGGGGATAGGGTTGCTAGGAGGACGCAATGACGCTACGGCCGCGGCCGTCTCCTCCACCAATGGGTGCCGTCTGCCTGTAGTGACTGACCGTTTACGTCACGCTGACGACGCGCGAAGGGCACACTTCTAAGGGCTCGGAGGACGTTCGGCCTCTGTGAGCCGCAGCGTTCCCCAGGAGCGTCGGTGTGTTCGCCATCTTAGGGAGTGAGTGTGCTCGGGCCTTCCCTGCAGCAGGAGCGGGGAGGGGAGCTCCTATGGGACGATGCTTTAGCTGTAGGCCCAGTCAGCCTTCTGTTTTAGGGAGGCCGCGTTGACCTCAAGGGCGCGTGGGCGAGAAAAAGAAGGCCGGGTCGGGGTCCCAGGGTGCCGGTGACTTTGGCCGACCTGACGCCCCCCCCCCGCTTTTGCCTTTCATCTAACCGCCGGCCCCTCTTTCCCTAGGGGAATATGTTTTCGTCCGTGGCGCACCTGGCGCGGGCGAACCCCTTCAACGCACCCCACTTGCAGCTGGTGTACGATGGCCTCGCGGGCCCCAGCAGCACTCCCGCCGGGCCGCCGGGCCCGCCCCGCCGCTCTCGCAACTTGGCAGCCGCCGCTGTGGAAGGTGAGGCCAGACCCGGCCTGCGCCGGGCCCGGAGGGCAGGGAAGGACGTGCCCTGCCCGCCGCGCCGCAGGACGGCGCCCAGTTGCTTCCCCGAAAATGTCAGCCCACTCTGCCCAGGCCTGGTGTCGGATCCTTAGCCCTCCCTCAAGGGCGCGGAAGGCCTAGGCACAGATTCCTCCATGACCTCCACGTCCTCAAGGGTGTAGAGACACAGAGGCCTTGACTAGCTCCTTATCTTCTGCATCGTGAGCCCGCTTGGTCAGCAGGCTAAGTATGGGGTAAAGTCCTTCCTAACCACTGGCCACCTGCAGTTCTAACTATGGGTTCTTTGATCAGGTTGTAATTTTCTTATTGAAGATACTACCCTCTCCCTTAGTCTGATTTCCGAAGTCTGATATTAGTTGACCCAGAATATGTAAGATAACTAGGTGTCTTTTAATACATGTTGTGAAGAAGGCGACTTGCAGCCTCAGGCCGTAGAAAGGACATAGTAATTGGTAGGGATACCTTCGGTCTTATTTCTTGGGATTCTTGGTGATTAGACCCAATTTAAATGAATTGTGTGTACTCCAAATCAAGTCCTACTGGAGCGGATGAGAAACATCACGTATGGTATGTGTTTCTGTTATGTCTTAATGTGGATTTAAAAAAGTCCTTACATATTCTGTACTTGAATTTAGAAAGTTAAAGCTAATGCCATTTGTGTAGTGTTGGATTGCAGGCATATATGTTTCTCTAGTTGTATGCTATAGGAATGGGTAAGTGGATGTCCTATTGGTTAGTGG
This sequence comes from Glossophaga mutica, assembly GCA_039655065.1. Taxonomy (NCBI): domain Eukaryota; kingdom Metazoa; phylum Chordata; class Mammalia; order Chiroptera; family Phyllostomidae; genus Glossophaga; species Glossophaga mutica. The sequence continues at coordinate 17,844,833 of CM077304.1, read as the reverse complement.
CTGGGGTAACCTACAAGTTTACAAGCTGAGTGCTCCTTCTGAGTTTGATTTGTACTCTGAAGTGTGTTCTTATCAGTAATTAATTTGAACTTTGATTTTAATCATTAATGTAGAAGAATTTTGTTAATATGACAAAATAAGAGCTAGTTAACTCACGGATAGAACCTTCATAATCTTTCAGTTATTGTTTTGATTTTGGCAGTTACATGCACTAGGTGGAAACTCATCTGTCAACTTACTTGTAACGGGGCCAAAGCGGTTCAGTTGTGATAGTGCTGTTTCACAGGGAAACCATTCTCTTCATTCCTGTGGCCTTCATCATCTGAAGAAATACTTACCTGATTTTTTTTCAATCAAACAGAGCAGTATAGCTGTGAATATGGATCTGGCAGATTCTTTCTCCTGTGCGGATTTGGAGGAATTATTAGCTGTGGCACAACACATACAGCATTGGTTCCTCTAGATCTGGTTAAATGCAGAATGCAGGTTTGTTTTGCATGTTGGACTGAATAAAGCATATTGTTGAAGCATGGCTGTTAAGTTGTAAGATGTAGTCATCTACTAACAAGCTGTGTGGAAACTTAACTTTCCAGGAGGTAAGTTGATAACCAGTAATAACATGAGTTTTATACTAAAATGCGTGGTGTGTCTTGTCTTATTACAGAGTACAGTTGTGAATATGGCTCCCTGAAGTTTTATGCACTGTGTGGCTTTGGTGGGGTCTTGAGCTGTGGTCTGACACACACTGCTGTGGTCCCCCTGGATTTAGTGAAATGCCGCATGCAGGTTTGTGTGGAGATGACAATGTTGAAAGTATTCTTGTGGGACTTAATTACAAATAATCTGGAGGGACTTTAGAAATGAGAAGAATTCGAAGATGTAACAACTGCTAGTAGGAAAGCAAACCTGCATTTCTTTAGTCTTTTTTTTTTTTTTTTTTTTTTTTAATTTTATTTATTTTTAGAGGGAGGGGGAAAGAGAGGGAAACATCCATCGGGTTGCTTCTCGAACACCGCCAACTGGGGCCAACTGGTGGACTGGCCACAACTGCAGGCATGTGCCCTGACTGGGAATCTAATCAGCGACCTTTTGGTTCACAGGCCGGCACTCAATCCACTGAGCTACACCAGCCAGGGCTCTTTAGTCATTTTATAAGAAATTATATATGAGAGTGGGTAATTGTTCATTGTTCACTATGTGAAGTAACTTCATATCTGTTAATTGATAAGATTAAGGCAGAGAGCTCTGTATAGATTAAAAAATGTACTTTTAGTATTTTGGTGTAAAAATTTTGTGGGATGTAGTTCTTATATATTCACTTACATAAAGTTTTTTTTGTGTGTTTTTTTTTTTTTAACAATTAGAATATCTTAATTAGAATTGTTGAAACAAAAATAATCAGACCTCAAAAATTTATTTGTTCCAAACAGGATTAGAAGTCTACTTATCTAAAAGAGAAAGGAAGGTGAAATAATTAGCAGGGAGAGGAAGGTGATGTATACCAGTCTTACCTAGTACTGGCAGAAATAGCGAAATAAGATGTTTTTTTCCCATTTAGTTTTCACTAGCAAAAAGATTATGACTTGCTGGCTCAGATGTTGCTTAGATGTTTTTTTAATCTGTGAAGTGTTTTTATTTAAGTTATATGCACTGTTTTTTAGATATAATGTTATTATATACTTAGTAGAGTACAGCATAGTGTAAACTTAACTTTTATATACTCTGGGAAACTAAAAAATTTGTGTGACTTGCATTATTGTAATATTATCTTTATTGTAGTTGTCTGGAACTGAACCTGCAGTATCTCCAAGGCATGCCTGTATAGTTCTCTATTATTTAGGCAGTAGCTTTAAAACTAATTCCTTAAAAGTGGTAAAGTGGGGTGGTGCAAAGTCTGTTAGGAATCAGTTTTATTATATATATATATATATATATATATATATATATATTTAAAGATTTTATTTATTTTTAGAGAGGGGAAGGGAGGGAGAAAGAGAGGGAGAGAAACATCAATGTGTGGTTGCCTCTCACGTGGCCCCCACTAGGGGCCTGGCCTGCAACCCAGGCATGTGCCCTGACTAGGAATCGAACCTGCGACCCTTTGGTTTGCAGCCCGCGCTCAATCCTTGCCAGCCAGGGCTATTATCTATTTTTGTAGGAATTTTACCCTCTGAACTAACCTACTTGAAGACTTAAATCTAACTGAACGAAAGCTAAGTACACATTTACAGAGATAATTATAGATACTAAGCTGATATCAGGCAGTGAGCTTGTATTACCTACCTTTTGTGTAGTTATGAAGTTTATTTTAGAACCAAAAGGAAAAAGTAATAACAAGTATTTATGAGAAGTACTAGCTTTTTGGTGCGTTTATTTACTAATTTTTTCTTGTTTTAAATGTAGGTGGACCCCCAGAAGTATAAAGGCATATTTAATGGATTCTCAGTCACACTTAAAGAGGATGGTGTTCGTGGTTTGGCTAAAGGGTGGGCTCCAACTTTCATTGGCTACTCTATGCAGGGGCTCTGCAAGTTTGGCTTTTATGAAGTCTTCAAAATCTTCTACAGCAACATACTTGGAGAGGTATGTGAGTTAACTTTGAAGTGGAAAGTCCTGAGCTTTTAATTTAAAAATTTAAACCCAAAAAGGATTTTTGTCTGATCCACCTCATTTTAGAACTGAGGAAATGGCCTCAGAAAGGAAGAGCAACATGTTTCAAATAATGAGTCTGTTTTAGCAACCACAGGATGAAAAAAAGAAAATGTATATAATTAGATTTTAGTGTTCCTTTCTTATTAGACTACTACTTTCCAACTAAGTTGGATTTTGAGTTTATAGCAAGAATTTAAGAGGACTTACATATGAGGCATGTCTTGGGTGGTAGCAAGACAAGACCTAGGTACCACATGGCAGGCACTAAAGGGTTGTACAGGATAGAGAAAGATGGATGGGGAGGACTTGCATGTGGCCCACCCCAGATAAGGGGAGACTGCCTTGCATGCTTGCCTTTGGCAGGTCAACAGAACCAGCACACCTGGGACATAGGGGACAGTTAATCAGGCAGTTTCTGAGGGGATTTTCTGGAAGCAGCCTGTTCTGGCCAGGGTCTAATAGGATAGGATAGGATCTGGTGGTAGTCACTCATGGAATAGTCTCTCCTCCACAGATATCTTTGTATAGTTCCATGGTGCCTAGATTTTTAAAAACAAACAAAAAAATCCTTCATATTGCAAATGTATGGTTGATGAAGTTTTGAAATCATGATAGATATTTGGTCAGTCTCGTGTGTGTTATCCAAGGACTTATATGCCAAACACTCTTAAAATGTCTGACATTTAACTGCTTCCTAGAACTAGCTCTTAAGGTAAAATTGAAAACACCCAATTCATGTTCCTCCTTATGTATCTCAATTAGGAGAACACCTATCTCTGGCGCACGTCACTGTATTTGGCCGCCTCTGCCAGTGCTGAGTTCTTTGCTGACATTGCTCTGGCTCCTATGGAAGCTGCTAAGGTTCGAATTCAAACCCAGCCAGGTTATGCTAACACTTTGAGGGATGCAGCTCCCAAAATGTATAAGGAAGAAGGCTTAAATGCGTAAGTAAACATTTGCCTAAAATTTATAGTATAAAATAGTATTCCAGCTGCATTTGTTAGCGTTAATCCTACCAGACTTTAAAAAAAGTTTTTGTTTCATGTCCATCACTGCCACCTTCCTCCCACCCCCTGCCTTTTTGCATAGAACATAAATTCCAGGACAAGAATAAGTTGATGGCATGGCTTGAGTACTGAATTAAGGATTCTTTTCTAAAGTAGGAACTATTTGTCAGTCTACAAATGACTTGATATTTGACCTAAACATTAACTGTTAACTTTTGGGGAGGGCTTATTACAATTCTTGTCATTTGTGTTCACAGTTAAGAATTTACATGTATAGTCAGGCCACAACATGCTTCCTTAGATCCACCTTTGCGGATGCCAATCTTGAACTGAGTTCTACTTGTAAACTTAACTGTTTCTTGTAGTTCCAGTCAAGAAACATCCAGCAACTTTTCTGGTTGTACAGTCGAAGGTGCTTGAGTCATTGGCATGTGAGATAAATATACCTGCATGTTAGTCTTAGGTTCTGATGGAAATGACATGCAATTGTGCTGCCATTTTTTCACTATCAGGACTTGACTGGTATGCGGACACTTCTGTTAATGGTGGAAATTCTGCTGGATGAGTATATGCAACTGAGTAAAATAAGTTTTCCGATTTCCTAGATTCTACAAGGGGGTTGCTCCTCTCTGGATGAGACAGATACCATACACCATGATGAAGTTCGCTTGCTTTGAACGTACCGTGGAAGTATTGTACAAGTTTGTGGTTCCTAAGCCCCGAAATGAATGTACAAAGGCAGAGCAGCTCGTTGTGACATTTGTGGCAGGTTACATAGGTATGAATTATTTAGGACGTGCTTGTCTGTGAAATTTAGGACAAATAATTATTTCCATTACAGAACTGTATTTTGAAGAAAAAAAATATCCCAAAGTAGTTAGATTTTCCCATAGCATTTCATATGCCCTTCAGAATTCATAAATACTTACTAATTAGTTCCTGATAGAATTGGTTTGTGGTTTGCCTGGTTAAGCTTGGGGATGTATTAATTTGACTGCTGTCCTATTTGTGGTGTTTTTGTTGTTTAGTTTTTCAAGAAAAGTTTTAATATAAGAGAAAGTGTTGATTAAATTGAATATAAAAACTTTTAAAAGATTAAGTAGACTGCTTTATAACCTTTCTTGTCAGTCTTACCCTAAATCGGATTTTTTCCTACGAACTAAGGTTTTATTACTTGGTCATGAGAAGATTGTTGGTTGTGATGTGATTTTTTTCCTAACTGACCCCATATCGAATCATATTTCTTGACTTTTTTCAGCTGGAGTCTTCTGTGCAATTGTTTCTCACCCTGCTGATTCTGTTGTGTCTGTGTTGAATAAAGAGAAAGGTAGCACTGCTTCTCAGGTCCTCAAGAGACTTGGATTTAAAGGTAGGACTGTTTTTCCTATGAAGGAAGAATTGACACTTAGGGTGTATTCCATTTCTCATTCATGTTTCCTATTTTCAACCAGGCGTGTGGAAGGGACTCTTCGCCCGCATCATCATGATCGGCACTCTGACTGCACTACAGTGGTTCATCTATGACTCTGTGAAGGTCTACTTCAGGCTCCCACGCCCTCCTCCACCCGAGATGCCAGAGTCTCTGAAGAAGAAGCTTGGGTTAACTCAGTAGACAGATCAAAGCAAATATGGACTGAATCTGCTTGTTGGTCAGTGTTGAGGAAAGTGCTAAAGGAACTTTTATATATATATGACAGTGTAGGAAACTGTCTATTCCTGATATAATTACTGTAGTACTCTTGCCTAAGGCAGGAGTTTCAAATTCGTTGTTGAAATAAACCCAACTGTTCATGATTTGTCTGTGACTTGATAATTATTTTTTAAACTAGCTTTTAAAGATTTCACCCTTCCCTGGCTGGTGTGGCTCAAATGATTGAGCACCGTCCCGCAAAGTGGAAAGTCACAAGTTCGATTTCTACTCAGGGCACGTGCCTGGGTTGTTCCCTTTCTAAAAAAAAATAAATAAAATCTTTGGGGGGAAAAAGGCTTAACCCTAAAATGGGAAGAATTAGTACTGAATAAGACCTCCAGAAAAAGGTGCAAACCAACCACTTGCTTCAGCACTCGGATCCCTGCTCACAAATTGTCATGTGGCTCAAGTTTTGTCATTTAAGAGTCGCTACATTTTTAGGAAACACCCTAAATTTTCAAAAATGTGATTTAATTGTTAACTATGGATAAGTGTGTGTGACTATATTTTGACAAGTTGATTTCAGCATATGATTGAATTTTGTATTGGGTACTATGCTTTTTAAAATCCCTGTGAATTTGGTAATCTTTAATTGTAAAATGTAATCTAAATCAGGCCAATTCTTAGAATTGATAGTTTTTATTTATTTACTAAAGACTTTATTTTATTTTTAGGGAGAGGAGAAAGGGAGGAGAGAAACTTCGATGTGTGGTTGCCTTCTTGCATGCCCCCACCTGGGGACCTGGCCTGCAACCCTTTGGTTTGCAGGCCAGCACTCAATCCACTGAGCTACACCAGTCAGAGATGGAATGACAGTTTTTAAAAGGAACAAAGCAATTGATAGTTACAAACCATTTTGGGTAATTCTATTCTACACAAATTTGACTTTTACATGTTCAAAAAAGTTTCCATAAGCTGTTGTCATTCTTGTTTCTAAAATATAATTGCTTAACAACTGCAATAGGCAAGTGCCCCTGGCAAGGCACTTGGGTGACCTTGAGCACTGAAATTTCGTCGTAGGTTTGAGCCCAAACTGGTATTTTAAAAGCTTCCAGGAAATAAACCACTCCTGTTTTCCCTTATGTTTGCTTAGAAAGTATCAAAGTCCAATGTACAATATACCGATAGTGAAAATGTTTCTCGAATCTGATGATATTTTACCTTGAGGCCTTTGGTTATAAATACCTGGGTTGGGTTGACAACTGAAGTATACAGGTGGGGCTCCACGAAAAGAACTTTCAAGGAGTCTTATCAGTGAGACGATTTCACTACAAATCCATTTTGTAAATTTAGAAACCACGTGTATCTAGTTGCATATTAACTTCCCTATCATTTGGTCTTGCTTACAGTGTCTGTCTCATTTTACCTGTGTTGGACAGAGAAAGGAAGAGTTACAGGTGCAAATAGGAGCCAAACTGTCAAGGTAGAGCGGCAGTCTGAGCCCAAGCAAGTGATGACAGTAGTAAATTAGCATCGGCACTGTGCATTAGTTTTTTTTTTGTGCAACAAATTTGAAATGGCTTGAAAGTGTTTATAATCTCAAGCTTTCTGTGGGTCAGGAATTCAGGAGTGTCTACTGGATCCTCCCTGTTCTGGGTTTCCTGAAGTTGCCATCAGATGGTAGCCATGGGGTCATCTCCAAAGGCTTTCACTTACCCAGGCTGGAGAGAATTCTGAGCAGCTCCCTGCTTAGTGGCTTAGTCTTCAACATCCATAGCATGGTGGCTCAGGGCAGCTGGACTTATTTCAGGACTCCAAAGTAGAGCTCAACGGAAGCTGAATTTTTTTTTTTTTTAATTTAGTCTTGGAAGATAGCATATCACTTCTGTACTTCGGGTCACAGCAGTGGAAGTTCCAGAAGACCAAATCTCAGACTCAGGGGAAAAGAACATAGATACCACCTCTTGCTGGGAGGAGTATCGGTCCCAGTGTAAGAACAGCCTGTGGGATTGGCTATATATGTGTATTGAACCAATCCAAAGCAGGACTGCATTTGAAAACAAGTGCAGTTCAGCCAGCCTTCACTATGAGGCACTTCTGCCAACCTCATAGGATTTGAGTTTTATTTTCAAGAGAGACAATTGGGTTTATTTTTTATTTTTTTATTTTAATTGTTCAAGTACAGTTTTCTGCCTTTTACTCCCATCCCAGCCCACCAAGAAAGACAATTGGTTTTATTTATGGATATTGTTACAATGTCCTGTGTTCAAGCTATTATATCTGTAATATCTGTAGTTAGATACTTCAAAGCTTTCTAAAAGAAAACCATTTCATCCTCAAAAATCAAGTAAAATACCCACTTAAAATTTTGTGTTCCATTTCACATTTTAAAATTTATAATTAAAATAAAGATCCTAATAAGGAAATTTTAATAACTGGCTTTTCACACTTGGTATAATTTTAAGTTCCATAAATTAGAGCCCAATAGAATGAATATATGCATATAAGTTTTTTTAAAAGATTTTGTTTTTTATGGGGAGGAAGGGTGGGAGAAACAGAGGCAGAGAAACATAAATGTGTGGTTGCCTCTTGTGCACTCCTTATTGGGGACCTGACCCGCAACCCAGGTATGTGCCCTAGAGTGGGAATCGAACTGGCAATCCTCTCTCGGACTGGCACTGAGGCACTGAGCCACACCAGCTATGGCTCAATTAATTCTTTAACTGCATTATGTCATAATGCTAGGACAAGATAGCATTGCATAGTAGCTTTCAGAGGGGTCACATATGAGTCAAATAGTTTTGAAGATCAATAAAATAAGCCCTGGCCTTGGCCAGGTAGCTAAGTTGGTTGGAGCATCAGCCCAAAACAGTGAGGTTGTGGGTTTAGTCTCTGGTCAGGACACATACAGGAAGCAACCAATGAATGCATAAATAAATAGAAGAACAAATTGTCTCTCTCAAAATCAAAAAATAAAAATTCTCATCTGAAGATATGTTTATTGATTCTTAGGGTTGGGGGGAGAGAGAAGGAAAAAAACATCAATGTAAGAGAGAGACAAATTGGTGGCCTGAATCTGCAACCTAGGTATGTGCCCTGACCAAGAATCAAACCCTGCAACAGTGGGACAACACTCCAACCCTCTGAGCCACCTGGCCATGGGGTCAAAATCAATAAATAACATTTTTTTAAAAACAGCCAGTTTTGCTAAATTATGCATACCTAGTGACATGTAAAATAAAATTGAACAGAAAAAGAAGTAAAAGCTTAAACAAATCTCCATTTTGTGAAAGCTTCATGAAGTGTTTTGACCATATTTTAAAATGAGTTTAGCATTTCTGCGATATTATTTTTGGGATGGAAGTGTCCATATGTTCATGAAGCCTGGTGTATGGCAGTCTTGCTGTTACTTTGAGTTATACACATTTTCTTTAGCATAAGATTATATAATCATTGTTTATAAAATTTTTATTATTTATTAGATAAATCAAAATAATTGTTAATAATTTCAGATGTCACATGGTTAAGGAGCAAACTGATTCCAAACCTGGAGGAATCTGTAGTTCAGTTAAATGCTGTGCCTCTCTTGCCATATCAAATAATGTGGTACCTTAATCAGTCAGCTACTCCTAACAGTTCTTAGAGAGAATCAATTATCTCTTTTAATCTTTTCATTTTATAAAGATTGAGCCCTGGCTGGTGTAGCTCAGTGGATTGAGTGCGGGCCTGCGAACCGAAGGATCGCGGTTCGATTCCCAGTCAGGGCACATGCCTGGGTTGCCAGGCCAGTTCCTGGCAGGGGACATACAAGAGGCAACCGCACATTGATGTTTCTCTCCCTCTCTCCTTCCTTTCCCCTCTAAAGATAAATAAATAAAAAATCTAAAAAAGAAAAAAAAAAAAGTACTTAAAAAAAATCTTAAAAAAAAAAAAGATTGAGGTACATTTTTAAAATACTGGTTTTTTTTAGAGCAAAAGGGGTGCGAGAGAGAGAGAGAAAGGCTAGTCATTGCTTCCCGTTTGCACCCCAGCTGGGGATTGAACCCACAACCTAGGTATGTGCCCTGACAAGAAATCGAACGTGCAACTTTCGATACATGGGACAACATTCCAACCAAGTGAGCCAGTTGGCCAGGGCAAATCATTTATCTCTTTTAAATGGCAGCTCTGACTTCACATTCGTGGTAATGTTCATAGGAGTATGTGAAATGTTAACTTCACCACTGATAGTTTAGGAATCTTTTGGTTATTATAATACGACGAGTTTCATAGAAGGCAACAATTCCAAAGTTTGAATGTTTTTATAGACTCTAACATGCCATGCATGCAACAGTCACTTCATAAACACTGGCTATACTGAATAAAAACCTAGGGAATATGTCTCCCACACAGGACATACTGTAATTCCATCTAATACTGTGCTTCAATGTACAGATCAGCTGGCTTTGTGGAGTGTGTATGCAAGATTTGAAGATGGAGGGATAATTCATATGAGGGGAAATATCTATATTCAAGACCCATGAGTCAGTCTCAGAGGGCTGTATTAACCAAGGTTAAAACTATTAAGACATCGTTAACATCTGAAAATATGTTGTGCCCCATTTTTACTTAGGGATAAACAATTATTACAGATTTTACTGACTGCACAGTTGGTTAGACTTTAAATGATACTAGTGCAGGGAAATTTCACAGCTGAAGATGACTCACCCGTAAGAGATCATGTTTATTATTGAAATAAATAATTTTACATTTCCTAATATTAGGGAACAGATTGAAAGTATTCCATTCTCCTGTATTTGCCACAAAAGCTATCTGACTTGAAGACAAAACCATGACCAGGAGCCTGGTAACATTCCAGATTTTAGGTTCCTTGTCAGTACGGCTACCAAACTACTGACAGATTTGTGAAGCATTATTTCAGTGAGTAGACCTAGAACCAAATAAGATGAGTCCCTCATTTTTTTGGCACTGATAGAAAAAAATATTCCTCATAAACGAGTTTTCAGATTAAATAAATATGTATTTTTAAATGAAGTTTTTATATTTTTTCATGTCGAAAATGCATTGTGTTTTATTAAGATGATTGCATGGAACCCAATTTACATTTCATTTGGTCTCATCATCATGAACAAATACTACATTAGGATGTACTGTACTACAGTGATCTCCCTTTGTGATAAAGAGCTGTTTACAAAAATGTCCCATTCTATGTAACTTTCTGTTATATTATTTAATGGCTTTGCCCTTTATTTGATGTGCCAGGCACTTTAGATATGCTAATGCTGATATTCACAGCAGCCCTGTAAGGTAGGTATTATTATTCTTATTTACAGATGAGGAAATTAAAGTTCACAGATAACTAAATTTGTTCAAGGTCACAGAACTAAGTGGTGGTAGAGCCAGGACTGGAACCCAGATATCTCTGCTTTTGGTGTCCCTTGTAGTTTCTATTATGTTAAAACAGACAGGAATCGAAGTCTTCAACAAACCTGTCTTTTGCCACTGTAATTATAGAAAAATCTATCATAAAAAATCATTGTAGTTTGGAATAAGAAAACTAAAATATCCCAAATACTAATAGTTGCTGTATTTTAGTAACAGCGTATATAATGGATTCTATTCTTAGTATTTAAGGCAAACACATACAAGTTCTTACTCTATCTTAGCTATGTGCTAAGTGCAAAGGGATATTTAAAAAAAAAAGATACAATTTGAGTGATCTAAAAACTCAAAATCTAATTTCAGACAGCTATGAAACCATTTGAAAATATGATGGATACCTAATACTTAAGTAAAATTTAAACAATAAGCTCTGGTTGATATGGCTCAGTGGACTGAGTGCTAGCCTGTAAACGAAAAGGTTGCCTTGATTCCCAGCAACGGCACATGCCGGGGTTGTGGGCCAGGTCCCCTGTTGGTATAGTTTCTCACATCAATGTTTCTCTCCCTCGCTTCTTTCCTTCCTCCCCCTCTCTAAAAATATTTTTTTTAAATCTTTAAAAATAAAAAAAGCAATAAAATTGTGAGGGAAATGTCAAGGGGAGTAGAAGTTCAGGAAAGAGAAGAGAATAATAGGGAATCCAAGAAGCAGGAAGAAACTTCCTTTGGGCTCAGTTTGGAATTATGTGAATCAATTTTAACACTAATCATAGTGGCTAAGATGTGATATTAGACTTAATCTTTAAAAAATTCACACGTTCATAGAAAAACTTACAAGGACATATTCCTCCTTCAAGTTTCTCTTACAGCAATCTTTCTCAAACGTCAACGTCCACACAATTTCCTCGGGATTTTATTACAAATGCGGATTCTGATTCAGTAGCTCTGAGGTGGAGCCTGAGATTCTGCATTTCTAATGAATGCCTTGGTGAGGTCAATGCCCTGGCCCCCTTGAGGGGAGAAGAGTGCTCTGTCTCTGTTGGTACTGGCCTGGTTCCAGACCCATGAGTAATGGTTATACCACAACTCTTCCCTTGGGATACTGATGGGATTAATAAACCCTCCTATTTTCCCCATGAGATACTTGGATTACTGTTTCTTGCAACCAGAGCTCTGATAAAGCCCCAAGTAGCAAGCTCTAAGTTCTGTAAGATCAGGGGGTACTTGGTATCCAGTGATGTATCCCTTGAAGCTCCTACACATGTGCTTGGCACGCAGGAAGCACTCCGTAAATGGATAATGAATGCAAGAGCCCTGATCCTGACGGCAGGATCCAGCGAGAACCCCAACCCCGTATAGTACACTCCCTGGCAGTCAGCGAGGGCAAGTCCCAGGGACTCAGAGGCTGCCCCGTCGGGATTTCCCAGTGCTACACTGGCAGACCCTGCTTCTCCCCACTTCTCTCTCTCCCTCTCTGACGTATAAGGTTCTTGCTAAAGAAAGTTTCAAGTGTATGTTTTAGCATGCTTATTTCGAAAAATCAAGTCTTCAACACTTTAAAAACTTTATTTCTACTGTCCAAAATAGAATCATGTACAAAATGGTATTTACTCCAGAACTTCATTATTTCTAACTTGTCAGTCTGTTCATAACATGACAGAGGTCCCATTAAAAATCAAGTCACTTCAATCTAATCTAAATAGTTTCAAGCTAATCCATATCTGAAATGTGTGTTATTTCATCTTTTATACTCTTAATCTCAGCTTGGACTATGGTGAAATTAGATATTTTTTCATTTAAGAAAGCAATTTCTTTCTCTCTTTGTAGTAAGTCAGCAACCAGTCTCCCAATGCGTAGTGTTAAATCATTTAGCAATGGTTCCAAACGGGAAAAATCCTTCTTTAGATTATACACCTTTGGCTTTAGATCGTTAGCAAAAGTCACTGTCTTCAGAACTTTAGCTCTATCACTTTCTAAGCTTAAAAACCTATCTGTGTGCCTGTTGAAATCACTCTTTAGCTCTGAAAGCACCTTCTTAACAGAATTAATTCTCTGTGAATTTTCAGAGGCTACCTTTCGGAGCACTGCCGTTCGGTCAATGCTATTTGAAAGAAGATCACCTATGTTTTTTACTGTATTTTTCTCTACTTTTTCTATTTTATTTTCCAGTTCTTGCACAGAATCTTTCAATGATGTTATCTCAGTTACTAAACCTGAAATACGTCGTATATCTGTTTTTATAGTTGTAGTCTTGAGACCAATATCTTTTGCCATGGAAATTGTATTTTGGTCTACTTTTGTAATATCTTGAGAAAGAGTTGTCAAATTGTTGTTCAGTGTATCCTGTTTTTCAGTTATCTTGTTGGACCAAGCTTTCAGCTCGGAAATTTCCTCTTGTAGCCGCTTTAGATGGGCAATTATTTGAAAAGACTTCAATTGTTCCATGATAGCTTCAGACTTCTGACACTATAAGAAAATATAATACCATAATAATTAAATTGGTTAAAAGCTTAACTTGAAATTCAACTTAAGTTTTATTAGTTTTAACCATAACTTCACTGCTCTTCTGGAAAGCATTTGGTAAAAGATGTATTAAGTGTATTACTAATGAATAAGAAGGAAAACATTAAGGAAATATAAAATGTTACTGGAAACAATATTTTTCAGTTATTATTTTTATACTATTAATCCTCTGTAGTGACAAAATGAGCTAAATGATAGTGACTTCTTTTTCCATTGCTGGGGAAGAGAGGAGAAAGGAATATCACATTATTTGGTACAATTCTCTCATTTCACAAATTAAAAACAGCCCCAAAATCAAGGGCCCCAAAACACACAGTTACTGGGAAGGCCTAGGTCAGAACTGTTCTTCCTCCACTACTGCTTCCCAACTCCTCCTTAAGCATTCCTTAATTCCTTCTCATGCGCAAGGCCCAAACAATTTTAGGTCACAGTAACAACTTTTGAGTGACTTACAGTCTAGTTAATGGTGACATGGCAGTCATCACCTACCATCAAATTTGGCTGAATGACAGCTTTTTGAATCCTCAGGGATGTTCTATTGACAGATTCCTTGTGATTCTTTTCCTCCCCTGGTTGAACAGCAGCACGTTGCATTGAACAGTGTGAGGTCAGTAGCTACTGGAGTTGGACAGACCCAGCAGCTTGATGGCAAGATTCCTAATCTTGCTGAGTCTCAACTTTCTCATTTGTAAAATGGGTCTCATAGTTAGCAAAGCTGTGGTGAGCATTCATGATAAGACATGCGAAATGCCCTACACAATGACTGAGATCCAGCAGGTACTCAACAGAGAGCTGTTAGGATGATGATGATGAATGGAGACCTCCTAGCTGTGTGACAGTGCGTTACTTCTCTCCTCCCCTGCTATGTAAAGCTGGGATGGAGCATTTTGATTTGTATTACATTGATAGTTCATAGCTGAACTGAAATATACAGATGCTGGGTGAATTTGTATAGCTTTTGCCAACTGTGCAAATATGAGCAGCAAGGCTGTAGAAAAAAGGGGTTTTTGTTTGTTTGTTTTGGTTTGTGCATTTGGTGAATTTACAGCATCATTATTGTATAATGAGATTATATTAAGCTTTGATCAAGATTATAGATTCAGCCCTGGCTGGGTAGTTCAGTAGGTTAGAGTGTCATCCTAATAAGATGAGGTTGTGGGTTTGATCCTTGGCCATGACACATACAAAAATCAACCAATGAATGTATAAATAAGTGGAAAAACAAATTGATGTTTTTCTCTCTCCCTCTCCCTTCCTCTCTAAAATAAAAAAAAGTAATAGATTTTGTCAAAGGTCTCCAAGTAGGTTGAGATTAAAAATAATGCCATTAACTTTGTAACTTACAAGTTTAGTTTTCTATGAAACCATAAGGTGAATAAATCAACATTTTTCATTATAAGAAAATAAAAGTATGCCTAGTTAATAGCTTCTAATAAAAATTTAAAGAAATAAAAACATATACTCTGGAAATTTACATCCAAGAGTTTAAAAAAATTAGGTGTTTGTTTTATAAAAGTGATTTATATGTGTGCTAAATGTTCTTTTTAAATGAGTCCGGTATTCTGTATCAGAAATCAATTCATATAAAATCAATTATCAATTACAAAGATACAAAAGTGTGTCTTAGAATATGGTAATCTGCCCTGGCTGGTGTGGCTCAGTAGATTGAACACCAGCCTGCAAACCAAAAGGGTCACTGGTTCGATCCCCAGTCAGGGCACATGCCTGTATTGCAGGCCAGGTCCCCAGTATAGGGGGTGTGTGAGAGGCAACCTCACATTGATATTTCTCTCCCTTTCTTTCTTCCTCCGTTCTCCTCCATCTAAAAATAGAATAAAATACAAAATAAAAAAAAAAAGAAGAATATGGTAATCTTCCTTAAGAAAAGATCAACAATGTAATTCAGTATTTGATATATAGGGAAGTTTTTGAAATTTCAAGTATTTCTGTTAAATAAATGAATATAAGAAACAGAGGAAGATAAATTTGGTACATCTAAAACTCTCTAATGACATTTTTAAATAGGGAAACCTGTGTATAAAGGAATATACACGTGTATACACACAATGGTTTTCTCATGAAATCCTTGTAGAAGGGCAGTTTTTGCTTCCCTTGTAACTGCCACTATAGAGCACTGGCCACATTGCTTCCCTTTATTTTCTGTAACTTACTATGATACACACAAACTAATAATAATATTGAGGTATCAAATACAGTGATAGACCAGAAAAAAAAAAGTGGAAGTGAAGAATACAAGAGATCACCTCTTATCTTACAGGATGGATGTTGAAAGAACAAAGTTCCAGCTAACTTTATAATCTATTTTATTAGCATGAAAATAAAAGCAAACAAATACATTTTGTCAGTGCACATAGACATGAACTTAGAAATTCAGAATTCAAGACATTTAATGTTAGGATTCCAGAAATTAATGCTATGCCTTTTTAATAGTAGCACACTTCCATTTTTATGATCAATGGCTGTCTACCATAGGAGAACATGTTTGGAAGTTTTCAAAAAATGTGCAGATTTACATAGTAAAACTACATGACCACAACTGCCTTTTGTAGCCAACTGCTTTCAAGTTCTTTGTGCTTAATTCCACTGAAACTGCATTATAAAACTGGGACTACAGTTGGTTATTGTCAAGAATAAGCAAGAAGGAACAGTACTTCCATATGCAGTTGACGCAGTTTTCAATGCCGAGTCTGGACCCTCTTGATACATCAGTTTACCAATAAAAGTCCCAAGGCCTCCCCCAACCCTGCACATTTCTGATTATCATTGTTCAAAAAAATACGCCTGGATCTCTGCTTAATCACATATTGGTATGTCCATGTCTTATTCCTTGTGACTCTATTATAGTTTTGAGTAAAATAAAATCACCATATGAAACCAATTTGGTTAGGCAATTAATTTGGAGACTCTTTAAAATGATGGACTTTTAATTACCTTAATTTTCATCATCTTTTTTCATTTTTATTTTTGTGTGTGTGTGTGTACTCAGCCCGCTGTGGGGAGTGGCCCTGGGGCAAAGGAGAGAGGGTGGAGGCTGAAGAGCAGAGTCTTTTCAATTTGTTTCATTAAATCCCATGCCTAAGTTGGAGAGGTGGGAAGTTGTACCTCTGGATGAGAAACCCAACCCTAACGCTAAACCCCCTCTCCCCCTTCCCTGCTCAGGAACCCAGAGGAGAGCCTGAAGAACTTCGAGATGGGGGAAGCTGAATCGACCCTCGGAAAGGTAAAGCCCTGAGGCCTCGTCCTCTGAGCATCTGGCACATCTGCCCGTGGCCTTAGTTTGCAGCCCCGTGTTGCACATTTCTGCTTGTGATGCAGTTCTCCATCTGGTGCATTAAAGGCCAGGGCAGTGTCTTAACTTGTCTTGACTTTAACAAACTTGGCATGAGCAGGCTGCCTAGCAAACACCTCTTAAATGTCATTAATCCACAAATATTGACTTAATTCTTGTCAGGTAACTGGTACCATTCTGGTCCTTGGGGGAAATAGTAGTGAGCAGAAGAAATAAATCCTTGCATTCCTAGAACTTATACTGGGGATAATAGTTAATAAAATTTGTTACACAGAAATTTTGTTAAGGGGATAGGGAGTTGGAAGTTTACAGTTTTACATGGCAGGGAGTGAGGGGAGGGTCCAGGGAAGGTAACATTTGAGAAAGACCCTCAAGGACAGGAGCATTCTAGGCAGAAGATTGGTGTAAAAGTGTGAGCAGGGAAGGAGGGAAAGCGTGGAAAGAGGTGAGGCTGGAGAGTTAGGGAGGTGGCAGGCCGGCTCTCATTTTTTTCTCATTTTGCTGCTTTTTCCTCTTTAAAATAGGCCACAGGGTTTGGTGTATGGTTTCTCTGGAGATCCTGTATCTAGTAAACTCAAGACTCTGTAATACAGTCAGAACCTTAAAAAAAAAAAACCCCAGCTATGCAGAGACATTCCAAAAGGCCATACTTCAAAGCATACACACTTAATTCATAGGAAAAACCTTCAATAAAAACATACATGGAGGGGCAAAAGTAGGCTTACAGTTACTCACAAGGAAAAAAGAACAATAATTAATAAGTGATAATATAAGAATAAACTATTTCATGTACTCACAACTGTAAACTACTTTTACCTCACTCTGTATTTACTATTATTTAAAAATTCTTCCAAGTGTCCGTAACACAGTTTAGAACCTTAACAAAAAGTAAAAAAAAAAAAAAAAAAAAAAAGTTTCCAAGACTCCATAGTTTTCAAAAAGTGCATATTAATTCATAGCAAAGCACCCCAGACTTGCCGTTGGGCATGATATCTTTTATTTTAGACAAAATTTCTATGAACTCCATTGTCTGGATTCTTAGCCAGTAGTAAATTACAAAAAAAAAAAAAAAAAAAAAAAGAAGACCTGGCTGAGACTGGCATTTTACCAACCGACCTGACAGAAAGACCAGGTCAGGTCAACTTTTAGGGTGACAGAAGTGGTAGAACAAGTACAATAGATATAAGGTTTGAAAAATAGCAAACTGGGGTCATTTAGTAAGGAGGTAATCCTCACTAGCTCCTAGAGATATTAATATATTTGTATATTAATAGAAATAGGTGAAATTCATAATGATGACTATTAATTGTAAGAAAAGCATTTAAAAATATTAAGTATATTGCTTCTTAAAAATAGAGAAATATATATTTTAAAAATATTTCTACTTAAAATGGTTAAAATAAAGTAAGTTTTACTGCTTAAAGAGATAAGCTTTGATCATCGGGATAATCCATTTATGTGGACATCTCCCTTCTCTTCCTATAATGCAGGATGACGTGAGACCTCATCACACAACGCCAAAGTGTGGAACCAACCCACTGATGCGTAGTAATATGGTTCATCAGAATAGATGCAGTGCATTTAGAAATCACTATCGATTCCCTTATTTTCCAGATTACGTTCTTCTAAAGCTCCCTTTTCTCTTGTACTTGAATATACTATAAAGTCATGAACCTTTCCTTTCAGAACATCTAGTTCATTTTGCATCTTTAATATGCTGTTATCGTACTGAAGTCCTTCAAGGGTTTTCTGCATCTCCATGATCTCAGATACTGTTTTGAGCATATCCTCTTCCATATTAAACATCTGAATAGTTAAGTCTTCCATTTTCTTTTCTGTCCCTATCAGGTCCTGAGAAACTTTGAGAACAGAGCGAATTGCACTTTCTATGGTTGGCAAATGTGTCTTGCATTCTTCCACGTTGGGTTCGTAGCTGGAAAGCTTGTTGGTCAGGTCTTCATCTCTGGCAAAGAGAGCATGCTGTTCCTCTTCTAACTTTTCAACTGCTCTTGTATCAGAGCCCAGCTGCTCCTCGACCCGCAGAAGATCCTCCTCTTCTTGTCTTTTCACTGTTCTAATATTTCTGAGTGTGCTGTCTTCTAAATCTTTTAGCCTTTCAGTGAGCAATTTTATTCCTTGTTCAGCTGAGTTAATTTGGACAGTAACTTGAGAATGTATATGCTTTGATTCCGACTTGAAAATGCCTGTATTAACATTTATTTCTTCTAGGCTTCTCTTCCAGAAATTTGTAACATTTTGGAATTTCTCATTAAGGCTTTGCATCTTTTGAGTGAGCATCTCTTCATTATTTTGAATGTCATGCACAATATGCTGGAGGCTGGACACTTCCTGCTCAAATTGGGTCACCAAAGACATGGATGATGTAGCTTCCTGCAGGATACTTTCAGTAGACTCAAGCTGCATTTATAACACAAAACAATTCCCAAGGCTACTTAATAACTTATAGATTAGGGAAACACACTTTAACAAGCATGTGCCAAGTTCAAATTCTGAAGATGTCTAAAATACCAAGTATATCAGAACCATACTGACAAATACATTTGTTACTTTAATGCTGTTTTAAAATACTCAAAACAGATTTAGTAGATTAGTACTATAGCAGAAAAATACACACTTGAATTTATAATCCTATATATTGGCACACTTTCATGGAGGGGTATTCAAGTGAAAAATAATGCTGAAGGAGCCTAAAGTATATTACATTTCTTTCTTTTTTCACTCCAATGGAAAGTGACTTAGTTGTTATTTAAATAGTTATTTGGCTTTTTTAGAAACTGTAAATAGTTACAAAACTTATTAACAGAATCAGGTATCACAAAGGCAAAATGAATTAAAAAACTCCACAGTTTAGTGAGACAACTTACGTCAAATAGTAAAGAGTTCTAAGTAGCTGCAAATTATGGTAAGCTCCTGGCATGTTCCGATATAATCCTGGAACGTACATGGGCCAGGTTGTGGACCTCTCTTAGTCTACACTCACACAGATCACAGCCTTAGAGACACAGGAAGGCCTAGAAATGAACATCAATTTATCAAATGTTTGAAGCCTTGTGTTGAAGGCAATACTGTGGAAGACACAGTTCTGCCCTTCAATAGCATAGTTTAATTGGGGTGAAAGCCAAGTCTATGCGACAGGGGAAGAACTATGGAAGCACTGACATGGGGCATCCAAACAAAACTTCAATGAGCAAGGAAAATATTCTAGAAGCATTATTTACTATCTGCTTCCCGTTACTTCCTCTAAATTATTCTACACACTACAGCCAGATTAAGCTTTTAGAAACTGCTATGTACATCATAGTACAACATGAAAAAACCCACAATGTCTCCTAATACTTCTAGGATCAAGTCCCAAATTCCATAATGTCTCTTTATGCTCGTCTTCCTTTCTCTTTGCTTAGCTAAGTTCTGTCCGCCCTTCAAGGCTCAGACCAGATCGCAGCTTGTCAGTGGAGTGTTCTGCCATAGCCCTAGCCTGACAGTTTGAACTCCCGCAGCACATACCATATTGTGCATTTGCCATCTATTTAACACTGAGCGCATATAATTCAAGAATTTTTGAGTGTTCACTCTGCGCCAGACCTATGCTAGACACTAGGTATAAAAATATAGACATAGTGTAGTCCCTGGCTTCACAATTGGGTTAAGGGAGGTAGTGCCTTGGACCTTTTACATCATATATTCTAGAGTTCCAGTAAGACTTATTAAGTGTCCTCTGTTTCATTATTAGGCAGTAGGGATATAAACATAAGAGATACCGTGTTTGTCCTAAAGATCAGTAAAGGAGACAAATGAACAATGACAAAAAGATCACAATAGGTTATGATTCGTGTCACGACAGAAAT
Organism: Glossophaga mutica; assembly: GCA_039655065.1. NCBI lineage: Eukaryota > Metazoa > Chordata > Mammalia > Chiroptera > Phyllostomidae > Glossophaga > Glossophaga mutica. Next base: position 17,824,466 of record CM077304.1, on the reverse strand, counting down.
AGCACGGGAGAACGGATGCTTGGAGGTGAGGTCAGACTCTGGGTGTCAGTGAGAAAAGGCTAACAAGTGACTCTGAAATCCGACCCTTTAACAGGCTGATGAAGGAGAGCTTCCAAATCCTTTAGGGGAAGAGACCATGTTTTATGCATTTTTGTAGTCCCTGTATCTTGGGGTATAAAGAACATGTTTGTTGATGTTTGGGAAGAAAAATGGCCATAAACCTTCTGTGCCCACCCCAGTTCCAGGTGACAGCTGGGAACAAATGTGTGACAGTACAATAAAACAACGCTGAGACCTTGTTTACAAGTTATTTCTAATGCGCACATGTAGCCCTAACACAAGTTCCTTTAAAAAGCAATTCTGAGAAATTTGTGCACACTGGCGGCATTGCTAGGTTTAGTTGTCTCATTAGCAGCATTCTGAAGAGGCAAGCTTGTCTTCACCTAAGGTAACCCCTGCAGGGGGCTGCTCATCAGAGTATAACCTGAGGCAGTAGACCCCAAAGGTTGGGAAGATCAACTTTGCAAGATAATAAGGTCTCAAGATTTAATCTGCAAATACGAGGTGGGGGGAAAGTAAGTTTACCGTTGTTCGTATTGAAAATAATACAATAATTAATAACTAATACTATAAGAATAAACTCTGTTTTGTGTACTCACAACTGTAAACCCACTTTTGCCCCATCCTGTATATATAGTGCCTAGTAAACAATAGTTAGCATTTACAGACTGCCGTATATTCTAATAGTTTTTCATTTAAAAAAAAGAGTTAATACCTTAAATTTATTACTGCTTGAAAGTGTTCATAGAGTTTACATATACATTTTATCTCATCTGATCTTTAGAGAAAAACTTGTTATTCTCGCTTAATGAATAAGGAAATGGAGGCCAAGAGAAGCCGAAGTGATTTTTCCCCAGGTGATGCAGTTGCGATGGGAGCCCATGCTTACCTGTTTTCCCCTCCTACTGCACTGTGCTGCCCATCAGGGTCAGCTTTGCAAAATGGCAGCTGTTGTTACACTATTCCTGGGGTGGAGTAGGAAAGAAAGAGCTATGCAAAGACTGGATATTTTTTGGATCCTATGATATTTTAAACATCTGCTACAAAGAGCATTTTAGCCCTGGCTGGTGTGGCTCAGTGGACTGAGTGGCGCGGCCTGCAAACCAAAGGGTCCTGTTGGATTCCCAGTCAGGGCACATGCCTGGGTTGCATGCAGGCCAGGCCCCTAACAGGGGACACTCGAAAGTCAACCACACATTGATGTTTCTCTCCCTCTCTTTCTCCCTCCCTTCCCCTCTCTAAAAATAAACAAATAAAATTTCAAGAAAAAAAAAAGCAGTTCAATTGCTACCAAAATTTTGATTTAAAAAGGTAACCTTTCTTCAAAATTTGCTTCAATAGTTTTTAAGCTCATAAAGTTTCTGTCTCCTGGATTTTTTTTTTTTATCATTATGTTGCTTCTGATTAGAGGGTCCCCAACAATTATAGCCAGATTCCAACTTGAGCCCTACCTTGAAATGTCAATTCTTGCAGCTCCTTCCCAGAGGCCCCTAAGCTCACATTCGATCCCCTGGCATGTTTAAGGGGATATGGAATTTTCATCCGTGGTCTTTATCTTCTGAGGGAGTATGTGCTCATCCTGTGTATCTGGCTGCAGGAACTGAGACCCTCTATTCCATCTACCTTATCTACCTTATGACATGAGTAAAGATTTAGTGGATGAATAAATGAACCAACAAGACATGTTTCTGGATGACAGCTTGGTCCCTAGTAGCCAGGCAAGGCCCCCACATGATGCCTTATTGATTACAGCAGACCCTCTCCTGAGAAGTGCAGTAGTTAAATTTTTTTGTCTCACATTTCTAAGAATCGCAGAAATAATGCATCTGCATTCATGGCTTGAAGAAACACAACAAAGACATGAATTTTCATTTGGTTACAAAATCATTTTTTAGGTTAGTCAGTCTTATATACACATGTACGTATGCTTACCAAGTGGAAAGAAGAGAAATAAATACTGACGGATCTTTGCCCAACAAATGCTTTTCCTACTCTAATTTTATAGCTAAAGATCAATCACCTTTTCAGTGCTCTATCTAGACACTTGACATATAAATAGAAAATTGAGGTCACCTCAATATGAGCACATTAGTCTTTTCAAACAATAACATTAGTTATAGTAAAAAAATCTTTGTCCTTTCAAAATATAATTTAAGTCTAAATTGGATTGAAGGGACACTGCAAAGACATAGGGAGACCTATGAGAGTTAAAACCGCATTGTCTGAAAGGTAGGAAAAAAGAATTTATGAACTGGGGTAGAATGGTGATAGTGGGGAAGAAAAATGGGAAAAATCTTCCTAAATAAGTCAATTAATAATTACCTTTTCTGAAATTAAACTGATTTTACTTCGAAGTCCTTGGAATTCATTGGTTTCTATTTTCAATAACTGGTATTGGTTTTCCACCTTTGCAAACTTTTCCACCTGCTGAAATACAAACCTGGAAAAGAAAAAAAATCACTATCACCTAATTCAAACCTATTTAAGTCTGAATTTTTTTTATTTATTTTTATTTTTTTAATTTTTAATCAGTATTTTTTAATTGTTGATATTGTACAGTTTTCTGTCTTTTACCCCGCCCCAGCCCACCACCCCAGCCCTCCCTACCTTCCTCCCATTTCCACCCCCCATAGTTTTTGTCCATGAGTCCTTTATACTTGTTGCTCTAAACCGTTCCCCTTTCCCCCTGAAATTAAAAGAGTATTTTATACCCAGTTCTGGTAAGGACAACATAAATTCCAGCATGGGTAGTTGATGTGGACCCTGGCTCGTGGGGTCTGTGATATTGTGGATGAGATATGAGAAATTCACACAGACTACCGAGTCCTGTGGAGGAAAAGGGACTGAGTGGCTTCTCTCTCAAGAGGAGAAAAAGCCTCGACCCTTGCCTTGACAGGCCTTTACTGCTTTTCTTGGCACATTATATGATGATCCTCATTTACTATGCACAGGTTCGCTTTAGGTGGTTACCTTTTACAGAAAACAAAGGAGAAGATGCTGCTAATCACACCACAGAAGAAGGATATTTGCAAATGCAAAGGGAAAAGTGGTTGAACCGGTTACACTTATCCTTGGAAGGTTTAGCATGGATTTTAGGAAGTTACTTTGGAGATGTGCAGTAAATATTTGCTGCCTCAATTCAGGGTGAGGGAGTTTCAGCAAAAAAGCAAGTCTCAAAGCAGCCTAGGTACAATGCAGGCCTGATTCCCCACAGGAGAACCTATCTGTGGGCCTGGGTCCTGTGCATCTCTGAGTGGGAGCTGGGCCCATACCGCCGTGCAGAATGGTCTCCTATAGGTAGTGGCAGCTTTTATTAGTTTATCTGAATAAACATTTACACCCTAACTGATGTGGCTCAGTGGATTGAGTGCCAGCCTGAGAACCAAAGGGTCCCCATCAGGGTGCATGCAATGGGTTGTGGTCCCTGGTTTGGGGTGTGCAAGAGGCAACTGATCTATGAATCTCTTGCACATTGATGTTCCTCTCCCTCTCTTTCTCTTTCCCTTCTACCCCTTTAAAAATAAATAAATAAAATCTTCAAAAAATATTAACTGTTTAGCATTGAGGAAGATTTTCTAGAAGTCAAAAATGTATGATGAGAGGAGGTGGCTTCAATTCTGAAAAACTAATTTTTAAAACAGGCATCCAAGCACAATTTACAATAGCCAAGTGTTGGAAGCAACCTAGGTGCCCATCAGTAAATGAATGGATCAAAAAACTATGGTACATTTACATGATGGAATTCTATGCAGCAGAAAGAAAGAAGGAACTCCTACCCTTTGCAACAGCATGGATGGAACTGGAGAGCATCATGCTAAGTGAAATAAGCCAGGCAGTGAAAGATAAATACCATATGATCTCACCTTTAACAGGAACCTAAACAACAAAACAAACAAACAAGCGAAATATAACCAATGACACTGAAATTGAGAACAGGCTGATAGTCGCCAGAGGGGAGAGAGGAGGGAATTTCAGGGGGAAAAGGGGAAGGGTTTACAAGAACCAGTATAAAGGACTCATGGACAAAAACTATGGGGGGTGGAAATGGGAGGGAGGTGGGGAGGACTGGGGCGGTGGGCTGGGATGGGAGTAAAAGACAGAAAACTGTACAAAATCAACAATGAAAATAAAATTTAAAAAGCAAGAAAATGAAAGATACCTTGACTTGGTGAAGAAGCAACTAAATGAGTTGTAAAATAATACAGATAATAAAATTACATATATACAACAAAAAACAAAACAAAACAAAAAAACCCCAGGCATCCAGATTAGCACCCAAGGTGCTTCATTTCCTTTTTATATGTCAGAGGCACATTTCAACAGTAATTCAAAGCCTTTTCACACTCATCTTCACTAATTTAGATGAGACAAAGAATTAGGGCTACATCTTGTAGTTGAAGAAAGAAAAGAGCTATAAGTAATTTTGGAGCAAGGATTTCTATTTCTAGGGCCCTGCCTCTTTTTGGATTAATATCAAAGAGGAGGCAGCATATCATACTGGTTGAATAAGGAGCTGGGCAACTTTGGCTCTCCCATTTACTCTCTGTAAAACCAGCTTGGATAAGTTACTGAACTTACCTTTGCTACAGTTTTCTCATCTGCAAAAAGGGGATACTACCACTTAGTTCACAGGGTTGTTGTACAGATAAATAGGCTCTTATTTACAAAGCTTTCAGACAGTGCCTAGAGCGCCACACCTCAGCTCCTCTTCTCTAAGTGCCCTGCCTTTTCTTTTGGACTGCTTTGTGCAACTGCTCTGCCATCCTCTGACAAGCCTATAGCGGTTGACAGAAGCTCCAGGCCTGTGCCCCTTTGAAACCAGGGATGGGTTTATAGCAAATGAAGGATGCAATGCAATGAATGGATGAGAACACTTATAAGACAACCATTTTCTTATCCTGTTTTGGGGTCTCTTCCCATTATCATGTAAGTAAAGGCCTTCAGGGCTTGAGTGTAGGAGAAAAAGACCAAGTTAATTGGCTACCATAGCAGGGTTTACAAAAGGCATCCTTTTGACTCCATAATCCATTGCAGTCTACAGACCTCACACGGGTTCGGGGCCTGGTGGTATTAAACTGTGCATTCCCTTGGAGTGTTGCCTCTGCATAGCTCCTTTAGGAATCTTAGATGGTGGCAGACAGCTGATTGAGGGCTAATATATTATAGGAGTTTGTCTGGCTGTTTCAACTTAATGAAAAAGAGGCAAATAACAAAAGGAGCTGTTATAATGGAACTTTAGCAAGAAAAGAAGTTCCAGAGCCACCACTGGAGTCAGTAAACGAGGTAGTCCAGTTTCCCGCTACAGCTTAATTTTTAGCGTAATACTGAATGTTCTGAAAAACACTGACGATATTCCCTTTTTAAAAAGCAGGACATTTAAAGAATAACTCTTAGATAAAACTCCATTACCAACAACAAAACGCTGAAAAATGGGGTTAGCCACTTTTACTGTACAAATGATTTATAAAGTGTGTTAGGTAATAAAAAGTGAGTTACCTGATTGTTTAAAGAGTTTTTGACTTCTTATACATAATTATCTCAAATGCGATGAGAAACTTTTATAAAGGCAATTTAGAATCTGTTGAAATTTCTAGAAGAAACTTACATTTTTTACAATGGAACTTCTGGTTTTCATTTTATGTTATTAAATAAACTAGTAAAATATTATCTTTGACTTGTTCAGTAATTTTACAACTTAAACTTTTTGAAAATGGAATTTCTTCAATCCTCTTATCTGAAAAATTTCGTTAAGAGTTTATAAACAAAGTCTGCAAACTAACACTCAAAGCCAAGTAGTTTTGGGCAACTGTTATCTCTAAATGTGTTTTTGTTAAATTGACAAATCAGGACTTTATCTGTTACACATTATCTTTACTTACTCTCTAAACAAGACTCGGAAGACTAAAGGCCTGAAGACACTGAGATAGTCATCTCTTCAAATCCTCCTTCCAATTTAATTTAAGTGTAAAAGGATGGATAAGCTGTGTTGACAGGGCCATATATATCAATGTTGTAACAATTATGGGCAGTGTCAGTAGAGTAAGCATTCAATATCTGACAAACTGACCTTTAGATGCTTAAGTATGTGTTCTAGAGGTAAAAATCTCCATGGCTTTATTATAATTCCAGTATTCTGAGAGGCCAAAGCCATCATTCTCTGGAGCATTTTACATCTGGCTCCCTGGCAACTGTCATCAGTTTTGGTTCAAATAAACTATTAATAAAAATTCTCTACAGTTTTGGACATTTCTTATGTTGACAGATTACTATTAGTGCTTTTTCCCAGGACAGTAACTAAATTTTTGGAAAGCTGAACATTTTGTGATATAATTTATCTCACATGAATATGAATCTTTGGATAATTAATGAGAATAAATTCAGTAACCAAAACCAGTTGTCTTAGATTCCAGGGAAGAGCAACATATATCTTTGAGGATACTAGGTTCTAATACTGAGTAACTTTTCCAATACAAATAGGTTTAACTTACTTAAAGAAGATCATGCATTTTAAGATATAAGAGTTTATTCAAAACAGTAAGTTCAGTACATTTATTCTTTTAAGATCAAGATAAAAATATTCCATAAACAAAAAAAATTAGTAAAATAACAACTAATGTATCTTTGAAGAGAACATTTAATAATCAACACTTTACATTATTGTAACAAGTCTTTTAAGTTCAACTGGATGAGTCACCACTAAAGTATAATTCAAAATTCACCAGCATAAAAAATGTTCTAGAAGAGGATGTACAGAGTTCCTTTTAGAATTCGATTTTGAAGATGAATAACTATCCTTCTAAGTACTTTAAAATGAGTGAAAACTGGAGGGAAAGTCTCATTTCAAACGTCTTGTCACAAGTGCTATGTTTTTGTAGCGTTCCAGTACTCAAATTCAGTCTGTAGCTTAGGAATAGGCTAAATTCATAGACACATGCACATGGATCAAAACAGAAATCCTCCAAACTTTGATATAATCATTAACGTTTGTTGCTTTGAGATCCTAATGAATCCTTTTAAGGTTGCAATACGTTGCCATTAGGCATTTATGGGGTGCGGCAAATTTCTCCCGGACAAATGCACGGTAGACTGGACATAACGGGTTATAAAAACGGGAAAGCTTCAAACGTGTCGTAGGCACTTTATAATAAAGTTTGATCGAATCTGCATCTCAAGAAATGGCTGACTCGTTCCAAATCTTAGCCTCACCTCCAGTTGAGCAAACGGGGCAAGTTACTAGTAAAAAGGTAAAACGAATTACAAGAAAAGAGCGAAAGAAAAAAGTTGGGGTGTCCTTCTTGGAGGTCGAGGCAGAGAAACAAAAGCCGCAAGTCTGGTGATGGAGGTGGAGATAAGAGGATGCCGAGCCGGGTGAGGCCGGAGCCGGACCAAGACATACCAGGGCGACCACGGGAGGCCGGACAAGGGGCCCGCACCGCCTAGCGTCCACTTACCAGGCCAGGCCCAGGCACATCCCCAGTGACAGGAGACTCACGCCAGTCCGGGGGTCCACCCAGCCCCGGCCTCCACTGTCCCGGGACTCTGGGTTCTTCCTGCCCTCGCTGCGCTTCCCGGGATCCGCGGGGGCTCCCTTGGGCCCCGACTTCTTCCGGTTCTTCACCTCAGACATGTTTGGAGGCCCCGAGGATAGCAAACCCGGGGCGGACCCTGCACTTTCGGGGAGCGGGACGTGGCCGCCCTAGCCTCCGCTGGAAGCCTTGGTGATGACCGCGTCCCCGCCCAGATTTAGCACCGCCCAGAAATCAGCCCTCTTTCTCTTCTGGCCATCCTCGCTGCTTCACGGAGTCCTCCCATCTTCCAGCAGAGATAGACGTTCACACAACCACCCCCTCCTTCCGCGTTAGTGCTTCAAGCCCTAGGAAATCTTAGCAGCTAGACTCTGGCAAGCCGCGGGAACGCGGGGCGCCGGACAGGGCAGCGCTCGCCACGCCCAGAACGCGGCGCGCCCCCTAGGCTTGGCCACGCCTCCGCTGTGGGGTGGGGCGCGGGGCGCCTTTGCGCGCGCGGGCACAAGGCGGAGCGGGAGCGCGCGCGGCGATGGCCACCCAAAGCTGGGCTCCGGGTGTGTTTATTTGCATGCGCGGGCGCGCTGCGTCTGGCTGGGCGGGCTCCGCGGAATTTGACTGCTCCGCGGTCCTAAGCTAAAGAGGGGCCGGTGTGAAGTAAGCGCGGATGCTTTATACCTGGGCGGCAAAGGTGAGGGAGGAGTGTGGATTGTCACCTCCCCGCGAGGACTTAAAGCAGCTACGTTAGCGTTGGGAGTGGCACCGGGCTCCCAGGGTGCAGCTGCTGCCTGAGGGAAGGAGGGACAGTCCGAGTGGCCCTCCTTTCTTTGTGTCTGGAGTGGGGTCCACCGAGAGGGTGGCCCAGGGGCCAGGCCTCACCTCGGCGCCCCGGAACTGGGTTGTCCTCCTGCGGAGGTCACGTCAACCTTTCGGCGGGTCGGAGGGCCTCGGGGGTCTTCGGGCACCCTGGGCTGCGGAAGCCCAGGCGAGGCACCTGGGAGACTTGGACTTGTCCGGGGACTGCGCCCCAAGTTCTGCTGCCTTTCGGAAGTGCTCGTTACCCACTCCCAAATTTGATTTCCAAGTGTGTCCCCACAGGGCTGCTTATCCCAGTAAGATCTTGGTGCGAAGGTCTGGGTAAGTTTGCGCCTCGTTTTTCTCCCGGAGCCGGTTCTTTGGTGGTTCTGTACCGATTTCAGGGACTCAGAATTGGGGGACAAAGTATCTTTTCACCCAGGAAGAGAAAATATCTAAAGAGGAAGTAGTTGACTATTAACAGTTTTCCTCGATGAAATTGCCATTCTTTAGAAAGAAAAATAGATTTTACATCTCTGAAGACTTTTGACTTTTGCATTTTGATGTGGCTACGAAAGATGGGACACTGAGAATTTGTTCCGGGTATTTCAGTTTGTGCACTTTAAAACTTACGTATTTTTAATAGGGCTAGGAAAAGTTGGAAATTAGTTTCAGATTGTCAGAGTTCAGAGCGTCTATTTGCTAGGCAATTGGACATAATTTGAAAAGTTCCTTTGTTTTGTTAAATTGAGTTTTATTACTAAAAATTAAGGGATGTTTTATGTTTAAATTGAGATAATAAAAACGTTATTAACATTTTAAAAATCTTACGGTCACATCTTTTTCCTTTGTCAGTTTCATGCCAGGGCAGGGCATTCTGTGAACCTCGACAAACAGAGGCAAATGCTCTACTTCCCTATGTTTGCAAGTGCCATGTTTGGTGGCACTTTAAAAATATATGGTCATTATTGAAACTTAATGATTATTGCTCCTTTTCTGAGCAATTTAAATTTCTTGTGCTTATCTCTGTTTTTGCACTGAGACATCACATTCTATTTATCTCTTTATTTTTTCCCCTAGTAGAGATTGTGAATTCCATCAGGGATATGGTTTAATCTTTTCTGTCAGGGCCTGGCTCATACCAGAGGCTCAAATGTTCATTGAATGAATAAATTAATGAACACATTTACACACTCCTTTTAATAAATACATTGGATAGAGTTCTGTTACTGTTTCAAAAACTTGCAAACATTCTGATCTGGGTTGTATATACATGGAAAAAACTGCATTCTCTTTGAAATAAAGTTGGTATACACTTACAGTATTACATTGTAAAGAATACGATTCTTTCTTTGTGGTCTATATTTCCTGTTGCTTTGTCATTCTTAGCAGCTTGGCTGAAACATTAGTGGAGTGACTGTATGAGAAATGTGTTTACCATTGAAGATGTAGAGCTGATGCAGACCTTGAGTGAGAACTAATATTTAATACTGACAACGTTTTATTTAGTCTTGTCTTGAATAAAGAAAACAGGAAGTTTTTGAATATTAGGACTTAAGTATGGCCATCGTTTATAAATTTTTTAAAAGGAACTTTTTTATTGTAAAAGTGATAATGTATATTGAAAAAATTAAGACACTATACAACAGTACCCAAAATAGACAGGGGAAAAGGCTTCAAGTCTTGCTACTTAAAAGTAACCTAAACATTTTGTTGGGAACAAACCTCTAAAGATCTCCCTGTGTGTTTACATATTGCCAGCACACCTTTTGTGTTGTACATGGGATCATATTTCTAATTTTTTCAATCAGCAAGATGACATTAGCATCTTTCCATGTCTGTTCATGGAGGTGGGTTTTATTTTGAATGGGTATATAATATTCCATCTTATATACATACCCATTTTTTAATCCATACTCAAATGGTGGGCAGTTTGGTGGTTTTCATTTTTCTTTCTCACCTAAGCACTCTTACCACTTTTTTGTGGGTGTTTTTTGCATGTACATGTGAATGTTTCCCCAGGGTAAATTCCTAGAAGTGACGTTGCTGGGTTAAAGAGAAGGCTTACTTTAAACACTTTTGTATCCTATATTGCCTTCCAAGAAAGTTGCATCCATTTTGTACTCACCTCAAGTAATGCAAAAGAATACTCATTTTCTCACACCTTTGAAGGCATTGGTTTTTGTCCATTTAAAAAAATCTTCACAAAAAATAATTTTTTAAATATTTTCGGATTACCAGTGAGGTATACATCTTTTGTATCTTTGTTGGCCTGAAGCGTATTTTGATGTTTGCCTGTAGCTCATGGTTAACAGCTCAGAGAGAGAAACATTTGAGGGAGGATGGATGCAAAAGCTCGAAATTGTTTGCTTCAACATAGAGAAGCCCTGGAAAAGGACATCAAAACTTCCTACATAATGGATCACATGATTAGTGATGGAGTTTTAACGCCCTCGGAGGAGGAAAAAGTAAAAAACGAGGTAAAGCCCTCTGAAGCAGTCTATGCTTTCTTTCAAATTTTTGGAATTTATGCCTTGGTTGGTTGGCTGGGTTGAAGGGTTGTCCTACACACCAAAAGGTTGTGGGTTTCATTTCGGTTGAGTGATCGATCCCCTGTTGGAATGCATATGGGAGGCAGCCTTTCAATATTTCCCTCGCATTGATGTTTCTGTCTCTCCCCTCTCCTTTCTCTCTGAAAATCAATAAACATATCCACGTGTGAAGATTAAAAAAATTTTTTTCTTTGAATTTATTTCAGAATTTGCACTGGTCTCTACTAATTTGTTGCAAACATACTGTTTGTATTATGCTAAACTACTACTTTTTTTTTAGCCTACTCAACAGCATCGAGCAGCATTGCTGATTAAAATGATACTTAAAAAAGATAATTATTGCTACATATCATTCTACAATGCTTTACTACATGAAGGATATAAAGATCTTGCTGTCCTTCTCCATGGTGGCCTTCCTGTCATTTCTTCTTCCAATGGCAAAGATTCAGTTGGTGGAATAACTTCATATGGTTTGTATGCATAATACTTCTATCAAATTGCTATCACACTGGCTAATTGCTACGGTTTTGTTTTATTCTTGATGGGTCTGCTGAAGACACTGGTCAGATCACTGAAGAATGCATGTGGAAAAGTGTTTTCCAATCTGAATATTTTTATTTGCTTCTATATTAACTCCCTTTTCTTGCCCAGTGAGCTATCTACTACTGAGGTAGTAATAGATATATCCTAATTTTTAGAGATAATAAGACAATATATAGGCCTTTATCTGAGTTCCTTAGTTCTATGTTGTATCAAGTTTATGCATAGGGAAGAATAAAAATCTTTAGAAATGTAAGTTCTCGAAAGGAATTCTGTATTCCTCCCTTTATATTCTCCTTCCCAGTCTTTAATATGAGAGAAAGAGATTGGAGTCAGAGAAGAGTAGGGTACAGGGAGATATAGATGGAGATTTCCGTTGTCTGTAGTCATCTTGGAAGCCATGCATTTGCTTTTATTCTGCTTTTCTTTCTGAGAAATCGGTTGAAGTTAATATGCTAGCCCCATTTTCTTCTCTTGGAAATTCTGAAGCCAAGGCCTCTCAGCCTTATTCTCTTTGGTTATCATGATATTATTTGAGTAACCATTTCAGAGTTTTATTCATACTCATTTTGTTTTGGATTTCAGTGAGAACAGTCCTGTGTGAAGGAGGAGTACCACAGAGGCCAGTTGTTTTTGTTACTAGGAAGAAGCTGGTGAATGCAATTCAGCAGAAGCTCTTCAAACTGAATGGTGAACCAGGATGGGTCACTGTATATGGAATGGCAGGTTGTGGGAAGTCTGTATTAGCTGCAGAAGCTGTTAGAGATCATGTCTTCTTAGAAGGTAAGTTTTGACTACCATATGTTGCTGGCTAAGGAGATATTCTTTAGGCATTGTATTAGTTTCCTGTTGCTGTTGTAACAAGTTATCAAAAAATTTGGTGGCTTAAAATAACACAAATTTATTATCCTACAGTTCTGGAGGTCAGAAGTCCAAAATAAATCTTACTCGCTAATTTCAAGGCATCTGGCAGGACTGAGTTTCTTCTGGAGGCTCTGGGGAGAATTGTTTTCCTTGTAGCTTCTAGAGGTGGTCTTCATTCCTCGACTCATGGTCCCTTCCTCCATTTTCAAAGCTGGCAGTGCATAGTATTTGCACATCTTTCTCTTTCTCGCTGATCTTTGTGTCTCTTATCGCATCTCCTTCTCTGACTCTAACCTTCTTGCCTCCCTCTTATAAAGGCCCTTATGATTATATTACCTCAAGGATAATCTGAGATAGTCTCATCTCAAAATCCTTAATTTAATTGCACCTGCAAAATCCCTTTTGCCATGGAAGGTAACGTTTACAAATTCTGTGGAATGGGACGTGGATGTCTTTGAGGTGTCATTATTCTGTCTACCATAGGTATGATGAAATTTGAAGTTTATTTTCATCCTAGCCTGTCACAGTGTGATTTGGCTAGCCAGGCAGGTAAATTCATATATTATCAGATGGCACTCATTATTACTGGAATTAAACTAGTTCCCTTGTTATCTTAATAATTGAAGGGATTGTAGAGTCGAAAAAAGATCTTGAAAGGTTATATCCCTGCCTTTCAGGCGGTGCTAGACTCAAACCTTCCTATAAGTTGAGGGTCTGTTTTGGCACAGTGGGGAAGGAGATTCTTGGAAACTCAGTTCCATGAATTCCATTTCTATAATTAACTTTATTAGTTGCTTATCTTTAAAAATAAAAATCTTTAGTAATTTGTCTATTTTATGGTAAGCCCCAAGAAAAAAGAAAAATGGGGAGTTGAGTATAGCAACTGATAGGTTTTTGTAGGTGGGTTTTACAGAGTCATTCACTATCTGGTGATTGACCTTCCTTGTTTCAGGTATTGACGTAGTCAGTAAATGTCGGAGAGCCTCTTGTGGGGCTCCAGTACCACCTTGGGCACTGGGGATCCAAAAGGAAGCCGCAGTCTGTGCACCTAAGGAATTCACTTACATTCTAGTAGGGGAGACAGATCTGTAAACAGGTTATGATATATGTGATAAATTGAACAGCAGAAACAAGTATAAGGTACAAAGTTAGAACAAAGGAAGGAAGTGTTCTCTCTCTAGGAAAAGAGGATGGACAGGATAGGTTTCCTAAATGAGATGACTTAAAAAATTTGTTTTCATCATCGTCTGCGGATGTTTTTTCATTGCTTTTAGAGAGAGGATGGAAGAGAGATAGGGTGAGAGAAACATCAGTGTGAGAGCGAAGCATCGATTGGTTGTCTGCCACATGCCTGGACCTGCGGTTGTTCATACCAGGACTGGGCACTGAACCGCAACCTAGGTGTGCGCCCTGCCTGGGAATCAAACCAGTGAGCCTTTGGTTCACAGGCTGGTGCTCAATCCACTGATCCATACTAGCCAGGGTTATTGGGGTGAATTTTTAATTTTAGTGATTACAATTAACCAACAACTTATGGAATTAATTACCCAGGAATCATATTGTGTAAATTGTGTTCTTGGAATGGATGTTAACTATTTTGTTTCGAGAAAATGTCAGAGATTGTAGCAATTTTCTGGTGCGTAGGAAGCATAAGTCATATTCCTCATATGCTTTTATGAGGTCTTAAGTACAGAGGATTGAGTTAATCATATTTTTTAGTTCACAGTCCTTGCTATATTAGGTCTGTATAAGACCTGGCTTCTTGCTGTGTATTTTCTTTTAAAAATTTCCCGTTCTCATTTCCCTTCCACTCCTCTAAGGAAAAACATTCCTCCTGTGTGTCTCCTCTCCACAACTACAAGACTACTTCATTTCTGACATCACAGGTGTGGATTTCCTACACATCCATCAATTCTTTAACACCAGCTTGGTGTCCTACGATTTAAACTCTATTCCGACACTATCTGGAGATAGTGTCAGATCCCCCTGGTTAAGGGTTCAGCCTCACAAGACTGCCCGCTCCCCTCTTTAGATGCCAGTCGAAATCCCAGATCATTACTTCTGCTTCTGACTAGAGGTTCCCTCTTCTTGGGTTTGATTATTTTTTTTAAAGATATTATTATTTATTTTTAGAGAGAGAGGAAGGTAGGGAGAATGAGAGGGAGAGAAACACTGATGTGCGAGAGATACATCGATCCGTTGCCTCTCCTACGCCCACAATTAGGGATCTGGCCTGCAACCCAGACGTATGCCTTACTGGGAAATGGAACCGGTGACCCTGTGGTTCACAGGCTGGCACTCAATCCACTGAGCCACGCCAGCCAGGGCAGGTTTGATTAATTTGCTATAGCTGCTCTCAAAACTCAGGAAAACATTTTACTTACTAGATCGCTGGTTTATTATAAAAGGATATAACTCGAATAGCCAGATGAAAGTGATGCATAACGACAAAATATGTGGGAAGGGTGTGGAGCTTCTGTGGCCTCTCTAGGTGAGCTACTCTCTCCACACTTCCTTGTGGTCATCAGCCCAGAAGCTCTGAGAACCCCACCCTTTTGGGTTTTTGTGGAAGCCTCATTTCATAGCCATGATTGATTAAATCATTGGTCGCTGGGGATTGAAATCATGCTCAAGCCTCTGTCCCTGAGGTTTTAAAGAATGGAAGCTCTCTCCAGAGTTTGTCTCCTATTTGCTCCTGTCCTTCCCAAGGATTCCTTTGTGCTATTAGATTGTTAATTGCTACCAGGATAAACCGCATATGAAAGTAGAATGGGGTTAATTTTCTTCGAATAAAGGCAATTTTTCTTCTGATTAAGTTTGTCTGAATTATAGAAATCATTCAAGACTAAATTGCTCCCTCTTGTGCCCATGGTCAAAGTGTTTAGATTCTTTCTGAAATGTGGGATTAATGCTTCAGTATTTAATTGTCATTTTGTGGTAGTAGGATTTTTGAAGATCAGTAAGTCATTTGGTCTGTCATTATTTTTAAAGGTAGTAGTGTTCTACTTACTTTTTGCATATGTTTATAATGTTCTTGTTTATTAGTTTTAAATTTAGGAAAGAAAGACTTTATTTAGGTAATAGGTACTTAAATTTAAATCTAAAAAATTTACTAGCTACTTATATCAGGATATTTTCTTTGCCTTGTCTTTAATGATTTAAAAAAATCATTAAATAGAAAGAATGATTCAAAAAAATTTTTAAATAGAAAGCACAAGTTAAAAAATAAAAAGAACCTTAGGAGCAACAGGTAGTTTAAAATTTTGTTTTAAATATTACAGTCGTGATATTTTCATTTACAAAGAAAATAAAATTCTTTTCACTTGCCCCTCTCCCCTTTCTCCTAAATTCTTCACCATAGATATCATGGTTAACAGTTGAGAGTAAATTGTTTCAAACATGTACACCCACAGAGCCTAGTTCCAACACTAGGTGGAGCCAGAAACTGAAACAGAAATCAGGGATTTTCCGCTTTGTAACTTGACTCACAGTCAAGGAAGCCTAAGGGAACTTCCGGAAGCTTTTTACCTTATTATCAGAGTTCTCTGTCTCTTGGTCATGTGTTATGTTTTAGATTTTCTCATGGCAGTTACTACCCAGTACATTGCCAGATTCTGATCTAGGTCTTCTCCCTCGTTCTCAGCCTTTCTGCCATTCCCTGTGGACTTCCCCCTCTGTGACCGGGAAGCTCCTCCGTGTCATCAACCCCTTCTTTTAATGGTTACCTTTTTGTCTTACTGAAACCGGGCAGTTCCCTGAGAGTACCACCTTTTCCATAGCCTTCCTCACTGGTGTGACAACTTTTTTTCATTTATATCCCACGTGCTTTATCACCAGGAAATGGGTAGATGTTGATCTTGTCCTGTGTTGCCTCATTCAGACTATTAATACTCTTTCCTCAGCTAAATCGTTTGTCCTTTGAAGCTCATTTCTTTAATCTTTCCTAGGTATGTACTCTCGTTCATTGATCATTGGAGTTTTTTTTAATTTTATTTTTAATGTAGAAGGTTAGAGCTCATTTTTTTCTTACTATTTTTAAATTTTATTTTAATACATTTTTAGAGACAGGGGAAGGAAGGGAGAAAGAGAGGGAGAGAAACATCGATTGGTCGCCTCTCACCCCCAGTTGGGGACCTGGCCTGCAATCCAGGCATGTGCCCTGACTGGGGATCAAACTGGTGATCTTCCGGTGCACAGGCTGGAGGCATTGAATCCACTGAGCCATACCAGTCAGGGCTGGAGTTCTTAATTATAAACTTAAGCCCTTCTTTTTTTGGCACACTTAGTAATTTAATATCTCAGTGAATGAGTCACTCATTTCCTTAAGTTCTTTATCTTCAGTGACGTTTTCTTCACTATACCCTTCAGCTATATGTTTCCTTGGACCTTGGCCTGAACCCTGGTCCTCGGCACTACCAGAAGGGATACCACTTTTGAAATCTTGATATAAACATTCTGTGCTAAAACAAACAAACAAACAAACAAACAAACAAACAAACATTCTATTCTATGCTTTGCCTACCTCTGCCTATTCTGTTCTTTAAGTGCACTATTGCTGTTTCCTGACCTATCAAGAAATACCTGTTGATTCCATAATATCCTTATTATTTATCCTATCAGTTTGGGTCCAGATTTTTATTGCCCATCATTCGGTTGCTCCTTAGCACATACTCTTGGCTCTCAGGTTCTCTCCTTATCTTGGGTGAAAGCTGATTCCTTCTTTATGTTAGGAGATGGAGTACATATTCATTCTTACCCCCTGTTGCTCATCCAGATCATTACTTGCTTCTTTTTGTTGGAGCAAATCACCTAGCTGAGTTTCAATTTATATTCATGGTTATAAACCTTGGCAGTTTTATTGGGTTTATTTAGTGGGCATGTAACCATTGTAGTAGGTTTGGTTGGGTGTAATCATAAAGCAACTTTACTCTTTTCCCTCATTGCCTGTTGAAAACTCTTCTCTGGGACTGATTCTTTGATTGACCTTATACAGGTTTAGCATCCCCAGGTCACTTCATATTTTTTAAAAGGTTTCATTTCACCCAGGTCAGGTAGCTCAGTTGGTTAGAGTGTTGCCACAATATGCCAAGGTTGTGGGTTCAATCCCAGTCAGGGCACATACAAGAAGCAGCCAATGAATGCATAAATAAGTGGAACAACAAATTGATGTATCTGTCCCCCCGCCTTCCTCTCTTTCTCTAAAATCAGTAAATTTTAAAAAAATTTCATTTCAGTGATTAAAATGTCAAGTTCTATTTAGTACTCCAAACTTTCTTTATATATGAAGTTCTACCCTTCTTCAGTTGAGCCTCAGGCTTTGGAAACCTGTAGGGGAAGAGGCGGTTCAGATGGACATTGCTGGCGGTCTCCAGCTGTTTCCTGTTGCAAACAAGGCTGCCGTGAAGATCCTTGTGGCAGAAGAACAGTTTAGAAGTTGAGCATTGAGGCTCGGGTTTTGAAATCCCATCTCTGCTTAATTAGCTGTGTAATGGTAGATAAATTACTCAACCTTTCTATACCTCAGTTTCCTCATCTGCAAAGTGGGGGATAACAATAGTCTGCTTGATAGTCTACTGTGAGGATTAAATGTAAAGTACTGTGTAGAACTATTAACATAGTGCTCAAAAAATGTCATAAGTACATCTTCGTGCGTAGATACAAATAATTCTTTTGGATGGTTAAGTTTTTAAAATAATGATTTTTTTGTACATAATTATTTCTTTTTTAAAAAAGATTTTATTTATTTATTTTCAGAGAGAGGAGAAGGAAGGGAGAAAGAGAGGGTGAGAAACATCAATGTGTTGTTGCCTCTTGTGTGCCCCTTACCAGTGACCTGGCCCACAACCTAGGCATGTGCCCTGTCTGGGAATCAAACTGGTAACCTTTCGGTTCTCAATCTGCTGAGCCACACTAGCCAGGGCAGTACTTAATTATTTTGGAATACTGGTAAATAAATTGCCTTTGGTATAATAGAACTCATTTATCTTTGTATCTATTTTTTGCTTTTTCTTATACTTTCATGATCACATAAATCTTCATGATTAATGCCACTGGTATGATCTAATGTTGCCGTCCACCATATTTTGCACATAGGGACCCCTCTTACATTTTTTTCGATCTGTGGGGAGCTGATTTAGTATAGTCTGTGAAGGCTTACGATTTTTGGCTCTTGATACAGTGCATGTTAGATCAGAGCTTAATATGTGTAAGGTCCTCTCAGATCCCTATCACTAAGAAGTCTCTTATAACCCTTTGCAGTTAACATAGCAAATTCACATATTTGATACCATTAATTTCTCAGAGCAACTCTAAAATAGGTAGGGTAAACAGTCGTATTTCAGTATAATAGGTGAGACTGAGGCGGAGTGCTTTGCCAAAGATTACATAGCTAGTAAGTAGTAGAGGCAGACTTGAACCTAACTTCTTACTTTAAGTCTCTGTGCGTGAATCATAATGAGAGAGTTACATGTTTCTAGACATTATGGTTCTCAGTCAGAGGTGATTTTGCCCCTCTCCCCCAGCTGACATTGGCCATGTCTGGAGACACTTTTCGTTGTCATAACTGGGAGAGGGAATGCTCCTGGAATCTGATGGGTGGAAGCCAGGGAGGCTGTTAAACATCCTACAGTGCACCAGACAATCTCTCACAGCAATGAGTTATCTGGGCCGGAATGTCCAGAGTGCTTAGGTGGAGAAACGGTACTGTAAGTGATGATTGATGACACAGGGCAAAGACTATGAAGTTTTGTTTGGTAAGATTTTTACTGATAAAAACCATATTTACTCCAAACTTCAATGTCTTAGATTCAGGCTGTAAAGCTCAGCAATACCCTACAAGTTAAAAAAAAAAAGATTTTATTTATTTATTTTTAGAGAGTGGGGGAAGGAGGGAGAGAGAAAGGGAGGGAAACATCAATGTGTGAGAGGTACATTAATTGGTTGCTTCTCACACTCCCCCATCTGGGGACCTGGCCTGCAACCCAGGCATGTGCCCTGACTGGGAATCGACCTGGTGCCCTTTGGTTTGCAGGCTGGCACTCAGCCCACTGAGCCACACCAACCAGGGAATAGAATTTATGCTCTTAATCAGACGAAGTTGAAGATATGATGAGATTGAAGATTGAAACAGATCTGCTGCTTATTAGTAAAATCTTTGAAAGAAGGACTGCTGTTCAAAGGCCTTGAGTTTATCATTTTTTCCCTCACCAGATTGTTTCCCAGGGGGTGTGCATTGGATTTCAGTCGGGAAACAAGACAAATCTGGGCTTCTGATGAAACTACAGAACCTTTGTACACGGTTGGATCAGGATGAGAGTTTCTCCCAGAGGCTTCCCCTTAATATTGAAGAGGCTAAAGACCGTCTCCGCATTCTGATGCTGCGCAAACACCCAAGGTACAGATGGTCGAATTTAGTTGACATATGAAGTCCCAATGAGCCCTAACTGCTGACACCTTGAGAGCATCATACCCTTTTCTCACTGTTCAGTAGAGGATGTAAGAACAAACCATTGCATTCCTGCTCTTCTCTCTCTTGTATTAAAAAAAAAAGTGGCTTCCACTGGCCTAAAACTGCTGCTCTTCTTTTTGCCTCCTACCTACCACATCATCTCTTATATACCATTGTAGGCTCTTAAGAAATATTTCTTAGGTAGGTGAGTGGTCTTTGCTAGAAAATGCAGCTGTTACCTTGAATCCATTGTTTCTAATGGATTAACATCGAACAAGAGACAGATTAAATGTAGGCAACTGGTAAAAGACAGAGTCAGGAAGACTTTAATTTAATGGGTTCCTTCTATTGTGTTGTCTTAGTTTTTGGGTATACATGTAACTCTTCTATTTCCTTGTACTTTGAGTTTGTTTTATTTGTTTATTTCATTAATTCATTTAACAAATACTGATAACAAATACTGATAATTATGTGCCAGGCACTGTTACCAGCTGTTTTATAGTTTCCACCAAGCCAGAAGGGAGACAGCAGCTTAGTTGCTGCTTGTGTTAAGGGTATAGTTGGGATTTAGTCAGTACTTTGATTTCCACGATCTAGTGGCCATTGTGTTCACTTGCTCATTTAAGTAGCATTGGGTGTTGGGCCTGGGTCAGTGCTGCAAACACAATGATGAATAAAACGTCCCTTGGGAGTGTGACAGTACATTAGGCAAGAATTAGATGATGGCACTGCTGCGCCTGATGATTGGTACGGGGATTCATATCAGAACGTTGAGTGAGAGGAATACTTTTTGGGAAAAGCCTCCTTTAGATGATTATGATGGTTGCTCACTATAGAGGGAATCTCCCTTTTCTCTGGTGTTTTTCTCCTCCAAATCCCTTCATCATCTCCCCTTCCCCTGGGTAGTCACTGGTATCCATTTTCCTGGAGGAAGTAGAATTGAGACTGCTAATCATTCTCCTTTTTCTTGCTCAGTAACTTCTCCCTAATCCTACTTCCCTTCTTTGCAAAATAAAAGCAATGTCTATTTAGGAAAATATTGTAACCACTCAGATGTATCAAACCATGGCTTATATTGACAGTCATTTTTGGTTTGTACTTTTGCAATTTTCCAACCTGTATATGTGCCTAGAGTCTTGTTTGGTAGTGTTCAGAACTAGTGTGGCATTAGGTGAAAACAGCAGTGTGTAATTATGCTGTCAGGTTTTAGTTGTATTTTTTTCTCATTTGTTCTGGTGAGTTTTAAAAAGTTTTTGGAGAGACCAGTCAGGAATTGGCACAGAGATTTTTTCTTTTTTCATTATTTATAAACAGATTTCTTGGATGGAAAACACCCCACGAGTGTATCAAATAAAAAGTAATCTTGCCAGTGCATTCTATTAGATCAGAACATATGAAATTGCTAGTTTTGTAGGTAAATATGGTTAAAAAATCATCACCATTCTATGATTCATTGTAATGCTCACCTCAGCCCAGTTCTCATTTGGTTTTGGTGCTTAATGACTGAATTGGAAAAAAGTCTCATTACATGGATAGGCTCCAGGTAGCTGATTTCTGATACTTCCAGCCCTCTTTTTATAGGTCCTTTAACTTTAATATGCATTGATTTCAGGCAGGAGGAATGCTTATTTTTTTTCCTTTTTTGGATCAATATACAGAGGTGGGCAAAAGTTTTACAGCTGTGAGTATGTGACAACTGTAAACCTACTTTCGCGTACCCCCATATTGTGAAATGAATATAGCAAAGAAGAGAGGAAATTTAAAAAACAGTGGTGGTGTTGTGTTTTTAAATTTTTTTTTAAAGGAAGCTTAAAATAAATGTCGTTAGTGACTCAATACAGTTCTTTTAATTAGGTCTCTGTTGATCTTGGATGATGTTTGGGATCCTTGGGTGTTAAAAGCTTTTGACAATCAGTGTCAGATTCTTCTTACAACCAGAGACAAGAGTGTTACAGATTCAGTGATGGGTAAGGATTATTAATTTACTTGTTAGCATCTTTACATTTTAACTCAGTTACATTTAAGTATGTGGTATACCGAATTACTTACTATATCTTATGATTTTGCAGGTCCTAAATATGTAGTTCCTGTGGAGAGTGGCTTAGGAAAAGAAAAAGGACTTGAAATTTTATCCCTTTTTGTTAATATGAAGAAATCAGATTTGCCAGAACAAGCTCATAGTATTATAAAAGAATGTAAAGGTATAGTTATTTATTTTGTGTATGAAGGGGCTATAGAGATGTTAATTTATCCTGTTGTAAATTAAGTTAATGAATATGACAGTTTAGCACATGAACATCCAAAAACTTTGCTATAATATTTAGTATTTTAGGTTTTTCTCTGATACCCTAAGTATATAATAATATTTTGGTATTTATTCATTAAGATAATATTAAATGAACACCCCCACCATGGTAACATGAAGACGTGACCTCTGCTGTCAAAGAATAAA
Organism: Glossophaga mutica; assembly: GCA_039655065.1. Taxonomy (NCBI): domain Eukaryota; kingdom Metazoa; phylum Chordata; class Mammalia; order Chiroptera; family Phyllostomidae; genus Glossophaga; species Glossophaga mutica. The sequence continues at coordinate 17,802,233 of CM077304.1, read as the reverse complement.
AAATGTAGGGAGAGTTTGAAATTTTTTTGTTTGGGATTCTATAAAAATAGTATTCTAATTTGATAAGTAAAAGTTTGTTTTTGTCTTAATTTGCATTTTTTACTAGTAAAGTTAAACTTTTTACTTATTTAATTTTTGCATTTTGAGACAGTATCCTTGACTCACTTTTGTGATATAAGTATCTTTAATTGACTTTTAGGTAATCTATTGAAGCTGTTAGCCATTTTTCATTTTTTTCAAATATTTCCCACCAGTTTTTTGTCTGCTTTTAAATTTCATATGTAGTCATTTTGAAATACAGAAATTTAAACTTTTATGCAGTCAAATCTATCAGCACTTAAGATTACTTTTCTCATTGTTGTTAATGCATGGAAATACCTTCTTTTTTTCCTTTCTGCTATCAAGTAGATACTTGGTTTTGAGTTAATCGTCTTTAAAAAAAATCTTAAACTTAGAAAAAATGCTTACTGTATTTTTTCGGACTATAAGACCCCCCCCCAATTTGGGAGGAATAATGGTTGTTAATATTGCTGTTGAGTTCTGTTTACATTTACATTGGTGAAATATGATGTTATCTGTGTTATTAAATATTTTACCACATTTTTTATTCAAAAAATTTTTTCCTATTTTTTTCCTCTAAAACCTAGGTGCGTCTTTTGGTCTGAAAAATACAGTGATTTGTATTCATTATAAAGCTGATTCATATCCATACTATAAATAAAAAATAGAAGCTACTCATAATCTGATACCTATTAGTATCATGAGAGTATTTTTTCCAGTCTTTTAGGACATACAAAACTTTGGAAAAATATTGAGATTATAACGTGGTATACATAATTTGAAATCTCGTCCTTGTCATACAAGTCGTGAACAGTTCCCCATGCCATTAAATATCTTTTGAAAAAAAAATTACCAATGGCATAATATTGTGATATACATTAATCAAGTCATTTCTGTTATTAAGATTTTTCATTATTTTATTTTATTATTATTTTTTTAAATATTTTATTTATTTATTTTTATTATTTATTTATCTTTAGAGGGGAAGGGAAGGAGAGAGGGAGAGAAACATCAATGTGCGGTTGCCTCTTGTATGTCCCCTGCCGGGAACTGGCCTGGCAACCCAGGCATGTGCCCTGACTGGGAATCGAACCACGATCCTTTGGTTCGCAGGCCCGCGCTCAATCCACTGAGCTACACCAGCCAGGGCAGATTTTTCATTATTTTAAATAATTCTGTGATGAACATCCTTAAATGAAATATTTATTATTTCTAATGATTTCCTTAAAATAAATATTTTAAGGTTTTGGGAACCATGCAGCAATAAATTGATTCTTAACTTAGTGGTAATTCTGAAGTGAGACAGTGTTAACACATTGACTTTGTTTTTTTAGGTTCTCCTCTTGTAGTATCTTTAATTGGTGCTCTTTTACGTGACTTTCCCAACCGCTGGGAGTACTACCTCAAACAACTTCAGAATAAGCAGTTTAAGAGGATAAGGAAATCTTCATCTTATGATTATGAGGCCCTGGATGAAGCCATGTCTATAAGTGTTGACATGCTCAGAGAAAATATCAAAGATTATTACACAGATCTCTCCATCTTTCAGAAGGATGTTAAGGTGCCTACGAAGGTAATAGAAGGACCAGGAATCCTCATCCCTGGGTATTTATGGCATGTAACCTTTAATAAAGTGCCAAGAATATTATTACAGAGGATATGGGAAAGTGAGACCTATGTGACTGAGGTGATGGGATGGAAAGTCCCACTGCTCTCAGTCTCCATCAAGGGCTTGATGTTGAACTGGAGACGAGTTACCTATTTCTCAGTGGCTCTAGTGAATCTAGGAAGCATCTGACTACTTTCTCCCTTTCTCTGTTCTATCTTGGGGAATGATTGTTCTCCTTCTTATGAAATAGAGATTCTTATTCAGGGCTTCCAGATATGATTTTTTGGTGTGTGTTAATACCTTGTCTGCAGTCCTGGTCAGTGTACTTCTGTGGCACATAAAATGCTTAAAATGATTCCTAGGTGTTATGTGTTCTCTGGGACATGGAAACTGAAGAAGTTGAAGACATACTGCAGGAGTTTGTTAATAAGTCTCTCTTATTCTGTGATCGGAATGGAAAATCATTTTGGTATTATTTGCATGATCTTCAAGTAGATTTCCTTACAGAGAAGAACCGCACCCAGCTTCAGGTACTTGTACCTCTGTACATTCTCTTTTTCTTTTTTTTTTCTTTTATTTTATTTTTTTTTAAAAATAACTGTTTTTTTTTTTTTTAAGATTTTATTTATTTATCTTTAGAGGGGAAGGGGAGGAGAGAGGGAGAGAAACATCAATGTGCGGTTGCCTCTTGTATGTCCCCTGCCGGGAACTGGCCTGGCAACCCAGGCATGTGCCCTGACTGGGAATCGAACCTCGATCCTTCGGTTTGCAGGCCCGTGCTCAATCCACTGAGCTACACCAGCCAGGGCTCTTTCTCTTTTTTTTTTTTATAAAACTCTTTATTTTGAAATTAATTTTAGACACGGAAAAGTTGCAAAATAGTACAGTTTCTGTGCCTATACCTTTCACTCAGCTCCCCCCAGTGTCAACATCATAATAAGTACAGTGTGATGAATCTATAGACTTTGACATTTGCCACCTTTCCCACTGGTGTCTTTTTTGTGGTCCAAATCCAATTCAGGATTCCATATGGCATATACTTGTCATGTTTCCTTAGTTTTTTCAACTCTGAAAATTCCTCAGCTTTCATGATCTCTCATGGGCACTTTTGACCTGTTGACCTAGCTGGTTATTTTGTACCGTGTCCCTTAGTTTGGGTTTACCTGATATTTTTCTCCTGACTAGATCAAGGTTATATATTTTTGGCAAGAATACCACAGAAATAATGTTTTGTTCTCAGTGCATCATATCAGGGTGTTGATATGTCTTATTATCAGTGATGTTACCATTGATCACTTGTTTAAAGTGGTATCTAGCATTATCTTTACTGTAAAGTTGCTATTTTTTCCTTTTGTAATTAATAGGTATGTTGGGAATTTCTATATACAGTCTTAAATAGCTTTGGAAGCTGGAGCTACTGTAATGTTTAGGTTATGAAATCGTTCCTGTCCTCTGAAATGTATCATCTGGGTTTCAGGATCTACATAAGAAGATAATCACTCAGTTCCAGAGACATTACCAGCCACATACTCTCTCGTTAGATCAGGAGGACTGCATGTACTGGTACAGTTACCTGGCCTATCACATGGCCAGTGCCAATATGCACAAAGTAAGATGACCCATTTAAAAATTAACTTGTTTTATCTCACTTTTATTTAGTCCTGTTTAGAAATTTTTATTAGGAAAAATAGAATTATAGCCTATGTATTTTTGTTTTTGTTACTATTTTTACCAGCAGTGATTTAAAAAGGTACCTTAGTAATTGCAGTAAATGAACCACCTGAAGATTCACTCTGTTCTTACCAGTAGCTTTTCTTTTTAGGCAGTGTGAGTTTGTTTTTGAGTTCAGAGAGGAAATGGAGGGTGGGAAAGTATATTCATTCATTCAACAAATATTTATTGAGTGCTTGTTATGTACTGATACTGTTATTCATTATGAGGATACACTATAGCCACAAAGTCCCTTCTGTCATTGAGCTTACATTTTGTGGGGGAGACTGACAGTGGACAAATAAATTTACACTATGCCACGGGGTAGTAAGTGCTCAGAAGAAGAAAAAAGCATGAAAGGAGAAAGAAAGCGATGTGTGGGAGTAGAATCATGATTTGCTGATGTGTTTGACATGCATTGCAAGAGAAGAGTCAAAGATACTTTTCTAGATCATTTTGTTGCTTCTATATACACTTGTCCTCTAAAATCAAAATGGGATCATAATACCATTGACATAGTCTTATATCTTGTTTTTTTTTCCGTTTAATGGTATTTCATGATCATCTTTTTATGTCAGTTTATATAGAGTAATGTAATTTTTAAAGCTTCATACTATTTCATTGTGTAGCTACATTATGATTAACCAGTTGGTTATGAACAATTAGATTGCTTAAACACACTCATCTGGTTATTTTCATAGGACACATATTTATAAGTGTAATTTCTGGGTCAAATGGTGTGTACAGTTGGAATTTTAATACAGATTGTCGAACTGTCCTCCAGAAGGGCTGCTTTGATTTACATCACTACCAATATGAGAGTGTTCATTTCTTCTGATTCCATCCAATATTCATATCATTTCTTTTATTCTTTAAAAATCTGATATTAAAAAATAGTAAATCTTATTGTGTCACTTTGATTACTGGTGAGGTTTTTGGCCATTTGTACTTTTTATTTTGTGAATTGGTTTTCATCCACTGCCTTTACCTATTTTTATATTGGGGTGGGGTATATTCTTTTTTTAAAAGGATTTTCTATAAAAATGAATAGTGAGTATTATTCACTTTTATTGTATTAATATTATCATCTATCATACTGTCATAAAATTTTTTCCTGGTTTCTTTTTTGCCTTAAATTTTATTTAGATTGTTTCCTACTATATTGAAGATTTGAGTTTTTATGTTGTTTAATGCACCACTATTTTTCTTTCTTTTGTTTTTCTTTAAAGATTTTATTTACTTTTAGAGAAAGGGGAAGGAGGAGAGAAAGAGAGGGAGAGAAACATGGATGTGCGAGAAATACATTGATTGGTTGCCTCTTGTAACTGGGGACCTGGCAAGCAACCCACGCATGTGCCCTGACTGGGAATCAAACCAGCGACCTTTCAATTTTCAGGCTGGCACTCAAACCACTGAGCCACACCAGCCAGGGCTATTTTTCTTTTTGCTGTTTTGCTTTGGTGTCATGTTCACAAACATTTCCTTCACCTCAGGCTTACAGAAATACCTTAACTTCTAGAATTTTTTTGAAGTTATCGATTTTATACTTAAATCTTTAATCCAACTAAAATTCACTTTGAGCTAAGGTGTGAGGTCCATTTTATGTTGCTTTGGAACTATTTATATGTTCCTTTTCATCCTTAAATTTGAGGTATCTGCTAAGTTTTTCCCAGTAGTGATGGTTGACTTAAAATATTTTAATCTCTTTAATAGTCCTGATCTTATTTATTTATTGATTTATTTTAAAAAGGAACTTCGTGCTTTAATGTTTTCCCTGGATTGGATTAAAGCAAAAACAGAACTCGTAGGCCCTGCCCATCTGATTCATGAATTTGTGGAATACCGGCATATACTGGATGAAAAGGTATATATTCATCTGAAAAACAAGTCCTACAAGGACATGTTTTTTTGACATTTATTTCTAGGTTTAATAGTGGGGATGAGCAGAAGGGGTGAAGAGAGATGATTTTCTTATTTTGACCTTTGATTATCCTAATTACTTTGTTTCCTAGCCTACTGGGAATGTGAATAGGATTGAAGTTTGAAAGTTGAAGTAAAGTGTTCAAGTATTTTTTTAAAGAATACGTTAATAAAGTAATACTTTGATAATGAGATTTTTATCCTATGTTTAAAGTTTGAAGAGGGTCACTCTATATTTGTTACCTAAATGGTTGGTTATTCAATTTTAGCTCATACAGAGAATATCTCATTTAAGCTTTCAAAGTAGAAAGATCACAGAAACAGAAAAATGTCAGATCTTGGCTCTGGTTATGTTTCTAAGAGATTTCAGTTTGTTCATAGGATTGTGCAGTCTGTGAGAATTTCCAGGAGTTTTTATCTTTAAACGGACATCTTCTTGGACGACAACCATTTCCTAATATTGTACAGCTGGGTCTCTGTGAACCGGAAACTTCAGAAGTGTATCAGCAAGCTAAGCTGCAGGCCAAGCAGGAGGTGGATAATGGAATGCTTTACCTGGAGTGGATGTAAGTAGGTTAGGAGAGACCAAAGGGAGCAGTGTTCTAACTGTATCATTATTTTTTCAGGTAGTGAGTAAGTTCACTCCAGGAAGCTTTAGCTACAGTTCTTTGGAAAAGGCTGGAACTTTTAATAAGCATTCTTACTTATCAAAACGTTTTAGAGAAGTAAGCATGGGAGAAATATACATGTTTCAAGAGTCCATAGAAAATAGATGATTGCCTGTATGGCATTTTGACTAGTCATTCTAAATATTAACACCAAATGCTTTACTTATTATAATACAGCAAGTGGTGAAGAGTGTGGCCTTTGAAGCCACAAACCTGTATTTGAGACCCAGTTCTAAAACCTAACAGTTTTGTAATTTTGAACAAGTTACAGGTTCCTCTCCTTTCTCACACATAAAATAGAGATAATAGTCCTTTGAGATAAGTACTATTTTTATGAAGATTAAATGAGATATTGGATATAAAGCAATTAGCACATTGTCTTGCACATGGCCCTCATTAAACTTCCCCTGAATTCTGATTCTTCTAACTCCTAAAAGAGGCCATCCAGTTTTGCTTTTACCTTAATCTGATCAATTACTAAAAGGACAGCTAAGCTACCATCTTTTTTTTTTAAATATATTTTATTGATTATGCTTTTACAGTTGTCCCATTTCTCCCCCATCATTCCCCTCCACCCTACACACCCTCTCCCACCCACATTCCCCCCTTTAGTTCATGTCCATGTGTCATAAGTTCTTTAGCTTCTACATTTCCCACACTATTCTTGCCCTCCCCCTGTCTATTTTCTACCCACCGTCTATGCTACTTGTTCTCTGTACCTTTTCCCCCTCTCTCCTCCTCCCATGCCCCCGTCGCCGACCCTCCATGTGATCTCCATTTCTGTGGTTCTGTTCCTGTTCTAGTTGTTGGCTTAGTTTGCTTTTGTTTTAGATGTTGTTAATATCTGTGAGTTTGCTTTTTACTGTCCTATTTTTTATCTTCTTTTTCTTAGATAAGTCCCTTTAACATTTCATATAATAAGGGCTTGGTGATGATGAACTCCTTGAACTTGACCTTCTCTGAGAAGCACTTTATCTGTCCATCCATTCTAAATGACAGCTTTGCTGGACAGAGCAATTTTGGATGTAGGTCCTTGCCTTTCAAGACTTCAAATACTTCTTTCCAGCCCCTTCTTGCCTGTTGGGTCTCTTTTGAGAAATCAGCTGACAGTCTGATGGGAACTCCTTTGTGTAGGTGACTGTCTCCTTATCCCTTGCTGCTTCTAGAATTCTCTCCTTCATTTTCATCTTGGCTAATGTAATTACGATGTGCCTTGGTGTGTTTCTCCTTGAGTCCAACTTCTTTGGGACTCTGTGAGCTTCCTGGACTTCCTGGAAGTCTATTTCCTTTGCCAGATTGGGGAAGTTCTCCTTCATTATTTGTTCAAATAAGTTTTCCACTTGTTGCTCTTCTTCTTCCCCTTCTGGTACTCCTATAATTTGGATGTTGGGACATTTAAAGATGTCCTGGAATTTCCTAAGCCTGCCTCATTTTTTTGAATTCTTGTTTCTTCCTTGTTTTCTGTTTGGTTGTTTGTTTCTTCCTTCTGGTCCACTCCATTGATCTGAGTCCCAGTTTTCCTCCCATCTCTATTGGTTCCCCAGGCGTTTTCCTTCATTTCACGTATTGTAGCCTGCATTTTCTCATCTAATTTGTGAGCAAATTCAACCAATCCTGTGAGCATCCTGATCACCAGGGCTTTGAACTGTGCATCTGATAGGTTGGCTATCTCTTCGTCGCTCAGAAGAATTGGCTCTGGGGCTTTCATTTGTTCTCCCGTTTGAGCCATTTTTTTTTCTTTTGGTCTGGTGGAGGCTGTTACTAGTGAAGGGCTGAGCCTTAGGTGTTCCCCAGGGTGGGGCAGCCCAGTTGCTGGGTAGTGATGCTGTATGTGGGGGCGGGGTCCGAGAGGGAACAATGGCGCTAGCTTCGCTCTCTCTTGGATTCTGGTCCCTTTTGCTGCTTCCCCTTCGCCTGGATTATCTGTGTGCGAATGTGGGTCCACCTGGTCAGCCAGCTGCCTTGCGCAGCCTCACTAGGTCTACACAGTTGCCACCTCATGCCTGGGGTCCACTAGCAGCTGCCTGTGAGCCTGGGGTCTGCTGGCCACTGCCTGTACGCCTGGGGACTGCTAGCCGCTGCTGCCTGCATTCCCGGGTCTGCACCTGCACTTTTTCCTGCTGTGACTCCGCCCCTCTTACCGGTCTGGATGAATGGTTGTTGGACTTCCGTACAGTTCAATTTTCTATTAGCTATGGTTGTTTTCTTGTTTCTAAATACTTGTTGTCCTTAATTTTGGTTGTGAGAGGAGGCACAGTATGTCCGCCTAGGCCTCTATCTTGGCCGGCAGTTGTCTTTATTTAATTTTTTTTTTTTTAAAGAAAGGTTTAGGTTGGTATAAGCTTAATTTAACTGAGTTTCAACTTTGAAAGAAATTACGTTTTCATGAATTCATTTGTCGTTTAATACATTTTGGACATCTACTAAGTGCCCATCATGGATAGGTCTTTCTGAGTTTTGTTTGGGGAATTGAATAGATAGGTCAAGGGGAAAGAAAGAGTAGTTTCTTAATCTAATTCTCTCACCTTTGGTAGTAACTTAACTTGTTTTTCTTCCAGGCTTTTATAACTCTAGTTCTTACATTATAGTTCTTTGTTTTATTACTTCCAGTAAAGTGTAATACCTTCCAGGCAAGGGCTAAGTCTGATTTACCATTGTGTTTCCTTGTTGTTTTGTTCTGTCTTATGGGTGGGTAATTTTTTTAAAGAATAACATCATTGACATCTGTATATGCCTGGCACTATTTAAAGCAGATATCATTACTCCTATTTTACACATGAGGAAAGAAAACTTACTAGGCTAAGTCATTTGCTTAAGTTTACACACCTCATAAGTAGTAGAAGTGAGGTTGCTTTTTAAGTTTATCTGACTCCTAACCTTTGACTCTAATTAAGCATGATACCATTTAATATATTTACTTGTACTCAAAGTGACTGACTGAAAATCTGACACTGTTCGATACTTTTCTCATTTTAAGTATACTTTAGGGTCCTTTACTCTTTAGCCCATGAGAAATAATATTTATACCTGTGGGACAGTTAATATTAGTTGATTAAGTTACAAAGAAAATTAACATTGCTTTAGTTTTTTCTCTTTTTGTGGAAATTATAGTTACAGAAGAGCAGTTATAAAGCATATCATCATAATGGTGAGTGTAGTGTCATACTTTAGTTAGGAAATGAGCCTTTCTTTTTAAAAAATAGGGAATTTTTTGAGGGTATCCTTACATAATGTTTTTTCTGCACATATTATTAAAGTATCAAAAGAAAAATACAAAGTGGGATGTATTTGAGTAACTAGATTTCTTCCACCTTAGTGACATTTATAACACATGACAGGTTGCTTGATATCGGGTAGCACTTTTCTTAAATTGTCAATTTTGTTATATTATGCTTTTTTCCCTTTACATGATCTGTGCTGTCATTTATGTGTTGGTAATTTAAGAATTTTTTATTTTGGGGACTATAACTAAGTTAAAAGACAGTTTATTACTGGAAGGAAAGAATTGCTTTTGCTCTCATTTATTGAGTTTCTGTTCATTTTTTCCTTGTCCTTAGAAACAAAAAAACCATCAAGAATCTGTCCCGCCTGGTTGTCCGCCCCCACACAGATACTGTTTACCATGCTTGCTTTTCTGCGAATGGTCACAGAATAGCTTCCTGTGGAGCTGATAAAACCTTACAGGTAAAATCTCTCATGAGAAAAATTGAAAAGGACATGTACCCAATACTGTGCATATTAGAATATATTTAAATCCTAAAGTTCAAGTAAATTGCACATTAGAAATAGAGAAAGCCACATCTCTTGAACATTTTACGAAGGCTTTCTCTAGAGATTTTAAAGATATAGTTGTGTGTTTTCATAATTCCAAACTTGCCAGGTGACATAGAAGTGCCTTTTACCCTGCCATTGGTTAGCATCGCTCACGTGCCCCCTAAAGGTAATGAGGAAATGATAATTGTCGGAAGACGTAGGACTTCCTAGCTCAGTGGATAGGGCTCTGACTAAAGAACAGTAATTAAGTAGATTACCTATTTTATTACCAGCTCAGGCATAGACTTCTGATAGTAACTGGAATTGGGCTAGGTTATTTCCTAAGGTACTTGAAGGAATTTCCTGTAAGTTCTCATTTGCTTTCAGAAAATATGAATGAGTGCTTTTCTTTAAACTTGTGCTTTAACTTGGTTTTGAAGGTAGTCAGGATCAAATTAGTTAAAACATTTATAATTAGTATAGCTTCACTTCAGTCTTTGTAAGATTATGGCTATAACCCTTATTTCTATATGTGTGCTTTATTACTAACTTTATTAATTTTGGCCCTTTGAGCCCCAGAAAGAAATTACATTCCATGAAATATTTTCTGTTCTGGTATTGAGAATTTGCCAAACTGTTCTCAAGAACTGAAGCTATCTATACTCTGTTAGTTCTTTTTATTAATATTATAAAATTTAACAATGAATAGTTCTGTATTTATGTTAAAGCATATGAATTGTGACAGAAATTCTGATTTTTGGAGTGATTTTGCCAAGGTTCACTTCTGTTGCAAAATAACAATAGTTAAGATCTTTTAAGGAAAGATTTTTATTGAGTAATAAAAATGCTCAATGAAGTTTATGGTTAAGTGATATATAGTAAAAAAGATTTTATTGTTGTTTGTGTAGGTGTTCAAAGCTGAAACAGGAGAGAAACTTCTAGAAATCAAGGCTCATGAAGATGAAGTGCTTTGCTGTGCATTCTCTGCGGATGACAAATTTATAGCAACCTGCTCAGGGGATAAAAAAGTGAAGGTAGGGAAACATTTTCCTCTTGAGTTGTAGTCACCACAACTCAAAGAATTTGTAATCCACAGAATTTGTTTTCTTTTTCCATAATAGAAGGGACTAGGGTAAGTAGGGTTAAAGGGTGCGTATCTGTTGATCCACTAACTTAGGCAAATCATTATAAAATAACACTATCTGAAAACTCCTTGTTTTTAAGCCCCAGCAAAAATACCTAGGTTGATTAGTCTGAGGTATTTACCAGGCAGCTGGGAAAAACAATTACAAATTGATAAATTTGTCTGCCATCTGTTGACTGGTTCGTGGGTTAAATATCAGTTGAAACCTTTGAGTGCACTGTGATTGGAAGTGTTGCCACACAAAATTATTATCTGAGATTGGATTCTATTGTAAAATGTAGAATTTGTGAAATGCAGCCCAATTTTTTACCTTTATGAACTGGCTTATATTTAGTGCAAAACCAGATGGATGGACAAATGAATAATTAATTAGGTTACTAGTCTAAAAAGTAAATAGAGAAAAAAATAGGGTAATTTTTTAAAAAGATTTTGTTTATTTATTTTTAGATAGAGGGGAAGGGAGGAAGAAAGGGAGAGAAGCATCAATGTGTCATTGCCTCTCGTGCGCCCCCTACCGGGGTCCTGGCCCACAACCCAGGCATGTGCCCTGACTGAGAATTGAATGAGCAACCCTTTGGTTTGCAGGCCGGTGCTCAGTCCACTGAGCTACACCAGCTAGGGCAATATAGAGTAAAATTTTATCTTTGTTAATTTTCCTTTCTTGTCTTTTGTCCCTAAATTTGGCTTTTAGCCAGAGCATTTATGCAGCATTTAAGAGAAACTGAAGTCCAGGGGGATGTTTTATATGATAGATGGAGGGGAGATTTCATTTCAGGCTTTTTACAAAGGGATTATGGAGTGGTAAATCTGGCGAGGTGGGGTAGGCCTTAGTGGGCCTGGGAACAAGACAGCTGGCTTGGAAGTTTTCCTGGAGTTTGTACCCATTTGAAGAAGGCTCTGGAGTGTCCAAACTAAATTGAGATCTTGGAAAAATCTACTTCTTTATTATTGACTCCCTTAGGTGATTTTTCACTCTGTAGACTCTACTCTGAGTGAGGCATGGAGCTGGCCTCTCTGAGCAGTTCCAAAGTCAGTTATATGGATTAAAAGGAAATAATACTAAGTTTTTGTTTCCTAAGAATTCAAAATTTAAAGCAAGAGGCAGAAATTAAAAGAGCTTCAAAATAAAGGAAACTCTCTGGACCTTTGGGGAGTACTTTGATGAGATAAAAAGAAAATGCTATGGGAGGGACATTAGAACCTCTGAGAAGTCCAGAGCCCTGTGAAGATTTATTAGGTAATTTATTTCTTTTCTTTGTTGTTAGATGCAATAGACTGCTTAGTTAGTTGTCTTATGTAGTAATTCGATGGCGATTACTTTTTATTGTGAACTCAATACTGCAGTAGGCTTTATACTGTACACTTTATCAATTTCACACTACAATTTGTGAAGTAATTATTGATCTCATTTTTCAGATGAAGTACGTTCAGAGATGAAGTCATTTGCCCAAAATCATACTAATAACTAATGGAGGAAGGGTTGAAAACTAAATTTCCCTCAGAATCTAAAACCTTTTTTTCGTCAAGCCATTTGTCTTTACTTACTTATTTGGTACCCTGAAGTCAACAGAACACTTAACATGTCCTTTATCTCATTTGATACCATCTTATGTAGGACAGGTATAAGTATCCCCATTTTACAGAGGAGGTAACTGAGGTGCAGGTAAATTAAGGGCTTGACCAAGGACACACAAGTTAAAAGTGGTAGTGTCAGGTCTTAGATTTCATCCTTCCCAGCCGAAGTTCAGTATTCCATCCCCGTGTAGCGTTTTTCTGCCTGCTTTCATTCATATGGACATCTGAAATTTTGCCCTTGAAGAATGTAATGTTTTCGGGAGATTCCAGTTTGCTATAGGAAGACACACTTATAGACTCGCAAATAAAGTTTAAAAAAAAAATCTTGGCAAAATATTGACATATTTTAGGGAAACTGAAGGTATTCATTAGCATCATGTCCGACTGGGAAAGTCTTGCAGACAGGATGGAAGGCATCCACAAAGCATTTTCTTTGTTTTATGTGAAAATAAGGGATAGTTGTAAATTTTGTTCTCTCTTCTCTTTAGATTTGGAATTCTATGACTGGGCAACAAGTGCACAGCTATGATGAGCACTCAGAGCAAGTCAATTGTTGCCACTTCACCCACAACAGTCATCCCCTTCTCTTAGCCACTGGGTCCAGTGACGGTGTCCTCAAAGTAAGTGTGGATCATGGCAATTACGTAGTTTTGTAGACACATCAGAACATCACCTTTGATTTTCTCATACGTTGTATTCATCAGGGCTCTTCTGGTTGCATAATACAAACTTTCATATTAGTTTAAGCAACAACTAATATTAGCAACATACTAATATGAACAACTAATATGAACAACAACAAAGAAGGTATTACTGGCTCATGTAACTGGAAAGACTAGGGGGAGAGTAGCTTCGGGCAGAGCTGATCCCAAATACTTAAACTATGTTCTCAGCCTTGAGTTTCCTCTCCAAGTCTAGACACTGCTTCCTTCTTTGTTGGTTCAGGCATGTTCTCTCTATGTGACAGGGAATGTGGCTTTTCTCAGCTTGGCTTATATAGGTCTTACAGCTCATGCTCACAGAGGAAGAGAAACTTGCTCTTCCCCAGATCCTGTAGATTTAATTTGAGAGAAAACTCTAGTTGTCTTGGTTTGGGTTATATACTCGTTGTTAAATAACCCTACCGGTCAGTAGGATGGAACCCTTGGATTGACAAAGGGTTGCAAGTTTAGTCATGTAGAAATTGGGCAGATGAGGGGAGGTCAGCTTCACCTGAATTATAAGTGGGGTTTGATTCAGAAGAGAGGTTTTATTACTTGAAGAAGGAGGGAAAAAGGTGTAGGTAGAAAAAAATGTAAAAAAATAAAAAGAAAGCCAAAATAAAAAAATAGATATTCATTTCACATGTTTGATAATGTTTTATATTAAAAATTATATGTTACCCTTTTTCCACTTAAGCGGCATACTAAAGATAGCTAGATTATACTTTTTTGGATCCCAGAAATATTTGCTAACTTCTTTTGGATTCTTTTTGGCTTGGTTTATGCCCTTTATTTTTAAATGTCACACTGTTTTTGTAATGGGACATTGCATATTACTTATAGAGCTGAGTAAGATATAATAATGACTCCAAACTACCTTTTGAAATATCAGCAACTGTTCAGTTATTTAGTGCTTAGACTAAAAGCCTAGGTGAGCCTCTGAGTCCCTTAGTAGATTGAGGTGCTGATTTAAGAGCTGCCCCATTACTTGTCAATCACAAGTTCACCTTTGTGTTTGACATCGTTATGTTACTGTGAATTGAACATCTGCCTGTAACTGAAAACGTTTAAATGAGGGGGAAGAAAGAACTTCACATTATTTTTAACTTTTCCCCATTCAGTACAGTTTTTTAGTTTTCTTTTTATCTTTCTCAAACAGCTCTGGGATTTGAATCAAGAACCTTGTCGAAATACCTTGTTAGGCCATAACAATTCAGCCAATCACTGCAGATTTTCACCAGACGATAAGCTTTTGGCTAGTTGTTCAGCTGATGGAACATTAAAGGTACTCTTTTGTTCGTTATTAAAATGGGTTGTAATTTTATGGCCTTAAGATTGGGTTATGGAATTAAGCTTCTGTTTTTCACATTTCTGAAGGAAGAGCTTCAACTTCCAGGAGCATATTTATATAACTGTAATTGCTTATTACAATGATTGTTTATTAATGGTTTACTACCTTATGCTTTAAAGTTCATAATTTTGAATTCTTAATTTTAAGCATATATTTCATTTTATGACTTCATAAAATGTTTTGCAATCTTTTTCCCCCTCTTCTTTATACATTTGTCCTACTTTCTGGAAGATTTTTTTAGCTTTATTTTCCAGTCTTTCTATTGAGTTTTAAATTTCTGCTGTCATATCATTTAAGAACCCATTCTTATGACCAGTTCTCTTTTTAATATTATCCTTGTTTCATTCATGCAATATCTTTTATCTTTTGTCGGTATTAATAGTTTTTTTGAAGTTTTCGTATTTCTGTATACTTGTTCTTTCTGTTAGTTTTGATTTTGGTCTCCATTTTAGAGATATATTTGGACATCTGCTTTATTTCTGAGTACAGCACCCAAAAACTGATAGGAAATTGTGAACTCTATTGTGAGTTTCCCTGTAGGGTTATCTGGCTGTCATTTTCCATGGTGAACTCCTGATGTCAGACTCTTCAGGGTTTTTTGTGTTGACCTGGTGGGTAGTCAGAGAAAAATCTTCCGTCTCCTACCTGTAGGGTGTAAGTCTGGCTGTGAAGATGTCTGGCAGAGCTCTCAGCATTTGGAATATAGACTTTCTCCAGTTCCCTGTTCTCAGAGTGGTGACCCTGCTGCCTGTTGTGTTGGCTATGGAATAGCTCTCTATTCTCCAGCCAGAGTAGGGGCATAGCGACAGGGATTGCATAGTAGCAGAGAGTATTTCAAGGGACTTCCACTGATTCCTCCTGATCAACACCCCCTTTTCCAGAAGGTGCCAGGTGCAGCACTTGCTGAACACTTTTGGAATTCCATCGTGTGAATTGGGTCAGTTTGTTGGCTTTCCACGCTACGGGCTCAGGATTCAGTTTTTAGGAGTCTCCTTATCTCTTTCTGCTTTTTAGCCTTTACAGTTTTGTTGCTGTTAAGTCTTCCCTCTTCCTCCTTCACCTTGTGGCCTATGCCTAGAGAGAAATTCTCTTCACTGTTGTTTCGCATGGGTTTGGGAGGGTGTGGAGATGAATGTGTGTTCCGTCCGCACCCTTAAGCTGAACCCTATTTCAGTAATGCTGTCGTCTCCACTCCCCTGTGCTTGAAACATGGGAATTATCTGCCTTTTCACTTTAACTGTATTTTTCGATCACTTATTGAATACTTATTATGTACTAGGTATTTGAGTTTTAAACACTTAAAAAATGTCTAATTCCTGGCCTGAAGTTGTTTAGTATCCAGTTGGGAAGGAAGGGAACTGAATGGACATACCATGAAAATGGTAAAAGTCTGTGTAGAAGGTGCTCTGAGAGCAGATGACTCTGTGAGGAAGTAAGTTCAGGCACCCGATGCTGTGCCCACACTGTACTTGTTCTTTCTTCTCATTGTCCTTGCTTTCCCATTTTGTACTTGAGCATATCTGACCTGGAGAACTCCAGGTCCTAGAGTTTTCTTCCTTTCTTCTTGGTGTTGAAATTCCATTCATCTTAAGGTGGTGTAAAGTAGGCTAACCTTCAGGGAGGAGAGTGAGCTGGCCACCTCTGCAAAAGTGCGCCTTTGAGCCCACAGCTTGGGCATGGCATTCCACTGTGCTGGACCTTTACCTCTCAAATGGCATGCCTGATGTATCTGGTGTTGAAGCCATCTCTGTGCTTGTCTCACCTCCTTACTAGCATGTAAGCTGTATATCTGATTTATTGATACAATCTCAGAGTGACTAGCACAGTGGTTATAATGTGTTTAAGATGATAAACCTTTGCTGTGTCCATTCAAATCAAATTAAGGCTTCTCCATCTCAAGAGAAGAAAAGATTTAAAGTTGTCAGGGATAGGATTTTTATTTCATGTGTGAGTATTAAAATGTGATTGTAGAGCACAGAGCACTCGCAGCAGGGGACAGACTTTACTGCACTCTTGGTGAGAACTGCCTTGTTGTGGCAGCTTTCCCAAAGTGCTATTAAGCCAGTGTTGTTGGCTGGTTCTCACTGATACAGTGATGCATAGTAAGCAGTGGTCCTGCAAAACGATGTTGGATAACAGCATTTCAAGGTCAAAGCTTTTACTTTCTGAGAGGATGGAGAACTGTAAAATTATTTCCAGCCTCGAATAGCTCTATAATCTTCCAGGCATTTTAGACTATCATGTCGATAAACATGTGTTTTTTAGGCCCTGATGATAAACCGTTTCTAAGTGCAAGCTTTATTTAGAAATTGCCGTTGGAACCATACAAGGGCTAGGGTGCATGAGGGTCCCTAAATAGAGTGCAGTGACTTGCTCAAAATGAAACACTGGCACTTACTTGGTCCCTTGATATGTAGGATTGCATCACTCCTCAGAGAGGAGCTAGAGTCAGGTCCAGATGCAGAAGATGCACTTTAGACAGATGTAATAAAATTGAGTTGTATTAGTTTTATTTTTCTTTCTTAAATCCAGGCAATAGTTGCTTTGTTTTTCATATTAAGAGAGGAGCAGAGTGTGATTTCCCATATATTCTGGCCAATGGGACTGAAGCTTCTGGCATTTATATTTAGATGTTTTTTTCTCTTTAGTGTCAAGAAAAACTTTTAGTACCTGATGTGTCTCTTGCTTCATCCAACTCACCCACAGTTGTTGCAAGGGGAAAGGTTTCGTTTTTGGCTATATTCCTTAGTGTACATAATAATTCTCTAAGCTCAAGAAAGATTTAAAAATGTGCCTGGCTAGAAAAACCGGGTTTTACCTTGGATTTGGGCATTGGAAGCTGACTTAAAGCTTGAGAAGCAGCTTTTTCTTTTGTCCTTGTTTTTGGCCAACCCTAGGTCTGGGCCTGGCAGCCACTGCCCCGCCTGTGGAGGTGGGACACTGCTCAAAGCCCAGGGGAGTAAAGGTGGGTCTTCTCGAGGGCCTCTGTCCTTGGGGCTGCCCAGGGGCTCTGCTAAGTGAGTAGGTGTAGGCTTTTGTATCCCATTCCTCAGGATCCAGTTGTTTTGGAGCCCATCTAGCCCGGTCACACACACACCATGTCTTGCTTCCTTTCAGCATAGTCTTCGTTGTCCATTTTCAGGGACTCCTCGTATCTCTGGATGCTGTGCTAGGTTATAATCCGGCTTGGGCTGGGTCCTGTGCAGTGTCCATGCTGTGCTACGGTAGATGTGAGGCACACTTCATGCCTGGCACAGCAGAGGGCAGCAGTGGCCAGTTGTGAGTCCCTTCCTCCTACCTTTCCTCCGCGCTCGTCCTTGCTGTCAGCGCCTAGCCTCCTCCACGCGGTGCAAGGCTCTTTTAGCACTTTATTTAGTTTTGCATTCTGCATTTCAGGCAGGGCTTCTAATTGTTTTCTTTTCAGGAATGCACTGAATTTAAAAGTTCTATAAAAATGTCATGCATAAGTAAAAATAATCCATTAGGTAAAGTGAATAATTTGTGGGATATTTGATCCAGATGAAATTCTAGAGGTGTGGTTTGTGATTAAAACAAACAGATCCTTTTTTTTTTGCAATTTAAAGCTTTGGGATGTGAAATCAGCAAATGAGAGGAAAACCATTAATGTGAAGCAGTTCTTCCTAAGCTCAGAGGAGCCTCAAGAGGACATAGAAGTGATAGTGAAGTGTTGTTCGTGGTCTTCTGACGGTTCCAGGATAATGGTGGCTGCCAAAAATAAAATCTTTGTAAGTACCAGTATTTTAAAAAGCCAAATTTAGTCTAATTTAAGCAAAATTAAATCCTCAGGTTTTCTCACTGCACTTGTTTAGTGATGTAAATGGAGTATAGCTATATGATTTGGGGGAGGCTCCATAATCTTTCATAGTTCTCAGAACTGTGCTGTAGGGAATGTCAGTAGGCCTTGTGAGAAACAGTTTCTGTGGCCATGCAGGTTTGAGAAGTGTTATGTATCGCTTTCTCCAGTAGAGGTACTCAGTGTGTACTAACATATTTAAGGCCCCAAGAAGTCCTACAATACAGAAGCAGTTTATGTTGTTTAATCTAGTGTTTCTCAGATTTATTAAGAACATGGAATACTTTCTGCTTCAGCTACTTTTGTTGTTGTTCTACAGTTTTTGAATACATTGGTTTAGGTGATTTCCAAAGTGCTTTCTTACCGCTAAAATTTTATGATTTTGTGAGAAATACTCAATGACTGAAGATAATTGTGGGATTTCTATGAAGTAAATGAGGAAGTTATGCAAAAAAAGTAAATGACAAGGAAATGCCTTCCTTTTTTTCAAATATAATAGCTTACATTTGTAGTATTCAGCGTGCTATCATATATAATTTCTTTTGATATAAATATCCAAGGGACAGAAGGATTGCGGTGACTATGATAATAATGAGGCAACTGAGGTTCAGAGCAGCCAAGTGATTTATTCAGACTTACGTCATGATTTGGAGAGCCAGCTTTTCTGATTTATGGCTCAGTGACATTCCATTCTAGCAGTAATTTTAAAAGACTTGAATAAGATATTACAATTTTATTTTATTTTTAGCTTTATTGAGGTGTAGTTGACA
Organism: Glossophaga mutica; assembly: GCA_039655065.1. Lineage (NCBI taxonomy): Eukaryota > Metazoa > Chordata > Mammalia > Chiroptera > Phyllostomidae > Glossophaga > Glossophaga mutica. Next base: position 17,783,158 of record CM077304.1, on the reverse strand, counting down.
AAATTGCAAAGTATTTAAAGCATATAATATGATGTTTTGATATATGTGTGCATTATGAAACTATTCCCCTGATTGGGTTAAGTAGCACAACTGTTGCCTCACAGATTTACCTTTTTTTGATGAGAACATGTAAGTTCTACTTTGAATTTCCATTATGCAATCGGGTGTCAAACTCACTTTCACCAGGGGCCACATCAACCTCACGGTTGCCTTCAAAGGGCCGAATATAATTTTAGGACTGTATAAATGTGACTACTCCTTAACTAGGGGCAAGGAGCTCAGTGCTGCTGCTGCTGTATAGAAACAAGGTGCTGTCCTGGATAGAACAAGGTGGGGGGCCGGATTCGGCCCATGGGCCTTGTGTTTGCCACCTGTGCAATACAGCATTCTTATCTGTAGTCACCATGTAGCACATTAGATCCTCAGACCTTATTCATCTTACAGCTGAAAGTGTGCATCCTCTTACCAACTTCTTCCTATTCCCTCTCCCTAGATAGTATATTTTAAAGAACACAACTGAAATGTACAATATAGTTATATAAAAACTCATCAAGGGAGTGTTTATGTTATTGTTATTGATCTGTAGCTGCTACCCTACGATCTGGGCTGCTTAATGGTTTATACCCTTTATCAGGAAACTAAAGGAAAATATCTCCTTTTGTCTTAAATTTGTGAAAGGCTGTACGAACAGAAAAGGAACTGTTGCATGTACAAGATTTGAAGATTTAAACTATTTTTTGTTGTAAAATATATAGATGTAAAGTTAGCCCCTTTAACCATTTTAAAATGTACAATTTAGTGGCATTAGTTATATTCACAATGTTGTACAACTATCACCACTACCCCCAAAATGTATTTATTATCCCAAACAGAAACTTTGTAACTAGTAAGTAAAAACTCCACATTCCCTTCTCTGCAGAATCCCCGACGACTTCTAATGTAATCTATTAATTTACCTGTTTTAGATATTTCATGTAGGTGGAATCATAAAATACTGGACCTTTTGTGTCTGGCTTATTTCATTTAGCATACTGTTTTCAAGGTTCATCCCTTTTGGAGCATGTATCAGAATTTTTGCAGCTACGCAATACCGCATTATATGGGTACACCACATTTCGTGTATCCTTTCATCTATTGATGGACATTTGGGTTGTTTTCATCTTTTGTGAGTACAGTGCACATTGGTGTGCAAGTATTTGAGCCCCTGCTTTCAATTCTTTTGTGCATATACTTGGGGGCAGAATTGCTGGGCCGTATGACAATTCTCTATTTAGCTTTTTGAGGAACCACCAAATTTTCCCATAGTGTCTGTACCATTTTATATCCCTACCAGCAATGTGTAAGAGTTCTAGTTTCTCCACATTCTTGTCAACACTTGTTATTTTCCTTTATTATATTATAATCATCCTAGTAGGTGTGAAGTGGTATTTCATTGTAGATTGATTTGCATTTCCCTAATGACTAATGGTGTTGAGGAGAATTTGAACATTTTAAAAGATACGTTCTAGCAAGAGAAGAAAATAGCTTTATATTGCATGGAATGCCTTCTTATTTTAAAAATCTAGACCAGCTCCTTATTTTACCTTCTAAAATAAAGCTAAGATTACCCTTAACTACATGTAGGTCCTAATTTCTTACCTTTGGGCTCTCCATTCTCCTCCTAGTTCTTTCTAACTCTTCTGTGTTGTTAGTGTACTCCTGTTGTTAGGTGTTTTCTTTTTGCTACCCCATAATTGGGACAGCTGCTGATTTCACATTTGTCAAGTTTCCTCTGTCACTCTCAGCCACTAATTTTGAAGCACAACCTGTCCTGGGAAGCATTTTCAGTATGATTTCCTGTCCTCTGTGGTTGACCCCAGATGCTGTGCTGCAAACTGCCTGTGCATGCTCGCAGAGCTGTGCACTCCCTGAACGCTTTTGTGGCTCCCACTGAGCCTTGTTTTTTCCTTCATTAAGACTGCCTTGGTCTTGAATCCCTACACTGTGTATTGGGGTAAAGGTATTTTATCATTTGGCAAAAGTCTTTGGAAGAGTAGATTCAAGCATTTTAAAATCTTTCAAAAATTGAAATGAAGCTTGAATTACTCAAAAATAGCTCTTTTTGGTTCAAAAATGGGGAAATGATTGATCGTAATGGAATAATTTGGTAGCTTTGAAGAGAACTAGAAATAATTGAGCTAATTTCATGTTATCAAGCCTCTGCTCTATATTAGTTTGATCATCTTTATTTTTGAGTATCTATTTTCTCTTTTGAATAAACGCAGTAGGGAGAACTGCTCTGTATGTTAATTGGGGTACTCCATTTATTCACAGAGGTTTGATTTCTCTCTAGGCCAACTTGAGAGATTATCTGTGATAAATTTTCCTTTATAGGAAACATGTTTCAAGATGAACAATATTTTAAAAGTGTATGTATGTTGATTTATATCTTACTTATGACTGTCAGTAATATGCCTATTATCAGTAATTACAGTATTTTTGCAGAATTTGTATTTTATATTTGAAGTGGATATTATTTTAGAAATAAATGTAGATTCAGTTTGGGTACAGGTTAATTTAAAAAAATACTTCCATAGATCTCTCTCTTATGTCAACAGCTTTTTGACATTCAGACCAGTGGTGTATTGGCAGAAATCCATATGGGCCATCACAGCACCATCCAATACTGTGACTTCTCCCCCCATAACCATTTGGCACTGGTGGCTTTGTCCCAGTACTGTGTGGAGGTGAGTAGTTGAATTTACTCTGTGAAGCCTGTGTCTCCAGAGGTATAAGGATGATGGGGAATGGGCTGCTAAATCGTTAACTGCTGAAGATGTTTGCTTGGGAAATTGTGTAGTATTTTTTTCATGGCATAATGACTTAGAGCTTCAAGGTGTAAACTAGATAACCAGCTAGCAGTGGTGGAAGACTTTGACGGTGTGGCACATCCTGTTGGGGATGACAGTGTCAGTCACCACGTGCTTGTTGGAAGGCTAGTGTGTGCCACGCTCTGAGGAAACAGTGGGATGACCCCTGGTTTCCTAAGCGGAAACATGGCATCTCTTAAACGACAGAGGCATAGACTCTTCTGTGCAAGAAGTGATGGGAAATGCGTCCAGTTCACATTTCTTAGATCATCACTGAGAAGGATAAGATGGAAGTTAAATTTGGAGTTGCTTAACCTAGGACGTTCATTGCTAAGCACTAATGAATAAAATAACTTAGAAATTATAGGAGTTTGTACTCAGAGTCTGTATCTCACTGCCTCTGGAAGAACCCCACCAAGCGAATAGCTATATTAATTTTCTTCAGAAAGCAATGAATTCCCTGGTATTATTCCTCTGAAGATGGATTTGTTTTTCCAGGCTTTGTTACTACTCATTCCTTGAGTGCATCTTGCCACCAGGTAGTTTGAAGCCCCTTGTGATTACAGCCCAGGAAAATGGGGGTGGGCCTTTATCTGGAAAATAGGGAAATTCTTTTGGTTCACAGGCTCTCCTCAAAGGAAGCTTGACTACCACAAGCACCTCTTCAGTGTTCTGTGCTCATTTCAGCAATTTTTAGTGAGTTTTCCAATCTTGCCCCTTACTACGAAGGTGTGTGTAGGGAGGGGGGCGAGGTGCTGAGCCATAGGCCTTCACGTGGAGACAGATAAAGTGAGAGTGAGCAGGGGAGCTCTGTAAGCTCCTAATTCTAAGTACAGCAGTGCAGCTAACACTGAAGAACGTCCCTGCCAAAACTCATTCCATTGGAAGCCAAGGCAGTGAGTGTGAACAAAATCCAGTCCTGTTTGAAGCAGGGGGCAGGAATGGAGTGCTGTGGGAAGTGTTCTCTTTGGCCGAGGCCTGGGACTAAATGATTCAGATCTGCTAGGACATCTTGCACCTTACATGTAGATACATTCTCAAGTTAGGTGTAGTTGGAATTCCCCTTTTCCGGGTTTTTGTCAAGATGTTTAGGAGGTGTGCAGGAGCAAGCCCTCTTCCTGCCTTTCCCATACTTCTAAAATCTGTACCCTATTCTTAGAAAGCTCTAGGAAACATTGTCTTCTAGAAATACAGGGACTTGGTTTTGAAGACTCTGGGTGACAAGGAAATGAGGCGGGGTGGGGGGGGAGAGGTACCAGAAGGGAGGAGAGGGAAGGATTTCGAGGGAGATTTTTCGGTAGTGGAAGCACTTTCATCTCGGTACTTCAGCTCTGGATGCCCACTTTGGACTCTAGAGATAAGGCAGGGAAAATTTCATGTACTTAATTTGTAACCACAGAACTTGCTGATTGAAAACCACTGGGCATGTGATGAAGCACTTGTTTGTCCGTGCTAGTTCCGAAATCATAAAGTAGGTCTGTAATTCAGAGTGTAATGAGAGGAACTCAGGCACATATGGTACTTCATTAGACTGGAATATATTTGAGTAATTTACAGCAGTGCTGAGAACAAAATACAGCCAGGCTGGTGGCAGACACTGACAATTTGAAATAAGCATGAATAGCAGGAGAAATGTGTACATGTACAGTTAATACACTCATTTATTATAGGGTTTTGCAATCAGTTGAAGTGAGGATTAGATGACAGTGGAAAATAGTCTGAATATGGAAGCTTCTTGTGTTCATCTATTTTTTATTGTTTTTTAAAAAATACATAAAATGTTTGCATGGTTCTAAATCAAAGCTTTAGAATAAGTGTGTTCAGAGAAGTCTTGCTTTCATCACTATCCCTTCCCTTTCACTCTTTCCCACAATATTGGGTTTTGTTTCATGCTCCAGTGTTTCTTTTTGCATATATAAGTGTTTATATGTATTGTTTATCTGCACATTTGTATCCATATATATATTTACGTTTCTCATTTTTTATATTACATAGTGTATGTATATATACATAAATCCACACATACGTATATGGTATAGGATAGTGTATATATTCTTCTGCAAAATATATATACTCTGCTTTCTTTGTAAACAATATTGCCCAGCGACTAGTCACTATTAAGGTGTTTTTCTGATTACTTTTTATGGCCTCATAGTAATCCATTATATGTATTATAAATGTAGTTTATGCAGTTGGTCCTATTGATGGTCATTTGGGTTGTTTCCAGTTTTTTGCTATTAAAAATATTGCTACAATGAATAATCTTCTGCACAAACCATTTAGTGTGTGTGTATATATATAAAATGCTAATGAATGTGATTTCCTATATGCTGTGTTTATTCTATAGCTGTGGAATGTGGACTCATGTTTGAAAGTAGCTGATTGCAGAGGACATTTAAGTTGGGTTCATTGTGTGATGTTTTCTCCTGATGGATCATCATTTTTGACGTCTTCTGATGACCAGACAATCAGGGTGAGAAATGTTGAGCTTTTCATTTTAAACATTTATGGATGGTAAGCTAAACCTCCTACAAACTAAGAAACTAATGGGCAGTATTGGGAAAAGTAAAACAGAAAACTATTAGATTCATATTTGTCCTTGGAAAGTGCTATTATATGGACTGTAACAGTCTCATTTATTCAGAACATGCTCATTGAGCACCACCGTGGACCAGGTGCTGGAGAAGTCCAATGGTTAGACTGTATTTGGTTAACTTAGATATTACATTTGATTCCTCAGAGTAGCATTGACTCTTTCCTCTACCTTCAATTCCACACCCAGTTACTTGTCAAATCTAATAGATTCTGCCTTTTCATTTTCTGTCATTTATTTGTGCTTTTCCATTTCACGTTGAGGTGCTCATTACCTCTTGCTTCTCTTGCATTAGTCTCTGCCATAAGTCTTTTCTTTCTTGGTTTTCTACATGCTGCTTCCAAGATATTTTCCTCATGTACATATAGTCATGTCACTTTTGCTCAAAAACAGATAATGGCTCCCTTGCCTGCCAAAGTAAATAAATTCTCCTAAGTCTACCATCACACTTCTCCACCGTATGGCCTCATCCTGCTGCAGTCTGTCTTCTAGTTTATTTCTGCAGGTGACCGACACTAAAGTGCTCACATTTTCCCAAACATCCTGTAGTTCCCTACCTCTGTACTTTTGCTTATGTGGCTTCTTATGTTTGGAATAACCTACTTCTCCATACCTCTCCTTGTTGAAATTCTAATGATCCTATAAGCCACCACAACTTCTGTATTTCCTAGTATTCCATTTGGGGGGTGCCTCTTATTTTAATGCCATATAACTTTGTCATTTTCTTTTTTAAAGATTTTATTTGCTTATTTTCAGAGAGGGGGTAAGGGAGGGAGAAAGAGAGGGAGAGAAATGTCAATGCGTGGCTGTCTCTCATGCCCTCTACTGGAGACCTGGCCTGCAACCCAGGCATGTGCCCTGACTGGGATCCAACCTGTGATGCTTTGGTTTGCAGGCTGGCACTCAATCCACTGAGCCACACCAGTCAGGGCTGTCATTTTCTTATGGTACTTATCAAATTATGCCTTGGATTTAAGTATAGATTTGATTTACTCCTGACCTCTAATGCTCTATTGCTCCTCTGACATGTTCATACATTTTAAATTATAAACTTGTTGAGGCCAGAGACCCTGGTTCGTCTCTTTAGCATCTAATACAGTGTTTGTACAAATTGTAGCTAAAATTTATTTAGTATTTACTGTGTGCCTAATGTTGTGCAAACTGCTATCCATGTATCTGCTTATTCTCACAACAGTCCTTTTTGCAGCTGAGAAAACAGACACAGAAAGGTTAAGTCAGTGCTGCTTAAAGTGCAGGCTCAATAAGCTTGAGCCAGAATGTAAATCAATGCACTGCTTCTTTCATCAAGGAGTCTTGTTAAAAAAAAAACAAAACAACTTTATCACTAAGTATACTGTTAACAGTGTGTTTCATAATATAGTTAATTTATATTCTGGTACAAACAGTTTGAGAACCAGCAGAAGGTCCTTATCTTTGAATAGCACTGGCTTACATAATCTGCCCAAATTTACAGGTAGAATTAGAATTTATACTAAGGCATTTTGGCTGTAGTGCCCATTACTTTTAACACTAACTGCTTGTTACCATAGCATGTAATTAACAAATACTTATTGTTGAGTTATAATCTAATACTTGACAAATTTTGAGCATCATAGGCATTTTGAGTGTGAAACTTGGTTTGTATCTTGTCTTTATGATATTTTGGAGGATACAGTAATCTCATTTTATTTTTTTAAATCTCTTAATCAGCTCTGGGAGACAAAGAAAGTATGTGAGGACTCTGCTATAGTGTTAAAGCAAGAAATAGATGTTATATTTCAAGAAAATGAAGTGGTGGTTCTCGCAGTTGACAATATAAGACGTCTGCAAGTGAGTATTTCTTAGAAAACAATTGGAAACATTGTTTTGATTGAACTCACAATTCACAGTTTTTTCTGGTTTGCTTTTGGACTTGGGATCAGGCACAATTGTTTAGTATCCAACAGATACTCAGTAGGTGTCAGCTGAATAAGTAAGTATATAGGTCTTGAGCTGAGGCTCAGGTAGGCTAGTATTTAGAAATAAAAAGGTGATACCTTGCCTTACCTCATCTTCTGGTGGTATCAGGGATCACATGCCTTGATGTGCATGGAGTCTAGGATGTCATGAGGACAGATTTGAACTTGTTCACAGTAGTGATTTAGACATGTGGGAGTGTGGAAGGAGGATGGGCCCACCAGCAGAAGCATTATTGCAGGGGAATGATAACAGGGTCTTTGAAAGAACAAAAGTCACCTTAAGCGAGGAAGAAGTCTGACCCATTGGAATTGAGGTGGAAGGAGCTGGGCTTTATGTACTGAAACACCCCTGTTTATTCACTCATTTACTCACTCATATGTTCAAGAAATAGTTCTCGAATGCTTCTTATGTTCTCTGAGAAGGAAAAAGTTTTTAAGGTAAAATTGAAAGGTCTGTATATATCATTTAGGGGTCCAAACAGTTGTACTGTAGACCCTGCCCCTCAACAAAAAGCTGAGGGATGCATAAGAGGAAGGCACATGTTGACTAAGAGGAAGGCATGTGTTGACTGGCTGAAGAGGAAAGGAGCCCCGGAGTCAGGTCCATTGGCAGAGGATTGATAGTTGGAGTTTTGAGTGGTGGTAAAAGAGCAGATGGCTTAAGGATCCCTGGGCTTAAGATAGGGAGCAAGAAACATGAGAGAATGGAAGGAGATAGGGAAGCAGTGTGAGAACAAAGAGAGAAGCAGTAGAGAAGAGGAGAGAGGAACAGAGGGGCATGCATACTGAGGGCAGGAGAGAGAGCAAGGGCTTGAGACAGACTGGCAGAGAGTAGGGAAGAGCTGGACGAGTTACAAAGCTGTGAAGTTCAGCCTGATGTAGTGGAGAGAACAGTGACTTCACTCAGGAGACCCGGGTACAAGTTCTGGCTTTAAGGTCCGTTAGTTCTGTGATGTTGAGTAAATTGCCTCACTTGTCTGAGCCTCGCTTTCTTCACCTGTAAGGTCCTTTTCATCTTCAGAAGTCCATGAGCTGGTTATACAGTCAAGATGGAATCAAATTCAGGAGACAGATACCTGGGAATGAATTGTCTATGGCCTGTGGTGGTTTTTCCCTGTCTGTTGCAGGGGTTCATAGTCAAGTTGTGGGACACTTCTAAATACAGCTCGTTCTATATTTTACAAGTGTTACAGTAGTCCTTAATTAACATGTTGATCAGGAGCTCCTGATGCCCTGCATTTCTGAGATGAATTGGGATGCGGGATTGAATGTGAATTCCTCGTTACTGATTTTTAGCAGACTTATTCTTCCACCTGGGATATTGTCCACTGCAGCTTGCTTGTCAAGTTCAGTGTCCTCATGCTTGTACTACCTTCATTAAATTTGTGCGAGCAAAGGGGGAGAAAGTGGGACAACTGTAATAACATAAACAATAAAACACTTAAAAGAAAAAAGAAAAAGAAAAAAATGTATGCAGTCTTTAACAGTTGTCATAACTCTGAGACTTAAATAGAAGTCATCTGACTATAAAAGTATTCATTTTATTCTATGTCATATAAGATTGTGATCATATGATTGTGGGAGACTGTCGAGCATAAACTGACAAATAGTAGTTTGGTTTAAGTGAACAAAACATTTTTAGTCACTTCTTTAAAAAATATGGAAATTGATTTTTGAGAGAAGATACTCAGCTTGTAGTAGTTCAGTTTTCATTTTGAACGTCTAATAGATCAGGACATGCTGGGTGAAATGTAAAGAGAAACTACCTTGATTCACTGACTGACCCTGCATTCTTGTATCTGAAACAAAGATTACTGCCCACTTCATGTTGAAAAATAATCCAAGACTTTTAGATTGTAACACTTAGAGACAGGTATCTGACCATTGATTTAAGCTTGAGAAATATTTTCCTAGGTCACGTGTTTTATTTGAGTGATAAACTAACTTCATTAGTGGAATTTTTAGAAATGGTCCATATTATCAAGTTGGGTAATTTTAGTTTCAGCATTTCAAGTCCAGCTACCCAAATTATGTTCGTGGGTTCTTCTTTAATGCCCTCTCCTCCAAAAAAAAGGTGGGAGGTAAGAATCTTAATTTATACTGTTTTGTAAGTGATTTGGAGGATATAAAACCCATTTTAATTTTAATTTATTTTATGTACTACCTGTCTCAGTCTTGATTCACCAACTCCCCTGAATAATATCAGAAAAGTGTATTTTTACAAATGAGAGCTCTATTAAAATGGGCTTTATGAAGAAGTGGAAAACAGGTTGTGGAGTTAACTGTGGAATTGCAGATCAGACCTATGTGTCTGAGGTGGTAGGCACTGTAGCTGCTTTTTAAACCTTTTATAGCTTGGTTTTCTTTATGAAAATGTATTTGAACCACAAAAGTGAAGTGAAATGAAAGCATGAAGTGCTAAATGCAGCTGCCGAGACGAGGAGAGGGCTTTGTTGTTCCCCCGGGCGCACTTGTTGGTTATTTTCTCTGTTTTATTATTATTTTTTCAATTGAAGTGTCTGTTCTAAAGAACAAAAACAGCTCTTAGAGCCTAATAACTGATTGTGCCTTATTTTTCATTAGCTCATTAATGGAAAAACAGGTCAGATTGATTATCTGACTGAAGCTCAAGTTAGTTGCTGCTGCTTAAGTCCAAATCTTGAGTACGTTGCATTTGGAGACAGCGGTGGAACCATTGCGGTATTCAATTCTAGTCTTCATTCATTCCGTGCAGTATGGTTATTTATTTAAAATGAATATGTGTCTGGCATTGTAGACCTTTACTGAATAAATCTGTGATTTATTACTCATTCGGTTAGACTAAGGATACTCTTGCAATCCTATTGGTTGTATATTTTTCACATTGCCTTTACTACTGTTTCTCATACTTTCTGTCTTTTTGTGTTCCTTATTCCATGCTCAATTGCTGTTTTCCAAGTATATCAGAGCTTCAGCTGACTATGCAGAGAGAATTTTTTTCTTTTCTTTGACGCTCAGGCATTTAGGGGATAAGTTGTTTGCATTTTGGTACTGATAAGGTTCACTGGGAGTGTCAGCGCAGGGTTGCCTGTGTTTACCTGCTTCACCACTCCCTGCTCTTCAGCTTCGGGTATTGGAAGTACCCCTATTCACCACCTGAAATTCTTAACTTATAAAATAATACCAGATAAATAATAAAAAAATCAGGTTATATGACAAAAAGAAAGTATAATAAAAGCCATTTTGGATAAAAATGATTTTATCACAAGTGAAATTCATCACAAAAGCATGCTTTCTCTACTTATGTAACAGTTATCCAAAGAACATTGGCTTCTCCAACTTTTTCTCATGCAAGCCTTTTGAAATTATTTCTTAATGTATCAATTATTTCTTAATGTGTTAATAGCTACATTTATTTTACTTTGGATTCATTTTCATAAGGAATTACACAACTATTCTCCAGTCTGCATTGACCCACATAAAAGAGACTATATGAGGCCTGTCCAGAAGGTGTCCAGCCATGTAATATGAAAAATAGAGACATTTTTTGAGGAAAATAGAAGATACAAGAAACATTGTACGTAGGACAGTGATGCCTCTGTCCCCTTCAAAGTAGGCACCTAGGGACCTCACACAGTTCTCCCAGTTGCCATCAGCTGCCCTGTCGTGTTTTCCTGAATCTCATCGATGGTCTGAAATCTCTTCCCTTTGAAAGGTGATTTTAGTTTTGGGAAAAGGCAGAATTTGCAGGCCATCAAATCTGGGCTGTAGCGGGGCTGAGTCACCTGGGTGATTTGATGTTTCACCAAAAACTGCACAAGACATGAGGCATGAGTGGGCATGTTATGATGAAGCTGCCAATCAGTTGGCCCATAGCGTGGCCTTCTGAATCATCTGAATAGTTTCCGTGGAGGGATGTTCAAGCTTAACACAAAATTTGACGCAGATTCTTTGTTGTACTCAGTCATTTTGAATGCAGCGGCCACACAGCACACATGCTCAGTCTGCGGCATCTACCACCCCCACTGACTAGACAGTGAAGTTGTCATTGTTCACACATGCACATTCCAGTCCACTCACCTTGGCTGCCAGGTTACATCAATACTGTGCAAACTGTTCTCATTATATTAACAATGGCTGGACTTTTTCCAGACAGACCTCGTATGTTTATATACAAAATGAAGAAAGCTTTCGGAAGATGAAATATTATAGGTGTGCCACAGCCGTTGCATGCGTTCAAAGCTAAGGCTTTGGGTTTTTAAAAAATTATTCCTAAAAATTAGTAATTGTGAATATGGGTGCTACTCTGAAAAAAGTGTACTGTGGATGCTTGCTAAGCAAGGAATGGTTGTACATTTATGGGTGAACCTTACTCTTCCCTCTGTCTCATCTCTCAAACTGTTGTATACAGGTATTACTATTTATTCTTAAAGGATCCTTGGTTTCACTTTTCTTTTTTAACTTGTTGTCAAGCCAGCACTTCATTCTTTTTGTTTTTACTAAGTATCTTGAAATAGCCTTCTAGGTAGTTTAAGAAAATAGCTAAGGAAACACACATGTGCCTCATCCATATCCCCCTATCCTGTGGGGGAGGGGTGGTACTTGGTTCTAGAGACTGGGTTAGAGGTACCACATGGGGCTTTTCTGTCTTTGCCTGGGGTACGGGGTAATCTTATCCTTATCCCCCTCAACGTCATCAAATAATATAAATTGACCTTGTGAAATCACTAATATTTCACTGTTTTTAATGTATAAAATGGCAATTTTATGTGATTCAGTCTAGTATCATCGGATAACCACAGCTGCCATTTATTAGGTGTTTACTGTGCCATATGCTTTCACTGAATTATAATAAGAGCTTGGATGTTAGGTAGTATTCCTATTTTACAGATGTCTGAACTCCTGGTTTTCACAACTTTATAAAATCAGTAAGTGGCAGACCTAGGATTCAAACCCATGTCTCTGAGCCTCTGTGCTCAACTATTAGGCCCTCCCTCCATAGGAACTGTGAGATTGTCCATCCTGTTCATTCATGAAGGCTTTCATTCACACAATCCTCTTTGCTTTTAAGGGACCTTTTCCAGATATGTAGATTTCATTTGAATTTCTACAATTTCCTGTTTTAGCATCCTCTGTATTTTCCTTAGACTTCCTTGAGTAATTTTAATTTGGGGAAAGAAACCACATTTATTTTTCCGAAGGAGCAGGGTATGAGTTCATTTCTAAACCTTTTTGATGTAGTCATTTTTTAGTTCTGTTACCACTTTTTTTTTTTATTTCTTGTTACTACTTTTTTAACCTCTGCATTTGACATATTGGTCTGTAGGCCTTTTAAGTCTTCTTAGTACATTGCTTTTCAGCCTGCCCATACCCTCTTTTTCTTTACCTGTCTCCCTCATTATCCTTTATCTTACCTAGTCTCTGTATTGTTTCATAAAGAACTTGCCTTGTTTTTCATCCAGGATTTTTTTATCTCTTTTATCCATCTTAAATGTCATATTCTTTTTGCAGGCTAAACCCAGACTGCCACTTGTATGGAAAATTGAGTACTCAGAAGGACCACTGGTTCCTACTGCCATGTGGTCATTCCAGTCAGTGTTTAGGGTGTTCTTGTGTGCCTGTAGATGTGTGTGTATGTATGTGTAGCATCCATTTGTGTATCTTTAATATCTTTAGGGTGTAATGTGTGGGTCTTGTTGATTTTCTTTGTATTAATTTTCTGTGGTTTTCTACTTTGAAGATTTTAGAACTTCTAAACAACAGGATCTTCCGATCCAGGATTGGGCACAAGAACACTGTATGGCACATCCAATTCACAGCTGATGGAAAGACTCTAATCTCAAGCTCTGATGATGCTACAATTCAGGTGAGAGGGAAGGTGAACTCTTAACAGAGGTAATGCTAATTCTAGCAAAGGAACACTTCGATTATGGCTCAAACCTGGTGTGCACCGTAAACATTTCTTCAACGTGGTATTACTTGGGGAGCACAGTCAGACTGTGCATGTGAGTTTAGATAAAACCCATTTGTGTTTCATATTTCTCTATGGATGAGGCAGGCAGTTTGACTTAGAACCCTCTACTGGAAAGGTTTTTATTTTGTAAATCAAGGATTTATTTGAATTCTCCCATCTGCCTGGGTATTTGGATTTGTATCAATAAACATACCTTTTGCTACATTTATGTAATTTTATAGTAGTAAAATCTCATTGAAATACTCTCATTCTTTTAAGGATAAGATGTTTATTACAGGAATGAAGTCTTGTGGAAAAAGAAGCGTTTATCATAATGAAGGATTGTGGATATAGGGGCCTTAAGCCTACTATATGTTCTTTTAAAATTTATTTTTATTGATGTATCAATGCACATTTAAGTCTGAAGCAATTCTGATTCCTAATTTTTCTCTCTGGGAGATTCTAGTTTTCTCTTTCTGCATTTCATTTTTTTATACTGTGCTCTATTTTCTGAGAATTTTTCTCAGCTTTATATTCTAATCCTTTCACTGAACTTTTTATTTCTCCCCGTATATATATTCAATGCCAGAGAGTCCATTCGTATTTTTTTCCTTTGAAGAGCACTGAGTTTTCATTTCATAGATGAACTATCTTCTCTGAGGGTGGATGGATATATAAAATACATAAATTGGTACTTGGATATAATGTAGTTATAGCTAAGCTTTTCCCTGAAAATTTAATTTTTTCTGCATAGTTGCTATTCCCTCCTATCCTAGTTTTCTTCTGTTTGGTTGTTTTGGACTTTTATGTATTTATTAAGATTTTATTTAGTTATTTTTAGAGAGAGAGGAAGAGAAGGAGAAAGAAAGGGAGAGAAACATTGATTGGTTGCTCTCACACGCCTCCAACTGGGGATTGAACCCTCAACCTAGGCATGTGCCCTGAGTAGGAATTGAACTGGTGACCTTTTGGATTGTGGGACAACACCCAGTCCAGTGATCTACACAAGTCAGGGCTGGCTGTGGGTGGGGGGGGGGGGTTCTGCCCACAGGGCCCCCCACCACCACGGATGAGAATAAGTCTACTAAGACATGATCTGCTTGGGGTGGAAAGGTGGCTGATCTCTCAAAGGAGAAGGGCCAAGAGCTTTTTCCTCAATGGGCTTTTATTGGGTTCATTTTGCACAGGAATACAGGTAAAGCTCATTAATCATTGTCAGGTAGTAAGGATCAAACAATAGATAACATGCAAAGAACTATGAGGGCTTATTCTGAGTCAGGGTCTATCAGCTAAGGGGCTATAAAACTTTGGGAAACAAACTCATTTCCTGCTTGGACCCTTATCATTTAATTGAGGACATTCTTAGCAAAGCAGGTTTCACAGGATTTTATGTGTTCTTTCTTAGGCCTGATCACCCTGGGGAACCCACCCTTTGCAGCACATGGCTGCACTACTCTCTGTCATTGTTTCAGGCTTAAGTCAGGCAGGGGAAGTAAGGCAGCCAAGGGATTAGGAGACTTGTTGCAGACAGAATGAGGACTCAGGCTATGTCAAAGCCGAGGGGTAAGGGTCCATCACCCCCTTTTGCTATAGCCCCCCAAGTCCTTCCCTGGGGGCCCCGTGATCATGTCTGTCTTAGGTCGTCCCTCCCTTGAGGAATTGTACCCATGACTGATCATGCATTGGGGGCCAGGCAGGGTGAGGTAAAAGGGGCAGAGGTGGCACCCCTGCCAGGGAGATAAGCTTTGTCTCTTTAGTGGCTTACAGTCCGAAGGTTGCTCACTCAACCTTAGCTATGGGGCGGGGGTCGTTACAGCTTCTGAAACCAGGCAGGGCAGTTCCCAACAACTGGCCCTTTATTTTAAAGGCCATCTTCATCTGTGTAGTGATCATTTGCTATCAGGGATAGTCACTGAAAGGCTGACTGAGACCTTCTCTGAACGGTGATTTGAATGAGGAACCTTTGTTGTCAGTATCTTGAGGTCTTTTGTCTCGGTCTTGTCAGATGTGGCTGAAGGTTCTTAGAGCCAAGTGGGGGAAGAGAACAGGGGTGGGTGTAGGGTCTCAACGTTTGGTGTAAACCTTCACTTCACCCCTGTTCTCACCTGTAATGCTGCCCTTAGTTATGCCGGCACCCTTTAATCCAGAGATTGTTCTTTCTGGTTTGCTTTCTGTGTCTGTAGGAGCATTATTCTGCACTTTATTCTGTTTTGTTTTCTTCATAGTAACTTTGGGATTCAACTAAGATTTTTTTCTCTTTTGCCCAAAGTAACTTTCCTGAACTCTTTGAAGGAGTGCGGAGGCACTCCCAGCTCTGTAGCTCCTCCCCCTGTGTTTTCACAAAGCATTAAAGATAGGGCCTGTTCTTTTGAGATCTCTTTGCTCTGTTCCCTTCCTTCAGTGTATTTAGGCCTTCTCTTTTCTTTGCTGCCATCATCCTTGTTCTACTCAATTTGGATTCTATTCCCAGTAGTTTCTCCTCATTGTAGGATTGGCCGGGGTAATTTTGAGAGTTCGCAGGGCCCGGACTGCTTGGCCCTCTGGGCTAACCACAGTGGCCTTGCACTTAGCTTCTGCTGCCCTTCTGTTGGTCCACTGCACTCCTCAATGAATGTCACTTGGTTCTTTTCGGATTTTTCTCTCTGAGATCTGTCAGGCTCCCCAAGGTTCCCTCTGCTCCTTCCCACACAGATGCTATTACCATGTAAATCTGGGAGCTCTCAGTTTGCCTCTCTCTGGCACCTTGGAGTTTGTGGGAATACTTCGTCATGTAACACGATCTTGTTAATGTGGTCTGTGCATTTTGGTTTTGCTTTTTTAGTTGCTTTGTCAGCTTTCAGTGGAGGCTTTGGGGAGATTAAAAAAAGAAAACTGCGTGCTCTGCTGCCGTTTTCCCAGAATTCTTAATACTTCCGTTCTCAGCGCCACCTTCATTCCCACCTCTGGGTGTACACCTCTGGGTGTACTTAATGACCTACATTTCTGAGTAGTTGGGAGTTCCGTAGTGTTAACTTCGTTGCTTTTGTCCTTCTTTAATGCTTTTAGGATTCTGTTTTCTTGGTTCTGCTGTCAGTTGTCTTCTGCTTTCCAGCTCCAACATTTTATCTTCTTTCCCATTCTCTTATCTTTGTCTCTTTTGTAAGGTTTTAGAAGTGAAGGAGATGAACGCATATGTGTAGTGGAAGTTACTATATATTTTTAGTTTAGTATCTTTATACGTATATATATGTAAATATATATATTTTTCTTATGGTGGTGATAATAATAAGAAAAATGATTTACACTATTAAAGGCTACTTTGGAAAAAAAACTGTTACATCTTTGTGAGCCAATATGATTAGAAAGAAATTTGGCTTCAGTATAGAAGCTTATTTATTATAGGCTCCCATGATACTGAGGTATTAGCCGTGAAACTCAGTGTAATATTCATCTTTCTTCCTTTCCAGATGGCTTTGAAATGGGTAAAACTAAACTACATCTGATGAAATTCTGCCGAGACATTGTATACCGTGTAGCATTTCTGTCAGAAGCTAAATTCGTAGGTTTTATGACCTGCCTGAAGATCAGATATTCTCCTCTAGAGGGAAAAATAATTTCTAGGAGTATTTTCAGGATTGGTGTTAGATTATTTTTAGAAATATGAGTTGTGTTTCATCCTCTAGTCCAGTAAAGCCCAGAAGGTAGGAGGACGGAACTGGAAAGTTCCTAGTGAGAATGGTCTAGGTCGGGCATTTTATGTTTCTTTGCACAAGCGCCTATCCTTTCTGACATGATTTGGGGGAGGGGGTTGCAGAAAAGCCTCTCTTTCTTCCCCTTCCCCTGATATATCTCACTGAAATTCCCAATTCATTCCCTTTAAATTATTCTCACTTCCAGCTCCTCTTGCTCTCATAGAAGATTCCCTGCTCCTGCTACCCTGCGTCTGTGAGCGAGCACTCTGCGATGGCAGGGATGGAGAGGGTCTGGGAGTGGGGCAGGGAGGCTGGCTGCTACACGTGGAGGATAAAGGGGTAAAAAAGGGGGGAGGGGGAGATGTTGTTTCTTTCACAATTTTGCCTAAGCCTGTTAGGAAAAACCTTAAAGACATTTCTACTGTTTAACCTTCACAAGTCACAACCAGATCTAGAATATTACTAATATGTGTACCTGTGATGCTGGCTGATTTTTAAAAGTGGAAGGAAGAAAATTCTGTTGGAGCCTACCTGATCGTCCACAGCCCACAAATCAAACTTTATTGGACTCTCTGGGCTGTTTTGTCGAACATCTTCCCAACCTTTTTTCCCTACTCCTTTCTCGTATCCTGCACTCCAGCCAGATTTTGGCCTATATAACCTTTCCACGTTTCCTTCTCCTGTGTTTTAACTGTTAGTGTTCATTTCCTTTTTTTGAATGCTCTCCACAGTGTGTGAATCACACTTCCAACCCATTCCTCAAGCTGGCTTTGCCTGTGTTCCCTCAATCAAGTCTTCTCCAAGGAATTGCTTTTTCGCATTCCACAGAACTGTTATTGGTGTTGTTAGAGCCTCTATTGTTTGTTTTTGGCATATTTCATTTTCTTTGCTAGACCCTTAAGTTTCTTAATGTTAGACTCTTATTTCATTCATATTTGCCTCACATATAGGTGCTAAATAAATATTTGTTAATTTCAAGTCAAGAATAAAAAAGGCTCTAAATATAGTTGTTTTCATTTAGTAATTAAGAGTTCTGTACATGGACATGACATAGAAATAAACTGTCTGTTTACCTGTGTGCCTCATGTATGTTGGTATGGCTTATTTTGTGCCAGTCACTGGTATTATTTCAGTTTCTTCTTCTTTTTTGCCTGAGGAGTTCTTCCTGGAGCTCCATGTGAAAAACGATGTACTATATCACCTCTTTTGTTGCTTTTGAGGATTGCTTTAGGTTTTAGCTAAGATCTCTGAAGCCTGGGAATTCCATGACCTTGTTTGAAGCTGCTCTTGGTCAGTTGACCTTGCCAGGCAAGGGCCAGCAGGATTCAGTGGCTTTAGCGGAGCTGGAATCTGCAGGCTTGCCCGGCTTGTGAGGTTAGAAATCAGTGAATATGTGATTGGGATAATCTTCTCTGGAAAATGTAATCAGGTGGTGAGCTCACTACCATGTTGTGGCTTTTTCCCATCTTCTGGTGTAATTAACTGCTTTCCAAGAAAATAAAGAAAACAAATTTTATTTAGGAGGAAAAGTATTTTATTTTACCCTTAGTCAACTTATTTAACCTTTAGTTATTTTTCTCTTCTCTGTCTGTAAAACGGGGACACCATATTCTTTCTTGGTACTCTTCTTTGTTTTACTGAAATGCAGTGAGGATAAAAGACTTTAAACGGAGCATTTGAGATCTTGCTCCCAGGCATATGTCTTCAGTTTGACTCAAATAAACTCATAATAATAAAAAAAGACTTTGGACAGTGAGCACATTCTTCCCTACCCCTCCAGTGGGATATTATGGAGAGAGGGTTATAACACTTACTTCTTTGATATTCAGGTATGGAATTGGCAATCAGAGAACTATATCTTTCTGCAAGCCCACCAGGAAACAGTGAAAGACTTTAGGCTCTTGAAAAATTCAAGACTGCTTTCC
The DNA here is from genome assembly GCA_039655065.1 of Glossophaga mutica. NCBI lineage: Eukaryota > Metazoa > Chordata > Mammalia > Chiroptera > Phyllostomidae > Glossophaga > Glossophaga mutica. The sequence continues at coordinate 17,764,230 of CM077304.1, read as the reverse complement.
TGGTCATTTGATGGCACGGTGAAGGTAATTTGAAGAACACATTTCTTTTTAAAAAAGTATTCTAATGTTGCAGTGATTATATTGTCACACCCAAAAGCAAGTAGATGATAAGTCACTGCTTACATATTCACGTTTGTTTTCTCATGCTTGTTGTTACTTCACTGCAGTCACCTGTATCTGCTTTGTGTGCATGAGCGTTTGTACTAAAAGGGCACGTAAAGAGGTCAAACCACAGTTGTGCTAAGGCTCTTCTTTTATAGGTCTGTCTCTTAGCTGATTATGTTCAGTAATGTAAAATGTTCTTAAGTGTCAACTTCTGAGTTTTTCTTTGAAGGTATGGAATATCACTACTGGGAAAGTAGAGAAAGACTTTGTCTGTCACCAGGATACAGTCCTTTCTTGTGATATTTCTCCCGATGCTACCAAGTTTTCATCTACCTCTGCTGACAAGACAGCTAAGGTGGGTTGGTCAGTTGAAATGTGCATGCATGAAACTTTGGTATTGGTTATGAGTTATGGGTCCAAATACTGTACAAAGTGAATAATGAATTTCTGTTTGCATGTCTGTCATATTTTGTGAGTTTTTGGAGGATTCCCATTAGCCGTTTAGTTGGTGTCAAATAGATTAAATGAATGACATTAAGGACTTTTGATTTCTCCCTTACAGATTACTTTTTGTTTGTTACTAATCAAATGCAATCGAAGGCATATTATAGTCAATAAAAAGCGTTGAAGGGGGTTTATATTTAATTGCATATTCACAGTAAGTTTTTATATAATTGATATAAAGTTGATGCTTCTGAGAAATCACATTCCAGGGGAATGATGCTGCCTTTTGGGGATGTTGAATACTCCATTCTCTTCTTTTTTATCCATCTTTGTTAACGGCATTATCATTGACCCATCTTTCCAAACTACAAACCTTGGAATTGCCTGGGACTCTATCCTGTCTTTTGTGCTCTGTGCATTACTTCTCATTGTCTCTTGGATCCTCCTCTCCTCCTCGCTCCCAGCCTTAAGACCACACTCTCCTCCTTCGTTGGTGGTCTGTATCTCCTCCAGTATATCTCCCCGCACTGCTGTCTGCATCCCTGCTGAAACACCTCTGTGACCTGATGGTTTGTAAGCCATGGTTACAGCTCATCAACCTTTTCTTTTTGCTACATTGTTCCCTCTGTGTCAGGCCCCTGCCCCCTCGGTCTTTTTGTGCCCACTGTTAACTGTGGCTCGGCACAGCCTTCTTTCCTTTTTTACCCTGAAGCATTATGACTCATTCTTTCAGACCTAGATTTGATGTCAGCTCTTCAGTGAACCCTTTCTGGCCCTCAGGCAGGATTAGCTGCTTCACCGTCACTGTGCCCATTACAGATTACTCACATTATTAGAGCATTTACTTCATACAACTGTTCACTTAACCATTCATAAGCCAGTATTCCTGACTAAATTACAAACTTTTCAAGGACAGGGACTGCACCTAGTTCATCTTTGTACCACCAGATCTTAGCGCACAGTGCCTGGAAGATGGTAGTCCCTGGTGGTGACAAAACCGTCGGGGAGAATGTTGGAAGGGAAAGAACTGCATTTGACCGCCAGGATCGTAGGGTAGTATAGTGACTACCCTTTAAGGAACACTTGCCATATGTTAGGCCCTGTGCTAGGAATTTCACTGTCTATTATTTAATCTTCACATCATCGGTGCTGTTGTGAAATGTCCCCATTTCACAGATGCAGAAACTGAAGCTGCAGCATCTTATGTGGGTTGTCCTAGGCTACAAGGAACTAGTGAGTAATGGAGCCAGGACTCACAGTCCAGTCTGCTTCAGCACCACAGACCGTTCTTAACTCATTTACTGTTCGTCCTTCTAAATGGAAAGTTAAGAACTTTGATCCTTGAGCTGAAGTGAACTTGAGAAATTAGAGAGAAACTCAAAAACGATCAAGGTTGCGAGTGGGAACTTGGGCCTCCCATGGAAGTTTATGAACTGTCCAAAGCTGGAACTTCTTTGTGATTGACTCGGTGGCTAACTAGCACTCTAGGCAGGGTTTGCAGAGGCTTATTTTGAATGTGTTTACTTCTCCTAAACAATCCTAATTGTCTTCCAGATTTGGAGTTTCGAACTCCCTTCTCCTCTCCACGAATTGGAGGGCCACAAAGGCTGCGTGCGCTGCTCTGTCTTCTCTGTGGACAGCACCCTGTTGGCAACTGGAGATGACAATGGAGAAATCAGGGTAGGGTGTTTGGGGACATGAAGAACCGATCTTCGTGTATGTAGCTTGGGCAAGCCCTCTGCACTGCTTTGGGGACCTTCATTAGTGTGACAAGGAAGCACCGGCCCTGGGTTCTGGATGGAGGAGGCATTCTTCGTTTCGTTTCTTGTGCACATTATGTTCACAGCTGCACTCTACTGCAGAGAAGAATTTATGTTAGAGTGAAGCACTTCCTATGTACGTGCGGAGGCAGATGCCCTAGTTATTAGCAGTTGGTTCTCTGCTGTTAGCTTGAGAATGAGTCATCTTAATTCTTGGACCTGAACCAAAGGTTGTTTTTAGTGGCAGAATGTGAGGAAAATAATTTTGTAAATCATTATCTAGATTATAAATGAAGTGCATATTCTGCTGCTTTCAGCACTGAGAGAAAACCTTTCTTTAAGCACCATACCCATCAGCTAGTCCACATTTACAGTGGGGCCAGTGGCCATCCCCACAGGGCTGCCTGCCTCTGGGTGTGCCAGAGGATCGGACAGTTGATGGAGAAGAGTCTTGTTGTTGTTTATTTTTTCTTTCTTTCCTTCTTTCTTTCTTCTTTCTTTCCTTCTTCCCTTCCTTCCTTCCTTCCTTCCTTCCTTCCTTCTCCCTTCCTTCCTTCCTTCCTTCCTTCCTTCCTTCCTTCCTTCCTTCCTTCCTTCCTTCTTTCTTTCAAGAAGGAAATAAAATTCAAGGCATAGGTATACAATGCTGAAGAATGAGAGAGTGTGCAGCTGGCAGGAGCACAGGCGTTATCAGATAGGCTTTCCAGGAAGAAGATTCTCCCGCTTGAGGACTACATAATCTTCTCTGTACCATTCTTATAAATGCCACATCCTCTGAAGTGGCAGGGCTGTTTTGGGAACATTCATTTTGCTAAGCTCTCATCTTGGATGAAAGGGCTTCTTTACTGGTTATGAGGCAGGGTTTCATTTTTCAGAAACCCCAGAAGGAAAAAATTGCCTCTATCTTATATCTAGCTGTCTTACTGAATTCTTTCTAATGAGTTTTGCCCATTTGATTTTTTTTTTTTTTTGGTACTTTTATGACTTTATTCATTCATTCATTCATTCATCCGTTCATCAATATTACTTCAGTTCAGTGAGTTTGGAGATAAATGTACACCCTTGAAATCATGCACCATCAGGCCATGGACATCTTCATCACCTCCCATAGTTCCCTCCTATCCTCTTTATTATTTTTCTGGTCTGTGGTAATAACACTTCACATAAGATGTACCTTCATCTTAGAAAACTTTAAATACACATGCCCTTGCTGGTGTGGCTCAGTGGATTGAGCACCGGCCTACAAACAGAAACCTCACTGGTTCGGTTCCCAGTCAGGGCACATGCCTGGGTTGCTGACCAGGTCAACTGGTTGATGTATCTCTTGCACATTTACATTTCTCTCCCTCTCTTTCTCCCTCCTTTCCCATCTCTCTAAAGATAAATATATAAAATCTTTAAAAAAACAGAAAATTTGAAATACACAATACACAGTGTATATGTCTTACATAACAAACTTTGCATCCTTTGGCCATAACCTTCCCATTTTCTCTTTCTCTTAGCCCCTGACAATCACCATTTAGTTTTCTGTTTTATGAGTTTGACTCTTTTACATTGCAGCATGTCATTCTTTTGGATTTTCTAATACATTTACAAATGATGACTTCGATAGTTTTATGCCTCTATTTTTAATCGGTTAGACATTTCTTTGAGAAACTAGATCACTGTTTATATATTGTCACTGGAAATAAGTAGAAATATTAGCATCTGTAAGTAATTAGGTTGTTTATGAGAGTCTAGTAAAATATTATCTCTCTCTGTATATACATATCTATGCTGGGACTTCTAGGTTTTTTTTTTAACTTAGTGTTTAAAATACATACTTAACCTGTTTGAAGGACATCTGCCACATTCTAAGTGGTAGATCTTAGACTAGAATTTCTTTTTTAAAAATTAAATTTATTGGGGCAACATTTCTTTGTTTTTTTTGAGGTAGTTTATATGTTAGGTCTTGTTTATTTCTTGTTTCTCTCATCATTCTCTCTTTATTAGATGAAAAGAGCCACAGTCTTAGTTTTTGGAGCATAGTCAATGATAAATATTGTAAGTAAAGCATTTTTTAAAAATTTGAACAGGAGAGATTACAATCTAAAAAAATTCCTAAGGTATCACGAACTTGACTTCCAAATATGTTTCACATGAGATAGAAATATATAACAAACTTGTGGGGAATCCTGGCAATGAACTGCGTGTTTCATGTCTGCGTAGATATGGAACGTGTCAAACGGGGAGCTGCTTCATTTGTGTGCTCCGGTTTCCATAGAAGAAGGAGCCGCTACCCACGGAGGCTGGGTGACCGACCTCTGCTTTTCTCCGGATAGCAAAATGCTCGTCTCTGCTGGGGGCTATCTTAAGGTAAGAGTGCGCTAAAGACTGTGAGAGAACAGAACAGCCTGTGCCCCATTTTCCAAGCTGTTTTTACTTCCCGTGTCTCAGCTGGTCCTCGGACAGCTCAGCAGAGTGCAAGGGCAGCTCCCGTTGTCCCCGTTTTGTGGGGAGGAGACTGTGAGAGGCAAGGCTGCTTTCCTCTGGTCTCTTGGAAGTTTGGCGGCAGTGTTGGGGATGCTCTCGGTCCGAAGCTGTCAGACTGCCCCATACAGAGTCTTAGATGATCAGAATGACTAGAGAGTGGGGTGTTTAACTTCATTTTATTTCTACCTCATAATTATTAATTACTGGGGTTGAAAGTCTTTAAAACAATTTCTGAGATTTTAAGTATTAGTAGTAGTAATGGTAATGGTAGTAGTATTAATAACACTGGCAGGAGCATATTGCTTTTATAGTTTGCAAAATGCTTTACTTACATCATCTCATTAGCCAGTTTTGTGAGGCTTAAATTTTCTTATTTTTGGTTTATTGATGAGAAAAGTGATGTTCATGGAGAGTTGTGTCTTCCCTAAAATTGCATAGTAAGTTGGCGTATACAAACTGAGGAGTGACTGCTGTGGCCAAAGCTTGAGTATCATGGAGCCTCAGGGTCGTTTTTTGGCGCTTGCATCTATTAATCCATCCACTCAATAAAATGTGTTAAGTGTCCACTGTGTGCCGAGACACTGCTGTGTGGCACAAGTTTTAAACTTAGTTCCTGCCAGCTGGTGCCTTATAGTCTATGGGGGAAGCAGACAGTAAATAAATAAAATCTCTGAAGTGTAGGAGGGGTTCTGGGAACGTTTGCATATGCATAGTAAAGGCACAAAGGAGAGGAGCTAACATTCTACCTTTGGGAGTTAGCAGAGGCTGTCTGTGGAGGGGGACACTTGAGGGGAGAGTTTGGAATAGTGGTTTGCTTAGGCAAGGGGTCGAAGATGATGCTATATGTTGTACTGACCACTTTAAGTAGATCCCTAGTAAATTAGATCTTATGATACTGTTATCTCTTACTGAAGACATTCAAGTGTAGGAGATGATTCTAATTGTCTAACACAACGTAGATGTTAAAAAATATTTGCATGAATGAGTTGAAGTTTTTGGTAATATGAGACCCATGTAATTGTAATTTTACTCAACATAAAAATTTAGCTTATCAAAAAAAAATAAGAGAGCAGTTTGTAGTTCTATGGGAGGATGTGCAGTAGGATCCCTGTACAAGTTTACGTTTAAAATACAATACTGTACAGCATGTTGCATTGACCTTGTTTTCTTTGGTGCGCCTTCCTTACTCACTAGGGAATTGGGAGGCTGTCGCCACTTGTCCTCCTTTAACATAAGGATGAATTTAGTTGGCTCTGAGGACGGTGCTTAGAATGGTGGCATTGCTGTTTTTGTGCTGGGAGCTGGGACTCTTGCCTGCTCTTTATTAACAGCTAAAAAACTGCTGAGACACTGAGCCATCATTTGATGCTCTGGGGCCCCTCGAAGGCTGTTCCATAATCCAGAGTCTGGCTTACAAGATGTGATAGAGATCAGTGACCAGATTTCCAGAGTTCTTGGAGAACCTTGAAATAAAGTAGCAGAATAGATAGCTGTATTGTGGAGGTTAATGCCTTAAGGGCGGAAGAGCCTGTCACCTGTGTATTCAGTCTCTGTGACAGTCAGGCTGCTCCTCCCTCTGGTGAAGCTGATGGTGATAGAGCCCTGCCAGCCTCCACCCAGCATGTTAATGAGACACCCAAAGCACAGAGCAAATTAAAAGTAAAAAGGAGCAGCTGCTGTAGTGTCCAAGAAAAGAGGCCTTTTGAGTCTGTTTACTTTAGAATCCAAGCTGTATAAATTGAATGTCAATAAGATAAAGTAGGTATCCAGTAGCTAAAAAGCTCTTAAGTTTCAAAATTGTTCCTGCTTGTAAATTTAAAAAGTACTGTAATTTAGCTGTTTACCTGTGTTATGCCACAGGGTATATACTGTTAGAATGACAAGAAACCCACATTAATTCATACTCATGAGGAGAAAAGCAGATTTAAATCACGGAATACATGGCGGTGAGTGCCGGGTTGCCATTGCTTAGAGGCAGCAGAGCAGGTGGTCAGGAGAATGAGCCTTGGGGCCCACCGCCTGAGATCAGAGCCTGGCTCTGCTGTGCATTTGCTTCGTTAAGTTAATATTCTTATTAATCACAAGATTATTTGAACTTGCTGTGCCTCTATTTTCTTATCTGTAAAATAGGCACAATAATTTCTACCTTTAGGGTTGGGAGGATTAAAGCACTTATAAATAGTAACACATAGTGTGCCCTGAGTAAATGTTAGTAAATATTTTTAAAAATTCAGTTTATTTCTTAGAGCAGTTTTAGGTTCACAGCAAAATTGAGCCGCATGTACCCAGCCCCGTTCCCACGCCTACACAACCTGCCCCCTGCCAACACCCCCACCAGAGTGGTACGTGTTACAGTTGATGAATGTACACATTCATTGACACATCCGCATCACCCAAAGCCCATGGTTTGCATCAGGGTTCACGTTTGTTGTTCATTCTCTGAATTTTGCCAAATGTATAATGGCACGTGTCCACCATTGTAGTACCTTACAGAATACTTTTTCTGCCCTAAAAATCCCCTGTATTAGCTATCACTTTTCTATCACTGCTTTTTAGCGTGTACTCACATTAGTGGCTGGTGTAGTGTTTCCAAGTAGAGCGGTCTGTTTTAACAGAGGACAGCTGGTGGGAGCACTGATGGGGAAGCCAGAGACTGTGGCACCTCTGCCACCTGCTGGCCTGGTCATCTTGGGTGATGAGGCCTCTTTTCTCTCGGAACCCTGGTTTCCTTCTGTTTAAATGAGGCAGTTCCTAGGTGGTCCCTTAGGGCCAACTGCCTCTGTGGTTTGCCCCCAGCACCTGAAAACTGAGTCATCTCTGAAGTAGGTGGAATGATTACGTTGGTATTTTACAAAGCAAAAGTGTCAGTTCTGGAAGATTTCAAGTTAGTCCATGTTGCTTCAGTGAGGCTTACTAAAGTCCATGGGGTGTACTAATTTTACCAGTTGTTGCTACTGACAGTGAGCATGGAAACCGACTCAGTCAGACGCGTGAGGCAGAATGCGAGGCACTGCCATGGACGCAAAAGTGAGTCGCACTGTTCCTGCGTTCATAGCACTCAAAATCTGCATGTACCTGAGCCCTTTTCAAAAGGTGTTCGTGTACCATGGCTCTTTTGCCCTCATTTTAGCTGTGACATATATGAGTAAGCTTTATGATCTCCATTTGGTAAGTGAATATAAATATTGTTACAATCTTAGTGAATTCAGTGATTGGGAGGAGAAGGGAAGGACTTGGCCAGAGCACCTGCTATATTTGAGTTGTTCACTGGTTGTTTAGCACATACATGCATAGAGTATTTTATATTGAAACTTGGTCATCGGCTCTTGAGTCGCTCTTGGTGAAAGGGAAGATTCAGTAGAGAGCGCAGTCTGTCCTGTTGGCCAGATTATGAATGGTCTTGGTGTCTGCCAGAATACCAGTTCTTGTCTGCAAAGGGCCATTTTTAGAGAAGAGAAGGCATTCCTCTCCCCATTCCACTGAGGCCTGCAGACAGGAGAGCTCAGTCCAGCCGTGGCCCTAGTGGACTTTGTGCGGCCTTGTGTCTGACTCTGTCGACGGGCTCCATGTTCCTTCAGCACGCCCCGGGTGCCGGTGGGTGTAGGGTAGCTGGGAGAGAGTCACCAGGGTCGATCAGGAAAGGCTGACCTGACTGGTAGTCACTGTATTCGGCACTAACCCTTAGACTGCTTTCCTGCTGTTTGCTTGAAGTTCGGGCACAGGAACGTGACAGGGTGCAGGGTACACCGTCGGGCTGGCGCCACAGACCGTCGTGCAGCACGGTCACCGGTCTAACGGGAATTTTACTTCTCTCTGCGCAGTGGTGGAATGTCGTCACTGGGGAATCCTCACAGACCTTCTACACAAATGGAACCAACCTTAAGAAAATACATGTGGCCCCTGACTTCAAAACATATGTGACTGTTGATAATCTTGGTATTTTATATATTTTACAGACTTTAGAGTAAAATAGTTCAGCATTAATGTAAGTTGAACCCTTTTAAATTTTGACTTGGAAAAAATTGTGATGAACTTGTATTCCAACTTTTTATGAAGCTGTGAATTGTTTTGCAGTATTGTATTCACTACAAAAGTGTTTGTGGTTGGGCGAGTAATATTAATGTAGCTTTTTCCCAAATGAACACACTTTTAATCTTGTTTTTCATAATCATCATCATTATTTTTAACAATTTGTCTTTAAGATGCAAATGAAAATGTAAATATGTTCCTTATTATACTGTTGGCAAAATGATCTCTTGATACATTCAAATTGGTTGACATAATTAATGAGGATAATTTGAAGGAAATATGTGGTTTTCAATATGCTCATTATGAGGCCTGTGCCTCAGACTAGCAGTGGCCTGCTTTCCGGCCACACTTACCCCACTAGGGTATAGTTTTCCCAAATACAATCTGGGAGCTTATTTTGCACCCCTTAAATTTGCTTTAAAAATATTGTGTCTGTGTGCAAAATTTGCAATATTTTCTTTAATTCACTAGGTAAGTGAGTCTTGGATTTCAAAGGTTCTTTCTGTGCAATAAAAAGTGTGCGTGTTGGAGAGAGTAGATTTTATTGGTCTATCTTTTTGTCACTAGCTCAGGGCAGCCGGCGCCGTCACTGGACTCCAGTGGTCAGTCTCTGAGCTGCACGCTCTCCTGCTCTCTGATTTTTTTTATGTACCAGACCTTTTTCTTAATCTTCACTTCTTTTCTCTTTTTAAAAGCAATTTCTCCACACTAAAATACTAGTAAACCAGATTAAGTGGGGAGAAGCCAATTGTAGTAAGTTTTAATAACAGATTTTTTCTGAGAAATATAAAATAGTAAGAAATCATTTTCTTCTAATTCCATTTACTTGTAGATGAATGGCATTGCCGGTGCTGTTCTCTTAGTGAATTTCAGAACCAGAAGTCACCGCGACTTTGGATGGTGTCACCTTTAACAACCCCCCAGCCAGTCTGTCTTCCTTCTCTCCTAATCCTCTTCCTTTCTCTCCCTCCGTTTCTCCCTCCCTCTCTGGTTAATCAGAAAAGATAGCTTCTGATGGGGGGGAAGCCCAGCAGCATCAATAATCAGTTTTTCTGACCTCTTGATTAGGAACATTAATTGCAGCTTAAAGCTAAACATTTTCCCAGAAATTTATTAAGGGAAATGCTGATAAATTAACAGTAGATGTGGTTGTCACATTAAAAAAAAACAACCAGAATTCAAACATTTTTTTGTTGCTGTAACAGGGTATTAGGGTTAACAGTAGGTAGGCTGTGAACCAGTTTTTTATTTTATTTAAATTTTTATTTTTAAATTGATTTGAGAGAGGAAGGGAGAAAGAGAGAAACACTGATTTGTTGTTCTACTTATTTATACATTCATTGGTGCCCTGAGTGGGAATTGAACCCACAACCTTGGTACATTAGAATGATGCTTTAACTAACTGAAATACCCAACCGGAGCCTGTGAACCAGTTTTTATTATTGCATATTAGTAGATATGGGTGGGCAGGGGGAATAGACCACTGCAGATGTATTTTAGATTAGCTATTCCTGTTTAGCATTTCAGAGAACCATAAATAGAGTGAATAAAATATTTTACATTGTTAAGGAATTTTTTTTTTAATGATGGGTTGAGGAACTGGTTACACAGACTTACTGTGATTTAAGCAAATATAATGTGAAATCTTAATTTTATAAGAGAAATTTCTGTAAGTGGTATGTTTTGCTTAGAGTATCCACATCATAATTTGACCTGCATACAATGTTTAGGAGCTCATTTATAGCTCAGAGTATAAAGTATTAACTTTTGGAATTAACCACACTTGACTGTTAACAGACAACATCAGCTATTAAAAGGCCTTGATTAGCCTTTGTCTGAAAAATAAATGAAAAGGAAAAATGGGAAGACAGACAAGGCCACACAGGGAGTGAAGAGGAGGCGCCCAGATTGCAGCGGGAAGTTTCACGGCAGCTCCAGTGGTCAGTCGGGGCGGGCGCTGCTTCGTGCTTGCAGACCAGCATCTTCATGCGTGTACTGGAAGTTATATTGCGTTTTATATACGTGTGAAGTGTTTTTTACATTCCATGTGTCTTATGTGTCTGGATAACTGTTAGTTTTATATGTTTGATACAGTTTACATGATTTTTTTTTTTGCCTTGGTATACATTTTAATACATGAATTAAAAACATTTATAAAAATAAAATCCCAAAGATGCTTTTGAAAAACATTTCCAGATTGTTTCAGACTCCTTGCTCGTCCTCTTTTGGTTAGAAAACAAATGTGGAAGATTCTTCAAAATAAATCTATCAACCTTTCTAAGATGTCTTATCAGCTATGTGTAATTCAATTCTATCAAAATTGCCCGTCTCCCCAGTCTGTCTGATTGCTGCCTGGTGTAGCTGCCATGGTGAAGACTCTGCAAAGAACAGAATTCGTTTATTCATTCTCCCATTCGGTAAATGTTTACTGAGCTCTACCGTGTGCCTGGCATTTTTGTAGGTAATAGCAGTGAGCAAAACAAAGCCCTTGCCCTATTGCAGTTGGGTGGTAGGGAGAGGTGGACGAAGAATAAAAGAGTAAAATCTGTAGTGTATTAGTCGTAATAATATTAGTTGCAATATTGTGTGTAGATGGGGAGGGGAAGAGTTACAGTTTTAGAGGGAGTTGCTCAGTGAGAAGGTGACACTTGAGTACAGACCTGACAGGCGAGGGAGTGAGTCGTGCAGGTATCCGGAGAGCGTGCCCAAGGGAGAGCAGGGCAAGTGCAAAGACTTCAGTGTGCGATGGGTTGGTCTGTCCAGAGCCGGCCAGGAGCCCGTGTGGCTGGAGAAGGCCGAGTGGGGGAGGAGGATGGGAAGTGCACGCTGGAGGGCCTCCAGGAGCTCGTGGATGGGTTGCAGCAATGGAATGATTTGACTTGTGGGAGCCCATTGACAGGCCAGAAGCAGGGAGCAGGGAGACCAGTGAGAAGCTTTTGCAACAATCTGGGCAAAACGAAGGCAGGCAGACTAGAGTAGCAACAGTAGAAGTTGTGGGAAGCTGGATTCTGGATGTATTTTGAAGATGAGAGTTAATGGATTGGACAGAGGTTGTGAGAGAGACGATTGAAGAACGGTATCAAGGTTTTGGCCTGTTTGGCTTGAGTGACTAGAAGAATCGAGTTGCCATTAATTGAGATAAAGAACAATGAAAAGACCAGGTTTTTGGGCATAGTAAGTCTGAGGTGGTCATTCGGCATCCAAGTAGAGCTGTTGAGTAGCTGGTTGGATTACAGGGCCTGGAGTTCGGGGCGGGGGTGCGGAATCTGTGATGGAGATAGGAATCATGAGAGTCATGGGTGCATCAGTGGCTCTTGAAACCACAAAACCAGATGAGAGCAGCAGTGAAATGGGTGTAGAGGAGGCCCAGGACTAAGTCCAGGTTGGTGAGATGAGAGGCCAGCACAGGGGGCGGAGAGGGACCAGCAAAGACCAGAAGCTGCAAGTTGGCGTGGTGCGCAAGGTGAGTACAGTGGGGGTGGGTTCTTTCACTCAGTGTGACCTTGGGCAGAATCCTTTTAATGGCTTGTTTGTTCAGCCACCTATCCCACATGCCTTGAATGTCTACTGTATGCCAAGCACTATTTTAAGCGGCGGCCAAGGTAATAAATGAGTACATTTTAGTTGTTGGGGAGCTTGGGGACAACAGATAGTAAGAAAACAAGAAAATAGCATCAGCTGTCTTATCTGTGAAATGCTTCTTGGGGTGGTTGTAAGGATTTAATAAGACAATGCTTATAAAGTACTTAGCTCAGTGCTTGGACCGAGAAAATGCTCGGTGAGAAATGCTTGGTGGTGATTTAGTCCCATCATCTTCGGCCTGGCCACAAGTCCCCAGCTGCCATCTCTGCCACCAAACACTGGGCATGCTGCGTGCTCTCTTGCTTCTGTGGCTTTGTATACACTGTTCTCTCTTCCATACTGCCCCCCTCCCCCACCTCATTTTTTTTCTCCCAATTCCTTCTTTTCCATATGTCCTTTGAGATGACCCCTGTGCTGTCTGGTAGCACCCTCTTTTCTCTTACATGTCCTTCAGTGCCCTGTGTCCTTTACATATTCGAGTCCTGCATTAGAGCGGAAGCTCTGTGGAAGCCTGGTCTGTCCCTTTTATACCAGAGCCTCGCATAAGCCTGGCTCCAGGTGGAGCCTCTCTGGGTTTTTGTGCATGATTGAAACTCTCGTGTGCTCACGTGCCCAAAGCACGTTCTGTGTTCTGTGCACTGGGGTAGCGCCAGGTGGTCGGACCAAGATGCAGCACATCACTGGCCTTTCCTTCACCTTCTCATTTTGGTTTGGCCTTTTATTGTCAGGCAGTTTTAGGGAAAAGTAAAACTTCTTTTGGATAGAAAAGATTTTTCTTCCATATTGCATGAAATGAATTAACATATCTCTGCAGTGTTTAAGTTGCCAAGTATGGCAATCTATTACTCAACAAATGTTTTATGTTATACTTTACTGACCTTTAGAAAAAGAGAAAATGATTTTCTGATAATTCTTAGTCTCTGAACATTGTCACTTGAACAAATTTCCTTGCACATAACCCTTCCCCTTAAGAACACAGGTACATAGTTATTAAAATAGCTGCAAAGGAAATCAGCTGCTGTTGGGCTGTGGGTTTAACCACAGAATTGCTGTGTCATTGTGTACATTCATGTGGAAGGGGTAGGAGAATTTGTATCAAGTCTGGGACTCATCAGAGACCAGGGCTTTGAAGTCCTTTGAAGTCAACAGCTACTTACTTCTGAATAAGATGATGTGAGGAGGCCAAAAGTTGGGGAATTTTCATTTCAATTACGTTTCAGGAAAATGAGTTGCGGGGATTCACTGTCAATTCATTTATGAGGCCAGGCTTTCAGAGCTGGGAGTACTGCTTATCACACAGAAGTGAAGAGAAAAACCTGCTTCTGATTTCCCATCACCCAGGGCTAGAATAAGCAACTGGAGAGAGCATTGCAAAGCCAAGTTTGTGCCTGGCGGTTCTGAGCAACTGATTGAACTGGAGAACACCCAGCAGGTGAGTGACGGCTCCTGCTTGGAATTGAGGTGGCCGTTCTGAGGAGCTGGAGCAAACATTCACATTCATCCAAATGAATCTTTATCACCTCCCCATGCTAAGCACCACCCAGCCTCTTATTTTATCTGCACAGCAGTGGGGTGGATTTGCAGACTGTGCAGTTCTAGTTTATAGGGAAGAACCACAGCCCAGGCAGTTAATCAGCGACAGAGTGAGGGCCAGAACACATCTGATACTCACTTGTATTTTCAAATACAAGTGAAAGTTTATTAGAGAGAGAGGCAGGAAAAGTGAGCCAGCTGGGCTACATGGGCTCAGGAAACAAGTTACAGAAGCTAAAAATGGGTGCTTGGAGTTCGGGGGAGGGAAAGATGATTCTTTTCCTTTATATAAACACCCAGTCCATTGGGCTACAAGTTGAGTGTTAGTTGCAGTTGGAAGTGGAATCCTCTTGGGTTCATGGCAGATGGACACTAGTGTAGGGGTCAAGGCTTGGGTTTCAGCAGCTGGAGATGTTGGTCTGTCTCATTTTTTTTTTAAATATATTTTATTGATTATGCTATTACAGTTGTCCCATTTCTCCCCCATCATTCCCCTCCACCCTACCCACCCTCTCCCACCCACATTCCCCCCTTTAGTTCATGTCCATGGGTCATAAGTTCTTTAGCTTCTACATTTCCCATACTATTCTTGCCCTCCCCCTGTCTATTTTTTCCCATTATCTATGCTACTCATTCTCTGTACCTTTTCCCCCTCTCTCCTCCTCCCATGCCCCTGTTGCTAACCCTCCATATGATCTCCATTTCTGTGGTTCTGTTCCTGTTCTAGCTGTTTGCTTAGTTTGCTTTTGTTTTAGGTGTGGTTCATGATAGCTATGAGTTTGTTGTCTTTTCACTGTCATAGTTTTATCTTCTTTTTCTTAGATAAGTCCCTTTAACATTTCATATAATAAGGGCTTGGTGATGATGAACTCCTTGAACTTGACCTTATCTGAAAAGCACTTTATCTTCCCTTTCATTCTAAATGACAGCTTTGCTGGATAGAGCAATCTTGGATGTAGGTCCCTGCTTTTCAAGATTTCAAATATTTCTTTCCAGCCTCTTCTTGCCTGGAAGGTCTCTTTTGAGAAATCAGCTGACAGTCTGATGGGAACTCCTTTGTAGGTGACTGTCCCCTTCTCCCTTCCTGCTTCTAGAATTCTCTGCTTCATTTTAATCTTGGCTAATGTAATTACAATGTGCCTTGGTGTGTTCCTCCTTGGGTCCAACTTCTTTGGGACTCTCTGAGCTTCCTGGACATCCTGGTAGTCTATTTTCTTTGCCAGATTGGGGAAGTTCTCCTTTATTATTTGTTCAAATAAGTTTTCCACTTGTTGCTCTTCTTCTTCCCCTTCTGGGAGCCCTATAATTCGGATGTTGGGACGTTTAACGATGTTCCGGAGGTTCCTAAGCCTCTCCTCATTTTTTTGAATTCTTGTTTCTTCCTCGTTTTCTGTTTGGTTGTTAGTTTCTTCCTTCTGGTCCACTCCATTGATTTGAGTCCCAGTTTTCCTTCCATCTCTATCAGTTCCCCATGCATCTTCCTTCATTTCACGGATTGTAGCCTGCATTTTTTCATCTAGTTTGTGAGCAAAATCAACCAATTCTGTGAGCATTTTGATGACCAGTGCTTTGAACTGTGCATCTGATAGGTTGGCTATCTCTTCACTGCTTAGAGGAATTGGCTCTGGGGCTTTTATTTGTTTTCCGGTTTGAGCCATTTTTGGTGTTTTTTTTGTTGTTGTTGTTGTTGTTTTGGTTTTAGTCTGGTCGCGGCTATTACGTATGAGGGGGTGGAGCCTTAGGTGTTCCTCAGGGCAGGGCAGCCCAGTCGCTGGGTTGTGACGCTATAGGTGGGGGCAGGGTCTGAGAAGGAGCAATGGCGCCTGCTCCGCTCTCTCCTGGACTCCGGGCCTTTCCCCTGCTTCCCCTTCACCTGGATTATCTGCGCACGCGCGCGTGCTGTTACGTATTCAGGAGTGGAGCCTCTGGCGCTCCCCAGTGCGGGGCAGCCCAGTCGCTGGGTTGTGACGCTGTATGTGGGGGTGGGGCCTGAGAGGGAGCAATGGCGCCTGCTCCACTCTCTCCTGGATTCAGTTCCCTCAGCCACTTCCTCTTCGCCTGGACCGTCTGCGCGCTCGAATGTGAGACCACCTGGTCAGTCAGCCAGCCACCTTGTGCGGCCTCACTGGGTCTGCACAGTTGCCCCCCTGTGCCCGGGGTCCGCCAGCCGCCGCCCGTAGGCCCAGGGACTGCCAGCCGCTGCTGCTTGCGTTCCTGGGGCCGCACCTCCACTTTCTCCTGCCGCGACTCCGCCCCTCTTACCGGTCTGGATGAATGGTTGTTGGACTTCCGTACAGTTCAGTTTTCTATAAGTTCTGGTTGTTTTCTTGTTTCTAAATATTTGTTGTCCTTAATTTTGGTTGTGAGAGGAGGCACAGTGTGTCCACCTACGCCTCCATCTTGGCCGGAAGTCTCATTTTTGATTCATCTTCAATTAGCAGTGATTCTAAACCCTTCACCTTGGGTTTATTTGCGTGTGGATGAAAAAAGGGATTCTAGGCAAAGTAACCTCAAAGGGAGATTTAACCATAAATTCCTAACTGGACAGGTCATGGTGGGTAGCCATGCCCCAGGCACATAAGTTTTTAGTAAAAGGTTTATGTTTGCCTTAAGCAAGCCCTGTCCAGTGCTTCAGTGAACCTGGGTTTCAAAGGAGCACATAATCTTAACTATTTTGTAATCCAGTCCGCACCTTGCTTTCACCCACCTCTGTGTAATCTTCCTTACATTCCTTCCTGAATTTCAAAGGCATAAAAGAAGCTGCAAAACTGTTATTCTCCAGAGCATTTGAGATCTTGCTCCTTGGCATATGTCATCAATTTGGCTGAAATAAACTCTTAGGAAAATTCTCTACAAGTTTGGATGTTTCTTATGTAGACATACCCCACAAGGTCAAGTAATTTTCTGAGATAATAAATCCTTTTTAGGAGGAAGGAAGGGGGAGCTACTACTTTTTTAAAAAATATATTTTATTGATTATGCTATTATAGTTGTCCCATTTCTCCCCCATCATTCCCCTCCACCCTACACACCCTCTCCCACCCACATTCCCCCCTTTAGTTCATGTCCACGTGTCATAAGTTCTTTAGCTTCTACATTTCCCACACTATTCTTGCCCTCCCCCTGTCTATTTTCTACCCATCGTCTATGCTACTTAGTCTCTGTACCTTTTCCCCCTCTCTCCTCCTCCCACGCCCCCGTCGCCGACCCTCCATGTGATCTCCATTTCTGTGGTTCTGTTCCTGTTCTAGTTGTTGGCTTAGTTTGCTTTTGTTTTAGATGTTGTTAATATCTGTGAGTTTGCTTTTTACTGTCCTATTTTTTATCTTCTTTAACATTTCATATAAGGGCTTGGTGATGATGAACTCCTTGAACTTGACCTTATCTGAGAAGCACTTTATCTTCCCTTCCATTCTAAATGAAAGCTTTGCTGGATAGAGCAATTTTGGATGTAGGTCCTTGCCTTTCAAGACTTCAAATACTTCTTTCCAGCCCCTTCTTGCCTGTTGGGTCTCTTTTGAGAAATCAGCTGACAGTCTGATGGGAACTCCTTTGTGTAGGTGACTGTCTCCTTGTCCCTTGCTCCTAGAATTCTCTCCTTCATTTTCATCTTGGCTAATGTAATTATGATGTGCCTTGGTGTGTTCCTCCTCAGGTCCAACTTCCTTGGGACTGTCTGAGCTTCCTGGACTTCCTGGTAGTCTCTTTCCTTTGCCAGATTGGGGAAGTTCTCCTTCATTATTTGTTCAAATAAGTTTTCCACTTGTTGCTCTTCTTCTTCCCCTTCTTGTACTCCTATAATTTGGATGTTGGGACGTTTAAAGATGTCCTGGAGTTTCCTAAGCCTTGCCTCATTTTTTTGAATTCTTGTTTCTTCCTTGTTTTCTGTTTGGTTGTTTGTTTCTTCCTTCTGGTCCACTCCATTGATCTGAGTCCCAGTTTTCCTCCCATCTCTATTGGTTCCCCATGCATTTTCCTTCATTTCACGTATTGTAGCCTGCATTTTCTCATCTAATTTGTGAGCAAAATCAACCAATTCTGTGAGCATCCTGATCACCAGGGCTTTGAACTGTGCATCTGATAGGTTGGCTATCTCTTCGTCTCTTAGAGGAATTGGCTCTGGGGCTTTCATTTGTTCTCCCGTTTGAGCCATTTTTGGAATTTTTTTTGGGGGGGTGGGTGGGTCTGGTCACAGCTGTTACGTATGAGGGGCAGAGCCTTAGGTGTTTCCCAGGGCAGGGCAGCCCAGTCGCTGGGTAGTGACGCTGTACGTGGGGGCAGGGTCTGAGAGGGAACAATGGCGCCTGCTCCGCTCTCTCTTGGATTCCAGTCCCTTTCACTGCTTCCCCTTCGCCTGGATTATCTGTGCCCGCGAATGTGGGACCACCTGGTCAGCCAGCCACCTTGCACGGCCTCACTGGGTCTGCACAGTTGCCACCTGGTGCCCGGGGTCCACCAGCCGCCGCCTGTGCGCCTGGGGCCTGCTAGTCGCTGCCTGAACGCCTGGGAACTGCCAGCTGCTGCTGCCTGTGTGCCCAGGTCCGCACCTCCACTTTTTCCCACTGCAACTCCGCCCCTCTTACCAGTCTGGATAAATAGTTGTTGGACTTCTGTACAGTTCAATTTTCTATCAGTTCTGGTTGTTTTCTTGTTTCTAAATATTTGTTTTCCTTAATTTTGGTTGTGAGAGGAGGCACAGTCTGTCCACCTACGCCTCCATCTTGGCCAGAAGTCAGTCTCTCTCTCTCTCTCTCTCTCTCTCTCTCTCTCTCTCTCTCTTAAAAGGACTCATGTACTGGGCCCGGAGCTGGGCACTTTCTCCACATTTAATTTTAATCTCCTATGTAGAGTGACCAGTGAGATGTAAGCAGAAGTTGTGTGTTGAAGCTTCCAGGGGAGCTCCTAAATGGTTGCCTTACTCAGCTGGGAGGCATGAGCCCTTTGGTCCTTACCATCCTTTTTCCTGCCTGGAATGGGTATGTGCTAGATGATGCTCCAGCAGCCATTTAGTAATCAAGAGGTGACCTTGCAGTTGGATGCTACATGCTAAGGATGGCAGAGTAGAAATATTGAAGGAGCTTGGGATTTTGATGATAACTATGTAGCTATGATTCCACCCCTGTACTACTGCTGAAGTTCATGTTACATCAGAAAAAAGTCAACCTCTCCCTTTTTAAAAAAATATATATTTTATTGATTATGCTATTATAGTTGTCCCATTTCCTCCCTTCACTCCCCTCCACCCTGTGCACCTTCTCCCACCCACATTCCCCCCCTTAAGTTCATGTCCATGTGTCACACAAGTTCTTGGCTTCTACATTTCCCACACTATTCTTGCCCTCCCCCTATTTTCTACCCACCGTCTATGCTACTTATTCTCTGTACCTTTTTCCCCCTCTCCTCCTCCCACTCCCCTGTTGCTGACCCTCCATATGATCTCGATTTCTGTGTTTCTGTTCCTATTCTAGTTGTTTGCTTAGTTTGCTTTTGTTTTAGGTGTGGTTGTTAATGGCTGTGAGTTTGCTGTCTTTTTACTGTAATATTTTTTATCTTCTTTTTCTTAGATAAGTCCCTTTAACATTTCTTATAATAAGGGCTTGGTGATGATGAACTCCTTGAACTTGACCTTATCTGAGAAGCACTTTATCTTTCCTTCCATTCTAAATGAAAGCTTTGCTGGATAGAGCAATCTTGGATGTAGGTCCTTGCCTTTCATGACTTGGAATACTTCTTTCCAGCCTCTTGCGTGTAAGGTCTCTTTTGAGAAATCAGCTGAGTCTGATGGGAACTCCTTTGTAGATAACCCTCTCATTTTCTCTTGCTGCTTTTAAGATTCTCTCCTTATCTTTAATCTTGGGTCATGTAATTACAATGTGCTTGGTGTGTTCCTCCTTGGGTCCAACTTCTTTGGGACTCTGTGAGCTTCCTGGACTTCCTGGAAGTCTGTTTCCTTTGTCAGATTGGGGAAGTTCTCTTTTATTATTTGTTCAAATAAATTTTCTACTTGTTGCTCTTCCTCTTCTCCTTCTGGTACCCCTATAATTCGGATATTGGAACGTTTAAAGATGTCCTAGAGGTTCCTAAACTTCTCATTTTTTTGAATTCTTGTTTCTTTATTCTGTTCTGATTGGATGTTTTTTTCTTCCTTCTGGTCCACTCCATTGATTTGAGTCCCAGTTTCCTTCTCATCACTATTGGTTCCCTGTGCATTTTCCTTCATTTCACTTAGCATCGCCTTCATTTTTTCATCAAATTTGCGACCAAATTCAACTAGTTCTGTGAGCATCCTGATCACCAGTGCTTTGAACTGGGCATCTGATAGGTTGGCTATCTCTTCGTCACTTAATTGTATTTTTTTCTGGAGCTTTGATCAGTTCTTTCATTTGGGCCACTTTTTTGTCTTGTCGTGCCTGTTATGTAGTGAGGGGCGGAGCCTTAGGTGTTCACCACGGCAGGGCAACCCAGTTGCTGGGTTGTGATGCTATATGTGGGGCAGGGGTCTGAGAGGGAACAGTGGCACTTGCTCCACTCTCTGCTGGGTTTCAGTCACTTCCCCCACTTCCCACAAGCAAATTGGGCCCTTCTGGTGCTGATTCCTGGGTAGGTGGGTTTGTGTACGTCCTGGGACCCTGTGGGTCTCTCCAACAAACTTTCCTGTGAGGCTGGGAGTCTCTTCTGTGGTCTGTCTCACTCCCCAGTTTCGCCTCGTTTATCCGCGTGAGAATGTGGGGTTGGAAATGCCGCACCCCTCCACAATCCACCACCTTGCTGCGTCCACCAACTGCTGCTTTGCGTGCCTGGGGTCCGCCATCCGTCCTGCTGTGAGCCCTCTCTGTCCTGGCTCCCCGTCTTCACCCCTCTTACCGGTCTGGATGAATGTGTCTCCTTTAACTCCTTGGCTGTTGGACTTCCATACAGTTCAATTTTCTGTCAGTACTGTTTGTTTGTTTTTTTTTCAATTGTTGTTGTCCTTATTTTGGTTGTGCGAGGAGGCACACACAGTGTGTCTACCTATGCCTCCATCTTGGCCGGAAGTCCAACCTCTCCCTTTTTTAAGAGACTGTTAATTTCGGTCTGTCAGTTCCTGATACTCCCATAAACTCGTGGTGTATAAGATCAGTTCAGCAAATATCAGTGACCCTGTATCCCCACCCTCCCCACCCCCGCCTTCACTCCCTCAACTCAGTTACAGACACACTGTTCCTCTTCTGAGTAACTGGACATCTAGCTGTGAGGCCATCGAAACTTGGTGGATTCTCAGAAAACCTCCAACACATGATGCATGGACCACGTGCAGCTAGCCCACAGATGAGTTTTATTTGGCCCACACTTATTTTTTGAAACTCTGAATTTGTTGCCAGCATTGGAAAATTTGGTGATTCCACATAAAAACTCTGATTTACTAGAAAGTCTGTTGACCCGGGGTCTTCCTTTTTGCCTCACAAGAGTCAGCGGGAACTGAGTAGCAGCTGCCCTTGCGATGCAGCAGGTGTTTTGTGGCTTATCACAGCCCTCCTTTCCCTCGCGTTGCCCCTGTGGCCCTGCAGCCACCTGACTTTGCAGCCTCTCCCCAGCCCCAGACCAGCACCCCAGAAGTAGCCTGCTAAAATGAAATTCCTGAATTTCCTGTGCCTTTCGTCTTTCCCAGTCTCCCCTGATTCAACACTTAGCGCATTGGGATTTTGTTTGTTTTGTCTCAGAAAACTGAGCATGCGGTTTTGGAAGTGGCGAGATATTGGCTCTCAAACATCAGAAAAGAGCTGATGTTGCTGCTTCGTGGAAGGCACCTTGACTTCCCCTCCTCACATGCCTTATTGACAACAGGCAGTGAGCGGGAGAGCAGCAGGCTCCCTGGGGGCAGCTGCTGGGATGCTTGATTGAGGCACTGAGACATCCAGAGGACCCATTCAATGGAGTATTGAATATGGGCTGCTTTGAACAGCTCTCATTAATTACCATGTTGTGAACCGACTTTGGCTGTAAGAGCGACTCCCTCTCAGCTTGCTCTTAACTGTGGCACTGAGACATAACTCAGTTTTCCTGATTGGCAGACTTGGAAGGTGCGTGTTAGTTCCACTGCACTCGTGAAGTCTGCTGTGCAACACACATACCCCTCAGCTCCTCTGAACCAAGCAGTGAGCCCTGAGAAAACCTCAGCTGCTGCGGCATCACTGTCCACTGGAGTGAGCCCCCCATTTCAGTCTGATGGATGTGTAAGTCTTTGCATCACTGGTCATTCCTCTTGGTTAAATGCCTGTGAAGCTTTTACAAATACAAGTCTCAGGGGTTTGGGAGAGAAAAACAAAAACTGTTTTGGTAGGAAATAATTTGTAGCTATGATTCGTTATGACTTACAAACAGTGTGCATCATGTTGGGTGGGGAGGGTCCGTTCTGCATTAGCAGCTCTTGAGTAAAATGGTGCCACGCTGAGCACAGAGCGAGTATTCAGTGAGTATGTTGGCTTGGCGTGAAGACAGAAAACAGTTACATAGAACTGGTGTTCCCCAGGTCAGCACCAAAGTCTTAGGATTAATTCCACCATCAAAAGTAAGTTCTGGTCCATGGGTCGTCCTAAGGGAATCTCACAGGATGCAGGATAGTGATTGTGCAACAGGCCTAAGAAAATTCTCTGCCTGCTTTGGAACTGGTTTCTGTGGGAAGCAGGATTCTGCTGTGGGAGCCCGTGATGCCTGGCTTCTGTGTTTGCTCTGCCAGCAGGAAATGGATGTGGGGCTGGCTGGGTGCGGGGGAGATGGGGGTGGGGTGTGGGGTAGCCTGATGGGGCGCCTCGGCACAGGCACAGCGAGACTCTGTTGGCCTGTGTTGGCTGCTTACCCAATTTTATTTTTAAGAAATGTGGTTATCACTGTCAGATTGCTTAGTTTTCACAAGAAACACAGTGAAGAGCTTGCATAACAAGAGAACTGAAAAACTTAACGTCTAATAAAAAAGCTTTATTCCATACAGACTTCTGAACACGGTCATTATATTCCAATTCTGTGGAAGAAGTGTGGAGGCTAACCCACTTATCCAATTTTCATTCCTTTTCAGAAATAGCTTAGGAGCAATGCTGTTTGGTCCCAGTGTGGATTTTTATTGATTTTTGAGAATTGGCGCGTGTCCTAAAGCCTGCCCGCTCTCCCTGTCACATCCAGGCACGCGCACCAGCGATCCGCCCAAGTGCTCCCACAAAAAAAATCTGGCATGTCTTCAGAAAAAATCACTCCCATGACTTATTAATGATCTAATGAGGCATAATTTTCACAGGGTTCCTTCACCCAAATTTATCATAGAATATAATTTAAGGAGAAAAAAATTAACGGAGTAATAGAATTGAAGTCCTTTCTGGAATAATATTAGCGTTCAAGGATTCCCACCCCCGTGGGTATTGCAATTACCAACGTGTCAAATTTCCCCTTCAAAAGAATGAGCGGCAAATCTCTTCTTCTCCACGTGGACTGTCTCTCTCTAGTTTGCCCCTCAGATCCACGGCCCTCTCCCCGGCCCTGATTGGTGACGGGAGGCCGTCCTGCGTGGACCACATCAGCGGGCTCCTGGCCCTCCGGCTTCCGTGGGTTCAGGTAATGCAGAAGGGAAGGGAGAGAGTGCGATCAGGGTGTTTTAGTCCCTGGCTCCCTTGACGAGGGCCGCTCCTCCTGGTCTCTACCTGTGTGAGCCCCTCCGTTGCCCTACAGGCTGCCAACACCTATGCTAGTGTTCTATTTATTAAACTCTTAAATTATCCTAATTGGAGTGTGCCATCTGCTTTGTGCTGGGACCGTAACTGATGCAAAGAAGCTTTTGGTGCACAGAGATAACAAATAAGAGGATTGCTGACCTTTTGGTGGTTAGCAAAGATAAGAAAGGGCCCTGTCCCAGGGTCCTTCCTGTGTGTTCTCCGACTGATCCCTTCACCTTATTCCAGTCAGTCCCCGCCTCCCTCCTCCCCTTTTATAGCTGTCAGTCTGTTCCATGTTTCCATGCCTCTGGTTCTGTTTTGTTCCTTAGTTTATTCTGTTCATTAGATTCCTTTTATAAGTGAGATCATATGGTATTTGTCTTTCACCAACTGGCTTATTTCAGTTAGCTTAAGAGTCTCCAGTTCTATCCACACTATGTGGAGAGAGGCAGAGGGGGAAAAGTTGGGATAACGGTAATAGCCTAAACAAACAAAAAAAAAAATTAAAAAAATGAAAGTACATAAGTGAAAAAAAAAGAAAAGAAACAAAACCTATAAATTTCCAACCTAGACCGTCCATTCCTTCAGGAAACCCAGCCTTCTGCCTCTGTGAAGGTCACGCTATCACAGGCTGGTTTTACTTCTTTGGGATTCAAAGCCCTGGGCCCTGCAAGTCAGGCTGGGAGCGCCCCGACATGGCTTTGGAGTGTGCTTTGTAGAGTAACAGACTTAGATCCAGCCGTGGGGGCCTGTCCTG
Source organism: Glossophaga mutica (assembly GCA_039655065.1). Classification (NCBI taxonomy): domain Eukaryota; kingdom Metazoa; phylum Chordata; class Mammalia; order Chiroptera; family Phyllostomidae; genus Glossophaga; species Glossophaga mutica. The sequence continues at coordinate 17,739,868 of CM077304.1, read as the reverse complement.
GAAGCCACAGGGTAGGGGATGTGAATGACTGGGCTTCCCAGTGTGATCATGGCCCTGTTGTCACTCAGTTCACAGCTGGCACATGTGTTTTAGGAAAAACGAAAGGATTGGTGAGTGTTCTGCAATGTTTGCGTCCCCCTCACAGTTCCTGTGTTGGAGCCCTAATGGGCGTGTGGGGGACAATGAGGGTTGGAGTTATAAGGTGGGGGGCACTCATGATGGCGTTCGTGCCCTTCTAAGAAGGGACCCCGGAAAGCTTGCTGCTCCCTACGCCTGGCTCATACACACAAAGAAGAGGTCACGTGAGCACACAGCAAGACAATGGCCACCTGCAAGCCAAGAGAAAAGACCTTCGAATAAAACCCACCTTGCTGGCTTGGACTTGCCAGCCTCCAGAACGGTGAGACAAAAATTTGTTGTTTAAGCCTCTCAGCCTCTGCTATTTTGACATGGTGGCCTGAGCTGAGACAGACAGGCAGGTGTTTTACACAACCTGCCATCTATGTCATCCTGTAAAAGTGGCCCTGGTTGTTTGTGGTCCTGCCTTCTCTCAGAAATCTCTGTTTTGGCAATTCCTCCTCACAGCCCACTTTAATATTTCAACAAAGACAATGGGGGCATTTTGGCTGAAATTCAAGCTTTAATGGCCACTGTATCTTTCTTAGACAGGTTGAACTTGGAAATGAGCAAATTTCCTCAATAATTTTGCCAATTAAAAGGTCCCTTTAGCTATGCGTGCTGAGAAGGCTGGTCCTTTGGTTGCGGTCCTAAAGGGAAGCAGGAGGCTCACAGAACGATGCCAAGCACCAGTGGCTGTACAATTTCCTTTTTTATTTTGTGTGCTTTTTTTATAGGATATAAATAATGACAAAAATTACAAAATTTATAACTGGAAGCCCAAGCATATTTACACATATATTTCTGTTTCAGCAAAGCTACTATTCACTTTGCTCCTATACAGTTTCCTCTTGGTACCATATATGTGTTATTTTACTCTCCATTTACTACATACATATCAACAGTGAATAGGCAAAATATGTACAAGGAACTGTTCAGTTCAAGTAATTTAATATTGTATTAAAATTCTTCCACACTGAACTAAAACCACATACATTTGTCAGTTTGAAATAAAATTTAATTATCTTCCAAAACTCACCAAATGATGAATGTAACTGATAGTCTCAAGTTTAAAATAATGTTGGTTAATTAAAAAAAAAAACAACATTAAGACAACCCCACAATTTTTCAGTATCGCTATAATGAACTTCAAAATGGTTCACAATATGATCGGTTAGAACAGTATACATTAAAATGTTATTTTTTTCCTATAGTGATATTGGTACTGTTTATATAATTTGATTCTACATAAATATACATTATGGTATTTATCATACAAATACTCCACAGAGACATTAAAAAAATTAAAATACCTTAATGAAATGTAAGTAAATTGTATTTAATCAAATAGTAAGCAAACATTTATTTATTCTTCTGTTTCAAGAAAAGAGTTTATTACTTTGGAATCTCTTTTTTTTTTTTTTGTATTTACTTTTTTCTAGAAAACAAATTTTTGCAATAGAATTTTATTAACACCTTTCTCAAACAAGGTTTCCGTGACAGAAGTCTTGACAGCAGGAGCCCTAGTTTTTTTTTTTTTTTAAACATGTTCTTTAAAACACGGTGAAGATTAAAAAAGCCATCTTTGCAGGCTCGTGGCCGCGTCAGCCCTGCGGGTCGGACGCGTCTGCTTGCCCCTGTCCCCTGCTCTGGTGAGGGTCGCCCGGCCCGCCCCATGCCTCAGCCTGTCCTCGTCACAGGAATGGTAGAAATGTAGTTATTTGAAGTGAAACCAGAAACATCCCTCACGACTACTCTAGTTTTCTTATCAATGCATTAATGAAACATTCTTTTAGTAAAAATATTTAATACAAGACACATTTTTTTGTGCATAATAAATTCCTCTGTTTGAAATCATTTGTAAATTTTGAATCAGTCCATAGATGTAAAGGTTTTCTGTATCTGACAGAGTTGATCACATTAAAAAAATCCCCACAAAGATAGAAATCGGGAGGAAGGATTTCCTGGCCACTGTGGGGGTGGTTTTTGTCCTGTTGCATGAAATGCTACTCAGTGATAAAGGATTTTACAGATGCTGTATGGGGGCGGCTCTGTTCTGATTCTACCTTTAAAACTGCTGACAGTGAAAAGCCCACGATTTTTATACTTTTAGGCAGTATTAGAGAACCCTTGTACTTTTTTGTTGTTGTTGTTTTAAGGTGTTATCCCCAGCCACAGCAAAGCAAATGTCGGGGCCAGGTCCTTAGAAATACCTTGGGTGGCAGCAGGGAGGGGAGTCTGGAGTCAGCGAAAATCTCAACTCGTGCCTCTCAGGGTTTACAGCTGGAAAGTCTCGGTTGCGCTTTCTGTCACTGCTGCAGAAAGAACGTCCCCAGGAATGGCCAGTGGCCTGTCGCCTACGACAAGGCCACACAAACAGAGCAGTCTTCCTCCTGGGCTGGGTGGAAACGGAGGCGGGAAGGAAAGCCTGCTCCGGGCTGCTCGGCGTGCAAGGCACCACGAGGGCGGGAGGACGGTGAGTATCAGAAAATTGTGGTCTCATACTTGGTGTTAATTCCCCTCTTGGCTTCTTGTCCCGGCTCCACGATCCACGGCAGATTGGCCAGAGTCTTTTGCTCAGATGGGTCGATCTGCTTTAAAAGAGAAAGGCTAATGCCTGTTATGTGGTACCTGTACGGGGGTGCAGGCATGCAACCTAACGCTGCTCGGAGACCGACACGCCACCCTGGCCGGACTTAGGGATGTTGGTTGTGAGAACCACTTATTTGTTCTTTTGACCACATATATTGCATATGGGCCTGCAGAAGGGGCAGTGAATGAGACACAGCGCTTGCTCTTGAAGGCACATGGATGGGGAGCAGACACAAACACTTGCATATGAGAAGCGAGACAGGAGGGGGCTGCGGGGTGCAGGAAAGCCACTGACCCCACGTCAGGGAACCAAGGGAACTTCCAGGAGGCAGTGAGCCAGGTGATGAAACTCCCTGCATCGCAAGCCTCCAGTGCTTTCCATCACAGGATACATCCAAAGTCCTCAAGATGACCTAGGAATGGCCCAGCCTGCCTCTCTTCACTCCAGCCACACGGGCCTGTCTGCTGTCCTTGAGCACCCAGCCCATGCCTGGGGCCCCTGCTCAATTTGTCTGCTCTGAGGGACACTCTTCTCCAGACCCCGGCATGCTCTGTGCCCTAGTGTCCCTCAGGTGGCAGCTCCAACAGCAGCTCCTCACTCGTGTGCCGTACAAAACAGGGCCCCGGCTTTCCTGCTCTCCTCTCACTATCCCGTATAATCCATACGCCACACACGCCATTCGTTTATTTGTTCATTCTCCACTACAGTGTGTGCTCGTGAAGGTGGCACTTGGCTCTGTTCACCCGAACTTCGAAAAGTTCCTGGCAACCCAGTAACTAGTAGGCACACGATGAATACTTGTTGACTGGGCAACATTCAGAGAATGCAGTAGTGTCTAAACGCTGAGCCTTGAACCGAATTGAGCTGAGCTATGGAGTGGTTAAACTGTTCCCGCCCCCGTGCACACAAAGCCAGACCTCTCAGGAGGGCCTGGGCGCGTTCTCACCCAACTGGGGCCTCATCCTTGGGTGTTTCCGTGTCTGCCTTGGCCCTGGTCCCCAGAACACTGGGCAAGGGAGCGGAGAGAGGCCTCTCCCATCTCTCTTGCACAGTGAGTTTGGAACCTTGCAGAAGGCTGTGAGATCCATGCCCATCAGCTACCTTCCCACATGGTTTGGTTGTAACGCCATAAGGCTGCGGGGAGCATTTCACGAATTTTCAGGAATCACGTGTATTTCTCAGCAATAAACAATGGGAACTGAGGAAATGGAATGTAGACACCAGTCGAGAGGGACAGGGTCTGTGGCAGTACATCGGTATCATTATTCGCTGCATGTTCTTGCATTTCTCACTGAGGCCTTTTAGATTAGTTTCTAGGAGCTGCTCTGGCGCCCGACCCTCAGCGCCCTCCGGCAGAGCCTGTGGGGCCAGAGTGACGCGAGACAGGCACCTGCCCTGAACAGATTCCCCAGCCCACCCGAGAATGAATACAGCTGTCTAAGAGAGATCACAGAAGGATTCTGGAAATTTCCTGGAGGGTTAATTCATATTTTTTTGTAGGGGAAGATGGACAATAAACCTCCACTTACAATACTGCACAGAATTAAAAGCAGGGGATACGCCTGAGTGTGACAAGCGTGGCCCAGAAAAAGCCTCTTCCGGTGGCTGAGACCTGAATGGCAGAGTCAGCCACACGGAAATCAGGGGGCACTGTGCCAGGTGGCGGGGACCGGTGGGACAAAGATCCCAGGCGGCAGCGGGATGTGCCTTCCAGGAACAGGAAGGCCTGACCGTCGAGGAGAAGTGCAATGGGAGAGTGGGCTTTAGGGAGTTGGCAGCGGGACCGTGATCTGGTCGGTGTTGAGAAGACGCCCCAGGGTGCTATGAGCAGGAAGGGAGGCTGCTTGCAGGTGCACTTCTGCGGTTCTGGAGAGAGGGGAGCTGGAACCCTCCCTGGGTGAGAAGAGGGGCGGAGGGAAGGAGAGGAGTGGGCGGATCCGAGGTTCATTTCAGAGGCTGAGTGGACAGAAGCCGCTCACGAGTGGGGTGCAGGGCCTGGGGGAGCCAGGAATCAGGGACGACTTCTAGGTTTATGTTGAGCGACAGGGTGAATGGGTGTGTTGTTTACTGAGCTGGGAAGATGGAGACAGAGCAGCAGCTGTGAGGGGCAAACCAACGATTCTGTTCTGGACACACTACATTTCTGGTGTCGGCTAAACACCGAAGGTGAAGTCTGCGCGTGTGAGTGTGGGTTCTGGGAGTGTGTCAGGACTGGGAGCGGGGCGGCAGGGTGGGAGGGAGGGCACCAGGGCGGCAGAGCGTGGGGTTTGAGGGAAAGATTTTCAGGGGACGCTCGGTAACTGTGGCTGGGCCACGAGGAATGAATGTGGCGTGGATGAATGGCTGAGGTACGTGTGGGGAAGATCCCAGAAGTGAGCCGAGCTGGCGAGGGGCACAGAGGCCAGGCACTACAGGGACCGTCCCATGAACAATGAAGTTGCCAAGGATGGTGACAGGAGTAAAGGCCGAAAAGAAGCAAGTCAACAAGGAGCCACGAGGTCACCCACGTTAAAAACGCTAGGGTTGGTGGGAGGAGGGGAGGCTGACGGAAGGAAGGATAGGCCTGCCCGCTCCAGTCCCAGCGTTTCTGGGATGCCAGACGGCAGGCAGCTCTGGAGCAGGTGCTGGTGGGAACATTCCAGCTTCTGGGTGTTGCTACTACCAGAGGAGGCCGCTTTGAAGTCCTGGAAGTCTGCTAAGACAGGATGTCTGCGGAGCTGGTGGGAGGGCAGGGGAGGAAGTTCCCGGAGGAGGAGGGGCTGTGGAAGAGTCCCCGCTCTGCGGGAAGCCTCTGCTGGTACCGAGCACCGGGACCAGCTGCCTAGCCTCCGGGACACGGGGCAGCTCTGCTCCGACCGCCTGCCGCCTGTGCGTCTCGCTTCCCTGGGTACTGTGACCTTCATGGTGAACCTCTGCCAACCTGTCTGCAGGCCAGGGGCTTTCGAGAGGCTCTGCCCCCCGAAGCTGGGACCTCGGGGAGTCCTTCACCAAGGACAGCAGCAGTGCCCAGGCCCCCTCAGAGGGCCGGCCGCAGGAAACAGAGGAAATGGAATTTTCACGGGAGCCTCCAGGTTCCGGCACACGATCTCCTATGCTTTTCAGGAACTGGGTGGGGAGGATGACAGACACATGCTGGGAGGAAGCCAAGGAAAAGATGGAGGAGAGCGGCCCCCACACCCCGCGAGGGCCCAGGTCGGCGGCAGCCCCCTTTCCCTCCCGGTCAAGGCTTTCGCAACAGCTGTATGTCTTCTACTTACCACTGACTTGCGAATGCTAACGCGGGGCTTGGGGATGGGCTTGGAGGGTTTGTTTTCGAAGCTCTCTGGGAGTGTGGAGGAATGCCCCCCTTTCCTGGCCTGCAGTGCCAGCTGGTAAGCGACTTCAAATGCTTGTCCCAGCGTCAGGATGATTTCGTAGGCTAGATTCTGCAAGAGAAACGAGAAGGCGTTCACTATGGCACATTGGGGATCGAACGGGCTCAGTGGCTGAGGAACCCGTGGGGGGTGAACCGGTGAGGACCTTGAACTACTCCACCCGAGGGGGCAGTGAGTCCGTGGAAGGCAGAGAGGAAGGGGACACTCAAGGTCCAAGTTAGGGTCTGTACGAATCATCAGTCACTGAGGTGACATGCTGGCTCACAGCCAGCTAGGGAGCCTGCATCACACCCCACCCCGAGGGGAGCAGGGCCCCCGCCCCCTGTTCTGGGAAGGGAAGGGGTTGCTCTGGCCCTGAGAGTGTCTCAGCTGCGTGCGCACGTGTGACAACACCACACACGCTGGCGGGAGGCGTTCCTCAGAAGTTTGGGTCTTTTTACCTCAAACATCTGTGATTCAGCGAACGTCGCTGAAACACAATCAGAATCTAATTTAGGCGGAGGGGAGAGGCATTAGTCATGCCGGCAGGGCGGCTCCTAGTTGCAGCAGCGAGCATGCAAACAGAGCCAATTATCCATCTATTTCTTGAGGCATTTGCTCTCCCGGTGGGTCCACTCCATATTTTATCATCAAATCAGCAAGACAGGAGATTCTGTGTGCCAAGCCGTGCCTGGGAGAACGGTTCTTTTCTTCAGACCTTCAATCGCTCCCCTCAGGACGACTTCCAGTTTCCGTCCTCTCCAGATTTGACTTCTGCCTTCTCTTCTGAGAAGAGCTCCACGCTGTCCTCTCTCACTGAGAAAACGTGACGTTGACCCCTGTCTCCACAACACTCCCAAGGTCCCAGCACCCTGAGAGTGGGTGCCTGTTTGTCACAGAGAACAGGTGGGGTCTATTCCCGGTTTTCTTTCCAATGAGTGTCCCTGGAATCCATCCGCAGGTAGTTTTTCAAAACCACAGAAAGATTATTCTGCTTATGCGGTCCGTGCCCCTGGGCCGCCACCCCGTCCACCTCAATCAAGCCCGAGGAATAGCTTAGCTGCCCCGATTCTCAGAAGAACGGTGTGGGGCTGATCGCACTTGGTGAGGACGGAGTGGGAGGGGCAGGTGGGCTCTCAGAGGCCGCGTGGCAGGGCCCATGGGATTCTGGATCGACCAGATTTCCAATCAATGCCAGACGCACATGGTCTGAGACCCAACAGGGAAAACGCCTTCGAGCGTGGGATTCAGTTTGACAGAGGACGTTGTCTTCTCCTTTGAGCTCCCTGTTGGGAAATGAGGGCCCTACACGACAGGCGAGCGCTTCTTGGAGACACCGCATCTTGCACACCCAGCCAGGCGCTTCTTCCTGCGATGAACGCCGGGCCGGTGTTTGCCTCTGGGATGAGTCAGACCGGTAAATTGGTAAGGCACCGACAACCGGGAGTCGGGGAGGGCTGGCAGACGGCTCCGGCCGTCACTGCACGGGAGGGCAGAGCCCTCCGACGACGGCCTACCCTCCCACTCAGGCCATCGTCAGCTCTGAGCCACGGGTCCCCTCTGGGAGGCAGACGGGGGCTTCCGGCTTCTGTCGTCTCCACGGGAAGTCACGGCTGTTGGTCGTGGGCGCCTGCCGTGGAGGTAGTTGGCGTCCATCTGTCAGGGATCCGTAGCAGACTCTCTGGGTGGGGGGGTGGGGGACTGGACTAAGGGGCACACGGCAGGTTCAGTGATTCTACACCGCGCAGCCTTTAGGTGCTGGAACAGGGAGCTTAATGAGTTTGAACTTCCGTATCCTTCACCTGAAAACAAGTTCCTCAGTGAGATTTACTTAAGGCTTAAGTGTCTTCAAGTGAAAAGTCAAAGACGCTCATTTGAGCAAGTGAGATTTTTCCCGTGACTGTTGTGGGAAGTGCAAAGGATGTGAAAGGTCCTGGGCGAGAAGCTCCGCCCCTTGGTCTGTAACGAGTGCCGGGGTCAGGCAACCACTAGAAACAGCGGACTGTGGGACTGAGGCTGTCTGCACAGTGGCCTCTCCTGGGCTGGCCTTCCTCCTCCTTGACGTCTTGCTTCCTGTTTTATTTTAGAAAGCTTCACAGAATTCTTCTTTTATGGTCATGGAGAGTAAAGAACGGGGCATTGTTACCTTCCCTACACACTGTCACCTCACTGTTCAAGGTGTCGATGCTGGATGTCAGGAAGGCCTGCAGACATGAGATGCAGGAGCTGCTGGCCGCATGCTTAGGGCTGTGCCACCAACACCAGGGCCCTGACGGACACACGCTGGTCAGATGGGACCCGGGACACAGTTTGACCTGGGAGGAAGGGTCACTTTTCCTGCTTCTCCTTAGTAACAGCCCCACTTTTTAAAACGGGGAGAGCATTGTTATCGTAGCAGGAGATTCTAATGTGACAAAGACCAAGAAATATCAGAGGCTTAGGGGACAAGTCCTTGCTTCCTCCTTTGAGCCAGGCTTGCCGACCCCAATGATGCTGGCTGGCACAGACCAGCCCAGTGACGCCACTGAAAAAACCTGAGGGCCCAACGAGTCCCTGCTTTCAGTATAGCATCCTTGCCGCTGTGGGGAGGCTGAAGCCTGAGCCTGTGCCTGGCACAGTACAGGCACTGAGTAGACGCTTGCTGAATAAATGACAAAATGGAGTAATAGCGCTAAGTTACTGTTATCGGTAGTGCACTAAATTTCTCTCTCTTTTTAAATCCTCACCTGAGGATGTTTATTGATGAGAGAGAGACAGAGAGGTCGAGATCTGAGAGACAAACACTGATCAGTTGCCTCCCACCTGCACCCTGACTGAGGATTGAACCTGCAACCATGTGGTGTAAAGGATGATACTCCAGTAACCTGCGTCACCTGGTCAGGGCCTAAATTCATCTCATCTAAGTCTTACCATAACCATCTGCAGCGGAACATCATTATCCTCATATTGTAGATAAGGAAATCAAGGCTCAGAGAGGTTAAGTAACTTGCCTGACATCACAGAGCTGGGAAGTTACTGAGCTGTCCCCGTGGGTGGTAGCCTGTCCCCAAGATGGCTGCCGTGCTTCCTGATGAGGGGGAGAATCTGTGCTCCACCTCCTGAATCTGGATTGGCTTTACCGACTTCCCCGACAGCGGAACGTGGCAGGAATGCCATCCTGGGACCTCCAAGATCAGATCGTAGGGAATCGAGCAGCTCCCATCCGGCCTCCTGGAACATTCCCTCCAAGGGCAGCTAGCCCTCGGTCAAAAGTCTGGCCACCCTGAGGTCACCCCACCGCAAGGATGCCCAAGCCGGCTGCCTGAGGAGCAGCAGCAGCAGCCGGCTTGGCCCAGGCTCTCGATATGGAGGGGAGGAGTCACCCTGGACTTTCGAGCTCCAGGAGACCCCACCTGGAGAGGATCCCAGGCTTAGACCGATGGCTGCAGGCAAGCTGTCCCAGCATCCGCAGCCATCTGACCCACCCCAGCAGAGGCTCTGGCTGGCACTGTTGGGCAGAGGAAAGCAGACCACCGCTTTCTGCCCAAATTCCTGACTCACAGAGCTGTAAACATAATAAAACGGGTGTTGTTTTACACTACCGAGTGTTGGGGTGGTTCGTTAAGCGCCTGGACACCGTGCGACCCTAAAGAAGTCTGGCTGCACCCTCGTTCAGGCTGCAGGAGCTGGGACAAACGGGTGTGGTCACAGGAGGCCAACCTGGAGCCGCCCTCCAGCCCTGGCCATGGGGAAGCGTCTGAGACCTCAGTCCGTCCTGGTGGCAGGCCACAGGAAGCACGAAGGGGTCCCTTCACAGAGGCCAACCCAAACCACAGCGCTGGAATGTCCTTTTCAGGTGGCACCATGTCCAGTTACTGCCTCGGGTGTCAATTCAAACTTGCCGACCTCACCTATCAAACGCTGAGACACACTCTGACCTTGGCCCCTTCAGCCCCTCCTTGCTTATTAGAAAATTCCTGCCTTGGCCTTTCCAGCATGAGGCGCAGAATTTCTAGAATCACACTTCTTATGGCAAGAAGCCTTGAGTATTTTCCACCTTCCATGGACCCCCAATGAAAGAAGGTGGCCCAGGGGTGTGGCGGTCGGTGCGTGGGTGTTGGTGCAGGTGTGGGGGGTGCTTACTGGGAAGAGCATGCTCTGAGCCTCGGTTTTACCTGAACTCGGGGGTAACAGCACATGCAGTGCCTTCCTCACTGGACTGTTCTGAGAATCGCCCAGAGTAGCAGCCCAAGGACAGTACTGCCCACATTTATCATTTACCGAGTGCTCCGCAAGGACTCTCCTTTAGTCCTGGCAGCAGTCTGTGCCCGGGGCTATTATTATTCCCGGTTTGCCCGTGAGGCAGTGACTAGCTCACGAAGCCAGCACCTGGCTGCGCTGGGGCTGGAGCCCAGGTGTTCTGAGGGGCCGTGCTCTCGGCCGCTCCACCTTAGAGCCATACTTAAGATGAAAGACTCCTGCAAACTGTTAAAAAAAACAAAACCCCAAAACTGAGAAACACGGACTGCAGAAGCTCCTGGGTGATGGATGGATCTCGGTGGGGGGGAGGTGGCCTTTGGTGACACATCAGGCCTACAGGGGAGGCAGCCTCCAGGCCATGGCTGCCCTTCGTGACTCGTCAACACAGAGATTCTCACCCCGCGGTGACCTGTCAGTGACAGGAAGATGACAAGAGGGAGGCAAGCTACACTCCCTCTCCAGCACAGGCTCTTCAGGGCGGAGGCGGGAAGTCACAGTTGCCCGGGAAGCCCTGACTCTCCCTCCCCCCCGACCAGGGGTTCTAACCGGTGGAGGAGCTGGGGAGCCCTCCTATTTTGAGGACAGATCCTGATTGTAACCCGGGGAGGCAACCTTGCTTTTGTGATGCCACCTGGAGACTTGCGTAGGCAGCTGTATTTACTGAGGGCCCATCAGCGGCAGCCAGCGCTGCACCGACCAGCACCATGCCGCCTGCCCGCCGTGGGCTGAGCTCCTTCCAGGCGTCAGGGGTTGACCCCTGGTGCCCGGCCTGCAGGGAGTGTCCGGGAAGTGCCCACTGAATGACGTGGGGGCAGGGAGGCTCATGGAGAGACAGGGGGCTGTTCCCACTGCCCTCCTGCATCCCACTGACAGGCTGTACCCGGCACACTCACCGGCGCGGTATTAGAAAGACTGCAGCATAGTTTGTGAGAAGTCTGTCCCCTGGGAAAAGCTCTGCCCACGAGGCAATTAATCTATATTAACTGGTGCATCACTAGGATTTTTCTGTGTGCGAAATTCCTGGTTTGAAAGTCTTTTTGGCTCGAGGGTTCAATGGCACATTTGCAAGAATATTCATTATAGTGTTTAAAATTTTCATTAATATGGGACTGATTAAGTACTCTACACAGAGACTCGTGGTGGAACACTAAGCAGCCTTTTAAAATGAAAATTGAGTCATCTAAAAAGCTAGTTACAAGAAAAGAAGATCAAGGAAAAACTAGTTAGAAGACTAAGTAAAAATATATGTATATATACAAACACAGGTGGTTTCTGACTGTGTGCACAGAAAACACAGATATTATATAACAAAATGTTACTAGTAGTTATCACTGTGTGTGGAAGCCATGGATGATTTTTCTCTTTTTTTTTTGGATGCTTTGAACTTTCTTCAAATGAAGATGAATAATTTTACAATCTGAAAAATAAGCCTTCTCCATTTTGATAATTAAAAACAAGAGAAAAATCTTCCAGCTCCAAAGAATCTTATTCGTTCTTTGTTTGCCACCTTGGGTTCTCAGTGCCTCCTCCTCCTTGGGCGGAGAGGGCTGGGAACCGCCTCCCGGGCAAACTCCACACCCACTCCGCAGGTGTTACCGTGGCTCACCTCCTCGCACCAGCGGGCTGGCCACTCGTTTGGCCAGGAATCTAGTTTAGACACTTCAGTTTTCATGTTGGATGTCAAGTCTAACATCTGCTCGGCTGAATTTTAGAGCACCCAGCTCTTCCTTCAACCTGAGACCCAGTACCTCTACCCCAGGTACTGAGCCATGAGCCGATCCCTCTCCTGCACATGGTCTCCCAAGCTCGGATGGAGAAAGCTGTGGACAGCGATTTACCGGCATGCAGTCAGTCCACCCTTGTAGCTGTGCTAGGTTTGATCCCTGCACCAAGCCAGACCCCCTGTGAACCTGAACCCATTCTCTTTCCTCTCAGAGGGACAATGAAGCAGTAGTTGCGGCAATGACCACATGGCACTGCCTACTACGCCCGAGGACCAACTGAGGGCCTGATGAGATTAAACCTCAGACTTAGCAGAAGAGGAATTATCATCCCTATTTCACACATGAGAAGCTCATGATCCATAAGGTTGATTAACTTGGCCAAGTTCACCCAGCTAGTAAAGGGCAGAGCCAGGATTCACACCCAGATCTGACTTCAGATGAGCCAGTGTTTTGGGCCCCTGGGCTATGCTTTCAGAAGTTCTTCTCCCCACCTTCACCGAAGGACCCTCCAAAGAACCATCTTGTGTTTGGGACACGCACTGTTTGAATGCTGGGTAAGACATCATCATACGATAACCCCTCACGGGGACCCAGGACGAAAAGTTCTTTCGTCTCATTGAAGTGTTTTTTTTTTTGTTGTTTTTTTGTTTTGAGAGGATGCAGTATACTCAACAACAACATATCCAGCATGGGTAATGACTGTATTTTCCTACTGGCCATGACCTTCAGGAAGCTGAGAGCCAAATTTGTGGCTCAGCTTTAATGAGGATATAGAACCCTGCAGTCTGCATGTTGACATTAAAATTTTTCCCGTGGTGTCGACCTTCCTTTTAGTCTGTATTTTTCCCTAATTAAGATCTGTGTGTCTGTCTTTTCAGGCTGATCATACCTATCTGTGCAGGCTGCCTACGTCCTTTATGGAAGGAGGCACGGCATAAACGGTGCCCGATGTTCACATAAACATTTATTCGAGAGCTCACTTGCAGGGGTGTCCAACCTGTGGCCCAGGATGGCTGTGAATGCGGCCCAACACAAAATCACAAATTTACTTCAAACACTATGAGATTTTTTGTGATTATGTGTCGTGATGTATTTCATGTGTGGCCCAAGACAACTCTTCTTCCAGTGTGGCTCAGAGATGCCAAAAGGTTGGATACCCCTGAGTGGCTGCGAAGGTACATCAGACACAAGGCTCCATATCACCTGGGGGGAGCGACAAGACAGGAAGTGAGCCGAGAGGGGAGGGGACTCCGCGGGGAAATGGGGCCCTGCTGGCCCAGGCTGGGAGGCTGCCGTTTACAAGTATACCTTCTGACCTGTCTGCCGGCACTTCCATGAGATAAAAAAATCCACCACCTCATTTTAGTGACTGGAATTCAAGGAACAAATACGTGTGTTCATCTCACTGACTTGGGAAGCTACAGGCCCAGACCTGGCTATTCTCTGGCCTCCAGGGGTCAGCAGAGGCTACCCTGACCCACCCCTGAGGAGGGCACAAACACGGACACTCCAGACAAGAGCTGTGCCCCGGCAGGGAAGCACCGGGCAAGGTGGAGAAGCTGGCAGCATCATGAGGAGCCTCAGTGGTTCGCCACGCCAGTGCTGGTGGATCGAGACACCTGGCTTTCCGCCTACAGCACCCATCACTGCTACAGAGGAGATGGCGCAGAGAAGGGGTCTGGTCCAGGGGTCCTTTCCACCCAGGGAGCTCCAGGGTCTCTGAGTGGAAGCTGTTGTCTGTTTTCCCTCAGCCGACTAGGGACTCAGTTTGGAGATGTCTGTGTAGTGGGCGCGTGTCAAACAGCAGGGCATCGCATAAGGGCCGGGCTGCGGGGCCCAGCGATCCTTCAGCCAGGGCTCAGTGGTGCCAGCTCCAAGGGTCTGGCCTCCATCTCAGGGAATGTCCTCAGTGCAACAATGCCCACCCCCAAACTGTTCTAAACGGCCAAGTATCTGGCCTATTATAAACTGGCTTTTGTTTTTAGCAGCATACGCTTCTCCCACCTCTCACCTTTGCCTGGTGAGTTACTGCTCATCCTTGAAGACTCACCTGAAGCCATTCTATCTTCCAGGAGCCTTCTCTGAAGCCCAGTTCCCCATCCCCGGGGCTCAGTCAAGTGCCCCTCCTCAGGTGGCTCCATGGCATCTTGGGTACAGCTCTTCTTACCACATGGCATTTATGAGGATTTTCTCTTCACTGGTCCCCCCCGCCCCCCGCCCCCCGCCCAGCTGACAGAGCCCCTTGAGGGCTCTACTTTCATCTGACTTTGTATCTCGAGGGCTTAGGTGCTCCATGAATGTTTGTTGGAGGAATTTAGAAAAGGAAGCAGCCTGGTTGGTCCCTAAGATAAGAGGACTTGCACCTTAAGTATAAGAGAAGGGTGGTTGGATGGCCGGAGTCACCCCTTGCCTGCTGTCCCCTCTCCCACAGGCAGATCTGGACTAACAGATGCAGGCAACGCTGCTGGGGGGCTGAAGACAGAGGGGAATGCGTTTCGATTTGGGTTCTCTGAGAGGTCTGCAGAAAGAAGCCACATTTCTCTTTTGGCTGTGTGTTGCTTACACTTTGTGTTTTTTAAGAGCTAGGGTAAGCTTCATCTACAACTTGTTTCACCCACGTCTTGAGGCAAAAATAACGGAGAATATTCTGGGCATATTCACAGAATTCATTGACATCTCCTTAGCTCTACCTGTAGTTAGTTCTCCCAAGTGTGAGCCAGAAATTAATCTTGATCAATTGCATCTGTAGAAATCAACACTGCCCAGTCACAGGTGTTCAGCATTTAGACGTAAATGCGGGGCATTCTGCTAAGATGCCTGTCTGGTCCAGCGTAGACATGTCAACTGGCTGACATGCACATAGCTGCTTCTTCTTTTTTTTTTTTCTCTGTTCTCATTTGAGATAGGCTTCTTTAGGGCTAATTTCAGTTAACTAAAAGAATCATGAAATTAATATTTCCTCCCAATTATAGCAGGTGTGTATGTAGAAAATTTTGAAAATGCACAAAGAAGAAAATAAAAAATTACCTACATAATTCTACTGCTGGGCCCTGGCTGGTGTAGTAAGCTCAGTGGATTGAGTGCTGGCCTGCGAACAAAAAAGTTGTGGGTTTGATTCCCAGTCAGGGCACATGCATGGGTTGCGGGCCAGGTCCCCAGTAGGAGGCGTGGGAGAGGCAAGCACACGTTGATGTTTCTCTTCCCCTCTTTCCTTTCCCCTCTCTCAAGTAAATAAATACAATCTTTAAAAAAATAAAATAAAATTTTACTGCCAGAATAGGTACTGCGACATTCTGGTGTATTTTCTTCTTACACTTGTATGTACACACAAATCCTTCTATGTGCTCTATGAATATTTATATGTGTAAATTAACAAACGAAATTAGAAACAGACTTTATGTGCAGTTTCACAAGTGGCTTTTTCACACGACATCAAATCACGAGCGGTTTCTGCAAAAACCGAACCTTCCAAGGCGGCAGGGCATGTCATTCCACCGTGCCCGCTAAGGTTCACCCTCATGCCTCCCCCAGGGTACGTCAGTGCCCGTCGTCTCTGAGAAAGACTGCGAAAGGAGGTGGGGTCCTGCTCACTACACCACAACTTGCTTTCTTAAAAATATCAAATTCCAGGTGCCCCACGGAGGTCACCCACTTGTGCTCCATGGTCACCTGTCCTCAGGGACCCACAGCCTCAGGGGGCTGGACAGCACCCGTCCTGGAGGCACTGGCTCTCGAGGGCTGAAGGGAAACGTGACCCAACAATCCTAATCCTGTCCTTGGCAGGGGTTTGGGGCAAGGATGTGCAGAGGAGAGGTTTGCTCGATTTCACCCTCTTGCTGCTCTTCAAAAGTACAAACTCCCAGTGGAAGTGACGGCCAGCCCTTTGCTGACGTGTGATGCCTCCCAACAGGGCCCTCATCAAAATCAACCCCCCTTTTGTCACCCTCATTGCTGAAACTCTTTCTCAAATGGACACATCCATTTCCCAGGCTTAGCAAACACAATAAATATAAATGACTTTTTCTTGCTTTATTGCACATGCTTGTCTAATGCCCCGAGCTCACCATTCCGAAGTGAATTAATGAGGTATCTTGGCTCTGAACTAACCCCACGTCCATGCAAACTAAATGCTCAGCTCCCAGCCCGAGCACACCTCCTCCAGGCAGCCCTGCCCTGCTGGGTGCTGGCACAGCTCCAGAAGAGCACAGAAAACACTCTACTGCAATTACTTGTCACGCCCCCACTTCTCTTACTGAATTGTTGGCACTGGGGAGCAAGCACCGGGCCGGCCCGGGGTAGGCACTCGGTCAGTGTGTTTTGTATGGACTTGGACGTTTTGCTCAGGGGTGGAAGACTGCTGCAGCAAACGTGGACGCCAAACACAGAGGCATGCATTCCAACTCGGGGTCTGACAAGAGGGAATACTGCACTGCTCTCCCGTTCTCAGCAGTTAGGGCAAGGTGAGCACCAGGTGCTGCAGACCGCTTGTGCTGTGGCATGCAAGCTTTGCAACAGCTGCAGGTGGGGGGTGCTATTGTTCTCTAGAGGCTGCAGGTGAGGAACCTGAGGATTGGAGGCATTCTCCACCCAGACGATAAAGCTAAGAAGTGCTGACCCGGGATTGAAAACCAGGCTGATTCTACAGGCCACACCGCTAAGCACAGAGCTTGATTTTTAGTTATTCCGGAGGGAATTCTAAGGAATACATGTATGAATGCTGCAAAATAATCTATAAAAATTCAGAATGCCTACCTTCTAACTTTACAAAAAAGGGGATCAATTTAAGGCACTTAAAAGATCTCTTCTCCCCATCCTCTTTCCTCCAAAATAGGGATGAGAAAAAAAGTGATTATGATTCTCTGAATATCCACCCACGTTTGGCTTTACAGCTTGGTTAATTCGCAATGGTTTACGCCAATGGAGAAGAAGCATGCATCCCAGTAGTGCCAGTTTTTCCTCTCTCTCTCTTTTTTTGGTGGGGGTGGGGGACAGTCGTGTAAGACTATGGGGCTGGGGGTGCCACCTGTTTTATTCAATCAGGGCCATTTGCTGCTCCAGGGTCTTGGGTGCCTCCTGAGTCAAGACCTTGTTGATGAGTTCCAGCTGGCCGCACAGGGGCTTCTACTCTATCTGTAGTTGCTACTTTGTAAGTGGGAGACTAGACAGGGCCAAGTGTTACAGTTCAGTCTTCAGGATTCTACGTACTTTCACATTTTTTTATATTGCCATGTACTTTCAGAGTATCCTAATGAAATAGGTGGAAGGCCATTTTCAGGTGGACAAAAAGGGGAAAAAAGAATGAAACAGCCCACCGAGCTCCAGGTGCACAAGATCAATTTAGTCATCAGAGGTCAACTAACATCAACAACAGAAGTTCTGCATCTCTAAGTTCCCACTTTGTGCACAACCTCTGCAACATGAGCCATAAATACCTTTCATCAGGAACTTCAAACTACTCCAAGGAGATAATCTCAGAGTTTAAGAAAGAGTGAAATGGGTGGAGGTGGTCAAAAGGTACAAACTTCCTGTTATAAGACAGTAAGTCCTGGGGACACAACGTACAGGGTGGTGTGACCACAGTAAACAACAGAGTCATATTATTTGGAAGTTGCTCTAAGAGTAGATCTTACAGTTCTCATCATAAGGAATAAAATTTGCAACTATGTGAGGTGATGGATGTCAACCTATTGTGGTGATCATTTTGCAACATATACGAGGTCTGTGGGGGGTAGGGAAGTCTAGCCATCGTTCACATAACGAGGCTGGTTTATATAACATCGATTCAACCTGGCAGCCAAGGAGAGTGGACCAGAATGCACGTGTGAACAGTGAGGACTTCACGGTACTAGTTAATAGGGGTAGTAGAAGCTGTTGAGTGAGCATGTGCACTGTGCGGCCGTCACATACAAAATGACTGAGTGAGTAGAGCAATGAATCAGCACCAAATTTTGCATTAAGCCTGGACATTCCTCCATGGAAACTAATGGGATGATTCAGAAGGCCACATTCCTGCCCATGCATCACGTCTCGCGCAGAGTTTTTTGGCAAAACATCAAATCACCCAGATGACTCAGCCCTCGTATAGCCCAGATTTGGTACCCAGCCACCTGGCTTTTCCCAAAACTTAAATCCTCTTTGAAAGGGAAGAGATTTCAGACTACTAGTGAGATTCAGAAAAATACAAAGGGGCCGCCGAGGGTGATTGGGAGAACTATGTGCGGTCCCAAGGTGCCTGCTTTGAAGGGGCCTGAGGTGTCATTGTCCTGTGTACAATGTTTCTTGTATCTTCTTCAATAAATGTCTCTGTGTTTCATGTTGTGTGCCTGGGTACCTTCTGGACAGACCTCGTAGCTATATCAAATCTTTATGTTGTACACCTAAAATGAATACAATGTTCTACATCAATTATATCTCATTCAAACTGGAAAAGTATAAAGGGCTCAGGAATTTAATTTTGTTAAACTGATAAGGAAACCGAAACAGAAACCTGGAGCAGAGCCACAGTCAGAAATGGGCAGAGGTCTCATCAACCGTGGCCGTGTGGTTGACCCCCTTCAGCTCAAGCACAGAGTTCTCCCTCTCTCCTTCAGCTTGCTGTTACGTACTGAGGGTAGAGTACTACCAAATGTCTGCCGACCGTGTTTTCCCGCATTTTGCCATTTCTGTTTCTCCAGCTGAGCTCCTTTCATGGCCCACATGGAGCCAAGAAAGCCCAGGCAGCAGGCAGCTCACCTCCCTCCTGCACACCCACCAGCACCACGACTCCGACATCCCCCTACACATCCCCGCGCCGGTCTGAGCTGCGCCGACACGTGCTGCGCCCTGAGGATGCCAGAACCTGGGGGCTGCCAGTAGGAGAAGGGTGAGCAGGGTTAAAAATACCCAGCCCTGCCAACGTGTTCTAGAAGTGGGAATTAGCAAGGGTCTAGGGTCAGTCATGGCTTGAATGCTATTTCAAAACAAACAAAAAAACAAACAAAAAAACAACAAAACCTTTCCTGTTTTAAAACTCCTGAATGAGGTCCTTCTAGATTTTTAAAATAGATCCAGTACTCCCACAGAGAATGCATCAAACTCCTTCTGATCTACCCACCTCAATTCCATGACTTAGAAATCTAGACTAACTGAGTAAATAACGTATAGAAGATGACAGTTGCCAAGTCACCTTGGTTACTACCATATTTGCACCGTTTTGCCCAAATGTTTGAGGGGAAAATATGGATGCACATTGTCCATGGGTACAATGAGTACGCACCGTGGGGGTAATAACCCTGCGTATAAGGCCCACAAAAGCATGGGTGTGCGTTATCATGGCGTTTATGTGCCATCTGTAAAATACGGTATATACGACGTCTCTTACAATGGTAAGAGGAACACGGCAGCCTTGGGATCTGGTGGACACTGAAATACTCGTTACCCGCCACCACCTGACCCCTTGTGATCCTAGCAGCAAAGTTTCTCTTCATTCATTCGAGATGAGCGAGGTGGAGAGCACCACTGAATCTGTATTTCTAACCCCACAACTTCGAGTCTCCTAACACAGCCCTCGTGTCTACCCAATCCTACCGCTCGCTCTTCCCTCCAGTTTTCACTGCCTGGATGGGGCGGACTTGGGGAAGCCTTTCGTTCTAAGAGGTATGTTCTGGGCCTAGCAAGTTAGACATGTGAATAGAAATCAGCTGCCACAGGTGTGCGAGTCTAGAAGGCAGAGGAGGCCTGGAGCTTGCCGATAGGGACGTGCTGGCTTTTTTTCCTTGGGAACCCCAATTCCATTTTTGCTTATGTTTTCACTGTCATCTACCTGTCATCTACAACTGAAAATATCACAAGCTGAATTCAGCACAGATGCTAAGAAATGGAGACAGGCTTCGAGATCATAAAGTAGAACACTTCTCAAAGTGTGTTCTGCAGAACACCACCTCTGCAGGGTACTCTCCCTGCAAAGGCTATGGTGGCTGATGAATGTGGGCAGAGGTTCACTGTAACATGCCCCCCCGCCCGCCCCTGCCCTGGAGTCTGAGCATATTAGACTCAGGAGCGTCCCGTAGTAAGTGAACTACGCTGAACTCACATGCCAGCTCCTGTAGGGGTGCTTGGGCCTCCCTACAGGTCACGGGACTTCTGTGGGAAAATGGCCTGAATTTCAAATCTAACTCTCCATAACCTGGAAGCATTCTAGACATCACTGAATTTTCTTGATAGTAGCAGATACTCATAAAAACATATGGTGACCCATAAAAGCTCTCTAAGGTCAAAGTGGCAATAACTTTGCAATTAAAAATGTCTATGTATTCATACAGGTCAGTTAAAAGATTAAATATACACTTAACATATTTTCTTCCCTCCCTCCTTCCTTCCTTCCTCCCTTCCTTCCTTCCTCCCTCCCTCCCTCCCTCCCTCCGTCCCTCCCTTCCTCTCTCCTTCCCACTTCCCCTTCCCCCTTCTTTCCCTCTCTTTTGCCATTTGGGCAGCCCAGGGGATTGACTTGTATCAAAAGAATTTTAAGGCTTCAAGACTGGACTGAATATTGAACTGCCCTACATAAAGAAACAAAATCCCTGCTCAAAGAGGCTTGCCTTTTTTTTTTTTTTTTTAAACACCAGCAAAACTTGTTGCATCTCAAAATTGTTCAAAGGCCCAGGTCACAACTGGTGGCCTTTGTTACTATTTTTGAGGTTAGACAAACTGTTCATCTAGAGAGGATTAAAATGGTGGATTTGTGTTCTAAGACGAGAATGGTTTGGTGCTGACACCAGATTCCTAAGCTAGAGAATGTCTACATGAAATCGAACTTCTGGATGAAAATGTAGAAGATGAAGTGATTCTCCCCACGATTTCCAAAAGCATCTGGGACATCACGGTGAACTGAAAACTAAACACTTGACTATTTTCCCCTGTATTTCATCCCAGTATTGTCGTGTTTCAATAACATTTGGACACTCTTATAAAGGCAAATTATATATTACTATAAAGACCAATTTAGAAAGAAATGCTGCGATACTCAAGGAAAGGCTGGAATTCAGCCTGAAAGGTACCAGGATGTTAACATATTGACATTCAACGACAACACTGCATAGAGACCACATACCGATGTGACTCAATGTTTTCTTTCCAGTATTTCTACTTTATGTATGTATTGCTTTCTATTTTTTCAGTTCTTTCACTAGGGCAGTGGGAAAACTCTGGGCCATAAATGCACTTTGGGCCAATCTTTCCCATGTCTCTTAGCAGAAAAGGGGCCGGGCTGCCAACGGGGATGTCGGGAGGTGCGGGGAGAGAACAGGAGGGGCTGGAGCTAACTCGGAACACCGGTTCTTTATGAGGCGCTCTCCATACGTTCCTTCGTTTCTACCCCAGGGAGGACCCATGAGGTGTAAATCCTTGGACCTGCCTTACACACGAAGGAAACCAACGCAGGGAAGTCCTGCAACTGGTCTCAGATCAGGGAGCAAGTAAGTAGCTGCACTGGGATGTGAGCTCTGACCTGCGTGTTCTTTCCACGACACCCAGCCCACTACCACGCAGAGAGGTGTTTCATACAAGCCAAAACGCACATGGATAGAGAGGAATTTTGCTGTTTAAACACTTGCATTTGACGAGAATGGCAAGTTACGCTTAAGTCACCAGAAACCTACCGCTGAAATAACTTTGATCAACACCGTTGATCCCCTGCAAAGAAACGCATCCAGAGATACTGAGGGCGACTTTTCCTTTGCAGTTCTTACTGCTACCCTGTGCCATGTTTATTTATGCTCCTCACGCCTCCCAAAACAGAGGGAGATTTTTAGAGGCACGTGAACACTCTTTCCTGTTTTCAGTACTCAGACTCTCAAAGGGAGGAGCCACATGCAGAATGATACCAGTGCTCTGAACGCGAGTCTCACACGCCTTGGAATGGTGTGCATTTTGCATTGTGGTCATCCCTGGTCTGTGCCTGTTTGTCAGAACTCAAACAGGCTGTTTCAGTCAGTCCTGCCCATGACATTGAACTCCCAAGAGTATATTACATGGCAATATTTATATAATTCTTTAATTATGTATATTTCAAACTCATTGAATGGAGAAGAATTGTCAAATTACAGTGACATTTTGGAATTCTCCTGATTACAAATTATTTCCCAGTCACAGCCACATCTGAGCCGCCCACTTCAAACGCAGAATGCCCAAAGGCACTAAGTTAGTGCCATCCCCAATCAATTTGTACCATCTTGAGGGGGTGCGCATGTATGTGTGTGTTAAAGGAACACTTGTTGTTTTCTAGAATTGCTTCCATTGTCCAGGTTTGTAACACATGGGTTAGTTTTTAGACTTAAGGACAAATAAGACTATAAGTGGTGTAACACCATAAGAACATCACTACAAGACTAACATCTGAATAAGCAAAGGGACCAAACCTTGGTGTCCCCAATTATTTTTTGTAGGTGGCTAATTTGACTGCTATTCAATATAGAAAACCGAAATATTGTATGAGGTACTGGGACTCATTTTTCTTCCACACAAACCCAGACCATAATGTCCTACTATTTAGAAAAGGCAAACAGAGGAACCGACAGACACAGTGAAGGAACAAGGAGGCTGGAAGACAGAGCCCAGAGAAAGGATGAGTTTGTCCAATCTGAAAAGTGAGGTTAGTAGTTGAGCAGTGACATTTCAGACACTGGGAAGATGTGGAGTTCTGTAGAAAAAGCTCAGGAGCGCTGAGTCTGCAAATTACCTTACACTAGGTGTTCCTTAATATTGGGTTGGCCAAAAAGTTTGTTTAGCTTTTTTTGTAAAACAAAAGATACATTTTTCATTTTCACCAATAATTTTATTGATTTGGATATTTTGAGTTCAGATATCTCTCAAATGGTGTAACACTGATTGTTCTCAATTAATGTCTCAATTTGATTGCTATCAACTTCACCTGGTCTGCCCGATTGTGGAGCATCATTGTCCAGTGAGAAATCTCCAGCATGAAACTTCACAAACCACTTTTGACACATTTGATCAGTCATAGCACCTTCTCCATGCACTGCACAGATCTTTTTTGTGTTTCAGTTGTGTTTTTACCTTTCTTGAAAAAATAAAGAATATGCTGAAAATGTTGCATGATTTCTTCCATCATCAATGTTAAAACAGCTACACAAAACTTCACCAATTTTGGTAAGCCTTTTAAAAATGCATGCTGATACGACAGCTGTCACAATGCAATCTAACAAAATTGTTTCAAATGACATTAAAGACAACTAAGTGCTACGAGCACCATTTTACAGGAAAAAAAAAACCAAAGGAACTTTCTGGCCAACCCAATACTTGGCAAACATGCCAAGTGTCTTAATTGCAAGTTGGGTGTTCAGTACAATTCAGGTCCATTTGGGGAGACAGTTAAACTGTCCGAAGAGGGCGGGCACTCACCACGTCGAAGGCAGTAAACACGTGGCAGTAGTGGTGGTTGGACTTCAGGTCTTTCGTGATGTACGCAAACGTTGAGAGGTCTTCTGGGTCCTGGGCGGCACAGGAGATATTACGGATTTCATGCTCGGCAATTATGTTCTGGAAGAAATGACATAAATGACTGTTGTTTTCCTTTGCAAACCAGCACATTTTAGAACCAAGGCAAATGACCTGAGAAGCAGCTGCTTTCTCCCTTTCTAGAATGTTCTAGACCGGCAACATTCAAAACGATCCAACATGTTATTCGTGGGTATGTGTGCCAGGTCTGAAAGGAGTGTTTTCATTTAATTAGAAATAATCTAAAATAGTCGCACCCTGGAGCAGCAGTTCTTACCAGGTGCTGCACGCACACAGCAGCAGTCTGGGCAGCAGGCGCCTGTTTGGAAAGAGTAGTTACTAACCATTTTACCGCTTCCATTCCCCACGTACGCCTAGGGATGGGCAGGGCTGCCTCCTGCTGAGCCTGTCTGGAAAGGGTCACCTGCCACATCCCGCATGCTGTGAGGAGCTCTGACCCAAGGAGGTGGACCTTGCCCTGTCTTCCCGCCCATGGTCTTGCTCTCGGCCCCACCTCCCCCAGAGCTAAGGCGGGTGCAGAAGTGGGCAGCAGGCAGGTGGAAGCATCAGGGGCTGTCTCTTGGAGACTCCGTGGAGGCCAAGGTGCCGGGCCGGGATGAGGGCAACACCACACTGCTCTATCCAGGCCCTGGATCCTTGCTTGACGTGGGGTCCCGGACGACAACACTTTACTAGCTGTACCCACTGTGCACAAGTGTGTACCCACTAGGAGTGGTGCTGGGGTATCATCAATGCACAGGTCAGGGACTTGGTCCACAGAGCGTGGAAGTGCCTCGCGCAAGACATGTGGTAGAGCAGGGACCGAAATGCAGGGTTGCCTGGCTGGGAGTCCGGGCTCTTTCACGTAACCTCGACGTCCCTCCGCCCCATGCAGCTCACACTCCATTTCTTTCTCTGTAGCGTGTCTTTATGTCATCTCCCTCCCAGACCGCCTCATCCCACCTGCCTCTAAGAATAACTGACGGCAGGTGAGGGAGGAAAGGTTTAGGTGCCATTATCCTGAAGCACAAAATGACCGAGGAGCATCACCGGCTGCAACCCCCAGCTAGAAACTTCTTTTGATACATAAATGTATTTAAAAAGCAAAAACATTTCACATAATCGTGTGATCGTTTTTATCTTATAATAACCTATTTACATTTCTGCAGTTGTCATAGATCTAAAGCTCTCCACATGTTAGTTACCCTAATTACGTTTTAACTGAACAGTCTTAAAGAATCTGTCAGCGATACAATGTTCCGGGTACACCCATCGATGCCTAAAAACACGTCAAAACATCCTTCCCTACCAGCGTCCCCAGCAAGGACCTCGTGGCCCTCACTCTACTGAGCTGAAAGGCTGGGAAGCAATTAGAGAATTAACACATGAAAGAAAACGAAACGAGGACGTTCCTCATCGGGGCCCTGCACAGCAACCCTACATGCAGCACTGTCGAAAATAACTCAAACTGAAATTGGAATCCCGTAAACAAGTAACACTCCATTGTAAGATGCGGTTTGGAGCAGAAGGTCACGATCCTCTTCTGGCACGCGGAGAGCATTTCTTCAAGTAGCATTCTAAATTAGGCACGAGTGAGACTTAATAAGACCTATGAAGTCTTCACAGGTACGATGGAAGGAGGCGCTGAGAGCCTCCCCCACTGTTTTCCCTGGGGGCTGTGAGTGCCTCGGGAAGTCTGTGGGTTTGGTCTCCCCTGTGCAGGAGGCGCTGTTGCTGGGAACAGCCCACTGGCCCCAGCTGTTAACTCCACTGGCATTTCGTGTTCTTCAGCTTTTTTAGCATCAGGTGGATCACCTCCTTGGGAAAGTATTGCAGTGAAAAGTGCCCTGTGGCTTTCATTGAGCCCAATTCCCCGAATCTTCCCAAATCATAAGATATCATGCTTGACGATTTTCAATGGGTGTGATGGCACTGTGGCCCTGGGCAAAATTGTAAGGTAGGTAAAGCGTGTCTCTGGAGATCTGTATTAGGGACTGCATGTCTGTGTCCTCCCCAACTCACGTCTGGAAAGCTTAAGCCCCCCTGTGATGGTGTTTGGAGTGAGGTCTTTGGGAGGTGACTGGGTCCCGAGGGTGGAGCCCTCGCGAATGGGGTGTGCACCGATGTGCTGAGCCAGCTCGCTCTCTCTGCCCTGCGAGGACACGGCAGGAAGACGGCCATCTGCTGAGCCAGGCAATGGGTTCCCCTCACACCGAATCTGCTAGCCACTGGGTCTTGGACTTCCCAGCTTCCAGAACTGTGAGAAATAAGTGTTCATTGTTCAGCAATCCAGTCTAAGACATTTTCCCACGTCTTCTTGATCTCCCCCTGATTTTCTGGACCCCCCCACTTCTCTATTCACTAGGGGCCCAGACCTGTCTTTCAACTGCTTGTCCAGTTTCCCCTCCTCTGTGCTGATCCATGTTCTGAAATCAGCCTCATCTCCCACTGTTGAAACTTTTATTTATCTTCTTTCTTCCCACGGTCTAAACTGCGGGGAAGGCAGGCTAGTAAAAATATTCTATACCCAATTAAGGGTAACTGGTATTTTATCATCCTAACTGGCACTTAAAATATGCTGGTGGGACTCACAGACACAGAGAACAGACTGATGATTGCCAGAGGGGAGGGGGCGTGAGGGACTGGGTGATCAAGGTGAAGGGATTGAGAAGTACAAGTTGGTAGTTACAAAACAGTTCTGGCAGTGTCAAGTACAGCGTAGGGAATACCATCAATAATACTGTGGTAACTGTGTGTGGTGCCAGGTGGGGACTGGAAACACCAGGGTGGGGGGACACTTTGTAAAGTGTGTGACTGTCTAACCACTGTGCCGTGCACCTGACACTAATACAAAGTAACACTGAATATATGAACTGTACCTGAAAAAGAATGTTGTTAAATGAACGTATACCAATGGCTTGTGCAGGGAGGTATTTTTCAGCAGAACTCGATGCATCTGTGGTGCTAGAACGCGGTGAGGATTTAGCATTTCACTCCTGAAACGCTGCCATCATCTGACGTCATCACGGGGCACAGGGGACACACCTCAGTTCAAAGTGACCTCCGTGACGTTGCTCAGCCTCCATATCTAAGCAAGTTCTAAGGAGTCTAGAGCTTTTCAAGCTCAAGAGAAGGGCTGGGGAGGGGCTCGCCTTGCCCCTTCTTTGGGATAGAAAGTTGGGCAGCATCTTTCAACAAGAAGAGGTGTTTTTTCCATCTGTTGCTTTTCATTACATTGAGAAGCATCTAGAGAGATGTCTGGTTGGCAGGCATAGAGTAGAATTTTTGGTTCTGAGGAGGAACGATGGAGGATTTTTGGTTGTGATTAAGAAATGAGGGAGCCCAGAAATTGGTCTCTCCCCGCTTTCCTTCTCTGGGCTCTGACAGGTAGGGCCCCCGGTGGAGGCGGCAGCCCAGGGCCGACTCCAGACAACCGCAGAGTCAGTGATGCTAACAAGCACACATGCTTACAGGGCTCTTTGCTTGACTCCAAAAAACAACAGCCACTAGTTTCGGCAAATCTTCCAAATTGTTTTGTGTCTAAAAACCAGCATAAGCCAGCCCTGTTTGAAGTTGGTATCTGTGGGTCTGTGGAAGCTGCTGTGCTCTCTCTGCCGCATTTTTGTACTAAATCAATTCCAAGTTCCAGTTTTAATTCAAGATCATTTTCCATTTCTTCCTTCTTGAATTGGGGTTAGTGATTCATTTCCTAAGTTACTAGGCAATACATCTGAGTTTGCAACTAGGCACCTAACCCCTTCCCTTGAATTTGGCCAGAGCCACTTGTTTATTACAGTAAAAGGGAAGCAATGCTTTGTGGGAGGGTTCATCTTTCGAGTAGTCTAATGGGGTGGGGGGGTGAGAGGAATGGAAGAGAAGTTGACACAATGATCCCTTACACTTCAAACTAGTTGGTGGAAGGCATCTGTGGAGAAACAGACCAAGTGTTAGGTTAGGGGATGGGAAAGTCAAGTGTTAGTACTTCTCCAAGGTCAACTTAGCAAGGGGTCTGCGGCCTTGGGTACTCCACCTGTCCAGGGCAGGTCGAACAACCCTCTTTATTGCACCAGAGCAGGGTTAAAGGGAAGGCTGTTTTTGAAGAAAACACGATGAAAACATGAAACATGAATGTGCAGGTGTGACTTTGGTTGTGCTCTATGACAGGCCTAGTGGCCACTAGTAACTAAAGTGGCAAAGTCTTCCAATAGGTCTACATGTCCCCTATCCTTCACTTCAAATCAAAGTGGCCACCAAGACAACACTTCCCAGGGGAGAAATCTCTGGTACAGACTGACAGCAGGACTCTGGGGTTGGTCCATCTGCTTCTTTCCCGCTGTGGGCATTAGAGGGGAGTCGTTGCTACAGAAGAAAGTGACAGACAAACATGCCACTGCAGACGCTGCTGGAGTCCAGGTGTATGAGCACAGTTCCTTCCATGCCACAACTTGAGGGGCTGCGACCCTTCAACCATGGGTCCTCCAAGACTTCTGCAACCAGTCCTGCAGCCTCCTACAGTCGACCTCCACCAGGGTGGCTTCGCACCATTTCTTTTAAATATAATCTCTCTGCTTTGGCTTCTCACACAGCAACCAGCAGCCTGTTTCCCTGAGTCACTGCTCTCTCACCGTCCACTGTCAGACTGGGGCAGATGAGGTACGCTGCCGGACACTGGGAGGGGGACCCTGGATAGCCAGGCAGTTGAGGTCAATGTCTCCACATCAGTGCAAAATCCAGGCACATGTTGTCATACAGTCATGAAGAGGCTGGCTGCACTTGTCACCGTCAGATGCACTTTGCCCTTGCTCTAGATTTCAAATTATGCAGAGGGCCGCCCTGAGGACTTAAAAGATATGCTGGCCTTCTTTATCTAGTGTCTTTACTTACACAAATAAAGACCTTTTGTGTGCCTTTTGTGTATCTTCTGGTGCTTCTACTTCCAAAGAGCAGTCATCTGTGAGCAGAGATCTATCAATTATTGGCGACTGAAGCAGGAGTGTCTCCTCAAGGTACAAAGATCTCATTCTACAACACTTGATGTGTCCAGAAGCAAAATGCAACAGAACTGACAAAGCCCTCTCTCATTCCTCTGACCATGGAGAGTGGATTACAGAGGATGCTATTAATACACATGCACCCAGTAATACCACCCGCTCCCTGGAATGACAGCCTTAAGACCCTGGAAACTTTGCAGGGCCAATACTGCTTGTTTAGAAACTGTTAGAACCCAAACCTGCTAAGGTGGCTCATCTAGGAGAGGGTCAAACTCATACACTGAAATATATTGCTCTTCATGGTTTTCAAATGCAAACAGGGTGGAGACAGTTGCTCCAGGTTAGGAACCTCCCCACCCCCAATGCCAAAGCCTTTCTTGAAATTTAGATACAGTAATAGCCATGCTATCTTCAATGAACGTTCCACAGAACTTTGGAACTTTTTAAACCAAATGACTATAATTTAAGGATAATGTAAGCTTATGCACGAGCAAAAATGCTTCCAAGAAATAAAAAAAGCAAATCACTGGGGTTTTTCTGATTAAGTTTCCAAAACTGTGACCTGACAGCCACAACTGGCACCAGCATGTTGCAGAGTCAAAGCCAGCGTTCCGCCATGTGCTTTGGGTATCGTCAGCCAGCACGGCCATGCCAGGGTATGAGCTTTCTGCTTCGCTTTCTGAACTGTTTCTAAAACTGGGAGGTTGTTTTCCTAAGTGGATTTGGGGAGCTTGGGCATACCTGACTGCTGATGCGGCAATCTTCTTCATTACCAAAAAAATCAAGAAAACCTTGGATTGGTTGATTCAGATGCTCAGGTTTATTACAGACACCCAGGCATCATTGCCCATGGGACTTCCCCAGCCCTGTCCCCACCCCCCACCCCTGTATCTGAATCTAGCTGCTCTGGTCCTAAGTTCCCATTGTTCAAGTTCATCTGTTTCATGACTGTCTGCACCCTTTCTCCCAAATGGAGCGGGTCCGGGGGGAGGTGTGGGTGGGGAGTACAGAAAACACATGGTGTGTGTTCACCCGTGGGCGTTCCTTCCTTCCCCTCCTCCTATACTGTACCAGTTGGAAGGTGTAGCAATAAAACACATGGATGTTGGGGCGTTTTCTCAGAAGGAGCCAGTCAGCTGGGAGTTTATGGAGAGTGAGAGTGCCCACCCAAGCTTTCTGGCACTCTGTCATCTTTGCCAAGAAAGGAACCCTGGAACGCCTTTTACGTAAAATGCAATGCACCCTTGACCTTAGGGTCCCCACACTCTTCCCACTGTGAGGACAACGTCCCAGCAGAGTCCTAGTACGGCCTGGGCTCCTTTTCTGACTGTGTCTCTTAAGAAAAACAATGCAGTTGAAATTCTGTTTTCCACTCAGTAGCTGAGAATTAAATGCAATTATGAAACATCGAAGGCAGAGGATGTGTTCCTTGTGGGAGGTATTCACTGCATGTATCAGAAGAAAGGACATGTACGTCTCTGGAGAAACAGAAAGACAACTGTTCTGTCCCTCCACCTAGTGACGGTTCCTCGCGTGGAGGAATGAGGACACGGCTGCATTTTTATTCTTCACATAACTTTTTCCTGTCCTAATGTCTCTAGGTCCAAAGCAACATGCCAGACAGTAGGTGGCCACAGTCTACTAGAGAAGGCACCATGGAAAAGTGAAAGCCGAGGACGTATAGGGACCTAGATCAACCCCCAAACAAAACGTGCCCTTCTGTATACACTGAGTGTATGTGTCTGCAGTTGTGTTGAGGGAGCACGGAGTTTGGGGGTGGGGCGTGGTTAAAATGGGGCAGGTAGGGCATGATGGGAAACGAAGGACGTCAGCGCCTAGACTCAGGGGTCTAAGGCACAGAGCAGTGCAGTACCCACCTTATTTGTTGCATCAATAAATTTGACTCCTTTATATGAGACCGAAAGGATAATAGTAGGGACCTTCTTCATTTGCTCTGTTGACTTCTGAAATTAAAATTAGAAAGCTGTCAGAGCAGTTTGTGTTGCATGGCAACTAAAGTACATAATTTTTTTTCTCTTGAAAGATAAAAATGAGATCAACAACAACCCCCCACCCCTAAACACACACCAAACACACTCTAATTTAAGGGAGCGTCTACCTTCCCCTGGGCTTAGCTATGGTTTGGGCTCATAAAGTGTCTGTCTTGCACTTCGGGATCTAAAAGGAGCTTGTTCTGCTGCTTCATGTGGGTGAAGGAATACTCCTTTCCCCGTCTCCAAAGGGAGAATGAGCAGCTCTCTCTCCTACTGCAATTTCAAGTGACGATTCTTTCGACTCGAGTTAAACCATGTCAGATCGAACTCTGAGGGTGAGTTTAGCATTAACAAGATGCACGCTACTGCTCCTTCATTCCTAGTCACTCTCTTTCGTCAAGGGGCACGGGACGTCTACATACATACTTAAAAGGGGGATTTGAACTACGTTGCTGTCAATTTTTCTTGAACCTGGCCAAATCCGTGAAAGCCGATAGTCTATTTACAGCAGAATCACTGTGACCGTGTGGGATATAACACCGCCTGTAACCATTAAGCTCTGTAGGCGCAGTCTGAGTTTCGAGCCACGGCAAAAGCAGCCAGTCCAGGTAACGCACTTTATCCTTGCGCACTGCTCTGTTCTCTTAGGCTAAGTTCTCATTACAGATGCTCACACCGGCTCACTGTGCTTAGAGTTTGCAGCGTCTCCAGCTCTACGCATCTGCACAGTTTCCCGTGCTTTCTTGTGCGTGTGCCCATTCGGTTTGTTTTTTCCATGCATCCCGGGTCACCAGGTAGATCACTTCAGTCCCCGCTACGGATACTCCCCCGATAACCACGTTAAACCTCCAGGGGAACCTACCTGACAGTTAGCCTGATGGGTGTTCCAGACAAGACAGGTGGGAACATAACAGGAAAGAAAATACATAAAAAGGTGAGCGGAGACCATTTCAATAATTCATTGACAGCATACATTCATTAAAAAGTAAACAGAACAGGCTTCATAGCTCTATGTGGATGCAGTGGAACGGCCGTTGGAGCAAGGCGGCAGGCTTCTGCAGACCCATCTCTCCTTCTCCCGTTCTGTTTTCTCACCATTCCGTTTACTGCTTTGCACACTCTGAGGACTGACACGCAAGAACCTTCTGCTTTGCGCATTCCACAACCAGCTGTCTTGTGTGTATTAAGGGACTTGGGAGAAAATAGGAACTTTAAAAATTTCCTCATTTACACACATACCATCCAATTTCCCATTTTTAAATTCTGACACATGGCCCAAACCAAAGAAGGCTTTTAGTTGGACAGTGTGAATAGACAGCCACTGAACTCAGTGATGATGGCTGTACGGACTCTGATGCAAGCCACCGAAAAGGTGTTTCATGTGATCTTGATCACTTTGACACATCTTTTGACAGTTGCTATACCTGTTTCAAAGATAAAGGATTACCACTTAATATTTATTGGATGTTTCATACAGTATTGAAAAAAGCAGCTCTTTTGAAGGGCTTTTTAACTAGTTTAAAAACTACCCAGACTCATCAGTTTTCTTAAAAGAGATATTATGAAATTGGAATGTACGGTTAGATATTTTTATCCTTTTAATGCTTTATCCAACCCACTCTTAAGAATGTGCAAGATAATCAAAGGCAAGGCTAGAAGAAATGGCCTGCAGTGTGCTGATTTTAGGGCAAAGCAGCGGGCTGAATTCTGGGAAGAGAGAGGGCCGCGGCCGGCACAGGCAGTAAGGTTTGGTGGACTGAACATGCGTCGGGAAGAATTCTTTGCAAAGAGTAACAATGAATGGCAACAACACACCTGGCTCATCTCTCGCCATGAATATATCTTCCTGGTAACACGCAACAACATACAGCTAATGTAAGGTTAAAACACCAACATTTATTTAGTGATTAAGAACTCCTCCCAAACTAAACATTAAAAAAAGAAAAACCCATGGGTCATTCATTTCAGCAGCTGAGAGGTTACATCAGGCAGCTCATGGAGCTCACTGCTGGAGAAACTCAGGCTCCACTTCGGGGGACGTCACACAGATCTCGGACTGCGTGCAAGCTGTCGTCTGCTGAGCAGGACTGTCTGAAGT
Source organism: Glossophaga mutica (assembly GCA_039655065.1). Lineage (NCBI taxonomy): Eukaryota > Metazoa > Chordata > Mammalia > Chiroptera > Phyllostomidae > Glossophaga > Glossophaga mutica. The sequence goes on along the minus strand of CM077304.1, from coordinate 17,707,266 downwards.
GCTGGGTCAAGAAAGATTCTGACCCAAGGAGGAATACACCAAGGCGCATCGTAATTACATTAGCCAAGATTAAAATGAAGCAGAGAATTCTAGAAGCAGAAAGGGATAAGGGGACAGTCACCTACAAAGGAGTTCCCATCAGGCTGTCAGCTGATTTCTCAAAAGAGACCTTACAGGCAAGAAGGGACTGGAAAGAAATCTTTGAAATCTTGAAAAACAGGGACCTACATCCAAAATTGCTCTATCCAGCAAAGCTGTCATTTAGAATGGATGGACAGATAAAGCGCTTCTCAGATAAGGTCAAATTCAAGGAGTTCATCATCACCAAGCCCTTATTATATGAAATGTTAAAGGGACTTATCTAAGAAAAAGAAGATCAAAAATATGACAGTGAAAAGACAGCAAACTCACAGCTATTAAGAACCACACCTAAAACAAAAGCAAACTAAGCAAACAGCTAGAACAGGAACAGAACCACAGAAATGGAGATCATATGGAGGGTTAGCAACAGGGGCGTGGGAGGAGGAGAGAGGGGGAAAAGGTACAGAGAATGAGTAGCATAGATAGTGGGTAGAAAATAGATAGGGGGAGGGTAAGAATAGTATGGGAAATGTAGAAGCTAAAGAACTTATGACACATGGACATGAACTAAAGGGGGGAATGTGGGTGGGATTGGGTGTGCAGGGTGGAGGGGAATGATGGGGGAGAAATGGGACAACTGTAATAGCATAATCAATAAAATATATTAAAAAAAAAAAAAAAAAAGAAAGATTCTGAGCCTGTGTCTGGGCTTGGTGAGAAAGAGGGAGAGGAAGAGCAGCACATTCCTGGCTGGGTCTGATACAACGAACAGCTACAACACAAATATTGACAATGTGACAGAGATAGGAACAGAGTGTCTCCAGAGCTGGCTTTTAAAAATTGAATAGGAATTTTCCGGGTGGCAAAAGAGGACATAAGAGGCTGTTTTAGCAGCAGAATCAACATGCACACACACACACTCCTGGAAATAAGAAAGACTGTGGAGGGTGTAGGTAATTGGTGGGGGATGAGGCTGGTGCAGTACGTTTGCAAGACTGTGACTTGCTCTGCTAAGCTAGGAGTTACTGGCAACTTTTGAGTAGGGAGGGACACAGTCAAATCTGTGTTGCGGACAAAGAGCTCCGGCGGTTGGATGGCCAGGAACCACGAGAGGCTGAGTGTGGGAGGCGGGAAGCTGTGGTGCAGATTCAGACAAGAGACCCGAAGGCCCCGGGTGGACGTAGAGGCGCTGGAGATGGAATAGGGGGCCATGGTTCCAATGAGGAAGAATCAGGAGGATCTGCTAAATGATCCACCACTGAAGATGAGTGAGCGGAAGGATGTCACAGGTAAAGAGGATGTTCACTGAGATAAGGAATACCAGAGGGGAGTGTGCTTTTACATGAAATCCTTTTGAATGTGCCCAGTTGGATCATGAGGTAGAGATGTCCCGTGGGAAATTAGGAACAAGAATTAGATCTGGAAGTCCACCCACATAGAGGGGGTGTCTGAGGAGATGGGAGCAGAGGGAGAGAGGCTCAAGGAGTGAACGAAAGGAGGTCGGAGAACCACCCCTCGGGGAAAGGTGATGGCGTCAGGGCTGGGGTGGGAAGAAGAGTCCATGAAGGAACCTGAAACAGAGTTGGAAGAAGCCTGAGAGCTGGAAGTCAAGAAGATTCCTTAGAAGGTGGGAACAGTGCCTGGTGCCCTGAGGACTAAAACGGCCAAAAAGATCTGTGCCCAGGTCAGTGGCAGGCACAGGGAGGAGTTGAGACTTTCACTGGGTTGCCTGGGTGAAATCTCTGGCTTTAGCAACTAGAAACTTCGTTGCTAAAGAGCCGCTATTAAGCCACCCTTCATTATTAAGAGCCGCTTCAGGAGGAAGGTGGCAGCAAAGCCAAGAGCACAGCGCATGTCCGGGACAGGGAGTGGAGCAATGGAGCAGAGGGTGGGTCAGGACACACGCTCTTCCACTGAAATGAAGGCACCAGTGGCGACTTCTGTCCTGACACAGGTTCCACACCATAGGCTCAGCCAAGCTGAACACGGAGGAAAAGTAAAGGGTGGTCGTGTCTTTTTCTTCTGAGGGTGCCAAGAATCCCTGCTCCCTTCACTGGAGGTGGCACCGGGCACCAACAATGCAGGCCATGCACGGGTGTCTGTTAATGACAGTGGCGGGGTGGCCATGCATGCCTGTCCGACACCTGCTCGGACCCCACCGCTCAGACCCCATCGCTCGAGTCACAGAGCACGCACTGCCTGGCGACACTGGTTTCTAGGACCTACCTGCAGCTTTGCTGCAGAGCCCGGACTCCCACATGCGTAGTTAAAAACCCAGGCCTGACTGATTTGCAGAACCCGAATTCTCCTTGTCAGGCCCATTTTCTCAGTCAAAGGCTCAGGGCAAACCCTGTGTCACGCGGAGCCCTTTCGTTTCCAGCTGCTTTTTCCTCCACCGGAGTCTGTGCATTTTGGAGGTTCCCCAGTGCCAACTCGACAGCACAGTCTTATCTGTCATAAGGACCTCTGCGTCATAAGGACCTCTGGGGACCTAGGCAGCTCCTGGGTGACGCCCCCAATTCACCTAACTTCTAGCAGGGGTGTCCAACCTTTCGGCATCTCTGAACCACATTGAAGAGTTGCCTTGGGCCACACATTAAATACACTGTGACACATATTCACAGAAAAAATCCCATACTGTTTAAGTCAATTTACAGTTTTGTGTTGGGCCACATTCCCAGCCACCCTGGGCCTCACTCGGCCCTCGGGCTGCGGGCTGGACGCCCCTGTGGCAGCAGCCTGGTTTCCTGCTGAGGCAGAGGGCTGTCCAACCGCGCCTTGTTCACAGTCTCCCAAATTAAGATGATCATCCTCTTACTTTTCCAAGAGAAATATTTAGTTTATAGAACTAATGTTACTTTTTTTTTTTTTTTAACCTTTATTTTTACCATTGACACTGTTACAGATGCCTTGCTTTTCCCCCTTCGCCCACCTCCACCCAAGCCCCACTCTCCCCCTTCCCTCCGGCCACCACCGCACTGTTGTCTGTGTCTGCGGGTCATGCATCTATGTCCTTTGGCTGATCCCTTCACCTTCTTTCATCCCGTTAATGTTCATTTCTGAAACCTAAAATAAATGCAACATTTGAATCTTAAATTTGAAGACAGCCTTACATTTAACACTTGGGTTTATACTGTCTGGAAGCATGACGCAGAACAGGGATTAGAATTTCACATCTGGAGCTAGACACCTGGGCTATTGATCTTAACAGGTAAAGTGATTAAACAGTTTTGGAGCATTTTTTTTTAAAGAGAGATTTTTGGATTTAGCAAGGATAGAAATCACCTCCTTTTTCTTTTCCTTTTTTATTTATTAGTCATGACAGCTTGGAATTTTTGTATCAGGTCAGAAATGACCACTGGTGCTTTCATTTTAACTTAACACACGTCCTGGACACTGTGAAGAGTTTCTCATCTTCTAATGCAGAGTCCACAGTACCAGAGTATCCTTGTGAGACCGCAGGGACGCGCCTCCGACCACAAGGGTGGTGCAGAGCAAACAGGCCGATGGCCCAGAGCGCTGCGTCGTGAGCTGCAACACTGGGTTTGATGTTTATGTTCCTGGTATGAGCCGTTTGTGCCCCGTGACCAGCAAAGGGAAGGACAGAGCGAGGTGGTCTGTGGGGATCGTGTCACCGCCCCTCCATTCTTTCAACGCCCTGATCGTTTCCAGTGTTTTTTATGCACAGACTGCGGAATAGCTTTCTGGATGGTCTACCGCCATCCAACTTGGCGTATAATTTTAACCTACGTATGGCTACCCCGAGAACGCTTTCTAGTTAGATATTCAGTGCTGAGTCGTTACAGTTAATTTTGCCATGTAATACTTTCCTTAGTTTCAAAGCTAAATTATTATACTCAGTTTCAGGAAGTAAATTAAAGCAGGATCAAACAATTATGTGTGGTAGCCCTAAGTGACTTGCAAATGATTAAAAACAGGGCGCATACCTAGGTGGTGGGTTTGATCCCTGGTTGGGGAAGAGATGAAGAAGTATGAATGAGCAGTTACAAAATAGTCACGGGGATGTAAAGTATAGTACAGGGAATACAGACAACGATACTGTAGTAACCTATTGGGGGGAACACTTCATAAATTATATAATTATCCAACCTCTAAACTGTACACCTGAAAATAAAGTAAATTTGAATGTCAACTATAATTGAACAATAAATGTAAAATAAAATTAAAAAAATAAAAAATAAAATAATTAAAAAAACAACAACAACAAAAAAAACACCCAAAACAAGCGTTCCTGCAGTTGTTGTGTGTGCAGCGAACGAGGTATGCTCCAGGGGTGATAAGAGATAAAAAGCAGACCACAGATCAGCCACTTGACATGAACTCTGACCCATTGGAACTCAGTTTAAAGGTCACTTTCTGGGGAGAGCCTAATGGGATGGCTTACCTCGTGCTCCCCCCATGCACCCCGTGACCTCTGCCCTGGGTCTCAGGTTGTCTGTTTCCTCATTACATGGAAGTTCCTTGAGGATGGCCCACACTTTTCTCAGTTTGTCTCCCCCGTAATGACTAGCACATGATCTTAGGTTGGACCCCATGAAATCGCCACTTTTTGGGGGTCAAAAATGGCTGAATATCAGCAATTTCATAGGGTTCAATCTAACAGCTGCTGACATCCGTGACCGTTGAGTGAAAGAGCAAATGAACTCATGTGTGGTAATGAGCGTGACGCCAGCCTCTCGACACGCACAGAGCTCAGCCAACTTTCCGGGGAACCCAGTGCCCAGAGCCAGGCAGGGAGGCCTTCAAAGAACTTGGAGAACCACAGATGTGAGGAAAGATGCACCCAGAGATTCCTATCAGGGTGGCAAAAACTTCACAGATCTCAGCCTCAAGGAGAGAAGTCTTCCTTTCTGCAACAGAAACCCAGCTCAAATTGCAAGCAATGAAATGAGGAAAGGCTTCTCGAGCGGGCGGAGTGATTACTAGGGGCAGCTGGAAGTTTCTCCCTCAGGATACTTTAAAAATAGTCTGGACTTTCGTCTGTCACTAATGACTTAGGGTTAAGTCTCATTTGGCTGGGAAATAAGGCTAAATGACCTCTCAAGGGCTTTTCTGGTCATAGGAACTCTGATACAAAGGCCGGGTGAGCACAGAGCCTGTGGATGACCATGTGACGGGAACAGACCTTGGGCAAGCTGCCATTCAAACTACTCCTCCGGCATTAGACACGCTGCTCTCTCCTCAAGGTAGCTCACACCCTGGCCAAATCTGGAGCGGCGCAAAGTGGTGCCTTGTATCTCTACTCCCCCAGCTGGCTCCCAGGCAGTGTGGCAGAATGATTCGACTAGGGCAGCCTGTCTACAAAGCAGCCTTACTGGAATGCCCAGTGCACCAAGGCTGCGGTTCTCAAACTTTCCAGGGATTCGAACCACAAGGAGGGCTTGGTAAATAATAGGCTGTAGGGATTCATCTCTGGAGTCTCTGGTTTGGTAAGTGCTATGAACTGAGTATTTGTGTCTCTCCAAAATGCCTATGTTGAATTCTAACACCCGATGTGATATAGCCTTAGGAGATGGGGCCTTTGGGAGGTGACTACGGCCTGACGGTGCAGCCCTCATGAATGGGATTAGTGGGCTTATAAGAGACCCCACAGAGCTCCCGTGCTGCTCCTGCCATTCAAGGGCACAGTGCAAAGTCCACTCTGTGAACCAGGAGAAGAGCTCCCACCAGACACCGAACCTGCCAGTCCCTTGACCTTGGTCTTCCCGGCCTCCGGCACTGTGAGAAATGAATCTCTCCCAGTGTGTAGTATTTTTGTTACAGCACCCTGAATGAACTAAGCCTGAGGTAGGGCCTAAGATTTTCCATTTCTAATACCTTTCCAGATGCTGCCAGCCTAGGGACCACACTTTGAGAACTTCTCTCAAAAGGCAGTAAATCAGTTTGATGGAAAGTCACTGTCAGAACCGCTCTCTGCTGCTGTGCAGGTGAAGTCGGATGTGCTGCACCCCACATTAATTCAGGGAGAGGTCAATTTATCAAAACACACGATTCTCCACTTGACAGGTGATTTCCAAAAATCCTTAGTTAGCACTTAACTACAGCTCTTGGTCTTCAGAGCAATTAAGAATTATTGAATTCCCCCATGATCTCTCAGGGACTGTGAAAGTATAAAGCATTCTTCATATAAAATAAAGAGTTCAGGTCGTAAAGACAGACTGTAGAGTTACACCTAGAACTGACGTCGGTCAGATACAGTTGGTGAGCCCAGGGGTCATGCTGAGGGTGTACGGTTTTCTCATAAAAGCTCCCCTGTCCTCCCTCCAGTAGCAGCACACCCAGGACATTAAGTGTGTGCCCCAAGGGACATGTCATGCAAATGTCAACATGTTCTCATGTCCTGCTTCTGGGAGTCTGAACTAGAACAAGGTTTTCGGAAGGCAATTTGGCAATCTGTACCCAGTTTCAGGATGTGTATACCCTTTGACACAGCCATTGTACATTTTGTGGCTTATTGTAAGGACATAATCAGACCAGTTTAAAAGATTCAAGTGCAGGGATATCACCCATAGTATTGGTTATAGTTTGAAAAAACTGGAAATGACCTAAGGACCAACAAGAACTGGTTAAATTATGTTTGGTTCAGTTATAAATTGGAATACTGATGGACTGCCACAAATAATATTGAGGGTGAATATTTATCCAAATAAAAATATTTCAAATTATACTGTGTTTAAAAATGGATTATAAAACAGTATGCGCAGAATATTTCCTTTTTTTTTTTTTTGTAGAAAAGTGATGCTTACGAATGCATAAATAATCAGTCTGGAGAATTACATACGAACAAGGTGTTAAGAGAGAAGTGTTTACCACTTCTGGGTGGCAAATTTACAATGGCTTTTATTTCTCCTTTCTGTATCTCTATTTTAAACTTGGGTAACAATGATCGTGTACTGCTTTTGTAATTAGAAAATGTAAAGGCGTAAACATTTATGATTTTTTAAGTTAAAAAAGACAATTGTAAATGTGTGAAAAAACACACCAACTTTTCAACCCATCACTTGTAAGAGTGTGTGTGTGCATCTGTGTGTGATCATCTTGAATCTAAGAAAGGATCCTCCAACATGCCCCTTCCTCCAGGACGCACTGTGGTGCAGTGAGTAAGAGCTCAGGACAGCATGTCTGGGTTCCCGTCTCAGCGCCATCCCTTCTGAGCTGCATGGCTACGTATTTACTTCTTGGCCTTAGTTACTTCATCTATAAAATGGATACGTTAATACAGCATCTACTTTGTAGGGCTGTTGTGAGGGTTACATAATTCAGTGCTGAGCATGCAGGGAACATTAATAGACTTTAGCTATTACTGCTACTCTGAGAATGAATGCATTCACTTAGCTTTTGAAAGCGCACCATCCCACTGGCGAAAGAGAGCCAAAGTGAAATCAAAATGTGAGCGTAACTGAACGGTCTCTAGGCTACCTGCCAGGTTGGTGGTGAAGTAAGAGTGGCTGCAACAACGGACATGCAGCAGAGCAATCTATTTGGACCACTGACCACTGACCCAACACATTTAGAAAGAGTGTTTAAGACAAGTGGGAATTAAAGACAGGAGTGGGTGGTATATGGGAGAAGAGCCATTAACAAGAGCAATAAAAACAAAAATTAAAAATAAGGAGAACTAGGGTATGAAGAGCAAAAAGTACACATGACCAAAGCTAAGCATTGAGGAGTTAGAAATGTGGTTGTTGCTTTGTGTGTAGCGCTATTTTAATACACGCGCATTTTAACCCCCAACATACACAGTTACGGGCTTAGACCTGTGTGGCTTGTGTAGCACTTGGGAGAGAGTGACGACAAAATATCTGATTACTCCTTGACACCTGGGCAACGGAACTTAAAAATACAAGTTGTTTATACGTTTTTCCCCACTTGTTTCCTAAGTAGTCCTTAGAATTTTGTCTGAAAACAAAAATCCCTCATAAAAGGGATTTGAGGAATTTGTACAAGCACAGAACTAAACATGATTTTCGTTTGAGTCTCTTCTCAGAGGGAAAAGAGGCATCTTAATTTAACATTTCCATCTGATTCTAAAATCTAACTTCTTTCGAGCTTTCCAATCCATTCTCCACCATTAATTTGTTTTCTTATAAGCATAGAAAAAAGGTTCTTCCCATTTCAACCAAGGCACAATCACTTGGAAATATGTATGCTGGAAAATTCAACTAGAACTGCTTCTAGACTGAAAGTTTAAAAAGCACACAAATTATGGGGAATGGACTCCACAAGAAGTTCGAACTACAATAAAGTTATCTGAGCCCTTTGGGAAATAATGGTTCTAAAACTTAAATACACTGGAAGATTTGCTTATTCCTGACTTCAAAAATAATTTTAAAATATTTCCTTTCCTATATCAGGAAGGCAGATTTCAACTTTACTGTGTTGAAAACAGATATTTCTCTCTCTTTCTCTATTTTTTTATTATTTTTTAAAGATTTTATTCATTTATTTCTAGAGAAAGCAGGGAGGGAGAAAGGGAGAAAGACATCAGTGTGTGGTTGCCTCTCATGCACCCCGCACTGGGGACCTGGCCCCCAACCCAGGCATGTGCCCTGACTGGGAATCGAATCAGTGACCCTTTGGTCCACAGGCCGGCACTCAATCCACTGAGCTACACCAGCCAGGGCTCTCTCTTTTTTCTAAAGAGAAATTTCTTTGAGTAGAAACACCTGTGAACACCACTAACCATCAACTATGGGATTAGAAAATGTCAGACTTCAGAGAGTATTAAATTAAAGAAGGATTAAATTAAAGAGGTAGGCCATTATTAAATATAACGGCCTACCTCTTACAGCCACAGATGCCTCCTGATAATATATTTAACTGTATATTAGTGATAATTACGTCCTGGGGCAAAATTCAGGACTGGGGGCTGGGCCATGGGTAAATCTAAGGAGGCAAACTGGAATGGTGGGATGCCGTCTGGCCAGAGCGAAGCCCTCACTTCACCCAGCACTGTACGTCTCACAGTCTTTGAAGTGGGAACTACTCAACCAAAGAGGACGCCTAGAGGCCACAGCAACCAGTTCATCGCTTTGTAAAGTTCCGTTCCGTGGACACATTGTTTAAAAAGAGGCAGCTCCCAATTGATTTAGAAACAAATTACCACCCCAAAATATAAAACTGCAAAATTACATGTACCATGTAATCTCCAGTTTTCCTTGATTTTTTTCTCCCATCGGGAAATGGCCTTTAACAATTGGAAAGAGGGATGTGGGGTCCCTAAGTTTATAATACTCTATGACGCACTGCGTACAGAACACCAGGGTAATAATTGGAACACCGCCGTTGCGGCTGGAGAAAAACAAAGGAAATAATCCAGAGCGAATCTATCCATCAATTTCCTTGTTTTTCAAACATCTGGAGGAAGAGGTCCGAGTGTTTTGAGACTGTACAGAACCAGGCCTCTTACACAGGCCCACTACGCTTCACAGAACCATCACAACCACCTCGCAAGGCAGCTATTACACAGCAGGCCCTGGGGATGCCACGTCCACGACTCCTGCCTTCTCAGGGGTGTGGGCACCAGCATCCTTACACGGGCACAGAGATGCTGTGGGTTTTGTGCCCGACCACCGCAATGAAGAGTCTCCTCATCTTTTTGCAGGTGGAGGGTCTCGCCTTCCGTTTGTAAAACAAATGCAACACCTGTGAAGCACGGAAAAGCAGCATGCAATCAAGTGAGGTCTGCACATGCAGTGTGAGGTGAGCTGCAACAGAGGGGAGTCCCTTGTTCTAAGGAGCAAATTACAGGGCACTGTATCCGGGACCCCAGAGCTAATGCTTCCTCTCAGAAGCAGAGCCAAAGGGGGCAGGAGGGAGGGTGGGAGGAGGGGATGGGTGAGGTGGGGGATATGGTAGCGGGGAAAGTGGAGACAACTGTACTTGAACAATAAAGAAAAATTATAATAAGAAAATTTAAAAAATAAATAAAAATAAGCATTTGGTCTTTGAAAGGTATATTTATAAAGATAAAAGAAATGAAGACTGTCTCTGAGCACCGATTTAGCTGGAAAACCCCACCAGCAACACACAGGCATTGCTAAGCGACTCTGCTCAGATTAAATAAATATCTTTTAAAATTCCTCACACATTACTAATAAATGTTTTTAGATTTTAATTTTAAATGGAAATGTCTCCCAAGCTGTCATAGTAAAGGAAAGAAGCAGCCGAGCTGTACTACTAAGGAGCAAAATATATAATTCACAGAAATCATTCTTCTGAAAAGTGTGCCTCAATATCAAGGCATATCCAGCCTCTGAGGCTTTTATTAATGAAAACTCTAAAAGATGAGGCAAAAACTGCAGTTTGACTTTAAAAAAAAAAACTGTCAGGGTTTAATGCAAGTTCCTATTGATTCTTCTTCAGTATACACAATTCAGAAGATAATTTTAAGAGGACCATTACTTAGGGTTTCTATCCAGCGGGGGGGAAACCTTAAGATGAGAACCTGCATGCAAATGTTTCTAGCAGTTACATTCATCATTGTCAAAGCCTGCAAGCAACGAAGGTAGTCTTCAATAAGTTCATGGAAAAACAAACTGTGGTACATCCACACGATGAATATTCAGTGATTAAAAAAAAGAGGAGCTATCAAGCCACAGAAGACAGGGAGAAACCTGAGGTGCATACTGCTCCGTCAAAGCAGCCAGTGTGAAAAGGGACCACACTGCACGATTCCAACTGTACGAGATTCTGGAAGAGGCGAAACTACAGAGACAGGAAAAAGGCTGGTGGCTGCCAGAGGTTAGGGGGACAGGGAGAAAAGGAGGAACAGGGGAAGCAGAGGGGATTATTAGGGGGTGACCTTTTCTGTGATATTGTAATGATGGATACACGACATTAGGCAAGTGTGAAATACCCAGACACTGCGTGACTGAGGAGTGAATTCGAATGTGAACCACGGACTTTGGTTAATAATAACATCTCAGTGTTGACTGTGACAAAGGAATCACACTAATGCAAGGTGTCAATAACGAGGGCGACTGTGGGGGGTGGTGGTGATAGGATTGTACATATGAGAACTCTCTGTGCTTTATGCTCAGTTTTTCTGTTAATTACTCTGAAAAAGTAAAGTCTATTAAAAAAATCTTAAGACAGTCTCATAGAAAACAGACTGAATGAACAGAGAAGTGATTCCATATTATAGAATGATGTAAATTACTATCACCTCACACATGTTAGTGTATTATAGCATATTTTTAATTGAAATAATATGTGTATAATGAAACACCAGGAGATTAGTGTAGAATTATCTTTATTCCAGAATTGGAGGGGACCTTAAGGATGAATAAACAGGTTTAGATAAACTCAGGAATTATCCAACTGTGACTATCAAACACTCCAAATGATTCTGAGAAGAGAAAACTGTGTTTAGTTTCTGCTGGGGCAAAGTGAATGTGTTAAAGTCAGTGCTGTGGGGGAAAAAAAACATTTTTCCAGTCTCTACAGATGCAATAAAAACTCGCCTGAAATTTTTATTTATGTTAACATACTGGAATGTAGCCCAAATTACTATATATGTCTGTCCCCAAATGGTTTAGTTTAGCCAGCGTTAATCTTACAGGGTCTTTGAGGGTTCCTCAAGCTATTTCTTTGTCAATACAAATGATCCATTCTTTTCAACAGTTGTAAAACTCAGGACAAGAAAGGTGGTACTGGCTCACTAGAGAGGCAGTGCGGCCTGGGGTTCGGAGTGTGGGTGGTGGAGTAGCCTGTCCAGGTTCAAATCCCGGTTCCACCATTTGGCTGGGTGACTCTGGGCGAGCCTCTGCTTCCCCATATGTACAGGGGGAACAACAGCAATCCTTACTTCATGACTAAATGAATTAACACACATCATCATTTGTGTAGGGCCTGCCTGGCACATAGAAGATCTCTAGTGTAAACTGTTATTAGTCCTAATAAACTGGTTTTAGGAGACCATGCCTGTATGTCATTTTCGGGACCATCTACGATAATTCCTCAGGGTGATGGCAACATGAAGATACCTCTATGGTGATACCTCTGCTACTTTGGGGTAATTACATGTTAAAGTGTTGGACTCCTCCACTGGGCTGTGAACTCAGCGAGAGCAGGAGCCAAATCTTAGTTTTCTTTGTTATCAAACTGCATGTAAGAAAATATTTCTCAGAAAAAGGAACCACACTGGTTTACTTCCTCCTGGGAAAGAAATGTTAATTTCAGCTAAAATGCATACTGCTGAATTTAAAACTTGTTTTTTTTCAATTAAGAGAGTAAGCCAGGTTGCCCTGACCAGAGTGGGTCACTCAGCTGGCTGCAGGTTGTTCTGCAAACTGAAAGGCTGCTGGTTTAATTCCTGGTCAGGGCACACGCCTGGGTTGCGGGTTCGGTTCTCATCTGGGGTGCGTGCAAGAGACAACCAATCGATATTTCTCTCTCACGTAGATGTTTCTCTCCCTCTCTTTCTCCCTACCTTCCCCTCCCTCTAACAATAATGAAATAAAACTTTAAAAAAGTAAGACAGTAAGCCAGGTAAAGTTTGAACCTAGAATACTTTGGCCTAATGATCTTACTGTGTATCAACTTTTAAGATCATCTGTGTCCTAAAGTATTTCTCCTGAGGAGACTGATTATACTGGGACTTGGAGCCGAACTCCTGGGAGACAGAGAAACCAGCAACTTAAGGTTCAAATGGAAAATGAACTGCACACCACTTGTAGTCGGTGAGAGTTCTCATCTACATCACAATCCAACAGTCACAGACGGCATCAAACCTACCCTCTGGTTCCGAAAGGCTTCGGTGAATCCAACAAGTGCCACGTCAGCTCCTGCATCAGAGACTGATGCTTATTTAATCAAGATGGGAAATAGGGGTTTGTGGTGTTCTAAGAAGCAATAAAGATCCTATTTTCATGTAAACTATTCAAAATAAACACCCAGAGCAGCAAACCAGAAAAATGCCCCAAAGAAGAATGGCTTGTAAATAGACAGCCTTTTCTGTTTCATTTTAAGCAACAGACAAGTGTTTAACTAAATTATTCTCCACTGAGACTATTAAAATGGCTTTGCTATTGCTAGCAGGAATGGAATTTCAGATCCACTTAATTTCAAGAAATTGACTAAAATTCAAATCACAGATCGGCTGTATGTTAAATGGTGCTATGTGCTCTAACCACTATTTATGCTGATTGTTGCACTGAAGTAGCTGGACTCAGATAATTGACTTAATAGTGCTAAATCAGAAACGCCAAATTAATTTTTTAGGTAGGTTCACAAATAGCTCTAAAATTATGACAGGGCTTGATGATTGAAAACGTTCCCATTTTCTTATTGTGTACTGGTGACATAAATTAGATCATATATATGTACTTAGAACACAGGGTTTCCAGAATTATAAAGCCAGGAAGAAGCCTGAAGGGCATCTCATCCAAAGTTCTCATTTTCTCAGTAAGAACATGAGGCCCAGGAGAAGCCAGGGAATGTAGTGAACGCTTGGGCTCTGGGGACAGATCTGAGTTCCAGGTCCAGGCTGGTAAATTATTCACTGTGTGACCCGGGGGACAGTTATTCCACTTCTCTAAGCTCCGTTTCTTCACTTGTATAATGGGGATAATAATCATACTGACCCCATAGGTTTGTGGTAAAGATTAAGTAAGACAAACATGCACAGGACTTGGTACAAAGACTGGCCCATTTTAACTACTCAGAAAGTGTTAGCCGTTAGGATAATGACTGAAAAGTGGCCCCTAAGCCAAGTCAGCAGCGACGCAATGAGACTTAGAGTTCCTGAAACACATCTGTCAGAGCTTCCGCTGTCTAGACACAGTACCTGGAGTAAAGACTCACTGGTGTCGACAATTTAAGTGTAACTCTACACCCAACAGAAAGAAAACTGTTTCAGGCTTTCTGCTATTGAATTGATCAAAATAGTAAACCGGCGATCCCATGCTGAGGTCTCAATTTCATGAAGAGTCACACACATTTGGCTTTCCCTGAGAAATGGATATAACATATTCACCTTCCTAACTGTTTTAGTTCTATTATGTGCTTTTAAACATCTCCCACCAAAAGCTGGTCATATCAAATAAATGACAAGGCACCTGGCTGCAAATAAAAGTTAGGGTTCGCTCACTAATGATCTTAAGTTTGACTCTGCTTAGGTGCTACGTGGAATACGTCCAATATTCGTTTGCCCTGTCAGTCAGATGTTGCTATAAACCCTACACATCCGCTTCGAAGGAAGCAAGACTAGGAGACACACCGAAGAAGAGGCGAGTGAGCTTCTGCAGCCTGAGGTTCGATCTGGCTGGCACGGTCCGAGGACCCCAGCGGCCGCCAATCACAGATGTTTGGAGCAGCCATTTTTGTCAACACTGACTGTTGTGCTATGATTCAATTCCGAGTCGCACGTGTATCTAACACTAAAAAAGGAATAATTCAGAAGCTTCATGAAGAATATCAGCTTTATGTAATATGCTCCCAGCAGTCCTGCACTGGATAAATTTTAGCTAATTGGCAGTCTTTCCAGAAATATTCAGTGCGTAGACTGTCAAACGGTGCTTAGAACATTTCCTGGTAATAACCTAAAGATCGTTTTTCTCCTAATCTGAAGAGCAATCCATGCACATGCAATTCATTTCAGATCTTTAAAAATAAAAGCAGATGTAATATGGTCTAAATATATCAAAAAGACATCAACTCGAACTCCAGCGAGATAAGATCAAGTATAAACAGGAACAAAGCCCAAACACCTTTTCATGCAACACCATTGTGATTCAGCAGACCAACAGATGAAGACAGTAGTAATTTGGAAAGTGGCAATTTGTCTCCATACCCAGTATTTAGTATTGCAGCAACTAGAAATAAAATCGTCTGGCAAACTTACCCGCATTTTTGCACAAGCATCTTGGGTTGATTCTGTCCCCCTGAGCTCTTTTATCAGCATAGAACCTAAATACTAAAACACAGAAAATTTCAACGATTTGTAAGTATAACTATGAATAGCAATTTAAAATCACATTGCGAAAGTATCACTGGCTACATTTCCTGGCTGTAAGTTGGTGTCCAACTTTAAAAAAAAAAAAGGACAGTAACTAACCCTAACAAACACTGCTGTATACAGAGAATACAGCAGAATTAACCACAGTTCTGAAAGCTGTAAATTGCTCTTTAAAATAAAACTGCAGCATTTCCTAAAGACGCCATCTTTCAAATCATATTTAACTGCAAAACGGGGGCATCTAAAAATGTTGTCCCTGTTTTTATTTTTTTTTGAGGCAGCAGTGTCTGCAAAAATAAATCACGCTGCCATCTATGTAATTACAGGGTTGTATAAGACAGCTGAGAAACTGAGCAACAGGCACCCCATTTGGGCTTAGTTGGCTGCGCAAGTAATTAACATCAGGCTGCTGTTCCGAGGCGGAGATGCCATTCTGGACCCTCTTCCTTCACAGCTGCATGCCCTATGATGGCTGATCCACCTGAGAAGGGGATGGGAGCGTGTGGGGAGGGAGCCTCACTTGTCCCACAGCGGAGGGAGCTGGGTCCCGGGTGCGCCCTGACAGTGGAGGGCTGAATGGGGCGCGAGAGGGCTGAGACACTCTCCTCCCCAGCATCACTACCACTTGGCTGTTAGCGGAGGGATCCAATACCGCCTTCGCGCCAAGTGCCACTCACGCTCCAGGTTCTGGCTGGGGCAAACAGTTTTTAGCAAAATGTCTATTTTGCCTTTCTGTCAATGGACTCCTCCTCAACTTTTTGAAGTTTCAGTAGGGTGCCTTCCAACTGTCATTTTTCCTTCTCTTATTTCCTTCAATAAATAAATAAATAAAGAAAAAGAGCGCTTTTTTTTGTTGTTTTTTTTTTTAGCAAGTGAATGAAAAGAATTATTTTCCTGACAAGACTGAGGAGACCCTGGCACTCTGTGCAAATGGGCTTGTCCATCAGTCCTGTAAACCTGGGGGGCCCCCCCGACCAGAACAGGAGGGGCAGGGCACAGGGGCAGAGCTGGGTCAAAGGCTCTCAAGAAAGGCATGTTCAGAATGTCTCAGGGATTTGGTGGTTGACCTCTGGAGGAAGGAGGAGGCACTTCCATCCCACAAGTTTGGGGAGGTGACCTACTGAGACAGATTCCATGCTTCAAGATAAGTAAGCAGTAAAAGAGGTGTGGATAACGCAAAATGGAGAAAAAAAGGCCTAAATTGCTATGAGATAACCAGAATGCCTACATCTTAATTAAGGAGAACGATCCTGGTGAAATCCTTATCTTTTAAGGTATCGGGAACGTTTGTCCTAATGGAAACACTCAGGAGAGGCAGTTTCAATGCACTGCGGAAGTTCAGCTGCTGTTCCTGCTGTAGTCATGACAACCACTGCCCGAAAAACTATGGCATTTTTTTGAACCTTTACTTGTTCATATTACTCGCAATTCTCGGCTAAGCTTGATTCCCTGTCCTGTTAAAAAAATAACACCTAGTAATAGAATCCTCCTAATAACAAGGAAAAGAATCTGGAATTCAGATAAGGCAGTAGGCCCAATGCTTGCAGACCCCTGGTGAATAGAGATGTCTACAGTGCTATATTTATGAGTATATTTATACTCATTTCTATTTTAAGATTTCATTTTATGACATTTCACTCAAAATATACAACTATATAAGAAGGGAAAACAGACCTTAAACTTATAGGATTAAAAGGCTCATAAAGCTCTATTTATCTGGACTTCTGTGGAGAGAAGGCTACTTAAAAAAAAAGGGGGAACATTTGAGTAAGATGGGCATTTTGGTATAGTTTCAGTATAGAAGTAAAGATGCCAGAAATACACCCTTTATCCCACTCCCCCCCAGACACCGAGTCCAGGTAACTTACAAAGGCCTTGTAGTCGCACGACTGGAAGATGAGCTTTTCTGGGTGGTGCTGCCAGTACTGGACCGGGGTGGAGGCTGTAGCTTCATTTGGGGGCCGCAAGGTGATGGAAGGCTCTCCCCAGTCTCCTGTCTGAAAACCACATTTATTCTAGAGGTGACCTGAGCAGTCGGCCAAGTTCATTCCCTGCGGCTAGCCTGAGTTCTCTTATCCACATGCGCTGTAAATGTGCAAATGCATCTGTGTGGATTATGTGTTTATGAATACCTTCATTTTTTATGGCTGTATATGCATTAGCCTGTTTCCCAAAGCTGAGTTACTTTTTTGAGGTGTAAAGGAAGTTGAATGATTCTCTTTTTAGAATGATACTCTAAGCTAAGTAATTTAAAAATATAGTTAAGATAGTCATAACAATTTACTAATTCATATTTTTGTGTTACAAGAGAAAAGAGCATCCAATCATTGAAAGAATTTTCTATGTTTTTCAGCTTGACTGTGAAAGTTTTAGTTTGAATTGCTTTTATATGCGGAATACAGGGTCCAGCAGAAATAACACCTGCTTGAGTGTGGTTGGTAGGGTAATTATACAGTTGTAATAATTTATAGTTTTAATTTGAACATTTTGCCTAAAATGTCATATGGTGTGCTTGACTGTGATATTATTATGTTATAGAATTACATGCTTATGATTTTGTAATAAAAAGGGGGCATCATTACAAGGCCAGAACTTGTACTCTGTTCCATAAATTTCAGTTCCCAAACACAACATGTATCATGTCCTATGAATAATTTTATCTCTGGAGAAAGGCACTGTGTTATACTACACAACATTCTAGAAGAAAGATTTACTAATGGAAGACAACTAGTTTTCCTCATCTGAATTCGTCTGCCTTGGTACAATGCCACTGCAATTATTTCAGCTACCTTCTTCAGAAAACCGAAAGCACAAATGGAGACCAAACACTAAAATACCATGTTTGGCCATAGGTGCATATGCATGTACTGGAGGATCCTGACTCGCACAGGCAGGCATATAACATACATGCCCCCTTTGTCATTTTCCACAAGGTTAGCCTCAATCTGTTTTATTGCTACAGGCACACCTTGGCGATACTGCAGGTTTGACCCCAGACCACCGCAATCAAGTGAGTATTACAATAAAGAGAATCATACTACTTTTGCTGGTGGAGGGTCTTGCTTTCCCTTTGTAAAGAGCACAATACCCGTGAATGAAGTTCAACGAAGCGAAGTGCCATAAAAGGAGGTCTGCCCGTACCATGGTTTCGTGTGAGGTCTACAAGGTCAAAGGCCTGTGTTGGCAGGTCTTTTCTGGGCTCTTGTCTGATTTCAATATTACACATGGGAAAGTTCTTACTCTTTTCCCTGGTCAAAATTCTGATGTTTCAAAATTCAGTTCTTTGTTCTCAAATAGAGATAACTAAAAGTAGGCAGTAGGAAGTTTTCCAGAGCCATGCTTTTCCAACCTGGGTTTGGCTGGTCTTACAGAATTATGAGAAATTACCTTTCTTAGAAGTTAAGAGAATATAAAAAGGTCTCATGAACTCCCAAACCAAGCAAAACCTTGGCTAGAGACCAAGTTCCACAGAAGTACTGGTAAACGGGTTGATACTGTAGCATTCCTTAAGTGGGATTTTCAAGGAGTCTAGGACAACAATGTAAAGTTTGAGATGTAGGTGTTTGTTTTGAAGGGGAAAGAAAGTTCATAGCTTCCATTAAATTTTCTGAAAGAATCTAGAAATTCCAAAAGGTTAAGAACCATAATTCTCCAGGAACAGCTTAAACAGGATGTGCGTTCAGGGAAGAGGACTAGCATCCCGATTCTCTCTGTGTAATTTGAGCTTACATTAGGTGGCCTGTCAGGTGGCTGCCAGGGCTGGAGAGTGTCAGGCAGAGGCTAGGCCTTCTGGAAGTTTCTAGCCGGCTTTGAAAAACCGGAAGAAAGTTCTAGAGCACCTTGGGAATGCACAGGCCTTTCCATAGAGGCAGAGAGCCTGAAACTTTTCCCTGAAGCATCACACCATTTCCCTGGCTCCTCAGACGCCCTCTCCTCTCCCCTGCTCCGGGCTGAGCGGCTCTGTGCATCGGTTTTCTTCTCATTGCTGGTTTACTTGCCTGTGGTGTGGTTCTTCTACCCCTCGTCTGGGGACACTGTTATGCCTTCACTTGGGATACCTATTTTAGTGTTTTTGTCTGTTTGATGACCAATCCCTGACTCACTTTTGAGTTTTCTCTTTATAGTTTTATGAATGTTCATTATGTAAAAGTAGTAAGGAACCACAATTAATTTTAGGATTAAGTTTTCCTCTGACTTCCTATTTTGATATGTTCCTTCTTTCTCGAACATGTGGATCTTTATTATTTCTCCAGTCTTCATTTCCACTGGCTGTGATTTTCTCTAAAAAAAAATCTAGTATAAGATTAAAAATGTAGGCTATATGGATTTCAATATGATTTTGAAGCTGGGTGTAATAACCTTTAAGTGATAACTGTTACGACTGTGGAAACATGCAGCTATGGGTTCTTAATTAAAAGCATTCCCAACATCTAGCAATTCACCTCTCATCTCCCCCATTAACTTTCTCCCCCTCTCTCCCCCCTTCCCCATAAAGCAACAACAACATAGCAAACAGGCGTTCCACATTTAAGTCACAGGTAACACCGTTAACAGAACAACAGAAGTTTGCACGCGACTCCGTGGAATGATACAAAGGAGCTCGCTGACATCAAAATATCCTTTGATCCAGTGTCTGCTGATGTGACAACTCAAACCAAGCACCAGATCTTCATGTAGGCCCTGGCATAGTGTAGCTGAGGTATCTTGGCCGAGCTCAACAGGCAGTTTTCACAACAGCCTAAACAGACATGGCAGGAGCTGGGGCCACCAGGGGTTGCAGGACGAGGGGATGGGTGGGGTGAAGCTGGGGTCATGGGGAAATTTCAGGTGTTAGTATATTAAGCATGCAAATCATGTGCAAACTCATTCTCTAATCATTAATGAACTCAGGCACTTTAACTTAAACTTCCATGTAAGTTCCATACACTGAAAGCAGAACTCTAGCCAAATGCTGATCCAAGTATTTACGTCACCCAAATGGCTCCCAAAAGCTTTTAGCAGCCATTTTGGAAATAATAGCCCCCAGCACATACCACCTCCGTCTGGAAACCACCCTGATCTCGTGTGAGATAACCACTCGAAACAATGAGTGGTGCATCCCTTTAACTCTGTGTGGGTGACATCGTCATCTGTTCTCCTGTGAATCCACTTTGCCCAGGAGTCACAAACCACTGGCTTTGCATCCAGAGTGACCTGGCAGGACCTCCCCTTTGTGTCTGGGGGAGATAAGTACAAGGAAGAGAAACAGAATCCTTACTTTATTTTCTTTCTGGCCTTGAAACATGGCTCCAGTCCAAATATTTTAAAATTCCCTACTGTGGCTAAATCTTGCTTTCTGGAAATAGAGACTGAATTTTGTTATACTTAGTGCTATTTCCAAAAATTCATTTTCAAATAGAGGGATTCTTACGACTGAATTGATAAGGCGATGCATGTATTTTCTTCCTGGATATTCATAAACGTATTTGTTTTAAGCCTTAGATCTAAGAATATATAGAAGACTCAGCTTAGGTGTCAAGTTTTCTCTTTGGAATTAATTCTCAGGAATGGGTGGACTTGGCATCACACTGTTGTAAAGGGCACCTGTGGCCTTGGCCTGTGGGTGGGATTCATCTTCACCTGGTTGATTGACAATAAAAACGAAAGCTTTCAGAGAGCAAGTTTGCTTCAGGTCTCAGCCCCCCTGTAGACTGAATCACAGCGGGAATGAACTAGGAGGAGTGAGGCAGAGTAGTGACTACATGGGTTTTGCCTTATACATGAAATAAATTCAAACAGTGAAGCCCACTATTAGCTTCTGTTAAATAGTGCATTCATAGCCAGATAATACATATATTTTTTCAGGTAAATTAAAAAAATGATAATCTTTCAGTCAGCAATGCTTATTAAATATGAAAGAAAAACAGACCTCCAAGGTCTTTTGTCTGAGAAGATGATTTATAATAAAATCTTATCTTTAATAAAAAGTAGATCCAAACACGGGTACAGTGAAACAGTGTTAGAGTAAAAAGTAAAACAGGAAATGCTCGGGGTAAATTTTGTCATATTTTAAACTATTACTGACAGTACTCTTTAAAAAGCTTAAGTCATTACAGAAATAAAATTAAACTGATTCAAGCCACTCTTACTAAATGTGTTCAGGCTATCTCTTTAGAGCTTAAAATACTTAGAGAAAGCTTTTCCTCTAGGTTCTTGTACTGAATGGTCTTACTAATTTGGTCATGGCTTCAGACCTCATTTACTTGGTTCGTAGGTATTTATTTCCTTTAGGCTATATCAATTACACAGAGGAAAATGTACTTTATTCACTATCCTTTCAAACTCAAATAAAAATTAATCTTCTGCTATAAAGACAAAACATAACTTGGGATTAGAGTTTTAAATGGAGAATTGAGTCTGTGTAATAGGTATTTACCAACAGCCCACTAGAAATTTGTAGTCTGTCTGAGTTTGGAGGATTACAACTGGGTCATACCTAGTATGATGTAATTAAATTAAATGTCTCATATATCACCAGCCAAAAAAGATAAAACCACTAGGTGAATTTAGTTATAGCACAAATGAAAATTCACGAAAGTCTATAGACAGACTTTCATTGAATGGCAGTGTCCAAAATGCAGCTTTTAAACTGGGTGTGACTCCGAAGGCGGGGAAGCAGCCCGGTTTCGGCTCATACGCGCCGGACGCCTAAGGCAGGTGCTAACATGTTTCATTGCACAGCCTTCCCCGCAAAAGGGAACCTAAAAATGCTACGTATCCCATATGCTCTGAGAATACAAAGGGGAACGCTGTCTATGTTCCTGTTTTCTTCTTGAGGAAACATTTACGTCTTAAGGATGTCAGTAAATAAAAGCCACAGTGATGACTTAGCTTTCTAACATGAACAGTACGGTATCGTCTTATCTGAGCCTTCTATTATTTTTTAAACATTTTTCATAATTAGAATTTAATCGATCTTTTAAAACTGAGACTTTTAAATCTTTTCTACTAGGAACTGATCCCACCTACCTGCTTGTATATTCAGATCTGAATATTAACAAACATTATTTCCTATTTCTTCAGAACACTTAATGAAAAACTAAAATGATTTAAAATGACAGCTGTTATTTTAAGGTTTCACTTTCAATAATTCTGACAAATATCAGAGATGGGCTCTCCAAACAATCAGACATGAGACTTATGGGATTACATTTACTTTTGGTTATCTCTAAGGCTTTGAAGCCTGCTACATATAGCTCTCTGCTTATAAATATGTATACGGGTATTGGGATGTGAATGTAAGGAAAAGCCCCCTCGGACACTCACGCACGCACAAAAGCAGAATGCTGCAGTAGTTCCTTTAACAGATCTTCACGCATAAAGAATGCCAATTTGGTCAAATGCAGTTGGTTCTAACGAGCTTGTTTCTTTTCTTGGTAAAGAGCAGCGACGGCCCCTTCCGAACATGAAAAGCACGCTGCAGCATTTCCAGGTTCAGGAGAAGCCGCCGGATCCCGGAGTGCCAGCAGCAGGCAATGGCTGGACCCCAGGGTCCCCAAGAGCCAGAAGTCCCATGCGCAGGAGGAGGGGCATGCCTGAGGTGGCCCCCCGAGGGAGGCCCTCCGCGTGCCACCCCAAAGCTCTGCTTAGTGGTTCTCAACCAAATGTCTCAGCCTCTCAGACAGGAGGCTATCCAATGGGAAAAATGTAACAGGATGTGAAAATAGGATTGTTTTTAAACCACAAAATGGAAAATTCCCAAACATTAAAATGTTTAGTTTCCAAACACAAATGAATTTTTTAAAAGTATGCGAAGGTGAAACGTGAACGTTTGAGAATACTATTAAACAGCTCGGAGTAAAATGGGTCATGATTTCACACAGGTTCCGAAGATCAGTGGGGTATGTCAGATGGAAAAAGGTTGAGAACCACTTTCAGCTGTAACAGTGCCTTCTCCTGGCTATACTCCTCCCACCTCTGCATAAAATTTATACAGTCTATCATGCAAATCAAATATTTCTCATGAGAAAAGCGCATGAACCTTTGAGAACTGTTAGACGCGATGCATTGACTAGCCCATAGACATGGGGAAGTACAAAATGGGAAAGAAAAACACCGATATATACATGTGTATACATATATATCAATTTACCCTTTTCCTTCTTCCTGTAAAGGCAAGTGAAACAGACACCTGGGATGAAAGCCAAAACTCACATGTACACTTCAAAACCAAGTATGTTTCTCATTTTCAGGACAGTGTTTGCATGTCAACTGATCACAAGGCACAGTGAATGAAATATAATAGACACACACACACACACACACACACACACACACACACACACACAGTCTCAGGAGTCATTGGACGTCACAAATTTCCTGATTTGCCAGGACACAGCCCCTACGGCCACTGACAACACTTTGCAACACATTACATAGCGCAAGGTCAGCACAAGCAAATAACCATTTGTAACCTTACATTATGAACCTGGTGGATGGCTGAGAAAGGAAATCCAGCGTTCTGATTGGTCCATATCTCACAGACAGACGACTGCTGATATAAACAGAAAACTATCTCATCTTGTCAATATTTAAAACATGGCAGCTACCAAGGTAGCATTGAGGAAAGGAAAGAGGAAAATAATAAAAAGCAAAGAATCACATTTCTTTTAAAAAAAAGCTCAAAAACTGCCCAAAGATTTAATAATTGACTTCCAAGCCATTCTTTCACTTAAAAATGTTTTGGGTTGGCTAGAAAGAAAAAAAAAAAAAGGCCATTTGTGTATTAGCTTTGTATCATGGAAATTACCAATCATGCTGGGAAAAGCAAGCCACGGTTTACATTTGCCAAAGAGAACAGAAATAGCTTCCCTCTTCACATCATTCATTTCAGAGGATCAATATTTTCAAGAAAGCTGGGGAAAAACCTTTAACACAGGTCAAACATCTTTATTTTCTTATCTTCAAATGACCATGAGCAAGCAATGCAGCAAAATGACTTTTGTAATTTAGTCACTGCTCCATTTGATAAACCTAGGGGATATCTTTCCCTCCAGAGTTCTCAAGGGCAAATCTCTGTGGCTAACAAGGGGAGAAGTGTCAGCGTGCCACCCAGCAGTGGGAGTGTGTGGTGGCAGAGGTGGCGGGAAGGAGGCTGGGCCAGGGTGGGGGAAGCTCAGCTCTGCTATTCGAGCAGAACCTTTGGGGAATGGCAGTGGTGCACCTCATGAATCAGCTCCATCCTTCGCTCTCCCACCACGCCACTGCCAATATCGTAACTAACAAGTGTTAGCAGGCAGTAAAGTCTGCTTAGGACCAAATGCCAAACCAAGCAACGACCCCTCCCAGGAGTTAGAGTAGAAACCACCAAATAAACTGACTAGGCTCCTGGCTGACCTTTACAGAGTTCTTTTCCTGAATTCCATCATTCTAAAAGGCACCGTGAAATTGAATCAGAAAATGGCAGAGTGCCTAAAGTATTCAGCAAGCACTGAACATCCTGAGAATTCATGAGCAGACAGTCCAGAGATCAGTGCAGGAGGGAGATGAAAACACATGCGCGATATGGTCTGGAAACCCAGCAAAGAACTACGTCATCGGCAAGCGACTTAAGGAGAAGAAAGCTTCCCCCTGGCTTAGTGTTTCCCTCACCTCCACCCTCCCAGAAACGCTCACCGGAAATTTAACATCTCTCTCCGGTTATGGTGGCATCTCCACACACATCTACACCTTTGCTTTCCATCCCTCCTGTCATCTGGATGGCTTGTTGGGAACAGATTGTCAGGTTACAGGCATTCTATTAAGCAAGAAAGATCCCCGGGGTCTGACCGAAAGGCACCTCTGACCACCTCCCACTTAAATCAGCTCTGCTCTTCCCAGTTCCCTCTCTAAACTTCATGCTATTTTCTTCCACAGGGGCATCTTCCTTTTCCTACTTTTCAAAAACAAAGTCTCTAGCAAGCTCAGTCTTGGGCCCATTATCGCCCCAGCCTCAGCTCCCAACAGCTGCCACCTGAATTGAATAGACTAACTCCGTGGTTTCATGGAAATACCATCTGCACAGGCACACACACACTCCCAGGGCACCCCTGACCTTTTCTGCACCCTCACCCACAGTTCTGAGCTACCTCTTCTATGTCAACGTTCACGGACTTTCAGTGCTAGAAGTAACGTAGGGACCACCTGTCATCTGACAGGTGAAGACACTGACATTCGGAGAGGTGAAGTGGCGTGCTCAGGTCACACAAGGGGTGTCAGCCGGCTGGGAGAGCTAGGAAGGAGTGCC
Source organism: Glossophaga mutica (assembly GCA_039655065.1). NCBI lineage: Eukaryota > Metazoa > Chordata > Mammalia > Chiroptera > Phyllostomidae > Glossophaga > Glossophaga mutica. Next base: position 17,681,941 of record CM077304.1, on the reverse strand, counting down.
AGCCCGCTGCTGACCTCACCAGAGGGCAGAGGGACTCTCCAGTTACCTGGAACTTACTTTACTGTTCACGGAACAGTCTCAAGGCCTCTGGGGTTCAAATGCCTGGAAGTCTTATTGTTCCCCCATCATCACTCCTAGATGGGCCGTTCCCATTGCTCCTCCCTGATGGGCAACAGGCCAACTGACATTTTGGGAGGACTGCATAACTTCTTGGTCACTCTGAGTCTTGAAGAATCCATTCTGTATAAGACTCCGGTGTCATACGTGATTCCAACATTTCTCTCCCTCACCACAGGCCAGTCCTGGGGCGTCATGGTCAACTTTGGATGTCCCCAAGCCCAAACTCTACCTTCTCCAATGTGCTTAGCTGGGGAGGAGAGTACAGACGGACCTAGGCATTTTTCTCATCTGGTAGTGGCGGAGTTGTGCCTGATGGTTGTCATTTGGTTGTCAGGGGAACACTACCGTGGCCTCTGATGCCCTCTGGAAGGAACAGCCCTGTCCTGGGTTGGACTGTATCCACGTGAGCTCTCCGGAGCGCTCTGCAGGGGAGGGGCGCTGTCTCCACGGCACAGTTCCTGACTTGCGAGGCTCCCTGCACTGAGCCCTCCTCAAGCACACGCAGAATGCACTGCAGGTGGGATGCCGGGGAGAAGGTGGAAGCCCCGCCTCCCTCTGCACATCCACTCCCATCACACGGACACACCCTTGTCATGCAGGGCAGGCTGCTTGGTGACCTCTCCCCTCTCTGCCAGGGCATCTCCCTCCACGTCTCTATTCTTCAGCTCAGGCTGGTGCTACGTGTGTCTGCTGCCCGAGGTCCAACTGTGGAAAACGATGTGCCTCCCCTTCCTGGGGCTCCCCCACTCTGGATGAGCGTTCCTCACGGAGTCCTTCTCTCTGGGCTTGGAGTGCATGGGGACACGCTCTCACCCCTCCCATGGAATGGAGGAAAAGCCTCACCCCTTTCCACAGGGGCTCAGACAGTTCTCCGCACTCCCCCAGTATCAGCCTCTGCTGCGTGGACGGACTGGTAGCGAGTGTGGCAGAGCAGGGCCACCACCCCTGGGTAACCCCTGACCAGGGTGCACTTTTCTCTTCAGAAGGCACGGTTTTTACAGGAAAATTCCCACCAAGCACCCCGTTATGTGAATGTATCTCCCAGTCAGGGGAAGTTGCCAGAGAGCTGAGGAGGGAAAAGAGGGTCTCACAACATACGTACATTTAAAAAAATTCATATAAAAATTTTCTCATGCAGAAAAACCCACCTCTAACACTGCAGAGAGCTCATGTGTGGCTTACATCTCTTTTAAAGACGTTACAGTGACAATTTCCATCTATAAGCTATGTTTTAAACTCTAGAACGAGCAACACCTCTATCATTTCTAATACTTATGTGACTCAGTGCAAATGGTAAAAAGCCCTTTTTAAAAAAAAGAGTTTCATTGTATTTTAGTTATGAAGGTTGTTTTTTAAAAAAGCCGATACATTTCCCACAACCCAGAAACCCTGAGGGCAGTGAAGGACCTAGCAGGCTCACGCAGCGGTGACTTCAGGCGGGCCAGTTCTAACCGGTGCCTTCGTACCATGAAATGGCACCTCCAGACGCATGGTTATTAGGCTGAATGCTGGGGTGGAAAATGTTTTAAAGACAGAAGTTTCCACTGCAGAATTTCATTGTATTTAAGAGGATAATATTTCAGGGTATAACATGTATTGAAGTACTGAGTTTTGGAAAGTTTTGAGAAAGAAAATATAATGCAAGTAATAAAACGTCACCTGGGGCCCCAACTCCTAGAACAGAAGTGATTTAGATCTCAGTTTTAATTAAGCCTTAGGATGTCTTCATCTAAAGACGAACAATAATAGTGCTTGGCCTACATATTTCACAGGCTTGTTGTGCAGCTCCTGGGAAGCATCCTGGTAACGTTCTCCACTTTTTCACAGCTTCTAGGACCTAAATTCCTGGGACCTCCGGAACACAGAAGGCCGTCAAACATGTTCACTGAATGAACAGAATCCCAGACTGTGCTTAGGAATGTCCTGGTTCATACTAAAGCCCTGCAGGAACATCAATTAATGTTACTCATTACCACCTGCCACTTGTGCCCTTAAACTGGTCACTGCAGACTCACTTCTTGTAAAATGCACCAGAAATCAACCCTGCAGACTTCCTGTTAGAAAAGTTCTCCTTTCTCCTGATAAGGGTTTGAAAAAGTGCCGCCAGCTTGGTTGAAGACAGCAGGAACATTTGTAATTAGCCTGCCTGGATGTCACAGGGCTGCTTGGAAATAATCCTATAAAAGGACGACGTTACAACCCCCTTTGCAATTTCATTTGTTCATTAATATCCTCTCGCTCCCTTCTCCACATTTCCTGCGAAGGCTAATGAAGTTTATCTGAACCCGAATTATGGCGGAATCCACACAAATGGGGGTTAAATAAAAATCCAGTAGTCTTATAACAGATATAATTAATAATGGTTATTTCTCTGACAATGAAGTTAATAGAAATTTGAAGATGTCTAATTTTATCTTTAGTTCACACCTGTCTCCTGACTCTGGAAATGGCTTCTTAAAATACAACATACATCTTGCTCTTGTTACCATCTGTATCTCAGGTTATCATGAACTCAGTTCAGAAAATATGACATATTTGCATTGAAATCTAAGAATAAAATAAAAGTACATCACCTGTCTCCACAGTTTTCCTCCTAAAGGTGAGCTTTTTTGCTCAAATGGTAGCAAGCCAGTAGCTTACAGTAAGTTCTCTCCTGTTCATCACCCATTCCCCTCCACGCCCCGCATTGCTGGAGCATTCTCAAAAAGTGCTGTAACATCTACTCAAAGCAAACAGGCTTCTTCCCTTGACCCAACACCCTCCTTGAGGCTCTGCTCAATTTCTGTTCTTCTTTAAGAAGCTACATGCTCCAAGAGGCATCCATGCAACCTCCACCTTCCTTTTCCCTGTCCTCACCTGAGCCTACTCTCCTGAAACTGCTCTTCTCAGTACCCTCCACTCTGCCAAACTCAGCTGCTCAGCTGCCCTGACCTATCTGACACACGTGATCACGCCTTCCGTTTCTCAGCCTTCTTTGCTGGTTCCCATGATCCTATCACCCCCTGATCCCTGCAGCGTCAGTGCTCAAGCCTTTCCCCTCCTCAGGGTGGACTAGGTGGTCTCCTCTAGTCCCAACTCTCAAACTTGTATCTCCAGCCCAGACCTGTCTTCTGAACTCCAGACTTGGACATCCAGTCGCCCTCCTGACACCTCTACTTTGATGAATAATAGGCATCTTAACCTTTAAATGAAATGCCCGAAACTAAGCTTCTGATGACCTCACTTCCGCTTTAAGCTTTCCTACCTCAGCAAATGCCAACCCCCTTCTTCTGGCTGGAGTCCTCCTTTTATTCACATTTTGCACTCAACCCCGCAGGAAACCTTATAGAATCTACTTCCAAAATCCTCTCACCCTCCTATCGTTACCTGGCCCAAGCCACTACCTTTTCTTACTTGGATCATTTCATTAGCTTCCATACTGGTCTCGCGGGTTTGCTTTCGTCTTTGCCCCCTTAGTCCTTATCCACAACACAACAGCCAACATGCTTCATTTAGCGTGTAAGCCAGATTGTGATACTTTGCTCCATTTAACTCGGAAGAAAACTCAAGAGTCCTAACCATACCTGCCAGGATCGCCATCCTCTGGCAGCATCCCCATCTTCCCTCTCTGCCCTCCTCACTACAGTCCTTTCTCCTGCTCACTTGCTTCTGAACAGCACAGCACACGCTTGCTTCATGTGCTTCTCCCTCTGCTGGAAATGCTCTTCCTCCACCTACTGCAGGGCTGGCTCCCTCACTTCCTTCAAGGTCGCTGGCTCTGAGCACCCAGCATTTATATCCAAATCAAGGCTGTGCTGTCCCCACTGCGAAGGGATTACTCTTTTGAGCAGAAATTGAAAATGTGAAAAAAGAAACCTTTAGAGCATAAGAACCTGTCTCTCTGGCACCTGGATGTTCATTCAAAGACAGTTATTGCTCATCAGTTGGGTGTGAGACTTGAGTTGCAAAGGGAGTAGGGATCCGTCCTGCTTTTCGTTGATGTCTATGGGATGGTAATCACGATGGACACCATTCTTTTTCCGTTGTGAGAACCAGTAGAAAACTGGGATTCAGAGACTGACGGTGGGTCTTGGAATGGAGCAAGCTAAAGACACCTCCATCACGTCAACACCAGTTAGGCCCTGAAGACCTTCTGGGAGTTGGCCGATGCTGTGGCACTAGTTTAATAAAGAAACTTGTCTGAATGGAGCCCTCTAGTCAGATTTTATCAGAGATGAAATTGTCTGCCTTGTTCTAGCCCTGAAAAAGAGTTGGCTTTTTCTGCGTCTTCCTTATGTTTGTCATAATTCTTTCACATCGAAGGGTGTTCAGATATTGACTAGAAAGAATCCAACAAGAAACAAGAAAGGTTCTGAGCAAAAGCTAAAGGAATAATAAAGTCAATTCCTTCTCTTGGATGACAGGGCTTCTATAATAAAACAAAAACAAACCTGAAGAGTGAACAAAACAACTTCAAAGGCAAAAGAACAAAGGGCACTCCAACAAAGGAGGCCTTGGTGAGGGGCCCCGCAGACTCTGTGGCTCCTTGCGCGGAGACTAAAACGAGATGAGGTCTGTCAAAGGACGGGGTCAAACAAATTCAGTTCAGTCAAGCACCTCGTCCGCACCTCTTCCAGCAGGCACAGCCCCGTGGCCTCTTCTTTCATGGGTGCTAACTGAACCTGGCCTGGAAGTCAGAACATCACCACCTTCTGTCTCTCCCGAGGTGCCCCCAGGCCCAGCATCTTATCATTTCTTCTGTTGTAGGTACAGGAACGACCCTCTTCTCTCCTTTCAGGTGAGTTTTATGATACTTACATGGTCCCCAAACCAACTGTGTGTGATTCTTCTCTCCGAGTGCACTGTGAACAACTCAAATTCAGGGTTTCTTACCACTGACCCTTTTATTTATTTGTTTATTCATTCATTCATTTATTATTGTCAAAATTAAAATATGTTTTTAGTCATTCAATTACAGTTGACAGACCTTCCTTCTTTCCTTCATTCCTCCCTTCCTTCTCTGATTCTGGTACTGATAGCACATAAAATACGCCCTTAGCTGCCAAAGCAGGAGAGAACTATAGGCTACGAGATTCCTGTTATTCATTTGTAGAGATAATATATAACCTGCATTCCCTAACATGACAGTTGTAGCCCTAAATGACATTACACAATTATTTATGAATTTTTTTCACAGGGAAAAAAATAGAGCAAAGAAAAAAATGGGACACTAAATCACGATCCTGTTGTATAGCTCCCCAGGTTCTCTGGGTGTTGCAGGGGATTTAAGGCAACTGGGAGCAGGCTATTTATTACAATACGGACTGCTTTACCTGTTCTACCTCAAGGTTTGGATGCCATCACAATCAATTTTTAGGACGACTAAAAAGCAGAAATATTAATAACATTCAGAACAGCAGCAGCTTTTTATCATAACATCACTTGCTGCAAAGAAACTCGATTTTGCACAGTAATGTTGTTCTTTGCCTGTAACATCTCTTTAAAATACATATTATGTTCCTTTCTTGCAAGCCAAAGCTGTCATTTTCTTTATTTAAACCCACTTATTAGCCATACGCTTAACATTGCTTCCTGCCTCTGGTAAGAAAAGAGGCATCAGACAAAGCCTGATCATTCAGTGATGTTTATCGAGACCCCTGTTATTTCCTCATTTTATCTGTGTGGGAAATATAGGGGAAAAAAGGTCAAACTGAACAATTGTCTGGTAGGTTACAGTTTTCTCCTCAGTTCTGTCTGCTCAACACTGAAATTAATAAATCGTGGGTTACTTGAAAGGCATGCTTTTTTGAGGTAAGCTTTTCAAATGAGCACGTTACATAGTGAGGAAGGATCACTGATACACAGAATGTTAACCAAGTTTTAAGAAGATAGACTAGGATTAAGTAAGCTTGATACAACTATTTTAGCCGGAAAGTAATAACTTTAATGTGAAATCCTGCATTAAGGTTAAACAGCCTCCCCCACCCCCCACGGCTGAGGGCTGAGAAGGGAGGCGTGACTCATGGCCATTAATAAAGGCTAGACAACCTCCCAAGTTGGGGAGTCTGCACACTGCGAAACCCTCAGCCCGCTTACCGGAATGACACTGACAAGGGGCTGGATGTGGTTAATATAGTGAAGGGAAGGCATCAAACTGTCTTAAAGGAACGGTCCTCAGCTAGAGGGAGCAGGTTTCTTCTCAGTTGTTTCAGAAGACAGCAGGAGTTTAAGGAAGACTTACATCAATTCAGTATAAGATGCAAGTTCTTCCAATTAGAACTTTCCCAAGGGTGGGGATGCCTCACAAAGTGGGGGCCACCTTTCCAGTGACACATTTAAGTGGAAACTTGTGGGTGTCTGTTACGTATGCATTACAAAGGGTGCTCATCATGAGACAGGACTAGATCCATTTTTCTGGCCCCTTCCCACCCTAAAATCCTGTTTTTCTTTAATAGGAGGATAGAAGAATCGTCCAGAGGGCATCGAGGTATATAAAAACACAGCCTCATGTGCTGCTGTGTTCAAACCTCATTAAATCAGAGACCGTACAGAACGGGAGTCACCTCATTTCACAGCTGTTGGCATGAAGCCATTGTTTGCTGTCCCTGGTTTGTAAAGAATGAAAAATTGGATGTCGAGAGCGAAGGATTTTCTTCAAATACAATGTTTATGCATGCTACTTTAGAGGTTCCACTCTCTACTAACCTTGCACTTACCTCAGGCTCTAGATATTAATAGAGTTTGTCAAAGGACTCAAAACATTGCACTGGAGCCTTTTGGGGTTCTAGAATTTCCCGAGTGTGTCATGCACCCAGTGCGTAGAGACAGCAGTGAGCGTGCGGGCTGTGAAGCTGGACGGCCTGGGTTTGACTCCTGGCTCTGCCTCTGCTTCCAACCTGGGCCTTGTGTGAGTAATCTGGTCAACAGGAGTTTAGGGAGGAGTGCTCGTTACAGGGAATTAAAAAGTGACCAAGGAAGAGTCAGTCGGGCCTTGCCCGTACACAGCCGACATTTAAAGAGAAATAAAATATTTTGACATAAAATGTAGTGATATATGTTAACTCGTAAAGTATTTAAAAGTACCTGCGTACCCTGCATAAAGCCTTTCCATGGAGCTCCAGTGCTAACCGGGTGCTAACACGAGAGGGGCCTGTGCAGTATTTGCGTTCCTGAGAGCTACTGTGTCTGTAGCCACAGTGGAGAAGGATTACTTTGGGCTTACAGGCTGGAAAACAGCAATGGTTCTGTAGAACAGAGCTATGTATCATGAGCTTTTCTTTAAAACACATTTATTCCCAGTTGCAGCTGGAAAACCACAGTGTAGAAGAAAGCTGGATGTTATTTCAAAATAATAATAATAATTTCTAAAGCAACCCCAATATATAGCTTTGTAGTTTGTAAACTACCTTGACAGATATTCCTTTATTTGTGCCTCAAAACAATGACGTAAGGTAAGCATTAATCTCACGTTGGGAAGAGAACACTGAGGCTCCGAGGAGCTAAAAGGCCTGTTCAAAATTACAGAGGCAATTGATACCAGAGATGGGAATTTTTCACCCCGATCTCATTACTTCAAATCGGGTACTTAAAAAAATCGCATCACACTGCGTATGAAAAAATGGAGTCAATACCTGTGTGGCGTAACAATGTTCTATCGCACATTCTCATTCAAAGGCAAAGTGGGTTTATTCAGGTACCACTATTGTTCTCTTTGTCTGCCTGGAAACCATATCCACTTCTGGCCATGGCCCTCTGACTCCACGAGAGGGGCTCCCTTCCCACCCCTCAGTCCATGTGGTTCAAGTGGAGCTAACACCACCTGCAGGCACATGACCTGTGCCTGGTTAATTACCTACCCCCCAACACACACACACTCACACACACACACACACACACACACACACACACACACTCCTTCATGATTAGCTCAGGGCAGACAAGTGATCCGAACCAGGCAGATCTGAACCTGTGGGACTCAATCCTGGGATTTTTGAGGGAACTCACTCTCATTGGTTCAGGTTTAACCAGAGTTGGATTTAAAATTCCCCTCACGTACAGAAAGCTTGTTTGGGAAAAGAGCCAACCCAGACGAGAGAGAGCCAGAGGGCAAGACATCACAGGAGCCTTGGGATCAGGCCTACCTGGACTTTGCAGGGAAACGATTCAAATACATGTTCTTTTGTGCTTAAGACATCTTGAGTTGAATTCGTGTTACTTGCATGCATCCAGAAGAGTCATATACAAGCAGAATTAACTCAGACAGCACTGCATAATCAGTCCTATTTCCTGTAGACATTAAAAAAGCCTCTATTTTTTTTTTTTTAACATTGTAAAAAGAAAAGGAAGCGGGAGAAGGAGAATAAGAGAATTTTCCTATCCTTGGAAATTGAGCAAGGTCAGATTATACCAACCAAAACTCTGACCTGCGGACCCAAGAACTGGACTGAATATAATGAGAAACACTCCAAAAATCTAACGAGTGGGAAAATAGCCTGGTGTGCCTCTGTGAACAAGTGGCTCGATGTCAGCAAGCCTAAGGCGCCACGAAATACCACAAAGTCAGGGGCCCTGACACAAGGTTTTTACACATTGTCAGATTTTTTATTTATTTGGTTGAAAATACGATCTTTTCTATTGAATTTTTTAAAAAATCCATGGTCTGGTTTTAATTGGACACATTCACCTTGGTTAAGTCCCAGAGCATGGAGGAAGGTTAGCAGAAAGACCCGTAGTGTTTCGGTCTGTCCGGCCTTTGTCAGAATAAACTCCTGGATGTCTGCTTTGCCTCACTCAGGGGCTTGATGGAGAATAAAGGAACCAAGACTTTTAGGAAAAGCGTCAAAACCTAAAAAAAAAGCTCCCGCTTCTTCCCACTACTTTTTAAAGACCAATGAACAGGACAGAGAGTAACATGTACATGTGGCCTGAGGGACACTCATCATATTAGCATTTCCACTCCCAAAGTTGTCACAGGGAGAGCAATGCAGATTTTGAGAAAAGGCAATTAACTGTCCACATTAATAAACAAGGTGGACAACCCATCGGGTCTAAGTTTCAAGTCCGAAAGCAACGTTTCCTACTTGGGCTTTAAGGAACAGGTGGCTGGCAGTCCAGAGTTCCTGGCTTGAGACAGGGCTCAGATGTCACCCACGTTCCAAGTCACCCCTGAAGCTGGTGTGTCAGCTTGCCAACTTGACACACTGTCAAATTGGGAGCTCCTGATGGAAGAGCTTACTAAGTTTATTCTTCACCTTTTTATCCAGTTACATATCATCTGTCTGTGTTTAAGAATCATAAGTGGCTCTTTAGACCTTCATGGAAGAAAATGTTGAAGCCATGGATAGGCTCAGCCTTTCTAAGATGTGGCTAGGTAGTGAAAATCTAAATTAAAAAATAGCCACTAACTTGGGGCATTTAAAAAATCTGATATAACACAGTGATAAGAAAACTTGTCTAGTTTGGGGGAAAAATTATTTAAAACGCTGTTGCTCTTAGCACAGTCGTGCTATTTTCTGAAGGTTCAGCCTGCAAATCCCCATAATGTCGGAACAGTGGGAAGAATCTCTAGGAACAACAGGCTTTTCCTCCCAGGGAAAGTATCAAAGAATAAATAACAAGCTTCCTTGTTTTCCAGAGATGGGTAAGCATTTGCCTCATGGCTTCCTAAGATGGTCATGCTTTTGTAGCTAACAATTTTGTGTACTGTGTATGTCTAACAAGTTCTAAATTTCATTTAAGGAAAAAAAAACCCTAATCCTTTCTTTTTCAATGTGGTCTTACCCTGTACGGGGACAGCATGCTAATACTATGAGGTTCTCTTTGCTGCACACTTTGAGCACCTGTGTTTGCAGGGAACTATTCCATCTCCCCTGCTTTCCCTGGCTTTGACGACGACCCTGCACAGACCGCTTCTCCATCACGGTGGATGCTCCCTGGCAGCATTCATATTCATACAAGCAAAATAACAAGGAGGAAACTTCCAATTCCATCCTCAATATGCATTCTAAGCATGCATAACACTAGAACAAAAAGATCGTTTTTACAGAATGCTATAACCATCTGATAGCTTTGGCACTGATTGGCCTCCCAATAAATTAGGGCCTTGGAATTAGGGACTGATGGGGGATAGATCTGAATTGCTAGCCATATCATTTATATACATATAGTGATTTAAAGTTTGAAATATGCCTTCAGATGAATTATCTTATCTGATACACACAAATCTGAGAGGCAGGCATGACCCACATTGTCTATGACAAGAAAACAGAAGTTCAGAGAATCCATATAACTGACTCCCTGGTACAGCCAGAAAGAAACCAAAACAGAACTGCAACTGAAGAAGCCACGAAGGAAACAGCCCCCATTATTTGGAAAAACCCACATGCAAGAAGCCTGTAAATGCAGCAATCCCCACACCCAGGTGCAAAGCTCTTTGTGAACATAGAAGGGCAGAGTTCTACCTACAAGTGCAGGGTGGGTTCCCACGGAAAAGATCAACACGTAACCATTGCTGTTCTGCATACAAAGGGTTTCGTGTGATTACCATGAGCTGAGTCTGTAAGTTTCCACTCAACAGCTAGCGATTTGATCCCCAATCTGCTCATCATTAGGTCTCTGTAAGTGTCATCTTTTCTAGCCCCCGAGAAATTAGTGTTAGCTGAGCTGTTATTAAAACACTTTGTATCATTTTAAACAGAGGCAGCCCATGGGGCATCAGGACCAGGAGGAGCCAGGAGAGGACCAGGACAGTGGGGTCTGAGTGCTGGCTGTGCTGGGCACCAGTGGCGAGCGAAGCCCTCACCCAGCCGGGCTTCCTCTGCCCAGAATGCGCCGTTGTGAGGATACACTAAAACACACACCTGGAACGCCCACCCGGCATGGATCTGGCCAGGGCAGGGCTTCTACCTGGCGCAGTTTCCATTTCTCTCCTTTAACAATATATAAAAAAAGAATATTTGAATAACTAATATAAGAGGTAAAATGCTTTCAAATAGAGAAGGAATTGATCTAGTCATAACAAATTAAGTATTACTGTTTGGATGAGAAAATATTAGACTTTGAACTGAATCAACTTTCTATGATTTAGAAGCAGTTTAGACAAAGCCTTTATAGAGCCCAACACGCTGCTCCAGGCAAGATCTAATTTGGTTTCTCTTAGGCTACGCTACCAGACTTGGTTATGTGGTTTCTCAGGTTCCGTGTCTTTAAAATGTGGATCACGCCTGCTGCAGGTTTGTGGGTATCAGATAAGGTCATTGCTCCAGGAATATTAATATTTTTATTTGGAAGAGCGTATTCAAAGCACAAGGACTTCTACATTATGAATTTTCCTCATTAATGTTAAGCTCAAGTGTGTACAAAAATATGTATTTCTCTTCCTCTTTAGACTTATTTTATTTTGTAAAAATAGAAGTATTGTTTCATTTTCCCATAAATATTTTCTAGAAGTGGAGGAGTTCTATAAATGGTGTTAAGTTTCACACTGGGGGACTCTTTTCATAATTTTGAGGAATGGGGTCTCTACACTTTATTAATGCCATTACTCTCCTTTAGTATTCATTTTAGGAAGACTTTGGCTTCTACTAAATGTCATTCAAGAAAATTTCTAAAAATTAAGATTAGGCTGCAAATACGGGACGTATTTTTTTCCTCCTTCTGAAAATATTTTCCATATTTTCATTTACTGCCTCATCTCCACAGCACTCGATTTAGGAGCTGGTCGTCCACGTGATTTCCTTGTTCGTGCTAGAATGAGGCAACGGATGTAGAAGTGCTCGGAAAGTTTAAAAGCTCTGTGTACATTAAGGTATTATTATGTGAATGTGAGCGCAACATTTATTTACTAGGTGTGTGGAAACAGGGGAACCTTTCAGAACTTCTGAGCTAATGTGCCCAATTTAGAATTATAGTCTTGAAAAGCTATGTTTTTGGCATAATGGGAAACCCCATTTTTAGATGTGTTTACATCATTACTCTTAGTGGTTAAAAATGCTATTAGTACTAAATTCAATCTTGTTTCTCACATATTCAGTTAAGACAATTGAAGGCAGAATACTGCTTTTATCAGAATAAATGCAAACAATAGCCACAATATCTGCAAATCCCTTGTATTCCAAGGCAGGTATTTTCGATACTTGTTTAAATTGAAAACAAGTAATTAAACACCACTCCAGTGTTACCTTTCAAAAAATATTTGCCCACAAATGAACTTAATATGTGGAATGGACATTAAACTTATCTTAATTTAACCCTCAGCATCGGTTTCCCAAGTTAAGCAAAGCATTTCCAAACATCTGTTGAGCAGACCTTAAGAAGCCAAAACGCCTATGAATTACTGCAGCCACCAAGAGCCTATGGCTGGAATTCCAGAACCCTCTGGTGGGGGCCCAGATAAACCTGACGCAGTAGGGTGCTTCCTGAAAACATGGCCTGTCTTGGTGATTCTGTTTAACTGCACCTTCCTGTCTTTTACCAACACGAAAGAAACCCTGAAGACGGACTTCAGCAGCCTAGCAAGAAACAGACTGGTGAGACATGCAATAACCAAACTACAGTAAGCCTCTGGGGAGAAACCCCTTGGAAGGAACAGCTGGGACTGGGCTCCTGGTGGGAAGGAGGTGTAACAACTGGCTGCCTGCGCACTGGGATTTTAATTGCTAATGCAAGTCTTCAGGAAGACTCGACTTTATTGGCTAAGCACGTAACTTTGAGGAAGAATATGGTCTAGAGAGAGTATGATAGGTTTTAAAAAGCAAGTGAATTTTAAAAATTATTATAGCAAATGACCCAAAATATGAAAAAAGGAAAAATAGAAAAAAAATCAATGGAGTGGTTGAATGGTAGAAAAGTCACATAAATAAAACTGTTCGACAACCGAATTACTGAGTATTTAATACCTTGACAGGTCAGAAATGGAACTCTTTTAAAGAGGTACATAAGAGTTCATTTCTCCATGGGATTCTGGCATTTCTGGATCAGGAAACACTCTTAAAGCCAACAAATAAAAGGCTGCAATTAACACAACCTAAAGAGTTGCAATCCCAGAATCCCTTTTTCCTATTGATCAGATTTCCGTAGTGCCATCTTCTGTTTCCCCTGCAGCAAAAGTGCTGTATTGAACAGTAGGGTTTTAGAAAGTTTTGAATTTGCTCCCGGCTGCTGACGGAGGCCTGTGTCTACCATCAGTCATTCGGTCACCGTGAGCAGTACATGTGAGGTGAAGAAGCACCTTCACACAGACCTTCCATGGCTCACCACATCCCACCCACCTCCTTATCCACCCCTTCTTCCTGCTTTGGAGCCTTTCTCACCTGCTCAGATACAAGTTCATTCCATTGTCTCAAGGGCAAGATGATTCCTGAACACGATGCATCCTGACTGGCGTGGCAAGAAAAATATCTAGGCTACTCAAAAGGTACTCCTGCTACAGCTTCTAAATCTCAAAGAAAGTAAGTGAGCAATCTTGCTAGATTACCTCCAAGTGCGCAAACCTGGGAGAAAGAGTAATTAATTTCCTCTCTGAAAAAACTGTACTATGTGGAGAAATTTCATAAATTATATGAGCAACTGAGACAGGCGATTCTGTTCCTGAAGTCAGCATGGTCTGTCGTAGTTAATGTTCATCAGTGTATGATCTTTCCTTACCCAGAGAAGAGCAGGGTTCAGAAAAGACCCCCATTTGTATTAATACACAGAGACTACATGGTTCAAGGTCAAGAGCATGTCTCTGAAATGTTCTCATTAGAGAGATTTAAGCACATGTGTGATTCACAAATCCTAACAAGTAGCAGGAAATATATGAACAGCTTGAGGAAAAAAGCTTTCAGACTCTTTATTTAAAAGAACATCAGTGAAAACAGTAATAAGGATTAAAAGACAATACTTAACAAGAGAGAAAGGGAAAATTATTCTTTTCTTGTCTCTCCTACATTTTCCATTTCCCTTCAATAAAGGATTCTCCATAATCCCAACATTGCCATTCCTTGCACAAAGAACTCTGAGAACAATTCAGAATTGAGAGAGCTAAAAGGAGACACCGTATATCAGGCCTTTTCTTCCCAGGGCATTTGCAGGCAGGATAGCCATGGTTTCCAGAACATTCTCTTCACATTTTTCTTTTGTGAGTGGCAGCACAGAATGTTTACCAAAGGCTTTTAAAAACAGAATCTCACCAAACAGTTGAGAAAAATATTTAACAACCAAGGCAAAGCAATTACAGTCAAATTTTCACCTAGAGATTTTCATCTGAGGTGTGGGAGGCAGAGAGAAGCCTCTTAACACATCGGTCTGAACCTAGAATGAGGATGAAAAGAGTTGAATCTGCCAATCATTGTCAACAAACCCATATCTTTGAATCTCAGAGTGAAACGGCAGGGCCAGCTGTCCATCTGAAAGTGCTTCTACCTTCTATGAACAGCGCCACTGTTTGGTGATGGCTGACTCAAGTTTCTGAGCGGCCATGTGAGGACAGGCCAGACATGGACATCCGTACCAAAACATGGAAAAGGTCCAAATGTGACAGATCTCTCTTTTCCATTATGTGTGTTGGGCAGCAGCATCATCTTCAGCTACTGAAGATGACAACATGAGATGATGCAACTAGTCCCAACGGTAAAAGCCCATACAAATGTGTAAACCTGGGAGGAAATTAACATCACTGGAGTTAATACTTTCCTCCAACTTCTGCCCTGTCATCTAGCCGATTTACATTTTATAATCTTGGCTTTTATTATTCATTTTCATTACAATTTGATTCTTGCACAGTAATTATTCCCTTTAGGGCCAATACTTTCTGGATGCAATGAGATTGGACATAATTTCTTCAGAAGGAACGAACAGCAAGAACCTACGTGTACCTTCCATTCCCAGAAAGGTCTGATTTAGTCTAGTTCAAGAGAGCAGGAAATGAAAGCCATGGCATAAAATGGTAAAATTCCAGCCGGTGTGGACCAGAGGCATCGTTCAGTATCAGAAAGCATTAGTTGGTATGGGTGAAAGGCAAACACGTCACAGAGGCTTTTTACACCTTACCTGGGCCATCTGCCTCTCCAGTTTTGATCGGGGAATATCATCAAAGTAGTTTTCATTTCTTCTCCTCCTTGCATCGCCCTGCATGATAATGTGAGGAACGTCTAGGGAGCCACCAGTGGTGTAAGTGCTTTGGCTAAGTGATGGAGACAACTGAGGAGGAGTGTGATTACCACTGGGTTCCTGAATGGAAATACATCATGAAGTAAATACCACATTTTTGCGGCTAAGCTTTGGTTGCAAAATTGTGAAATACTGAACAAGACAAATGGCGGGGCTGGGGACTCATTTTTGAATCAACTGCGAAGGAATGGGTGACGTTCCACCATTTTATGAATGGTGTTATCTAGTTAATAGTTTTCCCCCTAAGGATCTCAGGCCAAAGGCTTAAAGCATAAAGGATCAGCTGTTTTCTTACATCGGCAAAGTCGGTGATCTCAGGGGAGAGGACACAGACGTCGGGCAGCCTGGACACTGTCCCGTGTGTTACAAGGGAAGGAGCCATGTCCTCACGTGGACAGAGAGTCCTCCCTGGCAGATTTCACAATGAGGATGCTAAAATGGGAAGGGTGGGGCTTGATCCTCCATCAGGGAGTGGTCTGGCAGTTGGGTGGGGCACAGGACATAGTACGGACAGCGGGTATGTCGCACGTGCAGACGGCAGGGTGACACACACAATGACCTTCAGTGGTACAGATGACCCAGGCTGGGGCAACCGGTCAGAAGTAAGACAAGGGGCAGCTTACAGCTGTGCTCTAGTGCTTGCGAGAAACAGGTGGGTTGGAAGGTACTGATTCCCAGACCCGCCCCAGATGTTCTGGACCTCCTCTGACAAATTAAGGTTCTGCACTTTTTCTTGGGAATCTCATCTCTGTGTGTTGTTCTCCTAAATCTCTTCCAGGGAGTCAGAGGGACGGGTGCAGGAGGGAAGGAAAGAGAGTCGAGTAAGCGGCAGGGGACGGGTCCTTTAAGCAGTCATTTTAGGGTGGTTATACTGCCAGTGCCTACATCTTCCTCCCCTTTTGTGTGGCTACACCAAGGCAAGATTAGAAAGCCTCATTTTTCTCCCAATTTATTGGAATCTCCTCTTATCGAGGGAGAAAAATAGGTCCCATTTCTACTCTTACTGTCCCCGAAGCTCTTAACTAGCCTCCAATGTCCCAGGGTATCCCAATTGCCTCGATAATCACTTTTCCTAAGGGCTACCTCCCAGAGCCAGTTCTCTCAGATGTCCTGAAATCTTTGTGCATGTTCTTTAAAAGTGAACCAGACTCAAATCGCAACAGCTCCCCTCCTGCACAACCCTCTGCTTGGCGGTGGCGATGCGGTTTGCTGAAATTCACCGGTAAGAGGCATTCTACCGAACCTCATCACTGGCCGTTCAGTCTCCGTGCCACACTGTGCTCACCTTTTATCATCACCGCCTCTTCCAACACTTACAGAAAGGGAATCAGAAGCGAGCAAGTGCAGGACTCAATAAAGAGAACAGAGCTAGTCCTCTCCAACTTCTCCTGGAGATCCCAGCTTCTTGGACGAATTTTAGGAAAGTCCTTACAGGCCTCTGAAAGCCACTAACCACTGGCTGCTCTATTCTGCCCACGGTCATCTCTCTCATTCGTTCTCTTTGTTTCTTCCATCTTGCCTATCTTCCTTTTCCACTATATTTCTCTCTCCCCGACCTAAGGTTTCTCTCTAGATTTGCTAACCCATAATTCTAAAATATAGCTGAGCCCTGGCTGGTGTGGCTCAGTGGATTGAGCGCTGGCCTGCTGAACCAAATTCCTAGTCAGGGCACATGTCTGGGTTATGGGCCAGGTGCCCAGTAGGGGGTGTGCGAGAGGCAACCACACATTGATGTTTCCCTCTCTTTCTCCCTCCCTTCCTCTCTCTCTCTAAATAAGTAAATAAATAAAATCTTTAAAAAATATATAGCTGAAATAGTTTATTCAATAAAGTTCTAGCTTCTCTATCCTTAATTTTTAAAGTGGGTAAAGCTGGGATATTTACTTCTTAAAAAAAAAATCAGAAGACCCTAAGGTTAATTTTAAATTGATCTTTACTTAACTGTGGCCTCTGAATGATTTTCTTTCTGTGGGTTTGAGAAGTTTGACAGAAATCTCATTTCCTCTCTCTCGGCGTAGGAGTGTGGGTTGGAGTAGCGGGAGGGGTTCTTTAAAGGTGGAGATTTGTCTGACGTGTATCTAAATCTCAAAAATACACATTTCACCAAAAAAGAAAAAAAATCTTGTCTTACCAAACGCAATCAGAAGTAAGACTGTTTTGTATACGGGAAAGGTAAGCTACGTGGGAAGCAGCCTGTACGTCCTGATCTGTTGCTTCCGTCATTTCCTTACATGGCCCCGAATAAATTTTGGGTATACGAGTGGAGAAGAAAATGAATATGCTGAGCACTTACCCTGAGGGTGATGGACCGAGGGGGCTTCTGTGGTGGATCCTCGTGCAGCCTGTCTCCCAGAGATGCCAAAATACGTTTCCTGTGGCCAATCAAATTGATTTTTAAAACCTGAAACAAACATACATTTGGGTCAAATATTTCATTGGAGAAAAGTAATTTTGATATGTCCTAAAGATGAAGGAATGAGAGGAGACTTGTGCAAAGCTACCTCTGCACCGTGCAAAATGTGTGAGATCACTGTGAACCTTTGAGTCCGGAAAGAAATAACTGCTTGGGACCGTCTGGAGCGGCAGGCGGAGAAGTGGGGGCAGGAAGAGAACACAGAAACGGTGCCCCTTCCGCGCAGGCTGCCCAAGAGGCCCGTCCTCCACCCAGCAGCCGCGAGACCCTTCAAAAGCACAAGTCAAGTCTTTTCCCTAACCAGCTGAAGTCTCCCATAGCTTGCTACTGCTCTTAAAACAAAGCCTGAGTCCTCACCTGGCCTCAAGGCCCCACAGGGCTGGTTGCCCACTGTCTGTCTCTGTGTCCCTGCCTCCTTCCCCTCCACTCAGGATGCTCGGTCACAGCGGCCTTCTCTTTTCCTTGACCGTTCGTTCAGTATGCATTCTTGCCTTGGGGCCTCTACCACCGCTTGTCCATCTGCCGAGAATTCTGGTCCCGAGACTGTCACGAGATTGTCACAAGGTTGTCACAGGACGCCTTCTCGTCCCTCTGGGCACTGCTCAGGTGTTGTCTCCTCACAAAGGCCTCCCCATACGTCCTCACTAAAAGCGCCGGGCCCCAACACCATGGTGTTCTGCTTTGTGTTTCTCCTTTTCTCGTTCTCCGAGATTATTTACGGGGTAGTGTTTGTGTGCCTCTCTCCCCCAGGCAGCTTCCTGAGAGCAGGGTCGTGGTGTGCCTTTATTGCTTATTCCCCCAACTCCTAAAGCAATGCCTGAAATAGCAGGGGTTCAGTGAGTAGGAAAGAATGAATGTTAATATAGACACAAGTAGCAAAGTAGGGTTATAATCAAGCACTGCCTACTTGGGGGACTCTCAGTCTCCCTAGGATGGGATTTTAAGTCTGACAGTGCAGCGAAGGGCATGTTGTAGAAAAGATGACAAAGAGAATTAAGATTTGAAAAGAGCCTCCGTTCCTACCCTTCCTGGAGCTTTGCCTGCTCTGCCCCACGCAATCCTCCCTGCCCCCTATCTGGAAGGGTCCCTTCTTGCTTTACAGGTGAGGAGACAGAGGGTTAGTCAGACTGGTTAAGTTGCCTGTCCAAGAGCCAGTATGAGGGGGCACTGGGACTTGAATCAGGTTTGCTGATTTCAGAGCTTGTTCTACTCCAAGGAAAGCTGCAAAGTTTGGGCAGATCTCCAAATATTAATACAACATATAAATGCATTCACAAGAAATGTATTTACCCTTCCCCTGCTCACATGCCATTCCAGGAGATAGCACCTGTTTCTGGGTAACTGGTTCCTAAAGTATACTACCCACTGGGTAAATGATTTAAAATTCTTTCTCTCTTTTCAAGGGGGTGGGGTGAGCATTTCATCCTATACTAACATTGCATTTTTATTTGCCTATTTGTCAATTAGCATATTGACTTTTCTGCCTAAATTTATTTAGATTTTAAATAAACACTTAAACTGTCCACATGCACCACATCCCAATGATTTTACAAACCGTCACCCTCCCAGGCTGATGAACCCCAATCTTTGTGGTTTGTTTTCACAGAGCAGGTCCTCCTTCCCTTGGGTCATTTTTGATTCTCTTTCTCTGTGCCATTTTCCACCCTAGCACAACCACTTAAAGTTTGTTGAAAAAATGCTCACAACATTCCAGGTATAAGTGAACCATGGCTTTACATTTGAATAGCGTACTATTTTCTGCTTTTAATTTCCTTTTCAAATGTCCCTCTTAACCACTTTTGATTTCCTACTGTAGTTAAAAGGCCATCCTTTTAGCTACAGTAGGTATAGCTACTGTAGGTATACAGTAGGTATACTGTAGGTATACAGTAGGCTTAGCTACTGTAGCTAAAAGGCCAGCCTTTTCATAGGGTTAATAACTAGGGACAAACACACACACTGTAAAATCTCTTAATTTTGCTAGAGCTGATAGTTCAAAGCCCTCTAATCTTGGAAAGATGGTTTGAATTATTTCTCCCTAAATTCCTTACCATACAGTTGTCCACACAGAAACCCATCTGCTCACTCATACAGCCCTGTGTATTCTTTCTGCATTTATATTAGTCAGCCTGGCATTTCGCTACCTGGAAGAGCTCGGCAGTTTTTTGCAAATCTGGAATTTCACCATAAACTCCTTCTCTCAGATGATTTACAAATATACTAAGTAATGTGATCCTGGTGCTGCTTACTTGCAGGCAAAGCTGTTTATATGATCCAGATAAATGCCTTTGTATTCTTACATTGTTTCCTTTTTTTAAGCATGAAGATCAAAGAACTTCCGCATTTCAGAAAGATACAAAATACATTGGAAAAGGGTAATGTTAGTCTAAAAACACAACATTTTCTCGTTCTTATTTTGCCAAAGGCTTCTATTGGAGACACTGGTAAATTCCTTCCAGAAAATCTCCACTGCCTTTCTCCCAGTAGGTAATTGAATCTGATGCTGAGGGTGCTATCTGGGTCCTGCTAAGAAATGCTTTTTAGAGTAATATAGACATTCAAAATTATCCTGACAAGTAATGGACACTAAACAACAAATAACTGGTGAAACTGAGCTAGTGTGACCCCCGCTGCCACTTCTGGTTTACTCTCTCACAGCTCAGTTGTCGGCAAGTGACCTGACTCCCTGGGTCTCCATTTTCTCACCTATAAAGTGAGAAGGTTAATGCCAATCTCAAATGTTGCTGGGAAGATGAAGAATGAAATTGTGAGAACAACCAGCAGAGTTCCTGGCACAGAGAAGATGCAACCTTGCTGGTGTGCTTATTCCAGCTAACGGACTCAAAGCATGCACAGAAATCCTGATCCAGAAAAGCAGAGACTTGGTCATTTTCCTAGCTGATCAGATCATCAAACAAATTCACTTGTGCTTTGCACGAAGAGACATGGCTAACCTTGGAAAAGCCCTCATTGAAGTGGTATGTACTGGTGGGAAGGGATCCAGTTTCTAGCTATTGGGTTAACACTAGACTTAATCTGAAAGAATGTATGCTGTTCTTCCATGCACACCATTTAATCTGCGACAGGAGTTGAACTGAGCCATTTGCTGGAGCTCCATTGCTGTGTCCTTCGCAGAACTACCCAGAAGAGGATGGATGGGCAGATAGATAGATAAAATGAAAAATTTAATGCAGAGTGATGATTCTTATCAAGAACATTTGGGTAACTCCTTAATTATTAGAAATGACTACATATCACGAAAGATAATGATAACTATTACTAAACATTTGCTATGTTCTAGTTCTACATTCTAATTGTGTTAGACACTGCACCAAGTGCATTATGTCTGGGTAACATTTTCATTCCCATTTTAGAAATGCAGACCTTGAGACTCAGGAATACTAGGTACCTTGTCTGTGGTCACGTTGCTGACAGGTCACGGCCAGGATTCCACCTGATTCTTAGCCTGCTCTTTCCCACTCACCATCCTCTTCCTCTTGGTATTAACCCCTATACCTCAGCTACACCACTGCTTTACATCGTTATGATGTGTCTGAAGACGGTGCTTTTTATTTTGAGTTGTCACGTTCAAAACATTTAAACTGGGTCTTGACCATCTGAGAAACATTAAAATCACAGAGTTTCAGTTTTGGACAAGGCTTACAGCAGTGCTAAAGCCAGACCAGAAGAGCGCAGGCAGGTGCCCTGCAGAATTCCCCATGAAATGCATAGACACGTATCCGTGGCTTTTCGAAAAGTTTGCTTTACACTGCTTTGCTTTTATGACAGACCTACATTCATGCCTGTTGTTGCTAAGAAATCTGAAGAGGATTTTCACTTCTACATAAAAAGGTGAAAATCAAAAGTAGTATTTGTTTTGCAGGGTGCTGTTAGAGAGGCAGCGCACCCCCCAAGCAGTGAGGGTGGCCCACCAAACTCCTTTCCCCAGAATCACACTCTGCATCCTAGCATCAATCTGCTGCAGCTTTGGACTCTGTGAGCATCTGTGTTCTATCTCCATTTATTTTGTGCATCTGTTATTAGTAAGATATGTCCTAGGGTACTTTCTTCTTTGATTTGTGCCATTTCAGCTCATAGGAATGCTCTACCTTCAAATAGTGGGGGACACCTGTATAGACAAAGACCAGGAAGTCCTCATCAACTCAGGAGCAGTCCCGGTTGGCTAATAGTAGAGTGACAGGGAGGGTGACATTTGGCTTCAAAACTTCCAACTCAACAATATGAAATCTAATCAGCAAGACTATCACAGAAAGGATTCCAAGGAAAGATAGCCATTATGGGCAAGTCAAGTCCAAGGACAGTTGGGTTTGCCTTGAGCGAGAGCAGCTTAACATTTGACCATCACTGTCATCATTTTAAGTGGTAGGGAAGTAGTGAAATACTACCACCCCAGGTACCATGACTGATGACTAGTCAGTTTACAAACACTTAGTTTTCAAAAAGCTGGGGGTTGGGGGGAGGGGAAGCCGGAGCAATGGTTACTGTGGTAGAGAAAAAATCTGTATGTTTTCATTACTGTGTGGGTGTACCGAATGTACAAGGAGCCCAATGGGAGTAAAAGGTAAAGCAATGGTGATATATTGGGGATTTAGTTATTCTAAGACATTGACAAAATTCAGTTCAACTCAAAAAACACCAATTTCTGTCACAAATTATTTGGAGAACTCAAAGGGGAAACTTGGAGAGATTGAGCACAAATAACTATAGTGTTCAACCATTAACTAAGAAAAAATTATTATACATATGAGCATAAGAATAGGGTTCCAATTGCCTAGTTCCGATAGATAAAAGTTACTGCACGTGTTTTCCTAATGGTTTTTACTACAACTATCACGAGAAATGTGGGTCAAAGGCAAGGAATGTTACTGAAGCAGCATGGGCCTGCCGCAGGTTGGTACCCATTCATCAGAGCACTAGCTATCTCCACAAATTTCCTGCAGTGTCGATTAAATGGAAGAACTGCAGAAACCCCATTGCAAATTCCAGCACTGGGAGAATGACTTTGCACTGTGACAATGCTATACTATTATGGCACTGTCATTTATGTCTCTGGGTTTCGCTGTGGGAATTCTGCTAGACAATTCCATGACGCTACCCTTGCACTGAATAGCTCACATCAGAACAGCAATGCCAAAAGCCAGTGTGCCTAGACTTCTATTTTTTCCTTTTAAAATTTAATGTGCTATAAAGTAAACATGTTAAATTTAAGGTGATGTAAATTAACCATTGTTTTTTTCTTCATCTGTTTTTAAAAAATTGAACAATGTTTCGATTATAATAATAATACTGCTTTCCCGTGGTAGAGACAGAAAATACAGAAAAATGAATAAGAGAACAAGGTATCCACGGTCTATTTGCATTTAGGTATATTTCCTTCCATGATTATGCTTTGTAGTGGTCACACTGTAAATACAATTTTCTCCTTAAATTTTTGCCCCAATATTAAAGCTAAAGAGCTCTCCTCCATATTCAACTCTCAGCAGACATTTTAAGGAACTCCGTTATTAGCACAGTATCGCTTTAGAGAAGCATGTCGTAATTCACTGACCGTTCCCCCTTGTTGCTGGAAGTTCAGTTTGTGATTCTTTTCTGGATATCAAACATGCTATGTCCTTAAAAAAAATCCTATCCTCCTACAATTTCCATTTTCATGGCTACGTTTGCTTAGACACGATAGGAAAAACACCAATGAAAACTGCAAGAATGCACATGAGTCATGAAGGAAAGTCACGTCTCTATGTTCCGCCTGAAATCTCAATCTGTTTATTGCCGGCTGGACCAGGGCCTCCAGGGAAAATGGCAAATCCACGTAATCTTCCTCAGTGTCACATTCTGCATTTGTGCTATTTTGGAGCTCAGATCTAGCTGACAGACGTGAAATAACGCATGTAGCTGGAGTCCCCCAGAGATTACACATGCAGCATTGCTGAGCACACCAGCCATTCCAGTCATCGCGGCACAGCCTTTTCATTTCTGCATTTTACTTAGAGAGCAATTTTTGCTTTGTTTTTATTTAAATGGTCTTCAGGATGAAACAGCTCTGTCGGCACTTGGAATCCCCCTTCCATTTTAAGGGGGCAGACTGTCCCCACTTTCCCTTTTTAGTTACTTGCCAACTAAGGACAGCAGCTCCCACGCAAGCCTAGATGGCTTGTCTGGCTTCTGAGTGGCCTCTTCCAGCAAAACGGCAAGTGTCCTCTGAATTTCTGGTCGTCTGGAATGCCCAGATGAAAGTTGGGGTGGAAGTTTATCTGCTTTGTTCTCATCCACAGGACTAAAACTGCAATTAAATGGGAAGGATTTCCCCGCTCCTTGGTTACAATTTTTAAACATTTCCTACCTGAAAGCATCCAGACAGAAGTACCTGTGTGTCATCCAATTTCCACTCCCACAATTCCAGGAATCCCAGTTTGAAATGGCATCTAATTCCGACTATGACATTTTTCTCTCTTATTTCTTGGACTGTGATAATCCATGTCTGGCAGTGGTATGGTGGAAGCAGAAGGTCACTATATCTGTTTTTTTCTCTCACTCTTGTTCTAGCTAAGTGATCTTTTACACTTTTGCATCGTGATGTTAGAGGGTCAATGATAATCTCATTCAACAAACATTTATTGAAGGTCTTTCACATATACCATCATGCTATGCGATTTGTGAGCCACAAAGAAGAAAAAATATCCAGTCTTCTAGGGCTGTCAATCCAGTAGTTGGAAAAATGTTTTCAAATTGTATGTGTATATTTCTATCTATTATGTATCCATATCCCCATCCATCCATCCATCCATCCATCCATCCAACAAATACATATGTTTACACAGCCTTCCAAGACTAAAAGAGATTTCTGTAGATTGAATAAGAATGACTAGGAAGCTGCTCTGGAAATTATAAAGCACTGAACTAAGGCATTATTTCTCTCTTAAGTACAGCAGAAACTTAAAACTTCTTACTCTATCCTTGAATAACCCTAACTGCAAAATTTTTAATACTACCTTTGTTATGTAAATGTATGATTTTATGGATATCTCTGCATAGATTTTAGATTAAGAACCATGCCTTTCACTTCTCCAGCCCTCTCTATTACCTAAAATTCCTTCTACTCCAGCCAGCCTCCCATGTCTCCAACAGTGTCTTGTAGGTCTCTCTGGCCCCCACACACAACACCTTTGCATATTCTGGAGACTTTGCTCCTCTTTTCATTAGACTCTTGCAAGCATGAAATCGAGATCCACCAAAAGCCCTCCTTGCTCCCGCTGGACTACAGCAACCTCTTTCTCTGAATTTCTCTAGTAGTCAACCGGACTGTCAGCTCTGGAAGGTCAGACACAGCGTCACTGCATCATAGGGTCCCTCATAGCACCTAGCACACAGGTACACCCTTCAAGGGGCATCCCTGAAATCTCAGATCTCACCCCTTATGCATGGACAACAAATGAAGTGGGGGAAATGTCTCTGGAAGGCAAAGAGGACAAGCAAAAAGGGCCAAAACCCTGTTTCTTTCCCTTTCGACTCTCGGGAGTTTTCTATTCCGTCTGAGCTGTAGTACCTTGGTTGCTTTACCTCAGTTGCTGTGAAGAAAACTTCCTTACTTCCCACTGTCTGTAACTCCTCCCCTTTACCTCGAACACTTCATCTAAGGGAAAAAACCACTCTGACTAGATTTTCCAAATGTTCCTTTCCTTCTGCTATTACTTTTCAAAGAAACTGCTACTAAATAGTCAGCAAATAATAGTTTGTATGACAGATGTCATCCAAATGCACTTGTGTTAACTTACGGGGAGGAGAAGAGGTTCCAAGTCAAATAGCTCCAGAGAGAGCAAAGGGCAGTGAGAATGAGGGGGTGGGCAGGTAGGAGTGTGTGCCTGTTCTGAGGGTAGTCTGTTTCAATAAACAAGAAATACTAATTATGAAGAAATGAGAACATCTTTGATGGAAAGAGAGACCTTAATTGTATAATTGCCTCTGAGCATTTAAGGGTTCTGGAGGTAGAAAGGCTTCTTTTGTAATCAAGGAGAATCTTAGGTTTATTTGTAAAGCTCTCTGAATTACCTCTTGATGAAGGTACTAATTTTCTGATTATATTTTCACATAAACATTACTCCAGAAGATTAAAAAAAATTCAAACCAACCAACCAATCAGTTCTTAACCAATTTCCCTGTAAAGTTACTTTTAAGTACAGCTTGCTGCAAATTCAGTTTTCTTAAGAAAAATTTGGTTTGCATTGCTCATAAGCCAATCATCAGGATTACTTAAGGAAAATTTTATTACAAAAGAAAATGGGAAATATGTACTACCATCCACATCTGAAGTTATTCTTGGAAATGTGATGATGGGCTAATAGCATTTAAAATCTGCAATCACTTTGCACTATTATCGATACATTAAAATGCTCTGCAAACCTTAGCCTGGTAGCTCAGTTGGTTAGAGCCTCGTCTTTTTTTTTTTTTTTTTTTTAAGATTTTTTTTTTCCCTTTTAGATTTTTATTTATTTATCTTTAGAGGGGAAGGGAAGGAGAGAGGGAGAGAAACATCAATGTGCGGTTGCCTCTTGTATGTCCCGTGACGGGAACTGGCCTGGCAACCCAGGCATGTGCCCTGACTGGGAATTGAACTGCGATCCTTCGGTTCGCAGGCCCGCGCTCAATCCACTGAGCTACACTAGCCAGGGCTAGAGCCTCGTCTTGATACACCAAGGTTGCAGGGTTGATCCCTGGTTAGGACACATACAAGAATCAACCAGTGAAGGCATGAATAAGTGGAATAACAAATAGATTTTTCTTTCTCTCTCTCTCTAAAATCAATACATACAAATTTAAAAAGTGCTCTGCAGCTTAAGAAGTAGAGAGGCCTCAGTTTTGCTTATATTTTGCTAACTACACAGGTTATTTATTGTTTTTGAGGGTTTTTTCCAACTTATTTCCTTTCATTTTTGAGATCATAAAACTTAGGATCCTTATTATATGACCAATGTGGTCAATAATGTAAATAAGATTATCTTTAACAAAATTCAATATTAACATATATCTACATATTATAAATTAAGCTGAAATATGCAAAATACATAGATATACCCATGTTTGTAAGGAGAAGCTTTAAGGCAATCAATCTCAAGAGACAATCCCAGGTAAGTAGAGGCCTGATCATTCAATGGTTGGATCATAAATGGTCTCCTTTTCTGCTCTTTTGCTGCCTTCTTCTTGCTGTTTAGCTACTTTAACGGCACAAAACGCCCTCCATCGGAGGGTAAAAGAGGGAGAGAGGCAATGAATTCAAACAAGTCAATTCTGTGTTTTTTCTTTTTCTTTTTGTCAGCAGCTGTGATAAAAGAACGTGGCGTGGGAGGAGGCAAAAATCTATCTAAAACTAGCTAAAATTAAGGTTTAAAAAATCTGTGTATTTTACTAGCCCAGAGAGTTACTACTGCTCTTTAGGACTGGGTGTTAGCGCACTTTGGCCGGTGTGTGGAGGGAGAAGGATGTGAAGGGTTTAAGGAAGCATTTCTAAGGAAAGTTGATATTGCTGTTAGTCCCCGGGACAAGCTCAGGATGAGGGAGCAGGATGACAGTGGGAGATTGGGAGACAGATTCAATCCCCTGTCTTCCATAGTTCCCCCTACCCTCATTGGCTATCTTCCTCCTTATCTCCTGGAGAATCACATAAGACTGGGACTCACCATTTACCCATTAGAATGGCTAAAATGAAGAAGACTGACAATGTCAGGTGGTGGTGAGGATGCGGAGCAACTGGAACCCTCATGTTGCTAGTGGGAAGGCAGCTGATAATCTGTTGTTTGGAGGATTGCCAATATCTCACACTATGACCCCGTTTCTTACCATACGACCCAGCGAATCTACTCCCAGTTAGCAACCCAAGAGAGAAATGAAAACATATAACCACACAAAGATCTGTAAATGAATACTCAAATGGCAATTTTCATCACAGCTGAGAACTGGAAACAATCCAAATGTCCCATGAGCTGGTGAATAGATAATTAAAATGCAGTATATTCAAGGCAAAGGACTGCAGGCACACGCTATAGCAGGGACAAAGCCAGGCACATAAGATTACATGTTGCACGATCCCACTTGTATGATGTCTTTAGAATCTATAAAACTCTATCTACGGAAAGCAGATCATATGAATGGCTGTCTAGGGCAGATGGCCCCGGGGAGCGAAGACTGACTGCAGTGGCCATCAGGATACTTTTTAGGCTAAAGGAAATGTTCCGAAGCCAGTTTGCATGAATGGTTGGACAACTGCATAAATTTACTAAAACGCATTGAACTATATATACTTAAAATGGGTGATTTTATGATCTATAATTATATCGCAATAAAACTGTTAGAAATGAATAATGCAGAGAGAAAGCATCCAGTATTCAGTATTCAGTAAGTGTAGGATGAATAAGGCCATCCCTGAGGCTACAACTCAGGTTGCTCCAGACAGAAACTACCAGCCTCCTGGAATGCGCCCTTTACCAGCTGGACTGAAGGGTGGGCAATGCAGAAACCGCATGGCGTCCTGAACATTTCCAGAGAAACGTGACTCAGAGGGAAGCTCTGCTCTGGCTGCTTAGTGCTGTTGAGCTATAGGTTCACGGGGGAGCAGGATAGTCTTTCTTTTACGTGTACAATAAATTAGTACCTATGACTTCCCATACGTATTTTTGAGTCTTAATCCTCGTAGCCATGATGCTTTGGTAAGATGTTTATGCTTTCTAAACGCTTACAGCAAATGGTTTGTGAACGTATGAAAGGAGTGTAGGGATCCCTGGGAGCCAACGCAGGTTCTACAGCGGTAATGAATGGGTGGTGATAAGGAGATTACCTCAAGCACTAGAGAATAAGGTTGCATTCTAAGCACTAATCACTTCCACAGGGTGAAAGGAGACAGAATGACTTTCTGGCCCAGAAAGAGCCAATGGAATAGACTGGCAATGTGACTACGGTTTAATCAGTGATATTGAAACCCAGCTAAACAAAGAAGGTATAGTGTCAGGGTGGGGTGGGCCTGCAAGCAAGAGTAGAGCGCAGATTCAGGCAACGAAACCATGGATAAAAGGATCAGAGAGCCAAGTGCTGGCATATCATTGGGAGAGTGCTTGAATGTGGAGTAAGTAAACTTTTTGATCACTTAAGAGGTATTCTCTGCCATTGGACTAGGGCTATTTCACTGGTCCTTGTATTGATCCTACTAAGACATCCCTCAAAATTCTCTTTCCTCCTATACCATGTGCATCAGGAAGCAGTAATCCCCGAGTCAGTTTTCTAAACACCAGGAATGGAAGTGCTGAAGATGGGGAGATGCGGAGCCTTTGGTCACAGTTAGAGAATTCTTCCCACCCTTCGATGGCATATTGAAAATCTTTTTTTCTTTCTTCTACTGATTCCAGAGAGAGGAGAAGGGAGGGAGAAAGAGAGGGAGAGGAACAGCAATGTGAGAGAGAAACATCGGTTGCCTCTTGCACGTGCCTTGACCGGGGACTGAACCCGTACCTTAGGCCTGTGCCCTGACCAGGAATTGAATCCACGACCTTCTGGTTTGTGAGACACCCAACCAACTGAGCCACAGCAGCCAGGCCAGATTGAAATTTGTTTTAAATAAAATTTTTATGTACTGATTTTGAGAAAGAGAGAGAGTAAGGGAGAAAAAAAGAGAACAGAGACAGAAACACTGACTTGTTCCACTTAGACATGCACTGACCAGCTGATTCCTTTATGTGCTCTGACAGGATATCACACTTGCAACCTTAGTGCATTGGGACGATGATGTCACCAACTGAGCTGCCTGGCCAGGGCCCAGATCGGAAATCTTGATACCCTCTTCTCTCATCAATGAATTCAGCACCACCGAGGCACAAGAATCTGCCCCGCAGGCATGGTGATCAGGAGCAGGGATCAGTGTCAGGGCGACTTGGGTGAGCCCGACTCTGACACTATGCGTGACTTTGGGTCAATTACTTAACCCCTTTGAGCTCCACCTAACTCATCCAAAAATAAGGGGGTTAAAAAATAGTGTGTCTATTGCTTCAGAGTTGGGACTAAATGAGATACTTGAAAAGTACTTAGCATAGTGCTTTGCATCAAATGAGTCTCAGTAAGTGGGAACTCATTCAGTTTCCCCAGCCCAGTGTTCTGCACCAAAGGGCCAAGCCCACCGCACATCAACGCCACAGCCTGAAACACTGCAGCCACCGGTCAGACAGCTTTCCTCTGGCAACAACCCCTGTGCTGTCAGCCACTCCTCTTTCCAAACTTCAGTGGTCTCATTAAAAATGAGTTTTTGCTGCACTGTATTAATTTCCTTTTTCTTTTGACAGGGTTCTTAGTATGAGGTTGACAGAACAGGAGAATGCCATGGATATAGTCTTTGATTCCAATAAAGCCCTCGATGAAATCTTTCATGATCTATAAGAATGGGGGGGCTCTATGAGAGAAAAAATTAAGTGGGATCACAGCTGGCTGTCCATCTACACCCAAGAGACTTGCTAAATGACGCTGTCGGAGCCTGTAGGGGGACCACTGATTGAATGCCACAGGGCTCTCTGCCTCTGCATTTTACTCTGTTCAATATTTTCATTAATGGCATCAAAGCAGACATAAGAGGAATGGTTATCAGTTGTTCAATGACATAAAGCTGTGAAGGATGTTTAATATGGTAATACGCCAAGGCAAAATTCAACTCTCCCCTCCACCCCCTGGCCAGGCTGAAAGGCCATGCCGACACCAAAAAGATGCAACTTAAGAGGGATAAATGTAATGCCCTCCATTAAGGCTCCGAAAGAAATCTGTTGTGCAAGTTCCAGATGGGAGCAGATATGGCTTCATCACGGTTTCAAGAAATATCTGAGTTTTCACTTGGACCCAGGGAGAGGTTTAGTGGAAAGAACGCAAGACTGAGGGTCAGAAGGGGCAGGGAACACACCTGTATAAAATGACTTTGCAAAACAAATAATCTCATTTACCTTCCCACCCAGTCTTAAAGGCTGGTTAATTATCTCTCATATATAAATTAATAAACTGGGACTCAGGAAGTTTAGCGACTTGCCAGAGTAGGTGACAGCCAGGATGCGAGTCCGGGTCTGACTTCCAAAATTCATGCTCTGTCTCTTCCTTGTACCCCGCTGGTATTTCTCTCCTACAGATAGATGCTGAGAGGTCCCACTGAGACAATTTTTAACAGAAGCGCCCAGCACAGTGCCTGGCACACATCCTCTGTTCCAAAGTGCTTGGTCTGGCCCTGACCCGTGTGGCTCAGTGGGTTGGGCGTTGTCCTGAAAAAACAGAAGACTGCCGGTCGGATTCCTGGTCAGGGCAGAAGCCTGGGTTGCAGGTATGGTCCCTGGCTGGGCATGTACAAGAGGCAACCGATAGATGTTTTTCTCTTGCATCGCCGTTTCTCTCCCACTCTTTCTCCCTCCCTTCTCCCCTCTCTAAAAAATAATAAATAAATAAAAATAAACAAATATTTAAAGAACTGACTGGTCTGTTCTCAGGACACATTTTGTTGTAGGGGTGTGTGCTTACATCTACATGAATGGCACTTTATCACAGCAGGAAAGCTGCAGGTCACTCAAAGTCTTTCCAAATTTGTCCATGAACACAACCATCACAGAACTGACTCTTGTCCATTTTTAAACATTTCTTTCGCTCTTACACTATTATTCCAAAATGCGGAATTCCACCAGAGAAAGCTCTGGCCAGGAAACAGGTAGTGGGAATTTGAGGGCAATCTGAAATCTGTCAGTCAGAAATGATTCCTGCATAATGAAAACTTTTTTTCTTAAATTAAGGTAATTCGCAAGGGCTGCATTAGTGGTTTAATGTTGCATATTTACATGATAAAACCTCAATTACCTTTAGATAATGAGGTAGTGTGTTATGTAACCTTAGTATAATGATATGCATGTAGAATGTACACAATTTTCACTCAATTCAATGATTTAATTAGTATATTCTATGGTTAAATGCTTTTTCCCTCATTGTTGTTGGAGTCTTTATGGAAATTCTTCTTAAATATGTACACATGTTATATATAAAATGTCTTATATATATTATATAACATTTGGAATTTTCCCTAAATAGGTATATATTTAGAAACAGAATATATAATATATTAAAATATATACTTAGGAAGAATGTCGAATATTATATTGTACAGAATATATAGTCTCCCTAGACCTCTATATAGAGCCAATATATAATATATGTAAATATTTAGGAAGAATTATAAATATTATATGTAATACATAACGTATAATCTCTATATAGCTAATATATACACATACACACACTTTGCCCCTCCCCTAACTAAACGCTGTTTACCAATGGCCCTTGATTCTTTCCTGGGTATCTGGAGACCCGCCCAGTATCTGAGCCATGTTCTGTGAGGACCATGAGTCCTTGGGCCACAGTACTGCTGCCAGAGGAGGCTGAGAAAGGCACTCTGGCCCTAGCATCATCCTAGGTTTTGCTGGATCAGTTGTTTGTCATAGTCTTTTGCATTAAAAGCAAGGGCTGAAAACATTAGCTATGTAAAAATTCCAGTTAATGGAGGGTTTATAGTAAAATATATAATTATTTTTTTTGAGGGGTGGTGAGCTCCTTTTAACTTTCTCTCCTTCCTTCTCTTTGCCTTGGCTCGCCATGACCCACAAAGTGGGAGAATGGAGAGAATGGAGAGTCGTTACAAAGATGGAG
The DNA here is from genome assembly GCA_039655065.1 of Glossophaga mutica. NCBI lineage: Eukaryota > Metazoa > Chordata > Mammalia > Chiroptera > Phyllostomidae > Glossophaga > Glossophaga mutica. The sequence goes on along the minus strand of CM077304.1, from coordinate 17,649,561 downwards.
CCGTTTGCTGATGCTGGTGCTGGGCCTGTGCCCCATCCTGGCAAGCAGAGGGACGGCCTTGGTGAGTGACCGGGTTGCCCTGGGCAGTAGATGAGCTGAGAACCTCTGCAGTAAACTGTCTCACACGGATGTGGAAAGAAGTGACGCTTCCGGGGATGGAGGACTGATTCTTCAGGGGCGAGAGCACTTAATCTGTGATGAAGTGGGACACTCCCTTCAGGTGTTCAAGGCACAGGAGCTTTGCCTTCTTTTTGGAACATCCTTCATCTCTTCTCTAACAGGTGAACCCTACTCACCTTTCAATAATTCAAGACCAAGTTCAATGACTACATTTGTGAAAGATGAAACTTCTACCAAACCCTTGTCATCCAGCCCCTGTGACCCATCATACTGTGATATAGCCAGTGTTCACATGTTTCCTTCTCTAGACCAAAATCTTCCTGTGAACATGTTAAAAACAAGCTTATCTCTTCATCTTCCTAGCATGTAGTACATCAGAAAGTGGCTCAAAACTAAACCCAAGCAGCTCTGGCTGGGTGGCTCAATTGGCTGGATTGTTGTCCTGTACATCAGAAGGTTGGGGGTTAGATTTCTGGTCAGGGCACACACCTACACTGCAGGTTCGATCCCCGGTTAGCGTGCATATGGGAGGCAACTGATAAATTTTTCTCCTTCATATTGATGTTTCTCTCTCTCTCTCCCTCTTCCTCTCTCTAATATCAATAAACACATCCTCAGCTAACAATTAGAAAAAAAACTTAAACCCAAGCAGACCAAAACAATCTCCAAAAAAATAACAGCAACAGACCTTTTAGTAACAAACTATAGAAATGATCCCTGAAAGTATAGTCTTAGCAACAGACTTTTTAAATGACAGTACCAATTTAGTCACGCTCCAACAAGAAAAAATGTTCTTAGCACACTGTATGAAAAGTGAAATATCAGATTTGTATCAGGTTTGCAAGCTTGTTGACCAAGTTCATGGGCTCAAAACAAAACAGTGAGAAGAACAATGCTTCTCAAAAATTAGATGCTGAACCATCACATGGAAAAGTAATATTCCCTACTTGCAAATGCAATTCAATAAAATAACAGGGCTCCAATGAAAACAAGCAATAAGCAGTGTTTTAGCATTTGGTAGAAAACAAGGTTTAATACACAACTGTCACTAAATTCATTACCCACACATAATGTCATTTGCACAGTGAGAAATTATTCATTTTTACTTCAAGATAATGGCAATACTAAGCCAGACAGAAAAACACATGATGAAAAATTGGTAATTTATGCTTATATTGCCCTAGAATGATGAAAATATGGGGCATGTCATTAATTAATTAATATAATGTTATTCATGTAGCAGGTACTTGATATCCATGAAATGCATAATTAATGATGAAAATGCCAGTGTTAGTATCATATCTACTGATTACACCAATTTTTTTCCACCCATGCTTAAATGAAATCTTACTGAAATTTCTGGTTTAATTTTTATGGAATGCAAGTGATTTGTGAAGAAATAAAAAAAGTGAAGAATTTAAATGCCAAAGTTTACTTCCAATATATGAAAAAATAATTGCTTGCCAATATATGAAAGAATATCCTTCTAATATATGAAAGAATAGAAGTATTTTAATCTCAACTTTTTAAGAAATTTACTAACACTGTTTCAGGCCAAATACCTCAAATGTTGAGAGCCCATATTTCAATTCCCTGAGATAAAAGTGGCTTTCCTTTCCCCAGCATTTCTTGCTTTTATTTAGTAGGTTTAATCTCCTCTCTCATCAAGGTTCATAAAAAATGAGGTTTATTTCGCACGAACACGGACAGAATGTGTTGAAGGCTCCCTGCGGAAAAGCCAGGAGCAGAGGTAAAAATCATCGCAGAATCCTTAGCTCCTCGACTGCAGTGTCTCTCAGAGAAATGTCGCATATGAGAAATGCTAATTAAGGAGCCTGGGAGAAAAGAGATGCTACCTTTCCACACACAACATTTAAAAAACGAGTGTTATTAACATCGTGGTTTCATGAAGCATGTGAATCTTATATAAGTATCGCTTATTTTTGCTTCCTAAAAAAAGACAGCATTAGAGCAAACCAAATCTGAATAATTTGAATAGCGAATCTGAGAGAAAAAATGTCATCTAGGTAGGAATTTAATAAAATGCAACTTCTCAAACACTTTTCCCTATTTTATAATCATTTACATGGCTATCTGAAAAATCTCTAGTCATGATGCTAAAAAAGATGATTTTAATTTTAAAATAGTAACACCGCACTCATTTAGGAGGATTTTTACAGGGAGAAAGGTTTTATAAACCATTCATTTCAATATAAAAAGGCATAAATTCAAGAGTGTTTACACTTAGAATTTGAATTTATTCCTTGGAATGGCCCGGTGGCTAATATCTTGTCTATATGCAAGGTCAAATAGATGTATATCTCCAGTTAATTTGAATTGACCACAAGCAATGTATTAGGAAGCTGGCGGATCTGAATTGATCATTAAAACAACAGAACAAATGGGCTTTGTCCGATTAGTGCAGTTTACTTGATGATTAAATCATCATGTGTGCAGAAAATTTACTAAGCTTCCAAATGAGACAGACAGACACTCCCATGGCATACTTACTATGCAGAGCCCTATCTCAATTAAATTAAAAAAATCAATTTCCTAAAGCTCAGGACTAAGCATGTGTTGCTGCTTATGTCTTTGCTGAATCACCTCTCACGAAGTGGAAGGGCCTCTTGTTGCCATATTTTCTGCCCTATTGTCCTGTTCCCCACAGCTGGGGACTTTTGGGAAGATGGATAATTGGGTGTGAAATAATAGAAATTATAAGTGCTTGGTTTTCCTTTAGCAAATACTCCTTTTCTAAGTGTTCAGTTGCTCTTTGATTAAAATTTAGGCAAAATGCTTCCTTTGGAGGCTATTAGCCACATAATATAGGTGATGGGGACCATAGAAACAACACTAAAGGAGGAAAAAAGAAAGATTCTCTTCAATTCTTGCCAATACTTCCATCTCCCCAGTGCCCAGGCCCACCACGACCCACCCAGACACCAGACAAGGATACAGCGCTCTAACTAGGCACGGAGTTCTACTGCTTGTTACTGGAAGTGCAAATCGCTCCAGGAAGAAAGCAGATTAAGGAGCCACAGCACATTTTATAAAAGTTGGTCACTGTGTCCTTAACAGAGTTGTTACAGTTCCAAGTTCTAGGTTCCCACTGGAAGCTCCTGTTCGGACAGTGACCCCACCATGGGGTCAACTCATCAGCAAATATGCTTCTGGGATGGACTGCCTCAGCCGTGCTAGGTGGCTTAGGGGCATAGAAATGAATGGGACATAATTATTGCCTTGAAAAGCTTCTGGTCCAGTGGGGAAGACAAGAATTACTGGGCAAAGTGACAGCTACTCCAAGGGAGTACACTCCATGTGATGAGAGGGCAGGGTAAGGAGTGGTGACCTTGGCCCCGGGGGAGCTGCAGTTGGCTTCATGGGTAGGAGACAGGCTTGCAGGGATGAGTAGGAGTTTCCAGGTTCAGAACTAAGCGAAGGGAATTCCAGGCAGAGGAGGTGCCGTGTTCAAAAGCCCAGAGGTGTGCAAGAACGTAAGAACATGACACGTCTGTTTATGGCCTTAAAATGTTATTTATGTCCCTGGTTAGGTTCGGCAAGTAAGAACTGTATGTGTGAGTGGCCGGAGGGGGAGCTGCGAAGGTGGGCTATGGCCAGATTTCAGGGCATTTGAAACAAATTTATCTTCCAACTTAATTAAATTAGACAACGTATGTAAAGTGCTTCCAAAAATACTTGCCAAATGTTCAATGTGGCTTGTTTTTATTATTCTGAGATCCTTGGGAAACCTCTCAGGTTTTAAAGAAGGAAAATGATGAGATCAGAGTTGATGACATCACAGATGTGGATTACTTATAACAATAATTTTGATGTCACTGTTGAGAATGAATTGGAGTAAGGAGATCTTGTCCACAGATTAGTAAGCTAAAATAATTAAAGTTAAGGATGATGGCAAAGAATTAAGTCTTGTTCACCACTGTATTCCCAGAGTCCAGTGTAGTGGCTGCACATAGTAGGTACTCAGTAAATAGTTGTCAAATGAATAAGTGAATGGCAGTGAGGGGAAGGAGTGCATTGGAGGAGTATCGAGGTGGCAGAAAGGGTAGGGATGGTGAGTATCACACGTGGATGGTAAAGGGGAGGAAAGGGGACTTGGGAGAAAGGTGCTGCAGAAAGGAGGGGAACAGGTTTGGGGTGTGGGGGAGGGGGACAAGGCCCTGTGATCCTACTTTCCATGCAGCAGCTGGGTTCATTCTCTCCCGAGTGCTGAGAAAAAGTGGCCAAGGGCGGGCAAAGGACCCTCACACAGGCGCTGAGCTGGGTACTTTCCTGTTACCTCATTTAATCCCCACAAATTAGCTCTGAGTTTGGTCTTGTTATTCTTGTTTACAAGTGGGAAAACTGAGGCTTCAGGTGACATATTAACTAGGTGGTAGAGCTGGTGTTGCTTTCACTCCACCATCCTGCCTCCCTGTTAAAACGAACCTTTGGAATAAGGTATGTTCCACATTCAGGAAGCTTGTGCCTGGAGAGGGGAGGCACTTTGCGAAGAAACGAAAGCATAATTTTTGTTAACCTTCTGCTTCATTAGTACTCCAAACATGTCTTCCCTGTTCACAGAGTGGTTATAAAGAACCGAAAAGGGATGTGAACATCCTTCAAAAATTATAAAGCGTGCTATAAAAATCGGGTGATCTAACAAACGAGAAGAAAGCACATTCAGGTTCTTGTTAAGGAGTTCTAGAAAAGTGCAGGAGATGATGGATGCTGGATGCTGAGTTAGGGGTGTCTGGCAAAGGCATCTTTTTCAACCGTGATTCAGAGAACTGATTGACTTGTGAAGGGTCAATTTTGCTGAAATATGAAAATCTGGAATGGAGGGGTGGGAAAAGAATGAATTTTGCCTTCCACAGTAAGATAATTTGACAATTCTATTGCTTTAATCTTTTTTCAAGAAGGCTTGATTCTGCAAACTGACAGTAACCAGAGGGGCGGCGGGAGGGGGTAACGGGAGGGAAAGGGGGAAGGGTCATCAAGGAACATGTATAAAGGACGCATGGACAAAACCAAAGGGGGTTAGGGTTGAGGGTGGGAGTTGGATGGCTGGGGTGGGGGGAAAATGGAGACAACCGTACTTGAACAGCAATTTAAAAAAAGAGGGAAAAATTAGGAAAAAAAAAAAAAGGCTTGGTTCTGAATAAACCTAAGCTCATATCACTTGTGTCTGTAAAATTCCCTCAGGGCCTGGTGGGGAGCAAGTGGTCACTGGGTGGGATGTGCCTTCTTCTGGGGCTGGGTAAAGCCTCCGCACACTGTGGTGGGATTGAGGAGAGCATGGTGACGGTCGTTGGTCCCATCACAGTGTTGGCAGACTGAGCGGAGGCTGTACCCACGTTCTTGTGGTAGCCACAGTGCCTAGCACTCAATGACATCGCTGTATGTCATTAAAACATATGCTGAGTTGCGTACACTCTTCCCTTTACTCTTCAAAGGGCTGGTCTCGGCTTAGAGAGGCCTTCCACGGCCACCCTCTCTAAGCAGGTCCTTCCTGCAACTTTCACTGCACTCTGTTGATTTCTCACATGGTTCTTCTTAGAATTTATAACTACACATCTGCTTGTTTGCTCACTCAATGCCTCCCTCTCAAACTAGAATGCAGGCCCCACGAGGTCAGGGAGCACGTCCACTTGGTTCAGCCCAGCACCCAGGACGGGTCTGGCATGTTGTAGGACATTAGAACCTATTTGTTTTTTTTTTTTTTTTTAAATTTTTATTTATTTATTTATTTATTTATTTATTTATTTATTTATTTATTTATCTTTAGAGGGGAAGGGAAGGAGAGAGGGAGAGAAACATCAATGTGCGGTTGCCTCTTGTATGTCCCCTGCCGGGAACTGGCCTGGCAACCCAGGCATGTGCCCTGACTGGGAATCGAACCGCGATCCTTTGGTTCGCAGGCCCGCGCTCAACCCACTGAGCTACACCAGCCAGGGCAGAACCTATTTGTTTTTTTAATGAACAAAGGTTGCAAACCCTGAGATGGTGAGGCAAGTGACAGCGGAGCAGAGGGCCACTCTGCCCCTGGAGGATCTTGCTCCATAGTCAGCCTTGGTTATGATCTGGGCCCAGGACTGGAATAGCGGATTGGCTCAGGTGTGGACTGAGGCCACCTCTCTGGTCTCATCAGCAAGACATGGCAGCCAAATGAAGGGACTGGTCCACACACATGTCCCCAAGGAGAAGCACATGGACATCACTATTCCCCCACCCTGCAGGAGTTTCCTTGCTCTCCCCGCTAAATATGCATGGTATATAAAGGTAATGGTACGGACAGAAGGGCTCACAGTTGCTCCCCGTAGACCCGGGAAGTGTCGGAACTGCACAGTGGGCGGTGAGAGCTCCAGGGGAGTCAGGAATGCGCCAGGGGTGGGGATGGAAACTGCTCCAGGACACGGTCCTGTAGCAAACAACTGACACATTTTAGGGCACGCGGGGTTCTGGAACTGCATTTATTCCCCAGCGTCTCCGTCCCTGAATTAAGTTGTTAAGACTTAAAATGAGTGGATGACATGTAGTGACATGGCTGGGAAGTGACGTGAAGACTGGTTTACAGGTGAGGCTTTATGCATAATTTACCGCGTCAGATCCTTACAGCCTGTATTGAATGTAATAGTATCTGCTATTCTAAAGTGAGGAACCAGGTTCAGGGAGGTTATACAAGCAACTAAGTCTGTTAGATGTCAACACTTGCACTTTTCTTTACCAAAGCTGGGTAACTATTTAGGACATAGTTCTAAGTTCCTTATTGCAATGTCGTTTCTTTAAAAAAATTTTTTTTAAACAGATTTTATTTATTTTTAGAGAGAGGGGAAGGGAGGGAGAAAGAGAGGGTGAGAAACATTAATGTGTGATTGCCTCTAATGTACGCCTAACCAGGGACCTGGCCTACAACCCAGGCATGTGCCCTGACTGGGAATAGAACTGGCGACCCTGTGGTTGGCAGGTCAGCACTCAATCCACTGAGCCACATCAGCCAGGGCTGCAGTGTTGTTTCTTACACACCTTTTAGATACTAGGGATATAATTCTGATGGCATTGCAAAAATGGTGGCTTCCCAGCGATGGGATGCATTTTCCATTTGGAAACACAATTAGGGCAACGATGACTTTACTTCCTCGGTGTTAACTAAAACGGCAGCCATTGAGAATGTCACCTGTTTCCCACCGAATGATTTTCATTTTTTGAAACAGTTCTTTTCTAAGAAACTGTATCCTTAAAAACTCTCTCCTTGCAAACTAATGATTTTTTGGTCAATATCTTCTTTTGACAATTCTTAGGAAAGGTACATGAATTCCACATACAAGCTATAGTTGTCAAGAGAGCTGAAATATGCAGTAGCCATATTTTAGTCCCCAGACCTGTTCCGATGTTGCATTTTGCTGATCTGCTCATCCTGAAAGGCTTTGGTGCCTGAAATATCCCCACATGTCATTTATTGCTGCTTAATGTGCTTATTCATGAATTTTTGAAAATAGAAGCACATTCTGGAACATATTTAATTTTTAGGTGTTGAAAATGACCACTTCTGGTCTTCACCCAAACTACATGGTGTACGTGGCATACAGTAGGTGATCAATAATACAGTATTACTAAATGAAGAACATAAATGGAGGTTGAAAGATTCTTTTAAAAATAACTGTATCCAATTAAAATGATATATAATTTATTGGATTGCATTGACTCAAAAGCTGCATATACAGTTGGTGTGAAAAGTCTGGGAAAAGAGGATGAAGAATTCAAAAGTGGCTCTTGGCCAATGACTTATAAAAAACAACGTCTTCAAATATTTCTGAACTGCAAATGCCTTTGCTGCCCTTCCCAGGCCCTCTTTACACCTGGCATTGTCAGTGATCTCGGCATCCGCTGCAAATCAGTCTGTCATCCGGGGTCCTTAAGTGTGGGGAGCGTCAACTTTGCTCCCTCAGAGGTGCAGGTAGGCAGACCTATAGTTTAAAGTCTGAGGTGGGGTTGTGCTCTGGAACTCTGGCGTTCTGACTTTCAGAAGGGTCTGCTCTTCTCTGGGCCTTGGTTTTCTTACCTAAATCAGGGAGAGTCCTCCGTTCTGGATAAACGTTGCAAATGCAAATAATTCCTCAGTAAATCATGTTTTGTGAAGTGCAGGTATCAGCAGTTAAGAACACATCTGAGCCTGATCCATCGCAGTTTAGGGAATAATTTATATTTTGGTGATGTATGAAGTATAGCTATAAATAATCTACCACAGTCATACATACCAGCTATATAATCATTGATGTTAATCAACTCTCCCTATTTTTGAAGCCCCAGGAGTAACAGAAAGTGCACTGGCTTTGATGTGAAGTAGACCGAATTTGATTCCTGGCTCTAATATTTAGAGGCTGGATCTCGGGGAAGGTAGTCACCTTGCCTAGCTTCAGTTTCTGCATTTGTGAAACAGGTCTACCGAAAGGATTTCATGTGTGTAAAGTGATGTGTTAATTAAAAGAGATGATTGTGTGTGTGTGTATGTGTGTGTGCACGTGGACACATGTGCATGGGTTCAGTACAGGATTAATAAATGCTGCTTTTCCCTTAAACCCTACTTTTAAAAACATGACTGTGAGGACAGCGGTCAGTGCTATCGTTGCCTCTTCCTTGTAGAGGTCAGAGAGGGTCGAGTAGGATAAGGGGGAGAGTAGCCGCAGGCAGATCCTGGATCACCTTTGTGAGCCTATGCGGACTGGTGATTGCAACCAACTAGGGACAAAGGAGGAGAAGCCGAAACAGTTTTTAAAGCATGCTTTTTTCTCTGTCTAGAGGAATCATTAGAAAGACACACCATCAAAAGAAAGTTTCTATTTGAGAACACCAGTGACACGGTATGAGTGTTTCCTTTTATTAAGTCCTACCTGGTGAGAGGGATGAAAGAAAAATTATTCCACAAACATTGATTAAAATCTCAACCATGTGAGAAAGCCATACAACAAAGATGCAACGATTCATAAGACGTAACCTATCCTGCAGCGAGTTCTCAATGTAATGGGAAGCATGTACGTGCATGAGAAACTACTCGGCCAGGTGCGGCTGGCCCTATATTAAAAGATGGTGTGCCACGGGAGGACTTGAGAGGACCGAGGACATCTTCAAGAAGATGGGGCTGTTTTAAGCCAGGTCTTGGAGGAGCTCTAGGATGTTCACAGAGAAGGCGGGATGTAAGGGCACCGGCAGGAGTCAGGAATGGGGGATGGTGTGAGTGATGCTTGGAGAATGCAGATACTCTGATGCTGCAGCAGCACGGTGACCTCAGCAGGGGGGTGTCGGGTGACATTGCAGGGAATCTCCAGGCAGAAGAAAAGAGACGATGGGATCTGGAGAGGGAGGGTGAGGATGGACCCAGAGCACAGATACAATGCTTAGCTTTGGAGAGATGGAGGAACACACGTTCCTTTGAGCAGGTGAATCTGGGTGTTGCTTGGGTAAGTCTAAAGATGAAGAAACTGAGTTCTCAAAAACTATCTCATTGAGGTATGATTAACATATCAAAAAGCTGCTCGTATTTAATGCATAGAACTTGATGCATATACACCCACAAAACCACTATCACAATTTATGCCATAAACAAATCGATCACCTCCAAAAGTTTCCTCCCACCCTCTGGCTACACATTCTAAGAGAAGATGTCTAGTTAGATGTCTACATTTACGCTTTTCCTGTGGTGAGAGGCAATGTGATTGCCTGAATGAATGAATGAAACTGGCTGTGGCAGAGGCTTAAGAAACATAAAATACAGGTTTGAAGAGCTATTTACGGGGATCAGTAAACGTGAAATGAAGGAAGGTGTGGCTTCTGATTGCAGGTATTTGCGAGCGAGTTAAAGAAACATATGTATGAACATCATAGATATTTTCAAAGCAGAGTAAAGTGAAGTAAATGGTTCATACATTAACGGTGTTCAAAGGGAAAAGTATGTTTATGAACTGGCTGAGAAAGAAGACTGTAGCTACATTTTGCATACACTGTGGTGTATCCTACTTTGGGGGCATGTGTCCCTTCTTAATGTTAAAAATATATAGTATAAGGGAGGAAAGAAGAGGAAGGGCCTTCCTAAAGAACACGTATAAATGACCCATGGACATGGATAACATGGTGGGGATTGACTGAGGGAGCAGGGGGGTTGGGGGTGGGCAGGGCAGAGCAATGGGGGAAAATTGGGACAACTGTGATAGAATAACAGTAAAAAAAAAAAAATAGCTCCCCCATGTGACAGTAACTATACTTTTAGTTGTATTCAGGGTCCTGACAATGTCTGTTGCCTAGGCAGATTTGGGCAGTTTCAGTAATTCAATGGCTTCTCCACCCACTCCCTGGGCCCTGACCCTCCATTCCTGGGGTCTTCTGGTTGGCTTGGGACCTATTATACCATAGTGCTCCCCATAAGCAAATGGGGGTGATTGGAGAGGATTTCACTGAGAAGACAGCACTAGACTGAAACCCTGAAAAAGCAAGCTCTTGAATCAATGAAAAAGCATCATTCAGAGCAGAAGAGGGAGGCTGGAAGAACCGGGTAGGGTCAGACTCGACATCCTGATGCTTTGCCAGAGACTCTGACCTTCACTCCATAGGCAGCGGGACCCACGAGACAAGGCTGGCACGTGTGTCTTGCACTGCTGGGAACTGTGATGTCCGACCTCTGATAGATCCAACTAAACACAACCTTAGCACTTCTCCCAATTTCCCTCGAGGAGGCGTCTTGAGAGCCATCTGTTTCCCGTGGGAAGAGAGAGGAGCCTAGATCCTCCAATTATATTAAGTAGACTTCTGGCTGCTCTTAGGGTTATTGTCTCTTGCAGGGAAATCTCAGGCAAGTGAGTAAAGCGCTCATTTCACAGACTTTCTATTTGCTAAAGAATGTTGTGTCTAGTTTGTGGTGAAACATTTTGCCAAAGACATCTTCATTGCCGTGAACTAATTTGGTTCCTGAGGAAAACAAGGCCTGTGTTCTAGAGGAGCTTTTGGGTCTAACGCCAGGATTTCCAACCCCACAAATAAGAACAGACAGTTATGGGAGCTCACGCTACAGAAAATGACTTCAACAGAACATTCACATGTGTGAGGGTATCTGAGCCCAAGTCCTCAAAGAGAAATATTTTGAAATTTTGCCCTGGTTTCTGGGAAGAGCAGCAAACCCTGATTTTTCAGTTCTTTACAAAAATAAGAAAAGACTAACAACTTAAAACCTGGGCATTAATCAACTATGTAATAATGCCAACAAATGAAATGAGTTCTACTGTAATTCACTGTAGGGAGATTAAAGGAAACCTAAGAGCTACAAATAAGCCATTATGAACAGTTTATGATGATTGAACACATGAGCTGTGATTAATAATGAATCAGAAGGAAAGCTATGAATGGCAACAGAGAAGACTCATTAGATTAAGAATTTTATCAGAAAAGTATAATTTGGATGTTGATTCAATGTTATCACTGGTAACAATAGGGAAAATAAATGATCTTTTATGCAACGCATTTTAGTTGATCCAATTCAAATTGATACTGCATGAGACAACGTTTAAATCAATACAGCCCAGGAGATGTACAAATATAGGCTTCTGTGATCTTGTAAACAACTGGCATCTATATATTCTATTTTTCTTAAGATCATTGTAAGCAAAATGGAAAAAGCTTCCTAATATTGTGGCTTTTCAGGAGGCAGGATTTCCAGTTAGTCTTGCTGATTTTTGGGTCAACATACTGACATCTTGATGTGTGACAGAAAATGTTTTTCCACCCATATTTTGGGCTCATATTTTCTTTATTACACAGAATAATTTATTGCACAAACAGCAGCTAAATTGAATTGATTTTATAAGCTGCCATAAGTACAACTCCCAGAGACAAATGCAAATGAAATGAGCAGTTCTTACCATATGTTTCATGTAGGCTACTCACGTTTTTCCTCATTCCAGGATGATTTTAAACACCTGTTCTGGTAATGTATGCATGTGATTCCTGCAATCTTAAAGATTTAAAAACCTACGAGTTTTCACAGTCCTGAATATCGTAATACACCTATCTTTCACACCTGGATGCCGAACACAGACAAACAAAGGAATCTGAAAGGCCCATGAATTTCTCATTGCATGCTGAAGCTGTCCTGTGTCAGCTCTTCACATAAATGCCAAACTCGGGGCATATGAATTTTAAGAAAATAAGCCATACGTTTATTTCAGTAAATTTGACATTTTGTTGTCTAGGTGTCCTCAGAGATACAAGTATGCCTTGCACTTGCTGAGTGAACACTAATGTCCTAATTAAACCTTCATAGAGAAGCACACTACAACCCTCACTTAAAATATGCACAAATATAGGGGCAAACAGAGCAGGGTGATGCAGGCCCGGCACAGAAGAGGACAACCAACTGTCTGTGGTGCATTGAAAAGACTTCCTTAGGCTGCTTTCCCACTAACGGCCCTAAAATGAAAATTGTTCTCATTTCCCTTTCATTGACATGAGTATTGTTTTTTAATTTTTCTTTTTCAGAGGTGAAGGGACAACAGGAACAGAGTGGCTTTATTTTTTTAAGATTTTATTTATTTATATTTTTACAACGCAGGGAAGGGAAGGAGAGAGGGAAAGAAACGTCAGTTGGTTGCTGTGTGCCCTGACCAGGAATTGAACTGGTGACCTTTTGTTTTGCGGGCCGATGCCCAATCAACTGAGCCACAGGGCTGGAACCGAGTGGTTTTAAGTCCATAAAAAGTGCATGACAGATTTGTGGCAATCTCAAAGACCCACTTCACAGCTCATCTATTCCCAACCCCCCCTCCCTCTCCACGGTTAGGCTGAATGGGAAGGACTGTAAATTTTCATACTAGATACTCTTATGGTAGACTTTAGACTACTTCTCCTTCAGAGGTTATGCTACTGTTTCATCATTTCCAGCTCTGAATGGAGGTGTTGTTCATAGAGATAGATCAGGCTTTTATCTTGATTTTAGCATTCCTCATATCAATTTCTGGGAAGATTTTCTTTGCAGCCCAATTTCTGATAGAAAACAGATTTAGTGTCTCTGCAAAAAATAAAAAATAAAAAAAAGAACAAGAGGAGGAGGAAGAGAAAAGCAGGAAGGAGGAAGGAAAAGAGGGAAGAGAGAGTGTTGTTTATTTAATAGATCATCCTTGTTGCTTGTTGTTCTAATGGTTCCGACAGTGTCGTCTTGGAGGAGGGATAGAAGATTTCACCCGCTTTAGCAAATGATGAAAGATCCATTTGATGGTGGAGTTAATGTGATCAATTCACTACGTTTGAAAAAAAATGTCTGCCTAGTTGTTGATCGACCAGAATCGGGGGGGGGGGGGGAATATCCCACAACATCATCTTAGAACAGAGTTTAATTAGTTTTAATTCTAAGATAGCAAAAGTTCTAAACGAATTTGCAGTTTGAAGATATTCATAAAATATTAGAATTGACACAAGCTCTGGTGATTACTAGAAGAAAAGGACTTTAAGGTTGTGGAAACTGAGGCTCAGAGGGTGTGGTGTTCAAGGTTACCCAGAATTAACAGCAAAGTCGGGGGAGAACCTGGGTCTTCTGAGTTCTGATATGCTGTTTTTCTACTACAAATCACAGCTTTTGAGATTCACACGTTGAAAAAGAATGACATAAACTAACACTGTCATTCTGGAGTTAGCTTTTCCTTGTGACAGATGGTTTAAAAGAAAAATCTCGGCCTTTCTGTTTCTACATGTTTGAAATGCTTTAATATTTTAAATTTCATTTTCTTTCTTTTTAAAATTCATTAATGATTTTTGAAAGACGAATTTGCTGTATCAATTTCTAAAGCTCGAGAATTTATGTCTGTTCTCTTTTATTTTAAATTGCTTTAGTCACCTCTTGGTGTTAACATTGTGGTGTGGTTATGCTGACATTAAAGTTCCTTTTTCTTGAAGTACAAACTAATGACCTTGACATGGCAGAAGAGTATAGGCTCTGGGGTCAGTCTGGTTGAGTTCAGACCCCATCCTACAACTTCCCAGCAGAGCAGCCATGGGAGAATTCCTTAAACTGACCTGCCTATCAGTCTTCTCCTCTGTAAAATGGGAATAAATTCTTTCTCAAAGGGCTGTGTGGGTGAGAATCAAATGAGCTGATCCACACAGTATTGAAACAGTGACTATCACATAGTAAGGACTCAGTACAGTTAGCAACTATTATTATTATTAGAACACAAAAATTAACAAAATTATTTTATATAATTATTTTTCACATGAGTAGTGGGAACTCAGCTTCACAACACGCTATAAGAATATGAAATTTTATCATTAATTCTGAAGAGACATTTTAACATAAAGTCCTTTGCCTCAATAGTGTTCTATAACAATGACTGACTTTTAGATATTGGGGAAATGTATTAATACAAATGAGTCTGGCAGCCTGCAAATTGTTCATTGAAAACTAATATAGCCCAGACATTATGTATATAACCCAGGTGCTCACTCTCAAGTGTGAATCAATAATGCACACTCCCCCACACCCTGAAATGTTCAGGACAACCTTGGCTTTGGATATTATATACACTGATACATATTCAAGAATCATTTAGAGTTCTTAGATGTGAAGTGCAAAGTGAGCATTTTGTTGTGGTATGTTCCCAAAGAATTTTTTTTTGGCCTCAGCAGCAAACAATAAATCTCTACCACAGACAGTTGTATTTAATGGTCCGATACAGTCCCTGCATTGGAAACTGACAAATCATTTAACGAGACCTCCAACACATTCACAACGTATCACGCAATCTCAAACCCATTCATGCCACTGGGGTTTTCGCCAGCTCTTAGGTCCTTGACTTATCCGTGACTGGGAGGCTCTCTTCACAAAGATAAGCTTTCTCAGATACTTTCAGGGATACAAGCAATTGCAGTCATGCCCTGCATAATAACGTGGTTTTTTTTTTTTTTTTTTTTTTTTTTTTGGCGGGGGGCGGGGGCTCAGTAAGTGGGCTTCACCTCCTCATCCTGTTAGTAAATGTTTATGAACCATAATGACAGGTGCTAAAGAGGTTCTGCCCTCTCTCACCTGAGCAGAACAGAGCAGCAGGGTTTCCCTGCAGCTCCGTGGGACCCCAGCCTCTGTGACCTCGCTGCCGGCAGGCTCTCCACAGGCAACGCACAGGAGACAGGAGCTATGCAAATTAGAATCCTGATGTTCGCAGAGGCTGCAAAACCCGGATAGCCCTGAATATGAGCCACGGGAGGCATTTCTATGCCCTGTATCTGATTAGTGGGGGCTCTGATTAGTCCAACTATGGCAACACATTTTAATTCCTTGATGGGATGCATGGAAATTGTTAACCTCTTTTCTGAAGGAGGGATTGAATGAAGTGTGTTGTTGTACAGGTTCATTGTTGGGGGAGGGCGAAAGAAGGCATTCTTATATAAATAAGATGTGTTGCTCTTCACATCAGACTAAAAGTAAAGAGATGGAAAAAGATATTAAGTGAAAATGGATATAAAAAAACTGGGATAGCAATACTTATATCTAACAAAATAGCCTTTAAAACAAAGGCTATATAAGAGACAAAAAGGACATTACATAATGATAAAGGGATCAATCCAGCAAGAGGATAGAACCCTTATAAACCTTTATGCACCCAACACAGGAGCACCTGAATATATAAAGCAAACTTGGTGGATATAAAGGGAGAGATCAGCAGTAATAGTCATCATAGGGGATTTTAACAGTCCATTGACATCAATGGATAGATCTTCCAGACAGAAGACCAACAAGGAGACAGCAGCCTTAAAAGAGACATTAGATCACATGGACTTAATTGGTATCTTTAGAGCATTTCACCCGAAGCAGCAGAATATACACACTTTTCAAGTGCACATGGAGCATTTTCTAGGATAGACCACAGGTTAGAACACAAAACAAGTCTCAATAAATTTAAGAAGACTGAAGTCATATCAAGCATCTTCTCTGAACACAATGCTATGAAACTAGAAATTAACCACAAGAAAAAAACCTGAAAAACAAAGACAAGCAGACTAAATAACATGTTACTAAACAATGAATGTATTGACAATGAGCTGAAGGAAGAAATCTAAAGATATCTTGAAGCAAATGAAAAGGAGAACAGAACCCAAAATCCATGGGACACTGGGAGAGCAATCCTAAGAGGGAAATTCATAGCATTACTGGCCTATCTCAAAAAAACAAGAAAAAGCTCAAATAAACAATCTAACTTCACACTTAAAGGAACTAGAAAAAGAACAACAAAACCCCCGAAGTGATTAGAAGGAAAGAAGTAATAAAGATCAGAGGAGAAATAAAACAGAGTCTAAAAAATTAATATAAAGTATCAATTAAACCAAGAGGTGCTTCTTTGAAAAGATAAACAAGATTGACAAATCTTTAACCAGATTCATCAAGGAAAAAAGAGTGCCCAAATAAATAAAAGCAGAAATAAAGAGGGGAAGTAACAACTGACATCACGGAAACACAAAGGATTGCCCGCAAATGTTATGAACAACTACATGCCTATACATTGGACAATCTGGAAGAAATGGATACATTCCTAGAAACAGACAATCTTCTGAAACTGAACCAGGAAGAATCAGAAAATCTGAATAGACTGATTATAACTAATGAAATCGAGGCAGTAATCAAAAAACTCCCAACAAAAGTCCTGGACCAGACGGCTTCACAGGTGAACTTTACCAAACATTCAAAGAACACCTATCCTTCCCAAACTATTGCAAAAAATTCAAGAGGGAAGACTCCCAAGCTCATTTTATGAGGCCAGCATTATCCTAATTCCACAACCAGATAAAGGCAATACAAGAAAGAAAATTATAGGCTAGTATCTTGATGAACATAGATGCTGAACTTCTCAATGAAATATTAGCAAACTGCATCCAGCAATACATTAAGATCACACACCATGAACAAGAATAAATTAAAAATGGATTTAAGACTGAAATGAAAGTCACAAAACTATAAAAATCCCAGAAGAAAGCATAGATAGTAAAATTTTGGACATTTCTCATAGCAATAGTTTTTTCTGCTGTATCTTCTCAGGCAAGGGAAGCAAAATAAAAAAACAAATTGGACTACATCAAACTAAAAAGGTTTTGCATAGGCAAGAAAACCATCAACAAAATGAAAAGACAACTCATGAAAGGGGAAAACAAATTTGTCAATGATACATCTGATAAGAGATTAATTTCCAAAATTTCTAAAGAACTTATGCAATTCAATACCAACACCCCCCTCAAACAATCCAATTAAAAACAGGCAAAGAATCTGAGTAGACACCTTTCCAAAGAGGACATACAGATGGCCAATGGACTTATGAAAAGATGCTCAAAGTCACTAATCATCAGGGAAATGAAAGTTAAAATCACAATGAGACAGCACCTCACACCGATCAGAATGGTCATCATCAATAAATCAACAAACAACAAGTGTTGGTGAGGATGTGGAGAAAAGGGAACCCTCATGCACTGTTGGTGGAAATGCAGACTGGTGCAGCCACTGTGGAGAGCAGTATGGAGTTACCTCAAAAAATAAAAAAATGGAACTGTCTATGACCCAGCAATTCCACTTCTGGGATTATACCTGAGGAAACTTGAAACACTAATTTGAAAGACTGTAAGAATCCCTACGTTAACTGCAGCGTTATTTAAAAAAGCCAAGATTTAGAAACAGCCCATGTTTCCATCAGTACATTAGTGGATAAAAAGGCAGTAGTACATTTACTCAATGGAATACTATTCGGCCATAAAAAAGAAGGGAATCTTACCCTTTGTGACAGCATGAATCGCCCTGGAGAGTATTAAGCTATGTGATTAAGCCAGTCAGAAAAATAAAAGTACCATATGATTTCACTCATATGTGGAATCTAATGGATGAAATAAACAAAATAAAAACAGACTCATAGATACAGAAAACAGACTGACAGCTATCAGAGAGGACGGGGGTTGGGGGTCTGGGTGGAAAACGTAAAGTGATTAAGCAAAAAAAAAAACAAAAACACCTCATAGACTCAGACAACAGGAAGGTGATTACAACAGAGAAAGGGAGGTGCGGGAGGTAGAAGAGGATAAAGGGATGATAAATGATGAGGGAAAGAGACTTGACTTTGAAGGGTGAACATACAATATACAGATGATGTGTTATAGAATTGTACACTTGAGACCTACATAATTTTATTAACCAATGTCACCCCAATAAATTCAATAAAATTTTTTAAAAACATAAAAAAGAGCCAGTATCTTCCCCAGACTCTGTGTTGCTCAAAGGAATGATCTTGTCCTCACTGTAACCCCAATAAGATACGGCTCATAACAGGTACCCGCGAGAGCCAATTTTAAGTGTCAGCTCTGCTCAGGTTCTTCTCTTCCTACCCAAAGACAGCCAATACATCCAGGGAAGTCTAATTTTCATGTATTTACTATTTTTTTCAAGGGACACAGATACACCATCAGTATTTGACGTAATTTGGAAAAACCCTTGCTATACAGCCAAGGATTACCGTGTTTTTTGGACCATAATACACACCTAAGTTTTAGAGGAGGAAAATAGGAAAAAAATTTTTGAAGCAAAAATGTGGTAAAATATTTAATAACAGAAATAACATAATATTTCATCAATGTAAATGTAAACAGAACTCAACAGCAGCATTAACAACCATTATTCCTCCCAAATTGGAGGGGGGGGCCCCCACGGGGAGTGCATCTTATAGTCTGAAATATATGGTACTATCTGAATAAATCCACCAGAGCCCTTTTTTTTTTTTTTTTTGAGGATCTCTTCTAACATGTTCATCCTGCAAAAGATGTTTGAAAAAAGATTTGTCTCTGCAATATGCACCGCCCATGGCCTTCCACTTCTGGACAGCTGGATTCCTACTCGGTGCCCAGGTGTGCAGTCAGACATTAGCCAGGATGTTTCTGGGCGGGTGGTTTTGGATGACATCAACATATAAACTGGTGGACTTTGAGCAAAGCAGACTGCCCTCTAGAAGGTGGGTGGGCCTCAGCCAATCAACTGAAGACCTGACGGGAAGAAAGACTGAATCCTCCAAACAAGAGGGTGCTCTGCCTGCCGAGGGCCTGCGGGACGGAACTGCAACACTGGCTCTTCCCTGAGTCGTCAGCCTGATGACCTTCTTCTGGAGAGAAGTCCTGCCACCAGCCACTTCAGGTTCATGACAGCTCCCTGTGGCTGGTCCCTCGGACCACTCATGACACCTTCCACGGCCTTCAGTCAGCCCCTGTGCTCTGCTCCAAACCTTCTGCTCTTCCTCGGGTCCTCCATTTCTATCTTGAGACCACGTGGTGAGATGTTTCGAGCAGAACTCATCATCTTCCCCAATTCCTGTTCTCCCTCTCTCCCCCCCATTTTGATCAATTCTCTCCCTACTCTCCCCATTCCTCTGCCCAGGCCAAAAGAAAACTGGGTATCACCCATGCCTCTTTTTTCATCTTCAGCCCCAACATTCACCCACTTATGCATTCAACCAATGTTAGCTGAGTGGCTACTATGTACCTGGCATTGTTCTAGAGCTTGGGATACAAGAGTGGACAAACCAAACCAAATCAAAACACTCCTGCCCTCAAAAATATTCTATTCTAGCAGGGGATAAAGATCATAAACAATGAACATAAAAGTAATTGAATTTACAGAGGCTATTAGATGGTGAATAAATGACAGGCTAAATAGGGTGATAGGAATTCAGATGTGTAGGGGGTGGTGGGGGTGATTGGAATATGGAGTATGCCTCAATGACAAGATGTAGGCCTCAGTGACAAGATGGCATTGGGGACAACATTGGAGAAGGTTAGGAGAGAACCACACAGTGCTGGGCACGTCACTTCAGGCTGAGAGGACAGCTCATAGGAAGGCCCATGGCAGGAAGGTCACTGGCACATTTGAAGGGCAGCAAAGAGGCCAGTATGGCTTGAGCAGAGTCACCATGCTCCCCCACTCACAGCACTTAGATGAACACCATCTCACAGCTACCTCGGTCCAGGCCCTGTCTGTTCTCACCTACATTAATACGCTGACTTTCTAGGTGGTTTTCTTATGTTCAGTCTTCTCCCACATCCATCTATTTCCTACGCTACAGTCAGAATGCACTTTCAAAAATGCAGTCGTCACCTGCTCAGAATTCTTTCATGGCTCCCTATTGCCCACGGGCTGCCGCACACAGTCCTGAAGCAGGGCTTAGGGACCCCCTCCCACCTGGCTCCAGCCCAGTGCTCCAACGCCATCTCTTGCCATGTCACCCGTTCTTGACATTCAGCCACATGCCCCCGCAGGAGATGCTCAGAACATGCCCTGTCTTTGGGGATCCTCTTCCCAAAACACCTTCCCCCACCCTCCATCACCACGTTTGCAGCCTTCCTCATGCTAAGAAGTATAGCCTGCTCAGCTAGGTTTCGGGTCCTTTTCTTGTTAAAACATCGCTTCTTGCAGAAAATTTCTATGGGCCTTCCTCAGGTCTCCCTTTGCTGTGCTTCCATGAAAGCTATGGTATAGCTCCACAGAATTTTTGTCTCTTGGTCTCCCCACTCACTAGGCTTTAAGCAAGGGTGGGGGTGATGCTTTAAAAAAAAAAGATTTTATTTATTTATTTTTAGAGAGGGGAAAGGAGGAAGAAAGAGAGGGAGAGAAACATCAATGTGTGGTCGCCTCTCATGCACTCCCTCCTAATGGAGACCTGGCCTGCAACCCAGGCATGTGCCCTGACTGGGAATCAAACCTGCGACCCCTTGGTTCCCAGGCCAGCACTCAATCCACTGAGCCACACCAGCCTGGGCAGGTGATGCTTTTTTTAATAGCCCAGCACCTAGCAGCTGGCTTGACATGTAAGAAGTGCTACATAAATGTCTGCTGAATTAATGAATAACCCCCACGTAGACAAGATAGGGAAAAATAAATGTATAACCTTCTCTAAAAAGGACTTTGTTATAGCAGCAGACTCTGTCACCATGGGCAGCCATCTAGAGGAACGGAGCAATGACCTGAGCTGCTTCTGTCACTATGAGTTTGGATGAGGTTTCGGGTCCGATGGATTACCCTGATCCCTCTTTAGAGCAATTACAATGAGCCTCATCTCAAACACAGACTCTGCTGGCATCTGATCTCTTTAGTCCACACAGTGTGAGGCCATCTCCAAACAAACAGTCTCTCTGGTTTCACAGACAAGAAGAAAGAAACTCACTTCCTACACATGACAACAAAAGAAAATCTAAAATGTCATAAAAGTATAATGGTCATATCGCACAGGCAGGAAGGGGTGGAATCAAAAGGAAATATAACCAAATGCAATCAGCAATTAACAGGAAGAAAAAGGCAGCTGTCATCTTTGGTCCTTTCATAAACTTCTTAAAGCAAATTATTTCTTCCTGAACTTCAAGTCAGTTTCCTTTCTGGCTATTACTTCTTAACGCTTCTGCCATTTGTGGGAGGTAAAGCATTCTCTCCATTCCCCAAGTGAGAAGCTGCCTCTGATTCCCACTAAGGAGTTGTACTCATTACAGTCCACCCTTTCTTAGCACAGCATCTTCCCCAAACACCTCCACGTCTGACAGTCTTCTCCCTTGGTCCCCTATCGAACCACTGATTAAAACACATTCTTCATTGATTAATAAACATGTTTCTGCAGCTCTGTGCTCTGAGACTACAGGGAAAAAGGCCTAGATTTGGATACAAAACACTGTAATTCAAGGCAGAGTGCACCCGGGGCCCAGGGAGACTAGAGGACAGGTGCCAAGTGTGGGTTGTGCATGGAACGGGAGAACGGAACACGGGTGTTAGGTGTGGGCTGCTTGGAACGTCTCAGGAGTGCTTGTCTCGTGGTCCAGACTAGGGATCCAGCTGTCTGGAGGTGGAGGAATCCATGGATGCTGCACACTGCACAGACACGGTTTCAAAATCTTCTGCAGGATGCTCACGTTAGGAAAGACATCCTCAACAAACAAGCAACAATCAAGCAAACCCCTCTAATGGCTTAAATGAGTGCAGAGCATTCAGATATTAACCTTTGGCTGTGTAGACAAGGTGTTTCCCAAATTATCTCAAATACTGATGGCATGACTAATTGTCCCTAGGAAAAAAAAATACCAAAACCATGGAAAACAGACCACCCCGACTGTGCTGTGTATCTCTGGGAAAGGAGGGGAGAACCCCTGCAAGTTGAAATCACCCAGAGTAGGTCTATAAAAAAATGAGATGAGGAGATGAGAGAGCATGGGACCTGGCCTTGTAGGACACATGCCAAACAATGGGGTGATTATTATTATCATTGGGGGGTTATTATTATTGTAATTTATTACTGTTTACCAGTCTCCCGCCAGCTGAGCCCTGGGGTGGGAAAGGCATCTGTGCTTGAACAAAAGAATGGCTGGGGGAATTCGAGCCAGAGAACTAACCTTCGTTGTGTGTCTCAGATGCTGTTGGATGCTCAATGTGCTGTTTTTATCTTCTTCTTAAATTATTTTTATTTATTGACTTTAGAGAGAGAGGAAGGGAGAGGGTGGGGGGAGGTGAAGGAGAGGAAGGAGGAAAAGAGGGAAGGAGAAAGAAACATCGATTTTTGTTGTTCTGCTTATTTATGCATTCACTGGTTGATTATTGTATGTGCCCTGACTGGGGATCAAACTCTCCACCTTGGTGTATTCGGATGATGCTCTAACCAACTGAGCGACATGGTCAGGGCCACTTCATCTTCAAAACAGCCCTTTCGGAGACTGTCTGCCTATGGGTTTTGTAGAAGAAATTCACGAAGGCTCTGGAGCTGTCAAGTGTGTCCAAGGGCACAAAGAAGGCTGGTGGAGAGCGAAGCCATGGACGCATGCGCTGGACTCCCAAGTCAGTCTGGAGCTGCACATGGTCAGAGTGGCTTGTTCTTCTGCAGAGCAAGCATCGCACCTTCCCCTTCTCTCGTGCCACGTCCCCAAAGACACTCAGACTGTCAGCTCCACGAGAACAGGAATTTTGATGTTTTTTTTCTTCATGGCTAATTATATCTGCAGTGCCTTCCACAGTGCTTGCTGCATGGTTGGTGCTCAACAAATGTTTATTGAGAAATGAACAGACCCAGGGCCTGAGGAACAGCTGTCTGCCACCAGCGCAGCCTTCCGTCCATGTGACAGTGAGATCTTCCCTTAGGAGGGCCGGGAGCGAGCCTGAACAGTCCCAGGGAGGAAGTTTTTACTGGGAAGTTAAGGACTCCTGACTCAGGGTAAGACTTGTGTGTCAACCGAGATGACAAAGGAACTGGGAGACCCTGGATGGAGTTACATCCTGAGATAGGTCTAAGGGTCGATCTTTTAGTGTTTAATTCCCAGTTTGGAGGACAATGAAAATAACTAAAATCCCAGAACTCCAGAGGTTCCCAGAATTGAGACAACCACCTATAATGGGTTTAACAACCAACAATCTAATTCCAGTTTTGCAATATTCTGATTTCGAGGGACAATAGCACAGGATAGCATGTGCAGGTGCATAAGTATGCACACACACATACAGATTCGCCAACCTCTGTCTTATGGGGGATATTCAAGGTTAAAACAAATAGAAACCATTGCTACTTTCCTAATAATGTGGTTATTCAGCCACTCACTGTCACTTAACTGCATTGAGCCTAACTGCTTTCTGTAAAAACTCCTTCTGCTTCATACAAAGGACATGCAATGAAATAGGCAAAAACATGTCCGGAAAACCAGGAAGTAGACTTGTCAACAGCGGGGCTGTGCCTGCTGTTTTCACTCTGTGAGTGGCCTGAGCCCCAGGCCCTGACTCAGCAACCTGCTCTCTTTAGGAGAGCCCGTGACTCAGTTTCTTTATCGGTAACAGAAGGGTGATAATGTACTCAGCTTCTAGAGCTGTTAGGGAGATTCGATGAGATCATGCACCTAAAGCACGTACAAGAGGCCCAGCACATGAGAAATGCTTAAAAAAGAAGAAGAAGAAAAAGTAAGCTGTGGTGGTTACTTTGGTTTCAGGATCAGGGTACAAATGTCGATTCTGGCCAATTAGAAGCTTCCTGAGCAGTAGAAGGAATTGTTGGCAGCTGTCCTCAGTAACTAGCTGGTGTGAGGGGTGGGCAGGAAAGGGGGGCCCTCAACCCGAAAATGGGGTCGTCCAGGAAGTCACTGTGCCAGACAGAGAGGAACCAAATAGAAGAGCTTTGGGGGGTAGGTGTTTCCTTTTCCTCCTTCCTTCCCTTCCACCTTTTCTTCCTTACCTCCTTCCATTTTTTCCTATTTAAATAAGCTGAGAATTCAGGACTGCCTGGGAGGAGACGTTAGAGCAGCTGGGAGTCCAGCTGTGAGATGATGAGGGAAGAGGGTAGGCCCCTGCCACTCCGTTCTCCCCCAATTAGTGGCCGCAAGGGGGTGATCCCCTCGCTGAGTCCGTTTCCTTCTACTACACAAATGCGAACGCCGGCTGTGAGGTGCCAAGAGCCTCTTTCCTGCCTGGGCACCAGGACCACACCACCCCAGCCTCCGTGGGGCCGTGGTCAGTGCTGTGCCAGGCTCCTTTCACATGACAAAACGGGATGGTCCCTTAGGGGAGATTTTATAAGAGGAGACTTAATTCTGTCTTCCCGTGGGTCACTCCTTTGATTATTCAGACTCAGGATAGGAGCAGGCAAGGTGTCACCATTTCATTTCTTCCTTTCTCAACTAACAAAATTTCCTCTCACCTCTTTGAACCGGACCCAGGTCTTTTCCTTTTTAAAAATCTGCCTCAAAGACATCTTTTTCATTTTACCTTAAGAATGAACTTTAATAGTCTATTTTTTTCTAAAAAAACCATTTCTTCATGTAATAGAAGTGAATCTGTGAGGTTTCTTATATCTTACACCTTTTGAACTTGAAATTTTTTCCTAAATCATTTCCCTCTGGGCAAGGCATTATTACTTTCTGCCCGTATAAATACTATCATCTGCAGTTTTCTCTCTTCTACCATAAAGTATGATTTATATTTAAAAAATACATTCTGCCCTGGCTGGTGTGGCTCAGTGGATTGAGGACCAGACTGAGAAGCAAGGGGTCTCCAGTTCGATTCCCAGTCAGGGCACATGCTTGGGTTGCAGTCCAGGTCCCCGGGGGGGGGGGTGTGGGAGGCAACCACACATTGATGTTTTTCTCCCTCTTTCCCTCCCTACCCTTCTGTCTAAAAATAAATAAATAAAATCTTAAAAAAATAAAAAATACATTCCGAAACTTAAAAATTTAAATATTGCCTTACATATTAATTAAGTAACCTATGCTGGAAAATGCACAAGAATATAAAATGTTAAACAAACCCCATGTCAGTATAATCACCTGCATTTGACCAAGGAGGAGCCAAAAGCTCAGAGACATGAATGCCCTGCACCCGCCAGGGAGAGAGCAGCCGGGGTGACACCAGCACTGACGTCTTCTGATCGCTGCCCAGCTCCTCCGTGGGCCACAGAAAGATGCACTCGGAAAACTGTGCATGTCAGGTGTTCCAGACATTGCAAACTCTTTCGTCTTCAACAAAACAAATGTATTTCTTTATATATAAAGGAGATCCAAGAAACAGGTACCTTTTTAAAACTGAATTCTTATCTATATTGAAATTCTATACAGTGATCCATCTCAATCCAGATAAGTTAATTTAGCTCCACGGTGGGGACAAATACTGGAAATGAAGCAATTGAAAGCCTAACCATGTTATCCATGCAAATGAATGCGGTGTGACTTCTGCCGCAGGACTGAAAGGGTTCATACACTGTCACATGTCCTGGGTCTTCAGGGACGAGGTTCGGTATTTAATGAGGTATGCTTCCATAATATTTTAATTCTAAACAGAGCTACATGGGAAATCTAGGACATTTATAGTAACATTTAGTATAAATTTAAAACATTTAAATAGCCTTGCTCAGCAAATATAGCTCATTATATCCTTTCAGCAAAGTCAAGTGATTCTGAAGGCCAGGTATGCCAATAGTTCCAACACCACCAAAGACTGCACACTGGTATAGGCTGAACTGTGTCCCCGTCCCCTGCCCCGGCAATTCCTATGTTGTGCCCTATAACACTCAGTACCTCTGAATGTAATTCTCTTTGGAGACAGGGACTTGAAAGAAGTAACTGAGTTAAAATGGTCCTGCTAGGGTAGGACCTAATCCAATATGACTGATGTTCTCTTATAAGAAGACATTAGGACAAAGACATCACAGAGGGATGACCTTGTTATGACACAGTGACAAAGTGGCCATCTACAAACCAAGGAGAGCGCCTCAGAAGAAACCAAACATTCTGACACTTTGATCGGGACCCTCCAGAACCGTGAGAAAACACATTTCTGTTGTTTAAGCCACTGTCTGTGGTACTTGGTTGTTGCAGCTCTAATACTTATTTTCTCACTCCGGCCTCTGGGCTTGTGTTTCCACAGGCTTTTGGTTTCTTCTTTCTGCCAACAATACAAAGGAGGAATCGGACAGGGTGAGAATACCCATCTTGTAAGACTATAGGAAACGCCATTTCCCCTTGTCTGCCTAGAAAACCCATCCTGACTCCCCTAGACTGACAGGGGATTCTTCTTCAGAGCCTTCCCCTCCTGGGGCGGAGCCCCTGCTATCCCTTGTACACCCATCACAGCGTCCATCACACCCGGTTAGAATTCCTTCCATTGCTGATGCCTTTCCCCTCTTGTGAGTGCTTGGAAGGGAGGGGCTCCTCTTTGTAGCCCAGAATTTGACACCTAGAAGGTACTCATTAAATGTTGGTTTAATGAATGCATAAATGAAATAAAAAGATTTCCACTGCTCTTGGTGTAAGCCTGGAATAATTAAGTCCCAACACAATAGGATAGCTGAATTTGTTTGTTGAGAAAAGTATTAGGTGATATGAAGCTAAAAAAACGTAATAGCATCTACAGAAAGAAAGTACCTATTGATGAGCTTAACAAAAAGTACAGCTCACCCTTGAACAATGTGGAATTAGGGGCACTGACCACCTGTGCAGTTGAAAACCCAGGTATAACGTAAGTCGCCCGCATCTCCCCAGTACATGAATCCCCAACTGCCAGTTGACCCTAGAACAATGCTGTTTGAACTGAATGGGCCAACTGAAAAAAAATTGAGTATGAGTGGATCTATGCAGTTCAAGCCCATGTTGTTCAAGGGTCAACTGTAACTGAGGATGAGATCACGACAAAGGTAGAAGCAGAGACCTTGGGGTAGGGCACTACAATGTAATAGTGCTATACCCAGTGAGAAAAGGAATCGAAGGAGGCAGTTGTTCTGAACCGAACCCTCATCATGAAGTTCAAGAAGCAAAGGTTCAAAGAATACTCCGTGTGCAGGTAGAAAAGATGGTCATAATCCTGGAGGGGACAATAATTTTACTGTCTAATAAATGGAATCATGAGAGAATACTGAGCAAGCAGGTAAAAGTGAACTACGTGTGAATTCTCTTCTAAAGGGCAGCAAAAGCAGATGAGCTCATGTTAATGGATCACAGAGGTGGGAACGGAGGTGATCCAACACAGCACCCAGGGGTGGAGCAGAGGCCCGCCGGCTGGTGAGAAGGAGATGGAGTCAGTCGGGATGACTTGGGATGGTGTGCGTACAGACCCCAGGTAACAGGCAGCAGGGAGATCGCCTTCCGCAGGCCTCTCCTCCCCGTCACCACCATCCTCCATAAATAAAGAATCTGCTCAATGTAAGACATATGGAATCAAGAAAGCCAAGAACTGAGGCACGGCAAAATGAGGCAGAAGGAAAAGCAAGTGAGTCCTGATTTTTCAAACAATAAAAGTGACCCCAGAAATCATTTGGCAAGATTGCAATATTGTGAATAATAAAAAAATCTGTTAACGTCCAGACGAAATAAACCCAAAAGTAGTAAGAAGCTGAGCTTTATGAAGGAAACACATTTTTAAAAAAGGCATGCTAAACTTGATTGCTTTTTCTGATAGAATTACAAGATTACTAGTTTAAGGGAATGGAGCAGATGTGATATATCTGAGTTTTATTAGAGCATTTGGAAGAACATCTCGCACAATTTCTGTGGCAAAACTAAGTGACTTTGGCTTGAACGTGGACTCGGGATCATAAATGAAGGGTAACAAAACTTTACAATCAATCTCATGGGGAGGAAGGTGTTTAGAGGGGACACAGGGCTCCCACTGTTTAGGGCGCCTAGAACATTCTTTTTAATGATCTGTGAAAACAGAAGGATGAGAGTGGTAGACCAGAAACATGGAGATTTATTAAAGAAAGGAATTAGAAACTTGGTTAAAATCATCTGAATACAGAAAAAAGAAAGAAAGCTCACAAAGATATTTAGAAAACTAAATGTACTTGGAAAAATATTTGCAAAAATGCACACCTAGAAGGAGAGAGAAACCAGACATTAATAATAACAGTGAAAAGAGCCTAGGAGCTCTCTTTGCTGTACACTTCAATTGCAATACAGAGAGAAAATAGGGATTTTAATGACTTATACCATGCCATAATGAAAGCACATTTTGTATCTTGCCCCAAAGTAAAATTTTTAGGTGCAAAAGGCCTGATTTTCTACTCATCTTTGGATTTTTATCATTATGAATTTTATCCCTTGAGTTTCACAATACAACTATTAAAACAGATTAAACGAACTATTCTGGGGCAGGGACAACTCATCCCGTCTTTCTCTGAGATGTTGTCTTGCTTTTGATCTGATCCTCAGTGAGGCCCAGCTGGGTGGAGACTATTTCTGGAAAAACGAACCTTCTCCAGGGTGGTCATGACCGATTCTGAAAGGCTCCTGAGCAACCTTGTGAAGGTTTGCTGCTGCTGCTGCTGCTTTCAGAGATCTCGTTTCAAAGTTTAAAAAAAAATCTCTTAAACAAATGCTCCTCAGCAGGTTTTGAAAAAGTAATGATTATGTCCTGGACTTACCCACTCTTAACTTCCTGTACTTGCTGAACTAAGTGAGAAGCTCTTACGCCTGGGTTCAATCCCTGGCTCAACTGCCTGTGGCTTGGTGACCTTGGGCAAGTGACTTACCATGTTGGTGCCTTAGTTTCCTCATCTAGAAGGGAGTTAATGTTAACGTCTACCTCACAGGGTTAAATGATTACATGAATTAACACAACATAAAGCACACAGTGAGGCCTTTATAGATGTGAGCTATTCCCAAACAGACTCCCTGTGAGCACCTAACAAATTTAAAAGACACTTCAGAGAAAAACTATATTCAGCTCTAGGGGCTCGGCAAAGACAATTTGCTGAAAATCAAAAAATGAATTCCATCTTGTTAGGATGCCATACTCTGATGATTTCTCTGCGCAGCACACCATACAGCCTAGAGAGGAGAAGCAGGGTGTGGATTCCCATCCTGCACTGCCCCATGGGCTTCTGTGCTCGATGGATCTGCAGCTACACAATGAGGATATTGCCATTGTCTAACTTTAACCTTCCTCTGAGGTTTCAAAGAAAAAACAATGTAAAAGAGGTGGAAACATGCAGTGCTGCATAAGGCTTATGGAAGGAGTTTCGTTTTTTGACAAAAATGTAAAAATGAACCGAGGAGGATGCACATTAAGGGCAGGTGAGAGTAGCAAGACCCTCAAATGCACACAGAAGTGCAATTCGTATCGCAACAGTGGCACCCATTGAAAACCTGTACCATCCTGTGGACTCTGAGTCTCCTTTCTTTGGCCTGGACTTTCCTCTTACTCACCTTCCCATGAACTGATCCCCAACCTCTTTCTGGCAATTCTGCCTCCTCGCCTTTCCTCTCGACCCCTTTGTCTCTCCATTCCACAGATGCTAACTTGGTTATAGCTCTCATTATTTCTTACCAGAGTCGCTTTCAGAGCTCAGTAACAGAGGTAAACAGAGGCTGTTTCCCTGTCTCCAGCCTATTCCTCTCGAATCCGCTCTCTTTGCTCTCAGAACAGTCTTTCTGCAAAGCTGACTGTGTTTATTCTCTCTGTTTAGACTTCCTGGTGTACAACCCCTGGAGGCCCCGTTTCCCCTGATCTCTTCAGTGCCTTCTCTAATCACCCTCTTCTCTCCACCTTCCACAAGCTGGCCTGAGGAGCTTCCAGTTCTCAACAGCTCTTTTGTCTGCTTCCCTTGCACTTGGGACGTTCCTGTCCACCTGTCTGCCTCCTCTTTTGGGAGATGTAGATGTCATCTCCTGCAGGAAGCCTTTCTGGTCCCTCTCCCCTCCTTTCTGCTCCTTCAGTTCCTTTACTATGGCATTTATTGCACTCTATTGGGTTTGTTTACATGGCTGCAAATGGTGGAAGGCAGGAGCTGTCCCCAGGCCCCCAGGTATCTGCTGAATGAATGGACCTAGACCACCAACAGACTCAAGGACTGCATCCAGTATCAACGCAAGTCTGGGCTTGTAATCCCTGGTTTTGTGAGCAGTGCACAGGAGGCAGAAATGGCCCACAAAAAGACTACAGTGAATACACAACCTAAACATTGGTATAACAAAGCCAGGGGATAACTGGAGTAGGCAATCTGTTGGCCAGTGGCCCTTAAATTCAGCCTTCCTCAGTTCATCTGGCTTATTTAGATCAAGCCCTACCAGGAACTATAACAAAAATTGAAGGAGAGGCTGGTCTTTAAATATAAATAACACAGCAACTAAAGTGATAATGGAGAGAAAGACTTAGGGATGCGGCGTATCACTGGAAATTCTGCAGAAGAAGAGCTAAGGTGCTATGTTATTCTTACTATCCAAAACTTCTCATGAGTCAGGAAACCAATCCAAACATTTTGCTGTCAATATTATCAGGTTGACCTTCCACAATGGATAATATTGACCAATGGAATGCCCCAAGGTGACCTTTCCTCCTGCAAATCTAACCACACCACAGTTCTGCGTAAGGCCTCTTCAATGCCTTCCCATCGCTGGAAGGCTGAAGTCCAACAGCCGCCTTTCTCTCCTCCTCTTCCTCATACCCACCCACATGACATTACCAGTGATTCCTGGTGTACCCCCACACCTTTGCTCATGCTGTTTCTCTATCTAAGGAGCCCCTCCCCTCATCTTCTTCTCAGGTTTTCCTGGTGAACTCCTGATCATCCCTCAAGACTTATCCTAACTCTCACTTCCTCTGAGAAGCCTTCCTTGAGCTCTCTAGGTAGAGCGGAGCATGCGCCTTTGTGGTGCTTCTAGTGCACCTTGTAATCTACCAATGTTACTGAATAGACTGTTTACATATCAGGGAAGTCCAACCTGTGGCCCACGGGCCGCATGTAACCCAGGATGGCTGTGAATGTAGCCCAACACAAAATCACAAATTTACTTAAAACATTATGAGATTTTTTTTTTTTTTTTTTTTTGTGATCACGTGTTGCAATGTATTTAATGTGTGGCCCGAGACAACCCTTTTTCTTCTAGTGTGGGTCAGAGATGCCAAAAGGTTGGACACCGCTGACGGTTCTTGCCTCACGTGGCAGACCTGACATATCCATCTTTGTATTCTGGGATTCTAGCATAATGCCCCACCCAGATTAAGAACGCAATCAATTACGTATTTAATTGAACTTGTTGAATTCACATGGAAGAGAACACTTATTTAGACCCTGAACAGTGGTTAATCTTTTGTTTCATTTGACAATAGGGCACATCGTTAGAACGAACAGCAATGATCGTGAATTTGCAAAAAGATCTTCACAACCAGAAACTGTAAGGATACCAGACTCTTTAGTTAAATACCTTGAAGACAAGAGCACAGAAACAGAAAAGAACATTTACTGGCTTTAGAGCACAGGTAGAAATTACATGATAGTTTTAGACTGATTTCTTTAAAAATGCACTTTCTTTCTTTAAAAAAGCACTGTGAAAAGCCAAAAACCAGCTTTTTAAAAAAGTGGTATTTTGCAACAGGTATTTAGATTCTATTTTCACTGTGAGTTTATTCAGTGTAATTGTACAATAAAGAAAAGCACTTGGCCTTCAGGTCACTATGCATATATAGCTAAATTATGCAATTAGGTGACATGTAATTAACCAGAATAGCAACAGAGCCAATCTAATGGGGCCAGTTTCGGTCTGAGTGACTCATAAAAACATTATGCAGTTAAGTATAGGCACCTACGAGAACACTGGATTGCAGCCTACCTACAGCCTCACCAGTCCCTCCTGCAACCGAAGAGATAATAGAAAGAAAGATTTAGAGATGAGGCATATCATTGGAAATTCTGCCCAAGAAGGAGCTCGGGTGCCATCTTGTTCTTACTGTCCAAAACTTCTAATGAGTCAGAAAACCTTTCCAAGCATTCTGCTGTCAGTATTATCAGGTTGACTCTCCATTACTAAAAATAATAGGAAAACAAGATTAATGAAAGCTTATTTTCAATCAACTTGAAGGAACACTTCCTGCCCCATGACTCGGGCAGTAAAACGGGATGAATATTCAGTAGGTGAAAACCAGTGGCAGAGGAAGTGTAAATTATTTAGCCTTCTTCCTTCTTCAATAATTTATGTGTGTCAAGCATGAGAGAATTAATAAAGTCACAAACAAGAAATGTTATGTTTTAGTAACCAAGGTTTTGTTGTTGTTGTGTTTTATTTTGCGGGGGGTGATTTTGGTTTTGTTTGCTTGCTTAAAATATGGAAGCATTCCAGTTCGGGAAGGATTCGAGCTAGAAAGCAAGCGGAGAGGCCTCCCGTCAGAAGTGTCCAGTTTCGCTCATGTTCATCAAGAAGAAGCTAGTAAACCTCATACTTGCTACGATGGCAGCAACATATTTTGAATCTTAATTTTTTTAAGAGAGAAAAAAATCTTGCCATGTATTCATAACCCCCTCTACCAATCCCCAACATGTCTTGTTCCACACACATTTACTGAACATGCGTGCACGAGGCCTCAGGGGGGACATGAGGGTGTGGAGGTTTAGTACCTGGCTTCAAACTGCTTACAGTTCCCCCGCAGAGGAACGAAATCTGTCACCCCATCTTTATTGTTACTTCGATATGGCTTGAGTATATTCCAGGTACATATACCAGACTGCTTTAATTAAAATTGCATATACAAAAATATGGGAGGGTAGTTACTCAACTGTCATCTGGTAGAGGGATAGCAAATTATTTTATTCTCTATGCTTCTCTATGCTTCTCTATTTTTCCAACCTTTTTCCCTATAACGAGGATGTATTACTTGCGGAAAAAGGCGCAAAAAGATGTTTCAGAAAAAAATAGCCTATGCTAGGTAAGCTTTCTATCTTGTCCTACTTTTGATCACTCACGCAGTCTCGCTGCCTGTACTCGGGAAAAGCCAACCGAAAGTTTGGTCGATGACAAAATCCATTATAATTGCTGGTCTACTTGTCTGCTTCTCCCCCACGAGTGCAGAAGCTCCTTGAGGGCAAGGTGCCTGCCTCTGTTGTTAGACCTAACGCCTGATAGGGACTGAGGCGCATTGTAGACACGTGATAAATACATGGGGAAGCCGGCTGGGTGGCAGGAGAGCAGGAAGATGGGGAAAAGCTGGGGCCAACGTTTCTAAGGGCTTTATG
This sequence comes from Glossophaga mutica, assembly GCA_039655065.1. Taxonomy (NCBI): domain Eukaryota; kingdom Metazoa; phylum Chordata; class Mammalia; order Chiroptera; family Phyllostomidae; genus Glossophaga; species Glossophaga mutica. The sequence continues at coordinate 17,615,947 of CM077304.1, read as the reverse complement.
GAAACAAGCAGTTAATGTAATCATTTTGGCGAAACAAAATCACTTAAACAGACTGGAGGCATGCAGATGACGTAATTGATATGAGGACCAGTACGTTTTTTCTGTTCTATCAACTCTGCTATTGGCAAGAGCGCCCCCTTGAGAGATGACAGCTTCTATGACGGTGCCTGAGACAATAAATCTGGGAGCAGGTTGTTTCCCCTTTTATATGAGGGTTTTTCAAAATCTAAGTTGTTTTAGAACTGAAAAAATTATTTTTCATGCCTTCATTTTTATGCTTTTTCAAAAGCAGAGACTAACAAAGCAGATCTAATGAACCGGGCATCTCATTGGGCACACTGTCTGTGTATGTGGCGCCCCCTGGCGTCGTGCAGACGGTAACCTGTGCTTGTGAGGCTATAGCCACTCTAGCTAGGCTTGCTTAGGGTCCAAGTTCTGGTCTTGGCAATGATTTTTCAGATCTGTACGGTTTAAAGTGTCCATTGATCGTAGTCCTAACTTTGCTGATGTACTGACATTGGGAGGCTATGGCTGAAGGCAAGTGTCTGTTAGGAATATAGGAACCTTCAAAAAATAGCAACTAGTGTTTATTCAGAGCCTCCTGTGCATAAGAGGGCTATTATGGTCCACCTATCTATCTTTTAGTCCTCAGAATAACTGTGCAGGCTAGACATTTCACCATTTTATAGATGAGGAAAATAAGGTTCTGAACAGTTAGGCACTCTTCCAAAAGCACACACAGCTAATTAGTGGGGGAGCTAAGATATAATGCAAGGTCTGGTGAGCAACAGAAAGCTCGTTCTTCCTTGCCATTCCGCTGAAGAAGTGCAGCAACTGGTACCAGGGACTTTGCTGACATGTTGTACGAATTTAACCTTCTTGCTCGTCCTTGTTTACTGTATGTATTTTTTCTGCTTCTTGTCCCCAACCCCCACCATTTCAATTCCTATTTTTTCTATGTTTTCGTGGCATTTGATAAACCTTAGTTTTAAATTCGTTAAACAATGCCTGCAGGTCTTCTGAGAAAAAGTGCCATAAAGTAATCTTTACATTCTTAAAAACAATCTCCAATCCACAGAGCATTGGATAAATACATTTAGGCTTTCTGGAACCCTGAATACTGGACAAGTAATTTTCTTTGAATCTTCATATTCTCACACACACAAATCATTTTTTTCAATCAGAAACAACATTTATTTTTGAAATGACTATCAATATTACTTTCCTGACTATTACAGTATTAGTCAGGATTTCCAAATATCTGGATAAACAAAAAGGGGCTAAGTACTGAGATTCTTCAGCTTTTTTTCTTTTTTTGTATAGTATTATAATCAATGATTAAAATATGTTAACAACACACAACATAACCATCTCTAATGCTTTTCAGAATGAAGCCTTGGTGTCCTGGGAGGCAGACCTTCTGACAAATCTCTGACTTTTATTTCTATGGCTACGGTGCTCCCTCTTTTTTTTTTTTTTTATTACAGCCTAAAAGTGAGACAATAACAGCTCATACTTAGGATTGCATCTATAGAAGACAGGCTTAGGTATCAAGAGGAGAAAAAAAGACTTTCATCAAAATCATTTAAAATGATTTAGCAACCACCACCACAAAAGCCACAGGCCATGGTGAGAGTCCATTTAAATAACAAGTATCTAAAATAAGACACAAAGGAAGGTGGCAGTCACAGGAGCTGGGCTTTGTAACAATGCGCCAATTGGAAAAAAGAACGTAAAATGAATCAACCTTAACTGGAATTCACAGGTATACCTAGCTTCACAAGATGGATAGGTTCCTAAGAAGTTCTGTATAAAAAAACCCAGTTTTTTTCCCCCATAAATACTAAGAGAGAGTAAAGAACATAATGAAATCTTGCAGTAAATTTCTCTATAAGCAGAGAAATACTGTTAAATGGCACACAGACATCTGTTTTGATTCCCTGCCTGAAAAGATTTTTAAAAATTTATATTAAATGATGATTTGTACAACAGCATGTTTTCTAAAACTGAAGCGAACCTGTGTGTCACCGTGAATATGGGAAATGGAGAAAAAGCCAGAGGGTGATATTCATTTTACTTTTGGTATCTAAATGCCACAGTGATAACTGAACACTGTAGTGTAAAGAGTCAAATGAATTATTGTTCAATTGTCTTGTAAATTGCTCAGGCCTTCAGTCCATAGTCAATAAAATACATACGCTGCCAGGGGTTTATTCAAGACTGAGGAAATTCAGGGTTATCAATCATTCCAGGTGGCTTGTACAGCTTTCTGGGCATTGAGAACTGTATTTTGTTGAATGCAGGCATTTAATTAGTAGGTATTACTAAAGTGCAATTTTCCATATTAAACTATTTCCTATATAAATTAGCTTCCTGCTATGGTGACTTTGTAAAGACAAGGTTATCTTGAGTTCACCCGACAGGCAGGTAATACTAATGCATTTTTTGTCTCTGTGTTTTCTGATACTATAGAATGCATTCTTTTGGTGCTCATGAAAAAAAGAGTCTCTGAACAAACACTCTCCAAGATTTTTCTTATGTTACTGCCCTATAAACTAAACCTTCTAAGACTAACCTGAGTACTAATATTACATATTGTGACATTTCTTATGCTATAAAGAAAACTGTACCATAATTTTTAATTATCTCAGGGTTGATAGACTAATTATAGCCAATCTACCACAAAAGCGCATGCTCAATAAATACCTTTTCTCCACTGCAGTATAAAATACCATTTTGACTTTTATTTTTAAAAGACTACAACAAATGACAGTTAATTCAATGCATAAATTCTATCTAGTAATGATCTAAATATATCAATAAGAATGACAGGAAGAAAATGAATGTGCAATAAGTGTGACCTTTATACGGTTCCTGGCATATACGAAGAAGCATTCAAGCAAGCGAATCCATTGGATTAAAGACAAATGTTGTAGACAGAATCCACAGACAATGGGAAGAGATTATTTTTTTCCTTCCTTCCTATGGAAATTCACAGATGTTTCCTCAATGGTAAGTCTGGTTAGAAGATCTCTAACAAGACACCGTGTCTACTGACACAACACAGAGAAAACCCTGTGATTTCTCAGCTCTGTACCAAAAGGTTAAAGAAATATATTTGAATGTTCTCAAATGAGATTATCATTCTAGTCAACTGCCACTTCTCAGTGTAGAGCCAGATCTCTGAACAACTGGAGTATGAGAAGCGACAAATGATATAAAGAGTATTATCAATTTCCACAGAACTCAAACTTTACAACGTTGGAAAGGATACCACGGAAGAACGAAACGGCCCTCCCTCAGAGGAGGGGCATTATGATTCATTGCAAAGATGTGGCAATGCTTTGGGTTATGATCAGCCAGTCGGAAGGATTATCAAACAAACAATCTAGCTATCGCTGATTTGCTAGAAAACTGGTCCTTCTTAGTGGTGAATATTAACAATCACTTTTTAAAAAGATGAGAACAAACCTAGCTTTGTGAATCACCGCGTGCTTTCTCGCAAATACACAGTAAGTTAAACCAACAGTTTGTCTAATCACCAATACAGCATAATTTACTATATTGGATATAAATAATTGTCCCTAAAAAATAATCTTCTGTGTGTTCAGATAAAGCTATAGAGATCTGGCTTGTTACCTAGCAACTGGGCATGTAACTGCCATACTGCAAAAAAAAAAAAAAAAAAAAAAAAAAAATCCTTACTTTTTAGGTAGAGAGAATGTTAATAAAATTCCACATTAAGATGTTACTAAAGCCAAAACATACGTTAAGGTACAACTGCAAACTATTTTAGATACATCCATGATCTACATTTGAAATACCATGCAGTAATGAAAACGGTCAATATTTAGATTATTTCAACCGGTCACATACAATAACACTGAACAGTTTTTTAAAAAGAATCATCACACATTAGTAATTTTTATTTGTATTATTTTATAGACAAAGGAATTCCAGCAAGGTCTTATATACTGATTTCTATTTATTGAAAGGATGAGGCTTAGTTGTTTAAAACACAATAAAATTGTTCTTAATTAGTTCACCGTCGGGGACCCCAATTACTTCTTACATTTCATGTAACAGCTTAAGGCATTAGATTTATATCATTTGGGGGAGTCTGACTTGCCAGTTAATCTAAATTCTGTTTCAATTTTGCTAAAAACCTGGATTCCAGGACTGTCTGTGCCTGAAATCCCTCTGTAAGAGCAATCGGCATTTGCTACAATTACATCATTGATTTCCGAAGTCTACAAAATTCAGCTTGTGGCCTGTCTTCAAGTCCCCGTGTGACAGCAGTTGCTTCCGGTGTGGGATGCGGGCTGACTGGCCAAGGCCCGCAGGACGGTGGCCATGCGAGAACAAGGGTGCCCTGTGCCATTCTGCAACAGGCAGAGACTGCTCTGGGTGCAGATACAGCTGTGCCTGCCGAGGTCTTCAGAGCGCCTCAAACCCACTGCTGACACAGACTCCTGGGCCTGGGCCACGCATGATGCTGTCACTGTGCTTGGGCAGACAGAGACACAATTGCGAAAAGGCCTTCGGATGCTGACGTGCAGTCAATATAAAGAAGCAGGGGGAGGGAAGGGTGAAGCTGTAAATGAAGTACACACTTGCTAGTGGGGCCCGCCACATTGTTTTCATTCTCACATCACCACCAAGCCCATCTCCTTTGACTTGAGAAGTAAGCAGCATTAAATAAGCCAAATAGATCATATTTACTCAAAATCAACAGGAGTGTAGAAAACCAGCTGTTTGAGGTCGCAGTGCGGGCTCTGGGAGAAGGCAGCGGCTCACGCAGCCCTGCATCTCTGAGAGCGGGTGGAAGATGGCTGGCCTTGTGTCCCAGCCCTGGCTTGAGAGGAATAGGACCATTTTATCCAACTGTGCTGGTTCTCTTCAAAGCAGAGAAGTGCTTCATGCACATTATCCCATCCAGTGCCCTGGGGTCTGTGACCCTGGGGATATGCACACCGATTTTGCCACCTGACTCATGGGGGGCCAAAGCTAGGAGACTGGCCATCCGTCCAAGGCCACACAGGCTGGTCAGCAACAGAGCTGGGACTCGTGACCCGATTCCCAGGTCAATGTCTTTCACCAATTATTATTATGCTTTTACTTTGAGTAAAATTGTCTCACTTTGTATAGAGAAGCCTAAACTTCAGTTGCTGTATGTACTCTAGACACATAAAGACAACTGAGTTTAAAAAGCGATGAATGAAGTCATGAGGGTCACTGTCCCTGCCCTCAAATAGCTTAGAGCCTCACCGAGACTATAACAACGTACGCAAGCACCCAAACATAAGGCGCACAAAACTGGGAGTTCGGGGGACAGCTGGTTATTTCCAGTTGGAGGACTGCAAGGAGAGAATGACAGACGTGACCTGGGACAAAGCACAGGATCTGAGGCAGCACGTGCAAGGGCATGAGGGACAACATGCGTGTGATGTAGTCCTAATCAACCAAAATTTCTGTAATTTCCGCCTGAGGCTGCTCAACCTTGGTTACACAATGGTGCATCTTCCCCCTGACTATGAAAGAATCTATTTCCATTTGCTTGGTTAACAAGACCATTAAAACATTTTCACATTACTTGGTAAAATTGTACAATTAAGACAAATTATGCTCAATTTTAGAGCCAGAGGGAGACTGGCTTCCCAAATGAGGAGCTGAAAGTCCAGAGAGATTCAGTAGCTAAACGCTGTGTAACTACCCAACTTCTGGGAAGAGTAAATATATATAAAGTGCCGAGGACAGTGCCCGTCACACGGGAAGGATGATGTGTGTTCGGTATTGTTACTTCTTATTACTGTAATTATCACGGGCAGAGTCGGATCTAGAATCTATTCCTTAAGTTCCAGAGCAGTGTTGTTCTCGCTAAGCACATTCCCTCATAATATGGCAGTGCTTTGAAATGTACGAAGTCCATCTTCTATGAGCGGAAGCTGCCTTGGATTGTAAATGTATTAAATTAAAAATGTATATATAAATTCACATAGAAAACAGAAAAAATTGAGTCTCCATAACTAATAATTTATAGCTACTTGTTTAAAAACAAGTCCTTATTATCTTCAAACATACTTGCATGTAACTGATGTGTGAATAGCTAAAAGTCAGTCTAAATGATCTCCAAAAGGCCACACTTTACTAGTGTTACTGTATAGACGTAGGAATGTAAAATTTTCCATCTTTGGAAATGTTCCCTGATCTACATTTCTCACTAACTCATACCAATCATTAACCTTACACATTTACCCTGAAAGATATCAGACAGTTGTTAGATTAAGAACAATTTCCGTTGCGCCTGGAGAGTTTGTACATCTACACATCTCCATTATTCATTTTACACTTCCCTACATCCACCCTCTCTCCCCAGGTGGTTGCATCCAGCCAGTGCCTTTAGATACCATCTATCTGCTCAGCAGCTTTCCTGTGAGTTTCAGACTAGTAGATCCAACCACCTGCTCGACATTTCCATGTGGATGTTAAGTTTCTTAAACTTAAAATACTAAAATGGAACTCCTGGATCCTTCTCCCACCTCTAAGCCAATCTGTTCATCATCCACCCAGTTGCTAAGGCTAAACATTTAAGCCTCATCCACAACTCCTCTCTGTCCCACATCTTTCAGATCAATTCATTAGCAAGACATCTAAGTTCTATCTCCAGATGCATCCCGGCATCCGATTTAAAATGACAAATTTTAACTGCCTCATAGAACTTCCCTTCTGAAATACCTAACCAAGTGTTAAAAAAATTGCATTAGTTAAAAAAAAAAAAGCCCATTAGTAACAAGTCAAGGAAAGAAACCTAGACAAATAGAAACAAACTTCAAAGCTGACAGCCAAGGAAGGAAACAGACGATTCTGGAGCAGGTAAAGAGGCAGAGCTGTTGCTTGGTTCCTAACCTGTTCTCACTCCCCATAAAGGTGATTAACAACATTCTGAGAATTTTTACTCTAAAGGGAGACAAAAGCACCCTCACCAGATATTCTTATCTGTTTCCTCCATCTACTAAGGAGCAATGGAAATGCATGACATGGGAGAAAGGGAGCCAAGGGCTGACTCCATGTAATTGAAGACTCCAGGGCTCCACTATAACGAGGAAACCCTCAAAGTCCAGATTATCTCCAGCATAGCTACTAGTTCCTATGAAACCCTTTAGTTAATTATGAAAAGGCCATCCTTGGTATCTCCCATTTCCCCTCCCAAGTTAGCAAAATGAATGCTGATAATAGGGATATTCCACAAAACCTGGGAAAGCACAGCCCAGAATATCTAATCAAGACTGCATATAGCTTGAACGACCTCTCTGCAAGGAGAGACATTTCTGTCTCCTTCTGCAATTTCTTTACATTGCAGAAAAGTGGATAGGTTTAGGCAATAACACAACTCAAAGAGGAAAGCAACCTGTCCCCCTGCCCCAAAAGGTGGGAAGACATTTAAGAAATTACACTATGTCTGGGCACGGCTGCCCAAACACCAGCAAGAAGAAAAAAATAGCACCAGCAAGAAGATATGTAAGGAGGGAAGAAAGGAGGAAAGAAGAAGAAAGAGAGGAGGAAAGGAAAGACAGAAGAAGGAAGGGAGGAAGAGAGGAAAGGGACGAATATATAATGCAAGGGTCACAGCATAAGGAACTAAGTTTAGAGGAACTTTATTCAACTAAAATGAAGAAAATCCTCACACAAACTTTCTACTACGCAAGAATAATTTTAGTAAAAATGAAAGCTTAAAGGCAGAAAAATGAAACAATTGAATGAAATGAAAAGGGACATTGTGGACCTATGGAAACAAATTAAGGACCAAGACATCATTTTAAAATCAATAAATAAATCAGAAACGTCAAGAAACAGAGCAGACACTCCTGAAAATGGAATTATTGGCACAGAAGAGAGAACTGACATACTCCCCATGAATACAGATGAAAATGACAAAAAGATTCAATTACAAAGAAATTGATAGATACAAAAGAGAAACAAAGATGATCTAAAATAAGAATAATTGATGTCCCTGAGTAGGTAACAATACGCATGGAATAAAAGGTATCTTTAAAGATATGATACACTATCATCAGATTTAAAGAGCACATTATATTGCAGAAAATTTTGAAACAGAACATTCAACACCTCAGCATAACTTAGCTATGGTCCCGAGCCATGGGGCAGAAAAAGGAATTCACTGGCATCCCGGCAGGAAAAGCAAATTACCTGCAAAGGATGGTCTCAGACTGCATAGCAATGGGAATGATGATAAACAATGGAGCAATGGCGGCAAAATTGTAAGGGAAAGCACAACACCAGAATAGTGTAGTCAGTCACGATATTGTTCAGTTTTAAAGTAACAGAATGACATCTTCCAATATTTTTTATTAAAAGCCTTCAGAAATATAGTAGCTATGAATGAATCTTTCCTGGAATAAGAACGAAAAACAATTGACAATGAAATCTAGACAATTAAGTGATTAATCAAAGGACTCAGAAATGGAGAAGATATTCTAAAGGACTGGAAACCACTGGGTCTATTTTAATAGGAGAATTTCTACTAACTAATCTTAGGAATAATGACTACAGAATAGAAAGTATTATAAACACAATCAATATAAGGTAAATAAAATTATTAGTGGAGAACAGGTGATGAGCAATAAAGTGACATGTTTATAGCCAAGAATCAATCTAACATATTTAAAACTGGAATATGTAATTTAAAAAACATGATGGTTCCAGTCCTCAGGTGGATTTGCTGCAAAGCTACTGAAGCTTCGGTGTCAAGCCCCGTCAACAACATGGGTAATTCGCTTTTTCCCAGGCCGTGGGAGGCGTCCCAGCATTCGCATGATCTTGTTTTCGTAAACTTTGTAAAATATATGCCCCTCTCTTGGAAAGGAGTCCCTATTGTGTAGGCGTCCCTCGACATCTCAATCCTCACCCGCTCAGGCCTCTTACATTGTTCAGAACCATTTCTCTCACTGTAACGGGGGTGCCCTCGGGACTAGCTCTTGCAGTGAGGAGACATGCGTTTGAGGTTCAACAATTACTTAGCTTTTCTCACTTCTCTTTTTTTTCTACTGCTAAATATAAGAAAACCGGTTTTAATGCTTTTTACTTAAAAATAGCATTATTTTTTTTAAATATATTTTATTGATTATGCTATTACAGTTGTCCCATTTCCCCCCATCATCCCCCGCTCCCTGCACACCTTCTCCCACCCACATTCCCCCCCCTTTAGTTCATGTCCATGTGTCATAAGTTCTTTAGCTTCTACATTTCCCATACTATTCTTGCTCTCCCCCTGTCTATTTTCTACCCACCATCTATGCTACTCATTCTCTGTACCTTTTCCCCCCTCTCCTCCTCCCACACCCCTGTTGCTAACCCTTCATATGATCTCCATTTCTGTGGTTCTGTTCCTGTTCTAGCTGTTTGCTTAGTTTGCTTTTGTTTTAGGTGTGGTTCTTAATAGCTGTGAGTTTGTTGTCTTTTCACTGTCATATTTCTGATCTTCTTTTTCTTAGATAAGTCCCTTTAACATTTCATATAATAAGAGCTTGGTGATGATGAACTCCTTGAACTTGACCTTATCTGAGAAGCGCTTTATCTGTCCTTCCATTGTAAGTGACAGCTTTGCTGGATAGAGCAATTTTGGATGTAGGTCCCTGCTTTTCAAGATTTCAAATATTTCTTTCCAGCCCCTTCTTGCCTGGAAGGTCTCTTTGGAGAAATCAGCTGACAGTCTGATGGGAACTCCTTTGTAGGTGCCTGTCCCCTTATCCCTTGCTGCTTCTAGAATTCTCTGCTTCATTTTAATCTTGGCTAACGTAATTACGATGTGCCTTGGTATGTTCCTCCTTGGGTCCAACTTCTTTGGGACTCTCTGAGCTTCCTGGACGTCCTGGTAGTCTATTTCCTTTGCCAGATTGGGAAAGTTCTCCTTTATTATTTGTTCAAATAAGTTTTCTACTTGTTGCTCTTCTTCTTCCCCTTCTGGGACCCCTATAACTCGGATGTTGGGGTGTTTAACGATGTCCCGGAGGTTCCTAAGCCTCTCCTCATTTTTTTGAATTCTTGTTTCTTCCTCGTTTTCTGTTTGGTTGTTAGTTTCTTCCTTCTGGTCCACTTCATTGATTTGAGTCCCGGTTTTCCTTCCACCTGTATCGGTTCCCCATGTGTCTTCCTTCATTTCATGTATTGTAGCCTGCATTTTTTCATCGAATTTGTGAGCAAAATCAACCAATTCTGTGAGCATTTTGATGACCAGTGCTTTGAACTGTGCATCTGATAGGTTGGCTATCTCTTCACGGCTTAGAGGAATTGGCTCTGGGGTTTTCATTTTTTCTCCGGTTTGAGCCATTTTTGGTGAGTTTTTTTGTTTGTTTGTTTGTTTTGGTTTGGTTTTAGTCTGGTTGCGGTTATTACGTAGTGAGGGGTGGAGCCTTAGGTGTTCCTCAGGGCGGGGCAGCCCAGTCGCTGGGTTGTGACGCTTTAGGTGGGGGCGGGGTCCAAGAGGGAACAATGGCGCCCGTTCCGCTCTCTCCTGGATTCAGTCCCTTTCGCCACTTCCCCTCCGCCTGGACCGTCTGCGTGCGCGAATGTGGGACCACCTGGTCAGCCAGCCACCTTGTGCGGCCTCAGTGGGTCTGCACAGTTGCCCCCCTGTGCCTGGGGTCCGCCAGCTGCTGCCTGTGGGCCCGGGGACCGCCAGCCACCGCCTGTGCACCTGGGAACTGCGAGCCGCTGCTACTTGCGTTCCTGGGTCCGCACCTCCACTTTTTCCTACTGCAACTCCGCCCCTCTTACCGGTCTGGATGAATGGTTGTTGGACTTCCGTACAGTTCAATTTTCTATAAGTTCTGGTTGTTTTCTTGTTTCTAAATATTTGTTGTCCTTAATTTTGGTTGTGAGAGGAGGCACAGTGTGTCCTCCTACGTCTCCATCTTGGCCGGAAGTCTCTAAAAATAGCATTATTTTTGTAATGTAATTCCATTACATGTAATTCCATGGTTACCATGTAATTCCATTGTTACTAAGGTATTTCTTTGTATTTATGCTTTCATTTGTCAATCCTTTTGTGTATATTTGTAGAAAGATGCCTTAAATGATATAGCTTAATGTTAAACATGGTTACGACTGGGTGATGGGAATTAGGGTAATTGTAAAAATTTAATATTCGTATTATGTGCATGGCCTGAATTACATACTATGATCACATATCAAATATCAAAAATAATATAATGAGTATTTTTCCTTAAAATGCCAAGATATTTACAGATACGACCTTGGATGGTCAGAACTACGGGGAGCCGTGGTTTTCGGCTGTGTGCTTTCCTGTATCTGTCAGACTCCCCAAACGCGGTCTGCAATCTGATGTTAGGACTCTGCTCTGCTGACTGCCATGCCTCCAGCCAGACCACCACCGCTCGGCACGTGCACTGCTTTAACAGCCTTCCGCGTGGCCTCCCGTTTCCGTTCTCGAGTTAGTAACATCCAGTCTTCACACAGAGGCCGGTGTATTTTTTTCAAAGGAAGAACCACTGTACGTCTGCTTTGAATCCTCCAGGTGCCCCACACTGCTTTCGGAATAAAACCCTTTGCCATGACCAGCAGGGCTGGCTGACCTGAGTCGGCCAGGACGCAGCCCCACTGGACAGCCCCCTCTGTTGCCCAAACCCACTGCTCTGGTCCCCGGAGGGCTTTTACCCAGGGGGGTTCCCTGCGCCTGGAAGCTCTTGCCCTGATACCTTGGCACAGCTGGCTCCTGCTCACCATTCAGGTCTGTTTGAGGGACACCTTCTTAGGGACACACTCGCTGAACAACTTTTTTAAATTGTTCCTTCCCCTCCAGAACCCTTTCAAGCACTTCACCCTGTTACGTGGCCTTCATAGCACCTACCACTGCCTGAGATCATCTTCTCCATTTGCTCATTCACTGGTTTTGGGGCCCTCTTCCCCCCACTAACTATGTGCTCTAGAAAACAGGGACCTTGTCTATTTTGTTCACTGTTATATCTCCTGTCCTAAGAACAGTGCCTAGCAGGTAGCAGACATTGAATAAACGTTTCTCAAGGGAAGAAGGACACTCAGAGATTGTTTCTCAGCTTAAAATAAGGGTTGTGTCCGCAAAGCTGTCTTTCAAGTCAGTCGTTGAGAATTCAGAATGCACATTCCTTCAAATAAGCTACAGTAGAAATAATTATTAAATATCAAGATTAGCTCACAAAAGTCTGCTGGGTTCATAAGAGGCTAAAATTCTGTACATATGCAGCAAAAATACTAGAAAATCAAGCTGAGGAATTATCAGCTGCATGATATATACAATTAAAAAGAATAATCTAAATGTATTTAAATGTGAACAATTATTATTTATCTTTCATATTGGTGGAGATGTTCATGGGTATTCTGAAGGGGACTTCAGAGCACTTTAAGGGCTGTAGAGCTTTGTGGTCCTGGTTTTTTTTCTTTAATTACATAAAACCTCACTTTAAAATTGATGGCTTTCTCCTCTTTTTTAAAAGAAAAGTTTTATTTCTTTATTTTTAGAGAGAGAGGAAAGGAGGGAGAAAGAGAGGGAGAGAAACATCAGTGTGTGGTTGCCTCTCACATGGCCCCCACTGGTGACCTGGCCTGCAACCCAGGCATGTGTCCTGACTGGGAATCGAACCATGACCCTTTGGTTCACAGCCCACGTTCAATCCACTGAGCCACACCAGCCAGGGTGCTTTCTACTCTTTTGACAACAGACATATCACTAGTACCACCCTGGATACTTATCAGTCATGACTTGGCTCACTGTGTCAAAAACGTAAAAAAGAAAAGAGCACAGATATTTTTCTGGGGCTATTAGGAGCGAGGGGACTAAGGAAAGGGTTAAAGAGGATGTGGGGTTTGAAAGATACTCGATTTAAGAGCAGTGCACAGAGGAGAGAAAAAGTCAGTGATGAGTGCTCAGGACTTGAAGATGGGGAAGAAGAAACTCTCCTGCTAGTTAGTAGGGAATTGCATCTCCTGAGACAGCGTGCTTCCCAACTGGAGTGGTTCTGGGTGGGTAAAAGGAGGGAGAGCCAGTGTGTAAATAATGTGGAAACTTGGGAGGGACTCTATCTTTTTAATTTGAAGCTCTGTCCCAAATTTGGCTTGCCATGAGTTTTTATGACTAATCTACCAGTAGGGTGAAATAAATAGCATCATTCATATCAGGAGTACGAACCAACCCTTGGGAGATATTTAGGAGGCTATGCCAGACCTTTCCTTCCGGAGGGAAAGCTTTACTACAAGAAAACAATTTGAACCAATTATTTTTACTCTAAGTTGACAGTTAAGACAGAAAAGAATGTATTAAGAGCCAAGAGATACTGCATACGGCCTGCAAGTCTTTCTGGAGAAATGAATCATGAAGATAAAGAGAAGCAGCTTATTTTTATAGTCACATTTCATATTTCTAGAAAAATAACTACAACATGGTTTCTAAACATAGGGAAATGAAACTTTTATGAACGTTATACAACACAAAACACACCACCTGTTGCAGTTACAAATATGTGCAAGTTGCTTTCAAGCCTTAAAACCAAAAACAGACCATAAAACTTATGGTTACCAAAACATTGTTCTAACTGAAATGTGCTAAAATGACAGGATGCTCAAACAGTCTTAAAATATAATTTTCTTTTGCCAAGTGTCTTGATTTGAAAATGGCCCTGACCAATGTTGCTAGAGCTATGGAGCTGAGCACCGTTTAAACATATGGTCAAGCAACCCTGTGATTATGCTGGAGGTGCCAGCGATTCCAACAAAGTCTTCCCATGCACTTCAAAGGCAACTGCCTGCTGCAACAAAGAATCTAAAATGCAGTAAACAGGAGTGTCTAGGAAAATCTCAGTGCAGTCATTGATTTTCCAGAGCAAGTCCTTGTGGTTAGTCCTGTGAAGTTAGTGATTTCAGTTTAGTTACATTAAATCCAAGCCCCAAAGACATGTATCCATTATAGCCATTCATAGAGCAATTCTGTGTTGAGATTTACATAAACACACACTATAAAGTGTAATAACAGAGGAGATAAGAACATGCATTTTTGCTTCTTGCAATTCAAGTCTTGTTTTGATCTCTGCATTTCTTCCTGTTGCTATCCAAGAAACCTACCAAGAAGTCTTCGCTCTGTAAATACCAGAATTGAGAGATACTGACTAACCATAATATTTTTAGGAAATTAATCTTGGATTTTCATCTAAACAAGCTAATACATTCTCACATTAAAAAAAAAATGACTCAGCTTAACCATATATGACTTCTAAAAAGAACCATTTCATGATTCCAGAAAGAGAAAGCAAAAATCAGATGAAAAAGCATGGTTTTTATCTCATGCTAGATTTGTAAGAAAGGTTAATTTTTACATGAAAATTACATCTACATAAAAATAGAATTCTGGAACAATATATTATTGACAGTTATGTGGGAAGATAAATGCACTCCTGTAAATGTCCTTTTTCAAGCAAATTATTAAATATATTGACAGTGCTGCATTCTGAAAATCATTTTAAAGAAATAAAATATTAATACAAGTGCAAAGACATAACTAATATATCTTCTACTCAAAGAAATATGCATACAACCATTTTTCTAAGGCTTATTGATATACTCTGCTATTAAATTCGATGGTAAACATGTATGCTTTGTTCATGGAAAGCTTTTGTCCATGGAAGGAAAAACATAAGTAACCAATTGACAAATTTGGATTCTGCCAACACTTCTGTTAATCACTAGTGGCTTACAGAAGACCTTGTACTTTGATCACTGGTATTGGTACCTGTAAATGCTAACCAAGTCTGAGTTACTACTACAAACAAAAATGTGTAAAACTTAAACACATCTATGGAAATATTTTACTCATGGCTATTAATGACTTTAATCAAGGAGATCTCCTAATTAATTTTGCTAATTGTTCTTTCCTCCTGGGACATTAACTGGCTGTGACGTGCTTTGACACTAGCATCTGGTCAGAAACAGGGACATCAGTAAACCCTGCCCAGTGTTTCCACAGACTGTGCCAGCACCACACACACTGACGAGGCCAAAGCCTTTGATTTCAACATGATGTTTAGAGAGCACGTCTGACTTCCATTTAGAGAAAAGGGAGACCCCTTTCAAAACACATGGCTCTCAGAGATGCTCATTCAGTGAGTGACGCGGTGAGAGTGACTTGCTAATAAACTGGAAGGCATCTATCTGAAAACGTAGAAGAGACGAACAACTTCACAAATGATTGTTGGGAGGACCCTTCCTGTACCACGGACTGTCTGCTGACTTATACCCCATTTAGAATATGCAGAGTAACTTTAAACAAACGCTACTCTTTCAAAGAAAGCAATTCCTTAACATGCCAGACCACTATGTTGTACATAGTTAATTAACAGACAATATATGTATCAGAATTCAATACATGTATACAAATTTGATTAAACCTGCAAACTTTTAGATGTTAATAACTACTCAGTGATGATTTTAAATTGCTGACAAATAAATGCACTTAAACAGTTTTGTTAAAAACGAGTTACCCCCAATTATCTTATTAAATATTGTAGTATGCTGGATACTATATTTCAAAATTATTTTACTAGTGACATTGTCTTCACGTAGAGGCAAAACAGGTTGCTCTCTCTGGTCCCCCTTAGCAGAGCCTTAACGATAGAGAGTCTCTTGTTCCTCACACAGGGATCTACCGTCACTCTACCGTCACAGATTAAGAAACAAATATCCCTCTACTGCAAGTGCACCAAGCACAGTGAGTCCAGTGCGGTCAAATTAAGTTTTGGCAATCAGCAACTGCAGGACAAAGTTCCCATCCCTGGACAAGGAGCCCTGACTGCCTCTTCACTGCCGTCTCCAGTATCACTTACTCCCGCCCCAACATGCTGAAGTTTGAAAGAAGACTTGCAACAATGTGTTTGTGTGACACCATCACAAGCATCTCCGGCAGTGTGCATGTGTTTTAATTGTGTCTGCACCACTGACTCCTCTGGCCTCCATCTGAGTCCAGGGGGTCACTGCCACCACACCAAGCACTACCCAGCGCTGCAGACCAACAGAACGGAGCACTTTGGGAGAAGGCTTTCGGGTGGAATAACGCCAGCACCAGTCATTGTACCCTATTTTGTCACAGAGCCATGAACACTGTGGACTCAAATAACCCCAACGCCACCAGCACCTTCTTGCCCAAGCACATCTGCAGGGTACAAAGAACACAGGTTTGGAAGGAACCTCAGAGAGGTGTTCTCATCTTCCTTCCAGCTCCGAACCAGCTCAGAACAACATGAATCCACCCTATTGTAACAGTTCCAAAAAGGAGAATTACAGACTCCCTTGGTAACATGTCAATATTCAGAAAAGTCTAAAGTTGTACCTAAATTCCTCACGTTGCCCTTCTAGCACTGTTTCCTTTAGTTCTGCCTTTCCGGAAAAAAAGTGTCCCCAGAGCCAGCATACTAATCTCGTAAGTGTTTAAGCGTCGTGAAGGACCCCAAAGTTCATATGCCCCCAATCTACCAACACAACACGTGAGGTGCATATATGCAGCAAGGGGACTGAATTTTTAGTCTTCTGGAACTAACATCGCAGTCGCTCCTAGAGGAGAAACGGTAACTGCAGCGAGGACTAGGCTTCCCGGCCAATCTCTGACAACGCAAAGCCTTCTAGTGAACAGCCCATTTGTTTCAGGGGCTCGTGAGTACAGGCGGCTAGTTTTCCTGGAGGAAAACAAATCAAATCATCATAATAAAAAACCCCTGCGGCAGTGGCAGCATCCTTATAACAACAAGACCTCTTTTGGCTTTAGCAAGTTTTAGCCTGGAGTAAAATTACACCCAAGTTACAACCACGGAAATTGGAATTTCAGTGGAAATGCTGACCCGACCTTCACGAAAGCAGCGAATTGCAGCCTCTGCTGCTCTGTTCCTGCTCGAGGCATAGCACTGGAAGTCCATGCCCACTCCCCCTCCGACTAATCAATGCGTAAAAATACGAGGAGAGAAGGCACGCTCAACACCAGCCCTTCCAGCGTCTCTTCTCCTGCTACTCCTGAGCGGTGATTAAAAACTCACCTGGAAATCACACGGATTGGCGTGGCTTTCTAATGCTGAAGACAAATGACCTCTGAAAAATGTACGCTCATGAAAGTCAAAGCATTTGGAGAGAGAGACACCCGGCGATGTGCCGCTTCAAACTCCGTGCAACCCCGAAGAGGAGCAAAGGAAAGGGAAAACGTATTCAATCTGAGAGGGGAAGCCAGTAACCAAATCACATTAAAAAAATAAATTATTATTATTATTATTTTAAAAAGCAGCCCACACAGTAGGGACCAAACGCCTATGCTGCAACAAATGCCCTGGCAAACCCTTTCCGCAGCCTTCTGTATTTTCCGACTCGGCTTCCCCTTTTTTCCCTCTGCCCCAGCTGCCACACCACTTCTCGCAACCGCCTCTCGGTGAGCGGGGGCCGTGGACCGCGGGGGCAGCCGTGCCCCGCGTCCACAGCAGCCGCGCCGCTACTCACCGGAACCGCTCGGCACTAGCGACGGCAGCGGCTGCTGGCTGGCTGCGAGCCGGGTTCCGCGAGGGCTGGCGGGATCCGTCCCCCGAGGACGCGGACATGTGGCTGGAACCTCCGCTCCCCTAGCCGTTGCCTCTGAGCATCTTTCTGGGAGCCCCAGCAGATGCGAGCGACGAGGCGAGGGCGAGCGCGCCGCGGAGGGGTGGGAGAGGCGCCAAGCTTGGACGCGCCGCGCCGCGCCGAGCGCCGGACTCTCCCGCGAGCTCCCCGCCTCGCGCGCGCGCGCCCCCTGCCGCGCTCCCCCACCCGCCCCTCCGCGCGCCCTCTCCCGCGTCCGGCCCCACGCAGCGCGCGCCAGCCCTGGCGGCGGCGCCAGCCGCAGAGGCAGCGGCGCGTCCACCCCCGTCCGCCGTCTCCAGGGCTGCTGGCGGCGCTCTCCATTGTTCTGCCGTTGCTTCCCAAGGGTGGGCGGTGGGGGAGGGTGGGAGGTGTCGGCACAGTTGCCCGGGAGGGCTTACCACTCAGTCGGACCGTGGCTGCGAGAGCTACACCGGCCCGGGCTCGGCGCGCGGGGGCTGTGGGGCGCCTAGCTCCGCGGGCTTCGGGCGCGCGGGGGCTTCCTCCTCCCGCACTCGCTCCCGCCTGGCGCCCGGCGCATCCTGTGTTACTATGGATATCTCGTTCTTCGCCGCCCCCTCCTCGCACTCCGACAGGCCGCCGCAGAGGCCGCAGCCGGGCAGCCTCCGCAGGCGCACAGGTGACCAGCTCGGCAGCGGCAGCAGCGGTGGCAGCAGCCGCCACCGCCGCTGGGGAGAGGAGGGGTCGGAAGAGGGCAAAAGGCAGGTCCTGCTCTACCCCTGAGGCCGCTTCGAGTTTCCTTCTACTAACCCAGGTGCTCCGAGTTCTCCACGCAAGAGAAGCCACAGCAATCCTCAACACGTCCGGGCCGGTGGCACCACCGCGAGCGCCTGCGTCCCAGTGGTGTTCAGAGGGGGACGACCGGCCCCCAGCAGACTTGGAGGATCGGGGTTAAGACGTGGAGTAAGATTCTGATATGGCTCGAACACCCCTCACCCCTGCCCCAGGTGCAGACATCTACGCTGGCAGAGGGCTCTCTTCAAAATTATGCTAATTTAATGAAGTAGGTCTGACTTGAAATGACAAAGCTTTCCTTCCCCCTTTACAAAAACCCCAATGGTTTTTCCTTGCTATAAACAAATAAATGTAATGTGTGGCTTACATACTAATACTTTACACCATAGTATTTGAATGAATGTATCTAGCGACCCACGCACTTCAGTTTTTTGGTGTTTTCAACATTCCATCCAAAGCGTGAGTTGCCCACCGAGTCGAAGAACCACAGATTTCCATGGAGTATAACCAACATCTGAAAACAAGGCAACAGCACCCAAATCGTCTGTGAAAAATAGATTGGGATGAAGGTACTTTAAGTAAAAACATCTAAGGGAATGTATATCACGGTGAACTCCAAACAGTATTAATAACCGTTGTTTAGGGTGCTTTAGCATCTAAACTCTGAGAATATACAGTAAGTCCTCACTGAACACTGTGGATGGGTTCTTGGACCTGCAGTGAAGGGATGTGTAACGCAATCAATTTTACCGTGGGCTAATTGACATAAACAACAATTAAATCCCACAGGAATTTATCTTATCTACATTACAAAAAAAGACATTATTCAAGGACCTGCTATACATTCATTGCCTTAAAACCAAATAAAACAAAAATTTTGATCAACGGCATAGCATCAAACACTAAAAAAGAAGTGTGAAACAATTTTTGCATATAGGTAACCTTCACGGAGCACTTTAAGGTTTGTGAGGCATCTGTGAATTACTTAATTCTCACAATCCTACGTGGTGAGTTTTGTTATTGGCCTCACCTTTCAGATGAACAAAAGAAGCTCAGATCTGCATCCAGTAGTTAACTCCCTTAAATAAGAAGCACTAAGTGTCCACTGCTTTGTCCACCTTCGTGGCATTGTCTGCTTTTGTGAAGTTCAGGTTGACAATGTGCCCCGAAGCCACCCTGCTAGCAAGGGGCAGGACCAGGAAGGACATAAACTCAGGTCTGTCAGGCTGCAGAGTTGTGAGCCTTTAACTGCATAGAAACTATTTCTCATTCACATAAGGATGTCATGCCTTTTTTATTTTATGTCTGACACGTATAGAAAGAGAAAAACAGATTGGACATGCCCTGCCTTCTTGACTGGAGCATGTTGGGATAGCTCTATTTTTTGTGGTCAGAGATGGGTTTGGAAGTCAGCCACTGAGCTCTGTTTCTCACTCTGCAACCCAAACACATGTGACTTGAGGCAGAATATGTGTTTTCTCGGTTGCCCATCACATGAATGGCTGAAGGGCATCGCTCTCTTTTGGATATTGCTCCCTGACAACAATATCGGGTATCTCAAAGAGAGGTCATTGGTTAGGAGTGAACGACAGGCTGTTTAGAAGCGAAGCGTGCTATCACTTTTGTATGGCATTGAGTCCTGTGCACTCTGGACTTATCTGGGGGTCAATAGGCCATGCTGTGCCTGCACCACCTCTAGAGAATGATGGAAACCTAGTTCTCTGGCAGCTTCACTTCTCAAAGCTTGAGGGAGCTGGGAGGGGAAGTCGCTGTCCATGGTGTCTGTTACTGATGCTCCAGTTCGGCACAATCAGCTCACACATTAAGTATTAGAGTCCTGGAAATTAACTTCAACCCGGCACTAATGAAATTTGGTGATAACCTAAAGATATGAGGATTAAAACCAAATGTCTTATCAGTGTAATCTCCTCTGGGTTGGTGTGAAAACATTAAATAGTTCACAGAAGAATGACTTTTTACTCTTTGGTACTAAAATAGCTTCTACTTATAGTTGAAATTGTAGACATTTTAATGTTCCAGGACAGTATAAAGGTATAAGGAATCGCATTTTGAAACACTGTAGAAAAGGAAGCTGATGCTTACAAAGATAAAGTCACTTGCCCAAGGACCTACTTGAATTAGAGGAAGAAGCAAAACCATGAATTCTTGCCTTTTATTCAGACACCATGATATTATGGTACCCTGGAATATTCATTGTCCGAATTCTTTTTTCCTTCAGTAATTTTATTTTTTGCTAACAAATCAGTCAAGTTCCAATTTATGTTACTTAAAATGTGACTAAAATAGCCTAATGTTCTTTAGCTTGGAGGGTATCTACATCTTATTTTTAATACTCTAATACTATTAAGTAATACATTCCTCCTTAAAAGTGACACAATTTAGAAAAATGCTTACAGTACCAATTTCCAACTTCCCTATATCCTCAGTGAAAAGTAAAGCATCCATTCCATTACGGGTAATCAAGAGCACAACCCTCTCCAACATAAACTGCTTATTCAAGAACAGCAATTTTATGTTAGAAAGAACCAACATTTGGGGTTCCCCAACTGCCTGCATTCTTCTTTTGCACAAAAAACTATCCAGAAGGCCAAGTCAAATATTCTAGTCTCATAAACTTTAAATATGGTGGTAACTTTTAAAAGAGATATGCAAAACACCAATATCAGTCATTTTGTACAGATTTAGGGAAACAGAATTACAAGAATTTATTCATTTGCTTGTCTAAACCATGAAATCAGACTCATGTGTTCAAGAAATGGTGCTTAGTAATAGTTTTGTGTCATGGGAATATAAAGTACAGCATAGGAAATATAGTTAATAATATTGTAATAATTATGCATGGTGCCAGGTGGGTACTGGAAATATCAGGAGGAACATTTTGGAAAGTATATTATTGCCTAACCAAGATGCTGTACACCTGAAACTTATACAAAATAATATTGAATGTAAACTATAATGGAAAAAATAAAAATAAATAAATGTTGTGGACTGTTCAGCCTGGTTTCAGGAGTTGTAACCCTCACCCCATGGTGGGCTGAGTAAGAGCCCAAGGAACCCACTTCATCTGGGTCTGTTCTGTCACAAGGATGTGACCTATTAAGGAGACAAAGCTTATTTCCCTGGCAGGAGCACTGCTTCTGCCTCATCCATCTCTGGCCCCATTGCTTGGTTGGCAGTCAATGACAGGTAAGACTCCTCATGGGAGGGGCAACCTAAGCCAGACGCAACCACTTGGGAGGCCTCATGGAAGGACTGGGGAGGCGGGGGTTGCAGCAAAGAGGATGTGATGGACCCTCGCCCCCCCCCACCCACACTATTCTGACATAGCCCGAGTCCTCATTTCCATCTGGGAGATGTCTCCTGCTTCCTAATCGGCTTAAAGCCTGAAACTGTGGGGGTGAGCGGTGCAGCCCTGTGCTGGCCAGGAAGGCTCCCTGGGTGATTGGCATAAGAAAGAATTCCTAAAGTCCTGTGAAACCTGCTTTGCTAAAAGTGCACTTCCCTTAGGTGATAAGTGTCCCAGGAGGAAATGAGTATGTCTCCCAAAGTCTGGCAACCCCCTTTCCTGACAAACACTGACTCAGATTAAGCCCTCAGATTTCTTTGACATGTTAAGCTTGCATTCCGGTGTATTGGAACCCAATAAAAGCCTAGTGAGGAAGGGGCTCTGGGTCATTCTCCTCTGAGAGTTTGACCCCTTTTCTCCCCAAGCAGTAATGTCTTGGTAGTTTTTATTTTAACCCGTGACGGAGGGATGGGGCTCTGTGGGCGGAGCCCCCCCCCCACATCTGGCGCCCAGGACAGGGGCCCCCGCAAATAAAGCAAAAAAAAAAAAAGAGAAATGAGCCCTCACTGGCATAGCTCAGTGGATTGAGCGTGGGCTGCGAACCAAAGGGTAGCAGGTTCGATTTCCAGTCAGGGCACATGCCTAGTTGTGGGCCAGGTCCTTAGTGGGGGCCACGTGAGAGGCAACCACACACTGATGTTTCTCTCTTTCTCTTTCTCCCTCCCTTCCCTTCTGTCTAAAAATAAATAAATAAAATCTTTAAAAATTAAAAAAAAGAGAGAGAAATGGCTATTGCACTTAATACTTTTGGGATCTGGATTAAGTTAACCTTTTCAAGCCTCACCCTTCCGATTTGTAAAATAAATATGAGAATAAAAACTTCACAGAGTTGTGGTTAGGAGGAAAGGAGATTACCCGTGGCTGGTAGCCTCTTTGATGTGCCAGTTGGGCTGGGTTACAGTTCCTGGGTATCCAAACACACACTCATCTAGGGTTACTGTGAAGGTACTTTGTAGATGTGTTTCAAGTCTAAAATCAGCTGGCTTTAACTAAGGGAACTTATCCTAGATAAGCTGATTCAACCAGCTGAAAGGCCTTAGGAGTGCAACTGAGGCTTCCCCAAAGGAGAAGAAGCTTCATCTGTGCGTTTCAGCCCCTGCCCACCAAAGAGCTCCAGCCTGCCCTTCCTGAAGGCCTGGCCCACCCTACAGGTTTCAGACTTGCCCAGCCAAGCCCCACAATCATGCAGGCGATTCCTCACAATACATCTCTCAGTATATATCTCCCACTGGTTCTGTTTCTCTCAGTGAACTCTAACTGATACACTTTGCAAAGCATTAGCAGTACTATCTGGCACATAACAGGCATACCAAAACATTAGCTAACATGCCTTTTAGAAGCTTTAACTGAACACCCTCTCACATTCTTAGCACTGAGGCATACCTGACTCTCTGATAAAAACATCTGAAAGTGGAAATAGACACTTAATACCTTCAGGGCTGGTAACCTCAACCAGGAAGGGATATAATGTTTTAGTAAAATGTCTAGAAAAACAAGAGAAGAGTGCCAACAGGGTTGATTATTCCTTCTGGAGCCATGTAGGGGGATTATGCAAATCCAGTCTGAGGACTGCTTCCTGGGTGAGGAACACAGCACCTCAATTTAGCACCAGAAACTGGGAGGATCAGTTTTCATGGATCACCAGGAAACTCATGATGTAATACAAATTCATCAAAGACTGTTGGTCTTAAGCCAACTAGAATTATATATTTAGGAGAACTGCTTTGAGAACCTTAGAGAAAAAAATAGTTTTATATTTAAGAATACTAAATTAAAAGATCTTTCTTGTCTCATTGCTAGTTTATCTTAGTATTCTACATTTGAGCATTTTTAAGCAAAGAAAAGGTATTTTTAAAAATACAATTAAAAAGCAGGCATGGGACATATCTACTTATAGAAGTTGTCTCTGTCCTTTAGGATCATAACTTCTGGAAATATCTCAGAACAGTAAACAGAGTCCAGTAGGTAGTCTCGTCTCAGACATAAATAGGATTAAAGAGTGATAAGGAATTAAGGGAGAAGAAAAACATTTTTACTTTATAGTAAAACTCCAATAACTTAGAGTTAGTTTTCCAAAGTACATGTTTTAAATTGTGTATCTGTGTCTGTGCACGCATGTGTATTTGCTAAAAAGACCTGTCCCACAATCCTTTATACCATGTTAGTAATTTTTAGAAAAGGTACTGATATAAAATTATTTCTATCCATTATGCTAAGAATTTTAAAAAATATTTTATTTATTGATTGCTAGAGAGAGGGAAAGGAAGGGAAAGTGGGAGGGAGAGAAATATTGATGTGAGAGAGAAACATTGATTGGTTGCCTCTTAAACAGTCCCTGAACCCACAGCCCTGGCATGTGCCCTGACTGGGAATCAGACCAATGACCTTTTGCTTTGTGGGACAACGCCCAACCCACTGAGCCACACCAGTCAGCGTTTACTATGCTAAGATTTACTGAATGCCTATGAGATCAAACACTGAGCTGGTGCTGAGGCTTAGGGAGGTGGGTTAAGGGTGGACTCTCACTTTATGAAAATCTTTCTCTGGGTAACTCCAGTTTATCCTATGGATTTTAACTAACATGTAATTTACTCCAGGAAAGTTTGTATGTGTCCTTTGCCCCACACTGGCCTCAGTAAAATTATTTTGCTTTTACAGTAACTTTGCTTCTTCTAATATAGCACTTATCATTTTTGGTAATTACTTGTTTAGTTATGGATCTCCCCATATAAGTGCATGAGGTCAGGGACTTGTTCAAATTTAATGCTCCATTTATGTTCACCTTCTTACTCCCAACAGGCATAGGTAAACATTTATTGAACAAGTGAAAGCAAGCTGGGGGTGTGTTGAATTTTAGTTGCTCTCCAAGTAGACACATGCAGAAAACAGATAGAATATTAATATAGAGCTTACGTGAGGGCAAGAGATACAGATTTGCTATCAGCTTCTTTCTGGTAGTTGAAGGCTTGGGAGTGAACTGTCATCAACCAGAACCGCATATAGAATTGTGAAAGGGCTTCAAGGTCAGCACCCTGCATAGCGCCCACATTTCAATTTTACACTGTGGGATGATACCTGGCCCACCGTCTAGCACAGAAAAGTGTTGGGAAACTTCCCCGCCCAATTTCTGAACCATGTGAACAAGTTTCTAATTGGCAGGTATTTGAAAGCTAAGCTACTTTAGAGATAGGAGCACTACGATTATGGATTTATGGTCCCAATGTTGTGAAATTTCCCTTCCAATAAAGTAGAAAGCAGCACTTGAAGTTTTGGGGAAAAAAAAGGGCAGAATATGTAGTTAGAAAGTTAGAAGAAACAGGGTACGAGTCAGAGAGAGAGCTGATGTAACTCTGAGGCCACAGAATTAAGGTGCTCTGTGAGAGTAGGGCATCAGGAAAGGCACTGAGTGGTGAACAGGTTTGTGTGGCTATTGGTGTATGTCCACCATAGAAACGGTACGGCTCTACCTTAGACTCAGGGCTTGCCAGTCATTAATGAGACAGGTAAGGCATAGGCCAACTTCCAAAACTTAGAGATTTTATGTTTATTGCATGACCACGCTTTTACTGTGGAATCATTCCTTTATTTGAATTGCAAATTTAAAACAACTTATAGAATGCCTACTAACCATGGGCGTATTTACAGATCTAACTACCAAGCTAACACAACTCAGAGTGAGCAGAAAGGACATATACTTTTTCCTGAAGGCAAACAGGCTTGGAATCCAAGGGGAATAATAAACACTGAGGCCCATCTGCCAGGAATGTTCTACCCCAGTCTTCCAAAGTAAGACCTAGAGACATTTTTTGGATGTTAACTATGTTCAAGTCCTGAGCCACACACAGCTTCAGTGAGCCATAGCTAAGACGTTTGCTTGCAGTCTTTGCTTACAACCAGCCCCTGAGAATTTGTTTCAGCCTCACAGCACAGTTGTTAAGTACCTTGTCCTTCTAACACCTTTAACCAACAGAGCAGCTGTGCTCACCACTCACAGCAACTTCCAAGGTTCTCCACGAGAGGGGAATACTCCAGTGACCTGATCTGGATATCTGTTCACTAAGTGCCTGTCCATTCCAGATTTCCCAGGGCAGCCCTCTTTGAACAAGTCAGACCACAAGATCTGATTTTAGTTTGGAGAAAAAATGGTTCATAGCATTTTAAGGACTCATATGTAGAGTCCTCAAGGAGGCAGTAAAGTGTATAGAAAAAGGCTGTGGGCTCAGATCTGGGTTCAAGGCTGACTCTGTCATTTACTAGTTGTAGACCCTGAGTAAGTTGCTGAACCTTGCTGCACCTCAGTTTCTGCATCAGTAAAATAAGGGCAATTGTTCTTTAAGGGTTGAATGGGTGCACCCATGTAAAAAGATTCTTAATATGTGGAGCAAAATAATCATCAAGAGAATTAAGTGCACCCTCATATGAATTCATAAACCTTTAGAAGCAATAGGCCACACCATCTTATCAACTGAACTAAATCACATAATTCTTACCCGTAGCACCTTCTAGTGTGCTTGTCAGCTGTGTAAACAAGTGGAAAGTAACTTTTTTTTTTGTCTTGTAGGCTCATAAAAGAGGTTTGTTTTTTTCTCCATAGGATATTGTGGAGGACAAGATGGTCAATCTTTGATGGCACACACACACACACACACACACACACACACACACACATTTGTTGTTGCTGGAGAATTAGTATCATTTCATCCTTATTAGTATTCTTTCATGAAATTATACTAATTCTCCAGCAATAAACATCAAGGGTGTTGAAAATACCAGAAGGACAAAGGGAGAAAGAATTACACAGTAAATATTAAAAATAATTTTGGGTTGGAATAATTGAATCTAGGATAGGAAGGTGTGGTTGATGCCCTGTTTTTCTCCTGCTCAACACCCAGCCCCTCCACTTCTGTTACCAGTTGTCTGATTTTTCAATGGAGACCCACCTTCCAGCCCTCTGCCATGAAATCCTAGGAAATCCTAGAATATCTGACTGTGGAGTGGACCCATGATCCACTGGCCAGTCAGAGCTTTCCAGCACTCAGTCACAGTGGTTCGTTCAGGGAGGGTCAGGGCCAGGACTGTTGGAAATATTGGGAAAGCTGTGCTCTGTTTTCACAGAGGGTCTGAGTTGCCGGAGTGCTGAGTTGGTGCCTGGAACTGCTGAGGACCACGCTGTGGGGAGGGTCTGCCCAGCTCCAGTGCAGAGGAAGCAGAGCAGAGCTTTGGAGAGAGAGGCTGAGAGGTTCTAGTGATAGCTTTTGAAGCTCTGGATCCAGTCCTGCCTGAAATTATTAGATATTGCCTTGTTGACAAAATATATTCAAATGTCATCTCAATTAATCCTCGAAACAACAACCTAGAGGATTCCTATTTTATGGATGAGGAAACCAAGTCCCTGAGAGGTCCACCAACTTGTTCAAGGTCACATAGCTAGTTAGTACCAGAACCACGGCTGGAATCTGAAACTCCTAACTCCAGTCTCATGTCTGTTCCAACAACCATGCAGCTGCTGCATAGGGCCAGCTGCTGTGAAGTGGGGCTTTGTCGAAGAGGGAGAGCGACTCTGCTCTGCAACACCCCCACCCTGGCAGAGCAATGCCCGGCCTGACACATGGTGGTAATGCCTGCTGCCACCCTCACTGGCTCACAGGAGGAGGACCCCAGGGAAATGGGAACATAGGGGTAGAGGGTGAAGGAAAGAAGGAAAGGACAAGATGCTCCTCAAGAACCTTTAGCCCACTCCCTTTGTGTAGAACACTAGAGTATGGTCTATAGTGCGGTGCTTTGAGAATCCACTCCACCTGCTAGGTCTACAAACTCTGTCAGGACCTAGGACAGGATCAACCTGCATGCGCCCAGGGCAGAAATGACTTTCCGGGAAGACAGAAAGTAGGAAACCACATAAACTCTTTCAGGTCATTAGGTTATCATTTAGTAAATTACTGCTTTGCTCTAAGTGGGTCCCTACTGGTTCTGGAGGATGAGGATATTCTAATTTGTGTTCTTTTCTTCCTCTCAGCTGCTTTTTCTAATTATGATGTAGACCAAGAAGGTGTATAGTAACTGCTTTATTCTGAATTGCTAGACGCTCTTATAGATATCAAAAGTGCCCCTGCAGATCTGCTATACTGAAATGTGTGGAGTCAAATCCATGTGTAGGGGCTGCAGCCCAGCACCCATAGGACCGGAGAGAGGCCCAAGGCACAGGGACATTCCTGATTTTCAAGTTCTGAGTTGATGGAAGGTGAACCTCATTCTTACAATGATGGAAGAGAACCTCATGTTCCAGGGGCCTGGTAGGTAGGGAGAGCAGAGAGCTTCCCATGTGCTGGGAAGCTACAGGCTAGGAGTTCCTTTTTCCTGCTTAGCAGGGAGCATCCACAATTCTGATCTGAGGAGGACATGGGATCTCTTCCTTGGCACATCTGTTTCAAGGGAGATTCCTGGGAAGGGCAAGGATGTTCCCTGAAAACACTGGTTTCACCCACTTGCTCAGAACTCATGACCACCGTCAGCTAAAGGAGCTGGAACCATTTTTCCTCCCTGGGGCAAAAGCAAATATATCAGAATTCTCCTTTGCTCTTGTAAATCTGGAATTACTAAGTAAATACCCAACAGAGTTGCTAGGATGAGTGATTACAGTGATTACAACAATAAGCTTCACATTTAAGTAGCAGTAAAAGTTTCTGAAGCGTTTGCATATTCATTGTTGATCTGGCCTGGCTTCATGGGCATGAGATTAGTGCTATCCCACAGGGTCTGGCTCTCAGAAGGGCTTCACACTTGGTGAAATGCTCTGCAGTTGCAGACTTGTACTTCTAAATAATTTTAACTTCAAATTTATGTTTTGTAAGTGAAGTCTGATGGGAATATGTTGTATTTGCTGGAGATTCGA
Source organism: Glossophaga mutica (assembly GCA_039655065.1). Taxonomy (NCBI): domain Eukaryota; kingdom Metazoa; phylum Chordata; class Mammalia; order Chiroptera; family Phyllostomidae; genus Glossophaga; species Glossophaga mutica. Next base: position 17,587,283 of record CM077304.1, on the reverse strand, counting down.
TCCTCAGCTCACATGTGGTCTTGCTTTCCTGGGATGAGTTTTTGGCTGTCTGCTTCCCTGCCTCTTGCTGCCCAGGGCTCTGCTTGCACTCCCTCTCTGGCTTCCCCCACAACCACTGCTGCCGCTCGCCTGGGGCAGCAATCAGGTGGCACTGATGGGGTGGGGCTGGGGCTGGGGCTGGCCTTCATTCAGCCCTTACCCTCCCCGCTCCCCTAGTGGCAGTGATGGTGGTGGGTTTTGGCACCCTGTGGCTTTGGGGGGTAGGTGAGGTAACAGCCACCCCTGCCCTAACCTGCAACTCATGGCGTGTTTGATGGGTGGCATGGTGGGTGATGTGGCAAAATCCTCTCACTCACAGCACACTCTGGCTTAGAGGCTGTTACCCCTTGGTGTGGGTGGTCACTTGTCTGCTGAAAGCTGGGGTGGTGGGGCTGTGGGAAGGGGAGATTGACTTTTCTGTCCCTGGCCACACCCCACAATTTCATTTTGTACTGGGTCCTGCAAACTGTGTAGCTGGCCCTGTCATCGACACTCACATGATAGCCAAGCAACCTAGCTAGGACAAGGATGTCCCTACCATTACATCTTCTGCTGTTATTGCTCCTGCTGGTAGAGGCCATCACTGTCTCCTCTGTGACTTGCACCAGAGAAGGCACTGACCGATGTGTCATCCTATTTAGTCTTCACAACTCAAATACAAGGTACTGCTTATTCATTGGGTGCTCCCCTGACTTCTCTGATTTTGTTTTCTCCTCTGTAAAACTGGTAAAATGATGTCCCCTTTACAAGGATATTGTGAGAATTAAGATGCTATGTGTATAGAGGGATGCAAATTTTATTCACCTGCATTACTCTAGCACTGTGATTGTTCGGAAGAAATATTTTGATAAGCTGCAGGAGAAGAAGCGTGGGGACACCCCTCCTGCTCCTCTGGACACACTCAGGTAACTCAAGAAGTTGCTTAACTTTTGCACTTATGAGAAGGACAGGAGTTTGCATTGTTCCCAGGACAAAGGCGGTAAAGAAAGAGGAATCACTGAGGGCAAAGGCATAGTGGGGACAGAGAACACTAGTGATCACATGCCTTTTAGAGAACAGAGTTATTGAATGGGGCCTTAAATAAATTGTCTGTGTTGGGTTTATGCTGTAAACAACTCACCTCTCCATCTTCACAAAATCCTCACTAAAGACAAAAGTGTTGACTAATACTTTTGTGCATGATTAGATTAATGTGTGTGTGTGTGTGGGGGGAATCTCCAAGAGGGATTGAGGTTCACATCCATGTTGGCACAAATGAAAAGAGGCAGCATGATGCCCTGCCTAGTGTGCTTAGTTGGTTGGAGCATTGTCCTGTTTACCAAAATACTAGGGGTTGGATTCCTGGTTAGAGCACATGCCTGGGTTGCAGTTGGTCTCCTATCAGTGTGTGTATGGGAGGCAACCAATTGATGTTTCTCTGTCACATTCTCCCTTCTTCCATCTCTACCATCAATAAACATGTTTATTAAAAAACAAAGGCAGCATGGATGGAAGCGTGTGCCAGAAGGCGAGCGTAGAGCTGATGCTGGGTTATAGCATTATTCTTTGATCGTTTCCTCTGAGTGAGCTCGCTTTTTGCCCAGGCCAGCCGTTCTGGGTGGCATGACAGCAGCTATGTATGCTCTGTTTAGTTTGTATTTTTCCACAAGCCCCACCACCAGGCTCTGCACACAGTGGATACTCAAATGTTGGGGGCTGATCAATGTCAGCAGTAATTACTAAGGGAAGGAAACTGATATGATTTTTTATAATAATTTCAATGACTGTTTGACATAGAAATTAGTCTGTCCAGTTTACAGATGAGGTATCTGAGGCTCAGAGAGGCTAAGATACTTGCCTAGGGTCACACAGCTACTAAGTGGCAAAGCAGAGATACAAGTCTATGCCCAATATTTAATGCCTTCCAGTCAGCGAAACTTTAGCAGACCATCTAAAATTTTGGTTTCAGATAAACTGAGATTACTCATACATGTATGTTCTAAAACCCCAACAAAATCAGAGGAATAAGACAAATTGACTTCAAAAACATTCCTACAGAATAAAAAGTGTTCTTTTTAAATGGGTGGAGAAAGAACAAGAGCATAAGAAGAAATAGAGAGCATAAGTCAGTCATCCCTTAAACAATTGTAGGATTGTACCAATATTAGTCATTGCCCTGCAATGACACCCAAAGGAAAAATGTGCCTGGTAGGTGCAACCTATTGTGCAAGAAAGGCTGACTCAAACATAGCTAAAAGCATGGTTCTTCCTTCGGCCAAGTCAACTCCAAAGGAGTGCATGAATAATTGGCTACAGCTACCCTTTAAGCAAGTGCCAGCTCTCTCTGCTCAGGTTGATACATCTCCAAACCTCAGGGAGTCGGGAATCAGCTGCCAGCAGCCAATGGGCTTCTGAGCATTCATAACCAGACCAGGTGCTGATCCATCAAACTAATTAGCAGCCTGTGGGCCACTGTTAGCTGGGAAGGTAGAGGTTTTTAACTCTTTTCTTGATAGACTCTGTGCCTCTCTCTTCCTGCTCATTGAACAAGGTCCTATCAGGAAAAGCACACACATACACAAAAGAGCATTTAAAATTCAAAAGGAGGCAGGATAAAAGGAAATAAAGGTTTACTTTAAGATAAGAGACACTAAGAAAATGAAGTAAACTTTGAAACAAACATATAATATATACATAGTGATTTTCCCCATTCCATACATCTTCATTTTACTTAGCATAATATCATCCACATAGAATGGACATTCAAAAATGTTTGTTCTTGTTGATAAAGATATTCAAAACATAAATGAACAAAAGGAGGGAATGGACCAGAATTACAAAAGAGCAAGAGATACAGCTTGTTGGCACCTCAGATGCATTTAATCATCAGGATCTCAAAAGAGCAGAGGAAACAGAACTGGCTTCAATAGGAAATACAGAGAACATCTTGAGAGTCCAGAGAAGTGTAAATCGTACTTTAGTTAGTATGATTAGAGATGAAGGAGATGGAGAACATCAGAAATAGTGTTACTGCAAATTACCAGACTGAAAAACCAATGTGTAAAATCAGCAGAGGAAAGAATCCAGTGGATTTTAATAAAATTGTAGAAACTTATTTAAAATAGTGCATTTAAAGTCAGTTTGAATGTGCTGATCAAACAGTAAAATAGAATCAACAATCAATGAAGCCAACATCATTCCAAATGTCTTCATTGACACAAGAGAAGCAATCTACAGCCAATTAGTTCAATATTTCTGACTTGAGTGTGGCTTTGTTTATCATGGACCCAATAACCTGCAATGGAGCAGGGCCAATATGTGATCTGGAGATATCACAAGGAAGCGTTCTAGTCCTTGAAGAAGCCAAATCTGAAAATCACAGAGGATGGTAAGGCAGGATCCTGGCAGACGTCTTAAGACACAGAGGTAACATTTATGGAGAAGTCTGCATGAGCTCTCTCAACATATGGAGAATTGAGGAAGGGCTACGGGATCTCAGCAACACCCCATCACCACCATCTGGAGACAGAACCCTGCAGTAGATTTTCTTTTAACTGTGATATCTTACCGATGAACTTAATATTAATGACAAGACCCTTGCCAAGGTGTCCCTTGGTTTACATACTGTTTACTGCTTAATTCTGGAGTGAAAAAACAGATTTATGCCTCTGTGAGGAGCAGCTATCATTGTATGTGTAGAACCAAAGACTTAAGAGGATGAAGCTGATGATGATTCCAGGGCCTTCAGAGACTTAAGGGAAGAAAGCATTACCCGCCTGAGGAGGTCGGGGTGTACTGGCTGTAATATAAACTGTACTGCCCCAAGAAATGAACCTACATGTTGAGATCATGAGCACAAATCTTTCTCCAGATATTTACTGAGTGAAAGCATAGTGCATAATTCCTTAGGAAGAGCAGGGGCTGGGTTGAATGACTTTTGCTGTAAGAAATTAATGCACTATGCTGGACTATAATCAATTTCAGGATTGCAGTCCTTTGAGAAGAGAGCAGTTTCTCCAGGGTCAGTGAGCCACTGGATTTATGCCAAATGATAATTCTCCATAATGCTTCCCACAGTCTTATGTGTGTGAAACTGATGAGGTCACGAGTCTGTTCTAGTTATTGCTTTAGAAAAGCAACTCCTCTTTTTCCTACCCACCCCCACAAATGGTGGGGTGGTCAGAGCTAACGTGTAAGTTCTTCCTGCCTAAGTCATTTATGCATAAGAAAGAAGCATATGATCCTGGCTTTATCTTCCTCTCTAGCCTCAACTGTGGTCACTTTTCACTTGAATCCTTTGATGTACCTGCAGAGATGCCATGATTTGGTGCCTTTGCCCGTGGGACCCTCTTAATCTTGAACATCCTTCCACTAGTTCTCTGCCTGGAACACTGCTTTTCCTTGATACCTCACCTCCTCCCAAAAGCTTATTCGGATCGTAACAGCAAACACATAGCACTTACCAGGTATCCTTCCAGCCCTGTTAAGTAGGTACCATTATAATATCCACTTTAGAGATGGAGAAACTTAAAGGCAGAGAGGTTAAGATGTGTACTATTCAAGGTCACTGAGATTGTGAACTGAGGCAGGCAGGTGTCTGAATGTCTGTTCTTCACCACTACTCTGTGTACCACGATCCCTAGAGCTTGCCATAGCAGCCTGAGCACACGGTACCTGCCTGGCCCTCTTCCCTCCTCCTGTGCTAACTCCAGCGAATCCTTCACCATTCAGCCCGAGCATCATTTTCTTTTTTTCCTTAAGCCTTCCTGATCCTGCTCCCCCAGCCTGGGTGTGGGTGTCCTCCATCCAGCACCGTGTGGTCTGTTTACCTCTCTGTCTCTCCCATCAATCCATCCAGGGATGGTCTCAAATATTATGGTAAGTAACACAGTGCCTGGAATATAGAACTGTTGCTAATACACAATTATCTGCTCGATGGACAGACATCTTTATTTTCTGGTTTCCAGCTTTTACAAGTAGATTAAGAACAAAAGGGATTCTATCACCAAACCCCTGGGACTATCATGACAAATGCTTAACTCCAGTTCAGAAAGAAGCTAGGCTATTTATAGCTCAGTGGCTCAGCATTACATGACCTGGGCTTAATTTTTCCTCATGGCTTAGATTTGTAGAACTTCAGACAGGAAAGGCCCTTGGAGATCATTTAGTACAGGCATTACAAACTGGTGGCTTTGAGAAATGTTTTATTTGACACATTGTTTCTATTTGTATTAGAATACCGATAGGCTGGACATTTATTTACTCCTCATTTCTCCACATTCTGCACCATATCCTATCCTAAAATACCATTTTGCCCATTGAGATCATCTGCCTGACCCTTTAAGGCATTTGAGTATGAAATATCTGACTTTAGTCCTACCCATTTTTGGTCCCCTTCAACAGCCAAACCCTTTAAACCTATGTGTATGGTCCCTAATTCTCTCATTAACTCATTCCACCCTCTACTGACATGTCCAAGTGATCAACGACTTCCTTCTTGCTAAATCCAGTTCCCAGCTCTGACCTGAGACCCTCCTCCTTGATTTTCAGAACCACAGTCTCCTGGCTTTCCTCTTACTTCTCTGGCCTCTCCTTCTCTCTCTCCTTTGCTGATTCCTCTTCATACCCCTGACCTCTAAATATTGGATGGCCCAAAGTGCAGCCCTTGCTTGGCTTGCTTCTTTTCTCAATCTGCTCCCATTCCCTTGTGACCTTGTACAGGCACACGGCCTTAGAGCCTGTCAAAGTGCTGACTCTTCCTCAATGTGTACCTGTAGCCCACTTGGTTGTCTCGTGGGCCTGGGCAACTTAAAAACAAACTCTTTGATTTCTACCCAAAATATGCTCTTCTCATGGTCTTCCTCATGTCAGTTGCAGGTATATCCATCTGACCAGCTGCTCAGGTCAACACCCATGAGGTCATCTCTTCTTGCTCCTTTACTCTTACAGGCCAAATTGAAATCCTTGGCAATCACTTCTCTACTCAAATCTCCAGCCCCTCCCCAGTTCTTTCATCTTTAAGGCCAAAGACAGTCTCTGTTGTGGTGCACAGGAACTTTGATACGCCACCCCCATCCTGTTCCCACCCCCTACCTTAATTCTCCAACCGTTTCCTACCGCTATCTCCCTTATTGACCAGCCTCAGCCACATTGGTCTCCCTGCTGTTCACTGAATATTCCAGGCTGCCCCTGCCTCTGGGTCCTTACATTTCCCATGTCCTCTCTCCCAACCCCCAGCTACCTCCATGGGTTGTTCCCTCACTCCCTTCATGACTATAGAAATGAATCTCCTCACTGAGGCTTTCCTGGACCAACCTTGTTTAAAATGGACTCCAATACACCAGAGTTCTCTACCTTCCAAACCCTTTCTGCTTTACTCTTCTCTAAAGCATCTTATTACCTTTTAGCATGCTGTATAATTTATTTACTTAGTTTGCTTGTCTGTCTTTCCCTACTAGAATGTAAGCTCAATGAGGGCAGGCATTTTTGTCTTTCTTTTCCACTGCTATATGCTCAGCAATAGAACAGTGCTTGGAACATAGCAGGGGCTTGTTATGGATTGAATGGTGTATCCCTCCATTTGTTAAAGCCCTAACCCTCAGTACTTCAGAATGTGACGTTATTTGCAAAGAGGATCCTTTCAGATGTAGTTAGTTGAGTTGGAGTAGGGTAGGCTGCTGATCCAATATGATTGGTGTACTTATTAAAATAATGTTTTGTGAGGAGAAAGATATAAACATGGAAGGAAGACAATGTGGAGAGTCACAGGGAGAAGGTGGCCCTCTATAAGCCAAGGAGAGAAGCCTTGATCAGACCCTTCTCTCACAGTCCTCAGAAGGAGCTTCCCTTGCTGACACTTTGATTTTGGACTTTTAGCTTCCAGAACTGTGAGACAATAGATTTCTGTTTTTAAAGCAGCCCCAGTTGGTGGTACCTTGTTATGGCAGCCCTGGCAAGCTAATAGAGGTCTCAAAAATATACTCAAGAAAAATGTATGGGTGACTAAATGAGTGAATTAATTTTTCCAGGGAAAAAAACGGAAGTCCAGTGAGGTTAAGTAACTTACCAGAAACACACAGGGGTCAGCTGGCAGAACCCAAACCCAGCTTTCCCACCTCCCCACTCAGCTCCCAGCCACCATGTCTCGATGCAAGTTTAGCGTGTCTGGCGCACACTGAACAATGGTGTGGCGAGCGTGAAGGAGATCTCCGGAGCTCTCTCACCATGGCTCACATCTCATCTTGTCTGGTTTCCTACCTAACGCCCCCTCCACCATTACATATCCTGGCTGGACAACTATTGATGTATGTTTGCTAAGCGTTCTGCTCTGTGCATGACTCTTCCTTTATTGAGGAAGTAACAAAAGTTACAGTCATAGTATATAGGGAGAAAATGATTCACTGCTGAGCCGCTGAGCCGCAGGGAGCAGCAATCCAAGGTTTAGAGTAGACAGTCAGCTAAGATAAGTCACGATGATATCATAGTGGAATATACAAATACCTCAGTGGGCTGAGCCAGAAGAACATCACAATTAAATCAGCTTGCAGCTGAGCACTCCTCTACATCTGTGAAGAGCTGCTCTCCTTTCTGACAGCCACAGTTAAGGAGAAGCAATAAGAGGAGGTGGTGGGAGTCAGCAATCTAGCAACATACTCCAGGGAGGAAGAAATGATTCCAAATTGCTCCTAAGTAAATGAGCATCAGATATACAGGAACACTCTGAAAGGAGTTAAACATGTTTGCACATGCACCAAACAGGTCAGGAACAGTGTTTTCTTTTCAGAATAGAATTACAGTGTGACCTTGGGCGTGAAAAATTGATGAAGGCCATCGAGGTGGTATTGAAGATATTTAACAAAATGTCAACAGCAGAGGCCATCAGCTACTAGCAAAGCCTTATCAGTACATGGTAGTTGAACATGGTCCTTGGTGATACTCATCAGAGTAGCCAAGATGCTCTTAAGATCTTGGACACTGGGCTTAGTTTCTTTGTCAGACAGTGAAGCACCACCTTCCATTTCTCAGTATTTTTATGACGATTACGAGAGCATATTTGTGAGACTGCTTTGCACCTACCAGCCCCTCAGTAATAATAGCAAATGTTTATATGTTTTTATTATATAGCAGGCATAGGCAAATGCTAATTTACTTAACAGCTACAGCAACCCTGAGAATCAACTATTATTTTCACCATTTGACAGGTGGAGAAACTGACGTATAGAGAGGTCAAGCAACTTTCTCAATGTCACACTGCTAACAAGTGGCAAGACTGGGTCTTTGGAACTGGGCAGTCTGGATCCCTGGGGCTCAATTTCCTCCCTAGGCTACCTCATGAATGTCAGAGCTGTTTCTTCCTGATCCATGCTTAGAGAGCCAGTGTTTTCTGAAAACACAAAGTTTTATTGACTCTAAGTCTCTGTCAAAGGAAAGTGGGGAGTACGTTGCTATCTGGTGGTTGGTGGTTTAGCCTTTCTTTCTATATCTGCTCAGCTTCCATATGCATGAAAAGAGTAAACAAACAAACAAACAAACAAAAACCCAAACAGTCAAATTAATACAAAAGGGAGATCGTAGTTTAGGAGGCTTTTTTTTTTTTTTTTTTTAATTTAGCATCAGCTGAACCACCCTAAGCATTCAGGGCCAAGAGTTATTTATCCCAGTTAATGAATCTCATGATAACATAAATGTCTTACAGCTCTGAGCTTAGTGAGTAGCTCTTGTCTGGAGACCACTTAATGAAGCAAATCCTGAATGAACAAAGGAGGAATGGGATTTTGGAGGATGAGGAGGGGAGGAGGGAGAGAATGAGCATTTGTTGAGCTCACGCCAGGCATCATGCTTGGTGCTTGATCCTCATTATTTCCAGTTACTCTTACAGTAGCTCCGTTGCTCAACAAATGCTCAGTGAATGCCAGGCATCATAGCAGGTGCTGGGGTTACCAAATCAAACGAATCATGGTCCCTGCCCTTCTAAATAAAGTGAAGAAAGGAAAGAAGCAGAGCAGCTTTTTGAGTTTGGTGAGACATTATTTTGATGTGAGTACACACAGGCAGTGGAACTACGGTAGAGAGGCCAAAGGGACACCCACCAGGCTCACAGTCTCCTTATCAAGGGCTCTTTCTGGACAGGACAGCTGTGCTCTGGGCCTGGGGATGCCTGCACTGCTCCCCTCTGCTGCCCTCCTGACCTCTTCCCAGAGAAGGTGGTAAATGGGCCTGATGAGTGAGATTCTCTCCCTTTGGAGTTTACATTTGGAGGTAGAGATAGAATCAGAAATCTGATCATAGGGACAGAAACTGAGATGATCAAAAATGAGTCTGAATAGAGAAGAAAGAGGCCAGGCGAGACCAGAGACAAGCAGAAGGAAGAATGAGTAAGCAGAAGCGATGAGTAAACAGGAGCTGTGAGGCACAGGGAACATGGAGTCAGCATGAAGAAGCTGGTTGGTAGAAGGAAGAGACTGTATCGAAGCACGGCATGCCAGGAGCCATGTCCACCATGTATTTAACCCTACCCCTAATATGAGATGCTTCCATTCTTTTTCTGCATGACAAGGAACCCTATGATGAGTATCCTTGGACGTCACTATTTGTAGCATATTATTTTCTTTAATATGTTCTTGGATCGAAGGGTATGCACATTTTGAAGCTCTTGAGACATGCATGAATCTCTCTTTGCAGATAGCACTGATTTGCATCCCTTTCAGTAGCATGTGAGAGAGGGTCTATATTAGCACATGGTACCAACACTGACTGGGTCTGGATCAGGGGCAATTGACCATTTTAATTTTAATTTTTTTAATTATTTGCCTATTTTTGTATGCTATGGGACATTTGTATTTTCTTATGAACTGAGCTTGTTAATATCTTTTGTTAATTTTGTTTATGGGGGCACTTATACTTTACTTATTTATGTATAAAAACCCTTCGCATGGATGGAACTGGAGAGCATTTTGCTAAGTGAAATAAACCAGGTGGTGAAAGACAAATACCATATGATCTCACCTTTAAGTGGAACCTAATCAACAAAACAAACAAGCAAGCAAAATATAACCAGAGGCATTCGAATTAAGAACAAACTGACAGTAACCAGAGGGGAGGTGGGAGGGGATAATGGGGGAAAAGGGGGGAGGGTTGTCAAGGAACACATTTAAAGGACACCTAGACAAAGCCAAAGTGGGATAGGATCAAGGGTGGAAGGTGGGGATGGCTGGGGTTGGGGGAAGTATGGGGGGAAAATGGAGACAACTGTACTTGAACAAGAACAGAAAAAGAAAGAAGAAATAAGAGGAAAAAAAACTGAAAAATAACTCTTCACATAACAAGACCTATGCCCACAGACCTATTTTGCAGATACTTCCCTGTGCATTGTTGGTTGTCTTTTAATTTTTATTTAAGACACAGAAGTTTTATATTTTTCAAGTAGTAAAATTTACTGGTTTATTTAGTGTTGGGAACTGCCCTGCCTGGTTTCAGAAGCTGTAACCCCGTCCATGGCTAAGGCTGAGTGAGCAACCTTGGGACCATAAGCCACTAAGGAGACAAAGCTTATCTACCTGGCAGGGGCACCATTTCTGCTCCTTTTACTTCATCCATAACGCCACAGACACTGTGGGCTGGTGTCCGTGTCAATTTATTTATTTACTTTTACTGATAAAATATTTTTCTCTTTTCTAGATCAGGAAAATACTTGGCATCATTTTTTCTTCTCCTAGCTTCAATAAATGTTTTTGTTTTTACATTGAACTTCTACTTCATTTAGAATTCATTCTGGTGTATTTGACTCTTTATGAAGGAAAGTTCTGTACAAAATTTTAAAGACAGAATTGTATGATCCTGTGCCAGAAAAATCTCAGCTGTGTTGATGCTTGTTCTTCAGTAGAGTCAGCCATCAATGGCTTTCAATGACCACCACAGGAACCTGAGCCTGTGCAGGTCCAGTCAGGTACATCAGGAGGGCAGGCATATGATCCAAGGAGGGGATGCCATCTTGATGTGCTCCGTGCAGAACCTTCTCTTACTAAATGGAGTTCTTGGTTAATGAATGTAAATAAGTCAACCTCCTCTGACTCTTACAAAGAGTCAGAAACCCTCCATTCTTAACCTGGATCTGCCCTGATTTGTAAAGGGACAAATACGCTGCACCACCTGGACCCCAACACCCACCTTCCGACTGCCTATCCTTCAGAACTATCCAACTAGATGTCTTCAAAAAAAGAACACTTTGTCACTTGGGGGAATTTTTTCTTTTATTTTTCAGCTTGTACTTAGTGTCCAGGGCAACTTCAACTTGCATTTTCAGAGGCCCTCTTTCAAAGTGTGATGATTGCATAAAAGCTGATTGGTGCAATAGTTAGTTGGCTATATTTCTAAAAAAATATGCAAGTATGAGTATACATAACAAACAGCAATTTCCACAGGGGAGTAAAAGGCAGGGGAGCACTCTAAAGAATGACAACCCTCCAGACTTCCCATGTCAACAATGGTCAACTTCGGGAATTGGGAAACGTCTACTAACTGAATGCCCGATTCTCTGAAAGTAACGGTGTATTTGTTTTCTAGGGTTGCTGTAACAAAGCACCACAAGCTGGGTGGCTTAAGCAACAGGAAACTTTGGCCTCACGGTTCTGGCAGCTGCAAGTCCAAGATGAAGCTGCGTGCTCAGGGTTCGGTCCTTCTGAGGCTGTGAGAGGAAATCTGTTCCATGCTCCTGCCGAGCTCCTGGTGGTTTACTGGCAATCTTTGGCATTCCTTGGTTTCCAGAAGCAACACCTTTATCTCTGCTTTTGTCTTCACATGGTATTCGCCCCCTGTGCATGTCTGTTTCTAAATTCCCCCGTTTCTAAGGACACCAGTCCAATTACCTTATGTTAGTCTCAAATAAGGTCATAGTCTGAGGTTCTGGGGGTTAGAACTCCAACATAGGAATGCCGGGGGGACACGGTTCAACCCATTACAGATAGGTAATATAATAATTTTCGTACCAGTTACTCCAATGCATTGGAGAGAATACGGGCATCCCAGCAGACAAGCTGAGTTTCAATCCTGGCTCTTATTGGACCTGGAACATTAGGAAATCTTGAACTAGTGTTCTCGACTATAAAGAGAGAGCTGGGTTATGGTAAGGATTTACTCATCAATTCAACAAACAATTGCACCCTAATACATCAGCTATATGTAAAATGTCAAGCGTGTAATATACAGTCACATGTATTGTTTTCTTTTCTTGTACTTGCTTAAATTATTAGAATAATGTGAGAGATGGTAGTGCTAACCTACATATTATTAAATGAAATTAAACTGTAATGGGAAACATTTGTTAACTGGTTTATATTAAGAGGGTGTATCTCTATGTTTATGACAGAACTATTTAAGTTTGACGGGCTCTGGGAGCATTTCGGATTTGGTAGCACATTCACTTGTTGTAGAGTAATGAGGGTAGAGACTCCTGATATCCCTCATCACTTCGTGACTCCTCAAACTTTCAAAGGCATGAAAAATAGCCTTAACATGCAAAGGATACAAATGACAAAGTCTCAATGGATAGATCCATGTTTTTTTCTTAATATAGATGAAACTGTGACTACAATTTTTTATGTGAACTTACGTTTATTCTTTGGAATATGTGATTCACTTTGAAGCCAAGTAGAAAATCATGAATCAATACTTCAAGAGGATTTGTAACATTTCGCCATTCACTAAATTTCATGTTTTATTCACTGGACCATGTTTCCTCCAATAGTGCGTTAACAAGAAATATCTTGCTTGATTCTCCATGGTGAACTGGGAAATAAGCCAGGGAGAAAATTCCTTGTTTAGAAGCCTGTCAAAATCTCCTCTTTGCCAAGCAAGCACTTGCCTTTTCTGGGAACAGAGAATCTTGTTTTGTTTTTCTCCTGATAAGATGCTTCTTAAAAGAATCTCTAAGGCAGTGGATTTTGAACTTTTAAAAACTATTATTAACTTTCGCAGGGGAGCGCTCTTTTTCCAAAGAAATTGTACACACATTCCCATATCCATGGTCAGTGCAAAGCGGAGGTTCTGGACATCTTTTCTTTGTGTGGTTTTCCTGCAACTTAGAGGAGTTGTGCCCAAGGGGTGTCTGTAGAGCCTCAGGGCTCCCTGGAACACAATGGGAGAGCTACTCTGTCAGAGCTTGGTCCTCACAAGAACAAAGAAGGCATCCTGCCAGGCTGGTCTTCCACACTCTACATGCTTTCACAAAGTAAGAATCACAGGACATGGTGTCAAGGAAGAAAGGGAACAGCCTTGGTACCCGCATCCTGCAATTCATCTGGAAGTTCCAGCAATGATTTCTGATGACTTACAAGTAGGTTTCTTTTCTATTAGGTGGAGGCTCTAGTTGTAGACACTGGTTTAGGACACACATGCCAGTTTCTCTGGGGAACACTGACGGACCCCACCAGTTGTATGGGGACGCGCTCGCTTTGGCTTCCATGGTCACTGGGTGTGGCACTAATATTGTATCTGTATTATAATGGACAGTTTTGCTTACTAGTTGGTTCTCCAGGAAAACTTGTTGAGGACAGGAGTCATGTCTTTTTTATCTTTAAATTCCCAGTACCTATTCCAGTAGCTGAATAATAATAACAACAACTATGAGTTAACAGTAACAACCAATAATTACTAGATAATTTAATGATGATCATCATCATTTTAAAAGCAACTGGCATTTTGAGCACAGTGACAGATTATTCTAAGTAGTTCATATGTGGCATTTTATTTAATCCTCAAATAACCCAATGAGGTAGACTCCATTCCCAGCATCCCATTTCTCAGAGGAGAAAACTGAGGTGCAGAGAGGTAAAGTCACTCACTCTGAGGTCATGCAGCTGAGTGGAGGAGCTGGATTTCAAACCCAGAGCCTGTTTTTCCTACTATAGTATTACATAATATCATTCAACACCACGATTTGGGTCCTTCCCATGTGCCACACACTGTTCTAGGCACTGAGGATGACACGTGGTGGTCAAAACCAAGTCCTTGTTTTTAGTGAAGTGCACGTGCAGTTCATGTTTATTAAATGAGTAAATTAAAAATTGTATTTCTATTATTACTGTCATTTCACAGATGAGGTGAGTCAAGGAAGTTTTTCAAGGTAACACAGGTAATGCATAGTGGAGCCTGATTCAAATTCAGTCCTGTGATCTCTAATTTCTTGCCTTCTGGATAATCTACCTAAACATTCCAAAGCAACCCCAGCTTACTGGATGGGTACTGCTTTCAGAAGATTCTCAGGGATAGGCCTAAAGATTTCATAGCATCTGCTTTGCCTCTCACTTTTGCTCATATTAAGCCCATTTCTTCCTGTTTGGTGCTCTGTGATCCATGACTTTCTTACAATAACTTTACATATGCGCTAGCTTGGCCCCAAGAGCTAGACAGAGGAATGAAAGTTATCATCTGATGTGTACTGGGGTGAGATGCATCACGCCTGTGTCTGCTGACTCTGTTTTAGCTTCTTTACAAGTTTCACAGCTTGGAGAACAGAGGAATAAAACCGCACTGTTTGCTCAGATTGTTTGACAAAAGCCCTTCCTGATGTATTTCAAAGGCTAGGCTTCTAGATCTAGATACAATTCTGTGGGCTGGAGGGGCTGTTGTTTGAGGTTGAGCGTGAAGATGCCTGACTCGAAAAAGCCTCGAGAATCACTAAGCACACAGAATACTTAACAAGTCCTGGTCCAACTACCTCCCAACTGCTTGCAGCCAGAAACAGCTGGCTGACTTGCAGTGAACTCTCCTTGGAGGTATATTCACACCATTGATCTCAATGCATACTTATTCTTGAAAGTCTGGCGCTTTACTAAGTGCTAAGTAAATTAAATTCCACAAGAGTTAGAGAGCAATTTCATCTGCTGGTGGAAGCTGTGGATGGCAGTAAGTTAATACAAACTTCAATTTTCAAACCAGATTTAGTGCGCATAAATAATGTGCTTGGCTATTCCAGGGAGACAAAAAATAATTATGAGGTCTTGTTAAAAGTATTTCTTTCTCCCGTTCCTGCCATCTATTCTTCTCTCCCTTCTTTGTTTCTTAAATTCCCTTCCTCTCTCCCTCTTTCCTTCTTTCCTTTCATGCTTTCCACTTACTCAACAAACATTTAGGGAGCACTTACTACTACATGCCAGAACTACATGCACAGAAAGGTGTGCAATGTAATTTCAAGATTAAATATACCAATAGTCCCTCTGTGTTGTGGTTTTCCACACATTACCAGACAGTGACCTTCCAGTGTCTAAAGGAAGTGCCATTTTCTTGCCCTGGCTGGTATGGCTCAGTGGATTGAGTACTGGCCTGAGAATCAAAGGGTTGCTGGTTCTATTCCCAGTCAGAGCACATGCCTGGGTTGTGAGCCAGGTCTCCGGTAGGGGATGCATGAGAGGCAACCACACATTGATGTTTCTCTCCCCCTCTTTCTCCCTCCCTTCCCTTCTCTAAAAATTAAAATTTTAAATAGAAAAAAAAAAGAAGTGCCATTTTTTCATTGTCATTTATTTCTCTGTTTAATAAGGTAGATGATATAGGTTTTAAGAATATAATTTTTTCCCTCATGGGACTCCACTCCTCTTTCTCTATATATACAAAAAAGGCCGCATTTATTAATATTTTTGAACATACGTACTAGCTCCAAGTGTTTTGTTGTGAATTTGACCTTAGGAAATCCAAGAAGCTTCTCTCAAGTCACCCTATCTCTCTCCTTTCTCTTTTGTTCCCCAGAGACCAATTTTACCTTGTTCTTGTACACCACCAACCCAAAGACATTGCCTTAGGGACACAACAGTGGCACTGGTAGAGTCAGTTTTATTTTGAGGTCATGCAGTCTTGGCATGCCTCATGGTGTTGGGAGAAGATTTCCTTCTGTAATGAGGCTTTCTGGACTTCTGGAGAGGAATTTGTAATCAGGGCTGGTTCCTTTTGTTTCTTAATCAATGCACTAAATAGCTTCTATCACGTAGAGAAATTATTTCCTCCCCCCAACCGAGGCAGTATTTTGAAACAGATTATCAAATAATAGTGCAGACTAATTTCCATAGTTCAACTAGTAGGAAGGCATAGGATATTATTTGGCAATGCAAACTCTGAGGCTATTCCAAAAAATTTAATATTCAAAGTCTGTGTGGGATAAGGAGACAAAAAAGTGATTGCTTAACAATCATCTGAGCCAGAGTGACCTATAGCACACAAAATAGAGTTCCATTACGTGCAACTGACACTTTCTTTGTTAAGAATAATGAACTATAACTATGGCATAATGTAGAACTCCACAGCTGATAAGCTTTCTGCATAAGAACAGAAAGAGAACATTTCTTAAACAGTTCTGTGTCTACTGCTTGCCTCGAGGAGGCACTTAATAGCAATTACTGTTAATAGTAACAATATAAAGTTAATTGGTTTATAATGAAGCAGCAAAAAATACTGACGTGAGATTGGGGTATACAGAGGGAGAAATAAAAATCTATATTCAGGCTGCATAAAAATGATGCTTAAATGTAACTTAATCTTGATATTTTATTCATAAATGACAAATTTGTTCACTGTAGTGAACATTCCCTAGGCGACTCTTCAAATCTCATCTCTAACCTGGTGACTCTCAAATTTTTATACCCAGTTCTGAACTCTCTCATAAGCACTAGACTCAAATTTCCAACTGCTCACTTGACATCTGTGCTAATAGAGCTAATAGACATCTCAAATTTAATACGCCCCAGACCAAACCCCTGATTTTTCCCTCTGCTCCTCTTTCCCTTCTCCGTTATTGGCACCACCATTCACTCGGTTGCTGAAGCTAACAACCTAGGAATTGCCCTTGATGTTTTTTCTTTCTCCTAGCATTGCCTCAGCAAGTTCTGTTGCTTTACCTTTAAAATATAGCTTAAATCCAAGCCCATTTCACTAGCTCCACTGGCACCATCTCCTCCATGCCACCATAATCTCTCAAATAAATTAGTCCCCTTTCTTCTGCTCTTGTCCCTCTACTGTCCATTTTCATACAGGCATCCGCATTTTGAGAATGTAAATCAGACCATGTTACTTCCCTGCTTAAGTCCCGCCAGTAGCTTTCCTTACCCTTACTTACAGCTAAAGCTCCTTACCCTGGTCTACAAGGCCATTATCTAACCTATGCTTCTTTGTTAGATCTCATCTCTTATCGCTCCCTAACTTTATTCCCATGCTTTCTTGTGTCTCATTTATCAGTTATATTCTTGCCTCAGAGTATTTAAACTTGCCATTGCTCCTTCCTGGATTTGCTGCTCCTCAAATCTTTGGATGTCTTGCTCTTATTTCAGTGATTGGGCCCTCCTCAGGGACGGCTTCCCTTGGCTACCTCTACACAGCCACCTCCTACTCCTGGCCTCAAAGCTCTCTCTAACCCTACATTGCCTTCTCTTGCTTTAATTCATAGAACTTATCTCAACCTGAATCTATATTATATATTTAATATTTTTTCATTGTATTTCTTTCCCCGAAGAATATAAGCTCTATGAGATCAGGGCTATTGTGTGGTTCACTGCTGCCTCCCCAACACACAGAGTAATCAGTAAATATATTGAATAATTGGATGATTGATTTTTGTACTTAAAAACTTTCTATTACTTTCCATTACTTAAAGAATTAAAGCTCAAACTTCTTAGTCTTCCTTAGCTAAGGCCTTCCTTAGCCAGTCCCGCAGTGTCTTACTTGATGCTCCCTTTCCAGCCATACTTTCTTCCTGGGCATTAGTCACCTTGTATTTACAGGTCCCAAAACTTTATGGGCTCTAGGCCAGGGATGGCCTTTTTTCCTGGAAGCCTGCCCTGCTTCTCTGTGTGGCAAATTATGACTCATCAGTCATGCTCAGCTCTTATATCATTGCCTCGCATTAAGTTGATTATTCCTATCAATTTACTCGTATATTTATGATAACAAATATCACATCCCCAGGGAATTTGTTTAAACAATCAGCAGAAATTGTTTAACATCACAGCTGCCAGAAGCAGTGATGCTAATGAAAGCTAAATAGAGGATGACCAAGAACTTTATAGAAAAAAAGTGGAGAATGGTATGTCCATAGGGGGCTTTGAAGAGCTCCAACAATTTCCTAGTAATCTAGAAGGCCATGTACAGGTACAGGGCTGGGTACATGCCCAGGAAAGACCTGGGAAGGCCCTTATCTCTCACCTCTGTAAAAGCAGGGGTAGTGAAAGTGAAGATACACCATACTAAAGCTTATGAGATATAGCTAGAACAGTAATTAGAGGGAAATTTATGGTTATAAATACCTATTTCAAAAAAGAAGTAAAAATGTAAAATTAATAACCTACACTTCCACCTTAAGACCTGGAAAAAGCAGAGGAAGACAAATACCATATAATTTCACTTATATGTGGAATCTAATGAACAAAATAAACATAAAAAATAGAAACAGATTCATAGATACAGAGAAAAGACTGACAGCTGTCAGAGGGGTGAGGGGTTTGGGGGACTGAGTGAAAAAGGTAAAGAAATTAAGCACAAAAAAATCCCCCAAACTAAACAAACCCATAAACACAAACAACTCTGTATGGTGATTACCAGAGGGAAAGGGGACTGGCAGAAGATGGTAAAGTGGGGATAGAAGATAATGTAAGAGACTTGACTTTAGGTGGTGAACACAATACAATATACAGATGATGTATTATAGAATTATACACTTGAAGCCTATACAATTTTATTAACCAATGTCACTCCAATAAATTTAATAAAAATTTAAAAGAGCAAACTGAACCCACAGTAATTAGAAGAAAGAAAGAAAGAAATGTTAGAATAGAAATAACTGCCCTGGCTGGTGTAGCTCAGTGGATTGAGCGCGGGCCTGCGAACCGAAGGATCGCGGTTCGATTCCCAGTCAGGGCACATGCCTGGGTTGCCAGGCCAGTTCCCGGCAGGGGACATACGAGAGGCAACCACGCATTGATGTTTCTCTCCCTCTCTCCTTCCCTTCCTCTCTAAAGATAAATAAATAAAATAAAATAAAATAAAGTACTTAAAAAAATCTTTAAAAAAAAAGAAATAACTAATATGAAGAATAGTAAAACAATAAAGAAAATCAATAAAATTCAAAGTATATGCTTTACAAATTTCAAGATTGACAAATAATTATCTATACTGATCAAGACAAAAAGAGAATGAAATTACCAAATTATGAATAAAGGACAGAACACTTGACCATACAGAAATAAGAACCACTATAAGTAAATTCTATAAACATTGATGCCAACAAATTAGATAATCAAGATCAAATAAACAAATTCTCAGAAAGGTACAACTATTTAAATGAATTCAAGGAAGAGTCAAAATTTGAATACATAACTATAGAGATTAGATTAGTAATTTTTAAAAAAACTTCCCAGGAAGAAAAGCCCAGGTCAAAATGGCTTCACTGGTGAATTCTACCAAGTACTTAAAAGAGAATTAACACTAATCCTCATACGATTTTCCAAAAAAATAGAAGAGGAGGGAATGCTTCTGGACTATTTCTATGAAGTCAATATTACCCTGAGACCAAAATGAGACAAAGATATTAGAGGAAAAGAAAATTCCAGACCAATATCTCTTATAAATATAGAGGCAAAAATTCTCAAGAAAACACTAGCAAACTGAATCTAGTAACATAATAAGAGGATTCTACATGATAAAACAAGAGAAAAGTATCCTAAGAATGCAAGATTGTTCAGCATACAAACATCAACCAACATATTATATTTAGATTAAAGGACAAAAGTTATATAATTAACTCAGTAGATGCAGAAAGAGCATTTGACATGGTCCAACACTCTTTCATGACAAAATTATTTGATAAAAAAGGAAACTTCCTTAAACTTATAAAGATCAGCCATATACAAAAGCTGGACAGCTAAAATCATAATTAATGGTGAAAAACTGCATGCTTTCACCCTTAAGATCGAGAGCAAGACATGGATATCTGCTCTTGTCACTTCTATTCAACATCGCACTGGAGATTCTAAACAGGGTAATTAGTCAAGAAAAAGAAATAAAATGTACCCAGAAGGAAATAATCTCCTTGCAAATCCCATTATCTCGTATATAGAAAATCCTAAAAAATATACATACAAATTATAAGAACTAATCAACAAGTTCAGTAAGATGGCCTGACATAAGATAAATATACAAACATTAGTTGTATTTCTGTATATTAACAATGACCAATTCAGAAATGAAATTAAGAAAAAATTCTTTACACAGCAGCATCAAGAAGAGTATAATACTTAGAAATAAAATTTAAAAAGAAACATAATGCAATATACAGATGATGTGTCATAGAATTGTACACTTGAAATCTATATAATTTTATTAACCATCACCCCAATAAACTTAATTTTAAAATATCACATATAAAAAAAGAAATGAAATACTTGTACACTGAAAACTACAAAACACTGTTGAAGAAAATTAAGACTTAAATAAATGGAAAGATAACTCGTGTTCATGTGTCAGAAGATTCAATATTGTTAAGATGGCAATACTTTCCAAATTGATCAACAAATTCAGTGTAATCCTTCTCAAAATTTCAGCTGCTTTTATTTGTAGAAATTGACTAGCTGATCCTAAAACTCACACAGAAATTCAAAGGACTGGGTGAAAAACATAAAGAAATTAAGCAAAAAAGAAAATGCCCCAAACTAAATTTTTTATCCCCCCAATTTTTTTCAAAGTAAAAAAAATTTAAAAATGACTTCAAAGTAAAAGAAAACTTAAATAAGAAGAACAAAATTGGAGGAATTCACACTTCCTAATTTCAAAACTTACTACAAAGCTACAGTGATCAATACAGTGTTGTACTGGCATATGAATAGAAATATAGGTTAATGGAATAGAATAGGGAGCCCAGAAATAAACTCTTACATCATCAATTGATTTTTGACAAGGTGCCTAGACAATCTAATCAAGGCTAACAGAGTCCTCAACAAATGGCCCTGGGACAACTGGATATTCATATTCAAAAGAATAAAGTTGGATCCTCATCTCACACAATATACAAAAATTAATTCAAAATAAATCATAGGCTTAAATGAAAGAGCTAACACTTTCAAACTCTTAAACAAAACATAGGAAGAAATTCTCATGACCTTGAATTAGGCAATAGCTTCTTAGATACAACATCAAAAGCATGAATGACAAAAGAAAAAAATAAATAAATTGGACTTCATCAAAACTAAAACCTTTTTGCTTCAAAAGATATCACCATGAAAGTAAAAAACTACAGAAATGGAGAAAATATTTTCAAATATATATCTTATGAGACTATTCAGAATATAATTAATAGTTATAACTCAATAATAAAAAGATAAATAAAAATGAGCAGAGAATTTGAATAAACATTTCTCCAAAGAAGATATACAAATGGCCAATAAACACATAAAAAGATGCTCAACCTCACTAGTCATAGGTAAATGGGAATCAATACTATAATGAAATACCACTTTGCACTTATTAAGATGACTAAAATAAAAAGACAGTAACAAGTGTGGACAAAGGTCTAGAGAAATTTTAACCATTGTATATCACTAGTAGATTGTAAAATGGCACAGCCTCTTTGGAAAATGGTTTGGCAGTTCCTCAAAAGATTAAACTTAGATTTCTCATATAATCCAGCAATTCCACTCCTATGTATATACTCAAGAGAAATAAAAACATATATCTACACAAAATTTGTACATGAAGATTTCTAGAAGCATTATTCATAATAGCCGAAATGTGAAAATAACCTAAATGTTCATCAACTAATGAATGGATAAATAAAATAGTGTATTGATACAATGGAATAAAAACTTGTCAATTAAAAGAATGAAGTAAATACACATGCTACAGCCTGGATGAACCTTGAAAACACTGTGTAAGGAAAGAAACCAATAAAAAAATACTACATATTGTATGATTCCATTTATAAGAATAGAAGGGGTCTAGTGAAGGGCATGGGAGAAAAAAAAAATGAGAGTGAGTGTTAATGGGTTCAGGATTCCTTTTGGGGACTGCAAAAAGTTCTATAATTAATAGTGGTGATGGTTGCCCAGTCCTGTGAATACATTAAAAACCATTGAATTATACCTCTTAAAAATGAATTCCATGGTATGTGAATTATATCTCAATAAAGCTATAATAAAATTTGGGCAATTTTAGTTTTTGTCTTTATTATAACTATTATTCACTAGTGGGACAATTTAGAGGTTAACATGCTGGCACCTTTGGTAGAAAATGACAATGACAACAAATGACATTTCAGAAATGGCTTTTAAGGCACCAAGAGCAACAGCCCGAGGATAATCAGAACTGTTAGGCTACTCTCCTACCCTGGGAAGTTAAATCAACCTGATTCTGTCCATCACGGTCACTGGCGACTTGAGTTGTTGACAAATGCTCTGTAAAGTTTAATATCCCTGTGTACTTTAAATATAGAGTCCAATCAACAACACCTTTCAAGTTCGGGCTATTTTGAACATGACTAAAGTAGAACTTTAAAATGCAAGTAACTTGAGTCCCTCTGGTCATGGGCCAAAGAGGGAAAGATCATTTTTATGACCTGAAAATGTATTTGGTCTTAAAAGAAAATGACTTCTTTAGATGAAAATGAGGATGAGGCAAAATAACTAAGTCTGAGGTTCTGGGTAAATACTAAGCAACAATTTCTGCTTTCTCCCTTTTTTCTATGAGGATAATATTTGGGGATAGTATATCTTGAAATAGTGGGTCTGTATACCTCAAAGATAGGTTAATTCTTTAAAATCTGAGATAGAACACCTGTATTGCTGTTTAAAAATTTATATTGATATCCTGTTACAACCATTTTTTTTTTCTTTTGCCTCTGGGAGGGGGTGGGGGCTTGGGGAAAGGACTCAGACTCAGGTCACTATGCTGTCTTGTATTTCCTAGCCATTTTTGTATAGGATAGGAAGGAAAATGACAGCTTCTTTCTCAATTAATACTGCCCTTCACCAGTGCATTTGCCCCCTCAAGCTTACCTGTTTATTTTCTGATTGGTTTCTCAACATTCCAAACCAAAATTCTATTGCTGCAAGGAAAACCTAAGGGAGCACTTTTCCCAGAAAGAAACTGTGCCCTCCAACTGTACATTCTCAAACCCTTCTGTGGATTACTGGGAGTGGACACACCTGTGCGTCTGACCTTACTGAACTCTGAATCTACATGGTGTTGCCTGACAGAGCTGAGTCCAATAGTGGAAACATGCACTGACCTCGGCTTTCTGGTTTTCACTGGCTACAGTCCCCTCATACCTCTCTCTGCCTTCTTCTCATTATTGTGTCCCTCTCCTACAGTCTCCAGACCAGGCAGGGGACCATGGGGAATTGCACATTAGCACAGCGCACCCTTTCTGGTTTTGTGTGCAGCATCTTTTGCAATTTTCCTGCTCTGGTAGGCAGTACTCATCAATCAGCCCTGCAGCTCCACCACGGAGAATTCTTTATAAAGGGCAAGCTTTCCTTAGTCATAGCCACTTGTATAAGAAGAGATGTTTTCTTTCATGAGTTGTTTGATATGCAGTGCAATCATTCCTTCTGTTCTGAAAAGCTCACCCTGAATAGGATGGTATAATTCCAGGATGTTCAGAACAATGATGCCTTTAGTTTTGTGTTTCCAAAACAAATTTTATGTTTGTGAAAGGGACCGAGTTTGATGAGTAGCAAGCAGTGAAGACTTAGCTGTGTGAAACTGTTGCCATAGAAAAGAGCCAGGTAACACCCTTCTGGACCTACTAAATCTTCCAAAGGGTTAGAAAAACAATATTTCACCTGTCTTTGGCTTTCCAATAATACCAAATAACATATCAAATGGAACTAGTCTTATAGTACCAGGATGATTTTTGTGATCAAATATATTTGAAAATTTGGGTTAAATAGAAATAAATTGATTTCCTTCCTGAAGGGCTTCACAGAATCTTTAATAACACTAATGTGATTTTTTAACTTCTCAGATGCAGCTATGGTAAACAGTTTTGTCTCTGGAATGCATACTTATATCTCAGGAGCTAGTGTTCTGTGAAAGAGTTTGTGAAATGCTTTAGATTCATATCCTTTAATCTAATGCGGTAATTAAGGGAGAAGATTTTGGGACTAGATTCTACTTGTGGGCCCTCTGCCAATTAACTTCATTTATAAAAGAAAGACAATAATACTTGCTGCCAATGGTGTTGTGAAAATTCAAGGAAATATTACATGTATACTAGCTAATAAAATCCCAAGTACCTAGCAGGTCTTGGGATTAATAGGAGCTATTACTATGCATAGAAAAAAATGAGTTGTCAACTCTTTTTTCAATGAGAAGCAAGCATTTATTTAATTTACAATGATAATTTAATGGAAGTTCCCAAAATACCTTTGGCATGATACAAGAAGGATGAAATTATATTTAAGTCCAATTTTAGTGATTAGCATGATTTGTAGTATGGTATTTGTTGGGGATGGGAGGGAGAAGAACATCTCTTGAGGGTTTACTTAGTACTCAAATCAGTTTTATAGTGCAGAAATTATCTAGCCCCACTTCGCCGGTGAGCTTAGGTGAATTCTCCAAGTTTATAAGGAACATATTATATGGCAGAGTTAAGATCCAAACTCAGGTCCCCTGACTCCAAAGCTGTGCTCTCTCCAGGTAGTATGTCATACTGCCTTCCTTAAAAATTGATAATTGTATGTATATGGTATATCTCTGTTAACTGAGACCTCTTAGTCCTCATTCTAGACAAATCACTTCCCTCCTAGATCTTAATATGGCGATCTTAATTCAATATCATTCCATGGCCTCTTTGTCATAATTTCTCTCATGTTCTGGTAAGATAAAGAAGGTTCCCATAATTGAACACCCAGCTATACCATGTCCAAAGCCTCCTGACTTCACAGGAAATTGTGGTGAGGAGTACAGCTCAGGGGAGGTGATATGAGGTAGTAGGAGACCACTGGCCTGGGTCTTAGGTGTGAATCCCTGTCCTCCCTAGACTATAATTAGTTGCTTGACCTTGACAAGGCATTCTATATCTCTGGGGCTTGGTTTTCCTACTTTGGCTCGACCTACCTCACAGGTTCTGTGGTGTATAGATTAAGTCCGTAACTGCGTCTCCATGTTTGTGTAGTTGTCTCAAAGTGGGTTATACATACTCCAGGGAGGTTCAAGGTGATCCATTAGAGTTAGGAGGACAATATCAGAACTTCCATTTACAGTAATTGTTAATCTTGTCCTTTTAAAAATGTTTAATTTTTGCATATGTTTTATAATATAACATACCATTATATTTAGGTAAATTATAAACAATCAATCAATTGTTGGAAATCATGCTAGAATTTTTAATTAATAGGTAAATGCAATAAAAATGTTGGTGGCCAGTGGCCTCCAGGCTAAACCTTGAACTCTGCAGTATAGAATTTAAGTCCCACTATAGAGAGTTCTGGCTAAGATGGTGGCATAGGTAGAAATGCTACACTTCCTTGCATAACCAAAAGAAGGATAACAACTAATTTAAAAACAAAAAACAACCAGAACTTCCAGAAAATCAAACTGCATGGAACTCCAACAAACAAGAAGTTAAGCACATCACAAATACACTATGCTTAAATGCCTACATCATAGTATTCAGTATTAATGGTGAAATAATACAAAACATGTTGGAGAAACCAACATAATGAACTGCGTGAAAAAGAAGAAGAGATTGAGAAGTAAAAATTGGTAGTTACAAAATAGCCATGGGGATATAAAGTACAGCATAGGAAATACAGTCAATAATATTGTAATAACTATGTACAGTGCCAGGTATGTACTGGAAATATTGGAAGGAACATACTGTAAAGTACATGATTGTCTAAACAGTATACTGTACACCTAAAAATAATACAAAATAATTTTGAAAATAAACTGCAATTGAAAAAATTAAGTAAGTACTCCCCCCCCCCCCACAAAGAAACATTCATCCGGACTGGTAGGAGGGGTGGAGACAGGCAGTCTGGGTGGAGAGGATGTGCAGCAAGGTGGTGGGCCATATGGGTGAGGCCGAGGCTGGCTGACTGGGAAACTAAAGGCTCAAAACCTCTGGCTAGAAAATCCTGTGGGGGTTGCGAAGGTGGGAGAAAAATCCAGTCTCACAGGACAGTCTGTTGGAGAGGCCCACAGGATACTAGAATGTACACGAACCCAACCACCTGGGAGTCAACACCTGAAAGGGCACAATCTGCTTATGGGAAGTAAGGGAAGTGACAGAAAGTGGGGTGAGAGCAGAGCAAGAAGCATTGTTCCCTCCCCTATAGACAGTACCACATTGCTGCAAAGAGGGTTGCCCCACCCTGGCTAATACCTAAGGCTCTGCACCTTACAGCCTAACAGATGCACTAAGACAAAGAAATATGGCCCAAATGAAAGAACAGATCAAAACTTCAGAAGAAGAACTAAGCAATGAGAAGACAGATAACCTGTCAGATGCAGAGTTCAAAACGGGTAATCAGGATGCTCACAGAAATGACTGAGTTCAGTTGCAAAAATGAAGGAAGACTTGAAGGCTATGCACAGTTGAAATAAAGGAAAATATACAAGGAACCAACAGTGAAGGGAAGGAAACTGGGACTCAAATCAATAATTTGGAACAAAAGGAAGAAATAAACATCCCACTGGAACAGAATGAAGAAATTAAAAAAAAATGAGGAGAGGTTTAGGAACCTCCAGGGCAACTTTAAATGTTCCAACATCCAAATCATAGGGGTGCCAGAAGGAGAAAAGGATGAGCAAGAGATTGAAAACTTATTTGAACAAATAATGAAGGAAAATGCCTCCAATGTGGTGAAGGAAACAGACTTCCAGGAAGTCCAGGAAGCCTAGAGAGTCCCAAAGAAATTGGACCCAAGAAGAAACACACCAAGGCACATCATAATTAATTTACTCAAGATTAAAGATGAGGAGAGAATCTTAAAAGCAGCAAGAGAAAAGGAGACAGTTACTTACCAGGGAATATCCCACAAGACTATCAACTGATTTCCCAAAAGAAACCTTGCAGGCAAGAAGGGGCTGGAAAGAAGTATTTGAAGTCATGAAAGGCAAGGACCTACATCCAAGATTACTCTATCCAGCAAAGCTTTCATTCAGAATGGAAGGGCAGATAAAGTGCTTCTCAGATAAGGTCAAGTTAAAGTGGTTCATCATTACCAAGCCTTTATTATGTGAAATGTTAAAGGGACTTATCTAAGAAAAAGAAGATGATCAAAAATATGAACAGTAAAATGACAACAAACTCACAACTATCAACAACCGAACCCCCAAAACAAATACTAAGCAAACAACTCAAACAGGAATGGAACCAGAGAAACGGAGATCACACAGAGGGCTTTCAGTGGGGATGGGGAGGGGAAGAATGGGGAAAAGGTACAGGGAATAAGAAGCATAATTGGTGGGTACAAAATAGACAGGGGCAGGTTAAGAATAGTATAGAAAATAGAGAAGCCAAAGAACTTATATGTACAACCCATGGACATGAACCAAGGTGGGGGGATGCTGGAGAGTGGGGTGGGGTGCAGGGTGGACAGGGATAAAGTGGAGAAAAAGACTGGGACAACTGTAATAGCATAATCAATAAAATATACTTAAAAAAAGAACTTAAGTCCCTTGTGAACTCTCTATCCTCATTGCTTCTGCCTGCCTCTCTACCGAACTAACCAAATACACCAGGATGTTTCATAGCTTTGTCGTCTTTGCTTATACTATTATTCCGTCTGCATGATATTTCTGAAACCTCTCTCAGTCCCCACTTTCCAGTCAGAGATCCCCTATTCATCTTTCAAGATTAAGCAAAGGAATCACTTCCAGGATGAGTCCTTTCCCAAACCTCCCAGGTATACCAGATGACTCGGGTTTAGACTTTCACTGGACTCTCTACAAGGAACCTGTAACTTGTCTGGGAGTATATTTGTTTGACCTCATTTACTAGTCTGTATGTCTCTGAAGGGCAAGGGCCATATTTTCTTCATTTTTTTTGTTCCAGCACCTAGTATGTCCCTTCATTAGTATTTTATAAATATTGATTAATTGTGAAAATAGCAAATGAGTTGTAAGAGTAGTACTGCAAAGTGTTAAAATCTGCAGGCAAATGCAAAGAGCCATTATTAGTAACACTTAATAAATACTGATGGATTTCAGTGGAACCTCTTGCTTAAAAATTTTGATCAGACAATGTGAACAAAACAATTGGATATTTGTAGGCATTTTCAGCTCTGGCTGCACATTTCACCCAGGAGCTATAGAAAATTCCAATGCCCAGGCCCTACTGGTGTTTCGATTCAGTTGGTAGGGGATGAGGTCTGGGCGCCTGTGCGTCTTAAAAGCTCCCCAGGTGGTTTTCATGAGCAGCCAGGGCTGAGACCTCTGCTCCAAGTACCAGGGGTAAACCTGAGACAGAGTGAGTGCTTCTCCTAAAAGTGCAACTGCAGTTGTGAAAGAGTCTTTAGCACCCTGTTTTTGTAAGGTTAGAATCCCTCCTTGGCGGGGGGGGGGGGGGGGGGGGGATACACACAAATCGCAGTTATTTATTAAGATGAAACTACTGAGTCATTTGGATGAAGATGTGAGATTTTAAGACTCCCCAGCATGGCCTGACTAGGAACAGACCATGTCACAGAAACTGGAACAATTTCCTGAAAGGCATGGCTGAGGATATTGACAAAGGCAGAGCAGAGGCGAAACCTTCTGTGGGGTCACTCACAGAGCAGGAGGGGTGAGCCAGGCAAAGATGTGCTTGCCCATTGTAATGGGATAAAAAAGGCCTTGGTGTGAAGGTGGTGGGGGTTGATGGTACTAAATTGTGTTGAGTTTTAAAGACAACTTGCAGGAAACCATTCAGAGAGCTCTAAAGGATGACGCATCTGTAAGGAGTTATTATTTTTATTAATATTATAGTCAGGGCAGGTGCACTCTATCTCACATACTCTCTGAAGAAGAGAGTATCTCAGTTAGACTACACAGAAAACAAAAAGGAAAGTTTATTAAGTCTGATCCTGATTTTGCAGCTAACGCTTTTTTTCCTCCCTCTCTTTTCCACCTTGGGATGTAAGAGAAGTGAGTGAGGTGTCAAATCAGCTTCAAATTGCATCTCTGGGTGACAACTGTAGGTGAGCATCAGCTAATACAAGCCCATGTAAGGATATTTTTGAGAAATCTTATTAGGATTGCTGTAAATGTTGTTGATGTACTTTTAGAGGATCACAGTGTGTATCTGGTAAATAAGCTATTTTAATTTGCATCCTGGACCTCAAGTCCTTCTGGATAGAAATGAACTTTTGCATTGTATACTAATTTGGGCATTGCTGCTTTACAGCCTATAAACCCACTGAAGTTTCTTTTGTGTTCAGAAATAATTTGCTAAGCAAATTTGTGATCGGCCAAAGATCACTACAGTTAATCTTTGAAAGGAAAGAAGTATTTCTAAGGACTTGGGTGACATGTGTTACAAATCACACCACTCAGGAACTAGCTACAAAGGACTCTTATCTGTTCACTGAAGTTGGGCCAGTGGGACCTCTAGTGGCTGTGGCTAGTTAGCAGTTAGACTTGATCACATTTTCGAAAGTACAAACTGTATTTCTTTTCCATTCTGCTTGTATAATTCAGACTAATACCCCCCTAGCAATTCCCAAACAATTAAGCTTTCTATGTTCCAATTCCTAGGTGTTCAAATTGTATTGAGTTCTGTATATACATTTCTTGGGGGAGTCTTCTCAAAGCAAACGGTTTCAAAGCTTCCCTGGCAAAATGGTCACTTGGACATCTTAAAGTAATGCTGTCCTTGAAGTATGGAACCAAGTCCACTAATGTTTTGATTGGTTCCTGACTGGACTACTACCAATTTGTTCTCAGACACTGCTATCCCTAGACAGCCATTTGTACTTGGAATCTGATCTTTGAAAGAACAGGCAAGGATGATTTTGAGCAGCAGGGCCACTGGGGGAAAGGGAAGGGGGAGAGGGTTCTGACTGTATTTGTGGTGTATCCCACAGTGGAGCCAAGGCCTCTCCCCAGCAGGCCTGCAGTTACATCTGACCCCTCTCTTCTGCCAGCCCAGTCCTGTGAGGTCCCCTGGCTGGCAGGTGTTGTATCCCATCCAGGCAGGTGTTCAGCCTAGCCTGATGGCCCCTCTGCTCCTGTCTTTGCTCCCTCTGTGGTGAGGGTAGAGCAGAGGGTGGTCATGGGTGTGGGCAGGCGGTGAGATGGGAGCCTGACCCTGCGGTCACACACACACTGACGCAGCGTTTGGCCTGTGCTGTGGGGAGGGTGAGAGGGAAAAGACCCCTCCCCTCCTCCTCCAATCTAGGGGTCAAGTGTGTGCCAGCCCCGGGCTCTCTCAGGGCTCAGCGGACAATGTCATGTCTTCAAGGCACTTGGTTGTCCAGGTTATATTCTCTTACGTGCTTTTGTAGCTTCCTGTACTTGTCGCTAGCAGCGCTTATTACTGTTATAACAAATTATTTGTTTATCATTATCTCTCTCAGTTGATTATAAACTTAAGGGGGGCAGAGACTGGTGTCTGTCCTATTTAATTTTGTATCCTTATGCATGAAGCCTGAAATACAGTTGGTACTCAATAAATATTTGTTAAATGGAATGAAAAGCACAAAAATGATCTCCGAAAGTAACCTAACATCTAGGAAGAAAAATAAACAAATCGTGGAGATCCATTGGTCACATACATCATTAAAAACATGGGAGGCCAGAGGAGGGGGCGGGGGCTGGGTGGAGGTGGGCAAAGTGGGGGGGTGGAATGGGGACCATTGGACTATATCTAATAGTGTCAACAATAAAAAAAATACGACATTGAGAACTGTCCATAATGTAAGGTTAAGTGAAAAAAAACTAGGATACAAAAATTAATACATGGCATAATTTCTTTTTTCTTTTTTGGCACAAAGGCTATAGAGTAGATTCTTACAATTCGAGGTAGGTATGTTCTATAAAGCCACCTGGAACACTGAATTACCAAATACTGACTCATCATCGCTCCTAGGGGAAATACAGCCTTTGGACACATATTTGTCAACTGAATAATGTATAACTTCTTTTATGTGTGTTTCTGTTTAAAGACACCTT
Source organism: Glossophaga mutica (assembly GCA_039655065.1). Classification (NCBI taxonomy): domain Eukaryota; kingdom Metazoa; phylum Chordata; class Mammalia; order Chiroptera; family Phyllostomidae; genus Glossophaga; species Glossophaga mutica. The sequence continues at coordinate 17,556,140 of CM077304.1, read as the reverse complement.
CTTTCCCCTACACTGTTGTTTCATTAATACAAAACACCCCGCCAACGGCACAACTCCCATCTGCATGAAGCTTACCTAACCTGTATTTTCCCGCAAGCACGTCACAGCCTGGTGCTTGGAAGCACTGGACAGCACTTCGGCACTGTAACTGGGGGTCCTTTTAAACAATGAAATCGCCAAGAAAAGCACAAAACTGAGGGAACGTGGCTCCAGGCAGGCTGCGAAAAAGGCATTTGCTCGCAGCACGAGAGCCGACACACCGGAAGGCAGGGTGTGGTGCTGTTCGCAGTAGCTGGGAGCGGTGCGGAGGGGACTCGGCGGGTTCTGGCGCTCCGGGCAGGTCCACGTGGCCAGCCAGCGCAGCGCTGTGAGAACTGATTCCGGGTAGTAATTACGTTTCAGTTGTAGGTGAATTCACAAACATGGAATCTGTAATGGTGAACTTTGACTGTATGTACTCAAAAAACAACAACAACAACAAAAAAACACAAAAAAACCAAAACAACCAACTGAGGGCAAAAATTCCCTCGGGGTAGTAGCATTATGATGAAAAACACTTTTTTTTCTTAACGCTTTTCTACAACTTTCCAAATTTCAAATATGAACTTGTATTCTGTGACAGATAGATTAAAGACAGTATGGGAACTTGTGATACTTTATAGCTTTATAAATAAACATTATTTTATAGCTATAAAAATAAACATTATCTTTCTTATATTAAGAATTAGCAAAATGTGATGGGCAGGATATATAGAAAGTTTAGCAAAAGGTTAGTTATTTGGGCAGCTGTTGCATAGCAAGTTTAAAAATTAAAAGCTAAAACTATACCCACGTGTTAGTTTAAAAAACATACTGGGCCATGATTTTGAAAGATGTTTGGAATCCCCCCTTACACGATCGTTTTGAATGGCTAACGTGCCGTTCAGCAGGCGGGAGCAGGGCTTCCAACTGAACAAGAGCAGGAGACAGAAAAAGAATAAGCCGCAGCTCTGCAAACACCACTCAGCCACCTGACGGAGGCCCTGCAACAAGGATGCTTTCTCTGGGAATCCCCACTCTTCGCTGAGTCTGGGCTAGGTGACCCTCAGCAGAGTGTCCCTTGTTCCCCAGCACTTCCCACGCCGTGTGGGAATGACCTTTGTATGCGTCTGCATCCCCAACTAGACTTTAAGCTCTGTGAGGGCAAGGGCTGGGAGTAGCTCCTTCACGCTTGCATTCCACCAGCTAGCGCAGTGCTTTGTGCAAAGTGAGCGTCTATTAGTATTAGGTGGAATGATCCTGTGCCAAGCGCTCTGGGAGAGAGTGACTCTCGTCAGTGGTCATCTTTACATCTGAAACATCGAAACCTCATCCAAAGATGCTGAACAGTTCAAATGAGAAAATTTTATAGACTTAAAGAAAAAGGACAAGCTTTCTTATAATTTAGGCAGACAGAGACTATGGAAATAAGAATCTGTCTTGGAATGAAAAGCAAATAAAGTTCTTGTTTCCTTTTACATTCCTACAATTGTACATTCTGTTCAAGTCTTCTGGTTTGTGATTACTGGGGAGTACACAGCTATTTCTTGACGACTCCATAAACACAGATAGCAGAGCGCAATTCCTGAAGTGTGCACCTGTTTGACAAGGCGGATGGGACTGGATCTTGTTCAGCTTTTAGTCTATTTCCTTAGGCATCTGACTGTTCCAAACTCAAGGTTATTTCAGTAGCTTTCTACTTGCAATGTGTGATTTTATAAAATGATTGCTGTATTAGTTTTCTACAGCTGCTGTAACAAGTTACCACAAAACTAATGACTTAACACATTTATTATCTTAGTTATACAGATCAGAAGTCCTGTATGGGTATCACTGGGAAAAGATCAAGGTGTCAAAAAGGTGCATTCTAGCCTCAATTTCCTTGTATTTTCCATCCTAAGAGGCTGCCTGACTTCTTTGGCTCCTGCCCATCTTCTCTCATCTCCAAAGCCACCAACACCAGGCTGGTTCTCATGCTGCCATCTATCTGTTCCCTCTTCTGATACTCTCTTCCATTGTCAAGGACCCTTGTGATACATTGGGCCCACTGGGAGAGGGGGAGGGAGGGAGAAAGAGAGGGAGAGAAACATCAGTCGGTTGCCTCTTGCACACCCCCAACTGTGGGCCTGGCCTGTAACCCAGGCATGTGCCCTAACCGGGAATCAAACCTGTGACCCTTCAGTTTGCAGGCCAGTGCTCAATCCACTGAGCCACACCAGCCAGGGCATAATCTATTTTAGAGTCAACTGTTTAGCAACCTGATTTACATCTGCAAACTTAATTTATCTTTGCCATATTACCTCACATTCTCCCAGGTTGGTGGATGAAAACATGGGCATCTTTGGGGCCATTATTTGTGCCTGCTACAACTATATATGCATGTCATCCTATATACACAAAATCTAAGAAATACAGGAAGTCATTTGAAAACCTACTCCCTCCCCCAGAAAAAAACAAAGATAAACCATCCAAAGAATCAAACCACAGAAAGAAAAAAATTCAGAGTTTAAAAAGTCAAGTTAAATTCTGCTTTTGTTATATGGATTTAAGATATTAAGATTCATAGGATCTCTTGTGCGGGCGTTTATGTGCAGGAATCTAACCGCTCCTAAGTTATTTCCATGAAGTGAACACAGATGATCCTGTTACAATCTGTCCACTGTTTGCCTGAATGTGTGCAGAGAAACTGAGTCTAAAACTTCTCGTCTTAATCATTCCTCTCTCAGGAATTTGGTTCATCTTTCTAATTTGACCACACAAGGCTTTCCCATCCCCCACCGCTTTTTTCCACAGGAAGCGCAGAGACCGACCCCAGCCAGTCCCAGGAAGAGTGCTCAGTGACTGGGAATCGGCTGGAGCGAGCAGCTATTCCGTGTGGTTTATGCAGGAGGCACACACCGCGGATTCCGTGTCCCACGTGTCCCCATCCTACCCCGCATCACACAGGTAACACACAAAAAGTAACAGAACTAGCAGCAGTCCATATTCTAGCCACCCTCCCCCACCCCCTGCCCCTGCCAGCTACAAACTGCAAGTGTATGAAACATTGGTTATATTGGGTCTTGACTGAAACCAGAATCAGTAAGAAATTTGTTTCACATGCGTTCCTATATACATTTACGGTGTGGACGTGGATCAGCAGGGAAGGTGTGAAACTGCCACACTCGAGCAGGGCTTCTGCGTGGCCCACACCAACCCTTCCGCTGCTTCTGAGCAACGCGGACACGTTGTAAAGCTCACGTGCTCCCGAAGTCAGAGCATCACCAGCAACATCAGTCGAGATGCTTGCAGAATGTTCAGTTTTCCATCTTATCTTTCTTCAACAAATGCCCTTCCCTACCCTTCTCTCTGCCTGTCTCCCTTACCTGGCTGTCTGTGAGGAGTGGACATGGGCTTTACCTCCTCTCCACCTCGCTTGTGAGGTGACCATGTGGTTGGGGCAAATTTTGATTAATTTTCACTAAGTCCATCATGCTTTTTCCAGCTCTCTTCTCTGTGAGGCAGAACATTGCACATCATTTCCTTGGCAACAAACCTCCATTTGGGCCAATTAGATGCTAGCAGAAGTTTTGTGGGGCTCGTAGTTAACGTGTGTGCTCACTCCTACAGAGAGAGTTCCAGAGAGTCCTCCTTCTCTACCCCACGTGGACCCTGGATGCTTTCCAGCCATCCTGTTATCAGCCTGACAAAGGAACCGGCCGAGCAGAATGACAGGGAAGTAGCAGTCCTTTCCCACCCCACCTCCCCACACCTCTGGACTTCCATTTACTGGGAGTGGGACAGTACTGCCTTTTGGTTTAAGCCAGTTTGAGATGGGTTGTCTGTTGCATTTACTCATTTATTCCACAAATAATTACACATGTCTACTGTGTACTCGACACTGTTCTACGTGTTTGTGTTACATCAGGGGACAACACAAAGGCCCTTGTTGTCTAGTACGAGGCCATAAGAAAGAAGATAATATAATAAATCGGGAAACTCAGCGTACAGTAGCGGCACTAAGTAGAGACAGATGAGGGAAAACTAGGCGACGAAAGGAGCACCGGGGACAGAAGGGAGTAGCTGATGCAGCTCCGTGGATGAAGTGAGCACTTGTGGGTGCCTGGGGAAGAACCCTGCAGGCAGAGGCAGCAGCCAAAGCAAAGACTCCAGGTTGGGAGCGTCCCTGGAGTGAGGAAGAAGTGAGGACACTGGGATGGTGGAGTGAGGGAAAGGAGGGCAGAGGTCACAAGGAGCCCTGGGGGTCGTGCAGGCCAGTGAAGGATTTTGGCTTTTACTCTGAGTACAATGGGGAACCACGAGGGTTTAGAGCAGAGGAGTGGCCACCATTCCTTCGGGAAAGGCTTTGAAGAGGAGTGGGAGGTGCAGGAAGCTCCCTGGGAGGTCACAGTCTGGCTCCAGGGTGGTCGTGATGAAGGTGGTGGTGAGTGGTTTTGATTCGGGGCATGTCTGCTGGGCAGGATTTTCTGACGGTTCCATGCGGGCTGAGAGAGAAGGAACGGAGTCAAGGACAACTCCCCCTGCAAGCAGTCTAACTCATTCACTCAAATTTTCCTGGCTTGCCTCTCATCGATGTATAAACGATGTGTGCTACAAAATCCTGGAAAAGTCCAACCAGACACAGCCGCATGCAAACCAGCCATTCGATATGGAGGGCTTTGCATTTTCTGTCAGTCCTCTCCCCCACATAGAAAAGTCTCCTTCTTGGCTGCTTGTAAAAGTAAAAATTATCCTCATTACTCAGATAGGACCAAAGGGATGACTCTTCTGCCCTGGGCAGTAATGTCCTTGTCCTTTATCTTTTCAAGGTGTGGTTTCCCTTTATCTGGAGCCTTTCACTGCTGGATGCGATGATGGTGTCCCTTCCTTGCTGATGGACTCAGCCTCCGTGATGGGATGTTTCCCCTGCAATTTTGCTGATGCATCATCTTAATTGTCTGGTTGTTACTGCCTTGTCACTTACCAACTGGTGTGAGATAGTCTTTAGCTCTTCATCTGGAACAGAATTACAGCCTCTATCTTTAGAAATGATACATGCCGAGGATTATTCATGTTTGTAATTACGAATCTTCTAGCAGAAGCACAATTATGAAAAACCTTTGGAAATGACATTTTGTCTCACATCACAGAACTTGCTGTTAGCCTCCCGTGCGGGTATTGCTTTTGTTGCTGTAATTTCCACCTGCACTTCAATTGTAATTTAACATTGTCTTTACTCTCTCTCTCTTTCTACCTGGTTGTAATGGTTGGGTCTCCTGCTGTTTACCCCTAAATACTTTCTCCTCTGTTCTGAATCTTCCTGGGCTGTTTTTTTGTGGTTGCAACCTAGGAAACATCTTCGGCAACCCTTGTTGCCTTATGATAACTTGTGGTGGCGGGGGTGGGGGAGGTGCTGCACTGGTTCATCTCTGGGGTAGAACCAGTGAGGGAAAGAGCTGGACCGAACTTCGGAGATCATTCATTTTAGGGATGAAGAAACGGGTTCTGAGAGGTTGAGTGTATTTGCTCATGTTCATCTAGTTTCTTATTGCTGGGTTATGCTTGGGAGTAGCAGGTATGGATATGTTCAGGGATATTTTAAACCTTAGCAACTTGCAGTTTAAACCAATTAGCAATGATCTGGGCCACAGAGCTGGGTGGGCGGGATGTGACCCTGTGTGCTTCTTCTGAGCCAGACATTGTGCCAGGCACTTTGCATCACAGATCACATTAATGTCCATAGCAACTCAATGCGATAGAAATCATTATGCCTATTTCAATGAAAAAAAAATGAGGCTCTTGGAAGATCAAGCAACAAGTCCAAGAGCACACAGACACTAATTAACCTGGTCTACTTGATGTCCCATACTTTCTTTTTCTACTACATCAGGGACAGAATAATAGATAATATTCCAAACTGTTGAGGTACAAGCAGCATGAGCTATTTTTGTTATTCTATTTTTCCCCTTTATTCTTTTTATTGAATTTATTGGGGCAACACTGGTTAACAAAATTATACAGGTTTCAGGTGCACAGTTCCACAATGCATCATCTGTATACTGTGTGGTGTTTTACTTTTAAAGGGTGAGGTGTAAGCGTGGGCTCTTTTTAAGGTGGCCTGGGAACCTAAAGTGTTTGGGAAAATGTGAAGACGGTGTTAGAGACGCTACCTCACAATATGGGCCACTTCCCCAGGTCTGGGCAGCTGCCTCCATTATTTTGTCCTGAGCAAACCAGACCCAGCTAAGCAATGCCACCCAAATGTTAAAAAAGAAAACTCAAAGACTAGGACGCAGGAACTCAGAGTATTTGCCCAATACACAAGTGATGAGTTTAACTCTTTGAGATTGTGTTGTGTCTCATTGGTCCATGTGTTCCAAAGTGGCTCTTGGCTGGTGAGTGGGGCACGGAGGGTTAGAGGAGGAAGGACCTGGAAAAGAAGAGATGGCATCTACATCTCTGGAAAAGGACACAGCCCGGGATTGCCTGTTGGTGAGTAACAGGGCGAGACTCTACCATAGGCTCTCTTCCTGAAATAACCTGAAACACTGGGCATTGGAGGCAGGAGTGAAATGGCTGCCTTCTTATTCTGTAGTCCTTTAGTTTTTAAGCTATTTCCACTGCCACTGCAGAAACAGAGAGATAGCCGGAGGATCAAGGTCAGGAAATAGGATGGAGGTCAAGTATTCATGAAGGGAATCTACTGATTTTCTGCTCTGTGTGCTCTCTGAATGAGTCCTCATTAATGGCAGGAGGTCATGCAGTAGGAGCCCCAGTATACTTCATTCTCAAGAGATAGCTCCAGGAACACTGGGATTAGCATTATGCCACGAAAAGTCAAGAGCCATAATGATGATGATGATGGCACTAGGAACTCTATCTACAAGGACAGTGGGAAGGGTTGAGACTGTGAAAGGCTGAAGGAAGGGGTGGTTGTCTTTCAAGAGGGCGACCATGTCGAGTGAGGGGTGAAGTGAGACTAGCAAAGGAAGATGCATTAAGTCCTGAGGTGAGGTTTAAAGAGCAACTCCCTACGAGTGTGGCTCCATAGTGCCATACTGAAGGCTCTCTATTAAGATCTTCAGAGATAGCAGCGTGTTGTATCTACCTAGGAGGGGTTATATCTGGGGGCCCAAAGAAATGAGATTAGTGGTTTCAAAACCTGCTTTCCAATTACAATGACCTCAGTTAATTAAAAATTCAGATCTTAGCTCTGCCTCCAGAAAGCCTGACTCATCCGTGGGAACAGCTTTCAGGTAATTCTGGCAGGGGTTCTCATTGGAAATAGCTGGGGTGGGTGACCCCACCTTCTGTAATTGTGGGTATCTATGTGCTGCTGCTTATGGTGCTTCCAGAATGTCCTTAGTTTTGCCTTTTCCAGCTCTGTGATTCTAAATCTGAGTTTCTAGGCTCAGTGGATAGGGCTCAGGGGGTCCATGAATCCCTGAAATTGTATGCAGAGTTTCATATACATATGAGCTATGTGCAAAGTCCCAAAGGAATCTGTGGTCCCCAAAGGACTCAGAGACACCACTTGAGCTGTTGTGCCCATCTCCTCCCTGTCCCCAACCCCCTGGGGCTGGCACATTGCTTCCTGCCCAGGCCAGTCTTCCCTGCTCCAGTGGACAGTACACTTTCTTCTATTTTGGAACTCTGCATTCAACTGCGAAACACAGAACAGTTTGGAAAAGACAGAAGTGAACATCCATGCTTTTACTGAAATGAATTTCCTTGGGAAGGATATGCCTGTGACAGTGTCCGTAGAATACTGCTGTCCCATTTTAATGAGTCACTTAAAAAATTCATGTCACCGAAATTCTACGGTCTCCAGTGTTTCCTTGAAGCCCAGCCCTGTGCCGAGCCGTCCTAGTGCAGCCCCAGTTGCAGCGCTTTGCTCATCTGGGTCCTTTGTTGCCCTCATTGTGTTCCACTGTCCACAGAACAAAGTCCTGACTCCTTGGCCTGGCATCTGTCCCTTTACAATCTGACTGTCTCCTGCTGCTCCCCTAATTGTTCCATGTTCCAAGCTGGCTGTGCTCCTTGCCGTTGCCCAAGCCCTGTCTGTGCCCTCTTCCCTCCGGGCCTACACGGGGTGCCTTCCCTGTCCTCTCCATCTGTCACAGTTTTACCCTCATTCGAGGCCTTCCTCCTACCTATCCTTCAGCCAGTAATTCCTCTTCTCTCGTTCGTCTGGGTCTTATGGCACTCGTTACATATTGATTCCTGTTTTATTATTCATGACTTGTGTTTCTCTTTTTCCTTTCATCGCAGGGCCCATGTCGATGTTAACTCTGTATGGGGAATGCTGTGTCACGGCACTGAGCAGAGCGCAAGCCCTGGCTAAAACCCACAGAATACACTGAGAAAACCTAGACGTGGCTGTGTTAACTTTGAAAAATGACCCTGTTTGTCTTTTAGCAATCTAAATTGGATAGTAGCTTAAGAACTGCATATAAACTGCATTTATTTTAGATGAATTTGAAAAGGAACCTGATGACTTCATTGAAATTTACACTTCAAAACATATTTGTAATTTCATTTTTCATAACACCTGGGAGTTTTGTAGTGTAGCATTTTATTCTCCTTTTGACTGGCGATTATACTGAGGTGAGAGTTTAAGGGAGTCATCCCAGGCCACGGAGCAGGCAGGAGACAATACTAGAGCTGCAGCCCAGGCCTCCTGAGGATGGACCGGCAAAGTGTAGCATGGACTTTGCTGAGAAGGTAACACAAATATGTTTGCACACTGCCAAAGCCAATTAAGACAATCCTATGGGTTTAAAAAACATTGGTTTAGTGTAGATAGTACAGGTAACGGATTATTTGAAAATTTTTCTTTTTACCAGTCTGTTTGGCACTGCTGGCTTAACTTTGTCTTTTAGTCCCCTAAGGAAGGACATGCCTGTGATCCAGCCAGCCTTCTGCCTCCGGCCCACTTCACTGCCTCCCTCAGGGACCTGCCCCGTCTCATGGTTTCAATCCTCACCACTCTGCCAGCTTTTCTAACGACTTTGCCGTGATGACCTCTCCCCAGACCTGCCCCTCACACCCCTTCGGCTTTGCCAGATGTCTGCCCTTGGAGTTCTGCTGCCACTTTAAACTCCTGAAACCTATCCAACCTCATCATCTGCTCTCTGACCAAACTTGCCTTGTTCCCAATCTACGTTTTCCCATCACCCTTCTAATGACCCAAGTCCAAGATTGTTATCTTGAACTTCTTCATAGTTTATTCATTATGTCTTATCAAGTCTTCCTTCAAAATATCTGTCACATCTATTCAAGAATCTAAAGGCTTTGGGGCAAGGATCGCATCTTTCTGTATAGCCCCTCACCTCACACCCATCCTTTCCCTTCTGTTTCCATCATTACATTCTCATCTGGGCGACTGTTGCTTCATCTTTAAACCACTGCAATAATCTTTGCCTGATTAATGATTCTAAAATATAAATCAAAGGCTGTTACTTCTCCTCACACCCTCCCCTTGCCCCCAATTCCATTGCCGTCCTCTTAACGGGACAAGACCTACAGCCTTCACCCTAGCATACCAAGTCCCCACCATAAGGCCCAGCTGATCATTTCCTCTGTTTCATCTCATTCTTCCCCTAGTAATTCTCGCCCCAGGAAGGCTCTTCTGTACACTCACGCAGAATGTATCTTTCCCTGCATTCCTTTGGTCCTCAGTTTCTTTCTTTTTTTAGTCTGCCTCTTCGGATCCCTCTTATTCTTCTAGGCCCAACGCATGTCTCATCGTTTTGATATGGCTTTTGCTGAATATTTAAGTCCACACCTCTGAAGTTCTTTGGCCCCTATGGTTCACATCTTTGCCACTCAAAGTGTGGTCAAATGGTCAGCAGCACTGGCACCACCTGGGAGCTGGCTGGAAATACAGAATCCAGGCCCCCACTCCAGACCTGCTGAATCCGAATCTGCATTTTAGCAACATCTTTGAAGCCATTCATGCAGGCTGAGACACACTGGTCTACCTGACTTAGACACGTAGATAATAATTATACACTGATTTATATACTTGAATGCACTCCTCAAGATGCTTGAAGCCTAGAAGCTTGTATCAGTTCTTTTGTATCTCTTTCAAGCACAATTTCATGGCAAAGTAGGCACTCAGTAAATAAATTTTAGTGTCCTTCCCTAATTTTTTCTAGAAAGAAGAAAAAAAAAACAAAACCCCAAGACACCTAAAAAGTCAATACAAGCCATGGTTATTGTTTTGATGGAAGAGAAGGTGGATTGATTCCAACTAAAGTTGGTGAAGAAAGCAGTGGCAGGTCCCTTATGTGATGATCTCTGTCTGTTGCTGTAGCGCTTGGGGCTCCCCCCCTCACACACACACATCGATAACACCTCTCCCTCTGCACTATGGCTGCGGGCACGCCCTTCCTACCACCCAGACAGGGTGCTCCTTGAGGGCAGAGACCCTTTTATCAACAGCATCTCGCCCATTCAGAGTAGACATTCAATAAATGTTTATTGATTTGAATTAATAGGTAAAGGAATCAGTAACGTGTCACATGAATAAATCAGAGAGATTAAACCTAGGCTAGTGTATGTTCATCACCATATTCCACATGCCAGTGAAACCGACAAGCCCCTCCAAACCAGAGATCTGCTTCATTGTTCTCACTTCTTTGCCACCCTATTTCCATTTCTAAGGGGTGAAGAGGAGAAACACAAAGGCTGAAAGTAGAAACAGGACAGAAATGAAAGAATCTTATATGCAGAGTGTAATACATTCAAATGTCAATGACAAAGGAAGCCTCAAAGAAGAGAACTTTTTCAATAAATGTCTCAATGTTCACATTACAAAGTGTTCTCTTCTAACAAGTTCATCAAACAAAAAGGAGTGATAAGGTAAATGACTTAGAACCAAGTGGTGTTTGTGTAGCTTGATGGTACATGCTAGTTCACAATTTCATTTTGTGTCTGAAAAACATAGGAGGTTTTGCTGAGCTTAGTAGGGACACGTGTGAGTTGTGGCAAATCTTGTCCATCAGTGAAGCAAAACGAAAAGCAAAATGAAATCTGAGAAGTTAGTATCACTACATTCTTTCACTAGCCTAGGTTCATAAAAGCCCAAAGAATACATCAGAGCTATAGATAACTCTAGCATGCACTTGTATTGTTATTTCACTTTTTTCATGAGACTGTGTCTTATTTCTGACAACAGACTGTGAGAAGGGTACGCATACGTATTTTGTAATTCTGTACATATTGACAATGCTCAGCACATAGAGCTTCAACTCTATCTTCCCCCATTTCCTCCTTCCCTTCCTCCCTCCTTAGTCCCTTCCTTCCTTTTTTTTCCTTCCTTTTGTCCTTCCTTCCTGTGTTTATTGAGTGACTGACATTCTATTTATAAAATATAATATTTTATTGTAGTTCTAATAATACTATATATGTGGGGGAGAAATCACTCACCAAAACAAAAATCTTTTTCTTCATGAAACTTGCATTCTAAGAGGCACAAAAACCAAAACATAAGTAAAATATATAGTTAGATCACAATATGCACTGTAGTAAAAATCATTAGGCAAGGATGCTAAAAATTTGGGGAAGTATACTTTTAAATAAGGAGTCAGAAAAGGCCCCCTTCAAGAAGGTGAGATTTATGGAAGGACCTGAAGGAGGAGAATTATGTAGTTACGTAGGAGAACAGCATTTCAGAGTAGAACAGCAAGTGCAAAAGCCACAAGGTAGGTATGCACTGGAATGAACAGGGAACAGCCAGAAAGTTTTCCTGGGATTACAAGGAGCTTGGTGGAGAATGATTGGAGAGATGAGACCAGAATTTGCTGACTGCTATATTGAGAAAAGCCTGAAGGGAAATAAAGGTGGAGGCAGGAGACCAATTAGGAGGCCACTGCAGTGACACAGACAAGAGAGGATGGTGCCCTGGATCAGAGAGGCAGCAGTGGGAGAGGTGAGAAGTGGCTGGACATTGCGTTTATTCTGAGGGTCGGGCCAGCAGGCTTTGCTGGTAACTGGGTTTGGAGTATGATAGGCAGAGAGGCATCCAGGACCCAGGTATTCAAGATTTTTGGCCTGAACAACTAGAAAGATATAGTTGCCATCAAATGAGACCTGGAAAAGGCTGCGGGTGGGGGAGCTTTCAGGGAAGATTAGAAACTTAGAACCACGTTGAGTTTGACATATCTTTTTGACAAGTGAAAGTGTTGAGAAGGCAGTTGCATATTTGTGGAATGAATGAATAAGCAGGATCTTAATAAAATGTTTAACGCCCCCCAACATAAATCAACATATTCCTCTAACTATTTTCTTGAAATGCAAAACATTCTGGGATGTGACATAGGAAGTTAGACCCTTCTGACCAAGACCAGACCTGCCTGAATTCCAGACCTGGAGACCTGACTCTCCCCCCTGGAACGTTCCCTAGACCCTTGGCCTATCTCACGTGGACCCCATTCTCTTTCTCACGAACCTGGAATCCTTTGTGAATGTAGTGAATGGTACCACCAGACATGCAAACAAGAGTCCCACTTAATTCCCTCCATTTCTCATGCCTTTGCCTTTTGGTCACCAAATCTTACCAGTGCTATTGCCACACCATCTCTAGAATTCATTTCTCCTTTCACTCTTCACTGCCACTACTTTGATGATTGTGTTCTCATCACCTTTCACTGGCATGATACACGTCAACCTTCTCCTACTTGATTTCCCAGTCTCCAATCCATCAGCTCCCAGAATGATAGTCTAAAATGCAATTGTGGCCATATTACTGGTTTGCTTAAAATGTTCTCAAAGGTTCCTCTCCTGTCTACAAAGCCTCAAACCCAGAGCTTGGCATACAAGGACCATCATGATATAGCTCTGCTTATTGCTCAGATTTACTGTTACACACACACACACACACACACACTAGCAGTCACTTCCATTCATTAGCTGTATGGAACCACTGGAAGCTAATTGATTTATTCATCGATATAAATGAAGTGCTTCCTATGCACAGCTCTGGGGCTGCAATGCTGGATGAGGCTCTGGTGAAATCACACTTTCTAGATTTCCATGCCTTTGCCCTCTGACCCCTCCGCCTTGATTTTCCACTACCTTCTTGGCTCCACACCCCACTCCACTTAGAGAACACCAACTCATCTTTTAAGATTCAGCTCACGTAAGTTCCTTGTATTAGCACTTTTCTTAATCTCCTTCTGTCTTCTAAAATGTTTCCTCCCTTGAAAGGTATTTCTGAATAACTTAATAGCTCTAAAAGTGGGGATACCTCTAAATACATTTCAGGTTCAGTTCAAAATATTATATTTTAAACTAGGAGATTATAGCTCAGGGAATAGGATTTTCTTTTTGATCCCAGGAGGTAGGAAAGCCTCCTTTTTCTGGCTTTGTCCCTTGTCTTTAGGCTCTAGAAATGGGATAACTGACAGTTCACTTGCTACAGAGTGAGTGATTCCAGGGCACAGGACTGTACATACAGACATTCCAGAACGTTAATATATAAGGCCCTAGGGGTGGTGATTCTGGTGTAGGGCAGTGGTGCCGGGGAACTCATCTTAAAGTTGAGTTTGCATAGCAAGTTCACAACTTATACTTAGATTAACGTATGTATTGGGGAACTCCCAAAAAGGGGGGTTAGGACTCCCTTTTAAGCCAATGCTTAGTGCTACCTATGCACAGCAAGAGGACAGAATGATGGCCCTCTATACACCTGCCCATACCCCCTGATCTGCTCTTGTCTGCAGTCCCCAGAGGAGATATCTGCACCCATCACCTAAAGGTGCTTCAGTTTACGAGTGGGCATTTTGCTCAGGCTGAGGAATCTTGGAAACTCTGGTCCCAACCTCTATCTACATCTCTTCTCTCTTGCATTTCTCTTTCTGTCTCTATACTCCCCCACCTCTCTCTCTGGATATTCATACGTATACACTTAGATCACAGGTGGTCTAAGGCCTGCGGGCCAAATCCGGCCCTCCACCTTGTTTCTACCCAGCAGCAGCGCCAAAGTCTCGCTTAACTGTGAAGGAGTAGTTGCATTTATACAGTCCTAAAATTACATTTGGCCCTTTGAAGGCAACCTCAAAGCTGATGTGGCCCCCGGTGAAAGTGAGTTTGACACCCCTTATCTGATTTTAGAAAGCTCCTTGGGGAATATCTATATTTTATCAATATGCAACAGCACTAAAACAAAATATTCTAGTAAAAAAATCCTAAAAAACCCCTGCCTCTTTGTTCCCTCCCTTCTGACTTTCTTAGAGGTTGTACATGGAAGTATGTCTGACAATGGAGGTATAAAAATGGGTATCTGATGCTTTCTTGCCTCATGTCTAGTGTGATTAGGCAGTCAACAATCCGACTATCACTGCGAAGGCATTTTGAAGCCTAGTGCAAAGTCACTTGAGCTATGATAAAAAGCCACAGCCCCAAAGTGGGACAGCGGGGTGAACCTTCCAGGATGCCTGCTCACACATGTTTAATGGCACACACGCACACCCAGATACACACATCTATCAGAACCAGATTCATCTTTGCCTTCTGCATGGTACTGAACACTTTCACATGGTATGTCATCAGTGACTGCCAATCAGAGTTATAAGATCATGAATATATTTATAAACTATAAATACTTTAAATAATCTAGGAAGGACACAATTTGCTGTGCAGAAGAGCTAGCACAGCCCTTGTTAATAGGTTTAATTTATTCAAAGAGATACTTGCTCTGTTATTACTTAAAATATAGTTATACCTACATGTAGCTGATTATTAATTTGCCACAATATTTAGATACATCAAGGTGGCATTCTATAAATTTAAAATCCTATCAAAGTAATTGGACTATCCAGGTTCTGAAGGTGTATGGTTAGTTAGATGGTGATTGTGAGAGCCTTAATAGTCATAATGGCTTAGCGGCTCCTGTGGTCATACTATGACAAGAACTGCATGATAATGACATGGGAAGGGCTTGTATGTAGTGCACAGACAAGAAAAAAGTGTTGATTCTGAAGCTTCAGATTAGATTCCTATTGAATTGATGTGTGAAATTTCCTTGCTATGAATTTTTTCATGGTTGTCAGTCTCTATTACTGCAGGTGAGTGGTTTTGCTGGCTGTGCACAAGAGACGCATTAAACTTCAGGGCACGGGCACAGCCAGAACCCAGCACTGACGACTTGGACTTAAGACTGAGATTGCAGGCTTCTTCCCGGCCTCTGCTCCATCTCTGTTCGGCAAGTCAAGCCACGGACTTCTGTATGTGTCTCAGACACACACCCAGCTGAAGGTAGGGTGGTCCTGCCTCTCATTTGGCAGAGGCTGGGTGGCAGAGCCCCTTAGCCAAGATTTAGGCATCTGCTCCAAGGCCTGTCATTTGGGCAGGAGCACCTGGTGGATGACAGGAGTCAGATGCATTTATTCATTCCGTCACTCAAAAGATACTCACCGAGCGTCTAAGTGCCAGGTATCTTTTCAGGTGCTGGGAGTACAACGGTGATCCTGACTTTGGGAACCTCTGTTGCAGAGGTGTCAAACTCATTTTCACCAGGGGCCACCTCAGCCTCGTGGGTGCCTCCGGAGGGCTGAATGTAATTTCAACTCCTTAACAGTTAAGGAGTGGTTACATTTATACAGTCCTAAAAATATTTTGGTCCTTTGAAGTTAACTGCAAGGCTGATGTGGCCCCGGGTGAAAATGAGTTTGACATCCCTGCCTATTGTAATGATTGCTTAGGTTCAATCCTGACTCCACCTGTTCACCTTGGGCAAGACGTTTTACTCTCTGATCTTTAGTTTCCTACTTTGTAGCAGACTCCTGTCTGTGGGGAGAACTCGCTGAGGCAATGTACACAATGCACTCAACACCGTGTCCAGCGCATTGCCAAGGTCAGTTATTTTTATTGTTGGGCGAAGGTCAGATGCAGGACATATTTCTATCATGAATTTCGTGATTGTGAATGTGATCTATCAGTTGAAATGACTCTGACTCCTTTTGCCTTTGAGTCTAGTCTGAGCATAGTTTACAATACAGTAATGACCATGAGACAATGGGAATATTATCACAGCTTTCCTAATAATGGTTTGCCCTTCAGGTAACACACATGAAACAAATATCCAAGATCCTTTCCCTTCAGGGCACTGAGAGGAAGAATAGAAGATGATTTTTTCCATGAGCTGTGTACACACTGTATGAGACACAAAATTAGAAAAAAAAGAAACCCCACAGGACAGTATTTCGTTTAAATGTTAAAGCAGTGGCATTAAAGGCCTTGGGCCAAGGAAGTTTGAGGAGTAGGATCTTCTTTTTGTTAAAGGAAGTTTCATTTTACCTTGTCCTTGAAAGAACCTGAGAAAAGGAAACAAGAATCTGGTTGTAAAAATCTAATTAACTATCGAATTGTGTGATGCTCCTTAATGATGGAGTAGTTGAATCAAAAACCACGAGGCACTTTCAAGAGTTGAAATGAGGGCCCTAATTGATCGCCTGCATCAGGTACTGTTTTATCAAAATGCCTGGAAACCAGGCTGGAGATTGGTTAGTACGGAGGACTGATACTGGTCCGTGGCCTGTTAGGAACCGGGCTGCACCGCAGGAGGCAAGCAGTAAGAGAGCAAGCGAAGCCTCATCTGTATTTACAGCTACTTCCCATTGCCTGCATTGCAGCCTGAGCTCCACCTCCTGTCAGACCAGTGGAGGCATGAGATTCTCATAGGAGCATGAACCCTACTGTGAACTGAGCCGGCAAGGGACCTAAGTAGCTCGCTCCTTATGAGAATCTAATGCCTGGTGAGCTGAGGCGGAGCTGAGGCAGTGATGCTAGCGCTGGGGAGCGGCTGCAAAAACAGATTATTATCATTAGCAGAGATGTTTGACTGCATAAAGACCACAATAAATCAATTGCTTGCAGACTCATATCAAAACCCTATCAGTGAATGGCAAGTGACAATTAAGTTGCATCTGGTGGCAGGCTATAAAGCCATCATCCCCCATCTTGGTCTGTGGAAAAATTGTCTTCCATGAAACCGGTCCCTGGTGCCAAAATGGTTGGGGACCACTGGGTTAGCAGCACATACCACACAGTACCAAGGAGCACTGATTGTTTTTCTACATCAGTGACTCGGCCTCATCGGAAAGACAGCGGAGGGCATCATTGCCTTCTACTCACTACGGACTAAAAGCTAGTCAAGAGGAAGACAGAAGGTGGGACCAGAGAGCTTACGGTGGGAGACGCAGAAAGTGCCAGGTCAAGCTGCATTCCAAGGACATTCAACAGGAAGAGAAGCCAAATCAAAACGGGATCCTGACACTGGACCTGTCTCATAGGGTTTGAATCACCATTGGAAGAATCACCTGAAAAGTTTTAAAAATGCCATTGTCCACCACTTACCCCGGACCAACTAATGACTATTTCTGGATCCAGAGCCCAGTACTGGTCTCTAAAACAACCACCACTACCACCACTACAACAACAACAACAACAAAACAACTCTCCCAGAGATGTAAAAACAACAACCACCACCACCACAACCACAAAAGCATGATTGCTTTAGGCCAGAATTCTCAAAGGCTAAGCCCTAGACAGCATCACCTGGGCCTTTGTAGAAATGCAAGTACTCAAGCCCTACCCCTAACCTACTGAATCAGAAACTCTGGGGGTGGAACTCAGCAACCTGTATTTTAACAAAACCTCCAGGTGATCTGGATGCTCACGCACATCTGAGAACCAGTGTTCTAGATAAGTCACGTCACACAAGAAAATCGGAAATGCAGTTAGGCTAAAATAGCTCCGGTTGGAAGTCCGTTGTGGGACGATTTCTCTTTTGCCCTTATAGAAAATAATTAAAAACACACATTCCCATTTTCATACAGCCTTTGAGAGGAGAAGAGAATTGAACTTTGCAGCTTTCTCACTCTCAAAGCTCTTAGGAAGGAACCATAGACCTCTCGGTTCCAACTGGGATGTGATTTTAAATAAAATGCAGAGACTGATAACGAAAAGCTGTCTGACCACCAGACGAGACAGTTGGCCCTTATACCTGGGAGGGGGGTGAGTGGGAGGGTAAGGGCTTTCCGGACCAGGGAAGAGAAACCTAAAAATAAAAAGAGAAGAAAGTCATTAAAACTGAACTTTGCTTTACTTTTTCCTTTTCTTTCATGAAGGCTATGATTTTCATCTTGGGTGGGGGGGCACAGCACTGATATGTTAATAAAACTGAATAACGTCCCTGGTACTGAGTTTTCAGTACGAGAGGAGAACTGCATGAGAACACGTTCTAACGACGCGTTGGTTTTCTCCCCATCACATCCAGCCCCCAGAACAGTCTCCAGCGGCACCCACACTCTCCTGTCCTGGTGAATAAACCTGGAACAAAGCTGACAATCTGGGCTGCTGCCTGGGCGGTGACAGATGTGCTTGTGAATTGGAACCCGGCTCTGCTGCTGCCTTAGATAGGAACGAAGGGAAGCAACCGGGCTTCTCTAGACTTCAGTTTCCTCAGGTAGCAAATGCCAGAAACTGCCTGCATGAAGTGGAATGTTCGAGTGATGGGCACAGGGCTGGGAAGAGGGCTGGGTGTCACAGCCAAGTGGGATAGAAAAAAACTGCACAGCGTCACAGTGTCACCTCCTGGTAAACAGACATAATGGAATTTAAGCTGAAACACTGACAAGTTTATCAAATGTGGGCCTAACACATGAAGTGCATTTTTTGTTGCTTATTTTAATTATCTTTTTGCCTCATACTTATACACTCTGCAAAAACACTGCCTTTACCAACCAATAAACAAAGTAAACCAAATGAACCACTATAGATGAATCAAATGTAAATAAAAACCCTGACCAAATCCCAGATAATTAATTTTATGGAACAAAAGTATCTTTTTTTGCTTACTTTTAGGTTTGCTTTCTATAAAAACAAATATCCCATGGGATCATTATTTAAAAAACAAATTGCATTTACAAAGTGTCTGGTAAACTTTCTGGGGCTGTAAATTAGCTACTAATTTCATTTGAATAAAGGCTGTGAAATGCATTTCTGGAAATTATTGTACAGAGACATGCTTTCAGTGTTGTACAGGATGGGCCTCACTGGGCTCCGAGAGAGAAATGGAATCCCACTCAGCGTACTTGTTATGAAACAGGCTACTCTACGACCCAGGCTCTTGCTACCTAACTAGACAGCCACCTCTTCTGGATTTCCAAAATAAGGGAGTTGGGGAAAGAAAATGAGAAACAAGAAGCTACGCTCACAGACACACACCTAGCCATTGGAAACTGGCGTTCAGACCCTCTGGTCTTCACCCCTCGTCCCTTCCCGGATATTGTCCGTTACCCACTCTGTTTAATCCAGTCACTGTTATATTCCATTACTGCCCTCCGTCTCTCTGATAGAGTTTTGTTTCAAGACTAGTAACAACAATTTTCAATATATATTACATTTTTTTTTCTTCACATAAGGTTCATCATTTCTTTTTTACTAGATTTTTCTTTATTTAAATTTTGTTTGTTGCATTTTTATACTCTTACTCTAGTTCTTATTTTCCTCCATGATACCTCTTCCCTCACTTAATGTTATGCTCTAGAATGTTTTTAGGTTTCCTATCTTTCTCTTTTTCATACAAACAACTGTAGCATAGAAAGGGCCTTCAGACTTGCCAATATCAGGCTGGTTGGGGCTGGCATAGTACCTGGCACATAGTAGGCACTCAATATCTATTCAATGACTGCCTCGATGAATGAAAATAGAAATTACATCAGTATATGTTTGGAACAATCTTAAGCAAAATAATGAACTAATAGCTTCTACTTCTTCAAATGTGTGTCAACTTAACTTTTTTCTATTGAACCACTGTATTGCACTGTTATTGGGGGGAAGAGCTGTATATATTTAATGCATAATAATTTGATGAGTCTGGAGATAGGTAGACGTCTATGAAACTGTCACGATTGATGACATAAATGTATCCACCACCTCCAAAAGTGTCCTCCTACCTTTTTTACTATCATTATTTTTGTAATAAAAATGTTTAACATAAGATCTACCCTCTTAGCAAATTTTTAAGGTTAGTATTGTAACTATAGGCATGATGCTGCACAGATCTTGTATAAATAAAACTCTGTACCCTTTGACCAATAGCTGCCTGTTTTCCCATCCCCCCAACCCCTGGAAACCACTGTTCTACTCTTTGCTTCTACGAGTTTAAATATTTCAGTCATGAATGGTACCATGGAGTATTTTTCCCTCTGTATCTGGCTTATTCTGCTTGTATAATGTCCTCCTGGGTCATCCGTGTTGTCACAAATGGTAGGATTTCCTTCTTTTTAAGGCTAAATAATATTCCACTGTGTGTATATACTGCATTTTCTTTGTAAGTTCATCTGTCGATGGACATATAGGTTATTTCCACATGCTGGCTATGGGGAATTGTGCTGCTAGGGTCATGGGGGTGCTGATAACTTCTGGAGATACTGATTTCATTTCCTCTGGATAAACACTCAGAAGTGGGATTGCTGGGTTGTACGATAATTTTATTCTTTTTTTTTTTTTTTTGAGGAAACTCATGCTGTTTTTCATAGCAGCTGCACCATTTTGCATTCCCAAAAATAGTGTACAAGGGTTTCAATTTCTCTACATCCTCACCAACACTTGTCTTTTAAAATACATATGATAGCCATTATGATAGGTATGAGGTGATGTCTCATTGTGGTTTTCATTTGCACTTCCCTGGTGATCAGTAGTGTTGAGCACCTCATCATGTGCCTGCCGGCCATCTGTATGTCTTCTCTGGAGATGTGTCTATTCATTTTGTGATTGGTAGTTTGAGGTTTTTGAGTTATTTGGCAATTTTTTTCCTATCTTGGGTTGCAGGAGTTCCTTATGTATTTGGATATTAAACCTTTACCACATACCTGGTTTGCAAATATTTACTTCCATTTTGTATGTTTCCTTTCCATTTTGTTGATTTTTTTCATTCGCTATGCAGAAGATTTTTAGTTTGAAATAATCCCACTTGTTGATTTTCTTGTTTTTGTTGTTTGTACTTCAGGGTCATATACAAGCAACCATTGTCAAGACAAACATTATGAAACTTCTCTCTTGTGCTTTTTCTTCTCAAACTCTTATGTTTTCAGGTCTCACATTTAAGTTTTTAAACTACAAGTTGATTTTTGTGTATGGTATAATATAAAAGTCCAAATTTATTTTTTTCTACATGTGGCTATCCAGTTTTCCACAATCATTTATTAAAGAGACTATTTTTCCCCATCACACATTCTTGGCATCCTTGCCAAAGATCAGTTGACAGCATTTGTGTGGGTTTATTTCTGGGCTCTCTATTCTGTTCCATCAAGTGCTATGTCTGTTTTTATGCCTGTACCATACTTTTTTGATTCATGTGGCTTTGTATTATATTTTAAAATTAGGAAGTGTGAGGCCTTCAGTTTTGTTCATGCTCAAAATAGCTTTGGCTATTTAAGGTCTTTTGTAGCATATAAATTTTGGGATTGTTTTTCTATTTCTGTAAAAAAAAAGAAAGCCATTGGAATTTTGATAGGGATTGACTGAATGTGTAGATTGCTTTGAGTACTATGGAAATTTGAACAACATTAATTCTTCTAGTACATAAACATGCAATGTCTTTCCATTTATTTGTATAAATAAGCAGCTTTAATTTCTTTGATAAGTGCTTTACAGTTTTCGGTGTACAAGTCTTTGGCTTCCTTGGTTAAGTCTATTCATAAGAATTTCATTCTTTTTGATGCTATCATAAATGAAGTTATTTTCTTAATTTAAATTTTTGAATAATTTATTGTTAGTATAGAAATGCAATTGATTTTTATATGTTGATTTTATATCCTGCCACTTTGTTGAATTCATTTATTAGTTCAAATGTTTTTTTGCTGTGTGTGGATTCTTAGGATTTTCTGCATATAAGATCATATCATCTGCAGAGATTGTTTTACTTTGGATTTGGATGCCTTTTACTTTTCTTGTCTAATTGCCATGGCTTGTATTTCCAGTACTATGTTGAAAAGATGTGGCAAGAATCGGTATCCTTGCCTTATTCAAGATCTTAGTGGAAAAGCCCTCATATTCTCATTTTTGAGTATGATTTTAGCTGTGGGCTTTTCATACACAGCATTTATTGTGTTGAGGTAAATTCCTTCAAGTTAACTTTACTGATTTTTTTACATGATTCATGTGGATCAAAACTGAATCTATATACTATGGTAGGGCAAAGGTATATCCAGATTTTAACATAAGGGGTAAAAAACTTGTGAACTCCATTTGTGGGTGGGGAGCAAGCACATAAAAAACACACCAATGAGGATGTAAACTCCTGGGAGAGTGGCTATTTTCATTTGTTTCATTTTGCTATATGCTCAGTAACTGTAAAGGTGCCTGGCAAAGAGGCTATACCCAGCAAGTATACATAGAGTGACTACAAATGGACTGCCTTTTATGTGTGGGTCATAACTTGTCACCACTTCCTGAAAGGTTAACCATCATTGAGAAGACACTACGTCTGGACACACTATGACAACTGCCACAGCTTAGCAGCAACATTCTTAACCTAACTTTTGTGGGCCTCCAGAGGCTGGATTTCAAAGAATCTGTTAACTCTTGAAATTATATGCAGTTTCTGGGAATAAAGTCCACAGATTTCTTAATATTCTCAAAGGACCATGCGGCCTCTCCCACCTCAAATTTCAGAACCATAGTGTGGGACAAGAGTCTTCCCATAGTGAGAGTAACTAAGAAGCCTGACAAACAGAAGCTTTGGTCAGGCAGATTTGGGCGGAAATTTCAACTTTACCCCTTGCTGGCTGGGTGACCTTGATTAAGTTTTCAAATCTCTTAGCTTCGATTTCCTTATCATGATATGGGGATAATATGGCAAATCTCTAGACTCAGCAGTGGAACCTGAACTCGGATACGAATATTTCTATCGCTCAAGCTTGTGTTCTTAACAACTACTGTCTTGCTATAATTAAATGAGGTAGTCAGTGTGGAAGTGCCTGGTGTGGAGTCGGCACACAGTAAACATTTGTTAAAGCAACGACAACAACAAAAACACAAACAAGATGAAAAAGCATCTCTAAAAGATCCTCTTTGTCTGATTTAAGAAGTGTTCAAATTAAAAATATGCTTGTCCATTGCGGCTATAAAACTAACTCTAAAATTAGGGAAAGGAATTGGGTAAAACATTGTGAGTTTGGATGATTAGAAAGTAAGGATATTTAAGTAAATCTGGGGTAAGCTTATGCTATAGTTTTGACAGGGGGTGGATAACAAGGTCACCTAACAATAAAGTGAAGGGCTGGGCTGTGGGAGTCTTCTAGTCCTTATAGACAGGATTTATATGCATGCATCATTTGCTCCTAGATATATGGAACTCCCATTCTGCTAGGATTCGGCAGGTTTCAGGGACCAATGTTAGTTATGTTTGTCCTTGGCCTGAACCAAAGGCAAAAGAACAGGCCACCATGGAACAAAGGAGATCCAGCCATTGTTCATCTGCAGAAGAGGAATAGCTTTATGGCTCAACAGAGAGGCTTGCCTGGCTCTTTTGGGTAATTTCATGGTAGGGAGAAACAAAGGGATATGATTCAGATATGAGCTGTTCCATTGCATTCCACTGACAAGTGACAAGTTAGATAAATTAGGTGTACTTACATTGAAATAATAATCTTATTCATTGTTTTTGACTTAAAAAAAAAACTCTATGGTTTTGAGTTGTGTTTTCATTCAGTTGGGCGGGGGAATGAATGGTGCCATCGGTGTGGCTGAGTCAGACTTGAACAGCTTTCATCCTGTGGCTACTCTGTCAGGCCCACACATTATTTCACTTAAGTTTCCTAACAACGTGGTAAGGTTGGCTGTATCATGATCTTCGTTTATCAGACAAGGAAACAGCGGCTCAGAGAAGTTAGCAAGTTGAGAACACCATCCAAATGCACACAGCTAGTGAGTGGTACAGCTGAGATGCACGTCCAGGGCTTCGAGTCCATTTTTCCCTTGCTCTGTACTATGTTGTGCATTTGTGGAACAGGATGGTATTTTTTTAATGGCATTCTGGCAGCCAGAAGGAGACCAAAACAAATACTAAAGACATTATTATAAATGTAAGTCTAGACTTTAGTGCTAAGTAACAGGAAGGCTGGTATTAGATTGATATGGGTGCCTCTTAATATCATCTGCTCCAAAATGCAGCCTAGATGCTTTTTGTGATCTCTGGTGATTCTAATGTAGGTCATTTTAAGCATTTTCAGAGAGCAGGCAAAAAATGTGTGTGTTCATTACTGTTTCAAAATTATGGAGGAAATTGGATTTTCTTATTTTAATTTATAAAGCAACTGTATAGTCACAAATAAAAGTTTAAAAGAGATCTCAACATTTCTTGGCATCCACTTTTTATTTTTTGGTCTGGAAACACGGGCATCTGTGTAAAACACCCAAGACTTGTATAAGAGCAAAAGTGAGAGGGAAATTAACTTTTACTGGGTACCTAAAATTTACCAGTCATGTTTACATACTTTATCTCTTTAAATCCTTGGGGAAATCCTATAAGTTGAGTAGTATTGGATTGTAGACAAAAACAAAAAGCAAGCAAATAAACAAAACATTCAGTGGGGTCAAGTAAGTTACCCAAAATCACACAGTTGAGACGTGACAAAGCCAGGATTTGAACCCATTTCATGTTCTTTTCATTCTGTGATGTTGCCACATCAGATGATAGGAGCCATGGAAGGTGTATGAACAGTGTAGAATGTACACCAAGATGGTCTTTTAAGGTATTTCCACCTGCATCTTTCTTGGGGCAGGTAATTACAGAATGTCGGAATGGGAGAGCCTTTATAGAGTATGTAGTCCCATCTTCTGATTTTACAGTGAGACGAGGATACCTTAGCTCTGAGTTCTGAACTCAGAAAAGCAAAGAAAATCATCTAAGGTCATAGAGACAAGCATCTGTGTTTTCTAAACCCCAGCTCAGTGGTGTTGGTTACACCAGTATGAGTCACCGTTAAGAATGTGGGCTTTAGAACAACACTATCTGTGTTCGAACTGTGGCTGAATGATTGGGGAGCATTACCCAACCTCTCTGGATCTCAGTTTACTCAACTGTAATATGAAGGTAATAGTACCTCAGAGGGTTGATGGAGTCAGTACTTGCAAAGTGCTTAGATTAGTGCTTGCCTCACGTTAAATACTTAATGTGGTAGCTAGTATTATCCTCATATTGTCTCCCAAGGCCCAAGCTTAGTGTAGTAGCTCTGGAGTGGTTGAATTAAAGGAGAAACAGTATAAATAGTATCAAAAGGCAAACTTTTCTTTAAGAGAATCATGGAGTTTTCCTGTAGAGGGGTGAGGGGATGGCACGCAACCCACAGAGTAAATTCCTCAGAGACTCGACACCTAAGGATTCATGGGGCTGGAGGTCGGGGAGGCCTCACAGGCTGATCCCAGATGGAGTAGCCAAGGAGCGCAAACGAGCATTCGCCCTGGCAGAGCTGTGCTAGGAACTGAAGCTACCCTTCCACTGTGAATGTGGGTCGTCGTTCCCAACCCCTCCCCCCACCTCTCTTCTTGCTTTCTTTCCTGTCCTCCATTCACCAAATGTTTTGAGTGACGGCTATGTGCCAGGCGGTGGTATAATGGTCCATGAAATAAAGTCTCTATATTCATGGAGCTTATTCTCTCGTAGGGGAGACAGATGATAAGCAAAGATACAAATATGGGATAGAGTAGAAAGTGTTATGAAGGGGCAGAAAGTACCGGGGAGTGCAATTTTGTTTTGTTGTGGTCGAGGGGGCGCTTCTTTGAGGAGGTGGCATTTGAGTAGAGATCTGAACGAAATGGAAGAATCAGCCATATGACTGTCTGGAGAAAGCATATTATTCCAGAGGCAAAGGCAAACCCAAACTCAAACCCAAACCTGGGGTTAGAAAGCTGGGCGAGATTTGCAGAATAGCGAGAAGGCCCGTGTGCTTGGGACAGCGAGAGTGGCGAGTGCAGAGAAGGGCCAGGTCATCTCGTGCCTATAGAACAAGGCGTGTAGAATGAAATGCAGGGAAAGTTCATTTGCCCACCAAACCATGTGCACTCTGGGTCAAGCTGGCTAATCTACCCCACTTCCAAAGGATGTCGTTGACAATTGCTTCTTTGTACAACTAAATGAAGGGCAGATACTTTAAAAACAATATAGAGCAGCCAACTTCTGTGTGCCTGAAGTGAAAAATAACTGAAGCTATTAAAAAATGGAGGAAATACATTTGACATGCTCCATGTACCTGATATTCATTTCGTGTTAAAAACACGTTAACATACTACAGTGCTGGTCGCTGTAAATTCAAGCTGAGACACTTATTCCTAAAGCAGCAGACTGGGAGTACAGGTAGGGGTGAGGGTGGGGGCTGGGGCAGGGCAGAAACTCCCCAGAGGCACAGTGACTAGGAGTGGGCACACTGAGTCCAGTCTAGATGCTTCTAGAGGTCCTTGGAAAAGGAGTTACTTGAATTTCCTTGATTTTTTTTTTCATTTGGTTTCGGAAAACACAACAAAGAAATCATCGTAGGCTAACCTGTTCAGTGAGAAATATTTACCTTAGGGACCTTGTGTAGGCAGGGAGTTTGGAGTCCAAGTGGAACACGTACAAGACAGAGTGAAGTCGAGCCTGGGAGGTGCTCCTCCGGTTTTGCAATTTCAAAGATACTGATGGGATAAACCCACCAAACTAGGTGTTGGGAGAGGAGAGGCCACTGGGACAAAGACTCACATTAAAAACAAAAACAAAACCAGAAAACCTGAGTCTAGCAGACACGTTACTGACAAAGACTGGAGAATGCAGTTTATGGAAGTGCCACAAAATTTCACTAGTAAAAAAATTAATACTGCTCAGGAAAACATTTATTATCAAAATGGAGCCATGGTAAGGCTCACACTAAATCACATTCATTCTGATAAACAATAGCAGAATCTGAATTGATGAAGGTTCTCAATTGGACAAGTTGTTCCAATTGAGAACAACTCAATTGTTGTTCACTTGTAGTTTGGGATTTAAAGGCGCTTAATTTATTTATTTTTTTGTTTTGCTTTAAAGTAGTTAGTTATTAGACCTACTAAGGTATTATCTTCTCATGTCAGGTATGCAATGGCTTCAAAGTCAAGTCAAACTTGGATAGAAAGGAAATATACAAAGAAGTCAAAGGAAAAATAGACATTTCTCAATTGATCAATGAAAATGTCAGCATGTAAAAACATCTTTAGCTGGTGATAATACAATGGAAATAATGTAAGCAAATGAGACAACATCATTGCTATTTATAGTATGTATTCACTGTCATACAATAAAATTCTGAGAGGCAAAGGTTTAAAAACGAATGAAAACTATCAGTTCTAACACTTGAAAATTCAGCAGCTCAGAGAATATTTTCAGTATGCTTTCTGTTCCTAAATGTAAAGCTTAAAATTATTTTATTAAGAAAATCTTGTTCCATCTTTCGAGAAATTTGCATTTCACTGCAAAGATGGAATATAGCATCCTTGGCTGAGTTATTTTTTATAGAAGTCAGCGCTGTTTTGTGGTATATGATTAGCACATTCTAAAGGCAAAGATTCCAGAAAGTTTAAATTTAGTTTGAAAAACCGAAAGCATTTATCCATTCATATATAAACATGAAAATGCAAGCTTCACTTTCATGTGCTTAAATGCCACATATTATAATGAAAACTCTGTAAGATGTGACCACCAAACTCTGATTTCACATTGAAAATCAAATTTAAAAAGAGGCTGGCCTATAGTTAGTGAAATAGATCTGATACCAAATATTGGCTATCATAAAAGAACAAAATATCTCATGCTTTGAGGAAAGTAAGATACCATTCTTGACAGATATTGTAGGTCAGAAGAGATCAGAGAATCTAAGTATAGGGATAAAGTGTTTATACAACACTAAAATTCTAACGAGAAATAGCAGTTCATACTTCACATACATGTAGTCAATAGACACTATGAGTAGCTATAGAAAGAACTTGGTGGCTGATAACTGAGACTGATATAGATCAATAGTATTCAAATAAAGTTATAATTGATGAGCTCATCAAATTAGGACACGTTATGGTATATGGCAGAGAAATCAAGTATCTATAAAGAACTTAAATTCCCATACCAGGAAAACTATAGACCAATTTGTTTTAACCTATTTATGTCTTTATATTTAGAGTAGATTTTTTCATAGACAGCAAATAGTTGGTATTGTTTTTTAAAAATTTAATCCAGACTTCCAGTCAAGATGGAGGTATAGGTAAATGCAGCTCACCTCTTCACATAACCGGAGAAAAATTACAAGTATAATATAGAAAAACCATCACTCAAAACCACCAGAATATTGAGCTGTACGGAAGTCCAACAACTAATGAATTAAAGACCACATTGATCTGGACAGGCAGGAGGGATGGCGAAGTGGAACTGGCTGGTCCCAATCCCACATGTGGATATCTCAGGAATGAGGGATCCCAGCCCCATACCAGACCACCCAGCCCAGGGTTCCAGAGCCAGGCAGATAAGCCCCCATAACTTCTGGTTGTAAAAACCAGTGGGGGTTAGGTCATGGAAGAAACTGCAGGATTCTCAGGCCTCTCCTCTTAAATGACCTTGCATTGAACACAGACTTACTCAGACTCACTTCCTCTGGACTCCAGCACCAGGGCAGCAGCTTGAAGGGCACCAGTGGCATACAGGGAGGAATTGAAGTGTCTGGCATCAGGACAAGAGCTGGGGGACAGCTTCCTCCCAGACAGAACTGCAGACAGAGGCCACTGTACCTTTGCTGAGCCCTCCTCAACACTGAGCCACACAGCAGCAGCACCATATCTAAATCTCCATCAACCTGGCTCATATGATAAGCACCCACCGATGATTACCCAAGGGTCTGCGCCATCCAACTTACAGGCCCACCTAAGCAACCCTCCCTCCCTGGTAACAGTGGCTTTTCCATACGAAGGTTTGAGCTAGGTACAAGCTTCAGACCTTCCTAAATCCTCTCAAACAAGCAGCTGCTGAGCCGAGCTCCCATCCCTCTCACTGAGTGGCCCCAGGCCTGGCACTAGCAGCAGCCATCTGCAGATCACTTTATAGCTTACACCAAGGGGCCCCAGGCAGAACACAGGTGAAGGCTGATCTTGGCCTGCACCACCCAGGAAACCCCACAGCCTGCACACCCTAAAGACCATACACACATACACACACTTACACACACAACTCCAAACCATTAGAATTAATTAACAAATTTGGCAAAGTTGCAGGATACAAAATAACAAACAAAAATCAGTTGTATTTCTATACACTAACAACAAATTATTCAAAAAAGAAATTAAGAAAACTACCCCTATACAAGAGTTTAAAATGAATAGAATACTTAGGAAAAAAATAAAACCAAGTGTATGAAAACTAAGGGTAAACTGAAAACTAAGATGCTGATCAAAGAAATTAAATCAAATAAAAATAAATGGAAATACACCCTGTGTTCATAGATTGGAAGAATTCATATTGTTAAAATGGCCACAGTACACAAAGCAATGTACAGATTCATTGAAATTCCTATCAAATCCCAATGGCATTTTTTATAGAAATAGAAAAAACAATCCTAAAATTCACATGGAACCACAAAAGACCATAAATAGCCAAAGCAATTTGGAGCAAGAGTAACAAAGCTGAAGGAACCACAATTCCTAATTTTAAAATATAATGCAAGTTACAGTAATCAAAACAGTATGGTACAGGCATAAAAACAGGCAGATAGATCAGTGAAAGAGAACATGGAATATATAAGAAACTCCTATAAGTCAATAATAAACAGTCAAATAACCCAATTAAAAATTGGGCAGAGGAAATAAATAATAACTTCTGCAAAGAAGACATAAAATGGCCAACAACGATATGAAAAGTGGGTCAGTATCACTAATCACCAGGGAAATGTAAATTAAAATCATGAGCTATCACCTCACATCAATTAGGATGGCTTTATATATAAAAAAAATCCCAAAAGATAACAAACATTGCTGATGAGGAGGAGAAAAGGGAGCCTTTGCAGAGTGTTGGTGAGAACGTATATTGGTACAGCCACAAAGCAGTATGAGGTTCCTCAAAAAGTTAATAATAGAATTATTATTACGATCTAGCAATCCTACTCCTGGGTATATATCCGAAGGAATTAGAATTAGGATTTCGAAGAGATATCTGCACTGCCATGTTCACTGAAGTAATACTCACAATAGCTAAGACATGGAAGCAATCTAAATGTCCATTCATGGGTGAAATGGATAAAGAAAATGTGGTATATGCATATGATGGCATATTATTCAGCCTTAAAAAAGAAAACCCTGCCACTTGCAACAACATGGATAAACCTGTAGGACATTTTGCTGATGAAATAAGCCAGACACAGAACAAATATACGTAGTATCACTTATATGATGAGTCCAAAGTAGTCAAACTCATAGAAGCAGAGTGGAATGGTGATTGCTAAGGAATGGGGAAGAGGAAAACAAGGAGGTTTAGTAAAATGGGACAAAGTTTCAGTTATACCAGATGAAGAAGTCCTAGAGATCTACTTTATAGTATAGTGCCTATAATTAACAATACTGTACTTTATACTTAAAACTTGGTAAGACAGTAGATTTTTTGTGATGTGTTCTTATCATTAATGATGATGATAATAATAGTAAATAAGAGTAGGAAGGAACTTTTGGAGGTTTACAGCATAGATTGTGGTGATAGTTTCATGGGTAGACTGTGTTCAAACTCATCAGGTTGTACACATTAATTATGCACATTATTTATTTAACATGTTTTATTAGTTATGCTATTACAGTTGTCTAAATTTTTCCCTCTTTGCCACCCTCCACCCGGTACTCTGTATTCCCTTTGACAATCCTCCCCACCTTTGTGCATGTCCAGGGTCGTGCATATAAATTCTTTGGCTACTCCACTTCCTATACTGTTCTTAACATTCCCTTGTCAATTCTGTACCTATCAATTTGTACTTTTTAGTCCCTATACCTTTTCCCCCATTCTCCCCGTCCCCTCCCAACTGACACCTCTCCAATTTTTCTCCATATCTATGATTCTGTTTCTGTTCTTTCGTTTGTTTAGTTCATTTTTCAGATTCAATTGTTGATAATTATGAATTTATTGCCACTTTAATGTTCATGGCTTTGATCTACTTCTTTTCTTAAGTAAGTCCCTTTAACATTTTCTGTAATAATGGCTTGGTGATGATGAACTCCTTTAGCTCTATGTTGTCTGGGAAGTACTTTATCTGCTCTTCAATTCTAAATGATAATTTTGCTGGTTGGAGTAATCTAGATTGTAGGTCCTTGGTTTTCATCACTTTGAATACTTCTTGCCAGCCCCTTGCAGCCTGCAAAGATTCTTTTGAGAAATCAGCTGAGAGCTTTATGGGAACTCTTTTGTAGGTAACTCTCTGTTTTTCTCTTGCTACTTTTAAGATTCTCTCTTTATCTTTAACTTTTGGCATTTTAATTATGCTGTGTCTTGGTGTGGTCTTCTTTGGGTCCAACTTGTTTGGGACTCTCTGTGCTTCCTGGACTTGTATGTGTATTTCCTTCACCAAATTAGGGAAGTTTTCTTTCAGTATTTTTTCAAATAAATTTTCAAATAAGTTTGCTCTTCCTCTCTTACTTCTGGCACCCCTATGATTCAGATGTTAGTACATTTGAAGGTGTCCCAGAGGCTCCTTAGCCTACCCTTGTTTTTTTAGGATTCTTTTTTCTTCTTGCTGTTATGATTGGAAGTTTTTTTTCTTCCTTATGTTCCAAATCACAGATTTGATTCTTGTCTTCATCCACTTCACTGTTGGTTCTCTGTAAATTTTTATTTCACTTAGTGTAAACTTCATTTCTGCTTGGGTCTTTTTTGTGCTGTTGAAGTACCCAATGAGTGCGTTAAACATCCTAATAATCAGTGTTTTAAACTCTGCATCTGATAGATTGCTTATCTCCACTTTTTTTTTTTTTTAGTTCTTTTTCTGGAGTTTTGTTCTGTTCTTTCATTTGGGCCATATTTCTTTGTCTCCTCATTTTGGCAGCTTCCCTGTGTTTGTTTCTATGTATTAGTTAGAGTTGCTTTGACCCCCTGTCTTAATAGCATGGCCTATTGTAGAAAAGCACACTATTAAGTTGGATGGGGGGGAGCCCTAAGTAATTGCCAGGGCAGGGCAACCTGTGTGAACCGTCTTGATGGAGTCTCCAATACCTTGTCACTGCTCTGTGGCTCTGTGTGGGTGAGGGCTCAGAAAGGGGACATTGCTGCCGCCTGGCCTCTGTAGTTTTGTCCAAGAGAAAGCTGTTCCACAGCACTTGCCCTGATGCCAGACACTTTGGTTTTTCCTCATATGCCAGTGGTACCCTTCTAGATGCTGCCTCAGTGCTGAAGTTCTGAGAGAGTGAGTCTGCAGAAGTCCTAAGTCTGTTTTGGGCCCTTTAAGAGGAGACTCCTAAAAATCCTGCAATTTCTTCCACTGTCCCAACCCCCATTGGTTTTTACAGCCAGAAGTTATGGGGACTTATTTCCCTGGCACTGGAACCCTGGGCTGCATCATCTGGCATGATCCCTCGCTCCCGAGGTAGCCCTCCCAATTTTTATCCATCACACTTGGGTGTGGGGCCACCTGTTTGTGCTCCTCCTCTCCACATCTCTGCACCTCTGCGTCTCTCCCTGTATCGCCACGTCTCTGCTCCCCTTACCTGTCTGGATGAATGTGGTTTACTTCCTTAGTTATTGGAGTTCTATACAGCTCGATCATCTGACAATTCTGGGGGATATTTGTTGTGTTGTCCAGTAGTAATTTTTGCTGTGGTTGTGTGAGGAGGTGAGTTGTGTTTACCTATGCCTCCATCTTGACTGGAAGTCTGTACATTTTTAAGTCAAAAATTTTTTCAAAAGAATGTAAACTGGAAGAAATTAATGCAAAATCAGCATGCCCCCTTATAAAAAAGTTAAGTGTGTAAATGCAGGGACTAGAACAATTTACATACTATATTTCCATTATTTTTTATAAAGAAAAATACTAACTAACATGCTAAAAATGTACTAAAAATATAACTACTATGCCTATAATGTACCATATATCATTATATGCTAATAGCCATTATGCTAAATTATTAGAAGGTTATATTCCAAACTATTTTTTTAATAACAGGTACCTCTTTTTCTGGAGACTGGCATTGGGCAGTAGGATGAAGTAAGAAAATGGCAAGGAGAGTCTTTCATCTTGTATTCTATACATTTCTGCATTGTTTGAATTAATGAAACAAAATGAGTTATTACTTGTCATTGGAAATAAAACCAGATATTAAGGACTACGATCTTCCTATGTTAGAATTTGAAAACATTTAAGTAGCATAGTAAGTAACCAGCAAACACTTAGAATATGCTAGTGTTCATTATTCCTACCATCTCAGACAACTACACTCTTGTCCAATCTTTTGATATTTAAAATGCATTCTGAGGTATTGATATAATTATTACTGAAATCTTCCTAATTTCTTTTGTTAAAAAGGTACATTTCAAAGTTCTTTGGAGTCTGCATTCATTTTAGATTAGGTCACATTTTTTTCCCTTTCAAAATGAAACAGATCAGCTATTTTAACTACCTCTGATAATGTTCACGCATATAGGCTTGGCCTGTCTTGTGGTTTGGAACCTGCTCAAGGGCAAATGTACATTTGTCTGGTGTCCTGTGTGCAACCTGCCCTTGTGCCACTCTTCCAGTGTGACGGGAAAGGAACAGCTGTCATCTGTCCTTCTGGGAATTCGGCCCTGAGTCTGGCACCGTGGGAATTTACCCAGGCTGCTCTGCGGGGAAACATCTGACACTTCATGATCATTGTAACTGCACCAGCAAGGCACTGGAACTGGGGGATTAAAGGGAACTCTGACAGAGGATGAGGATTGAGAGGAATGGGGGGACAGGATGATGTGAGCATATTTTAAAGTCATCTCTATTTATTATTATATTCCAAAACATGCAAGAAGATCTTCTAATAAGGATTCTAAGAGGAACTTGTAAACCCGGGTCATGCTTATATAAGGTTATTGAAAATAATAATGAAAACAATCACCAAGGATATTAAAAATGGGAATTGTCTTGCTTTGAGTTGAAGGAAAGCTGCACACATGACCATAACTTCCATCCTTCAGAAGCACGAGTCCTTGTAGTAGAGAGGGCGCCAAAGGGTTGATGGTAAAATGGGAACATATATGCCATGAGAGCATAGGTACATATGGTAACAGGTTTTATTAACCATAAAAACAAAGTTAAAAGGTTAAAAGGTAGTGTCCACATGTCTGTGTAAAAGGGGCAGAAAAAAAAATCCCAACACTCCGGAGAAGCTCGGTCTCCGATCAGCCGTCACAAAGACTAATCCACTCACATCTGATCTAGAGCCAATACTGCATAACGACAATGAAACATTTCATCTTTGTATCTTTCTCTGCCTTTGCAATAGAAAGGGGTGGAGCGGGAGACTTAGTGTTGCTGGCTTCTGGTTTGAAGAACACCAGAACCACCTAGTGGATTTTTCATTTACTGCACAATCCTTATGCTTGACTGCTGCTAAACTGTAATCGCTGTGAGTAAGCCCTCAAGTGAAATTGGTGGTTATGATCTTTTTGTGCCTTTATAACAGAAATAGTCATTGTTATTCTTCATCAGAAGAAGCTGAGCCTGCATATTCTCTGAGGAGAAGTCCCTGCCTACCAACACTCACCAACTAGCAGACTGCTGCATTCAAAAGTGGGGTGGTGGTGGGGACTGGGGACAACTGTACTTGAACAACAATAAAAAACAAAATATAAAAGCACACTTAAACACTGACTGCTGAGATAGGCAGAGATGGATGAAGCTTCAAATTTTCCATGAA
The DNA here is from genome assembly GCA_039655065.1 of Glossophaga mutica. Taxonomy (NCBI): domain Eukaryota; kingdom Metazoa; phylum Chordata; class Mammalia; order Chiroptera; family Phyllostomidae; genus Glossophaga; species Glossophaga mutica. The sequence goes on along the minus strand of CM077304.1, from coordinate 17,521,226 downwards.
AGTCAACAAACAAGGCAAACGGCAGAGATTCAGCTGCATTTGTGGCAGAGGAGAGCAAGAATAGAGAACGGGCCCTGGCTGGTGTAGCTCAGTGGATTGAGTGCAAGCTGCGAACCAAAGGCTCACCAGTTCAATTCCCAGTCAGGGCACATGCCTGGGTTGTGGGCCAGGACCCCAGTGGGGGCCACGTGAGAGGCAACCACACGTTGATGTTTCTGTCTCTCTCTCTTTCTCCCTCCCTTCCCCTCTCTCTAAAAATAAATAAATAAAATCTTAAAAAGTTAAAAATATCTTAAAAAAAAAAAGAATAGAGAACGGTGCAGAGCAAGGTCAAGGGGTTACACCAGCAGCTGACCTTTATACAAGCCTGTGGTCACACAATCTGCGGTTTCTAATCAGTTTCGTTTCTGGAGCAAAGGAGCTACTGTGTGTGCCCTCGCCATTTCTGTATCCCATGGCTGAGCCAGCTGGTTCTCTGCATCTTGAGGGTGGTGACAGATGTTTCGTGTATTATTTTAGAATTTGGGATGACGGTCAGAGAAATAACAAACATTCTGGAAACAGACACTTTGGCGACATGCAAAAGGTTATAAAATGCCAAATTTCAGTATGCTCTGATGCTGAGTCAAAGGTTAATTAAATATCATGTTTTACGGGCAACAGAAGAAAAAAACCACTAGGATCTAAAGAGATAGGAAGGTCGATGCTGTGCTAACCTGTGAGCGGGTAGTTTAACTGTTAAGCAGTTGGTAGGTTTGGGCTATGAGGTTAGTGCCTTTCAGCCAGGCATCGCGTGTGAAGGGTGTGTGGGCGAGCTGGGCTCTCCCAGGGCTGCACGCTGGGGTGGGTGCCATCTGCAGAAATCTGCCGTGGCTGGAACCACTGCTCTCCTCGTCTATGAACGATTCCCATTTGATCTCTTCCTCCTACAGGTGGACAGCTTTCTAAGATTGAAATTTCAAACTGTGATTTTTACATGCATGCCTATCTTTCCTAACTCTTCGGAAGCTAAGAGAGGAGCAATTTCAGTACACAGGAATAAAACCCAATTCCTCTTCTTGTTGGAGTATCCAGTAAAATGCTAAGAAATGCATGAGGAGAAGAGAAGGATGAGGAGCCTTGAAGTGAGCACAAAATGAAAAAAAAAAAAAAAGGAAAAGCAGAAAAAGATGATGAACATAAATAGTAACAACAACAAGAAACAGAATGGAGTAGAGAGAAAGGTAAGCCTAAAACTTCAGACAAGTCAAGGTGAAGGGCTTTTACTGAAAAGAGCTTCCCCCTCGCAAGATAGGCTGCTAGACTTCTCATGGTCAATGAGAAGATTGTTAGCTGCTCTTAATATTTTGAAAAACCTGTTACTGTATCTCTTACCACTTACAGGTATTTGCAATTATAAATTTGTTTGTGTGCTTCTTTGCTTTATGGCTCCAGGAAGGCAGAACTGTGCCTCCTTTGCTCACTGTGGAGGAACCAGCACCGCTGTTATACAGGGGAGTCTGAGGGTTAAGCCTGCATGCCGTAGCTCAGGCCCTGGGTTCCCAGGCCACTTTAACCACTTCCTCTCCACGACACATAGATGGCCAGTTGGCTGACCTAACAAACATCAAGACCCCTTTTGCCTCCTGACTTCCATTATACAGGCTTGAAAAAAACAAACAAACAACAAACCACTTGAATTTCACTTTTCCAGATTCTCTTGCTGCTAGGGGTGACCACATGACATAGACTTGGCCAACGGGAAGTGAGGAAAAGCGGCAAGGGATTCTGGAAAGGCTTGACAAGGACAAAAGCAGAAGACACTACCCTCTCTCCCTTCTTCTTAACATAAATGTGGACATGATGCCTGAGGGTAGAGGCCAGTCATTGGGTGCTCATGTGGGAGAAGGTGAAAGGGAGAAGGTGAGGCAGTTCTCGGAGATGCTACCCTGACACTGCTGAGCCCTGGAACCAATGCTAGGGACAAATGACCCCCACCTTACTGTTATGTAAGAGAAATAAATGTCTATTTGTTTCAATCATTGGCAGTTGGGCTTTCTGTTACTTTGAGAGAAAAACATGCCTGTGAGAACAGTTATGTGACTTTGAGCAAATTACTGTTTCAATATTCTCATTTGAAAATGAAGATTATAGCAATATCTTCCTGGTAGGATGGTTGCAAAGATTAAATGAGATGCCACACACACACACCACACACACACATGTATGTATAACATGTATTTTACATACATTATATATGGATAATATATGTGTATTTTATGTATATTACATATATAGAGAGAATAAAGTAAATACTGTATAAAGGTAAATTAATATTTTTATTACCTTTATTGATGGTGGGCTTTCAATAAGTTTTGGCTGAATGAGTGAATGAGTGGTGTAGAAGGTCAGACCCAAAGGGTATGACTTGAATCAAGTAGCAACAGGATGATTCAATTGTTCCACTTGGGAAAAATGAGAGAAGGGGGACAGATGAAAGGAAGGGTGAAAACGAGGGGGGCTAACAAGGGGCCAGGTGGGTGCTGTGTGGGTTGTGATGGGCCATGAGAAACCTCCCACGACGGGGTGGGGGGGCGGGGGTTGGTGTGTTGGTGCTGAGTATAAATGCGTGGCCCACGCATACCAGTATCAAGTAGACACTGAATAAACATTTGTTGGCTCACTGAACAAATGAATGAACCATTAGGGGGTTTACTAAAAAAGAAATTGTTATCTCTTCCTTTAAACTAAAGAGATAGAAGCAACAGAAGGTTTTTCTCCAGTGCCATCTGCACGCCTTTTCCAATATTTGCCTGAGATTATGTGGGTGAAGATGTATTGCTCTATAATTGCCTGTGCCCTCGCAAGGAGCAGATAAGAACATCCGGTGGGGGCAGAAACAAGCAGAAGGAACAGATTTCCCACAGAGTAAAATATTCTGTTGTCATCAGAGCCCCTTGCTGTAACAAACAAGAAAATGAAAAGGAGAACCTAAAGAAGAGAAGCAGGTACTCCTCACAGGCACACATATCTCTAAAGTTTCCCACCAGGAGCCAGTTGTTCTTAAACCAGGAACAAATGCTGAAGTGGGCTGCTGGCCGGCTCTAACCCAGTCCCCTGAGCTGGGACCGGAAAGCATTGGGAAGAGCATCACTTTCATGGCCGTGACCCAGGGTGGCGTGACGGCCAGGCTGGCATGTCAGAATCACCCCACGCACATGGCCCGCTCGCAGCTGCGTTCACCCAAGCCTGCTCGGAGGAGGCTCAGTGCATTTCTAATCCTTCCTGAAAACATGTGCAGAAAGTGATGGAGATTGGAAACAAATAAAAGGCTTAGTCATGGGATTATAAAGTGAGTGCTTCCAGGCCAAGGATTGTTTGATGGCCATGTTTCTGAACATTATTTACATAACAATTTAACACGAATGCCTCATATCTAGTTCTTTTTTTCTCTGCTGGCCCCTTCCCCTGTCTCTCCTTCTCCCTCTGGATAACTTTTGCTTGGATTTTGCATGCATTGGTGGTAAGTAAACAGAAAGCAAGATCCCATTCGAATAGTGGATGGACTTGCATTGCTGTTTAGGGATACGTATTTGCCTGTGGGCTCGATAAGGATGAGACTCATAAAATAAAGCCTAATACAGACGAGAAACACACAACCCCCTCAAAGCACATGCGAGTCAAAACCATACGTGGATACACTTGGTTGATCTGCTGATGGCATTCTGAGCAGTGAGCCCACTCAGTACAGCTGAAGGGTTTGGAGTAGTAACTCTTCGTGGGGATAAATAAGGAGCTGGGATAAACAACGATGCTGAGAGTCTTCTTCCAACAACTAAATAAACAGAAATCGGCATCTCCTCTACCCACTCCAAACAGAGCCCATGGATGAAACTTACAAAACTAGGGTTTTCTAAATAAGAGGGTCGTGTTGTCTTCTAGGTCACAATCTATCATCTGGGTCACTTTACAACTCAGAAGCACTTAAGACAAACTACATGAGAGCTGCGGGGAAAGAGGAAGCACACCCCTCAAAATCACGGGGCTTTGACTGGAGCTTTATCTCTTTAAGTCTGTGCCGCTGGAGCCTTGTCTCCTCTAGCTGTAACTTACCCCATCCTACGGCACTGGCACTTGGAGAAATTAACTGGTTCATTCATTCCACAAATGTGTACTGGGTGCCTGCCCGTGAGGAATTCACAGCTGACCAGAACGCTGCCCTGGGTAAAGGAATCCAGATTTGATTCCATATTAGAACAACAGTACAGTCTTACAGGTGGGCATGTCCAAGAGGTTTATTCCCTCTCCCTCCTCAGTCCTTAAACGTTTGTCTGGGGCCCATCTGCATGTGGGCTGTGCTGGGGGCAAGGCCAAAGGGCAGCAGTCCTATTCAACAGCCTAGGGACTCATGATCAGAAACAGGTCTCTTCACTTTTGCTGCCGCTGTGGCCATGCATGGACTTGGCCCCAAGCTGCTTTTGAAATCTCAGAAATGAGTGGAGGCTGAGAGTCTCAAATATGCTTTGAGATCTGCCTGTAGATTTTGATAACCGTGATCATGATGATGATGATGATATTAGTTAATCAATAAAGCTAATATTGTGTTCTTACGTACCAGGCACTGTTCTAAGCACTTTAAATGTCTCACTTGTTCCTCTATTATTTAGTATAAACACTGCTATAAACCACCACCCTGGTCCACGGTGGGGGCTGTCTTCCATGAACTGGTCCTTGGTGCCAAAAACAGTGGGGGCTGCTGCTTTAAAGCATAGTCACCTTAAGAAGGTGACGTGGGAGCTGGAACTGTCTACCTCCCCACCAGCTGTTTTTAAAGGAAGGTGATCAGGAACTCGTTCCAAAAGAAACACATTGTTTAATACAGTACCTGAGAACCACAGATCTGGAGAGTTAGAAAATACGTAGGCAGAAGTGATGTCTCTATGGAAACAGATGTGAAGATTCGAGTGAACATTAGTTCCGTTAGACTTTTCATGAAGACAGCAGCTTCATAACCTGTTTTCTACAGTTTTATAACCTGTTTATTAAGGAGTCTGACCATGGTGAGAGGCAAGCTAGAAACATATTTCTTTCTCCAGTTGCTGCTGCTAACTTAGCAGTGTCAAATCCTCCATCCCTTCTAAATGACCATCTTTAATGACATTTTGGGGAGGCATCTACAGTCATTGAAAATCCAGCCCAGTTCCATACTGTAACCTCACAACCAATTAAAGATTTTCCACTGCTCCAGTGATGGTTAGACTTGTGGCTCAGGGTGTCTCGGGGCGACTCTTTCACTTTGGAGTGTGGTACGAAGTTGCTGTGGTTCTAGGTTACCCCCTTCCTTCTCCTGCAAAACCCAATTCCTCGTTGTTTTGGAGGTTGGGAGAGAGGATAAGATTAGTTAACAGTTCTTTGTTGGTTCCATTGCTTTTGCTGTTTCTCTGCAGTCACACAGGTGCCCAGTGAGACTCTCTGTGGGACTGACGTCTTAGGTGTTAACTCTCTCAGGGACATCTGTGGATTCTTGGGGGCCTCTCATAGGAGATACATAGCTCTGGCTCAAGTGCATTCAGCTCCCTCAGCTACTTCGGCCACCCTATCAGCTGTAACTGTACCACCTGCCTTTTCCTGCCGGGTAGGTGCCTTTTACCACATGGGTTGGGTGGCTGGAGGAGAAGTGCTGATGTAGTAGGAAGCATTTTGCTACTTCTTAAGTGAACCCTGAAGAAGGTATCTGGTGGGTGCTCAATTTGCAATGTGAGAGACTTACCACCCTTTCCCCCCAGCTTTGGTCCCTAGGCACCAAAGAATTTTTTCAGACAAAAAAAATTCTTCTTCACATCCTATCATAATAATAGATTTTGGTCAAAACTTCAATAAGAAAGCATCAAGATGTTTCTCTTATTTCCTCACTTCTTTCCTTCATTCCTTTCCTTCCCTCTTTCTTACAAATAACTCTCACATAAACTGAAATGCAAAGAATAAAAAAGCCTAGAAAATCAGTACATCTTAGTGTCAACAAGAGAACTTTAACACAGCAGAGGAATTTGAAATATTCGAAGACAAGAACAATCTTAGTTTCCTGAGAACTTTCGTGGTATTTCTACCTGCTCCGACCCTGGTGCGTACTTTTCCACTCCTGGGATGCCTCTGGTTGACGTTGCAATCAGCTGCTAGGGCTTTCTTGCACTCTGAGCTCAACCTGCTTTTATTTGGATCGGAGCTTTCCAGTTCTGAATGCTTGATTACTGGTCTAAGAGTATAATTTGAGTTGACATGCTGAACTCACATCAGCCGCCTTATAATTGCTATTGAAATGCTCCAAAAATACAAAAGAAAAAATTTATAGAAACGAAGGAAGGGTGTTGTTCACAAGCTAAAAGCTATAAATTTGTGAAGAACTGACAAGACAAAGAAGTGTCAGAAAGTCCCAGTGGCAGTTCTTCCGGAATTTATGGCTTCTTTGTCTAAAAAGTATATAAACTGCCTGCTTCAGTCATTTATTTAGGTCTTATTTTTGTGAGAACTCTGTATGTATGAATTAATTTTTCTCTTGTTAATCAGTCTGGGGTCAATTTATTTGTTAGACCTGCAAAAAGAACTAAGCAGGGTAAGGGGAAAATTTCCCCCTTCCCCAACAACCTAAAAGTTTTGAACGCAATGTCCCAGTAGAATCAATTGTGAATACTGGAATCTTTGTAAGGGTGAGCGAGCAGACAGAAGGGACTGGACATCTGCAGTTCACAGGAAGAGGGTCAAGGTGGGGAACTGATTCTCAACTCCTGCTTTTATGTCCTACAAACCTCTTCCCTCAGTTATGGTCCCTCCCAGACTCAGCATCCATCTATGACTCTTCCTCACTCATCGAATCCCTGTTCTGGAGAGGGGAGGCATATTTTTTGCTTTATGTAGTTTTCTCGTCCAGTGTCTCCTGTGGTCAGGTGTTAAGGATTTTTCTCCCTGGCTCCTAGTCCTGCAGATGGTGCGGGGCCAAAGGGGGTAGGAAGAAAACTTGAAATATGTGAAGAGAATTGAAGAGTGCTGGGAAATCCCATTACAATTTCTACGAGAACCGCAGTTTGAGAAAATTGGTGGGCGTGTTTCCTCACTGCACCATGGATGATAACAAGAATACATATCTATGAAAACTTTGCAGGAAGAAGTAAAGAGCCTGGATAATTTAACTACCATGGTAGCAAAATTGTCAGAGGGCCTCCAAGATTGTCGCCCCTGGCAAGTATACCCTGCATAATCACCTCTCCTTGAGTATGGGAAGGATCTGTGAATATGATGGAATTGTCACACTTTTGACTAGGTTACACCCAAAGACAAAGAGGTTTTGCAGATGTAATTAAGTCCTGAATCAGTTGACTTTGAGTTCATCACAACGGAGATTATCCTGGGTGGGCCTGACCCAATAAGGTGAGCCATCTAAAAGAACACAAGTCATTAGCAGGGATTATTCTGCTGGTCTAGAAGAAAAAACAAACATCTATGTTGTGAACTGTCTGTGGAGAGCAGTGGCCTCTAGGAGCTGAGAGCCTCAGTCTTGCAACCACAAGGTACTGAACTCGGCCTGGACGCATCTCTGAGCCTCAGAGGAGAGCTCAGCAGCAGCTCACCCCATGGTGACAGCCCACGAGACCCTGAGCAGAGGACCAGGCTAAGTTGGGCCCAGACTCACAGAGGACACGAACCCATACAAGCTACGAAAAATAAATTTATGTTGTTTTAAGATGCTAAATTGATAATAATTTGTTACACAGCAATAAAACTAAAATATTTACAAAGTCATTAGATCCTGAATTATTAAATAATTATTAGGTTCCTGAAGTATTAAAAATTGGTTGTATAAATGAAAGAATCAATGTGTATTTGAGTTGTCAGTGAAGAATCAAAGGGGAGGGCAAGAATAGTGTGGGAAATGTAGAAGCTAAAGAACTTATGACACATGGACATGAACTAAAGGGGGGAATGTGGGTGGGAGGGGGTGTGTAGCGTGGAAGGGAATGAAGGGGGGAATGGGAAAACTGTAATAACATAATCAATAAAATATATTTAAAAAAAGAAATACCTCAGAGTAGTTATTTTGGAAGTCTATTACTCAACCACTTGATAATTGAAGAAGTGTCAAGATTATGGATATAATAAGTGATTCTAAAGTCTCAAGACTTATTTCCTATAAGTGTAGGAAAAGCTGAAACTCTGGCTATAAAGAAAATGGTATTTTTTGTCTCTTGAAATAATAGATATTATTCATTGTACTATCAATAGCCAATGAATATAATGTTAGAAATTACAAAGCACTTTCATACAGATGTTTCAGTTATCATGCAACATATATGTCTCAAAACATCATTGTTTTTAGAAATAAAGCAAAAAACACAGGATATATGTATATATCCTACAATGAATATAGCACTTTCCCTTGAAAAAGACCTTAAGTTTGCTTGTGTAAGTGCAAGCCAGAAGAGGCTGCGGCTTGTGAGTTTTTGTGAAGTGGTGGGGAAAAGGTGGTGTGAACTTGGAGGGAAAGTTGTATCACCAGAGGTGGATGGGTGTGGCTCATAACACAGGTGGTGACCTGGGGCAGGTGGTAAAGGTTTGAGGTGTGTGAGAGTCTGTTTTTTGTATTCCCAAGGGGCTGGGTTCAGCTGGGTGCAAGTGCCTGTGTTCACATTGTGTCGCTCATGGACTAACGGTGTATAAGCTAACTGAAATTATCCCCAAAGTGTTCTCTAATAATAGGTTAATCATTTTGGCAAAACTTCTGTCTTTTAAATAAGTCTTATTGCATAATTGACTGTACATTATTTTATTTGAATCTTTAAAAAGATTTTTAAAAAGGTTTTATTTATGCTTACAGAGAGGAGAAGGGAAAGAGAAAGAGAGGGAGAGAAACATCAATGTGTGATTGCCTCTCACATGCCCCCCCACTGGGGACCTGGCCTGCAACCCAGGCATGTGCCCTGAATGGGAATTGAACTGGCGATCCTCTGGTTTGAAGGCCTGTGCTCAATCCACTGAGCCACTCCAGCCAGGGCTGAATCTTAAAAATAACAGCAAGAAACAGGGAGGTAATAGAGATGAGGAAGCTGAGCTGCAAAAAGCTAGTAAACAGGCAAGCCGGATTCTGTGCATTGCCCCCAGGACCACACCAGCCAGTGCCCTAGTCTGGAATATGTGGAATCTGCCTGATATAATAGTTTCGATACTCCAATTTTAAAGACTTTATATTTTCAGTTAGATATTTCTTTTACATCCTTAGAAGTATATTGATTCAGAAGGCAATACCTCTCAGCCATGGAGAGTTCCTCTAAAAGACAAAATTCTGTTTTTGTTAATACAAATGTAAATAAAACTGATATGTCAAGAGATTTGCAATTTTTATTAGTTATTTTCACTATATGATTATGATGCAACTCAAAAACTATTTCAAAGGTTTACTCTAGTCTTTTCTTTCTTATCGATTGATTGTATTTTTTCATAATCCAACCCTTTCTTCATTTCAATCTAATTTTCCCCTGCAATTTGGTTGTATTTTTGAATCACTGATTATGCCTGTATTGATTATATAATTATATTCACCAATTTATTAAAAAGATAACCAAAATGGGAGGAAGGTGGGGAGGGCTGGGGTGGTGGGCTGGGGGAGGGGTAAAAGACAGAAAACTGTACAATATCAACAATTAAAAAAATACTGATAAAAAAAAGATAACCACCTAAAAGATACCTCTTGCACAAATTTATTTTATAATTTAGGAATTCATTCCAGAATGTTGAGACCTAGCTAATTAGAAGGATTGCATCAGTGCCTAGGAGCAAGTGGATTACGCCTGAAAAACTATAGCTAATAGATAACTTTGCTGGCATTTGTTACGAAGGATCCTTGAGAAAATTATGAACTAGTACCCATGATACCTTTGACGTGCTCATGCCATTGTTTTCCCTTCTCCAGTGAACAGATGAGTTTCTTAAATGAAACAGACTCATCGTGGTTGACAGACGTTTTCAGGTTAACTATTCTGCCACATCACCTGAACAGGAATTCCATGTTTTTGCAAACAAGAAGTTAAATTCAGAACTTTTCTACAAGTAAAGGATGCTTTAAGCAAATTCAGATTTACTGAAAAAAATGTACAAATCTACAAAACAGGTCAGTTAGAGGAATGAATTTTCATAACAAAAAGATTCACCAGAGGACTACTAAAATAGCTAGCATCTCACAGTGCATCTAGGAGCATATACGTTATATAAAGCTATCTGGCTTGTAGTTACAGAAATGCTAGGATGAAACCTTCTGTAAAACTGAAAGGCCTTTTTATATGGTGAATGATCACTCTCTAATTTATAAGTTTATAAGTTGGGTCTTTGTGCATCTGGGTTTTTCACTTGACTTTAATAGAGACCTTGGAAAAGTCATTTATACAGAGTTCAGGTTTAACTCCCCTGTTTTTTTCTATATTAACATCAAATGATCAAAACAATCTGCATATTTAAAGAATGGAATCATAAGGTACATCAAACATTTATTTAATATGAGCATTTCTATGTAATTTCCAATGGGTCTTGTTATTAGAAATATGTTGAAGACATATTCCCCACATAATAATTGATTTCTTTTGGTATATGTTTTTAAACACATACTAACAAGAAATCTTGACCAGAAACAATAATTGTTAATTCCCTGTGTTCAACATTATTTATTGAATAATCGTGTGTACTAAACTGTTACTACACTGCATGCACAAGGATTTCCTTTACTATTTACTAGAAATAACAGTGCTATAAACATGGAATAGAATTATTTGCTACTTTTATCTAAATTGAGCATGATGACTGCAAAACTCCTCTCATGTCTTCAAAGAGTTTCAGTTTGATAACCATTAAATAATTTAATAGGGTAGTGTATAAAAGTTCTATGGAAAACAGGCAGCTGATTTTATACTAATGCTTTTCTGGTTAAAAAATAGCTCTGGTTCTCAAGCTTGGTTGTACATTGGAATCACCAGAGGAACTTTAAAGAACACTGCCTCCAATTCTGGAGATTTTGGTTTAATTGTTCTGGGGTGCAGCCCGGCATTAGGAGTCTACAGTGCAGCCAGAGTTACGAACCACTAGTATAGTCAAACCTCAATTGCTCAAACCACTTAATCAGAACTCTCAATTAACTGGCACTGGGGAAGGGAAATGATGGACTGGGTTGCAGAACTGAATTCTGTTTTTTAAAAGAAGAAAAATCATGGAAAAAGTTTATGTCAGACATCTATTCCACAATTTGCTTTTTTTTAAAAAATTTTATTTTAATTGTTGTTCTCGTACAGTTTTCTATCTTTTACTCTCATCCCAGCCCTCCGCCCCTTAAGCATGACCTGAAGTGAGGTTCCATCTATTAAACACCCCGGCACTTAGAATACGAGATGAAGATAGTGCCACAGAACAGTGACATGGAGGTACTACTATTCCATCACTTATCAATAAAAAAAGATTTAATTTTGTTTTACTTTACTTTTTATTAGGTGGCTGGCTCATGTATGTGGTCTGTCCAGAAAATATCCATCCATACAATAAACTGGAGACATTTATTGAAGAAGACACAGGATACAAGAAACATAATACACAGGACAGTGATGCTGACTGGGCCTTCCTTTTCAGGTCATAGCTGTAGAGCCACGATTCATCTCTGGTTATGACCTTCTTGAGGAAATCTGGTCCATTGGTAGTGGTTTGAATCAAGTCATTAGCAACTGCAGCACGATGTTCCTTCTGCTCTGGTAGCAGAAGCTGTGGAGCAAATCTTACCATGACACGTTTCAAGCCAAAATCTTGCATCAAAATCTCACGTCAAAATCTTGGACACAATAGTTTTTGGAATCCCCAGATCAGCTTCTAGTTCTCGGCACTGTCAGTCACCGATCTTTGTGGAAGGCAGCCTGAACACGTTCAACGTTCTCAGGTGTTCTGCTTGTTGCAGGCCTCCCAGAATGTGGGTCACTTTCAATAGATTCTCAGCCATCTTTGAAGTGTTCGTGCCACACTTTTATTTGCACTGCACTCTTTGCATCATCTCCAAAAGCCTCCTGAATCATCCAAATGGTTTTCACAGAGGAATGTTCAAACTTAATGCAAAATTTGATGCAGATTCATTGCTCTACTTGCTCAGTCATTTTCAATGGGACAGTCACGCAGTCCACATGCTCACTCAACAGCGTCTACTGTCCCCACTGACTGGTACAGTGAAGTTGTCATCGTTAACACACGCGCCTTCCAGTCCACTCTCCTTGGCTGCCACGTTACATTGATGTTGTGCCAACTGTTCTCATTATATTAACAATGGCTGGAATTTTTCTGGACAGACCTTGTATATGGATATAAAACTAGTACATGGAGCAGGACTAATGCATGTCTGCGATCACCAGGCACCTGTTCTCCCCAGCCATTACTTTAAAAATTGTTCAGTATGGCTAGTGTTTCCCTGCTGCTGAATAAAAACTTGTGCAGTCTTGCCCTGGCTGGCATAGCTCAGTGGATTGAGCACGAGCTGCGAACCAAAGGGTCGCAGGTTCGATTCCCAGTCAGGGCACATGCCTGGGTTGCAGGCCAGGCCCCTAGTGGGGGCCACGTGAGAGGCAACCACACACTGATGTTTCTCTCCCTCTCTTTCTCCCTCCATTCCCCTCTCTAAAAATAAATAAATAAAAATTAAAACAAAACAAAAAAACCTAAAAAACGTGTGCAGTCTTATTCACTCTTAGGTTAAGAAAAAATATCACGATCACTTTAGATAGGAAAACAAATCTCAATTGAGTAATCACAAATGTCCACCCCATGTAATGGAGAAAAACCTCAATCTTGATGTAAAGTTGAGGCTTCTCTCCTTTCACTGTGGACCCTCCTTGCATGGGGGAGCCTCTAGCCAGGGGAGTTGAGTACAGTTGAGACCTGCGCTCTCCTTCAGCCCCAGCCCTGGGCAGCAGCCAGCCTCCTGGCACTTCACATTGTAACGATATTGGAAGCTTGGCGTCGCCTCTGCTGTTCCCCAAGTCCGTACAGCCAGGGGCTGTTCGGTCCGTCTGCTCTACTCTTTCGTTGTTTGTTTACCTTGTCTCCAATTTGACCTTCAAAAATAACTGGGACATCTCTCCAGTGTCAGTCCTTCTTTACTCACCTTTATTATTGGTAGGCGAAGACGTAGTAAGGAAGAGGCTGGAAATAACACAGTGAAATCTACCGAATTATTTGAGGGCTTCCAGGTGCCAATCACTCAGAGACCCCTAGATCTCATCCATCCAGATGAGCAATCTAGTGGGGTCAACTGAGCTGCTCACCAATTTCATGGCTACTTAGGGGTCTGTAGGCACAGGGCTCGTTTTAGCACACTCTACTGCTTTCTTCACTAAAGTAAAATATTTCATTAAATTAAAGAGGTTTCAACTCCATACATGAAAAATTGATGCCAGAGGACCACAATTCACCCCTACAGGGTGCCAGGCAGGGATGTGGCATGATGCTGAGCAGAGATGAGGAGACTGACAGGCTTGTATCTGCACTTCTTGCGGTGGCCTTAGGCAACTTATTTAACTTGGTCTGAGCCACAGCTTCCCCATAACAAAGCAGAACATCTATGCTCATCTTATCTTCCTGGCAGTGTATTGTTAGAAATAAACATGATTACATGAGATACACTTTACAAGCTCCGAGGGCCTTAAAATGCAAATTGTTATAATTATTGCTATCTCTATTCTAGAATAGGCATCCATCAAAAGATTTCTGGACTTCATAAATATTCGGCAATGCAATCAAGAAATAAGTTACTAATCTTCTTTGCAGAAGTAATAGACAGAAATTTAGACCCAACCTTTATTTTAAAAAGCTTTTTATGATTCAGAACTGTGTCCAATACTGTTGTGGACCGTTCAGCCTGGTTTCAGGAGTTGTAACCCTCACCCCATGGTGGGCTGTGTAAGAGCCCAAGGGACCCACTTCATCTGGGTCTGTTCTGTCACTAGGACGTGACCTACTAAGGAGACAAAGCTTATCTCCCTGGCAGGAGTGCTGCTTCTGCCTCTCTGGCCCAATTGCTTGGTTGGTAGTCAATGACGGGTAAGACTCCTCATGGGAGGGGCAACCTAAGCCAGACGCGACCACTTGGGAGGGCTCATGGAAGGACTTGGGGGGTTGCAGCAAAGAGGATGTGATGGACCCTCGCCCCCCGGCTATTCTGACATAGCCCGAGTCCTCATTTCCATCTGGGAGATGTCTCTTGCTTCCTAGCAGGCTTAAAGCGTGAAACTGTGGGGGTGAGCGGTGCAGCCCTGTGCTGGCCAGGACGGCTCCCTGGGTGATCCGGACATAAGAAAGAATTCCTAAAGTCCTGCGAAACCTGCTTTGCTAAGAGTGCTCTTCCTGAGGTGACAAGTGTCCCAGGAGGAAATGAGCATGTCTCCCAAAGTTTGGCAACCCCCTTTCCTGACAAACACTGGCTCGGATTGAGCCCTCAGATTTCTTTGACATGTTAAACCTGTATTCCAGTGTATTGGAGCCCAATAAAAGCCTAGTGAGGAAGGGGCTCTGGGTCATTCTCCTCTGAGAGTTTGACCCCTTTCCTCCCCAAGCACAAGATGTCTTGGTAGTTTTTACTTTCATCCGTGATGGAGGGATGGGGCTCTGCGGGCGGAGCCCCCCCACATCTGGCACCCAGGACAGGGTCCCCCACACAATACCATTTGCAATACTTATCTAAGTAGATTACTTAAGTAATTAAAAATGATGACTACACGTAAAGCAATTAGAAGAGTGATTTGCACACAATACAAGGTTGTTAAACATTTGTTGTTATTGTTATTTATGTCCTCATACCTACCCAGTCCTCCCTCAATTGTGAAAGCTGAACATAACCTGACTGCATTTCATTTTCCATTGTTTGAGATGACAAAGATCAGGGGTGGCTAACAATTCGAGCATTGCCTTTGCTCACTGGAAAGAACAAGGTGTTACTTTAGGGAGTAAACGTATTTGGGAAGCATTGTTTATACCAAGTGCTATAGATTCAAAAGATGGAGTGTTCTTAAAGTGTAGGTGTGTGTTGTACCTTTACCCCCATTCTGCTTCTGTTACAAAAGTACTGAGACACCCTCTGGGCCTCATTCTGTTTATGGGTCTAGATGTCAGGGAAATGATGAAACCAAAGGTTAGAGAGACAATTCTATTACTGAGTTAAAAATTATACAGAAGCCTCTTCCTACTAAATTATTTCCTCCTGGCATTTTGAAATATGGCCACCTATGAAGGTTATTTTACTGCAATAAAAAGAATTGTTAGATAAGGGAGATAATAACCACATCTGTACAAAAGGAAAAGAGAATTTAAATAATGTACAAGAAGTTACCTATATCCTCTAAATTCGTCCTTGTGCGAGGTGGCACAGAAGCAGGTAAAAGGCTCCATGTTCATGGTCAGGACAGCTACTTCTGTATGCCACACGTTTGTTTCAATACGAACATCAATTAATTTTTAAAGAAAGAACAATTAGAAGAGGTGCAGCCATGGGATTTGGAGAACTGCTTTAACAAACACTAAATGACATTTTATCTTTAAAAGGCACTATGTGTGCTGGTAATTGCAACCAAGTTCATTAAAATAAAAAATTTCTATGTAGCAGGAAGAAAAAATGTAAGGAAACCAGGGAAAAGCCAAATGGGGGGGGTTGTAGTTATTATCTGTGCTCGGTAAGGCAAGCCTACTTGCAAATATGCATAATTATTTTCTTAATAAAAAGAGAAATGAAGCATTTTGCTGGCTTAACCAACGGTGGGCATTTACATTAACAATGACATGAAAGTAGGCGTCTGTGCACTGATTCACACTGCTTCTCTTCTGAGGTGCGATTATCTGAATTGGAAGAGAAAAATCCCTAGTGAGGTACAGACTGTGCAAGACAGAGATGCATTGTTGACAATGGGAAGTAGCCAATAATACCACCTTTCCTTTCCATTTGCTCTCATCTTGAGCCACAGGCTATGTATTAAATAAAGTGCTGGGCTTCATTTCCACCGGGGAAGAGCGTTACCACCCACTTGGTCCCCATGGAGAAGAGGGTGGCCGTGGCCAGGCAGAGCAAGTGGCCAGGACTGGCGCTGGCGGGCAGCATCAGGAGGCCGGGTAAGTAAGTGGGAAGGTAAATTGCTCATGCTTTGGGGCCTAGTTTCCTTTCTCCCATCACAGTCCACAGTGAAGTACCCATCGGGGTAAGTGGTGGGAAAGGCAATTATCATCTGCAGGAGGTAGATTGTGAAAATATGAACAGAGGAAGGCTTCCCAACAGAAACCTGGCAATGCTACGAAGGATATTCTTTCTGACTTTGGCAAGAAACCCAGAAGCGTGAGGTGTACTTATGTCTAACAGAAGTTCTGGGAGAGGCAGCTTTAAATACGATGTGGTTAAGTGAAAAAGAATACTAACCCTAGGGATGCGGTGTCTCTTTGGAAAGAGCCTTGGATTCAGACAGACCGGGCTCGAGTTCCAGCTCTCCCACGTTCTGAATGTGTGAACATGCATATCGGTCCCTGGGGTCCCCTGCACCTCCCCGTCCTCTGCGGTAAAATGGGGATGATAACACCCACCTCACTGCCCTGTTACGGGGTAACAGCCTTCAGAGATTGGCGAAATCTTTGTCACATACAAAGCACTATCAAAAGGCTTCCAGAAAGTAGCAGGAATTGATCCCAGACACCAGCCTCGGGAAGCAGAGAACAGCACGTTGTTCCCGGTCCTTGCATTTTCTTCCCCCAAATGGAGGGGCTTCTCTCCCGGGTCTCACAATCACTGGCTCGCTCCTGTGATGCGAGGTGGTATGACTGTCATCAGCTTGAGCACATTGAGAAAAGCACTCCCACAGTCGTGTCCAAGGCTGCGGTCACTGCGCAGGTGCTGGAGGAGGCTGCTGCGGCCTGGTGTGGCCTCGTGCTGCTCTGGCCACGCGACAGTGCAGGCAGCTGGTCCTTCTGCACACCCTGCTTCTGACGCTCCATTTCTGGGTCTTTGTAGTTGTGTGTGGCGCCAACAGCCCACTTCCCCACCCCTTCCCCACTGTCTGCCCCAGTGCCTTTTCCCCTCTCCTTTCCCTCTGCTGTCCTCTCCAAAAGGAGTTAGTCTTACCTCAGCATCAGAGACAGCTGCAGCTTTCTCCCAACCAAGCACAATGCTCCTGTCCTCCTCTTCACACTGTATGCCTCTTCCAGGAAGGAAGACAGGCCTGATCCTGTCCCCTGCCCCAGGATTGTTTTAAGGCCTCAGCTAACCGTGTCCCTATGCAAACCTTAAACACGACACTTACCACCCTGTATTGTAACTGTTTACTTTTTCACCTCCCTGCCTGAATGTGAGCTCTTCACAGGTAAGAGCTGAGTCTTACACCCCAGGGTCCCTCCAGCACCCAGCACTGCGCTTCCACACAGTAGATGGTCAATGACTATCGAACTAAAGTGACTAGACCATCTCCTCCCCACTGACTTATAGTTACATGTATGCAAAGGAAGGGTCACTTTGAGGACACAATATAATAAAGATAAACATCTCTCTCCAGTGTTGTGGGTTGAAGGACCACAGAGAGAACCTCAGTGCCGCAAAGGTGAAACAAAGTCTGTCACAGATAAAAGTAGTCCTTCTTTGTCTTTTTCTTTATCTTCTGTTTTGACTTTCCAAAGGAATTTAAAGATTTTACTTTCTCCGATGATCTTAATTTAAAATGCCTAACAGTCTCTATGTGGATAAAAGACTTGGATAATTGTACATTTGACGGGGTTATAGGGACGTGTGGAAATCATTCTATACCTTCTAGGAATATCCCAAGTCAAACTGATTACAGAAACTTGCTTTCTCTTTTTTAATTATACATCATGTACCCAGAAATTCAGGGCTTGAAGGTTTTGCATTCAATGGCTTATTATTAATAAATAGTATGAGGCTTTTCCAGAGGATCCACTGTTTTCTGAGACAGACCTTCTGAGGAAGGAGGGAACTGGAGAACAAGGTACTAAGACAAATATTAAGAAAACTACTGGTGACACAGGAATCAAGTTGAGTTTATTCATTCTACATCGATCAAATATTTCTTGAGCATCTTTTGGGGATACAGAGGTGAGCATGTGTTCTACTGAGGGGTACTGACCAGAAGACAGATAAATGAGATGTTGGGGTTATAAAACCAACAGATAAACAAACATACATACATTTCAAGTCATGTGATGGAAACTGATGGAGAAGGGAGAAATGTTACTTTAGGCTGGGTGGTCGAAGGAGGCCTTGACCGCAGGAGGTGGTGGTAGAGCTGAGGCGATGAGGAAGGAGAAGGGTAAGATGTGTATGAATTGACCCAGGCCAAGGGAACAGCCGCCATAAACAGCCCTGCATTGGAATGCACTTGGAGCTTGCAAGGGATTGGACAATTTCCAGCCTGGAATCAGGGCAAGGGCATGTCAGGAAGAAGTGGAAAAGGCAACTGAGTCTGATGATGAGCAAGTGGCTGAGCTTCTGGAAAGGTCAGGTTGAGGTCTTTTTGTTCTGGTCTGAAAGGAACTGACGTCCCTCTGGGTAAGCTCTCAGCTGTCCTGATGCAGACAGCCTGTCAGCTCTGACAGCTGCGATGCTAACCTCCCAGCCATAACGAGGGAGCACCTGGCGTTGCAGTTCCAAGCGCACAGGGCCTGCGCCTCCATTCCCCGGGGGATTTTAATAGTTTCACTACGTGCACCGTGATTTTAAAGCAGGAGCTACATAAGGGACGGCGGTAGCATAAGTCGGTGATGTCAACCCCTGACAACCACCGTGACTGAAAAAGTCAGATTTCCAAAGTGACTTCATTCACTCTGCCACCGCCTGACAGAATCTGAGGCCTTGCTTGGTGTAAGAACACAATATCATCTCATGTCTATGGAATGAAAAAGAAGGGCAGGGTTTTTTTTTTTTTTTTTTTTTTTAAGCAAAATGAAAATATTAACTCAAGACCTAAATTTTGTTTGCTTCATGGCACACGCTCCCAGAATACCTCGCTCGTACCGTCTTTCATTGATTTCAAGACACATGCTTTACCTTCGTTTTGCCACCTCTGAACTGGCTGTGTACCTTACCATCAATGGTGCCTCACAGTTGCCGGGACACGACTGGCCTCCCCTATGCAGACACGTGTGATCGTAGATGTTCACACTGTCAATTGAGCCCATGTGTACTGGGCATTTAAACCATGTTTAAAAGATTACACTATATTTTGGTATGAACATGAAAAGTTACTTGGTACTTAGGTATCAGTAGAGAAGAAAGGATAATTCACTATTTGTGAAGCAAATATCTTCAACGGAGAAGAAATGGCAATTGACGTATTTTCTTTAAAAACAGTAACTGTCTGTATTATGAGACTGAAGAAACATATCCACAAATACATGGAGTCATATTGTGCGTTGTTACTCTGCTCCATGAGAAAAATGACATATTACATGCCAAGGAGCTCAGCAAGGTCAGGAGAAGCCTGCAAAGCCCTCCGCAGGAAAGGGGCCCCAAAGCCAGCGAGGCCGTAGGGCTGCGTTTGTGGGTTGGACAGAATCACCGTAAGGCACTGTGTTTTAGTTTGATTTGCAGCGTTTCCCCTCTTTCTTAGGGATGTAGAAAGTAATGGCGCATTTTGAAATAGTGGTGCATTTTATAATAGATGGTGCATTTATAGAGGGAATCCATTCCATGAAATGCAGTAGAAGAGAGCAGATGTTTTGTCTTCAGATGACGAGGCTTATGCAAATACAAGATCCCATTACATTCGAAATGTCTCACACAGGCCCATTCACACCTTATCAAAGGTTTGTCCACTCGAAACCTTATAACTCACGACTGCATCTCATGCCTTGATAGACTGAAGGAAACGTTCTTAGGGCAACTGGAAACCCTTGGCTAGTGAGCTGAATCTAGTCAAAAGCATCTAGGTACTTAGATAAAATATGAAGGATAGGCAGCTGATTGTGAAATAATTGGTCTTAATGAAAAAGAGGATAATTTTGCTAAGGCGGTTATTTAAAATTCCATTTAGGAAGGTCACCATGTTTTCATGTCTGTTTCTGAAAAGTCAGGACTAAAGGCCTTAAGGTTTTGTTTCTTTTTTCTTCCAGGGTGCTCTCACATCAGCACGGAAAGGCGGATTGGGAGAGAGTCAGTGGCAAAGCTATGAAATGATCCACAGGCCTGCTGTGTGGAAGTTGTCAATCACTGAGTGTGAGGTACTGCCCTAAAGATGTAGTCAAGTGCCCTGGCAAATAGCAGGTCAGCAGCTGAGGACAGGCTGCCCAGTGTGTGGAGGTGGAGAACAGGCGCACCTCTGTGCCCTGAACCCCAGGCTGGGTGTTTGTTGCAATAGCAGGTTCTAAGGAGAAAGAGCTTCTGCACAAAAGTGTAGCTTTATGTAGGGGGCAGAGTGCAGAAATGTTTTTAATACACACTTTGGTTTTCTCAGGCATGGATCATAAATATTTATTTTGAATGCAAAGAAGAGAGCTGAAATTATATATATATGTTTTATATATATAATATATATAAGTTTATATATATATAAACGTCTATTATTGATATTATTACTATCATCCCCAATGCCTGCCCAGGGAGTCAACTAACCTGAGGAACCACATTCAATTTAAAAAACTAACCTAGGGAACCACATTCAATTTAAAAAATATTTGCTGCATATCCACTCCAAGCAAAGAGTGGGTTTGCATCAAATATTTGAGAAACGCACGGAGACGATTTTCCGTTAGATACTTTAGTGTTTATTTTTATTATTTAATAAAATAATAGTGTTTAATAGTGTTTATTTAATAATAACTAAATTATTATTTTCTAAAATAATTTAGTTTGATGGTCAGTTAATTCAACAAACACATTTTCAGCTTTTTATATATCTAGCAAGTCCATTATCACACAGTGTTGGTTGGGGGTAGCTCCTGCCCCTAAACTTTGC
This sequence comes from Glossophaga mutica, assembly GCA_039655065.1. Lineage (NCBI taxonomy): Eukaryota > Metazoa > Chordata > Mammalia > Chiroptera > Phyllostomidae > Glossophaga > Glossophaga mutica. The sequence goes on along the minus strand of CM077304.1, from coordinate 17,500,251 downwards.
AGACAGCTACATTTAGGCCCTTGAGTACAGGACCCTATCCAAGTACTCTGCTGCCACCCCCAGAGCCCCTCACTTCAGTAGCAACGTCTGGAAGAAATTATATATATATATATATATATATACACACGTATGTAAAATTTCTTCCAGACGTTGCTACTTGAAATATGTGATGGGTAGTTCAAACTTACCATGTTCAACAGAACTATTCATTTCTCCCCTCCGCCCAATTTTTCCTCCCAAATATTACCAATCTTAAGAAGTAGCTCAGGCCAAAAACCTTGGACTCACTCTCAACTCCTTATTTCTCTCACGGTGGAACTCTAATTCATCAGGTCTGTCTTCACTGCGCATTCTAGTTCATCTTCACCACGGTCACATTAGGACCAGGAACCATCATCTCTTGTCTTCACTACTAGGGGAGTTTCTCAGCTAGACTTTCACTATCTCCCCATCCCTGTCACCTGCCCCACCCCCGCCCCCACCCTGTCCTTCCCACAACAGTGAAAGTGAGCCTTGAACACACCAACCAGATGACGTCACACTCTTTTACTCAAAGCGCCTCCATGGCTTCTACCCACACTGGAATACAATTTGATTCCCCTCCATGACTCTCACTGCCTGGTCCTTGGCTATGTCTTTGACATCATTTTCCACCAGCCGTTCCCCTTGCTTATTCTATTATATCATGGTCCTGCCTCAGGGTATTTGCATTTGTTGTTCCCTTAGCCGGGAATGCTGATCCTTGTATAGCTTATTCCTGCATTTCATTCCCATCTCTGCCTAAATGGCACCTTCTCAAAAAGGTCATTCTGACCATCCTCCTTAAGATACAGTCACTTCCCGTCCTCTTACCCTGCTTTACATTTCTTCCTGTGCCACTATCTGATGTCATCAGTATAGACTTATTCTTACTGGCTTATTATCTGTCTCCCTCTCTAGAAGGTGAACTCCATGACAGCAGGGGCTTTGTCCCCTGTTTTGTTTCTCGCTGTATTTCTAGAGCCTAGAACAGTGCCTCACATATAGTAGTTGTTCAATAAATAATTCCATTCAACATACATACTGCATGGAGTTCTTCATATGTCAGATCCCCAGTTACACACATTCTGACCCACCGAGGCCCTACAAAGACTGATCTAGAGTGGTCTGCCTTTCGACTTAAGCGTTCCCACCCAGCATGCCTGGCATCCCCAGCCGATGGCAGCACCTGGTGGTGGCACCGAGATGGGTACAGGGCACATGAATGGCTGCCTCTCCTGGGCCTTCCACTTGCCAAGTAGGAGAAATGCGTCTCTGACAACCTGGTCTCGGGTGGCTCCTCTGTGTCTTCCTTTCCCCACTCGTCCCCTGGCAGCACTCTGTCAGTGAGTATTTTTAAGGACTCGCTTTGTACAGGGCACTGGGGGCAGACACACAGCTGAGCCTTCTGAGGTTAGGTCCTCAAGGAGCTTGGTGTCTGGCAGGGTTGTGGGTAATAAGGAGGATCCAAAGATACATAAAAGGTTAAGTGTCTTCTTGCCCCAGAGGAAGTAAGAACCAGAACTCGAATCTGGCTCAGTAACTCCAAGTCCCGTTTCTTCTCCACTCTGCCACCCAAGCCTGCTTTCCCTCTGGGGCTTCCCTGTATTTGTAAATTGGTTCTGAATGCCCTCCCTCTTCTCTGTCTTCAAACCCCTAAATCCTGCACTTGCTGGCGAAGTTCCGAGTCAGCTGGTTATCTGATCACAGTAGTTGGGGGTGAGTGAGAATGACCAGGAGATAGAGCTCTCTTCAGCGGCATGTGCACTGTGACTTGGTCCTCTCTGCTTCAGCCAGTCTCAAGGAAATGTGTGTGAGGGGCGATCTGTTTATCTATTTTTTCTGGAGGGATTCTGGGGTCTTTGTACTTACACGAAACCTTCGCATCTCAGCCTCTGCTCTAGGCTTCCAAGGACCAATGCATAAAGTAGGCTGGGCATGGGCTTTTCCCCTTCTTTTTAGTACATTTCCTGTATGGAAGTCACTATTTCATTTTTAGCATTTAGGAGGTGGTAAAAGAGGCACCTCTCTCTTCCCTCTCTCTACACATGTGTGCATGTGGGTACCTACACCCTGATGGAGCTCACGATAGTTAACAACCTTGATAACAAAGGCAGAGACCGGATGCAAATCCCAGCAGTTAAATAATACACTTGAGGTGCTTTGTGAACTGTGCCTGGACCTCAGGAATCCAGCCACAGATGTGTCCTTGGCAGCCATCCCCTGGGGGGAGCCCGGTGAAGCATTTCCGTAGGTGACATTGTCCAAGAGCATAGCATTGGGGAAAGAAGATTTGAGGGCAAGATCTCGAGCAAGACTGCCATTTAATGAAGGGGAAGATGAAGAAGAAGGTACTAAAACTTCTACTATTGTTATGATTACTATCATCCCCAATGCCTGCCCAGGGAGTCAACTAACCTGAGGAACCACATTCAATTTAAAAAACTAACCTAAGGAACCACATTCAATTTAAAAAACTAACCTAGGGAACCACATTCAATTTAAAAAATATTTGCTGCATACCCACTCCGAGCAAAGAGTGGGTATGCACCAAATATTTGAGAAAGGCATGGAGGCGATTTTCCATTAGGTACTTTAGTGTTTAATTTTCTAAGATAATTTAGTTCGATGGTCAGTTAATTCAACAAACACATTTTCAGCTTTTTATATATCTAGCAAGTCCATTATCACACAGTGTTGGTTGGGGGTAGCTCCTGCCCCTAAACTTTGCAGACAGCTACATTTAGGCCCTTGAGTACAGGACCCTATCCAAGTACTCTGCTGCCACCCTCAGAGCCCCTCACTTCAGCATCACTGATCATTGTAGATGTTCTGAGATGGTTTTGAGCTCACATATTCTATTTGGAGGCTTAGAAACAATAAGACCATCCAAAATTTTAAAATTCTCTCTTCTTTTCTCTAATTAAAACTTCTCTTTTGTGATGAATGGATTGCACTAATGGTCTCAATGCTTCATTCTGGCCTGCATCTAAGTCATTTACATGTGAATTTCCAGTTCCTCCGATTAAGAGGTAAAATATATCTTGCAACTTGATTCTCCATTGGTCCGGTAGCTTCCTTTGGGCCATTGTTAGCAGGTACGTTAGCAAACACAGGCTTGGAAAAGCGCTTGCACATTTTCATTTCTCTGTCTCTGCCATAGGACGTGCCTGGGGGAGCATATTATAGGACAGGACACGTGAGCAGAGCCATGTTGCCCTCGGAGTCTGAGCTGAGACCAGCCCAGATCAGTGGACTCTCAGACCTCGACAGACCAGAGCCCACTGCCAGATGTGAGGGAGCCAGTGGAGCAGAAGAAATTTCCAGTCAAGCACTGCTGGGATCACTGACCTGCAGACTCGCAAGCTGCACAAGTGCACATGGCTCTCAGTCCCTGCGTTTGCAGCCAGTGTGCTGGCCAGCATAGCTGCGGCCAGGGAGAACTGACCATGCTTCCCACACATGGTGGGAACTGGGAAGCTGTCTTCCACTGGCTTCTGTTAAACAAAAATGGAGCGCCTTCTATCAGCAAAGCATTGTGCAAAATGCTTTACTAGCTTATTTTATTTAATCCCGACAACACCACTATCTAGAAGATAGACAATGTTATTGTCCAAAGTTTATATGCAAAGAGATGGAAGCTTAGAGAAGGTTAAGTGGTTTCCCCAAGGGAGTAAACTATGGGAAACAGAGCCGGGAGTCAAACCCTGGGAGACTGCATTTCCAGCCTCTGTGCTCTCACGGTTGGTGCTGGCTGTTTACTCCACTGGCCCCTGCCTCCCACACCTCCGCCCTCCCATGAGGAAAAGACCCTGTGTTCCCACCTGGGATTCGGAGACCACTTTTATACTTAGCTCCCCTTAACATGACTCTTGGCGCAGCTAGTGAAAACATCCACCTTCTCCATTAGCCTGGAGGTTCTTTTGAGGGTAAGGACAGTAAAATACTTATTGTTTTCCCCCACCCACAGCTACTCTGAAATAGAAGTTTTAAAAAATAATGATCCTATCCAAGTTTAAGAAAATCTAATTATCCCCCAAAGCAACTTATATAAAAGTAGAGAAAAAAATTACTATAGAATATATATTTAAACATATGTCTATTTTAAAAAGCACCATCATCCCATATTAATTTATTTGGTGGAATGCACAGTAGAGAGTGTTTTTCCATTTTTGTAAATAGTTTTAGGTATAGGGTGTTTGAATTTTGTGTCTATAAAAATGAAACTCTCCTGAATCATGTTTTATTAGCTAAATATTAAAAATAGGGACTGATATAAAACTAGCGAACTAGTAATTTATATTTTTGCAATGACTTTCTGCATTTAAGAAACTTTTATGATTTAGTCACTGTATTTTAGGTATCCTGCCAGCAGGTGGCGACAGGATGCCAGACATAAGGTCTGCACACTAAGGAATTTATGTGCTTTCTGAGGTTCCAAGTAACAGCTCTTTCCTTGAGTTCAAAAATAAATTGGGACCCCAGATATTTAATTTAACACATTACATCTCTTTAGTAAAATAGCTAAACTTAAACCCTAAATCAACCGTAAGCATCTTTCAAGCAGATATAAGTCCTAAATTACAAAATCACCTGCCTTGTCCGTCCCCTCTCTGGCTTTGAATTATTTTCAGAATGGGATGATTCTAATACTAATCTGTATACTCATTTGGGTGATGATGTTAACCATTACGATTTACTGAGTCTTTATTTATTATCACGGCACTGCCATGGCAGCTCCTATGTCAGGCTTCAAAATTCTTAAGTTTTTTTTTCCCCTAACAAAAACGCCCTCTGGCTTCCATTTCATCTACAAAGGTAGAGGCTTATCTTTTCAATTTGAACTCGGATCCTCTCCCTAGGAAGACCCAAAGCATTTCTCCATCAGAAAAGCATGAAAAATGTGTTTGCATTTTATGGAGAACTTTTCCCTTTTTCTTTTTTTTTTTTTTTTACGCTATGGAATAATCCATTAGAATGTTTCCCCTCTCAAAGCTCCTGGAAGCTCAGAGCCCGGGTACTGCATTTACCTATTTAACTGCAGCGGAAATGGGTCTCCTTAGCAACGGGCTCTGCCCTAAATATCTCCAGAACAGAGTTCTTAAAGGAACAAAAGTCCTCATGCCATATTAGAAATCTGAGCAAAATAAAGAATAAAAAGCTTCATTATAATTAATGATACTATTTTAAGGGAGCAGTTTCAATGAAAAGGAAAGACTGAGCTACTTCACAAAGCCTTCAGAAGTTTCTAGTCCTATGCATTATCAAGCTGAAACTTTGAAACAGATTCTGGTAAGGTTTAAGTTTATGGAAAATGAAGTGAGGATGAGTACACCCCTAAAGTCTGAGCTATTACCCTGCTCTACCCCAAGGTCTTCTGCTTCAAGAGTAAAAAGGAACTGCATGACTGAGAGTCAAGGGTGAAAGCTATGTAGTTGTGGGGAAAAGACACTAGCAATTCCGCATCTAAGCACAGTCAGAAAAAACAGTGGTCGGGGAGGTGCAGGGGTGGGGTGTGGAGACCCTCCATAGTTTTATCCTGAATGTTCATTCAGGATAAAACAGAGTCATTCCCTCTCACATTCACCTGCTCCTGGGGTGGGAGCGCTCTGAGCAGCACTCAGCAATAAGGGGATTGACAGAGCTGGTAGGAAAAGATGATCCCTGCAGGGCAAGATGGGAGAGGCCAAGGTAGGAGAAAAGGGCATGAGGTCCAGAATGGGGATTGGGGAAGCTGAGCAGTAATTTCTCGAGGCCGGAGTCTGCCGGATGCACAGGGCTATCTGTGAGAACTGAGAGGGAGGAGCAAATGGCACCTGAACAGTGGAAGCGTGTCCCAGAGAAGCAGGCCAGCTCTCAGGTTAACTCTGGGAGAAGGATCTGGGGAAGAGATAAAGAAAAAGGTAGAGGCAACATAAAAATAAAACAGGAACAGCAGAGAATGGCATGGATAATAAAAAGCTTTCGTGGGATTTTGGGACTCACAGGAAGCCAGCAGGGCAGATATTATTATCCTCTATTTATAAACAAGAAACTGAGGCCCAAAGTCAATGACTTCTCAAAGGCCACATACTGAGGGGCAGATATAAGATTCAAAATCAAGTGACCTGATTCCAAGAAAGAGATGAACGAAGACAGGGTGCGTTGGAAGCACTGAAACATACCATATGTCCTACCCCTTTTTATAAATAGGAAGTCAGTTTTTCACTAACCAAGGTTTAGCCTTTTAAGGACCAAATTGAAACAATTTTAGGCACTATTGAAAAACATTTCTAAAATGTATTATACTTGTCCTTGAATACTGACTGTATTTTACCTTCTTGATACATAGGGTTAAAATGAGGAAAATTGAGTCAGTATGTATGGACTTCCAATTCAGGAATACCCTCGGGTTCTCACGGGGCGTATTGACTTTACTGCTGTCATGCCTCACACGTTCATGGTTAGAAATAGCTGTGGAGCAGAATCAGCTGACTCAGCCACTTCTTCCCTCACACTCAGTTCTATCTTATTAAGTGGCTTCTACCCCTGCCTACTGTTTCTGATCCTGTCACTCTCCTGATTAAAATCCTCTTAATGGATCCCTGCTGATTACAGCAACATTTTTTTAATACCAGGCTGCACATTAAAATATCCTCGGGAGCTTTGAAAAAGAACCTCTCAACACTCAGGTGCCACCACCAAAGATTCTGCTTCAACTGTTCAGGCACGGAGCCCTGGCCCGCCGGGATTAATCACAGACTGCATGGGCTTGGGCTTCTTTCTGGTCAAGATGGTGTAGCACTCCGGCTAAGATGGAAGCGTAGGTGGGCATCCTGTGCCTCCTCACACAACCAAAAGTAAGGTCAACAAAAATCTAGAATAAGAAAAACAGCCAGAACTGACAGAAAATTGAACTGTATGGAAGTCTGACAACCATTCATCCAGACTGGTAATAGGGATGGAGTTGGGCTGCCAGCAGAGAGGGGTTGAGTCAGGAAAAAGCAGTGGCTGGCAGAACCTGGGCTTGGGGTGGCAGAGGCAGACCCAGTTAGGTGCACAAGGCAGCTGGCTGAGTGAGCCGTCACACATTTGTGTGCAGATAAACCAGGTGAAACCAGGGAGTGAGACAGACTGCACAACCCAGGGCCCCAGCATGGGGAAATAAAGCCACAAAACACTGATTGAAAACACCTGTGGGGGGTGAGGTGCCAGGAGAGACTCCCAGACTCACAGAAGAGTTCATTGGAGAGACGCACAGGGTCCTAGAATGTACACAAGCCCACCCACCTGGGAATCAGAACCAGAGGGGCCCAGTTTGCTTGTGGGAAGCGGCCGAAGGGACTGAAACCCGAGAGAGAGTGGAGAAAGTGCCATTGTTCCCTCCCAGACCCTGCCCCCACATATAGCATCACAACCCAGCAACTGAATTGCCCCACCCTGGGGAACACCTGAGGCTCCGTCCCTCCTACCTAACAGGCAGGATCAGACCCCCCCCCCCGCAAAAAAAAGGCCCAAATGGAAGAACAGATCAAAGCTCCAGAGCAAATACATCTAAGCAACAAAGAGAATAGCCAACCTATCAGATGCACAGTTCAAAGTACTGGTCATCAGGATGCTCACAGAATTGGTTGAATTTGGTCACAATTTAGATTAAAAAAATGAAGGCTACACTAAGTGAAATGAAGGAAAATGCACAGGGAACCAATAGAGATGGGAGGAAAACTGGGACTCAAATCAATGGAGTGGACCAGAAGGAAGAAAGAAACAACCAAACAGAAAACAAGGAAGAAACAAGAATTCAAAAAAATGAGGAGAGGCTTAGGAATATCCAGAACATCTTTAAACATCCCAACATCCGAATTATAGGGATACCAGAAGGGGAAGAGGAAGAGCAACAAGTGGAAAAGTTATCTGAACAAATAATAAAGGAGAACTTCCCCAATCTGGCAAAGAAAACAGACTTCCAGGAAGTCCAGGAAGCTCAGAGAGTCCCAAAGAAGTTGGACCCAAGGAGGAACACACCAAGGCACATCGTAATTACATTAACCAAGATTAGAATGAAGGAGAGAATTCTAGAAGCAGCAAGGGATAAGGGGACAGTCACCTACAAAGGAGTTCCCATCAGACTGTCAGCTGATTTCTCAAAAGAGACCTTGCAGGCAAGAAGGGGCTGGAAAGAAGTATTTGAAGTCTTGAAAGGCAAGGACCTACATCCAAAATTGCTCTATCCAGCAAAGCTGTCATTTAGAATGGAAGGGCAGATTAAGCGCTTCTCAGATAAGGTCAAGTTCAAGGAGTTCATCATCACCAAGCCCTTATTATATGAAATGTTAAAGGGACTTATCTAAAGAACAGAAGATAAAAATATGAACAGTAAAAAGACAGCAAACTCACAGTTATTAACAACCACACCTAAAACAAAAGCAAACTAAGCCAACAACTAGAACAGGAACAGAACCACAGAAATGGAGATCCCATGGAGGGTTAGCAACAGGGGAGTGGGAGGAGGAGAGAGGGGGAAAAGGTAAAGAGAATAAGTAGCATAGATGGTAGGTAGAAAATAGACAGGGGGAGGGCAAGAATAGTGTGAGAAATGTAGAAGCTAAAGAACTTATGACACATGGATATGAACTAAAGAGGGGGAATGTGAGTGGGAGGGGGTGTGCAGGGTGGAGGCGAATGAAGGGGGGAAAATGGGACAACTGTAATAGCATAATCAATAAAATACATTTAAAAAAAAAAGACCCAGTGCTTAGGAGATGACGTACATTTCCATCTCAATTAGGAATTATTAAGAAAAAAAAGATGGTGTAGCAGAGGTTAGATTTACCCTCCCACTTGACACAATGAAAAATATAGACAAAGTAAATGAAACACTGGTTTTCAAGACATTGCTCATGAGGCAATGAAGGACATTAATCCCTAAGAGATGAGAAGTAAGCAAAGTCAGCCCTACAGTTGCCCTAGGTTATCACCTTGGGGGAACTCCCAGGCCACGTGCAGGAAGGAACCCAGGGAGCCTGGCAAAGTTTTGAATTGAGAAGATGGAGATGAGAGTCCAGGGAGAACAAGTGGCTCCAGTTTACAGGGCAGAGTGCTAGACAGGGGAGAGTACTGATCAGCACCCAAATGTAAGGGAGGTGAGGCCAGATTAAAAAAAAAATCTGAAAAGATGAGTAGGGATAGTACTTAGAATTCAAGCAGGGTTGATGATAGTTTGCACTATTTGGAATGGGAGCTTGGAAACTCACAGGGCATTAGAATGCTCAGAGCCTCTTGCCTCAGTTGTGTGGAACTCAGCACTGGCTGTAGACCAAAGGGTGCTCTGGTCCTGCCTAACAAATCAAGACCCGAAAAACAAAGCTTGAAAAGATCAAAGCATATACAAGGAGCTTCTCTGTGTCCCAGAACAAAGTTCAAGAATACGTACAGAAATACAAAAATATCCAGCACTTAACGACGTAAAATTCATACTGTCTGGCATCCAATGAAGATTCCCAAGCATGCCGTGAATGATGAGAATAAATCAGTCAATCAAAACCAATCCCAAACTGACACAATGTTGGAGTTAGAAGACGAGAGCATTAAAAACAATTATAACCACATTCCATATATTCAACAAGTTAGAAGACGAACTGAAAACTAGAATACAAGGGCATTAAAACAGTTATTATAACTGCATGCCATGTGTTCAAGAAGTTAGAGAAAAGATTAAGCAGTTAGATGGAGACATGGGAAGCATAAAAAGGGCTCGAGTCTAACCACTGGAGATGGAAACTATAGTCTGTGAGATGCAAACTATGCTCAACAGGAGTAATGGCAGATTAGATATTACAAGAAGAAAATGTTAGTGAACTTGAAGACATAGCAATAGAAACTATCCAAATGAATCACAGAGAGAAACAATCCTGAAAAAATGAATAGAGCATCAGTGAGCTGTGGACCAACTTCCAATAGCTTCATATACCTGTGATTGGAGTTTCCATGGAGAGGGGAGAAAAAGCAAGACAGAAAACAATGCTTTAAGAAATAATGACCATGGGCAGCCATTAGGGAGGTTCCTCAAAATTTTAAAAGTAGAACTAATATATGACCCAGCAATCAATACTATTTCTAGGGATACAGCCAATACAATTGAAAACAGAATCTCAAGGAGATATTTACACACCCATGTTCATTGCAGCATTTCCTATAGTAGGCAAGAGATGACAGTGACCCAAATGTCTATCAACAGGTGAATAAAGAAAACAAATGTGCTATAGACATACAATGAAATATTATTCAGACTTAGAAAGAAGGAAAGCCTGTCATATACTACACAACATGGATGACTTTGAAGGCCTTATGCTCAGTGAAATAAACCCGTCGCAAAAAGACATAGACTTCATGATCTCACTTAGGTGAGGTTGTTAAAGCAGCCAAACTCTTAGAAACAGGAAGTAGGATGGTGGCTGCCAAGGTCTGGGTGAGGGAGGAAAGCGGGTGGTGTTTCATGGATATAGAATTTCAGTTTAAGATGAAAAAGTTCTAGAGCTCTGCTGTACAATGATGTCAACACCACTTAACATTACTATACTGTATAGTTAAAATGGTTAGCATGGAAAATGTTCTGTTATGTGATTTTTGCCTATAATAAAAATGATTTTGGTGATGATTATATAACTCTGTGTACATACTGAAAATGATTGAATTGTACACTATACCAGGGTGAATTGTACAGTATGTGAATTACATCTCAATAAAGCTGGAGAGAGAAGCTGAGGATAATATACAGCAATGAGAGAGAAAGGACAGCCCTCAACTACATGCAATGTGATGGGAATGAAAGAAACTACATGGAGGAACACTCTACCCAAAACAAGCAAATTGAGCTTTGCTGTTTGAAGTTAGGGTGGTAGTTGCCTTGGGGTGATGCAGACACTGGCCTGCAGTGTCCACGGCGTTGTGGCTGAGACAAGACAAATTCACACAGACTACCAAGTGCTGTGGAGGAAAAGGGACGGCATGGCCACTCTCTCAAGGGGAAAGCACCCTGACCCTTGCCTGGACAGGCTTTTATTGCTTTTCTGGGCACATTACATTGAGGATGGTCCTCATTTACTATGCACAGGTTCGCTTTAGGTGGTTACCTTTTACAGAAAACAAAGGAGAGGATGTTGCTAATTACATCAAAGAAGAAGCATATTTGCAGATGTAAAAGGAAGAGTGGTTGAACTGGCTACACTCATCCTTGGAAGGTTTAGCATGGATTTTAGGAAGTTACTTTAAAGATATACAGTAAATGTTTGCTGCCTCAATTCAGGGTGAGGGAGTTTTAGCAAAAAGCAAGTCTCAAAACAGCCTAGGTACGATGTAGGCCTGATTCCCCATGGGAGAACCTATCCATGGGTGTGGGTCCTGTGTACTGGACCTCGATTTCCACTGGCCTTTCTGAGTGGGAGCTGGGCCTACGCCATGGAGAATAATCTTCTATATTGGGGGTCATGGGAAAACCAGTCACTGGAAGGTGGCATGAGTGATCTTTTGGATGCTGGTAATTTTGTGGGGGGTGTTAGTTACATATGTGTGTTCTGTTTGTGTAAAATTATGAAGCTGTACACTTACGATATACATATATATGTATACAGATTTTTAAATGTATGCTAGCATTCTGTATAAATGCTTTGAAAAGTTAGCCCTGGCTGGTGTGGCTCAATGGATTGAGCACTGTCCTGCAAACCAAAAAGTCACTGGTTTGATTCCCAGCCAGGGCACATATCTGGGTTGCGGGCCAGGTCCCCACTAGGGGGCATGTGAGAAGCAGCCGATTGATCATTGGTGTATCTCTCACACATCAATGTTTCTATCCTTTTTCTCCTTCCCTCCCCTTCTCTCTAAAAGTAAATAAATCTTTAAAAATGTTTTGAAAAGTTCAAGAGAAAAAAAGAAATATAACTCTTTCATGGAAAACCACAAAAGGAAAAGAAATAATGACCAAAATTTTTTCAAAGTTGATGAAAATTATAACTTCATAAAAAGCTCAATATAACTTCATACACAAGAAATATGAAAAAACTATATCAAGGTACATCATAATTGCTAAAAAGCAGTGATAAAGAAAATACCTGAAGTGCAGACAGAGGGGAAAAAAGCCATGTTAGGTACAGAGGAATAACAACAACAACAACAACAAGAGAGGAAGATAGGAGATTTCTTGTCAGAAATAATGCAGAAGAGAGAATGGTGGATCGACATCTATAAAGAACTATCACCTGAGAATTCTATACCCAGCAAAAATGGATTTCAAAAAGGCAGGCAAAATAAAATCTTTCTACCAGCAGCCTCACACTATAAAAGTGTTAAAGGCAGACTGTCAGGTAGAAGAAAAGCAACAGCAGGTGGAAATAAGGGCAAACACAAAGGGATGAGGAGAAGGTGTGGCTTCTTAGGTGTGTGATCTCTGCAGGCACACTTGGTCCCGCAACTTTTCCTTTGAAGGGTCCTGTGTTTGGTTTAACGTTCTGATGTCAGTGACCTAAAATCTTTAGTAATTGTTGAACAAGGGGCTCCATATTTTCATTTTGCACTGGATCTGCAAATTAGGAAGAATGAATACGGATCCCGACCAGGAATACTCTGTAGCCATGGGGGTGAGGGGAAGGCTGGAATGCTGAGCTTGGCTGCGATCTAATCAGATGCTCAGGCATGGAATGGGGGCAGGCTGGAAGTGGTTGGTGTCTTTCAGAGGAAATTGTAAATGCTTAAATTTTAATCAGCAGAAGGGTGAATGGAATCTGGGTGGGGAAGAAACAGATGCCACTAAAATAATGTTTTAAAGGTAGAAATTTCTGCAAAACCAGAGCATGGTTTTCCTTTTTGCACACAAATGGCTGTGCTGAGTGCTCAAGACTGCCTGCTCAGGCCCAATGCCTTGCTTACTTTCATTTGTGTGTGTGTGCGCGCACACGTGCGTGCTACTAACTGCAATGCCAACAGATTCACTTTTAATGGAAAAAAAGAGCAATATTCCTTCCAATGAAGATTTAGTGTTTAAGTGCATTTTATTGTGGTATAATTCTATCTCAGTTTAGGTCAAGGCTCCGTAATTGAAAGCAATGTAATAGGTGTTGCCATATTACAAAACACTCTGAAGGATAGTGGAACTAGTAATGCCAGTTCCAGTCAATCACCAGCCTGCAGGCCATATTCGAAACGTGGGGAAAACACTGGAAAGTGAGTGTTTACTCGGGAGAAGATTGTCCATCTCATATGAGGAAGGGGAAAGGATGTTTATTTCCAAAACATAGGCCAAGTGAGGGAAGCTTTAGGAAGAGGGTGATTGGAAGAGTTTGCAGTTCGGATGCAGTACGTGGGGCGGTGAAGCCCAGGAACTTCCCCTGAAACACGGGCTGAACAAGCCTGAAGCTCAGACATCATGTTTAGCTGCCCTGAGGCTTGTGAGGAGCTATCCGTGCGTGGGTATAGATGAAATGCTTAAATCCAAAGATAATTGATGAAGTTTGCTTTACACTTGAATACTCATATCCAGTTACTTAGTTAAAGCCTTTGGCTTTGATTAAAGTTTTTAACATTTGAAGTGTTGACTGATGTAGCTTCCCTGGTGAGGAAAAATGAATATTTTTCTCATTTATTAATGTCCTGTAGTGAAGGCATAACCATAACCTTTTACTGAAAATAATTGGCTCGGAGATGGAATTATAACATTCATCCTCCCCACTCTTCCCCTGCAAGTGGTGGATCTGCAGATTCTTCTTCTTGGTTGGGAGCGTAAATTACCATCGGCCTTTATCCACTGTGCACACACACATGCCTGTGCACACACTCACATACGCAATGCAAAGGCAGACTTGCAGGGAGTAAATTTTATTGCTGTTACAGCAAAGAGGGTAGAGTAGAGAGGGGTGTGAGTTGATAATACTGATCATAAAGTAGAAACACCAAAGCAAGTAATGAGTCTAAATTTGATACTAATAGGACCATATTTCTACAGCATTTAAGCAAGTAAAGTCACACAACTACCGATTTAACACCAAATTGGAATGTTTCCTCTGAAAATTTCTCCGTACATCTCTAAATGATCAGATTAGCACAATATTTCCCCTGGAAAGGTAGAAATTAAATCAACAGCATTGCACAAGAGGGAAAAAAAAACCCCATAAATCCTGACAGTCCTAAACAAAAGAGTGAGGTGCATGGAGTTCCAGCAGCTATCAGGCAAGAAGCAGATGATCTCACAATCAATTACGGCTGCAAAGTACCCCCCACCGATGTTCACGGGACACACGGATATCACTCCCCGTAGTTGTTTGTTTCTATCCAAAGATATGGAAAACACAGCCAATCACTGCAGTGAGATTTTTAAAGCTATTTTTGTCCTTTGGAGCAGAGGTTTAAGAATGCAGTGAAGTCTGATTTTTATTTTGTCCATTTGACATGTATGTTTGTCATCATCAGTACTGTGGGGCATCATAAACCTAAGTTAGAATTAGTTCCTTGGTAAATCCACTGGGAAGAAATTAATGATCTGTTCTCCACTGAGGTTCACAATTTAATAAATCGGACAGTTCAAATTTATTTGGCCTTACCAAAATTCCCTTTTGTACACAGAGGTAAAAATAAATTCACATTGTTTTTCATAATTGCAATATGTTTCTTTATCTAGAAAATGAATAATTTTATGGAGATTTAATCATTATCCATGCATACGTCATGCAGAAAATACACAGCCCTTTCATCTGAAACTGCCACCATGCAGGACTGTTGCGGTTGCCAAAAGCAGTGCAAACTGTTGTGCAAACTTGATGATACCACACGCAAGACCCGAAGCACCTTCTGACTTAAACACAGCTATGTACTTCTGCATTGTTAACTTATCTTTAATTCTCTTGACAAGCCTGTGCAGAGGACCGTAATTCAAGCTAGAGTTTCATCCAGCTAGCATCTGCAGAGGGAACAATTTGCCTGATAATCTCTCCCAACATATTCATATTGTAACCCTAAAATATCAATGCAATAGTGATGTTAATGATGTTATTTCATGATAATGGCAGACATTGGGACAAAACAGATATTGATAACATCAGTTTCTGAATAGAAAGCATGGATTAGGGAATAAGGGAACAATTATTGGCATATACGTCATTCTCTACGTCTACACACACATGGCCTGTAAAACTGGCAATACCTGATGTCTTACAGGTTTCTCTATTGCTTTATTTCCCCTGCTGACAGTGCTGGTAGCATAAGGTAGGAGATTTCTACCGCTCTCCCTAACCTGTACACTTGAGCAGCTCTGTGACCTAAACCCTTCTCAGGTTACTCAGATAACCTTGTTTTTCAGACAATAATGTGCTCCACCAAGAAAAAGATCTTTGGATACTTTTTGAAAGATTATAATTTCAAAGTTTTTTTGCACTTTTTAAGTCACAACTTTGTGACTTGTCTATAATGATTGCACAAGGAACTTCTAATTTTACCCATTTATTTTCAGGACAATAAATGAAATTGAAGTAAATAAGGAAAGAGGTTGGTGTTAGATGAGGAGGAATTTGGCTTCAAGGTCTACGACAGGGGGACTACATTTCCACCTCTGATACAATGCTCATGACAGGCACGTCTGCTCTCCAGACTGAAGTCACGGTGCGCCATAGCAAACGCGGCCGAAGGGAGAACGCTTAAAGATCCGCTGCGGGTGGAAAAGGCTCTCTTTCTGTCCCAACTCCAGGCTGGCTGGCCCTGTGGGTGATGGTGGTGGATCAGTCCCTGAGCCTTGGCAATGAACCTTCTGGCCCCACTGACTGTGCAGTCATTGCAATTGTCAAGCCCGGTGACTGGGACTGAAGGGGCATCTCTAGGCTGTGGGTGTCCCCAGCACTGGGGAAGGTGCAGGTTCAAAACACTAGCTTCAGCATTTGGGTTTTGAGACGACATAGCCTTGCTTCAGTGACACTTGCTTCAAACATTTGGTAATAGAGTTCTATTGGAATCCATTCTTTTCAGTGAAGGATTGCTGCTTTGGCCAGTCAGGTGAGTGACTCCCATGTCCTCTACCCTACTTGCTCTCCAGTGGGAGTGACATTATTCAGAAGATGTTACACAGAGATGTCTGTCAACTGTCTCATTGGCTGGAGTGCAACGTAATTGGAACCATGCCTGTTTGATTTACGGAAGGTACCCCTTTAACAAATGGCTAGGACTAGCCGTGAGAGAGTATTGAGTTCTCAGGGAAGAACTGAAATCTGCTCGATGCAACCAAAAAGCAATACAGTTTCACTAATTCCATCACCACACAGTCTAAGAGCACAATTAATCAGAGGCCCGTCGTAAGTTTCTTCTGAAATAATGACTGCTTTTGCGAGGGGCAGAGCACAGAAAGCAAGAGTTGATGACAGTGAGGTAGACGGAGCCAAGAATTTGTCCATTTAAAGTGGTTTTTAGATAAAGAACTGTTTTTATGAGATGTTCGAGAAAAGGTATTATTTTTCAGATAGACATTTAGAAGCAAAGGATAATTAGTTACCACTAATGACCATCACTTAAAATAATGACATGGATTCTGTAGAGACTGGACTTCCGGAGCCACAGTGGCAGAAAGAGAAGAACAGAGTACTTTGAACTAGCAGAAATTTACTTGGTTTGTCTTTCAGCTTATGAATACTTCTTCAGTTACTGGAATATGGAACTTAAATCTAACAAAGTCTCTAAAAGATTAAACGATTTCTTCAAAAAGCAATGTTTGGGATGCCAAATATAATGCAAAGACATGATCATTATAGAGTCTTTCTATCTCATTATATATTGTCTTTTCATCTGTTTCTATCTGGTGCCAAATATAATGCAAACACATGATCATTATAAATTGTATTTTCATCCCTTATATTACCTTTTGCCATGAGAAGTAAAATCAGGGTAAAAATGAAATGAGAAACAAAGCATACTCAGTAACAAAAACATTCTTGCACGTTTAGCTGATCTCTTTGGACCTGAATACATGGCAACATGTGTTGGCCAGTTTATATAGAAAATCTGTGCCATGTGTACGAATAAAACAGAGACAAGATTAGATACGAGCTGTGGAAAATAAAATGTTGATTCTACAGCAGCCCATTCAATAAGAACAAAGGCAGTTCTTTAAACATAGGCTATTATATATGCAATTAAGGAGCAGAGACAGAAACATAACAGACAACTAAGAATGATAACTGTCATCTTTAGCAATGATTAAGAGCAAAAATCAAAATTTGAGCCTATTTGTTATTACATCCATATCCTAAAATGACAAAATTTGCTAAAATGGAAAATCCAGGAGTGCATGGAAGGTTTTCTTTTTTAGATAATGCAGAACACCCTGAGAGTCCTCTTGGTTCCCCACCTCACAGCCTCAAAAGACAGTGACTGCAGAGCTTGACTGGAGCCTAGAGAGATGAGTATTTCAAACACAAGGCACATCTTTAGTGCCTTGGACGTGCAAACACAACGAAAGAAAACCACCACCCATGTACAATACGAATTTGGTTTGTCAAGGGTTGAATGACTAAGGTGTCTTTAAGAGACCAACTTACATTAATAAGTTCGACCTCCCAGATTTTTTTCAACAGGTCCATCGATGTGTAGCCGTTTATCAGAAAGGCTTTGGTGTAGTCACCTAATTCAATGGAATCCAGCCACTCTGCCACGGAGGTGGGATGGTAGCCGTCATGGCCAATGGGTCTCATCTGTAATTAAGAAAGGGGAGGAAGCAGGGTTAATCTATCCTGTATACTCTGTGTTCCAAAACCAGAATGTGTCTTGCCACTTGGAAATTTATCTGATACAAAGCAAGAGATCTTTTTGGATAAGGAAATGAAGAAAACCAAAATACTTCATGCACAATCCTAATGCACTGATAATCTTCACACTGCATTAGATTTCAAAAATGCACCCCCAGTTCTCCAACGTAGCTGCTCTGTCAACTCCATTTCTGAGAAAACAAATTTGTCGAACTTCTGTCACAGATATTATTGGCATTCTGTTGGATGGAATATAAAAAGATGTCAGTCAAGCAGCATGAAATTCAATGCTGAAGGCAGAAGGAGCTATACTCCCAAAATGTAGATGATAATTTTCATATGCACAACATCAAAGCATGTGAAAATACTGCGTAACTTGACTCAAACAACCAAAGGAATTTATCCTTATGCAAGACATGTATTGTAGGTAGTGCGAATGTGCTGGGGAACATACTGCTGTGTCAAGCCAGTGAAGAAAGGCTTTTTAGTGTTTAAAGACCACGTGTTGTATTGTACATCGAATGCACCGTATGTTAGACAGGAACAGAGAATCGCTGGGCTGGCAGATAGGTTCTTATTTTTTTGTCAGCTATGTACAGATTTTTTTTTCTTTTTTAACTTTGGGAGAACAAAGAAGTGTGACAGCAACATAACATTTCTGGGTTTACATTGGAGTGTGAAATTCATTTAAGCAAGAGAAACTTTGGGGCTTAGAATTTTGTATGAATTATACCAGGCCTTAAGGTTTTAGTTGAAATTCTAGGTGAATTCGCGGTTCTCGGTTTCGAAGGAACTCACGTCTAGACGTGTGCTGCTTTGCACGCCACACTGTCTGTCTAATTCTATCTGATACTTTGGGGATTAAGGACAGTCGGTACCTCGTCCCCTGATGTGATCCTTCAGTGGAATTCGTGACGGGAACAGCAAAACAGGGCAAAATACAAAATAGATTTTCCTCTTCCTTCAGATTCAAGGAGATAAATATTAATGGAAATCTATAGGACTTTGATTTGTGAGCAGAGAAAAGATTAGCCTGGGTGTCAGGGATTCAGGCTTTAATATTAAACATGTTAGGCTTTCTGTCACTGTGCAGTGTTCTCATTTTTAAGATTCTCCCTTACTCCTTTATTTTATTTTATTTTATTTGTTTTAATTTAATTTAATTTAATTTTTTGAAATTTTCCTTTTTACATTTTTAAGTATTTTTATTGATTATGTTATTACAGTATTTTAAAGTTACTTTTTCTCTTTTCCTCCTCCCCATCATTTCACTCCCTGATCCATTTTCCACATTGAGGTTGAAATGTCCTCTATTTTAAAGTTACAGCATAATTCATTATTTGCATGAGAGTATGAACTGCTTCAGACCTTTGTATATCACTTTTACAGTGACTAACCCATTTGAGCTACTCATTAAATGTTTGCTCATGTAACACTTAGCTCAGTGTTTATTACACAGTAGCTACAAATTACAAGACAGCTCAGGGTTTGCAAAATGCAGTTGAGTGGCATTCCCAAATTACCAGATGTCATGTATGTGTAACACTGGGGACTAGCTACCAAAGCAGAGGCTAAAGGCATGAAGTACCTTCACAGTCTTTAGAGAGGTACAAAAATATTGGGCTAAGTGTGTTCTCCAGGACTTATCAAGAGGTGGTTGGTTGCCCTGGCTGGCGTGGCTCAGTGGATTGAGCACGGGCTGTGAACCAAAGGGTCACGGTTCGATTCCCAGTCAGGGCACATGCCTGGGTTGTGGGCCAGGTCCCCAGTGGGGGCCATGTGAGAGGCAACCACACATTGATGTTTCTCTCCCTCTCTTTCTCCCTCCCTTCCCCTCTCTCTAAAAATAAAGAAATAAAATATATATTAAAAAAAAAAAAAGAGGTGGTTGAACCAACTGCTAACTTGAACAATCACCCCAGTCCCAGAAACTCCCTGGCTGTCCCAGCTGACATAAGAAATAACTGGAGAAACAGAAAGGAGGAAGGGAAACTCAACGGAGTGGAAATTAACAGCTTGGCAGGCAAGTCTTGCTGTTAGCCAGTCAAGAAACTGATCGTCCCAGCAGTGGATCCTGGGGCAAACTTAGGGAGTCCTGATGAATCCAGTTGAGGCAGAGCCAGATGTGTGCAGTGGGGTTCCCACAGGTGACCCCAAGTGACGCATCACTCTTTTGAGAGAGCAACCGGTGGCCACCTGCTGTACAGAGATTGTTGATGGTCCGTGAGCCAAAGAACAGTGGCAGGGATCCCCGCCAGAGCTCTGCAAAGCAAACCTAATGAAATATAGATATGTTTGCCTTTCTCCTAATCCCTCCTTCTTGCCCAGTGCCAGGGAATTTAGAATAAAAAAGAGAGAGAGAGGTGCCAGTTCCCCAGGGAAAGCCTCAATTTGGCGGTGGGGAGGGGGGCAGCGCAAAGAAAATAAAACTAGAGGCATTGATGGGTTGGCACTGAATTTTCAATCTTTTATATGACTGGAAAGTTATTGGATATGTTTGCAATTATGTAAAAGTTAATAACGTGAGAATCAATTAAATTTAGTCAAAGGCAGGATTAGAAAAAAAAAAATCACATCAGTATCCCAATGGATGCGGACTGCTCAGTCTTCTGGTTATTCCTGAGGCAAGGTCTCGAAGCCCATCCTTAAAGAGGTGAGAGAGAGTGAACTCTTGGCTGGGGTTGTGAGAGACGGGCAGGCAGAGAGCAAGAGTGAAGAGAACCTGGGAAGGGGTGCGTCGATGTCCGCAGGGGCAGCGGCCCTCCACACGCTCATTCAAAAAGTATGTAGTCGGTGCCTATTCTGACGCATGTTGTGGAAATAGTAGGGAACAAAACAGTTATAATCTCTCCTTCATGAAAATTATAACTCTTAATTAAAAAATATATGAACAGATGACCAATAAATTATACAGGCTCTGCATACCTGCAGAGAGGAAACCATTAGAGACATATGAAGTTCCAAAATTAACTCGAGACGTATTTAATGATATGCAGAATGGTTACTGTGCTGCACAATTTCTTTCAAAGCAATTCTCCCATCTGTTCCTTCATTTCTGTTCCTACTGTCACTACCCTGTTTAGGTTCTCATTAGCATTTACAAAAACTAATGCCATAGCCTTCCACTCGGCCTCCCACCTTCGGTTCGGCTTGCATCTTGCTGTTCCATCGAATCTTCCAAAAATCCAGGCTCTTACGTCAACCTTTGCATGAAACCCTATCATGGCTCTGCCTTGAGAAAAGCCCAAATGTCTTCTCGCATTCTAGAACAGTGGTAACCAGGTACAAACTTATCTTTTCATTCTAAGCTCACACTACATGCAGCCTAATACATATGATTAGACATGTGTCTGTCTAAACACTATGCTAACTTGCTAGCTGTTCCACGAACATGAACTGTGCAAGACACATTCATATCTTTGCTAAGCTCAGTTTCAATACTTGGAATGCTTTTCTCCTTACTTCTGGAATGTTTCTACAAGACTGTCTTCCCTTCTTGTGCTCTCAGACACAAATTTCTGATCATTTGTAGGCTCTTAGATGGCCTACAGCTATCAACAACACTAGCCGAAAACAAGTTTATCTCTTTCAGCTCACAAACTGGTCCTCCCCCCGTGTCTCCCCTTTTGGTTAATGGGGACCAGCACACAGCTGACCACATAGACGTGTGCAAGTCATCTGACTTTCCTCTCTCTGTTTTACCACCACGTCTGGTGAGGCCAAGAAGCCTTACAGATTTGATTTCCAAAATGTCCCTCAATTCAGTTCTCCCCTTCCAAAATGAACTTTAGATTCTGATAATGGTTTGTACACCAAGTGTTGTAAGAATCATATGATGTATGAGGTCTGTCCAGAAAAGGTCTGGCCATTGTTAACATAATGACAATGGTTTGCACATCATCCATCTCACCTGGCAGCCAAGGAGAGTGGACTGGAATGCACATGTGTGAACAATGATGACTTCACTGCACTAGTCGGTGGGGGCAGCAGATGCTGTTGAGTGATCATGTGTACTGTGTGGCCGTTGCATTCAAAATGACTGAATGGATAAAGCAACGAATTTGCATCAAATTTTGTGTTAAGCTTGAACATTCCTCCACAGAAAGTATTTGAATGACTCAGAAGGCCACAGCTTTGGGCAACTGGTGATTGGCAGTTTCATCAGGACAACATGCCCGCTCATGCCTCATGTCTTGTGCAGAGTTTTTTGGCAACACATCAAATCACACAGGTGACTCAGCCTCCCTATATGCCAGATTTGGTGCCCTGTGACTTCTGGCTTTTCCCAAAACTAAAATCACCTTTGAAAGGGAAGAGATTTCAGACCATCAGTGAGATTTAGGAACATATGACAAGGCAGCTGATGGTGACTGGGAGAACTGTGTGAGGTCCCAAGGTGCCTACTTCAAAAGGGACTGAGGCATCATTGTACTATGTACAATGTTTCTTATATCTTCTTCAATAAATGTCTGTATTTTTCATATTACATGGCTTCTGGACAGACCTCATAGAGTATGTATATTGCCTAGCAGAGTGCTTTGAATATAACAGGTCTGCAATAACTTAGTTCTTTTCTCTTTTCACTGCCCTAAGTTAGATCCATGCTTATTTTGAAACAATACTGAATCCTTTGGCTGCTAATCTTTTCTTTCTTTTTATTAAAATATTTTATTTATTTATTTATTTTTAGAGAGAGGGGAAGGAAGGGAGAAAGAGAAATATTGATGTGCAAGAGATACATTGATCAGCCGCCTCTCACACACCCCCAACTGGGGACCTGGCCCGCAACCCAAGCATGTGCCCTGATTGGGAATTAAACCGGTGACCCTTTGGTTCATAGGCCTGTACTCAACCCACTGAGCCACACCAGCCAGGGAGAGCTGCTAATCTTTTCAACTTCCAATCAAAACTCTTCTTTCTTCTCTCATCCATTTCTCCTTGCCTTGTTCCCTTCCTTTTCCATCTTGTTTTAGAAAGGGTTCATTTCTACTCACCCCTTCATACTCCTCCTTCCCTCAGCTAACAGTTATTTTTTTAGAAATATGACATATCTAATCAGGTCACTCAGTAGATTGAATTGTTCTCACGTCTCTGCTTGCTTCCCATATTTGAACTATGCCTCCGTGCTCTTTGCCAAGTTGTCTGCATTGTATCCCACTGGAGGCTGCAGTAGTTTTCTGTCCCACTCATGGTGGCCATGTACTTGCTTGGCCAATGGAGTATGTGAAGTGTCAGTGTGGCAGTTATAGATGAGGCCTCTGTGCTCCTTTGATCTACTCATCCTTTTGTATTCTTAGGCTCTACCATAGGAATAACAAGTGCTGAGTAGTTTCAGAACTGCTGGTCCTAGGGGAAAGATGAAGACTTGTGGGGCAAACCTAAATCTAATCCAAAGCTTGGAGTCTACCCTAGCTCAATGATGGTCATGAATGTCCCGCTTAAATTAGCTGAACCACAGCTGACCCATTACATTCACACACACACACACACACACACACACACACACACACACACACGTTGTAAACCACTGAAATTTTGATATGTGGGGGAATAATGACTAATAGAGTCACTCCTTGTTTTGAAGCCCTTGGTCAGGGTTCTCCAGAGAAACGGAACTAATGGAATACACACACACCCTCCCTTTATATTTTATACCTACGTAGTTTTCTGCCTAGATTTATTTTAAGCAATTTGCTCATACAGTTCTGGGGTCTGACAAGTCTGAGCTCTGCAGGGCAGGCAGGGAAGAAACGACGTTGCAGCTCAAGCCCGGAGGCAGTCAGGAGGCAGAATTCCCTCTTCTTTAGACGATCTCAGTTTTTTCTTTTAAGGTCCCCACACTGTAGAGCTTTAACTGCTTTTTGGGGGAAGGGTTTTCAGGGACAACTATAAAGGACACATGGACAAAAACCAAAGGGAGGTGGAAGCAAGGGAGGGAGGTGGGGATGGCTGGGGTGGGGGGAGTAGTGGGGAGTAAATGCAGACAACTGTAATTGAATAACAATAAAATAATTGAAAAAAATGTTGATTCCACCTAAAAAATACCTTCATAGCAACATCTACATTAGTGTTTGGCCGAATATCTGTGTATTGTGTTTCAGTGAAGTTGACACATAAAATAATCCACTCCTTAGTTTATGAATCCCCTGGTAAGTGCATTTCCATGAGTCGGAGACAGACTAGACATGCTAAGCTCAGCTAACATCGACATCCTTCCCAAGCTATCTGTCATCTAGCAAACATCTATGCATTGCATTCCTACTAACCCTAAATTGATTCGTTATCTGAACTGAGTGTGATTGTTGGGGCATAATCCATTGCGTGTCTTCCATACCTCTATACCTTTGCTCACACATTCCCTCTACTGGGAATGCTGTTTTCCCTGTCCTACTCTTAAAATTCTATCCATTCTTGAAAGGTCTTGTTGAAACATTACCTCTTTCACGAAGTCATGTCCAGTGCTAACCTTACACTTAACGCAAAATTAATCATACCTTCTGCTAGATTTCTGTAGTAATTTGCATATAATCCTATTATAGCGTCGTGAAAGGCTGCTGTTTAGTATAGAGATGTGAGTATCTGTCTTCCTCATTAGACTGTCAGCCCCTTGGTGAAGAAAAAAGGTCTTAACATCTCTGTAGTCTCTGATGTGCCCAGCAAAGCATCTCACTTGTGGTAGGCGTTTGCTAAATGTTTATTAAACTAAGTGATTTAATAAACACACAAAGATAAAATGAGAAATTAATTACAGTAGCCTGGCATCTATTGTGGGGGGAGATTTGTGTTTTGTAGAACATATTATGAAATTGAGGGCTATTTTTAGGGCCCAACAGTAATGTTCACAACTATTTAAAACTATTAAAAAGCAAGAACTGATTCCAGAAAATGTGTTGTGTTACCAAAGGCACTGGGCTGTGTTTCCTGAAACCAAAAGCCCTGACCCTGCTATTCACTGGCCGCGTAAAGATGGGCGAGCCATTTCAGCTCCCTAAGCTTCAGTGTTTTCATCTGTATACTGTGGGCACTGGACCAATGATCTTAGAGTTCCTTTACAATTCCTAAATGTTGTAATTCTGTAATTTGTAAATTGTCATTAAGTTAGTGTCAGATTTATCAATAAAGTTAAAAAAAAAAGAAGCCTTCCCTAAGAGATAAAACTATAAAAAAAATGACAAGATAGGCCATTCAGTCTAAAGGTCAGAGGGCATCCACAATTCTTTCATGAGTCTTCATCACTATGCTTCCTTTTTCAAATTAGCACTGATGAAACTCTCTTTCCAGCAGGAACAGGTGGTAGGACAGGGTTAAGCAGAGACAGCTCCAGGGCCCTTCCGGGCCGGCAGTACTGCTGCGGACGAATGGCAGTCAGGCGCAGTCGGTGATCTGAGAGGCAGGGGTGGGTTCACAACAGGCAATCTGATTCCGCTAGTTGAATCGCAATGTCTAGGAAAAACCTAAGCTGGGGTAACAGTGAAGGAAACTTCAGTCTCAGGAAAACATGTGTATTGACATGTTTTACTAAACACCTTCCTTGTTGCTCTTGGTGTTTTGTTGTTCCACCCAAACGTGCACTGACATTACCCCAAGGGCCTCTTGAAGCAAACCTGGCCTCAGAGCAGTCACACTGCTAACATCAAGCATGGTATGGCAGAGAGAGGTCTCTGACCCCTGACCCCACACAGTGCTCTGCAGAGTCCTGGGGGCCAGGTTTGGGCAGCTGAACAGCCCAGGCTCTGAGACTGCCTAATCTACTCCAACCAGTGCAACCCATGTCTGAAGTGTTTTACCCAGGTAAGAAGAGGAAGAAAGGCTTCCTCTGCTTTAAAATGAAATGTTTGAAAATCACTAATCCAGAAGACTTTTGCAAGATTACACCATCACTACACTTTTATTTTCTCTTAATTTCTTAGTTTTATTTGAAATAGTCTGGGTTTGTCACATATGCATGTACGTATAGGTAGTATCTGTCATTATTTATCTCTACTTGAAGCCTGCTTTGTCTATTCAGACAAGGATAATACCTTACAAAATGAAGGAGCCATAGATGGAAGGTATAGCAAGAGGAAAGCAGTAAATATTGGTAAAAGATATACCATAGAAAACTACTCAGCCATAAGAAAAGATGACATTCTGCCATTTGCAACAACATGGATGAATCTTGAGCGTATATGCTAAGTGAAATAAGTCATATTGAAAAAGTCAAGAACCATATGACTTCACTCTTACGTGGGCTATAAAACTGAAACAAGCAAATGAACAAACAGCAAACCTACAAACAAAACTCACCAGCACAGAAAATAGTGCGATGGTTTACCAGAGGGAAAGGGGGTTGCAGGGAAGGGAGTAAGAGGTAAAGGGGGTCAAATATATGGTGACAAAAGGAGATCTGACTTTGAGGTAAACACACAGATGACGGACTACAGAATTATGCACTCGAAGCCTATATAATTTATTAACCAATGTCACTCCAATATATTCAATAAAAAATTGGTAAAGGAAATAAAAAAGAGGGAAAGATGATATTGCATTACAATAAATTTCGGATTAAATAAAAATAGTTCTTAACACAAGTTATTAGTCCCAGGAGGCCAAAAAAGGCGTAATCAAGATGAGAAGGGCAGAAAATCGAGTTTCCAAGGGGTAAGGTCAGCAGTGAGCAGGCGTTGCAGAGAGGGCTAATAAGATGAGGAAGGAGAGGTGTTCGTGGGATCTAGCAAATTAATCGCTGGGGCTCACAGCGAGGAGCCCAGAAGCGAGGCGGTGCTGGATTTAGGTGCAAGTGAGGGATGGGGAAGGAGCAAGAGCACTCTGTTCATGAGTTCACATGGGAAGAAAAAGAGGAAGAGGACGATTTTAGAAGGTACATGGTAAAGGCATGGGAAGGGGTGAGGCATGAGGACTCAGGCTGGAGGAAGGTCAGAGTTATAAAGGAATAAGAATCTAAGAATGGAAAGGAGATTAGGGTCGGGCAGGGGGCTTCAGGGTTAGTAATCTTTCGGTGAACACAGCTATAAGGGTCCAGAAAGCTATGTGGCTTGGATTTGGTGACAGCTGGATCCTGGTATGGGACCTAGGAGAGATCCCCACGTGGGCAAGGACAGCCATCCATGTGGCGTGCCATTCCCTAGATACCAACACACAAACCTGCCATTTATGTCAGCCTGTACAATAGCCCTGGTGTACCAGGCTCAGTTACTCAAATTTGGTTACAAAGCTGCAACAAACTGTGGCTTCTCTTCCACCACCTAAATGCACTTAAAAACTCTCAGACTCCCTGATATGACTTTTGTAATATAGATAAGTGATATTGTTGGGTACTTCCCTCTATTCCTGCTCCTTGTTCTAGCCTTTTCTGCTCTGTCCTGCTGCTACCCAAAGACTTGGACTACCAGCAGCCCTCAAAATAAACCAGGACAAGCAGTGCTAGCAGCCAGTGTGCTGCCAAGTCCAAATGCAGGTCTGTCAAGTAGTGTGAGGATCAAATCACATACAGGCTTTGAGACCTGGACTTAGACATCACTGTGCTATTTTAACAGTGGCTCTTGAAAGACTGATTGAACATAAAAGAGAAAGGCAGATCCACTGACCACAGGGACCCAGAAAGAAGTCTATCCATCCCTATCTAGGTGCTGTCGCAGTGCAACTTTGCTGGGAGAGACGTGTCTGCAAAACAGATAGGGCCATCAGTAAGAACATCACCTGATAACCATATGGGACTTGAAAGACCCCAAAGTATTTTCACGTATATCATCCCACTGGGGAGGGGTTTTAGGTGATCTTTGGGAAACCGCCCTTTACGACATCTTGGCTCATCCGGGTAATGATATCCTTTCTGTGGGAATTGAAAGGATTAATATACTGTTACTATTGTTGGCGAGCAAGGGAATGATAAGGTGTTGGGTATCTACAGCAAGGGAGGGAGACAGGTAACACGTACAAATCTGTTCCTGGAAGCCCCTTTGTTTAGAATTAGACTGTCGTGGATAGGATTTCTATCAAAGAATAGGGAGGAAATCTAACCCCTCCGAGGTAGGTGAATTGTGTTTGGCTGTCACTGTGGGCTTACAGTTGCAGAGACTGGTACCCTCTTCCCTTTTCCCACCACCAACTGAGCCTCACTGACTTGGGGTGCCTGGCGAGTTCAGACAATGGCAAACTCCCAGCTTTAGGTAAAGGCAGGAACGGTGAAGAGGTAGTATCTGGATATTACTTGGCACTACATTTTGGGGGAGTAAAGGGAAAGTAAAGTGCTTTGGACTGGGTGCTGTCCCCTAATGCCCCGTGATTCCTATTTTATGAATAAAAGAAACAATGAAGATCTATCTCAGAGAGGACCTGAAGTATATCCCTTATTTTCACAAGTCTTAAATCATGGAGTAAACTGAAAGGGACCCAATGGATAACAACCAGCACATAGATAAGAAATGTTGCAAACATTTCTTATCATTCCAGCAGCACAGAATAGTCAGGTAGTGAACAAAACAGAAGCGCAAGCCAGACTAATCTAGCCCCGAGGCATCAGGGAAAGGGGGTGTCCTCTTTCATCAAAAGTGCTGGGCTCCTCACAAGTTAAACGAGTGCAGCTACCAAAACAAACAAGTTCTAGAAATCATGGCGAACAAAACAAAAAACAACAGCAACTCCAAAACAATCCCTTTCTTTATAACTCTGTGAGGAGACTGCTAGCGAGGCACTGGTCTCTCTGCTTCACCTGTGTACACAGACTACTATGGACAGCATCACCTGAGAACCTGGCCGTTCTCTGTTAGGTGAGATCTGGCAAGATGTGGATGAAACGATACATAAATGTGGCCCTTGGGGTTCAACGGTTTCATTGAATGACTTTACTGTATTTTCCCCTGAAGCTTTTAATAAAAGGGGTGCTTTTAAAAATTCAATGAAAGGGCATGTGTTTTTGTTTTGTTTTGTTTTGTTTTGACCATGTTTTCATTTCTAAAATCCTTACTGTGATAATGTTGACTCTAAAGCCCTTTGTTAAATATCACTATTTGTTTTGATTCATTTCCTTGTCTCAAAGCACTTTACGAAACGGGCTCAGATGAAAGATGAAGAGGATTTATTGAGACTAGAACAAGGCGCTGAGCGGTGCTTGCGGTCATGCACATTTCTCAAGCTCCATCAGTGATGTGAACTATATTCAGAAAAAGACACGGGGGTCTCTTTTTTCTTCTGACAGTACATGTTTTCTGATACTCATGTAGCTATTCGGTGGTTAAACAGCACACTGTTCTGCTCTTAACATTTTAAATGCTACTATTAATCAGGGAAATTTTTTGCATGTTATTAGTCTCCACTAAAAAAAAAATCCTCAATCTTGCATCCTCAGAAGATAATGAATGCTCTGAATGTCAATTCTATTTATTTGATATTTACAAACCATGTCCTTTCTCAGAGTTTCCAGGCATGTGCATATTATCACCCACTGAAGCACTTCAAACAGATACCATGAAACCAAAGTTAGCAGTTTAGAAGTAAATAACTTACATTCTGACTGGGTAGGGCAGTATGACAGATATTCACATGGTATCCTAAAATCAGTAAAGGAGTTACAAAAATGAGAACCCACCACCCCATTCATCAATCTGTCCATCCACTTAATCTACTCATTCATTCATTCATTCATTCATTCATTCATTCATTCACTCAACAAATACTTATAGCAGGTCTCCTATACTGTAGTGCTGTTCTGGATGCATCAGTGAACAAAACATGTACAGGTGCCAGTCCCTGTGGAGCTTACACTCTAGTGGGAGAGAGAGAGAACAATTAACAAGCATCATAAATAAGGAAATTATGTCCAAAGGTGGTAAGTGCAATAAAAAAAAAAAAAGAGAGAAAGTACAGCAGGAGGGTTGGAAGTGATGGAGTGTGTGTGTCTCGGAGGCAGTACAGCGCAGTACCGACTAGGGGGCTAGGAGAAGCTTCATTCAGAAGGCAAGGTTTGAACACAGATTTTAAGGTGGTGAATGGGCTGTGCTGGCAACTAAGGGGGACAGAATTCCAGGTAGAGGGACCAGGCAGAGCGAAGGGCCTCAGGACGGAGTGAGCCTGGAGCCTGTTCACACAATAACAAGGAAACCAATGGGGATGGAGCAGCTTGTGCAGACAGGGAGGACTGGGGAGCCGGTCAGAGAGGTAATTAGGGCTCAGAGAAGGTAAAGCTTTGACAGCCTTGTAAGGACCTTGATTTTTATTTTGAGGGAAGTGGGGAGTCAGTGCAAGAATTTGAGCAGAGGCGACATGATCCGGCTTACGTGTTACCAAAGTCACTCTGGGCGCAGTGCTGAGAATAGTTAACAGGGAGCTAAGGCTGGGAGCAGGGAGGCCCGTTCAGACGCTGTGGAAGTAATCCAGCAGAAAGAGGATGTGGTTTGGACAGGGTGCCAAAGTAGGGCTGGTGGGAAGTGGTCAGATTTAGGCTGAGTTCCTGAAACACAAAATAAAACGTTCCTGTTCTCTAACACAGACGGGGAATCTGTCAGCCTGATGGCTGCAGCTGTGTGGCACAGATCTCAGCTCAAATGCAACTGTGTTCATCTATCCTGTGCGGGAGTATTTGGATGACTGTCAGGCTTGGTTGGTCTTGGCTGGGTCTGTTTTCAAGGAGGAATCCAGGGCCTCAGAAGACTTTTCTTCTGCTCAGAGAAGGTGGTCAAGGCACATATGTATTTGATTCGAGGGATGACAGAGAAGTGTCAGAGGGGAAGGGTGATTCTGAATAGATATCAGGATCTGGCACATTGACTGGTCCTTAGACCTGCTCCCATGAACCGTGCCTTAAGAGGAAAAGGCATCAGTAAAAGAGCAGTTATCGTGAAACATTTTGGGGACATTAGAAACAAAAGCAGTCGGCAGAACTGGCACCAGCAACTTCATCAGCAAGCAGAGACGGTGCCATATTGCAGACATTGGTGCCCTCAATATCGGCACCTGCAGTTGGCGACCCTGCTCAGCCTGGCAGGCTTCAGTGACACTGGCAGGACATTCAGTTGGCACTGGTTAAGGTGCCCTTGATGGGAAGAGGGTGGGTGTTGTAGCCAGTAGCATGGACCTCAGTGCCATTTCCTGATGCAGCCCCTGCAGTCATTAGTAACGGAACTGGTGCCCTCAGTGGGCGTTGGCAGCACTTTTGGTAAATTCTGGGGGTATTATTTTAAGCTTTGGTGACAGGAGCCATCAACCACAATAAGCTAAAGCAAGAGAGGCAGAAAAAGGCAGAAGTCATGCACGCAGTGAATGGTCTGG
Source organism: Glossophaga mutica (assembly GCA_039655065.1). NCBI lineage: Eukaryota > Metazoa > Chordata > Mammalia > Chiroptera > Phyllostomidae > Glossophaga > Glossophaga mutica. Next base: position 17,469,217 of record CM077304.1, on the reverse strand, counting down.
TTAATAGCACACACGTGATGTGAGACACCCAGAAAATCATTAGGAGGAACTGCAGTAAGGTCTGGAATATGCAGATCGGTGTAATCCCACTCGGGAGCTCTGCCTGGAGTTCTAGAAAACCGCCTCTACATCTACAGTAAGGGAGCGACCTACAGACTATTTCATCACCTGTGGGGACGGAACAGTAGCCATAATTAGCAATAGTTTGGCCCTTAGGAAAATGTTTCCAGGCTCATGGTTTGGTGGGTTTTCTGTGTTTTCGGTTTTTTTCCTTTCTTTCTTTCTCTCTCTCTTTTTTTTTCAGTTTAGAAGTTTTATTTACCTTAGGAATCAAAGTGAATTTTTAGCTCTACTTAAGTGAATCCCAGTAGAGAGTCAGCTCTCACAATAATTTTAGTAGTTATCATTTATCTAATTCAACAAGTATTTTACAGCACAAATCATACATGTAATGCCATCCTATCATATTGTAAACATGTAACAGGGTCTAGGGTTCCCTCCTTCCAAGAATATGGAATTTCCTCGGTATACATTTTAAATATATACAAATATAAGAAAATTATCAAGTGCCAACATTTTTATAAGTTCTAGGAAAGAAGAAACTGAGTGGGTTGGGGAAATTTGAGAAGAGTTTCTGCTATAGTTTCTCTTCGGGTTAACATATTGGGAAGTAAATATTGGGAACAACTGTGAGAGTATGTGTGTGTGCTGTTTGTATGTGAAAGTGAGCATGCATGAGAAAGAGATGGAGAGAGAGAGACAGAGAGACAGAGACTGGATGGAAGGGCATCAACTTCTTACTGTCTCTAGATCCGCAGGAATGCAAACAGCACCTTCTGTCTGGCTAAAAATACTGATTAATTCTTTGAGATTCAGTTAAAGCATCATCTAGCTATTTAGAAAAACTTCTTTGACCCTCATGTACTTAGCTCTTCCACCTTTTATAGCTTTTTCCTCTCACAGCAGTTTAGTTTTTGACATATGTCTCTGTCTAAAACGTAAGTAGAACTTCTTGATGCAGGGACCAAGTCTTACCCATTTTTGCATCCCTATCTCTGAACCTAGCTAAAGTGAACTGACTGTTTGAATGTATGAATGAATCAGGGACTCACCAATGAACATCTGGCACGTGGATGTTTGCAGACATTATACGTCTGGAGTTGCACTAGCTCTCTTTGACCTGGCTCCCATCCTACCAGGGATGCTAAGATCTTGGGATGTAAGATCAGCTGTTATCCTATGTATATATTAGTAGTATTTAGAAAAGGGTTTTGTCTAAGGTGAACACTGGAAATGTTGATAAATGAGGATATAATTGAGTCCGAGAGGTGAGGGGTAAGAAAATCAATCTTCTGTACATTTACTGCAATAATCTATTGTACATTCATGGAACAAATTTTTGCATTTGAAAAGTTCTATACTTCTTAGTACTAGAAAATTGTAAATACAGTATTTTCCCATCAAGGAGTGGCTGCAAGTACAGAAGGCACTGAGGGTTAAAACTAATGAGGCACTGAAGAAAAAGCTTTAACCAGTTGCGATTCTAGGATTCATAAATTTTAGCCTAAAAATTATTTAAATTGCATCTAGTTAGCATTTATACTTTATGAATTCATAGAACAAGTAAAGCCAAAATGTATTTTCTCTTGGAGACATGAAAGAAAGGATCTGGCAGTTTCTTGAGTACTAATTTTCTCTTATAAGAGCAGTGGCTACCTGTTAACTACAAAAAAAAAAGAGAGAAAAAAGAAGCTGAACTTCTATTTACTAAAGCAGAAGAATGCCAGGTCTGTGGGAGACAGCGAAGAGGGCTAGTCATTTCCCAAAGGCACAAGCACCGAGAGGCTATTCGTAGAGAACAGAGATGCGACACTCCAGGGACAGGGGCACTCCAGGGACAGGGGCAGCAGAGGACAGCAGCTCAGAGCACAGACACCTGAGCCGGGCTGCCTGGTTTGAGTCTTGTCTTTGCTTATGACTATCTGCGTGGTCTTAGGCAAGTTATGTAACTTTTATGTGCCTCGGTTTCTTCATCTGTAACATAGAGCATTAGTATTAAGATCTAAATGAGTTACTTTCTAGTTAACCTGGTAAGACTTAGAACTGTGCCTGGCATGTAGTAAATTTCTGTTCAAGTGTTGACTATTTTAATACTGTCATAACTATGTATTACATCACAATATGGTGTCAGATGTCTATTGGATTGAATAGGGTGATACTTCATAAGTTATATAAACATCTAACCACTATGTTGAACACCTGAAAGTAATATAATATTGTATGTTAACAGTAATTGAGACATGACATAAAAAAAGAGTGTTGACAACTAACTTAGGGGTTTGCCCTGCAGTAGCTTCCTGAGCATGCTCAGGAACGCCTTGAGGGAATATGGATTTTAGGTCCACAGAAGATTAACCATTAGGTTAGAACTGAAAGCCAAAAGATGGAAATCTAAAGTCCCATTGATCATCAACAAATAAAGTAATTAGAAAGAAATACGATGTAATGAAAAAGTGCTTAGCTTAGGGGCAGGAATAATATTAACTCAGCCCGTTGAAGCGGACTACAGGTATCTGCTTGGACTTGAAGAATTTGACTCATTATAGCTTAAAGGGCAAAGTGATGGATGACATTCATAGCCAGATTGATAGCATTAGCTGTATTTCAGGAGGTGGGTATTACAAATAAGAAAAAAAGGAGCATATCCATCAGTCTGAATAAGCTGAGCAAATGCTCCCCACACCAAAGAAGTTTTCAAGGTGCATCAGAACAGCCTTTTGATTGACCTCCTCCTCTTCCAGAAACCTGTCTCTCAACAAAGGAGACCTTCCCTTCCATTCCACTCGCAAAGCTTGTGTTTTTACCTCTGTTATGGCTTTTTCATGCTTTGCTTCATATTAAAATCACTAGACTATTGGTCAAACTTTCTTTGCTAGCCTGGATCTCTTTGAAGGCAGACACTGTGTGATTTCATCTTTTTTCTCCTTGCACTGTGTCTGAGACATAAGTAGATACTCAATGCACTTGTAAGCATAACTGAACAGAGGATTCTCATTTGAGTGTTTTTGATAAAAAATAAGAAATACAGTCAAATTATATTCAACCATTAAATGAGAACTTAACTCAATTGTAAAGGGAGGAAACAAGGGCTCATTGAAAATGGTGGAGATGTTCCAGAGCTCTTGTATAAATCAACATATTCTGCTTTTCTATGAAATCTCAATGTTGCTAGGGATTTCACAGAACTGTACTGTCAAGATCTGACCGCTCAGCTTCTCAGGTCGCTTTCACTGCATTCTGTGGCCCATACATTTATAGAGCCCTTGCTGCTTGAAGCACTCTCTTCATTTCCACTCTTCTCCCACTTTCCTCTTTGTGTTGGGAGTTGATTAGATTACCTCTAAGAGATTCAGACAGGCCATCCTCTCAGTATTATACTTGTTCATTTAATCTCTTAGCTAAGAAGATCTTAGCCATGATTTCAAACAACTTCTCTTCCAGTGCCTGATGGGTTAAACCATAACCCCAAGTGTATTAAACATAATTTCATGGCTGATGATCAGATTGAAATTTTTTGCCTTTTCTTTTTAATCTGGAAAAGAAATACTCTGTGAGTAATCCCCTCATAGAGGATGGAAAGCTCACTGAGCAACGTGGTCCTGGGCATTTTCAGTCTTAGGGTCTTTTATACCAGTCATTGAGGGACTTCGGGTTATTTTTTTTGGCCCAGGCAAAAGCAACATTAAAAATTCATTGAGCTTTGTTAATGCAGTGAGTGTTTATTGAACAAATGCAAATAGTTGTGACTAATATTAATTTAGTCCTTCTAAGGGCCAGGCACTTCATACACATTTTTAAGTAGATAGCTTACACTAACCTAATGTGGTAGGTTCCACTGTTATCTCCATTTTACATATGAGGAAACAGAATTAGAGAATTACAATGACTTATGCTTGGTAACACAGGTACTAGGTGGCTAACACAGGATTAAATTACATTAGATTATTTTTGTTTTTAAATTATTTTTAGAGAGAGGGAAAGGGAGGGAGAAAGAGAGGGAGAGAAATACGAATGTGACTGAGAAACATTGATTGGTTGCCTCTTGTACATACCCCGGCCAGGACTGAACTGGCAACCTAGGCGTGTGCCCACTGGGAATCGAACCAGCAACCTTTCTATTTGCGGGATGACACCCAGCCAAGTCAGCCACACCAGTCAGGGCGTAATTTCATAAAATATCTATTGAGTGAATAAATAAGATTCATTTTGTTTATTGTTTATGCATGAAGTAGTAATTTTCTGTTATACTTAATGGACTGAAGGAACCTCACTTTTTTCTTGGATTACCTTCAATCTTCTTTAAAATTTTTAATTAATGTACACGACTATAGCACATACAATGTGTCAAGGCCCATTTTAAGTGCTTTATAAATATTGACTCATTTAACTCTTATAGCAACCATACGGGGTAGGTAAAATCAAACTCAGGGAGTCTGTTCATGTTCCCAACCATTATAGCATGCTGCTTCCTGGCTAACTCTCATAAAAATGTCATCTCCATGGAGTTTAATGCTCACAAGATGTGTCTTCATTCTCTTCTATAGAATGCCCTTCCATCTTGCCCATCTTTCCTTCCTCTCCACCCAGATTAAAGAGGAAAATAAATAAGTGGTTTTAGTTCATTCTATTGTGTCTTTTCTTCTTTGAAACAGCAATGCCTACTGTTAGTGAAGCTTCTCTCAGGCCATCTTCAAGGACAGGCAAGGGTTTGACCCCACTGGCCACTGGAAAACTGACATGGTCTACATCTCCCTTTTTCTCCCATGTCTGTCTCCTTCCTGTTTCTCCAGGGCCTTGAGATTCCTGCTACGGCCCTTCCTATCCTTGAGAAGGGAGGTTAGTGGTCTATGGAGGTGGCAACAACTGCCCTTTAAACCCAAAACTTAAAAGGAAGCCCAATTTTATAAACAATTCCTCCTCTTGCATGACTAAATAGTCATTTGGTTCTTTCCTGTCCTCTTACAGTTTTTCTCACAAACACACAAGCACCCTCAGAGCTGTGAGTCTGATACAGCACAGCATCTTCCCAGGAGGCAATTGTCATGAGCAGAGACACCTGGGATTTCATTCCTGCTCTGTCCCTAAAGGACGATCTGTTTTGGGGCAAGTCATTGGATCTGACCTGGATTTGGTTTCATCACCCGTCAAATGACTCAGGTGAGAGGAAGGCCAGGACTTTTAAGGTCCTTTCCAGCTCTACACTGTGTTTTTCTTGGTGCAATTACATAAAAGAAAGTGCTCAGATATCTAAATTTCTTTACTCTTCCTACTGATTGAAGTATCACTCCAAGGGAGCCGCTGTTCTTTACTAAACGGGGGTAAACTTTTCAAAGTTGAAAGATGACAGCTGCTGCGGATGGTAATAGATCAGAACCCAGTTACTTGCAGGATTCCTTCCTACTTCTCTGTAAATATTCAGGGAAGATAATGAGTAAACTGATATTTCAGCTCTCCGGTCTACATAATAAACTAATACAAGATAAATTCATTTAAAATAAGACATTGAAAATCCTCCCTCTTTCACTAAGGGAGAAGGCAGCAGCCCTCTTGCTGTCTGATATCGCCTAAAACCTTGGGGCAGAGCGTTGGCAAGTGCAAGGGCACTGCATCACTTTCACACCTAGCAGTTCTTTGGATATTCATCCTGAACAGCTCGAGCTATTTTGTATGGACTGGATATTGTCACTTCAAAGGGCCCAGAGAACTCTTGTTATAGGCACTGGCTATTCCTTCTACCAATATACGCTTGAAAAACAGACTAGTTATTAGTCCCTACTTTGTAAACAGAAAGCATGAAGCATGGGGAGGATGTCGCTCTAGGAAAATGCAGGCCTCTAGGACTGTGGGTGTTATATTCCTGGAGGACCTGCCTTCTTCCTTTCTAAAACATTTAAATATAGAGGTGCTCAGCTGGGAAATGTCTTTGGGAGCACTAACCTGACCCATTCAGCGTTGACCTCTAATCTGCATTCTTGTTCAGCCCAGTCCAGTTTAATAAACATTAACTGAGCATTACTATGTCCAGGTGCTGAGTACTTCATGCTTAGGAAATAAAGATGAATATGACAAAGATCTTAATCTTGAGTGAGAGAGACAATCTAGTTAATTGGTAATTTGATAGGATGTAAAGGGAGCACAGAAGAGTTAAATCAGCAATGTAGCCTAGACCGAGAATATCATACAATGTTTCTCCAAGGAGTACATCTTAAGGAATGAGTAGGAGCCGCTCATCTGAAAAAAGGCAGCAGTTGAAGCACAGAAAAGAGAAGGTTTTTCTGGCACAGAATGGCTAACTTCTCAGGAATTCTGTTACCTCTTCCTGGGAAGGCAGACGACATATCTTTGCTTATCTTGCAGGTTAGTGACGATCATGTAACTGAGTCCTGGTGAATCAAGCATGGTCTAAACTAAGTGATGCACTTCCATGCCTGGCAATAGATCCTCTGGTGTTCTAAGCTCTTCTCTATCCTGCCTTTATGAAGCCCTCAGAGAACTCTGAGATGGGAGAGCCACATGAATGAAGAAGCCTGAATCCTTGAGTCACTGATTGGAGGAGAGCTGCCTGACCCTTCATTGGATTTAGTATAAGTAAGAAAAAAATTTAATAGTGTTAAGCCACTGAAGTTTTGCAGTTGTTTGTTATAGCAGCTGGAGTTTATTACTTGATTATAGAGTGTGCCAGGCTAAGGGAGAATAATAAAAAAGATCTGAAAGACTTGTTGTCGCTTCAAAATTTATATACTCTAAATTACCTAAGCTGTTTACCTTAAGGTCAATTACTCTTTGGTCCTTCCGTATTCTCCAATGGCACCAACATTTCTCCAGAAAAACAAGTAATCTTTTACACTGATCTAAATGAGCATATCTGTTTGTCCCAGAACCATGAGACATTTCAGAACAGAATGAAGCTTGAAAGGACTCCAGGAACACTGCAGTGCATCTCATCAGAGACTAGATGTACAGGAAGGGGAACGTCCAATACTCTCAGTTAGACCGTGTGTCCAATCGTGTATTAACTCTAGGTTGGATCCCCCATGCTGATGGTGCATACGTGTGTGTGAGATTTTGTTTGTGAGTGTATCTTTAATTAGATGTCCACAGGGTGGTGGGTCTATATTCCATGGCTCTAAGTTAAAGATACCAGATGGTGAAAAGCAAGAAATGCAAGTAAAAACAATGAGGGTAGATGGAAAGTGAGGGGTGGCATGAGAGAATGAAAAGTTACTTGGTCAGGAAGTACCCTGAGAGCATCTGCACCTGCAGCCTACATTCATCATTGCCCTTTTGAAAAATAGTAGAAATAGGAGTAAGTTTCTATCATTCTTCTAAGTGACAGGGAAATAAGACTGAACCTTCTTTTCTAGACTCTTAAAGAAATGACATTGATCATCCCTTTGCCGCCTAAAGCTAGCACACATCTTCACCAGCCATCAAGACTAGAATTAACTAACATCTGAGTTTGAAGGACCTTGGAAGAACCAGAGCCTTTAAGAACACTGCCCTGAACAGGAAGCCATATTGAGACTTTCAATATTAAGCCATTTCTGGAGATATCCTTTTCCCCTGTGACATGGGGGTAGCAGAGTGACAGCCATGACCAAATCTGGTTCCCAACATTTTGCTTTATTATACAGTGTTTGGAAAGAAAGGCAGCATTTTTTGAGGGCGAGTGTGTGCTCTTTAGTTCACCAGTTTCCACCACTCCCTGTTGTCTTGCCTCTGGTGCTGTCTGCATTCTCAACCCCTGCCAGCGTGTCTCTAGATCCTTGCTCACAGCTTTTGTCTGGGTTAACTGTTGTCCTTATCTATTTGCTCTAATCAGATCTAAAGTTAAATAGTCCCCCTTTTTTCCTTGCTTTGTTAGCTTTTTGAAATGTATTTTCTTTGCTAACATCCTTAAAGCCTTGTCCAATAGACTTTGACCAATTTACTTCCCTAATGTGGATGGAAATATGCTATTTTTAGTAATGAGGCACCAACAAAGAAAAAACATGTTTACAAAATTTTTTGTGTTTTATGAAATTACTTATTTGTGTGAATTACTTAGCCCAGTGGTGTTCAGATCGTGAAGACTTTATGTGCAATTGACACATCTCTGACATGTCTAATTTCTGTATGATTGTACCATATCAGGCTACCTTATATATCTGGTTCTACAGACCAGAGGCATGTGCCTCTTTTTTGAGTGATGTCAAGTGTGGCTTTTGAATTTTCTAAATATGAATAGTGCAGTCCCATGAAGATGGCCCATGGAAATGAGATGTTTTTGTTGTTGCTGTTGTTAATGGGTTATTCCATTTTAACCACAAATGTAGACAGTGGCAAACCTCTGAGATTATCCCCAATGATCCCACCTGCTGGGTTTCATATCCTATGCAAACCCCTTCTGTTGTGTGGGAGTGGGTCTAGGGACTTGATTCTAATAAATAAAATATGACAAAGAATAGTTCTTATCTCAGGAAGAAAATTGTTTTTCTTTTTTTTTCTTTTCACTCTTTCTGTATGAGAAGCCGGATGTTAGCTGAACCTATAGTGGTAATCATTTCACAATATATTTAAGTCAAACCATCATGCTGTACACCTTAAATTTAAATAGTGATATGTCGATTATTTGTCAATAAAACTGGAAAGAAGAGAATAAAAGAAAGGATGGGATGTGAAAGACAGTGACTTCCATCGTTGGCATTTTCTGGCCCTCTCTCTTGCTTGTGTTGCTGAAGCCAGATGCCTGTTGTGAGATGCTTTAAGAAGAGGCCCATGTGACAATGGACTGAGGGAGGCCTCCAGCCAACAGCTCATGAGGTACTGAGTACTTAGTCGAAAAGGCCCCATGGAACAGAATCCTGCTACATCCACGTGAGTGACCTAGAAAGTGGTTCCTTTCCAGTTGAGTCTTGAGAATACTGTAGCTCTGGTAGAGACCCAGAGCCTGAGAACCCGGCTAAGCTCTACCTGGACTCCTGCCACACAGAAACTGTGAAATAACAAATATTATTATTAAATACCATCAAGATTTGGGGGTAATTTGTTATATAGCAATAGATAACAAACATAGGATCTTGTTTTTCTGTTGGAATAACAAATAACTTTAAAAAAAAACAATATCACAAACTGAGGATTAGAAAGGAGGTAATTTAATCCAATCAGAGGTGTTCAGTGAAAAAAATAAATAAAATTATATGGCCATCCAAGATTGGTTATGTTGAACTGAACTAAGAAATCAAAGGCAGCTAAAATGCGGGTGTTCATTATGCAGTAAAGTAGAAGTAAAGTAGCAATGAACAAAACAATGCATACCAGAAACGGTGCTATGATCAAGAATCCTGTGACAACACCGTTCAGTAGTTGTCAAATATTTTTGAGTTTGAGCTTTCAGGAACTGCAACAATTAACTGATGAGAATGAATAGGCAAGGAGAGAAAATATCAGAGAGGCAGGAAGACACCAGGTATTGTGGAAGCCAAAAGAAGACAGTGTTGACAGGTGACAAGAGTATCAGAATCTGCCAAACACAAAGTGAGGTAAAGGTGTAACAGTGGAGAACTGTAACCCATCCCACCACTCTTTTGACATTGTTTCTGTAAATGCTGATTCTAATTAATATGCAGCTTGCAGATAAACAACACATTTATATACAAATCCCAGGAACTAACTTCAAAAGATACAGACTTCGACCTTCAGGCATCCCAGCTCTGGGAGATTTGCTGACCTTCAACCATAAAACCAGGATGACATACACCAGACCATCGCTTGACTAGTTTTGAGGTGCTTGTTGGAAGAGACTGTGCTGGTCTGCACGTAGAGAACTTTTCAACACCCACCCCTTGATCTCTTGGTGCTTCTCTCCCTCCTTATAAAAACTTCCGCCTGCACTGAGATGTTAAGATGGGTTTTGAGACAAGAGCCCTCCATCTTCTCAGGGGACTGGCACTTGAATAAACCACTTTCCTTTTCACCAGCACCCATCTCATGAATTTGACTTTGGTTATGGCAAGCAGCCAGACCTGGGTTTGGTTACAAAGGTGAGAAGGGGCTTATGAATTTCCGCTCTGCTGGTCACTGGTGACCTTAGCACTAGTTGGGCGGTATGGCAGCCAAGGAATTAGACCCAAGTAGATGGAAACATGAGTGGGAGCAAAGGAAAGGAGGATAGCGAGGAGACAGCTACTTGCTACCAAGTATTTAGACAACTACTAAATAATTCCAAAAGATATTATTAAATAGGAAAATAATAGAAAAGGAAACACTGAAAAATGTAGTGAGCATGTGACCTTGAAGTTGCTAGGATGTTGAAATGCATTTGCAGTTCAGGATGAGAGAGCTATTAAGAGAGCAGATAAATATGGGCCTGGATGTGAAATCCCCCAAACCTTCAAAATGAATACCCTTTTGGGTTCCTGACCTCCAGTTGTAATACTGTCAAAAGACAAAAGAGATTATGACCTTTTAAAAAGGATTTTAGAGGATTAGCCAAAGACCTGGCCACAGAGAATTCTTATCTGGTAAAAGGTAAATTATATGTTGCAAATAAGTAACCAGATAATTTCCCTGGGTCAAAGGGACAGAGAAAAGCCCATTATGCTTGCAGTTTCTCAGAGAGCAAAAAATAAGCCATCTTCTCATGGGACTTTTGGTATGTTGCCTTTCTTAAAAAGTGAGAAGGGTGAAGTATGATCTTCATGAGTCCAGGGAAACTTTTAGACATAAAGACTGAGTTGAGGTTGGTGAAAGAAAAAGTGGATGCGGGGTGAAAATTGATATTAAGCATTGCTACTAAAGGTTAAGCATTGCAAAAGACAGAGGGAAAGAATGGGCGGAGAGGGAATTAATGTGCTTATTGTTGTAAAGGTGACTTTGCTTACAACATATCGAGTATATTCTACGTGTTCAATGTATCCAGTGTACTTGAGGACATGCAGACCTTTGCAGTGGTGAATATTTCAATATAAAAAAGGCATATTACAGAACAACCATTCTTACCAAAGGAATAAACTTCTGTCTTTGAAACTTGAAACAATAAATACATATAAAGCATGAAACACATGCTTTGAAGTGTGCTAACCGATCAAGATTGCACTTAGAAAGTTACCTTTCTCTGTTAAGGAACAATCTCCCCAGTTCCAAAATACAATATGTTAATTAAAGGATCTCAGGTAGCAATCACGGAATATTTTTCACGACAGACGAAGAACAGGTATACTCTGAAGACCCAAATTGTGCAGACAAAATGAGAAGGCATTTTGTCTCTTCCTGGCAGTGCATAGTTAGAGCGAATGCAAATGAATGTGCTGGCAGTAAAATTACGCTATTAACCGTCTGAAGATTGGGCTCATTACCTAAGAAAGCAAAGCATCAATTTGTAGCATTGTAACATTCTGTTCGTGCTGCTGAGCACGTGTTTGAGTGTTTTTATGTATTCTCTGCGCATTTGGGTGCATAGTGAGCACTTTGCACCAGCCTCTTGATGGAAGCTTAATTTTGTATTGTTTCTATTATATTGTTTTTCTCTAACAGGAATGATATTCTGTCTTAAAAGTAAACACTTCATTTATTCTCCAAATAATTCTATGTTCAAGTTCTTTTGGTTCACACAAATGGCATGTATAGGCTTACAGATATATTTTTAAATTGAGGCACTCCTTGGTTTAAAAAATTACATTTGAATAACATGTGAGGAAAATATCCATTTACTCCATCATTCATTCTTTTAATGTGTAAACACAGTAGAAAATTCAAGGATGAATGCGACATTGTTTCTGCCCTCAGGATGCTTTTAATAATACTATCAGTACCTTCAAATAGAACAAGTATAGAACTATCAAATCTCAGAGGAAAGAAAGAGCAGTGTATTACTTCATTCCACAAATACTGTTGACCACCTACTCTGTGCCAGGCACTGTTCCAGGGAGTGGGTGTGTAGAAGGGAATATGACAGTCATGGTCCCTGACCTTCTGCACCTGGCATCCTTGGGGAGAAATGGAAAATAAACAGACGACAAACAAATAATATAACTTCAGGCAGCCATAAGTGCTATGGAGGAAAAACTACAGAAGGACAACACAAAGCACAGTGATCATGAGCAAGGAGTGTGACTTTGAGATCATGAGGCCTCTGTGAGGAGGTGGTGGCTGAATAGAGATACAGTAATGCATAGAAGCAAGTGACTGAAGATCTGAAGTTAAGGCTTCCCAGGCAGAGACCAATGTGGAAAGACCTTGAGGCAAAATGTGCTTGGCGTATTTGGGAACAAAAAGCGCATGACTAGAGTGCAGGAGAAGGGGAGAGTGAGCAATGAGCTCACAGGTGTGGGAAGGGGCCAGATGCTATTGAGTTGGGTAGGCCACTGGAGATTTTGAGCAGATTGTGGCATGTGCCATGATTGTTCTGATGCTGCATGGAAACTCAACTGCAGAGTGGTAAGAAGGGTGACTGGGGCAGAGATGAGGCATCTGCGAACTGCCCAGGCTAGAGAGAACCAAGGAAGGATGGACACAAGTAGCCTAACCTAGAGGTGACAGATTAGAATCTAGCGTAGTCCAGTTAGAAGCAGTTGGTTTGAACTAGGGGGATAATTACCAAGGTGGTGAGAGGCGGTTCCACTTCAGCAGAAGTTTCACAAAGGAAGTGATATGGGACTATTCGAGCTGAACTTCAGTGATGGGCAGCACTGTGACAACGGGGAGGCATTCACTGATTTTTGTACTGAGTGCCTACCATGGGCTGGGCACTGGTCGGGGTGCTGGGAATATAGAAGTGCAGAGCCCTTGCTCACAGTAAGGAGAAAACTTGCCAAGAAAGTAATATTTTAAGTAAGGGTACAGAAGTAGTGAGGTAAACAATACACGTAAGCATTACTTCTAAGGATGCTTTATTTTTTCCTTTCAGTGTAGAAAACTGTATGATTAAACTCCTTTGCATGCTTGGCTCACCTTGAATTTGCAGAAGTGTAAAGTTTCTATCAGTAGAAACTCAGTTTATTGTCCAGTTGGCAAATTTCATCAGATCACTTCCTTAGAACAGTAGTTAATATTTATCTTTCCCATTCTGCTACCTTGCCTCAAAGCTGCCCACCCCACCTGAATCTTTCCCCAGATGGGTGACCCCACCTTGACTTTCCCTCCTTCTAATTCCTATTGTACACTCCTTCAGAATTAACCAACCTAAAGCATTCCAGTCATGTCCGCTCCCCAGTGCTTACAGAATAAATTTCCAGTTCCTTAGTCTGACACCAACGGACCCAACCTACATTTTCTGTTTTATCTCTAACTTCACTCTCCAACTGTTTTAATCAGATTGGATATTTTTCTTCTTTTTTGAAAAGTTATCTTTGAAATTGTGCTGAAAAAAATGTAACAAAACCTAAAATTTACCACCTTACCCATATTTACGTGTACAATTTAGTGGTATTAAGCACATTCACGTCGTTGTGTGAATCCTATCGGATTTTAAGTCACATGGTATCATTATTCCCCTAATGCTCTGGCAATTTCTTGCCTGGCCCTACCTGTATTTATATGCTTCCTGCTGGCCCCTGAAATGCCTTTTCCTTTCATTACCAATTAAAATCCTTCCTGTCTGGAAGACCAGTGCTCAGATCCTACCTCTTGCTTTAGGCTCCTATGAAACCTTATCTGGACACAGAAGGACAACTCTGTTGCTAGGTAACATACTGCTTACAAAAGGCATCTGGACTGGGAAGATTTATACATGAACTATAAATACCTGATGGGGATGGTGGACTTCCCAAATGATGACTCCGGTAATTAGGCAGGTCCCTTGTCCCTGGAGGCTAAGCCTCTGGAGTTGTTACAAGAGATAGAGAGCAGAATGACAGCTGGGGGGCAGGGGACATTACGGGGTGGAGGGATTGAGAAAAAAGGAAAAAGGACTCATGGGCAACAGTGTGGTGATTGTTGAGGGGGGGGTGTATAAGGAGATTAAATGGTAATGGGAAAAATACAAAAAAGATTAAATTAAAAAAAGAGATACTGCTTCTTACTGATCACGAGGTTTCTAATCCAGGAACATTCCCCAATCCACCCAATATTGATTTCTCTTCTTGTGCCTGAAGGGTCTGGTCTGGTGTTTGCACTGAACAAGGATCTCAGTGAAGAGAGACTCTGTAGCTGCCCTGCTGGCCAGTGGGGCTTCCTGTACTGCATCTTCATAGGTAAAATCTAAAGCCGAGTACACCCCATAGCAGTCTTGCGATGCTATCTACTTGAACCTAAGAAGACGTGGTTTGGGGTGTGGCGTCAATCTGTACACAGGTTGTCCTAAATACTAACACCCCTTGCACACCTGGACTTAAACCACTGGGGCTATACTTCAGGTGAGGGTACTAAAGTGTTGCTTACCTTTGGAAGGAGCTGGATTGCCTGCAGAATTCTTTGTCTGTGCCCAGAATTAAGGATTCCAATTTCCAGTAAATCCTGATCTTCCATAACATTGCTTCCCTGAAACAAAACCAGAAATGTTATAGGTTAAATCAAGCATTTTTATTATGGCAAATAATGATTTATTTAATACAGAGACAAATAACCAACATGTGATATGAGTTTTACAGACAGAAATGGAGTCATTTTTCTGTGAGGGTGAGGTTAGAGGGGGTCCCCTATGTTGAAAGCTCTGGGAAAATGTCCTTTCCCTCACCAAGACTCTCCTGGCTTACTATTTCTGATTGGATTTTCTGTATAAGGGATTCATTCCTAAGATTTAAAACTCTGTCCCTGTAAAAATGTAAATGCTTCTAGGAAGTGTTGCCATTTAGAACTATCAGCGATCTATACATTGATGGGAATGAATCAGTTTTGTTCCCCCGCCCCCCCCAGGAAAACAGATATTGTGAGCACATGGAAAAATTGCTTGTACAAGGCAAGTTAAAGTGAGAATTAATCTTAAAATATTGACTACCAGACACCTGGTCAAGACGTGGGAATAGAACAGTGAATGAGATGCAGGCCCCTGCCCACAGCTGTCTTCAGTCCTTCTAGTGCAGTGACGGAAACAGCCTGTTGGAAGGCAGTTGGAATAAATGTGCTGTGATGGTGACACATCCTGGAGAGCCCAGAGGGATCAGGGGAATGACTCAGAGGAGATGATGTCTAATCAGGTATCTGAAGGATGGTGAGGACTTAGCATTCCAAAGAGGAGAGACAGGGGAGAGATTATGGTATGGTCCGATAGCTAAGAAAGACCAGAGTGTCCTTGGGAGCATCAAGTTCTGGGATAAGTCGAAGAGAGGAGCAAAAGGTCATAGTGGAAAGGTCAGCCAAGGCCGGACACACAGACACCATATGGCATGCTGAGGAATGCAGCCCTCATCCTGCCCACATGGGGATCCATGGACAGATTTTAAGGAGTTACATCATGAGATCCCAAACTTAGAAAGATCACTTTGGTTTCTGTGGCTAGGCCTCAATTTGCTTATCTATAAAATGATGAAGATGAGCTACACAATCTGCGAGGACAAGCCAGTCCTGAATTTTCCGATTTCATTGATTTTTTTACATCTCTGATTAATATAGAAAAATGTATAGAATGCTTATTTTTGTCTTTTGGGGTTTATAAGCTAGTTTCCCTTTAAATCGAGGAGTCTACAGAAAAGTTCAAAAATTGAGATCACTATTTTTTTTTGGACAAATCAAACTCTTCTTAATGAGTAACACAAAAACACTTATGAGTAGAAATTAAAGAATACCCATTTGTGGAGAGCAGTGGGTACTTATGAACATTCACAGCAGAAGAAAATGAGTTGGACAGGTCAACCTGGCAGGCAGGGAGACCATTAGGAGGCCACGGCAGTTGTTCTAAGGATGACGTGGGATTAGACTGAGGTAGCGGTCATGGGAGACGGAAGGAAGTAAGAGGACTTGAGAACTATCAGGAAGTACAACTTGGCCGTTGAATACGTGGAGTGATGGAGACGCGCAGAATGCACATTGCTTCCGAGCCTGGGCAAGAGAGGTGGTTCATGATGGCCTTTCTTGAGCTAATAAAGGAGAGGGGGACAGTCTTGTGTGCTGCAAAATGAGACTAACACCTTTCCCTGGACAGGGACAGAATAGATGGATGTAAACAGTTTCACATTAGGCTACATTGTAAATGGATCAATGACCGGTCTTAGAAAAATGAAGGCCATTAGAATTGTACCATAGCTAGGGATTTCACATGGACAAAACCTTCTACCTACTCCTAGTATCATTCCTATGCTTAAGCAACCCTGGAGTTCCTGGAGGAGGCCGAGCGATCCAGGTACACAGCAGCATGATAATGAAAAGCCTAATGAAAAACAAATAAAGCCAGTCTTGGCAATACGCCATAGGAAACATTGCTCTCAAGAAATTACTCAGTGCACACAATAGAGCATGGCTAAGAATACAAATGACTTCACTTTGAAATGGCGTTATTATTTTCAGAAATGGACTACTGTGCCATAAGCGGGATATATGGAACAATTCACATTTGACTTTTACGCTTTGAGGGATTTTCCAAAAGGAGTCACCCAGCTCTTAAAATAAAAAAATAGTAACAAAAAACCTTTGGCCCTTTATGTTTTAGACCATTACCAGGTTTTCCATGGACTAAATTACCAGCCTACAACTTCAGCTCAGAAAATATAGAACCTGGTTTCTTTGTACAGGCGCAAAGCACACCAGGATCCTATAGTCTGAACTAGCTACTACCTAGAGGTAATCCTGCAAACTTGATTTCCGTGTTTGAATACTGAAATGATTGGAAGAATTGAGAATTTAAAGACCACTTTTCTTTCTCTTACCTACCAATATACCATCTTCTTTATCTTCAGTAAGAGAGGAACCTTTCAGAAGAACTGAGGGGAAGTGAGACTTTTCCTTGGGTCAAATTCCCTAGCACACAGGATAATCACCAAGCATTTTTGAAAAATGAGTGAAAATGATGGGGAGCAAAATGCAAATGGTAAGAATGTGCCTGGGGGAAATGGTACTAATTGTAGAAATGTAAAGAAAATGATTCACTGCCCTGATGAGACATGTTATAAATTTTCTATTTTTGCTCTTATTTCAATACATAGGGATACCAAAAATATCCTGGTCCATCACCTAGCCAGTCTTTTGTTCAAAACAGCACCAGGCTTGGAATCTAAAGATGTAGATCTGAGTCTTGTCTGCGTAAACTTGGCTAAGTCATTTATTACTTGTGAGCCTCTGGTCCTCCCCATAAAATGAAGCACTTTAATGAACATCCTCTCAGTTCTAAATGTCATGATTTCAGTCATGTCCAACTTTTGATTAGTATCATTGTATATAAGAATAGGTTGTATAATTTGAAATTACATTTTATTGTTTCAGAACTTGTAACCTAAAGTTAGCTTCAAGAAGTAATTATAGAGAAGTGCAAGAATGCATTTATTTTGACAAATTCAACTCAGTACTAGGAACTTACAAAATTTTTTATTAGGCAGTGAGAGAATACTTTATTTTTATAATGTCATGGATTCTCACAGCTTTCCAGAGAAAAAAACTTAAATGTTTCAAGTCTTACAACTAACCATTTTGTTTGTTCTTAGGTAACAGTCACACCCTCAGGAACAATAAACATTTCCATTTTTCCGAGGGAGGGGAAATTCATTCTCGCATTATCACTTGCCTTCACTAAATTTTAGACCATCTCAGCTTAACTCATTTTTTTCGTGATGAAACTGAACATCAAGGGGGGGGAATTGGGACAACTGTAATTGAGCAACAATAAAAAAATAAAACTGAACATCAGCTCCAGCTTTCTCCCTCCTCCATCCATTTTTCACATGGCTGCCAGATCAGGGGGTTTGGGAGGAGAGCTCTGATCTGTCCATCTCCTGCTTAGTCACCTACTCTGCGGCACTGCACCTCCACCTCGCAGCACATGCGCTGTCTCTACTTCCTCATCTCCCAAAGGCCCCTCAACCCACCACCATAAGCGTTTACCCCCATCAATCCATGGAATGTCTCTGCCCAGGGTTATAACAATGACCTCTCAAGTGCCATATGTAGCTGAATCTTTCAATTCTCATTTCAAGGACTCAGTGGCCACATGTGGCTGCTGGCTACTGTACCGGATGGCACAAATACAGGACCTTTCCCTCAGTGTAGCAAGTTCTTTCCGACAGTGCTTCTCTGCAGCTGAAGACATCGAAGCTGGCTGAATCACACAGAGTGGGCAAAAGCGGTGAGGTAACAGGGAATCAAACACAGGGAGTCAGAAACACTCATGCATCATTCTCAGGATATAATTGATGTGCTTCTTAGTCAAAGTTCACGAACATTAAGTTTATGGTCTTCAGCAAATTCTCTCCTAATCTTTCAGCCATTAAAACAACTAGCAACTAGTTCTACTTTCATTAGTGTTCCTTTATTATGGTGTTAGAAATCTATGCTACCAAAATGACAAATCAAGTTGAAAAATTACTTATTTTCTTAGCATGGTACCAGGCATGTTGCACAGTGTGTTTAGAAAATAACACTCAGTAAATGAAGCTGTTAAGTTAATGACTTACTAGAAGGGTCAAAGGCCCAAGGCAGTGTTTTTAGAACAGATGTTCCTTTACTGACAAGAAATATCTAATCCAGGGGGTCTTTATTGCTTTCTTAAATTATGGAGTAAAGAAAAACAATCAAATATCTGTGTACTGAGAGCTGGAAGCTGAAGTTCCTCTGACCATGTGGGGAGTGATTTACATATTATATTTTTTCAGCCGTGACAAACTAATAAGATGTCCAAATAGAATAAAAAGCAGTGTTTTGCACTCAATGATCCATTAGAAATAGAACAGCTATTATTGAAATCTTCTTTCAGCAATATCTGTGCTGGCTGCTTCTGTCTCCTAGAACTCCGGCTCTAAAACTTCTCTTATTTTTAACCACCTTAGTACCATACGTATTATATTAATTTAGAAACCTTTCCTTCACATTGCATATTATATAAAATGCTAGCAAAACATATTGAAGGATCATAGAGAACTGTTTTCTTCTTAATATAAGCTTGAGTTGGATGTTATTTATTCTCTTTTCAGTCCAAGCCTGAAAAATTACCAAGAGGATGCTATTATTGGAGAAAATTTCTTTTGCTCTATAATGAACTAAGTTAGATTCTTCTCCACAGTTTGCGTGACCTTAAGTATTTAAATATTTAAGACGGAATGTTTGAATAGTACAATGACACTAAGATCTTGCAAACTCGCACATGGAAAAACATGCATTCCAGTTTATCTTAATATAATTTTTACAGCCTAAATGACACGGTGGTATAAAACTACAAGTATCCCCTTGCTTTTCAAAAATTCACATTACACCACTGGCTTTCATGAAAGACCTACATTAGTACCTCTGTTTGCTAACCAAAAGAAATCTGAAGAGCAGTTTTGATTTTAAGAAAAAAAGCAAAAAGCAAAAATAGTGTTCAGTGTTTGTTTTGTAGGGAACCATCGGAGAGGTAGCTGCACCCTCACTAGCCAGAGTGTCCCCACCAAGCTCCTTCCCCAGGAGCCACACTCAGTGTCCCAGCGTCAGCCCACCACAGCTTTGAACTCTGGGAGCAGCTGAGCTTCCTTCAAGTATCTGTGCATCCCTTAGCAAGACATGTCCTGAGGTATCTGAGAAGCATAAGAGAGCTCATAAGGGTATTATGCTTAATGTAAAACTGGACACAATTAAGCATTTCAATCATGGTGAACAAAATAAAAACATTATATATGTGTTGGACTTGGGGTCTGGGGATATTCAAAAATTGTCCTATATAAATTAATGATAATTGCTTCTTTGCTTTATGTCATTTCCACTTAAAAAAGTTTTCACAGGTACACTCTACTTTTGTATAGTAGGGAAATGTTTGCATACATAATATTCTTGCAATAACAATGCTATCTCTTAGCTTCTATTAGGGCTAAGGGGGCACATTTAAGTAATCAGGTATTTATTTGTTGAAGTATTGAACAAGGCTTGGTGATATCATAAATTACAACTATGATTCCTTTGAGACATGTATTTCTGTAGATTTTAGGATTATCTAAACTTATAAAAGACTGTAAAGTCATTTATACAGTAATTTGTACTGTCTTGGTCAAAAGTTTCATAGCTACAAGAGAGGAAGCCTGTTTATTTTTAAGGATGTTAACCAAGCAAGCCCTACAAGAAGAAAAGCTGATGTGAACAAAACTTATTTTTATGCTCTTATTTTTCTCTTGATACGTACATATGAAAGTAAAAAGCTTATCAACATCTACTGTCTTCTTTCAGTTTTCACACTTAGAGAGGTTGGTGTAAGTTAACATAAAGTGCATACTTACTGACTTCTCATTCTCTGCCAGACACTGTTCCCAGTATATCACAGACATCAGCTTATTTAATTCTCACAACACCTCTATGAGGTAGGTAGCTAAAGAATTTGCTCCCATAGCTGGATCGTCTTTCTCATAACTCTTACCTGATACAGCCTCCAGGGAGATTAGAGTAGAAGCGAAAAGTTTCAGTAAAAAAAATGTGGCTGGCCCTGAATCATTTATATTTCACTTTAGAGCCATATGAAACTCACATTTGAAAGCCAGTGTTCCAACTTTTTTTATGTCTGATTTCACAGTGTTAAGCAACAATGACTCCCTCTATATGGAAGAGAATTTGGAAAGCTGTCGGATCCATTCTTCCCTCCTCTGCTCCAGTCCTATCTGCTCACTGAGTCACAGAATCAGGGTTGGCAGCAACGTGGGGGCCTTCCTAGTCTAAATGATTCCTCACTAACCACAGAGCTTTAACTTCCCTCTCTTTTGAAGTGTGATGTCTAGGTTGGGTTACACCACTCCCAAAAGGGGTAGGGCGGATATTAAATGCCTTAAATGGTCTTCCCAGCAGCTTAGTTTGAGCAGGGGGTGAAGATGGGGTTGGGGGACACCTCAGTCCTACTCCGTTAGCTCCCACTGTGCTTCAGACTGGGTGTGACAGGAGAGCTATTAGAATGATACGCCAAAAGTGGAGATGAAAGAAAAACAGCAGCTGTCCTGAGTTTTTTTCCAATCACAAGCTGTGAAGTATTGTAAAGGAATTTTCCTTGGGGAGGCTGCCCATAATCTTGGCAGGCATCCGATTTTGTTCTTGCATCTAATATGCTGAACATTTCTCAGTGTCTCACAAGAGAAAAGTGAGCAGCAGTGAGGTTAGTTTGGACACCTTGATTTTTTAAAGTTGAATTTATTGGGAGGGATATTGGTTTACAAAAACATACAGGTTTCAAGCGTACAACTCAATAAAACATCATCTGCACACTGTATCGTGTGCTGATCACCACCCAAAGTAAAGTCTCTTTCCATCCCCATTTGTCCCCGCCTTGCCCACTTCCACCTCCCCCACGCCCCTCTCCCTCTGGTTGTCACCATACTGCTGTCCATGGCTGTGCCACACCCTGACATTGAGAGGAGAGGAATAAGGCACCTTTGTATTTACAACAGGATCCTCCTGCAAATGACCTCTCACTGGCGACACTGATCCCCAAAAGGAAGAGCTCCTCTTTGGAGAAGCAAAAGGAATTTCCCCTGGATACGAGCAACACAAGCACAGGCGATGAAGCCGGAAAGAGAGCCTAAAGTGATTACCTACCAGCCATGAACCTTTACTAAGTAACAGGTACTTTGTTCATCTCATTTATACACCATACAATGATCTTGTAAGATAAGTAATGGTCTTCATTTCATAGACAAGGGAACTGAATCTCAGAGCTGTAAAACAATGTAGCCAAGTGCACACAGTTAGTATGCTATGGACCTGGGACCGGTGTTTGCTTCTGTCGGACGCTGATGCTCACACTTCCTGCACTGCAGAAAGGGAACAAATGTGCAGAAGGAGATGTTTTCTGGATGGACTCAGGAGATGTGCAACAGTGCCCAGAAGTAACTTCCACGGCCCTATTTTCACACACACACAGCCTGACAGCTATTGATGCACCGACCCCCGAGAGTGACTGCTACTGTTTCTCCAACACATTTCATTTCAAATGAATTACCTTCTAAAAAAATTAAGTGGTTAGTTCTTCCAACCACCTTAGTGTCATCCAGAGTTAAGCCCGTTAAAATAAGTGACCCAGGACATTTCTGGCTAAAGTACCAAGTAACCTGCGGTGTTCTGAGCCACGACTGGGGAGGGAGGTGGGAGATAACGGCGCAGTGTTGAGGGGGCATGTCTCAGCTCTTCTGTAGAGCCTTGTCAAACCATCTGCATGACGGTCTGGGGACATGGGGTCCTCACGGTCAGGACCATGTTTCAGTATCTTTCCTGTAGATGTCTTCCAAAGCATGGATTTAAGATGGAAGATTTGTGAAAATGAATTAATAAGGCAGAGTATGTCTGGAAACGGATTAAGGACGTGTACGTCTCTAACTTAAGGTGTTGTTATATCCAGAGAAAAGAGAGTCAGTTGTAGTCCCGAGGAGGCTATTGAGGCTGAAGGAGCTTGTGGCGGTGACGGTGCACAGGGCAGACCCCTGGGAACTGGCAGACCAGCATAAAGGCGACTCGGTAGTGCCTTCAGGAGATGGCTGTCCTCCAGAAGCAGACACCTTGAGATTTAAGGATGATGGGGTAGCCTGATAGATTCAGACACAGCCAAATAAACTTAACAGGAGAGGAGCAGAGAGGACAAGAAAGGCAGGAGAGAAAGTGTTGTTTATTAAGGATGGAGTTGGTAGTGAGGGGAGGAGTGTTGCCAGACAAAATACAGAAGTTCCAATTTAACTAGAATTGTGGAGTTTTTGTGTGTGTGTGCGTGCTTAATCTGGAAGTCTTAGAGAGGAGGCCATTGAATACTGGAAATGAGCTGCCGCTCCTTCATTTAGTCAACATATACTTGTTCAGTTAATATTTGATGAGCATTTATTATGTGCCAGGCACTGGGCTAGGTCCGGGGGCACACTGAGAACAGGACAGTAAAGGCCCCTCTAGTTTTAAAGTTTACAGTCTAGTGGCAAAAACAGGAAAATAACCAAATAGAAAATAATACAGGTAATTATCATTTAGCGACGTTTTATATATGCCAAGCACTATTAAGCGCTATACCTTGTTTCCTGCTCAAAACAACTCTCGAGGATGGTACAATTACCGCCCTTATTTACAAATGAAGAATTGAAGACACAGAGAAGCTAATAATTTGCCCAAGATTACACAGCTCGTAAAAAGTGCTCTACAGGACATTAATACAGTGATGTGGTTTAAACAATTACAAGGTTTCCCTTGTAGGGAGACTATGTTAGAAAGACCAGTCTGGAAAGCCCCTCTGCGAAGGTGACGTGTAAGCTGAGCTGTGAGAAACTGGAAGGAGCAGCTCGACCAGGACCAGAGCCATCGGAAGAGCATGGAGGGCAGAGGGAACAGCAGGTGCACAAGCAACGAGGTGAGAAAGGAGCCTGGCCTGTTCCGGGAACAGACAGAAGGATAGTGAGACTTGGTTTCGGTGACGGAGGGGGAGACAGGACATTAGGTGACGTAGGGCCTTGAGGACCCTACAAG
This sequence comes from Glossophaga mutica, assembly GCA_039655065.1. Taxonomy (NCBI): domain Eukaryota; kingdom Metazoa; phylum Chordata; class Mammalia; order Chiroptera; family Phyllostomidae; genus Glossophaga; species Glossophaga mutica. The sequence goes on along the minus strand of CM077304.1, from coordinate 17,445,652 downwards.
GACTTTGACTTTGGTCTAAGTGTGATGGGAAGCATGGAGGACGCAGGCTGGCTTACACTTTCACCTGGCCACGGTGTGAAGGATGGAAGCTGGCCGATACGGAAGTTAAGCTAAACCACCCACCTTGAAGTGACAGCTCAGAAACTCTAAATCTGAGGGAAATGCAATGAAAGAGGACTTGTTGAGAGCCATGGGGACTGGGAATCGAGTTCCTGAACTAAATATAGTTTTTCACTTGAATTAAAAAAAAGCCAGACAGCAAAGCTGACAGTCAGAATGGTCTTTGATATGGTGTATAAACTGATACAGCTGCGGGTGGAGATTGAGTACAGTAACACCTATTAATATGTAAACATTCACACTCCACGGACGCAGCAATTCTCTTTCTAGGTTGTGGCAGACGTTGCTGGCCTTCTCTCCAGCTGCCTCCTGCTATGGAGGCTGGACAAACAGAAAGTTCTCAGCCTGCCTTGAAGCTATGGTTGGACATGTGACAGTATTTGCCCACTGGGAAACTTCTAGAAAAGCTCTTGCTTTTCTGATTAAAAGGGAACAATTCACCTGGTACCCTCCGGTGTCGATATGAAAGTGGCTGTGGACTTCCCCCAGGATGAGGGGGGCCAATTGTTTATACAAAATATCAGAGATGGGTTCACAGTCCATGGTCATCAAAAACAAATGTCCCCACTGGATATCTGTAAGAGGCCGAGCATTGACTATGACAGAATTAGTCCCCGGATGAGAAAGGCCATTTAAAGCTCTGTCCATCTGTTGCACCCAAGCTGCTCTGACCACTGTTGATCCATCACTGAAAATGTCAGTGATGTTACTATGGCATGCAATGGAGTCATAATGGAAGCAGCAGGGTATTTAAAACTTAACTTAGACACACCTGGGCATGATAACCACGAAGAACGGAGAAGGGATATTAGAATGAATAGAAATTAGGAGGGGGAGGTGTCAATCTATCAAACTGCCTCCTCCGGAAGTGGGCTGTCATCTGCCTCATCTGCTGGTGCCTTGATCTGGGATTTGCAGCCCCCAGAACTGTGAGCAATTTCTGTTGTTCATGAGCCTGCCCATGGCATTTTGTAACAGCACCCCAGATGGACTAAGACATACAACAACATTGGAGCTGAGTGTGAGGAGAGGGTCACTGTGGGTTAGACAGGCAGGAGGCTAAGCCGACCAAGGGGTTAAACTGAAAGCTGAGCAAAATCACAACAAAGAAGAGTCCCTTGAGCTTTTGTATTGCTATCTGGTTCCACTGTTTGGCCTTGGGTTGAATATAAAGGGAAAATTGGTGCAAGGCACATAAATACCCCTTTCCATTGTTTAGCATCTACACCATAAAGGATACCCTTGCCTCATTTTCTCCCAACATTTTCTTCACTAAATAATACTAGCTGACCAGAACAGAGCAAGTGGAGAAAGGAAAGGGAGACAGCCTTTCTCCTAGTGAATTTGGCAATGTCTCCTTGCCAAATTTTTCTAATTAAAGAGAGAGACATTCTTCGGTTTTACTTCTAAAATATTCAACTGGTACTTCATAAAGCCCTTCATACGAAGTTGAGCATTATTAAAGATAAATGCATCTTGTCTAGGTTAAAGCTGTTGTTAAATAGGCCACAGAGACTCCTATTTCTTTCTATTTGGTGTTACATGGCCTGTGTTCTTCATTAGGTAGCTAACTTTTGGGGAGAAATGACCATGCCTTAAGTATTTCTGCGTCTTCCCCATCACCTGTTTGCTAAACCTTAAATAAAATAAAAACCTGAAAGGATACATGCATCAATAAAAACATGAAGCACAGATTTGTAAAAACACCAGTCTAAAGAAAACTAAGCAAGTTTGTATGAAATGGCTTAAAAAGTTTGAGCTGACAATTCTAATATTTAGGATGTCAAAATTTTTCCTTAATTGAAGGAAATACAAAGATGGAATTTCCGGTACATGATAACCAAAATGTTCTTAATTTCTTTTGAGTTTTGCAAATTCTCATGATTTGAGTTTCATCCAGGACTGTCAGTTGAGACATCTGATAGTCTAAAAGCATTTAGAGAATTAGGATCCCATATGGCTCAAAAATATTTCCTATCCGGCAGGGAAAAATAGAACTTGCTGTGAAAATAATACTGGTATTGCCTTCAATTTATGTGTACAAGAAGTACAAATGAGTTTAAATCATTATTTATGATATAAGAATCATCATAGTGACCATCAAGATCAATTACAATGAAGTAAATAGGAAGAATATACAATTACCATAATCATGCCATGTTACGAGAATGCAGAAGTATATTCCAAAGGAACAAGAGTAATGGAGTTATGTTTTCTCTTACAGAAGCAGCACTCATCGGAAATAAGCACTGAATTAGGAGCCCTGGCTTGTCACTAACTAATTGTGTAAACTGGGAAAAGTCATTTAACTTTCTTGGACTTAATTTTCTCAACTGTACAATGATGAAGTTGGCCCAGGTGTTGCCTCTAACATAACACCTGTTTTTGAACAGAAAATAAACCTCCTCATGTACTTACATTGTCTGAAGAATAACTCTTCTTGCTCGGAGGAAGTATTTTATTTAAATGAGTGCTCAGAGACACATTCCTATAATGATGACAGAGGACAATGACTTGGGTTCAGCCAACTGCACCAACAGTAATAATAACAGCTGTTCATATCCACTGAGTATTGACTGTGGGCCAGACGCCGCTTTAATCCTCAGAAAAATTCTATGAAATAAATATTACTATTAATACCCCCACTTTACACATGAGAAAACTGAAGCTCATTGTTACCTAGGAACTTGACCGAGACCACCAAGTAAGTGGTCGAGCTGGTGTGGCAACAGCACAGAGGATAACGAGAGCAGAGGACCAGGCGTCCCCGCGGCTCGTGGTTTCTGGACAACTCGCCTTCCACACAGAACTGGATGCAGGTGGATGTGGTCTCTCCCTGCTAGTCCGGTGGTCTGCACTCAGCCCTTCCCCACAATCTCCATTAAGGGCCTAGAGATTATGAAAAAGAACATGGAATTTGGGGCTCCTGGGCTCACATTACAGTTTCGCTCTTCAGTAGCAGAGTGACTCTGGACAACTAAGCTTCCTATCTTCATCTGTAAACTGGGGTAACAGTGACGCCTCCCTATAGGGATGTGGTGTGCAATGCTTATGGAATTGCTTTATAAACTATAAGGCAAAATTGCTAAAAATAAAGCATGTCTGCTAGGAACTACTCCCCCTCCCCTGTTAAGTACACAGAGCTATAAATCTAGTTTTATGTTGTTTTTGCCAGAAATAGCCTATTCTGAAAGAGGCAGCATGTGTGGTGGAAAACAAATGTAGGTTTTATTCCTAGCACCGCCACTTACTCAGCTTTGTGGCCATGGGCAAGATGCTTCATTGGGCTCAGAGGGGTTTCATGCTTGGGGTATAATACTCTGTGGTTACCGTCTTGAAATTCTTCATACTTCTTTCTTTGAATTTGGATTTTGTATGTGAAGACTGCTGGGACACTAGACTATGCGGTGGGGTTTCTCACCTCTCCCTGGATAGGTTCCATTGAAAACCCCATCACTGCTTCTGGCCCCTGAGCACTGCTTGGACTTCCCCGATCTACCCAGGCTCCAGACTGCTGCTGCTCTTCTCCCCACTCCCATCTTGGGTCCAGGGACTGACACAGGGTGGGTTGGGATCGGGCACTCACACTTGATGGCATCTGGGGGTGAGGAATGGTATTCCCTGTCTCCCTGCTACCCCCAATGCTGGCAGGATTCCAGAACATCTCTTGGGTAGAGGGCCCGAGTTTACCCTCAGTCCGGGTGCCAAATATGTTCTGAAACAGAGACATTTAAAAATCCTTGGAGGTCCCCTGTCTCCCATGGATTGGAATGACAGGCCCCTGAGAAAGGCTTGACTTCCCCAGACTCTGCTCAGGCTGAGGGGCTGCTCATTGGTCAGGCGCTGATGGGAGGCGGAGCTCAGCCAGAGTCAGGGTCTGCCATGAGGCACCTGGGTCTGCATTAGGAGGTGGGGTCCCAGGCATTGGTGAGGGTTTGCCTTCCCTGGCAAGTATCTGTGCCTGGCTCCCTTGGCTGGTGCTGTGCCTGGGGGCCTTCTCCCTCCCTCCTTCTAACCTTTAGCCTTCTTGAGTTTGGCTTACCTTTGTCTCTTTTGGCCAGCTCAAGGCATCATTTGGATGTCATGAAATAGGAATTGTGCAAATTTGCTGATTCTGCATATGAGTTAGATCTCATATTTGCATTTAAAATTTACATTGCACAATATTAAAAATGGCAACATGTATGCTAATAACATTAAGTTTTAACTTTATTTTAATTCGGAACATTAAATGGTAAATTAAAAAACAGCATGGCAAATCCAGAGAGAGATTGAGGAAGAAAGGAAAAAAAAGCTTTAGGGACTTCTGGCCAAGATGGCGGCGTAGGTGGACACACTGTGCCTCCTCTCGCAATCAAAATTAAGGACAACAAAAATTTAGAACCAAAAAAACCAATCAGAACAGATAGAAAATTGAATTGTACAGGAAGTCCGATAATGATTCACCCAGACCGGTGAGAGGGGCGGAGTCGGCGGCTGGTGGAGAAGAATCACGGCAGGAAAAAGCAGTGGCTAGTGGTCCTGGAAGTGCAGGTGGTGGTTGGCACACCCCAGGCACACAGGTGGCAGTTACTGGGCGCAGAGAGGCAACAAGCAGACCAAGCAAGGCGCACAAGGCGGCTGACCGCGGTCACACATTCGTGCACAGATAAACCAGGCCAAAACGGGCAGCAAGACAGACTGCGCAACCCAGGGTCCTGGCGCCAGGAAATAAAACCTAAAAGCACCGATTGAAAACACTTGTGGGAGCCCTGGCTGGTGTGGCTCAGCGGTTTGAGCACAGGCCTGCAAACCAAAGGGTTGCAGGTTCAATTCCCACTCAGGGCACATGCCTGGGTTGCAGGCCAGGTCCCCATTGTGGGGCGGTGCAGGAGGCAACCACACATTGATGTTTCTCTCCCACTCTTTCTCCTTCCCCTTTCTCTAAAAATAAATAAATAAAAATCTTAAAAAAAAAAAAAAAAAGAAAAAGAAAACGAAAACACTTGTGGGGACTGAGGTGCCTGGAGAGAATCCCAGCCTCACAGGAGAATTTGTTGGAGAGACCCACCGGGTCCTAGAATGTACACAAGCCCACCCACATGAAAATCAGCACCAGAAGGGCCCAATTTGCTGGAGGAAAACAGTGGAAGGGACTGGAATTAAAGAGCAGAGCAAATGCCATCGTTCCCTCTCGGACCCCACCCCCACATACAGCATCACAACTCAGCGACTGGGCTGCCCGCCCTGGGGAACACCTAAGGCTCTGCCCCTCACTATGTAACAGCTGCAACCAGACCAAAAAAAACCCCACAAAACCCAAAAATGGCTCAAATGGGAGAATAGATCAGAGCCCCAGAGCCAATTCATCTAAGCGACCAAGAGAATAGCCAACCTATCGGATGCACAGTTCAAAGTACTGGTCATTGGGATGCTCACAGAATTGGTTGATTTTGGTCGCAAATTAGATGAACAAATGAAGGCTACACTAAGTGAAATGAAGGAAAATGCACAGGGAACCAATAGTGATGGGAGGAAAACTGGGACTCAAATCAATGGAGTGGACCAGAAGGAAGAAACAAACAACCAAACAGAAAACAAGGAAGAAACAAGAAGTCGAAAAAATGAGGAGAGGCTTAGGAACCTCCAGGACATCTTTAAATGTTCCAACATCCGAATTATAGGGGTACCAGAAGGGGAAGAGGAAGAGCAACAAGTGGAAAAGTTATTTGAACAAATAATAAAGGAGAACTTCCCCAATCTGGCAAAGGAAATAGACTTCCAGGAAGTCCAGGAAGCTCAGAGAGTCCCAAAGAAGTTGGACCCAAGGAGGAACATACCAAGACACATCATAATTACATTAGCCAAGATTCAAATGAAGGAGAGAATTCTAGAAGCAGCAAGGGATAAGGGGACAGTCACCTACAAAGGAGTTCCCATCAGACTGTCAGCTGATTTCTCAAAAGAGACCTTACAGGCAAGAAGGGGCTGGAAAGAAGCATCGCAAGTCATGAAAGTCAAGGACTTACATCCAAGATTGCTCTATCCAGCAAAGTTGTCATTTAGAATGAAAGGGAAGATAAAGTGCTTCTCAGATAAGGTCAAGTTCAAGGAGTTCATCATCACCAAGCCCTTATTATATGAAATGTTAAAGGGACTTATCTAAGAAAAAGAAGATCAAAAAAATGACAGTAAAAAGACAGCAAACTCACAAATATTAACAACCACACCTAAAACAAAAGCAAACTAAGCCAACAACTAGAACAGGAGCAGAAACACAGAAATGGAGATCATATGGAGGGTTAGCAACAGAAGAGTGGGAGGAGGAGAAAGGGGGAAAAGGTACAGAGAATAATAGCACAGACAGTAGGTAGAAAATAGACAGGGGGAGGGCAAGAATAGTGTGGGAAATGTAGAAGCTAAAGAACTTATGACACATGGACATGAACTAAAGGGGGGGAATGTGGGTGGGAGGGGTGTGCAGGGTGGAGGGGAATGATGGGAGAGAAATGGGACAACTGTAATAGCATAATCAATAAAATATATTAAAAAAGAAGAAAAGCTATACATGTAATTTTGGTGGTACTTTTACCCCTGCTTTTTGAATAAAGGGCCTCACATTTCCATTTTAAACTGAGTGCCACAAATTATGTAGCTGGGGATGCTCTCAGCAATGTGAGCTTTGTCTAATCATCTAGTACCTGCCTCACTCCACAGGTACACCTGCATCAGGTCTGTAAGTTCGGTACAGGAGCATGAATAGCTCATGCTCTATCCAGTTATCTCTGATTCTGTCTGTGTCTCCCTGAGAGAGTAGAAAAGGAGAAATCAAGGCCCTGCCTTTGGAAAGGATGAAGGCCATTTAACCCTAACAAGGGCAATGCTTCACTAGACAACAACTAGACATAACTTTCCATATGTAAGGCTGTGGGTTGGCTTAAAAATATGAGGATAATGAGAAATATTGTAACTTGCTTGGTCTTCTGGGGCTATTCGTTGAGTCAGTCATTTCTTCTCTCATTCACTTATACTGTCATTTCACAACTTACCATACTGCACACATTTTGTTAAACATTAAGAATTCAAAAGTGCTTAAGACATTCTCTCTCTTAAAGGAGCTGAAAGTCAGCAAGGGTGGAGGCAGGAAGGAAGAAGGCTCATAAGTAGAGAATCATTTTTTTAATGACAGGAAGTGCACTAATTATGGTTGAACAGAGAAAGGACTCCTGGAGTACATGGGCATGGACCAGGAAAGGCATTGTGGGGAGGGTGACATGTCTGACATACACTAAGTGCCGAGTCAAAGTTAGCCAGGACACGGAAAATGGTAGAGGCCGGGAGGACAGGGCACCGTGTGGCTTGGTTACGGCACAAAGGCATTGAGACCAGAAACAGTGCGGTGAGAGCACAAAGCAGCAAGCGGGGCCCTGTTAATTCAGCAGGAGAGACGGGAGGGCAACACCAAGTAGTGAGCTTCTGTAGTGCTGCATTCCTAACGGGCTTCATCCTGTCGCTCTGGGCAGCAGGTACCAAAGCAGTTCTGTGCCTGGAAGGGGGAAGTGTGGATGCGAAGGGATAACGCTGGAGGTCAGAAGTGAGGGGCCGATTTAAGATGCTCTTAGAGCAACTGATACAAGAGACGATGATGGACTGAACTAGGGCAGTAGTAGCAAGGGTGGTTCTGTATTAAAGAAATAGTAAAGAGTTAAAATGGGCTGGACTTACTATGAAATACAGGTAGGAGGGAGCCGAAGGGTGGAGCCAGGATGACTGCTACGTCTAAGGGGTCAGGGGAGAAACAGACCTCGGGAGGAGGTGTCGATTTTGGAGTGCAGTGGGGAAGAATAATGGTGTGTTCTGTTGCGGATGTGGTTAGGGGCCTATGGAAATGGCAGGTGGAGATGGCAGCTGGCGGAGGAGGCTGGAGTTGTCAACTTGGGGACGATCAGAGTCTAGGTGTTGGTAGCCGTGAGTGTGAGATGGATGGAAGCACCTACAGGGGAGACCATGAGACAGGGAAGGAAAAGAGGAAGATAATGAGGAAAAGAGGTGAGTGTGTTGGCACAGAAGCCAAGAGGGCAAAGAATTCCCAAATGAGGACAGGAACCACCTGTTAAGTATGGCAGCGAGATCCTAAAAAAAGTGGAAAAGGTCCTTTGATTTGGTAATACAGAACAGCTCAGAGGGATCGCAGGGAGGGTTTTTAGGAGAACCGTGGGAACAAAAGCCAGATCTAAGTGGGCTGTGAGGTGAAAGGAGCGGGGACAGTGAAGACAGATGACTTTTGGAGCAGCTAGGGTAAGAGAGGAGAAAATTTGGAGCACAGCTGAAGGAACAGGAGCAAGGGAGAATTGCTTTATTTTCTTCTTTTCTTTCTCTTTAAAGTAGGAGACACACAAGTTTACAGGCAGAAGAAAGGGACATGAAGAGGGAAAGCCTGAGACGCAGGAGAAAAGAACTGGTGGGGGCAGGAAGGGCGGGCTCCTTGCACTCCCCACCCCACCCTTGGAGGAAAACGTGAGGATGGCTGAGGACGCAGACCCTGAACTCTGGGGTCCTCCACAGCTGCTCCCTCTGCCTTCGCTGGCCACATCCATTCCTCAGACTGTCTCCGCTGCTGACATTGAGCTGCCAAACTGCTGGAAAACATCAGGTGACTGTGATGAGTGGGTTCTCTGCAGACTCCTATTTCTAAACCACAAATAGACTGCACTTTATGACAATTCCTTTTGGGGGGCTCCTATAAAAATTCCCTGATAACAGTTTTCCAAGTCTCTACTGTTATCTTTCAATCCCTCCGCCTTACAAGATCCCCTCTTGTTTTGGGCGCTTCGAAGTTGTCTGTCATGAACCCCTGCGACATCTCTGCGTTCTGCCTCCGTGCCTTAGGTCCTCAGCTTCCCCTCCGTGTTTTTTCTTCCAACATTCGAAATTCAGTTGATCTTTCAAGGTCCAGCTCAAGTGATCCTCCTTATATCTCTGTTTTGCTTTCGGTTTACATATACGTTTAAGTTATTTGATGTCTTTTATGTTATTTTATAAGCTATTTGAAATCCTCGTAGAACAAAAAGGGGATTCAATCAACCAACCAATTGCCCTGATGCTTTTTAAAGAAATCTTGTCTTCTTGTCACCTTCTTTATTTCTTTGGCTCACTCTTATATCATTCCTCTACTAAACTATCAAATCCCTTAAGAGCAGGTACATTTTTAAAAGTCTGTTTTAGCAGCGACAATGCATTGTAAATAATAGCTACTGACTATAATTAATGGATTATAAGGTCCTGGAGGATACATGAAAAGGACAGAAAGACAGACAGATATTCATACGCAGATATATATTATTATTCTCTAAAGTAATTAAATTCAATACTTATTATACACTTACTTGCTAGCAATTAGGGGTATACCAAAATAAAACGAAACCCAGTTTCTGTTTCTTAAGGATGCAAAATCCAGTAGGAGATTCTAACATGTATGCAACACATGTACAGAAATACAAATAAATATTAGGAATGAGCTTTTAGTGTGAATAGGGATTTACAAGGCAGAAGGTAGAGTGTGAAGAAGTGCAAATCTGTGAAAGACCATGGGTGGAAGGCAGGGGGAGAGGAAAGGACTGGAAATGCGGCCTGGAACCAGAGAGTAAGACAGCTTGAGTGACATGCTGATGACATTGCACTTGACTATGTCAGAAATCTGGGAGCCCTCAAAGGTTTCAGGTAGAGAACATTATTGAATACATGCTTTTAAAAGATAACTGACAGATAAATTTGAAAAGAATGAGATTCAAAGTAGGCAGATTTATGAGAAGGCTTTTTTTTCTTGCAGTATAATAACGTGTAATGTTATATTAGTTTCAGGTGTACAATGTAATGATTTGATATTTGTGTATGTTGCAAAATGATCACTACAATAATTCTAGTTAATATCAGTCACCATATATGGTTTCAAAACCTTTTTTTCTTGTGACGTAAAGGTTTAAGATCTACTCTCTTAGCAAACTTCAGCTATGCAATGTGTTATCATTAACTGTGGTTACCATGCTGTACATTACATCCCTGCGACTTGTTTTTTATAACTAGAGGTTTGTTAACAGTTTAGGTGAGAGACAATCAAAGTCTAGCAAGGGCAACTTGACGACAGGTTAGAGACAGAGAGAGAGTTAGTTGAGAGGGGAAATGGTGAACAAGGTTAAATAAGTGCCCAGAATTTATTTGTTGATCTTCCTTTTTAAAAGACGTTAAATGACAAATACAGTGATGACTGCAACTTATTAGATCCTCTGTAACACACTGATCTAGAATTTAGCCCCAGGCAATGTCGAAATCTCTTCTTCTTCACCAGGTATTATCCTCTGGGCCTGATGTTGACACTTTAGCCTAAACGAGCAAATATTCTTGTATTAATTCAGGCTTTAACTTTTGAGCATCCTATGAGCTCATATATCCTGCATATGGATTAGTATGCATCTTTTATACTTTTTATGGTTTTTGGCAGCAGGTTAGCCACACAGTGGATTCAAAAAAATACTTGTTACTTTGAATTGAAGGATATTACTCGGGGCGTCCTGAAAGCCGTATGCCCCCACACTCCTTGGCCTCTTTCCTCCCTCCCTCTACTATCTGTACCTAGCTTTGCCTCGTTTGCTCGTTTTCATCACTTCCTCCAGGATTTCTTGATTGATTTGCCTACATGGGGTTAAGTACTTTTGCTAAGTAGCACTGTCTACTAACTTACCATATTTTTCGGACTATAAGACACACTTCCCCCCTCCAAATTTGGGAGGAATAATGGCTGTTAACGCTGCTGTTGAGTTCTGTTTACATTTACATTGGTGAAATATTATGTTATTAAATACTTGAGCACATTTTTTGCTTCAAAACTTTCCCCCTATTTTCCTCCTCTAAAACCTAGGTGCGTCTTGTGGTCCGAAAAATACAGTGCTTGTTTCTCTGTTCGCCCCACAAAGGCAGAGAGGCTTTGGCAACGTGTTCACTGTTCCATCCCCGTTCTGAGCGCAGCGCCTGGCACGCTGGCACTGTGCTGGTCACTCAGCAAATACTCACTAAATGAACATGGCTGTGTGTGGGCTCATTTGTAGGTCTGAACATTTCAAACTCTGAATCTTCAAACAGCTGGAGGCAAAGCTCTAGATTGGTCCAGGGCAAACCAGTGATGGGAGACCAGGCAGGAAAGGATTTTCATTCTTTGTGCTCTTTAAGTATTTCTACTAACTAGTAGAAACTGAAGTAGCCATTACATTTTTGAGGACTTTTATGCAAACAAAATTCTGGAGACACTGAGACAGCTCAAGTGCCACCTCTCTGTACTGCTCCCCAAGGGCACACAAATATCTGCTCAGGGGACCACTTTCTCGGGTGTCAACACTATCACTTTGGGTTTGTAAGTTTCTGTGGGGCAGGATCAGCAAGCATCTCAGAATTAGAAAACAAACCTGGCAGCAAAAATACAACGAAATCAGAAAGTCATATTCCACTTTAGAAAGCCTTAAGAGGTGTAGCTGTGGTGTTCTGCACACAGTCCAAGGCCACAGACAGCAAAGTCCTCTGCTCTGGGGCATTTTTTATTTTTTTTATTTTTTTTATTTAGGCAAACAACTCAATTTTACTTGTTAAGGCCTGGTACCATTTTAGGCCTCTGAAACAGGTGTTAAGAAAATCAGGCATGGACCTTGTTCTCACAGAACTTAGTGTTAAGGAATATAAGAATTGAGAGTGACCAGATGTTATGATGTTGATTTAGATCGAGGCCCAACTTTGGAAGTGGTCCCTGTGTGGCGAGCGCTCAAGGCCACACAGGTGCACACGGGATTCGGGCAGATGGAGGAACATGGGCGCAGCTGTTGGGATACCTGACAGGCCTTTACTCTGGGGTGGAGCTATCCACACTTGCCACAAGCCACGTGTCAAACCCGCAGGGAGTCCTGACTCCCTTATATACTAAATGCACCCAAAACCAGCAGGTGCCAAAATATTGTATTACAGACTGTGATTCTGCGCATGCGTACCTAGTCTCAAGGCTAGGGGAATACTGCTTATCTTAGTTGCCCAGACATCTGGGTGAGGGGGCCTGTTTGACTCTGTTTACCCTACAGTCCCCAGGAAGATAAGTGCTTTCTGGGAACATAGCTGTGCACAGATTCACACCCCTGAGATAGGCTGTGACTTGGGTGTGGAACTCTCCCTAACAGACCCTTTACTGGGTATCCCTGCAAGGGCTCAGGTCTTTGCTTCAGGACAGATGCCCCATGTTATCATCTGGGGGTGATTTTCCCAATAGGCACTGCAAGGGCATCAGTGATTACTGGCAGCCCTAGTTTCCAGGTACAGAAATTTCCCATTATTCTAGGATCACCAGAGCCAGAGTCTACCGTGTTTTCTTTAGCACCATCAGCCACCTTCATGGTGCAATTAACAAAGAAAATCCCAGCTACAACAGCCTGGGTTGGAAGTCCTCACAGCTTGGATGCCACGAGGTGCTCCAAAAGCCAACTCTGAGAGTGATGGAGAGGCTACTAGTCCACTGTTAAAATCGAAGCTTAAGACAAGGATCAGAGGAGTCTCTTGTCCTACATTTAAGTGGCCTAACACAAAGTACACTTCTAAATCACATTTTGGATTATATCTTAATAGACAATATTTTTCACGTGCTGATCCAATGTAATTAAACAACAGAAATAATATGTGTGGTAGGACTGGGCAAGCAGTGCCTTTGAAGTTGTTGCCAGTTTCCAAAGTTGTCTTTTGTTGTTAACATTTCATTGATAATAATAGAATTGTAATTGTATCCTGCAGAGCATTTTTCCATTGAGCTTTCAGTTACACTATTCTACTGGCCAGCAAAGGCTGCTAGGCTGGCCGGCTTGGCGCTGACTATCCTCATAATCACTATTAGAGCAAGAACCATGATGCAGAGATCTGCTCGGGCGGTAGCTCTCCCTCCACCTCCACTCCATGACGATGACAGATGCTATGGCCAAAACAATTACAATAAACTCAGGATATTAAAATAAGTGAACGTACTGGAAAATACAATGGATGGTAAGTCCATCACTCCACTTTTGCACCTGTTTCTCAGGAGCCATTTCTTCTTTTTTGAAGGGTACCAGTTACACCCTATTTGAGTAACGATGTTCCAAAAAAGTGATGAGAAACCAGCATACTCCTGCCCAGAGAAGCCAATTGGAATACCAGATGATAAATCAGGAACTTTGACCACACTGCTTCAGGCTTATAAAGGAAGCCCAAATTAAAATGTTTAGCTAGCTGTACCTGACATCCCATAACTTCACAAGGACTGTGTCTTTGGGGATACATACCTCGATAGAAAGAATACCTGGCATTCCTCTTTGTAATATTAGATCAAAGTATGGGATAATGAAAACAGAAATGCCTTATGCAATGTTAATAATTTTTACACTCAGAGGGTTCGGCCGAAGCTCGTAACTAAATAAGATGGAGCCTGCCAGGAATTGCCAGGCCCAGGCTGCAGACTGGAACACTTGAGTGAGTTCCAACACAGACTCACTTGGAGGTTAGCCACAATCGTTTTGGGACTCAGTTTCTTCCTATTTTTGAGGCTGCAATGAAAAGATTAATTCCTGCAAGAAAGTACTCTCAAAAAGGCACAGGGAGACCTGAGCATATAAATAACACAGATATCTAGAGAATAGAAGCTAGAGGAAGAAATGAAAACACACAATGATTTAAAAATATTTCTAACTGTGGAGATACTAGATATAACTCATCCTTTAAGATCAAGGATAGCTTTATCTCACTCTCTCTGTATCTCTCCCTCTACTTCTCACTGAAACTTTCCCCAGGCCTTCCTGGAAGAATATAAAGAAATCAAGAATTGGTCTAGTCCCTTACAGATGAGCTGTGAGATTCAGTAAAGTCAATTGACCTTATCTTGGTAACAACACAAACAATTGCAAGAGCAGCATTTATAACCCCTATGACTTCTACACTGATACTTGTTCCACTGCACCATCATGTATGATAATTCTGAAATAACTACAGTAACCTCCATTCATGAAGATAACTCATTATGACAGAAAATGTTCTCTCTGTGCAAATGTTTCTCTCTGTGCAAACTTCCATGCCCTGATCACAATGGATTTTAGCCAGTGGTCCAGGTCTCTGTCTTTTCATCTAGACTGTGTGCCTTGAGGATAAAAACTCTAAGTCTCTCCAATATCCCCAGAGGTTAGCAAAATAACTACAGATCTTTCTTTCCCTGCAGTTTGCAACCATCAGACTCTACCTTATTCTCTTGGGACACCTGTTGGTAAAAAAAAAAAGAAAAAGAAGAGCTAATTGGTTCAAGTAAAGTAATTCCTATTACAGGCTTAGCTAGCTAATGGTTACCTTGCCTTTCACATATATAACAGCAGTGCGATTAAAATCAAGTTAATGAATGGAATTCCTTGTGTGTCAGGCACAAGTTAGATGCAGCAGAGTACGGTGGGGAAGCACGCAGGCTTTGGAGACAGAAACCAAACAGAGATGCCCAACAGACAATTTCCTACCTATGTACTTGGGGAAGTTGTCTTTCCTGGATTCTTTATCCAATTCTTTACCTGTAAGGAAATGATTCTTCATCTGTAATTTCCTCCTCTATGAAACAGACACAATGTTACCTACTCTGAAGGGTTGTTTTTAGGATTCGAAATAGGTGCAAATGATAATGCTATTCACTCTTTATTCACTCCTTTATGCATTTATCCCCCTTACAAGGGGAAAGCTGAGGCACAGAGAGGCAAGGAGGCAGGGCCAAGGTCACACACTTGGGAAGTTCCAGAGGCAACGTGTAGGACCAGGCAGTTGTTTTTGCGTTAAGAAATGCACGAAATCATGCAGGTGAACAGATGTCTCCAACTACCATGACCGTGACTATTCATACAGCCCCTCACAGTGGTGAAACCACTCACTAACCTCATTCAACCTGCACAGCACTCTTGTACAGCACAAGTATCCCTACTTTAAGGTGATGAAAATAAAGCCCAGAGCATGTAACTCACTAGCCCAAACCCAAATAACTAGTGAGCAGCACAACTTGAAGTCCCGTGCAGGATTTATGACCATAAATACAAATATAAGAAAGAGAGCCGGCCTTGGGTACAGGGGAGGTGCCCGCATCACTGCTATTTATCCAGGTGGTTTTTTGCATTGTTCTTCAAGGTCTCCGGTAGCAAAGCTGAGATCTGGCTAGATACCCTGAGATGGAGGAGAAACTGAAAGTGAAGGAATGAGTTCACAAGCACATTTGAACTCCTTACTGCAGGGATACTGGTCAATTTTCTCTTACTGAGCAGTGATATCATCAGCTCAGGATAAAACAATCTAGATTTTTAAGAAGGTGCAAAATAGCCACTAAAAAAATCAGATAAGGCTACTGCAGTTGGGAATAAATTCTATCATAGAAATACATCCTGCCTGGTACCAAAGACAGCCAGGAAACCATGCCAAGAGCTTCTTGGATGAAAACTGACATTTGCTGCTGTAGAGACAGAAGTGGGAGCCCTGATTGGGGATTTATATTATGAGGAGTTCTAAAATATTTATCGTCATTCTAGGTCATTTATTCACTTACCCCTTTAATGCTCATTTCTTTTGTGCCACTGGGCTGAGCTTAAAAGCAAAGAAAATAAATTCATTTTATTTTTATATATTAATATAAAGTAGGAAGCCTCTCTGTTCTTTGGTTGGAAATACAACAGCATTTCCAAGAAATATTAAACACTAAAATGTTCTTTCAGAAATACGACTTTTGTCGTTGAAGAGGGATGTTGGACTTATCAGGGAGGAGGCCATGAATTTTTACTTTTTGCAGGGCAGCTTCCTGCAACTTAACTACTTCAAGAGGGAAAACCTGACAAAACCAATAAAAATGGCCATTGTTTCACTCTTATTGATTGCCCCATTATGCTTCTTTCCAGACTCAACTCGGCACCTTCTGCAGGCAGCCTTTTGTGACTCTCCACCTGAATTAAGATGTCTTTCCTCCATGTCCAGGAGCCCTCCGCACAGACCACCATCCATCACTGCCCTCCGCGCACCGCCCAGATGCTCCCTGCCTCCACATCTGTGTCCTCAGGAGACGACCCGGACAAGGATCATGTCTCTATTCACCTGGTGTCCTCAGCACCTGGCTCAGGGCCAGAGCTTGGAAAATGTTTACTGAACAGCACTGAATTTTAAAATAACCTGACTGTAGAAATGCTCCCTCCACTCGCATATAACTCACTACTTCAAGTGTCACGGGTATATTAAAAATGTCATTTTCTAATAGTATCAAAGACTTGCAAGTGAAAGAAAAAGTGAGTCTTATTTTGCAGGTCTACATTAATTGGCTTATATAATACTAAAAGGTATTTCTTTAAGGCATCATCTCTATTTCTCAGGCTGGAAGGATACTTCTGCTAGTGTCCTCATAGCTTTCTATTTTGGCTCTGAATCCAGAGACATGAAAGAGGTTTGACTCAGCTGCCGCTTAATACTGCACAAGCCTGAGAGAGAAGACTATTATATAAGCTAATGTGTATTTTAAGGTATTTTTTCCCCCATAGATAGTACCTACATGCGACCTTCCAATCTTATGGAAGTGCTGAAGCCCAGTACGTGGGAAAATGAGGTCCCTTACTTGCTCTGTGTTCCTTGTAAGTATGAAAAAATAAAAGAAGTTGATTAAGGGTTAGCAATTTTTTTTCTTTCTTTACACGTCCTTGTAATTCATTTAATGCAGGAAGTGGGCTGAGTTTTCTTGTTCTTTCCAATTCAACTGTCAGGGAGCTTTCTTGCCAGCCTGCTATGGTTACCATGGCAACAAGATGATGGTGGCAGTAATATGATCTCATGTGCCTTGTGTCAACAGCATCAGATCATCATGCTTAGGATAATTTTGACAATAAGTTTCAGTTATAGATTCAGGATTTATTAGCATTTGATTGATTATCTGGATATAGGGAACAATTATAGCCCTACACGGCTCATAGAAGCATGTTCTCCAAGGTTAACCTTCTTCCTTACATGACATCTTATATGGTATACTAAAATATATAAAGAACTCTTATATGATGATGTATCTACTTTAATTTTCATTAGACAGGACAGACATTGTTAACCCCACTTTATAGAAGAAGAAATAAAGGCTCCTGCAACATGTTTGTGTAAGGTAGCAAAGCAACTCTGCGCCTGAAACTTCAACTTGAGGCTTCTGCCGCTCAGAGTCATGATGCTTTTCCTATGCCCCTGGTGAGAATCGATGGGTGTTAGGAAAATATTCTTAGGTGCACAGGTTAGACCACAGAATGCCTGAATTAAAATAAAACGCGTGTATGATGACAACTACTGGTGTGACAATACCACTCTTTTATATGTGGGCGACGTTTTGTACCATAGCGACCTCATCTCCTAAGGCTTCCCTGACACCATACACTTAAACACATGCTTCCCCATCCCTCTGTCCATTGACCATAGCCTTTTTAAAAAGACATCATTATTAGTTGCCTTAATTTTTTCACTGTGAGTTTCGTGAAGGCAGGAACCGTATTATTCATCTTCGGTAGGCCCCCGTTCCTGGCACAGTGGCTGGCACATGATAAATGCACCCTAAGTGCTTGTTGCTTGTTAAAGTTAACTCATCTGACTCTCCTCACACAACTCCAGAAGGCACGTACAGTGGGCATTATGATCCACCATCTTAATAATAAGTAAATAGGGACGACAGACACAATGATAGGAAATTTAATTCTCCTAATCCCAGGCATGTATTCTTTCCCCATCATCTATTTTGCTTCTTTGCTTGCTTGCTTCCTCCCTCCCTGTCTCTCTCCCTTCCTCCCTCAAATATTTGTTGGTTGCCCCTTATATTCAAGACTACTATAGACAATGGGATACAGAGATGAGTGAGACAGTCCTCACCAACACAGGACTTGCAGATATTGCAGACAACATTCTGCCTGGACGAGCAGGTAAAATAAAACCTTATAGGGAACTCTAAGTGTGCATTTGATTATTTCACAACCTAGCTGGCTCTTTAAGACAGTATGTTTAGAATATATTTCAGTTCCACCCTTTCATGTAAAGTGTTAGAACCAGACAAGCCTTGAGCCATCACCAATATAAAATCAAGCACTAATTCTATGTCTTGATTTTTCTTCTTGATTGAGAAATCAGCATTTCCAACTTGTGACAGAATCCCCAAACTCAACATGTCTGAAAGGAAACCTAGTAACTGTCCCTCACAAATGGGGTGCAGCAGAAAGGCAGGTAAGTAAGTTTAGATTCTCCTGCCTCTATTTGTCACCTCAGGTCTGTTACATAAACACTCTACAGGTGTTTCTTCAGTTCTAATTTCTACTTGGCACAAAACACAGAGTTCAAAATAGATTCTGAACAAATGGATTAATGAAAAATTTGTCAATGAAGATTTAAATAACAACATGTAATAGTGATACCTAGAAGTGTGTTAGCATTAATAAACATTTGTAAATAAGTGAATGGGCTCACCACATATGATTAGATCCATTTCCTGAAACATCCTTGATTGTCAAGACAAAAACTTCTGAATATCTTTCCTTCTCTTTCCTCAATCTCCATACCATGCAGTCCCATGTATTTTACCCACACTAAGTCTTGAATTGGTTCCCTTCCTTCCATCCAATGCTATGCCTCTGTCTAGCCCCCACGCTTGCTCAACTAGACTTTTGTAGGAAGTTCTTGTCTGAAGTTCCTCTTTCTTGCTTTCCCATTCCAAATTATTGCTCAAACTGTTATCTTTAAAGCATAAATAAGACTATATATCTAGTCAGAAATGTTTTGTTTATTCTCATTTTCTAGTATAGAAACTTTTTAGCATGGTATTGGAATTGTTCCAATGGTGACCTTCAGTTCCATTGATAATCATCTGCATTTACACACTCTAAGTTTTAGCTTTCCAGCTCCCCAAACATGCTTTTGGACTTCAAAATTTTGTCTTTATGCTTAGTTAGTTGAATGGTAATAGCTCTGTAATGCTATGCACATGCTTTGCAATTTTAAAGATTTCAGGTGTGCATAGACTGAAATGTCACAAAAATTCTGTGGTAGGCAGACAAGATAGCATTTCATTCACTGATTAGGAAATTTAAAAGTCAGAGGTTAAATGATTCTGATCATCATAACTGTTCTGAGACTTATGATGGAAAATATTTGTGGCTGTGATGATTGTTGAATAGAATAAATCAAAATATTTAAAATCACAACTGAGACTTCAAAATGTTAATCCTCGACATTTGTTCAGCTCTTTAGCACAGAGGCTAATAATAATGGCTGAAGCCCAACTGCCTGGGTAGGAATCCTGGTTCTAGTATGCCCTAGCTGTGCGGTCTTAGATAAGTTGTAATATCACTCCGTCCTTCAGTATGCTGATTATCATAACGGGGATACCAGTAATCTCTACTGTATAGGGTTACTTTAAGGGTAGAGTGACTTTATTATGTATAAAGTCTTAGAATAATACCTGAAACATAGTAAAAACTCCTAAATGCTGTTGCTGGTAGCCTCAAAGATATATCATAAGAACTTCTTTGGAGGGTCCCCTGATCTCAAGAAGCAAAAATTAATTGCTTCCACACAGGTGCTCCAGTAGTACCTTGCTTTCTTTCTTCTGTATAGTGGACACTGTAGCTGCGTTAGGGCATTGGCTCAGGATGAACTCAGAAAGTTTGCGTCTACTCCTTATTGGGAATAGTCACTCAGTTTCTCAGTTTAACATCTGGGGGCACCAGGATAGCCGCAGCATTTATGTCATAGGGCTGTGGTGATTGTATAGTTAGCTAGAACACGTAAGTGCAACACCGAGTGCTTGGCACAGTGTGAGTGCTCAGTGCAATGTAGCCACAGTGCTGTTACTCAGAGAACTGTTTCATGCACGCTATTTTTGATTTCTTGTGGTGAGAAGCTGTCTCTTTTTTGTTATATTTACTCCTATCTTTATTTTTCCTACATATTTTTTTAAACGAACATTTAGATATAGGGGATTTTTACATAAACATGATTTAAGTAGAAAGATATAACTTTTGTAGAGAAAATCTCAAATTCTAAGTTGATACATACTGGGATTTAAATACAAAACATGTTCAATTCTAAAGAAAGCTATCTTTTAACATATTTGTTCTAACTATTACACAATAGAGATATAGTAGTTGTCTGGAAAAGACACATGCAATATATAACAAGTTAGTTTGGATTATAAAAATTCTATTATCTTGTGTGAAAAATATGCAAGTATATATCTATAGACATAGGTAAAGATATAGACATAGTCTTTACCAAAAAGTTTGAAACTTTCCTTCTGTAAGCTGGCACATCTCAGTAAGGAACGGAGTTGGCTGTGCTGCAGATGAGAACATTTTAATGCAGTAATTTTTTTACATGCAGCTTTATATAGCACCCTTCCCTAAAAGTGACTGTACAGTGTCTAGTGCCAAATGCAGTCACTAACTCAGATCTTTTCGCTTCCATAAAGAGGTTTCAGGAGTGAAGTTAATATTCTACTTAGCAAATTAAAATGTAATATTATGCGTTGTGATGTTGTGAGCCCACCTACCACTGAGACTGCAGATCAGCCGCTGCTCATGGGCTCGCATTAAGTGTTATGCCTACTTCTGGCTCACTCTCAAAAGCAACTGCGCATATGCACAAAGAAAGGGACGAAGAAAATGAACTAGCACTTCAAAAGTACGGCAGGCAACCTTAACAATAGCAGATTGAACATTTTTGACAAATACTCAATTTGGTATTACTATGAGACTCAAGGGCTGGCAGAACTTGCTGGGATTTTCTTATGTTTGTTCAGAAGTCCTGGATCACAGCTTTTGTTCTCAGGGTAACAACAGTAGCA
This sequence comes from Glossophaga mutica, assembly GCA_039655065.1. Taxonomy (NCBI): domain Eukaryota; kingdom Metazoa; phylum Chordata; class Mammalia; order Chiroptera; family Phyllostomidae; genus Glossophaga; species Glossophaga mutica. The sequence continues at coordinate 17,424,645 of CM077304.1, read as the reverse complement.
ACTACAAAACAAAAACAGCCACCGCCGTTGGCTGGGCATTCACGTCTGAGACTTCTGCTGTAGGATGAGTATAGCCCTCAAAGATGCCAGGTTCGCAGCCCAGGAATCTGTAAATATTACTTTCTTTGGAAAATGGATCTTTACACATGAACTAAATTAAGGATCTTGACAAGGGGAGATTATCCTGGATAATCTGGGTGGGCCCTAACTACAATCACTTGTATCCTCATAAAATAGAGACAGAGGGATACTGGACAGACAGAAGAGTAGGAAGCAATATGACCGTGGGGACAGAAAGTGGAGCGAGGGGGGACAGGTCAAGGAACATGGACAGGGACCAGAAACTGGAGGAGGTAAGGAGCAGATTCTCATCTACAGCCCCTGAGAGTAGAGAGACCCTTTCTGCACTTGGTTCTGGCCCAGTGATACTGATTTCAGACTCTGGCCTACAGAACTTTGAGTGGATAAATTGTTTTATCCAAAATTGTTTTTGTTTTAAGCTACCCAGTTTGTGGTTATTTGCTATAGCAGCCACAAGAAACTGGTAGAGATTTTAAGCATCTAACCATCAAAGAAATATCAGAATACTGCTGATATTCTTCCACCAGACTCCCAAATTCTTGATTCCTTTGTTCTGTGGGGGCTGCTGGTGGTAAGAATAGAGCTATGAACGCATCCTTCCAATGTGAAGCATCACTTGCTGACATTTTTGTAAAATCTCTTCCATTGTCAGCCCTACCCACTTATAGGGCTGGAATTGAAACTTAGGTACAATGAGTCAGTCTGACAAAAAAATGTCTTGTTTTTTCCTCAGTGGATTTTCTTAAATGCAGCACTGCAAATCCTGTTGTTTCAATGTTTCTTATTTAATTTTGTTTATTTATACATTTTAAGTCTACTGATAATTAAAATAGAACTATCTGTGATTATAATGCATACGAAATGGATTTATCTTTATCTTTTTTTTTTTTGCTAGCAAATGTTAAGAAACTGTGTGTAAGGCATTGATTTAGGCGGTAGAGATTTAGCGATAAATATGACTGGTTTCCTGACCTCACTTAAGTTCTTTATGAGATAAAAGGAAGTAACACCAAGTCACAAATAGTGACAAGTAGGGCACAGAAATGCCATCGGAAGAGAATGGAGACAAGGCCGACATTCAGGTGACTCGCTTGGGTGACTGAAAACACAGCGGAGTCACTCAGTGCCATGAACACAGTGGGAGAAGGAGCCAATTTGGGAAGCGTGATGGGTTTGAGGTCCACGTGGAGTGTCCACATGGGAAAAATGGGTCTGGCTTTACCACGATAGATCTAGGATGAAGTCTATGGGAATTATCTGGACATTCGTGCTAATTGAAGTCCTAGGCACGGAACTGATTGGCCCTGGACACTGTGCGTTGGGAGAAGAGAGGCCTAAGGAAAAAATGCAGGGCTCATAAAACACGTGGAAGATAAGAGAATGACGACCACACCAATTAGAGAATTTAAAGGGGTCTGATAGGACTGCAATAGAAAAAATCTATTCAATGAGGATGGCCTTAAATGCCAGACTCAAAGTTTAGACTTTGTTTTCATAAGTAATAGTTAGTGTTTTGCTCAGGGGGCCGATCTTATTACAGTTATGCTTTGTAAGATGAACCCAGGGGAGTGTGAGGATGGACATCGGAGAGCAAAGGCTGAGGGTGAGGAGTTCAGCTGAAAGGTTAATGTGACAATCTAGGATAAGAGGTGGTGAGATCCGGGAACGAGTCCCAAATATACCAAATAAAATTGGCATCAAAGGCACACCTGAGAGTGTTCATGTCTGTGTTAAAGGTCTTGCATTTTGTATTAAAAGGTAGAAAGAGAGGAAAGTCCTAAGTTATGGGGAAAAATTCGGTGTATGGCCTGACCCAGTTTATTCACTGAGAACTTTGTGGAATCAGGATCAGTGGGATATGCAGTGCTGTCTCCTGGAAGTGGAGAGGAAAGTTAATAATAACCATCTCCTCGGGAGAGCTGGGAGCTGCTCACTGAGTGTGATGCTAAGGGCCACAAGAAGTGCATGAGAAGAATTAATCGCTTTGCTCCCTGTATGGAGATGCTGACAAATGAAGCGCAGTTGACACAATGAACTGCCAAGCCCAAGGGCAACAGTGTTACTTGGTGGTTTGCTTCCTGGGGTCACTGCTGAGCTGATGTGAGTGATGGGCATGGTTCCTTTGATCTTGGAGGGCTTAATATCATCTTCAGACTTGGTCAAGAGTTAGTGAGGTCTTAGGAATGTCCTAGGAAAGTCACTCCGAATAGTTCTGCAGGTAGCTGGGATTTCTGAGATATTTTGAAAAGTTGTAAGGCAGTGTGAGATAGTGGAAACATACTCTTTGGAGGCAGACAAAGCAGGATTTGAGTGCCATTCTTACCATTCTGTGATCTTGAGAAAATCATCTAGTCTCCTTAAGGCTTAGACAAAATGGGGACAAGAATAGATTTTGTGAAAATTTAGTAAAATAATATATGGAAAATCCAGACTTAATAGATACATAATAAATGTTATGAGGTTCCATCAAATATTCATTGAGAATATGTTGAATTCAAGACTTTGAGAAGGAAATCAATCCAGGGAAAATGGAAGGAAATTCCTTAAGAAACAAAATACAAAATTTTGTGGAAGTTACTTGATTTGGTTCGTTACAACTATGGAGACATTTTCTTATTTACATTAATCATCAAGGATTTCTAATCAGCAGGCTTTCTTCTAACTCCCATTCAACTTTCAGTTGGATGATGCAGAGATGGAGGTATCTAGGATAACCAATGAAATCCTTTTCTAGGGTGTACTGCCGAGTCCTTTAACTTGCTGTGCATGCAAGGTAAATAACTCTTAATATAAGACAACAAACAAAGTGTCTGTCTAATTAATTTATAAAAATGTTTAGGAGGCTCCATAAACATGTTTTCATAAATGCATGCTGCCTGCCAACTTGCCTGACTTTGAGAGTTGCTATAACAACCATCAGTCTTCTCAGCAGCCTTGGTACTCTGAATTCTTAGTGGTTTTTATTTTAATTTTTACTAAGAAATATAATTTCTGGGCTCATTTGCTCAATCCTTTAAAGCATGGCATTAATAAAGCCGAGGTAGAAGATTTAGCAGTATACATTAGCAGCAAAAGTCTCTTCCAAAGCAACTTGTTCATTCATTCACTTCATTCAATCAAAAATATTTATTGAATGCCTGCCATATGCCAGACTGTTCCAGATACTAGGGATGAAACAGTAAAACAACAACAAAACAAACAGACAAACAAAAAACTATGAGAAGTGTTGTGGTGATGCTTACAGTCACGTGTTAGGGGCAGGGGGAGAAAAATGCTAAACGAGCAACTATGCATACACGTGCAGTGATATACACAGGATCATGTGTACAGTGAAGGCAAAGGAAGCAGGGAAAGGGGGAAGTGACACTCTTGATGTGGTGATATTTGAGTAAAGCTGTGGATAAACGGAGTAAGAAAGTTGTAGATAACTTGCAGGGGACCATTTCAAAGAAAAAGAGTGAGCACACAGGCCCTAAGCTGCACCTAGACTGGTGGGGCAGCTGGGTGATCACAGTAGAGCACCCAGGGGAAGAACGGCAGATAGGCGGCTGGTAAAATCAGAGATGATCAGAGAAGCTGTTCACACAGGGTCTGGAAGCCACTGTAAAGATTTTTAATTCTACTGTAAGTGAAACGGAGAATCGATGTAGGATTACGAGCAGAGGGGTAACATCTGATCTATGTTTTGGGAAAGATCACTTTAGCTGCTGTGTGAAGAAAAGACTGCATGAGGTCAAGATGAGAGACCAATTAGGAAGCTATGGCAATGACACAGGGGACAGGCGATTATGGCTCAGAGCAGGCGGCAAATGCTGAGAAGTCTGAGAAGTCGTCATCAGACTCTAGATGCCCTTTGGAGGTAGAGCCAGAGAATTGCTGGCAGAGTACAGATGATGCAGAAGAGAAAGTTCAAAGATGACTCCAAGGTTTTTATCTGGAACAGTGGAAGAATGAAGGTAGTATTTTTCTTCAGGTGAAGACAAATAAAAGCAAGCATGTGTGTGTGTGTATATATGTGTGAAATAAGAGTGGAGTTCTGGCCTATTAATTTTAAGATTTCTGTGAGATATCAAAGTAAATACATCAAGTAGGAAATTAGATATAAAAAAACCAAATACTTTATAGATTTCAGAGTTCAGAAGAGAGAGCTGGGCTGAAAGTGTGACTCTGACAGTCATCGGTACATAGATGGAACATAGGGCCCTGGTGCCAAATGGGACCCCCTGGGAGTGAACATGGACAGAGAAAAGGAGACACAGGACTGAGACTTCGACCGCCCCAATGTCAGGGGCGGGAAAGACGTGGGGTGTCCAGCAGCAGAGAATGAGGAGAAATGGCCAGCAAAGGAGAAGAACCAAGAGATAATTAAGTATTGGAAGAAAATTATTTCAAGATGAAGAAACCTATTAGCTGAGTCAATACTTCTGAAAGGCCATATAAAATGAGAACTGAGACTTGACAATTAGACTTGGCAATGAAGAAGTCATGGGAGTCTGTTTCAGAGCAGTTTTGACAGAGTGATAAGGAGAAACAACTCTTTTTCAAGAAAGAACAGAAGGGGCGATAGTGATTACTGACAGATCTTTCGAGGAATTTTGCTAAAAGGAGAGCTGAAAAATGGGGCAGTAACTGAGGCGATGTGGGGTAAAGAGAGTTTTAAATTCGAGTTAGGATCTATTATGACATGTTTGCATGCTTATGGGGATAATCAACAAACAGGGGAAAACTGATGAGGTGGGACAGAGAGGAAATAGTGGCCAAGAGTGGCCACATCATTTAAATGTGACAGTTTCCATTCATAAATTTGAAAAAATTAGACATACATCTATCATGTAACAGATATACAGCTAAGTACTGGGACACAGAACAGGATAAAACGTGGTTCCTGTTATCAAAGAGGTCATTTTCTGGACGGAAAGAGGGAAGAAGCATCTTTTAAACCAATCATTCATATTCAGTGTAGCAATGGTGATGCCTGAGAAGCATGCCAAGGGCTCTGTTCTGGGCATTTTTCATCATGGCATATTGATTCTTGGGCTACCACGTCACTGTAAGCCAAGATTCAAGGTCTTCATTTCGATAATTCAAGGACACGTTCCAGGTTATACTACCAACTGAACTGATTCAGACAAGAGAGCTGAGTGTGAATTCTTGCTGTGGCATCAATTCGAGGTGACAGATTAAAGAAATGCTTAGGAAGTAAAATCAATAATACTTGGTGACTGGCTCATCTGGGGTTAGGTAAAGAAGAGGGGGAGGCAAGGATACCTGCTGGGTTTCTCACACCCAGGATCCTGGAGGTGTGGCTGCTGAGAAGCTAATTACTAACAGGTAGGGTGGGTGGATAAGACAATTCTGTGGCCTTTCTTTTATACAAAAAATAAGGTCTACATAACACTTTCAAAAAGCTTTAAAGGAGTCAAATATTTCTGTCTATAAAGAGAAAAAAGAAGACCTGCTCTTTTTTTGTGATGTCACAAATACAAAAGAAAAATAAGATAGAAAAGCTTCTAAAATACTTTTTGACACTACATAAGAGACTCTTTTAAATAAACCCAGAGTTCCTGGACTGATGTCTTTATTTTTCCATAGAATAGCTTGAGAAATTCGGTGCAAGTTAAGTGAAACATATAATCGCAGTTCACAGTGCCCCAGAGTGTATGACCCCGTGAAAATTCTGAGTAGTCTTGGAGTTTGGGGATAAGAGAATGGTACAGATCAAGGCACCTTCTTTCAGGTTAACTCCTCCAGGCAGGAAGCCTCACGGTGCCACGCACGACTTTTCAAGCCTGAGTGCCCACTCAAGGCCTCCCACCGCCAGTGGGATGAGGGTGAGCAGCCCTGATGGCGGGTGAGGAGAGGGGGCGTTTGAGCATGTAACCTGAAGCAAGCAGTGCGTACAGGAAATTTCTTTGAAGTCTGGCATTTGAATTTTAACATTTAAACAAATTTCACATTCGCTTTCATAAAATATCCATGGCCTTTCACATAAAAATAATAGATTCTACTCCTTCTCCCACCTTGCCCTGCCTCAAATCACTGAGTACAACAGAGGCATTGGAAAGATTTGTCATGTTTTATCTGATGACTCTGATGACGTCCCTATGTCTTGCCACTCTGCCCTGGAAATGTTGAGAAGCCCGAGAGAAAGAAAAACAACACGGAGTTTCAGGAGGTATGTCCTCATCTATCTCAGTTCTACATTTAGTTTTAATTTTATTTCTACCTATTTATTTCCAACAGGATTTTGGAGTAGCTGTGTGACTTTTGGAAAATCACAATCACTCTGTACTGTGGTCTCCTTCTTTATAAAGATAAGGGAGTTATTCTACATGATCTTCAAATTTCCTTCTAACAGACCAAGAGTCTAGTCCCTCATGGTCCAAACAAAATGTAGACAGGGTTAGTGGATGGTGGCATCAAATGTGTATTAGAAGAGCCGTTGAATATTTTGGGAAAAAATGAAGATTCAGCTAAGACTTGAGTCATAATGGAAACTTTGAATTAAAAACAAATCCCTAACCTTGGGAGATGATTATAGCATAGAATCCATATACTTGACATGTGTTATAAAAAGAGCTTATTTCTTGAGAAGTAGAATTGCAACTTTCTGCTGAAAAAATATCAACCCCCCAAGGCACACTCAGCAAGCCCACAGGCAAACTCCCACTTCAGTAGACTGAATAATTTGCCTGCAAAACACCACGTTGGGATTAGCATGCCGAATATGATGGAGACACGCAGGAGATGGCAAAGGCAATTTGAAACCTTAGGGTGGTCCACCACTCTGCACCATCCCACTCTCAAGTACTTCTCTTACTCACCTAATTTTTTTTTTTAAATTCTGACACCAATAATGCTGATGCTTGCATGTTCTGGGATAATAACAATGATCGAGATATAGTCTAATCATTTATCAGCATTCACAGAGGAGAAAACAGTGAGCTATGACTTTGTAGGGGGAAAAAAATCCTAGAACCAGAAAAGCAAAGGGCACATGATGCTTGACCCGGTGAAGACTTCTGACAGTATGGCATAATAATAGTATTAATATAACATAACATTAGCCAGAAAGGATTGCCTCCCACGAGGAATTGTTTGCTTTTTGAAGGGAACTCATTAGCAAGGACCAATAGACAAACCTGACTACACAAAGGGCCATGTTGGAACTATTTGGCTGGCCTCCCATTCTCCGTAGAAACTTTGAAGACATGCTGATCCCTGACAGGATGTTGGCATGCCCTCAAGGTTTCCTGGGCTGTTCCATACTTGAGAAAGCTTTCTTTTTTGACCATGACTGCCATTTCCCTCCACAGATCATACTTTTATAAAACCGACGAACACAACTTATTTAACAAGACACATTAAATATAAAACAAAAGATGATATTTGCAAACGACACCTTGAAAACTAAAAACTAACATCACCTGTGTAGAAATTCTAAGTCCTTCCACCAGCCGGATCAATGACCTTGGGCAAGTTGTTTAACCTCTCTGAATCTATTTCTTCATCTATAAAATGTGCATAATACTTTCATGTTTCATGGGACTAACTAGTTAAAAACCACACAGTAGCTAAATACTGTATTGGATTCCAAAAACGCCTCATTCAAATGCTAGGATACTATAAATAGCGTTGTGGCTTGCCATTCGAGGAGACGCATCATTAGTGTCCTGCTTCAGCTGCCATGGTTGCTGAAATTAGCACACAGACCATGAACGGGTTGTCTGGGACTCTGATTCAGATGACCAAGCAACAGAGAAGGAAGTCTTTACCTAAGCTCTTCTTATTTCCTATCAGAATGCTGTTGTGTATGCTTAGAATTGGGGTGGAGCCTTTCGCCAGCCACACTGATGGCTAATTTCAACCTGTTTGCAGAGCTGCAAGGATTCCAATCAGTCAGCAGGAACTGGCCCATTCAGTTGGACATTCCTCTCAAATGGGTTGAAAGAAATCCTTAACATTTGATGTTCTGATTTGATTCTCAGCCACTCAGCACCAGCATGGGGCCTGGCATTATGAAAAAATTTCCCGTCTGTTGGGTGGAAATGATCCATTCTGCCACTGTTTGTGGTAGAAGGGAGATAGAGTACAGAGGCAGGATCCAAGAAAACAAGAAAAGTTCTGAGGCTTAGCAGAAGTGGCATCATGTAGAATCTGGAGAAATGGAGTTGGAAGTGACAGAGAAAGCCAAAAGATAGAAGGTCCCAGGGAACAGAGCTGGTCTTCGGCCGGGAGCTTGGAGGTCAGGTAAAGAGTAGAATGCCCCATTTCTGGATTCTTCTGTGCATGATCAGGTACTGCAGCAAGATGGGGCAGGCCCTTCCTCCTATGGTGACAGAACAAGGGCTAAGGAACTCCTCTGGTTGCAGCTGTGGCTAGAGAAGGCCCAGGCTGAGGGTAGAGCATGGTGCCCAAGGAGGGAACAGCAGCAGCAGAGCATGATTCAAGCAGACCGTTCTGACTGCCAGTCTCAGATAAAGAAGCACTCAAGGGCATCTGCATGAGCAGTGTGTTTCTTTCCCGATGGCATGGGGAATTCGGTGTGAGGGGACGCTCACAGTTCCAAGCAGGAGAGAGTAAGTCTGTGAGTGGGGAGCAGGGCTCAGTCAGCTAGCCCAGAGGAAATCACTGGCTAAAGCCTTCGATAAGAAGAAACGGGCCACTTGACATGGAGAGTGGAACACAACCCATGGAGAGAGCCACGGGAATGAGACGGGGCCTGCTACGGTGATCAGAACTGGGACAGGGCAACAGGGCTGGCTTAGCCACGAGAATTGTCTGATGGGCAGTCCTACAAAGTGGGGTAGACTTCAAATATCTGCCGCTTTAGGTGTGTCTTGAACTTAGGAGTGGGGGAACAAGGCTTGGTCTGGAGGTGGAGGGGTAGTGATTTCAACTGTGGTGAGGGGGAAGTGGGCTCGAAATCAGAACCCAAAGGGGAGCCGAGAAGCTGGAAGGTAGTTCTCTTGACTCCTCCTGCTGCAACTTGGATGTAGAGATAAACGAGGTAATGCTGTCTGGTTAAATAGGGGAAGAAGCTATCAAAATGCTATTGATCGTCTTCCTGAAGACTATCCATCATCGTTCACCTCCTCAACCTCTGCAAAGATGTTCGGTACAACGTTTGAATTTCAAGTGATGACTGTGTCAAAAATGAAAAATGCAAAAAGTTTTACACTGACAAATTCCCCTGAACAGGATCACTGCTCATCTAGGATTTATTCCTGTGTTCACTCTTTGAGGAAATAACAAGAATTGCGCCTTATCTAATTTGCAATTTTAGGCATGGTTAATTTTAAAGAGACGTGACAATCTTTATTTTTATCTTCTGGCCAGTGGCATCAATTTTGTCAATTCATTGTCTGGTTTTCCCCTGCTGTTGTATGACCTCTGCCACATGACACAGGGTGACATGTTCCAGGGGCACATCCAGGTACACCAAAGGTTGCCACTTGCTTGCTGACTTTAACAATAATCCTCAGCCACTTGTTCCTCTTTCAGATCTTAGCATGTGATGTTACTTTGCGAAACACAAAAGATTGATCTTATACTTATGAACCATTTGGTACAGAAGCTGGTAGAGTAAAATTTAATTGATTATTTTCCCCTGAAGCTCTTGAAGAAATAGGATGTGAACCCACATTTGGTGGCAATATACATATTTTTGTAGAAAGGATATTTTACTTGCTTAGGCTGAATTGAATTTATATTGATGAACTTCAGTCATCCTTCATTCCTCTGTTTCGCTTACTCCTAAACTTAAATCTTACCATATTGCATCCATTTTTCTGCCACAGTTTCTGAATCCGACTCCTTTTGTCTGTCACTAGAGCTAGTGACTTTCTCACATCCTCCGTATTGCCACCAAAGTCAGAGTATTGATACAAAAATCTTATCGTGACACAGTGCGAGTCCACAACCCATAGAATGGCACGTGAGGGCTGCTAATCTGGTCCTCACTGATCTTTCAACCTCGAGTCCTGCCTCTTCCACTCCTGAAGCCCTCACACTGAGCCTCCAGTAACATCCCTCCCCGTCTCTGCTGAACACGCTCTGCCCTGTCCTCATGCCTCTCGGTACATGCTGTTTCCTCTGCACAGAAGTTCTTCTCGGCTTTCTGTTTCTATGGACCCCTTCGACTCATCCTTTGAGGACTGATGCAAAAACTACCTCTGTGAAAGAGTCCCTGATTTCCAGTCTGGGAGAAGCAAGACCTCTGTGATGCTCCGCAGCATATGGAGCACATCTGTGCTGAAAAGGAGCTCTATCAGATTGTGATGGTTTGTTTATGGGGTCTGGCTCTTCCACTCAGCTGGGAGCCTCAGAAAACCAGGGCTTGTTGCTCACCCAGCTTTGCTTTATTCTTCCTCCTGCTTCCTCACCTGCTCTCCCAACCTCCAGGGTCTAGTACAGTCCCTGACCCACAATAAACAACAAAGGCTTGTTGGTTTAAAGAATGAGTGATGATAGTGCACGGGATTTCAGGAATCCCTTCAGTTTTGCTTTCTTTACTTACTTAGTGCTTATTAAGGTAAATTCACTGCCACGTCTACCTTACTGACTTTTTGATTCCAGTTCTCAGTCATTTCTCCCTGCTGGCAGAAAGCTAATTGTGCAGTATCTGCTGAGCCTTACTCTTCAAATCACTGAGAACGTTTGAGGGTCCCAGCATCACTGCCCAGAACAAATAAAACATTTCTTGAAGGCATGGACTATATTATCTGCCAGTGAAAATGCTCTGTACTTTGTCTCAGTTGTGTTTGCAGAATAACCTTCCCATAAAACTCTTTTTGCTAATTTTTAGCTTAACCTTTTTATTAGAGGCAGGCCATTTTCCCCCCATCTCATCATCTTCTGAGACTGTAAATTATCCTGTTACTTTACTTGTAATGGGAACATATTTATTTTCTGTGATGATGGCTCCCCTGAGCCTTCCTTTTTTCTCAGCTACATAAAGTTAACTTCCTCAGTGGCAACTTAAGGACAGATTACAAGCAGCCTGGGAAGCAGGCTCCGTTACCACAGGGGGCCGCCCACTCAGCCTCCTTCTGTTCAGCCATCCGAAAGATGCAGCTGCTAAGCCAGCCAGCCCTGGGCTGCTCTCCCCCAGCCTCTCCCTCTCACAGGGGGAGTACAGACATCCCTTGCTCCATCAGGAACTGCTTGGGTTCCCATCCCCAAGTTCTCTAGACTCTCCTCCTCCTCCCCCTACCCCAGCTGCCTACCATCTCCCTCCCACACCAAGGCCAGCAGTGACTGTGCTCCAAGACTCCTCCTCCTTCCAGGGGGAGGTTTCCATAGCAACAGATAATGTTGGTGGGAAGCAGAAATGCTGAACTGCAACTAGTGTTGGGGCTGGGAGGAGGAGGTGAAATGTGGGCCTCTGTGGAGGCTGCAGGATGAAGAGAGGGGAGCACTCAGGTGAAAACAGGGGGGAGCGAGGCCAGGCAGTGAGGAGCCCTCCAAGGAAAGAAGGGCAGGGAGGCTGGGGGCACAGGAAGGTGCACTGGTAAGCGAAAATCACTGTGGTTAGAAAGGTAAGATCAGAGGAAGAAATGGGAAGAAAGACTCAGACACTGATGGAGAATTCTATATATAGTGATTGATGGAGGGGTTGTTAGGTAACGTGCTGGGAATAGGTGATTTTTAGTTCAAAGGTGAATAGTAGGAGGCAACAGAGGTGACCAAAAATAGGGGCATGAGAGCTTAATAATAATATATAAAAGTAAGGGTAGTGTACCTGGGCTTGTAAATCGGCACCTCAACTTAGGAGGCATGTGTTACTTATCTTCTCTGAGCCTTAGTTCGCTCCTTAGTTTGCTCATCTGTTAAAACAGAGTTATTGGTATCTATTTTAAGATATTGTGAGACTGACGTAAACTAAAGCACATGAAGTGGTCACTTATAGGAGGTAAGGTAGCTATTTTCTTAAATTCGTGTCTGAGGTTGAAGAATACTATTTCAAAGGGGACTTAGGCTGGATATTTAAGTTAAAATTCATTGAAAGCTGTGCATTGTTATATGTTTTCTTTGTGCATTTATTTCAATTTCCCTTCTCTCCTGAGCAGATGGTGTCCTGGTAACACATACCTGAGGCCATGGTGCCACAGCAATACTGAGTTCTAGCCCTTTCATCACGCAAAGGGAGCCATCCTTTTCCTCGTAAATTTTCTATCCGTGCTTTCAAAAACTCTTCTCTAATACTTGCTCATTTCCTCTCCTATACAGTCAGGATACTATTGCTCTCATAACCTCTCATTTCTCTTCTCTCCCTTTAGTTCAAGAGGTGGCTGCAAAGAGAGTATTCCACGTTCACCATCATGTCGATGGTAGCCCATCAGCATCTCCTGCATGAAGGGCTGTGCCGTCATTTCCTTCAGGACCCCAAGGCAAGAAGAGCGAGAAAAGTTGTGCTCTAACCAGAGATGCCTGAAAGTCGGTTTACTCCAGGCTGCCCTTGCTCTCTTAGGAGAAGGACATGGAAGCACTGCAGTGACTCGTCCTCCCTGTCTTGACACTGGGACAATAATAGCAATGATGATGACTAACACTGGAGCGTGCTGTTCCAAGTGCTTTACGTGAACGGACTCACAAACCTCACCTTAACCCAATGGGATTAGGTCACAGTTACTACCATGCCTGCTCCCACGTATGGGATCCGAAGTGCAGAGATGTTCAGAAATTTACCCAAAGTTAAAACAGCTTGTAAATCTCTGGGCTGGGGTGTGAATCGAGGCAGAGTCTATTTATTTTACTTGTCTATTGAAGGAATATCTGGCCTCCTTCAGGAATTGTGGCTCAATGATATTACTGCTGCTTTTTAGAGATAACTGTTTTTTTCCTCACTTGGTATCATTTAATGAATAAAGCAGGAATGTGAGAATGCGCCCTTGGTTTCTATTTCAAGATGTGCACTGAGTCCATTGGTTTATCTTTTTTCTCCTAGATTCCAGTAAAAATTTGGAAAAGGAATAAAATCTCATGATCTCACAATAACAAATATAACTGGAGACAACTTTATAAGGCATTTCAAAAATCATAAAGAGCATAGATAAGCACTGAATGGGGCAGTGAAGTGGAGGCAGCTTTAGTTTGGGGTGTTCCCTGAATCAAAACAAGGAGCCCAAGTTGCCCATCAGAACCCTAAAGGTTTCAGCCTGAGAGAAGGAAGATAGGGTAGAGGTAGAGAGTGGGAAGTGGGCCGAAAATGGGGACAGATCAGAGGTCTATGGGTGCAGCAGGTGCCCCCTCACCCCCAACATGCACACTCACACTCATACTCTCTCTCTCTCTCACTCACTCACACCCACACATCGGGCATTTATTTCTCTCCTCATGCCAAAAAGAAAATAGATGCTTATTCTCTTAAGACATTTGAAAAAAACCTTTTTGGGGATAATTAGATCAGTTAGTGAGGTGGTATTTAGGACACCTTGCTCATTACAGGGGCACACTGTTCACTCCAAAGTAAAGAATGCCTAGAAGTAAAAAAAAATGTTACTAGGTACACAGAGCTTTCAGTCAGCCTTGCCATAGCCTCTTCCTGAAATATGAACAGAAAACCACAAGCGACCAGTCATTGTAGGGTAGCCTGTGGCATGACAAGGAACAAGTGAGTTAGAAACAAAGCACAAGAGAAAAACTAACTGTAGAGATGATTTGACAAAGAGAATTTCAAAATAAAAACAACTAACCTCTAACTGGTATCCCCTGACAAATCCCAAATAATGTTACATATAAGGAAAAAGAACAGAGTGTTACGAAAAAAGGAATAGAAAAGAAGAAAGTGCTTTGTGAAATGAAACATACTATTGTCAAAACTTAAAAAATTAATTTAAAGACTGAATGGAGTCTCTTAGAGTATAAAGTAAAAATAGAAAGGGATGGTAAATATGAGGGAAAGGACAAGAGACATTAAGAAATGAGGAAGTCCAATGTACAATGTCTGTCTAATTGGTAAACAATGTCTTGGTTGCAAAAAGGCAACAGAAAAAATGAAGGGATAGAAATGATCAAATAAATAACTAAAGAGATTGCCCCAGAATGAATCTTTATATTTAAAGTACCTAACAAGTATGGAACGGGATGGAAAAGACACCTGCTTAGTCACAGGTCAGTGACACATCAGGACACAAGAATAAAGGAAGATCCTGAAAACGTGCAGAGAGAGAGTAAGAGGACACCAATCAAGGACCCAAGGTCAGACTTCTCAACAACCACATTAGCTACTACAGACAAAGTGGAGCACTGTGAGCTGAGCTCTGAGAACACTGAGATTCAGCCTGGAACTACATATTAAAATGCAATATTAGTCAGCCATGGGGGCAGAATAGAGGCATTTTTAGATTCCTAAGGGCTTTGAAATTCACCTCTCATGTATTTCTCCGCTTCTTCTTTTTTTAAAAAAAGTTATTTGAGTATATGCTCCAGCAATATGAGAAATCAAATCAAGAGAGAAGGAAACATCCAAGAAACAGTGGGTTCAACCCAGGAGTGCAAAGAAGAGGCAGTCAGTCCCAGAGACCAAGCGCGGCTTGGGACAGGAAGACCTGGGGAGAGGGGTCTGTGGGAAATGTACATCAGAACAATAGACAGTATGATGGAGACCATGGGAAACCTAGGGAGAACATAAAGGCAGAAATGTGAGAGAAAGGAAGAACAACCAGCAATGACAGGAAGAAGAAAATTAGTAAAAATGAGTAGGATAACTCTCATGTTTGTAGGTCAGGTAACTACGTGCCTGGGTGTGTGGCCATCTCATCGATGCCCAGCCTCATTCCTCGGGGTGGAACTGCAGCCCAGGTTTAGGATAGTCATCCTGATAAATGCTCCCATACTGCATGGGTGGTGTGGAGGCAGGGAAACACTGGACTTCAAGGCACCACTGTGAGGTTGGACAGTGAGGATGGCAGCAGGGACCACCACAGGGCCCAGGTTCCCCTGTTTGCCTGGCAACACTCGGGTCCTAGTATTACAGGGTGACAACAGAAGCCAATACTGATAGCAGTGGAATTTCATGCTAGCTCTGGCAGAGAGTTAAAACCAAGCTGATTTTAAAACATTAAAAAGTTTTATTTCATAGCATCTGAGTTTCTGAGCTAAGATTCAGTCTGCAACTCATCTAGGGATAGGGAAAGGTAGGAGAGAGAAAAGATGATGGCCTAAATGAGCTAAAACCTCATCTCTCACATCGAGATGTCAGTAGATGAGATCTGAAGTCGACAGAGTGAGAACTAAGGACATATCATATGGAGGGAACCTCCGGAAGGACCAAATACAGAACTGCTTAAGGTATTTGCTTCTGGAGAGTGGGGCTGGGAGTGAGGGGAAGAGTGCAAAAAATTGTTTGCACTTAAGTTTTATTTGTCCGTTTGTTTTGATGTTTTAAAAAATATATGCATCACTTAAGAACTTTTTAAGATGTTCTCATCGATTCTAATGTCCCAATTCCTTGCTAGAGTGCAGTTGTTTCAATTGTCCTTGCATTGGCTGTAAACCACCTTAGAAGAGGGTTAATCAATCAAATTATTAACCAGTCACAGGCATCCACCCCACTTCCCCTTTCTCACTTCCAAGAGTGCTCTCTAGAACACAAGGGAGGGACACCCTCCTTAGCGCTGCCATTGTCTTCACTGCTTACGGGGTAACAGGAAGCAGAGGAGCCTTAATTTTTAGCATTTAGACTTTGGATCTGAAGAATGATATTGAAATGGTAGGCTCTGATCGCAGCTTTTTAAAGTGCACTGTTTTCCCTGAACGGAGAAGGGTCTTCTGAACTAGTATCCATAAAATGCTCTCTGATGGGATCTCAGACACCAGAAGTCACCACTGACACCAATGTAATTGTCATCCCTGGGCTTGGCTTTGTGAGGCAGCACAGATAATCCCCTACCACCGCAGGCTGATGATTAGCCAGTCAGTCAGGGGACACTGAGTGCTCACTGGGAAGTTCTGTGCAGGGGGCAAGGGGCGAGAAGGCCCTGTAGTGACCTTTCCTCAAGGCACTTCAAATGAAAAGGGGCTAAGGGTGCCGAGGGGGAAAGAAGGCAGAGATTCACACATGCCCCAAGACAAATGAATAAACAAATCGTTCTCAGTTCCACAGAGAGGGCCCCGGAGATCCAAGCTGGATTGGAATAAAAATAGACTCTCCCTGGTCTGGCCCAGGAGGACGTCTCTGGTTTTATGCATCGGCTCTTTTTGGTTTTGCCCAACTGGACCCAGGCTACTGCGTATCTCTCTGTGCGAATCACATGCTGTTCCCTGGGCCTGAAAGGCTGCCCTGTCACCCAGCCTTTGTCAGGCTGGGAGTTTTCCCAATCCATCAAGTTAGTGTAAACCTGACCTCTTCCAGGAACGGTGCTGAGTTGCTGGTTTTGAATGCCTCCACCCTACCCTGGATTACAGTTCCAATCAGTTAGAGAGCTGAAGGGATTCAACTGTTTTCATGGTTGTTTCTCCAGTACACTGTGAACTTCCTGAGGGGAGGGACTGGGTGGATTATTCATTCCAAAGTCATTGTAAAAACACTTAAAACAGTACCTGGAATACAAGCACTATAGAAATGTTTGCCATCACCACCACCACCAACCACCACCACCATCATCAATCTTGGCGCTCAGGCGCCTAGCATAAGGAACTGGCACATACAAGTGGCAGTGAGCAAATATTTCTTCATTTGAATTTTTGGAACATTTCAAACAAGCAGAGTTTTAAAGATGAGGAGGTTGGCAGTAGTCATGGTTCCAAGGTGAGAGTGAGAATGGTTCCTTCACATACTGCCGAGAGCAGTGAGTCCCTTTGAAGAAGCAACGAACGGGTGAATACATTTAGTTTGAGAGGGTAGGAGGGTGTCTAAGATGACATGAAATCGTTGAAAAGACTTGTTGTTGGCTTTGAGACAATACACTAGCCCTCAGAAATATGGGCTGGCTTGGAGAAACACGCAGGTAACTTCATTTTCTTCAGGATTCTCTAGAAAGAGAAGGCCAGGCGGTCCGACCCATGTTTCCATGCTCACCCTCCCTTGCTGTCTGTACATGTGATGTGCATGTGTGTGCTGCTGATGGGTGAACCTGCCTGGGCCCAGCGGTGGATCATTAATCTGCCTCTCCATATGGTGCCTGTATAGTCTCTGAACAATTATTTCCCAGGTGGGTAACTTTCCCAGCGGTATTACATGATTGCTAGGATTGTGGTCAGGCCAGCCTCTCTGTTGTATTTTGAGCACTACATGCATTTTTAGTCTCACCATCTTTGTTCATGATTCTATTCAATATTGTATCCTTGGCCTTGTTCTTTATAGTTTACAGAAAACCCACACAAGCCCACTTCCTCCAATCAGGCCTCCCTGATCAACCCAGCTCAGAAACATCTCTTCCTTCTCAGCACTCACAGAAATTCATAAATTCTAACGCTTATTTCTCCCATAGTTATGACCTATGCTGTGAAAACATTTACACTGTTGTCCTTTCTTGCTACTTGAATGTGTACTGCTATTTAGCCAGTAGGTGTGCTGGCCTTAGCCCCAGAACAGACTGCAGGATCTTTGATAGGAGCCTCTCTGTGGTCTCCAGCACAACTGGCACAGTTTGATGAGTATAGTAGGTACTCAACAGGTGCGTCCTTAGGAAAGAATGGATGAATCTTCCAGGAATCCTTTCAAAAAGATTTTCCTGAGAGCCCTTCACGATGTTTATCTATTTTCTACTTTAGACTGTCAACACATGTTAAAGAATAAAAGATGTAGATTTAAAACACAGATTTATATATCTAAAATGTTACCATCTTCATCATCTGTGTTTGTTAATATACTTTATTTTTTAATATATTTTATTGATTATGCTATTACAGCTGTCCCATTTCTCCCCCATCATTCCCCTCCACCCTGCACACCCCCTCCCACCCACATTCCCCCCTTTAGTTCATGTCCATGTGCCATAAGTTCTTTAGCTTCTACATTTCCCATACTATTCTTACCCTCCCCCTATCTATATTTGAAATCTTGAAAAACAGGGACCTCCATCCAAAATTGCTCTATCCGGCAAAGCTGTCATTTAGAATGGATGGACAGTTAAAGCGCTTCTCAGATAAGGTCAAATTCAAGGAGTTCATCATCACCAAGCCCTTATTATATGAAATGTTAAAGGGACTTATCTAAGGAAAAGAAGATCAAAAATATGACAGTGAAAAGACAGCAAACTCACAGCTATTAAGAACCACACCTAAAACAAAAGCAAACTAAGCAAACAGCTAGAACAGGAACAGAACCACAGAAATGGAGATCATATGGAGGGTTAGCAACAGGGGCGTGGGAGGAGGAGAGAGGGGGAAAAGGTACAGAGAATGAGTAGCATGTTAGTATGTTAATATACTTTATAGCATTGGTTAATATACTTTTTACATAGTCTGGATGCATGTTTACTAGTTATTCTTGAGTATACAAAACTACTGCACTCTTGGGTATTAAAATATTCTTATGAAAATTAATTATCACAGTTTTATTAACCATAGTTAATGGAGCTGTTTATCTCCATGAGCAGGTGGGTGTCCTTGGGTGTCTCTGAGGAAAACACTACATGCAACCTAGTTTCCTGAGGTCCCACAGTGCTGCGCCAACAGCATTGCACCCCTGCACAGCCCCTTACCCCAAAAGGCTCTGTTCTGTGAGTGCACATGCAGTTGATCCATCAACGTCTGTGGTGAGGAGAGTGAATTAAAGTGACATAAGTTTCCAGCATCCGTTAGTTATTTGGTATAAGGTCACGGAGGTAAGAGGGTCTGGGGTATTTCAATGTTCCCAGCATAAATCACGTAAGCATTTTCCTTGTATGCAACATAGCATGAGGGCCAGGGCAGTGACACCTTGTAGCAACTTCTGTGTATCACTGTGCTGCCAGTAATTGCAAAGTGGCTTTAGCAGCCGAATGGGACGAGCGGTCGTGTCACCGTCATGATTCATTGCCTGCTGAAAGCACACAGCCAGCCTTAATCAAATTCCCACCAGAACTCTGTGAACCAGGTGGCGTTCTCCCCTGTTTGTACCTGGGGAACGGATGCTCACGGAGGTGAAGTGACCAGCCCAGGCAGGAGGGGCCAGACTGTGAGAGTGATTCAGAGGGCAGTCATCTTGCTAATTCCTGTTGAGCAGAATGGTTACAAATCTCAAGCCCTCAGCGTGGCCCTGTAATTCCACACGCTTTTCCTAATAAATCCTTTGTCCCACTTTCTGAAATGCTCTTTAATACCTTCCGTATCTTTAAATCTTCCACGCCTTGTCTCAGAATTTACCAGGAAATAGAATCCACTGGAGGAAACAAACCTCCAAATTCTCATCACCCGATATACAAATCATGTGGTCCCATTCCTTCTGCCTTCCCTCCTGCTACTTGCCTCTGGATCCAAAACGGTCTCGCTGTTATTCATTCAGCCAGTCTCTCTTTCTTTTCCAATAGCACCATCTCCCTTTCTACCTGATTATTCCTTTTCATAGTCAAATATGACTCCAAGCTCTCCTGTTTCAAAAATTTCCCCTTTGACCTCCAAATCACCCTTTAGCTACTTGCTTATTGCTCTTTCCATTCTCAGCAAAACTTCTTTCCAGGGTTGTCTAGTCCACCTTCAACCCAGTGCACCATCGTCTCTGTACCTCTCACTCCACTGGACGTGCTCTCGCCAAGTTCTCCTGTGGCCTGTACACTGCCGAACCCAGTTCTCATCTCACCTCTCTGTTCTCAGTCTCACTCGATCTGTCATCATCGTTTTACCCTATTGATTGCTTCCTCATGAAACGAGTTTTGGAGGAAGATCTTTCCACTTTTAGACACGACATTGGAGCAGTCAGTACAACAGAGGAAGTAGTAGAGAACTTTTGTCTTTGTTGAGTATAAATGAGGTCACTCAAGGTGACTGTGTGGAGTGAGAAGAGAAGAGGGAAATAACCAAGTCCTAGGGGACAGGCAGAGGTAGGGGGTTCACAGAGAAGCTGCGGAGGTGGTGGCTACTGGGTCAGGTGAAGCCAAGGAGGAAGGGAGTGATCAATTGAACTCAGACCACAGAAAGATGGCATATATATGGACTGGAAAGAGCATATTGTATTTGGGAATTAGGAGTTCACTAGCCACCATTTGTGAATAATTTCAGGATACTGACAGAGGTTAATTGTATTGAGGCCTGACTGTACTGAATGGAACGGCAAGCCAGCAAGTATAGACTTTTGAGAAGGTTGGCTGTGAAGGGAAGAAGAGTGAGCAGGTAGCATGCAGAGCAGACACAGGATGGAGAGAGGGAGTTGAAAAAAATCAGGTAATATCTGGCTTGTTCAGAGATTGCAGAGAAGGCTCACTTCATGTCATACCACTTGTGCTGGAACTGAAAATAGGACTTATTTATTTTGTGTCCTGAATCAACTGAGATAACGTATGCATGTGTAAGAGATTTAAAGATGATATTATGCTTGTTTGTTTGTTTTGTTGATTAGATTCCTGTTAAAGGTGAAATCATATGGTATTTGTCTTTCACTGCCTGGCTTATTTCGCTTAGCATGATGCTCTCCAATTCCATCCATGCTGTCGCAAAGGGTAGGAGCTCCTTCTTTCTTTCTGCTGCATAGAATTCCATTGTGTAAATGTACCACAGTTTTTTGATCCATTCATTAACTGATAGGCACCTAGGTTGCTTCCAACACTTGGCTATTGTAAATTGTGCTGCTGACAGTGACCAGAGGGGGAGGGGAGGGAATTTCAGGGGAAAAGGGGAACAGTTTAGAGCAACAAGTATAAAGGACACATGGACAAAAACTATGGGGGGTGGAAATGGGAGGAAGGTGGGGAGGGCTGGGGTGGTGGGCTGGGGGCGGGGTAAAAGCCAGAAAACTGTACAATCTCAACAATTTAAAAAATACTGATTAAAAAAAAAAGAGATTTAAAGATGATAAAGTGCAACAGGAATTTAATATGGTATTCTTATTTCCACTAAGAATAATTACCAGAAAAGATTTTATTTTTGACTGTAAAATACAGCTTTCCTTCAAATCCTCCTCTAAAGAACCTCACTGATATTTATTCTGAAGTTTGTAAATGATTTGTTGTGAACGACACTTTGCTTGCTTCCTTTGGAAAGAGTGAGGGGTTTCTGGAGTAGCTGTTGGCCAGCCTCTCTGCTTCTGTTCCCTCTTTCTGAGCTGGTGGACAATTAGATGGGCTATATCACTATATGGGCCTCATGAATACTAACTGCTCAGCTCCTTCTTTACAGGATGACTCCTCTCTGATAAAAGAACATATAAATCCTGTCAAATAAACTTGAGATACTTTAGATTCTAGGCCTCTTATTCCAAGATCTCCTTCAAAACTCTGGAAGGACAAACCTAATGCTTCTTGCCAGCCATCTAAACAGACACTGGCTTATAAAACCCAAGGTACTGCACAATGCTTTGGATATGAATCCTAATCATCTTTACTCAGTCTGACAGAAGGTAAAAGTTTAGCAATCTGAAATTTAATTTTGTGGACTCAAGGGGCAGGAATCCATGACCTGATATTAAGAGGCCCATATTAATTATTCACTATATTTTTTCCTCTCCTCCAAATACGCCTCTGTGATTTATAAGTACAGACATAAGGGCTCTTCCTTCTCAGTAGTTTTTGAAATCATGTGCCCTTAAATGGATAGAGTGTTGTCAGCATCTATGATGTGCGTGGTACCCACAGACCGGGTCCGGAAGTCTGGGATGGAGGCAGGGATGGGCATGCCTTGACCTGTAAAGTATTGTTTCTATGTCTCTCTAGCCTGAGTTTTCTTGTGGATAAAATTCTGTAGAACTTATGAGAACTCATCATGCCTTAGAAAGAATGAGACTGAAGAAGGGTGAGCACTGTCTCCCATGCACACTGGTCCTGCTTGATGCAGCACCCCCTGTATGCCCTGAGTGATTCCCACTCAGAGGTCTCGCATCTGATGACAGATGTGACCTGGAGGTGCATCTGTGTTTTTGGAGCCCTGTGTGCAGAGGGGAGTTTTCTGAGTCTGGACTGCCTAATCTCCTCCACAGGAGGCAAGGTTTTTCTTCTCTTTTGACCTTTCCTCTGGGTACTCCTGTGAATCATCATCCCTCCAAGAAAAAGAAATGCTGATGCTACTTTTGTTTGTCCAGAATGCATCCTTTTCTCAGCTCACCTACATTATTTGGCCCCAGCAACATATTCAATCAAATATATTTTTTCCCTTGGACTCAGATTGGCCTGGGTTTGAAAATTGGGTGCTTTGGGCCAGGTATTTAGTCTCTAAGTTTTATCATTTGTAAAACTAGAATAACACTACATGCTTTGTAACACTTTTGGGAGAGTTAATACATAATATGTAAAAAAGCAAGGAACGAGTTCTGACAAACAGTAGTTATTTTAATAAGTTGGTTACATTTCCTTTCTTCTCTATAAAACACCACTGATCTAATTCTCTATTCCCTTGGGACTCTTGTATCAGATAGTTATCAACCATAAGGATGGAAAACAAAGTAATATATCTAGTTAATGTGATTTATTTGGAAACCAGCAGAGCTTCGAAGTAGATGGGAAAGAACATTGGGCTAGAGAGGTAGGAAGCTCTTGGTTCTGGCCTTGCTGGTTCTCCTGTGAACTAGCAGTGTGACCCTGTATGTGGCTACTCACACATGTGAAACTATTAGTTATCAGGAAGATCGCATTTATCATTAATGAAAGAGTAACATCAGATTTTTTAACATATTACATGTCATGTAAATCTTAATTAGATAAAGTATTTATTGCATGCCCATTAGGGACTGTGCTTGGCAACATGAAGGATAATGAACAAAGGATCCTTATGCATACAAATTTATTAAGGACTGTTGTGGCTGAACTGGGTTCCCCCCAAATTTACAGGTTGAAGACCTAATCCCCCATACCCCAGAATGTGAACTTATTTGGAGATAAGGTCGTTATAGAGGTAATCACATTGAAAATGAAGTCACTAGGGTGGGCCCTGATCCCACACGACTGGTACCTTATAAGAAGAGATTTGGACATAGACACACACACACAGGCACACGTTTGTTTGACAAGGAAGGTTCTGATCTGGTTAAAGCAGAGGACCTCTGGAGAAGCAGCGGGGATGAAGCAGAAAGGTAAGGAGAAGTAGGAGAAAGAAGTCCTTCAAAAGACCAGAAATATGACAAACTGGGAGTGCTTCCAGGGAGGACCAGTGCCCTGCTCAGTGTCCGCAATCTAGTAGGGGCTGTATAAACCCTTGCTGAATGAATGAATGAATGAATGAATGAATGGTGGAATGATGAAATTAGGTAGTCTTAGTGAATTGAGCAGAGAATTTTAGGATCCTATTTGGTTTGTTTTTAAAATCCAGGCGGTACAGGGCAACATGGTTTTAACCTTTTTGAGTCTCATTCTCTTCATTTATAAATATGGAAATAGTGATACTTAGTGACAGGGATATGGTAAGAATTTCATGGGGTAATTTATATGAAACTGAATAGAACTTCAGAATTCCATCCAATCAATCTTTATCGAGATGCTACTATATGCCAGGCACTGTGGTAGGCTTTAGGAATACAAAGACAAACAAAACCTCAATCTCTGCTTCTAAGGAACCTGCTTTCTAGATTGGAAGGCAGACATCTGAAGAGATAACATAACTGCAATGCAATATAGTAAGGACAAGCATAAGGCAGGCAGGGCACAGGAATGGGGCAGTTATGCCAGCTAGACAACAGGATGGTATAAGACAGTGGTCCTCAACTTTCTTGGCACCAGTGACCAGTTTCCTGAAAGACAGGAAGATGGGGAAGCGGAGCTCAGGGGAGCTTCGATGGCTTGAGCTCCAATGGCTTGCCTGTTGTGGATGGATGGGGGATGAAGGGCAGCGGGTGGAGACCCCTGGTATAAGGGAATACTTCCCGGAGGAAATGATGCTTAAGCTGAATTATGAACAATAGTGCACAATTAGGTGAAGAGGAAACGAAAGGATTTCCAAACAGAGGGGACAACGGGCTTCCTCTGCAGCTGTGTTTTCCTAGTTCCTGTGCCTGTGCAGTTCCCTTGCTGAAAATATACTCCAGTCTGATTGGTTAGAGCAAAAACACCCTCTCCAGCTCTTGTCATCCTCCTGAAGGCTGGATCTTGAAATCTGAATATCCTCAGCTGTTGTCTGGGTTTTCTTAACTAAGGGGCCTTCAGGAACCTTGCTGTGGCCACCTGCCAGCTTCCTTCAGTTCCTTTCTCCTTCCCTCTTTCTTTCCCTCCTTTCCCTCATCCAAAGTTTACTGTGTCTACACACATAAGCCATGGGTTGTACCTGAAGATAGAGAGGATCAAAGTGTATTTCTAATACTCCAGGAGTTAAAAGTCTGTGCAGAGGCAGCAAACTACAACCCATTGACCAGATCTGCCAGTTTTTGTAAATAAAGTCATACTGGAAAACAGCCATGCCCATCATTTATGTATTTATTTTCTAGGGCAGCTTTCAGGCTACAACAGCAGAATCAGACAGTTGCAACAGAGACCATGGAGCTCCCAAAGCCTAAAGTATTTACTACCTAGCCCTTTACAGAACAACTTTGCCAACCCCATCCCAGTATTTGTGTGGTGGAGGCGGTAGGGGTAGGTGAACATGGTAAGATAAGTGGATAGGAAACTACATAAGAAGGCTCCATAACCCATACTTGGAGGGGCAGAGAGGAAGTGACAGCTAAAAGAAGGGACAACTAGGCTGAGAACTAAAGAACAAGAAGGAGTTAAGAGAGGGAAGGAAGGTCATTCCCGGCAGAGAAAGCAGCATGTGCAAAGGCCAGGCAAGGAAAGAAAAATAGTTCTCTAGAACTGTTCAGAGAGGAAGTGGTAGCAGATGAAGCTCCAAACTAAGTTGGGCTCAGGCAGGTCATACCGTCTCCTGAATGTGAAAATCATATTCAGGATTTTGGAAATACAATCTCCCATAGGTAATTGTGAATCACTGAAAAATTTTATGCAGGGTAGTGCTAAAGCAAATGTGTGCTTTAGACAGATCTTTCTGGCTGTGGTAATACTTAACATTTGTTGGGGCATTTATTCTATGACAGCTCTGTGCTAAATGCTTTGCATGCATACAGGTATATGGAAATATTTGTTAAGTAGCTGGACAGCACTGGGGGCCAGGTAGAGAGAGGGGAAGAGTAGGGATAGTCAGGGCTCTATGAGAACCAATGATCTCCCTAATGATGGACAGGCAGAGCACTGCCCATACTTAGAGGCAGGAGGAGGATGAAGAGAACAGAAATGATTGGAAAGGGCAGTATAATGTCGCTGAACCCAATAAATATCCATAAGGGAGTACATATGAATAAGGAGTGGATAGTAAAAGCCAGACATCGTGAAGAGGGCAAAGGCAGACGAAGGGAGGAAGAACAGGGGAGTTGAGGTCTGGCAAGAAGCAGGTCACAGGTGAATTAGAACAATTTTAGCAGAAGAGTTGAGAAGCAGACAGGATTAGAAGGGTTACAGAGGTGACCAGAAGTGAGAAAATGAAGGTCATCACCACCGAACACTTGTTTGAGAGACTGTCTTTATAAAGAAGCAAAGAAATAGGATGGATTTCTTAAAAACGAGTCTGTAATGCAGCAGTTTTAATTCATTTTCTGATTCATGAAGTCAATTCCTCATCCCAAATAACTGTTCATTGGAAGCAACAGCGAGGACCACGCTACGCAAATCTGCCACATGACTAAATCAGAGGACAATGCACGTGAGCACCAGTTAGTAATGGGAGTTGTAGTACCGCATTATCAGAAGACGGGGCAGCACATTTCGATGCTGAACAATGCAATCGGGATAACTTCCAGGGGGAAGAAAAGGCTCTCCTTAGTATCACCAGATTAGCATCGTGGCAAATGTCATTTCTGAAAGCTGTTCTTCGGAGATGGTCATCCCTGAACATGCCCTCATGTCTGACTTCCTCCTGCACAAGCAATCAGTGTCCTTCCAAGGCTAATGAGACCTACACGAAGAATTAATAGCTCTGCCAGGGCCAGTATTGTACTCTGCATCTTTAAAGAGCTCAAAATATTAAATAACAAGCCCAAAGAACATTCCTCCCAGATCCTCATTAGATTGATTTTACAGATGAGTAAACCAAATCATAGAAAAGCAAGACAGTGGAAATGAGAAGTCTTATTTTACTTCTCTCTGACACCATGGTGAGGTGGTTGCCTATGAGATTTGTAACTAAGCTGTTATCAAGAAAAAGAATAACTTTGTCCTGGCTTTGACTCTTGGAGACCAACAGACTTTCTTTTCTTTTTAAAAATGTTTATTGCATTTATTGGGGTGACATTGGTTTAAAAAATCATATAGGTTTCTGGTATACAATTCTATTATACATCATCTGTATATCACATCATTTTATTGTGTGTTCAACACCCAAAGTCAAGTCTCCTTCCATCACTACTTATCCCCTCTTTGGAATACCGATAGGTTTTAAATGCCTGTAGTTGAAAAACACAATGTCTTTTTTTTTTTTTTTTTTTTTTTTTTTTTTTTAAGTGGGTATGTAGCTACCGGTCTAAATGAGTTTGAAAAATTATAGCTGCACTTTCAATATGAAGCCAACTACTCAACTCAGAGTCTCGCCTGTTGTGGAGACAGGAAGGTGTAGAGAATGTTGAAGGTGTTTTTTCTCTTGTACCTTTAAGTCTCAGTAACTTTATAAAATTTTCTTAAACAATATTTGAAACAAGAAATCATTATGGGGATTATTAGTCCTAGCCTGTAGGGACAATTTATTTTTCTGCTTCACAAGTTTCACTTCTTACTTGGATCATGATTTAATGCTAAGATACTTAAAAGGTCATTTTATCAGGCCATCCACAAATGGTGCTGTTATTACAGAAAAGTTATGTAAAAGATGAAGAGAGCAGTAAGTCCATCAGCACATAAAATGCACCAGAAAGATGGGGAAAATTTCTAGCTAAATACTTGTAACACGAATCTGGCTCAAATCTTTTGTTCGAATGGATGACTTCCAAGAGCTCTGTAGTTCCACTTCAGAGTCTAATAGGCACTACTCCCTCTGACCTTGGGCAAGTGCACAAAAACGCCCATTCACAGAAGGCTCCTGATATTGTTTTTTATTTTGCACTCCGCAAAGGTTGTATTTTGAATGTGTTCATGATGACCAAAACATTCCTAGCCAACATAGATGGCAATTGCTAGATACACACGGTAGCTGCTAAAAAAAAAAAAAAAAAAAAAAAAAAAAAAAAAAAAAAAAAAAGGTAATTTGGTATAATTTCATTTTTCCCCCTTCTGATTAGAGTTTACAAATATAACTGTCAGCTAGTTACCCTGGTGAGGCCATGAGTCAGCCCTCTTCCAAGTACAACATAAACTTCTTAATTCAATCTTTGGCCTATAAATGTACCGTAACACTGCCAGTGTTTTGATGTTATCAGTATCTTTATCTTCCTTTGCTCCACACTCTCATAGATTTTATGTCTTCCATTGCCTACTGTAATTTGTTGCTGGGAAAACAATTTCAAGTAAGTAATATGCTGAAGGCTGGTGACTATATGGAAGGATGAGGGGCAAGATCCCCGTGATATAGTATGTGCACACATGTGTAAGCAAATGAAGGAATATGTGTGCAATGTTCATGCAAATAATATGATAGGTATGAGGGCAATCCTGTAACGTGCTTTAGGTCAAGGATCATGTATTGTTCATTGTTGTATACCTAGCAATTAGCACTGTCCCTAGAACATAGAAAATGTTGCATGAATACATGAAGGGTATGAGTGTTCCATGTTTCCACTGGCAAAACAAGGCTTCTGGGTTCAAAGTGAGGCTGCAGGCACATCTACAACAATCCACTGTGCATCCGACATTTATGGGTGATTTCTGTGTGCACAGCATCATGCCAGGGGTTGTGAGAGAGGCAAGGAAATTGAATGCAGGGAAGGGGATTGGGGACTGGGTGAAGGAGGTGAAGGGACTGGGAAACAAATTGGTTGTTACAAAATAGTCACAGGCACACATAGGAATTATAGTCAGTAATGTTGCAATAACTGTGTACGGGGTACTAGAAATATCGAGGGGATCACTATGTTAAGTATATGATTGTCTAACCACTAAGCTATACGCCTGAAACCACTACAAAATAAAATTCAAAGGAAAAAATAAATAAATAAAAATAAGACTGACAAATCGGTCAGAAAAAAACAAGAAAGAAAACTGAATACACAGAACTTGGACTTGAAAAGCTTCCAGTCTAATGGAGGAGACAAGAGATATCAGTGAAAACTTAACTCCTAATTCGAGAAAGTGAATAATGGCATGCCAAAGGTAATTTTTCATACCGAATACAGCCACTACATGAGTTCAGAGAAAAGAGAGGCTGCTGAGGACTGGAGTCATTAAGGAAAGCTACACAAACAAGGCAGGAATTGAGTTAGACCTTGGAGGATAAAGGGCAGAGGGGAAGGAAAGGAAATAGCTGTTCAGGAGAGGGGAGACTACAAATGAGCAGCCATCCAGACAAGAACAGATAGTTTGAGACTCAAAATTAAGGAAGCAGTCATCATCAGACTTTGAAAAAAGAGAGGACAGAAACATATATAGTAAGGAAGTAAATCAGTACAGTGTATATGCATTTTGTATGGTAATCATTACATACCTGAACTCCTTGGTGGAAAAACAAAAGTAACTCTGAAACTTAGATACATTGTATATGTTGCAAACTTGGGCAAACAGGTGGGATGCCAGAGGACCACGGCTGCATGCCCAGGGGCTACCGAGTAGCAGGCTGACATGCCTAAAAAGGAGGGAGCTGAGGTATGATTTCTGGGGGCATGAACAGGTGGAGTGTGGCCTGCATTCTGTGTTGAAGGAGCTTGTGATTGCAGCATAGATCTGACTTTCCCCAAGTCTGATGTGCTTTTATAGCTATTCACTGATTGTATCCATTTCCATTTATTTTATTTATTTAAGGATTCAGAAGGGTCAAAACTGTGCACAACTATTCTGCAACTCAGACCTAGATACATAAAGAAAAAGTTTGAAATTTTGACTTTCAGATTCACACATCAATAAAATGAAGACTAGCCCTGGCTGGTGTAGCTCAGTGGATTGAGCGCGGGCCTGCGAACCAGAGGATCGCGGTTCGATTCCCAGTCAGGGCACATGCCTGGGTTGCAGGCCAGTTCCCGGCAGGGGACGCATGAGAGGCAACCGTACATTGATATTTCTCTCCCTCTCTCCTACCCTTCCCCTCTAAAGACAAATAAATAAATAAATCTTTAAAAAATAAAAAAAAATAAAAAAAATAAAATGAAGACTAAGTGTAACAGAGCCAAAGGAGAATAACTGATAAGATATTTAAAAATAAAAGGGGGTTGGTCCTTCTTTTCTAACCATATGTAGAAACTGATGTAAGAATCTTTATTAAAGTTAATCATAGCAATGTAGACAAACTATCCAT
Source organism: Glossophaga mutica (assembly GCA_039655065.1). NCBI lineage: Eukaryota > Metazoa > Chordata > Mammalia > Chiroptera > Phyllostomidae > Glossophaga > Glossophaga mutica. The sequence continues at coordinate 17,395,083 of CM077304.1, read as the reverse complement.
ATATCATGTTGATGTGTGAGAGTATGTAGAACAAAATGAGCAAAAAATGCTGTTAAAGATTTCAGTAAATACTTTGAAAGTCACTTATGTGGATCCTTTAAAACTCCCATTCGTTAATAGACTATTGATTAAGTGAGAAGTTAACTCTTGAGAATATTTCCTCAATAAAGTATATCCATGCAAGGATGTACTATGATGTTTTAACTAACATTAATTATATCCTTTTGATGTCTCTACTGACTTGCTCTAAAAAGCTGATAAGACCTGCACTACATCATAGTTAACAGGAGTGTGATGCTTGTTGCTTAGGCAACAGGATGAATAAATGCAGGTCAGAATGTGCTTCAAGAAAAACAAAAGCTAGAATATGATACTGAGTGGAGACTGAGCAGCTCTAACAGATTTTTCATCACATTCATGAAATCTGTTTCTTAACGTGGGCTGATCATATTAGTGTACTTAAACTAAGTTCATAATGAAATAAATTAGATTATGGAGATCAATAAATAATTTTTATAGAGGCAGAAATTGACTTTTATGACAGTAGTAGCAAATAAATTGCTGGGTGGCAGCATATAAAGCAATAATTGACAACACTATTCTATGATTTGCTTCATTCCATAATAACAAATTCCTCTAAATGATAATTCAAAGTTTTTAAAAAATTCCTTCTGTCTCATGAAGGAAGTGTTTGACTGGCTTGTCTGAATTAACCATGTTTTCTTAATTTCTGGAAAATTATACACAATACTTGGAATACTTGGGATTGGAAAACTAAAGACAATAATCTATGGAGCAGATCAGACCTTGGTTTTGCCATGTATGTACAGGGTTTCTGCCTCCCAGACATGCTTCAGCATGCTTGTACATATTTCATTCATGAATGTTTGTTATGACCTCCAAATGTTTATTTGAAACCTGTTTGATTAGCCTTTCCATTCTAAGCTTTCAAAAAAAAAAAAGGATTATATTTGCTGGAAAGTGTTTAAAATGCAAAAGAAAATCATGCTTAAAAATTTTCAAAGCAGCCAAAAATTCCAGAGAATCCAAAATCCCAGCTAACTTCTCATGAGAGCAGAATAAACATGGACAAGGGTTGGAAGACTAGGAGTGAGAAGGTCTCATCTCACGTGGCGATAGGGAGGAAGAATGCTCATCAAAATGTGCAGTAAACACAAGCAGCGATGCAAAGACTTTCATCCTGTTCCTCTAGTTCCCGATGTCATCTGTTTAGTGTCCTAAATCTGTCCTAAATCTGCTCAGCATTCTAAGACTCTGAGAGCAATTGAAGAAATCTTACTTTTTTCCTGTTTCAATACCCACAATATCTTGCCTGTCTGATCAGTGATGGTATTCTTAAACACGAGAAAAATAACAGTAGCTGTGTATTTCACTGTAAAAAAAAAAAAGGTTCAGAAAGACTTCTATGTATACAGTTACTCAGAGCGCATATGTTTTGATGCATTTAGGTAGCTTTTTAAAAAAAGCTCATGGGGTCTACATATTTTTGGGAGAAAAGCAGAAGTTTAACAATTTGAGTAATTTTCAAATCTACAATAGTTAAGTCAGACTTGGAGACAAATAATTTCCAAAGGAGATAAAAAGACAGGACTAGCTCTCAGTATTTGGTGATCAATTCTGGTATTAAATAAGCTTCAGGCGTCGGCCTCAGCATTTTACTTAGAAATAGCTATTAATGATTTCCACAGCCATTTGCGTGCCACATGCCTGTGTTATGAAGCTCTCTCTAAATTTAGGGATAGGCAGTACGTGTGGTGGGACCTTATAAGCCAGGAAAGGTAATAAGGGCAGTGACGTAACTTAACAAGGGAAACTGATGAGCACTGGGGGAGGTATCCGAATGATTAGAAAGCTGGATCACGGGTCCGCACATCGCCCGCTCCTCCTGCCTCACCTGTATTCCCCGTCGTGAGAAGTTTGCACACAGCAGGTCTAGACTGCATGCACGCCAGTGTTCAGAAGTACATGAATGTACTCAGTCCATTAGCCTCTCTTTCTCAATATTGACAGCTAATTGATGGAAGTGTTTATTTTCTACCTAGATATACAATACTTCAATGCTCCACAATCCGCATAATGTAAGTAAGTGAATGCTCTCTGTAACTGTCCATCTGAAGCAGTTTGCTAACGAACTGAAGGTCGTCCACCCGATTTAAGCTGCTTAGCAAACAATTATCAGGAAAAAAATGAGCTTCACCCCGTAAACAGAACAAATTGTCTAATTAATCACTAACTGCTAATGCTCAAATGAAATATATGTTTTTAGGAATCTAGAATCAACTGAAGAGTGCTATAATCAAACTGAATATTCTGAGATAACAAATTTATAAAAACCACAGGAAGAATGACAGGGAGAATATAAATGTTAATCTCCTCTCACTGCCTATAAATAGTACTCTCACCGGTTCATTCATATAATACATATGTATACGGATGCCTAGAGACATCATTTCTCAGCCAGTGTCTATATGCACACAGCAAGTTCAGTCCTAAGGGCATCCGATTTTCTGATGCAGCCACATATATACAACTGACCGGTCTGGGTGCACATCCGGCTGCCTGTGCGCCCTGCCAGACACATAAGAAGCAAAGACAGACAAAAGGCAGCTCCGTGGACACAGAGAGCGTCTTACCATAAACTGCACATTGTCAAATCCATTAGCCATCAGGTGGTTCTCGTACTGAGGTAGCCCAATGCTTTCCAACCATTGTCCCACTGTTTGGACAGGGCATCTGGGTCCTGTAAGAGGATGAAGAGGGAAGCGTTTAAGCAGGGAGTAGCCGTCCACGGGGTAATAGCGGTAGTCCTGGGCTGAGAGGTGGCATTGCCACATCATGCTCCTGGGAAAGTTGCTATCAAAGGAGCCCGCCAGCTTGACAGATTAATGTTCTCAGCGAGAGAGCAAAGTCAGAAGTAAAACATAGTTTGCCAGGCAGGCTGCGGAGTATGACTTGATCCTAGCTCCACATTTCTTACATATTAATCTTTACTACCGACCAGTACGTCACACAGCCCCCAAAACCGGGCAGCAGAAGAAGGCACATCAAGCTGTCGGCTTAGGCTGGTCTGCGTTCTATGTGATTGTTGGAGTACTCCACAATGAGCAATGCACGGCCAGCAGCCAGAATTCTTTTTATCAAGTACTCCTACACTCATCAGTATGCAGCTCCCTGCTCCCTGCTCCCCCTCGCTCGCTCCCCTTCATTACCCAGCCCAGGCTACACCTCGCATTTTCAATAATAGCCATCAGATAAGGCAGATATTTTTTTTTGTCTGCAAGCTGTAAGCTGCTTCCTCCTACACACCCATCCAAGCGTCAATCTTGAATGATGAGAGCAGTCAAAACAAATGCAGAAAATAGCAAGATTCAAAAGCAAACCAAAGTGCTTAAATCTGAATTGAATCTTCATACCGGTTATGCGTTACAGAGCTATTTGTTGTGGAATTTTACGTTTCAAAAGACACCAGGAAATGCAAAGCTTTAACTATAGCTTATAGCGGAGCTCCCTACAGGTTCCCGTTCCCCCTTTCTTTCCTTCCCTTTCTTCTTCTTTCTAAAATGCAGCACAGATAAACGTTGCTGATCTAAAGCTTTACAGTGTTTGGAGAATAATGATTCTCTTTCTTTACCACACGGCATCAAGAGGAACTTCTCTGGGATTCTTTTTTTTTTTTTTTCATTTTTGAATTACTGCAAAATACAGAAACTGCATCGCAATCTTGAAGTCAAGATAATTCATTTCTTGTTTGCATGGCTTCTTTCAAACAAAAGTATTACCAGGCACAAGAAATCCTTTTCCCCTCTGATATTTATAACCCATGTCTATCAGGGTTACCATCCTAAATTAGCTATAAAGGTAACATTACTGGGTAGAATTTTTAAATAAAGAAGAGCAACCCTAACCAAAAATAATTCCAGAATAACAGATGTAAATGTGTGAGTTTTACTGAATGGCAGCCAGATTGAGTAATTAATTTAATAATTAAGAGAAAGGAGAGAATAATAATAGAACCCGTAGGGTCAGATCATCAGAAGAATAAGACTCTCCCTTCAGATTGGGAAAGAACTTGAAAAAAGGTTAGTCTACCCCCGCCCCCCACTCCCTGCCCCCACCAGCCCTGCCCCCACCAGCCCTGACCACATAAACCCCTTGTCACAGTGTTCCTGGAAGAATATCATCTAATTTATGCTTGAATGCTGCCTGTAACAGAGCTCTTACTACTTATCAAGAAGACTCCATTTATTAGAAAGACATTTTACTTCCTACCTGACTCTACTCACTGGCTCCAGCTCTGCCTTTGGAGTCCCAGAGTGGGAACAGTGCCTTTGTCACACGGGTGTTTTAAAAATTAAAAATAACTCATCAACTCCCCCCTCCCCACCACCTGGAACAGGGCCCTGTGCATAGCAAATGCTCACTAAGTATTTATTGAATAAATGAAACATCATTCTTCTTCTTTCCCCAAATCTCTTGCCCTGTTTCCTTCCTCTTTTTAAAAACATCATCAACTTCCCAGAACACAGACATTAAACCTGAAAATGTCTTGCACACTTTCTCCTTCACTGCTGACATCCGTTCCCAAGTTCTTTTCATCCCTCACTGTAGAGTCTCCAGCTTTTAGTCTCTTGATTCTATTTGCTGTTTCTCCTTCATGGAACTTTGACTGACTTTAATTCTGCTCTCCTCATCCAGACCCCCTGGCCTAAGGCAGAAGTGCCTGTGACATTGGTCTTCCCACCCCTGATATTTCAAAAATCTATTTTGTATGTCGGTGTCAGAGTAAGTTCTCTAAAGTACTATTTTGATTATTACTCCCTTTTCCAAAACTCTTTCATGGTTTTCCATTGGCTTCAAAATAAACTCTCAACCTCTTTGATGATATTTTGGGGCCTCTTTATGATCAACTACAAATAATCCACCTTTATTTCCCTCTCCCCAGTGTTCCCATTAGTTGGGATTACTGGCTGGTCTCTAAAGGCAGCCTGTAACGTACATCGGTTGGCTTTATTTCGTCCCCACATTTCCGCCCCGTCATTAGCTTAGAATCAGGTGACACTGTTGTTATGAAACCTCCTCTTATCCCCGCTAATGGGAATAAATCTCTTCCTTATTTATCTTAAGTGGCATTTTTACACTCTCTATTATAACATGTACTTTTTGTCTAACATTAAGGTTATTGGTGTATAAGGCTTATTCCTGAATGTAGGAATGTCTTCCTAATATTGCACACAGTAAGGAATCAGAATGACTCCGCTAACCCAAATCATGGAACTTCATTTTCATAATCCAAACTACAGAAAATCCTCCTAGTTTTGATTTAAATTTTTTTTGTTTGTTTTTAAACCTTTCCCAAGGATGTCTTTACAAAAGAAGACAGTTGGGTTTCTAAATAGAATTTTCAGGTGAATTTTTGCTTATTATCCTCATCTTCTCTTTTACTTTACTATAATTTATCCTTGATTGGTTCCAGGTCTTTTAGGAAGGTCAAAAAGTCTGTAGCCATCTAGAAACCCTTTTTAAGAAATTCTGGTTCACGACAGACTTCTGGCCAAGATGGAGGCGTAGGCAGACGCACTGTGCCTCCTCTCACAACCAAAATTAAGGACAACAAATATTTAGAAACAAGAAAACAACTAGAACTGATAGAAAATTGAATTGTATGGAAGTCCAACAACCATTCATCCAGACCAGTTAAGAGGGGTGGAGTTGCGGTAGGAAAAAGTGGAGGTACGAACCCGGGAACGCAGGCAGCAGCGGCTGGCAGTTCCCAGGTGCACAGGCGGCGGCTGGTGGACTCTGGGCCCACAGGCAGCTGGCAGACCCAGTGAGGCCACACAGGGCGGCTGGCTGACCAGGTGGTCCCACATTCACGCGTGCAGACAGTCCAGGCAAAGGGGAAGTGGCGGAAGAAACTGAATCCAGGAGAGAGCGGAGCAGGCGCCATTGTTCCCTCTTGGACCCCGCCCCCACATACAGCGTCACAACCCAGCGACTGGGCTGCCCTGCACTGGGGAGCGCCTAAGGCTCCACTCCTCACTATGTAACAGCCGTGACCAGACCAAAACCAAAACAAACAAAAAAATAACCCACCAAAAATGGCTCAAATGAAAGTCCAGAGCCAATTCCTCTAAGCCGTGAAGAGATAGCCAACCTATCAGATGGACAGTTCAAAGCCCTGGTGATCGGGATGCTCACAGAATTGGTTGATTTTGCTCACAAATTAGATGAAAAAATGCAGGCTACAATACGTGAAATGAAGGAAGACACATGGGGAACCAATGAAGATGGGAGGAAAACTGGGGCTCAAATCAATGGAGTGGACCAGAAGGAAGAAACAAACAACCAAACAGAAAAGTAGGAAGAAACAAGAATTCAAAAAAATGAGGAGAGGCTTAGGAACCTCCAGGACATCGTTAAACGTCCCAACATCTGAATTATAGAGGTCCCAGAAGGGGAAGAAGAAGAGCAACAAGTGGAAAACTTATCTGAACAAATAATAAAGGAGAACTTCTCCAATCTGGCAAAGGAAATAGACTACCAGGACGTCCAGGAAGCTCAGAGAGTCCCAAAGAAGTTGAACCCAAGGAGGAACACACCAAGGCACAGCATAATTACATTAGCCAAGATTCAAATGAAGGAGAGAATTCTAGAAGCAGCAAGGGAGAAGGGGACAGTCACCTACAAAGGAGTTCCCATCAGACTGTCAGCTGATTTCTCCAAAGAGACCTTCCAGGCAAGAAGGGGCTGGAAAGAAATATTTGAAGTCTTGAAAGGCAGGGACCTACATCCAAAATTGCTCTATCCAGCAAAGCTTTCATTTAGAATGGAAGGGAAGATAAAGTGCTTCTCAGATAAGGTCAAGTTCAAGGAGTTCATCATCACCAAGCCCTTATTCTATGAAATGTTAAAGGGACTTATCTAAGAAAAAGAAGATCAAAAATATGACAGTGAAAAGACAGCAAACTCACAGCTGTTAACAGCCACACCTAAAACAAAAGCAAACTAAGCAAACAACTGGAACAAGAACAGAAATACAGAAATGGAGATCTCATGGAGGGTTAGCAACAGGGGAGTGGGAGGAGGAGAGAGGGGGAATAGGTACAGAGAATAAGTAGCATAGACGGTGGGTAGAAAATAGACAGGGGGAAGGCAAGAATAGTGTGGGAAATGTAGAAGCTGAAGAACTTATGACACATGGACATGAACTAAAGCGGGGGAATGTGGGTGGGAGGGGGTGTACAGGGTGGAGGGGAATGATGGGGGAGAAATGGGACAACTGTAATATCATAATAAAATATATTTAAAAAAAAAAGAAATTCTGCTTCACAATATTACCTGTATGAGATGTTAAGAACAAAATACAATTTGTCCTTGGATGTCTCTAATGCAGGTACGAGGTGGAACGAAGTATTAATTACAGCCTCTCCTAGGCTCACATCCACATTGTTCCCCTCAATCATTATAAACTGTGAGGAGGTGAACAAGCTACACAAAGAGTGAGCAAACGCCGCAATAACGTTTGGACTTGGTAAGACACATGCTGATGGACCAGCTCCTCAAATCCCATCGCCTCTCTTGAGATACATACCAGGGCCGAAGCACAGGGAAGAGTGCCACACACGTCTAGGGAGTTAAATCATCCTTGTTAAATAAATGAATGACAATGGAAATGACTTTCACAGGACTTTTGTTTTTTAGTAGAAAAAGAGAGAGAGATCTATATCTATTTATCATTTATATATCAGGGGGTTTCAAGGTCTAGGATGCTATACAAAAATAGCTCAGAGAGAATACTGGGTCCTAATCACTTGACAAATTATTTTATAGACTGATTGAATTTTATTCTTTTAACTGTTCAATCATTCGATTTATACTCAGAAATTCTCATATTTTGGTGAAAGGTCACAATGCCAGAGTGAAGCAAGTTAGGAGATAATTGGGTAGAGAGAGGCAGTGAGGTGGAGACAGGAAGAAGAAAGGACTTTGAGTCATGTTGTTAAAGTTATTTAGTTAAAGTATTTTCTCATGAGCCAAACCTCTACAAGAAACCTGGTCCAGGTCTGAAGGTCATTTTTAATAGTGTTTAAGCATACGTTTCGTTGAAACACTTTCTTGGAGTCTTAGAATTCTTAAAGCATAACAATGCATTAGTGGGCGGGCACCTTTATTCAACTAGAACTTCTCTAAGTCCCAAAAGTGAGATGAGAGGAGGGAAGGAAGAAACTAAAAGCTATTCTGGGCTACTATGTCCAAAGCAGTGTGGCGTGGATTATTATCCCCATTTATAGATAAGGGAATTGAAGCTCATAGCGTGTGATGAAACCGGGAATTTTCTTTGACACAGTCTTTAAAAAAATAATCCTGAGGGCTCCACTTCCAGAATGGCAATGTAAAGAGCTCCATGGACCCTATCCCAAGCCAAGCAAGCATACTTGTATAGGAAAATGAAACCACCATTTAGAGTCTCTGGAAATTGTCTCAAACATACAGAGGATGAAGAAATATTTATTCAAGAATATCTATTACAATTTTGTTAAGAACAGAGAGAATCTATAGCACTGAGGCCACGACTGGTTCCCTCCCAGCTCAGCTGGAAAAAACTCCACTCTGGGTGGCTGGGCCCAAGAGGACAGGGCTGTGTCTCTCCTCAGCTCCCACCATGGCACCTGGTGTCTCATCAAAAGAGGCGGGCCAGTAACGTTTCCGATTTCCTGAACTCCAAGCTGTGAAGGTTAAATTTCTGTGCATGTGTAGCTGCGATGCCGTGGGCTCCCTTTGCCCTCCCAGCCCCCATTCATAAAGTGGAGGCTCTACCCACTGCAGCAGGCTGGGAGCTGTAAGACCCTCAGTGCCCTCATCCAGCTTGACTGTAGGCCTGAGGTTCCAGGCCCAGAAAGTCAAGCTGAGGAGATGAGGCTACCATCCCTGCCCAGAGCCCAGCAGAGTGGTTCAAAGCTCTTGTCAAAGGGGAACGTCCATCCCTAAGTAGAGAGTTCTGTAAATTTCTGGTTTGGGGTAAATTGATTTTATTTGAAGTAGAGTATGAGGACATTCAAGCCTAAGTGAGTTCTTGAAAACAATAAAGATTTTTATGATAAGCAATTAAAAGGAGATTGACTAGTATCTCCCTTAGGGCAACTAGCTCAGTGGTAGGCCAGCTAGTTTTAGAGAATCCAAACAAGAGACAGTGGAGAGGTGCCCTCTTGCAGTCCTAACAAACTTCTAAAGCTGGCCTTAACAACTATTCCAATTTAATGCGGCAGGAGCTATTTTTAGTGCTCTCTAGTTTTTGTTCTTCTTCCATTTTTTGTTACTTCTTCCTCCAGTCCCTCCGTACTTATCTGTGTCATCCATCCTCGCCTTAAGGTAATTCATGATAACAAACTAGTGTGTATCTTTCCTGCACATTCACCCATTGGCAGAGACACAGAAATGTACAAATATATATGCATGCATACATGCATGATATGTAAGTGCCGGGGTTACTTTGGACAGTTTTTCATACAAATATAATCACATCCCACTCACTTCTCTGAACCTTACTTTTTCAACAAAGCCTGATGGAAATTCTACCAAGTGAATGATAAGCTGTAATTTATTCTTTAAATTATAGTAGTCCACAATTTCGATACACTGTATTTTATTCATTTCTTTGCATGGTATCTCCAGGCCCACCCCTTCATTTTCTTTTTAAAAACTTTGTATTTTGAGTTCATTGTAGATTCCCCTGTAGTTATAAGAAATAATGAGAAAGAGATTTTGTGTAGACTTCACCCAGTTTTCCCCAATGGTAGTGCCTTGTACATCTATAGCATGGTATCACAATCAGGTAAATGGTGTTGGTAAAATCCATCAATCTTATTCAGATTTCACCAGTTTTACAGGTGTTTGTTTGTGTATGTGTGCGCATGTGTGTGCTGTACGTGTTTATTTCTTTGCAATTTTATCACATGTAGACCATGTGACCATAATCAAGGTCAAGACAAATATACTACCATCCCAAGGATCCTTCTTGGTACCCTTTCATAGCCACAGCCATCTCCTTCCCTCTCCCACTAGCAACTACTAATCTGTTCTCCACCTCTATCATTTTATCATTTCAAGACAGTTAGATACATGGAATCATACAGTATGCAAGCTTGGGATGGTCTTTTTCCATCCGGCATAACTCCCTGGAAACCCATACAAGTTATTCTGTGTATCAGTAGCTCATTTCTTTTTATTACTGAGTAGTTTTCCACAGTATGGATGTCCCAGAGTTTGATTAATAATTCACCCACTGAAAGACATTTGGGTCATTTGCAGCTTTTAGCTATTACAAATAAAGCTTTTTTGATCATCAGCATATAAGTTTTTCTGTGAACATCAGTTTCCTCTTTTCTAGGATAAATGTCTAAGAGTGCAATTACTGGGTCACGTGGTAAACGCATATTTCATTTTATAATAAACTGTCGTATTATTTTCCAGAGTGCTCATACCATTTTACATTCTATTTAGAAATGTATGAGAGAGAAAGTTTCTTTGCACCTTCACCAGAATTTGGTGCTATCGCTATTTTTTAGCAAATGTTAGCTATTCTGATAGGTGTGTAGAGGTACTTCATTGTGGTTTTAATTTGCATTTCCCTCGTGGCTACTGATGTTGAACATATTTTTATGTGTTTATTTGGCATCCGCACATCCTTTTTGGTAAAATGTCTGTTCATGTCTTTTGCTTATTTTCTAACTGGATTGTTTGGTTTTGATGTTGTTGAATTTTGAGGGCTCTATATATTATCAGTACAAGGTCTTTGTAGATTTTTTTATTCACAAATATTTGTTCCCAGTCTGTAGTCTGTCTTTGATTCTCCAGATTTTTGCAGAGCTAAAGTTTTTAATTTTGATGAAGTCAATGTATCAATTTTTCCTTTAATGATCATATTTTTGGTGCCTAGCCTGTTTTTAACTTTTTAAAATGAGCATTTAAAAAATATGTCTGTATTAAGTAGCCTATAATGAATTATCTTTTAATCTGGAATTTTAAAAAAAACCCTACAATCTGGTGGTTTACATTTTAATGGACAAATACATCTAGGGTAATGAAAATCATGCTTGACTTTAACCATTTCATCTTATTTTATGTTTACATTTACCTACAACTTTGTTTCATTATTTTCCTTTTCTTCAGTTTTGTTGGTCTCGTGATATTCCTATTCATTCCATTTTTGCCTTTTGAAATTTGAGATTTTGTGATGCTTCTCCACTTCGTTCATGATTACTTTTCTTTTTCCTGCTCTAAATATCAGACACACTTTTCTAGAATTATTTGAAAACAAAGTACTAATTCTTTCCCTCTTTTATACAGTCAATTTCTCACCTACTCCAGTAAAATTAGGCTTTCAGAATATTTTTTCTTCTCTATTCTCCTACGTGTTGTAATTTCTAAAATGCTTTCCCTTTACTTTTCCCCAACCTATTCTTAGGTTTTGCTGATAATCATTTTTAAAACTTTGTTGTAGTCTATTACTAGCATTTTACTTATAGGATGTTCCTTCTATTTAATGATCCCTTATTCAATATGTATGTAGAACTCTCACATTGTTTATCATATCAATTTAGATTTAATTATTGTAAAGATTTTTTGACCACTGTAATATTATATCCTCATAACTTTCTCCATCTTGATATTTCTGTTTTTATTTGGGTTTTTTAAAATACATTCTCATATACTCAGAAACATTTTGAACTAAATGAAAATAAAAGTACAGCATATCAAAATTTGTGGCTTTAGTTAAAGTGGCACTTAAAGAGAAATTTATAGCACTAAATATCTATATTAGGAATAGAGAAAATTTCAGATCAATAATTTTATCATCCAGTTTAAGAAATGAGAAAACCAAAAAATCCTAAAAGTAAGCAGAGATAAAATAAAAATTAAAAAATAAATAAAATAGAAAAAATAAAAATCAATAGAATAAATCAATGAAATGAAAAACTATTATTGGAGATAAGCAATATAACTGATAAAGCACTGTTCAGGCTAGCCAGGAAAAAACCCAGAATAAATAATTAACCAACATTAAGAATGACGGAAGTGATAGTCTTACAGAGACTACAGATATTAATAAGGATAATAAAGAAATATTATGAAATAATTTTATGCTAAAAAATTTAACAGCTTAAGCGAAATGGATAAATTTATTGAAAGACACAACTATCAAAGCTCACTCGTGAAGAGTTTCCTAACTGAATATCTTTTTATTGAAGAAATTATACTTATACTTAAACATTTTCATAATTCAAGACATGAAGTCAGCATTACTCTGATACCCAAATCAGACAAAACCATTGTGAGAAAGAAAATGACAGGTCAATGTTTGTCATGCACACAGATTTAACTATTCTTTAAGTCTCAACAAATATATTCACTATCATATAAAAATAATAAAACATGCCCAAGTTGAGTTTGTCCCGATAATGCAACCTTTCTTTAACATCCAAAGCCCAATTAATATAATGCACCATATTAATTACTACAAAAAAACCATATGATCCTCTCAGTAGATGCAGAAAGACATCATTTGCAAAACCCCAACATCCATTCCTCATAAAAACTCTCAGCCAACTAAAAAGGAATTTCTCAAACCTCATAAAAAGGCACCTATAACCAACCTACTTGTGAAAGACTGAATGCTTTCCTGCTACGTTCCGTGGGCAAGGATGTCCACTCTCACCATTTCCATCTAACATCATCCTGGAATTCTAGCCAGCACAATGAATTGTGAAGAAGAAACAAAGTGTGTCCGGATTGAAAGGATAAAGTTCAACTGTTTCCGTTTGCACATATCTCTATATAAAATCCTATGAGATACACATAAAAAGCTACCAGAATAACGTGTTTAGCAAGGTTGCTGGATACAAGATCAATATATGGAAGTTCATTGTTTTTCTAGACACTAATGATGAACAATCAGAACTTGAAAGAAAAAATTACATAATTTACAATGGCATAGAAAACAGGAAATTTTAAGGAGTAAATCTGTCAAAAAAACTCATCAGACCTGTACACTTAAAACTACAAAGCACTGCTAGAAGAAATCATATAAGACCTCAATAAATAGAACAATAAAGCATATTCATGGATTGCAGGACCCAACATTATTAACATGTCAGTTTTACCTGAAGTTATTGATAGGTTCATTGTAATCTCAATCATAATTCCAAGAGGCTTAAATTTGTGTGTGTAAATTGTCAAACTTTTCCTAAAAGTTCTATGGAAATGCAAAGGACCAAGAATAATCCAAATAGCTTTGAAAAAGAACAGAACTGGAGAAGGTATGCTATTTGAAGTTACAGCCATATAAAGCTAGGGTCATTAACACAGTGGTGTATTAGTCTTAAGGCAGACAAAGAGACACATGGAACAGAATGCAGGGTTTAGAAACAAAGTGACACACAGTTGCCCGACTGGTTTTTGACAAAGGTGAAAAGGTCATTCTGTGAGGAAAGGCGAAACGTATCCGTGAACAGCGCTGCGACAACCGGAGATTCATATACAAAAAACCGATTTCAATCCGTATCTTGCACTTTATATAATAATCACAGTTCTAAGTGTAAAATCTATAACTATAAAACTTCTAGAAGAAAATTAAGGAAAAAAGCCTTAGAGAAAATCTTGAACTTGGGCTAGGCAACAAAAGCACAATTCTAAGAGAAAAAACAATCATTAGAATTCATCAAAATTTTAAAATGGTACTCTTTGAAAGACACTCTTACAAGAATTAAAAGACAAACTGCCGATGAGAAGAAAGCATTTGCAATTACATCTGATAACAGACTTGTAGCACATACATAAAAAAAACTCTCAAAACTTAGTAACAAGGAAACAACAAATCAATTATTTTAAATAAGTAAAGATTTAAACAGACACTTTACCAGGGAGGACATATGCCCAGCAAACAAGCACATGCAAAGATATTCATCATTTGATATTAAGAAAGTGCAAATGAAAACCATAATGTAATGCCACTTCTTGGAATGTGTAAAATTAAAAATGCTGACCACACCGAATGTTGACAATGATGTGGATCAACTGGGTTCCTCAGACATGGCCAGTGGGAATGTAAAATGGTCCAACCACCACAGGAAATAGACTATTTCTTAAAAAGTCAATATACATCTACCACATGGCCCAGCTATACTACTGCTGGGCATTTACCCAAGAAAAATGAAAGCATATGCCATCCAGAGACTTGTACATGAATGTTCATAGCAGCCAACAGCTGAAAAAAGCCTAAATGTCCACCAACAGATGAAGGGATCAACAAATTGTGGCCTATGCATGCAATGGATCATTACTCAGCAAAAAAAAGGAACAAATTCATGCATGAATCACATGATGAATGTAAAAATAATTCTGCAGAGTAAAAGAAACTGGAATCCCCCTCCCAAGACTGCATTTTGTATGATACCATTTCTATAAAATTTTAGAGATTGCAAACTTATCTAGAGTGATGGATAATGGATCAATGACTACCTGGGGACGGGGAGAAGGAGAGTGGCAGGGATGACCAAAGGACATGAGGAAACTTTTGGAGAGGATGGATGTTTATTTTCTTGATTGGGGTGATGGTTTCACAGGTGTCTCCATCTGTCAATCATCAAACTGTACACTTTAAATTTGTGCAGTTTATTGTAGGTCAGTCATACCTGAATAAACTTAGGTTTCAATGTTTGGGGGTTTTTTTAAAGGAAAAGAAAATTAAAAAATGGTGGGGGAGGGAAGTGACTTATTTTAGCCAAAGTTATCAGGGAATGCCTCTCTGAAAAAGGGACATTTGAACCGAGACTGAAACACAGGGTGGGAGCAAGCCTTTCTGTATCTGTGAAAAGGGAATTTGAGGCAGTGGGAACAATGAGTCCAAACTCCAATATCCTGCCCTCTACTGTAATGGCCTGGTGATACTGGAAAGTGAAGGACCAGCTTAATTTTGATACGTTCTTAACTGTTCTCACTGCTTATCATGTCACCATTGAAGGCCTTGGCGATTGAGATGAATGTGGACTTACTCAAGGATACTGTCTGAAAACTGGTATCACTGTATGAAATTGAATCCATGGTATCAGTTTAGGTTTCTAAAATTAATGTTCTCTTTTAAAAGTAGAAGGCAACTAATATTCTGATTAATTTCAGACATCTCTTAACAAGGTCTCAGTTATTGTGAGAGGAGGATGCTTCTTTTTCTATTTTATTCATGCCTTCAGCATTGACTGACATCTTCAGCAAATGCTTACAAAGTACTCCTGGTTCCATGCATTCTTGCTAGGAGGTGGGATTTAGCTTTGAACATCCTTGCACATATGAAATTTATAGGCTAGTGGAGAAAACTGGTTTACTACCCAGAAAATGTCATTTGAGATTAGAGGAGTCAAAACTTAGAAATACGATTGCTTACTGTGGCCGTATAGGAAGAAGAAACGAATTAGGGAAAACTGCCACATTCCATGAACAGAAACCTGACATATTATCTGTTTTAATAGGTTCCACTAGATGAACCAGTTAACGTGGGTAAACTGATTTGGCCGAGGTGGCAGTCATCACACTTGTCTGAGTAGGAAAATGGCATTTAGGAAGGGATGAAGAAGAGCCACTGGAAAAGAGTTAAAAAACAAAAAACAAAAAACAACTGGCGAACCACTCAAAAATGTAGCAAGCACCTACTTATCATAGTACCAAGGTAACTGACAAAAGGCATATACTTTTCAATGGATGTGAGTCCTCTGAGCAATCTAAACCATATATAAAGAAAGGGATGGGGTGGACGGGGCAGGGGAGAGCAAGTAGTGGGGTGGAGTGGGGGCTTGGGGGGGGAGGTAGGACAACTGTAATAGAATAACAATTAAAAAATAGGGGGCTTGTACCTACCATGTGTCTGACCTTTTAAACGTTCTCTTATTATGTAAAATAATAGCAAACATTCATTTACTCTGGTCAGATTCTACATGTTCTGCATCTATTAGCTCATATTACTTTCATGACAACTTTGTGATATACAGTTGTTACCGGCTCCCCTTCACAGGGGAGGAAAGTAAGTTACACGGGGTCCTCAGTTGTGTAAAGTCACCCCATTAGACTAAATCCCCGGTATCCTGGTTCCAGGGCTGCAGCTTTTAGCTGCGACTCAGTACTGCTCCTCCGCGCCAGGTGCGGAGGGTGGGAAACCAGCCCTTCTGCGGGAGGGAGAATGCATGCCCGCACACAGCCAGCCGGTTTATCTCGAAAGCTTGTCCCAGTGTTTCTGCTTATTCTTCTTCCCACTCTTCATCTTACGTTCATTATCCATGGATTCTACAGTGTAAAGCAATGGGATAAAGCAGGCAGGAATAATGAGAGGTGGGAGAAGGGGAAAACCTATCAGTGGATATTTTCATTGCACCCTGAGAAAGGGCTTTTCTGTGATTCTAGAAAACAGCCGCTTCGGTGTCGTTTCCACACGGGCGCTCAGCCTCTGGTCTGCTGTGCATGGATGGTGGTGCTGCGTGTCCAGGGCGAGGCTGCCTCATCCAGAGCCAGTACAGCATGATGGTCAAGAGCCCAGACCCTGGAGACAGGTGGCAATGGCTTTGAATTTCGGCTCTTCTTCATTATATAAGTATTTGCTGTTTCTGTGCTTGAGATGGAGCATGGAGCAATAGAAAGGGTACCGTTCTGCTTGGGCAAGTTTCCATGGCTTCATTTCTCTTTGATGAAGTGAGGGTGACACCTCACCCCACCTACCTTATGGTTTTGTTTGACGCTAAAATGAACTAACACATGCGGGAAAATCGCTATGAACCACAAAGCGCTATTCAAACGCTATTATCTTTGCTGTCAGTAAAACACATACTTGTGTTGTTCATCTGTCCCTCAATCAGAGGAACTGGTCCTGAACCATCTGTGCTTTTTCTTGCCCAGTTCTCTTTGTTGCGGACAGACAACAATGAATGGAGTCAGCCGTCTGGCCAAATAACAGAGGAAAGCACATTATACTGCGAAGTGATCAGAATCCCAAAACCCATGATATCATTAGAGGCTTTGTCTTATCTGATGCATCAAGGACCAAGTCTCAGCAAGGGCAGCCTGGTCTTCACATCCGTCCGAAGGCAAAAAGAGAAGAGAGAGCAGTGGCAGCAACGGCGAGAAGGAATGGTTCGTATGCCCAGCTTCAAAAGTGAGAAAAGGGACTACTGGTTACTTATTCCAACATGTTTCAGATGAAGACTGGTCATTTTTGAAGAGGCTGGTTAAAAAGCCCACTTAAATAAAAAGTCTAGACCCATATTTTGGAGGGAAATTGCACATCCAACTAGTAACAACAGCAACAGTCTCTCTGAGCCTACTTTCCTGTCTGTTAAAGCTTGTAATACAGGTGTAGGGGCTGGGAGCAAACAGCATTTGCTCCTGTGGGGTAGTGAAAGAAAGATCCCAATGATTCTATTTTTAACTAAAAAGCATCAGTTTCTCATTTTTTCCTGTTCTAAAAAAAGCCCTCTGAGCTGAGAAACGTAAATTACATATCTATTTTCCTTATGGAGAAAAACTGACAATGAAAATTAGCAAGAAGAGCGATAATGCAATAAGAACAATGTTTCTTCCACAAATAAAAGGGCAGCCATTCAGCAACACACAGAAATGCACAGCAGAGGTGGGAGACCAGGGAAAAGAAAAGAGATTAGTTGTTCCATGAATTGTGCAACATTGTGGGTCAAAGGAGTTTGGATCATGGAGCCAAGATTTAAGCAGGAAACTGTTCCAAGATTTATACTTTGGTGTTTAAATGCTAAGGGAAGTGAGGAGCTCAGATTCAATCTTCCCTACGGCCTTGAATTTTATTTTGAACTAAAAACTTCATGAAACACTGAAGAAATACCAGGCTTTATAAAACAGATCTGACAACTTATGTACTGGGGTATGGTCTAAAATAGGAAATGAAATTTAAGTCTAAAATCTTCTGGCAGACATATATATATATATTTTAATCAGGTCATACCTAATTTTAAGAAATAGTAATTCCATGATTTAGTTCTCATTTATCCTTCCTTTAAGGCTTCTGGCAAATGTCTGAATCTTTGAGAAGAAGCTGACTACAACCCGAAGTCATCAAGGCCTCCTGTGTGCCAGTGACTGTGTTAGGCCAGAGGAAAGGAGACCTGTCCTGCTCTCCAGGACCCACAGTCCAGTGAGGGGAAGAGTACTGTGGAGGATGACAAATGCTATAATGGTGGTGTGCACCAAATATAAGAAGGTAGATAAAAGGAAAGGGTGCTTAATTTGGCTTAGGTAAAGGACTTAAGAGAGTTTACAGAAGAGTTCGATTGATCTGTGACTTGAAGATTTAGTAGGAGTTTGTGAGGCAAATAAAAAGAAGATGGCTATAATAGTTCATTTTATGTGTCAACTTGACTGGGTTAAGGGATGCTGAGAGAGCTGGTAAAACAATTATTTCTTGTGTGTCTCTGAGGCTGTTTCCAGAGGAGATTCACATCTGAGTCTGTAGACTAAGTAAAGAAGACCACCCTCACCATTGAGGGGGGTGGGGTATCGCCCAATCTGTAGAGCGCTTATTAGAGTGAAGTCAGAGGAAGAGTGGATGTACTCTCAGCTTATGATGCTACACTCATCTTCTCCTGCACTTTGACCCTGGCACTCCTGGTTCTGGGGCCTTCAAACTGGGACCAGGACTTCCACAGTCAGCATCTAAGATTGTCAGGCCTTTGGATTCAGACTGAATTACACTGTCGGCTTTCCTGGTTCTCCTGCTTGCAGATGGCAGAGTATAAAACTTCTCAGTCTCCATAATAGTGTGGGCCAATTCCTATAGTAAATCTCCTCTTATGTCTGTCTGTCTGTCTGTCTGTCTGTCTGTCTGTCTATCTATCTATCTATCTATCTCCTATTGGTTTTGTTTCTCTGGAGAATCCTGACTAATACAAGGGTGTTCCAGACAGAGGGAATTACATGAGTGAAAGGTATATTTGAGTAAAAAATGGGGCAAATAATTAATTATCGCCAGAATTCAAAGGCTACATGTACATGTCTCAGGAGGGACGTGCCACAAGGAATGGGGTGAGACATGTAGGCAGAAGACAGATAATCAAGAAACCTGTATGCCAAGAAAAGGAGTACTTTCTTTCTCAATAACAGAGAGATATAATCAAATTCGTGTTGTCCAAACAATATCTGGGAGGACGTGAGAGACAGACAAATGCATGGAAGAAGCTGGAAGTAGGGAGACACAGGAAGCCTGTAAGGCTTTCTCTCTTATAAAGCAAACAGACTCTGATACAACCAAGTATTTTGGGGTTAGTCTCTAAGTAGAGGAAATTCTGAATATCCTCAGTCTCTTTGAACCCTCCACAGTAAGCCCTGGTTCAGTGACTGATTGAATTTCCTGTCAAAGGAACTTGGCCTGCCATGCTTCAACCACAGAAGTTAGACGTGGAGTTGATTCTTCTCAGAGACACCTCATCTAATTGGTTCAAATTTAGCTCGCTACTCACGGCAAATGAATACTCTGGACAGGAGGAGATCAAAATTCCAAGTGTTCTGTGCATGTATTACAAAGTGGTAAAAAGGAAATGAACACAGGATAATTTTTAAAAACGTGATTGGTGTGAAGATTAAAAGAACTGATAAATCTGGAAAATGCTTAGGTTAGCATTTGGCATAAATCATGTGTTGAACAAATGTTAGTGAAAAAGTAAAAATATTCACTATATAATAACTATTAGTTACATATTATTAGCTATAGTAGTATTTATTTATAATAAACAATACATATAACAGAGTTTTATATATAAATGTTAATCCTCACCTGAGGATATGTTTATTGAGTTAAGGCAGGGATGCCCAATCCATGGCCTGTGGGCTGCATGCGGCCCAGGATGGCTATGAATTCAGCCCAACACAAAACTGTAAATTTACTTAAAAATTTTTTTATGCTCACCAGTTTTCATTAGTACATTTGGATTTAATGTGTGGCCCAAGGCAACTGTTCTTCCAGTGTGGCCCAGAGATGCCAAAAGGCTGGACAGAAGGGAAAGAGAGAAGGAGTGGGGGAGGCAGAGAGAGAGAGAGAGAGAGAGAGAGAGAGAGAGAGAGAGAGAGAGAGACAGACAGACAGTGGTGGGCTGTTTCCTGCATGCACCCCGAGAGGGGATGGAACACACAACCTAGGTATGTGCCTTGACCAGGAATCAAACTTGCAACCTTTCGGTGTGCAGGATAATGCTCCGACCAACTGAGCACCCTGGTTAGGACAGTTATTAATATTAATTGGCTCCTGAGTCATAAGCAAATTCCAAAAAATCAATTTGCTGAGTCAGTCAAACATTGTCTAAAATCCATGAAATCC
Organism: Glossophaga mutica; assembly: GCA_039655065.1. Lineage (NCBI taxonomy): Eukaryota > Metazoa > Chordata > Mammalia > Chiroptera > Phyllostomidae > Glossophaga > Glossophaga mutica. The sequence continues at coordinate 17,374,688 of CM077304.1, read as the reverse complement.
ATGATTTTAAACGAACTCATCAAGAAACTCTGGGTCAGATTTAATACCCATCACTCTAACAGATGCCTTGTGATTAAGTATGAAACCAGATAAGGCACTGAATTCATTTAATTGTCTTAGCCTGACAATTTTAACTATTATAAAATCTCCCCAATAAATACCCACTGGGATAAAGACTTATTTACTTTCTCACTGATAAAGTCAACTAGTAAATCTATGATTTCTATAAAACAGAACCCCCTTCAAAATATTTTTAACCTCAAGGTTAATTTCCATTTTCTACTAAAATCCTGAAGTCAGGGCTAAAACCATGGTTTTACTTCATTGTCTCAGCAACCACAAAATGTCTCTTTAGATAAAGTAGGATGAGTTTTGAGAGAAACTGAGCCTCAAGCTTGCATGTAATCCTCAACACAAGACAATCTCATCAATTTCACAAGCAGAAATGTTAATGTATTTCAGATAGAGGCTCTGCCTAAAAATTAGAATATAAACCCAAAATAAAAAAGAAATAGAGTTGGCTTAGAAATGTTGAATTAACAGACCAAAACAACTTCATTCCATAATATAAACATATAATTAGGAATTTAAAACAAGCATTGAGATTAATAATGACTCAAAGTCATGGGGATAGAAAAAGAGCTTTCTCTTGTTTTCTAAAAAACTCAGAACCAAACCTGGTAATATGTCATCAACAGTTGTTTTCACCATGCAGAATCCATTCCTCTCTTCCCATAATGACCCAATTTTCCATTTTCCTTGGGTGCTGGAGATCTTAACCCTTCACTATCTCTCAGTTCCTATGCTTTGGAAAGAGTATCTTGCACCCCATCATCAGGGATGGATATATAACTCAAATCTGTATACAAATCCTTCAGTAACTTGCTTCTAACCAACAGAATACCTCAACATTGTCAGCATGTCACCTCGAAGATTAGATTACAGAAATTCAGACTTCCTCTTACTAGGAGACCCTCACTTTTGCTGTCTTTGATGAAACAAGTTGCTATGTAGAGTTCCGTGGCAAGGAACTGTGGAATACCAATGTCCAGCCAGGAAAAGAGGCCCACAGTTCAATATGCAAAGGAACTGAATCCTTCCAATGATCATGTGAGTGAGCATGGAAGTGGACCCTTCCTCAGTTGAGCCTTCAGATGAGCTCCAGCCCTGGCCAACACATAGACTGCAGGGTTGTGAGGAAGCCTGAAGCAAGAACCCGGTAAGCCACGCCAGGTTCCTGACCACAGAAACCACGAGATTAAAAAAAAAAATGGGTGTTTTAAACTGCTAAATTTTGTGGTAATTTGTTACACATCAATAGATATCTAATATTACTACTCATAATTCATCTGGCTATTTATGTTCCCCTGGCCAGAATATTTCACTCAAGGTTGAGCATATGACCAAATTCAAGTGAGTAAAAGTTAGACTCAAAACCAAAGAATTTTGTTAATCTACCTTACCCCTACCATACACACAGGGCAAAATATGGTGAACACACAGGCTCGGTGGTGTTGGCAGTCTTATTTCCACCACTTTGGAACCTGAGGATAAAGCCAATAAGGAGAACAGAGCAGAGAAATGGGAAGGAGCTGTGTCCAAATAAACCATTTTGAGACCTCAGGGTCAAGTAGCACCTGAAATTTGAATTTTCCTTGGCTTTTTTTTTTTTTCGATATATCTCCTTTATATTTCACAAATATTAAAACTAATTTGTATGTTTTAGAAATATACCTTTCTGCTTGAGTCAACTTGAACTTTCAGATCCAAGATATTCCATAAAATAGTAATTTCACTTCTTTCCTTGGTTTTGGTTTGTAAATAATATTTGACTCTCTGTATAAAATAGGGTTTGTTGATAGATTTAAGAAAATTGATGGTCAATAAAGAAAATCTCTTCTTCAGCACCTCTAGATTCTAAGATGTGGGGGGCTCCTGCCACAGATGAGAATAGGTCTACCAAGATGTGATCTGCTTGGGAAGGAAAAGTGGCCAATTTCTCAAAGGAGAAGGGCCAAGAGCCTTTTCCTCAATGGGCTTTTATTGGGTTCATTTTGCATAGGAATAGAGGTTCATTAATCATTGTCAGGCAGTAAAGATCAAACAACAGATAACATACAAAGAATTCTGAGGGCCTATTTTGAGTCGGGGTCAGATAGCTAAAGAGCAATAAAACTTTGAGGAACTAACTCACTTCTTGCTTGGACCCTTATTTAATTGAGAGCATTCTAAACAAAGCAGGTTTCACAGGATTTTACATATTCTTTCTTAGGCCTGATAGCCCTAGGAAACCCACCCTTTCCAGTACAGGGCTACACCCATCACCAGCATTGTTTCAGGCTTAAGTCAGGCAGCGGGAGTAAAGCAGCCAAGAGATTATGAGGCTTCTTGCAGATAGAATGAGGACTCAGGCTATGTCAGGATAGCCAAGGGGCCAGGGTCCATCACCCCCTTTTGCTGTAGCCCCCCAAGTCCTTCCTTGGGGCCTCCACATGATTGTGCCTGTCTTAGGTCATTCCCCCCTTGGGGAATCTTACCCATCATTGGCTAACCGATCAAGCACTGGGGGCCAGTTACGGATGAAGTAAAAGAAGCAGAAGCGGCTCCCCTGCCAGGGAGATAAGCCTTGTCTCCTTAGTGGCTTACAGTACAAAGGTCGTTTACCCAGCCTTAGCCATGGGCGGGGTTACAGCTCCTGAAACCCGGCAGGGCAGTTCCCAACTCTAAGATAAATTTTAAAAAATAAAATATTAAAGATCATCTCAGTAGCATTCATGTAGCTAGCTGATATTAGATAGAACAAGACTGATACTGCTTTAAATTCTGTAATCATTATGTAATTTGTTCTTAAGTATAACAATTAAATTTCTAATATGTTGCTTTCTACTGTGCCCACAAATCATTTTGTTCTATGTTGATTTCTTTTAGCAGCTAAATAACATCTTTAACTTCCATCAACATTTAGCAAAGTCTGTCCAGGTTCTACTGTAGCTGTTTTAATATGTGAATATATCTTTCCTATTTTATAATCAGATCCTAAAATTTTACATAAATTGTACCTATGCTTTCAGTCACAATAAGTATGTTTTATTTAATGAATTTTGGTTTCTTTCATCGATAAACTGTAGTATTTTATCTTCAGCTTCTATTTTTTTTCTCTATTGATTTTGACAAAAGTGGCCTTCTGCTGTGGGTTATATCAAACATGGTTTAATTGAAAATAACTTTATACATATATTTCACCTAGTGGGTCACAGATAAGTAACTTAGGACCATATATGTAATAACACCAATGTTTTTATGTAGTTTTAGATGTAGTTTAAGTAAAATGGAACAAAAATTTATCTTGTCAAGGCCAAGTGCCAGTTCTAAAACCTTCATTCACAGTCTTGTCAACTCATTCACAATCTTCTGAACTATGAATGACTAACCCATATCAGGGTAATAAAAATAATGCTGCAACATTACAAAGGAATGCCAAATATAAAGACAATGTAGGAAAAGATGTTAACAATAATGTAATGAAGCTTAGGTTGTAGTGTTCATTTATATGAACCAAAGTGATCCTCTAAATCAAATGCACGTTCTGGGTTAACTTAACATGATGATAAGAAATAGGTTTAGTGAAAATACATGTTTACTATGAGTAGAGTTGTTTATTTTAACTTGATACATACTCTAGAATAGAACTGTGCATGCTCTCTCCTCCCATCCTTGATTTCAATAGCATTTTGTAATTAGGGGGTAGTTTAGGGCCATGCAAAAGCTGACCTAACATATGAGCCCTAGCAACTTTTCTAAGTTTAAGAAGAGTTAAGTTCTATGTAAGCACAGTCAAAATGTCTCTGTGGGGCCATATCTTCATCTATAAAATTAGAAGAATCTGTATAAAGAGTTTTTATCTCATAGGATTGTTGAGAAATTAAATAATACTAATAATAATTAGAACAGTACTTGGCATATGATATATCCACAATGAATGTTCATTTCCACTATCACTATTACTACTATGACTATTTTTATTTAGTATTAGCATCATCATCATTATATGGCTTTCAAGGATCTCCATTATTTGGGCTTACTCTACCTCAAATTCATTCATATTCCCTTCCCTCCATGCTTAAGTAAATACCTTCTTGTACCCATTACCTGCCTCATGCCTTCTTGCCCCAGTTTTTGCTCATGCTACCCTCTCTACCTGACACACCCTGTGGCCACCCCCATCCTCATTCCCAATTTCCTAAACACTTTATTCTATTGGTTCTTCAAGGTCCTTCCATGTCCTCCATAAGGATACTCCAAGGAGGAAATCACTTCTTCCTATAAATTTCCACAGCACCTTATCTGTGTCTCTTACATGGCACTTTTCACTTTTGATACTGTGTAATATTTATGTATGTGTATTATATTTTTCACCAGACTTTAAACATCTAAGTTGTGGAAACCATGTCTTAATCACCTCTGTTCCAGCAGAGTGCCTTGTACAAAGCTTTATTTTTCTTACTGTTTTACTCAAACATTCTTGAATGAATGAATAAATGCTTATAGAAATCAGTTACGTAACTTTAGCTTCATTAGGAAAGTTTTCTAAATGACATGTCTAAGCAGCACTTACTTTTTTCCCCCTAAATAGTGGAATAGAGACTCATTGCTAGAGGTTTATTTCTTAGATATCCAAAGCTGGTGACTGGATTCCTCTGATTTTCCCACGATTGGAGCTGTAGTCTTAAATTAAAGGAAGTTCCTTGAGGGCAAGAGAATTTCCCCCCATCTTCCTATGATTTAGGTAGAGTGAATGCTTCTTGATTTCAATGGAGTTGAAAGAAATGTGGAATATCAATTTCTGAGTTGAAAGAAACCTTGAACTTTTAAAAAATTTCCAATGTTCTGCTCTTGGAGCAAAACTGTATCCTTTTTCAGGCTGGCATATTGTCTTCCAAAGCTCCAACCACTCACTGAACTTGAAACCTATGATTTGTTTCTGCAGGCTTAATGTTCTAGGAGATTTTAGCTTTCATTTGGGCAATAATCAAAGGGAACTGGTTTCACAGCCTCAAAGTGAAAGATTATAAACAGCAGGTCAATAAGCAAAAGTATTTTCCTTTGGTTTTATCTTAAATGTATTGAAACATCAAGGTGTCCTTCACAAAAGTAAATTTTACTTTTCAAAATAATATTTACGTATTTGGAAATTGGAGATTGAAACAAATTTAATTTTTCCACTGAGGAAAAGAAAGACTTTCTCAGGAGAAAGTTTTAGTTATTAGTTACATGAAATATTTGGAAAGAATAAAAAACAAACTGGAGGATTTAGGGACAATGATGACGACTGCCTCTACTACCGCTGTTACAGGTGATCAGCTGTCCTCAGCCACGAAAAAGAAACTATTGTAGGCCATCTTCAACGATTGGATTGGGGCTAACACAAGATGTGTCCAAGTTTATAAAATTCTATGCTATAATAAAAGGAATAATGTATACTAAGGTTCCAGTGGTCAAGTAAGTTTGGGAAATACAAGGATAAGAAGTTAAACAGGTTTCTTTAATATAGATTTTCTAAAAATCTTTGAAATATTGATTTGCTTCATGAAAATGCAAGAAGGGGCATATAACATTGATGTTTCCTGACCTTATGTAGCCTTGGGTTACTCTCCACATTTTTATTAGAAACCTTGAGGGACTAACAATCTATGAAACACATTTTGGGAAATTTATCCCTAATATCGCCCAAAGAAAGTTAATGGCAACATTCAACGGGAAATCAAATATGTCAAATGAAATGTTCATAAACACATTTTATTTATAGTGCCATATCCAAAGGGCACAGTCATGAAATAAAATGTGCCTTATCATCTTAATGGGGGTGTTTTCTAAAGAACAAGGAGTCATTTTGCAGCATTTGGGCATAAATTCTTCTGTTGTTTTGTGATTATTCATTAAACAAGTGATCTGTTTTCACCTTCTTTAAGGTAAACACCGTGTTCAATATCATGATAAATAAAAGACAGTAAGACAGTATATCTTCACAGTTAGATGGCAAAACAGTTAAAAATATGTCAAGAATCTATCCATACTTCATCAAACCATCAAAGATTAAAGAAGTTAAAGATCAAATGGGAGAGGGGAGAATGTTTTATGGAGGATGTAAGTCTTGAGTTTGGCCTGGGAGACTAGAGAAGACTTACAGTTAAGCTCTATTTGGACTCAAATGTAGAGTATGTCCAGAATAAAGAAGACATTCGGTGCCCCAAGTTCATGGTAGAAAAGTCTCCTGGATGTGGAGTTAGAGATCTAAATTCCAATCCCAGTTCTGAAAGTCACTTGCTATATGACATGCTTTAGCTGTCTTGTCTATAGATTATGGAGAATAATGCCTGTTCTGCCTACTTTCAAGTACTGTTAGGAGGAACACCTGTACACTGCGTAGCAATGTGTGTTAAGACTCAGGGCTCTAAGCTAGTCACCTCTTTAATTACATCAAGGTCTAGTGCAAAGCATTGCAATACAACATGCCTCCCTAAATATTTGTTTCATGAAAGAATAACTGGAAGAATGAAGTTAGACTGACCTGAATCTCTTGCACCAGTTAGTAGCTGAGTGATCTTAGTCAAATCACTGAGCCATCCTGAATCTTAGGATCTTTTCTCTAAAATGAGGGTTAAAAATTATGCTTAAATCACAGGATTGTTCTGTGGTTAAATGGAAATAACTCATGAAAGGACCTATACATAGAAGTTGCTACATACTCTTCAATACATATAATTTTATAAATTGGACAATTTATGGGTACTCAGCAAATATAAAGTACAGCAATTGTGTTTATAATAGAAATTATCAAATGGGAGAGAAGTTATAATGGAGTGTTCAATATGTAGTTGTGACTTGTTGCTTTTGGTCCAACAGCTGCACAGAATGGATGAGTGGCACACAATGCATCGGACAGCATCACTAAGACCGTGGGTTTAGAAACAATCAAGTAATTGACTTTAATTCTTAATAAGGACCCTAGATTATTATGCCATTTAAAAATATGTGAAAGAGTTCAAAAATACATATATAAAGCTCTCCATTGTACAGTAAGCTTTAAAACAATGAATACAATAAACTGAAACTTGATATTTTATCACAAGGATGGTATAGTGATGATAATACAGCTCAGTGGTAATAATCTTAATTGTTTTATACATTTGTAAATTGGTTTGACTTTTATTGGGAGTCAAAGAGAATGTTATATAACATAACATCATAACAACAGATGTTTGAGGTGGCACCCGATGATTCTGAGACACGTCCATTGACTTGATAGGAATATTATGGTTAAAAATACTGAATTTATTTGAATTTTCCCTTCTATGATTTTATACCACTTTTGAAGTATTTTGAGGTGGGCTCAATAAATTAATAAGATACACAGATTGTCTTATTACCTAGTGAGAATCTGTTTCTTCAGGCCATTAAACTGTCGGCAGCACATTAATTCAAGTACTTATGACTTGTTCCGAGGAACAAATTTGTATTATCTAAAAGGTAAGTTCAGTCCTATTCAATACATTAGTAAAGTTAGATTATCTGCTCCTAAAAACCAGATTTGGGTGCATAATTATTTCCTTTTTAAGCACTTTACAAATATAAATAGGCTCATTTCCAATCACAAAAAATTAACCACTGCACAAGGCATGCTACAAAAAAGCGTTCATAATATCACATTTTAAATAATTGGAAAATGTATTTAAATATATTTTACCCAAAGTAAAGTGTGACATAAACCATCTGTATGTAATATAAAATTGCATCTGCTTAAATTCTGTGGCTTGAAATTATAGTGACTATTCTGTCAAAAATTATCAAATTATTCTAATAGTTATACTTTTAAAATCATTAAAAAGTTTTCTGTCCTTGTTTTAAAATGTAATGCAATAATAGAATTTGGGTGTGATATTTTGAAAATTTTCTATGCTATTTTACATAATAATTGCATATAGTACTGCTTTACTTTTCTAGTATTAAAAGCTAAAAATGTTGAAATTAACCCTTACTCTTTCCTATTTTCATTTCTTACAAAATCTGTCATCCAGTTTTGGCATGTCTTCTCTAGTTCTTCAAATCTGACTTTTCCTTTGATTCTCCTTTTTATGTTACACTTGCAATAAAATGAGTATCTTTAATATGATTAATAGTTGTACAAAATAGTTGTACATACTCAATATTTGGTAGATGAATGAATTACTCATTCAGTTTTCTTCCTGGTCTCTCTTTCAGTCACTGAATCTCTGGGAAACTACTGTAAGAAGACAGTATTCCCATTTATTCTTTATTTCAGGCCCTATATGTGATCGAATAATAAATAAATAAGTTTAAGTAGAATGCATCTGTTCATGAGAATATTTCTTATTTATGCTCATTTGAAGACTAAGCTACATTTGAAATTGATGTGTATATTGCATAAACATGTGCATGCATTTGTCTAACATAAAGCAAGTCCTCAATAAGTATTCATTCAATAAAGGAATAAGTGAACGTTACAGTCAATCTAAATGAGTTTAGGCCATTTCCTGATGGCTTCAAAGGGCTCATCATCAGTATGCTGGGTGCTAGGTGCTAGGATTTCAGTAATGAAGACAGACTCCACGCTTTCCTTCACTCAGCTTACTGCTATGGTACTGCCTTTAATTTAAACAGATTTAATTATTTTTAAAATAGATTCTCATATTTTGAGAGAAGTCAAGTTTTACATAACAGATTATTGAACTCAAAAAGAAGATTTTTAAATGTTTTGGCATGACTTCATCAACAAATAAATGTCAAAGAACAAGATAAAAAGAAATGGAGTGTTAACTTACATCTTAAAAGAGACTTAAGAGACCTATAAGCCAACCATAATATATTTAATAACAACCTGATTCAAATGAACCAAAGTTTAAAAAATAAATTATGAAACAATTAGAGACCTTGAAAAACCAAGTGTATCTTGAGTGACATTAAGAATTACTATTTGAGCTGTGATTATATCCTAAGAATCCTGAAATACCAATTCAAAAAAACTTATGCATCCCTATGTTCATAGCAGCATTATTTACAATAGCCAAATGTTGGTAACAGGCTAAGTGCCCAGCAGTAAATGAGTGGGTCAAAAAACTGTGGTACACTTACACAATGGAATACTATACAGAAGAAAGAAAGAAGGAGCTCCTACCTTTTGTAACAGTATGAAAACAACTGGAGAATATTATGCTAAGTTAAATAAGCCAGGTGGCAAAAGACAAATATCACATGATCTCATCTGTAAGAAGAACCTAATGAACAAGACAAACAAATGAGCAAAATAGAACCAGAGGCATGGAAACAAGGAACAGATAGACAGCAACCAGAAGGGAGGAGGAAGGGGAAAGGTGGGGAAAGAACGGGAAGGCTCTAGTCAAGGAACAGGTATAAATGATCCACAGACATGGACAACAGGGTGGGGACTGACTGTGGAAATAGGGGTTGGGGGGCAGGAGACAGCAATGGGGGAAAATTAGGACAACTGTAATAGAACAACAAAAAAATTACTGTTTGATTTTTCTTTAGGTGTTGTAGTGGTATTTTTTTGTATATTCTTAAGTCTAGAATTTTAGAGTTTTACACAAAATATTAACAGATGATAAGATGTAGTGTCTGACATTTTATTCAAAATTATTCTGGGTGTATATAGGAAATGAAAGGTTGGTACAGAGCAAAGCAATGTTGATAGGTTTTGAAGCTAGGTGATGGGTATATGAGTATTTATAATACTATTCTCTTTATTTTTGTATACGTTTAAAATTTTCCATAATGGAAATGCTTTTTTCAGTCAGGTTGGTAAAACTATGGGAGAAATGCTGAAAACATGCTATTTTTGGTCTTTCAAGAAAAATATGGCACAAAATAAAATGTCATATTTTGTTCCCTAAATGTTTGAATTGATGAATTTTATTTAAATATTTTTACTCCCTATATTGCTGAATTCTCAGTTGGCTAAATCAGCATATGAAATGGTGGAATCATGATCTTGCCAAGATTTTAAAACTTTACTGATTTTATTGATTATATGTTCCTCATAGATATAATATTTAGTTCGACAAGTTATAGAACTCCAATAACATAACAAAAATGTCAATTCCCTGGTATATATAAATCTCTTCTGAGTATGTACCTTATTGGCGATTTTGAACATGAACTTCTAATAGCTGAATGCCATAGTGTCAAATGTTGATTTGGTCAAAATGCTGCTTTTGACTGGTTCAAGCAAAACACTTCCCGAAACACAGCAGCAGCAGCAGCACAATCTGTTATATTTGCAAAGAGGAAAAACTGGCAAGGGTTATAAAAGTTACTTAAGAAAGAACTTCACAAGGAGATGAAGCACAAATGGAAATGCCACATGAAGTGGAATGTAGGGCAAATTCCTGAGGAGATCACAGAGAACTAGCAGAAGCTTGTAGGAGTTGGGTCAAAAAAGCTCAGTAGGAACCAGGATGCCACATCTGAGAGACATAAAAGGAAACAGAAAAAAAAAAAAAAAAGAATTCTTCTACTATTTCAGGAACAAAAGAAAGCTAAATGACACAGTTTGCTCCCTCTGTAGAGAGAGAAAGAGGGAAAGCCAATAATGGCTATTGATAGTAAAAATGCATATGCAATTGGTAATTTCAAGCAATCTTTAAAATAAAGAACTTGAAGCAGAATTACTAAGGCATTGCTGATTGATAGGTACCAATTTAAGGAAAGAAGAGGGGAAATCATTTTAAAGTTATTCTACGATAATTTACTATTATGATCTTCTTTATGTTCAAAGCTATCTAAAGCATTGACATATGATGGAATATTACGCAGCCAATAAAAGTTGTATTTTCAAGGAGACTTCATGACAAGAGGAATTGTTAATAATATTACATCATGTGATATATGCAGAATCATATTATTGTCTGGAAGGGAAAGATTAAATCATCAACAGTACTTAATACAGATGAGGTTATTGGTAATTTTTATTTTCTTCATCTATACATTTGTTGGATATTCTACAATGAGAATTACTTTTATAATCAGATATAACAATGAAAATATTGTTTAAAGCACCATCTTCCTCAATCTCCTACAATTCAACTCCTACTAGCCCATTTAAATAACTCTTGTTAAGGTTAGCCAGCAAATCAAATGGATGCTCTTCACTTTTATTCTCTGGTTCCTGGCAACATTTGACACTGTTGGCCACCCTCTGCTAAAGTTCTGTGTTCCCCTGGCTTGGTGGTTTAATTTAATCACACATCAGCTGTCACCTGGAAGACTGTAAGGGCCTCTGTCTTTACTAAAAGCCATTTAGTACATTGCTCCAGGGCGAATCTGACCTCATCCATCCATTGCTTTCATCCTTGGAAGATTTTTTTACAGCACATAAGGTGAATTACTTAGGATTCTTTCGATTGCAAGTGACCCACTAAGAAGAAAAGGACAGTTTTAGGTCCAAGGATTTAAATTAGTCCTCAGATCTCTATTTCTTGCTTCTCTTCTTTGTTAGGAAGTTGCCTCTCTTATAAGCTTCCTCCCAGCTGCTGGGATTTGAGAGCAGAATCACAATTGTTTGAGACTTACATCATCCCAGCTAGCAACCTCAAAGCCAGGAGAGACGCCTTCTCTGCCAGTATCTGTGTATGAAATCCAAAGCAAAGTTTCTGTTTAAACGATATATCTATACTTTGGACTAAGTACAAAGGCCAAGAGGGCAGGCCTGAGTCACAGGTCCAATCCTGTGGATGGGGGAGTAATATGCTGTGATTAACAGCCTGACCAAACCCACAGCATGCACAATGCCCAAGGGGAAGTTCTTCAGAGGGGACTAGGGACACAAGAGAGAGGGGTGTGTAATGTTGGGGAGACAAAAAAAACAAATGCTCCTATACAAGGTAATATCCACTCTTGAGCTTTCTGGGTCTGGCTCTTCAGATTTCTGTAGCCTAATCTTTTGCCATTTACTCCCAAGAACCCTGAAATCTAACCATGCTACACTTTTGGCTCTGGGTCCCAAAGATGTCCATGCCCGAATTCTCAGAACCTGCGAACGTTATCTTACAGGAAAAAAGGTCCACTGAGATGTGATTAAGGTTATGGACCTTGACATGGGAAATTAACCTGAATTATTCAGGTCAGCCCAATATGATCATATGTGAGGGGACCATAAAAACCCTGGAATTATCTTCTGGTGGGCAGGCCCCTCGTAGCACAGGCTTCCACCGCTAGGTGAGAGGTCCAGGAATCCATCTGCATCAGTGTACCAGCTGGCGTTGTGAGAAGCTGCATATAGCTTCAGTGAATTTTTTTGAAGACTCGAAAAATGGATGCTTTTGCCTATTTCATGATGGATGACTTAACGAGTGTACCTACCCACACTGCACTGAGTGTTTAGCAGTTTTGGACCAAAAATGGCATGACCCCTGCCCACCCCCCCCCCCCCCGGGGCCCACCCTCCCTATTCCATCAACCTCACTCAGAACAACTTTTTTGTTTGTTTGTTTCCCTGGATGGAAAAAGTCCTCAATGGGAAACATTTTGCTGATGTGAAAGAAGTGAAAGAAAAAATGGCAAAAGCACTAAAAGGCATTAAAATGGACAAGTTCAAAAACTGTTTCAAGCAGTGGAAAAAACATCTCAATAGGTGTATTGCATCAAATGGAGAGTACATTGAAGGCAACTGATGTTTAAACATGTAAAAATAAATACACAATTTTTATATACCAATTCCAGGTTTTTTGGGGTCTCCCCTCATAGGAGCCTCAAAGAGGAAGGAATCTTTCCCGGACACAGAGAACCAGACAGACAACAGTGTGAGAAGGGCTGGACCCACCTCTGCTGACTCTGAAGATAGCAGAAGGGGCACAAAGAGGGGAGTGTGGGCAGCCTATAGAAGCCAGAAAAGGCAAGGGAATGGGTTCTCTGCTAGAGCCTCCTGCAGTCCTGCTGAGACTGTGATTTCAGCCCAGTGAAAACTGCCTAAGACTTTGGCTCCTGTTATAGGACTGAAACACAACAGACTCGAGTTGTTGAAGCCACTGCAACTGTGATGATTTGTTACACTCATAAGAAAGTAATGCACAGGCCATGCTAGTTCATGCTTTTGTAGGGAGGGAAAAATTTCCCTTGACCCTCTTAGGGTCCCTAGCTGGATCTGAAAGTTAAGCTGACAAAGACATATTAACAAGAGAAAAGCATATGAGTTTATTCACTATGATGCAGAAGCCTTCGCAAGGCAGTGAAGACCCAAAGAGACATTAGACTTATCTATTTCATGCACTATCTTGGGGGAATGCGACAGGTTAAGGAGCGTGAGGTAACTGCAGTAAACTGGGAGAAACTTAGCGAGGCCCGTTTGTTTGGATTCTTCCCAGAGTCCCTTTGTCTTTGGAATAAGGATGCTCCTTTCCTCCGGGTGTAGGGAGGGTGCCTCTCACAGGTGGATTTTTTGACCCATTTCAGGGAATAAGGTTGAGTAGGGAGGAGGTCAGAGTGACCTGCTGCTTCTGCCATTGGCTCAGACTTCTTGAGCTTAACGCGTTCAATATGCCAAGCACTGTACTTTGGGGGTGGCATGTCCTGAACCCCATCATTTTCTTGTTTTTGTACATTTTTGCCATTTCATGGAAAATGCCTTCCATGCTGATCTACCCCACTCAATCCCAGTCTATTTTTTGACCTCCTACTACTGTTTAGACATCACTCAGGTATTAGCCCTTCTCCGAAGCCTTCCTTAGCATCGGCCCCTAGGACTGAGGTCCTGTGGCCACCAGGTGCTTTCTATGAGTACTTCTACTCTAGCATTCACCATACGGTATTAATACTGTCTCAGAACAGGTATATCCCTCCCATGGTATTGTAAATGGCTTGTAGGCCAGAGACTGTATCCTATTCCCCTATGCATACCACAGGTCATACAGTTTTGGGCTACAATAGTTTTTAATGAATGTTGGTGAATGCATAAAAAGCCACTGCACTGATCATGCACTTTGAAATTCACACAAGTATGAGAAAGAATTGGAAACTGGAGAACGTCTATATTATCAAAAGACAAAATGAATGTAGCATTATAAGTTTAACTTTTCCTGCCACAAAAATACTGGAAATCAATCAATAGTAGGTCAGTTTTCAAATACCTTGAGGATAAAAGGCACATTTTTATTATAAGCAAATCTTAATTAATCTAATCTTTCCCCAAGTCATGACTGAACTGATAAATTTGGGGGTAGGGAAGAGTTATAATCAATCTTAACGGATGTCAAAAGGCTTTGCATTGAATCCTGTACTTCAATGAAGTGGAATATGAAGTGGTCTTTTCTCTAATGACATTAGTTAATAATATCTAATGTTATCACATAGAATCTGGCCAATACATTCACAATGAGCCAACCTGCAAGATGGCCCCCAAATGATTCTTGCCTTCTGAGATTCACTCCCTTGGGTAGTGCCCTCCCATATTAAATAGGGCTAACCTACGTGACCAACAGGACTTTGCAAAAATGGCAATGTATGACTTCTGAGGCTAGATCATAAGTGCCAGTGCTGCTTCTAGCTCATCCTCTTGACCTGCACGTTCTGGGAGAAGATAACTCCATGATGCGAGGCTACTCGAGCTGCCCTTTAGAGGAGCCAGTATGTGGAGAGCGGAGGTCTACCACCAGCAACGGGCACCGAATTGCCAGCTGTTTAGTGAGGCCACTTTGGAAGCACATCCTCAGGCCCCAGTTAAACTCTCAGATGACCGCATCCCTGGCCAATTTCTTGACTACAACCTCATGAGAGATTCTGAACACTAACTATTTGGCTAAGCTGCTCTCAAATCCTCACCTATGGAAACTGTGAAAGACAATAAAAGTCTATTGTTTCAAGCCATTAAGTTTTGGGGTAGTTTGTTATACAGCAACAGATAAGTATTATCTATGTAAAATATCACCTTAGACTAGAATATATAGATAAGAATCACCATAAAACACTTCTACTTTAGCTATGGATTAAAAAAAAAAGTTATTTACCAGTCTTAGCACATAAGGAAGATAATGTCAGGGGACCTCTATTTCTTTCAAATTTTATACTAAGAAGAAAAAGGAAGAAGAAAAGGAGAGGAAGAAGGAGGGGTGAGGGAGGAGGAGGGGTAAGGGGAGGAGTACCAGTCTTGATACTCCACTGCCAGTTCTCGGTAATCAATGACTAGTGCTGAAAATTGATGACCTCTGCCCCTGTCCCTAGATTCTTTTTTACTATCGGAGGATATGAAGTTGAATGGTATGATGGTTAATTTTATGTGTCATCTTGACTTATCTATGAGGTGCCCTATCCAGGGCACTGTCCAGACCAAACATTATTCTGTGGGTGTGCCTGTCAGGGTTTTGTGGGTGAGATTAATATTTGAATTTGTAGATGGAATAAGGCGCATTTCTCTTCCCAGGGTGGGTGGGTATCATCAAATCCATTGACAACCTGAATAGAAAAAAGAGGCTAAGTAAGAAGGAACTTCTCCTGCTGCTATTTGAGCTGGAACATTGGTCTTTTCTGAACTTCTGACTCATACTGAAACATCATGTCTTTTTGGGTCTTGAGCCTGCTGACCTTTGGACTTGGACTGGACCTACACACCAGCTCTCCTGGGTCTCCAACTTGTTAACTACAGATCTTGAAATTTCTCAAGCCATGTGTGAGCCAATTCTTTATAATAAATGTGTGTGTGTGTGTGTGTGTGTGTGTGTAATCTACCTATATCTCTCATTGGCTCTATTTTTTTTCTGGAAAACTCTGACTCACACAGACAGTGATTTCTAATGTGACTTCATGAAATCAGGAAGACATGACCCACTGTAAGTCTTGCACATGACATGTTCAGGAAAGAAACAACGTGTGGGCTTCTCTATTTTCCTAAAGGAAAAAACCGAGAAGGTTTAAGAACTACTTGCGATCTTTCAGGTCTGATATTCTTGGGACTCACTGTAGTTTCCCTATTTTAGAGAGTGTGTGAATGGCCACATACGCAGGGTGCCTCTATGAGGCTGTTCTATATGTGACCATCAGAGAACAGAACAATACCTTGATGTCATCACATCAAAAGCAGAGATGACGTTTCAGGCAGGGGGAGGGGAGTGGCAGGAGGAAGAGAGTGATGAAGGGCAAAGGAAGAACAGCATCAGCCTAAATGTGTGGAAACAGAAAGCAATGAACTGGCCCAGGCACAGGCCAGAATTGCCCCTTGGCTGTTTGAGTTAACACAGCCAAAGACACTCCGGTTAATGCCCCAAAGAAGACGAATTAAATGAAACATGTTGGTTCTAAAGAAAGTGGTTTCTGCAAAAGGGCAAGATGGGACACCAGCAGAAGAAAAAGGTTGGCATTCTAGCTTAACTTATTCAATCCTGAGAAATTAACACAGAAAGGCTTCCAATTCATAGTGTAAATTTTGAATCAGATAAATATTTACGACTCTGGCAAACGTTTTCATGTGGATGTATAAATGTCAGCCTAAGGTTTATTGCCACTACCACTCACAAGGCAATTAGAACATGTTTTGCAGCCTTGCTATAAAATTGCTTTAATTTAGAGAGAACAGCTAGATTCTTGTCTTTAGTATCCTGAAATTTAATAGTAGAGTTGTGTAGAAGATTTCAGTCTTTCTAAGCAGGAATGGCACAGTGGTTTCAAATTATTATTTTTGTCATTATATAACTGCTAGCATGTCATTAGTATTTCAGTTTTATAAGTATCTATTTATCAGGCTGCAGAAGTAATTTTTCCCCTTGTTCTGTGCATAGATGGGGAAGCTAGTGACCTCTGAAGCATGACAGCAGGAGTTAATGGGGTGTAGCCAAGACCTAGTGTTATCTTCTCAGCTTGTCTAAATTGAGGGAAGTCACTGGAGAATGAAACAGGTACAATCTTACTAGAACAGAGTGAAGATTCTAGGCAGTTCTTAGGATATAAATGTAAGTTTTACAAGGGCAGCGATCTTTCAGCCTTTTCTTTCCCAATCAAACACAAGCACTGATGCATTCATGAGCCTTTCTTGAACGTTTGAAGGTGCTAGGGGATGCTCAGAAGGAAGTCACATAAAGAAATGGTACCTATAGGAGGCAGGGATTCTCAACAGCTTGGAGACTTGCTCCTTGGCTCCTCTCCTGAACTGGCTTTTGAACTCTGTAGCAAGAGAACACTTATTTGGTATCACTGCTAGGTTAGTGTTTAGTTTTGGATCTATAGACTCCAAAGAGGTATATGGAAAGGCTTCAGGGGGTCACTAAAGACCCCCCAAATCATATGTAAAATTTGGTATGCAATCACACATTAACTTTCATCAGGTTCTCAAAGTAACCTGTGACCCATAAAACATTAAGAGCTACTGCTCAACAGAGGAATTTAGAAGAAGCCGGTCTGTCTGGATATGCCATTTGAGAAGACATCTGAAAGGAAGTTGAGCCATGGAGTTAAGGGACTGATGCGGTGGTGAGCTTGGTGGGTTGAAGAGAAATGACGCCTGTGTTGTGGGGCAGAGTAAGGAAAGGGTGAGTGGTAGGAAACGGGCAGGAGAATCAGCTGGGAGCCAGATCATGTAGGGTCTTCTAGGTCATCATAGGAATTTTACTGTATTCTGAAGATGACAGGAAGATGTTATTGATTAAAGAACATGGTCAGGGAGCCAGAACAAGCATTCCCAATCCGTGGGAGTTAGAGGCTGTCTTTGAAACACATTATTTCCTGGGTAGGAAAAAACCCCTGGGAGTTCTGAAGATACAGTCAAGTATCCCATGAGCACTGAACAAATACTCTTAATTCATTAGTAGGTGAATGTGTTTGAAAATGATTAATAAGGAACACACTGTGTTACTATTTAAGCCATCATAATGGGTATTGATTCAGTTCTTTAAAGAAAGCTTCTTAGTTTTTGAGAAGTTGAATAAATTTATCATATTTTACAGAGACCTCGTCCTTCGGAGGAGAGCTTTATAGTGCTATGCCAATACTTAGTGATTTCCACTTAGGTGATCTTTCAGGTGAGCAGGGAATTTGCGTAATAAATTTTACATGAATATATTTCCTCTCTCCTTTGTTGCAAAAGAAGCCAAGTAATAAATATTCTTCCTCAGTAAAGGGTTTAATAAAGGAACACAAATATTTACAACAGGCACATCGCTTGGGACTGTTGATAAGGAGAGGATGATAGGAAGATTTTATCTACAGTTTATGCCAAAATTTCTAATCTGGAGGAAACAATGCGGCTGGCTATTTCCAATTACTCAACAAACAGGTGATTAAGAAGGGTCGTGAGGTAAAATAAACACTGCTAAGTGGCATAGGAAAGTGGTAAAATTATGGACCTCATTCATTCACTCACTCATTTATTCATTTATTATTCATCCATTTATTCAAGTCAATTAACATCAATCATGCATGTACCATGTACCAGGTACTAGTTACTATGCTAGGAGCAAAAATAGAAGAAAAAGTTTTAATTTTAACAAAAAAAATAGTAAGAATTCAACAGAGTAACAGTGGCTTCTTCTAATTCAAAATGAAGATAGAGTCAGCATATTTGTTCACAGTTACGAGAACTGACAACAGACTGCTAATCTCCTTGGATGTACTCTCTCTCTTTGCTCTGACTTTGTTTGTAGTCAATGGGACTGTCAGCATGACTGGATCCACAGCTGAGAATCCAACCGGACAAATGCCTGATTCTCACGGTCAGTTTAGAGAACTGCCTTCTGGCCCCTTGTGCTCACCCTCCGAAGGGAAGTAGAGCTCACTTAAGTGGTTTACCATCCTTAATCCTTTTGCAATTCTTCGGATGTGTGCACATACTGGCTACGTCCTGGAGAGCCTTATCTCTGTTAGTATGAGAAAGTGTATGAGACTAAAATGATGATCGGCTCTCATTTCAGTACGTGACATCAGGCAATTAGTTTGCTCTTGCTCTGCAATTTGGAAGCATTCCACTCCATCCCTACCCCTCAGCTGGACCAAGTCCTTGTTAACACACGGGTAGGTTAAGATGGCAATGGGAGGGTAATACCTTCTCTAGCCCACAGACATCTCTCATATTATTGTCTCTAGTATTCATAGTATTCATATATATATATATAGACATAGATAGATAGATAGATAGATAGATAGATAGATAGATATAGATAGGTTTCAGTTACCTATTGCTATGTAACAACCCTAAATCTTAGAGGATTAAAACAATAAACCTTTTATTTTGTCACGATATTGCACTCTGGGCTGGGATTTGCCAAGCAGTTCTTCTCTGGAGGTTGGTGGTGTGGATGGATTCAGCTCTCAGTGCCATTGTGTGACTTTGAGACAGTCGTGCTTCCCTCTGTCTCAGGTAGTCTCAGGCTCCTCTCTCTCCACGTGTGCTGCGTCCTCTCTGCATTGGCTCCTCTCTGCTTTGTCTCACTCAGGTTGGATGGCTTTCTTCACATAGCTTCACAGCCCTCAAGAATCCCAGGACTTAGTAAGGCTTAGCCCTAGACCTAAAACACGTCACTTCCACTACGTTCTATTAGGAGTGAAAGAGAGTCATGGGGCCAACCAGATTCAAAGTAGGGAACCACACAAGAGTACCAATACTTAGAGGCATGGTTCACTGGAGACCTCTAATGTAACAGTAACAACTACCTTGAACTGAGTAGTCTGTAAACCTGTATTACATACTCAGGTTGAAAGAGAATTTTAGGGTGGCAGAAGTGAGCTACTTAGCAAGGCAAAGGGGTACTAGTTCTCAATGACTAGGATCCTATCTGTTTTGTACGCCATGGTTTTAACAATTAACTTTTGGAAGTCATATTTCCTTTCATTATTCTGGCCCCTTTGCCTCCCTTACTTCTGACATCTGGCAAAGTCTGTCCTGCAAGGCCCAGTTCAGGCATTACGTTTTTCAAGGCACTTGGCCAGATGCTCTCAGGTTGTTAGCTCCGCACTTCTGAGCTTCTAGCTTCTCTTTGATAGAACTTACCGTATTGTACTAAAGGCTTGGAAATTTGTTTCATGAGTTTGTTTCCCAAGATAAACTATCAACTACCTAAAGGCAGGGCCTGAGTTTTATTAATATGATTTCTGTCACTTTGTAAGCTCCAGTAACAATATGTTAAAACAGAATTGGGACTATAGGAATGCATTTGTGTAGTCCAACATCATCAAGTCATCCAGAATAATGCAATGCACATATCAGTGGTTTAATAAATATGGCTGGTTAATTGTATAAATCAATCTATTTCTCTTAGTTGCTATGTAAGAGATAAAACTCTGATTTTGATGACATTGTGGATTTTCAGTAAACTTCATAAAAATTTCAAATCTTAGCTTGGAAGGAAGAAGCAATGTGCCTTGAGCATAGCTTTTCAACAAATATCAATGCTCAACAGCACAGACCTTTCAGGTGGGGGCATAAATCCATGTCCTTCTGAAGATGCTGGCTAAAAGTCTGAGGGCATGCATTCATGCTACCCAACAAAAAACTGTTCTCTTGCTTCTACAAAACAGAATAAAACCTGTAGGAAACCAAATTACTTCACTAAGTGTGACAAATCCAAACTGCTACAGAGCAAGAGATAATATAAATCAATGGGTCTCGAGAGGCAAACACCAGGAGTTACAATGAGGTGAAGGAAACCAGGTCTTCACCCTAAAACCGTCCCCTGTTTCATGAAGCATGAAACCTGTAGATCAAGCTTTGTGCTGTACAGAAAATGAGTTATTCACAATGATTTCAGCTCCCTGAAAGCCCTAAATAAGTGGGATACCAACAAGGTACCACTGAAGAACATGCCTGCGTTTACTGGCCTCTCTTCCTTTACAGTACTTTGTGGTGAGTTGTGTGCCTGTATTTGACAGTTTTTCCTCTACAACTCAAAAGCAGAGATGATGCAGGGGGTTGGATTACCAGGTGACTCACAGTGATTGAATGTGATACACCATTGGCAAGGCAATGAAATGTCACCAACATATTCTCCAGCTACCATTGTTTTCCTGCTTTCAGAATCTGTTGTTCTCACAGAAAGGGATATAGTGTCAAGAGCTCTTGATTAGGAGGCCGAAAAGTTGGGCTCTATGTATGGCTCTGCTACTCTTAGTCTTGTGACTCTAAACTAGTCACCTGACCTCTGTGGGTTTATACGATTACTCACCAATAAAACACTACGAGAGAGGAAGAAAAAATCTCCTTCTAGATGTCTGCTATTTTTTCTTTAAGAATGTTTGACTTTCTATAGTCTATGACCTTAGTACCTTTTAGAACTTAGGATGATTGTTAAACTTTATTTTTCTAAATCACGTCCACAACCTGGGCTATTAAGAGTTTTTGGCTGATACCGCTGTAACTGCAAAACCAGCTTAAAATGGCTCTATCCTGTTTGATGAGGTGCTGAGTTGTTTTTCAGAAACAGACTGCAAACTAGTCACCCACAGCACAGACAGAGGAGAGAACTTTGGCCTCCAGCTACACCTGGAACCAAAGTCTCGTCCCCCCAACCCTTCACACATAGAACCAAAAGACCAGTACATAACTGAAACGTGAACACCAGAATCCTTTCAGAAGCCAAGGATGCATTGTCCAGGAAGATGATGTGTTGACTGGTCTTTACCAAAAATGGCCAAGTTCCAAGGCCCTCCATTAAATCTTGCCCCACCAGCACTTCTGCATACCTGTTCCCTCATCCCCTTAAAAGCCCTTGGCTTTGTCCAGTGAGCAAGACGGATGTGAGGCACCACTCGGTCTCCCACCTTGTCAGCTGGCGCCATTTCGAACAATAAACCTTTCCTCACTCCAAATCCTGCTACTTTGAATCTTGGCCTTTGGAGGCATGGGGCATACAAACTTTGCTTGGGTAACACCTTTGTCTATGAAGCCCAGCCCTGTGATCCTGGCTCTAATAATAATATACACGCAACTGATTAGGAGTCAGGAGATCACAGACTGATTGCTTAAATTACCTGCCTTCCAGTTTCCTCATCTATCAAATAAAGGGGTTTGCTTTGATAATCTAAAGTCCTTTCAGCTATAACAATCTTCCCAGTGTGTCTTACTGTGCATTTCCCTCCTTTTGAGATGAAAAATTAAAGCTCTAAGAGTCTATGTGTGTGGTTTGCCTGAGGCTACACAGCTGTGGAGAGGTGGAACCTCCTAATAGGTGGAGGACATCGAACGAAACATGAGATCCTGTTAGTCTAAGGGGACCCATAGCATCTGGGTCCCCCCATGACCAGCCGGGTCCCTCAGGCCTTCCCAGGGCCACTTAACTACCTGATACGTGTCCAGGATTTCCAGTTTCTACAACGAACTGCTCTTGTGAAACTTTATCCAACAACAATATAAAAGCACAACTATTAATATTAAGTTAAATTTACAATAGGCCAACACTTCATTAAGCAAGCACATTCCATGCATTATTAATTTGAATCCTATGAAATGTGATTGCTATCCCCATTTTACAGAAAGCCAGAGAAATTAAATGGTTTGCCAGGTTCACATTGCTAGTAGCAATGTTAACAGCAAAGCTATATCTGGGTCATTTTGACAGTAGTCAGTTTAAAATTCTCTCTCTTCCATATTCTCCCTCCTTCTGTGTTGAGCATGATCAATAAGTGAAGCCTTCCTCCCTTGAGCTCCTAAAGTCCCATTATGGGTGTTAATCTAAAAATAACAGGCCAAAGTAAAAGGCAACAAGTGTTGGAGATTCAGAAGAATAGCTGTTTGGGAAGCACAGATTCAGGCAGAAATCAAAATAGTGTTCTGACTGGGAGGGGAAGGCAAGGGGTATTTATGAAAAAGGGAAAGGGAATAATCACATGAATAGAAGGCATTTCTATAGGTGTTAATAATTTAAGGAAGGAATTTCTATAGGTGCAGCTAAGCAAATAGTGATGTTAATTCTAAAGAATATCTTTCATTTTCAGTCCTGTAGTCATTATTATGTCTGCTTTCCTGCCAGCTTTGCAAAGTCGTTTAAAGTACAATGCTGCTATCAGCCCAATCCAAAGGTTATTTTGCCCAATGTTAACATTCCAAAGGCTTGAGAAGACCCGCAAAGCAGTTCCTCTGGGATGGGAACTCTGACTCCACTCTGAAGTGGCTCTGTTTGTATCCTTTTTACAGGTGTAGCCCATGGGAATTTGTCACTGTCTTGTCTCTTTATTATTTGGGTACATGTCATTTTCCTAAATTAAGCCTTAATCTTCCTAAGGACAAAACACAAATTCTCTTAGATTTCTTCCCTCCTTCAAGAATCTCTGCATACAGTGAGTGCTTAGACATATTTGAGTCCCTTTCTGGAGTAAAGTCCCCTCTAAGGAGAAGCTCCTCAGTCTGCCTGTTGGTGGATCCTTCTCACCTTCCCTTCGGATTCTCTGGCAATGTGAAAGGCAAGAACAAAGGAGAACAGATGACATCCGGGGGAGGGCAAGCCAAGCTAATTTTTGTTGACTGGCCCATTGAAGTGGTAATGAGGCAGAATTACCGCCCTGGGCCAGAGCAGACCTGAAGCTCTGCCGCCATGTTATTCATCTTTTCCTGGGGGATTAGCAACCCGGGCAGACAGCTTCCTTCTGCCAGGCAAACCCCAAACCCCTTGGTGAGGTGACAAGAAATATCCACTCCAGTGTGCATGTTCCCAAGGAGGCCTTAGGCAGAGTGCTGGCTTTCTCCATCCTTCCCAGGCAACCCAACCTGCCACAAAGTACAATTCAGAGCATCACGCTACAGGGGAAAACAAGCAAACAGGAAAGAAAAAAGTCCACTCTGCGCACTGATTTTGTCTGATGTGGCATCTGCACACAGGGGGTGGCCACGGTTCTTCCGTGCCGCCGCCGGTTCATCCTTCCCAAACACTGCTCGGAGGATGGAGCCTCCTGAGAAACACAGCCCGAGAAGGGGAGGCTGGCTGCAGTTTGTCTCCGCCCTATATTTTCATCTTTCGTTCCTATTATTTCAGATTGCAACCAACAATCTCCTATCTTTATTCTACACTTTTCTGTGTCTTCATATGCGCAGGGTTTTCTTCACTTGGATGTCGAAAGCCTGGCTACGTACGTTTCCAATTCCAGCAGCTCACTTGCCCCACTGTACGAACCAACTCTGACCATGCCTGCGGGCCAGAATATCACCTCCTCTGCTAACAGTGGTTTTCTCATAGCACTTGCAGTTTTTCTTGTCTGGCTCATGCTTGTACACTCTGCAAATGCAGTCCAGTGCTAGCTAGCACATAATAGACATTCGATAAGTATTTGTTGAACAAATACAGATTTTTTTTTTTACTTCTGCAGCCTCTGCATTGATGGTCTTTTTGGAAACCAAATACATATAAAATTTACATAAACTCATCATTGTCAAGGGTCAACGGTAATTCCAGTTTCCAAGCACTGAGGGCTCTGGAGTCCCCTCAAAGCTGGCAGGGTCCAGTGCTGTACTAGGGTAACCTTTTGACTTTCCTGTTACCGGCAGATGACACTGAATAATATTCATGTGGACAATTTCCTGAGTGCCTACTGTGTGCCGATTCACAGCACATCCACACCCCTAGTCCTCCCGGCGACACACTGATGATGTCTATCTCATTTCTGGAGAAGACAAATGAGTAATGCTCTAAGATCAACACCCTTGCCCACGGTCTCATCATGAGTGCATGCCAGAGCCAGGATTTACACAAACAGGAGTCTATTTGGCTCCAAATCTAGCTTTGTGTCCCCATCACCCTAATTAAATTGCACAGCAGGTTCTATGAAGGTTCTGCTATTTCTCTGTCACTTGTCTGAGGTTCACTTCCCATTCCCATGGGTTCACAAAAGCCCAATTATGCCTGCTTCCTCTAATAGGATTTCTGAGGGCTGGTGCCCCATTTCAGCGTGTGCATGGTCTGCTTCCCTCTACCCAGTGCAGGCAACCAGGAGGCTCTGGCAGCTGGGCAGCAGGTCATCCCAGCCTCTGGTTTCTGCCACCATCAACCCAAACTGCCTGTTTGAACCTTTTCTGTGATTCATCACTCACCTGCCCTGAATCTCACTCTCACCTTCCCTTCAGTCCATCTCAGAGGCCTGTATGTAAGTCACAGTCGTGGCAGCTGGACGCAGCATCAGGGAAGAGCAGAAACCACTGTGTCAGTCGTCATCATGGGGATGGGGGGAAATTCCACCGAGACTCATCTAATGAAGATTACCTTTGAACTGCCTGTGAGGAAACGGTTTTCTGAGCCCCGAGGAGACTCACGACAGAGTCGTACGTGGAGAGAAAATGGGAGAGCAACTCTAAATTGAGAGCGCAGAACTATGTGCAAGCACCAAAATATCCACTGAAACAGAAATTTATTTCGTCAATTCTAAGATGTACTTAAAAAAAAACATTTGGACATCCCTGTCATTGGAGTGTGGCTCCCCATTCATTGATAGAGGTGTAACCACGGTCGGCCAAACGGGAGCCGTCACAGTGGTCATTGCCTTTAAGTGTGTAATCACCCGACGCACCAGCACCGGAATGCTGCAGAACGGGTGGGAACCGTAGGCTAGCTTCACATCACCGCAAAGCCAACTTCAAAGCCCAGGCTTTCAGTTCTTTGACAGTTTCTTTCGGGAAATGCTTCCTCACCAGGACTCTTGGTGGCCCAGGGGACAACACAGTGGGGAAGAACCTGGCCTTCAAATGACCGAATCCAAAGAGAAACTACTTAGACGAGTCAGATTTAGACCTCGAGAAAATTTTAGAAAGATCCAACTGATTTATTTTGTTTATGTATTTTTTATCTTTGCCCAAGAATGATATATGATTTTTAAAACGCCTAAGCATATCAGAGCTCTTTTAGTAAATATAAAAGTTCTATGTGATAAAATAGCATGTGTGATAGCCAAACTGATATTTTTCTCTGATGCAGTTTATCACAATGTTTAAGCACGCAGGGGAAATAACTAGTACTTCTTCATCAGATAGGCTTGAGTTTAAATTCTGGTTTACACTTACTAGTGCTGGGACTCTAGGCATGTTTCTAGGTCTTACTGACATTAAAATTCATAAAATGTGGCTAATAAGTGGTATTCTGCAGGCATTTAATGACTTATTAAATCATTGCTTTCACTTGCTAGGACTCCATAAACACTTAGTTTTACTTTTTTAAATTTTTACAAAGAGTCAAACTATATATTTCTTTTAAAAAAAACTATAGCTTCCTTTGCTGGTTGATTTTATAATTTCAATACAGTAGCATGTTTTTTACAATGAACTTTGCTGTCACGTAAAAGAGGGAAATAAAACAACTGTCCAGGGGATGGGGTGGAGTCCCAAGTCTTGGCGGAGACTGGGAGGTTTCCACTAAGTGCTAGTGGAAATACAGCGTCCCACGTAGCCCTGACTTGCTTCCTTTAAGAAGGCGTGGTTTGACGCAACACCGTGGTGCTGGGACTTCACAACTGGACCTTTGTTGTGGTACCTGTGGGATGACTCATTTAATCATTGGAATTAACAGTAACAAAAATTTTGGTGGGCTAATGGCTGCCTAGCCAAAGACCACAGCTAGCAGCTTGGTGTGGCCATGCGACTCCATTCTAGCTAATGGTACGCAAGGAGATAGGAGGTGTGCAACTTCGGTTTGTGTCCCTTAAACGAAGGTGCCTCCTCTTTCCCTGTCATCATTTGAAATGGGTATGCCACGGGGGAAGCTGGGATAGTAGTATCCTGGGTCGGAGATGGAAGCTCTGTGTTAACGGTGGCAGGACAATGAGACAGAACATGAGCCCTGAGGATTTCGGATGGTTTTTGCTCTGTCATCTTAGACCACTGATCCAGACTAATGTGCAAGAGAAGTAAATGTTTATCTTACTAAAGCCACTATTATTTTGGGTCTCTCTGTTACAGCAGCCAAAAAAAAAGATGTTCGTTGCTCCACTTCCACCGCCCTGTCCCGCTCCGCACCTCACTCTCCTCAGGCATGCCATTTCATCACACACAGCTTCTCGGGGCTCTTCATCTGAGAACTGCTGAGTTTTCTGGGAATCTGGTTGTCTTGGAGTTACCAGACCTCCTCTCTGGTGATTAGAGTCCTGCCCTAAAGCTGGGCCCCAATATTTTTGGAACTTGTCTCTCAAAATCTGGTTCATGTGTATTCAAACTCCCTGGATTCTGTTATGTTGCCCGTCTCTCTCAAGATCTTCAACATCCTCAAGTAGAACTCAATGCCGACTGTAACCTTAGGTCGTTTTTCCCTTGCTTTGCCTATGTGACCCTTTTGTTCATCACCTACCACCACGAGGTCCACAGACAACCGTTTCTACAGCTCCCAAATGAGATCTGGTCCCTGGTTCAGACTTCTTCCTGCTTTGCTCTGAGCTCTTCAGCTAAACATGACTGGAAGGAGCTCGATAAAGCATACCAATATTCATAATGTTGAGTGCTATTCACAAGGTAAGTGGAACTTTTCAATATATCATCTTCATAGCAACTCTAAAAGGCATTATCCTCACCATACAGACAAGAACATTGATGTTCTCATGTTCTTCCCCAAAATGCCTAATCTAATAAGTAATGAATCTTCATTTAAAAATTCTCCCTCTATTTGTATTATCACCCAAGTCTAGTGATAAGACAAGGATCCCAAGATGAGGGCTCATTTGAAAAGAAGAAAGAGGAATCTGTTAGTGATTAAGTCCTGGCACAGGCACACAGACTTGAAAGAGATAAAGGGACTACCTAGTACCCTGGTCTAGAAGCCGAATCCACACCAAGATGCTAAGATTAACATTTCAAAGCTGCTCAGAAAAAAAGGGTGTTTTAGTTCTAACTTTTATCTTTTTGGATTTTTTAAAAAGATTTTATTCATTTATTTTTAGGGAGAGAGGAAGGGAGGGAGAAAAAGGGAAAGAAACATCAATGTGTGGTTGCCTCTCACGTGGCCCCTACTGGGGACCTGGCCCGCAACCCAGGCATGTGCCCTGACTGAGAATCGAACCGGTGACCCTTAGGTTCACGGCTCACACTTAATCCACTAAACTACACCAGCCAGGGCCCTTTTTGGATTTTTTTAAAATAATTTTTCTCCTCTTTTCTCCCCTAGGATTCTTCTATTTCCCTGACCTTGACAGATGTTTCTCCCAAAGTTCTCTGAATTATTATGGAGTAATATGGCTCATTTTAATTTCCCTAGGTGTCTTTATTGAATTCTTTCACAGTATGTTATGGAAAATATCTGATTACTAATTCATAGAACAGATGATTATGAGATTCTCTGCTAAGTGGCTGCCATCACAGTGTTCAGGCTAGGGAGCCTCTGGAGTCACATTCTGACCCCCTGCCCACAGGCTTGGAATAAAGTAGACCACCTAGACGCCAGACTCACGCAGTTGGCCCTGTTCTATCACCCCCTGCACAATTCCTAAAATAAAATACTGTCCCCAGGCCCCTGGCAAAACTCTTCAGAGGTTTGAAAGCAAAGTATTTTAACACTGAAGTTAAGATCTTCAGTTTTGGAATCAGATTGGGTTTAAATGTCATGGATTCTGTCTAAATGACCTTGTTCTCTCCATACTCTGTTTTATAGTCTGTAAAGTGGGTGTAATAACAATGACCTCACAGGGCATTTGTGAGGACTACATGAATTAATATAAGTAAGGAGCTTAGAACAGTGCCTGGCTCATATTAAGTGCCTCCTTAAAAAGTTAATCACTTATTTCTCTTATAATTAACAGTCAGTGAGAGTCCTGTGAAACCTGGTGTAAAATACCATAGCATGTGAAAGGTTCTATGCACTTCATAGGCATTTTCTGGTCCATGTATGTAAACACTCATGTACATAAAAATCACATGAAACCATTGTACTTACTGATATGAGTCCTCTAACTCAGCTTGGATGACGATTAGACCATATCCCATGGACATGTCTTGAGTGACTAGATGATTCTCTCAATGAAGAGAATCCTCCTTAGAGGATCTGGTAGTTACAGGCAGAATAAGCTCCTGGATGAATTACAGAATGAGTTCCCAGTGAACAGATTCACTGTGGGTTAATGTCCCCCTTAGTGCCACTGAACTCTAGACAGTTTTCTTCCTCACCATGGGCCCCTGATCTCTCTTTTCTTAGAGCATTTACTTTAGAAAACTTACCACTGAAAGTTCTTTCTCTGCCTTTTTGACATTTAAATCTCCTAGTCTCTTGCTGGTTTTTATAACCCAGCAAAGTCTTTCCCAAGAAACTGGAAGCCATCCCTTGGAAATGCAGTCATCAAAGAAGATATTGCCCTAATCTCCCAAGGCTCTGTGGGAGGGTAGGAGTCTAATTTCAATAAGCACAATTAGTAAACACAGATGGTCTAATTACACTGACCAATCTTCCCCCATAACTGTCCTTCAGTACTTTTCCAGTAGCTCACACCAGCACCAAAAACCCTCCCACCTTTGTTTCAGGAGAGTTGAGTTCAATCTCTCTCTGTGCAATAGTCCTGAATAAGTCTTTCTTGACTACTTAGCTGCATCCAGTGCAATTTTTCTTTGAATCAGTAGGTAGAATACAATTGCGAAACAAATATTTCTAGGCATAAGGAACGGCGAAGATATAAAAGTGGAAATAAAAAATAAGAGAAGCCCCTTGCCCTCCCTCCCCTGGCTGCCTGCCAGCAAAGAAAGAGACCAACAAACAAAACCAACAAACAAGATTTTGCTTTAGAGTAAAGGGGTAGGAAAGGGGTGAACTGTAGGGAGCACGCAGCCTGGCTCAGATTCACACAGAAGATTAATTACAGTTGTTACGAAGAAGTTACAAGGTATGTTCACTTCTTAGAAGTTGGTTGGGCTTTGAGAAGACTGGAGAAAGTTTCAAAGTTATAGACCTTTGTGAGAAAATACACAAAAAGATTTCTCTCACAATGACAGGCAACTCAGCTCTCGAGGGAATGCTTCATTTTCTAAAGCTCCACGTGAAGACCAACTGTCTGAAGGCCTAGGAGAGTGCGGAGGTCTTCCACCTGCCTAGAAAGCCCTTCTCGGAGGTGCCAGGCTTTGAGCACAGCTGTCAACTGGGAAGAAAATCCTGGCTGATGTCTGGTCTGCAGAGCTGAGGTCATTCACACACCCTGCGAGGATAAGTTAGGCATCTCGGAGTCTTGATGAAATAGAGTGGTAGTGGGTGGTGTTCAGACATTTTTTTAAATATTAGATCACCAGCATGAATTTACTGGGTAGGAAGACATGAACCCTGAAACTGGATATTAAGACATATTGTAAAGTGCAAATAATTAAAACAGTGTGGTGCCAACTGTGAAAAGATACAGATACTGAAGCGAAACACAGGAGAAAATGAATGAAACAAAATATCACTGGACATCAATGTATATACTAAATGTATATCTCAGCTCACTGAGGACCATGTGGACTATTAATTAATTAAATGATGTAAGGGCAATTGAGCAGTCATCTGTAAAGGACAGATCGTCCCAAATGGAACAGAGGCTCTCTACTTTTCTCTGAGAGACTTCGGTGATATATTTAGCACTAATTGTGGATATGAAAACATTCAACTCCAGAAATCAAAATCTAGAGTACTCTCTGGAGTTTAGGAAATCTTCTTAAAATTGTTAATTCTTCATTGATGCTTACATTTTCTTTGCCTGTCAGCATTTTAATTCCCTCAAGATGAATGTATATGGACACACACATATGAACACACACATACACACACACATATGTATGTGGAAGAAATTGAAAATAAAATATTTTTTGAAGTGTATTAGCCTTTTCCCTACGAGAGGCCTCATAGCTTCCGTAAGATTCTCAAAACAATTGGTGATGGAGAAAGTGTTGAATATCAGCAAGTAATGGCCATTATCTTGCACAGACATTGCTTTCCCTTTCCCTACAGTTACTGAAGTCTAGGTTGTGAGTTTTCCTTGGATCTGGATAACGGAGACAGCAGCATAGTTGAACTTCGGCCTCCCTAAGCTCCACACTATGTACTCAACCAGCCCACTGTTGGCATAATCATTTTTAAAATAACTTACAGCCTACTTTATCACGGTTTTTGAGGTGAGTTTGATTGTAGGATGAACAACAATTATACTGTAATCATGCATATTCCTTTTTTATTAGTACACTAAATTGCCTAATTTATTATACTCATAGAGTAAACAAATTTTTCTTTAATATATAAAACTGAATTAGAAAATCTACTTTACTGGTCACTTCTTCAAGAAGAAAAGCCTAATTAAAAAAATCTTTTTAGAAAACTTCCATAGGGTGGACCATCTCATTGAGTACGTACCTATAAACTGCATTTAATTGCCTAGAGAGAAAAATGAACACAGTGTCCTCTAATTCAAAAGTAAAGAGCTTTCTGGGAAGACAACATCATAATAACTGTCAGACCTTTACAGGCTACAAGTGATTTCATATAAATTATTTCATTTAATTATAGCAAGAAGAAACTTATTACTATTCTCATTTCAAAGAATAAGGAAATGAAAACTCAGAATGATGAAGTAACTCATCCAAGTCTACACAACAAATAAGAGGTAGAACTTGGACTCTAATTTACGTTTCCCAATAATTCTCCAATTTCCTTGTCATGCAATTTTTGTAATTTTATTAAGTACCTCTGAAATCCTGGTACTCAAATCACAGGTTAAATAAAGAGGGCCTTTTTTGAAAGAATAAGGAAAAAACCAGTGACCCTTTAGAACCAGTGTTGTTTACGTCATGGAGAAAGCTAGAGGTCACAGCTAGGAAGGTCTTTCCAGAGGCACCACCTCATCACTGCACACCTGTCTCTGTATACGCCATGGGTAGAACAGTCCCCTTTCCCCTGCATTCTAATGAAAGGACTGCTCCTAATCTAGTTATATATCTTTTACAAAATAATCCCTGAGGAAAATTCCTTCTAGAGTTTCAAGGTTGGAAGAGTTCCCTTCTCTGCATGGCAATAATATTTTCCCAACAATGACAATTCTGTAGCCACTTTTGATTTTTGTTGCCAAGAAACTCAGAGCTAAGTTTTATCCTTAGCAGCAGTCACTTTCTTAGTTTAGGTTTGCTGCAGTCTTTTCCTTTTCATTCCTTTTAATTTTTTTCTCTTTTAAACTATTTGGTTCATATCGAGGCAGGAGAGACAGAAGTTAGGGAAAGCTCCTGACAGGTGGAGTAAAGCAGCAGGAACAAACATCACCGGCAGGTAAAGCCCTGAGGTCCTCTCACCAGAGCCCCCACATGATCACAGGGAAACAGTTTATGGCAGGGAATTACTGTGGCGGTCACAGAAGTCAAAGACAAGAACTGGCTAAGACCAGATCAACCCAGGATGTAGTAAAAATTGACTGGAAAGTGACCCCAAAGCTCATTATACCATCATTATAACGAAAAGTGACACCGCATGTAGAGGGAGGCAAAGAAGGACAGATGCCATGAAACTTCCAGAATGGACCATATTAGGAACAAGACCCCCCACCTCCCCAACCAGAAGGCAAAGACAGAATTTAGTGGCAAAAAGCTCAGGAACCCACCCTGAGAAACACAGAACCCCAAGTGTGCTTCTGCGTCTTTCACAGAGGTGCCCTGGGAGCAGGGAGTGTCCAAACCCCAATCCCGTCTCCAGGAACCTGCAGCCTAGCTTCCTTCTTTCTCTCAACCTAAATAAAGCTTGCCCTTGCTTTCACTCAGGCTTGTGCTTGAATTTTTTCCTGTGTGAAGTCAAGAGCCTGCAGGCCATGGAGTGTTTAGGGGCCCCTTTTCAGGTCTGCCTCTGGTGATAGTGTCTTTCACTATTGTTTTAATTGGGTTGTATCTTATTGTAATTATATCTTTTACTATAAGCCTTCTCAAGCTTTTTTTGAAGGTAAGCAGAGTATAAAGATACAAAGTCCCACTATAAGTAGTAACTCTAGCAAGAATATGAGCACTTCCTCCTTTTAAAAAATAAGAATATATCAGGTGCAAGTAGTATTGAAATACTTGAGAAACTCACATGGAAGAAAATTTTGTTGTAAATGCACAGGGTAACAGAGTCCTATTTTGTTTACTTTATTCTTTGTTTCTATTTTTTATTATTGTAATAACACTTAACATGAGATTTACTCCTTCTTAATGAATTTTTCAATGCACAATACTGTACTGGTAACGATAAGCACAATGTTGTAGAATTTATTTTCTTGGTGTAACCAAAATTTTATACTCACTGAACAAGGACTCTTCATTTCTCCCTCCCCCCAACCTCTGGCAACCGACATTCTATTCTCTGTTTCTACAGGTGTGGCTCTTGCGGATGCCTCATATGCTACAGACTAACTGCTAGTGCCTCTTCAATATTTGTATGTTATGATCTAATCCCCAGTATGATGGTTTTTGGAGGCAGAGCCTTTGGAAGGTGATTAAGTCATGAGGGCAGAACCCTCATGAATGGGATTAGTGCCCTTACAAAAAAATCCCAGAGAGGTCCCTTGGCCCCTTCTGTCCTGTGAAGACACAGTGAGAAGACTATGAACTGGGGAGTGAGTCCTCATCAGACACAAAATCTACTGGTGCCTTGATCTTAGACTTCCCAGCCTGCAGAACTGTGATTAGTAATTTGATGTTCGTTATTAATACCCAGTCTGGGCATTCTTTTAGAGAACCCTGAATGGACTAAGCCATCACACAGTAGAATTATGCAGGTTTACCCTTCTGTGGTTACTTATTTTACTAAGCACAATGTCCTCCAGGCCAACAGGTGCATGAAAAGATGTTCAATGTCACTTATTACCAGGGAAATGTAAATCAAAAGCACAATAAGATTACCTCACCCTGTCAGGGTGGCTGTTATACATATTTTTTAAAATGTTGGTGAGGGGCCCTGGCTGGTACAGCTCAGTGGATTGAGCGCGGGCTTGTGAACCGAAATATCACGGTTTGATTCCCAGTCAGGGCACATGCCTGGGTTGTAGGACAGTTCCCAGCAACAGTTCCCAGCAGGGAATGCACGAGAGGCAACCATACATCGATATTTCTCTCCATCTCTCCTTCCCTTCCCTTCTAAAGATAAATTTTAAAAAAATGTTGGTGAGGATGTGGAGAAACTGCAACCCTTGTGCAGTGTTGGTGGGAATATAAAATGGTGTAGCTACTATGGAAAACAGTATGGAGGTTCCTCAAAAAATTCAAAGTCAAAACTACCATATGATCCAGCAATCTCACATACGGATACGTATCCAAAAGAACTGAAATTATGAACTTGAAGAAATTTCTGCATGCCTATGTTCATTGCAACATTACTCCTACTAGCCAAGAGATGGAAGCAACTTAAATGTCCATCGTTGGGTCAATGGATAAACAGAATGTGCTATATACAGACAATGGGATCTTATTCAACCTTTCGGAAGGAAATTGTTTCTTTACTTCTATAATAAAGACTCAGTGTCCCCATAAGAAGCATTTCATATTTCAGCAACTGTAGGTGATAAGGTACTTGGTATTGTATGTTATACTTTTATTTAAAAATAAATTTTGGTATTTCACTTATGTTTTATGTTTATGCACATTTGGTATAACACAAAGAGATAATGGTGAAATTTTCTAAAGAAATTCGTGGTTGGTACATAATTATATATCAAAAATTCATACAGAAATGAATCTGTATATATCTCACATATATAATTATGTCACATCTACAATTCTGATTATTGTAGAAATATAGTCCACATGTCACACATACATATAAGCATGTACACATTTTCCAAAACAATGGCTACATAGAGGAAATCAGTAAGTAGGAACAACACTAGGGAAATGTTTTTTATGGACTGATTAATACTAAAAGAGGAAAAGAGAACTGCCTGAGAAGTTAAGAGGTAAACCCAAAGAAGTCTAAAAAATTTTTAGCACTGTTGAATAAAAACAAATCCAGACTTAGGCAAGGAGAGTCTTAAAAAGATTATGTTCTCCCTCAGGATTTCTGGGCATCTCGAAGTCAAACAGAGAGGACCTTTTCTTTTATAAGGAGGCTAAGCAGGCCTCGCAGGAGCTTTAAGGGGAAATGGAACAAGCAGGTGGAGCCTGGCGGACAGCAAGAGCAAGGTGGTATAACAGGAAACGTTTCTCTCTGATCGGCTGGTTGGAAGGGAACTGTTAAGGGTAGATGGATTGGTCTGCCTTTTCGTCATTGCTCAGATTTGGGGCAAGCCAAGTACAGCAGCCCCTGGACAGGAGAGATGCCAGCTACACTTTACTCAAGCCAAGTCAATGGGTAATAAATGGGCAATTGTGAGCACTTACTTAGTACATGCAATCTAATGAAAAGCGTACACAATTGAAATGTTAACTACATTTTTCCGCCATTAAAAATTCTCATAAGGATTTTAGTAGATTCAGGAAGTAGGGAAAGTGTACCAAAGAGGGTAGGCTCAAGGGTGGGAAGTAGGGATGGCCGGGGTAGTGGGGAGTGGTGGTGGCGGGGGGGGGGATGAAGACAACTGTACCTGAACAACAATAAAAAAATGTGAAAATAAATATTTTTAATGTATACTATAGTAGCCCTGCCTCATCCGCGGTTCTGCTTTCTGCAGTTCAATTACCTGCAGGACAAATATATTAAACGGAAAATTTCAGAAATAAGTAACTCATGTTTTAAATGGCGCACTGTTCTGAGTAGCATGATGAAATCTCACGTCGTCCTGCTTCCTCCCACCCAGGATGTGAGTCGTCCCTTTATCTGGTGGCTGCAGGCTGCATTACTACCCACCCGTTACTCACCCAGGAACCATCTCGGGTGTCAAGCCGACCGCTGAGGGGTCTCCGTCCTTGTGTTCAAGCAACCTTATTTCCATTAATAGTGGCCTTAAAGCACAAGGACAGTGATGTTGGCAATCTGGATGTGCCAAAGAGAAGCTGTTGTAAAGTGCTCAATTTACGAAAAGGTAAAAGATCTTGACTTAATAAGAAAAGAAAAATAACTGTATGCTGAGGTTACTAACATCAAATAAGAATAAATCTGCTATCTGCAAAATTGTGAAGAAGGAAAAAATTCTTTAAAAATATGTTTTTAAATCCTCAACGGAGGATAGGTTTATTGATTTGAGAGAGAGAGAGAGATTGGGAAAGACAGAGAAACATCGATATGAGAGAGAAACATTGATCGGTTGCCTCCTGCATGTGCTCTGGGAAACGAACCTGCAACCTAGGTATGTGCCCTGACCTGGGACCGAACCCACAACCTTTGATGTAGGAGATGATGCCATCTGGCCAGGACAAAAGAAATCCTTGCCAGTTTTGCTATTAAACTTCAAGCTGCAGAAATTAAGGCCACAGTGTGTGATAAAGGCCTAGTTAACACAAAAAAAGACATTAAATTTGTGGGTGGAAGACATGAACAGAAAATGTGTTCTGACTGACCAAACAGCAGCACCAGAAAGTGTTGAGCCTATTGTTATAACTGTTTATCATAGATATGTATGTATAGAAAATAACAGTATATATACATATATGGTTTAGTACTATCCGTGGTTTCAGGCATCCATCGGGGGTCTTATAATGTATCTCGCATGGATAAGGGAGGGACTAGTGCATCAGAAATTCTGCATTTATTCCCATTCACATCACCAAAGTACACATGATTTCAGTAGGTCATTTAAGTCTGACAAATCAGCATATGATTTATTAAGACAGCTAAGATGCTTAGGAAAAAGTGAGTTTTGTATACAGTAAAAGCAAAGAACTTATCTTAAAGGCATTTATCAACTAAAGTATGCATTTTTATATTAATATATTGAAAAATCATTATAAAATGAGAATCTGGCAACATTCCTAGAAGAACCTACTTGAATTACACATGCTTGAGATTTATTGGTCATTTGTCCTTCAGAAATTAAGAAGCGGAAAGCTTTCGAGGAGGACATTCTGCCAAAGCATAACCCATTAAACGAGAGATAAGAGTATGAGTCACAGAATTACAGAGTTGGAAGGAATCTAGTGCCACCTTTTCATCTTTGAATAAGGAAGCCGAGGCTAATTGTGAGGTGTCACTGCCAAGTCGCACAGCGAGTCAGTGCAGAGGGCAAGGCAGCAATCAGATCAGGGCTCTTTTCCTCTCTGAGGGTGACCTTCCTCAGTGCCATTTGGTTTCATAGACTGATCATAGAAACAAGGTAAAGCTGTGATACATCATTGAATGAGAAGAACAAATTGGAGAGAAACGTATATAGCATGATTTCACGTTTTTAAAACCTAACAGCTATCTATCCATCTGTCTGTCTACCTACCTACCTACCTACCTACCTGTCTCCTGTTTGCGATCACACATAATTGGAGAAAAGATTGGAAGTATATACACCAGGCTAACAATGACTATTCACAGAGGGGATAAAACAAGGGGCTAAGAAAAAAATGTAATAAAATAGAAGTGTTTTAAACGGTATGTGAAAATAAAGATTGCTAAATTCTATCTATAAGATTATTAATAGATAGAAATTAAATGTGCACATAGATGATGACGAGAAAGTCACTGGAACATGCACGCAGAGCAGAACATGGACAAGAAAAAAATCATTTTGATCAGGAGTTGGGCGGATATTTTAAAAATGGTGTCATCATTTTTAAATAGTGTTTTCAGAAATATAAAAATCTAAAAAGAAGTTGAATGAATCCCTTTTCTAAAACCATTCAGCCACACCTATTTAAACTCAAATCTGATAAAAAAGACTTAGTTACATTCTTATTCACAGTATTCGCTGGGAAAGCCTTAAATTGTCAGCATCGATAGCTATAACATTTTATGTTTTACATATAAATGTTTACATATATGTGTTTGTATATATGCCTCCACATAAATATATATTTGTTTATTAAGTAGGCATCTACTTTTTATTGAATGGTGTGGACAATGGAAAGTAATGTATATACTCACTGTAAAATTTACAGGAAATTTAGCAAAGCAGAAAACAGAAATCAGTGATAATCTTATCCAGCGATACCTACAGATGTTTTTGTATCTGTCCTTCCAGATTTTTTTATATGTGGGATTCGAAAATGGGACTGTAATTTACTTTATCTCCTTTTTTTACTTAGTTAATGTATTATGGCTTATTTCCATGGTAACAAATACAAATGCAATATCATTTTAAATTAGATAGTTAACATTTCATCACAGGGAATTACGATAATTCATTTTGCAAATTTTGCAAATTTTCTATTAATGGCCATTATGTTTGACTTTATTATTGAAATGACCATAATGCTGAACTGACTATCTTTACAGGCACATTTTTTGCTCTGGTCCTATTGCTTTCTTAGGAAACATTCCTGAGAGGTATTACTGAGTACCGCTGGTTTTCAATGTATAAAACATTTCATTTCCTAACTCTCCCGAAGTTTCTGCTTGTGTATCAGAAACACTCGGAGATGAGCAGCCTTTTGTGATCAGGACAGTGTGTGTCACAGACACAACCAGCACAAGCTGCACAGCTTTTCTCGCGGGTGAGTGGCCCATGTTATCACTTAGTTCTTCACTTGATTTTAGGAAAATGAATTGGTATCTAAGAGCACTCATTATGATGATCCATAACTCAGGAAGGCATAGTATCTACACTTCAAATTATTCCTAATTATTTTTAGCTCCTACTTTCTTACCAGTATGAAGTCTTGATGGTGTGCTTTGTAAAATGCACTGACATTTAGAGAGCAGTCATTCAACTATGTTCAAAGTATCTACAAAGAAGACTCTTTGCAACTGTTTTCAACTTTATGTTGAATGTGCAAGGGGTAATATTCTATCAAAAATATCATCCAGAGCCCTGGCTGGGTAGCTCAGTTAGTTAGAGCATTGTCCCAATACACAAAGGTTGTGGGTTTGATCCATGGTCAGGACACATATAAGAAGCAACCAATGAATGCATAAATAAGTGGAATGACAAATTGATCTTTCTCTCTCCCTCAAATCAATAAATAAAATTAAAAATATCATTCATGTCCTGAAGTACGTATATACAAGGGTGGGCCAACGTAGGTTTACAGTTGTATATACAGAAAATCATACAATCATTAATAAATAAAAGAAGAATAAACTCTGTTTTGGCTACTCACAACTGTACACCTACTTTTGCCCACCCCTGTTTATTTGAAATAATGAGCTAATATCCACCCTTTGTTTCTTTGGAATTTTTTTTTTAAATAGAAAAATGGATAGAAAGGGATGCCATCTATTATGGGGTCTACTATGTACTAGGAATGTAGCTAACCACTTTCTCATGTAGTAATTCCTTAGATATTCCCAATGATACTGGGGAGAGGTAGATACCATTGTTATAGCTGCTTTTTGTATGAAAAAGTGAGGTTCAGGTTGATGAAATAAATTTCACAAGGTCCCGCTGCAAGTGGATATTGAAACCTATGTCTATGTAGGTAACATACTTTGCCTCAAAAAATGTCTTTAATAATTTGAGCTTCCTAGTGATTATGTTGTTGCTGAAAGTAGTGAGTTGATCATCACGGGAAATATGGAACCAGATGGCTGATCAGGCATGAAGGATGTTATGGAAAGTATTCCGGTACAGGCGGAAGACAGTATTTGCTCACTTCTCTGGGCTTCATCTGGAAGGTTAAATATTTTGTTGAACTGAAAACAATGGACCTGTTATAATTATTGATGTTAGGCCACAGAATGATACTTGACTATTTCATACTTAAGAGAAACCTAATTTCACATAT
The DNA here is from genome assembly GCA_039655065.1 of Glossophaga mutica. Lineage (NCBI taxonomy): Eukaryota > Metazoa > Chordata > Mammalia > Chiroptera > Phyllostomidae > Glossophaga > Glossophaga mutica. Next base: position 17,335,018 of record CM077304.1, on the reverse strand, counting down.
GAATATTACTTGTAATTTCAAAACCAGAGGATCTCAGCCATATTCTAATGAACAAAGTCTATATTATGTAGGTTATTTTAGTTTTAAATGATTATGCATTTGGAATGAAACAAATTTTAGAGTCTCCAGTAATAAAAACACCATTGTTTGGTTGATTAAACACTATCTCTTAATAAATATGAGTTAGCTCATGCTAGCCTAACAGTTACTATAATTCACATTCCTATATAGCTATTCTATTATTCAGGGATTTCTTAGATTTAATCCATCTGAAAAATAACTAAATCACTCAGTGTAGTGTTATATAAAATGATAACAAAAATAGTGTGATTTAGACAAAATAGTATGCTTGTGTGCTAACATATTCCCCTCCCACTTCCCCAAGTTAGTTCTATTAAAAATAGTGTTGTAAGAAGAAATAAAAATCAAAATAAATTATGCCTATTGCAAAGCATTTCACAGAAAGGCTTTTATGTGCAATTTAACAGCTCGTAGAAAAAAGAGTATTACTGAAGGTAGGGAAAATTCTTCCTCTGCAAAGAAGTGAAACCCAGGTCATTATTAGCATTTATTTTAGGCATTCACTCTTGAGAAGTAGAAGATATTCGGAGCTGTGATCCATTAAATGTATGACCAAGTGGCCTGTGTTTGGAGTTTGAGCTAAAGCCTTCCACACCAATAGCTGAGCTTTGCTAAAAGGAAGTGATTGTTTCTACATCCACCCCCACCCACCCCAGAGGGCTCCCCTTAGTGCATGTGAGTATGACTTGAACTAAAGAGAAAGAGGCAAAGAGCTGGCTTCTGCTATTCTGATTAGTTTCTCCAAAGGAGTACGAACTTCAGGAAGAAGAAAAACTACCTTTGAAGCAGGTGACTCAGCAAGTTACTTAAATTTTTGAGCCTTTCTTCATCAATACAGTGGGTCTAATAACACATCACTGAGTTATTTTGAGAGCTGAATGCAAAAATGTTCACAGGAGTAAACTGCACAGCATCTGACACGCAGTAAGAATGGAACACATTTCACCGTCTTCCCTTTTTGTCATTTCTGTAATAGACTAGTAACTCTGGGAAACTGTAAACACATCTTTAAAAAGTGTTCTCCTAAAGTTTAAGAAATGGTCTTCCCATCAGCAGTCTCAGCAGGAGGACAGCTATCCGCTGCATCGGAAGCCCAGGACTCCCTGATGCAGATCCAGAGCTAGCCAGCACAATCAGGGGCCTGGAAGCAAGGCCTCTGTGGGGGAGAAGCAGCTCCTGGAGCTGCGGAGACAGACGCCTGCCCCAGCCAGCCCTTCTTTGAGAAAGGGTGAGGGGAGCTCTCTCTGTCCTTGCAGACCAAGGAGAAGCTGGGGTTATGCCAGCAGGAGAGGGAACACTGCTCTGCTTTACTGAGTTCCTAAATTTCCAGAAACTCTGCATGCAGGGTCTCCACAGCTACGAACAAGGGACTCTAGACTCTAGCTTGACCCTCAGACGGAGCAAGAAGAGCGACAGCTTAGTAAGTGAGGTTGTGGGTCTAACGTTAGCTACTGTTTTTAGAACTATGCCTTTTCCAGCAAATGGCTTGGGAATTACTGGTACTCTTTATCCAACACAGACAGTGTAGCCTACGATAAGAATCCTTTACAAATTCATTTTAATAGCTTTCACTTATAATTAAAATTCAGATGGAATTCATACATTGGCAAACATAGGTTTTTAAAAGATAAGACTGTAGAATACTTCTCCCTGAATACAATTTAACCTTAAGTATAAAAAAAATCTCACCCTTAGAAAACACCTTAACTAAATATATTTTTTCCGTTCATGTACTTGAGATCAATCTCATACAGTCCATACACCTGAAGTCTGTTTAGTGCAAGAGGAGATTATTCAAGCCAGTTTAGAGATGGGGGTATTTCTAAGATTATCTGCCGCCCCTATATTGGGAAGCCTAGGCACTTGACTACTCTGCGTATTTGCTGCTGTGTAATGACAAACTAGACCTCTGGAGCCAATCACTGCCTCCTCTTTACTTACATGATCCTCAGTCTCATCAAGAAGATCATCAAACTGATTCTTAGTGTGGCAATTTGAAGCAGTACTTTCAATGAACATGGTAAATTTTCTAACTTGAAAGTGCTTCCTTATGATGCAAGGACAATGGTGAAGAAATGAAACTGGAAAAGACTCCACATGAAAGCACCTTAGAATGTGAGTAGTTGTCTCTTAACTGCAATCCTCACTGATCAAAAAGATAAGCAAGATTTCCCAAGTATCTTCCTGCGTAGCATACACTCTAACTGGCAAGACAGCCATGCATACTTGGATAAGATGCAAGAGAATTTATGTTTATGGATCACTTGCTACATTTTAGCCTGTAGTAGTACAACTGTGTAATTTAATCTTGCAGCAGTCTTATGAGGTGACTGTGAAAAAAATCTGAATTTATAGGTGAGGAAGTTGACATCAAAGAGATCACAAAGCGAAGCTGGGATCTCAGTCCACATCCATATGATTTCAAGACTTCTTCTCTGAAAAAACCCTACACATGGGACTTCAGAATGTACTATCATGTCACATATCCGACATCTCCCAATAATAGGACGTTCTCCATAACATGAGGTATTCAATATAATTGAATCCTACTGCCAATGCTAATTTGTTTGGCATTTAAATCTGATCTCAAGTGATAAACTAGAAATTATGTTTGAGAGAATTATGCTTTCATACTATTCTGAGTGAGAACCTAAGGGACTGACCTGAAAATAAATCCAGTAAATTTTCTTTAATTTTATTTCTCCTAGTCCTGGACAGTTGAGGTTGCTGGATAAGGTCCAAACTAATTATGTAATTGCTGAGGAAATTTTTTTAAAAAGAAGACAGTGGTTTCTATGAGTGGAATTAGCTATATGATTCATAGAGACTGCTCAAACAGGAGTAAAGATGAGAGTATTCCAAATCCCTTGCTGGTCTAGTGAATATTTTGTTTACAAAATACCTGAAATTGCCAATGTGTAGGTTGAGGGAAGGGCAGACAAAAACACTGAAACAAAATGGGCAAGGGCATAAAAAATTAAATGGTGATCTTTAATCCTTCCTGTACTTCCATTGCTCCTAATCACTTTCCAAGGTTTTTAGTGACACACATCATAAATGCTTACAAAACCACACAGCTCTCTTAAAGATAATAGTGCTTGGCTCTGTGGCCTTCTGGCCAAATTCCAGATAGTGGCAAGAGCAGTTTCCTCTTGCTCATTCTAAATTTACCTCCTGTTGATTTCATCTCTTCTTCCCTGTCAAGCAAGAAGAAGGCACTCAGATTTTAGAAAAATAATTTAGAGCATTTAGATCAACACGTTCTAGATCTTTCTCTTTTTGTTGAGAGGGTACCCTGGAGTTTTATGTTCTCTTTTAGTAACTACTCTTCTCTGGTACCACTTAACTGTTGGGGTACTTACTACTCACTACCTGTATTATAATGAATACACTACAATTCCAGGGAATACAGCAAATTTAACCTGAAGCCCATGAGACCAGCCCACATCATGAAGTTATTGAGGAAAGGGCTGATGATGTGAAGACGTCTTTTCTTTTCTTGTTTTCCCCCCGTATGTCTTGATGTGCCCACAATGTCAAACACAACATCTCCCTCACGGTAGGGCAAGGGGGAAGCTGGAATATAATGCACACCTACATGCATCAGACTCTGCATGCATTCCATTGCCTCTCTCCACCATTATTCAATATTAATATCCCCATTTCTGTCGGTGGGGAAACCACGTAGAGCTAAGATTTGAATTCATGTTGGTCTGGCTGTTCATTTCACCATGCTATCTCCCAACCACACGCAGTATCTGGTATCTTATTTATGGAATGCCTTCTTCATTGGGTTATCACCCCTCTAGTTCTGCGCAGCCTCCGGAAGGAAAAGACTGCAGCCCAGGAAAGTTGTAATTCACAAATGGCCTAATGGCCAACTGGAATGCCAGTTTTTATGGTCAACTGCATAATTAGTATATGGTCAAGAGGTGAAAATTAAGGCACAGACAGTACGCAGTCTTAGGGACTGAGTCTCTACTTTCATTTTCATCATTGCTGTAAATGAAGGCAGTGGGTAGGATGGCGGCATGAGAGGTGGAAGGAGGAGAATTAAGGGAAAATAATCTGTGGATCTGCTTACCATTAAAATGCCCTGCAGAGGCAGCTTTGCCCGAGTGGCATTTTGAACTTTTACCCTTATTTTCATTATAATCATGTTTTACATGATTATACAATTTTACAATTTTATGGTACCACGTGAATGAAGAATTTTAGAACACTAGACTAATGCTCAAAGTCACCTAAGTCTTCCAACAGAGAAGTACTAGGTCTCTGCTTGAACAGTCTCAGTACCAGGGAACTTACTATTTAAAGGAAAATAAATTCTTACTTTTACATCATCCAAAACTTGGCATTCCTTTGGCTAACTTGAAAGTATTATGTAAGCACATCTGAAAGAACCATGTGGCAACATGCATCCCTAGACTAGTTCTCTGCGCACTAGAAACGTCTTTAATGTCCATCAGCATGTCTGGGTGAGGGACCTGGTGACACCAGCTACCACTGAACTAGCATCACACTGGAAGCGTTGCTAAATGTGCGAACACAACTCTGGTACTTTTTCAGTTTTCCACATCTAAAACAATTATGCATTTCATAAAAAATTGTCGAACCTTTTTAAAAAAAGACATTATTTATTTACTTTTAGAGAGGGGGAAGGGAGGGAGAAAGAGAGGGAGAAGCATTGATGTGCAAGAGACACATTCATTGATCAGATACCTCTCGCCCACCCTGACCAGGACTGCAGGCCAGGCACGTGCCCCAACCAGGAACCAAACTGGCAACACCTCCATTCACAGGCCAGCACTCAATCCACTGAGCCACACCGGTCAGGGCTGTTTAACCTTTTTAAAAATTATCATTTAATTAGCACGGGGACCAGTCATATTAGAATAATTGAAGTTCTTACCGGCCCCAACACAGGAAAGGAATGTGAAAGGAATGAGGTGCTCCTATCAGAGTCTCACTTAGACCTGAATGTTCCCTCTAGTGACCGAAACCCAAGATTTCAATGTTGCTTCTTATCCACCAAGGCCTGGCACCCCACCTGAGAACCACTCGCCAACTTACCTGTGCTCAAGAGTGACTTGGAGTGCTGTTTAAAAGGCCCTTCCTTGTGACTAGTTAAAAGGCCACAGAATCCCATAACTGTGTATCCTATGATATAGTCAGGCTTTTCTCACACAAATCTTAATCTTATTATTTCTGCAGAAACACCAACTAGTACTGCTAACTTAACACAAGTTGTTCTGAGAGCATAGAAATCACCTGTTTTAACTCCAAACTCTACAGACCTACTTAATCTACAGTCATGCCTCTACTTAGTGGCAGGATAAAGATGGAGGCGCATTTTTCTGACTTTTTCCAGAACAGCAGTTTCTTTAGTATAACTGTTATTACTATTTTTTTTTAGGTATTTTACATCACTCATCAGTATTAAGCCAAGGTCTTCAAAGAAAGTTTCAAATGGCCTTTTATCCTGAGTACTCTTTTACTGTTAATTACAGTAAAGAAAAGAATATTTCATAAGGGTAATACATTAACTAGTGACTGCAAAAGTGACTATTTTTGAGACACCTTCTAGGTAGTCTAGAATACACAAAGATAAATAACACCTAGTTCTTGCTGTAGTGGAGCTTACAGCTTAGAAGTTGTTAATCATTTTTCCCAGGATAAATGGGACGTTTCATTGAAGGAGGAATGGTAGCATATTAAGTCAGCATTTTCTAAAATACTTTAAAGTGTTTTAAAATTAGCTCTATCAAAAGCTGAAACTCCATTCATGTTAACTGGCATCGTAACATAGTGCACGTAAAAAAAATCTCAGTTTGTTAAATCAATATAGTTATAATTGACATTATTTAGAGCTCATGGTTGTTTGATATGAGTAGAAGGAAATCATTTACAGGTGCTGTTATTACGATAAAACACAAAATTATCTGAAAATCTCCTATCATTTTCTAGCTAGTTCTTGAGCACATTTATTCATTACAACATACAGGAGAGGTTTCCTTACTTGTGGTCCCACCATTCATTTCTTTGAGTTCACTGTTAATTCCAACATCTATCGAGCTCATTATTTTGTCAATCTGCAAGAAACAAAAACCATATAAGTGAATTATTATATTCATTTTCAGTGTTGCATTTTAAAATGACTTTCAAATGCCAGAAGAATATATAGGGTGGGGCAAAGGTAGGTTTACAGTTGTATGCAAACACACAGCGTTTATTCTTGTATTATTATTTATTCATTATTATATTATTTTCCATAATAACTAAACCTACTTTTGTCCACCCTGTATTTTTCTTGGTATTATTACCATTGCAATACCACAATTAAGAGACTGACAGAGAAAGGTTAAAGGAAAGCAGACATGCTGCTTTCCTGACAGAAAAAGTAAAGAACAAACTGACAGTCACCAGAGAGGAGGGGGAGGGGGATAATGGAGGAAAAAAGGGGAAGTACCCTCTAGGAACATGTATAAAGGACCCATGGACAAAGCCAAAGGGGGTAGGATTGCGGGTGGGAGGTGGAGATGGGTGGGGCCGGGAGGAGTGGCGGGGGGCTCAGATAGAGACAACTGTACCTGAACAACAATAAAAAAGATTAAAAAAGAAGTAGTGGCTAGACTGTCAGTCTAGTAGTAAGGGATTTACAGGAAGAAATGACCATCAAAGGTTTAGCCGTTAATGGTTTCATACCCTCTCATCATCCTAGCATCCCTAGTAAGACAACGGGTTTGAGAAAGGGCAATAAGCATTACGTAAATGTTTCATTTTGTTCACCCTGACACAGAAGCAGAGAGATTGAGTGATTTTCCCCAAACAGCTCAATGTGGAATGTCAATATCAGAACCTTTTCTATTTCTAGTTCTCAGAATGCTATGGTGATCTACTGTGTTTCAAAGCCCAATCCAACTGGCACAGTCTTTTGAGAGACAAAATATGACATGTTAGAATGAAATGTCAAGGGAGAGTGCTATCCATTCTTTGAAGAAATTCAAGAAAAAGCAAGAACTGTTATCATTTTATGATGTAGTCCTCCTTAGGGACAAAGGATGATATTTCATAATCTTATAAGGCCCCTTACATTCTGAGTAATTGTATGAAATTAAAGACTTGGTCTTTAGGTAGACCTTAAATTGGTGAAACTTGACCCCAACACATTTTTCTTCAACATTTCTCTGACAGTTGTAACAGAGAAATATTCAGCAATTTGTAAGATTATAAGGAGACTCTCTGAAAATACACTTTAAAAAAGGGAGATAAGCGAAGGAAGAGGTTAGCAAGTAGCAAAATGACATGGAGCAGCAAAAGCACAAAGACGTTTCTCCATGTGTCAGCCGCACAGGCCAGCAGTACATAATGTGAACATTCTCTTGTACCTCATAGCTAGTTATTACTTCTGCTTGAAATCAATTCCCATGGAAACAATAGATTTCTCCACACGTGTGGAACGGTGTTTGTTTTTATCCTCGCTGTGAAATTATCATGTACCACCCTTAGAACCTTTCCCTTCCACTTGGAGCCGTGTGTTCATTTTCTTTTTTCTTTTTGCCTCTGAAAGACTTAAAAAGCTGAAAATCCTCCCCCCAAACCTTCCTTGACTCCAAAGCCTTAAATAAAGAAGAACAAGGCTTACTTCTTCCCATTCAGAAGTGAAGGATGGCGTTCTTTCAGAATTCCGTTTAGAACTCTGTTCAGCTGTTGAAGATTCACTCCAGTTAACTCTTGATGTTTTCTCATTTGAAGGGTAGGCAATGAGATCAGAATCTGATTTAGACACATTTTTTGACAAATGCATGTCAATCAAGGCTTTTGGCAATGACCTTATTCTCCCCAGGGTGCAGGCCCTTTCCACAAATCCCCCTGTGTTCACAATCCATTGGTCCCCATTCCGGGATCCACTCCTACTTGTTCTTGTACCAACAATGGTATGGTTTTCGACTTGGTTCGCTTTTTTGTGAAAAATTGTCCTACTGACCACTTTGGGTTTAATTTTCTTTACCAAAGGTTCTGAGTTATTTTCTATTGGAGACTGCTTGAAAGGCAAAGGACTGTTTGCCAAACTGACTTCGTCTTGTCTTTCACGTTCATCTCTTTTCCCATAGAGATGAAATGGATTTTCAGGAGACTCACAGGCTGGAGAGGATCCATGGAGAAGGCCTGCGAATTGCCCAGGATCATATTCTTTGGGGGGATCACTGTCCTCCTGTTGAGAGAGGTCATCTGCAAAAGAAAAGAAGGATGTCAAGACACTTGTTTATGAAGGACTCCGAAGCCCAGGCAGAATAGCAGTGCCCTTTCAAACTTGTGCTATATTTAGATATTTGATTTATTGCTACACAATGACATCCCCACTTTATGAAATACTGTGACTCTACAGTGCTGCATATAAAACAAATGAGTGTGTGCACCAAATTTTCCTGGTATAGCTTAGGGTACATTTCAGAGGTATGAATCAGGTATTGAGTAATTGCATACCCTTCTCCCTTGTCCCCAGGGTGTGTGTATTTTATATTAAATAACAAAATTGGGTTTTCTTAACATGAGACACCCACATCCAAACCCTCGCAATAAGTGAGTCACTGTTCAGTAGGATGTAAGGCAGGTAAATCAAGGTCATGCACAGGATATCCCTCTGCCCTTCTCCCAGCAAATACATCCATAAATGAAATCTTGAAAAGAAGTATTATTAGGAGTAATTTAAGGTTAATAATCCTAACAGTATTACTTTAAATATAAAATTAAGAATAATTCTACACAGATTATATAGTTAAAACAAAAAGGATTTGCTCAGGCTTAACACAGGCAAACAATGTGATCCAGAATCATGAAAAAGCAAGACGCTTTTACAAGAAACTAATGTTGAGCTTTTAATGCAAAGCTCCTTTTTTCTTTCTTTTCTGAAATAATATTAGTTATTTTTGAATTTCTTCAGGTCTTTGAAAATGTGATGCATAAAGGACACCAAAGAAGAATGCTAATTTTTATCGCTTTACATTTTTTTCTAAAATGAATCGTAAGTGTTCTCTGAAATTTAAAACATGACATGCTTTTTAATGACCTAATTTGTGTTTTAAAGATACTATGTAAAAACTTGGACAATTAAGAAAAAGAAGATAAAAATATGAACATTAAAATAACAACAAACACAAATGTCAACAAATGAACCTAAAAAAAGAAAAACAATGAAAACAAAAACTAAGCAAATGACTAGAACAGGAACAGAATCAGAAGAATGGACATCACACAAAGGGAGTTCAGTGGGGAGGGATAAAGGAGGAATGGGGGGGAAGGTACAGGGATGAAGAAGCATAATTAATAGGCATAAAATAGATGGGGAGAGATAAACAATGGTACAGGAAACAGAGAACTCAAAGAACTTATATGTACAACCCATGGACATGAACTAAGGTGGGGAGATGCTGGAGGGTTGGGGGGCAGGGTTGAGGATGGATAAAGGGGGAAAATTGGGAAAAGTATAATAGCATAATCAATAAAAAGTACTTATACAAAGAAAAAAAAAAACTTGGCCAAAGAATTTAGCAAAAGGAGTTAGTTAACTTTTTTGACTGGTCATTTTAATTCATATAGCTAAACATTTGCTACAAAATTACACAGTAAGCCCATTACACAATCTTATAAATAAAATACCATTGAACCAACGTGGTGGACAACAACTACAAATCCAAAGTTGACTTGCTGACTCACACTTTAAAGAAGTTATGACTTCCAGCCAAGATGGAGGTGTAGGTGGACACACTGTGCCTCCTCTCACAACCAAAATTAAGGACAACAAATATTTAGAAACAAGAGAACAACCAGAACTGATAGAAAATTGAACTGTATGGAAGTCCAAGAACCATTCACCCAGACTGGTAAGAAGGGAGGAGTCGCAGCAGAAAAAAGTGGAGGTGCGGACCAGGGAATGCGGGCAGCAGCAGCTGGCAGTTCCCAGGTGCACAGAAGGCGCTAGTGGACCCCGGGTATGGGGTGGCAACTGTGCAGATCCAGTGAGGCCACGCAAGGTGGCTGGCTGATGAGGTGGACCCACATTCTCGCGCAGATAATCCAGGTGAAGGGGAAGTGGCGGAGGGGACTGGAATCCAAGAGAGAGTGGAGCAAGCGCCATTGTTCCCTCTCAGACCCCGCCCCCACATACAGCGTCACAACTCAGCGACTGGGCTGCCCCGCATTGGGGAACACCTAAGGCTCCACCCCTCACTACGCGTAACAGCTGTGACCAGACCAAAAACAAACAAACAAACAAACAAAAACCCCACCAAAAATGGCTCAAAACGGAGAACAAATCAAAGCCCCAGAGCCAATTCCTCCAAGCGACGAAGACATAGCCAACCTATCAGATGCATAGTTCAAAGTCCTGGTGATCAGGATGCTCACAGAATTGGTTGATTTTGCTCACAAATTAGATGAACAAATGAAGGCTACAATAAGTGAAATGAAGGAAAACAAACAGGGAACCAACAGAGATGGGAGGAAAACTGGGGCTCAAATCAATGGAGTGGACCAGAAGGAAGAAACAAACAACCAAACAGAAAACAAGGAAGAAGCAAGAATTCGAAAAAATGAGGAGAGGCTTAGGAACCTCCGGGACATCTTTAAACATCCCAACATCCGAATTATAGGGGTCCCAGAAGGGGAAGAAGAAGAGCAACAAGTGGAAAACTTATTGGAACAAATAATAAAGGAGAACTTCTCCAATCTGGCAAAGGAAATAGACTACCAGGAAGTCCAGGAAGCTCAGAGAGTCCCAAAGAAGTTGGACGCAAGGAGGAACACACCAAGGCACATCGTAATTACATTAGCCAAGATGAAAATGAAGGAGAGAATTCTAGAAGCAGCAAGGGATAAGGGGACGGTCACCTACAAAGGAGTTCCCATCAGACCGTCAGCTGATTTCTCAAAAGAGACCTTCCAGGCAAGAAGGGGCTGGAAAGAAGTATTTGAAGTCTTGAAAGGCAGGGACCTACATCCAAAATTGCTCTATCCAGCAAAGCTGTCATTTAGAATGGAAGGGAAGATAAAGTGCTTCTCAGATAAGGTCAAGTTCAAGGAGTTCATCATCACCAAGCCCTTATTCTATGAAATGTTAAAGGGACTTATCTAAGAAAAAGAAGATAAAAATATGACAGTGAAAAGACAGCAAACTCACAGCTATTAACAACCACACCTAAAACAAAAGCAAACTAAGCAAACAGCTAGAACAGGAACAGAACCACAGAAATGGAGATCATATGGAGGGTTAGCAACAGGGGAGTGGGAGGAGGAGAGAGGGGGAAAAGGTACAGAGAGTAAGTAGCATAGATGGTGGGTAGAAAATAGACAGGGGGAGGGCAAGAATAGTATGGGAAATGTAGAAGCTAAAGAACTTATGACACATGGACATGAACTAAAGGGGGGAATGTGGGTGGGAGGAGGTGTGCAGGGTGGAGGGAAATGATGGGGGAGAAATAGGACAACTGTAATAGCACAATCAATAAAATATATTTAAAAAAAGTTAGTTACTATTACAAACCCCAAATACCAAAATTTTTATAAATTAACAGATACCATTTAACAGGTATATGCTCTTTATGGGGTATTTAATTAGGAATTATATTTACATCATCTCATTTGACCTCATAATAATCCTGTGAGATGATTAATACTTATCATGATTTTCTGATAGAAGAAAACATGGCCAGAATATTGAATTCACATGTTTACATAAATCAGCAACCACAATAGATGTTTGCCCAGAGGATGCTCCAAATTGTTTCTTTATTGAATTTGGTTCCAGGTCCTTGGACTGTTCTGTCCCTTGGAGTCAGAGGAAGCATATTCCTAGACTTTATCCTTGTTCCTATTTGGCTTTTCCAAACGGAAGCCGTCTGTCTGCCCAGACCTACTGCACCGGTGTCCTGAGATGGAAGAAAGAAGAGTGACAGGAAGGGGAGTCTAAGAGGCATGAGCCTAACAGAGAAACAGTTTGCACCCACCCAGTATCATTCTAATCACTTTATCTTCCCACAAAAACTCTGTCTCTGTCTAGTGTAGCAACACTAGGTCTTTGACAGAACTGCATTTTGTTTCCCCCTTGCAACCGGGACCCTTTTAAAAGTAGAATAGTGGGTGGGGAGTGAGGCAAGGCAGCTTTGACCTCTCGAAAGGCTAGTGTTTAAGGTCTATTATATACATTTTTTAGAAGTCAAAATCAACACAGACAACTTAAATTGCTGCAGTTTCCCCAGCCAGTAAATTAAGCTGAGATTCAAATTAAGGTCTATCATATTCCCATACCGAATTGTCCTGAAAAATATTTCCCTATTAAGACAAACAAATAATCTGTTGTTCAAGGTTAAGCAAGTAGGCTCTTTGTGAGGAGGGACATACTTCTCTTGTTTATGACTGTTCCTGGAATTTGGGATGACTGGGCTGCGAGATTATTTTCTGCTTCATGGAAGTAAGCTTATGCTACGAGCAAATAAACCTGGCATCTGTTCCAATTTATTTTCTCTTTTTTCTTCCTGGGCTACTTGGCCCCCCACAGTGCTTTACGACATAAGCAGGTTGGTACGGAATGACAGTAATGGGTAAATAATTGCACATGGAAGGAGGAATTCTGAAAAGGAAGATTAGAATTTTATTTTGAAAGTTGCTGAGAAGGCTAAGGAGTTTGAGTTTCAAAGGAAAACTGAAGAGGATCAGCCTACTGTGAGAAAGAGAGTCTGTAAATCTCCGTCAAAAGATTTCTGATAATGAGAGTTTTAGGAGTAGCACACTAGTTTCCGGTGATGATTAGGTTACAAGCCCCTCTGTGGTTTGACAGAAATGACTAGAATCGCCACCACAAATGCTTTGCATTCTCCAAGTCCTCTCATCACAAGCAGTCACTTCCCTAAGTCAAAGAGAATTTAGGGAGCTTATGAGGTTAGTCTTTTGAATACCAGTTCTTTTATTTTAAAGATTTTATTTATTTATTTTTAGGGAGGGGGGAAAGAAGGGAGAAAGAGGGAGAGAAACATTGATGTGCGAGAGATACATTGATCTGTTGCCTCTCACACACTCCTACTGGGGACCTGGCCCACAACCCAGGGATGTGCCCTGACTGGGAATCGAACTGGAGAACTTTGATTCACAATCCACTGAGCCACACCAGCCAGGGCTGTATAACAGTTTTTAGCATCATGACAGTTGGTAACATTTTTACTAAGAGTTATGAAAAGGCAACTATTTGTTTATTCCAGTGGCCAAACTCTAAGGATTACTGAAGTCAAAGACAAAGCGAAGTTGACACGAACCCTCCTGTAACACAGGGTTGGTGGACTGACTGCAGAAACGGCTCCGGACTGCAGCGGCTGCTGCGGTCATTCCTCCTGATGGGACAGATATTCAAGAGTTGGAAAATTTTAGTTTAAGGTAATCGTTAATAAGCCTGGTAGTTAATGCATGTAAAAGCTACTGTTTCAGGAACTGCAGGTAAGGCCCACCCTGACTCCAGGAAACCACAAGCGATTGACCTCTGTGCTCCAGAAGAGACCACAAGCCATCAAGGTGGTGTCTGAGCCATTGTGTTCCAGGGAGAGACAGTCCGCTGCCCAGGACACAGGACACAGATAAAGAAAATGACCAGTCAGCAGATGAAAGGATGTTAGGGAAATAGCTGGACTGCAGCTTTTATCCGATTAACCTTTCCTGAATTTCAAATCCTCACTTATACTTTTTTCTCTTGAATTTCAAATCCCTTACCTACACTTTTGCCCCCTTATAAAAAAAGGCTGGCTTGAAAGGAAATGTAAGACAGTCTGTTAGGGTACAAACCCGATGTCTTCTCAGATCTCCAGCCACCTGAACAAAGCGCCCATGAAGATTCAATCCGTCTTTGGCTTATTGGGTCTGGTAGGTGACAGGCAGCATGAATGCTGGCTTTTCAGCTTTCACCCCCACATGACCCCAGGGTGGCCTTGCACGTTGCTTTGGTCATTGAGACAAGAGCAAAGGTGATGTGAGCCGGGCATTGAAGAGCACTTGTGCACTGGGGCTTGTCCTCTTGCTGCTCTTAGAACCTTGCTGCCCTGGGAGCAAGCCCAGGCTGGCCTGCTGGATGATAACATGGTACACTACCCAGCTACTTGAAATTGCAGGCTTTATTATTTTCCAAGTATAAAGAGGCTAACAGATTAGGAGTTGCCACTAGGAAAACAGATTGTTATGCTCATAGATTCTAAGAGGAGGGAGCATGCTGTGCAATGATGGGAAAGGCCTTGGGGTGGGGGAGGAAGGACAGGTTAGGCAGGGCACCCAGGGAAACACCATGATTAGGCAGGCAGCAGCAGGAGTGAAGGAAATGATGGGCATGAAGCTTTACTGTGGCTTCTACGGGAAGGACTGGTTGAAGCACCATAGGCAGATTTAGGATTGGGTATTGTGAATCATCTCAGTGGGTGCTAGGGCACAGGGGCTATTCCTACTGGCCTGGTGTGAGGTGCTGGGGTGATTAGGGCAGGTGGATGGTGGCTCTGAGTGACAGCCTGCTAGAGGATGTTGCTGAGCTAGGCTCTGGATTGGCAGATTTGCATATGAAAGGCATGTATGCAGGTGAGTTTTCTGTCTCTAAGAATTAGCTGCCCCTGGGATGGGCCGCTACTCAGGAGTTAACAAGGTCCCAAAATGTCAAAGCATCAAACAAACAAAAAATAAAAAATAAAAAGGTATGGTTAATACACCAGCAAGTCTCCCACCCCACCTCTGTTCACAGTTAGCAAACTTCTAGATGGTTCCAGGTAGTTTTGTCATAAACATTCTTGCCACAAGCATGTTTGCTACAAACACTTTTGCGGCACAACTAATTGGATGTCAGGTAATTTTGCTGTGAAAGATAAAATAACTGGTTGACGGTTTGTTTCCATGTGGTAGACTTTGTGTGTTTCGCCAGTTTGATTTCCTTCTCCATGAGTTCTCCCAGCACTCACATTTGTATACTACAAATCTCAGCCCTCAAAATGGTCTATGACGAGTAGACATGGTAGTCTTAAAATAGTGGAGGTTAACAACTACATATAAAACCAGATTGCAAAGCTCTGCGTAAAGCCAGATAACACATCATCCTAGCAAATGGTAACGCGGGAGTTTTTGCAAATCCTTTGGTAAGCACAGACATCCGCTTCACCTGTCAAAAGCTTACCAAGCTCCAGTGAATATAAAAGAGGTGGGTACTGATTCACAGCAGTCTTCCAGAGCATTAATTATTAATTCTGTAGTTGGAAAAGGACACCTCTTTTAATAAAGGAAGAAATTTAGTGAAAAAGAAAAAAGTGCAATGCTGAAAGAGGAGACAAATCTATAAGCAAAAAAAAAAAAAACCCCCAAAAAACAAGAAAAAGAAAAAAGTATAATACAATGAACAAAAAATTTCAAAGACAGTGTATTTTCAGTTTTCTCAGTAAAGTCTTTTAAATTCTGTTATTAATTTTTCATGTTTCATTATGTCCTCTTTAATATTCCTCTTTTACTTTTGGTACTTTATCTTTGACCACACATTGCCTTATAACCCCTTAGTTACACGGGAAACATGCTTGCCGCAAAGATGTTTACTGCCAAACTGTAGGACATGCTTCCACACACGCGAGGGAGGCCCTCCAGGACCATCCAACCCAACCCCAGGCCGGCCCGCCTACTGACCGCCATGCTTGAGCAGGCGCACCCCTGATGAGTTGAGGCTGACCTGAACCAGAAGAAAACACCCACCAGAACCACGAGCTAAACAAACGGCTGCTATTTTAAACCATTACGTTTTGGGGTAGTTTCGTACATAGCAATGCATAACTGATTCAGCCTGTATTCCGAGTTTTAAAGAAGAATTAATACGTTTTTCAAAATAAATATTGTGAAGACTGAGTGAAATAACAGAAGTGAAGCAGAATGATGCCTGTGGAACAGAATACATGAAATATATGTTTCCATTGTTATAACAATAGTTTTTAACCTAGAGGGTTTTATTTCCACATAGAAATGCAGTAGTAATTAATTGTATTAGCACTTAATACAGATTGGTATTTTGACATGGTAAACATATGGGGTTTACTCCTTATTTTCTGCTTGCATATTTTTAAAGGTATACTTTGGAAAATTTTTTTTGTATTTTCTTACCATTTCTTTAGATTAAACTGAGGAAAGGTGTACAGATTGTACTGTTTTTATAACTTGTCTCACTTAATTTCATACTTCTCTTTTGATAAGTGGTTATTTCATGCCAAAGTACAGAACTAAACGTGTGACTTCCAATCTGATAGTTATTCAATGTATCATTAGCATTTCAAAGAAATGTCACAGTAAGTATCCAGTAGTAAGCAGTTCCATCTCTTTTTATCCATCTTTGCCCTTGATCTTTATCACCCATATAAATACCAAAAATTTCATGTTCGGAATGAAAACAAATTCTAGAAAACAGTGATGCCTTCTTCCATTATAGACCATAGCTTTTGTGTATTGGGTCATTACATTCCTCTTTAGAAAGATTGTATTTTGAAGTCCCCATTTTCAGGCATTCTAGTGCTGATGTTGATATTGTAGAAATTCTAAATTCACTTCACAAATATGTATAAAATGCCTGCTGTGTACCAGGCCCTGTCCTGTATCAAAGTTTCTGCAGTGCCAAACCAATGTCCTGCTCTCAGAGTGATTATATATATAGTTCAGTGAAGGACACAATTGCAGGCAAATCAAAATTGTGTACTTTCTGATGATGGTAAGTTCTAGAAAGAGAGCAAAGCCACGTAGTGAGATAGGACTTGTTTGTTATTGCCAGTGGAGGAAAGAAGGTATGGAAGTCCTCTGAGGCTGTTCTGAAGGCCAGTGTAACTACAACGATGATGGAAGGGTGGTATATGAGCCAGGGTTCTTAGAGAGAGAGACAGAGACAGAGAGAGACAGAGACAGAGAGAGAGAGAGAGAAAAGTATAGTTGCATAGTTGCAGTCTGGATCCAAAGGCCTGAGAACCAGGAAATTGATGGTATAGGTAGATAGTTCTAGTCTGAAGGCCAACAGGCTTCAGTTCATGTAGTTAGCTGAAGCTAATGTTTTGAGCTAATATTTTGGGCTGAGTCCAGGCAGGAAAAAAGCTAGGCACTAGTTCAAAGAGTGTCAGACAGTGAGAATTCTCTCTTGTTCCTTGGTGGGGAACAGCCATTTGGTTGTATTCAGGCCTTCAGTTGGTTGGATGAGGCCCACCCATATTAGGGAGGGAAATTGGATTTACTCAGTCTACCAGTTTAAATGTTAATCTCACCCAAAAACACTACATAGAAATATCTAGAATAATGCTTGCCCAAATATCTTAGCAACCCATGGTCCAGTGAAGGTGACATATAAGATTAACCATCACCGGTGGGTAGAATGGTTGAAGATGATGTCACAGATTAAGGTACGGGTAGGGTTTATATGATGTGATTTATACTTTAGAAGATCACCTGCTATTTCTGATGGCCAAAATATAACAATAGGGTAGTATTTAAAAAACATTAATCTCCCCTAGTCCTCTCATAAAAACAATACATACGAGCCCTGGCTGGTGTAGCTCAGTGGATTGAGTGCGGGCCTGCGAACCGAAGGATCGCGGTTCGATTCCCAGTCAGGGCACATGCCTGGGTTGCCAGGCCAGTTCCCGGCAGGGGACATACAAGAGGCAACCACACATTGATGTTTCTCTCCCTCTCTCCTTCCCTTCCCCTCTAAAGATAAATAAATAAAATCTAAAAGAAAAAAAAGTACTTAAAAAAAATCTTAAAAAAAAAATACATACGAAAGTGAAAGAATACAATGTGGGCACATGATATCAAACAACAACAACAAAATCCCACAAACCAACTATAGGTGGTATCTTCAATACAGCAGAGATCAAGGAATCCCCATGGTCCTGGAAAAAGGGTGGGCACAGCCAAATCCTGCGATGGCAGCTGGGCCCAGAGCTAGCCCAGCAGCTGTGCAGCTATAATAGTAAAAAGAAAAGGAAATTTGATGGAGCCTGTGAGCCAAGGGACCCAGAAATTGCCAGCAGACTAATTCCAAAAAAAGGAGAGGATCTGGCACTAAGCAGGATACCGAGAAAAATCAGCAAACTTAAAAAAATCCTGAAGAAGACAATGGGAAGTAGCATAAACCATTAAGGTTCTCAGAAATATTCAGCAAGATGGCGGCATAGGCAGGCATGGCTTCCCCTTCACACAATCACATCAAAATTACAACTAAAATATAGAACAGCCATCACTCGGGATTGTCAGAAATCAAGCTGAATGGAAGTCTGACAAGTACAGAATTAAAGAAACCACATCCATCTGGACTGATAGGAGGGGCACCGACGAGGAATGGGGTGGTCTCACACCCACCAAATTATTTGGAGGGATATCTCTGGAGTGAGAAGTCCCAGACCCACACCAGGTCCCCCAATCCAGGATTCCAGTGCCAGGAAGATAAGCCCCCACAACTTCTGGGTGCAAAATCTAACAGGAATTGAGCTGGTGGAAGAAACTTCTGGAGCCCCAAGCAGTTCCTCTTAAAGCACCTCCACACATCCACACCTGAGTAGGACTCACCTACTCAGACTCGCTCCCTCTGAGCTCCAGCACTGGCATAGCAGCTTGAAAGGTACCAGTGGCAGAAAGAGAGAAACTGAAGTGCCTTGCATCAAGATGAGCAGAGACATTGTCCCTTTGCTAAACACTCCTCCCACAGAGCTGGCAAGCTGGTGCCATGTCTGAAACTCCATCAACTGGGCTAACACTCTTTGACCTGCCTTGGAGATCCCCAGAGACTCTGCCCCACCCAATTTATGGGCCCACCCAAGCTGCTTTTCCATAAGAATGGCTGGTCTTGGCTTGTCAATCCTATCAAACAAGCAACAGCTGGCTTCAGTGAGCCCTGGTGGCAGCCAGATTAGATTTACAGCTTGGCTTTGCCTGGGAATTTCCACGCCCAGCACAATAGCAGCCATCTCAGATTGCTTTACAGCTCAGGTAGGGTGCCCTGGCAAAAACATAAGTCGGGGCTGACCTTGGCCTACACCACCTGGGAAACCCCAGGGCCCGAGCACCCAGTGGACAGCTACAGACCAAGTTGGAGCACCACCACCTAGTCCCTGCACAGCTGATCTTCCATGGAGGGTAGAGGCTGGTGGTCAGTGGTCATAGCCAGTCCTTGCAGCTGACTGGCCTGGGTAAACCCCTCACATTGATCTGCCAACAGCAACCAAGTAAGTCTCAACTACAAGAGAAGGGTGTACTCAGCCCACATGAAGGGCACACCTTGAGTACCCAGCTTAGATGATAGGGAAGGCTATGCCACTGGACCCTACAGGACACTTACTACATTAAGCCACACTACCAAGACATGGAGGCAAAGCAGCTCTACCTATTACATAGAAACAAACACAGGGAGACTTCCAAACCAAGGAGACAAAGAAAGATGGCTCAAATGAAAGAACAGATCAAAACTCCAGAAAAAGTGCTAAGTGAAATGGAGATAAGCAATCTATCAGATGTAGAGTTCAAAACACTGTTTATAAGATGCTCAAGGAACTTAGTGAGGACCCCAGCAGCATAAAAAAGACCCAGTCAGAAATGAAGGATACACTAATTGAAATAAAGAACAATTTATATGGAAACAACAGTAGAGTGGATGAAGCCGAGAATTAAATCAATGATTTGTAAGACAAGGAAGCAAAAAACAACCATGTCAAACAACAAGAAGATAACAGAGTCCAAAAAAATGAGGATAGTAAGCAGCCTCTGGAACAACTTCAAGAGGTTCCATATTCACCTCATTGGATGCCAGAAGAAGAGAAAGAGCAAGAAATTGGAAATTTATCTGAAAAAAAAAATAGTGAAAGAAAAGTTCCCTAATCTGGCAAAGGAAATAAACATGCTAGTCCAAGAAGCACAGTGAGTCCTAATTATGATGGATACAAAGAGCCCCACTCTAAGACACGTCATAGTTAAAAGGCCAAAGTTTAAAGAAAGAGTTTTTTTTAAAAAGTTATTTATTTACTTTTAGAGAGAGAAGAAAGGGAGAAAAAGAGGAAGAGAAACATCAGTGTGTGAGAGATTTATCAATTGGTTGCCTCTCAGACGCCCCTAGCTGGACACCTGACCTACAGCCCAGGATTGTGCCCTGACTGGGAATTGAACCAGTAACCTTTCGGTTTGCAGGCCAGCTGTCCACCCACTGACCACACAAGCCAGGGAAAGGGAGATTCTTAAAAGCAGCAAGAGAAAAGAAGTTACCAGATGGTTGCCAGATGGGATGGGGGAGGGGGAAATGCATGAAGAGGTGAGGGGATTCAGAAGTAGAAGTAGGTAGTTACGGAACAGCCATGGGGAAGAACAACATAGGAAATGGAGTAGCTAAAGAACTTATGTTCATGACCCTTGGACATGAACAATAGTGGAGGGGCTGCTTGAGAGAGTATGGGCGCTGAGTGGAGGGGCACAAAGGAGGAAAAATCAGAGTAACTGTCATAGCATAATCAATGAAATAAAATTTTTTAAAAAGAATATCCAGCAAAGGCATGCTTTTATAGCCTGGAGACTCACTCTGAAGAAAAATGTTCAGAAGCAGAATCCAAATTGAACAGGGTAAAAACAGCAGGGCAAGGGAGCAACATATTTCAAATAATGAGGAGGCAGGAGTGGCAGGCAAGGCAGAGGTCCAGAGATGGGGGACCTGGAATGTAATAATAGCAAAACAGCATTCTGTTGTGCGAGCACAATTTTGGAAGGCAAGGTGCATTGTACTCAGAATACTGAGGTTAATGGCAGGAAGCCGCTCTGAATTAAGCAGAGAAGTATCCATGTTTCTTAACACTTCATGGTAATAACAAAGGAGCAAGTCCTTGAGCCGTGAGGCAGCCACAGCTGCTGTGGCTCCAGCCTGTTCTCACCTGGAAACTTCTTAATAGAAATGTCCAGGACATTTCTTCTCATTAATCATGGGGAACAAAATAAACGTTGATGGAAGTCCATTTAAAGACATTGCAAGAGAAAGAACATGAAGCAAATGTCTAACAACTAATGAAAACGAATCAAAAAATGGAGCCGCAAGAAATCTGAAAGCTGTAACCTAAAATTCAAAATTATTTAAAAGAAATTTTAAAATGATCCAGGTTTTGAAAGAACCACCTAAACTATAAGTAGGAGAGCTCAGACATGCAACGGCTGCTCAGTCTCTTTCCCCTTCCCCTCCACGAACAACTCAGTCCTGAAGTCAGAGAGGAGTGAAATGACATCCATACCTTCCATGGATGGGGGGTTTGCAGTGGCCCAGAGCAGGGTATCCAAGCCCAAGCAGGATAATGGTGGTGCTCACATTTGAACACAAGCAGGATTAAGAGGACAGTGCCGTGATATGGACACTAAAGGCCCAGAAAGCGGGAGGAGGGAATGCAAGAAGGGGAAGCGTTCCAGTGCAGAAGGAGTCAGAAACTGAGCAAAGTGAGAGGGTTTCCCTGCAGAGGTGGATGTCAAAACCCAAATGGGGGAGAAGGTGTCCATGTCCAGAAGGAAAGCGTTCCTGCATGGGGTGGCTTGGCATGGGATGTCAAAGCCCTGTAGGGGAAAGGAGGGTGTTCCTGTGTGGGCATGGCCTCCTGGAAGGTGCAGCAGAGTCCCAGGAGGGTGAGCAGGGTGCTTGCACAGAGAGACAAGCTGGTCTGGGGAATCAAATCTCGGTCAGGGTGAGAAAGATATTGGAGTGGGAAGAAGGTGGCTGTGGATATGGGAAATGGTTACTTACATGGGGGCTGATCAAAAGCAACTACATTAAGGTTCATGGGAACCAGATTTCTCACTGAAGAAGGAGAGATTTATAAATAAGAAGAGGAAGAAAACTAGAGTGAACTTCATGATGTTAGACTGGAATTGAAGATAGCAATGTTTTCCAGATAGAGATGAAGATACAGATGTAATATGTATTGATGTATGTTTGTATATACATCCATACAGTACACTTAACTCTGTCCACTGAGAGGGCTTGGGAAATTGACATCCCAATAGGGATAAGTAAAGCCCAGATTTTGGCCACTAAATATATTTTCCACTAAAATAAACAAGGGCCCATTGAGATACGACTGGTATCAGGGCCAGTGCAGCGCAAGTGCAAGGTGAGCCTGGAACATCTGGTGCCAGAAAACAAGGAAGTGCTCAAAGCTCGATGAGGCAGGACCAGAGGCCAGAAGTCAGCTTGAATGGGCTCCAGCTGGTTAAACTGAGGACGGTTGTAAAAACAAAATAAATAATAACTGCAATGTATTATAATGCATTGAATAAAACAGAAAAACATGAGCACGTTAGAAATGGAAATTTAGAACAATCTGACAGTAACCAGAGAAAACTGTCAGATTGTGGGGAGGGGATAGTGGAGGGAAGGGGAGAAGGGTTCTCAGGAACAACTATGAAGAACACACGGACAAAACCAAGGGCAGGTGAGGCAGGGGAGGGAGGTGGGGATAGCTGGGGTGGGGGGGAGTCATGGAGGGTGAATGCAGACAACTGTAATTGAACTATAAAATAATTTTTAAAAAGAAATGTAAATGTAAATAATTTCAAATCGTCTCCCCACAAAATACCTATCAGTAACAAAAAAATTGTCCATTTCTCTCAGGATTACAATTTCTTAGCACAGCCATTCATAAATTTTGCTATCTTTTGAATCTTTTTATATATCTGTACTTATATCTCATCATTCCTAATACAGTTTATTAATACATTCTCCCTTTTTCTTTAATAGTTTCACAAAAAATATAAACATTTTTAACATTCATGTTGTTTTTAAAATTTTCCCTATTTTGGCAACTTTCTTTTGTAATACTTGGGATAAATCTACACACATTATGATTCTCAAGGATTTGACCATTGTGGAGATTATAATGAGAGTTATTGTATAGTTTTTCTGAATCATTTCTAAATGATTTCTGAATCATTTTCTATATGCTGACATTTGCATAAATCAAAACAAGGGCTACAATAATATAAGATTTTTGCCATTCTCTTTTTATCGAGGTATAATTTATGTAACATGATATTAGTTTCAGGTGTACAACATAATTGATATTTGTATATACTGCAAAATGATCACTGTAATAAGTTCCATTAACATCCATCATTAGTTAATTCCCTTACTCCTTTCATCTTCTTAGTTTTTACAATAGCTGTAATTAACACATGGATAATTTGTTTGTAATTCTATTTTTAAATTTTTTAAAAATTATAGTTGATGCACAATATAATATAAGTTTCAGGTGTACCACCCCATGATTAGACATTTACATAACCTACAAAGTGATCACCGGGATAAATCCAGTACCCATCTGACACCACTATAGTTACTACAACACTATTGGCTGTGCTCCCTATGCTGCACTTTCCATCCCCACAACTGCTCTGTAACTACCAATCCGGGCTTCTCAGCCCCTTCACCAGTACACCCGTTTTTATGTTCCACTTTTGACTGTGCATATTAGCTTTGTATTTCCTTCATTTCTGTTTTTTATCATTTCTTTTCTCCTGCTTTTCTGGGTTTCTTCTACAGTTTCTCATAAAATTTCTTAAATTTGCATATAGCTCATTAGTTCCCAGCATTTCCTTTTTTCTAATAAAAGGATTTACATTTTATATCTAAAGTTTTACTTATGCTGCTCCCACCATGTTTGATATTTAGTATTTACATTTTTGTTTAATTCTAAACATTTCAAAGTTAGAATAATGCTGTCTCCTAATGCATTTTTCATGAGTGGTTTAGGAATGTGTATTTAGGTTTACAGATCTATGGGGATACATATGGGAATCTTTAACTTAATTGAATTGTTGTCAGAAAACATAACATGTATAAATCTGCATCTTTGACGTGTTGACATTTAGGTATAGCCAAGTCAAGATACACTTTTATCAATGTTTCATGAGAATAACATGTATTCTCTAATTATTGGGTACAAAGCTCTATGCATTTTATCAGATTAAGTCTATTAATTGAGCTGTTAGAATATTCTATTCATTCATAATGTAATCTTACAGCTTTAGAGGACTTATATTTTTTCCCATATAGTTCCATTAAACTTATGCATATTAGGTTATATATGCATGCGTGTGTACATACATGTATATTATATATAATTTTAAGTGCACACATGTTTTGAATTTTTACATTTTTCTAGTGAACTGAACCTTGAGTCATGTCATGGCATCTCTCTATATCCTGGTATTGCCTTCACTGGTGAAGTCTGTTTGGCTTGGTACTGATTCAGCTACCCCAGCTTTTGTTGGGCTAATACGTCCCCAGTATAACTTCTTTCATCTTTACCTTTGTGTGTGTGTTTATGTGTGTGTCCTGAGCTATAGACGTGTCTATTTTAAAGAGCTAAGGCTGGAATTTATTTTCCTACCATGTAACAATCTCTTTCTTCTAATTGGTTAGTTTAGCTAATTTATGTTTATTTTGATGATTTACATATTTAGACTTGGTTCTACATTTCACATTTTGAAATCTATTAATTGATTTATCTTTAATATTCTTTTTTGTCTATTTCCTCTTTTGTTCTTTTTTCCTTAATTTTTTTCTCTTTATGGATTGGAATTTACGTATTTTTATTCTTTAGTTACCTTAAAATTTTACCATCCATTTTTAATTTAACAAAGTCCAAAGTGGAGTAATACCTTATCCACCCACTTCCTGAACAATTTTAAGACTTTAGATCACTTGAAATTCAATGACTTTTTCTCTAATAAGTACTATTGTCATATTTTCATTGTTTTTTTTAAATTTTTTTTATTTTTATTTTTTAAATTTATAATTTATTTATCTTTTTAGAGGGGAAGGGTAGGAGAGAAGGAGAGGGAGAGAAATATCAATGTACGGTTGCCTCTCGTGTGTCCCCTGCCAGGAACTGGCCCACAACCCAGGCATGTGCCCTGACTGGGAATCGAACCACGATCCTCTGGTTCACAGGCCCGCGCTCAATCCACTGAGCTACACCAGCCAGGGCTATTTTCATTGTTTATTAGCTTTCCAAATCAGATGTTATTATTTTTTATTTCACTTACATACATGTTTACCATTTCATTTATTCACTTTTTTTTTTTTCTCAGAATGGCCCAGATCTTTTTTCTTCTTGAAGTAATCCTTGGGATTTTTAAATTTTTTTGGAAAAAATCTCTTGGTGGTGCTTTCAGTTTTCAATTATGAATATCTTTATCTTTTAATTTCATTTATAAAAAATAGTTCTTTAAATTCACAATCTTAGGCTGATGCTCATTTTCACACTCTATTTTCTTTCTGGCTATCATTTGGTAAGCCAGTTCTCATTACACCTGTATTGTTGTGACGGGTGATCCATCATTTGGCAGCTGCTTTGAAACTTCCTTCTGTATCTTTCAGTTTCACAAAGTGTGTTTTAGTTTGGGTTTATCTTTTTTCAGCCTGTTTGGAACACAGTGTGTTTTCTGGACCTATGAATTCATGTTTTTCTCAGTTATGGAAAAAATTCAGCCATTATCCACTGAAATATTTCCTCTCCTGTATGGACTTTTCATCCCAAGTCTCCGATTAGATGTGTATTAACCATCTTCTCTCCATCCTCCATATCTCTTCATGTCTTCCACAGTTTTTGCCTCTTTGGTTCTCTCTGTTATATGACAGGTCATTTCTTCAACATATTTTTTATCCCCCCAATTATCTCTTTATCTCTTCCCACTCTACTATTTATCTGTTCATTTAGAGTTTCAAAAATAATTTCAAGTGTTACATTTTTCATATTTAGATATGGCATTTATTTTTGGAGCTTGCCTATTATTTACTGATAGTCATTGTTTTTTTCTAATCCTTATCTGAGGACATGTTTTCATTCCTTTCAGAGAGAAAGGAAGAGAGAGAAAGAGAGACAGAGACATGGATGTGAGAGAGAAACATCGCTCAGTTGCCTTCTCATGTGCTCCCCAGCTGGGGATGAACTCACAACCTGGCTATGTGCCCTGACCGGGAACCCAACCCATGTCCTTTAGGTTTACAGGATGATGCTCCAACCAACTGAACCACACTGGCCAGGGCTGATAGTTTTTGTGTTTACTCATCTTCATGATAGGGCATTTTATTTCTTTAAACATTTTCTACAGAACTGCTTTATTTTCAATTGGCAGTAATAATTCTATAGTCATTGGGTACTAGATACGCCTTGGTTAGTTTTGCTGGTATCTTACAATGGTTTGCTGTTCAAGGTGATTAGAAATGACTTACTGTTACTCCATAAATTGATCTTAATCTATGGAAGTTTGTCAGTCTGGGCAGAGACTGTTTCTTCCACAGAAGATTTATATTTGCCTTCAGTTTCCCTGAACAGTCTTGACGCAGACACCCAACCTTAGCACTGAACCAAGGTGCAGTGTCCACCTAGCATGACCGTTATTAACATCTGAACTCAGAACAACATTGACTCTCTGGTCTTCTAATATCCTTTTTTTAAGAGAGCAAAAGTTGTTAGAGCAGGCAGTGTCTCAAAGAACATGCCCAATGGTTCTCCTAAATAAAGATCTCTCAGTCTGCCAAAACTTTGTAGCAAAATTTTTATTGTTAAAATGTGTAGTCATAAAGATTCCAATTTTTTAAAACCCCAGTTTATTAGGACTTAAAAGTTTTCAATGTGACTCTTTCAATGATTTGTACCTTACAGAAGTAGATAGAGTTAATAACAAATTGCTTGCCATGCATGTTGGTATGGTGTAATGTATGATGCAGTACACAAATCAATAAATTACCTTGAGAATTATGTAACTGAAGAACAAGCTTACTGTAATTATGGACTCAAATGAAGCAAATCCTTTTTAAATAAGATTCCTCTAAAATGTACATAAAGAACAGTACTAAAATTCATGGGGGTTTGGTAATTTTTAAAGCATTCCAACTACCTTATGATAGTCACTAAAAAAGATACTATGCAAATTAATCATTGATCATGTTTTATATTTAAATTCTAGGTCAACTAAAGAGAAGAAGGAGCTAAACTTTCATAATATATACTGTCAACATGTCTCACAAAGTTTTTAAAGAAGTGCCGAGTGTCATCAGAAAAATTTGGGAGAAGTGCTTTTATTCATTTATTGTGTAAATTATATGAACTTATTGCAGTTTGTTTATCTGCCTTGCTTTCCGAGTCATGGAGCTCCTGTGTTCTGGCTACTATGCCCATTTACATCCGAGTAGGAAGAACGGTGTTCCAGCTCACCCACACATTCGGACAGTAGTGAGAGTCAAACAAACAAAGAGTCACAGAGGGAGCCATACAGAATTTATATTCCCTAAATTATGTAAAGTCAAAAATCAAGTAAAGTTTCCAAAAATACATAAAAGTAAATTAAGTAAATGCAAACTCCCTGGAAAGGAATTATTTAAAAAATTACAAAGGCTAAGATTCCATACCAGGTACACAGAATGAACATTGATTGTGTGCTTTCTATGTTCAAGGTCATTCTATCACTTTAATCCTCACATAAGTCTCCAATGTAGGCATTACAGTAGCCCCTCTTATCTGTGGTTTCCCTTTCCATGGTTTGAAAATATAATGGAAAATTCCAGAAACAAACAATTCTTAAGTTTTAAATCGTGCAGTTCTCTGAGTAGCTTGATGAAATCTTGGGCCGTCCTGTTCCATTCCACCCAGGTGGTGAATCACCCCTTCGCCCAGTGTATCGATGCTGTATAAACAACCCACCCTTTGACCTCTCAGGGGCTGTCTTGGCCATCAGATGAACTGGATGGTATCGTAGTGCCTGTGCTGAAGTCACTCTTATTCTACTTAGTGAAGGTCCCAAAGTGCAAGACAAGTGATGTCAGCCATACTCCAAAGAGAAGCTGTGAAGTGCTTCCTTTAAGTGACAAGGTAAAAATACTTGACTTAATAAAAAAAGAAATTATAAGCTGAGGTTGCTAAGATCTAAGGTAAGAAGGAATCATTGATCTGTGAAACTGTAATTTATAAATTAAACTTTAGCATAGGTATGTATGTATAGAAGAAAACGTTATATGTAGGGTTTGGCACTATGCATGGTTTTAGGCATCCACTGAGGGTCTCGGAACATATACTCTGTGAATAAGGGGGGACTACTCCCTTATGACCTCTAAAATGAAAAGGAATCACATAGCTAGTAAAATACAGGAGCCGCTGTGGGCCACAAATCTGGCTAGTCCAGACCCTGCCTTTTTCCATTCCATTCCAAGGCTTGTGCTTATGGCTTATTCCAGAATTTCCTAAGGCATCGGCACAACACCCTGTACACTGAGGTGTCTTATCTGAGTACTGCTGGGTGGGTGGTACTCAGTATCACTGGATACTCAGTAATACTCAGAGAAGGACACCCAGGGTGTCCTTTCGCAGGTACCAGCAGTGACCTTTGGGTATTTTTTCTGATTGCACGATTAGCCCAAACGGTGTTGAAATGCGTGTATGCTGTATGACTTTGGATACAGCATGTAATAAAATTCCCTCCCCCAAACAACTTAAGATCAGCAGCTGCCTTTCGGAAAACGCATCCAGGTAAAAGCCTGCTATTTCCTGCCCTATTAGCCCCACACTCTGCCAAAGTCAGCACGTTATGCAGAAGCCAGAGAATGCTGGAGTTCTGGCAGCTCCCAGACCAGAACAGACCATGCTGCTGGGCTCTGATTTCGCACATTTATAATCTCTTCTCTTGCTCCCTTTGCTCAATATAGGAGAGGGGCTATGGGCCAATTTCCCCACCATTTATAGCAAATCCCAAGGCTCCCTCGTTTCCAGCTGCTAAACTGCCTAGGCAGACTGTATTACTAAATTATTGTATCTTTTTGGTAGTGTGCCTGATCCATCTTGGCATGAGCTTCACATTGAAAGAAGCTCCTGTTGCAGGCAAAGGAAGCTAGCTATATTCACCCTTTCCCACACGCCTTTCCTCTGTTACCCTCAACCACTAACTTCTTTGTTTCCCATGTAGAAGCCAAATTCAAAGGGGCAGTTTCTCATCTATCTCGGACTCCCTAGGGAGCTAGAGATTTCAAAGAGAGTTCTGTGCTAGGACTAATTCCCATAGCCTAGAGCCAGACGAATAAATGGCCTATAGTGAGTAACCACATTTGGAACCAAGAGGTTTTGTTCCTCTTACCAAAATGTATTTCTTTGTAATACTGCAGCCACTGTATCCATGTATTTTCCCAAACAGAAGAGTCTGTATTGGGGGGAAGAGAGGAAAGAACCCTTTTAACTCAAGTCTATTGCTTTCAAGTGTGTTGGTCCTTTGGTTTTTAACATTTTAAAAGCATTTTTTGTTTTGATAGTCTCCCAACTGGTTATGAAAGTGAACTGAAGAACTGACCTGGAGAAATGAAACAAACAAAAAATAGATCTACATAGAATCTATAATCTTTAAATAAAAAGAAAGTAATTTTGCAATAGAAAAAAAGATGGAAATTATGTTTCATTACTCTAAAATGAATAATCACTCTGACTCCATTTTCAAAGGATCTGTCCTAAGTATGAACTCAAAGTCTCCCAAACATCCTCAATAGAAGCTCTGGGAAGGTAATGTATTCAAATGTATCCTGTAAATTTTCTATTCCTCCAAGCAATGAGCAGTCTAGATTTTTGTCACATGCACCCAAGAGATGTCTCATTTCCAAAGAATGGGATAGTCATCAAAAGTGAGATCCTAATAACAAGACACACCATGGAAAATATACAGAAATGTTCACGATAAATGACATCTAGCAAGTTATATTTTAAATCAACATTGCTGTTGCTATGGTAAGGAATATTTCATGTAAAATAAAAATCCTCTATAAGGGTTGGGAGCCATAGCCATGGCAACAAGATGATGATTGTAGCACCGCTCCCCTCTGCTCGTGTTTCCATCTGATCCAGACCGAGAACAAGATGTGCTTTAAATGTATGTAAAATGGCTTAGAAAATCGACCGTTTATGGCTGTCTTTCATATGATCCCTGGACTGATTAAAGAAGGCATTGCAAAAATAGCAGCCAGGCAGCCTCAGCAAGGGTCTGAGTGTCCAGGTTTCTCCTGGTTATAGTAGCAGGACACATCCACTTGAGCTAAGTGTTGAAAAATGGCATGCTCGTTTCACAAAACGCCTCCCAGCATTTTTCAGGTTGGGGGCAGCATGTCATTTTCCACGGATGAGAAAAAAATGAAACGCAATCAAATTGCAATTTCCACCACTGTAACACAGAAAGAGAAATGCTAACTTAAAAGTAAGGAAATATCATCAAAATAAAAAGCTTCTGCACGGCTAAAGAAAACATCAGCAAAATGAAAAAAAGGGAACCAACCGTATGGGAAAATATACGTGCCAACGGTATCTTGGACAAGGGTTTGATCTCCAAAATATGAAAAGAACTCACATGACTCCACTCTAGGAAGACAAACAACCCAATGAAAAAAATGGGGAAAGGACCTGAACTGACACTTCTCCAAGGAGGACATACAGAGGGCCCAGAGACATGTGAGAAAGGATGCTCAGCATCACTAGCCACCAGAGAGATGCAAATTAAAACTACAGTGAGATACCACTTCACACTGGTCAGAATGGCCATCATAAACAAATCAACAAACAATAATTGCTGGCAAGGTTGTAGAGAAAAGGGAACCCTAGTACACTGTTGGTGGGAATGCAGACTGGCGCAGCCACTGTGGAAAACAGTATGGAATTGCCTCAGAAAACTAAAAATGGAACTGCCTTTAGA
Source organism: Glossophaga mutica (assembly GCA_039655065.1). Taxonomy (NCBI): domain Eukaryota; kingdom Metazoa; phylum Chordata; class Mammalia; order Chiroptera; family Phyllostomidae; genus Glossophaga; species Glossophaga mutica. The sequence goes on along the minus strand of CM077304.1, from coordinate 17,304,169 downwards.
CCCGGCAATTCCACTGCTGGGATTATACCCTAAGAATCCAGAAACATGAATTCGAAACAACCTACAATGGGGTGGGCACCCCAATGTTCACAGCAGCACAATTTATAATAGCCAAGTGCTGGAAGCAACCTAGGTGTCCACCAGTAAATGAATGGATCAAAAACTATGGTACATTTACACAATGGGATACTATGCAGCAGAAAGAAGGAGCTCCTACCCTTTGCATGGATGGAACTGGACAGCATTGTGCTAAGTGAGGTAACCCAGGGGGTGAAAGACAAATACCATACAATCTCACTTATAAGTGGAACCTAATCAACAAAACAAACAAGTGAGCAAAACAGAACCAGAGACATTGGAATAAAGAACAAACTGACAGTAACCAGAGGGGAGAGGGGAGTGGAATGACTGGGGAAAGAAGGGAAAGGGTCATCAAGGAACATGTATAAAGGACCCACAGACAAAGCCAAAGGAGGGAAGGACTGAGGGTGGGTGGTGGGGGTGGGTGGGGCAAAGGAAAATGGTGGCGGGAAAATGGAGACAACTCTACCTGAACAATTAAAAAAAAAAAAAGAAGGAAGGAAATGGGGAAAGCAGTGTTCCTGCTCTGCAGAAGAGGAGGTGGTTCTCAATTCCCTCCTTCAAGGCTCTTAAATCCACTCCAGATAGGCTTCTGTTCCATACTCCTCCACTGAAATGTCCCTTGTCAATGTTAGCAAAATCTCCACATTGCTAAAGTGAACACGCCTTCATCCTTATCCTACCTGATCCACCAGCCATACAGCAAACACAGATTACTGTCCCTCCTGTACAGAACACTTTCATTGAGCTCCCAAGATACAGCCCTCCTGTGGTGTTCATCCCAGCTCACAGGCTGCTCCTTGGCATTCTCCTTTGCTCTTTCCTCTCCTCGCCCACTGCCTTGGTGCTGCAGTGCCCCAGATTTGGCCCCACTGGGTCTCTTCCCTTCTCTGTGTACATTTATTTCCTTGCCAGGTTCATTCAGTCTCAAGGGCCTAAAATATCACCTAAACAATGATAATGCCCAATTTTCTATTTTCAATGTGACTTCTCCCCTTAAGTCCAGAATTATCTATCCAGATGCCTTAGAGTCATTCTTCTGCTTCATTTTCTCTCTCACCCCATTCCCAATCACGCAGTGACTCCTGGTGGCTTTACCTTTAAAATACACCTGTAACCTGCCCATTTCTCACCCACTGTCTTTCCCCTGGGTCATTGCAATACCCTCCTAACTGGTTTCCCAGTTTCCACCCTTGCACCTCTTCATACAATTCTCAACGGGGACGCCAGAGTAATACTAGTGAAACCAAGTCAGATTATATCACCCCTCTGCTCAAAGCTCTCCACTGGAAACCCAATTCACTCTTGGTTCAATCTGATACCCTCACAATCGTCTCTGAGGCCATTTGGGATCTCAGCCCTGTGCACACTCTACCCCAGTCCTGTCCCCGAAGCTCCCAGACTTCTCCTTTTTACTTACAGCTGGCCAGCTTGCTCCCTGCTGTGTCTGCGGTGCAGCAGGCGTTCTGCATGACTGCCTCTGTACTTGTAGCCCCCTCTCCCTGGGACTGTCTTCTCTTAAGGGTCTCATGGCTGGACCCTCTGACACCCTTTTTAAATGTCTATGGCTAGTGAGGCCTATTTCAGTATCTTCTCAATGAGGCCTCCACAGATCACCCTGTTTAAATGGCAACTACTAACCCTCATCTCTGTCCCCTGCTTTGTATTTTCCGCATCTACCTATCAATATCAAGAACATGTATTTTACCTATTAATGCTGCTTTCTCCCCCTGCTAAGTTCCAAAAAAGCAGAGCTTTTCTTTTTCTTATCTTCTTCCTCCCTCCCTTCCTTCCTTCTTTTTACTGCTATATACAGAGATTAGAACAAAGACTGGAACATATTAGGCAATCAATAAATATCCTTTGAATGCACTAAATATATTTGCATATAAAAAAATTCTACAGTAGTATGCACTTAAATGTTAACCATGGTTAATAATAAAGCTATTTAGAAACAAAAGAATCCTTTTGTTTATAAAAATGTTATACATTCAGCCCTGGCTGACGTAGCTCAGTGGATTGAGCGCGGGCTGCGAATCAAAGGGTCGCAGGTTCGATTCCCAGTCAGGGCACATGCCTGGGTTGCAGGCCAGGCCCCTAGTGGGGGCCACGTGAGAGGCAACCACACACTGATGTTTCTCTCCCTCTCTTTCTCCCTCTCTTCCCCTCTCTAAAAATAAATAAATAAAAATCTTTAAAAAATGTTATACATTCAGTATACTAATGAAAGTATATTAGTATATATTAGTATATTAGTATATATATTAGTATATATATTTCATTAGTATAAATACTAATGAAAATAGAGAAAAGGACATCCTTAATTCTAATGACTAATAGTGATTATTAACATTGATATATATGTATGTATGTTTTGTCTTTTTTCTATGCTATATAATTTCTCCCTCTGAAACTGCAAAAACTACATATTTTTTTGAATTAAAAACAATTAAATATCATCCAAACAATGAGAACATGTTTATTTTCATGGCTCTAGAGTATTAATTTTTGACATATTCTACTATCTAATATATTTGATCTTGTTTCTTTTTTCTGGTATATTTGGTATTTGACAATGATTTAGAGGGTGTGTGTCTGCGTGTGTATGTATGTGTTCTTGTAATCATTACATTTATGTCACAAAACTTACCTGTAGATCTATTCCTTCTTTTTATCAAGATTATCTTTGATTTTTCTTTTTGTAAGTTAATAGCAAATATTTTACTGAGTGCTTACATGTGCATCTGGTTTCACTCACACACAACTCTGCGGTATTATAATATTCCTATTTTACAGGTGAGGAGCCTAATGCTTGGAAATGGTAACTCCCTAAGGTTACACAGCCACTAATGGGCGGAGCAGCATATGAATCAGGTAATTATGCTCTTGACTGTTAAACCATTTTGCCTTCCTAAAATAAGAAAATTAGCATACTCATCTCACTTCTCCAAACTCTCCCACTCTTCCCAATTTATATTAAATTAATATGAGGTTTTAGATAAAAGTCTATACTATATTATTCTATATTTTATGTCTTTTCAAAAATTTTAACTTTATATATTGTTTTAAAACCATATTGAGATTATTTGAAAATATTTTCTATGTATTACAAGTTTCATTTTATGCTCTCGAGTCTTTTGTACTGACATTTTCTTTGCCCATGCTTGAGATTTTTATTCATCCCTTAATCAATTGAAGTATGTCTTTCAGCAATTATTTCAAAAGCATTGTTTTCTGAAATACATATCTGATAATGACTTACTTTCTATGACACTGCATCCCTTGGAAAGGCACATAATTCTTGAGTCTGGAGTCCTAACCCATTTCTTTAACAATTCCATAAACTCTTCTCCATTGTCTTCTGGGCGCTCAGAGTTGAGGAGTGTCTGATGTCGGATTAAATGTTACTCTTTTGTAGGTAACTTGTTTTGTTTTGGTAATGTCTATCAAATCATTACAGGGATTTTTCCCTTATCCTTGAAATTAATGAAATTTCAAATTTTCCAGTATAAGTTTGTCTCTTTTAGAAATTTTACCTATGTTCAGGAAATCTCCTGTGATTTTTGTTCAAGACTTTCTTTAGCTCAGGAAAGTTTTCTTCCATTTTCCCTTTTATTGATACCTTTTAAAAATTATTATGCTCTTACTCCTGAAATTCCTATCTCATATGCACATTGGATTTCTTGAAATTTTCCTCTGTGTTTCACCTCATAATTTTTTTCCTCTATACATATCTTCTGTCTACTGAAGGTGTTGAGTTATCCTTTACTTTATTAACTTGGCATTCTCATGATCCATGTATTTTTTACCTCCATTATAGTTTTGAATTTGACATAAATATTATTCAATTGTATCTTTATGATTTTATAACTTTGACTCTTCATGACTGCTTCTTCGGTCTTCACACAGCATTAACCTGCTGAATACGGTTGTGGTCCATTTTGATATTAGTAATTTGGGAAAACTTTGTCTTCAGAGTGATTTGATTTCATAAGAGAGCACTGTTTTGATTCTTCAGAATAAGTTCCTTTTTTGAGGTATCATTTAATATATCTAGTTATTTCGCTACTTGTCCACTCCTACAGAGGCAGGTTTGGCTCGTCTACTGTGGAGAATTGAGAGGGGTTCTCTCCAAGATTGAGGGAGTCCTTCTTTCTATCTTTAGTGTATAAAAATGTTCTACATCTATGCTGTCCAATAGGGTAGCTGCTGGCCACATAGGGCTACTATGCATTTGAAATGTAGCTGGTGCAAATCAAGAACTGAACTTCGAGTTTCACTTAATTGTATTAATTTTAAGAAGTCCCATGTGGTAGCAGCTTTTGTAAAGGGCAGAGCAAGTCTAGAGCAGCAGCTCTGAGCCCCTAGTCCAGCAGCACCAGCATCTCCAGGGAACTTCCTAAACATGCGAATTCTCTGGCTCTGCTCTAGGACATCTAGGGGTGAGGCCTACCAATCTACATTTTAACCAACCCTCCACGTGGTTCTGTGAGAAGAACTGAGAACCGCAGACCTACTGATTGCACCTTAGGAGAGGACAGGAACTAACAGCAGTCACAAGAGGGAGTTGGCTCTCTGTTCCGGTGTTTCTTTTCTGTATTTGAGGTTAGTAGCCAGGAGCTAACTAGGACAGTGTCCTCATTCTTTACCTGTCACAGTTGTCCTCATTAGGAACTAACTGTGACAATGTCTCCCCTAAGTGTAAGTCAGGAGTGAGCCTGTTGCCTGATCCTTGCTTGCTGAGTTTTGGCAGTCGGCGTGCTTCCCTGCGGCACTTGAGAGGATCCAGCGATATCCACTCACTGTCCATGTATGTTTTTGATTCTTGCCCTGAACTTTCTAAGTCTGCTCCATTTTACCACCTTAGCGAGTTGTTGCTTCTCACAGGAAGTCATGGATCTTGTATGTCTTCCAACTTACTCACTTAGCCTTCTATTTTGCACAAATTCTTAAATTACAACAGGTGAATGTCACTCATTACTAATTTCTCATGCTGCTATAGGTTTATTTCTCCTTATTTTATATCTCTTAGTCATTTCTGAGGTGACATGGAAAGAGATGAACCAGAGAATGCATTCTTGTTTTCCAAAAAACAAAAAACCCCACAATCCTTTGTATCCCTCTAAATATCTCACCTTTTCATATAATTTTAGAGTGCTCTTTCAAATGTATCATCTTATTTAATCTCCCAATATTCCTTTGATGTAGGCATTATTATTCCCATGTTACAGGTAAGAAAACTGAGGCTTAGATGGTTTAAATAATCTAGGCAGGAGAAACGGCTTGAGTATCTGCTTTGTAAGGGTCCCTGATATGCAGAAAGTGATGGCTCACACTTACCCGATTTTTCTTATGGACCCAGCATGGCATTAAGTGCTTCATATAGATTATATTTTTTAACCTTTAAAACAACCTTATGAGATCTACACTTTCATTATTTCTCCCTCCCAGATGATGGGCAAACCTAGTTAAATAACTTGTTCAACCTACACAACCTGTCAGTAAAACTGCCAATTTTCAGGCCCTGGTCCGTCTGACTTTGTGTTCTCCCTGATTGTACAACACTGGTTTCTCAGCCTGGAGAGTAATCAAATGGCCTGTGAAAAGTAGAGTATTACATTTTCAGAGAGCTTCTTCGTATCTCACCATTTGTTACCCAGTGGGTCGCTTTATTATTTATTATTTATTTTCTACACTGCTACCAAGTTCATAGTCATGTGGTTAGTAGTTAATAGAGAGAAAACCATTAATCTGTTGTAATTTTAATCTTTGGTTTATTTTCGTTATTCTGACTCGAATCCCTGAAATGATGCAAATCCTGACTTCCACCTCCCACTCACTCTAACTATTTATTGCGTAATCTGTTGCATGCCAGCCACTGTGCTGGGTGCCGTGTTCCTGGTGTTTGTGAGATTGCAGAGTAACGGCCCTGACAAAAGGCTTGGAAAATGGCCTGGCTCCTGCTAAACTCTCCTGCTAACCTGCCTTTGTTACCATTACCATTCACTCAAAACTTCACTAGCACTTTAAAGAAAGAATTATCAAGGAACATTCGAAACAAATAGGCAGTTTGAGGTCACCTGTGAGAGATTCTGTGGCTTTGCAGCTGCACATTTAAAACAGAGAACGCCACCTCCAAATTGCTGCCATTCAGGTAGGTGCATCTGTTGAGGACAAGCGTCGGCCCTTACTGTCCACCCCAGTTTGTCAGGAATGATTCAGAGATGGAAGAACTGCTTACAACGGACCAAACAGTGAGTGTCCCACACAATGCATGTTTCCACGGTCATGATCAAAGGGATTCTTACTGAGGCCTAACTCATTACACAGAGGGACACTTCCACTCTGGATATTAATTTTCTCCCTTGACTCTATGTTAGGATCAGTCAATTCTACTTCAATTCCTCTCGTAAGATAGTATTAAAGTACTTTACATTTTTGTAGAAAATTTTTTATAGAGGATATTAATTTACAATATCTAATTAAAGGTAATATTCCGGCTAATCTGTGTGGTAGGAACTCTTCCCCCCATTTTATCAAAAGGAAAATATTCTTTTGGCTTTGTCCATCCATCCATCCATCCATCCACCCATATCTTTCAACAAATACATGTATCATACCAAGGCACTGCAGTAACAAAAAATTAATCAAATAAGGTCCATTCTGTTGAGGAGATTATAGTGCAACACATTATAACACGTATACCGCTAAAGACATTTTGTGGGCTTCAGAGGAAGAATAAACTCTGGTAAAAGATTTGAGCCTTGCAAAATGGGTAAGACTTAGATATGTAGAAATGAGTAACATATCGCAAGCAGAGAAAACATACAAGCAAAGCCATACAGAAAGGAAAGTCCAGATGTCATGGGAAAATAGGGGAACTATCAATTCATTGCTGGGAGAGACCTGGAGGGGAATAGTGGAAAACGAGGTGCGAAGGTCGGTTACAATGTTTAAGGGTGTAAGTAACCTAACCAAAGTCACCAGCGGGAGTGGAACTCAAACCCGGGTTCCATTACTCTGAGGTTGGAGCTCTTTCTATCATCATTCAGCTACCTTCCTGGAGTGATCTTTCACATGTATTAACATGGTATAGCTCAATAAAGTTGAACAATAAGTCTGAGGATATGGTAAAAAAAAAAAATTTCGATTTGATTTAGAAGTGCAAACTTCAACAATTATGAGAGTCAAGGCCATGGATTCATTCAAGACGAAAGGATGGTTGAAATTTTCAAATATTTTCTGCTTTAATTATCTTTTCCATTGGGAAACTCCTTTTGAAACAATAAGCTCTGTCTTTGGAATAAAACCTACCTTGGGGAGGGGAATGAAATTTTTACTCATTATAAATTCATTATGCATAAAAGCAGGTGCCATTGGTTGTTACATAATGGCTTGCTTAGGAGTATTAAAATACACAAATGAGTACAATTTTAATATTACTTTAAAATCAACTTCAGATTAAAAATGCAATCCCCAAGTTATTTATAAAGAATAAATCCTCTGATTCTTATCTGGGAAATAGCAACTAATGAGCAGATAATACCTTTGCAATTGGAATTTACGAGATGCTTATTTGCCACTAAGTCTGCTAATTTTGATGATGCAGAGTTTGGCTTGTAGCAAGCAAATGCATTTTTCATTTTCCTGTTTTAAATATTATTTTCACGGTTACATTTATTTAGGGAAAATTATCTATGGTTTGCAGATGAAAGAGAAGCATCAATTGAGCAAATTATGGCATTCATAATTAAATGCTTTTGGTATGCAGTCTCCAACACTGCTAAAGGAATTCATCACTCCAACATAATATTGAATACATTTAGCATAAAATTGCACTCAACAAACCCTTAAGGATTTTATTAATTTATTTGGGATAAAATCAGCAGATATTTTCTTGTCAAAACTTTCTTTTAAACTCATCAATTCAAAAGCTTTGGTCATGACTTAAAAAATCATATTTTACATGGTTTATACCAGGGTGGATTTGATAACCCAATGGCCATTGTTTTATTTGAGACAGAAATATGGAGACATTTTAGATAAGAATTTTTGACATTAAACCAAAGGGTAATAAACAGTAAAAATGTTTAAAGATATAACTTTAAAATTCAAACATATAACAGATAATCAAGTTCTCCAATTAATAGAGAACTGGAGTGAAAGTGAAGTACAGCTACACAGAACTTGAAAAGTTCTGTGGAGTCCAATTGGACCCAAAGGGATTCCAATTTAAAATATAACTTTAAAATTAGGTAATCTTTAACATCTCCTTCTGTCTTACTCGGTATCTCAGCCCATCTGACTGGACCTACTAAATATTTCTAAACTCCAGTGATCTCACTCTCCTACACATGACTGGCTCCTTCTCATTACTGAGGTCTCAGCTCAAACGTTACCACTCCAGAAAGGCCTATTCTGATCCCTAAAGTAATCAAACTCTCTGGCCCTAACCTCTCCTTCCCCTTACTGTCCCCACTACTCCAGTCAGTTACTCTCCAGGGTATGGTCTTCTTGCTTACTTAAGATAGGTCACCTTTTTTTTCTTGCCTATTGTCTGTCTCTTCCCTACCCCCCACCCCAACTAAAATGTAGCTTTATGGGGGCCGCAAGTTTGTCTGCAATGAAAACTACTGAATCCATAGTACCTAGACTTTTACCTGGTATCGGGCAAGTGCTTGAGATAATACCTACTTCCAGCGTCCCAATTCAGACCCTTAAAATATCTTGCCTGGGTAACCATAAGAGTCTCATAACTGGTCTCCTTGACATCATACTTATCTTCCTCAAACCCATTTTCTTCGCTATTGCTGGGTTGTTTTCTATAACGCAGTCTAACTATATCACTCCACCACTCGAAGCTGTTTCAGAGGTTCTTCATGATCCAGGTGAGCAATCCCAAAGCACACAGAACAGATGTATCATTTTAAGTAGTTCAAGAAACAGTATTTTACTTTAATAGCTATTTTTATTTACTTTAATATGACTTCCAACAAATCACCAATAAATTGTATAGTAAGCTGATGATTTCACAGATATTATTGCTGAAGATGAGAAAAAAGGAAAAAGTGTACAGCCATTCACAGACATGGAAAAAATAATGAAAGTGTCCTCAGATGAGTTTTGAATACAGTGATCTGAAGGATGAAGCCCAAGGCCTCCTGTCATCTAGTCCCTGCCTACCTCTCTGGCATAACATCCACTTCCCTTCGCCTTACACTTTATGTCCAGGTGATATCGAACTACTTCCAGCTCTCCCCATTCATCACACTTTTATCACCTCTGTGCCTTTAGCTCAGCTATGGATCCTGTGTCTAGAATGCCCCTGGTTTGCGCACTGGTTCCTTTCTATCACCTGGTTAAGTCTTCTCATCAGTAGACTCAGCTCATGGATCACCACTCTCAGATCTAGCCTGCCTTTTGTTCCACCTTTCTTAGGTTGGTTGGTACTCCTTTCTGCTCTCTTAAAATCCCAGGAAAGCCTTTATCTTTATACCGTCTGCATTATGAAATAATTATTTCTGTGTCTATCCTTCCAAGTTGTCCATGGATTCCCATGATTCTGATCAATATCTTCTTTAAAATTAACAGTCCTAACCCTTGTGCACTGCTGCTAGGATTGCAAATTGGTGCAGCCTCTATAGAAGATAGTATGGAGGCTCCTTTAAACAATAAAAATAAAGCTATCTTATGACCCAGCAGTTCCACTTCTACATATTTATCGTAAGAAATACAAAACACTAATTCAAAAAGGTATATGCACCCCTATGTTCATTGCAGCTTTATTTACAATAACCAAGATATGGTTGCAACCAAAGTACCCATCAATGCAAAAGTTCTGGATTGGATGGCTTCATAGGCAAATTTTACCAAACATTCTAAGAAGAATTAACACCTATCTTTCTTAAGCTATTGCAAAACATTCAAGAGGAGGGAAGACTCCCAAGCTTATTTTACTAGGCCAGGATTATCCTAATTCTAAACCAGATAAAGATACTACAAAGAAAGAAAATTGTAAGCCAATATCCCTGATGAACATAGAGGCTAAAATTCTCAACAAGTACTAGCAAACCGGATCCAACAATACATAAAAAAGGTCATACAGCATGATGATCAAGAGGGATTTATTCTGGGCATGAAGATTGGTACAATATCTACAAATCAATAAATGTGATACACCACATAAACAAAATGAAGGATAAAAACCACATGATCATATCAATAGATGCAAAAAAAAAAAAAAAAAGCATTTGATAGAAATCCAGCACCCATTTATGATAAAAACTCTTAGCCAAGTAGGAATAGAGGGGACATATGAAAGTCTGTCTGAAAAAAGTCCAGCCATTGTTAGTATAACAAGAATGGTTTGCACAATATCGATGTAACCTGGCAGCCAAGGAGAATGGACTGTAATGCACATGCGGGAACAATGACTACTTAACAGTACTAGTCAGTACGGGTGGTAGACACTGTTGAATGAGCATGTGCACTATGTGGCTGTCGCATTCAAAATGACTAAGTGAGTGGAGCAACGAATCTGCATCAAATTTTGCATTCAGCTTGAACATTCCTCTGTGGAAACTATTTGGATAACTCAGAAGGCTTTCCGGAATGATGCAATGAGCTCAGTACAAATAAAAGTGTGGCACAAACATTTCAAACATGGTCCAAGAATCTGTTAAAAGTGATCCACATTCTGGAAGACCTGCAACAAGTAGAGCACCTGAGAATGTTGAACATGTATGGGCTGCCATCAACAAAGATCGGTGACTGACAGCGAGAGAACTAGAAGCTGATCTGGGGATTTTAAAATCTACTGTGTCCAACATTTTGACACAGGATCTTGACATAAAATGTGTCTTAGCAAAATTAGTTCTGTGGCCTCTGCTACCAGAACAGAAGGGACACTGTGCTGCAGTTGCTAATGACTTAATTCAAACCACTACCAATGGACCAGATTTCCTCACGAAGCTTATAACCAGAGATGAATCATGGGTCTACAGCTATGATCTGGAAACGAAGGCCCAGTCATCCCAATGGAAGTCACCTGGTTCTCCACACCTATGAAGGGACTGAGATATCATTGTCCTACATACAATGTTTCTTGGATCTTGTGCCTTCTTCAATAAATGTCTTTATTTTTCATATTACATGGCTGGATACTTTCTGTCCATTTATGACAAACCCACAGCCAAAAAGAAAAAAGAAAAATAGTATAAGAAAAGACTGTGTTCCGGTTATTTATTGCTATTTAACAAATCACCCCCAAGATTTGGTGGCTTAAACAAAAATCTTATTACTCTCTCTTATGGTTCTGGTTGCAGACTGGGCTGGACAAGGAGGCTCTCACATGGGGTCTCGCATGCAGTTGCGGTAGGATGAAGTCATGTCCAAAGTTTCCTTCCATGTCTGGCGAAACAATTCACTATGACCTGTCTGTCTCTGCTTGCCTTCCGCACAGCACGGTAGCTGGGTACCACGTGTCAATGCATACCTAGAGCAAGGCGGAAGCTGTATTGCCATTTACAACCCAGTCTTGGTCATCTCATAGTGCCACCTCTGCCACAGCCCCAGACCTACCCAGACGTTAGGAGAGGGAACCTAGACGATTCTTCTCAATGGGAGATTTTTCAATCTCACGTTGTAAGAAGAGCGTGGGGGAGGTGATAGTACAGACCTTCTTACTAAATACAATCTGTCAGCTTACCCCCTGTCTACAGTAATTCACGTTCCTCCCCTTTGCAAAACACACTCATGCCCTCCCTGAAGAACCTGAGTATTAATCCCATTTTAACATCAACTTGAAATTCAGGGTGTCACCATCTAAATCAGGTCCAGGTGTGGCTTAGGCTCCTCACACGCACTTCCTGGGGTAGAGCTCTTTGAGTGCCATTCTTTTCTACCTGAATGCCTGTGCACTGGAGTCCACCTTTCCCCCACCTCCAACACTCAGCATACAATTTGGGGCCAGGCATTGGATGACTACTAGAAACACTGCATTTAAAAAGAAGGAAAGCAGAATGCACACGGCAGTTACTGGTCCACAGAAATTCTGACATCCAGCCAGAGAGAGGTTGCCAGTTTCTTGGTTCCATCCCAATCCTATTGCACTGGAGTTACACACTGTCGCTCCTGGTTCTATGCTTCGGGCTCTGGGCTCCTCCTTGTGTTTTATCCTTCCCTACATATAAGAAAGCTCTCCTGCCTACTTTCTGTCCAGAAACGCTTTGGGGCCCAAAAGGCCCCTTTTCTGTGTATTCTTTGTCTCTTTTAGTCTGAGCTGAGGGTGCTTCCACCAGAATAATTATCTCAAAAACATTATGGGGTTTGTGTTTATCAATTTATAACTCACACCATTAGATAAAACTTGCAAGTCTCTTTTAGAGAGCCCTTATCTTTTTCTTCCCATGAGGCTGCTGTGGACTCTCTGTGATACCCTTAAGATTCTCAGAAGTCCCAATGTTTAGTGGGGAGGAGCCTCAAGGCACAACCTTAGGGTCCTGAGTCTCTTGTCTGTTTCCATGAGGCGCTGTCTTGAAGCTCTTTGAGGATTTAATAAAGGGTTTTACAATCACATCCTGGAATTCACCCACAGACCACAATCCCCTGATAGTGCTTTGGGTTTTAACTCTCCCCAGGAACCATTTTTTAATTTTAGATTCATTTGACATCTGGAGAGACTAAGAATGAAAACCAATTTTGTATTTGAACATAGTCCTGTTCCCTTTAAATTTAAGAGTTCATTCTTTTGGTTATCTCTGTCCCCTGACATTGTGCCATAGAGGTGGCACTTTCAATACTGTACCTGGAAATTTAGTAAGATCATCATTGGACACAGTTACCATTTTCCGTGTTACCCTAGGAAGCAAGGTTGCAAAGGTCACCTTTTCTCCAGCTTCTCACCACATTCCCTCCACTGTCCCTTAACTCCTGGTGAGCCTGTGGGTACTCAGGGTGCTTCAGACCTGCTAACGCTTGCTCCTTTTGACTTTTACCAACATTCTTCTTGAAGTCCTTAAATACTCTTCCAGTTTCTGCCTGCTTCTCGGTTCAAAGGCTAAAGTCCTATGTTTAAGATTTTGTGATGATAGTCCCATATTCCTAAGCACTAAAATCTTCTATAGTTATCTACTGCTTTATAAAATAATACCTTAAAAATCATGTTTCAATAGGACAGTAGGTGGGACTGGAATCATTTCAAAGGTTTTCTCACTCATGCGTCTGGTGGTGATGCTGGCATTCAACTGGAACTTCACTTGGGCTGTCAGCTAGAATACCTACATATGACTTGTCCACTTGGCTTTTTGGCTGCTCCACAGCATGGTAGCTAGGTCCTGAGAAGGAGCCTACCAGGGAAGCCAGGAAGAATCTACATTGTGTTTTATGACCTTGCCTAGGAGGTCACCTATAGTTACTGGCTACGCCATATTCCAACAGATGAAATAATTCCCACTTTTTCATGGGAGAAATGTCAACACAGCAATGTATGTACATGGAAAGACCTTACTGTGGTCATCAAAATACAATGTCACAGGCTGATGTAGCTAACTTCCTAAATTGATCTTGACTTTCAGTGACACTGGCTCCCTAGGTCAGTAACACATTTTAAACATTAAAATGAACTTGATGATGCTTTCATGAGAACACCAGAACCAGTTGATTAAGAAGTAAACTTATTAAGAAACAACTGTGTCCTGGATCCAAAACAATAAGAACTCAAATAATGTCTGCTCTCTATGCCCAAATTATTTAGTATGCTTGCCATGTTAGATCCCAGTGAGTCCTTATGTGGCAAACAAAAGATGAGGTTTATTAATCTTTGATGAATGGAAGTAGAGTTGCCGAAGCTCAGCGTGAACACTTAATTTCACTGGAAGGCTTGCAGCATTAAATCGAGGTATTAGATCACCTCACCTATCTACTCATTGCATATAAAGTGCTGTGCTGGGATGTGGTGGAGTGGAAAGAGGCTTGGAGGGCACACATACTTGAGTGGGAATTTCAGTTCTGCCTCTTACAAGTTATGATCCGTAGGTAAGAAAGTTAATTTCCCTGAACTGCAGTTTCCCTACCGTTGATGGGTTAAACTGCATTCCTTCCGAATTCATACATTGAAGCCCCCATCTGCCAGAACCTAAGCCCTGCGACTATATTTGGAGTTAGGGCCTTTATAGAGGCTATAGAGACAATGGAGGCTGGGAGGGTGGGCCCTAATCCAATGTAATCATTGGTCTTATAAGAAAAGGATACTGGGAGACACTATGTGACATGCACAGAGGGATGACCATGTGAAGAGGGAGCTGGAGGGTGGGCATCTGTAAGCCAAGGAGAGAGGTCTGGGAAGAAAGCAACTTTGCCAACACCTTGATCTTGGACTTCTTGCTTCCAGAATGGTGAGAAAATTAATTTCTGTTGTTTAAAACATCTAATCTATGGTGTTTTGTTATGGCAGCCTAGCAAACTAATACTGCATCTTTAAATGAGCATAGTAGCCCCTGCTGATGTGACTCAGTGGACTGAGTACTGGCCTGTGAACCGAAAGGTCACTGGTTTAATTCCCTGTCTGGGCACATGTCTGGGTTGCGGACCAGGTCCCCAGTTGGGGGCATGCAAGAGGCAACCAATTGATGTTTCTCTTGCACAGCAATGTTTCTCTCCCTCTCTTTCTTCCTCCCTTCTCCTCTCTCTGAAAATAAACAAATAAAATCTTAAAAAAAAATAAATTAGCATAATAATACCTACTTCATACTGTTGCTCTGACTATTGAATCAGACATTTAAAAAACATCAAACAATGCTTGGCATTCTATAGGTACCAAGTGAAGAAATCATCCCCTCTGTGATAAGATTGGGCTACATATCTGTAATTAGAGAAATAAAGTTGAAGTATCAACAAGTACTGAGACCCTTTTATAGTTTCTCTATGTTTACTTCTTTGGATAAGTTATATGACCTCTTTATAATTCCTTAACGTTTTTACTGGATTAACACTGTGACCCCCTTTTTTTAAAAAGATTTATTTATTTATTTATTTATTTATTTATTTATTTATTTTTAGACATAGGGGAAGGGAAAGAGAAAAAGAGGGAGAGAAGCATCCATGTGCGGTTGCCTCTCGCATGCCCCACACCAGGGACCTGGCCCACAACCCAGGCATGTGCCCAGACTGGGAATTAAACCAGCGACTCTTTGGTTCACAGGCCAGCGCTCAATCCACTGAGCCACACCAGCCAGGGCAACACTGTCCCCTCTTATTGAAGTTGGCTCCTTAGGTCTCTATCTCCCTTCCTTGATGAATATTACTAGATCCCTTCTCCCCTGTCCCTCTTATGAAGACTCTCTTCCTTGAAGACCACGAGGCAGTTCTTGAAAGGGCTTATGGGACACATTCACATTTAAAAGAGAACCTGTAAGTCCGATGTGCTAAGGAACTGGAATGCGATCTCCCCGCTGTGTCTGAGCACTCCTCCTCCTCCATTCCTCTCTGCCATGCCGTTCCTAGTAAACTGGCCAAGTCTTATTTTAGATTTTCAGTTGGTTTATTTTTTATTCGTACTTACCCTTACTATGACCTGAATTAAAAGCAAACGCAAAAATAAAAAAACACCATCATCGGATTCCTTCACAGACAATGTAAGAATCACAACATTATCAAAGCTATTTTGATGCCATAGAGCACAATGGCAGCTAAGAAGCCAAGGAAATATGAATTTTGCCAGCAGTAAGGATTTGAAGGAATTGTTTTTCTAAGGGAAACCTAAGGCAATAATATGGGAGGGAGGGTGTTCTGCAACATGTATACCTGGAACGTGGGAAACAACCAAAGAGACACTTACAGCTTAGTAAAGATGTCTTCCCTTTACTTCGGAGGGCATCAGGTTATACAGAAGATCTCTGAGTGCTCAGTGTTGTTTGAAAGTTTGAGGAGGAAAATTAGACCCCAGGCAATTAGGATGTTGTTGAAGGTGCTAAGTGCCTTCAAGTTGGTATGTGTAACTACCAAGACCCAACATTGGTGTCAGGTCTTGTTTGAACTCAGATGGATAGAGAAGTGACTTATGGGTCACTGTAGGATTGAACACACATTTCAGAAGGTGGAACGGACCACGGTAAAATTTTGCTCTAGAAACTCTTCCCAAACAGGTCTCCTCTAGGAGCCTGCACAAGGGATATATTTGTCTCTTCTACTCAAGAGGTAATCTGAACGTGCTCTGTGATCATTCTCAACAGATTCACTTGATTCCCAAGCATAGTGATGAGAGTGAGAATAATCTGTAAATGTAATTCTATACTTTATGACGTAAAAGATCAACTATTTAAGTGAGAATGACAGCAATAAAGCTGTCCACAAAAGATTTATGTTTTCTTCCACAGAATAGAGTGGTTGTGTTGCTAGGAAGCAGCTATCTACCCAGGAGTTACTTTTTCCAAGCCCCATGTATTTAGATGGTACCAGGTAACTGAGATCAGCCAAGAGAAGGCAGATGGTCCGGGGGAATCTCTCAGGTAGTCCTCCACCCCTTCCCATTGGCAGCGTGGACATCAACACCAAGAGTTGACTCTGGCAGCAACAGGTCAAAAAATTACAGGAAACCCTATCTATGACCAGGCACTGTCGTTTGGACTTTACATGAGCAAGAACAACATTGCTTTTATGTTCAGGCACTAACATCTGGGGGATATATCCAGTCCCACAGCTAAGATGTATTTTCATTCATATGGAAGGAGACAAAGAAAGTTCTCCATATGCAGGTTGTTTCTTGGTGCTTTTATGCACCCTCCTCTGTCTTTACTCCCCTCCTTCATTCCTACTTATCCTTCAAGACCAAGATCAGGTATCCGTTCCTCCAAGAAGTCTTTGAGACTTTCCCAAGTTACATATGTAATTCATGTGATGGGCTCTGATTCTGTGTGTACATGACCCTCTCCAAAGATCTAAAAATCTAACTAGCATATATGTGTTTAATAAATACATAAACTAATGAAATAAATGGAGAACAGAAATACTTTGACTCAAGGACAAATGTGAAAAGTATAACCCTTCTTGACACAAAGAAAGTAAAAATCTCTACCAGTTGTAGAAAGACCAGTGTCCTCAATATTACCTATGTATCATAAGCCTGTTTAATCCTGCTCCGTATTACCTTATTTTAACCTAAAGTATAGCCCATTGTATTTCACACAAGTCCAATTCCTTCACCAGGCTGTGAGCTTCTTGAGGGCAGAGGTCATGGTTTCATTTGTGTTTCTATTTCCAGGTCCTTGCAGTGCCTGAAATAGTGTAGGCCTTCCACAGATGCCCACTGACTGGCGTGCTGACTCGGTGACTGGCTGACTGACATAGCTTAAGAGGTCATCTCAAAGTTCTTATCAGTAAGAAAAGTTAAATGAACTAGATCTTCTCTACTACAAGAAAAAAGCTATTGAGATATAATCTATGTACCATAAAATTCATCTATTTAAAGTATACAGTTCAATGGTTTTTAGTATGTTTAAAAAACTGTACAACCATTCCAATAAACTAATTTTAGAACATTTCCATAACCCAGGAAAGGAGCTTTATAGTAATTACTCCTCATTCACTTCTTCTCACCCTAAACTCTAAGCAACCACTAAACTAGTTTCTATCTCTATGTATTTGCCTATTCTGGACATCTCATGTAAACAGAATCATGCAATCTGTGGTGGTTTTTAAAAATAAATTTTATATTTTGAAAATTGTTGACATCATTTTAACATGAAATTGACTATGTGAAATATGTTCTTAAAATTAACCAAAATACAAACAGGATGGGGTTTTCTACAAGTGGCCGAATTGCTTAGAAATAATAGTGAAAAAAGCTAGCAGTTGAAGTTTTAGCATCAGTAGTTCTAATAATCGATATTTTCTCCAAGTGCTATAAAATTCTCTTCTTTTTTTTTTTGCAGACTGATTTTGCCAAATTTTATAATAAACGCTAACACTGAGGAACACTAGTGAGAAAATAAGCAGCTGTTCAGTTTGTTGGGGTCTGCCAGTGCTCACCAGCATGTGGTACCCCTTTGTCTTCCTGGACACAGAGCTGAACCCCTCCCCTGGGCCGCTCACAGTTATGTGGCCATCTCACTCAGTTCTGGGCCATGGAATGTGCACACAAGTTGTAGAAGTGCATGTTATATGAGGGGGCGGGGGGGCAAAAGCCGGAATTTATTTATAGAAAAATGTGTATTTATTCTTCCATGTTTAAACTTCAGTCACCATCAAGGTACTCCCTATTCGATGCAATACACCTATTAACATGTTTTTCCACTGCTCAAAACAGTTTTAGAATTCGTTGATTTTGATGCTTTTTAGTGCTTCTGTCAATTTTTGTTTCACCTCTTCCACATCAGCAAAATGTTTGCCTTTGAGGAGTTTTTGTTTTTGTTGTTGTTTTTTGCCTGTGAATTTAAAAATTACTGCAAGAGAAAAATCAGAGTCGTAAACTGATAGTGAAGGAGTGCTTTGCCATGGCCAGTTCCTAGCTCATATGAAAGTGGCGAGTCTGCCCAATGCAGTAGCCAAACGCAGGGGCTGAGAGTTCAGACCTGCCTCATCCAGTCTGGCTTTGCTTAAGAGACAAAGAACAAATCCTATCTATTGGTAGGTAATTCCACAACAATTAGCAAGCACAAGTATCCTTTTATTATTTTTTTCTAGGTACACATGTGTTGGTATCCAATGTACCAAGCTTCGTGATCTTGAACACAAGAAAGAGTTTCTGAAAAGGAGACAATGGTTTTTTTTTTTAGAATGCCACTTCACTAACAGAGAATCAGAACACAAACTTTGGAATTATGCCATCATAGGTTTAATGTATTCACCAACTGAACAAGAATTCATTGAGAACCCTTTAACTGAATTGGGCCATGAGAATGCTGATATTCAATTCTGTTTGAATTATGAAAAATAGTATTTCCTATGGTTCAACCTAATACCTGCCAGACCCTGACATAGGTGCTAGGCATTCAGTAAGAACAAAACAAAGTCCCTGTTCTCATGAAGCTCAGGCTTTACTGGGGAGTGACAGAAAAAAAAAAAGTTAAATGTATAGTATGTATAATAATGAGCAATGCAACAGAAAAAATAAAGAAGGTAAGGGGGAAGATGATAAAAGAATGAGAAGAGGAGTTGCTACTTTATGGTGGTCAGGGAAATCATCTTTGAGAAAGCAATATTTGAGTAGAGACCTATAGGAGGTGAGGGGGGTAGACCATATGGCTACACGAGGGGAGAGCTCTCTAGACTGAGGAATTAGCAAGTGCAAAGTCCCTGAGGCATAAATGTCTTTGGTATGTTCAAGAACCAGCAAGGCCAGTGTGTGACTGGAGCAAAGTGGGCCAAGGAGAGAGTGGTAAGACATGCGGTCAGCAAGGTAGTAGGGCCAGAGCATGTAAACCTTGTATTACTTTATAAGGACTTTGGTTTTTGTTGATGTATGACATGAAAAATATTGGAGAGCTTTGGGGAGAGAAGTAACCTATGTTTTCAAAGAATCACTCTGGCTACTCTGTTGAGAACAAACTGTAAGAAAGATGTGTCTAAAAGGCTAATAGGATAATACAGGTGAGAGAAGATTACTGCTTGGTCTAAGGTATTTGTTATGTAGCTTGTGAGAAATGGTTAGGTTTTGTTATGTTTTGATGGTGCTAATAACAAGATTTGCTGATAAAGACATGTGAAGGATGAAAGAAATAGAGGTTCCAAGGACGTTAAGAGCAGTGGAAAGGACGAATTGTCATTAACCAGGGAAAATGTAGGAGAAACAGGTTCTGAGACTGTGAGAATTAGGAGTTCGGTTTTGGATGTGTAAAATGCTGAGATACCTATTAAATGTTCAGGTGGAGATGTCAGGTAGGCAGCTGGATATAAAAAGAGGAGAGAGGGCCAGATTAGGGAGATAGTCCTTAGAGACCTCGGCACGTATGACAGTTAACTATGGAGGCTGACTGGGACCTATAAAGAGATAACTAAGCCCAGGGCACTTCGGTGCTTAAGGGTAAAATAACCAGCAAAAGAGATGGGGCAGCTGGTTAGGTCAGAGAAGAACCACAGTATTTTGAGTGCAAGTCTCCATTTTTTTGTGACGTCTCCAAGTTTCCATTTCTAGACATAAAAAACATAGATAATAGTTCCTAGATCACAAGACTGCAAAAGGCTGAAAAGAGGTCGAATGGGGAATCATACACCAGGCTGGCAATGTCCTCAATAGATGTTCATTTCAGACCTTTGGTGAACTTCTGGATAAATGCCAGATTTCTTACGCCTCCCTCCATTTCTTGCCTCTCAGTAACATCCTTAAATGTGAATCCTGTGTTTCAACAGTGTTGGCTATGGGAACAAGAGCCTCATTTTTCTTCAATTATTAGCTGTACATTTTTCAATTACGGAGCTCACTATTATTAGGTACTTGTCTTTGTTTCTCCCTCTCTTCCTCCGTTTTGTACGTGGACTCAGGGTTAGAGGGGGAGTGAAGTGATCACTAGGATGAGGATGAGGCAGGTTGGGGGGATGGGGGTTGCTGATGGGTTCTTTATAAGCTGGCATCAGTGTGCCATTACTTCAACATTTAACTACGCACCGAATAATTTATTTTCAGAGGGGTTTTTTTTGGTGCTGTGGAAGAGCTATCTGTATATAAATAGCTGGGTTAAGTAGACCTTTCGCTGCAGCTGCTCAAACCTATTGTTGTAGTGAGACACCTTGTAGTGATTCAAGATCAGCTGTCTTTGGAGAAAGTCCTCATTTTCTTTGATGCAAATGTGAGTTCTTTTAGCTATGGAAAAAAGCAGCTTTACTTAGGATTGATAAAGAAAGTGTTTCCTGAATAAATGAGGGGCAGCTGAAAGAATACTCAGCCACGATCGTTTTCATTTCACTTCTCTGCTTTCAACATGTGCCACTAAATGCTTATTGAAAGAATGAATGAAAAAAATTAGTGAATGAATCAATAGATTAATGAATGGGCTTCCTATTTTTCTCTGGTCAGAATCCTCCTAAATAATTCTGGATAAATTCTGGATATGCTGGGGTCTGTCCTTTCCAACGAGAATCACTAAGTAGGGATACTGTTTCTTAAGAAGAGATAAACACCAGCGTAAATACAAAACTGACCTACTAAGGAAGTAAGCTGCCTGTAAGGCATCTTGAAGTATCCTCTGATCCTAGCATCTGGCTCAAGCAGATTTTTTCCAAGTGTTTACCCCTCTTCCCTTCCTCCACCTCACAGAACTGGATTCGAATTATATAAGCCTTTCTGGAAGGGAAGAACTGAGCAGCAATAAGGAGAGAAGGAAAACCTACATGCTTTAACCTAGTGCTAGTACTTGAAGTGTCCAGAGTAGGGCATCTAGAACATCTAGGCTACCAATAAGATGGATTGTGGAAAATGGAACCAATACGTCAAGTTAGCTGAAGCCTAAACTACAACAGTGCTTTGCAAAAAGTACTCCAAACCATACATCCTTAAATTTTTTTTAATTCAAAAAGCCGTTCATATTAGTGAGATTTTATATTTCCCCATATATAGATGTAATACATATAATAACTAAGACATATCTTTATTATAATTGGCATATAATAAATGGAAAACATTTGAAGTAAAATCATTTGTTAAGGTTTTTAAAAAATATATTTAATGAATTTATCGGGCTGACACTGGTTAATAAAACCATACATGTTTCAAGTGTAGAATTCTATAATCATCATCTGTATATTCTATCAAATGCTCGCTCACCACCCAAAGTCAAGTGTCTTTCCACCACCATTTATCCCCTCTTCATTATCTTCCACCTCCTCCATGCCCTCTTTCCCTCTGGTAATCACCACACTATTGTCTGTGTCTGTTTTTTAGTTCTTAATCCCTTCACCTTTTCCACCCAGCCCCCTAACACCCTCCCCTTGACAGCTGTCAGTCTGTTCTATGAGTCTGTTTCTCATTTGGTTAATTTTGTTCATTAGATTCCACATATGAGTGAAATTATAGTTACTTATCTTTCTCTGACTGGCTTGTTTCACTTAGCTTAATACTCTCCAGGTCCATCCATGCTGTCACAAAAGGTAAGATTTCTTTTTTTCCTTTTTTAAGGCCAACTTGTATTCCATTGTGTAAATGTACCATGTTTTTTTTGATCTGCTCCTCTACTGATGAGCATTTGGGCTATTTCCAAATCTTGGAGATTGTAAACAACACTGCAATGAACATAGGGGTGCATACATTCTTTTGAATTAGTGTTGCAGGTTTCTTTGAATATATTTTCAGAAGTGGAATTGCTGGGTCAGAAGGTGGTTACCTTTTTTATTTTTTTGAGGAAACTCCATACTGCTTTCCACAGGGGCTGCACCAGTCTGCATTCCCACCAACAGCACCAATACTTATTTTTTGTTGATTTATTGATGATAGCCATTCTGACAGGCATGAGGTCATATCTCATGTGGTTTTAATTTGCATCTGTCTGATGATTAGTAATGTTGAGCATCTTTATATATATGCCCACTAGCCATTTGTATGTCCTCTTTGAAGAAGTATCTCTTCATGCCCTTTGTCCATTTTTAAATTGGGTTGTTTTCTCAGCGTTGAATTGTATAAGTTCTTTATAAATTCTGGAAATTAACCCCTTATCAGATGTATCATTGGCCAATATATTCTCCCATTTAGGGTTATCTTTTCATTTTGTTGATGGTTTCCTTTGCTGTTCAAAAGCTTCTTAGTTTCATGTAGTTCCATATGTTTATTTTTTGTTTTGTTTCCCTTGCCCAAGGAAATAAATCAGACAAATATATTGCTATGAGAAATGTCAGAGATATTTTACTACCAATGTTTTCTTCCAGGATTTTTATCAACTTACATGTAAGTCTCTAACGCATTTTGAGTTTATTCTTGTGTATAGTGTGAGAAGGTGGTCTAGTTTCATTTTTTGCATGCATCTGTCTAATTTTCCCAACACCATTTATTGAATAGACTGTCTTTACCCCATTATATGTTC
Organism: Glossophaga mutica; assembly: GCA_039655065.1. NCBI lineage: Eukaryota > Metazoa > Chordata > Mammalia > Chiroptera > Phyllostomidae > Glossophaga > Glossophaga mutica. The sequence continues at coordinate 17,281,085 of CM077304.1, read as the reverse complement.
TTGCCTCCTTTGCCAAATATGAATTGACCACAAAGGTGTGGGTTTATTTCTGGGCTCCATTCTGTTCCATTGATCTATATGTCTGTTTTTATGCCAGTACCATGCTGTTTTGATTACTATGGACTTGTGGTATAGCCTGATATCAGGTAGCATGATACCTCCAACTTTGTTCTTTCTCAAGATTGTAGAGGCTTTTTGGGGTCTTTGTGATTCCATATAAATTTTTTGGAATATTCATTCTAGTTCTGTGAGATATGTCATTGGTATTTTATAGGCATTGTGTTCAATCTATAGATCGCTTTGAGTATTATGGATATTTTAATGATGTTAATTTTTTCTATCCATGAACACAGTGTATGCTTCCACTTATTTGTGGTATCTTCCTCAATTACTTTCTTCAGTATCCTATAATTTTATGAATACAGGTCTTTTACGTCCTTAGCTAAATTTATTCTTAGGTGTCTTATTTTTTTGTTGTTGCGATTGTAAATGGGACTGTTTTCTTGGCTTCTCTTTCTGATAGTGTGTTATTGGTGTATAAAAATACCAAATGGTAGCCCATTGTATTAATACAGCACATTTGTTTATTTATTCACCTTTGATGAACATTTGGGTTGCTTCTAGGTTTTAAGTGTTTTTATAGACATATGCTTTCATTTCTCTTGAGTAAATACCTAGGGGTAAACGGCTTGGCCATGTGGTAGGTACATGTTTAACTTCTAAAAACAACTGCCAAACTGTTTTCCAGTAGGATTATACTATTTTACACACCCACCAGCAATGAAGGAGACTTCCAGTTACTTCACATTTTCACCAACATTTGGTATATCCAGTATTTGAAATTTTAGACTGTTATAGGTGTGTGTTACACAAATGATTAGTAATGTTGAATATTTCTTCATATGCTTATCTATTATCTATATACCTTCTATGGAAAGGAGTCTGTTGTAATCTGTTCATTTAAAAAAATCGATCTGTTTAGTTGATCATTATTGAATTTGAGAATTCTTTATACATTCTGAATCAAATCCTTTCTCATATATGATATTTGGAAATGCATTCTCCCAATCTCTGGTCTTATCATCCTCTTAATGTCTTCCTGAATGCAGAAATTCCTAATTTTGATCAAGTCCAAATTTATCAAATTTTCCTTTATGAGTTATAATTTTCATGTCATTTTTAGACACATCTTTGCCTAATCCAAGGTCACAAAAATTTACTTTTACATTTTCTTCTAGAAATAGAGTTACAGGCTTTACATTTATGTCTATAATCCATTTGAGTTCATTTTTTATATGGTGTGAGGTATGGATCAATACTCTTTTTATTTAAAAAGGACATCCAATTTTATTAAGAATACTTGTTGAAAAGACTTTCATGTCTTCACCAAATTGCTTCTTTGCTAAAAATCAATTGGGCCTGTTAATGTGAATCTATTTCTGGACTCTGTATTCCATTCCATGAATCAATTCATTTATCTTTATACTAATCAATATTAGAAATTGTGACTTCATATTTTTTTTGCTTTTGACATCTTTATTTTTTAAGTATATTTTATTGATTATGCTATCACAGTTGTTCCAATTATTCCCCTTAGCCCCAGTCAGCCCAGTACCCCCCTCCCCTTCAGCAATACCTCCACACTTAGTTCATGTTCATAGGTTGTGCATATATAAGTTCATTGGCTACTCAATTTCCTACACTATTCTTAACATCCTCCCATCTATTTTGTATCTACCATTTATGCTTCTTATTCCCTGTACCTTTTCCCCCATTCTCCCCCTTCCCCATCCCCACGGATAACCCTCCATGTGATCTCCATTTCTATGATTCTGTTCCTGTTTTAGTTGTTTGCTTAGTTTTTTTTATTCAGTTGTTAAGATAGTTGCAAGTTTGTCATCATTTTCCTGTTCATAGTTTTGATCTTCTTCTTTTTCTTAAATACATCCCTTTAATATTTCATATAATAAGGGCTTGGCAATAACAAACTCCTGTAGCTTTACCTTGTCCGGGAAGCACTTTATCTGCCTTTCAATTCTTTGATTCAAATTCTTCAATTCTTTCAATTCTATATATATATAATATATATACATTATATATATATAAAATTCTTGTTCAAGTACAGTTGTCTCCATTTTTGAAATTAAAAACAAACTGTAGCTTTACCTTGTCCGGGAAGCACTTTATCTGCCTTTCAATTCTTTGATTCAAATTCTTCAATTCTTTCAATTCTATATATATATATAATTCTTGTTCAAGTACAGTTGTCTCCATTTTTGAAATTAAAAACAAACTGACAGTACCCTTCCATTCTAAATGATAGCTTTGCTGGATAGAGTAATCTTGGTCATAGGTCCTTGCTTTTCAGCACTTTGGATACTTCTTGCCAGTCCCTTCTTGCTTGCAAAATTTCTTTTGAGAAATGAGCGGATAGTCTTATGGGAACTCCTTTGTAGGTAACTTTCTTCTTTTCTTTTGCTGATTTTAAGATTCTCTCTTTATCTTTAACGTTTGACATTTTAATTATGATGTGTCTTGGTGTGGCCCTCTTTGGGTCCAACTTGTTTGGGGCTCTCTGTGCTTCCTGGACTTGTATGTCTATTTCCTTTATCAAATTGTGTAAGTTTTCCTTCATAATTTTTTCAAATAAGTGTTCATTTTCTTGTTCTTCCTCTTCTCCTTCTGACATCCCTATCATTTGGATGTTGGCACATTTGGAGATGTCCCAGAGTCTTCTTATTCTCTCCTTTTTTTGAATTCTTGTTTCTTCATTCTGTTCTGGTTGATTGTTTACTTCTTACTTATGTTCCAAATTGTTGATTTGAACCCTGGTTTCCTTCCCTTTATTGTTGGTTCCCTGTGGATTTTTCCTTATTTCACTTAGTGTGGCCCTCATTTCTTCCCTTATGCATTTGTTGTACTCAATGAGATCTCTATACATCCTTATCACCAATGTTTTAACTCTGCATCTGCTAGGTTGGCTATCTCCATTTCACATCATTCTTTATCTGGAGTTTTGATCTGTTCTTTCCTTTAGGCCACATTTGAAATTGTGACTTTATAATAAGTCTTAAAGTTGGTTAGTGTAAATCTTGCATCTTTAACTTTTTTGAAGTTGCTTCAAACTATTATGCATCCTTTACACTTAATAATTTGAAGAGCTGCCTGCTAATTTCTATAATAAAGCCTGCTGGGGTTTTGATTAAGATGACATTTTTTAGTTTTTTTTTAAATAAATGTTTATTACAACTTTAAGACCTTTTTTTGTTTTATTTTCCTTTCTCTTTACACAGATTTCCCCACGATGAGGTCTTTTGTACTATTCTGGTTTCAGCTCAAAAAGAACTTAAGTTATCGCTCCTAAGAGATAACTTTCCATGACTACTCAATTTAAATGAACACCCCTCATTCTCTATCATTCTCTACCTCAAATAGTCAGTTTCACTTACTTCCCAGCACTAATTACCATCTGAAATTAATCTTGTTCATTAGTTTAGTTGGTTGCTTATTAGCTGACTATCCAAGTTTAGAATGTGCGACCTTGCTTGTCTTATTTAGTTTGTATACCTAAACCCGAACAGTGCTTCTGACACTGTTTGTCAAATGACTGATTGGCTATTTGACAAAAGTGGACTAAGTAAATATTCAACTAGTATGGAAACATAATATTAACTAGCACATATTAAATTACTATAAACTACTTCTCTGGGTGTACTGTGGGACGTCTATGTTACTTAAAGCCATCATTCTCTCTATGGTTGTTGATTGTGTCTATTGGGCTAGATTATGGTATTTCAAAAACAGAGATTTTAAAAAAACCCACACATCTTCAATTTGGCTCATTAGCTTTGTTATTAGAGTTTAAAAGACATCTCACATAAGAGAAAGGTAAGATGAATAAACTAGAAAAATAAAATTTTTCCCAAATGTTATACAGATAAAAAGTAGAAACTTTCAGGTCCATAAAAAAATTAGAGCTATTTTCAAAATATTTGATTTAAAAAGAAAAAAAAACTAGTTGTAGTTTTTGTACAATAGAGGCAACAATTAGAAAGTATTTTATTTATGTGCTAGGTGGTTTAAAATAACAAAGGACAACAAAATCAGTTTATTGAGCCCTATCCAAATTTCAAATGTACAAACAGAATTCTATCCTTATGAAGCTCATACAACAGAAATATAAAACCTAAAGGTGGGTCAAGATTTCTTGTAGTAATATACAGAATTTTCCTTATTGTGCTATTTTCTTCTTTCAGAACCTTCATTCATTTAACCCACTAAACTTGTACTGAGCACTAACTTTCTGCTGGGAGCAGTGCTAGGCAATGGGGATAAGAAGTGAATAAAACAGAGTCCTGATCCTTTAAGAAGTCATAGATTTCATCATTTCACTGACTGAAGGGAAAAAAAAAACCCACAATGGAAAGAACTGGAAATCATGAAAATAGTGATTTCTTTCCAGCCTGGCTTTTAAGTGGCTTTCATTCAATACTTTGCATGGTGGGCTTAGCTTTCCCCTTCCTCAGCCAAGTGACTCACAGGCAACCACGATGCAGTGTTCTATTATTAGCCTTCCTACATCTGATTATTCTAAGAAGTGCTTTCCCACTGGCAACATGGTAATCACGTTTAAATATAACTTTCCATGATCAATCAGTCTAAATCCCCAGATTTTTAACCACGTAGCTTAAAAGACTGCCTTTTTAAAAAACGAATCTACATTTTTATGATATTCAGTTACTTTACCATGTAAGGGGTTCGTGTGCGGAGGCACGTGCTGGCATGCGTGTGTGCGAGTGTGTGTTCATACATCCTTTCACACTAAAGTATTAAACAGAGACCTTTGGCTTTTCTGGGCAGTCTTCCTCTTTGCCCGTATTCTGACAGCACTATCCGGAGGCTCTAGAGTTAAAGCCGTCAGGCTGTTTGTATAACAACTCATAACTCATGGTTTGTATAATTATAGCAGCTAACATTTATTGAATGCTTCTTATGTACCAGGCACTGGGCAAGATGCCTGCTTTCATTTTATCTGCATTAATCCTATGATGTGGGGAGTCTCACTTCCGTATTTTATCAAACAGACCCAGATAGGATGAATAATTTGGCCTCCAGTACATTAGTAAGTGAAGAGAATATAATTTTAATTTAACCCTGACTGTTTAGTCTTAGCCTGTATATACTAAGCCACTATATTAACATAGACATATACTTTAAAGTTAGAAAATATTAATATTAAAAAAGAACGGTTTCTATATTTTTTGCAACTCCATTTTCCAGGCTTTTAGTAACCAGGGAAATGAGGCTGAAACTGATCATTTAATGCCTTCATAGACATTTCTGTTCTTTAAAACACACTATTAGTAGAAAACTTCTGCCTCTGTGAATCTGGAAATGAGGCTTTAGCTGACCTTTCAGTTATTTTGAAATTTTGACCACAGGCCATTTTATTCTATTTCATGTTTGTAGCTTCTGTAGAGCGAGAAGGTGAGTTTATAAGTTAATACACAACATAAAAATGTCGGTATCATATGAAATAAATGTATAATTTTCATAGCATACCTTTCTATAAATTACCGCACTCTTTTTTAAAAAAACTATAATAAAAATGAATAGAAGATCCATGAGCACAGACAATGGGGGGGGGGAGGGTTGACTGGGAGCCGGGGTGACGGGACAGGGGACAGCAATGGGGAAAAAAGGTGGGACAACTATAACTGAACAACAATAATAAATTCAAAAAAGAAAACTATAATTACTTTTTCTTGTTACTAAGCTTCTATTACTTTTGAATAATGGGTTTGTTTGTATGTGATTGTTGTTAATCCTATAAACCCAACCTCGGTTATCTACCTTTCAGAGTAAGCAACTGCCCAACTTTCCAAAGATCAAACTCTCACAATGAATTTAGGACCTATCTATATGCATGCCCATATTTAGGAAAAAATGATTAATCAACTAAAAAACACAAGTTTTCCTCATAAGTAATTAAAAAAAATTTTTTTTGCTCTTTTTGGTTAAGCACACTATTTTCTTTTTGATACTGTACGCTGACATCCTGCTGGCTATGCAGTCACAGTGATGGGCACTTGCTTTATTTTCTTGCTTTTCTTCAAGAGGGACAATAAATGATCTGAATTTATTGCTGTTACTATTCTTGGTGGGAAAATCACAGTTCCTTCAATCTGTTGATTGAGTTTGCCTTTCTGGTCAGTGGAGATGGCTGTAATCAAATCAATTCTGAGACAAGTCACAATGAATGCTAATAGTGTGATGGAAATGGTTCAGTCTAACAAATGATGGAATCTTGGTAACAGTGCGACGATGAGTATGCTTTAGGAAAACGAAAATGTCTTAACTTACTAGGAGGAAAAAAATCTATATTAAGAGGAGCAAAATTAAAAATCTAATGAAGAGTATTAAAATCCCCAAAAGAGTTAGGCCTGAAGAAGGAATTCCTGCAAGATGCCCAAATGCTTTTCATACAGACCTGCGGATCGGTCTAACGAGCGGTTGTTAACAGCGACAAAAGCAGTGTGTTGTCAGTTTGGAAGGCCATGAATTAAAGGTAATCATACATAAGCTATCATTCAACACAAAATGTAAGTGGATGACACATTATATTGGGTTTTTGATTTCTCCCGTTTATTAAACATCTGCTGAGATTAGAGTACCGAAGTTCAGACTTGCAAAAGAAAAAACCCCCACGAAAACCAAAATACACAGATCAAAGCCAATGGTAATAAACCTCATGGAGCATCTAGATTTTGATGGCAGTAGAATTTTGTTTTATTTACATATTTGGAAATTACTTTCCCATTAAGTGGAAGCTTGAGAAAAATAAAATGGTTCATACCCACCCGTTGTGGAGAATTTGAGGAAGTAAAATGTGTTCCAAACTCAGTAGGTATAAGAGGGAGATAAAATGTACATAACTTTCCTTTTGCTTGTTCTGTCTGTGGGTGAGTCTTGGTCTGGTTTGGTGCATGATGTGAAAATTTAGATGTATACTTTGGTTGTGTAGTTTTGTTGAGAGTTTGATGTGGATATAAAGGCTGGGGAAAATGAAAAAGTGAGTGCTAGGTGGTAACCAGATCAAAAAATCTGTGAAACACTGAACTCTCTTCTCAATGTATGGGTAGAGCTATCTCTCATACAATAAGGGAAGGAAGAGAAGCTAATAGGAGTTATGTATTGCAATGCGTTTGGTGCACCATTACGGAAATGAAGTCATGGGAGATCATGTGGCAAAAGGCTTATTACCATGTGTTTATTAAAACACATGTATCTATTAAAACACGTGTATCTATTAATACATGCATGTATTTACTAAAAGATGTACAATTTATTAAAATACATATATGTATTAAATGTCCATAATATATTTACTCAGTCATTGGTTCATTCAAAACCATTGAATATATACTACGAGCCAGGCACTGGGTGAACCAAATAGACTTATATTTACACTGATGACGTTTGGAAATCAGATAGAGGAGAAGATAAACTCTTGGGGGGAAAAAAACATAACCATGACAGTAAAAAGGAAACACCGAAATTCATAAAAACTATGAAAACCGTTCAGCAGTATAAAGAAGTGTTCACTGTTGTATAAAAAATATAAACAAAGAGTGAGGCATGAAAGAGACTTGGGTCAAGTAATGTGATTGAGGCAGCCAAATAGGAACTGCATTTAAAAATGGAGAAAAGGCAGAATTTGTTCAAGTGGAGTGCGGGGGCAGGCCGAACGGGTCAGGGAAACCTGTGCCAATGAAAGTTTTCTTAGCTGACATGCAGAGCACAGGTGTAAAGAAGGTACTGAGTTCTTAACTCTGCACCAGTCTCTGTGCAAAGAGGAGAGTCACATGGTGTCCATCAACGTAGATTTCTCTCTCTGATGAGACAACCCTGAAGATTTATTCCACTGCGAAATGATTTTATCAGATTTTTCAGAGCAAATGAGGTGTTGGCTATTTACACAACAAATTGCTTGATTTACCAAGAAATTTTGCCACAGCATTGTTATTTAAATGGTAACATTCTTTTACATATTAAAAACATAAAACTGTGTTCTAAAATGTGCTTCATATCTTTTCCTCCTGGGAATGCACATATTGTACAGAAAATGTATCCATTTGACTTCCAATAAAGCAATGGCAACCCTACCATTTCATTTTATTTGACTGTCAATGTAAAGAAGGCTCAGTTAAAGTAAGTTTTTCTAATTCCCCTTGAAAACACTTTTCAGATGTCACTGCAAGGTTATGCTATACAGATTTTTACAGAGGGAATTAATGAAGGGTGAGTGAAACACTGTTTTCCAACGACATATCAGATATACAAATTATTACAATGGCTTGGGAGAAAGTTTAATCTAAGCATCCTTCTAATTCCCCTTCATTCAATGGCTTTTCTAGTGTTGCCAATGAAATATTTTAAGCAAAACAAAAACAAAAACAAACAAAAAAACCTAGTTGTTAAGTAACCAAAAGAATCAAATTTGGCAATATAGATTTGGCTTTCCCCCTCTTACATAATAAAGTATGAAGTTATGGATACAAACTAATTTAGTTTAGACTTGTTTCTTGTCACTCATCTAATTAATCAAATACATTTCATAGAATACAAACCATGCTAACAGTGAAGATGAATTAAAAGCTATCTATAATTCTAAATCACAGAAGGACTTAAAATTCTAGTGCCACGAGCAGCCCAGAGATCAGTAATCATGTTCTTTAGGCTAACCGGGTTCCAATATTTGCCTCTGTGAAATGCGCAGAACAGCCACCTGGTTATTAAGCAATCTTAGCAAATTGCACACACTGCTCAGAATGGTTTGAATGAAATGCCTGAATGAAAGTCACCTAATATTTTTATGTGGCAATAAAGCAACCTCTGAGAGAGCCGTATCACAGAAAATGTGCACTTCAGTTATTTCTGACCTGAAATATTTTACACTTAGAAAATGTAGAGAACCCATCGGATGGATATAAAATGTGGCTTCTGTCTGTCACCTGGCCGTTCATCCTAGATTCGATTTCTTGTTTCAAGAAGAAAAACAGTTGAATTACTTTCTTAGCCAACTCCTATTTGGGGGTCTAGCCACCCACCAATTAATCTATCCAGACATCATTTCAATAAATACATCTATCTACCTAGAACAAGCATTGAGGGTTTACTGCATAACAGTGTTGTTCTGTACTGACCCCCACTGGGGTTTCAGTGGTGACTACACAAGGTGCCTACACTCATGCCACAGGGGTAAATAGACAATACAAAAGTAATCAAACAATTTCAATATTGGTAAGTTGTGTGATGAAAAATAATGCAAAGTAGAAGATGGAGACTATTTGAAATTGAAGGGCCAGGACAGGCCTTCTCGAGCAGAGGGTTCTTTCTTGCTCTCCCTAATCTCTCATTTGTTCTGTTAGCTGAGCACTTCCTGTGCAGTGCTGATTCCTGACTCTTCTCTCTCCCTCTCAATGTTTAGTTTTACTTAGCTTTTGCCTCTCAGAAGGAATGAGTTGGGAAGTGAAAATAGCATGTGACAATGCTGTTCTTGCTGACAGCTCTACAGAGAGATTTGGTTCAAAGGACAATGACAATAATGGATAAAATGAGATATTCTTGGACTCTGACAATACACTTTTTTAATGCCACCCTGGGCTCATGTATCAATAGATAATTGAGAACTGCCTGGTTTTTCTGTGTGACCTCAGCCTATCTAGGTTCAGGGAATATGCCTGGCACTGGTTATTTATAATGCATTAAATGTTACAGTTTAGCTGTCTGTTTTAATTTTTCATCCCTAAATTTGCTAGGAATTCATTTTGAATCTTTAGCAGGAAAAAAAAATTATACTCTGAGATTCCCTTGAGTTCACAAAAAGGCTAATGTACCTATTCTACATGTTGCACATTTTTCGAGAATGTCTTTCTGTATATTTTTTCTGTGTAGATTGTGCATAAATTTTGAAATTTAATGAAATTGAATCGTTTCCTAATTCTTTAACTCATGTTTCAAGGACTATCCCTAAATCGATGGCAAAAGCTTTGGACAACGTAACAGTCACGAAGTACTACTCACCTAGAATTGCAATGCCTACTAGCAGCAGGATGAGACCTGCAGCCCTATCTTAGATCAGAAGTAAGCAGTTCCAAGGATAGATTAAAAACTCTCAATATTTCTAAAGAGAAAGAGAAAAAATGTGGTGATTTAGACTCTCAGAGTCCTTGAAAATGTAGACACAACAAGGAACTTTTGTTTCATTGAAATTCTTCTTGGGAAGCTAAGTAATATTCTACAGCCAAAATCAGAAGTTAGTTCTCTGTATGACAGCTGTCAGCAGGGACTGGAGTGGTAGGGCTGGGTGAAAAAGGTGAAGGGGTTAAGGAAATACAAAAACAAAGAACCCTCATAGACACAGACAACAGCATGGGGATTACCAGTGGGAAAGGGGGTTGGGGAGGTAGAAGAGGGTAAAGGGGGAGTAAATGGTGATGGAAAGAGACTTGACTTGGGGTGGTGTACACACAATACACGGTGAATTGTACAACTGAAACCTATTTAGTTTTATTAACCCATGTCACCCCAATAAATTCAATTTTTAAAATAAATTAATTAAAGTAAGTCAATTCTCTGTCTTAGGGCATTCTCTCTGCATGCATCAGTACTCAATAAAGTTTGGAAAACTAAGAAAATTTTCCTATACTCAAAGAAGTCTGGTGTGGAAAAGGATCTTAAAAATCAACCACTCCAACTCTCCCTTTAAGATCTAAATCACTGGGCAGCTTCTCTGCCATAAATATTCAGACACTAGTAATGAAGAACTCACCTCTTCCTGGGGCAGTGAATTCCTTTAATGGAGGCCTATTTAACTGTCAAAGCTTCCTCACTTGTTGAGTGGAAATCCATTTCTCTTTAACTTTTGTTTCCATAACAGATATTGAACCACACTTTGGGGCACCCTTTCTACTTTCATGCAACATTTTAACTACACACAAGCATTTTTTGGAGCCATAATTTAAATTTTAGACCCATAATTTAGACATTTGGAGGGTGTTGTGAGGGCAAGGCAGGAAGAACATTAGGCAGTCTTGTGCTCTAATCCAGAATTTCTTGAAATTCTTCACCAACAGTTAATGGGTATTCTCGTGGAACTGTTAATTAAGTGGTTCTTTATTCCCATCCTGCTATTGATTCTCGTGTACTGTGCCCTCCACAGCCTCATGAGGTATACATGGGGGTTACTGCCTCAAAGATGATCTAGTCCAACCCTTTTATTTAACTCTAGTGGAAGGCAAGTTCTCGAGGCTAAGTATTGCCCCAAGGTCAGTCACATAATCAATTTATGTCAGAGGTGAGACTAGAAAATCCATGTTTGTCAATCACTGGTTCAGTACTCTTTCCTATGGAGGAATCTCAAGACTAGCTATTACTCCAAACAACTTAGCATCAACTAAACCTTGCTCTCTATCCACCTAGCTTACCTTCTGCTGGCAGTGTATTAAACAAATGATTGAATGACCAAATGAATACTTATGGCTCAATTAACCATATGGGAACTAAAGGAAACTATTTAACCTGTTTTTACACGAACACTTTATAAAAAGATTTAAATACTATAATCCTATAGAAAAGTATAGAGAGTAAAAATCAATATAGCTGCTACCCAACTTTATGAATTTGTCTGAGATTATTAATATATAATATATTACAGACATTTACAGCTTCCTGTGCATCACCTTCTAATTTGTTTCCCCTACCTCCATCCCTGAATTTGTTGTCTATCATTTTCTATGAACTGGATTGGCAAAGAGTTTCACAAGGGGTTTTATTTTTATTTAATCAGGTAAATATTATAAAATAATGTTTGGTTATACTCATTAGGGGCTACACAAGTGTTTGTTCTTAAATTTCCGTTTATGCACACTTTTACTCCTAAGCTCCCTTTTCCATGTTATCATCACTTTATCTATATTTCCATCAATTCCATGTCATCTTTATTGCTATGGTTTCAGGATAAGATTTGTTATCTGGCTCTTTATGTTTTTTTCATTAATTTTAGTATCTGCTTGTCATGTCCCACAAAAGATTCTGTTGAAATACTGTAATGACTTTAAAGTTTAAATTTTTTAAAGTTTAATTTTTTTAGAGTTTAAATTGGAGATAAATGCTATCTGAATGCTATTGACTTAGCACATTTTGGATATAACCCATTGCTTAATTTGTTCCTATCTTTCACATCTTTCACAAAGGTTTTGTCATTTTTTCCACAAAGATCTTGCATATCTTATATGCCTAGGCATTTATAGATTTATTACTATTGTGAAGTAGGGTATTTCATATTAAGAGATGGTATATAGAAATGTCATTAGTATTTGTATATCAGTCTTTAATCTAGCAAATTTGCTGAACTTCATAACAGTTTGTATTTTCCTTTGAACATTCTATGGATACAATCATATAGACCACATGTAATTTCAGTTTGTGTCTTCCCTACAACTGTTATGCTTCTTACTTCTTCTTATCTTATTGCATTGGTCATAACCCTAGTACATTTGAATATAAGCAATAATGTATTTTTCTGTATGTTTTAGACAGGTAATTTTTATCCATTTAAAGACATTATCTTTTATTCATAGCTTGTTAAACCTATTTTTAATCTTGTAAGTGTGGAATTTTATCAAATGCATCTTATTAACCTTACTGGAATAAATATACATTTTCTCCTCCAATTGGTTGACATTAATAAATTTCCACATGTTGAAACATTCTTGTATTCCTATGATGATGACCAGTTAATTTTTATAGCCCTCTGAGTTCTGATATTATTAGCTAAAAGTCTTGCTTAGAGAAAGAATTTTCTAAGTAGAATGCATAACGTATAAATCTTACCATTAGGAATCAAACACTGCATCTTAATGTACATGTGCGTATGCAAAAGCATACACATAAACTTATATAAACACACATATATATCTACTCACACATGAACAAATATATACATACACATATAGAAAAAAATTAAAAATACTGTGTCCATTTTATTTCAGGACAGTTGCTAATGTTTTCATTGCTAGGAACATTGAATTCTAATAGCCATTGATAATAACCATATTTTATAATCAGTGCAGCAGTGAGAAAAAATAAAGTGAGGCTCTACAGAATTTTAAATAAGTCTAAGCAATATTACGAACAACATTCATTTGGCTAAATACCATGGTGTCCTCTTAGAAACATTACTTAAAATATTTAAAGCTCATTTTCTCTTCAGTAATCATGACTTTAGAGTGAAGTGGCACTGTAGGGGGAAAAAAGAACTTACTATAAATAGTATTTGAAAGTTCCTTTATATGGATCAGTGTGGTGTTGCTAGGGAACATGGACTCATAGTATATGAAAACCTAGAAAACCAAGCCTCTTAACTCTTTCATTTGGCCCTGATAACCAAAATTTATTTCATTTTACAGAGAGCTGCTCTCAGTGAACTGCTGATCAACTGTGGGAAAGCAAGTGAGCACAGGACTTAGAGGCCAAAGACCTGCATTCAAGTTCTCACTCTGCAAATGACTGGCCCCTCTTGGCTTCAGTTTGTATATTGTACAATGGCAATATCACTAAATGCCTTCTAGGGTGGTCATGAGATTAGTGCATGTGAGGACTTTTTTTTTTTTTTTAAATGAAAGGACAATACCAATGTGGAGAGATTTGTAGCTGAAAGACTTGTCTTAAAGGAGATGTAAGTATCATGTATTTATATCTGAGAAATAATTACAGATAAATATAAAAAACAAAATAATTTATAACATAAGCAGTGTATTTTTCCAGATTTCTCTCTCTTGCAGCAACTTAATGGAGCACTCGTCAAAACTTTACCTATACCTATATATACATGTCATCAGTGAAAAAATTGACTCCTGGAGGAATTTTGGGGAAGGACATTGATATAAAATCAATGAATAAAATCAATGAATTGATATAAAATCAATGAAAAAGCACAATTCATGATATTTAATCAATGAATTGATATAAAATCAATTAAAAAGGACATCGATATAAAATCAAGAAAGTAATATTAGGTTGTTTGACAAACATACTGGTTGTCTTAGTTTGATGTGCCACAGTCTTTACATTCACATCTCAAAGACAAAGCTTCCATTTACACTGAACACTTTCAGCAAACTATTAGAGAATAGCTCTCACAGAAGTCATTGTTGCAGACTACAGAATCCCCTTTAGCTGTCCGAAACACAAATAATGAGTTTACACAAAGTATTAAGTAGCTCACAGAATCTTTGGGAGGCTAGAGAACCAAGCTGAAAGAAACAAGGCATCCAGATATAAAGCCACTACCAGACCGTTCTAGAAGAACTACTCATTGGTGTCACCCCTGAGGATCAGTACCTAAGCCTAGATTTACCACATTCCACTGAAATTGTCCTAAACGAACCAGACATCACTGCCATTGTGATGGTTACACAATGTGGTTGCCTTCTCAGCTTCCTTCTGCCTCTAAGTTTGCTCAGTAGAACCAAGTTCCAAATAGAAACTTAGCTTCAAGAAAATCTAGAAATAAAGTGTGGTTGGTTTTTTGTTTTGTTTTGTTTTGGTTGTGTGTGTTTTGTTTTGTTTTGAGGCTCTATGGTAAGAAGGTGAGATTTAATGCAACCAGAATAAGAAATGAGTAAGGAAATCTGTAGTATCTGCAAGTTGATAGCATAAGTTTTCCCATTTTATAGATGAGAAAACTGAGCCTCAAGTAAATTATGTTCTTCGATAAATGTTACTATTGGAGGATTTGCTAAGCAGTTAGTACGGGAGGATTTCAACCCAGGCAGTAATCCAACTTTTGCCTTCTTAGGCACTACAATATTAATAGTTACTTGTTTACATGACCTCTCTTTTAGTAGAGTATGAGTTTCTGAGGAATAAGATTCTTTCTAAATCAGTAAATATTTTTTCATTATGAAACACTGGGTGCCATTTTCTTTCATTTAACAACTTTTATTGAATATTTACTATATGTCGGGTACTCTTTCAGGGACCTAGGAATATAGGGATGAACGAAACAGATCAAGTGCTTAATCACGTGAGGATTAGTGTTTAGTGGCAGTCATTAGATTAAAAAATTGTACGTTAATGAAACATAATGTTTATTACATGTGATATGACAAAATATACACGAAAATGAGAGTATATAAGTGGGGCATTTAAGCTAATTTTGGGAGACAGGTAAACAATGTTTCTTTTAGGTTAGTGACTTGAATTATAGAGACTTGTAAAATGAGTAGGTACTGGCCAGAGTAGGGGGTAGGTTCTGGGACAAGAGTACCAGGCACATGGAATAAATATATAGAATGTGAGAAGGCCTGAGGATGAAAGGAAGTGAGGGAAAAAAGAAGAAGGCCAGTGAGGCTGGAATACAGACAATAAGGAGGAAACTGACCAGGGACCAGACCAAAGAGGTGGGAACTCATCAAATGGCCCCTGAAGGAAAGTGTGTGTGCACCAGCGCAGGTTAGATGTGAAGGCTCCGAAGCCTGTCTTTTACACTGGAATTCTGTAATTCCAAAAACAAGCCAGTAAATTCCTGCATTTTTTAAAAAGGAAAAGTGAGACCAGAGTGATGAACTAATTAGAATATATTGGTAGTCTACCTTAACACTTTAGAATTAACCACTTTTGTGGATGCGGTGGATTCTACACGCAGAAAAGTAGAATGGGCCCTATTATCTAACACCTGAAAGTGAAATGGTAAAACGAAAAGAATAACTTGCTATAGTTAAAATTAAGCAGATGGTTAACTTGGTCTTTGAGACAGCATTTAAATGGCCATTGAGGTACACTTTGTCTTGATGAATAAACACCAATCCTTAGAACTTTCCCTAAAGCTCCTTCTCAAACAATGGAAATGCACATGATGCTTACATGAAGAATACTGTGACTTGTTCCTTAATATATTTTTAATCAAATAAAAAATCAAATTGACCTATTTCATCAAATAACAACTGCCATTCTGTTTTGTTTCTGTTTGTAGGAGGAATCCTCAAAACTACTCCATCAATATCTAGTACAAGTTTTCAAACTTTTCAAAGATTTCCAATATCATACACCCAAATTAATGGTTGAACTCACATATTAAGTGACATGGATATCTTTTAAGTCAACAACAGAATGTCCAGCTGTTCAAGCACATTCAAGGAGCAGGGGTCATGTTACATTCATGAAGTGGCCTTACGGTTACTTTTTGTCTTATCTGCTTGCTGCCCAGGTTACTGGACAAGCACAGGGACTCCCGTGTGTGGCTGACCCCCTTACCTGCCCTCTGAACCGCATGGCCTCCTGACCACGCTGGCACTCCACTTTCTTGTCAGCATCTACAACATTTTCCTCTAAACTAGTTCTTCCCCCTCAGCAGATAATCATGCCCAATTCTCTCTCGTGGTAAAAACAGACAAAAACAAATCATACAACAATGTCTCAAACGTGTCTCCCTTGATCTGCAAACTTTGTTTTCTCTGGTCTTCACATCCAAAATTTTTGAAGATTAGTTGGTAGGCACTGGCTCCTCTTTTGCACCTTCCTTCACCTCTAAACTGTGGTCTGGCTTCCGTCCCAACCCTCCAACAAAAACTGCTTCCGAAAGCCTCACCAGTGACCTATTCATTTGCCTTACTCAGTGCGGGCACTTTTCAGGTCTTTTGGGGTTGACCTCCCCACAGCCTTCGATATTACCGAGACACTTCTTGAATCTGATGGTGCTATGAGGAGAAATAAGGCAGGTTGCCCGAATCCCCACATGCAAGGGTGCCCACCTTGCACTCAACTAAACCATTATGTGTGCAAGAAATACAGTCGTGTTGTGTTAAGCCACAAGGGCTTGTGAATTGTTGCAGCGCCTAAAATTTTTTTTACCCTGGTAAATGCATGAATCTAATTAGGTCATTCCTTATCTGGTCTCCCTGATTTGCCTCAACCGTCGTCATTATTCCTGTGAATTCCATGCCCTAGGTATACAAAGTACTTTGCATGCATGTGTGTGTGCGTGCGCAGTTGCCCTCACTGTTCTTAATTACTTTCTTCCTTTCCCGTTGACACATGTATTCTTTTAGCCTCACTGCTGCTGAGAAAGTTTCCCCATTCCTGACAAGCACAGTTACTCCCATTGCGCCTCATATACCCCTGGCTATGGACTAAATATTTCTATCCCCAAAATTCTTATGTTGGAAACTACTCCCTCAATATGGTAGTACGTAGGGGTGAGGTCTTTGGGAGGTAGTGAGGTAAAGAGGGTGAAGTCCTCATGAGTGGAATTTGTACCCTTATAATAGAGATTTCAGAGAGCTCCTTGCCCTTCTGCCATAGGAGAGCACAGTGGAAAGACGTCTGTCTGTGAACTAGGAAGTACGCTCTCACCAGATACCCAATCTGCTGGCACCCTGATCTTGGACTTCCCAGCCTCCAGGAATGTGAGATAAATTTGTTCATAAGTCATCCAGTTTACAGTGTTATTCATAGCAGCCAGAGCCTGAGCTGACTAAGACAACCCTCTGCTGTGGTACTCATAACAATGTATCAGTTGTTTTCTGTCCTCAATTGAATGTTTTCAGGCAAACACCATGTATTTGCAATAGTATTGCCACTGCCTAGCATTACGTCTGCTGTATTCTAAGAGGATCTCAGGTTTCTGGAATATATGAACTTCAAGAATTGCAGGCATGCTGTGTGAGAGCAGGTTGAAATGATAAATACTGGTCCCTTAAAAATAAAATTTTATAAGAACATTAGATTCTGGCAAAGACAAACACATTCGTGGTTTTATATTTTGTTTTCCTTTCGTTAAACCCTAGCTATTAAAAATTTATAACTTCCTAAAAAATAAACTCTTACCTACCACTGGTTTTAAATATTACTTTGGGCAACTACATGAACTAAATAAACCCCTGTATCTAATTTTCTTAGAGGTGATTTTCTATGCACAATAATTTTATCTCCTGCAAATAATATTTGCATATGATCAGCCACTTTTTTGTATTCCAAATGTATACTTTAATTAGCTATAACCAATAGGAAAGAGATTTATCCAGTCTACTGTGCAAGTGCTAATACGATTTTAAAAAAACTAAGGGCACTAATTTTGTTGTCAATTTCATATGCTGATAATTACCTCTTAAATAGGCAGCACTTTTCTCATGGTAATCACTACTGTTTTCAAATGGATTAAAAGGAAGCAAAGCATTTAAGCTAATTCTTAGAACAGATGAAATTGTTTATTTTGACATTTGTGGGCTGTGGACCATGTCCTTTCAGTTCCAAAAAAGACAACCTGGAAATGTCTGTGTTTGGAACAAATAATTTTAATAACTTTAGGGGCAATTTAAAAATGGAACCACTTTTAGGTGTTGGATAAGATGATACTAATTCACCTCCTCTCAAAGGTACCTACCTGCCAGTGGCATGAGTTGGGGTAGAGTCAAATTGTCACCGTGCCGATGGCTCCACAGAGGAATATGAAGCGTCAGATGGGCAAGATCTGGGGGCCCGAGGACTCGCTCCTTTCTCTCCAATTCTGTCTAACCTGGGCACTTGATGATGGGAGGAAATGCAGGACACCTCTTTGAGGGAAGGTCATGTTCATTGGAAGAGAGATAGGACAGTTTAGAAAGTGGGTTGTAATTCAAGGGATGGTTTAGAGGAACAATGGAAAGTGATGTTAGTTTAGTTTATGTGGTAGAGGTTCGAGTTGTGAAATATATAGAAAGAGAATAGAAGAATACAAAGATTCTAAACTGTGTCAGAAAGAATCATGGGACTTGAGGAGTATAAAGGACTTTAAAAGACATCATTTTTAACTCAACCCTTTCATTTTAAAGGAGAGGAACCTGACCTTTAAAAAGGTTAAATCACTTGACCCAGGCAGCAGAGAGAGTTAGTGAAAATAGTGTCTCTGGGTTCCTATGGTGGATAGGGACAAACATATAAGGGAGAAAGAAAGGAAGTGGGTCTCTTTTCATTCTGATCCAGAAATGCAAATCCTTCAAAAGGGTGTGCAGACCTTTAAAAAAACACCTGGTGTTACCTGCAGAGCTGAACCAAATGCTGTGGTTCTCGTACCTGGGCTAGGCCAGCAAACTGTGCTTTGTAAGTTTTCTTTTTGAGTATGAATAACCTTCATAAAATTAGTTCGAGTTTGCTTTTAAATTACTTCCCACCTGTCCTCTTTGTGCAGGAGCGGAAATGGCCTAAGAGCTACACAGAGCTTGTAAAACGTGGCCATGGGCATTATTTTTTGGATCATTCTGCCTCACTAGGTGTGGAAAACATTCTCCTGCTACTGACTTGGATGCCCCATGGTACATAATTCAGTTTTAGCGAATGTGCGTGCTCCCATAATGTTACTGAGCAGTGGTGCTTAAAACAAAAGCAGAAATAAGAACGGTATACACATCAAACACTGTGGTGGCTGTCTGGAAGCGGGGAATCTGTGCTCGAGAACAGCCCACTCAGGCAGAGAAGTGCTGAAAGGCTCTGGGAAAAAAAGCACAGAATTGAGTCCTGCCATACCTTCCTGCAGCCATCAAAAGTTCTGCTTTGTCTTTAATGGCTATGATGAAATTTTACCATAACCTGCTTTCTTATTTCCATTATCTCTTGTAATTTGTGTCACATGAAATCTAAAAGGATAGATTATCAAGGAATCAAGGTATCTTGAGAAGCCACTCCCATTAGGCAAAAGACTCATCTGAAGATAAAAGCATACCATTTATAAAAATCTTAGAGAAATCTCACAAATCCATTAACTATCCACTTAAAAGAATAAACATCCAGAGACTGAGTTTCTCAACCCTCACTGGCAATTTTATTTTTTTGGCTATTGGTCTCCTAAAATGTTTCCTGAGGTAAATGAAAGCTATTTTTCTTGAGAATCTAGACTTTTTCCCATAAATATCCTAGTTATAGAGTCTATTATAGCTATAGCTAAAGATTCTCACTAATTCTTAAAAACTTCATAATACATTGATATGAAGGGATAGATTTGACCTTATAATTCCTTCATATTATAATTCAAATTGTAAATCAACATCCACTCCCAAAGAGGGATCTCATATAACCCTGAACCACAGTTCTCAAGCCCAGGTGGCCTTTCTCCTAAGTGGCATTTTGCTTCTTGCCAGCATAAATCGTACAAGGACACCAGAGCAATTTGATGTGCAGCAGCACAGGACAATGTCATCTTCAGATTCAGGTACATGTGGGTAAAATGTGGGCTTCACTCCATTTTACTGTGAACCCTTTGGTGAATCTCTTATCTCTCTTAAGTCTTAGTTTCCTTATTGACAAAACTGAGCTAATATCGATCTTATAATTTACGGAAGAGAGTAAATGCATGTATTGTCTATAAAAATCCTGTCATACAGTAGGAACATAATAAATAGCAGTGACTATTAATTATAATCACCTTCAACATATTACATTCTCATGTTATTTCCTATTCAAAAACCTGTAATGAGTTCCTCTGGCCATATTAAATTAAATTTAATCTCTTCAATTGTGCTTCTAATGCTTTCTCTATTGTGGTCCAATGTCACGTCCTGTCCCAGGACCCCAGGTCATACACCACAATTGGGGTCAGATCATTTCCTTTTGTCCTCCTTTATGCAGCATGTCAAATTCCTGGATGTTGTCATTATTCTTTTCTTTTGCTTGCTTTATCCTCCATCCTTATGCCAGGGCCTGCCCATTCCTCTTGGTTTCAGCCCATGTGCCATCCACTTTCTCTACAGAACATGAATCCTTGATGAATGGAACCTATTGCTTTTGTCACTTGTTCCTAATGCCAGCTCTCAGAGAAACTGGGAAAAGGATGGGCTTAGCCTGCAAGGTACTCCTATTTTCTCTATCAGAGCCTGCTCTTCTTTCTATATAATTCTACCACTTCAGGCATCCACTTTCTACTGTACTGGAGACCACCAGTTAAATACTAAAGTAATCTGCTTTTCCACTGAAGTTACTAGAATTCTAGTCCAAAGAAAGGATGAATTATGTTTGTGCAGATTATCTTGATTTCAGTTAAGTTCCTTACTGGTACACTGGGTTCTCTTCTGCTTCATGCAAGATAAAAGAAGTGTCTCAAACATCTTATAAACTAAATATTATGTACAAATTAAATAATAGCACAGTGTTATGCACTGCATCCAGAGAATGTTAATAAATGGATCTACATAGCCAGGAAGGAGATCTTTAGTAATATGCCACCGGGGTCTGATATGAGCCATAGATCCTTTCCTGATCATTAGGGACATCATGGAGTAGTATAGGAATTCTTGAATACAGATTCCTGGGTTCTACTCTGGACCTAATGAACCAGATACTCTTGGGTAAAGCCTAGGAAACACACAATTGTTTCTCATGTGATTTCTGATACTCTAGGAACCATAAGAATAATGGCAATAGCATGTGCTTCAAAATCAAAGATCTAGATTCAAAGTTTGTCTCTCTTTCTTTGTATGTGATGTTGAACTTCTCTGGGCCTCAGTGTTTCTTCATGGTGAGCATTTAGCAAGATAATATATGTATAGTGTCTGGCATGTAATAGGCACTCGTTAAATAGGAGCCACATATATCTTTACCTTGAATGAGTGCCCCAGAGAAATACCTGTCAAATCCATGGTTGCCACAACACTGGGAAAGAGAACTAACACAACAAATGCCAAAATGGCCTTGAATCCTGGGCCACTGGGCCAAACACCCACAATATTAACACACATAAGATCATCCAGTGGATTTAGGTTGCAAAATCAATGGCATAAGCAGATTATAGGGGTCCTATGAGATAACAGTAGTTGGCACACACGCAAAAAAACAACTCAAGATTTTGTTGACTTCAAGTTGAGTAAAAGGTAAGTGCATGATTTAAACAGTCTTTGGAACAGGGAATTAGAAAGTTAGAAGGATACAAGCATATCCAACAATCTTTATATCTTCCACCATTCTTTGTAGAGTAGTTTCTTCATTGGAAAAAAACTCAAAGGCATTTTGAACAAATAAATAATATGTGATGCCAATAAAAGGTCAATATAAACTTTGGCTGTAGTAATATAATAACGGTGTAATAGTTAATATTATTGTGTGCTTATTACATGCAATATAATATGGTAAATGTTTTACATGTAATATTTCCTTTAACTGATAAAATTTTATCTCACAACCTTTGCAAATAACCATTTCTTTGTATCCCCAATTTTTTAAACTTTTTTTTTATAGTTGTTCAAGTACAGTTGTCTCCATTTTCCTCCCTCTACTACCCCTCACCACATGCATCCCCAATTTTAAACCCAGACTATTTACAGCCTAAGTCACTGGAATTTCTACATCTTCTCAATAATTCCCATACAATAAGGTAAACATGCTTCAGTTTTCAGAGTTGGTAGAAAAAGATTAAAATGTGCTAGAATTATTTCCCTAGTTTCAATGCAAATTTCTCTGTGTAATTCATTTGAAAATTATTGCAGATCTGCATTTGCAAAATCTTATTTATTTTTTCTGTGGCAAATTTATTCCTTAACAAAAGTTTGGGTTAATTCTATTTTTTATAACTTTTTGAATAAAAGGTAATACTAATTTGAAAAAATCATATTATTCAGAATTAGATAAGCACCACTGACCTGAAAAAAAAAAGCAGCTTACTTCTGTTTGCTTGGATTTCTAATTTAGTAGCCTCTATATGAAGATTCATATTACTCCTTATTTGCATATATCATTTAGTCTTCTGATAGTTTTCCTCCTATAATTCTTTGTTTGCTGATAGCTCCGCTTTCATGCTGTTTACCTTTGCAGAAGGGGCTATTTTTCTTTCATACCTTGCGCTTCCCCCTTTCCTGCTTAAGAGATATTTACCCAGCTTACTATGGACCTGCTCATTTGGAATTTTATATGCTTTGAGGAGACTTTCCTTATATCTCCTTTTCCATATTTGAATAATACTCCTTGCAATATTTGAGTTATATCCTTTACCTTTTTTTAGTGAAGAAAGGAGGGTAGAAGTATGATAAAATTATTGAAATTCACAAAATGCAGGTGTATCAGTCGGGGTCCATCTGGGAGACAGAAACCACATAGTAATGCGAACAGGAATAGTTTAATATGTAAAGAACTATTTTCAGGGGACTGGCATATCGAGGGATGGCTAGTGAGGCGTAAAAGGGACTTGACAGAGTATATGAACTGCAGATACAAGGAGCAGCCACTACCCTATGGCTGAGGTAGATGATGTCCCCTACCCCCCAAGCCCTATCCAGACCGGTCAGGGAGGGCACGGTCACGGCTCCCCACACGGCAGGCACTGGGTAAGTGCCATGCCAGAGTAAGTTGATGAAGATCTGCCCTCCAGAACGTGGTGGAAATCTGCTGTCTAGGATGTGAGGGCAAGCTGTTCATGGGGACGTGTCTCACTGGAGTCACTCCACTATGCAACTGCCCCAGGTGGGCACTGGGGTAAACTCAGGCTGCTGGTGCTGCTGACCACCATGCACTTCAGAGCGGGCTAGTGAGCACACATGAACCAGGAAGGAGAAGCCCCTGTTTCCCTATTATGTGTCTCCAGTGCCTTCAACTGACAAAGCTTAACATGGTTTAGGCTAGCAAGGGAAAATATGTAAAGGGCTCACCTCTACTTTGGGGGAACAGGCAATGGAGTAGAAATTTGCAGGTGAGAAACAGTAGGTCCATACCCAATATACCAGGTAACCTGTATCTCACAGGAAGCCCTGGGGACCACATGGTTTAATTTCTTATCTTCCAGCCACGGATGTCTAAGCATCTAAGGCAGGTGGGTGTTAGTTCTATTAAACACAGGTTCCTTTTACAACCTGCTTCACTATAAAAACTGAAGTCAGTTAATTCTATACATGTTAACTAGAAGGGATTTTGGAAATACCTAAAAGTATAACAAAGAAAATTAAAATAACCCACAATTCCAGAATTAAGAGAGAACATTACTGTTCCAGAATTAAGAGAGAACATTACTGCTAGCATTTAGTGCATATTGTTCTAGAGGTTTCTTGCCAATCATTTAGTTAAACTTATTTAGTATTCATTAGGTCTAGGTTCAGTGATAATGTTAGGTATACAGATGTAAACCAACCAAGCACCATCTCATAAACTTAGACTCTTGTGAGTGAAACAAGCATTAAATGAATATGTATATGGAATGTTTCTATATGAATTTATATAAATAAATTCATAATACACATGTATAATACTTTTTAATAAAAAATTGGATTTATTTTATGTATGCTGATTTGTATTCATCTTTATTTAATATTATGTTATAAATATTTCCCATATCCCTAAAAGTTTTTGAGAAGTATCTCTTTTTTTTTCCTGGCTGAGTAACATTCTATCATTTAAATGCAGCTTAATTTCTTTAACTTTTTTTCTAACTGTGAACAACTTCTCAACACTATAAATAATGCACCCTGCATTATATTCATCCTTACACAGTGGTTAACAGTGTTGATGTAACTAAATTCCTGAGTTTAAATCCCATCTCCAACGTGGGTTGAGAGTCCTTGAGAAAAATCATAATCTGTCCTTGATAAGATTGCAATAGTACTTTCTTAGGTCATTGGGAGAATAAAATAGTTAATGTACGGAAAGTACCTAGAACAGTGACTGAAAGTGTAACTTATCTAAATATTGGCTGTTCTACTTACCAGCTATTTATGTGTCTTATGGGCCCTAGCAGTACAAGTGCCTTGTCTGGTTTACCGTTGGTTTATCCCTGACACCTAGCACGTGTCTCATCTAGAGTTGGATTTTAATAAACGTTAATTTAATAAATTACATTAAAAAACCCTCATTTATAAACCAGATCTTCGGTTATAGAATGAATTCCTATAAGTGGATCTGCTAGTTTAGAGTATAAACATTTTTAAGGATCTTGATACTTGCTAAATCACATTATTACAGAAAAGTATAGGTTCACGTTCCAAGCACAGTACATGGTAAGAATGCATTTGCCAACTCTTATCACCAAGTACCATAATTTTTAATACATTATACTCTATTGTTGCTTTAATTTGTATTTAATTATTAGTGAGATAGAACATGTCTGTCCAATTAAATATGTTCCTCAAATAGTCTATCTTATTTACCCAATTTTCTACTGACATATAGGTGCTTTTCCTACTGATTTTTAAAGATCTCCTCACCGTAAGTGGTCGATTAATTTTAGTAGAAATGAAATTGAATTATTAAATTTCTCCAGGCTGAGAGAGAGCTATGATGAACTCTTAGCTTGTCTACTCTGAATTGGAATTTTCTTTCTTTCCCACTTCTCAAAGAGTACCTAGTCTGGATGAAATAATTAATCAACTGGCAGCATAATGCATGGATTGTGAGGAATGGTAGGCTAAGTTTCACATCCATCTTTACCTCTAAGACAGTCTAATTATGGGCAAGAGTCACTGAATGTCACACTATTTTATCTGTATAATGAAGCAACAAGATTACCAACTCTTCCAAGTCCCTTCACCTCTAAAATGCTAAAATTCTCTGAGTCTACCTTGTGCATGAAAAGATAACGATGCAGGTGTGAATGTAGGGGCTTCTGAAGGCCACGTGTCTCATATTAAATGACGTGAGCCATTCAAAAGGTGGTGTTACTTCTTCACTGTTGTTCACCTCCTTCATCAGGACAGCTTCACTGTGGACGAAGTACAATCTCTGCCCCAGTGACGTAGGGCTTGGCCGTGTGACATGCTTTGACTGACAGAATGTAGTGGAAGAGCCACTGCGGTGATTCCAGGAGAGGCTTCAAGAAGTACTATATGCTTCTTCTCACTCTCTTAACATTATCTCTCGGCCATGCACAGCATGCCCCAAACAGGGATTGCTTCCTGAGCCTCGTCCCTGAGTCAACAGACCATGGAACTGAACAACTGACCCCAGCCCAGCTGAGCCCATTCTTGCCCAGGCAACCTGCCGATCTGTGAGCAAGATTACGATTTTTTACTTTATTCTCACAGCAATACCTGGCTAATCAAGTACTAGTTGTACTTTTTTTTTTTTTTTAATTTTTATTTATTTATCTTTAGAGGGGAAGGGTAGGAGAGGGGGAGAGGGAGAGAAACATCAATGTACGGTTGCCTCTCGTGTGTCCCATGCTGGGAACTGGCCTGCAACCCAGGCATGTGCCCTGACTGGGAATCGAACCGCAGTCCCTTGGTTCACAGGCCCGCGCTCAATCCACTGAGCTACACCAGCCAGGGCCTAGTTGTACTTTTTATTAAGCAACCAACTTCTTATTGTCAAGGCCTTTGATCCTTCCTGGAGGCCTGCTATTGTACTGGGTCAGATAAAATAAGACATAGGAAAAAAGGAAGGGACAGGTATGTTTGTAGGGAAGTTAACAGCTGCATCTGAAGCTATTTCTCAGAACCAAGTGATAAAGAATGTTAAGTGTTAATGGTACGAACAGAGGGCAAGTTTGGAGTTATTCATCTCCCACCTGTCAATACATGGCCAGTATGTTTTGGTTGATAAATTAGCTCTAATATGATACAGTGAATTCTGTCTGTATGAATGGTCAAATTTAAATATCTATATGATGTCTTCTAATTAATTGGATAAAATCCATTATTAAAAATCTGTAAAATTACATAATCATTGGGATAACTGGTGAATTATTTATGCTTTATAACAACACTGGGAGTGAGAGAAATGCTATGCATTTAACTACATTTAATTTCAAAAGACAATTTAATGTTAAATTCTGTGTTCTAAATTTTATTTTCACATTTCCTTTATATTAGCATATGGAATCAAGAAGACGATTATCTAAGCACCTATGTCAATACATAAAAGCTTCCTCGCTAATTCCAAATGCAGAAGAAAAGGCAAAGCAAGCAAAGGAACAGAATAGAGGACTCCTGGGCACAGACGATGGGGGCGTTAACTGTGGGAATTGAGGGGACGGGGTAGGGATGAGCAGTGGGGAAAAAGGTGGCACAACTGTAACTGAACAACAATAAATTTAAAAAATGTACATTACGAAAGGAATATGATAATTAGGTATTTTCTAAGAATATTATAAACCTGGAACGTTTCTAAAGAAAACCCTAGTAACCAGCATCACTGTAGACAACACCCTAAAGCACCACCAGGACACTGGCTGTACAACTGAGAGAAACGGGAGGGCGAGTTGCTGAAATCCTTCGGCCTGTCAGAAAGTAGAGGGCGTTATGGCAGCTGCATGCTTAGCAACCTTATCTGCGCCTCGAAAATGACTTGAAACAATAACACCTTACAACTGCCCACAGTGGATGGATGAGCTTTAATTACCCGCCAGTCCTTACAGAGAAGACAGCTGAGGCCTAGAGACATAAAATTCTTGGCCCAAAGAGAGTGAGTGAAGGTCAGGAAATATGAGTTCATAATTCAAACTTTTCATGCTTAAAGCACATTCTAATGAATGGGAGAAAGGAAAACGTCCTTTCAGGTCATAGCCAAAGATTTAAAAATACTAAATATCACGTCCAAAGGTACACAGCTAGTTAGAAACAGAAATTAAACAAGAACATGAGTGTTTCTTATTAACATGGTCTTCTAACACATTATATCACATATTTTAAAATGCCATTTCTATGAAGTCCTTCAAAGTTTATTTCTAAGTAGGTATTTTTTTTCTACTGAGCCTCAGTATAATTTTTATAGTCACATACCTTAATAGAATTAATTTATCTGCTAATTCCTACATTCTCTCCCCTGAAGAGTTCAATAACCTCTAAAAGGTACATTTTATCGCAGTTAGGGTCCAGGAGGATGAAAATAATGAACTCCTAAGATGTCTTTGTTATCTTATTCATATTTCATTATTAAACTAAGGGAATTGTGAGACACATAACCAAAGTAAGTTGATCTTAGATTAAATAATTATATATTCTACTAGAGTAGAAATGTACATCTCAAAGATGTCTGAGAGTTATTAGAAACTGGAAGAATTATTAGAAACTGTCAAATCTTCTCTTAAATCATTAAATATTTTTCGAAGATTAAGTGAATTTTCTTCTCACCTCTTTATGGCCAACGCAGATAAAGGATATGTTCATTTACCTATCTTATAATAAATCTTCAGTAGACTTCCCAATTTCCACTTTTAGTAAAAAAGATGAGTGTAGTATGGCAGGAACTTCAACTTTAAAGGAGAAAATAGAAACTGGGTAGGGAAGGAGGAAAGAGATTGTTTCCCTTGGTAACAAATCAATAAAACCTATTTAGTAACATCTTCAGCTGACTTACTCATTATTGTTTATAGTGACTTAAACATCATAAAGATTATAATCCTAATTTACAAATGACATGAACCAAAGAGGAATGAATAATATAGTTAGTGTAACGAATATAGGATCTTAGAGGTTGAAATTTAATAAGGTAAAATTTAGAAGAGATAGATAATACTTTGCATTGAATTTTTTTTTTTTTTAATCATCATTCCTGCAACGGCAGATTTACCCTGAAGCTCATGTTGCTTAAGCTTTGGGACCTCTGATTTACCAAAATGTTCCAGAGTCCCGTACCTACTATTCTTCTTCTTAAACAGGGCCTCTAAAGTTATATAAGCTCCAACCCCCACAACAGTCTGAATTTACCCTTGAGTTTCAATTCTCATAGGATAATGTGAGCATCCTAACTGAACCCCTCCATCGTCATTCAACAGATATTTTAGATCAAATCAAGGAGTGCAAATAAAATTCTCATAACTCATGTCAGAGCATAATTTGGACAGAGTCAACTCACATCTAAATGGGAAAAACAATAATCTAAAACCAGCAAGGCGGGGAGAAGGAAAATCGCACGTACAAGAGGAAGTGAGGCAAGTTTCCCATAATAGTCAAACACAGGGAATCGACACGCATTTTGCTCCAAAAGAAGGTTCTACCAGGATTACTCGTAGGTATGCAAGGCTCCAGGAAAATATGTTGCTTCTGGGGGACTCCTGTCTATGTAAAGAGTTTCATTTAAATGAATTTCAAACAGCATGGACCTGTCTGAAGGATAGCGATTTAACAAAGAAATAATGGGTGGAGGAAAGGTAATTACATTTTTGTTTATTGTACAATCTGTGCATATAAAATTCATTATGGTGTCTGGGCACTACCTCTACCTGTTCAGATTCATATTTTCATGTTATTATCATATGTGCCATTACTAGCCAATTTCATGTCTCCCAGCATGTGGAGAAGGTGCCAATATCGTTATTGCTATTGTCACAGCCCTTTCAAACGTGTATATGTTTCAGCGACACATACCCCTTGTATCTGCAGTCCTAATCTCATTCACTTAATGCTGGCTACATCATTGCTCCCGACACTGCATCATTTATCAGGCCACCTGTGGATTCTGACTCCAGCAACTCTCTCAAAGTTGTCACCATGCTCCGTTAATGATGACCGCAAATGCAAGTTATTCCCAGATTGTTCCAGAAAATGAGAATGATTATTTTTCTGGTCATGTTAAATGTACTGATTTCAATTTTATAGCACAAACTCTACGCAGCTTCCAACCATATTTCTCTTGAACTATTTAGGCCAAAACCCTGCATTCTTAAAAGTGGGATTGCCTTTGATGTTGTCTCTACTCTCACCTTCTGCAAACTGCTGCCCATGGGGAAGACGCGCAAGGGGCCTGGGGGCGATGTGAGAAGGGAAGTTCTGTGGGTACAAAAGAAATGTCAATCCTTCCTTCAGCATGGCTTAGACCTGCCCCGTGGGAGCCCAATACCACTGCATCAGTTGGAGAACACTGGTCAGAAGGGCCCACTGGCAATGCTGAGCAAGAGTCTTCAAAGGTCTTGGAGGATGGCAGCATGGCTATCCCCAGAAGACTGCCTGACACGTGGCATGGAGCCTGCAGAGGGACTGAGGTGACCATCCTGGGTGCCAGTGGCTGCGAATGCACAGGGCCAAGGAAGCTTCCTGCAGTCTCTGCCGTTCCCAAGTGCTGCAGACTGGAGGTGGCACAGTGATCAAACCCGTACCAGTGAGAGCTAACACACAGGCTCACAGCTCATGCCTAAGGGTGAGTGACAGATGGTTGGTAGCCCAGAGCTCTGAAACTTGGCTTGTGTTTAACATGAGTGAGAATACATGGGCTGTTTCTTCAAAATTCCAGGTTAGCTGGTTTCCAGGTAGACTTGATTAGCTAATGTGAAGCTCTTATGAGAGACTGGAAAGTGTAAGGTAGGGAGAAGCCAGGGGTATTTCTGCCCCTCTCTTTCTGCCCTGGGAAATATCCTCATTAGTGACAATTTCTTTTCCATGGTTCCATTATTATATCTTTGGTTCTGTTGGTCCCTGGGCTCAAATAATGCCACCATTTCCTTTTGTCTCTCAGCTTAGCAAAGCGGATGGCTTCCTGCCTTTGCTGGTCTCTAGGTCACCTCACTGCACACCCCCCCACCCCATCTGACTTTTCTACTCTTCCATCATCTACATAACCAACCAACCCTCTGCTTCATGTTCCCCCTGTTGCAAAGCTTCTATAATTAAAACAGTGTGGTATTGGCCCATGAATAGACAGAAGGACAATGAAAAATAGAAAGCCCAGGAATAGAGTCAGGTATATATGGAAATTGGTTACATGATAAAGTTGGCATCTCACATCACTGGGGGAAGAGATGACCTTTAGAATAAGTGGTATTGGTGCAGCTTGATAGCCATTTAGAAAAAAACAGAAAATTAAATCCTACCTGACTCATTATTACATCAAGATTAATTCTCAGATTAATTTTGTATAAATGTAAAATATAAAAGCATCCAAGTTCTAAAAAGAAAACACAGTGAATTCTATTATAACCTGAGAGTTGGCAGGGCCTTTCTAACTATGACTTAAAATATAGAAGCAATGACAAGAATAAGTGAGAAATCGCACTACTTAGAAAAGAAAAAGCATTCTATTCTAAGCAAAACCAGAGGACAAATATTTGCAATTTGTACAGACACAGACACAGGCCTAATCCAGTGTTTCTCCATCTCAGCACTCGTAACATCTGGGGCTCGATAATTCTTTGTTGAGGGGCTTTCCTGAGCATTGCAGAATGCTTAGCAGCATCTTTGGCCTCCATGCGCCCAGCAGTAGCACCTCCTCTCCAGATGTGACCACCAAAAATGCTTCCAGACATTGCCAAATGGTCCTTGCTGGTCCAGGGGAGCAGCAAGGGTGGCAAAATCCTCCCTGGCTGAGAACTACTACTCTATTCTGATACGTAAGAGGCCCTGAAAATACTGAAGGAAAAGTTCAAGGCCTAAATAGGAAATTGGGCAAAATACACAGACAGTTGATAAAAGGAGAGACAAATGGCTCTTGCCTCACTGAGAAATTTCTCCCCTGTCAGACTGGCACGTAGGCAAACATTTAAAACAACTCAGTCGGGCATGCAGTCCTGATGGGAGTGCAGACCGGCACAACCCCTGTGAAGGGGGATTTAACAACATCTAACACAACTGTCTTCATGTTCTCCTTTGACCTAAGAATCTTATTTCTAGGAATCCTTCCAAAGAGACATAGCTCCACACATATAAAACAACATATGCACGAGGTTATCTACTGATTTTTTTTATTTTTATTTTTGTAACAGCAGAAGGCTGAAGGAATTCAGACGTCCATCAGTGGGGATGGCAGAATAAACTGTGACACACAAGTCCAGCGAAGTACTCTGCAGACTGAAAGGAAATGAAGACTGTCGCTATGCATTGACAGGGCGTGATATTCAGGATGTACTGATAGGTTAAAAAAGCAAGGTGCAGAACACTGTGCATAGGCCTATGTGTGCGTGCGTGCGTGCGTCAATGTGTGCACATGTCAATTTGTGTGTGCATGTGTGCGTTTAAGTCCATGTGGCAAAAATCAAACTAAAAAGCGGTGGGTGACCTATAGCCAATGAGAAGGAAGAATGAAGTAGACAGTAGATGGCAGGAAGTAAGAATTTACTGAGTACATCTTTCTTTTTAAATGACTTTGACTTTTGAACTATGTAAATATCTTATATAGCAAAAGTTTTTAAAAACAGAAAAAGTTAACCCCTGAAAATGAAAAGAAAAAAAAAACCTAACTCTATTTTAAATTAGTAATACAACTCAGAAAGAAAATAATTTCAAGTGACTTTTGACATAGTATTCTGATATTTTTAAGACTTTCATCTTAAAATATAACCTAAGCTCAAAAAGCACTTCAAGTAAATGTTAAATTTCACTCAATAGTTTTACTAGTAGTAGTAATCATTAATATTATAACTTAGAACCTATTTTATAAAGTAGGGTAAAACAAATAAGTAAATATCTTAGGAACCAAAATTCTCATTATAAAATAAAAATTAAAATCCTACAATATTAATTTTCATTAGAAACATCATATGAAATACTATATATTTCATGTGTATGTATGTATATAATTTTTAAATTTTACTGGCATTACCCACTATCACTGTAAAACACTAAATATATAAAACTTCACAAGTCCACAGTGGTTCTCAGAGAGAGAAAGAGAACTGACTAGTTCAGTTCTGACGCAGAACTAGCTCTGACTCAGCCTGACTAGTCTGAGTCAGCTGAGGGTGTGGAGGTGAGAGGGTGGTTCTAGATTCACCTTCTAGAGCCGAAAGGCACTGGGTGCTGTCTTGGATGTCGTTTCGGACAATGAAGCCGGTTAGACTAAGATCTATGGACCTGGGGCTTTTGGTCATGACTTCAAAAAATAGGTAGTGGTGAGCAGGGATGTTGGCCATGGAGAGTCCACCTCAGCTATTAATGTTATGGTTTAGGGAACATGGTGAAAGGGACAACACAGAGAAACCCAGAGAAGAAGCAAACGCTGCTGAAGAGGTATATCCCTGGGAAGGATTCAGGCTGAGATTCACGCAAACGGGCATGAAAGAACCAGACAGAAATCTAGGAGGGCTAATAAATCCAGCTGAGTTCTAAGAATCTCTTTAAAAGACAGGCAACAGACTGTCAGCAAATTTATTTACAATTACATAAGTCACAGTTCACGTTCCCAGTCCCAGACAGTCTTTGCCCTCTGGGTGGAAGGGAATGGTCTGCTAATAATACCTGACCTCCCTACACACTAGTTCCAAGGTGAAAAGGAAATATTACTTTAATGGACTAGCAGAAAATTTCTCAGGTCCGAAATGCAATTATCACAGTCTCATAACATTTTAGTGCCTTTTACAATGACCATAATTTATCAGAATCTTGGGGGGACTGTGTATTGAAATAACATAAATACTGGGATATAACTAATTCTAAGGTTGAAGAAGAGACAAAAATACTTAGGTGTTTTGAAGTTTTAAGTGGAAAGGAAGATTCGTCTAAGTGACAAGGATAAACTGGGCTTAAGTTAAGTTCCCTGCTTTCCTCGGGTTTTTGGATCCAGTGTCTGGCTGCGGATCCCAGGAAAAATCTGAAGGCAGCTGAAGTGGTTCTCTGTGCAATGACCCTGGTGCCTTGTCAGAGTTAGCTCACTCTAGGGGCCATTTAGAGACTGTCTGTCCTAAACTACCTCCTACCTACATGGGGCTTTGTGCTGTTTTCCAGGTTCAACTCCAGCTGTCCTTGTCTAAGCAGCATCGGCGCTGAGGGTAACATATGGTGCTGTGTGTTCTCTCTACCTGTTTATCACAAGATTGGGTTCACGGGCGTCCTGGACCCTTCGTGATGGCTTGATGAACAAGGGAGAGTATGACTAAATGTTGCCTAGTCCCTGAGCCTGTAAATTCACAATGTCAGAGATAAGATTCATGAGAAGAAGTATGTTAACAAAGGCAAGGACAAGGCTCAGATGAATTAGTTGCTAGTCTATTTATCAGAGAAGTAAATTTACCCTCTTGATAGACTTCCTCATCTGTAAGGACCTTCCAAATTCTTCATTTTCATAATTTCATATGTAAAGAACAGATGTGTGCTGCTAGATTGGTGTCTGAAAATAGTTGGCCCTTATTACTAAAGAAACATTTCTCTGAAAAATATTTCCCATTTCCACTGATAATGCCAATGTAAATTCCACCAGAATATGATAATCAGAAATTCTTAACAAGCAGCATCTGAACTAATAATGCTTTGGCATTTATTAAAATATTTCACAATGCTAAGGATATTTAGCTACATTAACAAATGACCCAAATTAACACTAGTATTATTTCTCTAAAATTGATGACTTGAGTGTAAATAACACCCGAATTACATACAACTTGAGCATTTAAAATCAACTTGCACCATACTGATACCACGTAGGGTTCTTATCATGCTGAGCTTCTTATGATTCAGTTGTAATTAGTCAGAATATACTGCAGCTGTTTGTGATTTCAGGGAAGAATAAGATGTTTATAGAGAGAAAATGTTTCATGATCTCTGCTTTTTAAAATTCCTTTCTTTGTAAGTGGTATTTTATGATATGTTTTCTTATCATTTCAAATCATAAACAAGGCTGTTAAAGAGGGTTTTATCATACATGGACAAATCACTATGTATTAGTTTCCTTTTAAACATGCACATGCAAAACTCACATTATTTTTACATTATAACAGTTTCTGGTTCTGAAAAGTACAGCATGACGGATTTTTCTCAGCTTTTTGCATTTCTGCTCTGGTACTGTGGCTAGGGGTTCTGATGCACTACTATTGCCTTCATTTTTTTTTTTTCCATTTTAGTGGTGATTTTGAAATTAAGAACTGTCTTATCAGAATATTTGAATGTCTGCATTCCCATGGTACATGCCTTCCACATTATTCTGGCTGCATTCTTTCTCTGATTTCATTCCCTAATTTCTGAGTGATATTGGAATCAGTCATGGATATAATAGTGAGGGTCTGTATTGAAAGCAAACATAATCTGTAAGATACAGCATGGCTTTCTTAAGTGCCACAAAACATAGTGTGAGAAACATCTCAAATACGTAGGAAGGCAATGATTAAATTTCACCTACAGCTTTACCTTCATTATACAAGTTTTACATCCACCCAGGGCCTCCCCCTGGATTTCCACAGAGGAGGAGGTAGTGGGGAAAGGGAGCGACCATGGGGTCACAAGAGGGGAGGGCAGGAACGGGCCATTACGTGCATGCGGTAGTAAGGAACTGGTAGAACAGAAGCACCAAGAGGTACAGTATGAAAATCAGAAGATGCAAAACATATTTCTCAGGGTTTCAAAGTAATCGGGAGAAAAGAAAAGGAGCACCTGCGTAGCAGACAGCTACTGTTTCCGCTTGACTAGAAGCTTCCTTCATCTGGTAACAGCATTGTGAGTTCTGTCTGAGAAACGCCCCCTTCCCTAGGCTGAGTGAGAGGCTCAGGCACGCTGCTCTGTCCTCCCCTGGCCGAGAGCGCAGATTTGGCCCAACCAAGGACAATCAGATGCTCCATGGAACGGGAACTGAGTGACACAAAGACTGGAGTTTTTAAAGTTGATTTATCTCAACAAGAAGAGGGTTTTGAAGATTCTTTTTTCATCAGTCTATGCTCTCCATAGATATCTCTAGTTGCTCTAGTTACTCTTCCTTTTGAAGCCTGGTGATATCATTGCTTGTAATATTACAACCCTAACTGATACATTCAGACCAAAGAGTAGGTCTCTTTTGTGATCTGGAAAAGTAAGAAAGAAAAACTCTGACTTTGACAAAGTGTACACAGGATTAAAGGATGGAGACTTTCTGCAAAATGGTGGAAAAGGACTTTGATCAGAAACAGACTGGACCTCTGGTCCACCTGAGATAAGAATACTAAACCAGAATATAAATCAGTGTGCTGTTTCCTTAGTTGACAAAGTCATAGAACCTAGTGAACAAAACAGAAGCAGAGGCAGGGATCCATGGAACAGACCAACAGCTGTCAGAGGGGAGGGGAGGGGCAGGACCGGATGAAAGAAGGTGACGGGATCAGACAAAGAACATACATGCATGACCCACAGACACAGACAACAGCGTGGTGATGGCCAGAGGGAAAGGGGGAGAGGGCAGGCAGTGGTAGAAAAGGGGGTGGGGCATGGGAACATCTGTAATAGTGTCAACAATAAAAATTAAGAAAAAAAAATGCCAGCCTCGCTGACTTGTTTGTATGTTTAGTGAGGTATTTGCACTTACATTAGGCTGCCAGTGCTTGAGAGAAACTCTGATCTAAGCAAGGTTGTTTTAATCCAAAGACTGTGCTGATGGAGGCCATTGGTTGGAATTTTTAGAACTAATCATATGACCTACATAAGTATAGAGGATCCTGGAAAATACATAAATCAATGGGAAAAAACTGATTTCTCTAGCTGAAAAAAATTTTGTACAGCAACGAACACTTTCTTAACTTCATTTTAAAAGACATAAATTCACATAACTTTTTGTCTTTCTGATATGCTGTTTTGTTGCTTATGGGTTTTGAATATAAGTTTGATTATATTCATATTATATTATATACAAATTTGATTTGGATACTTGATTAAATTGCAAATCATAAATGTTTATAAATTTTTAAAAATGTATTTTCTGTTGTCACACAATAAAGATGGCTACTTTACAATGG
This sequence comes from Glossophaga mutica, assembly GCA_039655065.1. Taxonomy (NCBI): domain Eukaryota; kingdom Metazoa; phylum Chordata; class Mammalia; order Chiroptera; family Phyllostomidae; genus Glossophaga; species Glossophaga mutica. The sequence goes on along the minus strand of CM077304.1, from coordinate 17,244,523 downwards.
AACATGCTCTGTTTTCTGGAGTCGATAAACTCAAGGTCAGCTGGAATCTACAAATTTGGATAGGCTTTATCTTGAAGGCTGTATGATAAACAAAGGCAAAGTTTCAGGACAATCCATTAGTTGACTCAGAAAAGTGTTTGGGTATATCAGGGTGTTCCCACCTTAGGGCTACTGACATGAGGAGCTGGATAATTCTTTGCTGTGGGTGGCTGTCCTGTGTATGGTAGGATGTTTTTAGCATCCCTGATCTGCAGTCACTAGATACCAGTAGCAACCCCCTCAGTTGTCCAAGTTTCCCTGGGGAGAGAGGGCACAATCACTCCCAGCTGAGAACCACTGATACATGCCATCGATGGTGAAGGGCCTTGGTTTTAGAGCCTGACAAATCTGAACTCCCTCTCGGGTCTGCTGCTTTCACACTGTTGACCTGGGAAATGTCTCATTTTTCTTATCTGTGAAATGTAGCTTTTAGTTAGGCACGCCCCCTAGATTCTTGGAGAGATGAGACAGGACGATTCAATGAGCCTGGTGATTCACCCATAGTGAAAACTCAATAAAAGGAATCATTGTTATTAATAGCAATAGAATCATAGTCCTTAAATCCCAAATGCAAATTCCCTGACTCAAATCTGCAAAATAATGACTAATCACATTTCCAGTTGTTTTGCAAAGGTTTAATAAACTAAAAAGCTAATATAAGTAAACTAAGCTTTAAATAGGATAACTCCTAAGTGAGACAGAGATGAAGTTTCTAATTAACTCTTTGAACTTGAAACTATTTCCAGAGAAATGACTGGAGTAGTGTTGCTTTCCATACATGATAGCTGAGGAAAGTAAAAATAGGAAAGAGAAAACTGAAATCAAGTAATATATCCAAAGCTCCAGGACCTAAGAAGAGAACCTTAACTTCCTCCTTCTTCCTCTAAATCCTTAGGTGTTAACAGTGAAAGATACCAAGAAAACAAGGAACTGTACTGTGGAATATTGTCACTTGGAAGTAAGATACGAAGAACAACCAAAGAAAAAAATCTAAATGAAGGAATTTCACACATGTGCATTTCAAATGCTCTCAACCGCAAAATTAGAGAAATAACAGGTGAATACATGGATTTTCAAACCACTTGCAGTACAAAAATAAACTTCTGAACTTTAGCGTTTTACTTAATAGAAAATCCTTTCTTTCTTGACTTAATTATGACCTCAGACATTCATCGGAACTTAATGCATATGAAAAAGCAATTTCATGCCAAACTTTGAGTCTGCTAAAAAATATTCTGTGGGTAGAATGACATTTTAAAATGCTGCATTAAAGCCATTAGCATTAAACTCATCCATCTGGGAATTTAATGTGCTTTTCCCCCAGACTCTGGTGTGCACTCAGGTGAGTACAGCTGTTAACCATAAACAAATGGTTGTTGGGAAGGGGCAGTTTTATAGTTGCTTAAATTCCAAGTTCGCTTTGTCTGAGAATGTTCAAATAGTGCTTTGATTTGTGGGGACTGTGGAGATGAAAGACTCAAATTATTTTGTTAGGAGTTTCTGCTCAGAAAAGGAATCCTGATTACTGCTTTAACCGTGCAAGTGTGTCGGTGACAGGGCCTCTCAGAAGTATGTCACCTGGGCATCCAGGCCACAGTGAATAATCTTAGAAATCTTCTCTATAAAAGTAAATTGCATGGTCCAAGCAATGTGCTACTCTCCTACAACAAGCCATGCCATGATTAAAATTGCTGTAACATTAAATGGCACAAGTATGCCTTGTAAATAGAAGGTATTCAACAAATAATTCTTGATGGAAATTTTATCTCCATTCACTTCAGCAAGTTAAAATGAAGTTGCAAAGGCTTTTGAAAAGTCACATAAAAAGAAGAAAAACAAAACCAAAAAACCCAGGAAGAAAAAAAACCACACAGCTATTCGATGGCAGTTTGTCTAGAAAACACGCTGCTGAATCCCACTGCGGCTCCAGGTCAGACCATTACATCATGGGCATGTTGATTGTTTCGATGAGAGAAGTTTACCTGTTCATTTAATCTACGACATCCTTCACTCAACGTATGCCACCCACACACATCTCTTTATTTAGAGATGCAACTTTCGAATAAGCTCAAGTGTTGAATGGGTAAAGCACTTGGTCATTGTTCTCTAGGATATCATTCTTGAACAAAACAAGCTATTGTACCCCCCCCCCCCCCCCCCCCCGCTTTTGAATGGCTGGTATCTGAAGAAACGCTTGAGGCAAGCACTGTAGACTGTATTCCCTGGGATACAAAGAGATCATCAGTGAAAATTCCAGAGTCTGGAAACTGAAATCAGGGCAAGGAAAAGTAAATTAACATGAAAGTGTTCTCCTTTATCAACAAATTGTGACAGTAGTTTTTGTATTCCGCCATAACGAACCTTTTCAAAGTTTTCTAAAACTTTGAAAGTTTTCAAAGTAACTCCAAAATTTAAGTTCCCAAAAATGATTTACAGAAGAACAAACTATTAAGAAAAAGCATATATCTTCCCAAGATAACTACTTTTAAGATACTTGCATGTTTAAATACCAGTCTATTTTTTAAAAAATGCTTCATTGTGTTGTATTAAATTGCATCTCCCACAGACGGTTACAATAATGTTGCCCATTCCATAGGTTCTTCCAGAAGTTTGCAAAGTTCCCATTAATTAGTACAGCCTTGTCCCGTCTGTCCCCTTAAAACTGGGCAAGTCTGTGGCTCGAGTGTAAGGACCTGTAACTTCCACAGCTAGGTAAGGAAATGCAGTGCAACTTCATGGGTACTGGTACGCTCGGGCCACTGCCAGCCTCCCTGTATGGCCAGCGATTCTCTAATTAAGAAAGCCTCAAGCCGAAGATCAAATCCAGCGAAGACTGTCAGATCACTTGGTAAGACTTCAAAAAGATCTAAGGCTATTACTTCATAGAATATTTAAGAAATAAAAAAGGCTCCTGAGGATCTTGAAGGCAAGCCTCATAAGGCCTTAAATAATATAGGGCTTTTAAGCATCTTAAGCATGTTACCCCTCAGCAGACTCACAGGGAAACCAAAAGTAGAGAGGATAGCCCTTTTTAAAAAACTTGTTATTGAATTTATTAGGGCAACATTGGTTAATAAAATTATATAGGTTTCTGGTGTACAATTCTGTTGTGTAATAAATGACCTGCATATTGTATTGTGTGTTCACCACCGCAAGTCGTCTTCCATCGCCATTTAAACCCCCTTTACCCTCTCCTACCTCCCGTACCCCCTTTCCCTCTGGTAATCACCACACTGCTGTCTGTGTCTATGAGGAAGTGACTCACTGATAACCAACAGAATGTGACAGAAGTGATGCTGGTATACCTTTTGAGGCCAAGTCAGAAGGACAATGTTACTGCCACCTTGCATCTGGAACACTCGCAACGGAGCCCGGCACCACCATGCAAGCAGTCAGCTGCCCTGACGGCAACACGCCTTGAGGAGACGTCAGCTAGCCCCTGCAGGGAGACCTCGTGGAGATGCCCAGGGACCATTTAAAAGAGAGAGAGGCGGGGCCTGTCTCCCACGTCCACAGCCCCACCCTGTTCCAGCTCCAGCTGCTGTCTGACCACGACTGCGTAGGAATCGCAAGACAACATCAACTGGTGAAGACTCTTCTGAATCTCTGAGTCATGAAAACTTTGAGATGATATAATTCTTCCTGTTTAATCTACTAAGTTTTGGGGTGCCTTGTTGCACAGCAGTAGTAACAGAAACATCTCTTCTAAAAAGAGACTGTGCATTTAGTTCCACTTTTTTAACAGAAGAGCACACAGATCCTGGACCCTCATTACTCAGCTTTATTTCTGTCTGTACAGAAGAGTAAGAAAAAAATAACGAGCCAGCTGCCACCAGAAGGTCTACATTTGAGAGCAAAACAGGTTTGCCTTCTTTTAAAAATTGTCACGTATTACCATGGACTATTAAAAGTTACTTAATCCTTTTGTTTTCCTATCTGTTGCTCAGTGATAATGCCTATGAAAGAATTAATGTATGGATTAAGCGGAATGAATTAATACATGGGAAAGACTCCTGTATGCTGTCTGACATGTAACTGCCTGACTTAGTTCTGGACCTACCTGGTGACAATCCATATGGATATTTCTGAGCAAAAAGCATGTTCCATCAGGACAGTATATGCAGTGCAGAAGAAGGATGGAAGCAATGGCATCTCATCAGAAAACAGGCATACCACCTTCTCCCTTTTGTGAAGCTAGCAGGCGGTTCTTCCCTGCACTCTGGCAGCCACAAGCAAGACTCGGCCTCACCACCATGCCCGGCCCTTAGCACAGTGCCAGGCACTGCCGAAGTGCTTAGCAAACACTTTTCAAATGAACAAATGGAGTAATATATGAACCTGAACTCATGTGTGAAAAAATAAAGCAAAAAAAAAAAAACCAAGCTAGAGACACTGTTTATCCCTCTCTCCACTAAGCAAAACTTAATGGACTCTTGAGTTCTTTCAGGTAAGGGCTGAGACTTTTATGTCTGTATCGCAGTGACTAACAGTGACTGAAGCAAAAGAAGTAAAAGAAGTGCTCCGTAAATATAGTCTGAAGAAAGGGAAAAGCACGTCTGTAACACACTTCCTAAATATACAAAAACACAGCCAGCCTTTAGGGAAAATCAGAAGAATCAGAAGAAGGTCTGCTTCTCTAGACCCACTTACACTCTTAAGAATTCTTAAGTAAGGGATCCAGTTTATGGGAACTAACAGTAATTATAGTAAGTAAAAGTGGTATAAGTATTTTACAATTATGCATAACGAGATTGTTGAGATATGGGATAACAGGATGTTAAGAGCACAAACCCCCCAGCCAGGACGTATGGGCGACAACCTCATACCCATTCTCTTCCAACCATACGAATGTGGGCAAGTGACTTGTGAAAGGCTCCGTGCTTTACTGACCCATTTAGAAATCACAGATCACAGGTGTTCTTACCTAGGCACTATTGTTGTAAGGATTAAATGAGTTAATACATGCAAAAACATGTAGAACAGTTCATAATAATAATAGAGATGATTTACCTATACAAGTCTGACTGGAAATGACAACTTTCATTGCTGAAACAAAAGAATCCATTTTAAGTACTCTAAAATTATTTGAAATTCAGAAATGCCTCTGGCTGAGTGAAGAAAATTGCTACATAAGGCTTTAAAAGTGGTTACATAAGGACCCCCATACAATACACAATACGGTAAAGCTAGAATCTTCTGTCTTGAATTTGTCAAAATGAACTAAAAATAGATGAAGAATAATAAATACTGAGCTGTAAATGCTAGTGTCTACGTAGGATAATTTAGTGGCAATAAATCTAAGCCGATTCGCTGTTATGCCAAGACATTTTCCTAATGAAATCTAATGCAGTTGACTTTTTCTGTTTCATTACTGAGGATTATAATTATGTGTTCTAAAAGTTGTCTGAATTTCATACCATCAAGGAACACTAAAGCAAAGAAGAGAGACATACTAATACTTAGAATTTCTTCTGCAGACTTGCCTTCCTGTAAAGAATACAATGAGTACTCCCTGGAGTAATCCTCGTTAGCCTGCATAATGAACGCCGCGAGAAAGGGAGGCACTTCCACTTTTCCCTCGTCAACATCTATAGGAACTCGTCTGACTGAGTTAAGCTAGGCCATTTCCAATAATTGCAGGCACAGGGGTCTATCACAGATCCTCTCCTGGGAGAAAATTTATTAATGTAGGCAAAGTTGGTGTAATACAGCATGTCTGATCTCGTTTTAGTTCTTAGTTGCCTTAATACCAATTCAGAGCTTTGGCCAGCTATAGAGAGGTCTAAATGTTTTACAACAGTAAGCAGATACACATTACAAACAATGCTTTCTTTCAGGCTATCTAAAGACATTTTATTAGGATGCACCGGTCAGAATGGCTATCATGAACAAATCAACAAACAACATGTGCTGGCGAGGATGTGAAAAAAAGGGAACCCTAGTGTACTGTTAGTGGGAATGCAGACTGGTGCAGTCACTGTGGAAAACAGTAGGGAATTTCCTCAAAAACCTAAAAATGGAACTGCCTTTTGACTCAGCGATTCCACTGCTGGAATTATACCCTAAGAATCCCGAGACACCAATTCAAAAGAACCTATGCACCCCCATCTTCATAGCAGTGTTATTTACAATAGCCAAGTGCTGGAAACAGCCTAAGTGCCCATCAGTAAATGCGTGGATCAGAAAACTGTAGTACATTTACACAATGGAATATTACATAGCAGGAAGAATGGAGCTCTTATCCTTCATGAGAGCATGGATGGAACTGGAGAATATTATGCTAAGTGAAATAAGTCAGGCGGCAAAAGGCAAATACCACACGATCTCACCTATAGGAGGTACCTAATGAACAAACAAACAATAGAACCAGAGGATGGAAACAAGGAACAGACTGAGCGTGACCAGAGGGGAGTGTTGAGGGGGATATGGGTGGAAAGAAGGGGACGGGACTAGTCAAGGAACATGTATGAATGACCCACAGACAAGGACAACAGTGTGGAAATTGACTGTGGGAGTGGAGTTGGGGGGGCCTGGGCAGAGGAGAACAGAGGGGGTGGAAATTGTGACAACAAACTGTAATACAACAAAAATAAAGTACAACAAAAATAAAAATACAACAAAAATAAAAATATTTAATAAAAAATTAGCAGAACTTGGAACTTCCGGCCAAGATGGAGGCGTAGGCGGACACACTGTGCCTCCTCTCACAACCAAAATTAAGGACAACAAATATTTAGAAACAAGAAAACAACCAGAACTTATAGAAAATTGAACTGTATGGAAGTCCAACAACCATTCATCCAGATCGGTAAGAGGGGCGGAGTCGAGGTAGGAAAAAGTGGAGATACGGACCCAGGAACGCAAGTAGCAGCGGCTCGCAGTTCCCAGGTGCACGGGCGGTGGCTGGCGGTCCTCGGGCGCCCAGGCGGCAGCTGGTGGACCCTGGGCACAGAGGGGCAACTGTGCAGACCCAGTGAGGACACACAAGGTGGCTGGCTGACCAGGGGGTCCCACATTCGCGCACGCAGATGGTCCAGGCAGAGGGGAAGTGGCGGAAGGGACTGAATCCAGGAGAGAGCGGAGCAGGCGCCATTGTTCCCTCTCAGACCCCGCCCCCACAAACAGCGTCACAACCCAGTGACTGGGCTGCCCCACACTGGGGAGCACCTGAGGCTCCACCACTCACTACGTAACAGCATACGCGTGCGCAGATAATCCAGTCGAACGGGAAGCAGCGGAAGGGACCGGAGTCCGGAAGAGAGCGGAACAGGCGCCATTCTTCCCTCTCGGACCCCGCCCCCACCTATAGCGTCACAACCCAGCAACTGGGCTGCCCCGCCCTGAGGAACACCTAAGGCTCCACCCCTCATACGTAATAGCTGCGACCAGACTAAAACTAAAACCAAAACAAAACAAAACAAAAAACCCCACCAAAAATGGCTCAAACCGGAGAAAAAATGAAAACCCCAGAGTCAATTCCTCTAAGCAACGAAAAGATAGCCAACCTATCAGATGCACAGTTCAAAGCACTGGTCATCAAAATGCTCACAGAATTGGTTGATTTTGCTCATAAATTAGATGAGAAAATGCAGGCTACAATATGTGAAATGAAGGAAGACGCATGGGGAACCGATAGAGATGGAAGGAAAACTGGGACTCAAATCAATGGAGTGGACCAGAAGGAAGACACTAACAACCAAACAGAAAACGAGGAAGAAACAAGAATTCAAAAAAAGGAGGAGAGGCTTAGGAACCTCCGGGACATCGTTAAGCATTCCAACATCCGAATTATAGAGGTACCAGAAGGGGAAGAAGAAGAGCAACAAGTTGAAAACTTATTTGAACAAATAATAAAGGAGAACTTCCCCAATCTGGCAAAGGAAATAGACTACCAGGACATCCAGGAAGCTCAGAGAGTCCCAGAGAAGTTGGGCCCAAGGAGGAACACATCAAAGCACATTGTAATTACATTAGCCAAGATTAAAATGAAGCAGAGAATTCTAGAGGCAGCAAGGGATAAGGGGACAGTCACCTACAAAGGAGTTCCCATCAGACTGTCAGCTGATTTCTCAAAAGAGACCTTCCAGGCAAGAAGGGGCTGGAAAGAAATATTTGAAATCTTGAAAAGCAGGGACCTACATCCAAAATTGCTCTTTCCAGCAAAGCTGTCATTTAGAATGGAAGGACAGATAAAGCGCTTCTCAGATAAGGTCAAGTTCAAGGAGTTCATCATCACCAAGCTCTTATTATATGAAATGTTAAAGGGACTTATCTAAGAAAAAGAAGATCAAAAATATGACAATGAAAAGACAGCAAACTCACAGCTATTAAGAACCACACCTAAAACAAAAGCAAACTAAGCAAACAACTAGAACAGGAACAGAACCACAGAAATGGAGATCATATGGAGGGTTAGCAACAGGGGAGTGGAAGGAGGAGAGAGGGGAGAAGGTACAGTAGCATAGATAGTGGGTAGAAAATAGACAGGGGGAGGGTAAGAATAGTGTGGGAAATGTAGAAACTAAAGAACTTATGACACAAGGACATGAACTAAAGGGGTGAATGTGGGTGGGAGAGGGTGTGCAGGGTGGGGGGAATGATGGGGGAGAAACGGGACAACTGTAATAGCATAATCAATAAAATATATTTAAAAAAAAGAAAAAAATTAGCAGAACTTGATTACTAAGTGAAAAAAATAAAGACATTTTGTTAGGATATAGTTTTTTCCCCTTTCTTTTCATTTTCTTTCTTTCTTTTTTTGTAATTAAAATGCTAGTAATTGCTTAACTTTGTCTTTTAGGAGATATGTTCAAGAAATATTTAGGAAATAATGTCATGTCCTGTAATATCAAAAAAAGCAGAACTTTTTCTTTAATGAAGAAGGGGTAGAAAGAACAAGTTATGAACTAGGCTGTGAGCCAGTCATGAACTAGGCTGTGAGCAATGTAATTGTATTTTCCAGCATCCATGGTACCGTGGATATTTGTTACAATAGAAAAGAAGGTCTTGAGTGAACTTAAAGTTCGACTGATTCTGAATGAATTTTGTTAGCATACTGACCAGAAAAATTCTTTTTGACCACATTTTACAAATTCACACTTAAACTTACTTTGGGTTGTTTAATTTTTTTCAGATTAGTTTTGTTAATTAATTGCTTTACTTCTTTTCTTTATTCTTTTTTTTTTTTTAAAATCAGGTAACAATTCATCTACTGACACTGTACTTAGTACCAGAGATTCCAGCAGAAAGGCATCATCTCTGTAATCACTAAGCTCATGATAGAGTAAAAACAAAACACACAGAGGCACTTAGGATGGGCCCTAAACCCAATGACTGCTGTGTTTATAAGGAGAGGAAAGGACACAGGGACACAGAGAAGAAGGCCATGAGTAGATGGAAACAGAGATTGAGATTATGTTGCCACAAACCAAGGAGCACCCAGCAGCTCAAGAGGCAAGGATGGATTCTTCCTGAAATCATTGTAGGTAGAATGGCCCTCCCTGCTCACACTTTGATTTCAAACATCTAGCATCCAGAACAGTGAGAAAATCGATTTCCATTGTTTTAGGACACCTAGTCTGTGGGACTGTTTTGCAGCAGCCCTGGGAAACTAACACAGCCACGTTGACTTTGAGGTGCTGGCGGGACATCTAAGTGGAGCGGTCAAAAAGAAAGATGAATTTAGAGGCATCAAACTCCAGTTTGGGCTGGAGATAAAACTTTGAGGAACATCAGCATATGATTGAGCAATAAAGCCCCAGGTGGGGCTGAGATCACCCAAGGGCCATCTGTGGACTGAGAGGAGAAGAGGATCTAGTCCAGATCTGAACCCTGAGGAATAGTAACTTTGTAGGAGCAGGTGGGATAGAGGTACTCACAAAGGAAGAACAGGATAAAGACTACAGAGATGGAAGGAAGATTGGTAGAGTGTGGTGTCACAGAGCCACACACAAAGAGGCTCCCACAGGTTAAGTGAAGCAGTTTTGTCGAGTAAGATAAAAACTTCATCCATTATATTTAGGAATAGACAACCCTGGGAACCTAACTGAGATTTCAGGGCAATTAGTGGCATGGTTTTGGGGGAGTGACCTGCAGATGAAAAAGTGAATCCGGGAAGAGTAGACAACTCTCTCCAGGAGGCTGAGGGAGAGGGAGGAATCCTACTGTAACTAGAGATAGACAAGGGATTAAGGGGCAGGGTGGGGGTGGGGGAAGGCTTTTTCTATGACTTTCATCAGTATTTGAATCTCACTACAGATAATTGTGTTTGTATCTCATGAGGCACCCTGATGTTTAGATAGTGAAGACAAAACAAATAAAACAGTACCTTATTGTTGGTCGTAAAACTGCTCACTAAATTATAGCAAAACAACCAGAATGTATTTTACAGATACTAATCTGAAAAGTCAGTAAATGAAAATCTGTTGTTGGTACAAGTTTTCTGCATAATTTATAAAGAGGAAAGTTATAGGCAGGATAATGTTTTGAAATAAAAAGCATCTGACTCATAGTGGAGATGAAGAGCAGTGAATGACCCATGATAGAAATTTATCTTATTGTTTACATACAGGGCAGAGAACATTCAAAACCGATAAAGCATCAGTCACTTCAAAGCAAAATGACTTTAATGAGGTGAGTCATGGTGCCACCCAGGGAAATGAATCAGGTGCCCATATGCCCAATCTTCATCATAATTACAGATTTTATCCCCTTTTAAGTGAAAACCAAAGTCAGGTAACAACTAATATCTCTGTAGAACAAATTCAGCCAAATGGGAATATATAAAGGCCTAAGAAGTACACTGCAAATAAAAATGGGATGCAGTTTTTCCAGAAAGAAAGAAGGAAGGAAGGGAGGGAGGAAGGGAGGGAGGAGGAAGGAAGGAAGGAAGGAGAAAGAATTAAAGAGAACACTACTTTGTGTTAATGTTGTGCCTGTTGGCCCCAAGGACTTTTAAATGCTGTTATCGTGCCCTTTATTCCTGCTGACTTTGGCACCTTCACCCCTTGGAATAACTCCAGGAGCTTTTTCTCAACATAGAAGTCTTAGATATTGTGCCCAAGGCTCCTGTGGCTTTTCTGCTCAAGCAGGAGACTGAGAAACATCCCTGTCTCCTCCCAGCCCCTTCGCCTCTACCTTCCATAGTCCTCGTAAGCCCTATAAATTCTACATCTCAAATACCTCTTTCTCTTCTTCCCCAGAGCCACAGCCCGGATCTAAGCTGCCATTGACTCACCTATGCCAAGTCTCACTTCTACTGCCTTGCCCCCTCTAAGAGAAACCACAGCAATGGCTATAGTGAACTTGGACAAATGCAAAGCAGACATCATTCTGCTGCTTAAAACCTTGGGTGATTTCCCACGAGGGCCACAGCAAGCCTGTCTGAGCTCCCATCCCTGCTCTGAGATAAGCAAAGAATGAGTCAGATTTCAGACCCGACTTCCCCCGGGTCAGGCTTTTTACAGAGTGCAGAAATAGCAACACCCTTTGCCCTTAGAATGAAATCCAGGCTCTTTAAGATGGCCGTACAGACCTGCAGCCTGTCTCTGCGAACCTCGTGCCAATCTTTCACTCACGCTCTCTGAACCTGCTGTCCTGGATCAGTTCCAGTTCCTTGAACATAGCGTGTTCTCAGTTACATCTTTGCCAAACCTCCTGCTGTTGGAAAAATCTTCTCTGTCCTGATAACTCCTGCTCACTATTAAGATCTTGACAGAAATATTACTTCCCATCACAGGACTTCTCAGACCTCCTCAATTAGAGTCAGTTTTCTTGCCACACACCCTAGAGCACTTAACTGTGCCCCTGCATAGCACTCATTAGGATATAATGAAATTGGTGGCAGAAAGGCTGCCTTCTCTGATGGACTGCTTGCTCAATGAGGGCAGACTTTATCTATTTGACCCCCACTGTGTTATCTGTATATGGTGACATATCTGGCACATAGTAGATGCTCAAGAAATATTTATTGGCTGAATAAATGACCAAATGCATCATGGGAAAAGCCTGGAGTCCTTGTTGCAGCATGGTGGAAAAGGTTTTGTCAGAATGTAGGTTCTGGTCCTAGCTCTACCACTGACTTACTAATTAAGCAAGTTTCCTTAACCACTGTGAACCTAATTTAAATGGAATGGAATCCATTCCATTTAAAATGGTTATCATACTACTTTACCTACAAGACTGTCAAGAGACTGAAAGTAGGTGAAAAGGGACAATATTTATTATTATTATTATTATTATTATTATTATTATTATTTTCATCCTCCCCCAAGGACATGTTAGTTGGTTTTAGAGATAGGGAAAGGAAGAGAGAAAAACGTCAATATGAGAAACATTCATCAGTTGCCTCTTGCACGTGCCCCAACTGGGGACTGAACCTGCAACCCAGGCATGTGCCCTGACCAGAAATGAAACCCATGCCATTTTGATTTATGGGACAATGCTCCAACCAACTGAGCCACACTGGCCAGGACAAAGGGACAATATTTATTGATTGTCTACCATGTGCAAAGTCCTATGTTAGGTTTGGCCACCTACATTATTGCCAAAGAAAAAAAATGTGTCTCTGAAAGGTTATCATCTACCTAAATATTACCGTATGTGATGAAACAAGGACTTAAGTCCAAATTTCTCTGTTTCCAAAGGCTCTGCTTTCTTTTCCTTTCTCATTTTCTTTCCCTTCTAGCCATACTGTATTAACATCCATTTGACTAATTATTCAAGCCATATGGCAAGCATTACTTGTTCTGTGAAACCACCTCTGACTTTTCTAAGCGGATTTATATGCCCTTGTCTCTAAGTTCACATTATACTAATGTAGTAACATTAGATTTTAATTATTTGCTTACCACAAAGTCTTTCAGAGAAGGGACCATGTCTTTTTCATTATTATATGCCCAGTATCTCGCCTGGGTGTTGGTACTTTGTAAGTACTGAATGAGTATTTGTTAAATAAATGAATGAACTTTATCTAGCATTATTAATAAATTTGGTAATATAACTTTTGTTTAATTTTATGTATAGTTTTATATTTATTTTTAACCAACTATAATTAAGGTCTCAGCAACAATGGCTTATATGCTTGAGGTTGCTAAGATGGTATACAGTGAACGTAAGACACCAGCTCTTATCCAATAATAAACATCTGATTTTAGATAAATATATTAAAGATAAATTTTAAAGAATAGCTAATAATTTCCTGAAAGGCAATATGTCAAATATGAGGAATGAGAAAATGGTTCAGGTTCATTTCAAATTTGATATTTTGGCCTTAATTTTCTATATGGCAACTTCAGGGAACAAATACATTGTTAGTGCATAGCAAACTACTCAGCTTGCAGAACTTGACATATTATTTATAATTAATAGTAGAAACAAAACCAAGTTACAAATTAATGGCCTACAGCACATCAATGGATTAGGAGACTAAAATAGAACTGAAGGTTTCCTTTACATTTTAATGAAAATAAGAACTATTTACTTGATATTCAAATCAAGAAAATACATAAAAAGCACTTTGAACTTATGTACTATATGATCTAAATTCTTCATCGAAGACAACAGCTTGTCCAAATGCTAATTGTTAGGAACTGAAAGATTTGTTTAGTTAATAATGCTTCCTTTCACGTGTGCTATGTGCTTTCTAGAAGGAAATCTGAAATCTATTATTAGTCAACTCTGCTTATCTGAGTTAAGAACAAGAAACCAGACATCTGTGCTAACAGAAAGAGCATAGACATACAATAGACTTGTTTCAGACCTAAAAGGGTGGATAATACAAAAATTACATCCTTGACTCTGGAATAAATGCTGCTTCTTTGCAACATATTTGGCTTTCTACTACATGCCATCAGTTTTTCTAAGGAAGGAGAACAATGCTTTGGAAAACCCACAAACGCACGCAAGTTGAGAGGTCACTTTCGATCCTGTGAACTGCTTACCAGAGGTGAGAATTCTGTCAGTGACATCCATTCTGCACATTGGATTTTGATCATTACTAATATGTTAAAAGCTCTTGTTCTCAAGGCTCCAGGTCCTGATAGAAGATTTTCAAGCTCACACATGGCTAATGCAGGAGCTAGCAAAAGCAGTGGTGGAAAAAAGGCAGTTCTGGGAAAGAAGACACTTGCTTTGACCTTGCGAAAGAACAAAGATCCTTAAAGTTTTTCCTGTCGTTTAAAAAATTAAGCCTTAGACATTGGTCCACTAGAATAAACAGGGGAAGGAAGTTAGTGCACATTGCAGATATAATGCTTTCTAGAGTGATACAAATAATTTTGGTAATGCTGGGTCAACTACTCTATAATTATCTACGAAAACTGAAGAGCCTCCCAATGTAAATAACCGCTATCTTTTCATGCACGAAATGAGATCAATTATGTAACAAAAAATTTACATTAAAGATGGCATTTCTCTCTGAGGCATTTTAGGAAATGACCAATGAAAGGTGGTCTCCATGGCTCAGAAGAAAGCAATAGAGGCAAGAGGAAAGCTGGTCTGGCCTTACTGCATAGATGGAAACAGGCACACAGTAGGTGACACAAGTCCAGCCAAGCAAATGTTCAGTTACTCAGTCACTTACCACTTACTGGGCATCTATTGTATACCAGGTGCTGGGGTTACATCTTCACTGAGAAAGGGTCCCTGCATTTAAGGACCTCACAGACACATAAACAAATATTTTTTATATAAAGTAACTAATAGTACAAGTGTGTTAAGAGTGCGGTGGGAGGCACAGGGATGAAAGACTTTCTGGAGCTACAGAAGGCTCCACCAATGCGATGATCTTTAGCCAAATTCCATACAAGAACTGAAGTTTACCAGTTAAATTAGACGAACAGGCAGTTCAAACTGATGGAATGTACTCAAAATCAGGAACCATGAACGCCAAGGACAATGTACTTAAGAGTACATGGGGGATTTGGGTGGAAGTGAAGCGAAAGTTATAGACAGATGATCGGGGACTTTGGTGGGTGTGCTAGGCATTTGGGCATTCTTATGCAGCCAGAGACAAGGCCCAGGAGCCTGTAAAGCAATGGAGTGGCGCAGTCAGGTACCTGCTTCAGAAAACCAACCCTGCTGGCTTTGAGAAAAAGCCAAGTCCTGGAGCACGGAGGCCCAGTTGGGAACCATCAATCATTTAAGGATTTCAAATCTGTATGTCCTAACGTAGTTTCCTACCATTGGGTTTGTCTTAAATTGCACACCTAGAGCTTCCGTTTCTCAACTTAGTACCTATCAAAAATGGTGGGATGGCTATGTGTAAGTGCATTAACCGAGCTGGGCTTGGGGATGTGGACTGAAGGAGACACGTTTCAAATTCTTCTCTCTCGGTTTTGTCTGTACTCTCAGTGACAGCAAGGGACCAGTGCTGATCAGGGAGGTTCCTTAGGCCAAAGCAGGTAGAGAGAAAGTCTCCCTTTCTGCCAAATCAGGTGAACATCAAACATTGTGTTCATTTTCTATCTCTGCAGAACAAATTACAATAAGCTTAGTGGCTTCCAACAACATCTTCTATTATCTCACAGAGCTGGGAGTCTGGGCATGTCTTAACTGGTTCTTCCACAAGGGGTGGACGCATCTAGCTGCCACCCAGGTGTCAGCCAGGCTGGGAACCTCCAGGAGCCTCAGGGTGTGGCCCTCGCACTGGTGGTGGTTGGGTGGTTGGGTAACCAAGCCAGCCATGGAGACAGAGTCTGCTGCTTCAGGTTGCTAACTGCAAGACCCTTATTTAAAGGAATCACTTGTTTATTTTCAAGCCACAGAAGAAAACCGCTCTTTTGAGTAAATTAAAGTAATTAAAGACCTTGATTATACGCTCTGAATTCCTTTACCTTTGCCATAAAACGTATCATGACTGTGCAAGTGATACCCTATCACCTTTGCCATTGGCTAGTAGCAAGTGACAGGTCTCACACACACTCAGAGGTGGAGGGAGGGGATTCGCACAAAGGTATGAATACAGGAGGGTGTGAATTGCAGATCCATCTTAAACTTCTGCCTATCACAGATGCCAAGCAAGAGTCAAGTAGAAAAACTGAAATCACTACAGCCCAGAGCCAGGCAGACAGGGGGCAATCGGGTTATCAGGTAGGGAGGAAGTTAACCAGGGGAATGTCTGGAACAAGTTCTGCCCTGGGCTGGCTCACTGTGGCCTGACGCATGCAAGAGAAACCTGCTGGGGCCCAGGCAGACACCACACGATGCACCAGCCTGACACAGACAGATGTAATAGAAAGGGGGGGGGGTGATCTCCCAAAAGAAGACTGTAGAGACAGAAGATGTAAATAGAAGAAAAGGTCTAGCAGTTTGGAGACTGTTTTCAACTGAAGGTAGCACAGACCTGGAAATATCAAGCTTATTCATATATAAGGTCAGCTTTTCTTTCACCACTTCACATGTAGCTCTAATGATCATTCATCTATCACACGGATAAAAGTGATAACAGGGAGATTTTTCAAGAGCTATAAGCAGTCTGATAGAGAAAATCAGGAGAGAAAAAACTATCGAGCAAACCAAAGTAGACAAGATAATTAGAGAGAAGATATATGCGGCACTGAATTTGAATTGCAAAGAAAATTTCAGCTAACAAAGCAGTTATATTTTCACACAAATTAATGGAAGGTAAAAGCAAGAGAAAATTGAGTTAATAAAAGATTAAATTAGAAAAAAAAGACTTAGAACACAAAAGCTTCGAAGTGGTTCCTCTCCCATCTCTGCTGCTCACTTTGGATGCATCGGCACATGAGGAAGTCTGTTCTCCCTAGCAGGGACGCAACATTCAGGTTTTGCCTCCCTCCCACCCCAGGGCACAGAAAACTGGAGCACAGAACAAATGGGAATTCCAGCTCTGCTCATCCGTAGGTTGGCCTGCTGGTTCCCAGCAACTTTGTGGATTTAAGATTCTGGTTTCCTGGCTGGACCTCCGCCTCTGGCTGCTCTGCATTTCTTCTGAATTCTTAGGGCCTGGGCTCTGCGCTCTGCCCAGGAATAACAGCAATACCCATCATCCTAATGGTCACAGTTGCTAAGCATTTATGAAACTACATTGATTAAGCATGTGTTAACGTTCATGCATTTTTTATTAGAATGGTACTGACTCAGTATCATAGGGATGGTATTTTTTTTTTAAAGATATTAATATGTTTCCATTCTTAAGTTGAGTTCTGTTGGAAACCTGTCTTCCCCCAGGTCTACCCTGGAGACTTAATGCTCAGAAGAGGCAGAAAACAAGATTCTGAGAAATTTGAATAGGAGGGATGGGGAAATAGTTCTGCATGGGTGTGCTAAACTTTCCTTTCTGGGCTTTCGCCTGGAGCGGTTATAGTGAAATAAATAGGTGACAGGAGAACATAAGGAAAGAGGGACCCACGTTCCAAATCCCAGTGAGATTCTGGGTATGGCCACTTCTGAGTAAACGTGGTGGTGCTACACAGTATGGACTAGCAAGGTCTTGAGTATCCATTTCTCTGAGCCTTGCGTATTTTCCTTCATTATGAATGAGACCCAGGGATTCCTGTGGCCTCCCGAAGGGGTTCTCAGGGGTTAGGGTGGCCAGATGGCAGATGTGGCAGATGTAGAGAGCCCACCTTACCAATGGCAGATAAGGTGAAGGTGAACCAGCCAAAAAGAACTGGCTCTGGCCTGACCCACCCCCTACTGTCCCTTCTTCCAAGCTAACCTCAGGCCCCACCCACTAACCATTTGCCAGGAATTTAAACAAAAAGCTAACTCAAACTTTCTCCTTAATTTTTGCCAGGAGTTTAAACAAAAAGCTAACTCAAACTTTCCCCTTAATTGCCTGATCTTTGCCCTCACTGGTTACTCTCCAAGGAAGACTTTGATTTTAGTTCACAGAAAAAAAAAATAGGAGAGATCAGACAGTAAAAGGAAATTAGATAATTTCTCTCTGCTTACAAACCTGCCAATGAATTCTCATTGCTCTTAAGGCTTTAAAATCTCAAGACACAAACCAAAATCCTGACCACCACATATAAGACGTTGCACAACTGGACTTTTACTCCCTCCGTGGCCTCTGTAGGGCCATATTTGGACAAATAAATTTGTTTCCCCTCTGCAAGCTTTGCATACCCCCACGTGAGGTCAGTCACACTCTTAGATACTCTCACAGCACCATGGACTTTTTCATAATGCCACACACTGAGTAAATATCCTGATTGTATGCTGCCCAAACAAACCCACAGTCTTATTTCAACTAATTTCACTCAGAATAACAAGTTCCCACCAGATTGTATGTACTAACTGAATCACATTACTCCAACATCTAACTATGTGATATATTTGCATAGTTTTAAATATTGAAAAACAGTGCACGTTTTCTTTTTTTTGTCAAGCATTTACTAGCCTCTGTCTTGTCCTCTATATGATGTAAAATGGGCACAGAAAGGCACTGAAGAAGAGTCACATGATACCAGAGGGGACCGGGAAAAGGAAGCATGGAAGAGGCATTTCATGATTTATCAAGAACTGATAAGAACATATTTTTACTATTATATACATGTACACATATATATGATATTTGGTATAAAAACGCTTTACTTTTGGCTATCAAAAACTTAGTCAATTTCAAGTACTGAACGTGACAATAAATAATTCAGATAACTTATTTATTGCACATTATTTAAAAAAAAAAAAACCTAAAGCTTAAAGATATAATTACACATTATTTTCACTAATCCTTAACTTCCTCCATGTCAGCTCACCCTGAATCTGAGCTGGGAGCTTAAAGATCATCTCAGCACCTGGCTTTGGCCTTCCTGCTGGCTAAAGACCAAAGCCCCCCTCAGCTGTCATGCACCCAGTGGCTGCTGGGATAACACTGTCCCAGCTTCAGGAGGTCTATTTCCAGTCCATGCGAACTAATTAAAAAGAAGGCCTTCATTTGCCTTCCTGGCAGTCCCTGAGCAGTGCGTGAAAGGTCCACGCCACCTTCTCTGTTCTAATTTTAGTTCTTTTCTGATGTTTCTTCTCCCCTTTCAGAAAAGCATCCTATGCTGCTAAGCACTGAAAAGCTTTTGTTTTTGTTATTGCTCCTATTTAGAAAGAAGTACTTTTCCACTACCCGTTTTAGATCTCCCCTCTCCCATCAGTTTTCTCCCGCAGGGGGTGATGGTTTGGAACTACTAACAAGACTGGAGATAATTATTTACCCAGAATAGTTAAATTCTTTACCAGGTGCCCAAAGGTGCTAGCCAACAAAATTCTTGATATACATAGAGCTTTCTGGAAACAACTTTCCATAAGGAGGAAGCATCTTTTATTACTGGTGATCCTCAGCTTCTTTTCCCTGAATTACTGAATTCTTTTCAGTAATTCACAACGCACCTCTCTGGGACATTTTCATGGAGGAACTCAAAACTCACAAGTCACTCATTGTGGGCTAAAGCACTGTTTCTCGGTCTTTTAAAGCTGATACCCTTTACTTGGATGAATATAAAAGTATCACATAGCTTCCTCCCACCTCACTCTATCCCACTAAAAAAAAATAATTGTCTTAACTATCTACTCAGCTTATCTACTTGGATATCCAAGAATGTTTCAAATTAAAAAGTCCAAAGCTTAGCTTCCTCATCTCAACTAGTGTCAAGTCCATCCTTTCAAAAGTAGAACGGGCCAAAAATCTTGAGTCACATCTTTGGTGTCTTTCATTTTCTCATACCCTACAACTCAACCCATCCAAAAAATGTTCTCTCTACCTTTAAAATAGATCCAGAATTCCACCACCTCTATTTTTAAAAAACTGTTACCAGAGGGAAAAGAACATATTGGCAACCATTAGCAATAACGTGTAAGCAATAGACAGAAATACCTTATCAGCTAGGCTCATAGGTCATTCAGAGTTCAAAGGAGAAGGAGATGCATGGTGGTCAAGATCACAGAGGGCCCCGGAGGGATGACCCTGAATGGAAGGAAGGCTACTCTCGGAAGGCCCTTGGCATCTGGGGAACAACATGAGAGGTCTTGGAACTGTAACGGGACAGATCAGAGCAGAACTCAGTGGACAGCAAGTGACCCCAATTTGGGTGGGTGACCCCCAAATCTAGCACAGAGACTGCTCCCCTTCTTGCTGGGAAAAGCAGGGGATGGAAAGGGTGCCAAGGTAGCAAATTAAAGCAGTTTACCTTCTGAAGGGAGGAGCTGCTGAAAAGGGGGAAGCGCCCAAGGCAAGAGGCTTATAGTGTAAATGCAGTGCAGTTTACAGGAGGTGGGGCAGAGAGCTCCTCAACTTGAAACCAGAGACAGGGCTTCATAGCCCACACTCCGCCTTGGGGCTACTAGCTTGTGACAGAGGTTACTCAGTGTTTGTGTGAGCTGTGGGGGCTGGATGACCCGCCCTGGGTGACTGGAGGCTTTTGCCCAAGCCTGGAAAAGGGGGCAAAGACAAACATGGCCATTGGTTTACAAGCTGGACACTCTCCCACTGGCTTCTGAAGTGCATGGGATTTCAGGAGAGAGGATGTGGGGAGACCTCTTAAACAAGAGGTGGGGAGAAATGTGCTCTGGTTTTTGGCACTGGATGCAGGCTCTTGGCTCTCTTTTGGCTCGTGTGGTTTTGGCTTAAGACTTTTGGTTGCAGGTGTGCTTGTGTGCTCTGGTCTCTGGCCCTTGCTCCCCACATGAACAGGAGCACTTGTGGGACTGGCGGATGCCAGGTCCACCAGGGGCTTAGGCCCCATATAGCTGGAAGCCCACTCCTGGAGGCAGGGTCCCATGCAAGCACGTGTGCCTCCCTGAGCTCCAGTGTCCGCGACACTATGACCCAGTGCAGCACGGCACATGGCTCCTGGTCTGCTACATGGAGACTGGGAGCAGCACACCCCAGATCCTGAGGGAGAGAGCTGCTGCAAGAAGATGGCGACTCTGAAACCCACAAGCGCACATTCCAGAGAGGACAGAGATCTGTTTGCATGACCAGCTTAAGGACAGATAAGGAAACGGGGAACTTCTGGGCATGGTTTTGGCTTATAGACTTTTGGGGAGCAAGAGAAGTTCTAGGTCTCATGAGGGACAGGGGCTCAGAGCAGAAGTGCTCTCAGCCTCCCCGCCCCCGCCACCCCCCAGGTGGAACCCTGTTAATAAGAACCCATTTCCTTCAACACAGATCTTTGGGTCATGTATCAAGGCGACAAGCAGCCAAACCCCACTTCAAGGAAGAGTGGAACCAAGTGTAGAAGAGGTAAACTCAGGTAAAGTTCATCTGTTTCATAATTTGTTAAGTAAATGGGAAGATTAATTTAAGTGTTTTGAATGGAGATTGATGTAGAAATAAATATGGTTCTTTATGTCAAATGATTCTTCTAAAAACTGTACTTATTTAACTACAGTAGTTAAGAGTAATTTGTGTGAGGAGAGGCTCACTCAGCTGCTCACCCCCATGGTCTTAAAATCCTGTGATTACCGGTAATGATAATCATTCCTGGATTCACATGCATCCCCCTCTCTGAACCTACCTCCTACCATTTCGGCCCACCTATTTTTTTTAATTTTTACTTTTCCAATTATAGCTGACATTCAATATTATTTTATATTAGTTTCAGGTATATAACATAGTGGTTAGACTTTA
Source organism: Glossophaga mutica (assembly GCA_039655065.1). Taxonomy (NCBI): domain Eukaryota; kingdom Metazoa; phylum Chordata; class Mammalia; order Chiroptera; family Phyllostomidae; genus Glossophaga; species Glossophaga mutica. The sequence goes on along the minus strand of CM077304.1, from coordinate 17,222,901 downwards.
TATAACTTATGAGGCGATCTCCCAACCTCTGAATAAGTCTATTAATCCACATGGCACCACCGTAGTTATTACAATATTATGGACTATATTCCCTATTAATCCCCATGACTATTTTGTGACTGGAATTTGTACTTCTGACACCCATTGCCTTTTCCACCCAGCCCAGTTCCTTAATACCTTGACTCTGCCAATCCTGTGACCCACTGGAATCTCCAATCCAAGGATCCTCTTGATTTCTCCGTTATCTTTCCCCTGCGTTGTCCTTCTTCGCCTACTTCTCCATCTCAACTTCTATGGTCAAACATTACTCTCATTCTCTTACATTCTTACTTTCTTGCCCTTTAATCGCTTCAATACACCTATCTGACAAAACCACAACCCACGTGAAATTCAACTCCCTGTATACTCTGCACCCATACCCCCTGCCATCTGAACTGGGTTGCAGAAAAACACAGAGCAACACTGGCTAATCTAACTTTAAGTTTATTAACATAAACCTCTCATGGGCCCTTACTGCTGCTAGGCAATCCCACCCCCCTGCCCAACCCCGTGTCCATTCAGTGTCTCTATCCTAAACAACTCTTTCATTCCCACATCTCTTCCCTCAGTGCCACACCTCCTCCGCCATTGCTGTTCTCGACTGACGGAAACTATCAGAACAGGCAGATCTTTTACTGATTCTCACCATGTGGGTCCCTTTCCAGCATCTGTACTCGCACCAGAAACATCTCGCCTGTTTCACATGCTCCGGTCTGAAGCCAATCTCTCCTCCTAGTTAATAGAACTCATTCTCTCTTTCTTCTCTTTCATTGCAATTTTATAATTTTCCTTGGGAGACACTTTTCGAAAAGGCAGTTTATATTTGCTCTAAGTCCTCTTCTCTTTTTCTCTCTTAAACCCACTGTGTTGGGCTTTTGACCCATCAATTTCAACCAAATTTCTCCAGTCAAGGTCAGCAGCAACCTCCACATTGTTAAATCTGCTAGTCAATTCTAACTCGGTCTACAACCTACCCCACTTACCAGCTACACCTGACAAAGTTGATCACTCCCTCCTCCTCAATAACTTTTTTCATCTGAATTTAGGACACGACATTCACCAGATTTCCTCCTACCTCACGGGTTGTTCCTTCTCAGTCTCTTCTGCTGGTATTGCCTTTTATAACCTCTTCCATGAAGCTCAGATTTTGCTTCTGTGTCCACACTCACTCCAGATCATCTGTATAGTGATGATATTCACACTTATCTCTTCCAGCGGCACCTTCAGTTGCCTCATTGACACATCTATTCGGATACCTAATGGGCATCTCAAACAAAACGAACTCCTGGCATTTCTCCCTGTTCACCAAATGTGCTCTTCTGACAATCTCTCACATGTCAGATGATAGCAAATCCATTCTCACAGTTGTTTAGGGACAAAAATCTGGCAGTTTTCCTAAATTCTTTTTTTCTCACACACTGTATCCACTCCACCATAAAATCCTATTGGATCTACATTAAAAAGATGTCTAAAATCCATCTGTTTCTCTATGCCTCTACTGTTGTTCGCTTGTGGCCTGAGCTTCCTGCACCTGCCACCTTACTGCCATGCTGGCATAGCCTCCTAAGGGGCCGTCCTGCTCCCACTCTTGCTCTCTTCCAGAGTCCATTCTCAACACAACAGAGTAGTCCTCATAAGGAGAAGTTGTATCATGTCACTTTTCTGAAAGACCTTTATAATTAGCTCTTTATTTCACTTGAGTGGAAGCCAAAGTCCTTAAAATGGCCTACTAGGTCCTGTATGATCTGGCTCCCTCCTTCTTACGTAACAAATACTTCGTATTTCAGGGAATGGCTGTCCAATTTGACTCCTCTGGTTAAAGCAGAAACTTTACATCCTTCCTTGAACTTTTCACTGTCACCGTCGCACATCCAATCAGAGGCTGTAACCTGTTGATCACTCTTTCCCAAATCCCTTTACACGTTTTCATTGCTGATGACACTGTTTCTCCACACCCGTTCTGCCTCATCTCGAGTCTATCTACTACATGTTAATAGTAAAGTGATCTTTTTAGTTAAATGCAAACCCTTTCATCTCTTCCCCAAGTCTGTGTAACCCCAAAGGTCTTCTCTTTTAATCATCTTTTTTTGATAACTCATCAATTGATACTCAGATTACACAACATAGCGCCTCACAAATGGGAAGTTTAACTACAGCTCCAACTACTTTTGAAATTACTCTGTTATGTAAATTCATTGGGCCACTTATTTAAATTGTTTTGCAGCATACAATTCACATTTGAGGGAGTATTACTCTTCATTCTATTAAACAACATTTTACCAGAATTAATTGTTTTGGGTATGCAATCACTTATAAAATAAAATGTAGATTTATCTGTTAATTAAGATGATACTTTTAATTGAAGAAAAGGTCAGCTACCTGGGCATAAACAGAGACCTATAGTAGGTTCTTTTTATCTTAAAACTACTACAGATTTCAAATAATAATATTACAGAAAAAGTAATATTAATAATGTTAGTATTAAAGAATATTAGTTTTCATAGTTTACAAACCCATTAAGATAAATGAGGTCATTTTTACTACAACTATACAAAGGGTAGATATCATTTTCCTTTTCAGAGGAGCAAATTGAAGATTGGAAAATTAAGGGATTTGGTGGAAAATGCCTAAGAAATCAGTGACAGAGCTGACTTGAGCTCATCTTCTTGCAATGTGTACCTTGTGGTAGCGCCAGCCCGTGCAGGTCCTCAGATGCAAAGTCTAATAACACACCTGTGTGCAAGATGATGAAATGCTACTGCTTCAAGTAGATAAATACCTACCTTAAAGGTTTTACTTTCTGATGTGAAACAAATCAGCCTGGTCGTTCCAGATTATTAATAAATATCAGTTCACTCTAAAATTTTTGATGCACCATGCAGGTGACATGTTACATTAGGAAACCATAGTAACATGTGATTTGAAACTATTTCAACCATTAAAGGTTGGATTTGGGTTCTGTTCAAAGGTCAGACCTGAAAATACCAATTTTGAAATGTGTGGAAAATGACAGTTTTCCCACATATTTCCACTGGTGCTGCTGAAGCCCTGACAGCGGTCAAGTGCGTGTCCTTGTCCCGTGTCTGCGGGGGTCGGGGTGGAAAGAGGGCACTGGACCGATACATTTCTCTACTCTTAATTTACAAATAAATATTATCTACCTGAACAGACTGTTGAAAATTTTCAAATTAATCATCCAACACCCGCCCCCCCCCCAAAAAAAAAACAATTAGTACACTAACTAAAGCTGAGAAAGACTTTCCTAAATGCAAGTACCAGGGTCATTTCTCCCATTTGAGGATTTTAACCTGGAGTGAGACACTCAAATAAATATTAATTGAGAGTTATATGCCTATAACCCCTTCTGGGGTTCACGTACCAGTTTTATTTACAAATCATATGCCATCTTTCCTTTCCTGTGAAAGTGTATCTGCTGCATGGCAGACCTGCATTAAACGCACATCCTAGGCTCCATTAACATCATAATGGATACTACAAATACTAACCCACATTTATTTCACACTATGTAGCAAACACAGTACTAATCACTTTACATGCATTACAGGGTAAGCTAATCTAATTAATTAATTGTTAATTTAATTCTATGGATAAGAAAACTATAGCATAAAGGGATGAAGTTTCATAGCTAGGTAAGAAGTTCAATCTCATAGTAAACAAACCTAGCCTACACTGTGTCAGGGACCCATCCATTCTAGCTGACAATTCTACAAAGAGGAGAGAAGACAATAGATAAGTAAACAAGTGAACAATATAATTTTCCATAGTAAACAGACTCTGCAAAAAAGAAAACAGGATGATTTGACCATAGTAGCTATAGCAATGTTGAAAATGGTTAAGAACATGGAGTCTGCCAGGAAGTTTGAATACCAGCTCTGTTATTATGGGCTGTTACTTAGTTATTTATCCTCATTCTGTGTTTCCTTGTCTACGAATAACAGTACCTAATTCATGTAACTGTTATGAGGTTTAAATGAATTAATATATATAAAGTGCCTAAAACATAAGCATAGTATTAAGTATTTGCGTAAATACTTATTGCTTAATAATATTGAATACATTACATTCCATATATTAAATATTTAAAATTTATAAATTAAATTTAATATTAAAACATGAAAACTAAGCATTTGCTTAAGCAGTCATTGTTTAGTAATGTTTTATTGTTCTTTTCACATCTTCATTACTATAATTATCATCACATTACAGGATCTCCTTAGATATGGTGATCTGGAAAAGCAACCATGAGAAAGTACTTATGAGCCAAAACCCAAATAACACTCAGTCACATGAACATTTGAAGACAGAGACCAAAGTACAAAAGCCAAAGGGCCAGAAGGCCTAGCAAAGAAGGCCAGGATGATCTAGGATGAGTGGGCTACAGGTTAGGTTAAAGAGCTGGTCAGTAGCAAGGTTACACTGAACTTCACTGCCGTAGTAAGGAGCTAGATTTTACTCCAAGTTCCATGAGAAGCCATTTAGCATTTTCAGCATGACAATGACAATGACATACTTTGATTTACACTTTATGAATATCACTCTGGTTGCCATAGAAAGATTGGATTATAGCTTCCACTGAATAGCAGTCTCACCACTTCCATTCATCATTATTTTAAAAAATCTTAGTGCTTTTCCTAGGGAAAAATAATTCTCTGGCTATATTTTTGGAATGCTTTTATCAGTGTTCTTAAAAGTTGAGTCAGAGTAGAGGACTTAAATACGTACATGTGTATACTTTCATATAGTCATACGCACTCATTCTGAACAATAATTACATGGAATACACACAATGATTTTTTATTCTAAAATTCATATTAATCATATTTACAGGGTTTTAAAATCATATCTCTTTGAAGAAATGTAGTTGGATGGTTAATTTACTTTAAATTAGATATAAAGAGAAAATATTCTTTAGGCCCTATTTTCCTATTTCTGTCCACCAGTTATTAGCCCCTGGCCCCCAAAGAAGGCAATCATTGCAAATCCGACTGGATGGAACCAGGCATGTTTTACCTGTGAGTGTGGTTACTCTTCTACTCTTCCCCTCACCCCCAGCCTTATTGCTTCTCACCCCTCTTCTCTAAGTTCACTTCGGTTTGAGTCAATTGATAGCCCACTTAGCCCACACGGTCCAACTTCATCTTACCAGATAACCTTGAAACAGGCTCTCTATACTCAGAGCTAGATGTCATATACTGATGAGTTGGTACCACTCTGCGAAGAGAGGTAGGTAGCAGCAGCAGCGGAACACCTCCAGGCTATAACCAACTTTAATATCTAACACCAGAAGCCCATTCACGTATTCAGAAAGAATATTATACCAAAACGGACAAAAATCATGAAGTACTACGTTGCCACACATGTCGGTGAACGGAGAACACAATGCAGTTTGTATGAAAGATTCCTCTTAATTAACTCATAAAGGCTTTAGCCTTCAAGATTCAAAAACATAGCTGCAAAAAGTGAACTGCTTTACCTGCACGGCCAGTTCCCTCGTTCTTGACCTCTGTGGTTCCCACAGAAGAGGTGGGTGGACTAACGGGAGGGCTGGAAGGAAAGCTTGTACACCCTGTAGATGTGTTGATTTCAAAATATTCTTGGTTGTGATTCGTTCGATGAAAATCCAGAGAAGACACAATAGAGGTTCGTTGTTTAGGCTAAAATAAATGAGCGTGACGACAGCATTAATATGATCATGTTCATCTTCAGCCCAATCTCCCCATCAGTGTAATCTAAGGGATGACTTTCTCAGTTAAACTGTCTAGTTTTTATATTTAAAATATAACTGTGCTTTATAGACAAATGCTAAATAATCCCTTAATAAATAATGAAAAAATATTGGATCAAAAGTATTAGGGCGTAGTTGATAAAATAATTTAGACTTTTTGTTAGATTTCCCCAGAAGAATGTAAAACGATAGTGCACAGATTTTCTCTTAGTGACCAATTTGGAAAGTTACCATTATGAAGTCACCTTTCAATCGACTAACATTTATCAAACATAAACCTGCCCTGACCTGTGTGGCTCAGTTGGTTGGGCATCATCCTGCAAAGTAAAAAGGCCGCCCATTCTGTTCCCAGTCAGGGCACATGCCTGGGTTGCGGGTTTAGTCCCCAGTTGGGGTGCAACCGAGAGCAACTGAGCGATGTTTTTCACATTGATGTTTCTCTCCCTTTCTTTCTCCCTCCCTTCCCCTCTCTCTAAAAATAAATAACAAAATTTTAAAAACCCTGAAGATATAAAATCTAACAATAAAAGGGCCCTCACAACACTGAAGCATTATTAGAGCAGTTCCATTTTTTTTTTGATCCATTGTATGCCCAAGGAATTGGTGGCATTTGATATTGTCCCCAGTACCAGATGGTGAAATTTTATCATCAGAATTAAGTAAAGTTATATAGAACATTTTCCAGGGTCTAACAATCTACTTGGTATTTGTAGTAAACTTTAATTTTCTTTTTCAAGGATTTTAATTAATACCCAAATAGCAAGTAGAGTTAAAATCATGGAGTGATGTCAGATGAAATCTATACCCTTTCTCAGTAATAGATTGTTCCCTATAGCAGTTTTCTACTTTTTCCCATAGTTTTAATTATGTTCACTCTTTTTGCTGCCTAGCAGAGCTTCTAACCTAGTCCTTCAAAAAAAATTGCAGTCTTTTTGGTTCTCAGAATTGTGTACACTTCCCAAGAATCAATCCAAGTATTTTTACTTTTTATTCTTCTCATTCATATTGTTGAAATATTAACAACCTCACAATAATTAAAAGAGGTGAGCTGTAATTTCTTCATGATAAGTTTAGTTCCCCAAAGTACAATAAACTCTTGGTTTACTAACATTTCCACTGCCCTCAAATACTTGTTAATTGAATCACTGTATTTCACAGATTATTTCCCTGCATAATATTCAAGTTACTTTGTCTCTTGCAGTTCAAGTTTTTTACAGCAGAAATCATTTAGCCTATAATCTAAAATAGACAATGAAATTGAAAATATATGTATGTTACAGTTATTTTTTAAATACAGGGTACAAATGATCACAATATGCTTTATTCTGTCACCAATGCAATATTTTTAATGAAAGAGGTTGAGAGGCATAAATATTGTTATATGAGAAAATGCAAGTCATTTATTATTGTGACACATTGACTAAGTAATAGAATTCAAATCAGTACCCACAGAACTCAGGTGCTTCTGAAGTATGAAATAACAGGGTTTGATGTCAGTCCTGATTTCTCATGAAACGGCTGTCCTTGAGGCTACTGAATCTCAATTTTACATTCAGCGTTCTTTCCACTAGGCTATGTAACAGCCATCAAAGTCATGAACTATGACACTAGCTGCAATGAAAACACGGGTATGTCTATCACCCTGGTTTTGTTTCATTGTGTTGTGTTTTTGTTTCATTTTGTATATAGGCAAAAAACCAAATTTATATAATTTCCCTTCTTGTAAATTTTATAGAGTTCAAGCTCACTGATGTATATGACTTCTTTGCTTTTAAGTATTTCTTAAATACATGTTTCTGAACACTGACCACAAAGTTCTATTTACATTAAAAACACAATTTGTTATGCAAGCATAAAGCAAATAGGTTATTTTTTTTGCTACATTAATTCATTCTACAAATATTTGCTTTAGTGACCAATCTGCAAATACCATGGTAAGCGCTGTGATAAGAATAGATAAATAAGACACTGTTTCTGTTGTCCAGGTGAAAACAGACTTTTATCGGAGGAGGAATGGGGCGTGAGGGGAGGGAGGAGCCATCCAAGAATTACATTTCAGCATAGTGCAGTGTAGTGCAAAGGGCTGCGATACATGGAGGCACAGAATACAAAGGGAACCCAAGGTGGGTTCTCTAGTTCAGGGAGGGGCTCAAGAGAGGCCTCCACAAGGAGGAGGTGACTGATGGCTGAGTGGAGCCCGGATGGAGCAGAGGTGGCAGGCGTGCATCCTCTAGGCAGACGGAAGAGGACACGGAGAAGGAGAGCACAGACTGTAAACAGTGCCGGACGGCAAAGTGCAGAGTGTGAGGAGGCAGCGCTGGGCTCAAGACGTGAGATGCTGTAAGTTGCCAGGGCCAAATCATTAAGGCCTCTAAACGCCATGTTAATAAGTTTGGTCTTTAACTGGACCAATTTACTAAACCACTGAATAAAAAAACAAAACAATTCTCATAGACACAGACAGCAGTGTGGTGCTCACCAGAGGGAAAGGGGCGTGGGGGGAGGTAGAAGAGAGCAAAGGCAGGTAAAGGGTGATGGGAGAAGATTTGCCTTGGGATGATGAACACACAATACAATGTACAGATGACATATTATAGAAGTGTACACCTGAAACCTATATAATTTTATTAACCAATGTCACCTCAGCAAATTCAATTTAATAATAATAATAATAATAATAATAATAATACAAAAAAACACTGATTTCCAAGCAAGGGTTTCATACCTGAGTTTGCATTTTAATAAAGCTACCATAGCAATTTAGAGAACAGAGTGGTCAGGCCTGGATTTGAGGAAGAAAGACTAATTAGGAGGATGTTACAGCATTCCAGCCATGACTTAATGAGGCCCTGAAGCAAAGCAGTGGCAGTAGGGTAGAGATAGCAGATGTTTTTAGGACATGCATTTGAGGTTAGCTCTTGGCATCTGATTGGATGGGAAGGTTGATTTTTAAGGAAGGAGTAGAGGGTGACTCAGATTTCTCACTTGGGTAAATGCAAGAAGATAAGTTTTTTAATAGGAAACAGAAATGTATACATTCCTATTCAGAAGCGTGAAAGATATATGCTTGCATGCTCTTGGGACTCAGTATAGACTGTCTAATACATGGTTATGCAAATCTAAATTATATTTCCCTTTCTTTGTTTGAGCAGAGTGCTATGACCTCACTGCAGCATAGCTTCAAATAAAATATCTGGAGGAAGGGAGGTAGGCTAGTAGAAATTGGAAAGGAAGAAACCACGGAACAATGATCATCTGACCTCATTCGTTTCTTACTTGCTTCTTCAGAACTGTCTGTCAGTTACTAGCCAGTTTAAGGAACACAGAGGAGAGAGTCACTGCCCAAAGCTCTCTGAGTGTCTGAGGGGACCAAACATGAGAATCAGTGCATGTTAGTTATGCTTTTAAAAAGGATCAGCAAACTATGGCCTGTGGCCCACATCTGGCCTACCTCTTGTTTCTGAAAATAAAGTTTTACTGGAGCACATCTATGCCCATTTATTTACTGTTTTTCTCAAGTCATAATGACAGAGTAGAGAAGTAGTGATGGAGGCTCTATTATCCAGAACCTAAAATATCTTTTCCCTGGTCCTTTAGGAAAAAAAAACGCTGGCCAACCCCTGTTCTAAGAGATCATTTTACACATCATTTTAGTGCTCAACAAAACCATAAGCACAGGTTCCCTTTTACTTCCCAGCCTTAGGTGCATGTGGGTTGCAGTCACGTAACTAATTCTGATCAAGTGACTGGCAGCAGAAATGAGCCTTCTCCATGCCTCTCCTACTGTTCAGGAGATGTGGTTCCAAAGTGGAGGAGGACATGCAACCCACACTGGACCTTATAGAGGTTGAAGTAAAACCTCCTTTATGTTCAACCACTGAGGTTCTGGGTTTGTCTGCTGGGTCAGCTCACACTGCGTAGCCTCACTAGCACAGAAAGCAGTGGCTCAGAGAGGTCGAGTGATTGACTCAAGACTGCATTAAGTAGTAAGCAGAAGGTCTTCAAAGAGAAAGAAGGGTCTTGTGTTCCCATCCAGAGACGAGTGAATGATGCCTCGGAACACAAAGCACAGAGGCAGGATGGGAGAGACGTCTATATGGAGAAATGCAATAATAGCAGTGGGAGAAAAGAACAAAGATGCAGTAGGGTTATTAAAAATGGAGATGGGCCTGGAATATTTGCTTTGATTTCAATACATTCTTTTTTTTTTTTTTAACTATCCTGATGGCATTCTGCCAAGTCATTCAGTATAAGAATGAAGAAGTGTTTCCACAAAAATGATGAACTGACAAATGGAGTTTCCAAGTTTCGATGTGTAAACGGGTTACACTCGTGTTCACTGTCAGTCCTCCTTTAAACCATCTCCCTCGCCTGGGGTCCAGCACTCCTGTCCCCCTCCCTTCCCAAGAACTTGCTCCCACACGTTAACTTAACCAGAATTAGCAAACTACAGATCAGGGGCCAAATCCAGGCTTCTGGCTATTTTTGTAAAGCCTATGAGCCAAAGATAGCTTTTATATTTTTTAATGATTGGAGAAAAAAGCAAAAGGAAGATAATATTAGCGGCAGGTAAATATTATACAAAACTCAAATTTCAGTGTCCGTAATAAAGCTTTATTGGACTATACACACACTCATTCATTTATATGTGGTCGATGGCGGCTTTCACACTCTCGCAGCACAGTTGACTAGTTGCAGCAGAGACAGTATGATCCACAAAGTCTGAACTATTTTTTTCTCTGGTCCTTTACAGGAAAAGTGGTGACAGTCACAGGATGAGAGCAGACTCCCACAGGCACCCAAGGGCTCTGCCCTGCAACAACTTAGCATATATACCTGACTTCTATCCTCCTGATGTTCAGGGTTTCACTGCCATGTCAGCAGTTGCTGGACTGGTTGGGAGCCCAGGTGACCAAGAAACTCACCCAATAAGGTAGGGAGATGGTGGCAGGTGAACCACAGATGATCCAAGGCTCTAAACCCCAGCACATGCTTCATTTTCCCAGACTTCACATAGAAAACAAATGCATTAAACGTTCAGATAGCTGACCAGAAGCATTAACCCCAGGAATGAGGCCCTTCCGAGGGCCGTGCCCAGTGAGACTGCACTGGTCCCCTCTCCATGAAGCCAGGGCTTTACGTTATTACCTGAAAGGGGCTGACGTGTGAATTTACTGGAGTCACACGCAGGATGGCATGCATTTCCTACCCTTACTTTAGATTCTCTTCATTAGAACCTATTATCATAAGGATATCCTTATGTTCTGTAAAGATATACATGAAATAATATATTCTGATACAGCATGAAGAATTTCATGGCACTTTTGCAACCCAGATAAATATGATTCATTTATGAGTAAAATGAGAACCCCTAGCTCCTGACTAAGATGTCATCTAGGTAATTTGTATATTTACTTCCAAATTTTTTCTGGATCAGAATGTAAGTTTCAAATATCCACTTTCATATTTCCTCCTGTGTTATTTTCAAATCATTTAAACTAATGGATATTTTAAAATCCACTTACTTGGATTTCAAATCATTTGAATTTGCTTAATTTAATTATGAAGGGACCTCATCAACCTCCTAATAAAAATGTCAAGTAGGACTAGAGAAATATTCTGCTGTCAGTACAAAGAAAAAGTGGCGCTGGCAAAAGTCAATGGCGGTATTCAATTATTCAAGCAAAACCAAAGTTCCAAATGAGTTCCAAGAGAAGCTGGCTGGATGTCAGAAAATTAGCGAGTGACACCAACAAAAATATTTGGAAATGATACACTTTCCAGACACTGGCCCATAAATTATATCAATATTAAATCAATATCCTTTCCAGTCAATGGTAATAAATTAGATGCTTTCTTAAATACTTTTAAAAACTGGGATGGAGATGAGTGGTAAAAATTGCAAGCTAGACCAGTAATATTTTCTTTTAGAATGTCAATCAACCTAGAATATTTTGTGTACCTGGTATACGGTGAAAAAATAATTCCAAGTATTTTTCCTCAAAATGATAGCATATTGTCCCAATACCATCATTTCTTCACTGATCCGAAAGGCTGACTTTATTATACTAAATTTCCAAAGACAGACTGGCTTCACAGTTTTGGACTCTGCTACACCATACTCTGTCAATTACTGCTGTGGCTTCTCCTACTTCTAGAGCTTCTAGTAAATGGATATTGGATTTCTCTGGTCCTTCTTATTTTACATTTTGGGAGCATTCTACATTTGGTGTTCTAAAATACTTTCATTAATTTGTTTTTTAAAAATGCTATGGACCATCAGCCATGTTTCAGCTACTATCCTTGGCTCCGAGGATACATCAGTAAACGAATGAGAGAGGGCATGAAACTTCTAAGCATTTTATTGTGACTTTGGGTGTAATGATCCAATTTTTATTTTTTGAAAAGGAATTCCATTTTAAAAATAGCCTCTTCTTAATTTCATGACTTCAGTAACCTCTCACGTCTTTCTGAGGATACAGATTACAATCTTTTTCTTGCATTAACTGTTTTCTCAGAGGTCATTTACTTGTTCTTTGAGCTTGGTTTCTCTCCTTTCGGTTTCAGGAGTTCCTGAATGCCTCTAATACTACCACTGTCTGCTTTTCATCACTGCTATGGAATTATTCTTATTTCTATCTTCATTTTACCATTTTAATTGGATGTCGGGAAGGAGGAGATGTAAACAGTTGGGGTCAGTTCACCATTTTGAGTTACAGTTTCTCATATTTTTCTGTCTTGATCACTTTTAAAAAGTATAGAGAAAAGATTTGAAGGCATCTAGACAAAAATTCAGTAGGGGTAAATGTTATTAAACTTTTATTATAAATGTTATACAAATAGAAAATGATTTATATTTTTTCCTTTTCAGTAAAAGGAAAAAAACCTTTAATATGGACTACAGTTATTTATTTATTTACTCACTTATTTTGGGTTACCAATATAATAGTTGATATGACCAAGACTTGTTCTAAAGATTGAGAACTTTTTATCTTCAGTTAGGCAAAATACCATTCTTGTACAGCACAGATTCTAGACAAACACACACAGGGAGAGAAATGCATGACCACCTGAGAAAGTTAATGTGGGTATGAGTAAGTATCAAGTATTTAGGGGGAGGTGACACACTTCTGGGAACCCCGAGATTTGTTATCTCATTTAAGCCTATAACATTGATATTAAAAGTAGCTATTACTCTTTTCATTCTATGGTGGACTTGAGATTTAGAGATAGCATTACAGTTAACAGATTAGAGAGCTGAAATTAAAAGTTGTAAAGAATTTTAAATTGCATATTCCCCCTAGGACACCACACTATGGATAAAGCAAGAAGAAGTAACGAAGTGTAGGTAGGGCTGGAGCCCAATAGCTCTTGATTTTCTCACATTTTTATCAGTGAGCAATTTTCCTAGTCTTCAGTCTATTGACAACATTTTTTAAAAAATCATTGTTCTAAAGGCTGTTGAAGAAAAGACAAGTGGGTGGAAAACAGGAACAAATGGAATCTAACTCTACTTTGTATCAATATCAAACCCTGTAGTCACTCAGTGTTGAAAGCAGATGTTTTTTATATCTGTATATTTTATGCTTTCATCTCAATTCATTTCATTTTTACATAAAGATATTTGGCTATGGATTAACATGTATCTTCTATTAAAAGACACAGATTATAAAACAGGATATCCCTAGTATTTAATATATATATGCATAAGTGTTAAGATTTTAAAGTGGAAAATATATAACATATATTTCTCCATATCATTTCTGCATACATGTTACTCAAATCAGAATTGGAAAGACTACTTAGAGACATGAGAAGGTAATAAAAGTTTTGATTTTTATTCTAGTTTTATTCAATAAAAGCATTAAATTGCTCTGGATTGAATGTAGATATTAAAAACCTGAAGAGCATTTTTACCTCCAAATCATGAAGTTTATTCTCACAGAAGCGTCTCTCAACTTTAAATTGTCATGACTTTCTTGCAAAAAATATTTTTTGAATTAGGCATTTCAAATATTTATGCATTATTATATCAAAGATGCTCATGTAAAATTCGAATGTGTCCAAAATTAAAATTAAGACCAGCTTTATATACCAATTTCTTTTTTAAAAATATTTTAAATGATTTTTTCCAGTTTAAGAACAGCAGGAAGTAATTATGCAAAGGATTATAGAAGAACTGTTCTGAACAGCCAAAATAGGAAACTCCTATCATTGTGCGGGTGAAGGAAAGGCATTTTTACAAATAAAAATGCATGTTGCTTTTTTTTTACAACTTAATTTCTTAATTATTTTTTTCTGAATTTTTGAGAAAAATTGTAGATTCGCATGCAGTTGTAAGAAACAATACAGAGAAACCTCGTGTGTCCTTTTCCAAGTTTTCCCAATGGTAAGTCTTGCAAAATTATAGTACAATACCACAGCCCGGATATGGACACTGATACAGCCAAGAAACAGAACAATTCCCTCTGGCCAGGATCCCTCCTGTGGCCGTCATAGCCACACCTACTTCTCTCCCACCCCTCCTCCTCCTGACAGCCACCAATCCAGTCTCTATTTCTAAAATCCTGTCATATCAAGAGTGATCTATAAACAGAATAATGTAGCATGTTACCTTTTGAGATTTGCTTTTGTTGGCATAATTCTCTGCAGATTCATCCAAGCAGTTGTGTGTATCGACAGCTTGTTCCTGTTCATGCTGGGTAGCATTCAATGGTACGGATGGAGCACGGTTTGTTTAATCATTCACCCACTGGAGGGCATCTGGGTTGTTCCAGTTTTTAGCTTTTATGAATAATGCTGCCATAAATATTCATGTAGAAGTTTTTTGGGTAAACTAAAGTTTCCTCTTAGCTGGGATAAATTTCCAGTAGTGCGAGTATTGGGTGCTTTGGTTGTAAAGGGCTTAAAGTTTTAAGACGCTGCCCGACTGTTTTTCCAGAGTTGCTGTATCACTTTACTTTCCACCAGCAATGTACGTGTTTCTCCATATACTTGCCAGCATTTGGTGTTGTCACTACTTTTCTTTTAGTCATTTTGATAAGTGTGTGGTGACAGCTCACTGTGGTTTTCATTTGCATTTCCCCAATGGTAATGTTGAACAACTTTTCATGTGGTTATTTGCTATTTGTATATCCTCTGCAGAGAAATGTCTCTTCATGTTTTTTCTCATTTTCTAAGTGGGCTGTTTGTTTTTATACTGTTTAGTTTTGAGTGTTCTTTATATATTCTGTACATAATGTAACATGAGTATAACATAATATGAGTGCTGTAAGGATAAACCAGACCTTGAGACTGGGTAGGCTAATTCCTCGCAGCCTTATTCTTGTTTCCAAAATTGTTTTAGCGATCCTAGTTCCTTTACATTTCCATGTGAATTCTAGAATAATCTAGTACATATCTTCAAATAATCTTGCTGGGATTTTGATAAAAATTAAATTCAACTTATATATCCATTGGGGGAAATTTCACATCTTTATTATATTCAGATTTCTAATCCACTTTCTTTACACTTATTTAAGTCTTTTGTTTCTTTCATATGTGATTATAAATGGTATTATATTTTAAATTCCAGTGTCCACATGATTACTGCTAAATCATAGAAACACAATGTTTAATATAATTTTTAATGTGTATTTTTTTATCCTGTGACCTTACTTAATTCACTTGTTAGCTATAGGAGGGTTTGAGTAGATTTTGGGGGATTTCCTACCTAGACAATTATGTCATCTGCAAATGAAACAGTTTTATTCTTTCCTTCCCAATCTGTATGCTTTATGCCTTATGTTCCTTTAAAAAAAAATTGGGGGAGGGAATTTCAGGGGAAAAGGGGAAAGGTTTAGAGCAATAAGTATAAAGGACACATGGACAAAAACTAGGGTGGGGGTGGAAATGGGAGGGAGGTGGGGGGTGGGCTGGGATGGGAGTAAAAGACAGAAAACTGGACTTCCGGCCAAGATGGAGGCGTAGGCGGACACACTGTGCCTCCTCTCACAACCAAAATTAAGGACAACAAATATTTAGAAACAAGAAAACAACCAGAACTTATAGAGAATAGAACTGTACGGAAGTCCAACAACCATTCATCCAGACCGGTAAGAGGGGCGGAGTCGAGGTAGGAAAAAGTGGAGGTGTGGACCCAGGAACGCAAGTAGCAGTGGCTCGCAGTTCCCAGGTGCACAGGCGGTGGCTGGAGGTCCTGGGGCCCACAGGCGGCAGCTAGCAGACCCCGGGCACAGGGGGGCAACTGTGCAGACCCAGTGAGGACGCACAAGGTGGCTGGCTGACCAGGGGGTCCCACATTCTCGCACGCAGATGGTCCAGGCAGAGTGGAAGTGGTGGAAGGTACTGAATCCAGGAGAGAGTGGAGCAGGCACCATTGTTCCCTCTCAGACCCCGCCCCCACATACAGCGTCACAACCCAGCGACTGGGCTGCCCCACACTGGGGAGCGCCTGAGGCTCCACCCCTAACTACGTAACAGCACACGCGCGTGCACAGATAATCCAGGTGAAGGGGAAGCAGCGGAAGGGACTGGAGTCCAGGAGAGAGCGGAACAGGCGCCATTCTTCCCTCTCGGACCCCGCCCCCACCTATAGCGTCACAACCCAGCGACTGGGCTGCCCCGCCCTGAGGGACACCTAAGGCTCCACCCCTCATACGTAATAGCTGCGACCAGACTAAAACCAAAACAAACCAAAACAAAAAAACCCACCAAAAATGGCTCAAACCGGAGAAAAAATGAAAACCCCAGAGTCAATTCCTCTAAGCAACGAACAGATAGCCAACCTATCAGATGCACAGTTCAAAGCACTGGTCATCAAAATGCTCACAGAATTGGTTGACTTTGCTCATAAATTAGATGAGAAAATGCAGGCTACAATACGTGAAATGAAGGAAGATGCATGGGGAACTGATAGAGATGGAAGGAAAACTGGGACTCAAATCAATGGAGTGGACCAGAAGGAAGAAACTAACAACCAAACAGAAAACGAGGAAGAAACAAGAATTCAAAGAGGTGAGGAGAGGCTTAGGAACCTCCGGGACATCGTTAAACGTCCCAACATCCAAATTATAGGGGTCCCAGAAGGGGAAGAAGAGCAACAGGTAGAAAACTTATTTGAACAAATAATAAAGGAGAATTTCCCCAATATGGCAAAGGAAATGGACTGCCAGGAAGTCCAGGAGGCTCAGGGAATCCCGGAGAAGTTGGACCCGGGGAGGAACACATCAAGGCACATTGTAATTACATTAGCCAAGATTGAAATGAAGCAGAGAATTCTAGAAGCAGCAAGGGATAAGGGGACAGTCGCCTGCGGGGGAGTTCCCATCGGACTGTCAGCTGATTTCTCAGGGGAGACCTTGCAGGCGAGAAGGGGCTGGAGAGAAATATTTGAAATCTTGAAAAGCAGGGACCTACATCCAAAATTGCTCTTTCCAGCAAAGCTGTCATTTAGAATGGAAGGACAGATAAAGCGCTTCTCAGATAAGGTCAAGTTCAAGGAGTTCATCATCACCAGGCTCTTATTATATGAAATGTTAAAGGGACTTATCTAAGAAAAAGAAGATCAAAAATATGACAATGAAAAGACAGCAAACTGACAGGTATTAAGAACCACACCTAAAACAAAAGCAAACTAAGCAAACAGCTAGAACAGGAACAGAACCACAGAAATGGAGATCATATGGAGGGTTAGCAACAGGGGCGTGGGAGGAGGAGCGGGGGAAGGTACAGAGAATGAGTAGCATAGATAGTGGGTAGAAAATAGACAGGGGCAGGGTAAGAACAGTATGGGAAATGTAGAAGCTAAAGAACTTATGACACAAGGACATGAACTAAAGGGGGGAATGTGGGTGGGAGAGGGTGTGCAGGGTGGGGGGAATGATGGGGGAGAAATGGGACAACTGTAATAGCATAATCAATAAAATATATTTTAAAAAAAGACAGAAAACTGTATAAGAACAACAATTAAAATAAAAATTTTTTAAAAATTGCACAGCTAGGACTTCCAGCACTATGTGGAGTAACAGTGGTGTGAGAGCGGACACCTTCACTTTGTTCCAGGCTTCAGAGAAAAGCATCCAAATTTTCACCATTAAATATCAGCTGTAAATTTTTTTTAAAATAAATGGTCTTGATCAAATTGAGGAAGTTCTCCTCCAAGTCTATTTTTCTGAGAAGTTTTTTTTTAAAAAATCACAAATGGATGTTGAATTTTATTGATTGCTTTCTTTTGCTCCAATTGATCTGCTTCTATGGTCGTGTGGTTTTCCTTCTTACTTTTCAAACATTGAACCAGTCTTTTATCGCTGGAATAGGCTGCACTTGGTCATGGGGCATAATCCTTCCCGTATCTTGCTGAGTTCTACTTACTAATACATTGTTAAGAATTTTTGTGCCCATATTCATGATGGGTATTGCTCTGTGGTATTTGCTTTTTTGTGTTGTTGGGGTTTTTTGTTTGGTTGGTTGTTTGGTTTTGGTTTTCTCTACTGTCTGGTTTTGGCATTTGGGAAACACTAGCTTCATAAAATAAATTGCAAAATTCCTCTTTTGTTTCAGGAAAATATTCTTTAGAGTTGGACTTAAATCTTCCTTAAGTATTTGTTATAATTCTCCAGCAAAATCATTGCTTTTCTTAAAAATTTGTAAATTATGAATTCAATTTCCTTAATAGTTATCAGACTATTAATGCTATCTTTTCCATATTGGGTGAATTGTGCTAGTTTGTGATTCATGTAAGCTAAATTGTCAAATTTATGTGCGTAGAGTGGTTTGCAATATTCCTTTATTAATCTTTTGATGTCTGTAGTGATATTCCATGTTTCATTTCTGATACAGGCAGTTTGTGTCTTTGTCTCTTTTTTCAATTTCTGTTTAAGAACAGCAGGAGGTAATTATATAATGATTTATAGAAGATATGTTTTGAGCAGCCAAACAGGAAGCATATGTCAATGTGTGTATGACAGCAAATTTTTTTTTTACAAATAAATGTGCAGTACACATTGCTTTT
The DNA here is from genome assembly GCA_039655065.1 of Glossophaga mutica. Classification (NCBI taxonomy): domain Eukaryota; kingdom Metazoa; phylum Chordata; class Mammalia; order Chiroptera; family Phyllostomidae; genus Glossophaga; species Glossophaga mutica. Next base: position 17,204,104 of record CM077304.1, on the reverse strand, counting down.
TAACCTACTGAAAGTCATTCTGCTTTCCAATTCTTACTTCACATCATTACTAATAATACCTTTCATTAAACACATGCTGTGTCAGGAATCCTACAATATGCTTTTCATGCAAATACGACAACTGCAGAAGTGAATATTATTTACCACATTTTTACAGATTGGGAAATTGAGACTTTTCAAAGGATACTCAATAACTTTCACAGACACTTTTACAACCTCGTTCTCTCAGCACTTCAAAGCAATGCACACCCTTTCCAATGCACCATGCTATATTCCTTTTCCTATAATTACCCCAAATGTCTTTCTATATAATAAAAATAATGGTGCCTTTTTTTGCTTGTTAAGTAAGAAGATTACAGTTTCAAACATTTTACCCTAAGTGTGGGTAAGTAAAAGCAATTGAGATGGGGGTTATCACCAAGAAGAAAATAAAGAGTAGATCGAAGAAAGAAGTTAAAGGTTAAGGCAGAAAGATGTGACACTGTAAGTACTTATAGGAATAAATTTAAGATGATAGGAAGTTTTAAGAGTAAGTACATAGAACTTCCCTTGGAATAAAACATTATCAGTGTCATAGAAATTTATGCCATATGATGATAGACACTTTTTTAATGAAGATAACATATTTGAACCAATTTTAGCTAATAATTTCAACTCTTTCAGATGTTAAGTATTTTTCTAAAACTCTTATCAAAATACACATTAATAAAAGTTTTTCTTTTCTCTCTGTCCCATCTCTGGTAAACCCCTTCCTAGAACAGTCTTCCCTGGCTTTTACCCAACCATACTCAATTAATTAATACAAATAATCCTTATTGAGCACCAGTTATGTGCTAGGTGCTGTTTTACATACAAGGATTGAGCATACAATAATTGTTATAATATGACATTATTCTTATTCTTATGGAACATCAATTTGAGTGGGAAATAAGGACACCGAACAAATCCACACATATATACTAATTCAGGTTTAACATATGCTATAAAGGAAAACTAGCATAAAGGAGATGGGAAGTGAGGTGGCTACTTTCTATTCAGTAGTCAGAGAAGGTGGCATCCAAATAATGACCAAAAGGAAGGACGACAATGAGCCGTGTAAGTCTCTAGGAGAAGGGCCTTCCAGACAATTCAATGAGTATAACAAAAGAAACGCTAAGGCAGAACTGTTCGGGCTAGCTGAGGTGATGTGGCATGGCTGGCGCAAAATGAGCTCGGTAGAGAACGACAGGGTAGACTGAGAGGATGAAGAGAGGCAGATTACAGAAGGAGACGGGAGGTTTTCGTCTGAGTGAGGTGGGGAGACCCCGGAAGTTTGGGCGGATGGATAACACGAGCCGATTTACACCTGCGTAGGTCCATCTGCCAACTGGTGAAAGGAGAATAAAGGCACAGCAGTCACCGCCTGGAAACAGGGTAAGAGGCTCTTTCAAAAGTCAAGGCAGGGGAAATTAATGGCTTATACGAGAGTGACGGTGGAGAGATGGTAAGAAGGTCCCGATTCAAGACATACTTTTTGAAACAGGCCAGAGGGACAATTTTTAAACTTTTTGAACTCAGGGCTATGTCATACCCTGAAAAATTATTGAGAGCACTAAAGAGTCTTTGTACGTGAGGGTTTATCTATAAATATTTAGTATGTTAAAATTAAAACTGAGATATTTAAAAACGTAAGAATACAATGCACATTTCATTAACTATCAGAACTATGACGTCATTGCACGCCCCTGCGCAATGACAGAGAACTCCATCCATCACTCATGCACAAGTGAAAGTGGAAAAGGCAATGTGTTTCTATTATTATGAAAACAGTTCTGACCTCGCAGACCTTCTGAAAGGCTCTTTGAGACTGCCAAGGGGTCCAGCACCACAGTTGAGAACTGTTGGCCTAGAAGGTTTTCTGATGGCTCAGATGAGAGAGTGTGAGAAAAAGAAAAGAATCAAGGACAGGGTCATGTCTGCCAGCCTGAGCTGCCACTAACTGCAATACAGAGCTCAGTGCTACAAATGTTTAGCTTAAGTGAATGCTTCTGAGACATTCACCTGAGATCTAGAGTCGCTGGCTCAATGTGAGCCTAGAGTCCAGGGAAGCAGTCAAGGCTGAAGACACAAATTAGGAGTCATCAGCATATAGACAGCATTTAAAAGCATTTAAAGCTCTGGAACTGGATGTGAGCACCTAGGGAGTGAGTGTAGATTGTGAGAAGAGATCTGAGGATAATCCCTGGGATTAATCATTCAATCAATGAATTCCATCAGTGAAATTCCAAATGTTATCTGCTTAGAGCACAGTCTCCCTCAGCTGACTAGAGGTGGTTTTAGGTCATTTTTATCTGTGAATACCCTCTTAAAATGCTCAGATTACAGCAGACACTCAACTCTGTTTACTGAATGGATGAATAAACAAAGTAACAATGTACTCTGTGGTACATTCCTAGCTAAATTCCATCATTTAGAACAGCCAAGATTAGGAAGTTGAAGTGATCAGCTTCAGATTCACACACTGGGTATACTATTCATCGTGTGGTCGAACAGGTTTTCATGAATTTAGAGGCAGCGGCAGCTGTGGGCTTTAACCTTTACCCAGTGCAAGCCAATAAAACTGACCAACAGGAGGGATGCTGTTAGATATCAAATGCTAGTTCCCACTAAGACATTTAAAACAATAACACCAACTCTACTTTCTGGACATTTTATTTTCTAAGGAAATTTTTCCCAGAGAAAATTTCATTTATGCATTCTCATTCCAACTGCCTCGAGATGTTCTGGGGAGAAAGGCCAAGGAACGGCATTCACTGAGATGTTTATGTATGTGGAAGAAAAAAACCTGAATAACACACAAAAAAACACCCACCTAACAAGGTCTGCTGCTGTCAGTAACACTGTGTGCCCAAAATTCAGAGAATTATAGTTTATGCTTAGAGAAGGAGATGATTTTGTTTTTACACGTAGAAAGTGTAACGAATAATTCCATTTTCCTAGTGGATAAATCCAGCTGAGCTTCATCAAAAGAAATGGAGATGAATAATATTCCACTGGCATATGTATGAAGAATGATGGGGACTGTATTCATCAGTAAATGATGCAGATTGTACTGGGTGCTTTCTGGATTCTGGCTCTTCCCTTCCCCACGTTGGCTTGGCCTGACCCAGTTCTGTGTTTTTTATCTTCATTGGCTCCTCTCACATCCCAAATATCAGGAGCTCATATCTCTGTAGCTCTCGTATGCAGACACCTCTAAGGAATGAAGTGCTGGGGGTTGGAACCACCCCATAGCTGACCAGCATCACTTTAGGTCGATTCAAATGATTCAAGCAACTTAAAGAGGCTTCCAAATACATTTCCTAAAAGCCAAAGTTGCCATCGTTGGAACCACTTGTGGACGAGAGACAGCAAGAGTGAGAGGACTGTCTCTCAAAAGTCCTATTTCAAATGTGGGCCATCACTACCTCCCTAACTGCCACTAGCATAGGAAGTTGGGCTGCTATGGGGCTTTACAGTTTACACAGCACCATGGCACATTTTATCAGAGCTGAGCTTTGCTACATCCCTGAGAAGGAAGCAAAGCAAACACCATCCCCACTCTGCTGACGAACTGAGGAGTCAGAAAGGTTACACGAAGGGGAGTGTGTGATAGAAACCTGGTTAGAAACGAATTCCTAGAAAAGGCCCAACCAGCAAAATTTTGCATATGTTTCACGAGTTTTGTAGACCATCCTATTCGAGAAAACCAGAAATACTAAAATTAAATATTTAGAGATACTGATTACCTGGTCTGGGGTACGGCCTAGGCATTTTTTTTTTAAAGCTGCCCAGGAAATTCTAATTTGTTGAGGACTACTGGTCAATTGTTGGAGCCATTGACAATTTTTGTCTCCTTTCCAAATTGTTCTTTGTTTCATCTAAGATTGGTTTCTGTTATTTTATTATTTTTCTGTTCTTAGCCCCCACTTCTCACTTAGCCTTGGTTGCGAGGCTCCAGATTACTGATTATAGTCTTCTTGGGTTTCCTCCTTTAGGCTGTTGCCATCTATGTTTCTGCTCTTCTTGCTTTCTCCGATCTATTGGTCTCCTCTCAAAGTTCATCCCTCTGGAATACAAACGTTCCATCTTCATTACTTTCTCCCTGATGAGCTAATTAACATGAACAGACTACTAGAGTTAGGAGACCTGAGTTCTTCCAGTCAGTGGCTGTGCAACATGGGGAAAATTATTCAACTCTTTCAAGTCTCAGACCCAATCAGTAAAATTTTAAAAAGCACCTACCTTGTAGTGTTTTTATAAGAAATAAATGAAACACATGCTGAATAACAGAAATAAGTGGCTTGGTACTCAATAATAAAAATATTTTAAAAGATTGCCTTTTAAAAGTTCTTTTTTATTCCTTATCTATTTTTGGCTGCAACCTAATACAATACTTTGTAGTCCTTCTGAGTTATATGCTTCTACTTTTTACATACCCACTCTCATTTCTAATTTTAACATTTAGCATATGTACTCTATAACCCCGTGGTGCCCAGTAAAATGTTATTCTAGATTTGGCAAGAATTGTATATAATCCAAGTTCTAAACTCTTAATAACGAAAGGGAGAGATTGTATGGATTATGATGAAATTGCTTTATTGTTAGCTCATTAAGCATACAAAATGTCCAGCAGAATATCCAAAATATTTATTCCCTTCAGGTTGAGCTCTTGCCTGATTTAAACATAGTCCATTGTGGATAGGAGTTCAGGGGCAGCTTGTCTTTCTTCAGATCATCTCCCTTGGACTCCTGGAGAACTGGGACCTTGACTTCTCCTCTCTTTTCTGTACCCCTATGGCCTCTTTGCTTCTTTTTGACAGGGCCCCTCCTTAGCTGTGGAAGAGTGTAGCCAGGCCCCTTGACTTTGTCCGATCCTACTGTGGCTGAGATTCAAAGTGTGTGTTGGGATCTGGACCCTCGGGATTATCAGAATTTCCAAATTCTCCAGGTGGACTTTCTGTTAGTCTCCATCTATGTTCATTAAAATACGTAATTACAATGTTCAGTATTAAGCACCTGTTTGGATGATTTATCTGTGATATTGTGTCAAAATAGGCTCTCTTTTCTGCCTTGACCGTGGGTCACTTCTCAAGCATCATCTTCTATTATTTTAGACTTAATTTGTATCATGGAAAAGGAGAAAGGAGCAGAAAAATCTATCTACCTAGAACCACCATCAAGGGTGCAGCCCCCAAATCCAGTGCTTTATCAATTAATTCCTATCCAAACACTCCAGGAATGCCAGCTAATTACTGAACTTTGCAGCTAATTATTACAAATTTGACATTTCAGACCCCATCACTTCCATTTCTCCCATCAACTTTTAGTCTTCTCTTTCCCATCCTCTGTACCCAGATTTAATTTCCTGCATCCTGAAACTTAAAAAAACAAACAAAAACAGTTTCTTCAGTTCTGCCTGTCCTTCAACACCCCACCACACTACTTTCCTTTTACCACCAAATTATTCAAAACATTACTCTACAATCAGTGCGTTGTTTTTTCTCTAACTCTTTGACTCTTTGCATCTTTAGCTTCTACCTTCTCCACTTGAGTTAAATTGCTTTCTTGAAGGTCTTTATCCTTATGGCCATCAAATGAAGTGGCATTCTGAGCTCCCTTCAGCTCTGCATCCTGACAAGTTTTGACGATGTTGATCAATCTCTTCTTCAATTTTCTTTTCTTTCTTTATATTTATGATAATGTTTTGTCTTCCTTGTTTTATATCTCTCAATGCTCCTTCCCTCTCTCTCTTTGCTAAAGTCTTCTTTCTAAAGTATATTGAAAGAAGTTACATAAATTTACCAATTCCTAATTTCCTCATATATAACATAAGGATATCGATTTCAAAAAAATCATGAAAATTAAGTTATATTATATACTTAATAGTAACTATATTCCTTAAATGTAAGCATTTCCAGCATTATATCTTTAATACTCTCTCCCTTTACCATCTAATTGTATAAATGACTAAAATCTTCACCTTAAGCTTTTGCCTCTCACCAGAGATCCAATATTTCTAATTTGTATATCATGGTTCATGCTCAAGAACTTTATTAAAATTTTTTATCACGCTACCCTCTTCTCGTCAAAATTAATTTCTGCTCAAGTTTTTCTTGTATTTATTAAGGTCATTTCAAAATCCCAGCCAACCAGGACCAGATTATTAGTCAGCTTTACCTCCTTTATATCTAATCCCTCTAATTCATTTCCCTTATGTCTAATATCTCTAGCCCATTGCTTTACACTTTATCCAAAGTGTCTCTTACATCAAGTACTATACAAAAAGAATAAAAATCATAACCAAGTTATATTTATCCCAGAAATGCAAAGTTGGCTTAACGTTAAAAAAATAAAACAATGTAATTTATCACATCAACAGAAGAAAGGAGGAAAAATCATATGATCATCTAATTATACATGGAAAAAAATGAAAAATTTCAACACCTTTTTATGCTACAAAATCTCAGCAAACTAGAGTAGAAGGATATATACAATAAAAATAGGTTATATCATACTTAATGCTGAAATACTGAATGTTTTCCCTAAAGTTAGCAAATAAGGCAAAGATTTTGGGTTTTACCAGTTCCATGCACAGGTGCATTGCAGTCACAGCAGTAAATAATAAAGAAATAAATAATAATAGACCTGAAGCCTAAAAAAAGAAAACATAAGACCATCATTATTCTCAGATGACAGGAGGTAACCATTAAAAATTAATTTTAAAAGGAACTAATATAACCTTTCAATAAAATTATGCAGGTGGCAGGACACAAGAATAATTCAACTGCATTTCTATACATGAACAAGGAACAATTAAAAGTTAAAGTAATATACAATACTGAAGCATTAAGTCAACCCAGTGCAGAAAATTTTTTCCATGTAGGAAAAAAATGAATCTCAACTCTCACATCACCCCCTACAAAAACAATCTGAGATAGATCATAAAAGTAAATGTAAAAGCCAGAACCAGGAAGTATTTAGAAAAAATATGGGAGCACATATTCACAACCTGGGCAAAACACAGAAAGCACAAACCATGAAATAAAAACTGATAAACTGGATCTCATCAAAATTAAAATACTCTATCAAAAGCCACCATTAAAAATACATAGGCAGCCCTGGCTGGTGTGGCTCAGTGGATTGAGCATGGGCTGGGAACCAAAGGGTCGCTGGTTCAATTCCCAGTCAGGGCACATGCCTGGGTTGCAGGCCAGGTCCCCAGTGGGGGCCATGTGAGAGGCAACCACACATTGATGTTTCTCCCCCTCTCTTTCTCCCTCCCTTCCCCTCTCTCTAAAAATAAATAAATAAAATCTTTAAAAAAAAATACATAGGCAGATCACAGACTAGAAAAAAATATTTGCAGTTCATAAGACTCACAAAGGACCCATGTCTTTTGGAATTATAGAAGAATTTACAAAGAATTAGTGCAAATCAACAATTAGAAAGTTGAACAATTCCATTAAAGAGACTTGAACAGACACTTATCAAAAGAACATATAAGAATGGTCCATAACCACAGAAAAGGTGCTCAACACCATCAGTCACCAGGAAAATGCAAATTAAAACCATAATGAGAAGTCTTTTCACACCCATATGAATGATCAAAATTTAAAAAATGTCCAATATACCAAATGTTCACCAAAATGTGGAGCAACTGAAATTCTCACACACTTCTGTTGGGGATTATACAATGCAACAACTACTTTGGAAAAGCCTTGGGCAGTTTCTTTTAAAGTTAGCTACTGGTCTACCCTGTGAGGGAACAATTCCACTCTTTGGCATTTATATGAAAACACATCTATAAAAAGTCTTGAACTTATCTATAAAAAGCCTATAATTCACAGCACATTCATTCAAAATAGCCAGCAACAGGAAGCAACACAACTATCAAGCAACAGGAAAATGGATAAATACTATCACATTAATCCGCTGGAATACTACTTGGCAAAACAAACAAACAAAAACACGTGAATTCCCACAACATTATGTTTAGTGAAAGAAGCCAGACACTGACATTCAAAACACACAAACCTACTGTAGGATTCCATTTCTATAAAGTCAACAAGAACAGGAAATCCTAATCTGTGGTGATAAAAATCAGAAAAAAGCTCCCTCTTAAGCAGGAATTGGGGTGATTCACTGGAAAGAGCCAAGAGAAAATTTTCTAGGGTGCGGTCAATGTCCTATATCTTGTTTTGCGTGGGGTTATACATAGATATGCAACTGTCAAAATTCATCAGATTGTATTTTCTTCTTCAGTTGGGAAGAAATATACAGGCTTCACTAGAAAAACACTAAAAAAGCCATTGCAAGTAACATATTATTTAGTAGAAAGAAGACTGGCATGTCAATAGACCTACCTCAAATGTTATGTCAAAGGTAATATTTTTTCAAGTTTAAAAATAATTTAATTTTCAAGTATAAGCAAATAAATGCAGCCTTGTGAATTCATCCTAATAGAGAAACTCAGCCCTGGGGGTTAATGTACTAAAGAAAAACAAAGAGAAACCCGTAAGTATATAAATATTTCAGTCTCTATGAATTCAAAACAGAATGTTTCACAAGCTGGAAAACGTTAAGACAAGAAAGAGTCCAAAGAAGCAAAGGTAAGATCAAACACAGGACGCAGAACTAACAGCTGTGACTTAGTGAGTTAATAAACATGCCAAATAAAATCAAACTCAATGAAACACTGCAAAGTCTGTAGCTTTCAAGTAATTAACACAGAAATTAGAAACAAGCAATGTACAATCAGCCCAGCCTCCTACAGAATGCAAGGACTCCTTGCTGAAGTCCTGGCTACAATGGATATTTTCTGTGTGTAGGTAGAGTTGATGGAACGTAGACGAGATAAAGGCAGGCAAAGGGAAAGTGACTGAACTTGCTCTAAGTAGTACCTACACGCAGTGAACGAGATAGAGAGTCCATTTATCTCTCATGGACTCTCTTTCATTCTCACAATGAGACTGGACACGTGTGCCAATGCCCTGGCCAATGAAATGTAGACTCATGAATACAGCAGCATTTACACTTTTATTGGCAAGGCTCACAGCCAGCTTTAAGAGTGCAAATGATCATTTCAACTATGTCATTAATCTCTAGTAAATTTAAAAAGTGTTTTAATACCCACAAGTCAATCTAACTCCCCATTTCTTGAGTTTCCATACAGAAAGCCAGAGTTAGCAAACACTTTAGATGATTAAACTTGTGATCAAAATACAGGCTTTTATATAAGGCAACCAATAATTATCTTTTCTTTGGAACAGTTAGTTCTGGACCATTCTTCATCGCTAACACACCTGGACTCATCAGAACACACCAGGGAGCCCCTTGTTTTATCCATCTGGCTGCCCCCACCCATTCTCTCTGGTCTCCAAATCCTTTTCCAAAGTCACGAGTCCTACCCCAGTACTCCCTCGTAATTATTTCCAATTAAATTCTGTTCCCTGCTCTCTACAATGAATAAGGAGCCCCAGGAGATCAGAAGCCATGAGAAGAGAGAAGTAATGCACTGAAGTCTCTGAGGTGAAAAGAAAAGTAGCCCAACTGAGGTTATATCCTTTCCCAGTTACATACCTTAGCTGCCATTGTTCTAATGCGTGTATACTTACAGGCTGCACCAGTTCTAATGTAAATACCACAATCCTTAGTTTCCTGGCTTTTTTCCTCCTCAAATCATTACTATAACAACTAAGCAAGGAAGGTGGAGTTAGTTACCTTCATAAACATTTAATAATGGACAAAACTGAGGAATAGAGTCAAGGTGGAATTTCTGGCTTTAATGACACCTCTGCTTTTCTTCAAAATTTATCAAAATATAGTCATTCGAAATTTTAAAAAATACATACAGAAGGATTTACGGAGTAAGTTTCCTTATTGTTGCTTAAATTACAGATATGTAGAAATAAGTCTGTTTTTCATTCACTGAATGACTGAATGCAATTATATTAAAGAATTTACATTAGTATAAAAAGTAAGTATGTTTGGTAACGGATTTTATGAACTCATATGTAGGACAATCTCCTCCCTACGAAGTTAAAAATCCTGGGAGTGGAGTAGCTGCACAATAACCCCCAAAACAGCTTTATACAATGAAAGAACCACTGACAATAGATGTGGCATTTAGCATCTAACTCTGGGGTTAATGAGGTTATTTCTTAAAGCAAATGAACTAAATGAAATTTCCCTGAAGAGAAAGAAAGCATTTTTGAAGACACTTTTCTCCTCCGTGCATTGGGACACTTGTTAAGTGGTCCTGTGCCCAACTGACCCTGAACCTGTAAGTACCTCGTAAAGGTGTGTCAAGTTGTACAACCTCATGAGGATTTTTCTCACCTCTGAACAGGACCAGAAGAGACCACTATTGTACTAAAGAAAGAAAGGAACTTCAAATTACTCAGTACAACTGAGCCCCTCTGGAGAACATCCTTATCTATAATAATAGAATATACATTCCCCTAGACTTAATGAAGGTTAAATGAAACAATTTATATGAAAGTGTTCTTTAAACTGAGGTGGATATAGAAAGTTTAAATGCCATTTTATGGATGAGGATGTTGATTTTAATAAAAATAATCCAAAAGAAGTTTTATTAAAGAAGATATGATATTAAAGGAAATCATTGCTCATTCACAAAACAGTCTTCACAGACATATTTGTCCTACAAATCAGCTCAAAGGGTTTGTCCCTACTATATAGCTAAAGTAGATGGTGAACGGCACTGATTGGATCCAAAGTCCCCCTATCCTGGATTTCATGAGGCCCATTCAGAATGAGCCAGGTTGAGAACACCACCAAGTCCATGTTCTGAGTTCTTCTGTTGGCAAAAATATAATGCTAACAGCTTTATAAGTGCTATTTTCAATGAAATATCACAGAACAGCTTGTCCCAATGATATTTCTAAAGCTTGCCTGCAAACCGCCTACTGGGAAATCCAACAAAAAAGGAAGAGGGAAGAGAAAGAAACGCATGCAGACAAATGACAGGAACGGGAAAAAGAACAAAGGGTAGAGGGAGGCCGTGAGGTGAAAGTGAGCGCTGGAGGGAAATAAGGAGCAATGAGATGCACAATATCAAACACGGGCAAAATTAGTTAGAAACCATAGGGAATCAAGAATTTAAAGAAATACATAAAAGCAAATTGGGTTGGAGTTCAGAGAAGTGACTACAAATAATGCAGCATGTTTAGAGAAATGCAGACAAAAGGAGCCGAAAACAGGTAATGGCTTGCTCATTGGAGCGTAATTATTAAAATGTTATGAAAGGACGATGATGTGAAATGGCCCTTTTTCTAAGTTTCACTTGTTTTTTCACGTAATGTACAAATTTATTTTTCCAAAATCTAACACACATTTCAATGTCTATCATCAACTCTAAGGGAAGAAAGAATACATACTCTTCTAAGTAACTTCTTTTAACCTAAAAATCAATTTATAGATCATAAAATAGGCCAGACATTGCATCGTAAGCTTTGCATGCACTGATTTGAAAACAAAATACGTTATAGTGCAGATAATGTCATTCTGGGCACTTACCTGGGGTCGAATAACTTTTACAATATTTTTGAGGGCAGTGTCGGGGGATGGAGGTGAGCAGTCAGGTGTTGGGCCTGTGGAGCTGTTTCTATGGTTACTAGTTCCTGGAGCAGTAATTGCTACCTCAGAGGCATTATCTGTGAATAAAAATAGAACTGCTATGAACCTAATCACTCAGTTTACCTTTTAAGACTTGAAATTAGTTTAGTGAACATGAATTGAGATGTCAACTTAAAATTGGTATCAATTACAAGATCAGAATGAGGAATATGCTCAGCAGTATATTTTAAAGATATTGTTTATTGAATGTACTATTTTCTTTCAGAATATTACCCGCTGTAGTATTATTCCAAGAAGGAAGAGTATTATTACTCAATTGATATTGATAGATTATCCAGCATAGCTGTCAAGAATGCCACCATTATATGAATGACAAGAACCTTACCTTAACTAAAAAAAAGAAAAAAACATGATTTTTAAATATTTGGGGGGTAAGTTTCTCGATCATCATTCAAATGGGTGCTGATCATTATTAAAGCAGATGTTTCATAGCTCCTGATTCATAAAACCCAAATTCAAGCCTCCTCAAAGCACTTTCCCCCAGAAATCCCTCAAGCTATAGAAAAGTGTCCCAGTGAATTAACCTTGATGAAAAACTGACATTTGTGCTAAACAGTTTTATAATGTACACAAACACAAAACTATTATTCCCCAGATAAACAGATCTTCCTATACGGTCAAAACTAAATGAATGATTTTTTAAAAAATGTAAATTAATCTTCCCTTATGGTAACTATTTGGGGGGAATAAGGAACTGTGATATCTTCAAAATCAGTAACCATGTAACATTTTCTTCTTAGGTTTACATGAAAACAAAATAACACCAAGGATGCAGTTTGGAATGTATAATACTTGGAAAAGGATGATAAGTGTTTCATAAATAACTTCTGCTAGCTCAAAGAGAAGTTAGATTATTTTAACAACAATTTGGCAACCTTCTGTGGCTTTTTATGGAAACTACTGCAAGTTCAAATCTGTAAAAAATGTACTTCCTTGCTATGTTTTTTAATTAGTTCCCAATAATTTTCTGTCCTAGACAGTTAGCTGAATTGATGCAAAAGAGACTGAGACTGTGAATTGTTTATTGACCAGTAAGCCTCTCTGTTCCCTGGCCACTGTCCACAATCCAAAGTGAAAAACAATATGTATGAAGGTACTTCTTGCTCATAAAAAGTGAGGGAATAAAAACTACCCACAACATAAAAATATAATTCCATCCCCGAGGAATCTAGACATAGGGTGAAATATACAAGTGTGGCACACTGAATTATATAGATCACTCATAAAATATATCTTAAAAGTATCCAGAGCTCACTCTTGACTTCAGTTGAATGGAAAAGGTGGGAATTAGTACCTCAATAATAGGCAGGTTTGTGTGGGTGGTCTTCCGAGCAGAAGGGAATAGTGTGAGTAAATACTGAAACAGACATTGACAAAAATGCCCTGATTCTCTCCAATTTGTCTATTTCCTTCTTTCATTCATTCAACCATACATCTAAAAACACATATTTGGAAGCAAGCATGTCAGTTATTATGTTTCATTCCAAAGATAAATTAAAAAGAATCTCTCTCCAGGGGAAGAGGGGAGGGTGGGATAAATGGGTAGAGCATGAAGAATTTTCGGGACAGTAAAACTGTTCTTTATGATACTTATAATGGCGGATACATGTCATTTTAATTTGTCCAAACCCACAGAATGTGCACCACAGAGCATCAACCCTAATGTAAACTACAGGCTTTGGGTGATAATGATATTTCACTGTAGGATCATTGCAACACACGTACCACTGTGGAGGGGGATGTTGATGGGTGGGGGAGGCCGTGCCCATTTTGAAGCAGAGCGTATATGGGAACTCTCTGTGATTCTACTCAATTTTGCTGTGATCCTAAAACTGCTTTCAAAAATAAAGTCTGAAAATGATTTTTTTTAAAGATTTTATTTATTTATTTTTAGAGAGGGGAAGAGAGGGAGAAAGAGAGGGAGAGAAACATCAATGTGTGGTTGCCTCTCACATGGCCCCCACTAGGGGCCTGGCCTGCAACCCAGGCATGTGCCCTGACTGGGAATCGAACCTGCGACCCTCTGGTTTGCAGCCCACGCTCAATCCACTGAGCTACGCCAGCCAGGGCTGAAAATGTTTTTTTTAAATCTCTGCCCTCGACAAGTGTGCAATCAAATGTGGCATCAGACATGCAATCTGTAATGCAATGCAACTTGAGAACTGGTAAGTGATAAATGAAGCATGAATGAAGAAGCCAGGGAAGATGATGGCTAGAGAGGAGGACAATTGCAAAAGGCTTCCGTTTCCAGGCAGGAAAGCTGGAATAGAACATAAAATATAACGGCATGATGGAAGAAAGAACTAGAGGAAGCTACTTCAAGTTTGGAAGAAGTTGGAGATAAGCATAAATGAGAGAGAGGAAGTTGATTAATACAAAGGTTTATACTTAATTCTATAGGTAATAAGAAATACTGAAGATATTTAAGCAGGGGGTCATAATCATAATAGCCAATATTTATTAGACTACAATAAAATGATGCTAGAGCTCATTTTCCTTATAATTTGTCATTGGTTCTCTCTTTTGTAGTTATCATTGTTGTCTCTCTGAGTTGCATTCTGTATAGTTTCTTTTTTTAATTGAATTTATTGGGGTTGACATTGGTTCACAAAACTATACAGGTTTCAACTGTACAACTCAATGAAGCATCATCTGCCTAGCTTCTTATATTCATTTTCCAGTTTATTGGTTCTTTCTTTGGCTGTGTCTAGTATGCTATAAAACCTATTTTTTTTTACTTCAATTATATTTTTCAGCTCTAAAATTTCTATTTGGTTCTTTTTCAAATATACTGTCACCATTTGCCAATTTTCAGTGCTCTTATTTATCAGAAAATGTCGAGTTTATCTTTGTTTTTCTTAAATCTGAGTCTAATAATTCTAATATCTAAAGTCTTCATAAATCTGTTTCTATATACAATGTTCCATTACCTGTCTCATCTTTCATTCTTTGCTATGTGTCACTGGACTTTTTGACAGAATAAGATTTACAACATTAAAATATAACTCTCTGTCTTTAGTAAATGTTAATTCAAAGAAGCATCCAAACTTAAATTCTAATACCAGATGCTGAAGTCTATAGAAAACCTGTTCAATGTTAGAGAATTTATTTAACCTCTCTACATTTCAGTTTCCTTCACTTTAAAAATGAGAATGACTAATAACTAACGTATAGGGTTTGTGTATGCAGATAAAATGAGAGAACACACAGGAAAAATAACTATCATGTTATCAAGTTTAATAAATTTGAGTTTTGTTTTTCCCTATCAAACTAAATATTATCAGAATTAAAATAAAATATGGATGTGGAAAGAAAATACAGAGGGAAAAGCAAAAAAAATTAGTAATGCTTTGTAGGTATTACATCTAAAGTAATGATTGTGAATAACTGAGTAGGATTTGAGACCAATACCTTCAAGCTATTAACACAAATTGGTAGAAAACATAATTTAATTCCAGGAATAAGGGATGATTTTTTTCAATATATTTTACTGATTATGCTATTACAGTTATCCCATTTCTCCCCCATCATTCCCCTCCACCCTGCACACCCCTTCCCACCCACATTCCCCCCCTTTAGTTCATGTCCATGTGTCATAAGTTCTTTAGCTTCTACATTTCCCACACTATTCTTGCCCTCCCCCTGTCTATTTTCTACCCACCATCTATGCTACTTATTCTCTGTACCTTTCCCCCCCCCTCCTCCTCCCACTCCCCTGTTGCTAACTCTCCATATGATCTCCATTTCTGTGGTTCTGCTCCTGTTCTACTTGTTTGCTTAGTTTGCTTCTGTTTTAGGTGTGGTTGTTAATATCTGTGAGTTTGCTGTCTTTTTACTGTCATATTTTTTAGGTAAGTCCCTTTAACATTTCATATAAGGGCTTGGTGATAATGAACTCCTTGAACTTGACCTTATCTGAGAAGCACTTTATCTTCCCTTCCATTCTAAATGACAGCTTTGCTGGATAGAGCAATTTTGGATGTAGGTCCTTGCCTTTCAAGACTTCAAATACTTCTTTCCAGCCCCTTCTTGCCTGTAAGGTCTCTTTTGAGAAATCAGCTGACAGTGTGATGGGAACTCCTTTGTTGGTGACTGTCGCCTTAAGGGGATGATCTTTTGATGCATGATTTACTACAAGGGCTGGGCCAGGTAACTGGTTTTGCATGAGAGCCAGAAAAACTGCTGGGTACTCCTTGCAGACTATGAGGCAAAAGCTTATGAATGTTTCTTAGAAGTAATTTAATATATAGTACAAGACAGTGGGTAATAAAGTACTAAATTATTTAGAAAAGACTGTAAGTGTCTCCAACTTCTGAATCCACGATCTGTACCATTACACTGATAATTTGATTTTATACTGCCTTGCATTGTTCATTATCTCTTCTAGACTTGGTTATATTTTCTCAGAGACTTACATTTCCCTTATCCCCTCAATAGCTCTTAGCTCAATGCAGTCCTTTAAAAATACTAAGTGAAATAAAATGAATAAAGCAAAACCCGTGTGTCAATGGCAACCATCACAATACCCTTAATTACACTGAGAAAGGTGGTCTGGCTTTTCTCCTTTGAGAGAAAATCCAAATGAAAAGCATAGAACATACACAAGAGTCTTAGGAAACTGATTCATACCTAAAATAGCCTTTATCATATTATTTATAAAAAGTACCAATTATCCAGTGGACTTTGTAAAACGACAGCCTGTGTCGAAGGTAGTTTTACATGATCAACCTACATCTCACACCTGCAGCTACAAAACATTGCTGATGAAAGTGAAATGAGGTGCATAAAAACTGCTTAGAGAAAATTACTGAATATATTGCAATTTTAGATTGAAAGAAGCAGCTTATCTTCTAGTCAGATTCTATTACTATGCATTAGGTTATGCATTATGATCATCAGCTTCCTCTACAATAATAAGCTTAGGGGGAAAAAATCCTTCTAGTTCACTTGAGCTTTTAAAAGAAAAGCATTCTGTGACTACAAGCATTATGTGCTGTGTTACCGTGTAGAATTTTGACATAATTCTCTACCATGTACTGAACAGTTCAAGTACACCAGAGACCTTGTTAGCTGCTATCTAGCTGAGAAATAGGACTGAGGTCACTTCTGGCTGGAGATCCAGGAGAGCTGTCATGGAAGGGAAGAGGTGGTGATTTGGGAGGTCTCTGACGGATGAGGAAAATTTAGACAGGAAGAAATGGGTGGGAAGAGGATTTCAAGAGTTGGAAATGGGGTAAGTAAAAGAGCAGAGAGACTGGACAGAGTTAGGCACCTTGGTGGAATGAGAAAGAGTTCAGTGTGAATAAAATACAGTAGTCATGGAAGTAATACTACAAAACAGAGGAGCCGTATACTACAAATTCAGGCTTTGGAGTAAGACAAACCTAAACTGCAGTTCTGGCATATTTAACCTCAGTTTCCTCATCCGTGAAAGTGTTTTTTCATAGTGTTGTAAAAACTAACAAAGTACTTGTGTATGTATGTGTGTTTAACATATTGCTTGGCACATAGTAGGTGCTCAAATAAAAGTGCCTATTGCTATTATCATGTATAATAATAATAAATATAACTAGGCAGGTGGCTTGAAGTATTATTGTGGGAAGTCTTGAATGTAACACTAAGTAATAATCAAGTAAGTATTTCATAATTATTAGTTTAGCAATTCATGAAGTATAATTTTTAATTATGGGCCTTAAGTCAGGAGTTGGCAAACTTTTTTTTGTGTGTGAGGACTAGGTAGTTAATATTTTGAGCTCTATCAACTACATGGTCTCTTTCATAACTACTCAGCCCTGCTGTTGTAGTACTAAAGCAGCCATAAACAATACGTAAGCAAATGCATGTGTCTGTGTTCTAAGAAAACTTTTTTTATATTTACAAAAACAAGTGTGGACCAGAGAGTTTGTAGACCCCTGTCCCATACTTCCTATAGAAATGTTTCCTCACTTATGGACGAACCTAGAAAAATGCTACATTGTACATTTACTTTTCCATATTCATATTAATGAACATTCTCCTCACTACGTAATTAAAAACTAAGGTTTTCATATAAAAGTGGAAAAGTATTTATAATTTATTTAAAAAGATAACGTTATATCTAACACAAGGATGCTCAATAAGTACGTTGTCCACAATAAGTGTTCAATAGATGCTCATTGGACGGGTACATAAATAAATGAACAACCAATTGAATCTTTGTATTTTAAAGTAACTTTTAGTAATGGGACATGGCCATCATCTCTGGGACAACAGTATAAAAATCACAAGTAAATTAGTCCAAATATCTTCTGTTTCAATATTTTCAGTGAGAAAGTGTCTACTATGTAGTAGTTGAGGAAGTTAACATTAACAATTGTTTTAGAGTATTATTTTATATTCCAAATAGTTATTACATTTTTACTATCTCCTAGTGACGGTTAACAATTAGCAATTCTTTCAAATGTGCTGAAAAACGGGAACACTTGACCCTTCATTGCTATCACCAGCAGCAGCCCTACGTATTCCGCAGTCGTGACCCAGCGGCAGCTTTGCCAGATGAAGTGTGTAGTCAGCAGCTTCCAAGACGGTCCCGACCGATCCGCGCCCCCATCGCCCCACCTCACGGCATCCACATCTTCAATAAAGCCTCATCTGAGAGTGAGAGTCGAACATGTTGATGAGCTTCTAACAAATAACTAAAGAAGGGATGAGACGTCACTTCTGGGATTCGGTTAGGAACAGACTGCGGCTCCTGTCTTGGGTGTGAACGCTGTGCTCTCCCTCTCAGATACTGTGCACCAAGGAAAGCCAGTAAACCACACCGCGAACAGCCTTCTGGAGGGCCCCCACTGCATGGCAAGGAACCGAAACCCTCGGCTCGGTAGCCCACCTGGAACCAGAATCTGTGAACAGCCACATGCATCAGCTTGGGCGTGGATCCTTGAGGCCAGTCAAGCCTTGAAACGACTGCACTTCCGGCCACAGAGGAGCCCGAACCTAGAACCGCCCCCGAAGTCCCTCCGGGATTCCTGACCCACAACAACTGACATGATAAATATTTGCTGTTTTCAGCCACAACTTGTGGAGTAAGTTGCCCTGAGTGCACACATACAGTATAGTTCTGAAAATATATTTTCATGTAAATTAAATATGTGTGGAGTATTTCATGGAATTAGTGGGTTTTACTCAAAATGTCAGTAGGTTCTAGGAAAACTGGATGGAAATCACCACCTATATGGAGTTTTGTTTGAGATCTACATTAGTCAGGAAACCGTACCTACTTTGGCTACCTGGTATTTTGGTATAATATGTAGCCACAAATCAGCTTTCTCTATTACTAACACCTGAATTTCTATTTCTTTGGTATGTTATTATGCCCTTCACATTATGGGAATCTTCATGATGACATTCTACACATATTAGAGAGAAATACATGGTATCAAATTATAATTTGTTTAGATCAGCTTTGGGAAAAGTTGGATTCCATTTCATATGCTTTCATACATCAGATTGAAATGTCTCTAGATTCCCAGAAAGTAAACTGGAACCCAATATTATTTAATCCTAACTCATCTCTCCTCCGCTTTTATACTCACAGTAGGAATAAAACTGAACTGGGAGCAAAGATTTCCAATTTTTCCTGTTCTAGACATACTTCAGTGTTCATGCCATTCTCCTCATTTCTTCCTCACTGAAGAGTCTCTCAAGCCAGATTAGCATTGCTAAACAGAGAAGAATTTTCTTCAGTCCCATTGCCTAAAGATACTTCCAAATACTATTAATCCCAACACTACTAAGCTCCTGTAAAGGCTGCTTTCTTAAGTATATTCAGTAAATTGTTAATATGTCCCTGTAAAATCAGCAATTCTTTTGCTACACATTATACAAAATTTTCATTTGAGACTTTAAGGACATTATTTTTCTTGTTAATAATATACTGCCCAACTACTAGCCACAAAGTCATATCTATTTATAGGTGCAAAAGTATCTAATGATTGGCACTTCAGAAGCCCAGAAGTCTTGCATTCTTGTTTTTAAGAAAAAATTACATGTCACAAAAGGTCTCAGAGCTTCTAATGAACGTGTTATAAATTGAATATTCATCTTAAGGACTCTTTCACAAGCAACCAGAAGTTCTCTTACTGAACGTAATTGCTTATGCTCAACCCCTGTTTCTGACCTGCAGTGCTAGGAGGAGAGATGTTCCCAGTTCATGCACAGTTGGCATGTCTGAACCAGCTGATCGATGTGTGTGTCAAAACACAGATTAGTATTGGGTAGACATAAAAAGACATGTGAACATACATCACACACACCCCACTTTAAAGTGCTTACCCTTTTGGTGCACTGCCAGTAGGAAAAAATATATTGATGTCCCCATATACCGAACACTCCAAGGTATAATACAGGTTTTTCTAAAGTCTATGAAATCCCTGCTTTCCTTTAAAAAAACAACAAACTATCATTCTAGTAAAAGTGGAGACAAACTTACATAAAGAATAGACCAGCAGGAAGTCCTCTGCTTTTCGTGTTCCCACAATCTGTTGGTAAAACATTTAGTAGTTCCTACAATAAATACCCTTAGAATTGATAGTGCAAAATTGCTCTATGAAGGGGAGTGCTAGATGACAAATTTTATAGCCATTAATTCAACTAATTGCACAAGCACGGCCATCATAGTAAGTTATGATTGGACTTAATAATATGTCATGAGCTGAGATAAATTTGTCTTTGCCCCTAAAAAACGAGGAGCTTATTCTTTAAAAAAAAAAACACAACAAACTTCTCCTTTCTTTCTTTATGGATCTATTCAAAAAGCATAAAGTGATATTTCCTGTTATTTTGCTAAAGCAGGTGTCTGATTACTGTACTCCTGGCCGTTTACTCTGCCAGCCTGGTAGGCAGGACTCATCGTAACTGATACTCAACTATGCTCCCTCACCTAGTGCCACGGCCTCTCGCCCATCTTCTCTGGTCACAGAACATTGGTTCCTAGAACACATCTACCTTTCCTCTGACTTGGAGGTCCTTTTTCCCCTTGTAGGGCAATTCACTGAATGTCCTGCTGGGCTCAGCTCGAATGCTGCCTTCTCAGTGAGGTCTTCTCTGGCTCTGCCAGTAACGCTCCAAAATTTCCTGCATCATTTCCCCATCTGTCTAAGCTCACGCTCCTCACGTTATAATTATTCATGTGTAAGTCTCCCCGTAAAAATATCCTCAGACCTAAGTACTAGGGTTAAATTAATAAATATATACAAGATACCCTATCAACTGATTAGATACCTCGGAATAGTGAAGGAGTAAATAATCTTAATCCCATATTTTAAGTGAAAAGAATTTCAAAAGGCATTTTAGAATTTTTAAAAAAGACATCCAGATATCAATAAATCGCTGAGCATTATAGCAATAATGCTGTTATTACCAAGCTCCCCTGCAGCCAACTTTCTAGTAATATTTATGAAAGTTTCTGCATCAACATGATTGAGATATACATTTGATTTTAACCATATAAAATTGTGCATTAAAAAGAACACCCTAGAAGGCAATATACCAACTATTAATAATGTTCATCTCTGGCTGGTGAGATTATAGATTATTTTTATTTTAAAAATATTTTCCCTATTTCTCAAGTATTCTTCAACGAGCATATATTACTTTTACCTATTTATATTGTTTCAGATATTGAATACTTTTTTTAAAAAAGCATTACAGATGCATCTAAAATCTCACTTTACCCTGTCGGAAACCTATTCCCCTGCTGCCCTCTCGAGAGTCAATCACCCTCTCCAAGTGGATATGAATCCTCCATTTATGCCTTTATAATTTTACTACTGATGTGCGTACTTACCTCTCTGTTCATTAGATATTACAATATGTTATATATTATTGTTTTATATTTGCACAAATAATACCATATTATGTGTACAATGCTGAATCTTGTTTTTTTCACTTAACATTGTTTTCCAGATACATCCAAGCAGATGTTTGTAAACGTGGGGCTTTCATTTTAATCGATGCACAGTGTTTCACTTTACTAAAATTTACTCTTTGGTTCTCTTACGGACATTTTGTTTTTTCCAATTTTTTTTCTCCCAATGTTGCCATGAACATCCATCAGAGCCTTAAGAGTTTTGTTTTAAAGAACTACACCTAGTAGATTTGCTGGATAGGAGTGTATGTGCATTTTAAACTTTTAAAAATATTTTTCAATTGTCCTCCAGTATGAGGTACTGATTTACAATCCTATTAGCTGTGTATGAGAGTTCCTGTTTTTTCGTATCTTTGCAATACTTGATATTGTCAGAATGTTTGCGTCATCCTTGTGAATGGTTATACACTGGAATTCCACAGTGGTCTTAATTTACATTTTTCTGTTACCGGTGTTAACTATGTTTATTGTCCATTCAAAATTTGCCTTCAGTTAATTGTCTTTGCTGATTGTTTCGATGTTTCAGTTTGTTCTTCGTGCTTTCGTCTTTCTCTTATTTTGCAGGACAATTTCCTCTTCAGTGCTGTGAACACAGAGTGTGTCATAAACATCTCTCCTAGTCCACGGCCTTTTTAAATGTATTTTGTGGCATCTTAAGATAAGCGTGGATTTCATTTTTAAATTTCATGTAATCGGTATTACCAGTCTTTTTCTTAATGGTGTATACTTTCGGTCTTAAGATATCCTTCCCTTATACTAAGATAGTCATGTAAATTGTCCCTCTTAATTTGTTGAATTGAGGAAATACTGAAAGATTTTTCTGATGGCTGAAATATCCTTGAAAAGTGAGGTAAATGCTACTTAGTCAAGGTGTACTTTTTAATGTATTGTTGGATTCAATGTGGCAATATTTTGTTTAGAAACTGCACATGTATTTTCACACCAAATTAATCCGTACGTTTTTCGTGCACTCTCCTTGTCCCGTTCTGTTATCCAAGTCGTACAAGCATGAAGCCGGTAGTGTGCCTCTTTGTGAGCTCTGTTGAACGACGGGCCGGCCTCGATGCTCTCTGCTCATTTCAGTTCAGTACAGCTCTGCTACCAAACCGTCCTGACCATCTGTTTTTGATATCACTGCTCTTCTGTTCATGTCTACCAGTGTGTTGAGTTATGATTGGTCATATACATTTTTCCACAAAATTGTACATTTGATCTATATCAAAATGTTCAATAACAAAATTGTTCATAATATTATCTTATGTTGTCTTAAAACTTCTCTTGAGTCTTTGGTCATATCCTCCGTTTTTCTCAACAACAATTATTTCTACCTTCTCTTCTCTTGATCAGCTTTGCTGGGAATTTATTTATATGATTACCTTTTAAAATATGGATTAACTGCCATTACGATTTTGTTTTAATCCCCGAGTTGCTTTGAAATGTATTCCTTTTTCGGTTCCAAACTCATGGCTGAGGGTTCTGGAAAGAGGGTAGCTTAGATGTGCTTCCTTCATTTCCTGCAGCCCGTTCAGGTAGGCCAAGCTCTGCAGCCCCTGCAGCCGATTGGCCACAAATCATGTCAGGAGACAAGAACAAGAAAGCTGTCACAGGACCGTTTCCCCTCTGGGATCAGTGAGAGTCTTAGAACTAGTGTAGAAATTCCCACTGGCGAGGCACAGAATGCCCTAATTCCAGAGAAACCTTGCCGGGCAGAGACTGTGGTACCCGATGGGAAATGGTGGCATCGGCCTACAGGGGGAACAGGAATGTGTGCAGCATGTCCATGGCCGAAGGAGCCAAGGACGTGAGGAACAGGTGTTCTGAGTTGTCTTCACCTACAGCGCTGGGAAGCTGACACCCAGGCTTTCTTCCGGTATCTGCCTGTTGCTGTAATGCTGACCCTGACAGAGAGTTCTAACTTCCACGGTACTAGAGACTACCGTTCTTTAAGGCACGGAAGCACCTAAACCTAAGCCTTAAGGAGTAGAACAAGAAACAAACAAGCAAACAAACAAACACAAAACAAACAAGTACTTAAGAGAGCCTAGCAACCAGAAAAAATGAACAAAAAAATTGAGAATAAATCTCTAAAACAAAAAATAGAGATGCTGATAGAGACATAAGAATTTTTAATGCAAATAATAATAAGAGAGCTTAAAAATACTAAAAGTCAGCATACAAAAAACTGTGGAAAAAATAATCAACGAAAAAAATGAAAATGACTTGAAAGTGACGTTGGTTTATGGTTGAAAATTGAATTAGTGTCCTAGAATACAAAGTGAAAGAAATGTCTCAAGCTACAAAGAAAAAGAAAAAGGAATTTATGAAGGCAGAGATCCAGGAGACCTATTATGCAAATAATAGAAATTCCAGAAAAAGAAAAAGAAACAGATGGAGACAAAGCAATAATTAAAAAGCACAGTTAAAAATTCCCTTAGTGAATAAAATCTTTAGTCTGCATGTTGAAGTTCCAGGCAAGATTAATAAAAAAGATATACATAATCACATACTGGAGAAACCTCTGTGTGCCAAGGATAAAAGGGTTATCATACAAGCTTCCAGAGGGAAGTAACACATTCTTTAAAGTGAACTAAGACACTGATTAAAGTTTTCATCTGCAACAGCGAAAATGAAAAGATAATGAATTATTAGATGAGGAAAATACTTAAGAAAGAACTCTGAATTGAACAGACTTCAAGATAGGTGATGTATAAAAGGGAAAAATAGTGATTAACAATGAAAAGACCAATTAAACTATATACCAAACTATATCTATCTAATTACAACTCTATCTATCCATCTATCTATCTATCTGGGAAAAAAACATATGCACTCCTGATTGATGGGTAGAGTTCTAGATGTCTACTAAATCAAGGTTGTTAATTGTATTATTCAATTGTTTTATAGTCTTAATATTGTTTCTTCATTTATCAGCGTTCTCAATGAAATACAGTATAGTAAAATCTTGTACAAATTGTGGATTTCAGTTTTTCTTCAAGGTACGATCAGTTTTTGGCTTTTAATATATCAAGGCATTGTTGTGTGTGAAAGAATGTATGACTTTCATATCTTCTTGGTATTGTGTTTTACCCCTTATTGTTGCCTAGTATCCCTCTTTATAGCTTTTAAGGTTTTTAACTTTCAGTTATATTTTGATTAATGATGTTGCCTCAATGCCTTTCTCTAGGTTCATTTTGCTTGGTGTTGAGTTTTTAACCCCATGATGTCATTTTGACTTAGGTTTGACTCCAGTCAAAAGTACGTAGCATGATTTTTACAAATTGCATCCAATATGATTCATTTGGTCTTTCATTAATTATTTCCTATTTTGTAGCTTTGACTTTTCATGCTTATTCTTTGCTGCACTTCTTTTTTCTACAGATTTCGATACATTTTAATGAAAGATTCCTTTATTCTTTATTTTCCATTACTGAAGAAAAATAAAAGATGTATGTTATGGAAGATATAAATTATGTTTCTAATTTTAGTGACTTCTCACAAAAATATACTAGAAACATTTATAAGAAAAAATAAATGAAAAGTCAGTAAGCATCTTTGTTTCTCTAGTTTTGTCTCTGAACACAAACCTCTCCCTCGCCTGTTTTTGTTGTCTGGAAATGTAACACACACACACACACACACACACACACACACACACACCGCCCCCCGGCCAGGTGTACGTTCCCAGCACTATGCCTGCCTCTGGCTCCCACTTTGAGGAAAGCTCATTGAGACTCCACCACCCAGAAGGGTGCCATGCCCTGTGGACACTGCCCATTCCAGGGCCCAGTCACCAGCCAGACTGCCATTTAGACTCCACTTTCAATTATGTGTTTCTGATACAGTTGAGCATGAAGATAATTGTCTTTGTTTTCCTGTATAGCTAGAATTTATATTTTCTCATTTTGCATTTTATCCCTTAGTACTGCTTTGATGCATGGAAAAACAGGGCAAGCATCGCTTTATAATAAACCTTACAGACCTTGCCAAGATGATGTCATGTTATACTTCTGTAATCAGAAAAATATATAATTGATTTAAAAATAAATATAATATAAATGTATATACACCAAATGTTCATTCTCAGTTATGTAAAAGCTATGTACAGCAAAAAAATAAAAAAGGGTGTGGGGGTAGAAACAAACCACATTGGTGATCAGCAGCTCTGATAGGATTTGGGAAAAATATTTTATAATTTTTTACTAAAATAATGTATTCATGTCTATGAGAGCTACTACAAGTAGAAGTAAATTATATTTAAAAGCTACTAGAAGTAGAAGTAAATTATATTAGTTGCTATATTTTTTAAGTTACTAGAAGTAGAAGTAAATTATATTAGTTGCTATATTAATAATTATTATACTACAAAATTACACCAATCCAACATGGTTTCCTAAAGGACACAGTTAGTTAAAAGATATTAAAAATGAGCTCATCCATTCAGAAAGTTTTCTGTGTTACTATATCTCAGATTTTAGACAAATCACTCTTTTCTACACTTGGTTAGAGTAACTGAAGTACAAGGTCTGTCTAGAAAAAGTCCAGCCATTGTTAATATAACAAGAACAGTTTGCGTGACACCAATGCAACCTGGCAGCCAAGGAGAATGGACTGGAATGCACATGTGTGAACACTGATGACTTCACTGTACTAGTCAGTGGGGGCAGTAGACACTGTTGAGTGAGCATGTGTACTGCGTAGCTATTGCATTCAAAACAAACGAGTGAGTAGAGCAATGAATCTGCATCAAACTTTGTGTTAAGCGTCAACGTTCATCTGCTAAAACCAGTCAGATGATTCAGAAGGCCTCAGCTTTGGGCAACTGGTGATCGGCAGCATCATCATGACAATGTGCCCACTCATGCACCACGTCCCATGCAGAATTTTTTGGTGAAACATCGTATTACACAGCTACACAGGTGACTCAGCCCCCCTACGGCCCAGATTTGGTGCCCTGTGACTTAGGACTTTTCCGAAAACTAAAATCACTTTTGAAAGGGAAGAGATTTCACACTGTCAATGAGATTCAGGAAAATACAATGGCGTAGCTGAGGGTGATTGGGAGAACAATGTGAAGTCCCAAGGTGCCAACTTTGAAGAAGACTCAGGTGACTTTGTCCCATTTACAATGTTTCTTGTATCTTCTTCAGTAAATGCCTCTGTTTTTCACACTACATGGCTGGGTACCTTCTGGACAGACTACATATCCTTCAGTTGAAATGATGATCCAGGATGCACATATTTGCTGTGATTTAATGTCTGCTTACTTCTAAGTTTTCTAAGGAAAGGAGTACTAGCTGGCTCACTGCTCTTGACTTGTTTATGGCCTTGTTTTTAGCCTTTCATTATTCTGTTTTCATTTTCTCTATTCACAGGTGAGAAACACAGAAGATACTAGATGACTATTTTTAATGAATTGAAATGTTCCATAGAAATTAAAAGCATGAGGAAACCTATGTGATTAAATAACACCTGCTGTTTCTTCTCTGGGTTCAATGCAGAAATAGCCAAATAGGATCTCCCACAGAGAATGGTTGTGGCCAAGTTTGTCAGTACAATATATGATCTGGTCTACGTGAGCCCTCTTGACTCCAAGTATCTGGAATGCTTTAAACTTTTATTTAGCAAAGTACTGTGGATAAAGCCTCTCCTATTACTGTATGTCTAATATGTTTTCTTTTTCTTATGTCTCATATACCTAAGGACCAGGGAAATAGTAAATTCTCAACAATTGTGGAAAAAGTGAATGAATACATGAATGGATGAAAGAACAAGTGAATGAATACATGAATGGATGAAAGAACAAGTGAATGAATACATGAATGGATGAAAGAAACATGAATGGATGAAAGAAACATGAATGGATGAGAGTCCAGTGGAAAGATAATCTATTATGAAATCTCTGAATTTGTGTAATCTAATATAAATGTAAAATGTAATGTATTAAATAAAATCTACAATAAAGTATATTAATGTAAAGATGTTATTTTTAAATGTATAGTGTAACTGTAGTTGGGTGTTAGTTGATTTTCAAACGTTACTTAATTAAGGGTGGAGGAGTGCCTAAAGGGAGAATTGGTAGCCTTAGTACAATATCACATTAATAATGCAGCATCTATGGAAAAGAATGTGAAATGAATCAGTGAGCTTGCCAGTAGGTGCATGTGACAGGTCTAGATAGTGTAATGAGGGGGAACAGGGTGGTAAATAGGAGACTACAAGCACTGTGCAAGATTTCTTTAGGATTGTATTTTTAGGATAATGTTATTTCCAGTTTAATGCTGTATGTGGCAACTGCTAAACATAAGAAAATTAATGAGTCCATCAAATAACAGCTTAATCTCTAGCATGGACTGATATTACACAACTGTACATAACCGTTAACTTTAATGATATTGTCTCCTTTTTTAAAGATCTTATTTATTTATTTATTTTTAGAGAGGGGAAGGGAGGGCAAAAAAGAAGGAGAGAAACCTCAATGTGCGGGTGCATCATGCACACCCCCTACTAGTGACCTGGGCCACAAACCAGGCTTGTGCCCTACACTGGGAATAGAACTGGCAACCATTTGGTTCTGAGGCCGGTGCTCAATCCATTGAGCCATACCAGCCAGAGCTGATATTGCCTCTCTTTAGGAGCATTGAGAATAACTCTTGTTAAGTGTTCAACCAGTACAGGAAGCAAAGTAATCCAAATTAAAATATGCTGAAGTACGAGTAAAAACAGAAGTTAAAAACCTATATTTTTTTATAGATTTTTATTCCAGAAGTTTCAGTATTTTATAGCTAGTATCTATATTTGGCTTTCTTCAAAGGGGGAAATCACTTAATATTTACCATCAATTAATTAGATGTGAATTATTTTGGTGGCTACCTTTAATTTTTTTCAAATTATAAAAGCAATATGCATGAACTGTAGAAAATTTGGGCAAAACAGAAAAGTGTGGGAAAAAATCACATGTAACCCTAGCGTCTAAGGACAACACTATTAATATATCTTTCTGGTTATCCCATGCAACTACACATAATATTAGTTTTCAACTAAATTTATATCAAATGGTAAACATACATTCATTCATTCAACAAATATTTACTCAAGGATAACTATATGCCATTATGAGAATTTGAATAATTAGATATAACTTGAAAATATTATTTTTAATGATTACAGGTGATTCTAACCTTTGCGTAGCAGTACTACTTAACCATTCATGCATGCTGCCTTTTGGGTTGTCTCCAACTCATCCACTGATTTTAGATTGGTTAGAACATCCCCCAAGATCACTCCAAAGATAGGCAGGCACAATACAGACTTATTATAAGCCACTACACAAGTTTCCAACTCTCCCTATTTTCTTTGAAAGGAAAACATTAAAGATTTAGCCTATCAAAATCTAAATCTCAAAATTGCATCTTATATAATTAAATAATTAGTTCATGAATTGTGAATGTGGTTAAGAATATATCTCTTAAAAAAAAAAAAAAAAAAACCCAAAGAATACGTTTTTTTTTTGCCCTCGCTGGTGGTGTGGCTCAATTAGTGGCATCATCCCATAAACCCAAAGGTCACAGGTTTGATTTCTGGTCAGGGCACATACCTAGGCTGTGGGTTCAGTCCCCAGTGGGGGCGTGTGTGAAAGGCAGATCAACATTTCTCTCTCACATTGATGTTTTTCTCCTTCTCTCTGTCCCT
This sequence comes from Glossophaga mutica, assembly GCA_039655065.1. Classification (NCBI taxonomy): domain Eukaryota; kingdom Metazoa; phylum Chordata; class Mammalia; order Chiroptera; family Phyllostomidae; genus Glossophaga; species Glossophaga mutica. The sequence goes on along the minus strand of CM077304.1, from coordinate 17,174,829 downwards.
TCATTCCCCTCTCTCTCAAAATCAATAAGCATGTCTTTTGATGAGGATAAAAAAAAGACTATGGCCTCTAGGGCCAAATATCCTTGTCCTCAAGTTTGAGCACTGCCATTTTTTAGCAAGCACTAGACCTTTTCCTGGCTTGCTTCCTTTATCTGTAAATTTGTCTAATAATACTAGCTACTTCATAAATAGCTTAAGATTAAATAAGTTAATGTGCACAAAGTATTTAATAACATTATTATCATTTTTCCATTAATATTTATTTAGTGTCTTTCATGTGGCAGAGATTTTGCTAGAAGCTATGGTTACAAATATAAACAGACAAGCAAGATTTTTACCTCCACAAAACAACTGAAACATGTATTAAAATAACTGCAAAATAACTATATCATTTCAATCATAATAAGGGCTATAAAGAAAAGGAATGTTAGAAGGTGATAAATGAGTAGAAAACAGGGGCATCCATCCATATACTTACTCCTGGGCACGGTGTGTGGGCGTCCACAAAGTGGGTTTTTGTGAGGAAGAGTGCAAATTAAACTATTTGGAGAAGGGAGAAGGAAAAAGGATAGTAGGAGCAGACTATGCGTTCAGGTATGTGAAGGCCCACAGGTAGAAAGGCGCTTGCCCCTACTACAGAACTAAAAGGAACCGAGGAGTGGAGAGAGTCAGTTGGGAAGGTGGAGACTGGTGAGAGATGAGGCTAAAGATGAAAAGGAAAAACAAAAGCACATCATTCAGAGCCTTTTGAACCTTATTACAGATTTGGGTCATTCTTCTAAGAACAATGACAAAACAAGTCACCAAAGTTTTCATTCAGAGCAGTGATGCACTCAGATTTGTGATTTTTCAGATTACTTTGGCTGCAACATAAATATGTGTAAGGAAGGCAAATAGGACAGTTAATATTTTATTATTAAAATGATCCAGAGGAGTGGTTGGTGAAGGCAGAGAATATGAGAAGAAGATAGATTCAAGGAATAGTTGGGGATATATAATATGTTACAGAATTACCCTCACCCTCCTACCTGCTACAGTTAAGAACCATAAGACCTGGTGATTGATCGCATATAGGAGTTCACGGAGACGGAGATGGCAAGAACACCCGGGTTTCTGAAATCAGATGAATGGCTGAATCATTTACTGAGATAAACCCTGCATGAAGAGTAAATCTGTGGGGATAGATGACTTTAGTTTAAGATCTGTTAGGAACAGGGTGCCTTTGAGACATATAGGTAAAGATATTCAGTCGATGGTTGGATGGATGGATGGATGGGTGGGTGGGTGGGTGGGTGGGTGGATGGATGGACAGATAAGACAGATAAAATGAAGAATGGATTAGGCTGGAGTTGAGATAACTAGTCTGGATTAGAAAGAAGTGTTTGGGAGTCCTTAGCCTGCTGATTGTAACAGAAGCCGTACTATGGATGAGATCAGTTATAAAGAGAGAAAAGTAAAAAGAATAGGGAGAACTCGGAGCCTCAAGGAACTCCCAACTTCTAGGACTTGCAGAAAAATGTCAGCTGTCGCGGAGGATGCTAATAAAGTTCCATCTGATGGCTGCATTTTTCTTTATTAATTAAAATACGAGACCATATGCTGAGCGTGAGAGACAAGGTAGGAGAAAGCATCTGAGGTTTGAGAAGAGTGAAGGAGAGAGAGAGTGGTGGGTCTGCTTGAATTGGGCAAGCATGAATTTATGAATTGATGAATGTTAACCTCGTTATTACACATAGTCTGACACTGTAGGAGAAGCGCTGTTCCACAGGATGCCACGAATGACATCATAAACAGCCTATGTCCCCAACATAATCACTTTAATGAGTCTGTTGTATATTTTGAAATATTATTCTACAATTCATATTATTCTTATATAAGTAAAATTGATCTGAGAGAAAAAGAGTTTAATTTTCTTTTGTCTAGGATGTTGTTTTCCACAGGTAGCCAAATTCCACCAATTTGAGCAAACTGAGATGATCCATTTTCAAATAGGTAAACTGTCCATATGGGTGAAACAGCAAATTTACCAGGATTTCACCACGGGTACCGCAGCCCTCGCCTCCTCTCTTTGCCTTTCTATAAACTAACACTGGGTTACAATTTTTACCAAGTCCCAGTCTGCTTTAATAAATGGCAGAGACAGCACTGAGCACAGAACAAATGCCAAATAAATAATTGCTGTTTGATAAAAATGGTTCTTATCAGCAAGGCCAGTATTTGTATATAAGAGAATGATTCCAAGGGGCTTAAAAATATTTGCTCTCTTAGATGAGTTAAACATACCCACAGAAATTATGTTGACATTACCCACTAGCTAAGCAGAGATAAACATTAGTCCTGGTTCAGTCTGAATTCTTTTAATTTCAAAATTTTGGCACTGGAATTCAGAAAGCTTCACCATTTCCAAAAATATTTTGGTATAAAAAAGTTACAGAATCACCATCACAACGACCTACTTCAGGACACTGGGGGAAGTGTAGTGGGCATGTGGAGCATCAGCCACCAGGTGGCCTTTCCACTTCAGGTTGACTACGGCCAGTAAGCACACTGGCCAACTGAACAGAGGTGACCAGACCCACACTATCCTGGCAGGGAACTATGATTGAGTCCTTTTGATCAGAGATCATTTCTTCTCTTCCAACAAGATTGGATGCAGTCTTCACTAGTGTTGTTATAAATTGCTCATTAATCAAAATGGATTTATTGAGCATCCATAGTGTGCAAAGCCTGTACTAAGTGACTCAAAATAACAGGTTGCCTAGTTACCATGAAATGGAAAAATTCCCCTGTGAAGGTTAAAATTAAAGACAGATAAGAAAACAGTATTTTTGATGGCATGAGTACTTCATAAGGGCTTTTTCTGCCATTATAGCCACTTTATTTTAAAGATAATATTCATTCATTCATTCACTCATTTAATTATTCATTCTTATATGCAATTGAGTCACCTTTATGATTATACACAGTTCTTTTTCCTGATACAATAAGGGAAAAATATGATTCAACATTGACTGCATAAAAATGACTCTTAGCAAGTTACAAGGAAGTACTATATATACTACTGTTTATCTTTATTTAATGAGCCTAGTACTTGAGCAATTTCATTTTTACTCCGTGTGAAATCTGTAGTCACTGAGGTATTAGTTAGGTTACTCCTTGGGAAGAGTATCCCTTGTTTTCTGGTTGAATTGCAAAATTTTATTGAATATAGATTTGCTAATAAGTTCCTTCATATTTAAATCAAACCAGTGGATACGTGGGATTGTTTTGTTTTGTGTTTTTTGTGGTCAGGATGAAATATGTTTTGTACTAGCTCATCTAGTTGATAAACAGGAGAGCCCACAGAAAGGTAACTAACATGCATATTTAACTATGATTTTTCTGAGAAACTACATAGTCTTTATCTGTGAATGACACGGCATCACAACTGAGACCCTCAAGCTGCTTACCCTCTGAGATAAGCAGGACAGGCAGTCTGTCCTCCGAGGCCCAGCAGCCTCTCACACCCCTCCCTTCTATGCGGTGCTGAGTTTGTGTGCTTGGTTTTGGTCCCTGTATTCATTCCCTACAGCTGCTGTCACGAAGTACTACTAACTGGGTACCTTAAACAACAGACATTTATTATCTCACAGAATAGTATCTGGAGGCTAGACATCTAAAATCAAGGGGTTTTTTTATTTTTTATTTTTTTGGCAGGGTTTGTTCCTCCTGAGGGCTGGGAGAGAAGACTCTGTTCTAGGCTCTCTCCTTGGCTTGTAGATGGCCATCTTCCCCCTGTGTCTCTCCCCATCATCTTTCCTCTTTGAGTATCCCTTGTGTACAAATTTCCCCCTTTTTATAAGGATGACAGTCATGCTGGATTAGGTCTCATCTGATGACTTTCTTTTAACTTGATTATCTCAGTAAAGACCTATCTCCAAATTTTCCACTTAAGGTCACATTCTGAGGTACTAGGAGTTAGGAGCCCAAAAATAAAACAGGTCACAATTCAACCATAACAGTCCCTCTGATGATCTGATCATCCCTGCATCATATCCATATCCTGTCTCTTCCCTTCCCTTCCCTTCCCTTCCCTTCCCTTCCCTTCCCTTCTCTCTCTCTCTCCCTCTCTCTCCCTACCCCCCTCCAAAAGCTTTGGAATGCAATTCCTATGAGTGTACAAATCTCCATTTTATCTGTAAACCTAGGTTGTGTCATCCAACACAGCTAAGCGAAAACTGTAAACCACATTCCTTAAAATATAGCTTTTTTAGTTCCCTTGACTACTTATTTCCCAAATGTCAGAATCCTTAAGGAGGAAAGGGATGAGCATCACTCTCAGCTTTGTCCCCACTTCCCTCTCTGACCAGCACTGCATTTGTCCTGGACGCCATTTCCTGCTGAGACTGCGCACTGATCTCCTCTTCAATCTTCCTGCCCTCTAGTTTCATCTCTGTTCAGTCTCTTCTCCACATTGCTCCCAGACAGATCATTCCAAAACAAAAGCCTATCATGTCACAGCCCCACTTACAGTCTATCAGCAGTTCACTCCTGCTGTCGGGTAAAACCCAAACTCCTGCATGCCATTTCTGGTTGTGTTACATATTTTCTCTAAAAGCATTCTCAGCTCTAACCATGCTAAGCTGGGTGTAGTCCCTAAGTGCATTATGTTCTTCCCTGGGACACACTGTTCCATAGCCTGTAGAGCCACGCAGTCCCATTCATCCCCTCACCTCCTCCTTGGAGGCTCAGATCAGATAGCACCTCCTCCAATAAGCTTTCACTCGTTCACCCTCTCTTCCCTCCCAGAGCACCTTATGCTCATCTCTCTCATTGCACTTCTTACCCTTAACTTTAACACATTCTAAGCTCTAAATATCAAGACTGAACCTTTCACTGTTTCTTCTACAACATGTAGCACAATGTCTAGAACACGCGAGTCACTCAATAAATGTAACTGAGTGAATGAGGGACTGTAGGATAGTTACCCACCCAGTTCAATTTGAGTGCTTTTAAAAGACTCAGGTGCATCAAGAAATGTCTCTGTAACCAAAAGTCCTACTTTTAGTCAATAGAGGACTTGGTAACAGAGGAAAAACATCCGTTAATTCTGAGAGAGGTCAGTAAGTTCCCTGAACTCATCAGCTTACTTTGTTGGTCCTGAGGGTACAAGGAAAGTCAAAGGACTAGGCCCAGCAGAGTGAGAGACTTGGAAGGGTTAATAATTGGAACCATGCAAAACCTAAGCTATAGGTTAATGGAATCAACAGAGGAAAAGACCCAAACTGTTTCCCATCCAGCAAGAAGACAGTCGTATCGATGCTCTCTTCTCCCTGCTGTGGTGCTCAAGAGGGCAAATTCCATGAAATTCCAGAAAGGTTCCACATATAATTGGACCAGAAACTGCTCTGACTTGTATTCATCTCTATTCCTAACATTAACAAACATTTTCTTCCATTTTAATACGGGGTTCCCTCACCCCTAGAATTCACAAACACAGCCCAAAGTGCAAAGATGACCAATAATTACGAATTAAGCCTGGGTCAGCTGAGCCAACTGGCTTCTTTTACACCGAATCCAGATGACTGAATGCAATTGGGGAAAGTCAGATATTCATGCAAATTAACTCTTGTTCCACAACAACGAACAACTCAGTCATTGTGGGATTTTGTATTTTCCAAATGTTGCTGCAAAAATATTTTCTTATAATTCAACTTTTGGTAGCACCTTTGGAGGCGGATTAAATTCCTTCCACTTAGATAAAGGCCTTAGGTAAAGGCAGACTGTTGACTACACCAAAAGAGATGCTGACTTCCAAGGCTAAGTCATACAAAGTAGCAGAGCTCTGCCTCAACCTCTAAGGCTGCTCACTCTTAGATCCCATCACACACCACAAGGAAGTCCAAGTAGGCCATGCCACCAGCCATATGAATAAGGATTGGCCTTGAGAATGGATCCTCTGGCCCCTAGAGAACTTGCCCCAGTCGATATCATTTAGGGCAGAAAGAAGTCACCCCCGCTGAGCCCTCTCTAAATTTCAGATTGATAAGCAAAATAACTGACTGTTGTTTTAGCTCACTAAATATTGCAATCAGTAACCAGAACAGATTCGGGCACTTGGAAATGGGGTGCTGCCCTAACAAACATCTAAACACAGTGGCATTAACTTTGTCGTTGGACAGCAGGCAGAGGCTGGAAGGGCCTCAAAGTGAGCGACTGTGAAAAGCTAAATGGCCTCTAGGAGAGGATTCGTGGAAGCCCAAAGAGCATGAGAAAGCTGTTGGTAAAGGCTTAAAGGGCAGCTGATGAAATTGGCAGCTCAAAGCAAGGATTCCTTTGTCATGTAGTAGGGGAAAGTTTGGCAACATTGACATCTGCAGTAATGTGGCAAATGGAAAATGAACCAAATGAACTCTGTGATCTAGCTAAGGAGATTCGAGGCAGAATATTTAAAGCGTAACTTAGCTTCATCTGGCTGCCTATGATAAAATGCAGCGAGAACTGAAGAATGGCCTGTTGAATTAGAAGAGCCAGAAATTTCTGGGCATAAAAACAAAACTGGCTTCTTATTTCCAGCTTCTCCAAATGGCAAAAAAGAAATTCTAAAATTAGGAAGACCAAGGATCAGATCTAGGCGGGACTAAAAGATCATCCATTAACACCTAAGCGAGCTCTCAGGTGGAACCACATAGAAACTTTAAGCCAAATAAGAAGATCCTATGAGGATTTTTAATGGCATGACTCATAGGTCCTCCCTGTTCAACAACAGGATTTCTAAGGATCTCAGGGACAGTGTGTCACAGAAGTCACCAAATACTCAGAAGAGCTTATCCAAAATACAGGCGTTTGTCTAATGGAGTGTTATATAAATTGGAACACAAAAAGTCAACAAAGTTTTAAAAGAAATTATATCAGCTTGACCTGGAAGGAACAGAGATAGGACACAATGAAACGAGGTCTTTTGATCTCTCAGATTTTGTAGGTAGAAAGCAGGTGAGAAAGATACTCAGCTGTAAATATGGGGTACTTTTTATGGAAAAGGAAGTATGACTCAGAAGCTGGAACCAAGAGCCCCAGAGAACAATTTCTATGTCATCAGGCTGACCATTATTCAAAAAACTGTGCCTGATTTAGGTGCATAATTGCCACAGGCTGTGACTGCTGTACGCCCTGTTTTCCCTGTGTTTGAAGAGGAATGACAACAGTGGCTTTCCTATGCTTGTTCCACTCTTATATGCTGGGTGTGTAGGAGAGGAGAGCACAGATCATCCCTTTAGTTCACAGGTCATCACTGCCAAGAGCAAAGGTAACCGAGGGCCTGGACCATGAGAACTGTACCAGAGACTCATGCACGCCTGAACTTAGACTTGGAGCTCATGCTGGAATGGGCTGATGTTTGGGGACCCTGAAAGAAGAAATGGTAGTATTTGCATATGAGAGGATATAAATCACTGTGTGCAGAGGGCAGACTGTGGCATACTGTACTTTCCAAAAATGACAGCGAAGTATCTCCCATTCTATATTCTCTTATTACAAAGTAACTGATACTCTTTTCTTAAAGAACTGGGGTCATGTTCCTTCCCCTTGAATCTGAGGGGGCCAGTAAGAATAGCAGAAGTGACGATCTGTGACTTCTAAGGCTATACAGTAAAAACGAAACAGCTTTTACCTGGCTCTTTGGGGGAATTTCCACTCTTGGAACCCAGCCAGCATGTCATGAAGAAACTCCAATAGTCCATGGAGAGTGAATGGTCCCCAGCTCATACCCTCAGCCATCACCAACAGCCAAGGAGTGGGCCATCTTGCAAGTCAGTCCTCTACTCCCTAGTTGAGCACCCCCAGCTCATACAGTGTGGCACCAACAAGCTGCCCTGTCGAATAAACTGCCAAACTTGCAGACTGTCAGCAAAATATATGGCTGGTATTCCTCTAACTCAGTATGATTAGGGACAGCTTGTTAAACAGCAAGAGGTAGCTGATACAGACATCTCCTTTGTGAAGTTCCTCAAGCTCCTAGGTTGGGGAAAATCCTCTTTGCTGCTTCCAAAGCACTCTGTGTAGTATCATCTTAGCACTTACTACACTCTGCTGAAATTAACTGTTCATTTGTCTGCCTCCATATGAACACAAAGCAGGCTTTGATTTCTGGGAAATCAGCCATATATATAACTTTTGTCCCATTCTCTCTCTCCTCTGCTCTGGAACTTTGATTAGACAAGTTAGAATTTCTTAGTGCATCCTCCAAGTCTCTTAGCTTCTCTTTCTTGGCTTCCATCTCTTTGTCTCTCTATGCAATGTTCTCTCTGAAAAACTTCTGATCTAATTTCCAGCTCACTACATACCTCTTCAACTGAATCTCATCTGCTGTTCCATTCAAATTTGGGGTTGTTTTTCTCTGTGTGTGCATGTGTGAGGTATTAGGGTTATTTCCCCCACCCACCCCATATATGCTAGGTAATTTTATAGTTTCTATTTCTGAAAATACCTTCAAGATTATTTTTTATTTATAATAGCATGGTCAGTTTCTAGTGTCCATCCGGTAATTCCAAATTTGAAGTCTTCTCAGATGTGGATCTGTTCTGTCTTGTTTCTGCTGACTCCTGCTGGGGGCTCCTTTCCTTATGTGCTTAATGATTGTAAACGGCACGTTTTAATTGGACAGTTATTTACAGGAGTTATCTGGGCCTTCAGAAAGAGAGTCATTCCCCTTTAGAGGGATTATATTTGCTTCTGCTTAGTGTCTGAGAGTACACTGCTTTAAACTAAATTCACAGACTGATGTTTTTTGGACCATTTAAGGCACAGGTGGCAAACACAGGCCCGAGGGCTTCGGCCCTCCACCTCATTTCGACCCGGCTGCAGGGCCAAGCTCCTCGCCCCTAGTGAAGGAGCAGCTACATTTATACAGTCCTCAAATTACATTCGGCCCTCTGAAGGCAACCTCGAGGCTGATGTGGCCCCCAGTGAAAATGAGTTTGACACCGCTGGTCGAAGGTGATATAAATTTTGGGTACAAATCTACGTGAGGACTAGTTCGTGGTAATAACTTCTCAGAAGTTTTCCCCCTTGTTCTGCTTACAACAAATTACCCTCCCTTGCAGTCTCCTTGGGTTGCTGGTTATTGGGCAGAACTATTTCTGGTTACTCTGAGGTATAGCCCTCGTAGTCCCAGTTCTATGGAGAAAAGATTCCTTTTAGAACCTTAATGCTGGGCAGGCACAGAGGAATACATTCATTCTATAAACAAACCCACAAAGGCACTGAAGTTCAACAGCGGGTTCAAATAATTCCCTCCGGACAAAAGTGGCGTTAACGCTCTCCTGGTTTCCCATCCTCACCAATGTTTTGGTTTGATTATTTCTTACTTACCCACTGGTTTTAAAAGTTCCTAATTTAAATGTTATTCAGTTTATATAATTTTCCTGTCATCTTTTTGCTGCTTTTACAAAGTTTTTCTTTTCTGTATTTTTACCCACCATGTTTACTTACTTTAAGCGGGAGAGTTGTTCTGAGCCAAATTAGCCGTCACACTATCCATGTTTTTTTGTTGTCATTGTTGTTGTTTTTCATCTCTGTGTCCTCAGCATACAGCACAGTGACTGGCACACGAACTCAATTAGTTTCTTATTGTTTGATGAATATATTTGACCTTTTAATCCCTGTATCCATCACCCCTGGCACATCCCTACCCTCTAGGCTCTAATTAAAGCTTTTTTACATTTTCATATGGATATGCTTTCTATTTTCCTACATTAATGGAACTTTCTTCCTATCTTCCCACTCTTTCCCCATTCCCTCTCTTTTGGAGGATTTTTCATTCCCATCAGCTCCCACAGTTTGGGATTAGCGTTGTCTCCACTCTCAGTGGCTGCTTCTGGATCATTCACTCTCCTTCTGCCTTCATCCAAAATCTGCTGCTCTTCTGAAGACTGTGCTGTCCTATTAGAACATTCTTTTTCTGATTTTATGACTATCAAAAGTGGACTTTCAGTCATAGCTCTACATTTCTTGAGAGTTTCAGTATTTAGTTCACAATTTCTACTCTATTTCATCCCCTAAAATAATTCAGTAGTATAACAAGGGTACTTAGGAACACAGTTGAACAAACCAAGTTCAAGTCCCAGGTCCACTCCTTATTAATATGTACATCTGGGAAGTTACCTAATATCTCAGGGCCTCGGTTTCTCCATCTTTAAAGTGGGAATAATGATACTAGTACCACACAGCATGGTAAGGATTATATGAAATAATGTCTATAGAGCACTTGGAATAGTATCTGGCACATGGTAAATGCTCAGTGAATTTTAACTACTTTCATTATGCTCTTACCTCATCTTAAAAATCTTCCTTCTACAGGCTTATTATTCGTACACTACCTCAGTATTGCTCAGTGTTGCTCAAAAACCTATTTGTTCACTTGTATAAAATTCCCTAGCTTCTTCTCTAAAATGGATTTCTGACTTTTACTTTAACCCTTCTCAAGATATAGCTCTTCTTTTCAGCCAATGACCTTTTCTCTTAATGCAGAAATTCAATCCTTTTGGAAACACATATATCAGAATTCTGTATATTCATGACCATGCTCCATGATCTCTTCTCTGAAGGGGAAGCAATGCCTGTGTTTCCTTAGGGTAGCTCAGTCTTAACTTCTCCTCATTCTGTTCTCTTTTATTCTTTATCTTCAGCCTCTCACTCTCCATCAGCAAATTCCTCCAAACTGTAAACTTGAACAAGGCTGACTTATCCTAAAATAAACTAGCCATTTCTCCCTTGTACCTGTTACTTGCCAGGTTATTATCACGTCTTTTCTTCTAATCTTCTTGAAAGGTGATCTGTATTCTCCAGTCCCATTTCCTTATTTCCTGTTAACTTCCAGAAATCTGGTGTTATCCTATCATCCCTGAACCTCACTTTTCAAAAGGAAGCAGCAATTACATTGTTAAAAAACCTCTCTTCAGAACTTCTGTTACAGCTTCTTTGCAGCAACGAATATGTTGGCCATTCACTTGTAACTTTCCTCCCTCATTAGCTTTCACATAACTACCCTGCAACCTTTCTTAGACACAGCGGTGAAGTAACGTAAGCAAGTATGATGGTAGTCAGTCACTCGCGTTCAAGAAAAAGCCCCATCAAGTATGGATCTTAAATAAGACACTTAGCTCCAATTTCTTTATCAGTAAACGGACATAATTTTTGCTTGCTTTGTTCACTGGTTTACACAACAAATAAATAAAATAAGGATCAACCAGCATCAAAGATATAAAATACACAAAAGTAGCTGAGTACACTTTGATAACATGAAAACAGATAGGATACAGAAAAGTGCATTGAAAGATTCTTGCTACCAAATCTGCTATGATGTTCTGAAGGACCCAAAGCTTTGTATCTGACTTACCTGGACTTACTTCAAAAAAAGATTATTGTGACTATATTGGGGGATTTTCATTCTGAAAATATTGTGGCAAATCAAAATAATAATGATATATCTTCACATATACAAGCATGTAAATCAAATTTTAAGAAATATTACCAGTTCTTGGGGAAGGGGCTCTTGCAATTTCTAAGGAGCAAGGTTTCTTTGTAACTGCTGTGTCTGCGAGATCACATAGGAAGTTCTCATTTTCTGAAGGAAATGTATCCAGAGAAGCAGATGGTAAAATTTCCATAGTGTAATTCCTCTTCTTTGGATAGGATTCCTTAAAGGAAAGAGAGAAAATAAAAATAGCTTTGTGATAAAGACACAGTCCATTTCATTTATAAAAACTAGCACAGATAATCAGGTTCATCAGTTCTCCCAAAAGTGATTGACAGGTTATGATTCATCTGTTTGAATAAGCCATGCATCATGTTACTTCAGTTTTATCAGTGATCTTTCTAGAAGAGTCTTTACAATTTGGTTCTCTTGAATTTATCACTGAACTCGTAAAGGTCACTATCTCTTGCCATGATCTATTTTTATAGTATGTCTATTTTCTAGTCACAGCATAAACAAGTGTTTAATCAATGGTCATTTCCAAGACTCTTCTGCTTTGCCTGCTTTCTTGAGATAGCCATAAGACTTAATTTTGGTCACTAAGATACAAGGGGAAGTCTGCTGGAAGGCTTCTGAAAAAATAATTTTTTCCCCAGAGAAGGCAAGGAGGTTGTTTCAGAGCTTTGGCCTTCAGGTCCCTCTCTGAGGCAGTTTTGATGTCTGGAGATAGGACAGGCATAATGGAACCATAAGGCAATAGCCTAAAGTCAAAAGGATTAACAGGCCAAGCCAGGTAACAGAAGGATAAAAAGAGTCTGGGACGTTGATCATATCATTGAGCTACTCGCATAGCTCCAGGGCCATTTTCTCCAGGCTTCTCAATTAAATAATAAAGTTCTTATTGTTGGAGCCATTACAATTTGGGTTTTCTGTCATTTAGAGGTAAAAGTATTCCCTCATAACACACTAGTATTTTTCTTTGTGAATACCATTAACCAATACACTCAGGTTAACTTTTCAGGTTAGGATAAAAATCAAGGTTCAATTCTAGACTACTGATTCTTCAATATACTTAAAAAATTAGAATTTATTTTATTTTGAAATATCTTAACTTCTTGAACAGGCATTAACTGAGCAACACACATTTGTTGGGCATCACCACATCTATCTAGGACTATGCCAAGTGCTGAAGATTTTTAAAACTAGTAAGAAATAATTCTTGCCCTCGGAAAGTTCGGTTTACTAGAGACGAAAAACTGATTAGCTGCTTGATGAATTTAAATTATAATTCACTATCAAAGGGAAAAGACAAATAAGAAAAAAAAACTCATTTTCAAAAAAATCTTCCAAGATCTATTCAAAGGTTACTGAAGATTTAGTACAAGCTTCCATTTCTCCCTGTAATGATATTTACAGTACCGAGAATAAGTATTCAAGGTCAGTGCAATTGCTTTCAGATCATACCAGACACTCACACATCAAAGAGTCAATTATGTTCACTCTACTCTACTGAAAGCAGGAAATTGGGAGTAATTTATTTTTAACAACAAAGGGTGACAAAAGAGAAAGCATCCCGAGGAAGCCATCAGGATGATATAGGATTGAAAAACCATGTCACAGAAGACACGATGAAAGGAACTGCAGCGTGCCAGCCCGGAGACGCCTGGCAGCAGGAGGGTAACGGTGTCCTCAGCTCATGTGAAAGGCCCCCCTCAAGAACTACCCCACAGAGTGGGGGAGAAGAGAGGCCGCTGGGGTAAGTTTATTCTAAAGTTCTTAAAGGCACCGATGGTTCTAAGTCAAGGAGGGCGAGTTTGGGTCAATACAAAAATACGATTTTCTATGAATTAATAACAGTGCTAATCGCTTAAAATAAAAGTTCACTAATATAATAACTAGCTAAAAAATAGCATTAGAAAGCAACAAAAGGAACTTCTCATTACTAGAAATCTTTCAGCCGAACTACAGATTGATAAAATCACGTATAAAACACAACGTACAGTGCGCGTACCAGAAGACTGTAAGTAAGCTCCATGTAGGCTGGAGTTTGTCTTGTTCACCAGTCAGCCCCCAGGGTCTAATACAGGGGCCACCACACAGCGGGGGCTCAAGAAACATCTACTGATCACCTGAAGTCCCTATGTCCTCTTCAACAAATCTAACTACCAGTTAGGGGAATGATTATGCCTCTTTCATATGCACATTTCTTGGCTCTTCAGTTGGGTTATTGTTATTGTTTACTGTTATTGTTTATTGCTTACTGTTATTATATATCAAAAGCAAAAAACTGAGACTGCAATAAAATTATAAAGAGTCCATGAAGAAGAGAGTTTCTAGTTTAAACCCTAGTTCATCCTAAAAATTAAATTAGTTAGAGCAACTCATTGTTCACGAATTTGGTTAAGTTGGAATTCTACTGTGGTTACAAAGAATTATGAGTACCTTTTTAAAGGCCTTGAGAAAGACTCTGAAATCAAACCACATAGAATGAATTGGTTTGCTTTCCCTTTGAAGAGAAAGTATATACACTAATTAGAGAAACATTAGAAACTATAGAGAAAGAGAAAAAAGTCACATTATCCCCATGCTCAGATAACTACTTTCAACATCTTGGTGGCAATGTCCTCTGACAGCTTCCCTCTGTGAGTGTGTGTGGACGTGTGAGTGTGTGTGGAGATGTGTGTACAACACAGAAAAAAAAGGTTTTAAACAACAATGAAGTGCACCCTCTTCTGCTTCCAATGGGAGGGCCATCATTTCTCATTGGAATCAAAGTCTGTAGTGTGTGGTTTCTTCACGGAAAGTGAGAGCCCTAAGGAAAGAGATGGTAAAATGAAAATACAGAAACTACGCTTTTGTAATCATATTGTCAAAAAGGAGGGCATTCAGCCAAACACCTGACAAGTATCTCTCAAAAATGGATGGATACGTGAGATCATTCAAATAATAAAATGGACCCATTTTATTATTTGGATTACATGTGTCCACTATTCAGTTTAAGAGACAGAACATTACCATCGAAATCAGCCCCCTCCCACCCATGTTCCCCATTCCAGCGCCCTCCGCCCTCCCCAGTCAGAGTGAAATCCTGTTCTGAAGTTAGTTTATAACTCCCTGGATTGTTGTTAAAATTTACCCCTCTTCCTTACAGTGGAAGTCTTGGATTTTGATTTGCAGGTTAAGTGCCAGCATACTCTTGATGGTAAATCCTGGGAATAGATGAGAGGGATTGAAAGAACTGTGGCCCAGCAAGTTGAGACTGACCTTCAAGTCTCCATTGTACCTAGTCTAGCAAAAGCGGGCTCTCATTTGGACAGCAGTTATTGCTTCCTCCCTGATATGCAGACTCCATCTGTATTCTAAGGCCTGGTTCCGGGATCTCAGACAGGTCTCTGTGCTTGATTAGTTTTAATAGTAGCATGCCTAAGACCGCGTTCTCTGCCTTGGTCTTCGCCAGCTCTCTTCTAAGGGACTAAGAATCCTGTACTTGAATCTTCAACTGGTCCCCAAGGCCCTGAATGCCTAACTTCCCAATTCCTGGGGGAATGTCCATCTTTGATACGCAGATTTAACCTTAACTGAGCTGGCTTCACCCTGTCTGGTGTAGTCGATTGTGCAATGTGTGGACCAAACAGCACTTCTTCAGAAAGATGCACACTGAAAGCACTGAATAAATCAAAAGAACATTTTTCCCCAAGAAAAAATAAATATTAGCAATTAAATATGTTCTCACATGTTGTTTATACTGTGTTCCTATAAAAGTTTAAGATTTTCAGGGCTACGCTAAATCTAACAAGTCAAAGTTTATAGTGACTAAACATGAGGTCCTATCATTCAAAACAGAAATGGGTTATAAAAATTTGGTATGGGGGTATATAGATTAGCAATATCCTGAAAAAAAAATTAAGAGTTACAGCTGACAGAATGAATCAGAGTGTAATACACCAGTGAAAGACATACTGTTATATAGGCTGATTGAATGAAAGTGTGATCATTGGACTAGGGAACGTGATAGGCCTCCGTTCCTCTGTGCTAATTAGAACTGGGAATGATCTGACTTAGCAATTTCACAAAACACAGGTTTGACCATCCTGTGTAAGATAGTGCAAGACTTTTATTCCTCAAAGGGGCTGAAGGATAGTTGGCATTCTAACTTATGAAAAACCTTAGCCACAATCAGGGACCCAGGTATGCACACAGCTGTTTCTCAAAAGTACCAATGATGTGGGTTTGGTTTTGTTTCTTTTTTAATCAGCAGTAAGGTGACGGAGACCACTTTGACAGGGCACCTCTGTGAAACCGCCTCCCAACACAGCTGTATGACTGACCACTGGGAAAAACCGAAGCGGCTTCGTCACCGCCGCAGTGAGATGCACCTGCGCCCTCAGCTCGCTGGTACTGGGGCCTACATCTGAGGAGGCACAAAGGCCAAACGGACCATTGTCTCTGGACGTGGGTAAGGAAAGTGTTGAGTATCCAACCCATGTCATGTGAGAAAAGACTGAAGGAGGAAAGGTGCAGGGAAACAAGTATCCCAGGAATTTGAACAGTAAAAGGGTGATGCGGACTGTGCTCTGTCTCTAAGTGGGTGTGGGTAGTGCAGACGGAGAGATGGTATCAAGGAGGAGGACTCTGGCTCAAGATGAGCTCTCCAAAACTTAGAGCTTTGCAGTATGAAATTGGCTCCTTAGCAGGTGGTGAGTTCAAGCCCAGTGTAATCAACACAAGGCATCTCCTGAGGCCAGAAGATGGTGGTTTGACTTAGATGAGTGTTAAGATGGTAGTTAAATAAGAAGGTGGGAATAGAAGTAATGTGATAGCATAAGGTGCAAGCTACCTGCATCCTTTCACTGCTTCTCGAATTCTTCTTCCAACAATGAGAAAAGTAATACTAACACAGGGAAGTGCGGGTTTATGACACTTTTGAAGTCAGTGATGACTCACAATTCCAGGTGACTCAAAATAGGTGCAAGTTTTTGGGGAGTGGTCTGACTGCAATGACATGTCCTTCACTAAAGACTTCGCTGAAGACACAAATACCCTAAAGACTTACAATGACATTTAAATAAGGAAATACTAAGAAAAATAAGAAAATTATCAGGTGAGTCTTTAAGTGGGCAAGAAGACTGAGAGGCAGCAGGACAGTCCCAGGGGAAGACGCGTCGATCACGGCGGTGGGCAGAATGATGGCCTCTCAAAGATGTCCGCAGCCTCACCCTGGAACCGGTGAATACGTTATGTCACATGGCCAAAGGGACTTTGCAGATGTGACTATCTTAGGGATCTTGAGATGAAAAGATCATCCTGGAGCATCCACTCACAAGTGACAGAGAAAAGGAGAGGCAGTGATTTGACTGGCCATGGCTGGCTTTGGGGACAGAAAATACCATGAGCTGAGGAAGGAGTGCAGGTCCCGGAAGTTAGAAAAGCGAGAAAATAAATTCTTCCCTAGAGTCTCCAGAAAGGAATGCAGCCCTACAAACACCCTGAATTTAGTTTAGTGGGACCCATTCCGTACTTCCAGAACTGTAAAATAATGGAGGCATGTGTTTTTAAGCCACTAAGGTTGTGGTGATTGGTACCTGCAGCAACAGAAAACTCGCATAGTAGTATCAGCAGAAGGCATCACAGAAGGAGGCAAGAGAGACTATTAAGGGTTGAGTGAGGGACATGAAAATTGAAGTCCAATTGAAAAAATACACCTTGTTCTGATATGACTCAGTATTTTAAAGATAGTGATTCTTTCACTTGCACTTGGACTTACATTTAATGCAGTAGTAATGCCGGGGAGTTTCCCTCACACTCCATCTTGGATCTTGACACGTAATCCTGAAATCAGTTTGGAGAAATACATGCGTGCAATAGCCAAGTTATCAATTTGAAAAGAGAAAAGTAACAGAGGTGATATGGACCAGCCTTTATCAGACATTTAAATAAATCATAAATGGCTATGGTAAAATAATTGAAAGGAAATGGAATAAAAGAGAGAAATTAAAAAATAAAGCTCAACACTTGTGGAAATGTATTGCACCACGAAGGTCGTGTTTCCAATGAGTAAAGGGACCATCTATTATGTAACAGCTGCCAGTGAGGTAACCGACTAGTCATTTGGAAAGAAATGATAAAGCTGGGTAAACATGTCATTTCTTACCTCAAAGTAAATTCCAGAATAATATTTAACTAATAAAGAAATAGGCTTTTAATAATCATCTTAAATTAGGAATGACCTTTGACCAGGAGGTATAACCAGGCACGTAACCGGAACTGCGCAGAGAAAAAAGCTGCTGGAGTACATACGAATATTAAATTTCTATAAAGCCACTAAGATATCAAATATGGAGACAAATGACAGATTTGGGGAAGTTCTTTGACACATACGACAAGAGGTAAGTATACTGTATAAAGAGAATTAAAAACTGAAGTGAAAGAAATCACTAAGGGAAAAGGTGAGCCAAGGATAGGAGCAGTTCATGATGAAGAGCTAGAATTTCCTCATGCAAACAGATGCTTGATCTCATTTATAATTAAATATATGCAAATTAAAATAACACATGATAAAGCATTCTCCATCAAGTTGCTGTAGATAAAGACAGTGTTAGTGACGATTTGGAAAAATGGGTACCACTAGGTGAAGTGTGAATTTGTCTGAGCTTCTTTTAGGCTAATTTGTTGATGGTTACAGGAGACTTTTAGAAAGCAGATCTTTAGATAGCAAGAAATTTTAGGACTTTCCTCTGATAAAAATGTTCTCCCCTCACCTGGGAACAGATGGGATGGATAAACCATCACCATTATTCCGGGAACACGGTACTGTGAGACACTATTTATATATGCATTACACAATTATCACTCTTTCTAGAAAATTATGTACACTTGCTACTTTAAAATATTTTATTACACTTATTGGGGCGTCAGTGGTCGATAAAATTAGGTAGGTCTCAAGTGAAAAATTCGATAATACATCATCTGTATATTGCGTGTTTATCACCCAAAGTCAAGTCTCCCTGCATCACCACATATTCGACCCCCTGTACCTTTCACCACCTCCTCCCCTCCCCCATCCCCTCTAGTAACCACCACACTGTTGTCTGTGTCTATGAGTTTTTGTTTGCTTATTAGTCTTGTTCATACATTTGTTGCATTCAGTTTTATATCCCACATAAGAGTGAAATCATATGGTTCTTGACTTTTTCCATCTGACTTATTTTGCTTAGATGATACTCCAAGATCTTCTAAATCTTCTATTAAATAATGAAATGGAGCCCTGGCTGGTGTAGCTCAGTGGATTGAGTGCGGGCCTGCGAACCGAAGGATCGCGGTTCGATTCCCAGTCAGGGCACATGCCTGGGTTGCCAGGCCAGTTCCCGGCAGGGGACATGCAGGAGGCAACCACACATTGATGTGTCTCTCCCTCTCTCCTTCCCTTCCCCTCTAAAGATAAATAAATAAAATCTAAAAAAAAAAAGAAAGAAAGAAAAGAAAAAAAAATAATGAAATGGAGGGAGGGTACGTGGAGGAAAGCTTGCCTCTTACCGTCATGAATGAGAAAAGTTGTAGTCAGATCTTACCAATATCAATCACCTGAGCTCTGAATGGGTGTCGGGATATTCCCCCTCTGGGAAATGTTACCAATTAATGTTCATGGAGCCTGATTCTTAGTGAAACCTCTCTTGATCAGCCACTTCAAACTTGGAGGTGTCACTTAAACATTTAAAACCACAGTAGCAATCTCACAGCAAAGCGGTGAGAAACTAGTGTAAGTACTACCTAAGAAACTTTACTTTGCGTATATTATGGGTTGAGTTGTGTCTCCCAAAAATCCATGTGCCAGAGTCTTACCCCCACTACCTCAAAACGTGATCTCACTTGGAAATAAGGTTGCAGATGTAATTAGCGAAATTAAGATGAAGTCATAAGGGTGAGCCTCTAATTCAATGACTGGTATCCCAGAAAGAGGGGAAATCTGGAGGCAGGTCCACAGACATGTATGCACAGTGAAGACTGAAGTCACGCTGCCACAAGCTGAGCAACGCCAAAGACTGGTGGCAAACACCGGAAGTTAGGGCAAGGGCATAGAACAGATTCCTTCTCACCGCCCTTAGGAGGAAACAACCGACCCTACATGTGCCTCGATTTTGGACTTCAAACCTCTGGAACTGTTGAGACAAAGAATTTGTGTGGGGTAAACCACCCGATTGCTGGTACTTTGTTGAGGCAGCCTAGCAGCCTAGCATGGGGTAGAAGGTAAATAAATAAAATGAACTGGCTGAAAAATACTTTCGACTAACTTCTTTTAGTGTTCTAAAATCTTTACTCCTTGGAAAATAACTAATAATTAACCAGGGACTTGCAAGGAAATGAGGACTGTCTCTGTTCTTGATAAAATTTCCAAAATTGTATCAAAATTTCAAGTGCACATACTCTTTTTACCCAGGAATTCTACTTATAGAAATCTTTCCCACATTACTCACAAATGCAAATAAAAATGTACATGGAAGGATGTGTATTGGGGCATTGATTATAATAGCAAAAGACTATACATTATTTTTCAGATTTCTCATTAAGCGAATGTTTAATAAAGAACTAGCATTCATACAAGGAAGCAATGTACAACAGTATTATGCAGAAGTCCACAGATTTTACACTGCATAAACCTACTTGGTCATTGGTTAATAATTGAGATCTGTGACTCTCCCCCAAATATTTACTAAATCAGAATCTCTGAGACGGAACCTGCAGGTCTACGTTTCACAAATATCCCAGGCCGTATTGATGGCAATGACTGGTGAAATGCACCTGAAGAACATAGTAAAGAGTGTGGATTCAGAATCCTAGCTCTGTCATTTTGGCACAGTTGCCTCAGTATCCTCATCTGCAGGATGAGAATACTAACAGTATCCATTTCAAAGGTTGTCGTTGATTGTGAAGGACATAACAAAATTAATTAAATAAATTTGAAATAAAGTGAACTAAATTTTACAAAGTGCTTAGTGTGGTACCTATTTCCTAACTAATAAATGTAGCCATTATTACTATTCAGTCATTCCCCCCAAAATGAGATGCATGTGTAGGAACTGATACAGTGAAGGTAAAGCAAAGGGAGGAATCATATATAATGTGATGTTCACATCTGTGCGAAAAGGAAGTATGTGTGGCTATAATACTTGCATGTACTATTTCAGAAAGGAATGATGAAAAACCTGGTGATCAACATTGGGGAATGAGACAAAACCCTCCTTTGTTTTACTTTTTTTCCAACTATATATACATGTTACTTTCAGGGAAAAAGTACTACACGTCTAAATACCACCTGGGGAAAGTTATGATACCATTTCAAATATAAATGAACTTTGATTTTTATTTCTAGTATACTATTGTGTAGGAATTTGCATATCCCAGGTTAAACTGAATGGTGAAATCCCAGACATAATCTCCATAATAAATCACACAAATGCAACCCAATGTATGCCAAATGTGAAGTGAAACTAAACAGGAATCAGCTCAGTAGAAATCCTCAAGAAAAGATCTAGATAATCTACATAAGAAGTGAATAGCAATGAAATGCAGTTCACCAATAACAAGATGACAAGCAGGAAGATGTCATGATGTGAAACGGCCTCGAGGCTAAAGGGCAAAGAAGTGTGTTGTCTGGGAAGCATCAACGATGACCAAAAAGGGAAGAAAAGAAAAAGAAAGACACAAAGATTGCTTATACGAATTTGAAATAAAGTGATGTTTTAAAATAAACTGAATTTGAAATAAAGTTCTTTATAGTTTGAGGAGTCCGATGCCTCGTATTCTTTATAGGAAAGAGGGAGAAAACAAACTATGGATTAATACTGAACAAGTAAATAGACTAAAAACTTGAATATCCAAACATTTGTATAAACAGGCTTCACGGCTAGGTGTAGGGAGCCAGGCAGTAAACCATGTGTCCATCAGAAAAATACTGAGATGTAACTTAAGTATTGGAAAGACAAAGGGCATCACCAAGTTCATAAGAACAAAATGCTGGATAGATGATGTTCCATAGACAAATGTCCTATGTTGGTAGGTCTAGTAATAGTGAGGGGTCCTGCGTGATAATGGAACCAGTCCTGGAGCCTTTATTCCTGATGGTGGTGAATGTGTGACCTGAAGGGGCAGAGGCAAGGCCGACAGAGTAAAAAACACATTATAAACTGCTCCCGGTGACCTAGGCTTGAACTCTTGGAGACACTTTGCTTTTTTCCTGTCCCATCATGCTTACTCTTAGTGAAGGAGCAGTCATCAACTTCTGTAAAATTTCTACTTCATGATAATTTCTAAACCCTGCATTACTTTCCTATTTCCATAATTATCACACTACTTCCAACCTCATTGGCTCATACCTCTTGATTGACTAGCCTCCAAGCTCCCATCTCTGATTCCCTCTGTTGGAACTACTCAATGCTCCTATTGTAGCCAGCCCATGAATAAAACAAAAGGTTCAAGCAAATGGATTAAAATGTCAGTGAGGTAAGTGATAGAGCAGATACTAGAGAATGTAGTTCTCTAGTGCAAAGCAATATAGACTTCCTACAACTTTATTCCAGGATTAAATGGAGAGTATTAGCATCAGGTTCCCCAAGCCTGAGCAGGTCCCTCACTGCTAAATTTAAGGATCATACTCTCTGCAGGTGAGAAGAGCATAAAGAGTATTAGCGACATATGCTAAGTTCCCGATTCCAAATTCACACATCAGTTAACTCCCCTGAGGAGTGAGTACAAGCCAAAAGAAGCTCAGTTAAAGTAATCAGTGTCTCTCCACGTGAAAATATGACACACGAGAAAAGAACCCTGCACTCTCTACCAAGCTCCAATGTAGAAGTTACACATTTTGGATTTGTTGCTTGAAAAAAATGCATGAGCAAAAAAAAGCAACGGTAAATTACTATTTTATTAATCATAGCAAAACTCATGCACATTTGAAAACAATAAACATGGACATGGATATGAAAGATCTATTATTTACATAATCGATGGGCAAGGCTTGGTGCCGGTATGAAACTGCAAGCCCTTTACAGGCCTCCCCTCTGGAGTGTGGGCCAGTGTCAGATCTAGAGCCTCATACCATTCCTGAAAAGGATGTACTATAGCCTCAGATTACAGTCATATTAGAGGATAATAATAATCATTCAATAAATATTTGTTGAATAAAACATGAATTTTATAATTAGTATCCTATTTTTTCAAGCTCTGATGCCTCCCCCAGGAATGCCTCTCAACACTCTGCTCCTGTAAGGCTAATGTACTCCGAGGCCCCAGTCCCCAGTGTCTTTTTGCTTATGCTGTCTCCATCCCTTCAGGGCACCAGGAGGCTCTTCTCGGGGTATCAACATCCTCCTTTTCTTTCACAACCAATCATAAATTCTACTTAGCCAATGAAGCATTTAATGTCTACGCTTGCCTACATGGTTTTCTTTCTTCTCTGATCTAAAAACAAAAAGAATACTCTGTATTAATAATTCAGTATCTCACGACACACTAGATTTTTCAAAGCCAATATTTATATTTAATATTTTTATGGTGAGCTCCTTCCAAATTCGGTCTTCGCAGAGCACACGTGCTCCATAGAGTGCTTCTTCATATGTTCACAGAACTTAATACAGTACAACTCTTGCACAGAGGAGATTCTCAAAATCATTTATTTATATTAATGGGTTGAATCAATGAATTAAAGGGATGAATAAATAAATAATGATTAAGAGAAATTAAACCTTCAGAATACAGAAAACAACTTGAATGGCCTCCCAAAGCCTTCCCATCCCTGTGCTATTTTAACAAAAACATTAATTACAAGAAGACTCCTTTGTAATCATTTACTTCTCTCTCCATAAAGACAAGGAAGATAATACCATAATTGAGTTTTGTTCTTTTAGCTTCTAAATAAAGGTAAATGATACAAATCTATGAGTCAATGCTTTAAAAAATCTGGAGAAACACCAACATTGATGTTAAAATATTGAAGACTATGATGCAATGGTAATGTGGAAATGTGTATGGTTGTCTTGGGTTTCAGCCTTCTCAAAATCACACACAGAAGTAAACAATTGAATGAGAAATGTTCACAGGTTAAGAATAAAAGGAGGTTAAGAATTCACAGGTCCAGAAATCTGACTTTGATGCAACATAGGAATGAACATTTCTCAAGTATGTGGGTTAAAGTGATTTCATTGATAATCACCTTATGCTTCACTTACTGCTTTCTTTCTTCGAGGACTATGGAAAAATAAAGGAGGGAAATGATTTGAAAAATAATGATGAATCCAGATGCCAACAGAACACTGTTCTAAAAAACAAGAAGTGCTTGAACACAGGACTCCTTTATTTATAAAAGATACACTACTAATACACATTCTATTAATGCTCATTCAGGGCTATGAACCTACCATTGCCATACACATTAATTAAATCCCATGAATATAAAACCTCAGCATTCTGACATCTGCTTTTCCAGAGAATCACATATTAGAAATTAACATAATTAACATTTTGGAATATCTTTAGACTTTAAAAAAAACCTTTCCTGTTCTTCTGTTTCTAAATTAATGTGATTTAGGAGGCCTCTTGATGCTATTTATCTTTCAATAGCATAAAACCCTGGTTTTAATAACCAAAACCTATTCATTTGATCTTTATGGTCACATGTCTGCAAAGAGATTAAGAAGAGACTCAGTTAAATGAAGGAATCTCTAAGATATCGAAATAAAAATCTGCCACATGTCTTCCATCTTCATTATTGTAACAGGTGTGGAACAAGGTTCAGGATAGGGTGTAGGCTGAGAAGCCCTCCCAACCTCCCCACCAACGTAGAAAAAAGAAAAAAAAATTCCAAAGCCTCCACAGCCATGGCTGGGGGTGAGGAAGCATAAGGACCTGTTGAGAGGTACTTTGCATATCAACAACAGCTGGTCAGAGTTAAGTTATGCTAAGTAGCTGAGTTTGCCCACTGGGAATGGGGAGATGGGCATGACTTTAATTGGTGATGAAGCTGGAGGAACTTGCTGAGCTTGGGCAGGAAGCAGGAAGGCAGTTGGGGTCTCAAGGCCACGCCTGCCCAGAGTAGCAATGCCAGCAGAAGATACCAGAGGACTGGCAGATGCAGGCAATTGTGGGAGGAGTCAGAAATGGAGTTATGGAGGAAGATTCAGGCTGGGATTTAAACTCCAGCGTGACAGCCATTCATGTTCTTGGCCATGCAGGGAGTACTAGTGAGGAAAGAGACCTGCTGCCTGTAGTAAAGGATTTTTGCCATGTGGTTTGAAAGAGAGCAGTGGAAAGGGAGAAGTAAACAAGTAGCTATGTAGTTTACAGTGAGGAAGGAGGCCATGCAGCCTGGACAAGAAAGAAAGGAGATGCTGCTGCTGTGATTGTGCCTGCTCCAGCTGACTCTGGAGCTGTCAAGGCCTTCCTTGCAAGATCCTGTCCCGCTGCACCTGGATTTTACCCGGACTTTAAGGCCTGTGCCTTTCCTGAGTTTCACCATGATCCAGAATAACAGGGAGCATTCCTTTCTGGACTACTATATGGAGGCTGATGGCAACATATTCCAGATCCTGCACAGATAAGGACATGGGAAACTTTGGGGGATGCTTTTGGCTGGTAGCCTGGTGGGGAGCGTGCGAAGTTCTGGGTCTTCTGGGAAAGGAGGGCTCTGGGCTGAGGTGCTCTGAGTCCCACCCCACCCCCAGGTTGGAATGTTGTAAATAAAGATCTGCTCCTTCTAGCTTTAATTGTTGGGTCATTCACCAAGGTCCAAAGGGACAGGTCCAGTCTGCCCATTAACATTATTACTCTACCAGCATCTCTGCAAAGCAGAGCAGCAACATTTATGCCTTTTGAAACTATACCCTTATTCCTCAGGTTCAGTCTATCGCTCAGTCCCATGATTGATTCACCCTTACATTTCTGTATCCGTAGCTGCCATGTTAAGCTAGGCTTCAGCATCACCCATGTAGATATTACTGCTGCCTCTGAACTTATCTCCCTTCTCATACAGCTTTATTTCATCCTATCACAACCATTAGCATAATCTCAAACATCATTCAAACATCATTCAAACATCATTATCCTCACATTATTCATGGTCCAAGAACTCAAGTGCCTTCTAAACACTTTTTATTCGAAACTATTTTATGTTACTTTTCAGAAGTCAACCCTATGCCAGCAATCTGCTTCACATGAGTTCATCTGCTCATTGGTTCAACTTCACAGTGAATTTTAACATGACTTTCTCTCCACCTCTTTAAAGGGTGATGAAGACGCACTTCTGGAAATTGTAAGCATCTCTGAAAACCCACTGATCCATAAAAGCAACAAGAATGGCCATGAAAAATTGTCTAAGTCAACTTTTTCAGAACTTTAAAGTCAGACAAAGGTGTGCAACAATCTGTGTAGAATGTATTCCAGAAAACCAGCAGCATCTTTGTTCCAAGAGTAAGCAGTGTGGCATTTTAACTTGCCCCATTCCCATTCCCACTCTCTAGTTCCACATGGAGAAAACTAGCAGCCTCACAATGGGAATGAGTCTTAAAAACCGCAGCCTGGAAGCTCCTGGGGTGGGGAGGAGTGGGTTTGGAGCACTGCAAACATCTTCGCACCCACAGAGAATTCTCATGAATTAACATGTTCAGCCAGCCCCTGGAAAAGGCCCATTTACAGGGCTTGTTTTTATTTGACCTCACGCAGAGCTCACTCAGTGGGAAAGGCCTTATCCTCTAGATGTTTGTTAAAATGAATAAGCAGCAATTGCTTAATGTTCCAGCTATTTAACATCACAGCAGCCAGAGTTAATGATAATAGTAGCAGCAAACAAAAGGCTGTCCACCCAGGCTGGGTAGCTAAGTTGGTTAAAGCACTGTCCTGATACTCAAAGAATGCATGTTCCACTCCCAGTCAGGCACACATGTTCACAAATTCCAGGGGTAAAGGCATTGACATCTTTGGGGTACATTATTCTGCCTCAAAAGTAAAGGTTCCATTTCAACCATAAGCAGCATTCCATTCCTAGGCAATTTAAATAAAGATGTTAAAGAGAAAAATACATATTAACCAATGAATGCATAAATAAGTGGAACAACCAAGAGATGATTCATTCTCTCTCTCTCCCCACTGTTGACCTTACTTTCTCTCTAATATCAATCAATAAACTTTTTTTAAAAAAGTCTGTCTAAAAAGCTTAAAAAGAAAATCTGCAAAAAGATATATCCATACAGGTCTCTGAAAAGTTTCAATATACTTCTATAGACCAAAAAGACCACATACATGAGCAGGCCCAGGAAATACCCGAAAAGATTCTAATCTCTCATGCCTGGTTGAACTGGAGGCCCTGTAAGAGGAGAAAATGAAGGCTATGGCAGATAGGTAAACTGTCAGAACTTGAAGACATGCCTCGACACACAAAGCCCCTGGCATAAGGGGGCCTATTGTTTCAAGATATTTAAGGAAAACTCTGTGAAATCACAAGGTAACCAAGCAGATATTTGACTTGCCACAAATAAAAAACAATTCAGACTTGACAGAGCAAAACAACAAAAGTAACAACAAAACCCTGGGAAGAGAAGAATCTGATTTCCAGAGTTGCCATTTTATATTATTCCAAAAGTCCAATTTTCAACAAAAATTACAAGACATATAAAGAAATATAAATCTATAGCCCATTTACAGGGGAAAAAATTCAATAGCAACCATCTCTCGTGACACAAAGATTTTCAGCTACCTAGACAAAGATTCTAAGTCATATCTTATACATATGTTCAAATAACTAAATGAACTATGTGTAAAAATTAAAAGTAAGAGAATGGATGTTAAAGGAAAATAGAGAACACAAGTATCAGATATAAATTATAAAATAAAACAAAGTAAAAATTCTGAGTTGTAAATTATAATAATTATATGAAACATTTGCTAGAGGGACTCAATATTAGATTTAAACTGGCAAAAAAGTGAGTCAGCAAACTTAAAGATAAGTCTGTTGAAATTTTTCAGTCTAATAAAAAGAAAAAAGAGAATATGAATGAAGATAACAGAGCATTAGAAAATTGTTCAGTACCAACAAGTATTCCAATGTATGTATTCTGGGAGTTTTAGAAGGGAAGAGAGAGATAAAGGAAAAAGTAATATCTGAAGAAATGATGGCCAAAAACTTCCTAAATGTGATGAAAGAAACATTTAATCTATGTACCAAAAAAATTTGACAAACTCCATGTAGGATAAATTCAAAGGAATCCACCACACAAGGACACACAAACTGTTAAAAACAAAGACAAAGAGAGAATCATGATAGTAGCAAGAGAAGAATGATCACAGCTAACTTTCTGGACATGATGCAGTCCGGAAGGCAGTGAGCAGAATATTCAAAATCCTAAAAGGAAAAAATGTCAACCATGACTTCTATATTCAGTAAAACTATCCTTCAGAAACGAAGAATAAAATGAGGCATTCCCAAATAAGTAGAAATTGAGAGAATTTATTGCTAGTAGACTTGCCCTAAAAGAAATACTAAAATACTAAAAAAACCTTCCAGGAACAATGGAATGATTAATTGGCTATAGAAACAAGCCTTGCCGCCTTCTTGCTCTTTGATGCCCCTAGTGTTCAATCTCATAACCTTGAGGCATTTACAGGTTTAGATTTTTGTTTTCTTATGTAGGCTGCCAGGACATTAGAGCATCCTCAGTCTATTTGCCTCCTTGTTTAATTTATTTTTTTTTTGTTTTTGGAAGTTTTTTTTACTGATTTTTAAACTTTTTTAAAGAGGGGAAGGGAGAGAAGAGAAAGGGAGAGACACAGCAATGTGTGGTTGCCTCTTGAATGCCCCCCACTGGGGACCTGGCCCACAACCCAGGCATGTGCCCTGACTGGGAACTGAACTGGTGACCCCTCGATTTGCAGGCCAGCACTCAATCCACTGAGCCACATCAGCCAGGGCTAATTTAAATTAATTTAAATATATTATATATGTGTGTACATATATGCATGTGTATATATGTATGCGTGTGTGTGTGTATACATCACACACATATACACACACCACACAAAGTGTGAGGCAAAACTAGGTTCACAGTTGTTTGTATGGAAAATAATACATTAAGTTAATTCTGGGTTTTGCATCCTGCATACTCACAACTGTACTGCCACAGAAAAAGAAGGAAATTCTGCAACAACATGGATGAAGCTTGAGGATGTTATGCTCAGTGAGATAAGTCAGAGAAAAACAAGTACTGTTTGATCTCACTTATGTATACAGAATCTACAAAACTAATAGGAATAAGGAGTAAATTGGCATAACTGAGTTATTAGAGGAATCTAATGTATTAGATATACCTAATATATTATATATACACACACATATATATACAATATGAGCAAAATGTGCTTTTCTTGCCCAAAACCATGAAATAAGGAACTATTAAAATTTAGACATTAAGAATTATACTGTATTCATACCAAAAAATCATGTAATTTGTTAAAGAGAATAGTTTTAGAATTCCCACACAGTTCTGTGAAAGAGTTAACTTTTCTCTCATAACACCTAGAATCCCTGAGTTGTTTTCCTGTCTCTGGAATAGTAACCTGAGTATCACTCATGTATGCAACAGAATAACCAGAATTTTACAATCCTGAATGCACATTTTCTTTCTGAAGGTAGATTTCAGTCAAAAAAATAATAAACAGCATCTATCTCTGCTTAAGAGTCATTTTCAGCAATTTACAACTATTCCATCCCAGATTTATGAACAGAGGGACATTCATTTTCAAAGCTACTCATGGACAGTGAGCTGTGTAAGTGATTACTGACCTCAGCTTTGGCTTATGAGAAAAAAAAGATACTTAAAAACTCAGTTAAGAATCTGTGTGAAATAACTCCTTAGGAGGCAGACACCAGGTATTAGATGGATTCCTTCAGAAATCTATATCATGTTCCTGAAGGCTGAATATGAAAAATTAAAATGGTAAAACTATCAAAAACTAGAAGAACATAAGAGCAGGATATAAATCTCCACTGCTATAGTCACAAAGTTAAATGTTCCCACCGGTAACAAAAACTAAACTTATTGCCAGACGCCCCCACCTAAACAGCACAGTCTTCAGTAATTCACTAATAAACAAGAATATCCCCCTTAAGAAAAAGCATGGCACTGAGAGGATAAATTGATTACTAAACCATATATACTCAAGAGCAGTTATAATGTATAGGCCCCAGTCCCAAGAAAATTTCAAAAGATAGAGTTAATTAATCAAAAGCATTATATAAAGTGATTATTCTTCAGTATATTTCTGCAGATGTGTATTTATGTGAGTAATCAAAAACATGGCTAGACCGGGCCTGGTGGCTCAGTTGTTTGGAGTGTCATCCTAATACACCAACAGTTTATGGGTTCGATCCCCAGTCAGGGCACATACCTAGGTTGCAGGTTCAATCCCCAGTTGGGGTGTGCATGAGAGGCAATCAGCATTTCTCTCTCATGTTTATGTTCCTCTCTCTCTGCTTTCCCCTCTCCTTTCCTCTCTCCTTTCTCTCTTTCCTCCTTTTCTATCTCTTTAAAATGAATAATAAAAAATACCCTCGGGTGAGAACTGTGGCAGACATGGCAGTCTGGTCAAAAAGAGTCTCGGGGCATGAACTCACTTTTTCCTGGACAATGTAAAGGCAATGGCCAACCTCCCGGTTGGGGGGAAAAAAACACCCCACCAACATGGGCTACCCAAGCTGATACGCGACAGTAAAATTAAATTGTCAGCCTAGTAAGCACAGGAGGAGTCGCAGCTTTAGCAAGGCCAAGATCAAACGACATAAAAAGAAAAGTAAAATCAGAACTTCACTAGGGCTCAAGCTTTGGTAGTTGAAATTAAAGATGCTGTCACCGTGTGCATGTGTAAAATAATGACTATAAAATTTAAAATGTTAAGAAAAAAGAAAAAGAAGCAAATTCTCCCCTGAAACTACTTTGTATTTGGATTGCACCACCCACGGCATAGCAATATCAGAATAAATGTGGATTATATATAAAGGAGTATATATAGTTTGTTGCCAGGGGAAAATATTGAAATCAGTAAGTAGTGTCAGTTATCAATTACTTCAATTCCCCCTTCTCAATTCTGATATCAGTTACACTCAATCTGATACATTTTTTTAAATTCCAATCTGCCTTAGATTTTTTTTCACTCCCACTTTCCGGAGCAGGCTTTAAAGTCCAACAGTCCTGTATTGAAATCCTGGTTACTGAGGTTTTATTATGTGTCGCAGATCACTGAAACCCTGTGAGCTTCTTTTCTTCTTTTATAAACTGGAGACGATAGTATCTTTCTCAAAAGGCTGTTTGGAGAATGAGATAAAGTAACCCGTGTGAAAGATCCAACAGCTCTCTTGGAACACGGTATGAGCTCCCCTCTAGGAAAGCGTCATTACCACTGCCTCCCTATGAAACGTATTCATCACCGCATGACAAGGGACCCTGGAATACAAGGAGTCGAAAACACCTCCATACTTAGTCAGTCGTGATGGGAGACTAAGTGACAAGAGCAATTGTTCCCAGCCCTAGCTGTGAGTCTGGAACATCAGGAAAGCTTTTAAAATGCCTCGAGTCTGAGCCCCACCCACCCTCTACCCCCACTGAAATTCTAATTCAGGAGCTCTGCGTTGAGGTGGAAACCTAAGCATCTGTATTTTTGCAAAAAACACATCTGATTTTGATGCGCTGTGTGCCCATGCTGCTAACCTTCCTACTGCATGAAAAGTCTTTTCTAGTTTTCAAAAACACTCTTTATAAAACTGTTGTTTTCTTCCTCAGGCTGAAAAAGCCTGCATTATTAACCCTTCCTCTGCAAAATACTGTCTAATTATTTGTTTATTCTTGTTCTTTTGAGCCTTAGCTAAATTATCTGGCTGTCTCTTTGGTAAAGGGGCTCCATTTATCATTGGGTGAACTTACTGGAAGTGAGAGAGAAGGTTACTGTAGTTCATGGAGTTATTGATGTATTCCTAAGATACTGTTAATGCACAGGACACTTTAATTATTTGATCCTGTCTTCTTCAAAGGACAAAAACAGGTCACACCAGGCACCCATGAACTAGCCTCATTTCTACATCTGAACAAGCAACTGGACTTTTCTTTTCTTTTGTATTGTATCACATGCTTGAGTTCTGATGGAATATAGCGAATGTATTCAACATTCAACCAACATGTATTGACTCCTTTACTTCAGAAGGGACTAAAGGAAGGCCAGAATTTTTCCTATCTTTTATTTCTTGAATTTCCCCCCTCAGGATATAAACAACTTAGAAAAGGAAACAAAACACAGAAAATGTTCTCTTGAATTACTCGAATAACCAACCCCTAGCCTTCCTCTCGCCATGCCCCTGGTGGGCGCCTGGTGTGGCTGGATGGGTTTGGATTGTTTTTTTTAGGGAACCCTACGACTTGTGGGCAAAGGGGCCAGTGGGCTGTGAAGGTTCTTTGCTGTTTGGTGACAGAACCAAACCTCAGGCAGGGATTCTTGCATCGGCATTTGTCCATTAGCTCTTTTACTTTAAGCAAGACTTCTAAACACTAAACATCATTTTCTTAAGCATTAACTTTGTATCAATATAGTAACATTTACATCAAAGGACTCTTCATAAGGATTATTCAAGATACCACATGAAAAATGACTGCTACTGTTCAATTATTCATACTATTTTTTTCTTTCCCTTTCTTCTTATGTAAAAGAAAGGAAGACCTTATGCAAGGTCTTCGCTCAGAAAATGTATCTTTCTGCCTAGGAGTTATGACCCAACTTCCAGTTCATTAAAAAAAAAAGGAAGAACATAGGAACTGAAACAACCTGAGGGGCTGTGTATGATCATGAGGCACCAGGCCTCAGAGGCAATTTGAGGCTGCAATTCTCGCCCTAACTCCAAGCCAGGCAATAGTACTGGCCAGGGGTTGCATCCATGCAAAGTGGAGTGCCCTTTCCTAATCTGTTCAGAGACTCTACGTGGGGTGCTGGGACTCTGAAAGTGTATCCCTGGCAGAGAGCATTTCATGTTCAACATACTAACGATTCAGTGTGAGGTTGGATTGAGCTAAGTGTCGAGTAAGCGAATAATCCTCATGTCGTATGTGTATAAAAATCTATTAGAAATACATTGCTCATATCCTAAAACATAAAGTACTTTCTTTCTCTTTACCCTAACATTTATATGTCTCAGAATCCCATTCCAGAAGCAGGCCTTAAAAGTAGAAAGCAGAGGAGGTTATTCTATATTTATTATAATGACTACCTACACACCAAATAAATAAGAAATTACAAATTGCAAAAATGTTTGTAGGAGAGTTTGGTTTTATTTTTAGATTTATAATCTTATGCCCTTGTCTGATGTCTGATATTTTCCTAAGCTGCAGAAACCTAAAACAATCGTAGTCAAATATTATGGACTATGAATCTGTAACAGCCACAAAGTTTGCCTTAAATAACCAAAGTATCAAGCTGATTGATTGTGTAGAACAATACTGAACTTTCTGTTGCTTAGCTAAAACAATTGGTCTAGCTTTTGTCCTCTAAAAGTTAAGCACTAAATATATAAAAGCATATCATCAGAATCTGTCCCACTGACTTTAGCGAAATAACCTGAAAATTTTGCTGTCACCCTCTCACTGACAAGGGCAATATCTCCTTGGCATAGAACATCCAATCCAAACTTCTCTGTCCTGCCTGGAAAGCACTCCACCAGGTGGCCCTTTCCCTTTCCCTCTTAGTGGTCTCTTTCTAATCCTCAACATTTAGCACAATAGATGTGCCAAGAGTATCTGTAGAAATAAGGAGAAAAGAGAGAGAGAGGCAAAGCTATAACTGTGCTGTTCAGGTAATGTAGGAACCTCCCCCTCCATTCCACACAATACCCTTTCCATCTCTGATAAGTAGATGGAATTTTTTCATGAAAGATATACTATCTTTCTGGCAGTAATTTCTTTAAAAACATAAATATTCTTGGAGGGTTGATATTAGTAAAGCAATGACCTCATCAATACTCTCCAAAAAAGAAATTTTGGAGCCAGAACAAGAGAAGGGAAGCAGACGTGTGAGAAGAAAAAGGAGCAGAGAAAAAGAAGTGCTCTGGGAAAGACAGTGCCCTTTGCCTCCATCCTTGCTAAACGTCTTCATTCCTACAACCACCCATTCAATAGTCATCAGCTCCCACACATACGAGAAACACAGACTCTGATTATTAGAGGCTGGAAAACTATTCATTCTACACATTACTGGATTCCCAGTATAGGCCAGGCACATCCGTGTAGGGAACAATATTGTCTAGCCAGAATTATAAACACTCAACAAATAATTCCAACTGTGATGTCAGTAACAGAGAACTGACAGGGGGAAACATGTCATGAAGAGATTAATAGCAGAAAAGCGGACCTGAGGCCAGAGCTTAGGGATCATGCATAGGTAGCAGTTTACCCGTGTCTTCTTTACCAGATGTTGTTCCTAACCTGTGTCATGTCTATCAATGAAAATCCTTCAGTCCTTGCTTAATATGCCTTCCAGCCCCAATGGACTATTTCTTTTTCTCCTTTTGCCCCGTAGTACCCGAGTTTTTAGTTCACACAGCAACAGGTTATCAGATGCCCATACCCAAATTGAGTGATATAATATATAAAATTAAAATATATAAAAATCCAGATTTATTAGCCATATTATGTGGAAATTTTTATTTAGAAATATCTTCTAAATAAAGATACCATTATATAGTTAAATAGAACTTCTTCAAGAAAAGCTACATGTAAATTTTCAGCCATTTGTTCAGTGCAACAATCATATGTTAACGAATGCTGTAGATGACTTTTAGGAGCTGAGACAGATGTAACTTAAGGTTGTTTTATAAAATATTCTGAAAACAGAGTTTAATGTTATATTCTGCCTTCCAAACTATTTTCTTCAAGCATTTTCTTCAAGTTTTTTCTGAAACCTCTGTCTTATTTATATAACTGATGAAAAAAATAACAGGAGTGACAAATGCCATTGCTGCCCTGGCTATATCCACAGCTATCAGAACAGGAGAGGCTCGTACTAACCATCCCAACTGTTTGAACAAAACCATTTTGTTTCAACTCGATGAGGTGCTGAGGTCAAAAGCAGTGCAAGTACTATAATCCTGGTCAAAACTAATGGTAAGAAGGTTGGGAGAAAAATAGAAATTGGCAATGGAGACAGAGAAGAAAAGGCCACTGAAGTCAGGAAAATACACAAAATAACAACAAAACTACTATAGAAAGAGTAGAATTTACTGAATTGGAAACTAGGTCTGAAAGCAGGTCAGGAGGAGAACCTGGCCTTGTCCAATGCAGCCAATAGAGTAAAGACTGAGGGTCATCGCGCAGCGGTGGAATTGTCCTACAAGAGAAGTTGTGACGGTCACACAACTGCACGTTTCCAGAGAAAAATCAACAAATTGCATATCAAGTGAGTGAATTGATGACAGTGCATTATATCTCAAGAAAAGTCTTTAAAATAAAAAAGAATTTAGCATATATCCACCCAGTATTTCTTACTCTCAGATATTCCTCACCCGGAGTAAATGAAAAATAACTTGATTTTAACAAATGATAGCCAGCAGGCAGAATCAACCATATTCAATTATGCTTCTATCTGTTTCAATGAGAAGAATGCTCTTCAAACTGGAAATAGAATATCATTTGCTATAAAGAAGAAAATGAAACTCAAGATGGTCATACAATAATTTGAGAGCATCAACACACGTGAATGAAGTCCAAGACTCTAGCTTATACATACTATACCTCATGGCACTAACAGAATTGAGTGTTGTGAATTTTCTGTAATACATCAAAAATCACAGTGAATGTGATAGATGACAGAAGACTAGATATGGGAAAATCTTTACTACAATTTTTAAAATAGAAATTGAGACAAAAAGAGTAGGAAGTTTGAGATCAATCCCTGCCAAGATTCTTTGAGTTAAGCAGATGGATTTTGAGGTCTTAGTAAATAAATAGGTATTCATGAAAACCAATGGAATTTGCTAAATCATGTTAACATATTTCCTTCTTCCTCTCTCTGTTCCTCCCTTCCTTTTTTCCTTCTTTCCTATTTCCTCTTATTTCTGTATTACTTTTCTATTACTGCATAACAAATTATCATTAACTTAGCAGCTTAAAACAACACCCAGTTATTTTCTCCCAGTTTTTCTGACTCAGGAAGTTGGACATGACTAAGACCAATCCTCTGTTCAGGGACTCCAAGGCTCCCTTCAAAGTGTGGGCTACAGTTCCGTGATTCTCAACTGGAGTGTAAGGTTCTTTTCCAAGCTCATCCAGGTCATGGGAAGAATTCAGTTCCTTGTGGCTATAGGACTAAGGCTCTCAGTCTCTATAGGCTCCCTTCTCCTAGTCATAGGCAATTTACAATCTGACTCATTTCTTCTAGGTCAGAAGGAGAACATTTCTTTTTAAAGGGCTCACTTTATTAGGTCAAGTACATCTAGTAAAATCTCTCTTTTGATTAACTCAAAGTCAACTGATTAGTGTCTTTAATTACTTCTGAAAATCCTTGTAAACGTATATATCCCATTGAGTTAAAAAATATTACTATCTCCCCACTATCCTATCATGACACACCTATACATACATACATACATACATACATACACAAACACACACCTAGTTGTAGATTATTAAGTTTTCCTAAAATACACCCATTTGATTGTATGATTTTTTTTCCAATGGTGCTAAACAGCCTTGGTTTAGTAGCAGTAGATGTTGGTAGTAGAACTAATTCAAAGAAAGTGGATAAAAAGCCCCTAAAGGATTCTCAGTATGAAGCAGCAAGAGACATTCAAAGGAGGAAGCAAGGTCTCCCTCAGACAGTGAGTAGTTAGAAACATCAGGACCAAGACAATGACACTAACGGACAGCCAATCATCCTGCAGTGTAAGTGGAACAGAAATCTCAAGGGGAAGGCTTTCCTAAGAAATTCTTAGAGGAGCCTAACTGCTCGTACCCTGCATGTGGACTGAAGCGGTATTCAGACAAACCTAGGAAAGAGCTCACCAACAGCCTGCACTGCATCTGGAGGTGGACAGAGGCCCCTGAAGTACGCCCCCACCGCCATGCAGGGGTGGTTCTTAGACCTGACGACAGGACAATTTATTTTTTCACATGGACCAAATTCCAGGGGTTAAATGAAATGACTATTGCTGCTGTAATAAATTACCACAATGTATTGGCTTAAAAAACACAAATGTATTCTTTTATTGTTCTGTAAGTCAGAACTCTAACTGGACTAAAATCGTGTCATCAGGACTCCATCCCTTCTGGAAGCTCTAGGAGATTTTATTTTCTCGCCTTTTCAAGCTTCTAAAGGTAAACTACATTTTTCGGCTCATGGTCCCTTCCTCTGCCTTCAAAGCGAGCAGCACTGCATCTTAAAATCTCTCTCCTATTCTGATATTCCTACCTCCATTCTACAGGAACATTTGTGATTACACTGGGCTCACCTAGATTACCCAGGATAATATTCCCATCTCAAAATCCTCAGCTTATCCACACCTACAAAGTCCCTTCGGTCATGGAAGGTAACATTTCACAGGTTTGGGAGATTAAGATGTGAGCATCTTGAGGGCTATTATTCTGCTTACCACACCTGTCGAATGTATGTCTCACACTCCAATTCAATCAGTTCATTTGGCTGCTGACAAAAATACCCAGTAATATAGAAATGAGTTTAAGTTTATTTGCAATATCTTTCTATAGATTTTTAAATATTCTCTACAAAAATTAATAGAGGAACTGTAATGAACACATTTGATCAGTTTACTGAAAGTATTAAAGAACATCATGTTCTTAAGGAGTTGTTTTAAATCATGCACCAAGCATCTACTCTATTCTTACAATTGTCATTTAAAGCAAGAGAAAGGTGGGTATCATGACAGTAATTTTCAAGTGAGGAAACCAGAGCACACGGTGGTTAAGTGGCTTTCTCCAGATCACTTAGGGAGGAACTCTGGAGGAGTTATGAATAGAACTCAGCTTCTCCCATTCCCATTCAGTAGCTACAAAGGTTAGGAATAAATAATAGTTACAATGATTCATACTGATTATCTAGTGTCTCTTCTTCAAAGCACAGTAAATCTAAAAGAAAAATCATCACAGAGACATTAACATGCCTTTGGTTAGTTTATTTTTCTTTAACCTCACAGTTTCAATAAAGCTCTACAGAAGTAGAGAGATCATGTTCCAACCTGTCATCTCACTTGAATTTCAAGTAAGTTCAGAAAGCCTTTAATAAACATGGCTTTAAATGTTTAAAACATACAGTGCTAATCTAACTGATAGACAAGAACAAAAAGTAAAGGAACAATGTGTGTGCTGTCTGAGGGCTTGAATTCCTGGTGGACCGACACAGTCATGGAGAAAGGCTGTGCTGGCAGAGAGAGCAGGGAGTCAGACAGAACTGGGTTGAAGTCTCAGTTCTTCCACGTACACCAGCTGTGTAACCCTGGACAAGCTACCTGCCCTCTCAGATTCCCCATCTCGAAAATAAAGCTATTTTATGGAGTCGATGTGAGGATGAAAGATTATGTATATAAAATACCTAGTATGCAAAAGCATTTAATAAGTTCCCAACTTTGGAAAAACCAAAAATGTAGGATCAGATTTTCCTGCTAAAAAATAATTGGAGTGATGTTCCACGTGCTGCCCAGATTCCACTTTGGGGAGGAAGGGTTTATGCTCTGAGGTGCTGCAAGTGGCCCTGAAGGACCGCTGTTTGTTGTCAGCCTGCATGGGAATTGCCCTGGCTAGAGAGAGCCTCCTCATCTAATGTCCACCCCTTCCGGGGTGACCTGCCTCCAGGGACTGATCAGAGGTCCGTCAGCTCTGAGCAGAATTTGCCATAGGGTTGGCGGAGACCTCTGTTGAGACTACTTACCAGCTGAACTTCTCCTTCTTGCTTCCTTCTTTCACTTTCCTTTCACAGGCATTGATCTCAACAGCACTCCCTAGAAGCAAGCCTCCTCTACCCTAGCTAGAGCTGGAAGTCAGTTTCCCAGGGAAACCCATCCAGGAACAATGGTGGAGGGGATAGTGCTAAGTCTCTCTTGTGGACCTCACTGTCATCATTCCCCACAAGAACACCAGTGCATGTGACACACGCAAGCATCTTCGGGCTGTTTTCACAGGAATTGCAGAAGAATTCTTAAGGCTTGGACATTACTTCCACTGTTGTTTACCAAGAAGCCAAAATAAGTATGAACCCTTTGCTCTGACTCTATTTACCCCTTCTGAACATGGTTCACTCACCAGTTTGTGTAAAGATGCAGCTTGTTAACATTAGAAATGTTGCAATCTCACAATTGAGGAAATTTTAAAATTATTTCTGTAGTGAATGATATTAACTAATAATTATTAATATTGTTATCTGCGGTTTGCTTTATAATAACCCAGAAAACAACAGAGGGTAAATGAAACAAGACTGGCAAAGTATTAATCACTGATGAAGCTGAGTGATTGCTACATAGAAGCTCATTATACTATTCTCTTCTGTATGTGTTTGAACTTTTAAAAAAAACGTAACCACATTTATTATTATAAATATATTTCCTTTTAAAATGTACTTTTTGTCTTTGTGGCCCTCCTCCTACTCTCTTTCCTGCCTCTAATTCAAAAGGTTTATGAAATATTTTATTTATTTATTTTTTTATATTTTTTATTTATTTATTTTTATTATTTATTTATTTATCTTTAGAGGGGAAGGGAAGGAGAGAGGGAGAGAAACATCAATGTGTGGTTGCCTCTTGTATGTCCCCTGCCGGGAACTGGCCTGGCAACCCAGGCATGTGCCCTGACTGGGAATCGAACCGCGATCCTTTGGTTCGCAGGCCCGCGCTCAATCCACTGAGCTACACCAGCCAGGGCGAAATATTTTAAATTTAACTGTGCTATTACTTAATTAAACCTTCTTTGAATATGAGTTCTTCTTTTTTTTTTTTTTTACCACCATGCAGCATTCTTTTTCTGCCTGCTTTTCCCCTTTAAGATATCAAACATGTTTGTCTTTTCCAATTACTTTCCTGACAAGGACTGATCTACCTGAGCTGGTAATTCCCCAAACATGGTGTCTGTCAACTGACGGCTGTCAGCACCAAGTCCACACCAACCAGAACCCCCAGTGTGAGGGTACAGTGGAGAAGGAAACTTGACTCAGTGCAGTGACACAGCCTGACTGTGCAAACCCCCCTGTGGGACAGCTTGACAGCGCTGCATCGCAGCGTGGCTGTGAAAACAGTGCAGCCGTGGAACAGCTCTGGGAGCCACGCAGCCCTCTCTGGCCAGAGAGCTCCGCTAGCCAGTGCTCTCTCTGCTCTGTGCCTTGCTGTGCACTGCTCTCTGTGCTCCGCCCTGGTGCCCAACTGCCCCGCCCTGCTCCCATGAGACATTTTAACTATTTCAGGTCTAGCTGCGGAAATGTAGTCTTTGGTGGAAAGTGCACTCTGAACTGGTCAGTAATGCAAAGAACTGGATATTAAGATGCCTTACAAAAGTACATGCATATACATTATTAAACTACATATAATGCACTGTATGTACAAATAATGTACCTTGATAATCAATTTTAAGATGGGTTTAATAACATCTAAATTCATCAAAATATGGGAAAAATTATATTTTCCAAAACAGATAAAATAGAGCTTGTTAAGCATCTCATTAACTAGTTCTCAAATTTCTTTTTAAAAAATTTCTGAGGCTTTGCTTAAAACCAAACCCACAAGGCATTTCAAACTAAGTTTATATTTTAAGAGATTTACTTTTTATTAAAGTATTATATAACCTAAAGCTGTTCTGTGATTACACAGACTTTTAGATTATAAAGACTTTATCATGCAAATTATTCCAATTTTAAAAAGCTCAACTTTCTGTGTGTTTTTTTAAATGTGAATTATTATAACATGTTTATAAATCTAGCCTAAAAATACCTTAAAGGCTCAACAAATGGTGCTACCTATGCTATTTAAATTTTGGTCAAAATAATTCTGTTCTATATTTATATATAACGATTAAGAATTAAGTAAGAATCACAATAAGAGAAGGTAGTACCTGAAGCAAGTATCCAGTTTGTGTAAAGTGGTATTTTTTGCCTAACTCTCAAATGTTTATGTATGCTGTGATGAGCAAACCCAGAAGGGGCTTTCTACACAAACACATTTCCTATCTTTGCATTCTTCTTCATGCAAAGGTTTTTCTGAATTTTGAGGTCTGAGGTCTCATTCATTTGAGGTGATTTGATCCAACACTTTGGGGAATACCATCATTCAAAAAACGATTCTGCTTAAAAAAACATGATCTTTTCAAAAACCAAAGAGATGCCCTAAAGTCTTTCTATAGCCAAATTATCATTATATCCAGGTAATTCTTTATATAAATAAGACTTGGTGAACCTAAGAAAAAAGCAATGGAGCATCTAATCATGATAAATACTCTCAGTAACCTAGGAATAGAAGGCAAATTCCTCAACTTCTTACATAGAATATCTACAAAAGACCTATACTTAACTGTGAAAATACAGGAACCTTTCCCATTAATATAAGGAACAAGGCAAGGATGATCCTCATATCACTGCTTATCAGCATGAAACTCTCCTCAGAGTTTCTCCCACTGCCACAACCCCTACTGGTTTTTACAGCCAGAGGTTTCGAGGCTTTATTTCCCTGCGCTGGAACCCTGGGTTACACGGTCTGTCTCGCTCCCCAGTTGTTCCTCCCGGTTTATCTGTGCACAAATGTGGGGCCCGCAGCTGCTGCCTCACCTGCCTGCCATGAATCCACTCATTGCCTTGCCATGAGTCCTCTCTGTCCTTGCTTTCCGTCTCCGCCCTCCTACTGGTCTGGATGAATGTTTCTTTTTTAAGTCCTTGGTTGTCAGACTTCCTTAATAGTTTGATTTTCTAGAAGTTCTAATTGTTTTTTGTTTTTAACTTTGTTGTTGTCCTTCTTTTGGTTATGTGAGGACACAACATGTATCTACCTATGCCTCCATCTTGGCTGGAAGTCCCAAACTAGTCTCTTAATGAAGGATAACTTACCTTACTGGAATTCAACTTGACAATCTACACACAAGCCTTAAAAAAGATAATAACCTCTGTTCAGTGATTCAATTTTTCTAAGCAAATATAATAAAAAATATAAGGAATTACACTAAAAATTTTCATCAGAACATAATTCATAACACTAAATGACTGGAAACAATCTAAATGAATGTGTAGTTCTGATTCAGGAAAATAGTAAAAATAAGAGTTGCAATAGGGGATGGTTAAATAATTATCCTACTACATTCTTGTAATAGAATATTACACAACCATTAAAACATCTAGTCATAATGGAAAGTGTTCAAGACAATGTTAAACGAAAAAATATAGTATGTATATAGAAAGATTCCAGTTTTAGGTATTATATGTGAAAACTGTATGTTATGTACATTAATTAATACGAAAAATGCACAATGTTATTTGTTCACTCCTTTGTTCATTCATTTAAACACATACCCATTTATTTACTATCTAACTTGTCTAAACAACAAAACAGAAATGGTCCTTACCCTGTGGAGATGATGGTCTAGTGAGGAAGATATATTTATAAGTAATTACAGCAAAATTATAGGTATACATTCTGCTTGTTTGTTTGTTTATGTGCCCACTGCTATTGCCAACTCCATGAAGGCAGGGATCCTGTGTATGCTTGTCACTGTACTACCAGCCTTTTCCAGAGCCCAGGGTTATATATACATGATGAATGTAGAGGAAACTCCCAGGCTACACAGGAGCATGTTAGCGGGAAGACCTGAAATAACTCAGGGAGTTTGAAAACTTTGTTGAGGCAAGTGCCATTTAAAATAAAGCCCTGAAGGATGAATAAGAATTAGCCAGGTGAAGAGGGATGGGAAGATTGTGCCATGCAGAAAATTGCTACAGGTAAAAAGAAAGAAAAGAAAAAAGTGGTAGCTCAATTCATAAAAGCAAACAAGGGTTATTTCAGGGTTAAGGGTATGTAGGCAATTTCCTTCTTAAATTTTTTTTCAATGAACATAAGTTTTGTGGTAATCAAAAAAAAAATGTTCTGAACACAATAGATGTAAAATCTCTGATTTATTGGGTGATCTTCTCCTGTGGCCTAGAAGGTTGGGGACCCTGCTCTATAGCACTGGTACTATGCTGTGTACCAAATGCTAGTTAAATAATTTATACACACGGAAATAAATAGTAACTGAACCTATGAAACCTATAATTCTGGTCTTATTATATGGTGACTAGTTATTGTTACAATGACTTTGCAGAACTAGGTAAAAAGAATTACTGAATTTCCTTTTACATATCTTTGTTGAAGAAATCATCTCATTTGATGGAAATAGTTTATACTTGAATTGGAACAAAAATCAATACTATTTATTATTCTAAAATCTCAGAAACAGATGTTTTGACTTCTTTCCAGGATATAGAGGAAGAAAAAAAATTGGATGGTCTCTAAGTAACCATGACTACCATTTTCAGTACATAACAAGTGTTATTTTCACACACTTTGTGTTGGTTAAAATAATAACCTATCCTTATAAATAAAATCTGGTTTTCATGAACCTTCCTTTCATACTGCAACAAAATATTTAAAATTATTTATCAATCCAACAACAATTAGCTTCTAAGAGTAATTATTTTTCCTGAGTGTGGAGCTCTCTTACCAGAGTACAAGTGCCCTGTCTCCAAAGCAATTAGGATTGTTATTTTGATCAATATTACGATCATAAAACCCTTTAAACACTGTTCTTTCCATCCTCAAGGGCAAGGAGTAATTCTCAGCTGTACCATTCCAGGCCCAGATGTGAAGGGTGGCACAAATTTGACAGGGGTTTTCTGGGAGAAAGAGGCACAGTGAGTCTTGTTCCCCACTCTCAAATGGCACAGAGACCATCATATCTAT
Organism: Glossophaga mutica; assembly: GCA_039655065.1. Taxonomy (NCBI): domain Eukaryota; kingdom Metazoa; phylum Chordata; class Mammalia; order Chiroptera; family Phyllostomidae; genus Glossophaga; species Glossophaga mutica. The sequence continues at coordinate 17,131,393 of CM077304.1, read as the reverse complement.
GATGACATTTCATAAACAAGTAAAAACATGTGTATACTTATTTCAACTAACATTCAACTGGACGGACAATGGGTCCACATTTCCAAAGAGCCTCTGTGAACAAGAAGAGCGTGTTACAATACTTGAAGGCTGGCCCTCCATTCACACTGATGTAATGGCGGCTTTATCACTGGGAGCAAATTTTCCCCAATTCCCTACCTGCATCTCCAGCCCTATTTTCATCACTTATACATTGCAGGTACAGATCTAGTCTCAAGGTAAATAATTTATGACTTGCTCCCGATTAGACATAAGAAGTCCTGCTTGTCTCCTCACATCACTCCTTCTACCTGGCATGTCTTCCCTCTTGGCTGCTTTTAAAGTTTAGTCTTCAGATTGGGTTCTACTGAATTTATGGAAAGTTGTTGGGACCATAATATCTCTTCAATGTTTCTCCTATAATTGTAAAATTTAGAACTTAGCAAATGTTGCCCTGCGTTTCTTTTCTAATCTGTTCTCTCTCTCTAGTTAGATTAAAAGCTCCTGTGGGCAGAGGCAGCGTACAATATCGTATTGTGGTACCAGGGTCCAGTGGGGCTGAATGGATGATAATGATAAAGGTCACCTAAAAGCAGACTCCAAAATGTCATAAGTCAGCCTTCTATTCTAGGCTATGAATATAACTTAATTTTTTACCAAATGTTTTATTCTGTCTAAACTTTACCAATTAAAATTTCTACCTACTTCTTACAAATAGCTTTATTTTCATAAATGAGATTTCCTTGCTGTATTTCCTTTAATGACTCTACTCCATCTGTCCAATGTTAATACTGCCTGGAAAAAAAGATGATTTTCCAGAATAAGATTGTACCTTCAGCTTAATTTTCACAGTATCTCATTATATTAATACATTAAGGGAAAATGCCAAAAGTAACTAAGAGATTGCTTTTGTGGTATTTCACAAATACAATTTGCTTTACACAAAAACTATAAAGCATCCTAATTTGAAATGTGCATTTAGAAGATTCAATCCTTTTATATCAGAGATGCCAGTTGGGCAGAGGCGGTAACCCGAGGTTACAGGCTTGTGCGGTCACTGAAGCACAGCGAGAGGAAGCCGGGGAGTCTCCCTGCAGAGGGATGTGAGCACCAGTCGGCCACGCTGCAGCAGCCTCCTGCTCAGGTACCTCCCAGAGGAATGGCTGAGGTTGGGACATTTAGCATCCCAATTAAAGGATTCCTTCTTGAAGGTCTATGGCTATGTTATGATCTGTTTTATTCTGTATCAACATGACATTAAACAGAACAACACGGAAAAGAAAATAATGTAACTTATTTCTTATAGTCCACGAGACAGGTCCTTCCCAGAGCTGGACAAAGCTCAAGGTCCCCAGAATTAATCTTGTCATGTTTCCCAAAAGCAAGGTGTCATGGAGGTATTTGAAACTGGTAAAAATGAAATCCTTTAAGAAACCCAGCAAAAATGTAATATAAAAGAACATATTTTAAAGGACTATAAATAAGAAAAAGAAACTATAAAAACCAGTTAATTAGGAAATTATAACATTCATATTGATACATTAATATAAAATAAATTATAAAATTAAAAGACAGACAAAACTTGCAAGCCATTTGATAATTCTGTCTACTGTTCATTCTCTTGAGGCATAAAACAAAATGAGCCTCACCAGAAACTCCTACAATATGCCAAGGCCTTTAGGAGGTGAATGTAAATACACAAGAAATGCCTGCGTAGGTATAAGACTCATTGCATACAGATGAAGAAACTGAGGCATTTAAAAAAATCGGTATGACTGTGTCTGAGAAGCTATATTAATAGACTTTGAAATACTCTGACCTGAGAAAATCAGGTTAAATTAAGAACTGAAATATATATTTTTGGTTTCTAAGCTAAATATATGTTGCTAAAGTACAAAACAATTTAAGAGTAAATTATAAACTTAATTATCATAAAATGACAGTACTTTTTCAATGTATTTGAGGTAGCCATCTCTCTACTTTTCACAAAAGTGGCATTTTTTGAAAGATGGCTCACCAAAGGTATATAACATTCTGTAATTTCTTCTATACATTCAGGTGACAATGACAAATTGCTCAAGTTTCCACTTTGTAGTCCCATCATCATTACATGTTTGAAAAATTGACGCCTCACCTGTGGCCAAGGATTACAAATGCAACCCACATGCTTCCTTTTCATTTCTTTGTTTTCTTCCCCATCGATCGTACCATTTCCCTCTCAGCATTATCCACCCATTTTTCCTCTCCCTTTTCATTTGTTCTTTCCCTAAATCTGTACGTGTCACCTTTATGACCATCCCCAAGGTGGGTGGTAAGGACTTATATCCAAGTTGTACCCAACAAGAAATGCTTTGTGTGTGATTTTTTAAAAATATATTTTATTGATGTGCAAAAATATATTTTATTGATTATGCTATTACAGTTGTCCCATTTTTTTCTCCCCTTTATTCCCCTCCGCCCAGCACACCCCCTCTCACCTGCATTGCCCCATTTAATTCATGTCCGTGAGTTGTACATATAAGTTCTTTGGCTTCTACATTTCCTATACTATTCTTAACCTCCCCCTGTCTATTTTCTACCTACGATTTATGGTACTTATTCTCTGTACCTTTTCTCCCTCTCTCCCCTTCCCATTCCCCCACTGATAACCCTCCATATGATCTCCATTTCTGTGATTCTGTTCTTGTTCTAGTTGTTTGCTTAGTTTGTTTTTGTTTTTGTTCTTTTAGGTTCAGTTGTTAATAGTTGTGAGTTTGTTGTCATTTTACTGTTCATATTTTTGATCATCTTTTTCTTAGAAAAGTCTCTTTAACATTTCATATAATAAAGGCTTGGTGATGATGAACTCCTTTAACTTGACTTTATCTGGGAAGCACTTTATCTGTCCATCCATTCTAAATGATAGCTTTGCTTGATAGAGTAATATTGGATGTTGGTCCTGTCTTTCATAATATTGAATACTTCTTTCCAGCCTCTTCTTGCCTGCAAGGTTTCCGACAAGAAACTTTTTTACTCACTTTTCTAATAGCTTAAGCTACTAGCTAGGAGGCCCGGGGACGGACTGACTGTCACACCCTGGGGTGAATGGAAAACCATCCTAGCATGCTGGGCGTGGTAAGGAGCAGGGAAAGAGGCCCAGAAAAGGGAGGATCCATGACCCAGTGAGAGCAGTGCTGGGTCTCAGAGCCCCACAGAAGAGGCGCGTTGTATCACCATACCTAGACATAGAAGTGCCAAAGATAAGAAACAAGGTTGATGATACCTTTCTTCTCTTTAATGTATTGGTCATTATTAGTATATGAAAGGAACGTAGACACCACTCTCTCTTTTCTCCAACAAGTGCATTATAATTCCTATTAACGTTTCCTGTTTTCAGAATGAAGGAGCCTAATAAGTAGAACCAAATCTCAGTTTAGCCATAGGATCAAAGCAAGAAATGGAATTCCTTCTAGCAGTTCGTTCAAATTAAATATAGCTTTGTTTTTCACTACTACGGTAACTTTTAAAAATGCAATGGATGAAATATTAGTTGAGAGATGCAGAAAACAACACCACATTTCACTAATTCGTACTCAAAGGACATGTTAGTTGCCTTTTAAATATTGCTGACATCTACTTATGAACGGGATGTTAACTAGTCATTTCAAAACCAATTACATCATATAGTGGGTAAAACAAAAAAGAGAAATTGAATACATCCTTTAGATATAATAAAGGCTACTGTTTATGTGTTAGGTTTTCTGTTGGGCACTTGACATACGTCAACTCATTTAATCCTCACTAAACAATGCAATGTTGGAATCATCCTCATTCTAGAGATGAGGAAACTGAGGCCAATTCATAGTTTGAGTATATTGTTAGCAAGTGATCAAGTCAGAATTAGAACTCAGATCACCAAACAGAATAGTTTTTATACCCTCCCCGCTTCTTTCCTTATGACGAGAGTGAAAGAAAAATTCAGAAATCAGCAAGCACAGCCCAAGTGCCTAGTGCGTACAAGGGTGTGCCGGAGAACACACATCTGTCAGAGAGACACTGCCCTCAGGCACCTTGCAAGTTCAAAGACTAGGTATTCCATAAGTATGTAACTATAAGGTAAGAGAAAAATCCACAGAGGTCAAAAATAAGGTATCTGACTATAAGAGAAAGGAGACTGCTTCTGGCAGGGGAGGACTGAACAAGACCTCACGAAGGATGCAGCATTTAAGGCCTTAAATCCTATAGATTTAATAGTTTTGTACCAGCCAGATGCTCACTAACATTTGGAAGGAGTACCCATCTCACACGCCACAGAGGGTATCCATCTCATTTAGAACTGAGCTTCTAGAAATCCAGAGTGGCTCTCTGTGAACTCTCACCTGGTTTCAGTTGCTTAGAAATGTGTTTAAGCTGAACATCTAAAATGATTTCTGTGAATTTGTGCTTTGAGCGTGAAAGTTCAGAAACTGGCACTTTGGAGTCTTGTTACACGTGGAGAATGGATTTTTCTCTAATCTTCCATTTTTTTTCTGTGCAGGATTAAACATTTTCACACCTGAAAATATTTCCAATTAGATCCACATTGATGTGGATTTCGCTGAAGGCATGAGGGGTCTGATTTCTTTACTCCGTAGACCCGAGGTCAGTAAACTTCAGCAATAATCCAACCTACTGCCCGTTTTCATAAATAAGGCTTTATTAAAACACAGCCATGCCCACTCATTTTCATATTGTCTATAGCTGCTTTCATGCTATGCTGAGTAATTGCAACAAAGACCATATGGCATCAAACCTAAAATATTTACTATCTGATGCTTTACAAGAGGGAGTTTGCAGACCCCTGCCATAGACAATTTGTTCAGCAAATATTTATTTAAAGACTTACAAGGGTAGGCAGCTAGAGTGGGTTGCTACCTAAAGATTGTAGCCCCATTAAACCAAGTTAAAAATTAATTCACAGTGCATTGTATTCTTCATTATGATTAATCATCGCACATAAGGAAAAACTGGAACAACTTTTGCTGTGGGAAAAATACAGCAGGTGACAGAATACGGTATTTTTAGGAAACTCTCTACTCTTACTACTTCTATTGCTAATGAACATTTAGTGAGCATTTACTGCTATGTGCTAGTAGTGCTAGACACTGCTATAAGCACAGCATAAGCAGTACAGATCATTTATTCCTCACTACAACCCTAGGATATAGGTACTAATATCATCCTCATTTTACAAATGATGAAATTAAGAGTCAAAGTGATTTATCTCTAAGGTCCCACAGCTGGGACTTTACAGAACATGCTTTCATCCCTGGTGATATTCAGGCAGAGACTGAATGATTTCTAAAAAGGTACAATGGTTTATACTTAAAAAGGGAGCAAAAAAAAAAAATAATGCCTATCATTTACTGAGAGGCTACTATGGGCTTGCCATTGTTCTACGTATTTTAAATTCATTCTTTAATCTCCATACCACTCAACAATGCAGGTATAAATTACCTCTGGTACAAATGATTAAATAATATAGATGGGTTATTTGATTTACCAAAGGCATATATGTAAGTTCCAAAGCTAAGATTAAAATGAGGTCTACCTGACTTTCAATTATACCAAGCTATTTTCATTTAAAAAAAAAAAAAAAAAAAAAAAAAAACTCCTAGCTGTACCTCTACAGTGCAGGAGAAGGAACCACATTTAAAAACAAAAGCAACAGATATTCAATAGCTAAACAGTGAAGTAGCAGGCAGGCAGATAAGGAATGAATAAGCTATGCAATTAAAGTGGCAAAGAGAAAAATAGAAAAATAAGAAATACATTTCTAAATGTAAATACAGAATTTACATTCAGAATGCAGCTAAGATCAAACTCACAATAAACCACAACAGAATTTGCTGGAATCACTAAAGTAACTGGAAACCTTCATTATTTCTTCTAATAGAAGTGATGATGCATTAAAATTTAGCGTATGTCCCTGACATGATTAATATCCCTTTTCCCAAGGGAGAGGTGCCCGGTCGACCCATTTACACACTATTGTTGAAGAAACGTCTGAAGATGTGAATGTGAACAACACTATTCTCTTAGGAGGCAAGATGCAGTGATAAAAACAAAACAAAACAAGGGGCCCTAGGCATTAAGTCCAAACAGATCTGAGTTGGAATAATTCATCTCTGCTACTTCATAACTGTCACCACAAACAAGCTAACTGACCTCTCTGCACCTCAGTTTCCTCATCTAAATGGCTGCTTGTGAGAGATGCTATAGGGACATCATGCCCCCTTAAAACACATCCAGCCCGGGGAATTATTATTCTTTCCGTTATCATCATTTTTCCTGAAGGAAGGGCTTCAAGAGAGAATATTATTTTGTCACTTATTCCCTCTGCCACTATGCATATAAACCCCAGATGTCTCTTTGGTTTGAAAAGTTTGAGAAGGAATATTTGTTGTGTACCTGCTATGAATGGGTGGGCTCACAGATGCTGAAATAAGGGAGGGCATTCTGAGTACTGAAAAGGACCCATGGTAGCGCTTAACATCTGGAAAGCGAATGTGTCTTCCGGGTCTTGGCAATCACACTAGATTCAGTATGACAGAGGGTGGAGGAGTAAGAGGAGCCAGATGGTAGACAAGTCTCAAACACCATGGTAATGAATCAGGACCCTGATAAAAATGATCACACCCTGCATATCACTAAGAACTTGTAACGCACTAGGTATTCTGCCCTGTCAAAAAATACTCTGTGGTCATGCACTTGTCACCTCTAACTTAACCAAATGGTTTCCTCCTTTACCAGCTGACTGACCAGAGTCCTCCTGACTTCACTTAATGGCTTGGCTTTCTGTGGTAGAGATGAAAGCATCCTTTTCTGCAATAGGACTAATTTTATGAGATGTGAAGTAGAGTCTAACAGTACTTCTTATAAGTAGCTATTCACATAGTCAGAAAATAGAGAACAGGATGCTCTGAGAATGACACAATCAGGGAATAAAAAAAAAAAAGCTCTATGGAAGTAGAACTAGATTGCTAAAACATAAAAATCAATGAAGGACTGAAAAATAAATTGGAGAATAAAACACTACAGACATGGAAAAAGTTAAAAGATGAAAAAGATGATTGTAGGAGCTTCAACATCTAATTAATAGATACTCTAGAAAGAGAAGGATGAAAATGATAGGAAAAAACAAATTTTTAAAAAATAAAGAAGTATTTTCCCACAGCTGAAAATAAATCTTGACATTAAAAGGGACAAGTTATATGCACCATGATGCCTTTTTCAATCCTATAATTAGACACAAAATTTTAGAACACTAAAAATGTAAAAATCATACTTTAAAAACATCAAGAGAGAAAAAAACAAGAAACATGCCCAGGAATAATAGCAATAGGTACTAAAAGGAAGATGCCCAAAGCTTTCCAATTCATGCGGGAAAATATAATTTAACCTAGAAGTCTATAATCAGTTAAACTGAGAGTCAAATAAGAGAGAAAGAGACAAGTTCCCATCGCTCAAAGACTGAAAGAGCTTGGCCTTGATAAATTACTTAACGATATACTCAAGTGCACTCAAGAAATAAAGCGAGCACAGGATATGAAGCCAAGAACAAGAGATCCTATCATGAGAAACACAGTGCAAGATTCTTCCAGCAAGGCCAGAGAGCAAAGGGCAGAGGCTGAAGCGGAGAAGCAGACAATGTTCGTATTGAGATATACAGGAAAAACCAAAACAAGAGGGACTCCATGGACAGTAAGGTGGAATTTAGAAATGTAATGAGGATATAATAAAAGAAAATTGACAAGGAAAAGAAAGGCAATTAAAAACTCTCCCCCCAGAATTCTGAATAGAAAGTTGTTAGGTTAGAAAATCTTCATGAAAATGTTAAACAAGCAGGTTGATTAGAATGAAACAAACAAAACAATCACAGGGCCCATCCGCGTGGTTTTAAGTGTCTATCTGCATTAGGAAGAGAGGTGTTCTCCAGCATCTTCACACACCTTCCTGGTTGTGCTACCAGGTAAATGTCATGGTGGTGTGTTCCCCTGGGCTGATCTGTCAGCAGTACCCTGGAAACACATCCCTCAGGAGTATAAATACAGTATATCCAAGTAATGGGATAAGAAAATTTAATTAATGTACGACCTACAGGAAAAGGGAAGGAGCTGCTTAGGATATGAGTATTAGCATCAAACGACTCATCTTTAGGGTTTTAACAAATTGTATGTGATGATATCAGCAAGACTCCAAATTTGAGTCTGAGACTTCTTGGTTCCCTCCCTCTGGGGGTGACCGTCAGGTCATCACCGACTCTGGTCCCAGCTGGCCTTTCCAGCATCGATTTGTGAAACCAAACAATGGCTTCCACATCTCAGCCTGCAGAGCTGCTGAAATTTTAAAAAATTAGGATCTAAGAAGCGTTTGGTCTCTGGAGCATCTCTAGAACATGAGCTTTATGACAGTCTTCATGGCCTGGGAATTTGAACCACAAGGCTTCGGAGCAAAGTTCAGATCAAAAGGAAAAAATTATCAGGACAGCTACAGAGCCTATGAGGTTAATCTAACCAATACCATGATCCAAACAGAAAGAAAAGTACACAATAGAAAGATATTAAGCAATTAATGGAGTGCAAAGTAATAGAAGCCTTTCAATGTTAATTCTAAATGCATTCTCTTTCCACTGGCACAGGTTCTTGATACCAAAAATAATTAATAGCCGCATGCCATCTATAAACATAAATATTAAGTGTGACTCACTGGTTATACTGTGCAGTGCCAACCTATGAACAAAACATGAAACACTTGGTCCATGTCACAGGATAGAACAGAAATAAATGTCTACTAGCTTAACAACGTATCAATAGAAGTGGAAGTGAAAGAAGATAGTGGGCAAAGCGGGGAGTGAGAAATGGAAGAAAGAGCCCAGGAGCCAATATCTTCATTTTCCAAAATAGGAAGTCAAGAGGTACTATCTGAAATTGATGCAACATAACATAAAAATATAAAAACATGATGTAAATTTATTTAATTATAATATTATTTAAAGCCACCAAGCTAACCAGTAAAAACTAAAATTTATCATAAAAATAATGAACACTTAGAGGAGACGAGAAGGGAGATAAAGATAATGTAAGTGAATTATCCTTACTCTCAGAGAAGTAAGATACAATGATGCACAGTGCCAGGTGGGTACTTGAAATACGGGGGGACCACTTTGTAAAGCTTCTGATGGTCTAAGTTTAAGCACTGTGCTGTACACTTGAAACTAATACAAAATAATATTAAATGTAAACTGTAATAGGAAAATAATTTTTAAAAAATAAAATAAAATAAAGTCGATGAACCAAGAATACAGATATGTGTATTTACAGGTCTGATAAGCCTGAGACTCACTCTGGGGTGTGACGCTACCGCTATAACGCAGGTACTGTGATAGGTCTCAAAGACTGATAGGTAACTATAAAATATTGCCGTAATGTAGAATGCTTAGTCATCTAATCAGAGAATTAACATAATTCGTTAAGCAACAAACCAGTAATGATGTTAAAGGGTGTTGTTATCATACAAACTAAATACATAGCATAGGCAGAATAAGAATTGAGATTCTGGAACTTATGTTCTAAAACCAAAAACCCATGTATAAGAAGAGAGACAGAAAAGAACTTAGGCGTAATGTTAGAGACACTATTTAAATATGTATGAAGGTCACCAGCCTTAAGATTGCTAAGTCCACACTACCAATATGCAACAGTGTGATGGGAGATCCAACCAATTCAATAAGAGAGAAAAATCAAGTGATTATAAGCATTGAAAAGTCAGAGACACGATTACTAGTCTTTCCAGAGATTATAATAGTCTAACTAAAAAGGCATCTTAAGCATTTTTATAAACCGCAATGTAATTCATAAGATAACAAAGCATAGGATAAGTATACAAAAGTCAACAACTTTCCCATATACCAGCAAGAACCAGTTAGAAAATACAATAGGAAAAATTTCTGTCCACGAGAGAAACAAATATTGTGAAATCAGAAAAAATACAAATAGATAAACGTGTATTTTAAGTAACTATACAACTACTTAACAACAAAAAGGGGACTTGAAAACATACAAACTTATATCACGCTACTGAGTGGGAAGATTCAATATCATAAAAGGACAATTTTTTCCTAATCGATCTCAAATTTGACCTTGCTCTAGTGTAAAAAGCTCAATAGGTGAGGTATACAAGTATAAAAATCTTAAAGAAAAACATAAGGAAAAATCTTTATGATGTTTGATTGATAATGATTTCTTGCCAAATGCATAGGCAACAAATATAAAAATAGATAATTTGTGCTGAATCAAAATCAAAACCCTCTGTGCATCAAAGGACACAGTCAGCAGAGTGAAAGGCACCTACAGAGTAGGAAAAATACTCACAAATCATGTATCTGATAAGGGGTTAAATGAACTCATGGCTACGTAATAGGTCACCATGGTTTTTTATAATTCATGGCATTTACTTTTTGCACAAAATATAAAATCTTTATTACAAAATTAGACCTTGTTTTAAATAATTCAAACAATGCATAAGTAAATGCAGTAGGAAGTTAAAGTTCCCTGGAATACTGAGTCTTAGATATCACAGTTATTAACATTATAATACATACACTTACAGACTTTCCAAACACACACAAATAAATATTACATGGAATTTAATGCACTTACATGAGGTTGGTTTGTACTATATACAGTGTTCTTTAACCTGTGAATACTACCAAAATTTACAGAGGCCAACAAAACCTAACAGAAAAAGATCAATTCGCATAGCAAAGAATTGATATAGAAACTTTCGTTTATACTGTAAGCTCTTCATTACAATCCTAGAAGTAGGAACTAACTTCTTCTTGTTAAAAAAATACAAAGCAGAGGGTAAATTACTTGTCCACACTTACACAGACAATAAATAGCAGTCAGGACAATTACTTCAAATAAAGTATAAGGTTCATCAGAGAAAAAAACATATAGTATAATTCTTGTTTTATGTCACTCACCATACCTGGCACAATATTATAAGAAACATAAGGGTATGGTGAATGCTTACATGGTTTTCTGCTCTGTATCCTACATATAACAAATAGTCAATAAATATTTGTGGTACAAATGGATGGGTGAATGCATAAAATAGGGAAATGTGGAAGGATTCTAAATGAACTGAGATGCTTATCAGGCCATTGCTTTTTTTTTTAACCTGTAGGATAAATAATACATTCAACCATCCTGGAAGCACATGTAAAATTGAAAATGCACTTGACCTGAGTGATTTTTATCCTCTTTACCAAAGAAATGCTACAGTGAAACATAATTGTGCAGGAGACAGTATAAAAGTTTACCCTACTGTGAGAAAGTGGGCCCTCTTCAAAAAAGTTTCTTTTAATTTCACAGAAAAGTATTCACATGAATTTTGGATCAAACATCATAGGTAAACTTCGGCAAATTAATCTGTTGACACTCAATTTTCTCAAAGTCAAGTGAAAATAGCTCACAGGATTGTGGTGAAATTCAAGTTAGGTAAGGACAGCCAAGTGTCTATCACTGTACCTGGTGTATGCTAGGGACTCAACAAATGGTAGATATTGTTGTTAATATTATTATCACTATCATAATACTGTGCTAAAATACATGAAATGGACCTTTCCAATGAGAAAGTTTGAGTTGTTACTTCACAAGCTCTAAAAATACCTGCATAAAAACCGAGATCAAATGAATCCTTGACAGTAAAGCAAAAATGCGTTCTTCAGCAAATGCCTGTATCTGCCTGGATACAGCCAACTGGCACCTGCTCCCCGAATGACTACATAATCGATACAATGTCCACAGACCCAACTGCCCTAGCCAGTGCATTCGGTTCCTTTCGCCACTGTAACAAATCATCACGAACTTAGCAGGCTAAACACAACAAGAATTTATTCGCTGACAGTTATCAAGATCAGAAGTATGAAAGGAGTTTTAAATGGCTAAAATCAAAGTGTCAGCAGGACTGGCCACTTCCAGAGGTTCTAGGAGAGAAACCTCTGGAAGTTTCCTGCCTTTTCCATAATCAAGAGACCACCCGCATGATTTGGCTCATAGCTCCTTCCCCCATCTTCAAAGCCAGGAACATAACATGTTAAAATTTCTCTCTGCTTTCCCCATCAAATCGCCTCCTATTATAAGAACCCCAATGATTACACTGGGACCACCTAGGCAACCCAGGAAAATCTCCCCATCTCAACATCTGTGTATTAACTGCATCTGCAAAGTCCCTTTTGCCAACATTATTCACAGGTTCTTGAAACCATAACATTAGACATTTACAGAGGGAGAGAGGAAGGCATTATTCTGCCTCTCGTGGTCCACCCTCTGTTCCCTCAAGATTCACATCCATCCACATGTAAAATCCATTCACCCATCTCAACATCCCCACCCCGTGTTGACACGATATTGAGATTACAACATCAATTAAACTGAAATTCTCATCTAGATTTCATCAGCTCAGAAGTCCAGAATCTCATCTAGATTTCATCAGCTCAGAAGTCCAGAATCTCATCATCTCAATCGGGATGAAACTCCAGGTTATCCTGAGATAAAATTCATCTTCTTCTGTTGATCTTTGAGACTAGAAATCAAGTTATTTGCTCCCAAAACACAACGGTAGGGGTAGGAAAGCAATATAGATACTCCCATTCAAAGTGGGAGAAATAAAAGGGAAAAGGGGAGTCAACAGTCACAATAAATTTAAAACACCAACTGGGCACACCCTCTCAGGTTCCAGGCCTAGGAGCGACCCTTTGCAGTTTTCAGCTCCATCCTCTGAGTCTCACTTTCTATTTCATAAAGGTTCATATACAGGGTGTGGCACAAATAACGCCCCTTTTTTTATTACAAAATCTTTTATTGCAAAATCATAAGCATGTAATTCTTAAACATAACTATATCACACTCAAGCACACCATAGGACATTTTAGATGAAATGTTCAAATTGCTGTCCATCTCATGCAAGACATTCATTCATGCGCCACACTCAAGCAGGTGTTACTTCTGCCGGAACACGTATCTTTGCTACTGAGTAGTTTTATAAACCTATTTCTTGTCTGTAAGAATCCATTCCTTTAGGAATCTAATTGCCTCCTTTTATTTTGTCTTTTTCCTGTTCCTTTCATTCCAAGGGGGTGGCGTCTTTACTGATCACACCAAATTCAAAAACCTTGTGGGTACCCCATGGATGTCACAGGAATTCATTCCAGTAAGCAAGACACCTCCGCAGGTCTTGCCTCCTTAACCCCATCCCTAGACTGTGCTAAAATGAATGAAGAGGCCTATGGGACATACGCCTGATCTCTCCAAAGAGGCCTCTGTGTGACTGAATAATCTGCTATTTTGATGCTACTGAGGCACTAAAAAAAAAAGTCATCCAGCAACACTTTAATCTTCTTCTCCAGAACACACTTTCTTGACAGTTAATGCAGAAATTGTAGCATCCTTTTTTTAGTCTGGAGAGGCTAAAAAAATCCCAAGTCATCAAGTCCTTGTCCCTTTTTGCTCAAAAGTTCTTCATTCAATTTATCTCTTTCCTCTCATGTTTTGCTAGAAGAAGAACCACACCAAACCTTCAAAATTTTGTTTGGAAGTCTACTGAGCTAAATATCCAAGTCCATCACTGACTAGTTCTGCTTTCCACATAATGATGGAACACAATTCTGCTAGGCTTTCTGCTATTATAAAACAAGTTATCTCCTTTCCTCCAGTTTTCTATAACATGTCCCTCATTTACTTTTCAGTCCTTACCAGAAGCATCTTTAGCATTCATGTCTACCAGCATTCTCTCTATGACGGTTTAGCTATTCTCTAAGCTACTACAGGTTTTCAATCATTCTTCTCACTTTCTTTGAACCCACACAGCAACGCCTTTAATATCCATGTTTTTAAAAACATCCTGTTTGTGACCATTTAAGTATTCTCTAAGACAAAATGGGTTTTCTCTACCAAGTCACCTCCTTCTGATCCTTCACTGGCAGTATCTTTAAGAGGCAGTCTAGCCCTATTCTACCACACTCCTCAAAATCCTCCCACCCTCTACGCACTGCACAATTCCAAATCAACTTTCACATTTGAACGTATTTATTACGGCAGTATCCCACTTTCTGGTATCAACATCTGTATTAGTTTTCCAGGGCTGCTGAAACAAATTACCACAAACTTAATAGCTTAAAACAACACAAATTTGTTCTCTTACAGTTCCGCATGTGAAAAGTTCAAAACAATTCTCACTGGGTTAAAATCAAGGAGCTGGCAGGGTTGGTTCTTTCCGGAGATCCCAGGGAACAATCCAGTTCCTGTTTTTCAGCCAGCTCCATCCCCTGGGTTCAGGGCTGCATCACTTCAGTCTCTGCTCCCATCATCTCGAGTCCTTCTCTGACTCTGGCCCTCCTGCTTTTCTCTTACAAGGACCATAATGACTAAATTGGGTCCTCCCAGATAACCCCGGATATCTCCCCATCTCAGGATCCTCAAGCTAATCACCTCTATAAAATCCCTTTGCTTTGAAAGGTCACCTATTCACAGGCTGTAAAAATGAGGATGGGGACAGTCTGAGGGGGATTTATCTGCCTACCACAGCCACGTTCGTTGTTAACTGAGTGCTGTTTAAAATATTTAGCCTATATTTTCAATTACATAGTTTTGAGCACTGTCCCCACTGACTGCCCAGCTTACTAAACTACCATTTCTGTCATTTCCACATTTCAAATGCTGATTCTTTGAAAAGTTTCAGCAACAAGAAATTCAGCAATAAAATAGGACTAGATATTGAATCACAATTCCTAAAGTGGTTAATATCTGAATAATTCCTTGACTCATAATTATTGTTCGGAGCATTTAGACCCCTCTCATAAAACCGTAACTATTCTGGAGTTGAAAGATACCTAAAGAATCATCTCAATTTCAAGGATGATGAAAATGGGACCTAAGGAGGTTAAATGACTTACCCAATGACTTAAACTCTAATGCAGAGGAGGGTAGCACACATTTATATTAAAACTATCTAATGACTGACTGTATAGAAATCTGTTCTAAGAGCAAGCATACAGAAAGAAAGCTGCTGCATTTACATAAAAAGAGTTTCTTACTCTCAGGTTAAAGTAGACTTTTATTTAGCCACCTGAGCTCCTTAAGTGTTGAGGTAAATACTAATCAGGCAGCTTTCTAAACAGCTAGACGAATTCAGATAAGATTCAAGAACAGAGATATACTTGCCTAGAATGCTGCACAGGATGGTTATCAAGCCAAGTAACAGGGGTTCTGCTGTTGTTGGTCTAATGACTAGATTGGGAAAAAATTCTGAAAGTCCATGGCCCTACAAGTAAAATAGTTTCTGGTTTCCCTGGATACAAGGCAATTAATTCAGTGCTTTAATGGAAACCTGAGATAAACTTCTGGTAATAAATGTGTGTGGAATAAGAGTGCTTTTAAGCAAATCGGTTTATTAACACTTCATTTTTTTTAAAAAGCACCTAAATTAAATTATACTGTGCCCAATGTTGACTGTTTCTTTCAAAAAGAAAAAGAAAGGAACGGAACCACTTGAAGAGTTTTTAAATGTTATCTTGATTAAAATATTAGCTTTTGGTAAGTATAAGTAATATAAACGTAAAATGGAAATTAAGTTAACAAGGACTTTTTTTTTTTTTTTTAGTTAAAGGATTTTAAACAGGCCAGTAAGAATTATTATTAACATGTAAATAGGCCTTTCAGTAAATAAAGGAAAAATACTCACATTACCATAAATAACCAGAAATTTTAATATGAAGGGAAGAAATATGTTCATTTTGACCTATATAACAAACTGAAGACTCAAAAACTATAACTTTAGGCTGACATTAGAAGAAGGTGGCACGAGAGGTTCCCTGGTCTCTCCCCTTTGAGTTGCAACAAGTGGAACAGCTATAAATCAACAAAGGATTTCCTGCTCAACACACAAACGTGGCAGAGAAATCGGTGCATCGAAACAGCTGAATGTGGGCAAGTCGGAGTGAACGGGGGAAGAGGGAAGGGACAGGAGCAGAGATGGGTGCATAGGTACTAAACTTATGAACCTGGAGAGTATTTTATGAATTTGACCTCAAAGGCAAGGAAAGTAAAAGCAAAATAAATGAATGGGACTCCATCTAACTGAAAAACTTCTGCACAGCAAAAGTAACTTTAAACAAAACAAAAAGTCAACCAACTGAATGGGAGAAGACATTTGCAAACACCACCTTGGGTAAAGGTTCATATTCAAAATATATAAAATGCATACAACCTAACAACAACAAAAAATGAACAACCTAACTTAAAAATCGCCAGAGGACCTGAACAGACACTTCTCCCAAGAAGACAAACAAATAAGCAACAGATATATGAAAAGATGCTTAACTTCACTAGCCATTAGGGAAATGCAAATCAAAACCATAATGAGATACCACCTCACACCTGTTAGAGTGACTAACAAGACAAGTAATAATAGCAAGTACGGGAGAGAATGTGGAGAAGAAAGAATCCTCATTCAGCACCGGTGGGAATGCAAACTGGCACAGCCACTGTGGAAAACAGTATGCGGGTTCCTCAAAAAATTAAGAATAGAGTTATCATACGACTGAGTAACCCCTCTTCTGGGTATCTACCCAGATAATTTGAAAACATTAGTCATAAAAATATATATACCCTCCATAGGTTCCAAACGCAGCAGGGGCCAGGGACGAGGGGTACGTGGTTCCCTGAGGGGTCTTCTGGCCCAGCTTTCAGTGAAGAAAGTTTTGTTGACAACTCAAACCCCTACGTTCATTTCAGCAGTTCTCACAGGGGCCAAGACATGGAAACAACCAAAGTGCCTTTCAATAGATGACTGGATAAAGAAGATGGGGTCCACGTACACAATGGAATACCATGTAGCCATAAAAAGATGAAATACTGTTATTTGTGAAAACATGGAGAGATCTTGAGACTATTATGCTAAGCAACATAAGTCAGACAGAAAGAATCAAGAACCAGATGACTTCACTTCCATGTGAGATACAAAGCTGAAAGCAACCCATGAACAAACAAACAAACACAAACTCATAGACACAGACAACAGTATGGTGAAGACCGGAGGGAAGTGGGGAGGAGGAAAGTTAGTAAAAAGTAAAGGGGGTCAAATATATGGTGATGAAGGAGATTTGATTTGGGGGGTGAACACACAACGCAATATACCGATGATAATTATACAATTGTACATTTTCAACTTATCTTTTTATTAACCAATATCACCTCAATAAATTTAAAATTATGGCCTTATGTATGTGTGTATATGCGTACGTGTTGGGTATATTGTTGTGCCAATAAAGATATTTTAGTCTTATTGAATTAATAATGTTTATAACAGTTGGCAAAATTTCTCAGACTTTTTTTTATATAAAATCTGAAAGTGAGTAAAGAATAGAACATAGTTCTGATGTTTGAGGCTCTTGCCTCTATGGGACATTACATAAAGGAACACTACTTGGCCAAAAAAGGAAGAAAATTTTACCTTTGCAACAGCATGGATGGACCTGGAGAACATTATGCTAAGTGGAATAAGCCAGTCAGAGAAAGACAAACACCATATGATCTCACTCATATGTGGAATCTAACAAATGAACTGAACTAACAAGCAAAAGAGGAACAGACTCATAGACAGCAGGCTGGCAGCTATGGGGGAGCAGGTATTAGGGGGTGAAGGGGTTGAGCAAAAAGGAAAAAGGACTCATGGACAACAGTGTGCTGGTTGCAGGGGGAAGAGGGATATAAGGGGTTGAATGGTAATGAAAAAATACAATAAAAGTTTTTGAAAAAAAGAATAGAGCCTAGCTCTGATGTTTGAGGTTCTTTCCTCTGTACAGAGCACAAATGTCTAGGGAAAAGGTTAAAAATCTCATCAGCACCTGGCTGGTATAGCTCAGTGAATTGAGCGCGGGCCTGCGAACCAAAGGATCGCGGTTCGATTCCCAGTCAGGGCACATGCCTGGGTTGCCAGGCCAGTTCCCGGCAGGGGACATACAAGAGGCAACCGCACGTTGATGTTTCTCTCCCTCTCTCCTTCCCTTCCCCTCTAAAGATAAATAAATAAATAAATAATAAAAATGAAAATAAATAAATAAAATATTTTTTAAAAAAAACCTCATCAGCAATTTGAGATGTGTCAAAATATCAAAACCATCATGGCTGTAAAATTAGACATTGCTAATAAAAAGTTTTATTCTTTGTATTAATAGAAATAATAATTCTAATAAAAATAGCATGAAAAACCACCACTAGCCCACCTGCTACAGAGCCGTGGGGAACACACTCTGCGAGGTGTGGTAAGGAAGGTATGGAGGGGCCCCTGGGGCTGTCCTGATAAAACAGAACCGTGGACAGCCCACCCTGCTATTGCATCACACGGCCAGAAGCGGCCCTGCAGAGCACATGTCTAATACCCCCACAGGGAAACTGCAGCGACGGTTGTACAAGGGGGAGTACATGCTATGCTCAAGTATGCACCGATGTCTGAGAGCGACTCCATGCAGGTTAGCAAAAGAGAAGTGACTGATGTGCATGGCGATGTACTGATGGTGATGGAGGGCACCGTTCACACCAGCCCCTACCTCGTACTACCCGATGTCATGCCACTGGCCATCCAGAAGAGAGGTAACAAGCCTACACAAATCTGAGAGCTAATGAGGTTGCTTCCCTTGACATTTGTAAAGGTATCCATCCATAACAACAAAAACAACAGCTCCACCTGAAGCCTACCACTGGCCACTCTTTTTACCTTCAATTGTGTCCCCGTTCTCATATAAGGGATGTTTTGGCTCACTGGGAATACCTCGTTTACATGTTAAAACCACCAGTGGAGGTTTACAGCAGTACCCACGCCATTCTGGCACTGGACATACTTTGAGGAAGAAAACAGCCCAGAGGGCAAGCCTTTACAGAGTCTCTGAAGGGCCAGGGTACTTTGCGAGACCAGCTGAAGTTCCTGCAGAGTTTTTGGTACTGAGGCTCATTTAAAAATGCATTGTATGCTTAGTTTGCTTTTGTTTTAGGTGTGGTTGTTAATAGCTGTGAGTTTGCTGTCTTTTCATTGTCATATTTTTGATCTTCTTTTTCTTAGATAAGTCCCTTTAACATTTCATATAATAAGAGCTTGGTGATGATGAACTCCTTGAACTTGACCTTATCTGAGAGGCGCTTTATCTGTCCTTCCATTCTAAATGACAGCTTTGCTGGAAAGAGCAATTTTGGATGTAGGTCTCTGCTTTTCAAGATTTCAAATATTTCTTTCCAGCCCCTTCCTAAAACAAAAGCAAACTAAGCAAACAGCTAGAACAGGAACAGAACCACAGAAATGGAGATCATACGGAGGGTTAGCAACAGGGGCGTGGGAGGAGGAGAGGGGGGAAGGTACAGAGAATGAGTAACATAGATAGTGGGTAGAAAATAGACAGAGGCAGGGTAAGAATAGTATGGGAAATGTAGAAGCTAAAGAACTTATGACACAAGGACATGAACTAAAGGGGGGAATGTGGGTGGGAGAGGGTGTGCAGGGTGGAGGGGAATGATGGGGGAGAAACGGGACAACTGTAATAGCATAATCAATAAAATATATTTAAAAAAATGCATTGTATTTGGAAGTGTTCAAGGCCAAATGAGCCTCCGTTTGGAGGCCATGCCACATTGGAGAGGTTCCTAATGCTTTTCCAAAGTGTTCTCCAAGGCCGTATTTCAGAGATTTCTTAGCTCTCGGCAACTCTTAATTTCATAGTCAACATTGCATTGCCGCTGCCGCGTCCCCACCATCCAATCTATTCTTGAACATGCACGACCCCAAGCGGGCAGGCTGACATGCCGTGGGATGCCACGTCTCTCCAGGACTGCCGTGGACTGACTGTTGCGTGCATCAGTGGCAGTGTGGTGTGGTGTGTCCCGTGCACGATTGGTCAGTAGCTAGAAGATATTAAAGTGCATCCGCTTTACCAGCAGAAATACTAACACAAGTGTATTTTTAAAGTGTGTGAGGATATTCCCTGGTGGATTATAATAGTGCTTTCTCTCACTGGCAGGGTTCGAGCAAAGCTGGAGCGATCTTTGTGCTCTTTGTGGAGACACCAGAGAGGGGATTCCTGCATCAAATGGGAGGGTGGGCTTGTGACTTCAAAATTCTTATTATAAACCCTTGTTTAGCTGTAGGAATAGAAGGGAGCAGACCTTCCTGGTCTCACTTTATTTCACTTCTTTGTCTTCCTCCAAGGCAAATGACTTTCATTTCCATGGAAGAGATCAAGATCAAGTCAGCATCAGGAACCTTCACATGAACCATTAAGTGTTTGGGACCACCTACTGTGGTTACGCTGGGGAGGAATGAATTCAGCGTATGCCTCCCACATAATATGGCATTCAAGACTCCCCATTCTTCAGTCCCAAAGCCTAAAGTGCCTTGAGGAGAGGGCAGGACTGGTAGCAGGAGCAGGCGTTAGACGCAGAGGCAGTCGGCAGACTCAGAAGAGAACCACAGCACTAGCAGGAGCGGCCTTCGGGGATCGGGCAGCAGCGCAGCCAGCACGGCCAGCCTGGGCGCTTTCAACTCTTCTTGTCCTCAGAGGATACTCCCAGCACATCGGTAAGAGCTGCTGGCCACTCCCCTGGGGGCAGCGTGAGCATGATGGCTGCAGGGGCAGAGACGACTGGCAAGACCTTCGGGCTCTGAACTATCTTAACTTGATATTGGTAATTAAATAGCAGATGATGATAAAATGCTAAAGACTGCTCCCTCCCAAAGGTCCTCATTCATTTATGATCTGTATCTATTAGCCAAATAAAACTCTAAAAATCCCAAATTACATACCCAGGGACAGAAGCAATCAATAGAAAGCAGAATGATGTACCTGAAGCCAGGAAAGCAACATGACAAATAGATTTTTTTACTATTTTAACATTATGGCCCCGAATAGATCACCTGTTTCCTTTTTTAAATGGTTACTTTGAGAATTAGACATGATACGTGCAAAATATCTGGCACATAATAGGCACTGTGGGAATGTTAGTGATTACCATTGTCAGGGGTGTTGAAAAGCAAATTTGAGTTTAATTATACTTTCTGGAAAGGCCTTCATTCTCCCAGTCTCTTCATTCTTGAATTCTCCTCTAATTCTTTGCCCAACTTAAATCTTACTAAACTGCTTTGAAATTAAACTAAAGTTCTCAACATATTCCATTAAATTTCTTGATGTTACTTAGAATTCTAAATTTTCATGGATTTAAAAGGAATTGCTTCCTGTAAAAACTTCAATAATCCAGTCACAGTGGAAGTATAAAATGCCATATAAAAACTAGAAAAACATTAAAAGTTAGATAAAATTTGAATATAAGACCAATTCAGTATCTAGGCAAAAACTGAAAATTAAGTCTTAGAAGTATAAGATAATTGCAAGTAAAAAATCTATTTAAGAGTCTAGAGGTGCCATGTCCAGCCACAAAGGTGGCAAGAGAAAGACCCTGAAACAGCCTAAGAAGCAGGCCAAGGAGATGGACAAGGAAGATAAGGCATTCAAGCAGAAGCAAAAAGAGAAGCAGAAGAAACTTAAAGAGCTAAAAGCCAAGGCCGGGGGGAAGGTGGAATTAAGATATCTGGCAAAAAGTGAGCTGTTCTTGGGACTGGGGCACTGGTGACCCTTCATTCCATTCCTGTTTTAACATCTGGATTCCCTGTCATAACATCTCTTGCCACCTATAGCTAGAATGAAGTGTCATCTGGGAGCCTGTTGTACATTTAAGAGAAAACTTTTGTAAAAAACTAATCATAACAACAGCCATACAGTGGCTCATCTTCTTAGCTCTTCTCACTCTGCCATTTCAACCCTAGTTGTGTGGTCAGAGTGAACCCAGCCCAGAATCCTGTCAAAGTGTGTTCTTCAGTCTTTGTTCCATCCAGAATTCTGTACCACCTGGAATTAAACCAACTTGTTTGGGGGGGGGCGGGGAAGAGTCTAGAAGTGATACACCACACAGTTTTCCAACCCAGAACCAGAGTGCATGGGTAACCAGGCTCCCCAGGATGTCCGAATTTCCATAACCCTCATGCTTCTGAAGCTTAGCACTGGGCTTCGCATACAGAAGACATTTGACATATGTTTGCTGGATCCAATTCAGTTAAGAGTTATAAATGGGAAATAAATATAATTTATTCCAGTCCAGCAAACCTGAGTACATAGAAACTTGCATAGCACTGCACTAACGCCACTCATCCCGAAGTCTCCTGTACCACACTATAAGGCAGTGGCATTTTATGAGGCCCAATTCGCACAGTGCATATCGCTTTAATGATAGTTAATGGCCTTGCAAAATACTTCAGATCTGAAAAAAATGACTTCAAAATAAAATTTTCTTAAAATTTCACAAATAACAAAATCAGATGTCCAGAAAATCCTGAATTCAAAAGCTGTTGAAAGTTGTAGGATAAATCTACATTTGATATCATACCTCCCAGATCATAACAAATGTATTAAACTACATTAAAGAAATTACCCATTAATTAATTCTATTGTAAAATATTAAGGTATTTTATAATTTTGCATCATCACACACTTAATAATTTTATTATAACTATGTAACTTGAATATATAAACATGAAAAGGAAATCCATCTACAAATTGTGAACATTAGTAAGAGAAGACTAGATGAGAACATTGGTAAAGCATCCTAATCTTGTTTGTTAGATTAAATACAGTAAAAAAATTAAAAAAGATATACATCTCAAGTAAATTTACAGATCTACTGTATTAACAATTAAAATCCCAACAAGGGTTCTTTTTAAATTTGACATAGTAATTACAAAATATAAATTTTTAAAAGCAAACAGTCATGTCAGCTAATATCTTTAATGCAATAATGATTTCTTCCATCACATATTGTGATATTAAAAATATCACAACTGAGTCACGTGGTTTTAAAAGTAGGAAAGTGGAAATAAGAGATTCGGAAGAAAACACAAACCAAAGTGGATGAAGTGTAATGGGGAATGTGTCAAATGTAAAGTCATAGAAAAACCAGATATTAACAAGTAAGAAACAAAGAAAGAGCCACATTTGGAACTTGTTAAAAGGAATTCTAGGTGAGATTAATTAAACAAAAGAAACTGAGATGTTTAATGAACTTGATAGCTCATAAAACTATACAACATACACATATATACATAGAAATTAAGAGAAAAAATGCTGCAGACTGGGGAGCATTCTGTAGCAAATGTAACTACTTAAATATTAATACACAGCATTGATTGAAACAATATCAGTCGTCACAGAAATATGACCAAAGATTTTTAACCAAAAGTAAATCACTAACAATCTTACTAACAAGTCTAATAAAATAAAATTAAATTAAATTAAAATTGTTAGTAAAGTGGTGAAGAACCAAATATAGTCATATACTATTGATGGGTTACAGCCCTAATACTTTGCAAGAATTCTATTTTTTTGAAATATAAAATACAAGTAAGTCAATTTTATGAAACAAAAAATATATAAGTAAAGGCATTCAATTATCACTAAACTTTTAAGCAGATGAGGGTCTGTTACTAAAATAAAACCTATGTTACTTAATTTCCTTTCTCTTATACCCTTGAAGATATGAGGTAAAACTCTATATGCAACAACCATAAGTGAAGAAATGAAATCCCAGAATACATACACCTGTTCACTGCTTCATTCAACTACTACTCAATTCTGACAATATACCAGGAACTATGTTGGCATTACACCACGGACGGGGAGCAATACATGGTTTCCACCTTTATGGAGCTCAGAGTCAAGTACATAGTGATAACAACTGTGCGATGGTCAGGATACATTGTCCTGACATCCTATAAACAGTCCACAGTAAGGTGAAGAGATTCTTTAAGCACTATATGCTGATTTGATTATTCTATTTAGCTCTCCCCAATAAATTAATACTAGAATTAGAGTGCACATCATCAAACTGTCCATGACATAGACATGAAAAATATGATGCTTACTTAGACACAATTGCTTCATATTTGTTACAAAACAGAAAATAATATTTTTGAGATATAACACTATTGTTGACCATCACTGTGGATTATTTCCTATCCTGGACTATTTTTCCGCCCATGCTTTATGGAGGTATACATACATACCTTTGCCATTACACTGTTCTTTAAAATTATTATTACGTGCTTTTTCATTTTTGTGTAGAAATATTTTCATTGTAGTTTCTAATATCTGAACTCTGTTTAGCTTATTTCACTTATTTCTGAAACTCCCCTACGGGCTTGTGGTCCACAGCATACAACAGGAATTTGAAAGTGAGACAACAGAATTAAAATTGACTTACTAGCAAATTGGTTTCAAAATTAGAGTCAAGGCTTTAGTGTTCACCTCTCATTTTTGGGTTGTACTGAATAATGCCACACATTATTCTACAATGTTCCATTGCGCTAAGAAAAAAAACAGTATGCTTTTGAAGAGTCCTACTACATTTCTCTGTAAATCATTTATTACTATTATTTTAATAAAAATTGTGATTTAATTCCAAAATAGCATTTTTTAAAATGAAATATTTCTGAATCATAAAATTAAAATCGCATAAGCGAGTCAAGTTTTCTGGAACTGGCATCATGACCAAAATAAAACAACCACATAAAATTATGTAAAGTATGTGTTTGCATATGCATATATGGAGAGCAAGTTACATAAATATATTACTGACCTTAACTGAAGAAAAATTACAAAGTGAAGAAGAGACTAATTGGATTTCCAGAGGGGGAAAAAGGACTTGCTTCAAAATACAGGCAGCCATCTTCATGTTGTATTGCACCTGAAGGAAAGCGAACCGTTACCTGCGCCAGAATGGGGAAGCCGAGGTTCCTGCATCCGTTACAGGGGGTCAGCGCTTCCCAGAGTCCCGAGGGCCCACAGGTGTTTTCATCATCATCCTCTTCTTCCACTTCTCCTGGTGACAAATTTATTGTAGATGAAGTTCTCTGAAATTAAATTTATATTATACCAATATATTATATCCATGTTATTTAGATACCTGAACATGAATTAAATTTAAGTTTCTATGGTGTATTTTAGCAAGCAAGTTAGCTTAACTCTAGCTACAGCTGCATGGCTGTAGCCATGTATACATGTCATTAGCCAGAAAACACATGTAATTCAATTTTTGAGTTGAAAGTGAAAAAACTGGGTGAGAAAGACTGATAAGATACAAAATTTATAACAAAGATTAGACATGAAAATGACCCAAGAAATAGATGAATAGCAACAAATGAGAAAAATCTTATGATTTCTAAATGCAAATCAGAGGAACAGTATGCAAATACTTTTTTGAAAGAAAAATTAGTAAAAAGCCCATTTTTTCACAATATCACCAAAAAGTAGCCTCCTTTTTGGAAAAAAATGATTCATAAAATTTTAGATTACGCACATAAGGAGGGGTGATACTTTTTAAGTTAATCACAGGACTTCCCTTTTGAACATAGTTTAAACTAAAGGACAAGGACAAAAGGAGAGATATTAAAAGCAGATGAACAATATCAAGACAAGTTTTGGATAATAAAAAACAGATGGGTAGATGTTACCTGATTCAGCAAATTTGAGAAAATGGAAAACAAAGTACCTACATGAGGAAAGAATAAGAGGCAGGCCTGTTCATGACTCAGCATCCTCAAAGGGGCTAATCAGTTGGAGAGACTCGCTGCCCTTGAAGGTAAAGGTGCAGATGGGGCTAAAACAGGAGGGACCCTGTATTTCAGAGACTGTCAGACCTCCTAGAGCACAGGTGGCAAACGCAAGGCTCAGGGGCCAAATCCAGCCCTCCACCTTGTTTTATCCGGCCCTCCACTTTGTTTCTACCCAGTGGCAGTGCCAAGCTCTTGCTTAACTGTTAAGGAGGAGTTACATTTATACAGTCCTAAAATTACATACTTTGAAGGCAACCACGAGGCCAATGTGCACCCCAGTGAAAATGAGTTTGACACCCCTGTCCTAGATCGTCTCCTTCTAACCCAGCTAAGAGGCTAAACCTGACAAGAAATTGGAGGTTTACTTTCTGGTGGGGTTGAAGGAGAGGGATTATGAATTCTAAGAAACCATGCACAGGGAGCAGAGGGGTATCTCTCAAAGCAAAGGAACTACGTGAGTATCTGTGTGAGACATGAAGATTTCCATCCCACCCCAGTGCCTGCCCATATTTACCTGAGAGAATATGGCAGCTAGGGTTATATCCTTGCAGGTAGGAAAGTAGACTATATTCCTCTCTACAAAAGCTAACCTGATATGAAAAAAGATCTATAAGTACCTAGGAAAACTGCGGGGTTCTATGCCTTAACACCTACTATGAAGCCCACATCTCAACAAACTCCACCCACATAAACAGTTTCTAATTTTTTTAGTTAATTTTGAACAAGAACCCAAAGATCACCACGTATCTAAAGGAAGCCTGTAACACAGACAAAAATATATGGAAAAAGCTATGAATAGTAGCCCCAGAGAAAGAGGAGCTATTTGCATCCCTGAAGCAAGGACAGAGTGCTACAACACAAATGGATAAAATCCAATAGACCAGTTGGAAAATAAGTGTGAGGAAATTTCCCAGAAGATAGAACCAAAGATGAAAAGAAGTTAAAAGTAGAGGATCACACTGAGAGTTCAATATAGAGTTGGTAGGACATTATGAAAGAAATAATGCAAAAAAATTTGCCAGAACTAGAGAAAAATTCTAAATTCAAAGAGCCTGCTGAAAGGTCAGCTAGGTGAATCTTTTTTTAGGAAAAAAAAAGAAAGCAAGCTTGTCTAAAAATCTTTAGAATGTAATGTTCAGCACAATACTGACAGATCATGACTACTGAAGTTAGCAAAGATATTTTACATATTGAATTGTACTTCCCCCAAAAGTCATTGCTTTTAAAACTAGAATATAAAACTTTATAAAAACTATTCTTGGCATTCATATCTTGAATTTCCCTTTATAAATTTTCAATAACTGAGAAATTATGAAATTAAATAGTCTCCCAGTTACTATCTGTAAGATACAACAATAATAATTGCTACAACCTTTCGAACACTATTATTATTCATTATTTTAATTCACACAATCACCTCTTGAGGCAAATACTAAACTAAGGCACAGCGAAAGAGGCATGTAAAACCCAAGTTCACAGAGCTAATACGTGGCAGAAGAAGGATTCCTACCCAAACTGCCTGACTCAAGAGGTTTCCCCCTTAACCACTGTGTTATATGGGCTCTCATTCAGCACAACCTGTCAGAGGCAGTATGCTGAATAACCAAGCTGATGCAACTGCAGTTTAAACTGAAGAAGCACATTTGTTAATATAGTTCTACCGTCTGATGATACTCCAAAAGCATTTTGTTATCTGTGACATCCAGTGAAAACTTCTGTAGTTTGGTACACAGCAGCCCATACTTGCCCAAGTACACATTTCTCAAATCAGTAATAAAAGGTGATTATCACTGGGATTTTTGATCCTGAAGATCAACTGGGTGAAAAAATTGGGGGATGTGTAAAATTTTAATATAGCAAGAGCATCGATGTGATCAAAGCCATCTACGAAAATGAATGGAATGATCAGCGAGGTGTCTGGTCCACCACCTCCTGATCAGTTGTTGGGATGACTGTCAAGGTTGAGAGGGCGTGGCACTGCAGACCACTGCGCTCCTGGTGAGGAGATGTGCACATTTCACAGGCCGATCAGCTCTTCTCCTCCTCTGGCTCTTTCTCCTTCCCAAAGAAAAACTCTGCATCTCTTCCCTGTTCATAAATCTCCAATTTTGTCACATAATCTTATTAATACTCTGCTTCCTTACCTGCAAAGTATGCATAAAAGGAATTACTACTCAATAGGGCTGTATGAGGATAGAGTGAATTGCTGAATAGTGATGGACACGTACAAAATAATCAATAAATAATTTTATTTTAATTATTATCTTTATCCTAAAAGAGGAGTGTATATATACATAGCACACACACACGCAAGTATGGCTTACTTATCCTCGGTAATTGTAAATTATCTGAAAGCCAACACTGACTTACTCACACTTGGACATTTTACAATGTGTTGTGCATAATGGAATTTAATAATTGTTGAATTAATTGTTAAACTATCATTCTCATTTGACAACCTAGAAAATTTTACAAATATTAAGAGGTATATATAATTGCATCACAAATCTCATTTTTTTATTTTAATTTCATGTTAGCCATTACCAGTAGCATTAGCAGAAATAACAATTTTTTTCAGTGGTTTAGTACTGCCCCCTAAAGATAGTATGTAAATTAGCTGTTTAAAACCATAATTTTCCACTTCACTGCTCTACAAATTAAAGATGCCTGAGAAAGATTTTATCAAATTAAACATAATCTTCAATTATATATGGGAAAGAAGCCTCATGACAATTAAAAGTCACAAGTACCCTTTACTTTTTTAATCCTCACCCAGGAATATGTTTATTGATTTTAGAGAGAGAGGAAGGGAGAGGAGAGAGACAGACAGAGAGGCATCGATATGACAGAGAAACATCAGTCAATTCCCTCCCATATGAGCAGACTGGGGATGGGTCCCACAACACAGGTATGTGGCCTGACTGGGAATCAAACCTACAACCTTCTGGCATATGAGATGATGCTCCAACCAACTGAGCAACCCAGCCAGGGAAGCTGAAGCATTTTTGTAGTGATCCATTATGTAGCTGAGGAAGTTCCTTCTATTCTGTCTCCCTAGAATTAGTGTCATGAATAGAAGCTTTTCCTACAAATATTTATATGATATTTTTATTTCTTTATTGAATTAATATGGTAAATTAATTCAACTGATTTTCAGTTGTTAAAATAACCTTGCCTTTCTGGCATATACACCATTTGGTTATTATGTATAATATTTTAATGCATTGCAGGTCCTGGTTTATTACTATTTTGTTAAGGATTTTTGATACTGTGTTCGGGAGTGGCACTGATGTACAGTTAATGTGCATGTAAAATGTCTTTGACACTCCGGTAATGCTGATGTCTTGTCATAACTCGGAAACAACCCTCACTCTTTAAAACAGGGTCTTCAACAGTAACCTATCTGGGCTTGAAGTGCCCTTGTGGGGAAGATTTCCGTTAATATAAAATTACTTAATCCCCTCTTAAATTAACTTAATTAAAACTGTGCTGTTTATAGCCACTATTCCAAACAAATTCATTAAAATTTTTAATTATCTATTGATCAACAACTGCTGTCTAGAAAACTGAACTTGAGGGTGTGGGAAAGGCATGATAAACATGTCATGAACTCTGAACTCAAGGTAGGAAGAGTTGTGTAGATAAGTAATTAGACAGTAAAACGAGGCCAAAGGTATGAGCATTGCAGAGATTTAGAATTTAAGTGTTAGGAAAACATAAAGAAGAATCAATTACTTCCAACTGAGGTTTGAAGAGGAGAGACTTCAGAGAAACACCTGCATTTAAGCCACAGCACCTCATGAGAAAAAAGTTCTGAGGGTCAGCAGAAATGGGAACAAGGTGGAGGGACTGCGGGATTGTGGCTGTGTGGACGTGCTTAACGGGCATGGCGAACTGGGGTCAGGAAGGGCGCAGTGAGAAGAGAGGGAACAAATTAAATCGGGGCTCTCCTGTGGAAAACAGACGAGTCACAGCTGGTTCACCATTTGCCCAGGCATGATTTTCTCCTGTTAATTCTGTAACGATTATGAACAAGAAGCCCACACGTGGCTGGGCATGGCGAATGGGAGACTGTTTCTCTTCTCTAAACTCCCATAGTACAGATAGGCCTGACAACTCAAATCTATGGTTTTGAACTATTTGCTACTTTTCACGGAAGTATACATTATCTTCACGATTTAGGGACAATAGTTTCTATTTGTATAACCTTTAAAATGACCAGCACTGTTCTAGGCACATTATACGCATATATTTTTGATTAGATAGCCCTGGTCCATTCTCATTTTCTGTATCCCCTTTCACCAATTACAAAGTAGAAAGGCCCTCAGGGCAGGTAAAGACTTACCTGCTTGTGTGTGTGTGCCCAAAAAACAGAAAATAAAAGGGATGCTTGATCAGAAAAACCTGTGAAAAAAGACTTTCAATAACTCCACAATCAAAAAATAAAAATTATCCTTCTTAAATGGCACTATTTTACCACTCAATATATAGCAGCGTATTGCTTGCATTACTCCTCTTTATATTACCTATAATCATTTCTATTATACTATATTTTCATCCATTTTCAGGGGGAGCAATTGTTCCATTACATGAAAGTAAAATTTTGGAATAGCAATGAATGTGATTGAAATGTATAATAATTAAAACATCAAAAAGTAACAACAGAAGCGTTTTATATTGAAAAGTAAATGAATACAAATTGGAAATTAAGTCTGTTAGATTAGCACGAAACTGATTAATTCAAGGTAGGTCATACTGACATGAAATCAAAGTAGAATAAATAAAATAGAAATAGAAATTGGGATTTTGCACAGTCTATTAATATTAATATAGGCAAGGGTATGTTAAGGACATAAGAGATGAGAAACGGATGGTTTAGACTAATGATTTGACACTTTGGGGTGGCTTCCATGATTCACATTATTTGATGGGGAAAATTACACAATAAGAAAGGGTCCTCAGGTTTTTTTTAATGAGGAAATATATTTTACTACAAGTCTGAAGGAGAATATAAATTCTTAACTTCATAATCTCAAAGGAGAATAGAAATAAAGAACTAATATAATATAATCAGCTTGGGTTCATAAAAAACAATAAAGCCATAGAAAGACTAAAATATTAAATCCCACTTTAAAATTATAGCAGATGTTAGATATGTTAGTATTTGCAAATATACTAATAGAATCAAATACTAACATATTTGATTCTATTGCAAGATCAAAACATTCTCTTAACAACAATGGACAAAGTCCAGGGGAAAAAAACTAGTAAGTCAAAAAATGCATGGAGAACATAATACAGGAAAACTGTAAGTGGTCAAAAGAACAACTGATACAGAATCTTTTAAATGTACCCAGTTAAAACATTTTTTATGCCATGACAAGAATAAATTCAAAATGGATTAAAGGCTTAAATATTAAGATTCAAAAACCATAAAACTCCTCAAAGAAAACATAAGCAGTAAAATTTTGGACATTTTTCTTTATAATATTTTATTTGCTATATCTCCTTAGACAAAGGAAACAAAAAAAATAAACAAATCAAACTATATTAAACTAAAAGGTTTTTTGCACAGCAAAAACAAAACAAAAAGACAACCTAATGAATGGGAGAAGGTATTTGCCAATGATACATCCAACAAGGGGTTAGTATCACACAACTCAACACCAAAAAAAAAATACCATTTAAAAAAGGACGGAGGACTTGAAGGGACAATTCTCCAACAAGGACATACAAATGGCCAAAGATCTCTGAAAAGATGCCCAACATCACTAATCATCAGAGAAATGTAAACTAAAACCACAATGAAGTGTCACCTCACACCTGTGAGAATGGCTTCATCAATAAATCAGCAAACAAGTGTTGGGAAGGGTGCGGAGAGAAAGGGAACCCTAGTGCTCTGCTGGTGGGAATGCAAATTGGCGCAGCCACTGTGGAAAGCAGTATGGAGTTTTCTCAGAAAAGTAAAAACGGAACTGCCTTATGAACCAGCAATTCCACTTCTGGGTATATCTCCAAAGACACCCAAAACACCAATTCCAAAGGATATACAGGGGGGTGCAAAAATAGGTTTACAGTGTGAGTGCTAAAATAGTTTATTCTGATATCATCACTTGTTAATTATTGTATGATTTTTCCATACGAACAACTGTAAACCTACTTTTGTCCCACCCTGCATGCTCCCCTATGTTCACTGCAGCATAATTTACAATAGCCAACATATGGGAGCAACCCAAATGTGCATCAACAGACAAGTGGATAAAAAAGTAGGGATACAGATATACAATGGAATATCACTCAGCCATAAAAAAAAAGAATGAAAATCTGCCCTGGCTGATGTAGCTCAGTGGATTGGGCATCATCCTGTGAAAAAGGTGAAAGGATTAAGAAGTACAAGTTGGTGGTTACAAAACAGTCACGGGGATATAAAGTACAGCATAGGGAATACAGTCAACAACATTGTAATCACTGTGTATGGAGCTGGGTGGGTACTGGAAATATCAAGGGAAACACTTTGCTATACATCTGAAACTAATATAAAATAATATTAAATGTCAACTTTAATTAAAAAAGAAAATTTTAAATGCTGCTTATTTTCAAGTACTTTCATTAACATTACTAAATATTTTTAACCTAATGAAATAAAATCATAATAACCCTGATGAGATGCGTGTGCTACCAACTGCTATGTATTGATGTGTTTTTCACATATGCACTTTTGATTTAAAAAAGAAAACATTGGTTTAACTTACGTAACTTTAGAACCAATGCATCAATTTGCATAAAGAACTAATAAAGTTAAAATTTAAATAATTACAAAAGAACAAGTCAAATTTTCTTCATAAACAACAGAATTGCAAGAACCATATGTCTAAATAACCCCATACCAATCAGAGCATTCTGCAGAACCTTAATGAGTTTTACAAACATTAACAAAATAAATCTCCAAGCCTCCTCAAGCATAGCTGTGATTTCCATTTGTCCCAGTTCACACACAAACCCTGGTCACGCTAAGCCACGGAGTGAAGCATGTACATGGTACGTGAAGGTCATCAATGCAAACAAAACTGGGATCTAGATCACATTTTGGTAACCATGGCTCAAGAGGTGAAAATTAGCAGGAAAAAAATTAAGAACTTTTTGATTATTTAACAATACTCAAATTCATTTTTTAAAGACGTAAACTTTCTTTGAGAATACATACAACATTGCAGTATAAGAAATTAGGTCTCCACAGAAGGTATTTTTATTGCTAACTCTGTGTGTCTGTGTGTTAACTATACTTGGTGAGGTTTTTTTTTCTTCAATGAAAAGAAGTTCAATTGTTTACTAAGTTTTAAAGGCTGTTGTGTCCAGACGGAAATTTTCCAGGTCTTTGGTCTTGGTTTGTACTTGACTTATAACCAGGATAAGTTTAGATTTAGGTTGATTTCTGATCCTAAAAGCACCTTCGCCAATTTCATCTGTCACAATGAACATGATGACATGCGTAGGGAGTGGAGGAGAGGGTCGAAATGAAAGCTTCAGGAGCAAATCTTCGAGGATAACTTCTCACTTCAAAGGCCAACTCTGAACCGATTTAAATAAACAAACAATACTATCTAAAATAGTATTCTTTCTGCCCTGGCCAGTGTGGCTCCATTGGTTGAAGCATTGTCCTGTAGATCAAAAGACTGTGGGTTCGATCCCAGATCAGAGCACATACCAAGGCTGTGGGTTTGATCCCCAGTTGAGGCATGTACGAGAAGGCAACCAAGTCAACGTTTCTCTCTCACACTGATTTTCTCTCTCTCCCTCCCTCCCCGCTTCCTTCTTTAAATGCAATGAAAAAAAAAATGTCCTCTGGTGAGAATTAAAAAAAAATTATAGTATTCTTTCTCTGCAGTAGCAGCTGGTAAAGGGGAGGTCTACATCTTACCTTTATGCCCACATTCCTAGTACCTACAGTAATATGTGGCACAGAGTATGTGAATGCTGGATTTAATATGCTTCTTTTATATACTGAACAGCACCAATAAATGTTTCTGATTGAAATATTTTGCTAATTTATACTAGCAAAGGAAATCAAAACTGATCGTTTTCTCCCCCACAAAACTACCTTTAATAACCAGTATAGCAATGCTGAGTATTTTTTAAAACCTTTCACTTTTCTGAGATAACTTTTTAAAGTAGAAAGGAACCTTCCAGATGCACCAAGACAAGTTGGAAAGCACAGCAATACCCTTTAGCCTGTGCCACGCTCTTGTCATCTGCCAGTATTTAATAAACTCTCCCAAATCCAACATCAAACACCTGAGCCACATCCTGTCTAGCTGAGGCGTCAGACCCATGCTGGATAGGTCATTTGTCTGAGATGCTAGATTGGGAGGTACCCAAGGACAATCAAATCATCTGCAATTTCTGATTTACCAGATGCTGCTGTTGATACCTTCCCCAATCCTCCACCTCAATCATCCTAATAGAAGACTAATTTCATCTAGAAGAAACAAAATTGTTTTGCTCCCCAGCTATGGATTTCCATCACCTGAAAACCCCATCTGTACACATAACTCTGACCAAAAAGAACCACTCCAAGCAGATCTGACCCCGTACCAGTGAATCTGTCTCTCACATCATCAGAAGTTCTGTCCTGTCATTGCCAAAAGTCACAGCCTCTTCCTGGAGCAGCCTGCATGTAAAATCTGGTCAGCGAAGTCCAGCCACCTCCTCCCAGTCTATGACAATTGTGAAGGGCCACCTCACCAAGCAGAGAGGGACCTTTCAGTGGGCAGCAACTAATACCTTTTCCGGTGAAGTCTGAATGACAACCTTGTGGAAAGGGACTCTGCTCCAAGTTCGTCCTTCCTTGGGTACTCTCCCTCAGTCATAGAACACTTTTCTATTTTCACTGACACAGACAACAGTGTGGTAACAGCCAGAGGGGAGGGGAGGCAGGGCCTGAGCGGAGGGGGGCAAAGGTGGGGAAGGAAATAGAGACATCTGTAATAGTGTCAATAATAAAAATAAAATAAATACTATTATATTTTATTTTACATCGTCATGATTACTCTCCTTTCACAGTTCTAAATCCTTTATTTTAAGCTTTACATTCTTGAATTACTATGTGGCATCTGCCTTCCACCTGATCCAGATTGAAACAATACCTTTTGGAAGGACAGAGCCAAGAATGCATATGGCTGAAAGCAGAAAGTAGCAAATAGCACTGAATCCTAGAAAGTGCAGTCAGCTACTGAAAAGTAGGCTGAGTAACTAGAGCGTTTCACACCAAGGGATATATTACTTAAGGCACAACATTTTTCAAAGGACATACAACTGTATTTGATTCCCTAGCTTGGCCAGAAAAACACAAAAGTCAGAGTAAGAGGTCAAACTTCATTCTAGATATCTCCGCAAATGGATGCTTGCTTGGCATCACAAACTGAGTGCTCATATGAACCTATTTTTAAAGTTTAGATGTGAAAGTGGGAACCTATGCAAAAGTCAGAGAGTACTAAGAACATTAATAACCTCTTGGAAATACAAGGTCTATATAGACTCCATTTAACAATAAGCAAACAGTAAAAAGTTCTCGAATATGAGACTATTACAAGAGGCTTCAGTATAAGATAAGAGAAATAGTTTCTAGGATACATGCTTATCTGTAGAATTAATTTTATGTAACAAAAGGAAATTTTAGGAGATCTATTTGGTATTTTAAAAACATTTAAAAAATAGCCAAAATGAAACTGCAGAAAAGAGTTCTCGTAGCGTGCCTGATAATGCTCTGAAAGGCCTGCTTACAAGTGCAGCCCTTGATTGGCATCTGGGGAGACCTGGATTTCTGAAGAATTCCCCTCACTCTGATGTGAGTGGTTCGCTGTGCCTAAGCTGTTCGTGAGAACAATGATTTACGCTGACCACCCAATTTCCTGCCTGGGAGTCTGGAACTTTATACATAGTATGCAGCGGGTGTCTACATGACTAGCCCCCAATAAAAATCTGGGACATGAGTCTTCAATGAGCTTCCTGGGTCAGCGATACTTCGCAAGTGCTGACAGAACTTGCTGCTGATGGAATTAAGTGCCTCCTGTCCGACTCCACTGGAAGAAGGCCCTCAGAAGCATGCACCTGCTTCCTCCAGACTCCATTCCATCCACTTTCTCCTCCGACTTTGCTTTCTATCCTTTCACTGTAATAAATCACATCTTTGAGGACAACTATTTGCTGAATCCTGCAAGTCTTCCCAGTGAATCACCAAATCTGGACGTGGCCTTGGGGACCTCCAACACAAACACACAGGCAGGAAGTGGTGAGGAAAGAAAGGGCTAAGGATGAGGCAACGACACAAATCCAACTTGTTGAAATCAGGGAATAATGCAGTATAAAGCTTAAATTCTTTTTGGAAGTCTCCAGGAGCCCAAGTGCTGTTACATAAAATCAAATGAATGTTTTTGATCACCAAACTGAAAAAACTGGCCCACATTCACACACAAAGATAAAAGCATGTCAGAAAATTTGGTGCAGCAAAAGAAGCAGATCCAAGAACAGATAATCCTAGACGAATACACCTGAGCAGTGGATACCGAAAAAAATAATAATAAATAGAAGAAAGCTTTCTAGAATCAAGAAAGAGCAGGTCTCCAGCAAATGCCTGGAAAAAATATTGGAAAAGGTTCATATCTAGATATATTCTGGCAAAATCTTTTAATTCTAAGGGAAAAGAATAAACTTCAAACTTTTAGAATGAGCATTCAGATTGCCTACACTTTCATCAAAATTTTAGATGCAAATAACAGAAACTGACTCTGGTTAAGCAAAGCAGCAAGTACATTAATGTAAGTATCAAGTAGCTCTCAAAATCGATAAGAAGCCTAAAACTCAGGCACTGAAAACACACCACTTGGATCTCAACTCTGCTAAAACTGTAGCATGTAATCTGGAGATCTCTGCCAGTAGGAAGGGTCTCACATCCTAAGTACTCAGAAAACAAAGAGAACTTTAAAACCCAACATCTACCATATCTACCATACCATGGAAAACATCACGCTGACATATTTTTGCAATAATAAAAGCATAACATACTTTAAAAATCAACAGATTATTCATGATGCACAGCTATAACTCAAGAGTTTTATACCTAGCAAAGTTACTAATTATGCTTGAAAGCAAGATTTACAAAATACAGCTCTCATAAATAGTTCTTGAGAGAACAAATTTATCCTATTCGAGGATAAATTCTGTCCACCAAGATACAAATTGGGGACTCAAAAACATGCAACAGTGAATATTTAAATGAATTTAATACAAAGTTCTAAGTATAACAATGTTTGTTACAATGGTTGTAACATTAAATGTGAAAGCCAAAAAGGAAAGGTGTATAAGATTAAAATGACATTTATATTTTAAAAACTGTACCCTCAGATCTAATTAACAGTAACTAGGAACTACAAGTAAGGCAAGTTAAAGGAAACTAAATTTCTCGTCATAATCAAATTTATAGTTTTGTTTATAAACTTGATAACTGGAAAAACATAGTTTGAAGAGAAAATTAGATAAACTTTAAGCCAATAACAATTTAAGTCAAATCAGTAATTTTCTATATTCTTCTTCAACTATAAAAACAAAATAAATAAAATACCCTATGTAATGAGAGGCAAAAAAAGTAAGGCAGTATTAAAACTCACAAACTATAATGGGAACCAAAACGACAAAAGTATTTTGGGGGTATTAATTAAAAATGAAGCAGAGCCCTGGCCAGGGAGGCTCAGTTGGCTGGAGCATCGTCTATGAAATGAAAGGCTGCAGGTTCAATTCCCAGCCAGGACACATACCTGGATTGTGGGTTCAGTCCCTGGTTGGGGTGCCTGCAAACGACAACCGATCAATGTATCTCTCTTACATCAGTGTTTCTCTCCCTCTCTCTCCCCCTCTTCCTGTCTCTAAAGTCAATAAGCCTGTCCTCAGGTAAGGATAAAAATAAATCAAGCAGAAATTACAGTTTTTTAAAAAAGGGTTTAAATAAAGGACTAATTATTGTATGCCAGTAACAATTACAAATTATAAAGAGCAATCCTGAACATTAGGCTCTAAAATTACTGCTTATGAGTGACTAACATGTATAAGACATGTGCTAAGTTCTTTTTCTTTAAGATTTTATTTATTTATTTTTGGAGAAAGGGAGGGGAAAAGAAAGAGAGAGAAACATCAATGTGTGGTTGCCTGTCACATGCCCCCAGCTAGGGACCTGGCCTACAACCCAGGTGTGTGCCCTAATTGGGAATCGAACCAGTGACCCTTGTTCACAGACTGGCACTCAATCCACTGAGCCATACCAGCCAGGGCCTAAGTTCTTTAAGTTTGTTGTCTTATTTAATCTTCAAAAAAGCCACATACTGTATTATAGAAATACAATTCTTGTGTTTAAGGATGAAGAACCTAAGATTCAGATTCTCTTATCTTAGTTATAAGTCTAACAAAAAAATTGTGCTCTTAGTCAAATAACACAGCATCCAAATATAAAACAAAATTGTAAAATATAAAGATATAACAGAGAAATAATTAGTTGTAGATTAATAATAAAACTTAACCACATTTATAAAAATATGTGTTGCAAAGATCAAAGCCTCTTTTTCAAAATTTATGGAATGCTTACAAAATTTACCTTAGAATATACTATTAAGGACTTCATTTCTTAAGAGGATAAATTTTATTTTCTCTCATTATAATGCCAAAGCAAAATAAAACAAGAGCCCTACAAATTAATAATAAAAACTTAAAATAGAAAAAATAAACCTACCAACCACAGATTTTAAAACGCTTTTTAAAATACCTATGTGGGAACTGTTGGGCACAGGAGGAAGAATAAAACTGGCTCTGATTAAGTATTTTTTAAGGATTACATATAAGAGAGTGGTATGTTATAACCTATAATAAACTGCTAAAGAAAAGCTCAATGATAAAGTTATGTTAAAAGCATCTTTGTTATTAAACAACAAAGTGTAAAATGACTGCACATTCAAAAACCCTAAATAAAATAATAACATGAAAAATCTAACAGCATGTTTAAGTAATAATAATGAGGAACA
This sequence comes from Glossophaga mutica, assembly GCA_039655065.1. NCBI lineage: Eukaryota > Metazoa > Chordata > Mammalia > Chiroptera > Phyllostomidae > Glossophaga > Glossophaga mutica. Next base: position 17,092,586 of record CM077304.1, on the reverse strand, counting down.
AAAATTTAAGCTAAGAATGCAGTAGGTCAAATAAAATGTGAACTGTCTCAATAATGTCAAAAAATATTTAATAAAACAACAAAAAAAATGCCATAGCCATTGTGGCTCACTTAGTTGGAGCATCATTCCATAGACCAAAAGGTTGTGTGTACAATTCCCAGTCAGGGCACATACCCAGGTTGCAGGTTTGATCCCCAGTCAGGGCACATGCGAGAAGACAGCTAGTCACTGTTTCTCTCTTACATCGATGTTTCTCTCTCTCAGTCTCTCTCTCTCTCTCCTCCCCCACCTTCTTCTCTCTCTAAAAGCCTTGAGTGAAAATAAAAGTAACATTTTAAACTAAAAAAACCTCTTCTCAAAAATATATAGAATATATAGTAAAATAGAAGAGAAGGATACTCACTATAAAGACTCAACAATATATAATTAAAATTAGTTAGAAAACAATGTTCATTACTATCAATATTATCTAATATCTTGAAAATTCTAGCCAATGCAAAAGACAAAAAATAATAAAATTGTACCCTAAATGATAGATGTATAATAAAAAAATCACATTATCATTATTTTTTCAAGTGAAAAAAATTACATAGTTATAAAACTCAATGATTTAGAAGGGTAAAATATGGCTACTGATTACAAAATCAACATAAAAACAGTCTATATGTAAGCAAAAGTTGCTAGAATAGAAAATAGAATATAAAAATCTTAAGATATTAAAAATTACAATCAAAATATTAAAATCGTAATCAAAACAGCTGACAACAACCTTAATGAGACATATGGGGTTCCTAGGCAAATAAAACTGGAAGATTGTAAAATATAAAAATGCATGTCTGGGAAACAAAGAAAGACCAGGTTTAAACAGAGAAATAGAGAAAGTCTTCATCAAGGAGATTGAATGCACCAGAGCTGGTAAGTCATCCTCAAACAAAAATGTTGGTTACGATCACAATAAAAGTCTCCATAGACTTTTTCTGTAGATTATAAGTAAGTTGACAACTGAGTTGTATAATATATAATTACATAAGATGAGAACTGTACATAACAGATAGTAGTTGAACAACAAATTTTTTTGATGAATGGTTAAATTAATAAATTGATCTTAGTGATGTCTGAGGAAAAAGCAAACTAAATTAAAAATCCACTACAAAAATTTTTTTAAAAGAAAAATTTTAAGGAAATTATGAAAAAGGTAAGCACGATAAAAAGTAAAACACTATGTAGTACTTGTGCAAGAATGATAGAATAGTACTTACTATAAACTCTTTATTATGTAAATAACACATTATTAAGGTAAGACTCTTCTGCGTATTCAGTCTAGTGCCCTGTATCTCACAAGTTAAGTCTCTCTCCCTGGCTGGTGTAAAGATAGAACATTTTCAATCTACGTGAGCTACTGGAATTGTCCAAACTGCTTTCCAGCTTCCTGAATGCCAATCAGCACTCAGCCGAAGAGGTGATGGACCTTCTCCGCACATCTTTTTTTTTAATTTTAATTGTTGTTCTTGTACAGTTTTCTGTCTTTCACTCCCATCCCGGCCCACCGCCCCAGCCCTCCCCACCTCCCTCCCATTTCCACCCTCCTTAGTCTTTGTCCATGTGTCTTTTATACTTGTTGCTCTAAACCCTTCCCCTTTTTCCCTGAAATTCCCTCCCCTCTCCCCTCTGGTGTCTGTCAGCCTGTTCTCACATCTTTAGGTCTCTCGCTGTATGCACTTCCCCCCCTCCAGTACTCTGTCCCACAAACCCCAGCAACTTCGACAGACCTGAAAACTAAACTCCATCTTTGCCACTCATGGGAGCAGAGAACAATGAGCTTTAGTTTGCCTCTCACTGTACATCGCCTCCAGGCAGAAGCTGGACACCATGGGGCTCACTCCACCCGTGGTGAGACCCTGTTCCTTGGAAAAGTCTTTTCCTTTTTTTTGACCTATCTGATGCTTACTTGTTCTTAATGTCTCAGCTAAATATGACTGCTTCTGGATATAATCAATGATCATCTGTTTATAGCTTTAAGGCTGCATGATGGTATCTTAACCACACCATAGGTCTCCAGAGATACACACGTTCTGCCCAGTGTTTCATGAGACTATGCTGGCCCCCCTTCCACAGCTCGTTTCCCTACTGCCTTTGTGCTTTTGACTGTCCCAAACATAGCTGCTTATTCCTCAAAGTTTATTTATTCGCTCTTTCGTTAATTCAAATTCATTCAACAGCACAGGCAGCATGCTGGTGATTCTCCCCAGTCTCATCCAACACTTGGAAATGCATGTGCATGCTTGCATGTCCACACACAACACACGGGACCTTCTAAAACTCCACTCTGCCCAGAAAATCTCCTCTGATTAATGAAACCGCATCTCTCCCAGGTGCTTTTTTCTATCTAAAACTGCAGCACCCTTGAATCGAACTCTCCAACATTCTTTTGATCAGTATTTTAATTACTTATTTAATTCATATATTCATCTAGGACTGCTGACTTTGTCTCCGCAAGACTGCCTGTCTTAAACAATAAAATCCTAGACAATAAAAAACACGCCTTTCAATCCCCTTAGTCCTTCCTCCACCATCGGGAAGCCTTTCGGCAATGCATGACAAGGATGATATTGCAGCACTCTGCACAGTGATGGCACAATCAAAGCTGACTGACAAAATGGAAATAATACCCCTGATAAATGTTGAAGGATGGGCCTTCTTGTACTGTAGTTTTAAATACCCTATAACATCTGGTCAAATTCCTTCACCTGCTATAAGATGCAAAATAAATAATTGGCAAGACTTGCTCATGATTTTGTACTTTGGGGAAGAGAGCGTATATTCATCAGTGCAAGTAACCGAAACATAATACAGTAAAATGAAAGGATTTTGATCAAGTTATTCCATTTTAATTTCAACACACAGGTGCTGGCACTGATAAATGTAACCTGGAGATTTAATTCAGTGAAATCTTCTCCTTCAGGCATATTTAAAAGAAGCTGTTTGCATTTTTCTGCATATGATTATTCTAACCCTGAAAGCACCTTTTAAATGTGAATTATAAATCCAGCTGTCTTAAAATGAAACTAAAAGAGTTTTTCCCCCAGTCCTTAGTAAATAAGAAATTGATGTAATAGAATTATTTTTTGCCTACAGGGCTACACCACCTCCTGACTCAATAATTCATGTTCTATTTTTTAATGTACTGTGAGTTTACCGAAGTTTGTACAAAAGATAATTTTTTTAATGTTACAATATTTTAATGCTTGATTTTTTAATGCTGTAATTTTTCTAATGTGTTATACCTTGTCCAAAAAGGACATTTCATAAAAGGAGTCTTGGAATGAATTTAGGAAATCCCAAAGCCCTGATAATCCTGGTATTTCCAAGATATTGCCATTCTAATTGCTAGGAGTCACAGCTCCTAATCAGAAACTAACGTCAGGGTATACCAGAAAATTTATCTCCTGTAGTTCGGTAAAACCTAGCCTGGACAGTCTCAGATCATTGGCTTAAAGCAGAAAGAGATTTCCTTAATAACTACAGAGCACTCTGCCATTCTCTATCTGCTGAATTCGTGCTTATCGCTTACTTGCAATATCTATGAATAATGTAAGAAACCTACAAACTCCACTATTCTGCAAAGCTGAACTTTAGTGGACACACAGTTGGTCATCCTAAATCAGGTATCGAGGTTGATGCTTCTGTTTATAAAGGAGTGGGAGGCAGGGTAGTGAGAAGTTCCTATGATGATACAGATGAGGCTATAGATACTCACTAATTTCAAATTCTGTTGATGGGCTGTGGCAGATTACAAAATTAGCCACAGTTCTTTGGGTCTACTGTAATTAAGAGGCAGAGCCTATTTCTCTACCCCTAAAGGGTAGGTTAGCCTTGGGACATGGTTTGGCCAAAAGCAATGTTGTGTTAGTTCCAAGCCAGTCCCCTTGAAGGCTTTGATGCCTTATCACCGTCTCAAGACCTGAGCCGACAATGTGGGTCATCCCTGGTTAGCCGACTGGAGGGCCCAAGGCTGTGTTTGAGAGCGATCCTAGGCACCCCTGCTCCACTGAGGCTATCATTGATTCGGCAGCCCTAGCCGATGCACCTGCTGGCGAACGCCACACAAATGAGTCCAGCCAAGATCTGCTCGACCAGCCCACACCTGAAGAACTACCCGGCTCATCCTAGCCTAGATGAACAAACTGCAGATAGTAAGCTTAAAAATGGTTGCTGTTTTAAACAAAATATGGGGAGGTATGTTACACAAAGTAGGCTAACAAACACCTTGACCTATAAGATTGCAGTTGCTTATTTGCAACAGGGAATGTAGCATAACATAGTGTCTGTTTTCAGAGTGCTTAGAATCTTTTCAAATAGAACAGCTAACTAACTGGCTTCCATTTCTCTTCTCAAAATGTTTCTCTGTTTTGACTGGTATCTACCAAGTGTTATAAGTATCTCCTTTCAGCTTCGGTATTCCCAAAATATATTATCCTGTTTACGCCTCAAGTCTTTGCTCATGCTATTCCCACCCCACCCCCCTTGTTCACGTCACCTGAACTCAGCTCAGTCGCCGCTTTTGTGAGGTCATTCTGAACCCTGCCCTCAGCTAGGAAATCCCCAGTTTGGTGCTCTGTTCCCTGGATATATTTCTCCCTTTACCTCATTAATCCTGTCCTATAATAACTTCTTTACAAGTGTGTCTCCTTGCTATCCCAAAAGGTAGAGAAGCCACATATTTGTATTCCCAGTTACTAACAAAGCCAGACACAGGGTAAGTGCCCCGTAAAAGTTTGATAAATTGAATGAAAAATCTAAAGTAGAAATATTTTTAACTTGGTTTTGGGCATAAGGTATTTTGTACTATCATTTCTGTGATTAGTCTCTGAATAAAAGCCATTACATTTGGTAAACTGTATTAACATTTAAATTACAAAGGATAATGAATCAAGAAAAATAATTGCTAAACTCAGCAGCACAATTTGGGCCTTTAAAGGTGTTAATTTCAAGCTTGACTTTATTGTAGGTCCACCCAAAGTTTATTACTTCTTCCTAAACCAACATTAAATAATAGCAAAATAGATGTGTAAATAAGAACAGCAAGTATGGTCATAATCAGCCCAATTCTCTGACAGGTGGGCTGGAGGCTGGGATGCACAAAACAAAAAGGAAAGTCCTCTCTGGGCTAATGTGGGAGGGATATTTTGGCTTCCTCTCTCCATAGGCAGATGGAGGCATTTTTCCCCTGCCTAGTTTCTGAGAATGCAATGAGGAGGGACGGTTGGGATGCTTGTGTGGAACAAGCATAGTATTTGGCTTCAGTTAAAAAATAGAATGAAATAAGTATCCCCAGGGAGAACTAACCCAAGACAAGACATTTTCATTGCTAAATTCATTTCCCTGTTACTGTGCACACCACAGGTACTAAGATGGAATATGTAAATATAAATATTAAATATGTATACACATACATTTTCTAATTGAAACTGTGCCAATTTCTAAATAAAGCCAAGTTGGATTTCAATTCTGGCTCCTCTCATAAGGAAATGAAGTTCTCCAGCTTCAGACTGGCATTCCTAAGCCCAGGCCAGACACTGGAAGCTAAGAAGCTGTCTGGAATCTCTCCAGTTAAATCCCTAGAAGCGTAATATATGTCCGACATTTCTTCAAATGAGAGGACGTTTCCAGGACTTGACAGGGGGAAAAAATGGCAGATTGAACACACGCGCGCGCGCACACACACACTCACCTACTTTCCTTGTCTCCCAAGCTGCCATTAAAATAACAGAAATGCATGTGTAAAGGCTCAAGCACATGAATACACGCAGAAGGAGAGGAAACTGCAGTGAGGGAATTCTGAAAGCTGTCTGAGCACGACAAACAACTAAACAGACAGGAGAAAACAATTCAAAGCAGGCCGTGGGAAAAACTGAAACCCAACCTGACGATACCATGGAAGTCCTGTAAACTTCCCACCAGACACGTCTGGGAGATACGTCTGAAAGCAAAAGTGAAGAAAAGGCCAGAACACTGAAGAACTAATTGGAAAGGATATTTAAATGGCAGTCAGATTCCCAGATGCTTTCCCCACTGTTTTATAGCCGGATGACTATTTCTCCCTCAGTCATGCAAAAGACTGAAGGTTTAGTCCCTGGAAAGAGTAAAATAACTGTCTATACCAGTTGAAGTTTAGGGTAAGCTAACATACTGAAATAGGGTATCCGAGGAAACACAGGCCTACTAGGCGCTGACATCCCTGAGCCCACTTTCCCTAACTGGCCCTAATAACATCCTATTGGACTTCGAAAGAGTAATTTTCTAGGATATCTGTCTAGCTCAAAAGTAAAGATCTAATGACATTGGTATCGAAGTTTCCCAAACAAAACAGCTCTGTTCCATCAACCTAAGGCAAGGATCGCCGTAATCACCTTCAATTTCTCTAGGAAACTTATTTCCAACTTTAAAAACATATGCCCAATCTAACTCTCAGTCAGGGGTAAGAGTAGAATAAAGATATTTTCAGGAATTACTGGGAGATGTGCTCCATCACAGAGGCACGGGATATAGGAAGCTGGGATCTGGCACACGAGAGAGGCCTAGGAGCCCCCACATGGAGGTGAAGAGGGCCCCCAACCTGTGCAGGAGTAGAAGGTGACCAGTCCAGATTTGAGTAAATAGAATGTCTTGGGTGACATTCTTCAAAGACATAAAATGTTCAGAATACCAGATGGATTCGAATATCTTGAGAAGATGAGATTGGAACTGTACTGACTCTGCAGGGGTAGGCAAAAGTAGGTTTGCCATTGCACTGTGATGTCACTTCGAGTGACTAAAGCTGTTGTGATCATCGTAACCTGCATGTCTTTTTCCATACGAATAACTGTAAACCTAGTTTTGCACCCCCCCGCATATGCATAGAAAACCACAATTATAAAAGGACAATTATTAACTCTAGGGGAAACAAAGAAATTGGAAAGGAAAGAAAAAGGAATCATGAATCAGTAAACACTATAATACTTGTCAACAACCATAATAAGGTAAATGGAGAAAATCGGTCTAAATGAAATGATGCAATTAACATTGCAGAGATAGTAACAGGGCGTGTGTACACACATACGTGGCTTGTGTGGTGTGTGGGAAGGGAGATGAATGCTCCTATTCTACAGTGGGAGGTCTGTAGATAATACATAAAACTGAAAAAGCTAAATAGCAAAACAACCAGGTTAGAACATAAAGGATAAATACTGAGATAATCAGATAAAAGAGGTAATATGATTGGCAGATGAGAGGAAGATGGGCAAGAGAAAGCTGTTTTAATAATAATAAATTTTACAGACATATTTGACACTTGAAACCATATCCTTTAAAACTTATCATTTTGACTTAAAAAAGTATTCTATAACTGTCATGGCAGAGAGGGCTTGAGAAATCCAGCCTGGCTCGGGTCCACTGAAAATTCACATCAGTCTCTCGCATCTCCAAAGAATTCAAGGGAAAAAAATTACAGTGGAAAGGGCACTAAAATTAGATCCCAGCTTTAACATGTACTAGTTCTGTTACTGGCTTTGTCTACTTCTCTAACACAGAAATGCCTGCTTTACCTCTGTCACTGAACTCTTCTTGTAAAGAAGAAATAAAATAATGTCAGTGAAAACTCTTAATGTATGAATAGATTTGTAAAGATAGCGTAAGTTTTATTCCTCAACTATTTACTGAGTCCCTACCAGGTATCAGGCATGGTTAACATTATTATTCCCCTTCATACATTGTGATACGATTTGCCTAAATTTAAAGTGTCGATTCGTATTCATGAATACTCTTGGGTAAGCTAAAATATTGAATACTTGGTGATCCCTTACAACTCCCTTCTGTTTCGGGGAACAGTGGCAGGGAGACTCCAAGCCTTAGACTGTAAGGCGACCCCTAGTTGTCCCTGACTCACAGTATTCAGGTCCTCGTGCAATTCCATCCCCTGCAGCGTAGGCAAAGCTTGTGATTTGCTTCCGACCAACAGAATGTGGCAAAGCTGATGGGACATCACCTCCAAGGCATGTTACACATAATTGTAACTTCTGTTTTTGGTAGTATTTCTCCTCCTTCCTGGCTTGGAGGAAGTAAACCATCACAGGGAGAGATCCATATGGCAAGAAGCTGAAGGAAGCCTCCAATCTGAGCTCTTGACTCAAAGAGAGCAGCCAGCAAGGAACCCAGATGCTCCACTGGCCACTCACAGGGAACTGAATCCTGCCGACAAAGGTGCGCTTGGATGCGGATCCTTCCCCGGCGGAGCCGTACGTAGATGAGACGCCGGTCCTTGTGAGAGACCCTCTGGTTAAATTCCTGAGACACAAAATCTATGACACCATAATTTTGTTTTGCTTTAAGCCACTAAGTTTGTGTTAATACTCTCAACAGTAGATTAATAAAGGACCCACCAGGAGAGACCATGACTTCTGCGTCTCATGGACTCTTAAGTGTTAGAAAACAAGGACTGTTGACTTCTGCTTGTCACAGAGGCATGAACCCTGACTGCAGAGACGGGAGCTCCAGCCGGCGTGCAGCACCCGGCCTCGTGAGCCAGTCCCGCGGTGCCCAAGGATCAGCACTGCCACCCTGGCTGGCTCCCTTCTGGACGACGGTCATCTAATCAGCAGCAAGTCATAAAATTATCTCCCAACTACTAGAGCATTTAAACAAATTATGATTTTTAGCAGCGTCAGTCAAATGTCACAACGTAATATCCACTGCAGTGTTTTACGGGGAAAGGCCAGAAGAGGTGACACACCAGTAGAAATCTTCTATTTAATAAAATGTACCATTAAAAAAAAACCCTCAAGTTTTTCACTGTCCAAAAAAGTATACACTCAAATTCTAAGATGTTGAGTATTTAACCAGCTCTGGTTTCGGGGTAAATGGAAGTGAAATTTCCTTTGCTTTTAATCTAGAATGAAAGGTGGCATGCGGGTTGCAAAATGGCGAGGCTGACAGAGCCTGCATTGTTGCACAGGAACACCCGGGGCAGGGAACTGCGATCCGAGCGGGGAACACGGTGTGACGACGACGAGGCGGGCAGCGGTGGCCCTCGGACTCCACCTGCGAGCTCTCCGAGACGTTCTTGCTGCAGAGTTACCACAACCACATTGTTCAAGAAAAACGTGTATCACACTGACTCAGACACCACATGTACGAGTGGGAAAATGCTCAGAAGAGGCTCCCTACACAGCTGTGAATCATTCACCTGAAGAACAATGCGCTGAATGGGCATCACTGGCAGACTGTCACTTACGGAGACTCCGGGGCGGGATGCGAAGGTGAACGCGGGGGTCTGACTCTGTCGGCACCCGGTTCCTCGCAGCTGTCACAGTTGGACGAGCTGTCTCCATCACAATGCCTGTGAGCCACATCCAACTGAGTGGGACTCAGAAGGAGAATCTGACATCTGACAACAGCAGCCTTGCTCTCTGCAGGGCCGTATGAGGAAGTCAGTGGCAAGGAGCTGGAAATGACAGAATACATCAGGGTGGAAGTCTCTCTTTAATGACTTCATGTCGTGGAGCATGAAGAGCAATAAGTAAACATATTGTTCTTCTCTCACACTGTATTGAGGGCTGAAATACAGTCTTCTGTTGTTCTCAACAGGGGCAATTGAGACCCTGCTTTACTTTGCTGCTATAATAAATCATCACAAACTTGTCGGCTTAAAACAGAAAATACACTGTCTTACTGTTCTGGAGGCCAGAAATCCACCATTGGTTTCCCTGGGCTGAAGCCAAGCAGCGGGACTGCTGCCGCTGGAGCCTCCAACGGAGAACCCGTCCCTTGCCTCCTCCAGCTTCGAGAGGCTCCAGGAATTCCTTGCTGCCTGTGGCTCTCGGTCCCTTCCTTCGTCTTAATCTTCGTCCATCATCACACTGCATCCTTCCTTCCACGGTCTGCTCTCCCTCTGCCTCCCGCTTAAGAAGACGGTTGGGATTACATTTCAGGCCAGCCAGAAAATCCAGCCTAATTGCCACGTATTAATATCCTTAATGTACATCACATCTGCAAACCCCTTTTGCTTTTAATATAAAGTATAAAGTAACATTCACAGTTGCTAGGAACGCAGACCTGGACATTTTTGAAGAGTGGTTATTCGGCCTACCTGAGGTCCTGGTGTTATAAATGTCTTACTAAGAAGCTGTTTGTCTATCATAAAATGACTTGTTGCTCACATATAAAGCCATCCAAAATACAGCAAATTTACATTGATTGGAAGTTGTGAATCCATATTACTTCATCTCCCAAACTCTTTAATAAATCGTTCTGGAAATTTTACGATTCATTCCTCTGGGTAAGCACAATGTGGAAAACTAAACAAGTGCAAATTTAAGGGTCAGTATTACCTGAGAGGTGAATACTCGAGGGACTCCAATGCTACCTGTAAGCTGCATGTGTGGAATGATTCACACCATAATAACCATGGTTGGTGCTGGAAGGCATCAGACAATTTTAACCCAAAATAAACACTTTGAGCAGGTTTTGAAGCAGTTGCTCCAACACCTGAGGATGTAACTATGTTTAAAGTTGTGTGGGATGTGGAGAGGAGAAGGAAGTAACTTTTATTACATGGCTACTACGTCTGTGGCACAAAGCTACAGGCTTTACAAATGTTAATTTTAATTCAGTTAAGGGTCATAACACCAGATGAGGTGGGTTTTTAAAGAAGAGAGAAGTAATTCCCAGAAAGAATTAGGTAACTTTCTCAAGTTTGCAAGCTGGTATACCTAAATTCAAACCTATATTTGTTGACATCCAAAAGTCCATAATGGGCTTTGTCAGCATACTTTAACACATGGAAGAGGTCAGGAGTCAAGAAAACAATAGTGATTGTATCAGAAGAGCCTCCCCCCTAAAAAAAAGAAATATTGTCACACAAGCTGACAACAGCAGCTCATAATGGCTGCAGGACCATGCGTCGGACCCCAAGTGCTGATAGCAGCACAACACACACTTCTAAACAGTGCTTCCCACCCCTGGGTTCCAGTGTCCCGGTTCTGACCCTCCCTCTCTTAACTTACACCTTGAGTTGAACAGAGATGAACAGCATGGATTTTCCATAGCGGTGTGCCTGCATTTTCCCCTATTACAGTATCTACTTTCTAAACCTTATTTAACTGAGATCTACCATTCCAGATCAGGCTACTATAGAGATGACGGCTCAAACCTTGATCAACAGGAATCTGAGCCATTGCCCACAATGAGAAGCATTTTATTCATGATGCTGGTACTGAGCCATGAAGAAGATAAGGCCTCATCCTCATGGTCACTTCATCAGACCACCCTTTGACTTTAGACCAGCATGCTTTGATGAAATGTTTGCAACTCACTAACTGCAGGAAAAGTGAAGATAAAACCACCAATATACAGATAATTAATTTCTTGGTGCAAACAAAGCTTTAGGGTCCATCCCTCCAGAAGCAATTAAAGAAGTGACTGAATTTGTATTCTGCTTGACTAATTTAAACCTCATTGGATAGAAGAGATAGACTCAGGGGGCAAATCCGGGCAAAGCCTCGACTGAGACCTCAAGCTTATGCACCTGAGGGTATGTGTGTTTCATTACGAATGGGTTAGTTAAGGCATCCGACCGCCTCAAATGAAGAAGGATTTCATTTCAGAACGGAGTCATGAACTACATTCATTTCAGAATGGAAAACGAGAACTCAGAACAATTTTTCTTTCTTTATAATGCCCCAATAGCAAAAGTCACCCCCCTTACAAAGAGGGCACCTTTCATACTCTGCATAGTCATAAGGAAGAATACAACTCTGGTCCTTTCGGTCGACATCTCATAAGAGCTGAAAATCCAATGCAAGCTGAATTGCTTCCCACAGTCCCTGTTTGTATGTCATGTTATTTGCGTGTGTACCATGTTATTTGCATGTGTGCCTTAGACTCATACAAACAAAAAGCAACCTGAGATACTCATACCTGTATGCCTCTGGGCCGTATCTCAATCGACAAGAGCCCATTTATTGGAGCCTTACTGATTAATCTCCATCTTTCTCCTAGGTCCTTCAATTATAATTCAGCTTGCTTTATGTTAATCATAATTTTTATAACCTCCTAACTCCTATTTGAATGATATCACCACTGCCCAAACCACCCAAGCTGAAAACTCCAGAAATCAACAAACTCCCTCTCCTTCGAGTCCCACAACCAATGACTGGTCCCACAGAATCTACAAGTTCCTTGCCCTTCTTTCTCAGGTCTTCATGGAGTTGTATCTATAATAAAGCCAAGAAACAAGCTAACATGGTTATAATGAAATAATCTTTTAAACTGGAAAGCACTGTGCTAAAGTTCTTATTTCTGCTTGGAAAGTATTCATCGATCTCCTCAATGTAAAAGACCAGATTTGTAAAACCAGAGGCATGGAACAGACTGACAGCTGTCAGAGGGGAGGAGGGCAGGGGAACTGACTGAAAGAAGGTGAAGGGATCAGCCAAAAAGCGTATATGCATGACCCATAGACACAGACATCAGTGTGGTGATGGCCAGAGGGAAGGGGGGTGGGAGTTGGGTAGAAGTGGACAAAGAGGGGTGGGGGGGAATCGAGGACATCTGTGATAGTGTCAATAATACAAATAAAATAAAGAACATAAATAAATTAATTAATTAAAATCCCCCCAAAATAAAATACAGGATTTGGAGGTACAGATAAAATGGAAAATTCAATAGTATCTGCATCTGATAAAGTCTTTTTAAAGAAAAAGCTCTTGTTTGGAAGACCAAGTTAGAGAATACGCTGAATAAGTGGTATCTGCCAAATGATACTCATGAGGTGTATGAAATTTAGACATACCATGTATATTTACGTATATTATCTAACTAGAGATAAAACAATGCCAAATTCTCTAACCAAAGCTGGCCAACACATATACACATTGTGTTTCTCTGTTATTAATAGTTTTACTAAGGCATAACTGACACCCAGCAACAGCCCATGTGTGAAGTGTTCAATTTGATAAGTTTTGACATTGTATACAAACCACCACTACAATCAACTTAATAAACACGCCACCCCCAAAGTTTCCTGTGCCTCCTTATCATCTCTTCCTCTCTCCCTCCCAACTCTTCTTCCACCTCTGAGTCCACAATCACTGATTTGCTCTCAATATAGATTACCTTCCATTTTCTAGAATTGTATATAAACGACATTATATAATATGTACTGCACTTTGCCTGACTTCTAATTTTGAAAATAAAAAATTATTTTGGAGTTCACCCATGTTGTTATATGTATCAATAGTTCATTCTTTTTCATTGCTGATAGAGTATCACAATTTTATTCATTCATCTGTTGATGGATATTTGGGTTGCTTCCACTGTTGGGCTTGTGATAGGCTGAGTAACAGCCCTCTGAAAATGTCCATAGCTGAATCAGCTACCCTGTAAATATTTTACCTTATGTGGCAAAAGAACCTTTTCGGATAAAGATTAGGATCTTGAGATTATTTCAGATTATCTGGGTAGGTGCAATGTCATTGGGTCCTTACAAAAGGGAGGAAGAAGGGTCCCAGTCAAAGAAGGTGATGAGAAGGTGAGGACCCCAAAAGTCTCAACCAATTACGGCATCAAGTCCAAAATCTCATCTAAATTTTATCAGATCAAAAGATACAAATCTCATCACTTAAATTATCTGTGAGTGTGGCTCTGGATATAATCCATCCTGAGGCAAATCACCTCTCCCTCTGTACTCTGTGAAACTAGAAGTTTTCTGTTCCCAAAATACACTGGTAGTACAGGCCTAGAATAATCAATACAGACATTTCTATTCAGACAGGGAGAACACAGAAGGAAAGAAAGGGGGTCACTACTTCCAAGCCATTTTGGGTTTCAAGACGTAAGAATAATCTGTGGCTGAAGGCTGGACCTTCCGGGCCCATGGCTCTGACCTCAGAGTCATCTTTGTTCATGAAGGGTAGCTTGTGTTTTTGGCTGAGCAGTTTTGTTAGCCCATTTCCTGCCTGCTGGATTTTGGAAGTCCAACAGCCTTTTTTCATTTCGTTCCTTCTCTGTCCCTTTCAGTCCACACTGGCAGTGTTTCTGCTGATACTGCCATTCTCAACAATCTTGTGGGTCTTCAGGGTTTGTGACCAGGATTCACTCCATTAAACAAGAGGCTCTTCCACAGATACATGTGGGATAATCCCAGCTTTACTCCTGGTTTCTGCTGAGATGTGTGCAGAGATCCATTAGTTTTATGGTTAATCTCTCCCAACATCCCTCTTTGTGATTAAAACTCTGACCTTTATCTAAAGGCCATCCAAGGCACTAGCAGAAGACTGCTTAGCCACACCCTTGGCTTTCTCTCCAGAGCATACTTTCCTGACATTAAATCTTCTAATTTTAGCATCTTTTGAAAGCTGGACAGAGAATTTCCCAAACCATCAAGTCCTGGTTCCTTTTTGTTTCACAGTTCTCTCAATATATCTCTTTCCTCTCACAGTTTACTTTAAGCAGCAAGATGATACCAGGCCACACCTTCAACACTTTGCTTGGAAATTTCAGCTAAATATCTAAATTCATGGCTTACAAATCCTGTTTTCCACATAATCTTAGGACAAAATCTACTATGCTTTCTGCCACTAGGTAACAAAGAGCCCCTGGCTGCCTTCTGGGCCCTCATAAGCGGTCCTTTAACCCTATATTTATACCAACGGAGTTTGTTTATAATTACTTAAGTATTCTCTAAGACAATGTAGGTTTCCCTGCTGTTTCTCACTCCCTTCTGAGCCCTCACTGGCACAGGCATTAATGCCCGTATTTCCACTAACAGTGCTCAAGGAAATCTAGGCTGCTCCTCAAAGTTCTTCTGGCCTCTCCCCACCGGCCAAACCACTTCCATAGTTCCAGGCATTTCTTAGAGCAGCATCTCACTACCAGATACCAAAATTTACACTCATTTCTTATTTCTGCTCTGATAAAATTACCACAAACTTGACTTAAACCAATGCAAATTTATCTGACTCTTCTGAAGGTTAAAACTCCCAAATGAATTTGAAGACATAATGACTTTCAAAAACCTTACAAGGCTAACATGGAGGTTTCCAAAGGTAGTCATTCCTCTGGATGCAGGAGAGAATCCATCCCCTGCTTTTTCCAGCCGTGGAAGGCTGACCACATCCTCGGCTGGAGCCGCATCGCTCAGATCTGTGCTTGGCACCACACTGCCTTTTGCACACCACCCCTCCGGCCTCCTTCTCAGAGGACCCTTGTGATTACACTGAGCCTACCCAGGTAAGCCAGGATAATCACCGCATCTCAAGAACCTTAGTCACATCTTTTGCTATAGAAAGTAGCAAATTGTCTGGGGATTGGGTTACGGACATATTTGGGAAGGAAATATAAAGAAATCCCTCACTTTTATTATGAAACAGTTTTTATTTTTGTCTTTATCTCTGAAAGATTTTTTTATGAATATAAAATTATAGATCAACAGTTTTGGCGGGGGGTGGGGAGTGTTTAGCACTTTAAAGACATCCCATTAATTTCTGGCTTACATAGTTTTCAATGAGAAGTCCACTTAGTTTCCTTTCTCTAACTAATGAGTATTTTTCTCTTTTTGCATTTAAGTTTTTCACTGTATCACTAGTTTTCAGTCCATTGAATATGTTTTACTTTGGGGCATTTTTCTTTCTACCTCTTCTATTTAGGATTTACTGAGCCTCCTGAATCTATGGATTTATAATTTCCATCAAATCTGAAAAGTTTGGGTCATTATTTCTTCAAATACTATTTTTGTTCCCTATCCCACTGGAATGTCAATTATATGTATGTTACATCATTTACATAGCACTCTACCCAAAAAATGAAGATATATATTCTGTTCAAATGCACAGGTAGTGTTCACTGAGGGAGCCATACAGTAATTCAATACAATACACCTAAAACTTAAAACAACTGAAATTCTACAGGGTACGCTCTCTGACAACACAAACCAACAAAAAAGTATTTGAGAAATCACAAAACACATAGAAATTAAACAACATGCTTTTAAATAACCCATATGTTAGAGAAGAAATCACAAAAGAAATTAGAAATGATTGTGTACTTAATAAAAATAAAAAAACACAGAGTGTCAAATCTGCAGGTACAGCTAAGGCAGTGTCTACAGAGAATTTAAAGAGCAAATAACTACTCAAGTAGAAAATAGATAAAATGTATAGTTCTGTATCTATAAAAGTAGTTAAATTTGTAGACTGAAATATTCTCACAATTTATTTCTAAGTAAATTGTGAAGCTACCATTAATAAAATTATTTTCTTCAAATGTTCATTGCAAGTATATTCATTACTACCATTTTACTTTTTTCTATATAACTCATGGTTTTGTTTCCTTATTCTGTCTCTATGGATTTTTTTCTTGCAATAAGCAAATATTTTCTGATGAAGCATTTTAATGTCTTTAATGATTTTTTCACTAAATTTAAAGAACTATTTCCTGCTGGTTGCTTTAAGGCTTACTATATACATCTCAACTTACAGAAATCAACTTCAATTTGTATAAAATACCAGTGAGATACAGAAAGGTCACTCCTACAAGAAAATGATGCTCCTATTTCTTTCCTCCCATTTTTGTGGCATGATTACATATATATTAGCTATAATGGTACAGGTCCATCAAGACATTATTATAATTATTCTTTTTCCTAATTTTATGTCTTTTAAAGAAGTTGAGAGAAGAAAAATTATATATTTATACTTTTTGTTATATTAGTTATATTAACAAATCCTTTTTCTCTTGCAGCTTCCAAGATCTCCTCGCCTTTGGTGATCAGCATTTTTACTATGATACGTCTGCAGATAACTGCGTGTTTATCCTACTCGGAATTTTGAGTTTTCTGGATTTGTAGATTATTATTCTTTAAGACATTTGGGGAATTTCAGACACTCGGTTTTCAAATATTTTCCTGCTCTTTTCTCTCCTCTCCTTCTGGTATTCCCACGTATATTGGTGTAGTTACTGGTATCCCGCATTTCTCTGAGGATTCATTCACTTTTCTTCGCTCCCCTTCTCTCTGCTCTTCAGACTGCATAACTATTGATCTATCTTCAAATTCGCTAGTTCTTTCTTCTGAGAGTTCATATCTACTGAACAGCCCCTCTAGTGAAATTTTTATTTCAGTTTATTTTTCCTTTTCAATTCCAGGATTTCCATTTGATTGTTTACTATTTCTATCTCCTCATTGATAGTCTCTATGTGTTGTGAAATGGTCATCATACCTTCCTTTAATTACTTAATAGTTTCCTTTGGTTCTTTGAACCTATTTGCAAGGCTACTTTGAAGTCTTTGTCTAGTAATATGACACCTGATCTTTTCCACAGATACTACATTTTGCCTACCTGATTTACAGTGTATGGGTCATGTTTTCCTGCTTCTTTGCATGGCTTATAATTTTTCATTAGGAACTGGACATTTTAGGTAATATATAGTAAAACTTCTAGGCACTCCTCTACCCCTGTGGCTTGTAACTGTTATTTGCATGACTCTTTAGTGACTGGATGGATTACTTTAGTGAAGTTTATCTCACCCCTGCCGAGTTAAGTGTCAGATGCTGCTCCTAAAGAAGGTACAGCTTTGCATACGCGTGCCCACACTCACTCTGGTATGACTGTGATTTTGACAAAATTCTTTTTGACTGTCTCTCTTTGTTTTTTTACCACACCCAGCTGTTTTCAAAAATGCTCTGAAGCCTAAATTGCTCTTGAAGGAGTAATTAAATTCAGACTCCTTAAAGGAGTAATTCCCAAGCTCAGTGGTTAAGATGCACTCTGGCCCCATGCAGCCTCTCTCAAACTCCTTATTTCCCAGGTTATCTGCTTCTCTTCCCAGGGAAAATCTCTGAGCCTAGGCTCTGGCACGGGGGATATGGGCAATGGCACACGTCTGTGTGGCACTTCCACTTTAGGAGCTGAGTAGTCATTGGGGGTGGGAGGTGGGGCATGAGCAGGGAGAGGTCTGGGTGGACAGTCGCTTCCAATCTTCTTGAGCTACCTCACCCAGAAGGAAACCATCACCTTATAGGCCACAGCAAAAGTGATCAGGGCCCCAGTATTCACAGCAGTGCCACATCCAAGACAGAACGTTCATCCCACGAGTAGGGTTTCAGCAGGACCCACACTTCTGGCTACACACACAGAATTTAGCCTCAGAAGGTAGTTGGAGAAGGGTGAGAAAGGGTGATGTCCCTGCCTCTGCCAGAAAATAGCCCTCCAACTGGGAGCTGGAGGGAGAGGGAGCCCTGGGTTTTTGGTCTCACCAGTGTTGAGGTTCCATCGTGCTGAGTTGGGATGGAGGAGGAAGACAGCGGGTCTCAGTTCGGATACCATAGAGTCTCACTATTCTTACCAAAATATAGATATTGCTCTTGGATAAACGTTTCTTCATTTACTGTATACCCCTAGGACCATTCACAGGGACATCAATTTTTTTTATAAGTGATTTCCCCCAGTTTGGCTGGGGGGTAGGTCCACTGAGCTTCCTATGCAGTCATGCCAGAAGTGCCTCTGGCCAACTGATTAACAAAAGTGGTGAAGTAATTCAGTGAGGAAACCAGAGTTTTTTTCAAAATATGAGCTGGACAATGGAGATGGAAAAATTAAATTCAACCTTTCTCAAATCAAATACAAAATAATTTTAAATAAACTATATCCCAAAGTGTAAAACTGTAAAACCTCTAGAATGAAATGTAGGAAAAACTCTTTGTGACTGTGACTTTGGGATAAGCAAAAAGTTCTTAATTAGAACACAGGAAGCATGAATCATATACCCCAAAATTGTTAATATGGACTTCATCAAACAGCTTATCCTTCAAAAGACAGTGTTAGGAAAATAAAAAAGCAAGCCAAAGATTGGGAAAATAGTTTTCAAACCATAAATATGATAAGAAACTTGTTTTCAAGATATATAAAGAACAACTTCAACTCAATATTAAGAACATAAACAATTGAAATGGGCAAAAGTTTGAACAGATACTTCAAAGAAAACATACAAATGGCAAGTAAACAAATGAAATGATGCTTAATATAATTTATCCTTAGAGAAATGTAAATTAAAACCAAAATGAGATACCCCTGTACACCAACTAAATGGTTATAAGTAACAAAAAAAATGGTGATACCATTCATGCAAGGATATGGAGCAACTGGAATATTTATACATTATTGGTAGGAGGCTAGTAAGTTGCAGCCATTTTGGAAAGCAATTTGGAAAGTTCTTTAAAAGTGAAACATTTATGTAACATCTGACATAACCATCCAACTCTCACATGTTTACCACTCCTACAAAAGAAATAAAAACACAAAAACGTGCATGCTACTGTTCATAGCTTTATTCATTACAGTCATTGTAGCCAAATGCCTCCCAAGAGGTGAATGTATAAATATATGGTGATATATCTATACAATGGAATATTAATCAGCAATAAAAAGGAAAAGTATATAAGTGAAAGCATCCAGACATAAAGGAGTATACAATTCTATTTATATGAAATTCTAGAAAAGACAAAGTTGTAGTAACAGGAAGCAAACTGATGGCTACCTAGGGTGGGACTGTTGGGTAGAAATGGTTTGCAAAGAGAAACAAAGGATCTTTGGTGAGATGACGGAAACAGTCTGTGTCATTACTGTATGTCTAGGTATATTAATACTTACCGTCAAACTCATCTCACTGTACCCTTTAAGTGGATAAGTTGTATTGTAGGTAAATTATATCTCAATCCATTTTTTTTAAAAAAAAGAACAACAGAAGGTTGAATGGCTAAGTAGAAAAAGATCAGCAAGATTGAGACACTCAGTGCCCATATACTAAATAAGCTAACATACTGGAGATTCTGGAATTATGTTAGCAGATAAGTAAATTTTCTTTTGTCAGTCATTTTCTTTCAGTTATAAAAACAACATTTCACTTAAAAAGATTTGTGAAAATTAGGCTTAAAAATAATCATATTACTTCAGCTGAGTGTTATCTTTTCCTTGCAAATTAAAAAAAAGGTATTGAAATGTCATCACTAACAAAGATGAGTTTTATTCAGCAGATAAAACTTACCTCCTCCCCACTTACTCCCACTTACTTCCCCCATCCCCCACCCCCACCATGAAATACAGTACACTTCCCACCACCACTGCCCTTATGTTTGGCCATTTGGACACTAGAATATAAAGCAGGATGTTCGAAGAATTTAAAGATGCCTGCAGAGTATGCTCTTGAACTCACACATCAACATATGAATACAACACGGGCATCCCACAGGCCCTTTGAATTGGCCCTCAGAATGAGGCACCAGGAACAAACCTGACCTTACCTCAAAACTTGGAACTGAACCACAGCCACTTATGAGAAAATTAAGTTTGGCTTGGCATGATGATGAGTTTGGTGGAGGTTTGTTACACATTCCTGTGGCGAGAGCCGACTAACACAGTAGCTAACGTTGTGGGGAATGTACAATGAGCACTGAGCTAAAAACTTTACACACACTACCCATTTCATCGTTACAACGAATCTGGAAGACGACATATTTCTGATTGTCTTTTTTAAACACATGATAAAACACTGAAGCACAAAGAGGACAATTTCATTATCCAAAGTCTCAGAGCTAGTAACTCACCAAGAAGGATTTACACCTACGACATTATAACTCTAGTACTTACTCTCCTATCCTCTGTGCTCCATAAGCTCGATGAATCGTTTAATCAGTGCCCAAAATGTAACAGAAGAGTGAGTGTCATCAGTCATTTGAAAAGAAAATTGTACTCAAGATGGTATTTTCCATATGTAAGAAAAGAGGTAATTATCAGACTGTAGTGAATGCACTGATTTTCAAGAAATTGGGTACAAAAAATGGGTTTAAAAATTCTGTCCTTCTGGCTAATGGTCAATAACACTCTAAACTAATGGTTAATAATGCTACTCAATCCCCACACACTCTTTCCTTCACCTAACCCTCCAATCTTCATATCTGCAGCTAAACGGCCATCTGTTTACTGTACCCCAGATCCCGGGTTGTAGGTGGCTGGGAAGAAGACTGGTCTGCCTTGACTCCGCTACCGAGTTATCATTCAAAGTGTCAATGGGAATCTCCATATTGCTTTGCCCATGTTGTATTTACCCATGTCCACTCCCTTTTTCATTCCCCACAATATCCATTCCTAACTTTAATCACTAGCATAACCCCTAACACTTCAGCATTATTCCTTCCTCTTAGAAAACTTGCCTCCAATTTCACAGAGAAAGAATATTTCATGAGGCACTAAATTTACCAACATTTTTCCTCTCGCCCTTATACCCATCTTCCCTCTCATTACCCCTTACTCTCCTGTCTCGGGTGACTAATTCCACACCCATATTCTTGATTCTCTGTCTCCCTGTCTCTCCCTTGCTGTGTCTATTTAACATGTTTCTGTTTGTCTTTCTACTGGGAAACCTACACGCTCATTTCTCCCATATCTTAAACCAACCTCCCCACCAACTCCATTCCCCAACAGACTACCTGCTCCTACTTCCCTTCGCTTTCACTATCAAACTCCTGGACACAGCTGTCTGCACCAGCTCCCTTCACTCCTTCACCTCCAACTCAACCCTCAGGAACTGGACAGCTCACTTCTCCACCTCCTGGAGGTCTGGGATGAACGTCACTCTCTCAGTGACACCCGCCCTGGGCAGGCAGGGTGAGCGTCAAGCCCTCATCCCACCTCCTTCGGCCCCTTCCCTGCTTGACGTTTCCCCACAGCAAGACGTTATCATCTCCAGTCGTACTACGTCCACATTTTTATTTTCTTCATTTTCTGTCTCCTACAACTGAAGTGTGACTAAAGAAGATCATGATAAATGTTCTCCAGTAAAATGAAGAATATTATCAATAACTGTTGGCTCTTATTGTGACAATAAACACTATAAAGCAGAGGCTTTATGAAATACTTCAGGAACCAGGTCCAGCAGCAGCACTGTTCCTGACTTGCACATAAAACACCAGGTGAAAAGGCATGGCAGACAAGCAGATCACGGGCCAACACGAGAGCATGCTATAACTCACGAGAAGAGAGTCAGGGTGCGAGGAGATCAATATTGTCCCCCCAAGTCGAGGTCATTTAAGAAATAGGAAAAAACATTTGAACACATAAATAATGTGCTCTCAGCCTGACTGAAAACTGTTTTGTGAAGCAAAGACAAGCAGTAACAATTGGGAACAAAAAAAACACTGAATTGTGACCAGAAAAGATGATTACCACACAGAAATCACAGGGAAAAATGAGAAGTAGCCTTTTTCCAAACAAAACTAAATATGTGAAGTAC
Organism: Glossophaga mutica; assembly: GCA_039655065.1. NCBI lineage: Eukaryota > Metazoa > Chordata > Mammalia > Chiroptera > Phyllostomidae > Glossophaga > Glossophaga mutica. The sequence continues at coordinate 17,070,269 of CM077304.1, read as the reverse complement.
AACAGAGTTTTAAACCCAGTAAGACTTAGCAAGATGACTACACATGGGAAAAGGGAAACTAGAGAATCACTGTCAGAGTTCCAGCTTGGACAAAACCTTGCCTGAATTAGAATTAAGTGAGGAAAAGCAGGCCAAGTTGAGCTGGGTTTCAGAAATGCTGGATGCCCGGAAAGCATCCAGGTCAGCGGGTCCAGGGTGGACTTGGAAGTGTGAATGAGAAGGCTGTGGCTGATGATGCACAACTGGGATATTTGATACATAAGTAGTCATCCAAGCCACAGCAGTAGAGAAATCACCAAGGTAAATCATCTAAGTTTAAAGAATAATTCAACAAAAAGTACCTAGTTTGGTAAAGGAGAGAAGGAAGTCTGGTATCAGATACAAGAATGGAGCAAAATGTTTCCAGAGGAAATGCCTTCCAGTGGAGGTGGGAAAAGGGGGAGAAAATGGGGAGATCATTAACAGTGTCAACAATTTTAAAAATTTAAAAATTTAAAAAATGAAACAACAGCAAATATTAGTACAGTTAGATAACAACTAGAGAGATTAATGCCCACACATCCCTACATTCACATTCTCTGTTCCAGGAAAAACACTCATCATTATCCAGATATAACATGTTCTTTTTCTTTGTTTATTCCTTCCAAGTGGACTGTCTCCCCGCTAATTTTCTCCAGTTCTTTGTGGCCATTATTCAAGACCCAGTTCAAGCACTTTCCTCCGATACACAATTTCGTGGATTTATTTTTCTAAGGATAAGAATTTATTCCAAGTAGATGAAAAGAGTGTCTCTCAAGGGTGATGTATTAACTCTAAAACCTCAATCTCAATACAGATACATACACTGAGAGAAAGGAGGAAAATGAGAAACTAAAGATAACAAATAGTGTATCTAAATTGTCCTTGAAGTTTAGATGACATCATGAAAATATTACAGAACATCTAAACGTGAGTGGGACACACAGGCTTCATGAGCACATACTGTAGCATCTAGTTGGAGCTGTAACCACGGAGGCTGAGCATGGCTAGCTATGGGCGGCACGAAAGCACGCCTGACACTGTGAAAAGTGAGAGGCCAAGCACGCATCACATGCCTCCAGCACAATCTTTCTACCACGTTGATTCAAGTGGCAATGAAGGCTGCGTGGATACAATTTCTTCTCTTTACTTAAGATAATTTTTTGAAATATGAATGTGATTTTTTAAAAATGCATGTAATGAAACATGTCCCCTTTGTCAGAGGCAGCCACTATTGAAAGGGTTTTTTTTTACATAAATATTTACAGAAATACTCAATGAACCATTAACTATCTCAGTCTCTATTATAACCAGATAATCCCCAAAAGACTACAGCTACTTGGAAATAGAGTCTTTGAACTAACCAACACGGTCACAGATATTATTTGGATATGTGTCATTATTTGTACTGAGAATTCAAGCTTCTTTGAGCCAGAGGCAACAGCCCCTTACATATCTTTGCATTTCCAAAGTGTCTAACATGTACTGACACCTTTGCAGAGAAAAATGTTTACTTTTAATAAAGCAATAAAGTCACAAAAATGGTGAATTTATGAAGTTTTTATCTCAAAATTAGAGAAGCTAGAAATTATATGGCAAGTAGAAAAAGATTTTCTTGAGGCCTATCAATTTACTTTGACCTATTTCTTCCCTGTATTTTTCTAGTTGAAGAAAGTAATTGATCAAGTTCAAGTTTTAAATATTGAGCAAATATTTTCTAGATAGATACTGGAGCAAATCTAAAAATTGATTTTTAAATGTCAGAAGCCCAAGGCTCTACAAATTGTGATGAGAATTTATGTGTTTTATTATACATTTGATCATTTAGAAGATAAACCATGGATTTGCATGCTGATATAGGAGAGAAAAGTGTCAAAACAAGCTGAGTGCATTAAAAATGAGATTTTGTCATTTGACGGAGGGAGCAATATAACAAGGTCTGTGGTATAGAGACTGCGTAATAAAAAAATCTAAGTATTTTGCTGTTTACTAAATTGGTAAAAAAAAAAAAAAAATCCTGAAAAATATACATTAAAATGCACACCAGTGTTTAAGTTCTTATTCTCGAACTGCTTTTTCTTTTTTCAATTACAGACATTAGAAGCTATTTTCAAGCATATCTTTACATCCTTGAACTTTTCCAGGCAATAGCTATCAGTGTCTTCCTTCATCTAAATTGGCCAACCCTTGATAACAAATCTTTGACCTCATGATACCATCAGCTTCCTGTAAATGCTTCCCTTCATTTATAGCCTTGCTGGCAGAAACTCTGCCTTAATTGTTCAGATAGTATCTGATTTAAACAACCTCTTCTAAGCAGGTACTTAATTATAATAAGTGATGATTATCAAAGTCTCTCTACAAAAGGTCTTGTTACTGTAAGCCTACAGCAATAGGACACCTCCTAGGCTCTATGGGTACATTTCATTAACTACAACATATATGCAATTTACCACTAATCTAGTCACTCATTTTTTTTGTCTCACTTCATTTATTATTTTTTTTACTTTCAACTGCAGTTGAGATACATTATTATACTAGCTTCAGGTATATACCCCAGTGATTAGGCATTACATAACTTACTATAGTCACTCATTCTTTATAAAGTGATTTCTAAGTATAGTATTCATCTTCATTATGAATATATATATTTAAAAACTTTAATTATTTTTAGAGAGAGGACAAGGGAGGGAGAAAGAGAGGGAGAGAATCATCGATTAGTTGTTTCTCACACACCTCCGACTGGGGACCTGGCCCGCAACCCTGGCTTGTGCTCCAACCAGGAATAGAACCAGCAACTTTTCGGTCGGTGGAATGATGCTCAACCCACTGAGCCACATAAGTCAGGGTATGAACAGATTTTTTTAAGTCTATTTCTAAAATCATCTTTTTTTGGAAAGACAAGTGATCTTTTCTTTCAGAATACAATTCAAAATACAACTTTAACCTTTTATGACATGAAGAGGAAAAGAGGATTAATTAAGTAAATCTTATTCCCATGCAAATGAGGATCTGTGTGTGGCTCTAGCAGCAGGTTTGTGCTGAATAATTTTAAAGTTTTTTGTAACTTTTCCTGCAATTTTCTACCCTGTAGAAATCCACTCTGTATATTCCAATTTTACTCTCTGTGCTGTTGAGGCAGGCACAAAGCAGTGTTAATTTCAACTGAACTTCTCCATAGCAAAGTATGTCCCAGAGAGAACTACGTCCGCCAATGCATCTTTAAGTAATGCGTTTTAGAAACACTCCCTGCATCTTGATAACTTCCCTAGCTCTAATGATGTTCATTCTGAAAGGTATGTCATTAACAATCCTAATGAGAAAAATGGTGACACTGGAAAAAAATTAAAACATCTAGAAAAAATAAAATAAGACAGTGGAAATGACAAAAGCAAAAGAAGGTGGGGGGTGAAGTTTTAAATGGATTTTTACTTTCAAAAATTCACATAAATAGACTAGTTTCTCCACTTTGAGAGTCAATCCTATGATACCCTCAGTGTAAGATTTCTCAGCATACACCAAATAGTACAGAAAACGATATAAGGCACAAATTCCCTGGACTTGGTCAACTTAAAGAAAACATTTCACTAACGGCTGTGACCCCAAGGTGCAAACACCACAATGCAAACGCTGCTGCAGTTGTCTGTAAGTCCCTATGTTCCCCTCTCCCTCCACCTTCTGATGCACTCCTGAAGGCAGCCTGAAATCAGTAAACACACCACTACAGCGGCAGGCACTCCCTTTGCACTGTGCTCACGTCCTCTGTTTTCAGTACTATCATGAAAGCTATAGAACTGCTTCATTGAAGGATTAGAAATCCCAAGTGGAAAAATACTATAAATAAAACAGTAAGTTAAGAAGATGCTTAAAAAGCTTCTTGAAGAACCCAAAAAGCTCTTCTAAAGAAAACACACAGCCGTTTATTAAGGGGGCCTTTGCAGAAAGTTAGGATTTTCAAACACTTTAAACATTTTTTTAACTTTAAAGTATTACTAACTTCTAATCTTTGATTAAATAAACAAAAAGAACAATAAAAAATTAAATAAATGATCACTGCAATTGTGTATGAGTGCAAATGCATGGAGACACAGGGCTTAGAATATAACACACACACACAAACAGCTGTGTCAGAGTGATGGAATTTCTTAAGTTTTCTTTGTTTTCTAATTTTCCTTTAATTTTGTGAAAGAGTCCTCGACATGGCACCCTCTATTACCATCTATTGTAACACTTTTGTCTGATAACTTGTTGTTGATGAACTTGGGATTTCCTATAGGAAAAAGAGTAAAACTTTATTCAATTCTTCGATATATGCACTTTACTTTTAGAATCATAAGGAAAATTACTAAAAAGTAAGGTCAGTGATCATACCATAAATTTGGTAAAAAGAATCATGTCCATGATATGTCCTAAAGAAACAAGGCCATTTTCTCCATTTATAAAACTAAAGTATAATATAATGTTACTTATAGTGTAATGAAGACATGTCAATATACAAACAGTAACAATATTAACCTTATATATTTTTAGAACTTCAAGCCTATAAAGGGCCTTAAGGACATGAAAAGTGATTTAGCATAATGGTCAAGTGCGAGAGCCAGAGTCTGCATCTCAGCTCTTCAATTTGCCAGCTTTATGACTTTGGTAAATTATGTAACTTCTCTGTACTCCAATTTTCTCCCACAACATGGGAATAATTGTAGTACTTCTCTCATAGAGATGATGTGAAGGTTAATGCGTTAATATACATAAACATCTGCACTCAATCCACCATTTTCAACCAGAAGTCTCTAGTGTAGTACTCAATATTACTCAGTACATAGAATTACACAGAGAAGCCTTTACACAGAGAAGCTGTATATGTCTTATGTGTAGTTGACACAATAAATAATTATAATGAAATACAGTAAGATTCAACTATTAATATTTATAAAGGAATAATAATTAATTAGCACATTTAGCATATGTCAGCATTGTGATAATCTGTAACAATCCAATAATATAGATTTGTTAATCCCACAGATGCCCAAAGGAGTTCAAAGGGGGTCATGCTGTTAAAATGAATATGTCTGTTTTCATACAAGTCCAGGAAGCACAGAGAGTCCCAAACAAGTTGAACCCAAAGAGGTCCACGCCAAGACACATCATAATTAAAATGTCAAAGATTAAAGATAAAGAGAGAATCTTAAAAGCAGCAAGAGAAAAGCAGAGAATTCCTACAAAGGAATTCCTGTAAGACTATCAACTGATTTCTCAAAAGAAACTTTTCATGCAGGAAGGGACTGGCAAGAAGTATTCCAAATGATGAGAAGCAGGGACCTACATCCAAAATTACTCTATCCAGCAAAACTATAATTTAGAATTGAAGGATAGATAAAGAGCTTCCCGGACACGGCAAAGTTAAAGGAGTTCATCATCACCAAGCCATTATTATATGAAACATTAAAGGAACTTATTTAGGAAAAAGAAGAATATCAAAACTATGAACATTAAAATGGCAACAAACTCACAACTATCAACAACTGAATCTAAAATAACAACCAAAAAACTAAGCAAACAACTAAAATAGGAATAGAATCATAGATATGGAGATCACATGGAGGGTTATCAGCTGGGAGGGAGAAGGGGGAGAATGGGAGAAAAGGTATAGGGATTCAGAAGCATAATTGGGTAGGTACAGCATACACAGAGGGACAGAATAGAACAGTGTAGAAAATGGAGAAGCCAGAGGACTTACATGCATGACCCATGGACATGAATTAAGGGGGAGATTGTTGGAGGGAAGGGAGGAACCAGGTAGAGGGGTAATGGTGGGAAAATGGGACAACTGTAATAGCATAACCAATAAAATATACTTAAAAATGAATATGTCTGTTTTGGTTTTTACTTGCATAATAATCAATTAACAAAATAATTATATGAGTAATTTTCCAGTTTAAAGTGAAAGTATAAAAATCACATAGGGTATATTGGAGCATGCACTATGTTGTTGAGATCTGACAAGCAAACTCGCGACTCTGCCACTCAACTGATTCATTCCTGCTACCCACTGTGGAACTTTTCACCCATAGGTAGTTTCTAAATGTGTCTAAAATAAGTGTTACTAGCTAACTTATACCATAAAGAACCAATTATTAAAGACAAAAGCTTATGCAGCATTGATGTTGAAATATAACAAAGAGAAGCATAAAAACAATAAATACTGTCTTTGGTTTTTCAATCCCTTCACCTTCTAATGATGTTTTATGAGTTGTACACTTGAAACCTGTATGGTTTTTTGAATCAATGACACCCCAATACACTCAATAAAAAATGAAAAACAAATAAGTAAATAACAATAAACATCGTACAAATTTGTAACAAGCTCAACTTCACCATAATTTAGGTTACACTGTTCTGCTCAGAAGTTATTAACAGTATATAAAAGGTATCTCTAAACACTTGAAAAAATATTTTAAAAAGAAAAATATGGTGGGGATTTCATCCACGTGGCTTTTCACTTAATGAGAATAGTTTCTCCATGCTTGCAATTTGCAGACAAATACAAAATAGCAGTCTCAATTTTCTGTCTTGTCACATAGGAAAACACACTAAAATAATTTTTTAACTGTTCGTTTGGTATGCATAAGACGTAAGCATCAGATTGCAAAAGTATTTTGATGCTATAAGTAAAAACAAAATTATAATTTACATTTTAATAATAAATATGACCTGTCATTTTAGCCTTCAAAAATCTAATTTAAAGTAAATGCATGTATCATGTCATATCAAAAATATATAAATTCACTTTTAATACTCATAATTATACTTAAATTAACTTCATGATATACAATATTAACTACTGATCAAAAATACATCAATTCCTATTTTTGAATTTTCTAAATACTTAATGGTGTTCAAGAAACCACAGAGAAGCATAACAGAAGTTCACAAGGAATATAAAGTTGGAAAAGTCCACTTTTAAACAGCATGATCATTTCCATTCTACCAGTAATGACAAAAAGACTCAGAAATAGAAGTAATTTTTTAGGAGGCTACGTAGCTGGTGAGTGGCAAAACTAGTTTTAGGATATAAACCAGGGCTATGAGACTCTAAGTTTATTTTATAAAATCATGATATCAATGAATAATTTTTATATTCCTAAGGTTTCTGAATAAATTACTTCCATAGTCAGCAGATAGCTTCATTGAGCTAACATCAAATAATGATAATCATATAACTAAATAAATAATGCAGTATAATTTTATCTGTAATCACTATCCATATAATACCCAAAAATCAAAACTAATATTTCCTTTCCTGATGTCACCCAACATCGCCTTTGAAGAACTTTTAGTTTTCATTGCTTTTGACCTCAGCAGTGGGTCATTTCCCCTCAAATGTTCTCATTTGGTTCCTGTCATATTATACCATCCTGCATTTTCCCCTACCGCTTTACTTCTTTGTATCAGTCACAAATAGCATTAGTTAAAGTCAGACTGACAGAAACCCCTAGTGTAGACACTGCTTGTTAAATTAAATATAAGTATTACGGAAGATATCACTGCAGCAAAAATGTGGCAGTCAGCAACATTATCCAAGACAGAAAGAGGGATGAACTCCAGGCCCCGAGATTCTCAGGAAGAGATGCACAGTTATGGATGACTCTATTAGAGACAGTCACATCCACTCAGACCCTGAGGAAGCAGTGGTGGTCCAGGCAGTCGGAGACAGATCGATCTCTTCAGTCTCCAAGTCGTGTAACATTTAACATGACTGCAAGAATACTATATATGATACAATTAAGCATTTTTTCTAAATCCTTAGTCCTTATCTTCAGACTCGATAGTTTAGTAAAGCCTAGGCCACGTAAATTCCTAAATTCACTGTCACGGACCTGGAGCAAGACATCTCAGGGAGTCATGCTCCATAATCAGTTCTAATCTCTTCCATACATGTTCCATATTCACCGTATTCCTCATATTCCCTAATGCTGGGACTCTTAAAAGGTTTGCGTCTCAACTCCCTTCTCTTCTTCCTCCAAACTCTCAAGCTTTTGCTCTTGTGTTTTTAATTCCAAAATCAATTTTCTTTACCAAGCTTCCTTCTAGAAATTCTACCTACACCGGGCATCACCACCTTGGAATGCTGCAGTCACCTCAGGGTTCATGTGTCTGAAATTGGACTCAATCTTTTGCAACAAAGCCAGTTTCGTCTCTGGCCTCCTTATCTCCTCTCCTCCCCTCTCCTTTCCTCTCCCCTCCCTTCCCCTCTCCTGCCCTCCCCTCTTTTCTTTTCCTTTTTTCCTGAGCTGCAGAAGAGTTAATCCCTGAAACCTCTCTTCCGCCACCCTCAGGCTTCAGAAATTTCTTTCCCAACCACTCCCACTCTCGCCTGGTCCCTCCTTCACAGAAAAATGCAACTGTTGCCTAACTGATTTCCATGCAAACGATCTCTCTCTCCCCCTCTGTTCAAACTATTTCTCACTTACCTTCCTGTTCAAGAACCGTTAACGGCTCCCTACCATCTATAAAATATCATTCACACCACTTAACCAAATATTCAAAGTTCACGTTGGACCCCCCTCTCTCCAACCCTTTTCCCCCTCTCCTCCTGTACATCAGCCATCCAATCCAGTTAACACAACAGGCAGTCTTGCTTATAGGACATTGCTTAAAAGTTCCCTTGGCCTTAGGATATCATCCTAGCAGTGGAATTGCTGAGTCAAAAGGCAGTTCCATTTTTAGTTTTCTGAGAAGGGTTTTCAGCAACAACTATAAAGGACACAAGGACAAACCAAGGGGAGATGGGGTAGCATCAGGGGAGGGAGATGGGGATGACGGGGGTTGGGGGAAGAGGTGAGAGGAAAAGGTAGAAAACTGTACTTGAACAACAATAAAATTTTAAAAATGAGGAAAAAAGTTCCCTTGGCCTACCTAAGCTCTGTCTTTCAGGACTGCATTGCTATCTCAAGTCTCCCTCATTTCACAGGTGAGAAATGAACCATTTTCTCGCAACCCTTGCAAAGAAACATGTACACTCCTAAACAATCCATCAAAAAGAAAAACACAGGCACACCAAGAGTCTGAAAGTACAGAGAATAATGATGTATAAATGCACATTTATTTCCCTTCTATATTCAAAGCACTTTTGCCCCCATGCATTCACATTCTGTTCTTAATGACAGAGACTCAATTCTATTTCCTCGACAGCCCTTAAAGATTGATGAACACTTCTTATTGTTGTGACTGGCTACCTCGTCTTGTTAGAAAAAGCATTATGGTACTAAGGTTAAGGTTAAATGTGGACATTTAACCTTAGATAACTTCATTTTATTTGGGTGCTACCGACTGTAACCCTGATTTTTCCCAAAAGTCATATTAATGTCTACTATGGAGATCGAGGGTAATGTCTGTGACCAGGTGAAAGTAAAAGCAGCCTAAAGTAAATGCTCCACTGACTTTTCTCCTTTAATTGGGTTTCAAATCAAATATTTTACTATTAGTTACTTTAAATATTATTGAAACTTGTAAAAACATAATTAAAAATACTTCTTAAATTGGCTTGCTAATTGTCTTATGAGTGATTTTTCTTTAGATTCTGGGACTAAATTTCCCATGGAAGGAAACACTTTTCCAATGTTTCAGCATCAATAATTAGAAACCATCCAATCAATTTCATCTCCCATCACACTAATTTTCCAGTCTTCATTTGTTCATTCATCTAACAAATATATATTGTGTATATGCTATGTGCCAGACATTTTCTAGATATTAAGAATACAGAAATAAACTAAATAGATAGAGTGACTGCCCTTATGAAGTTGACATTTAGTGGAAGGAGACAAAATAAATAATCAAACTATGTACGAGTTAGGGGCACCAACTCCTGTGCATTTGAAAATCCATGTATAACTTTGACTCCCCCAAAACTTCATAAGGTCCCTTGATATCCACAGGGGATTGTTTCCAGGATCCAGATACTGAAATCCACAGATGCTCAAGATCCCTATATAAAATGGTGTAGTCCAGCGTATACAGTCGGCCCTCCGCATCTGTCCAGAGACTCCCAACAGTGGATCAGAAACAGTACAGTATTTACTGAAGAAAATCCCTATAAACATGGACCCATGTGGTTGAAACCTGCATCGTGTAAGGGTCAACTGTAATATGTCAAATGGTGATAAGTGCTTGACACACGTCTTTGATGAAAGTAGACCAAGCTTCACCATAGAATCTATAGTATCATCACAGGGCCATTTCAAAGCAACAATACCTAATTCTCCTTAAGGAAGTCAGTATAAACCAAATGAGGTCCAAGGCTACATATGTGATTATCAGAAGCCAGTGTTGCAGAAATAGTCTCTCAGGATTGAAAGATCTTGGTATCAAGACAGACAAAAAATATTACTTTGGGGAAGAATCTGTATACAGAATGAGAGCAATTCTAACACAAATCAAGTGAAAGCAAATGTAAGGAAAGACACCAAAAATAGCATATCCAAGTGTGCTAGGACATACACAGGTATATGCGATCCAAATTTTAACTATGATATTTAAAAGTAATTACTGACTTATCTACCAGACATCTCACAAAATCATTAGCATTCTATTCCATAGTAGAATTTCTTAATGTCAAAAAGAAACAAGTCACTTCCATTTATTTTTTGGAAAACAAGATCTCTGACTCTCACTCAGGCATATTAAAATTGCTGATTTTATTTATTTAAATCTGTAAATTTTGAATGAAGCACTTATTTATAACTTGATACAAAGCTAAATGCATCAAAATCATTGTAAGTGTTCATAATAATTACTCTAAAATATGTAAAGGACCTGTTACACATATAATAAGTCAATGCATTGAGATAGCTATAATATTCTTTAGGAGGAAATTAAAACTTGAACTTGTCTTGCATAAAGGCCTAATTTTTATTATATAAAACTATTCTACAATTTTAATGGGCAAGACTTTAATTAATAAATGCATGCTTATTATGCATGTGAAACTACCTATAACTACAGAAAAAGTTTCTATGAATGAGAACTATAAAAATCAGTATGTATATAGAGAAAAAATATTTAAATTATGAAAGACATTATGCAGCCAAGTCTGGTTAGGTGATTACCAACCTGTTTTTTCTACTTCTTGGGCACACAACTAGACTATACTTTTTAACTTCCCATACAGATTAAAACAGCCATGTGACTACATGACTGGGTCCTAGTCGACGAAATACGAGTAGAAGCGATGTGTGCTGTTCCCAGGCCCGTCCCCTAACACCTCCTGCCTGTATCCTCCATCACGTTTGCCCTTTGCCACCTTTTACAGATGAGCCAGGTGATCTTGGACGACAGATCCTGTGCTCAAGACGGCAGAGCGACTAGATAGAAGGAATCTAGATTCCTGAAGTCCCACCTGGAGGAGAGCCACCTGCTGATCAGGAACACCCACTACGGACTTTAAAGAAGTGACAAATTTACCTGCATTACATTGTAGATATTACTATATGATTTGTCTTAATTTTTTCTAAGACAGCTAGCTTAACTAATATGGCTTGTTACATCACTAACATAGGACCATTAACATTCATGATTTGTTTTGTTACCCTACTAATTTAAAATTTTAGTATCTCAAAAACACAATACACTTACATTAACTTCAATTGAGAAATATTTTAATTTTCATAAGTAGTGTACATTTTAGGTAAAATTGTTTTTCAGAGTTCATTCCTTGTTTAATCTCAGCAAATCCTAAACTTTCTTTAACATTTAATTATCATTAACTTTATTAATGGCTTTAGTGAGCAATTAAATCTTTAGCCAAGAAAATTGTCTTCTTTTAAAAAGTCAGATAATATAACCTCTTCTACTAAAACAAAAAATAAAAATAAGAACCAACCCTCGCTGGTGTGGCTTTGAACCAACAGGTCACCAGTTCAACTCCCGTCAGGGCACATGGGTGTGTGAGAGGTGATAGATATAGCTCTTGCACATCGATGTTTCTCTCCCTTTTTCTCCTTCCCCTCCCCTCTCTCTAAAAATAAATAAATAAAATCTTAAAAAAAAAATAAGAACCAGTCTTAACAGTTTTATCACATTCCTCTAAAGTATCTGAAAAGTAACAAAATGCTCTGAGAAAACTACCAGAAAATAACTTTAGATTAACTTTAAAAGAAGTAAAAATGGTCCCACCAGACTAGTTCTCACTTGGTAAGGACAAGTGTGCGTTTGTTCAAAACAAACCAATGAAAACAAACAACAACAAAAATCTTAGACAAGATTTTGAAGTAGAAGTTTTCCTCAATATTCAGTCCAGCATTGGTGCTCACCTTTCCAACCTTTATCCATCTATCCATCCATCCATGGATTTATTCATTCTTTTCTTCATTGACTCAAAGTATACTGGTCTCCTCTTACGTGACAGCACTGTATTAGAATTTGCTAATATAAAGATGAAATATACATATATATGATGCCCTCCAGAATGCATAGCCTAGTGATTTCAAAAATAAGAAACCAACAACATGTAGAATTACTCACTACACTTGCAATCACAGTAAGAACTATTGCAGCGCACTGGAAAGCATGGGAGGAGAGCCTGCCCCAGACCAGCAGAGGGCTCAGGGACCAGCTGACACTGGAAGAAGGTCACAGCAGAGTCAAGTTTTGATGTCTGAGGAGAAGTAAAAATAATGAAATTAATGGGGAGTGAAGGAGAAGGTGAGAACTTCAGGCTGGCAAAGACAGGTGGAAAGGAGCACAGAAAACTCATAGAAGCCCTGGCTGGCAGGGACAGTCATGAGAGAGGAAAACGCAGGACCACACTGGAGTCAGTTCACCACGCGCCCTCCTGCTGCAGAACCAAACAGTCGTTGTCGTCCACTCTGCAACGCCCCCCACGCTCAGAATCACCTCTTCACTTTCACTGGAGAAAACACAGCTATTTCTTTTTTCAATACACTTTTATTGAACAGCTGAAATGTGTCAAGAAAGATACTGAATTCTGTGGTTACAAAAATAAATAGTTCTTCTATCATTTTCAGGGGCGTCCAACCTTTTGGCATCTCTGGGCCACACTGCAAGAAGAGAGTTGTCTTAGGCCACACATGAAATACATTGCGACACGTAATCACAAAAAAATCTCATAAGGTTTCAAGTAAATTTATGACTTTGTGTTGGGCTGCATTCACAGCCATCCTGGGCCGCGTGCGGCCTGGGGGCCGCAGGTTGGACACCCCTGTAACTAGATTGTTTCGTAAAATAATTTATCACTCCATAGTTCTATCATTTAGTGATGTGTCTGTTTTCTCTGCCAAACTGCAAGCTACTAGAAACAGGACAAAAGCCTCATTCATTTTTTATCTGCCCTAAGGCAGTAGCTGGTGCACAGTGAAGGCATAATAAATGTTTATTTTTTAGTGAATGAAGTAATGCAGAAAAATGGATCAGCTTGAAAACAAAATGCTATCATCTTAGTTTTTTATATGATGAGGCTTTCCAAGAATATGAAATATTAAAATGTGTATTTTATATTTTCCAGTATATTTACACTAATTTATTGGTAAATATTTTCCTAGTTTAGCATCCTTTCCCAATACCTTTGTATTCATGATTTATAATTTTGATCATCTCTGAACACATATCTGTATTCAAACTTTACTCAGTTACTAAAAGATATGAACAGAATTCTTATCCATACAAAAAATATTTATTGAACACTTGTTATTTGCAAGGCCAAATACTATGTGAATTGCTTACCATTTATACATCAGTGTTATGAAAATGATAATAATGTAATAAGTAAAATATGCCTTAATTTAAGCCCTAGTCAGATCCTGTGGTAAAGAATAATTTCACTCAACATCCTATTTCCTAAGTAATGGTTCCCATTTCTCTTCTAAGATGCTCCATCTGTTCAAAGAGAAATTGGTCTGAGCTGGATTAAGTGAGGAGGTTACTATACAGATAAACTCTTAAACTACATCTTGTAAAATGAACAGCATTTAAACAAACAGGAAAGACAAGAGAATAAGCAAAGACACCAAAGAAGAAATGTCCATGATATGTTTAGATAAATAACAAAGAATAGAGTATTTTGGTAGGAGGTGGGAGAATAGTAAGAAATATCATCAGATAAGGAAGGGCAGGAGCACAGTGGGAAGATCTTGACATTCTTGAAATGCAAGAACACAAACTTGGCCATGATATAGTAGTCCAACTAAGGTTCCCATCTATTTTTTGACCACAGATGTCATGGAACGAAAACCCCATTACAGGAAGGCTTATCTGGCAGTGTGATATAGGTATGGGTCAAAATTTAAAAAGACTGACTACGAAGAAAGAACCAAATCGGTCTGGCACATTCTGTGTCCAACACACTGCTGAACGCTTTTTACACATCTTCACATTAGTCCTCACAACAACTCTTTAGGGCAGGAACTACTATGTCATTTTACAGAAGAGGAAACTTAAGATCAGAGAAAGTAAGCAACTAACCCAGGCACACAGCTACTAAAGAGAAACAGTTCCACACTACCGAAAGCCATCTACAGATTCAATGCAATCCCTAGCAAAATTCCAATGGCATGTTTCACAGAAATAGAAAAAACATCCCTAAAATATAAGTGATTTTGCCTTAATGACCAATCAAATTTGCATCCATGGGAACACAAAAGAAAGGCAAAGGCAAGAGGGTCAAATCATTGGAACCTGAGATCCACAGATCTGTGTGGGCAAAAAGAAAGTGGGTCTGAGTATTGGAGTATCTATGAAATCAACATTTTTTAAATGTTCCATTGCAGTGAGTATAAATGATTGAGTAGAAATAAGCATTACCTAGGGAGTGTATTATTCTTGTTCAATAGATCAAGGTGAGACTTTTTGGAAACTATTCCTCAGATGAGAAATATAAAGATCAGGGTAGTATTTATGTAAGGAGTAGAACTGGGGTCTGAACAAGTATGTTCGACTTCAAAACTCCCGTTCTCTGTACCATAATGCCACTCCAGGTTACAAACACATGGTATTGAAAAAATTAGTATAAATCTTTAATGCAGGGTGACTCAGTAAATTGGTGAGGATGATAATAATATGACACTAAAGATACTTTAAATGTTTAGAAAGGTGGCTCCAGGCTAAGAAAAAGTAGGATTATAGGGCTAAAAAAATCTCATTCAAGGCTGGAATAGATTTATTTCAGCAACACAGAATGGATGATTATAGAAAAAAATATAACATGCCAATGTTTGTCTCATTTATTTTGGGGGCAAGCTATTTCCATTTTACTGATATACACTTCTCACTGGTTCATTATCATTTTTCATAGCAGAGCTTTTCATTTCCTGTCAAATTCATCTTCTTGACTACCTCATTCTTTCTCCAAATTAAGACTTTGTTTCCCATTATTAGTTATTTGATAGCCTAAACTGGCAGCCATCAACTAAATGGAACTGTTGTGAAACTGGAAGCAACCAAAACATTTGAGTGTTAAAAAGCATACATGGTTGAAATAAAAATCCTGGCAAAGGGCCGTGGCTAGTGTGGCTCAGTGGACTGAGCTTGTGAACCAAAGAGTCACTGGTTCGATTCCCAGTCAGGGCACATGCCTGATTCATGGGCCGGGTCCCCGGGAGGGGACACACAAGAGGCAACCACACATTGATGTTTCTCTCCCTCTCTTTCTCCCTCCCTCCCCCCTCTCTACGGATAAATAAACAAAATCTGTCTTTTAAATGTTGGCAAAGGAAAGTGAAAATAAAGCCAGAAAACTTAAAATCTAAGCCTGAGACTGAAGCAAGTCACATAGCACCTTTTCCATCTACTGTTACTGGCTTTGATTGTGTCATAGAGAATCCTAATTCTTCACCAGTAAGAGGCTAAATGAAAGCCAATATTCAGTAGTCATGTCCCTAATGATCTCATGATGAAAAATGGTAGAAGCATGAGGACGTCAGTAATTTTTTCTGGGTTACTAGTGCACTGTTGCATTAGAATCAATTTGCTCTCCAAGGTGAAAACATTTCCCTGAACACAGAGATAAGTGATTACTGCCACTGACATGCTCCTTTAAGCTCAGGCTCCAGACTGATTTCCTCTGGCATTAGGAAGCAAAATGGGATTCTTTTATAATAGCAGGTTGTCCAAGGCCTTCACTCCAAAAAAGAATCAACAATTCTCAAATGTGTACCTTGAAACAGAATTACAAACTTTATGGCAAATGAAAAAGGTAAATGTGGCAGAAGGCTGAAAGCA
Organism: Glossophaga mutica; assembly: GCA_039655065.1. Lineage (NCBI taxonomy): Eukaryota > Metazoa > Chordata > Mammalia > Chiroptera > Phyllostomidae > Glossophaga > Glossophaga mutica. Next base: position 17,054,018 of record CM077304.1, on the reverse strand, counting down.
AAAATTAACTTCACCATTATCAGAAAAGGATGGTTAGAAGAATGCAGAATTATTACTAAACTTTCAAAAAGAGATTAAAATTAGTTCCTGAGTGTAAAGCATAGCTTCTTGGGGAAATCATAATTTCTGAGTTCTTCTGTTAGGCATTAAATTCAAGTTAGAAATTACAGAGATTACAGAAATGGAAATCACATGGAGGGTTAGCAACGGGGGAGTGGGAGGAGGAGGGGGGGGAAGATACAGAGAATAAGTAGCATAGACGGTGGGTAGAAAATAGGGGGAGGGCAAGAATAGTGTGGGAAATGTAGAAGCTAAAGAACTTATGACACATGGACATGCACTAAAGGGGGGAATGTGGGTGGGAGGGGGTGTGCAGGGTGGAGGGGAATGATGGGGGAGAAATGGGACAACTATAATAGCATAATCAATAAAATATATTTAAAAAAAGAAATTACAGAGATCCAAGAGAATGAAAATATCAAAACAAAAGCTGGCTGATGTTATATCTGCAGAGTAGATAAAATAATAGCTTCACAAACTTCAGAAAATTCAAATATGTAAAAGTTTAAACATTTTTAGAAAGGGAGCTTGCTGCCTTTGGATAACTTACAGAATGCTTGTCGTGCTGAGAGATATTTTAGTGTCAAACACAGTTTAAGAACGTACGCACAATAGCACAGCGTATCACCTAGACCCATCATAATCATCAACAATCTTTAGCGATCAGGAGAAAGAAACAGGGCGTTGGCTTAGGCCCACTTTCTTTATGATTAACTGAAAAAGGAAACCTACTTCAGAACTCAACCTGTACAGAAAGAATAATGGATTAATTTTAAATGTTTATCATAAAACATTGAAGAATTTGAAAATTAAGGGTATGCAACATGTTCCTATATCCTTACAGTAGATTTCCATTATGCGTGTTATCAGGAATCAAACATTTTTTTTATCCTCACCCAAGGACATGCGTATTGATTTTAGAAAGAGGAGAGGGGAGGGAGGGAGAGAGGGAGAGAAACAGAAGTGTGAGAGAGAAACCTCGGCCACCGAACTTGAAACCCATCCCTGACAGGGAATGGAACCCGCGACTCTTCGATCTATACAGCTATGCTCCAACCAACTGAGCCACACTGGCCAGGGCAAACATAGTATTTTTAGGAAAAAAAAAATTTTTTAAGAGAGAGGGGAAGGGAGAGGGAGAAGGAGAGAAACACCGATTGCTTGCCTTTTATATGTGCCCTGAGTGGGGCCAAACCCATAACCTAGCCACGTGCCCTGACCTAGAATCAAACTGGTGATCTTTCACTTTGCGGAACAATGCCCAACCAACTGAGCCACACTGGTCAGGGCAAACGTAGTATTTTTAATATAAGATTTCCTAATTATCACTGAAAGAAATGTATTACTACCTAAGAAAGATATAATTTGACCTAAGATGTTGATGATTTTATGTTGTGGGGAAGTTTACAATACATTTTAGTCAGACATTTCATTTCTTCCTCAAAATGAAAGGTGAGGCATGCATTATTTGAAACATCAACCAACAGAGGAAGTTCTTCTGAAATTAGAACGACTCTACCTTAGAGCTCTTCCCTAGGTTTGCACCCAAGCTCAGTCACCAGACAGACGTTTTCATGTCCATGGCCTACGGAATCCATTCAACAAATGTTTATTAAGCTTGTGAGCGAGGAACTATGCTAAGGATACACACAGAGAGAGATCACTATATCCCCTGACATCAAGGGGCTTCCACGCAAAACCCAAAACAAAAACTCATGCATAAAACATACAGAACAGACTGTGAAATTATATAATTTTTAAAGTTTAAGATGCTATCTGATTTCAATAGTTGCATCTAAAAAGGAGAATCAAAAAAGGTCTTTTAAATAATGGTTTCACCAGTGGAGACAACAGGGAAAATAATTATATATGAATAAAACATTGTGAACCATGGCAAGACATCTGGTCCTGTCCAAAATGTGCACAGAGAGATCTGGTCCATGTGGAAAGGTCCTTGATATTTAACCTTATCTAAGACCTCCACCCTCAGATGTCCCTGGGTTCAACTAGTTCATAACATTTACTTTACTTTTGGTTTACAGGATTAATATCTTAAAAATACTATCATGTTTTATTGGTGCAATAATGTGCTGCGGCTGCATTGGCAGCAAAAACCCTTCTTGCCTTGGTAGCCTAGCTGGTAATGATGTATGGGGTTAAGCAAGTTCCAATACCGCAGAGGTGAGACTTTATTAACTGTGGACCAAATGTCTCCACGGGCATTTTGGATCATATGTCTCTGTTGACATTGTGGACAGGACCACGTGTCCACTAATCTTGGAAACATGGGCAGGGATAAAGAAAAACAGGCATACTTGAGAGCGATCCATTTTACCAACATGTATCCATGGAAGGCATTTATGGAAGGAAGCTGGAAATACATGATGAAATGAGAACATGAAAGGCTTTGAACGGCAGCGTTGAAAGTCGATGTCAGATTTTTATAGTTAGGACCAGTCTGGTTCTGAGAAGGACAGTGGCATGAGTGGAATTACACGCAGGGCGTCCTGACTGGGCAGCAGTGTTAAGAATGAACAGAAGGAGGCGAAGAGGAGAGACTAGAAGCAGGTAGATAGGGTAAAAGGCTCTTGCAATAATCCAGGTGAGAAGTAATGAGAGTCTGAAGCTGTAAAGTGGCAGAAATGATAAAAAGAGGAGGGGGTTAATCTGGAAGATATTTAATGACAGATAGAATGACCTAAAGGTTAGGATCACGACCTTGTGAGACATCAGACCTAAGTCTAGATCCGCTTTACCTTCTGGTATCTCTCTATCACCAGGCAAGCAATTTTACTCCTGACTTCTACACCGAGGGTACTAAAACCTGCCTCATGGCACTGTCGTGAGGAATACAAGAGAGAAGGATTTTGAAATGCTTACCACAATGTCTAGCACGAAATTAAATCATCGTATAATACAAATCTAGCTTCTAGTATTATAATTATTTCCAGAGATCATAGCTTGACAACTGTCGGTTCCTTTTCAGCAGCCACATCCCACTGTTGGTTGGCACTGCAGTTGAGGTCACTTCAATAGCCCAGACTTCCGCATGAACTACTCGGCCAGTTAAATCTCTCCCATCTTGTGTTTATACCATTGAATTTTTAGGAATGTAAACATAAGATTTTATTATAACTCCCACTGAATTCTGTGTTTTTTCTTTGCACCAAGAATCTTAGCTTATTGAGAAATTTTTCATGTGAGTTCGGTGATTTGCCACATTCGCTCTCCCTCCCTCGCATCCGGCAAACCTGACTGCAGTGGATGACTGTCTTTCACAAAGGAAAACACTGACTAAGACCAACCCAAGAGCAGATGATTTGGCATCTCACTAGAGGAATTCCTTCCACAGCCACACTGAGTGATCACTGAAAGTCTGGACAAAGTTGGACGAAGTCTATGAAACGAAAAAATTCAAGACGGCCTATTGTCAGCAACGCAAAAGAGAATAGCTCTTTTTCTGTAACGGATAGAAAGCCATATTAAACTTTTTTTAACTGATGAGGAAAATAATTATTGGAAATATCAAGCAACTTCCAAAGGCCACCTACTAGTAAGTGGCAGAACAGGGACGCAAACCCATGGCTGCGTACCTCCCAATCTCATGCTCTTAACTGCTAGACTAAGTTGCTTCCCTGAGTGATGGTTGAGACTCCATGCTTCATGAGAAAAACCTGTCTCAGACTCTGTGCTTCATCTCCAAATAGTTAAACAAGTGTTTCCCTGTAAATGGTTTAATTACAGCAATTGTTTACATATACTCTTACACATGCATTGTTTGTCTTTTTATGCATTTATTCCTTCAGTGAATTTCCATGAGAGACCACTACATGAATGGCACTGTGCTAGGCAGGGTGTGATTTACAGAGATCAATCAAATACAGATTCGGCCATCCAGGAGTCTATAAGAAGTAAAATGTATATGCCTACCCGATAACGCAGGACAAAAAGATGTGTCGTGAAAGGTAAACGCAATTGTGTTGCAAGTTCAGAAGAATGACTCTCTTCTCCTAGCAACTATTTATCCCAAGGATCCTCCTAAGTTCACTACTACAGGTACCAAATGTTCTTCCTCAGGAGAGAGAAGGGACAAGGATTTCCCCATTTGGATTCTGGATTTTTCCTTGCACATACATATAGTATATACATGTAGTTAAGGGTATTAGTTTAAAATATTAACACAGGTCACATCTACACATTCCCTAAATCCTGGAAAATCTATCAGGACAATCCAAACCTGGGTTTAGAACACAGCAGGCCTGAGTCACTACTTCCCCAAAATTTGTTCAATTATATACAAAATAAATTACTGAAGTTAGAATACTCTCTGAACACTATTGCCAATAAGACAATAGTTACCACTGCTTAAGATTCAGCTCCATTATTTTTTTAAAAAACAAAATTCATATAGACTAAAGAATCAGTTATAATCCTATAAGAAGAATCTGTTTATGTTTCAGAAAATTAATTTCCCAAAGTATTCTGAACCTGACGGGAATTGGATGAGACAGCCAGTAAAGTTTCTCACAATTATGCAATTCGTGCATTCTTGGTCTTAAGGTCCAGAAATTGTGATAAATGGGTTTGAAATTAACCTTTGTTTCAAAAAACCATTTGGATTTTAGGCAACCTAATTTGATTCTCTTGACCCTTAAGAATTGAACTCTGGCACCAAAATAAGTATATTTTCCTACAGAGACTCCTTACCCACCACCCACCAGGAGTGTTCTCAAGCAGTGTATAGAAGCTTGGTATTAAAAACAGAGAAGTTGATTCTTGAAATCTTGAAATACTAAAGTAAAATATCTCACACTTCAGAAGGGTTACATGTACTTTAGAATTTTGCCTTGAAAAAGAAAGTGAAATAACAGAAAAGAGGTCTACTGGCTGAGAAAAATCACATAAAACCTGAAACTGCACAACCAGTTTCAAATAATTAGTCTTAGATGTTCCTTATTTCTAGGCTTTTTCCTTTTCAGAAGAAAAAATATATAAATGCATCCCTGAAGCTTCCTATTTATTTCTTAGAGACATAGGCTGATAAGGTAATAATGCTTTTTCTGTTTTAAATCTTAAACATATGCACTGCTGAACTGTAGACTCTGAAATCTACTGTAATGATCTTCACGTTATCCCCAAATTTCTCTGTGTCGTGGTGCGTTCACATTCAAGAGTTGTTTACACACATGGAGGAAAGAAACTGAATATATCAGTTGGAAAAATAAGTGAAGAGAATATAAATTTTTTCAGATTATTTTATATTCTTTCAAAAACCTAAATTTTGTGGGTTGGAAAGAATGTGAAGATATTTATATTTCTTCAAAATTTACATTCCAGATTATATAATATTCTAATTCAACTTGGAAAATGGCTCCACATGCATAATATAAAAGCATTTAAAACAGACTAACTTTTGAATTAAAATTTATGCAAGAGAAAATGTAATTTTAACTTGAGCTGGCTTTCACATTAAATGCAAAATCTTCAATTGAATACATTCAATCACACTAAGAATTTAATTTTTAATTCACTTATATTAGTAAAATTGTTCAAACTACCACCTTAAGGCTAATTCTATGTTTTAATAAAACCAAAAACCTCCAATTCCAAAATAAAAGTTCTTACATAAGATGAGTATTTTAAATTACTGAATTAGAGTGCCCTCTATTGGAAGAAAAAGGCAATAAAAGCTAAACTGAACTAAAAGTAGTTTGAACAACCCCCAAATTCAAGCTATGTCATTAATAGGTAAATATATTTATCAATAATATGAATGCCACACAACATATTTCCCTACACTTTAATTCCTTCTAAATTACTTTTGGATTTGTCTTTCGTATTACAATAAACAAATGAGATGTTTCATATCATCTAAAATTCAATTTAAACTGAACCTAAATGTCTGTCCTCCAGCCAATGATGTGAATAATAAACAAACAAACATGTTTGTCCACATTTAACATCCCAACATAAAAAATAATTTTAATTTAGGATTATGGCTGAACTATAGCTGGAATCTTGTTTGATGAGAACCTTAAAATGCCCCTATTTCGAGAGCTTCTTAGAGCTCTTACACTGGGGAATGGCAGAATAAGGCCGGGTACCAGAAGATCTGCAAGATTTAGTCTACCTCTAAAAGGCCGTAAGTTTGTGATGTTTTCAAAACCTTGATTCAGGATCTGCACCTCAGGCCTGAAGTACCTCAGCAAGGTCCTGGCAGATCTGTGGTCCTCTAGACCAATAGTGTGCATGTTAGAATAATCGTTTCAGAAGAACAGTGCTTTCAGCCCCCAAAGCAGCCCTGATCTGGTGGGTCTGACAAGGTATCTGAGGACCTCAGTGTTTCCTGAAGCCTCAACGGGTAAGTCCAACATACAACCCTTGCTCAGAAGCATCATTTACATTTCTCCCCAGAACATCTCACATTCACTTATCACTTTCAGCTTCCCAAAAATGTCGCTTTATAATAGAACTCCCCTTCTCAAGGGTCTACTCTCCTCAGCTTCAATATTAAACTTCTGACTAGCTTTCCAAATCTAATGATCTGCCCCTACCAAAGTGCTGAATGGTAGGGGGTATGCATGACTCAGCCCGCAACTGTCTCTGTTCAAAGCCTGGCTCTGGTTATCGGCCGTGTGTACTTGGGAAAACCATGAAAGTTCTCTGTGCCTCTGAGTTCTCATCAGTAAAACAGGAGGAATAATACAACCTACCTCACAGGGTTACAGTGAGGATTAAACCAGTTAATAGGAATAAAGTGCCCTGTCAGATTTAGGCATTATCATTACTTACGTAAACTTGTTTCCCACTACTTTCTCACATCCACTTTCAGGGAGAACCACTCTCCTTGAGTGAGACGCTGTGCCGCGCCTCTGAGCTTTGCACACAGCGTCTCTGCAGGCTGGAACCCTCTCCTAGCATTCACTCATTCCGATACAAGTACAAGGCACATCTCCTCTTCCTACAGGGCCCAGTCTACCCCTAACTCCATGAAGTCTTTAATGAATGCCAATAAATCTTCACTAATGTCTCCCTTTATTAAAAAAAAAAAAAAAAATGGGGCGGGGGAACCACAGGATAGTTTCTTATGAGAAACCCAGTGGGGAATTCAAGACATTGGCTCTAAGCTTGAATTCTCGATCTGCCACTTACTGAGTCATTTCCCAGGTCTAGAACTCATGAGGATGACTGGGAGGATTAAAGCAGCTTAAATGATAGAAAACATTGGAACAGCAAATAGCAAGCACCTAATAAATGCAGCTCTAATAACCCACCTCTGCCCTTTTATATGTTAGCATTGTCTGCACACTATGCAACTCAAGACTCCTTGGAAAAAGTGTTTTGAATTCCTGGAAGTCGGGAAGCGTCTCTCATTATTGCTATTATAAACCCTGAAGCTCACGGCATGGTCATGGTTATCTGTATTAGGTGAACTGTAAGCACCTGATTAAATTTTGCATAATTTAAGAGTATAATTCATAACAAAGTTCTGGAAAAGCATTTTTGATGAATAGAAGCAAATACTCAGCAGAACAGGGAATGAACCCAAATAAAATGCAGGCTGCAGAGAAGGGCCAAACCAATTGGATTACTTTTCAAACATTCAATCACAAGTTCTATGAGATTAATCTTCTGAAAGGCCACTTCTATTGATGTCTTACCGGCCCAAATTCCTTTAGAGTTTTCTCATTTCCTAACAACAACAAAAAAAACCCAAAATTCTCAGCCTGACATTCAAAATCACCCATGTCCTGGCCTCAACCTCTCCTTCTAACCTCACCTCCCATCTTCCCCCCTTAGAAACTATTATTCCAATAAAGAACTACTTGCTCTTACTCACCTGTACCATCTGCTTTTCTGCCTCATGTGACCTTTAGTATTTAACATGACAGTATTTTTAAGAAAGAAAATATAAAGGACTGTCACAGGAACAAAGAGTGATTGCTTCTTCGAAAGTGTGAACTCGAATTTGAAGAACTTAATTTCAACTGATGAGCATTAATTTCCCTCATGTCACTATCACAACACAGTCTAGCTTTCGGAAAAATGGGGGGACCGTCGTTTCCCCAAATCGCGTCACCCAGCAATGCCCGACGCCACTGCCCTCGCTACCCAAGAGCTACAAGCTCGGATAAGCACGGCCTCCAAGCAGAGCACTCAGACCGCAGGAGGCAGAGCATGCCCATGAGTAGAAGAAAGAACATCAGCGCTTCTATTTACACTTATTTGCCCTCCTCGCTTGAACTTTTTGTAGTACATAACTCAACTCACACTTACACCACATATTCTTAGAATACTAGTGGATATGCATGATTTATAAATACATGCACGTGGGGTGTTTGCGCCAAATTTGTTTACTACTGTGGTACATACAGCAATAAAAGTTTAGAAATCACTGGTTTAGAAAATTAGGGCTTGCTGAAAATCTGTGGTTTAGAAGTTAAGGGCAAGAGAGAGCAAATTTACCAAAATCTTCAATGACACATATAAAAAACCCAAATAAATACATAAATTTCTGTATTTAATAAATTTAATAAATACATTTCTATTAATAAATAAATAAATTTATGTATTTATAAATGGATAAATTTATCCTTTATATAGGATAAATATGGTCTAATTTCTAACCAACTTTCACGGAAATATTGCAATGGAACTGGTTTGTAATATGGAGATAGCATATGCCTATTTTAGATTTTTAAACAGGGAATTTTTTCCTGACATTCAAGTTACTACCATAAGTATGTCATTAATATAAAAGTTTCTTTTGGTAAAACCAACAAGTACTTACTTCAGCATATGTATAATTAATCATTATTCATAAAGACCTTTTATTGGAGCCAAAAATGTGACGTTTTACAAAAGACAGCGCAGCACGAAAACAAAAACAGGCCTGTGTGGGAAGACGGCCACGGCACTTGGGACCAACGGCCGGACTCTGGAAGTGTCACAGCTCACGTCAAGTAACGAATCGCAGTAAATGTTCTCCTCACAGTCACTGTACTTAGCTATTTTCTGTTTTCACAAATAATATGACACACTCTTAGCACAATCCACTCTGTTATTATCAACTTCAGGACAAAATATTTCCAAAACGAATTAAGTTACGAGTATAAACATATCATAATAATATCTTTCCTTTAATACCAGAGCAGCCTATAAACCTTCTCCTATAAGTCACACAATAGTACCTAAATCTTGATTTTAAATTGCTTGATTCTCGACAGTTTTTCTTGCTATTGTGTTAATGCAACAATCCAAATAAGCCAGAGTCTCTAACTCATGATTTACGTTCTCAGCTTGGAGGTGACAGGAAAAGTCCCTGGGATTATAAAAATACGGAGGTTGGACTTCCCACAACATCTCTCTCCTACAACGGCGGACGAAGTGACTACACACACACACACAGCTCAGCTCAGTCTTTCTTCTTCAAGGTGGGTTAGCCTCAGTCCGCAGACAAAATGGGGAGGAAGACACAAGGAAGGTTTTCTGCTTTCTGTGAAAACCAGTATCACCATGCCCAGGATAACTAAAAGAACATAATCGAAGAAAGTATGAAACTACAAAAGGCTAAGCGATGAGATCATCACAAACCACGAGTGATTTATGAAAGCGTCACTTCCCCTACACACACAGAGAGACGAAAACACCAGTGAACATCAGGGGAAGAGCAATAGGGAGCTTGACATTTGACACTGGCAGGGTCTGAAGGTAAGACCATGCACCAATGCCATGCCCCCTAGGTACACACGGAACTGGCAAAGACAGACGAATTGTCTTCTTCCCCCCTTACTTACTACACTCTGGCTTCCATTTTTCCCAAGGTCTTCCTCTGAAATCTTGCTCAGATTATCTAAGTAGTGGTCTGATATTGTGTGGCACAAATCTTCAAAAGAATAATCCTTTTCTTGACAGAGTTTTATTTCATCCAAGAGTTTTGATAATTCTCCAGTCACGGTTTCATCTGTAAGAAGACGGGGAATTTTTTCAAAGTTTCAAGACAGGCCACTGATAAAAATTAATATTAAATAATAAAAATTTGACTAGCATGGTAATTGAGGTCAAAGTATTTAGAAAATATTCTGCCGAAGACAAGATACTAAACTATAATTAGTATAAGAATTTTAGTACATTAGAGAGATTCCAATTTTGCCTGTAATTATTTTTTTCAAAATGTAACTAAGTAGTGAAGGTTTACATGTATGTAGTACATAAAAGCATCTGAAATTACAATTCCTAAAACTTTATTTGTTAGATCATTTACTCTATCACAATCTTTTATCACTACCATCTTCTAAAATTACACTTCGCTGACAGCATTCATTCAACAATTCATTAGCAAATTTAAAATGGCACTAGGAGACTACTTCCTAAGTTTGATAAAAAACTACTAGAATGTATTTAAACATATAATTATATAAGTAATGACCAAATTAGAATTATGATGCAATATCAAGGGAAGACACAGAAGGAACAGATAAATAATATTCATCATCTGTCAAAACAAGGATATTTGCCCTGGCTGGTGTGGCTCAGTGAACTGAGCACTGGACTGCAAAGCAAAGGCTGCTGGTTCAATTCCCAGTCACAACACATGCCTGGTTTGCAGGCCAGGGCCGCAGCAGGGGGCGCGCGAGAGGCAACCACACATTGATGTTTCTCTCCCTCTCTTTCATCTTCCCTTGTCCTTTCTCTAAAAATAAATAAATAAAATCTTTAAAAAAACCAACAAGGATATTTTGTAGGTTGCATACAAATATTTATTTTTCTCATCATTCCAAGAATGGTACTTTTTACCCATAATTTATTCTGGGGAAAAAAAAATCCAGCAGTTACAATCCAGATATCAGTATTTTTCTTGTGCATTAAAAACACATCTTAGGAAAAAAATCTACCATGAAACAGACACTGCGTGCAACTTTATGACAGCAGGGTCTGCTCTCTGTGCAGCTCGCTGCTGCATCTCGGGGCCGAGAGCAGGCGTGGCAGAGAGCTGGGCTCAGGGACTGTTGGTTGTACAAACGAATAAAATAGAAGAGTATAGGACAGAACTTAGTAGACTTGAAATTTTCATAGGCCTTCGCAATTTCATACCTATAGGAAAGATTTGTACGGAAAGTCCACTATCGTTTCAGGGGTTTCATAGTTAGCTACTCACTCTTTGTAATTTGGGAAGGAGACTCGAGAGAAGACTCCAGAGGAGATGAAGTGTGTGCTTCCTGCGTTGTATCTTCCGGTACATGTTCTTCAAGGACGGTTGGTCTTCCCACGCCTTCTAAATATTCTGTGTATGTAAGTTTTTAAAATTACTTATTTGAATTCATTTATTTCAAAACCTGTAACTGAACTTTGTTTCACCTCTGGCAATCATCTTTCATTTATTTCCTCATATCCTAGATATAGCCTAAGTTTTGAAAAGAATTTCATAAAACCAAGAAACCCAAAGAACTTCATGATGAGCTATTAATTAAAAGCTTTTTCATTAAAATTAAAAAAGATACTTTAGAAGGGATTCACGAACACCTTTTCTGAAAACTAAAGTTGATCCATTCTTTCCTTAAAAATGAACTCGCCTGTTGAAAAATACAATAGCACCCATGGTCCCTTAAATATATTCTACCTGAAGATTTAAAACTCTGAAAGATGCTTTGCATAGACTTGATCCCTTAAGAGGAATGTCAAATTCAGATGGACAACAACAAGTCAGGTAACACGATGAATGAAGTGGCATAAGTTTAGGATATAATGGTGTTGTCATCTTGTAAGATACGGATAATTGCATAAACTTTATTTACACGGAAAATAACGTTCTTTCCCATTATTCTTAAAGCAATGTCCCACACTCAGTCTCTCTCTCATTTTTCCAACTTTGAAGACATAATAAATAGGAACAGCAGCTAAAAATGGAAAATTTGCTTACTATGTGTCCAGTGGTGTTCTAAGTATTTAATAGAAATGAATTCACTTAATCCTCCCAAATCTATGCCCCGGGCACTATTCCTATCTCAGTTTTAGGGATGACAGCGAAAGGAGGAGGAGTTCAACTTGGCACTGTTCATACAGCTGGTAAGTGCAGAGCCAAACAGACCTGGGACAAGACAACGTCTCACTTTTAAGCATAAAGAACACAGCACCTGAAAGCAGGGATAAATGTCCATTACTACGGCCTCAAGGCTGCCGGACGGAACACAGAGCATAGAGACCATGAGTACCCAGAGAGCAGGGCACCCCATCGAATGTTGGGCAATGGAGTGGAGCAAAGGCCTGCATTTTTTGAGAAACCAAAACTCTGGAGTTTTAACTGAAATACTAGATTTTTAAATGTTGAAAGCTAATTCAGTTTCATTTTTTTGTGGAAACAGTGTGGGCCAAAACCATGTGATGTAAACAAAACACACCTGCTGTCTGCTACAAGCATTCGGCAGTACGTGTCAGGGTTAAATCAACAGGCCCTTCCCCACAGAGACCTTTGACTTGCATTTCTTTTTTCATTTTGCTTAAAGTTAAGAAATCCTGCCAACCACTTGTGTCCTCATTGGACTCGAACAGTTTCTACCTACGGGCAATTCTACTCCGAAGACTCTACTGAAAAAGAAGGCAACCTATGGGCTTCTATCATTAACAGTTTTGACCCGGGCAGTAATTATGGAAATGGAATTCCCCCTCCTTGGGACACAAATAGTAATTTTATCTACTATAAATTGGCTTTATTGCTATACCAAACCTTTTCATAAGATTTAAAGTGCACCAGTGACTTGAAATCCAGGAATGTAACGAATATAGATAACGTGCTCACATTCTAAAATTTTTCAGTAATTTAAAAAATTCAAAGGTGTCCCATATACCCTATCACAACTGTCCTGCCTAATGAATCTTGATCATTTAAAAGTACACAGGTGGTTGCTCCTCCATAACAATATTTTTACCTACATTGAACTAATGTGGGATATTATGAAAAGTGTAATTATGTCATGCCCCACTTTAAGTGGATGATATCCATTTTGTTTCTTCCAAAAGACATTATGCAAAAGCTTCTGTTTTTTTCTTTTTTTAAAATCCAGTTAGAGGCAAAAATGGAATATGAAATACACAGTGCTGAGGGAAAAGCCTTATAAATATGCTGTGTACTACTTTTATGCTTTAGCTTTTAATCAACTTGATTTTAATTTGAATTGATATGAAGAGCCACTCTTGTATTCTTCTTTGATTTGCCTCTATAAGCACTTGACATAAAATTAACTCCTTTACTGACAAGAAAGGTGTGGAGGCCTGAACCTCCCTGAGAGGTGTCAGAAACACCGAGAGAAGACAGCATAATGACCTATTCTTCTTACCCCTCTTTGGCCTTTATGATTCCTACATCTACACATCTCCTGCCTACTTGGTTTTAATTCATTTATCTCCCTGCAGGACAAATCTGTTTTCAGCTTCCCAACTGATAGCCAGTGAAACCCATCTGCCTCCCTCCTCAATTACACTTGCAGCCAATCTGTAACAATTATAGGGGATAATCACCACCCATAGTGTCTGAGCTAAATGGAACGGGGAGAATAAACTTCTCGGTTTTTAAGGGAACATGCTACACGCCAGGCCTAGTCACCAAGTAGAAAGGGGGAAAAATCTAAATTTTTCATAAAAGTTTTAGATCAAACAGGAAAGTATGTAACCCTGCAAAGAAAAAAAGCAGCACCTAAATGGTTGTCACGCCTTCAGTATACCTAATGACCTCTACTAACTACAAAAGTACCTAAATGACTTTTATCAAAAATGAAGGCCAATGCCCTGGCTGCTATGGCTCAGTGGATTGAGTGCCAGCCTGTGAATGGAAGGGTTGCCAGTTCAATTCCAAGTCAGGGCACATGCCTGGGTTGCAGGCCAGGTCCCTGACTGTGGGTACGTGAGAGGCAACCAATTGATGTTTCTCTTCCTCTCTTTCTCCCTCCCTTCCCCTCTCTCTAAGAAAAAAAATAATAAAATATTTGAAACAAAGCTGGCAAGACTAAACTATTTTGTACTACTAGATTAGAAAGGAAATAATCATAACTATTATTGTTAACCAGCATTTATGTACCAGTTCTACCACTTAGAATAGTACACATGAGTTGGAGCAAGTCACTTGGACTCTCAGAGCTTCAGGAACATGTAAAAATAAGACAAAACAATAGAAAATCCCTGAAAACTCTTAAAGGATTATTCAAATGTAAGATAACACTTAAACATCATCACTTTGCAGCCTTATTACCTTCCAGTTCATAAGTGCATATTTAGTAGCTATGGTTTTAAAAGACTAATATCAAGTGCATGAAAAAACATTTTAGCTTTCCTTAAAATACTGAGTAGTTGAAAAATCAAAATAAAACATTAAAAAGTATTTTATTTAGCCCTGGCTGGTGTAGCTCAGTGGATTGAGCGCGGGCCTGCGAACCAGAGGATCGAGGTTCGATTCCCAGTCAGGGCACATGCCTGGATTGCAGGCCAGTTCCCAGCAGGGGACACACGAGAGGCAACCGTACATTGATATTTCTCTCCCTCTCCTTCTCTCCTACCCTTCCCCTCTAAAAGATAAATAAATAATAAATAAAATCTTTAAAAAAAAAAAAAGTATTTTATTTAATTTAAAAGTTTACCAGGAAAACAAATGCAAAAAGTTCATTCAAAGGTAAACATTAACTCAAACCCTGAGAAAAAACTAGAATGGTTTGAATTTAGTCTTAACTTGAAGACACACTCATCCATCATTCAATATCGTTTACCTTGTAGGAGTGTCGCAATCTGCAGAGATTTCTGCGATGGATGTTCTTTCAGAACATCTAAGACAGTTCTCCCTAAGCTGTCCTTTATGTTGGCATCAATTCCTGAAAGAAAGAGAAAACCCACTAGATGCACAGCTCTGGAGCGCCACCGGAAGACACTGTTAATACACAACTGCTCTAACTTTCGCAGCCTAGGTGGTGACGGTCATTTTTTAAAAATTAAGTCCCATGTGCGTGTGTACACACACAGGACTTTAGTAAAACAGAAGGTGGGCTTTACTGCTACCAAATATTAGGAACAATGTTGATAATGAATTACCTCTTAAGAATGCTTTTTAGGATTATAGCTATTTTGGATTATCAACTAAATAGCAAAAGCTGAAAATATTGATTTAGAATATGAATTCCTAAAGCATAGTGTTCATGTGATGTATATATTCTGTATAATGTCATAAAAATACTTTTAAAATTATAATAGTGTACTATGTGAGGAATATAAGAAGTCTTAAAATACTTGAATATTCACAGAAGTTGAAAGTGCACGATTGTTTTGAACTCTAGTCCAAATACCAAACTCAAACACTTCATACTTATTTAAGCAAGATTATAATCAGTGTCAGCAACACTCATCATCTACCTGATGAGCAAACTTCTTGAACTGTGTATCTGAAACACTTTTGAAATTATTTTAATTCTGAAAATATATATTGTACTAAAAAACTTACTATAATGTAGCAAATAGCTTTCACCACCATTAAAAAGTTTCTAAATTTTCAAACATCTAACCACAAACAAAGCTACTTTTCAGTATCTGGCCTTAAGTGTCAGTTCACCATAGTAAGATCGTGTACTATTTGTATTATTTTTTTCATTTGTGTAGGGGTGTATGACTAGCAAATGTTTCATTGGTTGCCTCAAATCATTCATTACATCACTGTGTTACATGTGAAGTTCAATATACGTGAAATTTTAACTTTGCATAAACAATCAAAATGCAATAGTCTGCCATCGTTTTACATTTTTTTACAGAGGAAAAGAAATATAGTAAATATATCCATAACACAACAGAATCATCCTTTCCAAGTATGAATTTGCACTCACTCCTTTTCAACCTTAAAAAAAATCAAACCTCAGTTCCAATTTGATTTCATTTTAATCAGAATATACATATAAAGACAAATAACTGTACTTTGTTCCTTCAAGGCAATCCCTCTAAAAAGTCCCTTTTATATCACTGCAGCTGACGGACAACAGTGACTCAGTTGTTAAAATAACCAGGAGAATCTGCTTTAAGGACAGGCAACTCTCATTTCTGTTTACCACAGTTCACAATATAAAAACCTAGGGAAGTATTATGTTCTTAAATAAACAAAGCAATTATCATAACTTCATGGGGATCAGTTCCTTCCTCTTGTAGAAGGTAGAGATTTCCTTTCACTCCTTTGCTCCTGAAACACAAGTAGAACTTGGCCGAATGAGCTCCATGGGAGGCCATGACAGTTACCTGTTTCTAACAGAACTCGCACAACGTCCACCTTTCCAAACAAAGCTGCTTCATGAAGTGCACTCCCCTTTTCTGTCTGGAAAAAAAGAAGAAGGAAAAAAGCACAGTTGCATTAGGAATGATTACAGGTTAACAAAATTCTGTCATTTTATATATGCATACATATCCTCTGTGATATCAGCATTCCTTGAGAGAAAGGTAGTGTAGACTAAAGAAAACAGTCCAGTCTCACCCATTATCCCAGGCAACATCCAGTCAATCCCTGATGCACAGCCACCGAACTGACCTACAGTTGACCCCAGACGCATGAGAGAATCCAGCCAAGACTGAAGAACTACCTAGCTAACTAAGCTCAGACTAAATCACCAGCCCCAGAATTCTGATCTAAATACATAGCTATTGTGTGAAGACGTGAACTTTGGGATAGTTTGTTATGTAGCAATAGCTTACTAATACACAGGGGAGAAGGTCACAGTCTGACAGGAACCCAAAGGGTCTCTGGAAGAGAGGAATGCTGCCACTGGTTCGGGAATCAAGAAAAAGTCAGAAAACAGACACACAGATCGATGGAACAGAACAGAGAGACCAGAAATAAACCCCCACCTTTATAGTCAGTTAATATTCAGCAGAGAAAGCAAGCAAATACAATGGGCTGAAACTAGTCTATTCAACAAATGGTGTTGGGAAAATTGGAGAGACACTTGCAGAAAAATGAAACTAGACCACCTTCTTATACCACACACAACAATGAATTCAAAATTGATTAAAGACTTAAATGATAGGCCCCAAACCATAAAAATCCCAGAAGAAAACATAAGCAGCAAAATCTCGGACATAGCTCATAGCAATATTTTATCAGATATATCTTCCCAGGCAAGAGAAACAAAAGAAAAAATAGACAAATGGGCCTACAGCAAACTAAAAAGTTTTTGCACAGCAAAGGAGAACATCAACAAAATTAAAAGACAACGTAGAGAATGGGAGAACATAGTCACCAATACATCTGATAAGGGGTTAATATCCAAAATTTATAATGAACTTATAAAACTCAACACCCAAAAAACCACACCCACACACACACACACACAAACAATTAAAAAATTGGCAAAGGACCTGAATAGACACTTCACCAAAGAGGACATACAGATGGTCAACAGACATATGAAAAGATGCTCAACATCACCAATCATCAGAGAAATGCAAATTAAAACCACAAAGAGGTATCATCTCATACCTGTCAGAACAGCTATCACCAATAAATCAACAAACAACAAGTGCTGGCAAGGATGTGGAGAAAGGGGAACCCTTTTGCACTATTGGTGGGAATGCAGACTGATATAGCCAATGTGGATAACAGTATGGGAAAACCTCAAAAAATTAAAAATGGATCTGTGTTTTGAACCAAATTCCACTTCTGGGAATATGTCAGAAGGAACCCAAAACACTAATTTGAAAGAACATAAGCAACCCTATGTTCACTGCAGTGTTATTTACAATCATCAGGATATGAAAGCAGCCCAAGTGTCCATCAGTAGATGAATGGATAAAACGACTATGGGACATTTACACAATGGAATACAACTTGGCAGTAAAAAAGAAGAAAGTTTTACCCTTTGCAACAGTATGGATGGACCTGGAGAACATTATGCTAAGTGAAATAAGCCAGTCAGAGAAAGACAGATACCATGTGATTTCACTCATATGTGGAATTTAATGAACAAACTGAACTGACAGCAAAACAGAGACAGACTCATAGATAGAGAGCAGATGACAGCTAAATGGCGGACAAGGGAAGGACAGAGGGGTGGAGCAAAGAGGAAAATGGACAGCACTGTGGTGATGATTGCAGAGGGGGGTAATGAGGAGACTAAAGGGTAATAGAAAAAAAACTACAATAAAAAGTAAAAATTTTTAAAAATTAAAAAAAGAATAAAACAGTTTTTAAAAAATGTGGCTAACTTGAGACAGATAAAAGCAGGTTGCCTTTTCCTTGTGGAGAAACAAAATCTATCATCCTAATATTATCCATCCTTCAAAGCTCCACTCAAACCACATGTCTTCAATAACTTTCTTCTAATAGCCCTTAGGTATAGTGATTTTTCCTTTATTAATCATGTAAATGCAGCACATTATTGTGGAAAGAGGCCTGGACTTTAATCAGTAAGTCTAAATTCACATTCTGGGTTTATCAGCTATGCGTCCTTTGGCCACTTTCTTAAATCTCTGTCTGCTTCATCATCTCTTAATTGACACTTAGTAGCTCTCAATCCCATAGGACATTTGTGAGAATTGGATTCTAAATGTGTTGACATATTAAACACAAGGTACACCCTCAAATGTCCAAGAGAATCTTGTTTCATTCATTCATTCAACTTTGGATCCCTAGCGTGTGCTAGCTACTGGAATAAAGGCAACAGTTACTAATGATACCACACACGACTGCCATCAGGTAATAATTTTTCCTGTGTATAGCCCTCAAATTAGAATGAGGTTAGAGATTATACCTTATATCTATACACACATTACCCAACAGCATGTGACAGAGTGCTTTGAACTTAGGTAGTTACAAAAATACTTGCAGACAATTTGACTAATCAAAAAGTGGTTAGATTTCTATATATAACTTTTCACACCTGTATCTCAAAGCAAAGCAGGAGTAACATCACTTTGAAAGCCTAGCTACATGAAGACTCACCTGACAGCTCACATCCATCCCCGCTTCCAACAGCACCTGAACGACTGCTTTGTGGCCGTTGCGCGCAGCCAGGTGCAGCGGCGTGTGCTTGCGAGTGTTGCAGCTCATCAAGTTGGGGTGCGCGCTGATGATCATCTTGACCACTCGAAGCCGTCCGTACAGCGCCGCCAGGTCCAGGGGTGTTTCCAGCTTGCTGTTCCTGATGGTGGGGTCAGTGAGCTCCTCTAGGAGAACAGCGACTACCTCCGAGTGTCCGTACTGAGCCGCACAGTGCAGGGCAGTTTCATTTTCGTTGTTCTGTTAAGACAGACATGGAAAATGCAAGTTTTCAGAAATTCAGTTAGATAGCAAACTTCAAACTGAACCGTTTTAAACCTGACATGGTTTGAAAATATGAGTTTGTCGACTTTAGTAAGTATTCCTCATAGAATTTTATATCTGATAAAAAGTACGTATCATTTATTACACCAAAAATATCACGTTTGACTGTTATCACTTCGATAAGAAAACAAACATCTAACTTTTCCCTACATTATTCATTCCATTTTCCAAGCGTGATAAATGACTTTGCCATGTTAGTCGCCGGCCCTGCTGGGCCCAGGCGGTCAGTGCCATCTGCACTGCGTACCACACCTCCACAGTACCTGTTAATAAGAGAGATTAATAACAATTACAACAACACGCTCTCCATGGACTGGCTTTCCAAAAGACAAATGATTAGTAAATTCTTCCTTTCTTTCTTTCTTTCTTTTAGGTACACGGATGAAGTTTCAACGTGGCTGCTCCTTTACATCCTTAGTTTTAAGACTTCTGTTCAGCTGGTTTCAGATGGCTCTGCAGGTGGACTGTTCTATAATTTAGTTGTGATTTTGATGTGGTCACAGGACAGCATTCACCTACTCTGCCACACTGACCTGTGTCCCCCACTGATTAGTAAATTCTTGACAATGAAAGACTTGAAGAGAAGTCTCCCAAATTAAGTTTCATTTTATTTTCCATATCAGTAAGAGAATGAAGACAGACTGGTGCCCTAAGAAGAAAGCAAATAGAAACCAAAACACAAAGTAATAGAAATGAAAAAAGAATCTCATTTCAAAAGACCTTTTTTTATATTTTAATTCATCTGTTCAGCATCAAAAAAAAAAAGTGTTTCTGTTTAAGACATGCAATTACAGTCTTTATGGCACTGAAAACTTTTGTTTCAAATATGGATGAATTGTAGGTGGTTTTTCAATTTTTTTATTTTTGTGTCATTTAAAAAATATTTGGATACTCTGGTTTCTTTGCAGGTCCTGGAGCGCATGCTAGGGGCAACTGATTGATGTTTCTCTATGGCATCAATGCTTCTCTCCATCTCTTTCTCCCTCCCTTCTCTTCTCTCTAAAAATAAATAAAATCTTAAGGGAAAAAAAAAAAGCTAACATCTTGTTTAACCTTGGATTGTTTTCCCATCTTTATTATTTCAGGTTTGCTTTGGGGCACTCAGACAGTTTTAGGAATAGCCACCAGATGGCTCATACCACAAATGATTTTTTAACTTTTGGTGTTCTGAAGAACAGAACAGCCTTCTCGTAAATTTCCTTTTACCACAATATGCCGATAAAGATAGCCCTATCTGTCATTTTTTAAAGATCAAATTTATAAGTTTACTCTCATAAAAACATTCTGCATTTTGTAACCTAACACATTTTATTGTGATAAATATTAATAAGACTTCCAATGAATAAAATATCTTTCTTAATTAGTTCTTTCTACAACTGTATTTTTGGAAAACAAATATTTTTCTTCCCTTTGCTCTTTTATAGCTAGTGCTAGTATTACTCTTTATTCTGTAGTCTGAATTTCAGCAAGAGGCCCGTGAAGTCTGTATCTATTTGAACAACATGCTAATTATACTTTATTAGATGTGCTTGCCCTAGAGTAACCTACTTGCATTGACATTGGACAACTGCCAACCTGCAGCTTAATGCCCTGGATGAAATTCAATTGTTGGACTGCATGCTGGTTTTCGAATATAGTTTTACAAAATGGGAACAGTAGGGGGCATGCAGAGCTCAAGATGTTTGTTATCACACGGTTTAGAGGACCTTATTTTCTTTATAAGGTCTGGAATCTGTGGCCTTATTTATGTAGAATACTGACAATAGCTTTCCTTTTTTAATATGGCTGTCATGTGTAATGTGGATATTATCTACTTGCAAATATTATGACTTTGTCAGTATCAACTGCTGCTGTGTTTTACTCAACTTACTCTGAGTATACACACATACACAAAATTTTTAACTTAGTTTGTGATTAGCAACTATATATACTGTATTTTGCATTTTGATTCATAAAATTGTACTTAATGTGAAAGCACTATGTAAATGGTAAAGCACTATACAAATGATAGCTATCATCATTCTTTAGCATTTAAAATTTTATTAAGAAAAGCTCTAATTCACATTCCAAATGTGAATTCCATTCTATCCTTAAATATTCAGCAACTACAAAATGGATGCTTATATATGGCAGGTAAAAAAATATCACAACTACTTCCTTTCTGTATTTGTGATTTTCTTGTCAACAAATATCTTTACAAATGCCCAACTTAGTGCCTCTGTACTGTATACAAATGCCAAAGCATTTTTCAAATTTTCCTGTAGGAAGTTCAGCAGTGGAAAGGTCTTTAGCAGAGTAAAGACAAAAATAATCAATTTTTCACTGTAGCTTTGCATTCTTAAAAATCCAGAAAAATTGGAGTATGAACAAACATTTCACAAGCGCACCTGTTCATTGACTCGGGAATGTGATGGTCCGTGATGAATAAGAATCTTCACAATTTCCTCATCTCCTTTCCAGGCAGCCAGGTGAATGGGAAAATAACCTTTGTTGTCTGCTACATTTGTAGATGCCTCATACTGAAGTAGTTTGACAACTATTTCTCTAAGAAGGAAAAAAAAGAAAAATTTAAAAAACACATACAGAAAAGAAAAGAAGCTCAATGACACCGATTTTATGACACAGATCATTATAAAACTATACTATATGCTGGCTGGCAGTTAGGAGTAATCTTTCAATGTACTGAGATGTAAAATTGGGTTTAAGGATCTGCTTAATCATTTGGCTACTAACTTA
This sequence comes from Glossophaga mutica, assembly GCA_039655065.1. Taxonomy (NCBI): domain Eukaryota; kingdom Metazoa; phylum Chordata; class Mammalia; order Chiroptera; family Phyllostomidae; genus Glossophaga; species Glossophaga mutica. The sequence continues at coordinate 17,031,889 of CM077304.1, read as the reverse complement.
CCGGAAAAACCAGCACCACCACGTACACACAAATACAGCACTGACCAACCAATGAAACCACTGAAGAGAATTCATTTGGCAAAATGTACATATATATACATATATATGCACACATACATATATAAATATACATATATAATAACTGAATGAATTAAGTAAAAATTTAAAAGCCTACCTCTTCCCAACAGTGGGAAGTCACCCAAGATGCACCTTTGTGGCATTTTTAAAAAGTAGTTCTTTTCAAATATCTCATACTTGAGATTTAGCCTAAAGAAAAGCTTGAAGTACAAGTAAACTTTTTAAAAAAAAAAAAACGTTATGACACTACCAAGAGACATTTAGGAAGTTTATGCATCATTCCTATTGAGAAGTGGAATACAAAAACGAGGGTGCAGACAAAGCAGACAGCACAACACGAAGGGGGCTCTTACAGTCTACCTGCAGTACAGGCCAAGGTTAAAAAAAAAAAAAAAAAGTTTAACTACTTTTCAGCCATACCACACAGTGCTTTGAATGTGTATTACTCATGCTTCTCTGCTCCTTCACCTTTGTCCTCTGAAGCCTAAGAAATCATTTCAAGAGGGAAATTTATTTTAGAGACAAGTTCTACCACTGATGCGATTTCAGGACATACTCAATATATCCTACGTATAGGATTTTGTACTAAATCCCCACTACGTTTTCAAAGTACAAATTGTGAATTGTAATACTCAAGCTCCAGATGAATTAATTCATAATTACTAGTGTATTGAACTTTGTAACAAACAATCAAAAACAATCATTATGAAAAACTTTATTTTCATTTGGATACATTTAAAAAGCAAATTATATTACTTTCTAAAAGAAATTCTAGATAAATAAACTCATATATATATATACATATAAGAAATTACAATATATTCTAAAGTTGTTTTTTATATATAACAAATCACCAGTGGTGAGAACGAATGTAACAAAAGAGCTAAATTTAAATATTTCATAAATCCAGGCTTTAAATGTAACAAATGGGAAAAGGTGGAGGAAGTTTGAATAGAAGTTAGTTAGAATTCTGACAGCCCACTGTAGGCATTTAGAACAAGTCACCCAAGATGCGCCTTTGTGGCATGTGTATTGTTTGGACCTAAAATTAATTGAGACCCTGAAGGCCTAAGAGAAACTACTGCCCCACCACACCCCCAACCAACTAGAGGAATTTAAATTAGGGGCCTTTTCCGTAATAAGAGTTATTACTTTGACCTATCTATATGACAGGACAAACATCTCATTACTGAACATCTGGTCTGCTTTTCGGATCAGCAAACGTCCTTCTTCCCTTCTGAAGCCTCAGGAGTCTAACCACATTCCTTAGCCCAGGATGTCACACAGACCTCATTTTGCCTGTCTGTTTCTAAACCTCTCCTGTGTGCAGGGTCTCCGACTCCCCTGTATGCCAGGTTTCCACACATACATCTATAATTAAATTTGGTTATTTTTCTGTTGTTAATCTATCTTGTGTCAAATTGATTAAATCAGTTGATTAAACTGAAAGGCAACAGAATATACGGCCCCAAAATATGACTGTTTGACATAAGGATTATTTTAGGTGGATTACTTTTAAGAATGGGGAGGGGCTTTGAAAACTGAGAAGTTGCCCTTTTGTAAGAGACTTGACATTTACATGGGAAATCTCTATTTGTTAGGGCGCCTCCCTCTGTGTACTAGGAGAAAGATAACTCAGTTTCTAGAAACTTTTATCAACAGAGAAGGCAGCTCCTACCTCTTTTGTACTGTGCTTTTTCTGACAACCTCCTGTAACTGGCCTCCCCCTCACTCCCCAACATCTTCATTTGTCTTTAGCTGGAAATGGTATTTGAGGTGGTGGTGGCTTGGACATGCAGAGGGAGTTACTCAGCCTCCCTGGGTCTCTGCCACATACGCAGGAAATATACATGTTATTAGGCTTCTGTTTTCTTTCCTTCCTGTTATTTTGGCTTTTTATTATGGGGGGAGGGGGTGTGAAAGAGGAAGTCTTAGCCAAGAACCTAAAAAGATGGAGTGAAAATTATTTTTCCTTCCGCACACTTGGACCATGGACTTAATTGATAAATGCATGAAATCATGATGAAATAATCAAGAATATATGGTTGAAATATTTAGGAAGTTCCAAGGAGTCCTCAATTAAGTCCTCATTTTTCTATTAAGATTTCAGAGAAAATAAGTTTTTTTTAATTTTATTTAAAAACCAGTATTATTTTATATCTCATTTTAGAAAATTTGAATTTGAGTCCCAGCTCTACACACTATCTAATAATATGACCCTAAAAAACTATGGAGCCTCATTTTTCTTCTTCTTTTCTGTGGGGGATATTGCAATAATAATAATGCCTACTAGTCAAGACTGGTGAGATTTTTAAATAAGATCATAGAACAGAAGCCACTTGATAAATAGTAAAGCACTATACAAATATTAGTTCTTGCTCCAAGTAAAATTAAAATCCTGTAAAAGTAAAAATGCCTTCAAGGAAATCACCTTTGCAGAAAAGAATCTGCAAATCAGAAGGACACTTGAAGGTTGTCCAATTCATATATGTCTCCTAGCCTGGGCCATGTAAGAGTTATTACACAGGGCCTTCCATTCTGAGATAAATAACTGTAATGAGGTAAAAAGGATTCAATACCTATGAATAGTAAAAGCAGATAAAAATCAGAAGGTCTGGTTTGAAGTACCAACTCTCTACTACTTACTAACTTGGCTTCTTTGGGCAAATCAAATAACTTCTACCTGTCTCTCAGATATTGTTGAAATAGACTTTAAATTCTACATCTCTTTGCCAGTCTCAAGTGGTTGTGGTGTGAATTAAATGAGAAACAGGTATGACTGTAAAATTTCACATAATCGATCACTATTCTCAAAGCAGACTACTACAATATTAAGCAACTTTTTTTTTAATGGACGTATTTCAGAATTTAAATAAAAGGCAAAATAATACCAAAGGAAGCACAATTAAATTAAATACCTGATTCTGAAAGGCAGAATTTTTCCACCACAAAATAGCCTTTTCTAAATTTATGTAGTAGAGAAAGATAAGGGTTTGAATTTTATTTCTTATGCCTAAGAAAACTAAAATAGATATATTCTGAACCTTCTAAAAGCATTTCGATTCAAAGGGTAAAGAGGAAAATTTAACAAGATCATCAATCCTATTTTCCTTCACTCTCATTCAGAATTTCATTTCTTCTTTGGCTCATTTCTTATAGGCTTTTTCTAATAATGTATGTGATATGCATTCACTATTTGTCAGAAAAATTTAAGACGAACTGAAAACACTAACTTACTGATCATTTATATTGTGTATTATTTTGTATACATTGTATATTATATTGTGTATATTATTTTGAGTCAAAGGCAATTAAAACCCAACAGATTCAGGAAAAACTCCTTACCTCCCCCTCAACTGCCTAAATTTGAATTGGAAAGGGGACCTAAATCAAAAAGAGAGCTAGTATTAAAGATACCTTTTGACCTAAGAATCTTTTCCTGCATAACAGGGCAAGCTTTGTTTTCCAAACATCTCCTCTCACCTTCCTATGAATGGCCTTCCTCCCCTGTGGATCTTCGGACCTCTACCCCTTATTGAGCTCGAGGTGTTACATAAGCCTCAATTACCTGGCTGCCTTTGGGATCTCACATTTTTATGGAGCTCCTGTACATATGTCATTAAATTTGTTTTTCTTCCTGTTAATCTCCCTTACATCAACTTAATTATTAGACCAGCCAAATAACCTAGAAAGGAAGAAAATATTTTTCCACATGTATACCACTATCTAATATCTAAATTTAAAAAACAGACATGTATGTTTATGCAATGACCTTTGGTAGGTAAACAATAAGATTCTAATTAAATACCATTACTTTTATTTAAGATTTTAAAAATTTATTCACTTTATTAAATTTGTTTGTTTTTAAATGTAAACCTATTTTTAAATTTTTATTTAAGTTCAGCTTTTCATATCAGAGATATGAGGCAATGAACTGGCTGGGCTCAGATTTCTAATGTGAAAGTATACGTGTGAAATAGAAAGTTATATCTCTAAGTAAGTGCCTGGCTTACTGAATCATAATGACAAATTGTCAATAATCTTTCTTCTGCTGTATGTATGTATACCCCATGTAATATGAATTACATGGGCCTCTTTTACACAGACTCATTCAAGTTAAATTTCAGGTCCTTCCCATAGTATCTACACTAGATGAGTAGTCAACACTAGGATCCCACCAAATCGATATTTTCTTAATTTTTATTTAAGTTGCACATTATATACTTTAGAAGTATCAACAAATAAACATGTTGAGTATGCTTGACTATCTAGTATAGAATACTAAGTTTTATGGATGAACAATGCCTATAGAATAGCAAGCAGAGAAGTAACACCTATTTATCTTTAACATAAAATGGTATTTTTTCTTTTTTAAAAAAGATTTTATTTATTTATTTTTAGAGAGAGAGGAAGGGAAGGAGAAAAAGAGGGAGAGAAACATCAATGTATGGTTGCTTCTCAAGTGCCCCCAACTGAGGACCTGGCCTGCAACCCAGGCATGTGCCCTGACAGGGAATCGAACTGGCAACCCTTTAATTCACAGGTCGGCACCCCATCCACTGAGCCACACCAGCCAGGGCTGGTACTTTTTCTTACATGAAGCATTTGATAAGTAAGAAATGATATAAAGTTCTAAATTGAATGTGATTGATGGGATCATAGGAAAAATAATTTCATTTCCCAGAAGCTAAACAAAATATCAAATAAATTTAATAATAATCTAATTTAAATCTTTGCAACATCTGCAGCTTGAGGCTAATATATATAAGTTTGGGTAAAAATAAGAATTTTAAAAGTACTGATTTTTGTTACTGTATTTAATTTTTTTCATTTTCTGATACTGCTGATTAATATTAAATGTTTTTTAAGAAGTTTCAATATATGGTCTGAGTGAAATTAAACTAATTGGGAAAATTCAAAATTCAATTATTTTTACCTCAACAGCAAGTTTCCCTACAATTAAATCACTACCAAATACATTTATTTTGTTCTTCCCTCCCTTGCTTGTTTGTAGTCAAAAAAACTTTGAAATAAGTGCAAATCATCGTTATATAGCTATAATATTAACAAAACTAACGAAATTCTCAAATTCATGAAGGTTCTGCTGATTTCAAACTTTCTTGAAGATTTACATCTCCCTAATGGTAATAAAGTGGCAAATTTAAATAATTTAAATCAGGGGACGTATCTGTAATAAGAATTATTACCAGAAATAACTTACGATCTATCCATAAGGCAGAGCAAACTTCTACTTACTGAGTTATCTGCTCTTACCATCCTGCCGACGACCTCCCTCCCCTCTGAAGCCCCAGGCGCCTCCATCAGCCTCAGCTCAAAGTCACACAGACTTCACTTTAACCTTCTGTCTTTGAGCCTCTCACATATGTGGGGTTCCCATATGTATTTGTGCAGTAAATTTGGTTACTTTCTCTTGTTAATAATTTGTCTCATGTTTCGATTATTAGATGAGCCAGAAGAATATAGAATGGTAAAGTAAAATTTCTTCCTCCCCCACACTGGGGGGAGTAGTAATTAATGAATTACTACTCAGAAGAGAATGTAGAAATACAGGAGATAGACAATGGATTGTCCATATTAAAAGAGAGAGCCGATAATAGATAGGTCTGTAGCCTATCTGAAATAACCTATCTATAATGGTTGCTAGTGGACTTTGCTCTACTGCCCATGATTTTTGTATCATTTGAAGGTAATAATTTTCTAACATGCAATTACAAATAACCCAAGAAATCATCAATAGAGTATATTTTCTACTGTGTATTGATATGGCTAAGCAGAGATGAATTGTCCAATTTAAAATAATGTATTTTGGGTATAAAATGCTGCTTCAATGTGGACTAACTAGTGTTAATAAAGAAATGCTACCAATAAAACATACAAAATAAGAGAAAATGAGCTTACTATACAGTAAGAAGTATTTAGATAATAGGTTGGCAGCAGGCAAAAAGCCTGTGCTCAAAGCAAAAGAATTAACTACGGCACCCTGTAACATTACTTCCAGCTCTATGATTCCATAAACTTTAGCCTAGAAATCATAATGCTTCTGGAAACAATCTAGAGCCAATGGCTACAACAATAGCAACAAACATGGAAATGATGTGTTTCTTTGCTGACTACTGAGGCTTCCTTGGAAAGAATACAACATAATAAATTGTTCATTACCTATGCTAAGCGAAAATAACAAAGACAAAGAAGAGAAAAACCATTCTTCTCCAGCTCTGAGATATATTCTACAACATTTTTTTCTCCTTCAAATACCTTTTCTTAAGTCAACAGTAAAATTAGCATTCCATTAATTTTACTATTGAAAACAGCAGTTGATGATAAAGGGAGGCAGGCCAGAAATACATGATGCAACAGAGAAAAGCCAGCAAGAGTTTCGGAAACTGATGTGCATACAGCCACAAAAGGGGGAGAACGCAGAGCACTGGTCAAGTCATACACTTTGAACTAGAACACTTGGAGTCTAGACATAACCCCACCTTCTATCTAAGTGGCCACTAAGTCACTTATCCAGAATGACCTTGTTTCTCCATCTATAAACGAGGGAAGTGAGGACGGTAGCGTAGAATAAATTATCTCTAATTTTAAAAGTCCATGAATAATTTCAATGATTTAAAATAAAGCAATCTTATACTCTAGATGAAAATCCATATTTCAGAGTTGTAGCACCATAGTGCATAAATGACCCACAAATGTACTAAAACACTATAGTATAAAATAGTATATAACTGGGAGAAACAAGGAAAAATATCCAGTCTTTATATTCAGTACATTAAACTGAGGCCTAGAGAGGTTAATTAAATGGCTCCAGGTCATATAACTAGCAGAGATGAAATGGGATTAGAAACTTCCTGCTTTTTTCCCAGTGCCTATAGAATGACACCACATAAAATCTCTCTAGAAAGTGTTAAAAAGAAAAGATAAATGAGATCTTCAGGTAGGCAAAGCAGAGATATAGAATTCTCAGAGAGTATCTGCAATTAAAGAGATCTTTAAAAAATATCCAATAAAATCCCCAATCTCTTTGTGATGATCTTAATGAATGCCCTTCAATTCACTTAAATTAGCTTCACTTTGTATGTAACCAATAGAAACTAAAAATTATGCATTAGGCCATAATTAGGCCACAGGGAAATATACCTCAATGGCCAGAACTTCTTAAGCCATTATGGATAAATCAATAACATTTACTAAGCATTTCAGATCAAGGAGAGATATGAATGCTAATCCATTTTGGGACAACATTATTTTGAGAAGTGCTTATACTGCCATTCCGAGAGAAAAAAAGAATAGTGTAGGTCAAATGGTCAGGCCCAAGATCTTTTGTCTGTTATTTGTCAGCTTGTGATCCCAACTGGAACTTCAGGGAATCCAAACCTAAGATGCCAAAGAAGCCATTGGCGTTGTATACCGTGGGCTGATCTAATTTGGCTTTGCTCCTGATGACCCAAGCACAAAGAAAAATATTCAGATGGTAAGGATCTGTACACATTTTCCGCTCTACTAGTTGAAAAAAACCTGGCAAAATACAGTGGTTTTAAGTTAGATGACATAAGATGATACAGAATAGGAAGTGGATGAAAAAAATGTAACTTGGAAAGTCTGCTACTAAGAATCCAAGTGATGAAACATTAAGTTTATGCTAGTTTATGTAATTCAGATGGCTCTTTAAAGAGAATAATAATTTTAGATTTATGCAGTAAGTTTTAAGATTAAAAAGGTATAGTGATAAATAACAACAAATATGATAAATTTCTTGAGTGAGAACTTTACGGTCATAAAATATGATCAAGTATGATGAAGTCCCTTGTGTTTCAATTCAAAGTAAAAATAAAATTTTAGGTGGAAAAGCAAAAGGTAAGCAGCATTTTTAAAATTAATTTCTTTTAGATTTTATGTGTTTATTGTTAGAGAGGGGAAGGGAGGGAGAAAGAGAGGGAAAGAAACATCGATGTGAGAAACACAGATCTGTTGCCTCCTGCATGCGCCCCAAGGGAAGGGCCTGCAACCCAGGCATGTGCCCTGACTGGGAATCCAACCAGTGACCTTTTCCTTTGCTGGACGATGCCCAACAGAGTCACACTGGTCAGGGCAAAAGATTAGTAGCAGTAATTACCACATGTGAAAAACTGAAGTGAAATGAAATAATCCATATCCGGGAAGACCAAATTGGATTATTAGAACAAAGAAAATACAGGAGGAGGAGACACATGAAAAGTGTCACTTTTTTCTGATGGGGAAGGACAGAACATCTGAATCATCCAGAGGACACCTCCCACTTTGACTCTGTCACTAAACCGTAAGGTTATCCAGCTAAAACACTGGAAATGAAATGGTTGCTATGGTTACACATTCTTTCGCTCTTCATACTGTATACTATCACGTTATTTGAAACATAATTCCATAGGTTAAACAAGTTTAAAACCAGAAAGGCCATCATGAATGCAAAAAAATAAAAATAAAAAAAGGCATTTTAGCTAAATTTGAAGGATTCTGAAGTGGTTCATAAAAGCACCCATGGCTCATAATAACAAGAATCGATTAAGATTTCACTGCTCGTGAATAATTCCATGTTAGGTGAAGATGCCAAAGGTAGGGTGGTATTAAATGGCTTTATCCCATCCCTCCCCAAAGCTACACATGAGTGACATGTTCTGCCACTTCCTTCACTCTGGGTGAAGGAAGACATCTGATGATCTCAGAGGAATTCTCTCAGTTTATACTCTGCACATAATCATCCTCAGCAACATTGCTACCATGTTTAACTTGCAGGTGTTGCTACCTGATGCCTCTCCAAACTCATGTAAGCCCAGGGGACTTAGGGGAACAAGACAAAACTATCGTCAGACACAATTAACTTCATCACATGTAACTAAATACAAGGATTCCAGTCCAAATAAGTGGCACTTACTTATGTCCATTTAAGGCCGCATGGTGTAAAGCAGTGTAACCCGAACTGTCTGTGCAGTTCACATTGGGGCCTCGCCAGATGCTGCAAACAGAGCACAAGCGCAGAGTTAACGTTAGGCAGGACGGTGCTTTCAAACACAAAGACGCCTGACGGCCCCACCGCCAGCAGCAGGTCCCACAGGAAGATTCTAGTCATGTGAAAATGGTCGCCATCTTTCACACACACCCCCTCGGAACAAAAACTTCATTTACTTGATGCAGGGAAATGATTGGGGAATATTACTAATTTCAGAAATGATTAGCAAATACAGGCCCCGTGCCATATATTAAAATCTGGATCCAACATTTCCCTATTTATGTCATTACTTAAATATTGGAAGCAATTAAAATTCAGCTACCGTATTATATACTAAAGAATAAAGATTTATGACATCTGTCTCTTCCCTTTTAATACTCATTCACTGAGATGGCAGTGATTTGAAGAATTTTTAGGATGTTTTTACATAATAGGAAGAATACTCTGGCAATAACATATAACTATACAAAAGTCCATTTTATCCTCCATGACTAAAATTACAGAAACGATTTGTAGCTTTTGAATAAATAAGGGATTGAAAGACCCTTTTCCAGAAATAGGCCGAAAAAAATGACTTTACTAATGTTCCTGATGATATGAAAGCCATCAAAACTAACATCTAGTGATAAGCTAATTTATATATTCACAAAATATTTATCATACCCCAACTGCATGTCCCATGGTAAGCTAGGCACTGAGAATACAAAATCGTAACTCAAGGCCCTTCTTTACAAGAATAGAGTCTAATGGGGAAGACAGACATACAATAACAATTACGACGTAATCAGATGACTGAAGTGCCAGAGAGCACACGGGCTTCTCTGAGAAGAAATAAGCAGCTATTCTGAATGAGAGATCATAACTGACTTAAATTAAGGTGGGACAGGCAATAAAAATGAGTGGAATGTACTTATTCAAATGCTAATTGAAAGGATAAACTTTTTTTATTTTTCAAGTTGACATTCAATATTATTTTATATTTGTTTCAGATGTCCAGCATAGTGGTTAGACAATTATATAATTTATGAAGTGATCCCCCTGATACTTCTAGTACCCACCTGGCCCCATACACGGTTATTATTACACCGCTGACTACATGCCCTGTGATGTACTTTACATTCCCATGACTATTGTGTAGCTTCTTAATCCTTCACGTTCTCCACCCAACACCCCCACCCACAACCCATCCTATCTGGCAACCCTCACTTTGTTCTTTATGAGTCTGTTCCTGTTTTCTTTGTTTATTTTGTTCTTTAGATTCCACATACAAGTGAAATCATGTGGTACTTGTCTTTCGCTGTCTGACTTATTTCCTTAGCATAGTACCCTCTAGGTCCATCCACGTTATTGCGAATGGGCACTCCCTGACTGTAAGACTATGATAAAGCTCTAGTAAACAAGACAGATAGTATGGTCTTAGAGTTAAGATAGACCAACAGAGCAGATAAAGGATTAGAAAGTCAATTTAGACCTACACACACATCCAATTGATTTTGACAAAGGTGCAATGGCAATTCATTAAAGAAATGAATTATCAAAAAAGTGTCTGGGACAAATGAACACCCTCGGGCCACAATAAATAAAAAGTGTCTTGATCCATACCATGTCAGATTGTACACAAAAATAACTTGGAAACGAATCATAGATTTTAAAAGTAAAACCTGACATCATAAAACTTCTACAAAGAAAATGTAAGAAAAATTTTTGTGACCTTGAGTTAAGCAAAGATTTCTTAGATATGACACCAAAAGTATGAACTCCATGAGAAAATTTGACAAATCAGACTTCATCAAAATGAACAGTGTCTGCCCTTCGAAAATGCTATTAAGAGAATGAAAAGGAGATGAACTGAAAGAAAAAAATTGCAAATCACATTTTCTAACATATTCTTTGATCTGGAACAGAATTTTAAACCCCCAATTGCACTAATAAGAAAATCAGCAATCCCATTTAAAAGTGGGCAAAGATTTGAACAGATACAACAGAGGAGACATACAGATGGCAAGTAGGAACATGAAAAGGTGCTCACATCATCTGTCTTTAGAGAAATGAAAATTAAAATCATGAGACACTACCATGAGGATTCAATTAAAAAGACTTCAAACACCAATGTTCACGGCCATATACATCAACTACGACTCACACACTGCAGGTGCTCACGTAAAATAGTACCACCATGTTGGGGAAAAATTCAGCCATTTCTTAAAGAGTTAAATATACACCTACCCTGCAATCCAGCCATTTCGCTCTAGGTATTCAGTCAAGAGAAATAATGGCATATGTCCACATCTAGACTTACACAGAAAAGACTCGTTACAGCTTTATTTATAATAGCCCCAAACTGAAACAACCCAAATATCCATTAACAGGCAAATGGATAAACAAACTGTCATGTATCCATGCAATGGGGTACTACTCAGAAATAAAAAGGAACGAAATATTATGACGTTTCCCACAGCATCGCTAGAAAATCTAAATCAGCCTCTCAGATCCCCTCCTCTTCTTAGAGTAGCGTAAGGGGAGATACATTCTCTGGAATGGATGAAATGCACGGTCTCTAGGCTAGAGCAGCAATTTTCAAGGTTTTTCAACTCATGGCACCCATAAACTACTTACTAAAACTCTGCAGCACATCAAAAACCACATTATACTTTTGGCCAATCTGACAAAAAATTAGCTATAACTTTGATTCATTTGTACTAAACGGCTATCGCTGCGTTGGCTGTTGTCATTTTTCTATTTGACGATATGAGAGAAAAGAGTCAGCGCCCTGACTGAACAGTCAGGTAGTGCACATTTTAAAAATTCTTGCAGCACACTGGTTAAAATCACTGCACCAGAGGATAACGGGCAGAGTGGAAGACAAGGGTGTTAAATGGTGTGAGGTGGGGAACTGAACTCCCTCCATGCACAATAACTGAAACAATTTTTCAGGACTATTTATTGAATTGTGTTTTTCATTTGCTGCTTATTTCAAATGTCAACTTTATCTTACACTAAATTCTTACATGTACTGCTAGTCAGTTCTAGGGGTTCTCTTGTATTCATTGATTTCTCTATTCTGGTTCTGGAACCACATTTCTTTAGCATAGTTTATAATTGGCGATAGACTCTAGACACAAGTTATTTATTATATAAATTTAATAGTATAAAAAGAGAAAGCTCAGGAATGGCCATCAGAAAAGGAAAAATTTGCCCTGGTTGGTGTGGCTCAGTGGATTGAGTGCCAGCCTGTGAACCAGAGGGTGGCCAGTTCAATTCCCGGTCAAGGCACATGCCTGGATTTCAGGCCAGGTCCTCAGTTGGGGGCACCTGAGAAGCAACCGCACATTGATGTTTCTCTCTCTCTTTCTCCCTCCCTTCCCTTCTCTCTAAAAATAAATAAATAAATAAAATCTGTTTTTTAGAGAAAAATTTAATTAGGGCTCACCTAGACCATGGATATTATGAAACCATTATAAAAAATAAGTTTGATCTACATGTAGTGGCCTTGAAAGTTAACCAAAACATATTAAGTTAAAAAAGCAAGTTGCAGAATACTGTGTGTATTAATATCCTAAGTGTTTTATGTACATCTATTAACTTATACCCACACAACTACAAAACAGATACTATTCTTTTCTAACTGTACAGATGAGAAAGGCCTGCATTAATAGAGAAAATACATTATTTACCTCTAAAATGTTTGAAGAGTAAAATTGTCATGTAATTCTTCAAGGAAAAACAAAAACGACAATAAAACACAAGGGGAGAAAAGCATGGGTTTGCTCCAGGTTGCGCAGAGCCTATAACACACCGAGAAACTTCATCTTCATTCTGTAGGCAACTTGGAACGAGAGGTTTATCACAAAGGTATTAAACACGTTGCTGACATGGTCAGGCAGGTGGTGCAGGTGAGAGCTCTCGCGACAGCTGGAAGGGAAACGGGGAACACACTGGTGGCAGCGGGTCAGGTTAGCAGTCTGTTTTAACAGTGAGACTTGTTGAGACAAGAAGCAGAGAAATGTGAACAATGAAGACACAGTGGTGGATAAAGAAGAGCGAAAACATCCAAACAGACACGCTTAAAATAAAATCTATAGGGAAATGGTACCCCTACGATAAGGTAAGAGTAAAAGAATGATGGAGGTTTCTACCACAAACGAAATGCATGGATGATGAGATGGCCCCTTAGAGCGGTGGTGCCCTGTGAGGAAAGCCAAGTTTCCACTAAAACTGACTAGAGCACTGGGTTGCTTGGGACCACCTCAGGCACAGGACAGAAAAGAAATAAGAAAATACTGTAAATTAACTTAGATTATTTTTAAAATTTTCTGTACATTATTAGACCTTATAAATATTTAGTAAGGAAAGATGTTGATATTCATAACTAAAATAGATTCAGGGTTGATAGATTTCCCTTACCTATACCATTTCAATTCCCCATTATTAGAAAAAAAAGGAGTTAATTATAACAGCATGAAAAAAAAATTCCAATGTCTGTCTCCTTTCCTAAACAGAATGGAAGCAGATATATCTTTTTTTAAACAAGAAAGTTTAGAATAGAAATTCAGCATATATATAAAAATACATTTGACTGCACCTATTGACAGAGGCTCTAGGCAGAATCCGCATATTCAGAGAACATCCACACACATTCGAAACACTATAAATAAGCCAGACCCAAACCTTCCAATCAAAAACTTAATCTAAAAAATAAACCCTGGTGTTTAAAAGCTCGGTGTGTGAGCTAACGTTCTATTTCATTCCAACTTTTTCCAATCCTTGCCTCTCATTTTTCTCGGATAATCTTCAAACTTAAAAGGAGGGTCTGTGTCAACTTAAAAGGCTGTTGTATAAAATGTAAGAGTTCTAAATAACTTTAAAGGATGTCTCAAAAAAGTTTTAACTGCTTAATTATATATTTATTCAAAAAAGGCAATTTACAGATCCTTAATCTTATTCTAACATACACTCAATCTCACCTCCTATACCTACTTGTCAATATTTTTAAATTCTGTATGAGAATTCTTGCCCAGAATGAATGTTCTGAGATAGTCTGAGATCCCTAATTACCCAAGATTCAATTTCCTTTGTTATACTATTTATACTAATATAACAAATCGACTTTCTTTTAGAACAAATATAAACAAAATAGGTTTTCCATAGAACTTTTAAATAACCAGGACATGATTCCGAGTTTTCACGTATTAAAGATTATTCCTAAATAAATTGTAAACTTGAGTTTCCTGGGCCAATATTCACATGTATAGAAAATAAGACTTAGGCACAGCTACTCCACAAACGATCACCTTTATGCCCTCTACCAACCTACGCCCAATGACCATCAGGAGCAACACAAGAGTGTCTCAGCTCTTGATTCTCATCTGACTCTTTACACTTGAGATCATTTCAGGGCTCCAGACACGAAAGCTCATACAGAAGGTGCATCAAGTGTCTCAGGCAGGGTCAGAGTATGTAGGAATGGTTTTCTGACAAACTGATCATTTCAAGCAATGCAAAGCAAAGTCCCTATTCTTTTCGATTTGTACTTTAATTGTTGGCTTCCATGTTTGGAGGAACTGCACAGACGTGCATAAGCTATTGACTACTGTGAGGAAAACCAAGGGTCCTTATGGCTTTGATTAAATTTAGTTTTAAATCCTGGCTCTAGAAATCATACCTCTCTCTACACACCCCTCAGATACCTGGCCTTTCCTCAAAAATCAGCAACCCAAAGGCCACAGAAGACAGTAGCCAGACCTGACCAATGGTCACAGGGTAGACCTCTGCCAGGCTGAAGACAACATCGTGCCCTGGCAGGTGTGGCTCAGAGGGTTGGAGTGTCATCCTGCAATGGAAGGGTTGTAGGTGTGATTCCCAGCTGGGGCACAGGCCTAGGTTTCGGGTTTCATTCCCCCATCCAGGCACATACCAGAGGCAACCGATAGATGTTTCTCTCTCTCCCTTCCTCTCTTTCTAAAAACAGTGAGAAAGAAATGTGCTCAAGTAAGGATTAAAAAAATAATAATAACATCTTGACCTAAGTTATGTTTCAGCTCACGAGCCCTAAAGTGGAAAGACCTGCTGACTATTTTCCCCTGAAACCAGACAGAGGGACCCCGGAAGAGACCTCAGAACTATTCTCAACACCTGGAAAAATGATTCTACCCTTACCTCACCTCCAACCAATCAGCAACCAGCACGACCCAAATCTCTAACCCACCCGTGTCTTGTGGTTTTGCCCTATATAATCTGTAACCTACACGTCATTGGGGAGTTGAGCTTTTGAGCATTAGCTTCCCATTGTCCTGGTTGGCACCATTCATAATAAAATAGCCAATATTTCTCCACCACAGATCTTGGTGTCTAGCGTTGGCTCTGCTAACACTGGGTGGATGAACTCCTTCTGTTCTCCATCATAAGTTCTCTTCTTCAAGAGTGATGATATAATTGTATTATAATCAACTAGAAGTGTCTCATATTGGTCAAGTGGGTCTAGAGTAATGTGAGCCATATACATAAAGTTTCGATTGGCCACATTAAGAGGGTAAAAAGAAAGAGGGAAATTAGTTTTAATATATTATTTAACCTAATATATCCAAAATATCATTTCAACACATAATCAATATAAAAACTATAGAGGTATTTTTACATTCCTTTTTGTACTGTTTTCAAAATCAGTGTTTATTTTACACTTTATTTTGCACATTGCAATTAGAATGAGCCATATTTCAAGTGCTTTACAGTCTCCTGTGGACAGAGGCTACTCCACTGCACAGCACAAGGCTGATCCTATTTAATTACTTCCAGGAAAAAGAGAAAACTTAAGGTTACCTCTGATAACATAAAATGCTTTCTAAAAATAACTGAAAACACTGCTCTTTAGGAAATAAATGGCAGTTTTATTGAGACATGGAAAATTTAACAAATATAACAAATTTCTTACTTCTGAGAAAAAATATACAATATAATAGACCTAATATACAGTCACATCAGAGGCTGTAAATGCACAATTTTACATAAGTGAGCACATTAAGGAGCACCACAGCCAAAATTACACTAACCATTTTCTAAGGTAAAATATGGCCCTGGCTGGTGTGGCTCAGTGGATTGAGCGCCAGCCTGCAAACCAAAGGGCTGCTGGTTCGATTCCCAGTCAGGGCACGTGCCTGGGTTGTGTGCCAGGTCCCCAGTAGGGGGCATGCGAGAGGCAACCACACATTGATGTTTCTCTCCCTCTCTTTCTCCCACCCTTACCCACTATCTAAAAATAAATAAAATCTTAAAAAATATATGCATATATATGTATACACACACACACATTCTGAGTTGCCTGACACAACTCCCAGTAACATGGGCTCACACAGCAAACCAGAACTGAGTAACTGTGAGATAACTTCTTAAATTATAATCCCACAACTTAAAATCTCTCTACAATACATGCGGTACATGCTGCAAGACAGAATTTTAGACTATGAGAAGGAATTTGTAACTGTGCAGGGAACCACAGAATTAAGAAAACATGAGAGGAAAACTAGAGCATCTAATTTCAACCCAGTTTCAACTTTGTCACTAGTGCTAAAAGTGCAGAACATATTCTTCCCAGCCCTCATCTTTTCTTCTCTACCTGGATATAATTCCTGAAAAATAAACCAAAAGGCAAGGCAGATTAATGTCTCATTATTATGCAAATACTGATTTTGGGGGCCATTGTTCTTCTTACCCACATATTCTTTGCTTAGTAACAGTATTTCCAAGGATACTGTGGTAGGCAGAACAACGGTATCCCAAGGATAGACACATCCTAATCCCTGAAATCTGTGAATATGTTATATTGCATGGCAAGGGGGTATTACAGCTGCAGATGGAATTAAACTGCTGATCACCTGACCTCATCCTGCATTTTTTTCCTTACACACCTGCATTGGCTAGAACCGTTAAAATAATGAGGGAGTAATTCTTGTCTTAATGAATTTGATGACACGCCTGGTTGTCTTCAATATTTAGTATGATGTTTGCTATTAGATCCCCATAGATACCTTACCTTTCGCCATATTAAATAACTTTTTATTCCTTCAGTAATGAACAAAAATAGGCATAACAGCATAATGAATAAAAGTACAGACTCAGAATTCAAACTGCCTAAGTTCAGATGCTGATTCCATCTCTGGCTGCATGACCTTGGGAAAATTACATGGGTACCTCAGTTTCCTCACCTATAAAATGAAAATACTGGTAATAGCTACTTTGTAGGGTTGTTACAAAGATTACACCAGACAGTCCACGCAAAGTGCTAGCACAGTGCTGACACCCAGTGTCATCATTAGCTCTGCAGGAGGAGCAATCCAGAATGCACCTCTGGCGTGTTCAAGTTACTTAGGATGCCCTTCAGGGTGATCGAACGGGCTTTCCCTTTTCGTACATTAATATACTTAATTCCTGATGAAACTATCACTTAGACTCATGGAAGTAAATTTGTCTGTGTTTGGATTATATTTTTAAATATAATCCTAGATTGCTACTTGGAATGTAGAATTTTGTGTCCATAAGTCATAAGTAAAATCAGTCTCCTGTTTTCTCGTTTATTTCAGTTTTAGTGTCAGAGTTACATAAACTGAAGTTTTATGCTTTTTTTCTAATCCCCAGAGTAAGTCAACTTACATAGAAATTTGCTATTATTTGAATATTTGAAAAAGCAAACATGTAACATCATCTAGGACTAGCACTTTTCTGGAGTAAATCCTTAAAACGTCCTATTTGACTTTATGCTGTGGTTACTGACCTAGCAATACAGTCGACTTCGTCTTCCACCAAATTTATATTGCTGTAAATTATGTTTTCTAGGAAGTCAATTATTTCCATTTTCATTCTCTAACTTATTGAAAAACTATAGATATTTTATTGTAATTATTATCTTCTGTATTTGCACCATTTTCCATATTACGTTTCTCTTCTTGGACTGTGTAGGTGGTTCTATTTCATTGTCATATTCAAAGATTCAGTTAACTTTATTTTTTACCAAACATCTATTGGATATGTTATTTATTCATCTATTGTTTACTTTCTAATTTGTTGCTTTCTGTTCTTAACTATAAAAATTCAATCTATTATATTCACTTTCCTAGCTCTTTAAGTTGAATGCTAAACTCATTTAATTGATTCTTTCTTATTTAAAAGTTAAAAGCATTACAGGCTATGACATTTCTACTGAGGATGATTTTGTCCACATCACTTAGGTTTCGACAAGTCCTATTTTCATTTCAATTGTTATATATACAGTCTGTAATTCAGTTTTGATATCATTTTTACCATAAAAATTAGTGCTTGTTTTTAAATTTTTAACTGCTTAGATTTGTTGTCTCTTAATGACACATTTCTAGTTTTACCACATTACAGTCAAAAAATAATTAACTTCTTTAGATTGTCTTTGAAAACTAGTATGTAGTTATATTACATAAGCACTGAAAAGTGTATTCTCTGTGTTTAAAGGTGAACTGTATATTTTTCAAGCTTATTAACTGCATAATTCGTACTGTGATGGTTTAGAAGTCACCCCAAGATGTGCCTCAGTGGTATGCAGACTGTTTTGAGGCAACTTTAGCTGCAGGCTCAAGAGAAACTTCTGCCCCTCCCTCAACTACCTAGAAGAACATGAATTAGGGGCATTGCCCAAAGTGAGTAATTATCATAGATAACCTCTTTTGACCTCTTAGGGCAGGACAAACTCCTCTGTACTAAGTAAGCATTTGGTCTTCTTATCATCCTACAGTGACCCTTTCAAGCCCCCAAGGCACTTTACCCCAACCCCTAGGTCAGGATGTCTTGTGCACCAGTGTTCCCTTTTCACCTCTGAACCTCTCATGCATGCGCTATCTCTTGACTCACGTTTGTGGTGGTCCCACACATATATATGTATTAGATTTGGCTACTGTCTCTTGCTGACCTGTCTTATGTTTATCTGGTTATTAGAGCAGCTAGAAAAACCTTGAGGGTAAAGGAAAGTTTGTTCCTCCTCCACAAGAGCATCATCTATAACCCTATTTAGCTTGTCTGCTTCATCATCAAATTCTGAAAGATATTACCATATACCTGTGTATCATTGTGACTGAACTATATCAAATTTTCTTTGTATATCTAAATGTGTTTCATGTGTTTTGTTATGTTAAGCAAAATCTATTATCTGTAAGGAGTACATATTTTATTATTACAAAAAAAATTGGCTTAATTCCATATAATGTTCTTCATCTTTAATTATATTTTGTGTTATTTAGATTGCCACCTCAGCTTTCTCTTATTATGTTTACATTTAACTGGCATAGTTTTCACTATCAATTTTTCCCTCTCCTTCTGTCATTTTATCTTGGCTATATCTCTTTAAAAAAGCCATAGCTGTAGTGGGCATTTTTTGTTTCATAACCTGAGAAGCTTTGTCTTTTAATGTGTTCACATTTGGTATTATTCCTGAATTTCATGTAGTGTCTTTATTACACTGCTCTTTTTTTCTTTTCGTCTTCTTTATTTTCTTCTGTCTTCATGATCAAGCTTTCTTCATTTCTTTATTCCTCTCTAGATATTTTCCCTTAACATTTTATTTCTATTAGTCCTTTCCTTTTTACAAATATCTATCTGTTTTATTGATGTAAAAAGTGAAAAGTTAAATTGTAACTATGTCCATTCTTAACAAAGTATAATTCCCATCTATCTTTTTTTACTTTTGCCCCAAAGGCTCAATCATAGTGTAAAATTTTAATGCTATACTATTATTATTTCACTTTATGACTTTTATTTCAGAACCACTTCTTAATATTAGTGTTATATTTTATAGCCATATTATCAAAAAGGATTTAGTCTTTTTTTTAATATATTTATTTATTTTTAGAGATGGGGAAGGAAGGGAAAGAGAGAGGCAGAGAAAATCTACGGGTTGCCTCTCGTATGTACTCTGCCCAGGGACCAAACCTGTCACCCAGGCATGTGCCCTGATGAGGAGTTGAACTGAGGATGAACTGGAGACCTTTCAGTTTGCAAGATGAAGCCCAATCAACTGAGCCACACTGGTCAGGGCAAAAGTGATTTAGGTTTTACTAATTTCACTGCTCACCATGGTTTCTTATATATTTAACAGAATTATATGAGATATGACTGATCACTTTTCCTGCCTTGATGTAACCAAAAGTCACAGGGATTACAACAAAGATAGCTGTGTTCATTCAAGGCGTAGGTACTGGAATAAAATTCTCCCACCCCACAGTTTCCAGGGGTCTTTAACTTTGAGAGATAAGGGAAAAAAAACTAAGGGCATGATGTGGTCACGTGTAGAGGAAGGCAATCCTTGTGTAGACAGACTACCTGATTTCCCTCCCCAAAGCCCTGGGAAATGGGGGCCAAGAAGAAGATGGGGAGGGTCTGCAGGAAAGACTGACAAATTCCTCCATGGTCAGATATCCATTTTGCTGGCCTATTCCAGAGCTTCGGGAGTTGAGACCAGGTTGGGGGGCGGGGAAGAGAGATGAGGACAGACTACAATGGCAAACTGTTCCTTAGAAAGTGTATTTTCTGAAACTGTGGAATATGGAATCTGTCAGACCCAGGGGGCAGCATGAGGGGTAGATGTCACTTCAGCAGGAGGTAAAAAGGCATTGGAGGAATACAGCCTGAGGCAGCCTGTTGGGTGTGACAGCATCTATCTGTGGATGCTGTTGACAAACCAGTTTAGGAGAAAGGATAAGAAGAAAAGGGTCAGCAACCTGGCCCAGAGCTGTCAGTTTGCATAAAAAGGCATCTTTTTGCCTTTTGCCCTCCTCCCTGCAAAGTGGGAGAGGGAGTCAGAGGCAGAGAAAACAGGAAGGCCAGGGAATGGGTAGGTTTGAGCAGTCTATGTATTCCACTCTACACCAAGCTGCTTATGAAATGGAAGAATCTAATTTTGAATGAAACATGAGGATGAAGTTTTCAACTGAACAAGACCAGCAAAATGCAAATACTTAAGCTAGCATATATCACAACTCAGTGTGAAAGAAGCATAGCTCAGACAGTGAAATACTGACACAAAAATACATAAATATATCAATGGAACAGAACAGAGCTCAGAAATAGATCCCAATCTACATGGCCCCTTGATTTATGACGAAGGTGGCATGAAAGTACAGTGGGACAAAGATGGTCCCTTTATTAAATGATACAGAGTCAATGTGATATCCACATGAAAGAAAATGAATCTCAACCCCTGCCTTGAGCCATATGTAAAACTAAGGTCTAGATGGATTACAGATATAAATATGAAAGATAAAACTTTCATAAGAAAACACAACAGAATATATTCATGACCTTCATGTAGACAAAAATTTAACGTACAAAAAGCACCATTGAGAAAAAACTTTGATCAACTGAACAATAGTGAAAGTAAGAACTGTTTTTCATCAATAGACGCCATTATCAATAAAAGAACAAACAGTAGAGTAAGAGAAGATTCGGTGTGTGTGTGTGTGTTATCTGACAAGCCACTTGTAATGAGTACACGTAAAGAACTCTTACAAATCACTGTTTAAAATTTTTAAGGCATACAACCCAATCTAAAATGGGAAAATATTTGAACAGGAATTTTATATATAAAAAAAAGAACAGTTATGAAACCAGAAAAGTTGGCATTTGTGCCATCTGTCACTACCGGAACCAATTAAGTAGAGACAAGGAATAAATCTTTATGGGGATGCCAGAGATCTGAGTAGACAGCAGGTTATGGACCTTCAAAAACCGCCTGAACCGACCTTTTTATAAGGAGAAGAAAGGGTACTTGAGGGGTTTGGAAAAATGGTTCATCAGGTAAGAGTTGCAGTCCAGTTGAGTTTCCTAATATTTCTTTAGGAAGAATCTACTAATCAACAATTCCTTATCTGCATCACTGACATTCCCTGGAAAACCTCAGATACCATCTTGATGGACTGCTTGCACCCGCTGAGGCTCAAAGGCTGAATTGCTTGTGGACCTCCTCGAGTCACACAGGTCATGTATTCCAGTTCTTGGAATAATAGCTTTCCACATGTATTAACCACTTAAGCCTATCAACTGTAACTACAGCTAAAATCTTTAACTCTTGAGTTTCCCTGTTAGTTATATAATAAATATATATGTACATATACACACATGCAAACACACATATTGTATTTTGCACTGTATAATGAGCACTTTTTTGTCCGAATTTTTGAGGGGAAAATAAGTATACATGGGTGTAATGATTACATGGGTATAGTAATGGGTGTAATAATCCCATGTATAATGCGCATAAAAATGTGGGTGAGCATTATACATGGCAAAATACAATAATAGTTGCTCAACTTCATTAGTCATCAAGAAAAATGCAAATTAATAGCACAATGAAATACTACTACACATCTACCATAATGAAAAAAAAAAAAGGAAAATACCAAGTAAGGTCAAAGATACAAAGCACCTGGAAAATCCCCTACACTGTGAGTGGAAATGTAAACTGGTAAGAACACTGACAAGCTATTTAGCAGTATTTACTAAAACTTCATATGTGTATTAAATGATGTGCATACACTATGACCAGAAATTCATGAATTCGTATCTGTGTTCACCAACAGACTTGTACAAACAAGAAATGCACTATTCATAATAGCCAAAAACTGTTCAGCAATAGCAGAAAGAATAAAATGTAGTATATTTCCAAAGTAGAATACTATGCAGCCATGAAAAACAACAAATTGTTTCTCTACTAAAATGAAAAAACTTTACAAACATAAAGTTGGATAAAAGAAGTCATATACAAAAAAATACACACACTACGTTCCATTTGAACAACTTCAAAAAGAAGAAAACGAATCTGCTGAGTTAAAGTCAGGACAATACATGCCCTTGGAGGAAGGCAGTAGTAACAGGCACAACTAGGGTTCCTGGGGTGCTAGCAATATTCTATTTCTTGATTTTGATTCTGGCTACAGAGAGGTAATGACTAAAGATTAATTGGGTTTTTACACTTACTTATATGGGTTTATTAAAACAAAAGAGCAGGAATAAATCTTAATAGCTAAAATGTGACTGTTTTAATAATAGTAATTAAATTTATGGAATTAGATTTAGATGTCATTAAAGAATATGCTATTCAGTAGGAAAGAAAATTTCTATAAAACACAGTAGTAGTAGAAATTGGAAAAAACAATTGTTTTGTGTTTACACCTCATGACATAAGAATTTTCGATCATTTTGGTTATATTAGTATTTACTTGAGATAGTCATTCCGATTCAACTTCATTCAGCCAGAGAACTTCCTTGAGGAAGTATCTGTCCTGGTGCCACAAGAAACAGCTGCACATCTAGAAGTTGAAGGCATATAACATAGTAGAAAATTTTTTCCCTTGGAAGTCAGAATACACTGCTCCACTATCATCTAGAATCCACACAGACAAGAAGACTTGTGTCAATTTCATTGTCTCTCCTTTTGGACAACACCTGCTTTGTCAGCCTAGAATTTTGTAAAATGCTCATTGTCCCCACAATTCAGAAATTCTTCTAGGATTTATCTAACTGCAGATCTTTTTTCCCTCAATAGTTTTAGTTACCACGTTCTCTGCTTTCTCAATAAAAAGATTTAAATTTGTCTTCTCAGAGAAAATTTATTTTATTTTGTCTTTATGATTGTTTCCTGTATCTACTTAATTTCCCTTTCTAGAACATATATTACTAGAATATTTGAGCCCCTGGATATACCATATCATCTTTTTTTTCTCATTTTTCTATTTCTGTATTTTTCCCGTCTTCTGAAATAATTCTTTGCAATGTATTCTTTTTTTTTTTTTTTTAAGATCTTATTTATTTTTAGACAGAGAGGAAGGGAGGAAGAGAGGGAGAGAAGTATCAATGTGTGGTTGCCTCACACATGACCCCTACTGGGGACCTAGCCCACAACCCACACATGTGATTCGACTGAGAATCGAACCAGTAACCCTTTGGTTCATAGGCCAGCACTCGATTCACTGAGCCACACCAGCCAGGGCTCTTTCCATTGTATTCTAATCACTGATTTTTAAGTACATTTTATTGATTATGTAATTACAGTTATCCTATTGTTTTTTTCCTCTTTATCCCCCTCCACCCTGCACTCCCCTCCAGCATACCCCCAACCCTTAGTTCATGTCCATGGGTTGTACATATAAGTTCTTTGGCTTCTCCATTTCTACACTATTCTTAACCTCCCCTGTGTATTTTGTGCCTACCAATTATGCTTCTTATTCCCTGTAGCTTTCCCCCCATTCCTCCCTCCCAATAACCCTCCATGTGATCTTCACTTCCATGATTTTGTTCCTGTTCTAGTTGTTTGCTTAGTTTTTGTTTGTGTTTTTTAGGTTTAGTTGTTGATGTTGTGAGTTTGTTGTTATTTTACCGTTCATAGGTTTTGATCTTCTTTTTCTTAGATAAGTCCCTTTAACATTTCATATAATAAGGGCTTGGTGATGATCAACTCCTTTAACTTGACCTTATCTGGGAAGCACTTTATCTTCCCTTCCATTCCAAATGATAGCTTTGCTGGATAGAGTGATCTTGAACGTAGGTCCTTGCCTTTCATGACTTGGAATACTTCTTTCCAGCCCCCTCTTGCCTGTTAGTGTTCTTTTGAGAAATCAGCTGATAGCCTTATGGGCACTCCTTTGTAGGTAACCCTCTCCTTTCCTCTTGCTGCTTTTAAGATTCTCTCCTTATCTTTAATCTTGGGTAATGTAATTATGATGTGTCTTGGCGTGTTTCTTCTTGGATCAAATGTCTTTGGGACTCTCTGGGCTTCCTGGACACCCTGGAAGTCTATTTCCTTTGCCAAATTGGGGAAGTTTTCCTTAATTATTTGTTCAAATAAGTTTTCAATTTCTTGCTCTTCCTCTTCTCTTTCTGGCACCCCTATGATTCGGATTTTGGAGCATTTAAAGTTGTCCCAGAGGTGCCTAAGCCTCTCCTC
This sequence comes from Glossophaga mutica, assembly GCA_039655065.1. Taxonomy (NCBI): domain Eukaryota; kingdom Metazoa; phylum Chordata; class Mammalia; order Chiroptera; family Phyllostomidae; genus Glossophaga; species Glossophaga mutica. The sequence goes on along the minus strand of CM077304.1, from coordinate 17,006,855 downwards.
ATTTTTGTTAATTCTTGTTTCTTCATTTTTTCTAATGGATGTTTATTTCTTCCTTTTGTTCCAAATATTTAATTTGAGTCCTGGTTCCCTTACCTTCTCTGTTAGTTCCCTGTATATTTTCCTTCATTTCACTTTGTATAGCTTTCATGCCTTCCTTCATTTTATGACCAAACTCAACCAATTCTGTGAGCATCCTGATTATCAGCATTTTGAACTCTGCATCTGACAGGTTGTCTGTATCCTCACTGCTTGGTTCTTTTTCTGGAGTTTTGCTCTGTTCTTTCAGCTGGGCAATATTTCTTTGCCTTGGCTCACCTGTTACATTGTAGGGGCAGAGCCTTAGGTATTCGCCAGGGCAAGGCAACCCTCTTCACTGTGTTATGCTGTCTGCCTGGATGAATGTTTCTTTAACTCATTGGTTGTCGGACTTCTATGCAGTTTGATTTTCTGGAAGTTCTGATTGTTTTTTTTTTTTAATTGTTTATTATCCTTCTTCTGGTTGTGCAAGGTATGCCTCCATTTTAGCTAAAACTTGTCATTGTTTTTTTTTTTTAATGTCCACTTATTCATTGTCTCTGATTTACTTATTTTTATAAACTTTTTTTGTAACTTATTAAATTTCCTAGCTACTTGAAAGTTCCATCCTTTTTCTGTAGACTTTATTATATTTGCTAACTTCATAGTAAACCATTTTCATCTAACTCAAATTTTCAATATCTTAAACACAACAATAATTCCAGGTTCTTATAAACATAAGATAGCTATTTTTGTCTTCCTTTTATATCCCTACAAAATAGTTGGAAACATTTTACAATCCCAAGTAGAAATACCCCAATTATGTTAAGTGACTCAAGGGATAGAGTTAATTTTGTAGGAATAGATTAAATTTGCTTGATTGCTCTTTTTCAGTGAAGACTGTGGTAATATGAAGTTTCAAACCAATAGCTTTATTTGCTCTTGACAAAGACATATGGGAAAATTTTTTTCTCAACTAGTTCAATACACTCCAAATCAGCCACAAATATAAAAATTAGTCCAAGTTCCCCACAACTAAAAATAGTTAAAAACACCTTATAATAACCTAAGAATTAGTATGATAGAAATGAAAGGGTACAAGAAAAATTCAATAATATGCTCCTCCTTTCTATTTCCTTTTTGTTTGACTTTCCATAAAAATCCACACTAATAGGACACATCTATGTTTTAACACTAAGTACGTTTTAGTTCCCTGTGGCATGACGATGACCAAATATTCGGTCTCGATAGCCACTTTCCAACCACACAGTTTCCATCTCCAGAGACCAGTCCTGTGCAGGACTGGACTGTGGGGTTTTCAGACCCTGACCATTTGAAACCCTGGAAATCATCAACATACAGAAAACTACTATGTTGGCTTGGTCTTCTATGGCAGAAATATTGAAAACAATTTGAGGAAAGTCCCAACCAGAACATGTTCAAGGAATTCTTTTCTAAAATATTTATTCAGAAGACTAGATACCTTCTTCTGCCCCACAACACCACCACCCTTTCTAGTTCCATTCTTCCAAATTAAGTTTTCTGCACTCCCCCTACCTGTACCCAATCACCACGATGAAACTAAGACAGGAGTAAAATATCTCAAGAATTAATATATCTCCTATTCCATTTCATAAATCTAGGCATATTAATCAAGGAGGAGATACCAAAACAAGGCTTTTTTTTAAATCTTTAGAATTTAGAACATATGATATCCTGGCAATTACTCAAGCAAAAGTATTTATTAAGTTGGAAGCAGTGGAATGCCCTTTCTAAAAAGGTCACAAGGAAGTAAATAAGGGGAGAAGTAATAATGACGTTAATAATGTACTATCTCATCATGAACGATGATGGTGCTCACCCAGACAGGCTACCAGACATACAGTTGGAGTAATCATATTTTACAACCAGTCATATAGATGGGAAACCTTTTGCAAGGCCATGTGTCATAATTAACTATGCAGTCTGTGTCAAGGAATCCAGTAGTGGTTTTCAAACTATGTTCTTCAGAACCTGCCAGAGACCTCAGGTCAAGCAGGCTCACAATTGGTGATACTCTGGTTCATTCAGGTTGCTATTCATTCACTTACGTACACTATCAATACTTATCAAGCTTCCTATTACATGCTTGCACTGTGGTTAACTAGCACCTTCTGGGATCCCACCTGTGAAAACAGAAATAATTCCTGCCCTCGGGGAGTTTAGTCAAGAAGAGAAACATCAAGCAAATAATCGTGGAAGTAATTAATGTCCATAGGTATAAACACAATAAAATACAGGTATAGAGTGCTACAAAAGTATGTAACGGGGTCTTTGACGAGTTTTAGTCATTTCATGGGTTTTCTCACAGATTTTAGCTAACGACAGGTTACAAGTCACCAAAATAATGTCAGTTAACCTGGCATTCATGGTGTTAACAACAAAAATCTAAACAATCATGCCTTACTTTATCACAACATTTATTCAAAAGAACCAGAAATTCAATCATTAAAGTAACTTAAGTATCTCTAGGTACCAGACACTATTTTAGATGCTTCAGGAGTACAAAGAAATATTCACTTAAGAAATATTCCAAAATATTTTATTGAATGTCCAATATGCTAGGCATTGGGGATTGTTTCCCTAAAAGAGTTAGTTTCTAGTTCTTCTCAGAAAATTGTCTAAATTTTCAAAATTCCAAGTCCTAAGAAAAATTAGGCAAGAAATAAAGAAAGTCAGAAGCAGGAAAATATTATCATTCTTCTATGAGAATTAAAGCTTAACAACATGGAGACATTACTGGTTCAAAGGAATGCACTGATGACAAATTGAAAGCAAGAGCAGGAAGTGCTGACACAACGCATGGAGTAGAAGGTCAAGGTCCACATTTCCAGCAACCAGGACAGGTGAATGCAGGAACGAAGTAGTCACGATTTAATCAGTCGCTCTTGTTTGTAGTTGTCAAGTTGTAAGTGTGTGTTCACAGCCCTGTCTGCTGCTAACAGTGAATCACTCTTGCAAATAAAATAAATATTAGCATGATTATACATGTAATATACTTATACAAAACCTATGAGTGATGTTTCAATAAATAAGAGGTTTTGGATGCAAAATAGCGCTTACATTGGCAATTCTGACACGTGATCCTGTGTGGTGCTACTGGCCTTTCAAGAGGTCTGAATGTTATGTAATTCAAATACTGCCCAGTGACTATTCACTGGTGTTTTCTCGTGTTTGAGTGTAGGCTACAGTTCTTTATACATACTAATAACCTTAATGTTTGTCATATATTAAAGAAAATTATAGATATGTTTAATAATGACTATAGCATATAAAAACTGTCAGAAGTATTTTTAAGAATAGCATGATTTCAGGAATTTCCCAAAGTTCCTAGAATTATTATTTCTTGTTTCTGATTCTCAAAGATTTAGTATTTATTGAGGATTTGTAAATACTACTGGGATTAAAAAGTTGAGTAAGAGCCTTGTGTGGCTCAGAGGATTGAGTGCCAGCCTCTGAACCAAAGGGTCGCCAGTTCGATTTCTAGTCCGGACACATGCCTAGGTTGTATGCCAGGTCCCCAGTAGGGGGCACATGAGAGGCAACCACACACTGATGTGTCTCCCCCTCTCTTTCTCCTTCCCTTCCCTTCTGTCTAAAAACAAATAAATAAAATCTTTTTAAAAAAAAGTTGACTAAGAGAGTTTCCCTTCTTTGGAGTTCAGAGCTTAGACAGAGACAAAAACATGGAAATCAAAAACAGTATTACAGCCCTGGCTGGTGTGGCTCAGTGGATTGAGTGCTGGTCTGCGAATCAAGGGGTCGCCAGTTCGGTACCCAGTCAGGGCACATGCCTGGGCCATGGACCAGGTCCCCATTTGGGGGCATGTGAGGGGCAACCACACATTGATGTTTCTCTCCCTCTCTTTCTCCTTTCCCCTCTCTCTAAAAATAAATAATAAAATCTTAAAAAAAAAAAAAAACAGTATTACAGGTGTTATGATAAAATTCTATTTAAGAAAGAGTGAAGGCACAAAGGCAAAAGATAGCCTGTAGAAGTTAGGAGAAGGCTTGAATTGTGTCCTGAAGAAAAAAAAATGTATTTTTCAGGTACAGTACAAGGAGGTATTGAAACTGGAGGGCAACCAAGTCCAGGGCTCATGCTGCCTGTCACTGCTCAGCCAAAAACCAGACAGAGATTGGATTGTAATTACACTTTTATTAACATCAGAGGCCTGCAATTCGAGAAGGTGATGGGTAAAAACCTTAATATCCCCCTTCCGTTGAGCTTTCAGGAGCAAGTTATATAGGGGAAATGTGGGAATCTGGGAGGGAGAAATTCCTAGGGGGAGCGCAGACATGCTGCTTATCCTGGGAGAAAGGGTGGGGGGAACTGAAAGGGGAGTCACGCAGCTTCTTCCCAAGCTGGCTCCCTTTGTTCAGGTGTTCTCTCTCCGTTTGCAATATCATTCTCTTCCCGATACCTGTGGTGCATAGCCAGCTAAACTATGTATTCTCTGGTTGGGGAAGAAAGGTATACACCATCTGCTCTCAAATGTTCTTGGTTAGGGGAGATAAGGTCTTGTGATTCACCAGTGGGCTGTAAGTTGTTCAAACTGTTTGGCCCTGTTTAATTTCCCGGTCTGTTTCCCCATTCCACTCGCCCAGGAATTTTCTAGCTTCTTACTATCCTGTCTTAGTATGGGCTTGCTAACAGGCAATACAAATAGAGAGAAGCCTTTGTGCAAAGGCTGGCATTGTGGAGCACACAGGTTGTTCAGCAAAAATTCAGTGAGAAAGGGATGTAACTTATGGAGAATCAATGAATGGAAAAACCTCTCAAGAATCTTAACTAGTTGACTACATGATCTGATTTACATTTTAGAAAAAAATCCCACCAGAGGGCACATGGAGAATTGTTTCAAAGTGTGTGAGACTAGAGATTAGTACAGCTATCAGACTACCCCAACAGTTCAGCACACCCCTAAACAATACTACCGAACGGCGTCCAGCACAAACAACCCCCCTTTTTATTACATAAAAATCTTCTATCACAAAATCATGAGCATGTAATTGTGTAACATAACAATGTCACACTCAAGCACACTGCATGACATTTTAGGTGAAATGTTCAACTGCTGTCCCTCTTGTGTGAGACATTCACATGCCCTACCAACCACACTCAATGGTGGTACTTCTGCTGGACCCTGTATCTATGTTAAAGACCCATGCATACCCAACTGCTGTACAGTGAAAACCTGTGAGAGGAATTGAACCGAAGTGGGAAGTTGGACTTCCGGCCAAGATGGAGGTGTAGGTAGACACACTGTGCCTCCTCACACAACCAAAATTAAGGACAACAAAAATTTAGAAATGAAAAAAACAACCAGATCTGACAGAAAATTGAACTATAAGGAAGTCTGACAACCATTCATCCAGACTGGTAAGAGGGGTGGAGTTGGCAGCCAGTGGAGAGGGGTCGCAGCAGGAAAAAGCAGCAGCTGGCAGACCCTAGGCATGCAGGCAGTGGCTAGCAGACCCTGGGCACCCAAGGCAGCTGGCTGACCACGGACACACATTTGTGCACAGCTAAACCAGCCAAAAATAGGCAGCAAAACAGATCACGCAACCCAGGGACCCAGTGACTGGAAATAAAGCCTAAAAGCACCAACTGAAAACATTTCTGGGGGTTGAGGTGCCAGGAGAGACTCCCAGCCTCACAGGAGAGTTTGTTGGAGAGAAACTCACAGGGTCCTGGAACATACACAAACCCACCCACGAGTACCAGAAGGGCCCAATTTGCCTGTAGGAAGCAGCAGAAGGGACTGAAATCCAAGAGAGAGGAGAGCAAGCACCATTGTTCCCTCTCAGACTCCACCCCCACATACAGTATCACAACCCAGCAACTGGGTTGCCCTACCCTGGTGAACACCTAAGGCTCTGTCCCTCATACATAACAGGCACGACCAGACTGAAAAAAAAAAATGGCCCAAATGGAAGAACAGATCAAAGCTCCAGAGCAAATACTTCTGAGTGACAAAGAGATAGCCAACCTATCAGATGCACAGTTCAAAGCACTGGTGATCAGGATGCTCACAGAATTGGTTGAGTTTGGTTGCAAATTAGATGAAAAAATGAAGGCTATGCTAAGTGAATTGAAGGAAAATGCACAGGGAACCAATAGCAATGGGAAGAAAATTGGGACTCAAATCAATGGAGTGGACCAGAAGGAAGAAATAAACAACCAAACAGAAAACAAGGAAGAAACAAGAATTCAAAAAAATAAGGAGAGGCTTAGGAACCTCCAGAACATCTTTAAAAGTCCCAACATCCGAATTATAGGGGTACCAGAAGGGGAAGAGGAAGAGTAACAAGAGAGAAAGTTATTTGAACAAATAATAAAGGAGAACTTCCCCAATCTGGCAAAGGAAATAGACTTCCAGGAAGTCCAGGAAGCTCAGAGAGTCCCAAAGAAGTTGGACCCAAAGAGGAACACACCAAGGCACATCATAATTACATTAGCCAAGATTCAAATGAAAAAGAGAATTCTAGAAGCAGCAAGGGATAAGGGGATAGTCACCTACAAAGGAGTACCCATCAGATTGTCAGCTGATTTCTCAAAAGAGACCTTACAGGCAAGAAGGGGCTGGAAAGAAGTATTCCAAGTCATGAAAGGCAAGGACCTACATCCAAGATTGCTCTATCCAGCAAAGCTTTCATTTAGAATGGAAGGGAAGATAAAGTGCTTCTCAGATAAGGTCAAATTCAAGGAGTTCATCACCACCAAGCCCTTAGTATATGAAATGTAAAGGGATTTATCTAAGAAAAAGAAGATAAAAAATATGAACAATAAAAAGACAGCAAACTCAGTTATTAACAACCACACCTAAAACAAAAACAAAAGCAAACTAAGCCAACAACTAGAACAGGAACAGAACCACAGAAATGGAGATCACCTGGAGGGTTAGCAACAGGGGAGTGGGAGGAGAATAAGTAGCATAGACAGTAGGTAGAAAATAAATGGGTGGGGGGCAAAAATAGTGTGGGAAATGTAGAAACTAAAGAACTTATGACACATGGACATGAACTAAAGGGAGGAATGTGGGGGGGGTGAAGGGTGGAGAGGAAAGAAGGGGAGAAATGGGACAACTGTAACAGCATAATCAATAAAAATTTTTAAAAGACTGTAAAAAAAATAAAAACAGGGGGCAAAAAAGAAGTGGGAAGTTATAAAGGATAAAGTAACAACCAACAAATTTTTAAAAGACAGAGAGAATGATGATGTTGATTGTACCTAAAATGAGAAGTGACAGTGATAAAATGACAGTGATAAACTCAACTGTCTGCAGCTGAGGTGCCATCACCAAAAACAAACAAACAAACAAAATGTTGTATCTCTATTTTCACATAATCAGTTAAAATAAAAAAAGAAAATCAATGTTTTTTAAAAAAATCCTTTGACTAATAAGTCATATTGTTAAGAAGCATAATTTCTTTAAAAAAGAGATACCTAGTTACCCTGTCACTGATTCCCCTAAGGAATCTATAGATACCTTATTTATCTTCTAACAGGTCTTGTTACCCTACGGACCAGATTAACCTGCAATTAAAAATATGGACTCAGTAGAATTATTCTGAGTAGTCCATAAGTAACTGTTTTCACTGCCATGTTTCTTTCAGCTTGTATTTAGGGGAAGCTATTTATTAGAGGAGCACATATGAATCATAATCTCCCTCCCCCACCACCCCATTCTGTAGACAGTGTAATGCAGATTTTGCAAACAATTAAATGTGTTGACAGGCAAACAATTTTGGTGTGATCATGACCAACAATAAAGAAGTTCACCCACTTCTTTCATGTTCTTCTTTATCTACCCCTGCTCCTTTTAAAAGCACCCTAATGTATCCTATTACATATTCTCAAGCTTGTTACACATAAGTGAATGTTCTTTTCAAAATCCTTTTGACATGCTACTGGAGCAGCTCCAGAAAAAAAATTAACATTTTCGGAGATTTTTACTACATCCCTTCTAGTAGCCAAATAGGAAGCTGGTGGGGGAGTAAAGCCAAAGATTAAAATGAATGCATTATTCATTTTTAACATAGTAGGTTTTCTGTTATTCTTCACTGTAATAGCTCAAGAAGTAATTTCACTGTTAACACTGAATTTTTAGAGTGATGTTTTATAAATCATTTTTACAAAGAAGGAAGCTAAAAAGATTTTCTGCTCACCATCAGTGCACAAAATTGAACAAGTGACAATCTTCACATACAATATGCTTCCAATGAGTACACTCTTGTGCTTAAAAAGGAAACAAAGCATTTCGGAAGGATTATTTTTGAAAAAGAAAACACAGAGCAAGTTTCAGAATGGAAAATTATGAAAGGCTCTCCTATAGGCAAAATCAGCACTGGATTTTTTCTAAGGCAACATTTAAAGCAAGACATCTGTGTTATTCCCATAATACCAACAATAAGAAAAAACACAAAGGTATACTTAAGACAGCTAAAGAACCCAGCTACTATGCTATAAAATATTTTTATTTTTGTCTAACAGTCACCTGAACAAGGGTACTGTATTTCTGCCACGGCAAATGTGTCCTAAAAATAGGATTCCTGTTTTCTGTGATGCTGACTAGTCCAGGTTGTTCATATGTCTTGCTTAACGCAGTTAGAAATACTATGAATGTTATTCAGTTACCAAAGATATAAAATACCATTCAAGTATAGGGAAATGCTAAAATAATAACAAATTATTTTCATGCATTGCTTCCATCCTACCAGTCAACATCTAAATGCTACAATCCATTCTATTTTTTGTTTACACCGTAGCACCAATTTTTTTTTTTTATTATTGCAGCAATGAGTGTGAGAATCCAGAATCCAGTAGGGGAGGAGAGAGGAGTGAGAGATGGTGCAAAGGTGAAGAAAAATAGGATTCCTCTCCATTTGATTCAGTTATCAATTCTTAACAAAGGTCTCCAGAGAGCTCACCCAGGAATCCTAGACCGGATGTGAAGGACAGTGTATGCAGTACAGTACTCTATCCCTACACCCAGCTATCATAAGGAAAGAAGAGGCAATCTTTGTTAGAAACTGACACTTAACACCATCTTTCACACGGGCTGTATCATTCATTCATATGTAGGTTGACTTCTTGATAGTATTTTTTTTTCTTTTGCTGGTTTTCTATGTGGATGCCTCTCAGATTTCTATATTAATCCTTGACCTCTCCCCACACGCCAATCATGCATTTCCAGGCACTTCCAACGAGCTTCTTGGCCCATCTGACTCAACATCCCCCCATACCAGACTCATGTTCCCCTAACCTGGAAAAAGCAAGTCCACCACTTGACTTCTTTCCTGTGGCTGGCAACAACGTACTCCCAGTCCTTTGAACTTTAAATCTGAAAGTGATCACTAAGCTTCCCTTCTCCCTTCCATCATGTCATGGTATTATTAAATTACACAAAGTCTAACAGCAAAAGATTTATCAAGTGTGTATCCCCTTTTTTCCACTCCAATGCATCCCCAAGTCTGGATGCCCAAGACCTCTCACTTAATTAGTTTAAAATATCTAACTGTTCTCCCTCCCTTTAATCTCTTACCCCCAATTCATTCTATCCACTACAGCACAGCAGTGACCCTGCCAACCCAAGCTCAAATGTCCTCAGGAGTTTCACACTGACGAATGAAAATATTTAAAGTCACTGGACTTAATCATCAAAGGGTTTCACGATCCACCCTCAATCTAACTTTCAAAATGGCATCACACAATCTCCTCCACATGCTCCCTGTTCAAACCACCGGACCGCCTATTATTAAGTGGACTCTTCTGGAGCCTTCACACCTTGTGCCTTTGTTCATAGTCTCCTCCATTAATCTTCCCTCTTAGTGAGTCAGTAGGATACAAAGATGGATAACTGATCTTATACAAATTCTAAGCTTCTTGGAGAAAGACAAAGCCTGGGCTTTGGAGTTAGGCAGAACTGCACAGTGGGGTGAATTTAGATTTTTGCAATTACTAGCTGTATAACGTTGGGCAAGTTCTCAACCTTTGTGACAGCTTCCTGACATGCGAAGTGAGAGAAACATTATTTACCTTGGAGGGTGGCCAGGAGATTTAAATGATATATTTTAAAAGCCTGAAGTAGTATGTTGCACATAGGAAAGTCTCTATCCTTAGCTATCATCATTAGCTTCCCAAAGCAGAATGCACCGAAGACACTAATTGGAGCTCTAACCTGCCCAGATCCTGACTTACTGCGCACAGAGAGCAACTGCAACTTCCCTATATATCTTTTCTACAAATATGGAACCTGCAGAGACAACTAAGGCAAAGCCCACAGCTAAGCTCACGGTGCATGCCTCTTGATTCTTTGTCCTGTGATGTTTCCACACCGTCCAACACCAGACAGTTTCAGGCAAGGAAATCAGCAGTTACCTTGAGGAACTGATTGGCAGAGCCAGATAGTACAGGGATATCTTAGGCAATAATCTGGTTTCCCCTTCAAACCCATATTCTTTAAATAAGGTTCAAATCTTACTTCATGATGGAAGGACACTGCCCAATTATGTCTTTTCCACTCCAAGATATTGTCTACTTTGGTGAAAAAGGGACATTTTTAGATTTTGCCACATCATGGAAAACTCAGCTGACTAGTGCCATCTTTCTAATCTACTCCATTGATGTGTTAGCATCCTTCAGACTGGCTTCCTGAACTCCTAACTGCCCTTCATTCAAGTCTGTATATGTAAAGTCAGTTCAGAAAAATATGGGATACTTATCCAGTATTTGAAGATGTCCAATAGTGTCGGTCTTAATTCCAGAAGCAGTCAATGACAAGACCCCCTGGACACAGTGGAAGAGTAGTTAGTATACCCTGGCAGCTACGAATTCTCAGAATCCAAGAGAAGGCTGAGGGACAAAGTTTGGGGGAATTTATTTACATTTAACTGTAGCTCTGAAGGAAAGTAAGAAGCAGAGGAAAAGGGCTTTGCATAAAGCCACTTTTAAACTCAACTATTTAATCAGTAAAAGCTCAAAAAAAGGCAAAAATTGACTTAGTAACCATCTAAAAAAGGAGGGTTTTTTGTTTTTTTTTTTTGGTCTTTATTCCACCTTAAGTTAGAAGTTCTTTTACTTAGACCTACACCTTAACTTGGGCTACATGGTGAACATTGACAGAGACCTGGCTGCTTAGAACCCATTTCTTCCCTCTGTTGGTAACAGCGCCCTCACTTCATCTCAGGTTATTTTGGAGAGAACTCCCTCTATTGTATGCACTCTTCATGGGACAATCAACCAACATGCCCTGCCTTCCTCCTAAACGCAAGCTTGCTACACCAATGAAGCTCTCTCCAAAATTTGGATCTAAAGTGGAGTGGCCGAAGAATGAGAAGACCAATTCCTGGAACTGGAGCTCTGACCAGACCATTAAGAAGACCCGGCTGCCCTGCGCCTGCTCTCTGGCTCCCCCCCCCCCCCCCCCCCGCAGTTCTGCGAAACACACTGTCCTGATAAATTCCTTCTGCAGCCAAAGCCGGTCTCTATTGCTGGCAACCCAAGAACACTGAATGTGGAGTTGAAGCCATTTTGCCTACCTTTGTCCCTAATCTTCCCAAATAAAAAATACAAATATTTTCAATGAACTAGCCTGTACTATTTTTTATGGCTCTATTATAGAAGTACCTACCATACATTTATCAAACATATAGAATTTACAGGAGCTTTTTTTTTTTTTGCTTACCTACTCTTTCTCATTTTTACCAGAGTTCATTCGTTCCCACTCTTGCCTGCCGTATTTCTCTAGTATTCAATTTCTTCACATTTGAGCCAAGATTTACACTATTAAAGTTAGCTGCATTGATTTGTTTGTGCATTTGCTCTCCCAAGCAGTTAAGTAATTTAAGTGGCTCATATGCTGGTTTCATGTTGATTATTTTCTTAGTATTTTTAATACCATTGCCACTTACTCCAATAATATTTCCCAAAAATGCAGTATTGTATTAAGATTAATTTGGAGAGCATTATGCTAAGTGAAATAAGCCAGGCAGTGAAAGACAAATACCATATTATGTCACCTAATTAACAAAACAAACAAGCAAGCAAAATATAACAAGAGAGATTGAAATAAAGAACAAACTGACAGTAACCAGAGGGGAGGGAGGTTATGGGGGAAAAGGGGAGAAGGGTCATCAAGGAACATGTTTAAAGGACACATGGACAAAACCAAAGGGGGCAGGATCAAGGGTGGGAGGCGGGGATGGGTGGGGCAGGGAGAAGGGGGGGGATGGAGACAATCGTACTTGAACAATAATAAAGAAAAGATTAATTTGTGAAAAAAACTGTCAAAGATATAATAGTACTTGCTGTCTCAAGTCTCTTCTACGAAATAAATTACCATAAGAATAACTAAATTTGTAATTTGGTGTATGTAATTAATATAAATTTAGAAATCTGAAAAATGTCACGATCACCTAATGTAAGCCTATTATTATACCGATAAGAAAATTATGGTCTCCTTAAGCCATTCTCCTTGATTTCCAACATCACCATTAATTTATTTTTGTTTTTCTACTGCTTCTTTCATTAAAGGTGGTTTAAGGAAGAAGACAATAACCAAATATGTTCAGTAATCCTTTTTAGGCAAAACAAAAAAAGAAAGAACCTGACATCTGATAACAGAGTCGATTAACACATAGGATGTATTATATACTGTATTCGTACAATAAAGCAAACTAGAGAAAATGTTATTGAGAAAATCATAAAAAGAAAGTATGTTTAAAGAACTTACTGTAAAATTCTGCATAGAAGTAGACCTGCACAGTTCAAGCCTGTGTTATTCAAGGGTCAACTGTAGGGGGTGTGTGTGTGTGTGTGTGTGTGTTCACAACCAACTGGAAGGAAGCATGAGGGGTGATTCTAAGTGCTGGCAATGTTCTGGTTCTTATCCTGGGTGGTAGTTGCGTGAGTTTTTTTCCTTTGTCATAATTCATAAAGTTGTACGTGTATGATAAGGACCCTTTTCTATATGTACAGTATAATTCAATTTAAATAAATCAGGAGAAGAAAAAACAAGGTGGGAAGAAACTGGGAGGAGAAAAATGACCAATGTGAAAAAAAATCAGAAATATCCATACAACAGCAACCTCATAAACATCTTTCTTGGCACAAACCACCCAGTGATAAAATAAGGAGCTCCTATTTAGGCAAAAACAACAATGTGATGTTTCAATTAATCTTTACAGCCTTAGTAAAAAGGTAAATATGTAGTTTCATTAGACTTTCTGAAATACTGAAAACAATTTAAAAAGGTTAATTTTATTTGTTACCCCTTGGCATTCACAGATCGTGGATTTGAAATCAGTGCTCTAGTCTGAAAAGAAATCCAATTACCAACCAAAAAATTCATAAATTTTGCATCTTGGTAAACTATTTGTTAGTCTTACATTGAAAATTACCTCTTTAGGAAAATAAGTGTACCACACGTAAGTAACACTTTAAAAGAAAACCATTAGGATCTTATTCTCAATCCTTCCCAACAGAGGATATATTATAATCTGAAGTTTTTTCCACCTAACTCCCACTCCATGTTCCTTGTTAGTCCATCTGTCAGGATTGAAATCTTAGCTTAATCACATACAAACTGTGTGACCTTGGGCAAGTTCCTTAATCTGTGCTTCAGTTTCTACATCTGGAAAATGGAGATGATGTTACTAGTACCTACCTCATATAGCCCTTGTGAGGATTAAATGCAATAATACATTAGTATGACAATATATAAGTAAATCACTTAGCACTACAACTAAATGTTGAATAAATTATCTTTGCCCACCTGCTTTTTTTTAATGAAACACTAATAATGCTAATTAGATGCTTTGTGAGCATAGGGAAATTCATGATACAGGGGCTTCACAATGGGTGACTGGGTTGAGAGGCAACTTTACATGAAAGGATTTCCAGATATCAGTATCTAAAAGCTTTTCTCTAGTCATTCAATTCTTTTAGAGAATATATTGATCTCCTACTTTGAATATAGCTGTCTGGTTGCTGATGTTACGCAAAGAAATGGAAAAGAGGGTTCAATTGTTCTGTATATGAACTATCCCTTCCCTTGTTTTCTGCCCCTAGACTTATCCCCTCCCCTCAGCTATATCCGGTGTCTATCTCTAAGCCCTTCAGATTTAAAGATAGTGATTATTTTCTTTGTAAGGCTTAACTTCTCCAGCTAGACATAGCCATCTCCTTTAACTGTCTACATACCTTTCATTCATTTTTTAATTAATTTTTTCATTCAAGAGATGTTTCTTGTGATGGTTAATACTATGTGTTAACTTGACTAAGCCACATTTTGTCAGATTATTCTAGATGTCTCTGTGAATGTATTTTTTAGATGACATTAGCATTTAAATCAGTAGTCTTTAAGTAAAGCAGATTACCCTTCATAATGTGGAAAGGCCTCCTCCAATCAACTGAAGGCCTTAATAGAAAAAGACTGACCTCCCAGGAAGAAATGGGAATTCTTCCAGCAAACCAACTCTTCTCTGAGTCTCCAGCATGCTGGTCTATCCTGAAGATTTTGGTCTTGCCAAGCCTTCACAAACACCGATTTCTTAAAATAAACTTCTCTCTCTACATTAATACATCCTGTTGGTTGTTTTCTAGAGAGCCTTGACTAATACAGTTACATTCCAGGACCATCAGTAGGACACACTACCCACCTTTGTGAATCTCCCAATCTAAATTCACTTCATGATGCCCACGTAACTCTTTAACTCTGCCTAAACCACACCAAATATTTCAAATGCAATTACACAAGATGTTAGAACAAGAGAAACTGAGATTTTTCACCTCCCTAGTTCTAGTTACTACTGTTTCTTTCATGCACCCACAGAGCAACCTAGGTGCATCATTACCTACAGTGAGCACACGGTGATAAAACACCATCAGTTTCCTGTAAGAACTGTTGCCAAGCCACATCCCACAATTTCTGCATTTGTGCAATTATTTGGGGGGGGAGGCCGTGCAACACATAACACCTAACATTTGTTCCTACTAAATTTTATTCTTTGAAGTTTAGTATTTCATTAAATGTTGTCGAATACTTTTGGAATCTTTATTCTCTCATTCAATATGTTCATAAATACTCTTCCCTTTATATTAGTATTAATAAAATACTGGTCTTTATCAAACTAAAAAAAGACATAGCTGAGATGAAGAGAAGTCCTTGACACCATCAACTTTAAACAAAGCTTTAATTCAAACAGTTCTGGCATAAGTACGAGGCTATTGAGGTTCTCAGAGAGTGATGATGCGCAAGGAAAGCAGAGTGCATTGCTCCCGAAAGGCCTGGCTTCGAGAGCTGCCCCTAAGCTTGAGAGTCTTGTGTGTGTAACTGGACACGACACACTGCTTATTCTTCAAAGAATGTCCATTTCCTTTTCCGTGAAATGGGAAAAATAAAACTCACATCATAGGATTGCTGTGAGGATGAAAATACACGTAAGGCACTTGACACAGTGCCTAGTACATACCAAGTATTTGACATGTTTCCTTTTAAACACAGAGTAAGTACTCAGAACGAGTCGGATCCTTTCCAATTTCACATGGCCTTGGATCGGCCTAAATCACTTAGCCACTCCAGACACTGAAGGAGGGAGAGAGAGGGAAGGAGATGCAGATAGATGAATGATTTCAAGTTTCTGTACAAAGTTGGATTAATGACAATGAATACTTCAGAATTTAGACATACCTCCAAAGGAATAAGTGACTACTGTTTTGGGGGTTTTTTAATCCTCACCCAAGGATATGTGTTTATTGATTTTAGAGAGAGAGCAAGGGGGGATGGGGAGAAAGAGAGAAACATCAATGTAAGAAACATCAATCAGTGGCCTCCCGTATGTGCCCCAACCAGAGATAGAAACTGCAGCAGCCAAGGTCTGTGCCCTAACCGGGAATCAAACCTGCAAACTTTTGTGCACAGGATGATGCTCCAATCAACTGAGCCACCTGGCCAGGGCAAAAAGTGACTATGGTTAAAGGCTTCAGATTCTTTAGAAGATATCCAATAGTTTAGAAAAATACTTTCATTTAGTCTCTTGGCAAATTATAACTTCTAGCCAGAGAGACATAAAAGCAGTGATGTTTAGAATTTGGTTAAATATTTAAACTGCATTTCAAAGTGTTGGATTTAGCAAATTCTAAAATAAATTTTGCCAAGCCCTAGACTTTTTCACTTGCATGTATTAAAGGAAAAGCCAGCTTGTAGATCTGAATCATTTAGATTTGACTCATTAAAATGTATAGTGTGTTTTATGAAGCCACAGAAACTCTGCCCCAAATCATTTACAGTTTAATTCAGAGAAAAGAAAGCCTTACATAAACCGCAGCTCTCATACACTAAATTGCTGAGACTTGGAAAAAAAGATTAACTCAGAAAGGCCTTATGAAAGAAAGAAATTTTGAAGAGGTAATTAAAGGAGTAGAATAGCTCGGAACACATCGGAAATGGAAAGTCACTCCAAGTATGCAGACAAAAGTAGTATTACATAATAGGTGACAAGGACCACATGCAAATCTCAGTTATTGGATTCTGACTTAAATATTTTTTCTAAAAATCTCTGGAAGAACCAACCGGATCTTTGGAGCATCTGCAAATTTACTGTCAGGATGTAAACGAATGTCACCATGTATTTCCACATGCAAGTTTCTCTAACAAACACTGAGACACAATGTTGGACAGGACAGATATGTCCTTGTCTGCTGAAAGCTTCGGTCTACAGAGAAAATAGATTTAAAATATAGTGCCCTGGCTTGTGTGGCTCAGTGGATTGGGCACTAGCCTATGAACCAAAGGGTCGCCAGTTCAATTCCCAGTCAGGGCACATGCCTAGGTTGTGAGTCAGATCCCCAGTGCGGGGAGCATGAGAGGCACCCACCATACATTGATGTTTCTCTCTCTCTTTTTCCCTCCCTTCCCCTCTGCCTAAAAATAAATTAAAAAATCTTTTTTAAAAATGTAAAAAGAAATAGTGAAGACACAGAATAATTACAAACTGCAATAAGGGCTAGGAAGGATAAAAATGTAAGCAGTAGTCTTTCTTTCTTTTTTTTTTTTTTCTTTTAGATTTTATTTATTTATCTTTTTTAGAGGGGAAGGGAAGGAGAGAGGGAGAGAAACATCAATGTGTGGTTGCCTCTTGTATGTCCCCTGCCGGGAACTGGCCTGGCAACCCAGGCATGTGCCCTGACTGGGAATCGAACTGCGATCCTTTGGTTCGCAGGCCCGCGCTCAATCCACTGAGCCACACCAGCCAGGGCAGCAGTAGTCTTTATACATAGTTTTAAATCACAATGTTAGGGCCATTATTAAAAAAGAATGATAAATTTTCAAAATTCTTCTCTCCATCTTCCTATCCTGTAGGTATGGATTAGAGATGCCTCATAATTTTACTAAACATGAAATATGTACATCTATCATTACTGTTTGTTTTAAAGTAATTTCTGGTAAAGAACAGAAGTATTTTTTCCTGTCATTTTTAAACAGATAAGTCTCTCGTTATGAATTTAAAACTTAAAAATGTTTGTAGATATAAACAAAACATGCTCCACAGCAAAACTCTACCTGCTGATAACAAGAGAGTACTGGTGATCCTATATCATCAGTTTAGAAAGGCTATTATACTGTTGATTTCCCATTTCTACTAATATGATATAGGAGCATGAACTCTGAGGTCAAGCTGCCTGGCTTTAAATTCTGTCTTCATTTTACTCTCCATACGGTCTTGGACAAATTCTCTTTCCATCAATCTCTTCATCTGAATAATGTGGAGTGGTGGTGAGAATTTAATGAACAAAGTACTCAGGACATAAATAATCAATAAAAACTAGTTACTATTATTAACACCAACAGAGCCAACTGTCCAAACTAGTTAGAATGACCAGCAATGTTCTAAGTGCCTTGCACGTATTAAATTATTGAATCTTGGAGCAATACTATAGTAGGTAATATTACCCGGCCAATTTTACCAAGGATGAAAATAATGCATACATAGATTAAATAACTTGCCCAAAATCACACAACCAAAGCTACATAACTGGGGTTTAATTCCAAGGAAACTGGCCCTAGAGACGTTATCTTAATAACTTATACTATGCAGCGCATGGACAGCATCATTCAAATTTGAATCCCCAGGGTCTCTTTAGTTCTCTATGGAATGCCAATTACATTTTCTTTGGTACCGCGGACTTAGAGACACATTCCAAATGGCACTGCAAAATCTGAACCAAATTATTTCTCCATTAAACTACCTCCTATGTAAAGGCAGTAGTAATGGTTGTGTATAGGTGATGCTTCCATAATTAGTAAAGAACACAAAACATAAAAATACCATGCAGATTTTACGCCTACTATTTCCAAATCATTCACTGTGATTATACCCTTTATCATATGGAAATGTGTTTTCTATGTCTATCTTCCTTGTATGAATTGGAAGATTTACAAAAGTGAAAACTCACCTTCCTCTGCCAAGAGCCCCCATCAAAAAAAAAAGTTCTTAACTAAGAAACTAGTCAGGAAAAATGATAGCTAAAATAAATAATTTTATTTATTTTTGTGATTGTTTTCTTCCACCAAAACCACTAGCTAGAATTTATAGTGTGTGTCCTTTGGGTTCTGGTTCTGAATCAGACAAAGAAGTATATTCCACCCTGTCTCTCCTACTGAACGTAGACACAAAGCCTGCACAGAATACATAGAGCAGGTGTTTGAGAGCTCAAAGAGTAAATAATAACAGGTGGATGGAAAAAAGATCAGAATTCAAAACACCAACAATGAGCCCTGGCCAGGCAGCTCAGTTAGTCAGAGTGTCATCCCAACATATCAAGGTTGTGGTTTGAGCTCCGGTCAGGGCACATATAAGAAGCAACCAATGAATGCATAAATACATGGAATGACTGACTCACTCTCTCTCCCTCCCTATCCCTCCCCCTCTCCCTCCCTCCTTCCCTCCCTCTCTCTCCCCCCCTTCCCTCCATTCTTATGAAGAGAAACTAAAAGAATCCACTAACAAAGGACTTCTCTAAAAGAATTGCTGAAAGGAAGTTCTTCAGACAGAGGAGATGATACCAGAAGAAAACTTGGAACATCAGAAATAAAGAACAAAAGAAATGATAAATTTCTGGATAAATATAATAGACTATTATATTTTAATAGACTATTAATAGACTATTAATCTTCAGCTCTTTAAAATATATGTGAGAATTAAGATTTTAAAAATATAGTATTGTCTGATGGAGTTTTCAGTGTTTAAATAGAGTCCATGAAAAGACTCACATCAGTACGATCACTTGACTTTTGACAAAGGGGCAAAGGCAAATCAATGGAGAGATGACAGTCTTTTTCATAAGAGATGCTGGAACAAAAAATGGACATCTTTAAGCAAAAAAAACAAACAAAAGAACCACAAACCATGCTTCATACCTTATACCAAAGATAACAGAAAGTATATTATATACCTGAATATAAAACATAAAATGTTATATACAGTTTTTAGAGAAAACACTGGAAACAATCTTTGTAATATTGCTTTAGGTAGAGATAAGACATCAAAAGCATGATCCATAAATATTTTTGGATAAACTGAACTTACTCAAAATGAAAAACTTTTGCTCTGCCAAGACACTATTAAGAGAGTGAAAGGATAAGCCATAGACTGAGCAGAAAAAGTCTGTATATCTTATATTAGACAAAGGACTTGTATCCAGAATTCTAAAAACTCCCATAACTTAATTTAAAAAATGAAAAACTCACCTTAAAAATGGACAAAGATATGAAGGGATAACTTCACAAAAGAAAATACACAGATCATAAATAAGCACATGAAAAGATGCTCAACATCATTAGTCACTGGAAAAAATGCAAATGAAAATAAAATTCACCTTGAGAAGCCATTACACACCTGTTAGAATAAGAAAAAAACCCTAATATTTCAAAGTGCTAACAAGGATGCAGAGTACCGGGCAACACTCAAACACTGCTGGTGGGAATGCACACCAGTATAGCCACTTTGGAAACCAGTTTGGAAGTTTCTAGTAATGTGAAACATACCATATGATAAACATATACTCACACATGACCCAGCAATTCCACTTTTAGGTATTTAACCAAGAGAAATATATATTTTCACACAAGTCTGTACATGAATATTTATAATGGCTTTATTCATAAACACCAAAACATAAGACGAAAAAGTAAATGTCCTTTAACAGGTGAATAAATAAACCATGTAACATCTGTACAAAAGAATACCATTTGCCAATGAAAATGAGTGAACTATTGATAGAATAAGAATGAATTACAAATGCTTATGTTAAGTCAAAGATACCAAACACAAAACATCATATACTATATGATTCCACTTACATGACATTCTAACAAAAGCAAAAATACAGGGACAAAGAAAGATCACTAGTTGCTGGGGTTAGGGCTAGGGAGAAGGGCTGGCTAACAAAAAAGCAGAATGAGCGCATTTTGGGAGGTGATGGAACTTCTCCGTATTTTGACTACATAATGGTTACATGATATACATTTGTCCAAACTCATACAGCTGTACACCAAAAACAGTACATTTTATCTTATGTTATTTTTTTCTGTTTAAAGCAAAGTTATCTACTAAGAAAAAAAACAAAGATGGGGCAACTTAGGTTCCTCTATTACCTCCATTATTTAATATGTGATCTTAAGACAATGACTCAATATCAAAGAGCTTCAGTTCTCCAATTTTTAAAATGAAAAATTATTATTTACACCTCACTGGTCTTCATTATGTTCAGTTCTTTGAAGGTTCTGAGATCCTGCATTTTCTATGCCTTCTTTCTTAATGTTTCTTCCCTTCCTCTCTTTCCTACTTTGCTTGGCTAACTCCTATTGATCCTTTAGGTCTCAATTTAAATATTATTCCTCATACTAACAGAGTGTACTTTTATTTCATAACACCTCACATCTATATTTAAATAATTGTTATCAATGTCTCTTTCACAAAATGGTAAACTCCATAAGGAAGGCAACTGTTTGAATTGCTCTTATCAGAATCTATGCAATCAGAGTACCTAGAACACTGGTTTGTATTCCATAAATGCTTTCAGACCAATGTGCAAAGACCAATAGAAATAGCATTTTCTATTGTCTTCTTATTCCTTCTTAATATTTTTATCTTTCTCATTATATATGCATATATTTACCTGCACACTATCTTAGTTTTTCTCTCTCACTCTGCATACATATACATGTGGTATGTAACATATATACCATCAACAAAGTTCCTTGGTAAATTTTCATCAAAGGAAGTATTTGATTATGCCTAGGCTGATATTTTCACTAACTTTTCCTTATTTGTAATCATTAGCATTAACTGAAACTGACAAAAATGACAATGTGACAGACCTACTATATATGCATAAGTTAAATTAACAAGTAAGTTGGACACTGAGGTCCATCCAGAAAAAGTCCAGCCATTGTTAATGTAACAAGAATGGTTTGTGCTACATCGATGTAACCTGGCAGCCAAGGAGAGTGGACTGGAATGCACATAAGTGAACTATGATGACTTCACTGTACTAGTCAGTGGGGGCAGTAGACACCAGTTGAGTAGGCATGTGCACTGCGTAGCCTTTGCATTCAAAATGACTGAGCAAGTAGAGTAGAATCTGTATCAGATTTTGCATTAAGCTTGAACATCCCTCCATGGAAACTATTCAGATGACTCAGAAGGCTGCAGCTATGGGAAACGGGTGATTCGCAGCTTCATCATGACAATGCACCCGCTCATGCATCATGTCTCAGGCAGAGTTTTTTGATGAAACATCAAATCACCCAGGTGACTCAGCTCCACAACGGCCCAGATTTGGCAGAATCTGGGAAATCCCAGAACCCTGCGACTTCTGGCTTTCCCAAAACTGAAATCACTTCTGAAAGGGAAGAGATTTCAGACCCTTCCATGAGATTCAGGAAAAAACAACAAGGCAGCTGATGGCAATTGGGAGAACTGTGTGAGGTCCTAAGGTACCTACTTTGAAGGGGACTGAGGTGTCATTGTCTTATATACATTTTTTTTGTATCTTCTATCTTCTTCAATAAATGTCTCCCTCTTTCATAGTGCATAGCTGGATACTTTCTGGACAGACCTCGTGTGTGTGTGTGTGTGTGTGTGTGTGTGTGTGTGTGTGTATCAGATCGCTGCTAGGCACACATCGTTGGGCACACACACTGATTTGCAGATCATTGTTGCACACATATCCAAATATACACGAAGAAAAACACTTGGGAACCAAACCTGTTTCTTTATTATAGAAGCTGTCAAAAATGTTAAAAATGTGATGTTCAAGAAATTCAAATCTTCACTTATAGATTATCTTATAGACACTATACAGTATATACAGCCACTCTAGAGTGGCTAGCAGTATTAATAATTAGCTGGATCTCAATTATGTATGCTCTCCAAAATAAATCCCCAGAGGCCATTTTACATCTTTAAACTTGGCCCTAAATAAATTGTCTAATGCAGCACCTTTAAAATCCAGGTATGTAAGGTATTAATGTCCCCCGTCTAGGAACTCAGTAGCTGATACCCTGAAAGGCTCAATGCAAATCACAACACTAACAAGTGGTTCAACAGGCATGCATACACCATTGCCATGCTGTCCCATATAGTAGCCACCAGCTGCATGTGGCTCCTGAGTACCCAGAGTGTGACTAATCCAAATCAAGAGGTACTACAGGTGTAACATACTGGGTAGGCCAAAAAGTCCATGTTTTTTTCCCATACAATAAAAGACACATTTTTCATTTTCACCAATAACTTCATTGACTTGGATATTTTGAGTATGTCAGCTATCTCCTGAGTGGAGCTATTGTTCCACACAGGATAACTCCATTGTTATCATATATAACAATGATTGTTTTCCATTAATGTCTCTATTTGATTGCTATCAACTTCAACTGGTCTACCTGACCATGGAGCATCGTCCAGTGAGAAACCTCTAGCACGAAACTTCACAAACCACTTTTGACACATTTGATCAGTCATAGCATCTTCTTCATACACTGCACAAATCTTTTTGTGTGTGTGTTTCAGTTGTATTTTTATATTTCTTGAAGTAATAAAGCACAATATACCAAAAATGTTATATATTTTATTCCATCTTCAATATTAAAATGGCTACACAAAAATTTACCAATTTTGATAATTTTTTAAATGCATGCTGATATGACAGCTGTCACAATACAACCAACAAAAATGGTCTGAATGAAGCTGAAGACAACTAAATGCTACTAGAGACATCTTATGGAAAAACAACAAACAAACTTTTTGACCAACCCAATACATACCAGATATTGAATATTTGGTATGAGGTAAAGAATGTATAACACATCATTAGTAACTGTTTATACTGATTACATGTTGAAATATTTTATGGTGATTATCAGAGGGAAAGGTGGGTGGGGGAAGTAGGGTAAAGGGGGCATAAATGGTGATGGAAGGAGACTTGATTTGGATGGTGAACACACCACACAATCTACAGATGATGTGTTAGAGAACTGTACCCCTAAATCCTATGTAATTTTATTAACCAATGTCAACCTGATAAATTCAATACATATATTTTACATATGTTAGATTAAATAAAATATATTAAAACTAATTTCACCTGTTTCTTTTTATTTTTTAATGCAATTACTCGAAAAGCTTACATTATATTGTTTGGATTATGTTCCCACTGGCAGTGGATAAAGCACCCCTGGAGCAGTGTGGCTTAACAATATGAGATGTTTGGAGGCAAGAGGCTTAAATTTGTATCTCAGACTTCACCACGTACTTACAGAGTGACTTTGCAGAAGATTACTTAACACCCCTGAAATGAATTTTCTTGCATTTAATATTAAAATACTCAATTGATAATACAGTACTATTAAGAGGTTAAATGATACATAAAGATCTAACAATGTGTCCTCCAATTAACAACCACTCTATGTTCATGCTTTTTTCCTCCTCTTTCCCAGCCCATTTCCCTATTAATTTAAGCTGGAGTTAAACTTGTGTGGTGGACTCGTCAGTCCCAGTGCTTCTCCTCCCCAGTGTCTTGGTCTGGGTTAACACAAACCCCATGACCAGAAAAGCTGATACTGTCTGGTGATCACTAATTAGTCCAAGATGGACACTTGACCTAAGTATGACCCCTCTAAAGTTCGGCGAATACATAGTATTATACAATGGACTCAAAAAGTGGATCAATGACAATTTGCTAAATCAGTAACATTTCCTCCATGAAATTCACCCTAGCAATAGACAGAGACCAGTTAATAACAAGAGGATAATGAAGCAGACGTGGAGAGAGAAGCAGAACAAGAGTAAAGCATTCATTCATTCCAAAAGACATAGATTGTCTATTTATTACATGCTATGTGATTCTAGAGTCATTGAGAGAGGAATGACTTCCTAGAGCTTCAAAAGATCCTTCCACTTTCACTACATATTTCTCTCTACAATTCTTTTTTTTTCTGTCTTAAGATGGATGGGTTAAAGCTCTCTGTTCCTTGAAACCAAAATGATCTGACACAATTTCACAAGGGAAGGCACACAAAAGTAGCTTTTTGTTAGTTTTTCTTTTTTAAAGACAAATGTCTTGCCCTAGGTAATAACTCAAATGAAAAAAGGTTCCCCCTCAAAGTGTATTATACCTTTCCCTAAAACTGGTAGACAGAACAGAAAATGACAAGAGGAAATGGGAAGGAGCACTGACCCTAAATATTCTTTTATGTAACAATCACCACCAGAAATACTCTTTTAAGTGTCTTTCCTCCACTGCATAGAAATACATAGGCCAAAAAAAGAAAAAATGTCTGCCAACTACAGATACAGACTATCAGTTCTTACAAAAGACTTTTTCACTAACACAAATGTAATTCACTGCATCACAGTCCCTGACCACTTTTTGCAGGGGAGTCTATGGACCTCACTGAAATAATTTGGGAGTGTAAGGCAAGGGAGGTAAACACTTCCTCACTGCAATATATTATGCAACAGGCTTGAAGTCCAGGCCAGAAGTGTAGCTATGTAATGGGAAGAACAACTAGTTGTTTTTATTTTATTTTTTAAATTATATTCTTAATTGTATTTTTTCCATTACCATTTAGTCCCCTTATATCCAGGCCCCCACAATCACCACACTGGTATCCATGTCTATAAGCCCGTTTTCCTTTTTGCCCAATCCCTCCGCCCCCTAATTTCCCCCTCCCCTCCCTCAGCTGTCATCCTGCTCTCTGCCTATGCGGTTTTGATTACTCTGGCCTTAATGTACAGTGATGCCGGCAGTGGGTTTGTCATATATGGCTTCATTATGTTTAGGTATATTCCCTCTATTCCCACTTTGCTGAGCAAGTGGTTGTTTTCTAATTGCACCTTTTTTTATTAACTATCTCGGTGATTTTGGCAGGTTATACAGGATCTGGTTTGTTAGCTCCAAAGTTCCAGTGCTTGTAAATGGTTCCTCTTGGCAAAAGGCACTAGAGACTGATTGTAAACCCAAATTTACTTATCAAAAAGTAAATTTGTTTTATAACTATGTGCAAGAATCACCATGCTAAGAACACAACGCTGGCTTTAGTCCCCCCAAGTGGATATTCCCGCCGGCCACATCATCACGCTCACTCCAAAGAAGAAGCACTTACTCTGTACCAAGCACTTTGAATAGGTTGTTATTTTCATCCCTGTGAAAAACCACGTGAAGTAGGTTGTACAATCCTACTTTAAAGTAAGACAACTGACTATCAGAAAGGTAATTTATTCGTTCAAGATTCCCAAGCAAGTAAATGTCAAAGCACGGGACCTGACCTAGGGCAGCCCGACTTTTATCAATGATGGCCAAGCACTACATTTGCAGGTCTACTGAAATCTCTAAGAAAAAATAAACTGGGACCACATGAAATGAGAAAGATTTTGCACAGCAAAGGAAACTACCAACAAAATAAAAAGACAACCCACTGAATGAGAGAACATATTCACCAATACGTATGATAAGGGGGTAATATCCAAAATGTATAAAGAACTTATAAAACTCAACACCAAAGATACCCAAAATATCCAATTTAAAAAAAAATGGGCAAAGCACCTAAATAGACACTTCTCCAAAAGGACATTCAGATGGCCAACAGACATATGAAAAGACACTCAACATCAGTAATCATCAGAGAAACACAGATTAAAATCACAATGAGATACCACTTCACACCAATCAGAATGTCTATCATCAATAAATCAACAAACAACAAGTGCTGGCAAGGATGTGGAGAAAGGGGAACCCTGTGCCCTGTTGGTGGGAATGCAGACGGGTGCAGCCTCTGTGGAAAGCAATGTGGAGATACCTCAAAAATTAAAAATGGAACTGCCTTATGACTGAGTGATTCCACTTCTGGGACTTTATCCAAAGAAACCTGAAACACTAATTCAAAAGAACATAAGCAACCTTACATTCATTGCAGCATTATTTACAATTGCCAAGATATGGAAGCAGCCCAAGTGCCCATCAGTAGATAAATGAGTAAAACAACTATGGGACAATTACAAAATGGCACACTATTCAGCAAAAAAAAGAAGAAAATTTTACCTTTTGCAACAGCATGAATGGACATGGATAATATTATGCTAAGTGAAATAAGCCAGTCATAGAAAGATAAATACCATATGATTTCACTCATACGTGGAATCTAATGAACAAACTGAACTAACAGGCACAAGAGAGACGGATTCATAGATGACAGCTATGCGGGGGTGGGTTCAGGGGTGGAGGATCAAACAATAAAAAAAGGATTCATGGACATGGAAAACACTGTGGTAATTGCAAGGGAGGAATGCGGGATAAGGGGGTTAAATGGTAATGGAAAAATACAATTAAAAAATTTTTTCAAAGAAGTAGTAAGCTTTAGAAAAATTAGTCTTTCCTGTATATGTCTCACTGACTTTGGATATTTCTTATTTCAAGAAAGACCTTTTGATTTAGGATCCCAAATCAACTAACATTTATTTTTCTAACACTATAAATTCCAAATACACTTTCTATCAATTAAGGAAGGTCTAAGAATAAACACTCATTTCCCCCAAATCCATATGATGACTCTGCTTGCTGAAAAAATCCCCACTAAAGGCAAAGTACTGACCAAAACATTAACAATATTTCCTTTCAGAAAAAAATCCAACACAGCCCTGGCTGGTGTAGCTCAGTGGATTGAGTACTGGCCTGTGAACCAAAGGGTCACCGGTTCGATTCCCAGTCAGGGCATATGCCTGGGTTGCAGGCCAGGTTCCCAGTAGGGAGGGCATGTGAGAGGCAACCACACATCAATGTTTCTCTCCCTCTCTTTCTCCCACCCTTCCCCTCTCTAAAAGATAAATAAATAAAATCTTTTAAAAAAGAAATACTCCAAAACAATATAAATTTGTGCTCAATTCTTTATACTGCCATGACATATTAAAAGAGAGAAACTTACTGATAAAATCACTTATTAATAGTCTACAATGAACCAAAGTTCAGTCCTTTTATACTTTAGTATCTTACCAAACATTAAAACTGGAACCCAAATATCAGAGTGGAATTGTGGCACATCTTTAACTCTTCCGGAATCTTACTCTGGTGGGACTGAGAACACATTATGCCAGGCTTCCAGTGATGCATGAGCAGCAAAGGACCAGGCTGTATCTAGCCCAGAGGTTCTTAGCTCAATCCAATAAGAATCACCTGCATGTCGGTTGGCTCATGATAAAGCCCCATCTTCTATAGTTTTAAAATCTTCCCAGATGATTCTAACGTGCTGAGTCTACATGTTACAGGCATGTTATTTTTTAAATGTTATTAACATTTAAGTCAGTAGATGCTAATAAAGCAGTTTACCCTCCAAAATGTGGGTGGTGCTCATCCACTAAAGGTGAAGGCCTTAAGAGAAAAATTTGAGGTTTCTGGAAGAAGAAATTCAGCCTCTGGACTGTACCATAGAAACCCTGCCTGAGTCTCCAGGCTACCTGGTGTGCTCCATAAATTTCAGACTCAAGACTACAACATCAACACTTACCTAATTTCCCATATGCCTACCCACCCTACAAGTTACTTGCCAGCTCCCACAGTTGTATGAGCCAATTCCTTAAAAAGATCTCTCTCTCACCCTCTCCCTGTATGTCCTATCAATTCCGATTCTCAATACAGATACCATTTATTTAAATGCAGACTATGTAACAGCATAATGCTGGCCTCATAAAATGAATTGGTAAGTATTTCCTTTACTTTTATTATGAAAATAGATGGTAGAAAATTGGTAGAATCTCTTCCTTAACTGTTTGGTAGAATTTACCAGTGAACCTATGTGAACCTGGTGCTTTCTGTTTTGGAAAGTTATCAGTTATTGATTGAATTTCTTTTTTTTTTAAGTTCCAAAGTACATTTATTTACATTGGAGACAGGATAGCAATATTTTTTAAAAGTGTATAAGGAATAAAAATAATCAAAGTACAAAACATTTCAAATCTTCAAATCCACAGTTTCAATATAGCAAGTCTTATTTATACCCCTTCACTCATAGCTCAAGTTCCATCCACAGTATGTGAAGAAATTTCAAAACTTGACAAAAGAATCATAAAATCTGATGCGAGCTCTTAAAAGTCATTTAATACAAAACATAATTTATGTTCCTCAATAAAATTACACATCTTAAAAAGATATAGCATATTTTATTATATTTGTTCTCCTGCTTTAAAACATGATTCAATTTCTTTAACATATAGTCTTATTCAGATCAGGTACAATTGATGTAATCTATCATATCAACAGACTAAAAAGAAAAATCATGTGATCAACAGATACAGAAAAAGCATGTGACAAAATCCAATATCCATGCATGATGAAAATGCTCTATAAACTAGAAACAGAGGAAAACATCCTCAACTTGATGAAAAAGATCTACAAAAAACCTACAGGCAACATCATACCTGATAGTGAGTAACTCAAAACTTTACCACTAAGATCACGTACAAGGCAAGGATACCCTTCTCACCACTCCTTTCCCACATTGTATTAGGAGTCCTGGCTGACACAATAAGATAAGAAAAGTAAGTAAAAGGTGCTTATTGGGAAGGAAGAAATAAAACTGTCTTTGTAGCACTTGCATAGACTCTGCAGTTTCTCAGTCTTATGGTCAATGACTAAAGAGACAAACCAAGCAGAAAACATCTGATATTCTGAAATCTGAAATTTTATTAAGATCATAACTATGAGTCAAATCCTTTTTTTGTTTGTTTTCTTTTGGGAGAAAAGAGGCACCTCACCTAACTTCTTGGAAATTGACAATGCTTTTGAGTCCTTTATTTGAAAGGGAGAATTGGTAAAGTCAATAATAATACTATTTTTAGAAGATAAGTAACTGCCATTAGAGTAAATCAAAGGGGAATAGCAGGATGAAAATACAAATTCACAGGCATAGCCCAAGAACCAAATTAAGAACCAGCAGAGAAATAGAATGCTTCTTTGGCCAGGTAGCCTGTGGAAATTTATAAGGAATTGTAGAGAGCACTAAGTATGGGCAGGTCTATTAAGACATCATGGTCCTTGAACCTAGGAATCCCAGAGACCCTTTCGGAATGCCCATGAGGCAAAAAATTGGTATAACAAAACTAAGATGTTACTTGGCATTTTTCACCATTTTCAAGTAAACTCGGTTTTCTAACTCCATAACTGAATGAACAGAAAGCAGAAGCCTGCCCTGGCTGGTGTGGTTCACTGGACTGAGTACCATCCTGCAAACCAAAAGGTCGCAGGTTCGATTCCCAGTTAGGGCACATGCCTGGGCTGTGGGACAGGTTCCCACTTGGGGGCATGAAAGAGGCAACCAATCAATATATCTATCACACATCACTGATACTCTCCCTCTCTTTCTCCCTTCCTTCCCTTCTCGTTAAAGATAAATAAATAAAATCATTTTTAAAAGCAGAAGCCCATACAGACCTAGATGTATTTTATTAAATATATCCATTTCTATTATATTTATGAATTATAATAAAGATAACTATATACATTTTAAAAACTGATTTTGTTTGCAGATGACATAATCATCTATGTAGAAAATATAAAACAACCAACTAAAAAAATATCCTGGAACTACTAAATTATTATATCAAGGTTGCAGGATACAAGACTGATATACAAAAGTAAATTGTTTTCCTGTATACCAGTGATAAACAAGTAGAATTTGAAATTAAACACACAATACCATTTATGTTAGTACTCCCCAAATGAGATACTTAGGTACAAATCTAAGAAAACATGTACAAGAGCTATATGGAAAAAACAAAACTCTGATGAATGGAATCAAATTAGAGCTAAGTAATTAGACATTATGTTCATGGATAGAGAGAGTCAATGTTGTCAAGATATCAGCTCTTCCTAATTTGACCTACAGATTTAACACAAAATCAAAATCCCAACAGGCAATTTTGTAGATATCATCAAACCAATTCTAAAGTTTAATGGAGAGGCAAAAGATGCAGAGTAGCCAATACAATATTGAATGAAAACAAAGTTGGAGGACTGATACAATCTGACTTCAAGACCTACTATAAAGCTACACTAATCAAGACAGTGTGGCATTGGTAAAAGAATAGACAAATAGATCAACAGAATAGAATAGAGAGCCTAGACATAAAGCTCTATAAACATAGACAACAAATCTTTGATAAAGGAATAAAGGCAATACGATGTAGCAAAGATAGTATCTAACAGGTGGTGCTAAACCAATTGGATATCCCCAAGCAAAAAAGCAAATCTAGACACAGAACTTACACCCTTCACAAAAATCAACTCCAAATGGATCACAGACATAAATGTAAAATGCAAGACTATAAAACTCCTAGAAAATAACATAGGAGGAAACATAGCTGAACTTAGGTATGGTGACATCTGTTTGGACAGATCACCCCAAAACATAATGCATGGAAGAAATAACTACTAAAGTAGACTTCATTAAAATTAAAATCTACAACTCTGTGAAAGGCAATGTCGAGAGAATGAAAACACAAGCTCAGACTGGGGGAAAAAAAAAACATTTGCAAAAGAAGCAAGTGATAAAGAACTGTTGCCCAACATACACAAAGAAGTCCTGAAACTCAACAATAAGGAAACACACAACCCAATTAAAAAGTGGCCCAGAGGCTCTCACACACACCTCACCAAAGAAGATACACAGATGGCAGATAAGCATATGAAAAGATGGTCCACATCATACGTCATCAGGAAGTGCAAATTAAAACAACAATGCAATCCCACTACACATCTTCCAGGATTGCCAAATTCAGAACACTGACACCACCAAATGCTGACAAGTATGTAGGTAACAGGAGTTCTCATACATTGCCGGTGTTAAGGTTAAATGGTACAGCCATCTTGGAAGACATTTGTTTGGCAGTCTAAGGAAACTAAACATACTCTTGGCGTAAGATTCAGCAATCACTCCTCAGTATTTGCCCAAAGGAACTGAAAACTTACATCCACAAAAAAACCTGCACATGGCTGTGTGTAGCAGCTTTATTCATAATTGCCAAAACTTGGAAGTAACCGAGATGTCCTTCAGTAGGTGAACAGATAAACTGTAGTGCTTCCTGACAATGGAATATTATTCAGCACCTACAAAGAAATGAGCTACCAACCATGAAAAGAAAGAGTAACCTTAAGTGCATACTACTAAGTGAAAGCCAACAGGAAAAGGCTACTTACTTTATGATTTCAACTATATAACATTCTGGAAAAGGCGAAACTATCAGGGTGATAAGGCCAGTGGTTGCTGGGGGAGAAGGGTGAGGAAGGCAGAACACTGAGGAGTTTTAGGGCAAAGAATATACTCTGTGTGGCACTGTAACGATGGATATATGTCATCATATATTTGTCCACTTTCATAGAAGGTACCACACCAAGTGAACCCTAACTAAGGTAAAACTATGGACTTTGGGTGATTATGAATTGTCAATGTAGGCTCATCCTTGGTAAGAAAAGAAAAAAAATCCATTCTGGTGAACGATATTGATAACGGGGGAATTGATGCACGTGTGGGAGCAGGGAGTATCTGGAAAATCGCTGTAGCTCCCTCTCAATTTTGTTGTAAATCTAAAACTACTCTAAAAAAAGTAGACTTTTAAGAACTGATTCCAGGAAATGGATTAGTAAAACAAAGTATAGTAAAAAAAATTTTAATTTTAAAAAATCTTCTAGAAAGCCCTGGCTGGTGTAGCTCAGTGGATTGAGCGCGGGCCTGCAAACCGAAGGATCGCGGTTCGATTCCCAGTCAGGGCACATGCCTGGGTTGCCAGGCCAGTTCCCGTCAGGGGACATACAAGAGGCAACCGCACATTGATGTTTCTCTCCCTCTCTCCTTCCCTTCCCCTCTAAAGATAAATAAATAAAAAAAATCTAAAAAAGGAAAAAAAAATCTTTAAAAAAAAAAATCTTCTAGATGAAGTAGTTCCCTGTATACAATAATGACAAAAATATTTACCATTTATTCAGAGAGCTATAATTGATAGAACTCTTTCAATCCTTACCATAATCCTGAAAGGCAAGCAAGTCGGATTATATTATCACCACCTTAGAGTCAGGGAGGAACCACGGCTCATGAAGGACACTTGTCTCCACATAAATCACAGTCACCAACAGGAAGAGCCAGGATTAGAGCTTTGGTCCTCTGACTCCTGGGTCCTGTATACTTTACATTCTATTGGATCCTTATTTCTCATGTAAAAGAACTGTTCAGTTAATGTTTGACAAACAAATGTATATAATGAATAAGTAAATCAGATCTTATCAGAAAGAAATGCTGAATCTCTAAATTCCAGCTCCATATTTTACCATTATATATAATTTTTCCCTCTATTTCTAAATAACGAGGTTTTCCCTTCTAAAGCATAACTATCTTCTGGAAAAGGGAAATTATCTTTGAACCTGTAAGATGACAGACAGCTGGTGGACAAATATCCTTAATATTTTTATCTAGATAAAAATCACAAATTAAAAAACAGATGTTCTTAAAAGTATCTTGCACCAAGCAAACCAAAGGCTAGTGTACAGTATATCTGGAGAATGATTTCTGTATATCCTAGATACACTTGGAAATGAATGGGAAAAAGTCAATTATACTGAGAGAGAAAAAAATCCCAACATCCAGTCCATCCAGGATTTTGCATCTGTTAAAGAAAATATTATCATATTCTCACAACACTGTGCTGTCAGATTTCATATTTAGCAAGTATCTTAATGCCAGCTGTCCCCACAATTTCATTCTGAATTTAATGACGCTTAGAAAGTATTACATT
The DNA here is from genome assembly GCA_039655065.1 of Glossophaga mutica. Lineage (NCBI taxonomy): Eukaryota > Metazoa > Chordata > Mammalia > Chiroptera > Phyllostomidae > Glossophaga > Glossophaga mutica. The sequence continues at coordinate 16,973,462 of CM077304.1, read as the reverse complement.
TCAAAACTTCAAGTGACCTGCAAACGACAGTGACAAAAGAAACAGCCTCTGAAGAAAAAATATGTGTAGCCTCTCAGTGGACAATGGGAACATTCTAGAATCCTGTGGTGGACTCTTCTTATTTACCCTTACCACTCCCCACATTACTCCAGTTCTCTGGTACAGCTCCCAATTGCTGTTGGATAACATCCCTCCTCCACTCTGAGTCACGTGGACTGGATGGAACCTCCTCACCCCAGTCGACAGAGCCAGAAATGAACACAAGACTTCCGATACCAAGACCAATGCTTGTAGTACATTAGGGTGTCTACCAAAGTATTATTGTTTTGTCTGCCCAATACAACATTCCCTTCTTCTGGTGTGGCCTTTAAGAGTGGAGCTCTTCAATCAAGCTGCCTGAGTTGGACACCTGTTTCTACCATTGCATACTGTATGACTTGAGTCAGTTATTTACCTTCTCTAGCCCCAGTTCTCTCATCTGAAAAATAAAGATTGATTCACATATTCAGTGACTATTTGCTGAACACTTACTATGTTCCCAGACATTACACAGGTGCTTGAGATAGAACAGTGTAAATAAGAGAGAAAAGGCTGATATGATCATGGGCCTTATATGTTGCAGGAATCAGATGATAAATAAACAAGAGAAGTACAGATTATGATAAGTGCTATAAAAGAAATAGTGTGATGAGTTAGTAAAAGATAAAGTGAAAATCCACTTTATCTATAGAGTGTTCAGAATGAAGCCTCTCTGAAGACGTGACATTTAAACTCAGACATAAAGGAGAAGAATGAGCTAGCCATTCAGAGAACTAGAACAGCATTCCAGGAAGAGGGAACGCCAGAGATAGACAAGAGCTTGGCGTGAACAGAGACATAAGTAACCGAAGCCTAGTGAGTGAGCAGGGGTACAGCACAAGATAAAGGTGGAAAACTAAACAAACAGATCATGCTGGGCCTTACAGGTTATGGCAAGGAGTTTAGGTTTCATTCATTGAAGTGATTTATTTATGCTTTATGCTTTCAAAAGAGTATTCTGGTCCATCCAAGATGGAGGCATAGGGAGATATGCTTTGCTTCCTCGCACAACCAAAAGAAAGATAACAACCAATTTAAATATACCAAGAACAACCAGAACTGTGAGTAAACTGAACTGTAAGGATGTCTGACAACCAAGGAGTTAAAGAAGAAACATTCATCCAGCCTGGTAGGAGAGGCAGGGGCAGAGAGGACACGTGGCAAGGCCACAGACCGAGCCAGGTGAGGCAGCAGCTGCAAGACTGGGGGGGTCCCACATTCATATGTGGATAAGCCTGTAGGAACAACAAGGGAGTGGACACCACCCAACCCAGGGTTCCAGCGTGGGAACCTAAAGCCTCAAAACCTCTGACTATAAAAACCTTTGGGGGCATGTACAACGGGAAAAACTCCCAGCCTCACAGGAGAGCTCGTTGGAGAGACCCACAGGGTCCTAGAATGTACACATGCCCACCCACCTGGGAACCAGCACTAGAAGGGACCAGTTTGCTTGTGGATAGTAGAGAAAGTGACTGAAAGCAAGGGAGAGCCAAGCAAGTGACACTGTTCCCTCTCTGACCCCCCCTCCCCCCACATACAGTGCCACAATGCAGGGAAGTGGGTTGCCCTGCCCTGGTGAATACCTAAGGCTCCACCCCTTACAATGTAACAGGTGCGCCAAGACAAAGAAATGTGGCCCAAATGAAAGAACAGAGCAAAATAGAAAAAAAACTAAGTGACAAGGAGATAGACAACCTATCTGATGCAGAGTTCAAAACACTGGTAATCAGGATGCTCACAGAAATGATTGAGTATGGACACAAAATAGAGGAAGAAGTGAAGGCTATGTAAAGTGAAGTAAAGAAAAATATACAGGGAATCAACAGTGAAGGTAGGGAAACCTGGATTCAAATCAATGATTTGGAACAAAAGGAAGAAATAAACATTCAACTGGAACAGAATGAAGAAACAAGAATTCAAAAAAATGAGGAGAGGCTTAAGAACCTATGGGACAACTTTAAATGTTCCAACATACAAATCATAGGGGTGCCAGAAGGAGAAGAAAAAGAACAAGAAATTGAAAACTTATTTGAAGAAATAAGGAAGGACAAGTTCCCCAATCTGGCAAAGGAAATTGACTTCCAGGAAGTCCAGGAAGCTAAGAGACTCCCAAAGAAGTGGGACCCAAAGAGGAACACACCAAGGCACATCATAATTAAATTACCCAAGGTTAAAGATAAAGAAGGAATCTTAAAAGCAGCAAGAGAAAAGGAGATAGCTACCTACAAAGGAGTGCCCATAAGACTGCTAGCTGATTTCTCAAAAGAAACCTTGCAGGCAAGAAGGGGCTGGAGAGAAGTATTCCACGTCATGAAAGGCAAAGACCTACATCCAAGATTACTCTATCTAGCAAAGCTCTCATTTAGAATGGGAGGGCAGATGAAGTGCTTCCCAGATAGGCAAAATTAAAGAAGTTGATCATCACCAAGCCCTTATTATATGAAATGTTAAAGGGAATTACCTAAGAAAAAGAAGAAGATCAAAACTATGAACAGTGAAATGACAACAAGCTCACAACTATCAACAACCAAACCTAAAAAAAAAAACAAATTAAGTAAACAACTAGACTAGGAACAGAATCACAGAAATGGAGATCACATGGAGGGTTATCAACAGGGAAATGGAAGGGGGAGAATGGGGTAAAAGGTACAGGGAAGAAGAAACATAATTGGTAGGTACAAAATAGATAGGGGGAGGTTAAGAATAGCATTGGAAATGGAGAAGCCAAAGAACTTATATGTATGACCCATGGACATGAATTAATGTCGGGGGGGATGCTGATGGGAGGGAGTTGCAGGATGGAGGGAGAGAAAGGAGAGAAGAAAATGGGACAGCTGTAATAGCATAATCAATAAAATATACTTAAAAAAGATTATTCTGGCTGATATGTAAGAATGGCTGTGGAAGAGTTAACTAAGAAAGATAAATAAATGAAAGGAAGAGGGAGTGAATCAGGCATGATTCCTGGGTTGTTTGGCTTGAGTAACTATGTGAATGAATGTTCATCCACTTATTAAGATTGGAAAGAATAGCAGAAGATTGGGCTTCAAGATTTATTATACCTGAGATGCCTATCAAACTACCTCAAAACAACTGTTATACAATTAAATGAGATAATCTATATAAAAATGCTTAATACAATGCCTAGCACATAGTAAGCACTCAATAAGTTAGTCAATATTGCTGTTTGGGAAAACAAAGAGGAATTTCATCCCTAGACTATCTGTGTGGTTCTTATAATAACTGACAACTTTGTCTCGGCCCCTGGCCCACATTCAGCCAGTCATAACCTCCCATTCTTTTAGCTACAGAGATTGGTTCATGATTTCAGCTGTACCACTTGAAATTCTTCCCCAGCATTTTCCATATCCTACTTAGCAGACACAGAGCTTTCCCCTCTGTAATCAGAGGGAATGAGGCTGACACCCAGAGAGAGAAGCAGAGACGAAAGACAGTCCTGGAGGCACAGAGCTTCGGCTTCCAAAGATTCTAGAGTAGTGCTGTCCAGCGGAAACCTGTGAGCCACATACGCAGCCATATTATGAAGAAGTAAATGGAGATAAAATTTTCATTTTTATTTAACTCAATCTATCCACATATCATTATGTCAACATGTATTCGGTGTAAAAGTTAATAAGATAGAGTAAATTTTTGTATGTGTAAGTCTTTAAAATCCAGTGACCAAGAGCCATATGCGACTAGTGGTTACTGTATTGAATAGTCCTGCTTTGGAGGCCCTACCCCACCCCTTCTTGAGCCAGGAGCCAATGTATGTCCTTCTAGGATTGTGCTAATTTGAGCTGGGTTTCTGTCACTTACCTCTGAGAGTCCTTAGTTTGACTAACAACATTATTTCATTTACTCCATTTACATCTTGAAACACTAATAATATGTTTAAAGTCACAGAGTACATTGTACTCTGAAAACTCATTCAGCAATGCTTAGCACATGGACTATCACCTGTCTTCCTATTTGAGTGTCAACTTCCACTTCACACACACACTACAGTTAAAAACTGTTAGACCTCTTTGTTCCAGCCTTGGTGAGCATGACATGTGTAAACTCAAAGCAGAAGGAAACTTTTTAAACACAGAATCGAATGTCCTATGTATGCATGGAAACTCTAAAGCAGTTGATATGAGGTGGAATCTGGGACTCTATTTTGAAACTCTAGTCATTCTAATAACTATCCAGATTCGGAACTACTAAATTGGATTACTTCCTAAACTGAAACAGTCATCCCCCCCCACCCAGCTTCCTTGCCCGCTATTCTATTGATGCACTCATTTCCTGTTTGGTATTTATTGAACTGCATGCTCCCTTAGGACAGGAACCATACTGTACTCACCTCCGGGTACTTAATTTCTAGCCTAGTAAAGGGTGTGTTTTAGGTACACAATAAATATTTGTTAAATTAGAATAAAAACTTAAAGTAGATTTTTAATGTAATAACTACATTTCCAAGACGGCATCTAAAATAATCCATAGAGAAAGGAAATAATAAGAGGGTACTAAGGTTAGGTAGTGGCCTATCTCCCCTTATTTCTGTTCTCCCTTATTCCAATTAACATACTGCTAGGCTGAGTTGAAAAAAAATTAATAATTGTTGGAATTGCTTTGACTACAGTCATATAAAAAGTGCCTTGTAACTACATTAAATGCCATATGATACCAGAATTTCAATCAATTGTTGACTTCACTCATATCCAGAGTCCACAGAAGCAAGCAGAAGGTTGGACAACTAAGAATTAAGCATTAAGAATGCCAACTGATTCCTGCTGAATAAGAGTTATAAGAAACTAAGTCTCAAGTCTGTAGGTAACAGGAAAGAGGACATATATAGCATTCATGAATGATTCTTGGTTTCTCACCTATATTCCCCTCCCCTCTTTCCCTCCACACACACAAAAGCAAGCAATAGTCTAGCAGGTTCAATAAAGTGTTTGTACAGTGCTTTGTGCATAAAAGATACACAGCACTGATGAGTCCTGTATGAGTTCGCTGGGGCTCCCATAACAAAATCGCAAACGTTAGGTGGCCTAGGCAACAGAAGTTTATTTTCTCACAGTTTTGGAGAAAATAAACCAGCCTGCTTCAGCAGACTGGTTTTCTTCTGCAGCTTCTCATTCCTTTGCTTGCAGATGGCTGTCTTCTTTCCGTGTCTTCACATGGTCTTCCCTCCGTGCGCATCAATGTCCTAATCTCCTATTCTTATTAGGATACCATTCCAGTCACAGTAGATTAGGGCACACTGTACTGACCACATTATAATCTAATTATCTCTTTAAAGACTCTGATTACCAGTGTTTTGAACTCTCCAAATGTAATCACATCTGGAGACACTGGGGGTTAAGACTTCAACATACAAATTTGGGTCCTCCTCAGAATTCTTTTTTTTCTTCTGTAAGTATATTTTATTGATTATCCTATTACAGTTGTCTCATTTTTTTCTCTCCTCTTTATCACCCTTCTCCCTGCACCTTCCCTCCCACCAGCACCTCCCCCAATTCATGTTCATGGGTCATACATATAAGTTCTTTGGCTTCTCCATTTCCTATACTATTCTTAACCTCCCCCTGTCTATTTTGTACCTATCATTTATGCTTCTTATTCCCTGTACTTTTTCCTCCATGCTCCCCACACCCCATCCCCACTGATAACCTGCCATATGATCTCCATTTCTGTGATTCTATTCCTATTCTAGATATTTGCTTAGATTGTTTTTGTTTTAGTTTGTTTTGGTTCAGTTGTTGATAGTTGTGAGCTTGTTGTCATTTCACTGTTCATAGTTTTGATCTTCTTCTTTTTCTTAGGTAATTCCCTTTAACATTTCATATAATAAGGGCTTGGTGATGATCAACTTCTTTAATTTTGCCTATCTGGGAAGCACTTTATCTGCCCTCCCATTCTAAATGAGAGCTTTGCTAGATAGAGTAATCTTGGATGTAGGTCTTTGCCTTTCATGACTTGGAATACTTCTCTCCAGCCCCTTCTTGCCTGCAAGGTTTCTTTTGAGAAATCAGCTAGCAGTCTTATGGGCACTCCTTTGTAGGTAGCTATCTCCTTTTCTCTTGCTGCTTTTAAGATTCCTTCTTTATCTTTAACCTTGGGTAATTTAATTATGATGTGCCTTGGTGTGTTCCTCTTTGGGTCCCACTTCTTTGGGAGTCTCTTAGCTTCCTGGACTTCCTGGAAGTCAATTTCCTTTGCCAGATTGGGGAACTTGTCCTTCATTATTTCTTCAAATAAGTTTTCAATTTCTTGTTCTTTTTCTTCTCCTTCTGGCACCCTTATGATTTATATGTTGGAACATTTAAAGTTGTCCCATAGGTTCCTAAGCCTCTCATTTTTTTTGAATTCTTGTTTCTTCATTCTGTTCCAGTTGAATGTTTATTTCTTCCTTTTGTTCCAAATCATTGATTTGAATCCAGGTTTCCCTACCTTCACTGTTGATTCCCTGTATATTTTTCTTTACTTCACTTTGCATAGCCTTCACTTCTTCCTCTATTTTGTGTCCATACTCAATCATTTCTGTGAGCCTTCTGATTACCAGTGTTTTGAACTCTGCATCAGATAGGTTGTCTATCTCCTTGTCACTTACTTTTTTTCTATTTTGCTCTGTTCTTTCATTTGGACTATATTTCTTTGTCTTGGCACACCTGTTACATTTTAAGGGGTGGAGCCTTACATATTCACCAGGGCAGGGCAACCCACTTCCCTGAGCTGTGGCACTGTATGTGAGGAAAGGAGAAGGGAGGGAACAATGCTGGTTGCTCAGCTCTTGCCCCACTTTCAGTCACTTCCCCTGCTAACCACAGCAAATTGGGCCATTCTGGTGCTGATTCCCAGGTGGGTGGATTTGTGTATATTCTAGGACCCTATGGGTCTCTTCAACAAACTCTCTGTGATGCTGGCAATTTTCCCCACCATTGCAATTCCCGCAGCTTTTTACAACCAGAGGTTTTGAGGCTTTATTTCCCCATGCTGAAACCCTGGGTGGCACAGTCCCTCTCACTCCCCAGTTGCTCCTTGCAGCTTATCCACATGAAAATGTGGGATATTCCACTCTGCCAATTGCCTAGTCCATCACCTTGCTGCTCATTCTCTCTGTCCCTCTTACCAGTCTGGATGAATGTTTCTTTAACTCCTTGGTTGTCCAACTTCCATACAGTTCCATTTTCTGCAAGTTCTGATTGTTGTTTTTTTTTTAACTGGTTGTTGCCCTTCTTTTGGTTGTGCAAGGAAGCAAAGTGTATTTACCTACACCTCCATCTTGGTCAGAAGTCTCTCCTCAGAATTCTTAAGAGTAGTCCAGACATCCATATTGTTCTTTATCAAGCCTCTTAAGGATTATTGCACACACCCATACTTGACAACAATTGACCACAACCTGGATGAACAGTTCCATAAAGTTTTTTGTAGCCTAAGATGAACCTGTCATGTCTCAGTCCTGAAGGGCATGTCAACCTAGAGAGCCAGAAATGCAGCAGAATCAGGATTGGCAAAGAAGGAGAAAAGAACTTAAGTAAATTATCTACGATAGATATGTGCATCACTGTGTTCTCTTTATCATTAAAGATTATAAATAATACATATTATTAGCCCTTGCTGGTGTGGCTGAGTGGATTGAGTGCCAGCCCACGAACCAAAGTGTCACCAGTTTGATTCCCATTCAGGGCACATGCCTGGGTTGTGGGCCAGGTCCCCAGTAGGGGGCATGTTAGAGGCAACCATATATTCATATTTCTCTCCCTCTCTTTTTCCTTCCCTCCCCCTCTCTCTAAAAATAAATAAATAAAATATTTGACATTAATAACAAAGATTAATATCATTAATAATCTTTATTAAAAATTCACTCTAATACAACATTACTGTTGTGACTTCTGTCCAAACAAAGCCTTTCTAGAGAAGTAATGCATAATGAGCAGAAATTTGTGGTTAAGATATTTTAAAGGGGAGAGCTGGATAGAATCACAAATGCTGATCATTTGCTTCCTACCTATGGATTCAAAAACCTGGGCCATATTCATCTCATCTTCTTTCCCTCTACTTCAGGCTGCCCCTAGAATAGCCTGCTATACATTTTCATAAATCTCTAGTCTTATAGTTCATTAATAATATATGCAGAATTATATTTCCTGACATCATTAAACAGTACTGAATTCAAAGTAAAACCCAGTAAAACAATCTGGTACAATTGTTTTTAAAATAACATACTTCAAAAAAATTAAATAAATAACACACTTCATTTTTCTATTTAATCCTTCATGCACTTGAATATTCTATCTCTGCCTTCCACCTACCAAATATTTTTATAGGCCACAAACAGTGCTAGGAATATAATATATAACAATAAATAAAACATAAGCCCCACCATTCAGGACGGCAAAGTCTAGGAAAAAAATGTGTAAACAATAACCACAAGGGAATATGCTATATTATAACAAGATAGCCACAAGGTGCTACAAAGCACAGAGAAGAAGATGAATATTGCCTGAGGGCAGAGCTTCCAAATATAGAATGAAGGATACAGTCAAGTACCTGGGCAAGGAGATAGTGAAGCACAGGCATAGACCCGAGAAAATGCAAGACATGTTTAGGAAACAGAAAATACGATGGTGGCTGTTAATAAAAGGCTTATAGGGGTGGGAATTAGGATGGGCCTTCTATGCTATGCTAAATCATGAGCACTTGGACCTATCAGAGGAAGTCACTGACCGTTTTTTTAAGCATCATCAGTACTGTGTTTAAGTTCCCCAAGGTGTAAAACTCTCCCGAGGCTTGCCTCTGCTGCCCCCTTCCCACACAGCTATTCTCCTCTCCAAAGCCCCTCTCCCCGCCTCCCCAGCCCCATGCTGCCTGTGCTGCAGCAGTCAGAGGTACTTGCTGTTCTCTGAATATGCCGCACTTGTTCTCAGGGCTGCTAATGTCAACCACAGGAACTGAGGAACATCTAAAGGTACCGTAAGTCCAGTGACAGCAGCTCTATGATGGAATTTTCAACAATTAAGAGAAATACTGGCCCATTCGTGTTCTCTAAATTTTTTCTTTTTTCTTTTTCCTGCCTCTCGTTAAACTTTGTTTTAATGGATCTCAAAATTATGTGACAGACTTTTGGTTAAGCTATTTCCATTAAACAGTACTGATTTTAAAAACTAATAACAAACACTGCCACACAGACACACACACACACACACACACACACACACACTCCACAAAACATTCTCCTTTCCTTTTGAAGGCTTTAAATGCATTGTAATCACTAACCAGTCCTTTACTATTAAACTTAACTGGCTATTTGAGACAAACAACTCTGAGACAGTTTTTCCACCACTGATTAAGACTGTGGTGGCAGGTGCTGGGGATAATATTCATTTCACCTTCTGAGCTTTCTGAGCAGACTTGGTGACTTTGCCAGCTCCAGCTGCCTTCCTGTCCCCTGCTTTGGTGACACCAGCAGCAACTGTCTGTCTCACGTCACGAACAGCGAAGTGAACTAGAAGAGGATAGTCAGAGAAGCTCTCAACACCCGTGGGCTAGCCAGGAACCATATCAAAGATGGCAGCATCACCAGATTTCAAAGACTTTGGGCCATCTTCCAGCCTTTTCCCAGAACAATGATCAATTTTCTCCCTTAGCTCAGCAAATCTGGAAGCAATATGAGCTGTGTGACCATCAGCACAGGTGCACATCCAGCACTGATCTGGCCTGTAAGGTTCAAGATAATCACCTGAGCTGTGAAGCCAGCTGCTTCCACTGGTGGGTCATTTTTGCTGTCACCAACCACACCGCCATGATGAACATCTTTGACAGACATGTGCTTGACATTGAAGCCCACACTGTCCCCAGGAAGAGCTTCACTCAAAGCTTCATGGTGCATTTCAACAGACTTTACTTCAGTTGTAATGTTGACTGGAGCAAAGGTGACCACCCTGCAGGGTTTGAGAACATCAGTCTCCACTTACCCACAAGGACTGTAACAATGCCACCAATTTTGTATATATTCTGGAGGGGCAGAAGCAGGGCTTGTTAGTTGGATGAGCTGGTGGCAGAATACAATCCAGAGCTTCAAGCAGCATGATTCCACTGGCACTGCCATCTTTATGGGTGACTTTCCAACCCTTGAACCAAGACATGTTAGCACTTGGCTCCAGCATATTGTCGCCATTCCAACCAGAAATTGGCACAAATGCTACTGTGTCAGGGCTGCAGCCAATTTTCTTAATGTAGGTGCTGACTTCTTTAACAATCTCTCTGTGTCTCTTCTTGCTGTAGAGCAGGCTAGTGAAATCCATTTTGTTAACACCAACAACCAGCTGTTTCACACCCAGTGTGTAAGCCAGAGGGCACGCTCACACCAGCAGCAACAATCAGGACAGCACAGTCAGCCTCAGATGTGCCTGTCATCACGTTTTTGATAAAGTCTCTGTGTCCTGGAATATCAATGATGGCCACATAATACTTGGCTGCTTCCAAATTTCCACAGGGAGGTATCGATGGTGATACCACAGTCATGTTCAGCTTTCAGTTTATCCAAGACCCGGGGTCACTTAAAAGAGCCCTTCCCCATCTCGGCAGCCTCCTTCTCAAATTTTTCAAGGGTTCTTCTGTTGATCCCACCACATCTGTAGATCAGATGGCCAGTAGTGGTGGACTTGCCAGAATCTACGTGTCCAATGACCTCGATGTTGATGTGAGTCTTCTCCTTTCCCATTTTGGTTTTGATTTAGTGGTGGTTTTCATGACACCTGTATTCTGGAGGCAAACCCATTATTTAAAAAAGAAGAAGAAAACTAAATTTTTTCACTTACTGCCCAGTTGTCTCAAAGAAAAGTTTAACGTGTTTGTTGTGCATCTGGTACATCCTCGTAACCATCAGCAGGGAAGGACACTTTTCACTTCCCAGGAGAAGCTGGATGGAAAGTGATAACATTTAAAATGGTGTTCTTTGCTATTTTTGTTTTATTTTGATTTTTTCCTTTTAAAACCAGACTTTAGTTTTAACAAGAGAGTAGGTGAAACATTCCATTTCACTTTTGATGCCTCTTGGCAATAATTTTTCTTCTCTCTGCAGACATTCTTAAAAGGAAACATTAAAAACCCGACTGCCCTCCTATATACCTTGTTTAGTTAATAGGGTTTTAGCCTTAAAGCTCACCCCAAAGAATAACAAGTAAAGCAACATAATAGAAAATCATAGAATTTTAGACTCAGAAGGCCTCAAGAGAGAATTCAGTGGTGTGTTTAAAAGTTATGGTCCTTTAAAGTTCAGATTAATAAGGGCCTGCTGGTACTAATCATCTGGTATCCCAGGTAAAAATGTAGCGAAGAGTAGAATTATAACCCTGAAAGTTGAAATAAAGAGTAATATCATTCTCAAACTCCGCAAATCATTTTAAAAAATAGTTGTGAAGGAATAGAAGTAAAAATTTTGCAATTCTATGAATGTAGAGTTATTAAATTCCTGAGAATTTTATTTTATTTCTTCTGTATCAACTAAGGACAAAATCTGTGCAAATGCTCAAAAACATGTAGCAAACATGACCAAATTAAAGTATGATTCAATAGATGTTTCAATTTTTCAAGATGTTAAGGAGCTAATGCCAACCTCTCACCTACTGCAGGAATTTCTGAGAGCATCCCTAAAACTTAATCATTCAGTCTCTGCTGAAATATTCCCATTGCCTCTTTTTCTTTCTTCCCATGTCTTAATTCCCTTACTTTTTCTCTTTCTTCTCTCCTTCATCTATGACTCTCAAGGTAAATGACAATCAGCTACTGTAGATGATTCAGGCTACAATTACAATCCCCGAAAACAGTGTAGAATTCCCCATTCACCCAGAATAGGAAGATAGGACAGTGTAAAGTAACTCAAAAAGATTCAGAAAAGGGAATATAACTTGGCAATGAAAAGAAATGAAGTACTAACACATACAACAATGTGCATGAACTCTGAAAACATATGCTAAGTGAAAGAAGACATCCAGAATAGGGAAATTATAACTAAGGTTATAGAACAATCAACCTGGATAACCATAAGTCTTAAATAACCTGCCTGAACATAAGTCTTACAACTAAAGATACACAGAAGAAGTCACATTGAGATTTGTAGCTACAAAGTAGTCATGGGGATCTAAAGTACAGCATGGGAAATACAGTCAGTAACATTTTAATAACTAGGTATAGTGCCAGGTGGGTACTGGAAATATTGGGGGGGACACCTTGTAAAGTATATGACTGTCTAACCACCAGGCTGTACACCAGAAACAAATACAAAATAACATTAAATATAAATTGTAATTGAAAAATTTTTTTAAATTAATTTTTTTATTCTTCACTGCCTTTACAGTATGAAGATAGTAATAGTGGCAACAATGACAATGACCACAATGATAATAATGAAGTATTCACTGAGCGCATATCACTTGCTAGTTAGCTCCTAAAAATACATAATCTCATTTAATCCTCATAAAATCTGTGGAATGTAGATTCTATTACTAATCATTTTTAACATACATTATTTCTTTTAATCCTCACAACAGGATTATTTCCCCAAGTTACATATGAGAAAACAGACTAGGGGTGGTAAAATGAACCATTCTAGCTTTCACAGCTAGAAAGTTACAAAGCTATGATTTGAACTTTGATCACTGCAGATGGTTGCCACTTCAGCTACCCCCCTGTAGAGGCAACTGAGACTCAGTGAGCTAAAAGAATCCTACCTTACACCCTGGCTGGTGTGACTCAGTGGACTGAGTGCCAGCCTGTGAACCAAAGGGTCGCCAGTTAAATTCCCAGTTAGGGCACATGCCTGGGTTGCGGGCAAGGTCCCCAGTGAGAGGCAACCACACACTGATGTTTCTCTCTTTCTCCCTCCCTTCCCCTCTCTCTAAAAATAAACACAATCTTTTTTAAAATAAATTTATTTTTATGCTATTACAGTTGTCCCATTTTCCCCCCTTCATTCCCCTCCACCCTGCACACCCCCTCCCACCCACATTCCCCCCTTTAGTTCATGTCCGTGTGTCATAAGTACTTTAGCTTCTACATTTCTCACACTATTCTTGCCCTCCCCTTGTCTATTTTCTACCCACCATCTATGCTACTTATTCTCTTTACCTTTTCCCCCTCTCTCCTCCTCCCACTCCCCTGTTGCTAACCCTCCATATGATCTCCATTTCTGTGGTTCTGTTCCTGTTCTAGCTGTTGGCTTAGTTTGCTTTTGCTTTTGTTTTAGGTGTGGTTGTTTGCTGTCTTTTTATTGTTCGCATTTTTTAGATAAGTCCCTTTACATTTCATAGAATAAGGGCTTGGTGATGATGAACTCCTTGAACTTGACCTTATCTGAGAAGCACTTTATCTGCCCTTCCATTCTAAATGCTGGATAGAGCAATCTTGGATGTAGGTCCTTGCCTTTCATGACTTGCAATGCTTCTTTCCAGCCCCTTCTTGCCTGTAAGGTCTCTTTTGAGAAATCAGCTGACAGTCTGATGGGAACTCCTTTGTAGGTGACTGTCCCCTTACCCCTTGCTGCTTCTAGAATTCTCTCCTTATTTTCAATCTTGGCAAATGTAATTACGATGTGCCTTGGTGTGCTCCTCCTTGGGTCCAACTTCTTGGGACTCTCTGAGCTTCCTGGACTTCCTGGAAGTCTATTTCCTTTGCCAGATTGGGGAAGTTCTCCTTTATTATCTGTTCAAATAAGTTTTCCACTTGTTGCTCTTCTTCTTCCCCTTCTGGTACCCCTATAATTCTGATGTTGGGACTTTTAAAGATGTCCTGGAGGTTCCTAAGCCTCTCCTCATTTTTTTTTAATTATTGTTTCTTTCTTCTTTTCTGTTTGGTTGTTTCTTCCTTCTGGTCCACTCCATTGATTTGAGTCCCAGTTTTCTTCTTATCACTATTGGTTCCCTGTGCATTTTCCTTCATTTCACTTAGCATAGCCTTCATTTTTTCATCTAATTTGCAACTGAAATCAACCAATTCTGTGAGCATCCTGATCACCAGTGCTTTGAACTGTGCATCTGATAGGTTAGCTATCTCTTTGTCACTCAGAAGTATTTGCCCTGGGGCTTTGATCTGTTCTTTCGTTTGGGCCATTTTTTTCTGTTGTGTTGTTAAGTCTGTTACATAGTGAGGGGCGGAGCATTAGGTGTTGAGGGGGGCAACCCAGTTGCTGGGTTGTGACGCTGTATGTGGGGGCGGGGTCTGAGAGGGAACAATGGTGCTTACTTCTTGCTCTTGTTCTCCTTCTGGCACCCCTATGATTCTGATGTTAAAGCATTTAAAGTTGTCCCAGAGTTTCCTAAAACTTTCCTCATTTTTTTTGTGTTCTTGTTTCTTTATTCTGTTCTAGTTGGATGTTTATTTCTTCCTTTTGTTCCAAATTGTTTTGAGTCCCAGTTTCCTTCCCGTCACTGTTGATTCCCTGTATATTTTGCTTTATTTCACTTTGGGTACCCTTCATGTGTTCCTTTATTCTGTGACTTGAGTTCAATCAGTTTGGTGAGCATCCTGATTACCAGTGTTCTGAACTCTGCATCAGACAGGTTGGCTATCTCCTGGTCGCTTAGTCCTTTTTCTGGAGTTTTGATCTGTTCTTTCATCTGGGCCATATTTCTTTGTCTCAGCACACCTGTTATATTGTAGGGGGTAGGGCCTTAAGTATTCGCCACTGTGAGGCAACCCTCTTTGCTGTATTGTGGTGCTGTCTGTGGGGGAGGGGTCCAAAGGGGAACAATGTGGTTCATTTGCTCAACCCCGGCCCCACTTTCCAATGAACTCTGTCATGTGAGATTGGGAGTTCCTCCTGCTGTAGCAACTCCCTCAGTGGTTTATAGCTAGCTTTGAGTCTTGAGTTTCCCATTCAGCCAGCCCCACCTTGCCCGCACGTCCGCTGCCTTGCCATGTGTCCTCTCTGCTCAGCTGCCTGTTTCTGCCCTCCTACCAGTCTAGGTGAATGTTTCTTTAACTCCTTGGTTGTCAGAGTTCCATGCAGTTTGATTTTCTGGCACTTCGGTTGTTTGTTGTTTTTTGACTGGCTGTTATCCTTCTTTTGGTTGTGCGAGGAAATGAAGCATTTCTACCTACACCTCCATCTTGGCTGGAATTCCAGAATCTCTCCTCATTTTTTTGAATTCTTCTTTCTTCATTCTGTTCTGGTTGAATTTTTATTTCTTCCTTCTTCTCCAAATCACTGATTTGAGTTCTGGTTTCCTTCCCTTCACTGTTGGTTCCCTGTATATTTTTCATTATTTCACTTTGCATAGCCTTCACTTCTTTCTCTACTTTGCAACTGAGCTCAACCAATTCTGTGAGCATCCTGATTATCAGTGTTTTAAACTCTGTACCTGGTAGGTTGACTATCTCCTTGTTGCTTAGTTCTTTTTCTGGAGTTTTGCTCTGTTCTTTCATTTGGACCATATTTCTTTGTCTTGGTGCACCTGTTAGGTTGTAAGGGCTAGAGCCTTAGGCGTTCACCAGGTCAGGGAAATCCTCTTTGCTGTGTTGTGACGCTGTATGTGGGGGAGGGGTCAGAGGGGGAACAGTGCCACTTGTTCTGCTCTCAGCAGGCTTCCAGTCACTTCCCCTGCTACTCAAAAGCAAATTGGGCCCTTCTGGTGCTGATTCCCTGGTAGGTGGGTTTGTGTACGTTCTAGGACCCTGTGGGTCTCTCCAATGAACTCTCCTGTGAGTCTGGGAATTTCTCCTGATGCCACAACCCCCTCAGGTTTACAGCCAGAGGTTTGAGGCTTTCTTTTCCCCACAGTGGAACCCTGGTTTGGGCAGTTTGTCTCGCTCCCCAGTTGTTTCTCCCAGTTTACCCACATGCAAAGCACTTCACCTGCCCTATCCTCCAGCCACCACTTTGCCACACATTCTCTTCACGTTGGCTGCCCATCTCCGCCCCTCCTACCAGTCTGGATGAATGTTTATTCTTTTAACTCCTTGGTTGTTGGACTTTCATACAGTTCATTTTTATGGCAATTCTGATTGTTTTTTGTTTTTAAGTTTGTTGGTGACCTTCTTTTGGTTGTGTGAGGAGGCAAAGTGTATCTACCTATGCCTCCATCTTGGTCAGAAGTTCCTGACTCCCTTCTTCTTTAAAGCATAACTACAATACCATTATCACACCTAAAAATATTAATAATAGTATCTTAATATAATAACTTCAATAAACTTGGGAAATCAATTTAAATATATAAATGACAATAAATGAAGTATTTGAATTCGCCAATTTTTTTTTTAATATTCTCTAGCCATGAACCAGCTCTGGCTACCAATGTAGGCAACAAGCTAGGATGAACTAAGGACTGTACAACTGCTTTGCCCCTGACTGATATAATAGCAACACCACCAATCAGGTGTGTCCTCGCCCATTGCCAAGGGGTCACCAATTTTATTTTGAATGTTAATTAATTCTATATATTCAAGTTTTCTATCACTATTATTTCTATTTTAACCTATTATTTCTATATATGATTTGTTATTCCTAAAATTAACCTTTCTCTACTTTATTCATGAAATGGTATATGGCACTAGCTCTAACATAGCCAAACAAAGAATAGTAAACATACTCTGTACTCTAAGTTGATTTGATTTTGTTTATTCATAGAGCTTGCCTGGGTATCACAAAGATACTGGTTTAGCATTAGTTGTTTGTGATTAACCTTTGCTATCTTCACAATTCAATTTATTCCCTCTTGGTGACACCAAATGACTACTTTATTAATTGTCCCAGCAATTTGCCAGCTATTATTATTCTCTAACTACATATATTATCCAACTGAAGTATTAATATAAACATTTTTATTCTGTGATCCCTATTTTTTTATAATCCTCTATCAAGCATTTTGCTACCATACCTACTGTTTCCTTAACTTGCCTCTCCTGAAAAGTTCCAACGATAAAATTATTGATACTGAACCTTACACTCTACACCTTAAAGTGCTTCTTCGAAAAATTTATTTAGAAAACGAAAAATTAATTTCATTTCCTCAATCTAGCTGATGATAAAATCATGATGAAATCAAACAGAAGTAGAAAGAAAATAATTCAAAAACAGAAGATACATTTTGTGTTCTAAATTTATATCAGCATTTCACTAGGACAATAGACATATCCTCTGAGAAAGAGCTATAATTACCATTTTCACCTTAAATAAGGATTTTCCTGAGGTCTCAGAGACCCATAAATAACACAGTTTCTTCTGAAACAGAAAAGAATAGAAATTTTCATTTTCTTTCATCATGTTAACAAGAAGTGAAAGAGAGTACCAAAGCTGGGGTGAGGAGATTAGCTTCCAAATAACTGCACTGTGGGACCAAATGCGGCACATACAGCTGAACAAAACAACATGAGGGCCAGTCATCCTCACTGCTGCAGTTCAGTCACAAGCCAGGACTTAGAGTCCCTCACTTCACCAAACAGACAGATTTTGGAAAGTTGGAAATGACTGCAAATATTCACAAATCAAATCACACTTCAAATATAGTAGGAGAGTTCACTAATTAAAGGTATCCAGAAATGAATCCTCCCAGAATGCAAAAGCAAACAAAACATACAAAAACTATCTGTATTATAATTAAGCACCAATAAAAATAATAGCTAAATTTACTGGGTGCTTATTATGTGCTGGTTTGTATGCTCTTGCCTTCCATCTGTACTTCTCATTCCAACTGCATTAGGCCACACAGGAGACTGTCAATTCCCACACCACATGCCCTTGACTCATCCACCACGTTCCCTTGCCACAACTTTGGATAGTCCTAGTGACAGTGACAGCTTCCCACCAAAAAGGACCCACAGCTCTTTCCCCACTTCCTACCAAGGCTTCCTGGGATTACCTCACAAATATACTACCTGCACTTAAATTCTTATTCCAGGACCTGCTTTTGGAGAAAACGCTAATCAAGAGTGCTGGTAATAAAAGTGGTATTAGAAAACAGACCCTCAGAATGGGGAGCACTGGAACTGGTCCAGGAGGAAGGAGTGAAATGCAAGCTTATACTTGAAAGATAGGGGCTAATCATAACTATAAAGATTTTGGATTCAGTATTGGTTAACTACTCTTGGAGCTTTGAAATATGCAACTGGCAGGCTTGGGTAAGCCTATTTATTTAGGGCAAACCAGAGAAAGTCCATGTCAGCATTTAAGTGAACCTTATCTCCTGTACCCAGAGAGCAGGCAATACGTAACATCAGGTCTACAATTCAACTGAGTAGCTGAGTTAAAAGGACACTGAATGCACTGCCCCAGCAGATGTCCCCTGCTGCAGCGAGGGCTCCGGTAGGGAGAGAGTAGGAGTGAGACGTAGGATGGCGATACTTGGGTGGGTGCACATGAGCACATGAACTCTCAGTTTCTGCTGACCCTCTGGGCTGAAAGGATCCATCCCTTTCCCTTTTATAAATACTAGCAGCCCCCAGATGCCTGCAGATTTTGCCAAGTCTACCTGAGGAAGACATCCTCTTCAAGATTTGCTCTGCCTCCCTTCATTGCCTCTAGACCAAAAACTAGGGTCAAATTCTACATATAACAGCTCCAATTGTGAAGTACAGCCCCCGCTATAAGAAGAAACAAGTTATGCACCAAAAAAGCTGCTAAGCCCCTCTGATGTGTCATCAAGAACTGAGGGCACACATACGAAAGCGGATCATGAGGGTGTTAAGCTGAGGCAAGGGCAAGAATGTTGGACAGAGGGAAGTGCATCAATATGGAGGCACCCTTCTGATGTAGAGTTTAACTTCTAGCAAGAAACCTTTAAGGGGGTCCTAAAACACATGGGATGACAATGGGTGTGACGGTATTTCAAAAGAGCAGGCCCCAGAGGTTGCACTTAACTATTGGAAACAAGGTGAGTATATTTGCTATAACAGGCAGTAAGGTCAAAGAAGCAACCAGAAAACTTAAACCTGCAAACATCTGTAGCTATAGCTAATAAGTCATTAGCATTGTGTTTTGTAGAGGCAAAAGAGGTGGGTTAGAAGATGAGTTTACTAGGGCTACTATAACAAAGTACCATAAGCTGAGAGACTAAAGGAATGTATTATCTCACAGTCCTGGAGACTAGAAGTCCAAGATCAAGGTGTCAGCAGGGCAGGTTCCTTCTGAGGCTGCAAGAATCTGTTCCATGCTTCTCTCCTCTCTTCTGGTAGTTTGCTGGAAATCTTCAGCATTCATTGGCTTGGAGAATCATCATCTGATCAATGTCTTCATCTTCACATATCATTTTCCCTGTATGTTTTCTGTGCCCAAATTTCTCCTTTTTATAAGAACACCAATCATACTGAATTACGGGCCCACCCTACTCCAGTATGGCTTCATCTTAACTAATTATATCTGCAATGACCTTATTGCCTGATAAGGTCACCTTCTGAAGTACTAGGTTTTAGTACTTCAAGCTATGAATTTGGGAAGGGGACAAAATTCAACCCATAACAAGCAGTGAATGAGGCTATTTCTTGACTTATGTGGCCTAAAAAGACCAAAAACTGTGAGTATATGAGATTTGTGTGTAGTTTCCAGATGTAAGCCAGCTCTGAGACACAGAATCCATCGATGTAAGGGCAGGGTGAGTTCTCTTGAGCAAAAAAGTCAACGTTTCTGCAATCATTCTCCAAGGGAATGTGTGGCCATTCAACCAAGTAAATCAACACTGGTGAAAGAGTAATACCTAACCCTCCCAGGAACTGTTGGATATTGAATCTAAGCTGACATCAGTACCCAAAGTATCTTCATGGCCTCCCAGGTGGAGTGGAAGCCTATGGAGCCCTGGCCCAATGACAGACTCAGCATCTGGTCATGGACCTTGTCCCTGAATAAATAATTGGGGTGGATATACTTAGCAGCAGCCAGAACACAAACCCTGGCTTTCGGACCTATGAAAGAAGGGTCATTATGATAGAAAGGGACAGAGGAAGCCTCCGATATTGCTTCTCCTTTCTCCTGGCCCAGACAACATGCAGAGGGAACATTGCAGCCAGCTGAAATAACAAACATGTATTTGTGCAACTCTCAAAGAGCGGCTCCTGCCCAAACCAGCTCATGGGTGGGTCAGCTCAATACGTTGGTGCAAGATGAAAACCGAAGTCATACTGTAGCCCCATGCAGGAGCAAACCAACGCATTGTAACTCGAAAGGCACTCCACAGACCAGAGCAAGTTCATACACTGTTTTTGGTTATCATTGCACAACAAGATATAAAAACAAGTATAAAAAGTGAGAGTACACATTTGGAAACAGTTTGATGCTGTTGCCATAACTGAGTGTGAGATTTTTACATTTTACAAAAGGATCAGTTGTAATGAACTGAAAACAAAAAAGCAAAAAAAGGTCCTCCACGGGTCAGTGTGAGGAGCACCGTCCTAAAGGGCAGCAGTGAAAGCAAATCCTGCCATAGGGCAGAGCTTCATCAGATTTGTATGAGAGAAGTGGTTTGAGGTAAGGATATATATGAGTTCTTGGGCAGTGGCTAATGGCTCTGCCCATTGATCAGGGGCCTGTAATGTACAGTAATGGGTGGTCATACACAAGGAAGTCTGAAGAAAAAGGCGTATGGATGACTCTAGAAGTGGACACAAAGTGTAAACACCCCACCAAGCGTCTATAGCAGAAGCAGCACTGAACCAGGTAGAAAAGCTGACTCACCCAATGAATGTCAGCCAGCCCCCATCCCTGGCCACTTCAACACTTACACAGTGAACCCAGGAACAGAATGGCCGTGGTAGCAGGGATGGAGGACACGTCCTTTCCCTCACCAAGGCCAGTCAAGCCATTTTAGATGTATTAACTGCCTGTATGTGTTACGCACCAAAGATACAGACATGGAAACCACAGCCCTGGGAGGCAGTGTCTGTTCTGAGCACTGACGAATGAACAGGAGTTAGCTGGGGAGGGAAGAGAAGACGGCACATGCAAAGCCATTTGGAGAGCCACACAAAGCTTGGTAAGTCTAAATTCATGGGAGGATGCCCAGATCAAGGCAGAGGTGGGGTCATTCAACACTTCAGATGCAAGGCTTTTATAATTATTAAAGGATTATAAATAGGAGAGGGTCATGACCAGGTCTGTGTCTTAGCAAAGCCTTTCTGACATCAGGCCAGTTAGGAATAATCCAGGAGAAGGGAAAAAAAAATGTGCTAAGGAAATGGCATTAATTATGGGGATAGAGAATAAGAAAGGACACATGCAACAGGGATTTTGGAAGGAGGTTAACACTCGGTCAAAGCAAGGAAAAAAGAGACACCTAGGAAGACTCGGGTTCTTTCCCAATCCCTATGTCCCCTAAGCAGAAGCGGCTCCTTGGAATCCTTTATTTACACCTTCGTGGACTTTTATTTTTGTGGGTGGTTATTTCACGTGTCTCTCTCCCCGTACTGGTAGAACTCATGAGCAGACATGGTGCCTCACGCCCCTCCCATCGCCAGTGGGGGCGGGACTAAGATGAGGAAAACTAGCACTCGGGTTTGGGTTCATGCCACAGCAAGTCGTAATCCCTCCTTGACTTAGAAGTTTGCTGCTTCATTCATCATAGATATTTTTGTATACATTCTGACTTTTTTTAATACTGCATTAAAACTCACTTCCATCACTGGGTTTTTGCCACCCTCTTACCCAAAGCAAGGGCCTCACTGAGCTCGCCCTCATTCCTGCCCTGGTTCTCAGTGCCAACAAGCAGGCCGTTAAGCGCCCACTGAATGAAGGGGAAGCGAACGAGTGGCACGAGCAACAAGACGGGTGGTGGTGGCCATTCACAGAGCCAGGGGAGGCAGGAGGAGGAGCAACCGATGCCGGAAAAAGATGAGTTTGTAATGCATGTCAGAGGTACTGCACGGTGTATTATCTTATAGATTCATTCATTATCCAACACTGGCAGCATTCATAATAGGAAACAGTAAAGAATGACAGTACTCAAGGAATTGTCCTCAGGATATTTCCCCATTATCTATTTCACCTTACATTAATATTTGAGATATTGCAGCAACATCCAATTTCTAAACTCAGCTTACGAGTTCACACTACTTAGGACACCAAGATGAGCTGTTCTTTGTCCAAATGTATCGTTGATACCTAGATCTTTGACATTATCCTACCAAATACTCTTATCAGTGAGGCCTAATCCGACCCCCCTCTGTGTGAAATACACTTCATTACTTTATTTCATTATCCTGCTCAATCTTCCTCATTGAGTTTATATCACCTGATAAGGTATATATTTATAATTTTTCTTTCCTCTTTCTAAAACATAAGCTCCGTGAGAATACGGGATTCGTTTTTGGGTTTTTTTGGGGGGTGAGGGGGTTGTTTGTTGGTTTGTTTGTTTTTCCTGGTTGTATCCTCAGCACTTAGCATAAATACCACTGAAAGCCACGACAGAGGGTGGGAGGGTGGCTGTAGGAAGACATACACACTGGTGCATAAAGAGGACAAAGAAAAGAAACAATGCCCTGTGTGGACAGAAAACTGGAGCTAGGAGCTCAAAAGAATGTAACTGAAACGCCTGGGGACCAAAAGCAAAGACATAATCACTAACCAGAGCAGTCGCCTTGGGTGCTTACCTGTCGTCACCTTGGGAGTTTTTACAGTCAGGTAACTAGTGAGCTCGGGTGTTTCAGCCTTGGACAGACACAGAGGAGATCCAAACCTCTTTAGAAAGCTGGTACCTTCAAAGGATGACCTGCTTAGGTACCACTGGCATACAAGAAGAGGGAAAAACAACTTGCCTTGGAAATATGAAAAGGTTTCTCTGAGATTTCTTTTTTTTTCTTTTTATTGAATTTATTGGGGTAACACTGGTTAACAAAATTATGCAGGTTTCAGGCACACAGTGCCACAACATGTCATCTGTACACCGTGTTGTGCGTTCACCAACCCAGGTCAAGTCTCCTTCCGTCACCATCTATCCCCTCTTTACCCTCTTCCACCTCACCCTCCCCTACCCTGGCAATCACCACACTGTTGTCCGTGTCCATGAGTTGTCTCTTTTTTTTTCTTTTTTGTTCAATTCCTTGACTGCCCCCAACCCAGGCCTCCAACACCCACCCCCCAGCCTGACAGCTGTCAGCCTGCTCTCTATCTCTGAGTCTCTATTTTCCTTATTAGTTCACTTCGTTCATTAGATTCTACATATGAGTGAAATCCTATGGTGCTCGTCTTTCCCTGACTGGCTCATTTTATGTAGCATAATGCTCTCCAGGTCCATCCATGCTGTCGCAAAAGGTAAGATTCCCTTCTTTTTTATGGCCGAGTAGTATTCTATTGTGTAAATGTACCACAGCTTTTTTAATCCACTCATCTAAAAGGAATAGCTTTGTGGCTGGGATGGGAATAAAAGACAGAAAACTGTAATTGAACAACAATTAAAATTTTAAAAAATAAATAAAAATAAAAGTTTTGTGACCCAGCAATTCCACTTCTGGGAATTCATCTGAAAAAAACCGAAACACTATTTCAAAAGAATATGTGCAGCCCTATGTCATTGCAACACTATTTATAATAGCTAAGATTTGGAAGCAGCCCAAGTAGCCACCAGTAGATCTCCAAGAATTCCTAACTCTGACCTTCCCTCAAATCTTTTGGCTTTAAATGTACACTACCTCCATGATCTAGGAATCTCAAGCCAAAAAACTGAAATCAGTATCGGTGCTGGGCTATTGTTATCAATTTATTGACTCTCAACTCCAAACCTACCCTTCTTCGTCCTACCTTGTGATATTAAAGCTGGATCCTACAAACATTTTTCCTATGCCTGATGATTCAAGGTTAAGTTTTTCAAAAGAGAATCCTGAAGAGGCCAGGCTGATCAGCCCATTGAGAAAAAAAGTCAGTGATTTCAAACAACCAATTTTACTCACTAAATACAATAAAACAAAATACTTGCTTCTGAAAACCTAATAGAAAGTTAAAATACAAAACTGTCACCTAACAGGCACCCCTTTCTTCCCATAGCAGAGCTGGCTTTAAGCCAAGCTTCATTTTTCAGATATGAAAGTACTCCCCAGTGACATGTAACATTTGAGTAGATTTTTAGCTGCTTAACTCAGTAGATGTATTTTTTAAACTTATAATGTCATATGGATACATAGGTGTATATCGTCCCATTGGCTCTGTTTCTCTGGAGAATCTCAATTAATACACATCCCAAATGATCACCTACTGACTCCTGCTAAAGTCCCTCCTAAAGAGCTACACAGACTCCGTTTTGAAGGTACTGCGTTTGTTGTCCCCTCTTTTCTTCTCCCCCTTCCTCCCATCCCACCTCTGCAATTCTGTAGTTGGAATATAAACTGGCATCTTCTTGAAAACCCTGCCTACTCTCCAGGCCACAGTTGTTCGGCCAAGGGGGAAGCAGGAACATCTGATCCAAGCCAGGCCAATGAGAGGTCATACATGCATATGAGATATTTTTTTAATTTAGAAACTAAAAGAGAATTTATTGAAGTCCCTTTGTGCCCACCGCCATGTGTAGAAATCAGGCCTAAGAGAGGGAAGTGAACTCTGAAGAGGTAGGAGCGAAAACAAAGAGACCAGCTGTTGGTACCCAATTCCCTCGTTCCCTCCCCTCCTGAAGCTCGGCCTCCCCTGCTCTCTCTGTCTCAGATGCAGCCGTCAGTAAATTCCCTTTTGGCTTAAGCTGGTGTGAATTAGGTTTCAGTCGGTTGCAACCAGAGGAAACACAGTAAATCCCTAGTGTGTGCAGATCATTATGGAAATGTATGTAATTGAACTGAACAGAATCAAACTAACTTCAAGTGTTTTTCAGTGTTTTCCATAAACTGATATTGCTCAAAAATTTAAATGGGATCAATATTTGCCCTAAAATATTATTAACATTGGAGCCACTTGAAATGCAAAGGTTTCCCAAGAAGAATCTCTGTTTGCTTACATTTATTTATATGTAAAGGACTTACCAAATTATTAAGCACAGTTAGAAACCATATGAGCTCCATACTCTCTGATGAACACTATGAGATTCCATTAAAAATACTACATAAAAATACTATAACTTAAAATACTATACAAATTCTAAAATCACTGAATCTTCCAAAAAACATACATATTTACAAAATGAGGTCATCAATAAATATTTTCTCGGTACTTGAAGTTTTAAACTGAGTGTTTTCTCAGAAGGAAGATTATGTGAAGAAGGGGATAAAGGCGGCCATCTCCAAGCCAAGGAGAGAGGCCTCTAAGGAAACCAAACCTACTGACACCTTGACCTTGGACTTCCAGCCTCTAGAACTGTCGAGAAAATCAATTTCTGTTCCTTAAACTAAAAGTTAATTAATTAATTGTTTTTCTTACTGAGTTGGTTAAAGGTTGAAATTATCTTCTTATAGATTACAGAATCCCTGTTGCAGAGAAAGCATTTAATCATAAAATGGTTATTAATACACTGGTCATACGAAAAACAAACTCTAGTCCTAAATTTCCTCTTCAACAAGATCAATGGTATTTTATGAAATAGGAAAGATGGTGTCTTAGATAACTAAAATTCAGAGATAAACACACAATCTTTGGTACTCAAATTCATTTCTAACCATCCACTCTTTTCTAAAGTTGCTAACAGTGATTTACTGGCTGATTTCTCTAATCTTATTATCCCCATATATTTTCCTGAGTGATGTGTTAAACAGTGCAACTGTGAAGAATGAGAACATAAAAGAAAGAAGCAGAAACTCACATACACACGTCAAAAACAAACTCCATAAGAACCTAGTCCTGAGGGGTTTATACCCTCCAAGGATCATAGTTCCAGGTAATGTTTTTCCTTTTCTTTTTTTTTTTTCACTTGTTCTAATTTCACCAATTAGGAAAGGGAATCCAATACTCCCAGAATGGGTAAGAGAGGGAAAGCAAGCTTGAAGTAGCCAATACTTTTAATAAGGCTCTTAAAACAACTAGGTGCTGAGAGGTAAACACATTAGTAAAAGCTTTAACGAAATATAAGGACCAGAATCATACTCACGGATCAGAAAGGTTACGTTTTCTAGTGTTTTAATTTTATAGAATTCCAGGAAATGTCATGAGCTTCATTTGCCCAACAGCAACATGGCAAAAGGTAATAAATGTAATATTTCAGGTTCAGTTCAAAGAACTACTTTTTCACAAATCCTCACCTGAGGACATTTTTTTCATTGCTTTTGTAGAGCAAGGAAGGGGAGCGGGGAAGCAACCAAAAACACGACTGGTTGCCTTTTGTAGGTTCCCCGACCAGGGATCGAACCTGCAACCTTTTGGTGTACAGGCTGATGCTCCAACCGAGGCACACCTGCCAGGGCTCACAAATTTGTTTATAACTGAAAACCTCTTATCAATTGCAATGTTCCCAATCCTCTCCCTGTTAAGACCCCTCATACTGCAACCACTCTGCCAAGGGAAGGGCAGAGGGACAACAAGTGATGATAGAAAGGGTACACCTGCTAATATCAACATCCTCTTCACAAATATCTGTCCATGTGGTTCTTATCCAAAAAGCAGGTGTTACAGTTCCGAGCCTTCAGCACTTTTTGATACACAGCATTCACCCTAAATAGTGAAATGATCAGAAAGGTTTTGAGTCCAGAGTAAGGAAAGCACGTTAATCCAAGTGTCTGTCAAAATGATATTAGATTAATATAAGTAACATCAATGAAATGTTTGATGGAAAAGATTTAATTCAGTAGATCTTAAATACTTAGATAGTACCTTGAAATATTAATACAAGAAGGAGAAATGGATTCTTCACATCTTATAATGAAGAAGAAAGGGTAAACCCTATGTTAGTTTTGTATATAAAAGTGAGAGGAGGTATATACATATACATTTGCCTATTTGTAGGCTCTCTATAGACAGATACATGAAAAAAATTGAAAATAATGGTCACCTCTGGACCAGAGGAGTTGAGGGCTGGGAGATTGGGCTAAGAATATTTATTTTCCATGATATATTCTTTCCCACATTTGGAACATTTGAATATATATTTCCCATTCAAATCAATAAACAAATTTAAAATAAAAAGTATAAACCATGAACACAGATTATTCTTATGCAAGGAAAATATGAAAGAGATACAAAGTATACTGGAGTTTCGGAGGATACAGAGCTAACATTTACCCATGGAAACTAGAAAACTATTGACAAGGAGACAGCACATGGGATGGGCCGGAAATGGTGTCTAGCACAGACATATAACAGAAATCATTCCAGGAAAGAGAATACCTGAATATAGATATGAAGTTGGGAAGTGATAGGACAGTGTTAATGTAGAAGCTTAGGCTACATATAAGATGCCATATTCTTTTTCTATGGCAGCATAACAAATTACCATACAGTTAGCAGCTTAAATCAACACAAATTCATCACCTCCCGGTTTCTGTGCTCAGGAGCCTGGGTGAGCTGTGTCCTCTGCTCAGGGTGTCACTAGTGTGAAATTAAAGTGTCTGCCAGGGTGTGGTTTCATCTGGAGTGTGGGTCCTCTTTCAGGTTCACTGCAAGAGGCTTCTAGGAGCTGAAGCTGGCCCCAGCAGATGGCCAGCAGGAAACTGGAAGCTTCAGTCCTGCAACCACAAGGAACTGAATTCTGCCAACAACCAAACTAAGTTTGGAAACAGCTCCCTTCCCAGTCAAACCTCAGTTGAGTACTGTGTTCCAGAAAAAAACCTGACTGACCCTGAGTTCTGTGAGACCTTCAGCAGAGGACTCAGATAAGCTGTCCCCGAAACTGTGAGACAGTAAGTTATTCTTTTAACCACTAAGTTTATGTTAATATGCTCACATATCATAAGAAGTAAACTTAAGTATTCTAAACACCAGATCACTGCTGGCATGAAACCCTAGCCAACACGCCAGAATCAGTCACACACTCACACTCTTGTAAGACTTAACCTCCAATTTGTTGCCAGTATTGCCAGAAGGGCCAGACTGGTTGATTGATTAACAGATCAAAAACTAAAGATCAGCTGCTTATTCTGAAGAAAGCGAGCAGCTTTTATTTCCTGACTAAATGATCAGAATGAGCCATCACTTCTATTAAGTATGAATGAAAACTCCACAGAGCCTGGTAGAGATGACAAGCTTAAGGTACAGAAGACATCTCATTCCCACTTACTCAAAGAAAGAAAAAATGTATTCCTCCCAGTAAAATACAGCTGTCTTCTTTCATATTCAAAAGCCACCGTTTTTGGTTCAGCTTTATTGAGTTATAACTGATGAATAAAAGTATAATATATGTAAAGGGTACTCATGATAATCTGATGTGTATATGATAAAGCATGATAATTTGATGTATGTATACTTTTTAAAAGAATTCCCACAACTGAGCTAATAAACATATTCATCACCTCACATATTTACCTTTTTCTAAAAAAAGTCTCTTCTTAAATGGCAGTCAGAACCCATTTGGGGACATGCATTCACTATAAAGAACCAGAGTGACGCTAGACCGTCTGCAGGTCCTCATCATCCTTGTCTCCGATGTCCCACCATCACGGGTTCGCTGCAGCACAGACATCTAACCAGGACTGGAAGTGATGCATTAGCATAATTTTATCTGGACCATCAATTCAACTAAAAACAAACAATCACCAGTTATTTTTAAGATTTCTTTCCTTTTTATTGAATTTATCAGAGCGACACTGGTTAACAAAATTATACGTTTCAGATACTTGGTTCCACAACACATCATCTGTACGTGGTAGTGTGTGCTCCCCACCAAGTTACTTTTATTCTTCAACAGTGAGACGGAGAAAAGGAATTCAGCTGTCACTGCACCTATTTATTGCTCGCGTTTAAAAGAATAAAGTCGGTTACTTGTAAAACACAAATTATGTGACAAAATATACACTTAGAGTAATGTAGTTTTCTTTGTAAAAGGAGATTCACTATCTTATTTCACGTAATTTTTTCTATGCATAGGAAAAGTTAATCAAATGGGCAGCTAATAAAATTAACTTTTATTGCATTTTTAAGAGTTATTTTAATTTCCTTTAATTACACACAATAAAAAAGGGCTTTTTTTGCAAATCATTAATAGTTAAGAAGTATTTTCACTGACAATATTCACGGCTGTCTGAGAAAATCATCCCTATAACACTAGTAAATGCATAATCGCAGTTCCAAAATTGCAGGAAATAAAAACAAAATAACTGGAAAGAATGTACACTTTCCCTAAATAAAAAACTTGAGGACATGACCCGAAGTGAGCGTGCAAAGCATAACTTGATCTACGCTCCCGCTGCGCCTCAAGGCATCTCTCCCAACGCCCTGTGTGCGGACATCTGGGTCAGTCCTGTGGCTGAAACAACAATGTCCTAAATAGGGCGTGAGAGTAAATGAAATGCACAGTACTGTAAACCAACACACTTCCCAGATACAATGAGGCACGAAATGTAACAATGTTAAAAAACAGCACACAGAGGCCAAAAACAAAACAAAATAAAAATATTTCTAAGGCTTTCCAGAAAAACGAAAAAAACAAACAGGCAGAGGAAGTGAGGGATAACCTACAGATACCTATTCTTGCCTCAGTCAGGGGCAAGAGCCACAGACTGGTCTCTCACCTGCTAGTTCCCACTATCAGTGATAAGCTGGTCACCCAAACGCGTGAACATCCAGCCCACAGGACAAAAGAAGTAGAGAAAATGGCCTCATCCTATTCTACCATATTTGCTGGAATCCCTTTAAGAGGCCTCTGAACATCTGTTTTGTTTTTTTTTTAGACCTGTGACATGTGCTGATAATTGACTTAATCAATGATCTCTGCTACTAAGTCATACAATAACATCGGTGCCCAGTCTGCCTCACGACTGTGCCCTGACCTGCAGTCAGCATCTCACACATTCAACGGAGTACCCGAACAGGTCTCACATCACGTAGAACAGGGGCTACAGGCTTTTCCTGTGAAGTGTCACACGGTAAGTCTGGCGGGCTTTGAACCACACAATCTCTGTGAGCACTAGCCAGCATCCTGACATTAAAGAAGCCTTCGAGAATGCGTGCATCCATGGGTGAGGCTGTGTTCCAGTAAAACTTCATCTACGAAGAGCAAGCTACAGGGACTCTCAGAGCATCCCACACCTCAAATCTTCCTCAAGTCTAATAAGTAGCTGCAAATAAAGAAGAGAAGAAACCGAGTAATTTTTATTCGGCCTCTAAATGGCCAAAAGCACAAACTAGCTATGCCACAGACCTGGGGAGCTGCGTGACTCCCGGAGTGAACAAGCTAAAACATCGTGGTGCCCAAAGAGTGAATATGGTCAGTAATTTTAACCAAAAGCAAACAGTTGTTGAAAATCACTAGATCCACAGAAAGTCTATCTGACCTAAAAATGTTACATTTTCTCTGCAAATATTTAATAATACATACCCTTTCCCTCTCCTACTTTTTCACTCCTTCTGCTATCTTGTGTAAAAATAGGTAAAACAAGCACCTGACAGTAGTAATAGCTTCCTAATTAGTCTCCCTGCTTCCGGCAATGAGTTCTCTGAAACACAATTTCATTCTGCTTAAAATAAGTTGCCAGCTTAGCAATGGTTAAGCCTGTGGACTCTGAGGTCAGAGAACTCAGTGTGAGTCTAGACTCCATCACGTATTAGTTGTGTAACTGGGCAACTGATTTAACCTCTCCAAGTTTAACTTCCTT
Source organism: Glossophaga mutica (assembly GCA_039655065.1). Taxonomy (NCBI): domain Eukaryota; kingdom Metazoa; phylum Chordata; class Mammalia; order Chiroptera; family Phyllostomidae; genus Glossophaga; species Glossophaga mutica. Next base: position 16,942,760 of record CM077304.1, on the reverse strand, counting down.
ATCTATAAAATGGTTATAAAGTAGCAAAAAAAATCATAAAGTTGTGGTGAGGAATAAATAAGGGAATTCATGTAAAGTGCTTATCAAAATACCTGATACATTACAATCATCCAATAAATGGCTATTATGGTAACTGTGGGGGTTTTGAAACACATCTGCAAATTCTTTTACACTCCTCCCACCGAGAGGAAGAATCTGTGTGCCCTTGCCTCGAATCTGAGTCAGCTTCAGAAAGTCACTTATAATCGTGAGAATGAAGCAGAGGTGACAGTGTATGATTTCAGGCTAAGTCAGAAAAGGCCTGACAGCTTCAGTGTCCCTTGAGATGCTCATTCTGGGGCCACAGAGGAAATCCAAGTACTCTAACACTGTCGCATTAGAGTGATGACATGTAAGCACTCCCATCAGCAGCTTAGCTGAGCACCTGCTTGTCAGCATCTGCGGGCAGCCATGCGAGTAAGCCACCTGGGTCAACCAGCCCGGCTGACCCTTCAGATGACCACAGCCACAGCCAACATCTGACTGCAGCTAACTGACCCACAGTGATCCCACTCCATTCACATGAACTTCGAGAACAAACTAAGTCAAACTACTATGAAGACAGAAGTCACAACAGTAGTTACCACCCTAGGGTTCCCCAGTGACTGGGAAAGGGCATGAGGCCGTTTTCTTAGGTATTAGAAATGTTCCCTATCTTGATCTGGGTTTACTGAGCTGTACACAAGATTTATGTACTCCGCTATATTCTATACCTCATTAAAAATTGTTTAAATGCCCTGAAAAAGTGCTAATGACACAGATATAATACAGAGAACAAATTGCCACAACCAACATAAAAGCAAGAAAACACTGCCACTGGACCTCCTCTGACCTCTGGTGACACGGATGCCGCGAAGGCTGAGATGCAGGTGTACAGGGATCAGCCACGGGTAACGAATGCTCTAGTGCCCACTTCGGTTGGTGCCCAAAATAGCTGAACCATGTACATTAAGCTGAAAGTGAATAGGCCTGTAGGAATAATACTTTTGTCATTTATGTTACTACCTTATCAAACATGAAATAGTGTAGGCTTGGAGTTTTTTAAACAGACATCAAAATATCATTATCCTTTAATTATTTGAGACTCAACACTTAAAGTCAATACCCTGGAGTTATATAAAAGAATAAAGCCACGTGAACTGTATGGGTCTATCTATACAGTTAGGTTGAGTGACTGGTAATCACTGAGAGGTAAAGAGATCAACACTGTAGGGCCCGGCCTGGCAGGAGTCAATTCCGTGCAGAAAACCACGGCCCTTCCAACACAGGCACAGCAATGCCTCTCCTTACCTGAGAGCTTGCTGCAAACTCTAAAGAGAGAAGAAAAGAGACAGAACAGGTAGCTGGAGTTGCATAACCATTAAAAGCATGATGATTTAAATCATACTGGTTACCACAATTATTGTTAATATCGATAAATAAATTTATGAACTCTCCCTGATTCCATATGATAAAATCAGCAGGATGCCATACAGAAACTAAAATTAGATTTGGGTTATGAAAACGTAGAAGGAAGAACAGCTAGCAGAGAATGGGCCACACTGATAAACCAAGAACCCTATCTCAGTGAAGACTATTCAGATTTTCTTTTTACATTTTACATTTAGATTGTATTCTTCTGCCTTCCCCACTCCAGCAATCCGCATTAATAGACTCCCAATTCTACCTGGTAGGCCTGTTATGAAGGTTAAATGAGATGATGTAGTAAATAAAAGGAACTTAAATTATTCACGTAAAATTCAGTAATTAGACTAAAGTTATAATATGACTACAAACCTGATTGAAAGCTAAATTTTCTAATACTATTAGATTTGTCCCAAATAAGTTTAATAATTTGTTTAAAAAAGTGCTACTTAGAATAAAACTTGAGACAATTGATCCACAAAACAACTTACTTAATGCGACCAACTTGTACTGAAAAATATATTGAGAAATTCAAGACTGACTTGCAAGTGGTTCATATTCCACAGTAATGATTTAAATAGCTTATAAGAGAAAGAATACTCACACATAACAGAAAGCAAAAAAATGAGGTGAGTCATGAGAAGATACAGATAAAGTGGAACCAGAGCTTGAAGAATACTTCCAGCTGAGATGAGGAAAGACATTATCAAGGAAGGGGCCTTTGAAGGCTGAGTTTGAAAGACAGCCTTAGAATATGTAGCAGTATGGTGGGCTTTGTTTCCAAAAAAAGGCAACGCATATGCCTTCATAACTGCAATGAAATAATTATATACGCAATTATGCATTTGACATTTCTCTCCCCAACTAGACTTTAAGTTCTGACAGAGCTGAGACTCACTTTTTCCATTGTCTCTCCAGTACCTAGCAAAATATCAGGTACATAGTAAACATTTGTTAAATAAATGAGTAACAAAGAAAGGCAGGAAAGTAACGACTTGCCTAGAAAATAAAGAAAAAGGGGACCTAGCGATCAAAAGATTATTTAGGGCCAAATCACAGAAGGAAGAGCTTGAAACTCAGACTGAGGAACTTTCACTTGATTTGGCTGGCAGCAAGGAGTCCCGCAGACTGTAAGGGGCGCAGCCACACAACGGGGGCTGCACTGAGAAAGCGCATCCGAAAGGGGCACACGCAGCCGGTTACCAAAACAGAGGCAGTGAAGGCCGTCAGGGGACAACTACAGGAGCCCAGGCCAAAGATAACAGCAACCTGAACTAAAACTAAAAGCAGTGGAATGCAAAGTAAAATATAAATAAATAATAGCCGCAGGGATATTACACAGATAATATTAAGAGGGCCATCAGTCATCCATTCAAACATCTTTTAAGCACCTCTATGCTAGCTGTCTACCAGACGCTGTGCTAGGAGCTAGAGACAAGGAAAACAAATAAGCCACAGACCTTTACCTCAAAAAGCAGACACTTTCTCTGAGTCATCGCTGTAGGGAAAACTGAGGGCAGATACGATGAATGCAGAAAGGGAAAAATCAAAGACTCTTCAGTTTTTAGTCTAGGTGACTAAGAGGATGATCACACCATTCAGGGAACAGAAGACATCAGAAGGAAGTGGGTAGGAGATATGGACAGCTTTGGCTTTGGGTAAAATAACCAAGTGAACGTGTTCAAACGGCAGCTGCAAATTCAAGACTGGAGAACAGAAGAGAAGTAATGTCTTATAATTTGGGAAACCTAGCATAAACGAGAGCTGAAGTTGAGAGAGGGAAGAGATAAGGTAGGACAGTATAGGCAGAACCTTGGAGACTATCTACACTTAAAGGGACGGAGGGCAAAAGGAAGAGGAAGCATGATCCACAAATCAAAGAGGAACAAGACAGAAGGGAGCAATCAGAGAGGCAGAAGGATGACGAAGACAAAGAAGTATTTCCAGAGGTAGGGACCATCAACAGCATTATTATTTGCTAGGAAACCATGGGAAATTAGGACTGAGAAAAGGCCACTGACTTTGGGAACAAAAGAAATGTACTGGTGACATCTGAGAGTGGCAGAGTGTTAAGGGAAGATTCTGTTTGCAAGGAGTTAAGGTATTAGTGAGTGAGGAGGCGATGGAGACAGCAAAAGCCAGCTTCTCTCCTGAAGTCTGACAGTGAAGAAAAAGCAAATACTGGGATAGTAGTGTGAAGGAAATCTTGGAAGGAGGAGAAAGATTTTGGGGGTTGGGAGAGATTACTGACTTACGTGTCATTAGTTGGAGGAAAAGGATTAACTGGACAAAAAAATAAACGCAACCTTTTTTGGTACAGGAAATAACTAGAGAGACACGAAGAGGAGTTGGTAAAGACACGAAGATGCATAAAAGTGTTTGATTTATTCATTCAGTAACTATTTATTGAGTGCCCATCAAGAACTGAAAACTGGAGAATATACACTGGAGAACAGGTTAGATGTAGTCCTGAGCTCACGGAGCTTAGTAAGTCTCCTAAGCTCCCAGAGGAAGCGGAGTAACACAGTGCGCACGGTGGAGTGCCTCCCTAACATCCGTGCCAGCCCTCCCCTCTCGTGTAACAGCCGTGCAGTTTGGACAGAACCAGATCCACTACTAGTGACAGGGGTTGATCTTGGGTGGCCTCAAAAACCAACAACATCATCATCTGCCTTGTCAGGGTGTTTCATTTGGGAATGGACACAGAACCCAAGTTGGTCCTATCAGAATGAAACCTGGGACTTTGATTTAATGGAATAAGGGACATTTCTAAATGTGGCAGACTGCAATTCCCTATCTTCTCCTAGATCAATGACCCCATCAGACACGTAACGTTGCAGTGCCTCCTCCTAATGGGATGAAGTGTATATTAGCTGACTTGCGCTACCGTAACAAAGTACCATAGACTGGGTAGCTTAAACAAAGAAATGTATCATCTCCATTCTGGAGGCTGGAAGTCCAAGAACAGGGTGCCAGCATGGTCAGATCCTGGTGGGAGTCTCTTTCTGGCTTCTGGATGGCCACCTTCTCATTGTGTTCTCACACCGCAGACAGAGAGAGGGGCCCTCCGGTACCTCCTCTTATAGGGCACTAATCCCCACATGAGGGCCCTGCCTTCATGACCTCACCTAAACCTAGTTATCTCCGCAAGGCCCCACCTCCAAATGCCATCACAATGGAGGTTAGAGCTTCAACATGTAGCTTAGGCGAGGGACACAATTTTCAGTCCATGGCAGTGGATATCCTCCTACCCTTTGGTTTGTGCTTTGGCCATGTGATGTGCTTTGACTAATAAAATGAGGTGGAGGTGACAGTGGGTGCCAGTTCCAAGGCCAGGCTTTAAAACGCCCTGTCATGTTTCCACTTGCCCTCCTGCATCTCTGTCATGGCCAGGGGAAGAGCATGCTAAGGCTAAACCGCCCCACCAAGGAGGACAGAAATACCAGGTGCACTACCGGCACAGCCAACCCGTACCGGAACATTCTGCAATGAGAAGCACAGCCACCAAGCCACCAAGCCCAAAGCACCATGCCGAGCCCATCCTAAATCAGCAGATGCTTGAATGGTAATAAATAACTATGTTTTTAAGCCACTGAGTTTAGGGGTAGTTTGTTAGAAAGCATTATTGTGGAAAATAGTTAACTGATGTAACACTCATACAATATCCAAAGGCCAAAGGAAACACCTAGCTCTTTAGGAAGGGCCTTATGCTAACAAAGATGTCCAGGAAAATTAAATTGAACTGCCCCAACTATTTTCTTCAAATCCTTCTTTCTTTTTTCACTTCTTTTGGTTCCTTACAATAGCTACTGAATGCAATTACAATACTGGTCAGCAAGATTTGTTAAGAGAAAAAAAAAAAGAGGAGGAGAGGGAAAAAAGAATCAGATAGTGTTATCAAAAAAATAAAACAATTTCAAGAGAGAAAATCAAAATCAGGTGCAATAGAAAACATCAAAAAAAATGAGAATGGAGAAATACTTGGTTTGGTAAGGAAGAGGTTGCTGGTTCATCAGAAAGTCGTTTTTGGACACTAGAGAGGCAGAGGCGCAGAATTCAGAAAGGAATAAGTTACGTGTAAACTGAAATAGTTTCGATCATTTCGTTTAACAATGCAAAGAAGAAACAGGGCAACAGCTAGTGGAGCAGGAAATGAAACTCATCTCAATAAGGAAGACCTATGCTGCATTAGTTTCCTATTGCTATGTAACAAATTACCGCAAACTTGTTATCTCCATTCTGTAGGCCAGAAGTCCTCATGGGCTTAGCCAGGTTCTCTGCTTAGAGTCTCACAAGGACAAAATCCAGGTGTCCACCAGCCTGGGCTCCTGTCAGGAGATGGTAGGGAAGAATCCACTTCCTTGCTAATTCTGGTTGCTGACAGAATCCAGTTCCCTGCCGCTACAGAACTGAGGTCCCATTCCCATGTTGGCTATTGGCTGGAGGTTGCTGTCAACTCCTTGAGGCTGCTCTCCAGGTCCTGCTCATATTCCCCTCCACGTTCAAACCAACAACAACGCAATGGCTCCTTCTCATGTTTTGATTCTCTGACTTCCCCATCTAGTGCCACCTGGAGACAACTCCTGTGACTGTGTTAGTCCTATCTAGATAATCTTCCTATCTTGAGGTCAGCTGATGAGTAACCTTAATTATATCTCAAAATCCCTTCTGTTATATAACCTAATGCAATCAAGGGAGTAACAACCAGCATATGCACAGTCCTAAGGATTACGAGAGGAAACATTTTGGGGGGGGGGAGGCATTTTAGGATTCTGCCTTTCACATACACATATCTAAAGTTAGAAAAGGATCCAAAAGCTAAAAGACAATGTTGAAGAACATTTTAAGCATCAGAATCTCATATTACACAAATTACCAATAAGTAGGAAGGAAAGAAATCAAGGAAAAAGTACATCATCTTAGCCATAGCAAAAAAAGAAGAATGCCTTTTCTTGGAGGTTGGAAGAAAAAAATATATAAAAGAGAAGGGGGAGGAAGCAAAAGACAACACTTATGCCAGCTATTTACTTGGCCAAAATTAGTATCATTTTAATTTAGCTACAACGAGACATATTCTCATATTTCGAATTCTTTAAAAAAGTTCTTCCAGATGGTTACACCTCCCTGGAGTGACAGCACCCAGTGTAGCCTTGCACACATTGGGAATTCAATTAAACGCTGCTGACCATCTGATTGAGAATCCGCAGTCTGGAGTAGCTGACTCAGTACAAACATATGGCTTAGTTCCCTATCAAAGAAAAAATTGAGTCACTGTATTCATCTCTCCAACACTGTAATGGGGAGAAAACGTAAGTGAACTAATAAAAATAGACCGTGTAACAAAGGGAAGAAACTACAGAATACGAAATTTCTGTGATTTTATCATAAAATCAGAATACTTCAGCTAAGGATCAACAATGAGGTATTTCCTTTTTAATTTCATGTGAATCAAACTGACACTTACTGAGCATTGCTTCGGGATATTTAAGATGAGTAAGCCACTATCTGAGCTCAGATCAGTAAGGGGTGAGGGATAAGGGAAGTATGCCAATGATTATAATGTGAGGTTGAGTGATGCTAAGTGTTAGAAGAGTTCAATATTAAATTAATACTTTTATCCGTGTAAGAACCGTACAAAGTACTTACAGATGAGAAAAACAAATGTTCAGCTAAATTAAAAACATTTTTTCAGGTCATGTAGCAAGTGTGGGGTAGGGTACAGATTCAAATTCAGGACTAACCCCCAAACCCAGTCTCCCCTAAAGGAGGGGAAAATCATCTCTGGTCCGCTGGTTGCATGGGGATTTGGAGGCTAGTGGAGGGAAACTTTAGAAGCAGTTATTTCAGTAGGACTTGGAAAGATACACTGTTAAAAAGCTGAGAAGTTAAGGAAGGAGAACAATTCCAGCGAAACAGCATAAAACAAGTAGAAAGAAATCTGGGTCAGCATTTGGAGAACACTAAATTGCTCAGATAATCCACAGCACAAACTCTTTACAAATAAATATTTAACTGAATGCACACTTTAGGGGCCAAATATTGGGGTGAAGAGATTAGTGCACTCGTCCAGGTGTGTAATCTATGATCTCAGCAGTTAAAAGGGAGAAGGGGGACTGATAGGAGAATGTGGGAGACGAGGTGAAATTACTCTATATTTAAAGTGAAGAAAGGCAGGGAAGTCCAAAAAATGAGCTTGAGTTAGGAAAGGAAAAATATCCTTGTCCCACTTCCCTTTGCCTTATAGTCAAGAGGTTGGCAAACCACGGCCCACAGGCCAAATTCAGAACACCATATGTTTTTGTAAATTGCTATTGGAACACTGCCATGTCCGGTCATTCATGAATTGTCACAACTGCTTTCACCCCACCACGGCAAAGAGACATATGGCCCACGAAACCTAAGATACTTACTTTCTAGCCCTTAACGGAAAAAGAAAATTGCCAACATTTGCTCTAGTCCCGCACCTTGTAAGCTACTGTTCCAACTCTTTAAGTAGTTTGTTCTGGTCTAAATATGAAACTTAGCATACAGAGAACAGACTGATGGATGCCAGAAGGCACAGGGGTTGGAAGACTGGGTGGAAAAGGCGAAGGGCTTGAGAAGTACAGGCTGGTAGTTACAAAATAGTCATAGGGATGTGGAAGTACAGCACAGAGAATATTCTTAATGCCACTGTAATAACTATGTGTGGTGCCAGTTGGGAACCAAAAATATTGGGGGGAACACTCTGTAAAGTGAATGACTGTCTAACCACTAGGCTGTACATGTGAAACAAATACAAAATAATACTTTATGTAGACTGCAACTGAAAAACATTTTTAACAATGAAAAAGAAATTATTGCATAACAGTAAAAAATAAATATGAAACATATGGATATTTCTCGATTGATCAATTTCCAAGATTATCATTTTAACACTCATTATAGCAATTGAGAATTGGGTTCTCTTCCTCCCCACTCCCCTGACCCCTGACCACACACACAGACTTTTCTCTCCCAACCATTGACGCATTTAAATCAGTAGTCAGTGTTCACAACATCATTATGACTACCTAAATATTCTTCATCATGGAGCCAGGTTCTGTAATGTGATTATGCTTCTATACTTATAAAAGATATCTTTTTGAAGTTAATAACAATCACTTGTTTCATTTGTTTAGTTTTCTATTGACAATCACTGATATTTTCCAAGTCCAACAAATTTGTCAACTGTCAATTTTTTCCAAATGTTCAAACATACTAAATACTTCATTGTTTCTGTTTGTTTCTCCCCAAACTCTCCCATAAACCTCCATTCTTTTCTCCAATCTGGACTGGCTGCTCACGAGGCCTCCTGAACAGCTGTTATCAGGAAACCTCTTTTCCCTGCACTCCTATATTGAGTCTTTTGTTTCCTGCATCCTGTATACTTTCTCTTCATTGATTCCCTCCCTCGTTTTATGCATGTTCATCCTCCAGAGCTTTCTATCAAAGAATACATAAACACAAAATGTCTTAGAACTTAGATGTCTTAGAACTTCTTTATTCTACCCTCATATCCAATTGATAGTTTGGCTGAACGGAGAAAGCTAAGCTGAAAATTATTTTCCCTGATAATTCTGAAGGCACTGCCCCACTGTCGTCTACAATCTAATATTGCCGTAACAAGTTTAATGTCATCCTGATTTCTATTCATCTCTGTGACTTGCTTTTAGGTTTTCTTTTCCTTTGTTTTATACACTCCCCACAAAGATTTTAGGATTTTATTTTAATCCAAGATGTTCTTAAATTTCAAAATTATGTGTCTTCAGTGACTTCTTTCATTCAGTATGCTGGATACTTTAGGGAGCCTTTTCAGTTTAGAGACTTGTATCCTCTGGTACTAGAAAATTTTCTTATAATATTCCTTTGGTACTTTCCTTCAAAACTTTTTCTTCTCTATTTGTATCAATTGTCTATTGCCACGATAATGATGCATAACAAACCACCTTAAAACTTAGTGTCTTAAACAAGAACCATTTACAATTGCTCAGGATTTCACCAGTCAGCTAGGCAGTTCTGCTTCTCTTGGCTGCATTTGTTTAGACAGTTCTTTCTGATCTTGCTGGGCATCACATACATATTTGTGGGAGGCTGGACACTAGCTGAATTAAAGTGGCACTGGGACATGGGGATATAAAGCACAGCATAAGGAATATAGTCAATAATATTGTAATAACCATGTATGGTGTCAGATGGGTACTGGACTTATTGGAAGTGATTGGATCACTTCCAATCACTGTATTGTACACCTGATGTCTAATTACTGTGTTGTACACCTGAAACTAATGAAAGATTGTGTATCAACTGTAACTGAAATTTTAAATGTATTAAAATAAAGTAAATAAAACAGCACTGGGAAAAACAGGCCCCTATTCCATGAGTCTCATCCTCTACTAGCAGGACAGCCTGAGTATGTTCTCATGATAACCACAGAGGTTTCAGACATAAAGCAGAAATATATTTTAAGCTTCTGTTTGTATTAAATTTTCTACGGCCCCATTGGTCAAATTTAGCCACAGAGCCAAGTCCAAAGTAAATAGCAAAGGGTACCACCAAAGGACTTGGATAATGTCATCCCAATAAATTTTTAAAAAACAAACAAAGGGTTTGGATACCTGGATTCACGAGTGGAACCCCTATTAGTCAGATATTGAGTGTGCTGAATTGTGAGGTAGGTAATGTCAGGCGATCACAACAAAATACCCTCAAATTTTAAAAACCTGAAATGTTTTTAAAATATATTTTATTGATTATGCTATTACAGTTGTCCCAATTTTTCTCCCTTTGCCTCCCTCTTCCTAGTACCCCCTCCTTCCCCCTCTAGCAATCCCCACCCCTTAGTTCATGTCCATAGGTCGTGCATGTAAGTTCTTTGGCTTCTCCATCACCTATACTATTCTTAACATCCCCTTCTCTATTTTTTTCCTACCAATCATGCTTCTTAATCCCTGCACCTTTTCCCCCATTCGCCTCCTTCCCTGTCCCATCTGATGACCCTCCAAATGATGTCCATACCTATGACTCTGTTCCTGTTCTGCTTGTTTGCTTAGTTATTTGGATTCAATTATTGTTAGTTATTAATTTATTGCCATTTTAATGATAATTTTGACCTTCCTTTTTTCTTATATAATTCCCTTTAGCATTTCATATAATAAGGGCTCGGTGAAGATGAACTCCTTTAGCTTTACCTTGTCTGGGAGGCACCTTATCTGCCACTCAACACTAAATGATAGCTTTGGTAGACAGAGTAATCTAAGTTGTAGGTCCTTGCTTTTCATCACTTGGAATACTTCTTGCCAGTTCCTTCTAGCCTGCAAAGTGGGTTTGTTTGTTTGTTTGTTTGTGAAATCAGCTGACGGACTTAATAGGAACTCCTTTGTAGGTAACTCTCTGCTTTTCTTTTGCTACTTTTAAGATTCTCTCTTTATCTTTAACCTTTGGCATTTTAATTATGATGTGTCTTGGCTTGGTCCTCCATGGATCTAACTTGTTTGGGGCTCCCTGTGCTTTCTGGACTTGCATGTCCATTTCCCTCACCAAATTAGGGAAGTTTTCTTTCATTTTTGTTCAAATAAGTTTTCAATTTCTTGCTCTTCCTCTTCTCCTTCTGGCACCCCTATGATTCAGATGTTGGTACGTTTAAAGTTGTCCCAGAGGTTCCTAAGCCTTTCGGTGTTCTTTTGAATTCTTTTTCTTCCCGATGTTCTGATTGGATGCTTTTCCCTTCCTCGTGTTCCAAATCTTTGATTTGATTCTCAGCTTCATCCTCTCCTCTGTTAGTTCCCTGTAGATTTTTCTTTATTTCACGTAGTGTAACCTTCATTTCTACCTGGGTCTTTTTTATGCTGTAGAAGTACCCAGTGAGTTCCTGGAGCATCCTGATAACTAGTGTTTTGAACTCTGCATCTGATAAGTTGTTTATCTCCATTTCTCTTAGTGCTTTTTCTGGAGTTTTGTTCTGTTTTTTCCTTTGGGCCATGTTTCTTTGTTTCCTTGTTTTGTCAGCCTCCCTGTGTTTGCTTCTGTGTGTTAGGTAGAGCTGCTTTGACTCCCTGCTTAGCAGTGTAGCCTATTGTAGAAAAGTGTACCTGTTAAGTTGTATGGGGCAGAGCCTTAGGTAAATCACCAGGGTGAGGCAACCTGTGTCACCACTCTGTGGCTGTGTGTGGGAGAGGGCTCAGAAAGGAGGCAATGCCACTGCCAGGCCTCTGGAATTTTGCTCAGGAGGAAGCTATCTCCCAGCATTTACTCTGTTGCCAATCACTTCAATTTCTCCCCATATGCCACTGGTGCCCTTCCAGCTATTACACTGATGCTGAATTCCAGGGTGGGGTGGGACAGGTTCTACATAAATCCTAAGTTTATTGTGGATCCTTTAAGAGGAGTGTCTTGAGAATCCTGCAGTTTCTTCCACTGCCCCTAGCCCCACTGGTTTTTACAGCCGGAAGTTATGGGGACTTACCTTCCTACCACTGGAAACCTGGGCCAGATGGTCTGGTCTGGGGCTGGGATGCACTGCTCCTGAGGGATCCCTCCCGATGTGGGGCCACCTGTTCCTGTCTCCACCCCTCCCCACGCCTCTCCACCCCTCTGCATCTCCGCCTCTTCTACCAGTCTGGGTGAATGTGGCTTCTTTAAATCTTTCAATGTTGGACTTCCACACACTCAATTTTCTGACAATTCTGAGTAATATTTCTTTCTGTAGTCTAGTTGTATTTTTTGCTATAGTTGTACACGGAGGCGAGGTATGTTTACCCACACCTCCATCTTGACAGGAAGTCTCCAGAGTCTGAAATTATTTTAATTAATGGATTTCTTGTTTTATTTTACTTTCAAAAATAAAAATTAAAAACTAATACAATTTTTTTAAAAAGAACTTCTTTAATACAGAAGCTCTTTTAACATTATTCGTGGCTAATCTCAGACTAAGCAAACCCTAATTCCAGGCTAATTAAACCTCATAACTGATTTTCAAAGTTCACCCAAAACTATGGCTAACTATATCAAATCCAATCTCCTTTCTCCAAACACTATTTCTCCACTACAATCTAAAATACTTTACATCTCCATACATTTGCAATTACAAAGGCTTTTTTCCTTTTTGGTATTTATGTTATCTCTGCCAATTTGTGTTCACGATTAGGGTTTAATTTTAGTCCTGATTCCTTTTGGAATTCATATGAAAAGATGTAACATTTAGAGTCACTATAATCACTGTCCCCCTCCCCTTTCTTTAGTCAACAGATGCCACTTGGTTCATACACCTCTAAAACACTGCTTCTCAACCAGCGGTGACTTTGCCTCCCAGGGAACACTCAGCAATGTCTAAAGACATTTTTTGGCATTTAGTGGGTATAGGCCAAGGGTGCAGCAATCCTACAATGCAAAGGACAACCCATCCCCATCCCAAGTAAAGAGCTATCTGGCCCCAAATGTCACTTGTGCCAATGTTGAGAAATCCTACTGAAAAGCTATTTCACTATTATTCTAAGACCTTCGAATACTCAACAATCAAGCAAAACCTGCCTTAGGTTCCATATAACTCCCTGACTTGCTGTGTTCCCAGGTCCTGTGTCTGCTTTGACCATTGAGACTTTGCTTTTTGCCAGCAATGCTATGATATACTGATCCTCCTGCCATCTAACACAGAAGACACTTGCCTCCCATCTAGTTCCAAAACTCCCTGACTTGTTTCTCATTATGGAAAATGAGAAGACTTTAATCTCTGGTTTTCTGAACATGGATCTCTACACAGTCTAGTCTCCAATCCAACCTGACCAATCTTAATCACTTCCCTACATCCTAGGGTGACAATATGGTTTGACATTACACATCAGAGCAGCCTTTAAAAGGTCTTCTGCTGTCTAACACTGGAGTTCTGGCATTTAATCTCTTCTTTCTCTAGTTACCTGAGGGGCTGCTGCCTATGCCTAGAACAGCCACTATAGGTTTTAAGAGCTCATTACATGGTCACAGAAGGAATACATGAACCAATAACCTGCAGGCCTGAATTACAAAGAACATACATTTACACTGACTGAATTGTGAGTTCTTTCATTCAGTTACGAAAATATTTACTGAAGTACTGTATTAGGGATTGGGGGTTGAAAGGATAAAAAAATTCATAGTCCCTACCCTTAAATAGCTTAATGCTTAATATATGTCAGGTCATTAAATAAATAATTTATAGTTGGACTGATTATAATCAGATTATCCCTACTCTATAGCTTAAAAAGAGAAAAATCCTTTTTCAGGATTGACAGAAATAACAGTCTCAAAATAAATGTATGCAGAATGAATGAAAGAGCAAATGAACAAGCAGATGGATAAATGAGAAACTAAATACCAAACTACTAAAGCTTTTGGGGGGTCTTCGGCAAGGTGGTAGGTACAGCACACAAAGAAGAGTTTTATTATTCTACTACACCTCCTTTCACTTTCCTTAAATGTCATTCTTGCTACAAATGCTAATTGGTTTAGCATGTATAACAAATTAATCTAGTGGAAGAATAATTCTGTAACATAATCCATGCTAAAAAAAAATCTTTGTAGCTCAGCTTTCTAGACAAGGAGCTTCTGAACTGATGCAGCCCTCCAGTCTGTGCGCTGACGAGACTGACGCGGGGCTGGAACGCACCCTCTCCACATTCAGAGCCGGCCTCCATCTAACTGGTCAGTGTCTGTGTCTTATCGGTTGTTCAACGGTTTCAATGTCATGTTTGATTGGTAATTATCTCAGTTTTAGAGCAACAGACCGGGTTTTCAAATAAAGATCATAATCTATTGCACTCCTTCCCCTCAAAAAGTATAAAAATACCAGTTACCAAATGAGCCAGCACAAAAGATCCACCTGGATGGACTGGTTTTGTCCCTGGATAACAACATCTTAAGTCGTCATGACAATTTATGTTGCAGCTGCACTGACATATCTGATGCTGCAACTGAGATCATCTCTATCACTCATTAGATGGAGTCATATACAGAGCTGGGTTTGAACCCACGCTCCACTGGGTTCTGTCTACATGACCTTAAACAAGATGTTTAACCTATTTTAAGACTACAGTGTATATGGGACTTTAATCACATGCAAATGTGTAAAATAATACTTACTTTATAGACTTGCTGTCAGAATTGGTAAGAAGGTGATAATCTCTAAGACTAGCATATTCTAGGTGTTCAGTGAATACCAGCATTCCCTTTAATCTAATCTAAATTTACCAAGCAGAATTATCTTATCTCTTTTTGCTTAATTTTCTTTAGTTCCCTCCACTTTATCAACTCTTCATTATTTCATTTATTCCAAGCTACAAAAAGCATGAACCCCTGCCTCACCTAAAACATAACCCAAACATCTCTGGATTCCATAGTAAGAAGTAAAAGTTATGGCTCCACATTGGCCTTTACTCTGAAAACACTTCTTTGCCTTTCTTTTAAAGTGTTTTCCCCTGCCCCTATTTCTAATCATTTTCTAGCACTGAGAAAAAATCAATGGCTTTGAGTCAAGCACCATGGGTTCTAAATCCAACTACACTGCTTACTTACTTAGTCAAGTTACTAACTTGGTCCAGTTACTAAACTGCTCTGAGTCTCAATGTCCTGTAAACTAATACATGTGTGGCAATGAGCACAGTGACTAGCACATAGCAGATGCTCTAAAATTATTTAATATTTCTCAACACTGAGGTTGCTAATCAAACTTCTGTTCTCCATCAACAATTGCTCTCAAGGCTGTCATCCAAAAAGATATACATAGTCTAAACTATGTACCATTAGTATGCCCTGTTCCACAGTTATTCACTCATTTAGTTATTCAACAAAGAATTTTAGGATATGGTCTTACAAATTCTAGGCATTTGTACAGCACTTTAAAAGATAACTAAGCCAAGGTTCCAGACCTCATGGAATTCGGGGTCTAGTGGGAAGGCAAACGCACAAACAAATAATTACAATGCAGTATTTGAAGTGCTAAAAATCAAGGTATGTACAAAATGCAGGGATGCACAGAAGATAAAGACCAGGCAAAGCTTCCCAAAAGAGATGATGGTGCTGAAATGAGACTAGAGGGATAAACGGGCCTTCAAGGAGCCCTCAAAGGAAAGATGGGTATCCCAGGGGGAGCAATAGTAGAAGTCTATGATGCCTGCCGACAACACCGTGTTGTTCGTGTGCGGCTGGAGGATGCTGTTGCAGCAGACTAGCAGAAAATGAGGCAGGTGGGAAGGAGCTCCATCACAAAAGACTTCAAACAAGATTCCAACAAGTTTGGACTTTATTCTTCAAGAACTAAAAAGCCACTGATTTCTAGTCAGAAAATAACATGTTTTAGAATGACTGCTGAATGGCAGGAGAAGGAGTTGGAAGGGCTGATACAGAAGTGGGATACTGAACGGATGGTATGTGAGAAGGAAGAGCCAAGGACGCACTAGGGTTTCTAGTTTAGATGAAGGGGGCACTGTAGTTCCACTAACACCAAGGAGTGATACAAGAGGCAGAGCAGAACTGCGGGTAAAATAATGAATGTTTCAACTTTAATATCTCCATGGAGGGGGCGATGTTCAATAGGCCATTGGGAATAACATGTCTCGACTACAGGAGAGAGGACTAAATTAGAGAGATATATTTACACAGATATTAAGAGCAACAATTTTTTTAAAATCCAGAAGCAGGAACAACTGTAATACCAGAAACAATTCAAAAGATGGGCCCTGGCTCATGCGGCTCAGTAGATGGAGCACCAGCCTGTGAACCGAAAGGTCACTGGTTTGACTCCCAGTCAGGGCCCAGGCCTGGGTTGCAGGCCAGGTCTCCAGTCGGGGGTGGCGACACATTGCTGTTTCTTTCCCTCACTTTATCCCTCCCTTTCCCTCTCTCTAAAAATAAATTAAAATCTTTATTTAAAAAAAGAAACATACTTTTTAAAATAAATGAAATTTGTTTGGACTTCTCTCCCAACTTCAATTGAAAAGATTACAAATTAAAAACCTTAATTTACTCACCACTGCACATATATTAAATTTTAACATAAAAAAGAAAAGATATCAACATATTTAATGAAAAATATAAACTCTTACCAAAGATAAATATTTTATAGTCATTTATTTATCAGTTTTCTTAAACAGTCTACTAACTAATAATGTATTTCCAAAACACTGTTTCACAGCCAAAAAATACTGCACACTTCATCTTCTGAATAAACAGCATGTTTAATTTCCTGAGTAAACATTACTCATACTTGACACTGAACGGAGTCCAAAGTCACTGAAGGAGTTAAGAAATTTCTAAAATCCCAGGAGCAATAAACCTCACCCAGAGAATCTAGTCAAGAGCTTATTATAAAGGACTAAAAGTCAATGTCATACCAAAATTTTAAATAACATCATGCATCCCTCTATTTAATAAATTATTTCAAAATCAGGTCACAATTGACAGACACACTATCTTGGGCAGACGGGAGAGAGCAGATAAGCAGGGGAAAATTTCCTTCTCTCTATCTACTGAAGCATGTCCACCAACTGTCATATCTGGAAAACAGCCAAAATGAGCACTTTATTTGCAAAAAGAACAGGAGATTCTTGAAATATTAGCAAAATGTGTGATGTGTTAAGTGTGGAATGTGGAGAATTCTTTTAAGATTCGCACGTATGGGTGTTTGGAAATAACCTTTCTAAGACATAGATTAAAAGCACAGGTCCATCCATCTAACAAGCTCTAAGGATATCCTCCCTGAAGATAAATCCGACCCTCTTCTTTCAAGGCTGTGACCATCTTACCCAGGATAAGGTTCCCTTTCACACTTCCAAGGCAGGTATCTGACCTCATAGATATTTAGACATTTATCTGAATTAGCCACGTAAATTACCTTGAGAAAACCACTGTCACCCTATGTCTCTTTCTTTTAACTTTCTTTTTGTTGTTTCCTAAACGTTGCTATTCCTCTTTTGCCACATAGCATTTTCTAGTTTCCTGGCCACAGGGTTTGCTAGTACAAGCTGACACAGCTCAGTTGCTGAGGGAAAACAGCTGAACTATTAAGAAGGCAATCAGAGAGTAAAGAGGAAGGGAACCTAGAAATGTTAACCAGAGAGAAAAAAGGAAACACTTGGACTTCATCTGCATCTTTATAAACTTGTAACCTTGGATTAATGTCCTCAATTCAGATCAGGGCCCACAGTCAACGAAGGGTCACCAGGGTTTTCTAAACGGGCTTCTCACTGATCTAAAATGAAGACATATTTCTTTTTTAAAAAAAGAAAAAGAAAGAATGATAGAAGTCTGGATAATATTTATAGCCAGTAACCAGAGAAAAGGGTAGGGTAGACATTTGTTTTGAGGGACTTTACCAGTGAAACCTCCCCAACAATTATAACTTTGCTACTAACACCGCTGTCACCTCGGATGAGGTACTCAGTTGTACCCCAGCATATTCTGGCTCTTAAAGGGGTTAAGAGAAGCCTAACAACGAGGAAGTGGGGAAGGAAAAGGAAAGGTTTATGGTTTGGGTATTCTCTCATGAAGTTCACAAAAAATGTTTTTCTTTTTTCTTCTTTTTAATAAATATTTTTCCACATGCCCCTTTTCTGAGACTTTTGTTCCCATTTCTCCCCTAACCATGAAGTTGGGCCCAAAGCAACCCAGCAGCCCCTCATCTATGCCACAGGATCCTGTCCCCTGATCCTCACTGCTTTGACGCCTGGTCTTTGCAACTCCTGGCAATTCAACTTCCTGACTCTATGAGATCTGTGTAGGCCTACAAAACCCCATTTCCCTGTAAAGAGCAAGCAAGGAATACTTCCCAGGAAGGTCGCATTGGACATGAATCATGTATTCTTTTCCTATCAGAGAAACAACATATGGAACACATTTCTGAGAAAACAGTATCTGCCAATCCCACACTCAAGACTTTTAGGGTACTCAAGGGAACAGCGAATGCGTTGCACAGATACGGTGTGGTCCCCTGTTCTGCTAATAATTATTAAATACAACAACTGCAAAGTTTAAGAACCATTTCTATGAAAGCCTAAGAACTCCGTAAATATAGAAAGCCAAGATACCAAAAAAAAAAAAACAAATACTATGAAGAGGTCACATGTTATCAGAAGTGCAGATGATGAAAAGAAAAGGTAAGAAGGTAAGAAAAGACTAGGAATCGTGGTCTCTTAGATCCCTGGACGGCACCTTGTACATGAAGTGTGCTGTTTAAACCCAGGCCCGTTTCATTCCCTCCTTCGGTAGTGAAACCAAAATTTTTATCATCTTTCCATTGAGCTTGTTTTCTCGACCCAGAAAAGGACAGCAGCAACTGATAATGCTGCCTGCTGTTTATTTTTTCTTAAACTTGTCATGAAAAGCTGAATGGTCTTTTCAAGTACAGACTGCAACTGCAATAAATTCTTGTGGCAATGCTCCCATACTATTTTTTTCCCAGTTTTTTCAAGTAAAAAGTGTATTTTTCAGCTATATCAAATGTTTACTAAAGAGCTTCCTGGAAGTTTCTTTGCTTAGATTTGTTTCTAGAAATTATAGATTCTTGATAATAACTTAAAAGCCTGGGAAATCTCCAGTATAAATTCCTTACTGTCTTGGTTCATTGGGACCAATAATGATTTTTATAAGACCTGTGCAGGTTTACCATATTTTATAACACACTTGGTCAATTTCCTGACATAATGTTTTTGTGACATTTAAAAAATCATAGTGGGAATATCATATAACAAGAAAAACCTACTTGCTAAAATCCTTGTCTCTATCAAATTCTGCAAACTCAACGTCCTCAGTGAATGACAGTTACCGTCTCAGTGCTTTTATAACTCTTCTTTTGCACTATCATCATCTTACTAAAAATCTTGAGAAGGCATTTCACTGACAATTATGATAAAGACTTTCAGCTAAACAGCAAAAATTATATAAAGGGTTTCTGTCTTTCAGTCATTCTAGAGGACTACTACATATCCACAACAGTCACACGAAAAAAAAGCTCACAAAAAATTTTAAGTGCAGACCAGCCTATCAAATTATCATCATCTCTCCTTCAAAACACAAGGAGAAACAGTGTCCACAAGAACTGCCACATAATATCTAAGCTTTGGTCATAATCTTTATGTTACCTAGAATTCCTAACTGCCCAACACAAGTGTACAGGCATGGCTGACTTGGAGAGATTTATCACCATCACCATCATCATCACTACCATGATCTTCATCACACTTAGAGAATAAGAGCATTATGTTACTCTCCTCTTCCGCTTCTACTCTCTTTTCCTCTTCTCCTTCCTTTCTCTTCCTGAACAATTCAGTTCCTAAATCCATGACGTAGGTCAAAGAAAGGTAGGCATCCGCACTAGAGGAAAGAGTGAGATATCCGAGTCCAAGCCAGCGGGGGAGAATGTCCCTACTGGAGGCAGCTGAGCATGAGGCGTCCCTCAGCTCCTCTGCAAGAGCTCCAAAGCTTAACTATTTTAGCCTCAAGTTTTGTTTCCTCTTTAACTGAAAATATGAAAAGAGCTTCCTCTTCCTCGATGCATTTACTAATAAATCACATTTCAGTATGAATTAAGTGTCAGCTACCACAAGTAGCTTTTGGTGGAGGTGTAAAGCTGGAAAGAAATGATACTGAGTGCATGCAGTTAAAAGTTGACATTGACGGAGGCAGGAAACTAGAGATGATGAAAGCAAACTCTGTAAACTCAATTTTGAAGGTTCAATATTAGTTCTTCCTAATCTGTTTCTCACTACACAGCCCATTCCAGCTCTACACCTCACACAGACAGACCCTGCCTCCCCGTAGGAGAAAGAGTCAGGGTGAACTTGTAATAATTAGAATGAAGAAGAGCTTTCTCTCTAGAAAACAATTTGGGCAGGAAGAGTCGAAGGGAATGTGGTATGGGAAACAGAAACATGAAGCACGCAGAAAGAAACGAGGCTGGCCATTGACGCCCACATCTTTCGCCCAAGAGTTGATAGAATTTGATCAAAGAATAGCAACAAGTCTAGGCCGACTGTTTCAGCTCACTTAACTAGAAGTAATTAACCACTTTAAATAAAGCTGCTCTCACAGCACAGTGGAACCCAAAAACTCCACAGCACAATTGAATCAAAGTTCGATTTTCAGGCAGATTCATAGATTCATGAAGACATCCTGTTAAATAAATCACCCAATTTCCATCTTCACTCAGGCTTAACACAAATGTAGAGGTCACCTGCTGTCGGACTGATGCGGAAGGAGAAAACTGGACTCTGAGAAGATTCCTAGACCTGTACTACACAAGGAAAGTCACTGGGTTTTCGCCTGGCATTGTACCTCTGCCCGCCACGTGGATTACATGACTACGTCATCACATACACAAGAAAGGACTGGAACACACATGACTCTTCTGTGTAAGCACCTGCTTTTTCAGATATAAAATACTCTCACGTATCAACATATGATGAATAACTAAAACTCATCATATTTTAATGAACTAAAACTATGCTGCAATATGTTCAAAATGGAAACCAAAGGCAGACTAAAATGCATTAAATGTTAAGTATCTTCAGGTTCTGTAGGTTGAAATTAGTCTTTTCTGATCCTTGATTTGAATTATAGTCAGCTTCCATTTCTAGTTAAATACTTAGGAAGAATGTTTTGTAACAGGATCCTTGAAAGAATTTTCCAAAATTATCTCAGATGCATAATTAAACTATTTCAGTAAACAACAGAACTAATCAAATTATTTACCATCACCTGAGAGGTTAAATTGCTAGTCAGTAGCCTCACTGCTGAATGTAGCAAGCTTCTGCGTTAACGTCAGTGAAGGCCCGCTCCACCCTTCCATCAGCTGTAAGAAACCACTGAGACACACAAGGTATTGGGCAATGTAAGAATGGACAAGATGCGTAGTAGTCACCGGCTGGCTGTCCTAATTCCCTGCTACACACCAGCCTCACTGTTTTGAAGACGGAGCTGAAAACCCTGCTTAGTAGAGAAAGAGGTCAGCACCAAAATTCCCTCTCCTCCCTCCTCACGCCCCACCCTGCAGCTGGCACTGTTCTCTGGCAGACACAGCTCCCTGAACATAATGGTGCAATCACCACTTCAAACATCATTACTATCTAAAATAGATAACCCACTTGCAAGTTGACTATTTTTATAGATACAACATTTCCATGCTGTTTAACTGCTCTATTTGTGATTTATTCCACTTAACCAATGCAGTTTCCCTAGAAGTATCTTATATCTGAGTCCCCATAACTACAATTGCCCAAACAGTTGTGAAAATTACCATGCTTCCAAGTTGTCTCTTATCTCCTTGTGCCCATCAACAGAAAACTTCATGACCTGAATGCTGAATCTGAAAAAAATGTATAAGCTATCTGGTTTATTGATCTACTTTTTCACATAAGGGTCTTAAGAACTCGATTCTTTATGTTCAACAAGAATTTACTAAATACTCTTTATATAGTGCTTAGCATTTTGAGGCATTAAGAAAATCAAGTAAATTTGAGGCATTAACAAACTTTTTATTACTGTATTAAAATACAAATAACTCTTAATCTAGACACACTAAAAAAGAAATAATTTAATACACACTTTAAATGGGAATTATTTTTATTTGGCTTAAAAGGCAGTTGTGCCAAAGGAAGGGACTTTAAAAGGGTTTGCAGCTATCTCATGAAAATTCCATTAAATAGAATGAAATTTCCCATATATTGTGGATGAAGAAAAAGGAGGGAGGCAACTCATTTCCAGCACTCCGATGAGCCCAGATTTCTACAAGGACGAAAGGGAGCGGTGATGAGTATAATGGAAAACAAACACAGACAAAGCAGTATATACTTATCCTGGAAAAATGCTAATGTCCCTTTCAGCTAAGTTTGAAAAGGAGAAGGGAAGAGTAAAAGTTCACTGCTATGGCAGCTACTGTAACCTTGAGCTCTGACAGGGTAACAGTAAAAAAAACCATGGATGGTTTTAGACCACAAGAGTATTTCCTCTGACATTGAACGATGCCAAGAATATGATTCTTCCCAACTTCTATATTGCTTTTATCTTCCCTAGTGAGAATCATTTTCAAACCAGAAAGGATAAACAATGTTAGGAGACTTCTGAAGCTCCAAAAAGACAGATCCTGAGAGACACTTAGCTACTTCAAATGCGTGTAAGTATCCCAATCCAGAAGAATTAGATGCATCAATATTAGGCATCATCATTGGTTCACTCCCAGAAACAAGCTATAATAAAGGAGCCTGATTTGGGTGGAAATTGTAGACTCACTACTAAAGGGCAGATTAAAGGAATGCCATAAACAGAATATAGAATGAATTTAGAAAGGCAGTGGAGAAAATGCCCCATAATAATCTCAGAGGTATACTGGGGAAAAAGTAGCTGACAGTTCTATCAAGTGGCTTCAATACTGGTAGAAATACTATACATAAAGATTGCTACTTTTAAATCTACGGTAAGCTGGTGAGAGGTTCTTTAGAGAGACAGCATGGCGTGCTGAATTCCAGCCACAGAAAAGATGCCTATTAAATCTCCAGATGATGCAGAGGAGAGAAGCAGATATGCTGGAAGACAGACGCAAGAGTCACAAAGTTCTAGACAGATGATAAATACAGGCTAAAACAAGTAAGATTAAATGTAACAGGAATAAGTTAAGTCCAAGCAACACATTTACGAGTACCAGATAGGGGAACCATCGCTCCACAAATCACTGAAGAAAAAAAAAAATACCTGGAAGTTTTGAGCATCAGATCAATGTGAACGAGTGCCATTATACAGCATAGAAAAAAACTGACTTGAATTAAGGTAGGTCTTACTTAGATCAGTAACAATAAAGTGATCATTTCATTGCACCATGTTTTAAATAGCTGCTACATTAATTTACATAATATATGTTCATTGTAGAGTACTGGGAAATGTACACAAACAAGAAGAAAATAACAGTTACCCACAATTCTACCACTCAAAGATGAATACAATTTATATTTATGTGTTGATCATTCCAGACTTAATGCATGTCATAAATGTTCACATACTTATTTTCTCTCAAAAAAATAGGACCATACTACAATGACTATTTTGTAACCTGTTTATTTTGTTTGTTTGTTTTTGTTTCTTTTTTTTTTTTTTTAAATATTTTATTTATTTATTTATTTATTTATCTTTAGAGGGGAAGGGAAGGAGAGAGGGAGAGAAACATCAATGTGCGGTTGCCTCTTGTATGTCCCCTGCCGGGAACTGGCCTGGCAACCTAGGCATGTGCCCTGACTGGGAATCGAACCGCGATACTTTGGTTCGCAGGCCCGCGCTCAATCCACTGAGCTACACCAGCCAGGTGTTTTTGTTTCTTGATTCAACAGTACATCAAGTCCCAGTATATTCTACACAGGTCCAATGGCAGCGAATGCATTTTGTTCATTTCTGCTCACTACACTTTAAGAGAGTCATTGCAAAATCTGATAGTATACAAAGAAGGAAAAATAGAGTAGTGAAAAATATGAAAATCTAAGTTCATCTAATCTGTATTGCCACATAACAAAAGGCTGATGGAAATAATGGTGCTTCCATGAAAAAAATATAGGAGATGTGTAATGAAAACAATATAGCTAAATGCATGCGCTTGAAGAACTGTCCTGGCAGATGAATTACATTACTTTATATTGACCCATGTCACCAAACTAACACCAATTTCTGGAAATTAAAGGGAGGTGGATTTCAACTCAATATAAAGGATTTTTTAAATAATTACAGCTGTCAAAAAATGGAATGGGTCTAGTCATTGGAGGGCTTAACAGGGATGGAGCAATTAACAGGTGAAGGATGTTAGAGGTACTTCCTTTAGGTGAGATGTTGAATTAAAAGATCCCATTCTATTTGAAGATTCTGTGATTCTAATGAAAAACTTACTACAGAAATTTACTCCCAGTCCACTATGAAGCAAATCCACAGTCATTAAGGTCTTAAGAAACAGAGTCCAGTGCTTTACATATTCATGAGAAATTATAATAACACTAACGGTAAATCCTAATGTGCTGAATGCTTTGCATTCACTGCTTACCACCTCATTTAATACAACCACCCTGTACGGTAGGTGCTATTATTACTATTTCCCATCTTACAGAAAAGAACAGTGAGACTTAGAGAGATTTTTACATTTCTTCAAGGTCATTCTTGCTTGTGCTGAAATTTGCGGTGCCGCCCAAGCACACCTGAATGCCCATCACACGGCCACTGCTCACTTAGCAGGTGACGTGTAATCAAAGGCATCTTCACAAAACTTCTGCACTAGTGATCCCTGAAAGCGCAGTCATAAGATTTTTTTTAATTAGAAAAGAATTAAAGATTTTTAAATTAAAGTATTCATAGCAAAACAAAATGTTCAGATTAGACTTTCTTAACTATATACCTTAGGCTTTTGAGAAGAAAACATTCAATGAATAAGACATAAGGTGTGGTAGAGTTCATGTGAATCATATAACTTCACATGTTTGCCAGTACTAATCATGTGACCTTGAGCAAGTTCTTAGTCTTCCTGTCTTTTTGGTTCTTCATCTGTGAAATGAGGACCAACCTACTTAAGGTCCACACAGAATTTTTTTTTAAGATTTACTTATTTATTTTAGAGAGAGGGGCAGGAAGAGAGAAAGAGAGGGAGAGAAACATCGATGTAGGATGTGCAAGAGAAATATCAATCAGTTACCTCTCACATGCCCCCAATCCAGGACCTGGCCCCCAATCCAGGACCTGGCCCCCAACCCAGCTACGTGCCCTGACTGGGAATTGAACCAGTAATCTTTTGGTTCACAGGCCACGCTGGGCAGGGCTTTGTTGTATACAGAGAATTGAATGAGATGATATATGTAAGCATTTAGCACAGGATCTAACACTATTATTATTACTCAACACAAGTAATAAATGGGGGAAGGGGTACAGGAGAGACGAAACTTTCCACAATTGATTTAAAAATATTTTAAAATTTTGAGGTGTTATTATGTTTGAGGGGAAAGGGTCACATTATCAGTAAATAAATTTCTGGTGACAATCATTTATGAAATAAAGTGACAACTAAATAAAATGTGCCTTCTCTTAGGAATTTCACTTTATGCAAATGATCATCCAAAGAACACAATTTCAACTCCATTTTCTTCAAAGACACTGCTGTAGTTGTTTATTCAGTATGAGATGAATAAATGCAAACTTTAAGGTTACTGGTTTTGACTTTGACTTTTTACAACTCTGTTCACACCACTCTAATAAACACATGCTTTTAGTTTCGTTGTTTTCTATGTACATTCTGGTTGTAGAGCTACTGCTGCTACCTCTGATAAAACCAGCAAGAGAAAACCTCCCATTCAAGAAGTACACTGTGGGGCATGATTTTGATATTTAATGTTTACTAACATTAAACAGTTGATATTGTATTCCTAATATTTGACAACTATTTTTTAAAATGGCACAACTGAGAAAGTATTTAATAGATATTTGTCTATCACAACAATAGGTTTTTTAAAAAATACCATATAGCTCAATGAAATGAACTGTTCTCAAATAATTCTTTAATGTTATTCCAAGGGAATTGATTATTTTTAGAAACCTCTTTTAACAAAAGGGTTTCTGGTCATAATCATTTTTATAACACATGATATGTTGGCAAATACTCATTTTACCTTCAACTTAAAACTGTATGCAGATAAACTGCTTTTATATAAATTACCTGTGACTAAGGGCAATTACTGGAGCTATAATCTGAAATATCTACACTTGTCTACTTGTATATGGAAGTGAAAATTGTTTAGGGAAGGGAGTACACCAAGAGTCATCACTTTTAAGACCTATTGAAAAAAGTCCCATAAATATTCATTGTTCTCAAGTCAACTGTCATTCCAATAAACTATGACTGTCACAAGCATAGATAATCACATATGGAGCCTTTTTAAAATCCCAGCAACTATTTTCCAACTAAATTCATTTCACTGTAATACAAATATTTTAACGAACCCTATTAGCCAGGACTGTAATTAACTGCGTTGTCTGATCACTACAACATGAGAACTGTGTAAAGAACATAATGTCATCATCCAAAAGTTTGTATTAAGCACTTGTTAGGAGTAGCACGGAACAGCTTTTTAACACCATCAAAATCACTTGGGCTTTTATTTTTTTTTATTTTATTTATTAATTTGAGAGAGAGAGAGAGAGACAGAGAGAGAGAGAGAGAAGAAAACATCAATTTGTTTTTCCACTTACTAGCTGCTTCTCGTATGTGCCCTGATCTGGGATCCAACCCGCAACCTTGGTGTATCAAGGTGTGCTAATCAACTGCGCTACCTGGCCAGGGCCTCACTTGGGCTTTTACATTTTTTTTTTTTTTTTTACAAGTACAGCTGAGTTGCCTAAGAGATGTTTTAGGGTGAAGATATGAATAATGCCTCCCAAAATATCCAGGATAATTGGTAAAGCCATGATCTTAGAAACTAAAGAAATTTCCTTGAATTTTATCTAGAGAAGATTCTTCAGGATTCCTTCCTCCCACCTGATTTCATTTGTCCATCAATTCAACTTTAAAGTAATAGTTTTTGAAATATGCAAATCAACCCTGCTATTTCCAAGGTACTGTTTGCTGAATAAAGACCTTGACATTTTTTACAAATGTCATCTTAGAGTCTCCCAGCAATATTAGTCTCACCTGCAACATCTTCCCATTAAAAGGCCTCTACCATATTCCAAATACGGTATCCCAATACTGACCTGGCATCGTTTATCCTGAGACATAAAATAAGTTTTCACTCAGCTATGTCCAGGTAACTGAAAGTGCTGCTGGGCTGCCTCATCAAGTTTTCTACACACCCTGTACTAATGCCATCTCATCAGAAGATTCACTTTCTTCATTTTGTGGGATCATAACCTACAGCAGAGCAAATGTCTTCTGCAAGAGAAGGCAGCGGCAACCAAAGGCAGTGGCTTTTGCGGGGTAATTGCATGCACGCAATAGCTTCTCTGCCAATTTCACTTAAATAAACACAAAAAAGGCTGGGTTCGAGGCTGAAAATATATAATAAACACTGATGGGAAACATGTGGAACGCCGATTTTCTTCTAGCAACACTAGTACATGTCCAAGTTCTGCACCACAGCCCTGAGAAAAGTATCTTATTGACGCACGGATGCAAGGCTATTTTAAAATTACTCCAAGATTGGAGGCGTCCATCTGACTGCGAGGCTCAAGCCTCCTTTCCATACACACTGTCTGTTTTCCTGCCTAATTTAAGAATGAATCCCTGGCAGCCAGCAGGTGCAATTACCATGAGGAGCAGCAGGTACCCATCACAATGCATGAGGAGGCATGCAATCCCGGAGCGGATGCCCGTCCTTACCTTAGCAGATTAGACAGGGGCAGGGGTCCGGATCCGCCGCCCAGGATCCCTCCTTTCCTGCCAGACAGGAGTTTCTCCACCAGAGCCACATTGCCAGTGCGAGCAGCTTCCAGCAGCTCCTGGTCCTTCCCCATAGTCTCACCGATTCCCTCGCAGAGTCCTTTCCCCCTCCAGGTCCTTCTCCCCGCCCACCCTCACACCCCCAAATCCAGGGCCCTCCCGCCCCACCCTAAAATAATGCGACCCGGGTGCTTTGGAGGAGCGGGCGTTGGATGGTGAGGACTGAGGAGGTCGCAGCGGGAGGAGGCGAGGAGCTTCCACCCTGGAGCCGGAGCGCAGTGCGCGACGGCGACGGCCCTCGCGCCCCAGCGCCCCGGCTGGGTCTCGCCTCGGCGTCGGCGCCGGGCCGGCCCCGCCGTGAGGCTGCGAAGCGGAGCGCGGCGGCGGCGGCTCCCGCGGCCGTGGCCCGTGCCGAGGCAGGGCGCTGCGGACGAGCCGCGGCGGGCGCGTGCGGAGGGCGGCGACGGCGCAGGGGCTGGGGCAGGGCGCGCGGGCGGGCGCCCGGGTCCGCCCGCGGCGGCTCGGAGGCCTGGCGCGCAGGGGGCCGGCGCGCTGGGGGCGTGTGCGCGCGGGCAGGTGCGGCCGCGGACGGGTCCCGAGTTGGGCTGGGGGGCGGGGAGGGAGGAGGCCGGGCCGGGGTGGGGGCGGGGCCCCAGGACGGTGCGATCCTCGTTTTCGAGAACGGGGACCCTCCCTCCTCCAGTCTCCTTGGGAGAGGCTTAACCGTGTGATGACTGGCGTTCTCCCGGCCGCCGCACCTCCTCCTCAGCCCGATAGGCGCCACACCTCGGGTCAGTCACGACGCTCGAGGAAAATCCTCCATGACGGGCGCGGGGAGGCCGGTGATGCCGGGAAGCCACCCCGGTGCCACCGCTTCTAACCGCGTCCGGGCAACTTGACCCTCATTTCGCCCTAAGAAGCCCGAGATCTGCCCTTGGTTAGGAAGAAGAGGACTGCTTCGTCCCAGTTGCCGTGGCACTGAACAGTTTGCGGCTGTTCCAGTTTTTTCTAGGGGTTTGAGGAGCTGCTGACTTGTAAAAAAATACCAGGAAAAAGGGCTCTCGCTGAACACCGGGGACCATCTAAGTGGGCATGGACTAGAGACCCGCTGTAATTTGCAAATACCACCCACAACTCACTGTGCATGGCTGGCTCGACTGTGTTACACGCTCTCCTTGCCCGGGGTGGAGAACCTGCGATTCTTTCTAAACTTCCCGTGACACCTTGTGCTTTGCCTTGCCCTTGGGATACACTTCATAAATGTATTGGGAGTGAAGGGACATAAGAGGCACTATCAGCAACCCAGCGATCTGGATGTTATTGCGCTATATCCATTTTGGGGACGAGGAAGTAGTGGCACACGGAGTCAATTAAATTTCTCAGCTGGTGGTGACAACTGAACCCCAGAACTGATTCACTGCATAGCCCATGATCTTTCTAATACACCGTACTGCCTCCATAAAAAAAAAAATAAAATGGATGGACAGTAATGATCACAGTCACTTGACGAGCAGTTACTATGTGCCAGACACTATGCTAAGTGCTTTCCATTTGTTATCTCAACCCTCGTGACCATCCCGAGGACAGTACTGTACTTACCCCTATTTTACACATGAGGAGACTGACCCTTTCAAGAAAGTTAGCCAAGGCTCAAATCCAGGACTGCCTGCTATAGGCAGAGATCTTTAAATAAATGACTGGAGAAAACTTAAAAGACATTTAGAGATAAGTAACAGCACAAGTATATATTTTTTAAATTTTATGGAATTCAGTATTCTGAGATTTCTTTTGAAAGGTTCAAAGTATTAGGTTACTAAGGAGCAGTTTCCTTAAAGGAAGTAGATTTTGAGCTACTGTGATTTTTGTTTGTTTTGTTTATGTTTTACAATCTGTTGTAATAAGATGATATTAGATGTGATAATAATATGACCCTAGGCATAATGGTTCACATAACCAGGCAAGTGAAAGAAGCAAGCCATTGAATTCATCTTGAAAATTCCATACGGAACCCTTACTTCCATTTTCCTAATGCTGCCACCTAAGCAAAACACACCTTTAATCATGACTGATTGAGTGATTGGGAGGCTCCTCAGTCATCTTATCAGAATTGCCTCCCAATGGGATAACCATTAGTAGGGACTCACTCTAAGAATCAGGCCCACAGTTGCAGGAGCTCTAGTGGTATATAATACCCAAAGCCAGTTTTCAATTCCAAACTCTTCGTGTTTAGTTACAACGTAGCTTCTTACTGAAAGGAGAAAGGCTTGGCTGCAGGGGAACAAAGGTGCAAATTAAAAGTAAACATATGCCTGGGTGTTGTGTCTCAGTTGGTTGGAGCATCATCCCATAACAAAGAGGTCGCAGGTTCAATCCCTGGTCCAGGTGCGATCAATATCTATTCTGTTTTTAATTACAAAAATAAAAATGGATTATCTCTTCTCCACACTTTGCTAATTGAATTTTTTAAAATCTTATATCAAAGTTGTATAATTCTTTCTTTAAAGATTTTATTTTTTAGAGAGGGGAAGGGAGAGAGAAAGGAAAGGGGAGAAAAATCAATGTATGGTTGCCTCTCATGCTCCCTCTACTGGGGACCTGGCCTGCAACCCAGGCATGGGCCCTAGACTGGGAATCAAACCAGCAACCCTTTGATTTACATGTGGGCACTCAACCACTAAGCCGCATCAGCCATGGCTAATTGAATATTTTTATCAAAACCTATCTTTGCTATACTGAATTTACAGTATTAATAATAGTTATAAGTTTATGTTATACTTGTATACCAGGAATGATACTAGATTCTTTTCCTTATTTTATATATACTGTACATATATGTATATTATTGTGTATATATCATATATTGTTATATTACACACACACACACACCAGTCAGGATGAAATGCGACAAAGTGAAGAATCTTGTATCATTCCTGGTACATAATAACATAATATGCATTGTATTTATATATGCATAGTGCAAATTCTATGTAACCATATGATATCTACCCTTGGGGCAGATATAATTCCTGAAGAACCCCTGGATCCCTTATTCTAAATGCTGATATAAATGCATCTAATTGTGTATACTTTTTGGCAAGTTGAGAATTATTGCTCCAATATACACATATTGCAAGTCACTGCTCTTTGGGTTAATTAATAAAAGAAGGTACAAGGGTCCTGGCTGGTATGTCTCAGTTGGATGGAGCATCATCTCATGGACCAACAAGTCGTGGGTTCAATTCCTGTTCAGGGCACATACCCAGGTTGAATGTTTGATCCCCGGTGAGAGCACATATGAGAAGACAGCCAGTCAATGTCTGTCTGTCTGTCTCTTCCCCCCTCTCCCTTCCTCTCTAAAAGCAATTAAAAAAAAAAAAAAAAAAAAAACAAGAAGAAGGTAGTAGGGGGTGAAACTAGAAAAGGGAGGTAAAACAAAAGACAAAACAAATAGGACTTCCGGCCAAGATGAAGGCATAGGAGGACACACTGTGCCTCCTCTCACAACCAAAATTAAGGACAACAAATATTTAGAAACAAGAAAACAACCAGAACTTATAGAAAATTGAACTGTACGTAAGTCCAACAACCATTCATCCAGACCGGTAAGAGGGGCGGAGTCGCAGCAGGAAAAAGTGGAGGTGCGGGCCCAGGAACGCAAGCAGAAGCGGCTGGCAGTTCCCAGGTGCACAGGCGGTGGCTGGCGGACCCCGGGTACAGGGGGGCAACTGTGCAGACCCAGTGAGGCCGCACTAGGCGGCTGGCTGACCCAGTGGTCCCACATTCACTAGCGCAGATGGTCCAGGCAGAGGGGAAGTGGCGGAAGGGACTGAATCCAGGAGAGAGCGGAGCAGGCGCCATTGTTCCCTCTCAGACCCCGCCCCCACATACAGCGTCACAACCTAGCGACTGGGCTGCCCCGCACTGGGGAGCACCTGAGGCTCCACTCCTTACTACGTAACAGCATGCACGCGTGCGCGCAGATAATCCAGGTGAAGGGGAAGCAGCGGAAGGGACCGGAGTCCAGGAGAGAGCGGAACAGGCGCCATTCTTCCCTCTCGTACCCTGCCCCCACCTATAGCGTCACAACCCAGCGACTGGGCTGCCCCGTCCTGAGGAACACCTAAGGCTCCACCCCTCACTACGTAATAGCCGCGACCAGACTAAAACCAAACCAAAACAAACAAACAAACAAAAAACCCCACCAAAAATGGCTCAAACCCGAGAAAAAATGAAAACCCCAGAGTCAATTCCTCTAAGCCGTGAAGAGACAGCCAACCTATCAGATGCACAGTTCAAAGCACTGGTCATCAGAATGCTCACAGAATTGGTTGATTTTGCTCACAAATTAGATGAAAAAATGCAGGCTACAATACGTGAAATGAAGGAAGACGCATGGGGAACGGATAGAGATGGAAGGAAAACTGGGACTCAAATCAATGGAGTGGACCAGAAGGAAGAAACTAACAACCAAACAGAAAACGAGGAAGAAACAAGAATTCAAAAAAATGAGAAGAGGCTTAGGAACCTCCGGGACATCGTTAAACATCCCAACATCCGAATTATAGGGGTCCCAGAAGGGGAAGAAGAAGAGCAACAAGTGGAAAACTTATTTGAATAAATAATAAAGGACAACTTCCCCAATATGGCAAAGGAAATAGACTTCCAGGACATCCAGGAAGCTCAGAAACTCCCAAAGAAGTTGGACCCAAGGAGGAACACACCAAGGCACATCATAATTACATTAGCCAAGATGAAAATGAAGAAGAGAATTCTAGAAGCAGTAAGGGATAAGGGGACAGTCACCTACAAAGGAGTTCCCATCAGACTGTCAGCTGATTGCTCAAAAGAGACCTTCCAGGCAAGAAGGGGCGGGAAAGAAATATTTGAAGTCTTGAAAGTCAGGGACCTACATCCAAAATTGCTCTATCCAGCAAAGCTGTCATTTAGAATGGAAGGGAAGATAAAGTGCTTCTCAGATAAGGTCAGGTTCAAGGAGTTCATCATCACCAAGCCCTTATTATATGAAATGTTAAAGGGACTTATCTAAGAAAAAGAAGATCAAAAATAGGACAGTGAAAAGACAGCACACTCACAGCTATTAAGAACCACACCTAAAACAAAAGCAAACTAAGCAAACAGCTAGGACAGGAACAGAACCACAGAAATGGAGATCATATGGAGGGTTAGCAACAGGGGCATGGGAGGAGGAGAGAGGGGGAAAAGGTACAGAGAATGAGTAGCATAGATAGCGGGTAGAAAATAGACAGGGGGAGGGCAAGAATAGTATGGGAAATGTAGAAGCTAAAGAACTGATGACACATGGACATGAACTAAAGGGGGGAATGTGGGTGGAAGGGGTGTGCAGGGTGGGGGGAATGATGGGGGAGAAATGGGACAACTGTAATAGCATAATCAATAAAGTATATTAAAAAAAGACAAAACAAATAGAGAAGTGTTTGCAGACCCACAGAACAGCCTTTGGAGACATAAATTAAAGGAACAGGAATCTAAATCAATCTTAGAACTATATACCAAAGTCTGCTTGACTTTTGCAGTGAGAAAGAGGAAAAGATTTTTTTATAGCATCAAGTTATCAACTGAGCTAAGATAGGATAACCCTGTGATTTAGGGAGTGGGTTTGGAAAATACCTACTTTCTTTGTCTCGAGCTCTGCGGTTACTCTGCATAACTGGGGCTGTGATAGGCAGTGGGACAGAAGTGAACAGCTTCAGGTTAGAGAATCTGAAAGCACTAAATATCTACATAGAAGACGAAGATTTTGCCTGCTGCAGTTCATTTATTTGTTTCCTCATGCCTACTTGGCACAAACTGTGCCTGTCATCATCTTCCTGAGGAAACCCAGAAACGCAGCATATCATGATGTTTGCAGTCTTTCTGAATTTATGGCCATGGGCGTTGAAGGCCATGGAGTGCCAATCACCCATCCTCTCCAGGTTCTAACCAACTGAGAATAGACACAAGTAACCACATGAGCATCTCATTAGAGCATCATCTTTATTACTAGGCCAGGTAAATATCTAACATCCCACAACATGCAGGTATCCCTACTAAAACTAGACTGAAAAGGAGACGAGGGCCTACCTTTCTGTAAATGCGCACCCTGCGACCTACCTATGGAGAAAGTTAGATCGATGAATATCTATCCAGCCAGACTATAGTGGGTCAGAGGACTGGAGGGAGTGCTAGGCGTCCAGGTCCTGATCCAAGTATGCCCACCATCTTGGGGTAGGAAGTGGAAGAAAGCTCGAGCTGCCCTTCTTAGTGATTCATGATCAGCTCAACAGAAAGCAAGCCAGAATTGAACCAGTATCTTCTTTAGAAAAGCAAGATAACCCCACCCACATATATCTTCCAGGAGGGAACCTTGAAGTATTTGCAATAGGTAACCTTGGGCGACCGGCTGGCTCTCCCTGTGACCAATTCTGCCCCTTGCGGAAATTTTCATTGAATTGAATTGTAGTGCAAAGTCCTTGACTTTTATCAGCAGTTATGACTTCTGGTATCAATGGGATGTAAAGATGTTCTTGGAAGCTTTGTCTGTTACTTATTTAGTGAATTCTGTATTGAACCCAATATTTACAGAGTAATTAAATGATACAAGAAAGTTTTGCTACATTTAAGGAATTCATGTTCTGATAATATTAACTAATACGTTGACTTTCCACTTCAGCTTTCAGGAAACTAAGCCAAATTTAAGATTTGACATATCTATGATCTTTATGCATCCTGGTCATTGCTCTTTACATAGTTTTGCCTTGATGTTTTTTTGCTGTTTAGTTGTACTTTGTCCAATATGTTTTTGTTATAAGATATATATGCATCTGTGTCATTGAACTTGTAGCTGTATTATTGAATTTGCTATATGCCAGGTACAGCTCTAGGTAATAGAATAATGAGTCAAAACAAACACGTTCTCCCTCCTCATGGAACTTCAACTGAAAGTGAGAAAACATTACAGAAATTAAGGAAAAGTACCCCATTCTCTATTTCTTTTTGTAATTATTTCACTTATTCTCACAAGAAAGCAGGCAAAGGCATATCTTGGAGCTTATTTTCTCCTTCACAGAGTTCTATAAGAAACAAACTTATTTGGGCTTTAAGGATACAAATAAAGTATACATTTCTCATCCTTTCCTTCAACTCAACACTTACTGAGAGTCCGCTATATGTCAGGAAGCTTGGTAGGTGCCAGCGATTCAACAGTGAACAAGGCAAATATGTTCACAGCTGTGACAGAGCTTGCATTTTATTCAGGAAAAGAGACATAGAACAAGTATTAACAAATGTGCCAAGTGTTATAAAAGAAGATACCATAAGGGCTATGGGTGTGAATGACACGGACACCTAACTAAGTCTCAGAGGTGAGCAGATTTGTTTCCAAAAGGAGATATTAAACTGAGACCTGAGAGATAAATGGCAAAGAGAAGCAGGAAGTGGACAGAGGATGTTCCATGCAAAGAGCCGTTCGGGAACCACCACACTTTGCTCTTTAGCGGGCAGTTGGGAATTACACGCTCAGAACTAAGTCCCCACGTCACCTGCTCATCTCTTCCTTTACTTTTGCTGCCGCTTTGTTTCCTTCCCTCACGTCTCCTGACCTTGTCTGTGTTTTTATGGAATTTAAGTTTATCGTTGTTGTCGAGTGTTCATAACTTAAAAATTATGTAAAGTTTTATACAAATGCTCTTTCTAAAAGGAAATTTACTTTTTCACTTGTATATATGGCCCCTGGTTCCTTTTTTAATTGATAGTAGCCCACATCAAAGAAGTATCTCTCTCGTCTACAGCTGTACCACCCTGAACGTGCCCGATCTCGGAAGCTAAGTAGGGTCGGGCCTGGTTAGTACTTGGATGGGAGAAGTATCTCTTTCTCCATATGAAGAAAACCCAAATAAGTAAAGCATGCCTTGTACTGTTTTTTAATGTCTGTGTATACTTTGTGGATCAATGAATAGGAAAGGGAATTAGCTGCATGAAACATGAAAACAAAGCTATACTGAATATGAAAAATTGAAGTTAATTCTAACTATAACTGCCCGGCATACATATGCTTTCTAATTCTCTTATGGTAACAAAGGAACACGTGCAACTAATTATTTATTTGCCACAATCCAAAGCCCTCCCACCTTCCATATTCATGGGCCTGCTTCTTCCTGTCACCCAGCTGAGGTCCAGGCCTGCCAATTAGGGGACCAAGCTGGGCTGGATCTGCGGCCAAGAACAGAAGGGGACTAATTGTGAGATTTTCCTGGACTGAGTAGCTAACATTATCTGTCTAAATGTATGTGTCATCTTCTACATTGGTACTTAAATGCTTTCCAAAGCGCCCTTTCCATTATACCATAAATCATGGATTTGTAAAAGAAAAGGCACTAGCATTGTGTTCAAAAGACCTTGTGTGGCCTCTTTTTCACTTAAAAAACTTATAGAAGCCATCAGGGTCAACAGAGAAGTGGGACACCTACCTTTTCAGGTGTATTAGATTGCTAGGGCTGCCATAACACAGTACCACAGACTGAGTGGCTTGAACAACAGAAATTTATTTCCTGAAAATTCTGGAGGCTAGAAGTCTAAGATCAAGTTGTCAGCAGGGTTGGGTTTTTTAATTTTGGGGGGTTATTTTTTGAGGCCTCTCTCCTTGGCTTGTAGATGGCCATCTTCTCCAGATGTCTTAGCCTGGTCCTTCCCTTACATGCACATGTGTATGTCCTAATTTCCCCTTGTTATAAGGACACCAGTTGTATTGGATTGAAGCCCATTCTAATGACCTCACTTTAACTTAACTACCTCTTTAAAGACCCCTTCTCCAAATATTGGGCTGGCCAAAAGGTATGTATGATTTTTTTCATAAAATAAAAGACAGTTTTCATTTTCACCAATAACTTTATTGATTTGTATATTCTGGGTATGACAGCTACCTCCCACTATTGACTTCTTATTGGGTATAGGCCAGGGGTGCTGCTAAACATCTTCCAATGCATAAATGACAGCCCCACAGTAAAGAATTATTTGGCCAAAATGTCAACAGTACCAAGAAACTTCGCAAACCACTTTTGACACATTCAATCAGTCTTAGCTCCTTCTCCATACACTGCCCAAATCTTTTTTTGCATTTCAGTTGAGTTTTTACCTTTCTTGAAAAAATAAAGCATATTACACCAAAAATGTTGCATATCTTCTTCCCTCTTCAATATTAAAATGGCTGCACAAAAATTCACCAATTTTGATAAGGCTTTTTTAATGCATGCTGATATGACAGCTGTCACAACACAATCTAACAGAATTGTTGTGAAAGAAGTTAAAGACAAGTAAGCACTACTAGAGTCATCATATGGAAAAAACTAAATGAACGTTTTGGCCACCCCAATATAATCCCATTCTTAGGTATTGGGGGTTAGTAATAAGGGCTAATAACTTCAACATATGTATTTGGGGAGAGCACAGGTCAGTCCATAACAACCAGGTTGATTGATGTTTTGAGGATCAGATTAAATGAGACTAAAAAAGTAAAGGCATTTGAGTTACTAGATTTTAGACAGTCATATACTTGACAAAGTGTTGCTTCTAATGTTTCCAGTACCCACCTGGCACCCTATATAGCTATTACAATATCATTGACTATATTTCCTATGCATTATTTTATATCCCCACAACAGTTTTGTAACTGCCAACTAGTACTTCTTAATCCTTTCACCTTTTTCACTCAGCGCTGCAAGCCCCACTCCCATCTGGCATCCATTAATCCATTCTCTGTAGGTATCTACAGTAGATCTGTTTCCACTTTTAGATTCCACATATAAGTGAAATCACATGGTACTTGTCTTTTTCTGGGTGACTTATTTCTTTTAACTTAGTACCCATTAAGTCCATTCATGCTGTCACAAATGGTAAAATTTTACAGATTTTATTATTTATGGTCAGGTAATATTCCATCGTATATGACGAGATGTAGGGCTTTTCTTCCCCACCTGTCTATTGATGGGCAGGTGGCTTGCTTCCATTTCTTAACTGTTGTAATTAGTGCTGCAGTGAACACAGGGGTGCATATGTTCTTTCCAATTAGTGTTTTGGGTTCTTCAGAATATACCCAGTAGTGGAATCAAGGCAAGGGTCATCAAGCAGTTTCATTTTTAATTTTTTGAGAAATCTCCATGCTGTTTCCCTCAATGGCTCCGCCAATCCGCACTTCCACCAATAGTGCACTAGGGTTCCCTTTCCTCCACATTCTCACAGGTACCTGTTTGCTGATTATCAGTGATATCCCTTCTGAGGTGATATGTCATCAGGCCTTTAAATTGCATTTCTCTGATGAGTAGCAATGTTGAGCATCTTTTCACCTGATAGGACTAAACATAGATGTATGTATTTCATCTTCCCATCTTCCTCCCATCATCTTACTACTTTTTTAAGTTTGTTTTATATTTTGATCCAAGAGGCAAATGACTTTAAGACAATAGTCGTAGAATAAATGACATTTTGAAGATAAGATTTAATTTTAAATTAATCTATGTTATATTTAGCTAAAAGGGGGAAAGGGTTTTTATATGTACGGCCCTGGAAATTGTTATTTTAAATTGTGTTTGTTACATTTCCTCTTAAATGACTGTTACTGTAATAAACTCTGATTCCAGAAAATCATTTGTGAAAAGCAGTATTGATGGTTGGCAATGTGTTCATTTCTTTGTTAACAGAAATGCCCTTCTTTTGGACAACTCCTACAGACTTCTGGTCCAAAATCAGAATAAATGAAAAAAATGCATCCTTCTTCTAACAGTAGATGATAATAGTGGTGGCATAAATGATGAAAAATAAGGCCCTGGCCAGGCAGTTCAGTTGGTTAGAGCCTCATCCTGATATGCCAAGGTTGTGAGTTCAATCCCCAGTTAGGGCACATACAAGGATCAACCCATGAATGCATAAATAAGTAGAACAACAAATAGATGTTTCTCTCTCTCTCTCTGTTACTCTCTCTCTAGATAAAATCAATAAAAAAGAAAAATAATAATTACATTTATTCATTCATACATTTTTATTCCCTGTGAAAATTATTCTGTTTATTTTGGCAAGTAATATACTGTATTTTTCACAGTGACTTCACTAACATGTCTAAAATTAAAATGTCTAAAATTATTGTATGGACTTTGTGTTCTCAAAACCAGCTGTAAAATATATTTTGATTATTTACACACTCCTGAATTTGTTACAGACAGACAACTAACTTCAAATAAAGGGAGTATCACTGAAAACTTTAATATTATATTAAATTGATAATTTCACAATTCTGTAACTCAAATCATGATTGCTATCAAAATATTTATAATATGATTAGGATTTTTAATATTTTAACTGTTAGGCATTTTAAACTGATGTTCATCAGCAAAAATTTATTTGCTGAATAGCAATCCTTTTTTAAGAAAAACCACCTTGAGGTTTAATGTACACACCCTTAAAATCATTACTGAAGCATACTTATATAAAATTCACCCATTTTAAGATAAATTTGTATGAGTTTTAGTAAATACATAGGGTTGTGCAACCGCCATCAGAGTCAAGTTTTAGAATACTTTAATCACTCTCCAAATTCCCTTACGCCCCTTTGCAGTCCAGCTGTCCTTCATCCCCAGCCACACAGCAAGCACTGATCTGCTTTCTGCTGTTGTATTCTTGCTTTTTCCAGAACTTCATCTTTATATTCTGGGTCTTTTGTGTCTGGTTTTGTTTGCTTACAATTATGCTTTTGAAATACTTCCACAGTGTTCTGTATATCAAGTTTATTGTTTTATTTGCTAAATTATATTGTTGAGTGCATATGCCACATTTTGTTTATACATTGACCAGCTAATGGATATTTGAGTTGCTTCTATTGTTTGGTTATTATGAATAATGCTGCTGTGAACACTTGTGTACAAATCTTTGTGTGGACATATATTTTCATTTGTGGGTAAACACCTAGGGGTGGCATTGCTGGGCTGTGTAGAGGTGTATATTTCCATTTTAAAGACACTGACAAATTGTTTTTCAATGGCTGCCACATCTTCACCAACACTTGGCATTTTAGTCTTTTTAAGATACTCTAATAGGTATGTATCTCATTGTGGTTTTAATTTGTATTTCCCTAATTACCAATGAAATTGAGCATTTTTTCTTGTTGTTGTTAAGTACTGGTACAGATCTGTTTCCTGTTTCTTAATATTGAGTTATCTTATTATGTGGCAAGTTTTTAATGACATCTGAATACATCTTGTCAGATGTTTTGCAAATATTGTTTCCCCAAGCTGTAGCTTGTCTTTTCATTTTCTCAATGGTTTCAACAAGCAAAAGATTTTAATTTTTTTGAACTTTATCAGTTCTTTCATTCTCAGTTCATGTTCTTTGTATCTTTTTTTTTTTTTAAACGATAATGTTCTTAATGACTCTTTTTTTGTTGTTGTTTATTTATTTATCTTTAGAGGAGAAGGGTAGGAAAGAGAGAGAGGGAGAGAAATATCAATGTACGGTTGCCTCTCATGTGTCCCCTGCTGGGAACTGGCCTGCAACCCAGGCATGTGCCCTGGCTGGGAATCGAACCTGGATCATTTGTTTCGCAGGCCCGCGCTCAATCCACTGAGCTACACCAGCCAGGGCACATGTTCTTTGTATCTTATCCCTAGGTTATAAGGATTTTTCTCTGATACTTTGTTCGATAGGATGTATGTTCTTGCCCTCACATTTAGGTCTACAATCATTTTAAATTAATTTTAGTATATATTATTTTAAAAGATCAAAGTTCATTTCAATTCCATGTGGATATATAGTTGTTCCAAAAACATTTCTTAAAAAGACTCTTCTTCTATTAAATGTGACACCTTTACTGAAAATCAATTGACCACCTAAGTGTGGGTCCATTTCTGGATTCTTAATTCTGTTTCATTGATCTGTATGTCTATTCTCATGAATCCTTTCATTTTAATACTGTAGAACAGGATAACATCTAGAGAAAATCATGTTCAATACCTTCCACAGAAGCATATAATTTATCAAAATTTAAATACAGTAATAGGCAAACAAGAATGATTAATCTTTCTTAAAATGTATTCTTTACTTCACAGTTTAAAGCAAAAGTGGTAATTAGATCATTTGGATATTTCTTTACTGGATCTGAAAAAAATTATAGGTAAAAGCCTAATGTGTGAGGTAGTAAACTATTAATTGAATATAATGAATATAAACTATGTTGCTTATATTCATTATATTCAAATTTAAGAGGGTTAAATGAACATGATTATGAGATAATTAAAGCACAGTAAGAATATACATATTTCCTTTAAACTGGCTCAAGTCTTTAGCCACAGATGAATTACATCCATGCATATAAAACATAACACTAAGTGATGTAATGACAGAATCATTGTCACTAATTTTGAGAAATGGAGAAGAACACAACAGTTGCTGGGAGACTGAAGATGCACAGATGTTTGCATTTCCAAAACATAAAAAATAGATTCCAGAAAGTAAATGCTAATAAGCATGATATTGAAAGCTGGTAAAATTGTAGAACAGATGAAGCATACAGTTTATCAACATCTTTTCAAGTGATCACCAGGAAAAAATTTTCACCAAACTAAATTACTTAAATATACACCTGGAAATTACTAACATAGATCCTGATTTATGGTGACTAGTAAATATTTTTTTTAAATAAGCAACCTCAAACCTTCCTCTGAGAAACCATGTAAGAGAAAGAAATAAAACAAATGAAGTAAAAAACAATGAAACCTAAACAAAATTATTTTTTAAATATCATGTATCTACATGTGAAAATTTTTTTTGATGCA
Source organism: Glossophaga mutica (assembly GCA_039655065.1). Taxonomy (NCBI): domain Eukaryota; kingdom Metazoa; phylum Chordata; class Mammalia; order Chiroptera; family Phyllostomidae; genus Glossophaga; species Glossophaga mutica. Next base: position 16,901,051 of record CM077304.1, on the reverse strand, counting down.
ATAGTCATCTCAAATTATTAAAATTGATGTCCCCCGCTCTGTGCATGGCCAGCCTAGTGACACCAAGTATAAACTGAGAAATACTGAGGTGGGGGTTTCATCCGTTTGGTCTGCATGCAGACAAGAAGTCAGAACTGAAGATAGGAATTTGGGACTGGTTCATGTGTTTGTGGCAGTTAAAGCCATGAGACTGGGAGAGACCATGTAGGAAGTAAGTGTGGACCAAGAAGACCCAAAACTGATTCTTGGGACACTTAAGAATATGAGGAGGATGCATTAAAAAATAAAAGATTGAGATGGGGCAACTAGTGGGGTAGGGGGAAAAACACAGAAGACTGAACCCTGAAAACCAGATGAAGCAAGTTCTTTTAGAGGAAGGAAATGATCAACTGTGTCAATTGCTTCTGAAAGACCAGATATGACAAGGACTGAGAGCTGACGCAAACTGGAGACAGAGCAGTTTCAGTGGAGCAGTAGGGATAAAACTTAGTTGGAGTTGGTTCAAGATAAAATGGGAAGGGACAAAAAAACCAAGAGACAATACTTTGAATATTTTTCTACAGAGAGAAGCTGGCTTTTCTGATCCACCATCTGCAGTGGAATCACCGCCAAGATGCAGAATTTCGTGAAAACCCTTACAGGGAAGACCATCTCTCTCGAGGTGGAACCCTTGGATACAACAGAAAATGTGAAGTCCAAGAGCCAGGATAAGAAAGGGATTCCTCCTGATCAGCAAATGCTGATCTTTGCGGGTGAGCAACTGGAAGGTGGGCGTATTTTGTCTGACTACAACGTTCAAAAGGGGTCCACTCTTTATCTTGTGTTGAGACTTCGTGGTGGTGCTAAAAAAAGGAAGAAGTCTTACACCATGCCCCAGAAGAATAAGTGTGAGAGAAAGAAGTTAACTGGCTGTACTAAAATGTTACCAAGTGGATGAGAATAGCAAACTCAGTCGCCTTTGTCGGGAGTCCCCTTCAGATGAATGGGGTGCTGGAGTGTTTATGGCCAGCTACTTCGACAGACATTACTGTGGCAAATGTTGTCTGACCTATCATTTCAACAAACCAGACGACGAGTCATTGTATATGGCTTAATAAGAGATATGAATAACAAAAAATTAGAACCTGAAGGGAAATGTACGATCAAGAGAAGATTTTTTGATTCTTAGGTTGAGAGATTTCACGACGTTTGTATACTGGTAAAAATAATCCTATAGAAAGAGGAAAATTGATGCTGTAGAAGAGAGAGGAAAACATATTAGAAGGAAAAGGCTTGAGTGATTTAGAAGCAATATTATTCACACAAATTGAGGATTTGGCCCGAGTTAGCAGTCCATACATTTTGCTCACAGAGGGTTGTATATACATAGGCACAGACATTGTTAGGTCAATGGATTTGGGGGTGTTTCAGGTTCAAAGGATGTGTAAGTTCCAAGAAGCAGACACTGACACAGAGCGAGGAGCCTAAAATGATGACTGGGAAGTGACACCGACAGAAGGAAAAAACATGGGTCAGAGGAGCCGTTACTTCACGATGTAGACTTCACTTCTGCAATGCTGTCCAAACAGTCGCTGCCAGCCCATGTCCAAGGTCACCACTGCCCATTAGAGAAGTCCCTCATTGGATGGAAACGTACATATCCTTGCACACCACCTTGCTCTGTCATTGGCTAGAGGCCACTCAAGAAGCCCGTGGCCTCAGCTGGAAAGCTGAAATGGACCCTAAAAGCATTAATAGCTGGAAGCTATCAGCCAACCACACACCTAGCAACGGGGCAGCTAGTACTTTTGTGAAGGAACTGTGCCAGATATGAAGAGTGGGTAGACATCTTCATACCTGGCCTAAGGTAAGAAGATACAGAAATTCTCTTTCGACTACTTCCATATTACTAGTGAAATAATAAGCAAAGTCCTGGACTTGAGCTGGGGGAGAGGAGGAGGAGTGTTGAAGGTTTGTGGAAAAAAGAGAAATCATAAAAGAGTTGACTTGAAGAGTAAAACTGTGGATATAAAATGATTACTGGGCAGTCCTAGACTTAGTAGTGTTTGACAGTCATTGATTTAAAGCAAGAGCATCAGGAGAAGGATCAGGACAAGCAAGAATTACTGAAAAAAATGAAGAAAACTTTTAATATTAGACTTGAAAATGCCAAATTAAAAAGCCACATGTCAAGAAAAACAAAGTCTAATGGTTATACATGTTATAGAGATTTTTAAATTTTAAATACTTTTTAAAATATGCTAACAAACAGTTGACAAAAACAAGTTATATGTTAACTGAACAAGAACCACGCTGGCCTTCTATTTCCCCGGTGAAGCAATAAAAAGACATACAGAATTAAAAGTTGTATACCAGGAGATTTTTAGTTCCAAGAAATAAAAAACCCAACATGACTGGTACAAGCAATAAAGCAAACATATTATCTCACGTAAGAATTTCTGAACTGGCTCTGAGACTGGTTAACTTAGTGGCTCAAGGACCTGCGCTCCTTCCATCATTCTGCCTTGCCAAGGTCAGGGGACTAGTCTCGTCCTGAGTTACTCATTATTTTATTCATCAGGTGACCCCACAGTTCCAGTCATTGCAAGTAGAAATGACAATATTAAGCAGAAGAAAGTACTCACTGGCTAGACTTGTGTTACATGCCCATTCCAAAGCCAGTCACTTTTAAGGAGAATGCAGCTGGCCGAATAAAGTGCATGCCTGGGTGGAGAAGGGTGAATTCCCAAACAAAACCGGAGTTCTCTTAGTGAGAAGGGGAAACAGCTGTTGCATAGGCAACCAACAGTCTCTTTCATAAGAGAACAAAACCTATGTAACCTGAAAAAACCCACCAAACTGTCATTTTTTTGTGAGGACATATTCTCAGACATAAAAATACTAAAAAAAAAAAAATTGTTATCACCCATATATCCTTCCTGAAAATTTCTTAAAAATACAGCAGATGACTGAAAGGAGAATCAGAACAACTCCAAGTGGACTAAGTCGTATTATAAAAGAGCTGGTAGTAATCAACAAATCCAGTAAAACGAAGCTAAATCTAATGACTTATTTTTAATATCTGTGTATTATATTAAAAACCAAACACTAAAGTGACATTTTAAGCAGGGACCTGAAAACTGAGACAAACTTAGGTGAAGAATTGGGAGAAGAGCATTACAAATAGAACAACGTGTGAGCACTTCCTTAAGGCTGGAGTAGAGACAAGCACAAGATGGATTAGGCAGAAGTCAGATCCTGCGGAGCCTTGTGAGACGTGTTAGGGATTTGGAGTTCTATTTTAAGTATATTGAAAAGCAATTGATGTATTTTAAGTAAAGTGATATATCTGCATCCTATTTTAAGAAGATCATTCTGGTTGCTCTTTAAAGACAGATGGGAGGAGGGCCAGGATGGAAGTTGAGAGGCTACCAAAGTTAAGAAATTATGTCGCTTGGACTGGGAAAGAGTGTCAAAATGGTGTGCAATTTATATACTGAAAATATATAGAGAGAGCTCAATAGGACAAGCTGGTGGATTGCATGTCTATGAGGATAAGTTGAGAGAAACTACAAAGTTCCAAGCTTTTGGCTATGTGGATGGTAGTGCCATTTACTAAAATGAGAAATACCGGAAGATGATCATGTTCCATGTTAACATGGGCAGAGAAGGGAAAGCAGGACCAAAAGCTCTATTTTGAACATTTTAAGTGTGACATGCCTGTGAAACATCCAAGCAAAGACGTTAAGTAGGCAGTTGGAGCTCAAAACAGTGGTCTGAGCTGGAAATATATTTTTGGAAGTCTTGGCACATAGAAGGTATTTAAGAACCACAGGAAATGAGATTACCTAAGAAAAGAAGAAGAAAGGAAATCCCAAAATATAAAGGTTGGATAGAAAAGAAGAAACTAAAGGAGCAGGAAAAGGAGCAGGCAATGAAGAGAAAAAGCAAGAGAGTGTTGGAGTCATGGAAACCAAGAAGGGAGTAGTCAGCTGTAGTCAAAAACTCAAGTCCAATAAGGTAAGGACATGCATGTTTTCACTACATATGGCAACGTGAAGGCTGATGGTAACCAAACCAGCTCCAGTTGAATGGTGGTGGTGGGGTGGAACTTCAGGTTGCGGTGGAATTGAGAATAAAAGGTATGTGAGGATATGGAGACAGCTTGTTTTAGATAACTCTTCTGAGAAGTTTGGCCATGAAGATTGGAGCAATAACTGGAGATGAAGGCTTAAGGGAAATTTGTTTTTAAAGATGGGAAATACTAGTATATCTTTAAATGCTGGTAAGTGATCTGATAGGTTGAAGACAGGAGGGAGGTGGGGTTTAACTGAAGGAGTAAGTGCATTCCAACCCATCAGTAGATTGAAAGAATGGAATCTTCACGAATTCACCTGGTCAGCATAGTTATTGTACTATATGCCAAGCCCAGTTCTAGGCACCAGTGCTTAAGAATGAAGAAAACAGCCAATACATCTGCCCTAAGACTGTACTTTCTAGTGCAAAAGAAGAAAACCTGCGAACAAGTAATTAAATATACAAGATCATTTTGAATACTGGTAATTGCTCAAAAGAAGTCAATAGAGCCCATGTGCTTAGAGTACCATCCCTGCAAACCTCCATCTATCATCCATTAGCAAAAATCCACTGAGAGCTTCCAAACCACGTGATCCAGGGAAGACTCCACTTCTCCTTCCCCTGCAACTCATGTCTAAAGGTAGATTCGTGTTTACCTTTCCGTCTGGCCTAAAAGAACAAATGCTTCACCACTACCTTCATCTCTGGGGCAAAAAGGACAATCATCAGACCCTGGATCTGTATTTAAGCCATGCATCACGAGCCATGATCTCCTAACACACCCTACACTCCCAAGCCTTCAATCTCTGCACTGATCCTCACATCAGCTTTCCCCACCCACTCCAGCACCCACAACCTTTCCACTGAGTCCCTCTGGAACTCAAAGTCAGTTATCAGCAGAATCCATTTTCTTAACAACTTCTTTGTTCCTCTTACCTCTTTTATCTGACTGGAAACTGTCTCTCCCCTTAGGGAACAGTGTCTTCCACAGCCTTGTCCAGTAGCTGTTCCTCCCAAATCATTCGTATCACAGGGACTGGGGTGGGGGAAGTGCGTTTCTAGCACTTTATTAGTGCTTCCAGAACATTGTCCCTCCCTCCTCTCTTCAAAAAGTCATTTTTACATCTCGTACAATCAAACTGTAGCATCCTTTACTCATTCTTGAAGTTACATGCCAACGCCATAGTTGACTGCTTCTTGGTCTGTGAACATTTTAGCTCCAGGATCACTTCACTCTAATACTCCTTTTGTCATTATTCTTGGGGACTTTAAGATCCTCACTGCTGAGCCATCCAACACCCTGGCCTCTCAGTTCCTTGGTTTCCCCTCCTTCAATGAGATTGTTTTCCACTCTTTGTTAGCTACTCACTCCTAATTATTCTAGATCTTATTACCATTAATTAAGGGTGGGCCTTAATCCAGCATGGCTGGTGTCCTTATAAAAAGAGGAAAATCTGGACAACCATGTGACGACAGAAGCAGAGATTTGAATTCTGTGACCACAGCCAAGGAACGAATGCCTGGGGCTACCAGAAGCTGGAAGAGGAAGGAAGGAACTTCCCCTAACAGCTTCAGAGGGAACACAGACCTGCCAACACCTTGATCGCAGACTCCTAGCCTCCAGAAATGTGAAATAAGTTTCTATTGTTCTAAATTACTCAGTTTATGGTACTTCTGTTACAGCCCTATGAAACTAATACACCAGGTTAAATTATATATGGCCAATTATCATGAAAAAATCATGATAAAAATTACTAGTCAAATGATAAAAATCACCATTCCCTGCATACAATCTGAATTCCCTTGCCTTCTTACTTCATTGTACTTGACTATACAATAAATCCTGATTAAATCCAATTTTCAGCACGCCAACTACACCTGCAGTGAAACTCTGCTTGAGAAAAACACACAACGATGCTGACTGGTCTCATTTGAACACATGACTAAATGCAACTGGACCTAATGGTGCTTGGAAAACCTACTGTATTTATCTACAGCATTCATTCATTCATTCCTCCTATAAATGTACTCCGTATCTTCTCTGTCCTAAAACCCTCAGTAACTCCCCCCTAGTCTTCACTCTTAGCTAATGACCTCACTATTTCAATAGTACAAACCTTTCTTAAGAAAAGTTCCACAAGCTCCCAAGACATCACCTCCCCTACCTGCATTTGTCCCCATACTCCTTACCTTCTGTGCTCCTGGCTAACACCAGCCATTCTCTTGTGTGCTGTATACTCTCCCCTCTCGCCTACTCAAATGCCTGCTCCCCTCTTTGCCTGCTCCAAAAATGTCCTTTTTCACCATAAAACATCCCCTCTCTACTAGGTCATTCCTTTTACCTATTATTTCTCCCTTAAAAAAACAAAACAAAACTATCGTTTCCAGTTGTAGCCCTCTCCTTTCCTCCATAAAAGGATGTTTATTTCAGTTTGTCACAGCTGTTCATTTATAAATCTTTGCCTAGTTATTAATGGTGCCCTTTGCAAACATGTCCCATTTTGGATTGGAAATTATACAAAACTCCTTATAAAACTTACATTTTCATATAAAACTCCTTTATTGGTGTCTATGCTCATTCTCCCCCATTTTTCATCTATTGTCTCCTGTGCCCCACAGCTAACAGGTCTTGCCCCTGTTTGTATTCAAACTGTTTTCAAGGTGACCAATCATGTCCATATTGTTAAATCTGATTGTCAATTTTCACTCCTCACCTTTTTGACCTTTGTGCGGCATTTAACACAGAGTCATTTCCTCCTTCTTAGTCAATTTTCCTCCTGTCACTGCTTCTTGGTCTCCTGCCCTGGTTCTTTCTCACCTCTCTGACACTGGCGTGACAAAGAGCTGTGTTTCAACCTCTCCTGTTTTCATCCACAGAGTCTGGCAGAAGGCCTGCTTGAGTGTAGTTGGTAGGGTGGTAATATGGGTGTAATGATTTATAATTTTAACTTGAACATTTCATCTAAAATAGAATATGGTGTGCTTGAGTGTGATATCGCTATATTACAGAATTATATGCTTATGATTTTGTAATAAAAAGGGAGCATTATTTGTGCTGGACCCTGTATACCAACTGTTTAGGGAAGGAGCTAACATCCATCAAACCTCACATATATACATTACACAAAAGAGATGTGCTCAAGTAACAATAAATGGTTCCCAACTTCATCCAAGAAGGAGAGTTATCTGCAGGGATTTTGTTCAGTGAATGGGTGTGCAATCATCACAGCACAGTATTTCAGGTCCAGAGAGGCTGAACTCTCCATTAGGCATTTCAGTAAATTGCTCACTCGGGTCAGAAACCATAGACCAACTCTAGAGTCTAATCTTTCACATATCCAATCTAAATGCTCAACAGATGCATCTTCAAAATATATTCAGACTCCAACTTCTCACTTCTGCTCCTACTATGTTTAGTTGTTAATGTCTCACATTGCACTTTATACATTATATCAAAAAACATAAATAATTTTTAATGTCTCAGTCTCCTAAATTATATAAAAATAAAATCTGTAGTTACAAAACAAAGTCATTACTTTTAGACCAACAATTTTTTAAAAAGATGTTTCATCTTGTAGAAAAAAGTTACACACCATTATTACAAGAATATCTAACTGCTTACGCATGTTGGGAACCATCCTGCCTGGTTTCAGGAACTGTAACCCCAGCAACAGGGGGAAAGACACCATGGCTAGGGGATCTGGGGACCATAAGCCACTAAGGAGACAAAACTTATCCTCCCAGCAGGGGCAGAGCCTCTGCCCCCTTTACTTTACCCTGCTTGGCCCCTGGAGGATGGCTGGATAATCAATGATAGGTAAGATTCCGCGAGAAAGTAACAACCTAAGACAGACACAGTCACTAAGGGGCCATCAGGAAAGGACTTAGGGGATTGTGGAGAAGAACAAAAAAACCTCACCCCTCGGCTTTATCACAGCCTGAGTCCTCATTCTATCTGTAAAAAGTCCCCTAATCTCTTGGCTGCCTTGCTTCCCCTGCCTGATTCAAGCCTGAAACAATGCTGGAGGGGGATGCAGTCCTGTGCCAGAATGGGCAGTTCCCGGCAGGGGGTGATCAGGCCTAAGAAAGAATGCATAAAGTCCTGTGAAACCTCCTTTGCTAAGAATGTCTCCAATTTAAATGTTAAGGGTCCAAGTACAAAATAAGTTTGTTTCCCAAGGTTTTACAGCCGTCTGGTGTCATCCTGTCTACCAGACCCTGACTTAAAAGGAACCCTGTGATCCCAGAAATGTTATCTGTAAACCGTACCTCCTTTCTTTGATATGCACCCCTATGCAAGCTAAACTCAATAAAAGCCCATTAAGAGAGGGGCTTGACACCTTTCTCCTTTGAGAGACTGGTCTGCCTTTCCTCCCCAAGCATATCATGTGTTGGTAGACTTATTCCCAACCGTGGCCGGCAGGGGAGCTCTGCTGGACGAAGCCCCCCCACATAAGCATTCGCCTTTACTGACACTTTTTACTTGTCTATGACTTTGAGATATTGTCTAATGTCCTTTCATTTCAGCCTTTGTTTGCCTTGTTCTTAATGATGATATTCACTACTGGTGATGGTGCTTCTGAGCATACAAGTTTTGTTGAAGGTTTTTGGAAAGTAGTTTTGATCACAGAAAACTCATGGCCTTTGATGTGGTTATTCTATTTTTGGGAATCTATCCTAAGAATCCAACACCTAGACAATCTTTTGGCACAAAAATGTTCATTACAGTTATTTACAACAGTAAAACATGGGGAAATCCCAAATGATTAATAATACAGCAATTGTTAAATTTTAGTGATCTACTCAATGAAATATTATACAATAATTAAGATTATAAAGAACTAACAGTGATATGGGGAAATGATCATGGTATGTTAAGGAGAAAGGTATTCCATGGTTACATAAATGTAAATGCCAAGTAATCTGTGTAACCAGAAAACGAGAAGTAACATTAACAAAAATACTTCGTATGCTCACAAGATATATCAAGGTATTTTAGAACTAGTGGACAATCCAAGCAATTATGCCTAAAAAATTAAAACTGGAACCAAGAGAAAAGGAGGTTGTGATAAGTGGAATAATGGTACCCACCTTCCTGACCAGACATTACGTTGTTTTACACAGCAAAGGGGATTTAGCAGTGTATATTTTTATCTTAGTTGCACTTTAGTTTATAAAACTGGTCACTCTATAATGGCCTGTAGACCTAATAGGGGAACTACACAAAAAGTGGATCAAAAGAAACTCAAAGCTGAAGCCTACTCAACAAAACATATTAACAAGAAACAATTCTGAAGGCAAAAAAGAGGGGGGACTTACTAAAGATACAGGTAAGAATTGCAAAGTCTTAACTAAATTACTCCTAAAATGGCTTACATACATTACAGTACTTCTCAAATATGCTAATTCTGCAAGAACATAGCACTTTTAGTATACTTGGCTTTCACATGTTTTTATATTGATATTACAATATGAAAATGTCTTGAGTTCTAGAAATTTGTAGAAATAAAATATTAAAAAGTTGCTTTATTTGCTCATTTTATAGCCCTCTTTAGAACTCTTTTGCATTCATAGCTTTAATGTTTTCTGTGGAGAAATTTTGTTAGACTGTAAAGAATAAAGAAAGTAAAAATAAACCAGAGAGAAGCACCAAATAATTATCATATCTATGCTAATTATGCTAATAAGAATTATCAAGTAAATATACTGAATTCAGACAAAATGCTAAGATGCCGCATTATTGTTATACTAATAAAATGTCTCCAACAGCAATGAGTACCCTGAATATTAATGTCAAAATTGGAATCTTAAGATTCCAATAAATGTATTTTTTGAGGGCATATTATTATTGAATAATTTCTATGTGTGACAATTTTTGTACATTAAAATGAAGAACTTTTGCCTTTATTTTTTACTTTAGGCTTTAATGCATATGATAAACCAAGTGAATTCTTTATCATAGATCTTTCTCAAGTGTGTAATTCTTGGAATTTTGTTCAACATATTTTCTTACACTGGATTTGCTCACCGTGGCTATTTTTAAGTGATTTTACTATATCTGTTCTGATTTTACTATATCTCTATTTTACTGTTCTGATTTTACTATATCTCTATTTTAATGGCAGTGATTTAAAATACTGTGAAGGATGGACTCTGATTATCCCCCTATAAATTTATTTCACCCATGTCCTACAGGGATTCTTTTAATTTCTACTTATTTACACCTTTATTTATATGCCTATGTCTTTTCTTGATGACATTTATGATTCAGTATTTGAGTTCTTTTTCTGTCATACCAACCAAAACAATTCTGCTAAATGATAATAGGAAAAAGGTTAATCGCTTCACTGTATTCTCCTAACCAACATAACACCAAGTATTTCTTCACCTAAACAATCCACTATTTCTTCACGTAAAAATTAAAATTCAAGAATGAGAAATTTTACTTACCACTTAGTTAAGTATAACTTGTACAGAATGAATCAACTTTTGATTGATAACATAAATTGAAAATATCTAATTTATAAGTATTGCCTTTTTGTCCAAATATTTTTTCTGAGTCATTTAAAATCCAGATTATTCTTCTTGGTGATTTAGGTACCTTATTTTTCTAAGATCAAAACAAATTATCATAAATGTTTTATCATGTAAATAGAAAAAAAAAGACATTAAGTTGATTTCATAGTTCTTAAAACTTTTCCCTTAAAAGTTTCAAACTCTCCAACCTGTAACTATACAAAGACTATAAACCAAAAACTATACAGTAGTGTTGGCAACAGATACGCTGAATTTCAATATTGTAACATTAACATGAATTTCCCTCTACCTTATGATGATCCATTAGGTAATGTCTACTGGTTTATAAAAACTGCCATGCTTACTTTTTTGCTTCATGTTACCTTAGTTCTTTTATTTCTCAATGAAGACAGCAAAACATTTTTAAAATTTTATAGTATAATTGTTTTAAAAATTACTGCATTCGTTTTTTTATATCCTGTATGATACCAACTTTCTATATCTTATTCCAAAAGGAAATTGAAGTAAGATCAAAATTTACTTCCCTTAGCATCTCTAGGCATAAGCTAAAAATCTGAGATGGCTTGCACTTTAAGGAATTAGGCTCAATAGATCAAGTTCTCAAAATCGAAAACTCAGCCATTCCTCTTTTGGCCTTACTTCCATTCTGCTGAGCTGACAGGACTGGCAGATCCTGACAGCCACAACGCCATATGCTACAAGCAAAGACAGATGACATTCTGGCACTGTAGTAGTTTTATGACATGATATGCTAATTTTGTTTCGGGGTGGCTTGCGATAAAGTAACTGCAAGTTCAGATATTCAAAATTCTAAAGAATACAATATGGCAAATTTCTCCATATCCCTACCTTTCCCCCATGGATGAAGGAGTCTGTCCCTTTTAACCACCACCACCTACTTTTCGGCCTACACACCATTTACCATCAATCCAACTGAGAGGAAGAACTCAATACCTGAAAACATCCTCGGTACCTCATCCATTTTATTCTTTCAACAAATTTATTGAGCACCTACTATGTGCCAGGCACTGTATGAGAGATAAGGAATACAAAGTTGAACAATGACAACAACAAAAACATAATTCCTGTTCTCAGGGAGTTTACCATATAGAGGGTCTACATTAATCAAACAAATACATGTTAAAATTACAAAAGTGTTCAAAGCTAACTAGAGGTATGTGTTCATGTAATTACGTGTAACAGCAGGCTTGCTTTGTGACAGAAATCAGGGGATGAGTGGAGATCTTAAAGACAAATGGGAATTAACTAGGCAATGAGTGGCGAAAGGTATTTCAAATCAAAGGAATAGCATGAACAAGTTTCCAATGTGGAAGAAGCACGCTATTCTCACTTATTCCAGATACTTAAAGTGCAACCGAAGCAGAACACAAAGTAACTGAAACATGCTACACAACGAGGCTAACTAAGCAATAGCATCTTTTACTGAGTGCTTTTCAAGGTGATGTGCCAGCTACTGTTTTAATTTTATGAGACATTAACTCTTTTAACGCTTAGAGTTACCCTATAAAGTAAATGGTGGCCCTAATCTATGACCTCATAGGTTACAAGATATTTTTGTTTCCATCATACGACCAATGAAAAGTCACTGAAGTGTTTTAAGCTAAGGGTAAGAAAGGGACAGGTGGGCTGCCTTGATTAGAACTGCACTTCAAATACAAGAACTCTGCCTGCACCTACAGAATGAACCAGAAAAGGTCCAGAGTGGCTGTAGGAAGACCTGTTAGGAGGCAATTCAAGTAATGCAAGGCAAAGATGCTGATGGTAGCTTAGATTAGAAAGGTGGTGAGAAGTGAAGTGGACAAATTTGAGGGATGTTTGCAAGGTAAAATGACAGGACCTGGTAATGAACTGATAAGGATAAGGGTAAGAGAGGGAGTTAGAGAGAGAATGGTGCCGAAGGTGAATTCCAGGTTACTAGTTTGGGAAGCAGGGTGATAGTGTTGCCATTCACTGAAACAGAAGATGCTCTGAAAAACTGAGGTTAATAAAAACTTGTTAAAGAGGAAGTTATAACTCAAGTATTGAATAACAATAACAATAAAAAGCCACATATATTTGCCTGCAATCATATGCAGCCATTCTAACATAACTTAAAAATAATGCTTCATCACAACTAGTATCATAACATGGCCTTTTGAAATTTAAAGATAAAATGAGAAAAGAAAAAAAAAAAAAAACAAGATACCAAGAAAGTATTTTCCACATTCACAAAATTGAAATGCAAAACACAATTACCATTTATTTCCCCTGATCACTAATATCTCTGCTAGAGATTTAGGGAAAAAATGGTTTTTAAGACACAGCAACTTTATTTGTAATTTGCGGTGATGTAAGAACTTTGGTAAGTCTTGTACATAGGCTTATTCCTATATTTCTGACCACCAAAAAGGCTGGAATTCACGGAAGCAATCAAAAACTCTCCCATTATCATTTAAGCAGTTGGAATAATAGATATCATACACATGAACTATTAAAAGTGTTATCTTCATCTTTAAAAGAAAAATGGATTAAAAGTAAGTGATGCTCCCCACCCATGGCAAAATGTGTGAATTACTAACTAAAGTAAAATAAGAGCATATAACTGGGATTTAAGTCAAAAGAGCATATTATTAATTGTGATTTCAGTCAAGTCAACTTGTCCTTTCTGAGCCTTGGGGTTTTTATTCAGTTTCTAAAATGTGAATAATACCTAACTCCCACATTGCTTTTGTGGAAATTACATGAGACTGTTTTTTTTTGGAGTGTTTTATGAACTTTAAGTCTCTATAAAAACAGCACACACTATAATTTTTTAAAAAATCCAACAAAGCATATAGAATGCTCAGACCCATATTAGTTATCATCTCTACTGTTTATATGATTTTCTTGAGAAGGCCAATGGAAAAAAATTAAAAACATTTGGCTTCTATAACACTAATTAAAATATACCACAAATTTAAAATTTACATAGAGCAAATAGGTCAATCCTGAGAAACAATGTCAGCTCTGAAGAAGTTAATGTCCCATCAAAGCTGCTTTTCTATATGAGAGACTGCATTCGTTGAATATATACCATAAGTAAAAAGAAAAAAGATACTACCTATACATTTCAAATCTTTAATTAGACCTTGCTTTTAATCTAAGACTACTACAAAGTTTTAGATTAACATGGTTTAACATAATTTTTAAATACTCTGAGGTAAAATATTAACAATTTAAATTTGTTCTTTGCTGTATCCTCAGCTCCCAAACAGGGCCTGTATTTTACAATCATGTCAGTGAAAATGGGCGTGATAGAAGAAAGAAAGGCCAGTACTGTTTTCAATAAAACCTGAGTCACTGCAACACTTAAGTAAATGAAACGTGTTCCCCTCCGAGTACTCAGACACAGGGATGGCGGTATGAATCATGCCAGCAAGCAAAGCACCATAGAGTGTCGTCATGTCATTTAAAATTTTCAAGTATGTTAAAGAAAAGCAGTCCAGCTGTTTCATCTTCTACCTTGGATATGTGTATCTTTAAGAATGTAAATTTTAAAATAGACCCCCACTTAGTTTAATTCTATCAGAAATATATTTTAAATCTTTAAAAGCCTCTCTTTCTTAAACACTCATGAACTTTTATTTCATAATGCATGATTGAGAGTGTCTCTTGTTGGCTTCAACCATAACAATTCCTAGAAAATAGAATTCAAAATTTAGCAATTATTATTATTATAGAAGTATATATGTCACAAAGAACTTTAATCAAAACTAGCTATATAAATTAGGTATGTGCAAACATCCACCTAAATCTGATACTACAAGAATGGTATCAAATTGGTTTTTGTATGTGTAAAGAAAATTCTCTGAAAACATTCCCCTCCTTAAACAGAGAAAAGATAAAGGTAAAGAAATAATACAAATAGTATTAGTTAAAATTATTACAGTTATAAATGCTGCCAAATTTAGTGGGATAGTTAAATTACTCTTTTTCTTATAACAATAAATATTTCAAGGGATGTACAAGTAATTTTTTTTTAAATCAGTTGGCCTTATACTCTAATGTTTTGCTTTTTATTGTTTATGCTTTTTATTTTTACACTTATCCCATCTTGTGGAAAATTATAGCTTCAAACTTACACAGTTTATCTATCATTTAAAATAATTTTTTTTTCACACCTCCAAGTTACTTAGTAAGTTCAGTAGGGTGATGATTTTCCAGAATTTTCAAACCCAGTATTTATATAATTTATTAATCTGATTGAATTTTTTACAGTAATTAAATAATTATAGATTTAAGTACATTATTTAATAACACTTAAAATGTAAGCCTTTTATTTTACATTAGCCTTAAAAGCATTTGAAACTTTGTAAATAACAGAAATTATTATCTGTGGAACACAATAGATTTTTCTTTTTAAAAAATGCCTATAGTGTGGTATCAAAATTAGGAAATGACATCTTCTTTTCATTAGGCATGGAATTATTTTACAGTACGTGTTGACTTTCCCTCTATCACACCAGTTTAAAAGAGGTTTAAACTCCAAAACACAGAACAACCAAAAGATTGTAATGCTCGTACCTAATATTTCCTAAACTGGCTTTGGAATAGTCACCACTTCATCATGTTCCATTTCATTTTATTGTTTTTTCATGAAAAGGAAATTCTCTCGCTAACTGGTAACATCACACCATAAATACAACCTCCCTACTCCAGAGTTAGTTTGAGCTTTGGACTGCCACTCCCGCTATTCAACTGTCATCTTCTTTATATGATGAAGAAGAGCATCTTTTTCCAAGTGAGCCTCTGCAAGAGCCATTTTAGCTTTAGCCAATTCTTGCTTAAGAGATTCGTTCTCTTCCAAGAGCTGAAACGATAAATTTAAAACATCAGAGAATTCAATTATTTTCAGAAAACACAGATAATTTATATAGTAGCTAAAGGTATGACAGTTGGAACAGTAAAAATACTCAGTGCTGGTGAGGATGCACCTATGCTGAATATTGCTTTGAGAAGCTAGTTGTAAACACATTTCAAGCCCTTTAAAATATTCACAAGTTTTGACCCAGCAATTCAAAACACGAATTCAATCCTAATTTTAAAATCTAACAGTGATTTAGTTTAATTTTAATTTCCCTGGACCTTTCTGTGGCTTTACAGTGCTGACCTCACCTCACTTTCCTAAGTGTCTCTCCTTTTCTGCATTTTCTGCCACAGCTCTTTCATGTCTATCCCTTTCCACATATGGGCTTTTCATCTTTTCCTCTGCTGCTTAAGAACCTTTAAATTTTAATGTTCTACTAGCCTCCACAATGGGTCACCTTCCGTTATCACTCGTCACTCTCTTAGGTGATCGCATGTACTGCTGTGGCTCCACTATCATACATACATAGACGGATCCAGCGTAAACCACCCTCTCGAGCTTCAGACCCATGTTCTGACCATCTCATTAGGCATTTTCATCTAGATGGGCAATAGGTCTCCCCCGGTAATTAACACTTAGTTCAAGTATTTTATCCTCTTAGAACTATTCCCTAACCCCTAATTATGAAGATTTGATAAAACTACTTTCTATCCCAGAAAAATGCACTTACAAATACATCAGAATATATATATTTAATTTCAAAGAGTTCTCAGACTTCTTTTAGTCCCAGCTTAAGAATTCCTGCTTTATAAACCAAGCTGGGTACCTTCCTGGATTTCCTCAATCTCTAGTACAGCATTACAATGGTATGTTGTAACCACCAAGTACACACTGCTGTCTTTCCCACTAGACTTTGAGTTTCTCAACAGATAAGGACAGTATACTGTTCAACTCTGCATCCTGGCTCACAGCTGACATCCAGCAAACCCTGCTGAACGTAAATGAAGTCATTCCGTGGTTCTATTATACAGAATTACACTTCTGCTGGACATTTTCTTTATGATATGGCAAAAAATAAAAAGCAATTCAAATATTAACAAATGTTAACAAAAAGTTTAGATATGAGAGTACATCCACACCCACATTACCTGCCATTAAAAGTGAATTTGAAGCATATGTAGCAATATAAAAAAAAAACTGTTAAACAATATTAAAAAATAATAAAGCATATACACTAAAATAACAATTGTTTAAGAAAATTATGGAAAAGAGCCTGAGAGGAAAATAAAGAAGTACTAATAGCACTTTAGGAGGTTAGAATGTACTAAAGTTGTTTTAAATATTTTTCTGAAATATTATAATATCCTTCCAACTTAAAAATAAGGCATTATAAAAAAAGATATCAACATGACTTCATTCCCCAGGAAGCACTCCTAGACCGAGAAACCGCCACTGGCCCACATTCACTCCCCGATCTCCCGTTAGACTGCAACCTCTCTGAAGGCTGGGCCCGTTTCCCATCATGCGCAACAGGACATCCCCAACACCTAACACGGGGTGGGGTCCGTAACAGGCACTCAACAAATGCTGCTTAAATAAATAAATAACTTCTTAATTATTTAGTATGTAACGTTTACTTTAATTGCTGAAACTGAAGGAGAATAAATTAGTTTGCCCATTACCTGTTCCCTAGTGAAGCCAAAGGCGCACTCAACAAAGTTAACGGACTGAGAAGGCCAAGGAACCTCGGGACTCGTCTGAGTGCCTTGAGTGACACTGTGCTGTTTCTTCAGGCCGTACTTTCCACCGGCAAGCGGCACTGATTCACTTGTCACATTTTCTCTCAAATCACTTCCAGTGTTAAGTATCTGAGAGTCTGATAAGACAAATAAAATCTCAGACATTTTCAAATACTTGATATATCTTAATTACTATTATGAAAAACTAATTTAAAAAGAAACGTATATCTATTAGTATGAAGACATTATTCTAAAATAGAACAACAATAAAGTCAGTAAACCCAAAAGCTCATTCATTGAAAAGATAAACAAAATTGACAAAACTTTAGTTAGATTGACCCCCCTAAAAAGTAAGGAAATTATTAGACAGGGGACATTATTATCAACCTTAATGAAATAAAAATGATTATAAAGGAATGCTATGAACAACTATATTCCAATAAATTAGATAATTTAGATGAAATAGAAAAAGTCCTAGAAAGACATAAACTACCAAAATAGACTAAGAAGAAATACACACTGTGAACAGACGTATAGCAGGTGAAGAGAATGAATCAGGAATCAAAAATACTACCCACAGAGAAAAGCCCAGGCCCAGATGGTTTCAATGGTGAATCCTACCGAACATTTAAGGAAATATTAATACCAAATCTTTACAAACTCTTTAAAAAAATAGAAGTAACATTTCTCAATTCATTCTATGAAGCCAGTATTACCACTATCCCCAAACCAGACATAACTAAAATCAATATGCTCATAAATACAAACACAAAAATCCTCCACAAAATATTAGAAAACCAAATCCAGTGATATATATATACAAAAATTACACACCAGGGCCAAGTGGGATTTATCCCAGGAATGCAAGGTTGAGATAATATCCAAAAGACAATCGCCATGATACATCACATTAACAGAATGGAACAAAAGTCACATGATTATCTCAATAGATACAGAAAAAACATTTCACAATATCCAATGCTTTCTTATGATAAAAACACTCGGCAAACTAGGAATAGAAGGAAATTTCTCAATCTGACAAAGGTTAACCACAAGAAACCCACGGCCAATACCATACTTAATGGTATAAGACTGCATGCTTCTCTCCTAAGATCATAAATAACACAAGGTTGTCTGCTCACACCACTTTCATTTAACAATATCCTAGAGGTTTTAGCCAAGGCAATTAGGCAAGAAAAAGAAATAAAAGGCATCCACACTAGAAAGGAAGTAAAATTATTTCTACTCACTTATGATATAACCTTGCATATAGAAAAAAACGAAAGAATATACTAAAAACTCTTAGAACTAATGAATGAGTTTAGCTAAGTTGCAGGATACAAGATCAATATACAAATATCACTTGTTATTCTAAACACTTATAATGAACAACCCTAAAATAAACTAAGAAAATAATTCCATTTAAACCATCATCCAAAAATAAAATACTTAGGAATAAATTTAACCAAAATAAAAACTTCAGCTCCAAAAATTAAAGCACTATTGAAAGAAATTAAAGACCTAAACAAATGCAAAACAAAACTGCATGTTCATGGATGAAAAGATTTAATATTGTTAAGATGGCACTACTTCCCAAACTGATCTACAGCTTTAACACAACCCCTATCTAAACTGCGCTGGCTTCTTTGTAGAAATTAACAAGCTGATTCTAAAATTTACACGGTACTGCATGGAACACAGAACAGTCAAAGTGAATGCGCACATGCATGCACACACAAACACCTGAAGTTGGAGGACTCACACTTCCCAATTTCAGAACTTACTCCTGAACAAAATGGTAATCAAGACAGTGTGGTACTGCTACATGATTAGATGTACAGATAAATGAAATACACTTGCGAGTCCAGAAATAAACCCCTGTGTCTATGGTCCTTACCAGCACGCTGAATACAAAAATTAACTCAAATAGATCAAATAGCTAAACTTACAGCTAAATCTATAAAACTCTCAAAAGAAAACATAGGGGTAAATCTCATAATTTCAGATGTGTTCATGGATTTTTAGATATTACACCAAAAGCACAAAAGAAACAAAAGCAACAGCAACAACCACCCAAATGAACTGTACTCCACTAAAAAAAACACACACACACAAAAAATCTTTCATGCTTCAAGGGACACTTTGAAAAAATTAAAAAGATAGTCCATAGGATAGAAGAAAATATTTCCAAATCATATTTGATAAGGAACTTACTTCTACAGTATACAATGAATTCTTCAATTCACTGTACAATGAATTGAGGAATTCAATTCATTAACCCAATAATAAAGACAAATAATCCATTTAAAGCATAGGCAAAAGATGTGGCATTTTCCCAAAGGTATGCAAATAGCAAATAAAGACATGAAAAAAAATGCTTGACATCATTAGCCATTAGAAGAGTGTATATCAAAACCATAATGATATCATCACTTCATACCCACTAGGATGCCTAGACACAAAGTCAGATAAAAGCAAGTGTTGGCAAAGATGTGGAGAAGTTGGAACCCTCAATACAGGTAAACAGCCACTTTGAAAAACAGTCTGGCAGTTCCTCAAATGGTTAATTAAGAGTAACCATATGCCCCAATAGTTCCATTCTTAGATACATATCCAAGAGAAATGAAAACATATACACAAATGTTTATAGCTGCATAATTCGTAATAGTCAAAAAATAGAAATCCAAATGTCCATCAAGTTACGAATAAACAAAATGTAGTGTCCATAAAATGAAATTATTACTTAGCCATGAAGGACAACAAAGTACTAATAAATGCAACTACATAAATGAATATAGTAACTATGCTAAATGAAAGAAACTAGTCACAAAAGACCATATTTTGTGTAATTCCATTCATATGAAATGTCTAGAGTAGGCAAATCCAAAGACAGACAGCACATTAGTGGTTGCCCTGGGCTGGAGAAGGAATAGGAAGAGACTGCTAGTAGACAGAGGTATTTTTGAGGGTGATGAAAATGTTCTACAACTGACCGTGATGGTGGCACCATTAGTGAGCATACTAAATACCACTAAATTGGATACTCTGAATGAATGGTATGACATTTGAATTATATCTCAAAAATGTTTTTATTAAAAATAATTACAAAAAAAGGCAGGGAACATCTTTATACATCAACTTTTTTTCCCCTTACTTTTTGGACCACAGAGGATATTAGGTTACAAGTAATAAAAGATAATCTCAAACTTGATTTTTAAAAAAGAAACATATTTGTTTCTTTAACAGAGAAATCCAAGGGACGATGCTTCAGGCAGGGCTGGACACCAGGATTCATGTGTCCTCAGGAGAAACACTTTAGGAACCTGACTTAGGTCCACTTTTGTTTTTCTCTGTGCTGGTTCAGTCATATGATAGCAAAGGTAGCCACTGGTGACTCAACCAAGAAAGTTTCACAGCCTGTGACCCCTTAGTGTCCTCCTCAATTCACAAAAAATAGATCAGAATGTCTGGGTCACAATCAAATCATTTACTAGTCACCATGTCCCAAGGGCTGAAATCTTTTGATTGGCCCAGCTGGGTCCTATTCTCACTTCTGTGATAGAGTGCCATATGATTGCCAGGTTCAGAAAAATTACATAGAATAAGAGAACAATAGTAGATTAAGTCAAATTGGATTGTGTAAACAAAAGAGTACTATCTGCTCAATGTAATTTTTCCCCCTTAAAAAGATTGCCAGAAGGGAACAACCTCAAAACACTAATTGCATCCCTAAAATACTACCTGATTAGTCATTGGTTTTCAAACTTTTAAAAAAGCAAAACTTTTAAAAAAATTAATTATGACTTAAAACACTAAAATGAACTGAAAATAAACGCTGAGTTACCTTGCTGTAGTAAAGATAACAGAAGACCCAGGACCTATTCTATTTAGCCTACATCTTACTACTAATGGGATTCTAAGAATAATGAAAAAGCCTCTGATTAAACAACTCTAAAACCTATTTTATATGAATCACTGGGAGGCAGAATAAGGAGAGAAAAGGAGGAGAGAGAGAAGAGGAAGAAGTACAGAGAAGAGGAAGGACAGATTTGGAGAGTAAAGGAGAAAAAGGAGGGAGGATGGAGGAGAGGGAGGGGGTGTATATGTAAGAAGAGGTAAGGAGGGAGAGATAAGAAGGGAGAAGAAGGCAGAAAGATGTGGGAAGGGAAAAGGAAGAGATAAGAAGGGAAGGAATGGGGACAAACAGGCAAGAAGGTGGAGGAGGTAAAAAGACGGGGGGACTGGAAAGGAATGGGAAGAGAACCTGTGAATGACACGGGTGATTGGTGTCTGTTGCTACAGAAAGACACATGTCCTTACATTTGCTTTAAAAGAAGTTCTCCTTTCAAGTTTTTAGGACAAACTTTGACACACGAGTCCATGCCCCTGAAGGATGAAACCTGCAGTGTCTTGCAGCAACGCATACTTTTCCCTAGTGCGGGATCTGCCACTTACTTTCTAACTCTTTCATCTTGAACAAGTCACCACACTTACATAAACTTCAATTTCTCATGGTAATTTGCAAAACAGAGGTGGTAAGAATACTTGCCTTAATTATTACAAAGGGTTATGGTAAGAATGAGTTTATGTTTAATGTAAAAGAACTTTGTAAACTGGGAAGCATTATTCAAGTATGAATTGTTATTAGTACCACAGTAGGTGCTTAATAAGTATTTGACTCCACACACTTCGACAGTTCTCTGTTTATTCAAACAAAATTTCTATTCATTTTTCCTTTCTGGTCATATGGACAGTCTTCTGAATTTAGGTGTTACCTTTCTTTAGGTTTAGCAATCAAATAAAATTTCCCACATTCCAAATTAGGAAGCATTATGGTAATAATTTTAAGGGAGTGTATGGCAAAGAGTTGCTCATCACAGACCCTTAAAGATGCATTCTGATATAATCTATTGGGAGGTAGTCCCTTCCTCACATCCCTTTTGGTTGAGAATTGATGTCATAATGGCCACTGTTCCAGATGGGAATATGCCAGGCCCTATGTGTGTTGGGGAGAAAAAAATGTTGAGAGCCAGTATACTACTATTAAAAGTAATTAATGATAAACGGCATGGTATATACACACACACCATATATATATGTACACACACGACAAACATTTTCTGTCTTCTTCACTTATTGATAGTCTTGTTAACAGTTACCTAATTAGCTCCATTTTACTGGAACAAGAAATTATAGCATACCTTTCAAATTTTCTGAAAAATTATTCACGTTCTCTTTAAAGTTTTTACTACAAAATCGATAATTGTTTTAAAGACTTTCCCAAGAAGTGTGTAGTATAAGCAGCAAAAAAGGTATAAAAGCATCTATATCTTCATGAAGAACTTTAATCACATCCAGAACAGCGGCTACTATACCTTAGAATATAGCAAGGTGGCCGGGGTGGGGGGCGGTGGGGGAGAAAGAAGTGAGGAAAAATATTTGGTAAACTGCCATTATCACACCAACAAACACCTACATATAATTTTTGAAACAGCTACTAATGAGATTATTTTGAATGCTCCTGCTTGCTAAGTGAATTTCCCTCAAAGGAGAAAAAAAAAAACAGCACATCTCGAAATTTCTTAACAAGCTACTTGAGAAATTTGGGCCAAAGCATTCACTGAAAGCTCTTCTTAATTCTCGAAAGCAAATACCTGTAAACTACAGATGAGTTAGTGCTGAGGTAGAGATCCATACATAGGTAATATTTTCTTACACTGGAAGTGTCCCTCAATCACCTATTCCTACATACGAGCATACGTGTAACAATGAGTAAAAACAATCAGCATGTAAATAATTTAATCTCAAATTTTAGTAAGTATTCACTTAAACTGTTTTTTCATACATGCCTCTGATATGGAAAGAGCCATCATCACTTCTCTCCACCACGAGATGATCAATGTGAATGGTGACGGAAGCTGGTTCGAGGGACACTGTGGCACTACTGCGATGACTGTCATCCTGCAGGAGAGAGAAACAGCATCAGCGTGTTGTTATTAAAGTAAATGATTAAGTTAATGTAATTATTTTCTTAAAAAACATTACTTAAGTCAATATTTTTAATGAGTTAGAAATGCATCTTTAGTTAATGTAGAGAGAAAACTGCCCATTCTATTTTGATATTTTTTTTAATTTCTAAGAAGAATCTTTACATCATTCATCACAAAGACTAACACATTCATTTCAATAAATGCTGGTAAAGTATGTTACAGAGGAGGCATATTCTCAGGCATGAAGCGAAGTTCAGGTAGCAAAGTGAACATTTATAATACAAAAATGTGAAAATATTACCATACTTTTAAATTTATTTTTGTGTTAGAAACTTGTATCTTCATTGGCATCACTGTTGCAACAGTTTCATCTTCCAAAAAATGTTGAATGTTCGTAAGAGAAGATGTAAGAAACTCAGTGCTAAAGTTTTCTATATGGCATTGTAGAAATCCATTTTTTTCTGCAAGCAAAGAGTGTATTACAGCACCAGGCCCACTTTCAAATCTCAGAGCAATCTCAGGAGAAGATTTGGAATGAGTAACTGCTTTATGATCAGAACCTACAGAAAAAGAACAATAAAATTATAACTGTGATGCTACTCAAAAATGTCACTCTTGATTATTTGTCATTAGAGGTTATTGTCACTTTATACAATGGTAAAGCAATAATAAAGTTTTAATATTTACTTATAATTTAAGTGATATTTACAGTATATACACAACATACCTGTGCCATCCTATTTTCAATTTTTATAGACAATCTTCTACTGCAACAATGTTGACTTGTCTCTATTTTCTACTTTTTGGTAACATGAAACAACTTGCCATGATATAAATCGGATATCATGCATACCTCAGATACTTGAGAGTGTGTCTGGGTATGTAGCAACCTATATATTTGTAACATAATGGATGACTGTCATGCAGAAACCATCATGGCATTTAAAGTGACTCCTAAGCCATTTCTCAAGAAGTAACAAAAGACAGAAGTTTTGTATGTTCCTTATTAAAACTGGGTATTAAATATTTATATTTATTTATGCCTTGGCCTTGTTCCAAAAAATAACTTCATGTAGCTTACAGAGATATAAATACTTGAGTTCAAAAATATATTTTAGAATTTCAATAAAGCAACCACAGAATATATAATTTTAAAAAAGGTAATTTTCTAGTGTAACCACTAACTAAACTGGCCCTTATTAATAACTATTTTATTTTACCTACCTCCCAAAAGAATAGGAGGCAGCAGGCAGATGGCATAATCAGATAAAACATAAGTAAGCAGAAGAAAAATAAGGACAGAAGGAAAGAGGAAAAACTAGGTAGGAAGGTTGAAAACTCAAAACATTATTTAAATTTCTGTACCAAAGGCTGACCAAAAATGAGCTTTCTAGCAGCAAAGAGAAAAATATCCATTTCACAATTCATAAAATCCATGAGTTAAAGCAAACTAACTGTTTTGGAAAGACAGAGCAATTTCAGTTACTGAGGAACCAAACTTATCTGTCTTGTGGGTCCTAGTAAGAAGACCCCACTGATTAAATTCATGACAGAAAATGCTTATTTTCCTTCAGCATGGATGTGAATATGTATTGAGATGTTTTTTTCCCCATATTGAGAAAAACAAGCGTTAATTAACCTATTTAAAAATAAGAGCTATTAGAAACAAACAATTCAGTAAATGTTACTTTACAGTGTCTTTTACCAATATACACCTGTATCTACACATACATACACCAATACACACTCCAGGGAGCTGAGAACCAGAAATAACTTCAAACAAAAAGAGTATTTACTTCAAGAAGAAATAAAACAAAATCTTCATTAGTCAAAAACTGCTCCTCCCTACTACCTCTTATGCCATAAAACTTATATGAAGGTCTTCCTATTAAAGGAATCCAAAATCCACACATTATAGAGAAACAAACACAAGCAAACAAAAGCAATCAAATACAATCTTTGTTCATGTTTATTAATGTTTGAAATGTTAATGCTAAACTTTTCTTTTTCCATGTACCCCCTTTCCCCTTCCTTTTCCTTCCCTCCCTCCCTCCTTTACTCCCTTCCTGTTTGTTTTTTTTTATCCTTCTAACAACCAAATGAGAAAGTTGGGAAAAATAAGGTATTAGATAGCATTGACTATATAACATGTACATTCAAGGCATTTCAAAATGAATTCCTCAGGAAGAACATGAAAAAACGTAATAGAGTATGGTACTAAGCAAGCTATAAAGAAAAGTGTAAAAAAAAACTGTGCAACTGGAAATAATCTAAAATTGTACCATTTGAGAAGAGGTAGGGATGGGCATAGAACAACAGTCTAGTTTTGAAATTCTACGTTCAATCATTTTTTGGTTTTTGTATAAATAGTACGTATAAATAATACATATGTATAAAATCACATGCATAAAAAAATAAAAGTTTAAGTCATATTAAAGTCTCACCTACTGGACGATTACAAAGGTAATGTCGAAGGCTGATATTGCCTAACTGAGCCGGTGTTACTTGGTCCACTTGAAGACAGATTTCTGTATCTTCCCCTCGTATGTCAATTTCCCCATTAACACTGGTAATTTTAAACATCACGACTGACATCTAACAATGATTGCATAAACAATGTTAGTATACCAAGTAATTAACACAAAATTTTAAAAATAACACTGGAAACTAATACTATAACCTCTAAAAATACAACTGTGGGCTAATAAACCAAATATATATTTGTGATCAAATGAATGTGGTTATTACATTATAGTCATAGACTTCAGCTCCCTTTCTTCTTACTCGGTTAAGAGAATTTTTTGACCATGAACACTAATTACATGACATTTCTGTGTAAAATTATTTCCATTAAAAACTGAACATATTCTCTAAGTCATCCACAGAATATTGCACTGGGTGAAGAGGGCTTAAGTAAACCAGTAATATAGTTCTTCTGTAAAAAGCCCCTCATAGAAACTACCATCCTTACTATCAAACTGTTTCAAAGTATATTTAAATTGAAACTAAAGATTGAAAGATAAAAGATAAAAAAGATAGAACTTTCCCTCCTCGATACAAAACCAAAATTTTTTCAAAGTAAAATTCAGAGGAAAACAATTCAGTAAGAGGAAAGAATTTTCAGGAGTAGAAAGAGAATTTTCAAGAGAGAACAAAGTGAACCACCCACAATCTAAGTCAATTCATTTTATACACGAATGTCTTAAAATATGAACATATCCAATATGAGATGAAGCTGGCAGCATTTCTCTTCATGGAACCTCTCTGAGATGATTACCAGGTCGTTATGATTTTCTTGAGCACCCTCTGAAGTTGTACTGATAGCATCTGGAGAGGCTTCCCCGTAGTTCTGTAGGTTGACACTGGCATTTGAACTGTCTGCTGGGCTCTGATAATTTGTACTCAAATTCTTTTTAATACCTGAAATAGTACAAAATAAACTAATAAATTTAAATCAGTTTTACAAATGATACAAAAATATCACAATTATCTAACCAAGATGGGCTATCCCCTCAACTCTTTCCTAAACATAGCCTTGTTTAAAGCACAATAAACACAGAAAGATTATTCTGTGATTAGTTAGCAAATATTGTAAGAAGGAGTAACTTCTCACAATAAAATGTTAGAGATACTTAAGCCCTAAACTTAGACAGTATAACAAGAAATCTACCATGGTGATCACAGCGTGTGTTCTCCATGCAAGAACAGTGGCTATGGAACTAGATGGGTCGTGGTCAGCCAGCAGGGGCCCCCTTCACTCTGTCCTATATCGAACGGGTCCAGTTTTACCCCTTAATTTTTCTTTTCGATATCCTACAGTAACTTCTAATTATCTTCTACATGAAGTTGATGCCACTATCATCAATGTAATCATTCTCCATCCTTATCTACCTGCCTTAATTCCTCCATGTGCTGTATTTCAGTGTTTCACAAATTCCCGTGGTAAAAGATATTTTTTAAAAGTGTCTGTCACAGATCAATACTTTTTAAAAATACTTTTAAAATAAATTACTAGAAATTAGATTAGAAAAACCAAAGACATACAAAACATGACCTCAATGTTTTTATTATTACATTTACTACTATATAATCAGCTTCTAACCCAGTGCCTGGCAACATAGTAGGTGCTCAATAAATTAGCCAATGAAAGAATGAATAAAACTATTTTTAGTGCCAGGAAAGATGTATATAAATACAACTGTGGCATGAAGAGATAATAAACTCCCATTTTACAGGGAGTTGCTAACACGGTTAGGGGTTAAGGAGGCTTCCATGATAAAGTAATACTTAAGTTAAAGCAAACAAAAACAAAATAGCATTCTATGCACAAGTACAAAGACCCTGAGGTGGAAAAAAAAATTGTCACCAGGAAGAAACTGAAAAAAAGACTGAATATAGTAAAGTATATTTAAAGTGTAGCAAGCACATGGGAGAACAGCAGAAATGTTAAGCAAGGGCCATACTGCACAGAGCAATGTCAGTAACGTTAAGGTTTTTTAACTTATTAGCCTTACAGCAGTGAGAAATTATCAGGATTAAATTAAAAATCAACATGATAGTATTTACACTTTTAAAAAGAGTACTTTTCCTATGGACTGAAGAATGAACTGAAAATTGACAAGAATCAAAGTGGGGTGACTAGATATGAGCCTATGGTGGGGTCGCAGCCCAGCCATGTCTCTGTTTCTCCGTATAAACATGTAAACATATTCAAAAATATGTATACAAACGTACCTACACATGTATATCTGTATGCATATATATTAGTGTGTGTGCATATAAGCACACACATATGTAGAGGAAAAGGCCTGAAAAGTATATAGTATAAACCAAAAGTTCAGATGGGTGTTATTCCTGGGGAAAGGTACCAAGGGACAGAGAAAGGGTGGTTTAAAGTGACACCTTCATTTTTTTACTGCATTTCCATAATGTCTCCTTTTTTTACACTGAGGACATATTCATATATTTCTCATAAAAATTAAAACAAACAAAAAACAAAGCAAGAGTGCTCCTAATGGAAAACAATTCCTGTGACATACAGAAAACGATTACATTTCAAGAGAATTAGGACTATATAGTCACATATTTAAATGTGACACACAGAAATAACACCTTGATCTTTTTCTAGACCCTAAAAATAGTCTATTGCTGGAATCTATTTTAAGACAGTAATTAGAAATGCAAGCAAACTTTATGAATGATGTTAATTATAGCATTTTATAACTGTGAAACTATAAATAATCTAAGCATCCAATATCTGGGAAATTATTAAAGGTCATTTCATTACATAATATTAGAAAATGAATATGTGATAAAAAGGTTAAAAAATCATGTATGTAATACAATACCAAATACATATGTATGTGAATACACATAAAAGTTTACAGAATAAATGACAGTTGATATCACTAGATTATGCAGCTTTGGAGTTCATTTATTTTTCAAATTGCAGTTGTCTTTATTTTCCAAATTGAGTGAGAGTCACTTTTATGATTTAATATTCAGAAATAACACTGGTGCCTTTGAGACCAAGTAGGGATATTTTCTAAAGGGACACTGTTTTTAAATTAAATTTTGATCACAGAACATAAATCCTCTGCTAAAGTAGGATTTAAAACCATAAAGGGGGCAGAGGAACTAGCAATTGAGCTCTGTGAATCTAAAAGATTTTTATGACCCACATTAGTACCTCTTCTCCATTTCATTAGTAGAGTATGTTGAAAAGGATATTGCCATAAATTGCCTGTAACAGGGTTAGATCACGGTTTTTTTGCCTCTAGATATTTCCCATGTCTAGAGAGCTAGTAAGTATAGCATACTGGTTGGTTAAATGCTTAGGCTCTTCAGTCAGACTAGCTGAGTTCCAAATCTACTCCTATTGCTTCCTGACTGCATACTAATTTCTTTAAGCTTCAGTTTATGAAGCTATGAGTCTTTCCTTACTGAAGATGTCTTCAACTACCAATAGGCTTATTACTCTATATACACAAAGTAATTTGAATATGTCTCTTGTCCCTTATGCTTCAGTGTCTGGGACAACTACTCCATGCCCATGCTTCTATTCCTATTCACAAAATCCCCAATGCCTTAGTAGTTGGAATGCATGTAATTCTAAGTCATTCCTAGTGGTCTTTACTGGGACATCAGGAACCTCTGTACCTGGCCAAATATCAGAGTGTTGTCCCGATACACCAAGGAGGTTGTGGGTTCAATCCCTGGTCAGGACACATACAAGATTCAACAAATGAATACATAAATAAGTGGAACAACAAAATCAGTATTTCCCTCTCTCTCAAATCAATCAATAAATTTGAAAATATTTTTAAAAAGGGTAATCATGCAGTTCCATCAGATATAATAATGTAAGAGAATCCTGCTATGGAAATAAGCAGATCCAGTCTGGACTCCAGTCCTAGGACCACATAATTGAGAATCCATCCTGCTAATTAAGTTCACCTAATCAAAATTCCAGATACAGATGTCTGTGTAAGAGAGCTAGTAGCTTTAATGCTGTGTGCTTTATGATCTATATACAATACAAGTAAGAGCTAGAGTCAGCCACAAAAGAGAGAGAGAGAGAGAGGGTGAAAGAGAGAGAGAGAGAAGTATCTGGTTAAAAGCAGCACCAGAACAACTATTATAAAATTAGGTATAATAGTCTTTGTGTATTGTGCGTCTATGTGTGTATAAATAAAATGCCTTTTAGGCGATGTAATTATTGAATATAACTAAAAATACTTAAACATCACTTCTAAGAAATGTGTGTTCTGTGTGTATATATGTAAAATAAATTCTTTACTGCATTGCTTTACCTTTTTCCAGAAATATATGACTATTATTTCCATCACTTTCTAACAACTGTTCCTCCAATATCATGCTGTCAAGTGAAATGGTATCCAATGAGGTTTGTGAGGAGCTTCTTCTCATGTTCCTGTAAGAAATACAGAGTGGAACCAGATCTGGTGGGCACCATTCCTGTAGGTGTTAACAAACAAAACTACTGGAAAATCATCGCGTGTAAGGTCAAAAATTCTAAAAATATTTCTAACAAAATAAAAATATGTACCATATTTTTGGACCATAAGATGCATGTAGGTTTTAGAGGAAAATAGGAAAAAAAATTTGAAGCAAAAAATGTGATAAAACATTTAACAACATAAATAACATAATATTTCACCAATGTAAATGTAACCAGACCTCAACCCCAGCATTAACAAGCTGGGGCGGGGGCAGGGGTGGGGGGGTGCGTCTTACAGTCCGCAAAACATGGTATGTAGTATCCATAGTTTTTAAATTATGTAAGTCTAAACTGAAAGTATTTTCATATTTTGAAAAACCTTCTCTTCCTTGTGTTAACTCTGATGATGTCAAGTTTTGCCATGAGGTTTTCGGTCCAAAAACAAAATGAGCTCACACACACACACACACACACACACACACACACACACACAGTCCCTCTCTCTCTCTCTCTCTCTCTTCCCCCCCCCAAACACCGCCCCCACCTTCCAACAGTGTATTGTTACCTTAAAGATGACTGTGATTTAAGTGTCCTAACCGTGGGTGCTTCTTCTTTACCCATTTCCAGGTTCTCAGAGAGTGAAGCTGTTTCTGGAAGCAAATCTTCAGCTTTAAAGATGGATTCTATGGCTTCATTTCCTTTACTAGTTACACTATTTGAAAGCGTGTTTTGATTACCGTAATTATCAAATGACAAAACACTTGAATCTTCTCTGTAGTTTAAGACACTATTTGAATCTGTGTAAGATAAATCCTTTCTGTCGCCTGTTTCTAATCCAATTTCCCCTGAGCCACTTTTGCAGAGAATTCCACTACTTTCATCTTCACTTATTTTCTCTAAATTTTTATCTGATAAATAATCCAGAAAAGAAATGCCTTTTTGCAGATTTGTATCACTTGCTGATTTAAAAAGCAAAGGATCCTTCAAAGGAACATGGCTAAGGTCAACACTCATAGATCTGTTGTCTGACTTATGATTAACAGTTACACTTCTAGTTTGATTTATGCCACTAGTAACTTGTTTCTTTTTTGAAGACAAGAACTCTCCATTTTCTGTAGGCAAATAATCAGAAACAGGGACCACACCTTCAGAAACAGGAGACTTGAGAGTATTTGCTTGATCCACTGGGTGTAGTAAAAGAGCCACTTCTGCACTTTTAAGTAAAATTCCAATGCAAATGGATGTCTGGCTAGCAGGACTGCCAGTCACAGCTTCTACATCATTCTTTAAGTTCTCTGAAAGCAGAATGAGTGACTCATGGAGGAAAAGCAGCAACAGATACTGGTAGTGATTGATTTGCATACTGATGTGTTTATGAACATGAACCAGGACATGAATATCTGCATCTGATGATGAAGAAGAAAATCTTAAAAATGTGTCTGAAGATTTCTGACTACCATTTGTCAAGGGCTCAGACTCTGTACTGTAATACTCCTTCAAGAGCTTCTTCCGCTTCAATCGGCCAGTCAGATCACTAGATTCACTTCGTGATGTGTTTAGAGATACTTGATTACAAGTCTGCAGCTCTTTCTGAGACAGTGTGTACCTTGTGGGCTGACAAATCCAGATAGAAAGAGGGAAAGAGTCTACAAAATTTATTGGTCGTCCTTTTCCACTTTTCATGCCTTCATAATCTATCCAAAACTGAGAAAAATATACAGCCCAAACATCTGTGGCAGCGGAAGTTTTAAGAGTGTATTTATTCAACTTGGGAGTAATGTTTCCTTTGTAAACTTCATGCATTTTGGTGTCTTGCTCATGAGCATGTCTTTGGAAGATTGGATGAAGAAGATTAAAATTGTCACCAGATTTGGGAAAACTGGTATATGATTTACTGAAAAAGTCACAATCTTTAAAGTCTTGAAACAAGGCTTCTAGATCGGAATGTCGACAGTTTGGACAGTGCCTTGTATTTGTGGCAATCATTTCAGAACTCTGAATAGAAATTGCGCGTGGTTGATCCGGATGACATTCAGATTTCACCTCAGAAGGAATAACAAACTAGAAGAGAAAACATATTAATCTAGTCTAACTACATATCCATATATTTGAAGATAAAATAATCAAAAACAAAACTTTTTGACATTCCCACCCAAAATACTACTTTCCTAACCAGACATAAAACAGTAACTTTCTCTCCCCCAAATCTTTTTATTAAATTGAGTATAAAGGACTTAAATAATTTACCACTAAGAAAGGTTAAAAAACAAATTATGAAAAATGTAAACATAAAAAAATATTTGCATACAACATATCACAAAATAAAAAGAACAAAATTATATCAAACCAGTACTACTAAATACTTACTCTGCCATGAACGTATAGAAGAAAGTGTCAAGTTTAAAAAAGAAAATTTTTTATTAGGATATTTTAGATTCAAGCAATTTGGGAGATAAATAGATGAGTAAATGGAATGACATGAACAGATGTCATTAGAATCACTTCTTTGAGAGAAAACTATTAAAAAACTTAAATGTATTGGTCCAAATACTAAAATAATTTTCCAGAGATAATTAACCCAAATCCTTAAAATATTCACATCAAAGAGTTAAAAGTGACTGGTTTTAAAACTGGCCACACTCGGAAAATGTAAAGATCATTACATAATTATATCTTAAATTATAATTATAAACGTTATAAAATATGTCTCTACAGTGAATATTGTAAGATTTTTAAAACATTTCTATAATGTGATTGTTAATTATTAACCTCAATTTACAGAAAAGAAATTAAAAGTACATAAATTTAGTCTACTAGCAACACTAAAATTTCCATCCATGCCCAAGTCTTACTCTACACTAAACTATTTTTTTAAATTTCCTTCCTTTAAAGTTTAAATGTCCATGGAATTCAGATTACCAATCCCCTGGCTGTAATTATTAAGCAACTTTCTATTATCTTTGGATATTATTAACAGCATAAATGTGAATACATAAAACCCAAATTTAACTTAAAAGCTTCATTGTATTATTTACTTACCCTCTTGAAAATAAATTTTTTGTCACTTCTGGTAAGAAGTAGGAACAAAATGACTGATTTAAATTTTACTACTACTGCTTACCTCCAAATGGATGAGCAAAGAAAAAAAATGAAATAAAGAGAAAGAAGCAGGGGAAAAAAAGTCTCTTAAAGCTCCTATAATTGAAAATTAAAACTGAAATTTAAAAATCAAAATTAAGATGCAATGAATCTGAGTTAAATTTGAATGCCCTCTTAAATCCTGGAAATTATAATGGTGTTAACTTTTCTTCTGTAAAAATGGTTTTGTTCTCGTAGCCACTTGTTTATATGGTACCTTTAGCATTAAGCCATCAACTCGAATGTCAACATGCTCATCAGATTTTGAATTGTCATTCAACTTGTATACAGCCATAAATTGATTAAGGCTCTGTTTTAAATCCAATATAAATTGATTTAACCATAGAATACTTCTTTCATCCACAGTAAACTGTAGTGCATTCAGCTGGCTATAAAGGTTGGGAGATGGAACTGTGGAGAAAAAAAGTTTAAAAGACTTTTAATAAACCGATAGTTTTAAATCTTCCCTGAGAATAAAAAAGGCATTTTTAACACATTTTATTCTTTTTTAATTAAGGTAAAAAGGTTTTCAGATGTTATTTACAAAATTAAAGTGGCACACGTAGGTGATAGAAAACACGTTTAGACAGACAAAAATCATTTTTTGTTTCACTAACTGAAAAGTATACAATTGAATCTAAAACTAACTGTACAAATGGGAAATACTGTTTAGATTTCTTTTCCTAATGTTATAGTCACCAATAAGCAAACTTCAAAAACCTTACCTTTTTGATAAATTATTACATTAGTTGTGATCCTTAATCACTTATTCCTGTAAGGACTTTCACTATCTGAATCCTCCACAATGAAAGAAGTGGTAAACCAGGCAAATCTCTTTGAGAGGAAGGACCATGTATAGTTTTACTCTGCCCTTAATCCTAAACTTAGAGTAGTGCTTTGTGCAAAGTAAAAACTCAAGTATCTCTTAAGTAATTAAATGAATACACTCATTTTCATAGCTCCCCCAAACTATTACAATGCCCAGGGGTTAGACAAATGCTTTAGTGCAAATAAATGTTAAAACTAGTATTTACAATTAGAGTATACATCACTTCCTGAAAGCCACATATATTTGTATCATAAAGCCAGTATCATTTTCAGATCATCATAATGAAGGTATTTTATTCCAAAAATTCGCACCTATTTACTTCTACCAAAGCAAACAGTACACATATCTAGAACTTTTAAGCTTAATTAATTTAAGAAAAATAAGCCCAAGGGATGGGACCAGTAGAAACAGCATTATAACAAATCCTGAATAGATAGGATTTCTTTCTTTTCTTTTTTCCCCTCCCTCTCTCCCTCCTTCCCTCCCTCCCTCCCTTCCTTCCATCCTCCCTCCCTTCCTTCCTCCTTTGTCACTCCTTTTTCTTTCAGCAAAGATTCACTGAATGCCAACTATATCTTGTATATTGTGTTAAGCACAAAGAATTCATTTTAAAAAACAGGGCATGATTCCTTCCCTTAAAAACAGTTCATAGACTATCACATGAGACAGACATAAAAGCAGAGAAATTGTAATTCAAGTCCAACAGAGACATTCAATTGGGATGTAGATAGAGATGCTTGTTTTGGAAATAGCAAAGAAGTGGGATGCTAAGGAGATCACATCACACTCTGGATGGAAAGAAAGAAGGAGGAATCACAAGTACAGAATAAGTGACGACGACAGCCACAGAGAAGACTAGAAATGTAGTCCCCAAGGCTAGAGCACAAAAGGAAAGAAGAACCTTGACTGCAGATCTTGGACCGAGGAAGAGACCTGATAGACTAAGCAGTAGAAAGATGAATATGCAGTGTCTAATAGGGGTCTACTTATGAAATAGATTGCTATCTGGCTATTAAAGACATTTAAAATGAACTTGTAGAAACCAGAAATATGCTCATATCACTAAGGAAAAAAGGGTGTAAATCAAATATGTAAAAGGAACATACATTAAAAACAGAACTAACAATACTCTACTTATTGTCACAATCTGAACTATGTTCCCTTAAAATTTGTATGTTGAAGTTCTAATCTCCAGTACCTCAGAATGTGGCTGTATATGGTGACAGGGCTTTTAAAGAGGCAATTATGGTAAAAATGAGTTCATATGGGTGGGCCCTGGTGCAATACAATATGTGTCACAAAAAGAGATTAGGAAACAGACACAAGCAGAGGAAAGACCACATAAGAAGATGGCCATCGACAAGCCAAGGAGAGAGGTCTCTGAGGCAGCAACTCTGCCCACACTATGACTTAGAATTTCAAGCCTCCTGAACTGTGAGGAATAAATCTGTCGTTTGAACCGTTCAGTCTGTGGTTCTTTGTTACGGCAGTGCTAGCAAACTAATACACTGAAGTTTTAGGAATTGTTGTCTTAAAATTATAGGCTCATGGGCATTTTTTATTTTTAGCCTTTTCTTTTTTATAATATAATTAACGTATTGCATTTATAATTATTTTAAAAGTTGTATTTTTAAAGTTGAATCACTTAACAGAGATGAAACATGAGGGTTAAAAATGAATGCCTACAGATGGGGATTCAACATACAACCCCCTTTACACTGGTGTGTGTTCGAAAATTTTTCATAATAAAAAGTTAAAAGAGTTAAAACATCCACTCTTAGGTATCTAGGAGGCTAGGATTTAAACTGCTGGGGAAAAAAATTATATTTTTATCAGGGAAAAAATGTATAGATTATAGAATGGGATAATTCCTCTGGTACACATTAAAAAACTGATAGTAATAAACCTGGATTAGAAGTTAGAAAATCTGGAAACTAGTCTTAACTCTGAAGAAAAATCACTAGTTCAACAATGCATTATTTAAGGAAAACAATTTTGGGAGTGTGGGAGAGGGCTGGAAACAACAGGATTACCCAATTACAGAAATGGCTGTGAATGTCCCGGGAAAACAGTGGGAGAAAATGAACTTGTATTTAGAAGACCCATGCGTGAGTTTCAGCTGTGCCACTTTGCTCTTCAAAAGGTGCTGAGCAAATGTTTGAATCTATCTTAATTTTCTCATTATTTTAGTCAGGAAGGCAGAAGAAACAAACAAATGAGAAATATATAAGACCGTTGAAAGGCGTAAAATGGTACGGATTAGATTACAAAAGTCTGGCACAAACAAAAGTTAAAGCAGTAAAATAGTTCCACATCTGTTTCTCCAAAATAATTTCCAGGCTACCTTCTTTTTAGAAAACAACAAAGGCATGAGCATCAGAAATCCCCTTTGAAACTAAGAGCCTACATTAAGTCAATATTAAACAAATGGGCAAAGTAGGTCGACCTATCCTGGAGTTCCACTTTTACGAGAGGACCTAAAATTTGTCTTCCAAATAACATAACTTATTTCATTTAAACACTTTTTCCCTCAACTTTGATTTTTAATTATAATAATGAAAAAGGTACCACATAAACAAAGGCAAATTTTAGTCTGAAGGACTCCCAGATAAACCAAGACAAGTAGCACAGAATTTTAATATTCAGAGAACACAAATACATAATCATTTTAACTTTAGGCAACCAAAGTAGCTTACGAATAAAAATTCATGTAATTCAGTGTTTCTAACTAAAGTGCTAAAAGTTGTCCAAGATATATTATATGGGCATTAAAAACCAGCTTAAAGAATTCTCTGGAGCTAAAGGGATTAACATCATTATTCATTTCTTCAATGAAATATAATGTTTTATTTTATATAGTAGAAATATAAATGGAGTTTTACTGAAGGAAAAAAATCTTATTCTATAAATAGCCTAACTTTAATTAAACAAACAGCTACTAAGTATAAAAATGTGTCAAAACTCAGGGATAAAATGAAGTGTGAATTCTACATAATTCCTGATATCAAGTATGCTACAAGCTAGTGAGGGAAAAGGACATATGAGCAAATAACACATGAAAATGCTATCCTAGAGTTGTATACTACATACAATAACAAGAGTAAAGAACAATGGACTTTTTTTTCCACATTTATAGAAGTCAAAAACTTTGCAAGGAAAAAAAAAACTTCCCAAGTAATGGACAAATAATAACAAAATAGGAAACCCTCTTACTTGGAAAATCTTTTCCATCAGGATAATAATATTCTGTGAATTCTATATAGACAGCTGACATCTCTTGTGGAAGATACAGGGATTTTTTATTGCAAGAAATCATACTTTTTGGGGAAGAACGACATTGTTCTGCTGTAGAGACCTGAAAAAAATAATTAAGTTTCCTAAAGTAACACTGAATAAAGCCCTTTCCAAAGAATTTATGCAACACAGACATCACTTCAAAGTATTAAAAACTGCTTCCAATAATTAACGGTTAATTTTCAATGAAAACTTTATTATGTATTTAACTGCACATTAAATTATTTTTACTGGGCATTTTTTTTTTAGAGATCGTATTTATTTTTAGAGAGGGGGAAGAGAAGGAGAAAGAAAGGGAGAGAAACATCAACGTGCGAGAGAAACACTTATCAGTTGTGCACTCTGTCAGGACCTGGCCCACAACCCAGTCCTGTGCCCTGACTGGGAATCTAAAAAGGGACCTTTCGGTTTGCAGGTGACTCCCAACCCACTGAGCCACACACCAGCCAGGGTGCACACAATAATTTAAATTATTTTTAAATTAACTATTTAGAAAACAATCACTTCTTTGGATTCTTATCAATTACAAAAATCAACTCTGCACAACATTCCTTACAAACTTATTATTTCGAGCCTTAAGATAACAGATAGACTATTTCTGTAAGATAAAGCAAGTAAGTAATCGACAGAGTCTGGACATAGTTCTAAGTCCTCAAGACTAGAATGCTTCTCCACTATGTATTGTATAATAATTCTCTACCCAAATTTCTTTACTATGAGAAATAATATAGTTATATACAGAATTTCAGTTTGAAATGATAAAAAAATTATGAAGATGGACAGTGGTGAGAGTTGCACAACAATGTGAATATACTTAATGCCAAGGTATTATACACTTAAAAATTAAGATGACAAATTGTTATGTATATTTTACAATAAAAGTAATACAATTATAAATGCCTCTTAAGTAGTTTAAAGTATTTTTCCAAAAAGAACTATAAGTTTTAAGGTTATCCCCAAAACTGATAATTTACAATTACATTAAAAATATATATACTGCCCTGGCTGGTGTAGCTCAGTGGATTGAGCGTGGGCCTGCGAACCAGAGGATCGAGGTTCAATTCCCAGTCAGGGCACATGCCGGGGTTGCAGGCCAGTTCCCGGCAGGGGACACACGAGAGGCAACCGTACACTGATATTTCTCTCCCTCTCCTTCTCTCCTACCCTTCCCCTCTAAAAGATAAATAAATAATTAAAAAATTAAAAAAATATATATATATATACTAATTTCCCCCAAAGTTCAACCAATAGTTTTATCAATTTCATTCATTTATGCTTAGTTAGTAGACCCAGAGATGTATCTCAAGGTTATTTTTTCATTCATTCAACAAACATGTATATTTCTCATACAAAGTAAAATGCTTTCTCAATGGTTTATTTATGTTTTCTCTTGTGTAAACTGCTACACAAACCTTTTGATTATTTAAGTCTTTATTTATTTTTTTAAATATATTTTATTGATTATGCTATTACAGTTGTCCCGTTTCTCCCCCATCATTCCCCCCACCCTGCACACCCTCTCCCACCCACATTCCCCACTTTAGTTCATGTCCTTGTGTCATAAGTTCTTTAGCTTCTACATTTCCCATACTATTCTTACCCTGCCCCTGTCTATTTTCTACCCACTATCTATGCTACTCATTCTCTGTACCTCCCCCCCATCCTCCCACGCCCCTGTTGCTAACCCTCCATATGATCTCCATTTCTGTGGTTCTGTTCCTGTTCTAGCTGTTCGCTTAGTTTGCTTTTGTTTTAGGTGTGGTTCTTAATAGCTGTGAGTTTGCTGTCTTTCATTGTCATATTTTTGATCTTCTTTTTCTTAGATAAGTCCCTTTAACATTTCATATAATAAGAGCTTGGTGATGATGAACTCCTTGAACTTGACCTTATCTGAGAAGCGCTTTATCTGTCCTTCCATTCTAAATGACAGCTTTGCTGGAAAGAGCAATTTTGGATGTAGGTCCCTGCTTTTCAAGATTTCAAATATTTCTTTCCAGCCCCTTCTTGCCTGGAAGGTCTCTTTTGAGAAATCAGCTGACAGTCTGATGGGAACTCCTTTGTAGATGACTGTCCCCTTATCCCTTGCTGCTTCTAGAATTATCTGCTTCATTTTAATCTTGGCTAATGTAATTACAATGTGCTTTGATGTGTTCCTCCTTGGGTCCAACTTCTTTGGGATTCTCTGAGCTTCCTGGACGTCCTGGTAGTCTATTTCCTTTGCTGTATTGGAGAAGTTCTCCTTTATTATTTGTTCAAATAAGTTTTCTACTTGTTGCTCTTCTGCCCCTTCTGGGACCCCTATAATTCGGATGTTGGGACATTTAACGATGTCCCGGAAGTTCCTAAGCCTCTCCTCCTTTTTTTGAATTGTTTCTTCCTCATTTTCTGTTTGGTTGTTAATTTCTTCCTTCTGGTCCACTCCATTGATTTGAGTCCCAGTTTTCCTTCCATCTCTATCGGTTCCCCATGCGTCTTCCTTCATTTCACGTATTGTAGCCTGCATTTTCTCATCTAATTTATGAGCAAAATCAACCAATTCTGTGAGCATTGTGATGACCAGTGCTTTGAACTGTGCATCTGATAGGTTGGCTATCTCTTCGTTGCTTAGAGGAATTGACTCTGGGGTTTTCATTTTTTCTCCGGTTTGAGCCATTTTTGGTGGGGTTCTTTGTTTTGTTTTGTTTTGGTTTTAGTCTGGTCTCGGCTATTACGTATGAGGGGTGGAGCCTTAGGTGTTCCTCAGGGCGGGGCAGCCCAGTCGCTGGGTTGTGATGCTGTTGGTTGGGGTGGGGTCCAAGAGGGAAGAATGGCGCCTGTTCCACTCTCTTCTGGACTCCGGTCCCTTCCGCTGCTTCCCCTTCGCCTAGATTATCTGCGCACGTGCGCGCATGCTGTTACGTAGTGAGGGGTGGAGCCTCAGGCGTTCCCCAGTGTGGGGCAGCCCAGTCCTTCGGTTGTGATGCTGTATGTGGGGGCGGGGCCTGAGAGGGAGTAATGGCGCCTGCTCCGCTCTCTCCTGGATTCAGTCCCTTCCGCCACTTCCCCTCTGCCTGGACCGTCTGCGCGCTCGAATGTGAAACCACCTGGTCAGTCAGCCAGCCGCCTTGTGCGTCCTCACTGGGTCTGCACAGTTGCCCCCCTGTGCCCAGGGTCCGCCAGCTGCTGCCTGGGTGCCCGAGGACCGCCAGCCACCGCCCGTGCACCTGGGAACTGCGAGCCGCTGCTACTTGCGTTCCTGGGTCCACACCTCCACTTTTTCCTACCGCGACTCCGCCCCTCTTACCGGTCTGGATGAATGGTTGTTGGACTTCCGTACAGTTCAATTTTCTATAAGTTCTGGTTGTTTTCTTGTTTCTAAATATTTGTTGTCCTTAATTTTGGTTGTGAGAGGAGGCACAGTGTGTCCGCCTATGCCTCCATCTTGGCCGGAAGTCAGATGATTATTTAAGTCTTTATAAATTTAAGTCACCTTCTTACATTATCTAATCAAGAACCTTTTCTCTGTATATGTGGAAATAAATCCTTTCTGACTCAAAGTGTCAAGTTATTTTTATAGACAATGGCTTACTTCTTCCTTTAATAGTTAAAAAGTTATTCACGATGGAATGAACATACTATTTTATTGTCTCCCGGTTACTTTTGTTTTGTTTTGGTATATTTGTGTATGTGGGATTTCTGTACTGTATTTCACCTTCAATCATTTGAGATTGTAACTACTCATTACCATTTGAATTTATTAAATGTCATAATTTAAAGTCTGCTTTAAATAAGATGAACTATATAGAGAATGTAAAAAAGGAAGCAATAGTACAATAACTAACTGTTAAACCAGGGTTTCCCAAAATTGACACTACTGACATTTTGGGCCACAGAAGTCTTCATTGTGGAGGCTGTCCAGTACATTGTAGAATGTTCAACAGGATCACTGGTCTCTACCCACCAGTGTCAGCAGGTACCCTCTCCAACTGTGACAACCAAAACTGTCCTCAGACTAGTCCCCCAATGTCCCCTGAGGAGCAAAATCAGCCCCAGTTGAAAACCACTAAGTAAAATGAAAACTTTTCATATAAAATATAAAGGCATGGGCTTATCAAAATAAATGAGAATAATTCGTAAATGCTAACACATCTGAAATCCCTTCTTTTATTTTTTAAAAATAGGTCATATAGTGTATTGCAGGGGTGTCAAACTCATTTTCACCAGGGGCCACATCAGCTTCGCAGTTGCCTTCAACAGGCTGAAATAATTTTAGGACTGTATAAATGTAACTATTCCTTAACTGTTAAGGAGTTGAAATTACATTCGAATCATAACAGACTCTATTGTGTTAGTCTCAAGAACTGTGAGGTTAAACTATATTGTGAGATTACAGCCTGAGTAAGATTTTTTAGTTATAAATGGGATATAGATCTTAGCTATAAAATTATGTTCACAGTATAGCTAATACATGGTAGTTCAATAAAGCAAAAAAAGTAGAATACCTTTTGCTTATTGTCTTCCATTAAAACAATTGTGTAATACAGAATCTGGACTACAAAGGGAGGTCTGGCCTTTGTCCCTGCTCCTGGTAAGTAATTTTAAACTATCGGAATTTCCTATTCATGGTGGACCCCTGGGGCCACAAGTGATAGCTTATGCTCACAAGATGTCTCAGAGTGGGACTGGACAAATTTGCCATAGTAGTGTTTAGAAGTTCGACACTTTGAGTCACCTGGTATTAATCCACCTAGAGACTGAATTCAACTAGGTGGGCAATATTTCATACATACTGTTACGCAACCATGCCAGGAGGCTAATGTGTCTTGAGGAAAAGTAAGTTCTGTATTTAGAACCCTCCCAGACTCCTCTCTGTGTTCTCTTCCTATGGATGGTTCTAATTTGTATTCTTTCCTCTAATGAATATGACTCTGAGTATGACTGATTTCAATGAGTTCTGTGAATTTTTGCAGTGAATTCTTGAATCTGTGGGCAGTTTATGGAAACCCTTGAACTTGCAGTTGGTATCAGAAGTCTTGTGCAGATTTGGCAATCTAAAGCACTGTAACCTTAACCTCGCACTGTGGCTAATCCTGTAAAACTATATACATAAAAATTAATGAACTGATATATTCTATCCTACCTAATTTAAGGCAATTCACAAATCTGGTCAGATGTTTTTAAATGAAATGGTGTCATTAGTTGATAAAAGTTGTAGGAGATACTAAATGTATTTATCAGAAGATTTAATCTAAAAAGTAAAACATACCTGATATATATTGAAATCTGCAAGTCTAACCACAAGAGAACTAGACATTAACTTAGCTTTGGATTGTTGAGATAACACTGAAGGTGTTCTTGAAGTCCCTTTTAGAGCTGCATCTTTCTCTGTGGGAAACAAAAACTCCTTTCAATTTACTGCAATTTCTTTCTAACACTCGCTCTTTTACTATTATGACAGCTACTAGAAATACAGATGACCTCTGATTTCTCAAATGAGATAATATATGTGGAAACACTGTATGTAAACTGATACAGAAATGTTAAATTGTGATGATTACCTTTTCATGATGACTATTCTTTAAACAGGAATCATACTTATATCACACTTAAGATACTCCCACATAACTTTTATCTGAAATAATTATTAAAAAGAGAAATCTACTAGTCATTAAAGAATCTAAAGCATTCTATGCCTGTGGTCTGAATAAAATACAGAATTTTTATACATTTAATTAAACATAGTACTTATTTACAGAA
Organism: Glossophaga mutica; assembly: GCA_039655065.1. Classification (NCBI taxonomy): domain Eukaryota; kingdom Metazoa; phylum Chordata; class Mammalia; order Chiroptera; family Phyllostomidae; genus Glossophaga; species Glossophaga mutica. The sequence goes on along the minus strand of CM077304.1, from coordinate 16,857,928 downwards.
AATATATTATGAACACACACAATTAATACTAGGGGAATGCCATAATGTTGTTATAAGTAAAATACCTGTTTGTGTGTGCTGGGGAGAGGCATGTGTTGGTGATTTAGGAGGTGAACCTACATTATGATCCTTTATAGCCTGTTTAAGCATTTCAACGTTGCTCTCAAATTCCTGTAACAATTCATTGGCCCATCCATTTTTCGTCTTGGTTGCATCACTAAAATACATCCAATGATTACAACTATCTCCTGTAAAATGAATTAACAAGAAACTTCACTGAAAAGTACACAATTTTCATTTATTCTGTTATGCTTCTAATCAGATTTATTAATATTCTCAATAGATTCTTCAATTTTCCAATAAATTCACAGCCTTCACTTCCTGTAGATTTTAACCTTCCTAGAAAATATGAGCAAACATTCAGAACTGAGGGAAAGAAAGTCAAAAGGTCAAAAGGAAATAACCAGGGAGAGTTTCTATCTACCGCCTACCCTTGGTAAGACATCACTCCAAGTTTCAATTAGAAGCAGCACTGCTAGTGAACATTCACCAAACGCTCAACCATCAAAGAAAACAGTGTTTTCATCAAAGATCTACTACTGTAAAGTGACTAACAAACTTATCCATAAAAGTGATGAGGATTATTAAAAAACTGAAGAAATAAATAAAAATTCTCACGCTAGACATCAGGATATTAGGTTTCTCTGTAGCAACTAAAGAAAGTAATATGTATATAAAAAGATTAAGAAAATAAAATCTACTTTATAACTGAAAGTTTTACTTTCCAATACAAATGATTTATATAGTTAAAAATATTTCAGGTATATGTAACCCAGAAAACTCATTATAGTTATTTGTGTGAATTAAAAACAAAAAGCCACATGCCACCAAAATGCAGAGATGGGTATAAGGTCAAATTACTTAATCTGGCCATAAATGTACATTCTTTTTGTTTTTATCATTTGGGATAAAGAATCCATCAATATTTAATTATTAAGGACCCTATTAAATCTTATTTATTGATGAAATTTAGAAAATATACTAAGTTTTTAAAAACAAGTTCATGGACTCCTACGTCTTAGCTAAAATTCACTGTTACCCTTTGGCTTTACTTTTTTTGATTTTTTAATATTTAAATATATCACTTAAAATTCAAACATTAATAAATTTGTCACGATTAACAAAATAGCACAAAAATGTGTTCTCATTTTTAACAAGTTTTAAATTAGCCCTGGTTTGTATGGCTCAGTGGATTGAGTGCCGGCCTATGAACCAAAGTATTGCTGGTTTGATTCCCAGGCACATGCCTGGGTTGTGGGCCAGGTCCCCAGTAGGGAGTGTGCGAGAGGCAACCAACCGCACACTGATGTTTCTCTTCCTCTCTCTCTCCCTCCCTCTCTCCCTTCCTCCCTTACCCTCTCTCTACAAATAAATAAATAAAATCTCTTTTAAAAAAACTTTTAAATTAGTTATTTACAATATTGCCAATATCTAACAATTACACTTTCTAACAATCTACATAAACCTCAATATGAAATGCATGAATATTCTCTATGGCAATTATATTTTCTTGGTAAGATACTATGGGGGAAAATAACAAATATTTTTATCTCTTTTTGCTTTTAAAATTAAATTAAAACAAAAATAAAACAAATGAAATAAATTTGCTATATAAATTGAAAGCAAGATTTATGTATTTTAAAAAAATTGTTATACACACCTGCTTTGTGATAAGGATAATAATCTATACTAAGCTGCGTAAAAGATAGTTGCATAGCTCCTCCAGTAATACGTCTATTTGACTCTGGGAAAAGAAAAAGATGGATGTGAGAGAAAAAGAAGAGAATATTAAGCAAATATCAGAAATAATTTATCACACCTAGAGTCTAAGCAATAATACATGTCTCTCTGTTATCACAGATAATACATTAAGGATTTTAGGAAATGCAACTCAATTTGGTAAGTATTAAGCCCCTATCATTTACAATAGGTGAAAAAATGAGGATGCAATAGTAGAGCCTTTATACTTACAGCCTTAACAATATGTCAGGCATTATTTTAAATAATTTAGGTAGACTTACTCATTTGTCCTTCGTAACAACCCTATGAGCTAGATAACATTATTATTCTCATTTTCTAGATAAAAAAATTGAGACACAAAGAAGTTAAGTAAAATGGGTGAAGCTTATATAACCAGTAAGTGTAGAACTGGTTTTGAACCCTAGATATATTTGTCACTACATTCTATCATCTTGCCTCTTAATGAATAGAAATTGAGTCTATTAGGTTGGTTAAGTTGTCCAAGATCACATACTAATATTAAGATTAGAAGTAGATAAGTCAGTGTAACTCCAACAAAAAATCAAATTTTAAAATGGTACAGGCAAATCAAGTACAAATTAAGACACAGCTATATATGCACTCTGTTTATTCATTTATTAACTCTAATGTATGCAACTAGCAGAATTTCTAGTACAGATCTATAACCACTCATTTTAAAACCGTGGACATGGAATTTAATTCAAAGCCCAACATCCTTACTAATGCAGCAGGAGAAAGGTTATTTCTAAATCATGATGGGGCACTGGAACCCCATGGGGAAAAATAAAGATGAGTCACTTTTGTACTCTACCAATTTAAAAAACAAACAAACAAACCCAGAACCAAATGTTTCGGAATTCAGAATTTTTTAAGTATTTTATGAAAGTAAAAGTATATGTACACAACGTTATCATATAACACCTCCAGCAGATTCAGAGGCAGTACTAAATAATTTATTTTTAAGTAATTCCACAGCAAATCTCAAATATTTACACTAATGGGTAAAATAAAGATGATGAATAACAATGTATTTGTTTAGGTCAAGTTTTTCCAGCAAATAAGTTTTTCACAAACCTAAGAAAAAACATTTCAGAACTTTCTGTATTTCAGAATAGCAGAGAACTAATTACAGATCTGTACAATGATGAAGATATGTTGGTTGAGGGGTTTTCTCTTAAATGACATCATACAGCTTATTCTCTGAGGGAATATGAAAGGAATGTCAAAGAGCTTAGAAAACAGTTTTCTCTGTTCTTTTGCTTATTACTTAACCATGACCTCTCATTCTGTTATTTTGGTTTGTTTTAATTTTTCAGATTTTCCTTCAAAATCACCAACTGTGCCAAATGACACAAAGGTGAACAAAGGAAGGACAATAAACCTTCTCCATATTCCAAATCTCCCTCACCTTTTATGCTCCAGCTTTTGATCTGGCAGCCTTAAATGGTGAAGGCAAGATAATTTCTACTGCTAATTATCCAGGATCAGTCTCAATATTCACTCTCTTGGCTTTAAAAGTCCAGAGCAACAATTTTCTTTTACTTTTCTGTTCTTATCTTTCCTCCACTTCTTCCATCCTTCTGCCCCCACACTGTTGTCTCTGTCCATGAGTTCTTTCTCTTATTTTTATTTCTCTTTTGCTCCAGAGCAACAATTTTCATAGCTGATATTCTGATTTTGGTCTGAGGAACACAGGTCAAATATCTCCATTTTAAAAAAATCTCGGCTTGATCCTCACGCTCACCAAAATCTGAGCGCCTCTATCCTAGAGACAGGACCACCTACTGAACCCTTTCCACACTGTATGGACCAGGGATACTCTCTGACAGAGAAATGCCCTAGAATTTAGATTAGAGGAGCATAGGTTTTCAAAGTGACCAATAACAGCTTCCTGCTACCCTGTTACCTTTGTCTACTAAACAAGAACTTGAACAGACACTTCTCCAAGGAGGACATACAGAGGACCCAGAGACATATGAAAAGATTCTCAGCACTGCTAGCTATCAGAGAGATGCAAATTAAAACCACAATGAGATACCAGTGAGAATGGCCATCATTAACAAAGCAACAAACAACAAATGTTGGAGAGGGTGTGGAGAAAAGGGAACCCTAGCACACTGTTGGAGAGATTGCAGACTGCTGCAACCACTTTGGAAAACAGTATGGAATTTCCTCAGAAAACTAAAAATGCAACTGACTTTGGACCCAGCAATTCCACTGCTAGGATTATATCCTAAGAACCCAGAAACACCAATCCAAAAGAACCTGTGCACCCCAATGTTCACAGCAGCACAATTTACAATAGCCAAGTGCTGGAAGCAACCTAAGTGCCTATTAGTAAATGAATGGATTGAGAAACTATGGTACATTTACACAATGGAATTCTACACAGCAGAAAGAAAGAAGGAGATCCTACCCTTTGCCACAGCATGGATGGAACTGGAGAGCATTATGCTAAGTGAAATAAGCCAGGCAGTGAAAGACAAATACCATATGATCTCATCTTTAAGTGGAACCTAATCAACAAAACAAACAAGCAAGCAAAATATAACTAGAGACATTGAAATTAAGAACAAACTGACAGTAACCAGAGGGGAGAGGGGAGGGGATAATGGGGGGAAAAGGGTGAAGGGTTTACAGGAACAACTATAAAGGACACATGGACAATGACAAGGGCGGGGTGGAAACAGGGGAGGGAGGTGGGGATGGCGGGGGTGGTGGGGAAGGGTGGGGGGAAAGGCAGAAAACTGTACTTGAACAACAATAAAATTCAGAGGTATTTAATAATAAAAAAATTAAAGAAACAAAAGCTAAGAGAAAAGAAGAAATAAACCTCTTAACTGAAATTTAGTGTCCTAATCAAATTTTAGAGTACTGGGAGAAGGAGACACAAGAAATGTCAAACAGCTCCACAACTGTGTTTACATGCACTTGGAGTCAGAAAACTACAAACCACCATGCTGAAAACACACGTGCAAATTATAAACTGAGCATGGACAATAATTTCATTTACGGACGATTTCAAAGTTATAGAAAAGTTAATTCAAAGGCAAGTTTAATATTCCATCATTCTCCAAGGATGTCATATACTCAGTCTTTGATTTTTTAATCTACTTTTATTGGCATTGATAGCTAACAATTAATCGTACTTAAGTACTAACTTATTAAAGCAAAATAAAATGTCATACCAATACATAATATTTTTTTCAATTAAAGAAAACCTGTATTTACTTAGAAGTATTAAGAATGTCGACAAAATAGTTGTAACTTTTTTTTTTGCACTTACAGAGTGGTATTCAGTTAACAAACATTTCACATAAGCTGCACCAGAGACAACTGAAAATGAAAAACCTACCATCCCCATATATAACTAATTTGTGATGTGCACCAGTAAGAACCTACTTTAAACGTCATGTCAATTTACAACCCCCATCTGTACCAGGCAAGGTTAGTATCTACTGAAAATACCAACATATGGTATCTAAAGACACATTCAGTAGTACGTTAACTATACAAAAAGACATTGTACAGTTTAAAAACCAATCTTGCACAGCCTTATATTTCAATTTTTTTCTTTGAAAGGAGTGAATTCTGTAAAGGGGGGTTAAATGCTTTATAAATAAGACAAAAAAACTGCGCTAGAACCAACTCATCATCATCATCTTCTTCATCTTCCTCCTCCTCTTGATCTTCCTTGTCTTCCTCTTCTTTCTTCTTTCTCTTGCTTTTTTCAGCCTTGAAAGCTTTTTGCAGCATCAGGTTTCCCTTTACCTTGGTGAGCGGCAACACCCTTTTCGCAGTTCTCCTTTAGCCTGGCCGCCTTCATTTCATCAGGCTGCTTGTCACCCGCAGCAGCGTGATTCCACATCTCTCCCAGCTTCTTCACAGCATCACAGACGAATAAGCCCGATGCTCTCCTTTGACTTTGGGTGATACTCAGCACAAAACAACAAAAAGGCTGAAAGAGACCTCTTGGTTACACTGGGATCCTTGAACTTCTTTTTATTTCTCTTTTAGGAGAGATGTAAGTTTTCCTTTCTCTTTCATAACAGGCCTTGTCCACCTTTGTCATGTCTTCAAATGTTTTAATCTTTAGCACACCTCTATGAACCCTTCTTAGAAAACTCTGAGAAGCTGACTGAAGCATCTGGGTGCTACTTCTTGTGCTCCTACTGGCGAGTTTGCACAGAGAAAGCATATGATGGCATTTTTGCTTCTTGGCTTTTAGGTTCTCCCTTGCCCATGTTTAACTACTTTGCCACAGGAAGCAGAGCTGCTCGGTGCTGGTCCAGCTCACCCTTGCCCCAGCACTGTCTCTATGGAGCTTGATGTATGTACTGCAATCTATAACATTTAACACTATACCTTTCAGGCATGTATCTCTTATGAATGATAAAATTATAACCAGTTATCTTATAGTACATACTACATATTACATATGATAAACAATCCAGTTTTACAGTAAATTTTAGAAAAAACAAAATAGTTTAAAATAAGCACCTTTAATTACCTTTTTCTTTAGCATGAATATCATCACATATGTGTAGGTCTAGATGAGAAATCACTAAATGATGGGAGGTTTCTTTAACATCAAAATCATTGAATAGTTTCACAATTGCATCATTCAGATCAGGAGCATTTGAAGTCTGTGGTGTCTTCACTTGGTGTGCAGACGGGGCTGCTGTAGAGCTCTAAAAGATTTAAAACTGCATTATCACTGCAAGTTAAATGCTTGAAATTTCCCAAACAATAAAAAACTTAAAATAGTTTTAGGAATAAAGTGATAAAAAATCACTAATATGTTTTCTTTTATATCAATAATTCAGTTTTCCTTAAATATTTTCTTAATTACATAGGAATAAAACTAAAACTCGAAAACTACACAAAATTTGAATATGAAACCAATTATGTTTTGGTAACTATTTGAATAGCTATATTTACATATTTGTAACTCTTCTTGTCTTAGAAAATGTACTTATTAACTATCAAAGACAGCATATTTAACTATTTTTAAATATATTACAGAGAAAACAAATATAAGCCCTGTACACATCAGCTGCACACATTATTATACATCCTACAGAAATTAATCACTTCTTTATAAAAGTGCTCATGACATTATTTAGTACTGTAAGTGCTCTCTGGTGCCTCTTACAAGGTGTGGTATATCCTTTGAACTTGGATAGCTAAAGAAGCTAGAAAGCAGAAGAGACCTGTAACAGAATGAAGTTCAAATTTCTTTCTCCTCAAAGAGAAAAAGCATAGATAACTAGTAAAGTACATAGACAGACATATATGTGAACTTCTTAATAGCCTAAAATAATTCTGCATACAAAATCTGATGATTTGATACATTAGCCTAAGAACTCTACATGAAACTTTGGTAATAATAAACAAAATAAAGACCAAGTATTTCATTAAAAATATCAAAAATTTTCTAATTACAAACAATTCATTAATAAAAAGTATAGTTATTTATGGAAAATTAAAGTATATATTCTGTGTCTATATATTTACACATATCTATTAAGAACAATGATCACACTGCAAAAGAATTTCAAAGTATATTCAGTAAATAAAAATCTCCATGAAAATAACTGTAGCCTATAGTAATTAAAGAAAAGATGAAATGTAGTTTTGAAGCCAATACTAGAGGCTCAACACAGAGAGTCCCAAACAAGATGGACGCAAACAGGCCCACTCCAAGACACATCATAATTAAAATGCCAAAGGTTAAAGATAAAAGAGAGAATCTTAAAAGCAGCAAGAGAAAAACAGTAGTTACCTACAGGGGGGGTTCCCATAAGACTGTCAGCTGATTTCTCAAAAGATACTTTGCAGGCTAGAAGGGATTGGCAAGAAATATTCAGTCATGAAAAGCAGGGACCTACAGCGGAGACTGCTCTACCAAGCAACGCTATCATTTAGAATCTAAGGGAAGATAAAGAGCTTCCCAAGCAAGAAAAAACTAACGGAGATCATCATCATCAGACCATTATTATATGAAATATGAAAGGGACTTATTTAAGAAAAAGAAGATTAAAAACTATGAATAAAATGGCAATCGATACAAATCTATCAACAATTGAATCTAAAAAACAAACTCAGCAAACAAGAAGAGACGGAATCATGTATATAGACAGCGTTTTGATGGTTGCCAGATGGAAGTGGGGTGTGGTGGAATGGGTGAGGGGGTGAGGAGATTAAGAAGTTACAGAAGAGCCAAGGGGATGTACAGTATAGGAAATGGAGTAGCCAAAGAACTGATACTCAAGACCTATGGGCGTGAAAATGGTGTGGGGAACTGCCTGATTGGGGAGGGTGCTGGGTGGAGGTGGGGCAAAAGGGAAAAAATCAGGACAAATAGCACAATCAATAAAATATAATTTTAAAAAAACAAAACATAATACTAGGGGCTCAAGTAAAACTTTTTGATCGATTAATTGTTAAACTCATTTACATCAGAAAAACCATTCTTACGTTTTTCCCTATCTACTTTAAAACATTGACTAGTATTTGTATCTATGATAATACTATTTTGAAAGCAAACACTCTCCTGTATTTCTTTAATCATGTTTTCTTTTTCATCAAGATAAACACTGATGCAAATTAAAAAAAAATAAACATTTGTCTCTCTACAAACCCCTCTCTTAATACTGTGGTAGATTCAGGAGTCTGGATGCTGTCTGTGGGGAAAAAAGCAGGTCACGATAAACTCTTTTGCTGTGTAGTTAATAATTCTGAATGTAGTCCTCTTTCTCTCTTACAGAAGGAAAGGATAAAGATAAGCAAATATTTATGTTAAGAGCTGGCTCTCAAATTGTAAAGCTGAGCTGTAACTACTTCACTCTCTAATCCATTCTCTTGATACTTCAAATAATCAGGGCATTCTTCATCCTGCCTAAAGTAGTGATATGACAACCACAACCCAAGGAAGAAACTCTATGGTAATGCGAATGGTGAAGTATTATGGAGAGACAAAAAAATAGTAATTACAAAGACTAACAACATGGAAGAACACTGTATATATCCACTTACTAACATCTTTACTAAAACTAGGGGGAGAAGTGCAGATGCCTAGGCAGAAAAATCTGTAAGACAATACCTTAAAATGGTAACATTTATTTTGTTGTGATGGTGAGATTATAGAATTTTATGCTTCTTCCTAATTTCCCAATCTGCATCTTTATCTAGTTTCCCAATATATATTCTATTTTATATAAACATACCTACACATTGTATAAACAAGAGCTATGGTAACATCAACACTTTGTCTATTCTTTAATTTCAACTACTATCTCCATTAATGACATCCTAAGCTATTTAAATCATCACTGCAAGCCTTAACAGACCACTGTTTATGTCTCTGATGGCAAAATTGTAAAATACTACCTCCTGTACTTCTTCAATTGTTTTTCAACTTCAAAAAAGAACTCATTACTTTTCTTAGCTTTACCTCCCTTAATCAAACTTGTTTCTTTTCTGCATTCCCATTATTGGCTAATGGAACTACTAATTTTGATTTGAAAAGTCCTCAACTGTTCCATCTTTATCCTCAACTGATGAAAGACTCTGCTACTCTCACCAATTTAGCTTGTATTTCTTCTTTAAAACCATTACTGGAGGTTCAAGTCCACCCCTCCTCTGACACTAGCCCTTTCTTTTTCTGTTCATTCTTTATAGTACCACCATGCCATATTTGACTGTCCTTTCCTATTTAAAAACTTCCATGAGCTGCAACATAACTATAGGAACAATTCCAAATTCTTCAACATATAACACATGTCATGTTTAGTCACCACACTGTTCTGCGAAATCCAGACTACCTGCCCAGGAAAGTTCTATCCGTTGCTATAGTCCAGTGTTCTGTTCATCGAACTTTTAAAATTAGATTACCCCAGAGAATTATGACGAAATTTTATTGAATAAATATTACTGGTAGAATGATACAGGGCTTACCATCAATTCTCTACCTATCTATTTTTATGGTGAAAAGCTCTGAAAAACTTGGATCACATAAACAGGAATAAAGTAAGTTTTGTTTTAGCAGTGTAACATTATTCTTTCAAGTCCTTCAAGTTACATTCTAGGACTCACAAAATGATTGTGAAAAATTACTTTTAATAACCTAAAAACTGACATTGACTAGATCTTCCTTCAAATGTGTTGAAAGTGAACAAGTGGAAATCACCTAACTTGTTATTTTATTCCTGGTCATTCACTTCTGATAAGGATAGCAATATTTCAAGTTGTCTGTGTTGTTTCCAGAGGCTGTTTTGTTTTCTGGACAAATTCATTACAGTAAGAATGAGAACAAATAAGAAAAGTGCCTTTCATTGTAAAATAGGATAAGAGTAATTGTGGAAAGGGAGAATCAGTCTCACATCTTAACATAAGAACATTCTCAGGTAGACCAAGTTTAAGAAAGAGTACACACATCAAAATGGAAGATGTGGTACTCGATTTCCTAAAACCTGGACACTTGCCATATATTCCACTGGCACATGTACCTCACTTTCGAAAACACTGCTCTAGTAACACCAAACTCCTTATCTTTACCATGCTCTCCAATATCACCACACATTCGCAGGTTCTTTTTCCTCATCTGAAATACCCTTCCCCTCACAGATAAACATCTACATCTTTTAAGACAATTTCATTATCCTTAGTAAAACATTTCCAAACTCCGTAAGCAGCTGACTAAAACTTCTGTGCCTCACCCTCTTTTTAATTCTGCACTCCAGCGTTTGTGTTAAACTGCAATGATTTGTTCTGAGTTATACTCTGAGATCCTTCAGGGCAGGGTCAGATAATATTCATTTTTATATACCCAGTGTCTAGCCCTGCACCTTATGACAAAGGAGGCAGGCTGTAAATAATGCCAATGTGATAGACATAGGAAAGCTTAAATGGATGCCATTCTGATGTACAAGCCAAATCACCAAGCTATAAACCTGAAATACATGACTCAGTTTCCAAAGGTACTGTAGCTTCACAGAAGTATGATTTCACAGTAACACCTAATTTTTTACTGAGAGTAGTGAGGAAGATTAAAGAAACAAAACGGAGTCACTACAGTCAGCTAACAAAATTAATTAAATCAGAGTGAGCAGAACCATGAGGAAACTATTTTATTTTAGTTGAACTAGCCTGATGGCTTAAACTTTCAAACTTTTCAGCTGTGGGTCAATGCCTGGATGTACATAAATCCTACAGATAACAATCTGAAGAACTTAGGACTGAATGTATCCATTGTCCACCTGACATACTTAGGAAAGACTTTCATTGTCCAGACCACCTAGCATCTCAAAGATTACCTTTTCTGACCAACCCAGAAGCTAAGAATGGAGAACTGGTTCTTCTCAAGTATGTTTTTTTACTATAAAACTCTCAACTTCTCTCTTTCCTTCTGAACACTCTACGCACTGCCTGGTACTGTTTCTCAAGTTGCAATTTATTTAAGATCCCCGAATAAAACTTTGTTATTCAAGTCTGGCAAAGCTTCCTGATTCATTTTCCTCGATTGACATTTAACATAAAAATTCAATTGTACTTTTTATAAAATTATCAAAAGACATCACACAATGGGATTTTTGACATCCCTTCTACAAACATTTTCATGTTTAATTCTCAGAATTTAGTACTGGGAAAAATTTCTAGAAAACCTTTTACTCTTCAGACAAAATAGGGATAGCTTCTGATTTTAAGAAAGTAGTCCTTGCCTTTCCCCCATCTGCGCACCAGCCATCAGACAAGCCTACAGCTGTGTGTCCAACTGCAGTGATTCCCCAGAGTTTCGTTTTCTGCACTATAAATTTTCACACGCCAGCCTGGACGATCATTCCCCAGGTTTTTTTTTTCTTTTTGTCTTTACTTTAGTAATTTGAAAATTGTATATTTTTAACTTCCTGAAAGGAGATATCAAGTATTTTTGTTATCATTAACTCTCGTGCCTAATACAGACCTCCAAACAAGTAAGAACTATATAGATAGAAATACAATTAATATATGTTTTCATATAGGTATCAAGTATGTAAAAGTATATAATAAGATATATAAGGAGACTCTTGGACTCAGAGTATTATAATCTATTTCACATAAAGAAAACAACTATCCATTCTAATTTTTAAGCCATTTACATGTAAAGCAAGGTTTTGTTTTTTCCTGTTAACAGCTTACCTGTGTAGGTTCAGGAGCCATACTCTTCCTTTGTTCTGTTGATTTTTCTATTGCTTCACTAAGAGACTTTGCGTATTGTACCATAGCCTTCAACTGAGAATCCGTTAAAACCCATAATAAGTCATCCAATATTAGAACTAACTTTGTTGCAATGACGTTGCAGTCTTTTAACTGTCAAAAAAATTGATTCATAAAATTAAGCCAAGAAATATAACTTGTAATGCACATGTTTTTTTAAAAATTTAAGTTTTGAATGGAGTTAATATGGATTCTTCCTTCATTCACCCAATATTTAATAAGTTCGAAAAGCATAGAAAGAATATCTCCTAGTATTGGTGATACATTGGTAAAAAAGACTGACAAATTTCTATACCTAAACAGGTAAAAGGTAAGTACTTATATGATTTAATTCTGTATTTATAACTAATAAATCATTTAATTACCTATGTTAATTCAACTGATTCTAGTAATAAAAAGGGATATTAACATTAATTAAGAACTAAAATGCTATTTTAAAACCACATATTCTAAAAATATTTTTTCCAATTTAATATAGTATAATCTGTGTTCTAGTGATACAAAACATGTTGTTGAGACTTTAAGTCATGATTAAAATAAGTCATTGCTCTGTCATTAAATTTCATCAAAATCCATAGTAAACTCTCACTTCTGACATCCTTAAGTACCTATCCTCTTTATTTATCTTAATTACCAGTCATACCTTAATAACCTTCTAAGCTACTAGTTTTGGTTACTCAAGTTTACCCACTCCTAAATGATTCAATAGTAGAAATAAAATTATAAAACTGTAATATTCAACAGATATCTGACAACTGAGAAATCTACTGAATCATAAAAAATAAAAATCTAACTATTAAATCTAGAGGACTGAAAAGTTTAATATTACATTATGTTTCTTCAAACACTGCTTAAGCTACTGCACTTCCTTTTGTTTTTGCATTGTTTTAATATGCCAATGTTTTGCCTAAAAATTATTTTAAATTTCCCTGTCAATTCCAATAGTTATCACATGAATCGAAAAAGAAAACCCTGCTAACTTACTCTTCTTTTAAGTGTGACTCTGATTTTTGATTGGTTGGTGATTAATCGAACAGGAGCACACATAATTTCAAGTTGTGAACTTTGGGTAGCATCTGCCTCTATTCGAATCATCTGCCAATTTATTTCTTTGAATGTCAAAACCTAAAGAGAACACAGAGATTAGCTTCACTCGCACAAGAGAAATGTAGATTTTTTTAAAAATGTACCTTTTCACTAATTTTCATATGACATTCTACATAAAGCCACTGACTATTTTTTTAAAAACTGTCTACTCCCAACAAATTCAGAAACACTCTTATAATTATATTTATCATCTGTAAAGCTGTTAATGCTTTTATTCTAAGTAATTTAATTTTAATATAAAGTACAGAGTATGTGAATCATGTGACCAAGAGTTTAAATGATATATTTTAGTTTTATAAATGTAAAATTCAATTCTGAGTAGCTATAAAGTTAAAATAGGACTTATTAACCCTATAAGTTGAAAGATTTATTACAATAAAAACATTATATACACACATTTAATAATGATTAAGAATAAAACAGAGAAAAATACAGTTAAGAGGCAAGAGTAAATCTAGTAGTACGCAAATGTAGGTAACCACAGAAGTAATTATTTTAAATATATTTTATTTATCAGTGACTAAAATAGTTTTTAAACAAAGAAAAAAATCTTTACCTCCCCTCTCTGTGGATCTTGAATACGAGTAAATCTTAAATCTCCATGCTCCCAGTTTGCATTTACACTATAGATCCGTAACTGGGAAAGTTCAAAGGATGCATTGAAGGCTTTTGCTCCAATGCGGATGGCAATGGAATTTACAGAAACAGTAATTCCCTCAACTACTTTTTCAGCAAAACCGTATTCACTGGAAAAGTAAAGCAAAACAAAATATAATGTGCTAAAGCCCCCAAAATATCATTTAAAGAAAAATTATGTATTAATATTCTCAAACAAGTACATAAACTACCATAACATTATTTCGTTTTTAAAAACAATTTTTTGTTAATAGCATAGCCTGGTTACATGTAAGTTATAAAAATGCTCTTCTGAAAATGATGAACAATTTTTAAAACTGGAGGTCATTCCACAAATTAAATTTTTATAATCAGTTTCTCAAAAAGCATTAGTCTAGACGATTGGCATCTATAATATAAATAAGAGAGCTAAATTCTTGACAAAAAGAAGGATACAGAGTCCAGCTGAAATATAATCTTGTAATTCAGGAATAAAGAAAAAGTTCACATTCTCTAATTCTATTTAACAAATATTTATTGTTCATCTACTATGTGAATAACACTGCAAAATAAGGAAAATCAAAATAGAGTTATGGCATTATAGGGCACACAAGTTAATTTGGGGAGGAAAAAAAAGACCCTAGTAACTGAAACATGAGGCTATCTGTAATTAGGTGTTTTTTTAAAAGAAATCATCAGCATACTTAATAGACGAAGAAATTGCTTATAACTAGGGAGAAATACATCTAGAAAAAGAAAATGAACTTTCCACAGGGAGAGATGGGAAGGAAGGGAAATCTTGGAATAGGAAAAAGCATGAGTGAAGGCATAGCTATAAGTAGGAAAGCAGAGGTTATATTTCAAGAATGATGAACAGTGCAGTATAACTGGAATATAGACTACCAGTATATTTTGGCAGAAGGGGTTGTGAAAGTTTGCCGACTGGCACATTACTTCAATCGTCATCAGTATGACCATTATTCCTAAATCTATGTCTCTGTCCAAATCTCTCACATCAGACTGTAAAAATCAAATGTCTACAACATACATCCACCAGGCTTGCTCTGACACATTTCAAAGCCAACATGAATAAAAATGAACCTGCCATCATATGGATCATGTGCATGCCTCCAGTATATCTGCTGCTATGTTTTTGGATTTACTGCCTTATTAAATAAGTAAATCACTTAACCTTTTTAAGCCTCATATAACTTATCTTTTTGTGATGTATTTTGAAAATTTTTTATTTGTTGATTTGAGAGAGAGAGAAGTGGGGGAGAGAGAGAGAGAAACATCAGTTTGCTGTTCCACTACCCATGCACTCACTGGCTGCTCCTAGCATGTACCCTTAATGGGGATTGAACCTGCAACTTTGGTATATCAGGACAATACTCCAACCAATTCAGGGCCCATCCAGGGCTTGACTTATCTTTTAAATGAGGTAATACTTTGTAGGTTATCTGTAGATTACATGAAGTAATGCATATTAACAAAATAGTCCATCTCTTCTGATACTTCATAAAAATATAACTATTATTTATAGTATTATTAGTAGTATATTAACACTATTGAAAGTCTGTGAGCCTGTTTCCTCATTTATAAAATGAAAATAATACCTATTTGAAAAGGTGGTTGTGGTTCTTAAGTGAAACAGTATATGCGTAGTAATTTATATACTTCTTGGCTCACCTAATGTAGTTTTGTTATGAAAAGAGGTGACCATCTACCTTGGGTTTAGAGAATCAAAGAGTAAACTCATCAACATCCTAAAAAGGAGGTGCTTTGATTCTAAGGACAATTATCAGTCACTTAGGTAGAAAAATATTCCTGGAGTGGAAAGAATATTTCTGAAATAATTTTACAGGAATACCCTTTAGAACATCCATCCCTACCTGTTCTAATGTATGCACATTAAAAAGTGTCACAATTGTTTTCCAGAACTTACCTTCAGCAGGCTGATGCCAGTATCAATGACTAAGTCTACATGTTTCTGATTATGTCATCCCTTATAACTTAAGGGTAAAATTCCTGTTTACAAGTAAGTTTCTTCTAGGCCTATTAATTATTAGTTTCCCTCTATTTTAATCTTTTAGCTAAAAACAAACTCAAACAGATCAGTGTTTCCTTAAGTTGCATGACTCTAAAGAATTATAAAAAAATACATATTCATATTCCTTTTTTTTTAGAGAGAGAGGAAAAAAAACATTGATTTGTTGTTTTGTTGTTCCACTTATTTATGAATTCATTGGTTGATTCTTGTATGTGCTCTGACCGGGGCTCAAACCCACAACCCTGGCATATCAGGATAAATGCTTTAACCAACTGAGCTACCTGGCAAGGGCCCATAGTCATCTTCTTGACAACCATTATAAACCTAACGAATCATAATTTCAAAAAAAAAAAAAAAAAAAAGAGCTTAAAAGACTCTGCAGACATACTAAACACCCTGATTGTTACAATAAAGCAAGTGTGAAGAACATGGAAACAGATTAACCATACTGCCATGCACCAGAGTACAAGGACTGCCATCATATAGTTACAAAGCCAGTATAAAACTTATCAATACTATAAAAACGTGAACTAGGAAAAACACTATCAACTACATTTAGCACACACTGACAAAATATCTAATTTCTGCCACATCTAATTAAAATAAATCTTTCATTAACAGCAATTTTCCTGATCTTTTTCGCTTTCAATAATCTTATAAACAGCTCTACTTTCTAATTTTTTTGATTCTAGCTAATTTAAAGACCAACTGCTCTAATCTACTTGATCAAACCTGAAAATATACATTAAAATCACGAATTGCTGGACAATGCAAAAACTACAAAGAAGTTCATGTGGAAGCTCTTTTCCCAGTCACTATTACCTGTAATGCAAATATAAATTGTACACATGATAGAATACACTGATGTAAAGGTGGTTCAACCTTGGTGAAAGAGGATGGTGTAAGTGTGTGCAGGTGTGTTTGTGCACCTTCATCCTCAAGAAGAATATTATCACTGGTTTTACTCTGTACCTAGAATACTATAAATGTTCAGGGTTGCCCACTTGTACAACTGGAGGAGGTACCAATCACATCAAACCTATGTGAACATTTTATATGAATAACTGCACAATCTAAAATGGTGCAAAATCCTGCCTTGAGGAAATGATGTATAGCACAAGATCCAAACACACTGAATGCAAAAATAAACAGTATTTTTTAAAGATCTATTTTTCAAGAACTGCTCTAACTTTGCAAGAAGACTGCAAAATGGGTCGTGTTTCTACTTTATTAGCATCTGACTTGGCTATCAAAATCTAATTTGGGAGCATTCTTTATTTAATAATTTTTAGAATAATCTAAAAGGTCTATAAGTTTTTAGGCATCAATTTAACTCTTCATCAATGTGTAGAATAAATGATATGCATCTGATTTATAGTATGCCTAAGCTCTTCTGCTTTCATTTTCTGCTACTGCTCTGCCTTTGGTTGATAATTACTATTTAAATATCAAGAAAAGCAAGATAAATAAAAGAGGCTGAAAATCAATTCTACTACTTTTGTAACATACATACTAAAATTCTAAAATGTTTGATGGGAGAGGTTTTATGTTACATTATTGCAGATAATAGAGATGACTATAGGAAAAATTTCCCTTTGCCAGTCATACAGATTAATGGAAATAGCTTACCTCTGTCCAGAAGCAGTTGCAATTGGTGATGGGCCATTAGGATTTCGTGGTTCTTCACATGTACTCATTTCCATTATTACTTTATCTAGGGACTAATAAAAATACATTTAAATAGCAAACAATTAGATATTTTATTTTTTATTTTATGTATATTATTTAAGACCATATTGTCTTCCATCTCCTTATGAGCAAAGTAAATAGTGAATGAGCAGAGCCTTTTTAAATGTCTCTCTGAAGGCTTAAAAAGACAAATATCAAAATAGAAAACAATGTGCTTAGTCCTTTCTCAAGGTGCTATCTGATAGAAAAGTTGTATTATAAGGATATGAGAGAAAATCTAAGAAGTAGCCATATACTGCTGAGATTATATGGAAGTGCAATTTCTAATCCCAGGATGTGTCAACATTAAAGGAGTAGTTAGATCACATGCTTATACAAATGTTTATTTCTGAGGCAATTCAGAACTCACCAAACAGATGGGATGTGTTTTCAGTTTTGTCCATGGGATCTAAAAAAAAAAAAAAAAAAGTTTTTGCTTTAAAACAAATCATTAAAAAAATGTAAAAGAGTAACCAACAGTTTCTTTTTAATATAGTGATAAACATACCAAATTATATCAGATGACTTATTTCTTAAATTGCAAAATATTAAATAAGCAATTCGTGCATACTTTTAACATTAAATGTACCTGTATTACATAAATGACTAGTCAGATTTTCATAGTCATCTTTTTAAGTAAAAATTTCAGGTTGCCTTAAATATCTTCTCTTCCCAGTCCTTAAAACGCATTTTAATTTCAGAATTTTAGCTAAGACTTCCCAGCAAAACATAATTAGTACTTTGTTCATTTTAACAATTTTTTTTTATTCTGGAATTCTGACCAATCTTTTTACAAATATTCCAGGTAAGTACACAAATGAGGCCATTGCTATAAAATGTAGGTAATATCAAGCAAATAATATTCAAACATAATCCACACTAAAATATATCCTTATAGATACTTAGGTTTATGAAGGGTAGAACAAAAAATTGAAAGAGACTATCTTTTTTCCACAATCTTCTCTTTTGATGCCTAATTTTAACTTTATGAAACAAATTAGTATTCACTATTTCTACTAAGCAGACTTTCAAACTAAGCCAGACTATTTTTAAATGTTTAATTTTATTGATTTCTAGAGAGAGAGAAACATCGGGTTTTGTTGTTTCATTTATTTATGCATTCATTAGTTGATCCCTATATGTGCCCTGACCAAGGACTGAACCCACAACCCTGGTGTACATGGATGACGCTCTACCCAAATGAGCTACCTAGCCAGGGCCAAACCAAGTCTAGTCTTTAAGAGCAAGAAGTGATATGATTAGTGTCAAAGCAAGTAGGAATAAGTTTTAATAAGTACTACTAATAATAAATTTTAAATTTCTTCATTTAAAATGTTGCATTTGACAGTAAATCCTGTTAAAAAGTTTCAATGTGCCAAATTTAACCAATTACTTTATTAATAAACTACCAATAAATTTATTTAAGTGTTAATAACATTAAATTTTAAGTGAGTATTAAAATCTAGAAATTAATAATTAATATATTAGTATATGACTAAATTTATAAGGAACACATTCATGTAATTATTTAGATAAAAGTATTTATCTTTTTAAACTATATTAATAAAAATATTTTTTACAGAATTACCTAAAACAAAATATTTACTTTAAAAGGTAGGTATGAATTCAAAAATAAAAACAGAAAATGCTTTTCACAGATATCAGTCTCACCCTAATAGATGCTTTATTACAAAAAACTTTGTTGATAGCAAGCCATGTTGGCAAATCCAACATATTCTGGAGCACCTCTTCATCCAACTCCAAATTCTTCAGTTCACCTTCTCCTTTAAGGGTACTTAGATTTATCTTGTCAGGAGACAAATTTTTGGTAAATCTGAAAAAGAATATATATTGGCATTTATTTTAGTGTCAGTTATGGTAGAGTCATTCTTGCAAATATATGGGGCACTAAAAATGTAGCAGCATTAAGAAACCCTAAACCACAGTGACAGGTTCTACTTTAATTCATGTTTTTCAACATGGTTTTATTATTTTTTTGTTTTTATATCCCTTGTCTGTAGTTCTCTTACAGAAAGTTACGGTGTTTCTTTCATACATTTGAATATTCCCATATGTAATCAATCAAGCTCTGGTTCACAGGCCAGCAGCACTCAATCCAGTTAGCCACAACAGACAGGGATTGTTTTGTTTTAAGGTGACGCTTGTATGCTGATGACAATGATGCAGAAAACAAACAAACAAACAAACAAAAACAAAACCTAGTATTGATGGTACCAGGAGGACAGACAATCCTTGATTAGGAGACAGCAGAAACAGTATACAAGAGAAGTGTTGGCTTTGAATAGTTTTGACTTTGGAAAGCATGTTAGTACTCTACATATGTAAAAAATAAAATAAAATGAGAATGAATGAGAAGAGGGGAAACACCTGAAACTGAAAACAAACAACCCTAATTGTACTTCAAAAAACTATAACCATACTAATGGGAAAAAAAAAAAAAAAAAACCAAACCAGGAAGAAAGGAAGGACAGACAGAAGGACAAAGACTAATCTGAGTTACCTCATGAACACAACATTTGACTGTCTATCTTTAGTGCTGGGCAGGATGGATTGTGTGGATGTGTAAATGTGCATGTGGAGGGAGGTGGTTAGTGGGGAAATCAGGCAACATCTTGATTAGTATGTACAAGAATATTCATCTCAATATTTACAAAGGGGAAAAAGTAAAAGTAGCTAAATGTCCAAAAGGGGGTAGGCCCTTTAATTTTGGTTATATTACATATCATGTAATATATTTTGCCAAATAAATGTTTACATTGTAATGTCTGGTAAAAATTCAAGGTTTAAAGTTATACCCTGTGACTTCAATTGTATTAAAAATGCATTATAGTCCTGGCTGGTGTGGTTCAGTGGATTGAGCACAGGTCTGCAAACCAGAGTGTTGCCGGTTCGATTCCCAGTCAGGGCACATGCCTGGGTTGTGGGCCAGGTCCCCAGTTGGGGTTGTGTGGGAGGCAACCATACATTGATGTTTCTCTTCCTCTCTTTCTCCCTTCCCCTCTAAAAATAAGTAGTCTTCTAAAAATGCATTATAAAAACTCAAATATCAAGGGTACCTATGGTTGGTGAAATTTTAGATTTATTCATCTTCATACTTTTCTGCATGTTTAAATGTATACTGAGCATTTATCACTTTTATAAAGACCAAAGTTCAACAGAAACCCAAAAAGACAAGTGTGGCAAGAGTGAAAAATGAAAGATAGAAAGATTAAGATATGTTATTCATAAGAAATCCTATCTTCAAATTAGTTCATAACAAAGGGATAACATGTGCAAAGAGCATGGGCTTTAAACTCAAACAGGTCTGAATTCTAGTTTAGTTACTGTGACAACTCTCTAGCTCAATTTACTCATCTATAAAATGGGGAAAATAATACCAACCACAAAAGATTTTAGTGAGGATTAAATATAATACATAAAGTGTCTGGAACAAAATAGATGTTCAACTGAGTTCTCTTTCTCCTTTCCTCTATTTAGATTAAATTATGAAGACATTAATTATAGTTTTTAACTGGAACCATATCAAAAGGTCATGCTTATCCAAACAGGATTTTTAAATGGCTGAGCTATGAAGCTAATCCTGAAACTATCTTATATGAATATTGTTCATCTTTTATCATATTTTTTAAATTAAAATATTTTAAATAGGAAGCTAAAAATATAATGGTAACTGTCACATCCACAGCTGTTAAAAAGCTGGTCTCTTATATTGGGTAGGCAGTGTATATATCAAATTACTTATCTCCTATTATTCTCGTTAGACTTTAATTTACATGTATCTCAGTTTTGCACAAATGTTTCCCAATCATTTATTAATATAATTATACTTCTAACATCAGAAACAGTAGAATGGCTCTTTAGCCACATTTCATATAATTTAATTGATATGGAAAAGCAGACTTTCATTAACTGTATACTAGGCAAACAAAGGGAAAAATACTCATAAAAGAGCATTAAGGCATGAAAGAAAGATGTGTCTACCTATGCTTTTTCCAAGTGTTGCTACAGGCTCTTTAGACTAAAGTGCCATTTGAAGTCTCCAGATAATTGTATTACTCTTCTCAATATTATAATTGAGAAGTGTTATAACACTAGCCCTGATCCTAAAGAGAATAAATTATATCTGAACTAAACAATTTCAGCTCATTAAAGAATCACTTAAGGCTGTAAAAAGTCATATAAACATTTTAAAACTTACCTTTGTTAGAAATCTAGGTCAATAAATTATACACTGAATAATTATTTTATTTGGTGGAGATGGTGGGGAGAAGAATAGAAGCATGAAATCTACGTAAAACCAAAGTAGATGTTAACAAAGACTGAAAACAAAGATAAAGAGAAAGCTGATTGACCTGAATATGCCAAAGTTGTAACAACTGCACAGAAGAAAGTCATACCACATAATAAAGATAAAATGGCACAACTCTTACTGATATTTTTAAAATCCAGAACATATACTAATGTTTCATTGCTATGTACATTATGGCAGGGATCCCACATACTAGTCTGGGCCTGTTAGGAACCAGGCAGCACAGCAGGAGGTGAGCTTGAATGTACTGTGCTTGAATCATCCAGAAACCATCTCCTCTACCCCAGTCCATGGAAAAACTATTTTCTACGAAACCAGTTCCTGGTGCCAAAAAGGTTGGGGACTGTTGCCTTGTGGCATGCAAAGAGGTTTTAAAATAAATATGACATTTATTCTAACAGTATCATATAAAATAAATTTCATTGTGAACGTATATATTTTATTGGTTAACTTTCCAATATTTTTAATAATGTAACAATTAAAAACACAAAAACAGGCTTCTACTTTATCAAAAATCTTCATTATTACACATAATACATGAAAATATATTTACTGTATTAACAGCAACAATAGCTAACTAAAATTTCCAGGCAAATAGAAAGAATGGGTTTGACTTATACAATTTTCAATTAATATATAATTATTAGAGCCTAAATTATGTGCAAAGGACTGTGCTAAATAAACACTTAGGGACTTCCGGCCAAGATGGAGGCGTAGGTGGACACACTGTGCCTCCTCCACAACCAAAATTAAGAACAAAAAAGATTTAGAAACAAGAAAACAGCCAGAACTAACAGAAAATTGAACTGTATGGAAGTCTGACAACCATTCATCCAGACCGGTAAGAGGGGCGGAGTCGCAGCAGGAAAAAAGTAGAGGTTGGCAGACCGTGCGCACAGGCAGCAGCTGGCAGATCTCAGGCGTACAGGCAGTGGCTAGCGGACCCCAGGCACCAGGTGGCAACGGGCAGACCCAGTGAGACCCCACAAGGCGGCTGGCTGAGCAGGCGGTCCCACATTCTCGCACAGATACTCCAGGCGAAAACCAGGAGCAAAACAGACCACACAACCCAGGGCCCCAGGGCCAGGAAATAAAACCTAAAAACACTGATTGAAAACACTTGTGGGGGTTGAAGTGCCAGGAGAGACTCCCAGCCTCATAGGAGAGTTCACTGGAGAGACCCACAGGGTCCTAGATGTACACAAGCCCACCCACATGGAAATCAGCACCAGTAGGGCCCAATTTGCTTGTGGGAAGTGACAGGACTGAAATCTGGCAGAGAGCAGAGCAAGCGCCACTGTTCCCTCTCCGACCCCTCCCCCACATACAGTCACAACCCAGTAACTGGGCTGCCCCGCTCTGGGGAACACCTAAGGCTCTGCCCCTCACTACGTAACAGGCACAACCAGAGCACACACACACACACACACACCAAAAATGGCTCAAACAGAAGAACAGATCAAAGCCCCAGAGCCAATTCATCTAAGCGACCAAGAGATAGCCAACCTATCAGATGCACAGTTCAAAGCCCTGGTGATCAGGACGCTCATAGAAGTGGTTGATTTTGCTCACAAATTAGATGAACAAATGAAGACTATGCTAAGTGAAATGAAGGAAAATGCACAGGGAACCAATAGTGATGGGAAGGAAACTGGGACTCCAATCAATGGAGTAGACCAGAAGGAAGAAAGAAACAACCAAACAGAAAACAAGGAAGAAACAAGAATTCAAAAAAATGAGAAGAGGCTTAGGAACCTCCAGGACATCTTTAAAAGTCCCAACATCCGAATTACAGGGGTACCTGAAGGGGAAGAGGAAGAGCAACAAGTGGAAAACTTATCTGAACAAATAATAAAGGAGAACTTCCCCAATATGGCAAAGGAAATAGACTTCCAGGACGTCCAGGAAGCTCAGACAGTCCCAGGAAAGTTGGAACCGAGGAGGAACACACCAAGGCACATCATAATTACATTAGCCAAGATGAAAATGAAGGAGAGAATTCTAGAAGCAGTAAGGGATAAGGGGACAGTCACCTACAAAGGAGTTCCCATCAGACTGTCAGCTGATTTCTTAAAAGAGACCTTCCAGGCAAGAAGGTGCTGGAAAGAAGCATTGCAAGTCATGAAAGTCAAGGACCTACATCCAAGACTGCTCTATCCAGCGAAGCTATCATTTAGAATGGAAGGGAGGATAAAGTGCTTCTCAGATAAGGTCAAGTTCAAGGAGTTCATCATCTCCAAGCCCTTATTATATGAAATGTTAAAGGGACTTATCTAAGAAAAAAGATAAAAAATATGACAGTAAAAAGACAGCAAACTCACAGATATTAACAACCACACCTAAAACAAAAGCAAACAACTAGAACAGGAACAGAACCACAGAAATGGAGATCATGTGGAGGGTTAGCAACAGGGGAGTGGGAGGAGAGAGGGGGAAAAGGTACAGAGAATAAGTAACATAGACGGTGGGTAGAAAATGGGGGAGGGCAAGAATAGTGTGGGAAATGTAGAAGCTTAAGAACTTATGACACATGGACTTGAACTAAAGGGGGGGAATGTGGGTGGGAGGGGGTGTGCAGGGTGGAGGAGAATGAAGGGGGGAATTGGGACAACTGTAACAGCATAATCAATAAAATATATTTTAAGAAAATAAACATTTAGGGCAAAGAAAGTAAGTCCATATAATCAAGGTTTATAATTCACTTAAGGGAACACAGCATAATGTCAAGAATTATGTCAGCATAATGTCAATGCATTATGTCAAGAAAAGTCAAGAATCCCAGCTCTGAAAGAAGAAAAATACTACTAACTACTTAACCTCTCTGTGCCGCAGTTTCCTCATCTGTAAAGTGAGACCAGTAATTATACCTCCCTCATGAGGTTATTTTGAGCATTAACTGAGTTGCAACACTTAAAATGCTAGGAACTGTCCCTACCACACAGGAAAACTCAGTGTTAGCTCTTACTAATATGACGATAAAGGTTAAATAGGAATATGAACAACAGAGAGACATTACCTAACCAATGATCATAATTTTCTAAAAAAAATTTTTGACCTGATTAAACACTAAGTAGGCAGTAAACCATAAATCAATGGTACAAATTTTGTACCTGATGTTACTATAAATTTTAGTCATGGTTTATTTCAGCTTTCATTAGATTCATCTTACAGCTATATCACAAAAACAAAGATCACATAGTTTTGTTATTTGCTTAGGAAACCTGAAACAGATTTGTGAAGTGAAATATCTCCAGGTTAAAAATAATATTTGAGAGTAAAATCATAGAATAGAGCTCAAAAGAATCATAGAACATAGTTTACAAAAACCCTTTTCTGACCTACTTCCACACTTACCTCTTTGCGTTCATATAATGAATTTCTTAATCCACCTTGTCCTGAAATTGTTTACAGTTCCTACTGTTGTGTATGATGTTAGAGATTCACATCAACACCTACTACTTTTCTAAACTTAAGAACTGGCTCTGCTACTTGATAATGTTTTCTAAAATAATAGTTGCAATTAGAAATAATCATTCCTATTCTATATCTCATACTATAGCATGAACAACCAGATTTTACAGAGAACTTAATAATGCAGGTTAAATTATTTAATTAAAAACCTTAAAAGTAGGCACTCAATATGAAGTTTGAGGATGGCCATCAAGGGGTTCAGGGTATTTTGTTATATTTTTCAACAGGGGTTTTTAGACACCAAAAAAGCTAAGAACCAATGCCTTAAAGAAAAAGAATTTTAACCATCCAGAAATTATTCCAATACCATAATGTGACTTTTAATAGTAACTAAATTAAATTAACTTGCTATTAGTAAACAGTTGTTAGGGTGGCTACCCAGCTAGCTACCAGTGATTCCAACTCTCAGAGAAAGGCTGTGGACACAGGGGAAAGGTGCAAATCTAAAATATTATAACAGACGTCCTTGGTTACAGCTGATTGATCCAGAGGCTGACAAGGTTTTAGGCTGCTCAATCAGATTCTTTCCTGCAAGAGTTAAAACTAAAACACTACCACAGGATCAGGATGACAAATAATAAATGACTGCATCTGAGAGAGAAACACAGATCCAACATTTCAGAACTTAAAGGTACCGTAAAGATACTTCCCCATCATGTTCCATTCTCCCCAACTGGGCTCAACTCAAAACACCCTTGAAATGAAAAAGTAATTAAAAGCACTAGCCAGTATCTCAAAATATGTGCCCTTACAAGGATTAACTTCTCATTGTATATGAAGACATATTACAAGAAGCAGTACCTTTGTGTAAGCAAATTTAACAGCTTCTGCTTGATTTTATTCAAAACGGTATTTCTCAAAGAGAAAAGTACATTACAGCCACATGTTCAAGTCTTACAACAGAGGATGTTCTTGGAGAGGCTTCTCAAAATGATAGACTGCCAAGTCCTTTGGCTAGGAACATTAAGTTATTAATCTGAACTAATTACATCCTTTCACAGTCTGTGGGCTTCATCATGCAGCTAAATATACCTCCAATCAAAACTAAGAAACAGAAAGCTTTTCTAAAGAAACCCATTATGTTTCTCCCTTACCCAACACCACTTCTTTTTACCCAATCTATACTTCCTTTACCTCCTCTTAGGGCTAGCTCCTTTCTTGCCCTACTCTATGCCTCAAAAGCAAATTACTTATTTTCAAATTTTTTATATGAGCTACATCAAGAAATAAGCTACTAAAGTTACAATCTAATACACACATAATTGAAAAAATTTTTCACAAAGCAATAGTTCAATACAATCTGACAGTTTCTACCCTACTGCATTTTTTCAAGTGGTGATCACAACCTACTACACTAATTCCGCAAGGCAACCTATGACCAACAATTAACAAACAATACATAAGAAGTACTATTAGATTTATAGAAAGTATTCTAAATTAAATATCTTATTTTAAAAAATAATTTAGCTGTATATGGAAGGTGTATGTAAATTTCACTCAATAAATAGTACAATAAAAATATCCATTGTATTTCCATATCCTAGCAACAAACAACTAGAAACTGATTATTTTTTTAAATATTTTATTCATTTATTTTTAGAGAGAGGAGAAAGGGAGGGAGAAAGAGAGGAAGAGAACATTGATCCGCTGCCTCCTGTGCACACCCCACCCAGGGACCAAACCCACAACCCAGGCACATGCCCTCTCTGGGAATGGAACCGGGGACCTTTCACTTTGCAGGATGACACCCAACCAACTAAGTCACACAGGTCAGGGCTGGAAACTGAAATTTTAAAGTACCATTTATATTATCATAACAAGTATGAAATTTTTAGGGATAAATCTGACAACAGGTGTACAAGACCTATACACTGAAAGCAACAAAATGTTGCTGAGAGTAATTAAAGACACAGAGAAATAAAACACACATGTAGATCAGAATACTTAATATTAAGATGCCCAATCTCCCCAAATAGATCTATAGATTCCAAGCAAACACCCAGAAGGCTTTTTGGAAGAAATGACAGATGATCTAAAGTTTGTATGAAAATGCCGAAGACTTAATATATCAGAGTTGGAGGCCTTGTACCACCAATTTTAAGAGTTGTGATCTGTCCTGGCTGGTGTGGCTCACTGGATTGAGCACCAGCCTGCAAACCTAAAGGTTGCCAGTTCAATCCCAAGACAAGGTACATGCCTGGGTTGCAGGCCAAGTCCCCAACTGGGGGTGTGTGAGAGGCAATACATCGATGTTTCTCTCCCTCTCTTTCTCCCTTCATTCCCCTTGCTCTAAAAATAAGTATATAAAATATTTTTTAAAAAAAAAAGAAAAAGAAAAAAAGGACTTGTGATCCCTGGAACAAAGTACAGAGTCCTGAAATAGACCCAAATTTTTTGTCAGCTAATTTTCAACAAAGGTGCAAAAGCAATTCAATGAGAAAAAGATAGTATTTCAATAAATTGTGATCAAACAACTGTACGGCCATATGTTTAAAAAAAAAGGAACCTTGACAGTTCATAACATAAACCAAAAACCAATTCTAAAGGGACCACAGACTAAACTCTAAACACTGAAACTGTAAAATTTCTCTAAGAAATTATAGGAGAAAATCTTAGGGATCTTGAGCTCAGCAAAAATTTCTTTAATGCAACAGAAAACACAAATAATAAAAGAAAAATCAATAAAATGTACTGTATCAAAATTAAAAACTGAGCCTATCAAAAACACACTGTTACTAAAGGACAAGCCACAGACCAGGACCATATATTTATAAAGCCTGTTTGAAAAAGGACTTGAATCTGCATGTAAAAAGAACTCTTACAACTCAAAAATAATGCAATCTATTAATAAAACAGGCAAAATATTTAAACAGACCTTCAAACCAAAAGACATACCGATGACAGATATGCACATGTAAAGACGTACACCATCAGTGTCAATAGGGAACTGCAAATTAAAAACCACAATAAGATACTACTACTTACCCACTAAAATGGGTAAAGTGAAGAAGTTTGACCACACTGAGTATTGGTAAAGATAAGAAGCAAGTGGAATTCTCACATACTTTGCCAGTGAGAATATAAAATGTATACTTTCCACTCTGGAAAGCTGTTTAGTAGTTTCTTAAAAAGTTATACATTACCCACGTATAACCCAACCATTCTACTAGGTATTTACCCAAGAGAAATGAAAAGTATACCAGGTCTGTCTGGATAAAGCCCAACCATTGTTAATATAATGAGAATGGTTTGTGCAACATCGATGTAACCTGGCAGCCAAGGAGAGAGGACTGGAATGTGCATGTGTGAATAATGATAATTTCACTGCACTAGTCAGTGGGGGCAGTAGATGCCATTGAGTGAGCACGTGTCCCTTATGGCCATCACATTCAAAATGACTGAGTGAGTAGAGCAACGAATGTGCATCAAACTTTGCGTTAGCTTAAACATTCCTCTGCAGAAACTGTTTGGGTGATTCCAAAGGCTGCGCCTACTGGCAACTGGTGACTGGTCGCTTCATCATAACAATAACACCCTCTCATACATCACAGCCATGCAGAGATTTTTCGCAAAACATCAAATCACCCAGGTGACTCAGCCCTCCTACAGCCCGGATTTGGTGCCCTGTGACTTCTGGCTTTTCCCAAAACTAAAATCATCTTTGAAAGGGAAAAGATTTCAAACTGTTGATGAAATTCAGGAACACATGTCAGGGCATCTGATGGAGACTGGGAAAACTGTGTGAGGTCTTTGAAGGAGATGGAGGTATGTCTGTCCTATGTACAATGTCTTTTGTAACATGTACCTTCTTCAACAAATGTCTCTATTTTTCATATTACGTGGCTGGATACCTTCTGGACTGACTCCGTAGGTCCTCACAAAGCTTTATACATGAATGTTCATAGCAGCTTTACTGTAAAAGCTAAAAACTGGAAAAAAACCAAGTGACCACCAACAGGTGAATGGGCCAACAAGCTGCAGCATATCCACAATGGAATATACACATTAAAAACATAAAATACATAAAACCAAAATCGATTAATTCTAAAGTATTTATGCTGGGGGGAAAGGTTAGAAAAGTAACTTTGTCATTCATTTATATAAATTCTGGAAAATGCAAACTAATCTAAGTGAAATAAAATACATAATAATAAAAGACAAAGCAGGAGAGAAGGAAGGAGAGATTACTAAGGGGCATGAGAAAACTTGAGGGTATATCAAAATCTCATCAAATTCTACACCTTAAATATCTGCAGTTGACTGCATATAAAGCAATTATACTTCAGTAAAGCTGGTTATACAAGATTTGTTGATTTTCTTTACTTGCATATTACAAAAATAATTAAGCCAAACAAACTCTGTACATTGGGTGTTGGGAATGCTCAGAAAAGAGTAATTTATCATGAGTACACCTTGATACAGACACACATCTGTATACATATACCTCTTAATAAAAAAGAATAAACTAACACAATAATTTACAAAGGAATAAGAATTAAGGTTAATGAATCATGGATTTTTTAAAACTACATCATTGTATTTGTCATCTAAAGATATTAGAAATGACTAAACTAAGTTAAAAAAATGAATAAAGCCATTGGTAGCCTTCATACTAGCAAAAAATTTCAAATAATTTTAGAATTTGAGTACCTAAAAAGTTCCTCTAATCCAAAATCCTCATTTTATAGTAGAGAATGGGAAACCCAGAGAGGTTAAATCAACTGCTCAAGGTTATGGCAAGGCAGTACAATTGTACAAATTGTATAATCAAATTTGTACAGTTTTAATGTAAAAGCTATTTAGGATCAATTACCATTCCATTATCATACTGATCAAATTTCAGTGCAACTGAGTATTTACTAGGCATTATGGAGGTATATGGCAATTTTCATCCTCAATGTCAATTGGTGAGGCTTATTAAATATTTAAGGCATAAATGTTATTATTTTTTAATGAAATCTACAGCACTCATGGAACAAGGACCAAGGGAGGTACAGCATAATAAATTACCTTTTTTTGAGCATTCTAAATTTACAGAGTTTGTTTGGTTTGGTTATTTTTGTAATATGCATGGAAAGAGAATCAACCAATCTTGTCTAACCAGTTTTCCACAAGAACATTTAAAGAATGAAAGAGGTTGAAAATTGGCAGCCTGTGAGCTACGTTTTTACCCACAGATATATTTTTTCTGGCTTACATAGTGCTTTTAAAAACCTGAATTTGTGGCTAACATTTAAAATGAGTGGACCTTATACTGAAATCTGAGCTTCTGAATTTTGTTGAAACATTGAAAGATCTGATGTAACTAAACATACATCCTTTGTGGCAAAAACTAAGCATTGGTTAGGCTCTTGGGCAACTTAGATAAATAAGACAAGATTACTTCTTTCAAAAACCTCAAAGTTTATCATTAGAGATAAGCACGTAACTAAATCACTGTGGTACATTAAGTTCTTACAATGTGCCAGGTCTGTGTGTCAGATAACCCTATCCTCAATAAAATGAGAAAAGGATGAGATTGAGGCACAAGAGTGAGCAATTATGGTAAAAAGAATACTGCTTTGGGAAGGCTTCAAGGAGGAGGGAGCACTTGAGTTTTCACAAGTTAAGAGTAAAGTGAATAGGGCAGAAGAGGACATTTCAAGCAAAGCAGCAGCACGTTCAAGGTTACAGGTTCACACACAGTAGTCAAAGATGAAGTACAAGGCATCCAGTACTTTGGAAAGAAATGAGAAGCCGTGAAAGATGGACTAAAGCCAGTTCATGAAGAACTCTTGTTATCCCAGGTGAAGAAATGTGGGTTTCAACCTACACCTTAGTATTTAGTTCCCACAGTGCCACTAAGACTGCTCATGATTCAACCCAGGTGGGAGAAGAAATAAAAATGGAAAGGATATGACAGCTGACCCCTTAATTACTGACTCCATTACAGGAGCTCTACTTTTGTCTATTTTGCAATGCAGTGAAGTTCTACTTTAATTTTTTTTCTGGAGAAAATATTCTACTGTTATAAACAAACTTTAAAAAAAAATCTTAAACATGAGCCATTAAAAGATCCTTACCTAGAAATTAAATGATAAGATTCGCATCTTGGAAAGGTCTCTCTGGTAACAGTGCCAAGGATGGAACAAAGAAGTATGAGGCCAGAAGGAAACAAGAATACTTAGTTGCAACAAATGATGCAGGACATTATGAGTTATATCTGGGTAGCGACAACAGAGATATTCAAATATTGTTAATATCTACTTTGTGCAGTGTTGTTGGCTATGTGCTAGGTTCAGGATAAAAAACAAATTCGAGAGTTATTTAAATAAAAAGAAATCATAATTGATTAAAATGAGAAGGTAAAGAAATCACCAAGGAATTAAACAGGGCAGGTGACTTGAATAAACTCATGAATAGCTATGCTTAAACTGAGAATAAAATCATAACACCTCATCTTCAATAAGCTAGGTACAAACCAGACCGAAAAAGATGTTCAGGATGTATAATCCAGAAAAGCACAGGATTATAGTTATGACTATACTTGAGGAGAAAGGTTCCAGAGGATCTGCTAGAGGTATATATAAAATCAGAACCATCTTGAATGACATTATCAACATTAAGTCCTTAACTATCAGTACCCCAGAGAGAATCTCAAAGGTTTCACTAATGGTCTACCTAAGGTTAAAGCATGGCATCTCTCCTTTAGCAATTTTGGTAGAGATCCAGATAGCCAAATGGAATCATGGCAGACAAGAATATTGAAAAACAATACTTATGACACCATACCTGTACAATTGCTAACTAACATATGACCAACACGTTAATCACCTGCCCTATTACTCCTAAGGTAAGTACATAATGTGTTGCACAATTCCACTCACAGTTATTCTTTAATTACCAATTTCTTACTAGACTTTTAGAATAGATTCCAAGTATTTATGTGGATATATTTGCCAAGCATTGGAAGTGTTCAACAATATGGAGTTTCTAGGTTTTTCATAGCATCCTAAATTGAAAGAAATTCAATACCATTTCCACATGAATCTGGTTTTATAACATAATTGCTTTCCCTGATAAATGAATTTTTAAAAGGGGCAGCAGAGAAGAGAGAAAAAGAGTAGGGTTGGGGAGCTTTTACATTTCTCAAAAACGAATCCTATTTTCACTGCTGTCCATGAAAGTTACTTCAATCTCCTTAATAAGGATTATGATTAACATTAAGTATACAAAATAAACACTTAAGCCCTTCAGTGAGAGAATTGATCAAAACATCCTCTTTATCACAAGAGCCTCCATTCCTCATTAATTGTATTAGATTATGAAGCCTTACCCATTAAAGAATAGATAAATGCTAATTACTATTTCCAAGTATCTTCTTCTAAATTATAAAACTCTTCTCTTGACAGTATCAGAAAGTGTAAGTGCATTGCCAAACCTTACATATTAGAAAACATATTGTAAGACAGGAATTGCACAAGCCTGTAGCTACACAGTTTTTTTAAAAAAATGAAAATGGTATCTGACTAAAACAATAAGAATTAGAAATTATTCTCTAAGTATCTTTAAGAGGGGCATAAGTGCTCGCATTTACAGAAAGAAAACAAAGCCATGGGGAATAGAAGTATTACCTGAGGGCAGGAAATTTCAGACAAAAGGTCCCTATTCCTGATGAAAGCAAGTAGTCAGTTGCCAGGGTCTCTTAGACTCCTCTGGTACTCATTTGGGTGATTAGGAAATTCACAGCACACCAATCTCCACCACAGCCAGCAGGGATCACTGCAGGTAATGGGTACACGGGGGACACGGAAGGGAGCAAGTTTAAGGGAAGGGAGAGGAAAGGAATGATATGATAAAAAGATTTAGCTGTGATTCACTCTTTAAAAATATTTATATTTCACACTGGATTAACTAAAACAAACACTGCTAAAATTATAAGATAAATTAACCATTTAAAATTTCTTCATTCTCCCTACCACTGGAATTACTACTACTCTACCAAATTAATAGGTATTTTTTAATGTTTTATATTAAAAATGCTAATTAACAAAAATTAGATAGCTTATATTGTACAGAAGTTATACAAGGACTGAACTATACAATTCAACATTAAATGAAGCCAATTAGGGCAAGTAGTCTAAAAGACAGGCAATCTACAAATACAAATTGTCAAATTAACTGTCAAAAGGCCCAGTGAAACATATAATCCTCATTTCATTGTAGAAAATACTAGAGCAAAATTACCTATGAAAAGTAACCCAAAAACCAAAGAGAAATCCAGCAATAAACTACATCTGAATACTCAAAATGAATTGAAGAAGTATAGTATTTATCAGGAAAAAAAACTTTAATCTACATTTTGTGGAAATGAATCAACTTTTAAATCAGCCAAAAATGGATTCGGGGCAACCAAGTCATGCCCTGTGTATTCGAGAAAGGCCAGTGTAGCATAAATTTCTTTCTCCAGTCAGCTAAATACGTTTCTGATCAACTACTATGTACGACAGGACTACGGCAGCTGTTAAAGGTACGATGGTGAACAAGACAAGGACAGTCACTGTCCTCAGAATTCAGAGCCTATCAGGGCGATTCTGCCCTTAAAGAGATAACAATCTGCACTACCAACAAATATGAAGCTTTTGTTTTAATAAAGCAAACAATGTATTTTAAGACCTAAAAAACTTCAAATGAAGATGACCGGTAAAGACTAGT
Source organism: Glossophaga mutica (assembly GCA_039655065.1). Lineage (NCBI taxonomy): Eukaryota > Metazoa > Chordata > Mammalia > Chiroptera > Phyllostomidae > Glossophaga > Glossophaga mutica. The sequence goes on along the minus strand of CM077304.1, from coordinate 16,823,855 downwards.
CTACCTAAAGTTGCCTATGGAAGATGCAGAAGTAAAATGAAGCCTGAGAGGACACGCTGTCATTAAAGGACGCAGACAATTTGACTACAGAAAACAGAAGATGGGTGAAAAGGGCAAAGGTGGGGGAGTATAGTATTGGAAAACAGTGAAAAACAAAGCTGCAGCCAAATCTGGAGGATCTCAGTCATCCGAGTGCAAAGTCTCTAAATACTCGCCTTAAATATTCCGATGGTATGCATGCTGCAGTCAGACAGAAGAGATTTAATTAACTATCCATTTTTATATCACTGAACTGTCATTTATGTGCTTTTATTTTGTTATTGCTTTACAATTTTCTGAGGTGCTATCTTAAATTCTATTTACTCACCCACCATATTGTTCCCAGAAAACATTTCTAGCTCTTAATTTTATTTATATGTCTTATAGAACCTTCTTTAAGTACTGGTAGAAAAAAAAAAGAATGACTTATCGATGAAGATATTTACAGTATTTTTTAAGGATAAGATAAATCTTACATATTACGGATGTCCCTTTTTATAGCACGTGTCATTTCCATATAAAGCATCACAGCCAAAGAAAAATTTGGAGGAGAAACTGCAATTTGGTATTTAAAAACATAGTTTTACCAAATTTTAAACATCTGATTTTCTAGTATTACTACATTTATCCCTAAGTATTAATTCCTAACCATGAAATTACAAAAGGTTTACAAATAGACATCAGTATAGGAAAACAACACTTGATGCTAGGCTAGCAGTGTCAAAGGTCATCAGGTAGCCCTCTCTGTAATGGTTTTTTCAGTAGAAAAAGAGCATATATACTTAAAATAATATCTCATAGGACAGATGAATATATACAGGGTCTGGCAGAAGTAAGACCTGCTTGAGTGTGGTTGGTAGGGCACGTGAAAGTCTTGCACAAGATGGACAGCAATTTGAACATTTCACCTAAAATGTCATACGGTGTGGTTCAGTGCGATGTTATGTTACCAAATTACATGCTTATGATTTTGTGATAAAAGATTTTGTAATAAAAAGGGGACATTATTTGTGCCAGACCCTGCAGAATTCAAAATTTATACACTACATTCATTCTGTCTGGGAGAAGTCTCAAAACCAGTGAGTGAACTATCAGACAAACCAGTAGTAAGTCTGTTGCCGGAAAAATCAAACAAACAATAAATTACTATATCCTGCATCATATTTGCTTCACCTTTCAACATGGTCTTGACATGGTAACTGTTCATATTTCACTCATGGAAACAGTCATTAAGTCTTCTACTTGTAACTTACATTCAATATGAGTGAGCTCCAGCCACTAATACCAAAGAATTAAATACTAATATTAAATAGAAATATTATATTACTCACCCTAAATAATGTAAAATGCAGAATTAAAAGATATATAACTGATAAGAGATCAACTTATTAAGGAAATGTTTACACTGGAACTGCAGTAATAAGGTAGAGTGCAATATTGCAAAAAATAATATTGCAATAAGTAATATTGCAAAAAAGATTATGCAACTACAAAGAAATAAATGGAGAAATAATGCTTCCACAACTTCAAAGAACTGCTGTGTCAAAGAATTCCCAAGTAATAAAAGAATCTCCTAAGGACAACTGCAGCAAGATGGTGAAATGCTTTAGGAGTAATAAGGGAAATGCTGAAAACTGAGTAAAAGAAAATCAAGCCATTGGGTGGGAACAATAGCCTAAGCAGGCAGCACAGAAAGATCAAATTAAAAGGATGCTGAATCAGTGACTTAACCACTCAACACTACCTGTCAAACTTTAACCTTAGGCAAGTGACACATCTCAACATTTAATAATCACCTTCTCATGGACAGGAAAAAATCCCTTCCGATTCTATTAACAGAATGGTGATATTAGAACATCCAATGGACCAAGCATTCAACCCCCTTTACACCTAAAGTTTTCAATCTCCTGAAAATAACTTCTGCAAGAATCAATATCTGGTTTTATTTGGAAATTAATGTCAAAGAAACAAAGCACCCATTGGATTTCAGATGCTTCAGACAGTGCACTTCATAGCAAATAAATAAATAAAATAAAAATTCTGTACTGCATAAACCAAAGGATAACCACACACAAAAAAATGGACATTACTGCCAGACTAAAACATGTAAATTAGTTCACAAAGAAAAGGGATTTCATAGATATCTAAAAGGTATCCAAATTAACCCTTGATCTTCTTCCATAAGCCTGTTCCTCCTGCAGCCTTCAACTTAGTAAACAGCAACTCTATCCTGTCAGCTGCTTATGTCAAAAACTTTGGTGTCAGCCAAAACTGCTCTTTCTCTCTCAATCACATTTTATCTGTCAGTAAAATCCTGGGGTTCCACCTTAAAAATAAATCTAAAACCTGACGATATCTCAACAACTACACTGCATCCACCTAGGTCCAATATCTTTCTCATCTAGATAGTTAACACTTTTCATTGGGCTCCTGTTTCTGCCCTTGCCCTCCCATTATTTATTTCCCACATGGCTGCAGAGTGATCCTTGGCTCCAAGCCTTCCAGGGGATTCCAATCTCACTCAGATAAAAGCCAAGTCATTACAAGGTCCCAAAAGATCTGGCCTTTGATCGCATCTTGCACTCACTCCATTCATCACTCTACTTTACCTGTATCAGTGGCCTAGATATACATCAAGGGTGTCCAACCTGCAGCCCTGGGGCCGCATGTGGCCCAGGATAGCTTTGAATGTGGCCCAACACAAAATCATACATTTACTTAAAACATGACTTAGTTTTATTACTAAGTTTAATACTAAGTTTTATTACTTTGATATATACATTTTCTATATTAGTTATCACAAACTTGGGACCTATTTGATGATTTTAAAAGATTATCAAAAGGGCCACTGCATAATTAGGGTTATTACGTGAGGATTTTTTTGCTTATTTGTGGTAGTAGATATCACAAAAATTATGCATGAACCCCTTTTTTTGCTCATCGGTTTTCTTTAGTGTTTGTGTATTTAATGTGCAGCCCAAGACAACTCTTCTTCCAGTGTGGCTCAGAGACGCCAAAAGGTTGGACACCCCTGATATATATCAAAAACAACAAGCTTCCACTTCTGCATCTCTTCATTTGCTTCTACCACCTCTTTCAGATCTCAAATATCACCTTCTTGATTAAGGGTTCTGGAATCAACAGATTAGAAATTGCAAACCCCATCCTCAACACCTCTGTGTACATACTTCCTATCCCCTTTTCTGTTATTTTTTTTTTCAGTAGCACTTACCACAAACTGATAGAACATATTTCCCTTATTTATTTTATTTATTTACTATAAGCATCCTCTAATTAAAATGTAACTCCACTGAGGACGGATTTTTTTGCCCTAGGAATATGGACCAATAAGTGGTACAAAGTAGCACTCAGCAAATATTTGTTAAATAAATGACTAGTATATCTAGTGTCAAACATTATTGGAGATTCTTTTTAAAAGAATACTGTCAATATAAGTAACCAAAAGTTACTTTAAAAATCGCCGAATTTATAAAAGTAAATTTATTTATAATCCTAAAAGGGAACATTTAACTCAATTTTTTTCCAGTTGTCTACTCCAAGTAAAAGAAACCTCACAAATTTCAATGGCAGCACAGTTCTATACGTAGGTTACATTTAGTGATCCTACTCATGCTTCTTATGCCATAATGGGAATCACTGAAGCCTCTCAAGAGATGAGACCATATCTTACTTATTTTTGTGACTCTAATGCCAAGTGCTCAAAACCATGTATACATAAAAATCTCAAAAATTACTTATTGAGCTTTACTATAAGTGGAAGATGTCAGTAATTAACCTATCAATAATAATATAAAATTACCATTTGAGAAAATAATTTGACAGTCTAATAATCTATGCTGTATTTCCTTTTAAGAATGTCCAGGCCTGGCTGGTGTGGCTCAGTGGATTGAATGCTGGTCTGAGAACTGAAAGGTCACCGGTTCAATTCCCAGGCAGGGCACATGGCTGGGTTATACAGGCCAGGTCCCCAGGTGGGGGTGCGCGAAAGGCAATTGATCAATGTTATCTCACACACGTTGATGTTTCTCTCTCTCTTTCTCCCTCCCCTCCCCTCTCTCTAAAGATAAATTAAAATAAAATCTTTTTTAAAAAAAGAATATCCAGTACAGGAACAATCATACACCTAACAGTATTCATCTCCAATTATATGCACCTGAACTTCTTCAGCAATTCACTTCTATGATGACACTGTGTACTAAACTAGGACTCTCCAACTACTAAAATCTTAAACTTTAATATAACACTTTCAGACAAAACCTCCAGTCTTTCCAGTTCTCTCATTTTTTTTGTTCAACTGCTCTTCCATCTAGATAAAATTTCCAACCCTTGGATGGTTCTTTCCTTTTCTTCCCAAGCTATCATCAATTGGTGCCCTTCTCTCCCGTCCCTCCCTCCCTCCCTCCCTTTCTTTCTTTGCTTCCCTTTTTCCTTCTTACCTTCCTTCCTCCCTCCCTCCCCCAACCCTTTTGCAACCTAAGCCACCCCATCAATACATTGTGAGGCAATCTAAACTCTCCTATTACTTTGCCATCCAGTCACAAGATCCTGCCAAGTGCTCAACCCTTTCTAATCTCCTTAATAAATATTCCAAATATTCAGCAATCTTCTCAGGCAACCCCTCCCCTGCTTCCCAACACTACAGATTTGTTCCCTCCTCTTAGTTTAGGGAACACATCTTATTGAAAGTGTTGGGCAGTTTCTACTACCTAGATTCCTGAGGCTAGCCTGGATCCAGTCCCTTTCCACGTCTGGTTCTCTAACCTTCTCATAAATCCTGTGGGATACTGACATCTTCCAATACACTATGTTTCTATTTACATTAATCAGAGCCCCCCTGCAGACTCTGTATTTCCACCCCAGACAATTCTGAACCCTGGACTTCAAAAACCAAACTGATAACCAGGCATCTTTACTGATCGTATCATTCTCTCGTCTGGAATCCTTTGTTGGAAGTCACCACCTGGGATGAAGTCCAATTTCCTGAACATCGCAAATGGCCTCTGACATCTAATTATACCATTGCCTATTAAAGACAACAAGCCTGACTCAAAGTACTAGTTCTCCCCATGATCATATCTTTACTGTACACATTATCTTTTGCCATTGCAATTGGTCCATGGATAAACAGAACTGGGGCAAACAGATTTTTTTTCTCCCAGGAATCTGAAACTTGACAGGAGAGATCATAGTTTGGGAGTTGAGAGAGATGAGCTAGCACCCTAAAGCAGTGGTTCTCAACCAAGAAAGATTTTGCTCCCAGGGAACATTTAGTAACACGTGGGGACATTCTTCATTGTCAAGACTGTGGGAGTGCTGCTGGCATCTAGCTAGTGGAGATCAGAGACGCTGCTAAACACTCTACAATGTATGGAGCATCCTTTCACAACAAAGAATTATCTTGCTGAAATGTCAATAGTGCTGGGATCCAGGAACACTTCCAAACAGGTTCCGAGAGCTAGCTAGTTCCTGCCCTTCCCCTTATTCTGTGACCCACCCCAATGGCTACTGGTTACATTTACCTTTTTACCTGAGTTAAACAGAGCAGGGTGTTGTTTATAGACAAAATAACCTTTACTAGCACAGTAACCCTACTTAAATCACCTGACACACATGTGTATACTTTAAACCAGTTTTTCAACCTCATAACTATTGACATTTGGACCAAGTACTTCTTTACTGTGGGGGAATGTGCTGTGCATTGGAGGATGTTTAGCAGCAGCCCTGGCCTCTAACTACTAGATGTCAGAACCCTTCACCACCCCCCTGTTGTGATATTCAGAAATGTCTCTAAACATTGCCAATTTTCCCAAAGGGACAAAAATCACCCCTGATTAAAAACCACTGCTTTAAACAGAACAAAGATTCCACTCACGTGTGGTGTATGTCTCTCCTGCCAACTCCCCCTCCCCCCCCCCCAGGAAACCTTGTGCCCATTACAGTATGCCTTGAGTCAGAGAGAAAGGGGAAGCACTTGTATCTGAACTTTCCCTACCCCGTTGCAGGTCCTGGCTTAAATATACCCCATCTTCCAGCTTCTATTTTCCCCCTCTTCACCTTTACTCGAGCATTCACGTATACACACACAGTAAAAGATAATGAGGCCTTGGACTGAAAGGTAGCCCTTGCTCCTATTTCTTTCTGATGCTTATTATAATTTTTCTTTAGAACTTCCCATTCCCTTGTGAAAAAAGACACTCCCAGGAAATATTCCAAAGCATACTTTGTGCCAATTACACTATGAAACATGGAGGTAATTTCTCCTTCAAAGATATCCTGTTTCACTTCTCTAAAACGTAACAACTCCAACCCCCACCCCACCACATACACAGATGGTCTCCTCTACCCCTCCCTTCCTCCACCTGCCCCATGCCTCTTAGTTTCACAATACAAGACATGCTGGGGATAGAAACTAAACAATTAGGCAAGGAACAAGTATATCGATTTAAAAGTCTCAAATAGTTCAGCACTTACTCGAAGTTGGCTTTTCACACACCTACACCCAGGTAACACTGGTTTTGGTTATAATCTTAAATCTCAAGGCTCAGAGTATGCATTTCCTTTCTCCCGTTGGTTCATTTTCCTAGCCCTTTTTTGCCAGGACACCATAAAAACCACATTTATTCAGTGATTCAATTACCCACTGCTTCCTCACAACCACAGGTAAACTTCAATAATACTGGTGGCCTAGAGGCTTGCCTAAATTTAAAAAAAAAAAGCAATGTGAGAGAGAGTCAGGTGATGAGTGCCACTCTTCCATTCATTCAAAAGCTAAATTTATGTCTTGTTTTGTTTTGTTTTTTCTGCCCTTGGCTGGGTGCTCAGTTGATTAGAGCATCATCCTGATATGCCCAGGTTGTGGATTTCTGGTCAGGGGCACATATGGAGACAACCAACAAATGTGTATAAGTGAAACAACAAAATCAATGTTTCTCTCTCTCTCAGGTGAGAGTATAAAAAAAATACATTTTTTTCTTTTGTCCTGGCCAGGTGGCCAAGTTCGTGGAAGCACTGTCCTGGTACACCAAAAGGCTGTGGGTTTGATCTCTGGTGGGGGGCACAGTGGAGCAGGTAAGGGAGGCAACTGATCAATACTTCTCTCTCACATCTATGTCCCTGCCTACCTGTCTGTCTGTCTGTCTCTCTCCTCTCCAAATCAATAAACATATCCTTGGGTAAGGATTAATTAAAAAGTTTTTTTAAATTGATTTTAGAGAGAGAAAAGAGGGAGAGAGAGAGAAGGAGGGAGAGGGGAAGAAAGGGAAAGGCAGGCAGAGAGAGGAGGAGGAGGGAGTGAGGGAGGAAGGAAAGAGAGATGAAGAGGGGGAGGGAGGGCAGAAAAAAGAGAAAAAGAGAGAGGAGGGGAGGGAAACATTGATTTTCTTGTGCCACTTATTTATGCATTCATTGGTTGTCTCTTGTATATGCCCTTGACCAGGAAGCCACAATCTAGACAACACAGTAAATACATGACAGATGAGGATGAACGCTACACAGAAAAGTGTGGTCAGTCAAGTAAGGAAGACCTCCTTGGAGACAGTGCCAGGGTTGCATCTACTGGCCATCTAAAATGTCTACTATTGGAAGTACCTGCTTTAAGTGGTTCCTGTTAAACTTTATCAAATTGTATTCCAGATGATCACATCAATATAGTGACATCTTCATTACTAATTTGTAAAATTAAGCTTGACCCAGATAATTTCAAAAGTTCATCCCTACTTGAATAATTATTATTTACCACCTTGTTTCATCTATTGTCATCCTTTAGATTTATAAATAACACCATAAAGATGACAGCAATAGCAGTAAGATTAACCAAGAATATAAATTTGATACTTCCGGTCACCTGAGTTGTTTTTAAATATGAAATAAAAACTCAAGTGTTTCAAAAACTCATCCTTGAAAAAAATCCTCTTTACTATTTACAACACAGATATTAGAAATCATACAAATTCTGAATATATGGGTATTATGTATTTTGTGAAGTAAGCCATTACCTTGGCTATTAATTTGTAAGAGTCCTCAACTGTTCTACATGAGAATTAAACTCTTTAAATGCGTTAAGGCACTCATGGACTGAATTAACGTTCCTCCCTTACATCTAGAACGGAACCACGTTCTACCATCCTTGGGAGAGTGAGAAAACAGACACTCAAATCATTTTCCGTAGGTCGGAACATTCTTGTGGACGTAAGTACAAGAAAGACTGAAGGACATCTGATAGGTAAGACCTTATCTAAATAACAAATTCAAAGTAAAGATAAAAACTTCCAAAATAAGTTACTCGCATGGACCATATGCACAATTTTAAAAGAAACTTTTTAATTAGTGGTAATATTAAGAAATGTATACTCAAAATGCTGCTATAATTTTTTACTTTTAAAAACTGTTATATCTTATTCAATATTGTAAGGAAAATATGTGCTGAATCACAGAATATTGATTTTGTTCCCCAATATATAACCTGTGGTATACAACGATCTGTAAAATCAAGAATTGTCACCGCTGTACAAGTATATCATTATACCCAAGTCTTTTCCTAGAATGAGTTAAAAGTAATCATTAACTTACAAATAACAGTAAAGGGTCATAACCAAGCGCTTTGGATTCACTGTTAACAACTTGGAAACAAGATCCTACATTTGGCCTGCGTCTTGAGACAAATATGGGGAAGCCAGGAGCAACAAACTGCCAGCTTTACTGAGTCATGTTTCTGAATAAAACCGCGTTCGGAAATGGAAAGAACGACAAGTCTTGGGTTTATCACCACAGATGTTGACTCTGAATTTATGGGTCTCGGGTTAAGACAAAAAAAAAAAAAAAAAGCAAATAAAAGTGTTTTGCAAGAATGACGTGGGGCTAAAATGACTCCAGACAGAACTTGCCAAAGCTAGGAACTGTGCTTATTTACCTAAAACAAATCCTAACTGTGCAAACGGGCACACCCTCTAATGCCCCGGGGCGGGAACGGCGAGGTGGGGTGAATTCAGAACAATAACAAGGTTCACATTTCACCGAGAAGACAAGCCTCTGCCTGCCTCACGGGTCACGCAGTGCCAGGCGCCCTCGGTTAACGGAACCGCTCTGTTCCGAGTGGAAGCGAGTGCCAAGCTCGCGTTTATTCTACCACATCCCCCAGGCACCTAGGTGACGCCAGCCCAGCCCCACTATCCGCCGGGACCGCCCCAAAGGTGTCCCCGGGTCGCCCCCAGATGCTGTGGCGGGGGCGATCCTAGCCCACCGCCTCCTCCGGCCGCCCTCCACGAGCCGGCCGGGGAAGAACCCGTCCAGGGGCTCACTCGTGAGGCCACGCCGGGCACGGCAGAAGAGCCGGGACTCCGACCGGAGCGGGGAGTCCTAGGGTCACCTCCCGCACGGCTGCGAGTCCCCGCCGTCCCCGAGGCTTCAGGCTGCCTCGGTGCCAGGCAGGGCTGAGGCGGACTGGCCCCCACGTCCGAGGCTCTCACTGACCTAGAGAGGTGCTTCAGGATCTGTTTTTTGATGAGCCCAGCCATGGTGCCGGGGCGGGAGGCGACGCGCTCTCTCTCGGTTCCTCACTGCCTCCTCTCTTCGCGGCCGTCTCCTCTTTGTCCGGGTTAACCCGGCCGAAGGAGCGGCGCCTGAGCGCTCACGCCCGGGAAAGACCCGAGGCCCCGGCCGAGGCCACAGCCGCCGCCTCTGTCGCGGAGGACCGGGAGCATCTCCCTCAAGCCACCGCAGCCGCCGCAGACGCCATCTTGGCTGCAGCATCACCTAAGAGACCTGGGGGAGGGCGGGGGCGATACAGGCTCGGGGCGGGGCGAGCGGGGAGAGGGGCGGGGCGAGCGCGGGAAGGGGTGGGGCAACGGACGTTCCGGGCAGGCGCGGAGAGTGTGCTGACCTGCCACGCCAGTCCGGGATTGGGGCGGTGTCCTCAGCTACCCTGAGGCTTTAGGGTCCTTTGGTTCGCGATCCCAAAACCTTCCTGGGCTTTAATCCACTCTCTACACCTCTGTTCTTCTTCCTGTCTCCATCACTGAGTTTCCTACCACATCCTACTTCTCTTTTTAAATTTCCTCAGAATTTGCTGCACAAACTTTTCTGCTTGCTTTGCTCTGTTTACCTACTCGGTTGTCTTCATATTCTTGTCTCATTTTCTTTTCCTTTGCTAAGATATCCTGCTTTCCCGGCTAAATCCTGTAATGTTTCATCTGATGATTCCGATCTTAAGGGAAGTAAAAGTTGACAACGTGCCCTAATAGAGCCCAGGACTTGGGAATTAAAAGGACTAATCAAGTCCTGGCTGTAGTATTTTCTAGCTGTGTTAACCTGGAGAAAATAATTTCCTTGTTTTTAGCATCAGTTTAATCATTTATAAGACGAGTTCATAATATCAGCCTTACCTACCTCACTAAATTGTTGTATCTAAAGAAATAAGATGTAAAATTTTACTTTAATATTTTTATAAAACGGGAGGAAGCCCTGGCTGGTGCAGCTCAGTGGATTGAGCGCGGGCCTGCGAACCGAAGGATCGCGGTTCGATTCCCAGTCAGGGCACATGCCTGGGTTGCCGGGCCAGTTCCCGTCAGGGGACATACAAGAGGCAACCGCACATTGATGTTTCTCTCCCTCTCTCCTTCCCTTCCCCTCTAAAGATAAATAAATAAAATCTAAAAGGAAAAAAATCTAAAAAAAAAAAATATTGACCAAGTTTAAAAAAAAAAAAAAAAAAACGGGAGGAAAATGTTGAGATAGCAGGGAGAACTATTACAACTCTGAACCTCCACCCCACCCAACCCTAAGCCAACATTTTTCAGAGGAGAAAATGACCACCCAGTGATTTCTAGAAGAAGAAAAGAAATTATGCTATCTCTGAGGGATGTATCAGGAAGATGTGGGGGTATGTGTCAGGGAGAGTGGGTAGTTTACACATAGTCCAACATCTGTCCCTTTCCAAAGAAAGGAAAGCAGATATATATGGGTTGACTATTTCCTCTCTTAAAATTTATCATGAACCATGCAATATTCAAATAACTAGGGATGCCTTGATAAAAAAAAAAACAAACAAACAAGTGTTCCTGCCATCAAAGAGTTAAGAGCCTAGTGTGGAAGGTAAATTGCTGATGCTAAGACCTTGAACTCTGTCATCATACTGGTTCAAATGCTGGCTTAGCCACTTTGCAGCTTTGTAAACTTGGGCAAGTTATTTATATCTCTCACCCTCAGTTACCATTTAGGACTGTTGGAGTAATGGTATCTAACTCAGAGTTTTGTGGGGTTTAAATGAGATTATGCATACAAAGTGAGTGCCTAATATATGTCAAGCTCTTAATAATGCTATTATAATGAGTATAATTGCAAACAGGTACAAGGTACAATGAGAACATGGGAAGGAATGATTCATTTCTATCTGATTGAGTCAGACAGATTTAGAGTGGAAATATTTCAAAGATGAAAATGTCAGTGTGATGTGTTGAAAAGAACTCTGAAGTCAAAGGCTTGCATTTGAAATCTAGCCTGGTAGATCTTTAGGTATGTGATCATAGAAAAAGTATGTGCTCATAGGAAGGAATGTGATTTTTTCCTATGATCACATAGGAAAAGAATCTCTGAGCCTCGTGGTGCTATTTACCTTCATGAAGTTGTCATGAGTTTTAAAGTAGTTAGAGAATCCAAGATGCAATAGAATGGTATTAATTCACTGGGCAGGATGTTTCAGACAGGTGAAACACAATGATTAAAAAAAAAAAGACAAAAGTGTCAAAGTTCATGGCTTCTAAATGGCAAGTGGCCTAATGTTTTGGCTATAACAAAATGTAGATTCCTTTTTCAAAGTAATAAGTTTTAATGAACCACACAGGTTAATAATTGTAGTTATAGTATCTTTTTTTTGAGAAAATGCAGGGTAATAATTTTAATTTTACCCTCCCTGGATTGAAAGAATACACAATGTCACAAAACCAACATAAATTTAGCATTTTAAATTAATTTATATTTTAATTGCTATTTAATGATCAAATTTTCAAAAAGTTAAAAATATGACTGTCATACAAATACATAATGAACATGCATCAGAGATTTATTAAATCATTAATATAAGAACCAACAAGATAGGGTATAAACCTATTCACTTATTAATATGACTTAAATATGTTGCACATTTTTATTACATATTTATAGAAGAGTCATGTTTTTAACTTTTAAAATTATACATTGCTGAAGTATATATCTGAAAAGTAGAACTTACATACTTGAGATTATTTGTGCTAAAACCTGGGAGGAAAGATAGCTTTTTGGCCTTTTGGCTAAGATCAAGTGTAAAACCTGGGAGAAGAATGTTTAGTGTAGGTAAATAGTGTCAGAGCTTTTACTGAAGAGTCTGTGCTGAAGCTGGCTTATACTGGTTTATGAGACTAGCTGTGTGCCTCTCTTCCTGATTCTGTGTTCAGTGTTTGGTGACTTCAAGATAGCTTGGCATTATCTGTTGTGACTGTATTTGTTCTACAGACAGTGGTCAAACATAAATCAGGGCTTTATTTGCTGGAGACCTGGTGGTTAAACATTTACCAGCAGGAGATGAATTGAAGGGGGGGCAAGATTGCAAATACGTGCACATTATTTCATAGGCAATGTCAAGCCATGGAAGACTTCTATGGAGGGTGGATTTGGGGAGGATGATTGAATTTCTACTTTAGAAAATACTTGCTGATAATTATGCAGGGAGCACAGAGCGTAGATCACGAGGAGAAGAGAATGGAGGAAGGGTGGACATTGAAGATACAGCGGCATTATTTCAGGGGAGAGATAAGACAGTATCAGTAGAGGTGAAAGAAGGTGCATTCCAGAACCTTAATCTTTCATTCCAGAGATTAAGTCAAAGATTGTAGTTGAAGGTAGTTGAGATTTCTAACTTGGGTCATTATGTGGCTCTTGGGGCACACCACTAATTGAGATAAGTAATGTGCATGTAATAAGCAGTTTTGGAGATAAGATTCAGTTTTGGTTTTGCTGCCTTTGAGATTATCTCAAGGTATCTGCATAGAAACATTCAGGTTACAGTGGGGGCAAAATTCTACTTTAGGATTTATCAGCATTTAATGATAGCTGAAGCCAAGAACAAAAATGATTGTGATCAAGGAGCACCTAAAGGAAAATAAAAAGAGAAGCTTAAATGTGAAGGGCTGCTAACCAGGAGAGACAAGGTTGAAAGAATGAATTTTTTTTAAAGATCTACTTATTTACTTTTAGAGCGAGGGGAAGGGAGGGAGAAAGAGAAGGAGAGAAACATCAACCTGTGGGAAATATATTGACCCGCCCTCAGCTGTGGACCTGGCCTGCAATTAGGCCTGTGCCCTGACTGGGAATTGAACTGGTGACCTTTCGGTTTGCAGGCCGGCACTCAATCCACTGAGCCACACCAGCCAGGGCTGAAAGAGTGTACTTTAAAAGATAAGAAACTGATATTGGTGGTGCCTGCTCTATGATATAAAATTTATAAAATATCCATTACATGTTTGTAGTAAGGGATCTTATCAATTGAATATTAGGGAAAATAAAATCACAAAAATTTGACATAATTTTGGACATTCAGTGACTTTTGTGGTACAAAGGGATGTCGACGCCAATGGAATAGAGTGCCTGACTTCAAGGAGTTTGCAAGGTATACAAGTTAACAGAGAATGATCATATCTTAAAAGGATGATGATGGTGGTGGTGGTTATAACCACTACCAGTTACTTGACGTTTATCATTTGCTCTTCATAAACAATTCAGCAAGGGGGTGCTGTTAGTATTATTCCATTATACAAATGAAAAAACTAAGGCATAGGGAGGTTAAATAATCTGACTATCTAGTGGCAAAGCCCCAGTTTGAGCTAGGCATTTGAATTCAGAGACTGCACTCTTAACCATGTTTTTGATTTCAGTAATAGTACCTCATTCAAAAATTGTAAAGATTAAATTAGTTAACATATGTAAAGCTCTTAGAGCAGTTTACCCACGTGCATTAAGTGTCGTGTATTATTCATTATCATCGTCATTGTCCAAGGTTACACAGCCCTTTTGTGGCAGAGTCCAGATCCAGTCCAAAATTCATTCTCTTATCCATTGTGATATAACGGAGTTAGCCGAGAGCGTTACAGGAACACATAGGAGGAACACCTAATTTTAGGAAGGGGAACGAAGTACTCGTGCACGTCCAATGTCGGGAAGACTTTTTTGAAGGATGCAGAGCTCTGTCCTTATGAAAAGTAGACGGGAGAAGTGTGTGAGTGTGAGTAAAAAAGCAAGGCGGTTGACGGAACAGCTTATTTGTAATTCAGGGTAGTTGGACCCTGCAGTAGGATGAGCAATGGCGGGGAATGAGGCTGAAAAGACCTCATATTCAATACCATGCTGAGCATGTTTTTGCACTTTATTATACGTAATTATCACTGAACAATACTATCCGAACACACACACAAACACACACACACCCCTAGTTCGCTACAGAAGTTAGAAGAAAGTAGCAGTAGCAAGTCAAACTGTGAAGTAAAGAACAAATTCGCAATGGGCGAAAAAGCGTTTAGCCGCTTCCACTCGTGGACCTCGCCACGAGGTAAACGGGTTAGGCTGGAGCACACTAGTACTGACTCTGGCGGATGAGCAGAGCAGCGGGGCTGTTTCTGGCTTCCGGCGTCCTCCGTTGCTAAGGGAAACCGGAAGCACGCCTTTAAGCCCCACCCACGCAAACCAGAAACTGCGCGGGGGGGGGGGGGGACTAACGTGAGAAGAAGGGCCAGCGAGAGAAAGAAACGGCGCCTTTTTTTGTTTTCGTTTTTTGGATTTTTTTTTTTTTTCTGAAATGACGACGTTAGTGTTGGATAACGGAGCCTACAATGCCAAAATCGGTTACAGCCGTGAAAATGTCTCGTAAGTGTTCGTTTTCTCTAAGGTGCACCGCACGCCCGCCTAGTCGTTTCTCCTACTACGTTTCATCTTTGAGACGTCAGTGAAAGAGGAATGCCCCCGCGCGGCCCTAACTTGAGCCCGAGAGATGCTCGGGTTGGAGCTAGGTGGTTGGGAAGCTTCGAACTGGGATTTTGATGTTAATTTTGGGCTGTATGGCCCGAGAAGTGGGACGTCTGTTTCATTTTGTAACCGGAAATTGATCAGTAAAATAGGCTTCCAGAGAAGCGCTTCCTCGTTGTGGGGTAGAGGGGCGGTTCTGTACGCAAAGTTCATGAATCTTAGGAGTCGTTGGCAACATTTGTTTGTATATGCATTTTCCTGGAAACGCGATTGTAGATTTCTTCAAACCCTCAGAGGGCTGCACGACCCCCCTAATTCGAAAGCTTGTGTCTAAGCCCTTCGAAGTGCTGGTTGGTTAACCAGGTTGATTATAGAGTCAATTAAACAAATCCTAGCATAGCATTCATGTATGTTTGCATAAAGTATAAGTAAATTTAAAGACACGCTTTTCTTCTATCATATTCACAGAGGGTTTTTTTTCTCTTCCTCCTTTCCGTTTTCTTTTAAGAGACAACAGTCGAACTACTTAGGGATGGAAACTGTTACAACCTTCTGAAAAACCTTTAGCAATATGTATCATTGGTTTTATCCTTTCACACAGCGATTCAGTTACCAGTTACCCAAGGAATAAATTAGAGGTGCTTGGTAAGAGTAAATATAGGATACTATGAAGTATTTATAGACTTTGTGTACGGTAGCAAAATAAATAAATAAATAAAAGCATGCTAAATAATCAAGAATACCAAATTGGTTAAAATTGTAATACAACCATAAGATTGACTATAATGGGGCTTTTCAAAATCATGTGTTTAAACAGAGATATGTACACCTGTGTATGATTGATAATGGCTCTATTTTGTCCACCTAAATAGATTGTAAGCTCAAGGTTGACAGCATCACATTTAAAACTACTTCTTACTTCTTTACCCTACACCAGCTTGCTGATTGAAAATCTTTGACTTCATGGAAACTTAATTTTATGGCCAGGATATTGAACTTGTAAACTTTTCACCAGAATGTTATTGAGAATTAACAATTAAAGCCAGAAAGATCCCGGACTTTACTGTAGGTTCCCTATTCATCTCTGTGGTGGCAGAACCAATACCCACCTGAAAGGATTTCTTGAGGATTATTCGAGAAAGAAAAAGAGCTGGGTATAGAACCTGGTATACACTAGAATCCTAAAAAGAAGACCTTTTTTTTTTTTTTATTTGAAGAACAATGAGAAACTCAGGTTTTGGATGTTATTTGGCACCCAGGGTGGTGGTTAAGTAAATGTATTTACAGCAAGTAAGTAAGTTTAGGAAATAATTATATTATTTAATTCTTTGTTTATAGGGTTGTTCCTAACTGCCAGTTCAGGTCAAAAACAGCACGTCTTAAAACATTTACTGCTAACCAAATAGATGAAATAAAGGACCCCTCTGGACTCTTTTATATCCTTCCCTTTCAGAAGGTAATTCAATTATGTCATTTCTACCATTACAGCCCTAAACTTAAAGATAATTTTAAATTTATGTATAAGATTTTGAATGCATGGAAATATTTTTAGATCTCTGAAAAAAGTCATTTAAATTTTAAATGAGAACTTAGTAAAACTAAAATTGGTTTTGTCTTGTTAAAAATAAATGATCATGAATGAGTTACTGGCTATGAGTGTGGGTACTGAATTTTACTAGTTTATGTTAAAGTTAAATGAGATGAACACATTAAAGAAAAGTGTAGAGAATCATCTCTGCATATTGGTATGTCTTTTGAACTCTTGACATTTTGGTTATTGTTAATTTGCAATTTTTCGAACTTGCAAAAGAAGAAAAAACATCATTAGACTGATGAAGGTAACCATAAAGAAATAGAAATCAGTGATTGAAAATATGTTAATCTGTTTTTTAAAATTGTTAAAATATTTTTGATTATTTATTAAAAATTTTTTTTAGGGTTACTTGGTGAATTGGGATGTTCAAAGACAAGTTTGGGATTACCTTTTTGGAAAAGAAATGTATCAGGTAACAAATTAGAGTATGTATTCAAATTTATTATCATGTCTTATGCAAATGAAAAATAAGAGCTTTTATTTTAAGATTTATAAACTTTTGAATATGCTTCAAATATTTGTCACTTAATATACTATGCCTAACTTTTTTTTAAATTAATTAATTAATTTTTTTTTTTAGAGAAAGGGGAAGGGAGGGAGACAGAGAGGAAGAGAAACATCAATGAGTGATTGCCTCTCACATGGCCCTCACTGGGGACCTGGCCTGCAACCTAGGCATGTGCCCTGACAGGGAATTGAACCAACGACTCTTTGGTTCACAGGCTAGCACTCAACCCACTGAGCCACACCAGCTAGGGCACTATGCCTAGCTTTGATTTTCTAAATATTAAGTAAGTACAAGTGAATAAAATTTTCATATTGAAGTGGAATTTGAGGTTGAGAAGAGATAATCTGTATGAAACTCAAGATTAAAATTTTACTTCAGATTGCTACTGTTATTAGACCAAGTCAGTATCTTATTTTTATTCTCACAAGAAAATATTTTTACCTACATATCTAAATGTATGAATATTACAATGTGAGAAATTTGTGCTTTTAATGTTGGTTGTGTGTCTTTAAGTATACAGAGAGAATGTTCAAATTTTAATTCTGCTTGAGAATGCATGGGAGAGAATTATATAAACATTAAATATCCTCAAGCTTCTTGCCTTTTAACTTTTAAAAACAAAATAACAACCCCAATGCTTGTAGTTATTGATGACTTTTGCATAATTACCTTTAAACCATTTGATAGTACCTTTTTATTCATATTACCATTAAGACAATTAAAATTAAATAATAAAGTGCATGAATTCTGTAATCAGAGTTGTGTTCAAATCCTAGCTATGTCACTAATTAGGTATATGAACGTTGGTAACTTATTCAACTCTTGTGTGCCTTAGTTTGTTCACCTATTAAATGGGTATAATCAGGTCTTATTATACCCATTTAATAGGTGAACAATTTAATAATCTCCCAAGATTGTTATGAGGATAAAATCAGTTTGTTTATGTATGTAAAACATGTGTTTATAACTATAACCACAAAGTTATAAAACTTTTGGGATTTTTTTTCTCATAGGTTGATTTTTCAGATACTAATATTATTATCACAGAACCATATTTTAATTTCACTTCAATTCAAGAATCCATGAATGAAATCCTATTTGAAGAATACCAGTTCCAAGCAGTATTAAGAGTAAATGGTGAGTTAAAGTTTTGGTTGAAATTGAATTATGTGAATATAGATATGAATAGGATAAAAGAACACTTAAAGTGCAAGAATATTGGGTGACATTCTTTTATATTTGAAGGAAATAAAACATGGAATTTAAAAACTAGATAGATCTTTAGAGATTATTTATTCAGATTTCTCTCATTTTATCTAATTTTTTATTGATTGATTTGAAAAAGAGAGAAAAGGAAAGAAACATTTGTTTGTTTTTTCACTTTATTTATGTGTTTGTTGGTAGATTCTTGCATGTGCCCTGACTGGGGGTCAAACCCACAACCTTGGTATATTGGGACGATGCCCTAACCAACTGGACTACCCAGCTAGGGTGTCCCATTTTATCTTTTTACTGTTAGGATATTTCTTTCTAATGAAGTTCCTAGCCACATATTGCTACTTTCTGAAAGATTATTGTTTTTGTGATAGTTATCATTTCTGTTACAGATGTGTTAGCTATTATTATTACTGATTGAAATGATGTTAATAGTTCAGGTTGTCAACATGAGGAAAAACCACCTGTAAATACCATCCAGAAATAAGTTTATTAAAGGTTAGAATTACATTATATGGCTGTACAATGAACATATTCAAATATTTAGCTTTCGGAATTTAAGCCTATATAAAGGAACAATATACTGTAATGGTTAGGAGCAGAATCTCTAGAACAGTTCTCAGCTGAGGGTGATTTTGCTCCTCAGGAGACTTTTGGCAATATCTGGAGACATTTTTGGTTGTCACAACTGTGAGAGTGCTGCTAGCATCTAGTGGGTAGAAAGCCACAATGCTGCTGAATGCTTTGCAATGCCCAGTAAAGCCCCAACAACAAGGAATTATCTGGCCCAAAATGTGAATTCTTTCAAGGTCGAGGAGCTCTGCCCTAGAGTCACACTGCCTAGGTTTGAATCCTGGCTCTATTAGTTTCTAATTGCGTGACTTTGGGGTATATTACTCAACTTCGCTGTGCTGCAGTTTCTGTAAAATGAGATTGTCATGAAATTAAAATACACCCTCGAGAAGTTTAGCATAGTGCCCAGCATGTAATGAATGCTCAGTAAACAGTAAAATTATTTGCTGTTAAAATAATTATTATAAGCTGTGAAATGAATATTTAACCTTCCAAAATTGATCACTATTTATCTTATATTTACCACAAAAAGGTGATGTTTTAAACTTAAACACTGTAAAACAACTTCTGACAGAATTATGAATACAACAAATGAATATTTTTCTTATAAATAAAATAAATTTTTTTCTTTACTTGCCTTAGTTTTTACTTTTCTCTATTACTTTAAATCAGTTATACTTTAATGTTTATTTTCCTCTTTATCTTTTTTTTTTTTTACTAGCTGGGGCTCTCAGTGCACATAGGTATTTCCGAGATAATCCTTCCGAATTGTGCTGTATCATTGTAGATAGTGGATATTCCTTTACACATATAGTCCCTTACTGTAGAAGTAAAAAGAAAAAAGAAGCAATTATTCGGTAAGTTGCAGCTGATTTTTATGTTGTTTCTTAGGACAAAACAGAAAAATGTTGTGATAAACTGATCCAAATTTGCATTCTTCCTCTTTAGGATAAATGTGGGAGGAAAACTCCTAACAAATCATCTAAAGGAGATCATATCTTATAGGTAACACTTAGCTTTTATTCTTTGGGGGGATGGGATGCTGGCAATGAACCTTTTCAAGCAGTTTAAGACTATTCTTTACCCTTAGTTGTAACTTCAAGCGGCAATCCTATATTATTATTGCTTAAAAAGCTATTTCACATATATAAATACTAATGATGTTTAAATTGAAAAGCTTTCTAGCATATAAATGGTAGTGCCCACCAAAAAAGATGTTTCCAAACTTTACAGAATTTAATATATTAATACTATTTTTTAAATTATAAATGTTGTATATGTACATTATAAAACAAATTTAAAGTGTATGTAAGGAAATAAGGGTCTAAAAGGAAAATAAATCTTTTATTTTATAAATAGATTAAGGGGGCGTGGAAACGGGAGGGAGGTGGGGAGGGCTGGAGTGGTGGGGAGGAGTGGGGGAGAAGGCAGAAAACTGTACTTGAACAACAATAAAAAATAAATAAATAAAGATTAATTCTAAAAATGGGACAGTCATAAATAGCATTTTGTAATATTATGTTATCAATTGCAGAACCAAATAGAATTGGGCTCATTTTTTAAAAGTTTAGAGCTTGAGTTGCCCTCCCTCAGTCAGCTTAAAAGCAGCGAATTGGAAAAGCAGAGAAAGTTAAGACAGATGAGAATGTTCACAGAAGCCCAGGCAATTTTAATTCAGGGCCTGTACACTTAATCATTCCTCCATGATGAATGAAAAAAAAAAATCACATTTTTTTGAAAGGAGCTCTTAAATTCTTTATTCAAATGAATTCTTTTTTTTTTTTTACTTCATGTTTAATACTTTTTTAATTTTTTTATTTTAATTGTTGTTCTTTACAGTTTTCTGTCCTTTACTCCCATCCCAGCCCACCACCCCATACCTCCCCACCTCCCTCCCATTTCTACCCCCCCTAGTTTTTGTCCACATGTCTTTTATACTTGTTGCTCTAAACTCTTCCCCTTTTCCCCTGAAATTCCCTTCCCTCTCCCCTCTGGTGTCTGTCAGCCTGTTCTCAATTTCAATGTCTTTGGTTATATTTTGCTTGCTTGTTTGTTTTGATGATTAGATTCCTGTTAAAGGTGAGATTATATGGTATTTGTCTTTTCATTGCCTGGCTTATTTCGCTTAGCATAATGCTCTCCAGTTCCATCCATGCTGTTGCGAAGGGTAGGAGCTCCTTCTTTCTTTCTGCTGCATAGAATTCTATTGTGTAAAAGAGAACCGACTGTATGGGAAAACATATTTACCAATGATACCTCAGACAAGGGTTTAATCTCCAAAATATACAAAGAACTTACGCGACTCCACTCTAAGAAGATAAGCAACCCAATTGAAAAATGGGCAAAGGACTTGAACAGACACTTCTCCAAGGAGGACATACAGAGGATCCAGAGACACATGAAAAGATGCTCAGTATCACTAGCTATCAGAGAGATGCAAATTAAAACCACAATGAGATACCACTTGACACCAGTCAGAATGGTCATCATAAACAAAGCAACAAACAACAAGTGTTGGAGAGGTTGTAGAGAAAAGGGGACCCTAGTGCACTGTTGGTGGGATTGCAGACTGGTACAAGCAGTATGGAATTTTCTAAGAAAACTAAAAATGGATCTACCTTTTCACCCAGCAATTCCACTACTAGGATTATATCCTAAGAACCCTGAAACACCAATCCAAAAGAACCTATGCACCCCAATGTTCATAGCAGCACAATTTACAATAACCAAGTGTTGGAAGCAACCTAGGTGCCCATCAGTAAATGAATGGATCAAAAAACTATGGTACATTTACACAATGGAATTCTATGCAGCAGAAAAAATCACATATTTTAAAAAACAAGACCATTCAAATTCATCTCGTAGAGAACAAACTGGGAAGAACATCCAGAAATGTGATGGAAAGGAATGATAGTGAAAGGAGACTTTCTCTAGTAAATACGGTAATCATTTTTTAAATTGTAATAGAATGATTAACTGATAAATAAGTGAGACTGAGTAGTAATCTTTTTTTAAATCCTCACCTGACAATATGTGTCATTGATTTTAGAGAGAGAGGAGGTGGTGGTGAGAGGGTTGTGTGGGGAGGGAGAGAAAGATGAACATCGGTGTGAGGGAGAAACATCAGTTGGTTGCCTTTCATATGCTCCCTGACCAGGATCAAACCCAAAACCTTGGTATGTGCCCTGACTGGGAATGGAACCAGCAACCTTTTGGTGTATGGGATGACACTCCAACCAACTGAGCCACCCGGCCAGGGCAATGATTAATTTTCAATCAAACGTATGGTTTTTTAAAAAGCAATACATACTAAAGAAAACATCAGAAACCATTAAAGAGGGGATTAATTATTCTGAGAATATACAGGGAAAGTTGGCTCTTTGGAGAAAAATTAAAAGTTTATTCAGCCTTCATATACTAAAGTTGAAATGGATTTAAGACTTAAATTTAAAAACAAAACCACAACAAGAAATTATTTGATTGAGTTGCTAAGCATAAAAGCAGTGGAAGAAATAATGAAAGTATATTTTTTCCTACATACAACTTTTTTAAAAATAAACTTTTATTGAAGTAAAACATACATAAAGAAAAGTTCACAGACCTTGAGTATACAACTCAATGCATTTTCAAAAAGTGAATACTGTAGACCCAAGTAATCAGAACATAGTTCAAACATAATGTTAAAAGCACTCCGACCTCTTTTTGTTCCCTTGTAATCAGGGAAACTTCTGACCTTAAACAGAATAGATTTTTCCAGCTTTTCCATTTAATTACATAAAAAATTTAAATCTTATTTATGTATATCAAAAGCCCTTGTAAACAAAACTAAGGTAAACATAAACCTGAAACAAATAGGACAGGGTTATTTTCATTAATGTATCAACCCATAAGAAAACTACCCAGGTATAAAATGGTTAGATGATTCTCAGAAAACAAATGGTCAGTGGCACAGATGGAGTATCATTAGAGAGTTACATACAAAGGATATAGGTGGATAATTCTCAGACATAAAAAATGTGAAACACCTATAGAAATTACAGATTCAATTCAAATATTTATCAAGCATTTGTTTAGGCTCTTAGGATACGTGAGTTAACAAAACAGACAAAAATACTGGTTCCTCATGGCACTTCTTAGTAGAGAAAATGTAAATTAAAATGCCATTTAATCCACATTAATGGAATTTTTTTCAGAAGATGGTGTAACCCTGGCCAGCTAGCATAGTCCTGATATGCCAAGGTTATGGGTTAGATTGCCGGTCAGGGCATAAACTGAGGTTGGAGGTTCCATCCCTGGTCCAGGCTCATACAGAAGGCGACCAGTCAATGTTTCTCTCTCTCCCTTACTTTCTCCCTGAAAGCAATGAAAAAATTGTTCTCAGGTGAAGATTAAAAAAAAAAAAAGGATCAACCACTAAATGCATAAATAAGTGGAACAACAAATCAATATCTCCCTCTCTCTCTCTCCCCCTTTCTCTCTTTAAAAATCAAGTTTAAAAAAAAACAAAAGCCCTGGCCAGAGTATGACTCAGTGGATTGAGTGTCACCTGCAAAGCCAGAGGTCGCAGGTTTGATTCCTGGTTAGGCCACATGACTGGATTGTGGGCCTTGTCCCTGGTTGGGGTGCTTGTGAGAGGCAACTGATTGATGTTTCTCTCTTGAATCGATGTTTCTCTACCTCTCTTTCTCCCTACTTTCCCTCTCTCTAAAATAAGTAAATGAAATCTTAAAAAAAATTATTTAAAAAAAAGGAAAAAAGATGGTGTAGATTTGTGATATGGGCACTCTTATTTGCTGCTGATCAGAGCACAGCTTGAAATAACTTTTCTGGTAAACAATTTGGCAGTATACCAAGAAACTAAGAGTATTTCATATTCTGTGTCCTAGAGTATGAATAAATGATGAAATAATCAGAAATATCGATTAAAAAATACCTATATTTCATTGATTCTGAGTTGTACTTTTTTTATATTTTAACCTTTGAAATTCAGGTGAACATTCCAATCATTGGTACCTCAGAATTTTCATGGTTTAATTCACATCTTTTTTTCTTCTCATTGGTACAGTTGTGTATCTTGGGGAAGGTGGAATACAGTGTATATGACGATGTATAAAACAAAAGCATATAGAAGCAATACTAATGTCTTTTATTTATTGAGTACAGGGACTATGGTAAACACTTTACATGTATGATTAGAATGATATACTTATTATAGATTTATTAAGTCAGTGATCTTAACACGTTTTTAGAGTTGAAGAGATAGGTTCCCAAAGAGGTAAAGTAATTTGTCTACTAATTTGGGATTAAAACTAAGTCTTCGGCTCCAAAGTCCATGTTTATAAACACCCAAGTATCTTTCCTCCCTGATCTAAACTTCCAACATTAGGAACACTGATAAATACATTTTAATAGATCCCTCTGATTGAATATTTTAGGGTGGTAAAAAAGTCATTTTTAAAGAGTATGTAATGAAAAAGAATATGCAAAAGTGTAAGAAAATGTTCATGAGATAATGTTTAGTCTCAGACATAAAATGTAAACATGTATGTAATCTATGTGCAGAGAAAAATATTCAAAGGAAATAACCTTCCATTTTTATTTGCTTTTAAAAAATCTTTATACATTAAGCCCATGTTTTCCGAGATTCACTCATCAATTATTTAGTAAGCATCTGCTGTGTGCTGACTCATGATACTTCTGTAATCAGAAAAGAAAGTGCAAAAAGTTAAGGCAGGATTCTTTCAGAATGGTTGGAGGGAAAAGATCACTCTTTCATTGGATAAACCTTCCCCTTAACACCTTCCCTGTAAGTCCTTCTGTAACTGGACTTATTTACATTTGCCTTCAGAGGGATAATGTGTAGATTAAATAAGACAATGGAAATAAGTATTCCATAAAGTTACAAGTGTCTTACACACTCAAGAATTTACTCTTTTAAAATATTAGTTACCTGGAAATTTAATTCCAGAAAAGATAGTTAAGACAATAATTCTAAGTTATATTGAATTCTTTTTCAATTTGAAATTTTACAATTTTTATTTCTTTTTAGGCAGTTACATGTTATGGATGAAACCCATGTGATTAACCAAGTGAAAGAAGATGTCTGCTATGTGTCTCAGGATTTTTATAGAGATATGGATATTGCCAAGTATGCATAATGCTAATCAGGGAATTGGGGGGTTGACTTTTGGGAATGTTATATGTAGCTAAAATAGTTCGTAAGTCTATATTTTGTTTTCCAGGTTGAAAGGAGAAGAGAATACAGTAATGATAGACTACGTTTTGCCTGACTTTAGTACAATTAAAAAGGGCTTTTGTAAGGTAATTTGAGAGATCCTTGCTTATGTTCCTTCCAGTGACCACCTCAGTCAGATTTGAAAAGCATCCCGCTGGGATTAGTGGAGTGCCTTCCTAGTGGCCGTTTCTCCAGGCACAAGTGCATAAATGATTAATAGATATCTCACTAAAGTTATTTAGAAAAAGAACCGTCAGCCGAATGATAGTGTATGGACAAATCTGGAGATAAACAGTATCGTTACGTGTATCATGGTTAACCCTTTTCCGTTTTTTTTAAGAATTAGTTTAAATTCAGTCGGAAGTTGGTTATTTGCCTGTTGCGAATATTACTGATACAGCTGATCCAGGGCTGAATTTTACTCATGTTTGGTCTGCTGTGATCAGATTGTAGTGGAAAAGGCCAGAATCCAGTAAACTTTCCAAGTGTTGAGAAGTAGTTTATCTTGGATGTGAAAATAAAGTAATTTCTCCTTGTCTTTGATCAGCTCAGGTAAACTTTCAGTTCTGTGTTTGGGTAAATGTGAAGATGACCTTTCTAGCGACTGGCATGATAAAGACTGTTAGGAAGTTAAAAAACTGGTTAGAAATATAAGCATATTGCACAAGGAGACATTTATGGTCATGTTCATTGCGCTATATTTAAAAGAGTGAAAATTTGGGAAGAGCCTAGATATCCGGGTGGATAGTGGAAATGTCAGGAGGAACACTATCTAAAGTGTGTGTTTGTCTAACCACTATGCTGTACACCTGAAACTAATACAAAATAATGCTAACTGTAAACTGTAATTGAAAAACTGTTTAAAAAATTTATAAATTAAAAAAATTGTAATATTTGCCAGTATATAAAACTAAATTAACATTAAAAAAATTGATGAATGGTATAATAAATAAATTTTGGTATATTCATATTATAAAATAAGCAGTAGTGAAAATGAAGTAGAACTACAAGATCATCATGGATAAGTCTCAGAAACATGTCTAAAAATAAGTTTTAGAAGGATATGCAGCTTCAGGCTATGCAGAATAATAATTTGTTGTTTAGGACGATGGAAATATGCAGTAAAAATATAAAAATATGCATATGAATGATTAAATTAAAAGGAGAGTGTTAATTTATCTGTAAAATTGCATTAAACTGGTTGATAGATACATGGGTTTTATATAATTATTTATACTCCTTTGCATGCCTGAAATGTAAAAACAGGTTTTTTGGCCAGGTTATTGAGGGGCAGTACAAATCAGAGTTCAGAGAAGGCTACTCAGTGCCTTATAAAATTGAAATCATCCTATGATGTCCTTAGAAGCAGATCCTTGCGGGGGGATCTAGGGTGGTTTTCAGAAGTGGGCATTGGAACAAATGTGATCAGGTTGCCTGGAGGACATGAACTAGGAAGAGAAACTGGAAGCCCAAGTCCGACGTAGCTTGTGGAAGGTGTGTTTTTATCCTCATAGACTGATCCAAACTTGAAGCTGTCTGTCTGCTTTCTCATTAGGCACATATGAGCATCCTTATGTATTATAGCTGATTAAAACACTCCAGTGATTTTAAAAAAACAAAACACCTTATGGACCATATTCATGTTCTCAGCTCCTGACCCTGGAAATGCTTAGTGCCTGAGTTTGAAAACTTACTTAATCTTAAAAAAAGAAAAGGTCTCCTCCAGATGATTGGACTGCCAACTGGTTTTGGAAATCTGTTTTTTTTTTTTAATGTATTTCTCTCCTGCCCTGCAAATGACAGTTTTGCAGCCTGTCAGTTTTTTGGCCATTATTTCTGCTAAACAATGCCAATTTCCTCCTTGCCAAATCCCAAGCCTTTGTTTTCTCAAACCTGCACCTTACACAGTAGCCAGTAGAGGTATGATTATTATAGTTGACCATTGTTTCACACAGTATCTTCGGAGAAAAAAAGGCAGAAGCCACATCACCTTACTTGCAGCTCTTTCATTGGCCTTTGCCCTCCTGGTCAGAATGTTGTTACAGACTGCACTGCATTAACTCTGTACAGATTTCTTTTTCCTTGTGTACTTTAATATTGGTTGAATGAATGGAGTCAGTTAGACTGGACTTTTGCCAGATGATAGAGTGTTACATTGAATGTTTATTTAAAAAATAATTGTTTAATCTTTACTTTGTCAATTAGTGTTAAAATTTATACATTGTTCATAGTACATTTTGAATCATTCACATATCTTAATAATTTTTTAACTTCAGAAAGTTATATTTTGTGCATGCTCGGAATACTCCCAAAATGTATTATTTTGAATTTGATATTTGATTAACTCATTTGCATTGTTTCCTGATAATGGAACAACTTTGATGAGAGCTGATAAGTATTTATGAAATTAGAAAAACAATATTATAGAGAAAAATTTGAGAGCTGTTACATTTAGGCTATTGTTAAAATTTGGACCTTGATAGTTTATTCAAGAATATTTTTAAGTACTTGGGGAAAAGTTACAACTTGATTTTCTAGAAATGATGATAGTAAGAAGAATAAGGTCCATAATATCACTGATTACAACTGATAGAAATTCCAGTTTTATCTCTTATCAGAAAGAGGATACCTACTAAAGTGTAATGCACTTGACTGACCTAAACTGAGAAATGGCCTTCATAATTAAGATTACCACTTTCTGCAGAGCCATTGTAATTTGAACTGATCATTTCTTTCATAGTACCAGAATGAGGTTTATGAGGGCTATGCAGTAACCATGGCCTACATTGGCTAAAATAGTAACTCCCAGCAGTCCTTGTAAGTTCCTCTGACTGTCTGTGTCTGCAATAAAAATCTCTTTTGGAATTGTACTCATAAAACCAGAAACTGTAGTTCCAGATTACATACTAATAGTTAATGGCTTTAGAGCTAACATTCAACAAAAATAGTTCTGGCTCTTTCCCCTAGTTAGATATTTGCTCCAGAGTAAGTCACATGATTCTCTTCTGTGAAATCAAGGCTATGGACTAGATAACCTCTAATGTTTTGTCAACTGAAATTCCCCAAGGCTGCATCTGCCTCAGGTTATTTTGAGTGTTGACAAAATGAGTTACGTCCTTTCAACTCAAACCAATATCACTTTTAATTAATTGTAAATTTATAGTAAATATTTTCTTTATTTTAATTATTTTTAAAATTTAATCTGTTGTATTTTTTTACATTACCTTTCAGTTTCCTTATACCTCCCTCCTCAGCAATCATCACACTGTTGTCCATGCCCATGAGTCCTTTTTCATTTTTGCTCAATCCCTCCAATCCCACTAGTTGTCATCCTGCTCTCCATCTATGAGTCTCTCCCCATTTTATTTGTTAGTTCAGTTTGTTCATTAGATTCCACATATGAGTGAAATCATGTGGTATTTGTCTTTCTCTGACTTGCTTATTTCACTTAGCACAATGTTCTCTGGGTTCAACCATACTGTAGCAAAGAGTGAAATTTTCTTTTTAACAGCCTAGTAGAATTCCCCTGTGTAGATGTCCCATAGTTGTTTTATCTGTTCATCTACTGATGGACATTTGACCTGCTTCCATATCTTGGCGATTGTAAATAACACTGCAATGAACACAGGGGTGCTTATGTTCTTTTGGATTAGTGTTTTGGGTTCGTTAGGTTATATTCCCAGAAGTGGGATTGCTGGGTCAAAGGACAGATCCATTTTTAATTTTTTGAGGTATCTCCATACCATTTTCCACAGTGGCTGCACCAATCTGCATTCCCACCAACAGTGCAAAAGAATTCCCCTTTCTCTACATCCTTGCCAGCACTTGTTTGTTGATTTGTTGATGATAGCCATTCTGACGGGTGTGAGATGGTATCTCATTGTGGTTTTATTTGAATTTCTCTGGTGATTACTAAATTTTTTTCATTTTACCTGAGAAAGAACAATACTTTATCTGGAAAGAAATAATATTCTTCTCTTTGCTAGTGTAACAATAGTTTAATTGGGTTAAAAGTGTTTTGTAGTTTTCCTTGTTCTTCCTATAGTATTGTGAATATTGTTTAATTTTTAGGATTAACAATAGAATTTCCTTTGGAATTTCCAAATGATGACAAAACTTGGTTGGCTTACATGCCATTGTTCAAGAGTTTATTGAATACTTATTGTGTATAAGCGCTATGTATGCTATGTAGTGGATATGTGAGAGTGTGCAATACAGCCTGTGAAGGATAGTACATAGGGCAATAGTAGAGAATAATGGAGGGGCCTTTTATATGGGAGTCAGAAAAAGCCTCTCTGAGGAAGCTGTAATCTGAACAGAGAGGAGATGACTGATTATATTAAAAAATCCATAATATTTTCTTTTTTATATTTTGTTTTTTAGTTACAGTTTATATTCAGTATCATTTTGTATTAGTTTCAGGTGTACATTATAGTGGTTAGTATAATATTCCTCATCTATAATACTCTGTACTAATAAATTATTGATATTTTTTCATATATTTTAAGTATTTTCATACCTGTATAAAGGATTAGAATATACTCTGTTATGGGAGGAAAATTGCATATATTAGTCAAATGAAGTGAATGTCTACAACTGAATGTAGAAAAGCTGATGATTCTTAGTAAAATTGAGAGGGAATATTATTATTTAAAAAAACTTTTTAATCGCCACCCAAGGACATTTTTTCATTGCTTTTACAGAGAGAGGAAAGGGGAAAGAGAGAGATGAGAGAGGCAGACAGACAGACAGATAGTCATAGATTGGTTGCCTTCTTATATATTCCCTGAGTGGGGCTGGAACCCACAACTTGGGTATGTGCCCTGACAGGAATCAAACCCATGACCTTTTGGTCTGTGGGACAGTGCTCCAACCAACTGAGCCACGCTGGCCAGGGCGGGGGGACTATTACTTTAATTATGTAGAATGTTGTAAAAGGAGATGATTTTTTTCTGGCCCCTTTGGGAACAGAGCTCATAGGTGGGTTAGCAGGAAATAACACGAATTTCACTGATAATGTCCATATATTTGCTTAAATCATTTGGAAACAGATTTTTTTAAAGATTTTATTTATTTTTAAATAAATAGAGGGCGGTGGAATGGAGAGAAGAAGGAAAGAAACATCAATAGGCTGCCTCTTATATGCTCCCAACTGGGCACATGGCCCACAACCCAGGCATATGCCCTAACTGGGAGTTAGGGCAGTGACCTTTGGGTTCACAGGCCAGTGCTCAATTCACCAAGCCACACCAGCCAGGGCCAGAAACAAATTTTTTTTTTTTTTTAGAAACAAATTTTTTAATAGAGATTGGATAAATAATAAATTTTACAGGCTTTTTGCACAAGAGAAAGGGAAAATCCTGAGGGAATGGAAGCACAGTATTCAGGAAGCAGCTAACATAGGGGAGTGAAAGTGGATAGTGGAAGAAACAGAGTGTTTTTTACTGAGAATACATTCTTTGTTCTCAGAAACCAGAATTAGTCTAGTATCATAGGTAGATTATAAAGTTCCCTCCCATCTGTTCTTTTCTTTCTGTTTTAAAATGTGTGTAATAAAGCCAGATTATCTTTGGAGGAATAGCTGTGTTAGAGTCAGTAATTATTTATTTATGTAGTGTAGGCAACAGGAGAGAAGACCACTTTTCCCTAACTTTTGAGAATTCTGAGACTTCCAAAAACATGTTAATATGTTAGTATTACATATTACTAAATGTTATTAGTCAGGTGAGCCAGATAATGTAGCTTAAACGTTTTATCTTATTTCTCTTTAAGCCAAGGGAAGAGATGGTGTTAAGTGGAAAATATAAATCTGGGGAACAAATTCTTCGTCTGACCAATGAAAGATTTGCTGTTCCAGAAATACTTTTTAATCCTTCTGATATAGGCATTCAAGAAATGGGAATTCCAGAAGCTGTTGTCTATTCAATTCAGAACTTACCTGAAGGTACATAGTTAAAATATTGAGTAGTAATGATATTTTTTAAAAAAACCATAACTCAGTGAGACCTAGAGAAGTGATCTCTTTCTTCTAAATAATTTCAGCAAGTGGCAAGTCTGTTTGATTTGTAATTTCCAGATCCAATAATATACTTGAGTAATTTTTTATTGGCCCTAGGTTATAAATCTGATATAGGAGAAGTCATTACAGTCCACTTAAACTTGAAGAAGTCCATCTCTCCATTAATATTAAATTGTATCCATTTTAGGAAAACTTCAACCAAATTGGCACAGAATAGAACTTTATAACTTAGCAATTTATCTGCTGTTGGTGGGACTGGTTTATTCTTTCTGCTATATTTGGATTGATATACAGGAAGTTAATTTTAATGAGATTGAAGTATGATACTTCATAGTGATGTCTAGGTTCTCCTGAAGCATGATTTAACTAATGTTCTAGAGTTTTAGACTACTTTTATATCTTGGAAATGTCTTCCTAGTTCATAAGGAACACTAGGCAATGGAGAAAATCTAGCACAGGCAATATCCTTTCCTCCCATGTTTAATAAATATATACGTGTACATATATATAATATAAACATAAATTTATATACATATTTACATATAAATATATAGAGAGAACAATGAAGAAGAAAGTCACATAATTGCCAACACCTTAATATAATTATTTCACAACTATATTCATATTAATTTCAATTTTATATGAAGTTACAGTCATGAGATATACAGCATTTTATATTATACTTCTTTAATGTCATGCCAGGTGATTCAGTGTCAAGTATGCAGGAACTCATTCCTTGTTTTGTGAGGTGGGATGGCCAGTATTTATTGTAATAATTCCTGAGAAATTTCCCAGGGGTGCTCAGTAGGCTTTTAATACTGGCTAACATGGCAGTTAAAGTTTGCCATCATGTAACTTTAATGAGTTAAATATTCTTTAAATATTATTATAGATTATGAGTATTTTTCACTATCAAATGTAAGTATTGCACAGTACTTAAATATCTTTTTCAGTGAGATAGCTTGGAAATTTGGATTCCCATTTAAAATGTCGTGAAGGAACTCCTTTTCATCCTTATACTAACTCACAATCTCCTACACAAAGACTCCTTCCATTTTGGGGAAGAATAATTGTAATTATCAAATGCTCACTACTAAAATGTTACTGATTTATGTATAGTTGTGTAATATAGTAAGTAGCCCATAGTTCAATAGCCTTTCTTATAAATATCTATGAGGTCGTATTTCTGTTTAATGTGCTTATTTGTATAAACTATAACTTAATTACAAAAATCTTAGAAATTATCATTTATGTGGTAATAAAAAATTATGTGGTTTCCCAACCAGTAACTGTAATCCTTAATTACTTTAACCTAAGCCCTTATCCTTGCCATTCCAGAAAGATAAACAAACAGATTTTCTAATGCTTTTTTCCTTCCCTTTCTCCTTTTTTTCTCTTAAAGAAATGCAGCCCCATTTTTTTAAGAACATTGTTTTGACAGGAGGAAATTCCCTTTTCCCAGGATTTAGGGACCGGGTTTACTCAGAAGTTCGATGTCTCACTCCAACAGATTATGATGTGTCTGTCGTGCTGCCTGAAAAGTAAGTGTTGGCTCACATGTGATAGAAAAAAACATGGAAGTCATTTTGTAGATGAAGTGGTCTGTCTATAGGCAGACAAGTTTAAAACCTGGTTCTACCATGTTGGTAGGTTTATTTCACCTCTGGGACCCTCATTTTCCTTTTCCCAAACGTTGACATGGGACAAACCTTCCATATCAGTGGGTTCAATGGGGTGATGTATGCAAAGTGGCCACCATTATATAATGGTTGGTACATAATGGGCACTTGGTTAATAGGAGATCACTTCCCTATAGTAAAGTCAGTCCTTACTCCTAAGAGATTTTACAAGCAAAACAATTAG
Organism: Glossophaga mutica; assembly: GCA_039655065.1. Lineage (NCBI taxonomy): Eukaryota > Metazoa > Chordata > Mammalia > Chiroptera > Phyllostomidae > Glossophaga > Glossophaga mutica. The sequence goes on along the minus strand of CM077304.1, from coordinate 16,790,803 downwards.
GTTATTATCTGTTTGAGTTATCTGAAGTGTGTCATTTCTTAAGCGTGTCAACTAGAGAAATTTAAGAACTGACTCATTAAGATAAGTTACATCAATTCATAAGTTCTTTTGAAATGTTTTAAGATAATTTAAAATATTTTTAAAATAACTTTTACATTTATCTAGTTTTTCTTAAATTCAAAACTGTTTTATATGGGCTAGTTACATGGCTGGGGGCAGCAGCAGCAAAACCCATAGCTCTGAGCCCAGCTGCATTCCTGAACAGGCTGCACTGTAGATCGGGGTGTCGCCTCTGCAGCCACCACCCCAGGAGGGCTCCAGGCACTGCAGGGGAGGGTGGGTGCGACACCCTATAAAGTGTGTTTTGACCAAAAATACCCCAACCTTTTATATCCCTCTATCCTGTTTTATGAGAAAAAACAGTAATGTAATTTCCATTTTCGTGGTAAAAAAAAAAAAAAGTAAAATTTTAGAGCTGTAAGAAAAGCTTACACATCATCCTGTTCAATGTTCTTACTTTATAAGTAAAGAAACAAGGGGCTCATGAGTCGGCAAAGGCTTTACAGTGAGTTAATGGTGGTGAGCAGACCAAAACCCATTTCTCTTTCGTTGGGGCAGGAGCTCTAAATAACCCCTCTCTCCCAAGTCTTAAGTGGCAGAGTTGCAAATAAGACCCTGAAACCCTGGCTTAATTTTAGAGTTTTGTTTTAAAGCCAAAGTAAAATTTTTAAAAATCTACAGCAGTTAACAGAAGGTCCTCATCTGATCACTTAGTTTTGTAGCTATCAGATAAAAGAATAAACAACCATTAGATTTTGAAATGTTTTTTTATCAACATTAATGTTCATACACTCTGTGTGGAAGAGTTTGGAGCATATTGAATTTATATCCTGCATTTTAAATGTAAGTTGTGCCCATATTACAGGCCAAGGGATGCACAAAAGTAATTTTATTCTTTATTCGTCAAATCTTTATTGCACATCTATTGCGTGTGTGTATGTGTGTGTACGTGTGTGTATAGTCTGTCCAGAAAAAGTCCAGCCATTATTAATATAACCAGAATGGTTTGCATGACATTGATGTAACCTGGCAGCCAGGGAGAGTGGACGGGAATGCACAGGGGTGAACAATGATAACTTCACTGTACCAGTCAGTGGGGGCAGTAAACAGCATTGAGTGAGCATGTGTACTGTGTAGCCATTGCATTCAAAACAAATGAGCAAGTAGAGCAACAAATTTACATCAAATTTTGCATTAAGCTTGAACACTTCCCCATGGAAACTATTGGGATGATTCAGAAGGCTGCAGCTGTGGGCATCTGGTGATTGGCAGCTTCATCTTGAAAACATGCCTGCTCATGCATCACGTGTAGTGCAGAGTTTTTTGGTGAAACATCAAATCACCCAGGTGACTCAGCCCCTGTACAGCCCAGATTTAGCACCCTGTGACTTCTGGCTTTTCCCCAAACTAAAATCTCCTTTGAAAGGGAAGAGATTTCAGACTGTCGATGAGATTCAGGAAAATATAATGGGGCAGCTGATGGCAGTTGGGAGAACCATGTCAGGTCCCAAGGTGCCTACTTTGAAGGGGACTGAAACATCATTGTCCTATGACAAGGTACAATGTTTCTTGTATCTTACATCTTCTTCAATAAATGTCTTTTTTTCTTATTACATTCAGGCTATGTGTGTGTGTATGACTACATATACACACACATATACGTGTGTGTGTATTTTTCCTAAGGTTAGGAAATGCAGTAAATACAATAAGGAAAACACTTAACTTTTTTCTTTCTCATTTTTTTAGATTTGAAACTGAATTGGGGATAGAAGAATAGTAGAAATATAATTGAGTCATAGCACAAACTACAAACTTGCTTGTAAATAAAGCCATGTTCTAGTTTAACATGTTCTAGTTTTACTTACTGTCCATGTCCTACCATGTAACTGTTTATCATGCCCTGTGTTTTCCAAATGCCTCATTTATTAGAGGCAACATAGTATAGCAGCAAAGCACAGACTGTGTGAAGACAGTTCCCGGTTAAATCCTACTTCCAGACTTAATCTCTCTGAACCACATTTTTTAAGTCTATAATATAGGAATTACAATAGGTATTTATTTCATGGGTTGCTGTATGAATTAATAAGATGTCGTATCTTTGCCACATACAGAAAAGTTAGACTCAGTTATGACAGTGTTTTTTGTTTTATACATTTTTGATCTTTTGCTTATATTCCTGTTTTTTATTAGAATTCAGGGCACAGGGAAAAAAGTCAAAAGAACACTTGCCTGTAGTGTTGACCAAGGTTCTTTCTGGGTTTGCTTTAGTCCTGTGAAGTTTATGCTTATTTCCATACTTCAAATGATTTTCTGTTGGGTAGCGATTGCTACATTTTAGTTATTAACATTTTTTTGGCTTTTTAGTTCTATAAGATCATCTGGATTCATTTATTTTATCTTTATTTTTAGCCCTATTACTTACTCCTGGGAAGGTGGAAAACTGATATCAGAGAATGACGATTTTGAAGATATGGTGGTAACAAGAGAAGATTATGAAGAAAATGGACATAGCATCTGTGAAGAGAAATTTGATATTTAAGTAACATTTCTGAATGAAAGTTTTGGCTGGTTGCAACAAAGGTTCAATTTAAATGTTCTTTTTAAAGGAGGGTAAGGGCCTGTGCTCCCTTTTATCTTAAGATAAAGACTTGAACTTATGTAAATACTTTGATCCATGGCTAATTTTCAAAGGTTTCTAAGGTAGGTTATTAAGTGGACTGTAACTCGGCCCATATTTTCATTTAGGAGCTAGACTACTGTAACAATGCTTATGTTGTTTCTGAGAGTAGGTCACCTTACATTAGAAGATGAAAGAGTGAATGCATTTTAAGTTTCATTCTTCATAGCTGAAAGCAGAAACTTAACTGTCCCACTGGTTAGTTTTCCTTTGGAGGTCATTTTGTGTGACTTTGACTAGGAATTGGCCAGTGTTTTCAGTCTGATATGATTTCTCTCTCTTTTAGAACCAAGTATTTTACTTTAAAGTTGTCATTTTTATTTGCATATATACTAAAGTTGGAAAGACCACTCATATGTGGGTTTGATGTTTATTTTTTACTCAGAGTAAGTTTGAAAGGGTGTAGACCAAAGCCCATTTACTGAAGTGTTTTTGGTCACTACTCTGTTGGCAGAAATCTGTTATTTCACTCATAAAAATACCGCACCATTTTTTGGGATGAAACTAAATTCGAAGTTAACTTGGGGTTGTTAAAAACCTTATACAAATGCTGGTGTTTAGTTTTAAAAACTCTTATGTAATCTACAGTATGTAAGGTGTTAAAAGGCTCTGGCTTTTCAATTTAGGGTAACAGCTTACAGTGACATTAACAAATGGGGCAGGCAGGCTCCTTTGATTGCAAACAGTAAAAACTCCTTTGCTTAGGGCTATCCTAAGCAAAACAACGTTTATCAGCAGGATAGAGAACAGCTCATAAAATCTAAGAAAAAGCTGGGCAACCCTGACTGTATGGCTCAGTGGATTGGGTGTTGTCTCACAAACTGAAGGGTAGCAGGTTCGATTCCCAGTCAGGGCATAGGCCTAGGTTGTGGGCCAGGTTCCCAGTTCAGGGTGTTCGAGAGGCAACTGATTGATGTTTCTGTCTTGTATCAATGTTTCCCTCTCTTCTTCTCTCCCTCCCTCTCTAAAAATAAATAAATAAAATCCTTAAAAAAAAAAAAAAGAAAAGAAAAAGCTAAACCAACAGCCTTAAGAATGAAAACCAGGTAAACTTAGGTATCTAGGTTATAGAAACTAGGGGACAATCCATATAGAGCCCTGCCATCAAAATAGCTCAGCTTCTGTATTTTCTGTTTGGCCTTGTGCTCAGTAATCAAATTCCACCAATCTTTTTTTAAGTTAGGATCATGCATCTACCCCAAAGCTTTAGGGACTTTGATAGTCTTATTAAGACTGGCTACAGTGAAAGAAGGAAGTTTCCCAAAGGAAAATTAATGTGAAGAGAGAGATGTTGGGAAGAGTAAAAGAGCTGTGTACAACAATTATATAGTGGATTACATTGGGTTAGGGCCAGGTCGCTCCTTCCTAGACCTAGGTTGGTTATTATTACAGAGTTGCAGATGGAATGTGTTTGTCTGATACCCAGTTATTGTAATTTGTGGACAGTGTAGCAAAAAGATGCTGGTGGGAGAAAAGAAGCTTTTGCAACCATGCATTGTAAGAGTGCTAGAATTTCAAGGTGATGTGGTTAGAGGTAAAATGATAAGCCCCCATTTACGGGGTTTTCCTTGACTTGTCGGTATCTCATCTGAGACAGGCAGAATACTATCATAACCAACCAGATGTTTACGTGTGAGGAATCAGGGCATCCCTCAAAGCTGCATTCCCGAAACATGCCCTCGCCTGAAGTCTTCTGTTGTGTTGTACTGAGAATGATGCATGTGCGTTCACATCCTTACTATAGTACACTGTAATTTCTGTATACAGTGTAGGTCTCCTAGTATTCCTTTTTGAGACCACAAAAATTCATTTAAAAAAATCTTGACCCAAGGATATTTCCATTGATTTTAGAGACAGGAAGGCAGAGAGGGAGAGAGAGAAACATTGATGTGAGAGAGAAATATCAATCAGTTGCCTCCCACGTGTGCCCTGACTGGGGATCAAACCCACAACCTAGGTATGTGTCCTGACTTGTCCTTATTTGAGGGGTGCTGAATACCACCAGAGAGACACCAAACCCAACAAACAATAGTGAACCCCTAGGGAGGAAAATAAGCAAAAAAAAACTTTACAAGTAATATTCTCTAAGGGACTGGTGAAAGAATTGGATGTATTACAACAAGAACAGGTTGCTATTGTAACAGTGGGGAATTGTAAACCACCCCATCATTCTTTTGACATTGTTTCTGTAAATGCTGACTCTAATAAGTAGCCTGTAGATAAATAGCATGTTTGTATAAGGATCCTAGGAACTAACTTCAAAAGATACAGCCTCTGACCTTCAGGCATCCAAGCTCCGAGCCATTTGTTGACTTTCATCTGTGGAGCCAGGATGACGTGGAGCCAGGATGACTAAACCAGGATGATGCACATTGTACCGTCACTTGCCTTATAGGAATGGACTGTACCCATCTGCATGTAGAGAACTTTTTAACCCCTTCCCTTGATCTCTTTGTTTTGCTTCCCCTCTTCCTCCTTATAAAAACCTCTGCTTGCACTGAAATGTGGACGTAGTTATTGAGACATGAGTCCTCCATGTTCCAGATGGCTGGCATCTGAATAAACCATTTTCCTTTACACTAGCACCTGTCTCACAAGTTTGGCGTTCATAGCAGCAGGAAGTCATACCTGCGTTCATTTACACTATAATAGATAGATTGTAGAAATTGAAGGTAGCGATTACTTATGTTTAATTGATGGGTCGAATAGCAGAACAGACACTACTAGACTGAAAAATAGAAAGCTGAGAGAATTTCCCCAGAACGTAGCACAATTGGGCAAGGACTGGGATGGCTGGGGAAAAAGGCTGATTAATATCCACAGTATTGGCTATGCTGTCCACCTAGAGCCTTCTTTGTAGAAGAGGACTCTGATGGATTCTCACACTGAACACAAATATCCTTGCACTTGCCGCTTATTTTGAGATGCCCGTTCACATACTTCTTTCCTAAGGCTTCTAGTTCCCAGGTTTCTTGTCTTTAGTTGTCTCGTCTCTGATCCTCCAATTAACCTATTAGCTATCATTTCCAGCCATATCTTTATGCAAAGTGAACAACTGGAAATGCTGCCCTCAGTTTTCCTCCCTGGGGTCATTTCCCTTCCCACTGTTGGTCAGTCATGCACAGCAACATGCCATGGTCAAGTGGAAGTGGTATACCAAGTTGGGACTCGGGTTGGATAAGTCAATTGCATGATCTTGCACTGAGAGTAATTACTCATACTGCACTATTTAACTTTCCCTCAACTCACATCTGTGATGTCATGGAGGTTCCCTAATGCCACAGAGAGAATTCAAACCTGATTTATCAGTGGTTCTGCGTGAGACGGCTGGCACTGCCAGAAGTGGAGTGTTGGCATAGATCAGACATTGAGTTATACACGTGTGAGAGAATCAATTAGACAACAAAGAGTTGCCTAATAGTGTCACTGATGACGGAATTGTCAAGTGACAGAGTTGGAGCTATAAGACCAACTTTCTGGTTTTGTGTTCAAAAATCCCCCTGGCAGACAAGCAATTGCATAGTGAAAGCACCTCCAATTCCACTCTGAGAGCATATGGGAGGAAAGATTTCTAGAAAAAAAGGTCTCAAGAATAGCTGTCAATCTTGAACATCACGTATATAAATTGTATGAGTGAAAAGTGTTGTCTTAACACTTACTTCTTTGAGTTAGAAAATCTTTTTACCTGGATAGTACCTGAGAATGAATAATCTAAGAAGACTAAGTAGTAATAAGCACTATGAATCAGGCTGTTAGTTCTCACAGAAATTTACTAAATATTATATCAGGAGGTAAGCTGCACAATGAGCAGAGCTGGATTTTATTTATAGAGGGAAAAAAATAGTTTGCACATAAGTCCTTCAAAAGGTTTAGCCTAAAATTTGAATGACAATACCTTTGGGGATTCTATTTAAGCCTGATAACTGTAATTTATGGAGCTGTCACTAGGTGGAGTGGCACTTCTCGGTTAGGAGTTAATGCCTCAACCTTCAAAACCCATTCAGTAGAAGACATTTTTTTCTTTGTAAACAAGTTTAATCAAATAGTGGTATATGTTGAAAATAAGCCCCATTAGGAAATGTCATTCAGTTTAAATAGTAATAAATCATTTCAAGCATTGCTGAACAACCCTAACTTCTAGTAATTCTACTATTTCTAAATTGGATTTTACCTTAATCTGGGGTAGTCAGTTGCTAACATTTTCCTTTCTGAACCCAAATAGGTCACTAGTAAATCCAGGTCCCCGACTCCAGAGCCCATTCTCTCATTGTCCACCATCCTACCTGCTCTCCCTCAGACCTCTGATATTTCTGGTCCAGTCTTACAAATACAAACCTATGCGTGTATATTTTTATTCTAGAGATTAAAAGCAAAACTGAGGCTTAGAGGGAAGATATTTACTTAAGGTTACATATAATCTTCGAATCATCAGATCCAAGGACATGGTAATATATTTAAAGCACTCCTCAAGTACCAGCCATTCATAGTGATGGGGAGCAATTCCCCACCCAACTTGCACAGAACATTAAATAGCAATTTGCCTAATAATGAGACTCTTTCCCCACATGCCTCCAGTTGAGAGAGAAGGATGGGGGAAGAGAGAGGAAGGAGGAAAGGAGGGTGGGAGGAAGAGAAAGGAAAGGAGGGAAGAAAGAAGAAAGCCATAAAATACTCTAGGGACTGAAGAATTTAGAGAAGGCAAAATCATGGTTTTAGGTAGTCATGAATTTTAAATTTGTGGATTTTAAAATCTGCTTTCTAAGTCTTACCCTATTTAGATGATTCACAGTGTTTAACTTATAGTAGCCTAAGAGGATATCTTAAAAATAATATATGCAAAGGAAAGTACATGTTTTCTCTAAAGAACTCATGTATGAAGTGTTCCTTTTCTGTGAAAAAAATTATATTAAATATACTGGATCGCTAATAGCACATTTAATACATGACTTCAGCAGCATTCCCTTTTAAAGTTAAAAACTTGCCTAACATTTTTTTTTGGAAGATTGCTCTTTGCACCTTCTGAATATATAGTGTATAGTATTATTAACTATAGTCGCCATGCTGTACATTACATCCCGAGGACTAATTTATAACTAAGTTTGTACCCTTCACCACTTTCCTCAACATTTTAAGCATGATTACACTTACAATGCTTGGAGGCTAACCTGCCCCTGAACTGTATGTATGGTGGTTTGAGAAAACCACCAGACATTTGTTTACATTTACAAATTGTAGTTTTCTGCCACAAAAACATTAATGCAAAGCTTCCCAACAGTAATTTTGAAATTCCTTAAAAAAAAAAATAAATAACTCCTTACCCCTCCAATACCCCTTTACTCCAATTCCCCTCCTCCTCTTCCAGGCAAACCCTTGGTCCTGTGCCCTTGAACCCATTTCCTTCTGTGTCTGTCCTCCAGGGCCTGGCTCCATTAGGCATCTATTTTTTCCTTCAATATCCCCTTTATTCTGCTGTGTTCTTCTCAATAGATGAGTGTGATCAAATCTCTGGCTTGACTTAGTATTGACCCCGTAATTGGTCAGTTTCTCTCTTCCCCTTCTTATCATAGATCCACTCTTTACTTCTTTGTTTTGTTTTGTTTTGTTTTGTTTTGTTTTTTGTTTGCTTGTTTGTTTTTCACTCTTTACTTCTTTATCCATTCATTCCTTTTCATCCCGTTGCAACCTGGCTTCTGCCCCTCAAGCTACTAAATCAGCTCTCACTAACTGGCTCCTGATAGTAAGTGGCAGTCCTAATTTTCTGCTACATGGAATCCTACTTCTTAAAATGGTATATTTCCTTGATTTTATGGGCACAACATCACCTAATTCCCCTCCTAACATTTCATTTTTGTCTCATTCATAGATTCCTATTTACCTAACCCTTGCGACTAGTACCCCTTAATGTTTTTTTTCCTTGTGTTGATGGGAGAGACCTGGTTCTTCTTGCTGACGCATCTAAAGAATTACATATCAGCAAATCTAGTAATCAGTTTATTAGTGACCTGTTCCCATGGAAGAGAACAGGACTGGGTAGAATAGGGGATGAAAGGCAAAGTTTCAGGGCAAAGCAGGATGACATAAGCAAGAGCGGCTGAGGACAAGGGTGGCAAGGCCCCGGGCAGCCTGAGGCCTGGTGGCCAGAGGCCCAGTGGCCCGAGAGCCAAGAGCACCCAGAGCCCCCGAGAGAGAGAGTCCTTTGTTCTGAGGACTTACGTAGTTGGTGGGATAGGAGGAAAAAAGTTACATATTGATTAACGGGTAAATGTGGTGCCAGCTTTCCTGGGGGAATGTGACTACCCAAACTCAGGTATGTGTGGGGATCTGTTAGCCCTAATCCTTATCTTGCTCCAGACCCCATTTGTTCATCTTGTTGTAAAACAAATACATGACAGGAGGCAGTTAATTAAAATTGGGGCACTTTCCAAAGTTATTTATGGGATCTTTCTGTAAGCATCAGGGACTCCCTCGTAAAACAGATAGTGACCAGAGGTAGGCAGTTAACCAAAGTTGTTTTATGGGCTCTTTCTTTGGGCACCGGGGACCCTCTTCCACATTCAGACCTTGGGATGATGAAAGCACAGTTTCAAGGCTTTCTTTCCCCGATAGTGGAAATGCTACATAGAATTTCAAGGTCTTCCCTTCTTTCTTGTTAACATAAAGTTTCTTGTGATGTTGGAACACCTGGCAATATTATCAGACCAAGCTCAGGACTGCTGAGTTAGCACGTGAGACTTGTCTCCTTCCTCCTCCCTGCCTCGGTTTACTATTTACTCTACCTAATTGGTAAAAGGCATTTCCTGGCAACCAGGGTGCTAAATGCTGGCCAGTAACAGTATTGCAGTCTCAGAGTTCTTTCTATGCTGTCTCCTGCCTCACCTGGACTTCTTATTTTACTCAACATACTCTAAATAATCTCAGTTTTCACATGCTCCCAGATATTTAGCTTTAGCTCATATTTCTCCTGAGCTTCAAAATTGTACAGCCAGCTTCCTTGCAGAAACTCTTGACTAGGATGTCCCACACGTATCAAAAGACCAAAACAGATGCAATCATCTCCGTAAACATTAAACATGTTCCTTTTCCTGTATCTGAATTGGCGGCAGTCACCCCACCTGGGAACTTGAGAATCATCTTTGAGTCTCTTTGAGTCACCTTTCTCCCCCGACCTCCAGATACAATCAAGTGTTGCCAATTTTACTTCCTAAATAGCTCTCAAACCCGTTCCCTCCTCTTCATTCCTTGCCTCTGTCACACTACAGGCCCGTATCACTTCTCCCTTGGACTGTTGTAGCAGCCTCCTAATTAAGAACTCTGCCTCCAGTTCCACTGGGCAACCTTCCTCCAAACTGGGGCTAAGCATGCTCTACCTACAATATAAACCTGCCCATATCGCTTCCTTAAAAATAACTTTCAGTGTTCTCCAACTGCCTCGTGAATCGTCGGATGCTGAATAAGGCCCTTCATGATCTCACATCATCTAGCTTCAATTCCTGGCAACCCCTTGGCTGCAGTTGCCAGCACTTACCTATTTTTGCTCACAATGTTCCTTGCGTCCAGCATATCCTTCCCTTCACTACTTTCTTGGTTTACCTAACATTTACTGATTCTTTAAGGCTGCTGCTAAGCATCATCCCTTCCACAAGCCCAGCCTGTTCACCCCAAATGAGATCAGGTAATTCTTCTCCTCCAGGCTTCCATGACCTCCTCTGGCTTGAACGTATAACTATTCTGTGTATTATGATTGCTTTATAATGGTTGTCTCTCTCATGCATCAACTCTTTCAATGACTTAATTTATTCAAAAAATATCTAGAAACATCTCTGTGCCAGTCACTTTGAACGTTGGAACATGAAGTTACTGCAAGCAGAGGCATTATCTTAGACATCTTAGTATTTTTCGGTGTTTATACAAAGTCTGACACATAGTAAATATTCAAAAATATTTGGTGACTAATTGAATGGATGACTATTTGATATCAGGAGCATTTTACATCGACACCTGAATTTCAAGTAATCAATTACTTAATAATTCAAGTACGGGGAAAAGTGTATACATCACAAAACACATATGATTTAAAAATTCATTAAATTCTGTATTGATGTATTGTGCCAGTTTTACTGAATGAGGGATAAACTTCAAGAAGACACAAAATAGTTAAGATATTTAGGGAAAAATATCAGGTAACTTCATTTTTCAAGTGCTTGTAGTACACGGCACTGTGCAAAGCACTTCTATTCACTATCTCCCTTTAAAGCATATTGTCGAATGGAAATAAATATTAAAATGCCTATAATACCTCGATTTTCTGCAAAAGCCAAAAGTAATCAAAAATTGAATATGAAAACCTAACATAGTAATGGCAGCCAAATAAAGTTTGTTTTGAAGTTAGTTAGGTGGTATCAAATTACTCCAAAAAGATTCCTGATATTAGGTTCAGAATACTTAGTATCGTCATTTAATTGCATCAAGCAGACAGGATGCATGTGGTTGTCACAAGCCCTGCGTTTGAAGAAGGGTGTGAGAGAAAATAGCGTATATTAGCCACAAAATTCCCAGTAATTCACAGAAATAAATGTACGCCCTACTCCATGAATGCCTTAGAAATCTTTTTTTTTTAAAGGAATAAATGTCACCTACTTTTCTAGTTGGCCAAGTCACTTAATCATCTCTCTAAGCTTCAGTTACCTTACATATAAAGTGGGATAATAATAATACTTCCACAGTAGAATACCGTATAGAATTAAAACTTTCATAAATTCATGTTAGTGCTCAGCACAGTGTCTGACACATAGTAGGGCTTGATATTAGTGTCAAGTAATATTAAACCTTAATAATGTTGAATATTTAAATGATAATGTAATTTAAATATTTATAGGTATAATATTTATTAATATAAATATTTACCCTATGAAGTAGTTGCTATTATTACTCCTATTTTGTAAGGGAGGAAGCTGAGGCATAAAGAGGTTAAATTTGTATTGAATCTGTTTTTTAGTTCAAGGAAATCCTAAATAAAGGGATCAGATCAATTGCCATAGGACACTGAGTGAAAAATATCATGAAGTCTATTCAACTGCAGGTCGAGCTCCTCCTCTATAAAACTCGGTCATTTCTCACAGGGGAGGAGAGAAGGGAAGAGGGAGTGAAAACCAATAGGAAGACTCAGAGAGTCAGAAAAAGAGACAACAGTGCAGGAGCAAGGAGGCGGCAGATGGGTAGGTAATAAGATGAAAGGGAAATGGGACTTGGGAGCAGCAATGAGAGAGAGAAAATGTTCACCTTTGTAGAAGAAAGGTATCAAACAAAGGGTTCCAAAACAGACTAGAGAAGAACTTGCTCTGGAGGTAGTAACAAACAGCCTCAATGTAACCACCTTATTTTATTTTATTTTTATTTTTATTTTTATTTTTATTTTTTGGTAACCACCTTTTAAAACATATATTTATTACATCCTCACCCTTAGCTTCCATCCAACTTACTTGGCTATAACAGTCACTGATAAAGAAGGAACAAGTCTGAATCAATACCTGATATGGCACGTGAATCTTCTGCATGTAGAAGTTTCTTCAGTTTCTTACTAACCAGGTTCAATAAAGTAACTGGTATCTACATAAAATCAGGTATTTTCAAATATTTAATATTAAATTTTTTCTAGCCCAGAACCCAACATAGAAAAAACTTTATTTTTTATTTTATTTTTTAGATTTTGTTTATTTATTTTTAGACAGAGGGGAAGGGAGAAAGAGAGGGGGAGAAACATCCATGTGTGGTTGCCTCTCACACTCCCCCTATTGGGGACTCTGGCCCACAACCTAGGCATGTGACATGATTGGGAATCCAACCTGCCACTGTTTGGTTTGTGGGCCAGTGCTCAATCCACTGAGCCACACAAGCCAGGGCTATTTTTTATTTTGTTTAAAAAAACTTGGTATTTTTGAGCAATGAATAGTGGAAGAGAATTTCAGCTGGGAAGGAGGAGTGGGTACCAGAAGGTCTATGATTATGAAAGACATGAATATTTGAAATTTTTTTAGAATTCTTACAATCCCATTTTCTACTTTCATGTGTGAACTATATCCGAAACTTGGTTAACCAGTCATTAGTGTAATGTTCACCTATAAAAAATTATTTATGGTACCATAATAGCTCTGATCTAAATAATCTTACATTGTAATTACATGGTCAATATGTAAATAATAGCTCTAAAGTACATTAAGACATTATTTTCTTAAAATAGATAAATGCTTCTTTTCCAGTTTTGGTCATGCAAGGGTAGTCCCAGATTACAACTTGTGTCTGGGGGAAATAATCCCTCAGCTAATGTTGTTACAGAGGGCTCTCCCTACACCTACCAATGCTGAACCTCACTCATGTCTACGTAGCTCCTTCATCCTGGACACCAGGCTACCTGTACATTAGCTTCTATACTCTTGCCAATTTCAAGTAATGAAGCTGTCCCCATTAATTCATTCCATCATTCAATGAAAATTTAGTGAGTGATTGAGATGTTCCAGGCACTGTTCTAGGTGGTAAACACATCAAGTTTCTTTTTTTTAAACCCTGTTTTTTTTTTATAAACAATTCTATTTTTTAAAGAGATTTTATTTATCTTTTTATTTTCAGAGAGAGGGGAAAGGAGGGAGAAAGAGAGGGAGAGAAACATCAATATGTGAAAGATACATCGATTGGCTGCCTCTCATGCATCCCTAACTGGGGACCTAGCTCAGCAACCCAGGCCATGTGCCCTGACTGGGAATTGAACCAGTAACCTTTTGGTTCACAGGCCAGTACCCAATGCACTGAGCCACACCAGCCAGGGCAGCAATCTCCCTCTTTATTGTAATATTTTACTATAACATCAAAGAGTATCTTCTTCTGTATACTCCATTCTTGTTTTTTCATTTCTATTTTGCATAAACTGCTGATTAACTGAAACTATTAACTGGTCAGGGAAATATTCCAAGTATTGAACTGCTGCATTAAGCCAGTTATCAATCCTAAAGGAAAAATGCAAAACAAAACAAAAGAAACTTTTTCAGAGAGTCAGTTCAATACATTTTGCAGGATGAATGAAGTGAATAAGAGGGAATGGCTTTTTTCCTCACCAAATACCACCATACCTTTTTATGCCTTTATTTTCAAGGTGTTAAAAAATTTTTGGCCACCTTTTCATTATTTCTAATTTTGTTAGATTTTGTTCAGAGGAGTTCATCTGTACTTCTCCATTCATTACTAGTGTCCCTGGCTTTTCCCACTATAATAATTAGGTGCATATGGTTCTATTATTATTTAAAAATAAGATACCAAATATTTCCCCAAAGAAGATGCACTGTTTATCCTACTATACACTGTCTCCTCTTTCTTCTCTCTCCACCCCAGTAAGAGATTTAGGATAGTTTTACTCCTGCCTTCCTACAGTGATGCCTTCGAAAGGCCTTTAATTCCCCCTTCTCGTCTATTACCTTCTCAGCCGCCCAGGTTTTGCTGTGATAGGTTACTATTTACTAAAATTTCCCTTAATAGTATGTCCCCTCTGTTCTGACTTCTTATTTAGTGCTTACATTTTTATACATTCCCACATAGTCTTGCACGTCAGCTTGGAATTAATGTGTGTGTGTGTGTGCATGTGTACAAAATGAGACAGAAAATAGTAGGAGCCGGAATCAAAGTTCATTGCCTAACAAAGTTTCCTCTGCTCTTCATCTCCATTTTGGGGCTTCGGATAAGGTTCCTCAGTGACATATTCTATGAATTCTTGATAATACTCCAGAATCTTTCCTTCTTTTCTCTTCCTTTATCCTCCCACCTTTCCTTCCTTCTCTTTTTTCTGCCCTGACAGGTGAATGGTGTATCTTCCCTAATTAGTGTGAGTCATTATCTTCTAGATCTTAGTGTTGCAGAAGAGAAGATCAATGACAATTGGATGGTTTTTCTGTTGCAGGTAACCTATCCTTTCTGCCTAGAAGCTTATAAAGGCAGATTGGCTGCTGTTTCCTGCAGAGGCATCCAAAGAAATCCTGTTTTGTTTTGTTTTGTTTTGTTTTGTTCTGTTTTCTGATGTCTCTATACTCTACCTGACTCAAAGGCTGGGGAAGGCTCAGTTCTTTGTGTGGGCCTTTTTTTGCCTATTGTGAATTAGGGAAACCTGTCATGTGCAAACAGCACCACAGTTGACTAAGTGGGTTTATAGGTCTCATTACCAAGTTCTTCTCAGGGTCTGATGCTTTCTGGTCCTTACCCTTAGAGTCTGATGTTCTTTTCTTCTTTGGACCACATGGAAAAAAGCATCATATCAGCTCTCTCTGTTGGAATCCCTACTACTACCCAAAGTCTTATATCAGCAGTTCGGAGCAGTAAGAGTGACGAATATTTTAGAGTTCAGAGAAAAGAGAATGGAGCATCATTCAAGTTATAAGGTTTCCTGAACCCCTTCCCCACAAATAAGGCTGATTTTATGATAGGGCTTCTCTCCTTGGGCTGCAATGTTCTGTTTCATAAATGTCTCCCTTACTAGACTGTGGATTCTTTTAGGGCAGAAATAAGTAAACTGGTAGAAACTGATAATAAATGTTATCTACAGCCATAAGAAGGAAACGATAGAACTTTGGAAAATGCTCAGCGCTGGTGCAGAGAGAAGATGATTGTGAAATCATGACTGAATTCTTATGAATGAAAAACCCTGATCTCCAGATCTTCTTGCAGGTCACAACCAGGGACTTTCTGTTAGATCAAGTGAGAATTCACAGTGACTAATTTATAAAACAGAGATGGTGTTAGCTTATACATATGGATACATTCTCACCTCTTAAAATACCAAAGATGAAATATGCAAAAAGCCTTTTAAGTTATAAATTATTTGACAATAAAAATTGTCACTTACCCAGGTCCACAGAAACTTGGAATAATATCTCCATCTAGACAAGTATTTGAGATAACAAGATCTCCCTCTTTATTTAATTGAAGATTTTTGTGTTTTAACTGTTGGCTACAAAATATTTTCCATGAATGGAAGGTGAATCAATTGAAGAATATATAACAATGTTTTTTTGTTTCCAAAAATCTTCTATGGTTTAGAGAGAGAAATAATGTAACTACCAGATGGAGAAATAACACACATTCAAGCAATATTATAAAAATTTCCATTTCTAAGTAATACAAAACAAAGAAATATATTATTTATATATGATGGATTAATTTAATGCTAGGATGATTTAAATTTTCTAAATTACAATTTTTATTTTCAAGAATGACCTTTAAATAGACATCAGGAGCATAGTGATTGTATTTTCTGGTTATGTTGCTTGTATAGTAATATTGTCTAACTTCTATGGCCAACGATAGTTTAATTACACATATAAAAAGCTACTGATCATGCTAATAAATAAATTATATAACAGAGAATACGAGGTTGCTAATTATAATTTTATTCAAAGTAGCACAGATAATTATAGTTTATTGTTTTAAATTAAAATACAGTATTAGGGTAATCTTAACTTGGGTTTCTGGTCATTCCTGTTAAGTTTTTCATTATCCTAATCATCAGATCATAATTAATATTTTAAATAAAGCAAAAATCATAAAAGCAACAGCTATAGTAAATCTCTTGCAAAGACCCCAAACCAAGTAGCCTATGCATTAAATTTGAACCATAGCCATGTTTTTTTGGGGGGGTGGGTTATAAGCATTTTGAATAAAATTAACTTGTATAAAAATGGGGGATTTCATACAAAGTTATGGTTTCAAGTTTCTCTTTAAAATAATCTCATAACACTGGGCTTGAATTAATGCCTGACCAAAGTCAGCTGACAGGAAACTGTGGGTACCCCCTTTGCACCTGCATGTCATTCCTAGTTCACCACAAACCCCACCGTTCCCCACTGTTCCCATGAAGCTGAGTGTCAGCTACCGTTTTCATAGTTTGTCCTGTTGATTTTGCTACAATACAAATCAATTTCCCTGTATTTATATCTCTGTGTTAAGTGGGGAAAGGAAAAACAGCCTGAGTCGGCCATATATTTCAGGCAAAACAACAGGACATATTTTTCCTATATATTTGATAATTAAGTACTCATCGGCTCTCTGATCTGCCTGGCTCCTAAAATCATCTCAGTTTGCTACCTGTGAGTTACTTGCCAAATGTAAATCAAATTAACAATCTTTTAGTAAAGACTTGTGATCATAAATAGCCTCTAACCAATCAGACCACATTTTTCAATACCAACCTTTGGGCACAGCACTGAACCAGGTGTTATAAAAATATATAAAAATTAGTGGGCTTTCAGCAGCCACATTCTAAGTAAGGAGGCAAAGATAGCCACCTATGAAAAGGATGAAGACAAATTTTATCAAGTCACCAGGAGTATACGTTATATATTATGAATAAGTCCAAAAATGGGGGGAAAAACTATCCTTCAAATGCATGAAGACAGAACACTCACTTATTTAACAAATATTTATTGAGACCTACTTTTGTGGTAGGCACTGTTCTGGGTGCCAGGGATATAGTAAGTAAAATGGGAAAAAATCCCTGCTTTTTTTTTTGTTAAGATTTTATTGGACTTCCAGCCAAGATGGAAGCATGGGTAGATATGTTTTGCTTCCCCACACAACCAAAAGAAGGACAACAAGAAATTTAAAAATGAAAAGCGATGAGAACTGCCAGAAAATCTAACTATGTAGAAGTCCAACAAACAAGGAGTTAAAGAAGAAACATTCATCCTGCCTGGTAGGAGAGGCAGAGATGGGCAGCCAGGGCGGAAAGGATGTGCAGAAGGGCGATGAACTGGGTGGGTGAGGCAGTGGCTGGCGAACCAGACATCCCACATTTGTGTGTGGATAAGCCATGTGGAAAAATGGGAGCGAGACACACCAAGCAGCTATGGGTCCCAGTGAGGGGAAATAAAGCCTCAAAACCTCTTACCGAATAAAACTGTGGTGGTTGCAGCGGAGGGAGAAACTCCCAGCCTCACAGGAAAGTTCGTTTGAAAGACCCCCAGGGTCCTAGAACATACACAAACCCACCTACCCAGGAACCAGCACCAGAAGGGCCCAATTGCTTGTGGGCAGTTGGGGATGTGACTGAAAGGAGTATGAGAACTGAGCATGAAGCATTGTTTCCTCTTGGACCCTCCCCTACGTACAGCTCGACAACGTGGGTTGCCCCACCCTGGCGAAAACTTAAGGCTCTGCCCCTTATAACAGGTGCGCCAAGACAAACAATATGACCCAAACGAAAGAACAGATCAAAGCTCCAAAAATAGAACTAAGCAATGAGGAGCTGGTCAACCTATGAGGTGCAGAGTTCAAAACACTAGTGATCAAGATACTCACAGAAATGATTGAGTATGGTCTCAAAATAGAGGAAAAAGTGAAGGCTATGCAAAGTGAAGTAAAGGAAAATGTACAGCGAACCAACAGTGAAGGGAAGGAAACCAGGACTCAAATTGACGATTTGGAACACAAGGAAGAAATAAACATTCAACCAGAACAGAATGAAGAAACAAGAATTCCAAAAAATGAGGAGGCTTAGAAACCTCTGGGACAACTTTAAATGTTCCAACACCCAAATCATAGGGGTGCCAGAATAAGGGGAAGAGCAAGAAATTGAAAACTTATTTGGAAACATAATGAAGGAAAACCTCCCCACTCTGGCAAAGGAAATAGACTGCCAGAAAGTCCAGGAAGCTCCGAGAGTCCCAAACAAGTCGGACCCAAGGAGGAACACACCAAGGCACATCACAAGGAAATTACCTAAGATGAAAGATAAGGAGAGAATCTTACAAGCAGCAAGAGAAAAGGAGAGCGTTACCTACAAAGGAGTTCCCATAAGACTATCAATTAATTTCTCCAAAGAAACCTTACAAGAAAGAAGGGGCTGGAAAGAAGTACTTAAAGTCATGAAAGGCAAGGACCTACATCCAAGATGACTCTATACAGCAAAGCCATCCTTTAGAATGGAAGGGCAGAAAAAGTGCTTCTCAGATAAAGTCAAGTTAAAGGAATTCATTATCACCAAACCCTTATTATATGAAATGTTAAAGGGATTTATCTAAGAAAAAGAATATGATCGGAAATATGAACAGTAAAATGACAACAATCTCACAACTATCAACTCAACCTAGAAAACAAAAACAAACTAAGCAAACAACTAGAACAGGAACAGAATCATAGAAATGGAGATCCCATGGAGGGTTATCAGTGGGGAGGAGGAGTGGGGATAATGAGGGAAAAGGTACAAGAAATAAGAAGTATAATTGGTAGGCCCAAAATAGACAGGGAGAGGTTAAAAATAGTATAGGAAATGGAGAAGCCCAAGAACTTATATGTACAACCCATGGACATGAACTAAGGGGGGTGATCCTGGAAGAGAGGGTGTGTAGGGCAGAGAGGGAGAAAAAAATGGGACAACTGTAATAGCATAATCAATAAAATATACTAAAAGAGAAATATTTTATTTATTTATTTCTTAGAGGGGGGGAGTGGGGGAGAAAGAGGAAAACATCAATGCGCAGTTGCTTCCCAAGCATCCCCTACTGGGGAACTGGTCTACAACTCAGGTTCCGCAACTGGTCTGCTTGTGCTCTGACTGGGAATTGAACGAGTGACCCTTTGGTTTGCAGGCCTGCTCTCGATCCACTGAGCCACACCAGCCGGGGGTGGGGGTGGGGGAATCCTTGCTTTAATGGAGCTTATATTCTAGTGGGGATAGGGAGGCAAACAATAAACAAACAAAAAGTAAAATATGAAGCATGGCAGTTAGTGGTAAGTTTTATGGAGAGAAATTAAGCAGCCAACAAGAGAAGTAGTGTTAGGAGATAACGTTGCAATTTTAAATAAGATATGTGGGAACTATCATTGGGAAGATAATATTTGAGCAAAGACCTGAAGGAGAAAGAGCAGAAAAATGTGTTGTCTAGAACATACTCGTCAAATACAGAGACGATAAACAGAATATCTAGTTCTATATAGGAAAATTACACTCAAAAAGGATATTGTGGCAACACCTACTATCACTATGGTCATGTTTACGAGGCACTTCATATTCGATGACCACTGGGCTGAGTGAGTCACAGAGGGGATAGACTCTGCATGTGAAGACTGTGCAATCCATGCAACACTGAGGAGAGAATACACACATATACATGTATATGTACATACGTATGTATATGAATAGCATGTATATATAAAAAGAAAATATTTATAAAATGAGGTGGTACTCAAGTCATTTATACAGTAAATGTTTACACACCAACCAACAACTAGGTGATGTCTCATTCAGTGGGGATATAATGAATAAGATCAGGACTATTCCTTACAGGGGTGTCCAACCTGTTGGTGTGTCTGGGCCACACTGGAAGTAGAAGAGTTGTCTTGGACTACATATTAAATACGCAAACCCTAACGAAAACTGATGAGCAAAAAAAAAAAAAAAAGTTTCTTTTTTTTTAAAGATTTTATTTATTTTTAGAGAGAGGGGCAGGGAAGGAGAAAGAGAGGAAGAGAAACGTGGATATGTGGTTGCCTCTCACACACCCTGCACTGGGGACCTGGCTGGCAACACAGGCATGTGCTCTGACTGAGAATGGAACCAGCAACCTTTGGTTCGCAGGCCCATGCTCAATCCACTGAGCTAAACAAGCCAGGGCAAAAAAAAAATGTTTTAAGTAAATTTATGATATTGTGTTGGGCTGCATTCATAGCCATCCTGGGCCTCATGTGGCCCATGGGCTGTGGGTTAGATACCGCTGCTAGTACCTCATACATTAGTGGGAAATAAATACATACAGTAAACAGGCTATTTCATTAAGTGTATAAATGTGTTTTCTTTTGAAAGGAGAAATGTAGTATGTTCGGTAGGATTCAAACTTTATTTTGACCAAGGAAACCTTTATACAAACATATTCTTCTGGGATTGAAGCAAAACAGATTAATAGCAGAAATGCTCTAGCTGATACCAGACATTTCCCTACAGAGATGAGGAAAGATTGTGTTCTACACCTTTGGAACCCCTAACATTTCTAAAACAACACACATGTATTTTTGAAATATTAGTCATAATATTCAGTAAGAAACAAACAACTACAAAAAAATTAAATATCAGCAATGGTGGTTCATCTTAACTCTTCCTGTTGTGCAAAGGCAATTTTGTGACTAAGCCCGAGGTCCTATAATTGTACTGTTTTCCCACTGCTAGCAGAGTGCCCAACTCAATTTAAGTGAAGAAGGTTTCTCAGTTATTTTTTTTAAATGTTTTTTATTTTTATTTTTTTTAAATCAGTATTTTTTTAATTGTTGATATTGTACAGTTTTCTGTCTTTTACCCCGCCCCAGCCCACCACCCCAGCCCTCCCCACCTTCCTCCCATTTCCACCCCCCATAGTTTTTGTCCATGAGTCCTTTATACTTGTTGCTCTAAACCGTTCCCCTTTTCCCCTGAAGGTTTCTCAGTTATTTGGGAACTAAGAGTTGGCCTTTTTGAAAAATAGAGAAACTCAATCCTTTCTTTAGCTGAATTTTATAGAGGTGTGTTGCCAAGTACATACCTTTAATCAGCCATATTTTTCCAAACAAAACATGGCTTATATTTTTCTGTTGGCCAGCTAATTATTTAATTTTATAAAACTAGATAGTGTCTATATTGTTGTATTCTTAATTTTTTATCTATTCATAGGTCTGATGGGTTGTTTTTGTGCTTGAGGATCACAGAAGAATCAGGTTTCAGTGGATAACAGCAAACTTCATTCCTGCCTGATTTGTTAGAGCAGAGAAACTTACTAATATACTTCTCCCCAAGTTTTAGTATGAAAATGTAACTTCCAAAAAGGTGAACATTTTTTATCCATTAAATACAAATCAGTTGAAATAGATTAATTTTTACAAGAATTTTTTTTTTACTGACTCCTGAAAAAAATTGAAAGCATAACATTCAAGTTTAACTCAATGATGATGGTTCTGCCAGCATCTAAACACAGCGCATTACAGTATTTTAATTAACACTAACCTTAAAGATTCCTTGGCATTTATTTTATCTGTTAACCCATTCTCTGCATCCTTTTTTCTTTTGCAAAAAAACATAAGATTATCTATTGCCTAGAAACCTGTATTGTTTGAAACTTCAAATTACAATTTCTTCTCATTTTTGAATAGCTTCATCCCTACTGGTTCAAATACTTTACGGTTCATTAGAACTTAGCAAACACCAACTCCTTTAAGATGAAACATACCATTACTACTTAGGCACATATTTTACATAAGATGACTTAATACTACATCAACAGCATCAGAACCAGTAAAACAGTGTTTGTATGTTCTTAATGGCATATCTGCTGCCATTGTCTTTTTTAAGTTTCTACTCCTCTCATCTTATGTAAACCATAATATACGTACTAAGATTGCACTACGTTTGTCTGCCAATAAAAACAGAGAAAACCTAGTAACTTACTTTACTGATATGAAATGTATTATACTGTGAATTTATAAACCCTTAATGTTACATGATTAACTACTAGGCATACTTAATCTTGCAGGATATTATATCAGGACACATTTAAAAGGAATGCAGCCCTGGCTGGTGTAGCTCAGTGGACTGAGCACGGGCTGTAAACCAATGGGTCACTGGTTCGATTCCCAGTTAGAGCACATGCCTGGGTTGCATGTGGGCCAGGTCCCCAGTGAGATGCAACCACACGTTGATGTTTCTTTCCCTCTCTTTCCCCCTCCCTTCCCCTCTCTAAAAAATAAGTAAGTAAAAATAAAAGGAATGCACACACTCACTAGAGTCTTGATTATTACAGGGCAGTGGCTTCACCAGGTTTTGATCTTTTTCTTTCTTCTTTTTTTCATTTCTGACCAATAGCACAAGCTCTTCATGAGAGAGATACAGGGCAAGGAGCTCATAAAACTGATCTATTTATCTGTAAGCTATTCTTGTTGAAAAGAAAAGGCTTGTGAGTAACAATGAAAACCTGAAAACAATAAAATGTCCATCACCTGGAGAATCATTAAATAAATTATGGCATAGCCTTACTATAGCATATTAAACAGCCATTAGGGAGAATAGGTTTATAGCATGAAAAGATATCATTAAATAGGAAAAACAAAACAAAAACAAAAACTCAACAAGTTTGCAGAAAATTGTATACTGTCATCCTAGCTACATAAAAATGAATTCTCAAACTACACACAAATATATGTAAATAAATAGGAAGGTTGGAAAGGATAAACTTCAAACTACTAAACTTTGGGAAGTAGGACTGAAATAAAAGAGGATGTTTGGTTTTTAATCTTTATATTTCCAAATTTTTATAATGTATATATGTAAATTTTTAATTAATTGGAGACAGTAAAATTTTTATTGAGACATAACTGACATAGCACAACACTCAGTCTTTTTAAAAAAGTGTAAAATTCAGTGTTTTCTTAGTGCAGTCACAGAGTTGTACAACCATCACTATTATTATTGCAGACCATTTCATCACTTCAAAAAGAAACCCATACAAAAAAAAAAAAAGAAATCCATACAGTTAACAGTCACTCCTTATCCCCTCCACCCCAGTAATTTTTTAAATAAAAAAATTGAAGAATGATAACGGAATAAGTTGAAACATCCAGAATATTGTTTCTAGACCTTTTTAATTAAAATTCAAGAATTTGGAAGGGTTTTCAGGAACAACTGTAAAAGACTCATGGACAAAACCAAGAGGGGGTGGAATCAGGGGAGGGAGGTTGGGATGGCTGGGGTGGGGACAGAGTGGTGGGGGGTAAATGCAGACAACCGTACTTGAACAACAATAAAACAATTACAAAATAAAATTCAAGAATTTGAGCTCTCCCCTTTGACTATAAATAACGAAACAGATTGCCCGATTTTACGTAATAGTCTGATGTTTATGACAAAATGACACATAAAATACCATCAGGCTCAAATACCTTTAGTAACAAGCTGTTCGCCTGTCTATCCTTTAAATATTAGCTCAAGACGCTCTAGACAGCGCGGAGATAGGAGTGGAGTGTGGAAGGTGAGCAGTGAAAAGGGGTTAGGCCAGAATGGTGGAGTGATGGACGGGGTAGAGACTGAGTAGGATTGAGGTGGGGTAGAGAGGGCTAGAAGACTATGAGTAATGGAGACAAGGGTATTTCCCATGGACAATCTGTCTTTAACCTTTATTAAACAAGTACGCTAGAAGAACTAGTCCTCCTGCTCAAGGAACTTGCCATCTAGTACTTCATGCCCTTGTAGTCCTAAGTGTAGTCTGTGGACCAGCAGCACTGGCTCGCATTATTTGGGCGCTCATGAGAAACGCAGAACATAAGACTCCTCCTGCATCCAAACTGCCTTTAACAAAATCCCCAAATGTCTCGTGTGCACATTAAAGTTCGAGAAGCACTGCTTTCCTTCACTTCCCAAGGAGAGCAGTTCATATAAACCCAAATCCTTGTTCTTAGTCCCTCAAAGAGAGGGCAAGTGCGCCGGGGAAAGGGGGCGGGGCCAGGGGAGGGGCGGACCCCAGAAGCCTGAAGCTCGTAGTCCAAACCACCCTCTACCCTCAGCGGCCCTCCCCTTCAGCACATTTGGTTAGGATCTGTGTGGCTACCCGTTCTCTTTTCCGGCAGAACCCACCTCTAGGGCTCACAAAATTCGACCTGCTCCGCCCTGGGCCGGGAAGCTGGCTCTGGCTGCCAAGGTTACCGAACAGCGGAGTCGAAAGAACCGCCAGAGGATCGCGCATCGGCTCCTCCCCCGGCCCGTAATCCCGCCCCCGCCGGATCCTCAGGGGGCGGGGGCCAAGGAAGTTCCAGCCCCGCCCCTACCGAACCAGCAGGAAGTGACGTAATGCCCTGGCCGGCCGGTCTTTCGGTCTTTTTCCTTATCCCTTACTCTTCTTCCTTCCCAATCCCTCCCCTGCCCTCCCCCTTCCCTCCTCCTGCTCCAGCCTGTGAGGGTGCGCGGGTGGATCAGGCTATGGAGTAAGCCACAGCTTCCGCCGGACGCTGAAGCTGAGCTGGAGCAACCGGGAGGCGTTTGGCGGGGCGGGGGAAACGAGCCTCAGCACCGCCCTTCCTGAGCGGAGAGGGGAAGAGGTGAGTGACCGCCCCCGGGCACCGAGTGACCTCCTCTCCGGCCGCGCACCTGCCTGGGCTGCCAAGGCCGGCGAGGAAGGAATGGGGAAGGACCCGCGCCGGGGCTAGGCCTCCCAAGACCCCGAGTGCTGGCGACTGTTGCTAGGTGACGGGCCTTCGGGCTGAGGGCCAGTCTGGCAGGGCAGTGGGCGCCCGCGTGAAGCCGAGCTCGGTGAGCGGCGAGCTCCGGGGAGCGGTTCCGAGAGGCCCGAGTCCCCAGAAGAGGCCTCGAAGTGACGGGAGACCGAGGGCCGGAGCCGTCTGCTGCAGGGAGAGCCCCCCGGTCCGGCCCGGGAGCTCGGGTTTCCGTTGTGGAGCTCTTGGTTCCCTTTTGGGAAATTGGACACTCCTCCGGGACTGGGTGAGACAGCTCCCCTCATTTCTAAGGTCGACGTCTGATAATCTGGGTTACCGCCCGGCGTCCTTTTCTGACAGTAAGTATAGCTCTGGGACGGAAGGTTATTGTGTTTGAGGTGGGTGGGGCAGGTGTTTTGTTAAGTCTAAAAACCCCTTCGGAGGCTTCTGCGCTCGTGTTTTTCTAAGCGGAAGAGAAAGGATGGAGAAGGTTTGTTTAGGCCGATAAAGCTTGCAAAAACTTCTTGGGATCCAACTGAATTCATACCTATGATTAGTAATTAAGGAAACCAATATGGTGAAATCAGTCCCTACAACTCTTTATGAGTCTCCCCACTCAAGCGACTTAAAGGAACTATATCAGTAGTGACTTAAGAGTTGTAAATTGCAAGCTGTATTTTTTTTTTTGTACGCTGCAAGCTGTGTTTTTGTAGATCAAATTCAAGAATTATCTGTATGATGATTTGTTTTACAAATTGGATTCTATGAGTAAGAAGTTTTGTAAGAGGCATTCACATGCTCTCCATTCTGGAAAATTAACATAGTTTTACAGCCTATCACTGTAAAACTCTATCATTGGTCTGGTGCTTGAAGCTACCTTTGGAAATTTACAGATTCTTTTTGTTTGGCTTCCTGTCTTATTCTTTAGTATAAATGTTAATTTTGAAAAGGCTTAAAAATGATTTATCAGCTGGGGTTGGTAGAATTCTTGTCAATATTAAACTGTACTCATAAAAGACACTTTCAGGGGACTGTAAAAAAAATCGTAATGGAAGTTAAGGATCTTCATTCTGTTCAGATCCACTCTGCACATGCAGAATCTTACCCTTTTGTCTCTTAAGATCTGTGAACAAGTGAAATATATACAGGCATATTGTGCTTTCATACAACAGAATATTTCTGTACAATTCGACCCTATAATTGGGAATAACTACTCATGTTCACATGATTTATTCCCCAAGAAAAATAGGTCCTCTTATTGTGTTTAAGTGACTAGCTTCATCATCTGTCCTTTTCTATAGAAGTGTGACAGCGTCCTCTCTCTTGTGCCTCATTATCTAGTTCTCATTAAGTCCTGTTGATTTTGCCTCTTGAATATGTTGTCTCTCTTCATCTTCGCCACTTGTAATCCAATTCCAGCCACCATCATCTCTCATCTGAAGTGTCACTAGCCTCCTAATTATGGTCTACCTGCATTACTGTGACCCCCATCCCCCAGGTTTCCACAGCAGACTGAGTGACATTTTAAAAATGCAGATCTAATCATGTTGTCTCCATATTTAAAACCCTTCAGTGGCTTTCACTGTTTTTAAGAGAAACTGAAATCCTTAACAGCCTGTTTGACTCCTCTGACTGCCTTTGCAACCTCACTCCACTGTGCTTTCTGGCATTCATCTCTCCCCTAATCACTCTGTTGTGCTTTAGGTACCTGGCTTTTGGTTATGAAGCTTTCTCTGCTTGGTAATGCATTTCCTTTCCTTTTCATCCAGTTAATGCCTACTCATCATTCAGCACATTTCAGGAAGACTTTCCTGATTAGCATGGATTCCCCAAATTGTATGTTCTCTTAACATCATTACAGAGTTAGCATATTTATTAATACTTAACAATTTAGTGAGATGTTCTTCATCTTCTAATACTGTGTAAGTGCTTAATAAATGTTTGTTAAATGAATTCATTGAGTGCTTACTAAATGTACTAAACAATTTATATGCCTCATCACCTTTAATCCTCATAGGAATCACTTGAGAAATTGGTGGCATTTCCCCCTTTTTAAAGGTTAGAAATAGTGTTAGGGAGGCTAATTGGTGTGAGTATTAAGTATTAGAACTGGCATTTGAACCCAGGTTTCCTTGCCAATGAATGTTATGTATTTAATCATATAACACTTAATTGTCACACTGTACATCAGAATCTCCTGGGGGAGCTGCTCGACTACAAATGCCCTGACTTCACCTTTATAGTCTAGATTCTGATTCCAAAGGTTTGCGATGGTACATAAGCATCTATATGGTTTAACAAGGTATTCAGTCATTAGATGTTATTAGATGTGCACTGGAGTTTGAAAACCATTGTCTTAGACAACACTTCAGTACTTTATCAATGTCAGTTTTCACACACTGTATTACAATGTATGCAGATTTTGTATGTTCTTAAATCAAGGAAGAACTGTGGGCCTAAGAAGTGACCTTATTGATCATTTAGTCAAGTTCCCTACCCAGGCTTTCCTTTTCCCTCTTTTCCAGCTGAAGGGGCTGAATAATAAGACACTGCCACCCCAGTGATGCTACTTTTTTTTTTTTAATCACAGTAATTTCAAGAATCTGATTGGTGTCATATAGTAAAAACTACACCAGGTACATGTGCTGGAATTGCCTTCAAAAGAGTTGGGTATAGCCTCTTTGCAGATCTTATTGTTCAAATTTTAACAACAGTTTTTATTGTTGTTAAATATCAACAGTTTTTATTGTTAAAATTTTAACTTATATTTCCTCATAATCTTTCATATTGCTTTTTAAATCTTACTGTGTAGTGGTCTTAAGTTTGTAAGCAGTGATAGAAACTGAATGTTTTACTTCTTGTTTCTCCTACTATATCTAACATGGTGCTTTCTACTTAGTAGGTACCCAGTAATTTGTTGAATGGATATGTACTTCACAGTACATAGCTAAGTCTCTTTCGTGTTTTATGTTTGTTTCTTAAAATCGGGTTTGTCTTCTGGAAGTAATCTCTTGTAGCTCAACTGATAATTATTAGATACTTTCTGTGGTTATAAAGAGAATGATTATACTCGGTATAGTCTTTGTTTTCTGAATAAGATTAAACATGACTTCTATGTAGACCAAAGAATGGTGTTAGCCATTTTTTTAAAAATGATTTTTTTTTTTTTATAATTTCTACTAATCTCTGAGTGCTCCTACAGGAAAAAGAAAACACGTATTTCAAGAGTGTATCTCAGGATCATCTTCTTTAAATATAAACCAATAAGCACTACATACAGGAGTATAAGTACAAAAATTTTCCCCAAATTTTATGAATCATTTTACCAAAGGTATTTATGTCATGTTAATGTAATTCTTATTTCAAATTACAAAATTTCATTTTATGTATGTTTAACTATTTAAGTGACTATATAAGTGGTATTCTTTTATTTTCAGGCATTTACATAGAAAGAAATCTCAGACCCTGGTGCCTCTTTAAGTAATAAAACAAACTATTTTGAGTTCATTTGTATTTATTTATATTACTGTTCTTTGTAGTTAATGTGTAATAATATTTTGTGCTTATTGAAAGTGTAGTCTCTGCCAGGTGCCTTGAAACTAACAGTTACTAAACATAATTTCATTATCAGATGTAATTACAGTAACTTTATTTGCATTATATTTCCAATAAAATGCAAGCTAATTCTACTTTGCAACATTTTCTTCTTGGCAAATTAAGGGACTCTTTTTGCACTTGTATTACTTGAAAACTCAGGAAACTTTTTTTACCATAAATATAATTTTAGCTATTATATTCTTGCTATGTCTAGAGCTTATGAGTAGGCAGAACTGAAAGAATTGCCAATTATTTTCAACTACCTGCCATCAGGTGCTGTAATATTCAATCCACCTTCTGTCAGGTGCATGCAAAATCTAGTAATACAACAGATTCACCTACTGATTCTACTAAAATCCGAGCCATGGCTGAGCCAGATGGTAGAAAGGTATAATCTTGGGATCATATTGAAGCTGTCCCAAATCTTATTTTGGCTGAGATTTAGGAGGGAAAGATAATTGAATTTAAAGTTAATTCTGCTAAGTTGTGTACAGGGGGAAATGGCATAAATGAATAAATATTTCTGTCATTTATAACTCTGTCTTTGGAAACAATATGCTTATTTTTCAAGTTTTCAAATCAAGTGAAAATTTGAAAAGCTATCATTCATTTTAAGAAAAGATATTTGGACTCTAGATTTGTTTTATGACAAAAGGCTATTGGTAATAATTCAAAATCTTGTTTTACAAGTTCATTTACTTCTTTCTGTCCTTAGCCTTCTGTTGCTCTTGTGATATTTTTCTTGGGTCTCCCTGGGTCACCATTTTCAATCCCACAGTCTTAACTACTGTATGCTTGTAAGCTCATGGTGCCCAAATTTTGATCTTCAGTCAAGAAGTTTTTTCTAAGTTTTTGGCCTGTGTATCTAAAAACCTACTAGATATATCTCCATATGAATGTCATTAAGTCAACTCAAATTCAACATGTCCATAATTGAGTTCTTCCTGCCATGAAAGAACCAGTTGTCTCTAAGCCCTGCCTTCATAAATGGTTTCACTCTACAACTAGACTCTGGAGTTAGAGACCTCATTGGGATTCCTAGTTTTGTCCCTTCCCTTTATCTGGTAGGTCAGTAAGTTCTGTTCTAACTCATACTCGTTTCTTAATGTTTCCTTTCTTTTCCTTTCTTACTGCTATTTCCTTAATTCAGCAACCTCCCCCTCTTTTAAAATTTTGATATATAATATATAAAAGTGCATAATGAAGTTTAGTATATAATTATAAAGTAAATATCCATGTAACTAGCACTTTTGAAATACTCCCTAAACTCACCATCTCTTCCCTATATTCTTTGTCCCAACTTCCAGGTCCATCTTTATTTTTTGTGCATGCGCACGCACACACACACACATACCCCCCATATTCCCTGAACTACATATTGATGTACTCTTTAGTCTCGCCATATTCCATACTTTCACCCCTAGTATATCATTCACTGTGCTTAATGAGTTGATCACATTACCTCATGCCTGAAATCCTTCTGTGGCTTATTACAGATTGATTTCTTACTATATACCCTTGGTGATTTGGCTTTTCTAAGTCTCCTTTCCCATACTTCCTTCTTACACTCCAGCTTTTATCTGAACAGCTTTGTTATTACTCCTATACTCCTACCATTCACTGTCTAGTTCACTCCTACTCACCTTTAAAGTACTACTCATCTCTAGTACTACTGTTTTGGGGAGACTTTCTTCCATCTGTTTCTCTTCTTTTTGTTCCTGTAACACTGTGCATGTATATTCTTTAGCATTTTATCACCGTGGGCTAATGCTGTGGTTGGTTTACTTCTCTCTCTTGCCTCTTTGATGGTAAGAACTTTCATAACTTATTTTTCCTTTGCTGCTTTTTTCCTAGTTTTTTTATGGTATCAGGTACATAGTGGGTATTAAGTAAATATTAAATAATTCACCAGATGAATTTCCATGTTTATTTCTGTTGACTCTGTTTAGATGGTGGGTGGGCATCTGCAATTTGAATATTAGCTTAGAATATCTTTTGTTTTCATACAAAACTACAGTATTGGTAGTTTTCAGATCACATCATAGTCTTCCTCCCCTTCCTGTCTTGGCACATCCTTTCTGGAATGCTCCTTCCCATTTTTTCTACCTGAAGAACACTTTGTTTTTGAGCCCATTTTTGCATTCCCATAACATGGTACTTTTATACCTCCAGTTAATTGCTGGAGGTCTATAAATTGTTGCAGGTCTGAGTCTGCTGTTGGTCTGAATCTCTGAAGAGCAGATATGTTTCCACTTACATCTGTATTCCTAGTGTCTAACAGGTGCATGACATGCAATACATGGCTACTCAGGCAGAGTTAGAGGAATGCATATGCAGGTTTTAAATAGGATTTTGTGCCCCCTCACCTTCCTATTCAAAATCAGCAGCAAATGTTCATAGAGAACAATTTGGCATAGCAATAAATGTTTTATAATGCTAATAGCAACATTTTCTAACTGTTTACAGAAATGCAGCGTTAAATTAAAAAGAGAAAGTGAGTTTCTTTCTATTTACAGTTTAAACATTTAAGAGAGGAAAGCAGGGTACAAACGTAGTGTTACCTTAGTCCAGTGGCCTTACAAATATTTTTCTTGTATAGTCTCTAATTTTAAAAACAGTATATTTTGCATGTTTTTAAGTTGATTGCATCTGAAATTTTTCGTTGAGTTGATAGCATCTGAAATTTTTCGTTGAGTTGATATAGTTACAAAGGATCTAATTTTTATATTATTGTATCTTGTGATGTGTTACTTTCATGAAACTTGAAGTTATTCCTTATTAATTTAAATAAATTTGTTCCTATACATTCCTGTGACATCCATCTTGTTTCTTAATTGCAGGTCTGTGATAGATAAGGCATGGGGTCTTTCTGCTGATACCTGGTCTGGAAAAAACAAAGCATAACCCCCTTCAGTATTTCTTACCAAACTTCTTTTTGCTTTACTCATAAGGAACTGTATCTCAGGATTAATGTGTTCTCAAATTGCCTTTTTCCTGCCTCCCCAAAGATTTTTATATCCGAGTGAATGCTGTATGATAAGACTAGGATGGCTGAGAAAAATACTTTTTTTTGGTAAAGTAGGAGAAAGAAAGAGTTGGTTAAGGAAAATTTGCAGTACACAGACTGTTCTCAGGGAGAATCAGTTTTAGGAAAGAGGACGCATGGAAGTTGAAAATTTGAAGAGTGATAGGATTTTAAACTTCTCTTTGTACCATGCATGGCCTCTTTGAGCAATCCAGTGGAGCCCATGGGCCTCTTTTCAGGGCAATATTTTAGGATCAGCTTGTTAATTTCTACAGAAGCTTCTGGGATTCTGATTTGATTGCAATGATTTATAGATTGATGGGGGAAATTGACGTCTTAACAATATTGAGGCTTTCAATCCATGAACACAATCTTTTCATATACGAGGTCTCTCTGGAAAAAGTCCAGCCATTGTTAATATAATGAGAAACATTTGTGCGATATTGACGTAACCTGGCAGCCAAGGTGAGTGGACTAGAATTTGCACGTGTGAATAGTGATGACTTCACTGTACTAGTCAGTGGGGGCAGTAGATGCCATTGAGTGAGCATGTGTAGGTCACATTCAAAATGACTGAGTAGAGCAACAAATCTGCATCAGATTTTGTGTTAAGCTTGAATGTTCCTCTGCAGAAACTATTCAGATGGCTTTTGGGGACAATACAAGGAATGCAGCACAAGTAGAAGTGTGGCACAGATGCTTCAAAGATGATGGAGAATCTGTTGAAAGTGGTCCACATTCTGGAAGGCATGCAACAAGCAGAGCACCTGAGAATATTGAACACACATGTGTGGGCTGCAGTCAACAAAGATTAGTGACTGACAATGTGAGAACTAGAAGCTGATGCGGAGATTCCAAAAACTATTGTGTCTGAGATTTTGACGTAGGATCTTGGCATGAAACTAAAATTATCTTTGAAAGGAAGGAGATTTCAGATCGTCAACGAGATTCAAGAAAATACGACAGGGCAGCTGATGGTGATTCCAACAAAGGATTTTGCAGAGTGCTTTGAACAGTGGAAGAGACATGGGGAGAACTGTGTGAGGCCTCAAGGTGCCTACTTTGAAGGGGACTAAGGTGTTATTGTCCTATATACAGTGCTTCTTATATCTTGTACCTTCAGTAAATACCTTTATTTTCAAATTACATGGCTGGATACTTTCTGGGCAGACCTCATTGTATTAGCAATTGTATTGCTAATTTTTATACAGTTGTATAGCATTGTATTGGCAATTTTTGTTGTTATTAGTGTATAAATCTTATGTATCTTGTTAAATTTACCCATAGGTTATTTCATATCCTTGAAATCGTATTTTTGATATTTCATTGTTCAGCTGCCTGTTTTATGTAGAAAACAATATATCTTTTCAAATATATTGTTCTTGTAGTCTGCTGTCATGCTAAACTCAGGTATTAGTTCTAGTAGCTTTTTTATAGATTTCTTCTGACCTATATTACATGATCATGTCATTTAGGAATAAAGAGTTTTACTTCTTCCTTCCTAATCTGAATGGCTTTTATTTTGTTCTCTTTATTGCTTTAGCTATGACCTCCATTAGAGTACTGAATAGAAGTGGTAAAAGTAGGTATCCTAACTTTGTCCCCAAATTTAGGGAGAAAGGCATCAATCTTTCATCTTTAAAAAAATGTTAGCTCTAGGTATTCAAAGGTACCACTTACTGGGTTGAGGAACTTTCTGTTCTTAGTTTTTGTTAAGGATTTTTACATGTTGATGAGGGTTAGTAATATTCAGTTTTCTTATGTCATTTTTTGGTGGTATTAGGGCAGCACATACTGCATAACATAAAATTTTCTTGAAGAGCTTGCATCAGCTTGGTTATTTCTTTCCTATATGTTTGATAGAATTCAACAGGGAAGTTCCTGAGCCTGGAGTTTTCTTTGTGGTAAGGGTTGTAGTTATGAATTGAATTTCTTTTTATATAGGACTATTCCGACTTTCTGTTTTTTCTTGACTCAATTTTGGTAGTTGTGGATTTCAAGGAATTTTTCATTTCATCCAAGTTGTTGAATTAATTGGCATAACATCTTTCATTATACAATCCTTTATTTATTTAGCATCTATAAGACATATAGAGTTAGAGTCTGTAGGATTTTTCCTGTTACCGATATAGGTCATTTTTTTCTTAATGTATCTAGAGATTTACCTTTTAAAAACAAATTGGGCGTCATTGATTTTTTTTTTCTTTTTCAAATCTCAGTTACATACACTATTAAATTACATTAAATTTAGTCTGTTTTATTGATTTCTACTCTTTATTTTCTTTTTTCTACATATTTCAAGCTTAATTTTCTCTATTTTTTACCAGTTTCCTAAGGTAGAAGCATAAACCATTGTTTTTGGATTTTTTTCTCTAGTGTAAACACATAAAGCTATAAATTTCCCACTAAATACTGTGTTACCTACATTCCACAGTTTATTCATTTTCATTCACTTCAAAGTATTTAAAAATGTTATCTAATTTCTTATTTAGCTCTTGGGTTATTTAAAAGTGTTGTTAAATTTTCAAGCATTCGCATTTTTTTAGATAGTTATCCGCTCCTGATTTCTAGTTTAATTTCATTGTGATCAAAGAATGTATAATATTTCAGTAGTTTTAAATGTTGAGATATGTTTTATGGCCCAGCACTTAATTTTCCTATATATCCATGCATATGTGAAACAAAAATGTATTCTGCTGTTGTAGAGTGTTTTAGGTCAGATTGTTTGATAGTGTTGTTCAGGTCTTCTGTATTCTTACTGATTTTCCGTCCACTTGGCCTGTCTGTCCATCTGTTACTGAGAGAGGACTTTTGAAGTCTTCAATTGTAATTGTGGATTTGTCTTTTAATTCTTTCAGTTCTGTCACTTTTTGCTGCATTTGTTTTGAAGCTCTATTATTGAGTGTGTACACAATTAGGTTTGTTGTGTCCTTTTGATGAATTAACAACTTTATCAGTGTCTCCCTTGTCTTGAAGCCTATTCTGTTAATAATATAATCACAACAACTTGTGGCTACATTCTTTTACTTTTAAATCATCTTGTAAAGTGGTTTTAAAGTGGGTTTCTTGTAAATAGCATATAGTCCAGTCTTGCTTTTTAAATCTAGTTTGGCAGTCTGTGCCTTTTAATCAAAACTAATGATTTACACTTAATGTAATTATTTTTATGGTTGGATTTAAATCTGTTATTTTGATATGTTTTCTCTTTGTCACTTGTTCTTTGTTTCTTCCTCTTTTCCTATTTTTTCTCTATTCAGTTTACTTTAGGATTCCATTTTATTTCCACTATTGGCTTTTAGGCTGTATCTTTATTTTTTTAGTTATTACTCTAGAGTTTATAATATGTCTTTAACTTGCCACAATCTGCCTTCACATGATGTTATACTACCTCACATATAATGTAAGAATCTTTCAAAAATATACTTCCATTTTCCCTCTCTTATCCTTGGCTTATTTTTGTCATATTTGTTACTTAAGCACAATATATTTTTGTTGTTTTTGCTTTCAATGATCTGCTATTGTTGAAGATGAGTTTTTAAAATATACCCATTTAATTTTTATTTCCAGTGTCCTCCATTCCTATTGTAGATTCATATTTCCATCTGCTTATCTTTTTCCTTGTTTAAAGAACTTTCCTTAATATTTCTTATTGTGAATATAAGCAACAAATTCTTTCAGATAGATGTTTTCCTGAAAAAGTCTTTATTTCACATTTATTTTTGAAAGTGTTTTTCCCATGACTTATAGAATTCCAGGTTGACAAGTTTCTTTTAGTACTCATTCAGTTGTTTTCTGGCTTGGGTAGTTTCTTATGTGAAGTCTGGGGAATATTTTTATCTTTGTTCTTCTGTATGTGTAATTTTCATGTTTTCTCTGATTGCTTTTACAATTTTTCTCTTAACCACTGATTTTCAGCTATTTGATATGACATGTCTGGGCATGGTGTTCTTTAAATTTATCCTGCTTATGGTTCATTAAATTTCTTGCTGTTTGCATTGAATTTGGAAAAGTTTTGACCGTTATTTTTTTTAAGTTCTTTTTTTTTTTAAAGATTTTTATTTATTTATCTTTAGAGGGGAAGGGTAGGAGAGAAGAAGAGGGAGAGAAATATCAATGTACGGTTGCCTCTTGTGTGTCCCCTGCCGGGAACTGGCCTGCAACCCAGGCATGTGCCCTGACTGGGAATCAAACCATGATCCTCTGGTTCGCAGGCCTGCGTTCAATCCACTGAGCTACACCAGCCAGGGCTGACCATTATTTTTTCAAATATTTTTTCTTCCTTCTTCCCCTCAATTATATATGTTAGACCATGACATTGTCACTGAGACTTTAATTTTTTCAGCCTTTTACTCCACCTTCAGTTTTCACTAATCTTTTTTTTCCTACACTCTAATCTGTTAATTATATCCTGTAAATTATTTGAGCTATTTTAGTTTTCATCTCTAGAACTTTCATTTGTGTTTTTAAAAAATATTCCATTTTCTTCCATTATGTTCATGCTTTCCTTTAAATATTTGGACATATGATAGCTTTTTAATGTCTTTGTTAATTCTGCAGTCTATCATTTTGGAGTTTGTTTTTATTGACTGATTTTGGCCTTGATTATGATAATATTTTCTAGCTTCTTGGCATGTCTAATAATTATTGAGTGCATGCTGAACATTATGAATGTCCTATTGTTTTAGTATCTAATTTTTTTTCCTTTAGTGAGTATGGGTTTTTTTCTGGTAGGTTAAGTAATTTGTGATTAGTTTGACCATTTGAGGATTGCTTTTAAATTGTTAGGGCAAGTTTAGAGTAGCTTTCACTCTGAGAATAGACTGTCTGAGTAAGGCATGGTCCTTGTGGGATTTCTACTGAATGCATTTAATGATCAACAAGGACTCTTCACTCAAGCTGGTGAGAAATTAAATGATTTGCAGCCTTCTGTGAACTCTGGAACTATGCAGCTCACAGCTCTCTAGTTAGTCCTTGTCCGACCTGGTGGAGTTTCGTGATATGAAAGTGCATGTTAGTAATAACAAAGCCTCAAGGAGACTCCTAATGCAAATTTCTGGAGCACTGTTTCAGCATAGTAGTCTCCATCCCTCCTGTCCTTGGCCCTCCCCTCCCCCTGCCCCACCCCCCCACCCTTACTTTCTCCATTCTCTTTTCAGTTCTATTCCAGAACTCCCATCTGTCTCGGCATCCTTGATTTTCAGTTTGCCTCTTCAGCTTTTTAACTGAGCTACATTGCTTCTTGGAATTCTGCTTTTTGCTATTTGGTTTGTATTGTGCCTTCAGGAAAGCTGGGGCAGTCCTAGGATTCACCTTGTAATTTTGCTTTCTCACTGGGATCATATACCTGTGCTGCCTGTTCAGTGTTTGAAAATGTTCATTTCATATATTTCTAGTTTCTAGTTATTTAAGGTGGGGGTAAATTCAGTCTTTATCATGGCTAGAAGTGTGTAAAATTGTAAATGTTTTTTATGACCTATTATGTATGTTTTATTGTCCTTTTGTCATCAATACTTTTCTTTTAGAATGTATTCTCAATGATTTCACAATTCAATAGCAATTATTTTAATGAACTAAACTTTTATAAAGTACAAATTTATTACTTAGTATAGCATTAGTTATTTTCATGTTTTATGTGGTTGTTTTTAGTGTGAAGGAAGATTCAGACCATTTATGCCACTGTATTTTAAAGGGCCCAAGTTGCATAGTTGAACAACATTCATATCAGTGTCAAGTGTGAATATATCTTTTTCTTCCTGGTCTGTAACAGTTGAAGTTGAAGGGAACGGTTTGGTTCCTAGACTTAAATTTGCGTGCAAGTTATACTGGGTTCTCAGAAGACCAAACCAACATGTAGCTTTTTTCTCCGTAGGATTATTTTGCTCATTGTATGGGTATATTAAGCTTTTCAGACTAATGAATGAATGTTAAGTGCTTAAACTAGTAAAAACAAATGATCTAAGCTCCTCTTATTTCCCTGTGTTTCTAGGTAACTGTAATTACCCAATATTGCAGCCATGGAGTCCATGCTTAATAAGTTGAAGAGTACTGTTACAAAAGTAACAGCTGACGTCACTAGTGCGGTAATGGGAAATCCTGTCACTAGAGAATTCGATGTTGGTCGACACATTGCCAGTGGTGGCAATGGGCTAGCTTGGAAGATTTTTAATGGCACAAAAAAATCAACAAAACAGGTAAGTTTTAATTGAGTCCAATAGGAAAAATCACACATAAGTATTATAATGTGCATGTCTGCATTTTTATGTTAAGAAATGCCAAATTGATGGGATTTTTAGTTCTCATTTCATCTAATGAACTCATACAAAAACAAATGCTTTTAAACATGCCCTGAGTTTCCTGGTTATAAATATATTGTTTGATATATGATCTCATGTTATAATTTAATTTCGCTTACTTAATAAAAGAAATATATCAGCTGAGCAAATGAGTACATGGTATTAGATTTTAATATTTAGCAAGGTGTATGTTTTAGAATTAAAATTGTCATGTTCCCTTTTATATTTGTCAATAAGTTATTGGTTGGTAAAATACCCAGTTAAAGTTTTCCAACTTTAAATGCATTCTTACTTAGTGCATTCTTATTTTCCCTTTTATCCTATAGCCTTCTAGAAAACAGATTTCTTTAATATTCTTTTGTGTTTAACCTGATGGTTTTTACCATCAGAAGGAAATATGTTTGTAGGGTATAATCAGTAATGTGTCTTGATTTATACTGATTTCAAAATTATTTTAAACCTAGTTGTTCTTTTAGTAAGTAGTAGTTTGAATGAGTTGTATTATTACATATTTTTAAAATTTGACTTAAGAGACCACCAGATTGTTCTTAGAAATGTGGAGGCTCATTAGTGTTAAATTTTACTAACAGCATTCTGTTGGAAGTGTTAAAGAATTGAAAAATCTTCACACTTATGGCCTCTGTACAAAATATGTTCTTTAAAAATAAAAATGACCATTTCCAAAAGTACTTTCACTTTTCTACATGTGAAATATTTGGATTGTAAGACTTACGGACCTGATTACACGTATTTTTCAGTGACTATCACAGTCATATAATGTGGATATACATTATTTGTCACTTTTCCAAAATCAGCTCATTTCCCAAACAAGTCTATTATAAAGACTGAATTGGCTTTGATTATATTATACTTTAATAAAGTAGGGATCTTGGTAGTATGTTAGACTGCTGGTGTGTGGTTTATACCTGACCTATAAATTTTTTTTTTTTGATTTTTATTTATTTATCTTTAGAGGGGAAGGGTAGGAGAGAGGGAGAGGGAGAGAAATATCAATGTGTGGTTGCCTCTCGTGTGTCCCCTGCTGGGAACTGGCCTGCAACCCAGGCATGTGCCCTGACTGGGAATCGAACCGCAATCCTCTGGTTCGCAGGCCCGCGCTCAATCCACTGAGCTACACCAGCCAGGGCTAAATCTTGTTTTTAAAGTTTACCTGTATCTTCAATGCTGATTTGATTTGTCATTTTCGAATATTTTTTCTTTCAATTCACCAAAACCTCATCCACAAATTAAGTGGTTTCTTGTTATTGACTCCTTAAAAAATTCATGAAATTTGTAAACGACATACCTTCAACACTAGCACAAATTGCTTTTACAATCATTATGTAAGAAAAAGGTGAAAAAAATAAAATTTACTACAATTTTACATTATTAAGGATGTGGTAACATAACAATGTCTTTGTGCTTAACTGAAAGTGTTGTAGGTATTCATGTTCACATTAGTAGTTCACGTGCTGACATACGCTCATAACGTTGGAGATTCTGATGCTGCTCATAGAACATGAGAATGAGGCACAAATAATAGATCATCGACTAGATATTGTAAAATAATACAGCAGTACTCAATTGCTGACTGTCAGAACTGGGTTCTTTTAAGAAACTTTACTGCATCCCCCACCAGTCCCAAATTCATTGCTTTGAGAAAAAAGATAATTTTGTAATATTTTAGTGTTCTCTGTGGATATGGTTTTGAGGTTTTTTTTTTTTCCTCTTTCACACCTTATGGGTCAGAACCGATTATCCTCTCTAGACTACTGGCTGCTTCCTGAAGGAATGGCTGAGTCTTTACCCACCTGGGCACTGAAGTCTCGTTTAAATTTCTCCCTTAATTGAACAGTTTTAATTCCTTTTCAATTGCCTTTTTATAAAGAGGAAATCTTAGAAAATAGATAACTTTGAGTTTTGCTATTCAACATGGTAGTCACAAGCTGTATATAGCTATTTCAATTAATTGAAATTAAATAAAATTAAATTCAGTTCTTTAGTTACACTAGTCACATTTCAAATGCTCCATAGCCACATGTGGCTAGGATTACCATATAGGACAATGAGATAAAGAATTTTCTGTGATCTGAGAGAAGCTGGGAGAGAAAAAAAAAGGAAAACGATACTTTCCTTAGTTCTTTTTTTTTCCCTGTGAAGGAGCATTGAGACTGAGGGTGCTTTCTTACCTTCTCAGCCTTTCCCGATCTAGCATACAGTGTACTTGATTGCAGTTGTGTTTTACAGCAGAATATATGATCTTAACTTTAACTTTAACTTTGAGGTAAACACCAGGTTAGGGACTTTGGGCCAGGAGATTCTCATACCTAGTTTTAATAGTTAAAATATATAAGAGTATATATATCTTGCATCTGTCTTCTCAAAACCACCTTATTTTAACTCAATCTAAATAAAAATTTAGGTTTTGTTTTATCGTTTTGAAAAAGGAATGTTGTCTCAAATATCACATAGAAAAATGAAGAGTGTGATGCTTGGTAGTCACCCCTCGCCAGTCATGTGAGGTACATAATGTAGAGATTACAGGGACCTTCTGTGTTTCAAAAGCCGTCTCTGGTGGCTCTGAGGGATAGGTTAGTGGAGGCTGTGACCACTGTTAGGGAATCCCAGACACATGGGTATACATTAGCTGAGATTTTATTATTTAAACTATCTTGTTTTTAGCAAGTGTTCAACTTTGTTGTAAGCAAAGTAGCTTTTAAAAATTATAAATTAGGTCTATACCAAAAGATATATACAGCCTCCATTTTGAGAAATACTAGTTTTTTGAATAGTTTCATAGCTTTTTTTGTTTAAAAATAGGCTATTGACAAAAAATACTTTTTAATGGCTAACTTTCTTTCCTAATGTATTTTAAAGACTATGAATTGAATAAATGAACAGTAGAGTGCCAAATATGGCTTGCATTTTGTTTTAGTAATTTTTCTATAAAAAAGGACCTCAATTTTTTAGACTTAACAGTTGTTGAATCCTAAGTGGAAGGTATATATATTGGATGATTGTACTACATTATCTTTTCTGTATGTTTGAAAATTTTTTAATGAAAAGTTGAAAAAGATTTTAATTCAAGGTAATGAAAGGCTTCTAATAATCACTCATCTTTATTGACTACCAGTAGGCATGGTTTCTTTCTTCATAAGTAATACATTTAAGGTGGCAGCAGTTATGCACCAGTGATATGGATTAGCAGAGCAGTTAATAAAGTGAAGTGCTAGAATGAAAACACAAATTAGAAATTAGATGATAAGCTATTTTGAATTTTATCAATTAGATGATAAAATATTTTATTTATTTTTAGAGAGAGGGTAAGGGAGGGAGAAAGAGAGGGAGAGAAACATTAATGTGTGGTTACCTTTCATGCACTCACTACTGGGAACCTGGCTCTTGAACCAGGCATGTGCCCTGAGTGGGAACCAAACAGTGGTCCTTTGGTCCCAGGCTGGTGCTGAATCCACTGAGCCACACCAGCCAGGGCTGATAATCTCCTCTGATGAACGGTTTTCAGGTGCAGGCTAAGAGTTTTCTCTTAGGATGTGAGTATGAGTCCTAAGGGTAAGTTACTATATGTTTCGGACCATAAGACACACCTAGGTTTTAGAGGAGGAAAATAGGAAAAACAATTTTGAAGCAAAAAATGTGGTAAAATATTTAATAACATAAATAACATAATGTTTCACCAATGTAAATGTAAACAGAACTTAACAGCAGCATTAACAACCATTATTCCTCCCAAATTGATGAGGGGCGGGGGAAGCGCATCTTATAGTCCGAAAAATACAGTAGTTAATTAGTAACAGCTTTGTTGAAATTGGTTTATTTACCGATTGGAACGAACACAATGTTTTTAAGGTAGTTGATAACATATTCTGACCTGTGCAAGAATCTTCCATCTTTGACCTAAAAGAAATTAATGTCTGAGAGAATATTGTGTTGTTTCTTCTTCATTTTATGAACTGTAGTGTTCCTCCTTAAAAGTGGTGAA
Source organism: Glossophaga mutica (assembly GCA_039655065.1). Taxonomy (NCBI): domain Eukaryota; kingdom Metazoa; phylum Chordata; class Mammalia; order Chiroptera; family Phyllostomidae; genus Glossophaga; species Glossophaga mutica. The sequence goes on along the minus strand of CM077304.1, from coordinate 16,748,957 downwards.
ACTGCAAGAGCTCAAGAGCCATTTCACATGATCTTTTTTTAAAGACTTAAAACATTGTGAAAAAATAAACAGATTTAAATTGGATCCCTTTATAAAATGTGTTATAGCAGAACACTTACTAAAATAAGATTGTGCACATAAATAGTGAAATAGGAACTTGAACTTCATTTGGTTTTAGTTCAAATTAATAGTACATAATACTCTTAGCTCCTGATTGTCTTGTGTCTCAAAATGATCAAGAGGTAAGATAATGTACTTATATATGAGTGCTATTTAAAGCTCTCACTCAAATTATTGTTTTTCAGAAGGCATATGTCATGTTTTACTGAGTGCTTTATATATATTGACCATGTGTTATTTCAGGGGGTGGGGCAGAATGGTATTTTTGCAAAGAATGTGGGCCCTATGGTTAGGCTGATAAGGTTCTAGTCTTGATTCTTCATCTTACCAGTTGTGAAATCTTAGATAATACTTTTATATTCACAATTCCCTCATCTTTGAATTGAGGATAATAACTGGTCTCATAGGGTTGCTTTCTGGAATGGAATAATTTCTAAAAAGTATACAGATGCTTGGGGAATGCGACATTAATATTCAGTAACTAAATAGTCCCTTTATGTTACCACCACTTCTCAGACACTCAATTCTTTAATATCCTTAACTCATCTGTATATGTGTATGTATACATACACATATATATGGAGCCTCCAACTTGAAACAAGTCATATTTGAGAAATTTATTGGTTTGGAATTCTCCAGTGGGTATCTGTTACGTGATTAGGTTGCTAGGCTAAGTTGTGAAAACAATCATAATGTGGCAAAAAATAATTAGAAGAGAAAGCAATAAAAATAAAAAAATACAGTCTTGGATATTGATAGTTTAGTGGTAGATTTAATCGGGCGATTTTGAAAGAGACTGTTACAGAAGTTGTGGAAGAGCCATTAAAAACCTTTCATGGGATGGGGAGGGCAGTGGAGGGTGTAGAGGAGGGTGAAGGGAAAGTGGTGAGAGACGGAGACGACTTGGGTGGTGAACACACAGTACGGTGTGCAGATGACGTGTTGTAGCCTTGTGCACCCGAAACCTGTGTAATTTTGTTAACCAGTGTCACCCTGATAAATTCAGTAAAAAATGCGAAAAACATCTTTCAAAGAATTTTGGAAGGCTAGGTTGATTCTTGCTAATTTTGCTTCCAGCTTATCAGATTTCATTTATGATGGAGTTCTAGCACTAGGTAATACATCAGCTGTCAATAAGGCAGTTTTTTGACTGATTTGTTAAGACTGGGTAACTGGATGGGAACGATTTTTCCTTGGGTAATTGAGAGAAAATGAAAGCAGATGACAGCCAAAGAAAATGTTTGATTTTAGTAGTATAAAATAAGCTGTGAATGATCTCAAAGAGATGTGATAGGGGAAGCATTTTCCTGTGCTGGAAACTATTCCCATTACCACCCATAGCAAGATGGGGATAGGGAGGTAGGAGAGAGGGAAGTTCCATGTTGTTCATATGCAAAATACTTATAAATTGGTTTTTGTATAAACAATAACTCCCTGATACATACAAACTTTTTTTTTTTCAAGAAGCATTTTAAAACTTTGTAGTATACTCCAGGGTTATCATTATGAATGGTATTTTTAATTTTTAAACACTTGTAGCTTTTATTCCAATTCTGGTTACATGAGATTGCTAATAGGGGACAACACATTACACACAGTTTACGTGTACCTCTGATACCAGAGTTCGGGTATGGAGATTTTCCTATGCTCTTCCTAGATGAGGGCTCTGGGTCTCATACCTTTAAAAATATTTAGATTTACTAATCATGGAGAAACCAGCTTTTAGATATCAGAAAGGTATCACAATGGTGCTAAAATTTTTATGGTATTTTTAGTTTTTATAGACTATTGTGACACAAAATTGTTACTTTTATATATTCTTGATTAAAATTATTTACATAATTCTTTTATTAGGAAGTGGCTGTTTTTGTCTTTGATAAAAAGCTGATTGACAAATATCAAAAATTTGAAAAGGATCAAATCATTGATTCTCTAAAACGAGGAGTCCAGCAGTTAACTCGACTACGACACCCTCGACTTCTTACTGTCCAGCATCCTTTAGAAGAATCCAGGTAAATCTTTATATAAGCCTATATAAGGGACTTCCTGAATAAATAGTTGAAAATAATTTTATATATGAAATCTGTCTATATAGTATACTGTCAGCAAAACATTTTTATAAACCGAGTGTTAAGTTTTTAAGTATTAGTTATTTCCCTAAAATTTATTTGCATGTTCTATGTACATGTCTATTTTTGAAATATTAACTGAAGCTTTCTTTACATTTTTGCTTATTCTATGCTCAGAACTACAGTAGTCAAAGTGGAAGATACAAGAGAAGTATAGAATACAGTCTGTCTGAAAGTAGCTGTCCTTGTCAAATTTGCTAGAACTTCTTGTCCTCTTTTCGTTGATTCACTCTTTGGGGGCTATTTTAATGTGTGTTCCAGGTACTGTTCTAGACATTTAACCTTCAACTATGCCCAGCATGTTAGTCCATAACCCTCAGTTACTCTACCATCTGTTTTTCTCAGGAGTGAGCTTGGGAACTGTTGCAGAGAATGACAGGAGAATGAAATTTATGTTGTGTCATCTTAACTGGATTCTCAAGCCTGTGGTGCTTTTAATAGTCTGTAGACACCCCACCTATAAAAACTCACAACCCCTAATTTATTCTTTCTTCCTTCCTACTTAGCAGACTGTATGCCCTCTCTTAATTCAGAAGGTTTTTTTAAAATTATTTATTTATTTATTAGAGAGAGGGGAAGAGAGGGAGAAAGAGAGGGAGAGAAACATTGGTGCGAGAGATGATGATTGGTTGCCTCTCACGTGCCCCCAGTTGGCAAGTGCCCTGACCTGGAATGGAACTGGCAACCTTTCTGTTTGCAGGCTAGCACTCAATCCACTGGGCCACACCAGCCAGGACTAATTCAGAAGCTCTTAATTAAATGATTTGGCAAATGTGTTTGTAGACCCTAGGATAGGGGTGGAACAGGCAGGTGGAAAAACAGAGCTGGCAGGTTCCAGACTTCCCATCTCGTGAAGGAATAGAGATACTGAGACTCGAAGTTGGGTATTTGTCTTCAAAGTCTGAGCTCCTGGTCATTACTCTATAAGGTTGTTGAATGTTAATATCTGACATTTCAATTACTAAATATTCTTACATATCAAAGAGCAGTAATTTTAAAAATTTAAAAATTCTGACACCTTTCAAAGTGATATATAAGATAGATAAAAGCAAAGCTGCTCCGATTGAACTGGTTATAGGGGGCCCGGACCTATTCCTCATCCCTGTTTCCAACTCCTCTTACCCAGAGGCATCTGTGGGAAATCTGTTGGTTCCTTTGAGCATATTCTGAAAATGATAGCCTTAGAAATAAGGATAATATTATAGGTGTAATATAACAATATTTTAAATCAGTTTATTCATTGTCCATAAAGAATATCAGTCATTCAAAAAGCACAGTTGAAATGTTTTATTTTCTGACTTAAGTTTTAAAAAATGTATGACAACTGTATACCACTTAGTTTAAAAGACCGTTAAATGATTTATCCAGTGTAATTCATACACAAAGCTTCCTGACTTTGGTCTGTTGGTTTAAATCGTTGTATCAATGCTAAAAATGAATGTAAAATAGTTTGTGTTCTTGTTGATAGTTTAATAGGACCACTAATGTTTCATGTGTATTTCATTTTGATAATGTGGAAAAAAATGATAGTGAATAACCTTTTTCTTTTTTAAAACAGGGATTGCTTGGCATTTTGTGCAGAACCAGTTTTTGCCAGTTTAGCCAATGTCCTAGGTAACTGGGAAAACCTGCCTTCTCCTGTGTCTCCAGACATTAAGGATTATAAACTTTATGATGTAGAAACCAAATACGGTTTGCTTCAGGTATGTATTTTCATTCATTATGTGGAATTTTTTTCTTCAAAATTATTTTTGGCTATTTCAAACTTATTAGCTATATAAACTACTTTATGTAAACATTTGTATCTTTTCAATAATTTAAAAATTATTTCTTTGTTCTAGAATATTCTAGAGTTTATTTCTAGGCTTACATTATATTTTAGTTGTTTGAAAGATAACTTTGGTGACCTTTGGAGATGGGCAGTTATTAACTGGTAGGTGGGGTGGTTCCCTTTTGATTTTTTTTTGGAATTTTAAACTTTGCGAATAGATTTCATAAATATTAAGTTGAAAGAATAAAGTAGTTAAGAAAAATAAATTATGTCTTTAAAGAAATTATTTAATGGCTCTCAAGAGATACTGTTAATCATTTTATGTATGTCCACGTTTTTAAAATTTTCCTTTCCCTGCTTAGCTAAATATCTTCAGCTCTACAGAGTAAATTTATACAGCAGATTCTTAGTTCCTTGGGGACAGAGATCATTCTATTTATTATTTTTAATAGCTTTATTAAGGTATAATAAATCATCATACAAAAAACTTCACACATTTAAATATATAGTTTTATAAATTTATACACCATCACCACAATCACACTAATAATGCATGTATCCATGACCCCCTCCAAGTTCCCTCATGCCCCTTATAATTTCTTGCCGCTGTTCTTATCGTTTATCTCTTGCGCTGAAATGCTTTCTGTCACTATGTATTGATTTGTATTTTCTAGCATTTTATATATGGTATTATAAAATATGTATGCTCTTTTTTTGGTCTGGCTAATTGTTTTGAGATTCATCTATGTTGTTGTATGTATCGATACTTTTTTATTGCTGATTGGTCCATTGCAAGGATATACCATGGCTTGTTTATGCATTCACCTGTTGGTGGTCATTTGGGTTGTTTACAGCTTTTGACTGTTGCAAATAAAACTGCTGTGAACATTCACGTACAAGTTTTTATATGGACATATGCTCATTTTTTTTTTTTTTTGGTTAAATATCTAGAATTGGAATGGCTAGATCAAATGATGTAACATATATATTTCATTTTTTAAGAAACTGACAAACTTTTCCAAAGTGGTAATACCATTCTCACGCCCTCTGCAGGGTATGAGAATTCATTTTTTTCATATCTTTGCCAAAATGTGGTATGGTTGGTTCCTTTAATTTTAGCCATTCTCATAGGTGTATGGTGGTATCTTACAGTTTTAATTTGTATTTCTCTGATGAATAATGATGTTGAACACCTTTCCATATGCTTTTTTGGCATCTGAATATCTTTTCTGGTGAAAATCTGTTAAGATCTTTTGCCCATTTTTTGAATGAGTTGTTTTCTATTACTGATTTCTGAGAGTTTTTTTTATACATTGTGGTCACACAAGTCCTTTGTTATATACCTGATTTACAAATATTTTCTCAAGTCTGTGGCTTATCTTATTCTCTTAACAGTGTGTACTTTTTAATTGTGGTAAAATGCATGTGACATAAATTCTACTATCTTAACCGTTTTTAAGTGTGCAGGTCAGTGGCATAAAGTACATTCATATTGTTGGCAGCCATCACCACCATCCATCTCCAGACCTCTTTTATCTGCAGAACTAAAGCTGGACCGACTGAACAGTAACTCCCACACTTCCCTCTCCACCTCACAGTCCCTGGCAACCATGATTCTATTTTGTGTCTCTATGAATCTGACTACTTTAGGTACCTTATATAGGTTCCTAGGGAAAAAAAAATACTTTTTTCCTTTTGTGACTGGTTTATTTCACTTAGCATAGTGTCCTCAAGGCTCATCATGTTGTAGTATTCATCTGTTGTTTTTTTTTTTTTTTTTGAGAAGCCAGCGTACCATCTTCCATAGCAGTTGCACCATTTTACAGTCCTGTCAATATGCACATGGGTTCTAATTTCTCTGTTTGTTATTTTCTAGTTTTTGATAGTAGTCATCCTAATGGGAGTGAGATGGTATCTCATTGTGGTTTTGATTAGCATTTCCTTAATGGTTAGTGAATTTGAGCATCTGTTCTTGTGCTTGTTGGCTATTTGTGTTAGCTCTTTGGTGAAATGTCTGTTCAAGCTTTCTGCCCAGTTTTAATAAGGTGGTTTGTCCTTCTGTTAAGTTGCAGGAGTCCTTTATGTTATAGATATTGACCTATTGTCAGATACACGATTTGCAAATATTTTCTTCCATTTTGTTGATTTTGTCCTTTTGATGCACAGTGTTTTATTTTGATATATTTAATTTATTACTTGTTGCCTGTGCATTTGGTGTCATATCTAAGAAATCGTTGCCAAATCCAGTGTCGTGAAGTTTTCTTCTGAGTTTCATAGTGTTTGGGCTTATGTTTAGGTATTTGATCTGTTTTGAGTTAATTTTTATATACAGGGTGGGGAAAAAAGTAGGTTTATGGTTTTCATATGGAAAATGATACAGTAATAAATCATAATACAAGACCTATGTTTCACATACTCACAACCGTAAACCTACTTTTGCCCCACTTTGTATGTTTTAACATGTAACTTCATTCTTTTACATGTGGGAATTTAGTTTTCCCAGCACTTTTTATTCCAATTCCTGTTCTTTCCCTATTGAATTATCTTGGTATCTTTGTTGAAAATCACTGACTGTATGTACTAGAGTTTATTTAAGGATTTCCTATTTTGTCTCATTGGTCTAAATATCTGTCATTATGCCAGTACCACACTGTAGCTTTGTAGTGAACATCTTAACTTTTTTCCCCTAACCACAAAGTGGTTACGAAGATTAAGTGAGATAATTATGTAAAAGCACCTACCAAATTAGTGCCTGAAATATACGCTAAGCATATAATAAGGGTTTTGTTTCCTTAAAAATTTAGGAAAACTTTTTTAGGTTTGAAAAACTTTACATGTTTTATAAATTGTATTAGAGGAATATGTATTTTTAAAAATTAAATCTTACATGGAATTCATGGATTCAGATATTTCAGAACTGGAAAATACTCATTTAAAAAATATTGAGCTCCTAATTGCACTAGTCACCGAGGGTATGTGTTCAGGCAGTTTAGAAGTAGCAGGTTGTATTTCAGGGAGTGGTGAAAAATGAAACTGAAAACAGAAAAAGGTCTTATTGGTGATGGGGAACACTAAAGGATTTTAAGCAGGTAAATGACTTGGTCTAATGTACATTTTAGAGATACCATTCTAGAATGTGGAATTTGGGGGTGGGGAAAACATAAGGGGAATCATCCCTACTATCCAGGGTTATTTTTCAGAATGAGATATATAAATTTATAAATGCTAAGCATAGTGGTTGCATGCAAAAATAACTAGTGATAGTTAAGAAAAAGAAACTGTTGGTCAAGCATCATAGGAAGGACTAGAGGTACAGAGTGAAGTTACACAGAGGTAGAATAGGCCCCGATGACTTACAGTGGGGATGGGACTTGGGAGTGGTGCAGAGTCTAACATGATTTCCTGCACTTATTAAGAAGCTGATATGCCATCATTTGAAATAATTCACCAGCTGGGACCTACACAGGTTCAGTGACTTACTTGCTCAAAGTTGCAAGTGATGAAGTGAGGACAGGAGTCCAGATACCTTTTAAATTAGTACTCTTTACACTCTTAACTGTTGACTTGCCTTCATATTGAAAGCTATAAGGGAGTTTTTAGAGAATTCATTTTTATATTTGTTTATTAAGCAAATATTTACTGGTCACCTATATGTTTGACATAGTTTTGGGTGCTGAAAGTGTGGCAGTGAACAAAATAGACACAAATTCCTACCTTTTGGAATTTACAGTCTCGTGGTGGAAGAAAGACAATAATAATATAGTACACTAGATTATAATGATAAATACTTGTGGACAAAAACAGAATGAAGAGGGAAGGAGGGATAGTTTGCATGGGGAGGAAAGGGGAGTTGCACTTTCGAATGGAGTAGTCAGGCATCTATCACTGAGAGGGGGATGTTTTGAGTTAAGACCTGGAAAAAAGCAAACCGTCTAGATACCAGGGGAAAGAATGATCTAGGCAGAAAGAACAGCCTAGGGCAAAGTCCCTGAAACATAGAATCTGCATGACATGTTCAAGGAACAGTGAAATACCTGGAATGGTGCGGAGCAAATAAGATGATGAGTAGCAGGAGATAAGGCGTAGAGTTAATGAGTGGTTAGGTCTTTTTAGACCCTGAAAACCAGAGAAATACTTTGGATTTTACTGAGAGAGAGGAAAGGTCTTTGGGAGGTTTGAGCAGGAAAGTGAGGACTTACTCTAGCTGCTGTAGTTAGAATTAAACTATGTAACAGAGCAGTGATTTCCAGCCTTTTTCATCTCATGGCACACATAAACTAATTACTAAAATTCTGTGGCACACCAAAAAGTACAAGTTTTGCTGATTCATTCACACTGGATGGCTATTGTTGTGTTGGCTGTTGTTATTTTTCATTTGACAGTCTAAGGGAAAAGAAGTCAGTGCCCTTGTCTAAAAAGTCAGGTATTGGCCCTGGCTGGTGTAGCTCAGTGGATTGAGCACGGGCCTGCGAACCAACAGATCGAGGTTCGATTCCCAGTCAGGGCACATGCCTGGGTTGCAGGCCAGTTCCCAGCATGGGACACACAAGAGGCAACCGTACATTGATATTTCTCTCCCTCTCCCTCTCTCCTACCCTTCCCCTCTAAAGATAAATAAATAAATAAAAATTAAAAAAAGTCAGGTATTGCATATTTAAAAAATTTTTGCAGCACACAAGTTGAAAATTGCTGTAGTAAAGTAACAGCAGAAACAAAGAGATGAGATAGGTTGGCTGCTAGAGTCATACAGGCCAGAGATGATGATGTTTCAGGGTAGGGAAGGTGGTAACGAACAATCAAATTCTCGGTATGTGTATTTTGATGATAAAGTAACTGAGATTGGCTATATAAGAAAAAGTGTAGCATAAGGTAACTCAAAGGTTTTTGTCCCAAACAACTGGAAAAATGAGGTGGCCGTTAACTGATATGGGACAGGCTATAAGAGGAGAGATTTGAATTGTAGGGAAGCTCAGTTTTGGATTGTTCTAAGATTCAGGTGCTTAAACATTCAATGGGAGAGAAGTCAGGAAGGCAGTCAGATAATCAAATCTGGACTTTAGAGCAATTTGAGAGTATTTGAGAGTAATCACCTTATAGATGGTATTTAAAGCTGTGAGAACACTGAGAAAGAGTAGATGGAGAATAGAGAAGTTGAAACGTTGAGTGCAGGAGGTTGGGGTGCTGAGGAGAGACCAGTAAAATAAACCGAAAAGCAGTCTCCAAGGGAGTTGGAAATAAGAGAGCATTAACATGCCAAAATGCTGTTTTTTGGAAACAAAATTCAGTCAGTCTTTGATTTTTGGTTAACAAATTCCATGGTAATCATAGGCACAAATACTAATCCAGTGTGAGAAAGAGATCATTAGTTATTATTTGAAACTGATCTCAATGCTATTCAGAAAAACTGAATTTCAATATGAAGTGGAAGTTATATACAAATATTAAGAATTAGAATCAAATTGACAAAGATAGCTTTTCATATTTACCATTTGTAAATCAGGATCAAGGATTTCCTCACTTTTAAAAATCAGGAACTGAGTAAATTTGGTTAGCAAAGTGCTTTCGTATTACCTTTTCTTTTGCTTATGTACACATAGAAAAGAACTTGATAAATAGTTTTCTGGTTTTATAACTTTGTCTTCCCTGCTGTTGCTCCATTTATCCTGGCAACTGAGAATATCTACACCTTTGCATTTATGATGAAATTTGTTACCTGACGTGTAAAAAGTTTTACTGGGAAAAACAGCAATTATGAGTTATGAGACATTTTATTATTGCAGTTGAAAGGAGTTTTATGTAATGTAAAAATGTCTGGTTATTTTCCATTTACAGGTTTCTGAAGGGCTGTCATTTTTGCATAGCAGCGTGAAAATGGTTCATGGAAATATTACACCTGAAAATATAATTTTGAATAAAAGTGGAGCCTGGAAAATAATGGGCTTTGATTTTTGTGTATCATCGACCAATCCTTCTGAACAGGAGGTAATGAAGGTTTTAGTCTAATTTTTTTCAGCTGTGGAAATTTGTGACCACATCTGGAATGGACTAGAGATTTTATAAGCCTGGTAAATGTATAGAAATAGGCTGCATGGTATAGTGGTATGTTTAAATGTACAGAAAACTTTTAGAGTTCATTGTATCTAAGAGTATTCTTCAGCTCATTAATTCCACACTAGTTAATGTTACTTGAGAAAAAGATGTTAGAGTCAAATAAATTTGAGAACTATTGGGTTAAGTTTTTCCCCCTCAGAATGTCAAACATACTGAGAACCTCTATTTCCCCAACTTGTCGACCACAGAATCTTCTTTAGGAAGCATGATAACAACAATAGCAACAATAGCATTTACTGAAGCACTTGTCATGGATTTACTTATTCTTAAAACAAGTCAGTGAGGTATAGGAAAAATGCAGACAAGGACGTTAGGTTCATAGAATAAAATAACCTGCCTAAGTTTTGGCAAGCGGTGTATGGTAGAGCTAGGAATTGAATCTAGTCTTTCTGGTTCCAGAACTCCTGTTACTTAGTGATTGTGATACCTGCCTATTTATACTTGGAAGACACTGCAATATTTTAAGTCTTTACTACATGTAGTTGTTAAAGGGACCTTGATATATCCTGAAATAGATTTGTAATTTAAGTAAACATTTTTAAGGGAGACAGAAAGAATTTTTGTTATGTACCATGGGTGGAGCGCTGTCCTAGGCCTGTTTTTCCATTTGGTTAATCCTACAACAACCATTTGGACCTGCCTGTTAACTAAGTGATACAGCTAGTTAGTGAAAGAGCAAGGTTTCAAACAATAGCCTGTTTCAGCCCATAAAACTTGAAGTCTGTGTATGGTAAAACATAGGCCAGACCTTTCCATATTCACGCTGTATGATAAACTGATAATTGTCTTCTGGAAGAGAGCTCCACTAATCTCAAAAGTTAAACAGTTCTTTCTGTTATCTCTTAATTTGTTCATGCATCTTCCAGATTTGGGAATTTTAGGATTTAAGGCGGGGATGACAGTTTTTACTTGTATAACTGAATATGAATTTGAAACTAGATTGTTGCTGCTTGATAGAGCTTGCTTTAATTGAAATATTTAAGTTATGAAATCTCTTTTTTGTCTTATAGCCCAAGTTTCCTTGTAAAGAATGGGACCCAAATTTACCATCATTGTGTCTTCCAAATCCTGAATATTTGGCTCCTGAATACATACTTTCTGTGAGCTGTGAAACAGCCAGTGATATGTACTCTTTAGGAACTGTCATTTATGCTGTATTTAACAAAGGGAAACCTGTATTTGAAGTTAACAAGCAAGATATTTACAAGAGTTTCAGTAGGCAGTTGGATCAGGTATTTGCCTTTAAATATTTGCTTGTATTAAAAATGTATTAACTGCTGCTTTGACTTTTTTTCCTAAAATGTATTCAGAAAATTCTGAGTGTCTTGTATTGTAAGTTTGCATAAAATCAACTTAAAGAAAGCAGTTCTGTAACTAATGAGGATTAAAGTTTGTTACTTCAGCTGTAATCATGACATGTATTTCCTAGCTAAATATTGAAATACGTTAAAAAAATATTGGACATTTTGTTTTAGGAATAAAAAGAGTTTCCAGTAATAAAGATAAGTGTTTCAGTTTTCATGCAGTAGTAGAATTAGCAATTTGTTTTAATTTAAACATATTTCTGAGTACATTTTAAGTTTCTTAAGTAGACTTGAAAATATAAATGCATATCTCTGAATATTTTATATTCATATTTAATATTATCACTTTTTTGAATAGTTGAGTCGTTTAGGATCTAGTTCACTTACAAATATACCTGAAGAAGTCCGTGAACATGTAAAACTACTGTTAAATGTAACTCCAACTGTAAGACCAGATGCAGATCAAATGACAAAGGTAAGTGAGTACACATGAATTCCTGCCTTCGATGGAGGGACAAAAAAATCATTAACTGCTTCTAAAACAAGATTTAGTCAAATACAGTCCCCAGATAATACCTGTATTCTTGAATGTATTAAACATTTAGCTTCTTTTATTCTTAAACATTTAAAAAATTTATGTGTATAATTGCTCTGCTATAAAATTAAGATTTCAAATAAGCAAGAGTCCTAACAGTCACCATTAAATATGCAGAAATTTTGGATACCCCAAGAATTTATAGCTTTCTAATTCATTCATATAAGCATGGATTTTAATAGATAAATGATATTCTTTATACCTTCAAGATTTTTACTTAATCTTTCAATGTTTTACTAGTTATGGAAAGAAAATGTTACTTTAGCTAACTCAAGAAAAATAATTTACTTATTCTGATTTTTATAATTAGAATTTTTATGAAGTGATCTTTAGTATTTTGTTAAGTGTTCTGAATACTTTTTTCACCAAACTGCGGCAATTTCAGGTATGCGAAGTGCTTTAATATTTATTAAAATAATGTTATTTTCCTGTTTTTAGATTCCCTTCTTCGATGATGTTGGTGCAGTAACACTGCAGTATTTTGATACCTTATTCCAAAGAGATAATCTTCAGAAATCACAGTTTTTCAAAGGATTGCCAAAGGTTCTACCAAAACTGCCCAAGGTTTGTTGTTAATCAGTTTCTTACTATGGTCAGGACTTCAGAATTTAAAGTTTACTTTGACTTGCCATAATAAGTCTTCCAAAGAAATAAATGTAACTTATGACTATACAAGACTGCAGACTGAAGCCAAAAGTTTAGTGGACCTTTTTTTTCCTTTTTAATCCTCACCCAAGGATATGTTTTATTGATTTTAGAGAGAGAGGAAGGAGGTGGAGGGAGACAGACAGACAGACAGAGACATTGATATGGGTGAGAAACATAGATCGGTTACCTCCTGTATGTACCCCGACTGGGGATTGAACCCACAACTTGGGTATGTGCCCTGACTGGGAATCAAGCCCACCTTTTTTTGGTGTACAGGGTAATGCTTCAACCAGCTGAGCCACCAGCCAGGGCAGTGGACCTTTTTAATGCATTGTTCAAAAGTAATTAAATAGCATTAAAAAATCGGAAGGATAAATGTCAGAAGAGAAGCCCATACTCTGTCATTGTGGAGGTCATTGTCTCACCAGTAAGTGTAATTTCAATGTTAATACTAAACACCAGAAATAAATTATGAAAACATTTTTTGCCTTTCAGCGTGTCATTGTACAGAGAATTTTGCCCTGTTTGACTTCAGAATTTGTAAACCCTGACATGGTACCTTTTGTTTTGCCCAATGTTCTTCTAATTGCTGAAGAATGCACCAAAGAAGAATATGTCAAATTGATTCTACCTGAACTTGGCCCTGTCTTTAAACAGCAAGAGCCAATACAGGTATGTATATAGGTATTTTTCCTATTTATCTACTGTTCTTCGGTGATGTTAATCAGTGATGACTATCATTGAAAACAGAAGGAATGGATAGCTGACATTTTAAAAAATGAGGTAAATATAAGAGACTTCTCTTTTCCACTAGTCTGTTGTATTGCATGTTTGAAGTGAGCTATTCCTAAAATTATAATTGAACTCTCCAAGTAAATGTCTGCAGCTCTTCATAGGGCACCATCTCAGAAAATTGTAACGAGATTTTGCATGTGTTCCGCTGTTCCCATTGGCCTTACTGAAAGTTATAAATTTGAATAAAGAAGGATTTCTATTTCTCCTATACTTCTGAGATTTTTTGTTATTCAGGATGTTTGATTTAAAGATGGTTTATGCCGGTATTTTTTCTTTATCTTATTGCTAATGAATAGTTTCATCAGAAAAGGGAAAATGCTGACAGTACCCAAAAGTAACATGTGTGTATTGTAAGCAAAAAACATAGTCTCTGATGTAGAATCTATTACAATATTTATTTGCCAGGTTCACAGTAGTCTTGGATTTAGGAGCAGTAGGATCATACACCTGGGTTGGAATTGTCCTTTAAGAGTGAGCAAGTCATTACGCTCATAAAGCTTCTATTTTGCTCATTTCCAAAATGAAAGAGGTTGTTGAGAGTAAATGAAATTTCCTGGCACATAGTAAATATTATTACATGCTTCTGCCACGACATGGCAATAGCTTATTAGTAAACTCTCAGCTACCCGATTCGATGGTTCTGTGGCAGGCTGTTTGCAGTCCTTCCCTTGAAAGGAGGGGAACAGAAGGATGCCTGTGGATGCCTGTAAGGCAGTTCCTGCGGCTGAGGAAAGGGCAGGTGAGGGGACTACGGGCTTTGAAGCAGAATTACGCAAACATTGTGAAGATGTCAGGAACGAAAGTAGTGGAGCCACATGTTCACTAAGCTCTGCGTCAGTCAGTCAAGATAGTATCCTGAGGAATCTATCATTTGAATTCTTATTTGTCTCCATTCTTTGGTACTCTTTTTTCCCTTAGTAGTCCAGCTAAAAATTCCTTCTGAAATATTTTAACCGAGCCTTGGCAAGACTAAGTGTTCTTCAAGAACAGAAGGGGCAGTTTGTTCCTTATAATTTAGGATGTGGTGGCAGCTAGGTGGGGAAATGAATTGAAATGTTTATTTCTAGAATTTTTCCTGACATTCATTTTGACTCTTCTCTTGAGCTGTACCTTTTCTTCTTCTCTTGAGCCCTTAGAAGCCGAGTGATAGAATTTACTTTTATGGGCCTTGTGATTTTGCTGCTCTCGGGCTTTTATTTTCCTACCCAGTTGCTTTCCAGATAGTTGGTACTGGGTGAGCGATATATTACTGAGGATATGTGAGAGTTAGGAAATTGGCCTCTATTTAAATGTCTAAACTGAGGGCAGATGGTTAAATATTTTGCTTCCAGAAATGTAAGAGACTTGATTTGTATGTTTTTGTCTTCCATGCTCCCAGGCTAGCAACATGGTGAGTGTCAAAATATATAACTTGTTCTTTAGAAGATACTTTAAATTTTGGCCTATGTAAAGTCACATAAAGATTCTGGACTTTAATACATTGTTCCCTTTTCCCACATAGATTTTGTTAATTTTCTTACAAAAAATGGATTTGCTGCTAACCAAAACTCCTCCTGATGAGATAAAGAACAGTGTCCTCCCAATGGTTTACAGAGCACTAGAGGCTCCTTCCATTCAGATCCAGGTAAAATATTTGATTTTTTCTTCTTTAATGATGATTTTGATTCTTCAAGCAGGAGAATGAAGTAAAGTACATTTTGGGTTAGAGTCATAAAATCTTTTATGTAAAACTCAGTAGTATATATTAATCCCTTAAATTGCATTATACAATGTTACTAAAATGTACCCACTCTTAACTAAATTATTTAATTTATGTATTTATTTATTTTTCCATAAGCATTGCCTTAAAATAGCGTAAAGGTTGTCACATGGAAGAATTAGCTTGCCCTGTACAACCTCAAAGGTAGACCCAAGACCAATTAATGGCCTCTTCACAGAGGTACATATGTAAATCCAGTATGAGGAAGAGTTCATGACACACAGCTGTTTATGCCAGATCAAGTGTCCAGTCCTTAGGTTCTGTGATTTGTGATACCACCAATGGAGCTTGGTGATGCTCATTGCTTTAATCCTTACGAAGTTGTTCCCCACTTAATCCAGTTTCAAAGTGCCATATTCCAAGAAACAGATCAGCAATAAAAAATGCCCCTGAAGTTCTTCATTAATATTCTTACATGCTTGATAGCAGTATTGATTATGTCTTAAAATCCCCTTTTTATTTCCCTATCCATGTCACCTAATCCCTCAGCTACTTCTGCTTTTCTTAATTCTCTCTGAAAACTTCCTCAACCCCCGTTTCTTTTCCCTTTTTTCTCTTATTTCTTTATCACCAAAACCCTAATATGTTTGTTTTCTGGTGGGGTCTGGGGCAGTTTTGGATGGGGGGGCTCCCATGGGAAGCTAATGAGTTTTTACCAACCATCTTTCTTTCTTTGGACAGAGGTAAGAGGTTCATGTTTCTCCCTCACTTTCCACATGTAATCCAGTCATCTAATGTAAATGCAACACTGGAGGCTGGAGACGGCATGGGAGCCAACCAGAGGCGGCCTCAAGTGCCAGAGCAAGAGCCCGGGTTGAACTGAGGACAGTCAGGGAATGAACCTTCAGCACTTTCCAGAACCTGTCCCTTGCTCTCTTCTACACTGTCACAGCCCTAGTTTAGTCCGCCTTTGAGTCTTACAAGAATTCCTTCAGTTCTCCTTTTAGGTCTCAGAGTTTTGCCCTTTTATATTACAGCTGAACACAGATCTTTCTAAAATTTTTAGTAGTCAGATCTGACCACTAGTCTGATTAGAGTCTTTATTGTTTTCCAGCTGTCCTCAATTCAATCCAAGCTCCTACTCCTAGTGTTCGAGGCCCTCCCTGGTTGGCTCTATGACTCTCTAGTTTCATCCATTTCTCCAGACACCTTAAGTACAGGCAGGTCCCCACTCTGTCCCTCTCTGGGGCTTTGCTCAGGCTGTGCTCTCTGCTGGGGATGCTTTTCTCTCAGCTACCTGACAGATGTCCGCATATCTTTCAGAACTCAACTTAGGCATCACTTCTGTAGGGAACCTTTTGACTCCCTCTCTCCAATGACGGCTCCCTTTTCTGTGCACCTCTGTTCTCCCAGTACACTTTCACTGGCAAACTCCTCTGCATCCATTCCATCTTCTTCCCACTGAGACTGGGCACTGGTTGTGGCTGAGTTTCTGTCACTGGTAGGCTGTACTGGGCTGGACCCACTCTAAACCCCAGTAAATGTTAGAGGAATGAAAGTACTGTTGGGGCCCTCACACTCTTTAGGCAAACCTGGTGCATTGGAGTTGGATGAACTTGCGTTAAACACACACTCCAAGAGCTGTCTGCTTGTGGGCAAGTCATTGGGATTATGAACCTCCATTTCCTCAGCTCTACCTACCTATGGGATTCTGTTAAGTAACATAAGAATTTTCTAGTACAGTGCCTGGCTTACTGTAAGGGTTCAAATATGCATCACTCTTAGAGCCAAGAAGTAGAGGAGGAAAAGGTATTTGTCTGTTTAGTGAAAAGAGAAATTAGAGCATGGATTTAAAAGGTCAGGAGCAGAAAGCTCTAAGACCCCCGCATGCTTGGGCTTTTGTGCTGCCCACCTCTCTGTCCAGGGCAAAGTTAAGTGGATAGGATTAGGGGTGACAGATCATGGGCCTGCCAAAGCCAAGCCCTCCCCTGGCTGCTGGAATGGATCTGCCCCCAGTGACATCACAATCCTGAGTGGTTTCCAAGGCACTGCTGGAGGTGGACCCTCATTTCTCTCCACGGAGCTCAAGGATGTGGATGTGAGAAAGGTGAGCAAGGAAGGCAGATGACAACGAGAAACAGCTCGAGCCCCACGCCTGTGGGCACAGCTCAGGGTGACCCTGGAGAGGCAGGAACACTGTCAGCTGTTGATGCTGGCACTTGGGACACAGGTGCAGCCACTCAGCTGAAGATGAAGGCCAAGAATGTGCGCAAGATCAAGGCACTCATCATTGACCTGGGCTCGCAGTACTGCAAGTGTGGCTACGCAGGAGAGCCGAGACCCACCTACTTCATCTCCTCCACGGTGGGCAAGCGCCACTCTGAGGCAGCTGATGTGGGCGACGCCCACAAGGAGATCTATGTGGGCCACGAGCTGCTCAACATGGAGGAACCTCTGAAGCTGGTTAACCCTCTAAAATACGGTGTCGTGGTGGACTGGGACTGTGTCCAGAACATCTGGGAGTACATCTTCCACACGGTCATGAAGATCCGCCCTGAAGAGTATGCTGTGCTGGTGTCTGACCCCCCGCTCAGCCCCAGCAGTAACCGGGAGAAGTATGCAGAGCTCATGTTTGAGACATTTGGCTTCCCCGCCATGCATGTGACATCCCAGTCGCTGCTGTCCATCTACTCCTATGGTAAGACCACAGGGCTGGTGGTGGAGAGCGGGCACGGCGTCTCGCACGTGGTCCCCATCTCAGAGGGCAACGTGCTGCCAGGCCTGACGGTCCGTGCTGACTATGCTGGGAGGGACCTCACCAACTACCTGCTGCAGCTGCTCAACAAGGCTGGCCACAAGCTCACTGACAACCACCTGCACATTGTTGAGCACATCAAGAAGACATGCTGCTACTCGGCTCTCCTGCCGGAGGAGGAGCTCGGCCTGTGCCTGGAGGAGCTGCGTGTGGACTACGAGCTCCCTGATGGCAAGCTCATCACCATTGGCCATGAGCGCTTCCAGTGTGCTGAGATGCTCTTCAAACCCAGCCTGGTGGGCAGCACCCAGCCTGGCCTCCCTGCGCTCACCGCCACTTGCCTGGGCCACTGCCAGGAGGCAGGCTTCAAGGAGGAGATGGCCGCCAACGTGCTGCTGTGTGGCGGCTGCACCATGCTAGACGGCTTTCCTGAGCGCTTCCAGAGGGAGCTAAGCCTCCTTTGCCCCAGGGACAGCCCCACAGTATCTGCTGCACCCGAGAGGAAGACTTCTGTGTGGACGGGTGGCTCCATCTTGGCATCACTGCAGACCTTCCAGGAGTTCTGGGTCAGCAAGGAAGAATTTGAGGAGCAGGGCAGTGCAGCCATCCACATCAAGTGCTGAGCAGTGGTACCCAGACAGGCCAGGACTTGTGGGCAGGTGACCTCTGGCCACTCTATACATTTTATAGAATTTCACATAAAATTTTAACACAACGGCTCTTGTCTAGTCTGAATTTCTTTCTTTAGTCTGATAGAAGAAAGTGATGGGGAGTTGGTTTTAGAGGTATCAGCACCTTTTGCTCTGTTGGGTCAGAAGCAGCAGGGGGAGGAGGCCAGTGGGAGGGGCTCCCCTCACTGGCTTCTCCGCAAATGAGGGTGACATCTCAGAACTCAAGAGTGTGGCTTCCTGTTGGGTTGTCATGGGGGCAACACTCACAACCAGGAGTCTGACTTCCATCTCCCGTTTCTGCCCAATGGTCATCTGCCCATGGTGTCATCCCTAACCTCCCCTCACTTCTGCTCCAATCAAAGATACAGCCCACAGGTGTGCATCTCCTGAGTATGAGGGGTCTTTCCTGCTCGTGGGCCTTCCCTGCTCGTCCGCCTTTCAACTTCAGCCAAAATTGCAGCTTTTTTTGCAGTCACACAAAGTAGAGCCACTGAATCCAGAGGGTGTGGAAGAAACCAGAGGGTTCTCTGGAAGTCATGTGGTTTTCTTCTTCCTGTAGAGATGGGGAACTGAGGACCAATATGGGGGTGGGGTGGGGTGGGTGGGCTGTGGTAGTAGATGAGTCCAGGTCTCCTGACCCAGGTCATGATCAATTCCAGAAAGGCAAACGTGGGTGGTTGAGTTTGGGCTGCTGTAACAAAATACCACAGACCATGTGGCTTATCAAAAATAGAGATTTATGTCTTACAGTTCTGAAGATTGGAAGTCCAAGATTAGGGTCCCAGTATGGCCAGGTTTTAGTGAAGGCCCTCTTCTGGGTTGCAGACTGCCAACATCTTGCTGTGTTCTCACATGAAGGAAGGGATCTTTTAACTAACTTGAAGAATCAATTGACAAGTACCTGTATTAACAAAGTGAAATGATTCATTTTATTTATCAGAAATATACCGTTCTGGAAGGTTTGATTGATTGTAGTTTAAACCATTGTATACGTTCTTCCTTAAATAATTAACATATGAATTAAAATATTAAATATATATGTCTTTTTCTTATAAAAACGTTAACTAGGTCCTTCTCATAATCTTCTTTCATGCTTGGTAACATGATCTTCTATTCAGAAATGTTCCTTCTGTATTGAAATTAATATGTATAGCAGGGAGAAAAGCAAACAGTAGTTTAGTGTAATCATTCCTAATTCATTTATAGTCATGCTTTTGTGTCACAAAGGTGATGTTAAAACATCATATTCTTTGCCAAACTTAGTTTTGTAGCTTTGCTATTAAAATTTTAGTTCTAGGGGTCTCTGTCTGGAAAAAAAGTTAAATTATAATTAAAAGTGTAATTTATTTTTGCATTTTTTCTTTACATTGGAAAATAAATATGTATATTAAGAACATCCCACTGTAAAATGGTTTCCTATTTAAATTTATAGATTCTTTGCTACTATAGAAATTCTGTACACTTATAAGAAAAACAGAATTTTAATTTTTGAAAGTTAGTGACCAAAGGTTTTTCTTTTTTTTAATTTTATTTATTTTTTAAAGAGGGGATGGGAGGGAGAAAGAAAGGGAGAGA
Source organism: Glossophaga mutica (assembly GCA_039655065.1). Lineage (NCBI taxonomy): Eukaryota > Metazoa > Chordata > Mammalia > Chiroptera > Phyllostomidae > Glossophaga > Glossophaga mutica. The sequence continues at coordinate 16,728,784 of CM077304.1, read as the reverse complement.
AGCATCAATGTGTGGTTGCTTCTTGTGCGCTCCCTGCTGGGGACCTGGCCTGAAACCCAGGTATGTGCCCCTAGACTGGGAATCGAACCAGAAACCTTTTGATTCTCAGGGCAGCACTCAACCACTGAGCCACACCAGCCAGGGCCAAAGTTTTTTTTTTATGTGAGCCTAATACCACATATATAAGGTCACTTTTTTTTACTCAGTTCAATCTTTGTCTATTAAGTTCTTTTGTTTATTCAGGTTGTAAAGTTGAGGGTAAAATTATTTTCTTTATGAAATCATGCCTTTTTAAAGGTGAGGATAAGTTGCCTTTGTCCTAATGACATGGGATGATTGGGGTTAGTGTACATCTACTTTTTAGCTCTTTCCAAAGGAGTTGTCACTTACAGCTTCTTGAAATGTTCCCACAGGCCCTGTGTAGCCAACCTAGTTTTATATTCAGTGAGATTAGGAAGAAGAGAGAAGGTTAAGTGACATAAAAAGGCTATTTTTCTTTATAAAGGAGTTCATTTTGCTAATGGATATCAGGCAGTATTTTGTTGAAATAGTTAAACCAACATTTATGACATTATTTAATATGTATTAATCATCAGTCCAGCTAACAAATGTCAACCTTACTTGGTAAGAGTCTGATAAAGTTAAAGCCTGTCTAAGCTTTGGGACAGTCCTAGAGCACAGGTGGCAAACATAAGGGCCGAGGGCTGAACCTGGCCCTCTGGAGCCACCTTGTTTTATCTGGCCTGGCACCTCGTCTGTACCCAGCAGCGGCACTGAGCTCTTGCTTAACTATTGAGGAGTAGTTGCATTTATACAGTCCTAAAATTACATTCGGCCCTTTGAAGGCAACTGCGAAGCTGACGTGCCCAGCCCCCTGCCCCGTGCAAATGAGTTTGATACCCTGTCCTAGAGCAAGAGCAAGAAACAAAAATCTTTTCCTCAAGCTTCACGCAGGCACACGGCTAGAAAGTAACTTCTGAAATTCAGTTTCAGTCTCCTGTTCTTAAGTTCTTCAGTCTACCTTCTCCGATGGTGAGAGCTCTCCCCTCCTTTTGCTAAGTGATTTAATCATGATTCAAGATTTTTGTAATTTGCTAGATTGTACATCGTAGTTCTCTCTCTCTGCCCCCTCGCCACCCTCCCCCCATCAGTTAAAGACATCTTTCTTAAGGAGGTCTCCTCTGGAAACAGGAGCACAGTATCTCACTGACTGTTCACTCTTGTTTATTCTCTCCCCTCTGTGGAAAATGGTTTCTTAAATGTAGCTTGTATATCTTATCCTCAGTGATGCCACTCAATGATTACAGTTCTGAGTGGGTACAAACATATAACTCTCTAATATCTGCCTTTTGAAAATCTGGGAATAAGTTAAATAAAAGGCTTTTCAGTATTTTCGGAACAAGAGTCTTAGTGGTTAACTGGTTTCTATCTGCTAACGACAAATGAATGTCTTTAAGTTATTGTCAATAACTCCTTTGATACACATTGGCACTTCCATTTTCTTTAGTAATCTCTTCTATGCTTTGCTGCAAAGATCATTCTCACCCAGTTAGTTCACAGCCATTGTTTTTCTTTTCCTTACTTTAATCCACTTAAATAAAGTCATTCATCCTCCTTTTTCCTGTTATCCTCATTCAGAGTTACCAGTTTCAATTATTTACACTATGTCGTGGCACTGGTTAACACGAAAGTTTTAAATAACTTTTCTTGTTTCTATGAGTTATACTTGCTTAAGTTTCAGAATTTAGAAGTACTTAAAAATATAAAGAATTAAAATCTTCTCTCAGAGATGCCTAGTTAACATTTCGAGGTATATTTTTCCAGTCTTTGTTTCTAAACCTGTAGACAGATACATGTACATACAAATTTTAAAAATTGGGACTATATAATAGTATCTGTCTTATTGCATTTTCTCCCCAATATCATTAAACAATCTTTTAAAAAATATTTTTAAGAATGTTCATATTATATCTCATCAGGTGGATATATGTAACACTAAGAAATCCTTTAAGTGGAATAGTTTTACATGACTTTGTTTTTAATTTTTCCTCTCTGTGTAAAATAGCAAAACTTAGGTGTTCTGAAGTTTCTTGTTTTCAAAAATAAATAAAGAATCGTGTTATCAGGGAAAGAAATTAGAATGAGATCAGGGAATTTTGGTACCATATGCTGGTTTTATAATCTAGTATGATTTTGAGTAAGCCTTCTGAGCCTGTTTCCTCATCTGCAAAATTGAAAACAAAATGACTATTCTTTCAGATAGTGCTGAAAGGACCAAATGATATGACGTACATAAAAGTTTATTTTAAACCATGTGACAAATTAGCCATACAAATACAAAATAGTTTTTAATATGTGAGAGAAAAGGTGAGTCCCTAAGATTGATCCAATTAATTTTCTTAATAGGAACTCTGTCTAAACATCATTCCAACCTTTGCAAATCTTATAGACTACCCATCCATGAAAAATGCTTTGATACCAAGAATTAAAAATGCATGTCTACAAACATCTTCCCTTGCTGTAAGTAATTGCATATTAATTTTTGTTTTTCTTTTTCTCATTGGTTTAAATTTCCTTTTATAGTTTGTTCACATTGTGGCTTTAGGTAACCTATATAGTACTATAAAAGTGAGCAATAGCTATAATTTTTCCCGATATATAATTTTACAGTAGTACATCCCTGATCTTAATTCCCTATTGCATCAGTAGAAAATTTGAGTAGTGTCTTTTTCTTAATCCTTTTCTAACTCACAATTTATTTGTTGGTGGTTTTAAAGTAATCATGAGAGTTTAAGTTGGTATATAAGCCTAAAAGCTTTTTGAATGACTCCTTTTATGAACTGCCTTTATTTTTAGTCATCTACTCTTAATTTTTTTTATCCCTCACTGACTTGCCTACATGCAAAAAAAGTAAAGGGTACAGTGAACAGTAAGTTAATAAGAGTACAAATGGGGGAAATGGTTGTACTCAAAAATCTATGGTAAGGGTAGTTGCCTTCTTCGAATACAGAATTTTAATACTAAGTTACTTGGTGGTCAAGGAGGTAGAATAAACAGCATAGTTCTCACTATCTCATACTGGAGGCAGTAAATGACCCAGCCTTTTCTCTAATTGTAAATCGTAAGAATTATCTCACCGATATTTCTCTACAGAAGTAACACTGAAAAAATAGATTTCGAAAAAAGGGAGAAATGGCCTTCCTTCAACTGATCGATTAAATTTGCATTTGGTAAAGATAGTTCTTTGGAGATCTCATCCATCTTTTTCTTTTTTTGGTAAAATGTGAATTTAAACAAAATAAATACTTGTAATTTAATAGATTTATAGGCAAAAACAATTTGAATGATATGACTTTACCTTACAGCCATCTAATCCATTTTCGTTCATGGTTTCTTTTGTTGTTGTTGTTTTAGGGTTTTTATTTTTATGGTAGAAAGGCTGTGAGTGGGAAACAACATTAAAGTAGGAAAAAATATCATTGTTTACTGAAATGAACATGTATGAAATGAAGTTAAAAAAACCGGAGTTTTTATTCTGACTCTGCTGCTAATTATCCCTGTGCCCTGGGGGCAGGTCACTCTACCTCTGAGTGTCTTTCGTCAATATTAAAAAGTCCACTTCTCTGAATTTTTATAATTTTAATATTAAATTTCAAGCTAGGTGGTAATAATATAGCTTAAAATTTACTTTTCAAAATGCCCTTTAAAAAGTCACATAATCCATACTATATTTCATGGCAGCATACATTTATCGAAGCAGGTGTTTTAGTTCAGTTCTGCGTTTGCAGAGTGAGTTGGGAAGCATGGATATTTAAATGATCTATAATGCCCCAGGATGTTTATGTTCCTTTTCAAGATGCCATCCCAGCCACTAAAGGCTTGTTGTTCATGAGGAGTTATAATGAATGGATTTAGAACAGTAACTGAAATGGATTTGCATTGTATGTCACTGTTAGTGCTTTTACCTTTGGAATGGCAAATTCGAGTTCCTGAATTGTATTCATAGGTATAGACTCTAAGGTTTAAATGATCTAACTAGGAAATTCCTGAAACATGAATTATGAGTTAGAATTATATTTCAATAAACTTCCCTGGAAATAAAGAAAAAAATAAATTCTATGCATGGTTAGCTAAAATGCTTTAAGAGCTCTGTTCATGACTTACATGAGTAATATTTTATACATCATTAAAAAAAGTAAAAGTAAAAGTAAAATGTTTTTTCCAGTTTCTCTTTATGGTATGTGTGTGTGTGCACATAAGCATGCACACACACATAAAAGATGCAGCGATTCCTTTTATGAAACTAAGCAAGTTTAGCCTTTAGACATCATTTTGAATTTATAATATTCTGTGTGTTTGGATTTCAGGAAAGTTATACATTATTTTTCAGAAAAAATTTTCATTTTTCTTGCAGAAATACAGTGCTTTGTAAGTTAAATTGCTTTCTGCTTTTCTTAGTTTACTTTTTTTGAAAAATGGAGTTTTATTCCTATGACCCTGGCCAAGTATTTTATCTTAAAAAATTCCAGATGAAAAAATAGGGTGCGAAATATTTATCAAAATAGTCAAATGAATGATAGAATTTTGACAAAAGAGCTCCTAAATAGGCTTTAATAACTGTATTAAAGATATATTTAGAAATAGAAAGTTTATTTAGGGCAAATATAGATTCTTTTTATGTGTTATTAAATATTTAAAGAATGAACTGAACCTGAGAATGGAACTGGAGACTCTTATGCTAAGTGAAATAAGCCAGTCTGCAAAAGACAAATACTGTATGATCTCACTTATACCTGGAATCTGAGGAACAGAGTAAACTAATGAGAAAAATAGAACCAGAGACATGGAAACAAGGCAGAGACTGATAGGGGGATAGGAGAGGAAGGGGGCAGGGGGGAACGGTGGAAGGAAGGGGAAGGGAGTAGTCAAAGAACATGCGTGAATGACTCATGGACACGGGCAATGAAGAGAGGATTGACTGTGGGTGAGAGGGGTAGGCTGAGTAGAGGGGGGCAAAAGGGAAAAAATTGGGACAACGTAATAGAATAAACAATAAAAATTAAGAGAAGAATGGATTGAATCTGAGTTATAGAAAAATAGTAGAAGCCCAGTAAAACTGATTGCTTGGTCGGAGAATGCAGTCTTTTTTATGATTCAGATATCCCCAAAGAAATGTTCTTAGTGTAAACCATAGAGTAAAATTTCTCAGCTCCTAATCACTTTATTTAAAATAACACAAAATTAAAGTCATTCTTTAGCTTTAGCTAACTAGTGTCCTGGTAAAGCCATTTTAAATCTTTCTGAAACAAGTCGGGGGCATTTGTAATTATGTGAATTTCCTATATTAAGAAAGGATGAGAGCTTTTCAACTTCTTATTCTTAGGTTATTTTTAACGTGCATCTATATGAAGATTAAATTTACACTTAAATATTTTGTTTTAGATTGTAAAGCTCAATGACTAACACAGTTTACCTCTTTTAATAGGTTCGTGTAAATTCATTAGTGTGCTTAGGAAAGATTTTGGAATACTTGGATAAGTGGTTTGTTCTTGATGATATCCTGCCCTTCTTACAACAGATTCCATCCAAGGAACCAGCAGTCCTCATGGGGATTTTAGGTAACTGAAAACTTAATATCATTTGATACTACTTAATTGTTTTACAGTCATGCAAATAAATTTTTCAATCTATAGAACCATTGTACTCCCATGTATTGTATATAGCTTTCAGTAATTGAAGAATGATGGGATAAGTGCCATGATATAAATATTTTTTGTGTTAATTTTAGCAAAAGCATTAGAACCTTGACATTTACAAAGGAATAAGACATTTGGGAATCCTTACTTCACAAACGCCATGATAGCATATAGTTTTCCCTGTAAAATGGTACCAAAAAAGAGGCAAACAGAGCTACTTGAAATACTGATACTAGTCTTAATACCAATACCTAATGTTCACTTGGTATGCAATTTGTAAGAGGCGCTACACTAAATATTTCTGTACGTTATCTTATTTTGTCCTCTCCAAAATCCATTGAGAAATAGGTACTATTATTTCTCTTTTACAATAGCAAACTGAGGCTCAGAAGTTATTGAAGATTACACAACTGATAAGTGATAGAGCTGGTTTTCAATTTAGGTATGTTTAAATCTTAACCACTCTGTTTCACTGATAAGTGATTTGCCGATGAAGCATATTAGCCTTACAGCACATTTTATTCTATTAGCCTCGTTACAGATTACTGTGTTAAGAAATTCTGAGATTGTTTGTAAATAGTTAGCGCTATGAGAGTCCCAATCTGGAAATGCTAGGCTTCTGCTATACTAATAGAAGCAGGCACAACTAATGAATCACAAAAACAATAAAAAGTTCACTTTTTACTAAATTTGAAGTTCTTTGTTAATTTTGAAGACAAATTATATTATCCAGCCATATATTTTTAACACCTACTCTAGTGTCTAGTCTATAGAAAGTTCTTAGCAAATATTTGCAGGAATGGTAGCAAGTAATTTATTGTGGACCTCTGGAGTTGTAGAACTTTGGGATATGGTATGAAAGTTTTGGGCTTGAAGAAATTAGTCCTCTTGAGAAGGAGTTTGGCATAGTGGAAAGAGCCCTAGTCCCAGTCTGTTTCTTCATGTATCAAATGAGGATAAAAATAGCATCATTGTAAATGGAGGGAGTCTTAGGAGAATTCAGTGAGACAACTGAAGGGAAAGTAATTAGCATAGTGCCTAGCAAATGCTTATTTGAACTTACTCAGTAAGTTCTCATTTAAGTTATTCTTTAAGTATATATGAGTAAGTGACATGTACATTAACAGGAGAATAATAGGTGATGGTATGCTCTAAAGCCTTGGATTACATACAAAATTCTTACAACATGAAAACAGTTAGAGAATGAGGAGCAAATGTGCTCAGTTGACCAAATGAAGGCTTTGTGGAATAGGTGTAACCAGCAGAGTCTTGAGGTCCCAGTGAACAGGTGAGACAATAGGGGAGGATTGTGTGGAGTTCAGTTAAATTACTAAGGTTCAAATACATTGAGTGTCATTGGTTAAAGATGTGAATAAATGTGTAGGAGTATACTTATACACTTTGAAATAGATGTCTCCAGTTGAATGAGAGGTCTGAAATGTATACTTAAATGTTTTCAGGGTAGCGGGCATTCTGTAACCTTACTGCTGCACTGTCAGAATCATACTTAGTTCTTAATGTTCTGAATAGGCTTTTAATGTTATACACTATCGTTAAAGGTGCTGTTAAACTAAAACAATACAGGGTAAATATGTCATGGTGTTTAAATCTAAATGATGATGAAGCTGAAATCATTCCGATCCATATTCTAAGCACGGATAAGGAAAAATTTGTAACTATACTAATTATGAAGAGATTTCATGTAGATGAACTATTTTCCTAATTTGTGATGTTAAATTATAGAGTTTTCTCATTCTTTTCTGTCAGGCATTTACAAATGTACTTTTACACATAAAAAGTTGGGAATCACCAAAGAGCAGCTGGCTGGCAAAGTATTGCCTCATCTTATTCCTCTGAGTATTGAAAATAATCTTAACCTCAATCAGGTAGGAGCAGTTTTGTGCTTTATTCAGTTTATTCAGCCTATTGTTTCTTGGCATTAAATGTAGAAATAGATTACTTACAAATATTGGTAAAATAAGGAAAATATGTCAGAGTTAAGTGAAGGCTTGTGGGTCCGAAGTACGGAGTATGTGAGATGGAACGATGATTACTGGTGGCTTCCTTGGGAGATAGTAAATAAGCAGAATGTCGAAAGATGTGTAGGATTTGGCACTACTTTGCGTTTGAGGCTGGGAAGTATACATGAACAAAGAAATGTGAATGTAATGTGTCTGGGGTGTGTATTCATTATTGCCACGTAGCAAATCGCTCCAAGCTCGGTGGTTTAAAACAACAAGCACTTACCTCAATTTCTGTGGCTCAGCCAAGCCAGAGCATGTATTCTCTGCTTAGTTTCTCTTATCAGTCGAAGGCCTGGTCTCATCTGAAGCCTCAGCTGGTATACAGGTCTGTTTCCAAGCTCATCTCATGGTTATTGGTGGGAATCATTTTGGGCTGTTGGACTGGGGGCCTCAGTCTCTTAGCTGTTTCTCAGCTGGGTGCCACTGTCAATTCTTTGCTTCATGGGTTTCTCCAACATAGCAACTTGTTTTATCAAAGTGAGAAAAAGAATCTACTAGAAAGGTGAAAGTTACAGTCTTATAATGTAATCCAGGAAATGACATCCCATTTACCTTTGCCATATTCTGTTGGTTACAAGCACCGCACAGGTCCTGCCCATGCTCCAAAGATGAGAGATTACACAAAGGTACAAGTAGCAAAGTGAGGGGATAATTGGGAACCATGCTAGTCTATCTGCCACTGGAAATGAATAATCCAGTTTGAGTGAGCAGTACCTGTAGTACAATAGGGGAGTAGTGGGAGAAGGATACATTAAGACTAGAATAGGTGGATTTTAAATACCTGTGTGATTTAGATATTTGAAATTGTAAGAGTGTGGTAAATGCTTGAGCAAAGGGGTAATGTATTCAAAAATTATTATAGAATTATGTCTCTGCATAACTCTTATCACTGTAGTTATCACAGCCATATACTTAAGTGCCTGGCTCTCCTAGAATGCTGGTTATTATAGCTTACTCTTCATTATATCCCTGGCAGTTAGAGCAGTGCCAGAAACAAAAATATTTATTGAGAGAAAATTTGAGGTACAGAGTAATGACACCCTTTGTTCACCATAGAACTGATGTTCAATGAAGTATGATGGAAAAGACTGGGAGGGGTTACTGTTAAACTGAGTGTCAGGAACAGATAAGCAGGCAAGGCTCAGCATTAAGGACTGCAAGTGAATTAGAGCAAAGCTGGGAGTTAAGCAAGAGAGCTCTGGGCATAGGGGAGGGTATTGAGTTAATGGAGTTTTCGAATTAGAAAAACGTGTGACGTAAATCAGGTCTAAAACTTCATGGAAGTGGTAGGGTTAGCATCTGAAAGTTTGTGTTCTTAGATTTTAGTTTTTGGCTTGATAGTTTCTTCATATCTTGGATGGCATGTTGAAAGTTAATGATTGGCAAAAAAAGACTCGATGAATAAGGGGAAAGAATAGGACGATCATATGTTCAAGATAGTCTTTAACTTTGGATCACTTCTGTTCTTAGTTCTTTTTTTTTAATATATTTTATTGATTATGCTATTACAGTTGTCCCATTTCCCCAATCATTCCCCTCCACCCTGCACACCCTCTCCCACCCACATCCCCCCTTTAGTTCATGTCCATGTGTCATAAGTTCTTTAGCTTCTACATTTCCCATACTATTCTTGCCCTGCCCTGTCTATTTTCTACCCACTATCTATGCTACTCATTCTCTGTACCTTCTCCCCCTCTCTCCTCCTCCCACACCCCTGTTGCTAACCCTCCATGTGATCTCCATTTCTGTGGTTCTGTTCCTGTTCTAGCTGTTTGCTTAGTTTGCTTTTGTTTTAGGTGTGGTTCTTAATAGCTGTGAGTTTGCTGTCTTTTCACTGTCATATTTTTATCTTCTTTTTCTTAGATAAGTCCCTTTAACATTTCATATAATAAGGGCTTGGTGATGATGAACTCCTTTAACTTGACCTTATATGAGAAGCACTTTATCTGTCCATCCATTCTAAATGACAGCTTTGCTGGATAGAGCAATTTTGGATGTAGGTCCCTGCTTTTCAAGATTTCAAATATTTCTTTCCAGCCCCTTCTTGCCTGGAAGGTCTCTTTTGAGAAATCAGCTTACAGTCTGATGGGAACTCCCTTGTAGGTGACTGTCCCCTTATCCCTTGCTGCTTCTAGAATTCTCTGCTTCATTTTAGTCTTGGCTAATGTAATTACGATGTGTCTTGGTGTGTTCCTCCTTGGGTCCAACTTCTTTGGGACTCTCTGAGCTTCCTGGACATCCTGGTAGTCTATTTCCTTTGCCAGATTGGGGAAGTTCTCCTTTATTATTTGTTCAAATAAGTTTTCCACTTGTTGCTTTTCTTCTTCCCCATCTGGGACCCCTATAATTCGGATGTTGGGACATTTAACGATGTCCCGGAGGTTCCTAAGCCTCTCCTCATTTTTTTGAATTCTTGTTTCTTCCTTGTTTTCTGTTTGGTTGTTAGTTTCTTCCTTCTGGTCCACTCCATTGATTTGAGTCCCAGTTTTCCTTCCATCTCTCTCAGTTCCCCATGCATCTTGCTTCATTTCACGTATTGTAGCCTGCATTTGTTCATCTAGTTTGTGAGCAAAATCCACCAATTCTGTGAGCATTCTGATGACCAGTGGTTTGAACTGTGCATCTGATAGGTTGGCTATCTCTTCACTGCTTAGAGGAATTGGCTCTGGGGCTTTTATTTGTTTTCCGGTTTGAGCCATTTTTGGTGGTTTTTTTTTTTTTTTTGTTTTGTTTTGGTTTGGTTTTAGTCTGGTCGCGGTTATTACGTAGTGAGGGGTGGAGCCTTAGGTGTTCCCCAGGGCGGGGCAGCCCAGTCACTGGGTTGTGACACTGTATGTGGGGGTGGGGTCTGAGAGGGAACAATGGCACCTGCTCCGCTCTCTCCTGGATTCAGTCCCTTTCGTCACTTCCCCTCTGCCTGGACCGTCTGCGTGCGCGAATGTGGGACCACCTGGTCAGCCAGCCGCCTTGTGCGGCCTCACTGGGTCTGCACAGTTGCCCCCCTGTGCCCAGGGACTGCCAGCTGCCGCCTGTGCACCTGGGAACTCCAAGCCGCTGCTGCTTGCGTTCCTGGATCTGCACCTCCACTTTCTCCTGCCGCGACTCCGCCCCTCTTACCGGTCTGGATGAATGGTTGTTGGACTTCCGTACAGTTCAATTTTCAATAAGTTCTGGTTGTTTTCTTGTTTCTAAATATTTGTTGTCCTTAATTTTGGTTGTGAGAGGAGGCACAGTGTGTCTACCTACGCCTCCATCTTGGCCGGAAGTCTGTTCTTAGTTCTTATATTTATGATTTAGGGTGTTTAAAAATATCCCCAAATGCTTATTTTAGGATAATTTTGTTTGAAATACGGTGTTAGTGTTCTTCAGCTTTATGGTTGATTTTTTTAGGGGCTTGTTTTCATCAACAGAAATACTTTGATTCATATCTTCTGGTATTTAGACTAGTTAGCGTGGTCTGACTTAGAGTGGTCTATTTTCCTACTCAGTTTATGGACAGGGTTCCTAATTCAAGACTGCCCTCTTCTGTCAGTTTTGATTGAAAATTCTCTAAGTGTATTATGCATTATGCAGAAATGATTAGGTAGCTTAGGAAAATACATTTTTAGCATTTGATTAAAAAATAGCAAATTCTGCGCAGCAATCAAAACACAGTCACAACATATGTTCAGGGAGCGTTTCTAAGACCACCCCCAGATTCAGTGGTTCACTAAGAGGATTCACAGGCCTCAGCATGTAGTTATATTCATGGGTGATTTCTTGTGGTAAAAGAATATAAAGCAAAATCAGCAAAGGGCGAAGGCTCATAGGGCACAGTCGGGGCCAGAGATCAGGCTCAAGCTTCCAGAATCATCTCCTGCTAACAGCACAAAGAATGTTCTTTATTTCCCTGGTAATGAGTTGTGACAATATGTGTGAAATGTTGCCAACCAGAGGAGCTCATTAGAGACTCCAAGCCTGGAGTTTTTATTGGGAGCTGATCAAGTAGCACCCTCTGCCTGTCATGTACTCAAATTCCAGATTCTCAGAGGGAAAGCAAGTGTTCAGCATAAAACATATTCTTCGTACAGTTTCCAGAGGTGTCCAACCTGTGGCCTGTGGGCCGCATGCAGTCCAAGGTGGGTGTGAATGCAGCCCAATACAAAATCATAAATTTACTTAAAACATTATGAGATTTTTTGTGATTGTGTGTCTCGGTGTATTTAATGTGTGGCCTAAGAGCACTCTTCTTCCAGTGTGGTGCAGCGACGCCAAAAGGTTGGATACCCCTGGTAGGCACAGTGAGCCACTGTCATTGGTCAATGGTGGGAACCTCTTAGTCCCTGGACACCAGCCAAGGGCCAGCCTTGTAAATAGGCCTTTCCAAGGAGAACAGTTCAGGCCTACACTAACTCTATTTGCACCAACTACATACAACAATATGGATGAATCTCACAGGCATAATGGTGAGCAAGTGAAGGCAGACACAAAAGAGGATGTAATGAATGATTCCATGTATGTAAAGTACAAAAACAGTCAAAACTACATGCTAGAAGCCAGGTTAGTGTTTACTCAGGGTGAGAGGGTGGTAAGTGACCGGAAGAGATCAGAAGGAAGCTTCTGTTTCTTCATAAGCCTGCTGGTTAAATTCATTTTGTGATTTTTTTGAGATGTGCACTTATATGTATACTTTTCTGTTAGCATGTTATATTATACTTCATTAAAAAGTTTTAAAAACTAATTAGCAGAGAGTCGGTCGTTGTAAGGAAGCATGCTTTCGTTACTCCCGTGGTAAGACGAAGGGTGAGTGGGTGGTGGAGTGCGGTGAGAGGCCGTGCGTTGTGTAGTTGGAAAGAGCAAACCTTTGGGGACGGGCGGGACGAATTCTCCTCGCGCCATGTAAGTTATTTAATGTCTCTGAGAAAGTTACTTTCTCTCTTGCTGAGCCTGAATTTCCTCATTTATAAAATAGAAATATTAATAAACCAACTTTGAAGACTTGTGAGGTTAAGGAAATAGTGTATGTATAAGCACCCAGCCCAAAGGGGTAGTTAATGAGATTTGGGGAGAGGAAGAAAGCAGTTCTAGATTTTTTTTTCTGTAATAGATGGTATTATTCAAATAAATTATTTATGATGATCCTGAAGGGCACTATAGAAATTATTTAGGTTTAACCACTACATTAAGACATAGTGTTAGATTTACTTTATGAGCTTTAATTGTTAGACTAGGTACATATAGTATTTCTAACTTTTCAGAAAAACAAGTTTTATTTTGGCCATTTTTATAACGATCTGAATACATGGTAATTTTTTACACATTATTAAGTATATTGTTTCTGGATGTGCACAAATTTAGATGGTCAATTTTGGATTATTCTAGGAAAACCAATCTGTAATAACTGCTGGGGATGAATTTATATGATACCCTTGAATAATAGCTGTTAGACAATCAGGATATAAAATTAATGAAGACATGTTTTCTGGAACTTAAAAGGTCATCAATTATATCACCATCATACTAAGATATTGTAAAAGCTTGCTATGATATGCTGAATTTAAATATACTTTTTTGTGACATCAGTGGTATGAATGGTTCATATTCAGGTAAAAATGGGAAATATGATTTACTTGCTGTTTTTATCTTATTAGTTAACATTTGTTGCTAACTTGAAACACTATAACCATATCTGTTTCTTGTTATACCAGTTCAATTCTTTCATTTCCGTCATTAAAGAGATGCTGAATAGATTGGAGTCTGAACATAAGACTAAACTGGAGCAACTTCATATAATGCAAGAACAGCAGAAGTAAGTAGGTTGCATGTGAATTGCATGAAGTCTAGGTATAAGATTAAAATTATCTCATTAATTTTCTGGAATATGGACTAGAAAAATTGATGGCTTTCAACTTGACAAAAAATTTTCAGCATATTAAATTGAACTGAGCTAAAATAGACCATTGTTGAAAATCTAATGTAATTTCTGAGTACAAAAATATAATATGACCTAATCTTAGCATTTCTCTATATAGAGGAAATTCTGTTTCTGAGAACATCTCTTGTTAACATTAGCCACTGGCATTGTAAACTCAAGGTACTGATTATTAAGAGCACCACTTATAAATAATTTTCAAGTCTGTAAAACCCTGGTGTTTTTTATTTCTCCCTTTCTCTTTTCTCTAACCCCAGAAACATTTATGGAGCATTCATTTTATATACAAAGAAAGAAAAGGTGAAAATTATTCACTGGAGAATGCCAGTTTATTAAAATCAAAACTTTGCTATATTCTTTGTCCCAGGGCCAGGGGAAGGGGGAGACGCATGATTTTAGGATACCTGTTAAAGTCCACCCCTAAGCCAAAAGACATCTGAAAATCAGTAAAATTCATATGAACTATAGTAAAGTTACCAAAAAGAAACTTTTTAGCTTCTACTCCAATGTAAGATGAAGGTTTATGGAAATAAATCACGCAGGGTGTATTATAGAATGATGCAAAATAGCTTTTGTATGCTCTAAGTATTCTGTGATATATATATTGATATTTATGTTTGGTGGATTGACTGTATCAACATAGAAACCCTGAAATTAATTAAAAACAATTTATAACAGACATTTTTAATATCTAGTATCTGTACTTGTGGTATAAATGAATCTTCTCTTTTCCTTCTTCCAACCTAAATCCTGTCTTTTTTGCAAGGCATGGATCAGGTCCATATCACAATGGTTATAACATTTATTGTTAAGAGTCCACAGATTCTAAACTTTTCCCCATATTATATCTTTTCTCTCAGTGTATAAACTGATGGTTAGAACCTTGCTTGCCTGGTTTTATGACATCCTGAGTAAATTTTCCAGTAAATCTCAAATGTTGAGTTTAAAAAAAGATTTGTATACGAATGTTAACTTAGGGAGCAAGCAGACATTACTAGTAGTAAACAGTGAAAAAGATTTATGGAATGAAGAATGAAGTTGCAGTTTGTTTATGTTCTAATTAAATGTAGATGAACTATTTTTAGTATGAGTATTTTAAAAATACGTATTTCTTTTTATTGCTCTGTCATTATTCTCAATTTTCCCACAGATCTTTGGATATAGGAAATCAAATGAATACTTCTGAGGAGACAAAAGTTACAAATGTTGGGTCTCAGGTAAGAAGACATTTAGATTATTTAAGTTTTGGTAGAAAGTGCTTGACATCATGCTTCATTTGTTGGGGGGAGGGTTTTGCTCTTTAAGAAGTAAAATCACAAATTTTTTTGATGTCCTTTAAGCAGTTGACTTTTTTCTATTTCATCAGATTGACAAAGTCTTTAATAGCATTGGAGCAGACCTTCTGACCAGTGGTGGTGATTCAGAACATAAAGAGGATGTGTTACAGAATAAACATAAAAGAGTACGTTTCTTCACTACAGTTCTTCGTATTATTTATAGTAGGACTTCCTCTAAACAGATTTTTGTTGGGAAACAGCGTTTAGCATCTTAACAAGAAGTATTCTTTAGTTAGTTTTATGAAATTTAAAAGTTATCAGTGGAACATGTGCTGACCCATGTTGGGAGTAAACATACCCAAGATTTTTGGTTGCTTTATTTCTCAGCATCCCACATGGTAACATTTCTAGATTGCCTGACTCCTCTCTTCGTTCCGCTGTACCTTGCCAGTCACAGCCCTTGGTAACCTCTGTGCCTCTTTTCTGCTTCTGATTTCAAATAATAATAATAAAATTATACTTTCCAATTGAAATATTGGTTAGCATCCAATATAAAAAATCCTTCAATTTTGAATCTCTGCTGGGAGCAATTTTCTTCTCTTCATTCAGCAAATAAGAGTACCTGTGTGGGTAAAGCCACGGAGCTACTGGACATTGTTGTTTACAAAACTGTAAGAGAACATTCCGTGAGTTTACAGTTTAGCTGAGTTGATAAAAAGAAAAAGACAAACACCAAATTTGATGCAGCCATTGTGAAAGAAGCTATTTATTTCTTCCCTGGCCTTTTGATGAGTTCCTAAAATAATTTTGGAATGAGATATGAAGAGGGACCCAAAAGAACTGGAGTTATTTTCTGGAGAGTGGGCCTGTTGTAGTACAGGCTTCTCCCACTAGGTGAGTGTTTTAGGAACCCGTCTGTATCAGTGTACCAGCAGGCATTGTTGTGAGAGGCTGCATTCAGCTTCAGTGAAATTTTTTTGGAAACTCTTTTGATGTGTTTGCCCATTTCATGATGAGTGATTTACAAGCATACCTACCCACACTTTGCTGAGAGGTCAGCAGTTTTTGACCAAAAATGGCATAACCCTTCTGCCCTGTCCTTCATATTTAACCAATATTGTCCCCAAAGAACTTTTTTTGTTTCCCTGGATGAAAAAAGTCCTCAAAGTGAAACTTTTTTCCCATGTGGAAGAACTGAAACTAAAAACTGCAGCAGCACTAAAAGGCATCAAAATTGACAGGTTCAAACACTGTTTTGAGCAGTGGGAAAAACGTCTAGATAGATGTTATTGCATCAAATGGAGAGTACTTTGAAGGTGACTGAAGTTTAAACATGTAAGAATAAATGTACAGTTTTTTATAAATAAATTTGAAGTTTTGGGGGGTTACTTCTCATAGATTAGAGTTGAATAAGAATCTCCCAATTTTGTAAAATAAAATCACCTAATCATATTCTCATTGTCTGGAAAAATATGCTTTTAATGGTTTTAAAATAAATATTTTCATATTGGAAATATTTTAGCACAAATTTTGTGAGTTTCTACCTAAAGTTAATCATTCTCTGCAGTTCGTTTAAAGTTAATTTGAAACATAACTTACCTGTTGCAATCACCAATACAGGTATT
Organism: Glossophaga mutica; assembly: GCA_039655065.1. Lineage (NCBI taxonomy): Eukaryota > Metazoa > Chordata > Mammalia > Chiroptera > Phyllostomidae > Glossophaga > Glossophaga mutica. The sequence continues at coordinate 16,712,251 of CM077304.1, read as the reverse complement.
GTCAAACATACCGAGACATACTTTACAAAATAAGAAATCTGCTGTTTTTCAAATGGAATGATGATGTTGCCAGTTGAATTTTTATTTTTATTTTTTAAGGCATCACTTACACTTGAAGAAAAACAAAAGTTAGCAAAAGAACAGGAGCAAGCCCAAAAGTTGAAAAGCCAGCAGCCTCTGAAACCCCAAGTGCACACACCTGTCGCTCCAGTCAAACAGGTCAGAGTTCATTTCTTTGTTTTTTTAAGCATACCATTCTTAAGGAGTAAGGTAGTATAGAACTTAATCTGCTCTTTGGGGTTCATATAACCCTTTTACAGACTTTGTATTTAAAGAATACTTTACTATACAGTTTCTAAAAAGTATAGGCAGAAAGGATTTTCCAGCAAGTCCTCAATAGCCTGTCTGGTGTATGTTTCAAGATAATGCTTGTTGCTAATAAGGAGGAAGCTAGATGAACAACACAGTTTGTTGTTTTTTTTAAAATATTAGGTGCCATGGTACTAATTCAACACTAACCACTTTGAAATGATCAGGAGTATAATAATTCATGCATTTATGTATTTTTAAACAAAAGCAATTTCCAAATTTTGGCTTTTTAATTATAGTTGAGTTTGTAACTTGATTAGGAGTATTTTTTATATGGCCTGACCAGTATTTACCTCCTACTGTGCTCTAGGCAATGTTACAGGTGCTTGTTACTGTGGCAATGATTAATGTCCCTGCTTGTAGAGAATTTACGTTCTTACTGGTTTCAGAAAGAGCTTTTTCTTCAAAGCTTTCTCGAAAATTTTTTTTGTTATCTCTTCTTAATAGAAAAAATTTTTTGTGCGCCAAGACACAAAATCTAGAATATTTTGCAGTTACTTACATAATAATAGAGAAAAATTTTCACAAAATTTTGATAAAGTTAAAAATATAAAAACAATAAAGTATCCTTTTTTGTAATACGGATTTACTAATGAGAAGAATACAGTTCTGTTTGGGGGAAGGTGGGGTAGACAGTATTTCATTTGAGTTCAAAATTAGTGTTCCCTAGCAGCAAATTGTTTACAGATGTTCATTTGTAAAAAACGTACAGAAATATGTACTGGCAGATTGGATTTGGCCTCTGGGCCTTGGTTTGCCAACTTGATGTAGACTGTTGAGCTTAATTTTAACTTGTCCATTATAGTCTATCAAGTGTTTATTCATTATAAAGTAATTTGGAATTCTTGGAGATGAAGTAATTCCCTCATGTTTTTCAGACTAAGGATTTTTTTTCTGTTTTTAAAAGTATATTTTATTGATTATGCTATTACAGTTGTCCCAATTTTTCCCCCTTTCTCCCCCTCAGACTAAGGATTTGACAGACACACTGATGGATAATAATATGTCATCTTTGACCAGCCTGTCTGTTAGTATCCCTAAAAGTTCTGCTTCAAGTACCTTCACTTCCGTTCCTCCTATGGGCCTTGGCATGATGTTTTCCACACCAATTGATAATACAAAGAGAAATTTGACAAATGGCCTAAATGCTAACATGGGCTTTCAGACTTCAGGATTCAACATGCCGGTTAATACAAACCAGAACTTCTTCAGTAGTCCAAGCACACCGGGAGTGACCACGGTGCCACTGGGAACACCTTCTACTTTGCCAAACTTCAGTGCTGTCGGGGTTTCTCCTGCTGGTGGAAAGCAGACTCAACAAAGACCCACAGATATGTCTGCCCTTAACGATCTCTTTGGCCCTCAGAAACCCAAAGTTAGCATGAACCAGTTATCACAACAGAAACCAAGTCAGTGGCTTAATCAGTTCGCACCTCCTCAAGGGTCTCCAGGTATGGGCAGTTCAGTAATGGGAACACAGATGAACATGATAGGACAGTCTGCCTTTGGGATGCAGGCTAACCCTTTCTTTAGCCCACAGAACTTTGCACAGCCACCAACTACTATGACCAATAGCAGCTCAGCTAGCAATGATTTAAAGGATCTTTTTGGGTGAGGTGCATTGAAGGATTGCTTCAGTTTTAATCATGGGTGACCTGATTTACATCTTTATATAGATTGCTTGGAGGAACTACTTCTGTGGGAAAATGAGTGGTTGTAAGACAGAAAACACCTGTTTCCATGCCAGCATGGTGGTTCTGTGGACTTCTATAAGAGTAGAAAGCATTTTTAAAGCATTGAGGATTTTTTTTGTCTCTTACCATATTCACGTTTTTAAAAGACCCAACCTGTACCTATCTCAAAGAGAAAAAAAAAAGATACTCGAGTATCTTGAATAGCAGAATTTTTAAATCAAATGTTTATTTTGCTTGAAAACCTGGTATTATTTTAAAAAATCTAGTTGATGGTAATTGCAATTTTTATCTATTAAATACTACATGGTACACAGTCTGCCTTCACAAGTCATTAGTCTTTATTTTAATATGTGAAAAATCTTGATGCTGTATTGATTTGTTTGCATTTAGTACGACTGAGTGAGGAAATAATAACAAGCAAACTGAGAAAGGGATCGGGGTCACTTGCTTTTTCCACTCTTCTGAGATGAACTGATGTTTAGTACAAAAGACTGCAAAATTTAACGTAATGTTGATTTCATTGGTTCAAACTAAAGGTGGTATTAACCATCTTAAATGCAAATTAATCATTGTAAATTATATTTTAGCATGGTCTTCATCAAATAGTAATGTTGTTTGTTTGTTTTTTTTGTTTGTTTTTTTTGTATTTACTTGGATATACTTAGAATCACTTTTTCCTATGGTATCACAGACAGAAGAGGTACATGCTGGTTTGTACAGATATTTGACAAAGCCCTCTGATACGATTTCCCTGACTGCTGCCTTCATCTTTCACCCGATTCATGATTCTGAGGTTGCAATACACATGAATTGCATTTTCAAAAGGAGATTTGTAAGAATTAAACTATATTTAATGAGTAAAGTTTTGAGATTTCTGCTGTATTGTTTCAAATGTAATAAACTTTACTTCTATAAAAATGAGCAGTTGTATCTTCTGGCTACCAAGAGATCACTTTTGAGCTTACCATGATAAAGTCTGACCTCACAACTGAAGTTTACTTCTTTTCTAGTAATATTTTTTTTTGATTTGCTGATAATTCATTCAATCACAGATGGAGCCTTATGCTATAAATGTGATTTGTATTTTGTTAAATTATATTCCATCATTATATGGTAACTTTAAAATGATCTTTCAGAGAAATATTTATGTATTATAGTTGCTGCCATAGAGTTTGTGGTTTTTTAAATACCTGAAACCAGCAATTATTTGAAATAAACCATATGCAGCTTAGTGTGCTGATACTGTTTATTCATTGAAGTATATACGTATACATACACTAAATTTCTCATTGACCACACAGAACTTGATTATAAAGTATAATTTGATGCTAATTTTGCTGGCAGCATTCAGTAAGAGCGTACTTTAAAAAATAAGAAGTCAGCTTTACATCTGGTTTCTTTATGAGCTGTGTGCTTAGTTCCATGGTTTTAGAGAAAGGACTCACAGGATTGCTGAAGAAATAGCCGAGAAGTGAAAAGCACTGGGAAGATCAAGTGTTTCGACAAACACGTTCACACCTTGGCCAGATTTTATGCCTTGTTTGTAACACAAGGAGATTTCTCTTGAGAAAAGTTTACATGGAATAAAATTGCTTCATGTTAAAGAGTTTTTCTTTGTAACAATTCAGTGGTCACTGTTTATTAGGAAATTGCTTTTTATTTTGTAAAATACTTTGATGTCAGTATGTTGAATTCTAGTTAGAAGTATATGTAATACATGTACTTTGAACTTCTAAGTATAAAAATAGGTTATTTGAAAAAAATACGGTATGTAATTCTTAGGTAATTTTCATATCTTGAGATTTGCTCATTTATTGAGGTACGGTGCTACATTTTTAGAAAAAATTTCTCTACACTTTATTTCCTTGGAGGTATATTATTTAAATAATTTTCAACAATTGAACTGTTACCATTGCCTTTTTCTGTTGAGAAATTACCTCTGAAAAGTAGTTCTATTTTTAGGCTTGTATTTCTATGTGAACAGAATTTTCAAAGTACTAGATCACCTTAACAGTTATTTTAGATATTGACAGCATTTAAGTTCCTTATGCTTAGAGTAAAAGATCAGTAGGTTGAAAAGTACCTGCAGACAAAAATTACAGGAAAGATCCCCTTTTATTTGAATTGGCTCTTCTGATACTAAAGTGTGTGATACACGCAGAGGATGTGTAACAGGAAAGGGAAACTGACCGTGTACTTGGTTTGTTTTTTTTGGAATGCTGTGATCCTTTTCATCTGAATAAGTTAAGGAAGTAGTTTTTTGTTATGTTGTTTATTTTTTTAACCTGTAAAATACCTCACATGGTTGCTTTTACATATTAAAGGAAAAGTATATGTGAAAGTACCTGATAGCAAGCACAGAGTATGCACCAAATAAATTTTAGCTTTGATAAAACATTCCATATTAACTTGTGATTTCATGCTTTGTGATTTACTGATCTTGAAAGAATTTTAGAGCAAAACAAATTATAAGAATTCAAACCGCACTGTATAGGAATTTAAAAGATTATGTCAGTGGCTTTTCAAACTGTAACTGCGACTTTCACTAAGAAGTGTATCTTATAATTCAAACCAGTATGTAAAATATATACTGGAAACAAAAGTTTCAGGAAACATCTTGAATTTTTTACTCTATAATATTTATTAAAAAAAAAACAAAACAACTGATTACGCTCTCTAAAAGGATTTCATGTTGTAGTTTGAATAAAAGTGAAATAGTTCAGCTGTGTTTCTCCAAGCAGACGTAGAAACAGAGGGCCAGGGGATTGACACGGCCTTTCCCGAGTTGATCAGAGCCAGGAAGAGAAAATAGATTGTTTTCTAATCTGCAGTCCCATTCTCTCTACCATGTCGCATCCTTTATGTGCTTTACGGTATTGAATTCTTCTGGAGTAGCTTTGGTAGAAGCTGTTCTGTTTAGCAAGTGTGTGTTCAGTGCTTATTGGTTACCGTAAATACATTTACACTGGAAAAACTGAGGCAGCGGGAGATGACAGAACAAATGTTCAGTCAGAGCCTTTGGGCTGCTTCTCAGTTGTGGGTGCAGAGGGCCAGGGGAGCCGCGTCAGCAGTGCTTGCAGAATGGAGCAGCACTAAAGCATATGACCTCTAGGAGGAGGAGGTGCAGCGCAAAAAGCCATTTCACCAACACGGAGTTTGTTGGCTACTGGAAACTTTGTCCAAAGCAGCCAAGTTGCTCCAGCTACTCAGAGGATTTAAGTACCTGGGGTGCAAGCCACATACGTGATTTTAAATTTTCTAGTAACCCCATTTTAAAAAGGCAAAATTAGTTCTGACGGTATATTTTATTGAACGGAATAGAGCTATAGTATTTTTAACATGTAATTGATATAAAATGTAATGAGCTTGTTTACATTCTTTTGTATACCTGGCCTTTGAGATCTAATATTTACTTTGCACCTCAATTCTGGCTAGTCACAATTTTAGATGCTCAGTAGCCAGTGTGACTAGTAGCCACTGTATTAGGTAGTATAGGTATATATGAAAACCGAGTGGCTAAAAGACTGAATTATGGCAATCACGATCGATCTTACTGTCTCCCGGCTCCAAATTCACCCCTGTCGGACCTGCTTTGAAACACTGGGGTGGGACTCTAAACTGGTCTGCTTCACCCGCTTGACAGAGAGACAGGCTTCGTAGATGGAGGACCCTGAGGTAGCAGTGTAAAGCAGTAGCAGCCAGAAGACACTTCCCTCTGGGGTTTGGTTCTCCATTTCCTTTTGTAGGAGCCCAGGGGCCCTAGCGGAGGAGCTCCAGCTTACTGTGCTTCAGGCCACGCTGCCAGCCCTGCAGCCACTTTGGAGCAGCTCCCATGAGCTGCTCTCACGGTCCCTTGGCCATTTCCTCAGGCAGCTGTCGTTCCACTCGGTGGCCTATTCCCTCCAACAAGTGGTTCTGTGGACACCACACCCTCTCCAGTGAAGTTGGGCACTCAGCTTTGGGGGACTGACTGGTGAGGAAGAAAGCCTCCCCTAGTCTTCAGTTCCTTCCTTTTTTTCTTTTTAACTTTCAGAGATGGTAGCTGCCTTTTTTGCAGCTGTTACTTCTGTACTCCTCAGAGTCCTTTTTTATCCTTTTAAATAATCGATCACTTTATCATTAACAATTAAAATACTCCTGTTCAATATCTGGCATGGTTTCTGTCTCCTGACCTTACCTTCTGATATACTTTTTTTTTTTTTTTTTTTTTTTTAGAGGGGAAGGGTAGGAGAGAGGGAGAGGGAGAGAAATATCAATGTATGGTTGCCTCTCATGTGTCCCCTGCTGGGACCTGGCCTGCAACCCAGGCATGTGCCCTGACTGGGAATCGAACCACGATCCTTTGGTTCGCAGGCCCACGCTCAATCCACTGAGCTACACCAGCCAGGGCTGATATACTTCTGAATCTACTAAGTTATTTTATTTTTTCTTTTTAAATATATTTTATTGATTATGCTATTACAGTTGTCCCGTTTTCTCCTCCCCTTTATTCCCCTCCACCCTGCATCCACCCTCACCCCCACAGCATTCCCCCACCTTTAGTTCATGTCCATGGGTCATACACTCCATTTCCTATACTATTCTTAACCTATTTTCTACCTACCATTTATGCTTCTTATTCCCTGTACCTTTTCCCCCATTTTCCTCCCTCTTTCTCCCTACTGATAACCCTCCATGTGACCTCCATTTCTGTGATTCTGTTCCTGTTCTAGTTGTTTGCTTTGTTTTTAGGTTCGGTTGTTGATAGTTGTGAGTTTGTTGTCATTTTACTGTTCGTATTTTTTATCATCTTTTTCTTAGATAAGTCTCTAACATTTCATATAATAAGGGCTTGGTGATGACGAACTCCTTTAACTTGATCTTATCTGAGAAGCAGTTTATCTGCCCTTCCATTCTAAATGGTAGCTTTGCTGGATAGAGTCATCTTGGATGGAGGTCCTTGCCTCTCATGACTTGGAATACTTGTTTCCAACCCCTGCTTGCCTGTAAGGTCTCTTTTGAGAAATCAGCTGATAGCCTTATGGGAACTCCTTTGTAGATAACTCTCCTTTTTTCTTGCTACTTTTAAGATTCTCTCCTTATCTTTAAACTTGAGTGATGTAATTATGATATGCCTTGGTGTGGGCTTCCTTGAATCCAACTTCTTTGGGACTCTCTGAGCTTCTTGGACTTCTGGAAGTCTATTTCCTTTGCCACATTAGGGAAGTTCTCCTTCATTATGTTTTCAAATAAGTTTTTGATTTCTTGCTCCTCTTCTTCTTCTGGTACTCCTATGATTTGGATGTTGGAACATTTAAAGTTGTCCTGGAGGTTCACAAGCCTCCCCTCACTTTTTGAATTCTAGTTTCTTCCTTCTGTTCCAGTTGAATGTTGATTTTTTCCTTCTGTTCCAAATCATTGATTTGAGTCCTGGTTTCCTTCCCATCACTATTGATTCCCTGTACATTTTCCTTTAATTCACTTTGCATAGCCTTCACTTTTTCTGTTTTGTGACCATACTCAGCCATTTCTGTGAACATCCTGATTACCATTATTTTGAACTCTGCATCTGATAGGGTGTCTATCTCTTGATCACTTAGTTCTGTTTTTGGAGTTTTGATCTGTTCTTTCATTTGGGCAATTTTTTTTTGTCTTGGTGTGCTTGTTACATAGTAAGGGGCTAAGCCTTAGGTATTCACCAGGTCAGGGTAACCCACCTTTGCACTGTATTTGGGGGAGGGCATCTGAGAGGGACCAATGCTGCTTGCTCAGCTCTTAGCCAGCTTTTAGTCACTTCCCCAGCCACCCACAAGCAAATTAGGCCCTTTTGGTGCTGCTTCCCTTGTGGGTGGGTGTGTATGTTCTGGGACCTTGTGGGTCTCTCCAGTGAACTCTCTTGTGAGGCTGGGAGTTTCTCCTGCCACTGCAACCCCCACAGGTTTTTATAGTCAAGAGGTTTTGAGGTTTTATTTCCCTACACTGGAACCCTGGGTTGTGTGGTCTGTCTCACTCCCCAGTTGTTCTTCCCAGTTTATTTGCACACAAATGTGGGACCACCTGCTCCACCAGCCACTGTCTCACCTACCCTGGTCCTCCAGCCGCCACCTTGCTGGGAGTCCTCTTCACCCCTGCTGTTCGTCTCCACCCCTCCTACCAGTCTGGATGGATGTTTCTTCTTTAACTCCTTGGTTGTCAGACTTCCATACAGTTTGATCTTCTGGCAGTTGTGGTTATTTTTTGTTTTTAAATTTGTTGTCCTTTGATTGTATGAGGAGGCAAAGTGTATCTACCTATGCCTCCATCTTGGCCGGAAGTCTCTACTAAGCTATTTTAAACTAGGGCTGTACTTAAGCTGCTAGCAAAGGCCATATGGAATTACATGTTTATACCTAGCCTATGTTAAAAACCTTTCCTTTCTTAGGAGTTCTTTTGAAATATGCCTGTCAAGGAAATACAGTTTAGCTACCTTAATTATACCTATTTGATGCCGTTCCAATTTTTGTCTTTTTTTTCTTTTCTATTTTTTGGATACATTCCTTTGTGTAATGGTCTAGATTGTTAGGAAAGCCAGTGTTTGACTTTCATATAAAAGTAAATGAGATCAAGACTTTAATGTCTAGAATTTGAACATAGGAATCAACATTCATGCAGGTCTCTTCCAAGTCTGTGTCCTTAAAGGCTTGCCAGTCTTTCTACATTCAGTGGTCAAATGAAAGTCAGATGTGGTGTATTCCATGGGCACACTAGAAGTGCCTAGGTGTTGGAGTCAGATAAAGCTGGGGTTTGTTTTTAAGTTTGTTTTTTGTCTTTTTTTCAATTCAGAGGAAAATGACATCATTTATGCTATAGGGGTGGGGATACATTTATACTGTAGGGAGGTGGGCTGGGATGCTTTAACAATCGTCATGTGTTGGTTCAGATCCAAAATGGTTTTTAAGAAACGCTTGTCTCTACCAGAAGGTGCTCTTAACATCACTTTTGTGAAGCGATGGGAAGGCCTCTGGTGGGGGCCGTGTGCTCATTGGACTGCTCCAGCTTCAGGAGGGGGGACCATCTCTGCCCCCTCCAAGGATGATGGGGACCTGCCCGTAATCAGCAGTGATGCCTGTACTCCACGTACTCGTCAGAAAACAACCTTTAACTCTTGCCCAATGTCCAAAATCTCAATTTTGAGAAATGTTTATGGAGGGAACCAAAAATGGAATAATCCAGCTGGAGACCTTTGTGCCTGGTTGCTGCGTTTGGGGCGTGCCTTGAGTTCCTTTACCACACTTTGGACTGTATTGTGAAACCAGCATTCGTGTCCGGAATGGCGCTGGTTCACTCTAACACACAGCAGCTTCTTTGAGGACCCACAGGAGAAATTCCAGCGTTTAGTTCAGGAGTAAATGTGCTTTTAAGCAACTGGTTTGCCCTTTTAAAATCTTCAAGTAACGTAACAAATGGCATATTGACAGTTGGGCGGTTCAGGCAAAGTTGCAGGCTACCTGCGGCAAATATGTAGGAGGTTAAAAATATTCGTTGTTCGGCACTTACGCTTTGGCTTTATCTGATTTTTAAAATTCTTATATCTCCTTGATTCTGATTTCCTTTTTTTCTTTTTCCAGGTTTTATATCATGTTCTTAGAAAGTCTCAATTTAGAATAAGGTAGAGTGGAAATAAATATATGGGGTGAATGAGTTTAAATCTTGTCTTTCACCAACCAAATTCAGTTTTTCCAGCTATGCAATGAAGTTCACTCTTCACGTATAAATATATGGGGTGAATGAGTTTAAATCTTGTCTTTCACCAACCAAATTCAGTTTTTCCAGCTATGCAATGAAGTTCACTCTTCACGTCGTTAGGAGGAAATAAGGTAAAAATTGTGAGGCACCTGGCAAGGCTCCCGGCACATGGTGGGTGCTCCGCAGGTATCTCCACCTTCCTTATGAGGGACCTATGCGTCTAAAATAAAACCTGCCGAACGAAGAACAGATGTCTCACCTAGCATGATTTGAATACTTTTATTTTCCGAAAAAAAAGTAAATAGGTTTTAGGCTTGACACTGAGATTCTTGGGACAAATAGTAATGGAGATACGGGCCTTAACCTCAAGGAATCTGCACTGTGGTTATAAAGGTAGCCAAGTAAGCAGACAAGTCCAGGGCAGTGTGCTACGTGCTGTGACCAATCTGCAGAGGACAGCTGCTCCACCTGGACTGGGGCATTGGAGGGGCTTCTTCAGAGGACTTGGGCCTGAGCTCGGCCTTGCCAGGAGCCTTTTAAAAATATTTTTTGATGCTGTCAAATGATTACTTAGGAATGATGTTTTCCCAAATTAAATTGGACACACTGGGGAGGGGATTAGAGCAGGTGACTCCCAAGGTCCTTTTGAATTCTGAGATTATATGAAAGTGCTTGAATTAAGGCAAGTCTGGTCAAATGACTTGATTACCAGGAAAAGTGGAATTAATGTCGGCTACTTAAACCACTTCCTATTAGATTAAGCCAGGAATGACAGCAAGGCAAGGGCCAGAATGAGTGAGTATAGTATCATTTTGTAGCTAATAACTTATGCTTCACTGAACATTTCAGAAATTTAAGAATCCACGCATACAGGCTAAATAAACGTATGCCGAATAGATCAATTTATTCGGGGTGGTGGTAGGGGAATGCCTGGCATAAATGTATTTTGTGTATAAACTACCAGAAGATGTCACTGTTTCCTAAGTAATGGTCCACTTATAGCCACACACACCCCCACCCCACCTTTTCAGGCACATTTTTTGAATGTTGACAGGCTGTGACAGGTTGATAACAATATGTGACTTCTGGTGTTTAAACTATGAGGAGGATAAGGCCTCACCAGAAATACTTGCCCAGTGTGTGTAGGTTTGTTCCATCTTAATTCTTGGTGCGCAAACATGAACCCTGTTCACCACTCTATGTATTGAGACTATCTGGACACTCCGACTTCCACCTGCACTTTCAAGAAAAGCAAAGGTGGTAGGAAATTCTCCAAAATATACTCTGATCTTGACTTCCTCCCACATTTTTAGGTTGCATTATGATGCAATTGTATTTGTTAAATTATCAGATTTTCCAGGATATTTTGGCCTTGGACACAACCTCAGAAATCCTTGCATCTTTTTTCAAGTCATCGTTTGTGGTGTGTAAAGCAAAATGGAAAGTGTTTCCATGCTGCAGTGACACTGAGTGAAATGAATCATGTCTCCCCAGTCACTCACAAATAGGGACTTTGGACTAAGTCTGAGCCAATAGGTACTCGGTGACCACACAGTAATATACATTAAAGGAAAATTCTGTTGTTTTTACAGCCAGAGGATGGACTAAAAGATGGATATTTGGCTGTCTTAGGTTGGGGGCAATGGGGAGTGGGATTCTCCAAGATGAAATGATAAATAATCTGTTACAGGCAACCAACGACAGCCAGCACATGAAGGTATGATTTCTAGTCCAGCTCTGCCCAAATATCTCAGAACTAAATCCATCCATCACACCATGACTAAAGTGGAGTAGTCTGCCCACTCGGATTCTCTAGGTAGTTATAAATCTCAAAGAAGCAATGAAAAACGAAGTTAAAAGTGATTCAGAAATATAAGGCATCCAGATACTAAATAAATCCTTCTAAGAAAAATGTAAAAATTCTTAGAAATTATTTCATGCTGTATAAAGACATTCCATATTTTTGTATTTTGATTATTTAACTTAAGTTTTTATTAGTGGGGAAAATGACATCTAACATCCAGTTACAATGATGGACTGGAAATGGAACGATATATGTTTCTAGTGTGTCCATGTATGTGACCATATGTTTTAAAGTGTTATAGAGATGTTTTCTTTATTAAAAACAGTATAAAATTATGTTCCTAAAGTAATTTAGGCTAATTAAATTTCAGTACCCAATCTAGGGTGAGCTGAAATGTCTAACAATGGGACTAACAATGCTTTATTGTGGACTGGAAGGAGTGTGGTATAATGAAGTGAGCATTGTAATCGGATGGTTTGAAATCCTGGCTCCACCAAAAACTATGTAACTTTGGACAAGTTCTTGAGCTTGAGCCTCAGCTTTCTGATATGTGAAATGATGATAATATCTGTTTGGTCATTCTACTTGCCATGTCTGCTTTTTCATTCTACTTTATGAGAATGAAATGAGATAGGAAATTTTAGTCAGGAGGACAGATAAGGAAGCAATTACAATAGAATGGGTAAGGGTTCCCATTCATCTCCCTTTAGAAAGGATATCTTGTTTAAAAGTGCATTGCTTAGGTAATGTGTCTAAAACTGTCAGACGCTTTTATTTTATTTATTAGTTTTCTTATTGTTATTCTATTACAGTTGTCCCAACTTTCCCCTTTGCCCTCCTCTGCCCAGCCCACCCCCTGCTCCCACAGGCAATCCCCACACTGTTGTTCAGGACCATGGGTCATTCACATGTGTTCTTTGATTAGTCCCTTCACCTTCTTTCCACCATTATCCCCCTCCCCTGCCCCGCTGGCAGCTGTCAGTTTGTTCCTTGTTTCCATGTCTCCAGTTCTGTTTTGCTCGTTAGTTTCTTTTGTTCATTAGAGTCTTCTTATAAGTGGGACCATATGGTATTTGTCTCTCACCTCCTGGCTTATTTCACTTAGCATAATACTCTCCAGTTCCATCCATGCTGTCACGAAAGCTAGGAGTTTTTTCTTTCTGCTGTGTAGTATTCCATTGTGTAAATGTACCAGTTTTTTAATTCACTGATCTACTGATGGGCACTTAGGCTGTTTCCAGCACTTGGCTATTGTAAATAACGCTGCTATGAACATTGGGGTTCTTTTGAATTGCTGTGTCTTATCAGACTTGGGTGGGTGGTGGCAATCTCAACCCAGAGGCTAATGCAGAACATAACTAATTTTATGTTAACCTCTCTCTTCTTTTCAGCTACAGTTTACATTCAGTATTATTCTGTATTAGTTTCAGGTGTACAGCATAGTGGTTAGACAATCATGTACTTTAGAGAGTGGTCCCCCCCAATATGTTAAGTACCCATCTGACGCCATACATATTTTACTATTGGTTTGCCCTACTTTTTGGAGAAACTTTTTAGTGAAAGCAAGCAGATTAGTGTGTCATCCTAAAAACCAGCGCAGTTATATTTATTTCTAAAATGTCCACAGTAGCTAGCACAAGCTCACCTATAGTTCGGTGCTCGATGACACTGTGAAAGATGGAAGGATTCTGAGTACATCCTTCCTGAGTTACGTTAAGGCAGTCTCTGCTGCCCATGGTGGGCTCCTAGGACTCCAGTGTCCCAGGCACTGTGATGGTACAAGCTCAGGAAATGGGTTTAAGGATCTAGACCCACATCTCCACAGCTTACCTTGGACAAAATTGAGTCATCACAGCTGCTTGTTTTGTTTCACAGGGTTGTTGTAAGAATCAAATGAAATATTTGACTGCTTCGTGTTCAGGTTTGACTATTAATAAAAAATGAATATTAAATATAGGAGAAGTGCAATGAAAAACAAATTTTCTATAGATTCCAATTAGCAATGATAGTTACCAACAATGTTCCAATGTGAAAGGCTTGAGAGAAGTCCTACGTAAAAATAGAAACTTCTGTGCTGGTCTCAGTGTGGTCTGGGGGGGAGGGTAGGAGTATGGAGTTGGGTGAAGAAAGGGGTTGCCTGGAAAAGCTGTGCAGAACCCAGGAGAGAAGGAACCTTGTCTCCTTATGAAGTTTCTTATCAAAAAAAAAAAAAAAAAAAGGTAACCAGTTTGGGCATTAGCTCCAAACCAGGTTAAAATTTTCCACCTAATACTTTGATTGGATTAGATTAAATTATTTTCTTGAATATATATTATCTTCAGGTGGTTTGGGATTTGTTTGTTTGCTTTTTTCTTTCTTTTTCTTTTTCTTTTTTGGTCTAGGTAGCAGATTGAAATGACTTGGCTCATAACCAGCCCCTGAGCTCCATTTTTTTCACTGTTGGAGACTGGATTCCTCATCAAATGGTCAGGCTTGCCTGTGGGGTGTTAGGCAGAGGCAGTGTTGGTATTACATGACGCGGGTTTTGAATCATTGCAATAGTTGGAAGTGTTTATCTCTGAGGAGCAGAGTAAGTTAAAAGAGAGCAATTTGTGATAAGGATGCTTAAGGATAAGGTGTTTCATGAAACCCCACGGTTGGGCAGCAGGTCTGGACAGACAGGGACTGGCAGGCCATTAGCTACACGAACACCCTGAGCCTGGTAGTTTCCTTCCTCTCGCTCTTTGCCAGGCCAGTGTTCTCTGCATCTCTGGTAAATAAAGTGAACTGTAGCCACTCCACCGTTAAAGTTCCAGGGTCCTGCGAGATTACCTAGCAGCTTTTCGATTCCAGTGTTGAATTACCGGGAGAATTGCTGCCTACCTACTTTCCTCTGCCTTTGTTGTATTTGATATTTTGAGATAGGAGCACGTTTTAATGAACTATATAATGCTCAAGATCATTGCCCCACCATGTTTTCTACCACCTGGCAGACCACCCACCTCTTGGAAACTGCAGGCTTCTTCCAGGCACCATGCTCTCTCGTGCAAGTCTCTGCTCTCACGTTTTTTCCTTCTGGTTTCCTCACTTCTTATCCCTGAAAGCTTACACCACCCTGCCCTCATCTAGGAGGTCCCTCCTGATCCCCTAAATCAGGAGTCCTTACCTGTGCTCCTGTAGCCCACAGGTGGCACTCACTGTGATGGACTTGCTCGTTTTCTGGTTGGTTGGTTTCTTCGAGGGGAATATCACAGCAACCCTTATCACCAGCGCCTCCAAAGGGCCTGCCGTGTAGTAGGCCCTCAAAGAAAGATACGGGTGAATAAATGAATAAAATGAGCCTCCGTTCCGAAGAGTCTGGCTTTATATTGTTTCTACTATCAGCGGCTCTAGAGTGGAGGTTAAGAGTGCAGGGTGTAATGCTAGACTTCCTGGGTCCATATCCTCTCTCCCCTTAGTTTCCTCGCCATGTGAACTTGAGCAAGTTTGCTTAAAGTCTCTGTGCCTTGGTTTCCCTATCTGTACATGGTATAAGGATAGTACTTACCTCAAGGAGCATTGTGGGGATTAAATGAGTTAAGTGCTTCAAGTCTGACACCTAGAAAGGGCTCCATAAATATTAGTTATTATTATCAACCATTTGAATCACCACCAAAAACTTTTGTCAATTCAGGTGTGTTCCATGAGCAATACATTCTGCAGGGATGGTTAGTGCTCTTAGCAGTCATTGACCCTTAAGAGATATTCAGGTGGTCTTGGCCAATATAGTGCTTCCATTCTTTGCTCTAGAAGATTAGTAACCCAAGGGTATCTTGGAATTAAGGAAAGGGTTTGAAGCCGCACCGGTGGGTGCTTTCTGTCACAAGAGAGTGACTTGTTTATCCTATGTTGATTGCATTTGCTTATAATGAATGAGCAAGCTTTTTGGAGACAGGTAAGGCCTGGTGGAGTGATTTGATGTGGGATTTCCTGGGGTCATAGCAATCTCAGCCCTGAGGGTTAGTGGATAGCAAAGTTGGTGGCCGGAAACTATCCTTTTAAAAGCTCAGGGTGGACAGGATTTTTTTTTTTTTTTTTTTTTTTGTAGAAACTGACAAGATGCTCCTCAAATTTATATGAAAATGCAAGGCTTGGAATAGTCAAAACAATTTTAATAAAAGGACCAAGCAGGAGGACTTCCATTTCCCAATTCAGAACTTACTGTAAAGCTGCAGTTAAGACATTGTGGCACTGGTGTAAGGATAGACAGAAAGGTCAATAGAATAGAACTGAGAGCCCAGAGATAATCTTTGTGTTGATGTTCAGTTGATTTTTGACCAAAGTGCCCAGGCATTCCGGTGGAGGAAGGATAGTCTTTGCACCAAATTGTGCTGAAACAACTGGGTATCCACATGGAAAAAGATGAACTTAGATGTTTACCTCACACTATCCACACAATTGAACGCAAAATGGACCATAGACTTAAGGGTAAGAGCGAAAACAAAAGTTTTAGAAGAAAAAAATAGAAAATCTTTAAGACCTCACGTTAGTCAACCATTTCTTAGATATATGAGCAAAAGCACAGTCCATATACGAAAAAAAAGAGAAGTTGGACTTCATCAAGTCCATGAAAATTTTTTGCCCTTCAAAATATAACATGAAGAAATTAAGCAGCAGACTGAGAAAAATATTGGCAAATCTGATAAAGGATTTACATTGAGACTATATACTCACATACTTCAATAAGACAAATACTTAAAATGGGCAAAATATTTCAATAGAAATTTCATCCAAAAGATGCAAATGACGGATAACCCGCACAAAAAGATGGCAGCATCACTTACGGAGATGACATCCTGCTGCCCGTTAGTGTGAGAGCAACACGTAGGGAGCCTGCTGAATTCAGTGAAGTGCTGGTATGATGAACAGAGTGACAGTCAAGCCTGGGGTCCCCCATGGAGCGCCTTGTGTGCTTTGATAAAGAACTTGGATTTATCTTGAGGACCATGAGGACCAGTGAAGAGTTCTAAGCAGGTCCAAGACCAGCTCAGGTATCTTCAATTAGATGGTCCCAGGGGCGCCTGTGCATCACGCCTGCGGAGATCCTGCCCTGTTGATCAGGAGCAAATAAATGCCCTCCTGGATGTCCGTGGCCTGTGTTTTGCACTTAGCCTCTTCCAGAACAAGTGCTCCTCCAAGGACCACATCCACACTAGTGCCTGGCTAAGAAACTGCTCATGGCTCCCATGAGGAGCCTTAGAGGCATAATGTGGCTAAGAGCCTGTCAGCAGGGCCAGATCTCGGAAACACTGAAGACTTGTAAATGTTTCATACACTCCATCCTGGGTGCCTGCTCTGGCTGAGAGCCCATTAATAAGTCCCAGCAGCTGAGGGGCAGGTATTGTGCTGGTTACTATAGCATCACCTTGGAAAGGATCACTCAGTGATCACAGCCAAGCTGAATGAGGCTGGAGGGGGATGTGGTCAGAAGCGGCAGGAGGGGCTGGAGATAGGCGCATATGCCGTCGCTGGTCTCGCTGGTCTCAGAGCACCTTGTGGGTTGGAGCCCACTTCAGCTTCTCCAGCTGCAGCCCAGGGAAGGAGCGAGGCTGCGCTCAGCCTGAGACAGCACTACAAGCTGCTGCTGAGCTTGGAGCTTTGCAAGGGGCTCAATTCCCAGCCAGACCTCCCTCGGCTTCTTTGAGGGGTGGAGGGTGTTGCCTCAACTTGAAAGATCTGGGCTGAGTTTCATCTCCTTTTTGATTTTAAGTAGTTAACCTGCAGGAAAACTGACTTCGAAGTGTTCATCAAGGAAAGCAAAGTAGTCCCCACGCTGGAAATGAGAAAGGATGATAATTTCTGAGACTGGCTGTTAGCGGCTCAGCTGTAGGTGTGTCCCCCATTGAAAATGCCTTTTAAAGCATTTGATACCTTCAAAGAGAAAATTCTGAAACCTGGAAAGGAAGGAGTGAAGAATGTCGTGGGAGATTCGTTGGGGATTTTACAAAGGTAAAGTTGGAATGCAAACTTTAGGTTTATTTCTGAGTAGCTAGCTTCCTATTGCCAATGCTTGAGAGATTTTGCTTAATGTTTTTAAAGCCGTATTTTAATAAGGAGAAGGTGGGTCAGATTAGATGGCTTCTGGAGCCCCTTGCAGCTCCAACAGACGATGCCTGGGGAGAAATGGATGTGTCAAAAGTACAGGGTTGAATTAGGAAAAAAATACCAAGACATGCATTCTGCTTATACAGCAGGATTAGCCCTTACTGGACATGGCGATATTATACATTGTGTGTCTGGCATTGAATTAGAAAAGACTCAGGAAAATAATATTCCTTATTAATCCTATAGGAATGACAAATATGGTTATGCTTTGAGCTGAAATAATTGTTAAGACTTTATTACTTCATTTTTTTTTACTATAAATGAAAATAAGATGTTTACAAATTGTTTAGCTTGTTGTATAAACTATATATAGTGGTTCCTGGTTGTGCAGTTTTCAAAGAAGAGAAGTGTAGTTACACCAGTAGTTTGAAGAAGGTAACAAAAAAATTAGTGTTCTTTAAAGCAGAAAATCTTACAGGATTACAGTGGGAAAATGTTAAGTACTATCATTGAATTGAATATTTCTGCCCAAACAAAAATATAATTTTTTAAAAACTTAAAATATATTATTATTGAAAAGAGAGTGTGCCATAAACGAATGAATTGATGTGACATTTTAATTTGTGATTTTTTGATAGACATAGTAAATGCCTTTCTAGGTTTTATTGATGAATGAATAAGTGGTCCTCACGTATAAAGTGAAATGACTCCCTTTCTCTCTCTGATATAAATAAATGAGAAAAACATCCTTGCTGGGATTTTTATGTGTTTAAATGATTATTTCTAATCATGATGAGTGAAAATGTCACCTGGCATCTTCTTTTAACTTTTCTATGTTATCTCTTAAATTTAAAAATGTTAGCATTGAAGAGACTATTTCTGGACACACTGAGATTCGTTCCATTTCTTGCATTTTATAACACTGGGGCTCCTGCACTCAAGTCTGATTGAAACCGTTTTGTTTTTTATTGTGTCACTCTCGGTGAGCTTTCACAGTCAGCAAACTGGGTTGGGCACTTTATTAATATAGTGATTAAAAGCAAAACGGTTTCAATCAGACCTGAGTTCTCATGTCCAGATGAAAACCTAGTTCAGTGAAAGCAGAACAGATCTGCTGAACAGAGGGCACGATTAAAATAACCTATTATTTTAAGAGTGTTCATCCTTCTGTTGAGCTCTCCCCAGGTAACGCCTTGTCATGGTGCCGTTCCTTTGATCACAAATGCAAAAGGGAGGTGCAGTGGCTTCATGGGCATATTCAGGTGATGACAAAGGACTCTGACAAAGTCAGGAATAAAAACCGGGACTTTGGACCACTGCCACCATTATGCTCATCAAACTGCATCTTCCTTTCTAAAACACTTGGCAAAGAGTACTTAGGAGTTTGCTTTTCCAACATTAACTTTAATTGCTTTTTTGAAATTTAATTGCTTTTTTTTTCTCAATAGGAGACTTCTAAGAGCTGGCTTTGCTTTGTTTGATTGGCTGATCCTCTTGAAGATCCTTTTATTTACCAGTTGGTTTACTTAGGGATATAACAAAATTGGTAATTTCCAAGTTGTGTGACCTCCACCCAAAACTGAGCTCTGTGTTTAGGACTCTGAACACTTGCCTCAGAATTGAGTCAAGGAACAATAGGCGAAGGGGTAACTGTGCTTGAGAAAGTGAGCACCCTAAACGCATGCTAGATGTTAGGGTTGTTGCCACAGGTGTAGACTGACTTTAGCAAACAAAGCCAAACTCCAGCCCCTCCTTCCAGTGGTCCCTGCAGGGAAATCATTGGCCAAGGAAGGAAAACAAGGCATCACTTGACCAGCGATCTAAGCTGATCCTCTGCTCTAGGCTCTTTGAGTAGAGCTCCATAATTAGGGCTTCTCCAGCGACCCCAGCTCTGCCACGCACTTGGCATTAACTGCAAGTCTGTAAGATAATTCCACATCAAGTGCCTGGCATCTAAAAATGCACATTCCCTCCCTTGTTGATTTTTCCCGTTAAGCCAGTTGACAGAATCCAACATCAAACAAACAAACAAACACAAAGCACTGTTTTCTGTTTTTTAAGAGACAAGGACAAACACATTTGGGAGTTAGGAACGCTGACTTTCTATCTTAGCATACAGGGTAAATCATGGATGTCTGTTCGTGTTTGAGACTGAGATCACCACCTGTGTGGAATTCTTGAGGTGCTCTTTAATCAGGAGTGCTCCTCATGGTCAGAGGAGTGGCGGATGCACAGGGAAGTGTTTGAAGTTGGCACTTGAGGCTGATTTCCATTAGGGCATTGTTGAGCTTCCTTGAGAACAGTCATTGATAAGAAGCAGCTGAATCATTTTATTAGCTAAAGGTACAATAATGTTTTAGAAGTGTAGGAAGAAAGATGATGCACTCATTTACCGCCCATTATTGGAACAGATGACATAGAAGGCATTAACTTTGGAAATGAATGTCCAGAAATTGACATACAGGTTTGTCCAACTTAAATGACAATGTCAGCATCTTCTACTTATGTGTAATAAATGATAAACATTTATGTTCCAGGTACTGTAAACTTACTTAATTTTAACAACCCTATTAGGTGGGGCTGATAACAATCACAGTTTTACAGATGAGGAAGCTGAGGCACAGAGAGGTTAAGTAAGTTGCCAAAGGTCACACAGCATGTAAGTAGCAGAGCTGGATTTCAGAACAGACATTTTCTGCCCACCTTTCCCAGTCATTACACTATGCTACCTCTCTAATCAAGTGCCTTTGCTTTTCTCACCTGGTGTCTTGAAATTTAACCACTCGTTTAGGTTTAGGGAGTTATATGGGCTACAATGTAGTCAGCAACCTGGCTCTTAAGGCAAGTATGGGCTTTTCTCATAGGGAGACTGGGGGTGGGGGAATCTGGTCTTTCAAGTATTTATATTTTCCATTTAAAGGTATGGAACGAGCCCCTGAGTTGTGTCCATCCTCAGCACTCAGCAATCGTGTACTGAAACTCTGTACACTGTCTGCTCCAGGGACAAAGGCAGGTGTGTGTGTGGACTGAGATCAGGTGAGCCTGGGCTCCCACTGCCGAGGCGCCATGCACTTTCCCCCTGCACAGCCTCAGGCAACTTGGTTCACACCCTTGCAGCCAGGGTGATTCTATTAAGCAAAGTCAGATCTTGTCTCTTCCCTGCTCAAAACCTCCCGCGGTTTCCTGCCTCTCTCAGAGTTACAGCCAGTGTCCTTTCAATGGCCTTTGAGACCCCACCAGACCTGGCGGGCTTTGAGGAGTCTCACCGACTCATCTCTGGCATTCTTCTCCTGCTCATGCCACTCCAGCCACGCTCCGCTCCGCACTCTGACTGGAACTCCCTGGACCCCTGCCTGTGTCAGCTTTTTCCCCAGATAGCCTGCGGGCTCAGCCCCTCACTTTCTTCAAGCCTCTTCTCAGAGGTCACCTTCCCAGGGAGGACTTTCCTGACCATCCTATTTAAAGATAAAGGGCACCTTCCCTCCTGCTCCCACCCACTCCCTGTCTGTCTTTTCTGTCTTTGCTGCTTTGTTTTACTCCACCTCTCTCTTAGGGAGGGTTCTCTAAAAGCAGAGCCTGAGACAGGGATTTGAATGAGCCTAGGATGTGATTTATTGAGGGGAGAGGGAGCTCTTTCTGAAAAGACTGAGAGGAAAGGAGTAAAGCAAGAGAGGGAAAGAGAAAACCAAGCGCGGATGTGATCTCGTGTAACGCACTGGGGCCAGACCACAGTGGGAAGCTTCTGGGGCATTAGTGGCACTGAGCCAGGGGGCCAGCCCGGTATGTCTCTGTACCAGTCAATCACTGAGTGTGGGCAACCCCAGCAGGGGCAGGGGTTTACAATGGAGGCCACTCAGCAGTGGCTGAAGGGAGCAGCTGAGAGCTTCCAACAGTGTTGGAAGTGTGCTGGCCTGAGGAAAGGGACCCAGGGAGTGCATGACAGTGTCTGTGGCGGCTACTCATTACACCACTCAGGTCTACTTGCTTCTCAAAGTTAAGTTCACTCCGTCTGGGTACAGGTTCTCCAAGACTCTGTGGCGATAATTCCCAAGGAACCTTCCAGAAAAGAGCTGGGATGCATTCCAGCTCCCACGGCTCCCACCGGTCCCTCCATCTACCTGTTCTCGATTCCCCTCACTGCTGTTAGCTTTCCCAAGGGGTCTGAACCCCTGACTAGTGTAGCCTTACCATGCCGTGGTTGCTGTGTTTGAGTTAAACTAAACAAGGTAGTGTGAGGAGATGCCCCGCAGGCTCACCGGAGGTCCAAACACGGGTCTTCCTGCTGCCGTGCGGAAGCAACGGAGCTAACCTCTCCTGAAGAGCAGGATCAGTTGCTCTTGCTGCTCTGGTGACTCCTGGCCTTGCTTCTGGTCTTGGTGTGAGGACTCCAAGGTGATTGGGCAGCAGTCATAGCCGTGTGTTCTGTGGTGCTTCCATGATATGCCAAAGTGCAAGAAGTCTTCCTCGGGAATCACTACTTCCCGACCCACAGGACCTGGAGCTGAAGAGATGAGATACTCCTCAAGCAGGTTACTGCAAGTGAGGGTGCTTCCACCCCTTGCTGCCAAGACCCTATTCTATTGTGCCTGTTGTGGACATAGCACCATGCAAAACTGTCGGTTTATGGAATATGCTGCGTCCCAAAGGGGACAGCACTCTGCCCTCACAGGGAGTCATCCCTGATGCCTCAGCTGCATCGTTGAGAGGCTCCCGCAGCTGTGGCAGGCGGCCAGCCTCTGGCCAGTACGGTACGTGGTAGGGCCACCGGGTCCTATTGTCATGTGCCCCTGCTGTTCCTCGTTTGCCATAAATTGGGTGTCTTAGTCTTAGGCGATGCTGTGTGGAAACCTTTGTTTGCTAATCGGGATTCTGTACATCCTCAGGTAGTGATGCTGGCCGAGACTAGCAGGCTCAAAAGGCAAACTCATATGTGGAATATATGTCAACCCCCATGAGGATGAATTGCTATCCTTTCCAGGATGAAAGGAGTCTTATATAAACAGTTGTGAAGACTATACTTTCAGGGATCATTTCTACAGTTTATCACTAGAGAAGTTTCTCTGAACATGTAGAGCAGCCGAAACCACAAGGAGGAGATGGAGTGTTCTCTCCTGAGCGTGAAGCCAGTTCTTGGTGTTGCTTCGGTAACTACCACTTGCCATTGATGATTGTTCTTCTTTCTCCTTGAAGAAAGTAAGAGGGAGAGAACACTGTCTGAGTGGTTTTCTAAAACAAAACAAAACAACAACAACAACAACAACAACAAAATTGTGGCCACGAGGCTGGTTTGTCTCCTCAGGGGTCGGGCCATAACTGGGGCTCAGCCCAGTTTCCGTGCTGACAGCTGCACTCGCTAGATCTGCCCTGGTGCGTAGGAGCCCAAGCACAGCCTCCATCTCTATTACTATGGCTACTCGTGGTTCCGCTGCTCTAGAGCTGGGTGGCTGAGGACAGCAGCTCGAGAACGTCGACCAGCCAAGTCAGCCTGTCTCATTGGCTGTTTAGTGCCTCTTCCCAGTGGAAGCTCTCTGCTGTGTGTTCCCTGCAACCTAAAAATCTCATGCTTTGTGTGCACTCTCGTAGGTTCCCCCGTATGTCTGGCGGTTCCTGTGAGTCAGGTCTCTCAATTGTCATTCTGGCTTGTTGCCCTTGTCTCTGTTCTTTTTAAAAATTTAATCTTTATTACATGTGTTTTTCCATTACCATTTAGTCTCCTTATACCCCCCTACCCACAGCAATCACCACACTGTTGCCCACGCCCATGAGTCCTTTTTCCTTTTTGCTCAATCCCTCCACCCCTTCACCTCCCCACCCGCCATCTCTGACCTTTAAAGTGCTGCCACTGGCCTCTGCTACTCCAGGATTCTATCATTTGGACTGCCACTGGGGAGCCCCGTTCTGCTACAGCACCGCCTACTGTCTTCAACCCACAGAGCACAGCCACGGCTGAGCTGCTCAGTGGTGCTCGTAGCCTGGTCCCACTGCATTCCGTATTGCCTTGGTAAAGGGGGTATTAGCTCAGGCCTCCTGCGGAATACAATTACCTTGTGGATTTTCTGGTCTTGTATAGTAAATCCACTGTAGCATGTCCACTTCTTTGCACCTTTTTGATCACTTTATAATCTGCCATAACAGTTCTGATATTGCTCTTAAAAAAACAAAACAGTTACAGAGAGACCTGTTTATTGAGTATGGGTAAACATTATAAACATGTCATGAATTTTTATATTCCAAATAACAGACATTGAAAATTTAGCTCAAGGAATAGAAGAAAGCCAATTTAATCCTCACTAATTCATCCACGTGGTTCAATCAAATTCGGTAATTGTAATAATAGGCATTAAAAATGAAAGAAGCCAATAATTTAGGCTTATTGGACAGTGAAGGAAAAGAGAAGAAGTAGACCCTTGGACCCAAGGGGAGGATACTCTTGTGGTATCCTTGAGTAGTCCTTCTTCAAAATGAATGGGAATGACAAGCAGAATGCTGTTGGACACACTTATCAAACCATGACCTGATTTCACCACATCCCCATGTTCAGGTTCTGTTTAAAAGGGGGCAGTTTCCCACTGTCAAAGTGAAGGCAGAAGTCACTGGTAGTCAAATTCACATCAAAGGTGTGCTCTGCTTAGTTATTGGACCACGAGAAACGCTCAGGTTATTTTTTAAAAGCCACGGTGGCCATAATCTCTGACCACAATGCAATCAGGACTAGAAACTAGTACAAAATTATAATAAAAAAAAAGATTCATCGGGCTCCTCTCGGCCTCTCCACTCTGCCTAACCTTCCGAGAGCCGCACTAGCAGCTTACTGGAACCACCGCCTGGGCCTGGGCCAGGATGTCCAATTCTGTGTCGTGGGAGAATGCCCCTTGCTAGTTTCCAAGGGCTGCTGTAACAAAGTGCCACAACCTGGGTGGCTTAAGTTTATTTCTTTTCTCCCTATTTTGGAGGCCGGAGGTCCAAAATCAAGGAGTCAGCAAGGCCAGCCTCTCTGAAGGCTTTGAAGGAGGACTCGTCTCTGCTGCTTCCTCCTTTCTGGTGGTTGCTGGTCATCCTGGGCATTTCTGTGGACACAGTGCTTCAGCCACTGCCTCTGTTATCACATGGCTTTCTCCCCTGAATTTCTGAGTCTACGTGTTCAAATTCCCCTCTTTTCATAGGGACACAAGTCACGGGATTAGGATTCACCAAAGCAGGTCACATTCACAGTTGTCAGAGGCTAGAACATATCTTTGGGGAGGACACAATTCAACCAACCCCCCATATTGACAGACTTTCTCTTATCCAACTGTATTAAACTCCTCCTCCCTCCAGCACACTCAGGATCCATTCCCAGGCACACTTTCCTGCCTCCTGCTGGTAAATGTTAATCAGATTCTGCTTCTTTGGTGTATAAGCCCCTCTTCCACGGGCAGGCCCAGTACTTGCCCAATGTGGGATTTGGTTCTAGTTATTGGTCTGGTGACCAAGGAGGGACGTAGGAGTAGATTTTGAAGAGCATCAGCTTTGTCTTGTAAGTCACCTGCCGCATTTGAGGCTTTGCCAAATTTTCAGTTAAGGGGAGGAGGGACTTACATATACCTTCCAACAAGGGGAAGTAGCCACTTCTGTAAGTTCAGAGGGTTCTGAGGAATTCAGGGTGTTAGGTGTTTGCATGCAGGTACCCCCTAATCCAAGCCTCAGATGCCCTCTCATCCGAAGGTTTTCAGGATGCCGTTTCTTATCAGGACCTCAGCTTTGGTGTAAGAGACATGCCTAAGCTCAGAATCCCACCTTCTCTGGAGTTCTGCTGTTTTTTTTTTTTTTCTTTTCTTTTAGATTTTATTTATTTATCTTTAGAGGGGAAGGGAAGGAGAGAGGGAGAGAAACATCAATGTGTGGTTGCCTCTTGTATGTCCCCTGCTGGGAACTGGCCTGGCAACCTAGGCATGTGCCCTGACTGGGAATCGAACCGCTATCCTTCGGTTCTCAGGCCCGCGCTCAATCCACTGAGCTACACCAGCCAGGGCTGTTTTTTTGTTTAAACTAAGCTTTTGCTTTGGAATTATTTTGGACTTAAGGAAAAGTTGCAGAGATAGGACGGAGATTTTCTCTGCATGTACTCCTTACTTGGTTTCAGCTAATGTTAACTTCTTCCTTTACTGTGGTACATTTGTCAAAACTAAGACATCAACATCGATGCACTACTAATTAAATGCCACACTTTAGTAACATTTCATTACATGTTCCGGCGATGTCCTTTGTCCTGGTCCAGGATCCAGTCCAGACGCCACATTGCACTTAATCATCGTGTCTCCTTAGTCTCCTCCGATCTGTGACCGTCTCTCGGCCTTCTCTTGTTTTTCATGATTTGGGCAGTTTTGAGGAATACTGACTGGGTATTTTGTAGAAAGTCCTTCAGTTTGGGTGTATCTGATATTTTTCTTATGATTAGACTAGGATTGTGTTTTTTTTTTTTTTTTTTTTTTTTAGGGAAGGATACTACAGAGGCGAAATGCCTTTGTCATCACATCCTCTCAGGGCATCCATGCTATCCACATGACTTACCACTCACTGGTGATGCTAACACTGATTGTTTGGTTAAGGAGTTGTTGCCAGGTTTCTCTGCTTTCCATACTCTGCTCTTTGGAAGCAAGTCACTTACTCCAGCCCACACTCTGAGATGATTCCGCCATTTTTACAATAAAGTCTTGCACCTGAATTCCAGTTCTATCTGCCCTCCAGCTGCATGAGAGAAGGGTCTCCTAAAATGGTGACAAGGAAGCAACCGACTCTTGCACTTTCCTTTGAACTAAGGATTGATTGTCCGAATCCTATTACTTTCTCTTTTCAACGTATCCAAGGCATTTAACAATAGCTACTGAACTCCATGGGGAAATCGATGTTTCTCCATACCTCCTCAATCACCAGTGACATTGCATGGACCCACACATCCCTTTCCACCTGTACTCCAACCCAGGTCACCACAGGTAAAAGTCAGCATTTACACCAGCACCACGTGCCAGGAACTGTCTCGCCCCACCTACCACCAGTGGTGGGGTCCTCGTTGCCAGCCAGCTAGTGAGAAATCAAACTCCAAGATCTTCCTCTGAGAGTCTGCTTCCTTCAGCCGTCTCTTAAGGACTCCCCGACCCAGAGGCTCTGCCCGCAAAGCAGGGTGCAGGGCCCCTCCACTTTTAGACGCTCAGCCTTCCCTCTTCTAACCATCTCTTATCTTCTCCTGCTTCAGCAGCATATTTTCTTATCAAGGGTTTATTTTCTCTCTTTGTCCAGTGCTCGCCAAATATCTTTACAATAACTAAATCCTCTGTGTGCTTCTTAAATTTTAAAAGACCAAAGACTCAATACTGACAGAGTAAAGCAGGACCTGTTGTATTTTTTAAACAAAGACACACTTTACATATCAACGCAGAAATAGCCCCCACTTCCATGAAGAAACATGCAGTACCATTCAAAGTTCTTAGCTGCAGTCAACGGAATCTACTCTAGCTTAAGCGGAATGCAGTTTAGTAAAGCATGTTAAGATGCTCCGCCTCTAAGAAAAAGGCAGGAGAGAAGCTGTTGTATCATAGCATCAACACTTGCCTCTAAGTGCTAATCATGATTTGATCCAGCAGATCTGCCACAGTAGTCAGAGTGGGACCTGCTGCCTCTCCACCCGCCCGTGTTTGCATTGCCATTTCTCCTGCACAAAGCGTTCTCCTCTCATTGCTCCCTTTGCCATCTAAATTTCACTCAAGTGCTACTGATTTATATATACCACATATCAGTATCATAGCTGCGAGGGAGCAGAGAAAAAGTAATTTTCTGTGCTGGGAAGACAGGGCTCAAACTTTCAAGGGGCAGTTGAGAGACTGGGTGTCTGTGAATGGTGGTTGACTATGTATTGTATGTTTATTCCTGGTCTCATCTTTTTTTCTCTACTTCTGATAGAGATAGGTGTACACAACGTATTTTCCTTGCTCTTCATTTTAACTGTAAAGAAAGCACCAGTGCAAGTGTGATGTTAAATGGCAACTGAGTTCAGTATTGGAGGGACAGTAGGGAGTGGTGGGGACTTTAGGAAACAGGAAGCCAGTGGAGCCAGGAGAGAACGTGGGCCTGATCTCTCCAGATCTTCAGATTTTTCAAAATAAGCCGGAAGGGTTATAGTATGCGAGAGGATACAAACAGTTCCTTTTATAACTGACGCATAGTGTTCGGTTTGCCCAACTACTTATTTTTAAGAAGAGAGTAAATTCACTAAAATGGACATGCCATAATCTGAACCTATAGAAGTCAGTGAAAAAATCCTATAATCTGTTTAAAAGATGCCAGAGTACCACCTCCTTAAAAGAACCGCTTGAGGAGGAAAACAGATGCAACCCGCTGGGCGTGTGCTGTGATAGAAAATGTGCCTCCCTCCCTCCACATAGCATTTTACTAAGACTTAGAAAAAGAAGGAGAGGAAAGAACCCGCAAATGAATTAATTTTCTACTGCATATCTTTTTAGCAAGCTTCAGGGACATCAACATTAAGGTCAAACCTGACGGCGAGCTGGGTCATGCAAGGTGGTCGAAGTCCATCGATAACGTCCGGGAGGAAACTCAGGGAAGCCCATTGCTGCAGACGCAGCCTCTGGTCTTGGGCCCGCATCCCGCTGCGGGCGACTTAGTTTCTTCACCTACCCAATGTCACGACGACACTGCCGACCTCGTGGGGCTCTTAGGAAATGGAAATGACTTGGTATCCATCAAAGTGCAACACAATATCCAGAATATCAGTGATTTTAGCCATCATGATGTGTTTTAGTAATAAGAATTATGATGGTAACAGTAATAACCTTTGAAAAGTGCAGGCTGCCTTCTACTTGTGTTTCTCTTTTCTTTCCGGGTACACTTTTTCTTTCTGAATAGTACATTTTGATTTTGCTTTAATCCTGACCTTCCTTCTCTGCCCATTCTGTTTCCACTGTAGAAAAATCGACGGGACCAACGAGGAAGAAAATAACATTGAGCTGAATGCTGACGGGAGGCCAGTGCCGACGTCCAGGCAGAGCACCACCCTCTGCGACTGCCAGTGCTGTGGCGTCCCCAAGCGTTACATCATCGCCATCATGAGCGGGCTGGGATTCTGCATTTCCTTTGGGATCCGGTGCAACCTTGGAGTGGCCATCGTGGAAATGGTCAACAACAGCACTGTCTATGTTGATGGAAAACCGGAAATTCGGGTCAGTGTCAGTCTCTGGTGGGAGCGCTTTGGCCATCACTGTGCAAACTCTTTACTATGTGAAAGAAGGCTCTGTGCCTTATTCACTGAGGTGACAAAAAGTATAGAGGGGCATCCATGTGCTGGGCACTCTGCAAGGTATTGGAGGTAGATGCTGAACAACACAGGCTGGGCCCTTGTCCTCGCAGAGACGTACAAGCAAGTGATAACAATTGTGGGTTCTAGGTGCCTGTTGGGGTGATCAGAATGCTCAGGATCATATAGGTGAGGGGGCCTAATACAGAAATTGATATTGTGAAAGAATTCCCAGAGAAAATGATGGCTGGACCTGAAGGGTGAGGAGGAATTTGACAGAGAGGGTTTTGGTGGGGTGGACAGAAAAGTCTTTGGAGAGAAAGGACCAAGTGTCAAAGACTGTAGGAGGGAGGGAGAGAAGAAGGGGGGATGGAAGGGAGGGAGAGAGGGAATGGTGAGTTTAAAACTGAGATAGGAGTTCGCCTTTTCTGTGTCATGGCCCTCTTTTGGCAACCTGGTGAAGTCTTATGTACCCTTTGTCAAAATAACATTTTAAATTCTTAAAATTAAATATATAGGATTATAGGGGAAAGCTAAAACACAGATATCAAAATATTTAAAAATAAAATTCACTATATAAAAACATCCAAGCTTCTGTCTCAACACATCAGATGACAAAATCTAGCAATGGGTCTAAACATCAGAGTAATTTTGAATGTTGAACTGTAAACCATAGTTCGAGACAGTAACAGGGTCATAGGGACTGACAATACGACTGTAGTTGTTTGTTGTCCACATTCATCATCACAGAAAATGCTAAATTTCAGTTAGCAGTTAGTAGAAATTAAGATGCCAGTGTTTTTCCACCCAAGTTCACGGATCCACAGGATTCCATTCGCAGAGTCTAGGCTGAGAACCCCGAAAGAGAGTAGAGTGTGGGGGTGAGCATCAGAAGATGTAGGCCGCAAGGTGAAAAGGGGCCAGATCATGTAGAGCTTGGTAAACTGCACGGAGTCACAGATGGGCTTTAAGGAGAGGCCAGACAATCTGATCTGTGCTCCGCATTGGGCACTGTTTGGCGGTGACCTCCCGGGGGGTCGGGATTGGCGTGACTGGAAACACCGGGCCCCAGGCCAAGGGCCGCTGTGGCCGTCAGCGAGCACACTCTGATGTGACTTACGTAGTATCGTGTTTGTGAGTCACAGGAGAGATCTGGTTTGTTTCTTAAATAGTAGGCCTTGAATCATTGAAAAAGACAAAAACACATGCCCAGTGGATACCCAGTAAATACATGTTTTGTTGTGCTGAACACATGCACTGGGATGACTCATGCGGAAACCCCTCCGTTGGCAGAGAGGCATCTAATAGTTGTCTGGTCTGGCCCCACCCACAACTGGAAAAATGTTTAGACCAGAGTTCCCCAAACTGGTCTGGCAAATCACTGTTCTGTAGGCTGTGCCGTGAAGCAGGTGTCATGTGAAATGGGAGCCCTCCCTGTGCTGGGTTCTATGAGAAGCTCCAAGGGCGGCAGCTGTGGAGTGCTGTGCTTCCTGGGCGTGAGTGCAGAACGCTTTCCTTCATGCCACCTCTGTTAGCGTTGCCTGGACCAGTTCCTGCCAACTGCTGATTTGAGAAAATTTGATTTCAATGCATTAAAAAGAAGCCTTTAGTTGACCTGTAGGATTTTTTTTTTTTTTTAAATCTAAGAGATTATTCTGCTAGGAAAAAAAACTCCATGGAGATTCTTCTAACTAGTCTCTTTTTGATTTTACTGCTGAATCTGTTCATTTCTTTTTAGAAGAGGAAGGAGCGCACTCAAATTGTGGGGAGCATGGCATGCATTTTTTAAATAAAGAGCAATGTATATAAGCAAGGTTGTGTATCACATGCATCCTCCCAGCCTTCTGTGAGCGAGGCCAGGTAATTAAAACTTGTCTGCTGAGGCCCAGATCACAAGGAGATGCTGGTTTGCCTTTGTTGCCTGCAGAGATAGGCTAGCTCAGTAGAGTCTACTCCGAGGCATATGCAAAAGATATTTTGATAAACCTGAGGAACAATGCTAGTGTGTGCTCTCTAGTTTCCTACGGTTTTGCCCTCTGGAGTCTTAGAGAACCAGATTAAGATCTAAAATATATGTTAAGTTGTTAAGTCCTCATTTTCATTGGCCTCAGAAGTAGAAGTTGAGTAGAGTGGGGTCTGAGAAGTTCAGAAGCTCTACCACAAGTGTAATTTGTAGTAGGCTATTTCTTTTTTATCCAAACAGAACAAAACTTAGATATCAGCTGAGAGTGTTCAACCTGCTGACAAAGATTTTTCACTAATTGTATTAAGAAAGGCTCTGGATGGCTGGTAATTTTGCTTGTTTGATTTTTCATTCCATGGAGGGAAATCTAGACATTTTGCACTGAGATAATTCTCAATCCTCATTGTAGAAAGAGTGCAAGAATTAAGCAGTATGAATAGGTAGGTCTTAAAAATGTGTGGTATATATAATATACATTCTGTTACTACTGGGATAAACGATAGTTTTAGCTGTTATGTAAATAATCATTTGTAGTCTAATAATTATGAGTTTTAGAACACATGAATCTAGCATATGGTAAGCAATAAGTAAATGACTGAAGTTTGAGAAACTGCAATTATTTCTCATTACCCTCAGGAAAAGTCCTGACTCCTTCCCATGAATTGTGAGCCCTGTAAGGTTAAGAGGATAGACTTTGGAACTGGCCAGACCTGGTTTCAAACTTGACTCTTGTTTATTAGCGCTGAGACCTTGAGCAAGTTGCCCTTGTGCCCTTGTAAAGGAATGCTGGTTACAAAGAATGGAAATTCAGTGACACCGGCTCAAGTTAAAAAGGGAATTACGGCAGGGTGGTAGGGGATCTTGTGAAAGTGAAGGGCAGAGAGCAGATGTGCTGTGAAAGTGTGTACGGTCTGTGCCCTCGACTGGCGGGCCTAGCCCGAGCTGGGACTGAAATCCAGGCTGCTCTCCCCGAGGAGGAGGAAAAGGGGTCTTGGTGTAATTCTTTCTGAGGCACGAACAGAGGCCCTGCCAGGAAGGCCGGAGCAGAGCTGGACCTCACGGGCACTCGCACGTCCTTACTAAGGTCTCCAGTGTGCTCGGCCTCTCCTCTGCTCCTCATTGAGTCTGCTCCATCCCCTGGGTCTCTCCGGGGACCGTTTTCTTTCCTTTTCCGCGGTTTCTCACTGCTCTCCAATGCTGAAGTTCCTTGAGCCTTTGCCTTGTCAATGGGACTTGTTTCAGTTCAGTACCGTTTAACTAGAATCTCTGGGTTCAGATTGGAGAGAAAGAGGCAGAAGAAGGGGAGAGAGCGAGACAGAGGCTGTCTGGCTGAATCCGGCCTCACCTCTCTCTGGTCAGATGTCCACTCAGCAGGGGAGAGGCCCATGGTACTGCGGTGGGGGTTGGGGGGGGAATCCTCTGAGAAGGACACGTGAGCAGGGAGAGAGGAATCGGCATTTTTAACAATTCTTTCTTAATTATCATTGCCCTTGTTGTGAAATGGGAATAAAAGATCTGGTTTGCAGAGCAATTGAGGTAATTTGGTACTAATATATTAAGTACCTATATTAGTTTCCTAAGGCTGCCGTAATGAATTACCGCAAACAGGGGGGCTTAAAACAAGAGAAATGTACTCTCTTACACTTGTGGGGATCAGAAGTCCCAAATCCAGGTGTCCGCAGGGCCGTGCTCCCCGAAAAGGCTCTAGGGGAGGGTCCTTCCTGGCCTCCTCCAGCTTCTGGTGGCTCCAGGCTTCCTGGGCTCACTCCAGTCTCCGCCTGTCTCCACAGGGCCTTTCCCTATCTGTCTCAGATCTCCTCGTGCCTTTCCCTCAGGAGGACGCTGGTCATGGGATTTAGGGCCCAGCTGGACCATCCAGGATAACTCATCTAAGATCCTTGACTTCATCACATCAACAAAACCCTTTTCCCAAACACGGCAGCATTCATAGGTTCCAAGGATTTTGTGTGTATATCTCCTGGGTGCCATTTTTACCACCCGACACAGTGCCTGGCACAGTGCTTGGCTTGCACTCATGGTCGTTCTTGGGGCCATTGTGATTCCACTGGGGCCCCAGTGATGATGAAAGTCAGTTCTCACCAGGGCCAAGTGCTCCTCCTCATGTGTCATGTCCTTCACAGAATGGACAGGACCCGCCCCCCTCCAGCCCCCCGAGAGAAAGGCATGAGCAAGAGACAGTGTAATTGGCAGTCAGCCACTGGATGAAGTGGATTCCTCTGCCTTGGAACCTTGGTTATTCTGTGACTCAAGGCAAAGAAGTCGAGTCCCTACTTCTTAGCAAGAAAGTCAAGGGTTTACAAGCAGTGGGAAGAACATAGCGTGTGGGGCCAGGCAAGAGGTCTCTATCTTGGCTTTCCTGTAACTCGTTGTTGTAACCAGTAACTTGTGACTAGTATGACCTTGGGCAAGTAAGTTACTCTCCCCAAACCTCCATTTTCTCATCTACCAAAAAAAAAAAAAAAAGGAGCTAATAATAATTACCTTTAGGTGTTATAAGGATTAAAGGAGGAAATACATGGAAAGTGCCTTAACAAAATCATGTTTCTCTTCTGCTCCAAGCTTCCAATGGTTTCATCTCTTTGACCAAAAGTCAAGTCTATATAATGACTTAAAAGCCCATAATCATTTGAACCTCTCTCACCTGAACCCCTACTCTCCTCTCCCTCACTCATCACCCTGCAGCTCTGCTGAGTGACGCTCTGCTGTCATCCTGCTGTTCCTCTGATACACAGGATACCCCCTACCTCAGGGCCCCTGCACTTGCTGTGTCTCTGCCTAAACAGCTCTCCTCTCAAATGACGAATGCACGATTCACTCCCTTCCTTTCTCTAAGGGATTTACTCAAAAGTCATCTCCTCTGTGAAGTCTTTCTTGGCCGCTTTATCTAAAATCACACCCTGCCCGATTCCTACCCAATATTTTCTGTCCCCTTCTTTATTTTTCCTTCTCACCCTGTCATCCCTGATGACTGCCTAACACAGCACGCACTTGTTGACTCTCTGCCATCCCTGCTGGCATCTCCATGAGGACAGCAGTCACTGCTGTTGTTCACTGCTATGTGCCCCCATGCCTGGAACAAGGTGTGGCACCAGGTAGCGTGAAATAAAAATGTGGTGAGCTGATTTGAATTAATGATTGTTACTCTGGAGTTTTAACTTCTCAATGCGCAAAATGGAAACTACAGAGTGCAGGCCAATGTTACCTGGGCTGTGATCTCCTAGAAGCAAAGGCAATTCTTATTTGAGTTTGTGTTTATACTGTCTGGCACCTGGCCCAGCACCCAGGAGGCACTAGGGGAATGTTGAATAAATGAGCAAATAAGTTAGAAACAGTTTGTGACAGGAAAATAAACTGTCCTGAAAGTTAGTACATTGATAATTAAGAACCTTACCCCATAATAGGAACATCTTGTATTTTGATATCACTTCTTTACAAAGCCATTCATTTATTCATTTGGCAACTAGTTACATGCGCCTCCTGTGCTCCAGATACTTGTTTTAGGTCCTGAGGCTATAAAGTCACAGGGACAGGCCTGCACCCTCCGAGTTGCTTGCTGCTCAGAGTGGGGGGTGTACACACACGTGAATGGCTAGTTTTAGAACAGCACAGTACGGGGGAGGGTGCCCTGGCTGTAAGAACAGAAGTCTACGGAACAAGTACAGGAAAAAGTGACCCCATCAGTTCGGGGACACTGGGGAGCTTCCTCAGAGGAAAGGACATTGGCGGGGAGTCTGAGAAAACCAGTTAGTTGGCCTGGAGAGACAGTGAGGAAATGGACCTCCAGCCTCAGAGAATCCCATTTTCCACAGCCTAAGCCTGGTGGGGGGGTATTTGATTACTGTTGTCATCGTCACCGCAACAACGGCCACTGCTGATATTTATTGAGTCCACGTTACATTCAGTGTTAAATGTGTTAAATGCCAAAGCTCTAAGCAGACGAATAACCTACTGGAAATATCTGTGCCATTTCTCTCCATACATCTTATGGGTAGGTAGAATAGATTTTATTTTTC
The DNA here is from genome assembly GCA_039655065.1 of Glossophaga mutica. NCBI lineage: Eukaryota > Metazoa > Chordata > Mammalia > Chiroptera > Phyllostomidae > Glossophaga > Glossophaga mutica. The sequence continues at coordinate 16,677,333 of CM077304.1, read as the reverse complement.
TTTTTAAGAAGGGAGAGACTTGAGGCTATCCTTTGTGTCCTCTCTCTCAAAACTGGCACATCTGAATAACCTAGTAAATAGCCTAGTAAACTTAAAACTTATTTTTTGTTTACTTCACAAGCTGTTTTACTTTCTTCTTGGCATTCATCATTATTTGGTATACATGAGGTCTGTCCAGAAAGTAGCCAGCCATGTGCTATGAGAAATAGAGACCTTTATTGAAGAAGATGCAAGATACAAGAAACACTGTACATAGGATGATGAACACCTCACTCCTCTTCACATGAGGCACCTTGGGACCTCACACAGTTCTCCCAATCGCCATCAGCTGCCCCATAATATTTTCCTGAATCTCATTGGTGGTTTGAAATCTCTTCCCTCCCAAAGGTGATTTTAGTTTGGGGGAAAGCCAGAAGTTGTAGGGTGCCAAATCTGGGCTGTAAGGGGGCTGAGTCACCTGGGTGATTTGATGTTTCACCAAAAAAACTCTGCACTAGACATGATGCATGAACAGGTGCATTGTCATGATGAAGCTGCCAGTCACCAGTTGCCCATGGCTGTGGCCTTCTGAATCATCTGAATAGTTTCTACAGAGGAATGTTCAAGCTTAACACAAAATATGATGCATATTCATTGCTTTGCTTGTTCAGTCATTTTGAATGTGATGGCCACACAGTACACATGCTGTCTCAACAGCTAGTATAGTGGAGTTGTCATTGTTCACACGTGTGCATTCCAGTCCACTCTCCTTAGCTACCAGGTTACATTGATGTTGCACACACTGTTCTTGTTAAATTAACTGGCTGGACTTTTCCTGACAGGCCTCATATACATGCATATTTATGTGTATATATAAACATTTTATTTGGTATATGGTGTATATATATTTTGGATATATATGGTATATATATATGTTTGATATATATATGCTCATACCATATGTATGTATCATTTCCTTATGATATATGGTATATATTGTATATATTTATATTTAAACATATCCATATATTTAAATTTGAGCACAATCTCTTACTACAAGGTGAGTTCCTTTAGAGTAGGTACTTTGTTGTGTTCACTGCTGTATCCCAAGCACACAAGAGGCCCTCCATAAACAATTGTTGAATAAAGGAAGGAAAGAAGGAACTGGTGGGGTTATTATGTAAAATCCTCAGTTAAAAATGGTGGTCAAGTGCTTTCTGATGAACACAACTGTATCTGATTTCTCGTTTTCAGACGGCACAGTTTAACTGGGATCCAGAGACAGTGGGCTTTATCCATGGATCTTTTTTCTGGGGTTATATTGTGACACAAATTCCAGGCGGTTTCATTTCAAACAAGTTTGCTGCTAACAGGTAAGATACACGTATATAACATGGGTGCTGCATGGACCATAGCATGGCTTTGTAGTTTTGCCAAGTCTGCAGAGCTGGCACTCGGTTTGGGGGTACAGAGGAAAGATAGGAGCCATTCCAATAGATGTGATTCACAGATATCAGTCCCATGTGATCCTGTTTTTAAGAGTCTCCTTTTATTTAATCTAGTTTATCTTTCAATTTTTAAAGTGATAATGTAGTAAAAAGAACAATTCACTCTGAGTTAGGAGAAGCAGTTTCTGGACCCTAAGTATCTCCCATGGTGACCTCTACTGAGTCCCCTTCCTTCCTGCTCTGGGCCTCAGTCTCCACACGTGTGAAATAAAGCATGATTAGATTGGGTTTGAGCTCCCTTCGACCAGGGATATTCTGTGATCCTGTGTAAATATCACGCAGTAGCATACAGGTTTTATCATGTGAGCAGGAGGGTTTGGCCTCTAGAATGCAAGGTGTCTTTAATGTCCTTGAGATTCCATAGTAGGTATTTGAGCAATTAAAAGTAGCCAGGACGGAATGAGGTGCCTCAAGAAGCGGTGAGTTCTGTCACTCAAGCAAAAGAAGATGGTCACTTGGAGGAGAGGTAGGGTGTCCATGTACTTGAAAAGGAGAGTGCTAAGTATGTCCAGGTCCCTTCCAATTATGTGTCCTGTGTGACTTTATATCTGTGGATTTTGTAAAGTATGCATTTGGTAAAGCCATGTTTTTATTTTTTTTTTTCAAAGAGCATTTTAAAAATATTTTATTTATTTATTTTTAGAGAGGGGAAGGGAAGGAGAAAAAGGGCAACAATGTGTGGTTACCTCTAGTGCACCCCCCAATCTGGCCCGCAACCCAGGCATGACTGGGAATTGAACTGGCGACCTTTTGGTTCATAGTCCATGCTCAGTCCACTGAGCTACACCAGCCAGGGTCAGTGGGGTTTTTTTTGTTTTTTGTTTTTAATAAAGATTTTATTTTTAGAGAGGGGGGAGGGTGGGAGAAAGAGAGAGAGAGAAACATCAGTGTGAGAGAGAAACATTGATCAGTTGCCTCTCCTACGTTCCCCCTCCGGGATGAACCAGCAACCCAGGCATGTGCTCTGGCTGGGAATTAAACCTGCGACTTTTTTCTTTGTAAGATGAGGCCCAACCAACTGGGCCATACTGGCCAAGGCTAAAGAAGTATTTTTCAAATTCTAAAACATAAGTCTTTAGGTAGTAATAAAATCAATATAATTATTTATCAATGAGCATTTTCTAAAAAAGAGAAGGACAGAGATAAATAGAAGATAATTAAATAGAATAAAGCAATAAAAAATAGCTCATTACACATTTAACTTTTGGGTTTTGAAACTTGTTTCAGTTACACTTTTGTGTATGAGGATGTATTGGATTGCAATATAAAATATATTTTGTTTCATGGGTCAAGGTAAAAACAGTTTGAAAGTCACTACTATAAGATCTCAATACACATAAGCATGACTATATTTATTTGTGTTCTTGTCTAATTTGTGTCCTGTATTATTGTTACTAACCTATTACACTCTTTTTAAAAAGTGATAAAAATATTGGCCCCTGTGGTCTCTCAGGTTACTTCTTTCACTTCTGCCCAAAAGAGAAATCATGCATAATTTCCCAGCCTGTGAAATGGGCTGAAGCATTATTAACGTGTGTAAGAAAGGAAGAAAACGCTGCCTGCTCTTTTTCCCCAGGACACGCTGGTCAAGGCAGGGAGGAGAAGGCAGGTGGCACAGGACAGAGAGTTGGGGGCTGAGACAGGTACACAGTCTGTCTTGTGCTTGGCTGGTCCCAGGGCACAGCATGCTTTTCAGATGGTCTGTATCCCCTCCTGGTAAAGTGAGATCAGAACCACAAAGCAGGAGATACAACCCAAATGTGCACAAGTCATGAGGTAATAGTCAGAATGCATCAGCTGGGTAAAACCAAGGAGACTGGTGGGTCTCCAGCAAGGTCACCCCATGCTGGGCAATCTCCAGTGTCAGGACCTCATCCGGGCAGGACATCCCTGTATTGCCAAAAACATGGCCATGATTGGTCCAGGCACTGGAGCTTGGAAATCAAAGCAGCCCGTGTCTCGGTTGGGACACAGCAGACTGTAACACATCCGTTTTTCTTTCTATTAATTTCCATGGTGGCCTTCCATGAACCGTTAGGCTCGTTTCTGCTGTTTAACTGAAGTGCCACATCCATGAGCAGGCCTGCCCAATAACACAGTGTTTTGGTTCCTCAGGGTTTTTGGAGCCGCCATCTTCTTAACATCGACCTTGAACATGTTCATTCCTTCTGCAGCCAGAGTGCACTACGGCTGCGTCATGTGTGTCAGAATTTTGCAAGGTCTAGTGGAGGTAGGAGATCCTTTCCTCAACTGTTTCTGATGTCGCTGGAGACAACATGGTCCTTTAGAAAATCCAGCTTCTGAAGAAAACTCCTTTTACTCAGTTTTCCTATCTTCTGCCTTGTATTACTATCTCAACTCTCAGGCTATGACTATCATTATGAATACTTTATTTTAAAAACATTGTGTAATTCCAAGTTTAAATACAATAGAAGGCCATTTCACAGGGTGCAGAATTTTAGCTGAGGAAGGGATGATCTTGGAGACTATCTAATACAATGCTTATCATTTAATAAATGATGAAACTAGAGTTTCAGACCTGCAGTTCACATAGGAAGGGCTCTTCCCACTGAAGCAATTTAAATGAATTTATGAATAAATCCGTAGATTTTTCAAGAGTATAGTGTTAGGCAGAGATTTAACTTGGTAGCAAAACGCAGCCAGGGGACTTTGCCAACTACTCCACTCTGCCACTGTAGTGCGAAAGTAGCTGAAGAAAGTGTGTTAACAAATCTGCGTACTATGTTCCAAAAAATGCAAAAACACAGAACCTCATTGTAAGCAACAGTATCTTTGAAATCATGGGTTTGCTGTGCTAGTTACATTTTTTTCTGAAGCATGGTAGAATATGTGTCACAATTACATTAAAAAGTGTAGGTTGTTACAGCACCTCAAATCCAACTCTAGCCCCACTAGAGTGACGTATACCACATTTCTGAAAACACTGACGTGGTGGGAAAAACGTTGTATTGAAGCCATGAAGACTAGTCTAGTTAGTCAATGGCACTAAGTCTCAGGTTCTGTGTCTTGAAATGAAAGGATAGACCCGCTGATTGTGGAAGTCCCTTTCTATGGTGATATTCTGTAGCATATGAAATACAAAGGCCATCTCCCCCACTCCCCGCCATGCTTACATTTGAAGTGACGTTCCAATTTGAGCATCTGTGCTGTCAAAAGTGCATGCTATTTAGTATCTATACATTGGGTGCTTATATTGTAGCCTGTGTTAAAGGCTCAGGATCCACATTTTAAACACAAACAGAAACTGGAGTCAAATCAAATCATCTATTTCCAACCATTTTGCCAGGGTGTGACCTACCCAGCCTGCCATGGGATGTGGAGTAAGTGGGCACCACCTTTGGAGAGAAGCCGACTGGCCACGACCTCTTTTTGTGGTAAGTGTATTAGAATCAGAACAAATTTCATGTAGGAATGCTTTAGGCTTCAAGTGAAGATCCCACTAAACCAAAGTCCAAAGGTGAGTGGTTGCTGGTGTTGGTTCTGCTGCCCAGTGGTCCATCCATCCAGGGCCTGCCTAATGTTCTGACTTCCTACTCCACGGTCCTGTGATAGCCTTTTACTCTCGTACTTGTTCCTCACGTTCACATGATGGCTGCCATAGCTCCAGGCATCAAGTCCACATTAAGGCAGGAAGAAGGGGGAATGGGTATCCTAGACACATCTGTTCCATTCAATAGAAAAGCAAAAACTTCCAACGCCCCCTAGCAGGCTTCCACTTACGGTTCCTTGGTCCCATTTCTGTCATCTGCTTTTCTTACCACGGAGAAGGCTAGGAAAGCAAGAGCCTAGCTTTTCCAGCATTACGAGGAGCGGAAGGTAAAAATAAGGAGTTGGAAATGGTAGATGGATTATCCATCAATGATATTTGCCAAAGTCAAAAGCCAAAGAGATAGAATCATTAAGCTCCCCACTCCTATTTTGTAGAGATGGGGAAACTAAGATTAAAATGTAAAGTTTAGTTTTATTGAACTGAAACTAAAGTTGAGTAGCTTGCCCAAGTTCACATAGCTACCAAGTGATGGAGCTGGAGCTGGACCACCTGATTCTTGATTCAGAACTTGCCTCACTACGACTCACTCACTCACTACCATGTCTACATTGTCCTAGAGACCCCTGCATTAATTTTCATGATTACATTCCAGATAAAATGAAGTGGAGACCATTCACCTTACCCAATAGTGCATTAGTGGCTCTTAAGAAGTGATGCGACTTTAATTTCTGGGTCTCCAGACTTCACTTGCTAAGGTTGCCTCACGCTGAGCCATGCCTTTGGGGCCGCCCCTCTGTATCTCTGGGAGTAGTGTGCATTCTGAAAGGTCTTCCTAGATACCAGTCAACAATTGAACAAGGACAGCATGTGCTCCCCTGTCAACACAGTTGTATAATGTATTTTCAATTTTTTTTTTTGGAGGGGTAAGGGCTCAGGAAGACAAAAGTGACTTAGGCCGCACAAGTCACAATGAGGCCCGGCAGAATGAGGTTCAGAATTCAGGTCTGTCTCGTTTTTCAAGCTAACATGCATTTTCTAAGAGAAGGTAACCTGTACTTCTTAGCTAGAGGGAGAAGTAAACTTCCTGTTTATTTCTGTGAATATTTTTATTCCTCCCTTGTTCTCTCTCTCTGCCTCCTTAAATCAGCAGCAGCAGCCTTGGAATTCAGTGTGACATAGTCACCGGTGTGCCTAGTCTGTGCCTAGTTTGAAACTGCATGCACAGCTGAGATGTCACTACATCTTCAGCATCTCTTGTCTTCAGAAACCACTTCTGTCCTCATGTTTGCAGTTCGGGATCATCTCTGCCCCCACTACTGACCTTACCAACGCTAGAAAAATAGAAGATTTTGCCCCAGCTGGTCTTCAGTATTGTCAGAGCCTTGACCTTCGTTTCCTTGGAGGGTTTATTTAAGGCATTTCATTTTGATTCACCAGCAAAACAAGCGTGACTAATGCCACTCCCCATTCTTAGTGTCTTTAGAGTCCTGAAAGGGTTGGTTTAAGAAGTGGTCCGACTCTCTGGGGAAGCACCTGATCAAAGTCACAGGCTTTATTACATTTCCCAGCTAAGGTGTGGCTTTGGTTTCAAAGAACAGCCAAGGGAAAATGCCATTAGAAGGAAACCCGGGCCTGGGGCTAATTGGTTCTCATATTTAATTGGTTCTTATATTGGAGTTGGGAGGGACTTTAGAAAACATCTAATTATAGGCATTGTTTTATAGAGGAAAAAGAGAATGGGGAAATACAAATTTCACAATGAATAAGGGCAGAACTGGGGAGTCTCCCACCCCTCATTCAGCCATTCCCCACTCCGCATGCCATTCAAAAAGCATTTGAGGGCTTCCTCTGACCCCTGTGGTGAACACAGAGGGATGGAGGCACAGTCAGCTCCCCTGGGCAATGGGGGTGAAGTGCCTTATTGGGGTGCACTCAGGGGCTGTGGGTGGGTGTGATAAGAGATTCCATGCAGCCGTGTCCTGAAGGAGGAGAAAGAATTTGTTCAATGGGCAGGGAAGAAGGATAGTTTCAAGTTATAAAATTTCCTGCAGGAAAGAATACTTCTTACAGTAAGGAATTCTAGGGCATTTTTCAGGCGGGGAGGCAGGCCTGAATTATTCAGTAGTTCAGTGTAAAGGCTTTGGATTCCTACAGACCTGGGTTCCTGCCACTCACTCCTGTGCAACTGCAGGCAAGTTACCTTGCCTCCTGTAGCCTTGGTTCCCTTCTTGTAAAATGGGGGTGATACTGGTACCAACGTCATCAGGTTGAAAAAAGGATTAAATAAAATCCCAGGTCCAGGATACTCAGTACAGTACTGGGTACCAGAAAGTACCCAGCGCATATTAGCTGCTAGTTACCCCCAACCCAACCCTCCCTGTCCCGGCCATTTCTCTGCCTCACCTAGACAGGAGTCTTGCATCCCTCACTCCCAGGGTGTTTGGCTTGGGGAAGAAGACTGCCTTCTCCACACACACACAACAGAGTTGGGTATAGCTCTTTCTGGAATGTTCTGGAATGCTTGCCTTATTGCTTTGAGGAAGTCTGAGGTTAAAAAAAAGTGCACTGTCATTCTGCACGGGACAGTAGCAGTGACAGTTGGTCTGTATGCGGCACTAATTATAGCTACAAAACGTCTTCACATACATGGGTTATTTGTTCCTCAAGTCTGCTACCTGACACAGAGATTTTATCTCATCTTCTCCCTGAGGAACATGGTTTAGAGAGACTGAGAGACTTCCTCAGGTGTCACGATGTCCAGATGTGGGATTCCAGGTTGGGCCTGTCCTAGCCAGTCAGGCCCAGCATGGGAAGATGGGACTTAGTCCCCTTCTCTGGGGCCCCCAGTCTCCCACTGCCCGAAGGCCTTCCTTGACATTGCATTCTGGGATAGAAAACTGGCTTTTGCAGCTCACTCTTTCTGAAGCGAGATTTTTTTTTCATTCACAGCCCAGAGGAAATTTCAGATAGCTATTTTTTTTTATTCAGTTAATATTTATTGGGCGTTCACAGGGCTCATGTTTCTCCAGCAGACATTACACAGCTGCAGGAGACAGTGGCAGCCAGGTCCACTGCCTGTGCCCTGGTTACCTTGTCTAGACAAGATAGACAGTCCCATGCAGGTCAGCATTTACCAGGGTAAGTATTTACAAAGTAAGGAGGTGGATGGTCATCCTGCCATTTAACCATTTCCTGATTTTTTAAGAAATCAAGATTCTCGAAAGCATGATCCTTTACTAGCTTGCAGTCCCTTATTTAAAGACGTAGGTGATAACCCTCAACGGTGAGCTCTGAAAGGCAGATCCGTGTTTCTTCGCTTGCTGTCTTCAGCATCCAGGATTGTGCTGTGTTGGATTTTTCAGACTTCTCTCAGCTTTTCCTCATCTTTTTATTCCCTTTTGTCATTAATTTCAAATTGTTGTGCCTGAGCAATCTTTGTCGAATGCCTCCATGGTACCTGGTTGAAGTTCAAGGGCATTCTACCGACTTTTGTCTGCTGGAAGCCCTGTTTTAAGGCACACTGGGAGTTTGCCTGTCCCTCTGCACGGAGGCATTCTGGCTCCTGCCCAGTCTGATCCGACCTCAGTCCAACCACATGAACTCCGAATGGGTAGGAAGGGCTTGCTTGCATGGAGAGAGGTAAGCATCTCTCCATCTTTTCTTGTCCTAGGTTCCTATGCGGGGGCAGTGATTGCTATGCCCCTGGCGGGTGTGCTGGTGCAGTACATTGGCTGGGCCTCCGTCTTTTATATTTATGGTGAGTGATTTGACCTCCTGAGTTCCCCATGGGTGACTCATAGAGATGGTATTTCACTGTATAATGGGATAGGCTAAGTGTTTCCTCTATGAAAATAGAGATTACTAACCCAAGTTTATCATATGAAAAGAATCCTTATTTACCTATGATTCATTTAACATTTATATTAAAATTGAGTTTCTTAATATGCAGAACATTATCTTTCTTCAAATATCAGTGAATAACAGCAAAATACTTCCTCCTAGCTGAACATAGTATTGTTTGGGAATATTTTGAAAATTAAAAAATTTAGAGATGGAAGAAAATGAGACCGTCTCATCGAGCCCTCTGTTTTTTAACTGCAGGTATGTTTGGCATCATTTGGTACATGTTTTGGCTGTTGCAGGCCTATGAGTGCCCGGCAGCTCATCCGACGATATCCGATGAGGAGAGGACCTACATAGAGACAAGTATAGGGGAAGGAGCCAACTTGGTTAGTCTCAGTGTAAGTATCCATGGAGAGGTGAAGACCTGCCTCTCTCTTCCCTATAAGAATTTCTCTTAGTGATGGCATTGTCCTCTTAAGAAAAATAACCTGTGAACTGATGGTTGCCAGGTGGGAAAGGGGTTGCGGGGCTGGGTGGAAAATGTGAAAGCATTAAGAAGTACAAGTTGGTGGTTACAAAATAGTTACAGGGATATAAAGTACAGCATGGGGAATACAGTCAGTCATAGTGTAATAAGTACGTGTGGGTATTAGAGGGGGAATCACTTTGTAAATTATATAAACATCTAACCCTACGCTGTACATCTGAAATTAATATAAAATAGTATTGAATATCAACTGTAATTGACAAATAAAAAAATGACATATCAATATATTCACTAAAAATCCCTTCCTATTTTTACTCTCTAGAAATTTAATACACCGTGGAAAAAATTTTTCACATCATTGCCGGTTTATGCAATCATTGTAGCAAATTTTTGCAGAAGCTGGACCTTTTATTTGCTGTTAATAAGTCAGCCTGCTTATTTTGAAGAGGTCTTTGGATTTGCAATAAGTAAGGTAAACACATAGCTGCTTCAGATGTTCTCGAACTTTAAATCTCTCGCTTCTACTGAGAAAAATCTTTGCCTGTTAAAATAAGTTGCTGCTTGTAATTTATAATCCTGGAGGTCAGACAAGTCATACATTCTGTGCATAGTATACATAGTTCTTTAATTTCTCCTTACTAAGGATCAGAGCTGTGGTAAGCTGCTTTTTAAAGATTTATGTTCTATATGGCCTCAAAGTATTTTTTGAAGCTAACTCAAGGATGGCGTATTAGACAAGGATAAAAAGATTTAATAGTGAGAGGGCTTTTTTTTTTTTCCTTCTATAAATTACTCAGCGAATAGCAGTAAGAACCTTAAAGCTTATTTGGCAGATCACCCCCGTCTCCATCCCTGCCTTGTGTAAGCGCCCTTTTCAGTGTTCCCCAGCCATTAGGTTGCCTGTGTTTCAGGGTGGGAGGGTGTGGAATGTGAAACTGACGCCATCACCACGAAAGAGTTAAGCCTCCTTCTACAAGGGAAGAGTGACAGCCTGGTGGAGGTAGATGCCTGCAGAGCTGCAGGGACTGTCCAAGGTGACCAGGGGAGAGCGAACTTAGTCAAGCAACAGTAGGTTCCGCCAGTGACCGTTTGCTCTGTGCCAAGGGTTTGGCCACCATGTACCAGGCCTTATGCTGGGTGGTGGGGCCTCTGTGATGAATGAAAGTCATCTCTGCCCTTAGGGGGCTTCCAGTCTGGTGGAGGAGACAAGTAGGTTGACCCTTAAAATCATTTACTTATTCATTGCTTATTTATTACAAAATTCGGGCCTACCAGGGTCCCACCTAATTAGTTGATTAAATTTGGTGGTGATGGTGGTGGGTGGTGTAGCTTGGTGGGCGCAGGGAATTAGGACAGCGCGTCTCCCAGCAACAGCAAAGAATAGCTTGTTGCTTCTCTTCATCCAGGTGGGTCTCCTGTCGGCACTCCCACACATGGTCATGACCATCATTGTACCTATTGGAGGACAGCTGGCTGATTATTTAAGAAGCAGAAAAATTTTGACCACAACTGCTGTCAGAAAAATCATGAACTGTGGAGGTACCGTGGATTTCATAGGTGGTTTAAAGCCGCTTTTGTAGAAAGAGATGAAACTGAACTGCAGAGCATGTTTTGGATGTTATGTCTAAGCACTGGAAAGGATATTACAAGCCCCTAAGCCTGTCCCCTAGCAGATACCTGAATGTCCTTCACACCCCTGCCAAGTGGCGAGCCAGCCTGTATTTGCGCAGCCTGCGATATGACAACTTAGTTGGTAAATCAGTACGCGCCTGCAACTGCAGAACTGCTTCTTTCATCTGCTGTTAAGCTAAAGCAACAGGATTTCCTCTTAGAAATCTGTTTATTACTTATCTTTCCCATACATTTTCCACATACAGAATCCGTTGCTTGTGTAGTTCCTTCCCTTATCTCCGCCTTCCCTTTCTACATACGCAAGTTTTAGTAAGAAACATAAGAAAACCAGTTTCTCCGTATAGTCTTCTTTCCTCCCAATGTATTCTTGTGCATGGAGTGCGCGCGCGCGCGCGCACACACACACACACACACACACACACACACACACTCCATCCTCTTTCCTGCTTTCTTTAGTCCCTGCTTTATGTTTTCATTTTGCAAGGACAAAGTAGAAGTTGGCTGATTTTCGAAAAGAGGTAGGTAAAGGCGATCATGAACCCCTACAATGTTTGTGACTGTTCATCCTTTTAAAACTCTACATTGTCTTATTATCTCTTCTGTTGTACTTTAAAAATTAGTACTTATTGAATGCTTTCTGTGCCAGCCATGAAGTTAAGTTCTTTACACATGTCATCTTATTTATTCCTCATAACCACCCTGTGGAGCAAGTGGTATTATTAAGCCCAACTGTGGTGAAGCACCTAGGGTATGATAGTGTGACTTGCTCAAGTGGCAGATCATGCACAAAATCCTGAAAAAAGCAAGAACAGATTTTCCCCTGTCTCTTTATATTTTGGCAGAGTGGACAGCTGGGGCTGGATCTTGGGAGGCCTTGTAGACATACGCAGGGCTTGGGTTTTATTTGAAGTGCAGTTGGGAAGCAAATGGAAGGTTAAAGCAGGAAAAGGGACGTGGTCTGATTTACATGTTCAGATCTGTATGACTGAACATACAACACCAGAGGGAAAAAAGGGGACCAGCTAAGAAACTATTTCAGTTTTTCTGTCAAGAGAAGATGGTGGCTTGAATGGAAGTAGTATCAGTGGAGGTAGAGGGAGGTCGATAGATTTCTAAGTTCTCCCAGCCTAACTGTCTTCTTTAAAATCTGAATAATAATATTTACCTCAGATGATTGTTATAAAGGCTAGACGAGACAGCGTAGACATGCATCTAGCACGGATCCAATGTATGTTAGTGCCCTTCCTCCTGTGTTCAAAACACTGACAAAACAGGAGATTTCCGAAGGAGACATTCAATAAATATCTGCTATTCAATTGTATTTCCCACGGCCAAAAGTATGCACCCTCTAAACCTGGAACTTGAAAGAGAATTCTGGATTAAACTACACTTGCACAGCCTCTTCTACAGACAAATGCGCTGTCGACTCTAAACCTATTTTTATAGGAATGTCTTGTTCATATTTAATTTTGCTCCAGTCGCCTTGGCTACTGTTTCTCCATAAACAGGGATGTCGGTGTTTGCTGCTATTGGTGAGAGCTCTCAAAATTAAGTACTAAAATTAAGTACTACCAAAGTGCTTGTTGAGAGTAATCTCCTTCCCCTCCCCCTACCTCTTCTTCTTCCTCTTCTTCTCAGAAAGAAGAATGCATATGTAGAATCTCACCAGCCTCAATTTGATCTTTAAAAGAAACACAAACCAAAAAAAAAAAAAAAACCCTCTTCACATGTCTTTTCATGTCATTTTATATATTTTTTATTTTAATTGTTCAAGTACAGTTTTCTGCCCTTTACCCCATCCCAGCCCATCCCCCCAGCCCTCCCCACCTCCCTCCCATCTCCAAACTCATTTTATATTTTGATATAACAGAAACAATGAGCTTTCCATAGAAAATTAAAACACAAAACAAAACACCACAATTGTCCCTCTTTGCTTAACTACGGAGATGCTAGACTAGAGAGAAATACATGAAGGTGGAGTTTTGGGCCATCGCTGAATAAGCCAGGTTCATATGGATATGATGAAGCACGTGCACGATCGTCTAGAGAGTTTTAGTTGGTTTCATATATCCTAAGAAGACATGTATACGACATTTTTCATCTGGAAAGATCACATATTTCTTGGAGTCAGTCACCTTCTCTTTCCGTGGGCAAGAGATGTTTGCTGCTAGAATCATTTAAAGCAAACAGATCACCTTAAGACATGATGCTCTATTCCAGTTTATTTTGAGTCAGGGTGCATTTCCAAGGTCCTCAAAGACAGTTGTCAAATCCTCATTCCTCCCTCTGGAGTCATGTAAAGTGTGACTAAGGTCAGAAATTCTAGTCTGGCTGAATCGGTGGTCTGTATGACTTCAGGTTGTTTCAATATGAAATGAAAACATTTATCAGGCATTTAAGTCCCATTTTTTTCTTGTTTTAGCTCTGAATAGGTTCACTTTCAAGAGTCTCTTGATTCCTCCTGAAGTTCATATTCTACCCTTCAGCTCCTGAAACATACTGTCCTATTTCTAGCATTTTCACTGTAGACAGGGACCATTTAGGCCCTTAGATTCTTTTTTTTTTCCCCCTTTGGAAATCTACCATTTAGCAAAGATCTCTGTTTTCTTTTTCTTATATATGAGTCAATGCATCACTTGCAAGTTTTATTCTTCACACACTGTCTTTGTGAACTTTCTGGTAAGACCTTTGTTGAGAACATTAAGGGAAAAGAAGTTGCATCCACGTGCCTTGTTACTCAAAACAGGCCATATTGGAAACATGTGTAGTTAGTATATAAAACACTAGAATTTTACCCTATGTATACATTAAGTTGCTGAAACAAAATGAATGGCAATGATTTGATAGCAATGATATCAAGCCCACGGTTTAAAAAAACACCTCTGGCCCATGATTTTATTGATCCTTTTTAGAGGTCCATCAAAAGCAATTATTGATGCTTGTTCTGTTTCTACGATAGTTTTGAGGAAATGAACTCAGAAAGGTAGGCAACTTACCAAGGTTCACAAAAAGTGCTTGTATTTCAACTTAATTACTTTGATTCTCCTTTTTCCCCTTTGCATTAGTTCATCTATTGAGTGTTCACTACTTGTTAGCCAGGCTCTGAACTGTATACACAGTACCTCCCCTGGGAAATATCACAGTTTAGTGGGGGGTGGGGCAGAAACACGAATGACAAATTACAAGGCAATGTTGAAAAGTTCTATAAGATAAATGAGAAGGAGATCTCGGTCTCACTGGTGGTTGAGTGCAGGGTTGTCAGGAAAGCTTCCTAGAGGAAGTAATACTTGAACTGGACTTTCAAGGATAAGCTTTCTCCAGGAAAAGAGCAATAGTGGTGTGAGAGGAGTATCCCAGGTGAAGGGACAGCCCGTGAAAGCTGTTAGGCATCAAAGCTCTAGGCATCAAGCAGTGCTGTGATTAAGAAATAGCTGATAGCCCTGTGTGACTATGTCAGAGGACTGTGGGCTAGTTGGTGAGCGGGGATGGGAGGGCTGGCAGAAGATGAAACAAGAATAGTAGGAGGGACTTGTTATGTAACATTACACGAATAATGTGGAGGCCTTGACAAAAGCTTTAAGTAAAGGGACAGCTAATTAGACTTGTGGTTTAAAAAGACAGTGATGCACAACATGGAGCAGAGGAAGAGGACATGGGAAGACCAACGAGGAGGCTATTGAAGTTCTCCAGGTGAGAGGTAATGGGACCCAGGGCTAGGACAGCGGCAGAGGAGGAGAGAGCAAGCTGGTTTTGACAGCTGTTTCTGAGGCTGAACCCACAGGTTCTTAGCTAAACACCAAGCAAGGGGGAGATTTTGAGATTTCTGTGTTGGATTTTCGGTTTACGTTTGTTGAGCTGTGCCCATGTACCAGGGATGACACTCAATACCTTAAGTACCCAATTTCATTTAATCTTCCAGAGCGCCCTATAAGGTGGTATGACTAGCTCTGTTTTGGGGGATGAGGAATCTAAGAGGTGAAGTGACTTGTCCAAAGTCACACAATGAGTGATTTTGAGGCGGAATCTGAACGCAGGCCTGTCTGACTCTAAAGTCTGGGTTCTGAACACAGGTGGATAGAAGATTAATTTAGAGAAGAAGAAAGAGCATGGTGGTGGTGATTTGCCTTGTTTGTTTATGAGTAAAAAAAATAGGAGAACGGAGACTTGATTTGAGCATGTTGCCTTTGAGGTACCTACAGGACAGGCATGTGGAGATGTCTGGAATCAGGAGACTGTCTTCAGAAGGACTCATCTTCATCCTCCATTTGCTAGGGCACTTTATACCTGGAAATGGTACTTACATCCCCATCCGTCTTCCGTTGGCTGAACGCGTATGTGTGTGTGTTTTGTTTTATTGTTGTTTGTGAGAGGAGCATCTTTAGAATTTCCTCATCTTTTTTTGTTGTGCAGGAGTCACTTATTCTGAATGAAAGGAACAGAAAGTACTTTTATCCTGATGCATTTTCTGTGAAAATGTCATAGCTTTTATTTTTTTTTATTGTTGTTCCAGTACAGTTGTTTCCATTTTCCATCCACCCACCCCCACCTCCCACCCTCAATCCTACCCCCCCCTAATATGCCATAGCTTTTAGACGGACACCTGAGAGCTTGGTGAACTTCTGAAAGGGAAGAATTTTGCTTTGTGCTTTTTGCTTCGGATATTCATTATAGCTTTCTAGTCACTTTCAGCAATCAATATTAGAGTATTGTTACTTTATTTTTTTGTGAGAGGACATAACATGTAACCGAAAGGGACTCATTGGCAATATAAAGGAGTTTTAGCATTTAGAAATGGCAGGGGCAACTATCTGTGAAGCAACTGATAATAAACATCCCTCACCCCAGGACTTCATTGGAATCTCTTTGGACTACTTGGTGTTCAAGGTACACCAGCTAACGTCAGAAGGCTCACAGAACACCTGCATAATGGTAGCATAGTCATGTAGTCAGAAACACCCAGGTAATACTGTAAGCACTGTGCCAGAAAGTATGTACTGAAAATTAAGTCCATGGAGGTATTAATAGATTCTTATTTAAGAAATTCATGAACTTGGGCTGACTGACATGACATGACATTTTTTTTCCTTTGCTGTTTCCATTCGCAGGTTTTGGCATGGAAGCAACCTTACTCCTGGTGGTTGGCTTTTCCCATACCAAAGGGGTGGCTATCTCCTTTCTGGTGCTTGCCGTAGGATTTAGTGGCTTCGCTATTTCAGGTAAAGTGTCCTCTAGGTTTCCAAACATTTTCTGTGGGTCCAGCAAGTTTTAGGAGGAAGAAAGGAAAAATATACTGGATCACCTTCCTCGAGTAGGCGGGCGCTCCCTAAGGAGCAAGGCACTGGCTAAAGAATTTCATTTAGTGGGAGATGACTTTGTAAATTCACTAAGGACTGGGCTTAGGAGCCCAGTCAAGCTGGAATTGCCTGTCATTTCTCTGTTTTGGAAAGAGACACAAAGGGCCAGCGACCCCCCTCCTTGACACATCTCTGACTAGAGAACTGCTTAAATTAGCTCCTCTGACATCTAGTCGTGGAATCAGAAATTCTTTAGACTGGAAAGCGTTTCTAGATTTTGTCTACTCCATGGCCTTCATTTTCCAAAGAAGGAAATGCAGGTGCAGAGAGAGGAAGTGACTTTCTGAAACTGCTTAGGACAGGTAGTAAGAATAATAATAGTGATGGCGAGCGCTAACCTTGATCATATGCACTCTGTGTCCGACCGTTCAAGGCCCTGTGTATGTATTAACCCCTCCAGTTCTCACAGCTACCCCAGGGGCTGCCAGTATCCCTGTTGGACAAGTACAGAGTGCAGTCTGTTGTGTGTGGGAGGTCAGAGTGCTGCCGTGTCTACCTTACAGACTTCGGAAGCTCTCCATGCAAAACTGGGTGAAAAAGTTCAATTCAGTCGTTCTTCTACCTTTAAAACATGCTGTAATGCTAAAAATGATCATTTACAGAACACTCTAGATAAAGCGCACCTATCTTATGACAATGGGAAGCAAATAGCAGTATCACTATTTTGCCGTGAGGTACCTAAAACTCAGAAAAGTTGGGTACTTTCCTGTGGTCATACAACTTGTGGCAAAGGAAGACTTAAAGGGCTCCAGGCCAGTGCCCTTCCCATTGTTCCAGGCTGCTGAAAAAATCAGAGTGGTAACATTCCAGAACAGAAAAATATGGAACCTCTGGTTTAAACTACCCTGAAATAGGGACTGCATCTTATCGAAATAGATCTGGTGAATAGTTAAATTCGGAAACAATGTCTACTTTGAAAATAGCTTGCAGCTGAGAACTTGGGTGTGGACATACATAGATCTGGGTTTGAGACCTCTCTTTACTACTTACTATTTGTGAAGAAAAAACTGCTAAGTTATTGAATTCTCAGGCCTTAATTTCTTCTATTAGAGATTGGAGAGATGGAAAGGCCACCTCACAGGGCCGTGGGGAGGTCCCAACGAACTGAGATAATTTATGCATTTTCCACTCACATGTCCCATGAATTAGGCACTATTCTTGGCATGGGGGATATTGCTTTGAAAAAAATTAAAGATTCTGTTCTTATAAAGTCTACCGTTTAGTGGAAATAAAGCATTTGAAGCCCTCAGCCCAGTGTGAGAGGTATAACAAAATTAATAACTACTCACTCTTATCGTTCAATTATTATTCACTATGGCCCAGTCCTTCTAACACTTAAGTGTACATACAAATCACCCTAGGATCTTGAAAAATGCGGATTCCAATTCAGCATGTCCAGGTGGGGCCTTAGATTCTGCATTTATAATAAGCTCATCATCAAAGCTGCCGCTGCTGCTCAGTGGTCCTCGGTTTTGGTAGCAGGAACAGAGCAATCACGGCTGTTTCCACTAGAATATTGAAGAATACCTCCCCTATAGCCCTGTGATGCAAGAGAGATTCACATCCTGTTCACAGAGATTTCGGAATGTTTGGGTTCATATTGCTCCCAGATGGCCAACTAAGCCATAATTGGAAGGAGTGAAACCCAATACTCCAAATCACAGCAGCTGCCCATGTTTTTAGCACTTACTCTGAGCTAGCCATTTTTCCGACATGGTCTCATTCAATCCCTGTAGTAAGCCTGCAAGAAGGGTATTGTTATGTCCACTTGGCCAATAAGGACCCTGGGGCTTGGAAAGGTGACTGGAAGTGGCTGGGACTGAAGACTGTCTGACCTGACAGTGACATGATGGGAAAGACTATGGCCATGTGGGCAAGAGTTCCTCAGGATCTGCTATCTGCCAACTTCCTGAGGAGTTAAGAGGGATGCCAAGGAAGACCGGCGCAACATAGGAACAGATTGTAGACAGTCTGTCTACGAAGAGAGTTGAGATTGGTGACATTGAAAGATACGAGGAATGGGTGGTGCCTGTTTTGAGAAATATCCTGTGTAGAGAAGGCAGACTCTCCCAGCTTGTATACAAAAAATATTATTTTATCTGCTACAAAAAATGTCTATTAATATCCCAGTTTCTCAGTGATTTCCCCCCTTGAATACCAGGATTGTGCAGCAAGAAACCTAGATGGCTTTTCTCACATTATCTTTAGCTGAACACTGGTGCCCAGACTTTGTTTTGTATCAGAATATAATACTCGACAGTCATATTAATTGCTTCTTATCTCTGGGTTCTTTTCTAGTAAAGTGTTTTTACATTGAAATCAACAGTAAGATTAATTAATTTTATAGCTGTTTTCCAATATTTCTAATTATTCTACTATATTGGAGTAATTAGAAATATTAGAAATAATAATACTTCAAATATGTTTTAACTGTCTGCCATTTTGATGTGAAAGAGACAGCATGTTTGTTAGAAAAAATGGTTTTCTCAAAATTTTTCCTGAATGGAGGTAGGAAAAAACAATCGACCAATGCGCCACATTAGATAAAAAATTTAAATCTTGTTTTCAGGTTCTTTGCACAGAATAGAGAATTAAAAGCAAAGCAAAGAAAAACGAAAATATGAAGAAGTAGAAATTACAACCTCCTGCTGTAATTTCATAGATCAAGTTGATAATCAATTAAATAATGATTTATTGAGTGCCTGCTATGTGCCAGACACTTTGCCAGTTCAGGGAAGATAACGGTAGACAAGGCAGATGGAAACCTACCTGAAAAAACTCACATGCTGGTTTTCACCTGTATGCACCATGTACTAAACGTACATTATTTCACTTGGTTCTTACACCAATTTTATAAGAATGGTTATGCCAATTAATATATGAACAAGGCGGGGTTCAGAAAGTGTAAATCCTTTGTCTGGGTTTGCATGTCAATGAAGCTGCCAGGGCAGGCCTGTCTTGCTCTAAAATGCACCCCTGGCAATATTGGTAGCGTTGGTTCTCAGGGCCCAAAGCCTCCCCTTCCACAGCCTGGCCCTTGCCCTGCCTTCACTCTGCATGCTCCCCAAACTTTCCATTCCTTCTCTTCTCCTGATGAACAGGTGAATAGTGAGGTATTGTTGCACCACTCCCTGCAGCATTATCTTTTGACAGAAAACCTTGATAGGAGAGACTTGCCTAGTAACAGTGTCACAGCGGGAGCAGTGCTGGTAACGGTAGTGATAGTGGTAGTTAGTGATAGTGATACTAGTGGTAGTTAGTACAGCTTAGTTATTTTCCATGGGCTCTCACATACATTCTTCCCCTGGGTCTCATATTACAGCATCTTTATGACTTAAGTAGTAATATTACCCCAGATTAGAGATGAGAAACAAAGGCCTAAAAATGACTTAACTGGTAGAAATCAGATTAAAATCCAAATTTATGGACTCCAAATCAAGTATGTTCATGAAAGTGTTTTGTAAATTACAGAGGATTCTACCAATGTCTCTGCAATTGTATTATTTCAAAAGTACCCTTTCTATTTGGCCAAGGCACACTTACCTAGAGTGGCCTTTTGGGAGTGGGTAGAGGCCTGGGAGGCCTGGGAGCATGTTAGAAGGCAGTTTGATTGTAATCATATTAAATGTGATTGTTTCCTCTGAATAAATATAATCCAGACTTTCTGCTTTTTGGTATTTCCTAAAACACCATTATTTTGGAGTTCTGACCCTACACATCACAGGTGCCATAATTTTCCATGGTAGACATTGCTAATCAATCACAGCACATTTTTCTGCTACGTGCAGCACAGCCTAACAACCCTCAGCCCATTAGTAGAGTTATCCATGAGTCATATGCTAGAAGAAACCACCTAGATTGATGAGAGTTGGGGGAAAGCTAAATATTTTCTAAAGTGTATTTGGAATTTTGGTCTTGACCCTGATTTTGAGGTTTGGGCTTCATTGTAGGTTTTAATGTCAACCACCTGGACATTGCACCCCGTTATGCCAGCATCCTCATGGGCATCTCAAATGGAGTGGGAACACTCTCAGGGATGGTCTGTCCCCTCATCGTTGGTGCAATGACCAAGCACAAGGTAATGGTCTCCTTTTGGGCTGTGATTATCAGAGAACTGAAAAATTGTACAGACTTGAGATTTCAAAGCCCTGTCCTAGCCTGTAAATGTGTATGTCTTTGGCCTGAGTCCTTTGAACTTCTTTTGTTTTTCTTTTCTTTTTTTCTTTAAAGATTTTTATTCGTTTATTTTTGGAGAGTGGTGAGGGGAAGGAGAAAGAAAGGGAGAGAAACATCAATGTGTGGTTGCCTCTCACATGCCCCCCCATCAGGGACCTGGCCCTCAACCCAGGCATGTGCCCTGACTGGGAATCGAACTGGCAACCCTTTGGTTCACAGGCCTGCACTCAATCCACTGAGCCACACCAGCCAGGGCTCGCTCTTTCCTTCCTTCCTTCTTTCCTTCCTTCCTTCCTTCCTTCCTTCCTTCCTTCCTTCCTTCCTTCCTTCCTTCCTTCTTTCTTTTCCCTTCCTCCTTCTCCTGGTCCTTCTTATTCTTTAATTTATTGTGCATCGATGGCAACAGGACTGATTAATTTTGGTTCCATGTTTTCTGACTTGACAAATAAAAGATGTGTGTGTGGTGGGGACAAACACCATACTGTTTAGAGAGAGAGAAAAAAAACTGAGGCAATCAACTCAGGATGAATAAATTACTCAAGATTTTTAAAATAATTCTACGTATTTAACCTTTATAGCCAATTTCCATTGCTTAACATCTTCGAGCATAAAAATATTAGTGCCCGTTTACTTCCTTCTTATGAAGAAAATACACAAGACACTAATGGCCCTTCCTCAGACCCCAGAAGGGTATGACACTGGGTCATTACTGAGCCTTTCTATATTTAGACCAGGGTGGTTGGCAGTGGAGGATCCTGGATCCATCCAAAGTTCAAGCACAGGCCATGTGGTTTCTCAGTCTCTGTCACTGGAAAGGTTTCAGGAGGCTGCTTTCTATAAGTAAGAATTTTTTTGATGTTATGCAGCTTTTATCCAACTATTTTTTTAAGTTAGATTGCCTATTACAAATATGACTTCAGAAATTCTTCCAGCTTGTTGGAGAAGAAAGTACAAGGCAATTTTTCTTATTTTTTAAAATATATTTTACTGATTATGCTATTACTGTTGTCCCATTTCCCTCCCTTTACTCCCCTCCACCCTGTACCCCCTCTCCCACCTGCACCCCCTTTTAGTTCATGTCCGTGGGTCGTGCATATAAGTTCTTTGGCTTCTCCATTTCCTACACTATTCTTAACCTCCCCCTGTCTATTTTGTACCTACTATTTATGCTTCTTATTCTCTGTACCTTTCCCCCATCCTCCCTTCTCCCCCTTCCCACTGATAACCCTCCACGTAATTTTCCTTATCTTTTTGATGGAAAAAGAAAGGTGGGATTTGGGGATTTTTATAGGCAGAGGATCCACATTTACCCTCTCTGTTCCTGAGATGATAAGAGTTACAACATGACAATTAAATCTCAGATACTACCTTCCCCAACTTTAAAAACAAATACCCATTGTTCTTGATAATGTATTATACACAGAAAATATAATTTTAAATAGTAAGCTATTGAAGTGAAGTCTGAGTATTTTCATGGCTTGAATTGTTACATAGCCAACAGTAAGCAAAGAGACCTCTGATATTTAAAACGGTAGGTTCCTAAAGCAATTTTCATTTAACCTACTAGGTGAGTGGAAACCTCATTTGTATATTCAGAGAACTGTGAAATGGTGCTGCATGTGTTTACATGATGCTTATTTCGTAAAGTATTTTTATAAATTAAAAGACGCATTTTCAGCCCTGGCCAGGTTGCATAGTTAGTTGGAGGGTCAGCCCCTGCAGGAACGGTTGTGGGTTGAGTCCGAGTCTAGGGTGTGCACGGTGGGGCACCAGACGGATGTTTCTCTCTCCCAGCAATATTTCTTTCTCTCTCTCCCTTTCTCCCTTCTTCCCCCTCTCCTTCTCCCTTCCTCTCTCTCTAAAATCAATAGTAGAAAATGTCTTTCGGTGAGGATTTAAAAAATGCATTTTTATTGTAGTCTTAACTTTAATTTTTTTAAATGCTTGAACTCTGTTTGGATCCTGGGCATGCTTCTGACACATGTCTTTCCAAGAAGCATAACATTGTCTTTGGGGTGACTGAGTACGTTTGTTCCAGAACATACTGTTCATCTGTTTTTTTTTTTCTTTTTGGTTACAATATTCATTGGTACTGTGTTTTCCTGTTTAGACCCGTGAAGAATGGCAGAATGTGTTCCTCATCGCTGCCCTGGTGCACTACAGTGGCGTGATCTTCTATGGGGTCTTTGCTTCTGGGGAGAAACAGGAGTGGGCCGACCCTGAGAACCTCTCTGAGGAGAAGTGTGGAATCATTGACCAAGATGAATTAGCCGAGGAGACGGAACTCAATCATGAGAGTTTTGCAAGTCCCAAAAAGAAGATGTCATATGGAGCCACCACCCAGAATTGTGAGATCCAGGAGAAGGAATGGAGAGGACAGAGAGGAGTGGCCCTTGATGAGGAAGAGCTGACATATTATTACCAGAATGAAGAGGGAAGCTTCTCAGACACATCCTAGTGTCTGAGGGGCACTTCTGCCCTCTCCTCCTCACAACCAGAAAGTATCCGTACCTATTGCCTTCCCATAGCCCAGCTTGCCAGAGGGTTAAATACGGGGCCACTGGAGGTAGGGGGAGGGGGAGAGAAGATTTACTCAGCAATAGAGAGAAGAGAAATACTATCTTGCAATGATACTTATGGGTATGGATCTTGCTTTACGATGACAAAATGGATATATATACATGTATATATCTCAAAACCATGTTTTGTTTCATTTTTAAAGAAAATGGGAGGAAATGGGGATATTTGGCCTGGAGGAGAGAAAACAGTAGCTGCCACTACGTTTCTGAGGGCAGCCACACAGAGGAGGGTTTCCTGTTCCTAATAAAGGTCGCTGCTCGTGGAGGCCCGGTGTTGTGCTGGGTGCCTTATCAACTTTCTCATTTAATCTTCACACCCACGATGACACACATTTCTTGTCCCCACTTCACAACTAAGGAAACGAGAGCAACATGGGATTGATGTGCCCAAAGTCATTCTGCCAGGGCCAGCGCTGAGACTGGTGGGGTCCAAAATCTGTAGCAATTGTGGGGAAGAAGGTTTCACCTTAGGGTAGGAAAGACATTTGTAATAATGAAAGCTGAAATGCGGTGGGTCATCTTACGCGTGACTCCGTATTGTGGCAGGTGCAGAGGATGGGAACCCTTTGGGTTGATGGCAGAGCTTTCAATCGTTGTCTGAGGGACTGGGTTCAAAGACCCTTAGATTCCTGTATGCTCTAAAAAGTCAAATGATTCTGTGAATGCGTAGTGGTTTGTTTTTTTTAATAATAAGAGTCGCAGACTATAGGAGAGATTCAAATAGGTTTTTAAAAAGAAAGAAAAACAAAGCTATGCAAGGGATTATATTTCTAGCAATCTCTGGCCAGAATGGCCAAGAAGAAGTAAACAAAGGTTTGGCTATTTAATTTCAACCCTTTATAATATCAAGCATCTTGTGAAGTAATGTCCCAAATTACTTACAAATCATTAAGACATTTAGAAATTAAAAAATCAGCTCATGCATTTTACTAGGTAAAATTCTCTTGAAAATGTCTTCAGTTTGAAAAATGTATGTCTGTAGCCATTTCTGCTGGTGATGTTAGGAAGTTTGATCAAGTTATACAAAATTACGATTGCTGTATCCTTAATGACCGTATTTGGAATGATATTCAGGGAAAACAATAATATGGCAGTAGTTAGAGAGGGAAACACTAGAAGGAGAACATCTGGGACAACTAGGCCTAGTGTTGAAAAATTCATATTTGATCGCATAAGGCAATAAATGGATACTCTTTAAATATATTTTAAAATTTAATGTTGGCATGTAAAGAGTCATTTGAAAATAAAATTATTTTCCTGTTCATTGTTTTTGAAAATTTTATTTCTACTTTCAGAAGAAAAATATAATATTGTAGAAAAGTTACACATTTACATGTAGTTTATTATTACAAAGTGTTTTTTTCCTAATTCTCCCATATATATTTTTGGTCTCCAATTGTACCATCAGAGTTATTTTAGAAAAATAACTCTGTAGTGTGTTTTAGAAAAAGAATAATTTTGAGTTAAAAGAGAATTGCCTTATTCTCCATTAAATAATATTCTTTATATTATTGGTATATAATTTATATTATCATCTATCTTTAAATCTTTTTAATGAGTATATTCATATAAGTCCCTTAGAATAGTTTCTGGCATGTAGAAAGTGCTCAATAAACAGTAACCATCATCATCATCATCATCATCATGAGCTTTTAACCTTTTGGGAACTTTCATTTGAAAGGAGAGCATGCTATGTTATTTTCATCTATGAGTCACAGAATTTATTGTGAAAGTCATACTGTTTCCTAAGTAAAAAAAAAAAAAAAAAATGAGAAATTTATGGTAGCCAGTATTTTATTTTTTCTTATGTTAATAAAGTCAAAACTCTATTTAAAAAACTCATGATCATCCTTAAGGTAATACTATAGATGCTGACACTAAATTGCATCTGCTCTATCATTTAAAGTCTGTGTCATGCAGAAATTGTACATTTTGATGAATCAAAGCATTTAGGGTACATGTAAATTCTCCTTATATTATTAAACAAAGTGGAGCCCTGGACCATGGTGTTAAAAACTAAAAAGCACATTGTTTTGTCATGGTGGGTATTGTGAAGGTTAATTTGAATGGATAATTATAATTGAATGCCAGGCAGATGCAGTTTGCAAGTCATTGTGCATTTTGCTGCAAATATCCATTTGTACAGTAGATTGACCCTTGGAGGCAAATCATGGATTCTAGCAGGAGGGAAGGAGGCCTGAGTGTGCTGGATTCTTGAGACAAGAAGGTTTCACTCGTTCTTTTTAAAGAATAAAAGTTTTGGAGAGTCCTGAAAATGATAAGAAAAAGAATAATTACTCAAGAAATAATGGCATATTTGTTATCCTTGCCTGGATGTTAAATTCAACAGTTAAAACTTGAAACCTACTATTTTGATTTCACACTGCCTCCTCCTAACCCCAACAAACCTGTTCTTCCTTTTCCGTTTTTTCTATTTCAGGAAATTGCATCACCCTTTTGCCGGAGCTAGAAACCTTGAAGTCATCTCTGACTTATTTAAAAACATAACTCTTTCTCTCTTTACTGCCAAGTCCATTTAATTCAATCTTTGGCTCAATGTTTTATATCCATTTAGGAAATTTTTTAGCCATGATCTCTCATGATACTGCTTTTGCTCCGTTCTCTGTCTATGTTCTTTCCAGGAATTCTGTTAAACAAGTGCCGGAGTGTGTGTATAATGCTGACTCTCTCTTCTGTATTTTTCAGCCTTTTGCCTCTTTCTGTGTCATTCTGAATATCTTCTTCTGACTTGGTTTTTTTTTTTTTTAGTTCTTTATTTTTCTCTTAAGCAAAACCTAATCTGGTAAAAAATTGATCCATTGTGTACTTAATTTTGGTTATTGTCTTTTCAGTTTTAGAACTTATATTGGTTCTTTTTCAGTTTTGCTTTGCCTTTTCAAAAATATTTCTAATTCTTTGTTGAAATTTTTAATCCTGTCTTTTTTCCTTGAAACATAGAAAAACTAATTATTTTAAAGTCTGATTGGTGCCACTATCTAGAGACCATGTGATTCTGTTTCCATTTTTTCCTAAAAACCTTTGTTATGTAGGTCAATAGTCTGAAATACCCAGGTGTGACACCTCTGAACCCGCAGGCAAACAATCCGACATTTTGGAGTCGGAACAGGACAACGGGTCACCTGCCCAGGTCACGATGAGAAATTTTCAGCTTACCTGTCGACTTACCCAGGTCTCCAAGCTGAGCCCCATGGGCCACCTTTCCATTTTTCTTGGCCCTTGCCTTTTCTCTGTTTCTGTTTTCTATTGGTTTTGTTGATTCTTGTTCATCTTATCTTATTTTGGTCTGTGCTTGGTTTTCTTCGCATCTGAATTTGTGTTTGAAAAATTGTACAGCAGAAATGAATTTAGGCTTAAAATAATGTTGTTGTTTTTTTCTCTCCGGAAAGAGTTTTTGTTTGCTTCTTCCAGGAGCCTGAAGGCATTGGCAATTTGGGGCCTCTTTCATCTGGTGACAAGGCCGGATGAGTGGAAGTCTGGGCTGCAGGCAGTTTGGAGGCTCTTTTACTCTCAGTTCACCCTTGTTCCCAGAGTACTGCACCCCACTGTCCCAGCCCACACTACTGTGTTTCTTCCAGCGTCCATTTTGTAGCCATACCAGGCCATCAAATTGCCCCGCTGTCAAACACTGTCTTTGTTATAATTAACACACACCCTGGAGAAAAGTGGCCTCAACTGTCAAGCTCACTTCTCGGGATTTATATCTTCTCCCAGATGGGCAGATGGTAGCCAGATAAATTTTCACTGCCATGCTGGCTCTCCCATGCTTTTGAGCATGACTTAAAAAGATACATATTTTCTAGTGTGAAGGTTGGTCTGAATTACCTAGTCTGCCATTAGTGGATGCTGAAGTCCCTCTAATTGTACCTTCACAAGTTCTCTCAAACTGATTTATTTCTGTAGAGATAGTGTGGTAATAAATTAAACCCCAAATCTCAGTTGCTTACTACAGCAAATGTTTACTTCTCTCTTGGGTTACTAGTAGAGTGTGGGTTGGATTGGGTGGACTCAAGTCTTGTTCCAGACAACCACTCACGGACCCATGGTTTATTTTTTCTCCACTTTCCATCCTGTAGTTCACCATTTGGAACATACAACCTTTGATACCACCCTGAAGCAGGGAGGGAAAAGGAGGCTCTCTGGCTTTTTGCCGCCTCAGTTGGAAATAACAGTGTCATTTCTGCTGTTAGTCCATTGACCTACACTAGCCGTATAGACCCAACGTAACTTCAGAGGTGGCTAGGGATTATCGTGGAGCATGTGAATTACTGAGTCAGCACTAGTTTCATTTGCCACTCAGCTCTAGCCTAGGTTCAGGGTCTTAGGAAATCTCGCTTGACATGTTGAAATAGCCTCCAAGTGTTAGAAGTCATGTGATTCTGCTATGTGGCATTTTGAGAGAGCTGAACTAGGTTGTAGGAAGCCGATCTTGTATGGGAGGGAGCCTTGAGCCTCCTCTGGGAGAAACCACAAATATATCAGTTCATTAGAATAGAATAGCATCTGGTATGATTCAAATGAGTTAATAACCCAACGAGTTTAATGTCCATTAAAGTCTTCATGGACACACACTCTTCATGAAGAACAAGGAAAGCTGAATTCTATTTAGATTTCATGTATTACTGCGTTTCAGGCCTTATGCTAAGCCCTTTCCATACCTGAGCTCATTGAATTCTGATGGCAACCCTGTGAGGAAAGGGAGGTGCCAAGGGACTGAGTTTTGGCCAGGTACCCCAGGTATGGAAATGCAGATACTATCTAGATGCTCAGTACATGCCCTGCACAGAATAGGTGCTCAATGAATATTTTCTTCAAAATCTGACACGGTGTTTAAGGAAGATCATGCTGAAGATGACATTCAGGTTGGCTGGTTAAGCATGACAGGTTAAATGTAGGGAGTTATACCTACCTTCTAAAGTTATGATAAAGGAATATAGGGATGCATACACGTTCCAGGACAAAGTAAAAAGAGAAAATCACATTTAAGAAGCTAAATGGGGGTACAACAGCCTTAGCTGACTTCAGCACAACTGAGTGAAAAAAGAATGAAGCTGTTTTGTGCTGTGCACTCAGGGAGGCTACAGAATTGAAGGCACCAGCACAGGTACCTCTGGAGGGCAGAGGGAATGGGTTGGCCTGAGGATAGAGGAGGGGGGCTGAAAATGTAAGGATGGGTTGGGAGTTAGAGCTGTCAGATTTAACACCCCTGCTGCAAGTGGGCATAATGAGCAGTTGTAACCATGGGTCTGTCCCCTGCCAGCCCAACTGAGAAACTGCCCCACCCAAACCTAGTAGAAAACAGGAGGTTTATTTCCTTGGCAGAGAATCTCTGGATTCAAAAACACCTGGAAATGCTGACTAAAACCTACGAAATTTAGAGATTTTTGGCTATTTTGATCATTGATGTATCTCAAGTACCTAGAATGATGCCTGGAATTTAATAGTCACTGGTAAATATTTATGAAATGAATGAATCAGTGAATGAACAAACCTCATTGAACAGAGGGAAATTAAAAATTTGTATACTGAACACTGAAAACTTTCAGCTGCCTTTGTGGGCTGATCTTCCAAAATGCTGGCAGTCAAGTTCATATTCCCTAGGCCGGAAGTTAAAGGATTGAGGCCACGAGGGGTGGTAACTCTTAAGAGAAAAGCTTACAGCCATTGCTATTTGGAGGTTTCCCCATCAAAGTAAGTGGATCCCTGCCTGATTGCTTCCTGTGCAGGCCTCCCACCAAGGCTGCTCTTGGGAATAGAAATTCCACCATTCATTCATTCATTTATTCATTTTATAATCATTTAGCATTAATGATTGAGCTATAGTGAAGCCCTCAGTGATCGAGCACCTATAATGGTCCAGGCACTAGGAATAGAACATAAATCTCTGTTCTTATGGAGCTTACATTCTAGAGGGCAGACACAAAAATAAGCAGGTTGAGCAAATGCAGTACATAATATGCCAGAGGATGACAAGCACTAAGAACAAACATAAAACAGAGTAAGAGGGACAGGAGCCGTGGGGGCTGGTGTGTTGTGCTGAGTATTTAGGGATAATGTGAACTGTGAGCAGAGAACTGAAGGCAATGAGGGAGCAAGTCAAGAGCATATTTGGGCAATGGGTTCCAGGAATAGGACAATGCAGCTACGAAGGTGCTGAAGTGGGAACACACTTGGCATATGGAAAGAACACTGAGTGCCCTGAAGTGGTCAGGCCCCAAACCTGTTCTGAAGAAAGTGGAACATTTACTAACAGGCAGAGTCTGGGAGGATCAGGATTGGCGGGGGAAGGAATCAGGAATTTTAAACATGTTTGATTTCAGAGTTTTTCTAGCCTATTGATTCTAAGTGACACAGTATCACGTGGGCAGTGGAAATACAGTCTGGGAATCAGAGCAGAGCTGGAGGTACATTTGTGAGTTATCACCACATCACACAGGTGGTAGTTAAAGTCTTGAGACCAAGTGAGATCATCAAGATTTGAATGTGACTGAGCCCTGGGGGCACTCCAGCATAGAGAGATCAGTGGATAAGATGGAATCAGCAAAAGAGATGGAAAAGTGATAGGGGGATTAGGAAGGGGGGCGGAGAAAGAGGGAGGAACCTAGAGTAGAATGGCAGCCTATGGCCAAGTGAAGAACGAATGGCTTGGAGGAGGGTTAGGGTTAAGGTTAGGGCTTGATGAATTGTGTCAAAGCTGCTGCCAGGTTGAGTAAAGTGAGAACTGAGCATGGACCTTGGATTTAGCAGCATGGAGGTCACTGGTGACTTTGACAAGAGTAGTTTTCAATGTAGGGGTGATGACAAAACTCTAAATGGAGTATATTCAGTAAAGGGTAGGCTTTTAATTATCTTGCTCTTACATGTGAATAATAGACAGCCAAGGATTGCCTGGAGTTTAGGAAATTTCCAACATAGACAGGAAGGAAGATACTTGTAGGAAACCAGAGGATGCAGGAGTAGAATAAACCTTAATCTAAAAGAAGAAAAAATATTGCATGTATGGCACAAAAATATAATTCTATTTTTTTTAAAAAAAGGAAGAAATATACAGAGAAACAGGTTGGGCTAGGCAGGGAGAATTTTGAGTCTGGGGAGTCAGTTACAGAAGCCAGGATTGAAGCAATGGAAATGAAGAAAGGGTAGTTATGGAAAATGAAAAAATTTTTTTCTAAACGAAATATAATATATACTCCTTGTACAAATTTTAAATTTTAGAAAAATATAATGAAAGGAATAAAAATTACTGTAAATTACAGAAGGTTTAATTAATCATAACATTGAGGCACATGTGTCTTCAGTCTTTTTTTTTTACATGTATGTATTTTTTAGCAATTTGGGATAATACTGCAATATTTAGCTTATAACTTGCTTCTTACACCTAACCTCATATAATAAAGTCCTATGCCTTTATTCTTTAAGAACATGATTTTAAAAGAATTACTGAGGTATAATTTACATACGGGAAAGGCACAAATCTTAGGTTTACAGATCAATTGATTTTTTAACTTAATGTGTTCATATACGTGCATACCATTTCCTAGGGTACCCACCCTTCTGGTTTCTATTATTTAGATCAAGTTTGCCTGGTTTTGAACTTTACATAAATGGAATCATACAGAATTGCCTCTTTTGAATTCCACTTCTTTCCCTCAGTATATTTTTAGGATTAATCTATGTTATTGTGTTTATCAGTAGTTCCTTTTTTATTGGCTTGTGATATTACATAGTATGGCTAAAATGAAACTTGTTTATCCATTCCTCCGTTGATGACCATTTGGATTGTTTCCAACTTTGGGGAGAAGTGGCTATTGTGAATAAGAATGCTATAAGCATTCTTGTCTTGAAAAGGGGAAAATTAACCTGACTTTCCATTTCTATAGTATTTATCATTCAATAAGCAATTAGTTGGTTAAACTTTTAATGCAAAACTGTGTGTCTGAAAAATAATTTCAAGGTGGCTTTGAAATTCATTTCTTTAAAGTTGCATTTGAAGTAGATGGATGACTAAAATTCCAGGGTTTGAAAGTAGAGTTGGCCCTTGAACAATGCATGGGTCAGGGGTGCTGACCACCCACACAATGGAAGTGTAACTTCTGATTCTCTACAACTGAACTCCATTGGGCCCTTTGCATCCTCGGATTCAACCAATCACAGATGAAAGCAGTATTTTCTATCTGGGTTGGGAATCTGTGGCTGGGAATGTGAGAATATGTTTTTAACCCGTGGTTGGTTGAATCTGCGAATGCGAAACCGTGGGTAGAAATAGCTGGCTTTGTTGAAAGGAAGTCCGTGTATAGGTGGACCTGCACAGTTCGAACCTGCATTGCTCAACTGTACGTCAAACACAGGAGCAGCCCAAGGTACTAACATCTTTGTTATTTCTCTCCTCCCTTCTGTCTCTCTCTCTCTCTCTCCCCTGTAAAATGACATAACTAAAACAATTTAGTCACGAGGTTGATATCCTTTATTTAAGGGAAAACAATGCATGGATTGGGGAGGACAGCGTCTCACTCGCAGTGGGTTTTGAGCAAGGGCCAGTTGACGCAGTATCAGAAGAGGCAACTAGGAAATGACGTGGTTGGCCAGGAGGTTAGGGATTTCCTTATAAGGCAAGGAAGTCCTGTTCCGCAGGCTAAGGTAACCTACCTAAAGCTGAGTTGTTGGTTTGTGATCGGAGTGTTAGATTTCCTCGACGGGTGTTCCCAGTAAGTCCAGGCTGACTTTCGCTTACGTTTATGACGTGGTCGGGGCCCCTGGGCCAGCCAACATTTTGTGGGTCCTGATACATGAGTTAACTTTATCACTCCATGTGCACATACCCACTCATAATGCCTGGCTTCTGAAATCAAGTTTGAGGTCAGGGAGCTAATGAGACATACCGCTAACTGGAGAGACACTGGGCCTTTCAGCCTAACGTTAGTAGGGTGGTATTTGGAGAATCGCGGCAGCCTGGCTTGAGAGCTGCTGCCAGGTGGGGCCCCCTTCCCTTTCCTCCTCGGCTTTGGTCAGTGGGGACAGATGGCACCTTTCAGCCAGGGCTTGTGGCAGAGCAGAACTAACTTCCCTCATCTAAACGGGAAGAGGAGGCTGAGCTTTTGGGGGCGAAGTTCTAACTTTCTACAAGTTTCATGTGGAGAGAATGTCACAGAGAAGGAGGGGCAATTACCATCGGGTCCTGAAGCTGGGTAAATCCACTGCTGTTCTGGATACTGCTGGTGTGGGAGTAGC
Source organism: Glossophaga mutica (assembly GCA_039655065.1). Lineage (NCBI taxonomy): Eukaryota > Metazoa > Chordata > Mammalia > Chiroptera > Phyllostomidae > Glossophaga > Glossophaga mutica. The sequence goes on along the minus strand of CM077304.1, from coordinate 16,645,018 downwards.
TACCCAGGTGCCTTGAGTGGAGACCATGAGACTTCTCAGTTTGGGGTCCATGGAACACCTCAGAAAATAAGAACTAAATGGGAAGTGTGTGTGTTGACTTTTACCTAGAGACAGGGGTCTGTCTCTGTTGTTTTTGTCACATGCTCAAAGTTGTCCATCATCCCAAAAAGGCTAAGAATGCCCAGAATGAGGTACCGATAGTGGGCCAAATGGAAGGATCCTAATAATCCTGCGGTAGCTTTGTAGACCCTGCCTGAGATGCCCTTGGTGGGAGCCTGTTCTCTGCTTCAGGCATCTGGCCTCCTCATCTCCCTCCCTTCTTACTCACCTGACTTCCCATGTTTGTCTCTGCCACATTTCCCCTGTTTCTTTCCTTCATTTGGATTCTTCTGTTTCCTGTCCACTCCATCTGCCTTTCTTCTTCAATACGATAATGGACTCACTGGGGGACCTTGGCCTGGAGTGGCGGCGTGGTCAGGTAGGCAAGAATTTCTCCAATTTATTTCTCCACCGTCTTTCCCCACCATTTTTAGTAGTGACTACAAGATATTAGAATTAAGTAAACTCATTTTGAAAGTATATTCACAGTTTCCTCCTTTCAAGGCATATAACATCTAACCGTCATATATAAAAAAGCATGATGAGTAACACCCCAGGAAGATGATGTTAACATCCTTGAGAAGTTAATGGAAAATACTATGAGGTCCTGTGAATAAATAGCCATAAAGACTGGTTAGATATTATCACTTAAAGAACCATTTGAAAATAATGCTATTTATATTACTAAATGAATTGCATTTCTCTGCAGATCAAACAATTATGCACAGCAAGAGCAGGTGCCTTGGCTTTTACTAATTACAGAATTTTTTTCACAAAATAGCTTTTGATATGTTAGGAGTGCTGGTTGTTTTCAAGATTGTGTTCAAAAATCATCTTTCAGTCTTTCCCAGTTTTCTGAATGATGTAATGCTTTCTTGATTATTTCCACATAACGTAGACCCGAAACTCCACAGTTTAGAGTTCACAGGTGCTTCCTTTTGTTATTCTTCTTTAGAAACACATTGAAAATGAGTTCTGGTCTAAAATGCAATCTTGGTTTTCATCAGAATTTTTCTAATTCTATTCTTGGCAAAAATGCAGAAAACAGTCCAATGGCTTTCAGCTCTCTTTTTGTCTAGTGTGCGGTTTCACACGGTTTTAATGTACTTGAGAATAAGATTTCCTTTTGAAGAGAAGAATGTAAGGCCTCGGTAGTCCAACATCGCCCTGGGGTCTGCTCTCTCTCTCTCTGTCTCTGATGAAAGTCACCATATTTCTAATCTTCTTTAGAAAGATGAGAGATCATGGCTTTTATGATTGGACTTACCACTGTATTTGGGATGAAATTGGTCTTTAAAAAATAAAAATACTATTTCACTCTTTATTTAACACTCCAAAGGTTTCTTATTACTTGTCTGTCACCGCACAACAAACCACCACTACATTTTTATGTTTTTTAAACACAACTATCGGCTCATGGGTCTGTGGGTCAGATTTGGGTTGGGCTCCCAGGTGGCGCTTCCGCTGGTCTCCCCCTGAGTCTCTCTCGTGACTGCAGTCATCATGCGCTTGACCGGGTTGGATGGTCCGCATGGCCTCACTGGCAGTTGGTGCTCGCTGTTGACTGAGGTGTCCTGGTTTTCTTCCACATGGCTTGTCATCCTCTAGTTGGCTAGACCAGGCCTCTTTACCTGGTGCACTCAGGAAAGCATTCTAAGGAGGGGAGAGTGAAAGTTGTAGGGACCCTTGAGTCTCAGGTGTTGCACGGTGTCACTTCTTCCACATGCTCTTGGTTCTGGGCCAGCCCCAGTTCAAGGAGAGGGAAAATAGACTTCACCTGTTGATGGGAGGCATCTTAAAGTCCCATTGCAGAGGGACGTCGTATAGGGATGTAAGGAGAGTAGTGGTCATCTTCACAAACAATGTACCACAATTAGAATGAAATCTTTTTTTAAGCATAGTCTACAAGTCCCTACCTCATTGCAGTCTTGTGTTGTTCACAGTTCGCTTTCTGTCACTTGAACATCCCCACCTCGCTGTGCCCTCTGTCTGAAGTGCTCCTTTCTCATATCTTGGCTGCTTCTTGTCATTCAAATCTCAGTTAAATGTCACTGAGAAATTTTTTTAAAAAACCATTTTATTAAGGTATGAATGACATGTAAAAAGCTGTTATATTTAATACCCCCAACTTGATGAGTTTGGGGATACATACATAGCAGTGAAACCATCATCACCATCAAGGCCATGGACACGTCAATCACCTACCAAAGTCTCCTCGCACCCCTATTATTAGTAGTAGTATTGTGTGATAAGAGCACTAAACATAAGATCCACCTGTTTTACAAATTTTAAGTATAGAACACAGCATTGTTGACTATGGACACTGTGCTGTATAGTAGATCTCCAGAACTTATTTATCTTGCGTAATTGAAACTTTGTATCTCTGGCCAATACCTGCTCATTTGCCCCTCCCCCTACTAGTTCTTGGTTACCACCATTCTACTCTTTGCTTCTGTGAGTTTGACTACTTTAGATTCCAAATATAAGTGAGAACCCTCAGAATATTTAAAGTTGCCTCCTCCACCCCTGCCTGTGAGGCTCAGTTGATTGGAGCATCATCCCATAACCCAAGGGTTGTGGGTTCGATTCCCAGCCAGAGCTCATACCTGGATTGCAGGTCCAATCCCTGCTCCAGGTCTGGGGGTGTATGGAAGGCAACCAGTCAGTTTCTCTCACATTGATATTTCTCTCTCTCCCTTCTCTCTCTAAAAGCAAGGAAAAAAAAGTCCTTGGGTGAGGATGAGAAAAAATTAAAGTTGTCTCTCCCACTTTCTTAGCTGCTTTTATTATTGTATATGCTTTATTTATTTTGTCACTCTTTGAAATTATCTTAATTTTAAAAAACATGCTTATTGCTTATTTTTACACTGGAATCTAAGTTCCTTGGGGCTTCTTGTTTATTCTTACATGTACAGGGAGGAAAATATGCCCAGTGCAATGGTTCTCAACCTCGGCCATACTTTAGAGCCACCTGGAAGGTGTGGGGTAGTGCCCAGGCTGAGCTCCAGACAGCTTGATGTAAGAGAGCTGGAACCTGGGCTGGGTTGTGAAGAGAAGGCAGGATTTTGAGAAGTGGAGGGAAGAAGAGCCCCCGCCCTGATCAGAGTGGACATAGAACGAGCAAGGTGAAAAAGAAATGAGTGCTACAGAGTGGGTAATGCTAAGAACTGGCTTGTAAAGTTGATTCAATAAGCGGTTGGTATAATGACCATCCTTCCCGAATTTTCCAAGCTAGGTCTGATCTGAAATATTTTATTTCATTTTCCACATAAACTAACATCTTTTAACATTTCATCTAAATTCCTTTTTTAAGGCAGAAGCAACACAAAATCATAGTTAAAGGATGGATCTTTGGCCCTGGCTGGTGTGGCTCAGTTAGTGGGAGTGATGTCTCACGTAAACCAAAAGTTCGCAGGTTCGATTCCCACTCAGAACACATGCCTAGCTTGTGGGTTTGGTCCCTAGTTAGGGCTCAATAGGTAACTGATCTCTTACTTCTTGATTTTTCTCTCTCATATCGATGTTTCTCTTCCTTTCTCTCGCCCTCTCTTCCCATTTCTTTAAAATCAATAAGCACGTCCTTTGGTGAGGATTAAATAAATAAGTAAGTAATAGAAAGATAGATTTTCTTCTCCAGGAAATATATTCTTTGATATGGGGAATGCCTCAAGGAAGCCAGTTTAGATTCTTATGTGGGGTACAGGAGTGATGAGAGTGGTGTCTATGATTGTTCTGTTAGAATAAATTGGAGATTACAGACAGGAAGGGGAGAGAAGCAGGTGCCCCGTCCAGGCTGATGCATTTACCCATGTGAAATGGATAAGGGTCCTGGTGATGGGGACGTAAAATCAAGATGCGAGAGGCATCTGGAAGAAAGAAGCGAGTCCCGACCCGTGATGATGGGTCAGTCGTGTCACAGGGAGAAGAGAAAGGTGGCCTTGCTCTCCTGGTTAAATTATTCCAGGTGAGCATTTATATTGATCAGTTTCACAGAATTAACATCACAAGTGCTGTGTGTTACCTGAGGGCAGGAGAGAGACAAGGCAAATGGCAGAGAGAAAAAGCCATTGTCTTGGCACCAGTTTCTAAAAGCCCAAATTCTTTATTTTTAAAGTTGAGATATAATTCACATACCATAAAATACACTCTTTGTACAGTTCAGTGGTTTTTAGTACAGGGTGGGGCAAAAGAAGGTTTACAGTTATAATACAAATAAACAATACAATAATAAATATTAATGGAAGAATAAACTCTGTGTTTTGCATACTCACAACTATACACCTACTTTTGCTTCACCCTGTATATTTACAAGGCTGTCAAACCAAAATCACTTTGTAATCTGGAACATTTTTATCACCCCCAAAATAACCCTGTCCCCCTCCCCATCTCTTGGCAACCACTGATTGACTTTTTGTCTCTATTGTGATTTCATAATATATGGCATTTTGTAACTGGATTCTCTCATTTAGTGTAATGTTTTCATCCATGGTTGAAGCACCTATCAGCACTTCATCTCGTTTTATGGCTGAATAAATTCCATTGTATGGAAATGCCACATTTAGTTTATTTGTTCATTAGTTGATGGACATTCGGGGTGTTTCCACTTTCCGGCTGTTATGAATAATATTTAAGTCCTGAATTGTCGAGATGACCTTTACTACTTTCATGAGCCTTTTTCCGTGTTTCAAGGACAGCACTGTGGAAACATCCGATGGGCTCACAGAACTGTTAGAATAACGCCATCAAAATGGAAGATCATGCCATTCCCCTTCTCAAAACCAGTGGCTCCCTTCTCGCTCATAATAAAAGCCAGTCCTGAGCACCAACTCCAAGACTTCCTTTAATCGGTTCTCCTAACTATGTCTCCTGGGTCGATTCTCCATCTCAGATGCTGTGGCTTTCTAGTCGATCCTCAAACTCACGCCATGCTTCTTCCTCAGGCCCTGTCGGTCCCTTGCATCTCCTCTTCTTCCTCTTCTTCCTCGTCTCCCAGGCATCTCGGTGGCTCACTCTATCACCTTTTCTAGATCTTTGTCAGATATCACCTTTTCAGTCCAGCCTTTTCCGCCCTCACTCTTGAAAAGAACATTCCCGCGCCCTGCTGCATTTCACACCTCCCATCTCACTTCCTCCTTTGTTTCCCTTAGAACTTATTGTCTGTGTATTTTATTTATTTGTCATTTTGTTTACTTATCTTGCGTATTGTTTCTCTTCATTAGAATGCAGACTTCACGTGAGTAGGAACTTTTGTGTGTTTTGTTCACTCCGTATCTCTAGTACCTAGGATTATATCTGGCAGGTAATAGGTGTCCGTTAAATATGTATTGAATGAATAAACTAATATAGTTCAAATTAGCCTGCTCAGGCTAGCATCTAAAACATCAAATTTCTTTGTTTTTAGCTCAAAGGATCACCATGTAGTGTGAAAGGATGTCAACTCACGTCGACTGGACATTCTAAAGAGCGTAAGTTTTGACTCTACTCATTAGTTCAACTAATGTAAAAAATACAGAATTATCACTTGGTGAATGCAGTGTGGTAGGGAAAAAAAAACAAAACTTAGGAAATCTGGGTTTATATGGGAGGAAAAAGGGGCCTGCCCAGTGGGAAGAATTTTGGGAATAACTACTCTCAACAGCTGTCTGAAAGGGTCTTGTTTAGTGCTGTTGGTTAATTACTGAGAAATTCCAGGAAAAGAAAGAGCTGCATTCTAAACAAACGTTTATCAGCACATACCATTTGACTGCTTCTGTTCAAAGGTTCCTGTTGCAACTCATTTTGGCAGCACTTGTGTAAAACTGAGGCAGCAGTAAGTGACAAAGGTTTTATTTATCTTCTGTTACTATCTGTTGACTTTTAAAGGGGCTCAGTAATGAACAGCACAGTGGCAGATTAGCTAACCCATCATCAGAAAAGGTGAAGCAATGACTTGTGAGGCCCAGGGTTCCCACCGCCCCCCTTCCCGCCCCCACACCCGGGAAATCTACAAGCCATGAGGGTCATGGGCTTGGGCCCTTCATAAGATAGCTGTGTGAACTGAGCTTCCAAAAGGGGAAGTCACGTGTACAGAGCCATACTGTTCACTAAGGATCTGGCCAAAATAAGACAAAACTAATTTGCGAGACTTGGTACTAATTGTCCTCTGAGTTTACCGGATACTTTCTCTGTATTGCAGCAACTTTATGAGTGCTGCAGCCTGTGAGCTTAGTATTATTTTTCCATTCTTACATTCAGCAGACTTGAGACTCAGGCTGAGTAACTTCCCAAAGGTCCCAAATAAATGGCAGAGCAAGGATTCAAATCTAGTTTTCTTGGTCTATGAAAATCTTTGTTCTCTTTCTCTGAAATCTCTAAGCTAGAAAATCTCTCTCTCTAAAGTTCTCATAGTGTCTGTCCATTGACACTCATGAATAATAATGATAACACATATTTTCTAGTTGTCTACAATAGACTAGGCATTATTCTAGCTTTGGGGAATATATAAACAAATAAAAGGAAGAGATATTTCTGCCCTTGTAGGGGAAGAAAGACAACACACTAAAGAAACAATTTATAGGGAGAGATAGATAGGTAGGTAGATAGATAGATATGTAGATATATAGAGATATAGATATATATAGATATATCTTTTTTTAAACAAAGGTTTTAAGTGTAATGAGAAAAATAAATAGAGCAAGGTAAGGGGGATTGGAAGTATCTGAGAGTATGCCAAGTTCGAATAGAATAGTCAGGGCCTTCACTAAAAAGGTAATACTTGAGCAGAGACTTGAAGAAGTTGAAGATGAAGATAACTGGGATGAAGTTTCTGAGGCAAAGAGAAGAGCTAGTGCAAAGGCCCTGAGGTAGAAATATGCCCTGTGGGTTTGAGGCACAGGAGAAGGTCAGTGCGACCAGAATGGGGAAAGTGAAAGAGGAGTGTGGAGGAGATGAGGTCATGTGAGATGGGGGCCAGATCCTGCAGGGCCGTGTACGCCATTGTAAAGACGTTGGTTGGCTTTCACGCTCAGTGAAATGGGGGAGACTTTGTAAGGTCTTGGGAAGAAGATGGACAAAATCCGACTTACGTATTAACAGGATTTTTCTGGCTACTGTGTGGAGGAAAGGGAAAGGGAGAACAATTGCGACACCAGCTAGGGGTCTAGTTGAGTAATCTAGACGAGATACGCTGGTTTAGACCACACCGGAGGTACCAGTGAGGGTAGAGGGAAGTTATTGGGTTCTGGATAAGATCTACTGAGGGACCTGAGAGGAAGAGAGAAATCAATGCCTATAACTTTCCCGCTTCAAACTCTCTAAGCAACAGCCACAAAAGGAATGGGGGGTTCAAGAACCTCCACAATGTGCGTGTGGCACATGGCAAAGTGCTTTACAGTCAGGAGAAACCAAAATACTAAGAACTACGTCATCAAAACAATTACTCTATACAAGGTATGGTGTTTTAAATTCTAAACACCAAAAATCAGTGTCTAATCTCTCTGACATTAGCCAGAACCATTAATCCTTGTGAGCCCTAACTTCTTTGTCTACGGAATGGGGATCGCAGTTCTGCTGTCTCAGTTGTGAGGTAATGTGAACTCCCCAGAGCAGTGGCTTTGGATTACTGCTATATCCAGGCACTTCGAATGGTGCGTGGCACATAATAGGTGTTCAGTAAATACTTGTCAGATGACTATATGAAAGAGAATGCACTCAAAGACCTTTGGGGAAAATATATAAATCTTTATAGTTTTATTTTACTTTACTGTTTGTATTTTATAGTTTGTATTAACGAACTAAGACAACTGCCGAAACAAGTGGCTTTTGAGGAGGCCTAGATTAACAGGATAATTCCCTTGCTTTGAGTCAGCCTGTCATTTCTCGTTGTTCACATAATGGAATATTGAGGACATCCCCTCAGAGTTTCCTGCCTCTGGTGCTCACGTGCATTTTCATAAGTCAACAACACCTGGACCACTTATATAAGAATGCCCTTGATGAGCATCCTCTTTTTAATTAAGGGCATTTGCTGCTTTTATTAGTCTCATTAGAGAGTTTCTGGGCCCATAAATCTGGTCACTAGTGAAGCTGATAATGGAAGTATACAAGATACACAAAGCCAGAGGAATTGAATTCTAATCTCAAGGCAATGAATTAATACGTGAAAACACTTAGAAGAGTACTTGATATAGTGAATGCTCCAGAAGTACCAGCCATTCTTATTGTTATCTGCAAATTCATTCACTCGGTCAGTCATTCGTTTTTTTCTCCCTCCCTTCTTCCTTCCTAATTCACTAATTCATTCATTTTATGACTGTTTTCTTACACCTATTCTGTTCCTCGGCTCATGAGATACTCACCTGAGGCCAATTAGAAAATAATGTGGAGATGGATCTGTCTAACCCATCTTCTTCCTGACATTATATTAATGTAACATGATGCCCGAATGGATGTGTCTTCATGCTCCCCAGATTTTGGGGGTCCACTTTTCTCTTCATACAGGAATAAAATGGCCCAAGCCTTCATCTCATGCACTGTGGGAAATTCATTGCCCCGGGGGTTCCTGTTGGTCATTTCTTATTCCAGTTTCTTTCCTGTTCCCCACTTTGTCATCTTGTCTCCCTTCTCTGAGCTACATCTGAATGGCTTTTACTACCAGCCATCCAAAGCACCATGAACTCGAGGTCACTGCATGTGAAAGATCTTCACTGTGTGTTTTGTGTGGATAATGGGAGATGAGGTGTGTGATTTTAGCGCAGAATAGGAACACAATTTCATAAGCAATGTCAGACTTTGGGATTCATTGACGTGTATCAGCATTTCCTTTAATTCCCCATTGGCAGTGCTTCCTTTAGACTTTAGCTTGTTGCTCTCTAAATGGGGCTCTGATTTACTCCCCATAATTTTCTCTTTTAACTCCTCCTTCTGGTCCTTCTAGAGACCAGGTGGGTACGGGAGGGCAAGTGTGGAAACAGAAAGACCAGAACGAAAGCTATGGCAGAAACACAGGCAACTGATAATCATCAGGCGAAGTGGTAGGCAAATGAATAGATTCTGGACTTTTGTCAAGTTAAAGTTGACAGGTTTGCTGATGGATTGGATACAGGGATTTAGACAAAAACAATCAAATGTCTCCAAGATTATTGGCTGGAGCAATGAGAAAAATAGAACTAGTAAAAATAATTCATGTTTAATGCAGAATGTTTGGAAACTATCTAAAATATAAATAAGAAAACAATGATTATCCATTTTATTAAATTGCTAACATTTTGGTGTGTTTCCACCTAGTCATTTTTCATCTTCCTTGTTAATTGTTCTAGGCTTTTTTCTGTGTGTGTTTGTATAAACATACACACAAATATATAAATGCATATATATAGCAACATATGTAAATAGATACACATATATATATTGCTTGAGCTGTACAGAACACGAATTTATCGTGCTTCTTAAAAAAACTTAAAATGAAAATACTTCTAAGCTATTGCTACTCAACATTTTTCTGTAAGCAAGCGGCATAATACAGGCAAACTTCCCTGTACCATTATTTTCTAATATTCTGAGTATTTCCCTACACCATCAACTGCCTTTGCCTTTGGAAAACATTTTTAATAGATGCATGGTATAGCACAATATGGCTGAACCTAATGCCCTTAGCCATTTCTCTGTTGTGGACATCTAAGCACTTTCCTCTTTTGTGCTATGAAAAATGATGCTGCAATCTTTGTAAATGTTTGCATGTGTCTTTGTGATTTCCTCGTGAGAGACTGCTAAACATGAAATCAGCAGGTCAATATTTTTAAAGGTAAAAAATACTTCTTGATGATTGATCATTTCTCAGCATTATACCTAACATATGATGATAAGCTGAGAGTTTAAGGTCCCCAACAGCGAGTCACTTAAGCACTCAGGCTTTTAAAACCAGTGCCTACTTCTCCAACTTTGATTAGACTGAAAGGCTAACTATAATTAATCTGTGTTAATGAGCATGAAGAGCATCTGGAACTTACGTAGAAACTCATGATTTTGAAATCTTCTTATCCAATGTGGTGTGCTTCATTTCCTGAGAGAACAATTTCCTTTTCCACCAACTCCATGCCAATCTCTGTCATTCTCAGCCACCTGTTTGGCAGGGCGTGTTCCTCTGCCCAAGAGTAGATATTTCCAAAACTAAGAATCAAATCTAGAAATTATACGTTTTCCTAAACTGACAGCTTCTCCAGCTGCTAACTAAAGATGTCACTTAGGGTGACGACAAATGACTGCAATCCAGTAAAAACAATTGGAGGGTCCCAGAGGTGCAGGTGTGGAAAAGCATGAGAACCAAGTTAGATATCTCGCTATAAGGCAGCCATAGACTTGAACAATGAGTTCTTGCGGTATGGTTTGCATTTTGATTTGGCTTTGCAGGGATACAGCAAGTGTGGCTATATCATTCACCTGTGATATAGTTAGGTTCACTTGTTAGTGATCATATTCTATTTTGGGTGCCCCTTCCCCCACCCCAAGCATACACTCATCTTAATGGATGTTGGTTGATTATGTTTTGGCATATGAAATATTACCATGAATCTAAGAGTCAAAGCCACCCAAATGACACATTCAGAGAAATATAGGACATTTCTCACCTCCTTCCGACTACCTCATTCCCTTTCCCCCCTTTCTTTTTCCTTCATTCCCACCAATACTTGCAGATAATCTCATTGGTTTCTGGTTTATCTTCCTCAGATTTCTTTTGCACAAACGAGTAAAAACATGTACAATGTATTTTCTTATATACCTTTCTTTCCTTCAGGAAGGATAACATGCTACACATACTCTTGAACTTCACTTCTTTTTGGTTGACAGTATATCCTGGAGACTAGTCCCCATCAACTCATAGAAATTGTCCTTATTTTGATTTTTTTTTTTTTTTGCAGCATAATACTCCATTGTGTGGATGCATCATTATTTATCCAACCAGTCTCATATATTTGAGTATTTAGGCTGCTTATTATTTTGCACTTGTAAACAAAGACATAATGAGTAACCATATATGTATGCATATTTTTTATTGTTAAAGGCATATGTATCTTCAACGTAGATTTCTAGAAGTGGAATTGCTGGTTCAAAAGTTAAATACATATGTAGTTCTGTAATGTATTGCCAAATTTCCTTCCTCAGAGTTTTACCAGTTAGCATTCCCACCAGCATGCATGTGGGTGCCTGTTTCCCCATAGTCTTACCAACAGAAAATGTGGTCATAATTTTTAATTTTTGTCATTCTGACAGCTGAGCAATGTTACCTTCCCAAGCTCTGATGTCTCTCTCTTCAACTCAGCAAGACTGCCAAGTCCTTTGTTTGGTTACATCCTCCCTGCACTGTGGCCTGGACGTCGCCTCCTGGCTGGTCAGCTGGGCCATCGTAAGGCTCACCTCACTTGTTCCACTTTTCTCAGGATGATCGTCCTAAATTCTATGACCCAATAACTAAACACCATAGTTGCATATATTTAGTCCGGTTTTGTAGTTGTTTAAAGCAAGAGCATAAATTCAGTCTCTGTTACTTCATCATTGGGTGGATGTGGAAGTTGGTCTAGGATTTATTTGATAAGATTTCAGGACGCAGAAAGGTAGTTATCAAAGATTTTCAAAGTAATAGAAAAAAAATTCTAGAACTAAATAGACACTTGCTCTTACATTGAAAGGACCCAGAGCTGGGTGAATACAACACAATCCACCCTGTAAAAATTTTTAATTTTAAAAGAAGTCAAGTAGTTAACAGCCTGTCATTGGCAGAATGCTAAAAGACAATGGACCAGAATTTCAGAGGCCTGAAAGAATTTGATTTTGAATCTAAAAATTCCATAACTAGGCAAATTAGAATATGAGTGATAGTAAAATTTTGAGAAAATACTGTGAACAGCTTAATAAGAACAAATTTGAAAATAAAGTTGTAATCGATGATTTTCTTGGAAAATACAGTAGATTATCAAAGTTGACTCAATAAAATATAATGGAAAAATTGAAGAGACCTATGTTTATAAAAGAAATTGAAAATTAATTTCAATATATACCTATTAAAAGGCACCAGGCCCAGAAGTATATATAGGAGAGTTTTATTGTTCTTCAAGGAACAGATGAAAAAATATGGACAGCTTTCTAACTCAGTCAAAGGGGCTGCCAGACCCTCTTATCAAAGCCAGACAAAGATGGTGAACCAGCGAAGGTCCTGTTGGGAGATAGAAACCTTGCCTGTTATTGAAAAAGAATGAAATAATGGAAAGAATTGGTAACTCCATGTAAAGTTGTTACCCATCCACCCCAAAAGAGAGCTCTAAGGTGTTACAGTTGTAGTAGTTACAGAAAGAAGTCTCCACCCCAGGGCATGAAGAAATACAGGGAAGAAGTTGAATTCATTAAAATATAGAAGTTTGGAGGAGGGTCCCCAGGAACTGAAACCGATTTCTGAGGAGAGGCTGCAGCTCCATCAGTGCTGGAGTCTGGGAGGGTGGGGGTGGGTATGGAGCAGTCTGAGGCTGGTTCTCCAAGTGCTGGAAAAACCACACACTGGATGCAGCCGTTGCTATGGAAAGGAGCTGCTGCTGCTCCGGTGAAGAAGCGTTGCCAGGATACCATACACAGGAACAGGAAGCAGACAGGAAGATCATAGCAAGCTGTCAGGAAGGGGCAAATCCCTTCTTCCTCCTCAGGCCTTGCAGTCTCCTTTGTTAGCCAGAGACTCAGGAGAAGCCAGCTGGCAAAGCAGACATGTGATTGGAGGGGGTCCAGCCCCAGCATCATAAATCAAAGTATAGAGGGGTGGGCTTGGAGCTGAGAGACAATCACCTAAGAACTGGCACAGAAAGCACACACACACAAAGGAAAATTGATGCCCACCCCATTTATAAATGGATGGAAATTTTTTTTAAACATTAGCTTATTAAATGTAGCAGTGTAGGAAAATAATGGCATGACATAGTAGGGTTTATTCCAGGAATATGAGGACACTTCAATATTCACAAAGATATTTATTAACAGATGGAAGTAGATAGATACTGAAAAGACATTTGATGAAATTCGATGCCTGTTTCTGATAAAATCTCTTAGCAAAACTAGAGTTTGAAAAAAAAACCTTGTACATAATGGTGAAACATCAGAAAATTGTCTTCTAATGTCAGAAAAGAAGAGAAGGAGGTCTGTTGTGTCTGCCACTATCGAACAGTGTACTGGAGGGCTTAAAAAAATACAATTTAACAAGAAAAAGAAAGAAAGGATAAGTATGTCAAGTGGAAAAGATAAAATTGTCAATATTTTTAATATATTTTATTGATCATGCTATTACAGTTGTCCCATTTCTCCCCCATCATTTCCCTCCACTCTGCACACCCCCTCCCACCCACATTCCCTCCTTTAGTTCATGTCCATGTGTCATAAGTCCTTTAGCTTCTGATTTCCCATACTATTCTTGCCCTCCCCCCTATTTTCTACCCACCGTCTATGCTACTTATTCTCTGTACCTTTTCCCCTTCTCTCCTCCTCCCACTCCACTCTTGCTAACCCTCCATATGATCTCCATTTCTGTGGTTCTGTTCCTGTTCTAGTTGTTGGCTTAGTTTGCTTTTGTTTTAGGTGTGGTTGTTAATAACTGTGAATTTGCTGTCATTTTACTCTTCATATTTTTTATCTTCTTTTTCTTAGATAAGTCCCTTTAACATTTCATATAATAAGGGCTTGGTGATGATGAACTCCTTGAACTTGACCTTATCCGAGAAGCACTTTATTCTTCCATTCTAAATGACAGCTTTGCTGGATAGAGTCATCTTGGATATAGGTCCTTGACTTTCATGACTTGGAATACTTCTTTCCAGCCCCTTCTTGCCTAGAAGGTCTCCTTTGAGAAATCAGCTGACAGTCTGATGGGAACTCCTTTGTAGGTGACTGTCCCCTTATCCCTTGCTGCTTCTAGAATTTTCTGCTTCGTTTTAATCTTGGCTAATGTAATTATGATGTGCCTTGGTGTGTTTCTCCTTTGGTTCAACTTCTTTGAGACTCTTTGAGCTTCCTGGACTTCCTGGTAGTCTATTTCCTTTGCAAGATTGGGGAAGTTCTCCTTTATTATTTGTTCCAATAAATTTTCCACTTGTTGCTCTTCTTCTTCCCCTTCTGGTACCCCTATAATTTGGATGTTGGAACGTTTAAAGGTGTCCTGGATGTTCCTAAGCCTTTCCTCATTTTTTTGAATTCTTATTTCTTCCTACTTTTCTGTTTGGTTGTTTGTTTCTTGCTTCTGGTCCACTCCATTGATTGGAGTCCCAGTTTTCTTCCTATCACTATTGGTTCCCTGTGCATTTTCCTTCATTTCACTTAGCATAGCCTGCATTTTTTCATCTAATTTGTGAGCAAAATCAACCAATTCTGTGAGCATCCTGATGACCAGTGCTTTGAGCTGTGCATCTGATAGGTTGGCTATCTCTTGGTTGCTTAGATGAATTGGCTCTGGGGCTTTGATCTGTTCTCTCGTTTGAGCCATTTTTTATTTTTTTATTTTTTTGGTCTGGTTGTGGCTGTTATGTAGTGAGGGGTGGAGCCTTAGGTGTTCCCCAGGGCGGGGCAGCCCAGTCACTGGGTTGTGACACTGTATGTGGGGGAGGAGTCAGAGAGGGAACAATGGCGCTTGCTCCATTCTCTCTCTGATTCCAGTCCCACCACTTTCCCCAAGCAAATTGGGCCCTTCTGGTGCTGATTCCCAGGTAGGTGGGCTTCTGCATGTTCCAGGACCCTGTGGGTCCCTTCAGAGAACTCTCCTGTGAGGCTGGGAGTCTCTCCTGGCCCCTGAACCCCCACAGATGTTTTTAATCAGTGCTTTTAGGCTTTATTTCTGGGAGCTGGGGCCCTGGGTTCCGTGGTCTGTCTTGCTCCCCAGTTTTGCCTGGTTTATCTGCGCGCGAATGTGTGACTGCCCAGTCAGCCAGCGACCTTGTGCACATCACTGGGTCTGCCAGCTGCTGCCTGCGCACCCCGGTCCACCAGTCCGCTTTTTCCTGCCCTGATCCCTCTCAGCTGGCCGCCGACTCCGCCCCTCTTGCCAGTCTGGATGAATGTGTCTATTTTAACTTGGTTGTTGGACTTCTGTACAGTTCAATTTTCTGTCAGTTCTGGCTGTTTCTTTGTTTCTAAATTTTTGTTGTCCTTATTTTGGTTGTGCAAGGAGACACAGTGTGTCTACCTACGCCTCCATCTTGGCCAGAAGTCAAAATTGTCACTATTGATAAAAACCTGATGTTCAATTTTTTTTAATTCAAAGAAAACAATGGAGAAACTAGTAAGACTAATATGGAAATTCAGAAGATTGCATACACGGTTATACAGGACCTGGCAGAAGTAAGGCCTTCTTGAGTGTGGTGTAGGGTAATATTATGGGTGTAATAATTTATAGTTTTAATTTGAACATTTCACCTAAAGTGTCATATGGTGTGCCTGAGTATGATATGGGTATGTTACAGAATTACATGCTTATGATTTTGTAATAAACTTCCCTCGATGTCAGTGATTATCCATTAGAAAATATAAAATAAAACTCCTATTAATTTTCTTAGCAATAAACCTATAACATGTATATCAAAAGAATCTAACAAGAATTTTACAGAGCAATAAAAACTGTACAACATATGTATCAATGAAGCTAACAAGAAATGAACAGAAAGCTCTTTGAAAGGACACAAAAGAAGTTTTAATAAATAGATCTAGAGGAGAAGACTGAATTTCATAAAAATGTCAATTCAGTCTAATTCCAGAAATGATTACAGATGGATTTGTAAAGAAAAGCTAGTAAACTGATTCTGAAGTTCAACCGATTTTTAAAAACTGGGCTAGAATAAAAAGTACTTTGAGAAAGAAGAACAATGAGGATCTTGCCTTACTCAATATCAAAAATATTATGTTGATATTAATTACAACAATGTAATAGTATGAGAAAATAGATAAATTGATCAGTGAAACAGAAGATGAAGTTTAGAAACAGAAGCATACATTCATGGAGTAGCAAAGTTGTGATTCCAATAGCATGCTGGAAAAGAGAATATTGGATATTAATTTTGAAAAAATAACTTTTGATCATAATCTAACACTAAGTCTCAAATTAATTGTTTATACTTAACCAAGAAAGTATTAGGAAAAAATATAGGACAACATATTTAAATCTTGAAAATGCCAAAGACTTTCCTAAAAACAGAATCTATAAAGAGAAAAAAATTGGACAGAGTTGACTGCATTAAATGAAAATTTTTTTGCCAAAAGAAAGACACATTTTAAAAAAACTTAACCCTTATATTTTTTCCATTACTATTTAGTCCACTTAAGCCCACCCCTCCCCCCAGCAATCACCACACTCTTGTCCATGCCCCTGAGTCCTTTTCCTTTTCGCTCAGTCCCTCCACCCCCTGACCTCCCCCACAACTAGCTGTCATCTGCTCTCCCTCTACGAGTCTGTCTCTGTTTTGCCCGTTTGCTCAGTTTGCTCATTAGATTCCACATATGACTGAAATCATGAAAAAGACACATTATACAAAGCTAGGCAATGTATGGCTACTTGGGAGAATGTTTTTTTGCTACATACTTAACAGATACTTAGCCTCAATAAACTTTTTAATATTAAAACAATCTATCAATCTACTGATGTAGAACTTTTAGTCATTTATCAAAAATGTACCATAAGCCAGGCACTGTGCTAGCTCTTTGGAGATGTAATTTAGTCCTCAGAACTACCCCATGGAGTTGGTATCTTTATCCGTATCTGGCAGAGGGGAAACTGAGATTCAGAAAGTATAAGCAACATGCTGAATTTCTCAGTTTCTAAGTGGTGTGGCTGAAATTCAACACTAACTCTGTGTGACCTCAGAGCTCTTTCCCAGGTCCTTTCTTTTTCCTGGTGCTAAATTAGTTTACCTTGAGCATTTCTAAAATCACACTGTTATCTCAAATGAAGTATTCCTGACCTCGTCTTTTACGCTCTAGTCCAGCAGAGTATTCTCTTAAGTCCTCCACAGCAGTGAAAGAATAAATGCACTGTATCGGTAGTGTAATGTCAGTGAGCCTACAAATATTTATTCTAAGCAAAGGGAAAGGGGGGTAACTTTATCACATCTGTTCACAATTAAATACTTGGCAAAAACAGTAGCTGGAGGAGAAATCTGAAGTTGGCCAGTTCACTAATTTGGTGTGTGATGTTGTCAAAATTATTCACCAGCCTCGCTTCATGCTGACAAGCATAATTTCGCATGGCCAAGGCAATTTCATGATACAGACCCACAGAAAACTCTTAACCATGGAATTTGAAGATGTTCGCTTTATCAATGAATGACTCCAGACTCATTCTTGATTGGAGTAATGAGGTGAGAAAAGGAATGAAGCTCCCAGAATTAAAAAAAACAAAAAACCACAAACTTTATTTAGATTTAAAAAAAAAACAAACAAAAAAAACCCAAACCTATGTCTCCTGTTTTCTACCTTATCTTTGGCCAAATATTTGAACAGATTTGCAACAAAAGAGCTACATCAACAGTTTTTAATTACATTTCTTTTAACCTATTTTTTTAATGGTGCTGCTAGAATGTGATTACGGTTATATTTGTTATGTGGGATTGTTAACATCTGTTGGGCTCGTCCTTCTTATACCCACCGGCAGATTTCTCTCTTCTCTGTGCTTTAAACGTTGGTATTTTTCAGACTTCTACCTGAGGCCTTTTCTGCTGGTCTCATCCATTCCTACAGCTCCAATTTTCAGGGATGTGCAGATATTTGTATTATTTAGGGAGATTTTGGCTGCAAACATCAGTGTACCCACTAATGGTTTACCAGTGATGACATTTAAGTATCTGACAGAACAAGAAGCTTGGGCATAGTCTGTTCCAGGGTTGACTCGGGGGCTCAGAGATATCATTACGTACCATGGCTCCTTCCCCCTTCAGCCCTGCTGTTCACAGAGCCATCTTGTCAGTTTGTACATGGCGCTGAAGCTCCAAACCTCAGGTTCCCACATAGAGCATTGAGAGTGGGAAGGAACTGGGTTTTGAAGGCATAAAAGAGCTTTCTTCTTAATGCTCTCTCTGTCTTATCAGGGGTAAAACTTCTCCTAGGAGTTCCCCAGTAGGCTTCACTTGCCTTAGACGTGGCTCATATATATATAACTTCAGCTGTTCAGTGATAAAGAAGAATGGGGTTACCATGGTTGAATCAACCAATTTTTATTCATCTCCCTGAAGTGGGCACATCACTGTCTGAACAAAGTTAGAGTTCTATTTGCAAGGGGGGAATGGTTGTGGATGATTGGTCAGTAGTATCAATTATAGTACTCAAAAATCGATGTCTTCAGCCCAGATCTATTTTATGAAGTTTAGGCCCATTTTTGCAGATGCCTATAGAACATCTCAAATGTTTTAGATTTCGTGAACTCATAATTTTCCCCGACAGTCCTCTGCCTAAACCCTGGGGTCCTGTCATCCCACACAGAGACATCTTTCTGCTTTAATGAGATAAATGACATTGACCTTCATTCAGTTGCCCAAAACAGAAACCATCATTTCTTAATATCACCTGTCCCTTGACTCTCACATTTAGTTAAGGACAAATTCCTATCCAATGTGTCTTCTCAATGTGGCTCAGATCTTTGTACTCCTCCTTCTCGCCCTTTGCATAGAAGCAAGCCAAATCACCAAATGATCAATCTGTCAAAGAACCAACTCACTAGACAACATTTATAGAATTTACATACTATAGTTTTAATACCTATAATAGAAATTTTTACCAGCTTTAATGAAAGTTTTTATTTTCAGTTACTGATGGATAATGCCTAATGTTTTAAGCAAACTCTCTTAGTGTAGGAACTCTAGAAGAGAACACGAGGCAAACCTTCCATGCCGATGCTTAATGGAGAAGAGGATGCAATCCTGAGGGTGCAAGAGGGAGGGGGAAAAGGGAATGCAGCAGAGAAGGAGGGAGAGCAATACAAATTGGTGTGTTGCCAAGCTTAGGCACACCTTCTCAAGAAAACATTGCTAGCTAACATGGGACACCTCCCGAGTGCTTCTGGACAGTCCTCTGGGGAAGAAAAATAAGGGCACGGCATTTATCTGTAAACTCGTTTCCATCTTCTGGCTCATTAGTGAAAGTCTGCCCTGCAGGGCATTGAGTCTCCCTTGCTTGCCTCTTGTATTACCCAGTCCTTTTGGGCAGCCACTGGCTGGGAAAACCAGTGTCGCCATGGGGTTCAGTCGGGTTGGGCCTGCACACTGGGCACACTACAGCTCCCACACAAGTGGCACAGAAAAGTCCACGCTGAGGCCAGGCCTGGCCCCTGGGAAGACTGAGGGAATTGGAGACCTTAGCGTAAGAGGCAGTGGTGGCAGCAGCTGGGATGCGAGCCACGCACAGGATTGTTCCAGCCAGGGAGGAAAGGCAAGTGCCCAGTGCTGGCGTGTGTGCGAGGGCGAGCAGAGCTGCAGAGGTGCAAAGGCTGAGCTCAGGCATAAACTACGGGTCGTATGGTGCACGAGGAATGGAGGAAGGGATCCTAAAGGTACTTAACAAGTGACAAAACAGAACAAAGCACATATGACAGAATTCTTTCAGCTACTGCTGCTATTTTTCTGGATACTCTGCTTTCTCAAAATGTGATCGTATTTTTTTTTCTTTCACCAAATCCTCAAATGTCATAAAAGCCATAATTTGGTGTTCCCCAAACTCAAACATTTAAATTTATATTTACTTCTCCATGGGTTAAAGATCTATATGTGAAAAACAAAACTTTAAAAATTATTAGAATAAAATATTGAAGAGTGTTTTTTTATGATATCAGGTTAGGAAAGGATTCCTTTATTAGAAGGCAAAAGCAAGATTCAAAGGGAAGAATAACTTACATTAAAATGTTTTAATTCTCTGCAGAAAGAGAAAAGACAGCCCATAGACTGGGGAAATCTATTTTCAGTGCATATAAATAGAAAGTTTAAGATCCCAAATATGTAATGAGTAGCTACAAATCAAAACCAAAAAAATCTAGATAACGCAATTAGTAAAATGGGCAAAGACTATAAAGAGGCAAGTCACAGAATAGGAAAACCAAAGGCAAATAAACCTGCCCAGGAATTAAAGAACGCAAATGCGAATGAGTTACCATATGTGATGCATATCCATCACATTGGTAAAAAGTACAAAAACCTAACAATACATATGCTAGTGGAGATACAGAGAAATGAGAGTATAAATTGGTAGAGCAAGTTTGCAGAGCAATTCAGCAAAGTCTATTTAAGTTGAAAGTGTGCAAAACTACTAAAACGCTACAATTGCATTTCCAGACGCGTATCCTAGAAAGCATGGAAGCTGTTGCCCTGCAGTTAGATTGGACACAGTGCAGAAAAACTATAAGATAGAATGCAGACACATGAACTAGAGCCTAATGTTGAACAAAAAGGCAAATGGCTGCATGATATGCGTAAAGTATAAATAAACCAAATATGATAGAATCTTAAGATTTCTTTAGTATGATTGGTTAGTTATTTCTTCTTGTTTTTTTTTTTTTAAAGATATTCTGTTTTTCTGTATGGTTGGAGAATTCATACTAAAATCTTTAAAAAGAAAAACCTGAAAGAAATAATTGTAAGCAAAACAAATTTAAATAGAAAATTTAGATTTAAAAATGTAAACTAAAGTTAAATTTAGAAGCATGTAATATTAATTGTAAATGGTTGAAAAAATCACATAGCATATAAAATGCTCAAACGTGTATTTATAACCCCAAACAATAGAGATCTGCTGACTTGATGAGAGTCTGCAGAATGACTCTACATGAAAAGGGAAAACAAAAGAGCAATAGAAAGGAAATGAGCAGGGTGCACTTTAATAGGTAATCTGATTAGAATGCCTATGGCAGCATTTACTGATGCCCTGATGTTTGCCAATACCTGTCTGAAAAGGTAGATTATGCAGAATACTGGTTTGAGGGCTGTCACAAAGAACAAAAAGTAGCTGAAACAAGGAAAAGTCTGTTTCTCTCTCATGTGCTAATCTGAGTAGAAGCAGTTCTGAACTGAAATAGCGGTGCCACAGTGGCGGGGACCCTGACTTCTGATGTCCTGTTGCTCTGTCTTTCTCAACACACCACCTTCTCTTACTGCCCAGGAGGCTGCTGCAGCCTTTACCGTCATGCCCACGTTTCATCCCGTAGGAAGCAGATACGAAGAAAGTGGAAGGCATGCTCCTTCCTTGTAAGGACATGACCAGTAAGTCATTCACATCACTTCTGCTGATGTTCCACAGCTACACCAGGCAGCAAGGAGGCTTAAGATAATCTTTATTCTGGGTGTCCGTGTGCACAGCCAAAGCTCAGGAGTGCCAATGCTAAGTGCAGAAAGGAAGAGTGGATACTGGGAATCTACTCAAGTGGCAAAAATCATTCTTGTTTTTCTTTCTTGAATGATACTGTTCAGTTTTACTTTAGCTTTTTTATTTCCCTTGTTGGTTTTTTCTTTATTTTTATTGTTGACACTATTACAGATGTCCCCATTTTCCTGCTGGGTGGAGGCAAAAACCATTCTTTGACAGTAGGTATGAGATACTTCTTAGGGAGAGAAATGCCGTGTTTAGGAAAATATATTTCTAAGTCATTTGGGTGTGAAAATATAAGCAGCAGAGCAAACACTAGAAAGAGAAAGTAGAATAAAAGGAGTTTGGATGTTTCTCTGCATAGGAAAATAAAAGTATTTGGCTTTTTTTCCCTACAAAGAGGAGCAGCAGAGGAGTACCAAGTTGCCTGATGGAAGTCTGAACTCCCCAAACTTCTGTCAAGTCTGCCGCTCCAGAGAAGGGCTCTGCAAGGCTGGGTTTTGTGTGCGGGTGTGCATGGAAATCCAGGACGGAGTTGTTTCACGTGTGAGCCATTGTCATGCGTGGCAGGGAGATAGACCACTTGAGAAAGTGCACAGTTCATGAATGGAAGTCCTCGGAATCACCCCTCAGCATTCCACTGGCTTGTTGCCCTTGAACACAGTTTTGGAAGAGTGTCCTGGGCCTCGTCCATATCTTCCAGACATGATACTCGAGTTCTAGGAAAAACTTAAGGCAGGCTCCAGCTGCAGGCCTTACTAAACTCTGATCTTTGAGGAGTCCACTCCTGTCTCTCTGCCCAAGCTTCCCGTCACTAAGGGAGAAAGTGGAATACCATGCCCAGACCTTAGCAAGATTCATTTGAGAGTTTTGATGAAAATAGACAAGGAAATCCAGACTTTTAAATGCTGGGCGTGGCTTTGAAAGTCCTTTAAAAATTGACTCTGGGATTTTAAAAAGTTGTTATTTTGTAGTTTCAGCTAAAAGAATTATGTTTCAATCATTACTATTAAAAAAGTTCTTTGTACCTCAAGTGCACTCAACTAAACAATATTCACTCATTCACTATAATGGATGCTAGGGGATGACAACACAGTATATTCAGTATGATCCTTGCCCTCATTCATTGATTGGTTCATTCACTGATTGAACAAATATTTACTAGGCACTGACTGTATACCTACCCCTGGACTAAGAACAGGAGATGTGTGGGGAATGCCAGCTCTCAACGAATTTAGTATGGGAGAGGCAGACCTGGAAAAACAAGCCAACTACATGACAGTGTGAGGCATGCTGTTAAAGAAGGAAACTGGAGGTGCTGTACATACTGTTGGCAAACACACAACTGTCAAAGCCAGTGCCATGTATGGGGTCTTTAAGATGAAAAAAAAATGCAGACTGAGGGAGCCCTCCTAGTTTTCAAAGCATCTGTGATTTCTCTGGTATTGTTTATAGAACAGAGCCTGAGAAAAATCTTTCCTGCTAACAAGCCAGAACTTGGTTTATAATTAGACAAGAGGGCTCAACAGCCAGGGGTGATGGAACGTTGCCGAGAATCTTGGAGAGGGCCAAAGTGAAATGGTTTAAATTAATTAAACATTTGACATTTAAAAATTGTCCTTTCCCCCCCACCCCCATGGAAACGAAGCTCAACCTATCGTAGAGTCTGGGTACTTATGGGTGGAATTATTTGTTGTATATTTACCTGCTTTAATCACAGGTAGTGACTATTAAACATTTACTATGTGCTAGGCAGTGCTTGATGCTTTATATGCAGTTTTATTATTTAATTTTCATCAACATTTTATGTGGGAATTCTACAGGTGGGAAAACCGAGGCTCCGAAAGTGTAATTTGTCTCAGTTCACACTGTGAATGGGGCAGAATGGCGATGTGAACTCGGAGTCTGTGATTCTGAGCCCTGTGCTCTTAGTCCCCCTGCTGCAGGCTGTTCCAGATTCTACCGTATTTACAGTAAAATGATTTTACTTGTCTATTCATCATTTACATGTTGTACCCTCCTGCTTGCTTCTAAAGTGCACATTTACTCAAATGCATTATAATGCACATGCAATAGAAAAGCAGGTACAATAAAGATAAGATGGAAATCAAAAGGCCTTTGAGTCAGGGATATGGTAATACACTAAAGTGATCATTTCCCATAAATATTTGTTGAATGAACAAATGAAGAAATTAAACTGAAATCAGAGATTTTAAGCTGGAAGTTCCTAGATGCTAGAGCAAAAGGAGAAACATGATGAGTTATATATTTAACATAAGAAAGCATTTAAGCTTAGCAAAACAAGTTATTGTGTGGACTTTAATAATAGGGGTAACAAATGATATCATCTACTGCAGTATTTCAGAAGAAACAGAACTGATCTCTATATATAAAAGTTCTTTTTCAAATGCTTTTAAGAAAGAGATGGTATAGCTTTATGAAGCATTTCTTGAAGAGCTAAGCCAGTATGCTTTTCCTATTACGCTAATATGATGATTCTGTTTCTTAGTTGGGGGACAGGTTCTCTGCCCCGGAAGAGTCCCTGCACAGGCGAGTGTGGCATTGGAAGGATGAGGGCTTTGGTTCAAACCCGCTTCTTGGACTTTCTAGCCCTGCGCTTTGGACAGCCCTTAGTCTCCTCAGCTGTGAAGAAGGGAATGGGATCTGCTTCAGACAGTTTCTGTAAGCATTAGAGTAATTACATGTAAATGGCAGGTCAGTACATCTAATTGTACTTGATTCCTCTATTTGTAGCTATGGAGGTCTAGGTTAAGATTCACTTCAATTCTCTTCGGTTGTTTTTTGGTTTTACAAAACTTTTTTTTAAAATGTGAAGTAGTCTTAGAGTGTACTAGATAATATACTTCACAAAGATAGAAAATGCATGTTGTGTACTTTGTTGTATACCCAGCAACTGGCACAGAATATATTGAGTGAATGATTAAATGCATGAATAAATGAATGATTGAATGAGTGAATAAATGCATGCATGCATGAATGAATGTGCGAATGCATGAATGAATGTGAAGTGAAAAGAGCTTATAACCCTAACTATACTCTTCCTCATTACACCGTGCATCAGGGTTTCTGTTTGGGAACTATCAGAAGGACCACATTGTACTTCAGATACAATATAACACCACATTGTAATACATTCTTCTACCGTTCCACTGTACCTGAGAATGAGCTCGTCTATTTTAAAAGAGACAGAGGGGTGTGGGCTCCCTCACTGATCTGATTGACGTCCACAGGCTCTTTCCTCCTGCTGCTGCTGAAGGTCTGTCTGAGTTTCACAACTCCCTTCTCCATCTTACTTCCTGTTACATTTCAGGAGAGAGAAGGTGAACTCCAGGTCTGATTATAACGTTAGACTTTATATGTGGTTTCTATAGACACATTTTATCAAGTAGCTAATAGCTTTGCCTTCTCAATATGGTGCATTTAGCAATGAAGCTCAAGGAAGCCCACATTTACAGAGAGATGGTTTAATATTATACTATAAGAGCAATACTTTAATGAGCTATCCATTAATTAAAAAGCCCCTGATTAGTTCTATTAATCATTGCTTATGGATTCACAGGGATGATATTACCAAAGTGACTCATAGAGACTGGTGTCTAGAACTGAATTTTTAAAACCAATTAAGAAAAAAAATTAAACTAGGTATTTAGGATTCATAGATAGGGAGTAATAAAATTAGAAAGGATGGAAGAAATTTCCAAGAATTTTCTTCAGAGGAAGAAAATGAAAAGAGGTGATGGGGACAAAATTAAGCCCAGTAATTAAAGCCCAGTGAATAATGACCTGGCTTTCTTTACAAAATAATGCTGGGCCTGTTCTGATGATAATCTGATTTTTTTATCGAAAAGTACAGTAGCACGGAGGGACAGTGCTTTGAAATGGGCTTTGTTAAAATAACACAGCATTCTTTCTCTCAGCCTCCTCCTCCATATCTGATCCCCAAATCTGATAGGGACAGACTCCTTCCTTTGCCTGGAGCCGGGAAGGAGGGGGCGGCTGACAACATCTGTCTGAAATGATTCATCATTCTGCTGTGAGATGTGTCCCCCCAAGTGTCATCTTGTCTTATATCCTCCCAATGTAATGCGTGATGATGACTCATTGTAATAGGAGGATCAGTTTATTTCTGAAACATCAAACCCAGAGATTGGTGTGATATTCAGCTCATCTTTTGCCTGTTGCTCAGGTCCTGCTTGTAAGACACCAACCTGACAGTTTATATCCAAGGGGTGGAGTCTGAGTGGCTGGGCTGGGGAGGAAATTGCCTCTCACAGGAAGGAAGATTTCAGCCACAACTGCAGAAGTACCACCCAGGTGACGATGGGTCCAGGAGTGAGCAGGTTTAAATATCAGGCCAGAATCTCAAGTGCGTAAAATATAATCTTACATTCCATTCTGCCATGCTGGCAAGAAATTAAATCTTGGTCAATGCTGAGACTGCCCTGTGTTGTTACAGTGTAAGAGCCAACCATGGGATACCACCCAGTATTCACCATGGTGCTGTCTGTTGCCCCAGCGTGCAGGGACCTTCCCGGCACACCCAGAGTACCCGCATCTTTGGAAAGACACCCCTGGGTCTGGAGCCCACTGAAGCCATTTTCTCAGAAATTCTCCCCACTCCCCAAGGGAGAACAGGGTGTAAGTCCTCACTGACCTCCTCCCACTTCCCAGCCTTGGGACCATCTTCCCTCTCCAGCACTACGTGCTAGCTGAACTCAGAGGCAGAATAGACACTCAGGACACCAACACGCAGGGGCGCACACAGAGAAACTCACAGAAGGGTCGATATGACAAAAAATTTTATTGATCAAAAGGAAAAACGTTTAAGTTGAATTTCTTTTTATTGATGTTTTGGATAGCATAGTTTCTATTTTGAATTATGTTAGGAGAATCGCGGTGGTGGTACTGTATTCCTCCCAGTCAGGGTCTCTTTCTTTCCTAGTAGGCATTTCTGGTCTCTCTTACTTTAAGATTACCAGGAAAATCTCCTTGCAGATGTCTTTCTTCTGGTAGGTAGCTTCTGCATTTTTCTTTGTTGAACGTGTGTATGCGTACGCATGTATTTGGGGAGGTGCAAAGAAAAGGAAATACGTGAGGTTGACCTACCTGTGGGGGGCTCCGCCGGTAGAACCCCCCGTTTGTCATGGATGAAAATAAAAACTACCAAGACAAGATCTGCTTGGGGAGGAAAGGGATCAAACTCTCAGAGGAGAATGACCCAGAGCCCCCTCCTCACTAGGCTTTTATTGGGCTCCAATACACAGGAATACAGGTTTAACATGTCAAAGAAATCTGAGGGCTTAATCTGAGCCAGTGTTTGTCAGGAAAGGGGGTTGCCAAACTTTGGGAGACATACTCATTTCCTCCTGGGACACTTATCACCTAAGGAAGAGCCCTCTTAGCAAAGCAGGTTTCACAGGACTTTAGGAATTCTTTCTTATGCCCAATCACCCAGGAAGCCATCCTGGCCGGCATAGGGCTGCACTGCTCACCCCCACAGTTTCAGGCTTTAAGCCAATTAGGAAGCAGGAGACATCTCCCAGACGGAAATGAGGACTCGGGCTATGTCAGAATAGCCGGGGGGCGAGGGTCCATCACATCCTCTTTGCTGCAACCCCCCAAGTCCTTCCATGAGGCTTCCCAAGTGGTTGCGTCTGGCTTAGGTTGCCCCTCCCATGAGGAGTCTTACCCGTCATTGACTGCCAACCAAGCACTGGGGCCAGAGGTGGATGAGGCAGAAGCAGCGCTCCTGCCAGGGAAATAAGCTTTGTCTCCTTAATAGGTCACATCCTTGTGACAGAACAGACCCAGATGAAGTGGATCCCTTGGGCTCTTACACAGCCCACCATGGGGTGAGGGTTACAACTCCTGAAACCAGGCTGAACGGTCTGCAACACCTACCTGCTTGCAATGGTGGCTTTTTGGGAGGGAGACGAAAGAGCAGAGGGACAGCACACACACGACCGTTCCTTTAATGTCCTGCTGCCCTACTCGTGGTTAGATGCAGTAGAAGCGAAACCTGAAAACTGCATTTAGTTTTCTCAGGACCAAGGCAAGGGACGACAGCTGCCAGGTTCAAGGGAGCCCTTGGGATGCCTGCTTACAGATAAAATGCCCAGCTACGCTTTCTGCCAATTTATTTCAAACTGTAGTGGTATCTCTCATTCATCTTAGCTGGAGAAAGAGCTTAGTGACAATGATTTTTTTTTTTTTAACACACAGAAGGTATTCCTTTAAGAAACAAAATGTTTAGTTATTTTTTTTTATTTTTTGCCACTTGGAATGAAATATTTTTTCTAAAATAGATTCTGTTGGAACTGGCCTTTTCAATGGAGCATGCAGGACATAGCTTACCTCTCTCTCTCTCTCTCTGCCACTCTGAACACTCATTCTTACCTGGACTTTAGTACTAAGTCCAGTCTTCTCTTATTTTGGGGAGTACTTTGGTTCCTTGCATCGGTCCTCCCTCTCTCTTCGCTCTGAGGTTCTTTTCTGGTTTGCTGATGAGCCCACGCCAGTAGTGGGGAGACCAAACACCAGGACTGGGGAAGATACCTGCAAAGTCACAGTGACTCAGGCTCTGTCTGGGCTGGGACCTACGCCCAGTTTCAGTGCACGGACTTCGCTGCAGCCATTTGAATGACGCAGTCAACTTTTTTTGAGGGTGATCTGTTAAATAAATATTGGACACACTGTACTTGGTGCCCTAAATTAAACTTCATGAGACCCTGGGATATGGATAAGTTAATCCCCTTTTACCAGTGTGCAAGTAGATCTCAAACGGTTCAGAAACTTGCCCATTGTTGCCCAGTGTCGTCAGGAGTCACAGCTCTCGGACTTCATACAAATTTTCAAACTCTGGGTCACAATCCATTGGTGGGTTACGAAATCAGTTTAGTGGATCATGACCAGTGTTTTTTTTTTTAAATCAGAGTAAATAAAATACAAACTATCAGCACAGGTAACAAATAGAAAGCCTAAGCATTTTCTTATAAAATCGCATTTCAGTTACATGTATGTTAATGTGTGTGTGTGTGTACTGTGTTGTGAAATGAAATTTATTTATTACTGTGGGTCACAGACCAAGAGACTTGAAAACCTCTGCCCTGCATAGCATTTCTCTGGAGGGCGAGGATGTCAGAAACGGGACTTTTGGGGACATGGCTGACATGAGAGAACTCTTTAGAACCAAATCAGATGAGATGAATGGTCTAATATTTTATTCCAGAAAACTTAGAATTTCATTATAAAACTGTGGACATGAAACCATCGATGAAGGACTTGAGATGTTTGTTTGAATCAAAGAGACCTTTAGGGACCATCCCAAATGACCGTCTAAGTCACTTAAAAACTTAGTAGGTAGTAGATACTATCTATTTTGCCGTAGAGCTCAATAGCTGCTATTTATTCAGAATCCTCTATATGTTAGGCCCTGTCCTAAAGAAACAAGGTTTCTTTAACTATTGCAACAACCTTATGGGGTTGGCATTGTTACCTACAGTTGAAGATGAAGACACTGGGATACAGAAAAGGCGACCAATTCAAATCCTGCTTCTTTGGCATTGTCAGGTCTACTTTAGAGGGGGGATAGCAACAGCCTGTCTTCCCTCAGAATCCGTGCCCTCGATGATTAGCAACTGCATTGTTTTTCTGAGGGGCAGGTTTTCTCTGAATCTAGCTGCAGTTGCTCTTGCTGCAGTTGAAGCCCTTTCCCTCTGTGTCTTTTGTGGTAGCAGAGAACAGCTGGTCACCATCCCTCTGACAAAGATGTGTGGTCAAGTAGGGGACAGTTACTGTCCTCCTTCAGAGCTGCCAATCTCAGCTCCTCGAACATTTTCTCTTGGCCCTGTTTTTCCTTAATGACTTCCTTGTTCCTTGTGCTCCCCTACGAGAAAGGCTCCACAGCTTAACTCTTCACCAGCCCTGGGCGTGGGGTAGGATGGGGTCGAGGCACTTCCAGTTGGCACTCCTCTGGGTGTCCCTGAAATGGACACCACTGGGCTGGCTTGTAATCTGCAGCCAGGCTCAGGGGCCCCTTGCAGCCCCTCCCAAACCTGCCCCCCCTCACACCCAGATCTTAGCTTCCTGGGCTTCTGCTCACAATGGTAGAGGGCACAGGGACCTCCAGTGATCTTCGCCTCATTTGGTGTTAAAATTTGTCTTGGACTTCTTACCCCTGCCCCTCCCCTTAAAATGCCCTTCCCCCACTCTCCAGATACCCTCACAGCTTTCCCATCTTTCAGGGCTCTGCTCAAACGCGCAGCTCTCCTTCATGACCAGGAGGATGGACTCTCATTTGTCTCCGGCCACTTGGACCTTTTCTGTTTCTCTGTAAGCTGTTTTGACTTTCTTTGATGCAAGAATCCTTGTGTACATATCATATCATTTATTTAAAACTTAACTTCCAGTTTAATTTTTAAAATAGGCACTAAATGCACATAGTGTACATACATACACCTATATAAATGCACACATACCACACACACATGTGTGTATCCACAATTGGCTAACAGCTACACACATTTTTCTGACCTTTCTTTCAATTGCTAGTATAGCTTGGATACAGTTTCATTATGAGTTTGTAAAGAGCTGTCTTGTCTTCTTTATGACTGTACAATATTCCATCCCATGGAGATATTCTCATTAATTTTCACCAATTCCTATTGAAGAACATTTGGTTTTAAGAGCAGAGACTTTAGAATCAGACTACCTTTATAGAATTTTGGCTTATCACTTATCAGCTATATGACCTCAGGCAATTTAACTTCTCTGGTGTCTCAGTTTTCTCATTTGAAAAAATGGGAATTATAACACTACCTCCTCCCTAGGGGTATTGTGAAGAGTAAATATGTTAATCACTGTAAAGTACTTAGAACAGTGTATGGCACATAGTAAGCTCTCAATCAATGTTTATTTTCGATCAAACTGTTTCCCAAGTTTTCCTATTGCATTCTATTCTGTAGTTAATAACCTTGAACGCAGAAATGATAACCAAATGTTCAACAACCCTTACATCACAAGCACAGACCAATCAGAAGGATGCAGGCCATCTTGCTGAGGCAGGGTCCTTCTGTATCAGGCATTACCTCTTGCATTGCTGGGTTGCAGTGAGGTCTGGGAATTTGGGGGAAGGGACTGGATGACAGGGCACTGGGTGGCCTCAGGGGCAGCAGCATTTACCAGTAAATAAGAATTTTAATGTTTTAATAGCCAGTATAGCACTCTGGTGCACACCAGTGGATTTATCCCTGTGTTCAAACACTAGTTCACACATTTGTGCATATGTATCTTTTAGGATAGATTTCTGGAAGTGGAATAGCTACATAAACATTTATTTGCACTTGCATTTTGTCCTCCTTAGAGATTGTACCAATTTATATCCTCACCAGCCATACACAAAAGATGGGTATATTTCTTCACCCTCACTGGCACAACTGTTAGTGAACTTCTTTTTGTATTTATCCATCTGATAGGTGAAGAATGCTATCTGATGTGTTTTAATTTGGGAGTGGTATCTGAGAGTGGTTTTAATTTGTATTTCCCTTAGTGTAATTGAGTTTGCATGTTTTATGTTCCTTTTCTGTGTACCATCTTTTCATATGCTTTACCCATTTTTATTTTGTGTTGTTGATCCTTATTGATTTGTAGGAGCTCTTCATATATAATGTCATTCATTTGTTTACTTTACAGATTTATTAGGGATACAGAGATTAAAAATACTCTATAGTACTTTGTTCAAGGAGCTCATAGACTAGTGAAGATACGGAAAGAAATACTTGCAATAAAGAGTAACAAGTGCTAAGAGGGCTGAATGTGGGGTGCTTTGGGGCATAGAGGAGAGATAACAGTCACATGGACCATGTCTGATTAGGTAATTCTGCAAAGCATATACAAACCTTTGAGCAGTGATGCTTAATAATGCTTGTTCTGTGTATATATAAAGGCTAATGTTTTAAGCTCCTAGTTGACTACTCTATATGAGACACATTTCTTGGACAACAAGCATCATGATTTCTGTCATTTCTGATTTTGCTCTGTGGTCATAACCTATATCCAGCCCTTGAAACACAAAAGGAATAGTGTAGGAGCTCATCCTGACCGCTAGAAAGCTCTGAAAATATACTTTCTTCACGATAAGTAGATTTGTCTCTACTGAAGACAGATGCTAACCATTGAGCTGTCAGCTAAATTTACCAAATGGATGAAGGCCTTTCCAAATATAAAATGGGCCATGTCTCCAAATGTGGTCCTTTGTTTTACCTATTAATAATCTTTTTGGTTTAAAATGCATGTTGGTCATAATATAATAGCACTCAGGCCCAACACAGACCTTCATCTTTCTATTCTATCTTTTATCAAGAACCTGCTGTGAGTGTTTCACATCCAATTAACCCGGGTAGCAGCACGTAGCACTAAGTGGGTCATCCTATTTTAAGACTGTTTTTTACAGGAGTTCAATGCGGTTTGGACAATCCACCCCAGCTGGGGCTAGAACAATTGAGCATAAGCCTTTAGCAGAACAAAAGTTCTAAAGAGCTTCCCTCGTGTGCTGTTGAAGCGCATGGCAGACTTTTAAAATGCTGTGTATCGTAAGCCCTCTGGGCCTCGTACTTTATCCACCAAGGTTTAGCTTCAGCTAAAGGAAGAAAATTCCACTCTCCTATCAAAGACTTCCTGTTGTCTGAATGAATAGACTACACCAGCTACATAATTTGTGGGGCTCAGTGGAACGTGAAAATAGGAAGACTTCTGTTGAAGAATTAAGAGTTTCAAAAGAATGACAGCAGAATGTTCAGTGAAGCACAGGACATTCTGCGGGGGGCCCTGGTTGGTGACTGACAGGTTGAGTACTCCTGGAGCAGCCCTGTTGATGGATTTCTGGAAACCACGCTGGATCAGCACAGCGTGGCTGGGTTCTCCATCAGACCCCCAGACTGGGGATGCGGAAGGAACCTTGGCTGTCCTCTAGTCAAACACTCCCATCCTACAGGGGAGACTGAGTCTTAGAGAGAGTAAATGAGTTGATTAAGTTCCAACACATTTACTCCAAACACAGCTTGGCAGAGGCAAAATCAGATCTATAACCACAGAAATAATGTAGAGAAGAAATGTTTAGGGAGGAGCAGTGTGGATTACTTGTCGTACCCAGAAACTTATAATTCTCCGTATTATAGAACTATGACATCACGCTTTTTTTTAGTTGCTAATTTTGTACCTTTGAGAGGTCTGTCACGTCTCCGCCAACATTCGCTTACTAAGAGCCTAAATGGGATGTGCGCCCTCTCTCTTTTCCCTTGGTTTCCTTCTCCCTCCAGTTATGTCCAGAATTCAAGTCTTGCGGGCCCCACCCAATTCACCAATCTTTTGACTGATCAGTTCTTGTCAAACTTTCTAAAGTGCGACCTTTCTAAATTGTGTTACACTGAAATCTAGGTCTCATCCAGACACATTTGTAAGTGAAACAAAAGCTTCATTAGTTAGTACTCGTCTTTCTCCTTGCAATGCAAGTGTTTGCTTTGCTCTTTTTAATATACTGTTTCATTGAAAACAAACAAATAGGGTCATGACACACTAAACTGACTTTATAAACCACAAATGGTTCATATCACAGAACTTAAAAAACTGTCTGAAGGTCTATGGTGCTTGTCTATTGGGAGGGGTCGGCGAGGACCGGAGGCATTTTACAGGAAAGCTGCCCTAAGGAGTCGAATGTAATTTCAACTCCCTAGCTGTTAAGGGTAGTCACATGTATACAGTCCTAAAATTATTTCGGCCCTTTGAAGGCAACCGCAAGGCTGATGTGGCCCCCGGTGAAAATGAGTTTGACTCCCCGCTCTAGAGTTTTAAGAATGTGTTCACTCTGACCCAATAATTCCACCTCTAGAAAACCAGGCCGAGGAAATAATGATAGATGTAGCCAAAGATCTATCTACAAAGGATGATCACTGCAAAATCATTTACCATGGGAGGAAAGCAAAAACAGCTCAAAGGTTCAGCAGTAGGGTGCTGGTCAAATGAAGGCACCTATCTCTGGATTGGAACAGTATGCCACCATTAAATGATGTTGTTTATGTAATGAAATATTTAGTAATACCAAAACATTTGCGATGTATTCAATGAGAAAAACAGGTTCAGAGCTGTGTTTACCATGTAATATTAATATCATTTTTTTAAATCAAAAGATAAGACATGGATAGGACTATTTAGCATTAAAAAGTTTGGAAGAAAATATATCAGAATGCTAATAGTGTATTTTAGGAATATGGGTGAATTTTATTTTCTTCTTTAAGATTATGTTCTTATTTTTCTACAACAATCATGACTACTTGTGTAATTAAAAAAACAACTATGAAGGACTTTTCCAGAAGAGAGTGGGACAGGGAAGATATTGAAGCAAAGTACGTTTGATCAGGGGAGAAGGTTATTTGAGATTTTCTAAGTAATATATCATAACATTTTAGCTTCTGCAGTACATATTCAATAACAGAAGTATGAATATATATTTTTAAAAGGTTCTGATAATTAGGAATGGCCCTCCAGGTTCAGATGAAGGTTTAGCTGCAGCCTTTACCATTTGTAGGAGGGTTCTCTCTCCAATGTAGACCCAGCTTCAGTTAAAAAAAAAGGATAGATCCTGGAGAAGATACAGAAACCATAGAAAGCATTAACCAAAAAATAACAATTTCTATGAACGGAAGTCTTTTATTTTATTTTATTTTTTTTTGGCAGAATGGCTTTGCTGCCATATATCTAATACTACGCCAGAGTTGATCACTAACAATATGTTAATGACTTCCTCTTTCATCTCTATCCTATTCAGCAGTTAATTAAAATATCCAAGGACTGATAAGCGTTTCATAGAACAAATATTTTAAGTCCCCTTTGCCTGGGTTGATAGTGGAATAAAGTAAGAGAAAGTATATCAACTTTGGAGACAACAAACTGAAGTTTAAAGGCCAGTTTGTTGCTTTGATGAGTCACTGAATATCAAGTCTTTCTTAGTTTTCTCATTTATAAAGTAGAGATAATACTTCCAAGTTCCTAACTTGTAAAGACTAAATATATGAATCCTTCATTTACCCAATGATGTGCTCGCAGTGAGTCACGACGGCCAATTGTTAAATTTTCAGGACTTTTTGAGCTGTTTCTTGAACATAGCCACTGTTAACCTTGGTTGGTGTGGCTCAGTGAATTGAGCTCTGGCTTGTGACTTAAAAAGTCACTGGTTCAATTCCCAGTCAAGGCACATGCCTGGGTTTCAGGCTAGGTTCTCATTTGGGAGCTGCAAGAGGCAACTGATAGGTATTTCTCTTGCACATCAATGTTTCTCTCCCTCTCTTCACCTCTCTCTAAAAGTAAGTAAAATCTTTAATAAAATGGTCACTTATGTCTATTCTATATGTATGGTGGAAATACTAAGTAACGATGTGCCCCTGTACATCCCTTCTCAACTCCATGCTAAGTGAATCATGTTACGGTTTCAATTTGGCGACGAGAATTTTTAAACCTTGGAAGTTCATTGTTTTAATCCTCACCTGAAGACGGTTTTTTTTTTTTTTTTTTTTCCATTGCTTTTAGAGAGAGAGGAAGATGGGGAGAGAAAAATTGTCGGGTTGCCTTCTTGCATGTGCCCCGATTGGGGATTGACCTGCAATCTGAGAGCATGTGCTCTAACTTGGATTTGTACCAATGACATTTCGGTCTATGGGATGACTCTCCAACCAACTGAGCCACACCAGCCAGGGCTGCACTTGGACATTAGCAAAATGTATAAATCAGGACTTGATTTATTGCTTTATTGATTGTCTAAGGCAGGGATTCTCAACCTCAGTACTCCTGACCTTTGGAGCTGGATAATCTTGTTGTGGAGGGACATGCTGTACATTGTAGGGTGTTTAGCAGCATCCCTGGCCTCTACCTACTAGATTCCCATTGCACTTCCTCCCAAGCTGTGACAACCACAGTAGTTTTCAGATATTGTCAAATATTCTATGGGAGGCAAAATTGCCCTCTTTTCCCCGCCGAGAGCCACTGGTCCAAGGGTTGGTAAACTAAGGTCAGCAGACAAAATTTGGCCAAGGATGTTTTTGTACAGCCTGCAGGCTAAAAAGAGGTTTTAGATTTTTAAAAGGTTGTAAAATATGACAGAGATCACATGCGGTCCTCAAAACCTAAAATACTTACTTTTTGGCCCTTTAGAGAAAAGGTTTGCTGACCTCTAAAGGATGGAGAAGTTAATAATGCTAATTAAACATAAAAATATGCCATATTTGT
Source organism: Glossophaga mutica (assembly GCA_039655065.1). Taxonomy (NCBI): domain Eukaryota; kingdom Metazoa; phylum Chordata; class Mammalia; order Chiroptera; family Phyllostomidae; genus Glossophaga; species Glossophaga mutica. The sequence continues at coordinate 16,609,291 of CM077304.1, read as the reverse complement.
AGCTATTAGATTGTGAAAGTCACACAAAAAAAGAAATGATTGAAGAACCCTGGCCAGCATGGCTCATTTGATTGGGTGTTGTCCTGCACAGTGAAAGGTCGCCAGTTCGATTCCCGGTCAGGGCACGTGCCTGGATCACAAGTTCCTTCCCGGTGGGGCACATACAGAAGGCAACCAATCGACATTTTTCTCCCTCCTTTCCCCTCTTTCTATTCAGAAACATGTAATTCAGCAAAAACTGCTCATATCACTGATGAACAAGTAATTCTCCAATATATGTAGTGTTTGAGCTGAAAAGGAGCTTACAAAGTTAATGAGCATAACTTGTATGTGAGTAGCAGCTTAACAGTAGATCGCATATGTGATCCCATGATAATAAATATATTGGGGAAGGAATTAGTGGGCTGGGATGCAGTTCCATTGGTCAAATCCTGGTTGTACTGCAACCCTAAGTCGGCCACCCCTACTGGACTTCAGCAAAATTCAATGAAAGAATTCTGTGAGAATCAACTGGCCACATGGGATTTACAAAAATACACAAAAATTGTATATTGTATATTTTATTATTTGTAAAACATGAATTACATATCTTTTGTATCAAAAAATTTTAAAATAAACATGTTAGTGTGTGTGGGGGGATGTTTGTGTTTGGGCATGCGTGCACCGCGCCCCTCGGAGAGCTGGTTGTTAAACATCTCCCAGCATAGCACTGCCCCTGCCTGTTCCACCCCTGTTTCTTCCTGCCTCCTCCACACTCTTAGTTGTAAAACCGTGGCTTCCTCTTTACTTCATGGGACTCTCCAAGCCAACTTCTGCCTCAGAGCCTTTGCTGCTGCCTTTTCCTCCTCTTTCCTTCTCTCTCCTCATTACTCCTCACTCCCAATACACCTGAGATCCTTCAGATCTAGTGCAGTTGGGCGAATATGAAAGTTGCAGTGTGAAATGCCAGGCCAAAAAAATAACAGCTAGTGCTTACATCTCATTTCTGTGTATAGAATGCACTATATGTATAGCACTTTGCATGTATTACTTTATTTAATCCTTACAATACTACCATGAGATAGGTAGTAATTCTATCTCCATTTTGCAGGTAGGAAAACTAAGACTTAGAGATGTTAACTAAAAGCTAAAGTCACACTCCTTATAAGTGGTAGAATTGGGATTTGAACTCAGACCATCAACTCCACAGTCTGTGTCCTCAACTGCCACCTTCCACAGCCACTGAGGAGAATGAAATCACAGCATAGGCCCTCGTCATCCACGAACAATTGGTCTGGGAGTCAGGCAGGAGTCCCCTGGACAGCAGGGAGCTGCAGAGAACATAGGGAGTATCATTACAAAACCACTTCATATGGGTGAGGGAGAATATGTAGGGCCAGGCTCCCCTCTTCCTTGTGATAAAGGTGTATGGGTGTGTGTGTGTGTGTGTGTGTGTGTGCGCCTCAGTACATCAGGAGCCCATGGGGTAGGGAGTAGGAACCGTGGGACCTACACATGCTGTGTAATAAGAGAAGTAAAGTATAGCCTCACTAACAGATTTGAGTGTGGCCTTCCACTAACTTACTTTACCAAAGGGAACATTATGTGCACACACACAGAAGTGTGCACATACCCACCGTTTATGTGCAGACACATTCGTTACTTTGAAAAACTGCTATTTCCTCAGCTCACTCATTGATTCAGTTAGCAAATAGTTATGCAATACTTTTTCCCGAGAGACACTATGCTAAGCCCAGGGATGGATACAAAGGAAAGTCTGCTCGCCGTGTTTGTCCTCTAGAAATTTTGTTCCTGTAACAGAGATAAGGATGAGATAAGTAGGCAACTTATCTTATCTGCAAGGTCAGAGGAGTTAAGGGACAGCAGAGAGAAATGTAGGATGAAGGGAGTTTGGTGGGAAGGGCAGGTGAGAGATAGGGTTGGCTTCAGGGAGCACTCAGCATTTGCAAAGGGCCTGGAAGCCACGTGGTTTTGAAGGGAAGATAGTTCAGGTAAAAGGACAAGCTTGGGCAAAGGCATGAAGGCTGGAGAGCTTGGCACCGCTGGGCCAGAAGTTTGGGCCTCTGAAGAGACAGGATTTGAGAAAATGCCAGAAAGATAGTTTAAGGATAGATTGTCAGGGTATGGATGGGGGAGTCTAAATGTCAGGTCATACATACCATTTTTACTTTTATTTTTTAGGCAGTGGAAACCCCTTGGGGATTTTTGACTAACAGAACATCTAGCAAGGTGCTGGGTGCATAGTGTGCAGAAAATCAATCAATATTTGTTCAAGGAGAGAAATCAGAACAGCTGAAATGTATTGGGTGCCCACCATATGCCAGACAGTTTTCTAGACATTTTATACATTTTTAGCGCTTCATATCATTCTCACAGTAGCCCGTGAGATAGTTAGTTACTCCATCCTGTTTTACAGACAAGGAAACCGAACTCAGAGAGGCTAAAGTATCCTGCTGAAGGTCATGACCAATGAGAAGCATCTTACCGGAGCTCATAACTTTATAATGCTGTGCAATTAGGAAAAGAGAAAAAAGGAGAGGAAAGAGAGAAAAGAGTTACATGGCCAATGTTTTCCTTAAGAAAGGAAACTGTGATCGGCCCAAATTAGCAGAGGAAAAGGGTGGGATGAAAATAAAAAACATTCCAAAGATAGAGTCCACAAGAATCTGTTATTACTTGACAGAGGATGCCTGGGAGAAGGGAAGGGTTGAGAAGGCTCAGAGTTTCTAAACTCCAGTCCCTGGGAGGTGGTGAAACAATGAAAAGGAATTACAGAGAGATAATGTGTACAGAAAAAAAGAAGTGATGTGTACAGAAATCTGGTACTTGGAACCCCAAAAAGCAGCCTGAGGAGAAGTGTTTTCAAATGCGAGCTTCGGGGCTCCTGGCTTTGTCCCATTCCCTGCTCGGGGGCACTGGGAGTGGTTCCTGGGAATCTCCAGCCTCTCCCATTCTGTGTTTATATCGTTGAGCAGGGACAGGATTGTTAATGACTAATCTGCGTCCCTGAGGCAAGGAGCCAAGGAAGAGATGCTGCTGGGCCGGAAGGCCGCCCGAGATCATCCACAGCTTTTGCTCGAACTCCCTCCTCCTCGCTCCCTGTCTCCTGGATTCACCCCAACGACGCAAACTTGGTGAACATTTGCAGAAAAATTGCTGGGATTTGGAGAGGAAGACTGGACTCGGGATCTTCCCTGGCTTTGAAAGTTCATCTCTGACCTGAGACAGTCCAAGTGAGTACCTAATTCCTCTGAAAGTGGGGTGTTTATCCATCTCTGGGCGACAGAGGGGAAGTGGTCATTTAAAGTTTCTCTTTAACATCAGGAAGTTGGGTCGACAAATAAATGCTAAGTTAGTAGAATTTGATATAAAATCCTGAAAATTAAAAAAAAAAAGGGAAAACTCTTAAAAGCAAACAAAAAGGAGCAAAAGTTAATGAGTCTAACCTGACCTTACTGAAAAACAAGTTGTTGACCTTATTGAACAATTATTTAGAAATGTCTTTTTAACATTGTGGTCACCCAGGAGAATTGCTGGTGCAGTACATTCTGGAAATGCCTCTGTTCTGATTCCATAGGCAATTTGACTTGTATGGTGTTCTACATTTTGGTGATCTACCAAATCCTGGAGTGGGTCTGGGAAAATTGCTAATGTCAGATGACTTGGAAACTAGCCGTAGCACGACGTTTAAGTTATACTTAATTGAAATGAAAGTTCTTCCTAGGAGAGTAGGTTTAAAAAGCTTTCCTTTCGACTTCCATTGTAAACTCTTTTATTGCTTTTCATTTCTCATATTAGAGCAGATGGAAATACTTTAAAAAGAGGGAAATTATTAAGAAGAACTTTATTATTAAAAGTGCCCAATGTCTGAACCTACAGATAAGGCATCTCTGCCCATAGTGAATTAGCAGTGATGGGGTGAGCTTGGATCATTTCTCTCAGATGAGGTTTTATTTAGAAGTGGGGGTGGTGTGGGTATGTACATGACTCGTTCTGGTTGAGTTCTCTGAGAAACACACCTAGATTTAAAGAAATCGGTGTCACCTTAGAGCCACCTCAGGGGGATCTGCAAGAGGGATGCCCTGGCTGGGTGGCTCAGTTGGTTGGAGCATCATCCCATACACCAAAAGTTTGCAGGTTCAGTTCATGATCAGGGCACATGCCTAGGTTGTGGGTTTGATCCTCGGTTGGGGCATGCACAGGAGGCAACCAATCAATGTTTCTCTCCCTCTCCCTCTCTCATTCTCTCTCAAATCAATAAACATATCCTCAGGTGAGAATTAAAAAAATATTACAAGATGGATAGAGAAAGATGTTCAGGAGCCATCTCTGGGTTTCTAGCTGTCATAGACACCTTCATCTTTGTCACCTCCCCCACCTCCAAATTCTGGACCTGTGCCATTTGCACCGTGGACTTTTCTGTTTTGCTGAGAATGTTGCAATACGGCTGATGTAACTGCAAGTTAGCTGACACAGGACGGGCCAGGGACGCCGCTCTCTTGTCCTGAGACCCTTCCTCAGGACTTGCAGCCTCGTTTTCCACCACACACCTCTGCCCTCGCCCCCCAGTTGGAGAGGGAAAGTAATCTCGTTCTTCTTCTTATTTCCAAATCTCCAAGATCTAGCCAGTTGTCATGGAACACGCACTAACTGTGAGCCCCCGAGGACTTGGGAAAGGAAAGAAATGTGTGTGTGTGCAAGAGTGTGTGTGTGGCAGAGTGAACTCCAGTTGAATGATTACTGACAGGTCGCAGGCTTTCCTTAAATTGCCTGTTTTCTTCTCACAATAACCCTGCGTGGAAGTTATCCTTATATTCATTTTACAGATGAGAAAACTGGGGTTCAAAGAGGACAGTAACCTGGCATGGTCACACATTTAGGACAAGCAGACTCTGAATATGAGGGCGGGTCTTTCTGGCTCAAAAGTCTTTTTGTTGCTACTCTGATTTTGTTGGGGGCCGGGAGAACCTGAAATCGGGGATGATGGCACAGCAGGTGGACCAGCCTGCGCACATTTCAGCGTGACAGGAGTGAGTCGTCAAGCCTCAGTACAAATGTGAACATTCGTAGGGCATTTTCCAACAACTATACCATGAGCAGGGGAAGTGGAAAGTTTTCAGCACTATTTGCTTTAACCCTGAGGTCAGTGTAGAAGAGCTGATTGGAGACTTCAGTTATCAGCATCTTAATTAAAGACTGCAGGAACCCGCCATGGTGCTGTGATTAGGGATGTCTGAGACAAGCTCAGAACCGCTGTGGTTCACAGAGGCTGTGGGTTATCAGTGCCACGAGAATACAGAAGGCTTGCGTGGTCGTTAGGTGGGTAGAGAAAGGAAAGAATAAAGTTGTACGCTCTTTTCTCGATAGGGAGGGTTTTTCCTTCATTTTGCTCACAGTCTCACTTTTCTTTTAAATGCTAGCAACATAGATCACAAAGGGGCGAAAAGAAAGAGGAACAATTTTCTTCTTCCTAGGTATTATTTATGGCCCCTGTATTTTCTGGCTGCAGAGATGTTGCCACAAGGCAGCACTGTATGATTGTCCTTAGTCACCAAGCTGCATGGGGAGGCAAAAGTCACCTTATATAAAAATATCCCTCCTCCCTCCCTCCCTCCTCTCTTCTCTACCTCCCCTCTCTGCTCTCTGTAATCCCGTAACCCCTTTGCCCTCCACAGTGGGTTAGTTCCGCCCTCAGTTTGCACCTTTCCAATTTTGGCAATAAAAGAATGTCTGCTATTCTTTCTCTCTTCTTTGTAAATTTGTGTCAGTACAATGCTAATATAATCCAACATAATTGTGAAGTGAAATACTGCACAGGAAATAAAATCTTGCCCAGGAAAAAATCTTGCCCAGACAAGAGAGCACTGTCCCTGGTCGATATATTCTTAAGTCAAATAATTATAATAGAGTTCTGGTGACTAAAATTAGTATGCATGAATAAAAAATAAATTTCTATTAATCCTCATTTTTTAAGATAAAAATTCTAATAGAACGTTGAGATTTTGGTCCCCATTTTAAATAGATTTTGAAGGTCTTTTCCTGGTCCCAGTGACCCTGGGATAACTTGAACCCTTTATACTTTAATTAATGTCAGTAGCTCAGAGAAAAGAAGAAATAGCACAGCTTTGCAGTTTCAAGTTCTGGCAGCACTGTCTAACATGGTCCTCTGGGCGACACTGGTCCATGGAGAAGATAGTCTTGCTGAGGGATGTTGCCTAGCAGAGAAAAGCCCACTGTTCACGGGCTCAGAACTTCCTGGCCAAGCAAAGAACAATCTGCGTCTATTTCCTAGAGTGATACTGAAGTTCTTAGTGGTGATGCCACGTCTGCACCAGCCTGTCACTTAAGGAGCAAAAGCTGGCTGTGGTCTAGGGTTAAGAGAGCAGGACAAAGTAATGTCATTCTGAAGAGGTTGTGTAGGGGATCCTTATTCTTTTGGAGTTTAGACTCTGAATCTAAGGCCTTGATTGGACTTCAAGGGGTCAGGAACTCTTTGACACTGTATTAAAAATATACATGTATCTTACAGAGGATTTTTGGGGCAGTGGAACTGTTCTGTATGATACTAATGGAAAACCCGTAGACTATACAACACCAAGAGTGAACCCTGATGTAAACTATTTGGGTAATGTGATGCGTCAGTGTAGGTTCCTCAGGTGTAACAAGTGTACAGCTGTGGTGGAGTGGATAGTGGTAGAGGTTGTACATTTGTGGGGACAGCGGGTATAAACAGCAACCCTCTCTTCCAGAGTATTTAAATATGCCTGCTTATGACATTCACCTTTATAACTGGCCAAATGGAGAATGAGGAATGATGTCCTCAATGTATTCATCTAAAAAAAATCACAGCCTTATAACTAAGTCTAAAATCTCTCTTTATCTTCCCCAAAGCTATTCCCCTCTCCTTTCTTCTTTCAATGTGAACACATATAAAACCACTTCTGTCCTTTCAACTGCAGCCAAATATTTGCTACTGCAGGTTGAGCACAGTGTGTTTAGCCATTTCACTGTTGCTGATCATTTCAGTGGTTTCCCCCTTTGCAGCGGCAGAAGCAATGCTGCAATGAATATCCTTGTGCGTGTGTGCAGACATTTTCCAGGGAAGATACCTAAGAATTAGAATTGCATGTATTGTAATGTACACTGCTAAAAACTTTGCAAAAGATTAAACAATATGCTCCCACTAGCAGTGTATGAAAACATGTATTTCTATACCCTTAGTCCAACTTTTAATATTATCAAATTTGAAAAGGTATGACAATCTGAAAATGGTATCTAGTTATATTAATTTGTATGTTTCTAGTTATTAATCAGTTCTACATGTTTTGTATGTCTATTGGCCATCTGCATTTCCCTTTTCGTAAATTTCCTTTTTATATCCTTTGCCAATTTCTTCCCCGTATTGTTTATCCTTTCTGTTTTTATTTATGAGTTATTTCTGTATTGTTCGTACTATTTTTTTGCTGTTATTTATGTTGTAAACATTTCCTCCCAGTTTGTTTCATATATTTAATTTTGTTTATGATGTCTTGATTGCTGTTGTCTTAACTTTAACGTACTCAACATTATTCTTTTTCTATTTATTTCTTGTTCAGTAAGTCCTTCTCAGTCCCTAAGTTCATGTAGATCGTAAATGTGTTTCCCTATATTTCTCTCAGTAATTTCATAATTTTAAAGTCTTTGATTCACCTGAGACTTATTTTCAAGATGACACAAGATAGAAATCTTTATTCTGCCTGCCCGCCACCAGAGGAATAGCCAATTTTCCTGACACTGTTCCTTGAAAAGCCCACCATTCCTTCACTGGTTTGAACTGAATTCACTAGCTATAGCAAAGGGAATGATTTATGGTTGCTCAGAATGTACCATGCTATTTTCCCTTGCTGTGCCTTCCCCGCTACATGACTCTTGCATGGTCTAATGCCTGCTTCTTCAAAACGAAATTTAAAAATTAGCCTTCCATCCTCAGGTAGACTTCCTCATCCTCCTAGTCACACCCTTGCTTAAAACCTGCTGATAACTTCCATTTAGAATAAAATCCACTCTTTACCGTGGTCAACAGGCCATATGAGAGCTGTCTACTCTTAGATGCCATCTCCTGCACCGCTTTCCCTCTCCCCCTGCCCCCGCCCTCCTTCGCTCACTCATCTCCAGCCTCACTGGGCTTTTGCTGTTCCTCCAGCACTCCAAGCCCTGGTCCTTAGCACTTGCTGACCACTCTGCCTGGACTTATTTTTCCTTGACATGGTCTGTGCCTTCTTATCCTCCACGTCTCAGTTCAAAAATCTACTCTGCAGAGAGCTCTTCCCAGATCACCCTCTCCAACCACATCACCGTTCTCTATCTTCTGTATTTTCTTGTTATCATCATTGGACATCTTACATGTTTCCTTACACATCATCCAGCTTTCCCACTTGAACGAATGCTCCATGAAGACAGGGACATTTTTTCCTGCCTCATCCACCATGTTGAAGCCTGATACGTAGCAGAAAATTAATGAATGTTCAATGAATGGCTGTCATTTCCATGCTCCTGAAGGGATTTGCGCTTACCTCTTTCATAGCAGTCCCCACACCAGTTTAATTGGGTTTTTCTTGCCTGACTTGTCCTCTGAGCCTCTTGAAGGATCATGACTTTTCCCTTAAGAACATTCTTCTTGCCTTTGGGTTGATTCCAGGGCTTTTCCCTGAGCATGAAATGTTGATGACTAGAAAAAGATCACTTTTTTCCTTGTCCTTTAGGAATGGATTAGATAAATGTTGTTCAACACAATGTATACTTTCCCATCAACAGCTGGTTGCATCTAAGAAAAATGCCATCAAGGATGATATCTTTGGTTGTGAAGACTTTGTAGATAATCAGCACTAAAATTGATTTTTAGTTTTAACTTCTAGTGCTGAGAGTCTTCTAAGTCAGAGTCAAAGCTATTTAACTGGAACGGGGTGTTTCCGAGGTCTCTATTTGCATGTGGTTTATGGTAAATCAGAGGCGCTCCATACACTGTGAACTTCCTGTGACACACAGTATCTAAACAAGTAAAAACTGATAACCAGAAAGTCGGAGTCCGAGCTACCAGTCACTAAGTGCCTTATCACATTAAAAACAAACAGCACATACCACTGCTGAAATTATTCCTGGGTCCTTAAAAAAGGCTTAGGTTACAGATCACACAAATAAACATAAAGTAAAATAAACATTTTGTCCCTGTTTCCACTGATGCTTAAGGCTTAAACGTTGTATCACCAGGCTTCTTCCTTTCCTTTCTCCTTTCTGTGTGCTGGACTCAAGTTCCTGCTTTCAATCTCTACAGACACAACTGTGGTATGTGCCTGGTCAACCCACTGTAGCAAAAAATTTCCTGAATTTCCCTCCTCCTTGTACTGCTTACCCTTCCTGTCCCGCTTTTTCATTAGAGTAATCTTCTTGAAGATACTGGGTTGGCCAAAAAGGCTGTATGGTTTTTTCCATAAAATAAAAGACACATTTTTTTAGGCCTACCTAAAAAAAAAAGAAACATTTCAAACAAACAGCCTAACCCTACACCTACAAGAACTCGAGGATCAACAACAAAGACAGCCCAGAGCAAGCAGAAGGAAGGAAATAACCAAGATCAGAGCAGAATTAAATGACATAGAGACTAAAAGCACAATTCTAAGGATCAATGAATCCAGGAGCTGGTTCTTAGAAAAGATAAACAAAATCTACAAGCCTTTAAGGAGGCTCATCAAGAAAAAAAGAGAGAGGACCCAAATAAGCACAATCAGAAATGAAAGAGGAGAGATTACAGCTGACACCACAGAAATACAAAGGACTGTAAGAAATTACTATAAAGAACTGTATGCCAAGAAATCTGAAAACCTAGGTGAAACGGATAAGTTTCTAGAAGAATATAATCCTCCAAAACTCAATGACGAAGAAGCAGAAAGCCTGAACAGACCAATAACAGCAGATGAAAATGAAGCAGTAATCAAAAAACTCCTGACACACAAAAGGCCTGGACTGGATGGTTTCACAGGAGAATTTTACAAAGCATTTAATGAAGAGCTAACCCCTATCCTTCACAGACTATTCAAAAAAATCCAAAATGCTGGAAGACTCTCATGAAGCCAGCATCATCCTAATCCCAAAACCAGATAAAGACACAACAAAGAAAGAGAACTTCAGGCCAATATTGCTGATGAACATAGACGCTAAAATCCTCAACAAAATGTTGGCAAAATGTATCCAACAACACATTAAAAAGATCATACACCATGACCAAGTGGGATTCATCCCAGGGATGCAAGGAGGGTTCAACATTTGCAAATCAGTAAATGTAATACATCACATAAACAAAAGCAAAGACAAAAATCACATGATCATATCAATAGATGCAGAAAAAGCATTTGATAAGGTGCAACACCCATTTATGATAAAAACACTTAACAAAGTGGGAATAGAGGGAGCATTCCTCAACATAATAAAGACCATATATGAGAGACCTACAGCTTACATCATACTCAATGGGCAAAAACTAAAATCTTTCCCACTAAGATCAGGAACAAGACAAGGTTGTCCACTTTCACTACTTCTATTCAATATAGTATTGGAAGTCTTAGCCACAGCGATTAGACAAGAAAAGGAAATAAAAGGCATCCAACTCGGAAAGGAGGTAACAAAACTATCATTGTTTGCAGATGACATGATAGTGTACATAGAAAATCCTATAGACTCGGGCAAAAAACTGCTCGACCTAATAAATGAATTTGGCCAAACAGCTGGATACAAAGTCAATATCCAGAAATCAAAGGCATTTTTGTATACCAACAATGAAACAGCAGAAGCAGAAATCAAGAAAAAAGTCCCATGCGATATAGCAAAAAGAAAAATAAAATACCTAAAAATAAACCTAACCAAGGAGGTAAAAGACCTGTATGCAGAAAACTACACAACACTGAAGAAGGAAATCAAGGAAGACACAAACAAATGGAAACGTATACCGTGTTCATGGATTGGAAGAATTAACATCATCAAAATGTCCATACTACCCAAAGCAATTTACAGATTCAATGCAATACCTATTAAAGTACCAATGGCATATTTCACAGACATAGAACAAACACTTCAAAAATTTATATGGAACCATAAACGACCTCAAATAGCTGCAGCAATCTTGAGAAAGAAGAGCAAAGTAAGGATCACAATACCAGGTACCAAATTGTATTACAAGGCCACTGTAGTCAAAACAGCCTGGTACTGGCCTAAAAACAGGCATATGGACCAGTGGAATAGAACAGAGAGCCCAGAAATAAACCCTAGTCTCTATGGTCAATTAATATTCGACAAAGGGGGCAGCAATATAAAATGGAGCAAAAATAGCCTCTTCAACAAGTGGTGTAGGGAGAACTGGACAGCTACGTGCAAAAAAATGAAACTCAAGCACCAACTTACACCATACACAAAAATAAATTCAAGGTGGATAAAAGATTTAAATATAAGCTGTGACACCATTAAAGTCCTAGAGGAGAACATAGGAAAATCTCAGATATTTCATGCAGCAACATTTTTACTGATATGTCCCCTAAAGCAAGGGACATAAAGGAAAGAATAAACAAATGGGATCTCATCAAAATAAAAAGCTTCTGCATGGCTAAAGAAAACAGTATTAAAATAAAAAGAGAACCGACTGTGTGGGAAAACATTTGCCAGTGATACCTCAGACAAGGGTTTAATCTCCAAAATATATAAAGAACGTACACAACTCCACTCTAAGACAAGCAACCCAATTAAAAAATGGGCAAAGGTCTTGAAAAGACACTTCTCCAAGGAGGACATACAGAGGATCCAGAGACACATGAAAAGATGCTCAGTATTGCTAGCTGTCAGAGAGGTGCAACTTAAAACCACAATGAGATACCACTTCACACCGGTCAGAATGGCCATCATAAACAAAGCAACAAACAACAAGTGTTGGAGAGGTGGAGAAAAGGGGACCCTAGTGCACTGTTGGTGGGAGTGCAGACTGGTACAACCACTGTGGAAAGCAGTATGGAATTTTCTAAGAAAACAAAAAATGGATCCACCTTTTGACCCAGCAATTCCACTGCTTGGATTATATCCTAAGAACCCTGAAACACCAATCCAAAAAAACCTATGCACCCCAATGTTCATAGCAGCACAATTTACAATAGCCAAGTGTTGGAAGCAACCTAGGTGCCCACCAGTAAACGAATGGATCAAGAAACTATGGTACATTTACACAATGGAATTCAATGCAGCAGAAAAAAAGGAGTTCCTACCTTTTGCAACAGCTTGGATGGAACTGGATAGCATATGCTAAGCGAAATAAGCCAGGCAGTGAAAGACAAATACCATATAATCTCACCTTTAACAGGAACCTAATCAACAAAACAAACAAAGAAGCAAAATATAACCAAAGACACTGAAATTGAAAACAGGCTGACAGTGACCAGAGGGGAGAGGGGAGGGAATTTCAGGGGAAAAGGGGAAGGGTTTAGAGCAACAAGTATAAAAGACATGTGGACAAACACTAGGGGGCGGGGAAATAGGAGGGAGGTGGGGAGGGCTGGGGTGGTGGGCTGGGATGGGAGTAAAAGGAAGAAAACCATACAAGAACAACAATTAAAATAAAAATAAATAAATAAATGAAATGAATCTAACTTAAAAAATAAAAGATATTTTTTAAATTTTCACCAATAATTTTATTGATTTGGACATTTTGAGTATGTTGTCTATCTGCCACATGACAGACCACTGATTTTCTCAATTAATGCCTCAAGTTGATTGCTGTCAACTTCAACTGGTCTACCTGAACATGGAGCATCGTGCCAGAGAGAAATCTCCAGTATGAAACTACGCAAACCACTTATGACATGTTTGATCACTCCCAGCACCTTCTCTATACACTGCACAAGTCTTTTTTTGTGTTTCAGTCACGTTTTTACTTTTCTTGAAATAATAAAGCATGATAAGCTAAAAATATTACTTATCTTTTTCCATCTTCAATATTAAAATGGCTACACAAAAATTCACCAATTTTGCTAAGTTTTTTGAAAATATATGCTGATATGACAGCTGTCACAATACAATCTTGCAAAATTGTTTCGAATGAAGTTAAAGACAACTAAGTGCTGCTAGAGCCATCTTACAAAAACCGAAGGAACTTTTTGGCCAACCCAATAGATTTCATTTTGCCACTCAACATTTCCAGTAGTGCCTCATTGAACAGTTAGGGCCTCCAAACATCTTATGGGAAGAAATTAATTTCTCTTCAAAGTCTTAAAAATGTACGTGTGTATGTTTGTGAGTGGGTAAGAAAGAATTGCTGTATAAACTTGCAAATCTTTATCAATAAGGAAGCTTTTCACATATACAATTTCATTCAATCTTTTTTTCATTATGAAATATTTCCAACATGCAAAAAATGAAGTAATATAATCAACTCCCTTGTATTTACCATGCCCCTCTGCCCAGGTTAAGAAGGAAGGCATTACAGGTGCTGCGGAGATTCCCTCTGTACTTGCCCAGTTGCTCTGCGCCACGGTTCTGGATGCAGGTGTGACACTTCCTTGCATGTCTCTGTGGGTTACAGCAGAGAGCACAAGCTTTTTCTATAAAGGCCACATGGTGAATATTTCAGGCTTTGCAGACCAAGTGGCCTGTGTAGCACCTACTTAACTCTGCCACTGTTGCGTGAAAACAGCCATAGAGACTGTGTAAACAGAAGGGCAAATTTGGTCCTTGGCAGGCTGAATTTGGCCCATGAGTCATAGCTTGCTGATGCCTGCATTAGAGCGTCAATGATAATATGTAGCATTGTTTTGCATATCTTTAAACATACAAGTTTTTATCCAACTGTATGTATTATTCTGCAACCTAATTCTTATGCTTAATATGATGTTTTTCAGTTTATCAATATGAGTACATAGAGTCCTAGTTTCTTCACTTTAAGTGCTGCATAGTATTTGATCGCGAATATATTGTTTCTTTATTGTGTTCATTCTCTTGTCGATGGACATTTATGCTGTTTCCAATTGTTTACGATTGGAAACAATTCAGTGAATATTTTTGTGCGTTATCCTATATATATGTGTGAAAACATTGATGATTCACCTTTTACTCTTTATAGCATCCATATTATTTAAATTTTTAAACCCTTATTAAGCTGAAGCTCAGAGTGTAGTGTGTGGAGGGGGATGTTACATGAATAGTTCCAGGTCATACATGAAGCTGTAAAAGGTTAAAACCGGGTTTCCATCCTAATCTTCTCATGCCTCACCATGGCATTTCTGCTAGACCACAGCTATTATTTAAGTGTGTGCAGAATACTACTCGCTGTGAAAGGGAGATGCAAAAGAAATATGATCTATGATTTCTGCCTTCTGGGAGTTTACAATCTGGGGATAAAGGGGAGAAGACAAGACCAATGCGGTCAAATTATTAATTACCTCGAGGTGGGGGAGGGAGGAAGGTGAATGGCAGGAGAAGTATCCATGAAGAAGTGGAGGCATACGTGGAAAAAAGTCTACAAAGCTAAGGGATATGAGTACCTTTGAGTGACTTGAGATATACCTTGCCCCTGAAAGACAAAAAATGAATATTATAAAGATGTAGATCTTCCTCCCTAAATATGTGTTTGGTACCATCTCAGATTCTCAATGAAACTTTCTTTAAAAAAATGTGACACAAGATATGTGATAGTTTATCACGGAGAACAAAAAGGTGAGACTATCTTAAGAAATGTTGAGCCCTGGCTGGTGTAGCTCAGTGGATTGAGCGCGGGCCTGCGAACCGAAGGATCGCGGTTCGATTCCCAGTCAGGGCACATGCCTGGGTTGCCAGGCCAGTTCCCGGCAGGGGACATACAGGAGGCAACCGCACATTGATGTTTCTCTCCCTCTCTCCTTCCCTTCCCCTCTAAAGATAAATAAATAAAATCTAAAAGAAAAAAAAATCTTTAAAAAAAATTAAAAAAAAAAAAACCTTTTTAAAAAAAAAAAAAGAAATGTTGAAAAAGAATAAACAATAATAGGAAAGGGTGATATTGGTGCAAGATGTAACTGCATGATCCATGAAAAACTACATTCAGTTTTGATCAAAGAAGCTTCATAAATCAGTATGAAAGGGAAAAAGTATTTAACAAACAATTCTAAGAAAAATTTACCTTGTGCCATAAATGAAAAATAAAAAGCAATAAAGGAAAGCTTTACATGTGGTTAACATGTTTAACTGTATACAATATAAACTTTTCAGATAAAGATAAGTAAAAGGCAAATGAAAATATTCATAGCAAATATACCAGAATGCTAATACATTCAAGATACGAAGAACTCTTGTAAGTCAATAAAAAAGACGAACACTTCCGTAGAAAAATGATAAAGGATATAAACACAAAGTAGAAACTACTCCATATAGACAATGAGGATGTAATGTTTTTTCAATTTTACTAATCAAAGAAATGCAGTTTTGTATAGTGAGATAGGATTTGTCACCTAGTAAATAGAAAAGATTGTTCCCAATGAGAGTAGTAATGCCCGTGAGGGTGCGATGAGAAAGGGACTGTTATTCACTGCTGGTGGGAGTGTAAATTGGAAAAAAAGTTATAGAATGCAACTTGGCATTTAAAAACACTTTTCTGTATTGTCTGAATTTTCTGCAGTGGCCCTTTTATTTAAAAAATACTTTCATTTAAAACAAATTTTAACAATTTTCAGGAAAGCAGAGTAAATTCAGCTATTTTCCATTATCTGCTCTGATTCTGAACTTTAATCCTTTGTGTATTAACAAATAATTAGATCCATGTAAATAGAAATGGTGGCTTCCCATTATCTGGGCTTTTCTTAGTAACATCGGAGAATTCTTAGTCTCTTCCCATCTGCAGTTTCTCAAGTTTCATTATTTAAACAGAAATTTTAACTCTGTTCCTAAGGAGGCATTTTTCCGCTAATGCATGTGCTCTGCCGGTGTTTGCTGTGGCTGTTACTCGACAGTGGCATCTTCCTTTCTTACCTGCATGCTCGCTTCCACAATAGGTCACATTTTCTAGTTGTGCTCTTTGGCATGAGGAGAAATGTGCCACCCTATTTGTAAAGAAAGTCTCATAGGTGCTAATAATAAGTTGTAATAAATTCAGTCCAGAAGAATTTTATTTAAACACTTAAAATCATAAAGTCACTAGAAAATTTTCTTTTAATTTTATTTATTTTATTTTTAGGTAGAGGTGAAGGAAAGGAGAAAGAGGGAGAGAGAAACATCAATGTATGGTTGTCTCTCACATGCCGCCTACTGGGGACCTGACCTGCAACCCAGGCATGTGCCCTGACTGGGAATTGAACTGGCAACGCTTTGGTTCACAGGCTGGCACTCAATTCACTGAGCCACATGAACCAGAGTGAAATTATTTTAAAATCCAAATTTATATACATATTTTAGTTGCAAAAAGCTATGAAAGGATGATCAGTAGTAGATATTCAGTTATTAAAAAATGTGCTACATTAGGATAAAATGCTGCAGGAAAGTGGAATAAAATGTGAACTCAAGGAAGGACAGGAACGATTAAAAATTTTCCAAGTGTTAAAGAACACCTTCTCATATTCCTTAGAAGGATGAGGGAGGATATTAAGTTACTGCAGTATTTAAATTTAAGAGTAATTTAACAACATTTAAAAACAGCAATTTTTACAATTTTTCAGAAAATTTTTTGCATCTATTTTATTTTTTAGATGTCAGTCCAAAAATGTGTTGAGGAAACATATTGTTTTGCAAACTTCTTGTATGGAGGCAAATGAAAATTCCCATTGCTCATTCTCAGTCTATAAAATGATTCTTTATATGCAAGAGAGTATTTGAAGGGGGAAAAAAAGACTCCAGAGCTGAGGTCCGGGGTCTCTTGGGAGTTACTCATCCTATTGCAATTTTTACCCCAACAAGGGGATAAAGAGTGTGAGAAAATAAAAGACCCAAAAGTAACCCTGATTAAAGAAACAGTGTACATGGAAACACTTGCCATATACTTGGGACCTACTAGGTGCTATTTAAATGAAAAGCCAATTTTGGCTAAAGCTGCCAATCCTAAGAAGGAACTGTTAAGAGGCAAAGAAGACCCCACCATTATGAGATGTATATAATTAAGTGGGTTTACATCTTCAAGGTATTCATTACATTTATTCATAGTTTACTTAGGATATTACTAGATTTAAAAAAAATCTCTTCTCTTTTTTATGGCAGAGATTAACAATGTTTTCTTGCAAAGGGCTAGATAGTAAACGTTTTTGGCTCTTGAGGGCCATAGAGTTATGTTGCAACTCTTCAACGCTGCCATTGTAGAGGGAAAGAAGTGTAGATAATCCATAAACCAATAGATGTGCCTGTGTGCCAATACAACTTTATTTATGAACACTTAAATGTGAATTTCATGTAATTATATGTGTCATGAAATATTCTTCTTTTAATTTTTTCAGCTGTTTGAGAATGTAAAACCATTCTTAGCTCACAAGTGGTACAAAACCAGGCAGCTGACCAGTGTGGCCTGCGGGCAATAGTTTGCCAAACTCCAGTTTAAGGTACAGTGTTTCAGGGCCCTTTACGCTATAAGTGGGCACGGCATGCTGAAGGGCACACAAGAAACTGACCATTGTGGTAGTGTTTTGGTAAGGGAAATGGGTGATGGAGCTGAAGAAGGACCTATTTTTTCAGTGTACTATTTCAATTGCTTACTGTGTGCTTCTGTCGCTATTGAAAAAAATCACATTTCCTTTTCTTTAAGCCCCTTCAGGAATCATAACCCCAACAAACCTGACTTGAGCAGACTGCCACCTGTCTAGATTCTGGAGGGCTCTGCTGTTAGTTCTTTGGGGGCACACACATAGTGGGCCTCTGGCCATGGGTAATAATTCAAATGTTACTGAATTAGGGGAATGGGACTTTTGTTTGGGTCAGGGTGATAAATTCTGTTCTTTGCGCCAATAGAAGAATGAAATTCTTATCTTTCCAAATGAAATTCAGAAAGAACGTGAATGTCAGGGCATTTGGTGGAACTAAGAAAAAAAAATACAAATCATTTAATTGAGGTAACATTTCTCGAGGGTCTATTGTGTGCCAGGCACTGGAATTGAAGATGCCAAGGTGATATGAATATATAGAGGAAAACATAGTGTAAGAATCCAAAATGAAGATGATCGTACCTGGAAAATATTAGAGAGCATTGATGTACCATGTTAAGGATGGGGAGTTTGATGAACATGACTAAAAGTCAAAAAAGACAAATATGGGGAAAGGTTAGCATGGAAGGAAATGTAAGAGTCAGAGAACTGAAATCTCCTGTTTTTTAAAGACCAGAGCAACTGGGTCTTCAGGGAAAGCTGAAATTTCCTATCACAAAAATAAGAGATACTTGCCCTGGCTGGTGTAGCTCAGTGGATTGAGCGCGGGCCTGCGAACCGAAGGATCGCGGTTCGATTCCCAGTCAGGGCACATGCCTGGGTTGCCAGGCCAGTTCCCAGCAGGGGACATACAAGAGGCAACCGCACATTGATGTTTCTCTCCCTCTCTCCTTCCCTTCCCCTCTAAAGATAAATAAATAAAATCTAAAGGAAAAAAAATATATATATATATATAAAAATTCAAAAATTTAAAAAAAAAATAAGAGATACTCAATATGGAACAATAGTTGTATAAATTTTGAGAGACTTTTCAATCCACTTATACAATATGCAGACACATACATAATTATAAATAGTTCAGGTATATAAACATATACACATTGAGCTGGTCAAGATGGAGATGCAGGTAAACACACTTCTCCTTCATGCACAACTATAGCAAAAAATACAAGTAGACTACAAAACAAATATCACCTAGATTTGTCAGAAAATTGAGCTGTGTGGAAGTCTGACAATCAAGGGTTTAAAGAAGCCACGTTCATCCAGATGGGTGGGAGGGGTGGAGATGCAGAGAGGCACAGAGAGGCATCGAGAGATGCGTAGAAAGTGAAGAGGTGGAGAGGCTCGGAGAGGTATGGAGACGAAGAATGGTGCAGAGAAACGCAGATACAGGAATGGGCAGTCCTACATCCGCCCATGGTGGATAAAAAATGGGAGGGATGTCTTGGGAGTGAGGGGTCCCAGCCCCAGTCCTGACCACCCAGCCCAGGGTTCCAGTGTCAGGAAGATAAGTCCCCATAACTTCTGGCTATAAAAACCAATGAAGGCTGAGGTGGTGTAAGAAACTGCGAGATTCTCAAGAGACTCATCCTAAAAGGCCCACCATGGACTTAGGACTCATGCAGATTCACTCCCTCTAGTGTTCAGCACCAGGGCAGCAGCCGGGAGGGCACCAGTGGCATATGGGGAGAGGATGAAGTGTGAGTGTCAGGAGACAGGAAAACTCCAGAGACTCCAGAGGCCAGGCAGCAGCATTGTCCCCTCTGCAAGTCCCCCCCCCCCCCGCCCACAGAGCAACAGAGTAGCGACATGGGTTGCCCTGCCTTGGCAATTACCTAAGGCTCCACCCCATACAACTTAACAGGTGCCCTTTTCTACAGTAGGCTACACTACTACTACAGGAAGTCAAAACAGCTCTACCTAACTAACACACAGAAATACAGGGAGGCTGCCGAAATGAGGAGACAAATATGGCTCAAATGAAAGAATAGAACAAAACTCCAGAAAAAGAACTAAATGAAATGGAGATTAGCAACCTATCAGATGCACAGTTCAAAACATGGTTATCAGGATGCTCCAGGAACTCATTGGGTACTTCAGTGGCATAAAAACAGACCCAGCAGAAATGAAGGTTACACTAAGTGAAATAAAGAAAAATCTACAGGGAACCAGCAGTGGAGGGGATGAAGCTGAGAATCTAATTAATGATTTGGAACTCAAGGAAGAAAAAAACATTCAATCAGTACAGCAGGAAGAAAAAAAATATTAAAAAAAAAAAAAAAGCATAGGCTTAGGAACCTCTGGGACATTTTTAAATGTACCAATATCTGAATCATAGGGGTACCAGAAGGAGGAGAGGAAGAACAAGAAATTGAAAACTTATTTGAAAAAAATAATGAAAGAAAGCTTTCCTAATTTGGTGAAGGAAATAGACACACAAGTCCAGGAAGCACAGAGTCCCAAACAACTTGGATCTAGAGGACCACACCAAGACACATCATAATTAAAATGCTAAAGGTTAAAGATAAAGAGAAAATGTTAAAAGCAGCAAGGAAAAAGCAGAGAGTTCTTGCAAAGGAGTTCCTGTAAGACTATCAGCTGATTTCTTGAAAGGAACTTTGGAGGCTAGAAAGCACTGGTAAGAAGTATTCAAAGTGATGAAATGCAAGGACCTACAACCAAGATTGCTCTATCCAGAGCTACCATTTGGAATGGAAGGGCAGATGAAGTGCTTCCCAGACGAGGTAAAACTGAAGAAGTTCATTACCATCAAGACTTTATTATATGCAATGCTAAAAGGAATTATATAAGAAAAAGATCAAAACTATGAACATTAAAATGGCTATAAATTCACAACTATCAATAATTGAATCCAAGTGACAAACTAAGTGAACAACCAGAACAGGAACAGAATCATAGATAGGGAGATGATTTGAAGGGTTATCAGTTGGGAGGGGGAAGGGGACAAATGTGGGGAAAGGTGCCGGCATTAAAGAAGCACACATTGGTAGGTACACAGTAGACAGGGGAATGTTAACAACAGTGTAGGTAATGGAGTAGCCAAAGAACTTACATGCATGACCCATGGACGTGAACTAAGGGAAGAATGCTGGAGGAAAGGGGCATACCAAGTGGACAGGCACAAAGGGGAAAAATGGGACAACTGTAACAGTATAACCAATAAAATATATTAAAAATAAAAAATATTTATACACATTGAATATATACATAACAATTCACTACACATATTAAAACTTGAATTTCCCAAGTCCTCAAACAGCTTGTGAGGATGAATGAGGGCCCATTAATAACAACTTTTATTGGCTTATTCTTTAGGACTTTCAGCTCCCTACCAGAGTCTTCCTCCCTGCAAGTATTTCTGGAGTGCTCTGGGATCTCCTCATGTTTGTTCATAATCCAGTCTGCTCTGGCCACTTATCTGATATTTTCTGCATGCATTGGAGAGAGCAGGACCCAACCACTGGTCACAGCTCCTCTGCTGGACATTCTCATGGATTATGGTGACACCTCAGCAGCCACAATCTGTGAAATCTGGGGCTATTTCACAATTGCCCCAGAATGGCCCTGAGTCCTGTTGGGGTCAAAGTTCCACTGTGACATGTGACAGAGTTGTTGGAGGGTGAGGCTGGAGTTGAAATGAGGTCTCTGTCCTACTTATTGTGTTCTGTTAGAAAGGTCTTTCTTATACCTCAATGTGTCCAAGCTTCATTGTCATTTTTAACTTTCTCCCTTTTCACACCAGGGTGGCAAGAAGTCCTCCTTAATCTAGTACAGGTTGGTCAAACACTGTGCTACATTGAGAATCACACATTCCTCTGATGACCATGGCTTTGCTTTGGGGTGAAGGTCATGCTTCCTGTCTCCCTCTGACTTTAGAATGAGTTTTCTTCCAATAAGTGCTTTGGCTTGCTGGACAGTAGACTTTGGTAGGACCATGCCATGCCAATGGTTCACCCCATGGACCCGAATATGTCTGCATTCCCACAGTGGACACAGTTTGTATCCTTTCACAGGAAATTCTCTCCTTTCATAAATTCTACAGCCCCTCTGGTGTGTTCTCATCAATTCAGATGTGCCCTGTAGAGTACTGCCCATCGTGAAGAAATGTCTACAGGTAGCATAGACCTTATCATTGTTTAACTAGGCGGTTCAATGTTGTTATTAAAAATATGGGTTCTTCAATATCAGTGAACAAACAAAATAGAAACAGACTCATAGATGCAGAGAACAGATTGATGGCTGCCAGAGGGGAGGGGTGTTGGGGGGCTGGTTGAAAAAGGTGAAGGGATCGAGAAGTAAAATTTGTAGTTACAAAATAGTCATGGGACTCTAAAGTACAGCATAGGGAATAGAGTCAGTAACATTATAATAATTGGATGGTGCCAGTTGGGTACTGGGAATATCAGGGGGAACAACTTGGGGAATATAATATCATTGTCTGAGTAAATGTCCCTGTGCTACACCACTGAAACTAATGCAGGATAACATTGAATGTAAACCGTAGTTGAAGAAAATTTAAAGTAAAATAAAAACTGCCATTGAAACCACAGCCTCCCTCAGCTGCTTCCTTATCTTGACTCCTTTTCACGTGACCTCTCTGTTAGGGCACCCTCATCTTCACCGTTCTCAATAGCTTTGAGTACACCATGTAATTGTCTGTACATTTGCGTGATTATTTTCTAATGTCTCTGTTCCTCATTAAGCTTGATGTCATAGATCATGGGTGCTTTTCCCCTTTCATCATTTTATTTCCAAAGATCCAGGACAGAGCTTAGTGCTGAATAAGTCCTCGGCACATGTACTTCGAAAGCATGAATCTGAATGAATGCGGTGAATGTGGTTTGGTGGACTGCCCCCCCAGCAGCCACATCTGCTACCCACCTCTGCTGGAACTGGATCATTTCGCTGAGTGAGAGAGAGAGAGAGATATGAATAGTAGGACAGTTCTAATGTAATAAATACTAGTCCAATAACCCCCCCACATTCTCTTCCTGAATAGAAAATATAAATATTTATATATTTGTAAGCAAAGTGATTTCCTTGTGGAGATAGGATAAAAAGGTTTGAAAATAATCCTCAGAAAACAGCCTTGGAAAGGAGGTTCTGATAGCACATATTTTTACTATTTGACCTTTCAAATTACTTCTTCAGGGAGGTAGAAGGTATACTGGAAGGAAGAAAAGAAGGAAGGAAAGAAGACCGAGAGATATAACTGAAAGTGAACACTACTGCTCTTGGGTTCTTGGATTAATTCTGTACATCTCCTCAGGATGAAACTTCAGACATTCTGGTGAGATTTACCATTATTTTTTTCTGTTTATCATAACTTCTTTTTATCCCAGATAAATAAATGGCCAAGGTAGACCATGAGACTGAAAATGGAAATCCCTTAAATTTTCTCTAAAAGGCAACGATAAACATCTTGGGGAAATACTTTCTGAATTTTTGATTTGCTGACATAATGCCTACTCGACTTAAGAAAATTCCAGTAGAAAGTGGTCTTAAATTACTTTTGTGTCTGTGCAAAAAACTGTTTAATTTTAGAATGAAATTTAAGATATTAAATCATTGATTCGAGGCCTTTATATTTGTGTCTGTTTTTTTCTGTATGTAAAAAAAAATAAAGACAACCAAAATGCCGTCACACTTTGCCCAAATTTCCCAAGTGTTGAAATTTAAATGAGAATATATGATGTTTTTCTATATAAATTAGAGAGTATCTCTTCCAAAAGCACATACCCTGGACATGTATACGTTCAAATTAGGTGTAAAAATGAGAAATAGTGACAGCAAATACACGCAGAAAGGCCTTGGCAAATGACAAGAGGGAGCCCTTCACTGTTTTGTAAATTAGTTTGCACTCTCACCCTCTTTCTTAACTATCTTCCTCCTCTTCCCTAAACTCTCTATTTATTTATTTGCCTTTCAGGGTGTGTTTTTGAAGACCACAATAACAAAGGTGCATTCTCAAGTAGAAAAGTTTGGATGGGATCAAAAATGAATCTCATCCAACACTCTCACTTACCTGCCACGGATGAATTTTCTCTTTCTGATCATTTATTTGGTAAGTTGTCAAGTTCATTTAAATCTATCAATATATACAACGAACCACGATTTAGAAACGCATGAGAAAAAAACTTAGACGGTGAGTGCAACAAAGAGTCCAGAAAAGGCTTTTGTTCCTTCTAAGTCCTCAGTTAACGTTAGCTACTATGCAGGGATAGAGGGAGATGGAACCTTGGATTCATTGAACCTCCTGGTCCTCTATTTTATAGATGAGAACAACAGGGCTTGCCCAAGGCCACGAGGCCAGATAATTAACAGAGCTGGGAGTAGAAACAAATTCCAGCTCTGGGGCTGCGTCTGATCTTATTGCAGAGTGCACTAAATTATGAAATCATGATTCTTACGGTTTAATATTATACCCATTAAAGGCTGAGGTTACTTAGGTTATAGCTCTGCAATAGGTTTCCTACCCACCATCCTTCTGGTGCTGGGGCCATCTATGGCACCATGTCAGGGTTAGTCATTTAAACTGGCACGAGGACAAGTTGTACTAAGTGGTTTCCAGTAGATCTGTAACTAGATAGTACCATAAAATAATATATCGCTCCACTTTATGCATTTATGGAAAAAGTCTCATTACAAATAGTTTTAATTGGGAATATCAGCAAAGACTCATCAGAAGTAAATTTTGGATAGAACAGGGAAGTTTTGTGCCACCCTTAAAATCGTTCCTTTTTGCATAGTAGCCGTGTTAGGAGAGCTTGGCTCTGACCAGTGTGGCTCAGTTGGTTGGGCTTCGTCCCACAAAACAAAAGGTAGCCAGTTCAATTCCCAGTCAGAGCACACGCCTGGGTTGTGGCCCAGTCCCCAGCTGGAGGCATGTGAGAGGCAACCAAATGATGTTTCTCTCTCACGTCAATATTTCTCTCCTCTTTCTTCCTCTTTTCCCCTCTCTATAAAAACAAATGAATAAATATATTTTTCAAAGATTTTATTTGTTTAATTTTGGAGAGAGGGAAAGGAAAGGAGAAACAGAGGGAGAGAAACATCAACATGTGGTTGCCTCTCACGCGTTCCCTACTGGGGACCTGGCCCACAACCTAGGCATGTGCCCTAACTGGGAATTGAACCAGTGATCCTTTGGTTCATAGGCCCATGCTCAATCCACTGAGCTATACTAGCTAGGGCTGAATAAAATATTTTTTAAAAAGAGAGAGCACTTGAATACTCCCAGTTATTCACTCTACATTAATATATGGACCATGATAGATAATGATAGTGAAAATGCAAACACTTGAAATTCCACAAAAGTCAGTGTTTGAAGGCACAATCCCCTATTTGATTGCAGACACCCATAGGAGATGTTAATAGTTTATGCTATTGCGTACGAGTCATTAGCAACTTAGTGTATAATGGTTTATCAGGTCCTTCCAAGGGGAGGTCATTATTTATATTACCTGTTTATATGTCTACCTGCCCCCAAACAGTATAAGAGCATTTAAGGGCAGTGATGATATTGTATTAATCCTAGTTTGCACCTGATAAATAAGAATCAAGTCATAAATAATAGAAGGGAAGGAGAAAAGAGGTTAAGGAAAACAAGAGATGCTTATCAGTGACTCAGAGAGACCAAAGGCGTCAGTAATTATTGATGAAATGCCAGTTCTTGGACACCCTGGCTGCATCTCGTTTCTTCCATTTGCCTTTCCTCATCCTGTGGATGCATTCTAGGCCAGCACGCCCCCTACCTCCGTGTCCAGCTACTTGACCTTTTGTTTCTGGCCTGTCCCGCAAATCCTTAAAATAACCAGCATCTAGACATCTTTATAATTTTTGCTCTACGAATCAGAATGCAGAGGATAATTAAGACTATAGGTATATATCAGAGACTAAGGAAAATGCCACTTAAAGGTTTTTTTTCCATATTATTGTAAAATTCCATATTCTGCTCTGAAATTTTATGATTGCGTGTTAAGATCTCTGAGCAAGGGCATCAGGTTGAAGGTTGACCTCAGCGGCATGTGGTGACAAGATGGGAGTAGGGAGAGAAACAGTGGGGAGGGTGTTGTCAAGTGAGAAGTATCAGAAAGTGATTGCTGAGGAAGCACGATGACTCGTGCATCCGGTGTGCTTTTTCTCTCATGTCTCCTTTGCTGGACCACATTCTCATCCAGTTTCCTAACACTTCATTTAAGGTTTCTGAGACTAGATAGCTCCAGATGCATACATAAGCCACGATGCACAGCTGTTCTTCTCAGCTGGAGCAGCTTCTTCAAATCTTCATTTGGGCACCTGTCCTGATAAACTAATCTGAACCATGTGTGACCAAGTGGGGCTCCTTTTCCTTTTCCCCATTAAGTTCTAGAGCCAGGGATAAGCACTTTTTCCCTACATCTCTTTTCCCCAGGGTCTCTCTCTCACTCCATTCTACACACTTGAGCTAAGGTATGCCAAATTAGGGCGTGAAGACTTGCATTTTTATCTCTTTATTCCTCCTGTCCATCTTCTTCTGTGCCCTGGTGACACTGATGGATTCTATGGACCTCCTACCCAGAGCTTAGGATACAGAGCACCAGGGAAAAGACTGTGGCCATGGATGAGTAACTCACAGTGCCTCCTCCACCACTCTTGGGTCTTGGAATATCGCAGAAATTCAGAACTGGTAACTCATGGGCTCAACCAGCCAGAGAGCTAAACTCTTTCCCAATGGTCTAACTGTGTGATCAGAATCAGTAGTCACGTTGTTACAACAAGGGCAAGTGAAGTTTGTGGATAGCTGTCATTTCTTCCATCTAAATGTTGAACACTGACTGTGTACTAGTAGATGTATAAAGCAGGAAACAAGACAGGCAAGCTCCTAGTGGAGGATAGACTCACAGGAAACATGCAAATAAATAAACAAGATAACATCAGGCAGTGGTAAGAGCTATCAAAACAACACACCAAGGTGATGTCATAGTAACCCGAAGAACGGGGCTGCTCTCAATGTCCTGGTCAGACAAGGGTTCTGGGGAGTTATCAAGCTGAGCTGAGACTGAAAGACAAGCGAAGGAGAACATTCCAGGTGGAGGAAATAGCACATGCAGAGGCCCGAAGTCTAGAATGGACTTGGAGGGGTCTTCTCATTTTTATTTAGGGCAGTTGAAGGAGTCTAGAGAATGGGCTCTGGACCCTGCATGTCCCTGGACCAGCGCTTGTAAGAGGAGATTATTGGACTTGGAATTCCATGACCATTGTCCATAAATGGTTACCCTGAAAAGCAGAGTCCGAAGCCAGGACCTGTGTGCAGACACTTTATGTGAGAGGCGTACTCAGAGGGCAGATGAGGCTTTAAGAGAAGAGAGGAAGTTAAACCACCGAGTTATGTTATGAGTTGAGTTATGAAGATCACTGCCATGGACAAGGGGGCTTGTTCCACTGGGAGCAGCCTGGGGAATTGTGCACTGAGGGACTGGGGAGGGGGACACTACTAACTGACCTGTGGCTGCAGTTGGTCGAGGGTAGCCCCTGGGGACATTAACTCCCCAGCACTTCTGGGCTGTGCTTTTGCCACTCCCATTGGAACAAGGCCAGGTAGTCTCTGGAGATATAAAAGGAGTTTGGGACAGAAAACAAAGAGATGTGTGGCATGTTCTTGAAATGACAGGCTGTCAGCACTAGGTGAGTCTGTCAATGTGAGATGTACTGAAGCTCCACATGAAATGAGAAGCTAAGCCGAAAGCATGTGACACCAGATGGGTCTGTCACACAGTATAATGGGATTCTACACCGTCCCCTGCCCTCGCCCCAATAATTGGAATACTCACAGGAAGGCTAAGATTGGGGGTGGGTGCAGACTTGCTCTATAGTTCTGTTTTCTTAGGCTGATCCTTGTAGAAAAGAAGGAAAGGAGCTTGGACAGAATGTAATTTAAAAAATGGGGCTGGAATCACCTCATGAGGGCCTTTAATTTATCCGGCTGCCACTTATCCCTGACGAATCCAGATGGGAATCTAGCTCATCAGTAACTCAATCCACACACAGGCCTCGGAATGGAAGGACATGGTGACCTAAGAGAGTTAAGTCTCCTTCCCTTTGGGAGATCCTGCAAGCCAGGAAACTTGGTCAAAGATTAATTCAGTGGATTAAGACAGACTTCTCTGGTGAATGAAGGAGGCATGATCTTTATGTAATTAGTGCATAATAAAAGGTAATAATGACAAAGTCCACAGCTTCTCCTGTTTTGACATAGTGAGTAGGGTAGGAGGTAGCATGTTAATGAAAATCTATGTATTCTTTTAGTACACTGTGGTTTAAGAACTCAAAAAAAAGAAAATCACAGAATTTCAGACTAAGTAAGTAGAAGAGCATTCTAATAATAGCACAGAATAAGCAAGAGACGGTACAGCCTCTCACCAAACGCTCTCAGTGCAGTGAGTCCGGCTCACTCAGCTCAGCGATACTGGGAGAGGTTCACTGAATATAAGTGAAAATAAGTAAGGAAATTGAGAGAAATAAAGTCTCAGAGGCGACTGAGACTCTCTGAACTTTAGTTTTTTCTCTTATAAAGCAGGGATGACAATGACATCCCCTTCCCAGCTTTTTGGGAGGACTGAATGGCTGTGTGGGAAAGTGTTCTGGAAACTTGAAGGCATCATCAAACAGTATCATTAGTTCAGGGCTTGATACATAGTTGTTATTATTTAAATTGTTGAAATGATAAACACCACTTGCCTCATTAAAAGGCGGGAAGTTCTGTTTATCTTAACACTGTTGAGTGCAAAGACTTTTCAAGGAGCCAACAAAAATCGACATTGTGGAAACACATTTCAGGGTACTCTCAGGAAAGAAACAACACATGTTCTCATTTTGGCACTACAGCATTGCTAACAACAGCTGTGATGTCCATGTTTTTATACTAGTCTGTTACTGTGTCTAACAATCTTTGTAAAGTCTCATTCCAAACGAGGCCCAGCCAGTGGCAGGAGGCATGTCCTATATACTTGTGTTCACTCAGATTCCATTTCCCTTAGCTATTTTTCATCGCTTTATGCTTCTGTCAGCTCTTTAAGCCTGTTTTCTCTGGGTAGCTTTATTTTTATTGGAATTTGGTTCTTGCCTGTCTTTTTGCTTAAATTAAAAGAATATTTCCGGTGTTACAGAGTCAGCCAGATGTTTTAAAATACAATTAAAGGTCTTGAGATGCAGTTTTGTGGAATATTCCTGACATTTGGGTTCAGGCATTTGTTCATCTCACTGAGTTTAACTCAAGTGAACCTGGTCCTGAGTTGGTGGGTGAATCAAAGCCGAAAGTTTCCAGAACATGGTCAGATACCATAAAAAATCGAGTTTTGTTTGAGTATAATTTAAATATTTCTTATCTGCACCTCTTCCACACATTTAATCGGTCTACAAGATTTTTGTTAATTCACTATGGCTTTGGTTTTTGGTCTCCCAGGAATCTTAGATCTCGTGTTTTTCTTAGTGAAGTTAAGAAATGGGTGAAAGAAAAGAATTATCTAAAAAGCATTTCTTTATTATAAAATATATTGATGCCTTTTTAGGAATGGGCATGCATAGCTTGTAAAAGGCATACAGCGAGGCAAAGAATGATAGACAAGCTGGCCAGCTGGTGGGCGGGTCTGCTGCCATCCAGGGCGTGGCTCTTCACTTTACAGACTAAGACACCAACCTCGGGGCACTTAGAAGAACCGAGCTGAGAGAAGTTGACTATAAAATCAGAGTGCAAGTTCATATACCTTTATGATGATAAAAAGAATTGTGATAATGCCAACAGCTACCAATTCTTGAGTGCTTTCTACATGTCAGGTATCGGGCTGAGTACTCAGATTTTAGATTTTTAAGCAGACAGACTTCCCACATTCAGTGCCATCTCTGCCATCGACTAGTACGTAGTTTTAGGCAAATTCGTTAACTTCGTTCAAGATACTTGCCTTACGACTTTCGACCAATATGGAGGCGTAGGAGGACACACTGTGCCTCCTCTTACAACCAAAATTAAGGACAACAAATATTTAGAAACAAGAAAACAATCAGAACTGATAGAAAATTGAACTGTATGGAAGTCCAACAACCATTCATCCAGACCGGTAAGAGGGGTGGAGTCACGGCAGGAGAAAGTGGAGGTGCGGACCCAGGAACGCAAGCAGCAGCGGCTGGCAGTTCCCAGGTGCACAGGCAGCGGCTGACGGTCCCCGGGCACAGGGGGGCAACTGTGCTGACCCAGTGAGGCCGCACAAGGTGGCTGGCTGACCAGGTGGTCCCCCATTTGCGTGCGCAGACGGTCCAGGCAGAGGGGAAGTGGGGGAAGGGACTGAATCCAGGAGAGAGCGGAGCAGGCGCCATTGTTCCCTCTCAGACCCCGCCCCCACATACAGCGTCACAACCCAGCGACTGGGCTGCCCCACACTGGGGAGCGCCTGAGGCTCCACTCCTAACTACGTAACAGCCTCGACCAGACTAAAACCAAAACAAAACAAACAAACAAAAAAAGCACCAAAAATGGCTCAAACCAGAGAACAAATAAAAGCCCCAGAGCCAATTCTTCTAAGCGACCAAGAGATAGCCAGCCTATCAGATGCACAGTTCAAAGCACTGTCCATCAAAATGCTCACAGAATTGGTTGATTTTGCTCACAAATTAGATGAAAAAATGCAGGCTACAATACGTGAAATGAAGGAAGATGCATGGGGAACGGATAGAGATGGAAGGAAAACTGGGACTCAAATCAATGGAGTGGACCAGAAGGAAGAAACTAACAACCAAACAGAAAACAAGGAAGAAACAAGAATTCAAAAAAATGAGGAGAGGCTTAGGAACCTCCGGGACATCGTTAAATGTCCCAACATCTGAATTATAGGGGTCCCAGATGGGGAAGAAGAAAAGCAACAAGTGGAAAACTTATTTGAACAAATAATAAAGAAGAACTTCCCCAGTCTGGCAAAGGAAATAGACTACCAGGGCGTCCAGGAAGCTCAGAGAGTCCCAAAGAAGTTGGACCCAAGGAGGAACACACCAAGAAACATCGTAATTACATTAGCCAAGATTAAAATGAAGCAGAGAATTCTAGAAGCAGCAAGGGATAAGGGGACAGTCACCTGCAAAGGAGTTCCCATCAGACTGTCAGCTGATTTCTCAAAAGAGACCTTCCAGGCAAGAAGGGGCTGGAAAGAAATATTTGAAATCTTGAAAAGCAGGGACCTACATCTCAAATTGCTCTATCCAGCAAAGCTGTCATTTAGAATGGAAGGACAGATAAAGCGCTTCTCAGATAAGGTCAAGTTCAAGGAGTTCATCATCACCAAACCCTTATTATATGAAATGTTAAAGGGACTTATCTAAGAAAAAGAAGATCAAAAATAGGACAGTGAAAAGACATCAAACTCACAGCTATTAAGAACCACACCTAAAACAAAAGCAAACTAAGCAAACAGCTAGAACAGGAACAGAACCACAGAAATGGAGATCATATGGAGGGTTAGCAACAGGGCCTTGGGAGGAGGAGAGAGGGGGAAAAGGTACAGAGAATGAGTAGCATAGATAGTGGGTAGAAAATAGACAGGGGAGGGCAAGAATAGTATGGGAAATGTAGAAGCTAAAGAACTTATGACACATGGACATGAACTAAAGGGGGGAATGTGGGTGGGAGGGGGTGTGCAGGGTGGAGGGGAATGAAGGGGGGAAAATGGGACAACTGTAATAGCATAATCAATAAAATATATTAAAAAAAGATACTTGCCTTACTTATTACAGTTCTCAGAAGAATGCCTGGCATATCATAAGTACTCTATTAGCTATTTGCCATTAATACTAATTTTACAACACTCCTATGAGGTAGATACCATTACTATTTCCCATCTACTGGTGAGAAAGTGGAGATTTAAATGTGTTAAATAATCTGCTTAAGGTTCCCTAGATAGTAAGTGGGGAACCAAAATGTGATCAGGACAAGAATTGGAATTGCATGATTAAGGATCCAGGCTAAGAGAGTACTCCTGTTCACCTTAGTGGAAAAAGGCTTTCCAAGAAGATTGTACCACTCCAAGTGTGTTGGCCAAGTCCTGTCTCAAGGATAGTTCTCAGAAGAGCATTGCCCACGTATACTCCAGGAGTTTCCTTTTTTTGTAGCTTCCTAACGGATGCCCCCACTTGCCCTGACTGGTGTGTCTTTCACATTGCTCCCAAGTACTGTCTATAACCACGCTGTTTGGTAAAACTTTCTGTGGTGATGAAGATGTTCCAGACCTACTTTGTCCAATGCAGTAGCCACTATCTGCATGTAGCTTAGAACACCTAAAATGTGAATAGTGTAACTGAGAACTTGGTTCTGATTTATTTAGTTTAAATTAAGTAACCATATATGGCTAGTGGGTACTCTTTCAGACAATACAGGACAATACAGAACTACAGGGGGAAAATGTACCATATTTTCACTTTTTTAACCTTTGTACTTATTTAGTCCTAGTTGTGGTATAAAACAGGTACCTTCCAATAATGGTATTCACTTGGATTTTTAATTTTTTAATTGAATTTATTGGGGTGACACTAGTTAACAAAATTATGCAGGTTTCAGCTGCACAATTCTGTAACACATCATCTGTATATTGCATTGTGTGTTCACCATCCCGAGTCAAGTCTCTGTTCATCATCATTTATCCTCCCATATTCTCTTCCACCCCCCCACAAAAAGTGTATTTTTAGAAAAAAAAAAAAACAACAGGAGGCAGTTGGTCATCACTGAGAGAAACAAAGAGATCCAATTAGTCTAATTATGAAAACATCTTGTGTGGATTTCATTCAACAATGAAGTTTTCTTAGATTAGCTAAATTATCCTGCTCATTTTTTTGGTATAGAAATTTCTGAAGGCAACAGACAGACCCATTTGTTTGACCAATGAAAAACTGAGCACAGAATTCTTGAAATAGAAAATTCAGAGGTAGTTCGCCCCAGTGCACATCCTGTGGGTAGCTCTCATACCTCAAGTCCTCTCAAGGCAGCGATAGCTCCAACTGTGAGGAGAGGAGCATGAGGTCAGAAGCAAACAGGATTGAGAGCAGCTTTGCAAATGGTAACCCTTGACCGAGCAATTCAAATTGAAATGCGCCCATGGGCCATTACTCTTCTTTCTCAGCAATTAGGACAAGCATGCTTTAGTTTTTTAGCCACAGGGTTTTGAGTCAGAAGACCTTAGTTAAAGTTTAAGTTTTATCCCTTAATAACTGGGTGACGTGAGACAGCTCATTGAACTTCACTGAGTTGCTTTTCTGAGTCTGTAAAATAGGGTAGAGAGAGTGGGTATCGTAAATAACAGCTTCCTCAGAGGGTGCAAATAAGGACCAGGTGAGAGAATGCATGTGAAACCACACTAACCTTGTACAGGCTGTAGAAACATCTTAACAATGATTATTACATTTATGTAGGTCATGTTTGCCTTTTAAAACAGCTTTGATATTTATTATGTCATTTTATCTTCACGAAAGGTCTATGAGGGAAGTAGGGCAGGAATTACCTACGTTTTACTGTCTGTCGATGTGTACAGATGTGGCCCGCAGAAGCTGAGAGACTGGCCTAAGGTTACACAGTGCATCTGCTTGTATTATGCCTGAACTCAACCCTGGGTCTACTGAGTCCTATTCTAAAGCCCCCTCTTTGAAAAATAATCCACAGTTACAAGCTTGACTCTGTCTACCAGTTATGCTGCAGAAATTATTCCTGCTCAATATGCAAGCTACCCTAAAACATAAGTCCAAAGCTGAATAATCACCGCATCAACATAATGATGGGTATCCACCCATTGTACTGAGAATTTTATAAATATGATTTTATTTAATTTTCATAATAATTCTATGAGATGGTCTGATTATTAGGAAATTGAGGCAGAAAATAGTTCAGGAATGTGTCCACAGTCCACAGAGCTAGTGAATGCCAAGCGAGCCTGAATGTATTAGTTTGTTGAAGCTGCCGCAGCCCTGGCCACAGTTGGTTGGGGCAGCATCCCATAAACTGAAGGGTCTTGGGTTCCATTGCCGGTCAGGACACATGTTTAGGTTGCAGGTTTGGTCCCCAGTCAGGGTGCATACGAGAGGCAGTCTATTGAGGTTTCTCTCTCACATCGATGCTTCTCTCCCTGTCTCCCTTCCTTCCTCTCTCTCTCTAAAATCAGTATATTAGTATGTCCTCACGTGTGAATAAAATAAAAGCTACTGTAATGAAATACCACATAGTGGGTGGCTTAAACAACAGAAATGCATCGTTTCATCATACTGGTGACAAGAAGTACAAACTGCTTGGTTCCTTCTGAGGGCTATTAGGGGAAAATCTGTTCCTGGCCTCGGAGAGCCTTGGAAAGCACTGACTTATGACTGTTTTCATCTCTGTGTCTCTTCACAAGGTCTTCTTTCCATGTGTGCCTTTCCCTGGTCCAAAATTCCATTAGTATAAGGACCCTGGTCCTGCAGGATTAGGAACCAACCTAATGACCTCATTTTAACTTGATTACCTCTATAAAGACCCCGACTCCAAATAAGGTCACCTGGTGGGGTATTGGGGTTAGAACTTCAACATATTAATTTGGGGGGAGCACAATTCCACCATAACACTGGATGTAAACCCAGATCAAGTGGCTTCGCACTGTGAAGCATTATGCTTTTACGCTTCCAGAACTATACCATTCCATAGCCTTTCGATAGGAACAAATTTTAAGACCTGGAGCATGGCACTTGATTCCCCCAAATCCACTTTTAGAGCAACGGAACAGAAATATACCCTCTAAAATTTCTTAAAGTGGAAAGTGTTCCCCCAAAATGTTTATCTAAGAGACTGGTTTCCAGCTTACGAGGCAATTTGGCATCGAGGACTTTTCTCATAAACATTTACAAATATTCTCCTCGGTAATGAAGTTAATCAGTAAGCCACACAACCTCTGGCCTCTGTCACTCCTTCCCTAGTCTCATTTTCAGTGGCTGGGAATAAGGTAAGAATGGTAATGCAGTTTCAGGAGTTAGAAAATCCCGGTCAGATTAGTCCTTGCCACAGCTGCACACCGTCAGGATTTATCATGGAAATGATGGGCATGAAGCCTGCTAAAGGTAGGACACTGCTCCTAGCTGCTCTCGGTCGGGCTTCTGCACCTGGCCAGAGGAAAAGGGGGAGACTTGGGCTGGAGATGACGGTAACAGATCTCTATCAAAGATGGCTCGGTCAGAACCAAAAGACTGGGGTGAGAGGTGGGGGTAGGGTGATTTTATAGGCCTCCAGGTGGGTATTTCACTGAGATTAAACCTAAGGATGTGTTTCCTAAAATTCTTCATTAGATACTATGTAAAATTAGCACCATTGTTTCAAGCAAAACACTAGGCAGTTCTAACCCGAATGCTCGTGGACCCTTGAAATAACATTGTAAAATAAAGTATATTATTTAATGCAGTGTTTTAAAAATGGCAAGTCTCAGATCCCAGAGGTTCGTGAAATCTGTCTTGTGGCTTGTCGCCAGCATTACAAACTGGAATAGAACGGAAGTAAAGAGTAGAGCGGAACAGAAATCTCAGCATGCACCTCAAGCAGCAAAGAGAAGTGCTGCTTCGTAGAAATTTTGTTTCAGTGACTTGCGTATAAGTGCGTACAGGGGTAGAGACAGAAGGTGTGTTTCAAACTGTGGGTTGTGGGGACAAAGATAAAAAGAGATTAAGGAACACTTATTTTCTGAACTACTTTCGCGGCCTATTTCTCCTCATAGTCTATGGAAAATCAAATGGGCAAAGAGTTCAACTTCAGGCCTGAGGTATTTATTTTTTCTGAAGCAAAGCATGGATTATAATTAAGACGTAGGGTTAGAATGAAGACAGTATATTTTGTCTGTTTTAATATTCTTCTCAAAACAGCATCTTGCCTTTTAAATTTCCAGCTAAAAGAGAAGCTCTAACCACATTTACAATGATTTCAATATCGAACGTATTGTGACCACAGACGTGGCAGCATACTAGTTTGTTTAAATGCGATGTTTAAAAGTGACTGATGGACATGGACAGCGGCGTGGTGACTGCTGGGGGGTGGGGGTTAAGGGGACAAAATGGTCGTGGGAAAAATACAATTAAGATTAAATTTTAAAAAGCGACTATTTAGAAATGGAAATTAGTTGAAAGGCTGGGGAAGTAAATTTCCTATTATTTCCATTTAACATTTATTAAACATTTACACTGTGTCAGGCTTTGTGGAAGGTGCCAGGACTGAAAAAGGGAATATGTTATGATATGATACTCCAGAAAGTTCCCAGACTAGCCCTAGCAATAACAAAAATGTATTGAATGTTAATGCTGTGTCAGGCACTGTGCAGTTTACGTTCTTTGTCTGCCTGTGTCTTCACTACCGCCTCTCATTTGGCTACTGTATTATTCCAGCTTTGTAGAGGACAGAAGGTTAAAGAAGTTCAATGTCTTTAGCCAGTTCATACATCTAGCAAATTGTGGGTGAATGGCATCCAGAGCTGTCCGTGAGGTAGGACCCTTGTAACCAGGACATCATTTCACCTCCAGTTCAGCATGGAAGATAAGCCTATAAACAAACAAAAATGATTATAACCCGCTTCTAAGCACTGTGGTGGAGGGGTGTACAGAGGGTAGGAGAGATCAGTTCTACCCAGGGGAGCTGGGACAGACCTCACAGAGGACGTGGTCACCGACACCCTGGCACCAGGAAAAGCAAACAACTCCACAAATGAAGCTGTATCCTGTAGTTAAGAATCCATGAATTAGGAAATAAATGAGGCAGAGAAGGCAGTTTTCCCATTCATGAGACATTTTAGCAAACACCCATGATATGTTTACTGTGGTCGGCACAGTGCCAGGAGGGAAAACTGGGTAAAACCTGGACCCGCTATGGGGCTGCAGAGCTGTGCGGTCCTGGGAAAGTGCCATTGCTGTCGCATGAACCCTGTTCTTCCCTGCGGGTGCACAGTGGTTCTGACCACGAACTCCTCAGAGCTGTGCTACTTGTGCTATCGTTAGCCACATGTAGCTACTTCATTTTAAATTTTAATTATTTAAAATTAAATGAAAAATTCATTTCTTCATTATTGCTAGCCATGTCTCAAATGCTCACTATTCCATATGGTTGGTGGCTAATGTGTTGATAGGCATAGAGCACTTCCACCATCTCGGAAAGCTCCCTTAGACTGTACTCCTCTAGAGAAACTATTAAATGCTACAGTCTCTCTCCCCCTGGAATTTTTTTCCTCTGCAGGGGGTCTCGGACTCCCCTGGAATCTATTCAAGTGTTCCCCTTTAAGATCTCTTTCCCCTGCTCTCATACTCTTATTCATGTAGAATTTCCTGTAATAAGGAATCCAAATTTTCCAACTGCTTGATAAGCTGATTCCAAAAAAGAAAGACCACTGACAAATTCAAACTTATATTTATATCTGTTTAAATTATTCAAGTAGAAATAAATTTACCTTTTCAGAAAGCATACTCTAAACTTGACCTGCCTCTGCTTATGCTCTATCAGAAACTTCTGTGTTTGTTTCCTTGGTGTTATCCCAGTCTTTGACACCCCCCCTGGCAGCACGCACACATGCACACACACAGGCACACACGCACAGAAGTGGCCTTTTCTATCTGTTGTCTACCTGTCTTATTCATCGCTTTATCCTCAGAGCCTAGCACCGTATCTGGCAAATGGTACGTGTTCAATATATGTCTGTAAGTGAACAAGTATCCTATCATTTATGTCCTCAAAACAGACTGACAGATATTAACAATTACTAATTATCAATTAACTGTCATTAGAGTTGGAGTTTCACTAGTTTCTTCAGGAATCAAACATGTCTTTTTATGGCATTCAACTTGTTGAAACTTTTTCTCCAGGACTGTTTTACAGTCAGAACTGCCTTCTGAGATAGCAAGGCTGGGTGTTGTTAATAGCCCCATTTTACGGAAGAAACCAAGACAAAAATGTTTGGCAGTAGTTCAAGGTCTCAGTCAGTTCACGGTGGAATTTGTTCTAGTGTCCCATTTTGAAATGTGCTGGCCGAGGTAGGGTTAATTTATTGTAAGTCGCCTGTATATGTATTGTCTCTACTCTGTAGAGACTTAGTGGGGACAATGAAATACTCAAAGTGTTCAATTGGTGTGCTTTGGGAGTATAGGCATTTTTTATCGTGTGCCAATCTCCTATTCTTACCATGCGTTGTTGCTTCATGTAATAGAAGTGATGTCTTTGGGAAAGCCTCCCATTTTAACTGAGACGATTCCAGAGATTGGTATGATATTGATACCAGGGTCTGATGAGTTGGGATTCTGTGGTGTGTGTCTCCTGATTACAAAGAGTTTTGTTTTGTTGAAAGGATGCTCAGAGATCTTGGAATTGTCATGAGGGGAGAAAAACATACACATTTCCCTGGGTTCTACAGAATCCACATTCTGTCACTAATTGATTGGCCTCAGGCAAATTGCTTGCCTTCCTGGAAGTGTGGGCGGAGAGAAACCAGTCTTGGGGGTGGAGATGTGGAGTACATTAGGGGTAAGATGGTTTGGAGGACAAAATCTGGCTGTAAGTTCATGCGAAACTGTTTTTAATGCTAAGTTCTTTGCGATCCTATTCGCTGCAGAAATTTTAGTCATGTAATTATTAAATAAATCAGGATTTTATATCTTTCCTTTTTTTCTGCCATAATTCCATATATTTATGTTCTTCCATTTTGTGGTCTTTAGACCAATCTTTTTGCCTCTTCAGTGTTCTGACTCAGTGCTGGTTTTACATGAATAAGTCGAGCATGAAAGAAGAAGTTGATGTCTGCACAGATATCATACGCTTGGTGCTCTGCCAGTCACTTCCTGGGCCAATGCAGAAGGCATTCTTTTTAACGAACATTAAATATGCATATACTCCACTTTGCCACTGTCAAAAAGCTCTGAATTCTAATGCCCATGGACTGTTAGTCGTACACTTAGACCTGTTAGGTATAAAGAAGAGTTGTAAGGTTATCCAGCATGGCGTCTTTACAGATGAGCAAAGGTTGGCCCAGTCAGGGAAGCTAAGTGCCATATAACTAGGTTCAGAGCCAGGACTCACAGGGACTCAGACTCAGGGAAAACCTCCGAGAGAAACTATACTTAAAGGAAAATTGAGAGGTAAGTGAATATTAGTGAGACGAAGCCCTCAGAGGGATGGATGTGTTGCGGGCAGCCCCAGGCTCAGAAAGCAGCACATGGGAAAGTTCCTGAGTTGGGAATCAGCCAGGAACATTTAAGGAATGGCTGGAAAAGAAAGGGCAGCATCACACTGAGCCCTGCAGATCCAGTGAGAGGTTATCTACAAGGAGAGCAGTGAAGAGACTGAAGAACTCAGAGAGGAAGAGAAAGGCTTTAATGTCATGCTCTAAAGCATCACACATCTGAAGTTATCCTGGAGAGGGACAGTTCCCACGTGGGCTTTGAAGTCGGACTCCCAGAGTTCAACGCTCAGCTGCTCAGGTACCTACCTGAGTACAGTTGCCAAAGTTCTCTATGCCACAGGCTACTTATTTGTAAGTGGGGTAATAATGTTAATTACCTCATAGGATTTTTGTGAGAAGCATGTGAATATATACAAGTGCCTGGCACTAGGAAGGACTCTATAATAAAGTTTTCCAAAAGTAATAGTAGTAATAATACTAACAGTAACAACCATCTTGCGAGCATCGTGAAGAGCATTCCGTATGTATAGATGCATAGATTCACAATCCCTAATTGACAATTCCAAATTCCCAAAACTCCCAAAACTAAGCGTTTTTTTCAAAGTGTGGCACAAACTTCTTCAGTGGTAAAACCTGACCTCTATGAATGTGAGGGCATTCACAGCCTTCGTTTACTTCTCTTACTGTGAGTATTCATATGTTGCATTGTGGAAAATATTGCTGCTTGATGCTGGGTTCTTCCCCAGCCTATGCTGGGAGAAGTAATACTGTATTCTATTCTAAAATCAAACAACTCCGAATTTGAAAACACAGGCGACGCCAAAGTTTCAGATGAGGAACTGTGGATCTGTATTATCTCAGTCTTCAGCCACCCTCAATATAGGTATTTTCATCCCAAGCCTACTGTTGTAAAAACTGGGGTTATCAGTACTCTAAGTAAATTTGCTCAGTCTCATTGTTCTCAGAGGTGGAGATGGAATTTTGGTTTAGGGTTGCCTGATTATGCTTTGAAGAATCAGACATATTTGTATACTCTCCTATATCTTATTTATGTCTGAAATTTTTTTGTGTTCTGTATAATTTAAACAGTGCTATTTTCTAAAGAGCCACAGTTTATGTTTCTAGGAAATAGAAGCATTTTCCCAACCTGATGGTTTTCTATTACCTAGACGTTTTCTAGATAAGGGTCTCATTTCATAATGGCAGGGGGAATAATGATTATTACAATTTTGGTGGCAGCAATAATTCATCTAGCACTTTATGAGTCTACACATTTAGCAAAGTACTTGCATTTTGAATGCATTACCTCATTGAATCCTTACATCAGCCTAATGAGGCAGGCATTAAATCTTGTTTTGTGAAGGGAAAACAGAGACTTAAAGATGTTAAGTAAACGGTCCACATGCATGGAGAGTGGGTAATAAAATAAAGCTGGGATTTGAACCCAGGTGGGCAAATTTCAGGCCCAACATTCTTTTGTGTGTGTGCCATCTCCCACCCCAGAGAACAGCGCAGAGATCTCACATCCCATTGTCGCCATCACCCCATTCCCTCTGCCCTGTGCCAAGAATTCCCTCGTGTGCACACAGTGTTTTTTAATATTCATGAAAATGTACACATTATTCTATAGGTTAGTTTTTTCAAAAAGTACCATATTATAGAAACCTTTCCTTGTCAGCACACATATTGTTTCACGCTTATGTAGTATTTCATCGTATGGACATAATATAATTTATTTAACTAGACTGCTATTTATGGATATTTAAATTACTTTCAGTTGGTGATTCTTACAAATGTTGCTGCAAATGAACACTTTACACAAACATTTTTTTTCATTCAGATGCAAGTATATCTTTGAAAGCAATTTTCTAGCTGAGGATTGTTGGGTTCAAAGAGTGTCTGAATTTGAAATGCTGAAAGCTGGTGACAAATTGCCCTCCAAGAAGTTTGCTTTCCCGAGCATGTGTTGTCAAACTTTTTTAACCTTTATATGTTTAAGGGTGAAAATTGTGATATTTTCTATTGTTGTTTCAATTTCAATTTAATTATTGGCTAGAATGTACACATTTTATACCTTTTTAACACACTTGTATTTTTATTTTTAAAAACTGACCATTCATGTCTTTCATCATTTTCCCATAGAATGTTAAATATTCTCCATGTTGAATGCTTTTTTAACAATCTTTTTGTTTTTGTTTTTAAAATGTTCCTATTTGTTTTCAATTTTCCATGTTGAATGTTTTCTTACTGGTTTGCAAGAACTCTTTACATATTAATGCCATAACTATTTGGTCCATCCTTTATGTTGTAGATATTTTTCTGAGCTTATAATCTAGTCACTTAATTCTTTGTGCAGACTTTTTGAGGTAAAAAAGTTGTTAATTTTTATATAGTTAAACATTTCAGTCTCTTCTCAGAGCCCACACTCTTAAACATATTGCATGCTAAACTGCCTCTCTAATGTATAGAACGATAATGTTCATTCCAGTTTTATCGTCACTTTGTCTAGGTGTACTCACAGAACCAACAGTGGGCCCCCTGGGACAGAATCTGGAAGTGGAATCATACTCACAGTACAACAATATTCAGTTTCCCCAAGTTCAACCACAGATTTCTTCATCATCCTATTATTCCAACCTGGGTTTCTACCCCCAGCAGCCTGAAGAATGGTACTCTCCTGGAATATATGAACTCAAGCCAATGCCAGCTGAGACTCTCTACCAGGGAGAGACTGAGATAGTAGAGATTCCTGTAACAAAGAAGGCCCGAATGGGCGCATCAGCAGGAAGAATAAAAGGAGATGAGCTGTGTGTTGTTTGTGGAGACAGAGCATCTGGGTACCATTACAATGCCCTGACCTGTGAGGGGTGCAAAGGTAAGCATCTTTTGGTTGGCAGTGTTCTCCTTGTTAAGGTTTTACTATATTGGTTGTCAAAATCCCTCTGACTGGATCCTCCCCTTTTCCCAGATAATTTCCCACTTTCTCCTACTTCTTCCTATGTCTTCACCTTTGTTTCAATGTCTTAAATCTCTAGGAAAAGCCTGTTAGAATATTTTGCTTCGATATAAGTAACTTTTTTCCTATTTACAACCTTACACTTAGCTAAGAAATTTATGATTGTGGATTTTTTTTTTGTTTTTGTTGTTTTTTTAAAGAGATGCTTGAACTTAAGTCTTTTAAAATTAAGAAAGAAGGAAGTAATAATAGCTTATTTCAACAGGTATTTCACTTAGCAGGAACCATCTGTGAGATGCTTTGGGGGTAGGAAGATCATGGAAATTTCTATCCATTTACAATGAATAAAATGTGACACGTGAAGTATGAAAACAACACAATTTAAAATCCTATGTGATTACTATCCCAAGAAGGACAAGATAATAAGTTCATAAAATTTCAGAGGAAAGAACAGAGTGGACTAGTAGGTTAACCTGTTTATCTTTGTATTTCTTCATTCAACAAATATTTATGGAATGCCTACCTTGTGTTAGGTACTCTGCTAGCTTCTATGACATTGAAAGCTGAATAAGAACTGACCTTGAGCGGATCTGTGAATGGTGTGCCAAATTCAGGTTCCCAGATGGCCGTGATTGCCGTGCAAATAAACAGTCACCTAAGAATGGCTCAAGGACATTTCAAACCTTTGAAAGTTCAAATGATCAGATTGTGTGAAAAAACAACATTAAGTCACCTCTTAAAAACTTGATGCAATGCCATTAAATTTTTAAAACATAAAGTGGTGTTTATGTCCCACATTTAAAAATTAAAGCAGATCTATAAAGAAAATTTAAAAGATCTCATTTATGGCCTTTAGAATATCCCTGTTCTCTTTGTGGAGAGCCATGTTTGTATAGGTGAAAAGAGAACTTGCAAATTCTTGGAAGGCGTCGATGATGTCTTCAGCTCTACTGCTCCCCTTAGCACCCAGCGCAGCACCTGCTGTATAGTAAGTATGGGGTGAATGTTGCTTGAATGACATCTGAAAATCCACATTCATCGCTAGTGCTTAGTATATGTAACTCTACTTTGTAAAAATATAGTCAGACTCTTTTATCTACTTAATTTTTTCATACCCCCCAAGTGATAAAAGTAATATTACCCTTCCATTCCCATATTTGGTGGCATTTTTTTTTTCTTGAGCAAGCAGAGTTTTGGAGATGGAAAGCTGCTTTTGTGACAGTTAAAAAAAAAGAGTTGAAAGTTGCTAAAGAGAATAGATCTTAAATGCTCTCACAAGAAAAAAAAAGAAAAGACACGGTGGTAAGACCACGGTGGTCATCATTTTGCAACATGTAAGTGTAACAAATCGACATGTTGTAACTCTACAGGTACATGATGTTGTATGCCAATTATATCTCAATAAAGCTGGAAAAAAGAAACAAAATGAGCTGAAATGAGAAAGAGGGAGAGTTGAAAGAAAGCAAGGAGGAATAGCTAATGGGTTAGAAAAAAATGAAAGTTTCAAAATGACCAGCCTGAAAGTTGGATTAAAATAAAAAAGAAAATTCTACACGTAGGTTGGAGAAGTCAATTGCCAACCTGCATAAAAGAAGAAGACCTTTGTAGTAGCTCTTGTCAAAAAGTGAGTGGGCCCTGGCCAGGTGGCTCAGTTGGTTATCCTGATGCGCCAAGTTTGCAGGTTCAATCCCAGTCAGGTCACCTATAAGAATCAACCAACGAATGCATAAATAAGTGCAACAACCAGTTAATCTTCCTTGCCCTTTTTCCCTTCCTTTCTCTAAAAATCAATTTTAAAAAGTGGTTGTATCTGTTACTTTGGAGGGCAAAGTCATAGAGATGATCTAGAGAATCCTGTTATTAATTTTTAAAGACATCCATAAAGTAAAAATATAAAAACAGATTTAATATGTGCAAAGGACATGGTCTT
Source organism: Glossophaga mutica (assembly GCA_039655065.1). Taxonomy (NCBI): domain Eukaryota; kingdom Metazoa; phylum Chordata; class Mammalia; order Chiroptera; family Phyllostomidae; genus Glossophaga; species Glossophaga mutica. Next base: position 16,565,548 of record CM077304.1, on the reverse strand, counting down.
AGCCCATTATCGTTTGTTTGGCAGCACTTATCCTATTTGATGTTGGCTCATTACCCAAAACCTTCCCACCTTGACTGTGTATACCAGTGCTACTCAAATTGTGGTCCCTGGTCCAGAAGTATCAGTTCAGCATCACTTGGGAAGTTGTGGGAAATGCAAATTTGAGGGCCTTCCCTAGACCTATTGAATCAGAATTTCTGGGAATGGAGTCCAAGAATTTGTGGTTTAAAAATCCCTCCTCACTAAAGTTTGAGGACTACTGATGTAAATCATACCTAAAAGGCACCTGAGTTGACTTAACTGGCTGAGCAGCTTAGTTGTGTATTGTGATAGTGAAATTATCAAAGGTGGGGGAGGGGGAGGGAGAGATGCTGCTCTCCAGTCATCAGAAGGAAAATTCAATGGATAGAAATGTCGCCTGGAAGCACACAAAGTCTAACCAAGTCATGTTTCCTGCTTGGAGAGAAACAGAAAAAACATGCACAGTTTATTCTGAAAATCTGATTCAAAAGAAAAATCCCTTTATATCTGTGAACCTACAAATTTCAGTGCCAATGATAAGCCAATGCTATAAACATTTTCTCAGATCCTTGCAGAAACTGTGGGAAGTAGGTATTACTGAGCCTATTTTAAAGGTGAGGAATAAGCACTTCATTTCCAAAAGAAGCTGAGATTTGGAGGCCAGTGCTAATAGCTTATGTGATATATTTACTATACTTAGTTGTCAGCTTGTAAATTCTCATACCTTATCCCCGTTTTATAGATGAAGAAAGTGAGGCACAAGAAATTAATCATCTTCTTCAAGGCTTCTCAGCTAATAAGAGGTAGAGCTTCAAATCTATAGCTTATAAATCTAACTCCAGAGCCTCTATTATTAACCTCTAGGTTACAATGCCTTTTATTGCTTGTCTACTAAGTGATCATGCTACTGTTTGAGCTATTTGTTCAAGGCCAATATTGACTAATTCAGTGGCCAAAGGAAGAAAATCAAGAGCTCATTTAGGTGTTAAGGTATTGGTGTTGCCCAAGCCAAGGGTGTAAACCCCTCAAGTCAGTAACCTGGGCCAGCTCACCTCCTTGCAGGTGGAGGCTATGGTGAAACTGGTCCCCCTGAGAAGAATTCGGTGGTGTGGCAGTGAGACCCGTGTGCCAAGGACAATCCTAAGGAACACTGACTTCAGGATTGAAAAAAAAATGTACAAACAAACAAACAACACTGACGTGAAAGGCAGGTGAGGAGGAGAAGCCCACGAAGGATACAGAGAATAGAAGTCAGAAACAGGAGTTTCCGGGAGAGCGCAGGGTCACAGGAGACAAGGCAGGGGACCGAAAAGTGGTCCGAAGAGAACCAGTGATCAGGGTAGTTCAGGAAGGAAAAGTTGGAACTGAAAGTAGATACATTTTTAAGAGCAGAGAAAGGAGGCAGAGCTTTCTCATTGACTTCGATTTGAGACTTTGCCCCCCTGGTGGCAGCAGAAGGACCCGAGCACCAAGGAGGATGTGACAGGGAACCAGGGGTTGACGATTTTTTTCTGTGAAGAAACAGATAGTAAATGTTTTAGGCTTTGCACCATAGTGGTCTCTGCTGCAACTGTGTAACATGGCAAACACAGCCACGCAAAGAAGAGGCGTGACTGTGGCTTTACTTAGCTCACAAAAAAATAGGCAGGAAAATTAAAAAAAAAAAAAAAAAAAGACACAGGCAATGGGCTGAATTTGGCCCATGGACCTACCTAGCTGTAGTTTGGTGACCCCTTGTTTAGACCAGTGACTGTCGAGGACCAGTGTCAGATGAACTGGAAGCTGCACAACACTCAGGACCTGGGTGCAAGAAATGTAACCACACATTTTGGATAATTGGATTTTGGATTTAATTCAGTTTCAAGCCCGGTGACAACCTTATTTCCTTTCATTGAGGAGTATTGTTCTCATCATCTCCACCCCCACAAAAAGTCATCTTTCTGAGGTTTTGCTAAGTTCCCGGACTTTGTAGCCTTGTGGAGGGACTGGGCACTGGTAGGTGGGGGGTAGCTCTGGTTCTCAGGGCTGTTAACACAGTGCGGCTTCCTTTGGAGCTTGTTCTAGCTGGCCTTCAGTCCACCCTGGGGTCCTGGGCACACCCCTCCCTCCTCTCTGGCCCTCCTGCTTCCCTGCAGCTCAGGTGGCGTGCTGGGATGCCTGGGAACCCACACAGCCATTTCATCTGCTCCTATGCCGTGCTGGGTGCAGGGAACCCCAAGGGCCTCTCCAGACGCTCCTCAGGAAAAGACACAAGAGTCCCTCTGCCCCAGGATTCCCAAATGACGATGCGGAGTCTCCATAATCTTTCCTTGCACCCACCCCAGGACTCAGCCTGGGGATGAGGGCTGAGAGGAGCAGAGCTACTCAGGGCCTTCAGAGGTACTTAATGTGTTTGAGCTCGTTCATTTCCTCTTTGATTGTCTGCCTCTCCCAACTGGGGAAATGTAGCTTCTGGGATCTTGAAGCTTAGGCTTCAGTGACTGAAAGTCAGTAATTGGCTCCTTTGTGCTTTGCGTATGTTCTCTTGAGAAAACAAGTGAAAGTTGCTCTGGCTTAGTGAGTAGGGAAGAGGCGCACTGAACAGGGCAACATAGGAGTGAAGGAACCAGCGCCCCACGCCAGGCAGCCTGTCAGCTGAGCCCGCTCGGTCCTCCCCCACCGCACCGCTTGGCTATCTGCGCTGATGACATGCAGGGCAAATCCCAGTCCCTGACTCTCCACCAAGGAGAGGGTGGGCTTTGACGTTCGACAGGCATGCGTTGGATTTAGGCTCTGTACTTCCTGAAGGAGTAAGCGAGGTATGTAATATATCAGTCAGTGTTCAGTGAAACAAAACAGAAACCACGTTTCAAGTAGAAAGGAATTAATTAATACAGAAGTTGGAAGGGCTGCAGAACAGGCTCTATTCTGAGCCTCCAGGACAATGCTCAGAGCCACCGCGAAGAGCTGGCCTGCCAGGCAGTTGCTATTCAAGAAGAAGAATCAGGAAGCTAGCGCAAGAACTGTTGGCCACCTTAGCTGCCATCTAGGGATCGGGAAGCTGCTTTCACTGCAATGACTGGATCCAGAGCCATGCATTGCCTGCTAAATTTGTCCATACAAATGATAAACGCCCCCCGTCTTGCCTCTCACACCTTCAAAGCTAGCAACTGGAAACCAAGATGCGGACACAGCGAAGCCGCACGATCCTGCTTGCCAGCAGAGACAACAAAAGCTGCAGAAGCACAGCTCTTGCTTCACTTACAATTTCCAAATGTCTCATGAGGGCATCTGTTTGGCAGAGCTTAAATCATACCCACATGTTAGCTGCAAGGAAGTCTGGGAAAGGGTGGGTTCAACTCTCCTGCCTTTAAAGTAGAGGGCACATCTCAGGATAGGAGATACAGTGGATATCCAGCTAGCCAATCCTTAGTTTGCAAAATTCTTAACTTCTCCAAGCCTACAATCTGCAAAGCAGGGATGTTAGTGTGGTTGGTGACATGGGCTGTGAAAGAATTCACAAAGAGATGAGAGTGTGGAGAATCAAGTTTTTTTGTGTTTTTTTAAAATATTTTATTGATTATGCTATTACAGTTGTCCCATTTCACCCCATCATTCCCCTCCACCCTGCACACCCTCTCCCACCCACATTCCCCCCCCTTTAGTTCATGTCCATGTGTCATAAGTTCTTTAGCTTCTACATTTCCCACACTGTTCTTGCCCTCCCCCTGTCTATTTTCTACCCACTATCTATGCTACTTATTCTCTGTACCTTTCCCCCCTCTCTCCTCCTCCCACTCCCCTGTTGCTAACCCTCCATATGATCTCCATTTCTGTGGTTCTGTTCCTGTTCTAGCTGTTTGCTTAGTTTCCCTACATCCAAAATTGCTCTATCCAGCAAAGCTGTCATTTAGAATGGATGGACAGAGAATCAAGTTTTTAGTCACTCTCCAAGAAAGGAGAGGGGCAGGTATGGGAGATATGCCAGCACTGAGGGGTGGGGGCTTTGAGCTTTTCTGGATTGTAATTGGATTTAAAAAGGGTGGAGGGTTGCTGTTGTGTGGCCCCTGGGCTGCTGAGGCGAGTTTGTTCCAATGTTATCTTCCACCTGTGGCTGTAGGGAGTGGTTAGTTCTGTTCTTGCTTCCAGAAATTTCCAGTCCTGCGGAGATAGCTCAGAAGAGTAAAATGGCAGTCATGTTTAACGAGATCATAGGCCTGCTAGGCAAATGGTGCCACCATGGCAAATGGGGCTGACTTTGTCCTTTCAAGGGATACTGTCTATTTCACAGGGTCATTTTGAGGACTAAGCTAGGGTTTTATATGTGCAGGCCCCAGCAGCTCTCCTGCTTTAGGGCTTCACTGCGGATGCCTCAGACCTGTGATACTTAAATACACACACCACACACACACATACACACAAGAAAATTGTTTGAAACTTAGAAATAAAACAAAGATCAGGGTTAAGCGTCCTGATTTCTTTGGTCTCTATATCTGTTTCTATTAGAACTACTTTAATTTTTCTGGGTATTTTATTTCTTGTAGACGTATATGGCATCAAGAAATTTTGATCTTTTTAAAAATAACTGCAGAACACAAGCATAGTGCAGAGCGACAGTGATTACCATTTGCTCAGCACTCGATTAAATCTAGGGCTTTCTTTCCCCTCAGTTATCTGTGGAGCATATGGAAATATGCTAATGTCAGAATGAATTGCGATTCAGACTTCAAACCTCAACTCACAAAACCCATCTGCATCTGACTGGAACTTTCAAATGGCTGCATTTTCAAATAGGTCAGTGTCAGTCACACTCTTCTTGCTGAGAGAATGGTAGGATTTTTAAAAGGCATTTTTTGAGTAAATGGGTGACCTGTTGTCCTTTTGAACATTGTTTTAATAGGTGATAGTGAACCAGCATTGGACTTAGTTCTAAAGTCTTAGGAAAGATTCCAGTATTATTGAAACTATTCTACTGTATAGAATAGATGTAGAGAGTTTTCAATAGTGCTTTTGATTATGGGTCAGGACGCAGGTGCCCGGACTCACAAACTTACTAAAATCCTCTTTGACTTTGAGATATGATTTCACATAATTTAATAATGATCCTAATGTTCTCTGCAGGTCAAATGATCTAAAAGCATGTTGCGAAGGGGGGGTTGTTTAAGCTGTTTCACTGCATTAAAAGCCTTTTGTAATATGTTGTGAAAATCACAAGACAAGTAGGATTCTGAAGACAGCCAACCTAGATTCCAACCCTGCTGATTCTTTCCCTAGTTGTTCTGAGTTCCTTCACGTCTCTGGGCTTCAGACTCCTCACCTACAAAATAAGGATAACAATAAAAATGATTAAGGAGAGTGAGATGGTGATAAGGGTGATGAGGAAGAAGAAGGGTAAATTAAAGAAGAGGGAGGGGAAGAGGAAAGAAAGATTGATAACATATATCAAGTGATTATTCTGGGCAGGCCTTATCTGGGGACTTTAGACGTCCTAAATCCTGTAATCTTCAGGACAACCCTTTAAGGCAGGTATCTAGGGGCTGTCAGGAGGATTAAATAAGTTAATTGTATAAAGCAATTAACATGGTGCCTGCCAATAGTAAACTCTCAATAAATGTCTACTACTATTACTTTTCTTATTGGGTTCTTGCCAAAAAAAAAAAAATGAGATACAGTTCTTAAGAGATCTAGCTTTGTGTCTGGCACAGTTGAGTGCTCAGTGACCAATAGCTATTGTTATTTTGTTGATTAATTCTTGTTACTTTATCGTTGTTATTTTTCTGTTCATTTAGCCTCCCTCATTTGAATCATATACTATCTTCAAAACTGTATCTCTTTCTAGTAATTAATTAAGCCTCCAGCTCCTGGGATTTTACCTACCGGGGGATCTAAGTGACTCTTAAAGGCATGCAAAGCCGAGCTCACCCAGAACATCATTACCTTTCCCCTCACCTTCCTGAAAGACACCAAGTAGATGTGAAGGTATCAGTGAATTTTTGCTGATTGGGGAGACTGAGGATTGAAGCAAAGAGGAGGATCCTGTTCGGTGGCATGGTTGGGGGTGAAAGTCAGATTGGCAGGGGTTCAAGACAAAAAGAGAGGAGATCAAATGGAGACAGTGAATATGGACCACTCTTTTAAGGGAGTTTGCCATAAAGAGGAGCAGAGAAATAGGGTGATGGATGGAGGGTGGGGCTCAAAAGAGGGCTTTATTTTAAAGTGAGATTGACTGAGAATAAGGCTAGTCCATCTTTAATAAAAGGAAAGAAGGAAGAAAGGAAGATTATGTAGTGCAGATACAGATAGGTGAATAGATTTCATGCTGCTGCATGTGGGAATTCTCATGTGGTAGGTTAGATCTTCTGAGTCAAGTAAGAAGCTCAGTCATCAGCGGAGAGTCCGAGCTGTGGAAGCTGTGTTGGGAGATGAAAGAGAAGTTGTAACAAAATCTAGGAGAGTGAAAGAAGGCCCTGACTAGGGGTTTGACTGGATGCTTGTTGCATGGAGGGCCCACTCCAAATTTATTGTTAGGAATAAACAAAAAAGTCAGTTTGGTTGTGCATTTCTTTCTGACACATTGAGGCTACTCAAGGGCAGGTGTGGAGTAGTAGGAAGTTGAGTTTAATCTAATTCAACCCAAAATAAAAAGAATTCAATGAGGTCATTTTATAAGGATGTATGCACTTGTGCACACAAAAATGAAAAGCAAATAAGACTGACTGTCTTAGGGAAGGACAACTAGGTAGCAAGGGGACAGGTATAGAGAGGAAATGTTTTACTTTATATCTTTTCATAGCCATTGAATTTGAACCACAGAAAATAATGAACTCCTCAAAAATGATAAGATAATTTTAAGTAGAGAAAAGTAATGTGAAGAATGCAAAAAGGACAATGGGAAAGGGATAGGTGGACCTCATAAAGGGTACTGCTTTAGATAAAGTGATGACACTTGAGCTGACTAAAGGATATGAGGGTTCTGTTGTTGTTTTTATTATTATTATTTACAGCTGATTACAATGCTTTCTATTCTGAGCTTGATTGGGAGATGATTTATCTTTTGGTCATCCAAAATCATTAGGCCAAATAATCAAACTGGCCTTTTAAAAAATTGGGAAGATTTATTATGTTTATTTACAGTGCTAAAATGAAGTAGATTTAATTTCTTTCCCAGTTCAGTTATGTGGTTGAACTGATGAATAAGTTAAGCTTTCTAAAGATTCTTATAGAAAAGACTTTAAAACCCATTAACTTGTAGCTTGTGTCAGTCAGCTTATCAATAGGATAACTTTCAGTGTCTTAGACCTGGACCCTGCACTTGCTACTAATACAAGGGGGTACCCCCCCAAAAAAACACTGGAATTGCCTTCTGCAGGGCAGGCCCCTTGTAGTGCAGGCTTCCCATGTTAGGTGATTGTTCTAGGAACCCATCTGTATCAGTGTACCAACTGGCATTGTTGTGAGAGGCTGCATTCAGCTTCAATGAATGTTTTTTGAAGACTCTTTCAATGCATTTCCCCATTTCATGATGGGTGATTTACAGGCACACCTGCCCACATGGCACTGAGTGTTCAGCAGTTTTTGACCAAAAACAGCATGACCCCCTGACGTCCCACCCCCCCATTCACCCAATCTCACCCTGAGCAACTTTCCCACCCACCCTCATGAAAAAAATCCTCCATGGGAAACATTTTGCCAATATGCAAGAGGTGAAATAAAAAACGGCAAAAGCACCAAAAGGCATCAAAATCGACAAGTTCAAATGTTTTGAACAGTGGAAAAAATGTCTTGATAGGTGTATTGTGTCAAATGGAGAGGACTTTGAAGGCAACTGACGTTTAAACACAGAAGAATAAATACACAATTTTTTGTAAGCCAATTCCATTTTGGGGAGTTCCCCTCCCATCGGGAGAAACAGACTCAGCTGCCTGCAGGGCAAACTCTCACAAAGGCATTTCCTACCTGACTCTAGAGTGAAGAGTGATCCCATTCATTGAGTAGGCTCTGAGATTCCCTGCTCACCTCTCTGAAGCTGCTGTTTGCCTCTGAGCAGCCTGATTTTAGTGATCAGGACGGAGGACAAGATGTGCTTTTGGATAGAATGCTCTAGTACTTGTCATCTGGGCAAGGGGAATGCCCCTTTCCTCCTGATTGTTGCTGTCCTCCTCAGGCTTGTATTAATTGCTTGAGACTGCATGTAGACACTGCACAGGAGGTGGCAGACTTTTTCTGCAAAGGACCCGTGTGTTAGGCTTTGTGGATAGTAAGGTCTCTGTCACAGCTATTTGACTACACTATAGTGCAAAAGCAGATGTCATGTAAATGAATGAGCTTGGCTCTGTTCCAATGTACTTCATTTGTGGATACTGAAATTTGAATGTCATATAATTTTTAAATAACACAAACTATTCTTTTTTAAAAGATTTTATTTATTTTTAGAGAGAGGGGAAGGAAGGCAGAAAGAGAGGGAGAGAAATATCGCAAAAGAAACATGGATATACAAAAGAAACATCAGTTGGTTGCTTCTTGCAAGCCCGGAGCTGGGGACCTGACCCACAACCCAGGCATGTGCCCTGACTGGGAATCAGACTGGTGACCTTTTGGTTCACAGACTGGTGCTCAGTCCACTGAGCCATGCCAGCAGGGCGTCACAGAATATTCTTAAAATTATTTCAACCGTTCACAAATGTAAAAACTATTCTTAGTTTGTGGGCCAAACAAAAATAGGCAAAGTAGCAGGGCGAATTTGCCCTGCATGGTTAGCCAACTCCTGGCTTAACCCAGTCCTCTCTATAAATGCTTTAGGGTGGTTTGCATTTCCTTGTATCTGAACTTGGACCTTCCCCCATTGCTCCTACTCCTGCATTCTTATGCACCTGTCTTGGGCCATGTTTTTTTCATAAAATTACTGTTTTCTGTCTTTCAGAGATTCATCAGCATTTTTGATACATTGATGGAGCTGTATTTGAATGCCTTTCTAAACTAATGAACATTTCTCTCATTTCATGGTATATGTATTTTTTTCATGGCACATTCTAACCGAAGGGACTATAGAAGTTTGATGAATGCCCTTCAACTTCTAAGTCGTTTATAGATTTGTCTGCTTATGAATGTTATCGAGCAACTTCCAAAAATGATTCAAAGTCAGTTCTTTTTAAACTACTTAATTTAAAACATCAATAGAAATTGTAGATGGTAAAAGTAAATGTCGGAAAAGTCAGATAGTCAGGTAGGAAAAGTCAGCTTCTGGTTTTCTAAGATATTAAGGGGGAAAAAACTTAAATGCAATGATTAGCAGGCACAAAATAGTCTACCATAATTTTATCAACGGCATCTCAAAAGTTTGAGGGTTTTCTCTTGCAGAAACAGCAGCCTGAAACAGCTCTTAACAGGTGATCAGAAGTCTATTATGACGTTCCAAAAATTTCAGAAAGAAGCTCAAGGAGAGAAGAGCTGAGATCCTAACGGTTAAGAAAGGGTATGAGGGAAACCGAAGCTTCCTTTGTTAGTCCTGGCAGCCCTGGCTCTAGTTTGTACCTCTTTGCAGCTGCTGCTTCCTAACAGTGGGGCAGAGGTGGGAAAGACAGCTGGGGTGGAGGAGGAAGAGCAGGAGATTTCTGAAGAAGTGTTGGAGATACGGAAGAAACCACGGAGCACTTAACAAGCCATGTGGTACTTGGGGAGATTAATGTCTAAAGATAATTTTTAAGACTGTAAGCTCCTCACTGGAAAGACAGCATAATGTAGTGGTTACAAGCACAGTTTGAAACTTAGCCTATCGGGGTTCAGATCTGAGCTCTACCATTTTCAATCTATAGGGTCTCCAGCAAATGACTTCATTTCTGTAACTCAGACTCCTTATCTGTAAGCAGAAGATAACAATAGGCTCTATGTTGTAGGACTGTTATGAATATTAAATGAATTGGCATCTGCAAGGTGTTTAGAACGGTGTCTGATGCAAAATCCATCCTCTATGAGTGAGTGGGGGCACCTTTTTCATCCTACAGTGTGCTGAGGCAAGTCTAAAGTTGGACTCTATTAGGGCCACATTGGATGGAAAGATCACTGATTGCTCAGCTTTGTGTTTGTTGCTGTTTTCAAATCATGGAGACCCTCAAAGTTGTGAACAACCGTGGTTTCAAAGTAATGGGTAGCCTACTGTCAGTTAGTGGAGTCTGGCTTGTGCTTGTGTGTTTGTGTGCGCATGTATATACATGTATGTGTATGAGTGGGGTGTGGTATGTAAGTACCCTGTCTGTAAGGAAGCAGGAAAGTGTGCTGTGCAATATTCTGCATGTTTGAGGGATCCATTTGACCATCCTAAAGCTGTTTTCCTGCCACCCCAGGGATCCCTGTAGTGCAAAGCCAGCCCTGTCTACTCATCTTTGTTACCAGGGAAGCCTCTGTTCCTCAGTGAATATCCCTTTTCATTCACTTTCAAATGACTTCTCTGATATGCAGATTGTTAAATATGCACATGATAGAGGCAGAGGTAGGTGTATGGACAGATTTGCATAAATATAAATACAGTATATGTACCCATATTTGAGTGATATAATGATAATATTGTGTTGCCACCTCAGAGTGAAAGCTAATTAATTCAGCTATTGAGATGATAATGATTTCTTTCTCAGTTAATATCAAAGAAAAAAGCTGCAGATTTTTCCTACGCACTGTTCCTTTGACTCATCTTGGAATAAGGAGGTTTATTTCTGTTAGCGATTGAGCCATCAGTATCTGACAGTGTTAAAGGGAATTGTTCCTGGCAGGGGCTGAAGATTAGTGGAAAGATCGACTCGGGCTAAAGTGGTCATAGAGCTCAAGAATTTGGTACCAGGAAAAAAAATTTTTTTTTGCCTATAGTCTCTTTAAAATACGTACTTTGGTATTTGCACTCCCAATATCAACTTTGATCTGAAGCACAATCTCTTTTTAGATTTTCCACAGCTGAATTTGACATTTAGGAAAATATTAAGATCTTTCCTACTGCAACTTATGCCAAATGACAAATTCACAAGCAAGTCTGTCGCCCTTTAGCCTTGACGCCTCTAACTTTTCCTTTAGCCTTTTGCTTTCATAGTTACCAAGTCCTGATTGTTCCTGTGTCCTCCTCCCTGTTCTCACTGCCTTCGCCTTCCCCACCGTCCACCCCACCACCACCACTGCCACCACCTTAAGTTCAGACATTGGGCATCTTGGCTGGTCTCCTCTCTCCAGTCTCTCTCCAGTCTCCCCCATTCTACCTTTCTTCCCCTCGTATCAAGGATTCTTCCCAACATGCAGATTAGGTCATACCCTCCCCTGCCAAAACCCCAAACCCTTTAATGGCTTCACCTTCTACGCAGTAAAGACTCAGCTCCTTAGGGCAGCATTCAAAGGCACTCAGCCATAATCTGTCCCTCTACATTACCTCACCCATCTCCTGCTAACTTAGCTGTTCTTGCTAACCTCCCATCGAAATAGATTATTCAGACTTCCTTGGAATTTCTGTAACTCCCTGACCTTGCTCATTTCCCAGAATGTCCTTTCTTTTTCACAGACTATATTTCAAAATCCTACTTGTTCTCCAAGATCCAGCTCAAATTCTACTTCTCTCATGGATTCTTCCATGATTTCCTCTACTTAAAATTAATTAGGGTTGTTCCCAGGCCATATAATGCCCTTTTCTCAAGACACTTGACTTCTAGCTATTGGAAAATTGTCCTATTATACAAGGTCTGGTACAAATAACACCACTTTTTTATTGCAAAATCGTTTATTACAAAATCATAAGCATGTAATTCTATAACATAGCAATATCACTCACACACACTATATGGCATTTCAGGTGAAATGTTCAAATTAAAACCATAAATCATTACATCAGTATTATTACCCTACCAACCACACTCAAGCAAGCCTTACTTCTGCTGGACCCTGTACTTATTTACTAGAATAATGTTTCATTGTCTTCTACGGGAAAGACTATCACAACAAATACACAAATCTCCATGTCTGTGATGGAATTGCTACCCACCTCCCCTTAAATTTGACATAACCTTCACAAGCACATAGTGTGGCCCCGAAGTGATCACTTTTCATCTGCATACCAATACTTTATTGTTTAATTAGCTATCCTCTTAAACTATCTTGTGTGATGCTGGGAATTTACTCCTTTGTCTTCCCACCACGTTGGAAGCTCTGAGGACAAGAATGCCTTACTCATCTTGGTATCTCCCAGGTCAGAGAGCAGCTTTCTGTCTGCTTCTCCTTTTCTCCACTTGCTACTTCTATGAAATTGACTCTGAATGCAGCTTTCGAACAGTAGATATTTAATACTAAGTTATTCTACTCCCCTGTGACCCAAGGGAGGCAGTTATAACCTACACGGTGCTGAAGAGTGTGGGCTTTGCTGCATGCCCACCTGGGTTTGAATCTTCTGGTCCATTTGTTAACCAAGTGAACGTGGCCCAGTTACTTAACCTCTCTGTGGCTTTTTTTCTCCATCTATAGTATAGGAGCATATAATATTAGGTTCATCATTAAGTTGATGTGAGGGTTAATAAGATGCAGGCAGAGTAGTCAGAACAACAGCTAATGAGTGCTTAATGAATGTTGTTATTTCAACAGGCTGTTAAAATAGGAAGGACTGTTGTTTTGACTTTTGCAGAGACATGAAGACACTGGAGGCTACATTCCAAAGTGAACCCATCTTGCAATAGATAGTAAAACACTATTTAAATACCTCACCCATTTTGAGGGTATGAAGTAGGCAGGAAATGGAAATTATAGAACAGCGTTGCTTCCAAGATTTTGGCTCATATGTCTACTGTGCAATGAACCCCTCGTCCCCACTGGAAAGGGGTGAATGCAGGGTGCGGTGTCTTCTGCTGGGGCCCATAACTGAAACATATGGTACTTTTGTGAGAATTAGGGAAAGGGGTCCCCCTTTCCCCAGTGGAAGGGCCTTCAGCAGGACCACTTGAGGAGATTGGTATGTATCCCCTGAAGCTGAGGCTGGCATCTGAATTTCACCTGAGAAGTTGAAAGGACAAAAAGAAGGATGGAAGATTGTTTATGGATAAGTGGGAGAGATTTCTGTGCCCCAAACAGTTTGTTGGACCACAGAAAGTCAGCATGGAATTATCTTAAGTCCTTGGCAAGAGGGCCATGCGGAGGGGCATCCGAGTCAACAGGGTAGAGGTGAACTGCCGGATTCCTAGATGCTGAAGGAGATACACGCCATGGGCTAGAATAGAGATGTACTTGCCCGCATGAAGGGCTTGCGGAGGGAAGTATCCTAATGATGGGAGGTGTTCCCTAAAGAGCCCAACCCCAGAAAGAAAGTCAATTTCAGTCTTGCTAGCTTTCCACGCCAGCTTCTAACCATAGAGGCAAATGCTGTAAGTACTTTCCTGTCACTTCCTACCTCACCTCCCACCGTCCTCTCCTTATTTGCCCCTCCACCTTGACTCTGGAAGTTTCAGGAGCTATGGTTGGCCAGATGGAGGAGAAATAGTGGAAGTGGCAAGTGGAGAAAAGGAGAAGCAGACGGAAAGCCAGTGGTCTCCTGTCCCCGACTCTAGACAGATTAACTGTAGCAGGCTGCAGCTGCAGCTACACCTTTTCAGGGAGACGTTTGCTTTTAAATCGAGGTTGGCATCTTTATCATTACACAAAACTGGGCATATTAAGTACTGAATTGAAACCTTGAATGTGACCTCTCCTCGTCGGCCTGGTAAACAGCAACCGATTTTCCAAGACTTAGCTCAGCGCTCACTTCTGAGTCTGACCTCTTCCTCCAGATCTGACCATCCTCCCTGCCTCCTCCACCCCAGCACAGCCCAGGAATGCTGTGTTTTACCTATTTGGTTGTTTGCATGGCTTTGCCCTCAACCTGCCAGGGGTGTGTAACTTTTTGGCATCTCTGAGCCACTCTGAAAGAAGAAGAGTTGTCTTCAGCCACACATTAAATACACAAACACTAACAAAAACTGATGAGCAAAAAAAAAAAAAAAAAAAAGGTTTTAAGTAAATTTACGATTTTGTGATTTTGTGTTGGGTGTCATTCATGGCCATCCTGAGCCACATGTACCCATGGGGCACGGGTTGGACCCCCCTGCCTGGACTCTAAGAGGGCAGGGGTGACTCTTCACCTTTGTACCACTAACCCCTACAGTAAGTGCACTGGCGCATAACTGACCCCCCAGGGCAGGGATAAGAAACATAATTTACCTTAAAAAAACTAAGGTGTTTTTTTTTCCCCTAAGAGAAGTTATCATTGAAACATGTCTTTAGTTTTGAGAGATAAATTAAGAACAGAATCTTCTTGGATGATGCGGTTGAAAGCGCTTTTGTCAACATTACACTCAAGGATCGCCTGGACGCTGCGCCCAGGGGTTCATGACAAAATGCCCGGGCATCTTGATCCTAACGTGTTTCTCTGAGGAGAGGGTGTCAGGAGCCTTTTTACTCCTTTCTGTGTTTCTGCCACAGGTTTCTTCCGGAGAAGCATTACCAAAAATGCTGTGTACAAGTGTAAAAACGGGGGCAACTGTGTGATGGACATGTACATGCGGAGAAAATGCCAAGAGTGCCGACTAAGGAAATGCAAAGAGATGGGAATGTTGGCTGAATGTATGTATAGAGGTATTCACATCAAGCCATTAAATTCCACTAAATATGTCTTAAGAAGGCAGATGTCAGGTAACTTGTCTAATAAGAGTGCTACTTCACGTATTAAAGAAGAAATACATTAATCCATCTAAGTTCTTGAAAAGGATAATGGAACCACTGGATTGTCCAAACCGTCAGCTACAAAGCATTCCATTCACCTGAAGCAGCTGTGTTTTATCGTTCATTGTTGCGTTAAATTAGGGATGGAGTGAAGTGGCATTATTTTTACAAACTACAAAGAATGACAGTCCAAGAGTTTCCTCCAAATTAGACTTAGCATCTTTTAAATTTATTGTTTAATTAGCATAAAAATTCACAGTCATGGGAAAGAATGAGACTAAGGTGTAACTGCCTCTGAATTGTCTAAATAGAGTTTTAAGCCAAGTCATTTTATTAAGAATCCTTCTTTTTCTGGGTGCAGCTCTAAACCAATTTGTACAGATTTACACAGGAAATTAACTACCCTGAGTTTTAATATCATTTGGCCCTTCAATCTGATAACAAAAGACACTGTATTAACTGCTGGCTTTGTGAGAAACTGTAATCTTCATCAACATTTGGAATGCGTGCCAGTACATAACATATTAAGTTTTCATTCTGAAAATTGTATGGACCACTCAGATTCAGAGATATGTCCTCTTCCCCCTCAAAACACAAATAGACAAACAAATGTCACCAAGGGGACAAGAACAGTCAGGGAGGGAATGCCACATGAAATAAAAGCCTTTGGAAGGCGATTCCAGTTCTATTGTTTCCGAACTGTACAGGCAACTGGGATGCACCCAGAGAAATAATGCGTGCAGGAGGGAGAAAAATAGGCCAGTGTAAATAATCCAGCTCTGGAAGGATGAAAGTTTTATGGTGGCCGATCACAATCTTCTCCTAGCATATATGAAACAAGAGCCTGCAGTGGGCGCTGCTGCTGGAATCCAATCTCGCAATGGAAACGTTTACTTCGATACTGCGTGGTTCATGTTGCTCATCACTTAAACATGAACTTGTCCCAACGGAAGCACTGAGGACATTTTTCATGACTCCTCCTGTAAGAGCCTCTGATATTATTTATGAAAGCTTTAACAGATGCAAAGCTTTCCCATGATCCTATAAACTAAATTCCCTGGACAAAGAAATTCCTGGAATTTAGTTTCATTAACGTTGAGAGAATGAGGAAGTTAAATGGGAATGTGGAAGATCATTCTATGTTATTTTTTATGCCTCTGTTAAGTGTAGACTAATGATGATATGTGATTATTCAAAAGAAAATTTTTAAGTCTCCTTGCGTTATTTTTGTCTTTAACGGTGTTCTCAATACAATTCTGAAAATTAACAAGATCTGAAGTTTTTTCCTAAAAGATCTTGGCATTTGTTTTATTCAACATGTTTACATATATATATATATATATTTTTAAGAATTTATTTATTTATCTTTAGAGGGGAAGGGTAGGAGAGAGGGAGAGGGAGAGAAACATCAATGTACGGTTGCCTCTCGTGTGTCCCCTGCCGGGAACTGGCCTGCAACCCAGGCATGTGCCCTGACTGGGAATCGAACCGCAATCCTCTGGTTCGCAGGCCCGCGCTCAATTCACTGAGCTACACCAGCCAGGGCTGTTTACATATATTTTAATATGAAATTGAATATATGTCTTCTGGTACAATTATGTCAACATGGATGAAAAATAATATTAATACTATGTTTTGAAACAATAACTTTCAAAGTTCTCTAGGACAGGAATAGGGAGTGTCCTTCTTCATCTTATTGATCGAATACCTTGCATTTGTGCAATGCTTTGGCATTACATCTTTATATAAAACTCACTTAAAAAATGACATGGTAACATTTAATCTGCACAAAATACTGCAAGGTAGATATTATTCCCATTTTAGGAATGAAGAAACTGAGACTCACAGAAAATCGCTTTCTTGTTCAAGGCCAAGTCTTAAAACATCGGAAGGGGTAGAATCAGCACTGGACGAAATTGTATAGAAAACCTTAGGAGCCAGCTGCCCATCAGCCGCCTCGTGACCACACACACCCAGCAGTACTTTCTGTGGTCAGTTAAGTCTCGGTATTTGTTTTTCCTTCAGGCTTGTTAACTGAAATTCAGTGTAAATCTAAACGACTGAGGAAAAACGTGAAGCAGCATGCGGATCAGATCATTAATGAAGACAGCAAAGGACGTGACTTGCGACAAGTGACCTCAACAACTAAGTCCTGCAGGGTAATGACACGCAGCGGCGCCTGCCAAAGCCAGCGGCAGCCGGGCTTCTAGGCAGGCGGTGATCTGGCTGGGAGACTTTCAAATTAGAGCCACAGCTATGGGCAGAACTGCATTTCAGTTGTGCATTAAATGGACTTCTTTTTAATCAAGCGAGTAATACATGCTTCTGTGTAAATTTCAAATAATAACAGTGTGTAAAGTAAAAAAGTGACAGTTCTTCTCCTTGGCTCCATTCCATTCCCACTTCCCAAAGGTTGCCAGTAAAAAGTGGTGTGGTGTGTAAAATGGGTTTTTCAAACTGAGTTTGATAACCTGCCAGTGAGAAGGGAGGATCATACTGGGAAGGGTGTGGGCTCAATAGAGACTTATGAGTTTAGTCTTTATTCATGGGTAAAACAGGATGAATACACATTTGTGGACCAAAAGAGAAAAACCCTTCTCACTGAGGTCATGAATTGCTCCAGGAATCCTTTGAGCAACTTGAAACAAATAGAGGAAGAGCCTCTTATATGATTAGTTAAATAAATTGATAATGCACGGGGCATTTCAAGGAATTTTAATTTGCTAATAGCTGAAAATCCAATAATCCATTTTTGTTCAAGTCGCATCCTTCTTAATATTTATTATGCTACTGGCAAAGGAAAATTCATCCATGTTTAGTTTTTCAAATATATTATTTTATATTTATTTCAGAAAAATTATTGGATATAAATGTATTATTGCCATAATGCTTTATCACTAACACTTTGGTATAAGGAAGCAAAGAATTGACACAATTGTCCACCCTCTTCAAAAGATACTAGTAAGGGAGAAAGAGGATGTTTAAGGTCGGAATCATCCAGAGTAAAAACTCTCTCTACTTCAGGGGTCAGCAAATTTTTTTCTGTAAGGGCCAAATATATTAGGCTTTGACCACATGGTCTCCATCTCAACCACTCAACATAGAGCAGCATCGATAATGCACGAACAAAAGAGGATGGCTGTGTTCCAGTGGATTTCCAAAACCAGGCAGATTTGGTCGATGGGCTGTAGTGTGTCAGCCCCTGCTCTAAATAAATAACCTCAAGTGGATTCTTCGTTTGATATTTGGGAACTTTTCCTTTGTTATGACTAAACCTTGAACTTGCACTGAGCTCGTCTGTGAATGGGCTCAATAGGCTTTATATCCAGGATATTATTTATTCCTAAAAAATACATGAAAAAATATTTTGTTTTCCCTATTTTACAGAGAAGAAAATGAGTAACTTGGGACAGCTTTAGGGAAATATGATTTGGCTTGCCCAGGGAGTCAGAAGAAGCAATGACACATTGTATCAGAGAGTATTCCCAACAATTTCTGATACTAGTTTGCTCCAGACGAGTGCACACATACGAAGAATGCCTTACAACCCCCCCTCCCTAACACCTTCCATTTTTCTGCCAGTGCAGGAGAAAACTGAACTCACCCCGGAACAACAGACTCTCCTCCATTATATCATGGATTCATACAGCAAGCAGAGGATGCCTCAGGAAATCACAAATAAAATTGTATGTACAATATCTGAAAATGCATGGGCTAAAGTTAATATTTTCTGGGGCCTTTCCTACATGACAGGTGGAACTGATATACAAATATGTTACTTTGAAATGATTAGAGCAGAGAATTTGTTATGCATTTGAACTTTTAGCAGCATTAAATAACTAATGAGTAAGAAGTCTCATATCTATCTCGGTCACAGTAATGGCTCTCCAAGGATCTGCAAAATATGAGCTGAGTCTTTGAATGTTATTGTCTAAATTTGGTTCTAGAGCCTAATGATTTTATATTGCTTTATCTTTTACCTATTTATTAATCATTTGCTTTTATTCTTAAAATTTAGTTAAAAGAAGAATTCAGTGCAGAAGAAAATTTTCTCATTTTAACTGAAATGGCTACCAGTCATGTACAGATTCTTGTAGAATTCACAAAGAAACTTCCAGGTATCTTTACATGTGGTTACTTCTCTGCTACACTGTGCAATGCTTTTGTGACATTAAGAGAAGCCGGTCTGTTGGTTGCAAAATGAGAATTATCTCACATCTGATTTAATGTGTCTACTATAAACATAAAAATGTTAGAGCCAGATAGGATGTTTAAAATCATTTCTAGCAATTCTTCCACATTGACAAATTAAGAAATTGAGACTTTGCAAAGTTGTAATTTATTTATTTAAAAATATATGTTGATATCTACTCTGTACTAAGTATCTAGCTATTACCTTCAAGGAGAGATTAAATGCTATAATAAAAATCTATATACAAAGTGCTGTTTAAATAGCAAGGAAGTAATTGCTAATTGTATCTGAGAAGGATAGGAAGGCTTCTGAGAGAATCATATTTGAGTTGGATCTAAAACAACAAGTTTTTCAGGCGGTATGAAGGAGAAGGGGCATTTGAGTCAAGAAATCTGCTGTGAAAAATACAAAAAACTGAAATTCAAGATTCTTGTCTCTCAGCCTCCAATTCTTTTAGACCCAGTTTCAATGCAATCCAAGTCAGTAGGTTTAAGTTGCTTTGGTGTTTTAAAAACAAAACATATACAAGATCAACAATTAAAATAAAAATAAAAAAAAGAAATCTAAAAATTAAAAAAAATAAAAACTAAACATTAGTACATTAAAATTTCATGATCTAGAAGAGCATAATAAGACCCTTGTATGGATGAATAACACTGCAATATTAAATTACAGAAGGTAGCTTCTGACATCAGATTTTAATTAAACATGTTAATTTGCCTTTTGTCAGCATTTGCTATTATTTTATTAAATGTGTCATGGGTAAACATAAGCCTCTATAAAACTCATAAATTTCAGGAGAAATTTCTTGTTATCATTGAGACATTAATATTCTCTCATTTCTTTACTAACAATGAAAGGGGAACTTAATTTGTTATATGCTAATTAAGCCGAACGCAATCTTGATCAAAAACAAGATTATTCAAGAGTAAAAACATGGGAGAAGACATTGGGAAGGGAGAAATATGTTTTTTGTTGTTTATGGAAAAAGATTTTTCATTTCAAATGCTCATTTGGTCTTGAACTAGGAAATAATTGAAGACAAAAATAATCTTACTCATAAGAAGGTAGCTTATCTGAAAGCAATGGCAGTATCTTACACATCTCTTCAATCCTGTGCCTGAACAGGTTCCTGAGGGAGAAAAAGAGTACAATTAGTGTGTGTTTAGTGAGTAAAGCAGAAGGAAAAAATAAAAAATACAGAAGGAAAGAAAAGGCAAAAATAAAACCCTTGAGAAAAGCATATCTTAACAATAATTATAGAAATGCCATTATTACAAATAGTAATAATACTGATGCAATACTAATAGTGAAAGAGTGTTTTGTGAGGGACCAGTTGACTCCTCCCATCCTGCAGTTCACGGAGTATCATCACCTGTGTCAGGCCCTGTCCAGGGTGCTAGATAGAGACTTGGCCGTCTCCTGCCCTCGCCCTCAAAGGGGCCCTCAGATTCTCTAAAACAGTGGCATTCATCCACTCATCTACTGATGGGCACTTAGGCTGTTTCCACATCTTGGCTATTGCAAATAGCACTGCTGTGTGTGGGGAATAACTATGCAAGTGGGGGTTGGATTGGGTGGAGGGGGGCAGTAAAGGGGGAAACTGGGATAATTGTAACAGCATAACCAATTAAAAAAAACTCTGACATTATTTCTTGATCCTTAGCATTACCCTCTTCTCTAAACTCCCGTTGCTATTCAATACCTTCCTAAGCCGTTTAGACCCTGGAGGCATTATTTTATCTCTATTCATGGGGCATGTGTGTACACATGTGCACACGAGCTTGTGTTTGTTTCCCATTCATTACTTCCATCATTCATTACTTCAGTAATTTTCCCCACCCTGCACAGTGCAGTGCTGAGCTCAGAGAAGGTATCTCAACATGACCTGGATTAGATTTTATAATGGAAGTCCCATGCACTATCTGCTGCTCAACGGAGCCACCTATTGGAAATGCTACCCATTCTCCAGATTGACTGAAGATTCACGAGTTGGCCAAATATTTCTTTAAATCTCTGGATACGTAAAGATTTTTCTGACTGTGAATACCTCCCTTCTGTAGAGTTGACCTGTGACACCAGATGTAACAAAAATAATCAAAAAGAATCTGCTTGCCTGCAATTTTTGAGGGTTGCTTCATCTGTATCAACCTGTCTTTGCCATTATATATATTTGATGGGGTGTGACATTCTCTTTTGCCCAACTTGTTTATCAAATCCTACTTGATGCAGATGGAAGTCACCTTCTCTTTGGGAGAGATCAATAGATAATTATTGACCCAGCTTGACTACCCAATCTTAAAACAACTACAAAATAATTTTATGAAAATGTTTTATCAAGGAGGAGGCTGGTGCTGATGAAATACTGTTTTACAGCATCCACAGCACCTTGATACTGATTTGATTACCCTCTTCCCCCAGGATTTCAGACATTGGACCATGAAGATCAGATTGCTCTGCTGAAAGGGTCTGCAGTTGAAGCCATGTTCCTCCGTTCAGCTGAGATTTTCAATAAGAAACTTCCAGCTGGACATGCTGACTTGTTGGAAGAGAGAATTCGAAAGAGTGGTAAGTGACGTGGTTAATGGTTAAAAGAGTTTGTTTCTGCAAGAAGGAATTTGTGCAACCTATGAAGGCAGGACTCTTGCTTATCTTCCGCAATGTTATATGCCCATTATGACTAACAAGGAGAAAGGCTCTATAAAGATATGTGTTGAGTAGGTGGGACTTTCAGAGTCTTGGTTCAAAAACCTTATTGCAATAGCAAAATATGAGCAATACTCTTTTCACTGCACTGAGATGAAGGGCCGCAGGAGGGATTTTTCAAAAATTTGGAAAATTAGTCTGGTAAAAAAAATCTAGCATAAAGGAGCCCTGGTTATTCAGTCTAGAAAAAAAATTCATTTATTTAAAGCACCCAGCTCTGAATGTCTACGTTTCAAACTATTATCAATCTTTATTCAAGGCAAAATAAGAAGAAATAATAATAACAACCTTTATATATAATTTAGTAGGTTTCAGACACTGTTCTAATACTTTACATATATAATTCCATCAAATCCTTGAAATATCCTATGAAATACATACTACTATTGTTCCTATTTCCCCACTTTGTAGATGAGAGGCCATATGTCTTAAGCATTGTGCTGCAGTGCCTCTCAAGAGAAAATGAAATAATATCAATAATATGAGTAACTCAGTTTAACTAATTATGCAGTCACAGTAACACAGAGAGTGAAGCAACATCTCAACAAAACAACAAAAACAACGTCTCAACAACACAAAACAGAAACAGCCTTGACTGGTGTGGCTTGGTTGGTTGGGTGTTATACTGCAAAATAGAAGGTCATTGGTTCAATTCCCTGTCAGGGTTCATATCTGGGTTGCGGGTTCGGTTCCAGTCTGGGCGAGTCCAAGAGGCAACCAATGGATGTTTCTCTCTCACATCATGTTTTGCTCCCTCTCTTTCTTCCTCCCTTCCCCTCTTGCTAAAAATAAATAACATGTTTAAAAAAAAAAGAAACAGAACCCATAGATACAGAGAAAAGCTGATGGTTACTAAAGGGGAAAAGGTAAGGGATGAGGAAAATTGTGAAATAATAATAATAATAATAATAATAATAATAGACATCAGAATGGATTGCCAAGAATTCTGTGCAATATTTCTTAAAAGATATGAATAAGTTGTTATTTTCCTGAGAGATTTTATATATGGTTTGGGGGTACAAATGCGATGAGATGACTTCTGAAAATTTTTTCCCTAAAGCATTATTATTCTATAATTGACTGAAACAAGTTTAAATACTTATAAAACCAGTATTATAAAATAAAGATTGGAAGAAAGGTTTTCAGGCAGCTATAAGTAAAATCATTGAAAATTGCCCTGGCTGGTGTGGCTCAGTGGCTTGAGTGCCGGCCCGCAAACTGAAGGGTCGCTGGATTGATTCCCAGCCAGGGAACCTGCCTCGACTGTGGGCCAGGTCCCTAGTTAGAGGCGTGCAAGAGGCAACCAGTCGATGTATCTCTCACACATTGATGTTTCTCTCCCTCACTTCCTCCCTTCTCATCTCTCTAAACAATAAATACATAAAGTCTTTTAAAAAAAGAAAATTAAAAATATTCTTAAACGCAGCCTTACTATAGCCATTATGTTTTCTCTTCTTCATTTAAGACTGAAAGCATAATTAGCATCATTGGTAGATTTTAAAACATTTTTAAAAGATTCATGATTTCTATATGCCCATTGATTTTTTTTAGTTTAACAAGTCCGTAAGAGCAAAGTACTGTGGTGACAGTGAGCAGAGGAATCAGCCGTGTCCCCTCCCCTTGGAAGTTTGCAGTCTAGTGGGAAGAAGATGTGAACTGTACAGTGATAGTTAAAATAAAATGTGGAAAAAGAATAACACAGAGAGATGACTTCTAGTTAGGAGCAGTCGGGAAAGTTTCTTCATTGGCATTTTTGCAGGACCGTGAATGATATTTTGTGTGATATTCAGAGTGGAGGTGCAGGAGATGAGGACTGGCAGGAGCAAAAGAACTGAGGCAAGAAAGCTCAGGCTATGCACACAGAGTGAATCGTTGATTTTGACTGGAGGGAGTGTTATATTAAAAAGAGATAAAAAGAAAATAGAGTCAGAACCAAATGGTTGAGGGTTTTGAATGCTTGGCAAAAGCTTTTATTCTTTATTTTCTGCGTAATGGGGGACATTAAAGATTTTTGAGCAGGAAGGGAAAACATCAGCATGCTTTACAAGTGTTCCAGCAATGTTAGGATAAGCCAGGCTGGGAGACATCTGGTAGGAGGCGGCAGATATCAAGAATGTGACCCCTGCTGCTGGGGGAAATGGCGAGGAAGAGAAGGAGCTAAGACATATGTTATTGCAGCTTTTCACCCTTTGAAAGACATTGTGTTGTCAAGAAATACGGATTCTGGTCCTGGACCAATAGTATCACTTACCTGTTCAGAGTCTTAATTACAGTGTGTGTGTGTGTGTGTGTGTGTGTGTGTGTGTGTATGTGTGTGTGTGTGTACGCACATCTCTCTCTCTGTCTGTCTGTCTCCAGGAGACTGGGGAGAAGGGTTGAAGGGAGGTAAGGGAGAAGGGTTGAATCAGGTAACCAACAAGGCACAATCGAGTTCTACAACTTTTATTGCTTTTCTTCTCTTAATTCTTCTCAATTTAATCTTCCCAGTAAATATTCCTGATTGATGGTTTAGCCAGTCACTTGATCAGCTGCTTAAGTATCCTGATTTATTTTATTATTTTAATTTATTTTATGGTGGTAAGAACATTTAACATAAAATCTACCCTTTTAACAAAAGTTTAAGTGGTATTATTGACTATAGGTACAATGTTGAACAGACAGCAGATCTTCAGAATTTACTCATCTTGCTTAGCTGACATTTTATGCCCATTGATTGGGGAGGGGGAAGGGGTTACTAATTAATGGGCAAATATCTTGATTTTAAAGTTGTGACTAGTAATCAACAGTTTACCTTAGGAGGGAATCAAGGATGGAAGCTGCTGAATTTTCACACACGTGAATCTTGTTAGTTCAGGCTATTGAATGTGAATTGTCGGCTCTTTCTCTGTGAGGAACAGTGCTGTGGCTTCGGCCTCGCCAGCCTACCCTGGTCAGCGATTGGGTCCTGGTTTCTGAACACTGCGAGAGCCTTGTTTAAGAAAACGAGTGAGTCCAATCTAGTCTTTAAAAAAAACTAATAAAATAAAAACAGATGACAACTCATGGGACAAAATATTTTTAATTTTACCGCTATGTCTCATTAACTATCAGAGGATATTACTCTGGTTGATGTATTTTTGGTTTACACATCAATAGACAGTGGTGATTAAGATTCTGGCTTGAACCCAGGCTCCACTACTTATCAGTGGTATGTCCCCCACTTTTTTTGGTTAAAAACTATTGAAATACACCCCATGAATAGTTTGATCTCTTAGAAATCGTGTGTAACTTTAGTATTTGTTCTACAGTCTCACCTGGATTTTGATATTAAAAACTGTAGGCAGGGGGTGCCTCTTTTTTCACTTAGTTTTTTATCCTAAGTACCCAGCATATGCCTGACTTGGAGTGGGTGCTCAACCAACATTTGTGAAATGGACAGATGGATGGACGGACGGGTGGATGGATGGATGGATGGGTGGATTATCTGAAGCTATGAGTCTGGACATTTAGTTTCTTTTCAGATGGTTCTTTCCTTGTATAGAACACTCCACTCACCCCAACAGGTCCAGTCTTGCCCCAGACTCAGCAAACTCTGGGGAGCCCTATCTTGCATCTAATTCTAGGAACTCGGCTCAGTCTTGTTCCTTGTGACAATCTCTGCCTTCCGGTGTGAGTCTGTTTGGTGAGTCAGAAAGGCTTGAAAGTTGACAGTTGAATCATGGAAGAGGATTAGGAACTTGTCAAGCCACAAAAGTCTGAGGAAGGCATTCTCAGATATATAGCCATTATAATATAATAATAGAGGAGTGCAGAGATGTGAAGGAATGAGAGAGGGACTAACCATGCATAGGACTCACAAGTACTTTACTATTATTTAAAAATAATATTTATGAAGCTGAAATTATAGTAAGTACTAGATTATTAAGGATGTCAAATGCCACAAAAGTACCGTAGTTTAATTTATTCCCCATATAATGTGGTGCCTTTGTGATATTCTGAGCAGATGTGACATGACCATAGAGGTGCTATAGAAAGATCTTCCCAGCAGTGATATGAGGGAGGATTTAGAGGGATTAAGACAAGAAGCTCAGAGGCCTGTGAAGAGACCAGTGCAGTAACTAGGTGAGAAATGGTGAGGGTCTTGCAGGCTAAAAATATGTCAGCAAAAAGAGAAATCTTGCTCAATAACATAAATTTCAGAACTTGATTCTGCAAGTTTCAGAAAAGTTCAAAAATCAAAGTTTTCTAGCAGGCGATCTCTATAAATAAATACACATGCCTCTAGGTCATAATAAGATACTTTACCCAAACATCAACCACATATTGTGAAAATAAAAAGCATCAAATTCACATGCTGTTTAGTCTTTTATTATCTATAATTATGGTTCTACTTATTAATATTTATGAATTTGCTTCTCCCAGTGGATTTTCAGAACATTAGCTCTTTCACACATCACATAAAACCTGATCTTGCAAGATGACCTTTCAGAATAACTTTTCATTCTTATGAAAATATAACGCATTCTTATTTCTATTGTACCTTTAATTCCACAGTAACATAATATCTCAGTTGCCCTGTTTACGCCTACACAGCTCTTTAAAGAATATAGTGTGAAAATTATTTTCTTGTTCTCCAAATTTATACTCCTTTGTTTGCTATTATTAAATCCCAGTTACATGCACTAAGATGCTGTCCCCTGAGATACATTTACTTAATGAAGGTTACAGTGTTTATTTATGTGAATTGAGGCTTCAGAACATATATCCGACACAACCCGTGGTTAAGTTGTTTCCACATAATTCTAGTGCATCAATTTCTTTATTCCTAATGTAGTTTTATGAAAATTAAATTTTAAGATGAAATTTTTATTAAAAATAGGAATAATCGTGTAATACCATAAAATACGATAGGACTGAAATAGGCTTGCTAACACTGAAAGAGTTTACATTTTAACAAACCAAAGAAACTTGTTCTGTTAATTAAAATATAAATAACCTCTGAAACTTATAGTATTTTGTGGCCTTTTGGTCTCTATAACAGACAGAAATGAAATGTTCAATTTAGTAAGTGTTTATCAGGGTGACAGTGTATCTTGTGATTTTGCAATGGTTTGCTTTTACATATTCCATCATCGTGTTCCCAGTGGCCCCTGGGCGTGGGTGCTGTGCTGCTATTTTATAGATGGGAGAATGAGCTTAGAGAGGCTAGATGACTCACCCAAGGTCATACAGTTAATCAAATCAGCAGAGTGCCAGGGATGAACACAGCCGTTCTACTCAAAGCCCTGCCATCTTTCTCTATGTTGCACCTGTCACTCACCAAGATCTAATATTTGCCCAATATCAGCTGGTAGGGAATATAAAGACCAGTAAGACATGGTTCCTGCCCTTTGGTTGAGAGATAAAGTATAAGCACAGTTAGCAATTTCCAGTGATTTTTGAGTAAATGATAAAATGAATAGAGACAGTGAGGTCAGAGAAAGGAGAAATTCTCATTAGAGTGATGTCATAGTTACTTTATAGCAGCATAGTAAAGTATACTGTACATAGTATACTGTGTTTACTTTTCTCCTTTTTAAATATATATTAATTTACTGCCTTAGACTTGAAAACAAACGAAAAACAATACTATAAACCAAATTTTCTAAAGAAGCAGGTGTAAGCTATGGTTCCAATACTGTCTTTGAAAGAAAGGTTAGAAATGTAAACAAATGACAGAATCTTTGTAAGAAAGGTAAATGCTTACATTAGAGTTTACAACTCTTAACACCTCTCCTTTTGCTTTTCAAAGTGGTCATGTAATAATTTTGTCGTGGACAAATTTGGGGCTCAAATCATAGGAAGAACATTTTTTCAAAATATAAGAAAGTATTAAAGTGATAGGAGAGCCTGTATTCCCATCAGCGCTCAGCTGTATTTCCCAGGCCTTTTATATGGGCTCCATTTTGGGCATTATATATTTATTTCTGTATCTGCGTCTTCCATTAATCTGTTAAGTGCTCCAGGATTATTCCCAGCACTATCACAGTGCCTGGCACATATTGGGTGTGCAAAACTCGGTGAATTTTATTGAGATGAATCTGGGACTTGATGGTCCGAACCCTGTCAGCTCCTGAGCACTGGTGAGGTCTAACGTGGCCAGACAAGTTTAAGCCACTAGGACTAATGAAAAGTGTATTATTTACGAAATGTTTTACATTAAATATTTTATCATGTAAATAGTTGTGTTTTGTTTTTTTTTTGAGTTGCTAATTTGTTGGCACCTTTTTACTCAAGGCCAACCTTATGGCACAAAGGACTCTGAATACAACAGCAGTGCTAGAGAGGCCAGGGTCCAATCTGTTAGCAGCACGAGAATGTTTCCATTGTCTTAATGGCATCCTTTTTCCCCTTCATGTCTTATAACCATGTCACCTTCATCACAAAAATACTAGCAAAATGTAATATTGCCTAATTTAATATACGTTTATTAATCCCCTACCATGTCTCCAGCAGGATGCTAGTTACCAAGGAGACGGAGATGAATGTACAGTATCTGTGGAGCACAGTTTACTGGCCTGGCAGTGTGCCAGGCACCGGGTACAGCAGTTGGCTCCTGCTGTCCTAAAATTTATATGGCATTTCACACTCTAATAGGATGGAGAGAAATGAATTGACAGGTGCAATAGATTTGAACATAGAGAAGGGAGCAACTAATTCTGCTCCACCATGACAGGGAAAGCTCCAGAGAGAAAACAAAATTTCACCTTGGCCTTGATGGGGCATCCTAGCCTGACAAGGATTCCTTGTGTAAAATGCACACTTATATGTAACACACACACACACACACACACACTTACCTCTGCTCAATTTTTATCTCCGATTAAAACTAGAAAGTTAATTAGGAAATAAAGGCATTTATATTTAAAATAACACCTTACAACAGCATAGTGTTAATCCTACCAAATGGTTATTCTTTCAAAGAATATTTCTGATCATTGAACATTAATTTATCAATCATTTTTTTAAAAAAAACTTTTAAAAATATATAAAAACATGAAAACTTTAAAAAGCAAAGGAAAAGAAGAAATAGAGGAACAGAAACATAAATACTTTTTCACAACTTGCAACTTTTTCATAATAGCCTTTGTGGTTAAGTTAGAGAATAGCCCCACCTTGTGACCAAAAATCAGCTAATTGGGCATAAAGAGCCCAACTGAAAAAACCTTGAAAGTCTCCAGAAAGGAGGAAGCAGGAAAATGGGAAAAGACTGCCCCTTCAGGCTGATGTTATTGTTACATTGCTCATGCTAGAAATTGCTGTTCATGGGAGACTTGAACCACCACTTAGTTTATGCTGTTGTGGTTAATCTGATTATTGATTCTAATTCAAAAGCAGATTTATATTTGATTCATCTTGTAGGAAAATTATTTTTCTAAACCCTTCTGTTATTTATTTTCTACATTTTCTCTGTGTTTACTTTTGTTCTTTACATGTACAAGATGAAAAAGTGTAATAAGCATTTTAATCTATTTTTTCCCAAAATTATCAACTGCAATTAGATAGCCAGTAGAAGTAACATCTTTGAAAGGTGATTTGGGATTTATAAAGATAAATAAAATAGAAAATTAGGTCATCAAAGATGATTTCTAAAAATGGAATATTTGAAAATCAGTTGTGTCTAATATTATTCCCAAATCCTCACCTACTATTTAAAATAATAGCACAGTCATGAGTTATTATTTTAGATAAACACAACTGATTGCATAGTCCCCAAATACCAAAGACTGCCATTGTTTGAAGGTGTAAAACAACCTTACTAGGAAAATACAGATCTTAGCTTAGCTTTACTACCTCGCAAAATACTGAAGCGAATCACTGATCAGTCAATTTGTATTCATCCCTAGTAAACAGTAGAATGTAAAAGGAAAGCAAAACATAGCTTTGCAAACAAAAATTTATGAGCTTAATCTAAGATTAAAATGATTGAGACTAAGATGGAACTAGTGTGTTAATCCAATTCTCCTGAATAACAATAATAATAGCTTTTATTGTAATTACGGAGGGCTTACTATTGTTATAATTTACATTTCATAGATGAAGAAACTGAGGCTTAAAAAGATTAGGTAATATGCCCACGATCAAGTCATAAATCAGATTTCAAACTCAGAGCTAGCTCAGTACCTCTTAACTGCTATGTGTGTTGGAAGAGAGGACTGGTACTCCCAGACTCACACTCCAACCCTCTGCATCTTAGGTTGGTCATGGGTATTCATTTCCATTTGAAACAGCTGGATAGAGGACTATCCCCAAGGTGCTCAACAAAGACACTGTTGTTAAGAGAGCCCACTGGAGTTGCTTAAAGAATCCAAAGTCAAAGGGGAGAAAAGTGTGGCATTTTGGCTAAAGAGAGAAAGGTCAAGGGATCAGGATGGGCACACTTCTTTAGGTTCCTCTAAAGGTGAGGATTAAAAAGAGGTAAAACTCATGGTCAAGGACAACAGTGTGGGGATTGCGCAGGGCAGAAGGAGTGGGAGGAGGCAGGGGAGGGTACAGGAGAGACAAATGGTGATGGAAGCAGACTTGACTTGGGTGGTAAACACACAACACAATATACAGATGATGCGTTGTGGAATTGTGCACCTGAAACCTGCATAATTTTGTTAACCAGTGTCACCCCAATAAATTCAATACAAAGGAAACAATTAAAATAAATAAGTAGAGGTGAAGATTTAGGCGTTCTGATTCTGTGAAATGTAATTTAGATGATAATTAGACCTTCTAGAATCTGGAATCCAATTTTATCCTGGTTCGACTCACCAAAGCTCTATGGCTCTAGGTCTGGTTTGGGATGGAATAGAGCAGTCTAATCTGGCCCAGTCCTGGGAACTCATGTTCATCTTAATCCACCCCTAGGTCACATCATAGGCTTTCTTTTTCTCTCCACACTTCCTAGTCAAAGCTCTTTGGGAGTGGATCCATGCACAGCACAGGCGCCAAACTAATATTTGTTGAATGAGTGGAGGAAGTGACACAAAGGAGTCTTTATTTATAAAGTGGAGTAAGCTAGATAAAGAAAGAAGGGACTATTCCAAGTAGAGAAAACAGCAGGTACGGAAATGGGCAATGTGCATTGCGTAGGGACTGCAGTGGCTGAACACAGCTGGACCAGGGGCTGTGTGATATGACGGACAGGTTGAGCAGCTTAGTCACAAATAAATGCCAGGGCTCCGGAGCCTGCTAGCTTTGGTTTGAATTCTAGTTCCACCTCTCATCAGGTGTGTGTCCTTGGACAAACTATATAATCTCTCTGTACCTATCTCATGGGGTGTTAGAAAGATTAAATGAGCTATGCCATGAGGAGTATTTGAAACATTGCCCAATATATAACTACTACTCAATAATTGTGATCTCCTGGATTATCATGTGGGTGAGCAGTGGGTGGTGGGATAGGCAGGGGCAGGTCCTAGAGTTTCTTATACAAAAAGGAAGAATGTTTATGCAAAGCCACGCAGAGTCTTAGAAGGTTTGTAGGAAGTGGGAAGTCGGGGTGGGATTTGAATTATATAGAAAGGTAGCTCTGGGATGGGTGGAAGGGGACTAAACTGAAGACAGGAAGACCAGTGAGGAGGCCATTGCAGTATTCCAGGTGAAAAGAATTAAGACTTAAACTAAGTTAATTCCAGGGGTAATGGAGAGGAAAGGGGCCCCCAAGTGAGAGGTAGCAGGTCTAATCACACAGGAGTCAGCGTCCGACCGAATGAGAGGGAGGCTGAATCTCAAGTTTTCAGGAGGTGGCAGTTGGGTGGGTGAAAATACCAATCACGTGAACACTAGAAATGAGGTGGACTTGGAAGAAGATGCAGAGTTTAGTTCTGTGCACGGCGTCTTTAATTTTTGACATGTTGAGTTTGAAGAGAGCAGCCGAGTACCAGTGCCTAGTAGGCGATGGATAAACAGGTTTGGTACTTCAGAGAGAGATGAGAACTCTGATACAAACTCTACCCATTATTAAGTGGAGCTGTTTATACTCCTGGGCTGAAGGACAATAATTGGGGGGGGGGGGTTGTTTAAGATGCTATCTGTGCCCTAATTAGAGATATTAATATTTAAAAGATTAACAAATCCCATGTAGAAAATGGTGAAGTTGGATGATTCTTCTGGCAATTCAGGAACATTATCATTTATTGTCAGACAGTAGTGACTAAAACAAAGGCACTGTAAAAATAAAAGACATACAAATCATTGATTTAGTTGTATTTTGAGGATTTTGTTATCTGACTTTCTTTGCCCTGCTTTTGGCTGGAACGTGTAATATATAGTATTATTTAAATGTGTGCATATGGGTGCAAATATTAGCATGTGTGTGTGTAATGTGTTTGTGATTTTACACTTCTTAGTTCTTCAACAACTTTACCTCTGCAATTTTTAAATTTGCCCCACAGGTATCTCTGATGAATATATAACCCCGATGTTTAGCTTTTATAAAAGTGTAGCAGAATTAAAAATGACTCAAGAAGAGTATGCTCTGCTTACAGCAATTGTTATCCTCTCTCCAGGTAATTTCAATGTGAGATTTTGATTTATATGCTCTTAGTTCTTTTTAAAAATATAATCATAATAATGTTTATGAAAGAAAATCAGAAAACACAGAAACATAAAAAAGTAAAATGCCTATACCCCCACAGCCTCACACTGAACTATGGTAACACTTCAGTGTATTTCTCCTCAACCTGTTTTCGAAACCTCACATCCATTCAGTTAAGTGCACCTTTAATACCGACTGTGCACTAACCATGGTTCTAGACACTGGGGAACATGACGGTAAAGAAATGGGCAGAACACAGTGACACGGAGCTCTCCACGCTCTAGTAGGATAAAGATGACAGTGCATGAAGAAACAAAAATGATTTGTGGTAATTATTGAGGTGGTGAATGTTAAAGATGAGAATATAAGGGGAGAAAGTGGCAGTGGAGTGGTACTCTAATTAGTGGTCAGGGAAGGCTTTACTATGGGATTACATGGGCAGGGACCCAAATGAAATTATATATGCATTTTTTTATAGCTTAGTATTTGTTTATTTATAATTTTAATTAAATTTATTGTGGTAAACATATTTTAACATAATATAAAACATACTGTCATTTTTTAAAAGTGTGCTTTTATTTAAAAGTCTTTCCCCATGTCCTTAAAAAATTATACTGGTAAAAGTTTAAAGTTTATGCATGCATCATATTCCGCTGTATTGATGACCAATCATTTACTTAACTTTAACCATAGGTTTGGATATTCAGAATATTTCCATTTCTTTCTTGTTTTAAACAATGTTGAAATGAATACCTCTGTATATATATTTTGCTATGTTTTTTGCTTAATTATTTTGGTATAAGTGATGCCACACTCATAATTTGTGGCCTTCATCCATTTTATACATGGTATTAAGTCAGAAGCTAATTGTTACTTTGTTTCACCATAAAAATTATAACTAAAATGAAGAGAAACATGTTGGCAATACCTACTAAAGATACACATGCATAAACCCCATGACCCGCCATCCCAGTCTGTGGGATATGCCACCAGAGATGGCACTTCCATTCATCATGCAGGTTACTTTGGGGGCATTGATCAGCAGAGGAATTTAGGGAGGCCTCTGAGGGCAGTAAACTTTCTGTATCTTGATCTAGTCATGATTAAATGAGTGTGATTAAATGACCTGGTTGTGACTTGCATAAAAATTAAATGCGTGTGTAAAAATTCATCCAGTTGAATACTTCATTTGTACATTTCGAATGCACAACATGCGTAAGTTCTACTTCAGAAAAGGGTAACGATACGATATACTTACGCCGAACATTCCACTTTTTAACTTTGTGGTTTCATTTTCAACCTCAAAACAGACAGGCAATATATCAAGGACAGAGAGGCTGTGGAGAAGCTGCAGGAACCTCTGCTCGATGTGCTACAGAAGTTGTGCAAGATCCACCAGCCGGAAAACCCTCAGCACTTCGCCTGTCTCCTGGGCCGCCTGACTGAGCTGCGGACGTTCAATCATCACCACGCAGAGATGCTGATGTCGTGGCGAGTCAACGACCACAAGTTCACCCCGCTTCTCTGTGAAATCTGGGACGTGCAGTGATGCGCACCGCGGGGGCGGGGCTGCCTCTCTGTTTTCCGCTTGTTCTAAGTCTGATGTGTAACTTTCCCGTATTTCATTTGTACCTGGTTTCACACAGGAATTTTGATGAATATTTATGCAGTAATTGTATAACTTCCACAACTGTAAATAGGGGGCTAGGCAGAATTACTTTCTCTACTTTGTATTTGACATGGCTTCAGGGAATCTTTTATTCTAATTGGCATGCCCTGTTTGCCTAATAAAATTGATGATTACCTCAATTCTTTATGTTGAAATAGGGAAAAATCTCATTTTGTTCTTCATCTTCCCTTATTGCGTATAGTTTATTAAACGGTTGTGTGTACTTTTGGCAATAAACTGAATGTAATGGCAACAAGCTTTCATTTGGGAACAGGATTTGAAAAAATATACAAACAAATGACACCCTATTGAGCCTGAGGGGATAATTTACAAAAAGATAAACTCTCACAACACAAATGGTACATTTTTCATCCCTGGAGAAGCCCCGGTGAACATTCATTCCCTTGTAGTAACCCTCTGATCATTTCATTTTCTTTGACGTTCAAAGAAAATAGCATACAGAAAAATTAATGATAGTCACATAAAATATCCCCATGCATATTACACTTTCAGGAGGAATACTTTCCATAGTCATCGCCCTGAAGCAGCAGTTACAAATTCAGAGGATGCAAATAACTCCAGTGATGGGACATTTCCTTTTCTCTCTGAAAAGTGCTCACTTTTGATTTCAGTGCATATAATAAATCATTTTTTGTTTTGTTTTGCTTTACTTTTGGGAAACACTCCGTTAGCCAGGTGCACAGCTGTTGTATGCTTA
Source organism: Glossophaga mutica (assembly GCA_039655065.1). Lineage (NCBI taxonomy): Eukaryota > Metazoa > Chordata > Mammalia > Chiroptera > Phyllostomidae > Glossophaga > Glossophaga mutica. The sequence goes on along the minus strand of CM077304.1, from coordinate 16,531,008 downwards.
CTCCAAAGCAGGAATTAGTTCATTTCCTTCCTTCATTGTTATACTGTTGCATTCTTCTCCCCATTATTCTTTGGTGGATACAATAAAACACCTTCTATAAGTAATGGGCTTATATCTCCCTTTCTCCTGAAGTCAGCCAAAATGGAGCTTGCTTAGCAAGCAAAGGGTTTTTTTTGTTGTTGTTGTTGTTGTTTTTTTATTGAAATGCTGGGGCAACCCAGAAGTCCTAAAATTAGCTCATCAGTGGAAAAGAGAGTGACTTGGGGCTGCATCAGTTGGATTCCATCTGCTCCAACAACAGAAACTTGAATCCCCACTAAGTACAACTTTCTTTTGCTGAACACCACAGGAGAATACAAAGATGACTGAGACACAGAAATTATCTCGGCTCATATTGGGGGTGGGGATGCATTTTATAGGGTCCCCTGTCAGCTAGCTGTGGCTAGGTTAAATCAGTGGAAGGACAGAAATCCAGGGTATTTCTCCTTTGCTCTCCGCCTCACATGGCATCTCTAGTAATGATTGAATCCCCTCTTGGGCCCTGTTGTTGAAGGCCTGGCCTTTTGGATTCCTCTTTTGAACTTCCAAGCCCTAGAAGTGCAGTGGCTTCTTAGGGCTGCTCATCTCTGGGTTGGCTCATCTGCTCCTGTTTATTGTCTTTGTTCTTTCCTCTCCTCTGAAACCAGGTTCCTGTGTTAAATTTCCTCTTTCTGAAGCCCCTACAGTGGTTCATGTTTTCTCCCATCCAAGTACCAACCAGGTCTGACCCTGCTTAGCTTCTGAGATCAGACAAGACTGGGTGTGTTCAGGGTGGTACGGCCATAGACTGGTTCATGTTTTCTGACTTGAGCCTATCTATACAGTTCCTTTTTTTTTTTTTTTTTGGTTATGCTTGAACCTAAGAATGTAGAACTTGAACTGCTGGAAGCCATCTTGTAACCAGAGGAAATCCGAGTATAAAGCCAATTTAAACAGCAGAGCCATTTGAGACTGGATTCAGGTTACCTTATTTGAAATCTTAGATTAAGCTTTGCCTAAAACTAGAGAATTCTATCAAGGGATTTTAATTACATGAGCCAATTATTTTCTTTTTTCATATGTGAAGTTGAGAACTTTTCCCTTCATATAGAACTAAAAAAATCTTATCTTTTATAGGGTACTCTTAATGGATTTAGGGCCCACCCTCATCCAATATGATCTCATTTCAACCCTTAACCTTAATTATACCTGCAAAGATTGTATTTCCCCAGGTCACATTCTGAGGTTCCAGGCAGACATAAATTTTAGAGGGGATACTATTCAACCCATCAAATAGTTAATATTTTAGTATTAATAACAATGGTTATAAAATTTTATATCATTGAGTTACTTATACATTATATTTGTTAATGTAAATTGGTAACAGTTCTTTAAGATAGAACTTAGTATTGGTTTTGAATGAAGTTGGCTTTTAATAGATTATCTGCTGAATGAGTAGAGTGGTTTAATGAACTGTGAATGAATCAAGATTTCTGTTGACCCAAAATTTCATCTAGTGTATCACCCAAAGCACTATTGAGATTGACTCAATAATGTAAAGGCATTAAAATCAATAGCAGCAACCAAAAAAATGCAGGACAAAACAACTAGGAAACCAAAAGCAAAAATTAAAAAAAAAAACCAAAACCTCCAGCTATGGTATATTTTAAGCAATAGAGCATTCCTGTAGAACTGTGAGAAACCCAAATCCTATTTCAATATACAAGGGGTATATGAGAGAGTCTGTTCCGTGTTCTGTAAAGATGTTTAGTCAGATGAATGATTACTCCTAATGTAATAACTCAAAATTTAGATTTCCAAGTTCAACACTTATTAAAGTGGGGTACTCTTCACATTGCTGGGAAAGACAGAACTTACAGACTCTGTCATCTGATGAAAGCAAATGAATGGGGCTTGCTCTGCATGTTGCAATCATGTCGATTTCAAGTAAATGGAGACTCTCTAAAATGTGGCTGTTAACCCAACCACCAATTAGGAAATGTACACATGAAGCTAGATTGCAGCTCATTAGGTGGAACCCTCAATTACTAATTGCAGTGTTAAAGGTAGGTAAGATGATGACTGCTCTTATCAAGTGGGGCACTAACTGAGAATTAATGTAAAAGTGAGGTTGGGAAAGGAGGACAAGTGTTTTCTTCTTTATACAGAAGGGGGAACAAGAATCGAATCCAGAAGAGAATCCCCACATTTCACCAGTGAAAAATAAGGCCTTAGAGAGGAGAAGCCATTTCCACAGGCTGGCTGTGGATTCACTTTTCAACATACTGTCTTATATCTGTATAAGGAAGAGAAATAACCAAGACAAGCCAAATAGACAATGAGAATAAAATGTAAGTAGCCATAAAATACCCTGCTACCAAAGTTACAATAAATGGTTAGAATTATTAAGTGGTGTGTGTGTGTGAGAGAGAGAGAACGTTTCTGTATATACCTCATATAGCAATTTTTAACAAGAGGTACTCAAATGTTTAGGCATATTGTATGCATGTAAGAAAAAAATAAAAGAACTATTAACTAATAACTCATCAGACAAGATCTATATAACACAATTTATTTTTAAGGTTCTCCAGAGAAGTGTACCTATTTCAATATTAGGGCTCAACAAATCCAATTTAAAACCACAAAGCCACCAGACATTTTGCTAAATGAAGGGGTATGACAGTTCCCTCTAGTTTTAAGTAGAAACACTATAAAACGTAAGCCAATTTGGACAACAGGTCCTGTGAAAATCGATCCCTTGCAGTCACAGGCCATAAAGTGTTCTGGGTGGGGCTGTTGGGCATCAGGCTCAGTTACCACTTATATGTCAACCTTTCGATGTCCCTCTTTGCCCACCCCCCAAAAGCAGATATGCTTTGCGAGAGCAGGACCCCTATGCTTAGGGTGTAGTCTGGTGAAGAGCAAGTACTCAATAGTACTTGTTGAATTGATTTCTCAAATCTGTATCTCTTGCACAAACCAGTTTAATTACCTTCAAACCTAACTTCCCAAATATCTTCTGAACACTTCTGCCTACGTGTTCCTTTCATACGTCAAACTGAACACATCCCAAACCAAAACACACTGTTCTTTCCCCAAAGTTGTTTCTCCTGCATTCCTTAGATGGGTATCAGCATCACGTGATAACCGAGTCCAGATACATCGACCTCTTAGGTATCTCTAACACTTTTTCCTCACCATCCCTTCTGAGCTAGTTTAGATAAATGTCATCTATTTTTTTGTTTTGTTTTTAAAGATTTTGTTTATTTTTATTTTATTTTTTTTAAAATTTTATTTATTTATCTTTAGAGGGGAAGGGAAGGAGAGATGGAGAGAAATATCAATGTATGGTTGCTTTTCGTGCATCCCCTGCTGGAAACTATCGCTGGGAACTGTCCTGCAACCCAGGCATGTGCCCTGACTGGGAATCGAACCGCGATCCTTTAGTTCGCAGGCCCGCGCTCAATCCACTGAGCTACACCAGCCAGGGCCAGATTTTGTTTATTTTTAGAGAGAGGGGAAGGGAGGGAGAGAAAACTCGAAGTGTGGTTGCCTCTCACATACCCTGCCACTGGGTACCTGGCCTACAACCCAGGCATGTACCCTGACTGGTTTCAAACCAGAAACCCTTTGGTTCTCAGGCCAGCACTCAATCCACTGAGCCACACCAGCCAGGGTGTCATCTTTTATTTTTTAAATTGCTGCCAGTCTTATTCCTTTCTTGAAAATCCTTAAAAATATATATTTTTTCTAAAACAAACTTACTCATACCATTTCCTCCTAACAATCAATTCCAATTGCCTATAAGAAAGAATCTAAAGTCCTTGGCACCTACCAGGACTTTCATCTGTGCCTTTTTCTTCAGCCTCATCTATCTCCTGATCTCCAAACTTCAGTCATTCATTCATAACTGCTATGCCCAGATTATCCCAGGCTTTCTCCCATCCCTGGAACCTTGTTGTTCTCTATGCCTGGAAAGCACTCCCTATCCTAATTGTCCTTCCTCTTGGTAGATTCAAATTCATCCTTCAAAATTCAACTTCTTTTAAACCTCTGACCATCCTGTCCAAGACGGTTAGGGGTTCCATCTTTCACAGACCTCCACAGACTTCCATTGATCGAGGCTTTACCAGGCTGCAGGGCACTTTGAGAGCAGGACTGTCTTCTTCATTTTAGTCTCTTCAACCAGGAATAGTACTCTCTGTTTGTTTTGGTGAGTGAGTGAAGGAGTAAATAAATCCACATGCACTAGCAAGAGAGGAAGTATGAATCATTGCAGGTCACACTTTATAGGCAGGGAAATGGAGTCCCACAGAGGTGACTTGATTTGACAAACCTGAACTGACAAGAGGAGAAGGGCCTGGAACTCCAGATTTTTGGCCATTGATTTTTTTTTTCAATTAACATGCCACATTTACAGTTATTACAGACCCATCTCCTCTTCCATTTAAATCCAGTCTCTGCTTTATGTCGACCTGTGGAGAGCAGGACCAATAAAATGGCATAGGTCCAATTAAGAGAGCATAAAGTATGTAAAACAAAGTGGAGTCACTCATGTCAACCAAAATGGCTGTGACGCCCTGACACTTCAGTTCAAGAGGGGAAACTACCTAAGTCACAGTAAACACATCTGGCAAGGAGACAAACTAAGATATCCGCACACGTAGTCAGAGCGGTCATGTCTGCAGAGGGGGACCACCTGTAGATAGGCTCCTGGGCAAACCCCCCTACTTGGCATCAGGGCTGCCCAGACACTTATCAAAAGACCCAGAAGGCTGGAGTCCACCACTTTCAAGGTACAACGGAGGCAGGCTCCAGACCACCGCTGAGACCGGCGAGCTCCGCACACCAGAGTGCTGCCCCACGCCACGCTGCTCTCCCTTGGCATCGGCCTCTGAAGGCTCTGCCCCGCCGGACTGAGGACTTTGTCTGCCCTGCTGCCCACCTGGCTCCAGAGATCCTTCCTTGCAAGACACTGACAACTCCCTGGCCCACTGTGCTGTCTCCTGGACCTGCGGACTGAGACTCTGGGACTGGGGTTTGTCATTCCTCACTGATCGCTGTGTCCGTGTTGTGTTTCTCTGAGATTGTTAGAGTGTGAGTAGGTATGAAGGTATGTTGATGTTCTACTTAGATTGAACCTGCATTTAATAAAAGCTGAGTGAATAGCACAGTCATGTGTGTGGCTCCGGTCTACTCCTTGGTGCGGGGCTGCTCAGCAGGCAGCGAGCTGGGCAGTTGCCCTGCTGACTTATGGGAAAGACTATTATCACCAACAGTTGCTGCTGGCACAGCCCTCAGAGCTAGTAAGCATATCTCACTGTATTGAGGTTAATTTTTCTCCCCTAGTTCTTGTGTTTTCTTAAGGAAGTGCCAACATCCCCTTTTTGATTTTGGTTTTGGCCTGAAGTTACAGGATCCCTTTCCTTCATCCGTCACCCTGTCCGCCTTATGAGAAGCGGGGCCTCTCGCTGAAAGTTTTCTGCGTAGGACTCTCATTCCTGCTTGGTGACTGCCTCCGCGAAAGAAGGCGCCTTCAGTACAGCCAGATCGGGAGTGGATTTAAGCCTGGGAGGGACTCAACTGATCAGGATGAAACTCAGGACAACGCCCTTAAACTCCACCGGGCCACATTCCAAGATGAAAGGCTGGTTCAACTTTCCTGCCTATCGGGACTAGTAGGAGCGGATGTTGCTGTAGCCGAGGGGCAAGAGGGCAAGACGTGTTCGGTGACCAAGACTGGCGTGAACACTCAACTCACGACCCAAGGCGGGGCGCCCGGGGCTGACCGAGACACGCGCACAGGTCTCGTGCTCCCCGGGAGACCCGGGGGCGGGGCCTCCAGCCACGCCCCCTTCCTGCCCTCTGATTGGTCCCTTCGAAACAGGCGGTGGCGATTCGCGGCAAACAGTACGGCTGAGGCGGCGGCTGTTGGTCAGGGGCGTAGCGCTTCTGCACAGATTGAGCCGCGATGTCGTTCCCCAGGGTGAAGTGACCCTTCTGTATCTGTGTTGGTGAGTATTTCCCTGTTTGCTTTCTCTTATCCTCGCGAACTTCTATTCCCCTTCTCAGCGCTGCCGCACCGCAGCCTCCCGGCTCGTGGAATCCCCCGTGCTCGGGTGAGTCGAAGAGGCGGGAGGTTGGGACCTTAAGCTTCGGGATCCAAGGCGCTCCGTGATTGGCCGGCTGCGGGAGTAGCGTCCTCTGATTGGTTCCTGGGGCCGTCAAGGAGAAGTGCGGTCTGCCCTCAGCTGCCCACTCTGGTGCGGTGAGAGGGGCAACAGGTGTGCTGGGGCGATTTACAGCAGGTGCTTGCGTGCTAGTCTGGGGAAGCGGTATCCAGCCGTCACCAGTCTGGCTGTAGCATCCAAACAGGGATCGGAGCCTGAAGCTAGCTTAGGGTCTCCCGGGGCACCCACCTACCCGAGCACTTAGGATATTTAGGATCACTTGATTCTCCCACATCGCCGTCGGCAGATCTGATGAAGCCGCAGACCTTGGAAGGAGAGCGACGCAGTCATTTCCCCTACACTCTTCCCTATTTGTCCTCTCCAGTCCACGCGAGGCCCAGATCGCTGAGATGGACGGAACAAGGACACCCGCGCGGTGCTTTCCTACTCACACCCCTCGGGCGGCAGAGCTGCGTGGGTTGGGGGTGCTTGCAGATTGCCGGTAAACTGGAGGAAAGTGTAGGAGGGCTTGCTTGCTCGCTCCTGCGGTCAGTCCTGGCTCCTGCCTAACCCTTTCAAACCAAGGGATTGAATCGTGGGGACTGACAGTGCTCGTGGCATGTGTGTGGTGGAGAAGCCGTTTCAGTCGCCACTAAGTGAAGAGAGGGTTTTTGCAGGCCCAGTCCAGGTCAGTGTGGGTTTTGCTTCGTTTGTGTGGAGAGTGCTGCCTCGAGTTAAGTGGTTTGTGAACTGCTCTCTGAGCACGTCTCATGACACCTCAATGATTAGGAATTGGAATTCTTGCCAGCTGAGATTCCCTCTGGGAGAAGATTGGAATGGATTTAAACGAAAGAGGGGAAACTCGTGTAGAAACTGATTCGTGTTGTCTGTGATCTGTTTCGAAAATTCCTTAAAAATCAGTGCGCAATGAATTGTAGGTGTCTTTGCTATTTTGAGGTTACAATTAAAAGTAGTATTTCTCTCTAGTGTAGCAGAGTTGCATGTGCGCTCTGAATCAGACTTTACTATGTGTGCGAATTTAGGCAAGTTATTTAATCTTTGTAAGCCTAAATTTCCTGCTCTGTAAAAGATGGTTAATAAGAATTCCTACCTTATTGATGCAAGGGTTGTTGTGAGGATTAAATGAAATAATCCATATAACTACTTTGGTACAGTGCCTGACACAGAGCTATTATGTCTGTGCTGTTTACTTTGGCAGAGAGGAGAAGGCAGTGCCAGGGGCAGTGATGGTTATCATTCACTGATTAACATGTTTGAGGCACTTAAAATAGCATCTGGCTGGTTCTAAACATTCTTAGTTATCAAATACATTATTACTTAGAATGTGCCAGGTGCAGTGTTCTTTGTGCTTTATTTATATTATTGTTAAACCTCTTAGTAATCCTGCCCTGTAGTTGGTGTTATCTCCATGTTGTAGATGAGTAAACTGAAACTCCAATATCCAGCTTCTTTTTTGTATCGCTTTTCCCAGCAACTTCTCTGCCCAGAGTTGTTTGTAGGGCCCATGTTCATTTCTGCTGTGGGTATGGGTTTATTTTGATACTTCATTAATTAAAAAAAAAAAGAAATAACTTGTGATGGTGAATCAAAGCATGTGAAAAGAGAGAATCTCAACAATATACATGGTATTACTAAAAAACTAAATGAGTCCAATGGTGTTTGGAGAATTGGTCAGTTCAGAAATGTTTCCTAATTTATATTTTTTGCAAAAATGTAAGTTGTTGCTTATTCCTTATATTTTTAGTAAACAGCACTCTAATAGTATCTTTTTTTCCTGTAAATCTTTTTTTATTCTTTATTCTATTACAGTTGTCCCAATTTTTCCCCCTTTGCCATCCTCTGTGCCCCCACCCCCTCCCACAGTCTGTCCCCACACCATTGTCCCTGTCCCTGGGTCATTCATACGTGTTCTTCAACTACTCCCTTCCCCTTCCTCCCACCATTGCCCCCCCAACCCCCCTCCCTTTCTCTCTGGCAGCTGTCAGACTGTTCTGTTTCCATGTCTCTGGTTCTGTTTTGCTCATTAGTTTATTTTGTTCATTAGATTCCTCTTATAAGTGAGATCATATGGTATTTGTCTTTAACCGACTGGATTATTTCATTTAGCACGATAGTCTCCAGTTCCATCCTTGCTGTCCCTTTTTCCTGTAAATCTTAATTTATGTCTGGAGATAAGAGAAAGAAGTTCAGTTAGTTCAATAATTGTTTTCCGACTTCTGGCCAAGATGTAGGTGTAGGTGGACACACTGTGCCTATTCTCACAACCAAAATTAAGGACAAGAAAGATTTAGAAACAAGAAAACAATCAGAAATGATAGAAAATTGAACTGTATGGAAGTCCAACAACCATTCAATCAGACCGGTAAGAGGGGCAGAATTGCAGCAGGAAAAAGTGGAGGTGCAGAACCGGGCATGCAGGCAGCAGCGGCTAGCAGATCCCAGGCGTGCAGGCAGCAGCTAGCAGACCCCAGGTGCACAGATGGCGGCTAGCGGACCCTGGGCACGGGGTGGCAACTGTGTAGACCCAGTGAGACCGCGCAAGGTGGCTGGCTGACTAGGTGGTCCCACATTCACACGCAGATAATCCAGGCAAAGGGGAAGCAGCAGAAGGGACTGGAATCCGATAGAGAGTGGAGCAAGTGCCATTGTTCCCTCTCAGACCCTGCCCCCACATACAGGGTCACTACCCAGCACCTGGGCTGCCTTGCCCTGGGGAACACCTAAGGCTCCACCCCTCACTGTGTAACAGCTGCGACCAGACCCCCCCCCCCAAAAAAAAACCCCAAAATGGCTTAAACAGGAGAACAAATCAAATCCCCAGAGCTAATTCCTCTAAGTGACGAAGAGATAGCCAACCTATCAGATGCACAGTTCAAAGCACTGGTCATCAGGATGCTCACAGAATTGTTTGATTTTGCTCACAAATTAGATGAAAAAAATGCAGGCTACAATACGTGAAATGAAGAAAAACACATGGAGAACCAATAGAGATGGGAGGAAAACTGGGACTCAAATCAATGGAGTGGACCAGAAGGAAGAAACAAACAACCAAACAGAAAACAAGGAAGGAACAAGAATTCAAAAAAAAATGAGGAGAGGCTTAGGAACCTCAGGACATCTTTAAATGTCCCAACATCCGAATTATAGGGGTACCAGAAGGGGAAGAAGAAGAGCAACAAGTGGAAAACTTATTTGAACAAATACTAAAGGAGAACTTCTCCAGTCTGGCAAAGGAAATAGACTACCAGGACATCCAGGAAGCTCAGAGAGTCCCAAAGAAGCTGGACCCAAGGAAGCACACACCAAGGCACATCACAATTACATTAGCCAAGATTCAAATGAAGGAGAGAATTCTAGAAGCAGCCAGGGGTAAGGGGACAGTCACCTACAAAGGAGTTCCCATCAGACTGTCAGCTGATTTCTCAAAAGAGACCTTCCAGGCAAGAAGGGGCTGGAAAGAAGTATTTGAAGTCTTGAAAGGCAAGGACCTACATCCAAGTTTGCTCTATCCAGCAAAGCTGTCATTTAGAATGGATGGGAAGATAAAGTGCTTCTCAGATAAGGTTAAATTCAAGGAGTTCATCATCACTAAGCCCTTATTATATGAAATGTTAAAGGGACTTATCTAAGAAAAAGAAGATAAAAATATGACAGTGAAAAGACAGCAAACTCACAGTTATTAACAACCACACCTAAAACAAAAGCAAATTAAGCAAACAAGTAGAACAGGAACAGAACCACAGAAATGGAGATCACGTGGAGGGTTAGCAACAGGGGAGTGGGAGGAGGAGGGCGGGGAAGGTACAGAGAATAAGTAGCATAGATGGTGGGTAGAAAATAGACGGTGGGGGGCAAGAATATTGTGGGAAATGTAGAAGCTAAAGAACTTATGACACATGGACATGAACTAAAGGGGGGAATGTGGGTGGGAGAGAGTGTGCAGGGTGGAGGGGAATGATGGGGGAGAAATGGGACAACTGTAATAGCATAATCAATAAAGTATATTTAAAAAAAATAGGGGGAGAGCAAGAATAGTGTGGGAAACGTAGAAGCTAAAGAACTTATGACACATGGACATGAACTAAAGGGGGGGGAATGTGGGTGGGAGAGGGTGTGTAGGGTGGAGGGGAATGATGGGGGAGAAATGGGACAACTGTAATAGCATAATTAATAAAATATATTTAAAAAAAGAAAAAATAATAATTGCTTTTCAGCCAACTGTTGATGAGGAAAATAAGGGATTAAGGTTATTATGTATCATGATATTTTACTTTCTTAAAGTAACATGTCTGCATGTATGTCTGTGTGTGTGTTTTACTTCCTATTGTTGCTGTCTATGCTTCGATATGACGTATACCTTAACATACCTAATGAACCATGTGATGCACAATAGGATTTGAGAAAATAGGGAACTTGAGTCTGTCAGTTTCCTCACTTTGAGCTTCCCTATTTTTAATTGAAATTAACTGCCATAGGAAATGCCTCAGAAGTAATGTTTACAAGATATAGGCAATAATAATAATTGTATTTTAGTATTTCTCCTTCTAAAACTCAAAAAGTTTTTTTATATTATTACATCGTTACAGAATAGGTTGTTTTAACAAAAAGTTACCATGTATTTTCTAAATGGATTACTACTTTCCAAAAGAATTAGAATATAATAAAATATAGCATATATACTAAATGTAATTTCATCTTTGATGCTTAAAGTATCTTAGGAATTTATAGTATTATGATCATGACATGCTAGATATTGCTGAAGTGGTGACTGATAGAGACTTCTGCCTATTGTCACACAACATAGAGTTTTCTGTAAGAAAGTATAGTATTAGCTATGGTGAATGGCTCACTTTATTTAGTTTTAAACATAATGACTTTTGTTTTCCCTTGATGGCTGTTAATATTTTTGATTCCCAAAATAAAATTGGCTGTTGAAAAATAATTTATCTACGTTCAGAAGTTTTTTTTATACACATACACACAATTTAGAAAACATTGTGATCTAAGTAATATAATTATAAATTTTTTGGTTGCATAAGATATAATAGACATTTTTTTCAGATTAGTAGCTCTATCATATATTGTTTGAAATGGCTAATAAAATCCACCGTGTAAGTGTCCCATACGTTTTTTGAGCAGTTTACTGCTAACAGATACTTAATGTTTTTACATTTTTAAAATATTTTGAGAGTACATTTATTAGAGCTGGGGACAGTGAAACAAGGAAGGGCTTAGGATAGTAGAAGCCACAGAAGAGAGACTAGGTGGGACTGCTTTGGCTCTGCATTTCTTTTTATTGGTTTTTTGAGAGAGAGAGAGAGAGAGGCAGAAAAACAGACAGACATTGATTTTGTTGTTCCACTTCTCATGCGTTCATTGATTGCTTCTTTTTTTAAATATATTTTATTGATTATGCTATTACATTTGTCCCATTTCTCCCCCATCATTCCCCCCCACCCTGCACACCCCCTCCCACCCACATTCCCTCCTTTTAGTTCATGTCCATGTGTCATAAGTCCTTTAGATTCCACATTTCCCACACTATTCTTGCCCTCCCCCTGTCTATTTTCTACCCACCGTCTATGCTACTTATTCTCTGTACCTTTTCCTCCTCTCTCCTCTTCCCACTCCCCTGTTGCTAACCCTCCATGTGATCTCCATTTCTGTGGATCTGTTCCTGTTCTAGTTGTTTGCTTTTGTTTTAGGTGTGGTTTTTAATAGCTGTGAGTTTGCTGTCTTTTCACTGTCATATTTTTTGTCTTCTTTTTCTTAGATAAGCAAAGCTGTCATTTAGAATGGAAGGGAAGATAAAGTGCTTCTCAGATAAGGTCAAGTTCAAGGAGTTCATCATCACAAAGCCCTTATTATGTGAAATGTTAAAGGGACTTATCTGAGAAAAAGATGATTGCTTCTTTTATGTCCCCTGACTGGGATCGAACCTGTGACCTTGGTTTATCTGATGAGGCTCTAACCAACTGAGCTACCCCACCAGGGCTGTATTTCTTTATATTAGTGTCTGTGTGTGTATGTTTTCTATAGTCTTTTAGTCTGTCCTATATAAAGGCAAACTGATTTTAAGTTCTTCTAAATTTTTGTATCACTCAAGATTTTATGACAAATTAATAATTCTAGTATAAAATTACGTTATCAGGTTGAATCTCTGCCAACCATTGAAAGAAGAAAATTTCGAATAAAAAAGTGAAGACTCCCAACAACTGAACAGTTTAAAAGTTTTCATTTGGTTTTGGAAGCTGCCTTTCTCTTAAATGAATATAACACAGATTTGTTTCATTATTGTTGCAGATTCCTTTTGGTAATAAGTGCAACATTTATTATGCTTAGGAGTAATTCCAGCACTAATTTGAGCACTGATTTCTACATAGAAGTGGAGGAAATGGAAACTGTTACTCCCTCAAGGACCTTATTTTTAAAATTATGGACTACAGTAAAATTGAAGCGTATCTTGCTATATAACCTAAGTTGAAGAGTGGGTTCATGGGGTTCAATTTTAGAGAAATTGAATGTGAAGGATACGTAGGAGTGAGTCTGGAAGAAGAGTGTTCCATGTAGATAGATCAGCTGTGCGAAGAACTGGAAATGGGAGGGCACGGAGCTCGAAGGGTCTAAAAGAAGTTCAGTATGGCTCAAGTGTAGGTTCAAGAAATGAGGCTGCCAGGGATTCCTGGAAAGTTTTATTTAGCTTTGTTAAGAAGTTTGGGCTTTACCCTAAAGGCAGTGAAGAGCCATTAGGGGTTTTAAGCATGTCCTCAGGTGGGAGTTTGTGAAGATCGTTGGCTGCAGGACAGGAGGAAAGGTTGGAGGCCTGCAAGGCTGAAGAAAGCGTGACTTGGTGGGAGGCTGTTTCAGTAAACCTGGAGAAAGATGATGGTGGCTTGAACTAGAGGAGTGGCTATAGGTATTGAAGAGAAAGTGTAGATGTAGAAGCAACAAGACATGGTCATTGATTGTTTTGGCTGTGGTAAGTCAAGGACCTGGAAATGAGGAGGTAGAGGTGTGAGTGAGGAAGGTAGTGAGGATGGAATCAAGGAAAACCTGGTAACTTGGTGAATCTTGGTGGCATTTCCAGAGATACTAAATACAGGAAACCTTTGTAAATATTTAAATGAATGCATGAATCTATAAATGACTTTAAATATACAAAGGCAGGAGCATTTAGTGGTGATGATGGAGAGGATGGTGGTAATAACAGCAAATACATATCACTATACATTCTGCATCTTTTTTTTTAAAGCATGCTGTATAAAAGTGGTGCCCTTTTCTTATCATTTTAACATGCTGGGCTTGCTGTTACACACTGCTTTCTCTAGGTTAGGTCAAATGTCTTGATCCTCTGGGCAAATCTTCCTTTCTTCACTTAAGCATATTAGTTTCCTTTTACTGCTAGAACAAATAACCACAAACTTAGTGGTTTAAAAGAACACAAATTTATTATTTTACTGCTTGGGAAAACAAAAGTCTGCAATGAGCTAAAAAAGATGTCAGTCATGCTGTGTTGCTTCTGGGGGCTCAGAAGCGGGGAGTCTATTTTTTCCTTTCTGCAGCTTCTAGGGGGCACCCGCATTCCTTGGCTCTTCTTCCCTCTTCAAAGCCAGCAGTGTAACCATGCAAACATGTCTGTTTTTCTGCCTCTCTTTCATTGTAATATCACCTCCTCTCTTTCTGCTTTTATTCTCACATCTCCTTCTCTGACTGACGTTTCTGCATCCCTCTTATACTCATTTGGTTACGTTTGGCCCACCAGGATAATCTCCCGCTTTAAGGTCCTTAATTTACTCAATCATCTGTAGTTCATTTTGCCCATGAAGGTAGCGTATTCACAGGTTGTGGGGAATAGGGCATAGGCATCTTTGGAGACCGTTACTCTGTCTACCATAAATGGTGTTTAAGTGTAATAAAAATGTACCGTTCACTGGGGCAGTCGTGAGTGTCTGAGTAGCACATTGCCTTCAGAATCCTGGCCCCTTGGCACGGCGTTCCATTCTGTTCACTTGGACCCTGTGCCTCTACACCAGTCTTAGTAATATTTTTCTTAGCGATTCCTTTGAGACGTCAGGCAACGCACTTGAACTGCTGGTACCTTGACTAGTAACTGCTCTACATATTTCTCCTTGGACATGTTGGGTGAGAGGCAAAATATCAATTCAGGTTACAGAATAACAATAAAAACTAACGGTACTAAAAGAGGTCTCTCTTCAGACCCTCGCCCACTGCATGGCTGCTTCGCAGCTTTGCTGTCATCTCTCTTCCACAGCAAAACACACTGTGGAGAAGGGAGACAATCCAGATTTTCCTAGAGGTACTCACATTTCTCCTAACAACAGTGTTTCCTAAACTTTAGGCTCAAATACCTCTATCAAAGCTTCCCAGAAGTGCCCTGGCTGGTGTAGCTCAGTGAATTGAGCGCGGGCCTGCGAACCAAGAGGTTGCAGTTTGATTCCCAGTCAGGGCACAGGCCTGGGTTGCAGGCCAGGTCCCCAGCAGGGGTGTGCAAGAGGCAACCACACATTGATGTTTCTCTCCCTCTCTCTCCTTCCTTTCCCCCTCTCCTTCCCTTCCCCCCTCTCTAAAAACTCTTAAAAAAACAGCAGCAAGCCAGGTACTTATAATATACTTGGCCAAGCAAGCGACAGAACTAACTCAAAATACAAGTATAAAACATTGTAAAGGCAAGTGATTGGGAGAAGTGCTATGCGACTTCAAAAGTTCTAATTAATTCAGTCCAATCAGGAAGGGCTACTGGGAAGAGGTAAATCAAAAAAGTTGTATCCTGGATTAGCTGAGATGATGAGGAATCTCTTCAACTGTTCCTTCTCTATTCCCTTTGCTGATTCTTTCTCCCATGTCTAAATTTTGGATTTATACAGGACTTGTTCTTAGACCCTTATCACTCATTCCTTTCTTCATTTCTTTCTCAGATGATCTCATTCTTTCCAGTGGCTTTACCTCCCAAGTATTTGCTGACAGTTTCTGTCTCCTGAACTTCCTCTTTAGCTCTAGAATATTATTTCTAACTGCCAGCTTGACATTGTCCCTTGAGTGTCTTTAAAGGCTTCTTAAATGAAACATGGCCAAAACAGCACTTTTGACCTGTCTGTGCGGTGTTCCCCGCTTCAGTCTGTTCAGTCTCCATCATCCTCAACTCAGTAAACGCTACCACTATCTGCTCCGTTGCTTAAGCCGGAAACCTGGGAGTTGTTCTTGACACCTCACTCTGCCCTTACATCCCTGTTCTTCACCTATCCATCTCTAAAGATGATCAAGTCTTCAAACTCCAGAACAGATATGAGACCCACCCCCTCCTCTCCAATGGAGACACTGTCAGCATTCTAGCTCAGTCACCATCATCTGAACTGGCTGGCAGTGGATTCCTAACTCTTCCTCTTCCAGGCTTCTGTCCATCTCATTTCCTGTATTCTCTGTTTCCCTGGCTCTCTCTGTTTGTACCCCTTTCTTTTCCTTCTCTCACTGTGTCCCCTGGTTCTTTTCCCCACATCTCCGTCCACCTCTTCTTCAGTATCTTCCCCCTTTTAACTGTTAAACCGGTCACCATTTCACTCCCATGTTTGTTCTACCCCTGAGAGAGCTCTTTTAAAACTATGAATTAGATTATGTTTCTCTCTTTTTTTTTTTTTTTTTTTTGATTTTTATTTATTTATTTTTAGAGAGGGGAAGAGAGGGAGAAAGAGAGGGAGAGAAACATCAGTGTGTGGTTGCCTCTCACGTGGCCCCCACTAGGGGCCTGGGCTGCAACCCAGGCATGTGCCCTGACTGGGAATCGAACCTGCGACCCTTTGATTCGCAGCCCGCGCTCAATCCACTGAGCTACGCCAGCCAGGGCTCAGATTATGTTTCTCTCTTGGTTAAAACTCTTCCATGGCTTCCCTGTGGCACTTAGAGTAAAATCTAGTTTCCTCAGCATGGCCTTGTGTGGTGGGACTACTGTCTAACTTTTCAACCCTGTCCTGAGTCACACATTCTCCATGCTTCCGCCATACTGGCCTCTTTTAGTTCTTGGCATGGACCAAGCCCTTTCTTTTTCGAGAATCTTTACAAAAATGATGCCATATGCATAAAACTCTTCCTTCTTTCTCTCTCTGGCTAATTTCTACCATTCTTCAAATTCACGTTTTTCCTGCAGCAGAACCATTTCTAACCAGTCAATCTAAGTCTAAAGTAGGCCCCTGATGTTTCTCTCTTTGTTCTTTCCTTCAAAGCAATGATCATGATTTAACATCGCATGTATATTTGCGTATTTACTACTAGCTCCATAAGGGCAGTCACATGTCTGGTATGTATATCACTGTGTCTCTGCCCAGTATGCCTACTCTTATAAAAGGTGTGAGTAAATGCTTGTTGAATGAATGGAGTGTACCCCACATGAAAAAGCATGCATTCTGAATAGTGATAGCGCCACAGAAATGAGCAAAACTGATAGGGAGGGAGGACAGTGAGAAGAAAGGCCGAATGGAGCAAAACACCTATGTTACATGAACTGCTGAATACTTTTATTCTAGCAAGACAGTTATAAGTCACGAATTCATATTTCAGTATACTCCCAAGTATATTGTGGATATTTTAGAGCTTTTACTTTTATTTGGTACCATCTTTATTTTTATGTTAGTAAAAGAAGCTTTCCAAATTACATTTAATGATTTCTGAGTATTATTTGCCTTGTTTTCTTATCTCTTTAATTTGATAAATTATAATGTGTGTACTATAGTTATGTCTCATCATACTATGAATCATTACAACTCATTTGTGAAGTGCTAGCTATGTGTCAGGTACTTTTCTTGTATCATCTCATTTAATCATTACAACAGCCATATGAAGGAGGAGGTGGTATCCCATTTTATAAGTGAGAACACTGAGGCTCAGAGAAGTTAATTATCCCAAAGTCATATAGCTGGAATTCACACCAGATGATTCTGCTACTTTCTACTACTGCAATAGTGTCTTTATGATGAGTTATTTTAATATACATAAAATATGAAATATGTTTGGTATGAATATAGCATTTCTATTTTCTCTATTAGGCACCTGGGAAATATTTAACTATTTAAAGTCGTTGTTTATTTTCCTGAACAAATCAGGGAGGCTATCTTCTTCAACTGTTTTTCTAAATGAAGCATTAAAAAATGATCACATGTTTTTGACATTCACAAAGGCATATCCTAACACCTGTGTTCTCACCACTTATCTTGAAATGAAACCTCACCAGTACTGTTGAAAGGCCTCTGTGCATTCCTCCCCAGTCTCATCTTCCTCCTTCGCTTCTATAGTAACTCCTCTCCCAGTGCTGGTGTTTATCATACCCTTGCAGCTTAGGTATCTTGGCAACAGTCTGGTGGCTGAGTGCTGAATTTATATGTTGCAGTGGTGGTGTTATTATTTTTCTGAAGTAACTTAGTTTATGTCTGCTTTTTATTTTTTTGCCAATTAAAAAAATGACCCTCCATTTGTACCAGGACCTAATCATCCCACCATACTTATAATGTGGGTAAGGAATAAAAATGTGCTTGTAAATGTGTCTCAGAGCTCACAACTATGAGACAAAGGATCAATGGTTGGCATCTTCCTCCATAATGATCTAAAGTCAAATGGGTACAAAGAACCTACCATAAATAATCTTGGGGACCTCATGACTGAAACTTTGTAAAATGAGCAGGTTAGGCCTAAATCCAATTTAAGTTTCAGGTGGATGAGCACATTCTGTGTTTCTGATTTCCCCCAGGTTTAAAAATTAAGTGTAGTTGTCTTCATTATGTGGTCCGTGGACGCTCTGTGTCTTGTGAGAGATTCCCAGCAGGGTCAAAGTACAGGCGGAGTTTGGACTTGGTCACATGAGAGGTCTATTTTTTTCTTTTTTTTAATGCTCACAGCTAAGGGAAAAGACTTCCTCAGATTGGCAACAACTTGTAGGAGGCTTCTCCAAAAAGACAAGGAAACAAAAACAGAAACAAAATAAAGTCGTAAAGTTGTTAGTTATGATGTAGCTTCAAAAAGGGAGTTTTGTGATTGGTTTATGAGAAAAAGTAGAGATCAAGACTTTCAGGGAAGATAGGAAAGAGGAAGACAGGTAATACAATAAGTGAGAAGCAATCAAGAATTGTGACTGTGGTGAAGATGAGAACTGGGCCAACTATAGAAAAGATGCTGCTCTTGGGATTAAATGCCTGAGACACAAAAATGGTTTATAAAGAGAATAGTGAAAAACTAGAAAATATCAATAACTGGCTCTTAGTATCTGGGACAGGATGAGTACTCATGAATTAATTAATGATTCACTGATAAAATCTCACCAGTTTGTAAGTTTTTTTTTAATAAAAGCATGTATTTGTGTACATGATAGTTTTTTTAAACATATGAGTGTACGTTATAACTTACATGAGTACTTGTCTGAGTATTTTATTAAAGAATTTCTTTTTAAAGGTAACCCAGGTGATTTTCTTTTTGTCATCATAAAAGTAGTTTTTCCATTACACAAGAGGCGTGATTCAAAAACTTTCTGCAAAAGTTCAAGTGACTGAAGTTTGTGCACAAATTCTTTGTTTCTTTCATAAAACCTATTTTGCTGAATTTTCCATAAAAAATGCCACTACTAAACATTCTTGTGATAGCTTCTTTGTGAAAGTGTCACTGTTCTTGATTTGCACATGGTTTATAATTTAGGCCTTCTTTTGTTTTGGGTTGGAAGTTCCAACTGTTAAAGCTCTTGTCTGATTTTGTGGAACTCCTTATGTTAATGGGAGCAACTTCTTTGCTGCATTTTTAAAAAATAGACTCGGAAGCTTCTTACTGTGGATCTTTGTTGGGGACAAAGGATTATTTATGCTAAAGGAAAATGTATTCCCCACTGATTTAGCTCGTGGGAAGCATAACAAGCTCATTAGTAATGCTCAGTTGTACTTTGCCCTTTTGCTATGGTAGAGAGAGGGAAAATTGTATCAAAAAGGACATTCTGCTATCCTTTGCCTTCCCGCAAAGAAAATGTGATGTAATATTACACTTTTCAGTTAGGTCTAGCTCAAGTTCAACTTTAGTACTAGAAGAAATGTTCCTGAAAGGAAGGTGGTGTATGTAATTGGCCGCTGTGCTGAGGTACCTCTGGTGTAACTAAGAGGAGAAAATAACTTTTCCTTGGAAATTGATAACATAGCCTTATAAACTGTTTTAGATTTTTTTCTTAGAATTTTTAAATAGTGGTTTGCGATAAAAAAAAACTGGTATATAACATTGCTGTAAGCAATTAAAAATTCTAGGTTTTATATAGTCTAGTTATTCTGAGTGTTTTTAAACTCTTCACCTTTTTTCCTTCTGAAAATGCATTAAAGAATTGTATTAATCTAACTTAATTAAAGTTGTGGTTGTCTTTCTTGTAGATTTCAAGAAGAGTACTTTGGAGCTAAATTGTGCTCTTTCTTTTTTGTCTTTAGCACCTCATAGAGAAAATAACTTATGAAAAATTATTATGGAAAGGCATTGAGTGTTGTTTCATAGTTAAAATTGATGTTTATGTCTAGTACCTTGTTGTCTGGCAAAAGAAGCTAATGGATGGCTTGTGAGTTTATGCAAAGTCCAGATGAACTTTTATGATCTCCATGTAAACATCAGATGAGAGATCCTTGACTTTTAGTATCGGTTGTTGTGACATATGTATTTACGTTGTGTTTACAGGGGGGAGATTCTGGGAGACTTACTTGGCTAAGTTTTATTGTTAATTTTATTTTACTAACCAGAAGCTTCAAGAATTACTTTGAAGCCAGATGTTTCAAGAACTAGTTTGCTTGCAGTCATATAGTTAGTGAGAGCTCCCACCACACAGCATTTTCCTTTTTTGGTAGATTACTAGATTAATAAGAGAGGGGGAGAGCACTAGGATTTTTGAGCCACAGCACACCATTTCGTCCCTTGCATCATTTTTCTGTCTTAGAGAAGGAAAAAAAATCACTTTGATACTAGTACCAGAAACTAGATATTGAAATGTGTTTCAGGTATTTCTGTTTCAAATGAAGAGTACTTTTATGAAGAAGCTGGGAGCAATTATTGAATTCTCATATAGTCAAATAATTCTAAGTAGAAGAAAAAGTTTTGGGTTTTCAGTCAAGTAGAGTAAAACAGGTTCCTTGTAATTTGAGGGCTTGGGGGAGTGGAAAGCTGCCATTGTCTGCATATTAACGTTTTGTTCTATTTTCAGGAAAGTAATTTCATTTCAATATAGATGACCATGCAGCCTGCAATTCAAGTAAGTGTTTTTCTTGGGAAAATATTTTTATGAGATTAGTATAATAAAATTATAGTAATTAGTAAAATGAGTGAAGTAAAAATATAACTTGTTGATTTTTATCCCCTTGGCTTGATAATAGGATCCATTCATTAATTAGAGGTTCACTTACATTTACCAAGATATGGAATATTGAAAATGACTCAAGTTGTATCTCAACTACTAGTTTGCTTCTAGATTATATACTTTCTGTGAGCTGCTGCAGTTTTATATATGTTGTATTATATGTGGTCTGTAATTCATCATTTAAATATAGGTACAGGTTATGCTGACTTCACAAGGTCGCATCCATTCATGTGGCTGGTGTTTTCTGTAGGTGTGGTTTGGAGAAGACCTGCCTCTAAGTCCACGGAGCCCTCTGACCCCCAGACACGGGCCAGGTCTGGCTGACGTTTATCAGTATGACGAGTGGATAGCTGTGAGGCACAAAGCCACCCTGTTGCCCATGCAAGAAGATCTGTCCATCTGGCTATCTGGTTTGTTAGGTAAGACTCGAAAAGATACTCAAAATTGTGTTCTGTTATTCAGTAAATATTTATTGAGAACCTTATTCTTTGTCAAGGAGCGATTGTCCTAGAGGCTGGGGGATGCTCTAGTGAATGAAGATTCAATGTCCTTGTTCTCATAAAGCTTATATTCTAGTCGGGGAGATACTTGGTTTCATCCTGACCCTTAGGGCTTGAATAGTAATGAAGTTTGAGGTTTAACAGAAGAGGTCAGTGAACTTTGAATGATCAAAAATTTCACCGTAAATGTTTAAATCTTTTTTTAAGTATATAGGTCTAATTTTGGAATCTATATTTTACTGATTTTCCCCACTTAATCTTGTATTAGGCGTGAGATTCTGAGTGGAATTCATACTGCAATTGAAGTGATTATTCTTTCCCAGGCATTGAGAGGTAGAGGCATTGAAACCTAGGAGGAAATGGGTTGAAGAATGTCTGGTATCACATTGCTTTACTCAGTTAAGGAATGTGATAAGTGCCCTGACAGGTGTGGCTCAGTTGAGTGGGCATCATCCCACAAAGCGAAATTGATTCCCCTGACAGGGCCTGGGTTGCAGGTTCTGTCCCCAGTTGGGGCACGTATGAGAGGCAACCAATCAATGTCTCTCTCCCTCCATGTCTCCCTCTTTCCCCCCCTCTCTTAAAAACAAATAAATAAAGTTAAAAAAAAGAATATAAGTGCTCTGAACTAATTTGCAGAAAAAAATTCTCCTTTTAGTACACAATTTCACGTAACATTGCAGAGTTTTTGTGAAAAGGAATGCATAAACCTCATCTACGGCCTTCCCAAGACAATTAAAACCAGCAAACACTAGCTTCAGATATCTGGTATCCGTGTGATTTAGAAAATTTTTAAAGGTTTATTAAGTAATAAAGCTTCTATAGAAGGCATTTTAGAAGTGAAAAGTTAGTATCCCCTGGGGGGTTGTTACGTTACTGTCTTTAATTTTTAAGTTGCATCAGAGCCCATCTTATTTATAGAGAATTGTTCTTTTTCTTGTGTAAGCAGCAGTAATGCACAGTGAATCAAAACAACCTTAATAGTCAATACTGAAATACAAAACACTTTGGACTTTTTAAAATGAAATAATAGACATGTCAATTTACTTTATTTTTTTTTTGTACTTCTGTGTCACAGACATTTTGGTTTCAGTTGTCATTTGTTAACTTGACATTTTCTGCTGTTTAACTGTACCTTCTAAGAGTGAATAATTATGGTCTGATCTAATATTTGTCTAGTATGTCAGCCCTAACCTAATTACATCTAATTAAATTTTAACCATAGTGTTTGAATTTACTGTTTCTAGAAGAATCTTAACGTTGAAACATGCTTTTAGGTATTGAAGTTAAGGCAGAAAGATTATTGGAAGAACTTGATAATGGAGTACTCTTATGCCAGCTGATTGATGTTCTTCAAAACTTGGTGAAAACATGCAGCTCTGAAGAACCAGGGGTAAGCAGATACATGACACTGGTGATTTTATGCCTTGGTACCTACTGGTTTGCTTATGTACATTTCCTGTTATCTCTGCAAGATTATAAACTTCCACCCCAATTATCTATAAGACCTTGGATAATTTACTTAATCTTTTTGAGAATCTATAAAACTGTTCTTACTTGTGAAGTGGAGGTATTAACATTATCTTGTAGAATTTATTTGCATGGATTCAGCAAAATTAAACGAGATAATCTACAGATGGTGTTTAGGTTAGTGCCTAGTGCATAGTAAGTATCCAGCAGATAGCTCTTCTTGAGAGCAGAAATACCGGGCTGTTGTGAGAGTTAAATGAGAAAAGAGCTTGCGTTGGCTCCTGGTACGCAGTAGCTGGTATCTTCTTTTCATTCTTCGTATTTCAGATTGGTGAGTAAATTCTATAAATATTGGTTGAATGAGTAATAATTTTTTTAGCCAGTTTTTCTCTGTTGACTCTCAAATTATGATTTGAAATAGATAAGGTTTTCTCTCTTTTTATCAAACATGGGTGTTTTCACATGGGGTCTTGACACTTACACTGTTGTTGAAGTATAAAGTGGCATCATCTTTAAGGGGGACAGTGGGTGATATATTTATACTTACATATCTCACGTTGAAAATAAAGCACGTCATAAAAATGTGAAGGAATTAAGAAGTACAAATTGATAATTACAAAAGAGTCTTGGGAATGTAAAGTTTAGCATAGGGAATACAGTCAGTCATACTGTAATAACTGTGTGCGTTGCCAGTTGGGTACTGGAAATATCAGGGGGAACTGATATTTCAGAGTACGTGATTGTCTAACTATGGTGCTGTACACCTGAAACTAATACAAAATAATATTGAATGTAAACTTTAATTGAAAAATAAAATAAAGAAAAGAAAATAAAGCACCTCCTGTGATACATAATGTAATTCTGCTTTCAGGATTTTGTTCTAAGGAAATTGCAAATTCACAAAAATGTGCAAAAAATTAGGAACAACTTAAATGCTCGAGAGAGAAATTGGTTCATTATTAATTATGGTACCTAAACACAGAGTAATACTATTCATTCATTTATGAGAAATGACTCTTTCAATCTGTTCTTTTTTATCCTGAAGATGCCTACAACCTACTGTTAAGTGTGCATGAACACAACTTGCAGTGGTGAAGATACAATACAGTGTGCAAATGATGTGTTATAGAATTGTGCTCTGGATACCTGTATAATTTTGTTAACCATTGTCACCCCAGTAAATTTGATAAAAAGGGAAAAATAGTGCATATAAGCACATACACACATAAATCAGATTGCGGAATAGTGTGTTTGTTTAATATTCTGTAGGTACACAGATACCTTCCAAGTGTATATTTGTGCCTAGAGATGTCTTGCTAAAATGTGGGTGAGAGGATTTAGTTGATCCTAACCACCTTTGTATTTGGCTGTATTGTTTGATTTTTATTGGGGGAGCATGGTCATATATATTCTGTATACATTAGAAAAACTCACAAGACTATTTTAATTCTGGAAAATAATAGCAACGGGAAGGATCTATAAGGAACTGGTAATAGTGGTTATCTCTAGGGAGATAAAGGAACTGAGGGGTGGAGGTAGGAGAGAGACTCGTATTTATTATGCTAGTGCATTTAAAAAATTACATACATGGGTTGCTTAATCAAGTAAAAATTTAAACCAAAATAAAACAAAAAGACCTTCCAACCTCAGCAGTGTTATCTAAATACTTTTGGCTTAGAATATAACCAGAGACATTGAAATTAAGAACAAACTGACAGTAACCAGAGGGGAGGTGGGAGGGGATAATGAGGGGGAAAGGGGGAAGGGCTTTTAGGAACAACTATAAAGGACACATGGACTAAATTAAAGGGGGTTAGGATCAAGAGTGAAAAGTGGGGATGGCTGGAGTTTCGGGGAGTGGTGGGGGGAAAATGGAGACAACTGTACTTGAACAACAATGAAAAAAGAAGTTTAAAAAAATAGTAAAAAAAACTAGGATTCTGTTTGAGTTAAGAATGGGTTCCTACTTCCTTATTTGATAGTCTCCTTAGGAAACTCAGACCATATTTATGAATCTGCAAATAAGGAAGTAAGCAGACATGAGCGTGTCTGTTAATCTTTTACAAGGTAGTAACTTTGTGTTAGTAGTGAACTATATATGGAGAGACATACTATAGAGATGTACTTTGAAAATATTAGACTGTAATTTTTAAATTTAAATTTAATTTATTTTAAATTTAAATGATTCTTTTATCATTTCAAAAAGAAAAAGGTTAGAAATTCTTGATCCTACTGCTAATTTTAACCAAATTGTTTCTGAAATATACTTAAAGAAGAGCAAAATAAAATAATTTAAAGTAAAATAATTTTGAAGATACCTGTTTACTTTAATGGTATACACTTTTTACTTGCATTCAATGCACTGGACATTTGTTTAGTGATATTAAAATGGGTATCTAATGAAAATATCCTTAATATGTTTTTGAAATTATTCTTTTGTCTTTTCCAGAATTTTCCAATGAGAAAAGTACCCTGTAAGAAAGATGCTGCCTCAGGTTCATTCTTTGCTCGAGACAATACTGCAAACTTCCTTCACTGGTGTAGGCACATTGGGGTTGATGAGACGTATCTCTTTGAATCTGAAGGTTTAGGTAAGTGTTATCATTAGTGTGTTCAATGTCTATTATAATATTTTTTAATGCCTTGTTCCTGATTTTTCTTTCCAAATAAGGACTCAAATGCCACATCTCATTCTTCTAGAAAAGTGTATACTTTAAATATATGTCAAAGAATTAGAGAATTTGATTCTAAATCAAATATATTAAGCTTTTCACTTATTGTTAAAGATCTTATATATCTAGAATGCCCTAGCAATATTTTACTTTCTAAATGAGTTGACTGGAGGAAGTTTCTGGATGAATGCTTTACTAATTAATGTTTTCTTCAAGAATTACTCTACTTAACTAGATAATTATAGAAATAACAGAAGGCTAAATGATGTATGTTCATGATTTTAGATTCACCTTGTAAGCAGCAGCTGCCAACTTGATTATCTAAATGGGTTAATGTTTTTGACTATTCATTTGACAAAGTCATGCTCTACTGAAGAATTATTGACATACTACTCTCTGTGCAGTGACTAAAGTGGGAGCTCTCTAAGTTTTAGACTATATATTATATATATTTCCTCAAAGCATATATATATGCTTTGTATATATCCGTATATGCTTTGTGTATATATATGCTATAAATATAGTTATTTATTTATCTATATTATACCACACACACACAGAATTTATAATGTTTTGATAGGAGCAGTAGTATCCCAAGGGTGGGTCATGGGAGTAGTAGTCTGCCCTGGTAGAGAGAAGTATTTTATCACATTGTGTAGAATTGCTGGTTCATGGTGATAATAGGAAGCAAACTGACTTTTTGTTGGTTTTATTCCTGTTTTAAAATTCTTGACTGACATTGCATACTCTTGTTGCCTGCACTCAGGGCAGGCTGCCCCCACTGCTTCCCACTTAGTATGCCTCTGATGTTCCTATCCGTTACAGAATAAAAAACAAAATGCTTCTGATTGATGTTTTACCTCCAGGTTGCACTCTGCTTTAATCCAGGTGTGCTGATTATTATTGACAGTGTGATTGATTTAATGGCATATACTGCTTCTAGAAGTCAAAGGGGAATGGAAATGCTTTGACTTCTCTAGTTTCCAGTTTATTAATTCTGAAAGGATATAAGATTGTTGTATATTTTCTCATTCTCAGTAAGAGGCATTTTCTAACTGTTCTGTCAGTACAGGATTAAATAAAGTACTGCCAATAACTAATTCATTTCTAGGCATTGAACTGATGAGCTAATATTTTTACTTTCTAAAGATCTCAGAGATGGGCCTCTTCATTTTTTACATTGTGCTAGGAACTTTAACCAATGATAAAAAGGTAATACTCTATTTAAAGGTATGTCTAAGTGTTCAGAGAAACAAGTTTAATAAAAATTTCAGAATAAATAAATACCTTTTGGTATGAATTTTAAAGTCAAACATAGGCCTTTTTATTGCTTCATGCTGGGGGTATATAATAGACATTACTGATAAATCAAAAAACAACTGTCATTTCCATTGAAGGGATCAGTATGTATGTATACAATTTATCACACAAAACCATTATTATATTAGGTTTCAGGAGTTTAACCTAGAGCTTTTAACTCTAAGGACAGGGAAAGGAAGTTAGATGATCTACGGCTACCATACTGGTGCATTTAGCACGAGTTCTAATCATCAGGGTTTTTTGTTTGGCTTTGTTTTATTTTTTTTAGGATCTCTGTTTGAACTGTTAGGCTTAACATTTGGGTTTCTTTTTAATATAAAAAAATTTTTAATCATGGTAAAATATGCAAAACAAAATGTACCATTATAACCATTTTTAAGCATATGAGATTTTTTTTTGTTTGTTTTATATCAATTATTTTGGTCACTCTATTTTCTTTTTTTTTTAATATATTTTATTGATTATGCTATTACAGTTGTCCTGTTTCTCCCCCATCATTCCCCTCACCCTGCACACCCTCTCCCACCCACATTCCCCCCTTTAGTTCATGTCCATGTGTCATAAGTTCTTTAGCTTCTACATTTCCCATACTATTCTTCCCCTGCCCCTGTCTATTTTCTACCCACTATCTATGCTACTCATTCTCTGTACCTTCCCCCTCTCTCCTCCTCCCACGCCCCTGTTACTAACCCTCCATATGATCTCCATTTCTGTGGTTCTGTTCCTGTTCTAGCTGTTTGCTTAGTTTGCTTTTGTTTTAGGTGTGGTTCTTAATAGCTGTGAGTTTGCTGTCTTTTCATTGTCATATTTTTGATCTTCTTTTTCTTAGATAAGTCCCTTTAACATTTCATATAATAAGAGCTTGGTGATGATGAACTCCTTAAACTTGACCTTATCTAAGAAGCGCTTTATCTGTCCTTCCATTCTAAATAACAGCTTTGCTGGAAAGAGCAATTTTGGATGTAGGTCCCTGCTTTTCAAGATTTCAAATATTTCTTTCCAGCCCCTTCTTGCCTGGAAGGTCTCTTTTGAGAAATCAGCTGACAGTCTGATGGGAACTCCTTTGTAGGTGTCTGTCCCCTTATCCCTTGCTGCTTCTAGAATTCTCTGCTTCATTTTAATCTTGGCTAATGTAATTACGATGTGCCTTGATGTGTTCCTCCTTGGGCCTAACTTCTTTGGGACTCTCTGAGCTTCCTGGATGTCCTGGTAGTCTATTTCCTTTGCCAGATTGGGGAAGTTCTCCTTTATTAGTTGTTCAAATAAGTTTTCTACTTGTTGCTCTTCTTCTTCCCCTTCTGGGACCCCTATAATTCGGATGTTGGGACGTTTAACGATGTCCCGGAGGTTCCTAAGCCTCTCCTCATTTTTTTGAATTCTTGTTTCTTCCTCGTTTTCTGTTTGGTTGTTAATTTCTTCCTTCTGGTCCACTCCATTGATTTGAGTCCCAGTTTTCCTTCCATCTCTATCGGTTCCCCATGCGTCTTCCTTCATTTCACGTATTGTAGCCTGCATTTTCTCATCTAATTTATGAGCAAAATCAACCAATTCTGTGAGCATTTTGATGACCAGTGCTTTGAACTGTGCATCTGATAGGTTGGCTATCTCTTCGTTGCTTAGAGGAAATGACTCCGGGGTTTTCATTTTTCCTCCAGTTTGAGCCATTTTTGGTGGGGTTTTTTGTTTTGTTTTGTTTTGGTTTTAGTCTGGTCGCAGCTATTACGTATGAGGGGTGGAGCCTTAGGTGTTCCTCAGGGCGGGGCAGCCCAGTTGCTGGGTTGTGACGCTATAGGTGGGGGCGGGGTCCAAGAGGGAAGAATGGCACCTGTTCCGCTCTCTTCCGGACTCCGGTCCCTTCCGCTGCTTCCCGTTCGACTGGATTATCTGCGCACGCGTATGCTGTTACGTAGTGAGTGGTGGAGCCTCAGGCGCTCCCCAGTGTGGGGCAGCCCAGTCACTGGGTTGTGACGCTGTATGTGGGGGCGGGGTCTGAGAGGGAACAAACAATGGCGGCTGCTCCGCTCTCTCCTGGATTCAGTCCCTTCCGCCACTTCCCCTCTGCCTGGACCGTCTGCGTGCGCAAATGTGGGACCCCCTGGTCAGCCAGCTGCCTTGTGCGTCCTCACTGGGTCTGCACAGTTGCCCCTCTGTGTCTGGGGTCCGCCAGCCGCCGCCCGTGCACCTGGGAACTGCGAGCCGCTGCTGTTTGCGTTCCAGGTCTGCACCTCCACTTTTTCCTACCGCGACTCCACCCCTCTTACTGGTCTGGATGAATGGTTGTTGGACTTCTGTACAGTTCAATTTTCTATAAGTTCTGGTTGTTTTCTTGTTTCTAAATATTTGTTGTCCTTAATTTTGGTTGTGAGAGGAGGCACAGTGTGTCCGCCTACGCCTCCATCTTGGCCAGAAGTCTCCATATGAGATTTTTTATAGCATTAAAAAATATTGATATACTTCATGTAACATAAAATTCATCATTGAAAAATGTACTCTTCAGTGGTTTTTTTATATGTTCACTATGTTGTGCAACCATCACCGCTAATTAATTCCATCAGTCTCAAAAGAGAACCCATGCCTGTTAGCAGTTAGGCCCAATTATGTACTCCCTACCTTCATCCCCTGGCAACTGCTAATCTATACTTTTTCTCTATGGATTTGCGTATTCTGGGTATTTCATATACATGGAATCATACAATATATGGTCTTTTGTGTCTGCCTTCTTGTTTAGCATAATGGTTATTTATGTTGTAGCATGTAACAGTATGTACTTCATTTCTTTTTACGGCTGAATGATATTCCATTGTATGGATAGGCCACATTTTTAAAATTCATTAAAATTCAAATTCATTCAAATTCATTTTTCGTTGTTTCTCTGAATACTTTTTGGTTGTTTCTACTTTTTGGTTATGATGAATAATGTTGCTACGAATATTTACTTACAAGTTTTTGAGTAAACATTTGTTTTAAATCCTCTCAGAGACATAGCTGGGAGTAGAATTGTTGGGTCATATGATAACTCTATGTTTATCTTTTCGAGGAACCGCCAGATTGTTCACAGTGGCTGTACCCTTTTATATTCCCCCTGGCATGCACGAGGGTTCCGATTTCTTAACCTTTTCTCCAACACTTGTTATTTTTCTTCCTCCTACTGCCTTGTTGTTGTTGTACTTCTTTTCCTTCCTCTTCCTCTTTCTCCTCTCTGTGCTATTCCTCCTCTTCCCCCATCCTTCCTCCTTTTCCTTCTTCTTCTCACATCCTAGGGGGTGTGAAGTGGTGTCTCATTGTGGTTTTGATTTGCATTTCCCTAATGACTAATGATATTGAGCATCTTTTCATGGGTTTATTGGCCATTTGTATATCTTGGAGAAATGTCTCTTCGTTCTTTTGCTCACTTCTAGGAGTCATTTGTCTTGTTTTGTGACTTGTAAGAATTCTTTATTGTAGATACCAGTCTTTGGGTTGTCTTTTCACTTTCTTGATAGCGTCTTTTGTTGCATAAGTTTTCAATTTTGATGAAATTCAATTTATTTTTTCTTTGATTATTTGTGCTTTTGGTGCCATATCTAAAAAACCATTGCCTAATCCAAGTTTCCTTGTAAGACTTTTATAATTTTAGCTCTTCCCCCATATTTCCTTCTAAGAGTTTTGTAGTTTCAGCTCTTACATTTAGGTCTTTGATCCATTTTGAGTTATTTTTGTATATGGTGTGAAGTAGGGGTCTGAATTCATTCTTTTGCATGTAGATATCCTGCTTTCCTAGCACCATTTGTTGCAAACCTGTTTTTCCCCTATTGAGTTGTCTTGGTTCCCTTGGTTAAAAATCAGCTGAACATAAACATATAGATTTATTTCTGGGTGCTCAATTCCATTCCATTGGTCTATATTGCTATTTTTATGGCAGTAACACACTGTTTTGATTAGTACAGCTTCATAGTAAGTTTTGAAATTGAGAAGTCTGGGTCTTCCAACTTTGTTCTTTTTCATGATTATTTTGACAATTTCATGTTTCTTATAATTCCATGTGAATTTTGTCATTAGCTTGTCCACTTCTGGAAGGAAAGGAATTGATATTGTATTGAATCTATAGGTCAGTTTGGCGGATACTGCCATCCTAACAACATTATGTCTGTCAATCCATGGATATAGGATGTCTTTCCATTTATTTATATCTTCTTAATTTCATTCAACAATGTTTTGTAGTTTTCGGTGTACAAGTCTTACACTTCTTCAGTTAAATTTATTCTTCAGTAGTTTATTCTTCTTGAAGCTATTGTAAATGGCATTGGTTTCTTAATTGCACTTTCAGATAATTTATGTTAGTGTTTAAAGTGTAATGATTTTTATATATTGATCTTATAACATGCAATTTTGCCAAACTTGCTTGTTAGCTATAATAGTTAATTTTTTGTGAATTATTTAGGGATTTTTTTAAATACTAAGGACCCTGCAGTCAGTGAGTGGAGATAGTTTCCTTTCTTTTTCAATCTGGATGCCTTTTATTTATTTGTCTTGTCTAAATTCCCTGGCTAGAACCTGCGGTACAATGTTGAATAGAAATGGTGAAAATGGACATTTTTATCTTTTCCCTGGTCTTAGGAGGAAGACTTTCAGTCTTTCACCATTGAGAATGATAATAGTTGTGGATTTTATATGTGTGTCTGTTTTTATATTTATGCAGTCCCATCTATTCCTAATTTATTGAGCTTTTTATCATGAAAGTGTCTTTGATTTTGTCAAATGTTTCTTCCATGTCTACTGAGATAATTGTGTATTTCTTTTCCTTTATTCTATTAATATGGTGTGTATTGATTGATTTTCATATGTTGATCCAACTTTGCATTCTGGGATAAATCCCATTTGCTTCTGGATTCAGTTTGCCAGTATTGCATTAAGGATTTTTATATTGATATTCATAAAGGTCTTTATGTTTTCTTGTGATGTCTTTTTTTTTTTTTTTTTTTTGCTTTCGTGTCAAGGTAATATTGGTCTCATAGAATGAGTTAGTAGTTCTCCCTCATCTATTGTTTTGAAAGAGTTTAAGAAAGCTGTTAACACATAGTTCTATACTAAAGATACTTTGGAATAAAATTGAGGTGATATATTTCTTCAAATAGTATCTCCTGTAGAGAGATCTAAATTATAAATAGTTTAATGTTGCTTAACTCGTTAGTTTTTTTAGAATTAAAATGTTATACAAATAAGGGTGCCTGTAAGTCTTCATCCTCTTCTTATTAACCGTTGCTTTAAAATTTATGGATGACAATAATGTGTGGAGAAAATAAAATAAAAAAGTAAAATAAAATGTCTTTTCTAAGTTTCCAAATGAGAAATGTCTTCATCATTCTTTTATTTTACTGCTTTCAGGCCGGAAAGATATTTTTCTATTTGATTTTACCCCATAAAATGTGTTTTTTTTTCTTCACAGTTTTGCACAAAGATCCAAGACAGGTGTATCTTTGTCTTCTTGAAATTGGTCGAATTGTGTCAAGGTATGTATCCCACAGTTTCAGAATTTCAATATCATAAATATTTTTAAGCTATTTTATTTTAGCTAGAACACTGTTTTATAGAAATAAAAGAAAATACTTTTATTGAAGTAAAGTAACTTGTTTTTTCCTATTTTTCTTTCTTTATTAACTTTGTTCTGTTTGCATGAGCCAAGTCATATACCAACATCTGCTTGCTCACATAATTTGCCTTCATTTAATGTTAAACTGTGAAAGCAGTAACTTAAAATTTTTAGATGAAGAATACAGAGCATGTCGTCTTTTAGCAGGTCAAGGCAAGGCAAGTCCTCAAGACACAAAGAGGAACTGATACAAAGGCCACATTTTGTGTCTTCCGTACCTAGCTCAGCCTCATCTTTACTCACACACTGATTTTTAAGGTGCCTTTCAAAATCCTTGGTTGAATATTGAGAGCATCCAGTAACCCAAATATATGTTCTGATCTGAATTTTTGGCAATCTGTGGAACATTAAAAAGCATTCTAGATATCTTGGTGAAACAACTGGGAGAAGAGAGTCATCCAGATTTCATTTAAAAATAAAATATAACCTATCGTGATACGCAAGGAAGTACTTGGGTAAGACTCCACTTGAATGATGAAGTCTCCTAATTGGTTTTCAGATATGGGGTTGAGCCACCAGTGTTAGTAAAACTTGAGAAAGAAATTGAGCTAGAAGAGACGTTACTTAATACTTCTGGGCCTGAAGATTCCATCAGCATCCCCAAATCATGCTGTCAACATGAAGAGCTGCATGAAGCTGTAAGTGATTGCTACACTTTCGACCATGATGTGTTAGTCTCCTAGACTGCCTAGTGATGCTATGTTCAAAAGAAAATGTTTCTTATTTAGAATATACAGTAGTACTGACTTTCATTCCCTGGTGAGTTCAAGGCACTATGATAAAGGTGACTTTTTGTTACTTGTATATGGCGAGGAATGGAGTTGAGGAATGTTGGGGCAAAAAAAGCACTATCCATCCTGAAGAGTAGTATGGGCCATAAGAATTCATTGATTCTTTTTTTTTTTTAAAGATAGTAGTGTTATAATCTGATTTAAAAATTATAAGGATTACTCTCATGGTCACATAGAAATTATATTGGTTTTGTGCTAATAATCCAGACATAAGATGATGAGAACCTGAATTCAAGCAGTAGTAGTGGGAAGAAAGCAAAAAGAAAAAATGTAAGACATATTTAGAAAGTAGAACTGTCAGGAATACCAATTCTGATAGGGAGGGAGAAAATCTGGGATGATTATTAAGTGTCTAAGTAAAGGGTACACTGAAACTTGGGGCATATAGGTGGCAGAAAAGTTGAGAGAGCAGATTGATGGGGTTTTCCAGTATGTTCCCCCTGACAGGATAGATGTAGATTTGGGTCTCAGCCGGAAAGTCTCCTCAGTGTTACCTGATTATCACTACATAGCGGTTGATAGAATTGCAGTTGGTGAGGCCGTGGGTCTTCTGCAGTTACTATAGTATAACAAGTGATGGGGGTGAACTAAGTATCAAATGTTTTTTCTGCTTAGGCTGTTGCTTAGATTTCTTGGTCTTTTTTTGGATCGTAGTATTTTATGAAAATACTTAATATGCAAAATTATTTAAGAAATAACAAATAAGTCATTACTCATAAGTATGTAGAAAGTGTTGCTTTGTTTTGTTTGATACAATAAAAGTATATAATAAAACATTTGGATAGGCTTGAAAGACAGATTAAGAAAATATCAGCCTAAACAAGTTTATCAGGTCAAAATATATTTACATATATTATATTATTGATTTGTATGGTGACTATGAATATCAATATGTGAGGCAATGATAATGTAGTAGGTAAAAGTAAAACTTATTTTAAATCTCATATAACCTAAAATAATGACAAATAAAAAGGAAACATTTGTAAAATATTTTTTATTAAATAGAAAATATGATGTGTTAATTTCCCTATTATATAAAGGCCATACACTCTTTGGTAAGAAAAACATTTCCAGTAGGTAAATGGGCAAGGACTGTTGTTCATACAAGAAGAAAATACATTGTTGAAACTTGCTGATAATCAAGGAAATTGGATATATGATTTACCCCGCTAGCAGAATTTTTTGAAGTTATGGAACCTAGTGCTGGTAAATTCTGGTAACACTATACTTAGGGATTGCAGTGGGCAATGGCAAATGATGTAAACTTGAAAAACAATTTGACAGATGCATATCAAGTACCACAAACACTTTGCTGTCTTATTTTTATTGTAATTAAAAAGGGAAGGAAGAAGCATGAGTGAAAGTGCTTCTTGCACTACTGTGGATAATTGTGAAAAATTGGGAACAATGTAAATATTGCCAAATAGGGTGATGGCTAGTCAAGCTAGGATTCTTTATCTTAACAGTAACAGAGTAATCATTTCATGTGATAATTTTGAAGACTTTGTAGCAATAAGAAAAATGTTTATTTTATGTAAAGTATATATAAATGTATATATAGACAAACTATATAAGAATAAGGAGAATGGAAATAATAGTTTGGAAGTCCCTTTGCAGATACTTTTCATTTCTTTAGCTAGTTCCTTTAAGTGTTATAATGTTAAGCATGCCATATGCAAAACCAGAAGAGAATATTTTTTATCTATAGCAGTTATTTCTTTTAGGTCCACCCTCCTTATTTAGATAATGGGTTGGTGCTAATTTGTACTGTTGAATATAAATGATATTTGGATATTTCAAACAAAGAGAATAAGTGACTTTCTCTTGTCTGCATTCTTGTTATGAAAACTAAAAAGGAACACATTTTCTCTGTTATAAGATATTCAATGTCCACCTATGCATATGTGAACTGCAGAGAACTTGAGGTCATGTTTAAAATAAGGAACAATTATTATCTGATTCATTATTTAGAATATTGTTAAGAAGTAGCATACCACTGCAATTCCGTATACATGAAAATTTTATAGATTGAAAGTAGTGATTGAAATAAATATCTCTCTTTATATTACTTTGGTTAACTAATGTGCATATGGTTCTAATAACTGCAAATTCTTTGCCCAAGCTTAGTTTATTTTCAGGTATTTTATGGATGTGTATGTGTGAATGTGTGTGCACATGTACTCACATATCCTGGCAGTGAATTAGATAAACTCGATTGAGTGGCTTATGAAACTCAGTTCTATTTATGATCACATTATTTTGTTAAACAAATAATGTAGGCAGATAAATTCTGGGCCCGTCTGGTTTGGCCCTGGTGAATCTACATGTGTTCATTCATTTTGGGTAGATAATTGAGACAGTCATTAGTTTCTATTAGTGGTCAGCTAAACCGGGCAGCATACCTGAAGAGGCTTTTTTAAATATCATGCATAAATTCAACTAAATGAATTTGTTTTAATACTCTGTGTGACAGGTAATTGAGAAAAATATTTATGGCTTTTTAAAAAATAAAATTTTAGGAAAACAAAATATTTTTCTTGGTGGCTGATATGTGACTTTTTTTCAATCAAGCATATCTCAATAGGTATTTTCATTTAACCAATTTATTTTAATTTCCGTGTTTTAAATATGGAATTCCTAGATTTATTTTTTATATTTATTCTAGTTTTTACATTTTATAGGTACTTGCTGCAATTAAAAAATTCTGTAAGCTTCTTGAGGTGTAGATGTAGGGTTTTCTCCCTGACTTTCATCTCATTAGCAGACTGTTGAAACAAAGTGAGCACTTCTAGAAAAATACCTCTTGAACTGAAATTTTTAGAATTTCACCCAGTCTTGGGTGAATAGATATAAATGTCTCTGTGTATTTTAACATTAGCTTTGGAATAAATCTAGATATTCCCTCACAATATTAAGTTAGCACAGTGTTGAGGGGCAAATGAGAGTTTTTAACATAAGCTTTATCTGGCCCTATCTTTTTTTATTTCCATTTTTTAATCCTCATCCAAGGATATGTTTATTGGTTTTAGAAAGAGAGGGAGGGAGGGAGAGAAGTGGCCAAGGGAAGAGAGAGAGAGAGAAATATAGATCAGTTGCTTCCCATATGCACCCCCTCCAGGGAGGGAACCCACAAACTAGGTATGTGCCCTGACCGGGAATCGAACCCACAATCTTTTTTGGTGTACAGGGCGATGCTCCAACCCACTGAACCACCCAGCCAGGGCTGACTAACCCTGTCTTTGATTTGACACAGGTACATTAATATGGGGCTTAAAATAATTCAAGCTTAATGAATTAATTTGGCTTAATGAATGTGTTTTGAATTGACTTTACTATTGTACACATTCACGGAATTTCTCCAGTAGTCAGTGAATGCACTACAAGCCTGATGGCACTGGGGAGAGAAACAGAAATTGAAGACTTTATCACTGCTAGTTACAACTAGGTTTAATGCATTAGCTAATGTCTGATCTCAGTATTTTTCAGCAAGTGAAGAAGAGAATTAAAAGGTGCACTGTCTTTAAATCTTTATTTTTGAATTTGATTTTCCTAACTATCAAATAACCTTGCATTTTAATGTTAAACAAAATACTTTTGTCACAAGCACTAATTGTTATTTATTTTTAATCTTAGGTTACACATATTGCTGAAGACCCTCCTTGTAGTTGTTCTCATCGATTTTCTATTGAATATTTATCTGAAGGACGGTACCGACTAGGGGACAAAATACTCTTTATAAGAGTAAGTCTACCATTCATATTCTATTTATGGTCTTGTTTTGAAATTAGATTTATTGCTTTATCTGCATCCCTTTGCTCCCCTTTTACTTTTTAAAAAATTGGTGTTGTTAATGAAAGAATTTCACTGTACAGAAAAAGTAAATACAGAATTCCTGCTTTCATGAGTATGTAACAAATTTAGGTAAACACCTTTAACACGACAAACAACTACAGAATAGCTAACACTATTTTGAAATCAAATATAATCAGGGGAAAAAATCTTTGTATATTTCCAGTAACTTATTCCATTTTTCAAATTTTCTAAAAAGGAATAATGTTTCATTGTAGTAAGAAAAACACAAAACAATGCCTCTAATAACATTAAATGTCATAATAAGAAAAGGAAATAGAAGCACTGCAGTTTATAGTAATATATACATTGTGTCTCAGGTGTAAAACCTTTTTACGTCAATGCAGCATCAGTGTATATACAAAATGCTGATGCACATGTTTATTTCCTTCCTTTGTCCCTGCAACCTGCAACTGCTTATCCCCTCTGCTGATGAGGGGAGAGGAGTTTCACCTAGTCAGCGTTCCGTCTACTTCTGATACAAGAGCTGTTTTATTTCTACTTTAGGAATATAATACAAAAGTATTTAAAAATATAATTTCAACCTCTGTATTTTTTTGTTTCATATATTCTCATTACCTCCCCACACCCTACCCAAATCACGCAGAGACATTATGGGTACTTTTTTAAAATTTGCTTTCTTTTTAAAGGCAATATTGTGTAGTGATAGCGCACAGAGCATGGAATTTAGAGTTCAGACTTTTAGGGCAGTCTCGTACAGTTGTGCAGCTTTTCCTGTTTAATGGATGGGGTGGGGCAGGACTCCAGCCTGGTGTCCCCTGGCAGACTCGGGATGTGCCTTACCCACCAAAGGCACCATTTGGGTTGGTGCAGCCTGGTGCGTTGGAGGCGAGGCCAAGCTTTGTGATTTGAGACTATTTCCTTAATCTCTCAGAGCCATAATTTTCTCATCTGCAAAGAACT
Source organism: Glossophaga mutica (assembly GCA_039655065.1). Classification (NCBI taxonomy): domain Eukaryota; kingdom Metazoa; phylum Chordata; class Mammalia; order Chiroptera; family Phyllostomidae; genus Glossophaga; species Glossophaga mutica. The sequence goes on along the minus strand of CM077304.1, from coordinate 16,493,276 downwards.
AATAATAAGTCATATCAAAATTTTTAAGTGATCAAATTGATATAATATATACAAAAGTAATTTATTAAATTATAAAGTACATGTATTAGTCATTTTTATCTTTCATAATAATGTCTTTTGTTTTTATGTGGCTTTTTTTTTCTGTAATTCTCCATTTCTCCTTCTCGCTTTTATTCCTGCAATACTGAATTCTTTATTGAACTATATTGCCCTTGCAATTTTGTATGTTAGTAATTTCATTGTTTAGGATGCAAGTTGTGTGTAAATATATTCCTTACAAATTGGAGGATATTGTTTTGTTATTTGCATGATTTAATATTGGATTAAATTTATTATTTTAATAATACAAGGAAGAGACTGTCAATTTATAATAAAGCTATTGGCAAATACTCTGAACTTCATAGAGCACAGACATCACAAATTGTGACTGCTAATGAATTGTAACTGTGAAACTTAGAGTTTTACACCTTTGTTTTTTACTTTCTTTTGGGGGAAAGATGCTTCATGGAAAACATGTCATGGTCCGTGTTGGTGGAGGCTGGGATACTCTTCAAGGATTTTTGCTAAAATATGACCCCTGTCGAATATTACAGTTTGCTACACTAGAACAAAAAATTCTAGCATTTCAAAAAGGAGTTTCAAATGAAAGTGTACCTGATTCACCTGCCAGAACACCTCAGCCTCCTGAGATGAATCCAATGTCAGCAGTTAGCATGTTTCAGAAAGAAAAATCAAAACCGAGTACTCCAGCTGGGATTACAAGGAGCAAAGGAAAGCAGGTACGTCCGCCAGGTGTGACGCTGCCAGTATCTTCCCCGAAAGGACGTGACCTGAGCTCCGTGTCAGTCCGTTCTAAAATGCTAAGTTCTCCAGCAGTATCTTCTGATCTCAAACTCAGATCTTCAAAAGGCATAACAAAGAAACCACAGGCTCCTTCAAACAGTGCATCACCTTCACTTGCTTCTTTAAATCCAGGAGGTAAAAGCACTTCTTCACCAGCCTTATCGAGAACTATACCTTGTGTATCTGAGTCATTAAGAAAATGTATCTCATCACCCAGTACTCCAAAGGCCAAGTTTATTCCAGCCCAGAAATCAAGAGATGTGCCTGCGTCTACATGTTTGCCAAATAAGTGTTCTGGAAAAACCAAACCAAAGCATTTGAAACATAATCATGTATCTTTCAGGGATAATGCAGTATGTCACTCAGCTATACATTTAAATTCATCATCGAAGTGTCCAAAGCTACCTACACCTTCTCCTTCTGATCAGTCCCCTGCAAAAATTACTAAATCCAGCTCCAAAGCAATAACCGCAGGACTAGGAACACGGTCTCAGCCATCTGATGGAGCCCCGCAAGCAGGGGCAGTACCGGCACAGAAGCTTAAGTCAGCCTTGAACTTAAACCAGCCACTTTCTGTATCCTCAGTTCCTGCAAAAGCACAGGTATCAAGAGATAAGAATATAGTTTCAGTTGTCGAAAAGCAGCCTCAGAATATAAGTACATCCCAGAAGACAGGATTTAGCTCCTCAAAGTCCCCTAGTCGTACCCCACTGTCCATCATGAGCCTTCCTCAGTCTTCTACAAAAACGCACACTGTATCAAAGGCAGCACAGACTGCCACAAAGAGCCAGCATTCAGCCAGAGGACCTCCGAAAAGTGGCAAGGCCCCAGCTTCAACCAGGAAACCACCCTCATGTGATAAGGAAGCAGTTAGTGGAGATAAAAAACCTACTGCAAAGAAAAAGGAAGATGATGACCATTATTTTGTTATGACTGGAAGTAAGAAACCTAGAAAGTAAATAAAACTGCGTCATTTTAAGAAAACAGAAAAGAGAGTTAATGTGTTAGTTTCACATGTTAAAAGGTTCTATTTGTGTTTGTCCAAACAGGTGCAGACATTGAGTACAATAGCACAGGGGTTGGAGGCTGGGGTAGAGGTAGGAGTGGTAAGGAAAGGGCTCATCGGAATTAGGTATCTGAACTCACTAGAAGGTACCCTTTGGAGGCAGGCTGTGATAAAATCACCACAAGGTCCTTATGAATAATAGACATGTATCTGATTTTCAGTCCATAGCATCTTTATTAATGTCTGCCCTTTATGGGAAATGGAAAGTCAAATAACACTACTAGAGCTTTAACTATAGTTGCTTTATTTTGAATATATACTAAGTATAGGTTTATATTTATAGAGAGATGTTACATACCTGCTAATAGCAACAGTGGTGCTCTTAATATTAGTTACTGATTTTAGTAAAAAAAAAACAAAAAACAAAAAAACAACGGTTTGGCACTTGTGTTATAAAAGGCACCTAATTTAATTTTCTGATTGGGATTGTCTGATCAGACAATACTAAGTACCAGTGGCTGCTGCTGATTCTCTTGGTGTAATTCTGGGTTTGGTAATATTGCTGCTTTTCTTTAAGCTTTCCAAACCAGAGGGAACTGATTTTTTAACTGGCTCATTAACATTGGTAATAATTTATTATCAATATTTCTGGTTTAAAAAAAGAAAGCCAATTGAGGTATTGTGAAACGTCAACTGAAATTTGGTAAAATCCAAGGTTTTTCATATTATTTGTCAGAATTTACAGCTTGTACTTTAGATGGGTGTTGTGCAGTGTGAAAGGGGAAACCGATTTAGTAGCTTTTAGGATATTAAAGTATTTTTAATAATGTAATTTCCTACAAGAGCAGATATGAATTTTTACATTAATTTTCATTTTTACATTAATTTTCATTTTTACATTAATTTTCACTTTACATTAACTTAATGTAAAAATTTACAATTTTTACATTAAAATGTAATCAGAATTACATTTTAACTATCCTAAAATTAAGGTGATAAAGAATCTTAGAGTTCTTATCTAAGAATAAGAATTCTATATAAAAAGGTGCTATATAAAAATTATCATGTGGTTGTTTTTCTTTAGATGGCACAATACCAGTTTTAATTAGCTTCTTCCAACTACATTCACTTTCTCTTATAAAATCATGCTGCATTCAGTTTTGCAATGGCGAGTAACAGTATACATGCGGCATTTTCTGCTCTGGAGTGAGATTCTCCAAGGAACATATCCAGAGCTTGTCTGACTGCATACACTCCATCAATCTAAGGTGGCATTGGTAAATGGATTTTTAAGGGATTGTGAATATTTAAAAAAGTATTAAATATTACTTTCATAAGTCTTGGGGTATGTTTAATAACTGTACAGTATTATCAGTTATCACAGGTTATTCAATATTGAGGCTTGTGATTCTCTGTAAACTGTAGTGTGTTTTGTAAAGCAAAATAATAGTTTATACAAATGTGCAATCAGAATAAGCATTTTAAGCTGACTATGAATGTTCTATAGAGTATAAAGCAAGAAAACTTTGTGTAAAACTAAATGATCTTTTGTCTGAGGCATCTAGTTAAAATCAAAGATATATGCAAGCTAGTTTTTGGTATAACTGATGCTTTTCTTTTTAAAAGAGACACTCACCAAATATTTGATTTAGTTCTGCTGTTGATCTGGGCATTGAGAAAGATCATATGTTCAACTTTGGAAAGTAAAGTCAATGGTCAAGAAATGCTAGAAGCTTTATATTTGTAGTGATCAAAATATTTAATGCATGTTTTAGAGAGGAAGAATTTTACCTTTAAGAAGGAGTTTATTTCCTTGTAAGAAGAAACACTACTTTTGTATCAGTAACTTCTAGAACTTAAAAAAAAAGTAAATGATATTATAGCCAACCTATGAATCCAAGTATATTTCACAATATGTGAACTTTTGTGTTGAGAGCCATCAGGAATAGAGTATCCCACAGATATCTGGCACAAATTACAAGAATTATTTTTTGAAAAATTGGAAATTCATTTATAAGTAGCCTTATTCTTCATCAGTAGGAAATTTCTCCACTTATATTCGTGTTGAATGAATTTTTATTTATGTATGGTTTACCCTTTCAAAATGAAGGATTTTTTGAAATACATGATGCCTGACAGATACTTTCTTCAAATATATTTTCAAATGCTATTACAGAAGAACTGCTGTCTCTAATCATTTTCATGATTTAAAAAATATATTGTTGAAGTTGGAAAGTTTTTATTTCTCTTAATCATAGTGCAAGACTATAAAGATTTTTGTATTTGATATTTAATAAGTGAATATTAAGCTTAAATTACTGAAGTAACCAGAAGAAATGTGTATTTTTTTAAAAATGGAATAAACTGGGGAGTTTTTTGCTATAAATTTTTAACATGACTAATATATCAAATTACTCTTCAGAGGAACGTGAAATTATGATTATTTTTACATTAGGTGTTTTAAGGCTTATATCTTCAAAATGCCTTAATAAATTAGATTACTTCTAACTTTTCTCCTCGCAGTGAGTTTACAGTTCTTAGTGGATACAGGAAGTATTTTGAGAAATAAATGACTGTTCCTTCTTCACTCTATCTCTGATTTAAAAATCTGTTGCTGCTTTAAAAGGTTTCCATAACAAGCTGTTACGATGTTGTGCTATATTCTTACACCCAAGTTCACATACTGACTATCCGAATACAGTTTTGTGTAATTCCTTGTGCCAGCATTGTTTGTATAAGACTCATATTTTCTCAAATAGTAAAATGTAAACATATACACCAAGTTCTCCGTTTGCTTTTTTTGTGCATTGTGAATATAGTCCAACCACTTGTTTCATATGAGTATTTGCATATATGAAGCATTTATAATTTGAGAATAGTTTTAATTTCATTGCTACTTAAGATACCCTCCTTATGCTTGTGGAGTTTATGTCACTGCACCAGGGGATTATCAGGTTTTGCCATTGGGTGAGCAGAATTTGATCTCCAAGTTACTGTATCTGCTAGAAGTTAGTCTCAGTGTGGCTAGACTCATATTTATTAATCTCTGAGATAATAGAAGTAATTTATCAGGTATTAAAGCAGAATTCTATTGATCACACAGGTATGTTCATAGAAAGCTACTGGTAGTAGGAATTTTCAATTTCTGTAATTCTGTGTTAATGAAAATTCAATATATTGAGAATAGTCTTGATATACTATTTTTTCCTATATTCATGATCAGAGCAATTATAAAAAGCAGTTAATTCAATATGTACTTTCTTTGATATTTCCAAAAACATAAAAAAACCACTTGGACAAAATTTTATTAAATTTTCCTAACCATTTGTGAATGTAAAGTTTTTAAAACACACTTTATGGCGTTCTGGGGAATATTAGGAAAATATTAACAACACTTTTGCCAGTAAATCCTACAAACATACTGTTTTGTTCTTGTAGAAAAGCACAATAAGACTTGATTTTGAGGAAATAATACATGTAGAGATTTAGCTAATAGTATGTTAGTCATAGTATTAGTCATTAATTAATCATTAATATTGGTATGACCACAAAATAAAAGACCATGCAGTCATTAAGAATGATGTAGATGTTGATTTATCTTAAAAGAATTATGTATGGCGCTGAAGTGGTTTGTTCTGAAAGGCTGCAGTGATAAAACATTAATGTATAATATTTCTTAATTATATGTATTCAGCCAAGAACAGCACAATAATTACTGCATGATTTGTGGGAGCATGACATATGTTATCTATTATAATTAACCCCTTGTGGTTAGTCTTTCACATGATACATTTAACTTTCTCAAATGTCTTTTGCTAAACTATCCTCACCAATTATCACATTGGAATGAAGGAATAGAGTAAATGGAATGGATTAATGTTGGGTATGCCTTTTGAGGACCTCTAGTGGTCAGGTGTGGCAGTGTTGAAACACTACTCAAGGTCACCATTTCTAAAACCTACTGAGTTATGGAGATAAAAAGAGGAATAAGTCACCGCATTCAATAACCTTGGGTTTATATAGCACTTTGCAACTCACAAAACACTTAATTACAATAACATCCAGCCTTCTGAACAATTCTATGTGATAGTAAGTATTATGACCTTCATTAGAATATAGGCACCATAAAAACAGGAATTGCAGCTGTTTTGTTCACACTTGTGTGTCCAAAGCCTAAGCCAATGCCTGGCTCGTAGTGGGCATTCAGTAAATATTTGTAACAAATGAATGAACTATTGTAGATGAGGAAACTATGCTCAAGAAAGTTGACAGTAAATATAAAAATACCTACTAGGATTGACTGACTTTTATTTAAAGGATAAATTTATTTTTACCTATTTATACTTTTCCACAAACTTGATTTACTTCTCATGTTGATGTGATAAAGAAAATAGCATCTTGACTTTTTTTTTTTAAAGTCCACTGGAATATTACATCTGACTTTGTATTTTGAGAAAAATCTTGATTTGTTTTTGAATTACACTTGATTTAAAGTATTCTAAGCTTGAATATATTAAGAGATTAGTATATTCTTATGTTTTTAGTTTAACATTTATAAAGCACTTAACTATATTCAAAGCATTACTCTTGGAATAATGAGTACAGCATCTAATCCTCAGGACAGTGCTCTATGAAATTTGCTGGATAAATGATGAGAGAAAAGTAAGTTGAATCTAGCACGCAATACTTACTTTAGAAATTAAGATCAATTCCTGACAGTGCAGTGAAAATAGATGCTGGTAAAGATATATGACTGTAGGCGGCCCTAGGACCTCCATTAAAAAAAAATGAACAGGTTTCATGCTTCTTGTAAAAGGAATAAATACATTTCTCTCACATTGAAAATGTGATAAAAGCTGTGTCATGTACATCCCTCCAATAACTCATTACAGCATGCCAGGTGCTCGGAAGCCCAGTAAACAGCTGCGGAAGAATAGGCCAAACTGGTGCATGTTGGAAGAGTGAAATGTGACATTTTAAATGTTAATCCTGCGCACTGAGGTAAAATGAAGGTTAGTGCCTTTAAAACAGAAATTTGCAATAGTTTCCATTTACCTTAAACATCAGCAAAAATCATTTTTGAAGTCCCAGGTATCCTTACAGTTTTAAGAAAAGTAGAGCCTTTGAATTCAATGAAGCTCAAAGGGCAATTCGGGAAGGGAGAATAATTTGGAGCCCTCAGAGGATATTCTAGCAGCAGAGGCACTATTTTTTGACTTGAGCGTCTCCTTCCCCATCTCCTTCACCTGGGTCACTGTTGAAACTTCCAGTCCCTCCAGCCCGGGCTGGGTGCCTCCAGTGTCCTTTCTTCCCACCTGCCATTATTCCTGTCACTGCATGGCACCTAAGACTGTTTCCCATTTACTTACCTAAATCCTGCACCAAACCTAGGATGAGAACTCCGCTTCTCACCTGTTCACAATTGCATCTCCTGCATTTAATGTCTAAATGTTTGTAGAGGAAATGAAGAAGGAAAGGAAATAGCCTTTTACTGATGGAACTAAGCATCAGTATGTGTCAAGTGAACCGCTAGTTAATATTGTTGATCAATCCACTGTGAAAGGATTTTTCTTGAGAAAATGTCATGGTAGAGTTCAAAGAAGCCTGTGAACATGACCTTATTTTGGACAGGAGAGGAGAGGGAGATAACATGAGTGGTGTTAAAGGTACAGATTTCTTTTGTTACATTAACACAGTAGAGAATGCTGTGCTGCAGTTGTACAGAGCAAATGTGAGAAACATCCCAACTTACTAACCAGGTTTTTGCTTTAAAATGTTTATTTTCACGGTTGTGAGAGCATACTCAGAGCATAACATACAGACTTAGGTTAGCTAGGGTCTGGGTCCAGCCCGGCATATTCTTTGTATTGCCTGCATTTGTGACTGCTTTGATTCAAGCACAGTGCAGTGGAACAGCAATTCATTCATTTGCTCATCTAGTAAACAACTTTTCTGGGTGCCCACTCGGTGCCAGAGACTAAGCTCTATTCTAGGGATATGGTGATATGACCAGTCGCTGTTCTCCAGGGGATACAGTCTTCATTCAAGTGTTTTTTTCATCCTGTGTGTATTTATTAAACACCTTTTACACTTACTGCAGTGTGGGGCGTACAGATTTAGCATAAGACATTGCCTAGGTCCTACTCGTTTGTCCTTTTTGCTTTTTTTTAAATTCAATTTTTGAGTTGGAGGGCCTGTGGATGTTGATGAATGAAATTACATAGGTTTCATGTGTACAATTCTATAACACATCATCTGTATATTGTACTGTGTGTTCACCACCCCAGGTCAAGTCTCCTTCCATCGCCCTTTATCCCCCATTCAGCCTCTTCTACTTCCCCGCTATCCATTTTCTCTCTGGTAGTCACCATACTGTTGTTTATGTGTGAGGTTTTTTTTTTTTTTTTTTTTTTTTACTTAATTCCTTCACCTTTTACCCAGCTCCCATATCCCCTCCCTTCCGACAGTTGTCATTCTGTTCTCTATTTATGAGTCTGTTTCTATTTTGCTTGTTAGTTTATTTTTGTTCTTTAGATTCTCTCTATAAGAGAAATCATATGGTACTTGTATTTATCTGACTGGCTTATTCACTGAGCATAATGCTTTCCTGGTCCATCCATGCTGTCACAAAAGATAAGATTTCCTTCTTTTTTATGGCCGAGTAGTATCCCATTGTGTAAATACACCACAACAGTTTTATCCACTCATCTATTGATGGGCACTTGGGCTGCTCCCAAACCATGGCTATTATAAATAACACTGCAGTGAACATAGGGGTGAATATATTCTTTCGAATTAGTGTTTCAGGTTTCTTTGGATATATTCCCGGAAATAGAATTGGTGGGCCATAAGGCAGTTCCGTTGTTTGGTTAAAAGAAAACAAACAACAGTATGATGTTCTTTTTGGCTGTAACCCCATTCAGTTCTTTCTTTGTGGATTATTTTACTCTTGGGATAAAGTACCTTGATAAGAACAGCTTGTATTTTCTCATATTGCTTCAGATCTGGAGTCCATAAAAGAAAATGAAAAACTGGTATTCGTTTTCAAGTCTCAAGAACAAGAGTCATTTACCACCAGCTGTCCAGAATTTGATTGAAATTGGTCTGAGCTACCCAGGGAGGTCTCTTGCATGAAGGAGCCATTGATTTCCAACATTGGCCTGTTCTCTCCAGGTCACTGAGACCACTGTGATGCAAATGTGTCCCCTGGGTCCTTCCAAATCCAAATCTGTACTTTTGGTGGCTGGAAATGTTCAATTACTGAGCGTTACTGAGGATGAGTATCAATAATGTCTAAATCAGCAAGGTTTGTTGTATCCCTGGATCCAGGAGACTCATGAACCTTCCCTGAATTGGCCCATTTGAGACCTTCCAAAGCCCTTTTCTGAATGAGAGAGAAAATGTTCTAGACCCTCCCTCCCCAGTTTCTAGAGAAGCCACTCCAACTCTTTATACTATAGTGTCAACACAAGTTACTGATTTAACTAGCTCATTAAAACTCAGTCACATCAGTGCTTGGGAATCATGGAAGTAGAACTGTGGACTGGCTGACTTTTTCTGTTGGTAGTTTTGGTGTTTTGTAGACACAGTCTGAGATGCCCAGAGTTCATTTGATCATCCAGAATCATTCCTATCCCTGAAATTCTGTCCCAATATGACTTTCAATGACTCCTTGAAAGTGTTCAAGGGCTTTTACCTGTCCTCTTTGTTTTTTCCTCCTAAGAAATTCCTTTTAGATGAAATGCACAGCTGTATACAGGATAAATTACAACTGATTATTTAACACATTAGCTTCGAAACTGGTGGAGATGTTCAATGTACTCATTGTTTACCATGTCTGTTCGCCTTCTAGGACAGCAGAATTTTGCTGTCCTGTCAATTCTGTTTATTTTTTTAAATGGTTGCAAGAAGAAGGATGAGGAAAAGGAGGAGGAAGAAGCTGTTAGCAGATTTCATCACCATATTTGGATCTTCTTCCTAAAACCTGAAAGGGTTCTGAGATCACATTTAAATAGAACTCATTTTGTGCCAGATGCAGTTCAAAGTGCTTTATGTGTAGTAACTCATTTACTTTTTACAACTCTGTGAGATACATTCTATTATCCCTGTTTTACAGATGACAAAGCTGAGGCACTGAAATATTTCTCCCATACCTCTACTTGTTAGAGAAGGCCCGACAATAAGTCATCTCAGATAAATACTTGATCATCAGTTCTTTAGCTTTCTCCAGCAGTGGAGATTCATGGGGCAGATAAATGTATCTGGGATGCCTGTTGCAAATGTCTCATAGTTAGGAGTGGGGCCATGTAGCCAGTGTGCCTGGCCTGTGGTATGCCGGTGTGCCTGCGCAGCTGTGACGTAGCCACTGGTCTCCCCCAGAACCAGGACCAACTCCCTATACCCTCTCTTACATCTTCAATTTCTCTCTTTGCCCAGCTTTCCCCTTAATCCTACAAATATACTCAAGTCACTGATTACACGTTTTCTCTTCTTTTTCTCCCGACTCCCTCATCCTCAAGTGCCCACCATGTATGGGTCAGGATGGGCTAGGCTTTGCTGCAGAAACAATAAGCCACTGTGTGGCTTATGGCAACAAAGGCTGCTTCTCTGTTGTGCTGGCTGTCCATCAGAGTCACCTGGGGTTCTGCTCACCGTAGAGGGACCCAGGCAGATGGAAGTTTTGTCGTGACCAATGCTTTAGTGATTGCTGTGGAGGGAGAAGAGGGTGTGGGAAAGGCCAGCCCCTTCTTTGTTAATCTTCTCTTGGTCCTCCTGACGTACCTCTGATTTTTCTCATGATTTTCTGGCCTCTCACTCCTTACTCCTGTTTTCTGACTTATGTTCTTTCTCTGCCCCTTTCATGTAGCTGCTCTGTAAAAACCACTCCTTGGCTGCCTTCTAACAAATATTTTCTCTGTTGGCAGTTTATTCCAAATTGTGGTTTCCAGTACCATTTCTGTGGGAATGTTTGCCAGATCTTTATTTTCATCTCTACCACCCTGAGCCCTGTACCGTTGTCAGCAGCGATCAGTCTGCTTCCCCTACTAACTAAAATCTCTTACCTAGCCCTGGCTGGCATGGCTCCGTGGATGGAGCACCGGCCTGCGAACCAAAGGGTCACTGGTTCTATGCCCAGTCTAGGGCACATGCCTGGGTTGTGGGTCAGGTCCCCAGTAGGGGGTGCGTGAGAGGCACCCACGCATTGATGTTTCTCTTCCAGTCTTTCTCCATCCTTTCCCCTCTCTAAAGATAAATAAAATCTTTAAAATAAATAAATAAACAAATACATCAATAAATCTCTTACCTGAAAAGGAAGTTTCCACCTTCACCAAATCTCTGCTTCCTCCTGGCTCCCCATTTCTGTTGACATTCCTTCCTCTTCCCACATTGAAACTTTCAAATTATTTTAGACTGCATCTCAAATCCACCCCTCTTCCTCTGATTCTGCCCAAGTTCATGGCCTTCTCATCACTCTCCAGGAAGACAATAGCCTCTACGAGCTCTCCACACTTGCAGCTTCTGTCTCTGGTTCAGGGCTGCACATTGTACAACGCTAGGCAGCACCATTCATGAAGTATTCTAGGTAAATGGCGCCCCCCTCCCCCTGCAGCTGCACAGCGAGGTGGCCCTGCAGGCCCACACTGCGCGTGATAATCTATCCACAGCCCAACTTGAATCCTGACACATCGCTGCTCAAGAAACTTCCTTGGCTTCCCTGTCCAACCTGAATAAAGGCCAAATGCCTTGGCTCTATCCCCCCATGGGCCATGATGGAAGTTACTCTCCCTCTTCCACATCTCTCCTACACCTAGTAGTATCTTCAAGCCTGCGTTATAGTGATTGCAGAACAGTTTTTCCCTTACCTACTGGACAAGTGAGATGTTACTTCTTATTTGGAGGATTAAACCAGTGAAGACTATTTGCTGCTAATGGTGAAAAAACCCAAGCCAAATAGCCTGTTTCAAAAGAGAAAGTATTGGCTCACATAAATGAGAACTACAGAGGGTATATCCTACTGCTGCAGGGCACCAGAACACAGGGCTCCGAGATCCTTGGGACTCCTCCCTCCTCTTCCCATCCCAGGAAGCTGAAACCACAGCAGGCCTGTCCAGTGGGAGCTGGAGCCAAGGAGGAGATGCAGCTGCTGCCAGGGATGCTGCCCAAGGTGGAGAGAGAGAAGACACTCCGGCTCCTCCCTTTTCCTGGCCTCTAATGGCCCCACTGGTGCCTGCCATTGGCTGACCCCAGACTCTGGAAAACACAGCCTATAGGGCCCCCTAGAGGGGAGCAGGAGAAGGGAAAGGGGTGCATATGAGAGCAGACAGGCTAACCACCAGCACAAGAAACTCCAAGTCAACAACCCTACGTGGCAGGCCTGTCTTGAACAATGGCTGAAGCCTGAAGCCTGCCACCTCATACTGTAGCCAGCACAAAAGAGCAAGCTTTCCAGCTAGGGGCTTTGGTGTGAACGGGTGGGGAATTCTGGAACCCATGTGGAAACAGCTGAGCATTCCCCTGGGCTGCGCTGAAAGGTGCTTGCAGAGTGGGGAAAGGATTCACACTGTGTAAAACCCGAATCCCCAGCTCAAGAAATTGTCCTTTGTTCAGGAAGCAAAAGGGAAGTTATAGAAGGAAAAGAATGAATTAAGGTATTTGTTGATAGTTATAAAAATGTCAGGAACAGGAAGGAAATGCTTGGACTCTCTTCAAACAAAATGAAGATACAAAGTGAAGTAATTCTCAAGAATAAAAATCACAAATACAGTAAGGAGTTGTTCTTTTTCCTTAATTTTTGTATGGTTGCCATCTTTGATACTTAGAAACCAGGAATGAACATTCATTCATTCATGCTTGCATTGATTCATTCATTCCAGTGAAGACCTACTATGGGCTGGTCACTGTGCTGGGGTTTTAGAGCACACCGATACAAATCATTTGCTGGACTATTCTCATGTTTTCCTTTTCTTTTGAAGTTGCAGGGGAGCATCCCACGTAATGACCTTTGATCCGAGAAAAGATCTGTGGTGTCCAGAAAGTACATGAAATGGTTGTTCACTTTGTACTTACTGTGTGGTTTTAAACTTCAAGGTCATGTGCCCTGGCTGGGTTTATTTCAAGTTAAATGGCTTGACCTCACTTGCAAATGATGTCTATGGAATGTGCACAAAAAAGAAGTGTTGACTGAGAAGGGAAATGCCTTTGGGTGAGGGCAGTATACCTAAACCAGAAGATTTTGTATCTTTTTGGGGCAGGGAGATTGAGTTAGTTACTAAGTCCCTTGCTACTTCCAGTTCTTTAATCACAAACAGGATATTTGTTATTTAATAAGTGATAATCATTGTCATCTTACAGCACAGATGCACCAACTAAAGACCTGGCTGTCAGCCATACAACCTTAGGCATATTACAAAGGGGTCACTCCATATATACAGAGTCTGGAAAAAGTCCAGTTATTGTTACTACCCCAAGAACAGTTCATATGACATCGATGTAACCTGGCAGCCAAAGAGAGTGGACTGGAATGTGCATGTGTGAACAATGACAATTTCACTGTACTAGTCAATGGGTTGGAAGACACCAGTTGAGTGAGCATGTGTACTGTGTGGCCATCACATTCAAAATGACTGAAGGAGTAGAACAATGAATCTGCATTAAATTTTGCATTAAGCTGGAACATTCCTCCATGGAAACTGTTGGGATGATTCAGAAGGCCGCAGTTATGGGCAACTGGTGATTGGCAGCTTCATCACGACACTGTGCCGAATCAGGCATCACATCTCGTGCAGAGATTTTTGGTGAAACATCAAATCCCCCAGGTGACTCAGCCCCTCTACAGCCCAGATTTGGTGCCCTGTGACTTTTGGCTTTCCCCAAAACTAAAATCTCCTTTGAAAGGAAAGAGATTTCAGACTGTTGATGAGGTTCAGGAAAATGTGATGTGGCAGCTGATGGCGATTGGGAGCACTGTGTGAGGTCCCAAGGTGCCTACTTTTGAAGGGGACTGAGGTGTCTTTGTCCTATGTACAATGTTTCATGTACCTTGTATCTTCTTCAATAAATGTCTCTTTTTCATATGATATGGCTGGATACCTTCTGGACAGAGCCCATATAACCGAGTTCCTGCAGATGGCTAGCTTCACAGTTTTTTCTTTTTTGAGTCAAAAAATTTGAATCACCAAGTAGTTGGAAATTTTAGCCCAAATCCCTTCCAATGACTCAACATTTGAATGAACTTAATTCATCCATCCATCCATGAAATATTTATTAAGTACTTGCTATTTTCAACAAAGATTTTTAAAATATATTTTATTGATTATACTATTACATTTTCTCCATTTTTTTCTCCCATTTATTCCCTTCTACCCTGTACACCCCTCCCACCAGCATTCCTCCCACCCCCTTAGTCCATATCCATAGGTTGTACATATAAGTTCTTTGGCTTCTACATTTCCTATACTATTCTTAACCTTTCCCTGTCTATTTTCTACCTACCATGATTGCTTCTTATTCACTGTACCTTTTCCCCCATTCTCTTCCCTCCTTCTCCCCGCTGATATTCCTCCATGTGATTTCCATTTCTGTGATTTTGTTCCTGTTCGAGTTGTTTGATTAGTTTGTTTTTGTTTTTGTTTTTTTAGGTTCAGTTGTTGATAGTTGTGAGTTTGTTGTCATTTTATTATTCATAGTTTTGATCTTCTTTTTCTTAGCTAAGTCCCTTTAACATTTCATATAATAAGGGCTTGGTGATGATGAAGTTCTTTAACTTGACCTTATCTGGGAAGCACTTTATCTGCCCTTCTATTCTAAATGATAGCTTTGCTGGATAATCCTGGATGTAGGTCCTTGCCTTTCATGATTTCGAATATTTCTTTTCAGCCCCTTCTTGCCTGTAAGGTTTCTTTTGAGAAATCAGCTGATAGCCTATGGGAACTCCTTTGTAGATAACTGTCTCCTTTTCTGTTGCGCTTTTAAGATACTCTCCTTCTCTTTAATCTTGGGTAATGTAATTATGATGTGCCTTGGTGTGTGCTTCCTTAGGTCCAGCTTCTCTGGGACTCTCTGAGCTTCCTGGACTTCCTAGAAGTCTATTTCCTTTGCCAGATTAGGGAAGTTCTCCTTCATTAGTTTTTCAAATAGATTTTCAATTTCTTGTTCTTCCTCTTCTCTTTCTGGCACCACTATAATTTGAATGTTGGAATGTTTAAAGATGTCCCAGAGGTTCCTAAGCCTCTCCTCATTTTGTTGAATTCTTGTTTCTTCATTCTGTCCTGGCTGAATGTTTATTTCTCCCTTCTGCTCTAAATCATTGATTTGAGTCCTGGTTTCCTTCCCGTCATTGTTGGTTCCCTGTACATTTTCCTTTATTTCACTTTGCATAGCCTTCACGTTTTCCTCTATTTTGTGACCATACTCAACCATTTCTTTGAGCATCCTGATTGCCAATGTTTTGAACTCTGCATCTGATAGGTTGACTATCTCTTCATCACTTAGTTGTCTTTTTTCTGGAGATTTGATCTGTTCTTTCATTTGGGCCATATTTTTTTTGTCTCACGTAGGTGTTTGCCAGGTCAGGGCAACCCACGTCACTGCATTATGGTGCTGTATGTGGGGGAGGAGGTCCAAGAGGGAACAATGCCACTTGCTCAGCTCTCTGCCAGCTTTCAGTCACTTCCTCCTCTGCTACCCACAAGAAAATTGGGCCCTTCTGGTGCTGATTCTGGGTGGGTGGGTTTGTGTACATTCTAGGACCCTGTGGGTCTCTCCAATGCACTCTCCTATGAGGCTGGGAGTTTCTCCCACTGCTTCAACCCCCACAGGTTGTTACAGCTAGAGGTTTTGAGGCTTCATTTCCCTGTGCTGGACCCTCGGTTGCGCAGTCTGTCTTGCTCCTCAGTTGTTCCTCCTAGCTTATCTGCATGCAAATATAAGACCATCTGGTCCGCCAGCCACCACCTTGCGAAGAGTCCTCTCCACCCCGGTTGCCCGTCTCCATCCCTCCTCCTGGTCTGGATGAATGTTTCTTCTTTAACTCCTTGGTTGTTGGACTTCCATTCAGTTTGATTTTTCTGGAAGTTCTGGTTATTTTTTGTTTTTAAATTTGTTGCTGTCCTTCTTTAGGTTGTGCAAGGAGGCAAAGTGTATCTACCTATGCCTCCATCTTGGCCAGAAGTCCTATTTTCGACAAAGATTTGTTAATTGCCTACATGGGCTTAATTCTGGGTAATGATGAACAAATAGTTATGGGTCAAGCTTCTATGGAGCTTACAGTCTAATGAAAGTGCTATCTATGCAGGTGGTTTGACCTAGATCATGTTATCAAAGAGCCTACTCTTTCGTAGAAAAGACAAATTTGTAAGCATAACTACAAATGCAGTGTGATGAATATATAAAGGTGTTCATTGGGAATGAGTGGAATGGTGCTCTCTCCAAGTGTCCCGAAAAGGCTTCTCTAAGAAGCTAATAGTTGGATCTTGAAAACACAAGAGTTTCCAGACACTCAGGGAAACATGTTTTGAGCAGAAAGAGTGGCAGGAAGCTGAGATATGGAAGTATGAAACATCATCCCTAGTTTGGAGTGCATAGTTCTGAGGGTGTAGGAACAGGTGGGTAAAGTCCGGACATGTGAGGCCCGGTGAGCCATGTTTTAGGGCTTGGATTTTATTATGAGGCGCATGGAGATGGGTGATGGATGTAAAACAGAGAGTGACATGACTGGATTTGCCTTTTAGGAAAACCAACAACCAGCGTTGTGACTCCAGGAGCTACTAAAGACAGGTTGATGTGTCTTCTAAAAAAAGGAACAGAGCTTCAGATTTTAATTACTCTCATAGGAATTGTTACATTGATACAGGTGGGGTGCGTGCGTGCATGCGTGCATATGTATGTGCGTGTGTGAGTGTGTGTGTAGTCTGAGGCTCCCAGGCTTGTGGCTTTTTGCAGCAACCTTTACTTGACCTCAGACTCCAGGCTTTTTACACTACACATTCTGCAGGCCACAAACAGATCCGTCTTCCTTGAAAAGATCTTTCTTTTGTCTTCCCCCCTTGTAGCTCATTTTATTTAAAAATCTCAAGCCTATATGCTATACAGAATTTAGGCATGGCTAAACAGGGTCTGGCTCTGAAAAAGAAAAAAAGAATTACTGATTAATTGTCAATGAACAGTAACAAAATGATCAGTTAAGGGACTTTGTGGGTTAGAAAACATTCCGGCACATGGTTTTGTTGTTTCTGCCAAATGAGTCATTTAAGGACGGGCGATTCTGTCAGAACAGAGGGGTGTCATTCTGAAAACAAATACCCAGAGTCTAAAACAATATATAATACATCACTGACTTGTATAAGGTGGAAAATAGAGTGGAGAGAGAAAATAGAAAAATCAAATAGAGAGGAGAGGGAAATCAGTGAGGTCATGCAATGTGGCCATGTTCTGAGGACAGACACAGAAGAATGAAAATAAATTAGAATAAGGAGCATTGCAAAGCAGTCATCTTCCCATACGCTTACAGATCTTACAAAAAGCTCAAACACTTGATCTCAGATCATGACCTAAAAACTGCCAAGAGCACTGGGCCAGCTTCTCTGAGACGTGTCTTTGCTGTCACCACCATCCCCTCCCGGTCCTCACACACACACAGCCCAAATTCCTACCGTGGTTTAGCCAAGGTTCCTGGGGGCAGGTACCATTTGCTTTCTAAATTCTGTTGGCAGGAAAGAGCTCTGGAGGTGGGCTAGATTTAAGTCATGGCTCCACCACTGACCAGGCGTATGACCTTTTCCAAGTAATGACACCTCAGTTTCCTGAACTGTGAAATGGGAATAGCAGTCCTCATAATGTGGATGCAAACATTAAGCAAGAAAATGTTTCCATAGCATTAAGTGAGATGCTTGGAAGACATACAGGGGTAGGAAAAAGTATGTTTACAGCTGTAATACAAATAAATAATACAATAGTTAATAAATAGCAATACAAGAATAAACTCTGTGTTTCGTGGACTCACAACTGTAAGCCTGCCTCTGCCCATGGCCGTGTGTGGTTTCATAAATGGCTACTTGGTTGAATTTTAAGAATGAAGAAGTTATGATTCTATCAAGGTGGTGAACACACAATACTACATGTAGATAGATATACAAAGGATATATTATAGATTATACACCTGAAATCTACAATTTTCTTAACAAATGTCACCCCAATAAATTCAATAAAAACAAAAATAGTGGTTCTAAGAAGGCATAGAAACATACATATTTCAAAACTGTGCAAATTATTTGAAACTGATAGTGATGCAGGATTAAAATACATCTTGTAAGGAAAGAAGGGAAGAAGAAACTTCACATTCTTACCAAGCCATCTGTAGAAATGTTAAAATTAGAACACTTCATGACAGAGAATTGTCATGTTCATTAAACTGAATTGTGAGAAAAAAAATGGTCAGTTTCTGTTTAATGTAACAATTCCTATGAGAGTAATTAAAATCTGAAGCTCTGTTCCTTTTTTTAGAAGTAATGACTGCTTAAAATGAGCTCTAATTGTCCCTATTTACACACTGACTGCCTAGGGCCCATTCTGCTGCAGACAACTGTAATTAGCTCCATTCAAGAAGAAAGCAGTGACCATTTTTCAGCTGCTTTCTGGCTTTTGAGCTTAGGAGGCAAAGGGCAGTTTTTGGCTCCCTTGCAAAATGGAATTTAAATCTGCCACAAGCAGTCAGTTGCAAGAAAGATGATTGCACAGTTTGTTACAATTGATTTATACAGGCCCCAGAAAATAATGAAGATCTTCTGGCTAAAATTACCAAATGAATAATCAGTGATACATGAAATTTTTCCTTCCTTGGGATTTTAATGGCTACATTTTAAATAAAATGGCAACATTGACCTATTTCTCATACAGTGAATAAAATAGCTGATATTTTGGAGTGTCTCTGTAATCTTTCTCACAGATATCATCACCCTTTTGAATATTCACTATGATCTGCTCAGTATTCAGTATTCTGTACTTTTCAGATGAAGAGCTTTCAGTGAAAAAAGTTTAATTGAATTACACCATGTAAAAAAATGCACCATGTATACAAAAGCTAAAATTGTGCTGCTGGGCCCCCAAACTTTTAAGTGCCACCAAAATCTTTTACGAAGACTGTGTACACTGAATTAACAACACCCCCCACCCCCAAACAAACACACACCACACACTTGCACATATACACCCTCAGCCCAGAAGAAAGGGAATGATTCCACTTAGGTGTTTCGTATGCAAGTATCTTATTTTGCTTGTTTCATTTAATTTGACAGTCTCTTTATTATATAAATTTCATCCATTTACGTTTATTGTGATTCCTGATGTGCTTGGGCTGTCTCTGCTATTTTACTCTGAGTTTCCGGTTCCATGTTTTCTCTTTTTTCTCCTTTCCTGCCTTCTGTTCTTTCCCCCACCTTTTTTTCCCCCAGTTTGCAAGCATTCTATTATTCTTTTAATGGTTACATTAAAAATTTTAATAAACATACAAAACACAACTCCTAGAGTAAACAAGCAGTTTAGCATGTTTCCTCTGAACCTGACCTACCACCATCTTTCATATTGTTATCTACAATTTTAGGTCAATTTTGTCTTTAAATAGGAAAAAATTACTATTTCTAGTTTTACAAGCAGTAATTATTTCTATTTTACAGTCAGTAATTGCATCGCTCACTTTCCTCATGGGTTTATTTTTCCTCTTCCTTTAGTAATTTTGCAGGGAAGATTTTTGGATACTAAATGAATCTAGTTTTTACCTGAAAATATCCATCTCATTTTTTTTCTCTCTTGCTCTCTCTTTTTAAAAATTATACTTACTTTTGGGGAAAAGGAACACTTCCACATCATACAAAATTCAAGTAAGTTAAGTGTTATTATAGTTGGGTATAGAATTCTGGATTGGGTATTGCTTTTCCTTGGCATTTTTGAAATTTAAACATTTATTCTGGAATCTGTTTTTGCTGCTTAGACATTTCGTATCAGTCCGATTGTCATTCTGTATAGTTTCTCTTTGGTGGCTTTTAAGAATTTTCTCTTTCTTGATATTCTGGAATTCTGCTTCTACCAGTATTTAAGAATGGAAAAAAATTTTTTAAGTTGTCCTGGTTGATATACCTTGATATACCTTTTTATTCCAAAGACTCATCTCAGAGCATCACAGCCCATTTTTCACGTCTCCTAACTTCACATTTACATTTCCTGTCACTTTCTCTGTGCTGTATTATGGATGATGTCCTACTTTTCTATCAAGGATTCTTCAACTGAATTCAGTCAACTGTTTATACCCTTTTTATGTCATTATTTTTTATTCTCCAGAAATGTTTTATTGCTAGTTTTTTATAATTCTTTGTTCCTGATTATAACCTTCATCCTTTATCTCTTTCAAGATTTTAAACATAGTTAGAAGACACTTGGATATTGCTATATTTCTATTTATAGGAGTATAAATTTTCCTGTTTGCTTGTTTTGTTAGGTATCTTTGGATGACCTTTGGAATTTGTAGGTTTGTGCCCTCAGCCCTCACTCATATCTATGTATGACATTTCCTGTTCAATATAAACTTTAGTAACACTGTGACTATAAATTTTAAAATACATAAGCTATCATTTTGATATCTGGGCTGGAAAGGAAAATTCCCTGTGCTCTTATTTTTCTATTGTGACTAGAAACCAATTTATTTTGAAAATCAAAGACTGAAAAAAATGTAAAGCAGAAAAATATATCAAATGTATTTAGATAGTTTAATAGGACACAATGAAAAAAATTATAGCTCTAAAACATTTGTATATGAATATGATGTTCTATCTCTGTTTGGTTTATACGTATTTAATTATAATGTTTTTCAAAGATAAATAATAGAGGATTATAAAGTCATTTATTTATTTATTTTTCTGAATTCAGCAGTTATTGAATGTGTCTGTCCAAAAGTGTACTCAGCACAGTTATACAAAGACCGATGAGTCTCAGTGTTTCCATCTGTACAATGGGACGGTAGTATATATACCATGCGAGGTGGTTGTACAGAGTAGAGATGAAGACCCTAAGTGCCCGGAAGAGTATCTGCCATATGATAGGCAGCTAACAAATGGGAAACTCTGTTATAATGATTATTATTATCAGTTGTCTTGGTCACAGAGATTTTGTCAATTTGGGAAGACTAAAAGATAAACAAATACTTAAATACACAAATACTTATGAAAAAAGTAAAGAAAGACTGATTAACCATGCTTGGGATAACAGGGAAACTGTTGCAGAGAATATACTTGATCTGGGTCTTAAAGATTGGGTAGAAGTTTGCCAAGTAGAAATATTTTTTAAAAATATGAAAAAAGTGAAAAAAACATGTTCAAAGACGTGGAAACTTGAAATGACAGATAATATCCGGGGAACTGCAAGCGATAGGGTTGAGCAGAGGATGTGGAGTGAACAGAGCTGGAGAGGATGTGTTCGGAGAGGCAGGCAGAGGCCAGGGAAAGAGGGAGGGGCGCTTCCCTTACGGGCTGCAGCAGTCTAGAGAGACAACCAGGGCCTCAACTAGACAACCATGGTAAGAGTGCAGGGATGGGGACAGAGCTGGAAACCAGTTAGGAGATCCAACATGTAGGAGTTGGCAATTGGTGAAATGTAGAAGTTCAAGTGCCAGCAAGACCACTCGCCAGATGTGGAGCTTAGGAAAGTTATTTAACTAGTCTGAGCCTGAACTTCCTCATCAGTGAAGTCAAACTGAGAATAGAAATAGAACCTATCTCACGAGATTGTATCAAGGATTAAGAAAGACATGTAAAGCAGTTTAAAATGCACCTAAAGCATACAGAGTCTCAGGGAATGAGAGCTATTGCTTTCACCTGGGACATGGAGGGTGCTGGAGGAACCCAGGTTTCTGGCTGAGCCGCTGACAAGTTGCTGCTGCTGCAGCTGCTCCTGGAGGCAGGGCCTTGGAGGAGGAGCAGGTTTGCCTCACACTTCCTGCCCATCAATTAGGAAGGATCAGGCTACTGGGAGGGATCGGATATAACAGGCCTTCTGGGAGCTGGTCAGTTGTTTTGTTAGACAATTATTTCAGAGCTTTTATCTGTACGAGGAAACAGAGTGTTAGCTCAGTACAGGAAATGAAGTGTGGGGCCTCAGTCCGCAACGTCCAGGAGGTCCCTGGGGAATCTCTAGTCACCTTACAGTCATAATAAGAAGTACACGGAAGGAAGCTGAAGGAACTTAAGAGCATTTTAAGAAACAAGTTTAAAAATATCCACACTCCCTGGTCAGGGTACTTGCCTAGGTTACAGGGTTTGGTCCCTGTTGGGGCTCATAGGGGAAGCGATCGATGTTTCTTTCTCACATCGATGCCTCCCTCCCTCTCTCTAAAGTCAATACGCATATCACCGGGTAAGGATTAAAAGAAATAAAAAATGAAGAAAGAAAAATAGCCACACCCTGCTTAAAAGCTGGGAGAAAGAAACTATCCATTAAGAGATCAAACTCAGGATCTTGTGTAAGCTTTTGTTTGCTAATGTCACACCCTCATACTCAACAGTTTTTTATTTTGCATTATTTTATGTCATCTTGAAAAATGGTGGAGGATAAGAACAACGGATATTTTCTCCATTGTACAGATGAGAAAACTGAGGGTCAAGGTAATGCAATATATTATTTGCACAAGTTCTCATGGCCAGGAAATATGGCAAAATCAGGACGAATGCCAAAAATTTTGATTCCCATTTTCTTGTTCTTTCCATTTCTTCTTGTTGCTTCTCTGCATGCATCTCATTAGTGGGGAACCATTCTTTTTATCTTCTGATGTTTCCTTCCTGCAAATCAACATAACCCTGGCCTCTCTCCCTTTCCTCACTCCACCCTCGGGAGGTGGTAACGCACCTGATTGGTAAATTTAGGAAGAATTCTCCCCTTATTCCTTTTGGGAGAGACCCTGTCTGCCCAGAGTGGAATTCTACTCCACTCTGCAGTTCAGGAGGCATGGGGTGGTGGGCAGGTGGGTGGGTGAGTGAGAGCAAGGGAGCTTTTCTGGCCCATTTCTGCCTGAAATTTGGTGCTTAAATTGGCCTAATCCAGGCATCAGGCCCATTTGTATAATACCTAAACTTCACCTCCCTGTCTAGCTTTTATTATGAATAACATTGATATTTAGGTTTCTATCTTTACTTATTTTATTTCTCAACTTGCTCAGGGCCTGGACAGAGCATAGGGTTACTGTTTATTGGAGGGTCCCCTGGAGACATCCTACCCACCTGGAACACTGGAGGGAGTTTGGAGATGAGAAAGAAATGTGAGATCAAGCAATCCTGACCAAATTTTACAATAACCGCAGGAATATTGCATGAGTCAGACAATGTATTAGACATCAACAAAAGTTAGCTTGGAAAATCCATTTATAGTACGAGTAGCAATTAACAGATGGAAATGCTGAAAATGAAACCCATTCTTTTAGAAAAAAAAAATCAATGGACCAGATAACAAATTAATCTCCATGTACTGCTGCAGTCTCTAGGAGCAAAAATAAAATCAATATATACCAAGTATGCCGCTGTTCTAAGATATAGCATCAGAAATGAAAACTAAGGTGAAACATTAAGCTTTGGGGAAAACCAACTTTTGGAAAGTGACCTTGTACATCCATTTCTTTCCTTGATTCACTTCCTCAATGCACCCTGCACAGACGGACCTTACCCAGTTTTTAAAAATTCTTTACTATATGCTAAACACCTTCTTAAACATAAAAATGTACATAAATACACTAGGAAAAGCAGAATGTGGTTCCTTAACTTAAAAACGTTTAGCAAACTTCTCAGCCGGGAATAAAGATGAATTTACAATTAGAAAACAGATGTCCACTTCGGACCAGAACCGGTGAGCCTGTGAACGTGTATCTGCACATCCTGGTTCTTGTAGATCGCTGATTCCAATGTTAGAATGCGAAGCGCATACCTGCTCAGGTCAGAACAGATGCCACGCAGTGAATCCCAGGGGAAAGCCACAGCTGGGTGTCTCTCCGGATCTTCCCCCTTCCGCTACTCTCCTTGGACTGTCAAAGCGCGTGGTCGATGGCTCGGTTTCGCACACAACATCTGAGCCTCTGACAAGGCTGCTCAGGTCAGGATGCCTGTTTATAAAGAATCTCTACCGAGTTTCTGTTGCTTTTTCATTTCCTAGTTAAGTAACAGGACACCAGCACTGTATATCAATCTAGAAACTTGCATTGAAGAAGGCGTGCTGTGCATAGAAAGATATTTCAAAATAGAAGTGTTAGAAAGCATTTGATACTTCTAAGAGTGACCTTTTCTTTCCTACTTTGGATTTTTGCTTGGCTGCTCCTCAACATGATGTCTTAACAATCCGACCAGGATCTAAAACTTTCTGGGGGCATAGATTAGGTCTTATTAATCTATGTACCCCTCCCGGTGGTGTGCATACAGACTGTGCTCGGTAAATACTTGCTAGATGGAAGACTGGTCACATTACTGAAGGAAGAAAGAACTCTAAAAACCCCTGAGATTTACCTGCCACTTTAACTTACCATCACCAACGCGTTCAGATGGAGAACAAAGACGCCGTGCTGTAAGGAACAGGAGTTCCAGCAACCGGAATTTATTTCCAGATAGCTGCAAAGTTCAAGTGTCAGCTTGACAGCGTGTGCTCATGGCAGCAAACGAGGAATCCTTTAGTGCAACTAATCTGAAAATATCCTCACTGTCAGGACTACCTTAATTTTATTAGGACTGCTGGTCAACGTTAACGGATGTCTTTGTAGTTCTTGATAAATATCACAGCTGCTTTTCAAACATGATTTCTTGGTTTCCAGAGCTACCAGAGGGTGAAAGCACACCTTGCACACTTCTCTCTCTTCTCTACCTCTGGGCAGTAATCCTTTTCCCCCCTTTCTCAAATCTAGGTAGTATATTTTTAAATTTAAATAGAAAATGCTAGTTTGCAGTTGCTATTCTCATTTCTTTGACTACTACTGAGACTGAACAATTTCTTCTGTCAATGTCCTTTTGCTCATTTTTGTCCCCAGCAGTCCCAGTGCTCTCCTGACGAATTTGCATAAATGTTATTACATAAAGGTAGAAACATTAACTCCTACCTTTGCTGTTGTTTATATATAATTTTTCCAGTCTGCTTGTCTTGTGTTTGGTATATATTTTTTATATGTAGAGGTTTTAAATTGTGTGCAGTGAAATCTCTCTTGTGATTTCTTTGATCACCCCCAAGTGTGGAAAGTTGCATTGTCCCCACAAGCTTGATATTTATTTTATTTTCCTCTACTTTTTAGTGGTTTGATTTTGATAAATAAGGACCTAGGGCATTTGGCACTTATTAGGATGCATGTGTGCAATAAAATCTACAATTGCTTTTTCTGCCAAATTCCTAACCACGTATCCCAATACCATTGATTGAATTATTGTTCTCTTCTACAGCATTTGGTGCTGCCTTTATGAAAAAGTATCTAATCCTCACAGGTAGTAGGATCTACATCTTCTATGTTTATTCTAGTCCAGCGATCCGTGTGTTCTTAAAAGTTTACCACACTGTTTCAAATGTTGCTTCACAGACTTCCACGCAGGGTTCGTCACCACTGTTTCTCTGCTCCACTGACCACGTTACTACTGTTTTTCACAAGTTATTTTATAGTCAACTTTGTTGCTTCACATGAGCTTTAAAATATTTCCCTTCTCTTTCTCACAAAAACAGTCACGATGGAATTGTGTTTGGATATCATGCATCTGTAAATGAATTTGCCAAGAATTGACATCTTAGGCCATTTAGTTTTCCAATTCGGGATGCCTTTCCATTAATCAGGTATTTTAACTCTCTTAGTAAAATTGTGGATTTTCTTCATCGAGGTCATACACATTTCTCATAAAAAATTCCTCCCAAGCACGTTATCTTTTTCTTGTACCTGCAGCTGGAGTCTCTTCCTTATTATATAATGTAGCTTCTCAGGTAGAAGTGCTATTGATTTTCACCAAAGGCATTAGGTCCTAGTCATCCTTTTTAAAAAATTTAAACCATGGGTCTTATCTTTTGTAAAGCAGTATTAGGAGAGGCATTCACGAAAAGAATGTTTCTGCATCATTTACACAATTCGGAGTCATCCTGTGACTCAGTGCTCCTTACAGAAGAGATGAAAATAGGTTTCCTTTATGGGGCAAAGAGGTATATCTAGGTCCTCTACGTCCCTGGTCCTCACAATAGCGCTCCCTTTCCCCCCATGGCTGGCCCTGCGTTCCAGCTGTGGCCAACAGCTGTTTCCCAGGCATTCTCTTTCCTGTCTCCTTGGTGTTCCAGTTCCTGCTGTGGTGCCACATGATTTCACTTATTTGTGGAATCCAGTGGACAACATAGATTAACAAGCAAAATAGAAATAGACTCACAGATACAGAGAACAGACTGACAGCTGTCAGAGGGGCGGGGGTTAGGGAGCTGGGCGAAACAAGTGAGGGGATTAAGCAAAGGGAAAAAAAACTCTCGTAGACACAGACAACAGTGTGGTAGTTGCCAGAGGGAAAGGGGGTGGGGGAGGTAGCAGTGAGTGAAGGGGGAGTAAATGTGATAGAAGGAGGCTTGACTTGGGTGGGGAACATGCAATACAATATACTAATGGGGGGATGTTTATTTTAGATTGTTATAAGGCTGTACCTAAATTTTTTCCTTCCCATCAATATTTTATTTGGAAAATTCTGAAGTCTAGAGAACAGTTACCAGAATAGTACCATATATAATGAACAGCCATATCCCTTTCACCAGGGTGACAAATTCGTAATGGTTGGCCACATTTTCTCTACCTCTTTCTCTCCAGCTCTTCCCAAAGATGTGTGCATTTCTCCTGAATCACTTGAAAACGAGTCCTATCGTCCTGACTCTTCACCCCTAAACACTTCAGCATGGGTCTCCCAAGGGCAAGGCCATTGGTCTGCATAACCACAGTGACACCCAGAAAATCTAACTTTGTATATTGAATTTTTAAAATTGTTCTGATAATGCCATTTGCAATTATTTTAAGAAAGGCAGCATCCAATCGAAGATCGCAAACTACATATTAGTCGCAACTCTGGAGTCTCCTTCCTCTGGAGTGGTGCCTCGGCCTCTTTTTTAATCATTTATGAAACTGACGTTTTTAGAGTCCAGGCCAGTTTTCTGCATTCAACTGATTGTTTTTTCATGATTAGATTTGGGCTAAATATTTTGGCAAGAAGACCAGAAGGTGATGTTCCATTCTCTTAAAAACAACTTTAAAAAGATTCTGGCAACTCTATTTTAACAACGTTAAAGAAAGAATATTACTAATCACTGGGTCTTCATGTAAAACACACACACACACACACACACACACACACACACCCCTTACTGGTGCGTTCTCATTTGTCATTCTGATCCCATTTTCACGAGGATATCACGGATAATGGAGAGCATGTAAAACAAGAGGAAATTAGCCCCATGAAAACTGGTGGACTCAAGTTCATAAGGAATTACATCTAAGTTAGTCCCAACCAGTTCTCTTAAATTCTGTCTCTGATGGACCCCTGTGTCACTGGTCCGGCAACCTTCCTTTCAAAGAGCCACCCTGTGGCCTTGGTTGGCTGTCAGTCACGGGGTTTAACCTCTGCCCCCTGGTGATTGGTTAAAGGAGAAGAGGAATGCATGTGACAAAAAACTGGCCAGAGGCAGTTTTCTCTGAGAGGTTACCCATGGATTCTGAAAGAGAAGCCTCCCTTGTCCTCAGGGATCTGAAGCTGCGGGGATAATGTTGGGTGGAGCCATTCATGGTCCCCTTCCTGCGTTCAGGGGGGAAACTGTAGGAGAAGAGAATAATTCATGTACAGACGAAGCAGGCCAAGCTGAGATGAAAGGGTCGGTAAGAGAGACAGGGTGAGTCCATGTGACAGTGTTTAGTCCCTGGATCTAGCCATGCCTGAAGGTACTTAGATCATCTGTAAATTCCTCCTTTCCCCCCTTGAGTTGGAATTAAGTTTCTGTCTCTTGCAACTGGGGTTTGAGCAATACAATCACAATTTAAGAACTTGGTCAGATCTCTTGGGGATATTTTTCTTGGCCATTGTGGAAGCCATGGCAAGCCACCGAAGACCCCCAGGTGATGGTAGGGATAACACCCACTTCAAGGGAACCTGTTTTGCAGATTAAGGAGGGAACTAGTACATACTTCACGGTGCCTGCCTCTTATCAGAGAACCGATGAACAAACACCAGGGACGCGCACAAAAGTCCATCTGCTGGCTTCTGCCTTTTGCCCTGTGCCCTTGGATTTCCCCTCGCTCTGCCCAGACCAAACCAGACTTTGCTGAGAACAGTGCTGGGTCAGGAGGCATTCATCACTCGCTGTCAACATCTCGGTTGCACCCTCTCCATTTGTCCTGTGAGCACAGCAACAGGAACAGAGTCCTGACACGTCTTGAGGGTATTCAGTTTGTCAAGTTATTGTTTTTCCAGGTGAGAGAGGAGCTTAACTGCATTGGCATTTTTGTCAGCAGGCATTCCTGGATCCCTTGAGGTCCCTACCTGAGCTCAAGTGGAAGCTCATGGGGCAGGGGTAGGGGTAGGGGCATGGAGAAAGACTCATTGGGGTGGGTAGGTTTTTTGTTACCATTTGCATCTGTTTTGGCCTCATTTTCCTCTTTCTGCAAATGGTTTCCAGAAGAAAACTTGTTCTTTCAGAACCTACAATATCCTCATACTTGTTGCTGTCAAAGGGGCAAATAGTCTTTCAGAAAGGCAAAAATGCAAGAAGAAAGACATCCCGAGGTTTATATAAGCAACTGCACAACTCAGGCGTGGAACAGGGCACAGAC
The DNA here is from genome assembly GCA_039655065.1 of Glossophaga mutica. NCBI lineage: Eukaryota > Metazoa > Chordata > Mammalia > Chiroptera > Phyllostomidae > Glossophaga > Glossophaga mutica. The sequence continues at coordinate 16,464,594 of CM077304.1, read as the reverse complement.
TCTCATAGTTGAAGTATTTTTCTTGCCTCCTGCTCTAAGTTCCTTAGCAACCATTGGGAGGGGGCACCATGGGTGGGGACCAAACACATGTCCTGACCTCAGGCCTGGAAGGTCAGTGGAGGTGACGCAGAACTGCGGGCTGTCCCGTGGCATGAACCGGTGGTGCGCCTGGACTTCCTGCCCAGCCTGTGGAGCGTTTGCAGCGGGAGCAGGGGCGAGGGAGGGACCTCTGACACCTGAACAATCTGCCTCAAGTGGGCAGAATCTGCTGGGCTTGCTGGGTGGTAGTCAGCTGACCCAGTTTCCCAACAACTTCCTGTGTGTTTGGGGGTTGAGCAATGGGAATAGGCAGGTGTGAGCACATCTCTGTTCTGAGCGCCTCCCTATGCGAACTTGTTTGCATAGGGAAAGGACCAGTGCGGTGGGCTGGTAGGAGCCTTTTCGCTTTAGTGGCCGTTAGAGTCTCCTGGGAAAGAGCTGAAGATCCCAGGACGCAGATTCGGCCCAAGTTCAATGTCTCAGGATCTGAGGCAGGAGTGGTTTCAGTATAGAGCAGTCACCTCCCAGGTGCTCCCATCTGAGTGGCAGAGGGAAGCTATGAGTATAAACCTAAGAAAAGTATATAACCTTATTAAGTGATATCCCCCCACACAATAAATTTATTTTTTTAATTAAAAAAACCCTAAGAGCTGCTGTCACACATCCTGTGAGCATCTGGAACACAAGTCAGCACTGTTTTGGGCCTTGCTTGGGGGAGGGCCCGGAAGGCACAGAAAGTATTTCCTCCTTCTAGCAGAGCAGCTGTGGGCATCACAGTGAGACCTGGGGGGGTCAATACAGGGAGCATGAAGGGTGGTGGCAGCAGTGGTGGCCACAGGAGGGGTCTGGGTACAGCTCTTGCGGGTCCCAAGGACTCCAAGAGCAAAGGCAGGCAGTGAGTGTAACGGGAGAGGGTGCCCCCTGGTGGGCCGCTGAGGGAGTCCTCTGTGTTGAAATCTGAGCAGAGACTTCAGTGATGGGGGCTCAAATGGTGCTGGAAGGAGGGAGCCCAGAATCCTGTGTTGGTGAGTTTATGAGCTGTCCTGCCCAAGCTTTCCAGAAATAATTGGGGGAAACCATATGGGACAGGAACAGGGGAGTGAGTCAGATGTAAAGAAATACAATTATTACTGTAAATATAACTCTTTACTCCTAAGAAGAGTGGCCTGGGGTGAAGGGAAGAGAGGTGACGGGGTTCCACCTGCAATTTCAAGTCTGCTTATTCACATGATAAACGGCTTGTGCCACAAAACAGGAGAAATGGGAGACGATGCAGGAGCATTTCATCTGACTGGCCGAGAGGCAGAATCTGGAGGAAGCCCAGTTCGGTGCCCTGGTGCAGCAATAGCATCAAGGAGCCACAAAGGGACTCTGAGACCACCTCCTGGCTTTCCTTGGGTCCCCTCGGAGGAGCAGACAGAGTCTAGCGTTGGCTTCAGAGATGTCTAGGGATTTGCAAGCGAAGATCCTGGGGAGACAGTCTGAGCTGAAGTGTTAAGAGGGATGATCACATCTTAATCAACACAAGATTTCAGGACATCGTCTACTCGGCTCCCTAGCTGACAATAGAGTGAAGTAAATGGGAGGAAAGGATATGAGACAGCTGCATCACAGGCTCTCAGGAAACGCCACTTTCAGGAAAAGTGACTGTATCGGACCATCCGTGGGCAGTCTAGAGTTCTCTCATGAGACCGACGCGTACACAGAAGTGCACATCTATAATATGATTGCTGAGGCCGTAAAGTCTGGTTGTACGATTCGGTTCCTGTGAGATGCAGTGTGGCAAGTACAAGGATAATTACAAATATAATTACATTTATATTGTAATTATAACTGGTTTGCTTTACCTTTTCCTAGTTTGTGTGACCTTGGGAGCACTTCACATCTCTCAAGATTCAATTCCCATACTGGTAACATGTGGATAATAACTTTGGCTAAGATCCTGTCGTTGTGCACAAAATATAAACATCTCTAAGTGGGTTATTACTGCAGTGTAATGTTTATTGTCAACTGATTTTAACGAAGTCTGTATAAGCAAAAATAACTAATACACCCACACTGCAAGTGAAGCTGACCCCGGAAACGATGAGGACAGGTGTCGGCATTCAGAGCCTCAGGTGAGGCCAGCACTGCTCTCGCTTTTCTTCTGGCTACAACTTTTGGGGATGCTGAATGTTAAGATCAGCAGCTCCAATCTGAATCTCAGAAATTATAGTCTTCAAATAATTTTGACCTTGATCTACCTACCGAGGTAACATGGTTGAATACGCTAGAGAAACAAAACTTGAATATTTGGATTTAACATTGGATTTCATAGTGATTATGCTGCATCGAGCATCCAGGAAAACTAAAACCTGAGGAGGAAATGAAGGTTAAACTCTAGTTTGCCCTGTTTCATTTGAGTCTCTGCCCTCGATCACCCTGTACGTATTTCTCCATGACCGTCTCTTGTGACCCAGGCAGCACAAAATCTGGATCTTCCCCTGAATAGGATATGCAAAGCACCCCGGGGCACAGAGTTAGGGTGCCATGTCAGGCTTGGAAGATTTCCAGGAGGAGGTGAAACATGAAATGAGACATAAAGGATAAGAAGGGGGTTCGCTCCACATGCAGGGGGAGCAGAGCAATGATCCAGACAAAGGCAACAGTCCATGTGAGTGGATGAATGGGTGGATGAATGAGCTTTGCCTAGAAATACAGGTATCTCCTAAATATGGCTACAGCCTATGCTAGTTAATGACTAATACCGACTCTTCTCCCACTGGAAGCATCATAGTGGCTAAGGACACGCATTGTATGATGGGTAAGACTCCCATTTGAATCCTGGCTGTGCCAGTTACTTCACTGTGTGGTCTAGAACTAGATATTTCGTGCAGCCTCTTTGGCCTCAAGCATCTCAGTTAAAAATGGGGACACTAATGTCCACTTCAAAGAGCTGTTCTAAGAATTAAATGAAATTTTGTAAAGCTGTTAGCACAGTCCTTGGCATGTAGTAAGAACTGAATAAATGATGGCTTTAACCATCACCATCACCGTCACCATCATCATCAACAGGTGGTTTCCATCCCAGAAAAAACAGGGACTCGCTGTAATAGCCACTTGAATGATACTTTGCAAAGGCCGAGGTGAACTAGGTTGTCTCAAAAAGCAGAGATTTACAAAGGAAATTGCGCAGGGATGTCATGGCAAGATCGTTATTGCTTCCAAACACACAACTCAGCCTGCGAGACCAGAGACTGCTTTGGGACGTCAGCTACTGAACTGGACACAGGAACCTGATGCAAGGCACAGCGCAGTCAGCACGGGCTTCTATCCAGGCAGCGCGGGGAAGCAGAATGGGTCACCTGGGGGGAAGTTTAAGGCTTGTTGTCCTTCGTAGGAACTGACCCTGGGGACTGTAATTTCCCCCTGCAGAGAGGGCGAGTGGTGTGCTTGAAGGGGACCAGCTAGAATTCTCTCTCCCAAACATGCTCGCTCCGTAACCATGTTTAATATCTCTTGTTTTTCATCTTTAACACAGAGACGTTCTTCCTGGTCCCCAAGGCTGTGATGGGCATTGGACAAATGACCGAAAGCAACAGACAGAGTTGCTGCAAGCAGTAGTGGTGCCGCTACCCAAAGGCACCGATTCTTGGACAATGCGCTTTTCTCAGGGAGCAGAATGCCACCTGCCCATAATAAATATTGCAGGGACGCTGAATAATTTATTTATTATATACTTGGGTTTTCAAGGAAGGAAGCTGGTTCCTTTAAAACAGTACCATTGATTGGCTTAAATAGCAGAAACAGCACGCTCTCATCCTTGTTTACAGACCCTGGACTGGGTTCAAGTACACAGTGGCACATTGTAGCTGCACCTTCTGACCTGCAGACAAATACGAGAGTCAAAAGGTCAATTGAATAATCTTAACTCGTGAGTGGCAGGGAAAATATTTCAGCTAAAACATTGATCTTGGTTTCAATGCGTGACATCGGAGCTGACCAAGTTCATGTACTCACAGACAGCAGCATCTTTCCTGGCCTGTGCCCCAGCCCTGGGGGCATGTGACTGACAGATGGCAAACTGAACCCAAGGATGGGAAAAGAGGAGAAATAAATATTTATCAAGCACCTCTTCTGGCCAGGCACCCTACCTAGCTGTTTCACACAAGTAGCTCCCCTGGTATCTCTTCATCTCTGGGAAGTTCCTTGTTCCTTGTCTTCAGGTAATACAGCTGGTCAGTGGCAGGTGTCACTAAAACCAGGATTTGATCAAAGACTAGTGTTCTTTGTCACCCCAGCCTGACCATTCATTTAGACAGTCAACAAACATCATTGATCTGCTTCTATGACCCAAGGACCTGGTGCGCAAGGTCACCTCAGGTACATTCTCTGCCCCCAAGGAGCTCCCAGTCTAGGGGGTGAGACAGACAAGGAAACCTGCGATTTCCGTCTGGTGTGGCCAGGACGGGGCCAGAGCAAGATTTACTGTAGATCTTCAGCTTCAGGATTCCGCATTGGCATGTGTCCTTTCCAGATAAATATCTACTTTTATACCTCAATCTGCATTTTTAATTTCGTATTACTTTTCTTAGAGAGTGCCCCTCACAGTGTATTAATTTCAGAACCCTGGATTCAGCAAGTCTGGATTCAGCCCTCCACAAGATTCACGGGCTGCAGATATGCCGATGAAACATCTGTATCAGCCAGGAAGCCTCTGTGTAAGTGGCACTTGAAATGAGACTTAAGCAAGAGAAGGAGTTTAGCCTCGCAGAGCAGTGGAGGGTGGGGAATGGAGTAGGCAAAGAGAACAGGATGTGTGAGGGCTGAGGGAGAGGGGCGTTAAAATGTCTGTTTATTTGGGAAGCTCCATGATGCCATAGAGCTGGATGGTTGTCCAAAATGGCATATTAGCTGTGGGGGCCGCCAGAAGGAGATCGGCTGGTGGTCAGGGAGGGGCAGGAGAGGGGAGAGGGCGCGTGTCGGAAGAGACTTCTGTGCTGAGTTCTGCAGAATTGTAACTTTGACCTTTCATGCTAGAAGCACTAATTGGAGCATTTTTAGGATCCATTTTTTTAGGATTATATTTATGAAGCATCCCCCTGGCTGCAGGGTAGAGGATAACTGGAGTCAGGGCGACCAACTGTCTGGTTTACCCAGGACTGTCCTTCTTTTAGCACCGAAAGTTCTGTGTCCTAGAAGACTCCTCGGTCTCATGGGAACCAGGACAAACGGTCACCCTACCTGGAGGAAGGTGGGCCCAAAGCCACGAGAACGGCTTGGGAGTGTGTCCCAGCGACCTCCCCTGACCCTCAGACGCTGTGATCCAGCTTCTCACTTGACAGCTCTACTTCGATGTCAAATTGTTGACTAGGAATCAATGTATTTAAAACCTCAGGGCCTTTGCACTTGCTATTCCCTCTGTTCTAAATGCTGTTCCCCAGGACAGCCTCGCGGTTTACCCCTTCACCTCCCTCAGCTCTTCCCTCCAGTCTCACCTTCTCAGCAAGGTCTTCCCCGAGACCCTCTTTGCAATCACAGCCCCTACTCCTGACGTCTCTTATTCCTGTTCTCAGTTTGGTTTTGTTCTTCGTGCTTATCACCACCCAACATGCCTAATGTTTATATTTTTTATGTTCAGTTTTCTCCACTTAGAATGAACCTTCATGAGGGCAGGAACATTGGGTTGTTTCTTTCACTGTGTCTAGGGCAGTGTCTGGCAAGTAGCACATTACACGTACATGTTGCATGTAGCATGTTACATGTTGTTTTGCTGAATGAATTGAGTCATCCTTGATTCCTGTTTATTCTCTCATACCCCACATCTGATTCATCAGCGAATTCTGTTGGTTCTCTGTACAAAATGTATTCAGAATATGGCCAGTTCTTACCACCTCCACCATCACCACCTGCTCCACCTCACTGCCCACTTGGATTATCACAAGAGCATCTCTACCTGGGCTTCCTGTTTCTTCTCTTGCCTCTGGACAGGTTGTTGCAAAACGGCACCCCAGGGATCCTGTTAAAATAGTAAGATCATGTCACGCTTCTGCTCACTGTTCTCCACTGACTTTCTGTCTCATGCATAGTAAAAGCCCATGTTCTTATAAGTCCTATTCTGACCTCCCTACTCTCTCCTCTCCCCTCTTCTCCTCCCCTCTCCCCACTCCTCCCCTCCCCCTCTTCCTATCCCCTGCCCTCCACTCTTCTGCCCTCCCCTCCCCTCCCTTTCTCTTCTCTCCTCTCCCCTCCCCTCCCCTCTGTGCCCATTTCAGCCTCTGTGATAGCATCTTCCACTGCGTCCAGGCTCTCAAGTGCTCATTCCCCTCCAGCTGCTCAGGCTTCCTTTGTGTGCTCGAAGCATGTGAGACACTTTCCTGCCTCGGGGCTTTTGGACTTGCCGTTTCCCTCTGCCTGTAATCCTCTTCTGTGGGTATTTACATGACTCTCCCACTTCCTTAGGCCTCAACTCAAATGTCTCCTTACCAGAAAGCCTTCTCTCCCACACCCGAAGGAAGGAACAAATCCATCTTCACACAACTGAAGGTCCTTTGTTTTCTCCCTTACAGCTTGATGTCTCCTGAGTCACATATGGTGAACTGTCTGTTGTTTCTCTTCCACCTGCCCCCTCCTCCACCCCCTATGCCTTCTGCACACACTGAGCGTAAACTCCATGAGAGCAGGCACTGTGTTGGTGATGCAACTTCAGTGCCTGGAACAGGCCCGGCACAATATAGGTGTGCAATAACTATTTGTGGAATGAGTAGATGTTGAATGAAGCACCCCACATCTATGTAAGGGATGATAAGAGCTAAGGAGGGAGCAAAAATAAGACCAGATAAGGAGGTGCAAGCTTCAGGGCTTGTTGGAAAGGAAAAAAATTCAGAGCCCTGGCCAATTTTGACTACATTAATAAAAATAATTTAACATTCATAAAAAAGCTTCATCCCATTAAAAAGAATAGAGCTAATGGTTCTATTTTATGGACCAAATTTCTTTCCCTCTTAGAAAAGGCAGAGGCTTTCATGCTTGTCATGTTGAAAGAACTAATTACCCTCTTCACAGGTAAAGACAGTTAGGTAGAAGCATAATTTCAGAAAAATAGACCCTTTCTCTCCTCTCCTCTTTCCTGCTACTGTATTTGGAAATCATTCTCCTTTGGGGAATGGAGGGTTTTGCTGCTCAGACCTTTTTCCTGACCTCAAGAAGCAAATCTCTTGAAAGTTCTTTGTGGGAAGCTTGTGGGCTGCCAGAATGTGCTGAAGAACATTGCTTCTTTCGCAACATTTCTTTTGTATTTGTAGTTCATAGAAGTCATTTTTTTCGTGTTCACCGCCTCCCACTTCTCTCTACTCATTCTCCTTGGGCCTTCCCCAGGCTCCCTCCTTTGCCCCTTTCCTAGGCCACGTGGATTGCGCACAAACACCTAAGGCGCCGCACAGCCCTCACCTCGCTTAGTCCTCGCAGCTGCCCTGTGATGCGCTGCTCTTATCCCCGTTGTACACGCGGGGAAAGGGATGCTTACAGACCACCTGGTGTGGCGGGATCGGTCAGCACCCCCTCCCATGCCCCTCAGGGCCTCCCTATGTCCCTGGGCACAGGCTGACTTCCCACTGCCATGGTCTGCCTCCTTCTACCTGAGGGCTGTCCCTGGCCACAGGAGCGAGTCAGAAGTGCTGGGGAATTATGCCCATTTCTATCCCAACACCCCCTCCCCCACCCCGCTAGAAGCCTTTAACCAATGATTAATGGAGTTTAACCAGCTCGCTTGTTCCTTGGGTGGGAGAGAACTGAGGTGCCTTTTCCATGTTGGTTCCCAGAGACTCCTAGTAGGATTTGCTTCAGTGGCCCACAAGTATCTGGCTTGAAAATGTACCTTTTATTGGCTGCCTCCACTTCCCTGTCTCACTTTCCCTGTTGATGTTTCTTGAGATTACTTCCCAAATAAATACTTGCTCTGAACCCTCATCTGAGGGTCTGCTTGTAGGGGAACCAGGTAAGTCCTCCCTGAAGTCTGTGTAGCCTTCAGGGGGCAGAGCTGAGCTGCAGACACAAGCTGTGTGATTCCAAAGCCTGTGAGCTTAATCACGGTGTTCTAATCCCCTTCTTATCTTTATTAATTATTTTCTTTATTCTATTCCATGTAATGGTGATATCTTTTTTCCTAATGTGTGAAATCATAGCAAGCCATGGGCTTGCTTTAAAAAAACTATCCCAATAAACCAATTGGATAATGCTAGGAATTTCTTCACATTAAAAATTTAGTTGATAACGACAAATTTATCTTAGTTATGAAAGGACAAATTCCCACAAGTCCACAACCTAGCCTCAATGGGGACATCCTTTGATATCAGTGCTGACAGGAAGAAGAGCCAGATGGATTGGCAAGAAGTTAGGGTTTCTGTGTGAAGTTAAAAATAAATTTACTGGAAGGTCTTGGTTAGATTATGGGATTGAGAGAAAATCTGGACAGTCGAGTCCCAGAAAGGACAGAGACCAGGGCGGCTTTGGGGAAACGGGGACCAGAGACCACTGGGCAGCCTTTTCAGGGTACTAGTCAAGTTCATTAAGCTGCAATCATCGCCCATCTCGGTGAAGCATCCAATTCCGGGCACAGACAGTGCGCGTGGCCAAGCTGAAAGACAGGGCGGAGGAGCACTTCGATTGACACAAGCGATGGGGGAGATGCTCTTCCCCTCGCAAAAAATTCCCTTGCTCGTTCGATAAAAGGAGGAGTGGGATTCTTGGTATTCAAAAAAGCCAATGTTCTCAGAAAGAGAATGGGAAGGTCTGCTGAGGAAAGAAAGGCAAGAGCAGCGGAAATGACCAACCCAGGAGACGAGACAAAGCAGGCATCTGCGTACAAAGAGAAACAGCTGTGGACACCACAGCAGCCCGCAGGGGCCGGGCCGCGTGTCGGTTCCCTTCCGAATCAATTTCCTACTTTTCCCCTTTTGTTAATTCTGCTGCAGACACACTGGCTTTCTGCTGTTTCTCTGTCATTGCCAGATCCGTCCCTGCCTCAGCACATTTGCGCTGGCCGCTCCCTGTCCCGGAACACCATTCCCTTGACTCTCAGTATGGCTGCTCCCTCCAGTTTTCGTTCCAATCTCACCTTCCCAGAGTGGCCTTCCCTGACCACCCAGACCTCCCACTTCCTGCCCCCTTTCTTTGCCTTACTTATCTCCATTCATAATGGACGTTACCACCGTCTAACATTATATGTTTATTTGCTTAATACGTGTCTCCTTTCACAGTCATGGGAGGTCCACTGAGGGCAGAGATTCTGTAACCCCAGTGTCTACAACTGTTCCTGACCTGTGGAAGGTGCTTGGTAAATAATCGCTTGTTGGAGCCCAGGAGGCCTGTGAGGGGTCGAGGATAGGGTCCTGCACCGCAGGCGTGGTGACTGGGCCTGGTTTCCGGCCTCAGGGCTGTCTTGGGCTCTGACTGTTCTCTGAACCCTTGATAAACCAGCCGCCTTTCTTTATCCATCAACTCATATCTTTGGCCTGCGCATCATGTACCCGGTAGCAATGTTAGCCTGAGAACATCCCGACCTTAAGGGAGTAGATAAACTTTGTAGGTCAAGGAAATGAGCTACGTGCCTGGAGGCTTCTCCTTTGTTCTCTATGCACTCAAGATTGTATTTAAGCCTGAAGACCGCGCAATAAACTTGCCTTATGCCAGCAGAGCATTTGGTCCTCTCCTATATTCAGTCCCTCGCCCAGCCTCACGACCACCCTTGCCGCAGCGGGCTGCGGCAATCGCTGGATGGTCAATGCATGGTTTCTTCCTTCTCCCTTCCATCAGCTCTGTCAACTCTCAGCGTCAGGCTTCAAGACAACTCAGAGATCAAGCTCACAGCTGAGGTCCCAGGGCGGGCAAGAGGGGACCTGAGGACAGCCAGGAGGGGCCCCTGTGGGGATTCACCCACGGGATTCTCTCCGGTCAGGGTGGGGAAGCCAGAGGCAGATGGGGATTCTAAGTAGGATGGAATTCCACTTCCTATGTGGCTTTGGATGGAAGTGTGATAAGAGCGGTCCAGAGCAAGCAGAACACTTGGTGAACCCTGATGTTGGATATGAAGTCCACCCTGACCAAGGGCCCCTGAGGGGTCCTCAGGGAGCTGCATGGGAAGGGTCTTGGCTCCCTGTTCCTTTTTGGTGGGCTGTCCTCTTTCAGAGAGAGCACAAGTAGCAAGTGACTCTTCTGGCCAAAAGACTTTTTCTTTAATTACATTTATTGAGGTGACGTTGGTTAATAAAATTATATAGGTTGCAAGTGTACAATTCTGCTGTATAACACATCATCTCTGTATAGCATCATCTGCTTAGCACCCAAAGTCAAATCTCCTTCTGTCACTGTATCTCTCACCCCCTTTACCCTTTACTATCTCCTCCCCACCCCACCTTCCCTCTGGTAACCACCATACTGTTGTCTGTGTCTATTTTCTTTGTTCGTTTGTTGCTTTCAGTTTTATATCCCATACATGAGTTAAAATCATATGGTTTTGTAAAAGCAAAAATAAATGAACGGGACTACATCAAACTAAGAAGCTCCTGCACAGCAAAGGAAGCCATCAACAAAACAAAAAGTCAACCAACCAAATGGAAGAAGGTATTTGCAAACAACACCTCTGATAGGGGGTTCATATTCAAAAAATACAAAAAAAATCTCATACAACTTAACAACAAAAAAATCCAATTAAAAAATGGGCAGAGGACCTGACAGACAGTTCTCCTAAGAAGACAAACAAATGGCCAACAGGTGTTTGAGAAGATGCTTGACTTTTTTAATGCAAATCAAAACCATAATGAGATACTACCTCATGCCTGTGAGAATGACTATTATCAGCAAGAAAAGGAATAACGTGTTGGAGAGGTTATGGATAAAAAGAAGAAGAAAGAATCCTCATTCGCTGTTGGTGGGAATGTGAACTGGTACAGCCACCGTGGAAAACTGTACAGGGTTCCTCAAAAAGGCTTTCCAATGCTGCGGCTGACAGAACCCTGAGAATGCCATCGCCGGAGCTGAGAAGGGCAGGTACGTGCAGAAGCAGGACCGGGGCACTTGGATTCGAGCACAAGAAAGCTCTAAGTCACAAAACCACCCACAGCATCTTGCAGGGTCTCTTGGAAGGATGCAATGCTCCTTCGGTAATCCGTAGATAAAGACTCAGGGTTTAGTGAGGGCTGTAATTTGAGCACGTGCTGGAGGAAAGACTAGGACTCTTTCGTAAGATGTCTGTGGCGACAAGGGCAATGCAGGACACACAGATGAGGATTTGCACCAAACCTGCCCTGAGAAAGTTCTCTTACCACATCCTCAGCAGGAAACCCGGAAACTCTTATTGGAACCCAGTGTACGTCCTCCGTGGTGTGGTCGGTGAGTTTATGCTGCAATTATAAATAGTTCTCTTGAGAGTGGGCTCAGTCACGCTCAATAAATATTTTGTGAGCTGCACAAATTCCTGAGCTTAAGAAGCTGTTCATCTTTGCTGAACACAGATTCTAGATCTAGAGGACCTTGAACAAGGCTGAGAGCCAAGGTTCTCCAAGCGAGCAGAACCAGGCCATCAGCCCCCTCCCAGGAGGCTAGCTCAGCCCAGGCCTAATCCTATCTGCGTTACATATAAACGGGACACTTTAATCTGCTGTTTTCCTTCGCATCTCTCTGCTCCCTAAGAAATTCTGTTCAAGGTCCTAATGTTTCTGATCCAGCTTACGTGTTTTGAATCTTTTCTTTTTTGTACTCCCAAGGCTAAATCACAAAACCCACACTCCCCTGCATAGGTTCTCTTTTTCAGTGCTTCACCGGAGGTTGAGGACATCTTGCATAGAAATATCGGAGAGTGAGGGTCCTGCCCTGTGCTTCCACCGTGTCCCTATTTATGAGGCAGAAACGCTTATCTATCCATCCATGAACAAGCCTCAGCGGTCCACGAACTCCTCATTTGTGCAGATCCTGACACTGAGTCCATTTTTCTGGGTGGTGGGCCTATTATATTCTAAAAGGGTTCTATGGCCCCTCCAAAATTAAGATCTGCAGAAATTGTCCCTACCTTTTGGAAATTCTGAGCACTGGACTTCAAAGCATGTTCTCTTTTTTTCTCCCTTCCCCACTGATACTTCCTTAAAGTTGGAGATGTGGTCGTTTTTCTTCTATCTTCTCTCTACATGATCTCTTGTCAGTATCATTGTTATCATTATTATTTTTAATTTAGGACTTTTCAGAGAAAACTCTGGAAAAAATAGGTAAACATAAATAATAAATAGATAAATATAAATAGATAAATAGGTAAACAAAATAAGTGTTGTTAAAACCATTGAAACCAGTGTTTCTATTCTGGGTCATAGCACATGTAGTGTAAACATATTTGTGTTAATCAGAAGCCACTGAGATGACTTTAAATTATGTAAAAATATGTAAAACCAGAGAATCCAAAAATTAATATGTAAATAGAAGGGAGTAATTTGCACCAAAAAGAGAATATAAGGTGCTTAGGAACAAAGCAGACAAACAATAAGGAAGCAAGAAAGCTCCTCTAATCCCTCCGTATTTAGTGTAAGGGAAGTCAGCTGGGAGCTTGTCCAAAACCTAGAGTCTCAGGCCCCACCCAGGCCTGGGGAACCAGAATCTGCATTTTAACAAGATGATCCCCAGGGAATGTATATGCAGTTCAAGTTTGAGAAGCACTGCTGTCATCTGTCTCCCCAAGCAAATGCCAGGCCACACCCAAAACCTCACACAAGGAAAATCAGAGCTAACATCTGCAGTGATGACCACATGCTGGATGGATTTCATGCTAACACTTGGCATGGATTATCTCATTCATCTGACAGTCCTTTGAGGTGGGTGCTATTATTAACCTCATTTTATAGTTGAGGGAAGTGAAGCTTACTGAGTTTGAGTAACTTGCGTAGGTCTCCGGCCTGGGTTTCTGTCCAAAGCCCCAGCATTTAACACTGCTTAGATTAGAGTTTCTCTGCAGGCAAAGAAGGTTCCCCCACCTTTTTTCTAGCCTTAGGCCAAGGAGGTTGTGGATGACGCTCAATATGCAATGCAAAGAGAAACCAGGAACCTTGCCAGGTTCCTAACAGGTAGGATTTTTTTTTCTTACCAACTTTTTCTTTTGAAATATTTCAAACTGCAGAAAAGTTTCAAGAATCATGCAACGAACATCCACAAATCCTTTATGTGAGTTCACCAGTTCTCAGCATTCTGCCGCACTGGTGCTTTCTCTGTACAGACAGATGTTCTCTAAATGTAAAAATAGGAACATAAGTTATGGCCTCTCAATCCTAAATTCTTCAGCCTGCATTTCCTAAGAAAACAGATGATCTTCTACATTAACAATACTATTATCATATGTAAGAAAATGCACAATTTTAATATACAATTTAATTTTCCCCAGTTTTTCCCTAAGAATGTCTTTTACTCCTGTTTTCATTTTTTTGATGTGAGGTTCAATCAAAGTTTATGTATTGCACTGCCTTTTTACACCTCTTTAGTCTGTTTAGATCAGAACAGAACCTCTGCTTTCCCTGCTGTCTGCCATGACGTTGACAACTCAGGAATCTGAGCCCATCGTCTTGTAGACGGTTCTTTCCTTGTAACTGGACTCTGCTGAAACATTTTTGGCTGGAACGTGCTATAGGTGATGTTCTGTTACACCACATCAGGAGTTACATGATGTCCGGTTGTCCCACGCTGGGTGGTATGAAATTTGATCATTTATTGGGTCAGTGTGATGACCTCAGCTCTCTTTATTGTTAAGGCTACTATTCCCTTGTAATTGATAATCTGTGATTATTTGAGATTTTGTGGATATCCTGCTTCCCCAAAATCTTTCATCCAGTGTTTTTAGCGTCTACTGATGATACTTACCTTAGTCAATCCATATATTTAAGGTGGAAAAATTGTAGGCTTTTTATTCTATTATTTCTTCCATTTTTTTTCTTTGCTGGCAGTCTTCTTAAAGAAGAGATCCCTCCTCCTTTTTCTCTGAGTATTAACGTGGACTCATGGTTTTTTAAAAAGATTTTATTTATTTATTTTTAGAGAGTGGGGCAAGGAGGGAGAAAGAAAAGGAGAGAAACATTGATCGCTTGCCTCTCACATGTGCTCAGGCTGAACCTGCCACCTGCATGTGCTGTGATTGGGAATCAAACTGATGGCCCTTCACTTTGTGGGATGACACCCAACCAACTGATCCACACCGGTCAAGGCTGGACTCATAATTTTAGAAATTCAATACTTTTTTGTCCTTTTGCCATAGCTCCATTAATCTTTGAGCACGTCCTTGCTATCTGGCACGAGATGTCTCAATATCACCTTTGACTTTTCCTGCCCACAACATGGAGCCCGCCGTGTCCATTAGAAGTCCTGGTTTCTTTGAGTGAGAAATGCTGTTTAGGAAAAAGGAACTGAGCATGAGGTGTGCTAACTACTTCTGGAGTATCATTGCTTCCAATCCTTTCTCTATACAGAGCTAGAAAAAAAAATTAAATGATGAATTCATAATGATTCCTCAATTCCAATAAAAAAAAAAACAAAAAACCTTAATTTTCCCATTCTATATGAGTATTTTTCCTTATCCCACGATGAAAGCCTGGGTTTTCCATATTAAGTTTAAGTGTTTATGCTGTAGTACAATAATCACAGAATAGCTTCACAAACAAAACAGCCAACAACGCTGCCATCAATAAACCTATTAAGTAAAGTTCAAGGTGTCTTTGCTAGCTTGTGATCTTAAGATATGATCTGTTAAAAAACATACAGTCTTTATCTTTCTGTGTGGTCCTAATATCTATCTAGTATACAGTAAGATTCACTTCTTTCTATATTCAATATTGTTTTCTTTTACCTTTCATTTTATGTTTTTAATATGTGAAATCTTTACATTGCTTAAAAGTTAAGCCTAGTAAAAAAAAGTTCTCCTCAGAGAGGCCCTGCTTGCACGCCTATTCCTTACACCTGGCCCACCTGCTCCTATAGGCAGCTATATTCATTATTTTTTATTTATCCTTCTTGACTTTCTTTTTACAAAAATACTTTATTTAGAAAAGAGTGAACATTCTTTTGTAATTATCACTTGAGAGTATATTTTCAAATTACTTCATGCCAGTTAATAGAGATCCTTCGTCATTCTTTTTGTTGACTGTATAGTATTCCTTTGTTTGGATGTACCATAATTTATTAATAATGCCCTATGAATGAGCATTGGTCTGTTTCTAATATTTTGTTGTAAATAACATAATGAATAACTAGTACATATTGTTGTATTGTGAAGGTGTGTTTTAAGGGTAAATTCTAGCAGTGGGATTGATAGGTCAAAGAATTAATGCATATATAATTTTTCTAGAAAATGCCAAATTCTCCTCTGTGTAGGTTGTACCATTTTTCTCTCCTGCCAGTAACATATGAAGGTGCATTTTCCCCCATAGCCTTGCTATAGAGTGTATTATGAAGCTCTTGACTGTTTTGCCAATCAGATAGTTGAGAAATGGTTATCTGAGTGTAATTTTAATGTGCATTTCTCTTATTATGAATGAAATTGAGCATTATTAATATATGTATTTAAGGGCCACTTGTGTGTCTTTTTGTATGAACAGCCTGGAGTAAGAGACTATCTTTTACTGTGAGGTAGATTTTTAGTGCATATTCTAAAAATCATCAAGTTCTATTTATAACATTGAAGTTTATGAAAGACTTTCACAAGTCATCTTATTTGATCCCAAAAGATTTGGAAAGCCTCAGAAAGAATAAGGACAGCACTGTTGAAATAAAGGAGTTTCAAAGACAAACTTATTAGCCTGGAAAATGTGGGAGTGCCTGCAATTATATGCATGAATTATCTTGTCTGATGCTGTTAGAGACCTTGAGCAGAATATTTCATGTAGCAGATTATTAACACTGGCTGAGAACAGCTTGGAGCAGCTTAATAATCATTTAATAAACCTTCTAAGAAATCCAACTTGTCACATGCAGCTTAAAGGAATGCTGGGGTGGACACGGGGGTGGCGAAGGAACAACTACACCCACAAAACATTATAGTCTGTTGGTTCGGTTCACTTGGTCACTCCTGTGGTTTGTTTTGAATTTTTCCTTTTATTTCTTTTTTAGTGCAGCAAGTAAATCAAACTATCCCCCAAATCTGCAGTGGTTATTAAGTCCAGCAATTTTCCTTAAGAGGTTTTCTGCTAAGAACCTTCCATTTAGCAAAATAAACCACTAAATGCAGGAGGGGTTGAATTATTGGAATTAGTGCTTGGCAAACACAGAATGGTCAGCCCTGCCACAGTGGGACCCAGAGAACGATTTTTGAGAAATAAAGATCATTCTCCTCAGCTGGAATAAAACTGCTCTGCGAGGAATCAGATTGGCCCTCTGTCAGCATGATCTTCTGAAGGAAAGAGAAAAGACAAATGTGCTCTGTTCACAAGTGAATTTGGTCAAGCAAGAAAAAAGGAAAGAAAGCGGGGCCTTGCCAGCTTCCCTACCGATCTGAAAATCACCTTCTTAAAGAAGTAAGGTGAGAGAGGGCACACCCCCCTCATCCACAAACCACTTTCAGTCATGGGCAGGAAGAAAGAAAGAATATAGTGTCTCCATTAAGCTTAGACAATCCTCAGAAACCATGCCAAAAATGCACACGGGGTGGGAAGTGGAGGAGAACAGATGACTCAGGATTTTTCTTGAAGGATGCAAAACAGCTACCCTCTGGGCCATTCCTCTGATTAACGCTGGGGTCCAAAATGACTAAACACAGCTCACATCCGAAGGTAATCAATCAGTGACCACAAGAAAGGAAGGACCTGAGGTCTCACTGTTTCCATAGCATAGGTTTGAAGGTTATAAGGGTGACCCCCAGGGTCTATAATAAATACAAGAGAGAAGATATAAAGTGCAGGTAGATTACAGGAGGTGAAGAGTCCAGTGCAGGAGAATTCATATATTTTCAAATCAACTTAATTGCAGTATAATTTGTAAACAAAAAGTGCACACATTTTAAGTGTACAGTTTGAAGAGTGTTGACAAATGTATATACCCACACCGCTGTCAAGATATAGGACATATCTATTACCCCCAAATTTTTGTGGGTTTTTTTGGGCCCCTTCCCATTGTTATTCTTAGGCAACCACTGATCGGCATTCATCAGTATAGACTGACTCGAGCTTGCCAGTGAGTTTCCTGTGAAAGGAATCATGTGGTATTGACACTTCCATGTCATGCTCCTTCGCTCAGCGTGACATTTCGGATTCATCCATGTTGCTTATACCAGCTGTTAGCTCCTTCTCTTTTATCCATCGCCTGGGTGTACCACAAATAGTTGAAGCATTTGCATATTGACTGACATTTGAGCTGTTTACAGTTTGGGACTATTATAAAGTTGCTATAAGCATTTGCATACAAGTCTTTGCGTGGACATATGTTTTTATTTCTTTTGGATAAATACCTAGAAGTGGAAGTTCTGGTTCCAACTGTTCTGGGAAGTCGTACTATTCCACATTCCCACCAGCAATGAATGGGAGCTCTGGTTGTTCCGTGTCCCCACCAACTCTTGGTATTGTTAGTCTTTTAATTTTGGACATTCAATGGTGTGTTGATTTGCATTTCCTCGGTAACTAATTTTTAGCATCTTTTCCTGTAATAATTGGCTTTTCATCTGTCCTTTTCATATTTTTTCCCATTTAAAAATTTGGTTATTTTTCTTACTGTTATAAGAGCTCTTTATAAATGTACTTGGTACATTGACAAATCCTCTGTGAAGTACGTGTATTGTAAATCTGTTTTTCTCATCTGTGTCTTGTACAGGCTGCCATTTGTAGACAGAAGGAGAAATGAACCCGAATTAGAGATACAAAGGAAGACTTTTTTCCAAGAGGAGGTGGCTCTTGAATTCAGACTTGAAAGAAGAGGCAGTAGATGGGTAAGTAGAGGGTGTTAAGGGCCCCATGGTGGAGCTTCCCAAAGGCAGCGAAGGATGACCCAACCCTAGATCAGCTCTTTTCTTCCTCACAGATAAAGCGCCAGTCCAGGCTGATTATATCCAGGTGTGAACATGATTAAATTAATTGATACTAATATTCAAATCAGTAGTAAATATATTCCTCCAAAGGGATATTTGAAACTAAAACTAATGATTTGCCCACCAAATTTCCTTCAATGCACCCCCTCCATAAATCTGCAATTTACAAAATTATGGGGGAGGTACTTTTTCGGTTGGACACTTCTGGGTTTGTCTAGAAATGAAATTCACAGAATATGCCAAGACAGCACTTAAGCCATTTGTGTCGACCTCTTTCATCATAATGAGAGCAGTGAAATAATCATCCTCTGTAAATAGTCCCTGTCAAAGTGCTAAAGCAATGTACCTGTGAGTAAGCTGGACAGACCATGGCCTTGAGACACAGTGGCTTTGTTCTCTTTTATGTAGTAGCAGCCAGAAACACTATGATGTGAAGAAAGTCATTAGTTCCTGCTCACAGAAGCTAGGAGAGAATAGTGATTCTTTTCTTAGGGAGTTGTTTTTCTGGTGGTGTTTCCAGGAAGTAAGCCTGTTCCTTCTGAAATGGTGGCAATTCCTCAGGTAGATAATGGGTAGATGGATAGATGGGTGAATGAGTGGATGAGGGAAGGAAGATAGGAAGGAAGGACAGGAAGGAAAGGAAGGATAGATAGATAACCAGCCAGCCAGAGGGGCTATTATCTCTGTCCGTGGGAACAATAGATGCAGGAGAAGCAATGGACAGGTGCAGTAGAAAGAGCATGCATGCATTGAGTGTGAAGGAGTGAAAGAGAAATCAAGAATTAATAGATAACTGTAGTTAGCAGATAAATTAAGAAAAGGAGAAATAAAAGCACGCAGAAGAAGCTATTTGGAATGGAGGACTACACACCACTTTCAACACACATAACCACAAGGATCATGACAGCGTATGAGAGTTGAGAGCTGGTTCAGCAGCCGGCATCACTGCACAGCTCATCACAGGCCGATGGGCAAGGTCCCCAGGGAGGAGAGAGCAATACCTTCGCTGCTTCCTTTCCCTCTACACTGCACTCTCCTGGACAGCATTGCACTGTCTGCTGGTCAAGTGAAAACAAGATGTGATGTTCATTTTACCCAGTACATTGGTTTCTAAAGTTATTGTTGAGATATAATTCACATAACATAACATCAACCCTTTTAATGTGTACTAGGCAATGGTTTTTCATATGGTTACAGTCGTGCCAACATCACTGCTATCAACTCCAGCATATTTTCATCACCCCAAGGCCCGTTAGTAGTCACTCATTTCTTCCTGTCTCCAGTCTCCTGGCAACCACTATCTACTTTTTTTTAAACTTTATTTTTTTAGAGTAGTTCTAGGTTTACCACAGAAGCAAGAGGAAGATTTCCCCGCACCCACCTGTGCAGAGGTTCCCCCATTGTAAGCATCACTCACCAGAAAGGTACATTTTCAGCAAGGATGAACCTGCATCGACACAGCAGGATCGCCCACAGCTCAGGGTTTACGTGAAGGCTCGCACATTCTTTGGGTTTGGACAAGTGTATAATGACATGTGTGTGCCATTATAATATCATACAGAGTATTTTTACTGCCCTAAAACCCCTCTGTGCCCTGCCAATTCACCTCTCCCTGCCCCCCAACCACCACCACACTAACTACTTTCTGTCTGTATAGATTTGCCTGTGTTGGATATTTTGTATAAATGGAATCAAATGTATTGCCTTTGTCTGGCTTTTCCCCCTTTGCATAATAGTTTTTGATAAATAAATTTTATTTTTTAGAGCAGTTTTAGTTTACAGAAAAATTTAGCAGTAAGTAGAGTTCCTATGCCTTCCTTCCCCACCCCTTATACAGAGTTCCACATTGCTTTTTTTTAACCATTTTAACTGTTTGTTGATGTGCAGTTCCATAGAGTCTGCTGTATTCACATTGTTGTGCCAGTACACTGGTTCTTTTTAAAAAGGTAGGGTGGAGAGTAGGCTTCAAACCAAGGAGGGAAAGGTTCTGTCCTCCCCGAAACCGAGGGCTCATAACCTTTAATAAGACTGTCACTTGTTGTTATCACAACCGCCCTAGAGGCCCCCTGCTGCCAGGCATCACCTCCCTTTGCCATTTGGGAAGCTCCCCGAAAGGCCTGAGGTGGAGATGCACTCTTGGGAGCAGCTGTGACTCTCCAAGAATCTTCACGTTCCTCCCTGACCTTGTAGCATTGATTTCTTGCCCTCGACTTTAGTAAATATTTTAAGGCACTGAATTGCATTTTAAAGATCAGAGGCTTATTTTTATCTTGAATAAAATTTAACTGAATTAATATTGAAAGCACTAAATGACACAACTCTAAATGCTTGTTAAGTCTTCCTAGAACTATTTTCATTGCTTATTTGTAATACATTTGTCTGAGCACAGAGGCTGCCTGACTTAAAAGATTTGGAATATCAATAATATTCTTAAACATTGGAGATTTTTGCAAACATCAGAGTAATTTAAGAATAATTCTCATGGGGCTGGATTACTTTTCATGAGTACAGATGATAAATTGGAAACTATAAGGATATAATAAGATGCCCTCCGCATTTTTAGTTAATCTATATCTAGTAGAAAGAACATTGGATTGGAGACAATAATTGCTACCCTTTGTTGAGTGATTAGTAGGGACCAAGTACTGTGCTAAGCATTTTCACATGTGTTTTCTCTTTTGAAACTCACAATAGTCTTACGAGACTCGCCATCGTCTGGTCCACAGAGCTGCGCCGAGGTTCTTCCTGCCCAGCCCTGCCGGCCCTCTCGCCTTCCCAGCTGTTGGACCTGCCTTGTGATTCCAAGGCTCAGCTGGCTTGATTCTGCCCCCTTCCCATTCATCCTTCGCAGAAATTTCCCTCCACAAATCTTCTGAACGTCTAATCCTGTTTTAGCTTCTGCTACTCAGAGGACCAGCACTGACACAACTTCCACCCTCGGTGGGAGGGTCAGGAAAATGCTTAAGGATCCAGAAATTCCACGTGCCACATGCAGTGTTTCAGACACTGTGAATCCTAGGTCTGAAGTAAATGGATATGGATGATAAATATAATGTAGGGTCGTGTAAGAGCGGTATTGAATTCATAGCTATTTTTGTCAGAATGTGTGTTTTCAACCAGGGAATTTTAAAAAAATGATGAATACAATGGGTCCATGCTTCAAAATATTGGGAGCCATGGGGCTAGACACTTGCTCAGGGGTTCCGGGTCTGACATCCCGTGATCCCCAACAGAGGCAGTGCAGTAGGATGGTTACAGAGCAGTGTTGGGAGCATGAGCTTTGGTGTCGGGTAGTCCTGGGTTCGAGTCCTTACTCTGCTTCTCACTAGCTGCATAAGCTCAGGCAAGTTGAATAACTTCTCTAAGTCTTTGTTCCCCGCTCTACACAATGGATATACTAACGGTGACTTCCTTCTGGTGTGGTTGGTTGAGAGGGTTAAATGGGAAAAATTAGTGTGACGTACATCGCCTAGCTCAGAGCAAGTGCTAATAAAAGTTCACTGGAATTATTGTAATTAGTTAGTCTTAGTTACGTTTGGCATATTCATCTTCAGTTTTTAACCAAAAGATTGTTTATAGTGTATTTCAAAGTCTTTTACTCTTATTTTATGAGAATACTTCTTTGGGTAGTACTTACCTTCCTAAATTACATGGTTCCTCCTTCCATAGAAATTGCATCTCTTGTTGAATACGCCCCTGACTCCTTTGAGCTTAGACCTTTGAAACCAACTGAGATTTCATTTAATCATGTGGAATAATCTTGCCCTCAGTGTTTTCCCCCTTGTGTGACTTTCTTTCACAGCCTAGATGTCTGTCATAATCATGCTACGGCTGTAATAGCAACACAGAGAATTGAGGAAACCTATCATTCACGCAATCCAATCTCAACTACATGACTATTTCAGGCAAATGTAGGGGTTCAAGGTTTGGGAGTGGGGAAGTTTTTGGAATAATACTGTACGAATAATTGCTTATTTGAGTGCTGATTTTACAGAAATGGCAGCAAATGGCAGCAAAAAGTCTTTTGGTGTGGCTCATTATTGAGGCAGGTGCAAGGGCAGCTGTTCTAATTAATGTTAGGAATCCCCATTCTTGATTTCTATAAAGAATTAAAGAAAACCTTTGCTCTCTACCTGATTACACAAGAAAGACTGGACTGAGAGGGGTAACCAATAGGAAGGTTGCTAGCTGAAGGTAATAAAATACATGACTTCAGTGGCTTAAGCAAATTACTATTCTCATATGAAAGGAAGTCAAGAAGCAGATGGTTGCTGGCGTTGGTTTATGAGCTCAATGATGTCCGTGCTTATATTCCCGAGATTCTCTTTGCCTTTCCTTCAGTGTCCCAAAATAGTTACAGGAATTCCTACCCTTATGCTCACAGTCCAGGAAAGAAAAAGGAGGTAAGAGTAGGGAATAAGCAGTTCCAGCAGATCCTCAGCAGACCATTGGTATGAGCAAACCCCGTGTTTATATCTCATTGGCTAAGATTGTGCATGTGGCCCCACCTACCTGCAAAGGAAGCTGGGAATTTGTGTATTTAGCTGGGCACCTAGCTATCCAGGACACACTCAGGATTTTATTAGTAAGGGAAAGTGGAGAAAGTATATTGAGAAGGTAACCAACACAATCCGCTCTCAGAGGCAAGCCTCGGACTGTTATTCAGGTTTATGTCTTGGATTCACGTACATTTTCTTCATGGGAAGAATGAGAGGAGCAATGGTGTAGTGAATTTGTTGGAGGTTGACATATATCACAACAGACTTCAAAGAGGTGTCCACAGTGTTCTCTCTAGGCTTCCACTATACTGAGGAATATTTGTGATAAAACTTATGAATCACATACACAAAAAGAAATTTTTGCTGTAACAATATCATGGCAATATGATTTATCCACAATCACAGGATTATAGAATGTAACAGAAATTCCTGTGAGATTGTTTTGATCTGTCTGAAACAACATGTTTTTTTAGGGGAAAGAACGTCCTAGAAGCTGTTTGAGAGAGAAGTTGTAACTCACTGAAATTAGTTGTCCTCAAATTCACTATTTAATTTTAAGTTTTAAAAAAGATTCATATTAGCCTTGGCTGGGTGGCTCAGTTGGTTGGAGCATTGTTACGTACACAAAGCGTTGCCAGTTCAATCCCTGGTCATGGCACACACCTATGTTGCCGGTTCAATCCCCGGTCGGGGCATGTATGGGAGGCAACTGACTGATATTTCCCTCTCACATTGGTGTCTCTCTCTCTTTCCCTCTTTCTCCCTTCCTCTCTCTCTAAAAAATAAACATAACCTTGGGTGAGGAGTAAAAAAAAGCCATAACTTTTAAATTAAAAATAAAGACTTGGACTACACGAGGAGCTTAAGCAGAATATAAATAGATCTTAGAGTCCTGAGGTGTGCAATATAAAATAGGCCATGCCTCAGGAGTGTCTCATGAAGATACCTGCAACGTGAACTTTTGGACCCTGATTCTGCAAAAATTAGCCATCTTCAGAACTGGCTAATATTGTGAAGGCTGGGCAAGAATCGGTCTAAGCCTTTTCTTATCTGTGTGGTATTTAACTTCCTTTGTCAGAAATGACAATGGAAATATGTATTCATTTCAGTTTTATTTTAAATCTTGCTTAAAATTAATTAATTATATGCTTATCATGGGTAAAATAAATATAATCTTTCCTTCTTTCCTTCCTTCCTTCCTCCAGCCTCCCTCCCTCCCTCCCTTTCATCCTTGGTGGTTAGGGGTAAGAAGATTCAGGGCATGGACTTTGGAATCAGATAGACCTGGATTTGAATCTTGGGTCTTTCCCTCACTAGATAGTGGGGCTCTAGGCAGTTTGTTTAAACTTTCTGTGTCTTAGCGTCTTCACCTATAAAATTAAATATATTTATCTCATGGTATTATTTAGTGTATAATGGTCTGATTAGTCTTGATTCTACTGCAGTAACAAAACCTCCAAGAATTTCAGTGGCCTCCATAACATGTGTATTTCTCACTCAAGCAAAGTCTGCTGTGGGTCTAGGGGACTCTCCAGTCTCAATGTTTCATGTTGCCCCAATTTTATGGCGCCCACATATTAACATGTTCTTGTATGATCACCATGGCAATACAGTACTTCTGCCTAGAAGTGACACATATAATGTCTGCTCTAGAAGAAGTAGAAGAAGAATATTTTCTTCTACTCTAGGGTTGTCTTTTCCAATTTTTAAATGGTATCTTTTGAACAGCAACTTTTATAATTTTGATGAAATCTTACTTATTGATATTTGAAATGTCTCATGATTTTTATGTTTCATTTTAGAATGAAAGATCATACAGATTTTAACTGAAGATCACAAATATTTTCTCCTACACTCTTTACTGAAAAAGGTTATTGTTTTAGCTCTTACTTTTAATGCTGTAAATGAAATTTTGTATATAATGTGAGATAAGGGTCAAGGTTCATCTTCCTCCTTCTCTCCTTCCTTCCGTTCTTCTTTTCTTCCTGTTTCTGCATATGAAGGTCCAAGTGCTCTAGCAGCATTTGGTAACAAGATTATCCTTATCTCATTGGACCTTGGCATCTTTGCTGACAATCAATTGGCCATATAAGTGTGGGTCTATTTCTGGATGCTCTATTCTATCCCATTGATCTATAGGTCTATGCTTATGCCAATATCACACTGTCTTGATTCTGTAGCTTTAGGGTAAGTCTTGAATCAGGTGGTATAAGTCTTGCAAGATGATTTTTCTCTTTTAAAATTGTTTTAGCTGTTATAGGTCCTTTGTATTTCCATGTAATTTAAAAAAATTACTAATTTCTAAAAAAGCCTGCTGGGATTTTCATATGGATTACATTTAATCAACAGTTCAGTTTGGGGAGAATCAACATCTCAACAATACTGAGTCTTCCATATCCATTAACACGATACATTTATTTAGGATTTCTTTACTTCATTTCATCAATGTTTTCTAATTTTAAGAATATAGATTTTTTATAAATTTTATTAAATTTGTTCTTAATTATTTTTATGCTACTGTTAATGGAACTTTAAAAATGGCTGCTGATATATAGAAATAGAATTAATTTTTGTCCAGTTTTGGTGATTTGCACATTTCATTTAAGTTGCCAAATTTATTGGCATGAAGTCATCATTCCTTTATTATACTTTCAATATATGTAAGACCTACAGTAATATCCCCACTTTTATTTCTAATATTGGTAATTTGGGTCTTCTCCCATTAGTTTTTGATCAGTTTAGTTAGATGCTTTCAATGATGTTAATCTTTTCAAAGAAACATCTTTTGGTTTTATTAACTTTCTTAACAGTTTTTATGGTGTCTAGTGTTATGTTTATTATTTACTCCCTTCTACTTGCTTTGGATTTAATTTATTCACCTTTGATAGTCTCAGGGTGGAAACTTAGATTATAGATTTGAGATCTTTTTTGTTTTTAAATATAAATAGTTAAAGCTAAAATTTCCTTTTAAGTGATGATTTAGCTATACTCTATACATTTTTTGTCATTTAATTTTTTAAAAATTTTAAATTGAATTTATCTGGGTGACATTGGTTCATAAAATTATATATGTCTCAGCTATACAATTCTGTAATACATTATCTGTATATAGTATTGTGTTTACTACCCCAAGTCAAGTTTCTTTTCATCACCATTTATCCCCAATTTATATCATCTTCTACCTCTCCCACCCCCTACCCTCTGACAGCTGTCAGTTGGTTCTTTATATCCAAGAGACTGTCTCCACTTCATTTTTTAGTTTATTTTGTTCATTAGGTTCCACATATAAGTGAAATCATACGGTACTTGTCTTTCTCTGACTGGCTTATTTTACTTAGTATGATACTCTCCAGGCATCCTACATATTTTAATATGATTTTTTTCATTTTTATTGTTAAAATTTTTCTAATTTTTCTTGCTATTTGTCTTTGATCCATACATTATTTAGTGATATATGTTTATTTCAATGTGTTTTGGGATTTTCCAGGCATCTAGCTGGTAATGATTTCTAATTTAATTCTGTCGTGATTGAGGCATGTTCTGTGTACGATCCACATCTTTAAAATTTCTTGAGACTTGTTTATAGCACAAGTATGGTCTCTCTTGGTGAATGTTCCATATGCAACTGAAAAGGATATGTGTTCTGTTATTGTTTGGTGAAGTGTTTTATAAATGTCACTTAGGTCAAAGTGATTCATAGCGTTTTCCAAATTATATAGTGTTACAAATTTTTTTAGTCTACTTGTTCTATTAATTACTGAGAGAATGTTCAAATAGTTGTGCATTTGTTAATTTATATTTTTAATTCTGTCAGTTTTTGCTTTATATATTTTAAAACTTTTTTATTAGGTGCATAAGCATTTAAGATTGCAATGGTCTTTTGATAAATTAACCCTTTTAACAGGAAATGTCCATGTTTATTTTGGCAATACTCCTTGTTTTAAACTCTATCTGATGTTAATGTACATTCTATAGCTTTCTTATTAGTAGTGTTTTTATGTTATATTTTTCTCACTCTTTTACTTTTAACCTGTCAGTGTTTTCTAGTTAAAGCACACTTCCTGTAAACAGTGTATAATTGGGTTTTGCTTTTTTGTTAAGTCTAAAAATCTTCTCCCTTTAATTAGTATGTGTAAATCATTTATATTTAATTATTTATGGTGCTGTGTTTAAATTTACTTTCTTGTTATTTGCTTTCTATTTGTTCCACCTGTTTTATTGTTTCCATTTTCATCTTTTCCTGCCTTCTTTTGGATTGAGTTTGTTTTTTTTTTTTTTCTCTATTTCATTTTATCTCCACTATTGGTTTGGTTTGTTAGCTATAATTCTTTGCCATACTTTTGTGGTTGTTTAAGGATCAAAGCAGGCTTTTTTTTAACTCATTAAATATGAGTATTAATTAATAATATACCTCTTCACTTATGTGGTAAGAACCTTTCAAAGGTATATGTTCTACTTATCTCCTTATGTCCTCTCTGCTATTATTGTTATATATTTTACATCTATACATTTTATAAATCCTATACTACTTTGCTATTATTTTACTTTAAGTAGTTGTATTTTAAAGAAATCAAGAAACTATATTTTCATTTTTCAACAAATTAGTTCATGACTAGTGTAATACCATGAGTTGATTGGCTTAAATCCGAGTATCTGAATCAATCATTGTACAAGGAGGATGAATTTTTCCTTAGATTATTCAAGCCTATAGGAACACTAAGCTGGGCAGTTTCCCTGAAGCACTTGGGGTTTGTAGGGAAGAAATATAAATATGAAGAAAAAAATGTTGTGTTTTGAGGGGGAAAGGAAAGCAATAGCTACTAGCTTAAGTTATTTCCTTACTGATTTTTAATGAGTCTGGCTCCACCACTTTAAATGGCTGTCATCCACTAGAAACTCACATGAACATTCTCTAAGCCAGGCAGTTTCCATATAATTTGATTGATTAGAATTTTCTGTGGATTGATAGGTAAATAATGTTATAGAATGGTAGGTAGAATTTCTCTGCTTTCCATAGCACTTCCGGAAATCTAAGAAATATAGGGCAAATATCTTACCATAAAATTTTATTAAGAAGCTTGATTAACAGAGATATTAAAATGGATTACTTGAAAATCAATTAACATAATTTATTACATCAACAGGCTAAAAGAATCATGTGATCATATTAAGAGATGCAGAAAAAGCATTTGATAAAATCTATTACCCATTCATGATAAAAACTATCAGTAAACTAGTAATAGAGGGGAACTTCCTCAACTTGATAGAGAATATCTTTAAAAAACCTATAGCCAATAACACTTAATGGTGAAGAACTTGAAGCTTTCACACTAAAAGCAGGGAAGGATGTCTCCTCTCAACATTTCTTTTTATCATCATACTATACATTCTAGCTAATTCAATAAGACAAGGAAAAGAAATAAAAGGTATTACCAACTTGGATGAAAGAAATAAAATTGTCTTTGTTTGCAAATGACAAGATTGTTTATGTAGAGGATCAAAAAGAATCAACAACAACAAAAAAACCTTTTTAGAATTAATAAGTGATTATAGGAATATTGAAGGATACAAGGTTAATATGCAAAAATTAATTGCTTTTCTACATGCCAACAATGAACAAGTAAAATTTGAAATTAGAAGCACAGTACAACTTTTATTAATTAGCACCCCCCAAAATGAAATGCTTAGGTATAAATATAATAAAATATGTATAAGATCTATAGTTAGAAAACTATAAGACTCTAATGAAAAAAATAAAAGAAGAAATAAATAAATGGAGAAATAAATAAATGAATCTTCATAGATAGGAAGATTCAACATTGTTAAAATGTTAGTTTTTCCCAACTTTATTTAAAGATTCAATGCAATCCCAGTCAAAAATCTCAGCAAGTTATTTTGTGGATATCAACAAACAGATTCGGATTTATATGGAGAGGCAAAAGACCCAGAATAGTCAACACAATTCTGAAAGAGAAGAACAAGATTGGAGGGCTAATGCTGCCTGACTTAGTGACTTACTGTAAAGAAACAGTAATCAAGACAATGTGGTAATGGCAAAAGAACAGAAAGGTCAATGAAACAGAATAGGGAGCCCATAAGTAGACCCACATAAATATTGCCCACTGATCTTTGAGAAGAGAGCAAAGGCAGTACAGTGAGGCATAGACAGCCTCTGCAACCAATGGTGCTGGAACAACTGGATATCCACATGCAAAATAACAACAACAACAACAACAACAACAACAACAGATCTAAACACAGACCCTTCACTAAATTAACTCAACGTGATCACCGACCTAAATGTAAAATGCAGAACTATGAAACCCCTAGAAGACAACATAGGAGAAAACCTAGATAACCTTGGGTACATAGATAACTTTTTAGATACAACATCAAAGGCATGGTCTATGAAAGAAATAATTGGTAAGAGAATGGGATGACAAGTCACAAATTGGGAGAAATATTTGCAAAAGACACACTGATGATGGGCTGTTATCCGAAATTTACAAAGAACTCTTAGAACTCAACAAAAAGAAAACAAACAACCCAATTAAAATTGGGCCAAAGGCCTTAACAGACACCTCACCAAAGAAGATACACAGATGGCAAACAAGCATATGAAAAGATGCTCCATATCTGTCATTAGGAAAAGCAAATTAAAAAAAAAAAACAAAAAACAATGAGATGCCACTACATACTCACTAGCATGGCCAAAGTCTAGAACACTGACAACACCGAATGCTGGTGAGGA
Source organism: Glossophaga mutica (assembly GCA_039655065.1). Lineage (NCBI taxonomy): Eukaryota > Metazoa > Chordata > Mammalia > Chiroptera > Phyllostomidae > Glossophaga > Glossophaga mutica. Next base: position 16,435,292 of record CM077304.1, on the reverse strand, counting down.
TGTGGAGCAACAGGAACTTCCATTCATTGACGATGAAAATAAAAAATGATGGAACCACTCTGACAGACAGTTTGGCAGTTTCTTATAAAACTGAACATACTCTTACCATATGATTCTTACTGAAAGGAATTGAAAACATGTCTGCACAAAAATATGCACATAGTTGTTTGTAGCAGCTTTATTCATAATTGCCCAAACTTGGAAGCAACCAAGATGTCCTTCAGTAGGTGAATTGATAAATAAACAATAGTATATCTAAACAGTGGAATATTTTTCTGTGCTAACAAAGCAATGAGCTATGGAAGAAATGTAAATACATTTCACTAAGTGAAGGAAGCCAACCTGAAAGGGCTACACATACTATATGATTCCAACTACCAGAGAACATCCTGGGAAAGGCAAAACTATGGAAACAATGAAAAGATTAGTGGTTGCCAGGGTTGGGGTTAGAGGGAGAAAGGTGAATCGGCAGAGCGCAGAGGGTTTTTAGGCAGTAAAAATACTTCTTATGATACTATAATGATGAATACCTGCCATTACACATTGTCCAAACTCAGAGTGTACAATCCCAAGACTGGACCCTAATGTAAACTGTGGGCTTTGAGTGATGATTGTGTCAATATAGACTCATCATTGTACGTTGCAGTAGACAACTGTACTACTCTGGTGGGACTCTGTAGGGGATGTTGATTATGGGGGAGGCTTGGGTGGGCAGAGGGGTAAATGGGAAACCACTGCACCTTCCCTTCAATCTTGCTATGACCCTAAAACTTCTCTAAAAATGTATTCTTAATTTAAAAAATGAAATATTTTTTACTTTTTTTTCCACTTTTTTTTGGCTGATGCCCCAAGGTCAAAAGCCGAACAAGGCAAGTGTCCCGTTCCAAAATAGGAGTTTACATTCCTCATCCAGAACGTGCAAATAAGGTGATCAAACATGGGTTTTGCAGCACCCATCTGTTAAAAATGAGCAGAGTTAATTACCAGACTCCTAGCGGCTGAGCGAAGAATCAGGAAGAGCTAGTCAGATGCATCTTCTGTGTCACGGGAAGTTTCAATGGATGTTCCCAGAAGAGAAACCTCTGAGGAACCTACAAAAGGGCCCCATGAGAGAGAAAGATCTAACTGGACGTGAAGGTCAAATGTGCTGTGATCCAGGGTTAGCTCTTACAGGCTTTGGGTTGTTTCACCAAATGGAGAAACCTCAGTTCAAGTCCGTGAATGAAGAATTGGGGAATTCTTTCATTCAAACACGTTCTTTTTACTTCAGAACTCTGCTGTCACTGGTTTTTAAATCCTCTCCAGGTTTTGTTTACTTTTTATTTCTCAGTCTGCTTTTCTGCAGCAGAGGCAAATTTGCTCCTCCCTAATGACCATATTCTTCTCACATAAAATGTATTCTCAGCAGGCAGCTAGCAAAGTTCATTCAGCAATTTTCTTGGTTATTGATTTATTTATTTTGGATGACTTGGTTGATGTTATTTTAATCCCTTGGAGTTTACCCCTCATTTCCCATACATGTTCTATTTTACAGATATGTAAAATATCTCTTCTTAAAATGTGCTCATAAATAGAGCGTTTACATGTCAAATATCAATTTGCTATGTGCATTCTGATAATCCTATTATGTTTGCTTCTCTCAGTAGGGATTTCGAAACTAAAATATGTTTTGGAGGAGAAGGTCTAGTTTGCTCCGTGGAGTAATTAGGAAGCGCAGTGGTTTGTATGTGTAGGGTGGGAAAGTGTGAAGCAGAACTGATAGACCCAGGCCAGTCTTGAACTACTGAAATACCTCCATACTGGTTGGCACTAAACAGGCGCTGCCCCAAGACCCCTATTGCTGGACACCTTGGTTCCCTTGGACTTCCCTACAACCCAGCAGCTAAAGGGTTAACTCTGGCACGCCAGCAGTCCCTGTTTAACTGCTGGTGCCTGGTTGAGTTTTGGTTGTTCAGTATTATGACTGTCACTCCTTGGTGAAAGGAAAAGGAAGGAATTACTACGTGATTGGCATTCCTGAGGGAATCTTGAAAAAGTGGGATTTAACAATAATAATAATAATGGTTAATATCTATTGAGAAGTCCTAAGGGCTTTACACACATTTACTTATTCAACACCCTCGACTATCCTGTGCTGTAGCTATTATTATTTACCCCCATTCTGCAGATGCAACACCAAGGCCCAGGTGAGCTAATCTGTCCAAGGTTGCACCACTAACATCTGGTAGAGTTCGGATTTGAACTGAGGTTGGCCCCAGAACCAATGCTCTTTTCTAAGCCTCCTCATGGCTCTGAGCTTCCGTGAGTCTCTAAACAATAAACAGGTATTGGGCTCCTGCCATGGAGAGCAGTATGCTGGGCACTGTGGGCAAAATAAAGAAAATTAAGACCCACACCCTGCCTTTGCGTAGTTCCTTATCTAGCGAATTCAGTTTGGCTCCCCCTCTCCTGCGCTGGACCTCACAGATCCCACACAGTCCTTTCCCTGTCAGAGGGAGCATTTGCTGAGCAAATTCTGGAGGAAATAGTTGGTATAAAGGACTCTTATTTGATGGCATTTATTGCAGATTGGAAGGGCAATATTTTCATAGGCTGCTTTCAAGGAAATGAGAAATTGTTTTTTAAGATAGAAATTTTTGCCTTTCATATTGAGATGGAAGTTTGCGGTAGTGTTTTACATCAATATGAATTCAGAGTAAGGTGGGTCATCCTAAACTCCATACAAATGAATGTGAATATAAAACATTTTAACATCTACAGCCATCGTTGGCTCATCATTTTAGGATGAGATACACATGTCATTTCGGAAAAGAATCGTGCCACTTACATAACAATGTAAAGCTTATTTAAGGTAAATATGATTGGATCCTAGACTAAATTTTCTCTGTGTTAATGCACCACATTTGATAACAAGGCAGTGCCCCCCAAAGCAAATTCTATTTCATCCTCGATTCAGTTAAGTTGTCATGACAATAGTTGGTGTGGAATGTTATAAAAGGCACCCATCCAAGGACGGAATGCATGAAGCAGTTTCCAAACACGTCTTACATGTAAAAGCTTTTCTGCTGTAAATTGGAGAGTTCCATGACACTTGAGAAATGGAGACCATAAAGCCAGAACTAAAATAATCCACTCTCTCCTTGAGATAAGAGCTCACCATGTGTGTTTACTTTCGCAGTTTGCTTCAGCTGGCTGGTCTGCATGTGCTCAGGAAAGGATCTCCTAGTCTCCTCTGTACCATCGCTCCTCACTGCCTTTCAGTGCAACTCATCTATTTTTTTTCCTAAGGAAAAAGTATAAATAAAATGGCATTTTAAATATAAGATTTAGAAGGCAAAACCATCAGATGATTTATGCATATTCAACAATATTGCAAGCATATCATGAGCTCTGGAATCTGGTTTCAAATCTTAGTTACAAACTTTACTAACAGGCAGTTGGCCACTGTGTGACTCAGTTTCCCTCATTGTCAAGTGGTGATGACAATAGTATCTGTTTCATTAGTCTTAATATCGATTGAGTGTAAACATATTAAATATATGAAGATATCATAATATACATATATAGAGAGAATGAATATGGGTATTACATATATGAACAGTTCATGGTACAAATATATTTCAGCTACATTTATTGTTACAAATCTGCCAAATTTTATAGGAATTTGTTATAAACATTTATTTAGAATTTTAAATATGAACTTGCTATATCTGTTTTTTTGACATCTTGGTTTTTTTTTAGAAAAATAGTTTGAGGGTTATACAACATTTCTACTTAAAAACCCCAAATTTAATTGTGAGGGACTAACAGTTCTATATAATTCAAATTTATTTATTTTGGAATTTTCTTTTTTAAATTTTTTATTTATTTATCTTTAGAGGGGAAGGAAAGGGAGACACGGAGAGAAATATCAATGTATGGTTGCTTTTCGTGTCCCCTGCTAAGAACTGTCGCTGGGAACTGTCCTGCAACCCAGGAATGTGCCCTGACTGGGAATCGAACCTCAATCCTTTAGTTTGCAGGTCCGTGCTCAATCCACTGAGCTACACCAGCCAGGGCTTTATTTTGGAATTTTTAAAAACAAAGGTTGTCATTTCATTTTAGTTATATATTTTTTTCAGGTGTAGCAAATTGTGGCACAGTTCTAAGTGGGCCATTAATTGTGATAGCAAAAGAATCTACTATGCCCTGGCTGGTGTGGCTCAGTGGACTGAGTACCGGCCTGGGAACCAAAGGGTCCCTGGTTCGATTCCCAATTAGGGCACGTGCCTGGGTTACAGGTCAGGTCCCCAGTGGTGGGTATGCAAGAGGCAACCACACATTGATGTTTCCCTGCTTCTCTTCCGCCCTTCCCCTGTCTAAAAATAAATAAATAAATAATCCTTTTTTTTTTTGCAGCTATAATCCTCCATCATTGTAATTAGCCTTCTTTAACTGGCTATATTTGGGATATTAATGATTTGCTATGCCATTAATTTTTTATCTCTGTTGGATCAGGCTCACCACTAAAAATCTGATGAAAACTACGGATCTCCTCCCCACCTCAAAACTATGTGTACGCACCCAGTTTTGAATGTCATTTTCAGGGGACTCAGGAATCCCACGAAGCCCACCCTCGGACACTTTCCCAAACACTCCATTTCCAGGGGAAGTTTCATAGATTCTGGAATAAGAACTGCATTGTTTTGCGCCTCAACAGAACAGACACTGCAGTTTTGACACAGTTCCTGGCCTGGCCAAAGCGTGTTGTACAAAGGTTTTCATGCAATAGTCTTTCCTGGGTGAGGAAGAGGGTTGAGTTTTACAGAATAAAGTCTCCCACAGTTCAGATCTCCTAAGCACTGATCCCTTCCCAACCCCCGCCCACCCCATGTTCACTCTTATGCATTGGGCCAGTATTTACTGAGTAAGCACTATGGGCCAAGTAATGGGTAAGTGTTGGGATACAATGAAGTATAAGACATGGTCCCTGTTTTCCCACAGAGAGATGGATGGGTACATAGAAAAAGTATGATGATAATAATACTTTAATTACACATAATTTATCGTAATATGATACGATAAATTATGTGGGAAAAAATTCCCAAATTAAACATTGTGGGAAAACAGAGGCAAAAGGGACATTAAGGTCAAAAGCAGCAATATTTTTAAATGTTCAATTTGTTAAATCTTCAGTAATGGATCAAATTCTAAGTCAAGTGCACTGTGGGCAATTGAAAACTACAGTATATTACTTTTCAGATGCAACTAGCTTTATGAAATGAGTATTTGTAGTTACTAAACCACAAAATTAAAATGTTATTAAAAATGCTAATCCCAGAGAGTTGGTCTCTCCCAGTGTCAAATGCAATCGAATCATGTTCAGAGCAGCTGAAAGTAAGTCAAATAGCTCAAGTGCAGAGCATGCTAAAAAGAAAAGTATTTTTCAATCTATCATCTCAACAAAGCATTCTCCTGGGAAGATTTAGGACATAGCTTTCATCCAGCTTGTGGTAGTTCGTATTTTAGTCCTGAAAACGTGGAGAATGAACAAAACAAGAAAATGTGAACAACAAGCGTGCCTGTAAGGAATTTTTACTGGCAACAACGCAAATCCTGGAACTCGTCTTTCACCTGTGAACGCTGCACAGACACGCTCGCTTGTTCACTACAGGGTTTCTCGAACAACCTCTTCTTCGTCGCAGGGTCTTAGTTCTTTGTTGGCCTCAATGCCCTTAAGAATGTGAGGCAGAGAGACCACCAGCTCCCACTGCAGACCAGGAAGGAGACAGGGAAGCTGCTTAAAGGCCTGTGCCACCTGCAGCACAGACCCCTGAAGAACGGGAAGATTCTCAGCACACCAGACAATGAAGGGATGGGGGAGGGGCGTATTTATCCACCGATTGCTCAACCAAGAGACCCGGTGTTCTCAATCTTAATTCGATTGAGGGGACTGAATATCACAAGGACTCGGGATGGTATTTTGTGGGCAGGAGTTCAGGTGGCCTTAAGAGAGGTTAACTAATTAGACACTACATTTTAGTTCCTCTTCATTAGAAAGGACTGCCAAGAAGAATTAAAGTGCACTTTGTAACTCATTTTGATTGCTTTTCCTCATGACCCCTACCTGAGCTGAAACGTGGAGGTAAAGGGAGAGGGAAGAGCTGGAGGTCAGAAGACAGCTTGCAAATAGCCTGGCATCCCAGCAGAGGCACGGACAGTTCCCCAGGGAGCAGCTCCAGGCTCAGACCCCACGGGCGCACGCAGGGGGACTCTAGGTAGTACAGGCTGATGAAAGCGCGCAGCCCCCAGTGCCGTGGAACTGGAGGATGAGTAGGGGAAGCAGGGAGGCTCCGGAGGATGTAAAGGTTGCGGGAGCCAGACCTGCTTCGAAGCCCGCCCTGGGGTCTACCTCAGCCCCCAAAACCCGGAGCTGAGAGCAGGTTTCCAAAATCACTCTAGACTTGCGGGCAACAATTGGATGTGGGATCGGGAGCAGTGTGAAGTTGAAGGGACCCAGGCGGAGAGGCAGGTGGGGGCCCTTCCGGGGCAGGCTCCAGGCACCGAGCAGCGTTCAAGATAAAGGCTCAGAGATTACGGTGACATTGTCCGCATCCCACCTGATCCCTGCCACTGTCCTGTGCGGTGGACACGGCAGTATGAACGGCTACGGCCACTTTACACATGGGGGAAAGAAAGGCTCAGTGAGGTGCGAAGATCACAAGAGCAAAAACCTGCCGACCAGTTTAGGCCCGCGGGCGCCCAGGGGCTGCGGAGGCGAGAGCAGGAGCGCGCGGGAAGCTTCCTAAAGAAACGCCAGGTTTTGCCTCCGCTCATTTTCTCTGCCCCCTCTGTGCTTGCACCCTAGTTAGCACCACCTCGAAGGCAATGAAATACCCGACGGCCCAGTCTTTCAGTTCCTTGGGCGCTGGTGTTTTTCAGTGCGATTCCCCAGCGATCAGGCCGGCCGGAGCCGGGAAGCACAGGTGCGCTCCCGGTGTGGTGGTGTCCTTACACTCGGGAACTGCAAAGCCTCCGGTGCACCTGACCCCAAGGGGACGTTAGGTGGTGGCCTCTCCTTTTCCCTTATTCTCCCCGCTCCCCCCATTCACTTCCTAGGGGTGCCAATGGCTTCTTGAGTCTCTCTGCCTCTCCCCATTTTCCGGCCATCCTATTCCAAACGGAGAACTCGCACAGTAGGATGGGTGGGCCCCCGGGAGAGCGAGCTGAGAGGGGCTCGGACATTGAGTCATTCAGCAAATCTTGTTTGAGTTCGCTCCCTGTTCGGGGCGGGGCAGAGCGGAATAGGGCGCCGGTACAACCTGGTGGGGAGAGAGCTACGCGCGAATGGCGGGATGATGAGCTGGGACGGTCTGAACTGTAGGCGTCAGAACTCGGCACTTAGCGGTTAACGACTTCTCTAGTGCAAGTGTACGGACCACTCTCCCACGGACCTTGGCCTCGGGGGCAAGCGCTTCTCCAAACTCTCCCCTAGGGTGGGAGTCACGCCCGAGTCACAAGCGACCGGGCCCACCCCCTGCGTCCCCGAGGCGTGCTCTCCGCGGGCAAGTCCCTAGAAAGGGAGCTGAAGGCTCGAGCTCCGGGAGGCAGTTCCACGCTCTGCACTCCGGGATCCCGCGTTTGTCCGCGTCACCCTGCCGCCGCCTCTGAGAGGGGCACCCTGTTGGCGTAGACCTAATAAGGGGTCCTGCCGATGCCAGCCCAGCTGGGCCGCCACAGCAGCGGCTTCCCGCCCGGCACCTCCCACCGCCTGCTTCGCCCCTCCCCTCTCCTGACCCCGCGTCCTCCGCAGCGGGTTCAATCCCCGCGGGCAGCCGGAGCGCCGCAGCTGGTCTGCGCTCACGCTCCCCACGCCCTTGCAGCGGAGACCCGGCCGGGGACACCTGCGCGCCTCCGGCACCTCTCCGGGGCGACCGCGGAGGGCTAACTGGGCATGCTCAAGAGCGGGGCGCCGGGGCACCGTGGCAGCCAAGCGCATGCAGTCGCCGGGCCGGGCGCCGGCCGTCCAGGGGCGCGGTGCGCAGGCGGCCGCTCTCGCCGACGCCCTGGCCAGCCTGGACAGGACGACGGCCAGGATGGCCTCCCTGGCGGCATACGGTAAAGGCGGGCGGTCGCGGGCTCTCGGGGCGGCTGGGGCGGGCCCTGGAAGCCATCCTGTAACCCCGGGAAACTTTGGGGTTCGGCTCCGGGAAGGTGGGGAACAGAGGGTGTCGGCCGCAGCGCGCGCCGGCTTGGGGGACTGATGCTCTGCGGGGTTGCAGGCTTCCCGGACCCTGGAAAAGGGGTGTTTGCAAAAAGAGTCGGTGAAGTAAAAACGCCTGAAATCTAGAAGGCATCTGGGAGCTTTGGGACCCCAGAGATACCCAACTCGCTTCAGACCACCAAGGGGAAGGGATGCGGTGTTAAGACCGTTTTAACGGTGCGTGGCTTGGAGTTCGGAGATCTGCGTTCACTCAGCGCCTATCTTGTCCCTGACTGACCTTGGGGAAGTTATTGAAACTTTTCTGTTCTTGCATTTTCTCCATCTGTCAATTAGAGATGAGGATATCTCTCCGACAGATGCTATGGGGTAAATAATATACACAAAATGTTTTTAATGCAAAAAAAAATCAGCTAGGAAAGAAAAATTCCATGGAAATACAAAGCATTATCCCTCCCTCCTTCTTTATTTCTGGGTAAAGAAATCTATGTGTCTATTTTTTTTAAAGGCATTGAACAGTTCTGATGGAAAACAAAATCACAGTGTAGAAGGTTTCAGAGTTAGAAATCCGAGTGGGCTGGGGAAGCCCAGGAGGCTTTTTATCAGTATTCCTGCTTGCGTGGAAAAAGCGGTTCTCTGTAGTCCTTTATCAGAGATGCTGCCGAGACTGGATTATAAAAGGCAGACACTCAACTAGACTCCCTCCCTTCCCCTGCTTGCAGTCAGTGGCTGTGATAACATCGAGTTTTGGCATTTTAAAGGTGAAGGTAGTGAGCAATTGTTGGGGAATGTCCTGAAGGGACAGCCTCAGGCCTGGAGTTGGTGGGAGAGAAACTGCTGCTCTTTGCCACGGAGGCTGCTTTCCCCAGGCCAGGATGTGCCCTGCTCATTTTCCCAAGGTTAAGGAGGTTGGTCTCTCTTTCTTAGGGCTTAAACTGCTTCAGATGATCACTCAGGTGGCTCTGAGGGTTTGCAATTGATGCTTGGGAACGGCTAACAAATTGTGGGCTGGTTACAAATTGAATGCTAGTGGCATTTTTTTTTTTTTCTCCTTTCTCAGAGCATTTTCTGCTGGGTTAGGAGTTGTTCTTGCCCCAGCTGCCCAGGTAACACACCATTGTCAGTCTTGGGTAACCCCCTGGGGGTAATTTAACTGTCACTAATAGGCTTACACAATAATCATTTCTGTAGATTTCTAGAAGCTCTGAAAGCTTAATGGGTCACCCAGGTGCAGTAAATGAAGGCAGAAGTAGTGGAACTGGTTTTGAAGAGCACATATGTTTCAGTAATTAAAGGGTAAGAGTAGCAGATTTTTTTGGCAATTAAGAATTACACAGTTTTGTCTTTAGAACCTTAGAGGGAACTGAAACATTTAAATAAATATCATATAGAATTTGTACTATTTTAAGTATGTTCTTGATGGTGAATACACTTGGCAGGTTCTTTGATCTGTAGCAGGGCGACCCCAGATGAGACAGGATGAGTGAGTGAGTCTGGCAGGGTTTTCAGCCTAGTTGACAAGTTAAGGGAAAACAAAGTTGAGCACCTGGAATTTACTCCTCACCCGCTGGATGCTATTTAGATCATTATCTGATGAGAGCATGGGGCAGCTCTGGAACCTTCCACAAATCACCTCCGAAAATCAAACTGCTTTAAAAATGTCTGCTTTCGATTCTCTTGGATTTGGGTTTAGATATCATGAGGGGAGGGATGATCTAAGTTTCTTGCCTGGAATCTGTAGGGTTCCATTTTTATGTTCATTTGCTGGGTTGAATAAGTGCCTTGGGTCCTAGCTCTCGCATGGGGGCTTCCAAGAGAATGGACAGTTCCCCTGTAGACTGTGTGTTTTTGGTTCCTAAGACGAGAGAGAAATTTGGCTTCCATATGCATTTTGTTAGGAGCAGCTTCCCGTAAACCTCATTAGCTTCCCATCTAAATATGTGTTTTTGATCCTCTATTGGAACACACTCTTTCTGTACTTTAGCTTGAGTTTTTACATTCAGGTAGCCATCTAGACTCCTATATTCTAGAAATGTGGAATGAGATTAGGGAAATCAATAACTATACTATGCCCTCTAAAAAATGTATGTTCAACGAAGGACACAGTTTTTTAAATTCTGTTTTTTTTTTTTTTTTTTTTAATGCTTTGATGTTTTGTACTCAATGCTGATTTTTTTCCTTTCCTTTTCCTTTCAATGGTTTAGGTTCTTAACTGTTTTTAGCTCATTATATAACCATGTGCATGAGACCAATGATGGATGACAGGTCTCTTTTAGAGAGAAATGCCTGGGACTTGATTCGTTCTTGGCCATGCAAAAGAAGACACAGGGCCGTGTCCCAGGCTGAACCAGGAAGGGACTTGCGGTTGGACCTGCCAGCCTGGCATTGAGCTGTTAGTTTCAGATCTGAGGAGGCTTAATACAGGGCCCGAGGAACTTGTAGAACACAGTGGGGTGATTTCAGATAGGGAAGGCCTCTCTGAGATATTTGAGCAGAGAACTAAATGAAAGAAAGGAACAAGCCATTCTATTATGCAGAGAAAGAACATTCCCGGCAAAGGGAACAGTAAGTGCAAAGGCCCTGGGGCAGGCAAGAGCTTGTCATATTCAAGGCTAGCTGGGAGGTTAGTGTGGCTAGAACAGAGTGTGCAAGTAGAAGACAAGGAAATGCAGTCAGAGCAAGTATTGTTGTTATAATACGATTCTCTCTCATTTTCCCCCACCTATTAAATTACATCTTTTTTGTGGACTCTTCCTTCTGTTTATGTTGGTGTTTGCCTGGGTTCTGTCCCTGACTTTATAATCCCACTCTCAACCATGAGTGTGACATTGATGAGAAATCTATCAAGTGTGAGACAATGGCCCCAAGGGCAGTCAGTCTCTTAGCGGGAGGCCTGTGAACTGGGGCCACGAAGTTTTCTGCATTGTAAGTTGAAGGGTGGGGTGTGCTGGGACAAGAACAAAAATAATGGCCCTTTGTGTGAATGATCTCATTTCAGTCTCACGGCAGCCTTTAAGAAATCAGTCCAATGTTAGCCCCATATTCATCCGAAGAAACTGAGGCACTAACAGATTGAAGAATTTACTTAGCCTCACATAATGAGGGTGGAGTCCAAATGCAGGTCTGAAGACTTTGGCTGTGGGGTCTGGGGCTCGGGGTAGTTAGGAAGATGCAGAAAATGAATGAATATGTGTGGGTAATTCCAGGTGCAAGGTGTGGTTTGAGCAAAATCAAAAAGGCAGCGGACGACCAGAAGTTCAGGACCTGTGTTTGGAAAGGGGTACAGGCGAGGAGTGTAGTGAGAGCTAAGTGTAACCCTGCAACACGGGAGTGGAGAGAGGCAAAGGGATGAGACCCTAGGACACAGTTTCTGCTCCTGTGACTCCTGATCAAAACCACCACCTCCAAACTGCTCTCTAGTGTGTGCTGCGCTTGTACACCCAGCTATCTGCCAGACTTCTCTACCTGTGTGCTATTCTAACATCTGAAACACAGTGTGTCCAAAACGGAAGTCCTCTCCCACTCTCGTTTCCTGTGGAATACCTACAACTGCTGAGCTCAGACTGTCCCCCAGACTGTAGCCTGGATCCAGGGAACCAGAGTAAACAAGATCTTGCTGTTTCTGTCACAGACAGCAGGGTCAGCTGGAGAACAGATTCCTAAACTGAGAATTATAGTGCACTGTCGTAGGGGAGGGGCTGGGGGGAGTGAGGGATAGGTCAGGAACGGTTACCTGGAGGAAACTGTTAAAAGGCCAGCAGGGAGAAGGAAGGCATTCCAGGGAGGGGCCCCAGCATGAACAAAGATGAAAGGGAGAGGTGGTAGGGGCTTAGAGGCAGCTTCTAGCAGCATGACACATTGGTGATGCATGGCATCCAAGCTAGGACAGGCTGTCAGGGGCCAGTGTGCACTATTCAGTTACCCAGGTCAGAATTCTGGAGTCCTCCCTTTCTATTATGTACTCATAGTGACCTTGGGTAAATTAATTCACATCGTGTGCCTCGGTTTTCGTATCTGTAAAATAGGGTCACTATGACGCTTACCTGCAATAGTACTTGTAAATGCAAATGAGTGGTATATAGTACTCAGTAAGCCTTACCTATTATTATCAACTGCCTCTCCCAGCCAGAATACTCTCCATCACCAAGTTCTATTGATTCTTTTTCCTTAAAGCCTTCCTCTGCATTCTGTTCTCCTTGCCCACTGCTCTTAGGCCAGACCAGGCGACCATCACTGTTCTCTCTGACTGAGTTCTCCCTGCCCCTAGCCCTGACCCCTCCTGATCCCACTTGCAAACCTGATCCTGTTACTCCTCTGCTTCAGACTCTTCAAGGGCTCCTCTCTGCTCACAGGTCAGAGTCTAACCTCCCTGGTTTGGCAAGCAAGGCTCTCCAGGGGCCGACCACCCTCCTCCGGCATCCCGAGGCCCAAGCACCCCACTTTCTAGGGTTGGGGGTGTTTTAGTGTGGCTGATTACACCAAGTTTTCTCAGGCGCCTGGACCTTGCTCATTCCCCCTCCATCCTGACCCTCCCCATCTGACTTGGCTCCTCCCTTGGGACCTCTTAGGGGGAGTCCTCCCTGCAACAGCCTTCATTTTGGACTATAAGGAGCACTCTGTGCTGTGGGTTGTAAAAGCCCAAAGGGCACACAGTAGGTGATCCATACCTGACTGTCCGACTCACTGAAGGATAGAGAGAAGGGTACTGCGGGGGCGGGGGCAGTACACCATGCACAAGTGGTTAAAACCCCGTGTTCCTATTGCAAATAAGCAAAATAACTTTCATCATTGAACAAACAAAAGAGCGAATATGTCCACACTATGCAGTAAAATCTGATGCATCGCAACTGACCAGAAGTCATGATTTAGCTACGAAATCAACCCAAAGGGCTCTGTGATGACCGCCCTTGTTTTCGCCCTCCGCCACCTGGCACGCCTGTCACTACTACACAGTCTAGACACCCACGGTCAGCACCGCTTAGGGTCCTTTTGATTAAGAAGCTGAAGCAAAGCACATACAGATTGTCCTTTGATCTTTAGCCCTTCACATTTTAGAAGTTTCTTTCTGTGGTAAATTAAAATTTTATTTTGATCCTTTGAAGAAACATTTTAATCTATTCCTTTAACACATTGTGTTCTTTGTAACGGGCCTGTGGCTTTTCTATTAGAACATAGTCCTAGACAAACAGCCCACAGCTACCAAGGAAGTTTCTAGAACAAACAATTCACTGTATGTTTTGCGAGGTACTATTGTAGTTCTAGAAATAAAAACAAACAAAAAAACTGTTTTCATGAACTTTATGTTGTTCTGGGAAAATTGGAAACAGAATAGGATTTTCCACACCGAATGGAGTAGGTACAAGTAGGAAAGAAAGAAAAGGCTTCTCTTTCCTCAGGGTTCGTGCCTGCGAGAGTGGAATCAAAGGGAAGCTGAGATAATTGAGGACCAGGCACAGTGTTGAGAGTGCAAGGACAGTGATTAAAGTATTTGAAAGCTTACTATAGACTCTGGCAAATACTTATGGTGCCTTCTGTGCCTTAGAGCCAGGAACTACCATCAGAAGACGTACCAGGGGCGGCCCTGCTGTCCAGGAGTGTGGGTCTAACCCGGGCCGTGGAAGCACGGAGGACCGTGCCACTACGGTCTCCTCCTGCCGTTGCAGAAATCACATAAAAGAGCAAATGCAGAAGTTTTGTGAAAACCTAGACGGCCCTGTAGCAATGTCGTGCTTACTGTCTTTATTGTACCCAGTAGTGTTAAAGAGTCTGTTTTTATAGGAAAAGCTCGGGTGAGTGGAAACACACTGTCTAGACTTTGGCTCATCAGCACCTTAGAGAGACCTGCCGAAGCATCAGTTCCCACCTGGGGGCCAGCCCAAGTCTACCGCATGTGGAAGGCAGGCGGCAGTTTCTGAATGAATGCATTCCAGTCACAAAATAAAGGAGAAAGTTGAGGCCCGTTTAAAAAATATCTTCCCAAAGAATTTATCCTGAACCTTTTATCATTTATTGACCCTTTTTTATCTTTAATAATGCTTTTTGCCTTAAAGCCTTTTTCATCTGAAATTTAAAAGGTTTCTCCACCTTTCCTTTGGTTAGCGTTTGCTTGTTTTATATTTTTATGTCTTTTACAGTAAACATTTCTGTGTCCTTATGTTTGAGGTGTTTTTCTTATGAACAGCATTTAGTTGATTATTTTTAATTTTTTTAGAAACCCATCTCAATCTCTTAAATAACAAATTTATACCATTTACATGTATTGTTATTACAAATATATGTGAACTTAATTCTACCATTTTACTTTGTGTTTTGTTTTTGTCTTACGCTTTATTCTCATTTATTTCCTCTAAGTTGAATTTTCTGTTACATCTTCTCTCCCATTCTTCCCCACCATCTCTCTGCCAGCCTATCCAACATAACAAACTGGTTTGGAGATGTTGTCTATTTCTCTTGTTTTAATAATTATCTGGGCACTTTCACTTACATTTTAACATATCTTACATTTTTTCACTACATTTCATTTAAGTAACTCCAAATTGAACCTGTCAACCTTTCCCCTGAATAGTCCCTCGACTTTGCCTGCCCAGCTCCTGGCTGGTGTACTACTATTATTTACTATTTGAGTTCTTTTTTTTTTTTTAAAAAAACCTCTCAAATTAGACACTATGATCATTTAATGTTGACAGTTTTCATTTCCATTTGCCTACATATTTACCAGAATTACACATTCAGTGGAATGTCATAAATAGGCTTGGGACTGGCTTTCTCACTGTGGTTAAGATGCAAGGTAAAATAGTTTGAATGTTGAGATGGGTCTAATTTTTGTTGTTGCTGGAAGACCATACAGTTCACGAGTCCATGCAAAATAATTTGTGACAAAATGTGTTAATTTTGTCGCACGTTTCTGTTAGGTTGGCCTCTGACAACAGCACACACGAGATGGTGTCTGTCTGGTTCCCTATAGAACCTGGATGCTTATTAGCACATCAGATAAAAGACCGTCAACAGTGTGGCACCAGGCATGGCAGGAGTCCACCCAGCCAGCTTGCGATAGGAATCTGGCCTCCTTCTGTCTTTAAGTCAGGAGCGCAGGTGTGGTTTGTGATACAGTCTGTGCTGTGAGTCAGCCAGGCAACTGCTCCGCTCGCTGCCTGCTGAGCAGCCCGGCACCGAAGAACCAACAGGAGTCACACACAGTAACTGTGCTATTGACTCAGCTTTTATTGAATGCAGGTTTGCTCAGAGTAGAACATCAGCACACTTTAATATCCTACTCACACTCTAACAATCTCAGAGAATTGTAACACGCACAGCAATCAATGGGGGATAATGAACCTGAGTCCCAGAGTCTCAGTCTGCAGGGCGGGGAGGCAGCATCTTGCAGGGAAGGATCTCCGGAGCCAGGTGGGCAGCAGGGCAGACCAAGTCCTCAGTCCAGCGGGGCAGAGCCTTCGGAGGCCGGTGCCAAGGGAGAGCAGCGTGGCATGGGGCAGCACTCTGGTGTGCGGAGCTCACCTGTCTCAGCAGTGGTCTGCAGCCTGCCTCCGTTGTACCTTGGAAGTGGTGGACTCCAGCCTTCTGGGTCTTTTGATAAGTGTCTGGGCAGCCCTGATGCCAAGTAGGGGGGTTTGCCCAGGAGCCTATCTACAGGTGGTCCCCCTCTGCAGACATGGCCACTCTGACCACGTGTGCGGATATCTTAGTGTGTCTCCTTGCCAGATGTGTCTGCTCTGACTTAAGTAGTTTCCCCTCTTGAACCAAAGTGTCAGGGCTGACTGACAGCCATTTTGGTTGACATGAGTGACTCCACTTTGTTCTACATACTTTATGCTCTCATGATCAGAGCAATGCCAGTTTTTGGTCCTGCTCTCCACACTCCGCCTCTCTTTCAAATGTTTGCCTAGTCAAGATAAACCTGGGCTTCGATTTTCCCGCTTTGTGACTTTTCAGAAGTGTGACTCGGATCCAGTTGCTTCCTTTTGCGACCCTCTAGTTCCTCATCTGGTGGCGGATAATCATAGCTACCTTCAGTGAATTGTTTTGAAGCTGAAATAAAATAATGGATGCAAGTGAAATAACGAATGTTTAGCACAGTGCCTGGCAAGGAGAAAGTCATCCAAGGCTACCGCCTTCTCATTTTGTTAGTTGTTTTCTCAGAATTTACATTTCTCGTTGGCCCTGCCATGATTCCTGCCCCTCTTTATTCCTTAAACAAAACATTACTGGGTGGTGTGCCTTACATACAGGCAGGTGGGTAAGACAAAGTCATACTATAACAAATCATTACGTAGTGTCTGCTGCGTGACCGCCACCTTGGACAAGAAACCAAGCCTTCCCGCAGCACGGAGCCCGCCCTGCCCTCCCCTGCCCTCCCCTGCCCTCTCTGCGATTCCGGCTGCCTGCTTCCCCGCCCAGTGGCGCCCGCAGGCCGACTTCTGTGCTGATTATTGGGATGCTGCACCATCCCTGTATGCCTCTGTAAAGAATGGGATTTAGTTTGTTGTGACGTTTTCACAGATAGAATCCTGTATTGTTTTGGGTTGCCTCTTTCATTTAACACTATGATTGTGAGATCCGTCCACAATATTTGGTGGAGCTTTACTTCGTTTTCTTTGCTGTAGGGTGTCCCATTTTGTGTATAGCTGTGGTCTTTTTAAGTATAAAATAAAAATAATAGCATTAAATGAACACTTTTTATGTGCTGCCTTTTAAGGTAGGTACCTTTATTATTCCTATTGTACATGCGAGGGAACGGAGCCACCGAGAGATGAAATCATGTCCCCAAGGGGTGGCACCGGGTGTCTAATCTAAATACTGACTCCAGAGTTCACCAAGTTCATTGATCTCATTCAGAGTCTCAGGTTTTTCTGTTAGTTACCTGATTTTAAAATATGTAACTGCATTTGGTTCCTAAAGGATTAAATGGATATTTAAGCTCTTCTGTGCAATCTTTCATCTGTGTTTAATTCCTACACAGAGGACGCACGTTCCTTTATTCAGAGGTACCTCGTGCCTTAACTGCCACCTGCCTTTGTACTTTTGCTCTTTGAGTCTTTTTGAAGTATTGCCACCAAAATTATGCCCTATTTTTACCAGTCAGATATGATTCATATTTCAGTAGTTTTATTTTGAACTCTTTTTTGAAACAAAAAAGATTTTGTTTATTTATTTTTAGAGATAGGGGAAGGGAGGGAGAGAAGGAGAGAAATATCAGTGTGTAGTTGCCTCTCGCGCGCCCCCTACTGGGGACCTGGCACATAACCCAGGCGTGTGTCCTGACTGGGAATCAATCCAGCAAGCCTTTGATTCCCAAGCTGGCACTCAGCCCACTGAGTCACACCAGCCAGGGCTATATTTCAATAGTTATACTAACAAATTTATTCATAGCCTCTTCCAGGCATTCATTCTGAATTTAGGTATTCTGCTTCTTTGTCGATTACTAATTCCTCAGTATGTTTTTCTCCTTCATTTGTCTTTTCTTCTCCCCATCCGCAGGCATTTCTGTGCTTGTAAACCTCAGTCAGTTTCTCTCTGCTTTTTCCTCCCTCTCCCTGCTTTCTCTCTCTTGCCACCTTTGATGCCATTGACCTTGTCCCTTGAAGGTCTCCTCACTTCCAAAATCTTTTAAGGATAGATTATGAGTGAAGTATTTAAAAAGAATTTGGAATGACAACTTTAGAGTAGTTTGATATGCTTTTAGGTCTGGATTTTGTTGATTCAGCTCATTCCACAAATATATACTGAGTTATTTGCTAACTATGCATTTGTAGAGCTGAATTATTTTTATTAACCATACCTCATCCCTCCTCTCCCCCCCACCCCCACCAAAAGTCAGATAGGCGTTACTGTCACTGTTTTCAGGTGGAAAACAATACTAAAAGAAGCCAAAATGGAAAAAAGTGAAGAAACAATTACCATTCATTTAAAAGCAAAAATTGTCTTCGTGTTTCTTCTGGATGGTGAACATGGGTACTAATGTAGGTCTTTCATAAAAGCAAAGTGGTGCCTGACCAAGTTCAAGGGGTCTGTGTGCAGCAGAACTGGGCTGCAGACGCACGTCGGCTGCCGCCCAACCTGCTGCCTTTTGTCTGTGAGCTCAGCAGCCTCTAATGAGGTTACAGCTAAGAGGAAGGGGGAATGGCCCTTGGTTTATTCTTTAATTTCAGGCGCTCCTTTTTTCTTTCAACCACTGAACATGGGTTGAGGATTTGCCTTATGCCAGGGACAGTTCTAGGCTCTGGGAATGACACTCGTCAAGCGCCCCTGGGTCTGTCCTGGCCAAGCACATGGTTTCAGAGACATGGAAACCAGTACAGATAGTCGCTGCTTTTCAAAAGCTCACCTTGCACCATTTTGCTTTTATGAAAGACCAGCATTGGTACCTGTTTCCGCTAACTGAACGAAACCTGAAGAGGATTTTTGCTTTTAAATGAACGGTAATTGTTTCTTTGCTTTTAGTCCATTTTGGCTTACAAAAGTTTTCATCGGAATGCTCTACTTTTGGATAGTGGGAAACTGTACGGACACACCTTGTTTTGTTTCGCTTCTCTTCACAAATACTGTGTTTTTTTTTTTTTAATATTGTTGTTCAATTACAGTTGTCTGCTTTTACCCCCTACCACTCCCCCCACCCCAGCCATCCCCCACCTCCCTCCCTTGCTTCCACCCCACCCCCCTGCTTGGTTTTGTCCATGTGTCCTTTACAGTACTTCCTGAAAACCCTTCCCCCCATTATCCCCTCCCACCTCCCCTCTGGTTACTGTCAGATTGTTTTTAATTTCAATGCCTCGGGTTATGTTTTGTTTGCTTTTTTTTCTTTTGATGATTAGGTTCTGGTTAAAGGTGAGATCATATGGTATTTGTCTTTCAGTGCCTGGCTTATTTCACTTAGCATAATGCTCTCCAGTTCCATCCATGCTGTCGCAAAGGGTAGGAGCTCCTTCTTTCTCTCTGCTGCGTAGTATTCCATTCACAGATCCTGTGTTTTTTATACATAGAAGGTTTCTGGCAACCCTATCAGCACCTTTATTTCAACAGTCTCTAATGATGGTTATTTTTTAGCAATAAAATATTTTTAAATTATGTTATGCACATTTTTTTAGACACAATGGTACTGCACACTTAGACTGCAGTCTACTGAGAAGCCAGAAAATCTGTGTGCCTTGCCTTGTTGTGATACCGGCTGTAGCATTGTGGTCTGGAGCCAGACTCGCACTGTGTCCCAGGTGTGCTGGCATGATCCCACCTGCTCAGTGCTGCTGGCGGTGTGCCCCTTACTCAGGAAGGATGCTGGAGACTGGAGATGGTCTGGGGGTGATCCTCAGAGGAGGAGTTGGCCTCATGCACTTGCTAGAATTGTATTTCCTACTTTCAAATAGCTTAAAAATATTTTTTTGCATTTTCCCTCCCTGTTTGTGGACCTGCAGTAAGCGGCCTTATTGTGGCCACAGAGGGCCACCACTGTGTTTCTTTGGCTCACCATCTGCTTTTGTGGATACTTTCCAACTGCTTTCACACCTGGTCACATGCAGCGCCCCTGCAGACCACTCCCACTTCCTGCCTTCTCTGATCTGGGTCCTGCAGTTCACTCCTAACAGCGCTCACCTACAAAACCATCTTCTCCACCAACTTCATAACACTCTTTTTTTAGTCTGTTTCCAGAGATCCCTTCTCTGAATGCATTTGGCTAATTCTTTATAATTATTTTCTCCCGCACACCTATACTTTTCACCGTTATGCATCAGTTTCAAAGTTTTCCAGTATCACATAACAAAACATTCTGGTATTTCCTTCTGGCAAGTTTTGCAACCATTACTATAATGATTCTTTGTCTCCGACCTGTAGTGTTTTATATCAGATGATACTATGTATTGATTTTGATGTTTTGAAATCAGTTATTTATGCCCTGCCATGTTTCATAAACAATTAGAAGTAGTTCTCCTCTGGATTTGAGCTCTGTTCTGCCACATGCCGTAGTGTGACCCCCAGCCAGGCCCTCCGCGCCGCTGGAGTCTCAGCCTTTCCATCACAGACGTGGGGTGGAGTCTGCCCCTTTGTGCCTGGTGCAGGAGATGATGTGGGTGCAATGCTAAGATGTTATGTGAATGGGAGATTTGCATTTCTTTTGCCCCTTCTCTCTAGAGCATTTCTTGTTCACAGTCCTGGGGAATCCAGTGCGGTTTGCTGCTGCACTTTTAGCCTTGAAGGGAGTTATGTCCACTTCCCTCTGTGCCACTTCACGTCTCCCCTGGTTTGGCTGCCGGCTTCTCATCAGTTTATTGCAGCTGCCTCTTAGAGGAGCCTTTTTGCCCTCCTGTCCTGTTTTCCATGCCCCTCCCCACCCCAGTACTCTTCAGCCTCCATTATAGTAACTGCAACATTGAATTGAAATTATCTGTGTGGGTAGTCCGGGTTGTTTGTTGAAATGTTCTGAGTGCCTGGCACCTAGCACCCCCTAAGCATGATGACCGGAGGAGTATGAGATGCAGAAAGCTGGTTCATTTATGCAGTTACATAGTTACACTGTGGTGGCAGGGTCTCCCAGAATATAATTGGCCTCTTTTATTTTCTTAACAGACAAAGACGTGAGCAGCGGGAGTTATAACCTTTCCACCGCCACGACAGGCAGCTACTACAGCTGTGTCAGCCAGATCACCATAGGTGAGAAATTGTGTTATTTTGTTTTATTAAATTTATTATTGCCTGGAAGGGTGGGGGGTTTGAGCACTAAGGGAGGAGTGAGTAGAAAATGCAGTCACAAGAGCATTTATTTTCAGAATCAGCACTTGCTTAGGGATGCACTTCCTGGGCGCCCTCTTGTGGATCCTCATTGCATTTACACAGAAAAGGATAGAGGAGGCAGGGTGGTCCAGAGAGATTTTAAAAATCTGGGTTTGCCCATATTTTCGTCATTTGCTTTAACTCTTTCATTGGTGTATCACCTGCATGGCTGTCTGCTTAATATTAAAACTGGATTACTTTTTAAGAGTTATGTTCACCTAGTTTAAAAAGAAATTTTATATCACCACTCTAAATAGAAAACGTACATTAGTTCCCATAAGTGTGTGTGAGATGTACGCGTACAATAACAACAAATCAGCCCTGTTGAGTGCTAGCTCTGCTGTGTGTACTGGCGGCCCTGTCCCCTGACTGCCGAGAAAGTTAGTCTGCAGCTTGGGGCCAATTGCTTTCGATCCCTCCCCTTTTTGATGGGGGACCCTTCCAGGAGGCGGTGGGATGCTGTGTGCTCACCAAACCCTCTCTCCCAGCTGCCTTCCTCCTCAGTCTTACACATGTTTTTTTTTTTTTTTTTGGTCAAAAAGGGCAGTGTGACCCTGATTACTTTTCTGTTTGTCGAATCCATCCTCTTCATTCCGCACCCTTTCAAAATTTTTTTGTTTCCAGAATCTTGGCCAGTGCCTTAGAAGAAAAATATGCTGATGATAATCGCAGCTGACATTATTTGTTCTGCTTACATGCTAGTTGCTCTTGGCTCTTGATATATATTATTTTACTTAAACAGGACTCTCTGAGGAAGGTACTCTTACTTCCCCATTTTACAGATGAGGAAACCTGCTCTTTGCCACCCAGCCAGAAACAAATGTGCCCAAGGTTGGAATCTAGGTCTGCTCGACGTGAAAGCTCACGGTTTCTCAAATTCCAGCAACGGGACCCCTGCAAAAAGAAACACTAATTATGAACCTCTCAAATGGATTCAAATTATTTTTACCATAAGGATACTTACATATGTTCAGACGTAAGCCTAAGTTTATCCCTATATCGCAAATAGCCATCAAATCAAATCAAATTTGCCAATACATTTTAAAACACTGTAAAGCAAAAACAAAAATAGAAACTTACCACACTGCTTTAGAACGGTGGACGCTATTTTGCTAGAATGCAGACACTGCTTGTAAGGCACTGCGGTACCGGCCGCGGAGGTGCGGACCTAGACACTTACTGCTGGGTGTCCTGTGACAGCTCTGCGCTGCCGCCACCCCTCTTTGTGTAACCCGCTGTGAAGCCCCTGTCAGCGCTCACTCCGGTGAGGTGACGGGCCCTTCGGCGGCGTGAACGTACCGTGACGTCTCCGTCTCTCTCCCTCTCTCGTTAGTGTGCCAGCTGATGCCAACTTGATGGAAGCCCAAAAGCAAACCCAGGCACTAAAATTACATGACAGAGCTTGGTTCACAGTAGGCATCTATTAATTTTGGGGTGATTAAATTAATTTTTAAATGAAAAATTCAAAAAGTTCAAAAAGCTCTTGCAGAGTGCTCCTGGGCCCTGGTTCGAAAACACCAAATAACCTGGAACGTCATTGCTCAAGACATTTGTTAAGCACTGGGAGGCCGCTTTGAGTTCAGACTAGGAGAGTGACAAGGTGAACTCATGGGTGAAAGGGTATTTTAGGAGCGAAGAGAATGGATTTCACGTGAGAGGATCTGGTGTCATAACAGAGAGAGTGGCTATGACTGTAGTCTTGACACGAGACAGTAAAGAACTTGGGAGGTGGGACAAAGGGCAGGTCTGTGGGGAAGGCATGAAGAAGTTGCAAGGACTAGTCACTGACTGGATCTGGGGAAAGACGAGTGTGCCCTGAGATTTTGAGTCAGGGTCACAGCGAGTCCAAACCCTTCCTAGAAGTATAGAAGTCAGGAAGAGGATGTGATGGCCCCAGATTAGACGGGTTGGGTTTGAGGTGCCCATGAAACCGCCCCACCTCAAAATGCCCCACCGGAAATTGGAAGTGAGGGGAGATGGGCCGGAGATGAAGACAACTTTGAGCGTGTGGAGGGCCAAGAGCCAATCTCTGGGGGAGGCACCATTGGGGCAGAAATGATGACAGCAGTGAACTGAGCACACTTCCTGGGAAGACCAAAGAATTTCTAGAAGGGGAGACTGCAGGGAGTTCAAGTTAGAGTCTGCTCTGG
This sequence comes from Glossophaga mutica, assembly GCA_039655065.1. Taxonomy (NCBI): domain Eukaryota; kingdom Metazoa; phylum Chordata; class Mammalia; order Chiroptera; family Phyllostomidae; genus Glossophaga; species Glossophaga mutica. The sequence continues at coordinate 16,412,162 of CM077304.1, read as the reverse complement.
TGACATCCCCGAGAGCCATGTGAGCAGATCGTGGGACACGGACCAGCTCGCAAAGCTCTGAATAAGGAGCGATGAACTGTGACCAGAGACGGCTCTTGTAAGACACTTCTCAGTGAAAGCGGAGGTGCCGGCAGTGAGGACATCTGGTGGGTAAAGCTCTGGGGGCTTTCTGTGCACCCAGCACTGTTCTAGGTACTTCTTTTCTGTTTACTCATTTAATGCTCATGACAGTCCTAAGGTAGATGCTGTTATTTTCTCCATTTTAAACGGATGAGGAAACTAAATCCTCTAGAGGTAAAGAGAGCCACTTGAAGAGACATGGGTAGTAAGAGCCCATGGGATTAGAACCCAGCTAATCTGTCTCCCATTGGACAAGACTTTTGTCACGTGTCATCTTGCAGAGCAGCTGGCTGTGGGCCAAGTGCCCTTTCCTGGTCCAGTTAGTTGTGGCCACCATGTCAAGGTGTTGTGGGTTGCATTGTCTTCCCCCAAAAAGATATATTGGAGTCCTCACTCCTGGTACCTGTGAATGTGACCTAATTCAGAAATGGGGTCTTTACAGATGGAATCAAGTTAAGATGAGGTCACACTTGATGAGGGTGAGTCCTAATCCACTGTGACTGGTGTCCTTATCATAAGAGAAGAAATGCAGGAAGGATCCCCTGTGATGAGGGAGGCAGGGATTAGAGCGACGTGTTGTCAGTAATTGAAGGAATACCAAGCATTGTCTGCAAAATCAGAAGCTATAGAAAGGCATGGAACAGATTCTCCTCTGGGGATTTTGGAGTGAGCTGGGCTCTGCTGACAGCTTGCTTCTATACTGTTAGCTCCAAAACTGTGAGAGAATACATTTCCGTGATTTTAAGCCACCTGGGTTGTGGTACTTTGGTACAGGCTCCCCAGGAAACAAATGTAACAGGTTCTTACTGACCTATGTCATTGCCAATGAAGGGGAGGTGGGTATGACAGCTTTCTCAGAGGTGATGGGATAACGAAAGGTCCCTGAATGTCTCTTCTGTTCCCTGACTCACAATGGCTGAAGCCATAAGAGAATGTATTATTTCACGTAACAGAACGGCCAGAGGCAGGCCTGTCCTGAGGACAGGTGGAGTGAGCTGTCCAGTGATGATGTGATGTACCGTCTCCCCTTTGCTTTCCTCAGAATTTATCTTTGTGGTGGCAGCCAGATGGCTGCCATGGTGCCAAGGATTGCATTTAGACACAACAGTGATCGGAGGGGAAGGAAGTTTGGTGTCTCCCTTCTGCTTTCACTTGCAGAACTGAGAAGCTTCCCTCTGAAGTGCCTCACTGCCTTCTCCTATCTCATTGGGTGGGATTGGGTCACATGATCCCCTTCCCTTGAACCACTCATTGACAAGGGAGATGAGATTCTCTTTAGATGCTCCCCCAGGGGGATGGAGGTGAGGGTGAGGTCCACCTCCCCGAGTCACATGGCTGAGCTGGGTTGGATGACTCTCCGAACGAAATAGGATTTTGATGGGGTGAAGAAGAGCGGAGAGATTCCACACAGGTACCACACAGAGCCCAATGCCCACAGTCTGTTCAGCACAAAGCACTTTCGTAATATTTATTGTAAAAGTAGAAACTAATCCACAACCTCAGACTCAAAGTACTGGTGGGAAGACAGATTGCTGGATCATCCAAGGAGTCCTTGTTTAAAAGCGCCTTCCATTGTCCTTCATCTCCTACACTTCTGTCCTTACAGAAGGGTCGTCTCACACAAAAGTGTCACCTTTGCGAGGGGATTTCACTTCAGGAAATAGCACACTTGTGGATTTCCTGTAGGAACCCATGTCCTTCCCAAAGCAGAGGTGCCAAAAAATTTCCAGAAACAGAAAAATAGAAAAATGACTGCTTCTGAAATCTCTTTATCCACGAAACCCTTAGATAATTCCTCATTTTCTGGTAGTAAGCTCCCATTTTACCCACATATGAGAGATTTAAAAACTTTATAGTTAACATCGTTCTTAAGACAGCTTGCAATTTTGAGTGTTGCTTACATGTCTGTCTTCATTGATTTTGGGTGTGGCCGCAAAGAGAGCTGAGTCCCACTCCCCAGTGGGGACAGGCCAGTGGGTGGGGGAGAAGGGCCAGGCCACCAATGCGACACTCCTGTAACTTGCCTCTTGATACTCGGACTCCAGCTGTTCCTCTGGGTGGTTGGTTGTCCTCTCAAAAGACTTTGACCTCATTGCTGCTTTTAAATTTAGGCTGGTTCCCTCATATTCCAGTGTAATTGTGCAGATCTTATCATACCTCATTTTTATCAATAACGTGGGTTAAAATATTTGCTAATGAACACCATTTTGGAGTAAATGTAATAATTTCCTAAACTTAAAAAAAAACCCAGCTTGTTAGCTATGTGAATAATATCTTTTCAAAATTAAGTATGTGCTATAAACCAGCTATAATTTTCTTTAAAAAAATGGTAAAACCTGAAATTGTGGGTAGTCCACAGTTCCTTGGGACTGTACACAGAATGCTTCGGGAGCTTGGGAATATGAAAAGAGAAGAGGGATTTAAGTGAGTTTTTGAATAAAGCACCCAGGCAAGGGAAAACATGGCCCTGTAATTATTCTTCTTGTGAAAGAATTCTCTGGTGTAAATAGAAAGTAATATGTTTTCACGTTTTTAATAAAAATATAATGGAACATCAATTTAAAGAGAGCATTCTGGAATTCCCTTCTGTGACTCAATGCACCCTTAGCAGGTATGGGAGATCCAAGAATACTGATCACAAAAAGTAAATTTGCATCAGAAGTTCAGTCCGGCAAACATACTCAGGGCTAGTCCTGGGTCAGTAGTATTCACCCTAGTCTCCCACTGTGGCCCTGGCTCCTTGCAGTCTGAACATTGAGAATTTGTGTTCTCATTGAATATCTCCAGAGGCCCCAGAGCCCTTGCTCAAGAGAGATTCACTCACTGTCGCTGCATTCCAATTAGTCACCTTTTAGGAAGGTCACCTGCTAAGAAGGGTTCGAACAATCCAGTGAGCCTGTTCTAAAGTTTCCCTTTCCTTGGGCATTCTGGTCAACCAAGATTCTTCAATGAAAAGTTATTCAGAAAATTGTTCAGAAGTGGGGACTGTTTCCCCACAAACTGCCCTTACTAGACTCTGAGCTCCTTAATAGAACCGGCTGGGCCCCTAGCACATAGTATGTGCAAATAAACGTAAGTTAAATAAGTGAACAAGATCTGCCAAGTGTGATGATTTTAGCCTGCATATTTGTAAAGTAACATTTATCTTTGTCCTGAGTGGCGTTTAATTTGACTCACTGATAAAACGCTCTATAGCATAAGGCTTCTACTGCTGCTCCTGACCTAATGTGTTTGCTCTCTAGGTTATGACATTTCTGGGCCTGTTGCGATTGGGCTCACCCACTGGAAAAATCCTTATGCTCAAGGCCGACCTACCCTCCCGTCAGATCTGCCTCTCTTCATCTCCAAAGATGCAGGCATCCCCGTGTATCACCAGACCCTCACCCGCAAGACTGAGCTGGCCACGCCTTTGTCCTGCCCAGCCTCTCTGTCCATCACTCCAGTGCCTTCTTACAGTAGCAGCAGCCAGGAAACCCTGAGTCAAGACACACCAGGTAGGAAGAGCTGGCTTCCTGTTGGAGATTCAGGTCTCTGTCTGCCTAAGATTCACGTATTTGCCTGTTGACCAAATTGCGTCTGTGTTTCTGCTTGTGTGGTGTCATAGGCTCCTGTAATTCCCCCCTACCTTCCCCCATATTAATGGCTTGGCTGCACCAGAAGGAAGGTTGGATGTGTTTGTAAATATTTGGCCTAGGCCTATATTTGACCTAGTTCTGTTTGGTAAATTGACCATCTGGAAATCAACCCTGCATCAGAATTCCAGGTTTTGGCGTGTGACTTTGTATTGGTTTGTTTAATTTTCTCTAATCCTCTATTTAATGACGAGGCATCTGTCTTGTACTAAACTCTTGAATTCAAAAACATCATTGAAAAATCATCGTGAATACCTCAGTTACTACCAGTTCACGTTGCTCCACCAATTGGACCTATATTCGGGGGTCTGCCCATCAAGGCCAGTGACGCCAGATCTGTCCTGCTGAGTGTGATGCAAGAACTAAGAATAGCTTTTACTTTTTAGAAATGATTGGTGTCTCAGTCTACTCAGGCTGCTGTAACAAAAATACCACGGACTAGTGGATAATAAACAATAGAAGTTTATTTCTCACAGCGCTGGAGTTCAAGGTCAGGGGCCCACATGGCTGGATGGATAGGGTCCCTTTCCTGGGTGTCAGGCTTCCCCCTGGGCCCTCACACAGCTGAAGGGGTAAGGGAGCTCTGTGGGGTCTCGTGTATAAGAACACTAATCCCATGCATGAGGGCCTCACCTTTACGACTTAAGCATCTCCCAGGGGCCCTACTACCCGTCACATCCCGCATTAGGATTTCAACATATGAATTTTGGGGGGTGACACAGACATTTAGTCCATACAGCAAAAAAGATTAAGGCAGTAATACTATCTTGAGACACATGAAAAGTTTTATGAAATTCAGATTTTAGTATTCATATATAAATGTTTATTGCAACACAGCCACACTCATTCATATATGTATATGTTGTCTGTGGTCACTTTCAGGTGACAACAGCAGAATTGAATAATTGTGACAGAGACCATCTGTCCTGTAAACACTTAAATATTTCCTCTCAGGCCCTTGGCAGAAAATGTTTGCTGACTGCTGATCTGTGTGATCCTTGGGAGGTATGACTTAAGCAATCAAGGCAAGAAAGCTGCTTATAACATCTTGCCATAAAGTTTATAATTTACATTACACTTTAAATGAGTTACAGAAAGTTTTACCTATCTATACAAGGATAGTCAGTTAATTGTGTTCATAATAAAAAGTCTGAGTTGGAGGTTTCAACTATGTAAAATCTATTCTGCCACGTTTTTCTTATGTAGCGATAGCACTTAGGGATAGGGTTCAGTCACCCAAATCCAACCTAAAATTCCTGTTGCAGAAGTCGGTCTTTGAATATTGACACTCAGCATTACAATGTCACTCAACAGTTCACAGATGCTGCCACCTAGAGGTGAGATGCTGGTGTTGCAGAAGTTGCAGATTACCAAAAGCAATCTCTAAAACAGCAGATTGCAGATTCCACTTGAATTTGTTAACAATGAAGATTCCTGGGCTCCACCCCAGGGGATGCTGTGTCTATGGAACAAAGTGAGCTTTAGCAGTCTGCATGCTCCAAGCTGTCCCTCTGGGGATTTTGATTTCTGAGGTTTCCATACTCACCCTCCGAAGTATCTGTGGTTAAATGGCTAGATGGAAATCCAAAAGATCGAGATTGTAGAACCCGGGGGGACATTTGCATGCCATCAGCTCTGCCATGGCAGAACTGCCCACCTTTCTGGTTGTCCTTGTGGAAGGTTAGTTTGAGAGAAGAAATATCATGATCGAGGATGGGAACATTTTTCCGCATGTAAGTTTGAAATCTCCTGGGCGTTGTTATCACGAAGGAAAACTGCCTCTGCTTACTGTACAAGCTTCATGAAATCTCAAGCTGAGAAAGTGCTGCCTTTGGCCCGGCTAGCTGAAAGGTTATGACATTTCTTGACAAAGAAGCGTGTGGAATGGCAGATTAACATTTCGCCACCTTTCCCATTGAGTTGGCTTTTTTCTTTGCATAGGGCCTGTAGTCTGACTTTTGGAAGAGGTTTCTATTTTTAACTTGTAGATTTCCAAAAACAAATGAAAAGCCCATAATTCCCTTCGTTCCTTGGAATTTCCCATTGCCAATAAAATATTGAATTTTCCCAAGCAAGTGACATTATTGTTATTATTATTATTCATATACTTACAAAGTAAGCCTGAACATTTAAAGATGTATTACACAGGCATGTCATAGTTTATTATAGAAATACTAAGATGCTAATACAGCTTGTAAGTCTCAATTATGATTATATGTAGGTCAGTTATTACATTTATTTGATTTCTTATAGGAATTTATTGATCTCAATATGTATTTTTGTGTGAAAGCTTCCAGTTTCATTTTTTTTAAGTTAATTTTATTCTCCATATACATTTCTGTCACTAGTTTGAAAAAAACTCTGTGCAAGTGTATCAGAATGTCCTACAAATTCCAGACTTTGCTACACATATATCCCTTCATGTTTGCAAGCTGTCTGCTGCATAAACTGCAGGTCTGATGGGGAGGACCTGACAAGTTGCAGGCACAAAATAACTGTATAATTATTTATTGATTGTTTGAGTTTTCTTACGTTTAAGGATTTACCCAATGTTTTAGTCAGTATATAAGTTGTAGCAGGTTAGGTAGGAAAAACAGTCTCCAGTTTCGAACTTGCTCCGTTCATCTACTCGTACTCATCCGTGCATCCGTCTGTGCATCCAGTACGTACAAAGTTCTCACTCTGTGCCGTGTACTGTGATAAATCCCAGGAATAGAAAATTGAGTAAGGCAGCTCCCCTGTCTAAGGTGGTCAGAATCTATAGGAGGGGACAGATAAGTAAATCCAGTATTTTAATTCAGTGTAATAAGTACTTAGATGATTCTTGTTAGATACACACATTTTTGTTGTTAAATCTTTTAACTACTATACTAGTAAAATACTAATAACAGTATTAAAATATGCTATTATAAAATTATAACAGTAAAATATTTTAGTAAAATATGTTGAGTGCAAAATATATTACCAAATTATTTTTTTCTATTAAAAGAAGATAAATTTGAAAGAACCGTCAGGGGGAAGTTTGGAAACTGCCTCCATCTCGGATATTCTGTGTAGATCTGATGCAGTTTTTGATGACCAGGCTTTACAACTCACATCGTCACCACGACACAACTGAGGTTTTTGGTCACTCCCCACCACCAGCTGATTCTCAGTCACTGCCATTCGTTGTACGCAGTTACTCTCTGCATCCGGTGACTCCAAAGCAGTACCTCCCTGCCTGACAAGCTTTAAAGATGTACTTACAACTGTCTACCAGACTTTTCGGCCTGCATATCCCATGCCTTTCAAAACTTGTGTTCCCTGAATGGAACTTTTTTTCTGGTTGCTTCAAAAGTTTGGTTTCTTACTGTTTAATGGTATCACTGTCCATTCAGATTGCCAGTCCAAAAACTGGTGTCCTTATGCGTAACCCTCTGTGGGCCATCTTAGAAATGTCTCTAATTCAGAGCCTCCTTTCCATCCCCACCGATACTATCTCAGCTCAAGTTCTCATTACCTCTACTTAGATTAGTACAGTTGTCTTGTAACCAGCCTCCCTACATCTTAATTTTTTCCGTGTCCACAGGGTTAGCTTTCCCAAGTTCATGTCTATCTCTCTCTCACTCCTTTCCTTCCTTCCTCTATGCCTCCTTTCTCCTTCTACCTACACCTCCTCGACCACTTCTGTTGCTTCCGCATTGCCAGAAGAGTGCAGTGTAAACACTTCATACGTGGTACACGAGGGCCTGCCTCACTAGCTTTAAGTGCCTCTCTAGCATCTCTCGCCAACCTCTACAGATGTATCCACACAGTAGTTACAGTTAATTCTTTACTGTTCCCTAAAGATCGATGATTTGGCACATGCTGTGCCATCCACTTGGATGCTCTTCTGTATATCTCCTGTAAAAATTTCAAACCTAGTTAAGAGGTGACTTCCTCTATGATTTTTTTCCCCTTTTTCCTTCAGCATATTTAGTCATTCTTTCTGTTCTGTTGATAAATCCTATAGACATCTTGAATTCTACTCTTACTATACTGCAACATAATATTCTTTTCATATGTCTGGTTAGTCTACTAGATGTACAGTTCTTGAGTTGAGAATTAGTGTCTTAATTGTGTATTTGTTTGGTCAGTATACAACCAAACATTAGAAAGCATGTTTTCTATGACCACTTAAACTGAGGATTAGACATAGTTGAAGAGAGAATTAGGCATGGAAGGTACATTTGTAGAAATTGCCTCAAATGCACTTTAGAGAAATAGGAGCTAGAGAAATAAGGAGGAAGGGATTGAAGTATAGAAGACAGAATGAGAAATTCCAACATACGTTGACTAGGAATGCTGTTCTGGATTAGAAAATAGAGAAAGAGAGAGAGGAGTGGTGGGGAGAGAAAACCAAGGAAAAGAGCCAATGTCTGAGAATTTTCCAGAATTGAAGAGGAGTGAAAATCCTTTGATTTATGAAACAGTGAAGAGGAAATAAAAATAAACCCACCTATAAACATGCTGTGGTGAGTAAGCAAAAAACAAAGGGAAAAAAATCTTAGAAACAACGTGAGGGACAGAGATTGCCTACAAATGAGAAGCATACTGAGGGTAGACTTTGCAACAGTAATGATAAACGCCCAAAGACAGAGCGTTGCTCTCTTGGGTGTACTGGAGGGAAAGCAGTCAATGCAGAATTCCAGGTCCAGCTCAATGATCACTGAAGAGGGAGGTCAGCATAAGGATATTTTTGGAAAAAGACTGGGAGAGTATACCCAGTGCACATCTCCTTAAAAATGATCAAAAAGCCTGTTTTAGAAAAGAAGCCTATTTTAGAAAATTAGGAACTGGAACTAGAAGACAGGACAAAGATTAAGAAGATGACAGAAAATATATTTATATATTTAATTCAAAAAGATCCCTCTGGAAGAATTGTTTGCAACCAGGAATGGTTTAGTTTCTCCGGGAACATCTGACAATGGCTGGAGATATTTTTGGTTGTTACAACTGGGCAGGGAGTATTACAGGCATCTACTGGGTAGAGGCCAGAAATGCAGTGCATGTGACACGATGCCTAACTCACTGTCCCATTCATCATTTAGTCCTTAGCGCTGCTGCTTCCCTTTGAGTTTCTCTTCCTACATGCTGTGCCTTGACCTTGCAGTGCACCCTGCCTTTATGGCATTCCCAGGGCTGTGCTGTGTCCCCTGGGGCTGTCCTTGCAAAAGCATGTCCTTAGTTAGCACTTTTGACTTTCCCTTTTTCATGTTTCTCCAGTCCTTTCACTTGCCCTACATTGTATCTCGTGCTGTACCTAGGCCTTTTCTCTTTTAAACTTATACCAGTTTCTCAATCTTGGCACTCCTAACATTTTGGGCCGAGTAATTTTTGCCATGGGAGCTGTCCTGTGCATTGTAGCATCTCTGGCCTCTACCCAACTGAATGTCGGTTGTGAGAAGCAAAATCATCCCAGGACATTGCCAAATGTCCAGGGGTGGGGGGATCACCCCCAGCTGAGAGCCACTGATTAACACCAATCAGGTCTGGTCTTGTTCTCTGGAGCTCTGTTTAGTGGGGGTGATCTGGGAGTCTAATCGTTGAGATTGGTTTTGTGGGTTGTAATAAGTTTTACCCGATATTTAACAAGGGCCATTTGCAAACAATACCTTAATCAAAATCCTGGAGTGAATTTCTCTCCAAAGAGGGAGGTTTTTCTCCCCAAGGATACAGGTGAAAACTTCGCTACTTGTCCCCCAGCCCCCAGTGTACAGTCCTCTGAAATTCCATTGCGAATCCCAGCTTCTTTGTGTTCAAGACCAGAGGTAATCTTCCTGCGTCTCCATACACAGGAATAAGTGAGAACCCATCCCTTTTGCCTTTTGCCCTCCTTTCCCAGCCTCGTGCATCTCACCACTTTCCCTCCAGTGGTCTCCTGGTAGAATCGAGTTTGAGAAGGAGAACCTTAGTGAATTCCAAGCATTCCTTATGGATTTTAAACATGTTCCCCATTTGTGAAAGGGAAGGGTGATGTGAAATGACTGTTCTCTATTCCAGATCAGTGGTCATTTCCCGAGAATCTGGGTTTTACCCATGTGCCGATAGTCTGAGCCCAGCACCGTGTCTTGTCACGGGATGGAGTGTGTTCATGGACCTTTCCTACGGACTTTGGTGGCCTTACTGGTGCTTCTATATATGTGCGAGCTCTGAACACCTGAGATACGATGCCCTGTGGTGATGCTATCCATTTGCCTGAGGTGTCGAGTACCTAGAAGGGGTACCCATTTAATAGCACAAATTTCTTTCAACAAATTGTGATTAGGTACATTCAGAATTCATGCTGAAGGGAACAGGGAGGTTTTGCATTTCAAAGGGAGGGTGCCACAGAAAGGGACCCTGCAACTTGAGCTACTGATGCGAGCAATCTGACCCAGCTGGGAGATGGCCTGCTCCCTTTGAGTAATGCCCCGGATGCTCATGGACCTGCCCCCGCTGGCATACCATGTTCCCGGTCAGTCTAAAGCTGAAAAAGCAGGACACGTGTAAATCAGACACAGTTTCTAAACCATTACATTTAGAGTGGGTTTCTTGTAGACAACATAAAGTTCCGCCTTGTGTTTTTGTCCTCTTGGACAGTCTTTTATCGATGGAGTTAGACCATTTGCATTTACATTTAAAATGGTGATTGCTGTAGTTGGATTAATATCTGCCATGTTTGTAACAGCTTTCTATTTATTGCATTTGTTTGCTATTTGTTTTTTCCGCCTTCTCTGGTTTTAATTGAACATTTTATATGATTTTTTAAAAAAATGGAATGGGTCTCTTCCCACTTCTCCCTCTGCTTTTTGTCAAAATATTCTTGAAACAGTATTTCAATTTCAATCTTGGAATAAATTTCCTAAGGTTTATAGGGTGGTTAACCTACTCAATTTAGGAAGTTATAACAAGTGAACCACTTGTCCTGGCACTTTGGAAGGTGATTTGTGGTTTTCTGGAATACCGGCTGCGTAGGAGATGTCACAGTAGAGGGGCGGGCTTTTGAGTGGAGGTTGGTCAGGTGAGGGACTGGTGTTCCCAGCAGCGGGACCGGGTACGAAGGCTGATTGATTCCAGAGCGGCTGGGGGTAAATGTGTTTTTCACACTCAAGGTCGAACACTGAATGCATTATCCACAGAGAGATTATTGCGTAGGATGGTTGGGTTCTCTGGGGCTATGACTCTGGTATTCCATTTATTTTTGGCGTTCCATGATTAAATGACATTTGCACGCAGGCCCAGAATCTTAACCACCATGCTATGCCACTTCTCTGAGAAAATCTGACTTCAGTTGGGGATCACTTGAGAACTAGGAAGACCATTGGAAATGTTCACTCAGTGAGAGAATTGGCTGAGATAAGTAAATCACTGAACTTTATTCAAGTTTCCTGTTTCCTTCTTGTTCTAAATTTGGCTGTATTGTCTTTTTCAGAATTCAAGGCTCTGTCCCATCCTTTCATCCTGATTCTAGTACAGCTCTGTTAATTTCTTCTTCATGTGTTGTGGTTATTTAGTTTTAGAAAATTGAAAACAGTGAATGTAGGAATGATTAATGGCACTTGAGGACAAAGTCAGTTAAACGATGCAGTATGAAGTTCCTTGAGGATTTCTGATATAAGAAACTGAAAAACATGATTTAAAGGTATGTTACATCTGATTTGCAAGAATGATGTATTTGAGAATCAAAAAGTATAATGATGCTTCAATTAAGTCATCTATTTACCCAGTCACCTAAACTCTTGCTACTCAAAGTGTGGTCCTCAAGAGATAACAGGGCCTGAACTGGGATTGAGCAAGACCGTCCCAAAGGGACGTTTTGGAGAGAGCTTCAGTAGGGCTTGTTGATTAATGGATGTGGTATGTGATTGAGTGGATATCCCAAGTATCTCCAAGGAAAAATATGATACTGAAGCTTTGTAGTTTAGATTAGTGCTTCTCAAACTTTATTATAGTTTATTATGTTATTTTATTAGTTTTTAAATCTTTATTATATTTTTCCATTACCTTTTAGTCCTCTTATACCCCCTTTCCTCTGGCAATCACCACACTGTTGTCCTTTTTCCTTTTTGCTCAAACGCTCCACCCCCTAGCCTTGCCCCCACCCCCAACCACACTAGCTGTGAGCCGGCTCTCCACCTATGAGTCTGTCTCTGTTTTCCTTATTAGTTCATTAGATGCCACATATGAGTGAAATCATATGATATTTGTCTTTCTCTGACTGGCTTATTTCACCTGGCATAACGTTCTCCGGGTCCATCCATGCTGGTACAAAAGGTAAAATTTTCTTCTTTTTTTACAGCCTAGTATTATTCCATTGTGTAAACGTCCCATCATTGTTTCATCCACTCATCTCTTTTATTTTGTTTTTTTAAAGGGAAGCGCAGAGAAAGGAGTGTGTGGGCAGTTGTAGCAGCATGTGAAGGACCTCTGGTAGGAAGGAGAGAGATGAGTATGAGAAATGAAAATACAACCAGTGTGGCCGGAAGGGAGTGGATGAGGCGAGGTGTGACCGACGCGGGGGCCCAAGAATCCCGAGCCCACTGTGGATTCTTGGCTTCACACAGAAAAGAATTCAGATGTGAGCCAGCACAGAGTTTAAAGTAGAAGTGAACGTGAGTCTATTAGTGAAGCTGTGAGACAGAGAGTGGGCCATGCCCCAGACAGAGCACCCCGCCCCCCCCCTTAGTGGGATTGGCTTCCTTTGTTGAGGTTCATGTAATCCTGAAGCAGAGCTTCTCAGACTTGAATGTGAATACCAGTCCCCCGGAGATCTCGTTCAGCTGGAGCTCCTCATCAGCAGTGTGGTGGGGGGCAGGTAGGTGAGATTTTGCATTTTTAAAAAGCTCCCGATGTCAAAGAATGTGTGGTTACCCACAGGCAGGTGCTACGAAGGGATCTTCTTACAGATCCTTGGCAATACTGTTCTCTATCAAAACGGGCTTCCGAGTTCCCAAAACGCACTCCGTAAAGACGTGTGTCTTACCCCCAGTTGTAAGTGGAAGGGATACTTATATTTTGTTATGGAAAAATTGCTGACCTGTGAAGTATAAGGGTTCTAACTTTTTCATGTACATTGTTTAAGTACTAAAAATCAAATTAAAAATCCTAACAACCACGGTTATTGACTTCAAAGGGAGCTTTGTTTTCTTAGTTTGGGTTCCTTTGGAAACATTCTGAGCGGAGCTGGACACATAAGTTTATTGGGGAGAGCCTGTGGGATCAGTGTGTCTGAATGCACACGTGTATGGGGGACTGGGGGGATGGGAGGGAGGGAAGCAGGATTGGCCACATGGAGGATTGGGCTGTGATGATGCACAGAGGCCTCAGCTAATCATGTAGGGAAATCTGGAGCTGGGACAGCCCTTCAAAATTGTCCCACAGCTGGGCTTTTGTACCCTCCCCTCATTGCCTGCTGCGGGGGAGGGGTGTAACCTTGAGACATTCCCTTTGAGGACAAGGCCCAGAGAGAGACTCAGCTGAGAGCCATGAGCACCAGCACTCACAGCAGCTGGGTGTGGGGTGGAGGGGTGAGGGGATTGGGGGTCGGATGGTCCTCAGCAGCGGCCACTACGTCAGCTGATTGCGGTGAAGTGATTGAAAGGATCCACGAGAAGGTGAGTGGGAGAATGCAGTGGAGTTCTCAGGCCGCAGTGTGGTAGGTCTCCGTGGACCGGTGTCAGGATGGGGAGTTGATGACAAGTTGTTTGTTCAGCAGTGTGCTGAGTTGAAGTAGGTTAGGACTTTGGAGATGTGGTCATCAGAGTTCATCCAGTGGGTTTGTGGACAGCAGCTGACTTGCAAATCATTGTGAAAGCCAAGTCCGAGTAGAGGATCAGGGCTTGGGGTTCTGTGGAGAAGGAGGTCCAGCATCCGGGCAGATTTTCGGAGCTCCCAGACTCAGGCTCAGCCTGCAGTTCTGTGCAGCTGAGGGGAACTAAAGGGCTGAGTGACACCCTCTGATCACTGTTCACCCAGTTGTGCAGTTACGAGGGTCTGTGTTTGGAAAGTTTATATAGTCTGTCTTTTTCTGGAAAATAAGGAGACAACTGATTTATGGTTGTAAGTGAAGAATTGGGGGTGTTGGCTCCACTTCTTCCATGTGAGGTTGTACGATTCATGCTCATTTATGAAACAGCTGTTCATCGAGTGCCTACTATGTGTCAAGTACTGCAGAAGGTGCTGGACACACTGGGGGGACCCAAACAGGGCTCCTTTCTTTACGGGATGGCAGTGGAGCAGGCTAGTGGATGAAACAGCTATTGAATAATCATACAAAACAGGAAAGTTCAGTCAGCTCAGTGAAGGAAATAACAGTATTTCAGCACAGGTGTTGCTGGCCATGGGTGACCCTGCCACTGGCCAGGGACCAAGGTGTGGGACCAGCAGAGGTGGGCGCCTGGGGCTGGGATGCACCTCAGTTCCGTGGCTGTGGCAGCTGGCAGGGTGGGTGGGAGGGATGGAGCTCGCGCCCTGCAAGCAGGGGTGCAGTCAAGCCCTGCTGGCCAGCGGAGGGGCAGGGCCGAGGGCCCAGGGCTCCAGTGCCGAGAACCCCAACATGCAGCATCAACTTGTCCCAGACAGACAAAAACACTATTAGCAATCAGCAGTCACTATCTTTTTATCCTCACCCAAGGATATTATTTCATTGCTTTTAGAGAGAGAAGAGGAGAGGGAGTGGGGAAGGGGAAGAGAGGAAGTGGGGAGGGAGAGAGAAGGACAGGGAGAGAGAGAAACATCGATTGGTTGCCTCCTGTACCTACGTCTACTGGGTATCGAACCTGAAACCTAGGTATGTGCCCTGACCAGGGATGGAACCTGCAGCCTTTCAGTTTATGGATCCTTGCTCCAACCAACTGAACCACACTGGCCAGAGCTGTAGTCAATAATATTGTAATAACTACATATGGTGCCAGGTGGGTACTGGAAATAATCAGCGGAACACTTTTTAAAGTTGTGACTGTCTGACCACGATGCTGTACACCTGACACTAATACAAAATAACATTGAAAGTAAATTGTAATTGAAAAGTAAAAGATAAATAGAAAAAGAAACACCATTAGCGAGTATCTCCAGAGGGTGTTTAATTTGGGTTTGGGAAACAGGTGAAGACGCAGAGTGTGTCATGTGTTGAAAGATCTCAAGGATGTGTTGGAGCTGGTGAAGATGATAGTGAGAATGTGCAACAGGAGACCGAAGACCTGGCTTCTCTCCCTGGCTCTGCCACTTATTGTGTTGCCTTCACATGGGGAACTTGACCTCTGTGAACCTCGATTTCGTCACCTCGGTACTGTTATGAGACTCACATGAGATGAGATAGACAAAGGTCTTTTCACAATCCTAAAATGTGAGTGAAGGTGCTGGTCCTATGCATTACTTGGGCTCACTGAGTCCTTCATTCTCTCCTGTTTGTCTCCTCCTCGTTGCTCCTGGGTTGGCTTGGGTACTGAGTTTGGTAAGGCGTGCAGTGCTATCAGCTACCTTCTCTCAGTTTGTGGCTTTCAACTTTTTTTTTTGACCATTACCTAAAGAAATAGTTTTACATTATGTCATCTCGTCTCCTTTCTTTATCAGTCTTCCTGTTCTTCCCGACACCTGAAAAAATGTGTGAGGAAATAATGCTTATCTTTATTTGTCATGTGCTCTGATGTTTTTTATTCTATCCTATTCTTTTTCCAACAAAATGTGCCCCTCAAGATTCATCAAACTGATGTCATTGCATACTAATGAATGACAACCTGTAATTTGAACAACATTGGTCTAGATAAGATAGTACCCTGAATCCTTCTGAAACCACATAAGGGTCACAGGGTCATTAATTTTTCTGGTATGCATGAGGTCTTTTGTACAAGGAAATAATTTCTCTTTGAAGTCTGATTATTAATGTTTTTAAAACATCATCTATGATGCCTGTGGGAATGGGACTGTCTCCCCATATTGGCTAAGCCCCTCAGAAGGGCTCTATATTTCCTGAAGTTTTCCTAGTGTTGAATCAACAGAGAACTGTGGCAAAGAACCCTGTATCAGTTAACCATTACTAAAATAATATTGCATACTGCACAACCCCCAAAACTCAGTGCACAACACTAAGCTTTTACTAATGCATCTGGGAGTAGAGGGCTCTGCTGATCTTGGTTGGGCTCAGTCAGTGTCTTGGAGTTGGCTGGCTGTTGGCCGATCTAGGCTGCTCTCAGCTGGAGCAGCTGGGGTGACTCGGCTCTGCTCCATGAATCTTTCGTCTGCCAGTAAGCTAGCCGTGGCATGTTGCATGCAAATGAAAGCTTTACAAGCCTCTGTTGGGAACACGTTAGGCACTATTCCATTGGCCAAATCATGTCACATGGCTGAGGTCAGAGTTAAGGGTGGGACATAATGTCTGTTAGTAGGAGGGTGTTGCCAAGTTACCTGGCAAAAGGATGTGGAATTAGGGAAGGGTGAAGGATTGGAGCCAATGACAAATTTTTCACAGCTGATCTTAAACACACATGGTCTCCTTGACTCAAAAGTGGCACTTTTACCCGGTAGATTTTACAGCTGAGTCATTCAGTCTGTTTGCCTGAAAAGAGGTGTCATGCTGTTCTTCTCATACCCAGGTTAGTTTGACCTCCTTTTACCTAAACTTCCAAGTAAAAGCCTCTTCTCTTAGTATAGATCATCTTAGGAAAGTAAGTGTTTGCGAACTGAGTGCCCTGCCTGAATCCTAATTGTGGGCGTAATTTAGATTAAACCACAACCCACACCATAGTTTTTACTTTTGTTTTTTCCACTTCTTCCTAGGAAGATATTTATGCCATTGTGTTATGGAATTCTGAGTTGATTTATGAAGGTAGACATTTAAATGAGAGATTTTTAATGACTAAAGCTATAAACAGTCTATGTCAAAATACTGTCTTGTGTTCCTATTCTTTCCCCAGTATTTAGCTCTGAATTTCTAGTTATCTATGGGACACCCCTACGCTCATGTTTCCACAAGCACCGGTCTCCCAGCCTCCACCCCGCCCCCACATTCTGTGTACCCTGTTTCATCAGACTGATCACTTTCCATTCTCCGTCTCAAACAGGGAAGGGTCATCTTAAACTCCGCCCCCCCATACTTACAGCTATTATCTATCAGTTTTTGCTTGTGAATAGTGGCTGATGTCATTATTCAGCCAGACGCTGAAGTTCTTTGTTTATCGGGCCAGGTTCTTTGCTAAGCACTGGGGATGTGAGGGTGACTAAGACATGACGCCTTCTTTTCGGAGCTCAGTATCTCACTCGTTATAATGTGGAGCTATGAATAGTGTCTTCTTCAGTCCTCTCCTATAACTGCTCATCAATTATTGCTCATTCTGCCTTGGAAATGTACTTCGAATCTATCCTCTTCATTTTTGTGGTCACTTCCATGGATTAAAGCTTTCTACTCTCACATCTGGGCTGGGGCGGTAGCCTCCTGGGTGGCCTTCCTGCCTTCACTCATTTCTCAGTCTGTTCTCTCCTTCCCAGCCACGTGTTCATTATCTAAAATATCAACCCAATGTGCCATTCTTGGCTTAAGAACCATCGGTGGTTTTGGTAGTTTCACAATAAGGGGAGCAAAGAATTACCATACAACCCAGCAACTTCACTCCAGGGCATACACACAAAAGACTTGGTAACAGGTGGTCAGACAGACTTGTACACCAACGTTCATAGCAGCACTGGTCCCAGTAGTCAAAAGGAGGAAACACCCAAGTGTCCATCAACGGATGAATGGATAAACAAAATGTGTATCTGTGCAGTGGGGTATTATTCAGCCATTAAAAGGAATTAAGTACTGACATATGCTACAGCATGGATGAATCTTGAAAACACTGTGTTAAGTGAAAGAAACCAAACACAGAAGGTCGCAGATCGTACAATTCCATTTATATGAAATATTCAGAATAGACAAATCTGTAGAGACAGGAAGCAGGCTAGTGGTTGCCAGGGGCTAAGGGGAAAGGAGGAGTGATCGCTATATGTTTTTAGGTTTTTGTGGGTTGTTGTTGTTGTTTTTTTTTTTTTTTTTTTTTTTGAGTGATGAAAGATTCTGGGACTGGATAGTGGTATGGTTGCACAACATTACTGAATATACAGGGGTGGGCAAAAGTAGGTTTACCATTGTTCATATGGAATAAACTCTGTTTTGCGTACTCACAACTGAAACCTACTTTTGCCAAACCTGTACTCATATTAAGTTTTGTTTATGTGTATTTTAACACAGGAACATAAATGTGAAACAACCCATCAGTGGTCCCTGGCCAACTATAATTTGAGTTCAAACTTCATGGCATGGGGTTTAAGACCCTTATGGTCTGGCCCGACTTGTCTTATCAGCGCTGTTGCCCCAAGCATCCTATGTTCCGGCTCTGCCCGGTGTACTGAGATGTCTTCCTGCCTTTGCTTATGCTGCACTGTCACCTGGGAGGGTCTGGTTCCTCGTTCTCTTCGGCTTGATGAAATTTAAGATCCTGCTCAAATGCCATTCCTCTGTGAGGACCTCCCTATGCTCTTTTCCACAGCATATTTTTTTTTTTAAAGATTTTGTTTATTTATATTTAGAGGGGAAGGGAAGGAGAGATGGAAAGAAATATCAATGTGTGGTTGCCTCTATGTGTCCCCTGCTGGGAACTGTCCTGCAACCCAGGCATGTGCCCTGACTGGGAATCGAACCACGATCCTTTGGTTCACAGGCCCGAGCTCAATCCACTGAGCTACACCAGCCAGGGCTACTTTTCCACAGCATCTTAAGCAGATAATTAACCACAGTGAGTCACAGCAAATGTATATCTTCGCTGTGCCAAACGGTGAGTGTCCTGCCCACAGGGAAATTGTGTGATCTGAATTTGGATCCCTATGGCCTTGAAGAGTATCTGATGTGTAATGGCCATCAGTACTTACCGAGTCGAATAGCTCGGTTGTTAAGTGTTCCCTCTGTCCTTAAAGTAATGCTGTATCTTGAATTCTTAGTGTAAAACTCTTTGTAACAGTCACTATGCTTTGATTACAATCATCCTTGGTTATCTTCTTCTAATTGCCATGAATTGACTTAGCAAACTTCCTCCTAGTTGACTACCACGTGCTCAACTCAAATATTTGGTTTGAGCACTCACGTGGCTCTCAGCCACTCTCCAGTTTGCTCGTATGGCCGCTGACTTTCTGTCACCTCCCTTCCCTATACAGAGCAGTCCTTTCAAATCTTAACATTTAACTGTGTGCACTATTCTAGGGAAGGGACAAGTGACAAAGGTCAACTCCTTTACTGTTTTATCAGAGTGTCATTGGTCTTAGAAGAGCATGGTTTGCAAAGAGGGTCGGTCTTAGAGGTAAAGCATGAGGACAAATCGGGTATTTTCCCCTACTTATCCTGAGTCAGGGCTTCGTATACCATTATTAATTACTATTGCTGTTAGGATTTTCTCAAGCATTAGATGCCACTTCCTTATTAAATAAAGCATAACCACAAAAATTTCAAAGTGATAGCCAAGTGACTTTTGGAGGTTTGACGTTATCCGTCTGTACTGCTAGCCTCTCCACCCCATTTTATTGAGATGTAATCGACACAAACATTGTGTAAGTTTAAGGTATAGAACATAGTGATTTGATATATATATAACAAAATGATTACCACAGTAATGTCCATCACCTCACATAGTTGCAGTTTTATCTTCTTGTGATGAGAACTTTTCAGACCTACTCTCTTAGCAACTTTCAACTATGTGATACAGCATTAACTGTAGTCAGCATGCTGTACATTACACCCCTAGAACTTACTCATCCTGTAACTGGAAGTTTGTACCTTCTGATCATCTTCTTCATTTCTCTGCATCCCACCCCTACCTCTGGCAACCACCAATCTGTTCTCTGTTTTTGTGAGTTTGGTCTTAAAAAATTTCACTTTAGATCTGTCGTATAGTATTTGCCTGTCTCTGTCTTACTTCCCTCAGCACATTGTCCATCCATGTTGTTGCAAATGGCAGGATTCCCTTCTTTCTTACGGCTGCTATTCCTGTGTGTGGGTATCACATTTTTTTACGTGCGCATCTGTTGATGGACACTTCAGATGTCTCCACGTCTGGGCTATGATGATAATGCTGTAGTGAACGTGGCAGAGCAGATCTCTCTTCAAGTTAGTAATTTTGTGTTTTGCCCAGAAGTGGGGTTGCTGGATCATATGCTAGTTCTATTCGACATTTTTTGAGAAATCTCCATACTGTTTTTCGTAGTGGCTACACCAATTTATATTTCTACCAGCAGCACCCAAGGGTTCCCTTTTCTGCACATCCCCACCAACACTTGTTAGGGCTTCTCCTTTTGGTAACAGCCATTCTAAGAGGTATGGGTGATGTCTCATTGTGTCTTTGACCTGCATTTCCCTGATGATTAGTGATGTTGAGCATCTTCTCATGTACCTGTTCGCCACTTGTATGTCTTTTTTTTTTTTTTAAAGAAAAATGTCTGTTTAGTTCCTCTGCTCATTTTTAGTCATTTTCCTTTGAAGTTGATTTGTGTGAGTTCTTTATATATTTTGAATATTAATGCCTTATCAAATATGTGATTTGTAAACATTTTCTCCCATTCCCTAGGTTGCCTTTTCATTTTGTTGCTGGTTTCCTGTGGCTGTACAGAAGCTTTTTCATTTTCTGTAGTCCCACTGGTTTGTTTTTGCTTTTGCTGTCTTTGCTTTTGGTGTCAAACCCAAAATGTCATTGCCAAGCCTGATGTCAAGGAGCATACTCCCCTCTATATTTTTTTCCCAAGAATTTTTATGGATTGTACTGCTAACCTTGCCTTCCAACATTTGAAAGCCTGCTAAAGAAAATGTTTTAAAGTTTTTTTCCTCATTTAATTTTAGAAGGCCAAGATTTCAGTATTATGTGTTCTAAAATACAGTTTACTTTGGAGCCTTCCTACATAAGAAGCAGATTACTGAAGATTCAGGAGGAAACTAAAGGTGTCACTTTAATTTGTGTACGGAAAATGTCATTTAATTATGGAGTGAGCATTGACCAGGAAGCCCAAGACTTAACATGGGGCAGGAGAACAGGAAGGTAGACAAAGCCTTTTCCTAGTCCCTACACCCCATGTTTGAGTTTAAAAAAATCTATCTTGCACCTTGAGGGAAGATTCTCCGTGTAAATTTAGTTGTGCTACTTATTGAGGAAGACTTGTACCTTTCGGCTAAAGCACAGAGTAGTAGCCAGAAAATCTGAGTTTTCGATTTGGTCTTATCATTTATTTGCTCTGAATATATTGACATAAACAAAGTAGGGATGATAATAACACCTGTATCTTTGTGTTTTTCGGGGATTTAAAAAGTCGGTCAACTTAAAGCTCTGCAGCCATGACCCTGTTTGACTTGTAAGTTGTATTCTACATTTTTTGGCTCAAATCGCCCACCTGACCTCTTCTGACTTCTTTCTAGACATTTCCATATAGATACCCCACAGTTGCCTAAACTCATGTTAACCAAAAACCATCTTTCCGCACCAATTTCTTCTCTGTCCCTTCTGGGTTTTTTTTTTTTGTTGTTGTTGTTGTTGTTGTTGTTGTTGTTTTTTGTCTCGGTGAATGTGCCTAGTTGTTCAAGCCAGAAACCTAGACTGGCCCTCGACCGTTTCCTCCGCCCGGCTCCCCACACCCGAGGTGAGTCAGTCAGTCTCCTCCTTCCCACCCCACTCTCCCGGCCTTGGTTTATACCTCGTCACTTTTGTCACCTTCGTCTGAGCCGTTACTTTGTCTTCCCCGAAGCCTCCATTCTCGGAGGCGGTCGGCTTACTGTCTTTAAAAAGTGCACGTCTGGTTGTGTCACGGTTGTGTCACTGGCCTCTGGAAAGCTTCCAGTGGTTCCCCGTGGTCCAGAGAACGCAGTTCGGTCTCTCCAGCACTTCACGGGGTGGGGGGGGGGGGCCTCTCCCCAACCCCGCCCGCCCCTTGTCAGCCTCATCTCTGGTGACTGCTGTGCACTCCCCTCTCTCTGGCTTAACGCCTAGGTCTGATTGTGAGGGCCTTGAGTGGTGTGTACTGCATGCCAAGAACCTTGACCTTGTGCAGACTTTGAGGAGGGTGAATTTCAGACTTGGAAGGAACCTTTGAAGGCCACGGAGTCCACTCACCTCATTAATTCCTGATGTGTAGATGTCCGTTCTCTAGTGCAGATTGCCAGCCGGTCTCTGTTCTGATTTTGAATGTGGGAACAGTACCAATTTTACGAAAGCATAGTATGGAGTCTGAAGTCACCATTAGATCCTCCAACAACGACCACCCCGCCTTTCTCTTTCATTCCTTCTTGTTATGGTCTCTGCGGCAGCTTTTCCTTCTCCGTGTGTCTTCATCTGTCTATGCTTATGACCCTTTTTGTGATTTTTGCTGACCTATTTTGATCCATTTATATTTATTCCTTGTTCCTTCAAGGACTATGGATTTTAATGTAACAGAAAAAAAAAAAAATTAAAACCCGTACTCAAGTATCTGGAAAGTACTGTGAGGGAAATGTTCTACGTGAGGCTCTGTGGACGAGAAATCGACGGGGCCTCGCAGGGGGCCCTTTCTCCTTCAGCCCGGAGCTCATCTGCTCTGAAACGCTCTGACCTGGAATGACACTGTTCAGGGAAAGACTCTGGCCCCAGAGTCACCTGTCCTTGGTCCTGGCTCAGTCAGGATTAGAGTCAGGCTGATGTGCATTGAACTGTACTTGGATGTGAGTTGTGCAGTGCCAGTGGTGGCTTCAGCATGTGGTGTGTGCCATGTGACCAGTCGGAAAGCAGATGGGCCCCGTCTCTCTGCACCAGCTCCACTGGAATCCTCCTAAAGGTACTAAGTGCAAATGGAGTGAGGCCGCCTGGGTCCGGCAAGGAGCCAGATGCCGGCGTCCTAACTGGCTTCTTTGCGAAGAGCTGCTGGGGATGTGTCCTCAGGTCTGGAATTGGGATCCTCACAGAGGACATTTTATCTCCCACATTTGGTGATTTTTTAACTGTATTGTTTCCATTACCATTTATCCCGCTTATACACCCCTGCCCCCTGCAATCACCACTGTTGTCCACGTCCATGAGTCCTTTTTCCTTTTTGCTCAATCCCTCCACCCCTCAACTCCCTCCGTCCCCCACTCAGAGCTGTCAGCCTGCTCTCTACTCTCTGCGAGTCTCTCTACTTTGCTCGTTAGTTCAGTGAGTTCATTAGATTCCACGTACGATTGCAGTCATTAATAATGACAGCTACCACTAGCATCCCTCTACATGGTTCACCGTGTGCATTTGCACGCATCGTCTTATTCGACATTCACATTGGCCCTGAAAGCTAGTGTAGTGGTTTCCTAGGACGGCTGCAACAAATCGCCACAGACTCAGTGGCAGAAAACAACAGCAATTTGTTCTCTCCGAGGTTTGGAGGCTAGAAGTTTGAAATCAAGATGTCGGCTGGACTGTGCTTCCTCCAGAAGCCCCAGGGAAGAATCCTCCCATTCCCCGTGTAGCCGCTGGCGCTCCTGGAGTTCTCGGTTTGCACCAGTGTAACGCCACACCTCAGTCTTCACACGGCCTTCGATGTGCGTGTCTGCCTTCCCCTTTCCGGTCTCATAAGGACATCTGAATTGAGGGCCCATTCTAATCCAGGAAGAGCTTCTCTTGAGGTCCTTAGTTATACGTGCAAATACCCTAACTCTGAATAAGGTCACATTCTGAGCGGCCAGGTGGGCATATATTTTAGGGGGCATGATTCAGCCCACCACAGGTAGGTGTTAGAATGCTCATTTGAGGATGTGAAGACTGTGGAGGGTCTGTGTTCTGCTCCCCCACACACTGGAGCATGGACCTAAGCTCCAGTCTTTGGACATCAAATCTCATGTGTTCCCACTGGCTTGTGCGGCTACACACAGATACTCTCTATATGTGGGTGTCTGTGTTGTTGCAGCATTGCTTTTATTTCATGTATTTCTTTGGCACCTACTGCATGCATTGTGCAATGCATTGAGTACATCCTTTCAAATTAAGAACAGACTAGATCGGCGCTTTCTTAACATGGCTGAGGCCAGAGTCAGGGGAGAGGGCGTTAGTGATGGTTTCTCTCTGGGCTCAGTCGCTGCTCCCTCCTTATCCTTCTCTGCCCCACATCTTTAGGGCTGTCAGGAACACCTGCGCGTAGTTAAGCTGCCAGGGTTCTGGGCTCAGTGTAGCACCGCTGACAAGAACACAGCACACCCTCAACATGGCTCCTTCCTTACTTTCCTGGACAAAAGAGGTGAAGCTCGAAAGGGAATGTCGATATAAACAAGACTTCCGGTTTTTCTGCTTGCCCAGAAAGGCCAGGGGAAGCTGACCGCGGTCAAGGTCGTGATGTGCCCTCCGTCGTCCATTTCCTCGTGGAGCATGCCAGCCTCCTACTGCTGTCCAGGGCCCCTTCGCTGGACCTGTCCTGCTGGGACAGCCCCCGTTCTCTCGACATTTTCCTTTTTTGTCCCCGTAGAAAGACCTTCCGACCTCATGTGCCATTTTTTTCAAGGACTTTTTCTTTTGTCTTTTTTTACTTAAACATTTTGTTGTGAAATAGACATACGAGCAGGCATAAAAACATGAAAACGCACCTGCCCACACTTACTGGAAGATGCCACACATTACACGCGCATTGGAAGCCCCCATGTGACCTTCTTTCCCCACAGCTGTAACTGCTGCTCCGAACTTGGAGTTGCAGCGCCATACATTTTTTTTTAACATGGTTGCTTCATTGTCACCATCCCTAAGGGACACAAAAATCTCGATCCCAAGGGGATGCAGGGCTTTTTTAGGCTTTGGAGAAGGTCATTTGGGGGAAAGAGATGGGGCTGATATTTTTTGAGCACCTACTATGTGGTGGTTCAATGTCAGCAGTTTTCCATGCACTCACTGACAGCAGCCATCTGCATTTGGGGTTGTCCCCTTGTTTCATAGCCCTGAAAATAAAGAGCCGAGCTGGTAACTGCCTGAAGTCGAACAGCTAATACCGATTTGCCTGCACCCTGTTGTTTCTCCTCGACTTGCAGCTCATCTCTCTCTTCCAGTACAGGGTGGGGAGGAGGGTGCTGATTGGCTATGGTCTGGCTGTGTGACTCTGAATGAGCTTCCTGACCTCTCCCGTCTTCCCTCATCTCTAAAGTGAAGAGTACTGAGTCAGTCCCTAAGGTTTCTCCTGTCTTCAAGTTCTATGAATCTCTTAAAAATACACAGGTATAAATGCTTTCATGCTGTGGAGTTTTATCTAAGGCCCTTTCCCTCCTGTCTCCAAGACATTCAGATGCACACTTTTCCGTCACTCTGAAGTTCCTTTCGCTACATGCACAGCAGCTTGCTATGCAAGGATGAGGGCTTGTTTATGTCACAAAGGGCCAGTTCCCACAGAGGTGAGGAATGTGAAATATTCAACCTGGCTCCTAGTCCTCTCCACCATTCAGGTTCTTTCTGACTTGCGCAACTCAGATTTTTACCATGTAAGAGCAGTTTAGCCATAACAAGTAAAAAGTCTAAACAAACAGGCTAAGTAAGTCACACTAAGGGATAAGGGCCCCCCAGGGCATTTGTTATCCAGGTGAGTGTCCCCTTGCCCTGCTCTCCAGCAAGGTCCGCATTGTCTGTCTGCTCACCCACAGTCACAGAGCGGTGCTCCGGTTGAGCCCCCCCCCCCGCCCGCTCCCCCCCAGTTCTGCCTGCTGGTGTCCAGCGTGCTCCACTCTCTGTTCACACGGGCCGGGCGTGTTGTCACAGCCATGGAGGCTTGTGCGAACTGGCCTTGAATTCTACTGTGACTCACAATCCCATTTCTTCCGTTCATTCATTAATCCACTCCTCATGTACTGAGCACACGCCAGGCTTGGTGCTGCATCCTGACATCCAAGAGGAATACACACTCCTCAGTCACTTGGCGAGTTTGTTTTCTGAATTCCACACAGAAGGCCTAGTACACTTGGTTCCCAAATCAGAGACCTCCTGCGATGCATCTCAAGGAGAGGCAGTGAAAATTGGGGCCATATTTGGTGAAGAGAGGCCTCTGCAGAGACATAACACATTCAGCTGCAGGCTGCTTTTAAACTGTGGAAAACCTCCTGACACCCGTGGATGGCTGGGGTAAGTACCAGATGATCATTTTTGTTGCTGTGCTTCCTCGGGGCATCATTCAATCACACACGTGTTCCGGAAGGAATAGTGCTCATTATGTATGAAGTGAAAGCTAATGGTATTGGTCACACTGTCATTGAGGATGACAAGAAGTGAGTCTATCAGCCGTTGCTGGTTGTAGGTGAGTTCATGGTGCCGCTTGCTTGATTATACTGTCGTCATGGCTATGAGGGTTTGCGAGGAGAAAGTGTTCCACCTGAGAAGCACAGAGCTTCAAGTGAGTACAAATGTCAAATTGCTTTATTTCAGAAATATATCAAAAAAGGAATAAAAGTTATACAAAACCTTGAGATTTTCTTAAAGCTGGGAGGAATGAAACACTTTATCGATGTCCTGGGGGCGCAGTGAAGGAAGCCTCTGGTGGAGAAGGGCTGTTAGAGAGTCTGGATTTTGAGATGGGCTCTAAGTGATTACGTCCCAGCTCTGCAACTGGTTTGCCAGGGACAAATCTCAGTTCCCGTCTGATAATGCCTCCTTGGATTGTACGTTAAGCTGCCTGCGAGCACCAAGTTTATGCTGGAAGAGTAAGTATAACTAATGTAATGAAGTATTAATAAACAACAGTGGGAGATAGTCAAGCTGTGATTTGAGGAATGCCAAAGCACATTGTAGCGATGAAAAATACGAATCTTAGTGCAGTGCTCATCTAAGAATCTTTCTCTTCTCTACCTTCAGGAAACAAGGTCAAAAACAGTGTCTAGGGAGAGACCATAGATAAGTGCTCAGTGCTTGGTCACACATGCATTTCCTATTCACAGTGGGGGAAATGAAGGTGGTGGAGGTGACAAATTCTTTGAAACCCGTGGAAAAAGTTATGACTCTGACCTTACACCTTTTGCATTTATTTCTGTCCTCATTCTACTGCATTTTAATTTACATGCTTACATATCCAGCTCTCTCGGGTCTCTGAGTGCCCCCGGGTCAGTAACTTTGTCTTATTTCTGTATTTTCGGTGTGTTTTTAGCCCAAGGCCTGTGCACTGTAGGCCTCTCATGCATTTGTTGAGTGGAATTGCTTTATTTGGTTTGTTGTAGCTTTGAGTTGTAAATGGCATACTTTCATGCTGTTTTTTTTTTTTGTTTTTTGTTTTTTTTTTTTGCTAATATCTTTGACTGACAGAAGATACTTTATTTTTCTGTAGCTTAAAATGCTACAATTTCCTCATATTTTCAGATTTGTCCATAATGAGTTCACAATACACTCAGACATTCCTAGGAGAGTGGGAGTAGCATTAATTTTAGCGGTGCATTCTGTTTTTATACAATCTTAAAGAGACTGACTCCCTGAAATCCGAGTAATTAACAGATATCAAAAATGTCATGTCATGAATCTCTGTGCCTGTGACAGCCTCTAATGTGTGAAAAAACATCTGTTTGGGTAGCTATTTATGATGTGTCAAATAGCTTCTCTGAAACCCCAAAACGATTAAAATATACAAAGACAGAGAAACCTATGCACACCGTCGGTTTGAACCTGCGAAAATCTATGCTTTTTCACAGACAGACTTCTGAAGTCAATTTTTTAGGGGTGGCATTCATTAAATTAAAAAATTGTGCACCCCTATCAATCTCGCTTCCCTCATCAAGGACGCAAGGATAACCGTGCTTTTGCAGAGGATACCTGCTTGTATGCGCTCGCGATTTTAATACAAAGAAAAGATGCTAGGGATCTAGCAGGCTCCACCAGTTGATCTGACCTCCTCATAAATAATGCAGAGAGATTAATAGAATATTCATGAAGATAAAAATGTAATTGTTACTTTGGTGCTATGATCTAACAATGAGAGTTTATGGTGCGGTCCTCTCACTGGAGTGAAAGGCCACCTTGGTTTCATTCTCACCTCTGCCAGTACCAGCTGTTGGCCACCGGCAACTCCTTAGCATCTTGGAGCCTAGTTTCTCTGTGCTGTGAGGCTTTTAGAAATTTGCATACAGGGTCGTTGTGGTACTTAAATGAAGATGGAAAGTCTTGACATGAATTGCGAAGGGGTATACAAATAGGAAGACTTATGATTATAGAAGGGAAGGCCATCTGTATTGTGGATTACTCCTAGGAAATCTTTGTCAGTTCTTTGGACATAATGAAGTGCAGATTCATTTTACAATAATACGCTTTCACTCCCACGTCTAATATGACCTCTTTACTTTCCACACTGTTGTTCTATGTTAGGGCTCCTGAAGTCACTTGGACTTAAATGCTTATCGTGAAAGTTGTCTCTTGTGGAGGCTTAGGAACCAGAGGCAGAATTGTAAATTGGTTATAAGATATTGGCTTAACACCTATTTCCAGGAGTAAAATGAATTTAGAATTTTATTGAGTACTATTTGCTGTAGTTCCATATAATTTTTTTTTCTCATTCAAATTATCTAAACTTTCAGAGATAGCATTTACAAGTTTCAGGTAACTGAGCTTAGGGATTGTTTATTATGTAGGAGTGATAAAATGTGCTATATTACTTTTAGCATTTATACAATGTTTGTCTCTCTGGATATAGTTTCTCGTTTTTGCTTTGGTTGCTAGGAAACTCAAGCTCTACCTTTATCTGTTTATTTAATGCTTACCCAAGTATATGTTGATTTTAGAGAGAGGGAGGGAAAGAGGGAATGGGGAGAGAAAGAGAGGGGGGTGGGGAAGAAACATCGATGTGAGTGAGAAACATTCATCGGTTGCCTCCTGTATGTGCCCTGACCAGGAATCGAACCCACAGCTTTTTGGTGTATGGGACAATGCTCCAACCAACTGACCCACCTGGTGCAGCTCAGGCTCTACTTTTAATTACATTGAGTATTTTGGCCAATGTCAGTGGTGTTTCAGAGGGTGCTCTTTAGACTACTATTGTCAGAAGCACCCGGAGTGCTGTTCGTACGGACTCTGCACCTCACCCCAGACCTACTGGTGTAGATTTCTTGGATCCTGGGTCTGGAAATCTGCATTTCAGGCAGAACGCAGGTTTTTCTTAGCAACGCTAGAGTTTTAAAATTACTGGCTTAGGGTTTCAGATTCCTGCTTCTTCTTCCCATTACATGAGTTTTGATTTTATACTTTCATCTTGAAATCCCTATTATTTAATAATCACCCACAGCCCTCGTAGAAGTAGATAGGGCAAACGAACTAAAGACATAAGTGTTCATTTGGAAAAGATGATAAAAAACCAAGGCTGAGTCAGAATAAAGGAAGTACTTTCTGCCAGTTGCCTTGAATTCTCTTTCCTTAGGTATAAGTAAGGACTTCAGTCAGTTCTCCTGCATTGGAGGTGGTGAGACGAGAACTTGTGGCTGGCGCCTGCTGGCTGATACTTGACCTCTTCTCTGTGGCAGCAGTGGTGGTGCAGGGGATAGAGAAAGGTGCTGGAGATCCCTGGATCTTACAGGTAACAGAGCGCAAGAGGCCCTGTCTTGATGTGTTGTTGTTTTTCCTTTTTTGCATTTGCCTATTTGCCTCCTGTTTGATGCTAAGGTATTTGGGAGCAGGGAGTCTTTATTATTTGTTTTATATTTCTGAGGCATAGCACAGTGCTTAGCATTTAGAACACAGTGGGAGGGAAGGAGGTAGGTGCGGAGGGAAGATTGGTGGTGGTGGTGGGTATCCAGAATTCAAACTTATCCTATTGTTTGAAGTTGCTGAGAATTTTTATATACATGGATCTATCTATCTTTATACATGTACATTTTAGAGCCAAATCTAAGAGATTTAAAAATATGATTTACCCACCCTGGTTGGTATAGCTCAGTGGATTGAATGCGGGCCTGCAAACCAAGCAGTTGTTGGTTCGATTCCTCATCAGGGCACATGCCTGGGATGTGGGCCAGGACCCCGGTGGGAGGCGCATGAGAGGCAACCTCACATTGATGTTTCTCTCCCTCTCTTCCTCCCTTCCCCTCTTTCTAAAAATAAGTAAATAAAATCTTAAAAAAAATAAAATATGATTTACCCTCGAATGCTCCCCACACCACTGACTCTGTTGAAAAGAAATGTGTTAAATTAGAATGAGAGGATTTTGGCCGGGACCTACGGCGCTCTTTGATTTCCTTTGAATGTTCATACTGTTCTTGCTCCTCTGCCTGGCATGCTGGTTTCCCTCATCGCCGAATCTCCACATCTCCTTCAACACCCAACACAGATGGCATCTGATTCACCTGGAGACCATGTGGCACAGTGGAGGACTGTGGGCCAGGAAAGCCTCAACCCAGGACATAATGGATGACTACGGGCCAGGAAAACCTCAATCCAGGGCTGCCAAAACCTCAGGGAGTTATTGACACTTTCAAAATCAGTGACCAGGGCGGACGCTGCTAATTGATTGCAGATTTTCCCCGCTCTGGAGCCTGATTCAGCTGTAGAATCCCAAGGCAGCGTTTCAGTAAACTGCCACCAACCAGTTAAACCAACATCAAAAAAAAACAAAAACCAAAAAAAAAAAGAAAGAAAAATCCAATTTGCCATGGTTACCAATCTGTCCACTTTCTCCCAGACAGAAGTGACCTCTCTCCCTTACTTCTTTAAAAAATAGGTTTTTATTTATTATTGAGTAGGTATAAAATATTTATAAAGTGTACTTGAGCTGTGAAGGATCACGTGACCCCAAACACCTGTTTATCTGCCATTCGGTCTGAACAAGAGAACGGAAGCGTTGTCTTTGGAGGCCCCGTGGCCTGGCTCTGGCTCTGTCCCTTCTCTCCCCCAGATTAGAGGCAACCCACTCTCTTAAGTTTGGGGTCTTTTAATTGATTTTTTGCTTTATTTTATGGCTTTACTGTACGTTGATATCATTAAACAATACATAGCTTAGTTTTGTTTTTGAATTTTATATAAGCAGCATCATATAGTATATTTTTGAGATGTTTTTCAACTTCAAGGGGAGTTTGGTGAGACTTATCTATGTTGTTGAAAGGTGTAATTTATTTATTTGCTACTGTGTAGTATTCCAGTATATTAATATACTCTATGTATTTATCCATTCTACCGTTTATGGACACTTGTGTGATTCCAGTTTGGGGAAATCAAGAACAGTTTTGCTTTGGATTGTCTTGCAACCATCTTCAGGTGCAAGCGTTTCTCTAGGGTTGTACCCAGGAGTGGAATTGCTGGGCTACAGGGTATGAACCTGCTCAGCGGTATTAAAGGCCAAATTGATTTCCAAATTAGTTATATCAATTTATGCTTCCACCTTAAGCACGTAATAACAACTCAGTGACAGTCCTGAGGATGATGACTGGTGATAGCTAACTCACATAGTGTTTCCTGTGTGCCTGGCTGTACAGTGAGTCCTCACTTAATGTCATTGATAGGTCCTTTGAAACTGCCAACTTTAAGCAAAAAGACCTTTCCAACCTGCTTATCCAGTTCAGGGTCACAGGTGGCCTGCGCCTCTCCCAGCAGCTCAGGGCACAAGGCAGGAGCCCACCCAGACAGGACACCCTTCATCAGAGGGCCACTCCCACCCACCACACCCACTCAGACTGGGACAATGTGGACATGCCAGTGCAGCTCATGTGCACAGCCTTGAGATGTGGGGGGAAACCCACACACACTTGGGGAGAATGCGCAAATCCCACACAGACTGTGGCCCTGGTTCAGAATCATTTATTTATTTTTTATCAATGTTAAACTAAGTGATGTTATCCAAGAGCCTGTTCTGCTGGGAGCACTTTACATATGTAAATTCATTCAATTCCCATAATAACCCTGAGTGTCCTAATTGCTCTGCATCCTTGTCAACACTTGAAGTGGTCTGACTTACATTTTACTCATTTGGTGGATGGGAAATGGGGCCTTATTGTGCTTCCACTTTGTATTTCCCTGATAATTGATGAGGTTGAGCATCTCCTCATATGCCTGTGGAGAGCCTGTTCAAGTCCTTACCCTATTTTTAATGGGATTTTTTTGTATTTCTTTTTATTCTTTAAGACATCATAAGTTTCTACTATTTTTTCTACTTTTTGTTATAATTATTTGTGTCTTGTCATATCTCCCATTAGACTGTCATCTCCCTAAGTGTCTTAGGTGTTTGTGTTCTCACAGAGCCAAGCATTGTGAATCAAACTTTGTTATTGTCAGGAACAGTTATCTATTGTTGAAAGTTTGTACCTTTTACCAACATTTTCCTATTTCCCCCACCCCCACAGCTCCCAGCAACTACTTTTCTGTTTTTCCATGAATTTTACCTTTTTAGGTTTTAGATTTCATATACTGATGTCATGCAGTGTTTGTCTTTGGCTTATTTCTCTTTGAGCATAAGGCCCTCAAGGCCCGCCCATGTTGCAAATGGCAGGATTTCCCTCTTTGTTGTGGCTGACCAGTAGTCCATTGTGTATGTATACACACCACACCTTCTTTATTCGTTTATCCATTCATGGACACTAATGTTTTCATCTGGGTGTGATACTGTGATTCAGAATAAGAAATAATATATTTTTGGTCTTTATCTCCATTTCTGACACAGAGCTCCTCTTAGATTTCCTAAGTAATGGGAGCCTTTAAGATGTCTTTTATTATGTTAACGATGTGACTTTCGGAATGCATCTGAAGATGGGGGCTGGTTGTCTGGAGAACCAACCATCATTAGAGGGTTGGAACTTCAGTCCTATCCCTAGACCTTAAATCAGTTGCCAATGGCCGATGATTTAATCAATCATGACGACCTAATGAAGTGTCCATTAAAAGGCAAAAGGACAGAGTTTGGAGCTTGAACAGGTGGAGGTTCTGGGAGAGCAGGGTCCTCGGAGAGGGCCCGGAAGCTCTGTGCCCTTTCCCCATGCCTTGTCCTGTGTGTCTCTTCCATCTGGCTGTTCCTCAGTCATGTCCTTCTATAATAAACTGGTGGTTTAGTAAGTAAAATGTTTCTCTGAGTTCTGTAAGCTGCTCCCTCCCACCCAAGGTGAGAGTCATGGGAACCTCTAATTTATGGCCGTTTGGTCAGAAGTACAGTTGACAGCCTGGACTTGCACTTGGCATTCTGAGTTGGAGGGGGAATTGGAACCTCCGATTTGTAGCTGGTCAGTTGGGAACACAGTCAACAAGCTGTGGAGGGTGGTCTTGTGGGACTAAGTCCTTTACCCGTGGAATCAGATTCTATTTCCCAGTAGATAATGTCAGAATTGATTTGAATTCTTGGACACCCTGCTCACATCCAAATATTGCGTGTTGATCTGGGGCAACCTCCACACACATACACAATGAAGTTGGGTGGAGGAACCCTTGCTCTTGGCTGTAGTGAACAATGTGGTGAATAATAGTGACTTTTGCTGCAATGAACAAGAGGATGCAGCTATCTCTTCATTACCCTATTTTTATTTCCCTTGAACATATGCCCAGAAGTGAGATTGCTGGATCATACAGTAGTTTTAATTTTACGAGGACCCTCCAAACTGTTTTCCGTAGTGACTGCATCAGTTTACATTCCCACCAGTAGTGCACTGAGGGTTCCCGTGTCTTCCAGTCTTCACCAACACTTGCTATTTTTTATCTTTTAGTTCCTCCTCTGCCCATTTTATAATCAGATTTTTTCTATTGAATTATACGAGTTCTTTATTTATTATAGATATAAACCTCTTATCAGATACATGATTTACAAATATTTTCTCCCGTTTGTTAGGCTGTCTTTTCATTTTGTTGATGGTTTCCTTTGGCTGTGCAGAAGCTTTTTAATTTGATGTAGTCTCACTTGTTTATTTTTGTTTTGTTGTCTTTGTCTTTGGTGTCCACAGGGATATTAATGAAATAATTACCGAGGGCCAGTTTTGCTTTACAAAGTGGTAATTCTTCCACCATGCCAGCCATAGACATACTCCTTCAGAGATTAATGGAATGCCTGCCAGGGATGTTGCAAAAACATCCACTGGGAAGGAGGTTGGACTATATAACATTAAGTTTCTTCCAACTTCAAACTTTCTCAATCTCTGTGAAAATCTTTGGCCTATCCAGAAAAGTCCCCTTTGTATCTTGCCACCAAGTCTTGATCATTCAGAATCCCTGGATCACTTGGTCACTTGCTTAAAGTTTTTTATTTCTGTTTTAATCATGAAATAGAACACAAATATCCAGATAAGTGCACAAAACACAAATGTATAGAATAAGGAATAGTTGTGTAGCACCCGAGACATTCAGTTTTTCGATAAGCTCTATTGTGATGCCAGGTGGAAAATCAGCCACCCTTGGAAATTCAGGCTCTGGGGATGACCTAGAGAGGGTTGGCAAATTATGGCCCTTGGGCCACATATGGCCCACTACCTGTTTTTGTAAATAAAGTTTTATTGGAACACAGCCCTGCTCATTTGTCTTCATATTATCCATGGCTGCTTTCATGCTACAACAGCAGAGCTGAGTAGTTGCAGCAGAGAGAGTATGGCCTGCAAAGTTGAAAATTCTTATTTGCTATGTGGCCATTCGTAGAAAAAATTTGCCAACCCTTGTTTTGCAGTCTGACTTGGAAAAACATAACCTCCTCTATGTCCTGTGTGGTGTGGTTTCATCCTCTCAATAAAACTAGTCTAGCAAATCTTTATTTGAGAAAAGGAAGTTAAATGATTATAACATTCAAAAATATTAAACTGGAGGATCAATTTTAATGAAATCTTGAGAAGAGCCAGAAACTAAACCCATAGCAAATTATCTGTGGAGGCTGACCTCCTTAAGGGTGTGCTGAATTATATCAGCAACAATTTCTATAACTAGAAGACCAGAGCAACCCAATAATTTTTTTAGGTCACAGGGTGTAACTAATTGAATAGAAGAAAGGATCAACATCTTGAGATTACATCCCTGGAGAAGGTAATAGCTGAAACATTGAGTTCTTTTGGATGAACCTATCCCTTAGCGAGAAGTTAAACATCCGAATAGATGAGAAGATGTAGTAGCAAACGGAGCTAGAGCGTACCTCATTCTGTAACTGGCCCCGGGGAGGTGCATGTGCGCACTGCGCCGGGGCCCCCACTCCCACAGGCATGGAACGAGGCTGAGGCTTAGACAAACCAGAAGCGGCTGGGGGGGTGGGGGGCGCGGGGGTTGTCCGGCCATGTTTTTTCTTCTTCTTCGACACAGAAAGTTTCAGCTTTAATGCCTTTCTATAATCATCAATTTCCCAATAGCAAAACCAATTTAATTTTCTATAGACAATCTCATAAATGAAAATAAAATTAGGGAATAACTTAACTGCCTAAAGGGGAAGTGCAGTTGAACACAAATGATTGTATAAAGTTAATTAAAAAAAAACCCCAGTGTAATCTCTTCCAAGCTGTATTTCAACCTAAAGATCTCTCATGCTGAGGCAGAGAGAGAGTAATCAGAGAGAGACAGACACAATTCAAAGCCTATGACACCACCTTCCTTCCCCCCCAATTAAAAAAATACATAGAAAAACACCTTGCTTTTCCATTTACATTCAAAGAGTGCTTGTTTGGGGCTGAGTGAAAAAGTGAGCACATTAAAATAGAGCAGTCTTTCAAGTATACAGAGAGTTATTTTTTCTTCACCAGTGGAGTAATTGTGGGAAGTATAGGTTTTTGGAAACGTATTTCTTAAAAGTGATGTGTAGAGCATGGGTGAGTTTGAGATCAGGAAGAGACCTTAGGTCTGAACCGAAACCCTCGCATCTAAAAGAAGACTGACCCGTGGGCTTGTGAGTGCGTACCTTTTATAATTAGCTCCTTTATCAAAGCAGGGCGTGCTACTGGGCAGCAGGACGCAGCGGTCCGGAGTTCAGTGTTTGTTGTTAAAGAGACCTGGGCTCCAGTCCTAGATCCCACAACTTGTAATTGTGTGGCCTTGGGGAAGGTATCTGTGTTCCCAGAATCTTAGATACCGTGCCTGAAAAAGGGAAGTCATACTAATCCCCTGCCTTAGTGTTGTTTGAAGTACTAAATGAAATAATACACACAGAAGTGTTCATTTAGTGCCTGGAATGTAGTAAAACAGTGAGAGAAAACTGAGCACGCCATTCTCTGCTTGGTAGTGGCCACTCCAGAGATGAAGCTATGAACAATTTGCACAGACTTTTTTTTTCCTAATTGCCATTCTGACATTTTGCAGATAAGAGCTTTCTGCTTGTTAAGAGGAAAAACATTGAATGGCTTTCTCCCAGCTGTGTGTTTTCAGACAACTATGATTAAAAAAAAATTGCAGTCCCGTACTCACCTGGCAGGGGAGATGCCATGATCAGGAAGGTGGTTTTCCCAGGGCGAGGCTTATCCACTGCACTCCGGATGTGCTGACCCCTGCGTTTCCCCAAATGTGGGAAACTTGACTGCGTAACTTGTGGTAGAGGAGGACTGCCTTCACGTCTTCCCTGGAAAAAAAATTGCAGTCTGCGCTAGAACCACAGACTTTATAGTTGCCAATCAATGAACACAGGTAGCCCTGAGACAAGGAGCCAAAATGTTAATTGACAATAATAGCTAACACTTAGTGAGTGCTTACTGTGTGCCTGGTGCTGTTCATTCATGAATCTGTGCCCTTCATCCTCATCAAACCTGATAAAGTAGCCGTATTATCTCCATTTTACAAGAGGGGGAGTGGAGGCACTGAGACGTAAAGGAACCTGCCCAGGTTATGCAGCCAGGAAGGGGCAGACCTGGGACTCCAGGCCCTGCAGTCTGGTTCCCAGGCCTGTTCTGGGCATGTCCCTGGGTCCCGGATGCTAGCCTTCTTGGGCCTGCCCTGGGTAGGGAGCACAATGGTTGCTGGGATCGGGGCAGTCAGAACCAGCTCCTGAGAGTCCTGCGCAGTGATCCAGACCCAAGCCAGAGCCCAGAGAAGTTACTGGTTCAAAACCACCCCAGGGATTCGGCACCAGAAATGCCCCAGGCCCTGCCTGCCTGGGAAAATGTCTCTTCTTTCTGAAGCTCTCACTGCAGGGGCCCAGAGGTACAGGTTCTAGTATAATTGCTGGGACCTGTGGCTGAAATACTTTTTGTCCTTGTTTGGACAAGAGTAGTTTTTAATGTGAAGGGGCTACTTAAATTTGTTGTTAAAATAATGATAGTCTTTAAGAGCTGAGTTTAAGGACGAATTGAATTAAATTAAGATTTTCAAAAGTCCTCCTTGTTGTCAGGGCCCACCCACTGCTCACTGGACTGTTGCCTCTATTTCTTTTACAAAGATCAAAAAAGGACAAGTAGATGCCTTTCAGATCATCCTTGGCCTTTTCTGCTTCTTTGAAGGTAACTTTCTCTTGCAGACAACATTTTGAAGGACTGCCTGGGATGAGAGGAAGGTGAGAAAGAAGGACACGAATGAGGAAAATTATCCAGGTAGCGCTATTTAACTTTTAGGGACGATACCGTGTGTTTTAGATGGGGCACATAGGTATTCAATCCAGTTTTAGTTATATGGCACCTGTCTAACAATTCAGTCTTCATTTTTACAGGTCAGGAAGATGAGAAAGCAATTTAGTGGCAAAGCTAGGACTAGAAACCAGGTCTCCAGATTTCTAGGGCCCTATTGAAATGCTGAACCACCGCTGGGAGGAACGAAATGCCCCGAGAAAGAGGCATTGTCCCTAGACTGGCAGATGCAGTCCTAATATTCAGTTTCCCTTATTTTGAGGTTTTCCATAAATTAGACTTTTTCTAAGTTCTATGTGGGGAAAGGGAAGAGTTGCTTCTGTTGCATGTAAAATTTCTCAATGAACAGTGCAGTTATTTTGTAATGTTATTGGAATTTAGATTTATAAATTTCATCCCTACCTTTCCAGTCCCTTCCACAAAAGTGAATCTTAGTATCTAGTATCTTTTCCAGGCTTTGGTCTATACTAATATTCTCTGTTTGGCAATTGTGAATTACTGTCTTAATATTCACTTCTGATCGGAAATATTCTCATACTGTCATTGCATTGTGAGTTTCCCTCATTAGCTTCAGAAGACAATGCATACAATTTTTGAAACTGTCTTTTGGAGAGCTTTTGATTCCTGGAAATTTTATTATAAAAGTTTAAAAACAATGCAGAAACGTAGGAAGAATTTTACAGTGAACAACTCTCACCCAGATGCTGCCACAGCACATATCTCCTTGGGTTGGCCAAAAAGTTTGCTTTTTTTCTGTAAAGTAAAAGGCACATTTTTCATTTTCATTAATAACTTTATTGATTTGGATAATTTGAGTATGTTGACTGTCTCCCCCATGGTATAATGTTGATTATTCTTAATGTCTTGATTTGATCGCATCAACTTCAGCTGGTCTGCCCGACCATGGAGCATCGTCCAGGGAGAAATCTCCAGCATGCAACTTTGCAAACCACTTATGACACATTGCATCAGTCCCAGCACCTTCTCCATGCACTGCACAAATTTTTTGCAGGGGCTTCAGTTGCATTTTTACCTTACTTGAAATAATAAAGCGTAACACACCAAAAATGTTTCACATTTTCTTCTGTCTTCAGTATTAAAGTGGCTACACAAAAATTCACCAATTTTGATTTTTTTTTTAAATGAATGGAGATATGACAGCTGTCATAATACAACCTAACAGCATTGTTTTGGATGAAGTTGAAGGCAACTAAGCACTACTAGAACCATCTTAGGAAAAAGACAAACTTTCTGGCCAACCCAGTAGTTACCTATCCAACAGACTATTTGTCTTTGCCATCCACTGAACACTGATATTTATTTTATTAAAGTTATAAATTCAGAAACCTAGTTTTTCCTTAAGTTTAATTCTCAACCCTCATTCAGTTCTAAACTCATCACTGTTCATAGTCACAAGAAATCTGGTTACTGTTTGGCATCATTTAGTTAATTCTCCTAAAATTTTAATGCATTAATAATTTTAATATCCTGTTATCTTTTTAAGACTTCATTTGCCTAACAAAATTTTTCTAATTCTTATAAATCTAATAAAGTACATAAATGTGGTGAAACTTAAATTCTCCTAAACATCCAAATATTGTGACAAACGTGGCAAAGTCCTACCGTACCTTCTGACTTAGAATCACAAGTCTGTTACTTAGTCACAGAATTGGCATTGGAATCACAACGATCATCTGCTAGCTAATCTAATGTGCCAAATTCTCCTAAATATTATAAATGCTTCAAATACCAAACATAAAGATATTATTGTGGCAGATACATTATTTCCATTTATCTCTAAGTTCCCCCTGGCTTCGTGGATATTTTTACCCACCAAGGAAGGAATTCTACCATCCGCCATTCTGCTAGTTCCTGAGGTTGGAGGTGCACATGTCCAGGTGGCTTTTCCTTCTATCCGTGAGGGACACGTAGACTTCTTTTCCATAGTTGTCATGTCACTGAGGTCTCCAAATCCAAGTGGAATGGCTTTACGGTCCCCATCTTTTGGATTCTGATGATATCTTTTGTAGTCCGAGTAGGTCTGTAATCATCCAACTGGGTTGCTTCACCGCTCCACATGGATTGAACTGATCTATTTACTGCTTGATAGTATTCTATTTTTTTTTTCTGGTTACAACATTTGTAGCTATTTAAATAATATCTGATTGTATTCTATGCCTTTTTATAGTTCTGCTGACGCAGTCTTTAATTCTACTGACAGCTGATTATTGTTTTGCTATGAAGGATCCTTTTATTGTCCCCTACCATGAATTTTGGAAGACTGTGGAAAAAGGCGGCATTTAATAAATGATAATTAGTGGTGACTTTCTTTTGGCTAATGAAAGACCAATTTAACTTCTTATTAGAGCTTCCACTCTGCATGAGATTAATCAGTGCTATAAAATGTGTTGATAGAATTCCAACCAAAAGAAAAGAAATCATTTCTGTTTGAGAGTAGCTGGATCAGTGCAAATGCATACTGTCTGTTAGGTTCATTGGCAAACTAGAAGTAGTTCCTGAGATCCTTGTTGCTTCTTTTGTAGATATCAGATGGGAGACCACAACACAATCTTATCATTCATCTGTCTTCCCTCCTTTCTCAATGGCTGGGCCATGCACTCTTTCCATCTTTGGGGGACCTTGGTTTGGGGAAACCTTTACTTCCTCTGTCTCTGATTCCCACCTTTCCCTATTCTCTTTGGTTGCACAGGCATCTCACTTGTGTTAAACTCATGATTGACTTTGTTCCCCCCCTTATAATAGTCTGACTTCTATCCTTCCAGTTACCGTCAAGCTCTTTGAATGTGGCCCATAGAAAGTACCTATTCTTTCTCCTTTTACTACCAAAAAGTGTGGCTTCTACTACCTCTTCCCTACTTTGCACTATCCAAGGTCACTTGCTTGTAGTTCAACACCGTGGATTTCACTGGACATTTTCTAGTCTACCCTTATTTTTTTGATTGTTTATTTGGCTTTTGTGTCATCTGCTTCTTTTCTGTTTCCTCTAACCAGTCCTTATTCATATTCTCTAACTATAGGGGCATAATGAGGAACAGATTTTAGAGTTAGGTAGACTTGGTTTTGAACCTCAACTCTGCCATCACCAGCTATGTGACCTTGGACAATGCTTATCTTTGAGCTTCAGTTTGTTTATCTGTAAAATGAGGTAAGAGTACCTCACTTCTGAGTTGTAGGGATTAAAAATACATGTGTTCATTTGATTCCAGATTCCAGTTGTAAGTGAGGTCATATGTTATTTTTCTCTTGCTGTCTGGCTTATTTTACTGGGCATAATAGTCTCCAGTTCCATCCATGCTGTCGCAAAAGGTAGGACAAAATAAACTAATGAAAAAAATAGAACCCAAGACATGGAACAGACTGGTAGCTTTAGGAGGGGAGGTGGGAAGGGGAATGGCAGAAAGAAGGGGAAGGGATTAGTCAAAGAACAAGTACAAATGACTCATGGACATGGATAACAGAGAGGGGATTGACTGTGGGTGAGAGAGGTGGGCTGGGTGGAGGGGAGCAAGAGGGAAGAAGATTGGGACAACTGTAATAGAATGAACAAGAAAAAAGAAAAAAAATGTAGAACCTAAAAAAAATAAAATACATTAAGATGTTTAAAAAGTACTTGTATATATAGTGTCTAATACGGTGGCTGGCATTTTATCAACTCTCTTCTCTTTGAAGTTGTGATAATACGGCTATTATGCAAGGTTTACTGAGGCATCCTCTTTTCCTGTAAAGCAGCCAGCTTCCATTTGGTGCAGTGACTCCCAAATTTGTGTCGGCTTCCCATTTTCCAACCTCCAGCCTGTTTTTACTGGTGTGCTAATTCTCTTCACCTGGATGC
Organism: Glossophaga mutica; assembly: GCA_039655065.1. Lineage (NCBI taxonomy): Eukaryota > Metazoa > Chordata > Mammalia > Chiroptera > Phyllostomidae > Glossophaga > Glossophaga mutica. Next base: position 16,371,136 of record CM077304.1, on the reverse strand, counting down.
CCCATGTAATCCAAGCGGTACTCAGCCAGCGATTACTTTCTTGGTTAACAGAATTTCAATCCTCACAGCAGCTCTGAGGTTGCAGTTCCCTCCTTCCTTCCTTCCCTCCCTCCCTTGTTTCTATCCAACTGGTGTGCACTCCTATGGGCCATTCACTGCTGTCTGCACTGAGGGTGTGACAAAGCAAGAAAGGCCAGTCCGAAGCCCGAAGAGGGGTCAGTCTCAAGTGAGTGTGATGGATGCTATGATGGTGAAGGGAGTGCTTCAGAGGGCCCCCGCAGAAGTGGGATGAAGTGGTAGGCCAAGTTTACATTTTTTGCATCCCATCCCATTTTCAGTAGATTCTGTAAATTTTACTTATGAAATAACTTATTTCCATCTCTTCTTCTCTATACCAATAACACATGTTTCATTCAGTCCAGTTATTCCAGGCGCACTAGTTTTGGCTGGGAGTTTTCCAGATCTGTTTCTAGTTCACCTATCTTCTCTCCCATCCATCGTCTAAGCAGCTGCCAAGGTTACTTCCTGAAGCACAGATCTGCTCATATCTCTCCCTTGCTTAAAATTCTTGATTGCCTATACCAGTCAGGATTCAGTGTAGGGAACAGAGGCCACTCTGAGCATTTTAGTCAGGAAGGGATCTAACATGAGGGGTTAGGGATTATAAAATCAGAGGAGGGTTAGAAATGCAGGCACAGGAAAAAGGGTCTATCTCTAAGGTCTCTATTAGAAGTCTGGAGTTCAAGAACTTCCAGCCGTTGCTGTTATCCGTGACTCAGGAAGTCAGTGATGCCACTGCTCTCAACTGCCTGTCCCCACCTCGAACGATGACAGGCCTTGGAATGGTGCTGCAGAAAAGCCTCACACCTCTGCGGTCTTACTTGTCAGAGGGGGAAGCAGCCAGGGGAGGTCAGGAAGATGGTCTCTAGGTCACTGGCACCTTCCAAACCTCATGCAAATGCATCAAATTAGTGGAACCTAATTCTCCTCCAGAGTCCTAGCTTCAAGGAGTCTGGAAAATGGAGGTGTTAGTCTGCCAGCCTCTGTGTGGGAACAGAGACTACAAGGAACGAGGAATCGGGATGGGGGGAGCACCCCTTGGTATCCATCTCCCCTGGCTTTCTGCTGTGTGCGATTTTGTTAGTTGTTCACCACATTTGGCTGAACTCGTTGTCTTCCACCATCTGTAACATCTGTCACTGGCAGGTGCTAAACAGATATTTCTTGAACATATGACTGAAGAAATGAATGCACTTCTGACCCAGTTCTTTCTTACCTTCTGGCCATAACTGGAGCAGGAGTGACCTTCCTGGCTGGCCCTCACTTCCTCTACCTGCTGAAATCCTGCCCTCTCTGACAAGCTCAGCCAAGTCTCCCCTCCTTAGATGGGAGGGTTCCCCTGGAACCGCCCCCCCTTTTCTTATAGCCCCTGTGTGCAGTGACTGCTTTACTCACTGATGTGCCCCCTTCCTCGCCCCACTTTCTCTTTTTCTCCAGACACAGCAATTCTCTTCTTCTATAAAGACATTCCTTTCACTCACTCTTATTTTCTTGCATTTGTCACTGAAATGTGATAATTCATAGGTGCACTTAAATCTTTTGTAGCTGCTTTCCTCCTGTCATTACTCATGCCAAGAGACGTGCATGCTATTTTTTTTTTTTTAATATACACATTTTTCCTGTTTTAGTGCTAGGTAGTTATACAACATAAACCTAAAAGGGGAGGACCCTTAGAAGGAAAGAAGAATTTTTTTTTTTTGTCTCTTTATAAATTTTTACTGGAATTCACAGTATCTTCACAGTGCTCTGGTTTGCTAGACCCTGACCACGGAAATGGTATCAGCAAAGTGTTTCAGCCACACAGCCAAACTCAGAGTTTGGGTTCTGAGATGTAAAATCAGTCACGTGATTTGTTCGTGCGTTTGTCACAGTGAATTTCTTAGAACTTTGCTTTGTGTGGGGTATGGAGAGAACTTTCACTATTTTTTTTAAAGCCTCTTGTTTTACAGAAGTATCTATTTCACATGATAACTGAAACTTGTAAAAAGACTACCTAAGCTAATGGGAAACTCAGATTTTTTTTGTTGTTGTTTTTTGGTATTCAAATAGACCTTATTTTTTAGAACGGTTTTAGGTTCCCAGCAAAACTGAGCAAAAAGCCCAGAGAATTCCCATATCCCCCTCCCCCACTCCCACAGCCTCCCCCATTATTGACATCCGCCACCAGACTGGTGCATTTGTTATAACTGATGAACCTACACTGACGCAGTGGCACTCAACGTTCATGGTTTGCCTGAGAGGTTGATCGCTCTTGGTGTTGAACTGTCTGTGGGTTTTGACAAATGAATAAAGCCATGTGTCCACCATTATAAAATCATACAAAGCACTGCAGTTTCACTGTCCTAAAATTCCTAGGTTCTCCCTGTTCATCCTTCCATCCCTTCCCAACCCCAGGCAACTGTTGATCTGTCTCCATAGTTTTGCCTTTTCCAGAATGTCATGTAGTTGAAATTGCATTTATGTAGCATTTCAGACTGGCTTCTTTCAGTGACACTATACATTTGAGGTCCCTCCATGTCTTCTCGGGGCTTTGATAGCTCCTTTCTTTTCAGCACTGAATATTTTTCCGTTGTCTGGATGCGCCACAGTTTATGTATCCATTCACCCGCTGAAGGACATCTTGGTTGCTTCCCAGTTTGGACAGTTATGACTAAAACTCCTCTAAATATCTGTGTGCAGGTTTCTGGGCGGTTGCCGGTTTTCAGATCCTTTGAGTGAATACCAAGGAGCGCTGTGGCTGGAGCGCATGGCAGGAGCGTGGGCGTGTGTATCCCTTTGTAAGAAACCCCTAGACTGTCTTCTGAAGGAGCTGTATGATTTTTACATTTCCACCGGTGATACAGATCTAGTTTTGTTAGAGGTTCAAGGGACTTCTTAAAAATTCATAAAGGAAAAATCCATCCTTACAGAGGTGTAGAATGGTCAGTGTATGGCCTAGTTTCATTTGACCAAAATAAAAGCATGTCACAGCCCTTTAAAATGCTCATTCTGCTTTCTCCTCTCAGCTCAAATAATAGAACTCAAATCTGGTCACAGAGAAATGAGACCAAAAAAAAAAAAAAAAAAAAAAGGCAGACTGGATAATCACATCTGTAGCACTGGTAATATAGTTCATTTTCTATGTGCTGCTTGCGGATCAGCAGCTCTGGAAGGATGGGGGACGCGGGCCTTCTTCTGCCCCCCCAGCTGACTTGACCAGGTGTCTGCAGTCACTTGGGCGGGCTTCCAATCAGTTAGGTATACCCCATTTAGCCACACCAAGGGGAGACCAGTTCATTAGGTGTTGATGGCCATTGCATCTATGGACAGAGAAGTTTTGTTCTAGTTCTTTGGATGCATTGTAGCTAATTCCTGTGAGGTGGGAGAGTGGGCGAGGAAATTGAATAATCCTCCGACTGAGGGTCCATTATAAGCCCTAGGTCTTGCCAGCCGTCCTCAAGCCACACCCCTTCTTGTAATGAGCCTGTATGTGGGGGGCACTGGGTTCCTAAGGAACTTCCACAGCCCACTGGCAGTCCCTCTCTTAACAGTGGAATTCCGCACTCAGAAAGACAGGGCTCTTTCCCCTCCAAACTTCACAGCTGGTGAAACGTCTCCAAGAAGCCCCTGCTGCCTGAGAGGATCAGTATTTTCCTCTTTCCTTTCCTCTGCCAGGCAATGCAAAGCAGAAATTACGTTTGGAATGCTTTGTTTTCCCTAAGTCACCTCAATTGGTTGGGTTACTATTAAAAGCTGGGAATTTCAGAGGATGAATCTTTGTGGAGCAAATGAATGCTTGTGGTGTTTTATAATCTCAAGGAGGAGCATTTTTGGAGATTAATGTTTAAAAAGTGAGCTAATTAGAAATCAGCTCAGAAGCACTTCTAAATTTTTTGAACCGAAGGAATTTGTTTTTGCCAATCGTATTAAAAACGATTCCAAAATAGGTGCTGAGCATCCATGTGTGCCGGGCACCGTGATACGCTGAGAGGTTAGAAAGATAGGTAAGGTACTCCACCATCCCGCAGGGAATAGTCTTGTTGGAGGGCCAGATACACAGGGAAGCCTAGACTTTCTATAACCACTTATTTGAGTGGCTCCAGGGAGAGTTAGTTTCTGAAGGTGCAAAGATGAATAAAACTCAGGGCCAGGGCTTTCCGGATAATAGGACAGTTATTATATGGTGCGATGAGTGTCATAACTTGGAGGTGGTTAACTCTGTTAGAGTGTAGATGGTGAGTGTCAGGGAATGCTTCCAAGAGGATGGAGATGCTCGAGTTGGGTCTTGGAGAGTAAGAGTTCAGAGGAGGGAGACAGGGATAAGCAGTACTAGGTGGTGGAAAAACTTGTGCCAGGACCCTGAAATTAAGCAGCTTGGTGAGCTCTGAGTATTAGGACGTGAGCAAAAGGGAGGACCCAAGTACGATATAATGGAGATCCATCACGGAGGGGCTGTCATGATAGGTGAAGGGGTGCCCTTCCTCCTGCACGTGGTAAGAAGCAGAGAAGAGTTTGCAGTAGGAGAGGACATGATGGTGCTTTCATTTAAAAATCCTTGGCTGTCTGGGAAGGATGGGTTGGACAGAGAGAGTGTTGAGGTAGGGAGACTGCCTCTGGATGATCACATTAGCCCAGGGGGAATCCATGGCTGGATGGGGCTGTGGTTGCGGGGGGGCGGGTGGGAATGATGGGAGGAAGGAAGAAATGTTTAGGAGGTGATATTGACCAGATGAATTAAAGTGAGAATGATGCTGACATTTCTAGGTGTCCTATACAGTGGCCCAAAGTCTTTTATGTAAGAGTTCAGTAAATGTCATTTTCTTTGGGCAACAGAGTAGACAGTGATGCTTTTAAATAGGAAGAAAAGAAAGCCAGAGGAAGGGCAGGTTTGGGAGAAAAAAGATGCGTTTGATATTGGGTCTAGGATGTTTATTCTTTTTAAAAAACCCACCCGTGTGCTGTTTCCGCCAATGACAAATTCCTATGCCTACTTGGTAGATTGGCATGATATTGCTAATTGAAAATACTTGAAAACTGTGTCCTTCCCAATGACCATTGGAAAATAACCTTCATACATTATAAAGGATTGCCGTGGTTATTTATTTATCAGGCCCCCTCTCAGGCTGGGCTAATCAGAAAACAGGGACAATATGGTCAGGCTCGGGAGGATTTCTGGGTCTCGCCTTCGAGACAGACAGCTCCCTGGGAGGAAATTGTCTAGATTCCTGGGCTCCTGATTCCTCTGAAACCATTTGTTCTAGTCGATGCTTCAGAGATCAAGGACCTTGTCAACTTCTTTTCAGGATCAGCTCAGTCCAGAGCAATTTTAACTCAAAACATGAAATAAGTATTAAGTAAGCCTGCTGATTTATTAAATAAGCACAATTTACCATTTTGCTCAGTACTTCAGTTCCTGTTGTATAGATGAGGGTCAGCGTGCCTTTCTTGGTAATGTCTGTTTCCAATGAGGGCAGGAGTCAGCGTATTACTTGTAGATACTCCTTGTCCCTGGATAACAATTTTAATGTCTGTCCACGAGTGTTACACATTATTCAGTGTCTACATAAACCTGAACACTGAGGTACTGCCTGTGTACCATGTAAGTGACCTCCAAGCTTTCATTCCCTCTCAGCAGTCAAGGATAATTGGTACTTTGTGCAAATGTGAAGAACATGGGAACAACTGGTAAAACTTTGATTATACTGTAAAGAGTCAAGAAATGCCTATTAGTTACATATTATATTCTGGACACTATTTTAGTTTCTAGGCACTCAGTAAGAAATGCACGGGTGCGCGTGCACTACACACACACACACACACACACCCTAAAACGGTTGTCGACTGATAGGAGCACACATTGTACTGCAGAGGACAACTGTTATGCAGACAAAGAAAGAAAATGGTTACAGGTAGAGATAAGTGTTACGAGAAGAATGAAGAAAGTAGTGTGCTGGAAAATGACTGATAGGGTCCAGGAAGCCTTTCTGACAGCCCCGTGCCAGGACCTAAGGAAAAGGGTGGGGCTGAGGAGACACAGGCACGGACCTGGGGTGGGAATGAGCTCTTTGAGTTCAAGGACTAGGAGGAGGACAGTGGTCGGAGGGTACTGTAGATATCGTAGAGTTAGGGAGAGATGGCTGCTTAAATGGGAAATGGAAGTAACCAGGTCTTGGAGACCAGGTCCACAGGGTGGGAAGTAGCAGAGCCAGGACTGAAGTCGGGGCCTTCCTTCTTTTCCTTCCCCCGTAACTGCAGACAGCAGAACTGAAGCAAGGCAATTGGAATGAATAAATGCTGAGTCATTGGACATCTAGGCTGGCTTTAACAAATTGTGTGATGGCTTTGATGGGATGTTAACAACGATAACTATCAAACAATGGTGACAAAAGTGGCAGTAACTATGCCACATACTTTTATTTTTTTATTTTTATATTTTTTATTGTTCAGTTACAGTAGTCCCCATTTCCTCCTGTTGCTCTCCCCTACCCCTTTTCCAACTCCCACTCCCACAGACAGCCCCCACCCCACTGTCCTCATCTATGGGTCCTTTGTACATGCTCCTTGACTTGACCCTTCCCACGTACTTTTATAGTTTGTAAATTACTTTACCTTACAGGTCTTCATTTGTAGCACAGACAAGCCCTCAAATGTAAGCAGAACAGGTTTTGTTGTTCTCATTTAGGTTAAGAGGTGACCTGAGGTGACACAGGGAACAGGGCTGGATTGTGGCTCTTCTGATTCTAATCCAGGCTCTCTCCTTAAACCACAGAAACTCCTGATTGAAGGAGGAGATACAGGTGGTTCATAAGCTTGTAGTGCTCCTAACTTCCAGAAGACTAATTTGTATTTTCCTCAAAGTGCTATTGACTGAAGAAGAGGCTTGCAAGATGGACTCACTTATCATGTATTTACTAAGTAACTATTGAGTGCCAGACATGGGGAATATCTAAGGATCCCAACTAAGTAGGTTGAAAGGTACTCACTTAGCATAGTGTTATTTGCCCTCTAATATAAGGCAAGAAAAATTGCTATATGAATACAGAGGAAGAAGAGATTAGTGCTTTTGGGAGTTTGGGGAAGACCTCACCAAGAAGATGACAGTAAAACTGGGCCTTCAAGGATGAACAGTAGGGTTTCTCCAGGGAGAAGATCAAGGAAGGTTATTCTAGGAAAAATAGATGATTTCTATAAAAGAATACAGTCTCTGTGGGGAACAGTGAGTAATTGTATGTTTGGAGAGCATGGGATGTATTGGAAGTTAGGGTGGGAAATGAAGGGGGCAGGCTGAAGTCTCATTGCAGGGGGCCTTGAATGCCAGACTTGGGAGGTGCTGTGTTTGGCCTTACCATCCCAGGTTTGTCAGCAAGGGATTTGTATCATATTTGCTGTGTTTTAGAAAGCAGATGCTGTTGGAAAGGGGAGGTTGGATTGCAACAGGGGAAAGGATAGAAGCTGCTGTAGTAGTTTCGCAGGAAAAACAAGGCCCCGAATTAGTTCTAACCCCTAATTACGTCTTAAGGAGAAATGGGGTGAGAACACTGATGAAACTTAAGGACAAACTGGATGTAGAGACATACCAGCTGAATTTTGGATGCACACACTAGTTTTCCATTTGTGCGCGTGTGCGCTTGCGCAATCTCTCTCTCTCTCTCTCTCTCTCTCTCTCTCTCTCTCTCTCTCTCTCGTGCGCGCGCGCTCACTCACTCGCTCGCTCACTCACTCACTCACTCACTCATTCACTCCTTATTGTGGTTTCCCCAGACTTGGCCACATTTCTCCCTGACTTTTCAAGCCAGACACTGATTTATTTTTCTGTCCTTAAAAACAGAAAAAGTTATAGGTCTGTGTTCTTATGGATTCTTTCTGTATGATTTGATCTTTGATGGTCCCATAGGATTCTTTGGGCTGAGAAATGCTGAGAGCAAACACATTTTTGATGTGGATGCTATGACTATATTTATGTGCTACAGGTTATTTATCTTTTATGTATCTGGAACTGTTGTTGCATATTTGAGATCCTGCCTACTAAGTGTTTTGGGGCGATAATTCTCATCCAGCGACCTCTGGTAGAGAAACATTAGCAGAGCATCCTGTGCTCCCTCCTTTCAGTCCTGCCGCTGAATGCTGAAGGAGAATCCATGTGCTAGATAAGGGGCCACAATGTTTAATGTCAGACCCCACACTTTTCTGGAACATTTTTTTTGTTCTCCTCTTCTAGTAAGTGAGGATTGTTCATCCTGGCTCTAAAACGTCACATAGGGTCACAGTTGGGAAAAAACAAATCAGCCAACACAAATTGCTTGCTTTTTGTAAGCATCCAGAATTCGTTTCTGTTGCATACAAGGGTTACATTTAATCTCTGAGGCAAAATGAGGTTTTCTGCCTTACTGTGGATGTGTCTCATTTCTGTAGCACCCAAATTCAGGTAATACCATGGAACGGGTCCCCAAATAATCTCATATGTTTAGTTGAAAACATTTGGGGGGCCTCTCCTGTGTTATAATCCATGTATTTCCATGGGGAAGAAGCAGCATCTTGAGGCTGTTCTGGTTATTCGCACACTGGCGTTGCCCCCCTGGGTAAGCCAGGGCACCTCGTCAACCAAGTCCTAGGAGGGCTGTGAGAATGAGAAGAGATACATGAAGCCACCAGAGTGAAGTCTGGCACAAATTGAGTTTCAGTAAACAGTAGTTCCTTTAGACACTGCTGTTTACTGTAGAGTTAGGCAAAAGAGAACAGCTTTTCTGTTAAGGAGATTATCACTTAGTTTTCTAACTCTTGATAGAAGAATGTTGTTTAGAATTCTTTGATTCTCCTACCTCCATAACAGATTCTCATGTCAAAAATGGTATTTCCATGGCCATTTACCTGCTTGGTGATCTGGAAAATAGGTGTGTCTTTATATTTTCTCTTCAGGCTGGTTACAGAAAGGAGGAACCAGTTTGGTTTAAAGACTGAGCTTTAAGAATCCCAGGTCAGTGAGGTTGATGGTTGGTTGGAGCATCATCCTCTAGACCGAAAGGTCTCGGGTTTGATTCCTGATCAGGGCATATGCCTAGGTTGCAGGTTTGTCCCTGATGGATGGTTAGGGCACCTAGAACAGTCCCTGGTCAGGGAATGTACGAGAGGCAACTGATGAATATTTCTCTCCCTGTCTCTTTCCCTCCCCTCTCTCTAGCATGTCCTTGGGTAAGGATTAAAAAAAAAAACAAACCAAAAAAACAATCCTTGTCTTTCAGACTTTATAAAGCTCTGTCAGCAAGCTGCTCTGAAGCATATATCCTGAAAAAAAAAAAACTACCTTTTTTCTTTTTAAACAAATGGCATGTATAGCTACATAATTCAGAGAACCTTGTAGTCTTAAAAGGCATTAAATCATGCTGTGCTGCTGTAGAATTTTCGCCAGATTTACTCTTCGCCCATTTAACTGGCCATCTAACAATTAGTTATTCAGAACCTGTTATGCATTAGGTACCGGTGTTAGACCAGTGAGCAAGAGACAGTCTCCAAATTGTCCCAAGTTTAATTGACTTGGATAAATATTTTGTACTTTACAAAGATTAATCGGTATTTGTTGCTGCCTTAAACAAGAGGTGTTTCTATCATCGTTTGAGGAGGAAGGGATGGAGAAGTGGCTAGACTTTAAAAATCAGTTACATTTGAGTAAGTGACTGGACTGCCCGTTTTCATCAACCAATTTTTATATAATTTAATTATTTAATCTACTAAGTAATTTGTACTTCTGCAGTTTTATCATTTTCATGCTTCATTATTACCCTGTATATTCAAGGTATTGAATCTGTTCCATAAACAGTATTAATCTCAATTACTTTGGGAGCTTTAAATAATATTCCCTTATTAAATATATTCTTTGTTATGTTGACCCTGTTTTTGCAGTGTCACAAACTGATGATGCTGATAAAAGCAAACATTGAGTTATAAACCCTCTCCATGTTTTAATTATATTTAAAAAAACTAACTTGTGCATTTCCATTTCTCAAATGGTTTTGACCATGGAAAACACCTTATTAGGCTAAATTGGAGCTTTGAGTCCAAAGTCCAACCTCATGGTTTGGTTTTATCTGGGAGACATTAAAATAGCAGAACATTTTCTGGCTTGGCAAGAATGGAAATTTTGAAAAAAAAAATCTAAATTTGTCCTCGAGACTATAAACTTCTTGAAGGAAGGACCTGCCACTTTCGACACGTACTTGGTCCCTTTCAGTGTCTGCTCTTTGAAGTCGAACTGGAAGGAATACAGAACAGAATGGGAGCCTGTGGCCCCCAGGTTTTCCTATTTAACATACATAGGACTACTCTAACAAAGCATCCTCTCTTCGTTTCAAAAATTTCATGTTACTACGTGCATCTCTGATGCAGAACGTTCGATGGCCTCCTGCTGTGACTTATTTGGGTGGTGAGCGGATGGCTTCCTTGGAGCCCAGCCCTTCCTTGTAAGCTGTGAGATCCAGGCTCCCCGAAGTGAGCTTGCCTCTGGGGAGGGATCACAACATGATGTCCACATGCTCCTTCAACTCGGAGGTCAACGCAGAGAACTAAAACGAAAAACTGGATCGTGGAAGTCACCTACAGAACAAACTCAGGGACTTTTCCTGTTAACTCTTGGCTAGCTAGCACGAGGGAATTAATCATTTCTGCAAAGATAAAAACGGTGACCCAGGGTAATCTCTCCACGTTAAAAAAAATAAGTTCTGATGTTTTCCTCTGGCATCCAATGTGACTGACATTTAAGTTTAGAACCTACTTCCTGATCTAACTTTGCCATCACCTAACTCTCAGTAATTAATATGGGTACTAAGTTCATAGGTTTAATATTAAAAATAGAGTGGAGAAAAAGGCAAGTGGGGAGAGTGTGAAATTCTTCACTCATCCTCTTGTCACCACAAAGGGATTTCTGCTTTGCCTCTTCCATTAGTCTAGCTCAGAGTTTCTCAAACTTCATTGTGCCTATAAATTATGCTGCAGGGTTATTTACCCAAAATCACACATTCTGTGTTTTATGGATTATTTAGGAGACCTCAGAGGGAGATATTAAGTAGCTATATAAAGTCATCCTGCACAAGTACTTCTATACACATATTATGCAAGAAAATGAATGAAACTAACAGGCAGATTTCTGAAGAGACCTTTAACCCTTTTCTGTGTAAATTTCATTTGCAAAATGGGGAGCCTGGTCCCTGGACATTTCACCCTGCACCTTGGGCATAAAGAAGCTTATGTCTCAAGTGCCATTGCTGTCCTCATGGTGCCCTCTCTGTGCACAGGGGCAGGGCTGTCTTGTCTGTGAGATGCCATCAGACATCATTTAGAGTGGGTTTCAAGTTGGCTTCTTGCAGAGATGCTGTGGGCTGTGTAGGAAGTGTCCTGAGTGGCTGGTGTAACTAGGGGGCTTTGGCTCTTGTTTTTAACCACAAGCAGATACCAGCAACTGAGTGGAGTGTAAAATGCCAGTCTTTCCAAACTTCTGTGGAGGAAGGGGGCTGCTCTGCCTCTCTCAGAACCGGCTGTCATCTGCTGCTCTCTGGTTACACTGACACGGCCCCCTGGCTGGGCTGATTGGTCGCTGGCAGTAACTGATGTGGAATACTGATATTCTCGCTGGCAGTTCCTTCCACTCCAAAGAGGCTTCTCTTCTCCCTGTCCTGACCCCAGCCTGGTGCTCAGCCTCCGCAGACCTTGCCGCCCCTGCACCAGGGGGGAGGACGCGTCCTGGGCGTGAGGCTCGGAGCCTGGTGAAATCCACCAGGCTGCTCTCCCTCGGGCTCGCTCTGGGGAGAGTCCTGTTGCAGACTTCTCAGGGTTTCTACAGCACAGACAACTGAAAAGGACTTGTGTGTGGTGGTTAGATTGCCTTTCATCACTTTGCTGGCTGCATCCCCAGCCCTGCCTGGAGCTTCAGGGTGGATTTCTTCCTGCCTAAGACGCTGAGGAAGGATCCCTTCTCCCTCTGTTGACTCTTTCTATTTTTATGGTAAGTGCTTGCCTTGAATGAGCTGGTCTGCTGCAGTGAACTGAACGCTCTCCCTGGCTCCCTCTTCCCAGCTCAGCTTAGTGACCTTCTCTCTCTACCTCTCTGTGTTTCTCCTGTTTTCATGCATCCATGTCTGGGGAGCTCACTAAAATGCCAGGGATCATTCATCCAGATTGCCTGCCTCTTTATTTTGATTTTTTTGCCATAAACCCAAGCTTCTCGGCTGTGATGGAAACATAAGCACTCTCTCTTTGTCCTTGAAGCGGCAGCCGGGGAAGTGTGTTCAGGATGGTGAACTGCAGCAGTGTGCAGGGGATCTGTGGAGGGTGACTGACAAATTTGGGCAAGATGAATACTTGGCGTGCTGAGGGGCACTCTCTCCAAATCCGGAAGGCTAGCGGCTGATCCACCCACATAGCAAACTATTCCATCTTTCCCGGTAAAGACAAGCACATGCATGAGTTATGTCGGAGTGCACTGTGGGCAGTGGTGCTTTACACACCTGCCAGTGGGTCCAGAATGGCCCTGGATCTTGTAGGTTTCAGAACTTGGGCAGTAACAGTGGCAGTGGGAGGAACCCTGCACTGGCCGACAGGGTAGACTGCATGACCTCATTGCTTCTTTCCCTGGAGTCTCTGGGTGCCTCTTCTGCAAACCGTATTTTCATCCTTTTCAGAGGGTGGTGGGTCAGTGATGACAGGAACATTTTCGAGTTGACAACATAGTTTCATCCTTCCACTGAGAGATAAAATGCTTGGAGCCTATTAGAATGGTTAGACTTTTCTAAGAGAAAATGAGCAGGTGTCTAAGAAAGAACATGAGTGTTGCAGCATCCACAGGCAGACTGTTTATTCCAGGGCATTACTTTTAGAATAGTGTTCTCATTTTTCACCTGGTCTCCTAAGGCTTGCTGCAGAAAGCCCCACATGTTCAAGTCCATTACTGGCTGCCTCTTGAAGCCCCAAAGAAACCAAGAACGTTTTGGTATAGTTTTTACCTTGTGGAACCTGTGATTGAAGGAGTCTGTCTTCCCCGGGGGAGATTTTCATCTTCCTCATTTTATTTTTTATCTTTTTGGTAGCAGGTATGTGGAATTATTTTGGTCAGTGCAGCATACCAAAGACTAAACGTCACGGTTGTAATTCTGCTTAGTTCTTTTGTAGTCTTGGTCTGGAGATGGGTTACCTTGTTTGATTTTGTGTAGGTTTTCTAATTCTGGTCCATTTCACTTTAGGGAAGGTTCCCATTCAATGTAGTTCAGACCTTAGTTTATAAGATACATGTGATTTTTGGGGGAGGGTAATAAATGAGGAGAAAACTGGAGTGAAATTTCTGATCTCTCCCCCTGTTGATTGGGAATTTGGAATGCAAAGTTCCTTTGTAATGTCCTGCTCATTTTCACCACTTTTGTTTCCATTGTCTATGTGGATTTTTCTTAAAATAGTGGTAATGACATCAGGTGTATTCCTTTATCCTGTCCCCTGGGTCCTAAGTAAAAACATCTGGCATTTTATTTTTGGTGGCGTGTTCTTTGCATATATGAAAACATACATATAAACATCTACAGATTCCTTGCTCTTTATTTAAGTGATAGTCCGGTTACAGGGTAAAACTGCAATGGGTTAACAGCGACAGCAGCAAACTAAGATCCTTGCAGACTATAGTCCCTGCATTCTTAACGAATTTTGAATTACTTTCAGCATTGGCCAGAGTAGCGGTTCTAATACCCACTCTTTTCTACCTGGATTATGGTTCCTAGCAAGGTAGGGCTTTGGCTGGCAGACTTCTCTGTTCCTGTGAGGATTCTTGGATGTTTAGTTGTTTACTTTCATCCTTGATGGTGTTTTCTTATTTTGCTTAATTTTTTTTGTACAATTGCAAGGATTTTTATCAGGTGCCTGGCAACTCGACTTGAAGTATTCTTCAACTTGGATATCAGGGAGCGAGAGGCTGTATTTGCAGGCAATTTCAGATTCACTTAGAAAAGACTTTTTTCAAATAGTGCAACTTCAGCTTTGAGATTAATTCCCCAGGCCTTCTTTGTTTTGCTGAACAGTGTTTATCTCTGCAATCAGAATTGCACACATGTATACACAAGCATATACACAAATGGACTGTTCACTTGTGACTATTATCCGTTCATATTTTTAATAGTTGTAACATGCCCACTTAGAGAATAGAAGAATTCCCCGGATACTGAGATAATGCTTAGCATCCTCTATCTACTACCTAGCTAGCTTTTTAAAAATAAATGAGGAGTTTCCCTACTTACCACACCCCCCTCCACATGACATCTTTGGGAATGTCTTTGAATTGGGAGAGTGGCTCATCTCAGGGCATGGTGTCATGTTAATTCCTTTGCAGGGTCTCCGAAGGCAGCATAGAAAACGGCTGCAGGAAAATGTGATAAAAGCAGTGCCGACTAGAACCGTTAGCCTTTTGGCGTGATGAAGTCACCACAACCTTTTATTTGTGTGTGCTAATTTAGCTGCTGTGCCTCGCAACTGATTTTGCTGGCAACCCTAGGCAACTGAAAATTTTGAAATGGATCTGGAACTGCCTAGATTGGTGTCACTGCAATTATTCATTTTTCACATTTCTTAGTTACAGCCATCATTGAAACAGCGCTCTTCCTCTGTTTCTTTTTGTTGTTTTAATTGGAAACTTGCACCTTGCATTGTGAATCAGTCCTTTCCACTTTTATCCTCTCTATTTCTGCTTTCTCTCTTTCCCACTTTTGCCTTGCATATGTTTCTATATGTGAACACACATATATGTACAAATAAAAACTCAGTGAAAATTGTTTGATGATAAATGACGAGTTGGTTACAGCTTCTCGTTGAGTAACCAAACTTCAGTGTTCAACCTGTGTTCATGTATCTGAAAGAAGAAATCACTCGCTTTAATATAAATATAACCTCATGCTTCTGCAGGCCTTCTTGTAATTGAAACTATTTTCCATAGTTGATTACCAGGACCAGAAATAGAATTGGTTTTGCATTTTAACTAATGGCATTCTGGGTCTGTCTAGGTTGAACTGCCCTTAGATCTTGGCATGTTTATTATCTGAAAGGTCTTCATGTTAAGAGGAGGGTAGATTATGGGTGAAACCAGTAAAATCTTTGATTATGTGATACAACCTTTCCCTGGGAATTGCATGAACATTAAGGATGTTGGCTCAATTTTCCTGTTGCTTTTCCCAGTATAATTAACTCAATATATTACCTTTACCATTTCTCTGTGAGCCCATTTTTACAGAGTAAAATGGGCAATGTACAACCCTCACATAAGTATGCTTTGAGGGAGGATCATTCTTTAACAGAGATTCAGAACCACTTCTAATACCAGCTATGGTGATCTACTTTGAAAGGAACTTGCTCTTCTATTCAATTGGCAACCCAGACAGATTGTGTAAGATAGGAGAAATGCTTCATGAGCTGTGTTTAATACTGCATTTTGATCCGTGCCTCCTTACTGAGTTCATTTAGGACTATAGTCACTAGACCAGCTCCAGAGAAAAAACATCATGTCCTCAGTAGTACAATAACCTAGCCAGACTTTCATAAATGTTTATGTTGCAAGTTATATCTCTTGGGTGGTAGAGGAAGGTGGCAGAATTTTGGAGGAAAGCCAAATCATAGCCCCAAAATAATGCAAGATGAAAGGGGAACATACTTCCCTATATTTAGCATTTAATTCTCCAGAAATACCATTGGCTCTTAAGTCTGAAGAGCCAAGAGATTGTTAAAAACACATAATGACAGGTTTTGGACGGCTTTTCCTCTAATAGAAATCTTTGACCATTAATTAGGCATCTGCTCAGTGACCTTTTGGCTTGCGCGAGCCAACAGCCATCCTTATAGAAAGCAGACATATTGTAATACAGCAGGAATTCACTTACATTTTCCCAGTTGGCCTCCCACTGTGAGTGTCAGAGAGGGGACCAGTGTCTGGAGATCATCAGAGACCACGGCCGGTCACAGCAGGATGTCTTCAGGACCCCCGGTTCCAGTCCAGCCCTAGCCGCTCACTGGCTGTAAGCTCAGACTCATGCCTTCTACATTGGGCCCGAGCCAGATAACCTCTGAGGGCTCCCCGCAACCATGAAAAATTGTGAACTGTTATTTCACTTCTGTTGTTTGCTGGGTGGATGGTAATTTCTAAGGCAATTGACTCATCCTGGAGGGAGTGGGCTTTCCCTTCCCTTGAGCCTACAAAGCCCACAGAACTAGGGCAGTGACTTGAGTATGAGTTACTCAGCGGAGTGTGATAACAGTGAACCTTTGGGGACAGGGCTCATGTGGATGTGATGATTACCTGTGCACCCTGGGACATCTTGAAATGTCTCTGCCTACCATCAGAAGGGACCTTGAGGAACATCTCACCTGCCTTCTTACTTCCTAAATAAGGAAGCTGAGGCCCAGGGACATTGAGGGCCTTCCCAGGGACGGAGGCTGGGTTAGCACCTGGCAAAGACAGTTTAGCGTAGTGCTCGTGGATTTACTCAGACCCCTGTTTCCTTCCCGGTGTGGGGCCCTTCCACGAAACACAGCTGACACTTACTGTGTCATTCATTGCTCACAGAACTGCTTTGTGGCATCTAACTCAGTGGGGTCCATTATTTCTGGGTTCATTTCATGCAGATTACGTGGCTGTACCAGTCAGAGTGAGTCACGTCAAGCAAATGCTTATGGTAATTTGTTCATGCTTATGTGGAAATGCATTTTTTGATATTAAAATTCTGCTTTTCTTATGAACATTTCCAGAATTTTACAAACACTATGCTTAATTTTCCCCTGTGCTTCAAGTAATGAGCTGATCATTTATTTGTTTTGCAGAGGGGGTGATGCTTATGGATTCATTCCTTCATCTGTTCTCTGTGTAATACTTGGTGAGCAACTATTGCATTCACCCTAATGCCCAGCAGATGCAGTCAGTGGTGAGACAGCTGGATGCGGCCACTGCTCTGAGGACGTTCAGGATCTAGTTATGCTTCTTGGAGTCGATCATCTTCTGATTCTCAGCCCGTGATCTCCTTACTGTTTCACGTGGTTTCTCAAAGAATCCAGTTGAAAAACACTTTGCTTAGGCAGTTCTTGCCCATAATTATTCCAGAGAGAAGTTCCTTTGGTAAAAAGGCACCTTTGCTGTCATTGGAACATGTATCTTAGATTTCCAACACAGTATTTTTAGCTTCTAATTTTGTTACCTGACTGAACAAAAGAGATTAATTAGCTAAGCTCGTTTGTACTGTTGTTATGATGTAAGAAGTGACAGTTCCATTCTTTGGCCAAACTAACCCGTTCCGTGGAGTCTCAGTTGATAGTCTGGGTAGGCCAGTGTCCACAGAACCAACTGCAGGTGAAGGACTGAACTCCTTGGCCATCCTTACCTGGTCCATCACAATGCACAGCCCTTGCTTTCTTGTTCTGTCTCTTGTTCTGCAACTCCACTGGAATGTTCCAGAAGAACCAAAACATCTGCAGTGCTCAGAAATTCACAGCTCTCACTTTCCTTAGTGCCTTTGCATGTACTGTTTTCTCTGTCTGGATGTCTCTCCTGTTTCTTCAAACTGACTTCCAGAGCAAGTCCATATTTCATCTCCAGTGGGAGCTTTTTGACATTTGCCGCCTCTTTGTGACCCTAATGCTGCTAAGCTGAGCTCAGTACACCATGTCTGTCCTCTTACATTTCTTGGTACAAGTATCTCATAGGACTTTATAGACTATATTGTAATTATTTGTCTACTTAGCTCTCTCTTCCAAAGAGACAATTGGTTTCTTGAAGCAGGGACTGTATTGTTATCCCTGTACCACAAGGTCTAGTTCAGTGACTGCTATGGCAGATACCCAGTAATTCTTGAACACATGGATTAGGAATGACTATATAAAACCGGTGGTGCTGGTATTGGTGACTACTGCTCTATGTAGACAACTGAATTTTTCAAAATAGTGCAACTGTATGAATTGTAGTAAGGAGGATGAAGAGATTGGCAGTCATTAGAAGCTCTGTGCGAAACCTCTAAAAATGTCTCTGCCTCCAAACGAGTTTCAACAAAGTAAACAACAAGAATTTATTAAGCAAAGCATTATGTTAGGTCCCCAGGAATGAAAGGTTTTTGTAAAAAAGTAGACTCTGGGCAAGATGACAGTGTGTAGATAAATGCAGTCCTCCCATCCCCTCACAACCACATCAAAATTACAACTAAACTACAGAACAACCATCATTCAGAGCCACCTGACATCTAGCTGAATGGAAAGCCTGCAACTAGGGGCTTAAAGAAGAAGCCACGTAGAGACTGGTAGGAGGGGTGGAGAAGTGAAATGGATAGGTCCCACGTTCGCGCATAACCTATAAAAATCAGGGGGATGTCTTAGCTGCAGAGGTCCCCTCTGAGGAGTGAGGGGTCTCAGCCTCACACCAGTCCCACCAGCCCAGGGTTCCAGTGCCAAGAAGAGAAATCCTCATAACTTTGGGCTGTGAAACCCAGAGAGGGTTGTTAAAATCCCAGGCAGTTCCTGTTAAAGGCCTGCATACAGACTTACCTGAACTCTCTCCCTCTGAGCTCCATCATCCGGGCAGCAGCTTGAAAGGCACTTGGAACATATGGGGAGGAACTGAGGTGTCTGACATCAGGGTGAGAGCTGGGGTGGGCAGTTTTCTGCCAGACAGAAGTGCTCGCAGAGGCCATTTTCCTTTTCTGAGGCACCACTCCCACCCCCCGGGATGGCAGATGGGCACCATATCTGAGTCTTCATCAACCTGGCTCACACTGTTTACCCTGCCCTGGTGATTCTGTGACCCTACCCCTCCCAACTTGTTGGCCCACCCAAGCTGTTTCCAGTGGCATTCTCATACAAATGGGCTGTCTTGGCTTATGCTTCAGACTTCCCTAAAATCTCTCAAGCAAGTAGCATCTGGCCTCAGCATGCCCTGGAACTCTCACTAAGTGGCCCCAAGCGTGGCACTAGCAGCAGCCAGCCTTGGTTAGCAGTGTGGCATCACCTGGGTACCTCCAAGCACAGCACAAATAACAGCCATCTGCAGATCACTTTGTAGCTCATGCCAGCTGGCCCTGGGCAGAACACAGGTGGTGACTGACCTTGGCCTGCACCTCCCAGGAGGCCCCAGAGCCAGTGCGCCTGGTGATAGCTTTAGACCATGTCAAAGCACCACCCAAACACCCCCAAAAGCAACACACTCAAGGGGTGGACTCAGTGGGCACCAGAGCCTTGATGAAGTAACTCCTGCTCTGTGGGGTGGGCCCCTACACAGCTTATCCTCTGCAGTAGTCAGTCATCACAGCCAGTCCTTGCAACAGATGAGCCTGGGGATAAATCCCTCCCACTGATGTGCCAACAGCAATCAAGGCTCAATTACAACAGGAAGGTGTATACAGCCTACCAGGTGGGGGTATGGGTACCTGGAGTACCCAGCTCTGGTGACTGGGGAGGCTGTGCCACTGGACCCTACAGAACACCCACTCTATAATGTCACCTTACCAATCCCATGAGATGTAGCAGCTCTACCTAATACATGGAAACAAACACAGGGAGGCTGTCAAAATGAGGAGAAAAAGAAACATGGCCAAGTGAAAGAACAGAATAAAACTCCAGGAAAAGAACTGAACAAAATGGGGACAAGCAATCTCCTAGGTACGGAGTTCAAAATACTGGTTATAAGGATGCTCAGTAAACTTAGTAAGAACATCAACATCACTACAAAAAGACATTGAAAGCATAAAAAACAGTCAGAAATGAGGGATACGCTAATTGAAGTGAAGAATAATTTATAAGACTCAACAGTAGAGTAGATGAAGCCAAGAATCAAATCAGAGATTTGGAAAATAAGGACAGTAAAAAGAAAAAAGAATAAAAATAAATGAGAACAGTGTAAGGAACCACTGGGAAAACTTCAAGTGTATCAACTTTTGCATCATGGGGGTGCTAGAAAGAGTAGAGAGAGAACAAGAAATTGAAAACCTATTTTAAAAAATGACAGAAAACTTCCCTAACCTGGTGAAGGAAATAGATGTATAAGTTCAAGAAGCACAGAGAGTCTCAAGATGAACCAAAAGAGGTCCACACCAAAACACATAATAATTAAAATGTAAAAGGTTAAAGACAGAGAATCTTAAAAGCAGCAAAAGAAAAGCAGTTACTCACAAGGGAGCTTCCATAAGACTGTCAGCTGATTTCTCAACAGCAACTTTGCAGGCCGTAAGGGATTGGTAAGAAATATTCAAAGTGATGAAAAGCAAGGACCTACAACCAAGATTACTCTATCCAGCAAAGCTATCTTTAAGAATTGAAGGGCATATAAACACCTTCCCAGATGAAAAAACTAAAGGAATTTATCACTACCAAACCAGTATTACTAGAAATGTTAAAAGATTTTAAGAAAAAGGAAAAAAGATAAAAATATGAACAGAATGGCAATAAATATATTTATCAATGATTGAATCTAAAAAACAAACAAATAAGCAGAATAGAAACAGACTCAGAGATACAGAGAACATTTTCATGGCTGCCAGATGGCAGGGGGGTCTGGGAGGTGGGTGAAAAAAGGTGGAGATAATTAAGAAGTACAAATCAGTTGTTACAGAATAGTCATGGGGATGTAAAGTTTAGCATAGGGAGTCTAGTCAGTAATATTCTAATAACTATGTGTGGTTTCAGATGGGTATGAGATTTATCAAGATGATAACTTAGTAAGTTAAGTAATAATGTCTAGTCACTGTAGTGTATACCTGAAAGTAATACAATAGCATATGCCAACTGTAATTGGAAAATAAAAATGAGTTAAAGAAAGTAGTAGCATAATTTCTGTCCTCCAAAAGGCTAAACATTAGTGAGGATTTGTTTCACGTGTAGATGACCTGTTACAAGGCATACTCTTAATAAACAGAGATTCTAATAGGCTGTAGACTTACAGTAAGGCAGAATGTACGAAGGGCATTCTAGACAGAGGGGCTGGCTTGAGCAAGAACCTGGATATCTGATAAAGTGTCAGCAGTGAGGTGACTTTGGTCAGGGAGTTGGGAGACTGGGGGGCTGAGGGAAGGGGCATGGGAAGTGCAGGGGAAGTTGAGGTGTCTTTGGATGGCGGAGACAGGAACGGTATCTAAACGGCCTTCCGTTTCTGAAAGTTGGGAGATAATTAACATGATCTAGAAAAAGTCAAATGGAAATTTGTGTGGAATCTCTTCTCAGGTTTAATTAAATCAAAAGTCTGCATTCGGGAGGGAAGAAGGGCAGCTGCTCAGTACAGAACTGTGTAAGATTGTCTCTCAGCCATCCCTTTTGCCCTTGAGGGTACACTTTGACATTCAAAGTCATCACAAGGAAATGAAGCCAGGAAATCTAACCTAAATCAATCCATTTAGACTTCGAGAGAGACTGAGGTCACTGAAGTGCCTGTTAATATACTGCCCAGAATATATAAAACCCCATGGCCTTTTGGTGCTTTATTACTTATAACTTAGTTAGACTTCTTTTTATTTGGCAATTAACTTTGTGCTATTTACAAGGAATACAATCACTTTATGAACCAGTGGGGGAAATGCATATATAAACTTGTAGAAGAAAAGTAGCTTCGCATCTTCTATCTGTAATGATTCAGTTCATTCCTAAAGTACGATTTCTGCTGTGCCTCTTTCTCTCTCTCTCTCTCTCTCTTTTTTTTTTTTTTTTGGCTTGTTTTGAAAGAATCAGGGAACATATGTTTAGGGAATGGTAAGTTTTTTATGCATCTCAGAAGTGGATCCCATCAGATGACTCTTCAGCCTCAAAGTAACCTCGAAAGACTGAAGAGTTACATGGAAAATCTCAAATCTTGGCCAGAGCAGGAAAGCAAATGTTTTGTTTATAGAGCAAGAGATGATGAGATAGAGAAGAGGCTTCATTCATTCACTGACTCATTCAACAAGTGCTATCGAGTCCTTACTCTGCTCCAGGCACAGTTCTAGGCACTCGGAGATACAACAAAGTCAACAAAGCAATTAACCTCTTGCCTTCCAGGAGCTATCAGGAGGACACAGACAAACACCTTCGCATACACAGAACAAGTCAGGTGGTGATGAGCACTATGACAAAAAGAAAATAAAGAATGTCTTTGCTACTGTTATCTTCACATTTGGGCTGGCTTTCGATTTCTTTAATTTACACATTATGTTTAAATTATCTTCACTCACTGTTTTAATATTTACTTTCTGTCTAGTCTACCATAAACCACAATCTTGAGGGGTTCTTTTCCCTAGATAAGTTTAGCTGTTGAAACAATTGGGAGTACTGGGAACAAAAATCATAATCGGGCATTTAGTTCTTGAACTGACGTAAAGGAAAAATACTATGGACTGCAAGGCTCGTGAGTATTTTTCTCAAGGGTAAAGCTGTCAGAGTTTAGATGAAGAATATGGGAAAGAAAAGGAGCTGTTTCTTGCCTGTGTTTGAGGAAGCAAATCTGGGAACCTGGTAGCTTGAGTGCAGGGAGCTCTGACCCTGGGAGGGACAGAGAATGGCTGACATTACCAGCGAGCATAGCTCGTTAGGGGAGAGAGGTGGGCATGAACTAGAAAGTGAACATGCAAGAAATTTAGCAAGGAATTTCAATTTGGGAAGGAGGGAGAGATGGGGAAAGCCAGAGAGACACATACATATCAATGAGCAATTTTTACAAAAACTGGTTCTGTCTAATGTAGAACATCTGGGTGAGTTGTGTAATAGAAATTATGCCTGGAAACAAAGGGCAATTATTTATGGATTTCTCCAGATTCCCACTCTTTGTTGTGTGTGAACTTTAAGTTCAGTATCTATGTTTCATTCCACTTCAAGCAAGCTTTTCATCCATATGTTCTACCTTGCTTGTAAAATTAGTAGGATTTATAGGAAAATATCTCTTGGTGGTGGTGAGCCTGGGCTCGGGGGTACACAGTCCAGTTCCCATCCTGCCCTTGCCACTTACTCACCTTTGGACCTTGGGCATATAACTGTCCTTAAGTATAAAAATGGGGATCACTAACAGCCCCTACCTCAGAGTTGCTATGAATATTATATATTACAGTATTGAGTTGGCCAAAAAGTTCATTTGTTTTTTTTTTCTGTAAGATGGGTCTTTCATCTAAGTGCTTAGTTGTCTTTAACTTCATTCAAAACAATTTTGTTAGATTGTGTGGTGACAGCTGTCATTTCGGCATGCGTTAAAAAAACTTACCAAAATTGGTGAATTTTTTGTGTAGCCATTTTAATATTGAAGATGGAAGAAAATATGCAACATTTTTGACATGTAATGCTTTATTATTTCAAGAAAGCTAAAAATGCAGCTGAAACCCCAAAAAGATTTGTGCAGTGTGTGGAGAAGGTGCTGTGACTGATCGAATGTGTCAAAAGTCGTTTGCGAGGTTTCATGCTGGAGATTTCTCGCTGGTCAATGCCACGTGGTTGGGTAGACCAGTTGACATTGATGGAGATCAAATGGAGACATTAATTGAGAACAATCAATGTTATACCATGCAGGAGATAGCTGACATACTAAAAAATATCCAAATCAATAGTATTGGTGAGAATGAAAAATGTGCCTTTTATTTTATGGAAAAAATTAGGAGTTTGGAGTAGTTCTCATATGTCTTTGTATATTTACCTGCTTAGCAGGACATTAATAATTACGATCTTACTTTTCTTCTTCTTCACGTTTCTGACTACTGATTTTATGATGAAGCTTTTTAGCAGGATCTCACTGTTTTTGTTATCAGTCTCTTAAATGCTTGTTGTAATTTGTAAAAGTGACTTTCTGGCAGGAAAAGGGAAAACTGAGCAAAGATGGCAGCCAGTAATATTAAATTCCTTTTTTAAATTTATTTTTAGAATTTTTTGATATTTGAGAGCGGTTGGGGATGGTTGCCCCGGTGGTGGGCCTGGTGTGGATGGGGCGAGGGTGAGCAGGGAGAAGTGGTAATGCACCAGTAAATGCAGAGGATAGGTCTCGAAAAGTAGGATGCAGGGTCACAGGGCATGTGAGTTTACCATTTGGATAGCTCTTACCACATTGATAGAAATGTGCTAATTTCCATGCCCACCAGCAATGGAGAATGCCTCAGCTCTAAAGCCTTGATGCTTGCTAATCTGCCAGGTGAGAAGTTTGATTTGAGCATCTTTTTGTGTGTTTACTTTGTATTTTCCTGTTATGTGAGCAACCTGCTCGTGCCCTTTGTGAGCTCACTTGGAAAATTTGCATGTTGGCCTTTTTGATTTTTAGCAGCTCTTTATATGTGAAAGAAATTAATACTTCCTTATGATTTTCCCCAAATATTTTCTCCTAATCTATCATTTGTCTTTTGATATTATCTGTGATACCTGAGCATAAGAACTTTTTAATTTTCATGTAATTAAAATTTTTATGTTTCCTTTGTAGTTTCTGGATTTGGGGTGGTAACCAAAAAAGCCTAACTCTCTCTGGCAACATAAAACTGATTCTTTCACAATTTATTTTTCTGTTTTTCTATTTTTATTTTTTCTCTGTGTCTTTAGTTCACACTTATTTTGGGGTAGTAATTAAATACAAATTCAATTTTATTTTTTCCCAATAACTACCCAGTTTCCTCCAAACCTTTCTTGAACAATGTATCTTTCTCTTACCTATGACATATTAATTCTTGAGAAAGAGGATATTTACTTGTACCAGGGTGAAGTTTGCCCCAAACTGTAGCATCATCTATGAAATCCCCTTATGCAGCTAGAACTATTTTTGGAAAGTCTCTGCTTTGTTGACTGTCAGTTTGTTGGCTAGCTCCACACTGTGTCAACTACTGTAGCTTTTTTTAAAATTTTATTTTATTTTATTGATTATGCTGTTACAGTTGTCCCATTTCCCCCCTTCATTCCCCTCCACCCTGCACACCCCTCCCACCCACATTCCCCCACTTTAGTTCATGTCCATGTGTCATAAGTTCTTTAGCTTCTACATTTCCCACACTATTCTTGCCCTCCCCCTGTCTATTTTCTACCCACCGTCTATGCTACTCATTCTCTGTACCTTCCCCCCTCTCTCCTCCTCCCATGCCCCTATTGCTAACCCTCCATATGATCTCCATTTCTGTGGTTCTGTTCCTGTTCTAGTTGTTTGCTTTTGTTTTAGGTGTGGTTGTTAATAGCTGTGAGTTTGCTGTTTTTTTTTTTACTGTTCGTGTTTTTTATCTTCTTTTTCTAGATAAGTCCCTTTAACATTTCATAGAATAAGAGCTTGGTGATGATGAACTCCTTTAACTTGACCTTATCTGAGAAGCGCTTTATCTTCCCTTCCATTCTAAATGAAAGCTTCGCTGGATGGAGCAATCTTGGATGTAGGTCCTTGCCTTTCATAACTTGGAATACTTCTTTCCAGACCCTTCTTGCCTAGAAGGTCTCTTTTGAGAAATCAGCTGACAGTCTGATGGGAACTCCTTTGTAGGTGACTGTCCCCTTCTCCCTTGCTGCTTCTAGAATTCTCTCCTTCATTTTAATCTTGGCTAATGTAATTATAATGTGCCTTGGGGTGTTCCTCCTTGGGTCCAACTTCTTTGGGACTCTTTGAGCTTCCTGGAGTTCCTGGAATTCTATTTTCTTTGCCAGATTGGGAAAGTTCTCCTTTATTATTTGTTCAAATAAGTTTTCCATTTCTTGTTCTTCCTCTTCCCCTTCTGGTACCCCTATAATTTGAATGTTGGAACGTTTAAAGATGTCCTGGAGGTTCCTAAGCCTCTCCTCATTTTTTTGAATTCTTCTGTCTTCATTCTTTTCCATTTGGTTGTTTGTTTCTTCCTTCTGGTCCACTCCATTGATTTGAGTCCCAATTTTCTTCCTATCACTATTGGTTCCCTGTGCATTTTCCTTCATTTCACTTATTATAGCCTTCATTTTTTCATCTAATTTGTGAGCAAAATCAACCAATTCTGTGAGCATCCTGATCACCAGTGCTTTGAACTGTGCATCTGATAGGTTGGTTGTGTCTTGGTTGCTTAGAAGTATTGGCTCTAGGGCTTTGATATGTTCTTCCACTTGAGCCATATTTTTTTGGGAGGCATCTGGTCACACCTGTCACGTATGAGGGGCGGAGCCTTAGGTGTTCACCAGGGTGGGGCAACCGAGTTGCTGGGTGGTGATGCTATATATGGGGGCAGGGTCAGAGAGGGAACAATGGCGCTTGCTCTGCTCTTTCTCATATTTCAGTCCCTTTGGTGGTTTCCCACAAGCAAATTGGGCCCTTCTGGTGCTGCCTCCCAGGTGGGTGGGCCTGTGTACACTCTAGGACCCTGTGGGTCTCTCCAGTGTACTCTTCTGTGATGCTGGGAGTCTGTCCCGGTGCCTCAACTCCCATTAAGTATTTTCAGTCGGTGCTTTCAGGCTTTATCTCCCAGTGCTGGGGCCCTGGGTTGCATGGCCTGTCTCCCCGTTTTCACCTGGTTTATCTACATGCGAATGTGTGTCCGGGGGTCAGCTAGCTACCACCTGTGCACCGCGGTCTGCCAGCCACTGCCTATGTACCTGGGTCCACCAACCACTGCTTTCTCCTGCTGCAATTCCTCTCTGAGGGCCACTGACTCCACCCCTCCTACCGGTCTGGATGAATGGTTGTCGAACTTCCTTACAGTTCAATTTTCTGTCTGATGTGGTTGTTTTTTTGTTTTTGTTTTTTTTTGTTTGTTTCTAAATCTTTGTTGTCCTTAATCTTGGTTGTATGAGGAGGCACAGTGTATCCACCTACACCTCCATCTTGGCTGGAAGTCTCCCAATTTCTCTAGCTTTGTGTGTTTCAGTATCTGGTATGGCCGGTCTTCTGTTTTGTTTTTTTGTTCCAGGATTTTTCTGGATCTTCTTACATGCTTACTTTTTCTGTATAAACTTTAGAAATTTTCTGGTTCTTAAAAAATCATGTTTTAGGGAAAGAGTTAAATTAAAATTGTAGATTAGGGAGTTTTTTTTTTTGAAGATTTTATTTATTTTTACAGGGGAAAAGAGGGCAAAAGAGAGGGAGAGAAACATCAATATGTGGTTACCTCTTGTGGGCCCCCTACTGGGGACCTGGCCTGCAACCATGCATGTGCCCTGACTAGGAATCGAACCAGTGACCCTTTGGTTTGCAGGCCTGCACTCAATCCACAAAGCCACATGAGCCAGGGCTAATTTAGGTAGAATTTTTAAATGAAAATGTTTCAACCTGTCCCAAGACAGGATATATATTCCTATTTGTTAAGATATTCTTTCCTGAGTCTCAGTAATGTTTTAAAGTATTCTTTATATATATCTTGATAGTGTTTTTTTTCCCCTCTAAATAACTTATTCACAATGGTTTTACGAAAGGTCCTTGTCTCCACACATTTCCAGGAGTGTTGAGGGAAGAGAAGAGAATGACAGTGTGCTTTAGGCACTGTAGAATGAATAAATTCCCTGGGGGAAAATACTGAAAATTTATCCAGGTAGATGTCATTGACTCGTTTGTTTCTTTAATCACTCCTTTAAAACCCCACATTTTGAATTGTCCATCGAAAACATTTGTTTTAAATTTGCAGTTGAATTTAATAAATGTCTTTTCACATTCCCAAATTCAGAGTACCAGTTGCTCGGATCCTTTCGCAAGTGTTCTGTAACATTGTTGCATCATTAATTAATTTGTCTATTATTAACTCAGGAGACATTTAATGAACACTTACTATAAGGCCAAGTATTAGGCATATGAATACTAATAGGGTACGGTCCTTTTCATGAAGGGGTTTGCTGCTCACTGGGAAGCTGACCTGAAAATAATTATAATAAAATAAGGTAATGTATTTTCTTGAAAATATATTCAAGATGGAGTTGGAGCATGGAAGGGGAGGGCTTAAGGCTGGCCTGGGGCAGAGACAGCCTCACCGAAAGGAAGCGTCTGACCTGAGACCATTTGGATGAGCTGCAAAGCAGGGGATGCTGCTCCTGGCTGAGAAAAAACTATCGAGTGCAAGGACACTGGGGCATAAGTGAGCTGGAAGTAATGTAGCCAATGGGGCTAGGTGGGAGATGAGGCTTAGCCAGTAAGGCACGTGCCAAGATTTCAAAAGGCTTGATATGACAAGGCAATGGAGGTTTTGCTATATTCTGTAGGCACTGGAGAACATTTTGAACAGGAGAAACGCAAGGTCAGATTGTGGATGACAGCATTCTGGTAGCCACATGCAGTCCAGGTTAGAAGGACACGTGTATACAATGAGGAATATTGGTGTGGAGATTATAATAGTGGCCCCAGTGAGAGACTATTTTCATTAGGCATTAGAATGGCAAAGGGACCTTACATAAGAATCATCCATTCAATAATTACTTCTTCTAATCACCTGAAAGGCCAGACTCTAGTCTAGGCTCTAGGGATACAGCAGCATGTAAAATAAGTATGTTCCCTGCTCCCAAAGAGATTACATTCAAGTAGGGAGAGGCTTTTGAAAAAGTTGATAAATAAAGTGATACATCAGGCAATTTTAAGTGTGATGAAGCCAAGTGCTGGCCAGGGCAGTGCTCTCAGTAAGGCAGTACTTGAGCAGGGCCCTGCTGGGGTGCATAAGGAAGGGTGTGAGCCGGCTGATACACAGGAAAGGGTGGCCAAGCAGAGGGAACAGCCTCTGCAAAGTCCCTGAGAAGAGACTGTGCTTGGCAGACTAAGGAATAGGAAGGGGGCCAGGAGAGCTAGAGCAGAGTGACAGGAGGAGGCTGGGAGCCAGAGGTTACAGTAGGGATTAGACTTTGCTCAGAGTGAGATGGAAAGCCAGTGTTTTGGGTACAGGAGTCCCATGATTTGACTGGCAGCCTTGGAAGGATCTCGCTTGCTGCTGCATGGAGAATAGAGTGTGGGGAGTCAGGGTGCAAACAGATCCGTTAAGACGCTGGTGCAGAAATCCAGAAGAGTGGTGAGGATGGCCCAGGGGGCGGGCGGCATTGGAAGTCATGAGGGGTGGTAGGATTATGCATCCGTCTCCAACCGGGAGCTGAGAGGATGCAGGGAGATGCGCCTGTGAAGTAAAATGGGCAAGCACAGATGGGATAACTGCTGCTAAGGAAATAATGGCCTAAAGGGAGGTGAGAAACAGGCGCTAGGAAGGGCCACTTTAGGGAGAGCAGTCAACACGGTTAGTATGGTGAGGGGACCATCACGGACTCTTGCAGGGTTTTCTTTAAAACCGTCTGTGTACTTGTCAACCACCCTGAAATGTATGAAATGATTCAACAGAGAATTATGGGAATCTGCTTACTCTGGGAGGCTGTGTTAAATAGGGTTAATTGGAAGTATATAAATGGTGTCTACTTTTCTGAGCAATAAAATTGATAGAGAGACTACAGTTAAATTTAACTTCAGGCAATTTCACATCCTGAGAATTTTCAGCAGTTAGTAATTAGGGCCCTGGTAACGGAAGAAGTTGGCAGCCCATTTGAATGGACATGGGAGAAGAACAATGTCGGGGCACAGAAAACCCACAGAGCATGGATTTTGGGAGTGTGGGGAAAAATGAAAAAAAAAAAAGAAAAAAACCATGGCTGAAAATTATAAATTGCCTAACATTTTATCCGAGTGCTTTTAGCTGAAAGGGTTCTTTCTAAAGCCTAGGTAGTTTTTTCCTTTAGCAAAAGGTATGAAATGTTCCAGAGAGTTGAGTCACGGCTAGTTCCCCGATCTCTGGAGGTTCGCGTTGCGTGAAGTGGTGCAGTGCCCTCCGTCCCAGAGAGCGAGGGCGTTTCTATAAATCATGTGGCGTGTTATGTCATGAGACTGAAAACACATTCATGAAAGACTATGGATCCCAGCCAGATCCCCCTGTTGTCAGACCCTGCCTTTTGAAGGGGTTTAGGCTGTTTATAAGATTTTAGATTTCCCAAGCAAAACTGAGGATGAACACCATGCCCCAGTCTACCCTAGGCACTGGGCACTGGGTAAGTTTCCGCAGCACAGGACAAGTAGAGATCAACACTGGACGGGAGTGGAGACTGTGTTCTCAGCCATACTGATGAAATGATACAGTGTGGTATGTGACTTTCCAGTTCGCTGTATGTACGGTAAACCTAGCGCGGTCTTCATTGAATTGGGTGGGTTCATTTTTTCCCCTTGATTAACTTGTTGTCATCACAGTCACACAATTGAAGAACTCTGCAGTTATTATAGCCAGAGTGATGGAGGAAAAGGTGCCCCTTAAACCATGGCAGTCAGTAAAAAACCTTTCTTCTGTTATCCCCACGGGTGGCATTAACTGGCCCCTGTTTTTATAACCTTGTATGGGTTTACATGGTAGTATTCATGTTATACCATATATGTGTGAATGAATCCATGTATGCAGACATACATACATACATATGTAACTCCTCTCCTCCCCTGACTCATGACTGTACTAGTCTTTTTGAATTGTGAACCATTCTTATTTTTCTTTTAATTCTTCACATCTAGCTTAGTGTCTGGCACAAAGCAGGATCTCAAAAAATGGTTGCTGAGCAAAACCTAGAAACAGATTTTGTTTTTTGTTATTGTTCTCTTGTTGTTCCGTTTGCTAAAATACTCCTGCACTCTGTTTAGTTTTCAGTTTCTTTTGGAGACTCTGGTAATTGTACCTTGTGTTCTAATGCGGCCAGTAGCATATTTATGACTCCAACCATTTAAAAATAGGCAATATTTTCAAGGGCAGTAGCTCTGTAGATGGATGGGGAAGGAGCATGAGATTACAGCGTAAAAGTACATATATAGGTATTCATATGCATGTGACCTCATACCAGAGGAATTTAGGGGGCTGGTGTGACTACATAATATTGGACATGGTAAAAATAGACCCGAAAGCAAGAAAGAGATGGTGGGAGCACAGTGGAAACAGGAATACAATTAAGTTGCATGCCAGAATGACCTAAACATAAGGTGCAGGGGCAACCCCTTTAGGTGAACCTCATAAGCTTTCCACCGGCCAGTGGGAGAGGAGACACGTGCAGGGGCAAAGAGAAACCAGCTGCTCGGGTGATTGTAACTACTCTTGTCCCTGACATCAGACGAGAATGTCTCCCGGGAATCTCTATAAAAGGTACACTGAGTTTTGTTATGATGAAAATCATTGGGTTTTATAAGGCTTATCCTCCTAAAAAACACTTTTGTGTTAATAGCATCACTTCAAAGCAAAATTTTGGAACAGGCTCTTTTACAACTGCAAGGTTCTGGTTAGGTGCCCCGCTCCCTGCTGGCGCGATTTGTCACAGCTCCGTGAGGAGTAGATGGAGCACTTGTCCTTCAAGCAGTCCTCCCTGCGTGGTGTTGTGCTCAGCTGAGGTTTTGAGAATAATTCGTTGACATTGAACTTGAGGTGGTATCACTCCCAGACTCAGAAAGCCTTGTAGTGCAGCTATTCGGTGTGGCTGGGTAAGGAGAGACTTGGTACCTTAGCTGAGTGCCAGATTAAAGCTGGGGTTAGCATCTTTCAGAGCACGCTGTGTTGCTAACAAACACGTTTGCCTGAATGGCAAGCTGCTCGCCTTGTTTCCAAGGGCAGCACTGGGGGAACCAAGCAGCGAGGCCGCGATTGCACACAGAAGCTTCTGCAGCGCTCAGACAAATGGGTGGTCCTCTCCAGGGGCTTGAAGGAGGTGTTCCTGGGATATATCCAAGTGCTTACAAAGTATGGAAGATTTTGAAGGCATCAGTTCCTAAAGTCTGGACTGTATCTTCAGTTTCATTTCTCACCCCTCTTCATAATTACACTTTCCCATTTTAGTAAAGAAAAGAATCTCTCTTATCCTTCCAAAATATTACTGCAGTATATCGTGCAGCTGTGTAAAATGCACTGGGCTCTGAGCAGAGCAGCAATTTGAAATATTTCTTGCCAAATAAGTATGGTCATGTGAGCAGTAAAAGACTTTCCAACATAAACATATACTACATTGGGATAAAGTTCTGTGGGAAGTGGACCGAGTATCAGAATTAAAGGGAGGAGAAACCCATAAACTTTCCAACTGGTAAGCAGGAGCTTGAACTTGATCGATGATTTTAAAAATGGATATCAGTGTTTATATTAGACAGAGTTCTCTAGAGAAACAGAACTAATAACACACACATTTTACATACACGTTTCACACTCACATGGAGTCAGGGGGCGGAGATATTAAGAGATAATAAGGAATTGACTCATGCAATTACAAAGGGCAGCAAAGTCCCAAGATCTGTAGCTGGCAAGCTGGACAGCCAGTGGTGTCAGTGCCAGTCCAGAAGCTGGCAGGAAGAGACCAGTGTCCCGCCCAAGGCAGTCAGGAAGGATGAGGTCCCTCTCACCCAGCCTTTGTGCTCTATCCAGTTCTTTAGCTGAGTGGACGAGGCCCACCCACATTAGGGAGGGCAGACCGCTGTTCTCATTCAGATGTCAGTCTCGTCTTCAGATAGCCTCACAGGTACACCCAGAATAATGTCTGACCAAAATCTAGGCACCCTCTGGCTCAGTCAGATTGAAACATAAAATTAACTGTGAAGGTGGGATATTAAAGTTCTCTTTTAAAATTTCACTATTTACATACACCAGGAATTATATCTGTAGTCCCATATCAGTTATATTTGATACGATTCTGTATCAAAATGAGTACGACTGCATTTTGTGTGCTTTTCATAGATAGGGTTCGTATTTTATCTACATTTTATCAACTAACATGATAGGTAGTAAAGAATAAATAATGAGTATTAACATAGAATCTTGAGAAGACAGCAATCGTTGTTCAATGTTTTACTGAATTTGAGTTTAAATTTTTCTTCATCCTTTTCCCCTTATCCTTCTTTAAAATTTATTTATTTTTAGACAGAGGGGAAGGGAAGGAGAAAAGGAAGGAGAGAAACATTAATGTGTGGTTGCCTCTCACTTGCCCCTACTGGGGACCTGGCCCACAACCCAGGCATGTGCCCTGACTGGGAATTGAACCAGCAACCCTCTGATTTGCAGGCGGCACTCAACCCATTGAGCCACACCAGCCAGGGCTCCCCTTATCCTTGATACTGATTTTGTTTAATTTAAATTTTATTTTTGTCATGTGGGTATGTTGTTTAAATTTTTCATTAAAATGCTTATCTTAAAATTTTGGTCAAATAGGTGTTTTTCTTCAACTGCTGCAAATTCATTTTAGAATGGGTCGAGGTAGACATAACCACACGCAGCTGGGCTTCCTGGATGACAGCAAGGCCGGAGAAGGAAGAGGGCATGTTTCTCGGATGTTTGGGGGCTGACTCTACCCTTTCCCATCTCCCTATCTTGGGAGTATAACCTTGCTCATTCCAAGTTGGGTTCAAGGAACAGAAGATGTTTGTAGCACCACTTTGAAGGAAAAACATGGTCGTTAGCATCAGTTCTTCTGGAGTGGTGAACTAAAACTGAGAAGGCAAGGACAGAAATCTGGTGAGAAGGGGGTTTCTCTCTCCATTCTGGCAGTGCCCTGCCCACGTGGAGAGGGAGGGTCATTGGCAGTACCAGCAAGCCCCATCAGGAACCAAGAAACGGGAAAATCTCTGCAAAGACGCTGCATCTCCTATCTTGCGTAGTTGCCTTTTTTATTGTTAAAGTCTCTATCCTTGAGTAAGTCAACTGGGAATTCATAGCGGAGGTGCTTGTGTGTGTCTGTGTATGTTGCTGCTGGTGGTGGGGGTGTTGATGGTGCTGGAGCTGAAGTTTTTGGTGCCGGTGCTGACAGTTGTTTGGATGGTGCTGGTTGTGGTGGTGAGGGCGGGGGGTGGGGGGAGCGGGTGCTGATAGTGTGCAGACTTCTTTCCACCGATGCGCAGTAAGACCTACTGTCCTGCATGCACCAAACACATTTGATTTTATTGATGTAAGTGATTATTATTCAGCTAGAGATCTGAAATAGTCATCAGAAGGTGCGATGAGCATGCAGCGTGTAACGTTTAATTCAGTGAACCCCTGCTGTTGCACTACCATACTGCCATTTACTGCCAGTTTGCCTCTGGGTCATTATTTTGTAGGAATCTGGGAAAATATGAAGTTCAATTAATGAGCGTAGTTGAGAATTTCTCTAGTTCTGTAAATGTATGCTGTAGAGACCTTTCAAAACGCATCTTAACAAGGTAAAAAGTACTTGATTATCTGACTCGAGGGTACACTTGTGAACCTTGCCTACTTAGTAAGACCTAACAGGCAGCTTATATTCTAGCTGTAATTGTGGGATCTCAGTAATTTAATGGATCCCCAAGAGACAGAACCAAGGGTAGTCCGTGCCTAGGCACAGGCTAGTTACAGCCTGTTTACATCTTGGTGTGGATGTGATTTCGAAAACAAAGTAATTGGGAAGAACCAAAGCAGTCTGATAATGAAGCTATGGGCAGATTTACTAAAAGCTAACTTAGCTGTGTATCTAATTATAATCTATGCAAAATGAGGTTTTACCGTAGTATAATCACATCTCCTTATTAAAGGAAGGACAAACTGCATAGTCGTGAGTGACAATAGGAAACTTTGTTGTTCAATTATTGGATTCCATACTTGTATCTGCTAAACTGGCCATTGACTTCCATGCTGTGGGCTTTATTATTTTTTAAAAAAATTAAGACCTTATTTTTTAGAGCAGTTTTAAAGCCACAGCAAAACTGAGGAGAAGGCACAAATATTTCCCATATACCCCTACCTCCACGTATTTAAAGCTGGGAAGGTATTATCATCGATAAGGGATAATAGGGGACCATTATCATCATCCCTTCTCAGAGTAGTACATTTGTCACAATTGATGAACCTACACTGAAATATCACAGTTGCTCAAACGCCATAGTTTACATTGTGGTTCTTTCTTGGTTTTATTAATTCCATGGATTTGGACAGCTGTATTGTATCATTATACGATGCATACGGTATGTATGCATCATTATGGTTTCAACAGTGTATTCTCAGTGCCCTAAAAATCCTCTCTGCCCTGCGTGTTCTTCCCTCCTCTGCCCAGCCCCTAGCAACCACTGAGCTTTTTACTGTCTTTGTATGAGCCTTTTCAGGTGGGCTTCTTTCACTTAGTAATATGCGTTTAAAGTTCCTCTATGTGTGTTCATGGCTCGATAGCTCATTTCTTTTTAGCATGGAATAATATTCTGTTGTCTGGATATATTAGGGTTTATCTACTTATTCAATTATTTTTGTTGCTTCCAGTTTTGGCAATTATGAATAGAACTGGTATAAACATCTGTGTGTAGGTTTTCATATGGACACATGAGTTTTCAGTTCCTTTGGGGAAGTACCAAGGAACAAGATTGCTGAATCATATGAGTATGTTTAGTTTTATAAGACACCGCTAAGCTGTCTTCCCAAGTGGCTGTATTATTTTGCATTCCCACCAACAATGAATGAGAAATCCTGCTCCCCCATATCCTCACCAGTCACATGTTCTGGATTTTGGCCTAGAGCTGTGCAGTCGTATCTGACTGTTTTAATATGCGTTTTTCTGCTAACATACGATGTGGAGTTTCCTAATGTTACCAGAAACAGAGTTAGAAGCTCTTTTACTCTAAATGCTTAGGACAGATTTTTGGGGGTGGGGGGCAGCAATGGAAGATGTTTAAATCAGACTCATTAAAACAATATGATATATGCATTTATGAACATTTTATTTTAACCAAAAACTTGAATTAAGCTGATTTGCTCATCTTTTGGTGTGGGGATAAGACCTGTTCTTCAAATAAGAATCCATAAATTTATGTCCCACATTATCTTTCTTGCATAAATTGTGCCTATAATTCATCACTTAGATGCATGTGAAAACAGTCTAAGTGTGCAATTCATTTAGTGTTTTATGATTTCCCTCATTACTACAGTCGTTTATTCTATAGCAATTTTTTACATATGTGACTCAGCTTTATGAAGTGTTTCCAAAGCTTTCAACTTCACAGAAACACCCACACTCTCTTTTTACACTCACATTTCATTGGTCTACATGCTATTTAAATAAAATCACATAATTACAATGATAAGTATATATGGCATTACATGGTTTGGGACAAAGCACAGCCAACTTGAAAACCCTACAGCTGAAATGCAGAGACGAGAAGTGGATTTGCTGAAGATGAGCCAGTCTTAGCAATGGGTCTCTGTTTTATGGAGAGGCTAAAGATTCTTGATTGACAGTAAGTTGGGTAAGTTGACAACATCTGTAAATTATGACCTTGTGGATTGTGATGGGAATGCTTTGTTTTTGGGAAACTGTGATAGAAGAATCCATTTTCCTAGAATGCCATAGATTATCCACATTATTTTCTGGCTGCTGCTTCACAGAGGGCTGTGTCATAACTCGGCACTCAGAATATGCGATTATGCCTCATATGAAAAAAACATAATTTTTACTTTACAACCATGTGTAGGTTTTATAATAATATATTGGGTTGGTCAAAAAGTTTGTTCAGTTTTTTTTCTGTACGATGGCTCTAGTAATGCTTAGTTGTCTTTAACTTCATTTGAATCAATTTTGTTAGATTGTATTGTGACAGCTATTATATCAGCATGCATTTTAAAAAAACTTATGAAAATTGGTGAGTTTTTGTGTAGCCATTTTAATATTGAAGGTGGAAGAAAATAGGCAACATTTTTGATGTATTATACTTTATTAGTTCAAGAAAGGTAAAAACACAATCAAAATGCGCAAATAAACATTTGTGCAGTATGTGGAGAAGGTGCTGTCAAAAGTGGTTTCAGCCCTGGCTGGCATAGCTCAGTAGATTGAACGTGGGCTGTGAACCAAAGGGTCGCAGATTCGTTTCCTAGTCAGGGCACATGCCTGGGTTGCGGGCCAGGTCCCCAATAGGGGATGTGTGAGAGGCAACCACACATGGATGTTTCTCTCTCTCTTTCTCCCTGCCTTCCCCTCTCTAAAAATAAATAAAATCTTTTTAAAAAGTGATTTGAGAAGTTTCTTGGCACTATTGAAATTTTTGCCAAATAATTCTTTGCTGTGGGACTGTCTTGTGCATTGGAAGACGTTTGTCAGCATCTCTGGCCTCCACCCACTAGAAGCCAATAGCGGGAGATAGCCTGCATAGTGAAAATCTTCAAATCAATAGTTATTGGTGAAAATGAAAGGTGTGTCTTTTATTTTACAGAAAAAAAAAACCATGGGGACATTTTGGCCAACCCAATACTTAACATAAATATTTATATATAATTCACATATGCAAAAATTAATCCTATTTTTTGAAGAAATGTATGGTTTGTGCCCTGGCTGGCATAGCTCAGTGGATTGAGCACAGGACTGCAAATCAGAGGGTGACCAGTTCCATAGTCAGTCTAGGGCACATGCCTGGGTTGCAGGCCAGGTCCCCAGTTCAGGGGGCATGTGAGAGGTGGCCACACATTGATGTTTCTATCCCTCTCTTGCTCCTTCCCTTCCCCTGTCTCTAAAAATAAATAAAATCTTAAAAAAAAATAAAAGAAATGTATGGTTTGGAAGATATTAGTGAATGATGAGTTTCTGGAAAACCCTTAGCTCCTGGCCTCCTCTTAGTTCTCCAACCTCATCTCTGATCATTTCTTTCTCTTTTTTCCCCATGTTTTTTCTTCCCAGTTTGAAAGATTGAATAACAAAGTGCAGTTCCCACTGTCTCATGGCTCCTTGCCTTTGCTTTTGCCATTGTCTTTGTTGATGTGCTCTTGTCACTTTTGATTGATGGGTACTCTAATATGTCATCCTTCGCAACCTGGCTTTTCTGCAGCCTTCTTTAAGAAACGTTTCCCAGAACCCCAGTTTGGAAACATTGCCCCTGATTTTTGCTATGATAGCACCCTTTATAACAGGGGTGTCAAACTCATTTTCACCAGGGGCCACATCAGCCTCGCCATTGCCTTCAAAGGGCCGAATGTAATTTGAGGACTGTATAAATGCAACTACTCCTTCACAGTTACGCAAGAGCTCAGTGCTGCCGCCAGGTAGAAATAAGGTGCTGGGCTGGATAAAACAAGGTAGAAGGCCAGATTTGGCCTGTGGGCCTTGTATTTGCCACCTGTGTTTTATCGAATGATATAAAAATTAACTGTATTAAATGCTGGATTATAAGTCTTTCAAAGGTGAGCACTGTGTCTCATTTACCTTTATACACAGGACTTAGCAAAGTGAATGTGCTAGGTATTCAGTATTTGTTTTACTGAAGAACAATGTGCTACAGCTCATGTTTTGCAAAGTTCAAAACCATTCAGATACAGAATTTTACCTTAATGGCAGGCTTTTGTGATGTTTGGATATAAAGAACAGAAACTTGACAGGGAACTAAAAGAGGTTAACGTAAGCAAAACAGAGACAGACTCAAAGATGGAGAACAGATGACAGCTAGTGGGCGGGAGGTTCAGGAGTGGAGGGATTGAGCAAAAAAGAAAAAGGACTCGTGGACATGGACAACAGGGTGGTAATTGCTGGGAGGTGAGTGTGTAAGGAGACTAAATGGTAATGGAAAAATACGTAATAAAGATTATGTATTAAAAAGGAAAAAGGAGAAATAAAATGTTGCAAAAATAATAAAAGAAGTTAATGTAAAAATTGCATTTTTAAATTACTAGAGGGATAATAGATTTGTATCTTGACTATATACTAGTATTATCATGCAGACCTTGAAAAATTTGAGTCTGCTTTAATGGTAGATATATAAGTAGTGGAAGCCTAAATATGTTTATCTAAAGTTGAGCTTCTTAAAATTATCCCGGGCTGGTTTTCTGTAATCATAGACTTCTCTCAATTAGCTAAAAACAATTGAAGGTGGGGAAGTTTTCATGGAGTACAAATAGAGTTAACTAATTTTTAAGGTTTAAAAAAGTTGTTTGTTATTATTGAGCTTCATCATTGTAAGTTAGATCACTAAAATGACCATTTTGTTACCTAATATGGTAACAACATTAGTCTAAGATTCAGATGATTTGGGTTTATTCCCAGTGATGCCTTACTCAAGATTCGAGGCTTTGAGTAAATTCCCGAACCTCTCTGCGATTCAGCTTCCAAATCTGCGAGCTGGTGTTTCTCAGCTGCAGGTGACTTCAGGTGATTTTGCCTCCCAGGGCATATTTGGCAATGTCTGGAGACAATTTTTGATCGTCACGCTTTGGGGGATGTTCCTGGCATTTAGTGGACAGAAGCCAGAGCTACTGCTAAGTATCCTACAGAACAGCTGCTAACAGCAGAGCGTCATCACCCAACATCTCTGCACAGAGCCAGGACTGAGAAATCCCGGGCTGTGTAACAGATGAGGGGCTTTTCCCACCTAAATATCACTCACTCTCAAACATAGGCTGATTGTGTACCGTTTCTTATTTTAGATGACCTGAATAATAAAAAGCTAAGGACATTCAATAACTTCCATTGTCTAGCAGGTCTGTAAACGATGGCCTAGTAATTTTCAATGGACTAAGTAACATAGTAACATAACTCTGCTCTTTCTCTGATTCAGCATTCTCAAATGTAGGTTAAATATAGTCATAGAAAACCTAGGCTAGATGAAGATGTTAAGTTTTGCAGCTGTGTGACGGTTTCCCATTCTATCAGAGAGGTAATAGTAGTGCTTCAGGGTGAAAACTATGTAGTGTTACAGAACTTAAATACTATAATTTAGTTGCAAACTATATTTCAGTAAATATCAGCTTTCAGAGGTGGGTATTCATCTCTATGATGAGAAGGAAGATTCATCAGGGGCATTAAAATGATGCTTCAGAAAACTGAATTTCATGGCTTTGGGTCGGTTAAAAAGGTGCATCAATGTTAATAAAATCCCAAGTTATCTTGGAGCAAGTGTATAAATTCTCGGTATTGATTAATGGTTATGGCCTATCTGCTTCATATTTTTTATGAAATAAAGGTTGATGGAAAGAAAGAACCTGAAACTAGATTTCAAAAGCAACAACACAGTTGCCAGCTACGTTTTTCTAAGTTTAAGATACATGTGTCATTTGTTGACTAGAGTGTTTTTCTCAAGACTGCTCCTCCTCTTTTCTGGTCACCTCTCTCTTATTTACCTTCTCTGCCCGCCCGCCCCAGACACCTGCACACCTGGCTCACCATGCAGAGAGCGCAAGTTGGAGCCCGTGCCGGGCTCCTCAGATGGTGGGCCACCTCTCATGTGTCTTCTTCTTCTTAGTGTCTGACATGCAGTGGCTCGAACTCACTCTCTGTCCCCAGGCGTCGGCTCTTCCTCTGAAGGCAGCCCTGGCATGTTTTCTGCTTGTCGTTCTTACCTTTGAACCCCTCCCTCCATTTCCCGACCTCCTGCGCCTCCACTCCTTTCCTTCCAGCGTGGCTTGGCATTTACAACTTGTGTGGTTGTATAGCTACATTTTATTTAGCAATTTTAGATGTTTAAAATCGAGGGGGAACTGTCCCACCCGACCTCAACCTGTACGCTGGAACCCATTCATTCTTCAATCTATTAATCTATTAAAATCTCACTCCTTAATTTTGCTGACAAAAAAACCCCCTCTTTCAAATAGCTAATTGATGGGTCGCCTGGTTTTCTTCCAACCCCAGCGAGAAAATTGGTTTCTCAAAATAAATTTCCCTTTTCTTTCCTCTGATTATTATGTAGCATGAGAATCGACAGACCAAAGATGGGATGATTACAAAACAGTTTTTCCCCTCTGTGTTGAAATACATTTGTGGCATTTCTGTCTCAAGGAAAATCAAACACTTGGCTCAAAATTGAGAGGAACGAAGTTAGCAAGCTTGTCTGTAATTCCTCGTGATACAAGAAATTGGGTGTAGGGCTGTCAGTAGTATGGGTGCACTTCTTTCTCTGCTGCTATGTCAATTTCTCCTCTCCACCCCCCTCCCCCACCCACCGCCGAATAGAACTGGTATATATGCAAAGTTTAAGCCAGTGGTTGAGATTCTAGACTATCTCCATCATCAGGTTTTATTTCAGAGTATTTCCCAAGGGCTCATTCATTCCTGGTTTGCAATGTAGAGTTTTATTCTTAATCATTTTTTTTCATGTGCCGATAAGGAAAATGATAAAGGAGTGGATGCTTGTCTTTCTTCTTCTGCTTTGTTATCCTGACCCTGGTCATGCTGGTTGATATTCTCATTAATGATGCAAGGTCCAGTTATCTGCATTGTGCTCAGCTGGGCATCATTTCTCATATTTTATTTTTTATTGGTCAGCACTAATGAATAGCCTTGGAACTGATTTACTGAGCATTCTCTAACTATGCCATGGCCAACACACTTTTGAATAAATGTGCTTATGGTTGTTAGACCTGAAGGGACATTCTTGTATTTCTGATTGGCTCCCAAATCCCTCTATTGATGCCCTGAAGGTAATAGTCAACTGTCTTATTTATGGAAATGGTTTATACAGTGAACTCATGTCTAGTAAGCTGCCATATGGTACCTTAATATGCCATCAAGTGGGTAATGAAAGCTTAGGAACAAATTTCTAAGAACTAATAAAACAAATGTGGTGTGTAGGATGAGCTTTGCGCAGGACAGTAGACATCAGTAGCAGGATCACTGAGAAGGGCCTTGCCTTTTCCTTGACTGTTTGGGAGACGGGATTTTTTAAACAGGTATGCCCAGCATGGTACTCATGTTTTTTTAAATTATAAAATCAACATATGTTGATTATTAAAATATCAGTATGGCATGGAAGAATAAAGAGGAAGAGACTTGATTTCTCTCCTTACTACCCTAACACCAGTCTTGAGGAATATGTGTTCAGTTAATCTTAGAGAAGGAAAAAGGAATAGAGATGGAGCCAGAGTCACGTACACGAAATTTCAGAATATATCAACAGATCATAATATATGTAGTTATCCAACTCATTTTTTAAATAAGTTTGTCCTGGAGAATTGCAGCCACAGGCTATGTAGGCCCATCTCATTATAAACAGCAGTGCAGTAGTCCACATTATACACCCAACATGCTGTAATTTAGGTAAGTCTCCCACCATTGATAAACATGAGGTTATTGCTAAATTTTTTACCATTGTAAACAGCAACTTAGTGAACTTCCTTGCATGTATGAGGTCTGTCCAGAAAAAGTCCATTATTAGTATCATGAGAATGGTTGGCACAACATTGATGTCACCTGGCAGCCAAGGAGAGTGGACGGGAATACGCATGTGTGAACAATGATGACTTCACTGTACTAGTCAGTGGGGGCAGTATACGCCATTGAGCATGTGTACTGTGTGGTCATCGCATTCAAAATGACTGGGTGAGTAGAGCAATGAATCTGCATCAAATTTTGTGTTAAGCTTGAACATTCCTCCCTGGAAACTATTCAAATCATTCAGAAGGCCACAGCTATGGGCGACTGGTGATGGGCAGCTTCCTCATGCCAGCATGCGCACTCGTGCATCACGTCTTATGCAGAGATTTTGTGAAACATCCAATCACCAAAGTGACTCAGCCTCCGCTACAACCCAGATTTGGCACCCAGAGACTTTTGGCTTTCCCCGAAACTAAAACTACCTTTGAAAGAGATTTCAGACTATCAGTGAGATTCAGGAAAATACAGTGGTGCAGCTGATGGAGACTGGGAGAACTGTGTGAACAAGGTGCCTACTTTGAAGGGGACTGAGGCGTCATTGTCCTATGTTTCTTGTCTCTTGTATCTTCTTCAATAAATGTCTCTATTTTTCATATTACATGGCTGAATATTTTTTGGACAGATCTCATATATCTTGGGTACATAAACTGATATTTCTCTAGGATTAATACGTAGAAATAGAATTGATCACTCAGTAGTCACACATATTTTGAATTCTGATGGATATCCTCAAATTGCTTTTCCTTAAAGACCCTGTTTTAATTGCCATGTTCAACAGCACTAAATGAGAGTGCTTATTTCCTCCATACCCCACCACCCTATTCGGTACCCAGTGCTTTTCTTGATGGTAAATGTTTTGGGGTTCTTGAGAATTATTTTCAGTGTGAGTGGGAAGATAGAAAATTTAAAAAAAAATGTCAACATAAAATTAAGGATTCTCGAGCTTATTTTTCACAATTGAGAGCTTTTGAGGCTCTGTAGGAGACAAGAGTTTCAAAGCAGAGATGCCCAGTGTATCATATATGCTCATGATATGCCTGGCATATTATTCTGTGGAAAGAACATTGGATTAGAGGCAGAAAATATGGTTTTGGATTTAGATTTGACTGCTCTGTAAATTAGTCATGTCACTTGCTCCTACAAGTCTCAGATTCCTCAATTTGAAAAGAATGACTCTGTGCTACAGAGTAAAGACCTAATAAATGCCTGTTGAATGAATAAAAGAATAACTGAAGCTTTTAAAAATTCTTTTTCAAGACTAGGAAATTTCATGAGGCACAAAAATAAGACAGCAGCACAGGTTTCAAAAATTCCAGCTAAACATTTTTTCTATTTAGTTTGAATTTGTTTTGTAGATTTACAGATTTTCTAAAAAACACATTTTTCAGATGGGCATAAACATGACTTCTGGTCTCAGAGTGCAATTCCACACTTAACTGGTTTGGAGAGAGTTTTCTATTCCACAGGAATGTGACTCTGGATGATGCCAGTTCATCAGAGATGGGGATGAATTAGTTGTCCAAAACATTCAAATCTGTGATGCATAAAGCAACATTGGCAGCCAGTGGGGAAGATCTTATCAGTGAATTAGACAAAACTCTGAATGTTTACTTCAAGAGGAAACAGCTTCACAAACCAGAAAATAAGTTGTCATAGAAACCCCCATGCCAGAGCCTCTGTTTTAATTCTGGTACTGACTTATTAAAGGAAGTGTAATGTGGTTATTGAACTCAGGTATCCTGGTTTTCTTTTTGACTTACTTAAGCGATGTCCATTTTCAAAAAGACTTTTAAGATCTAGAT
This sequence comes from Glossophaga mutica, assembly GCA_039655065.1. Lineage (NCBI taxonomy): Eukaryota > Metazoa > Chordata > Mammalia > Chiroptera > Phyllostomidae > Glossophaga > Glossophaga mutica. The sequence continues at coordinate 16,327,304 of CM077304.1, read as the reverse complement.
GGGAGTACAGTATTTTCGTATAAATTATCAATATGCTTATGCTGGAAAACTATGAAATCAGATCTATGTGTTATAAAATTGTGAGCTTTCTCATGTTTATTTCTCTTTATAAAGTATCTTTTTACCTCTAATCAAAATAACTGGTACCAATTAGTGACATGGGGAAATATCTATATTCCAACTATATACATTTTCATATACAAAATACTACATCCCTTATTTAAGGAATCAGGTGGTGGCTGCTGTTGATTTAGGAATGAAAATAATTAGTATTCCAATCTACTGAATAGTCAGCCGTTTAGGAAAACTGACTCGGGCTGACTCACTTGATTGTCTGGAGAGCTCGTATTTGAGGGCCTGCTGTGGGCCTGGCTATGCTATACTCTCTGTATACATGATCTCATTTAATTTTCCAGCTACCCCTGAAACATGGCTTTTAATTTCTTGATGTATAACCTGAGGCTAAAGGATGTTGTGATGTACCTGAGGTCATACACAAATAAATAGGCTGAGCTGGAATTTAAAGCCATTGAACTTCTACATACAAACTACAAATATCTAAGAAGCAGCATGGACATTTTATGATAAATATGATATAGCTGAGGTAGGGTGGAGACTCTGTAATGAGAAGTACTAGGAGAATGTGAAGGACTGTACTGGACCGTGTTAGACACTGAATTAGACTTTAACAGCCTTTCAGTCTGGTGTGAAAATTTGAAACATTTAATTATAGGCTTGAACATATTCCCATATAATTGACACTAATGCCATTTCGATAAATGATCCAAAATATGCCTGCATGTCTTCTTAGCTTTTAAAAAGGGAAGATCTGATCCTGGTTGTTGATTATGCACAGCCTGTAACTGGACATTTTTGCTTGTTTCCCTGGAACATCAATGTGTTATTGTTTATAACATGTTAGCTATAATTTATTAAACACAAAGTTCAGATTGTATAAAATTTCTTTCTCATGGGCCCTGTTACCAAAATCAACTGCATCGCAGAGGAATTTGGGCCAATCAAATCATTAGACAGAGAAATGCAATCATCCATAACTCAACCAGCCACTGATGGTGGGCAAGATATTTGCATCATTCTCAGTTCCACTGTGGTCAATGTGATATTTTATAATGAGCGTAGATTAGTTGAAAAGGAGTAATGTTTACAAGCAAATGACAATGTGGAGTAAAATTTTAAATGGAAATATGAAAATAATTGAATAGGGAAGCACTGGAAAATGTATAAGCAGATTTCCTGTAATTAGTGTTTAAAGACAAAAAACCAAACATGTCTGTAGATACAGTTGAGAGTAAGTAAATATTTGGAGAACAGTGGCTGGGCACAGAAAGATTCACAGAGCTCCTCCATTCAACATAGTGGTTGGATGGATGCAACTAATAAAATAGTTGCAGAAAATCAGTGATACCTGTTAACATTGATGCACTGAGTTTCTTTAATCTTCTCATATAGGTACTCTGACTTTCTTTTTTTTTGTAGTCTTCCCTACGACTTTGCCGGGCACTGTCCATGGTGCTGAACTAGTGTTTAAGGGAGGACGTTGAAAGAATGTTTTCCTCCTCCCAATAGCAGTGTCCAGTTTCTTTACCCTGACTGCGCTTGGATTGCAAGTGCAATGTATAAATCTTTAGAAATATTTTTGTCATTTTCATTTCCAACATGGGATCTCAGCAGAGGTACCAAACTTAACATGGTTATAACAGAGTTTCTTTCTTGGCTGGTGTAGCTTAGCGGTTGAGTGCTGGCCTGCGAATCACAAGGTTGCAGGTTTGATTCCCAGTCTAGGGCACCTGCCTGGGTTGTGCACCAGGTCCCCAGTAGGGGGTGTGTGAGAGGCAACCACACATTAATGTTTTTCTCCCCCATTTTCCTCTCTAAAAAATAAACAAATTTTAAAAATCTTAAAAAAATAAATGTCTCTATAAATTTAAAAAACAAACAACAAAATGAGTTTCTGACTGAATTCCTCCTTCAGTCTTCCCCATCTCATTGTAAGACAACTCTCCTCTTTATTGCTCGAGCTGAAACTTTGGTAGTATCCTTTACTCCACTCTCTTTCTTACATCCCTCATCTGTCTGGTCTGCCTTCAAAATACATTCAGAGTGTAACCAGGTTTCACCACCCCACTGGGATCACGCAGGCCACCATCTCTCACTGTTACAGGCCTCTCACTGGCCTTTCTGCTTATGTCCTGCTCCTCTACCCCTACTTTTGGAGTTTGTTCTCAATACAGCAGCCTGTGTAAGCTTGTAAAAGGTTAAGGCAGATCCTATTACTCCTTTGTTGAAAATCGCATGATGACTTTCTGCTTCAGCGTAAAGCCAAATTCCTTATAATGGCCCTTACATGACATAGCTTTCTTTTTCAAAAAAAAATCATTGGATATCTTTTTCGCAAGTTATTGTCTATAATACAGTTTTGTTGTCTTCAATATCTGTATGGTAAGTTCTCAAAAAACCTCATTTCCGTCAGTGTTGTTTCATTATAATGTTGATGAGAAAACAAATTGATTCCTGACCTGGCTCACTGTCTGTATGGAGGCTGTATGCCCTCCTCATGTATGTGTGGGCTTTCCCCCACGGCCGCAAGATGGTCATATTAGGACAATGGCATGTCCGATTTGTTCTGGTATGATTGAGTGTGGGGTGTGTGAGTGCACCTTGCAATGAAAGGGTGTCCTGTTCAGGGTGGGTTCCTGTTTTACACCCTGAGCCGCTGAGATAGGCTTTGACCACACAAGACTCTAAACTGGAACAAGCAGGTTGGAAAGTCATTATCTTACTGGTTTGTACAAATCGTTCTTAGGTGTATATACAGCTCACATTTATTTCACTGGTTAGTCTTAGACGTGTTTTGTGTCTGTATTTGGAAGTTTGATGTGTTTCTTTTTGACCAGAAATATGTTGTTGGAACTTAAGTCTTCTTTACATCACTGAGCCTATGGTAAAATTGGTTTTGTTATACATCGTTTTGCTTCAAGTCATAGTTTCCAAGAACCTATCCTAGACGTTGAAGACTTGTACTATGTATTAGGTCTCTCGGACTAGTTATCTACTGTAAGTATGTCCCCTTAAACAACATCTCCTTAATCACCCCAACTTCAGGCCCTGGTAAACACCATTTTAGACTGTGTTTTCATGATTTCAGTTTCCTTAGCTTCTACATGTGAGACACCACACAGTATTTATCTTATCTCACTTAGCATAATGTCCCCAAGGTCCACCCATGTGTTTGCAATGGGAAAATTTTTCTTTTTTCTCATGGCTGTTGTGAATAATGCTGCATTATGTCCCTTTCATAAAATGTTTTTATTTTCTTTGGGTATATATATACCCAGCAGTGAGATTGCTGAATTATATGATAGTCTTATTTATCTTCTGATGAACCTTCATGCTGTTCTCCATAATGACTGAACAAATTTACAGTCCCACCAATAGTGCACAAGAATTCTTTTTTCTCTGCATCTTTCCTAACACTTAAGAGGTGTGAGGTAATATCTAATAGTGGTTTTGATTTGAATTTTCCTGATGATTAGTGATGTTGAGAACCTTTTCATGTTGATTTCGTTCCTCTGCCAATTTTTATATTGGATTTTTTTGCTGATTGAGTTGTCTAAGTTTTTAATAAATTTTGGATATTAACCCCTTATCCGATGTATAGTTGTTGAAAATTTTCTCCCATTCTATAGGTTGTCTTTTCATTTTGTTGATTGTTTCTTTCACTGTGCAAAAGCTTTTAAGTTCAATTAGCCCCATGTGTTGAATCTTTTTTCACTTGTTGTTTGTGCTTTTGGTGTTCTGTCGATACAGCTTTTTTGCCTGTTTCTGAATTCATGTACTTCTCTTCCCCTCGTGCACCCCACTTTAGCCATACACGGGTCCCCTGTGACCCACACAGTTACGTTTTGTTTTGGGGCCTTTCTGCTTGCTGTTCCCCAATCTGCCTGGACATTTCTTCCACCATCAGGTGCATGGCTCTCTTCCTCACTTTCTTCGGGTCTTCATTCAAAGTCTCTTTTTGTTGCAGTTCTCCCTGGTCTCCCTACCTAAACTTACAAAAGGCCAAAAGCAAAAAGAAATCCCTCCCCCATGACAGTTTGCCTCCCCTTTCCTGATACTCCCCCCTTAGCAGGTCTGTAACCCAACAAACTATATCTTTTTCTTAAGATTTTATTTATTTATTTTTAGAGAATAGAGGGGAGGGAGAGAAAGATGGAGAGAAACATCAATGTGTGTTTGCTTCTCGCATGCCCCCAAATGGGGGACCTGACCTACAACCCAGGCATGTACCCTGCCTGGGAATCAAACCAGTGACCTTTTGGTTCACAGGCTGGCACTCAGTCCACTGAGCCACACCAGCCAGGGCCAAACTGTATCTTTAGATTAAATATATTGTTGTTGTTTGTTTCTCCTCTAAAATGTAAACAGAAAGACAGTAGCATTTTTTTTTTCTATTTATCTACCACTCTGCCTAGCATAATGCCTGGCACATAGTAGGAGCTCAGTAAATATTTGTTAAGAATGGAATTATGTTCACAAATGATTGATTTGGGAGAGATAAAATGTCAATATTTGCTTATATAAATAAACATCTCATTCTATCAGATTATTATTTTAGGCAACAAAGAAAAATATTTTTACCATTGGTTACTTTATGTTCTGAATTCTGGTGTTCGGAAGTGCCAAATGGTTATGAAGCCCAACATTTAAGATGTGGAGAACTTCAGCAGAAGCTCCAGGGTTGCTGAGACCCCAGGAGAAAGCTAACATGAAGCACAACCCCTCCATCCTGTAGTTCTTGGCTTCATTATTTGCCCCTGCTTCTAACACATATATGTTCTGGAAAAACTGAAGGTTTTTCATGGTATGGGGCTAAGAGCAGTGTTTTGTCAAACCATTTCGTATGGAAAGAGGTAAGTTGTTTCTAAAGTCTGATTTCTAGAAACAAGGTTTGATACATGCTCCTGATTAAAAAAAAAATTTATAGATGTACACCAGCCACTAGGGGGTGCTGGGTGTTCGTTTTCAGAGTAGGGTATACAGTCTTATTGGGCTTGGCAAGTTAGGATGTCTAGCCTAACATGCCAAAACCATTTTCTTAGTGGTATGCTTTTCAGCATTTTGTATAAACTTGCATTTAATATTTCCCTAATTCTACCCCCCCATATTTTCACCAATCGAAGAAGGCAATTATGAGAGCATTTGGTTTCTCACCACGAGGGTCTGTGTTCGGTCACCGATAACCTCATTCTCATTTGCCACGTGGCCGTGAGTTGGGTGAGGAGGGTCCTCGACTGGAGCCCTGCTAGTTGTTCCCCCTCCTTTAGCGTTTCCTCACTTCCCTGAAAAGTACGAAGGTCTTCTGTGTGGTTTTGCTGTGTGTAGGGGACGGATTTTAAGAAAAATGATGTGTAAAATGACTCATATTCATTCTTATGAGTCCCTGTGCCTTCAAGTTTTTGGTTCTCATGCTCTGTTAGTTTAGGAAAATAACAGCCCACGAAGCACCTCTCACTCTTTATAACTTTGACATGTCATTGCTTGTAAAGGTAACGGAGACAGCAGCATCCTATTGCCGAGAGTTAAACAAGAATCCCGTAAGAACAAGGGGTGAAAGGTGGAGAGAGAAATACATGTACAAACAATTTTCCTCTTCTCCCCAACCTAATATACTCATAACTTACTAAATTATTAATTTAAACTTCAATTATCCTAATAGAGTATTCTGCTGATAGAGAGCCATGTGGGAAAAACATATATTTTGATTTCTTTAAATAAATTAGTGGATGGAAATCTGAGTCAATATATGTTGTCATAGTAGAGTGGTGAAAATCAAGTCCTTTGGGGTTGTAGGCCTTGGTTTAAAATGAAACTCTGCTGGTTACTTGGTGAGTAATTTCAGGCAAGTTACCTTTTAAATTTCTCTTGATCTTCAATTTCCTTATCTGTGCAGTAAGTTTCATAATCCCTACCTCATCAGGTTACCGTGAGGATTCCCGGAAAGTGCTCTTCAACAGTGAGGTGGTTTCTCATCGTCAGACTGGTGGCTGACACGTGGGCTCTTAAAGTCAAGAATATGTGAGGGGCCCAAGATGATGTGGGCAAACCATCTTTCTCTACTTTCTTTTCTAAATGGCAGTGGTATGAAGTCTGTGAGAGAGAAAGTCAGGGGGTGGATTAGGGGATGATTCTACATTTGCTTTGGAAGGTGATGTGTTTAGTGTACTTCGGAAGTTAGACCATGTTTAGGAGTCTGCCGCATTTTTTTTTCTACTTGAGTCTTTGTTTTCGTTGAATAGGACCCAAACATGTTTTCTGCCACATCTCCAAAGGCCTTTTCCTTTACTTGGGGGAACATCATATTTGGTTCTGACTCCCATAGGCCTTCAGCCCTCTGTCCTCACAGCAGATGAATGGCCCCCGGGGCAGCTTCTTGGGCAATAGTAAACACCACGTGAGCCTCTCTGCCAGGGCTCTTACGTCATCCTCTTGCTCAGGCAAGAGTTTCACACAAGCCTTTTCTGCCACGCTGGGACCTGGCGGCTGGGATAACCTCCCTCACATTTCATTTCACTCCTCTCGCATATTTATCCTGAGACGTGGTTCATTGGACTCGCATTTATTGGTGGCTCTGCTGTGATTTCATTTTTAGCTTCTGCATCTCCTTTAAGCACAAGAGTCTGGATTTTAAAAACAAAAAAGAATTGATTTTAATTTTGTTGTTCCAATGAGTATAACAGAAGGCTCTTATAAATCACGTACAGAAAGCTGGCTGTTGTGCAGAGTAAGCGAGACTTACAACTCAGTGAGCAGCACGGAAATGTATTTTCCTCTGACTAAGAGTTTAACATGTGTACTGTACATTTTTAAATTGTACTGTGTTTATAACTTGTTTTGTTACAGCGCCTTTTGTAATGCATTATAACTTGGCTAAATAGCCCATTTTGAACTGATAATTAACACTGTATAAAGATCCTGTGGTAAAACACAATGGCATTTATAATATTGCCAAGTTACAGTGGGGGACTTTCCTTCAGGTCGTTGCAAACATCCCACCGTTGACATTTACCCACTTTTCCCGATGCCAGGTGACTTGCATAATGTCTTCTGCGTATCCTGAGGCTCAGGAATTGTACGTTTCAGATGTACCTGGAGATGGCCCCTTCCCCCAAAATGTTTAATCCATGAGTTTCCTGCTGGAGAGATTGCCTACAATTCCAGACTGATTTCTTGTAATTTTTTTTTGTTTTGGAATGTGTAACTTCATAAGTGAAGTCACTTAAGGAGTATTTCCTGTGTGCCTAATATGGGATAGGCCCAGGGAAGGTCCTAGAACCAGCCATTTCCACCTGTGGAAAAACGACGAGCTATTTTTGATGGAGTTGGAGAGAAAAACAATCTGAGCTGCCTCCAGAGTGTGGCTAAGAAAGGGCTGGCAGAGAGGAAAGGGGCGTGTGAAAGTTTGACCACAGGAGATGTTTCATAAATGATTATTAAGTAAAATGCTGTTAATAAAGTAAATCTCTGATCCTGCCTCATCAGGCTGTGAGATAGTGAAAAGCCTACTGGCCGGGATAGAAGGAACCAGGGGTTCGAATGGCTCTCTGCCACTGAGCCACTCAGCTGTGAGCCCTTGATCAGGACACTTCACTTCTCTGGGCTATCCATTCCTTGTTAGGGGGTGACATAGTAGGGAAAAGAATTTCTAAAATTTATTGAGCCTTTTCTCGCTGAAGCATGTACACCTGAATTTTTATGAAAATAACTGTTAATGTTTACTGGGAATGAAAATGTGGCGGTCACTGTCTTTATTCCCATCTTACAAATGATGTGGTTTGTCACTTAATAATCCTAAAAATCTCTTCTGGTGTCAGAGGCATGATTTGAACGGAGACCCGCCAGTCTCAGCCACTCCTGGGCTTAGCCGTTGTTGGGCTCCTCGGCCTCCAGGGTCAGGGCTGATGAAGGCAGGGAGGTTCATTCTCTCCTGATCGTCTGTGTAAGTTTTGGAGATGCCTCTGAATGGCACCACTTACCAAAGAACGCAGATGACCTTTTCAGGAGAATTATATAGCCTTCTATTTTAGGGACCCGGAGAGGCCCCGTAAGGTCCTAATTTATTTTTTGTTCAATGCAGGCATTCTTTCTGTAGCATCCATGATTAAATTCTTTCCTAAATAATGCGTGGGGGCAGGTGTTGGGGTCTATTGGTAAAGAGGCCAGACCAGTAGTTTCTTATAAACACCTTCAGAGAGAACTGGCATAGAGGGAAATGTCTCTTTAAGTACCACCCCCCCCACCATGTAGAAGTGACGGTATTTGCCAACTTTTACTCCTCATCTCAGGAGTCATTCTGGTTTCTCAGAAACATGTGTAAAGTGTTCACTTATGTAAACATTATTTTCTGTTGCTGATGTTGGAGCATCTGCTGTAGTCAGCTAATAGTTATTTTCTTGCTGTATTTTTTGCTTATATATTTGTTCAGACCTACTCCTTGATGATTTCAGCTAGCCACCTGCCAAGTCAAAATCACTTGGCTCTCAAGATGTGCTGAGCAGTTTTATTTTATCACAATCATTTCAGACTATGTGGTCTTAAAGATACCATCTTAAATAAGGACGAAGTAAAGGAAACAAGATTTTAATCATTGCTTTCTTTCCCAGATCCATTTTATTACTTTTAATGTATTGAGTTGTGTGTTCTTTTTTTTTTTTTTTTTTTTTTGCTAATGCGCTAACATTTTAGCTCAATAAATATTTAAATGTTTGTGTATGCAGCTGGCTTTCTAGACTTTCTAGCAGACTAACCACCTGGGACTGACGCTTCTAAGCAAGTAAAATTTTTTTTTTCAAAACTTTTTATTTTCTCTGTTTATTCATGAACACCGAAACTAAGCCATATGAAGGTTCTGGGGGAGGAGATACATAGTTTCACAAAAAGTATTGAGGAACTGGACAGAGTGATGAAAATAGAGTATGCAATTTATGGTGCCAGACTATATATTTTTTAAATTGAGAAATGAAAAGCAAAGAATAATTATTTCTTCCATTTAACACCTTCATTCCAATACCTGGGGTTTAATTAAGCTCAGGAAAAACAATGTGTGACAGAGTAATAAACAAACAGGAAATAATGTCATTAATGTGCAAAAATACATTAGTTTACTATTTTAGAGAACTCATTCACTGTTACATGTTCAGATTTGTTCTTACCAAGCTTGCTTCTAGCTTTCTTTCATTCCTGAATCTGAGATGAAGTGGCAGCCTGGAGATACAAATTCAGATGCTCCCCCCTGTGCTACCTCTACTTAATCTCAAATCTTTTTCAGATCCCCTCTAATTAAGTGGCTGTTTTGTTAATCACTTAATCTTATATCCCCTTGAAACCTCACTTGATCTGGCCTCCAGTCTAAGCTTCACTGCTTTCCTACTAGTTGCGGGATTCTCAAGTGAGGTGCCTGGCAGACAACTTAAAATACTGATCTTGTCTCCTGTGCTTCAGAGCCCCATCCTTCTCTCCCCATCTCGGTCTTCTCCATTATTCAAAGACCCCATCTGGTCACATCTCTTACCTGGAGGCTGTGGGATTGCATCCTCCTTGGAGCCAAATAAGGAAACTTATTTGTCACTTAATAGATACTGCCCTGAATTATTGGCTTTTTTCATGTTGTATCAGTTGGGGTTCTTTGGATAAAAGCATTAGAAATGGATTTAGCTAACTTGAGTGGAGAAAGAAAAATTTGTGGAAGCTATGGGTAGCCCCCTGGACTCACCGGAGCCTGGAGAACCAGGGCTGGAAATGGATGGGAACAAGGCTTTAACCTGTGGAAGAGGAGTAAGGGACGTGGTGAATGACCCCAGGCAGGAGCGATCCGATCAGCAAAACCCTGGTGAGATGAATGAACTCCAGCCACTTAGTCCACTCTTTTTTTTTAATTTTTATTTTAATTGTTGTTCAAGTACAGTTTTCTGCCTTTTCCTTCCATCCCAGCCCTCCTGCAGCTCCCCACCTCCCTCCCACCCCCCCCTTATTTTTGTCCATGTGTCTTTTATACTTGTTCCTGCAAACCCTTCACCATTTTCCCCTGAAATTCCCTCCCCTCGCCCCTCTGGTCACTGTCAGCCTGTTCTCAATTTCAGTGTCTTTGGTTATATTTTGCTTGTTTGTTTGTTTTGTTGATTAGATTCCTGTTAAAGGTGAGATCAGGTTGTAGAGAAAAGGGGACCCTAGTGCACTGTTGGTGGGGTTGCAGACTGGTGCAACCACTGTGGAAAACAGTATGGAATTTCCTCAGAAAACTAAAAATGGATCTGCCTTTTGACCCAGAAATTCCACTGCTAGGATTATATCCCAAGAACCCTGAAACACCAGTCCAAAAGAATCTACGCACCCCAATGTTCATAGCAGCACAATTTACAACAGCCAAGTGCTGGAAGCAACCTAGGTGCCCATCAGTAAATGAATGGATCAAAAAACTATGGTACATTTACACAATGGAATTCTATGCAGCAGAAAGAAAGAAGGAGCTCCTGCCCTTTGCGACAGCATGGATGGAACTGGAAAGCATTATGCCAAGTGAAATAAGCCAGGTGGTGAAAGACTTGGTCTACTCTTGTGTCACTTACTCAGGATGCAAATAGGAAGAGACTGTGTAATGGGCTCAGTGCAGCCATGCCAGTGCAGTGAGTTTTGATTACCTTAGTGGGGGACCAGGCACCTGGATTTACCATTCCCCAAAGATTACACATAATACACAGATAACCCCCTAAAAGGAAACTGGAGTGCTGTTAAGAAGTAGAAATAGATGGTTAGTGGTCAAACAAAATGTTTCCTACTGGTTTTGCCCTTCAGTCTCCAGAAATTTTAATTTTCTTGAGAGCACAGGTTGTATCATTGCTATGTTTTATAGTTCTTATACTTTGTTTACTTATTGCATGTTTATCGGTGCCTTCTTATGCATGCACCAGTACCTACGTTAGGTGCTGTATAAATAGCGTATACAGCAGTGCACACATAAGCACTCCTGTCTTCTGGGAGCTTGCCTTTAGGTAAGGGGGTGAGACAGACAGTGAGCAAGGTGAGTAAAATCTGGGTTGTGTTAGCAGCGTGTGTTACAGAGAAATAGGAAAGCATGGCAGGGAGAGAAAAAGGCTGTGGTACAGGACTGACAGTTGTAAAAAGTGGTTAAGGAAGGTCTCCTTGGCAAGGGGACATCTGAACAAAAACCAGTGGGCGAAGGGAGGAGGCAGTGCAGATATCTGGGGGAAGAGGGATCAAAACAAAGGGAACAGCCAGTGTAAGGGCCCTGCGGCATGTGTTTCCGTGGCCTGTTGAGGAATAGCCTGGAGTCCAGTGTATTTGGAGTGAATGAAGGAGAGGAAAAGTGCCTGGACCTGAAGTTAGAGGTGTAAGGGGGAACCAGACCACCGGGTGTGAAGCACCATGTGGGTTGCAATGCATGCACAAGATGTGGCCTCTGTGTCCACGGATGTTATGGCCCAGTACGAGGCGCAGAGGGGTGAGGACACACTCAGTACATTGTAGCAAGTACCAAAGTGAGGCTTGAGGGCTGGGCTAACTGTACCCAGCCTAGATCTCCACTTGCCGGTGAGTTCTTGATGGGAAGGATGTAGCATTCATTTTACATCCGGAACGGTGTGTAGAGCCTTGCATGTATCTTTTGTATGTAATTTTGAATTCACTTTGAGTGACTGAATGATGGATAGCATGGGCACAATGTATGAGGAACAGGTTTTCCCTTAATCACACATAGATGAGGCTTAGAGAGATTAAGGAAAATAAGGAAGTCATAGAGGACGGAAGAGCTGAGAGTTGAATCTCGGCAATCTGTTTTGGAAGCGGTACTTTTCCAGTCCTTGGCGCCATTGCTCTGATGTTGTAAAGTATTGAAAACAAAGCTGCTGAAAAAATGTTGGAGATGTAAATATAAGGTCTGTATGGGGTTCCTGATTTGTAATGTTAATGCAGTTGCTTATTTTACTACAGTATAGGCAATGGATTTATTGATTTGATTGTGCTGTTTTACCCACACGTGGAAAATTTTGAGCTTGTAGCTTTTTCGGCAGTGTACCCGCCCCCCCCCCCCCCCCAATAAACAAGTAAAATGGAACCATATCCCTGTATGGCTGCAGGGAGCTCTCAGAGAGGCTGATTTGAATTTTTCTGTTGCAACTGGTCCTGCTAGTATACTCAGCCATGTAGTGTTATCTGACTGAGTGGCTCTTTCTACTACAGCCTCTTGAATTGCGTGCAAATGGAAATTTGGTGTCCTTATGTAACCGAGCACCTGTGTTATTTAATTAAGCAAAGTGCTACCGGAGTCAACAAAACAACCCACACTGAAGGTCAGGAAAGCACATTTCAATCAGTGATAGCAGGGCCACTGCCGGAGGGCCCCATTTATCAGGTGAAAAAAAATACAACAATGCTAGAAAAAATACAAGTGCATTTCTTATAATATGCTGTCCATTGAAGTAGTACTTATTAGAGTCACTTTTTGCACAATCTCACTTCCCTTTATATTCCATCTGTCAATAAATTTTTAGAGTCCACACAGATGGAAATGTGAATTTGTGTTAAGTATTTAAAACACCTAGTGAAGTTTTGCCTGGGCTCAGAAGCCTATGAATCAATTTGAAAAACATCTCATGTTAGGCACTGTGCTAGGCATTAGGGTATAAAAATGAAGTCTGAAACTCTTAGTTAACAAGAAAGACAGAAACCAGTAACTATCATGCAATGCGATAAGGGCTGTGTACCACAATATTTGGAATAGAATGCTTTGAAAGCCTAGAGGAAAGAAGAGGGTATTCTAGCAAGGCCCAGGAGATACTTTCAAAGGAGTTTATGTTAACAATAGAGAAAGGAGGAAAGGGATTTTGGATGAGGGGAGTAGCAGGAGCCAAAGCCTAGAGAATTGAAAGGGTCGGCACTTGAAGAGTATCCTGTGGGAGGCATACAGGAAGTCTGGGTGGAGTGTTTCGGAGTTTTCCCGTAGGTAATAGAGAGCCTGGAAAGAGGTGTTGTATTTGACGTTCCTGTGGAAGGCTCATCCAGGAAGATGTGAGAAGTCAGCTAAGAGCCTTCACTTAGACTGTTTGGAACTGGCGAAGGAGGCTGGGTTGAGAATATCCCCAGAGGAGAGAATTTACATTGGGAGTGCAGAGGGGTCATGACAAAGCATTAGAGAAAAGTACTATTGCTGCGTGGGTTGAAGAAAGGATTACCAAAGCGGCCAGGCTTTGCCTTGTGTCTGGAACAGGTCTTCTAGCTACTTTTTTTTAAAAGTAGAAAACAATAGCAATAATAAGAATGATGAGGATAATGATAGTCATAATGATAGTCATTGATAATATTTATTGAGCCCTTACTCTGTATCAGGCACTGTTCTAAGAATTGCATTTAATCCTCATAACAACCCTATGAGACAAGTGATATTGTCGTTATCCCCATAAGGCTATGGGACTAAGGAGCAAGGGGCAAGTCTACGGGGATTGAAAAGCAGACAGATATAGTAGGTGAAAGAGAAGGGAGGTTCAACGTAGGTTCCAAATCCAGCTTTGGGGGATGGAAAACTGAGACCACCACGAAGGAGGTACCTGGGAAGATAAGCCAATTTCATTATTAATTGGAAGATTAGTATTCAGAGTTGATTCTCGCAGAATTATATACTATATTTTACTGATTCCAAGATGCCCACCTGGAACTCCCTGGGACCAAGATGCGCTCTGTTCTTGTTGTTGGTCAGACCGCAGTTGTGATGTCATTTTTGACTGCGGGGTTTGTACTAAACCTTGCAGAAAGGGTGTCAGTGGCTCAAAGGAACATCTCAGAGATGACATGGGGTCCCTCTCAATGGCACCAAGGATGATTTTGTGTGGAAAGCACAGAGACTGGAAGCACGTAGTCAAAATTGACTTGGAGGTCAAACTGCAAATGAAGAAAATTTAGGGATACCTTAACCAATTTGTGTCTTTTTAATGTATATACAAGAATGATGAATGGTGTGTAAAACTATCAATCTACGTGAGTTTACAAGAGCCTTTCAATAAAGAGAAAATAAAAAGTGCAAGTGACAAGAAAGCATCATTTTATAGTTTAGATGACAGGTGTTTGTACTCTCAGCACATATAGTGGGCATCTGACAATCAGTGGTGTCCTCTGGTCAATACAATGAGGTAAAATATTCAGGACACACTGCTTCTTAGAAATTTGCTTGCCGAAGATTTAAGACTAACGAGCATTTTAAAGACTTTTTTTAGGCAGAACTTTGTTTCCTTTGTGTAGGTTGAATGGACTTAGATGCTGCCAACTGGTTAATTTAGGGAGGCAAAAACACCCCAAAACCACACGAATCCTGTGCCTGTGGGCTTAGATTCTGAGGAAACTAATGAGTTACTATAACATGTTCACTAGTCTGTGATGAGTGGTCTGCGCCGAAGTCTGAGTGAGTAATGCGTTGCAGGTAACTGTACTGCTCTTCCTCACAGACCCCACGGTACTTTTCCGTAGTATTTTTGGTTATTTTCAATTTTCTTAGTCAGGTGCTAATGAAGGTCTGATGTCTCTCTCTCTCTCTCCCCCCACCTGTACGTACACACACACACACACACACACACACACACACACACACACACACACACAAGCAGTGCAGATAATTAGTCTGCATTTTTCTGTTTGCTTTTTGTAGAAGATGATTAACTGGAAGTTGGATAGTTGTGCATCTTCTATGACTTCTTTTGTCCATGTGTTTTAAGGAAGGTACATGGCCTCCTTGTGGGTGTCCAATCTTCCTGATAGCTAAGGCAACCAGCTTAGCGAGCCCAACATATATCTGGTGTATATCTCAGCCGGATCCTGTATGGGGTGTTCAACCTTTTGGTGTCTCTGGGCCACACTGAAAGAGGAAGAGTTGTCTTGGGCCACACATTAAATACACAGACACTAATGAAAACTGATGAGCAAAAAAACCCCTTTTAAGTAACTTTAGGATTTTGTGTTGGGCTGTATTAATAGCCATCCTGGGCCGCATGTGGCCCATAGGTCACAGTTGGATACCCCGCTACCTTTGGACAAATGCTAATACTGCAATGTCCAGCTCCTGCCCAAAGCCAAGAGCATAACATTCTTTATATTTATTTTCTGGCTCTGACTGTTCTTTTTTGTTTGTTTGTTTTTGCAGCCTCACCTTTTTATCATCTTTGGCATTCTTCACAGCCTCCAGCTCATTCCCAGTGTTAAACTTTCCTGACATTCTTCTTGTAGGTCACAACTGCTTATCTGATTTCTTCTTTGTTATATGTTTCCCCTCCCATCTTTTAAGGGGTTATTTTAAAGCCTGAACCCCCCCCCACCACAATGTTCCCTTTGTAGCCACATATTATTTTCTCCAGAAGCTTGATATTTTGCCTTTCTTTAGCGCTGTTTGCAAGTGTGTGCGTATACTTGCGTGAGTATTGAAATGTCATTCTTTAGAGCAGTGGTCCCCACCCTTTTTGGCACCAGGGACCAGTTTTGTGGAAGACAATTTTTCCACAGACTGGGGTAGGGGGCATGGTTTCAGGATGATTCAAGTGCATTACATTCTTGCTCACCTCCTGCTGTGGGGCCCGGCGCCTAGCAGGCCTGGACCGGTACCTGTCTGTGGCCCAGAGGTTGGGGACCCCTGCTTTGGAGTCTCTATAGCAGGTGGTTTCTAGTTAGAACTTCTGAGCATACCATCAGTGACATTTTACTTCTAAGTTTAATAAGCACTTTTATTAAAATCCTAAGTTCACATCTGAACCCAGCCTTTCTCTTCTTTCATGGACTGGCTGGAAGATGACCCAATTTCTTTCTCCCAAAGTTTCTGCCACACCAGCCTGACCAGCCATTGGTTCCTTGTTGTTAGAATCATGACAGAGGAGATTTTGTGATCAAGAGCATGGGCAAATCCAGGTTCAAATCCAGCACCATCCTTTACTCTCTGGGTGACTCTAGGCAAATTGTAAAGAAGACTGTCATAATGTACCCCAAGTGCTTAAGACAGTGCTTGGTATATTATCAGCCCTTAATAATTGCAAGTGGCCACCACTACCATCATCATCATCATTATCATCTTCATCATCATCATCAAAGTCATGATTTGGAGAGAAGAAATTATTGTCAAGGCAAGTCAAGAATGAGCAGGTTCTCAAAGTGTCTGGATGGCCGACATTCTCTATCACTGTGATCTTGTAACTGTAAAAATGTTTCTAATCTATGTTGAAGGAAATATCCTTCACACCATTTTTTTCCTGAGAGCTTCAATTTCTTTCGATAGAACAGTTTAACTTTCCCCAACTTCTGGCCCCCCAAGCTTATGTATCCAAACCCTCATCAAGGTGTTCACTAGAATAAAGAACCTTGCCAGAATAAAAAAAAAAAGTACCCTGTAATTTAGCAGGCTGGTATACCATTAGATGACAAAAGAAAATTCTGTTATTGTTAGGAATGACTTCTATCCCTCCAGTACCTACAGAATCCTTTTAACTTGGTTAGAATTTTGAACAAGGAGAAATGGCTTAATCAGTCTTTGCAGAGTAAGTAATTATACCATGCTGACAGAGTGACATGCAATAACCGGAGTGTGATTGTGGGAGTTTGGACTCCAACCTGAGGTATGTAGTGAGTTGTTCATGTTGGAAAAACTTGCCGTAAGGAAAGAATGTTGCAGTTATTAGAAACTTCTCTTCAGACAGAGGTTAAGGTAAAAAAATAAACCTATTGATCAGTTTGTTTCTATTCCTTTCACTTAAAGGCAAGACAAGGCATATTGATGATGTCTATGCCACATCCATTCATTCATTTATTCAGCATTTATTCAACGCGTGTCCACTGTGTGTCAGATACTGCTTGGGCATTAGAGTTACAGAACCGAATGAGATAAGCAAGGTGCCTGCCTTCATGGACTTACATTTCAGAGAAGGGAATTTGATGTTAAACAAGGGAACAAATCAGAAAGATAATTTCAGGTAGGGCTAAGGGCTATGAAGGGAACAAAACAGGGTGAAGGAATGGGGGAGTGCCTTTGAGGGAAGAAGTGAGATACTTAGGACACAGACGGGAATGATGAAAAGTTACAGATCCGAGGGAATCTGCTTTACGTTTTATCCCATATGGGTTAGGAAGCCATTTATGGGCTTTCAGCAGGAGAGTGACAGGCTCTGAATGTCATTTCCCACCAATTCCTCTGTAGTTGTCCATCATGTCAGATCCTCCTGGGAGATTAAGAGGCCGAGAGAAGGTGATGACCATCATCGCAATGGCCAGCTGGAAGTCACTGTGCCCTAACACAAGTGGTTTGGGTGGGATTTGGAGGTAGGAGAGAGTGGGGGCGGTGGAAGAGGGGATGGAAGGTGACAAGGCAGATGGGGCCGGTGAGGGCACGTTGTGCTTTTAAGAAGCTGTGAAGGTGCCCAAGAGACAAGGAAAACCTGGAGAGGGATGTGAGTTTAGGGGAGTATTAGACATTCTTGAGGGGGCACCTGAAAGATAGTTGGTCTGGGCAGAGGACTGGGTGATATATAGTAATTACCCTGGGGCTTAAAGGATAGAAATGGCTTGCGGTCAAGGTCAGTGTCCCCTTTTCAGCTTAAGGTCAATCTTTCTCCTGCATTTGTCTCATGTGGGCGTGGTGTTTGAGCAGCCATTTCATGGCTGAAACTAACCTGTCCCTGCACATTTTGGTAACATAAGCCACTAAACTTGCCTACTTTTTAAAAGTGGCTTAAGGTACTCGCTATAGAATTTTTTAGTTGTTTATATGATATATACATATATATTATGATACATATCTCTGATTATATAGCTATATTGTCTATATAATAAAGTTTCAAAGAATTAAAAAAAGAATGTACTCTGTAGCTCATTCTCAATTGATTTTCAATCTGTAGCTCATTCTGATAACCATCCAGATTAAATAAATGGGGGAATTGAAAAAATGGAAAAAGGTATTATGTTTTATTGTAGAGTTGCTTTTAGATAGGATATACAAGGTCTTTCCAGAAGGTATCCAGCCATATAGTTTGAAAAACAGAGACATTTATTGAAGAAGACACAAGAAACATTGTGCACAGGACAATGATGCCTCAGTCCTCTTCAAAGTAGGCACCTAGGGACCTCACACAGTTCTCCCAATCGCCATCAGCTGCCCCCTTGTATTTTCCTGCATCTCATCAATGTTTTGAAATCTCTTCCTTTTCAAAGGTAATTTTAGTTTTGGGGAAAGCCAGAAGTCACAGGGCACTGAATCTGGACTGTAGCGGGGCTGAGTCACCTGGGCGATTTGATGTTTCACCAAAAAACTCTGCACGAGAGACATGATGTGTGAGCAGCCATGTTGTCATGATGAGGCTGTCAGTCACCAGTTGCCCATAACTGTGGTCTTCTGAATGCTCCGAATAGTTTCCATGGAGGAATGTTCAAGCTTAATGCAAAATCTGATGCAGATTTGTTGCTGTACTCGCTCTGTCATTTTGAATGTGATAGCCTCACAGTATACATGCTCACTCCATGGCTAACACAGTGAAATCATCATTGCTCACACATGCACATTCCAGTCCACCCTCCTTAGCTGCCAGGTTACATCGATGTTGCACACACCATTCTCATTATATTAGCAATGGTTGGGCTTTTTCTGGACAGACCTCGTACAGCATTCACTTTACCATTTCAGTGTAAATCAACAGATATTTAGAACTGTAGGTGAAATCAGAGGTCATCTGTTTGAAACTCTTCATTAAATTGAATTATCTAGGACTGGCTTGTAACTTAGAGACTAGGGCTTTGGGGTCACACAGACATGAGTTTGAATCCTGACACTGCCACTCAGAAGCCCTGAAACTATACAAAGTATGTGACTGTCTTATGTTTGTTTTCTACTATTTAAAATAGTAATAAGAGTAATAGTAATAATAGTAAGAGTAATAGGTCTGAAATAAGTATACATTGATCTTCTAGTTATTATGAGGCATAGATGAGACTGCAAATTAATTAGCAAGGCATCTGGTACCTGGAGATCCCTTGGTAAGTGTTAGCTGTATAGAATCTCAAGACCTCGAATGAATTAATACTCTAAACACTGAAAAAATGAAGATCTCTATCATATATAAAGGTCATACTTCTCTCTCTTCTCATATTAGTTCTGAAGTAAACTAAAAACGTGATTTTCAATTGAAATGATTATTTAGATCATTGCAGTTTCACACGAAGCTATAAGAAATAGTGCAAAGAGGACCCATGTGAAGTTCACCGAGTTTCTCCCAAAGGTAACAATTTTAAAAAGTATAGTAGCATGCAATAATTTGATGTTATGAGCAGAAAAAAATTTATTAATTCTAATATCTATTAAAACACCAGAAATTATTCTTTAGACCACACTTTTTCAATTGAAAATAAAAATTACAAAGCTTTTGAATAGCATCATAACTCAAACTGAAGTATGGATAGCATGCATTTTGATTCTCTTTAAAAATTATTATTAATTTTACATAATTTGGAGCTAAAATGATATCCCGATCTGAGTATTTGTTGGAACCGTTAAACTGATGGATCCAGTGCAGCAGACTTCTGGCTTTGCTCTGATTTGGTGACTTTGGCTAAGG
Organism: Glossophaga mutica; assembly: GCA_039655065.1. NCBI lineage: Eukaryota > Metazoa > Chordata > Mammalia > Chiroptera > Phyllostomidae > Glossophaga > Glossophaga mutica. The sequence goes on along the minus strand of CM077304.1, from coordinate 16,307,643 downwards.
TACTTAACTCTTATGTTATAGAGCTGATTGTAAATTGAGAAAAAACACCCACCTCTGCCTAATTAATGGGTGTGTTCTGAAGGAATACAGTGTCTTACTCCTGCCTGTCTCCCACCTCCTTTCTTGATACTCTCCTTCTGCTCATTTTGCTTGCTATAAGAATTTTCTGTTCCTCAACCATTATATGACCTCATTTCTGCACATTGTCTTAAGCTATTCCATCCACCTGGAATATACCCTCATTCCCTTCCTGCCCTGCCTCCTAATCTGTACACACATACTTATACTCATTTCCTTTCCTCCCTCCTTCTCCCTCTCTAACTCCTTATTTTACAGATTACACCTTTAGCAAAGTCCATAGGGAAAACTCTGCATGACCTTCTAGGCTGGACTGGGTCTCAGTGTTATATGTTCCCTTAGCATCCTGTGCCTCCACTTTACAGTACTTACCCCATGTTCCTGTGCTTTTGTCTGGTATCTGTTTTGACCAGTATGTGAGTGAAAGCAGGGGGAGTATTGTCTCGATCACCACTTTATCGCACTTATCCCAGTGCCTGCCACAGAGTGGGTGCTCAGTGAATACCCAGGGAACAGGGCAATTAATACATTTAACAAACATATGCTTAGCTCTTTGGAAGAAAACATGATGCAGGTCAGCATTGTGGGTGGTACTGCTAATTAGCTTGTGACTCATCTAGATTTAAGACTGTTAGATGTTTAAAAATAGATCTTAGTGGGGTGGTTTGGTTTCCTTATTTTTTATTCCTTTCCTTTTGTTTTCATGTCAGAATGCTGTACAATTATGTCTTGTAAAATACCTCAAACTGTGGCCAAGCCAAATTTTAAAAAGGAAGACAGCCCAAAATAGAAATGTGCATTAAAGAGTTGTGAGAATGAAGCTCTTGCCAGTCCTCAGTAAAGCGTTATGTTGTCCTGGTACAATAGGGAGTTGCTGCTTCTCATTTTATCTCACACAGTGAAAGAATCTCCCAGTTTTCAGGTCACTTGAGTTCGTATGTGCTGCTTATATCTAAATGCCCGATATAAGTCTGTGATTCCAAATTTGTGTCTGAGAAAAAAAAGTTATATTATACTCTCTGTTTTGGTGTCTTGTACTGACTTTAAAAAAATCTAAGTAAGAAATTTTTTTAATCTACTGTATAGCAGTTGGGGTGTGTGTGTGTGTGTGTGTGTAAATCAAATATGTATATTTGATTTTTCCCTTTATAAGATGAGCCTTGCAAGTGCTTCCCTTTGGGGGACTCGCCTTGAGTTATGCCATTGTTCTCTGGTCTTGGGTGTTGGGGACAGCCCAGTGAAGCTGGCTTTCTGCCTCTTCAACACTTCCATTGAGAGGGAGGAGCTGAGACCTGCTCTCCTTGACTCTTTTTCAGTCATTAACAAGGTAGTTTGAACTTCTGTGTCAGGAGATCCTAGATACTGGTGGTTCCCACACTTGGTTTAGCATCAGAATCACCAAACTTAAAAACCTTAAAAAATTTTTTCAGGGCTCCATGACCTAAAATTCTCATTCAGTATGTCTGGGTGGGACCGGGAAATGAAGCTCTGTTGGTAATTCTGATGTACAACCATGTTTGGCAACTACTGCTTGGGACTACACGCTTGACAGCGTTTGTATCTCTCCAGTGCTTTGGGGCTAAAATCCCAATCCACGCATATGGTCCTTTGTGAGCTCACTTCTCTTGGCCCATTGCTCCAGCCTCATGTCTACCCATGACTCCCTCCCACTCTCCAGCCAAGGCAACTATTCGTAGGTCCCTGAATGTACCATGGTGTTTTTCAGCTTTTGGACATGGTAGAGCCTTCTTACCCACTGCGTGTCCTGTTAATTACCTCTGGTCTCTTGGACTTACCTCTTTAGGTTGAGCTCGGTTCCTCTTGTCTGGGTTTCTCTTGGGAGTCTGCACTTCCTTTTCCTTTCATAGTAATTGTATTATACTGATTTGCCTTGCTTACAGTGAGTGTTAAATCAATAGGTATGGGCTGAATGAGTTCCTTCTCTGTCTTCCCTACTATATTGAGAGCTCCTCATAATAAGACCTTTGTCTTTCTAGCTTTGTAATCCCAGTGAACATGTTGGCACATGGAGAGCACTCAACTAATACATAGTTAAATGAATAAATCCATGAATTAACTGATAACAGAAATAAAAGATTCCTGTCCTTTGGGTAGAAAGATAGGGTAGTTGCCACTGTTCTGAGTTGGAGAACACTTGCCTATTACAATGTGGATGTATTTTAGTAGAATAGAGAAAGAACTTGGGCCGTGAGCAGGAACAGTTATTGTGAATATTAGGTAAACAGAAAAACATACAGTTAAATGACCATGTATGTATTTCTCAAGTGTTTTGTTTTATTTTTATATAGTTAATAGTTACCTGTTACAAACTCTAAATGTACAAGAAAGTGTGCAAGGAAAAATCCTTTACCTGCCCCTGTCCCCCAGCACCAATTTCTTCAACCGAGAAGCAATCAGGGTTTCAGTTTTACACCTTTAAAAAGATGAGTAACACGTGATGCTCACCATTCCACTCTGTGCTTTTTCTCTTGCTGCTATAGTTTGGGAAGCATCTGATGTAAATGAGTATGTAAAAGGCTTCATTTTACCTCTTTTACAGCTTCAGTGTCTTCTGTGTGAGTGTATCCCAATTCATTTTACTAGTCCTCTATTGATGGATATTTAGGTTCCTATTTCAAACTCCATATATCTATGAATTAGTCTCCTTTGTACGTATCATTTTGCATGTACATATGTTGTGTAGGAAAATTCCAACTCATTAGACCATTGGATACATGCCTTGCAATATTACAAAATCACCAACAATAGGGATTATATCAGTTGTCCTGGTAATTGTGACCACAAAGCTGCAGCGGTACCTGGACTAGCCAGGACCTGTGGGTTCTGACCATCCAAGTGCATGGGCTTTCAGGTTGTGCAATATATTCCTTAATATGTACAGTTGGTTGGAGCAAATTGAATGTATTTGAGGGCAACTGGAAGAGGGCAAGTTCAGGAAATTCTATTTAGACCTAAATCTGTTGCTCTTTTTCTTCGTGAGTGTGTTCCTAGATTTCGTATTTAGAAATCCTTTCTGCATCCATCATGCAGATAGATATTTAACTATATTTCTCCTACATGTTTTTATAATTTTATTAAAAATTAAAACTTCTTAAAGACGTAGTTCTATAATGTGTCAGATGGTAGTAAATGCAAAGACACAAAGTAAATCAACCAAGAGGGATATTCGAAGTGAGGCTGTGAGGGGAGACCTCATTGATCAGGAGACACCAGAGCAAAGACTTGAGGAGGTGAGGGAGTGAGCTAAGTGGATGGAGGATGTGTTCTAAGAGGAAGGATCAGCAAGTGCAAAGGTTCTTAATGGGAGCATGCTCAGCGTACTGAGGGAAAGTCGAGAAGGCTGTGGTGGGTGGGGCCGAGTGAGTGAGTGGGAGAGAGCAGGAAATGAGGTTCGACAGAGAATGGTCAGGGGGCAGGAGCATCCCAGCTCTCTTAAACCATTTGAGTACTCGGGTTTTACTGTTAAGGACGTGGGCGCTGTTGCAAGGGTTTAAATAGAAGAGTGATATAACATGACTTGCTGTTTAAAGATTGTTCCAGCTGTTGAACAAAGCGTAGCTAATCTAAAGGAAAACATTCAGGCTGAGGGAAAACTGGGGAAGGGAGTCTAATGGGGGAGCAAGCTGGCCTGTAGGATGAAAGGCAACGAAGCTAAGGTGGCCGAAGGGGTGGGGGATGGAGATGAGGTCAGGAAATGCGGGAGGGGGCGGAAACTTTGGGGGAAGTAATATGCTTCCAATTTCGTAGTTTTGTAGTTATCTAGTTTTTATTCCTTAAGTTAATTTTGCTAGTTAATCAGAAAATTATCTATTTATAGTTATACATTTTTATTTTTCAGATGTGTTTAATTTTCTCTTAGAAATTTTCATCCATCTGTATCTATCATGTATACCTTTTGCCTTTTGAAATTTGTGTTTTCTTATAAATGTGCTAAAATACATTTGCAACAGTAATTAATAAGTTTTCTAAGTACAGTAATGTACTTAGAAAACTTGCATTCATCCCTTTCTTATTTACCTGTAGTTTCAGCTAGATTGCATTTATATTATGTGACAAATCCTACTGCAGAGGCTCGACCAAGTTAAAAAATCATTTCAGTCAAACTGTAGTTGACTTAACAATACTGTTGTAGTGTTATGTAGCTTTATCAACATGATAACTAGTTTATTGGCTTATTAGTGCTTTTGAATTCCAATCATCCCCAGTGTTCCATTTGGTTCTTAACAAGGAGCATCTTTATGGCTCTATGGGTGGTAAAATGTCTTTGTTTTGCTTCATTCATGAATAATAATGTTACTGAATATAGAATTCTGAGTTATTTTCCCTTCATTTTTAGAAGATAATTTTTAGAGGTTCTTAGAAGATATTTTTTCATTGCTTTTTGCATTCTTTGTAGCTGATGAAAAATCTTCTCTAATTACGTTTTCCTTGTTGGCAATTGTTCTTTATTTCTTTAGCTATTTCCTCCTTTTTTTTTTTTTTTTTTAAAGGAATTCAATGTGGAGTTGTAACAGCTGTGGTTAGGTTTAAAGTGTTAGAGACCCATGTCTTCCTTCAATTCTCAATTCTTCTTTCATTTTAGAACTTGGGTATGTACAGGATTCAGTATGTTTCTTAATGGATCACTCATATCTTTCATTTCTTCATTTCTCTACCCTGCATTCTACGGGATTTTCCCTGATGTAATTAGTTAACCAATCGAATTTAGTTAGCTTCTTTTCACAACATTTTGTTTCCATAGAGCTGTGTCTTAGTGCTTTTAACTCATTCAATTTGGTAAACACATTTGTTTTATAGTTTAAAAATTTTTTCTATTTCCTCTGTTGTTAGAGTGCAGCTTATTTTATTTTTATCTACCAAATCTTCCTCATTAGGTTGCATTTCCTTGCGTGTTTTTCAGCTTTCCCCTGTAGCTTATCTTCAGTGGAAGTTCCGGTTGTTGTGGTTGTTCCTGGGTGCCTTGCTGGGGAGGGGTTCTGCCTCCTGTGTGGGTCTTTTCAGAACCAGTTCATGTTTGTTTCAGACTAACCTAGATCTTGAACTGGTTTCTATTTTGATTTCTCAGGTCAGGATTCTCCCTGCATGGAAATGTGAGTTTGAGTTTTATACCCATCCATGATCAAGCCTGGGGTTTGGATTTCGCACCAGAGACTTCTCTTTTCCCGTCCTTCATGGTGTATACAATGAACAAGATTCCTTGCTACTTTCCTGGGTGAGTGGGCAGAGTCTATTTAGTGCGCTTTTCATGGACTGGGTCACCATTGAATTCCTGGCCTTCATGTAGGGAGACTTAATAACCAGCTTTCATCTCACTTGTAATCAAGTCCATTTCTTTTATCTCCTCATATGCTTTATCCCAAGCTCCTAGGTTCATATGTCATAATCTGAAACCCATTTGGACCAATGCGTATTAACGTCCACTCAGGAATTGATTCCCTTCTTCGCTTCTGTTGTCGGGGTCATCAGTCCATTTCTTATTTTCAGACTTGGTCCTATATTACTTTATTGTATCTCTGTGTGTCATTTCCATGTGTTAGAAATGTCAGCTTGGTTCAGCATATCCTTTTTTTCTCTCCTTTATTTCTTTTACCTTTATTAACTTCTACTCATTGTCCTTGAGCTTTTATTATTATCATTATTATTTACTAAAAACAACTTTACGCTAATGTGGGAGGAGGTTTATAAAAAATAGGAAATCCCATAAATGGGGCAGAATGGTCTATTTTCTAGTTTCTGGATATCATTGAAATCTTTATTCACAATGCTCTGTAGTTATAAGCATGTCACATTTAATTTTGCGTTCTAATTCTCTTCTGAGTTACATTTTTCCATATTTCTTAAGTAATCTTCATATTTCCATCTTCAATGGCTCCTGGAGAGTCTCTTGAATTGACGTACTCTGTCAAGCTCAGAGAGTTTCTTGTTTTAGTTTTTCATTATTATAAGCAATTTTTCTCAGAATATTTTTACATCTGTTGTTGTTACATTATTTTTATTTATAGCTAACATATCAGGAAGGAGAATGTTATTAACAATTCTTGTCCAGGCACTGCCAGTGTGTCTTTTAAATGGGCTTTCTCATGTTACGGTGACATCAGGAGTACATGCACATGGAACAAAAAGCATTTATTTGACACCTACTGTGTGGGAAGCTCTGTGCATTTTGAATGCTGTAATGATGAATAGGGCCAGATTCATGCTTCAAGGAACTCACAAGGAAATAAGTCAAGGGTGTAGATGTGTTAACAACTTTTGCAATATTAGGGTAAAAGGAACAAGTGCTGCACTCAGAATCTAATCAAGGAAGAAATTCTGCAGAAGAGCTTACATTACAGCCACAGGTAGAGGGGAGTGAAATTTCCTCCGGCAAGGAGAGGCTGGAGAATGTTCCCTGCTGAGAAAACTTAATGGACAAAGAACCACAGGCATGGTAGAGCCTACAGTGCATTTGGAGAACATTGATATTGATGGTGTGGCTGGATTAATGGAGAAAGGAAAAGAGCAGGCTAGAAAGGCAGTTAGTTAAAGGAAGGCTGTTCGTTTGTAGATCTTGAGTACTTTGCTCAATGATTTTGGCCATCATCAGCCAATGTTTTCATCTCTGCCTCTAATTGCAAATGCAGGTTTTAGAAAAGCATGCATTGTGGAATCATGGTACCTTATGGTTGGCAGAGGACTTAGCCAGCTGGTTCTCTATGTTATAAACAAGGGAAATGATTGCTACAGAAGTTAAGGAACTTTTCCAAGTTTACATTGATGACTAGGAGTGACTGTGAGGATAAACTAGCTCCTCCCTCTTTCAGGAAATAGTTGTTGAGCATCCGTGCATGGCTGTATATACTGGGAGGAGAGACGGTGACTAACATATAGGGCCAGCTCTCATACCTAGTTGGGGAAAATAGAAAAATCAATCCTTGTAACACAGCAGGGTGAGAAGAATGATAGAGATGGGTAGAGAGTACTCTGAAAACACAGAAGAGGGGCAGCTTTTTCAGCTTGTCATGGTAGGGGTAGTGAAGAGAGATTGTGAAAGATGATGGGCATACTGTACTATAAAGGACGGGTAGGAAAAAAGCTTGTCGGGGATACAAAGACCGTGGTGAGCACAGCGTGTTCCAGCATGAGCTAAGCCATGAGGCATGAAACAGTAAGGTGAATACAGGAGCCGAAGAGGTTTCATACTGTGTGAGAATCATGTGTGAGGCAGAGAGCATCACGGTATGAAGCAGGGGCCAGAGGGCTAGATCATGTTTGCCATGGTGAGCAGTGGGGAGACTATCTTTTAGGACACCAGAGGATCTTAAAATATTTAAGAGGGAAACTTGGCAGGACTTTCTGATTGATTGGATATGGGGGTAAGGCTGAGGGAGAGATGAGCAAAATATGATTCTCAGGTGGACTTGTCTTCTCTAGTTGGTTCCATCAAGAGTTCAGGTGGTGGAGCTTTCGTTTCCGCAGAAGCAGCACAGTGCGGTGTCACGTGTCCCAGAGAAGCCTTCACGGGTGGCTCAGGTGTTCCTGAAGTGCCTGAGGACATCCGGGTACACTTGGAGGTCACTGCCAGGGGCCATGCACATTGTTACATTTTTACTAGTACCTCTTTATTGCTAAGCAGTTTTCAGGGTGTAAAAGTTCCTTTATAAGGTTCGGAAAACCTTCCATGGACAGTCTCAAATGCACAAGAGACAAAGCAGAACCAGAAGAAGTTCTTGTGGGTAGTGGAACTCGCCATTACAGAGTGACAATTCTAGGTGGGGGTAACAGTAACTAATAGTGACTGCTTTTCTTATGAAAGCATTTTCTGACTAAATAGGTTAATGCGAGAAGACAGATTAATGTGAATGAAACAGATTAAAGATCATATTAAAGACGCTCACTTGAAATCAAACCATTAGAACAGGAAAAGGAAAACTGAAATGTGACCATTCCTTAATTCCTTGGCAGGAATGTGTGTATGAAAATATAAATTCTATCATTGCTGGTAGGAGAATTTTTAATTTTTATTTATTGATTTTAGAGCAAGGGAGGGAGGCAAGGAAGTGGGGGCGGGGAGAGAGAGAACATTGATTTGTTGTTCCAATTCTTGATGCATTCATTGGTTAATTCTTCTGTGTGCCCTGAGCAGAGATGGGACCCGCAACCTTGGTGCATTGGGACAGTGCTCCAACCAACTGCGTACCTGCCCAGGGCAGTGGAAGGAGAATTTGAAGTTAAGGGCTTCGTGGGTTGGGAAAAACAACTTTGTAAATAAGCTGATGAAAATCCATACAAATAATACCTTATATTGCTAACATAGAGCTATAGACCTCATACTAAATAAAGAAATTGTAACTGAGAATCCTTATAAGATTTAGAGTTCGTTGTCCTGACAGATGCTGGATGGCTTTTCAGGATTTGGAGTCCATTTCCCTCCGCTTCCTACTTCTTGCCAGTAGCTTCAGTGTAAAAACTGCTCCTCCCCCTCCGCCACCTGCCTGCTTCCTTTTTCTCTTCCCACCCGCAGTTCCCCTTTTCTAATTAACCCCAACAGCAGTGACTCCAGCACACACCAAAGGCAAGATTCCTGCAGTTGCCCAATAGGAATGGGAAGGTGTCACATACTTGATTTTTACAAAAGGAGTGATTATACATCTGCATTTCCATGTCCTGGGGAAGAGGAGCAGGAACTCTCAGGGAAGGCGAGCCTTAGGTAAAAAGCAACATCATACCCCGCTAGCAGTTGTCTGGAGCATCGTCATGTACATCAAAAAGTTGTGGGTTTGGTCCCGGTTGGGGCACGTACCTAGGTTGTGGGTTTGATTCCTAATCAGGGTGCATACTGCAGGCAACCTGTTTGATGTTTGCCTCTCACATCAGTGTTTCTCTGTCTCTCTCCCTCTTGCTCTCCCCTTCTGCTCTCTCTCTTTCTCTAAAGTCAATATGAAAAAACCACATCCTCAGGTGAGGTTTTTTTAAAAAGTGACATCATCCACATATTTGGGAACAGCACCTTCCCCTTCCATTTCTGTTACTCCTTTAAGGTGGTCTCCTGGGCTGCTCACAAATATTTGATGCCCTCCTTATTCCCTGGGATGCAGTACAGTTGCTCTTGCCTACTCACTGAACTCAGATGTGGCCACACGGCTTGTTACAGCCAATATTAAATGCGAGTGGCTGTTACATGTGTTACTTCTCAGCAGAGCCGTGAGAGGCAATGAATGCATGCTTTCATATGTGCTAATTTTTGACGGTAGCTGCTCTACCAACTTGAGTCTCTGAGTGACTGTGTAAACAGCGTCCCCCAGCTGACTCACATGTCAGGGAACATGTGACAGGAGCCAGAAACAAATCTTTATTGTTTTAAGTTACTGAGATTTGGGGGGTTGCTTGATACTGTAGCATAACTAAGTCCATCCTGATATGCTAAAACACTTCTAAGGTCTGATGCCCATAAGAAAATGCGTAACAGATATAAATCTCATAGTACGTCCTATACATGGATCAAAGATGACTGGAAGATTTAAAATTTTGAAGTATTTTTAAGCATTCATGCTACAAGAACACCCCCTTTTCCTGCATCCCTGTAGTAGTGTAACCTATTGCACAGTAGTTAGTGTCCATAGGTCTTCTGTGGTCCAGGGGGCTCTCTGAGGACAGGACTGGTGTTTCACTCTTCTTAATCCTGGGCACCCAGCATGGTGTGTGACATTAGCGGGCACTAGATGGTGTCAGTCAGATAATGACCAGGACCTAAAAATTGCCTGTCACAGACCGTGTGCTCAGTAACTATATGATGTTTTATGTCTTCTTTTTTGTGGTTGCACAAAGCGTATTGCTGACATTTCACCTCCTTGGTAGCTCTGTGCCTAATTTCCCATGGACAAAGAAGCAGTTGAATGTGGATTCTCAAACTGCATTTTCCCTGCCGCCAGGGCCTTTAAAAAGCTTTATTTAAAGAAGTAGCGTGAGTGCAACTTTGGCTGGGGGCATGATGTGTTTGCACATAAACTGGTTTAGAGTAGCATGCTGAGCTTGCATCTTGACCATCTTTCCACTGGGCATTAGAATTAGGAGGAAATTCGGATGCTAAAGCTTGGCTAGTGCATAGTTATTGATTTAAAGTTTAGTACTTCACCAGGGATTGCAAAGAATTTTATTGGGTTCTAGAGGTGCTTAATGCATGCTATTCTGAGGTGTTGAGGGATTATCAACTTGGCTGCTTTGTGAGCTCACCTTGGTCCAGTGAAAGCCCTGCCTCGATCCCCAGCCCTCCCCCAACGCCCCCCCTTTTATTTGTTTCTTCCCAGAAAGGATTTCAGGCATGAGGACAGACACAGGCGCACAAGGCTGTTGTGATGTGGTCCCTGCTTGCCTAACTCTCCATGGTCTTCCCCTTAAATTTAAATCCCTAGTACATTCCCCCATGTCTCTGCTTTTTCTCTAAGCAGTTTCTCCAATGCCCCAAAGGATTCATTCATTTATTCTGAAATCTGTATTAAGAACCTACTCTAGGTCAGACGTTGGTCTAAGCCTTGTGAGTACAGCTTTCCTGGAACTTTCCTGGAGCAAATAAAAAGGCTCTGAGCAGGAGCACTCCTGGAAGGCAGTCTGTCAGAGGGGTGGCCTGGGGTGGGTTATACAGGTCGTGCAGGGCTTTTTGGTCGGTGTAATTTGGTCTTTAGCCCAAATGAAGTGGGAAGCTACTGTGAGCTTTTAGCACAGGTGCGTCTTAAAAGGATCTGGGTGGTGTGATGAGAGTAAATTTTAGGGTGGTTAGAACAGGAAAAGGGTGACCAGTTAGGAATCTGTTGGACTAATCCAGCCTGAGATGAAGGCTTTGACCTTCGGTACTGAGCTCAAGTGATGGCTCTTTGGGGAAGCTTGTCTAAACTCTGCAGGCCCAGCTGGGTCCATGGCTTCTGAGCTCCATAGCAAACTTAAACTTGAAATAAAGGTATGTAATTGAGTCTGCTTATGTCTGGAGGATGACTCTATAATTGAGAGTTCTCTGAATTAATTCCAGTTAGAATATATTTATTATAATCGATAAAAATAGACTAATTTAAAGCTTAATGTATATTGTGTTATTAAACCTTAACAGTAACTTCAACAATTACTTAGAATTTTGACTAACAAAAAGATTTTTTGGTAGGGAGCAATATTTAAATAAGGTTTAAAATTGCCAGTGAATGGTAATAATAAAAAGCAGACCGACTCTTAGTGGGTTCCATTATTGTTTTTAAATTCTTTATAATCTACCATCTTCATGCCCACATACAGGGTGGGCTGATATCATCACCCTTCACCTTGGTTATGTCACAGATACTAAGAATTTTTTTCTCTTACAAAGGGCAGAACACCCAACACAAAGTGCCTTAAGCAAAAGTAAAGTCCCAAGGAATGTCTAGCTGCAGGCATGGTTTCACCCAAGGGACTCACAGTGTCATCAGAGCTGGCCCATCATTCCAGTGTGTTCTTCTCTGGGTTGGCTTTCTTCTCGGACAGGCTGTCTTTAGTTGCAAGATGATGCTCCATCGACAGTGGCTCCACCCATCTGGATGCCTTGCTCCAGGTCACTAGAGTGGAAGTTCCGAATGAGACTCCAGTACTGTCACGTGCTCACGAAGCAGTATCTGTGGTCTAGGGGACATGATGCTGTAATTGGCTAGTTAGGCCTAGGTCCCTTGTCCCCTTGTAGATCTGGGGCTGCGTTGGTGTCATTTCACTTAAATCACATGGAAATAGAGTAATAGAGGGTTGGCTCCCAAGAAAAGTTGGTTTGCTGTTAGCAGAAGAAGAAATGGACATTGGGTAGTCAGGCAACAACCATGTACAATAAGCAGTTATTTCCTGTTTCTATCCAGAATTCTGTCCTAAAGGTTTCTCATTTGGTAGATCGGGGGCATAGATATGGAGTTCTCACCCCTGAGTTGATTGTCACCACAAGTTGCTCTTAGGATTCTCAGCAAGAATCTGATCTTCATCTCTCACTCATAACACACACACACGTGCGCTCACACACGGACACCTTTCAAATGAAGCTGTGCTTTTGCCTCACTTCATTTGAACTTATCATATTTTGTGTGTGTGCGCAGAAAAACAAAATAAAGCCTCACCGAAGCTGCATTTGATTTTGCCCTGTTGATGCTATATAAACCTTGGTCTCAGCAGGAACCAGATGGAACACTTGAATTAGGATAATTTAAGCATGTAATAATGGAACCATCTGCAAAGGTGTGGGCACGGTGTAAGGAAAACACAAGTACAGCGCAGCGCTCTGGGACTAGGAAAGCAGAGTTCCGTTTACCTCCCCTGAGCCTGAAGGAGAGGAGGGAGAAGCAGGGAGGGAAAGCTGCTGGCAGACTTGGGTGGGACCAAGCAGACACAGCCAACTGCTTCTGATCCCACAGGGAAGGGAGAGCAGGGGAGCCCACTGATACAATCCCTGCCAGTTACAGCCTCTCGGTGCACAGGGAAGGAAGGAGAAGGGTGGTGAAATCAGCAACAGGAATGGGTGGTACCCAGCATTCCTCCCTTTTTGTCCCTCAGTATATGTCTTCTGTCTAAGTGAAAAGTTCTTGTTCCCTCCACGGGGAGGGAACCACACAGGAAGTCCCAGTAGCTAGGGCTCATGGTTGAATAGTGTTATTAGTGACACTTCTCACTCAAACTAGTAGCAAAGGAAAAAAGGAACCAAGGAAACATAGCTGCTGAGTTCTCGATTCCATAGCAAAAGCTTCCTCCCATCTCCACTCCGTGTTCCCTTGAGATGGGACTGGAAGGAGGCACCTAGTCCTTTGTTTCTGCAGAATCTCCATCATTGGCAGCTCCTCCTTTACGCCACCGTTCCCTGGTTCCAAGCACAGTCCCCCACGTGGTGTTGGCAGCCCAGTTTCCCCATGGTATTTGGGATTAATCAGTGAGTCCTTCTCTGTCTGCTGGTTTAGTAGTATTTCGATGAAGCCACACGACCCAGGGGCAACCTCAGCTTCTAACTCTCTGGAACTTTGACTGTGTTTCCTGATAGAAGCATTTCCCCCATAGGCAGTAAGCTTTTCAAAGTTGGGTGGTCAAGGTCATGGTTAGGAGAAGTGACCATTCTAAAAGTAGATTATTTGGTGTTGGGTTAGAGGTAGGATAGGAGGACTCTCCCATTTGTACCTTGTTTCTGGACCCGAGCGTTCTGGTTAAGGAGATAAATTTTGTAAAGTGCTGTTTACCCGGGAAACATGGAAAGAGCAATGAATCCGTGGACAGAAGTGCAATGCTGCACTTCTCTTGCCTTAAAATACATTCCTCGGACGAAGGCCATGGTGAATGAGATACCACAGAAAAAAGGCAAGGCATCTGCAAGCGCATGAGTGTGCTGGTGATGGAATGGTGTTTCCACGGTCACTCTGGAAATAGCCTCCGTGGACAGAGGGTTGAGGGTTGATTCACAATCCCCATCCGAGACAGTATTGCAGGCTCCTCCTCAAAGAGAACCAGCTCTCCCTGGCCGAGAAGCTGAGGATCAGTGGAACTTGGAAAAAAGCTAGAATCCCAACCATAGTGACTGCACTGGGTTTCAGATCATCAGAACTAGAACTTTTCCTCGAAGCATCATAGGTCGCTCATCTATTTCATTTCTTGGAATCCTGTGATCATTTTGTTGTTACCCCAATCCTTGTGAATCAAGGCTCTGATCACCACCCATCGCTGTGGTTTATTGTGTCCAGTGCCAATAGCTGGCCGCTGCTCTCGGATCCCTTTTTCCCCATTGAGACCAAAGGACCTCATTCCATTTCAGCATCCCCCTGACCACCATGTCCAGCCTGCAGAGGACCGCCACCACACAGGGACAGCCACCACAGCTTTTCAAGGGGGCCTCCCCACCTCCTCCCCCAATCTTGCTGATGAGTGGGATTTGCAGTTAGGGAGTGGCAGTTGCTTGTAGTAGATCCACTTCAGCATGCCCATCTCTCTAAGGGTTCAGAGTCTTCCCCCTGCGGCAGGAGTCAGCTCAGCCAACTTCTGTACAGGGCCAGGTGGTAAATAGTTTAGGCCTGGTGAGCCAAGAGGCAAAATTTAGTAACTGTTCTTGAGAAGGCCAGGAGTTCATTTTGTTTTGTTTGTTTTCTGACATTTAAAAATTGTAAAAAAGATTTCTTAGTGTGCACTTCATACCAAAACAGACAGCAGTCTAATTTGGCCCATGGGCCATAGTTTGCTGGCCTTTGCTCTACGGTATGGCAAGGAAGTTCAATTTGTCTGCGTGAACGTCAGCCACCTTTGAGCCCAGGCTTTAGTTTAACAATTTGGCAGATTGTCGATGCTCATGCTAAAATGGTAAATCTTAAATTCTGGGCAAGTGTACCCTGTCAAGGAATTAAACTAGATCAAATCTCATGTTTTGTCTTTCTTGGTCCAGTGCCCTTGGGAACTCATACATACTCTCTTGGTTACAGATCGGCGAGGCTCTATAAATCTTAAGGTATGTTGTCTGTCTTATACTTCTCCCTCTGGGCTGTGCTGGAACCTTAAGTATAGACCCAGGGGCAATGAGAGGAGTTTGGAGCGGATCCACCAACAGATTACTATGCAGGGAGAGGCTGTTTATTTTAGGAGAGATCTGTCCCAGGTGCAGGAGGATTTCATGGGTTCAGAATACTCAGCTTTGTTTATGTCTGCCTGAACACTCCCATCCCGTTCATCATGGTCACCATCCCTTCCCTCCTGCACCGGACCCTGATACCAGACACCTAGTGGAGCTGATCGTGTGGTTGGTACTGCAGCTCAGCAATCTTTACAGCCAGGCTCTGGGCTTGGCCCTCAGCCACATGCGCCCTGCGACTCCGCAAGATGACGGATTGCTGAGGCTGTAGGAGATGAGTGGCTTTGGAGACTTTCCGGTTTATGCATGCCTATTCTCAACTGTGTGGCCACAGATTTCAATTTCTCATTTCCTGTCATACACCTTCCACGGCTGTGAGAAAAAGCCAAGAGACTTGATCTTTATAATCTTTATACTGAATCTTTATAATCACTACTGTCATCATAGCAATTAAGAGCCTCAGCTACCTGACTTCCCAGCACCTTCCCTCCCACCTGCACTTTATCCCATGTGACAGTTTGAGTAACTGATGTCACCACTTGCCCTGGGTTATTGGTCTTCCATTTCTTCCTAGCAAGAAGGTCCTGCCTGCATTCCCCAAGTGATGTGAGCAATCTAACACCAGAATCCCACTTCAGGGTCTCAGTAGAAAACAGATAGCATGCTGAAATTAGGATAATTCGAGGAGAATTCCAGAAAGGGATGGAGGCAGGCCCCCAGCAGTGATGGGAAGGAGCCGTCGCTGGAACCCGAGGCAGATGTGCCGTCACTGCAGAAAGGGCTGCCGGAAAGGAGCCAGGAGGGTCCTAGCTTGAGGGACATGGGTAGCGCTTTTCACGTTTTCCTGTAATGTTTTATGCAGCAAACCTCATTTTAAATGTACCTTATTTAAAACCCCAGAGCATCATATGACTCCTGCTTTTAAAAGTCCACACAATAATTATTTCACTTTCTTTAGACATCCTTATCATAGTATAAAGCCGATGGAATTCAGTTAAGCAGCCTTGGTTGTGTATTGAAAACTAAATGAACAGAGTGAGGATTTATTTTTAGTTTTCATTAATTTTTTTACAGCCTAGTCCTTGAAACACGGCAGTTTATCATTCCTTGTATTTGCAAACTTTTTTTTAAAAAGAGAACCGTCCTGATCTCTTTTTTCCAAGTGCCATCACAACGTAATTAATTTTGATCCCTTTGCCTGTGGGTCCCTTGTATCCGATGACTGCTTCATTTAAATTTTAATTAGGGTTTGCAAGCCCCGCTTTTAGACACTGCAGGACAATAAATAAACTTCTGTAGTGTGGCAGGGCGATCCATAGTTCAGGAAATCAATATCCAGGCTTCTTTCAAGGCACATAGAAATTGCTTTAGATTTCCAAACGTTTCTAAGGCTCCATAAGTTAAGGATGTTGGTTTATTGGTTCTAAAGAAGCCTTCTCTACAAGTGATATTTTTCAGGTGTTACTGAGCTGTGTCCTTATTTCTCTGGGGAATTGGCTCCAGAGAAATAAACGTATTCTCCACCTTCTTTGCATCATTCCTTCCCAGCACCAGGAGATGACAAAATATTCATTGAATAGGTGGCACAGGTGCCTCTTAGCATTATTGTCCTCACTGACAGTGCTCCCCATGTATGGTGCTGTTAATTGTCCCCTGGAAATTCTCTCGCCAGTGCTGTTCCTGGTAGTCTAGCTCCGTCCATTGCTTTGTGATAACTGAGTTTTCCTATCACCTTAAATCTTTGATGAGCTGTTGTTAAAAGAAAGGTCATTCATCATGTTTTATTGAAAGAAAAACTGGACAAGACAAAGAGCTGTTATGCAATCCACTGCACCCATGAAACTTTCTATGCCATATTCTACCATGGGTAGCAATTTTTAAAAATCAAAACTTTATACAAAATAAACTGGGTGTTGTTTGTGAGAACCCCTCTCTTTCCATGCCAAACTTTGTTATGCCTTGTAATTTACAGCTTGAAAGTCAGCTTTTCTATGAAATGGATTTTTTAAAATTTTTATTTATTTTTTTAATCAGTATTTTTTTAATTGTTGATATCGTACAGTTTTCTGTCTTTTACCCTGTCCCCAGCCCACCACCCCAGCCCTCCCCACCTTCCTCCCATTTCCACCCCCCATAGTTTTTGTCCATGTGTCCTTTATACTTGTTGCTCTAAACCATTCCCCTTTTCCCCTGAAATTCCCTCCCCTCCCCCTCTGGTCACTGTCAGACTGTTCTCAAATTCAGTGTCATTGTTTATATTATGCTTGTTTGTTTGTTTTGTTGATTAGGTTCCTGTTAAAGGTGAGATCATATGGTATTTGTCTTTCACTGCCTGGCTTATTTCGCTTAGCATGATGCTCTCCAATTCCATCCATGCTGTCGCAAAGGTTTTAATTGCCTCCTGCTGCAGGCAATTAGCTGGTCCAGGACTGTGCCCCTGCACACTTTATGTGCACTTCTGTTGCTGCACTAAACACCTCATAGCTTGCACAAGTCTTCCTCCTCCTGGAGACGGAGTGCCCTGAGAACACGGACTTAATTAGTCACTCTTCTGCACATAGGGCTGCTTAGTGCATGTGTGACAGCCAACTGAGAAAATACTGAGAGACAAGCTTAGCTGACATATCTTTGCATTTATATATAATGGCTTCTAATAACTCAAATTACCACGTTTATGATGCTGTTTTCCTAGTCTCAGCAGCCACATATGTACTGGATTAACTTTTTCAATCCCTTTTCTTTGGTTCGCTCAACATTTATGGAGCACCAGCTGAATGCGAAGCTGTGATTTCAGCTTTGAGAATCAAAGAATAGGAAGACCTTGTCTTGGCTTGCCCTTCCTTCAGCCAGGAAGACGGACATCAAAACAAAACAATTGCACCACAGCACTGTAGATGCTGCCGCAGGGCAGAGAGGGAGTGGCAGGGGCCAGAGTGGGCCAGGGCAGTTGAATGGTGCCCACTAGCCTCCCGGGAAGAGTGAACATGTGATTTTGAGATCCGCTCCATTTCTGAGCGATGCTGGCAAACCAGTAGAGTCAGAATCATCGGTTTATGTGTCCAAGTAACTATTTGCATTTCACTTTATGATGCTAAGTAATTATGAAGATTAGCCACAGAATTAACATGCATTTCATTTTCATCTAAGCAAATCATTAAAAAGAAATGTAAGTCTAATTTAGCTACTGTCTTAGCTTTAATAAATTAATGTTACTATAAACGTGGATGTTGATAGGAGGAAGTCGCAAAAATGGCCGTATTTGCACTTTAATTTATTGTAGCCACTATAAAAATGGGACACCTTGGATATCTAAAAACTACTTAGTTATATAATTTCTACAAGTCATTGAAAGTAATTGTCATGTCATAATCTAAGTTATGCAGTTTACGTAGAAAGTAAACAATACTCTGTCCTAAGCCACTGAGGGCCTTTCTTCTGCACCATTATTTATTTAACAAATACTTACTGAGTACCTGCCATGTGCTAGTGAACAAAAAGACAAAAATCCCAAGGTCACTCTTAGCTTGACTCCTAAGTGAGGTCACACAGGAGAATTTATTAATGGAATGGATACCCTTAGAGGCTCCTTCCAACCTCCTGCTCGCTGTGATTCCTAAGCTGGTCCTTTGAGGCTATTTCTGCTTTTGAAACTGAACACACCCCAGAGACCTGCTGCCAGAGAAGTGATGAGTTTGTATTAAAGTAACTAATTGCTATAACAGATACATATCAAAATCCCTATGGTTGAGCACAATAAACGTTTCTCACTCAGGTCAAATCCAGCCGTCCTGCAGGGAGGAGTGAAGTTCTGCCCTCCCTCCAGAGACCCGGGAAGAGGCTCTGCCATTGTCAACATGTGGTTTCCAAGGCCAGACTGGGGTACACCAAGCAGCCAGCAGACTGTGAAGAAGAGGGGTGGGTGATTTCTTGCAGGCAGGTTTTGTGAGCCAGGGTGGCACATATAGCATCTGCCCTTGTTTCACTGGGCAGAACTCAGGCCCTTGGGAACACAGACTACAAGGTTAGGGCGCCTGTGTGTTTGGGGGAAAAAAGGAACTGGGCTTGGTGGATAACTAGACAGTCTCTGCGGCAATGATGTTGAACTTCCTTTTATTATTAATCACGTTATCTACAACTACCATTTATTGAGCACCAACTTGTAATAATAACTTTACATTGATGGCCTCAATTCTCACAGCAACCCCCATTCACCCACTCATTCATTGACAAATATTCATTCCGTTCCTGTTATGTGCCAAGTATTGAGCTAGAGTGGAAGTAGCAAACATGGTAAAAAGTTGGTCCGTTTAAGGATATATTTTGAAGGTAAAGCTGTTGGGAAGTTTTGATGCATTGGAGCTGGGATATAGAGCAACAGAAGGATCAAGACTGACTTTTAAGCTTGGGCATGAGCAGCTGGGAGAATGAAAGTCATTTATTGAAATTGAGGTACTGAAACAGGGGCAGGTCTTTAGGGTGGATTTGGGGGGTCTCAAGAGGTTTTTTTTTTTTTTTTTTGCCCTATAAGGTTTGAGGCACCTCTGAACATGCTGGAGGAGATGCTAAGGAGGTGGTGGGATAATGAAATCTGGGTTCCGGGGAGAAGTTGGGAGTAGAGATTTAATTTGGATGCTCTCAGCATAGGTGTGGTTATTAGCCTTGACAGCAAATGCAGTGCTTAGAGGGAGAACACAGAAAGGAGAAAGGACTTGAGATGGTGCTTAGGGACCCTCTAACCCTGTGCTTAGACAAAGAGGGACCAGAGCCTCCTGGGCATGTGACCTGTGCAGTTGCACAGGGTTCCCACACTCAGAAGGGTCTGCACTTGGTTTAATGGTTTGCTATTGATTGTAGGGTCCTGAAGGTGAAGAAAAGAAAGGCTTTCAAGTAGGAAGACGTGTGAGAGATCAAAGAAAGTAAAGACAGGAAATACCCATGGGATTTATTCGAGATGGGGATTTCTGGGGACTTTGACAAGCCCTGTGAGAGTGGAGTGGACCAAAGCCCCTTGGAGTTTGTTGAAAAGACGCCCACCGTTTCGAGGTAGGCAGGGAGCAGGAAAGTGGGAGGGCACCTGGAAGGGGAGGTGGGTCAAGAATGTTTCTGCATGTAAAGGATGTCTATCTGCAATGTGAGTGATTCAAGAGAGGGAGAAACAAATAATGAGTGAGGAAGGAAAAGAACTGCAGGAGAAAGTGCTCGGGTAGGTGAGAGGGCAGAGACGGGAGGACAGGTGCAGGGGCTGATGATAAGAACAGCCGTTCTTCCAATTTCAAGATCATAGAAGGCAGTTTTATAGGTTCTGTGGAGTTGGTGCCGTGGAGTTGGTTCTAGGCTGAGTGCCTCTTTTCCTTAATGGGATATGAGGTGGGGTCAGCAGCTGAGGTGGTGGGAGAAGATGTCAGAAGTTTGGTGAGTTACATCAGAGGTCTGACATCTTAAAATATACTAGAAAAGAGTAGAATTGTTGGGCAATCCTGCTCTGAGTTCCCATTTGCGATTCTGTGAATATCCATTTACAGCCACGTGGTTGAGCGATGCTTTTTCAGCATCTTGGAACTGCTCAAGTGCAAGTATGGAGGGTTGGGTTCACACAGGATTGCTTCTACAGTTGTCCTTGTTTTACAGATGAAGAAACTGGGGCTCAGAGAAACAGGTAGTGAGGTGGTAATTGGCAGATTTGGATGTAAATCTTCTCTGAACCCAGACCCCAAGCATGTGAGTGCTGTGTCCTATTTCAGAGCTGCTCTTGATCTCCAACACTAATCAGTGTGGATTCTGCATTATTCTGTTCCTTCCCCCAGTGGTGAGCAAGGAGTGAGTAACCCTGGAACACGTATCTCAATTGTTTTCTGGCATTATCCAAAAATGTTTCTCAACTAGTCACCAAATCTTGGCTTTCAGACTTATTGCAAAGCAATAATACCCATTGAAGATATGCTGATGTGGTGGCAAAAGCATTACAATTTGAACACCAGCTCTCCTGCCTACCTGCCACGTGACTACAGAACAGTCTGAGAATCCATTTGACATTTACTGAGCACCTATAGCGTGCCGGCCAGTGTGCAAGGTGCTGAGGAGGGTAGGGGCGAATCTGACCCAGTCTCACCCACCAGGAATCCGAGTCGGAGAGTTCAGGGAGGTGCTGTGTGTGCAGCATTGTGTCCCACAGGAGGCGAGCACTGAACAGGTGTTAATGATCAGCCTTCTCAATGCAGTTTGCCCACCATACAGGATGAGACTTCCTGGGGAGAACATCAACACCCAGTGGGAAGTTTGTTCCATTTCCTGATCAGATACTAGGTTGGGGTCCCTCTTATGTGTGACTAGTCAATGATGTTACTATTTAAAAATTGGCTCCCATCCAGCCGAGTCAGAATCAACCACTTAGAATCAAGGTAGAACTGAGGTGACTCTCCCTCTACCAATAAAAACGATAATATCTCTTTCCTAAGCAGTAGGATGAGCACAAGTTTGCATATTTTCTACTGTCAATGCTGGAATGGTTTGTTTGTTTGTTTGTTTGTTTGTTTGTTTGTTTGTTTTTGAGGAGTACTGTTTGTTCTCTAGCTGGCATTTATTTTATTGTATGTATTTTATTTTGTAATGAAAGGAGCATCAGCATTGCTTGGTTTATTTGCTTTCAAAAAGCGATGAGAATTTTTTAAATGAAATGAATCAACCATTGATGGCTCTTAAATTTTACCTTCTCCACAGTGCACGCTCGGAGGCACCAGTCAATATTTATTACTGGGCCTCAGACCTTGAAAGTTCTGTCTGTGGCACTTGAATCAGTGTGTCTCAAGAAGCCAACCCCTGGGAAGGTGCTTGTTTTATGGCACAAATGAGACTGGCTGTTGTACAGCTAGAGGAGGGGTGTTTTGTTTTCATCGCTGTATCAGAGTGCCTGCTGCATGCCTAATGAATGAAGACGTGGACCCCCAGTGGGGAAAGGGGCTTGCTTTGGTATCAGTGCATTAGAGTTGAGTACCATAAATCTCACTTTCTACAATTTCTAGTGCCATTAAAATTTCTGACAGTGAGGCAAGTCATTGAAATACATTCTCGTGAATATTAGGTATGGTATAATATGTTCAATTTAGCTTTTTATTTTATATAATTCCTCTCCAAGTGGAGATATGTTGTAGATAAGGGATCAAGAAAGTCAGAAGTTTGGACCCCTGTAGGTTAGTCTCAACCTCCCCTAATGGAGCAGATAGCCTTGGATGACTCTGGGCCCCAGCGTTATTTGGGGGTCAGGGCTGGGATTGGAGCTTATGAATCTCATTGTGATCCCCTTGTGAGATTGGGAGTCCTTCAGGGCTGAGAGCGGATCTCTTTCCCATCTATTTCATCACCTATTGCAGTGCTGTGCACATTGTAAATGCATAAAAAATAAATGATGAATTAAAAGTTAAATATTCTATTTGTTCTTTGGAGAAAAATATATATGTAGATATTTTTGGTATACTTAAAGTACTGAGAGTGGATCTTAAATATTCTCACCATGCACAAAAATGTTAACTATGCAAGTTGATGGAAGGGTTAATTATCTTGATTTTTGATAATCATTCCATGATGATATATATATGATGGGGGACCCAAAAACCTGAGTTTATTTATTAAAAATTGTATATTTATTCTTATACATTGAAACTTCAGTTGCCCTCACAGTACTCTCCATTATATGCAATACACCTATTGAGACATTTTTTTTCACTGCTCAAAACAGTTTTTGAACTCATTGATTTTGATGTATTTTAGTGCTTCTGCTGTTTTTGTTCCACCTCTTTCCCATCAGCAAAATGTTTCCCTTTGAGGACTTTTTTTATCCGGGGAAATAAAATAAAGGTCTCTCAGGGCAACATCAGGTGAATGGGGAGGGTGGGGGCATTGGGGTCATGCCATTTTGGTCAAAAACTGCTGAACACTCAGCGCAGTGTGGGCAGGTGCGCTTGTAAATCACCCTCATGAAATGGGCAAACGTGTTGAAAGAGTCTCCAAAAAAATTCACTGAAGCTGAACACAGCTTCTCACAACACCACCAGCTTGTACACTGATCCAGATGGCTTCCTGGAACACTCACCTAGTGCGGGAAGCCTGCGAGTGTTCTACGAGGGGCTCACCCTCCAGAAGATAATTCCATTTTGGGGGGACTTCCCCCCCCCCCACACAATCATCACATTGTACACTTTCAATATATACAATTATACGTATGAGGTACTCCTTAATAAGGATGGGAAAAAATGAGGCAGAGATCATTTCCTGTTTATCTTGTATTTCCAGCAGCAGGAGAAATCGTAGGCATTTAGTAATTTTTCATTAACTCCTCCCATTCCTCTTTTTCTTTCATCCTTCTACAGAAATTTATTGAATGCCTTCTAAGTGCCAGACACTTGGGATACATCAATGAAAGAATGCGGTCCAGAGGAGACAGAGTTATGTGTATATGCAATTACAAAATACATAATACTCTGCCAGTGTTCGCTAACAAGCCTGACAGGCAGGAGGTGTGATATCTCATTGTGGCTTTAGTTTGCATTTCCCTGATGGTTAGTGCTGCTGAGCATCTTTTCACTTACTTATTGGCCCTTCAGTACCTTTGTTCATTTTTAAATTGGGTTATTTGTTTTCGTTTTTTACTCTTGCATTGTAAGAGTTCCTTGCATAGTCTCGATATTAAATCCTACCCAGATACGGGGTCTGCAAGCATTTTCCTCGACCACAGGCTGTCTTTTCAGTTTGTTGATGGTTTCCTTTGCTGGGCAGAGGCTTTCAGCGTGACATGGTCCCACTTGTTTATTTTTCTTTTTTTTTTTTTAATTTTTTTTTTAAAGATTTTTCCCTTTTAGATTTTATTTATTTATCTTTAGAGGGGAAGGGAAGGAGAGAGGGAGAGAAACATCAATGTGCGGTTGCCTCTTGTATGTCCCCTGATGGGAACTGGCCTGGCAACCCAGGCATGTGCCCTGACTGGGAATCGAACCGCGATCCTTCGGTTCGCAGGCCCGCGCTCAATCCACTGAGCTACACCAGCCAGGGCTAGTTTTCTTTTGTCACTTTTGCTTTTGGCATCAAATTCAAAAGCCTCTTGCTGGGACCAATTTCAAGGACCTTACCATCTATGTTTTTTACTAGGAGTAAAGCCACATTGACCTTTAGAGTGAGGTTTGTTATCCAGAATATTGATCGCGTTAAGGAGAGATAGGGACCTGAATCCGTGTTTCATTGCTGTGGTAACAAATGGCCGTACAGTTAGTGGCTTATAGTGCACAAATTTATTATCTGAGGCATTCTGCCGGGTAGAAGTTCGTTCTCACTGGGCCAAAATAGACTTGTTAGCAGGGCTGTGTTCTTTCCGGAGGCCGTAGGACAGAACCTATTTCCTGGCGTTTTCCAAGCTTCTAGAGCTGCCGCTTTCCCTTTCGCACGGCCCTTCCCTGACCCAGCGACTCAGCATCTCTGTGACTCCAGCAAAGGCTGTCTGCCTGTCTAAAATTACTTCATTTATTTATTCTTTAGTTTTTAATTTAAATATAGTTAGTATACAGTGTTTCATTAGTTATATTAGTTTAGGTGTACAGTATAGTGATTCAACATTTTTTTACCTTACAGCGTGATCACCCCACTAGTTTTAATGATGATCTATCGTTATGCAAGTTATCACAATATCGTTGACAGTATTCCCCTTCGCCTTTTTCACTCCTCTCCTCTCCCACTCCCCTCTGTCAGCCATCTCTTTAGTTTCTGTTCCCATGCATCTGTTTTTGTTTGTTTTGTCTGCTCATTTGTTTTGTTTTATTAGATTTTACAATAAAGTGAAGCCATACATTGTTTGTCTTTGTCTGACTTATCACTTAGCATGTTATCCTCATCATCCATGTTGTTGCAAATGGCAAGATTTCACTCTTTTTTTTATTGCTGCATAGTATTCCTGTGTGTGTGTGTGTGTGTGTGTGTGTGTGTGTAAAGGTTCTCTGCTTTTGAGAACTTAGGACTTGTGTGGTTAGATTGGTTCCCCCTGGGTAACCCAGGATAATCTCCCCAATTCAGAGTCCTTAATCAAATATGCAAAGTCCTTAATCACATTACATCCCCTTTGCCATGTAATGTGACATGTTCACAGGCTCCAGAGATGAGGACTTGGACTTCTTTGGGGAGCCATTGTTCCATCTGCCACGGGGCCCAGATTTGGTGCATCGGATGCACTGTCTGAACTTTGTGTGCTCATTGCCTCATCTCCTCACTCTTCTTTTCTTTTTAATATTCCTTTTTTGTATTTTTTAATTTTTTTATTGTTGTTCAAGTATAGTTGTCTCCACTTTCCCCCACCCCAGCCATCCTCACCTCCCACCCTTGATCCTACCCTGCTTTGTTTTTGTCCATATGTCCTTTATACATGTTCCTGAAAACCCTTCTCCCTTTGTCCTCCCTTTATCCCTTCCCAGTTCCCCTTTGGTTACTGTCGGTTTGTTCTTAATTTCAGTGTCTCTGGTTATATTTCGCTTGCTTGTTTGTTTTGTTGATTAGGTTCCAATTATAGGTGAGATCATATGGTATTTGTCTTTCACCACCTGGCTTATTTCACTCAGCACGATGCTCTCCAGTTCCATCCATGCTGTCACGAAGGGTAGGAGCTCCTTCTTTCTCTCTGCTGCTTAGTATTCCATCATGTAAATGTACCATAGTTTTTCATTCCATTCATTTACTGATGGGCACATGGGTTGTTTCCAGCACTCATCTCCTCACTCTTCGTTGTGTTTGGCCATCCATTTCTGACTCAGTTCACTTAAAACCTTTTTCTTCTCTGTTCTGAACTAGTTAGCCGTCTGCTAGCATGCAGTCCTGTTGACTGCTTTCTCCTGCCGAGCGCAGTGTTGCTGTGTAGGCCAGCTAGACTGCCTAGGCTCTGATATTGGCCATGACCTTTGGCAAGTTACTATCTCACCATAATTTTCTCATCTGTAAAATGAGGATAAAGAAAGTGCGTGTACCACATATGACTGATGTGATGATTAAATGAGTTAATATCATTAACACTCTTAGAACAATGCCTGTCACATAGTAAACCCTCAGCAGATGCTAACTACATTGTTGCTGTTATTTCTGTTACTCTCTTTGTTGGTGTTCCCTCAGGGCTTCATCTGTGATCTCCTTTCTCCAGAAATTACAAGTGTTTCTCAGAGTGTTAGCATTACTCTCTAGTTAAAGAACTGCAGCCAGAAACATTTCCAAATGCCACACCTCTGTTTCCGGCAGTGCTGGGTGAATATTTTATTTGGATGTCTCAGGGGAGCCAAAGAACAGGCATGTCCGAATCCGAACACAACATCTAAGTAGAGACTGAATGACCTTGATTTTTATTAGTTTTCGCAAGCACAGGAGCACTGATGTCCTCCTTTCGATTGCAGCAGGTAGCTATGTTAGTGCCGGGGAAATGCCTCCTCTGTTGACTGTGAGCTCCTTGAGTACAAGGACTCTGCCCTTTCCTCTCTGCATCCTCAGTGCTTCGCAGAGAGGAAGCTCTTAACAAGTGTTTATTGAATGAATTTATCAATAAGCAATGGAAGATCTCGAAAAAGAACTCCTTTCCAAGGTATTAAGTTTGAACCCTATACTTGTAATTGCCTACCTCCATCTTGTTCACATTCTTCAACATCACCTATGACAATACAGGGCGGGGCGGAGGTAGGTGTACAGTAGTTCCTATGGGAGATAATGCAGTAATTAATCATGATACAAGAATAAACTCGGTGTTCGGCACACTCACAGCTTGCCTTTGCGCCGCCCTTATTCTGTTACCGAATGATAAGTTTGACACCTCCCTGTGTCTGCCTGGACAGGGGGCGCACTTGTGCCCAAGTCCACAGAACACAAGGAAAACCCCATAGCTCTCCTGAGGTGGCAAGAAGTTCACCACCGTTCTCCGTTTCCCTGAGTGAGAAGGAAAAGGTCTAGAACCAGCCCAGTATCACAGGATGAGGTGACGTTAGATTAGCCTTCAGAGTAGTGAGGAAAAAAAAAGATGACCCCAACTAACCCAGAATGAGAAAGTCTTGGGGAGTAAAGGCGAAGGATAGCTCTGCTAATCGTGATTCAGGTAGAAACACAATTCCAGTAAATAAGCAGATGTTAATAAAGGGACTTTTTATGTTGCAAAGGCTAAGGAAACGACAAGATGGGCAAGCATCTAGCAACAGTGAAGAGTCTTTACTGTGTTTGAAGAGGTAAAAATAATAGTCACCTGGCTAGGGAGGGAGCCACCCAACAGAAATGCTGAAGCAGGGAAGAATAACAACCTCTTTCCTCCCATGCTCCAGCTTTTGCTGGTGCCCTGACATGCAACCCCCCTCCTCACCACCCCCATACTTGAGGCCTGCTGACTGGGTGTGGGGTGGAGGGGGGGCCCTGGTGATGCCGTATATGGGGGTCAGCTTCCCAGGGCACAGAGTAGGGAGGACAGAGAGTGGCTTGAGGTGAGTGGGTGGCAACAAAATAGCC
Organism: Glossophaga mutica; assembly: GCA_039655065.1. NCBI lineage: Eukaryota > Metazoa > Chordata > Mammalia > Chiroptera > Phyllostomidae > Glossophaga > Glossophaga mutica. The sequence goes on along the minus strand of CM077304.1, from coordinate 16,280,471 downwards.
CTGGTATGAAGAACATCTCCAACGTTTCGGCTTAAAAATGAAAAGGAGCTGTCACAAATGGTAAGGGTTTTCACGAAGTGAAATAAGGCAGCCAGAGAAAGCCAAATACCATATGATTTCACTTATATGCAGAATCTAAAGAACAATATAAACAAGCAAAACAGAAAGACTCATAGATACAGAGAACAGACGAGTGGTTGCCAGGTGGAAAAGGCGAAGAGACCGAGGGGCACAGACTGGTGGCTACAGTCACGGGCTCTGAAGCACAGCACAGGGAATGCCGTCAGTAAGGCTGCAGTCACTGCGCGTGGAGCCACGCTGGTGCTGGAAGCACGCAGGGGAACACTTTGTAAAGTTGTGGTTGTCTCACCGCTGTGCCGTACACCTGAAACTAATATACAATAATATTGAATGTAAATGCTAATGGAAAAATAAAATTAAAAAAAATAAATTTAGAAAATGGAAAGGAGCCCAAGTGGAGAGATGAAAGCGTTGCAAATCCCTCCCTTTCAACTTGAGCATTCAGTGGTTTTTGCTTATTGACAAAGGCAGGCGATAATTGAAAAGGAAGAAGAAATGAATGTGAGTGTTTCCCTGTCTTAAAATCCATTTTCACCAACATATTTACTGCATATCATTATGACATAATGAGTGGATTCTCTTAATAGGTATTTAACTATTTATCTGTTCCCTTCTTAATAGCTATTTTTCTAGTTTTCAATATCACTGTTCATAATAGTGATCATAGTTGTAATGTTAGTATTATCAGTTATAACTGTGACACTAAGGACTGTTTTTGAGTGCTTGTCACATGGCAGGCACCATGCTGTGTGAACACATACGCTATTTAGTCCTTATTCTGAATCTTTGAGATATTAATTTAAACTCCCATTTACAAAGGAAGAAATTGAGGCATAATTCCTAAGGCAACCGTAGCTCACCCAAAGTGGCACAGTCACCGCTCCAGGGAGCTGGAATATGCCCCAGTCTCCATTCTGCAGGGAAGCCCACCTTTCCATCGCCTCCCTGTATATAACAGAAAATTCTGAATGGCACACCTTTGTACGTAAGTCTTAATACATCTGATCATTTTCTTGGGGTTGCTTCCTAGGAATGGAATTATGGGCCCAAGCATATAGTCTTATTTTTAAGTGTTAAGGAATAACATTTAGTTGCAGTTTGACATGTGTTAAATATCTGTAGAGGGAAACATTCTTTAGGCAGGAACTTAGAAAACATTTACCAAATGGCCTCATTACAAATGGTGAGACCGCAATGTCTGAGAGCCCGTCTCGTCCTGTCCTCCGCAGCAGTGGATAGCATCATTCCTGGAGTTTAAAATCAGGCTTCATGAAGGAAAAGAGGCTCACATGGGTAATTTTCACAGAGGGTGTTAACTGACGGCCTGGAGGGAATGGGGAAGGGGGAGTGGACACAGTTCGGCTGTTCGAGGCTCCCTCGTTTTACCGTTTCCTTGCCCCCGGCCCCCATACCTACCGGCTTCAGGCCTCAGCTCCCCTCCAGTAACTAAACATTCTCCAAACGAAGTCAGCATAACAGAGGAGAAAATTTGAGAGGTTTTGAGGAGGTTAGTCGATGTCTCGTTCCCCTGCTGTGTTCCACACTTGCCCCTCTCTCCCTCTGTTCCTTTCTAGAAGCACTCACATTAGCACCAGATGTGAGCCGTGCATTATGACAGGCATGTGATGAGACACAGACTCAGTCCAGTCCCTAGTTCAGGGCACAGATGTGCAGACAGTTACAGTGCGGAGAGGTGTCTTCGATGTAAGGATGCACCAGGTGCTAACAGAGGCAGGGAAGAGACATGGCAGTGTAGGGTCGTGGGGGTGAGAGGCTGAGGAGGAGATTGAGGACAATGGGATTTCTTCAGAAGGGCAATGAGTCAGCTGATTCTAGAAGAATGTGTGAATTGGAGGTCTGCAGGAGGCCATTTCAGGCAGGAAGAAGGCTGTTTTATTTGTGAACTTGCCACTTATGACTAAACTGGAACCACTAGTACCGTTCCGTTCCACCTGATAAAGACGTCACTGGGGCTGTGTTTGTCAGTTTCCTGCTGGACACCCACAGCCCGGATCTCAGTGGACCTTTGCCTTTTCTGTTCAGGGCGGTTTGAGCCGTGGGTGTCTGAGCGAACTTGGCCCGTGCGAGAGGGGCGTGGCTCAGGGCTTCAGGTCAGGTTGCGGGGCTGTTCGGTGTGTCTCATTTCGGGTCTATGGCTGCTCGGGACACGTGCTTTCCATGGGGATGGCAGGAACACCAGAGACCAAGCCAAAACTATGCAAGCACGTTTCACATCTCCACTTTCATCCACTCATATCCCCTTGGCCAGAATAAGTTCTGACGATCAGCTCCAAAATCCGTGGAGCAGGGAATATATTTTCCCTCTTTGCTGGGAAGTGCTGATGGCTCACGTGGCAGAGAGAAGATATGGCAAATGGCGGACAGTAACCCAGCCTGTCACTGTGGCTTCCTGAAATGAAGTCCTTCTGCTAGAATTCTGCAGCAGGGGGAAAATGAGACTCTAAATCAGCCCCACTTACGGGAGAGAAAGAAGTTACAAAAAGGCCATAAAGAATCTAGAGAAATTGCAGAAATTTATCTTCAGTGCTTTATATTGAATTCAAGGTTAAACTTTCTTATAGGCTCTTATTCTTTCTGATTCTGTAGATTCTTCCTATAGACATTGAGCCAAAAGTGAAATCTGGGTAATGTGATATCTATCTAGTCCTTGGCAGTTTTGGGCTTTTTCAAAGTGCTTGGCTGCCTACAGGGTTTTAGACAGACAACTGTTACAAAATTGCAAATAAGGGCAACTTGGCAGGACGTTCTTCCTGGTATTGATGAGCCGGTGTCTCCAGATTTGTGTCATGTGCACAGTGCAGGGGGACCGAACAGAAGGAAGCGTGGCCCAGCCGAGGACCTGGTAAGATGGGAGAAGGTGGGGTTGCAGCCGCCCCTGTCACCAGGCCGCCTGCGACTCAGCAGTGCTCTGGCTTCAGGCCTCCCCGGGGGTGCTCTGTGGTTTCATCTCAGCGTCTGTGACTGCCCTGCACTGCACCCAGGCTGTTCCCCACCTTTTCTGACTCAAAGCTCCTCGGAATCCATTTGCTCTGTGTCCACCTGAGCTCGTCCAGCTGAGACGGCACAAATCCTGCCCCCTCTGATGGGGGCACACCCAAGCCAATGACGAGCCGCACCCTTGCTGAGGGTGTCCTGGGTTTAAGTCGTTCTTCTCCCTGGGATGTGGGAAGATAGCAGCCTATTTTATAAACATTTTATAAAACGTGTTTTGAACCAAATAAGAGAGAATGTTAGAAGAGCTCCGGAAAAATTGGGGAAGTGAATCCAGACCTGAGAGTAGCCAGGAGAATTCTCACCTCCATTCTCTCAACGTTCTAACAAGAGAAAGGGCTACACTTGTCCTCTACTTACAGTTCAAACTGACAAAAAGAGAAAACTGGAAATAAACACCCATTCCACAGATGACTTTTTTTCTTAATTAGGAGTGGTTGAGTCTGATGTTTGGCTCATGGTGGCGAAAGTCGAAACACAGCGTTTCAGTGATCTGAAAAATAATGTATCTAAGAAATGACGAGGAGAGTGATGCAGCATGTAGACGCGATTGCTGCTAGCTGTGAAACAGTGACAGAACGACAAATGTTCCCGTGGCACAGAGCTCTTCTGAATCACAGGCGTGACATTTAGATGAGAGCCGATCACTTTTACAGGCACACTTCCACCACGCGGCGCAGCCAGAGCTAGTCACCCTGGAAGCCGGCCGGAAAGAAGGAGCACAGAAGAATTTTATTCTATTGAGGAAAATGCTAACATTTTAGATAGGATGTCTGAGGCATAAAGAAAATATATGAGAAGCTTAAAAGAAATACAAACTTTGTTTTCTGTTATCAGAATATTAAACATGTATTGTGTTTCCATGGATTCACTGAATTTCTCAGGAGGAGACTCAGACCAGGTAGGAAAGGCGGGCTTGAAATTTAGGAGACAGAGCAAAGCAGGAGGGTTTGGGAGCTGACCACGTGGAGACGACTGCTGGAGACGTGGAGTGCATACAACCACATCGGGGAGGATGTAGGGAAAGGGCAGGCCAGAGTCAGACTTCGGGAGATGTCCGCTGGAGGAGGCGGACCATGGCTCCCTCTAGAATCTATGCCCGTGTTCTATACCCCAGAATCCATGTATATGACCTTATCTGGGAAGAGTTTGCAGATGGGATTAAGTTAAGGATTTTGAGATGTATTATATGGGTGGGCACTAAATGCCACCACAAGGGCCCTTGTAAGAGAGAGTCAGAGGGAGGTTAGACGCAGACACAGGAGGTGATGTGACTATGGAGGCAGGGATTGCAGTGACATATGTAGTCACAGTCAAAGAACACCATGGAATGATGCCAGCACCACGAGGGGCTGCAAGAGGCAAGGGACCAGCTTTGTCCCCAGAGCTTCTGGAGGAAACACAGCCCTGGCAACACCTCAGTTTCAGACTTCTGGCCCCAAAACTGTGAGATACTGATTTTTTGTTGTTTCAGGCCACCCGAGTTGTGTAATTTGTTACAGCAGCCCTAGGAAACTAATACCTCCTCTCTGGGAACAAGAGAAAAAGAGTTTTAAAACGGATGAGCAGAGGTAACGGTGTTAAAGGCTAGGGCTTAAAGGGTGTGAGCATGAAGAGTGAGGGGAAGTTGTTGACATGATAGAAGCTAATGATGGCAGCTAACTTGTCCCCCAAGCAATTGCTGTATACCAGGCACTGCCCTAAGAACCTCAAAGGTATTCATTCATTCTCACAGCTCAGTGAGGTATAAACTGCGATCATCCTCACCTCGCCGGTGAGGAAACTGAAGCACAGCAAGACTGAATCACGTACACTAGGTAAAACAGGCAATCAGTGGTCTGGCCAAGTTTAAACCCAGAAACTCTGGCTCCAGCACTCACAGTTCAACCACACACTGTACTCCCCTCTTCTCATCCCTAAAGGTGTGTTTCTCCAGGTTCTGACTTTAGATCTTTTCATCATGTAAGGTAGATGATAGGTCTCAAAAACAAAAGGTTTTTTGTTTTCTTTAAAAGGTATTTTGAGGTAGAATGGAGGGAAGGAAGGTTAGGGATTACATCACCTGGGCTTCACCTGGGCGTTCTCAGCTGAGTTGGAGAGGAAGTTGCTTGCTGATGCTGAGGAAGACAGCTAAGTCAGGCCTCAAGAAACCCAGGGAAGATGACGAGGGTGTAGTGAGACAGGAAGCTCTGAGTTAAATTTTTGCTGCTCAGGTGAACATGCTCAGTGTCATTTCCTTGACTGGCTCTTGACCCTGTGCCCTCCCGGTTCCCGAGGAGTCCATGTACCATGCAGAATGCCACATGCAGGGGGAGAAGGGGCAGAAGGGGGCCTTTCACCCTTCACCTCTGTGTGCAGTGTACTTTGTTCAGAGCCGAGGAAGGAATCAGAGAAGTATACAGAAAGATCCCAGCCTTAGAGACTCTTGGGCTACTTGGAAAAATGGGACATCCGCATGCTGGTAGGTGAGTGACCGGGCAAGGGCATTGCATGACAAGGGTTGATTGCAATTAACCGGGTGTTGACGGTGGGCCAGAAGAACAGGCTTCCAGGTGAAGGTTTCAGTTGGTTCTTACTGGCTAAGGAGTTCGGTAGCCGGTCAAGAATCCGGAGGACATTTCAGTGTGATGCAAAGTGTGGGGCGGGGAGTGGGAACGAGAGTTCTGTAAGAGTTTGGGACAAAGGAGTGCTAGCACACTGGACCTTCTAGCCCTGCTTTGTTAAATTATTCAGAACCACGACAGACCTAAAGCAATTAGCCTATGTTCTGCTATTTAATTCATTAGGCTACATGGCAAAATGGAAAAGAGCTGGGTTCCGATTCCAGTTAATTGCTCGCATGACCTCGGACCAGTGACTTTACCTTTTAAACCTCAGGTCTCCCATCTGTAAAACGTAGATGCCAGTTCTCTGTCCTTTAGGGTCGTGAGGAAGCGTTAAGGGGTAACAACCGGTATCTAAGCACAATGCCTGGTCAATATTTTGTGTCAATATTTTTTTAATGTAATTGAGAACAAATTGGATGATGTAACTTATTGGCCGACAATTCACTTCTGAAGATATGACTGCTGGATCTTCTGTCAATGTTAATGTTTTCATATGTTTGAAGTGTATCTTCTGTCTTGTATACTGTGTGCTGATATATCTCTCCCCGCCCTGGACGTGGCCATTGTGTGAGCAGAGCTCCGGTGTGCCAGGCCCTGTGTACCTCTTCACAGACGGACCTCTGTGGACTCCTGATTCTTGGAGGACCTGATGGATTTGCTCAGGCCTCAGGGGTTCCTCCCAATTCCCCTTCAGTATCCCCATTTTCCTCATATCCATCCTGTCTTGGTAATGAGTCATGAATTCTTTTTTATTTTTAACATTTCCCCATGATGTCTATTATTATGTATTTTTAAACATGGAATTCAACAGTTTCGAGTACCTGTGCCATTTATTTCCACCGTGTAATTTTTATTCTCATTTGTCATTTTGTGTTTCCTTGAGAGGAGTTATGTAAGAGCTAGAAGTGCCACCCTGACTCACATTCATGGTCCCTTCAGCCCAGTACTCCTCCACAGAAGGGACAAGAAGAAGTGTTTTGGGCGGAGCAGTCTATTTCGTATTCGCAGACTGAGACTGCACGTACTATCTGATGTTGGCTTATAAAACATCTCTCCCAGCCCCTTCATCTGTCACCTGAAAACCTGCCTGCCTTCTTCTGGAATCTTGATGGGCCTACAGACATTCATTTTGTACCTGTTTGGAAATGTGGAGCATTCAGCCGCAGTAGGGAGCACAGAGAAGTGGAAGAATACCAGCCCGATGCTGGGTGGTGGTAGTTCTGCCCATAGAGAGAGACACCGGGAGTTTAATGACGCACTTGCCTAGGCACCTGAGCACCAGAGCAGGGCATGCGTTGCCAAGGGGAGGCTGCCAGGCTGTCTGTCTCCCAAGGGGTCGCCCAGCATGGCAGGACTTACCTGGGTGAATTTCCCAAGACCAAGGCACAGGCCCACTGTGTGCGGGCTTAAAAAACAGACCTTGGGGCTAAACTCATACCAAGCAGGTCATGGGGAGCAGATGTATTGAAGCCCAAGATGCCAGTTTGCCAGCCCCCACTGGGAGCCCTGTCTGCATCACTGTCTCCCTGCCCTGGAAGCCACATCCTACTATCCTGACTCGGTGAGCACTGCCAGAGCAAGGGCGCTTAGGTGGATAAAGGAGAGTAAAACCGTGCGTCAGGGCCACCTATCTGGCTGTGCATTTGGGATTCTCAAACTTCGAGGCTGTTGCCTGGATGGACGCTGCTCAGTTTGTCTCCACTGATTTTGTTTGTTGTTGAGTTTTATGCTTCCTTGGCTGACCAAACCTCATTCTGATTCAAGTCATCCTTTCTTAAAATTTGTTAGAATTTACAAATTGGCCCGGGTCGTTTCTCTCTCCACCCCTTGGAGAAATGTAAGGCAACCCTTCATACTTCTCTCTCGACCCATGATTACTCATTTACACTTTACCTCTGAGCAGGGTTTTTATTTCCCTCATGCCTGGGTTTTTAGTAGGTGTCTCACTACAGCCTTCCAGTACTGGTAATATGTAAACTGACGGTTTGACCCTGTAGGCTCAGTTACCTCATTTCTGTAAGGCACCAGAGTAACTTCTAACTTTAAATTTCTACCTTCAAGTTTTAAATGAGTCTCCTCTCAAAAAAAAAAAAAAAAAAAATCTGTGGTTTTGTGAAGCTTAGCTTTCCCCTATCGAATGGCATGATTCCTGACCGCGTCCTCCCGGCTGGTCGGCGTTGGTAAGACCAGCACCTTTCCTTGGCCTTTTTCAAAGAACAGACCTGGATTCAGTCGTTCATGACTTTGCATTCCAGCTGTCCTCAGAGCGCTTCTTTGGACAAACGTATCACCTTTCATATTTCACTGAGGCTTCTAAAATGATTTTCTAATTCTTTTCCATCAGTAATTTATTTGATGGAATTTTTGCAGGGGTGTCCGGCCTGCAGGCCACATACGGGCCAGGACGGCTATGAATGCGGCCCAACACAAAATTGTAAATTTACTTATGGCCCTTTTGTTGTTCATCAGCTTTTGTTAGTGTTTGTGTACTTAATGTGTGGCCCAGAGATGCAACAAGTTTGGACAACCCGTTAGAGTGAAGAACTGTCTCTTGTCAACTATTTGGTTACCTTGAAATATAGTCAGTAAAGGAAAGGCAGGTCAAATGCTTGCTTCTTTCCCTTATCAATTTTTGAGTAATGAATTGGGATTTTAGCAACTTCCAGTGTTGATCGGTGTGTTTTTTTAAATATATTTTGAACTCAGAATTTGATGTATTTCATATGTGTCATTACAGTAGGTATGATCCGTATTGATATATAACCAGTGTAATTTGGTGCGGTTAATACTGGTTTTCATGAGATTGACATGCTTCAAACTACTCTGGCACATACAAAGCAAACCATCAATAAAGAAAGTGATACATATTGAAAAAAGATTGGAAAAATGTTTTTTCTCAACTTTATGGAAAAATCTTGATATACTTTCAAGCTGGGTAGTGGGTTGTGGGGTTCATTATACTATTATTTTTGCTTTTCATGTGTTTGAAATTTTTCTAGGTAAAATAGCTCTAGAAGTACATAATTCTAAGGTTATCAGAGGTGTAAATCTGAGTTTAGTTTTCAACTCTGGCCTCCACATGAATCCTGTGGAGAAAGTTCTTTGATTTAAAAATTTTTTATTGTCATTCTATTACAGTTATCCCAACTTTTCCCCCTTTGCGCCCCCACACCCAGTCCACCCCCCGCTCCCACAGTCAACCCCCACACTGTTGTCCTTGTCCCTGGGTCATTCATACATGTTCTTTGGCAAGTTCTTTGATTTTTATTGGAATTCCAGCCTCAAAGCCCCTGGCAGTGGCATGCCAAATATGTACATATTTTCCAGGATTTTGGAAAGCATTTTAATATTTGACTTCATTGGATCCCTATTGATAAAACTCTTGTCACGCTCTCTGAGGTTGTCCACTTTTGAATGAAGCAGTGTTCAGTAAATGATGCAATCTGAAAATCTGTTGGTATTACACGTCTAGCATCACTAGCAGCATTTAGAAGCATAGTTGCTTATGCTCTGTGGATTTCATGCCGCAAAATAATCTGGCATTTTTGCGATTCTGAACTGACTTCTTCAATATAATGGTGCTATTTCTCATTGCAGGTTTAAGTTTATCTATTCATGGGGCTGAAAAGCGTTTGCAAATCCATCAGCGGCGAAGTGTGGCAAGCCACCCAGGGTCCCGTCGCCTGCCCGTGGTCAGGCATTCCTCACTCCCACCAATTAGAAGGTCAATAAAAATGGAGGCAAGCTCTTCTGGACTCACCAATGGGAAAACCAAAGCCTTCCACCCAGGTAACGCATGGGGAGAGTTCAACGGGGGCCCATGTTAGCAGCAACCTAAAACAGCCCGTGTTATATTTTTATCATTGAATTACATCGTAATTCCAGTTAGGCTTGCTTTTTTAGAGTCATGCTTCTTTCTCTTTGCTCACTTGAATCAGTGGTAGAAATGTCACTTAGACCAATAAAAGGAGGGCCAGCTTGATGTGTCCAAAAGGTTAAGGCTATACTCTTCCTACAGTGGTAGAGTCTAAATGAAAATTCTAAGTGGATAAACTTGCTCAGTTCAAAATAGCTTATTGTATGATTTAAAAAAAAAAGGTATTTGGCCTTTTTCTTGATAATTTGCTATAGCATAGACCAGGGAAAAGGTCAGACTGAAAATGCCCACTTGGAAGCCTAAGATGCCTGGTTTGCCTTGCCTACATCCTCTTAAGATTAGGGGATCACGTTAAGTTTCGAGGCTATGGGAAGCATTTTAACATGTAAAAAAAGTGCTGAAATGAGTCCATATCAAAGCAGGTAATTGTAATAAAATGGTTTTATTTGCTTGTTTGGATGAGAAACTCATTTAAGTATCATTCATTCATTCAGCCAATGGACCGAGTGCCTGCTCTATGCCAGGAGTTGTTTTGGGTGATGATGAAACATGAGTGAACAAGGCAACTTTGATGTCCATCTGACTCATAGAAATGTTGAATTTGGAGGGAATTCATCAGTCATTTAGTTTAACTCTCACCAAATCCTGATTCCTCTGTGAAATGTCCTGGCAGGACGCCATCCAGCGCCAACTACAGCAAGCCTCCCAGCTAGCCCTCTCCCTCAACAACCTTATTTCCTAACTGCACCGAGGAAGTCCAGAGCCCTTGGGCATAAATTACTGCAGATTCCTTACCCTCCATCTCCAAACGGGAGTATCTCCGTTTATTCCCATTCTTTCCCCCTTTCCTACAGTTTTTAGAAGATGAGGGTCCTCCCAATGACCTTGAATAACCCTTTACTTGCAACCTTCACCTGTGGCCTTGGCCACCCCTCCTCCCTTGAGCCTCACTCAAGAGGAGAGTGTGCCCTCTCCTCCTCTCCTCTTCCCCCTCCCTACTGCTGGCTCTTTCCCCTCAGTCCATGAAATAGGCTTAGGCCTCTCCCGTTCTTATCATGGTCATTTGCTACTTTCTCTTTTATTAGCCGTCTCCTCTGCCACTTTCCCCTTCCCTTCTAAGCCAAAAATCTCACAGAATAATCTGCCTTCGTTTCCTCTTCTCTCTCTTCCCAGCCAGTTTTCAACCTAACACTACCTCATTTCTAGCTCCTCCATTCCATCACATCTGTTTTCGAGGCCCCTAGTTCACCTCGTTTTGTCGCAGCATGATAAGTGGCAGACTCTTAGGACATACCAGACCAGAATGGACCACCACTCCTTCCCAAAACCATGTTCCCTGGCTTCCACACAGTCTTCCTTCTTGGCTCCTTCCTTCTTTCACATGTAACTTCTCTGGTCTTCCGATCTTCAGCATCTCTCTCTCCTTCTTGCCTCCCATCCCGGGAGATCCTTTATACCAAATCTATAATGGTTCATCTCCACCCCGATTGTGTCATTCACCTCGCTTGTCCTGCTGGTTAAAGGGTAAAGTGTAAACCTCTTAGCATGTTGGAAACAAGTGGCCTTCATGATTTAGCCCCTATTGCTTTTCATCCTTCATTTTTTGCCTCCTTCTGCCTTAAACTTTACTGTATCCCTCAGGGTTCAACCAGAAAATCAGAACCAGTAAAAGATACATTCTAGAAATGTATTACAGAGAACTGGCTCACGAGTGTGAGGTCTGTCGAGGCAAGTCTGTAATCCACAGAGCAGGCCGTCAGAAAGGGCAGACCAGCACTCTCGGGTGCCGATGACGCTGCTGTCCACGGGTGGAATTTCTTCTTTGTCAAGGAGGCCTCAGCTCTGCATTTAAGGCCTTTCAAATGATTGAATCAGTCCTGCCTAGGTTATCTAGGATAATCCTATTTAATTCCAGTTGATCAACACTGCAACCCCATCAGCAAAACCCCTTCACAGCAATACTAGCTTGGCGTTCATTGAGTAACTGGGGACTGTATTCTAGACCAGTTGGCACGTCAGCTAGACCATTAATCACCTCAGTCAGACATCTGATCAGACTGACTTCAGCTCGTCAAACACCTGGTGCCGTTTCACGTCTCCCAACCTTGGCGCATGCTGCTGTCTCTAGGATTCCCTGCTTTTGCTCCATTCTATTTTAACATTTTTAAATTACCTATCTCTCTACCATAAGGTTTTCGAAGGTGGGAATTCTGGATTATTTATATTTGTATCTCCAATAAATATGTGTAAGGTAGGACTGAACTGAGCCATCATTAGCTGGTTTTCAGACTATTAAAATAGGTTTCTTCATAAACAACTTTCTCTAGATTTATGGGTTATTGCTTGCAAGTTACAATAGTTTTCTAATTGTTCTCCATGCCTTTCTTTTAACAAATATTTATTGAGGGTTTATTAGGTTGCCTGACATCCTTCAAGTACTTGGGATACAATAATGAGACAGTCCATATATCTAGCCGGGAGAGACAGACAATACAAAATGTAATAAATAGATAAATTACATAGTGTTCAAGAAGGGAATAAGTACTCTGGGTAAAAGGAAAAGTAGGGGAATCAGGGGGTAGGTTTGCGTGTTGCAGTTTTAAATAGGGCGGTTAGGGTAGGTCACTTTGTGGACGGGGTGTGTGATCAAAGACTGGAAGGAGCTGAGAGAGCTGTGCAAGTGGGCAAGTTAATTCCGGCAGAGGGCTAGACCGTGGACAGGCCCCAGGATAGGGGTGAGTCTGGAAGTTTGAGGAACAGCAGAGACCCCCGAGTCTGAAGTGAGGGGAAAACATCAGCTTAGGTCAGCAGGAGCACACGGAGCAGGGCCTTGTAGGCCATTGTAAGGACTTTGAACCCTGTGAAATGGGAGCACTTACAAAGTTTGGAGCAGAAGCATCCTACGGTCTGACTTCTATTTTAGCACTGGTTATTGTTGGAGAATAGACTGTAGATAGGATGAAAGGAGAAGGGTCAGATAGGAGGCCACCGTGCACTCCATTCAAGAAATGGTGGTCGCTCTCACTGGAGGGTAGGGTGAGGTGTGCGGTTGCAGAAATGGCGGTGAGGATTTGGATTCCGGAAAGATTTTAAAGATGGGCCAACAGGCTTCCCCAGTGGATTGGATGTAGGGTAAGAGAAAGGAGTCCTAAGGATGACTCCAGGGGTTTTGGTCTGAGTAAATTGGATAAGTATCCAACAGAGAAGGCTACAGGGGAAGCAGATGTGGTGGGTTTTAAGGCAGAAGTAGGGTCCAGGTCAGAAGTCTGATTATGAACCTTATAGTGCTGAGAACTGGCAAGATCACATAGGTGGTGGGATAAACATGTCAGGAGTTTGAGAGGTTGGTCTGGAAATGAGACATAAAATTGACTGCTGTTTGCATACAAATGGTCTTTGAAACAGTGAGATGAAAAGAGATGACAAAAGAAAGATGAAGGAGAGAAGATTAAGAGCTGAAATATGGGCCACTCCAATAGTAAAGGTAAGTGAGAACGTGAATCAGCAGCAAACAAGACCAAGAAAGAATGTCCAGCCAGGATGGAAAGTAGCCAGAAATTATGTGTATTGAAAGTTAAGAGAGTTTATCGAGAAGAGAGGAGTGATTGTCTAGGTTAAATATTGCTGAAAGCCACGAAGTCAAAGACTAAGAACTGGCCATTGATTTCAGGAGAGTTTTAGAAGATCAGTGGTGATTTGGATAAGAGCAGCTTTGGTGAAGTGGTAGTGATGAGACCCTGAGTAAAGCAGATTTAAGAGAGACTAGAAAGATATGAAGTGGATACTCTGAACATACACAACTTTTTTTTTTTTTTTAAGCAGTTTTGCCATGAAGAATAGTGGAGGAATAGGGGAGCAGCTGAAGGAAAAGTAAGGTCAAGAGAGAGTTTCTTTTCCAAAGAGCAAATCCCTAGCAGATAACTCATGATGTAGGAAAGGGAGAATTCATGATGTGGACGTTGGTGAGAGGGATGAGAGCCATGCACGATGCAGTCATGAATAGTTTACCTGTGATAACAGATGGGAAGGGAGGATACGTGGTTGTTAGCAGCGAGCAGCGTGGGGAGGATCCAAGAAGTTCTCTTCCCACTGTGTCAATTTCGTTTGCAATGTGGGGAGCAAGGTCATCACTGAGAATGAGAATGGAGCCAGAGAGAGAGAGAGAGGCAGAGAAAGGGGGAGAGAGAGAAAGAGATATGATGTGATGATACGATGAACAGAATGTTTGATTATTGGTCACATTCAAGGGCTGTTTGAGATTCATAGCCATGATTAAAGTAGGGCTAGTCTCCATGGTTGCATGTTTTTTTTTTTTAAGATTTAATTTATTTATTTTAGAGATGGGGAGGGAGGGAGAAAGAGGGAGAGAAACATCAGTGTGCAATTGCCTCTCATGCACCCCTTGTTGGCGACCTGGCCCGCAACTGAGGCATGTGCCCTGACTGGGAATTGAACCTGTGACCCTTTGGTTTGCAGGCTCGCACTCAATCCACTGAGCCACACCAGCCAGGGCTGTGGTTGCGTGTTTTAAAGTGTTTAGGGAAAAGGGAAGAACAATGGTCTGAAGTGGTCCTAAGACTCAAAAAAGTCTTCTAAGTTCTCATCACAAAAAAAAATTTGTAACTGCGCATGGTGACAGTGCTAACTACTGTAGCTATATTGTGGTAATCATTTCTCAGTGCACGCAAACAGAAAATCGTTATGTACAGCTGGAACTGCCAACCACATTCAAGCAGACGTTACCCCTGCTAGACCCTATATAAAGCCAATAGTTTAGCACAGAATATAATTAAATAAAATTATATTAAATCACAATCAGAAACCTATTTTTTAAAGTACATATTTTGGAACAACAGATCATCCTGTAATAACAGTTACAAAATACAACACTCTACCATAGTGGATATGGATAGCTGCCTTTTCTCTTTTTTTAAACACTGGGAAACATTCCAAAGCTTTAGGATATGGGTGTATACCCTTTATTTGTACTTGCCATTCACTCTAGCTGCTTCTTTTCTTCTTACTTTTTTCATTTACTTCATCATTTTTAATTTTTATTCTATTACAGTTGTCCCCATTTTTACCCCTTTACCCTCCTCCATCTATCCCGCCCCACCCTAGTCAATCCCCACACCATTGTCCATGTCCATGGGTCATTCGTACATGTCCTTTGTCTAGTCCCTCCCCTTCTCTCCACCACTGTTCCCCTCTGGTCACTTTCAGCCTGTTCCATGTTAATGTATTTTATCTCTTTTCTCATTTTCAACGTGCCCTGACTTAATGTTGCATCCACTTTGTGACCTGTTAGACTGTGCAGGCTCCCTTTTGTGTGTTTGTTTATTTATTCTAATTCAATTCTAGAGGCAGAATATTTTAGCTGAAATCGAAAAAAAATTGAAAAAGTTACATGACATACACAAAACCTTGGACATTAACTTGTAGGTTATAATTTATTATTAAAAGAAATTGAGCTGGAAGTGACCTGTTAAATTAATAGTTTCTGGAGACCTCTCAGCCCCTTCTTCCTCCAGCTTGCCTGCATTCCCCATCCAAACAATTTTGGATCCACAGCATGACGGGCCAAACTGGGGAGGAAATGCCTGGATCAGTGCGGCTCAGTAGGTTGGAGCATGGTCCACAGACCGAAGGGTCGCAGATTCTATTCCTGGGTCTGGGCACGTACTGGAGGCAACCTGTCAATGTTTCTCTCTCACATCAATTGTTTCTCCCCCCTCCCTCTCCCTTCCTCCTTCCCCTCTTTCCCTCCCTGCTTAGTTTCTCTCTGAAAGCAATAATAATAATAATAATAATAATAAAAACACTGGAGAGGGAAGAAAACATTTAGATCTGGTTAGAGGAGCAAGTCTCAAAGAGAAACTCTGAAATATTCCAGAATCCCAGGTGTAAGATAAGAATAGCACTGACATTTGCTGGGAGTGAGCAGTGATAACTATCTCAGCAATTCACTCCCCGCAGTCACTGACTGCTGGCTTTTCTCTGATTATTACAGTTGCCAGAAAGATCCTTGCTTTTTTTACTTTAAAACTGCCATTTCAGTAGTAAGTTGGATGTAATGGGATGAAACTAAATTTCTCAAATCTTTGCGGTAGTAACAAGTTTAGGAATTAAAAATCTCTGTGTGATGTGTGTGTATGTGTGTGTGTGTGTGTGTATATATATATGAATATATATCAGCATATATGCTACTCTCATTATGCTATCATATATTATATCATAATTTTTAATCCCCAAATCCTAAATCTTAGAGCATGTGATATTGTCAAACATAAACCTATTTTACTTAGTTCATTACATCATTTGCAGGGGAAGTATTTGTAAACAGTACTGAGGATAGAAATAGCCCTTAGGTAACTTTATTTGTAATTGTTTTTTGAAAGGCACAACACTTAAGGTCCTTCTAGTTGCTTAAAGCCTCCTCATTCTGAACTCAGTGGAAAAGTTCTCAGTCAACCAAAAAGGAAAAAAGAAAACCACACCCAACATACACACATTCTCTCTCTCTCTCTCTCACACACACACACACACACACACACACATACTTCGAAACACAACACAAACAAAAATCAATCTGTATTGTATTGAACAAATAATGTATTGAATATAAAGGGCCCTTTCAGTATGCTTTTGCAATACTTTGGTGGCATTTTAGCCAGTCATCTGATTGTTTATTTATCGCGCTTCCTCTTGTGAGGTGAACTACCTACGTTTTGTTTTTTAAGATCAGGTTGTCTATGTAATAGGAAATCTAACCCTTTATTTAATGTCAGGTTTTCATTGCGCAGGCCTGAAGTCTTAGTTTTTTAAACTGGTGCACAAAACAGTTTTGTGCTGCTGTTTCTGTTTGTGAATATCTCTATGACTCATTCTAGTAGGGGATGAGCCTGTATGTCATAACATAAGCACTGGAAATTCACTCACTCAAGCACCCACCCTCCCCTCCGACACAGTTAAACGGTGGCAGCTGAACTCCATTTGTCTTTAAGGGGTGTTTTAGACTTGCGACTTGGAAAGCAAAACCTAAAACAGAGCAAGTGATGCTGCCAGGTATAATACCACTGTGAAGGTTTTCTTTCAAGGTGTGATTTTTTTCACACTGGCTTCTACTTTATTTTTTTTAAATAATGGAAGCATGTGGCTTTATAATTTGGTGTTTTTCTATCAAGACAGTACATTTCACTGTTTAGAATCCAGCGACACTTACAAGATAAAGAGCCGTCCTTTAAAACATCACAGATGATGTACCACAATACTGTACATGTGTGCTCTCTCACTCTTTATAGATGTATATGTCTGTCTTTCTCTTTTCTAGTTAGAGCAAGATAAGGAGAACTGGCATCCTCACAGGGTCCATTACAGCAGGGACCAGGCTTAAACCCCGACTGGCCTAGGCACAGCTGTGTTTGTAACACAGGCCTTGCTTGTGCACGCTTTGCTATGAGTGCAGTTCCTTTAAGGACAAAGAAAAGTGCACTTGTCTTCTTTTAAACATATTTGTTTTTGCTTCAAATCTGCTAATTCCACATCACACGCTCCTTCCCCAGGCCCAGGGACTCACCTTGGAGATGAGCTGGTTCCAAGTCTTTGCTGTGCATAAAGCATCCGCACATTTTTTGTAAGTTCTTAATTAAACCTGCACAGCTTCTTTACCTGATTTCAGAAAGAGGCAAGACATAGGGGGATAACCCCCCCTTTTTCTTCTATTCCATAGATTTTATTTTTTTCTATTTTTTCCTTTTTTAATATATTTTATTGATTATGCTATTACTGTTGTCCCATTTCTCCCCATCATTCCCCTCCACCCTGCACACCCCCTCCCACCCACATTCCCCCGCTTTAGTTCATGTCCATGTGTCATAAGTTCTTAAGCTTCTACATTTCCCACACTATTCTTGCCCTCCCCCTATTTTCTACCCACCATCTATGCTACTTATTCTCTGTACCTTTTCCCCCTCTCTCCTCCTCCCACTCCCCTGTTGCTAACCCTCCATGTGATCTTCATATCTGTGGTTCTGTACCTGTTGTAGTTGTTTGCTTAGTTTGCTTTTGTTTTAGGTTGTTAATAGCTGTGAGTTTGCTGTCTTTTCACAGTCATATTTTTATCTTCTTTTTCTTAGATAAGTCCCTTTGGGGATAAACCCCTTTAAAACCTGCTACAAGTGCAAAAGAATTTTTTTCTTTTCGTAGAAATGGGCTGTAGGTGGTTCTGTTGGGGTAGCGATGGGGTACGCAGGGACTGTCCTCTGTCATCCAGTGATTTCTTTCAAGAGCTATTAAGGGACTTCAGGTGAAGGAGCCCCCATCTGTGGGGGAGAGCTAGATGTGCCTTTAAAGAGCCCCTGCCATAGTCATAACAGTAGCGATGATACTGGAGTATTGGTTAAGCTGAGGTTGCCTGCCTCGTACCCATCATGCTGTTTGCAGTGTTCTTGCTTTCAATCAGTTTATACTGGGTGTAACTTTAGGGTTTGTACTACTAAGTGTATATGCTGTAGTTTCTAGCTTTGTTTTGTCCTTGTCAAATTGTGTACCTTACTCTTCTGTGCAATGAAAATTTCATCCCGGCTTTCACTAAACATACTGTGAGAATGGTCATTGATCTTATTTCCTTTTTCTTTTATGTATTTGTATGTGAATGTAGTGGTATTGACATCAGTGATGCTATAACTTGCCTTGCTTTGCATTATGTCAGCACTTTTTAGGGAGTAGAAAATCCCTACTGTGTTTTTAAAATATCAAGTAGTAGAAGCCCAGTACCGCAGTGGAGATGCACACTGCGTGTTTTCATACGTGTCACTTTTGTGTATTGTGTTGGCTTATCATTCTAGCTTGGATAGTAAAATACCATTGTGAGGCTCGATTGTCATTTTTATAACTATCTTGGTGTTTTATCACCTTCTTGTTTTACTTTTGATACGTGGAATGAGCTGCATGCATTTATACATCAATAAGAGGATATATTTAATGTGCCTTGTTTTTAACTGAATAAGAATTGAAAGCATGAATCAATAACACTGATTAAAATGGGAAAGGGTATGTATTTAAAACTCATATCATTCTGCAAGGTAGATGAGACTTCAATTTCACCCTTTACTTTCAATGTACTTACGCTGATGCATCATAGTTCTGTTGAGAGATTACAGAAGAGCTCTCAAACTGAGTTTCTTATTTGCAGTGAGTCACAGATATTAGAGCAGCATGGACATTTCTGTCATATTGAGGCCTATTAAGTCATCCATCTACCTTTTACAAAGTTAATAATCCCAGTTCCCAAAGTGCTCTCTGAAAGCCCACCCACGGGTTGTTAAGTACAAAAAGAAAGAAGAAGACAGTCTTTTCACTCTTTGTGCCATCCGCCCTACGTAATTTTAGTTCATTTCCCTTTGAGTTTGCAAACTTTTCTGAGTGTCTTCCATGTATGAACAAGTATTTACTTGGAAGATACTTCCTTGGGTCTGAAATGGTATAGAACTTTATCACACATGGTACTTGGGGAGCTCACAGTCATGTCCAAAAAGATGGTCTGTCAATGTTCTTTGGTTATAAATAACTGAAACCAATTATTTAATTCAAGCGAGCAAGGAATTTAAATCTGAGTAATATGAAAAGAAAGCCTGGAGAACCAGCCTTGGGGGGAAAAAAACCCAGAAACCAAGGAAAGAACTATTTAACTATCTGGAAGAAATGGACCCTCAGATTTTTTTTAGTTTTGCATTATTTGGAAAACTGGAAGACCTGGGAGGGACATCCAATTGGCTGTGCACCCTTCCCTTGGTTGAGTTGAGGGCAATGAAAGAAAGGCTGGGGACAGAAGGAGACCTCTCCATCAGCTTCTATAATAGGAGAGAAGGACCCCTTGATTTCTCCTCCCTCGCAGGCTGCACACAGTAGGGGGAAGACACCTGCCTAAAAGGAAATAGAGGCGATGTTAGAAAAGGGAAATAGACAAGGAAGAATGTGCATTGCAGGGACAGTCCACCTGCTGGAATAGAAGTCAAAGTGTATTGAGGGCTGGAACAGATATTTAAAGAAAGTTATGGGAACGTTCTTATTGTGGAAGATTTAAGAAGGCTTCAAAAGGCATGTGGTTTACAAACTGCACTTTGAAGGTCAGCCAGGATTTGAACAGGCGGTTAGGGTATGGCCACCCAGATACAGGAAAGAGCTTAATAATAGAGACAGTGTTAGTATACTGGTTATGAACGAAAGCTTTGTTGTTAGGTATTTTAAACCCAGATATGCTACATAATATAGCTACTCGGACTTGACCAAATGGCCTAATTGCTCTGAATCTCAATACCCTCCCTTTTGCTGATGAGCAAAACTCATCAGCAAACTGGAGGGTATTAATCCCTGTCTCACAGTGCTAGGTTTGCCAGATGAAATATAGATCTTACAATTAAATTCCAGACAAGCTATGATTACGTTGTGGTGAGAGCATGCACCAAATATCACAGGGGCACACCTATAAGAAAAAACCATTAGTTATTTATTTGAAATTCAAATTTTAACTGGTAACCCTTCATTTTTTTATATTTACTATCTGACAACCCTCTACAGCATTGTTATGACCATTAAGCACATTCATTCATGTGAAGTGCTCAATATGATCCTTGTCACATAGTGGTTGCTCAGTAATAAATGGCAGCGATCATTTTTGTCGTCACCATCATCGCAGGCAAAACTCTGAAGCCTGAAAGTGCATATGTTCGGAATCATTTCTTGCTCAGTCGCTGCCCCGTTGGACCAGTTGCCCAGTTAACCTGTGCCAGGTACCAGTAAGAGGACGTAGGCCTTGCTACACTGGCACTGGGCCGTTCACCCCCTTCCTGTATCCGTAGGCTTTCTCTTTCCTTCTGCTTGTGTCAGATGTTTCTCTTGTGTATTGATTTCACTTGACTTTATCTTTTGGCCACTCATAATCAATGAATATTATTTTCTTTTCCCTTTGATAGGCTAATAACAAGAACATTAAGAGCACCAGGCTTGGGACTGTAAGGGTCCAGAGCAGAGTAAACTGAAGCACTGATTGAAATTTTTTGAATTGGAAATTGTAAAGCATAGTGGGTATGAATCAAATTATCCCACTTTAATGACTATGCAATATAAAACAGAATTAGAAGCCTTCTGAAATCTAAAATATTTCTTCTCTTGCTATTCCTTTATCTGTGTGGCCCATCTTACGGTCCTAGAGAAATGTCAGCAGTCATGGAATATGTCCTTTATTCTCTGGTAGAGCTTGTAAAATGGTGTTTTGTTGATATGTTTGATCATCTTCCCAAGAAATTTTAACCTTCTTTTATCTCTCTTTTAAAACCTAAGCAGCCCTTTCCCTCTTTATGCATGGGTATTTTTGCTTATGTAGCTGCGGTATTTAAATTCTGGGCCAAGATGATATCACGGGAGAGAAACTTTAAGATGTTGTTGTTGCCAGTGAGCTGGAATATCTGCACTGCTGTCTGCATACAGAAGACTTAAGCGTTCAATAATAATAAAATTTTATTTTAATAAAATAAAAGCTACAATTTATTAAGCACTTTCCCATATTTCCAACCTCAAGCACTGTTAAGCTATTTGCATTCATTATCTCAATTCCCATAATATCCTCATGCTGTTATCCTTTTTTATGGTTGGGGGAACTAAGGCACAGAAAAGTTAAGTAATTCGCCCAAGGATGCATAGTAAGTGTCAGAGGCAAAATTCCAACTCCAGTGGTTTGATTCTGTCATTCATCATGCTGTTACCTTCTTCAGACAACTTGATAGCAATATTCCTAGCAAGTCAGTATGACAAAGCCTTGGGAAATTTAAGTTAAAAGCCCTGTAAGAGTTCAAACCTTAGCGTAAGAAGACTATACTGAAGAAGGAATCATTAGTGTTCCACTGAAAACATACATAGTCACCCTAATGTGTTGCTATTTCTTTCTATTTAAGTGATGCTCCACTTCATAGATCCTTTTTTGTTCTACTCTGCAGTAGATTTTTGCTTTTTCATCCTGCCCTTCTCTAGTTCCAAACAAAACTCATTCCCGTTTTCGCGAGTTTCAACGAGTACCGTATTTTGCCGTGTATAACACGCACCCATGTTTTTTGTGTGCATTATACATGGGATTGTTATGCCCATTATTATACCCATGGTGTGTGATCATTATACCCATGTATAATGTGCATCCTTATTTTTCCTCAAAAATTTGGGCAAAAACTGTACATGACATATGGCCAAGTATGGTATTTTCTGGCCGTGTCAAGACTTGGTCTCAAATCAGGGAACAGACTGAACTCAGCCAGTGCCTTTCACATGCTGTTTCATACCGTACACAGAAGTGCCATGTTTTAGCCAAACTGCAGAAAATTCTTTGCACAGAGTAAAAAAAAAAAAAAAATACTAAATGGCTAGGAAAAAGAGGGTAAATTTTATTTAAAGTAGCACTGAAAATTGCAATTTCACTTTGTTTCTAAATAAACAACTGTAGAAGAAATGAGTCCTTTGTCTAGTGCTTTTAAATTTATACCACAACTTTACCTTGAAGAGGCTATCATAGTGTAAAATTTCTGCCATTAAACAGAATTCCACGTGCTAAAAAACGACAAACGAACAAACAAATCCAGCAGTACCGGAGTCCGTGGGGAGAGCAAATGGTGAGGAGCAGTTAAGGAAAGGTTTAAGAAGTGGAAGACAGCCAACAGACAGGTCTTTCCTGGCTGACTTGTCCCAGGTTCTACCAAGATGAGAGTGAAAATTCAACTTGTTCTTTAGGGGAAAAAAGAAGGCAAAAGGAAATGTATGGCCAGTCTTTACAACAGTAATAATCACTACCACCTTACACCAGCTGTTGCTTCCTTGTTTCCGAGGGGCTTTCACGAGCACCCTTTCTCCCACATCCCACTTAGTGCTCCCAGCAGTCTGTGAGGTGGAATTACCCCCCCTCCTCTGCAGCCCAGGACATGAAACTGTTTGCTCCAAACTACAAAATTAGTAAATGATGGACCCAAACTAAAACCTGTGTCTTTAATTTCTTGTTTTTTTTTCCACTGTGACAGTTCTCTTTTTCTTAAAGATAAGAATTAGTTGAGTGTGAAATTTTAGTGTTTTCTCAGCACCTTATCTGGAAACAAACTTTTTTTTTGAAAATTATGGCAGATACTTCTTTACTCAGCCCAAGGAATCTGGCTGCCCTTCTTGCATAGATTGGAAGAATGGGTGAAATTACATATTTGTTCTCCTGTTTGTGGAATGGATTTTTGGTGTGGCTGCAAGATAAGATCTTCCACATGGCTTTGAAATTATGTGGAAGAAAAATGATAAGAGCTTCTTAAAGGGACTTCTGTTTTATTTCTCATTGCCTTGAAGGTTGATGTGATGTATTTCAGAACAGTTAGTGTGCTGTGGTTTTGAAATAACACTAATCATCCCTCATTTGAATTGCTTCCTCTTTGAGTGCTTTTTCTTAAAAAAAAAAAAAAAAAAAAGATGTGTGATGTGAGCTTAGTAAATAGGGAGTGCTTAGGAAAACAAGCTATTTTGGGCCTTGGCAAATGTGGGCATTGGGCTCTGTACTACTTGCTATCATATGAGGAATTCTCTAAAAATACATACCAGATTCTTCCCTTCAATATTTGCATTTTCCTTTCCCTTTACTGAGGGACATATGCATATATTTGTCCCTATGAGATGCATTTAGAGCAAGTTTTCTGAAGAATCTTTCATACCATTTGAACATGCAAAGTGAAGCAAGAAAAGCTGTAGAAAAGGGAACCACAAAGAAAACCAAGTGATTAACTTCTGGAAAGAGTATTGTGTTTCATGGAATTTAAAACTGCATCTTCTTCCTGAGGCTATTTCAAATAATTTTATATTTTTGAGAAGCTTGGAGAGATTTAAGTAACTATTAACTCAAGATCATACAACTGTAACTAGTGGCCTACACCCTAAGCCCAGCCTAAGCCCTTGACCATGGAAATCAGTTAATAGTAATTTCTGCTGTACTTAATTTCGTGACTGAGAGGTGAGAGGCTGATGTGCAGGCTCTCATGAGGCTTGTTGTCTTGTAGGGAAGTACTCCTTCATATATCCAGCCCTAGCCCTCCGTACATCCAGATTTATCATGCACGTTAAGAGAGTAACAACAGGATAGTGATGCTGAAAGTTTCATGATTTCTCTTCTGTTACGCCTCCTAATCCTTACCTTCTCTCTTTCCTTCCTCTGTGAGTCCCTGTCATCATAGCAACAGACCTCAGCATCTAGGAGACTAGAAGACCCCCATCCACTGAGCTCTGTGCGTAGGAGGCACAAATCCTTCCTGCCATTTAGAGCTCCGAGGCTCAGATTTCCAAGCCCTCTTTGGAACTCTTAGTGGCAGAGGCTCATTATCATTTAGGAGGTGACTATTTGCCAATCCAGGGTCACATGGAAGCAATTTTGTTGAAGGGCAGCCATTACTGGCTGAAGCAGTGGGGTTATTATCTCCATTTTCAACCTGGGAAACATCCACCTGCTGTTAGCCAAAAGTGGTTCTCCAGTCAGGACCCAGTCCAGAACCGAGTCCATAAAACTGCCCAATGCCAATCATTTGCAGGAGTATTTGTAGCTTTCGTAGTGATCAATGTGGGTGAACCAGTCTGGTTTTTCCTACCAACACAAAGCTGAGCTCTCATCTGCAAGTAAAAATGATCTTGCCATATCACTAGATATATAGTTGAGGAACACTAGTATAAAAGAGGGTGATCAGTGTGTCTTTTTCCAGCGGCACTTATGAGGCATCCTGTATCGCAGAGCCTTGTGAGCTTATGGCACACCGAAGAGATTTTGGAACGCGCTATAAATGAAATTAAGAAGCAGAGATGGAAAGTTTTTCTGGAACCAGTGGAATATCCCACATGTAAATCTAGGGTTTTCAATTTCAGATCCTCCAGATGAATGGAATTCATTTTTTTCTTCCTTCTTAAAAGATTTATCTTGGACAGTGGTGGATGCAAGGAAAGTCTGTACCTCCCTCCCCTCCTAATACCATTCATTCTGTGTCTTAACAATGTCATAGAGATACCGAATTCACTTATGGGGAATTGAAAGCAAATTCTCAGTTTCAAAAATGGTGTCTTGAAGCCTACTAAGTGCAAAAATAGGACATTTGAGGATTTACTTTAGATAGTTATATTAAGTTTTGAAATATCACTGCTTCCTATTCTGTAAAATATGCTGCATTTGAGGGTTGATATTAAATATACCTCTCAGGACAGGAACTACTGACTTTTAATTCAGAAGATAAATGTAATGTGGAGAGAAGCTCAGCCCTACCTAACATTGTTTGTTGTGAGGAAATCATAGAAAATACCCTTTGTCCCCTTAGGCCCACTTTACGGAGTCCCTTATCTTTTGTGTTTCACGGGGAAGGTAAGGTTTGATTTGTCACAGTTTTTTTTATTCCTGCTTAAATAAGAAATAACTATTCCCAGTCCAAATTACAGGATTTTTACTTACTTTTTTTTTTTTTTGTCTAATTTAAGCCCTAAACCTGGAATTGGCCCTTGGTGTGTACAGATTGAGCATGTCACATAACAGTTTTAGTGGATCACAATGATTTAACACTATGAGCCAAATTATTTTTAATAATTTTTAATAGAGCCTCCAAAATGTTATCCTCTTTATTTTGTAAATGAGAAAAGTGAGACTTTTTTTTTTTCATGGTTCAGGGTCTTACAGAAATGGCATTCAAATCCAGGTCAGTGTGGTGTCAAAATCTGCTTTTTAAACCACTTTGTGTTCATTTCCAAATATAAGAAGTGTCTATATTTGCCTGAACAAGAAGTTGAATTTTTTAATAACTTTTTTAAAATTTACTAAACTGAGGCAATATAATATAATAATGAAGGTTAGTCATTTGATGGGTGGGCGGAAGACAAAGCCAAATAGCACTAATATAAGTTATATTGTCTTATAGCAGAAAACATTAAGTATTGTATAGAATTGATCAAGAAACAATGGACTGCCCTGGCTGGTGTAGCTCAGTGGATTGAGCGCGGGCCTGCGAACCAGAGGATCGCGGTTCGATTCCCAGTCAGGGCACATGCCTGGGTTGCAGGCCAGTTCCCAGCAGGGGACACACAAGAGGCAACCGCACATTGATATTTCTCTCCCTCTCTCCTACCCTTCCCCTCTAAAGATAAATAAATAAAAAATCTTAAAAAAAAAAAAAAAAAGAAACAATGGACTACATGCATGGAAGTATCCAAAAGAAGTAACAATGCAAATTCCTAAAAGGGGTTGTACCAAGGGGAATAGGACTGGGGTTGAGGAAGAGGTGGGTTTAGCAACTGTTAATTTTCATTAGAAAACTTTCTAATTTTCATTAGAACAGGCTTAGAAGCCTGTTGGTACATTAAAATTTTCTTTATTATTTAGCAACATTTTAAAAGAAATTTACAAAAAAGACAATGCATGATCTAGAATGTGCCTTTCATAGTCATCTATAGATAACCTAATAAGATGCCTTGTGGACTGAGAAGGAAAACTGGGACATTTTCTTGGTATATGTCCATTTACTGTGACCAATAATGTGGAATTGCAGTAAAAGCAATAACTGAGCAACTAATATTTTTCCGAGACCCTGTTCCAGGTTCCATAGGAGATAAAAAGATGGACGCAGTTTGGTCCAGGGCCTTGATCATGTTGCAACCTAGCTGAGGGTACTGGAGATGAGGAAGAGAGCTAGATGGTGAGGAGCTGGCATTCTCATCTTGTCTGCATCTATTCCACGTTGTGCTAGGCTCTTTACCCACCATGCTCTCGATGGAAAACATGCACCATAGAAAAGATAAAATATAGATACCCATGGGGGTTCAGTGGGTGGAAAATGGTCTTGTTAGGATTAAGCAAAGCACTTAGGATGGACCTTAAAACAGAAAGAGATTCCCACAGTGTTGTCCATGACTGTAGGAGTGAGGGGGGCGGGGTGAGTGGAGGAGGGCAAAGGAGGAAAAATTGGGACAACTGTAATAGAATAACAATAAAAATGATTAAGAAAAAGAAAAAATAGAGACTCATAGCTACAGAGAACAGGCTGACAGCTGTCAGAGGGAATGGGAGTTCAGGGGCTGGGTGAAAAAGGTGAAGGGGTTAAGCAAAAAATGAAAACCTTGTAGATACAGATAATGGTATGATGATTAACAGAGGGAAAGTGGGTGGATAAATGCTGATGGATGGAGACTAGACATTAGGTGGTGAACACAGAATATACAGGTGATGTATTATAGAATTGTACACTTGAAACATATATTTTTATTAACCAATGTAACTGCAGTAAATTCAATTAAAATATTTTATAAGTAGAAAGGGATCTCTACAAACAGATGGGATGGGAGAGGCGTGGACATATTTGCTGATTGAGAAACTCACGCTTGGAGCTTATTTCTTTGGGTCCTTTGGTAGATAAACTTTTAGCTGAAATCCATATAAGCTAGATACAAATCTAAAATGAATTTTTAAAATATTGCTTGCTCAGCTGAAGAACTTTTATTGAAAGTAAATGCTGTTATCAAGGTCACTTTTTATTGACATGACTTTCAATTTTATTCATACTACAGAAACACAATTAAGATTTGAGTAGAAACGCTCCTGTCAGTCAAGTGTAAGACAAGTTAAAGGCAAATGTGGAGAAGACATGAATTTTGTATCTAGTTTTGATTTTTTTAAATTGTTCAGTATGTTCTCCACATCTGTAGGAATCTTTTTTAGCTTTCTTCTTCAATGTGATGGGTTTCATTTTCTCTGGATTGTACTTCAGTTGCATGTCAATTACCAAGGTCACGTGGGGCTATACTTTATTTTAAAGACTCTTCTCTTTGTTTTTTTTAAATATTTATTTATTTATTTATTTTTAGAGGGGAAGGGTAGGAGAGAGGGAGAAGGAGAGAAATATCAATGTATGGTTGCCTCTTATGTGTCCCATGCTGGGAACTGGCCTGCAACCCAGGCATGTGCCCTGACTGGGAATCGAACCGCGATCCTTTGGTTCACAGGCCTGTGCTCAATCCACTGAGCTACACCAGCCAGGGCAAGACTCTTCTCTTTGAAACTAAGACATCTTTACTGTCTTGCCTTCTTTTTCAGAGCTTTGTGTTTTAACTCAAAGATATCCATGACTACAGGAAGAACTCAGATTCTCAACTTTTTAGAAATCACGTCAAAACTACAAGACTAACAGTAAATAATTAAATATCAAAAGCTGAATGTAGCCCTGGCTGGTGTGGCTCGGTGGATTGAGTGCGGGCTGTGAACCAAAGGGTTGCAGTTCGATTTCCAATCAGTGCACATACCTGGGTTGCAGGCCAGGTCCCCAGTGGGGGTCATGTGAGAGGCAACCACACATTGATGTTTCTCTCCCTCTCTTTCTTCCTCTCTTCCCCTCTCTCTAAAAATAAAGAAATAAGATATTTTAAAAAAAGTTGAATGTAGACAGACCTACAACTTTTTATATATTGAAGTCATTTAGCCTCTCTCATTGGGCAGGAGTGCTGAAAGTGAAGATCGTCGCCTGGAAGGCATCACTGGCGAGTGTCCTTGCACAGTGATCACTTCCCAGTGAGAAGGTTCATGGAAGTCCTTGTTTTGCAGCAGCTCCTGCCTTGTCGTGTGAGACGTAAATGAATGGCTTACAGCTGGAGACTCCAAACAGTTGTGTTAGACTTTATGAAACTATATTTCATATTTCTTCTAGAGCAGAGGAAGAAAAATACCTTATGTTTTGTGGATTCTAAATGAGATCTTAACATTTACCATGAAGACGACATTGCATTTTGAAAGCTGAAACTACTTGAATTTTACATTGCAAGAATGACATTCTTTTAGAAAATCTGGGTGGAAATGGGAGGGAGGTGGGGAGGGCTGAGGCGGTGGGCTGGGATGGGAGTAAAAGACAGAAAACTGTACAAGACCAACAATTAAAATAAAATTAAAAAAAAAAAAAGAAAATCTTATCTTAAATTAGTTCCTTAATGGGTTACCACTGGTACTCTTTGTCTTGAATCCTGAACTCTAAATACTTAATATCCTCCACTGTCACAATACGGACTTTTAAATTACTTTAAAATTATAAAAATAATTTATGCTTCTTGTGAAAAAACATGGAAAAGATAAAGAATAAATAAAATGTACCCCTAATTTCAAAGCTGAGAGATAACTTCTGTACCCATTTGGAGTTTTCTGTCTTTTTTTTCCTAGTCACATAAAAGGGTATTTTTTTAAATGCACTCGAGACGTATCTATAACTTGGTTCTTGTATCCATTGTCCTTACTTTTTCATTATACATTAAGCATTTCCCATATCACTAAATATTCTTTACAGACAGACTTTAATGACTTGAATGCCTCCTGTATGTTGCTTATCTTTTGACTTCTACTCTTATACTGTCTTCCAGCAAAAAAAAAAAAAGGATTAAAATTTTGTGGAACTGTAGTTTGTAGTTATTTCTAAAACTGGTAGTTATTTAGTAGTCATAACTCCTGCTGGAATTTATGAACTACTGACTATAGCAAACAGTAAATAAATCAATTAGGCTTCTATTTATTAATCTATTTAGGAAGTCATTTGCTTTTTAGGGTACATAATGGCTTTTGATGTACTACCAGGGGTGTCCAACCTGCAGCGTATAGGCCGCATGTGGCTCGGGATGGCTATGAATGTGGCCCAACACAAAATCGTAAGTTTAGTTAAAACATCATGAGTTTTTTTGTGATTACACGTCACAATGTATTTAATATGTGACCCAAGACAACTCTTGTTCTTCCTGTGTGTCTTGGAGGCCAAAAGGCTAGGCACCCCTGTTTGACCATGGGACTGTTGGTTAAAATCCAGTTCTCATGTTTCTAACAGCCTATATTTGTGACTGCTTGGGTAGAGGCGGTATTAAAGACTAGTTAAGAGCATGGATTGGTATTATATCTTTCCAACTTAGCAGCTGTGCGACTTCAGGCAAATTTCACCTCCTTATTACACTCCCTTTTCAAAGTTAGAGTAAAGACTATATGAGATAGTAAAGTGTGTAGCATAGAGCCTGGCCAATAGACAGTATTGAATATTCTTGTGTTTTCATTTTTATCTTCATCCTCATAGTAAAGTCTTTGAGCATTGGACAGAACAAAGGTGATTAGCCTTAGTAGAGGTTGATAAGCATTAGAACTTTCAAAGTAGCTGACTGTGGGGAAAAAAGAAAATAACCCATAATAATTCTGGGCCAACAGGAAGGCTCCATTGAGAAGCTTAGTCTCACAGGTAACTTCAGACTCTGCAATCAGCCAACTGCATGCATGTCTTTAAAAAGTCCGCTGCTGTGTCTGCAGTGCTTGACAGTCACTAAATGCATGCTGGTGTCCCAAAGAAATGGCTTATGTTTCTTTTCATTATTCACTAGCTAAGTAGTTTCTACATAAGTGGCAGTACTGCTCTAATAAATGAGTATGGATGGTAATAGTGATGGCTTCCACGGACTGAGTGATGACTGTGTTACAGCTAAGAGCTTTTCATGCATTATCTCTTTAGTCCTCCTGGCTAGTCTGTGAGCTTATTACTATTTTTATATCCACCCATATTTTGTAGATGAGGAAACTAAGATTTACTGAGATTTGGTGTTACCTAGTAAGAATTTGAGTGCGGGTCTGTGTGACTGAAGAATCTGAGCCCTTAGCTCTACTTACAGCTCTACTGCGTTTGGTTTGTAATTACTGCACAACCTCATTCATTCGTTCACTCACTCAGCGTTTGTTGAGGCCCTACTCTGTGCCCTCGCACAGAGTTCTTGGTGTTGGGTTATAGCATGCAGACAAAAGTTCCTGCCCCCTAAAGCTTACGTTCTATTAGGTGACTTGTGTTTATTTCCCTCCTGGCATGAATGTTCCTCGTAAGGCACTGACTGTGTCTTATTCCTCTTGACTTTTACGGCTCTACCTGAGATTTTATTCAAGGCTAAGAATAATTCCTAGTCTTATGAAAGAATTATTTCTACAAAAATATTGGAAGCTAGGGCATGCCACCTTCCATTCATCGGGCTATCTGTTTATTTTATTATCGGCTTTTAGTACTTCCTGATTCCTCAAATTGGAGATATTCTGACTGGTACTTTAGGAGGCATTCTGAGGTTTATTATTGTTTATGATAAAGTTACAGTTTGATAACATGGTTTCTTTGACTTCCTTAAATGTTCTATAAGTGTGTGGAGCAGCATGAAAATCTTTTTTTCTTTAGAATACACCAAAAATACATCAGACAAACCTAGTACATATAAGAGGCTTAATTACATGATACAATAAATAAAAATATTCTGATATAATTGAAAAAATACATGATACAGCAGGGAAGTCCAACTGTGAGGGAAAGGTGGTACTTTTTTCTTCTGTGATATCAAGAATATTAAATTTTTCTCTGCAATTATAATTTTAAAGAGGATGGTATCATAAAATATTTGTGTCAAATGTCACTTATTAGCCATGTAGAAGTTGAAAATAATTTTAAATATCCTTGGGTGCAGGCTATCATTCTTCACCCAGGAAGTTATCAGTAAATATTATAAAGCATGTGGTATTGCAATAAAGTAGTTGCCTTATTTTTGCATTAAACCTTTTTTCATCCCATAAAGAGCAAATGGCTAGTGATGTTCCTCATTTTTAAAAAGCCGTTTGTCTATGAGGGAAGATTACTGGTAAACAGCTGGCTCTTCATTTTAGAGTTTGACATTGCTTCTCCTTGGGACCCTAGTGCTGGGCTCTCTGATAACCAGTGCAAACCCCATGAATATCTTTCATTTCTCTAGAAGGAGGAGTGGATTTGCAAGGCTACCAGCTGGATATGCAAATACTACCTGACGGCCCAAAGAGTGATGTGGACTTTTCAGAGATTCTTAATGCAATACAAGAAAGTAAGTCTCGCTCAAATTTTAAATTCATCATGAAAGAAGAAACGCTTATAATACTTGGGAGGGGTCCTAAAACCAGAAACCTTGAATGCCAAGCTTTAAAAAATATAATGCTGTCTTAAAAAAGATACAGGTTAAATAATTTTGAGAGCAGAAGCAATGGTTAGTGAAATGCAGGTTTAATTTGTGAAACTGTGAACTACATAACATTGGGGGCTTTGAAGAAGCCTGGTGGAAAGCTGTAATGGAATTATAAATTCTGTATATGTAATATGTGATAATATTTAAAAAATCACTAGGTATTGTAATTTTTTAGATTCCTGGATTAATAATGCTGGGAGAAAAATATTTAAGAAAACAGAATACTATTCCTTTGCTCTAATGTAAGTAGTTGATTGCTTACATTAGAAGGAATGTAAGGAAGGAAGGAAGCGTTGATGCAGTAAGCCAAAACCAGGAACTTATTCTCCAAAGTGGGTATCAGGAGTCACTGATGGTGGGCTGTGACCCAGAAGCGACTGCTGTCTTCTAAGCTGTTTGATTAATCAAGGTTTACTCCTTTATACTGCTTTATTTGTGTTTTATGGTTTTCACTAAGACTTTTATCATAATTTACACACTTACTCAAGTTATAGATTTTGCCCTGAGGATGGGTGATGCGGTATCACATACTAAGTCACTAACATTTGTTGTCAGAGCTCTAATTCCAGATAATGATGCTTTTCTTTTAACTACAAAGAGTGTTATATAATGTTGCATTTGAAGGCCTTGGATCTGAAGATCATTGCATTGCATAGAGAACCACTGCAATTTCTTTTGCTATGTTTAGTTTTGCAACATTGCATTTCTGTATGAGTTTTTAAATAAATTTTAAGCATATTTATAGTAGTGATCCCCTTTTGTCATTGTGCCACCCTCCTGGCCTTATGAGATAATACCTCCACTTTATAGACAACTTAGGGTAAAATAAGTTAAGTCTTGATGCCAAGGTGATATGATAAATATTGAAGACCAGACTAGAATGGAGGGTTAATTCCTTCACGAATGTGCTCAGTATAAGGTTTTAAACACACTGACATGAAGGATTCTAAAGCTGAGGGAGATAAGGCTAGTTTTGAGAGAAATATTTTTGATGAAGAATATGAGGACCAGCTATTTGTTCTGGCTGGGCAATCCCTTTAAATAGGATCCTGAAGAAAGAGAAAAAAATCTCCCCAGGAGAATAAAAATCAAATTAAGAGACATTGGAGAGAAAATAACTCTTCATGGAAAGTTATCAAGTTATGTAATTACTTTATTTGATGTCAAAGAAGATGATAGATTATTCAATGCTGAAAGGATTTAAAATTTTTAAAATAAATGATAAAATGACTTCTGTGCAAGTACAGGAGATGAATTTAAAAATTTTTTTTAGGGCTGAATGAATTTATGTCAAAATGAACTAAATGCTCATGACACTTTTTACAGTAATTTTTGTTAGCATATTTTAGTAAAGACATCTGTATAATGTGTTACAGTTTTCCAATTTAGAATGGTGACCTCTTTATGAACAGGTAGAAGAATATGTTTTGAGTACTTAATATTTAAATTTAAAAATAAGAAAAAGGAATTGTTACTTCAATTTAAAATTCAAGTCCAACTTTTATAGGTTTAAGAATTTTCTGATACTTTGGAACTAATCTATTATCTTGTTAAGAACTAAGTGTTATGCTAAGTAGTTTTGGGAAGCAGCTCACATAGCCTGGGTCATTTCTGGCTGGGCAGATTTGGGCCGTTCACCTACCTTCAATTTCTATCTAGATTCGATATGTGCTTCAGATGTTTAACCAGTTCATTGACATTTCTAGGTATAAAAATTCATTGTTTGGTTCTTCAGGGGATTGTACCAGATTATGGTCTATGGAAAGGTGTGAAAGACCAACATATAACAGAGTATAAAATATGCCTTCTGACCCAGCAATTCGACTGCTGGGAATATACCTTAAGAATCTTGAAATACCAATTCAAAAGAACTTACGCATCCCTATGTTCATAGCAGCATTATTTACAATAGCCAAGTGCTGGGAACAGCCTAAGTGCCCATCAGTAGATGAGTGGATTTAAGAAAATGATAATTTATACAGTGGAATACTATGTAGCAGAAAGAAAAAAATTGCTACCTTTTAGGATAGCATCAATGGAACTAGAGACTATTATGTTAAGTGAAATTAGTCAGTCAGTGAAAGACAAACACCATATGATCTCATGTATGAGGAAACTAATGAACAAAATAAACTTATGAGCAAAATGGAATCAGAGGCATAGAATCACAGAATAGACTGACAGTGGTAAGAGGGGAGGAGGGAGGTAGGGACTGCTTAAAAGAAGGGGAAGGGACCAGTCAGAGAACGTATATGAAGGACCCATGGACATGGACAATGGTCTGTCTGGGGATGGACTATGGAAGTGGGGGGACGGGCTGGGTGGAAGGGGGTGAAGAGGGGACATTTTGGGATAACTGAAATAGCATAAACAAAAAATCATTAATAAAAAAACGAAAAATATATAGGACTTTAATATCAGTAAAATTCCTTCTTTCCTACATTTTTAGCAGGATGGAAAGGTGTCATTATTTTCTTAGAATTTTGTGGACAAACGTGTAAGGCCTTCCAGATCAAGCTAGAAGAGTATGCATGTGTACCCGTGTGCACGTTTGTGTGCTTGTATGTATTTTAAACATTTCTTGAGTCTGAGATAGGCCAGACTGAAGAAATGTTTCAGTGATTGTATTTTTAAAATAACCCTAAGCAATAGCAGATGTTAATTTCTCCATTTTAAAGGTGAGGAAACTGACTATACCTCCCCAATGCTATATGGTTAATATATGACAGTCAACATTTAATCGTGTATCAACTCTTATTCTGCTAAATAAAAGCTTAAAATGAAAACAATGAAGAAAAATGAACTACTTTGAATTTAAAAAAATTTATTACTGTTACCTCTTAATGTAAGAATTCCTTCCCATCGTTCTACACTGTAAAACATATTTGCATATTTTTCCTGTAGTGTTTATGCCCCAAGAATAACTTCATTTGTTCAAAAAAAGATGTCTCAGAGGCTGGCCATCCATAAGTTGTTTTTCAACTTCCCACATATCAGATACACAGCTTATAAGGAAGAAAAGACTTGCTTTATCTGTTCATCTGCTCATCTCACCTGTTATGTACCAGGCATTGTGTTAGACATAATATTTTAAAGCAGTGTTGAACGTTTTGGTGCCTAGTTTAATTCAGGGAAAATTAAAATGTTCACTGGTCACATTTTTTTTTATTTTTTAAATGAAAACAACTTGATTGCTTTCAAGAAAAAAAAAACACATGTGGCAGTATAATGTAAGGGTGTGTGCATTCTTTGATGTTTTTTTCCCCCTTTCTTTATTCTCTTCTTTTACTCCTCATCCTGTGATGGCAGCAGCTTCCTGGAACTCTTTTGTTTCAGCAGGGTTTTGTGTTGTCTGAAGTTCCTGGCTTTTGTTTCTGCAAGTCTGAGCTTCTAAATAGGTGATGCTTAGATAAGAAGAGGCAGAGGGGGGGGAGAGAGAGAATTCCTAAGATCAGTTCCCTTCCAGTCCTTGCAGAGTGCTGCCGTGGGCGGTGGGCGCGTGGCTCCCTGTGGGTGGGTGAGGAGGGAGGGAACGTCTGTGTTGTGTGCCTGGGAACCACACCTGAGTCACCTGAACCGCAGCCCTGGCTGCGGTTCCCCAGCCTGAGGAGGGAACAGTTCCCGCAGTGCTCAGGGAACTTTGGAGGCTCTGGGAAGGCAGCAGTCTTATCTTCCTGTTTGTTTGTTGTATCCCTAGTCCCTTGGGTCAGAGTAGGGAATATAATGCCTGCTCCTGCTTGATACATTTTGTGAATGAATGAATGAATGAACTAATCCCATTGTAGACTTGGAAGAGGGCAGCTCAGCAGTAACCAGTGCAGCTTGGAGACTGGGATGGTTACTTTAAATGTTCTGCTGTTTACAAAACTTCTGGAACCTTTATACTGTTCTGCATATGTGAGATAGAGGAGTGGGAATGTCAGCAATGACTGAAATTTAACTGTTCGCCACGCTAGTGGGATGGGAACATGGAGAATAATTTAACCTGATGGCAGAGCCATGGGGAAATTCTTACTCTTGAGTGTGTCTGCTAAGAGTCCCACTCTCTACATATGTTCTAAAATTTTCTATTTTATTATGTATGATGACATCAGTTAAAATAACAACACCCTGCTTTTTAATCACCAAAGTTTTAAAATCCAGTCATTTTTTTGAGAAGTAGACATTTGAAAATAATTTAATTCTGAAATTAGACTGAGAATCACATATTAAAACTTTGCAGTCCATGGAGCAGGTGTGTGTGTGAGAGCATTTATCAGCAAACCAAACCATTGACAAATATACCATTCCGGTGATAATGGAACCTTTTCATTCTCACCCGAAATTATTACCAGTGCCCAGCCCTGTGTAGAAGTTATTCCTCCCCCCACTTTGTGTTGCCCACCCTTCCTGCTTTGCCCTTTTTTTCTTGGTTCCCAGTGTATGCAAATGCAGACTGTGGGGACTCTTCAGTGCCATTCTTACCCTAGCAGACATTACTGTGTTATGGTCCATTAGGTTCTAATGAAGGAAAGACAGCGGAGAGCAGAGAGCCTGAGATGAGAGCTGGGAGTTGGAAGGATTGCTGGATGGCTTTCATCCCGTAGTCCGTCCGACCCTGTGTGCTTACACATGTGCCTTCGTAATCCCTAGTGCTGCTCGGTGCCTCTGTGGCTGGGGAGACTGAGTCATTTCTCAGTGCCATCTAGTGAGTCATTTTGAATCCAATTTCTTGAGTTCTGATTTTCAATTATGTTTTGAATCCATATGATCATGCAGTTTCAAAGGCCAAGCTGGGGGAGAGTGAGGGGCTGACATACGGGGTCTGTCTGGAAAAAGTCCAACCATTGTTAATATAATGAGAACAGTTTATGACATTGATGTAACCTGGCAGCCAGAAAGAGTGGGCTGGAATGCACATGCGTGAAGAATGATTTCACTGTACTAGTCGGGGGGACAGTAGATGCCACTGAGTGAGCCTGTGTACTGTGTGGCTGTCATATTCAAAATGACTGAGTGAGTAGAGCAGTGAATCTGCATCACATTTTGTGTTCAGTGGAAACTCTTCGGATGATTCAGAAGGCCACAGCCAGGGACAACTGATGATTGGCAGTTTCATCATAACAACATGCCCTTTCATGCATCATGTCTCATGAGAGTTTTGTGGCAATACATCAAATCACCCAGGGACTCAGCCCCTCCATAGCCCCGATTTGGTGCCCTGTGACTCTGGCTTCTCCCCAAACTAAAATCACCTTTGGAAGGGAAGAGATTTCAGACCATCAATGAGATTCAGGAAAATGCGACGGGGCATCTGATGGCCATTGGGAGAACTGGGTGAGGTCCCAAGGTGCCTACTTTGAAGGGGACTGAGGCATCACTGTCCTGCATACAATGTTTCTTATCTTGTATCTTCTTCGGTAAATGTCTCTGTTTTTCATACTGCATGGCTGGGTATTTTATGGACAGACCTCACATATTGAACTAATAATCTTGTCTGATAATTCTGTGATTGGCCTTTTTACCCATATTATTTTATTTAATGTTAGATTCTCTTTGCCTTAATCTCCCCATTTGTAAGAGGGAGATAGTTATATTAGTACATCTAGGCAAAGCCCTTAGTGTAGAGTCTGGCACACAGCACTTTGCAAGTGTTGGCTGCCTCCTTGTCTTCATTCCTCTCAGTAATTCTTCATGGTGAATTGTGTTATCTGCACTCAACATATAAAGAAATCAAAGCTTAAGGTAAATAACCCGATCTGATAGCTAGTAAGTGGGAGGACTAGGATTGGAACTCGGGCTTGTGTAAATCCAAAGCTCGCACTTCTTTCACAGAAGGGAAATTATGTTCAGTAGATTTTGAGGCTCTTTAATGCAGATCATCACTGACCTCATTTCAAGTCATGAAAGGTAATCAAGGTTATTGAGCAAAACTTGAGAGTCGGGCACACAGTTCTCCAAATATCGTTCATGGAGTTTGTAAAAGGTGCCTCCAC
This sequence comes from Glossophaga mutica, assembly GCA_039655065.1. Lineage (NCBI taxonomy): Eukaryota > Metazoa > Chordata > Mammalia > Chiroptera > Phyllostomidae > Glossophaga > Glossophaga mutica. The sequence continues at coordinate 16,242,858 of CM077304.1, read as the reverse complement.
TGTCCGGCCTGTTACAGAAGTCATGAAGTTGCCTGTCTTTTCTTTAGAGTGAAGTAATAGCCAGAGAAGCTCTCCGTAAGAAACGTGCTGTCCAAGGAACGAGTTAATGGTCTTGGCCCCGTTGCGGAGCGTACCGTGGGCACCCTGTGCCGGCGTCAGCATTCTCTTACACAAACAGCATCGTTATCGAGCCACGAAATGCCAGTGAAATGACTTTTTAATGACCACACTATTTTTTTTTAATCTCAGAACACTTCGAGTAAACTTTCCCTGGCAGGAAAAAAGTGCCTGCTCTCAGATCTGCCTCAGTGAGGACCCCAGCTTCTTTACCCCAGTTTTTCTTCGAGGGGTATCTTAACGTAAACATTTCAGTGTTGCCATAACACACTAACAGAGGCTTCCAAATTTTTTGCAGCAGGAGAACCAGTGCTTTTTCCCCAGATACATTTTCACATAGAATCTCAATACATAGAACAGAAAACAGGGCTGCTTGGGGGGTGGCTTGGGGGTACAGGGTGTAGGGCTTTGCCCACTCCATTGCCTCTTTACCCCTCCCATAGTTTCCTGAAGCTTCCAAATGGATTCCAGGGTTCCGGGGAACACACGTTGAAAACCCCTGGCCTGCTGAAAAGGAGGACTAAAGCCAGCCAAGAGAGGATTTATGTCCTTTCTAATCCTTCTATTTATTTATTTTGGGTTTTCTAAATTAGGCCCTCTTTCTTGTTTTCTTCTTATTGGTGAACCAGGCAGTCTCTGCCTTAGGGACGTTATCAGCTTCACTTGAAGAATACTGAACATCTAGAGAGTCTCAGGCTTGCTAGTGTGATATAAATGCTAATTAGTGTTTAGTTTTTTTAATCCCAGCCTGAGGTTCTCAAAGCTGTGCTCAGTCTGTGTATTCCCCTGAAGTTTTAAAAACATTTAATTTGATCGAGTTGTTAAATTTTAAAAAGTGTCAGATCTGTCAGGCTGTAGATGGAATGTCTAGCTTTATTAACAACCGTGACAAGATAATTGTTTAGTGGTTAAATGACTTCCTGTTCTCAAAAGCCTAACACAGTTTAAGAATACTAGAATGCTTTTCATTTTAAAAAAAAGAAGCCAGTTAGAAATAGCATGGATTTGAGAGTCAGGCCTAGGTTAAACTCATCTCTGCCACTTACGAGCTGTGTGGCCATGCTTAGCATCTTTGAACCTGTCTTCTTTCTCATAATACCTGTCTGATAAGGTGTTCTGGGGTGAAAGGAGGAAACAGACCTGACAATTCTTAATGTGCAGTCAGCTTTCAGTAAATTGTTGTCTATTCTCACTTCCTTTATATTGAATCTCTGAGCCTGAGAGAAACAGATTATTTTAAATAATCTCACTGAGATAATCAGAAAGGAAAAGATAACAGTTTATGAAATATTACAACTAGCTTTTACTTGTTTTAAAATGGACACTGAGTGCCTTCTATTCACTAGCAATTTTGAAGCTACCTTGGGCCTTCACCTGAAAGAGACCCTAGACATAAAGGTGAATTTGTCACCCTGACTGGTGTGGCTCAGTGGATAGAGTGCTGGCCTGCAGACCAAAGGGTCGCTGGTTTGATTCCCGGTCAAGGCACATGACTAGGTTGCCAGCCAGGTCCCCAGTTGGGGGGCGTGAGAGAGGCAACTGATGATGTTTCTTTCCTTCTCTTTCTCCTTCCTTTCCCTCTCTCTAAAAGTAAATAAATACATTATTTTTAAAAGATGACGTGTTAATAAAACAGCCAGGTAAGTGTTCAGATTGAGAAAACAATGCCTTTTCCTTCAATTCTAAATTATTCCTGAATGTGTCCCTTTTTTGCATTTTCTAATGAGGCTTTGAGGTCAACACACGATACCTTTGGAATTCTGAGTATCAAATGTGTAATAATGTGGAGCTCAGGACAAAAATAGTCTAATGAACTGGCACTCTGGAGAACAAATATAGACACTTAGATTACGCTGCTCAGCCCTCTCATGTCTTCGGTGACCTATAATTTCACTTTATTTTCTCTGCATCAGAAAAGACCAAAGTACTCCTGTCCTGTAATACCAAGGTGGGGTTATTCTGCTGCATTTGGAAAATAGAGAATTAAAGAGAAGAGCAGTGAGTCGAACTATTTGATTTTTTGGGTATTTATTTCTTATTCTCTTTTAGACTCTTTCCAAAATGTGTTTACTGTTCGTTGTTTTCATTGCTTTAATGGCACCAGCTCCTGCTTCCTGGCCTCTGACTTCTCGGGGATAATACACGGGTGGGCAAAAGTAGGTCGGCGGTTGTGAGTCCATGAAACAGTTTATTCTTGTATCATCGTTTATTGATTATTATATTATCTTCCGAAGAAAACACTGTAAACCTCCTTTTGCCCACCCCTGTACAGAGCCAGCCCTCTGGGCTGTGCTGAATTTGGTGAATCACCGAGACTCCTGGGTTTTGGTCTTCCCAGGCGGGTTCAGCGTCCTGACCCTTGTTCAGTTGTTACATGCGCATCCCTGTTGTTTTGTTTCCAGGTCTTTTTAGGCTGAATGCTTGCTTTTTGTAAAACAGTCACTTGGGGGTATCTCCCTTGCTTTCCCAAGTGCATGCTGCCCCCCAACCCTGACCATCTTAGCTGCCCCGTTCTGTTCACACAGCCCTTCCTGAGCCCAAATGAAATGCATGTTCGTTATTGGGGTTGCGTGAAATTTTTGCGTTCCCTCTCTCTCTAGTCATTCTTAATCAGCTCCTCAGAGCACTTGGTTCCATTTCTCATTTAATGAAGCTAATAGCAGAATTGTTCCAGGCAGGTACTTATCAAACACTTTTTTTATTTGAGAAAAAAGTATAAGGGAGGTGATGAGATCCATTAACAAGGGACCTTGTTTGGGCGAGGAGTGTGTTTGTGATATCCATGCCCATGGATACAGAGACCCCGCTTCCATCTTGGCTGCACAGTGGGCTCTGTGAGGACAGGGGCCAGCCTGTCGGGGCCAGTACTTGAGCCCAGTCCCTAGCCCAGCATGATGTCTGGCCATGGTAGGCATGTGATAAATACTTGTTGAAAAAATAGATTTTTAATAATTGGTTAACTTTGGAAGTTGGAGGTTGTTTTCTGTTTAAAGAAAATCATGCAAGTTTGCATCAGAGGATATTGTACTTTGTTTCTAAAATCGACCACGTAGTTGAAGCTGAAAGAATCAGCATCGGTAGTGAAATGTTGAAGGGCACATGTTTCTTAGGTCTGGGGATTGTTTTTAGATTCGACAGCCTTCTTTCTGAGCTTGTGTTCAGCTGAGCATTTTCTGACAGTTCAGCATTTCTAATCTCTGCCAAAGCTCCTGAGAGTCTGGCAGGTAATAATGGTGCCTTAATATCACTTATTCTCCAATAATCAGATAGCCGTGACATATCGATTTCTCTTGAGCACGCAGGTATCATCAGCTCCGTGGTGACTTTCAAGAGTGTTTCTGACGGGCAGCAGTACGGCTTCCCTCCCTTTTCCTAACTTAGATGATTTCTCTAGAACCAAACAGTTGGGGCTTTAACATAGGGCAGAATTTCTCAGTCTTAGTTTGACATTTTGGGCTGGATGACTCTTCGTTGTTAAGGGCTACTCCGTGCAATGTAGGGTGTGTAGCAGCATCCCAGGCCTCTACTCACTGGATCCAACTAGCACCACCCCTGATGATCAGACACACATCTAAATGTGGCCAGATGTCCCCAAGGTGACAGTTTGGTCCAGTTGAGAACCACAAACGTAGAGGGCTTTTTTTTTTTTTTTTTTGGAACCGATTGTGCCAGCACCAGAACGCGATACTGTCAGAAATGACCTGGTAATGATCTGTTCTTGACAAAAGCATAGGGCAGTTCTCATGGATGGCGGAGTGAATACTCAGGAGTTCTCCCCAGTCTGAGCCAATCACCTAGACACGTAACTCCGTGTTCTCTTTAGCTTCCCTCTTTGTCCCACATCTCATCCCAATCTATCCCTCTTAACAACTGTTCCAGATTTTTAGACTTTAAAAAAATTTAAGTATAGTTGGTATGCAATATTATAGTAGTTTCAGGTATACAGAATAGTGACTCATTATTTATATACCTTATAAGGTGATCACCTCACTAAGTCTAGTAATATCTGTCACTGTGCATACTTATCACACTATTATTGACTATACTTTTCCTCTGACTTGATAAGGCTAAAATGCTGACTTAGGTTGGGGATCTAAAATACACAAACCAACATTTTTTTGTGCATCTGCTACATGTCAGCCACCTGCTAATAGGTACATTATCTGATGTCACCCTCTTAGCCATCCCGAGAAAGAAGTTTTCTATACTCATCTCACAAATGAGAAAACAGGAGCACAAATTCCCGTGGCTAAGTGGTAGAGTTTGGAATAGTAAGCAGGTCTTCTGACTGTGTTAAAATAACATTTTATCATGTTCAAATCTAACCAATATCTACTTGAAATTTAATAACTACTTGAAAATTTAATCAGTATTGACTTGAAACTGGAGCTCCTGGCTTGTGACTAAGAATCATGTTGGACGGTATATGCAAGGTCCTAGAGCCACAGAATGTTGAAAAAATGCAGATTTCAGACATCCGCAGACAGTGACCACCCTAAGATCGTCATTGTGTATTTCAACAAGTAGTGTTGAGGTCCACTCCAGGACCTCTGTACACCAGCCAAGACAGACTAGGTCCCTGTCCTCGTAGAACTTACATTCTAGTAGGGTGAATATCTAGTCCACAAGTAAACAAATGAATCAACAATGTAGTTGCAAATTGCGTAAGTTGCGTGAAGGGAATGAGCAATGAGAGGAGATGGAGAATAATTGGGTGAGGGGGAGTTTCTGTACATAGCGTGGTCAGGGAAGTTGTCTTTGATCTTGACACCTCCTGCAATGCTGAAAATGCAGCCCTTCCTGAAAAAGTGTTAGTACCCATCCTTGGGTACCTGGCACAGAAGAGGTGTTCTTAAACCTAAGTTGTGTGAAAAGACCATTATGTTTTTTCTTTGTAGACTCAGCATCTAAAAACCTGTAGTAAGTGTATTATTTTTTCCCCTGTTGCAACAAATCCACAAACTTAGTGACTTAAGGCAACACAGGTTTATTAGTTTGCAGTTCTAGAAGCTGTAAGTTATCAAGGTATCAGCAAGACTATGTTCATTCTGCAGGTTCTAGGGGAGAGTCTGCTTCCTTGCCTTTTCCATCTTCTAGAGGCTGCCGCATTCGTTGGCTCACGGCCCTGTCCTTTTCTTTTTACAAAGCCAGCAGAGTAGCATCTTCCAATCTCTCTGAGTCTGACCCCTCCTGCCTCCCTTGATTTAACTTTGGCCCACCCATATAATCCTGGGTAATCTCCCCATTTTAAGATCCTTGATGTAATCACATCTACAAGTCCCTTTTGCTATATAAATTCACATATTCTCATGTTCCAGGAGTTATGTCACCTTTGGGGGCCATGATTCAGCCTGTCACAGAAAGCAATAAACATTCATTTTATTTCCATACCTGCTTTATTTTACCAATGAAAAATTTGAAATTAAGTGAATTGCCTAAAATCACACACTTGGATACAGCTTTCTGGTGACCCTATCTAAATACATCATCTCTATTCTCTCTCTCTCCAAACTCTGTTCTTGTCTCTGTAGCCCTCTACATTTCTTTGGTTCTTTGTTTTGTTTTTCTTATCACAACGAGGGCAAGAAGACATATCACTGTTATTCACCAAGGTACAGCCATCACACAGCTCTGTGCCTGACATGTAGCATGCCTGTCTTTAAAGATTTTTTTGAATGAAAGAATGAATAGTCTTTTCTATTCTTGGGTATATAGAACTCAAAAATCCTACAAATTATTCTATGCAGTGACTTCTGACAGGTTAAAAATCCTTCACCATTTTAAAGCATCAAAGGAAAAAGTGAACTTCAGTATTGGTCCATAATTGGAGTTGGTAAAGCAGGGACTGATACCTGGCCCTGTATTTTCTCATGCACTAGTGCTGAACTTGTTTCTGCTGTGCTGCAAGACTCAGTGCATTTGAACGTGGTAGTCTGTGTTTGGGACTCTGAGATGCATTAATATGTATTGAGATGTTAGCATCAGTCATCTTCTGGGAGAGCTTCTGAATGGCTCATTTCATGATTTCAGTTCATGTTTAGAGGAGAAGAAAGGCAGAAAATCTAACTGCGTGTTTTATTACTGCATCAGGCTTCCTCTATTAGGCCTTAAATAAGTAACCGAGGAGGAAGAAAATCACAGTTCTTGCTGAACTATGCAAGTGGCATTTATGGGTTCACTTAGCAAGTTGTATGGCACTTAACTGAAATGAAAATTAAAACAGTATAGGTCATCTCCAGTATAGAGAGTGACTTCTTAGCAGTTTTAAATGGCAGTACCTTATGCTAAGCTAGTAAGTGAAGGAAAGCTAAACACAACACCTCCTGTTATTGTGGAAGGCAAGTTTATTTACATTCTGGAGGTACTTTGCTTCACATCGTTTTTAATCTCATCTAATGAAGACACTGTTTAGACAAACTTGCTTTATATCTGACATCATTTTCTGTTGGGAAAGAAATACCTGTCACTCAAGGTATTACTGAAACGATGAAAAAAAAAAAATACAAAGCCAAGGGGAGATGTTACTGTTGCTTCTAAGATCCCACATCCTTAACCTCACTTGTAATATATTTACTTTGGTTCCAGTGGCCAAGGATGTCAATATCCTTTTTGATGAATTAGAAGCTGTCAACAGTCCTTGCAAAGATGACGATTCTCTCCTTCACCCTGGAAACCTGACCAGTACTTCAGATGATGCTAGCCGATTGGAAGCAGGAGGCGAGGTAAGACTGTGATTTCTTAAAAACACAAGTCTTGGTCCAGGTGAGAACCTGTAAAGCATATTCCAAGGGACTGTTGAATGTGATCATCTCATTGAACTGCATGTTCCTGGCAAACAAGGGGCAGGTTGTATATTCTTTGATACCTTCCACAGGTCTGGTATATTTCAGCAGTGCTAAATCTACCTAGACTCAAGGCAAACTGTCAGTGGTCTGGCACTTCCCATCTTATATCTAAAGGCATTTTGTTTATGCAAAGGAAGATTCTTAAAACCACCTGTTATTTTAAGAGAATTTACATTTTGGATGTCACTAATAAAATGTAAGCTTTATAAGGATTCGCTTCCTTGTGCAAGCCCCCTCGTACCTGGAGCAGTGACACAGAAGGGACCGGCCCTCAGTAGATTGTGTTGCCTCAGGGCTCTCTCTGTTTCCATTTGCCTCTAATCCGGAAACTCATTGCACGTGTAAATAGACCAGTCTGTTCATATGTCATTTTGGAAAAAGAAGTATTTTGTTAGAGGCATTCACTGTTGTTCAGGTTGTGTCTCAGTGGAGTTTAATATCTCCTTTGTGTTTGCACTGGGTATAGGTAATAGGAGTGTAGAATGAGTCATTTATTTCCTGCATATTCTTTATATTTTTGTTATTCCAGAGCCAGTTTGCCATTGAAAGGGTCATGGGGAAAGTTGTTTCTTTCTACCAAGTTTCCTAGGTTTCTCCCTACAAATACCACATGCTCCTACTATTCATGTATTTCACTTTTAAATAAAATAAGTCATTTTGTCATCATCTTCTTCACACAGATACTTTGAATGCCATAATGTGGACTAAAAAAGGGATCGTGAAAGGGACCTCAACAAGCAACTAGTCTCGTGCCCTTCATTTAGAAGGGAACATTCTCAGAAAGGTTAGGGTTTTGCTAACCCTCCTCCTGACCCCTTGGCGGAAGCCCCGTTATTGCAGGCAGGTGCTCATGTGCTAAATCTATAGGATAGTTCCCTTGCTTGGCAAATAATTAAGAAGGTGCTTCCTTGTATAGACTTCTGAGTAGCTCTTAAGGCAAAAGCCAAAAATTGGTCATCATTTGTAAATGTCCATGGTAACAGTGAGAACTGGTCATCATTTGTAAATGTCCATGGTAACGGTGAGAATTGGTCATCAGTTGTAAATGTCCATGGTAACGGTGAGAATTGGTCATCAGTTGTAAACATCCATGGTAACAGATACTTCCATTTCTCCTGGCTGAAATGCCCCTTTTAGATGAGGTTACGTGTATGGAACTTGTGTGCAAGAGGGTGGATTCTAGCAACGGCCTGTTGGCCTGGCATGTTTGCCTTCTTCATCCTGTTATTTGGAAACCAATGTATACTGTGGCCTAGAGAAAAGGTAGACCCCGTTTCTACTTGCTAGTTTACAGACATGTGTTGAAAATCTATCAGCCTGAGAAGCCCGGCAGTGAAAGACAAATGCCATATGATCTCGCCTTTAACAGGAACCTAATCAACAAAACAAACAAACAAACAAGCAAAATATAACAAAAGATACTGAAATTGAGAACAAGCTGACAGTGACCAGAGGGGATAGGGGAGGGAATTTCAGGGGAAAAGGGTGAAGGGTTTGCAGGAACAAGTATAAAGGACACATGGACAGTAATGGGCTTGGGGGAGGGCTGGGGGATTGGGCTAGGGTGGGGGGAAAAGGCAGAAAACTGTACTTGACCAACAATTAAAAACACACACACACATAAGCGACACCTACTAAATTTGATCTTTAATTTTTATAGATGTGATCACTGCAATATAATGTGTAATTTATCTATAAGCCATGAACCTAATAATAAAATGAATACCTTGAACCACCATCCAACCTATAAATTAGGATGGTGTTTTTCAAATTATGTGAAAATAATTTGGCCTAATTGTAGGTAACTAACTCCAATTATTTTTTAATGGAATGGAAAATTAATATCAGTGTATATGCAAGTAGAAAGGATGGTATTATTTTGTAAAACTTTTGTCTCAGGTATTTTGTGTATGTTTACATATACACACATATCACAAAGTGAAATTCGTTTTTTATTGTGGGCAAAAAAATTCAAGAAACGTGGAACTAGAATATTACCCAGACCTTCAAAGCTGCAGATGATCCCATCCCTCGACCCCACAAGAGACACTGTCTTCCTGAATTTTTGTGGTTTTTATTCTCTTGCTCTAAAAATAGTTTTGCCACATATGTATGTAACCTCAACAACTCCTTTTGAGATGTATTTTATTCAGTGCTTTATAAAAAGTGGTACCATGCAGCATTAAATCTTCTGTGACTTGGGGCTTATTTCTGTCGGCGTTGCCTTTAAAATTTATGCTTGTTCTTAGATGCAACTACAGTTCATTCACGTTCGGTGCTGTGTGAATGCTCCACTATGTGCCTATTCTACAGTTTATGTATTCACCTGTTCATGAACATTGGAATTGATTTCAGATTTTTATTTTCTGTTCTTATGAATGATTCTGCTATGAATATTTCTATACATGTCTCCTCGTTGCCTTATCAAAAATTTCTAGGATTGTATGTTATGCAAATGTTCCGTTTTCCAAGATGATACCAGTGTTTTCCAGAGTAAGCGTATCAGTTTTCACTCTCACTTGTAGAATATGAGAATTCTCAGTTGCTATATACCCTTGCCAACATTTGATGTGGTTAGGTGTCCTAAGTTTTGCCCTACCAACTCAATGCTTTTTCCAATTTTTGTTTCTTCTTGTTTACATTTTTAATGAATAAAAAATGCATTGGTGCTAAAACACAAGAAAAATGCATTTAGTTTAAATCGTCCTTCACCACTGCTCACCCAAGGCTCAGCTTCATGAGTGTCTCACACTGACCGGCCCCTTTCTCTCTGCATGCAGACAGTGCGGGAAAAGAGCAAATCAAACGGACTTTACTTCCGAGATGGGAAGTGTCGAATTGACTACATTCTTGTGTACAGAAAATCCAGCCCCCAGACTGAAAAGAGAGAAGTTTTTGAAAGAAATATCAGAGCAGAAGGATTACAAATGGAGAAAGAGGTAAAGAGTTTGCTTGGATGATAAAAATATAAATATACATCAATCACAGCAAGATGCAATTTGAAAAATAAGCAATTAGTCATCATGTTAACTGCATGTTTTGTTTGGTCAGAGTTTGCCAATCTGCAGTATTTGGAGAATGTTCCAGCAATTAGGCTTTCACAGCACAGTTTGCTCTGAGAGCATTTTAATGCCAAATGATTTTGTGAAAATCACAATACTCTATTTCATTGGAATCAGTTGTTTCAAAGTTATAATTTACTTGACTTCCTTCGTCTGTTGCTTCTCTATGTGAATGGAGCATTGTAGTATCACGGATCAAGGAGAACTTTGGGTAAAATGCAATCATGCCCACACTGGAGGCTGCTTTTACATTTCAGGAAACCTCATGAGCCGGGTCCTCCTCACACACTGAAAGAGACTGGCCGATTTGGCCCTAAACCGCTGGAACTTAAAAAATAATTCCAGTTTTAAGAAGCATTCAGGCTGTTCTTATGGTGATCCAAGACTCAAGTTACCTTACCAGTATTCTCTCTTCCCTTCCCTCCTTCCGCTCGGTGTGGGGAGTTTTAAGGAACAATTTAGTGAGGAGGGAGCAAGAGGTCCAGCCAAGCCACTGCTTGTAACACAGTGAGATGACCAGTGTACCCAGAAAGACTGTGTGCGTGCACAGACCTTGGTCCTGGTAGGTAGATGTAACTCTTCTCAGATTTTCCCTAAGTACTGTACAAAAATTCTGAACCTTTTCCTAGTCAATGAGAAGAACATATTGGCAGTTAAATTCTTTTTGTTGCTGATTATGCTCCTCAAGGCTGAGGGGATAGGGCTTTGAAATCAGATATCCAGGTTTCTCCTGGTAGGGTGCAGATTGCGTGCCGATCTTGGGACCCTTCTGATAAATGGAATTTTCTTCAGACCTGTTAGAATTGTCTCAACTCTGGAGGATTTCTAGACTGTCTCCAGAAAGAGAATTAGAAAAATGGTGAGACAAGTGTGGTCTTAAGGGTCTCATTCTTAGGCAAGTGGAACAAGTTTGCTCAAAGGTCTGCCTCAGTTGGAGGTTTCTCTGAGCAGCAGACAGTTAAATACATCTGTTCTTTTACGTTCTTATTGGGGCGACGGTATACTCTCTTCCATTAACGTTAATAGTTCATTGATTTTTTTACCTTAAGATTTATTCCTTCATCATTTATTCTTACTGTTAAATTTCAGGATTTTTATACAAAGAAATACTAGCTCTGAATTGCTACATGATCCTAAATAATAACGGTCCTTTCTCTGATCCATTCTAAGTCATTCAAAATTTCACTTCCCATCAAAACTAGGTAGCTTTACTCAATTAATCAAAGATTTATAGTTTAAGTTTTGTGACTATTTATATTTTAAGTTTCATGACTGTTTCTATGTAGGTTTTTACAATGTCATTTCAGGGCTTATTAGTTAACACTCAAAAAGCATAATACTTTAAAAAAACAATACACATTACTAAAGAGATGACAAATCTCTTACACGTGCCCTAAAACATCTAGACTACAGTGTTCACCTATCAGAATTAGAGCAGACTAGAAGTCTTAAAATTTTTAATAGCTTGGTACTCTTTTAATGTGTACTAGGAAAAAAACAGCACTTAGGAAAAGGGTCATATCACCATATGGCAAAAGTTCATAGAAACATTCCACGCATCCCTTCCTCTCCTTCCCTCCAAAGGTTCTTTTCTGAGTGGCAGCGCCCCTGTTCTCCTTTATCCCACAGTCTTCAGTTGAGTACCAACAGTTAGCAACCTTCTTCCCAAGCCACCTTTCCCATCGCCTGGTTCCCATCATTCCTGCCGCCCACACACTTTGCATCAGGGGCACAAGTCGCTGTGACTCCGCCTCTGGGCTCTGCTGTGCGTCTCCCAGCCTCACCAGCTCAGCAAGAAGAGGGGTCTTTGCAGGTTAGGAAGCAGCAGGAAACTATAGATAAATTTCTCCTGTCACAAATAATTAAAATAACGTTTCTTGGTTAAATAATAAACTTGAATCTACATGGCGTTACTAGATTTAGAAACCATCGGAAGCAGTCTTCTTTAAATCAAGTGTTTTATAAACAGCTGCAACGGAGATACAGTTGTAATGACTATCTCAGCTTCCAGAAGTTACTTCAACCTTTTATACATAAAGCAAAGAAGTTATTTCAAGTGGAGAAGAAAAAGAAAGAACACCCAGGAAGCTTACCATGAACCCCTGTACATCTGAAATGATTAACACTAAGTACATTTTGTGAATTACTAGTATCTTCTTCAGTAGCTGTATATCTTGATGTCTAAAAATTATGGAAAACGTGTTATGCAGATTCTGAGGTTTATGCTTCCAAATGGGTAAAGACAGGCTCTGTAGTCGAACAGTTGGGCTGTAAGAGAATCCTTACCTCTTTTACCATCGAATGTAAAGAAGCACAACTAGGAGAATCTTTATGTCATGATAAGGGTGAGGATGGATAGTCAAATTTAATCTTTCTTAAAACCTTAGCCGTGGTCTGATTAGTTAGCAGGTCCATGCTTGCTTTGGCGCCCTGGGTCTTTGGTATTCTAGAACTCATATTAGCTCAGAGAAAAAGCGAAGGAACAGCAAGTGATTTGCTTCTTAGTGTCTGTCTATTTAAAGAGATCCCCTTCCTAAAGCTACACACATGTGGACTAATTCACATTTTCTGTTTTTTAGATATGTCTAATTTTTAATTTTATGCCCATCATAAACACTTTTGTACCTATCTCGAGATCATTATTATTAATATGATTTTATCTTTTCTTTCATATAATTGTCAAATCATGGACAACTTTTGAATTATGTAGAATGTGTGAATAGCAGTTATATTAATGGAGTAGATTCTTCCTCTTTAGAATCATGCAGAACATGAGAAAAAACCCATATCATCACAGTCATTACAAAATAACTATAATTAGAAAAATCATACCATCTTAATAATAGTTAATTCAACAAATATTTATTCAACAAATTTATTCAACAAAAAATATTCAACAAATATTTATTGTACACTCATTCTATGCCAGGCACTGCTTTAAGCACTAAGAACTCAGCAATGAATAAAGCAGACAAAAATCCCTGCTCTTGTGGAACTTATATTCAAAATAAATAAGTAAATATATATATTATATCAATAATTGCTCAGGGGAATAAAGCAAGGCAGAAAGTGTTGCAAGGGACTTATATATAAAAGTTGGCAAAGGTGAGCCTCTCTTCCAGGGAAAGAGAATAGTTAGTGCAAAGGCCCTGAGGCACATGGATCAGTGAGGAGGCCGGTATGATAGGAGTTGACTGGGAAAGGAGGATAATAATAAGAAATTACACCAGAGGGGAAATGTAAGCCAGATGACATCAGGCCTTAGTGGTCACTGGGGAACTTGAGCTTTTCTCTGAGTGATACCAGAAATCCTTAGTTAGTTTTGAGCAGAGGCATGAGAGGATCTGGTTTCTATTTTATTAGGGGTCAATCTGGTTCTTGGTGACATTAGACTGGGAGAAGAGTAGGGGGGGGCAAAGACAGAAATGGGGATATCAGGATTTTTTTTTTTTTTGCAAGAATCCAGGAAAGAAATGATGGTAGCTTGGTTAAGCACACAGCAGAGGGGAGGTTGAGAAGAGTAGAAAGTAGAACTTCTAGAAATTATAGACAGATTGAATCAGTTATGCAATAGAAGAATCATAAGCTATTCATGTGTTGTATGCTTTTCATTTAAAGAGTTAAAAGGAAGAATTTGCCATTTACAGGGATGCAGAGGGGAGTGGGTCCCCTTGTAGATGTGTTAAGTTTGAGGTGTCCCAGTGGTGGAGATGCTGAGTAGTACAGAAGAGTCTAGAAGGCAGGGAGAGATCTGGGCTGGAAATATACATTTGGGTGAGATCACCAAAGGAACAGCCACAAATGGAAAAGAGACCCAAATATTGAGCGGTGGGACACCCCAGTGTTATGAATTTGGAGGATAAAGGAGTCAGCAGAAAGGAGCTAGGAGGAAACCTGGAAGGTGTGGTACCTGGAGGAAGTGTTTCAAGGGGAAGGGAGCGATCGATTATGTCAAATGCTGCTGATGGGGTGAGTAAGATGAATACTGGAAACTTAGCCATTGAATTTAGCAACGTGGAGGGTTTTGATGAGCTGGGCAAGAGAAATTTCTCTGGAGGCAGAAGTAAAACCATGGTTAAAGAGTGTTCAAGAAAGAATGGGAGGAGAAAACTTGGAGACAGAAAATATAAATAGTTCTTTGAAGGGGGCTCACTATAGAGGAAAACAGAAAAATGGGGTGATAACTGGAGTAAGAAGTTGGGTCATAAAAGGGTTCTTTCTATTTAAAATGGGAGAGATAACGGCATGCTTTCACTGGAATAGAAATCACTTACTTGAGAGGCAAAATGGATGTAGAAGAGAAAAGTAAAAAATTTTGGGAGCAGTGTCCTTGAAGCACTAAGAAAAGAATGACAAGTTCCTCCCGTTGCATGGACCCACCTGCCTGCGTCTGTGCCCATAAGCGCAGCCTCCCCTCTGGTGCTGAGGGTGTCCTAACCATGCTCCTAGCCAAGGCCAGCTCTTTGCTTTGGGCACCAGACCTCATTCTGTCAGTCCTAATCAAGGACATTGCCCCCAAAGAGAGAGAGGGAGCTTTAGAAACAGAAATGCAGAAAATAATGCAATCTGTCAAAACAGTTTGCTTCTGTTTTCACTCGTGTCTCGGAGGGATTGGAAATCTAACTGCAGTAAACACATGCACGACACTCAAGGTTGGGTGTCTAGGACATTTCTCTTTGAGATGATGACAAAGTAGCAGTATTAAAATATTCGCTCTTGCATTTATTAATTACTATTGTTATTATTGACATTTTATAAGTGAGACAACTGAGGCAAAGCAGTAACTCATCCCAGGTGACAAGGTCAGAAATGAAGCCAGGATTAAAACCTGAGCATCCTTACTCTTTCCTCTTGTATCACGTTGATTCCTGGTATCTGAAGATGAATCCCAGGGTTGAAGAAGTTAGTGGACAGGCTGAGAAGAGGTGCAGGTAGGAAAAGGAACCGGGAAAATTGGGGTGCATCATGAAGTCGAGTGTTTTCTAGACTGTAGTTCTCATGCACTTGGGGTGCCAGTATCCAAGGCTTTGAATCTTGGTACAATCACAAGCAAGCTGAGAGGTCTTAAGCAGTTTATTAGACTTTTCTGGATCTCAGTTTCCACATTTTTAATACTGAGGATAATCATATTTACCATGAACTGTGTGAAGATCAAGGGAGTCCATATGGTGAATACATTGCACAGTGTGAATCTTTGTTTCTTATTTTACCTTACCTTACCTTTTCATTTTACCTTTGTCTTACCTTCTCTTTACGGCAAGTAACATTGATTTTCTGGTTATAACCATGATATAAAAGTTCTTTGTAAAATAAAGACTTATTTTTAAAAGTGAGTGCTTTTAAGGAAGTATAGGAAATCGAAGTATTGTAGATGATGTGCAAGTTTGGCAAAAATTGAGGGCCGCACGCATGCCTGCGGTCCTACTTGGGTGGCAGTTGTGGTGGGCAGGCCCCGAAGTCTGTGGCGTCTGCCATCTGGTTTTCCCACCTTTGTGTAATTCCCTCCCCTTGAGTGCAGACAGGATCCGTGACTTGCTTTTAACCAACAGAATATGGCAAGTGTCAGGGGATGTCACTTCCATGACGGTATATACAACCTCAGCCTACTGGCATTGGAGAGCTCTCCTCTGCTGACTTCGAGGAAGTAAGCCGCCCTGTGGTGAGACAGTCTGTGAAGGGATTTGTGTGCAGAGAAAGGCGGGGTGGCCTCCAGTGTCTGAGAGCTGCCCCCAGCTGACAGCTGGCAAGAAAATGGGGGCCTCACTCCTGCAACCACAGGGAAATGGGTTCTGTCAACACCGAGGGATCTGGGGAGCTGCTCTTTCCACAGTTACACCTTCTGATGATACTGTGGGTCCGACCAAGGCCTCCACTGCAGCCTGGTGATGCCAGAGCAGAGGCCCCAGCTAAGCTCTGCCTGGATTCCTGACTTAGAGAAACTGCGAGAGCGTTAATGTGTGCTTTTCAGCCTCTGAGTTCGTGGTGATCTGTTATGCAGCAATAAGGAACGGGGATCAGACCTGCCCCGTGCTCGTTCGTTTCCACCATTAAAAGCTGCGTGCTCTTGGGAAAGCCGGCTCATCAGCAAAATGAGGCTAATAATGACATCTGTTTCATGAGTTATTATGATAATTAAGTGAGATAATTCATATAAAGTGCTAACTCTGAACCTGTCATATAAGCATTTAATAAATCTTTATTATTATCATCATTACAGTTATCTTAACAGCTGAATACAGTGCATTAACACTTTTCAAGTAGTTTTTCAAGGCAAACTTTTTAGAAAATTTTTCTTATAGTTCAGAAACCTCTTCAAATGTAACCATGAGGAACAGCAGCATCATCAACTGACCATACATTGCTAATTTGGATTCATGAGTGCGATTAATGATTATTTTAATGCTCTTGGAAGAACTCAATACATTAGGTAACAAGTTTAGCATTATCAAGATTCAGACATTTACCTTCTTTCAGAAGGCTTGGTTTAGATTCATCAGGAAAGAAATTATGGATAACACAGAGCTAAAAAACTGTACTTAATTGCCCGTGTTAGTCTTGCTTTCCCCTATTCAAGGGAAAACTTCACAAAGAGGTTGGCATTTAAAGTGCTCCTCCAGCCCAGGTTGACCTCTGCCCCACCGGCTTCCCGCCCTCGCTGCCTTTTCTGTTTTCATCTGTGTTTATGCTCTGCAGCCACATCCAGGCTGTTGCTAGGGATGCTCTCTCAGGATCCAGAGCTTTGAGAATGTGAGGAGAGAACCAGGGACTCTTCCCTTCCTTCACCATGAAGACTGTGCTAACGAAGGTCTAAAATGAATGGGTCTCAGGACAAACTGAACTATCCAAATTCCTGTCCTTTGGTGCTTCCAGGCCTCAAAAGAGAGACTCAGACCTTACTCCACTTAGTTCTCTCCACTCAGTTCTGTGCCACCTGTAAGTATCACCAGGGGTCTCAGGTTGGGGTGAAGAGAAAGGAAAATTAGGGATAATCGTAAGCAAAGATGGAAGAAAGCAGATCTCCTGAACACTGAAGCTCTGGAGATTCCCTGAGGGACTGTCTTAGTCTGTTTGGGCTGCTGTAACAAAATACCCAGACTGGGTGGCTTACAAACAATGGAATGTTTCTCACAGTTCTGGAGATGAGCAAGTCCAAGATCAAGTCACCTTCAGATTTGGTGCCTGCGGAGGACTCACTTTCTGGTTCATAGGAAGTGCCTTCTTTGTGTCTTCCTGTGCTGAGCTAGCTCTGCGGGGCCTCACTTACAGGAGCAAATGTCCCATTCATGACCCACTCATCTCTCAAAGACCTCATCCCCTCATATTGTCACCCTCGAAGGGTTAGAATTTCAACATACGAATTTGGGGGGTACACAAACGTTCAGATCATAGCAGCATCTTTCAAGAGTTACCATTGTTGATGCACGCTTGCAGTGACCTTTTCAAAAAAGTGACATCTTAGGTAGAACTTCCTAAGCAGAAGCAGAGCCTGAGGTGGGGATGCTTGCTCACGTTGTTGTTTGGTGCGGTGCTCGCAGGGGGAAGGAGAGTGAGGGAAGGAGAAGAGAGCAGGGGAGAAAAGCCAAGCCAGGAATGCGCTTTCTGATCCAATAGGGAAGTTCTGGAGAAGAGCGTGCAGCATGGAGCTGGGTCACCTTTAAAGCAAGGGTCCCACGTCAGTCAGTCATTGGCTGAGGTCTGTGGAGGTGATAGGGGGGTGGGCTCCGCTCCCGTTCATCAGAGGGTGATTCTGTGGCACTCACTGCAGCTGGACTTCCGTGCTGGCCCCTGAGCATTCACTATGACTGATAGAGTTCACAGTGGAGATGCTGCCAGACCTGTGGTTTTAGTTGGTCCACCTGGACATCCCAGCAATGGGGGAATTCGTGGGGTCCTTGAAGGAAGGGAGGAAAGAACAAGTACACACAGGCATGTATTTGCTTCAGTGTACCCAGCTGCCCTCTAAGTTGAAGACCCAACATTGTAAAGGCAAAGATTCCGTGGGGCTGGTATAATCACTTTGGTGGCAGAGACTGTGCGTGCTGGTTTTCACACCCTGAGGACTTAACCCAGTGCTGAGTTTATGGAATTTTGATTTTGCTGCAAAAGGCTGTAAGTAGCTGATTTTCACGTCCATGTCTGGGTAACACTAATTAATTCAGTTCCAGGGTTTCTCAGCCTCAGCGTTATTGACACAGTGCAGGATAAGTCTTTGCTGCAAAGGGCTGGCCTGTGTACTACAGGGTATTTAGCAGCATCCCTGGCCTCCACCCACTAAGTCCCAGTAGCACTCCCTCAAGTTATAACAATCAAAAATGTCTCCAAGCATCGTCATCTGTCCCCAGGGCGGAGTGGGGCTAAAATCATCCCTGGTTGAGAAACACTGAGTTAGACCTTTTGACCCAATTATGTAGTTTGTTGCAGTATTCATGAGGTAGCTGGAGGAATTAAAAGCAACTGTTCCATTCTTTCATTCATGTGGACCACTGATCAAAGCACTGGTAACATCAGACTCTGAATCAGAAAAGAGACATATCTTTGAGGGGAAGGCTAGGGTAAGTTAAGATTGGCCTTTCAAACCAGACAACTGGGATTTAGATACGCTTAACTATTTCGTCACTTTCTCAGTAAATAACGTAAGACTTTTAACCTCTCTGTGCCTCTGTTTCTTCATTTATTAAATAGAAAATAATCCTAACTAATGGGGCTATTAGGAGGGTAAAATGAGTTAGTACATGATAACATGCTTAGAAGAGTCAAGCACATAATAAGTGCTCCATAAATGCTCCTTGGTGGTATTGATAAATAAGGGTGTGGCTACAACACTCTTTCCTAATATAAAGCATTAAACCTTATCACCTCTTGGACTGAGGGTCCCTGGCCTGAGTCTGCGAAAGCTGAAACTATCTGGTGGGTAGGACTCCACCCTTTTTGGTGTCCCCTACTACTGCCCTACATCAGCCCATCAGAATCACAGCCTTACTCTCATTGGTCTATTTCCTTAAGACAGCTTCATCAAATTGGGGGAAGGGGTGGTACCCTCTCCTTCTCTCTGTCTTAGCCTTTCTGTCTGTTTCTCTCCATCTCTTTTTCCATCTTTCCGTCTTCCTCTCCCAACCTCCACTACTTGCACTCTAATTTTTGAGACCCGTTAAAGATCCAAGAGCCTAATTATTGCCTCAACTGCTTTTGCTTGGTTAGGAAGACAAAGTGTAATCAAAACATTTCTGTTGCTAGGTCAAGATGACCAGTACAAAGTTATCTTGAGCTGATTTACTCAAAGGGTTATTCTAAACCAATTCATATTTCTTATGACTCACACAGACCCCTTCACTCAAGACCTCACAGCATTAAAGGAAATATATGACCATTGGACAAGGCACAGCTGAAGAACTCAAGTGATGTTATCAAATATTGTTACCATCCCACAAGCCCAAATATAATTCATCTGAAAGATCTTAATGGTCTAGAGTAAACTAGTCTGATATAAAGCGCATTTTGCTTTGTCATCGTTTATTACATACCAAATGTAGGCATCACATCGTTGCAGCTATGAAAGGAACTAAAGTCCTTTCTTTACAGTGTTTTGTTACTGTAGCTTTTACTACATGTTATGTTAAAGTGCTAAAAATTACTCCAGGTATATATTCAGGGTATGACAGTAATTATTTATTAACGAGATGGAGAGATTTCAAAGCTTCGAAGCAGTCCAGACAAACGTAATTCCATGGTCTCCTGCTTGTAATCCTTACAAATGGAGAACTTGACAAAGATAAATGGTGAGCTGAATTTTATTAACCCAGCCCGATCTACTTTAGTTGCAAAAGTGTTGATGCAGCACTGGCCTTTGAGGCGGGAACCAAGGCTTGATTCACTTTCTGTTGTTCATTAGACATCGTTTAAGAGCAATTGTTGGTACCTGAGGATTCCATTTCTAGATGGAGTCCTTTTTCATTTATTCGTCACATCTCTAATGAGTGTCTACTATTATTGAGGGAAGAGAGGCATTAACTAACTAACTAAATATGTCAGGTGTAATGAGCGCTGTGGAGAAAAGGTGCAGGAATACTGGGAGGGAGTCACTATTTCAATACAGGAGTCCAGGATGGTCCCTAAAATAATGGGTGAGCTGCATGCAGAGAGACTTAGGAATTTGCATTCCTAATTAGGTTTGTTTTCACAGTCATGGGCTGGGATGAGGGTAGGAAGAATAAGTGGAACAGTAACTGAATGAGGGGTGGGTGCACTCTGTAGGAGGAGAGGAACTGGCTGGTGTGGGCTGGGGGAGGGGGCAGGGAAAACTATGGTGTTTGCATCTAGCTGACCTCTTCCCAGGGCACAGAGCAGGGACAAATCTAGTGCTTGAGCATTGTTGGGACCTTTGGGGAGACCTGACTTGGTTACAACCCCCTTCCCTGACTTGTCCTTTGCAGTTTATCAGTTTAGGTTCCACCGCCTTGCGAGCTACCCCTTTTGTGGTCTTCTCGCTTTTGTCTATCCAGAAACTAAGGTTTCTTCTTAAAGTCTTCCCTGGTGCTTGTGACTGCTTGGCCCCTCTGTCGTTAGGGTTCTGCAGGAAGGCAAGCACTCTGTGTCTTCCAAAAATGAAGTGTTTAATGCAGAGGCTTACACCACTGCTGAGAAGGCTGGGGAGTGAAGGGCAGGAAGTGACCTCCAACTGCTTCCTGAAGCACCACACCGGTGGGTTCCTGCCTGACCTGAACGCTGCTAGGGATCTCAAGAATGCCTGAGTGTGGGACAGAGAGAGGGTTCGCAAAAAACTTAGCTGGAGCTCTCTCTAACTCACACAAATAACTTACACAACTATCTCTAGCAGCTTACCTGGAGGGAGAAATAGCCTCTTCTTTTCCACTTTTCAGATTTTACCTGAGTACCTCTTATCATCCCACAGGGAAGGGGATTCTGGGAAATGTAGTCCCAGCTCTTCTTGGCAATGAGAACAGAGACTTCAGAAGGAGGGAGCAGAGATGCCAAGCTGACAACAAATGCAGGGAGCAGCTGCCAGTCCTCCACCTAACAGATTCGACTGACTACCTGTCCCTTCGCTTAAGTTGTGCCAGCCCCTTCTCTGACCTACCCAAATGGCTTTACAGTTTAAGTCACAAATCTTACACGGCACTTCAAGGTGATGGTGGAGTAGCTTTCCCTGGTGTGTCACATGGGCATGGCTGCGCAAATGACCCACAGTCACAGAACCTCCCCCACACCCACGCTTTTGTTCTGATGCTAATACTAGACCTAGACTGTTCTTTGTTCAAGGAAAACCTAAATTCACTGAGACCAAATCTTTGAGAGTCAGACAGTAGCCGTCACACATCCACATAAAGAGACATCCATAAGTTTGTGATGCAAAGAAAAGAAGGAGAGAAGAAGGAAAGACAAGCTGAAAATTCCTTCCCTACAAGGATGTTAGAGTATCAGCCATTATATTCCGGGCGCTGTGCCAGGCAGTGGAGAATCAAAAATTAAAAAGTATTCCAGTTATCTGTTGTTGCCTAACACCTCCAAAACCTGTGACTTAAGACAACAATCATTTATTTCACTCTCAAACCTGCAGTTGGACTCAGCAGAAACAGCTTCTCTGTGCTCCATGAGGCATCAGCTAGCACAGAGCTCCCCGGGCTCTGGTGGACCCCCTTACAAGAGGGCTGCTGTGCATAGCTGGAAGGTTGGGGCTGGCTATCAGCCCGGAGCTGAGCCGTGCCTGTGGGTTGCGGGCCACAGTGCTTTTCCACGTGGGCCCCTCCATGGCTCCTCTGAGGCTGCTCTGCTTTCTGCTCCTCAAGACATGGTGCCTAGCTTCCAACGGAATACGGCAGACGTGCGTATTTGTGACCCGGACCCAGAAATACTTCTTGTGCTGCACCTCATTGACAGAGGCAGGGTCCGTGAAAGGCACATAGATTCCACCTCCTGCTGGAGAGTGGCAAGGCTCTGGAAGACATGGGATGAAAGCCGTTACCAGGGCCACCTTTGGATACTACAAGTGTCTTGGAGGAGCTCATGACATAGGTAATTAAAATACAGCCCGAAGAGTTCCTATAAAAGCCCTAAGGCAACTTCAGACTCTCCCCAGAGAGTTTAGAGGAAGGTTAGAGGAGGTGACCTGCGCCCTGCAGAATGAGTAGGCAGGAAAGTAGAAAGGCCTGGCCTTCCAGACTGGAAACAGCATGAGCAAAGGTGCAGTCGTAGCTTCTGACGGTGGCGCCGTGGCCGCTCTGTGCAGCTCGGCCTCCCCAGTTGGAGTGGGAATCCCGTGAGGACAGTGCGCGGCTCATCGTTTCATCTTGACTTGCACATTGTTGACGCTCATTGGCCATTTCCCATGAATATGATTTATATCATATAATAGTTCTAGGCCTCAATGATTGGACCGATACTAGTCAAATATGCATCTTTTAGCCATTTTTGTCAAAGCAATCTAACCTAATGCCATTTAGTTTCTTGGCAACCAAATTCATCCGTAGTACTTCCATTTAAGGAAAGTCATGGTGTTGCTGGATTTCTTTCCGGAGAGGGTGTTACTAAACCACTACACCAGTTATTGCCTGCAAACTTAACAGAGATCATGGCAGTCTTCCAAGAAGATGGTGTTCGTTGCGCACTAGAGTTTTTGTTTTCCACCTGCATTCTCCGTTCTGACTTTTTCTACATATGTTGAAACTGAAAGAGCTTAATAGAAGGCTGGGAGGAGGGAGAACCAGCAGAAGAATGAAACTGCGCTGCACACAATTTTCCTTGACCTTAGCAGTCCAGTGGGCGGGAAAACGACACAGTGAGACCTCATGTCCATTAGTGTTTCAGAAACCCATTAGGTCGCCTCTTGGGGCTTCTCCTCCTCCACAGTCTGTAGGTTTAGTCAGGATATTATTTGGGATTGCACTGCACTAAATCACTTTGGCATTCATTTGAGGCTGCCTTGATTTAGTTTTTCAGACTCTAATAAGTACTCAGGGGGTCTTCTGAAATGCAGTCCTTCGTTTAGTGAACTCATGGATATGTGATGTTCGAGGCATCCAATGTTGCTTACGATTGCTGGGAGGATCGCCCACTCTGCATAAACTCCAGTAAGAATGAAAAGCTGCTAGTCTTGATTCTTATTGTCAACAGTGTTTTATTGGGGTGGCAAAACAAAGATAAGCAATCAGCAAAGAAGTACTGAATTTTAGTTGTGATTTTCCTTTTTTCTTTCTCCTTTTCTATTTATAGTTAGCAAAGCTATACCTTAACCTTCCTTTAAAATGAAGTCTTTTTAGGGAAGGGGAATTCTAAGTAAACCATTAATACTTGGTGATAATACTTTGAGTTGAAACATGCTTTGAACGGGTTTAAATATTCCACAATGTCACTGGAAAGTATATTGAATATGATAATAGGCCCGCTGATTAATCGCCCCCACCCCCCGGCCAATTCTTTCACCATCATTTTATTTCCCTCATTGCTTAGCTTCAATTTCATAGTCCCTCATGATGACCGCTCATTTACAAGCACCTGAATTCTCTCATTCCTTTATTTCTTTGACTTTTTTTGCATGGCAAAGCCTTGACCTTGATCAAACCCCACCTTCTTTGGGCCTGCACCTGTGTGATTGAATGTTGCTAGAAAAACATGCAGCCCAGTCCACTTGTAATCATGACCACTGTCTCAGATAAGTGCCCCCCCCCCGTGGGGCTAGTGGGTTTACCATCCCCTCACCGTGTCCATGAACTAACTAACCACTTTCCTCCCTCCCACCTTCCCTTTCTTTGCTCCTTTAATTCATTCACTCATTAAAAAAAAATTCAGCCATTCGATAAAAATATAGTGCCTGGCACAATTATAGGCACTTATCCAGTGGCACTCACATTCTAATGGTGGGAGCAGTGAACAGTAAACATGATTAGTAAGTAAATAGCATAATGTGTTAGAATGGTATGACAAAGGAAAAAGTAGAACAGGGCATAAGACTACTAGGGGTGAAGGGATAGTACTTTTAAGTAGGGTGCTGGGGGAGGGGTTCAGTGAAGGTGGTATCTGGTCAAAGAGTGGGCGGGCCAGGGAGTTGGGCAACGGTTATTTCATACTTGCTCCTCCCCCCTCCCCCCCCCCATCTGCACCACCCACCCTCACTCACCAGCCCAGCCTAGAGCTTCACTAATAACCTTGCTTATGCTCTGATAGACATGAGAAGCAATCAGACAGGGTCTTCCGCCACTGTCCCCACACTCTCCGCCTCCCTTCTGGGATTACGAATGGAATGTCCGCTGCCATCCCGGGAGCCCTCCTGCCTTGCGCTGAATCCCTTCCCATTTCACCTTCTCTTCGCTCCTGTAATTGTCTCCCCTCTCTCCTGCATCATCCAGTTTTCCTCCTTATTCGGTCATTACAAACATGCTTCTGTAACTCATATCCTGAAAAGAAAGACCCCCTGACCCTTGTATTCTCCTCCAATGACTGCCCTGTTTCTCTTCTCCACTTCACAGAAAAATCTTGAAAGATTTGTCTAGCATCACTATCTCTGTTTTCTTGCCTGCCAGATTCAATTTTTTGTTGTTGTTGTTACTCAGTCTGGGCTTTCTGCCTCAGAAACCTTCTGTAGAAACTGCTTTTATAGAGGTCGGCTATGAACAAATCCAGCGGTCATGCCATTCCTGTTATCTTACTGGCCTTGTCAGCAACATTCACCCGCAGAGTGGCTTGTTTCCCTTGGAAAAATGTTCTTTTCTTGACTCAGGAGACATGGCGTACTCTTCTGAATTTCCCCCTTCTTCACGGGCCCTTTGTCAATCTCCTTTGCTCTCCCTCCTCTTCCATTTGACCTCTAAATGTGAGAGCATCCTAGGAGTTGGTGCTGGGTCCCCTCTCCTTCTCTCCCTCTCCCCACCCGCCGCTGTGATCTCCTGAAGTTCCATGCATGTCTTTTCCACATCACTCAAGTCTTTGTCACCTCAGAGGCTAAAGGCAACAGAGTTTAGTTCTTGATCTCAGGATAGGAGGGAGAAAAGAAGTGCACCGCACTTGTCGTTACCAGGGACCCAGCGTTAGGCCAACTTCATCCAGACACCTGCCTCTGTTGCATGGAAAGGTAAATCAACACCAGCCTTCAAGGCTCCTGCTCACAGCTCAGTGGTCACAGCTCATCCTGTGGCTCCAGCCTGCTGCAGTGGGCCAGGAAGCTCAGATACCCACTGACCTAAAGGAGAGGAGAGTCAGATGCCAGAACACACGGTCACCTACAAAAGATGGTTTCAAAGGCATTATCTAATACAATATTATATATTAATATGTATAATATATAAAGACCTAACATAACACTTATGTAGAATATTACTATATATTATCTAATAATAAATGTAATTAGCCCTGTAAAGTAAGCAAAGGAGTGATATCATCATTATACCAATTGGGAACTGATGTGAGTTGAGGTATAATTTATCAGCTACATTTTTCTGTTATTAACATATACGAGCCCTGTTTCTTGACAGCTTTTTAATAACATTTAGCTAAAAAGAACTTTGTAAACTATATTGCCACATACATCATTCTGCATTCTCTAATGGTAATCAGCATTCCACCAAGAGATAAATAGAATAGGCCTAGCAGGGATATCATAACCTTCTAAGAGCATTAGAGAGTATTTCCCAAGTTAAATTACAACCCCCCGGCAGGAGACATCCACTCATCTGTCCTTTCTGGGTCACGCTTTTTCACGGCCGTGAATCACTGCGGCTTGCAAAGGGCATAATGTTGTGTGGGTTATTGATTGGGCCATAACCGTGTATAGTTATCAGTGGGTTGACTATTTGTGATGATATAAAGCATAACTGTGATGATATAGTTGTCCCCAAGTTCAACTTATCTAATATGCTGCCTTGAAGGAATAATGAAATGCTAAGATGATCTCTAACAAGAGTAAGAACTTCGGAGTTGCGTGGATCAGAATTGACATTGCTTACTTCTAAGGACAGATTTATGACCACATGGAGGGGGCATCCAGGAGGGAGCGTTTTCTCTCTTGTGTTCCTAGGGGAAATTAGACCAACTTCTGTTCATATTCATCACATTATTTGTACGTATAGTAGTTGTTCAGTTGAAATGCAAGTTCCCTGAGCTCCGGGACCATGTTCTTAGTCTTCTCTATATTTCTAGGGGCCAGTATAATGCCTAGGATGTACTTGAGATTTTTTAAGGCATTTGTTGAGTGACTTTAGGAGTGCTTATGTTGTGAGGAAGATAAGACATTTGCTTTACACAATAACTCTACTGTGATCCTAAGTAGATGATGGAGGAAGGGTTCTCCCCATCCGCGTGTACTCATTAGCACTAGTTAGAAGATACAGTTTCTCTTCCTGGTGACCTTGTAGACAAATGGGTCCATATGCCTACTCCTCTCCAGTCGGCCAGGGGCAGAGGCGGCGTGTGTCCCAGTGACACCCTCTGAGCTCTGCCTGCCTTCTAGCACAGTTACTCAGCAGCGTGAACCGCTGCATCACTACCGTGAGCTCACCTGCAGTGGGCGTGTAGCAAAATGAGAAATACACCTTCATCCTATTACCAGTCAGTAGAAACAATGTAATTTTAGATTTTCTAGCAGCATCTATAAAAAGTAAAAAACATGAAATTTATTTTAATGTTTTATTTAATCAAGTAGATCTAAATTATTATCAGTTAAATATGTAATCAACATAGAAATTAAGGAGGTATTTTACATTTTTTCAGCCATTCTAAGTCTTCAAAATTTAGCGTGTATTTTCCACAGACAGCACGTCTCAAGTTGGGCTCACTATATTTCAAGTACTTAATAGCCACAATTGGTTAGTAGCTACCATAATGATGGTACAGCTCTAGTTAAACCACTGACATTTAGAATTATTTGTTGCTGCAGCCTAATTTAGCACATCCTGACTGATACAACAAACATTCATTTTCCTCAGATATCCTGATGCAGTGATTTTTCTAGGCTTGATGTAGGGATTATCAGGGTTGATGCAGAGTAACCGAGATCATGTCGTATCATTGTTCACTTAATAAAATATTTGAAAATTTGTGCTACACAGCTCAGCACGCATTCTCCCCTGATGGCAGCCTGGAGGAGTTTTTCCTTGAGCTTCTTATGAATTTAAACCATGTCAAAACCTTTGTAGTGGCAAAAAGATGGAAATTTTTGGTCTAATAATAGCATTTTAACAAGCTAATCTGTAATGTGAGAAAGCTACTCATATCTAGATCTCAAGATGTTCATAAATTAATTTAGGAAACATTCATTCTCAATGAGAATGTACTTAGTAACATACGGGGTGCTGGGAATATAGCTGTGGAGAGGCGGTGCAGTCTCCTAGAGACATTCATGAAGTACAGAGTAGGAAAAGTAGGTTGATAGTGTGAGTCTGTGAAACACAGTTTATTCTTTTATTATTATTATTGTTGTTGTTGTTGTTGTACTATTTATTTGTATTACAACAGAATTGATTAAAATATGACCTGTATTAGTTTTCTATTGCTACATAAGAGATTATCTCAGACTTACAGTTTTAAAAGAACATGTTTATGATTTCATGGTTTGTAGGGGTCAGGGGTCTGCATTCAACTCAACTGGGTCTTCCAATCAGGACCCCTTAAGGCGGCCATCAGGTGTCAGTCAGAATGCATTTTTTCCTGGAGTTCAAGGTCTTTTCACATGTTTACTGGCAAAATTTGTGGTTGTTGGTCCGAGGTCACCATTGTCTTGCTGGCTGTCCACCAGGGACTTCTTTCAGTTCCCAGAGGCCACCCATGCGTCCTTGCTTTCTCAGGCCTTCTACGACACATCAACTCCCTTCTTCAAAGCCAACAGGAGAGTCTCTCGGACCTCAAGATTCTGTTTTAAGGACTCATCTGATTAATTCAGGCCAGTTCAGGTTCATCTCCCTTTGGATTAACTCTTATCAGTGGATCAGCATCCCAATCACAGGAGTGATAGCCCCTCATATTCACAGTTTCTGCCCACACTCAAGAAGAGGTGGTTTTTCAGGATGTGTACACTGGGCAGGTGGGAGTCTCAGGGGCCATCTTAAAATTCTACAGCCATATAACTTGAAACCTGACAGAGCAGAATTTACCAGAAAAAGGAAGGCCCCTGTTACTGTAACCCAGCAAGAGAAAAAGCAACATAAGATAAGGAAGTGGCCAAATCATGCATGGCCTACTTTAGTGGTTTTCAAGAGACCATGGGAAACCATAGATCGTATGCATTTTTAAAGGTATATCTGATATCGGCAAGCATATACAAGGGAAGAACAGAACTGGGGGGAGCCCAGCCACGGGACTATTGCAGTCAAGGAGATAGAGGATAGTGGCTTAATGGAGGATGGTGGCAGTGGAGATGGAGAGAAGTGGATGGTTTTGAGAGCAACGTAAAAGGTAGAATCAAGAAGACATGGTGATGAATTGGAGGTGGGACAAGGAAAAAAGGAGTCAGAGGTGACCCCCAGTCAAGTCTCCTTCCATCACCATTTATCCCCCCTTTACCCCCTTTTACCTGGCCCTAGCCCCCACTTCCCTCTGGCAATCACTGTACTGTTTGTGTCCATGATTCTGTCTGTTTTTCTTTTTGCCTAATCCTCCACCTTTCTCACCCAGCCCCCAACACCCCTCCCCTGTGACAGCTGTCAGTGTTCTCTGTATCCACGAGTCTGTCTCCACTTTGTTAGTTTATTTTGTTCATTGGATTCCACATGTAAGTGAAATCATATGCTACTTGTCTTTCTCTGATTGGCTTATTTCACTTAGCATAATAATCTCCAGGTCCATCCATGCTGTTGCAAAAGGTAGAATTTTCTTCTTTTTTATCGCTGTGTAAATGTACCACTATTTTGTTATCCACTCATCTACTGATGGGCACTTGGACTGCTTCCAGATCTTGGAGATTGTAAATAATGCCACAGTGAACATGGGGGTGCAAATATTCTTTTGAATTAGTGTTTCAGGTTTCTTTGGATATATTCCCAGGAATGGAATTGCTGGGCCATAAGGCAGTTAGTTCCATTTTAAATTTTTTGCAGTAACTCCATATTGCTTTCCACAGTGGCTGCACCAGTCTGCATTTCCACCAACAGTGTATGAGGGTTCCCTTTTCTCCACATCCTCTCCAGCACTTGTTATTTGTTGATTTATTGATGATAGCCATTCTGACACAGTGAAGCGATATCTCATTGTGGTTTTAATGTGCATTTCTCTGATGATTAGTGACACTGAGCATTTTTTAATATGTCTGTTGACCATCTGTATATCCTCTTTGGAGAGTGTCTGTTCAGTTCATTTGTCCACTTTGTAACTGGAATTTTTGTTTTTTTGGTGTTGAGTTTTTAAGTTTCTTTTTTGTTGTTCAAGTGCAGTTGTCTCCATTCCCCCCTCTATTCCCCCTGCCCCACCCATCCACACCTCCCACCCTCGATCCTACCCCCTTTGGCTTTGTCCATGTGTCTTTTATACATGTTCCTTGATGACCCTCTTAAAAATTTTGGGTATTAACCCCTTATCAGACATATGAGTGACTGTGTTCTCCCAATCAGTGTGCCGTTTTTTTTTTTGTTGTTGTTGTTGTTGATACTTCCTTTGCTGTGCAAAATCTTTAGTTTAATGTAGTCTCATTTGTTTATTTCCCCTTTTTTACTTATTGAACCATCTACTGTACAACCATATCAGCTTGAGAACAACCCTGCAAGGTGGGCATTGTTACCCTCACTTTATGAATGGGAAAACTGAGGCTCCTGAACTAACATGCCCAGAGGCACATGGGTAGTGAGTGACAGAACCAGGCTTCAAGTTTATTTTTTACCTCTGGCCTTAACATTCATTTTAGGGTGCAGAGGGAACCGTATGCACTAATACCCTTGGTTGCAATAGGTGACTCAGCATTTTCCCAAAAAAACAAAACAACGGAATTGAATCCATGTTGGCCTCAGCTTCCTCTTGTGGAGCAGCAGCTCTGAAGCCCAGCTGCCTTGGTGGGAATCCAGGTGTCTTCCTCACTCAGGGTGTGACCTTAGCCAATGTACCCATTCCCTTTGTGCTTTAGTTCCTCTTCTGCAATCAGTCAGGGGGCGTGATGATGCCTGCCTCATAGGGCTGACCTGAAGATTAGATTATTTAATGTGTTCAAAAGCCCCCAAACACTACCTAGCATGTAGTAAGCACTCACCTCCACCACTACTATTTTTTTTTTATTCAAGAGGCTTATCTGAGTTCTCAGTTGGAAATTGATATCTCCTTTCTCGATCCCACCAGCATTTAGGGGTTTGCTTTTGTCTTACTACCAGGGTTATCCAGGTGGTTGCCTAAAGGGATGCAGAACAGATGCGAGAGGCTACCCTGATTTGACCCTTTGAGCTCGCTAAGTGCAGCTGTCAAGCATATGCATATATGCCTCAGGCTCTTTGCCTTTGACTCTTCTGTTTGCTCCTCTGTTTGCTCTGGCCTGGAATGTTCTCTTTTAGATCATGGAACAGCCTTTCTCTTCACTGTCTTCAGGTTTCGCCTCAAATGTCACCTTATCAAAAGGCCTGTCTACTCTACTTAAAATAGATCTCCTTCTCATCATTACTTTCTATTTCGTTACCTTCTTTATTCTTCTTCTAAGCACAGAGAGGTGTGTTGATTGAGGGTCTGTGTCCCCAATAAAACTTGAACTTAATGAGGCTAGGGATTAAGTCTGTGGAATGTTGATGAATAAATGAATGTCCTTAGAGGAACACATAGATGCTGGGTCCTGGGGAGGGACAGGAGACAGAATTTGGGGCCTTGACTTTCAGGCTTTCTTCTGGTTTAGCCTTGTAGTCAAAGACTGGAAAACCCTTCCCAGAAACCTGTTCCTTATTTGTTGCCTTCCCAGGTTATCACTTGGATGAGTGCTGTGATCTTCCCACCATGTATGGTGTGGCCCTTCTTGGAGATGATAATGGCTAACGTGTTTTTAGATGTACTGTGTGCATCTTGCCTGTATTATGTCATTTAATGCAATTCAGTAGATAGGTATTGCTATCATTACCCATTTTATAGTGGAACAGACTGAGGCACAGAGAGGTTCAGAAATTTGCCCACGTCACAGAGCCGGTAAGAGGTAGACATATGAATACGAATATATGCAAGCCAACCTTGGAATCTGCATTTCCAACTAACCTCTGTGACTCAGCTCCCTATGTGGTTCTGGACCTCTACTCTCTCCCAGAGTGACCCCATCCAGTCCTATGGCTTTAACACTGTCTGCGCCCCAGCCACACTTTGTGTCTCTGGCCCCGACTGCTCCCCTGAGCTCCAGACTCATTCGTCTAACTCCCCACAGCACATCTTCTCCTAGGTATCTTGAACTTAACATTTACAAAACTGAACTTATGATCTACCTCCATGACCCTACTCCCAAACCTGTTTGTCCCTCAGTGTTCCCTCCTCAGCAGTGGCGTCAGGGGCTATGGCCTGTAGGGATGTGAGATGGATTTGCTTGGATTAGATTAATAGCATGCTCTTTTTCCTTTTGCTAACTACTGCCTTGTCTAACCTTCCCGTACTAAATGTTGACGAACCAAGGCAAGGACCATGATTTATACACCTTTGCATTCCTACCATCTAGTATAAAAGGGGTTCAATGTGTTCTTGTTGAATGAAGGGGCAGGAGAAATGTTTTCTGTGGATCATATCTATTTCTACTCCAGGTAATTTCACTGCTACTACTTAATTTCTCCAGTTGTTGTTCTGAGGATATTTTCCAAACTTCTCTAAATGGTCATTTTTCTTCTCCCCAGTGTGCTAACCTAAGGGATTTTTATTGCAGTGTGTTAATGAAACAACTCCAGGTTTCAAAAAAGCAATTTCTCTTCACTTTGGCACTCTCCTACTTGGATTTATGTGGAAAGAAATAATTAATAATGAGGAAAAACCTATTTAGAAATAGTAGTGTAATCATTCAGCAGTAGAGAAAAGAGTGATATGTAAGCCATATAATTAGCAATCACTGTTTCACATTTGTTTTTTCTGGGCTGAAGTTCAGTTCCTCCTTGAAAAACTGATTACAGATAATAAGCCTTATGCATACCCACCAGCACACACACACACACATGTGCACACAAAGCACATGCATGTACATGCACGCACAGGGCCCATGAATAGACAGTCGTCATCATTCAAGGGTATTCTGTTAACATTTGTTTTCAAAATGATCAAAATAACTTTTAATGGTCTCAAATCAAACCTCAACTCATTAGTAGCTTAATTTTCCTTTTCATTTTTGTTGCTTTGTTTTCTAAAATATGAAATTCTTTTCAGATGAGTTTGTATAAACTGATAAAGGGACAATTCACAGATTACGCATCTTCAGTGCATGTACAGAGCCATAGATTTATTTCAGCCTCAGAGTTTGTTAGATACAAGTGACAAGGGAGTCGAGGGATGTGAGTGTGGGCTCAGCTCTCTCTGGGACAGATGCGCAGTCTGGAAGTAGGGTTGCTGGCCCTATTCTCTCCCTCCTCTTTAAGACATTAAAGGAAGGCCTCTCTCACAAAGTTTGTGTGGGACTAAAATGAGATAATGTCTGGCAGCGTTTTCAAAGTTACAGAGCCCTAAAAAAATTAAGTGGTGGCCTTATACCTGTGATAATTGAAATAATAAGAAAAATAAGTTTTTTAGAATCATGCTGAATGAATCAAAACAGCCACATTTTTTATGCAGAAAATGGATATGATCCCACGTTAGGATTTTAGTTGATTCAGTATTCAGATAATGAACTTGGCTTTTCCACGTACAGAAATGTGGCATTTTTAAAACGTACCCTAAGAGGAATATACTAATGTATTCTTCTTAAGGTTTTCATACATTCATGGGGACCTATAAAATGACTATCCTCCCACATGATTTTTTTATTTTCTGTAAAACTAGCTATCACCACAATTCCATGAAGAGAGTACATTCTAGATTCTATGCTGCTTTAAATAAAAGTTTGGCTGATTCCATGAATCAATCACATTCCCATATTGTTTTCCTCATTGTACCTTTTTACTGTTTTTCTCCTGGATGGAAAAAGAAGCAACAGTGAGTGTAGAATCTTGTAGCCAAGCTAGGTGAATTTAAAGAATTCTATGGTTGCAATTAAAATTTCCAAGTGAAGAAGCCACAAAACCTTCCCATGAGCTCTTGCCCTTGGCTACTTGGCTCCGAGCACCCTGTTCAGGGAGGACTGAATGTAATACATTACTAAGCAGAAAAGCAGTTTGTGCAAAGAGACGCAGCCCTGATCATCATGTCTTCAGTGGCTAGCGGCTTGTCCGTTTTCTGGATGGTCCCCTCATTCGCAGTGACTTGCTGTGTTGGCTCCAAGAGTCATTTCAGCAACCATCACTTCCTGCTTCCCGGGACCCCCAGCCTTCCCCCCGGCCGGGGCTGACTGTTCACCTGTCACTGGCCACATTCATGACTCACACAAGTATTGGTTGTGTGCTTCCTCTGTAGCAGGCGCTGTGCTGGGCCCAGAGGAATCTACCATGAATAACAAAAACATTCATTCCCTGTCCTCACGGGGTGTACAGTCAGGGGCCTGCTTGTTCTAAGCTTGAAGGTAAAACCTCATCTAAACCGGAACTACCAGAAAGTTTGCTTTTTCAGAGCAATATCAGAGCGTGTCCCCCACCATAGTGGATTGGGGCCCTGGCTCTCTTCCCTGTGGGAAATTTAGCCTCACCAGAGTCCTAAGAACATTGTAGCTGACACCAGTTTGATTTTTATAATATCTCAAGGAGTTCTTATGAATTAAGTACAGTATTTATAAGCCCAGTAAGAAGACCCTGAGTGAAAATATGAGAAATGAATTATAATTGAATATCATCTACAACTGAAAAACAATTTCCTATAGCACAGAAGCCTAGAGTTGAGCTTCTGTTTCTGTCAGCCGTGTAAAAATATTGGATTGTTTCTAAATAGCACTATAAGGAGAGTTCAGCCACAAAGGTCTAAGGTATCTGTGAACATTCTTTTTTGTTAATTGCTGTTCAAGTACAGTTGTCTCCATTTACATCCTACTACCCCCCTCACCCATCCCTACCTCCCCCCTTAAACCCACTGCCTTTGACTGTCCATGTGTTCTTCACACATGTTCCTTGATGCCCCCCCCCATTATCCCCTATTATCCCTCTCCCCCGACCTCTCCGGTTACTCTCAGTTTGTTCTTTATTTCAGTGTCTCTGGTTGTATTTTGCTTGCTTGTTTTATTTTGTTGATTAACTATAAAAGTTTAAATGGCGTGCAGTCTGGAAAGCCCTGTGTGAGAAAGAGGTGGATAAACCATCGGCCACTGGGCTAACGTACACTGGTTTGGCTCACTGGTTTCTCATCTTTACTCTCCTTCCTTCCAGCCTCTGCCTTGGAAATGGTGATGTCCCTTTGGCCAGAGTCATAGGCCAGAATCTGTCGGGAGGTTATCAGGGTGGGAATACCTAGTTTATTTCCTCGTCTAAATTGTGTGCTGATATAAAGTCCACGGAAGGCAAAAGTCCTTTTCAAAGGACCCCAAACCTTTGCCTTTATTCCTTCTGACTAGTGTTTTCAGATTATTAGGATATGTTCCCACAAGTGGACTTGCTGGGTCAAAAGACAGTTCTGTTTTTAATTTTTTGAGAAAGAATACATGCACCCACCCCTATGTTCATAGCAGCATCATTTACAATAGCCAAGGTCTGGAAACAGCTCAAGTGCCCATCAGTAGATGAGTGGATTAAAAAGCTGCGGTGCATTTACAGAATGGAATACTACATAGCAGTAAAAAAGAAGGAACAACTCTTACCTTTTGTGACAGCATGGATGGACCTGGAGAACATTATGCTCAGCGAAATAAGCCAGCCACAGAAAGACAAATACCATGTGATCTCACTCATATGTGAAATCTAGTGAACAAAACAGTGATGAACAAAATAAAACCAGAGGAATGGAAGCATAGAAGAGACTAATAGACCTCATCGGGGAGGGAGGGTGAGGAGGACTGGAAGGGATTTGCCAAAGATTTTATGTATATATATCTCCCATGGACAGACAACAGTGTGGTAAAGGCCACCGGAGTGGGGAAAGGTGGGGTGGGGGAATGGTGGACATCTGTAATAGTGTCAACAATAAAAAATTAAAAAGCCAGGTTTATGAAAAAGGAAATGCTTTGCCTGATTCTGAGCCAGGTTTAAGTTTCACATATCTTAAATCCCTCCATCTCTACCACCACCAGCTTCCCTTAACCTGAATAACTGAGAGCATCTCTCCCTCTCTCTGCTTTCCCGGGAACTCTCCCTTAGTGTACATTTCCCACAGAGCACCCAGCACGATCTTGGAAAACCCAAATCCAAATGACTTCCTCATGTTCCTAGGTTAAATTCAAACTGTCTTGTGAAGCACTGCACACTCTGGCCCCTGCTCACCTTTCAACCTCTTCTCATGCCAACTTCACGGTTAATACACTCCAGTCACTCTGCTCTCCTTTCTGTCCCTCAAACACAGGCCATGCCAAGCAGCTTCCCAAATTAGGGCCTTTGCACCTGGAACTTCATTCCATGCCTTTTACCCCTCTGGGGCCTTCTTCACATCTTAGCTCACAGGTCTCCTCCTCAGAGAGACCTTACCTTGACCTCTAATGTGTGCCCCCACCCCATAATTCTTTTTTCCATTACTTTGTTATCTTCAAAACACTCATCACTATCTGAATTCCCCCCTGCCCCCTGCTTTTAACTTTGCCTATCCTTTAAAAATACTTTGGCAGATTGTAAATGCCATCGGGCTCTTCGGTGCCTGGCACACTGGTACGTTTGTTGAATGAATACATGCACAGATAGTGGCTCAACTTATTGTTGAAGAGTAACCTGAACTTAAACTCCATACAAGTTCATACCTTCTAAGTTACAACTCAGTTGAAACCACAGGAGATTTGGATATACTTTTCAATTTAGTTTCTTTTTTTCTGTTTCAGTCCTCCTTAATAAATAGTGACATTATCTTTGTGAAGTTGCATGCCCCGTGGGAAGTGCTTGGAAGATATGCAGAACAAATGAATGTAAGAATGCCCTTCAGGTAGGTGTAAATGTATTTTCCTCATTCTGTCTGCTGCTTCACTATAAACCTAATGTGTTCCTCTCTCAGGACAAATATAACTGAAGTATAGACTGGAATGCTGTTAGAGAAGAACACCCTTCAGATGTTTAGGAAGGGCAGTAGGTCTTCATGGCCAATAATGATTTCATGGCTTTTGAGAAAATCTCTGGCGAATCCATTCCTTAGCAGTTGGATATGTCAGGTGTCTGTGAAAAGAATCTTCCGAGTGGCATCTCCATTTCCAAAGTGCCATGTTTGGAAGGCTTTGTGCAGCTGCTTTGATGAGTCAGGCTCTGGGCATCAGTGGTGCCGGGCAAAGTTCATGGACCTCCCTGACCGGTCCCTTCCAGGGGGGGGGAAAAAAAAACACAAAAAAACATCAAAATCCACTTCCATAGAAACAAGCTCAAGAAATTTCATGAAAGTGTGCTCTGTTTTTTAAAATAACCATTTTTTTTTTATTTTAAAAAGTCAGTTTATAAATACTGTGCAACCACAGGCATTGTTATTAATTTCAAGAGGAAGAGAAAATACTTTGTGTGGATGGCTTAGTTATTTAAAGGGATTAATTTGCCTCCATCCCACAGTGAATATTCTTGTTTTCCCTGTAGGTTAAGGAAAAGTGATTTTCATTTGCTAGATAGAAATAAAATAAAGTACTGAACTTGAAAGGATAAATGCCCAGATGTGTGGGAAGTCCATAATGGAACCTTCTAAAGGAGGCAGAGGGTTTCAGAACCAAGGACAGTTCCAGAGGGACTAGATCATCACACACTTCTGGTGTGCGGTTTGCCACGGAGACCAAGTCAGCCAACAGGAACTGGGCAAACTGGTGCCGGTTCTAAAATGTACCTCTTAATTTAGCTGTGGAAAGTAATAGAGACAAAGATCCTGCTACATTCATAGAGACAGAAAGGAACTAGGGACACATTTAGGGAAGGGCGATTTCCGTTCATAGTCCTGTAATATATCTCCCTGGTGTACGCTCTTTTCTTCATTGGCCATGATATTCGAACGTTAAGTCAAAATAGAGGCTTGGATTTCTAGCATCTATTTGCCTTGAGGCAGAATTCTCAAAGGAATTGAGATAAACAGAGTTCTAATCTTTGGGTTTAGTTTTGTATTTAAAATGTTGCAAAGGAAATCTAAGAACCCAAGGATTTATATATATAAAATCACTACGAGAGAGAAGGATTATCAATTTAGTTTCCACTGGAAATTGCTACACTGCAATTATGATTAATTAAAGCCAATGCTATAACTATGTAATATGGATTCATACTATATCACACATAAGGGCCACTACAAAATATGCTTAGAGAATGTCACATATCAGACCAACATCTACTAGCCAACAAAGCCAAAAGTCTACCTGTTGGTAAAAGCAAGGTAGTGAAACCTAGTGAAATTGATACCCCCTCCCCAACAGAAATCACAAAACCTTCTGGCAGAACACCTGTCGGGAGCCAAGAACCCAAGCAGACTGTGGAAACTTGAGCATCGTGAACCTGGAGCAAGTTCCCTCAGCTCCCAGCAGGATTTCCTGTCCGGAGGACCCAGCCACGTCCTAGGGGGCACTTCCTCGTGCTCCTTTCCTAGCGGAAGAGTGCTGCCTATAAGCAGTGTTAATCCTTCCTGATGTAGCAGTAAGAGAATTCAATCCAAGCAATAAAATGAAAACCATAAATAATGAATGTTAATCTTTTTAAATGTAGGAATTCCTGTAGCACAACAGTTTTAGGAGAAAACACTATTAATGTGTAGACACGAATATGCCTCATCCTCATTAATATTGATGTGATTTGACCTGAGCATGGCTTTACTTGATTCAACTAAATGCAGTTAAAATTTATGCTGTCATCTCGTCCAACATTTCAGACACATATCTCTAGTCCAAGGAAGATAGGATTTTCCAAAGTGGAACTACCCTGCCACATTATTTCAACAAAGTGTGCAAACATCAGTTTGCCTGAGTGCGAATGGCCTAAATAATCTTATCTGTATCTATTGTTTTCTGCAGACTACACTTCTGAATCCCAGGTTCAGAGTGGACCATTATTAATACATCATTATTAACTAAAGTCCATGAATTACTTTAGGGTTTACTTTTCCTGTGTACAGCCCTATGGGTTTTGGTAAATGCGTATGTCCTGTATCTAACATTGAGGTATTCCATAGAGTAGTTTCACTGTCCTAAAAATCCCCTGGGCTCCATCTGTTCATCCTTTCCACCCCCCACCCACCACAATCCCCAACCCTGGCAACTGATCTTTTTATTGTCTCTATAGTTTTACCCGTTAATAACATGGATGTGTTTTTACGTTTTCATAGACATGAGAAATAGTTTGGGGAGTATAAACTTTCCATTTTTTCAAAAATGAGGTAGCTCTGTAACAGCTCAGAATCCATATGAACCCCCTCTATTTCATGACTACTCCATTAGTTAAAGCCCAAAATATGGAACGAGAGGTGGCATTTTAATAAAGCAGCCAATGTATGTGCTCTTCATTCCACTATATCCAGAATTTTCATTGGTAATATTTAAACAATGCAGATACATAAAAGTATGACATATTCTTATTAAGTTCAATTTAATAAAAGTATTTTCCTGGATCCCTTGGTTTACATTGTTAATTCACCTACAACCAGGGCTGCTAGTTAGGCAGCATGGATATTTCCAGCTGGGTGCCGATGATGACCAGTTCGTGTTCTTCCCGTTCTGGTTGTAAAATGTCTATATTTTTCTATTACCCCTGCTTATAGCAAATGACAGAAGGAGACTGTAAATTTCTAGTGCTATATAAATATTAATTAGTATAATACTGGTCCATTAAGTTACATACATTGACAGCAGGCTGGCAGCCCACCTCTGCATCCCTGAGAAAAAGGTGATCTCAGCTGAATTCACACCAATACCAGTTTCTCCAAATCACTGCCCTGTACAGGTTTTGTAGACCAGTGAAAACCATAAAAAAAAAAAACAAAAAAAACCTATGGTAATGAGGAGAGAGAGAGGAATATGCATGGAAAGTGTTCCGTAAGATTTCGTGACTCAAAAGCGCAAGCCCTATTTTCCCTCTACATTCCTCACTGTTAATCTCTTTTTAGTTTTTTCTTCTTCACCTCTTACAGGCTTCTATCTTCAATCTCCTTTCCTTCCTTGCTAGTTCAAACTGTAACTGACGATGGGTTTTCTTCTCGACTGGCTTCATTTTTGCTGTTCTTCCAGGAGAAAAATCTATTACCTGCCCCGCCGGTACAAGTTCATGAGCAGGTTAGTAGCATGCTCTGTCCTGGTAGTGCTTGTCTGGTCTGTTGCCTTGTGTGCTCCAACAATGACAAAGAGGAGGGACCTTTGTCGCCTGGGAAAGCTGGCTGCTCTGCACATTCCAAAAATAGCTATTTCGGCTGGGAAAAAAAAAAAGCAAAGATGAAAATGGCCATCCCTCTCAGAGTGTTTCCTCTGGGTTATCTGCACTTGGGAGGATGCAGTTCATCTGCAGGGGTGTTTGTTTTTGTTTGTTTGTGTAAGACCACTCTATTAGATAAATCACCGAACATCCCAGCTGTTGAGAGCATCTTTGGCCTGAATGTTGTTTTTTTTTCCCCACAGAAATTCCTCTGTCCTCTATATCTTGAAATCTTGAAGTGCAGACAGTCAGCCTCTCAGAAAGCTGATGGCTGCCAGGTACCCCCATGGGTGGGGGCCTCCTATGTTGTCAGTATTTTGTTAATAAAGTGTGTAGGTGCATTAACTCACCCCCCCCCAAAAAAAAACAGAATCCCCTGGATGAAAATTGCCCTTACTATACAGTGTGTCTTTCCAAAGCTTGTTTTTATTGCTTATTGAGAAGCCGGGAAGGAAAGGGTCAGTATTTTGTTAATAAAGTGTGTAGGTGCATTAACTCACCCCCCCCCCCAAAAAAAAAAACAGAATCCCCTGGATGAAAATTGCCCTTACTATACAGTGTGTCTTTCCAAAGCTTGTTTTTATTGCTTATTGAGAAGCCGGGAAGGAAAGGGAAGCACTCATGATGTTCTTTGTAACTCTACTTTTGTTTTCTTTTAATTAAAAAAATGTTGATGGCGGTTTACATTCAGTATTATTTTGTATTAGTTTCAGGTGTACAGCATAGTGCTTAGACAATTGTGTACTTTACAAAGTGTTTCCTCTGATACTTTGAGTCTGTTATGATCATTAGCCATGTAATTTAAAAATTTAATTGGTCTTATGTGACCATTCACACTGAGCTGAGCTGATGCTTAAACTTGGAAACCACTATATCTCTCTGAAAGTCCTATACTTAATTCAGTTCTGTGGAATTTAGGATTCAAGGTCATCCTATTTGTGCTCTGCAAAGGAATAAGTAAGATGATTGATAATTTCAGTGGGGCCACTCAAGTGCACATACACTGAACAGAGTGTGGTTTGAGAACTGGCATCCGGGGAAATGAAATGTGGTTTCCCAAGATTGCCCTGTGCAGCAGGCTTGTCAGCAGGTCTTTCTGTAGGCGGTCATTGTCACATGTGAATTCACCACAATATAGATTAGTCCCTTGCGACACGCCATATATATTCTGTACAAGCCTGATGCGATTCGTAAGCCTGTGTCAGTAGTTCTCAAACTTCAGGCAGCCTCAGCATCACCTGGGGGACCCGGGCCTCATTCCCAGAGTGGATGGCTCAGTAGGTCCACTGTGAGGCTGGAGAGTTTTCACTTCCAACAGGTTCCCAAGTGAGGCTAATGCTGCTGGTTCTGAAAGTTGCTTTGCAAACCACTGGTCAGTATGATAGGCCCATCTCCACCTTCTCATTAAATTAAGCATTTGCCTGACTGTGGATGGAGTGAATTAAAACCCAAATTAAGTAAAACCTGAAGGAAACACAATAAAGAGAAGATTCTCCCAATTTTCATGGCACAGTGGAAATATATGATCTGTGCATATTATTGGATTTCAGCCTGTTAAATGCAATACATCCCAGATGCTTAACGGAATAGGGAGTGGGGAGAATGCTTACTCTTACCCAAATTTTCCAAGCAGCCTTTATTAAATATTAAACATAAAGCCTATCTTTGAATAGGCACTAGAAGACTTTGGGCAAGCTTCTTTACATCTTTGAGTCTAAATTCTCCACATTTGTAAAAAACAAGGATACTAATTCCTACCATGTAGGGTTGATGTGAGGCCAGTGCCTAGGATGTAGTAGATCTTCAATAAATAGTATCAATGATTATTTTATGTAGTATTTATAATAACAACCTTAGGCCTTTTTGTACCTCCCATTCCCCTTCTGCCTCTGAACTTGTTACCCATCTCCTCTCTACCCTCCATTCTGTTACCCCATAATGACTAGTCCACCAACTGTTCCAA
The DNA here is from genome assembly GCA_039655065.1 of Glossophaga mutica. Lineage (NCBI taxonomy): Eukaryota > Metazoa > Chordata > Mammalia > Chiroptera > Phyllostomidae > Glossophaga > Glossophaga mutica. The sequence continues at coordinate 16,201,376 of CM077304.1, read as the reverse complement.
TTTTGTCATTTTCTCCACTTAATCTTCCCTATTCAGGCCTTGTCCACTTCCCACACAGTAACCTAATTTAAAACCAAAGGGTCATTCCGGGTGATGTTCCCCCTCCTGTAATCAATCTCTCAGGTTCTACAGATGCTGCCCCAGAAATACCTTTGAATCCATATACTATTCTGCATTCCCACTGCCATTGCCTTAGCTAAGCTCTCATTGCCTCATGCCCATTTTACATCAACTGATCTTCCTCCTCTGTTCTCACCCCCTTCCGTACTCTCCTCTGGTCATCTCCCTAAGTAGAAAATCTGATCATGTCATTTGTTGGCTTCACCATAGTGGGAAAATAAAGTTAAAAGTCTTCGGCTTTAAACACAGCCTTTATAAATTGTCTTCGCCCATCTCTCCCCTCCCATAACTCTGTGCCATCCACGTTGAACCACTTAGGGCTTCCAAACACCTTATATTTACTTGGGTTTATGTGCCTTTGCATTTTGTGGTCCTTTAGGGAGGTTCTTTCCCATCTTGTTTACCAAGGTAATGCCCACTCAGTCCTCAGAACTCAGTCCACATGGTTGGGCATTTTGACCAGGATAAATGATGCCTTTTCTCAGTTTTCCCATTGGCACCCTATGCCCCCATCAGCCTGTGCTACAATCTATGTAGATGTCTTTCTTTCCACCTGGACAGTGTATAAAGGCAAGAATAGCTCATCTAACTCTATATCCTAGCACATAGTAGGTGGAATGAGTGAATGAATGAATGAATCTCCATACACATCTGTGAGTATTGGAGTAGAGGAAAAGTAGTGCTTGAAGAAAAGCATAGAAAGACCAGGTCTGCTTGAAGTGTCAGACAGATTTAGGATTGAAACATGTGCTAACACTCTGGGCACTTAGGGCTTGAAAAAAATTGATAAAAGGAACCATGTTCCCTGAAGGTTGAATAGGACATCAAGTCCTGAAGGCCTGCAAAACTGATGGCAAAACAGTTGAAGCTAGAGGTAAGGCTAGAGAATACAACTTGGGGGCCAAAGGCTTGGATGTAATGACTTCAGGCAAGGGAGTGGATAGAATTTCCCAGGGCAGGATGCAGAGAGGGAAGAGGAGAGGGCCAGTGACCATTCCTTAGAAACTCTACATTAAGGAGACAGGAAGAAAGGGGAAGAGCATGGAAAAGAACAATTTAAGAAGTAGGAGGAGAACTAAGGGAGGGCAGTGTCAGGAATGAGTTCCTGCAAGAATGGCTGCTCTCCAGCTACTGATGAAGGATAAGAGCTGAGAATCAGTTTCTGGTTACCATAGTAACCACCATGCTAGCAGTCTCCGTGGAGTGGTGGTTCGAAAATTTTTGCATGCATCAGGATCACCTGCAGGGCTTTTTCGTGCTCAGGTCACTGGGTCTATTCCCAGGGTCTCTGAGGTGAGGCTCAGTAATGTGCTTCTCCATCAAGATCCCAAATGATGCTCATGTTGCTGGTCCAAGATGACATTTTTAGACTGATGGCCACCACGTGGAGGAGGGTAATGGAAACCCAACTACAGCTGGTGGAGAACAGATAAGGTCTGGATGAATTAGAAGCATTGACGGTTACTACTATCTTGATGAGTTTTATGGCGGAGGAAAGGAGAAAGAGGGGATGGGATTTAGGAGCCTAGAGGAGAGAAGGAGAGGGGTGTGTCCCATTGTCTATCCTCCGTTTGCGTAGACGGAAGTTTCGAGTGAATAAGAGCTTGGAAAATCCTCATTTCTAGAACTGGAAGAATAACTTCCTAAACACTGATCTCTGGCCTGGAAAAGTCGATGCTACTTTGAGTGCATAAATGACAACCACAGACGAATTTAGGCATTAGATGGCTCTAGAAGATTCTGAGGGTTGGGGAGGGACCATCTAACTACAGTGGTATGACAATTTGATTCAGAATGGCCTCTTAGGATAAATTTTACTGCTTACCATGTGGAATGAAATTTTGGACATCCCTGTGGTGGTATAACTTGGTGAAGCACAATATCTGGTGTGAATTTTATTTTATTTATTTTTTTTTCCTGGTGTGAATTTTAAAATGCAGTTTGTCAAAATGTTGTGTGTGTACTTGAACTCTTGCTTTCACCCCTGATCAGGCTGATTTGGATGATGAAGAGTGTCTGTCTCTTTGTGGCAGGGTCTGATACTACAAACTGAAAGACATGCGTACCGTTTGTTGTTCTGGTTGTATACCAGTGATACAATATCGATTTCCGATACTCTCCAATTCTCGCAGCATACCAAGTATGGACACTCACTTTAGCTTTTAGTTTCATCCATATAAACTATATCTCACTTTATTAATTCATGAAAGGATCCCTGAAATAAACCTATCTCCTTTAAGGATAAGACAAATGATATCATTAAAAAGTTTCTGAGCCGGCAGAGAAAGTTATCTTTTCACAGATATCTTTATTTTATTTTTTTTTAAATATTTATTTATTTATTTATTTTTAGAGGGGAAGGGTAGGAGAGAGGGAGAAGGAGAGAAATATCAATGTATGGTTGCCTCTTATGTGTCCCATGCTGGGAACTGGCCTGCAACCCAGGCATGTGCCCTGACTGGGAATCGAACCGCGATCCTTTGGTTCACAGGCCCGCGCTCAATCCACTGAGCTACACCAGCCAGGGCTCTTTATTTTAAATAGTCACCTGACTCCCATAAAGCATACTCATGTAGTTCAGACATATGTTTTTGGAGTAAATGCTCTTTTCGTTTTTTCATCCATATACTTGGTCTATTAGTGCTGCTTTGACTAATCTTGGGGCAGACTTAACAGGCATTCTAAGTTACGTCTCCAACGAACAGAGGGAATTTATCATCTTTCTTCTGCCTTGCAGTTTTTCCTTCACCAAATAGTACAGATGTAGTCTGTAAAAGAGTGAATTACAAAGTAACCTGATTGTCGTGGGTGGCATGTAGCTGATGCCTCATTACTACTCATTCCCTTCCCTCCGCTCCCCCGGCCCGCTCCCCTGCACGCACACGCTGCCCGAGGTTATCCTGTGCAACTGCTGGCAGAATGAATGCTGGACTCTGCTGCATTGTACATTCAGCACAGTGGTAATCTTATCAGATGAGTACGCAGGCAAAATGACACAATGCTTTCTTGTATAGTTCCACCCCAGTTTTAAAAAATTAATATACGTTAATGTTCCAAAGCCTATGTACCCTTCTATAAGGTATTTAGGTTGTGTCCCAATTAGTAGCCTTGTGACCTAAAAAAGAATCATATTAACTTCCAAAGATCCCTAACTTCTATCCAAAGAGAGGCTGTCAATACGGGGGCATTGGCTCTAAGAAGAGGAAAAAGAAATCCAAGCCTGCGGGTGTCTAACTGTTATCAGTCCAGGAGGGCTTCAGTAACAGCAGTGTAGGGCTGTGCGTGAAGTCTTCATTAAAGGAAAGAGAACAGGAAGGAAGGAAGAAAGAAAAAACTTACTCGTATGTTCCCTCTCAGCCTATCATCCCCGAAAATGTAATTTAACTGTTTGAAACGTGATGCTATTATTATCATATTCTGGTCTGGGGAAAAGCGGGTGTCCCTGAAGTAACCTGTTTCATTTCACTCAGCCTAATTAAGTTGTCATTAGAACAAACTCCCCCCTGGGTGGTTAGTGGCTCAAGGGAAAGGCCTTTGTCTTCTCCTTTAGGGTACACTCGCAGCATCCAGGTTGGGACTTTGCACACAGTAGGTAACTTATAAAGACCTACTGATAGGTTAGCATGGGGGTAGTGAAGTCCTTTGCATGTGGCCTTTTCTGTCATCATCACCACTCCTAAGGTTAGGATTTCTCCCCTTTACAGCTGAGGGACCCGAGGGCCAAAGAGGCTCCAGCAGCACCTTCCCAAGGCCTATTTTCAAGGCCCACCTTGGGGAGGCCCAGCACGGCTGGGGGGCAAGACCATGCCCATTTGCTTGTCTTGTGCTACCAGCTATTTTCAGCTACCCAGAACCTCACCTGCCACGAACCAGCATCCGAACTTACCTATAAAAGTTCTCACCTTTCAGTTCAGATATTAACTTGTTATATCCGACAAGTTAAGGCCAGGAGCGCCCAAGTAGACGATCCATGTTCTCTTTATTGATTTGCCTGTGTAGACTGTAACAGGGCTTTTGCTTAGTAAGTGGCAGAAATGGAACAAAGTGACAATGAGTCAACCACATCAGTGCCAAAGCATTAAGCCAATGTTTTTTCTTGTCCCTATCAGTGGAGACTTTATTAAGTAAACCCCACTCCTACACTGAAGAGGCAAATTGGGATGCTTCCTGGTTGGTTCGTTTCTCAATTTGTACCTAAGTGAATTTCAGGACTGCCTATTCAGGGAAGTTTAGTAGGTGTGAAATGGAAGCACAGACCTCAGTATATACAATTGAGGACCCTAGTGCTAGAATTTCCATGAGAACCCTTTGCATAAAAGTTCAGTCATCATTTTCTTCATTCTAGATACTACCACTTAATTCAGTGTTTTGTCCATCCCAGGCACTGTGCAAACACTTGATGTGCATTATCATGTGCCATCCTCACTACTGCCTTATACAATGAGTATGTTAGCTCAAGAGGAGTTCAGTTACCCACCCAGCATGGCGCTCACCACTGGCCAGCTCTACATTTGGATGTGAACCTGCCTTTTGCTGATGCCCAAGTCTTTCATTCTAGATGAAAGGTTATCCATTATGCATTGTGAAAAGGAAGGCTATTTATTAACTCAAATTTGTTTAGAATGATTTAGCAAAAAAAAAAAAAAAAACCCCACAATTTATTTAGAAAAAATTGTGTATTCTTACACAATAAACTTCAATCACCTTGAAAGTACTCTCCACTTCATGCAATACATCTGTCAAGAAGGAGGACATACAGATGGCTCACAGACATATGAGAAGATGCTCAGCATCACTAGGCATCGGAGAGATGCAAATTAAAACCACAATGAGATATCACCTCACACCTGTCAGAATGGCTATCATAAACAAACCAACAAAAAAATGCCTGTGAGGATGCACAGAAAAGGGAACCCTAGTGCACTGTTGGTGGGAATGCAGACTGGTGCAGCCACTGTGGAAAACAGTATAGAATTTCCTCAGAAAACTAAAAGTGGAACTGCCTTTTGACCTAGTGATACCACTGTTGGGATTATACCCTAAGAATCCCTAATCACCAGTTCAAAAGACCCTGTGCACCCCTACGTTCATAGCAGGGCTATTTGCAATAGGCAAGTGCTGGGAACAGCCTAAGTGCCCATTAGTTAATGAGTGGATCCACTGCTCAAAACAGTTTTTGAACTCATTGATTTTGATGCCTTTTAGTACTTCTGCTGTTTTTTGTTTACCTCTTCCATATCAGCAAAACATGTCCCCTTGAGGACTTTTTTCATCTGGGACCAAAAAAAAAAGTTGCTCAGGGTGAGATCCGATGAATAGGGAGGATAGGGCCTTGAGGGGTCATGCCGTTTTTGGTCAAAAACTGCTGAACACTCAGTGCAGTGTGGCCAGGTGTGCACATAAATCACCCATCATGAAACGGACAAGCTCATTGAAAGAGTCTTTAAAAAAAATTCACTGAAGCCTAAGCAGCCTCTCACAACAATGCCAGCTGGTACATTGATGCAGATGGGTTTCTAGAACACTCACCTAATGGGGGAAGCTTGGACTACAAGGGGCCCACCCTCCAGAAGATAATTCCAGTTTTTGGGGGGTCCCCCCCGCAAGTCACAACCAATATGTAGTATCCAAAAAGCAGCAGATGAGGATACTAAGGCTCAGTGAGGATAAAAGGCTTGCCCTTGGCTACACTGACATACAATGGTAGAGTGGGTAATGTAACTTGAGTATCATGCTTTGCAGCTTGGTGACTTTTGCACTTCGTGTTTCTTCTTTGCATAATAGAAGGGGACCCTCAGTGATATCTGAGTGACGCAATTTGGGGACAGGAGTATGTTTGCAGGAGAACAGCCAATTGTTCTCCAGCTACAGAGAGACAGACCCTTGTTCCCAGAGCCACCTCACTGGCAGGTGGGGACAGCATGTGGAACATCAGCTCCAGCACTGGGAGCCAGGCAAGCTGTGGCCGGGTCTCCGGGGGAAGGTCACACCGAGATTGTTGTGAGAGGTGCATTGGTTTCCTGTTGCTGTGGCAGCACATTCCTGCAAACGTAGCTGCATAAAACAACACAAATTTCTCATCTCACAGTTCCGCAAGTCAGAATTCCAGGGAATGGGGACATAACTGCTTTCTCTGCTCAGAGTCTTCCAAGGCTGAGATCAAGGCGTTGGTCAAGATTTATTTCCGGACTCAATTCAGGTCACTGGCACAGTTCAGCTCCTTGCTGTTGTAGGGCTCTGTGTCTTTACGGCTTGTGGGCAAAGGTCATTCCCAGCTCCACTGCCCGCCCTCTGGCCCTCTTCATCTTCAAAGCCAACAATGGCTGGTTGAGTTCCTTTCACACTTTGAATCTCTCTGATCGCCCCTTTTGCCTCATCTCTCCCATCTCCAGGTGGAGAAAGTTCTTTGCTTTTAAAGGGCTCATGGGATTAAACCGGGTCCACCTGAGTAGTCCACACGCTCTCCTTAGTTTTAGGTCTGTAACCTCGCTCCCATCGGCAAAGTCTGCTTTGCCATGTCACATACCACTTTCCCAGGTCCTGAGGACTGGGATGCACACAGCTTTGGGGGTCCATTCTGCCAACCGGAAAGGAGCGCAGACTGCTGACCACGTTTGATTACGGGTTTCTGTCATTGTGAGGAGGCCATAGCATGGACCAGCGTGCACTATGGCACATGGACAATCTGTGCCTGGTCCCCCTGCTTCTGCTCAGGCTGCCCCAGGGAAGGCCAGACCACAACCCCAAGCCCCAGTTAGTGTCTCAGGGGTTTTAATCTTAAAATATCTTTTGAATATCTTTCTTCCACAATAGTGTTTGAAAAGCCCAGTTCCTTGGTTTGCTATCACTTTCACATCAGCCTCCAGAGTCCTCAAGTTTTTAATAACGCTACTATTTCCCCAGTAGCTTCTCCGGAGCATTCCTTGCACACCATCTTTTATAAACCTCCCAACAGCCCTGGAAGGTCACAGTGATTATAATGGTGATAACGATACTCCCATTTAAAAACACTTGGCAAATAAGGCTCCAAAAGGTGAGTGATTTGTGGAGGCTCACACGGCAGATAAGACACAGATCCAGGATTAAGACATCCCCACTGCCTGGCTGGTGTGGTTCGGTCGGTGGATTAAGCCCAGGCCTGCGAATCAAGGCATCCCCACTGCAAATCGCAACTTCTTTCCATGATGCCAAGCAGCTTCCCCTTCCTTCCTTTTCACTTTGTCTTGCTCCTCCTCAGTTTTCAATTAATCAATCATTTTCATTTCCTTGTTCTACTCTGTCTTCGCCATCCCCACGCTTCATTTAAGTTGCAGTGCTACAAGCTGGTTGCTGAAAGCTGCCATTTCATTTCCATAGAGTGTTTATGCCTGATTTTTCACAGCTTTATTTGTTGGTATCCACGCTGAGTCCTGTGCCCAGCTGCATTTAATTCACAGCCACTGCACGCAGAGCCCAGATTCCGTGCGAATGTGGGTTTTGCACAGTGCAATCCAATCGGTGCCACAGACTGGAGATGTGCAGGTGGTAAAAACTCTATTATGGAAACCCTCTGAGCCAATGTCCTCTTTTTTTTTAATTGAAGTAAAATTTTGTATGTAACATATTAGTTTCAGGTGTATGACATTATAATTTGACATTTGCATACATTACAAAGTTATCAGCACCGTAAATCTAGTTACCATCCATCACCATACCAGGTCCTCTTTCTTGAATGAGTTTTAAGGCAATCAGGTAAAATAAAGCTGAAGGCCATGGGGGAAAAGCCACCAGCTTAGACTAGGAAAGTCTGATTTATGATTCCATTTAAGGACTAAGTCATTGAACTTGGGCAAGTGATGGATGCTGATGAAGCACAATTAACTTTGAATTGCAAAGAAAAAAAGACAGCAATGTGAAGAGACAAGCTGATCACTCAAATTCTTATTTTTGAAAAGAAAAAAAGATAGTAATAATAGCCAGTGCTGATTGTACACAACCCACAGTTCTAGAGACTTTATACACGTATCGGTTAATCATGACAACCGTGTGAATTTATCATTGTCATGCCCATTTTACAGATAAGGAAATTGATACACAAAAAAGCTAAAATAACTTGCCCAAGGTCACACTGCTAATATTTACAGAGCCAGGATTCAAATCTAGGCAGTCCTAGATTCAAATCTAGGCAGCTCCCTGTCCTCACTCACAGTCATACTGTTTCTCTGAAACTCGTCCTTCACTAGATTTTAAGCATCTTTTAAGAGGATAGTGGTGTGGCGTGGGGACCAGGAAGATGGAGGAGATGGGAGCTTTTTTCCATTGTGAGGGCTTGAGGCCTTCCCAGTCTACTGTGCTTTTCTGACTACGTGCCCCCGGGGAAGACTCTACTTCTGTGTGCATAAGTGGTGGGGACTGGCCCTCTTTTGAGAGGAGGGGCCTAGAGAAGCTGAGAGCTTCTCTCCAGTTTGAACATTCAGGGGTTCTGAAAAACGACAGCCACCACCAAGTGGAGTGGCGGTCAGGTGAGGCTGGAACAATGCTGAGAATAAAAGAGATGGTTAAAAAAAAAGTTTGCTATTATTTTTCATTTTGGAGTTGATTATTAATATAAAATAATTTTTTCAGCTGGGTGTTTCACTGAAAAGGGTAAATTGCCATGTAAATCTTTTTAAAAATTGGAAAAAAGCAAACCGCACCCAAGTTCCATGTGTTTTCAGTGAACAGACTTAGACGGCATTTAGAGATTTTCTTCTTCAGAGGGATCTGTCCCTTCTGTAGCCTTCATGTGACAAGTTCTATTATCAGCGACCTTGACGGGGTGATTCCTAAAATCAGGAGTCCAAAATCTGCACTCTGGCCCTGGCTTTACTCATTGGTTGGGTGTTAGGGGTTGAATAATCCCCCCTCTCCACCATGGATCTCTTCCGTTATGTGTAAAATGAGTATGGTACCTGTTCAGTCTGCCTCACAGAGATGCTATTGGATATGTGTTTTTTTGGGGGGAAAAACCTATTCTATGGTATAGATACAGGAGTAGAATAGTCATTTTCAAGTCTGCTGTGGTTTTGCCCCTGTCAGTGGGTGCTGTGAGTGATTGAGAATCTTGTCACTTGGAAGCCAGATGTTTTCATCAGCAGAAGTCAGAGGGGATGGGAGGTAGCCAGTGGGAAACTGTGGCTTGAAAACCACATTTAAGGCACTTCTGTTCTCCTTGTCTCGGCATCACGTGTGCTGTGTCCAGAATGCATGCATGTCAAGGTGCCCTGGCCACGTGAGAACCGTGTGGTCAATGTAAAAACGAGTGCTGTGAAAACGAAGGAGCCTGCTGTCTGCTGGGAGGGTTCCGGGAGGGTGTGAGAGGCAGGAAGCAAACCATGACACCAGGCTGTGTGCACAGTCCACCCACGGGGATGAGCTGTCAGCCCCCCTGCCCGGAGTTAATACGGCCCCAGCTCTTCCCTAATCAAGGGAAAATGAAAATTTCCAAGCATAGAATGAGTTACTAGAACTTGCAGAATATAAGAAGTTAAGGTCTCTGTTGCTTCTCTTGAGGGACTGTCCCCTTCCTTCCCAGAGCCCCCCAGTCTTGTTGCGACTCTGGTCCTTCCCTGGCATCACGCCTGGCAGGGATCTCATAGACATCGAGGCCCCGTGAGAAATCAGAAAAACACAAGAGTCGTGGCTCCCTTCTGTCCATCTATAAACTGGGGGTGTGGGTTTCAGAGGTGCAGGGAGAGTGCCCGGAATGTGTGGTGTCATCATTACGGCCCTGGGGAGACTTCCCACCTGTGTTACCGTGTAACGCTGACATTCTGTATCCTTTTGGTTTTGCCTTTCATGTACCACAGGATCGATAAACAAATAAGCAGGTTTCGGAGATGGTTACCTAAGAAGCCAATGAGGCTGGACAAGGAGACACTGCCAGACCTGGAGGAGAATGACTGCTACACTGCCCCTTTCAGCCAGCAAAGGATCCATCAGTGAGTGTTTCCGCGGAAAGCCCTTGTCTCACCAAGGACGAGCCATTGTGGGAGAGCCTTCTCCTGCACGCCTTGGGCTCTCTGTCCTGTGCAAGGAGTGACAGCAAAGGGCCTTTCTCCCCTGAGGGCCCCGTGAGTGTTCATATCCTGTTTATGTTAGTCAGGGTAAGGAAACTGCTCTAACCAACAGTCCCTACATCTCAGTGGCTTAGCACAATAGGACACACGTTTTCATGTGTGTTAAAGGATGACCTTCTGCATGGTAATGCAGAAACCCAGGTTCCTGCCTTGAGGCTCTGCCCATCCCCTGTTCTCAGAGGCCCCTGCAGGCTCGTTGGCACCCACCAGTGGACAGACAAGCTGGTCTGCACCTTTTCCCATTGGAAAAGGGGTTGTTGGTTGGTTTGTTTTAAATCTGAGTTCACGTCTCAGGTCCCCTTTCTTCAGCAACTGAGTTGCCCTAAGAAAAGCCACGTTACCTGGCATCTGGCTTCCTGGCTCATCTGTCAGACAAATCTCTGAACAATAAATAATCACTTTTGACATACAGGGGTGGGGGAGAAGTTGGCTAAGAAATTGAGCCTTTGAGGACTTAACAAAAGTCATAGAGAATTGACTCTGAAGCTTCTGAGATAAGAAAGCATGGCCAGATGGCAGGGTTGGTGGTAGGAGAGAAAAGCCTGCCAACGATGGTACACAATTAGGCAGAAACAGCCTTTTCGGAGGAAAGGGTAACCCAGGCCAGCCTGGACTCTCTCTCAGTCAGGCTTCAGGAGTTTCTGGCTCTCCCTGTGCCAGCCAGAGAGACAGCCTTAGTAAAAACGACTTATCTGAGGGGAGGAAAGAGGCAATAGATTAAAAAAAATAGATTGCTGACTTTGAGAAAAAAATAAACCAGATGGCAGTTGTTAAGTTGCAGAGAGCACAAGGTGGGGGCACATTTTAGCAAAAGAAAATTAAAGTCTCTGAACTTCTAGAGAGGAAAGGAGAGAACAATTACAACAGATGTTTGTGCATCAAAATAAATAAAGCGTAATGCAAGGGAAGCAATTCAGTAAGCCCCTGAAGTAACCAAACCCTAGATCCCACAGGTCAGAGTGAGGCCCACCCAGCTACCTAAACGGGTTGTTGAACAAGACAGGAAACTCACAGCTCGGCCTCAGAGTCCTAGTTAAGTCTTCCCTGGGAAATAAGAACTGAGAGGGACTTCCTGTTAACTGGGAGATCAGGACCTGCAGGTGTTCTCCTAAGAGAAAAAGACAGATGAAAATTACTTTCCTGCTCTTACTTGAATCCCTCATCATGTGTATGTTGTTCAACTCGAAGTTTCTTACACGAATAATTGTTTGGTTTAAAATTCCTCTGGAGTAAAGTCTGACTCATATCCAGATTTTCCCTCTGCTTCTCCCCCACCTGAGAGAGTGCCTAGCACAGTGCTTGCTGCCTGGATGGCTGGCTGGCTGGACGAATATATGAATAGGAGGATGGAGGGAGGGAGGGAGGGAGGGATCACTGAGTTACATGGTGTATACTCAGGGATTTGTTTTACTTCAAAGATGTATATAGGTAAATGGGAAAAGAATGGGATGGATGGATAGTTGAAAAGATGGATGGAGAAATTAATGAAGTATATGGCGTGTGCACTGGGGTGTTGCTTTGCTTAAAAGGAATAAAGATAAATGGAAGAGGAACTAGATGGATGGATAGGTGGACAGATGGATGAGGAATCAATGAAATGTGGTATGCGCCTGGGTTTTTGTTTTACTTCACAGATACATAGGTAAACGGAAGAAGAAGGTTTCCTACTGCTCATCTTCATGCTGGTTCCATTTTTCTGATGTTCTTGCTTCAGAAAAAATTTCTCAGTGTGTTCCTGAAAGCCAGAAGCTAGGTGCCCATCGGGCTCTCTAGGTATTAGAACCAGGAATCACATCTTGATAAGTGTTTTAAAGTATATGGTGAATGCAGACGGTAGCCTGTGGAATAGGGGCCTTCGGCCCTATCTCTTACATACATGAGAAACCTTTTCTGACGTGTCCCGGTATTCATTCACTGAGTAACTGGTTCATTCAACAGCCACTAGTTTGGTGTCTGCTTCTTGTCAGGCAGTGCCTGGGTGCGGAGAATATACAGATGCATTGTGCACAATGTTGACCCCAGCAGAGTAAAGATGGAAGACCATGCAAAATAATTATAAACTGTACAATGGTGTGACTTGAAAGACAGGGTGCTCCGTGCTCCAGATTTGTTGGGAGGTTGCTAAGAGATGAGGGTTGGTCAGAAGAAAAGGCTTGAGATGGGTCTTGAAAGACAACACTTGGCCAGGTGGGTAAGGGGCGGGGGGTGGGAACAAATCTCAAGAAGAGAGAATCATGGAAGAACAAAGGTCTGAGACAGAATGGAGTGTTTGAAGAACTACAAGTAGTTTCCGTGGATGGGAATAAGGTGCGAGAACACCTGGCATTATTGTTTAAAAACAAAACAAAACAAAACAGTGAGCAGTAGAAGAGGAGCTTCCCAGGCAGGAGAACTAAGGAAAAAGCCGAGGAACAGCCAGAACGAAGGGAACCTAAGACCCAGACCCACTGGGACCAAGAGGACAGTTTTATCATGCACTTGGGAGATGAAAAGTTCAACAAGGTCTGGAAGGCTGTGGGCAGTGGGGATTTCGCTCTCTTTGAAAATTGTCCTGCCGCTCGGACCACGTCCCTTTAACCAACATGTATATGCAGCACTCGCAGAACGCTGGCTGTCATGTTGGAAGCAATTGTTTGGTGCGGTCGGAAAAACATTTCCCTAAGCATGCTGTGGGAGCGACGTTAGTGGCTCTGAAGCAATCAGAAGTAGGTGGTTAATGAGCTTTGGGGGTTATGACTTGGTCTTCTGGTTTTCCAAATGCAATTCAAAATCCCATGCGATTTCTTGGTTTTGCAGAATGTTTGATACTGTGTTTGTCTAGGAATAGAAGAGAGTAATCGGTGTCTGTGTACATAAATGTAGTAGAAAAAGAGACAGAATCAGAAGTTTAATAAAGAGTGATCAAAGTGGGAAAAGGCCTTAAAAACATTTTGCTCTCAGAATAAAAGCCCAGCCTCCTCAGCGAGCTCACTCACCCCTGCCTGCACCTCCACACTGGTGTGCTTTGGCGCCACCAAGCCACTTTGAGCTCCCTGGACTCCTGTCTGCACGTGCCCTTCCCTGTGTCTCGAAGACCCTGTCTCTCAGGCTCCCTTCCTTCAGGTTTCATCTGAGATATTTCCTTCAGAAATTCTTCCAAGATTTCCAACCTCCACTCCTAGTTCTGGCTGATGTGTGCTGTGTCTTGGTAATGCATGTTTTCCTGTTACAGCTCTTCATTAATAATGCCACATCAAGTTTAATTGCTTTCTCCTAGACTCTAAGTTCCTTGAAAAGACTGTGTCCACATCATCTTTGAATCCCAACATTGGTGCTTAATAATGATTTGTTAAATAAGAAAATAAATGAATAGACAAAATGAAAATAGAGGAACCATGGGTAAAGAATAAAGGCGAGGTAAAGTTAGCTCACTGCACACTCATCTCAAACCAAACTGAAAACGTCTTCTCCCCCAAACACGGCCCGCATTCATTCTCCCCTATCCCGTGAACAGCACTAAGATTTGTCCAGTTGCTGAAATGAGAGCCCGGAAGATATTCTAGGTGCCTTCCTCACCTTCGCTTCCCACATCTTAGCAATCCCCAAGGGCTGATGGTTTTCATCCTAAGTTTCCCTTTAATTCAGCAGCTTCTTTCTGTCTTTACCACCATCACCTCACTTGCAGAATCTAGAGATACTATAATAGGTCTGCCTGGCTCTGTCCTCGCCCACCTCCAGTCCATTCTCGCAAGTGCAGGCAGAGGGACGTTTTCAAAATGTACATCCGGTCACATCACTTCGCCCTGTTTAAAAACCTTAGAATAAATCTCAGAATTACTGAGATGACCAACAAGCCCTTGGATGGCTGATAGGTCATCTCAGTAATTCCTTTCTAGCTTTGTCTGCCATCTCTCACTTCCTGTGATCCGACAGGCATAGTCTCTCCCTCGGTTCTTCGAGTGCTCCCCGCATCACGGCATTTGCACATGCTGTTTTATTCCCTAGAATTCTTGTCTCATTCTCCCCCTTCGCACCTAGTTTGCTTTCACTCGTCCTTCAAAATTCTGCCCCAAAAACTTTTCCAAAGGAAGCTCTCCTCCCATCTTTCCAAAGAAAAGGTCTCCTTGCTGAATACTCTTTCAGTTCCATGTTTCTTGAATAACGTTTTCATTATTTAGGTATTACATGATTGATGCCTAAGTCTCCAGCTAAACTTCAAACTCCATGGAGGCATAGGCCATGTCTGGTTTTGCTCACAACTGTATTTCCAGTACCTAACGTAATAGATGCCTGTCACACAATAGATGCTCAGCACTTGTCTACTGAATGGATGAAGTAAGGATACAAGTAAAAAAAGAAGCAGGAAATAATATAATCATATACCTTTGTACTTTGAGCTACATCCTACAAAACCCTCAAATTTGAGAACTGATTAAAAAACAAACAGCATTCTGTTGGAACATATATCTGTGTTTCAGGAGCAATAAAAGCAAACCTGCACGCACACCTCTCTCTGAGTCAATATAGGATGTCAGTGGTCACGTTACCGTGTCGCCAAAGGTGGGCCTACAGATGGGAAAACTCTTACTAGATGCCAGACATTATTTTAAGTTCTTTAGTCCTCACAACAGCCTTATGAGAGAAGAGGTGTTATTGCCACCATTTTACAGATGAGGAAGGGGAAGCACAGAGAGGTTGAGCAACTGTCGTGGGTCGCACAGCCAGGATGGTGAAGCCGCCCAAGCAGCCCCAGATGTCAGTGTTTCCACACTATAGGAGTTTATCATGGTTCACATCATTGTCCCGTGTGGGTCACTGTGAGGAAAGAGGTGCAATGTCTCTGCTCCATGCAGTCTTTCAAGGCACCAGGCCACTTCTGTCTAGCAACTGTGCATCCCCTAGGTCCCTTGCATCTTGTTGACAGACAAGGGGGAAGAGACATGAGTGACTGTGGACCAGACTCAGTACTGCATTTTCACCTGCATTTCATGGTCTGGACCTCAGCCATGTAGTTGCTCCTAACTTGAGAGATGCTAGGATAACTAGTTCACCTGTGTGCTCAGGAGCAAAAGGAAAGCAGCCTTGCTGAAAGACAAGGCAGTCTGTCTCGGTGATGGGGCAGGAGTTCAAATCCAGACAGGGAGCCTTAAGATCCTGTACGTACTCTTAAGCATTATGCTCTGCCACAGGCTTTTTTAACCTCGGTACTGTTGACATTTGGGGCTGAGTAACTGTGTTGTGGGAGCCGTTCCAGGCATTGTGGAATGGTTAGTAGCATCCCTGGTCTCTATCCATTAGATACTGGTAGCAGTTTCCTCCTGACTTAGTTGTGAACATCAGAATTCTCCAGACACTGCCCAGTGTTTCCTGGTGGGAGTGATGGGGTGGGCACGAAATTGCGCCCTGTTCCCCCTTGCTAACCCCTGCTCTGTGGTCTTTTATCACGTGATACTCTTCCGGCAAGATCACCCACTGTCAGAGATAAATGAAACTCAAGCGAAATCTGATGGCTATGACAGACAGGTCCATTTAAAAATTAGTTTATTCCTCTTCACCTGCTTGTCTGTATTGGCCTGTAACACTCACTGCCCTTCATTCTTAAAATGGCATTAGCAGTTGCAACCATGAGACAATTACTTTCTAAGGTCAGCACTCATAATAAACATTTTCTGCAGGCAGACAGAGAAAAGGAAGCATGGGGAAGTGTCATGTCACTTTTTATAATAGATATACACAGTATTCTTCCAATACATAGAGGAATGCTGAATTGCCTTTCAGAAGAATATTTGTGTGAGATACAGACAGGAAAACGTTGCTTTCTCTATTTTTTGTTTCTATCATTGCCATCCTTATATCTTTATGAAAATCCATAAAAGGCGATATATAATTAAACATTGACCTCTTCCTAAGAGATGAATCTGAAATTTGTATTTGTTGTGGATTCACATACTTAAGTACCTGTCCCTGCGTTCGCATGTTCCATGCCCATTGTCCTTCCGGGTGCTTTGGCATGGACAGTGAATTACACCCCAGTGGCGCTCTCAGTCAGGGCGTGATTCGGCCATGTCTGGAAGTGCTTCTGGTTGTCACAGCTTGGACTGAAGACTGCTGCTGGTGCCCAGAGGGTGGAGGACGAGGATGCTACTAACCATCGCCCAGTGCACAGGCAGCCCTCACCCCATAACGAAGAATTATCCAGCTCTGAGCATCTGTTGTGCTGAGGTAAACATTTTTTTAAAAGTCAGCAGTAAAGCATGTTACCAGGTGATGAATATGATGGAAAAAGAGCAGAGAGGAGTCGGGGGAGGGGAACGGAGAATGCTGGCACTGGGGTGAGGGTGCAGCTTGCGTGCTTTAAACACACTGTTTAAACTCTCCAAGTTAAGCCTCAGGTGGGAGGTGCGATTGGAGAAAGACCTGAAGGAGGTAAGAGAGAGGGGCTCCAGGTCGGGGGAACAGCCAGAGCAAGGCCCCCATCTGCAAGCACCTCAGGGTGCAGTTTGGGGAAAAGCAAGACTCTTGTGGCCGGAGTGGAAAAGATGAGGAGACAGCGTGGGCAGTCGCATGTGTTAGAGCGGTGCGGGGAGGCCAGTCATCTGCAGTCTCGTCGGCCACCGTCGGGACTTTGGCTTGTACAAGGAGCAGTGTGGGTCTAACTGAACTTATTTTCTCACTTTTAATAATGTTAAATGTATTGGGGTGACATTAGTTAAGATTATATAGGTTTCAAGTGTATCATTCTATGATAGATCATCTGTATATCTCATTGCGTGCTCACCACCCAAAGTCAAACCTTCCATTACTATGTATTTGACTCTCTTTCCCCTTCTTACTATCCCCCTCACCCCCTTCCTCTGGTAACCGCCATACTGTTGTCTGTGTCTGTGAGTCTGTGTTTGTTTTTCTTGTTTGTTCATGTGTTGCTGTCAGGGATGGATCTTGAGAATATCATGCTAAGTGAAATAAGTCAGACAGAAAAAGTTAAGAACCCTATGGTTTCACTCATATGTGGGATGTATACAACACAAACTGAACTTTTGAAACCATTCTGACTGCTCTGTTAAGAACAGAGTGTACAGAGCAAGGGTAGAAGGAAGGAACAGTTAGGAGGCAATTGGAGGCATCCAAGTGAGAGATGATGTAATTATACGTACAGTTTGGTTTCTAGCTTTTCAAAGTCTATAATAACTCACACGTAACTCCTTGCAAAGCTTGGTTGTACACAAAATGTTCCCTGTGCATCCATGAAGTGGACATTATAAGAAGACTCCTTAAAATGAAATTTGCTCACATGACTCGCTCCCCCTACTACACTGAGCCAGAGGACAGGCATCAGCGATTGTAAGATCTAACCGAGTGTGGCAAGGTCGGCATCGTGCCACCGCTGAGGACAGAGCCTGGGCTCCTGAGTCAGGTTCTCTTCTCTCCTAAATGCAAAACATTCAGATGAAAATTTGAAAAATGGTTTCAACTAGTCAGCCAGTTGTCGTCTCCATGTTCAACTCGCATCTGTCCCTAAACTGGTGATTTATTTTTGGTCTCAGTTCTACTGATAGACCATTTTCCCTATCCAGAGTTTTATGGCTGTTAAATTCTGTGATCAGGAGCAATGCTCGACCCCTAGATGTTTAACTCATGCATCACACATTTTAATTCATGTGTCACACGCATATGTACAATGGGCAGTGTAAAGAGACCACTTGACCTCACATTGGCGTCGCATGCCCTTTTTCTCCCTTCTAGGATGTGAGCTAGGGAATAATTTTTGAAGTCTAAGGAATAACAAATCAACACAGCTCACAGTGCTCAAGAAAGTGCTACCCATGAAAATCTTGGTGCCGGGCCAGCGAGGGCTGGTAAGGATGGGAGAAAGTTGCTGAAGGGCGAGTAGGTAGGAGATTCTCTATGACCTTTCTCTGGTTGCCTTATCATTTGAGCTTCCTCTCAACCAAATAAGCGGGCAGACCATGGCAGTGAGGTGTAGAATAGTGATCGGTCAAATGGTAGTCTTCAGGTAGTGGTAGCAACAATCTCAGTAATAAAAGCAATAGTAACCACCATTTATAAGTAACTCCCGTATTCCAGAGTGACACCGTAGATGCTTGCTCAAGGTCACTCCGGTCAATGTCAGGTGAGTGAACAGGAGAGAAGTGTGTTTTCTCCACAATGCTGCCACCTCACGTACGTGCCACCTGACAAGAACCAAAGTACAGTTTTTCAGCCACGTCATGCTTGTGCAAGCCTGTGGGGTGTAAAGATACCTCGTTGCCTTTGGAGTTTATTGTTAAAGCTTTTCAGGTGGATTAGAGGCAAAGAAAACACAAAGCTAAAATAGAAAATAAATGTTCTAAACTGAGGAGAATATCATTTGGGGGAGTCATTCGCTTTCAGGCAAAAATGGACTCAGACTTGCAGGCCTCGACATAGCTGTGAGGGTTGGCACCTGAGCCGGCTGATCGTCAGGGAGGAAGAAAGTCCCTAGTGAAGCAGGGCGTTCCTACCCTTTTGCCGGCATTTGCAAGAAACGACCCTCCTGCATGGCAAAGGGGGCTCTGGGTGAACTAGGGGACGGTACACTCAGCAACCTTGTTAAAGCAAATGCTTTGTCGGGCTTTTCTGGGAGCTGTTTCCAGTAGGCCCCTCAGCATGGGTCTGCAGAATTAATTAATTGCTCATTCTTCAGGAGTTTAGGCATGTCTTCAGCAAAATGCTGCGGCACACCCTAACTAATCTAACTGTAAATCTTTGTTGTTTGAACTACATTCTATAAAAATTAAAGTCGAGAACTGATGGAAAAGCTAATAGCCTCACAGTCCATTTGAAGACGTATTTGTGCTTGAAGCAAAAAAGCAGACCTGTGAGTATGCATTTTTTTGTTAAGTCAACGTGCAATGCTGTTTGGTTGTATTGTATGGCAGCAACAGAACTGGGCCCACGGGCTGCTTACCAGCCATATGGTTGGGCACCTGAAGATGTGACCCTGTGGAGGTTCTCCCGCATCAGCCAGCCACAGGACCCGAGGCAGTCACCGTTAGGGTCATTTCACCGAAGCGTTTGGGTTCCAGGAGGCTCCTCTCAAAATTCAACTTCAGAGAAGATGGAATAATATTGGATTGGCTAAAAAAGTTCATTTGGCTTTTCCTGTAGTTATCTTTAACTCCACCCAAAACAATTTTGTTAGATTGTATTGTGACAGCTGTTATATCAGCGTGCATTCAAAGAAACATCAAAATTGGTGATTTTTTTGTGTAGCCATTTTAATATTGAAGATGGAAGAAAATAGGCAACATTTTTGACGTATTATATTTTATTAGTTCAAGAAGGGTAAAAATGCAACTGAAATGCAAAACAAGATTTGTGCAGTGTATAGAGAAGGTGCTGTGACGATCGAACATGTCAAAAGCAGAATGCTGCAAAGTTTCACAGTGGAGATTTCTTGCTGGATGATGCTCCATGGTCAGGCAGACCAGTTGAAGTTGATAGCAGTCAAACTGAGACATAATTGAGAGCAATCAACATTATACTATGCAGGAGATAACCAACATACTCAAAATATTCAAATCAATAAAGTTATTAGTGAAAAAGGAAAAATGTGTCTTATACTTCACAGAAAAAACTAAAATGACTTTTTGACCAACCATATATATCAGTAGGGAATTTATCAAAGGAACAATGATAACTAATATTTATATGGCACCTACTAGTTTCCAAATACTTCACAGTTATAAACTCATTTGGCCCTGTGAATAAGGTATAGTTATTATCCTCAGTTTTATAGAGGAGGAAACTGAGGCACAGAGAGGTTAAATGACTTGCCCAAGGCTTGGATCCTGAGGCCAGGCATTCCAGCTCCAGTCTTACCCTCTTAACATTATGTACTGGTTTCTGTGGCTGCTGTAACAAATCACCATGCATTTTGTGGCTTAAAACAGCATAAGTATATTGTTTTGTGTCCCGTAGGTTAGAAGGCCAACATGGGGCACACTGGGCTAAAATCAAGGTGTGGCAGGGCTGCATTCTTTTCAAAGGCCCTGGGGAAGACTCTGTTCCTTTGCCTTTTCCTGCTTCTAGAGGCTGGTGCATTCCTTGGCTCCTGGCCCCTTCCTTCACGTTCACAGCCAGCAGGGCAGTGTGGTCCTACCCACATCCCATCCCATCCCATCCCATCCCATCCCATCCCATCCGCTCTCGTTTCTATCACCACATCTCTTTCTCTGACTCTTCCGCCTCCCTCATCCACTTTTAAGGACACTTTTTGTCCCAATGAATCTGCCTAGATAGTCCAGGACACTCCCTCTATTTTAAAGTCAACTAATTAGCAACCTTAATTCCACCTGCAACATTAATTCCCCTTTGCCATGCATCTTAACAAAGTCCGTGGTTCTAGGGATTACGGTGGGGACTTCTTCGAGGGAGTGTCATTCTGCCTAGTACAGCTATTTAAATTTGCCAATCTGGAAAGTCCCAAGGGTCTATCTAGGACAGAGGACATGTAAGTTTTAATGGGGGGAAAGAAAGCAGGAAGGAAGGGAGGGTTGTCGCAATAGGGTTTGGGGACATTAAATGAAATGTAAAATATTTAGTCCAGTACCTGGCCTGTAGAAAGCACTCAATAGTTAACAGCTATTATTATTATTATTATTATTGCTGCTGCTGCTACTGTTACTACTATCAGAATTCCTGGGGAAAATCTCTGAAATTCAACTTGTACTCTATATCTAAGTCTGAGGTGTCAGAGACTGATTTTTGCAAAGGCAAATATCTGACCTGAAATGGAATAGCATTACTTTTAAAATAGATGTTACTCATGTTCCAGATAATGTTATGGACTGAACATTTGTGTCCTCCCAAAATTCATATGTTGAACTCTAATCGCCAAAGTGATGGTATTGAGAGGTGGGCCTTTGGGAGGTGATAAGTTCACGAGAGTGCAGCCCTCGTGAAGGGGATTAGTGCCCTTAAAGAAGAGACCAGAGAGCTAGCTCCCTCTTTCCACCAGGTGGGGATACAGTGCGAAGTCTGGAACCTGGAAGAGGGCCTTCACCAGAACTTGTCCTTGCGGGCACCCTGCTCTCCTGGAAATAAATTTTTGCCATTTAAAAGTCACCCAGTCAATGGTAATTTGTTACAGCAGCCCAAACTAAAACAGGATCACTATTCACATTTATTTGTCAGTAACATGTGTGTATTTGTTTTCTAAACCCTTTCAGCATAGGTATTTGAAGATACTGATTCTTCTAGCAGTCAGCCTCTTTCTATATTTTATCTCCAGTGTTTAGACTGTTTTTTTTTTTTTTTTTTTAATCTAAAATCTTTAGAGAGTCCTTTAGGCAAAGAGACACTGAGATTGATTCAGGCAGGATTGATGTTCCTTCAGAGCGCTGTGACTTGCAGCAGTCTCAGGGCAGTTGTTTCATTGCAGTCACTTATTCAGCATTAGGATCCTCAATATGCAGGTCGTTTGTGTTGATCCGCGGCGGGGACGGGGTCATAGCTCTCTCCTGGAAAGCTTGAAGCTGAGATGAAAATGAAACAAGCCATGCAGCCTGGGCTTTGTGCTTCTGAAAATCATGTGGCTTTTTTAAAGTAGGATAGAATTTAATGACTTTAGTTGAAGGGACAAAGAGGTCACCAGATCTTGTGGGAAGAACATACCTTTGGGTGTCGGGAGATTCAGGAGTTAGCTGTGTTCTCTTAGTATTTGTGGGATCAACTTTGAATAAGTCACTTAGAAATCTTTTCTTGCCATTTATCCATCTGTAAATGAATATAGTTTTTATCAATTCATTCATTCCACAAATACTTTTAATATGTTATGTGCAAGTATTGTACCATAGAAGAGAAATATGTTTTCTGTGTGTTCAGATGTATGTTTATGTATGTGTATATATTTTTATTTAAAATTTGAACTCAAGCATTTAATTAGATGGGAAAGAGGCTATTTAACAAGTCTAAGTGATAAAAGGCAGTTAAAGCACCTATAGGGAAAGGGAAGGTTTGCCGAATTTAGGTACAGTAAAGTGAGGAGGGGTTAACATGAAGAAGTTGGGGGGCTGGGATGGCATCTGTGGGTGGACTGTGTATGGTGTGATCACACTGTGCGTGACATCACCCAGAAGAACAATAGCAGTCAGAGGAGGAGCAGGAGGGTCAAAGGGGGAGGAAACAATTGTGCCTGTAGGTGCCCTGTGCCAGGCTCTGTGCTGTGTGTTCTTCATCTGTTGTCTCATTTGACCTTTGCGACAACCCTGCAACATAATTTCATTATCCTCACTTTACAGAAGGTGGAATCCAGGCTTGAAGCAGTTAAAACAGTTTACCCAGGGCTACGGAGTAGCAAGCAGACTTTGGGGTTTGAACCCGGATCTGCCTGATTTCAAACTCATGCTCCATCCTCAACACCGACATAGCACAGCTGACATTTATCGAGCATCACTAGCCATCAGGCTGCCCGTGAGCCCAGGAGTATTGTCATCTGCATTTAGAGATGGAGAAGTGGAGCAGAGAGGGATGTGAGTTACACAGCTGGCAGAAGCAGGAAGCCCTCCTGAACAGACTCAGTCTTCTGTACTCCGCTAGCGTCCTCACACCGAGGCTCTCATATTTATCCTCGTTAGGGTTTGGGGCTGAAAGGCAATAGATTTATCTCTGTTAAATCACTTCTTTTGAATTACAAGAAGGACTACTAACAATTGTACAGCCTCAAGCAAGAATACAAGTGAATCCTATAGACCATATGTCTAAATAATTAAACGTAATAAATCACATCAACAATTAAGTACAACACAGTGATCGGTCAAATGGCGGTCTTCAAGCAGTGGTAGCAATAACTGTAGTGATGAAAGCAATAGTGACCACCATTTATAAACAACTCCTGTATTCCAGAGTTACACCATCGACACATTGCAGCTCTGAAGGTTTGGGTGATGTAATGAAGGTCAGAGAGACTGAATGGCTTTGTCAAGGTCACTCCAATCAATGTCAGATTAGTGAACAGGAGAAAAATGTGTTTTCTCCACAATGCTGCCTTCTACCTTGACAAACGCATCTGCATAGTAACCTGGAAGTCCACGTTCTCAGGATCCTTGGTGATCAGTTCCACTGGTGAGTGTGGGGAAATCACTCCCCACCTACCTTGGCCTGCCTGCTTCTCTTCAGCCTCATACTGAGGGGATGCAGGCTTATACCTGCGGATACCCCAACCCATGCCCAGGTGCCATCAATGCAGCCTGCAAGCATCTTGGCTACTTGTCAGGCATAGAGGTGTCTTCAAGAGGACAAGCCTGGTGTACAGGTCCACAAAGACCCAGAAGTGGACTTGGGGCTTTTGAGGCAGGCTCTGGGTAACACATCCCTTTGGCTTTGCCAACACTTCACTCCATAGGAAGCAGAACAGCTGGAGTGGCCCATTTATAAACCCTCTGCAATCCAGGGCCTGGGCAGGGCTCAGCATACTCACATCTAAGAGTGGCACTGAGGAAGGGACAGGAGTTAAACCTGTGTTCTTTGTGAATAGTATGTTATTCCAATGACCACTGATTGAGGACCATGTCTTAGAAATACCTCTGTCCCTGGGAATGAACCAGGTTCTTCTCATTTCCCACTTTCCTCACCCAGTACTACACCTACACCATCAGTTTTGTGTTTCCTACCCCTGATTAATGATATCACCCCTGCATGTTGACCGGCCTTGGTGCTACAGTCTTCCTTAACATCCACCATCACCCCCAAATGCCGCTGGTCCCAGGTCCTCCTCTCTGATCTCTCTGACACCACCTTAGTTGAAGTGGGCACCAACTCTAGCATGAACTCCTCGTTGCTTCTATCTTTCTCCACTCCCAAATATGTCACAGGTAATTTGCAAAGCCCCTCCCACTAGCTCCATTGTACAATTAGAAATGAACACCCTTCCTTCAGGAATTCACAGCCCACAGATTGACCAGCAGAGTAGGGGCTGGAATTTCCACGCTTCCTTCTCTCCGCAGCCTTGCATCTTCAGCAGTGAATAATATGGACTTCCACATGCGGTAGCATTGCTTCCTTGCATAACAGCTTTCAAAGATTCCCTAGGGCCGACTTCCGGCCAAGATGGAGGCGTAGGCAGATGCACTGTGCCTCCTCTCACAACCAAAATTAAGGACAACAAATATTTAGAAACAAGAAAACAACTGGAACTGATAGAAAATTGAACTGTACGGAAGTTCAACAACCATTCATCCAGACCGGTAAGAGGGGCGGAGTCGAGGCAGGAAAAAGTGGAGCTGTGAACCCGGAACGCAAGCAGCAGCGGCTGGCAGTTCCCAGGTGCACAGACGGTGGCTGGCAAACCCCGGGTACAGGGGGGCAACTATGCAGACCCAGTGAGGCCTTGTAGGGCGGCTGGCTGACCAGGTGGTCCCACATTCGAGTGCGCAGACGGTCCAGGCAAAGGGGAAGTTGCGGAAGGGACTGAATCCAGGAGAGAGTGGAGCAGGCGCCATTGTTCCCTCTTGGACCCCGCCCCCACCTATAGCATCACAACCCAGCGACTGGGCTGCCCCACCCTGAGGGACACCTAAGGCTCCACCCCTCATACATAACAGCCTCTACCAGACTAAAACCAAACCAAAACAAAACAAAACAAAAAAACCACCAAAAATGGCTCAAAATGGAGAACAAATGACAGCCCCAGAGCCAATTCCTCTAAGCGACGAAGAGATAGCCAACCTATCAGATGCACAGTTCAAAGCACTGGTCATCAGGATGCTCACAGAATTGGTTGATTTTGCTCACAAATTAGAGGAACAAATGAAGGCTACAATACGTGAAATGAAGGAAGACGCATGGGGAACCAATAGAAATGGGAGGAAAACTGGAACTCAAATCAATGGAGCAGACCAGAAGGAAGAAACAAACAACCAAACAGAAAACAAGGAAGAAACAAGAATTCAAAAAAAAAAATGAGGCTTAGGAAACCCCAGGACATCTTTAAACGTCCCAACATCCGAATTATAGGGGTACCAGAGGGGGAAGAAGAAGAGCAACAAGTGGAAAACCTATTTGAACAAATAATAAAGGAGAACTTCCCCAATCTGGCAAAGGAAATAGACTTCCAGGAAGTCCAGGAAGCTCAGAGAGTCCCAAAGAAGTTGGACCCAAGGAGGAATACCCCAAGGCACATCATAATTACATTAGCCAAGATTCAAATGAAGCAGAGAATTCTAGAAGCAGCAAGGGATAAGGGGACAGTCACCCACAAAGGAGTTCCCATCAGACTGTCAGCTGATTTCTCAAAAGAGACCTTCCAGGCAAGAAGGGGCTGGAAAGAAGTATTCCAAGTCATGAAAGTCAAGGACCTCCATCCAAGATTGCTCTATCCAGCAAAGCTGTCATTTAGAATGGAAGGGAAGATAAAGTGCTTCTCAGATAAGGTCAAGTTCAAGGAGTTCATCATCACCAAGCCCTTATTGTATGAAATGTTAAAGGGACTTATCTAAGAAAAAGAAGATAAAAAATAGGACAGTAAAAAGTCAGCAAACTCACAGATATTAACAACAACACCTAAAACAAAAGCAAACAACTAGAATAGAAACAGAACCACAGAAATGGAGATCATATGGAGGGTTAGCAACAGGGGAGTGGGAGGAGGAGAGAGGGGGGAAGGTACAGAGATTAAGTAGCATAGACGGTGGGTAGAAAATAGACAGGGAGGGCAAGAATAGTGTGGGAAATGTAGAAGCTAAAGAACTTATGACACATGGACATGAACTAAAGGGGGGGAATGTGGGTGGGAGGGGGTATGCAGGGTGGAGGGGAATGATGGGGGAGAAATGGGACAACTGTAATAGCATAATCAATAAATATATATTTTTAAAAAGAATAAATCAACTAACAAAAAAAAAAAAGATTCCCTAGGGCCTTTAAGGTAGAGTTGAAACTCTTTAGCATGGTGCACAAATCTGCCTTTCCAGCATCTTCTCCCCTCCCCAGCTTCCTGGGCTGGACATGCCTCCAACATGACCACAGAGGTCACCTAACTGCCCCATGATGATTGTTCCTTCTTTTTAAGGTACTCTCTCTTTCCTCTTACTCTGGTGAGAGCATGTGCTTCCCTCAGGAACCTGTTGAGATGCCGTGATCTTTATGAAACCTTTTATTTCTCAGGCAGGTGGTGTTAGAATTCCAGGCCCATTAGCCTTTGTAAATGTTTAGATTATAGAACTGATTATATTGTCCCACAATTCTTCCTTTCCATGTCTGTGTGTTGCACACAGCACAAGTCAGCAGCCAAAGGTAATTAGAAGGGAGTTCGAGTCTTTACTCAAATTTCCCAGAGGACACAAAGAGAAGTCAAGTACGAGGTCTTCAGCCATGGCTTATTGTCATTCTTTCTTCCTTTACATGCTTCCTTACCACTCCTGACAAAAACAGTCTTCCTCCACTCCAGCCTGCACAGTTTTTCTTTCCTCTTCCTTTATTGTTTTTCTCCTCCCCCGAAACCTCACCCTTCTCTCCCATCACTATTGGGTGGACTGACATAGCTTCTCCACCAGGAAAAAAGAAAGGGATAAATTAGGGCATAAATTGCAGGACTGCCTTTGTTGGGTTAGAGACTGCACCAGTCTGACTATGCTAGATTCTGCTGAGGTAACAAGCAACACTCAGATCTCAGCGGCTTACTCCAAGGTGTGTTTCCTGCTCATGTGACAAATCAGCTGTGGGTCTGCTGAGGCTCTGCTTCTCCTGTCTTCTTTCTTATGGGAACTTGGCTGAAGAAGCAACCTGGACCCAAGACATGCCTTCCCATGGCAGAAGGGAAGAGTAATGGTAGAGTCACGCATTTGTTCTTAGAATTTCTGCTCAGATGTGGCACGTATCACTCTGGTCACAGTTCACTAAGCAAAGCAAGTCTCATGGACAAGCATGATAATGGGGTGGGGAGTTATCGTTCTCCCCCAGGGAGGGCAGGTGCAAGTTCATGATAAGGAATATGAAATCTGCACAAAGTAAAGCAGCAAATCAGGAATGACAGTGCAGCCTACCCGGGAGTATCTCTTGTCATTATTGTTTCTATCCTGTCACATTTACATAACACATTGCTCTGTGAGCTCTTTTAGGACTCAGGGGCTGTCTTGTAGTAGTTTGTTTTGTTCTGAGCACCTTCTGTATTGTTAGGAAAGGAAGTTTCCGTGCAGGTTACCAAAGACTTGGGCAGAAGAAAGTGGAACGATGTAGGATCAGACTTGGGGTGGAAAATATTTCAAAGCTCAGATTCAGAAACCATCTTTTTACTGTGGTGATTTTCCTGTCAGGTTAACAGGCGGGATCGGTGGACAGCTGCTTGCGTGGCATGTGCTTTCTGAGCGAGAAGGACGGCCTTTCCCCCAAGAATGCGTATGTGGTAACTCTCTGTACCACTCAGGCTCCATTCAGGAAAACTGAACCCCACAGTTATTTCAACACAGAGGTTAATACGGGGAATTGGTAAAATAAATACTGGAGAACTGAAATGTCATAAAAGGAGCTCTGAGGCCCCACGGGTAATGATGGGTAGGAAGGGAAGCAGCTACTGCCTCCAGGGCTCGGCGAGTGTAAGAAAGAGGTGGAGTTGTCAGAACCTGGAGGCTCCAAGGAGCCCCCTGCCCACCCCCCTCCGGGCGCTGAGCCCCAGATCTCTGATGAGGAGATGCTGCCCTGCTGGCACTGGTGCCCCGGGGGCATGGGGCCAAGCAGTGAGTCTGGTGGGGGTGTTTCTTTAAAAAAGAACGGTAGACACTGGAACCAGTTGCCACCGTGAGGTTGAAGAATCACTGCTGGGGCGACATGAACAGGAACAACAGGCAAACAGGAAAAGCCAAGTACAATACCTTCATGCCCTTTTTCCCCCCTTTCAGTCTCCTGTAGCGCCCCCTACTGGCTGAACATATCAGAGAGCCAGATGCAAAGGAGAATATTGTAGGTGGCCAAGTTCCAGCTCCAGCATCTTAGAGAATAGAGAAGAGGGAAGCAAGAGATAACTTAAAAAATAGTACACTCCCTCAGATCTGGAATTTGACAATTTTAACTTTAATCCTTTGGCTAAAGTCATCTGCATCTAAAACTAAAATATTCCTGGGAAAAAATGAAGTATTTAACATTATTCTTCATTTACACCCCATTTTGATTATGCCTATCAGATCTCTTCTAGAAAGTTAAAATAAAGAAGAGGTGGAAGGAAGAGCTTTAGTGGGGTGCTTTGGCTGTATTGGGATTAGACAGGGAATGCCATTAAGACAGTAAAGGAAAAAGAGATCAGAAATTTTTTAAAAGACAGGGATTATGGAAACTAAATTTTACTAACTTTGAAATTCTGTGGCCGCTTGGCAGAGTGCCTGGGTCTTTGCTGATCACAGCAATATAAATGAACTGCAGGAAAGTAGATGAATCTGTCCCCTCGGTCAGTATTCGGGCTGACTCGGCTCCAATAGGGGATATTGAAACGAGACCCAGGACGAAGACCACACTAAGACAGTAGCTGCGAGTGAGTCACTGGATGATCAGTTGGTGCAGTGACAATTGCCTAGGTAATTCGGGCAAAATTTTACTATGGACAAAATTATAGCAGCACCCTAATTAGTGGAAAGCCATGGGTTAATCTAAATCGGATCTTTCTGATCTGAGGCTTAATTAAGAAATCATTTATGTTTCCAAATTTGTTTTTATATATTTTTTACAAATGCTTTTCTCTTTCATTCTGGCTCACTTTTAAATAGCAAATAAAAGAGGTCCCCTATACATCAGAGCCATGCCTTCAGGTTTTCATTCTGAATGGCCACATCAGTTCAGCCAGCACCAAGCCCCAGTTCAGTGACAGGCACTGTGTAGGGCTGGACAGAGAGAAATGAATCCCAGCATCTGCACTGACAGGTTAATGGCTGAGCTCACATCAACTCTGGTTAGGAGCACGGGCTGTGGAGTGAGTGGGGCCTGGTCCCTACGCCCCTGCTCTGCAACTCGCAGGCCAGGGGGTTCTGAGCTTCATTCGCTTCATCTGCAAATTGGGAGTCCTAATAGTGCTCGCCTAATATGAAAATCAGCAACTCAGTGTGTAAAGTCCTATGGTAAATGTTCAATACGCTTGTCTATTATTATTAAAAATGTGCATACCTAATATAAAAATAGATGATTTCAATATGCGTGAGTTCTTTATAGGTTGATTGTCACTTTTGCTACAGGTGGGGATAGATGAGGACTGGTCTGAATTGTTACAAATTCCAGGATGTTACTGTTTTTCTCCCCATCTTTTCTCTTTCCTACAGTATTCCTTCTCTAAACCTTTATTCTTTCCTCTACCTCTCTCTCCGTCCTCCAGAATTATTCAGATTACTGTGCACATCCCCAGTTTCCTTGGTTCTCTGTACGCCGACCCAACATCAAAGGTACTATTTGCCTACTGTGTCTTACCAATAAAGTTGCAACCTCAGGCCCCATGAATACATATCCACTTATTAAGTAACTAACATTTGAAAATTATTTATTGATTCAACCAATGATTCTCCAACCTTTTTCTCACATGACACATGGTAATTTTTACTTATGTAACATGCTCTTTATGGTTTCTTTTCCTCTAGAAAGCACATTAGAATACATGGGAGTAAATTGATGTTATTATGAATGTACCTCAAATCTGTTTTAATTTAACATTCTTTTTAAATACATCCCCCAATTTAGGCACTTTAGTCTTTATTAGCATCAATTTAATTGCAACAAACCTCACCATTAATCATGTCATGTCAGGATGTTTTGACACATGGGTGAATTAGACTCCTAAATTTAATGGCTTCTTTCTTAATGCCTGTCCAAATATACATACCAAAAATGCCACTCCTAGGTATACCTTTCTTGAGAAGCATTTGTACATGCGTTTTTGACAGCGTTGTTTACAATGATAAAACATTGGAAGTAGCCTAAATATCCACCAGAAGAGAATGAGTCGATGAACTGCAGTGTCTTCATACAGTAGACTCGGAAGCAGCGGGGCACACCACAGGGCCCGAGCTCCTTGTATTAACGTGAACCTCACGTAGTTGCACAAGGAAAGCTGGTTGCAGAAGAATGAGTACAGCATGATATCGTTTCTGTAAATACTTAAAACATACGATATAATGTTGTATATTTAGGAATGCGTACACATTAAGGATTATGAAAATCCCTGATAGGGATTGCTCCTAGGGTAGGGGAATGAAATGGAGGAGGAACACACAGGCGGACTTCAGCTATCTCTGCAAACATTTCTTCAGTTAGTGAGCATATGAGTGTTTGATATTATTCTTGATGTAGTTTTGTGTCTGAAAGATTTTATTGAAATAGAAATTTCTGCAAAAATTTCAATACCTGATTCCAAAATAACAAGTACTTACTGGGGTGCGTTAAAACTATGAGGATCCGTAATCTTTATAGGAAGTGACAAATAGTGAGCTAATAATAAAATCATGAAACTACCATTTATGAGGAAATGGGAGTATGCTGCATGTATTACCTCCTAATCCTCAGACCTCCCTCTGCAGTAGGTGTTATTGTTGTGCCATTTGATGAATGAAAATACTGAGGATTAGAGAAGTTACTTTTCTAAATTCAGATAGTACAATTCACCCTGGAACAGCGCAGGTTTGAACAGCATGGGTTCAGTTATGCATGCATTTTTTCAATAAATACAGTAAATGTATTTTCCTTAACATTTTCTTTTCTCCAGCTTACCTCATTGTAAGAATACAGTATATAATACCTGTAACATACCAAATATGTGTTGTTTATGTTATCGGTAAGACGTCCAGTCAACAGTAGGCTTTTAATAGTTATATTTTGGAAGAGTCAAAAGTTACACATAGATTTCGACTGTGTGGGGTGGGAGGTGGTGGTTTTTCAAGGGTCAGCTGTACTGGCAGAGCTAAGACTCTAACTCAGGTTTGCTTGACCTTAAACCAGTAAAGCAGATGTTACTGTATTAGCTCTTGAGCTCTTAGGTTCACGTTATATTCTGTCTCTTTATGAAGCAGTTTCTTCCTCCAAAATTGTGAGAAAATATGTTTCTGCTGCTTAAACCACCCACTCCATGGTACTTTGTTACGGCATCTGTAGCAAACCGATACACCTGTTTATTATAGTTCACTCCTAATAATAGATTGACTAGGCATACACATCTATATCCAGCCAAAATCCTTTTCCTTCCGAGTTTTTAAAGTCTTGCTCCTTTGATTCTAAAGTTTAATATTGCTGAGAGAACTCCAAAACATTCAAATCCCTAATTCCCCCTGTGTAGCTTGTCCTCCTCTCTGTGGAAGTCTGTCCCCAGTGTTCTGAAATATTACAGTTAGGTATCTTGATACGTCTCTTTGTTCGTCTATTGCAGTGGGTACTCTGCAGACCCTTTTAACTTGAGTACTCTTAGCTGTCAGTTTAGGGACGTTTTCTTGAATAATTCTTGAATTTTGTGGAAGATTTGTTCTTTTTCTCTTTCTGGAATTCCTATTTTTCAGATATTGAACTTCCAAAGCTGATTCTCTCCTGTCTTTACCTTTTCTCCCCATTTTGTTATCTAGAACCAAAAGATTTCCTCCATTTATTTTCTGGAAGACTTCCTTAACTTATTTTTAATTCTTCTGTTGAGTTTTAATTTCTGTTCTCATTTTTTTTTAGTTTCAAAGAACTGTTGTATTTTTATAATGTTTGAACTTCGTAAAATAATGTTCTGAGTTTTTTGCACAATTCCATTATCTTAATTCTCTGAGCATAATTATTTTTAATTGAGATCTAATTGACACATAATGTATTAGTTTCAGGTGTACACCATAATGATTATGTTTGTAGATAGTGAAAAATGATCCCCACAATAAATCTACTTAACACTTGTCACCGTACATAGTTAGAGTGTTTTATCATGATGAGAACTTTTAACATTTACTCTCTTAGAAACTCTTAAATATGCAATACAGTATTATTAACTAAAGAAACCATGCCATGCATTATATCCCCACCAATTATTTATTCTGTAACAGTAAGTTTGTACCTTTTGACCCCTTTTCCCATTTTGCCCACAACCCTCTACTTCTGGCAACCATCAGTCTATCCTCTGTATCTGTGAGCTTGTTTGTTTTTTTTTTAAGATTCCACATATAAGTGAGGTAATATGGTATTTGTCTTCATTTATCTGACATTTCACTTAGCATAATGTCCCCAAGTTCTATACATGTAGTCCCAAGTGGCAAGATTTCAATGCTTTTATGGCTGAATACTATTCCTATATATATAATGAAATAGTCTATGTGTATATTTACATACATATGAGTAGTGTATATATATGTGTGTGTGTGTGTATAAATAATGTGTATATATATGAAGCCTGGCCAGGAAAAAAATCCAACCATTGTTAATATAATGAGAACAGTTTGCACAACATCAATGTAACCTGGAATCCAAGGAGAGTGGACTGGAAGGTGCATGCATGAACAGTGATGACTTCACTGTACTAGTCAGTGGGGGTGGTAGACGCCATTGAGTGAGCGTGTGTGCTGTGTGGCCATTGCACTCAAAATGACTGAGCAAGTAGAGCAATGAATCTGCATTGAATGTTGCATTAAGCTTGAACATTCCTCCATGGAAACTATTCAGATCATTCAGAAGGCTGCAGCTGTGGGCAACTGGTGACTGGTAGCTTCATCATGACAGTGTGCCCACTCATGCATCACATCTTGTGCAGTTTTTTTGAGAAATATCAAATAACCCAGGTGATCAATTAGCTCCCCTCCAGACAGATTTGGTGCCCTGTGACTTCTGGCTTTCCCCCAAATTAAAATCACCTTTGAAAGTGAAGAGATTTCAGACCATCCATGAGAATCATGAAAATACTATGGGGCAGCTGATGGTGCTTGGGAGAACTGTGTGAAGTCCCAGGGTGCCTACTTTGAAGAGGATGGAGGTGTCATTGTCCTGTGTGCAATGTTTCTTGTGTCTTGTATCTTCAATAACTGTCTCTATTTTTCGTAGTACATGGCTGGATACTTTCTGGACCAACTTCATATGAATAGTGTATATATATACCTATATAAGGAAATAGTATATGTATCTATTTACATATATATGACTAGTGTGTATACATGTGAATAGTGTATGTGTGTATATCTGTATATATAAATATAATGGAATAGTATACCATGTTTTCTTTATACATTCATCAGTGGGTACATAGGATGCTTCCATATGGTGGCTATTGTGAATAGTGTTGCAGTGAACATGGGGATTCATGTATCTTTTCAAGTTAGTGTTTACATTTCCTTCAGTCAGTACCCAGAAGTGTAATCCCTGGATCATATGGTAGTTCTGTCTCAAATTTGAGGAACCTCCATACCATTTTCTTTCTTTCTTTTCTTTTTTTTACTTTCTTGACCTTAAATTTTTATTTATTTTAATTTTTTTCTTGTTGTTCAAGTACAGTTCTCTCCATTTCCCCCCCACAACTCCACCCACCCCAGCCATTCCCATCTCGCACCCTCGATCCTACCCCCGCCTTTGGTTTTTTCCATGTGACCTTTATAGATATGTTCCTGAAAACCCTCCCCTCTTCCCCCCGTTGCTCCCTCCCCCCTCCGATTACCGTCAGTTTGTTCTTAATTTCAGTGTCACTGGTTACATTTTGCTTGCTTGCTTGTTTTGTTGATTAAGTTCCACTTATAGGTGAAATCATATAGAACTGGAGAGCATTATGCTAAGTGAAATAAGCCAGGCGGCGAAAGGCAAATTTCATGCCATTTTCCATAGCGGCTCTACCAATTTACAACCCTACCAATAGGGCACAAGGGTTCCATTGTCTCCACATCTTCTCCAATATTTGTTATTTTCTGTCCTTTGGTGAAATGATATCTCATGGTTTTGATATGTATTTCTCTAATTATTAGTGATGTTGAGCATGTTTTTATGAACCTATTGCCCCTCTGTATGTCATCTTAGGAAAAATGTCTATTCAGATTCTCTGCCCATTTTTAAAAATCAGATTATTTGTTTCTTGCTATGAAGTTGTATGAGGTCTTTGTATATTTTGGATATTAACCCCTTATCAAACGTATGATTTGCAACTATTTTCTCCCATTGCAGAGGCTGCCTTTTCATTCTGTTGATGGTTTTGTTTTTTTGCCGTGCATAAGCTTTTTAGTTTGATGATGTTCCACTTGTTTATTTATTTTTTTATTTTGTTGCCATTGCTTTTGGTGCAAAATCCAAAAAACTCATTGCCAAAAGCAATATCAAGGAGCTTATGTTTTTTTCAGGTCCTATGTTCAAATTTTTAATCCATTTTGAGTTAATTTTTATATGTGGTATAATTTTTATATATGGTATATATATCCATTTTGCATGTATATGACTGTCCAGTTTTCTCAGCACCATTTACTGAAGAAACTATCCTTTTCCCATTGTATTATTTGTCTCCCTTGTCATAAATTAATTGACCATATATGTGTAGGTTTATGTCTGGGCTCTCTATTCTGATCAATTGTTCTATTTTTATGCTAATACCATGCTGTTTTGATTACTGTAGGTTTGTAATATAGTTTGACATTAGGAAGCATGAGGCCTTTAGCTTTGTTCTTTCTCAAGATTGCCTTGGCTATTCAGGGCCTTTTGTGGTTCCACACAAATTTCAGGATTGTTCTATTTCTGTGAGAAATGCTATTGGAACTTTATAGAGATTACATTGAATCTATAGACTACTTTGGATAGCATGTTCATTTTAACAATATTCTTCTAAACCATGAGCATACAATATCTTTTTATTTATTTTCATCTCCTTCAATTTGTTTCATCAATGTCTAATAGTTTTCATTATATGGGTGTTTTGCCTCCTTGGTTGAATTTATTCCTAGGTATTCTTCTTGATGTAATTATAAATGGGGTATTTTTCTTAATTTTCTTTATAATAGTTTATCATTGGTGTATGTAGGTACAACAGCTTCATTTATATTGATTTTGTATTCTGCAACTTCAGTAAATTTGTTTATTAGTTCTAACTGTCTTTTGGTAGAGTTTTTAGGAATTTCTATATATAATACTGTATCATCTAGAAATAGTGATAGTTTTACTTCTTTTTATTGTTATTCTATTACAGTTGTCCCAATTTTTTCCCTTTGCCCTCCTCCACCCATCCCAGCCTCCACTCCCCCAGTCAATTCCCTCAATGTTGTCTATGTCCATGGGTCATTCATACATGTTCTTTGTCTAGTCCCTTTTCTTTCTTTCCACCATTACCCCCTTCCCCCCTGCTCACTATCAATCTGTTTCATGTTTTCATGCCTATGGTTCTATTTGGTTTATTAGTTTATTTTGTTTATTAGATTCCTCCTCTTGGTGAGATCTGGATTTGTCTTTCAAATATGGTATTTGTCTTTGACTGACTGGCTTATTTCACTTAGCATAATATTCTCCAGTTCCATCCATGCTCTTGCAAAAGGTAGGAGTTCCTTCTTTCTTTCTGCTGTGTAGTAGTCCACTATGAAAATGTACCATGGTTTTTTGATCCACTCATTTACTGATGGGCACTTAGGCTGTTACAGAACATGGCTATTGTAAATAGCACCACTGTGAAGTAGGGGTGCACCGTTTTACTTCTTTCTTTCCAATTTGGATGCCTTTTTTCTTTCCTTGCCTAACTGCTCTGGCTCAAAATATCCAATACTATGTTGCATAAAAGTGGTGAAAGCAGCATCTTTGACTTGTTCCCGATCATTAGAGGAATAGCTTTCAGCTTTTCACAGCTGAATATGATGTTAGCTGGAGGCTTGTCATATATGGCATTATTCATCATGATTTTTCTAATGTGTTTTAATGGATGTCTTCAGATACCTAGTAATCTTTGATTGACATCCCATACTTAAGAATAGGAAATGCAAAACTTGAATATGAATTCAGAGTAATACGTGGAGTCTCCCATGGTGGGCTTCATTGTAGGAAAATGGCTGGGTGGGATTTTTTTTTTCTCTTTTTGGTATCTCCAATGTCACTGTCTTCAGATCTTTCATCTTAGGCTGCTCAGATTCCCCAGAGAGAAATTTGCTGGTCTTCTGCCTGGAAAGTCAAGGTCTGGCTGCCAATATTCTGAAGCCTAAGGGGATGAAGAGAGCTGGGACTCTCAGCTTCCAGGATGCAATTGATCCTTCAGTTTCCACTATGGCACCTCTACCTATAATGATGCCTGCTGTCTTTCAGTTCAGAAACTGCATTACCCTGTTAAAAACAAAACAAAAGCTCCACGTGTCTAGTAGAGTCCAGGTGAGGATATGGGCATCTGGCATCTTCCTAAATGGCTTTTAACCAGTACCCATTTTAGTATCCCATTTATCCTACTTCTGGAGGTCACTGGTACCCCAGTTCTAAAATTTTATGACAGTTTTGCAGGATAAATATGATTGTTCTTGGTTTTTCCCCAAGCTGGTTTAGGATTCAGCTTTTTCTGGTCTCCTAATTCTGTTATCACTTATCTGTCTGGTTTTCACATTTCAACATTTGGTTGCTGTTGTTCTTTGCTATCTTTCTTCCTTCAGGATTTATACCTTTATTTAAACACAGACACACTTTACTATTACTTTCATGGGGTTTTGAGAGAGAGGAAAATTGAATACAAGTGTTTAATTTTCCATCTTTACTTGGAAGTCTCAAGAGGAAGTATTTCTTAGTTTGTATTTAACATTCAAATAGCAGAGATGATATGAAGTACAATTAGAAATGACCATTGAAATAAGAAAAAAGTCTTATATTGCTTTATATTCCAGGAGCTTATCACCTTAATCCTAAAATGACACCTAAAAATCTTTACTGAACAGTCAAGTATACTTGAGATAAGAAGTTAGTTATTGCACTGTGGTTACCGAAAGCCAAAAAAACTCTCAAAATAGGTCTTGTCACATAAAAAATAATTGGTTGCTTTGTTTCTACTTAGATTTTCATTAATTTGAGGACATAATGTAAGTGACAGTTAACTGTATCAGCTTTCTTCTCCATGTTAAAAAAAAAAATCTCTATTTAAAATCTAATTAAGAAAGTTTCCTGAAATATTTATTTCCAGTCTTCTTTATATTGGTGGTCTTGGGGCAGTATTTCAAGCAGGCAACAGTGGAAGCCTCGGAGCCTGGGCCTAGGCTCCGAACTCTCACAAACAACACTTCTGCCACATTCTGTTGATTGAAGCCCATCACAAATCCCACTCAGATTCAAGAAATGGAGAGATAGACTCTAATAGTTGATAGAGGAAGTTAAGAAATCCACAAAGGACTGTGTGTACAGGGACAGGAAGAATTGTGGTCGTTTTGGCAATCCATCCCAGCCTCCCCTCTGGACATAATTTACTCACATTTCTCCCACGAAGAAAATATGGTCATTCCCATTATAGGATCCCCGGTGGTCTCATCCCAGTATGGCAACAGGCTCAACATCCGGGATTTCGTGTTCCAACATCAGGTTCAGTTGGGGATGAGGATCCTTGGAAGCAGTTCTTTAGGTATGGCTCTTCTTGAGCCAGAGACCTGTTGATGAAAGAGACCAGTTAACTGCCCCCTACATTTCCAACAGACAGTGGGGAAATGGGCACCGGATAATTCCAATGCTTCTATTCACCATGGAGAGCAGGAAGCACATAGTAGTCACAGGCACAGAGCAATTCTTCAAGTTCCTGTACTCTAAGGCCAAGAAACATGCCTTGATTAGTTACCTGGTTCTGTTTCCTACTTGCCATATGCCTTAGGGTTTTAAATGGATAGAGGTCAACAGTGTGACTGTAAGTCTAAAATAACTGTACAGCACCATCTAAAGGTAGTTTGATGCCTCTTGAGAAAGATA
This sequence comes from Glossophaga mutica, assembly GCA_039655065.1. Classification (NCBI taxonomy): domain Eukaryota; kingdom Metazoa; phylum Chordata; class Mammalia; order Chiroptera; family Phyllostomidae; genus Glossophaga; species Glossophaga mutica. The sequence goes on along the minus strand of CM077304.1, from coordinate 16,163,343 downwards.
CTACCACATTTTTTGGACCATAAGATACACCTGGGTTTTGGAGCAAGAAAATAGGAAAAAAAGTTTTGAGGCAAAAAAGGGGTAAAATATTTAATAGTGTAAATAACACAATATTTCACCAATGTAAATGTAAACAGAACTCAGCAGCAGCATTAAGAACCATTATTCCTCCCAAATTGGTGGGGGGGAGTGTCTTATAGTCCGAAAAATATGGATTTAAACCACAGAGGTTTACAGGACAGATCAACAGAAATGGATGCTCAAACCATGGAGATTTTTATACCTTTGAGGATACTTGTTTGTTTTATCATCTCAGAAATTCCATAAGATGGGTATTAAACCAAGTTTCAAAAGCCTCTTCATTGCCTTTATTTTCCCCAAAGAAGTATCACACAGAAAACATAATGATAAAATAAACTGATTTTTAAAATGATCAAGTAAGGAAAAAAATGTAAAACTTATCTGTAATATAATCTGACAATTTCTGGAACGTTCAGGGGGCCTCTGGGGTAATGGGGAACACATGGTCTGCTTGTCTCCTCAGGCCCTAGAGGTGGGAACAGGGCAGTCCAACCCTGCCCTCACAGCGCCTGTGTTCTATAAGGGGGAAAGGGCCTTCTTCACAGGGCCAGATGGAAGCATCTAGAAAGTCCCCTTCACACACACATGCACACAGGCAGACCTGTGTTCCCAGCAGTTGGTTTTGCAAACAAATGGGAAGATTTGGAACAAGACAGATGGCTTTGGAATCCCTCCTCGCCACCTTGTGTGGTGCATTTGCTTGTGTGACTTGGTGCATAGCCCCACCCCTCCCAGGGGGCTGGGGAAGATATGTGTCTAGAGCCCCGATCACAGAGCGGATCCACCTCGCCCAGTTCAGCAGTTTCCCCTCCTCATCCCTCAGTGGGCAGGTGAGAACAGACCTAGAGCAGATACTGCATTTTCCCTTTAAATTTTCATTTTTAAAAAAGTTTTCATTTTTATAGGTAGTACATGTGATAAAAATTTCTTGTGTGCTCATAGTGAAATTTCTTCCTACCTTCTCAGCCAGAAGTAATCAGCATTTCCAGATGTGTGTGTGTGCACCCTTCCACCGGCATTCTGTGCACACACAAGCACATGCACGCCAGCCAGTGTATAGCTATAACTGTGCATGTTTTCCTCTTGGACACAAATAGCTCTGTGAGTGTTTTGAACCTTGTTTTTTTCTCTGTAGTATCTCGGAGATTTTTTATGTCTACAGTGAGCACCTTTAGTCATTTTACAGCTGCAGAATATTTCATTGAAATTTGTGCTGTAATTTACTTATCCTATCCCCCACTGGTGAATTATTTAGGTCATTTCCAGGCCTTTGCCGCTAAAACACATGCCATAATGAACATTCTTGTACATCTGTCACTTTGCATGTGGGTGAGTGTATTTGTAGAATAAATTCCTGAAAGAGGAATTACTGGGTCGGAAGATATGTGATGAGGGTGTATACATAATTCTGATAGACCTTGTCAAGTAGCCCTCAGAGAATTTGTGCAGATTTGCTGCCCCACCAGCAGTGAGTGCAAACAGAACTGAGTGTCTAAGCCTGTGTGGAGCCCGGGTACCGCAGAGATGGAGCACCAAGTCGTGTGTCTGCAGAATAGCTCAGCTTCCGGGGCTGTGTGTGTGTGTGTGTATTTGTGTGTGTGTGTGTGAGAGAGAGAGAGAGAGAGAGAGAGAGAGAGAGAGAGATTGATTTCAGTTGAAGAAAGCCCTTTTGGCTAAGTGGCTAAGACAGGGGTGTCCAACTCATTTTCACTGGGGGCCACATCAGCCTCTCAGTTGCCTTCAAAGGGCCGAGATAATTTTAGGGCTGTATAAACGTAACTACTCCTTAACTGTTAAGGAGTTGAAATTATATCTGGCCCTTTGAAGGCAACCACGAGGCTGATGTGGCCCCCGGTGAAAAGGAGTTGGACACCCCTGGAGGAAAGCTGGGGAACCATGGTGTAGGAAATCATCACTGATCTTCTCTTAGCCTTTCAGTTTGAAGGAGTGATGGAGACAATGAGATGCCCCACACCCTACAGGAAGATTGAAACCAGAGAATGGTTCAAATGGTACCTGAAAAGATGGAGTGAGTGGAAAGATGTTCAGGAAGCAGGAGTAGAGGCCAAGATATAAGGAGATGAGATTGTCCCATAACCTCCAGTGTTAGCTAGTGTTCTCCAAAAGATCTGCTCACTGGGGCCAACTTCAAGGACGTGTCACGTGCCACGCCCTGCATTAGTGCTGGGCTACAGAGATGAGCGTGGCTGGCTCCTGCCTCAGGAAGCTCAGACTGAGAAGTCAGACATGTAGGCTGATGGTCCATAGAATGTCATAGGAGCGACAGCAGTGATGACAGCTAAGAGAGCTTATCGACTGCCAGACAGTGGGCTCAGCAGTGCTTGTCTTCTCGTCTGATTCTACAGAAACCCTATGAGAGATTACAGTGCTCTCCCCATTTTCACAGACAAAGAAACTGACAGCCAGAGAAGTGAGGGGCGGTCCTGACACCACATAGTACGAGACAAAGCCAGGGTTTAGATGGAGGCCGTCTCACTTCAAAGTCTTAAGGGAAAGCAGGAGTGATACTGGAGCAACAAGCCACTTCCTTCATGTTTAGAGCTCCCCCGCACTACATTTTAGGGTGAGAGTGGTAGGGTCAGGAAGACCCTTGGGGCAGGGGGGATGCGCCCTGAGCTGAGGTTCAAAGGATGATTGGGAGCAAGGAGAGCATTCCAAGCAGAATCACTCTTGAGCGGATCCCAAGAAGAGCCAACCTCCAGGAGGTGTTCTGTGCCAGGGAGGTGGGTGGGTGACATGGATAAGCGGACAGTCTGTGGGGCCAGACTGCTTGAGTTCAAATCCTGGCTCTGCCTCTTACTAGTTGAGTGATTTGGGGCACATTCCTTAACCTCTCTAATTCTTCACCTGTAAGACCAGGCTCTCAAGTCCTTAACACCCGAGTTGTAAGGATTGAACGAGTTAACATATCCGGGAGGCTTAGACAGCACCTGGCACGGGCTGTGTGTGTTTGTTCCCACTGAAGAATCCCCAGGCTCCAGATACAATGTATATGTAAGGAAGAGGAAACTCAGTTTTGAAGCTTGTCTATTGCGCTTATTTTAGAGAACTATTACATGAGCTTACAAAGTGTGGTGTGCTAATAAACAGGAGAAAGAAGCAGAAAACCACGTACTGGAGCAGGGATGCGGGCTCTAGCCCAGAGCATCTTGTCAGGCATAGCTGTATTTATCAACTTTCAGTTATCTTCTGAAATTGTGAGTCGAATGGGCTTTTTTTTATCTCTCATCTATTTCTTTCTGACATCTTTATTTAGTATTAAAATGTAATGGTCTATCTCAAGGTGAAAAAAACAGGAGGATAAAATAAAAAGGAACCACATTTAAGGTAACTCTTGGTTTTCCTCTCTTCCTCGCTGATGACATAAAATGTTTTCAGAAAATCCTGGAGAAAAGGGAAGATAAATGCTGGGACTTCCTCATTTACCCACGTAGCATTTCTCGCTCATCCATCAAGTCAGGTTACCTTCTTCTGAGAACAATATTCTGTAACAGGATAAGGGTAAAAGTGAGAGGGAAATACTTCTCTAAGGAGTCAGTTCATGTGTCTTCATATTTTGTTTTCGTACATTTTGTCTTCATGTCCACTGGCCTTCCTCTCCTTTATATGTTATCCCAAACTCACCCTCCCATTCTGTTCCCAAACCACCCTTTCTCTAAGCCAGTTTTAGCTCTTCCTCCCACCATTTGAACAATTCTTCGAATCCATCTTCTTGAAGAAAAACCCTTAATAGCAATATTTTCCTGCATAAATCCCCATGCCCCTCACATACTACGATTCAAAAATCTGTACCTGCACGGTGTACCAGGCACCCACTACATCCTGGGGCTACGGAAATTATGATGATTTGGCCTTTTGTCCTGAATGAGCTCATAGTCTTGTGGGAGAGAATGGCACGCAGAAGAAGGTTGACTCCGCCCCTCTTTGCCCTAGGGTCCTGTTCATTTCCTGTACGGTTTGTCTTCTGCACTACCCTGTAAGCCTCTCAGGGATAGAGATTTTGTCTGTTTTACTCACCATTGTATAATCAGTACCTTGCAGAGTGCCCTCAATAAACATTTGCTGAGCGAATGAATGAAAATGAATGACAGTACAGAGTGATCAGTAAATTAGTGTGTTTGCAAGGTAAGAAAAAGCTCAGAGGAGACCGTGCTAAATTCTTTTCAAGGCAGGAGTGGGGAGACTTGCTGGGAGAGGTGACTTCTGAGTTGTATTTTGAGGGTGGTTGCTACCAGCGTTGATGCGCCTTGCATGGTGTCCAGCTCATACAGAGTACCCAATAAAAGTTTGTTGAGTGTTTTACAATTTATGAAACAATTATACAATACTTAGAGTATCTCTAATATTTCATCACTTAACACATTCCTGGGAAAGGAAGACATGGCTATTGCGTGCTGAATTTTGTGGTCCAAGAAGCTCTATCTATCACCTGGAAAACTTCTCAGTAGCATAGAAACACCTACTAGAAAACCCAGGGTCATGGTGTGTGTGTTTGTGTGTGTGTGTGTGCGCACGCATACGCACGCGCCCTGTGAAAGACTGTGGAGGCTGGGTGGGCTGCTGGCTGAGAGAGAAAGCAGTCTTAAGTATATGCTTTAGAAGAAGGGTCTCATCCAGGAAAGACTATGGGAAAGGAACAGACAGAGGTGATTTTTAGATGCTCACCTCACTCTTGAGCCAGACAAGAGCTCATTACCTAACTCCCGTATCCACCGCCCACGCCAGTTTCAGATAATTCAGTTCCTGGAAAAATCAGGATGGGGGAAAAGAGAACAGGAGATCAAGACAAAATGCATTTTTAGTTGAATTTACCTAATGACTATACTGAGAAAAAATAAGATGTGAGGCCTAGACTCCCTGGGAGTTTCTTTTAAGGTTTCTTATTTTTGTATAGCTCTAACTCCTTTCTCACATAATGATGTTAATGCTTAGAAGACAGAGAATCCAAACTACTGAGATTCGTGAGCCTCCCGCCCCTGGCGTGACCTCCAGGCTCTCTCATGCTGTTCTAGACTTAGCCAGTCTGTGACCGACTGAAGACACCTGTGTATGAGTAATACCAAATTATACCAAAGATTAGATTGCTCACCTCCAGTTAATTCTCACCTTGTGTTTTCAATATGTGTGTGCAGCTTCATCATACACAACAAAGACACTTTCTTCAACAACGCGACAAGAAGTAGAATTGTACATCACATTCTACAAAGAATAAAGTATGAAGAAGGAAAAAACAAAATTGGTAAGTGATGTCCAAGTATAAAAAGCTACATTTGATTTGGGGGGATTACCAACTTTTTTCCTTTGGTTTCATTAAGTTAATATCCATTCTAGAATTGCCTGTCATCTGTGAAACCTCTGACTTTTCCCTTGAAGGATATCTCCAAGTGTAAAATCTTATTGTAACAGCATCCTTCGATGTCTTTTTTTTTTTTTTTAACAGTATGTTGTTTCATTTCTGTAAGGTCATGGAGAAATGCTCTCAATTCTCAATTCAACAGATATCTGTGGAATGCCCACTATGTACCCCCACTGGACTGGATGTTGGGAGATGAGCTCAGGTCTCTCCTGGACCTTATGTTGAAAGAGCTAAAAGCAGGCAATAAAGAAATAGATATAATACGTAACGTGAAGAAATTGAAATGGATGGTGTTTCAGAGATAGACTGGGAAAGGCTGGGGGTGAGATGAAGCTGAGATGGGCTTGTCGGTGAAAGCTTCACTGAGAAGCTGAAATTTGAATTGAGACAGTAAGAGGGAGCCGGTGTGGGCAGATGGAGGGTCGAAGGGTGGGCATTCCGGGCAGAGGAAGCTGCAAGTGCAGACACGCGAGCTGTCACACGAAAGTAAATTCTCCCGATAATCACCTCTCCCATTAAGCAGCCTCCACAATTTATACTTCGGACATTTTTGCGAGAACTTTCCCATAGTATATTACCAAATTTCCTGCCTTATTAAACAGATTATTATAGTATAGGAACAGTTGGGTGGCTTTGTCCTTATCTCTGTCCCAGCAAGATTTTTATCAATAGCTTGATTAATGACCTCTATCAGTCAGGGTCTAATCAAGAGACAAAAATACCACATAATTGAAGAGGGAAAGTTTAATAGAAAAAATGAACTGTGGCAGGGGGTTGGGGTCATGGAGGGTTGCCTAGTAAAGAGTAAGAGGTCCTCCAAAGAACAGAGGAAGAACAAGTAATTAGGAGCAGCTACCACCCCTAGAAAGAGTCCCCCAGCAAAGCTGAGACTCAGGCCCTGCTGGACAGGGTGCAGCTGGGGTTCACTGGGCAGCAGAGCTGTTGGCTGGGAGTGCTGTGTGAGAAGCACTCTCTGGGAATCTGCTCCCTCCAGTACTGGGGAAGCCGTCTGGAGAGGTTCCAGGGAAGCCATTTGTTTGGAGGTGTTGCATCAGCAGCACTATTGTGTGAAGCTGTTCAAGGGACTCCTGCCCTTGGGCAGGTGCCATGTGCCGCTGGCCCCCATGCACTGTAGGAGCTGGGTACCCTAGAAGCCATGTATTGCAGAAGCCAGCTGAGGGGAGCATACTGGTACCAGGAAGACCAACTCCTTCCTCCTCCAGTGTCCCCCCAGTGCCTTCCGCTAACATCGCTTCATGTTGTACCATCTGGCAGAGGAGAAATCATTTACAAGGTCCAGCTCCATTCTTGCAAAGCAGGCAATTAAGTACATTTGGAGCAAAGGGACAGTACGCTGATAACTGGCACTTAGCCTAAACAGCCTGCTCAGCAAGCTTTCGGGTGGCGTGGAGACTGGAAGGTCTTCATTAAATATGTTAGTCATTGGAGTCAAGAGCCTAACTGATCTCAGGGATCTGAGAGTCTCAGCCAAATCCAACAAGATGACATTTGGTAGTTTGTAAATAGAGAGTCTTACACTCAAATTCAGCAAAGCAACTTCCCTGGCCCTGTGGGAGAAACGTTGCTCGACATCAGAAGAGGAGCCGACTTGGGAGGTTTAGTTGAATGCAGCTCTGTGTGAGTCACTAGTGTGGTGAAGCTACCGAGACTACTTTGATCCCAAGCTGTGTAAACTGAAATATGATCTGCAGAAATAGACAGTTCCTCAGTCCAGATCTGAATCCACCTGGAATGGTACTTTCAGTGAGAGTCAGCGTAGGTGGGAATGGTGAAACGGACCTGATCTAGCTCTGTCTTGACTACAGCAGCGAGGCGGGGCGGCGCATCCTCGCACTCTCTGCGGCAGTCACCCGCCCTTCAGACACGTCCTCTGCAGAGGTCCTCTGTGCCCCTTCTAGCTTAAAGGAAGGACTCCCTCCTCTGAATTCATATGGCAGTTGTTTTCTGTGTGTTTGTTTCACAATTAGTCATTTACAACTCTTCTCTGATTGTCTTTGTTTATTTTCAATGACATTACGAAAATTCTATCACCTAACGTGAACAGATACTAACATTTTGGTGTGTTAAATATTTTAAATGTTACATTAATACTTTTTCATGTTTATGCCCTATTTGTCCATGTGATTTTTAAAGCAAACTTGGGATATACTACACTTAATTTTTATCATCCTTTTTTTCAGTTACCATTGTTTCATGAGTATACTAGAAAACAAGTGAGTGGAGGAGAAATGATTATGGCAGTGTTATTCTGGATTCTTTCATAAAATGCAAATAGTTTTTTAAAAAAATATTACCTTTTCTAATATGATATTATAACATGCAGCACACCTTATAACTCACTGTGATGTATTGGTGTGATGAGAATCTTCAGCTGAAAATTGCTAGTCTAGATAATAAGCTCCTTAATTGTATATAAGTTGCCTTATTTGTCTTTGTATCACCATCACCTAGCACAGTCTCTGGCGTATGGCAGAAGTGCTGTTGAACTGAACTGAAAACGTTTTTTTGTTGTTGTTGCTGTTGTTGATTTTTTAAAAGATTTTAATTATTTATTTTTAGAGAGGAAGGGAGGAAGAAAGGGAAAGAAACATCAATGTGTGGTTGCCTCTCCCATGCCCCCCACCAGGAACCTGGCCTGCAGCCCAGGCATGTGCCCTGACTGGGAATCAAACCCGTGACCCTTTGGTTCACAGGCCCATGCTCAATCCACTCAGCCACACCAGCCAGGGCTGAACTGAAAATGCTTTAATATGATCATTGTATGTCTAACCATAGCATCCTTCTACAGTCAAACACTGTGTATAATGAGGCCACATAGCAATTGTTGTGCTTAATTTTCCACCTCAAAATGTGGGCTATTTTTACAACTAGTCAACATGGAGACAAAAGAAGAGCAGAGACAATGAATTTTAAATGTTCTGAAGAAACACAGGACGTGTAATCTTATCTCTAGTAAGAAATGATTTTTTTCTTAATAGTTCTCTCATTTGATGAAAAACGGAGGATTCTATTTAAGTATCCCCAGTGTTTTGAAAATAAGTAATGATGAACTGGAAAATTAGCAATATCCAATCGCAGAATGAACTATTAACCCAAGATCAGGAATTATGCTAACAAAATAGGAAGTAAAACTACATACAAATGCTGTTAATCTGATGTTTCATTGTCATCTTTGGTTTCGTAAATAAAAGAAACAACATAGAAAAAATTAATTTATTGATAGAATTAATATTTGTCCAATGTTATTTGCTGCCTGAATCCCTTTCTGAAAGTGGCATCTTGCATAAGCCAGTATTGATTAGGTAACAAAATATACTGGTTTATAAAAATGATTCATAAGAGAATTTCAGTGGAGTGTAAACTACCACTCTAAGTTTTTCAGCTTCACTCTGAATTTATTACAACTGCGAAAATCAAGCCTGTTGAAATTCATCTTCAAAATACAGCAATTGATAGAGCAACAGAGATTTATATAAACACATGAAATAAGTCTTAAAGTTGATTTGTGTTTTCAAAATTGGTGCTCAGAGGGGAGGTTAGTAAACTGATAGACTTCAAATATTAACTACTTTCTTACTTTGTAGGACTTGGATATATTATGATAAACTTATAAAGGTCATCATCAGGGTCTCTTCTTAGGTCCATGTGAATCCTTTTATATATATATATATATATATATATGTTTGAAAATCATTGATGAGCTATGGGGAATTCTCTATAGAAACTTCAGGAACTCAAAGCCTTCTATGCAATTGTTTATCTATTCATTTCACAGGTATTTATGGAGGATCTCCCGTGTACTAGACAAAATACAAAGCCCTATGGATATTGTTATTCCAAATGCTTTCCTTAGACATTTAGTGTTAATGTCAAGCATCATAAATCACGTTACTGTGTTAATGTGATTAAAAGTACCTAAACATTGATGCTTCATCAATACAAAGTAGATCAGTGCATGTTTCTTTTTCCAGTTGGGCTCAGACTCTGGACTCTAATAATGGTATAATTATAGAGAGCATTTCTTTATTACAAACCACTTGAGAGACATCCAATTATCCTCTCTGAGGTACATTTCAGGGAGTATTATAAATCTCTATTTCAAAAAAAACTTTAAAGGTCAACACATTAAACTTCCACTTCTGTACAAGATGGAGTAACAAACACAAGATTTTTTGTCCCACCTGAAATAATCAAAAAGGAAAAACACAAGAAAAGTGTTAAATAACTTGACTAGTACTTTCTCTCTCTCCATATACATAATTAGAAATTAAATTTATAGTTTAAAAACTTCTCACAAAGAAAACTTCGGGTCCAGATTATTTCACCGGTGAACTCTATCAGGCATTCAAGAAAGAAGTAATACCAGTTCTATAAGAGTCTTTCACCAAATTGAGGAGTAGAAACTATTTCCCATCTTATTCTATGAGGGTAGTACACTCAGGTACCAAAACCAGGCAAAGACAATATTAAAACAATTACAAATTTATAGCCTCTGTGAATATAGATGTAAATAATATAAACAATGTTTAGCAAATAAAACCCAACAATATATAAAAAGTATAGTACATCATGACCAAGTGTAGGGTTTATCCAGGATGAGAGATTGACTTAGTATTTGAAAATCAATTGATATGATTTACCATATTAGCAAAGTAAAAAAAAGAAAAGAGGAAAACCGTTTGATCATCTCTACAGAACAGAAAAAGCATTCGACAAAATCCTATAAATTACAAATAGAAAGGAACTCCCTCAGCCTTATAAAGTGCATCTGTAAAATGCTTATAATTAATATTATACTTCATGATAAAAACCAAATGCTTTCCCTTTAGATAAGGAACAGTTCAAGTATGTCTGCTCTTATATTCATCATTCTACTAGCCTGTGCAGTAAGACAAGAAAAGGAATGAGACATCCAAATTGGAAAAGAAGTACAACTGCCTTTATTCTCAGATCATTTGACCATCTATATAGAAACTCCAGTGGAATCAGACTGAAAGGCTAGTAGAATTAATGAGTTTAGCCTTGTTGCAAGAAACAAGATTGATATATAAAACTCAATATTATATCTACAAATCAACAACAAACAGCAAGGAACTGAAATCTTAAAGACAATACCATTTACAATGGCATCAAAAACATGAAATATTTAACTGACAAGAGATATGTAAGCTGTGTACATTGAAAACTACAATTTACACTGAGTAACTGTAAATCTAAGACCTAAATAAATTCAGACATATATCCTTTTCATGGTTCAGAAAACTTAATATTGTTAACATGTCAGTTATCCCTAATTCAATCTATGGATTCAGTGCAATCTCAACCAAACTCCCAGAGTGTATGTTGGGGGAGTTAGGAATTTGCAAACTGATTTAAAAATTATGAAGGAAGTGAAGAAATGTAGGAGAGCCAAAGTAACTTTGAAAAAGAACACAAATGGCAAGTTAAAGTATTAGCTACATGATTTCAAGAATTATTACAAATTTACAGTAATGTTGGTGTGAAGACAGATAAGTGAAACAGACTAGATAATCAAGAAGTGAAGCCACACACACGGACAACTGGTTTTTGACAAGGGCTCGAAGGCAGTTCAGTGGATAAAAGATTGTCTTTCAACAAATGGTGCTAGAACAATTTATATCCATATAATGAACCTGAGCCCATATACAAAAAATAACTCAAATGGATCATAGATCTAAATGAAAACCTAAAACTATAAAAATTCTAGGAGGAAATTTCTTGTGACCTTGAGCTAAGGAATTCTTAAATATAATATGAAAAGCACATTCATAAAGGAAAATGGATAAACTGGACTTCACAAAATTAAAACTTCTGCTTTTTGAAATATATTTTTAAGAAAATGAAAACTTACTAGGCTTCTCTTATATATAGGTACATATAAAGAACATGCATAACTCAATAGTAGCAATTTAATTGGCATAAGATTTAAACAGACATTTCACAAGAGAAGATATTCTGATGGTAAATTAGTGCATGAGAAGATTTTAACATCATTATTCATTAGGGAAATGCAAACTAAAACCACAAGCTACCACTGCACACCTACTAGAATGGCTGACATTAAAGATTGACCATACCAAGTATCAGCAAGGATGTGGAGGAACTTGAATTCTCGTGTGCTGCTGATGGAAGTGTAAAATTGTACAAACACATCAGAAAACAGTTTGGTATTTTCTCAAAAAGTTAAACATACATCTACAGTGTTATCTCACCATTCTACTTCTATTTACCCAAAAGACACAAAAGCATATATCCATACGAAGACTTATACACAGAGGCTCATAGCAGCATTTTTCGGTAATAGCTCAAGATTGGAAACAACCCAAATGTCTCTCATGAGGGGACTAGATAAACAAATAATTATATATCCATATGATGTAATAGTGCTCAGCAATAAAAAGAAATTAACCTCAAAATAATTAGGCTGAGTTAAAGAAGTACTGTGGTTTTATTTATGTAAAACTCTAGTAATGCAAGCTGACTGATAGTGACAGAAAGCAGATGAGTGTTTGCCTTGGAGTGGGCACAGGCAGGAGAGGGAGGTTACAAAGCGGCAGGACAGAACTTTGGGGGCGATGGATCTGTTTACTCTCTTGAGTGTGCTGATGGTTTCCAGGGTGTATACAAGTCAAAAGTTCTCAAATTGCATGTTTTAAACATACGCCATTTATTATATGTCAGTTACCTCAGTAAAGCTGTTCTAAAATATATATATCCGCATATTTCAACACCCCTCCCCCATATCATAGATGAGAAAATTGAGGCCCGAGGACAAGCGGACTTTCCCAAAGTCACACCACTCGCCCAGTGCAGAGGAATTAGATTTGTCCATCTTTGAAGCTTCTGGATAAAAATAGAGGGGCTCCTGGTGGAGAACCCTGTGGGGTTTATTTTGCCATGATAAACATGTCCACTTCCCTCAGCACGTTCCAGTCTCTGAGCCAAGCACTGTACCGTGTGCTTTCTCGTTTTCTGTTTGAAAGCCCCCAACTCTCGATTCCAGTTTCCTAGCGGATAGCAACTCTCTTTCTAAACTGTTGGTGTTCCCAAGTGGGTTTCCATCGCGTTTGAAAACCTAGACGGTTTTCTTCAAAAAGTACCACCCTTACATCAGTCTTGAACATAGTGAGGGTTGAAACTCTGTATTAATTCGAGTTGGACTTTCTGCTGTTTCAGGTCTGAACCGTTTGCTTACCAATGGCTCCTATGAAGCTGCCTTCCCTCTGCACGAGGTATTGTCCTGCCTTTTCTCCTTCTATGTCAGTTTCTTATTCTTGGATCAGCTTCTGGGGATTGTCATTAATTGAGTTTGTTGATATGACATTTGTTCAGAATGAATTCAATGTGTACAGTAGATGACTAGGCCTACTTGCCGTGTGACCCAGCATAGGATGCTTTGTATCTGTGTGTCTTTTTATGTAATTGCAAGAATACTTGAACCAGAAGTCACTCAGCATGAATTCAGAGGAATAGCTGAGGGACTCCAAGTCATAAAATTAATGAGGCATTGAAAATTTGCATGAGGCAGTAGACCCAGGGGGGAAATGTTCCTGAGGGATATAGTCTCTGCAACAAAGAAATGTATAGTTATTCTTTGAAGAGGAGGAAGCCATTTTGCAAAGTCTCTGGTAACCAAAGGGTGACAAATGGAAATTAATAGTATCGTACTTACCACTGCTCTTTTAAGATACATATATTCTGATTTTTTGAACACATTTATCTTTTTTTCCTTCTTTATTTTCTTATTTACTACATGCTCTTTGTCCTGTTTTAGGGCTATTGTAAGTGTAACTGTAATTACTCTTAATTCCAATTCCCCAATAGATCTTGAGTTATTTCACCCAGACTTCTCTTTCCACATGGATTTTTCGTTATTGGCAAGAGATCATTGCCTTTTTCATAGTATTGTGCCCTTGCTCCATACTGGTCACCATATGAAAGAGAATACAAGGATAAACATCATGGTGTGTGCCCTCTAGAACATCACAAACTAGCCAGGGGAAAGCTCCTCAGTGATTTTTGGAACCCTCTACTACTAGAAGTAACGTTAACCGTCCGCTGATAAACTTCAGAGGAGAATTCCAACCTTCACCAAATGGCCAGTCTTTTCATTTTGCTAACAATGTTCCTTCCCTTGATTGCAAACTCCATGAGGATGTAAGAGGTGATTTAGAATTTTTTAAATTTTATTCATTAACAAAACTAGTAGCTTTGATCTGAGGCCCTATGTACAATCTGCCATGAAACAATTTTGGAATGATCCTTTTAGTATCACAGAAGCAAACATTTTGACACAAAGGTTTTTTTCCCCCCTCTTATGGCTTTCTGTATTTACTTTAAATGTATATTTGGTTTTGGCTATTTTTTTAATCTTATTTTTATTGTTGACACTATTATAGATGTCCCCATCCCTCCCCTTTATCCACCTTCGCCTCCTTCCCTCTGGCCATCATCGTACTGTTGTCTGTGTCTACGGGAAGTGCATACAAGGAGGGACATAAAAAAATGGAATTATCTCCCGGAGGGTGGGCCCCTTCTACTACAGGCTTCCCCTGCTAGGTGAGCGTTCCAGGAACCCATCTGTATCAGTGTACCAGCTGGCGCTATTGTGAGAGGCTTCATTTGGCTTCAGTGATTTTTTTTTTCTGAAGACTTTCAGTGCATTTCCTAATTTCATGATGGTTGATTTACAAGCACACCTGCCGACCACATTGAGCGTTCAGCAGTTTTTCACCAAAAGCGGCATGAGCCCTGTACCCCACCCTCCCTATTCACCCAATATCACTCCAAGTGACTTTGTTTTGTTTCCCTGGATTAAAAAAGTCCCCAAAGAGAAACATTTTGCTGATGGGGAAGAAGTGAAACAAAAGATGACAGAAGCACTAAAAGGCATCAAAATCAGCAAGTTCAAAAACTGTTTTGAGCAGGGGGAAAAACCTCTTGATGGGTGTTTTGCATCAAACGGAGCGTACTTTGAAGATGACTGAAGTTTAAACATGTAAGAATAAACACACACTTTTTTATAGATAAATTCTGGATTTGGGGGGTTCCCCTTCATATACGTTGTTTGGTAAATCTTTCCACCTTCTTTCATCCAGTCCCCCATTCCTTCCTGCCTTCCAGAGCCACACACAGGTGTTTCTCAACTCTGAGGACAAATTTCCCACATCACGTGGCTTCCTGTAGTTATTAGTTGGCATTGCCAAAAAAAAAAAAAAAAAAAAAAAGTGTCAGTGAGCCCTGCACCCTCCCACTGCCCCAGGGTAAGGGCAGCGGTAAATGGGCAGATGCCCCTGCACGGGTGAGTGGGTGGTGGGCGGGCATGAGGGTGTCGGAGGAGATCACTTATGAAAGCTTACAGAGTAACACAAGGGTTTCCCTGTGGTTTCCATATCTCGATAAAGCCCTGTATTTTATAAGAGAACATCCAGATTAATAATAGTAGCTGAAATAACATAATTGTTCTTTTTACTGTTTTACTCTGAAGTTAACTTGATTATATTATTTATAATATAATATAATATATTATATTATAAATATAATATTTATATAATATATTATAATATATTATAATGTTCAGGGGCAGGAAGGCAGATATTGTGTCCTTGTTTCATGTTTCAAATTTAAAGAAATTTAGAGGTTTAGAGAAAGGTTGGCCCACCTCTCATCACACAGGGAGTTGAAGGTTCGGCTGAGACTCGACCTCAGTTTCTTGTCTCTCGGCCCTGTTTACTTTCCACTAAAAACGGGCTTCTCAGGTTGAAAGGACTTCCCAGTGATTACTTCACCTCTAGGAAGTATGTTTTCTGTTTGTGAAACCAGCGTTGCCGTTAGCTGAACTCAGAAAACGCCACCCCTCTGGCCTTGGTCTCCTCCTTTTCTCAGTGAGGAGATCAACTTCGTTTCGAATTTTTCTAATGTTGAGGTGACTGCCAGCTTTTACATCCCAGCGTTTTCTCATAGATAAGGCCGTGTGGCAAGGTCACAGCTATGGCATTTTACCAAGTGCTCTTGACACAGTGGGAAAGAGAACTGGTCCGCGCGGGGCATGGCCTCCTAGCAAGACACATTATTCTCTTAAACCTCAGAAGAAACCCAATGAGACAGACGTTATCAGTTCTGTTAGGAACTAGGAGTCCAAGGCTCGGAGAGTTTACAGTCTCCCAGCCAAGCAGCAGAACTGAATCTGAACTCAGCTGGAACCTGCCTGAGTCTAGCAACGACGTGCTTCTTCCCACACAGGATCGCCAACGAGATAATGACCAGAGTAACCGATCAAGCTTCTTTCCCTTCCACAGTACGGATCCATTTTTGTCTCGTGTCACCTCTATTGCTACTCCTGCCATAGGAGACTTGTATAACTATTAACTTTCCTTGTGGCTTGTGTGGGTGTTACCTCACTGGCCGTGGTGTTTTTATCCCAGGGAAGTTACAGAAGCAAAAACTCCATTAGAACCCATGGAGCCGAAAACCACCGACACCTGCTCTATGAGTGCTGGGCCTCCTGGGGCGTGTGGTATAAATACCAGCCTTTGGATCTTGTAAGGTGAGTTTTTTAACCAGCTGCGCATATAAAAAGCTTGCACAGAGTGATTAGGGCAGACTGCCTGCTGGGACAAGAGAAAACCGTCGGAGGTACACAGTTCTCGCTGGAATCTGGCTTCCTCCCAAGAGGGCAGCTCTCAGAGCACATGGGCCACGGTTGGGAAACCCAACCTCCCTCTGAGGAGGATGCTGTTTCCTCCAAAAAGGGTTTAGGAAGGGGCCTGTGAGATTAGCCAGGTCTCCATGGAACTCCATATGGAGCAGGTCCACCTACGTGACTTATCAACAAATCATCAGTGACAATTGTAGAGAGGTGACACTGCTTACACATATTAGTGACAAATGGAATATTAGTTACTATGATGTTAGTAAGATATATGAGGAGCTGTCATTCTAATACATTTCAGGTTTATTTTAACTTTCATTTGAAACCAATAACCTTTAAAGATTGTTTTAATACTGCAGGTAAAAGAGTCTATCAGCCTTTTTCTTGTTTTGAAGATTTTTTAAAAATTATTTTATTCTTGTTCAAGTACAGTTGTCTGCATTTACCTCCCCATCACTCCCCACCACCCCAGCCATCCCCACCTCCCTCCCCTGCTTCCACCCGCCCTTGGTTTTGTCCATGAGTCTCTTATAGTTGTTCCTGAAAACAATTCTCCCTTTTTTCCCCATTGTCCCCTCCCACCTCCCCTCTGGTTACTGTCGGATTGTTCTTAATTTCAATGTCTCTGGTTATATTTTGCTTGCTTGTTTGTTTTGTTGATTAGGTTCCACTTAAAGGTGAGATCATATGGTATTTGCCCCTGACTGCCTGGCTTATTTCACTTAGTATAGTTCTCTCCAGTTCCATCCATGCTATCACAAAGGGCAGGAGCTCCTTCTTTCTTTCTGCTGCATAGAATTCCATTGTGTAAATGTACCATAGCTTTTTATCCATTCATTTACTGATGGGCACCTAGGTTGCCTCTAGCACTTGGCTATTGTAAATTGTGCTGCTATGAACATTGGGGTGCATAGGTTCTTTTGGACTGTTGTTTCAGGGTTCTTAGGATATAATCCCAGCAGTAGCTGACAACAATTGTGAAGTGAAAATGTATTTTTAAGGGTCTCTGTATGCCCAACTTTCTGCCGTGGCAGGATTCTACCCTGGCATCTCATTATTTATTCAGAGACTAGTTATTAGGACCCGTAGCAACAATCCACACCTCACAGATTTCTTATTAAAGAGAAAGTCATGTCTCATTTCCTAGACTAGCTGGATTTGTTTCACTTCTACAGAAGCTCTCAAAACATGAGCCCAGAGGAAAATGGAATGAGACAACTCACTTCATGTTTCCTCTCCCTGGGTAGTCATTCTTCCTGCCAGAGTCCTTGTTTCCAAGTGTTTACTCCCGTTGACTCAAGGGCATTGATGAATTGTGTTCCATCCTTTGTATTGGTAAAATAAATGATCCAGGTGATTTGTGTGAGTGGAAAATATTTTCTGAGAGGAAGTTATTTTCCTTTGACTAGTTTCAATACATGATAAAACAGTGGTGGGCAGGAATAAAAGCAAATTCTCTTCCCAGCCTCAGTTTCGTATTATAGTATTATATTGATTAAATATTACAGGAAGTTGCTGCAGGCAAAACATCTCATTCATGACAGTGTTTTGATTAAGACTTTGCAGTATGTCAGTGAGTATTAATTAACTGCCCATTGTGTTTCTAGTACGATGCTAAGTGCTATTGGCAAAGACATGCAGAAGCTACAGTCTCTGGCTTTGAGAACCTCTTGATTTCCTCAGGGAAACAGACCCTGCATACCTGAGACAAGTATAAGATAATAAAAGACCATGCACAATTAGGTAAAATGTCTGATGGAGGTGGTGAGTTTTACGGTAACTCAGAAACATGGGAAGGATGGGTGGGGGCCAGCGCCTCTGTGGAAGGTTCTGCAAGGCTGAGTCCTGGTAGGGCAGTGGGGCTGGTGTTGGCCAAAGGGAAGGGAGAGGAAAAGCTCAGGCAAGGCTTGAGAAGAGATTGTGGAGCATCTAGGCAATAGGGTCTCTAAAATAGTTCTTGTCCTAGAGATTTTGCTTCCTCCATCTCTCTCCAATCTGGCCACACCTGGCATCTCCTCCGCTATACTGTTTCCTCCCCTGTCACCTGGACTAACACTGTTGTCCCCTAACACTGTTGATCTCCCTTTCCCCACTGAGGCCCACCCGAACCCATACTCTTCCCCGCAGGCAGAGTGATCATTTTGGGATGTGAATCTGATCCTGTCCCTTGATCATTAAAACCCTCTCATGAGTTTCCATTTCTCTCAGGACAAAGATCAGTGCACTTAGCATGTGCTACAAGGTCCATGGAGGCCCAGCCCCAACCTACTTGACACCCACCCATTGTTCTCAGTGCTGCAGTCACACCACCCTCATTGCACTTGGTCCCTCCCACCACAGGGTCTTTGTCCAAACCGTTTTCTCTGCTGGAAACTCCCTGTCTTGGCACCAACCCCACCTAGCGAACTTTCACGCATTAGCACAGTAGTTACCTTCTCAAAGAAGGCTTCCCCGACCTGGGTGGCCAAATGGCCTTGTTATATATGCCGATTGAGTTGTGTTCCTCTCCTTTTTAGCTCTTTTCTCAGTTTTGTATTATGATGATAAACTTACCTCTTTAATTGATCAATGTGAGTTTCCTCTGTTACTTAGCAAGCTTCATAGGAGCAGGGACCAGGCTTATTTTTCTCACCAGTGTATTCCCAGCACCTAGCACAGTATTTGGTACACAGTAGATATTTTTTATTTGTCGAATGAATAAATAGATATATGAATATATAAAGGCATGTTGGGAAGGTCTTATGGGAGTGGAAAGTTTCTATTGAGACACCATGGATGAGGGATAAATAACTCCATGTTCTTAGGAGCCATTGGACATTCTGAGAGGAAAGGAGTAGTTGGTATGTAGAAACAGATGGTAATCAACATGTGTTTAGAACAAGAATGAAAAAGCTAATTAGAATATTCTTACATTGGGCTAAGAAATAATTACCTTCTAACTCATGAAATGTAGCGGTTGAAAGGCCCAGAAAGCACAATTTGGTTTGTATTCTTGTATCAATGCAAGTTGATTGTATTATTGATATTTAAGAAAGAAAAGAAAAACCAAGGACTATCCTAGATACTTTCAAACTTCACAGACCACAGGGCACTAGGCAGCCTGATTAGCCTCAGAAAAAAATTTATAGATATTGAAGCCTGTTATAAGTCACCCTTTAAAAGGGAAAGTTGTTCTAAGTATCTGTGAGGGCTGTCCAGAAGGTATCCAGTGATGTAATATGAAATAGACATTTATTGAAGAAGATACAAGGTACAAGAAGCACTGTACACAGGACAATGATGGCTTAGTTCCCCTCAAACTAGGCACTTTGGGACCTCACACAGTTCTCCCAATTTCCATAACCTGCTCCATTGCATTTTCCTGAATCTCACGGACAATCTGAAATCTCTTCCCTCTCAAAGATGATTTTAGTTTTGGGAAAAGCCAGAAGTCACAGGGCACCAAATCTGGGCTTGAGGGAAGCTGAGTCACCTGGGTCATTTGATGTTTTGCCAAAAAACTCTGTACAAGATGTAACGCATAAGCGGGCACACTGCCATAACGAAGCTACCGATCACCAGTTGCCCCTAGCTGTGCGCTTCTCAATCATCCAAATAGTTTCCATGGAGGAAGGTTCAAGCTGAATGCAAAATTTGATGCAGATTCATTGTCCTATTTACTCAGTCATTTTGAATGTAACAGCCACACAGTACACGTGCTCACTCAACAGCGTCTACTGCCCCCACTGACTAGTACTGTGAAATTGTCATTGTTCAGTTATGCACATTTGAGTCCACTCTCCTTGGCTGCCAGATTACATCGATGTGAAGCAAACCATTGTTATATTAACAATGGATGGACTTTTTCTAGACATACCTCATATTCATGTTGAATCCTAGTAATTAGAGTTTTTTTTTTCTTCCCAGTATCTTGCGATTCTAGCATTGTAAACATCTGGTAAAGCTACAAATTACTGAAAGAGATATTTATTTTTTAATATTTTATTGTTGATGCTGTCACAGTTGCCCGTTTCCCTCCTTTGCCCTTCTCTACCCAGCCCCCACCCCCATAGTCCATCCCCCACACTGTTGTCCATGTCCTTGGGTCATTCATACATGTTCTCTGAATAATCCCTTCACCTTCTGAAAGGGATATTTAGTTTTTCACAGTAACTTGGTTTCTTTTTTTTTTTTTTAAGAAATACATAATGACAGTACATACATTACAAACAAACATACACTCAGAGATGGCAAAAATGAGATGTTGGCACCAGGTTTTCAAATTCTGGTTTTATATTAATAACAGTATTACATCTTCCTGAATGGGCTTGGGTTTATTCCATTTTCTCAGAGCAAGCTTGTGTATGTTGTTTCATAAAAGGGTTCATTCCATTCCTGATACAGGGTAGTAGGAGAAGAAATTGAAGCCCAGAGCCCAGATTCCGTCAAATGTTCCATTCTCTGGGCTTACTTTGTCTCCACGTTTATGGCTGCAAAGCCACTACAAAGTCAAAGACTGAGAAAAGTGTTATAATACCTACCTTTAAACTCTTCACTGTAACTTGTAAGGCTGTTGTGTCTTACACAGGCGGTACTTTGGAGAGAAGATTGGGTTGTATTTTGCCTGGTTGGGCTGGTACACCGGCATGCTCTTCCCAGCTGCCTTCATCGGACTGTTTGTCTTTCTGTATGGAGTCATTACTCTGGATCACTGCCAAGTCAGGTACGGGGAGCCTTTGCTATTATTTAATGATGGCTGTGTGTGCTTTGGGGGTATTCACAGACCATGGGTCCACTTAGCTTTTCCCTGTAACGTCCCTCTCAGTCTCTTCTGGAAGATTTTAAAAGGTTCAAATTACTAAGTCTCTCCATCGATCACCCTTGCTGCCATGGTCTTCAGCTACCAAGGGAGCAAAATTTGCATTTCTGGACCTATAAACCATGATATGTCCGCAGAACAAGTCACTTTCACTCACCATAAAATTTGGTCTGAATTTCTCACTTTTTTCTTTCTGCTAATACTGCAAAATCATGGGTTAACAATCATTTCATATGAATTCTGTGGTTTTACAAGGACACTTAAGCCTAAACCAGAAAGACATCCCACCCACATGCTGGGGCCTTCCAAAAGAGTTAGTGTTGATGCTTGTTACCTTGGCTCCCTCACCAAAACGGAGTTTAAGGTATTCACAGAGATCTTATTTCAAGGCTGGACAGTGCTCTTAAATAATAAATGCACCTTTTAGACGTGGTTGCAAAAATAAAAATAATTGATCATCCTGCCTACAAACATATTTTACTTTCTGGTGAAATTGTTAACGAGGTGTAACTTTCTCCCAGAACTAATTCCTAATATTTTTATGTATTCCTCCATTATTAGTTGTAACTTACACATCTGGAAATCAAGGCAGGCACTTTTAGGTATCTCATTGTTCCCATAATTCAGTGTGACATTGCTTCAAACCTGTGCAGTGCTGTGAATGACTTCTGTATCATTTGGGGTATGACAATGTTTTGCTTCATGTATTTATTCATTAATATGTAAAGCCAAGAAAACAGCCCCATAAATAAGTAGGTTTATCAAATTATTAAATTGTGCAGGAACTTGTTTATGTTAGTAACAGATGAGGCTAAGATGCTTTGGAAGACAAAAATGTAATCTACTGGATCTTATTAACTGGTTGAATATTTTCATGTCATTGGTGGGGCAGGGGGAAATGCTCTTATGTCGTCAAAAATGTCCATTCCTGTTCTCTTTTCCAGTAAAGAAGTCTGCCAAGCTACAGATATCATCATGTGTCCTGTGTGCGATAAATACTGTCCATTCATGAGGCTGTCAGACAGCTGCGTTTATGCCAAGGTAATTTCAAATATGCAGCATTAAAGGTTGATTGACTTTTACATACACCTTCCTGAGGAACAGGCTAACCATACTTTCTCTGTCGTTTCTGGTCTTTTATTCTCAAATTCAAGTTGTAGGATAGACTTACCTCCATCACTCAATATTCTAATTCAAGTATCTTTTACCATATATGTATATTAAATATATTGGCTTCAACTATCATCACAAGAAGCTGCAGCTTGCAGAGTGCAAAAATCATAGTCGTTAGAGGTCAGAGAAAGGTTTATATCTTGACTCTGCTCTTCACCACTTGTCATTTAAGGAACAAGTTCTTTAACCTCCCTGAGCCTCAGTTTTCTCATTTGTAAAATGGAGAACATGATGTTTGTTTCGAATAATTGTTATAAGATGTATACTGAGCAAGGTACCTGGTAAATAGTAAGGTATCGGTAGATAAGAGCCGCCATCATTTTCCTTCTCTTTCATCACCATTATTAGCAAAAAGACCTAGATTCAAGGCTCATTCAGCCACTTTTACCTCCTTGACCCTGCACAGGTACAGCTCTTTGAGGCTAAGCTTTCTCATCTCGGAAATGCACACCTGCCCTCTCTGCCCAGTGACATGTCCCGAGGACCAAAGATAGCACCTGTGAAGGTGTTTTGAAACAAAGAAACATAGAGCACCATTATGTCTACGATGGGTTATTGCACCTCCCTTTCTCAAGCTCTGCCTTTCTTTATTAAAATTTTAGACATATTAATCAAATTCCTATGGTGTTTTACTTAGGGGCATTGTCACTAGTGCATAGCAGTGGCTGAAGTATGGGTTGATGGAGAATTTTCCAGGACCTACTGCCTGTTAACCTTTCCGGATCCCAGATATGAAAGGGGTTGGCAGATTTCCTTGAGCCTCTGTGATCACTGCAGTGTGGAGTTATCTAATTATGCTGCTGGCATGGCAGCATTTTGTTCCTTATAAATGAGAGAACATTTGACAGGCAGCCCAGGAGCCCGCCCATCCACGATGTCTTTAGCGCTGCAGGTGGCCGGTCTGCGCAGAGCCCAAACCACAGCAGCCAGCTGTGATTTTAAAAAGGTTTGGGATCTTGTTATATGCAACAAGGAACCAAAAAGCACAAAATACTCTCCCTGCCTTTGAAGAACATACAAATAGACCTGAGTAGATGAGAACAAGCAGAGTGAGCTAGGAAAACATAGATTTTAATACGGAACAAAAGAGTTTAGTCAACCATTTAATTTCTGTTTATGGATCATGAGTTAAGCCTGGATAATTCAGGTGCAAAATTTCTACTTCTGGGGAATCTCAGAGACCCAGTTGGTGGAGGGGGGGTTATGGGGGTCTTTGTTTCTTTGTTTTTTACATGGAAAAACATGCCTTGAGTGAAGTTTTCTCTTTAGGAGATCCAGGATAATTCCTTAAAAGTGTCCATGTTATAGGGGATTCTTTGGGCAGTTACCCTACTGGATATAACATTTAGAACAATAATTATATGATAATAGCTAGGCTATAGCTATAAATACAGCTAGGCAACCTACATTTATTCTTTCTAATTCTCATAGCAATTTTAAGCCTTAATGTTGTTATTCCCATTTTGCTCAGAGATGCGGAGAGGCAAAAAATTACTCACCCATGACCACACAGCAGTAGGCGGCTGTGCTTTGGTTTATCTGACTACCAAATGTGTCATTGTGCTACACTGATCACAAGGCGTTTTAGGTTAAGTTAGATTAGGGTTTTAAGTTTGGTCATGCCTAGAAACTTAGTAAAAGGAAGTCTAAAAAGTCTCAGAATGACAGAATTGAAGTTATACAGACGTACATTTAGAAAAACTTATCAAAAATGCCAGACTGATTTCCTGGAACTGAGGACATTGGAATCAAGTCAGAGTCCGGATCCTATTTAGTCAGTGGCTGCTCTGCTGATCGGGGAAGTTTTCTCCCCGACTCTTGGATTTGCAAGGGTCAGACACCCAACTTGAACTGTCTTAAGCAGAAAGGGATTGACTGGTTCCTTTCCCTGGAAAAGACACTGGAGTAGTTCACACTGAGCACAAGGGCTTTGTGGGCTAGAACTGGTCCTCCAGGCCACCAGGTATCACTCTCTTGCCACCTGTCTATGTGACTGTTCTGCAGACAGATTCTTCACGTGGTAGGGAAGGTGGCTGCTGACTGCCATAGCCCCAGGCTTATACCTTCCTTCCATTTCAGAAGGTCTGAGTCGCCGAGTTTCAAGTTTTGGGGAGGTAGCTTTCCTCCCCAGATATTCCATAATTTTGGCTTGTGGATGCTTGTCCTGTGGAAGTAATAAGCACTTTGGGTAAAGGTCAGAGGCCAGGTTCTAGGTCATCCATCCTGGTGACTCCACAGAGAAGAGAGGCCAATGTGTCCCCGGCATCACTGTGCGTGGTGGTCACTGTTTAGAGGACTTTTCTGGTAGGAGTTGCATTTTTAAGCCCACCTAGAAGACAGGAGGACTGGAGGAGGCGTCTCCCTTGGTTGTAATCTACCAGCCTGGGGTCTGAGAGGGAACGCCCTGAGCAGTGAAGACCTGAGGGCAGCTGCCCTCCTATCATCATCTGCTCAGCCCAATATTACCCCAAGAGTGCCAGTCTGGCCTCCTGCAGCGGATTTCTGAGAACGGGAAAATTAGTTGTGCAGTGACCCTTGAGGGAGAGACTGAAATAGAACTTGGGTATTTCTCGAATCTGTGCTCTCACTCTGCTTAGGGACTTCTGCTTAACTCTCCCCACACCCTACCATCTCCCCCAGTGCTCTCTCTGTCTCTCTCTGTCTCTCTGTCTCTCTCTCACTCATACACACACACACACACACACACACACACACACACACCCCTCCCCCACAGTTCAAGGCAACCTTCCATCTCTCCTGGAGTTTCTCCGGGTGTGTGTTTTTGTGTTTTCTGTTTTCAGAATAGACTATCTTGCTTCTTTAGGGTTGATTTTGGCAGGGGGAGCCATCTGCTTATGCTACCTTACCACATAAGCAGGAACCAGAAGTCCCTGTTAACTCACTACCCTCCTGATTCACGTGTTCTCAGATTGCTAACTGCAGCAGAAAAATGTCTCTCTCCAAATGTTGGCTTACCAGCTGCAGGGAAGGACTCGTAGTGGTTCTGTTTGAGCTATGTGCTCCCTGGTGATCTGCATGAGAGAGATCTGTAACCCGGGGAAGGGAGGAAATCTGATCCGAGCAACCTACAGTAATGATAATCACAACCCATTCCAGAATCTACCCTGGGCACCAGCTACAACTCCTACCAACTCCCCGTGAACACCCTAATGGAGAGCTCACACCAGCCACAAGCCACTGGGACCGTCAGGCTTGATTGGATGTTGAGTGTCGGATGTGCCGCTTAACACCCCCCGCCCCCGGCATACGAAGTAATCGGCTTTAGACTTACGTCTCACATTAGATGTTTGAATGATGCCTTCTCTCCTATGTTCATAAAAAAGAGAAAGCATAAACTGTTGGAAAATTCTGAAGTACTGCACAGTCTGATATAGCAGGAAAAGATCTGTTTATGCTTGGCACATTCTCCAAGGGACAATAAAGTATACTTTATAGCGAACTATAAAGCATCCGCCCCAAATTATGCTTTATGAACGTATCCATCATCATTTCAATTTGGCCCGATATTGGTGTGATTTACCCTGGAGGCAGAAATGAGCTTGGAGGTTTTACAGCAAGATTATCTTTGCTTTCTGCTGTAGAGTTTGCAATAGAATATATTATTCTAACAGCAGAGTATTTGCTAGCTGTTTTTGTGTTATGTGTAGTCGGTAAATATAGTGATTACCCAAGGATTTAATACAGGTGAAAGTAAATTATGTTAATGGTCTGCTCTCTCCTCTTTATAAGGCTGAAACCCAGATGGTAGCCCAGAAAATGTTCTCTCAAAACTACGCAAATACAGTGGTGGTGTTTTCAAAGTGAATAAATGAAGCATTAAAAAGAGTGCTTGGGAAATCAGAAACTTTTAAAGCAGCAACAATAATACCTACCTGGTTTTAAATACATCCATATGTATATGTGAACATATAATGTGTTTTATAGTGCACAAAAGGAAATTCTTAGTAGCACTATTGGGGTTGCTGATAAATGTACAACTAGCTGATACCCACATAAAGGGGAAAAATTCTCTCTTCCATATCCAAACTACTTCACATTTGAGAAATTCACTTCTTGATTATGATACAAAAGGAATATCTTCCAAAGAAACCCAGGAAGATTTATTGTATCATCACGTGTATTTTTATAGAACTTGAAAAAAATGTGATTTGGAGTCTAGCATATAAGAAGTTAGTTTAACTATGACTCGTCATGTTCCCAGGTCACTCACCTTTTTGACAACGGAGCCACTGTCTTCTTTGCTGTTTTCATGGCAGTCTGGGGTAAGTGTTCAACATCCATATGACTTGAGTTCACCTCAGATGCTCTGTGATATGTTCCTTTAGAAATATGACTTTGGATGTGAAAGGAAGAAGCCCAAGACAATTCAGGTGCCTGTGCTATTAGACACAAGCCAATAACATTCATTTGGCTTATTTAAAGAGTGAGGCTATAGCCCTGGCTGGTGTAGCTCAGTGGATTGAGCGGAGGCTGCAAACCAAAGGGTCGTCAGTTCGATTCCTAGTCAGGGCACATGCCCACATTGCGGGCCAGGACCCCAGTGGGGGCCGAGTGAGAGGCAACCACACATTGATGTTTCTGTCTCTCTTTCTCCCTCCCTTCCCCTCTCTCTAAAAATAAATAAATATATATATTTTTAAAAAGTGATGCTATAGAAGAGAAACATTTCTAATTTCTCTTCAACCTTCAACAACTTTATCAGCATTCCATTATTAGAGTAAAATTTACCTTCTGTTGGAGACAAACATAAAGCTTATAGTACATTGAAAGGTATGGTGAGACCTGAATACCCATCTCAGTATATACAGGACTTTCTATGGTGAATGGAATCTTTTCCTCGGGCCAGTGTATGAGTACCCACCTCTGACATTCTTCCAATTCTGGTCAAAACAACCCCCTATAAACAAGAGCTGCTTAAAAGGCTGAATCGAGTCCTTCTATATAAGGTCAAGCCAACAGCCCCATAATAACAAGGTGTGGCAGACTCCAGCCAGCAGAGTCTGCCTGTTGTCACTGAAGACGAGAACAAATGCACAGGCGACAGCAGTCCTTTGGAGAAGAAGGGGACGGCACGACCTCTCTCTCAAGGGGAGAGCACCCCGACCCTTGCCGAGACAGGCTTTTATTGTTTTCCTCAGGTCTTACATCAAAGAAGGATTTATTATCTATTACATAGAATATTATTGTCTACATTTTAGGTACAATCAAGGAAATGAAAATAACATATGCAGAAGGGAAAGGTGGCGAGCTGATTAGCTCTGTCCTTGGGGAAACTCACACAGGCTTTGGAAATTACTTTGAAGATAGACAATACACATGTGTTGTTTTAGACCAGGGTGAGGGAGTGTTAGCAAGAGCAAGCCATAACAGTCTGTATGAATTTTCTAGGCCTGATTTCCACGGGAAAACACTGTTTGAAGGTCTGGCTCCTGCCTACCACCTCACTTCTGTAGGTTTTCCATACAGAGCTGAGTCACATTTGCCAGACCAAAACAAGCCGGTGCCCTACAACAAGGTGTGATGGAAGTTTCACTTAAAGAATTACTTAATCCACTTCTTTGTAAAATAATTATAAAGCTTTAATTTTATGGTATAGAAAAGAGTCTGGGCTAACTCATAGGAACAGTGAATGCTGGTTATCTTCAGAGAGGAGAATTCATAGCGGGGTAAGTATGAATAGTGATGAGGGACACATTTTTTACACTTTTCAGTTTGATTTGAAATTTTTTCAAGGATTATGTATTTTTTCTAGAATTTAAAATACCAAATCTGAATTCTGATGTTACCAAGATCTACTAACTCGAGGCTTAGGCTCATGTTGTTCCTTCAGTGCGGGATAAATACCAGCATCTTCCCTGTCTTTCAGGGCCCAGCTGAGATGTCCCCTGCTCTTAGCTGGAAGATGTCTTTGAACTTTCATAGCACTTGGCTTATATCATTTTGGGGGAAGTTATAACAACATGTATATATACTTTATGTTTCCCTGGAGGTTCATGGTCCTCAAGGACCATTATTGTTACTGGAGACCTTATGCATTTCTTCTAAAGACACAGAGATTCCTTCGTATTTGGTGGGTGGATGGATGAATGCGTGGATGAATAGATGGGATGGATGGATAGAAAAAGGAAATTATCAAAAAGATTTGTTTATGAGATAAATGTGTTTAAATGCTCTTTGACAAGTGGAAATATAAAACATTGTTCTCTTGAGGAGGCTGACCTACCTGGAGATCATCAAACGAAAATTGTCCCACCCATCACAGCTCTGTTAAAGGGCTATATTTTGATTGCTGTGACTCCAGCCCCTTTCAGCCAGTGGGTATTTGACCCAAGACCAGTTAAACTGTAGGTTAGTGAATGGCCTGGGACAAAACCTGAGATTTTGCATTTTCAAGAATGTGGATTGGAAAAGGACAGAGATGGAGAATCGGCGGTAGGAGCTGACAGGGAAAGATGCAGAGAGGGTGTGAGGGAGGAAGAGAGAGGTTGAGATTGATCATCAGATAGAGGTAGGGACCAGGAAGAATTATGAGAAGGCTGAAGTGATGCGAAATCAGAACCTACAAATAAGCAGAAACGAAGAACTGGTGGAAAAGATACAGTGTACGGATACACTGGGTGCAGAAGACAACTGGTAGACAACTGGGGGAAAATGTGGGACAGGGCCCCAAAGAGGAGCAAAGGGAGAGTGTAGCCAAGCCACGCTCTTACTGGGGTGTCAGCGTGAAAACCAGCGTCTCTTGTGACTAAGGTCTCTCCAGTTGCTGGCTCCCAGACCCTGTCTCTGAAGAGGCCTAGTCCTCATTCCCACGCAGTTCCTCTTCCCTTGGTAGGCCTTGCAGAAAGCCCCCACTATTTGTGCATCTCTTTCCCTCGCAGACAAAGGAAGCTAATCATTAATAGAGTTTTGGTTACCGGGTTGAGCTCTCAGATCATGAATATGTATTTAGTTTTTCTAGACCATGTTAGTATAGGTAATCAGTTAGTATTGTTAGTATCATAAGGCATGCAGTGCTTAAACTTTGCCATGATTACAAGTGAGGAGACTTTTTAAAATATATTTACTTCTTAGCCCAGTGGTTCTCAAACATTTTCAAGCCATAACGCACATAGAGAATGATAATATTTGCACAGCGTACTGATGCACGTGCAGGAGCCTGTTCAGGGCCTGGGATAAGACTGCCGTAAGGACCCCAGTCGTATCTACCCCAAGGGCTGAAGGGAGTTTTGCCTCTTACGGACCTGCAGCCTATACCTGTCATCTCACTGGGGTGCTCTGCTTTGGGCTGCTAGTCTGCTGTGTAATGAGTTAATGCTTCCATAGAGAGAATTGTATTCTGGAAGAATTAACATACAGAATTCCCTTACCCACTTTAATATTTTACCCATTTTAGATATACTTTCACTAAAGCAGTGTTTTCTTCTCCCCCAGTTTTCCCTCTGAGATTATATATAGGAGTAAAGTTCTGGTACAGTGACATTTGCCTATAAGCCAGAGGCTGTCCTCTCCCCCACCCCTCACCACTGTCACGAAGGGGACGGCATCCCTTGCAAGCTGGCACGTTGTGTGCTGGGCATGATAAATAGGTTTTATTTTATCCCTGCCAACCTCAACTGATTGATTGGTGGTGGCTGCATGTAGGATGGAGTCGAGAAGCTTCTGAGGTTGCGAGTAGGTGGCTTGGATGTCTGACAGTTCTCGTACCTTGGAGGGTACTCAGTAAGACTCTGACAGATGTTTTGTAATAACCTTTGGGCACAAGGGAACATTTTAGGTTCACTCCAGGCAATGCGAGCCTAGATTAATTTATCCTCTGAATGGCTTTGTTTTAGTTGACAACTTACTGCTTAAATCTTATATTGTTCCCAGGAAAAGAATGAGAAAAGGAATGATTTACCACAAGTGTTTCTTTGTAGATAGGGCTATGCCTCCTGCAGAAATCTGGAGTGGCCAGTAATAATGTTATAATAATAGCATACACTAACTGAGGGCTTACTGTGTGTTGGAACTGTGATAACCATTGCATAGTATCACCTCAGTTTACCTTTACAGCAGCCTTTGAAGAAGGTACTCAGTACTGTTACTACCCCCACCTGATAGATGAGGAAACGGAGGCAGTAGCTAGAAAGTGACAAAGCCAAGAGTTAAAGGGGCAAGTCTCAGCTCCTATACTCTACTCCTAGGTTCAGATACTGTTTGCAACCCTGTTTCTGCTTAGAGATGTGAACTTTAAGCTAAAGGACTCTTAGGCTCATTTTGAGCCCCAGGCATACTGCTTTGCAATGCTGATGTTCTATGAAAGTATGTCAGTCCTAGTGGAGTCCAGTTTAATGGTCTCAGGGTCATCCTTTATGATTGACAAGTTGCAACATGTAAGAAAACAAACTTTATTTTTGAGAAACTGCTGGATACGGAGATGTTGAGAACAGATATAAGTGGTTTACAAGACCTTGGAAGAAATGGATTTGGGTGTTTATTTTGTTGCCTTTTATTTTATGAGTTCGCCAGAGGAAAAATAAGGCTCCATTTGGAACCTGTCTGTAGCAGATGGGGGGTGGGGGCTTAGTGTGGGGTCCACCTCCTTTGTTCATGTCCACATACCTGTGATGGCAGAGCCTCCTGGGGACCCTCGAGGTACACTGTGAGCCTTGGGCCCTGGGCTGGAACCACAGTGTGACTCTCTCCTCAGTGCTCATTTTTATTCAGAAAGATTCAAAGGACAAAGCAATTTTGACCTAAATTAGCTTTTCTTCCTGGGCAAAAAAAAAAAAAAAAAAGTCATTAGGGAACTAGGTGTTTGTAGAGACTTGTCAGAAAGCAGATTATTTCCCTCAGTTCTTCATTTGTGGGGTTTTTTTCTCCATCCTCTTTTTTTTCACACTTTCATTGTTGCCCAAAATTAAATTCCCCCTAGTAAACAAACACACCAGCACTCTCAGAGCTCTCTAATCAATAACAAGGCTATGATGCAAATTCAGAGATTCTGTATATGGTCCTGTCAGTCATTTGTGAATGAAATATATCTCCTGTTTTTAAAATAAATTTTATAATAATTGGCCTTTTATTGCTAGATATTTATACTATTTTTATCTTTTTAAAAATAGACTTTATTTTTTAGAACAGAATTAGTTCTATAATACAGTAATTATAATATGGGGTGTTAAGTCCTATTTACAATGGGACAACGAGGGTCTATATGCCAACTTCCTGAGTCAAAAAAAGAAAAGCAGAAAGACAAGACATTTGGAACCAAGTGTTAAATTTTCTAGGTGAAGGAGTGGGGTAGGAGGAGGTGCAGATAACATTCAGAGCTGAGAACAGTGTGGACAAAGCTCTGAAAAGGAAGGATGTTCAGTGCAGTAGAGACATAGAGTGTGCCTTAGTTCCCGAGGGGTGCTGGAACAAAACGCCACTAACGAAGTAGCTCGAAACAGCAGGAATTTGTTCTTTCATAGTTCTGGAGGGTGGGAGTCCACACTCAAGGTGTCAGCAGGGTTGGATGGCTCTGAGAGGGATCTATTCCATGCCTCTCGCCTAGCTTCCTGGGCCAGCCAGCAACCCCAGATGCATCACTCCAGTCTCCACTTCCATCTTCATCTGCATTCTGCCTGTGTGTCTCTGCCTTCGCGCAGCTCTGTTCTTTTAAGGACACTAATCCTCTCATACTAAGGGCCCACCCCACTCAGTATGAACTTATTTTAACTAGTAAATCTGCAGTTACCTTATTTCCAAGTAAGGTCACATTCTGAGGTTGGAGCTTAGAACATCAATATATCTTTCGGGAGGTGGGGAACACAATTCAACCCACAACAGAGTGCATGTTGAGGAATGGGACTTGCCTTTTTTCTTTGCTTATTTTACTTTATGTCCTTTTGCTGTAATAAATCTTAGCCATGAGCACCACCTTATGCCGAGTCCTCCTCATAAATCGTCACACCTGGAGGTAGTCTTGGGGACCCCCTGACACAACAAGACTCGCAGGAAGGACTCCAGTGGAAAATAGCTTCTTAGTGTTGGCACTTTTATTAACCTCGGCAGACATCCATTATTTTCATTTCCCCCTTCAAGAAATAAGCACTTGCCCTGGCCCAGTGGCTCAGTTGGTTGGAGTGTGGTCCTGTACACCATGTTTCGGTTGAATTCCCGGTCAGGGCACATACCTGGGTTGCAGGTTTGATCTCTGGTCAGGGCATGTGCAGGAGGCCGCTAGTCAATGTTTCTTACATCGATCGCTCTCTCTCTCTCTCTTCCCCTCTCTCCAAACATCAATAAAAACATCCTCAGGTGAGGATATTAAAAAAATAATTAAGCACTTGATTATTTTGGGTATGGCTTTCTTAACAATTATAACTACTCTGAATTTTTAAGATTTTTAGAAAGGCTTTAATGGTATATGTACCATGTATTATATAATACCCCAGGAGGTCTGGGGAGGACCCCAGATTCAAATACGTTGATATGGCTGCTTTCAATGTGTGACTATCCTCACTTAGAGGGATAATGCAGACTATTAGTAGCCGAATGTCAGCCCAGGTCAGAGCTTGCCACAGGTGAGTTTATTCTAAACTTTGGAGGGGAAACTTAGAATTTTTAGATCATTTTGAACGTTGGCATTGCAGATAGGGATCACAGACCTACACTTCCGTTTCCCTGTTGCTTAGCAGGACATAGAAAGTTAGAGAAGTGCATTGATTTGCCAACAGTAGAACAGCTTGTATCAGGCTGAACTAGATTTAAGATCTAGGAATGAATGTCTAGGTCACATGCCAGTGAGCTCTTAATTGTTGCCCTAGTTTATCTTTCCAGTCATGTGTTTTAAAAAATATATGTTCTGTGTCTGAGTACTATGAATGAGGAGGTAGTATGAAAACAAGGCAACATAGGAAAGAAGAAAGTAATTTTCTTTCTTTGGGACAGGCATTTGGATATTTACTTTTGCTCATGAAACTAATTCCAAATATATGACATATTTTTTGCCTCTGTAAGTCTAAGTACACAGCAAGGCCCAACAGAGAGAGACTCACTGATTCTGACTCCTTTGGTGTCCCTGTGACATCCTAGGTTACAGTCGTCCTCCAGGTGGGCGTGTCTGTGTGTGTGCGCATCCCTCATTTGGCTTGTGACTTCCAAGGCCGCAAGATTGTGTCTCCATCATTTTTTCCTCTCTCTGTGTCATTGCATAGAGCTCAATAATTCATTTGGGTAGATGTTTTAAATATAATTGAGTAGAAAGTTACTTCGTCTGGGTGAGGATAACCTCCGTATTTCCATGGGTGGGGAGGCCAGCACCTGTTGGAAAAGGTTCTTAAAGAATTCATACACATTTGCCTTCAATGTGACAATATAGAGATGGTTTGTAGCAAAAGAGAAGCAGTAGGATTTCTTCCTCTAATAAAATAGCTTCCTTCAGTGAAATAGTAAAATAAATTTTACATACATTTTATGTAGATATTTGCTGTGAGGGAGCTTTGGGGGACAAGTGATCACTGCCAATCAAATACTGCTAAGTTTTATTTTTGCCTCTGCCCCTGCCTGCCTCTCGATTTTAAAAATAAATACTCTTGTCGATTAGAGAGCTGTTAGTAACCTAGTTCTCTGGATCCTGACACCCTGGGAGTTTTGTCATTCTTATGCATCTGTTCTGCCTCAACTTGCAGACAAACTTAATTTAGTACTAAATGAAATCTCTAATTTTTCATTATGCATGATACAAGCTTAGTAATTCTCAGAAAACATTCCTACTCACATTGTTAAGTTTAGCTGGAAGTGCTAACATTCAAGGACGCTTCCAAACAGCTGTCATTTTTTTTGCAATGGCTTCATCATTTAGTGACACAGTCAATGGCATCGCTTGGTTGTAAAACGTTCATGTCTTTCTATGTTTGTTGCAGCAACAGTCTTCCTGGAGTTTTGGAAAAGACGAAGAGCAGTAATTGCTTATGACTGGGATTTAATCGACTGGGAGGAAGAGGAGGTTTGTGTTTTTCCTTCAGAATTTTTTTTAAAAAAGCAAATCACCAAGAAATACACAATCCCCTTGAGTTACCACTCCCTGCTCTGTGACAGAAGTCAGGTTTACTCATAAAGCATTTTTAGTATCCGTTTTTATAGAAAACTCCAAGCAGTATAAAACTACTGGCAGATTTTTTTTTTTAAAAAAGACATTTTGATTGCTTAGTGGAATGAAATCCATAGCTAAGTAAATCATTTTACTTTTACGTAGAAGCATCCAAAAGATTGGCTGTGATATTTGTTTAGTTTTCTTAAATATCACCCATTTCTTTACCTTAGCAGAAGGATGGTAATAATTTTACAACCCTGGGCACATGGAAGCAAAACTCGTAAGAGAACTTGCTCCCAGCAAATGTGTCGGGAGCTCTCCAGGACCCTGGCAGTGCCCAGGTGTGCACAAACCCCGACGTAGCTCCTCAGGTGGGAGATGCTGGAGGAATGATGCTCACACGGCCTCCTTGATGGATGTGGCTAAATGCAGGGCCAGCTCTAGAAAACGCTGTCAGGGAGAAGTCACCTCCATCCTTCAGACTTCGCTTTCTCTCACGTTTCCCAGTTCCGTCGCTCTCCTGTTCCAGGCCAGGACTCTGTGCCCTCTCCTAACCTGGCTCTGGCCTTGGTACTCTCTTTTGTCAGAAGTCTCTCAAGTGCTCATGCTCGTCTTGTTCACCACCCAGGGACCCTCCTTCCCTCGTCAGCGGATCCAGGCTTCAACTCTTCTTTCCTTCCTCTCGTTCGTTGTCTCTTACCTCCTGAGCCCCATTTCCTGAGAGCCTCGCCATGCTAGTAAATCAGATAAACTAATCATATGTAACGTGGCGATGGGTATGAATGGGTGTTTCCCTTTCATGCAGATATATTTTTATATATTGAAAAGAATATTCCAGAAACATAAATGAGAATTTTTAGCCCTGCCTTCAGTTTAGTGGGGGAGATAATTTTGGGGGATATTTTTGTCTTTTCTTCAACTCACACCTCAGGACTGGCTGCCTTTCCTCCTCATGCCCATGCACACGAATTGGGCAGTTTTAGATCTGGCGATAATACTGGGGTTTTCAGCAGCCCCTGTTCCTTGGATAAGGCCTCTGTCATGCTTTGGTGAGCATTCCCCAGACAAGGATTCCTGGATTTGAAGCAACTGCCCTGGTGACTCATGTCTTCGGGCAAGCCTCCAGGCTGCGTTTGGGACTTCCTCCCAGGTGAAACTGCCCTGCTCTTTGTCACGTGCGTCCATGTCAGTGACTTTCAAATGGGAGGGAAAATGTTCTTCCCTGGGAATTTGAGTCACCGCTAAGCAATGTTGTCATCTGAGACAAATTACATCACCTTTGGACTTCTTTGCATTTCTAAAGAGAAGAGGTGTTTCTAAATTGTCCTCTTTCAGCTATACAGTGTGGCATTATTTCAGTAACATTGACACAAGCAGTCTAAAAGTGGCTGTTGGCACTTTCAGGGGGTCTAAGATGTGGGTACCGTTAGGATAAACACCCCTCGTAAGTCTGGGGCCCTCTGTCTCCCAGGCCCGTGACAGAGCTTGAACTGTTGTTCTCTCGCTCAGCATACGCTGGTGCAGGAGCCGGCCTCAGGAGCCCTGCGAGGTTCCAGTTATCTGCCTGAGAGTCACTGCAGACATGCCTCTTCTAGCCTGCGCCTCTCAGCTTGCAGTGCAGAAATGCCCAGACGTGCTGCCTGCCTCCTTCAGGGTAACCCAGGGTGTCGGTGTGCCAGGGCTGCTACAACAAAGTACTGTACCAGTGTCTGGGTGGCTTAAACAACAGAAATGCATTGTCTCACAGTTCTGGAGGCTGGATGTCTGAGATGAAGGTATTGACAGAGTTGGTTTCTTCTGGCTGTGAGGGGAGGATCTGTTCCAGGCCCCTCCCCCTTGGCCCATTCACTCCCAGGTCCTTATCACTGCCTCCTCTTTGTGTCTGTCTAAATTTCCTCTTCTTGTAAGAACACTAGTCATGTGGGTTTAAGGGGCTCCCCTAATGACCTCATTGTAACTTAATTACCTCTACAAAGGCCCTGTCTCCAAGTACAACCACATTCCGATGTACTGGGCGTCAGGACTACAATATAAAAATTTATGTGGGGGACACAATTCAGCCAGGCCTGGCTCCGTGATGGGCCTCAGTTCATCGATGATTAACTCAGCAACTCCTGATGACACAGCCTGATAAATTAAAAGTTTCCTGAAGAAGCAGATCTGTTCTGTGTAAATGCTCAAGTGTAACGGCCTAAAATAAAGGAAAGGAGGCCGAAGCTGTGTCTAACTGTGCCCTCCCGACATTCCCCATTACCAGCCCCTGAGTGAAGGCCAGCGTTGGACTTGCCCTGTAGCTGGAGCCGGGCTGTGCCTCCTGCTCCACCGGCTGTGGCCTTCCTTCACAGCCTCTCTTCTGTCAGCTGCCCCCTCCCTGTCTGCCAAGACCTTCGTCCGGGTCTTGAGCGTCTCTGCCTAGATTAACTCAGTCTCCACTTCTCCAGTGTTTCCGCTCATTTTCTCTCCTCTTCCAAACACTCAAATAGTGTCAAATGCATGCACACTTAATTAACCGGAACCACTTCAGCATACCCTCTTGCTGATTACCTTGCTGATACATATATACTTGAATATATCAAGTATATATTTGATTTGAAAATATGTCAAGTATATATTTTCGTAACCCAATAATTGCTTTTTACTCAGAAGATTTTCACATTGGATGGGGCCCCAATAATTGAAATAAAATCTCAGCTTGATTTAGGATTGGAGGAGCTTTGATTTTAGCTGGATTGGAAAGGTATTTACTTTGTTTTCACCACCACCTAAGAACATTTAAAATTAGTGGTTACCATGAATGACTCCTATATGAGCTTATCGAAAAAAATAGAGACATTGCGGTTTTAGCTGCCTAAATAAAAAACAAAACATAAAAAAGATTGAAGAATACCAAGAATTACATTGTCATTATAACTCACAAAATGAATTCTGAACATTTTGCTGTTCAGATTTGTCCTTATGTTCATATCATTTCCTGGTAATGAAAGTAAAATATTATTAGTTGTTTCAAACTACTGGAGATAGGACAGGTGGTCCCTTTTTTCATTCTCAGTTTCTTCAAGCACAGTTTAATAGCAGACATTTAACTATTAGTCTGAATTACATCGCCTTGATGATAATGAGTCTAGATCATCTTTCTTTAGATTTTTCTTCAAGTGGCCAATTTCCAAACATCTATACCTGGGTCTCAAGCCCACCTCATTGGTTCACTGGGTAATGTGGCAGCCATTGACTCAGTTTTCCTGGGGGGTAAATGATTTCTCTTATTGCGTGTGTTCCTCTTCAGAGCATAAAAAATGCACCTGCTTGTTTTTTTAGGAAGAAATACGGCCCCAGTTTGAAGCCAAGTATTCCAAGAAAGAGCGGATGAATCCCATTTCGGGAAAGCCAGAACCATATCAAGCATTTGCAGATAAATGCAGCCGACTGATCGTTTCTGCATCAGGAATATTTTTTATGGTTGGAAACATTTTTACAAAACTCTTTGAATTGCTTTGTAAAGTACAAACTTGGAGCATGGTAGCAACAATAATCATGTCAGGCATTTGCACAGCTTTACAAAAGATTTTTTTCATGTTCTATTATGTGATTCTCACAACAACTCTGTGAGCTAATAATATAGGGACATTGTCCCTGGATTAGAGATGGAGCAACTGAGACTCCAGAAGCTTAAAGGCTTGTCCAGGTAGCCACTAAATAGCCAGTGAACTGCCAAGAGCTCAGATGCTCTACTTTAATCCGGTATTCTTTCCGTTTATCCATGCCGTGCAGAAAGCAACTAAAAACGTGAGACAGGACCGGCAACAGTGTTTTTTCCAAATGTGTTTTAAACCATGCCCATGTAGGAAAGACATTCTCTGTCCTGACCCAGTGTATGCTTTGCAAATAGATACATAAACCTAAAAAGAATGACTGAAAAATGCTCACCTTTACAATATGTTATAAACTGCATTTTTATGTTTTATTATAGTCTTTTTTAATGTTTAATATAGTCTGCTGTTTTCCTGTTTCATTATAATCTTTTTTTTATAACCACCTAAAATTGATTTCCAGACTCACTAATGGTTTTATCAGTTTGAAAAATACTAATTTGAAGCTGGTTTGTTAGCTTTTCCTAAAAAAGAAGTCATTTGGCAATGAACTTTGACCCTTAATTACTGAACAAAACACCGGCAAATTTTTCAGAAATGTTACTTTAGAGCTACAAGGAATAGTTAGGATTCTCCTTTCGTCTTTTCAAATGGCAAGTGTGTACATATACATACCTCCTAGGTCAGTAGAGTGGGAAGAACAAGTCTACAGCAGATCCAGACAACCCACCCACTTTAGCCAGAAAGAAACCGGGGAGGTGAAAGGCTAGGCCGCGAGCCCAAGAGTCCCTCCGCTCAGATCCACGTTCGGAGCCGCACCCTCCTACAGAGACTGTCTGTAAGCAGCTGTGTTGTGCTGTGCCATCTCTAAGTACATGCACAGTTACTGTCCTGGTTTTTGTTTCTCACAAGAAGACTTATAGACGTAGACGAGGACCCTGGAACTTAGGAGACTGAAGCCATGGACAGGGCAGGCTACTTGTCCAAGGTCACACTGTTAGGTGGGAGCAGAGCCAGGACTCAGGCCTGACTTCCAAGTCCAGCAAGCTGTCCATTCCATCATATTGCCAACCTGTCTGAAACCCATCATAGATATCACCTAGCTTCCCATCGACAGCTCCAGGATTAAGACGTGGACAGTTTTCCATTCCTTTGTTGATTGTTATTACTATATAATAATAATTTGGCCAGTTCTGGTGAGGGTTTGGGCTCAAGTTTTTAGAGCATCATTCATAGTAGGCCAAAAATAGAGCTTGTGTAAAACAGAGGCATGCTTCTATAAAGAAAGAAATCTGTAAGTCATCGAAGGCCTTCTGAAGGCTCAGTTCTAAAATCTTATGTTTGATAACTAAATAGGCTAAGGTCTCTATTCTGACATATTGATTGAGTCACCTAATCAAAGGCACAAAACTTTCTGGAGTCTTAGAGTCTTGTTATTTTCTAGAGCTAGAACATAGGCTGTATTCTTCTCCAATACTATGAAATCTGCAGAGAAAGATGCCTCAGTTCAGTCTGTGTTTATATCCGATTAATAAGAGATTATGCACCTATCACATAGTTGGCTTATTCCGCAACCAATAGTGGAACACCTGTGGTTATACTAAGGAGGTGCAGAAACCATGTGACACACAGACACTGTCGCTGCCCTGATGGATAGACTGACAATGATCAAACTGACGAACTGTCAGGCATTTTTAAGGCGGACGCTGAAAGAAGGGTATAGGTGCCATATAACAGACAAAAAATTCTGGGGAGTCATGAGAAGCTTGAATTATGAAGTGGTTTTGTGCGGAGTGTGAAGGTTGGGTAATTGTTAACTAGGTTGCGAGTATGTGTTTGGCAGGGGAATGGGCGTGTCAGCATTTCAGGCAAAGTAAATGGTCTTGAAGATTGAGGGTGCTCAGCCCATTGGGAAGAGTGAGAGAAGGCCTGGAGTCCCCTGAGCTGAGGGAAAATGGTCCTCAGTGGGGCTGGAAAGAGCCTTGCAGGTCATCATAAGGGCTTTGCTTTTATCCTAAGTAAAAGGAGAGTGGTAAATAGTTCTAAACAGAAGAGTGACATCACAAGGTTTCCACGATAAGTATTTGTTCATCTGCTCAATCTAATATTCTGCTTAATGAAATGTTACCCCACAGCTCACAGAACTTAACTTTCAAGCACTATGGTTTTTCTATTTCAATAAGAAAATACAAACACGCATTTCCCCATTTTTCCTTGTTTTTTTTTTTTTGCTCAATCCCTTCACTCCCTGCACCAGCCCCCCACATCCCCACCTACAGCCGTCAGCCCGCTCTCCATCTGTGAGTCTGTCTCTATTTTGCTTGTCGTTCATTTTGTTCATTAGCTTCCACGCATGAGTCAATCGTATGGTATGTCTTTCTCTGACTTATTTCACTGACATACAGACGAGAGAAAGTATTCACTACAATGGAAACTATGCATAGTATTGTGCCTTCTTGAGTCAGGACCACGGTCGCTTTATTTTCTTTGGGCATCAGAGGGTTTTCCAGGTGGTGGAACATTCCTGCAACATACCCCCACGGTGCTCACTGGGTCTCCTCCATCTTCCTGCCAGATCTGCGTGGTGATCGCCGCCGTGTTTGGGATCGTCATTTACCGGGTCGTGACTGTCAGCACTTTTGCTGCCTTCAAGTGGGCGTTAATCAGGAATAACTCTCAGGTCGCAACCACAGGGACCGCCGTGTGCATCAACTTCTGCATCATCATGCTGCTGAATGTGGTGAGTGAGCTGCCAGGTAACTAGCCAAGCGGATCAAATTGTGGGCTGCAGGTGGTAGCTTCTTCTGGGACTAAAGGGACCCGGCCTCAGAGTCATGCAGCAAAGTGCCTGGCACGAGACTCACTCCGGTCTGGGGATTTTGAAGGCTTGAGTCAAATCTAGCGTTAGATTTATGGGAAAGGCACTCACCTTCTCTGAACCTTCGTTTTCTTATTTATCCAGTAAGACAACACCGAATACTTCTTGGGGAGATTTAGGAAAATAAATTCATTTTAAAAGCCCAGCTCAGACTCTCTAACGTAGCTCAACACTATTGGTTCCCATTTTCTTTCGATTCTAAATGACGCGAAGGTTGTCGGTATCCACAGCATTCCTTGAGAGGACCCTGCAAGGAACATTTCAGGGTGGTACGTGTTGCTTGCATGGATTTCAGGCTTTTTTCAAATGTATATTTCAGTCCGGATGTCTCCCAGGAACCCCACACTCGTCTGTCGACTGCCTACTCAACCATCCTCACCTAACACGTTCAAAGCCAGACTCCCCCTGTTCCCTCCAGAATCTGCTCCTCCTGCAGCCTCCCCCACTGTAGTTGCTCGGGCCAAAACCTTTGGCGCTATCCTTGCCTCTGTTGTTTCCTCCACCAGCAAAATGTTTCCAGAATTCGATCACTTTTCACACGTTCCTGACTCCTACATGGGTTACAGCTAAGCCCTCCTCATGGGCCTCCCGGCTCCCATGTTTGTTGTCTTCCGTCTGCTCTCATCACGGTAGACAGCAAGCTTCTTATCTAGATGTCAGCTCAGGTCACTCCTCTGTTCACAATGCCCGGTGGCTTTTTTCTCAGAATAGAAGTTTATGTCTTCACGTGGCCTCCGGGGCTCTCCGCCACCTGGCCCCAGCGGCTTCTCTCACCCTGGCTCCTCCCTGCTCCACCGCCTTCTCCTCGCTGGCCTTCCCTTGGTTCCTTGGATGTGCCAGCAACATTCTCAACCTAGGACTTTCTACTTGCTCTTCTTTCTGCCTGGAATATTCTTCCCCACCAGGTCTGCATAGCAACTGGTCCCTGGGCTCCTTCAGGTCTTTGCTCAAAAGTGACTTTCTAATGGCTTCCCTGGTCACTCAATTTAAAATTGCAACTCACTCCCACCATCTGACAACTTTCTATCTCCTTGCCTGCTTTATTTTTCTCTATAACATTTATCTCCATCCCATATGCTATTTTTTTATACCTATTTTATCTGTCTTCTCCATTGGAATGTAGGCCCATGAGGGCAGACAGTTTTGTCTGTTTGTATTACTATTGTTTTTTACCAAGGTCTGGAACAGGGCCTGGCACATAGTAGGCACTCAGTAAATTGCTATTATTTGCAGAACAAAAGGTAATGGCTGACGTTGTTAGACTTGAGATCAACCTGTACCTAAAATGCTGCCATTAGAGGTTCATAGTAGGTAATAAATAAGGTAATGTATGTGGAGGACCAAGCACAGTGTTAAGCCTAGCGGTGTTCAGGTAATTATCGCTCCCCTCCCCCTCATTCATATTGAATCTTAAATCTGGGCCATGACAAATGCTCTCATTATTAGAAGAGGGCTTTCTAAAGGCCAAGTAATTTAATACTGTTATCAGCCCAGTTTTATCTATTCACGCCGTCATTTCTAGCTCTTTAAACTATCTTAACTTCTATAACCAATGACATCTGAGTGATTCCTAAGAACATTCCACCTACAGTAATGAAGAAGTTGATTTATGATTCTTTGGTGGACTAGTAATCACTGAGCTAATGAAATATAGGTAATTTATTAAAACACATAGGAATTTGTTATTTTGGAAAAAAATTTCAAAGTCCAAAAGTTACAAAAATGAGAAATGAGCAGGTGCTGATCATTTTGACCTGATCACTGGGTAATTCACTGCTAGTCAGGTGGAGATTGAAAGCGGACGCCTGGCAGCCCCCCTGCATGGCTCCACGGGTCTCAGTGGTGACGGTGGGGTGCATGCTGGGAAGGCAGGGCATTCACAGGGACATTAACCAAAGAGCCAGAGCAGTGAAAGATTCTGCGGCCAGGTAGGAGGCACTCGATTAACGCTTACTGTATTTTTATCATCTCCTTTCTGTAATGTCTGATTAAAGCGTAATTTATACCCTTAAGAAATAAATTTCTGTCTACATGCACTGAGTCTATAAATACACGTTGGCTCATTTATTTCGAGCAGGTGCCAGTGCTGTCAGAGTAACACTTCACTTACCTGGAAATCGCTTATCCAGCAGGCTGTCCTTCGTAAGACACAGTCACAAAAAAGGGAGCTTATGGAGTCGAAAATGTGTGCCATTATGGACATTACAAAGCACCTACTATGTGCCAGGTGCTAGACTAGTAGGCATTTTATGTTTTCTCTAACAAAGGGTGTCAGAGTCACCAACATGGATGATGCAGGGCCCACACACTAAAGCTAACATTTATTATTCCTGTGATTGCCCTTTGAGTGTATTCTCATGTATTTTAGATACAGTGTGAATATCTGTCCCGATTTCTCAGTCAACATCAGACTAGAATAACAGAGGGTTACCAAGGCAAGAACGTTGACAAGGACAGGAAATGACAAGCCATAGCAAGAAAAAGGAAGCAAATGAAAAGTGTACATAGGACCTCTCAAAGCAGTGTCATCCAGGGTCCTTTTGGGCGGGAACCCATAACCTCACCCCGCCCCCGGCCATCTCCAACGACATCCCCATCCCAGATCCATGCTTATAGTCCTGCCTTAGGCCCTGAGACTTCACAAGTTCCATTATGAGGGCAACCAAGTGTGTAATACAGTTTGAGAGATTTTCATCAGAGTGTTTTTTTAGAAACTAACTCCTTAAAAGAAGCAAATATTGCATAAAGGACAGATGACAGACTAATGACTATAACGTAGCTTCGACCAGTTCAGAACTAAACTGCTGACTTCTGAAATTACTTAAAGTATTTTCATGGCCCAATAATTTAGATTTTTATAGCTATATAAAGTGCTTTCAACTACTTAAAATTTTGGCCATTTCGGTTTTGGGAAAAAAATCATTACTCATTAATACTTTAAT
Organism: Glossophaga mutica; assembly: GCA_039655065.1. Classification (NCBI taxonomy): domain Eukaryota; kingdom Metazoa; phylum Chordata; class Mammalia; order Chiroptera; family Phyllostomidae; genus Glossophaga; species Glossophaga mutica. The sequence continues at coordinate 16,119,732 of CM077304.1, read as the reverse complement.
TGAATACTTTTTATATTCAATTAAATATATATTAAATATATTTAATTGAATATAAAAACCTTAAGAGCTAAATGGTTTTTTAAACTTAATTAAAGCCTATAATTTTTTAAATAATATAAGTGTTATAGATCACAGACCTGTTTTTGACATTTTGCTAGAGTTGTCCAATCATAACTGAAGGAGCCGACCTATAAAGAATGCCTATTTTTATTTTTTAAATTTTTTTAAAGATTTTATTTATTATTTATTTTTAGACAGAAGGGAAGGGAGGGAGAAAGTGAGAGAAACATCACTGTGTGGTTGCCTCTTGCACATTCCCTACTGAGGACCTGGCCTGAAACCCAGGCATGTGCCCTGACTGAGAATTGAACCGGCAACCCTTTGGTTCGCAGGCCGGCACTCAATCCACTGAGCCACACCAGCAAAGACCAAGAATGCCTATTTTTTAGATTTGATGATATGTGTTTACTCTTACTTAGTGTGTACTTTAAAAATAAAATTCAAGCTGACAGTGGTAAGAAGTCATTGATTCTATAGTATGATGTCAAACATAAAATTTTAGTAGTAAAATTGTAATAAAAGCATAGTTTCAAAAAATAAAATTCATATTCTTTTACAGAAATATTCTGGATCCTAACAAAATATTATGTCCCTGAATGACTGGTTAAGGGGCACTCACTAGTTTTCAGTTTCTTAAAAAATACGAACTTCAAAGATGGAATGAGTAGGATGGATTTTCTTGTTGTTTCAATTCCATTCAGCTTCTCTAGTAATTAAAGAACATCTCAATATGGTGGTTACAGGCACAGGATGCCAACAGAGGCTGTATCCCAGGAGGAACCTCAAATTTATTACCATTCTTATTCAGCCATACCCCTGTGAATCAGATATTTCATTATACCGTAAGCAGTGAAAACCACAGTGCCTTGCTCCAAAAAGAAGTAAACCAGCAAATATGGCTTGCATCAGAACAAGCCCACATATATTGATCAAGTGGATAAGATCAAATTAGAACTACTCACAGCTTCTTTGGAAACATACTTAAGACCAGAAAGCTTTCCATCAGTTCCAGATTTTAACACTCATAAAGCGTTACATTCAGTTTTGACACGTAGCTTTTCCACTGCTCCTACCGGAGCGCATCGTCTCTGGTTTCTACCTCAACTGCCTAAGAGAAGTCAGACCCGTTCCAGAAACCTCTCCACTGAAGGCACATCATCGGCCCTCAGTCCCTCTGTTTGTGTGCCCTTCCCGCCGCGCCCCACTCGAAGCCTCGCTGTCCCTCTCCTTGTATCTTCCACGTACCTATCAAGTGTTCATAGGGCCCCGCGTTGTTCCCATACACTTATTTTTCAAAAGGTGAATATTCATTGTATTTCAATTCTCGTGCTATTTTGTTTTTAAATTTCATTTTTGCAGTGTCCAAATCAAAATAACGTGGGCCTGTCACCAGCCCCCAAGACCTTTGGGACAAGTGTGTGAAGGGAGACACTTTGACAAATGTTTGCCAGCGTGAAAGATATAAAGATAAACTGGGTAACCAATAGCTGTATTTTTGAGAAAGTTTGCCTCACCAGTCCACCCTAACATTCCTTGATAATTAAATAATTAAATAACTTTAAAGATAGAGTATACTTGGAATAGTAAATATATATTTGGTTAAAACATCTGTCTTAATTTATTATTTACCAGTATTTTTCAGATAAAACTGAAATATATGACAGATCTATACCGCAGGATTTCCTATTGAAAGTTACATCAATCTCTTTGAACATTGGACTCCGAGACTCTGAGATTTCTACTAGTAAAATTTGATATGATGGTCATATTAATTATATATCACCATAGCAAACCACAGTCATTGCTAAAAGTTTAGAGCCGTATACTCGGCACAATTTACCTGTTTCTGTGGTTATCAGAAATCTTGGATAAAGAATTCAAAGGTTAGGGAGTGCCTTAAGATCAAGGAGTCCGATGCCCACGCTCATATAAGGGAGATGATCTGGAGCAGAGGGCAGAGAGTGCGCCCGAGCCCTACGGCCTGCTGGCCGGTAAAGTTACAGCCACAGCCAGGGAATTTTAACCCGTGCACTTTCTCTACTGTAGTCTAAATGTGATCTTAATTTTCACGTTGTTCAAATCCATTTGACCAGTTTTTTCTTCATTTTTATTTATCTTTCATTTTAGAGGAAGCACTTGTTCTTTTTCTCAATTTACATCCTCTCTGAGGAATCACCTGGAGCTGCGTTCAACCTGACCTGTACCTCCTGCACTTGCATGCACATATGCACACACCCCCTCCCCTCCCCTCCCCCCCTCCCTTTACCTGATAGCTAGGTGGATAAGGGTGCATTCAGTGCACTAACAGAAAAGCAGAGGGCCATAAGCGTGGGAGTTCCCAGTGATGTGTGATCACTTCAGTATTCATGAATGCCATAACCTAGACAATCCAGCAGCCCATAAACAGTAGGGCTACAGAAACTTACCATCAAAATCAGTCTTCGAGATTTTACCCTGAGCATGCCGAGGCCCCAGCGTTGTGGCTTGCCCAGCCTCGCTTAGCAAGCTGGTAAGTAGTGGCGGTCAGCCCTGTCAACACAGAATTACTCACTCCAGAAGGAGGAGGTTTTAAAAGTAGTGAAATGGGACCTTGTAGCTTTCTGTCTTGCCCTGAAAGAATGCAGTTGTTCACATTTCTTTGCTCAATGGATGGATATGAAATTACTTTCACTTGTGACTTGATTACCTATCTCCTTTATAATTACAGGTTTTAGAACATCTACCGTTCATTTGTTAAATGTATGAAATTTGTTTTACAGCTCTATGAAAGAGTTGCACTTTTTCTGACCAATTTAGGTAAGTGAAGCCCTTTTTGTTTCATGGTACAGTATTGTGGTCTGAAAGGTACCTTTTCAAAGATTCGTTTTTGAAACACTGCTGGAAAGAAATATTCCCTTTGTCTTGAATTGAATACAGCAATTTATTTGCCCTCAACAGGACATTTTAAATATGCCTAATCATTAGGGGAATTTTTTCCAGCTAAAGATTTAAAACCTGTCACAAACTTTATCTATCATAAGCTAAGGTAAAGTAGGTTTTCTTCTCATGCACACGAAAATAAAGTATCGCAGAAGTATGTGTGTATGAAGTGCCCAGAAGCATTTAGAAAAGTGTTCATTTGCTACTGCCCACATTTTTATTTATTTAAAAATGTGTCCAGTTTTCATGGTATATTAAATCACAGCAGAGTTCTTTGCTTGGAAGACAGCAGGCCTTCTATCAGGAGTGTAGGCGGGCTACCCATCACTTTCCTCCGTGAAAATAGTGTGCACCTGGACAAGTCGTCCCTAAGAACATTTCCTCTCTCCACAGAGCACTGGAACAATCTGGTAGCCAGCTGTGCACTATACATTTTCCAGATACAGAAAGCATCCCAATTTTATTATTATTAGTCTTTATGCAGTTTGAGGAAATTGCACGCTCCCACGCAGAACCCATTTTAGTGCATTCCCACATGTAGCTTGCCCAGAGGGGGAACAATCATGTGTTTTTGTTTGTAATGATCATTATAATATAAGATGCCATTTATCAAGCTCTTCTACATACTAGATCAGAGCTGAGCACTTGGCCTATCTCCTTCAATGCCATTGAAATCTCCCATCACCACCACCCCTCGCCAAAAAGGAGGAGCTTTATGTCCACAGAAGAGGTAACTGTGCCTTGGAGGGCTGTGTCCAGTGGCACCTTCATCCAGGCTGGCAAAGATGCCAGTGGAGATACAGCCCCAGTTCACCCATGGTAGGGTCACCTGGGAACCTACACAGTTAGCTGACAATCCGCAAGACCTTCCTATGTAACCATCAGTTCAGTAGCAGAGTAAGATAAAGCTAAAGCCCTTGAAGCATCCTTTTTCTTTTCTTCCCTCCAGAGCACTGTAGCCTTGTTCCAAAACTCACATTTAAACCATTTTAAATCAGATTCTCCTTTCTCCCCTCCCTTCTCTGATATGCTCCCAGGAAGGATTTTGAGTTGTAATTTTTGGAAAAAGAATGAATGGGTCAAAGTGGTAAATGAGCAATTAGAAGCTCAGGGGATGTGGAGACAGAGACAGCACTATGGCGTTGAGTACGTTTCCTTCGACATTGCTGGCGGCGGGGATGCAGCTCCTGGGGATGGATGAGTGCATCTGACATGAGACGTCACGTTGGAGGCTCGGTCCATAGTTTCAGTCCTGCCACAGTACTCAAAGAGCATTTGCTTTATGAAAGTCAAAGTATAAGGAGATAAGAATTGGCAACCGAGGGAATTATGAGACACAGGCGACAGTATATAGTCAAAGATCTAAAGGTGAGGTCATCTCAGTGTTTGTCCATGAGAATGAAACTCAGTGGCAGAGGATGACAGGTAAGGAAGTCAAATACCTCAGCACTGTGAGATGGGAGTCTGACTCCCCTCACCCAGCAGCATCTGGTCTTTCATCAGCAACAGAAGTCGAGACCAAGGAATTACTAGGAGCTGGGAGGGGGCCTGACCCCTCACAGGCCAAAATGAAGAGCAAAGGGAAAGTCTCCTGCAGGAAGCCAAGACCGGCCATGAGGCTCCTTCAGCCCGGCTGTCGCCGCTGCCCCGGGATCTCCGTGCATCCTGTAACGGTGGAATGAACTATATAGTCTACCCCCTCAGACAAGTCAGTAGCTGCTTCCCACCAAACCCTTACTGGAGCTGGTCTGCAAGCTTGAGGATCCCGTGGGTGGCCCACTTTGCCTCGGGCCATCACTGGGTTGCCTGCAGCCTCCTGAGCCTGCCTGCACCCCGACCCTGTGTGTGTGGGGAGAGGACAGAGGGGGATGAGTGGGCATTGGAGGCAGCCAACCTTTCAGACTCTGCTTCCTTTTCATCCACAGAACAGCCTCGCACAGAGTCGGAGTGGGAGAACAGCTTCACCCTGAAAATGTTTCTTTTTCAGTTCGTCAATCTGAACAGCTCCACATTTTACATCGCCTTCTTCCTCGGAAGGTAAGAAGAACCGGGTCTCTCTGCACTCCTGGGCCGGGGAGAGAACGCTCAGAAGTCACTGAGCAGGGGCGACAGAGGAGTCCCTCCTTTAGTGTGATTTATTCAAAGGGTAGAAATAGATCAGCCGCCTCCTTTCCCTTTCCATTCCCATCTCAGGAACTGGGTTTCGCTCACAAGTTAGCACCCGCGTGCCTTTTCTTGCTAAGGTTATGTGGAGGAAAATTATTTGCACATAGGAAGGATGGACTTAAAACTTGTGAACACCGTCTGCACCTGAATCGAGGCCCTGAATCTCACACCGACAGGAGCAGGTGGCCTGAGGGGCAGGGTGGCCTGCAGCATCTCCTAGACCCCTGGCTTCACAGAAGAGGGATAGACATCCAGTGGAAAGGGGCTGACATAGAATAGCAGCCTGGGTAACTTCGGATTCCAGCAGTTATGAGGATTTGGGAAGGATCTGTGTTCATTCACGTCCCATGAGTTCATCACACCAGAGTGCGTTTCTGAGCAGAGGAGAACCAGGACGGGCCAAGGATTGGGGTTTTGGTGAACTGGGAATTCAGCAGCCTTGCCTCAGTATTAGGAATTTCAGAATGGAATTCTAGTCAAATCATTTGATTAAAAACAAAACAAAACAAACCCCCCCCCCCCAGCATTACTGTTATTCAAGAAGATCAGAATGTTTCAACCCTACCTGCTGCTTACACAGGCCAGAGCACTTGATATTTGGTAGAAAATGTTCAAAGTCACAGCAAGGAATGAGAACTGGCCTCTGTGTCCAGCAGCCAGACAGAAAGGCCAGAAGGGGCACATCCCCCAGAGAATTCCAGAAGCTGCCATCATGGCAGCTCTGGAAAGTTTCCTAGTTCCCTCAGACCTGACACTTACTGTACCAGTGATTTTTGTTGGAAGATATGCTAATCTGACCATAATAGTCAGTGAGGACTTAGACCTACAGGATGCTAATGGTCTGTTTTTCTGTGTGTGTGTGTGTTGAAGATTTGCAGGACACCCAGGTGCCTACTTGAGGCTGATAAACAGGTGGAGACTAGAAGAGGTCTGTATTCTCCCATCATTCCTTGTTTCCTAAAGCCCTGCCTTAAACAGCCTTTGGGCAACTTTGTGCAGATTGGAAACCAGACACCCTTTGGTCCTCTCCATTGATTCTCGAATTTCCATGTTTGCTTACCTCGCAGTGCCACCCTAGTGGATGCCTTATTGATCTCTGTATGCAAATGGGTATTATAATGGTGCTAAAGCAGACCTGGAATAATTTCATGGAACTGGGCTACCCGTAAGTACCTTCGTGTCTGTAGTTGAGAGGCAGCATTGCTCTTTTTTGGCTTTTCTAGGTGTGGCAAGGAAGATAAGCCATGCAGGCTCAGCAGCTAAGCCAGTGTGTGTACCTGGAGCTAAGCGCTTATGCTCAGGTATTCAAAGAGACTCGTGAAAATAAACGTTGGCTCTTTTGGAAGACTTAGTATGAGTCACATGAACAAAAGTGAATTTTTTAAAGAAGGTTGGGCCCCCAAATATTGGATACTTGCATGCGAGCTGTTTTAAATGATGCGTCTGACCCATTTAGCTCCAGCACTGTGAGTCGCTAGAACATATTAAGTAAATCTCTACTCCTCAGTCCCTGAGATGAATCAGGACTGGCAGTTTTTGAACTACCTTAAATTTAGACTGTGCAGAAAAGAAACTTATGGAACGGCGAAAAGTTTAAGGATTCAGAAAAGACACCAGAGTATTTGTAAGTCAGCATATCTTAACCAGGAAAATGTATTATTACCTGCGTTGATGACGGTGGGCAAAAACTTGCATCACCTTTGTAAGGATAACCTTGGATTCCGCTGTGTTTGCTCAGCTCTGGTCATTTCAGTGTTAAAGGGACATCAGTGATCCTTCTATTTCTGCTTTCGTTCCACACCTACTGATTTCCGTGTCAGCTTGATGTCTCCAATAGAGAACTCCAAGTTCCAGGGAGGACCACTTAGCCAGAAAAATTAGCTAGAACTTGGTCCACTTTGAAAAGTCATCTCTTAGCTCTCCATCAGAACCACTACTGGTAAATTTTCTCTTCCAGATTTAAATTTAGAAAACGTATTCCAAGTGTTTTATGTTTTCTATAAAACTTTCAAGAAAATAAACCATACAATTAAAACTTTGGAAGCATTTTCCTTTAAGTTATAAACCATAATTTATCAAAATGCTATGGACATCAAGAGAACTATATTTTATCTGCTAGAAATGTGGACATAGCGCAAAACTGGGAAAGTAGGCAGAGTTTGTCTTTGATACCCACCCCTCTGTTCCCTTTATTTCACATTTGCTTTTGTCTTGCTTTTGGGCATGTCTGCCCCTGGAGACCCCTCAACCTTTACCTTTTCCTCTGCAGCGCACCGCCCCGCCCCACCCCACCCCACCCCACCCCCATTTCCTCAAGCCCGTTCCATGTCCTCAGATGCACTCCCAGCGCTGCTGAGGATGCATGTGCTGACCTCCCCAGGGTGAGATGCGGTTTATTGGGAGTCAGGGCCCCTGTTGAGCTCAAGCCCAAAGCAAGCAAGTCCAGCTGTGGAACTGCAGCCTTCCGTGTGCCAGAGGAGGAGGCATTTTGTGGGTTTGCCGATCGTCTAGGCCCCCAAGTCAGAAGATGCCAGTCAGAGCCCACGCAGGGAGACAGGAAGCCAGCTGGGCCACTTCTTCTTCTTCTCGGATATCTGGGTGCTGATTCTGTACTGGGGAGGGCGTGGTTCTAGGTGTTCTCAGTCCTTCCTCAAATCCTCATAGGCAACGCTAAGCATGAGGCAGTTTCATGAATGATTAAAATCAGTTCAGCAGTCATTCTGTTTACTCACATGAACTGTAGCTTCCATTGTTATTTTCTCCCTAATCCAAGGCTTTATTTCCTTAGCAGCCTGTCCTCAGTTTTTGTAAACTATAAGTCTCTGTTTAAATGCTCCTGCTTCTTATGACTTAAGTCTTACAAACAGTTATGCTTTTTTTTTTTTTTTTTTTTTAAAGAAACTGATCTCATTGTGCAGGTTAATTCAGAACTGGTGGACTCGAAGAAAAGTGCGACAAGAGCATGGGCCGGAAAGGAAAATAAGTTTCCCACAATGGGAAAAGGACTACAACCTTCAGCCGATGAATGCCTACGGACTCTTTGATGAATACTTAGAAATGAGTATGGAAATGTTTCACGTTATCCTTTTATCCTTTACTCTGTTCAATATAAATGCAAATTCTAGCTCTCTAACTACATTCAACCAAAAATATATCAGTTATCACTGAGGGGCCATCAGTGTGTGGGGATTCCTGAGCTAAACACAGAGCAGTGAGGGTCTTGCTGTAAGAAGCCCGATCCATAGGGATAGCGCAAAAAGCCTACAGCCCCATCAAACCTGTCAGAACGTCATGTTCTCTCTGTTGTAACAAATCACCAGGGAGCAAAAATGAGTTGGAAAACTTGATGAACCAAGGAGGAAGGGGGTATCCCTCGTGGGGTGCTTGATTCACTCTGCAGACATCTGTGGCGCCGTGTTGCGTTCAGGCAGACACTATGCTTGGCACTTAGACATGTGAGAAGGAACGAGGCAGAGCCCCAGCTTTCAAAGAATGCACGGCCTCGTGGGGCAAAGCCAGAGATATGAAGAGTAAGTGTGATAAATTGTCATAAGATGCTGCAATATGAATCAGTACGTGGTAGAGTGGGGACAGTCATTTCCCTTGGAGGGGGTTGGCAGGAAGCTTAGGACTGCTTAAACTATGCTACCTTTTTATTTAAGAAACCAGATTTCTGGGTGATCAAACCTAGGCTACTTCTTATAGCGTGTAGCTAAGAGCATGGGGTCTGCAAACAGATTACCTGGGTTCAAGTCTCAGCCCTCTCCCTTATTCACTATGAAACCTTGGGCAATGGCTTACTCTCTCTTTTTCTTAATTTGCTCATTTCTAAACTAGGGATAATAATAGGAGTAACTACTTCATACAGTCTTTGTGTGGATTAAATGGGTTAACGCATGGAAAGGGCTTAGGACAATGCCTGCCTCATAATGTGCTCTCTGTATGCGTTATCTTATGTCATTATTTATTTTCCTAATTTTATTTCCCAGGGGAGAAAGCTAATGAAATCCCTTAGCATAACAATTGAGCATGTATAGTGTCCCTTTCCTTTTCTAAATTATGTTTAAGCTATGTAACATTGGGGTGGAAGTTAGAGGTGGGGATGGGCAAGACGCATTACTTCTGAAAGAAGCAGTTCTTTCTGGGGAATCTGAAAATTAAAGGAGTAGCAGAATTGATGCTTAATCTCTTAGATCACTTACGTCCTGAGTATCCACCGATGTTTTCAGAGTTTCAATTATAAAATGGCAGAGCAATATAAGTTGGAGAAGAAATCAATTTGGGCATTAATAATAAAGCTTAATAAAGAGAATTCATTAAGAGAAATAACCACTTTGATGTCTCTTAATGGACTCTTCTCCCATAAAGGAAATGAACAAATAACGTTGGTATATCGAGTGCTTGCAAGGAAGCTTTTAAGTGGCTAGAACTGAAGTGCTCCAAATACTGAGGTAGCTTTGCAGTGAGGAGCAAGTCTCAGTGAACTCAGTGAACTGCTTATTTATGTTCTTGTTGCTTTGTTATATTTTTAAAAATTTATTCATTGACATATAATATTATAGTGGCAAAAGTATATAAATCATGTGCAGATCAGTGAATTTTCACAAAATGTAACCAATCTGTGTAGGAGAGTAGTTGACAAACTACTGTGCATAGGCTGAATCCAGTCCACTGCCTGTTTTTGTCAATAATGTTTTATTGGTACACAGAGACACCCATTTATTTACGTATTATCTGTAGTTGCTTTTGTGCCACAACAGCACAGTTGAGTAGTTTTGACAAAGACTGTATGGCCTGAAAAGCCAGACAGACTTACTGTCTGGTTCTTTACAGGAGATATTTGCCATCCTGTGAGCTAGATCGAGAAACAGAATATTCCCAGGGTTGAAGAGGCGCTGTTGTCCCCTCCCTTCGTGACAACGCCCTCCCTAAGCACCTTCCTGACTTCTGACACTGTATATTAATTTTGCCTTCTTTTGATCTCTCTATGGAATTGTACATATATACTCTTTGTAGCCTTTTTTATTCAGTATGATGGTTATTAAGAGTCTTCCATGCCATTAAAGTAGTAGGACTTCATTATCATTGCTGTATAGTATTCCCAGAATGAATAATTGAAGCAAAATTATGAAAGAAGCACAGTTTGTTTTTGATTACCACTCCCATCTTTCCTTTGGTCATTTTTTTTTTTTTTTGCATTTCCACTCCCAGGCACTCCCAACTTTCTCCTCTGCCCCTCCCAGAACCCCCTAACCTCCCACCAACCAATCCCTCAACTGTCCCATATCATTAATGTTCTTCTTAGCATGGCTAAAAGTTAATGTGCTAGATAGAAGCATTTTAATAGGGATCAAAGCCTCTGTTGAATTGGAATTAAGAAAGGTAACTTTACCTGTGGGAGTGCAGGCATCAGAGTGACAATGGATGAATTATTTTGTGCATTTGCAGGTTTTCTAGGCACCTGAAAATAGGAAAGCACTATTATCCATCCATTCTATTGGTGATAGACACCTGTGTGGGTTCTGACAAATAATACAGCTGTGAACGTTTTTATGTATGTGTTTTGGTTAATAATATATGTACAAATTTCTGAAGGGAACTTATTATGTAGGAGCGTAGTTACTAGGTCATAGGTATGCATTTATTGATGTTCAGCAGACACTTCCAACATTTTCAAAAGTGAATTGTATCAGTTTGCACTCCAACTGGCAGTAGAAGAGCTTCAGTTACTGCACATACTGACTGAAACTTGTGTCATCCTTTTAAAACTCTGAGCCATCCTGGTTGACAGGTAGTAGTGTCTCATCATGATTTTAATTTGAAATTTCATGGCAATGAATGATGCTGAGCACCTTTGCATGTGCTTATGGTCCTTTGGATAGCCTCTTTTTCTTAGTGATTTATAGAATTTACTGACCTACTCTGGATAGGAGTCCTTTGTCAGATCCTGTGAATCAAATATCCTTTCCCAGTCGGTGGCTTGACTTCTCTCGGTAGTATATTTAAGTGGATAGAAATTTCTACTTGATGCTGCTTGAAAAGGAAATGAAAACAGGATATTAAAGAGATATATTCAATTTCCATGTTTAGTGCATCACTATTCACATAGACAAGATAGGGGGACAGCCTAAGTATCCAGCAATGGACGAATGGATAAAGAAGTAGTATCTTCAATGGAATACTATTCAGCCGTGTAAAAGGAGGACACCCTGCCATTGGCAACAGCATGGATACTCCTTAAGCATCTTATGCTAAGTGAGATAAGTCAGAGAAAGTCAAGTTTTGTATGATATCTCTTATATGCCAGTTTTCCACTATGTTATTTCTTGTCTATGATCCATCCAGGATTCAACATTGCATTTAGATGCTGTAATCTCCTTAGTTTACTCCAGTCTAAGACAGTTCTTCAGTCTTTGTCTTGATGTGATCATGATCTTGACATTAGAAGATTGCTTGTCAGCAGGTTTGTAGAAGGTCCTTCAATTTGAGAATGTATGATGTATTCTCATGATTAGGTTGAGGATATGCATTTTTGGCAAGGGTACCACAGAAACGATTCTGTCTCCTCTTCAGCATATTAGGGGTATGTGATGTCAGTATGTCTTGCGGACTGGTGATATTAACTTTGATCGCTTGCTTCAAGTGGTGTCTACCAGGTTTCTCCATTGTGAAGATACTAATTTAAATTCCTTTGTAACTAATAAGTGTCATGTGGGGAACTACTTTACTATTATATACAAATACACTTCTCTCTGCTAATTTTAACATCTGTAATGTTCTTGCCTTCAACAATCATTACCATAATATTTGATCAATGGCGATTTTCTATTCTCATGATTCCTTCTACATTTATTCATTGGATTTCTACCATAAGATAGGATTGAGGGTCGGAGGTTGGGGTGGGTGGGGTGGGGGAAAGTGGTTGCAGGAAAATGGAGACAATTGTACTTGAACAACAATTTAAAAAAAAAGAATTCCATCATAATGGGGAAGAAAGGCCATTTCTCCCTCATTAAGACATTTGTTCAATTCTTTATTTAGATCAGTATGTATTTGTACTAGTATGGATATAGATACTTAGTCTTCAGGTTATAATTGAATACCATCATTTTGTTGCATAAATTGTTCCAGCTTTGGTCATTAGGCACTCCTTCAAGTTTGTCCTGTGCCCTAATTGATGTGTTCCATCCTTTATCAAGTACTTTGTAACTTCCTGATATTATAAGATATTCCAGGCTTATGTCACATTTCCCCTACCTACCTCTGGAATTAAACATTTCTCCAAGAAGCCCTGGTCCCTTTATTAGAGAATGGTATTTAGAAACCAAGACCTGGACGCTGGGTATGATCATGGCTTCTAGATGCCCCTGCTCCAGGGCCAGGAGTGCCTTTTCTTCCAGTGCCTGCCCATCTTTCTGTTCCCTGTGCTTCGGTATTGGGGAAAATGTGGGTTAAAACAGTGAGACATTCATGTCGTTATCCTTTTGAGAATAGTCTTGGGACACCGATGTACTTTTTTTTCTTTTACCTCTAGTTCTTCAGTTCGGATTCACAACTATCTTTGTGGCAGCTTTTCCCCTAGCACCACTTCTGGCCTTACTGAATAACATCATTGAAATTCGACTTGATGCTTACAAATTTGTCACACAGTGGAGGCGACCTTTAGCTTCAAGGGCCAAAGACATAGGTAAGCCTTTGGGGTATGTGTTTTAAAAGATATTAACCATTTGGTACATAAAATAAAAACGGCCACCAACTTTAGATTTTTACTTATGGCTTCCATGTGAGACGACTCAACCAACTCTTGCAAAAGAATAATTGTGTTAGCTTTAAATAATTTCAGATAAGAAATAAAATTGCCTAGTTGGAGATTCATAATTCCCAGTGCTAGAGAATGTGTATTTAAATAGATTCTCAATTTAGTTATTTCTATCTTAAGACTTTGGAATGCAAAATTTTGATCATCCCTTATTTACTTGTAAATATTTCATAGCTTAACTTTGTTTTGCTCTTCCCTAAATGTTTTCCTGAGTCACATGAAGCGTGATCCAGTTTTTCTAAAGGCAGAAATGGCCTTTGGTTTTTGGCTAGAGATGCTGAGTTGATCAGGTGCAGCCTCTCGAGAGCTGCCTGAGATCAGAGACTGTATTTTATTCATTTCTGAATCCAGTGCTTCGTACAGGGCAGACAGATGTTCAGCCTATGTGTTGGGAAGAGGATTGAGTGTGGATATTCTGGGCTCACAATGGTCTTTTAACCACTGTATGAAATAAACACACACAGTGAGCACCTACCCTGGGCCAGTGCATCAGGAACTGGGCCCACAAAGATGAACCAGAGGGACCCTCTCTCTACCCCCAAGGAACTGGTAGCAGCAAGACATTGCATGTGCCAGTCTTACTGAGTGGGTTTGCTGCCTTTTCGTTGGCCAGATGCTCTACTTATGTCTGATCTTGATTGAGTTTTTAAGTCATGAGCGCTGGCTCTTTCACACATGCTTCTTCAATGCCAAGGTGTTTGCAAGTACAAATCACTCCTGTTTGCAAGTGTCAACTCTTGGGAAGATGAAAGGACTCTTGGAAAGGACTCTTGAAAACTAGTTACCCCAGTTAATGTCATATTATTACCTCTGCTGTGTGTCTGGAATTAATACAACACTTCTCTTTGAATAGGAATTTGGTATGGAATTCTTGAAGGCATTGGAATTCTCTCTGTTATTACAAACGCATTTGTCATAGCGATAACATCCGACTTTATCCCTCGCTTGGTGTACGCTTATAAGTATGGACCTTGTGCAGGCCAAGGAGAAGCCGGGCAAAAGTAAGTTTGCTGTGAAACCATCATGGAAGCTTCACTGCCTGGCCATTGTGTGGTGTTAGACACTCAGACAGAAACCTCTGCATCAGAGTACATGGGACACAAAACCAGGACAGGGAGGCCAGTGGTGGGGAGGTGAAATTATGATATAACACTTTCAGCCAAAGTGAACACATCCTGATCTACTGAAGGGTTGAGAGTCAGACAGGTTTTAAAGGAAATCCAATGAGAGAGCAACAATTAACCATTTTCCCCATCCCCTAACCATTATGAATTCAGAAACAGGTGGTGCGGGTGTGTGTGTAGCAGAGTAGCGGTACCTGGTGTCGTGTAGAGTTATGCCATTTTTATGAGTTTGTCAAAGGAGAGTTACAATCTGATTCTCCTTGTGTCTTTATATGTAGGCTCTGCCAATTCTACATGGGAATATGTAACCATGTGCTGAGTACCCATGAGGGTACTCAATACATATTAGTGAAATAAGCAACTGAATGACTGTTTCCTGGCTATCAACCTGAGTGGTGTGTATATTACTGCAGGCAAATTGGGTGAACTCCCTGGGAGCTCAATTCTGTGGCATCCCTTCAATGATTCCCAAAGCCAGAGCTCTGTATTTTCAGTCAAATAAAGCCTTGGCAAAATTATAACATGTCCCACAGTTTTCATTGTTATGCCCTTGGAAAAAAGAAATCTTAACTGTCACGGAAGAGAAGTCCCTATCTGGGTCATGTCAAAATAATCTAATACAATTTATGGCATTTGCAGTGTCTGCTGGTCAAGTGGGATGTGTATTGGGACCACAAGGTCTTTTCAATGCCCCAGAAATCACCCCACGTGGGCTGCTACCAACTCATAGAAGCAGCCCTGCCTTCTGGTTCACTAGTCTGAGCCAAATTAAGTCATTCTCTATAGCCGTTGTAGTTCAAGTAGCCCCAAGGAGTCAAGTGCCACTGAATCAAAACAACTGAATTAATGTACATCTGGCCTAGGTCCAGGTTCATTAACCCTATGTAAATGTTCTAGGGCATAGATGATCAAATGCAAAAAGACTCAATGTCCAGCTATTTGAAGAGGGTTTTATAAAGTTCTTGACAACAATAACCATGCAGCCATTAAACACTAATTATCTAGCAGCTTTCAGTGAGCATACCATCCCACTTTGAGAGATTCAAAGACTTATGTTGTACTATCCAGACATTTCTTTCCAATTGTAACTGTTGTCAACATTCTCTGCTTGACTTAGCCTTAAAAAACTTACCTTTGTTCAAACCATCTTCACGTATGTTTTGCATTTGATTCCAAAACTGACCTGGGTTATGCATTATTACCTTTACTTTGAAGAGCAGAGATTGAGAAGTGAATCCCGAATGACAAGGCAGTGTGACTGTGGGGGCCCATGGGAATATACTAAGCCTAAACTCCTGTTCTCACGGAGAGAACTCATGCGAGTTCTCTCCATCCTGAACCACACAGCCCCCGGGCCACTTGAGCCAATAAGTGCTTCTAAAGCTCATCTAACATATTCCCTGAGGGTTAAATCCCAATGGTTATTGCAGTTCTTTTCCTACCTCAACTATGGTGAAACCTGTCTTGTTTGGGGGAGAACCAAAAAGTAAAGTGGAAATATTATGCACACCTGGTAGTAAATCAAAACTTTAGAATTTTAACAGCCTATTAGATTTCAGACAGCATTCATGGTGTTTAAAAAATTTATCTAAATTTATTGGGCTCTCCAGGCTTTTTGATGACTCTTCTCTTCACCTTAAGAGTCTTCTGCCACTTTTAATATTTATAGATCTACCTTTAATCTTCTAATTCTAAAGGAGTTCATCACTACTAAATCTGTATCACAGGAAATGTTAATGGGGTCTCTTTAAGAAGAAAAGATCCAAAATATGAATGAGAAAGTATAGGAAAGAAGGACATGTTCACTAAGAACACAAACATGAAGGGATGAGTACTGTAGTGATTGTAGAATGTGTTTGAACTTAAGTGACCTTCAACTTAAAACCACTGTAAACACAGCTTGGTGTATATGAGACACATGGTAAACACAAACCAGAAATCTTCAAGAGATACACAAGAAATATAGAAAGGAATCCAAACACGACACCATAGAAAGTTGTTAACGAAAGCAAGAGAATAATAAAGGATTAGAAAAGAAGTAGAAAAAATAAAACTGCAATAACTACATACCTATCAATAATTGCTTTAAATCTAAATGGACTAAAATGCTCCAATCAAAAGACAAAGGGCAGCTGGATGGATTTAAAAAATGAGACCTGTACATATGCTGCTTATAAGAGACCCACTTCAGATTGAAAGACACAGACTAAAAGTAAAGAGATAGAAAAGGAATTTCCTGCAAATGGAAACAAATGAACAAAAATGCTGGAGTAGCAGCACTTGTATCGGACAAAAACAGACTTGAACACAAAGGCTGTAACAAGAAACAAAGAAGGACATTCCATAGTCATAAAGGGCTCATCCTCGGTTCACGCGGATGTTGGACCAGACATTTACGCACCCAACACAGGAGCACCTAAATGTATAAGCAAACACTGGCAGACATAAAGGGAGAGACTGACAGTAATACAATAATAGTAGGGGTTTTAACACCCATTGACATCAATGTGTAGATAATCCACACAGAAAATAAAAAAGTCATTTTAAATGATACATTAGGCCAGATGGACTTCATTGATCTTTTTGGGTATTTCACCCAAAAGCAGCAGAATATACAACTTTAAGTACACATGGAACATTTCCCATATAGAGCACATTTTGGGCCACAACACAAACTTAAGAATACTGAAATCATGATCTTCACCAATCACAGTCGTGGGAAACTATAATACAGTTATGAGAAGAGAACTGAAAAACACGAACACGTGGAGGCCAAATAATACGCTATTAAACAATGAATGGGTTGACAATGAGATCAACAAAGAAATAAAAAATAAATCAAGATAAATGAAAAAACAACAACCCCAAATCTATGGGACATAGCCAAAGCAGTTTTAAGATGGAAATTCATAGCATACAGACCCACCTCAACAAGAAAACTATTGAATAAAAAATCTAATTGTATATCTAAAGGAACCAGAAAAAGAAGAACAAAGCCCAAAGTGATGAGATGGGAGGAAATAATAAAGATCAGAGCAGAAATAATTGAAATAGAGTCTAAAAGAGCAATAGAAAAGATCGATGAAACCAAGAGCTGGTTCTTTGAAGTGATAAAGTCGATAAACCTTTAGCCAGACTCATCTAGAAAAAAAAGAGAAAGGACCCAAATGAAATAAAAAATAAATGACAAATGACAACATATGGGACCCACATGCTCTCAGAACTTTGTACGTCATCATTTCGGTTCAGTGGTCGGCAACTTGGGATAATCCCATGGGTAATGTTAATAAAGAGAGTATGAAGACCATGCCTTACTCAATCCACCAATAATCAATTACTAATGACCTCCTGCTAGGTACAAAAAATAAAATCAAATAATAATAGCCACTTACATTTTTTAAAATCTTGCTGTAAGCTAAGCACTACGTCACTTATTTTGTATATATCATTTCATTTGGTCCCCACAATGATCCTATGAGGTGGGGACTTTTGTCACTTAAGTTACATGATTTTCTGAGGTTATATGTCTAAAAAGCAGCAGAGCTCGGTTTGACCCCCAAACCCAAGTATTTAGTATTATACTGACCGCAGGTAAAGAAAGAAAGCTATGCCCTCAGGAACCTTATCATCCCTGGTAGTCTAGGCAATAGGTTTAATTCCTGGTCCATTTTCAAGACCTTACAGAATTTCTGGTACGTCGGTTTTCCTCCAGCCAAGTCAATTAAATCAACATCACTGGATTCCTACACTGCACGAGACTGTCCTAGCTCCAAGAATACAAAAATATCCAGGACACCTGTTTTGCATCAAAAAATTATAGTGCCAAGGAGAAGACATACATGCATGCTGCCAGCCCTAGTACAAGCTGTATTCCAACTGTGAGGTGTAGCAGCACCACTGGGAGAAGGGAATGAGTCTTCTGACAGGAGTGATGAGGACATCTTCCCAGAAGGTGCAGCATTTCAGTTGGCGATGGAAGGATGAGCGCTACTTTCACATTCAAAGAAATGAGTAGGAATCCCAACAGAAAAGGAAACCTGAGCAGGGGCATGGAAGCATATGATACATGCAGGGAATATAGTCTGTCATGGTTATGGCATGCATGTGAGTTGGAGAGGAGGGACTACATTCACATCAGTTATACTCAGGGCAGTGTGAGAGAGCATGTATATTCATTAATGAAGTAATGTGTTTATATGTGCATGTGAATTGTCTGTGTGTTATGTCATCAATGAAAGAAGCAGTGACACCTATAATTTATGCTAATGGTGCAGTGTTGTCTTTCACCTAATTCTCTGAGGCATCGATCGGGGTAGTGATGTTGTGTATGATGACTCTGCACAGAAATGAACAAAAGAAATGACTGTTCTTGATTCAATACCCAAGGTTTTTTGGTGTATTTTAACTTGAGTGCTTGTGACAATGCAGGGCAAGCTAAAGGCACTCACAACTGGAGCAAATTCTAGGAAGAGCAGCCTTAAGTGAATTGGATGCAGAGGTGATAGGAAGTCTAATTGCAGAATTTCCTTTCTCTTTTAGGTGCATGGTTGGCTACGTGAATGCCAGCTTGTCTGTGTTTCGAATTGCTGACTTTGAGAACCGATCTGAGCCTGAGTCTGATGGCAGTGAGTTCTCGGGAACGCCTCTCAAGTACTGCAGGTGGGTGCTATTAGCCTAGGATGGGCTGGCTCTGCCCCAGGGAGGTTTTGCTCAGACAGCCCTTTCTGACTGAGTTGGTTTCAAGCAGTAGTCTCAACCTTAACATGCATTAAAATCCCCTGGAGAATTTTAAAATCTGACATCTAGATCCAGGAAGCTCATAGAGTTCCAAATAGGTGACCCACACCAAGATATTATAATTAAAATATCAAAAGTTAAAGACAAGGAGAGAATATTAAAAGTAGAAAAAGAAAAACAATTTGTAACATACAAGGGAACCATAATCATAGTATCCACAAATTTTTCAGCAGAAACTTTGCTGAATATATATTCAAAGTGCTGAAAACAAAAACCTCCAGCCAAGAATGCCCTACCCAGCACAACTGTCCTTCAGACTTGAAGGAGATAGACTTTTCTAGACAAGCAAAGCTAAAGGAGCTCAGCATCTCTAGACCAGACTTACAAGAAATGTTAAAGGGACTTTTAGAAATGAAACAAATAGGTGCAAATAACCAATAAGAAAAAATATGAAACTATAAATCTCACCGATAAAGATAAGTATATAGAAAAGATGGTAATCACTTACAATGTTAGTAGGAATCTTAAAAGACAAAAGTTGTAAAAGTAATTATAACTAAATTAATTAGTTAAGGGATACACCAGATTAAAAAAGATGTAAACCGTGATATCAAAAACATAAAAAATAGCAGGAGAGCAAAAATGTAGAGCTTTAGAATACAAACTGAACTTATTGACAACTTAAAATAGACTGTTAGAGGTAATCATCATGGTAACCACAAGAATATAGATGGGTCTTCTTTTTTATTCATTCAGACACTCTGCGTCTTTTGATTGGAGAATTTAGTACACTTACATTTAAAGTAGTTATTAATAACTATGTACTTATTGTCATTTTGTTAATTGTTTTTGGATGTTTTGTAGTTCTATTCCTTTCTTCTCTTACTGTTTTCCTTTGTGGTTTGATGACTCTTTTTATGGTATGCCTAGATTAATTTATCTTTTGTGTGTCTACTATAGGTTTTTGCTTGTGGTTACCAAGCAAGGCTACAACTAATATCATACACAATGGTGAAAAGCTGAAAGCTTTTCCTCCAAGATCAGGAACAAGACAAGGAGGTCCACTCTTATCACTTTTATTCAACATAATATTGGAAATCTTAGAGCAGTTAGGCAAGGAAAAGAAATAAAAGGCATGCAAATCGAAGTAAAACTATTTGCAGATGACATTATTTATAGAAAACCATAATGACCCCACAAAAAAACTGATAGAATAAACTCAGTTGCAGATACAAAATCAATATATGAAAATCAGTTGTATTTCCATAACTAGTAATAAACTATCGGTGAAATTAAGAAAAAAACTTCATGTACAATTGCACCAGAAAAATAGAATACTTAGGAATAAATTTAACCATGGTAGTGAAAGACCTGTACACTGGAGACTGTAAGACATTGATTAATAAAATTGAAGACAAGTAGATATTCCATGTTCCTGTATTAGAAGAAATGACATTTTTTAAATGTCCATACTACCATAATAAATCTACAGATTTAATGTAATCTCTACCAAAATCCAACGGCATTTTTTATAGATATAAAACAAACAATCCTAAAATGTGTATGGAACCACAAAAGACCCTAAAAAGCCAAAGCATTCTTGAAAAAGAACAACAAAGCTGGAGGCATCAACTCTCTTATTTCAAACTATATTACAAAACTATAGTAATCAAAACAGTATGGTATTGGCATAAAAACAGACATACAAATCAATGGAACAGACTAGAGGGCCCATAAATAAACGGTAATTTATATATGGTCAATTTATTTATGACAAAGTAGCCAAGAAGATACAATGGGGAAAGGATGGTCTCATCAATAAATGATGTCAGAAACAGGACAGTCACATGTAAAAGAATGAAACTGGACCAATACACAAAAATTAACTCAAATGAACTAAAGATTTAAATATAAGACCTAAAACCATAAAACTCCTACAAGTAATAATAGGCAGTAAGCTCCTTGACATTGGTTTTGATGATTTCTTGAATCTGACACCAAAAGCAAAGGCAACAAAAAGAAAAATAAACAAGTGGGACTACATCAGAGTAAAAAGTTCCTGCATAGCAAAGAAAACCATGAACAAAAATGGAAAGGCAACCTACAAATGGGAAAAACTATTTGTAAATCATATGTTTAATAAAGGGTTACTATCCAAAGTACATAGAAGACTCATAGTGCTCACTTTAGCAGCATATATACATAAAGGACTCATACAACTCAATGTCAAATAGATAAATACACAAAGAAACAGTCCAATTTAAAAGTGGGCAGATGTTCTAAATAGAAATTTTTCCCATAGAAGCCGCACAGATGGCCAGTGGGTACATGAAACTCAGCATCACTGATCACCAGGGAAATGCGAATCAAATCACAACGAGCTATCACCTCACACCTGTTAGCATGGCCATCATAAAAGAAGATGAGAGATAGCAAGCGTTGCTGAGGGTGTGGAGCCAAGGGGGTCCTTGTGCACTGCTGCTGGGAATGTAATCCGGTGCGGCCCTGTGGAAACAGCATGGAGGGTCCTCAAAAAATTAAAAATACAACTACCCTATAACTCAGCAATTCTACTTCTGGGTACTTATCTGAAGCAAAACAGAAACATTAACTCAAAAAGATATCTGCATCCCATGTCTATTGCAGAATTAGTTAGGATATCCAAGCCATAGAAACAACCTAAGTGCCCACTAATGGGTGAGTGGATAAACAAAACAGTGTGTGTGTTTGTGTGTGTGATGGAATGTTACTCAGCCATAAAACAGAAGGATATCCTGCCATTTGCAACAACATGAATAACCTTGAGAGCATTACACTAAGTGAAATAAGACAGAGAAAAACAAATATTGTATAATCTTGCTTATAGGTGGAATCTAAAAAAATAATCATATTCATATCAAAAATGGACAGACTCCCAGTTATAAAGCAAAGCCCTGGGATGTAATGGCAACTATAGTTAACAATACTGTATCACATATTTAAAAGTTGCTAAAGGAGTAGATCTTAAAAGTTCTCATCATAGGAAAAAACAATTTCTTAAGTAATAACTTAAGGCAGAGCCCAGAGTGGTAGCAGACTTTGCAACAACTTTTACCCAAAAGTCATTTGCTGATCCAAACACACTTGAGCTCTGCATTTCAAGGCCTTACATGGTTAAGGAAGTTGAAAGAAAAGAGAAAAATGGGCAGCCCCAGAGTATAAATCTAAACATACACTGCATAATACAGCAATATATAGATACTAAGGGCTATTTTATAGCAGTGAAATAAATTAGCTACGTGCAACAGCATAGATGAATCTTGCATAGTAGCATGATACTGAAAAAAAGCAAGTCTCAGAAGGATACAGACAGTATAACATCCTTTCCAGAAAGTTTGAAAACAAACCTACACAGTAAAATATTCAGATTAATATACGTATATATACACATAAATATGTTAATTATAAAAATGGAACTCAGGATAAGGAAATTAAGGGAAAGAGATGGATGAGCACAAAGGTTGAGTAAGTTCCTGATCATGTTTTAATTCTTGGGTTGAACGGTGGGTTCACAAGAGTTCATTATATTATTAAAGTATTACATAAACATAAAAAAGTTAGAGGAAAAACAGCATAAATAGACCAAATAGATTAATTACAAAAATTTAAGAACTATGATCAAGCAAGTTTTGAGCAGCTGGGGGCCCAAATAATAATATACAGAATGCAAAGGATGAAGAATAGTCAAGACACTTTACCTTATGTTAGACATAGTATAACATTACAGTGATCAAAGATGGCGGGAAACGGGGTCATTTGTAATAATCTCAACAATAAAGATAAAGTTAATAGTAGTAATTAATCAGTGTGGTGTTGTCAGAGGGAACAGATAAATAGAAAATGGAATAGAATTGAGAACTCAAACATAAATTGCATAACAAAGATGTGATCACAAACAACACTATATATAATTTCATTTATATAGCGTTCCAAGCAGACAAAAGCAAGCACTGTTTTATTTAGGGACATTTGTGTAAGTAGTATAACAATTAAGAAAAGCAGAAAATTACTACGAAGTTATCCTTCAGGGCACCGGGGATGGCCAGAGAGGCGTTCCTAAGCCACTGACCGTGTTTTAGGTCTTAACTTGGATGGGAGTCCCATGCGGTCCATTTATCCTTCTTTCAAATGCACATACACTTTCATTTTCACCGTTTAAAAATGGCAATAAATCAACTACACCCAGTGCTAGAAAAATGATGTTTGCAAGCTCATCATCCATTTCTTGAGAAATAAAAGCAGCTTTAGAAAATGCACTAATTTAAGTCAAAAGGGAACATCCCACCTTTCCCACATGTGAAATCGAAACCACGAAATTGAAAGTGTTTTCTTTAAATTAAAAAAAAAAAGTGTTATTTTCTGAAAGCAACACTGACTCACTTGAAAAAAATTCCCCCAAACATTGATGACACTGGAATACTTAGTGACTTTGAAGGTACTAGGCTGAAAAATGAGAGGAGTGACACTTTGATTTAATTAGCTTTGAAGCTTGGCTCCCTGACTATTTCTACAGCAGGACAAGGAAGTGTTTTCTTCATCCAAGTGCCAGGGAGCATGTAACCAGTCATTATGCAAATAACTAGCACTACATCCAAAACAGACTTGGAGCACAAAGGACGTCGGAGCGTGGCCCTCCCTCAAACCTCTGCCTCGTGGAAGAGGCCAGTGGGATGAGAGGTGGGCTGGAGCCCGAACCGAGCGTTGCACTGGCAGCAGTCAGAAAACTAATACAAGAGTGGGAGTCCAGAATTTTAGAGCAGGGTGACATGGAGACCCTAAATTTATTGAGAGGGAAAACTGATCTCCAGAGTAGATACACGAATTAACCACGATCCTATTAATTAGGCAAACCTCAAACTTGGTTCCAGGGTGCTTGTTTGCCTGTGCATAATTCTGGAGGCCGCGAGTCGGATGACAGCCAACTCACTGGCATCACTGAATTTTAATTCCCTTAGAGTAACAATAAGAAATTGTTTTAACTTTGTTGATGTTAGCACAGATGTACCCATTCCTCCACCTTCACCAGTCGTTGCCCCCACCTTCCCTCTGGCCATCACCACACTGTTGTCTGTGTTCACATGTTATCCATGTATGTTTTTTGGCTGATTCCATCACCTTCTTTCACCCAGTCCCCTCCTTCGCTGTCCCCTCTGACAGCTGTCAGTCTGTTCCATATATCCCTGCCTCTGCCTCTGTTTTTTTTGGTCAGTTGATTTTGTTCATTAGATTCCATGTATAAGTGACATCATATGGTATTTGTCCTTATCTGACTGGCTTATTTCACACAGCATAGTACTCCAGGTCCATCCATGCTGTTGCAAAGGGTGAGGGTTCCTTTTTTACAGCTTAGTAGTATTCCACTATGTCAATGTCCCCCAACTTTTTTTATCCACTCATCTCCTGATGGGCATTTGGGTTGTTTCCAGATCTTAGCTATTGTAAATAATATATTCTTTCAAATTAGTGTTTTGGAATTCTTAGGATATATTACCAGAATTGGGATCACTGGATCAAAAGGCAGTTCCATTTTTAATTTTTTTAGGAAACTCCACGTTGTTTTCCACAGCGGCTGCACCAGTCTGCATTCCCACCAACAGTGCATGAGGGTTCCCTTCTCTCCACATCATTGTCAGCACTTGTTGATTTATTGATGATAGCCATTCTGACAAAGATGAGGTGATAGTTCATTGTGGTTTTAATTTGCTTTTCTCTGATGATTAGTGACATTGAGCATTTTCTCATGCATCTACTAACCATCTGTATGTCCTCTTTGGAGACGTATCCATTCAGATCCTTTGCCCGTTTTTTAATTGGACTCTCTACCTTCCTAGTGTTCAGTTGTATAAGTTCTTTACAGATTTTGGAAATTAACCCCTTACCAGATGTATCGTTGGCAAGTATGTTCTCCCATACAGTGCATTCCCTTTTCATTTTGTTGCTGGTTTCTTTAGCTATACAGAAGCTTTTTAGTTGGATATAGTCCCATTTATTTATTTTTTTCTTTCTTTCCCTCACCCTAAGAGATACAGCGGCAAAAATATTGCTTTGTGAGATAGCTGAAATTTTACTGCTTATGTTTTCCTCTAGGATTTTTATGGTTTCGCACTCTACATTTATTTAAGTCTTTTATCTATTTTGAATTTATTCATGTGTATGGTATAAGTTGGTTGTCTAATTTCTTTTTTTTTTTTTTGCAATAAGAAATCTTTTAGAGAGAAACTTGACTTTATAGCACAATGAGTTAAGAGAGTAGGAACACCAGAAGCCTGCCGCTTCTGAAGGCTGAAACTTCTTCACAATTCCACAAGTGCTGAGTTTTGTCCTCAGAACCTAAGTGCCAGCACAGGCACGTGTGCTCCTCCGGGCACAGGTTAGCAGAGCTCTGCGTGGACCCACCAGTGGCTGTGTTCCCCGCAGGCTGAAAACTAGGTACACGTTCTCAACAACTGGATCCTTGCCTAGAAACCATCTAGAATGCTGCCGAATCACCATAGCCATGAGTGTGTTTTCTAATATTAAAAAGAAAATGTAAAGAACATTAATTTTTTAATATGAAAAGCCCATAAATTAAAATTGAAAATCACCACCTAAAAGCAACTGTTTTCACTTTGCATATTATACGTGTACAATTTTAGAGACTTCCTAGTTTGCATAGTTATACTTAATAGCTATTTAATTTGATGTATTCGAATCTACTCAGCTGTGCTGAATAAATGAATTTATGTGCTATGAATTTGTAACAGGAATCTTAAGAATTTTAAAAACTTTAAGAATGACACATCTGAATTGTATTTTCTGGAAACAGTTAAGGAAAATGGTCTGCAAGGTCAAGAAAAATTCATTTGCCACCCAGCAAACTTAGAAGGAATCTGGGGAGGAAGAGATTTGTCAAAATTGTTCTGGTGAAAAGCCAAACAGGATCTAAGAAGCTAGGAGATAGAGCACTCAAAACTAAGGGCAAAAGATGACAGCAGAGACAGAAATAAGGAAGGGACCAACCAGTGGGTCCTGAGAAGAATTTCCTATTTTAGTGAATACTGTTGTGTAAAAAGTTTAAGGAATCAGTGAAGTTTGTGTGTATACATACACACACACACTTTTTTCTAATAATCACATGTGTAATTAAAACCATACTGTATTTTCTTCTAGAATATTCACTTAACCATATTTGAAATATGGGTAGCTAAAGATGAACAAAGGAGTTATATTTGTTATGTTTTTTTAAAATTTATTGACTTAGAGGAAGGAAGACAGAGAAGGAAACATCAATTTGCTGTTCCACTTATTTATGCATTCATTGGTTGATTCTTATATGAGCCCTGACCAGGAATCAAATCTATAACTTTGGCATATCAGAACTATGCCCTAACCAACTGAGCTACCTGGCCAGGGCTTATCTTAATTGCAGAAAACAATTCCTGGTTCTTTTGTTTTAAAGATTTTTATTTATTTATTTTTTTTAGAGAGAGGGAAAGGGGAAAAAGGAGAAAAACATTGATGCACTAGCGAAACATCTATTAGTTGCCTCTCACACACCCCTAACTGGGGACCTGGCCTACAACCCAGGCATGTGCCTTGACCAGGAATCAAACCCATGATGACCTTTGAGTTTGTAAGACAATGGCTAACTCACTGAGCCACACCAGCCAGGGCGAATCCCTGGATCTTGACTAGCTGTTCTATGCAAAAAGTAAAATGAGGTTAGAATAGTCCAAGCAAACTTTTAGCCCTGAATAAAAATTTCTTCCTAAAATTCCAGGCATTATTATTGGACCTATGGCAGGAACAGATTGTATAACTATATAGTAGAAAGAGCAGTGTTTAGATGGTTACCTAATCCTCATCATCATATAGAGAATCAACAGAAGATACTAACAGATTCATTCTTAATTTCAGACCAGGTACTCACCATAAATATCACTTTACTGACAAAATACCTATGGTACATTAACACATTCCATAGGCACTAATAATAATAAAGATTATTGTAATGACAATAATGTGAAAGTGCATATTTTTCTAGTCCTTGATACTTTTCAAAGATATTCTGCAAAGGAATTGTCCTATATCCTCCTATGCAAATTAGTGCTGACCTTGAGGTTCAGTACTAATAAGAGAATTTGGATTGTCATGGATCCTGGCTCCTGGGGTCCATGGCATCATGGATAAGATGAGACAAATTCACACGGACTGCCGAGTCCTGTGGAGGAAAAGGGACAGTGTAGCTTCTCTCTCAAGAGGAGAAGCAGCCTTGGAGCGCCTTCACCACTCTCTCAAAAGGAGAGCACCCTGACCCTTGCCTTGACAAGCTTTTATTGGTTTCAATTTGCACAGGAATACAGGGTGTATACGTAAAGCTCATCAATCATTGTCAGGCAGAAATCATTAAACAATAGATAACATTCAAAGTATTCTGAGGGCTTATGGAAAGAATACTGGATTCAAAACACACAAAAACAAAAACTGTACGATGTTGAGAGAGTCATTTTTTCAAGGTTCCCACCTGTTATGATAGGAATGGTATGGTAAGGATAAAATGACATCACATGGATTTAAGTTCCTAGGATAATGCTTTGTCCCTGATAAGATGCTCAACAAACATTTGTGGAATTTGCAGCTGACTCACAAGTTACAGTGGCACCATGCATTAGGAAGGACGTTTTAATGGCAAGTGGCGGAAATCCAGTATAAACTGACTTAGAAAGAAATTCATTTGTTCAGGTGCTGAGAGATCAGAGGGGTGGTATTAACATAAGTCATGGCTGGATCTCAAGTCATCAAGACACTGCGTCTCCGCTGGCTCTGCTTCGTTCTCTTGGCTTCATTCCCAAGCAGGCTCTCCCCACGGTTTGTAAGGGCCACCAGCTGCTCCAGGCTTTTACTTCCTGTGGGCTTGGTGATAATTCACTAAGTGACCATTCTAACCGTAGTCCTGGTGATGAGTCTCACTGATCAGGTCTGGCTCATCTTCTGAGCTGGGGAAGCCCTGCCCAACCCACACAGATGATTCCCCAGAGGAGAAGAGATATTCTTTCATCAGAAGAAGAAATGCGGGACAAGCACAACAACAGACACCTTGGGTACAGAAGGTTTTAAAATGTTTCTCCCACAACTAAGGGCTATATAGTGGGAATGAAGGAGCTCTGGGAGTCAGGAAAGTCATACTTTGGAAAGTGACATTCTCCTGTATATTCATAGATACCGAGACTACCGTGACCCTCCTCACGCACTGGTGCCCTACGGCTACACGCTGCAGTTCTGGCATGTTCTAGCAGCTCGACTGGCTTTCATCATTGTGTTTGAGGTTAGTTTTCTCAACTGTTCCTTCCTACCCTTTGCAATAATGAAGGAACTAGACGTAATGAATAAATGTTATGAGAATGTGATTATGTATGTCCAGAAGCAGTATAGTAATATTATATAAACTCTTGATCCTCTTGTTTTGCTCCTAAATGAAAGTCCTTGAATTTTCCAAGGAATATTCAGAAGTCCATTTGTCGATTGTTCATGGATAAGTCAAGAATTATTGCTGAATTTAATATTCGAGGGTCATGGTTCTTAAATGTTAGGAAAATTGCCTTTTTTTTTCCATCCATCCCTAGAGATTCTGATACATCCTGTCTGCAGTTTGCGTTTCACAAGCCCTCTGGGATGAAACTAATGCACGTGTGCAAGGAACTTAGTTTAGAAACCACTGAACTGGGCGTTACAGTGGCAACCTCAGGTTGGGTAGCATCATGGGCCTTACTTATGGCCAAGCACATAAATAAATGTTCATTACCTAGTACTCAAAATAGACTTAAAAAGTATAATTATACAAAAGTATCATCTACCTAGTAATTGCATGTATTATGTGTCAATAAAAATATATTATCTATTTTCTTTTAGTCTTTAAGAAAATTGCTGCTAAAAATAGTTGACACTTCTATAACCTGTACTCATAAATAGATATCGCATCTCCTGTCACATATATTAAAGCCAAATTAACACAAGCCAAGTCTGCATTTTGACTTGGACTAGCAGCTTCCTATAGCTCTTTGAAACTATTTCCTCACTGTTTTTTCTTCTGTTTCTTCATTCCAGGTAATCAAAAAAAAAAAGAGACAATATTAACCTGCTTTTCCCTAGGAATTAGCTTATCAATGGCTCAGTCCCTCTTCAAAAAAATTTTTAACCCATCACTGTCTTAAAATTTCTTAAAGTCCAAACAGTTGCATTAAGTCATAATTTGGCTTATTATCTAGAACTTTCCATTTTGTCTCAACATTTTATAACTGAACTATTTTAAAATACTAGAAATACACAGAAAAATCTTCTTAATTGGCAGGATTGTAAGCCATCTGTGAGTCATCAAATTTACCAAGTTTTTAATAAAATTAAGACTACTTACTGGTCCCATTTTAATGTGATTTAATCTTTCTTTACAACTTTAGAATTGTAAGGGCTGTTAAAATTGTCACCTGGTACTTTACTGGTCACCATCATGCAGATGAAGAGAAGTGACAGTGATTCGAGAGTCTGGGGCTGTTAGTCTTTCAGATAAAGAATTCGTGGGAGTTCACCTCCCCAAAACGTTTCTCCCTGAAATGGTCACTTCTGTAAGCCCACTGGTAATTCTTGCAATCCAGATTAGCAGAGTATTTACTGATCTACAAATCCTCTTTAAACATTTTCTTATAATTTTCACAATAATATCCATTTTCTCGATGAGCAAATTGAGGCTCAGAGTGACTTACCCTCCCTCAGATAGATAGCTCTTAAGCAGTAAAGGCTGCGCAGCTGGGATTCAAACCTGGGTTTCCTGATTCCACAGCGTACCTTCCTCTGGCTCTCCTTTGCGTTCTTCGACCATTCCTTCTCTACCTCCTTTTCTGACTCCTCCCCTCATTCCCTATGGGATGCCATCCTATCCCTGGGACAGTCTGTACTCACACATACCCCACCTGGCCTCACTCCGCTTTCCAGACACTCCAGGGGCTCCACATCCCTGGAGCAAGAAGAGTTCCTGAATCAACTCCCAGAGCTCTTTCCAGCTAGGGATGGACAGTGGACCTGACTCTGTTGCATTCTCCTCTGTGTTTTTAGCACCTCGTGTTTTGTATAAAGCACCTCATTTCATATCTGATCCCAGACCTCCCAAAAGATCTAAGGGATCGAATGAGAAGAGAGAAGTACTTGATTCAGGAGATGATGTACGAAGCAGAACTGGAGCGTCTCCAGAAGGAACGGAAGGAGAGGAAGAAAAATGGCAAAGCACACCACAACGAGTGGCCGTGACCAGGTAGGTGCGAGGTGCGCTCAGAGCCTGAAGCCACTCCTCCATTGGGAGGGGAAGCTCCACACTCCGAGTCAAAGCTTGCTATTGTTCCACTGAGAAGGACCAAAATAGCTCCTCAGAAGCTTCCAAAACCAGCCTGTTTTCTACTTTAGTCATTAATTTAACTTACTCCCTTTACACCCAACACCTGCAGCTCTTCTCTGCCTCCAGGCCGCCCTCTGGCCTGTCGGTCAAAGTCTTCATGATGGGCCTACACGCTCCCTGAAACCAGCCTTCTCCCTTCTCCGCTAGCCGGGCTACTCCCTTAAAGACCCCCAGGGCAATGTGCCCCTTCTTTCTCGTTCAAGTCACCTTTCCATCTCATCCAAGAGGACCTTTTTTTGCGTCACCCATTTATTGCTTCCACCCAGGCTGATCCATGTCCAGCCTTGTCCTCTAGGAAGTTTTCCCCAGACTCATGAGCCCACTGAGACTCGCTCCTCATAAACATCTCAGGTTGTTGCATCAGTATCACATGAATTGGCATATATTGATCTGTATTGCCAATTTATGATTTTTCAAATAGTGATCAAGCTTCCTCAGCATAATTGTAAGCATCTGTACAAAAGACTCTACGAACAGTAGTTTTATTCTTCTAAGAATAAAAACTACCATTTTATTCTTCTAACTGTGTTAATTTAAGCACATGTTACCCATTTAAATGCACATTCAGTTAGTAAAGGTTGGATGGACGGATGAAGGCTAAAAACGTTGTAAGAAAGTCCCATAATGTTCTTACATATCTTATCAAGAGTTTTCCTAAAATCTTCTCTCTGGCAAGTCAATTACTAGCTGTGTGTCCTTGGACAAGTCACTTAACTTCTCTGGGCCTGTTGCCTCAGTGATGGAATAATTAGATAAGCTCTCAGTTTTGATACTTTGTGAAACTGATATTGTAGCATTTTGTTTGGCTTCCTTGCCCTTCCTTTTTCTCTCTCTCCACATGTTTGAAAACATTTTCCCAAAAGTTGGCCTCTAAAAGAAAAATGAGATATACAAGGGAAAAAAGTATGTTTTTCACTTTCCATGTAGATTAAAATATACCAGATATCTGTAGAGATGTTTGCTGTTAAGCAAGTGAAGTTTTATCAAGCCAGACCTATGATAAGAGTCCAGGAGGTCACTGTAGGTTGGACGTGAGCGTGGACTCGGAGGACATCCCCTAGCCCCAGGCCCACAGGGATGACAGTGCTGTCCAGAGGATGCACACTGACCCTGCCTCCATCCCAAAGTAGACCTTGGCTTCCCTGAAGGCAAGAAATGTTTTGCTACTTAGTAATTTTGCTATTTGCCTGATCTACCATTTGGCTAGGTGTCTTTGGGAAAATTAATTTTTCTGAGCTGACTTATTTGGTAGCACTAATATGCAGTTCAAATAGTCCCCATATGTGCGACATTTACTGTACAAGAAAATGCTATTGAATACTAAAAGGGATGTGTACTGTGGCTAAGCATTGCGCTTCAGTCCCCCGGATTCTAGACCTGGCTCCCTGCTCTCTGACTGTATGACCTGGAGTGGCTCTGAAGTAGGCTGACTGCCACATTTGAAAAAGTAAAGAAGTTGGACTGAACAACATTTTAAGAGCCTTTCTGCTTTCCCCTTCCGGGATTCTATAATTTGCCCAAGCCCCTGGCTCTCACATCTATTCGAATTGCCTCTTCTCTGGCTCTGCCCAGCCTGGGAGGAGAAAGGTGGACTGCCAGGCAGCTTTAGCAGAGGTGAAAAGCAGACATTAGTGAAAAGAATTGCTCCCCGGAGCTCCAGGGGCCAGAGACCGAGGCACAGCAGCGGCGTGTCCTGCACCTCGGGGCCAGTAACCAATAGCGAGTCTCCTCTGGCCTCCTGGTTGCGTGCTGCTTTCTCCCTAACAAGGCCGTTTCTGAGCTCTCCTGAAAAGCATAGCGTTTGCCTGTCTACTCCCCTCACAGTCGGCAGGACGTCACCTAGCTGCAGACTCACTCAGCCCGTTCCTCTGTAAAGCAGGCGCAGTGATATTTATGCCACACAAATCCTATGAATGCCTTTGATACACTGTGGGTACAGACCACTGCGCTTGTGTTCTTAAACCAGTGTGTGCACACAGGATTTTAATGCCTGCTTTTCTCCTTCCAGGGGATGGTTCATTTCCCAGCTGAGGACCCGAACTCTGTTTACTTCTGGCTGCGCAAAAGCACATTCAGGTGAATGACTAAAACGCAAGCGCAGTGCATGTTGCAGACATCTGCAGCGGCCGGGGGGCCCGCGCCCGGCAAGGACTGCTGGAGAAGGCGCCGCGCGCGCCGGCGCACGGCCGCTCTGTGTCCATAGACCATTCTTGACCAAGCAAGCATGCGCGTCACCGGCAGTCACATTCTCGAGTTTTTAAAACCAAGGGGAACTTGTATACTGGGCCTGTTTTTCAGCCTGTTTGCTACCTTTTTGCATTCTACCCCATGGGAATTTTACAGACACTGGGCTAAAAAGGGTATTCGGACACCTGGACACACATTCCTAGAATGTCATCACGTGGTCCTAATTCCATGCCACCCAATCAACACAAACAAGACCCTGTTTACAACTTTTTCTTTCTTTTTTTTTTAATTTCAGATCTTTCTGAGGAGATTATTATATACGACATATCTATAGCTATGTGTATGGCCATAGATGTATTTCTGTGTGTACATATGTATAGTCATGTATTCTTACATATGTACATACAAGTACAGAGATATATAAAGTACATAAAAATTCCTTACTTGTAAATAGCCAACAGGTACTGACATGAATGACGATTTTCACATTTAAATAGTCATCAACATGAAGCCATGTTTAATGCTTGTATAATGTGATGCAATAAAATTTAAAATAAATTTATGCACATGAAATATTTTCAGCTGGGTCTTCTGAAATTCTGTTGTATTTCCTTCTTATGGAATAAGAGTGGAATCTTTAAAGAAAGGTCTATCACTCCCAAACACTCCTCAGAAATCCCTTTACCCTGCAAGGAGACAGCATTTTTCCTTCTAACCCACCTCTTCCATCTTGCTTCTTAGGGTACCGAGCCAACTAATTAGAAAGAGCTTAGCAAATGCCACTGATGCACTTGGTTGAGAAGATATGACCAATGATCCTTACCAGGCTTTTGATTATCCTGCTGTCTAATATGCTCTGTTAATCCTAGGACAGGGACCATCTCCAGGGGAAGAAAGGTGTGTTTCTAAGCAGTGCCTGTTGCTGTAATTACTCTTCTGCCAGAGATTGGAGAACCTGCCCTTGAGCCCTGCCATCACCTCCCCTGGGCCAGGCAGGGAGAGGACAGGGCTCCCGTTACCACACCCATCAAACGCCGCCTGGTTTTGGCTGTGGGTTCACCTGAGCTCATTGATTCTCATCCCTCAGTGGATTTGGCAAGCTGGAACTTCAGCCACTTCTTAGTTTTGTCTTCCTGGTCCTCCTGAAATGCCATTCCTGGGAGTGAGGTACCCTAGCAGGGCCTGAACTATGGAGATGCCCTCCACTGGAGCCAAGGCAACAAACTGTTCACAGAGTTTTCTTTTTAATCATTGCTCAAGGAGTCTGTGAAATAGTTATTTCACACTAGCCCCAGGGAAAGGAATTTCCAAGACAAAGTACAGAGAGCAGTTACAGAAAGACAATGGGCTCTCCTGACTCAGCATTGTTACTTTTGCTTGCTGTGCCTGAAGCTCCACTCCAAGCATCAGGGGCCCATAAAGTCCTTAAATTTGACACATCCATAGCGGCTCACCTACCCCTCAGGGCAAAGGGAGTGGTGGGGGCAGGGGAAGGAATTGTGAGCTCCTCCTGGGGTTTGAGATGGGCCATGAACAGCGAGAACCAGGTGGAATTCTGCCTTTGCTACTTCAAGGGCCTCTGGCAATCACAATTCCTGAGGCGTTTCCAGCATTCAGTTCTTTCCTTTCCTCCTTGTCTTGCTCCCTCCCTCCCTTCCCTTCCTCCCTCTCTTCCTCTTTCCTCCTTCACACCCACCTGCTCTTCATTTCTTTTTAGTAGCACAGTGAAGGCACTTATTCACCTTCCCTGCTTTGGGTAGAGGAAACTTGTGGTGAATATCTTAAGATATTTTTAGGTTTGTTGGGGAGAAAGGCAAAGAAAGTTATAGGAGGACATTTCTGAGGGACTTTGTAAGAATTCAAGTGTGGGAATGATGCCATAGGCCGTTCCTGACCTGGCTCCCCCTCGGAAGTAGAAAACAACTACTGATGGACAACACACCATTGAGAGAACACTAGGACACAGGGGTGAAGCTGAAGCACCCCACTGCACGTGGAAACCAAAACAGACCTCAGTGGAAGGCGGAGAGGAATGGCTACACACTGACCAGTTGCGCCTTCCCTAGGCTGGTGCAGCACTGCACGTCAGGGGAGGTCTCCCCCAGGCCTCCAGTTCCTCCAGGGGGGAGAAAGAGCCCAGTGTGGATGTCCAGCTCCCCCAGAATTGTGGGTCACTTCTCAGGAACCCCCACTTAGGTCTCACTGCATGGGGATCAGCAGGAGAATCTGCAAGACCTGACCACTAGGTATTTGATTGTGATGGAGAATGGAGCTTGCAACAACTAGCACCCAGATAGGATCCCTAGGGGGACTGAGTTCCTGCCTGTAGAGACTGAGTAGTGGTCCCAACCAAGAGCTTTGCTCATCTGCAGAACCATGACCAACTAACTCGACAAGGTGAAAGTCTGCTGCGCTTGGGTCCTCTAAGGATGAGCCTCACCTGGCCTCCCACCCAGGCAGGGGAGCTATGAGTCATAGTCCTACCCACTGCTGAGCGTGGCTTCTACTCCCTCCCAGGAAGCTTGACCAGGAACACCTGGGAGGCTGCTTGGAGCTGGCCTTCCCCTTCCACCCAGTAGGGGTGCTATTGCTCCATCCATGCGGAGGATAGCTCCCAGCCCCTCCCAACCAGAAAGCCTAGCCAGAACTGCTAGAAGCTGTGCAGCCCAGCACTGCTCATTCAGGGAGAACAGTAGGCAGAGCTGATTGCCTGCAAAGCAAAACCAGTGGCTCTGTGGGGCCAAGGACCATGGGGTGTGGGTTGGCTTGAGTCAAGACCATAAAGAGCCTGGCCAGGCTTAGAGTCAGTTCTCCTGCTCTGCCTAGGCAGGAAAACCAATTCGTAGTCCCACTTACTGCCGAACACTGCTACAACCTGCCTGATCTGGGAACCTAACCGGAGAACACGGGAAGCTGTCACAGCCCATTCAACAGCCCTAAACCATTGGCCTTGTCAGGCCAGGGAATTCACAGTCTTGCCTAATTCGGTCCCCAAACTATGAGTCACACAGACCCTGGGCCTATCCTATTGTCCTGCCTGGGCAGGAAAGCTAACTCATTGCTCCGCCTACTGCTGGGTGTAGTACCCAGTCCTGAGCATCTAGTCAACTTCATCAGAGAACCCAGACCACGAGGGAGCCCCATCCTGCTCCCTTGCTTGGGCAGAGAACCAAGCCAGCAGACCAATCCAAGTTTCCTCGGTCAGCAGCACCTCCCCCAACCCAGAGCTTGGGCGGTGGCCTCACCCCCAAATAGACCCCAGTAGCAGGCCCCACCCATCCTAGGACATCATTACCTGCGCACATGTTCAAAACCCCAACCTAAGCTGGCTGGTGAAAAACCACCTCTGCCACAGCAAACTGTAAATTCTGGAGAGGACACCACTCACTCAGACGTGCAGGTACTGACATGAGAAGCCCAGGACCACGAAAAATCAGGTGAGCGTGACCCCACCAAAGGAAACGAATAAAGTTTCAGTAACGGACACTATAGAAATGGAGAGCTGTGGCCCGTCAGAAAACAATAATCCTCTTAAGGAAATTCATCGCACTAAGGAACATGCAGTAGTAGAAACCATAAAAAATACACAGGAACCGGGAGCTGAGGTGCACAACTGAACTGAACATTAAGCAGAGAGCTTCACAAATAGACCCGAAGTTGAGCATTTTCATACATCTGTTGGCCATTTGTATGTTTTCTTGGGAAAAGGGTCTGTTCAGGTCCTCTGCCCATTTTAATAGGATTGTTGTTCTGTTGTTGAATTCCGTATATATTTTGGAGACTAGCCCCTTATTAGAGGTATTGTTTGTAAATGTCCTTTCCCATTCAGTTAGTTGTCTTTTTGTTTTGTTGAAAGTGTCTAGTCGGATGTGCAAAAAGAAGAGAGAAAAGGGTGAAAAAGACAATGGGGTGTGTGGGACACAATAAAAAAAAAGAGATATTTGTGTTATGGTTATTCCAGAAGGAGAAGGGAAAGGGACAGAAAGCATATTTAAAGCTTTAATGGCTGAAAAATTCTCAAACCTGGGGGAAAAAATGGAAATCCAAACCCATGAGGCCCCAAAGTTCCAAAGTAGGTTGAATTCAAGTAGAGCTATGTTGAGACACGTTCTAACTAAATCACTAAAAGCCAAAGACGAAGAATTTTTAAAGCAGCAAGAGAAATGAAAGAAGTTACGTACAGGGAACCTCCCAGTGGATTTCAAAAACAAACTTTTCAGGTCAGAAGAGAATGGGGTATTACATTCAAAATACTGAAAGACAATAGTCAACTGAGAATTCTATGAGCAGAAAATGGAGAGAAAAAGTTTTCCTGAGCAAACAAATGTTGAGGGAGTTTTATTACCACTAAGTCTATAAGAAGTGCTGAAGTGAATTTTTTGAGTCAAAGTACAAGGGCACTAATTAGCATCATAAAAACACAGGAGGCAGCAGAAAACTCACTGATACTCACAAGGTTAGATTCTGTGATACAGGAATTAATGGCGGTTCATAATTCACTTAGAACCCTGGTTTGAAAGACAAATACCATATGATCTCACCTTTAACAGGAATCTAATCAACAAAACAAACAAACAAGCATACTATAACCAAAGATATTGAAATTGAGAACAGGCTGAAAGTCACCAGAAGGGAGAGGGGAGGGAATTTCAGGGGAAAAGGGGAAGGGTTTACAGGAACAAGTATAAAGGACACATGGATAAAAACTATGGGGGGTGGAAATGGGAGGGAGGTGGGGAGGGCTGGGGTGGTTGGTTGGGGTGAGAGTAAAGGACAGAAAACTGTACAAGATCAACAATTAAAATAAAAATTGGAAAAAAGTTAAAAACAAACATTAAAAATTACTGTAACTACAATGTTACTGGATATACGATATAAAAATGTGAACTATCACATTAATAACCTAAAATGTGAGGGAGAAGAAAAGTATAAGTGTAAAGTTTAGGAACGCTATTAAAGTTTAAAATAAGGTATTAATGTGTTAAGATATTATACGTCAGCCTTATGGTAGCCGCAAAGGAAAAGCCTGTAGTAATTACACAAATGAACAAAATAAAGAAGTCAAAGCAAACTGATACCAAAAGACATCAAAACACAAAAGGCAACAGCATAAGAAGCAAAGAACAAACCAGCCAGAAAAAAAACGAATAAAATGGCAATACTAAGTCTCACCTATCAATAATTAAACATAAATTCTCCAAAAAGATAGAATGGCTAAATGGATAAAGAACAAGATCCAATACATCACGCTGCCTACCAGAGACTGACTGTAGCCTCCGGACGCACAGTGGGGGTGAAAGTGAGGAGACGAACAAGGGGTTTCAAGCAAATAGTTGCCAGGAAAAAAAGCAGGGGTAGCTATACTTCTATCAGACAGTATAAACATTAAACCAAAAAATGTTAAAACAAGACAAAGAAGGTCATTACATTGTAATAAAGGGTTCAATCCATTTAGAAGATGTAACAATTATAAATATTTTCACCCAGTGTCAGAACACCTACATATATAAAGCAAAAACTAACAGAGCTAAATGGAGAAATAAACAGCCATACAATAATAGTGGGTGACCCCACTCTCAACAATGGATAGATATCCAAATGGAAAATCAATAAGGAAACTGAAGATTTGAACAAGACTAGAAGCTGAATGAACCAATAGACATACAGAATTTTCCACTTGACAACAGCAGAATACACATTCTTTTCAGGGGCACATGAAACATTTTCTAGGACAGATCATATGCTAGGTCACAAAACAGTTTTTAGCAAATTTAAAAGATTAAAATTATACCAAGTATCTACTCTGACCATAGTGGTATGAAACTGGAAATCAGTAACAGGAGGGAGATTAAAAATTCAGCAGCCCTGGCTGATGTGGCTCAGTGGATTGAGTGCCAGCCTGCAAACCAAAAGGATGCTGGTTTGATTCCCAGTCAGGGCACATGCCTGGGTTGTGGGCCAGGTCCCCAGTGGGGGGGTGCATGAGAGGCAACCACACATTGATGTTTCCCTGTCTCTCTCCCTCCCTTCCCCTCTCTAAAAAGTAAATACAATTTCAAGAAAGAAAAATTCACCAGTACAGGTATACCTAGTTTTATTGTGCTTCACTTACTGCACTTCAGAGATAGTGCATTCTTTACAAATTGAAGGTAAGACACCCTCCACCAACAAAAAATCATGAACACTAAAAGTCTCAGACGATGGTTAGCATTTATTTTAGCAAAGAAAGTATTTTAAATTAAAGTATGTACACTTGTTAGACATAATGTTATTGCACACTTAATAGACTACAGTATACTGTAAACACAACTTTTATGTGCACTGGGAAACCAAAAAAATCATGTGACTTGTTTTATTACAATATTGGCTTTATTGCAATGACCCAGAACTCAATCTGCAATGTCTCAGAGGTATGCCTAACTATACATGGAAATTACAACACTCTTCTGAACAAGCAATGGATCAAAAATGAAATTAGAGGGAAAACTGAAAAATATCTTGAAATAAATGAAAATGAACATACAACATACCAGAATTTATGGGATGCAGCAAAAGCACTTCAAAGAGGGAAATTTATAGCATTAAATGCCTACGGGTATATGAGAAAAACACACATCACTACATCATCAGAGAAATGCAAATTAAAACAACAGGAAGCTATGACCTCACACCTGTTAGAATAGCTATCATCACAAAGAAGAGAAATAAGTGTTGGTGAGGATGTGGAGAAAATGGAACACTTGTGCATTGTACTGTTGGTGGGAACGTAAATTGGTACAGCCGCTATGGAAAACAGTATAGAGGGTCTTCAAAAAAACTAAGAACTACAATTTGAACCAGCAATTCCATTTCTGGGTATTTATTCAGACAAAATGAAAATACTGATGCAAAAATGTATCTGCACCCTCATGTTCATTGCAGCATTGTACAATAGCCAAGACATAAAAGCAACCTTAGTGTCCATCAGTGGATGAGTGGATAAGGAAAATGTGCTGTGTATATACACAATGAAATATGCTTCAGCCACAAAATAGAAGAAAATCTTGCACTTTGTGACAACGTGGACCTTGAGAGCAGTGTGCTAAATGAGGTAAGTCAAACAGAGAAGAACAAATAATGTATGAACTCATATGTGGAATCTAAAAAAGCAAAAGCAAACATAACCAAAATATACTCATAGATACAGGGAACAAATTGGTTGGAGTCAGAGGCAGGGGGTGGGGCATGGGAGATGCAGGTAAAGGTGGTCAAAAGGTACAAACTTCCAGTTATAAATAAGTCCTAGGAATGTAATGTATAGCATGGTGATTATAGTTAATAATGCTGTACTGTATATCTGAAATTTACTAAGAGAGTAGATCTTAAAAATTCTCATCATAAAAAATTAACTGGTGATGAATGTTAACGAGACGTGTTATGGTGATTGTTTTGCAATCTATACAAATACCAAGTCATTATGTAGAACACCTGAAACTAATATACTGCTGTATGCCAATTATGTCTCACTTTAAAGAGATGAATAAGTACTAGGGACGTAATGTACACTATGATGACTATAGTTAATACTTTTGTATGGAATATTTAAAAGTTGTTAAGAGAGCAGATCCTATACTATTCATCTTTAGGAAAAAAACAATTTTCTTTTTCTTTTTTGTATCTATATGAAATGGTAGATGTTAACTCAATTTTATTTCACAATATATATAAGTTGAATCATTTGCTGTGCACCTTCAACTTATACAGCACTGTATGTCCATTATATCTCAATAAAACTAGAAAAAATAAATCAAGTGTTCATTGCATGAATGTGTGCACAAGTAATATAGCCATCAAAATATTAGCATGTTTATGAGCTTCGTTTCCCTGTCTTGATGGTAGAATATTTTAAATACCATGCATAATGTTAATGCCATAATTTGAAGATTTTTCTAATCTACCTAATGTTATGAGTCTTCATAAAACTAGAATAGGAAAAATATCCTCCTTTGACCCTATAATTGTCATTAAAACCTTGGCTGTCTGGATTGTTCAGGAAAGTAGTGACTCTGCATCTCTGCATATAAGGTTATCCAAATAGTTAGCAAGGGGGCTTAATCTTGGAACTGGAAAAATTTTACTTTAGCTGACATGTTTAAATAGAACTCTTTCCATCAATGTACCATACAGTTTCAAGGGTTTCTTATACAAAGGAAATTGAAACCCATACATCCTTCCTTCACTATTCAGTGTCCTCAGTGTAAATATATATTCTGATGTACAGTATAGGCAGATTAAGAATATAGCAAATGTCCGTACCTGGCAGCAGACCTTCTAGGATTCAATGCTCCCCAACCTTGAACGATTCTCGGGCAAGGTCTGACGAAAGTCCTAACCCCGCCTCCTGGCCTTCGAAGCCGGCCACCCTACTTATACCGACTTCCTCCACCTAAGTCCCAACTCCATGCTGACCAGGTCTGCCTCCTCTCATTCTCCAGAAGAGCAGATTCCTCCACTCCTTTCACAGCTTTGCTCATCCTCTTCCTCATGCACCACACATCCCTAGTGAAACATATTTCTTCTCTTCTTTGCCTATTCAGATCATCTCCAGTTTCAAGCTCTAGCTCAAACTCTAACTATTCAACAAGCACTGATACATTTCCCAGCAAGTCCTGTCCACTGGGCTCCCTCTGCCGAGACTTCCCCTGTTGCATAATCTGCCCCACTCACTCGGACTCTTTCCTTAGCTAGGCCATGCGTATCTGCCTCATGGCCTCAGTTAGTTTGGAAGTGATAGAAGTCAAGAACCCCACCTTCCCCTTGCCCAGTGCCTAACACAGTGCCATGCCTGCAGGTCAAGCCCCAGTGTTTCTTAAATGAGTCAAAAGGGAGACACACTTCTGTCTATAGCATGCAATCAATTTGAGCTCATTTTCCTGTAAACGTATTTCACCATAAAAGAGCCAAGGGTAAGACGTCAACTTTATAATATCATCCTCTGCTATGGTGAACACCTGAAAGTCACTCAGATTTAAGTGCTAGCCATTGTCTTCCCGATGAGGACATAGAGGAATTTCCCCAGATCACCAGTTAACTGTCTGGATTTAGGTACCACGTCTGTAATATTTTCAACAACAACAACAACAACAACAACAACGAACGAAGGAAGGCTTGCTTAGCAATCACTTTGGATCCCTTAATTACCTGGCAGGGAGAGGTAAATGCTAAAGCTGTTACTAGTGGGGGCCTGTGCTGAGCTGTCCTCAGCTTCCCTCACCAGTTCCCAGGAAAGGAATTAACTTCATTAAGTCAGACCTTACTAATTAGGAAGTTGTGGTCATTTGAAAGGACCGAGGTCTAAGAAGCAAAGCAAATACTGTGAACAAACCAGTTTTAAAGAAATCATTTCGAGCCCTGGCCAGTGTGGCGCAGCTGGTTGGGGCGTCAATCAGTAAGCAGGAAGGCCACGGGTTTAATTCTCTGGCAGGGCGTGTGCCTGGGTTGCAGGCGTGGTCAGGGCGCCTTCGGGAGGGAAACCCATCAAGGTTTCTCACGTGGATGTTGCTCTCCCTCTCCCCCCACCCGTCCCCTAAAATAAGTTTTTAAAGAAATAATTTCTGTATAGTTTATTTGCTAATCATAAACCCAGTTTGTTTTTCCCGCATCGGGTCCAGTAGCTCCCAGACTCGCCCTGGCCTGCCTTAGAATCGCCCGCTCCCAACGCCACAGCATCTGATTCAGTAAGTCTAAGGTGGGCCCGAGAATTTCAATTGCCTCAAGTACCCAGGTGGCGTTGATCCTGTTAGTGGGGCCCACGTTTTGAAAACGACTGATCTAGTCAACATTTGCCACCATTTGAATTACTTTAATTTGCTCTATAATTCAAGCTGAACTTACTTTTATCCGACTGTATAATATTTGGAAAATATCATTCTGGTGGGAAAGTGGGTGGGTAGCAATTTCAAGTTGTGGCAGTTAGCAGCTAATCACATCACTAGACACAAGGCACCATCGCGACAGGTTCCTAGCTGTGCGGAACACTGGGCATTTCTCAAAGGCCTGAGTCAGTGCCCCACAAAGGTCCTGCACCCTGACCTGCTCTGTATTAGCCCAGAAACCTGAGAACAAGTCCTCCGAACTCCAACCCCCACCCTCACCAATTTAGGAATGAGCTTACGGCAACAAGTACAGTGGAACAAAAATATTAATACTACGGGCTCTGCAGTGAGATCAAAGTAAGTTCAGCTCCAAGGTGGGTGACCTTGGATACGTGATGTAAATTCTCTAAAATGTAGTTACCTCATGAAGTGGACACCGTAGCGCACTGCGGAGATCCCCCTCCAACGAAGGACTTCGGGCCGCTGCCCTTGGGGGCGGTTCTCGGCCCCTGGCCTTCGCCCTCTCTCCACCCCTTCACGGGGCCCTCGCTGCAGAGGATCACCTGACCTAGCACACACTCCGCTTCCCGTGACAGGGCCTAACCACAACGAATTGACTCGGGAATGTGAAAGCTTGACTATCTTGGCCCAGTTTGGGATAACTCTGCAGGGCTCCTCTGCCGTCAGAGTCTCCGCGGGGGGATTTCCTTGGGTCTGCGTTGCAGCTCAAACTCCACCTCTGCTCATGCCTGCCTCTGTCCTCTTCCTTCCACACGGGTTGGTCCAAAGGCACTCCTTAATAAACATTGGGCACATGAAACTACATTTCAGACTCTGCTTCCTAGGGAATCAAACTTGCAACACATTTAGAAGCCAACAAACAAGCAAAAAGCTGGATGACAACTCCAAGAGACAGGAATCGTGTGAATTCGTTCATTCGACATTTCCGGGGCCAGACCCCGTGGTAGATGCTGAGCATGCAGCCGTGAGCACAGATGGCTATGTTTAAGGAAGAGATCATGAAAAGCAGTAAGAGGTCGGAACCGACTTTTAGCTGCAGTACTGATTACTTGCTATGCTCCCCGACCTGCCTAGATTTTTTTAATTGTCTAAGAGTATACTATTCATGTTCTGTTCAAAAACCCTGAAATTCTTCATTGTCAAGTCTAAACAGGTCTCAGCCTATTAGAGCCTTAATTGCCATATGGGTATCTCTCCTTACCTTTTACTACACTAGGTTGTAGGAAACTGTGAGGCTGAATCCCTATTTGCCTGGACACCTCATTCAGCAATTTCTGCTTCTGAACTTATTAAACATGGTGAAGTCTTTGGCACTCCAAAGCCATACAACTGCCCAGACATAGCACTCAGCTAGGTATTTAATGCTCTATGCTCCAACCAGGAAGAGGCACACAAAGTTTCATCGATTTTCAAATCCCACAAATGTAGGATGAGTTGCTGTTGCCATCCGAGGGCTCAGCACTTGGAGTAGTGACCTACAGAGACCCTTCCTCCGAGTCTCACAAATATATTAACTCTCATCGCTTCCCTCGTACCTTCCCAGCATAGGGAATCCAGTTCTACCATAGAGAACCTAGCTCTTAACCTTCCAAGATATTTTATCCTAAAAGCTGGATTTTTGACACTCAAAATCCCAAAAGAAATCCCTTTGTTCTCTGGTATTTGCTGAAGTATCCCTTTTCTGAGTTATAAAACCAAAGGCCTGATTATTGCAATGTGAAAATG
The DNA here is from genome assembly GCA_039655065.1 of Glossophaga mutica. Classification (NCBI taxonomy): domain Eukaryota; kingdom Metazoa; phylum Chordata; class Mammalia; order Chiroptera; family Phyllostomidae; genus Glossophaga; species Glossophaga mutica. Next base: position 16,075,659 of record CM077304.1, on the reverse strand, counting down.
AGCCTAGGAGGCAACTGAACGCTCCGGGAGAGGGCAAGGTCATGGCTTATATTTTCTGAATCTTTTCACCACTAGACTTTCCTCTGAAGCACCTCACCTGCCTCTCTTCTCTGCTTGATTATCACTCCTGTAGACAGCCTCCTTGAGCCAGGCCCTCGCTTCTTCATTGTGTAAAACAAAGTATTACTTGACTCTCTTCATTTTTTGAAACTTTGTCTTTGCATGGCTGCAGAAGGAATGTGAATCTAGGTATTCTACTATCTCCTATCTCTTGTTTCTCCACCTCTCTCCCTTATCCCCTTTAAGTGTCCCTCCGTCTCCCTCAAAACTGGTCCTGTTTTGAATGGCACTGTACTTCGTATGTCATCGTTACTGAGACATGTTTCTTACTGTCTTAACTGTGTGAATAGGAGGCTTCCTATTTCTCTACTTCCAAATTGCATTACATTTTACTTCTGTTTAGTTCTCAAGTGACTTTTCTTTGTAATCATCCAGGATGCATTACATAAATATAAAAAGATAGAAGTCATGATCCAGATTAGAAGACATGGAGAAGAGGATAAAAATTTGCAGTGCTCATGTACTAGGAGTTAAAGAGTTACAGAATAGAGAAAATGAGAAAGGGGGAATATTCAAAGAAATAATGGCTAAGAAAGATCCAGTATTAAAGACATCACTTTCCATTTTCCAATAGAGTGTTAGTTACTACGATTTAACTAATATGTGGAATCCAATGAACAAACTGAACTAACAAGAAAACGAGAGACAGAGTCATGGAGAAACAGGCTGACAGCTCTAGGGGTGGGGTTGGGGCTGAGGGTGGGGGTAGAGGGCTCAAGCAAAAAAGAAAAAAGACTCATGGACATGAACAACAGTGTGGAGATTGCAAGGGGGAGGGGCGCTGGTGGAGGTGGAAGAGAGTATAAGGGGAATGAATGCTAATGGACAAAAATAATAAACTATTGAAATATATATAATGTATTCTTCAGTGACAAAAAATTTGAATGTGTATTTGCTTACACTTTTAAAAACTATATATGGTATATAGGAAGAGTCCATTATATGGTGAATAGAATGGAAATAACCTTTGTGAAAGCTGATAAAATTAATTATATTCAGTCACCCAAGAACAGACAACTTCAAAGACACATGTAGAGCATTTAATTAACAAGTTGAAAAATCAGAAACACAGCCATGTTTTACATGAAAATCTTCAAGTCTCTCAAGTTTTTTCACAAACAACGGACACACAGTTTAAAAGTAAATTTTACCATCACTAAATTGTACAGAATTTTCAGAAATGAAATGGTCATGCACTCAGTTGACTTCATATCAACAACCACTATTGAAAAAACATCAGAATTTCCTGTAAGAATCAACACGGAGAGCAGGTGACTTCCCCCCGCTCACCCCAACTCCATCCCTGTTCCCCGCAGTATCTATTGTACATCCTGGACAGACACGCAATTGTTAACAATAAACTATACTTTCTGGGGTTTTCATAAACAAAACAATATTATAAAATCTTCATATTCATATACTTAGTATTTCCTTCATCTTAACATGTGTTAATTCTGGAAATCATGCTGGGAAACAAAACTCTGTTGTTTTCACAATTATTTACAATTCTATTATCCTTAATATTTTCAAAATGCTATGAAAATACAGGTCACTATTCCACATCTCAACACTCCCTACACTAGTGATATTTGCTCTTCACCCGTAGACGAGCAAGCTCAGTTAAAAGACTCATGGCAATTTCCCTGAAGGAATGTAACCAGGGTGTGCAACTTAAGGAAAATCAAGATTATAATCCTGACATCTGTAACAGTGGAAACAATAAAGTAAAAAAAAAAAAAAAAAAAAAAAAAAGATTGCAACCTTAGTCTCCAGGACAGGATTTCTCAAACTCAACACTATTATATCTGGGGCGGGACCATTTTTTGTTGCAGAGGTATGCATCACAGGATGTTGAACTTAGATCCCTAAGTTCTACCCACTAGATGCCAGTAGCACCTCCTTATCAGCTATGAACAACCAAAGATGTATCCAGGTATTTCCAAATGTCTCCTAAAGTGCAAAATTTCCTCACTGAGAACCATTGGTCTGGAGAGAAAATAATTGCATGAGCTCCTACACAGATGAATACGATTTATACTTTTTTACATCCTACATATAAAATTTTATTTCTCTGTGGAGTGAAGATGACTGGTCTAGAGCCTTCTTTAAAGTTTGCATTCTCTCTGTTAGAGTAATTCTGCTGATCACAAACTGTATTTTGATATTTCTATGACACATATTTTTCAGAGAAGAAACAATCTCCATACCATCACATTGCAAATTGTTAACAGCTCAATATTTTTTAAATATTTATTTATTTTTAGAGAGAGGGGAACGGAGGAAGAAAGAGAGGGAGAGAAACATCAATGTGTGGTTGCCTCACGTACCCCCTACTGGGGACCTGGCCTGCAACTCAGACATGTACCCTGACTGGGAACTGAACCGGTGACCCTTTGCGTCGCAGGTCAGTGCTCAATCCACTGAGCCACACCAGCCAGGGCAACAGCTCAGTATTTTTAATTACTAAACGAGCTTTCTTTCAAATTTTCATTTCCAATCATATTGAGGTTCAAAGTAACACTATTTGAGTTAATAAAGTGCTATCTGATCTTCTATACTCACATTATTTCTGTGAGGCAGATGTTTAGTGTTCCATCATTAGAGGAAATAAAGAATAAATTCAAGGTCATACAACGTGACAAAATAAAAATAGACAACTTGTATGGGTTTTTCCCTCTCATTTGGGTTGTTGTGATGAAAAATAATTAAGAACATTAGGTTATTTCTTTGATTTTGCCCAAAGATTTAGATTAAGTAAATAATTTTTAATAATTACTAATAATATAACTTTGACTTCTTAAGAATTATATCTGGCACTCATATATCCATAAAAGTAAAAGATTGACAGAGTACAGATGATGCATTGTGGAACTGTGCACCTGAAACCTGTATAATTTTGTTAACCAGTGTTGCCCCAATATACTCAATGAAAAGAAAAAATGATTTATATCTGAAACAAGGATATTTATAAAAGTAAAAGGTCAACAGTTGCTAACCACAAAGACGTACGATGGTAAAAGAAAGTGGAGAACAATGGAAGTACCTTCTCTCATTAAAATGCACTACAAAACCCGTTGGCAGTCAGATAAGAGAAGAAAATATTTAAATAACCTGATTTTGATTTCCAAAATTGAAGAATTCTACACACACGTGCATTTAGAATTATCAAATAAATAACAACAGTTCAAATCACACTCACATAAAACAAAAAAGATTCTTTCTACTTATTAAAATTTATAGATTTACAAAATTCAATATATGCTTACAAATATACTGATTTAAAAATAACATCTATACACATATAAAATATATGAATACATTGTCATTTGTTATATAAATCCCTCTGTTTTAGATAAATGCTACTTCCTATTTTTTATTTCTTAATACTTTCAATTAGCAACCATAAATGAGCATGCTTACCTAAATGTCAGAAAAAAACAAAACCATATTTAATTATAAAATAGATTCATGTACATAAATATTTCTGAAATTATTTTAAAATACTGTAAAGCTAAAAAAAACCCTCTAAACAATATCTAATGTGGGCACTATAAGGAAAAAAGTTATTGATGAAAGCCTTAACATTTACCAAACTCTTAGCTATAATTGTAGCAAAATAAGAAAAATAAACTTCAAGGCTCCTACTTGAAATGTTAAAACATGGAACAAAACATACATTTAGTAATTCCAGAACATTAAAGAAAACTAATGTTTGCCTATGTAATTTATTTAGCTCTTTAACTGGGAGAATATACAATTCAGATTTCTAAGCATATGTATCATTAAATTTAGTTGATTACAAAGTAGTTGACGTTCAAAAATTCAACTTAATAGCATTCATTGTAATCATCAAGGGAAATTCCGAGGAGCTTAACCATTTTTAATCATGTGAATGTCCTTGAATCACCAAATGCATGAGTACCTATGCTGAAGGTACTTTAGTCAGTACTAGGCTCATGGGTGTTTATAATTTATAGGCCAGGGCTTAGTGAACAGGATGTGGGTTAGCAAGATTCACAGGAGGTGTCTCAAGACAATAGGGTAAACAGGAAATTAGGAAGGTAAGCAAAGGTAAAGTGCACAAGAAAACCAACGTTGATGTTAAAGAAACTAGGAGTGTAGATAAGACCCAGAGTCTACGAAAGGCAATACAAGCAGCCAGTGGCCAGGAACTCTAGCTAACAAGCGAAAAGGCATAAGAATAGAAGCATGGCACCAAGGAGACCTTGCTAATTGGACCCATATTCTGTCCCAAACAGCATGCTTCTTGATTACTACCTTCCTGAGCCAGAATTGGTTTCAAGGCTAATGCGTGCCCTGGGCTGATAGTGGTCAATAAGAAGCAAAGATATACACAACACAGACCTTTTGCCTCATTTCTCCCTAAGAATAGAGTATGTAGTAGGAGGAAGAAAGGTGCATTTCAGTATCTGTTATGATTTTGGCAAATCCCCAAAACTCACATGCTAAGCACCAAAAGTGTGGAAAATATTTTTAATAATGTCTGAATTTAAGAATACGCTTTCGACCATCAGATATGTGTGTATTATCCTTTTGGCAGTCCTAACGTAGGGAGTCCTAACTTTCACAACGATAGCTTCATGGAAATAAAACAGTGAGACACGGAAATGCTGACACAGACACTCTGAACTCCAGAGCAGCATCATTAATGAGTGTAGAAAATGAGGAAAGTCAGGACTTTGCTTTAACAAAATTTTATCCCCAAAAGTTTCCTCCAAAACACTCATGCTAGAACAACAGCAAAAAAAAAAAAAAAAAAAAGCCAAACCCTGACTGGATTATCTTAGAAAACACAGAAAACTGGGACACTGTGTAGGGTCATCTAGTATCACAGCTGTTTCACAAATGAGTCCCATTGATCTTGCCACTTTGATCTGTGAAGTTCAGTTCAATGTGGTTGAAAGCAGGATTATCAGTTCCGCCATCTTCTATTGGATGAGATTTATAGCTTAAAACACGGTCCTTCTGAAAGAAAATGTTAGCATGGTAATTAGAAAAAGGAACTGTTCATCCATTTAATTCTAAACAGTCACTATCACTTTTCTTTTCCTAAATTAGCGTTGTTGTCTACCAAGGGAGAGAGACCAAAAACAGGTCATGAAAGAGGGTGAGGACCTTCCTTGTCCACCAGAGTTCAAAGGACTGTGAAGACCAACTAGTTACCTATTCAGGTGAGAAAAGCAGTTGTACTAATGTGGGGGGAAAAGAAAGCCAACTTACTTTCTTAAAAATGTCAAAATTTGATAACACGTCCTCTTTAGTTAATAGAAATTTGCGGTCTAAGTTTTGTTTTCTTCCTCCTGAAAAACATATACATTATTTACATTATTAAAAGGACATCTATAACTACCCAGTGACCATCCATCATACAGGCATTTAACTCGTGCACTTTCAACTCTACACACATAAAACACAAAGAGAAAGAAAAGCTTTTAAACAGTGCTGGAAGCTTAGCCCACCATCTCCCTTGCCTCGTGCTCCAAGGCGGTCACTGATTGGTACGAGTCCAGTGTTTCAAGATAAAAGCAAGCCAGCTGCCTCATCTGGTACTCAACTACAGAACAAGTCATCTGGCCCAATACTGGTAGGAAAACTGGTTTAAAAGCATCCTTCACGAGCTACAAATAAAATATCAAACCATTTGCCTCTGCCTCGGATGGTAAAGTTGCCTTTCCCCTCTTTGGTGGCTATGAATGTGGACATGTGTGAAGAAATGCAGGAAATTATAAACCATTGAATAAATTATTTAAATAAAAACCAATACAATGATTGGTATTTGATCCAATTCCTCTTCCCGAAGGTTTTGCTTTGATTTGTTATTTTATTTGTGGATCAAAGAGGATGCTTTTAAAACCGTGTATCTCAAAGAACCTCTACATAAATCACCTAAAAAACTACTTAAAATGCAGATTGCTGGACTCCAATGTGGAAAGGCCCAGTTAGAATCTCTGGGGGGACGGGCACTGAATTCTGACTTTCACCAAATTTTCAAAGTGACCATTATTCCCTCAAATATTTGAGAAGCACCACTTTAGTTAAAATACTAGACTTTTAATTTTGGGAACCTCCGGTGTTCTCAAGAGGAGATCAGCTTTAGATTAATTCACTCAACATCATTGCCTACCACGTGCTAGAGACTCTATCAAGTGCTGGAGAGGCAGAGATGAATAAAACCATCCCTGCACTCACAGTTCACTCTCTACGTAGGGATCCCTTTACCCCACTTCGCCGATGAAGAAACACACTCCCAGTGCACCTCGCCTGGTGAGGTGAAGCTTAAACACCCACCAGGTCTGTTGGGCCTGTTCTTACAGATTCCTAGTATCCTATAGTAGAATTGAAATATAATTCCCAGGCCCTGGCTGGTGTAGCTCAGTGGATAGTGCGCAGGCCTGCGAACCAAAGCATCACCGGTTTGATTCCCAGTCAGGGCACATGCCTGGGTTGCAGGCCAGGTCCCCAGTATGGGGTGTGCTAGAGGCAACCACACATGGATGTTTCACTCCCTCTCTTTTTCCCTCCCTTCCCCATCTCTCTGAAATAAATAAATAAAATCTTTAAATAAAAAATATATATATAATTCCCAAGGAGCATCAGAATTTTATGTTTCCAGATTTTTTCCAAGGTGTTCACCACTGCTGTGGAGTGAGAATGTCATTTATGAAATGTATAAAGTTGAAGTGTTTTTACCAAACTGGATGCCTGTTCTCCTGGAAAGAGCTTTACTTTTTAAAACAAAACATATAGTTGTGTAGGGTTGGAGAATCAAAGCATTTAAGGGGGAAAAAAAAAGATTTCTCTAATGCCCCATTCTTAAAGAAAAAAAAAATGGGTTAAATAAGGACCAAGAATCTGATAGTACAGGTTAGCTGTGTTTCAGGTCTAAACAACTGGATTACTGGTGGGAAAAATTTAAAATCTGTCTTAATATACAAGAAGGGGCAAAAGTAGGTTTACAGTTGTGAGTATGAGAAACAGAGAGTTTATTCTTGTTTTATTACTTATTAATGATTGTATTATTTTCCATATGAACAACTGTAAATATACTTTTGCCTACCCTGTGTATCAAAACATACGAGAGAACCAGCCTACAGTGCTGGTAATTTTATTTATAAGGAAAAAGCCCAGTCTGTTTTGAAAAGAAACAGAATAATTTAAAACAATTGTTTTATAGTTAACAAATAGTTACAAGCTTTATTATAAATGGGTCATAATTATACACTGTAATAGATAATAATATTATAATTAATATAGATATAATTATATTACTTTCACCAGTAATTATTCACATAATTTATTAATTATAAACACAAGTGTCAGAAGTTTGGAAGGCAGTGGTATTCAGGTAGCAAAAAAAAAAAAAAAAATTGAGAGGATTCCTTCAAGTGTCACAGTGCTGGCAGCTTTGTGGCATAAAGCAAAGACATCCCACACACTCGGACCAAGTGTAGCATGTCTAACTGGTTACCACACATCTGATAAAGAGGGCAGTGGAGCTGCCTCCCCCAGTTTGACGGCTACAGACAAGTACGTGTGCGGGAATGTAGGAAACTAGAGATCCAGGCACTTTTCACCAACCCACGCGACTAGCCTGGTCCGAGCTACTGTGACCGCTCACCTGATTACTGCAAAGCCTCCTACCTGCCCTCCTTCCCTTACAGACTATTCTCAAGGCTGGGTCAGAGTGCTCCTTTGAGAAGTATTGGAAAAGCAATTGAAGAAAATATCCCATGTAGTAGACCTAATAGGCACAGAGGTGGAAAATAGGAGAGAAAAGGTAAGGAAATTAGAAGAACGCTCCAAGACTGAAACATTTAACTTAAAGGGACTTTGCAGAAAGAGAAAGCAGGGAATTACAAAGGAAATAATATAAGGAAATGCCCTAGAAGTGGAGATCACGGGTCTTCAGACTGCAAGGCCCGACTAAAGGCCTTGAGCAGGGGTCGGCAGGTAGCTCGAAAATTAAGACATCCTCTCACAGACAAGAAAGTCATGTTCAACCTAAGATTCTTCACCCAAACCATCAAGTGTAAGGGAGAATTAAAGATATTTTCTCCAGGCATGCATCATTTCCAAAATCTCTTCTCTTTTCCACGTGCTCCATTCAGTTAAGGGGGTAAGCAAGGATCAGGAGTGGTAGGATGCAGACGGCAGGGAATCTAACACAGGAGGGAGACCGAGGGAATTCAAGGAGAGAGGACAGACTGAAGTCCCAGGATAACAGTTCTGCAGCAATCCAAGAGAGCAGTGGATACTATGTGTATTATCAATTTGATTTTTAAATTATTTTCTGAAGCTTGTCCAGCATTTTCTTTCTTTTTTAAATTTTATTTTAATTATTTTTTTAAAGTTTATGAACATCTGCACATAGCCCTCACCCACTATTTACTATAAGGTTTATAATCATCAGCCCTTACATGTCTGCATGTCTTTACAGTTCACAAAGGTCGGTATGGGACAACGACACAGGGCTATTGTAACAATATATGTAAAATCCCTAGCATTGTAGTGGGATTATGCAATTTCTTTCGAGCACTTTATTTCTGTCTTAAAGCAACCTGTGAGATAGGCAGGTGAATTATTGTTATTCTCATTTCACACAAAAGATAGCTAAGGCTCAGAGTAGCTATACAGGCTTCTCCATGTTCTGCCCTCAAACTTCCCATGAGTAAAATGGAGTAAACAATTAAACTAGCTGTTGACAGGACTATAGTGAAATAACATACATAGCTAGAAAACAGACATAGTAAAAATTGATGTAGAGGTAAAAAAAATACAACAATACTGGTGTTTATATAGTTACCTGTTAATAAACTGATAAGCATTCCCACAAATAACGTTACCAAGGTTCCAAGGGTGCTGAAGTATAGATACGATAAAGAATACCAGTTATCCATAAGTGGAGTCCTAAGAGAGAGCACAGCATAACTGTAATATTTCATGTAATGCTTCTTGCACCTAAGAGTGTCAATAATCCTTACGGAAAACTCTAAATATAACATTTAATCATGATTTTAATGTCATAAGCTGCTGTCCCAATTTTATCTTATTGGATCAGGAACGAAAAGTATGACTTAACCTTGACTCTATACTATAATACTAAATGTCCATGTGCATTCATTCAACTTCAGTTAGTGTCCCAGGCACCGTTCTTGTCATCGGAAAGTCTATCATTGAAAAGGTAGGTAAGGTTCCTGCCCGCATAAAGTTTACATTCGAATGGGGAGACAAACACAATAAACAAGTCAACTAATTAATCCACGTAATAACTTCCACTGATGGAAAGTGCTGTAATGGAAAAGGAAACGAGGTCATGTGACACTAACAGGGTGGAAAGAAGAAACTGCAGCCTGATGTGTGGTCAGAGAAAGCCTTTGTGAAGAAGTGACATTTGAACTGAGATGCGAATAACAAAAGGTTCCGGAAGAAAGCGTCCTAGAGAGGGGTGAACGCCAGCCGGAGGAAACACAGGGAGCACGTACTGGGAACTTAAGAAGTAAAAACTGAATCTGGGTGACTGAAACCCAGTAGTGCCGCCACCGAAGGGCATCTTATGCCATCTTCCATGAGACTGCCCTGTGGAGGGTTTCCTCAGTGCCGGGCGGACTCAGGCCGTCACGCCTCTGCGTGTGTTGTTTCTCCATTCTGCAACGTACACTCCTTCTTCCTTCTGCCCCTTCTCCCAGCCTCGTTCACCTGCTTAACTCCTGCTCATGTAATATTCTTCTAAGAAGGCTTCCTTGACTCCACCCAGAAATAGTTAGGCTCTTCCTCCTCCTGGCCCCCATGACAGCCCAGGGTTACCCCTTGCCTCGGCGTATTGTTCAATAGTTTATTTTCTTGTCCGACTTTCCTTCTGGTCATTTTCTGTGACAAGAATGACTTTCCAGACCTTCTCCTTCTAGCCAACCTCTGCATTCTTTTAGTGGTACTACATCTGTGAAGTCTTCATACTAATCTATGCTTCGGCCTTGTTTATATTCATCCTTTTACCAATTATTTATCAAGCATTTATTAGCTATTCACCAGGTGCTGGTTATTATACTTATTGTACTGAGTTAGTTGTTTTGTGTACATTAATACGCTCTCTCCAGCTAAGTGATAATTTCCCATAAGGCAGGAGCCACAGTGACTGTCAGGGGAAGACTTTCTATGGCTGTCACGTGAGGAACCAGCCCAAGGCTGAGTACACAGTTCATACTTAAGAGAACCTGTCTATTAGCTGAGTTACTTTATAAATAAGCCAACATATAAAAAGTGTTATTATGGTACCAGGCACACAGTAAATCTCAGCTGATTTATTTGCTTCGGGTATTCAAATAACTGTTTTTCTCTTAGACTCTTAAATTAAGAGAGATGTTTACATAATCAGAGCAAATGATAAACATAATTGGAAGGGTCAAGTCAAGGAACATGTATAAAGACCCCATGGACAAAGACAAGGGTGGGGGAAGACTGAATATGGGAGGTGGGGGTAGATAAAGCGGGGGGAGAATAATGGAGGGGAAATGGGGACAGTAGTAATTGAACAACAATAAAAAAATTGTAAAATAAGTACACCCTGAACATCCTCCCACTTACCCTCCCAATTAATCTTTTCTCCCCTTGTGATTCTGACTAATGACATCTCAGCAGGGCCCTCATCAGTGCTTTCATGCCTGTCCGGACTGCTCCCTGCATTTCCTTACCCCTCTCCCCACAGCAGCCCACCCAGTCAAATCTCTCTAAACATGCCCCAGGTTCTGGAACTACCTTTAGTCTCCACCCATGCAGAGTTCCAGCGTTGAGCTCCCACTGACAAACCTTCTCATAGCTGAATTCCCAGTGGGACATAAATCACTAATAATGTCACATTACTTCTCTCAAGAGAGAGAGATCATTTTTTGACCCTAGCAGGGGTGTCCAACCTTTTAGCGTCCCATGAAGTCGTGGGCTGCAGGTTGGACACCCCTGCGAGGGAATGGTTCTCCAGTGGTTTCATTCAGGGCCAGCTGGAACTGGGTCAATACTTTGAGGGCAGTGGTCTCGTCTTTCCCGGTCTTGGACATATCCATGGGGTTTATGCTTTCAGGCTGGACATTTACACAACTGACCCTTGAACAATGAGGAGGTTGAGGCCCCAACGAGCTGCGCAGCTGAAAATGTGTATATAACTTTTGCCTCCCCCCAAAACATCACTGATAAGAGCCTACTGTTGACCAGAAGCTTTACCAACAACATCAACAGTCAATGAACATATATTGTGTATGTTATATGTATTATGTACTGTATTCTTAGAACAAAGTAAGCTAGAGAAAGAAAATATTAACAAAATCATAAGGAAGAAAAATGTACTTACAGTACTTTAGGTAGTCATTGAAAAACATCTGTGTGTAACTGAACCTGCAGAGTTCAGACCTGTACTGTTCAAGGGTCAACTATACACCCACTAAAGAGAGCCTTGCTCTTGTGCCCACTGTACAATAAAACAATCATCTACTGATTGTTTTACAAGGTCTACACCATTTTAGTACATCAGGCAGCATCAGTATCCAGAAGCTCAAAAGTGTACTGCATGCTGAAAACTCCACAGAAAGGTCCCAGGTCCAACTCACTGCTAGTGCTCTAAGGATTTGGAAATCTTTAAAACTGAACAAACAGCAACATATTTAGATAACTGTAGCTTTGGTCAGTAAAAGCTGTATACTTCAAAGACTATGTAAGCAATGTTTTTTCCCCCATAATTGAGCTTTTCACTTTAAAAGTTCTTAAGTTGACAAAGAAAATTTTTCATCCAACTAGAATTGATACTTCATAGCATTTGCGCATAATGGAATTTTTGTTGTTGCTGTTAGTATTCAAGCCTTCTTCAGATCTGCAGGTAAGGCAGAAGTTTCTATAGAAACTAAAAAAATACGCCTTTTTATTTTGCTATTTCTGAACAAACTATTATAGCAAAAAGCCACTGTGCTCTATTCGTATCAGAATTATGCAAAAACCACTGTGGTGCAGGAAAGACAAAAAGAAACTAGGGTTCTCTACCTGCCACACATATTTTTAAAAATTATGACATTATAAAGCTCAATTCAATACCTTTCAACATTGTGTACTTGAAAAGCACTAGTAGAAAATGGCATTTCTGTAGTTGTCATCCAATTGGTCCCATTGCCTGTGCCATTATTACAGCCATTGGTTTCGAGAGGAAGCGGCATGGATCTCTCAGGAAGTGGGGGATAAAGTTGAGCTCCAATTCCGACCCAGAAAGAAGCACCAAATCCAGCCAACAGACCAATAAGTGCTCCCTGCAAAACAAGAGTGTTTAAAAAAAATACAGTGTGCTTTGAGATGGAAATTAACATTAGAAGGTTAAGCTCAACATGGTCTAAACCAAATTTACCAGTTTCCTCCTGAAACTGTTCCCCCTCACTTCTATTTCTTCATCTCCGTTTCCATGGCCAGCATGCTGCTCTGGCCTCCTAGTCTCTTCATTCCCAAATAACGACAACAGTCCTGTAGTTGCCTCCAGGCCAGCCCTATCTTTATCTAATCTATGAACAAATGGCATGCCGTGTGAGCCGCAGACTATGAAGAAGAAGGCATCCACAGACTTCATTCCTATAGTTAACCATGTGCATGACTGGGACTGTGCTGCAGGGTCATGGGGTGGGGGCTGGGGGGCAAACAGCCAGCAGTTTTCCCAAATGACTGCAACAGTGCATACAACCAAGCCAAGTATTTTGAGAGATAAATGGAGATGCCTCTCTGAAGACACTGGCTTTCCCAGTCTGTGGAAGACTTGGGTCCCCGCCCCCAACCCTTGCTTTTTACCAGTAACCCAGGTGTTTTGCAATCTCTGGAATGATGTAAGCCCTAGTTCCAAATGACAGGGATAAAGGCAAACCTGGAGCTGGGAAGCCCCTTCCTCTGGGGTGGAATTTCCCTCCTTCCTTTAAGAATAACAAGCAGAGAGGACAGCCTGTACCTCAGGCTCCACATAGAGAGGACAGGGGAGAATATTTGAAGGAAGGGAAAAACGTAAGCCAAATCACAATGGGAGAGTGAAAAGCCTGCTGACCAGACCAGAGGATTTACGTTACAGATGAAGACTGTGAGCTGTTTCCTTAGGCCAGGAACCCCTGAAAGCAGAGTTGGGGTTCTTTATTTTTGATGCCCTGACACTTACTGCAGCTTTAATTATCAGAAGTAGAAACTTTCTGGTCGAGGTGGTGAAGACCTTATTGCTCTCTTTGCTATATTCTGGATATTCACAGGTATCCTCAGCTCTGCTCTCCTTAAATCTCTCATATCTGAGCCTGTCAATCTCCTCCTTTAGTTGTTAATGGTTAATTTTCAAGAAGAACAAAAGGATAAAAGCACAAGAAATGCTGCCCTTTACTTATATTAAGAATATTTGAAACTGTACTATATTGTTCTAGCTCTTTACACTGAGCTTCACAAATGCAGGCTTGTGGTACGCAGCGCTTCACTGTACACCCCAGCAAAGCTGATATGAATGATCTAAGTCATTAAGACAAGTCACTGCTGACGGATGTCATAGGAACCACATCTTTACAACTGAGAAAAACATCATAAAACCACTACTGTATTTTGGAAAGAAAGCTTTACACCTATTCATTCTTTATACTTACAGTTGAGTTGGCAAAGGGAACCAAAATGCCCAAAGAAAACAAGCCCAGAAGTGGTCCACCGATCATGCCAATTATGCTGAGTGCTGCCTACAGAAATAAGATAAAGTCAGCAATTAGAAATTTCAAGTTCAGAATTAAAATGTTTCAAATTAATTTCAGCAGGATGAGGATTTGAAGTATTTAGGCTCCTCCTCAAAAGCATGGCAGCCTTGTCATTGGCAAAGAGATCATCAGAACTTGGAAACTCCTGCATCTTAGTGCCCAGCATCCACATGCTCCTTCAGCATCCCCCAAAAAGGGAAGCCGAGCGTAAGGGAGGTGGTGACTCAGGGGGCAATGGGAGCACCCATATGAAGCCTAAGTCAAGAGCGACAATACTCCTCCCAGCCTTGTTCTCACAGACCTTAATGATCAATCACATCACTCCTCTGTGCTTGCATTCTCTCAAAATCCTCCTCGAAACAAGGGTGTAGATAAGTACTGCTAAGTGACCGCAGATGGCAAAGAAACCCAACGCCATCCTTGGTTCCCTAAGGATGGAACTAGAATGAAAAACGTGATTTTAAAAAAGGTTTATCAAATCACGTGCAAAGAGATTTAAAATCCAATTGACCAATGGCAACCTCTGCTTTGAGGTATAGATGCCAAAGTCATGACAGTGAAGTGTACAATGTGAAGAATGGGAGAAATGCAAATAGCTGAAACTTCCAGCAGATCTGTGTTCCCAATAATCAGCTTCTTTTTGAGAGAGGACAGAACCATAAAAGAAGCATCAGGGGCACGTTAATTTGTCCTCAGAGGAAACGCCCACCTTATGAACCAGGGAAGGAGTGTGGGTGTTGTGACAGAGAACGTGTCTGAGGAGGATGTGGACTCGTGATATGAGCCCAAGGGGTCAGTTCATAATTTCTCTGGAAGCCAATCTCAAAAGGTTACATACTATGTGATTCCCTTCATATAACATTCTTGATGGGGCGAAATTATAGAAATGGAGAATAAATTAGTGGTTGCCGGGGACTGAGGAGGAAGTAGGGGCAGGAGGGAAGTGGGGGTGGCTACAAAAGGGCAACATGAGGGACCCTCGTGGAGATGGAAACGTTCCATCTCTTGACTGTCCGTGTCCATATCCTGGTTGTGATGCTGCAACACTGTTTTGCAGGATGTCACCGGACCATTGAAGGAAAGCAGGAAAAGCATGTATATGAGATCTCTCTATTACTTTTTACAATTGCGTGTAAATCTACAATTACCTCAAAATGGAAAGTTTAATTTAAAAATTTTTTAAAAATAATTTAGTCACCTCAGTTCCTTTGTGTGGTAAATATATAAAAAGAGAAGTCTGGAAGAATGGTCACATCAACATTAAAAATAAAAAGTGATTATGACTCAAAGCTTTGAGGGTTAGCTCTTACCTGCAACAAAGCCCCCATTAGCGATGCCAGAGCAGCCATTGCAATACACAGGATTCCGAAGAGCACACCTAGATGGATGAGGTAAAAGCCAGTGTAAAGCCCGGACCCAGAGGATTAGACTTCTCAGTAGAACAAGCGAGCACACCTTTGATCCAAAGTGGGTAGTATGACTGTGGTGAAGAATGGCCACATATACCAAGGCGGCTGAGAAAGGAAAAGGGTGTTTTCCTACCGAATCAGCAGGGTGTGAAGGAAAGAAAATCCTGATATTGTGTCCAAGGATTAATTACATTAGGTTATATAAGTAAAGAATCCCTAGAATTAACTATAGGGATTTTTAAAGCTAAGAACTATTGTACGATTCATCTAATCCTCTATCAACATTTCTTTAATATAAAAGAAGGCTCGGGTCTCTGTTTTCAGTTGGCCAAAAATAGGACACAGTTCAACACTGCTCTATACAACGGGGTAGGGGAAGGGAGTAATAAACATTGGAAATTAGAGTCTTCTGACTTTAAGTGTTCATTTCTTCTGGGAATTGGCAATCTACACAGGGGGGTGGTCTAGGACCTTAAATCCTCTCATAATCTCCACCAACAGGCCCAAGCCTTTCATGTTAAGCTAGCAAAGAAAGGCAATTTCAAGACAAGTATCATATTATCCCTTCTGCTAAAATTTCTCCGAAAACTTGTTGATAGAAATTCTGTAGCCTCCACTGGTGGTCAGATTATGGGATTTTTTGACTTTCAGTATTTTCCAGATTTTCTCCAAGTACATACTTTACTATTTAAATGACAGGAAAACTTTCTTTTTTTTAAAAAAAAAAAATCAACTTTATTTTTAAAGACTTCCATTCAGCAAAGATCACCTGAAGTCATTCAATATAATTTCCCACACATACAACTCAAAACACAGTAATATAAACAAGAAATTTGCTCATCATAAAATTGGTGCATTCCTTATATTGTTATTCCTATCTTACTTGCACTAATCCTCACACCTTTGTTAAGTATATTGGGTAAATAATTTCATTGTAGCTAAATGGAAAAAACTTACATTAATTTTTTGCAAAGAGCTCTTAGTGCATGATTTTTTAATGTCTCTGATCCTAATAGTATTAGCTTGAGTCTTCTCCATTTGATAGCTCATGTATGGCCACCACTAGGGATTTTGGTGTTCAAAGTTATTGAAAACAGTCAAATCATCTGCCATGTTTTTCTTGATGAGGTCCTTACTATAAATACCTTGAGATAATAATTTAATACAAATCTCATGGTTAATCACCAGCAGTGTCATTCTTTGAGCAGCAGCTAGTGCCTCTTATTTTATATGCATTATCTCTAAACCTTACAGTATCCCTGTAATGTGAATATTTTCCATATAAAGAAACAGAGGCTCAAATGGGTTATTGGGTTTGCTCAAGCCTAATAGCAAGTAAACTAATGAAGCAAGATGGGGTTTGTTTGGCTTCAAAATCTTCTATTCATTCTGCTAAACCATCCAGCTTTGATAACCCCTTAATAAGCCAGTCTTATGCTTCAGGAAGTATTGTATTGTTCTGAATTTATGCTCCAGGATTAAAACTGGGTATATAATAAAATGATGCAATACTATTTAAATTTAAGGGACAATGAAGAATACAAATTAAGCTCTTGTTTCAGGTTATAGCCATGGCAGTTATACACAGAATTATGGCTCAAAACTGGGTATTATTTACAATTTCTTTGACAGTTTGTTCACTTTATTTTGCTAAGGTTAAAGATTATTTTTAAAAAAATGTTAGTCATTCATTCTAAAACACATACATACAAGTAGGTGAAATGACCAATGAAATCCACTAGGCAGATTTCTATGAGTCAGATTTTACATTTGGGTCATTTGGGAAATAAAGGCCTTTAAACCTGTCCATTCAAGCTGATATTTAACCCATAATTAGGTTCTATAATCTAAGACTAGATTTTGAGCGTTCCTTGCACAATTTTACGGGCCATCTCTAGGATAGCGTATGTGTACAGATGAAACAGGCAACCAAGTCAGGTCAAAAGTCATGATGCCCTGTTTCTTCGTCTTCAGTTCGTACACACAGACAGTTACCTTAAACTGACGGCTCCTTCTTAGGGAATACAAAAAGTGTGGTTCCTGGTTCCAAATTAGGACATTTCTTAAAATTGTGGTCAAAGTTGAAAAGCAAAGGGGTTGAATATTTTTTTCTGTGGCTGAGATTTTAACAGACTTGGATTAAGAAATTGTTCTTTGTGGTTCCTGACAATTAACTGATGTCTCCCAAGTTGTGATGGCAAATATGCCACAGGTATACATATGTGTATATATTTACACTCAGAGGTTCCTACTCTGTACTTTCATGGAAAAGAGTAATCTCTGAAAACCACCTCCCGGAGCTACAAAGTGAATTGTGAAAATGGAAACTTACTCATTCCTTGGGAAATCCAAGACAGAGCCCTTTCTGAAACTGATCTCAAGTGTGGTTTGACCAGATCTTCCACAGTTACTGCTGCTAAGGCATTAATACTAGAGGACACTGTGCTGTAAAGGAAAAAGGGAAATAACACTTTTTGGTTGATGATATGTAAACTATAATAATACTTTAAGCGGGAAAGGGGAAAGGTCCCCTGAGAAAGGGGAAAATGAATTGTTACTTCTGAAATATAACCAGATTTCTACTATATTATTTTTAATGATCACGGCATCCTCTTCCTGGAAGCTGTTATCTAAGAATGATTCAGGTGACATTTATAGGCTTACTAGGGAAAAAGGATAATTTAATGTTGCTTCCACGTTGCAATTAATCATCAGTGTTTATAGAAAGAATCTACATAGATTATGCAGTATCATTATATAATGTCTTCAAATATACTTTTCTTTATGCACAGAGGACTGTCATAAGTCTCACTAACATATGCCATAAAGATCAATAATATTAATTTCCTGATTCCTTACTAACATATGCTATAGTTTGTTAATAATAAGAATTCCCTGGAGCAAACACAAGCAAAGTACAATGAATAAGTTCAAACACAGTGCATACTGTTCAGCATGTAAATAGGACATTTTAATTCTAATTTTCCATTTGATCACACTTTAGCCACATGTATATATTTTTTAATTTTTTAAAGATTTTATTTGTTTTTAGAGAGGGGAAGGGAGGGAGAAAGAGAGGGAGAGAAACATCAGTGTGTGGTTGCCTCTCATGCACCCCCTACTGGGACCTGGCCTGAAACCCAGGCATGTGCCGCAACTGGGAATGGAACCGGTGACCCTTTGGTTGATAAGCCAGCACTCAATCCACTGAGCCACACCAGCCAGGGCATAGCCACATGTATATTTTAAACTGAGACTGTAGGCACTCATTTTTTATAGCTACCATCATTGATCTCCATTACTGTGACCCTACAGGGCATGTGATGGTGTATTAGGTAGTTGGGACCAAGTTAAAAGTACAGACTGGCAACAGAGTGCTAACCCGCAGAGGGAAGAATCAAACCAGCAGCAGATACTGCAGTAGACTGCCTCCGATGGGCCATTTGTGCCCGTGTCCAGAATTCAGCTTTATCCCCACAAATATCCAATAAGAAAGGAAGTTATCAATGGGGAAACCAATTGGGTTCCCCACTGGGTTATTAACATTATTGGGTTAATAATAACCCAATGGGGTATTATTTGAGTCAAAGTACATACCTTAACGTTCCACTGTAAGCACAGGCCACAAAAAGCCCAGGAAGTCCTGGATAATCCTGCAGGATGTCCAGTACCAAATACGGCATGAGCTGAAAAATTCCAAAATTTACTCCTGAGTACTATTGGCTACCAAGTAAAATCATTTCATTTATCTTGTGTTTTTCAAGAACCAAAAGTAGCTATTCCGTATAACTCAAATTTCCAAATACCCCAAATTAAACTATTTAACTGCTAAGACCTAAAGAAAAGAATAGCATGGTAGTTAAGGCCACAGGTTCGAGATTCAGACAGATGTGGCTTTTTTTACTTAATTTTTCTGATCCTCAGTTTCCTCATCTGTAAAATCAGGGTAATAATACTAACCTCATAGAATTGCTACAAAAGATAAATTAGATAATCTCTGTAAAGCTGTTAGTACAGTCTATGGAATACAGTAAATGCTTTATAAAAGGTAGCCATTCTCATTCTTTGAAATGATAAATCAATTTAAAAGAAACATTTTACACAACTCTGTGCAAAGCAGTGTTTACTTAATTTTACTGAATGACTCAAGGCTATCCTCGTGAACTTGAAGCACTGCCTGGGACTGAAAGTATCATTCTGGCTGCCTGAGACACAGTGCCAAGTGGAAAGCAATGTCAGCAAAGTCCTGACATTTGCTTCTTTTTAAAAAACTTCCTGATACCAACTTGCTTTTTTGATAAATTAATTTAAAAATAAATACTTAATAAGGGTAGGGAGGTATAAGACTTCAGCACTATGCTACATGGTAGTCTCCAAGCAAAATAGATTTCTGAATCAAAAGGGGCCTAAGTAGATAATTTTCCAGAAAAAAAAAGTCCTCTAATTTGCATTGAAACATTATTAATTCCTCCTCCCATACTACAGGGTGAATGCCAGTCCCTACCTTATCAGACTGTTTGATTTTACTTAACAAAGGTTTGTTGGTGGGAGATGGAAGAGCATCCTTCGTTGTTTCAAGGGTCTGCATTGAATTGCCCTAGTAATGCTTCCTAACTTGGTTCTCCAAAGCTTACTAACTCTTTACTCACAGATAATGAGACTAGCACCTCTCTCTCTCCATGAGATTAAGGCCCAATATTTGTAACATATTTTAAAAGTCGAACTTCAAGCAATATTCTACACATAAGCAAAAGGAAAGTGTCTACTGTTAGTGTTGTAACAAGAACTAAAATTTTCTACCTTATCATCGACTTTATCAAATTCTTTGGTGTTATATTTCATATTCTGAACAGCCCCTTCAGGTACAGGCAGAATCAATGAAGTCAGATTCATTACAGAAAATTAGTAAAACAATCTGTAGGTACTAATCCTGCTTCCTAGGGTGAGCTCCTGAAGAATGGAGCAGAAATGAACCTTTGTATTCCTCAGCTAAGATTTTGACTTCATCTTCCACTCACTGTGCCTTATTTGTATGGTACCCCGGTATGATATATTTTTTTAATATATTTTATTGATTATGCTATTACAGTTGTCCCATTTCTCCCCGGTGTGATATTAATTGAATTAAGAATACAGTACTGGACACATTCTGTAAGGAGAAGACCTCTTTCTTTTTCAAACAGCATACACTCTTTGAGTGATTGGTGTATGCCTGTGAGACACTTGAACGCTTTTATGACAAGAAACCTCAAGGTTAGGGAGTTGTAGGGGTTGTTTTGCCCCAGGGTAAGGGGAAGGTATGTGAAAAGTTGTTTTGTTTGTTTGTTTGTTTTCAAAATCCCTATAGCTGTCACCACACGAACTGCAGACAATAAGAACTAACCAAAAAATCACAAATATGCTCGACTAGAGGGGATACATTGGAAGAGTGCTTCCATCTTCAGAGTAAACATGACTCTTGGATTCTCTGGGCAAATAGGAAGGATCTGTTTACCAAGAGCAGGGCCAGTGTGGAGACAGGGTTGAGACGCACAGCTCAAGTTTGCTCTCGTTTTCTAATCCCACAAAGGCGGTATTTTTCTGGAAATGTGTGATGCATTTGCACCAACATGAAATTCAGCCTATCTTTAATTCTAATGAGTCCCCTGAGCACTTGATTTATAAGCGAGCCTTAGGAAATATGGCAAGAACTAAGAGAACAAGAACTCGGGCTTTAGACTCTGGTAGTCCTGAGTTTGAATTCTAGTTATACTTTCTGAAAGACAGTATATGGCACAGAGGTTTAGTTAGGCCTCTGAGTGCAGCCTGCTTGGGCTGGAATCCTGGGTCCAGCTTTACTAGCTGGTAATTTAACTTCTCTGTGCCTCAGTTTCCTCATCTTTAAAAAGGAGATAATCACAGAACCTACCTCAGAGTATGGCTGTGAGAATTAAAAGTTGAAGTTTACACGAAGCACTTATGACAGTGCCTGGCCCATGGTGAATATCTGATCAGTGTGTGCAGCTATTCTTATTTATTAGCTAGGTGACTTTGGGCAATTTATATAACTTCTCTGACATTCATTCATTCCCTTATCTGTAAAATGAGGGTCACAAGGCTGTGAGAACAAGATAAAGCATGCAAACCTCCTTCCATAGAATCTTATCATATAGTTGGTATTTAATAAGTGTTTACTGATTAGATTAATCTCCCTGTCATTTAGAAACTGACAGGTCCACGATGTTGTGATACATTTGCACGGTGACAGATGATCACTAGACTTAGTGGGGTGACCACACTGGACGGCATGAAAATGTCAAATCAGTGTATTGTACACCTGAAATGAATATGACTAACAGAATATTGTATACCAATAATATTCGGAAACATAAAAACTGGAAAGTAGACTATTTGTAAGTGGGAGAGCTAATAATACCACAAAATGTTCTTCAGTAACATGGTTTGTGTACAGTTTTAAAAACACGCTCACATTACTACTTCCAGCCTTGGGCTGCTTCTATTTAACACTTGGCTTGAAATTTTCTCGGGTATTTCAATATTTTAATCTTGGATACAGTATTCTTTATTCTTGCTGTATCTGCTGAAGTCCTATTTTGCCAAATGCTTTATAGAAATTAAATATGATCATATTATGCCTATTTACTGTTTATCTACGAGAACATGAATGGTCTTTCTCCCCAACTGTTAAGCTGTCTGGATGCTATTAGCACACGTGTAAGAAAGACACGGTACTGAACCTGGTCTGGTGCAGACACTTCCTTGTTCATCCAGGGATCGCAGTCTTGGTACCTGGAATAGAGGGCTAGCCCACAGAGCACCGCACAGACCAGGATGACCCAGAGTCCCAGCAGATTGATATAGAGAGACCTAAAGAAGTGAAAACAAACCAGCAAATGACAGTTGTAATTTCCATGCCAAAGAGGAAACTGGTTACATAAGCAGAAGACACTTTCATGATTGTATTCAATACGTGCGTGTTATCTTTTGTTTATCAAAAATGCTACTTATTTTGTCCTGGCCTAGCCTTCTAGTTATGACGTCAATTAACATGTTTGGAAATACTTAGAAGAGGTGAGGCTTTCCCAGAGCTCCATGGGCATTAGTACCTTTATAATGGTATCTAATTATACTACTTCAGGGCTTCTTGTCATGAAGATTTTTAATAGTCAACAGAGCAGCAACTATTACTCATTTTCCCTTTAACAGAAGTACAATTATAAACTGCTAAACATACTTAGCATCTACATAGAACTCATCAAATGTGTTTAAATGTGGTTTGTAATACCATCCATTAGTGTGAAAGGCAAACCTGTATTCCTTGCGTAGTATCTTCCCAAACAATGTTCAGCATTATTTTTTAATATAATCTTTATTTTGTTTTTTCCATTACCATTAAGTCCCCTTATACTCCCCCCCCACCAATCACCACACTGCTGTCCATGTCTCTCAGTCATTTCTCCTTTTTGCTCAATCCCTTCACCCCCTTCCTCCCTCCCCCGCGTGGTGTGTGCCCCAGGAGAGTACAAAGGTTTACAGAGCAGTGCTGGAGCCAGACCTGTACGTAAAACATGGCTCCACCTACCACATGTGACCCTGCGCAAATAATTTAGCCTGTCCGATCCTCAGTTTCTTCACTTGCCCATAGAGATAACAATGTCTACCTCATGGAGTTATAAGATGAAATGAAAGAGTATATATTATATGGCACAGAGCTTGGCAAGTAATAAACACTTGTTAAATAGTAATTACTGATATTATTAATATCGATGCCATTGAATGCTACTACGTCCTGATAATCAGTTCGATAGCCAACAGCTCTCTCACTCAGGAGGCTACACTTTCTCCAGCGGTGAAAGCTGTGGTGGACACTACAGTGGGCTGCCCTGGGATGAACAGAGCCACCGCCCCTGCAGCCGTGGCTCCTTCTCTGGGGCGTCTAACGACCACTGGATTCAGAGGCTGAAAAGCTCACTCTCCTCACTTGGGACAAGCCTGAAGAATCATTGGAGCTTTAAGACTCTGTTGAGACTGCATCATGGTCCAACTTCTCCCTCTGGCTTTCCTGCCCTGCCTGCTCCCTGCCCTGCTCCCTGCCCTCACGTTCCTGAAAGACTCTGGCACTCCAGCCTCCACCTCTGTCTGCTGCCCCGGGAGACGGGCCCTGCAACAGGGGCCAAACAACAGACTGCTAGCCGTTTTTCTTGATTGACTAAATTTATTGTTTTGTTATTGTCTAAAAATAGAAAGAGTAACTATATTTCATCTCTAAATCATCAGAAAATATACCCAGACCCTTTCCTGCTCAGACACTCCCCTTGCTTATATATGAGTTTAATACTTTCCTGTATTTTTTTATTTGACTTGAAGGCTCTTCAGATAGATCACTTATCAATGTCTGATGTTCTCCACGGTCAGTCAAGGTCCGTAAGTCTGATCTGGGGCTAGGATTTGTTCTTCCCATGGAGCCCAGGTCAGAAAGCTGGTGAAAATGGTCCCCCTGGGTTTAGGCAGCCTGCCTTTTTAAGGAGGCCCATTGGGCTATTCCGAAGGAAATTGTTTCTTTTTAAGAAAGCTCTAATGCTGTTCTTTTAGTTACAAAAGTGAGCTTTTTGAAC
Source organism: Glossophaga mutica (assembly GCA_039655065.1). Classification (NCBI taxonomy): domain Eukaryota; kingdom Metazoa; phylum Chordata; class Mammalia; order Chiroptera; family Phyllostomidae; genus Glossophaga; species Glossophaga mutica. Next base: position 16,051,764 of record CM077304.1, on the reverse strand, counting down.
TTCATGTTTCCAACAAAATAGAAGAGCATGTGCACAATTAATACTTTAGCTAAGGCATCAATCCTAGTATAGATTTAAAGTCAGGTAGATTACTAGATATATAAATGACATTCCTTCAAAGTTCCTTAAAATACTACAACTCTTAAGTTCACTTTTGGGGGACTGCCTGTCCAGGTATTGCACTCATATTCATATAGATTTTTTACTGTGGGATTTTTCCAAAGACAATGTCTGAACCAATGTACTCTCAATATATTGAGTTCTGACATGTGACATCCCAATATTTTCATGTTCTCCTTAGAACAGAAATAAAATTGCCACTCCTTCTTGTATTCCAATCACCCTGTTACTCTTAATCTATTTAGAGTTTTTGAGCCCTTAAGTATCTGTGGGCTGAGCCAGCCTCATCTGCCAACATGGAAAGTGGCAGTCCCCACGCTTATCTGAGGCCTCCTGAGGAAGAACTGGCCACTGACCATACTCTTTCCTCAAGCCAATGAACGGGCTTGAGAGTTCTCTGACAATGTTGTCCTCCTGATCTCTGTGCTTTGTCCAAATTACTCTGCTTCCCTGGAAGGCCCTCTTACTCTTTCCCTGCCCGCATGTGATCATTCTTTAGGCTCTGCCTGGCTGATAGGAATGTCTCAATCAGGATTCACATCCCGTGATTTGAGGTGGAAAAGAGTTCACATTTATTGGACGCTTACCATCTGTGTACGGAACACAGTATTTTACAGCACCTCCCATGGGGTGCATGATGTTTCTCACGCTCATTTTATGAGTTTAGAAACTGAAGTTCAGAGAGACTAAGGAACTTGCCCAGGACCACTCAACTAGCAAGTATTGGAGCAGAGTTATACACCCATGACTGTTTGAAAATAAAACACACCATATGGAGGTTTAGCAACAGGGGCGTGGGAGGAGGAGAGGGGGGAAAAGGTACAGAGAATGAGTAGCATAGATAGTGGGTAGAAAATAAACAGGGGGAGGGCAAGAATAGTATGGGAAATGTAGAAGCTAAAGAACTTATGACACATGGACATGAACTAAAGGGGGGAATGTGGGTGGGAGGGGGTGTGCAGGGTCGGGGGGAATGATGGGGGAGAAATGGGACAACAGTAATAGCATAATCAATAAAATATATTTTAAAAAAACTAAAAAAAAAAAACCCCAAAAAACAAAAACAAAAAAATAAATAAAACACACCAGCACCTCTGGCAGCATGATGCTCTGGAGCACTTCTTCTGTTGTTACAGTGTTTCACGAGACTCTTGTACCTCTCTCATGTTATTTCACTTTTTACATACTTGAGTGTATTTTCCTAACTTGCTGCTAAGTTACTTCATGACAAGAGCCATATATTTATAATTTTCCCCATACCTCCTTGTACAGATGCACAATAAATGCCTATTTATTTGACAAGATTTGTTCTCCTTAATAATTCATGTAAATGTTTTTAAATATCTTATTTGAAACATAGAGTACCATTTCGATCTAATTCATCCTTTCATAAGTATATCGCGCATCTGTTGGAATTTCATCATTCAAAACACAAACGTAAGCAAACTTAAGTCTGACTTATGAAAGTTTCTATAAAGTCAATTAATTGTTATTAATGATACATATACCATTATTTGGCTTACAGTTTTGCCTGGAATCTATTTTTGCAGGAAATGTATCTCTGCACTTGGGACTGGTTGACACCATACAGGCTGGTCCATGTGAAGGTCCCTCCTATAACAATTGACCAGAACGTGTGTCTTTGCAAAGGGTTGGGGTCAAAACTAAATGAAAACAAAGAGAAAGCAAATCAGAACTACTGGGAAAAAAACTACAGAAATCCCCCCAGACTATTTTTGGAAGCAAGCAATGTATACTTACATAAATATATATACATACATAGGTACAAATTTATTAAGTAATACAAATTTATTGTAAAATGTAGAAATATTCCCCAATTTACGTTCAATGAAATAAAATCGATACTTTCAGAGAACTGGGAATTCTGGATGTGATTGGGGAAATCACATCCTAGTACATGTATATAGTTCTAATTTATATTCAAGCTTAAGAATTCAGTCAATTAAGAGTATAAAAGTGTTCATGCTCTAAAACTGCCATGCCACAACCATTGTGCTTTCTTAAAATGCTGTGTATACAAGCTAAATACTAAAAGTTGGAAGTCACTTTATGACATGTACCAAATAGTGTTCCAAAGAAAGCTCAACTTCCACATTTAACACATCATTTAACTCTCCTTAATGTATCACCTTGGGAGGAATGATTCTCTTCATTTCTGATACATAATACAAGCTTGAAAAATGTATGCAATATTAGCTCTCATGGAAACTTCCTGAACATTATAAAATTCTGAAAATTTGTTTCAAATCAGTTGAGTACAATGTTCCAATTTTGTGCATCTCCTGGCATTCCAATGAAAAGATGAGAACCTTTGTTCCATAGTCTAACACTGAACATCAAAGTCTAAGAGTTTCAAGGGCATTGACCTTTCCTCCCACAGAGAAAGAAGCTGCTATATTAGCTAATGTATTCGGTGAGCCAAAAGCCAAATGTGTTCGGTGAGCTCTGTAAGGCCATACAAGCTTCAGAACACTCAGCTCAGAGATTTTAGGCCACACAGAAGACATGTGCCAACTACAGACTGTACACAAAATACTAAGACAAAAATCTTTCTCTTCATTTGTCTCAAGCAGACAAGATCTCTTGCCTACAATATTCTTAAAACAAAGCTGCATAACAAGGAAAAGTCAGTAAGGCATTTCATTATTATTTAATTGGTTGGCAACCTTCAAAGTAAACTCATATAAATGACTAATCTTTTACTTTTTAGAATCTCATCTTGTCGTGTAAGTTATCAGTTCGATGTGGCAATGGGTTTATCCTTTTTATAAAGTGACTGTTGTCTTGCAGGAAAATGATTGGTTTCACATCCTCTCCCCTCAACGTAGCCTGGTAGGAAGAGACGCAGGAGCGCTGAAGCACTCCTGAGTGGCCACTGCTTCTGGGATCCATTCCTCCCTTCTGGTACCTTGGTTTGCTCTGGGGAAACTGCCACTTCTCCAATCAACAGTCTAAATGCTGTCAATCAAAGTGTCCTGCTCTGCCCTAGCTAACTGATGCAGTCATGGCCAAGCTCGGCCAATTGGAGGCTCTCTTCCTTGAATCTGGCTCTTGAGATAGAAGGAAAAAGAAATATTGAAAACCATTGATTCTCTGTAGCACAACCCTGCACGTTAACGCAATGACCCTGTTCAATTTATGAAAAAACTCTTCTCAAACATTAGTGCCTGCCTATTTTCAGAAAGCCAGAAGAGAGCCACCAAGAGCAAAACAATATTTTTCCTCTTGAAATAATGTCAGCATGCCTGTCTCAAAATAGAGCTGCATAAAGAGAGAATAAGCTGCCTTGGCTGGTGTGGCTCAGTGGATTGAGTGACGAGTGGGCTGTGTGCGAGAAGCAACCACACATTGATGTTTCTCTCCCTCTCTTTCTCCTTTCCTTCCCCTCTCTCTAAAAATAAATAAATAAAATCTTTTTAAAAAAGGAGAATTAGCTGCTCCCTGTAAAATCAGCCCTTCTCCACATTGAACATGATGTACAAGAATGACACTGATGACCCAAAAGGAAAGGTGTTTTAAACATCCTTTTAAATTGGATGATATATTTGTGGTGAAATATCTAGTTTCTCCATTAGTCTCTCTGGGAAAACTGAACAGCTGTTTAACACCTTATGTCATGTGCCATACTGATACTTGAGGTACCAGCCTTTCCTTTTCTAGTCAATTCTCTTGAAATAACATATAATAGTATATAATGCAGATCATATACTTATATTTACATATTATATATGTGGCATAATAATATATAATGATAATAGATGGCATAATTATATATATGTGTGTGTGTGTGCTGTCATGGCAACATAAATATTTTTAAAAATTATCCAAGCTACTTGAAACAAGGAACTGTCAAAATGGAATCACTGTCTTTTAGTGTTTTTCTCTTAAAAGATTTCTTTCCTTATTTCTCCGCTACCTCTTCCTTTATTACCCCACCCCTCTCTTCGACCTAACACAGACTTTACTGTCTGACAGAAAATACTCTTTCACTGTCAGTCCCTTCTCAGGAGGAAGCCCCATCCTGAGTGTTGTGGAACTAAGTACACTTGACTGTCTTCACCCTTTAGAGACCTGGCAACAAGTCCTTCCACATTGACTTGCCAGCTTCACATTTCTGTATCACATCCTTAGTGGTGATGTGTGTGTGTGTGTGTGTGTGTGTGTGTGTGTGTGGTGTGTATGTTTTCTAATACAAACTTACTATTTCAATACAGAGATTTTTACAGGAAAAAAAGAACAAAAATATTCTCCTAATCAAGATGTAAATAGCAACTTACTTCCAGAAGTTTAATCTTCCACCGTTATAGGCATCATTCACGATAGTGCTGATTCCACCTTGAATCACTGAGGCTTGTATGATGACACACAGAAACCCAGCCAGCATGATCACAACTTGGAAAACATCCGTCCAGATAACCGCCTTAAGACCACCCTTTGAGGGGAAAGTGTATCAGGGTTAATGTTCTATCAGACATTATTAAGCACCTGCATGCTTACACATTACACTGTACACATTTATTGAATACATGGATCTTGGCCCCGAGGTGCACTCAAGGGAGATAGGTTGGGAAAGCCTTCAAGAAAAGGTGATGTTCAAGCCAAACCTTCAGACATACAAGAGGCAGAGATGGAAGGTCCTTGCAGCAGAGAAAACAACATGGGCAAAAGCATAGGTAGGTCAAAGTATATTTTGGAATAAAGTGGAGTGGCGTGAAGAGACTGTTGGGCAAAGAACTCAGAGTAAAGTGGTAAATAGTGAAATCATAGATGTTATCCTATAGTCAGGGCTGGTCTTCAAACCGTATGCACATAGACGGTCATACCAATTGTTGAAACACTAAAATGGTTTTGTCTTAGCCACTGCCACAAAAGTCCTAAGTGTCCTCCTCCAGCCCCTTTGACTTTGACTGACACTGCCCCTCCTTGAGGACCTAGCTCCTAAAACATAGGTGGCAAACACAAGGTCCATGGGCCGAATCCAGCCCTCTACCTTGTTTTATCTGGCCCGGCACCTTGGAGCTCTTGCTTAGCTGTTAAGGGGTAGTTACATTTACACAGTCCTAAAGTTACATTCAGCCCTCGAGGTTGATGTGGCCCCCAGTGAAAAGGAGTTTGACACCCCTGTGAAGATCCAGCAAGTAAAGGGTTAAAACCCAGACTATCGGAGATCCCATAAGACTTGCACCACTGCTGAGCATCCACTGGGAGTATCAGTGCCCAAGCCATCCTGGTCCTTAAATATTTTGCCTGTCCCTAAATGTGATGAGAAGTTATCTCAGGTTTCTGACCTGAGGAATAATATACACACAGCTATATAATAACTTGGCAACAGTAAGGATGAATTAGGAGACAAGATTAGGGACCATTGCATGGTTCAGATGAAAGGAAACATTTTCAGTTATGGTTAATGTTCTACACAGGATCAAAATTTACCCCAGATTGAATATTCCTTACAAAAAATTATACTGTGGGAGGTAGGAAAGTAGGTGTGAACAGCCCAGACTGGAGCATGCAACTACTAGAATTTTCAATTTTGCAAAGCAAGTGTGCAAAGTGAAGGGAGAAGGAATGTCGTGGACATACCAGTGTACAGTAGAACGTGCAGACTACCCCTGTGGCCACCACTGCACCCCACAGATCAAATCCTGTGACTGTTGAAGAAAAGAAAATGCATGTGTAACTGTGAAACATGCATAATAAAAGTACTTCTCAAGAAAATCTTCAGGGGGAAGCTATATTATTTATTGGGTACCTACCTCTATACCCAGTTGCCTAAAACTAGACCCAAGTCTCATAAGATGCACTGAAACAATTGGAGTTTAAAATTCTATTTGATGAGTTAAACAGACCTGGTATCTACCCTCAGACACCATACATAGATCCAAAATTGGCTAAGTTAAATATATGAAAAAATATTTACATTGTAATTAAGTGAAGAAACTGCTTAATACTGTGAGGTAGCTATCCAGACTGGATGGAGACCGAGGGTATTTGTCATCATGGCTCAAATAAACACACTATCCTTGCAGGCCCTGACAGACAAGTTGTGCACCTTACTAAAATGGGACTGAGAGAGAGAGAAGTTGATATAATTTGCTGACATCTATCTAAGTGGTGGAGGGGCATATTATATTTTATAAAATAGAAGAATGAATCTATGGCCAATTATTTGATAATAAACCAATTACTTGAAAGACATAATTTGCCACAACGCACACAAGAAGAAATAGGTGATCTGAATAGACCTATACCTATTAAAGAAATTGAATTAACAGTCTTCCAAAACAGTCTTCAGCCCAGATGGGTTCACTGGTGAATCCCAGCAAACATTTAAGAAAAAAAAATTATAGCAACTCTCTACAATGTCTTTCAGAGGAGAGAAGCAGAGGACATAACTTCCCAACTCATTCTATGAGGCCAGTATTACCCTAATATCAAAACCAGAAAAAGACATTACAAGAAAAGAAAACTAGAGACCAATACTCTTATGAACAAAGATGCAAAAGTCCTCAACAAAGTACTAGCAAATCAAATCATGAAAGTATAAAAAGAATTATATACCATGACCAAGTGGGATTTATCCCACATATGCAAGGCTGGTTAAATATCTGAAAATCAAATAATGAAATTCACTACATCAATAGGCTCAGAAAGAAAAAAACAAATATTACATTGTCATATTAATAGATGCAGAAGAAGCACTGGACAAAATCCAACACTCATTCATGATAAAAACTCTCAGTAAACTAGAAATAGAGGGGAAATTCCTCAACTTGATAAAGACTGTTTACAAACACCTACAGCTAACATCATACTTAATGGTGAGAAAATGGAAGCCTTCCCACTAAGAATGGGCACAAGGCAAAGACATCTCCTCTCAACACTACATTTCAATGTCATACTGAAAACCCCTGCCAATACAATAGAGCAAGAAAAAGAAATAAAAGGTAAACAGATTGGGAAGAAGGAAATAAAACTTTCTTTGTTCATAGATGACATGATCATCTACATAGAAAATCTGACAGAATCAATAAAACATCTCCTGAAATTAATAAGGAATTATTGCATGGTTGAAGGATACAGGTAATACAGAAGTCAACTGCTTTCCTGTATACCAACAATAAACAAGTGGAATTTTGTTGGTGCTTTCACCCCATATCAATCTTTCTTAGAAAATGGATTGACCACTTTCTTCTTGGCTCCCTTTTTGCACCTTTAAGCTGAATTGTAATTTTCAAAGACTGAAATTTACTAATTTTTATATGAAGTTAATATTTCATTAAAATTGTTTTTAAACTCTCAAAATAACATACTACCATTTATAGTAGCACCCCAAAATAAAATACTTGAAATACTTAAAATAAAATAAAATACTTAAAATAAAATAAAATACTTAGCTAAAAATCTATCAAAATGTATACAATATCTATATGAGGAAAACTACAAAATTCTGATGAATAAAATGAAAGAACTAAATAAATGGAAAAATATCCCATGTTTATGGATAAAAAGCCTGAATATTGTTAGGATGTCAGTTCTTCCCCATTTAATCTATAAATTCAATGCAATCCAAATCAAAATACCAGCAAGTTATTTTGTTTATAGCTACAAACTGTGTAGAATCAACAAACTGATTTCAAAGTTTACATGGAGAGGCAAAAGACTCTGAATAGCCAACACAATATTGAAGGAGCAGGAGAAAGCTGGAGAAGTGACTCTGAAGATTTCCTATAAAGCTACAGTCATCAAGGCAGTGTGGTATTGGTAAAAGAATAGACAAGTAGATCAGTGGAAAAGAACAGAGAGCTCAAAAATAAACCTCATAAATATAGCCAACTGCTCTTCAGCAGAGTAGCAAAGGCAGCACCTTGGGGTAAAGACAGCTTTTCATCAATAAATGGTGAGGAACAGTTGGACATCACAGGCAAATAAACACGACTCCAGATATAGAGCTTACACCCTTCACCAAAATTAAATCAAGATGGCTCATAGACCTAAATGTAAAATGCAAAACTATTAAGCTCCTAGAATATAACAAAGGAGAAAAATAAGATACCTAGCATATGGTGATGCCTTTATAAATACAATACCAAAGATGAAATCTATTAATGAAATAATTGATCAGTTAGACTTCATTAAAATAAAAATATCTGCTCTAAAAAAGACAGTATCAAGAGAATCAGAAGACAAGATCCGGACTGGGAGAATATTTTGAAAAAAAACGATAAAGGACTGTTATAAAAAATATACAAAAAAATCTCTTAAAAGTCTTAAATCTCTTAAATGTTCAGAAAACAACCCGATTCAAAAATAGGCCAAAGATTTTAACAAACATCTCACCAAGAAGATATATAGATGGAAAATATCCTCCACGTCATGTGCGATCAGGGAAATGCAAACTAAAACAACGAGATACCAGTACACACCTAAAAGAATGGTCAAAATCTGGAACACTGACAACACCAAATGCTGACGAGGATGTGGAGCAACAGAATTCTTTCACATGTTGCTGGTGAAAATGTAAAATAGTGATAGCCATTTTTAAAGGCAGTTTGTCAGTTTCTTATTAAACTATACTCTTGCTATACAATCCAGTAATCATGTTCCTTGGTATTTACCCAAAAGAGTTGAAAACTATGCCCACACAAACACCTACACATGTATGTTTACACAGCTTTTTTCAGAACTACCACTACTTGAAAACAATTGAGATGTTCTTAAGGAGGGCAATGGATAAATAAATTGCGGAACATCCAGACGATGGAATATCATTCAACACTAAAAAGAAATAAGCTATTAAGCCACAAAACAACATGTGGGAACCTTTTTTCCATTTTTAGTTGTGAGAGAAGGAGAGGGAGAGGGAGGGATGGGGAGAGAGATGGAGAGAGACAGACAGACATCAACTTGTTGTTCCACTTATTTATGCATTCATTGGTTGCTTCTTGTATGTGCCCTGATTGGAGATCAAACCTGCAGCCTTGGTGTATCACGTGATGCTCTAACCAACTGAGCTACCCAGCCAGGGCAACACATAGGAACCTTAAATGCATATTACTAAGTAACAGAAACCAATCTGAAAAGACTACATACTGCATGATTCCAGCTATATGCTTTCTGAAAAAGGCAAAACTATAGAAAAAAAATAGTATTTGCTGAAGGAGGGGGAGTTCTTGCTGAACACCCAGAGCACAGAGAATTGTTAGGGCAGTAAAAATACTCTGTATGATATTACGATGAGAAATATATGTCATCCCACATTTGTCCAAACCCACAGAAGGTACAGCCCAAGATGAACTCTACGGTAAATGTGGACTTTGAGTGATTATGGCATGTCAATGTAGATTCAATCTGGATAACAAATGCACCACTCTGGCGAGTGGCGTTGATAATGGAGGAAGCTATGCATGTGTGGGGGCAGCAGGTATATTGAAAATCTCTGTACCTTCCTCTCAATTTTGTTGAAACCTAAAATGACTCTAAGAATTATATTTAATAAAATATAAATACTTTTTTTACAAAGGAAGGATAAATTTAAAAAAACAGATATAAAATTACTGTGATATAAATTAGGCTTCTCTAAACATATTTGATTTTGTAGACTGGACTTTGGAACCATGTAAATGTTCTACATAATTATAGAAATTAAATTGAAAAACTCCTAAAAATCAAAAGCAAAATGAAATAAATGAATGTAGGTATATCTCAATTTTGTGATATAACCACAGAGAAATTAAATATGTCAAAAGACCTTAATATACAACAATTTCATACACATCCCCACTAGGATACACACCCTAGGGAAAAAACTTCAGTTTTTTAACTGTTTTTGCCTACATTTTATTAGTAAAAATACTGAAATTGCTCATCGAAAGCTATTACATTAGTGGTTTTCAACTTTGTACATCAAAATCACCAGAGAAGATTTTTAAAATCTCAGTGACTCTGCTGATTAATTCAGTATCACAAGGAGTGAAAGCTAAGCCTCCGTAGTTTTTAAAAATTCCCCAGGTGGGTCCAACTTGCAGCCAAGCTTGAGAACACAATATATATCTATATATTTGCATAAAGAAAAGAAATAGTCTCATTAATATTTTTTTTAAACAACAAGAGTTTCAGCGTAAAAGACAAGACAAAATATAAAACCAAATTAGTTAGGCAAACACCCTGTAATCCTAAGTTTGAATTTAAAAATTGAAAATATTAGTACAAACTCTTCATTTACTTTTTTCTTTAATATACATCTCCCAGTTCTGTCCACTAAAAAGACCTAGAATGCCCAACTCAGTAGCAATGAATACCTCTGATATTTAGGTTGTGGTCTCTAAATACAATTTCTCCTTGGAAAGAATAGCTGATGCCGGGCAGGGCCAGGAAATTTACAAGGTAAAACTGAAACATCTTGCTCTTCCAGAAAGCAAGGTAGCTATTAAACACTACTTGGATTCAAGAGACAACTTAATGAGGCTCCTGCTGGACAAAAATGAGATATTAATGTTAATGTTTTAAGTATGACGAAGTTTCATTTCAGTTAAACAAGTTTCTACTGAGCACCTGTGACGCAGCAAGTAACATGTCTATGCTTGCGACTACCGCCTCGGTCACTGTGAAATACACAGCGGATCCTCAAGCGGTCAAAATGCAGTCCCTCGGGTTCTCATTTATTCCAAAAGAGTTACTCAATAAACCTGTAAGAGCAGAGTGCTTGGTGAAGGTAGTGCTCTCTTTTTCCCAGAACTGCACGTGAAAACTGCACTTTAAAACCCTGAAGCCAAAAATCTTCACTAACGCTTAAAGCCAAACACTTAAAGCCAACCTTATGAAGTTTATAGCTCAGTTTTTTACATGTGAAATGATTCCTTTACGATGTTGGGGCTATTGACACGGAACATGCCTAACATTCAGAAGTGAAGAGCACATTACAAATTAGAGTTATTTGTGATGATACCATTGTACTTTATAAAACTGGGTGATAACTACTATCTATTGCAATAAAAAAAATTAAAGTGTGGAGTTAGCAAGGTTTTTTTCATTTTATATTAACTCCAGGAATTGCACCATATTCTTCCCATCACAGAGTCCATTTGTCAATTTCACAAGGAAGTTTTAGAGGTAAATTCCCTTCTTATTGATAAGAATTTAAAGGATGTAGAGTTTCCTTGAAGCCCGTTGAGAATATGACTAACATGAACCTATGCCCCAATAAACTGTCCCAGTTTCACAGGTATTATCTATCTAACCTAGAGAGAACAGTAATGTGTTGATCTGCGCAACCTTCACACATTTGTTTATAAGGACCCTATAGCCACCTGCTTTTTGCCAGTAGTAGTAGTCTGACATTCAAATCACACAGATCTATTTATTTTGATTTTCAGACCACATTACAAGTGAGAAGAAAAACTTCTCTCCCTGACAGATTTTACAAAGCAACTGAGCCAAACAGAAAAAAAGCGTCTTGTAGATGGGTTCCAGGTTGTAACCACGAAGGGGAGAAGTGCAATCGTTCACGATTTAGACTATAGGGGGCGCTCATTCTGAAGGAATGGGGAATGGCACGTCTCAGGGACTCACTTGCTTAGTGAGCTCTATCCTAAAAGTGAACAAAACTGTCAGAACTCTGGAGTCAGGAACCCAAGGAAACTGCTAGTGTAGACACTAAACCCACTTTTCCCGCCTCAAGCTGATGCAGATTACTGGAAGCATTCCTCCATCTCCCCAGAAAATAAAGTCTATTAAAAATGAACCCTAAATGTAACATAATTTGGTTAACTCTAAAATGTACCTTGATTCAAAGCCAGGGCAGGGGCATAAATAACAATTCCAGTATATAGAACCTAGAGGGGAAAAAAAGAATACCAAATAAATGATATGAATTATAAAATATCAATACTTTACTATAAATTCAATTATAAATTAAAAAGCAGTTTGATATACTTAACAAAATGTGTTTATAACTTGAAAATATTATTTAAGTAAAGATTATCCTTTTCCATTTGTGGTATAACCACAGATTACAGAAATCTTTTTTGACCAATTTTGTGTAAAAATATGGACTTTTCATGTGGTGCTTAGTGGAGACAGTCACTGATCCATCAGCTCAAGCTAGAAACCAATATTCCTATGTCTAAAACAATTAGAAAGAAAGAATACAAATTCAAACGTGGATGGTCCCTCATTTATATATGCCTTCAGGCTATTGTTAATCACTGCAAAAATTAAGAAAACAGTGAACATGTTGGAAACTGGTTTGTAAAAGTTTGCATGCCCATTAGTCAAACAAAAGTGTAAATTTGCTCTAAAAACTCATGAAAGCCAACCAAAACTGTATTCCACCTTTTTTATATTATTTATTTTGTTTATACATTTAATAAATATTTATTACTCTGTGGTACAATAGTGAATAAGATAAGTAAGGTCTTTTTCCCTCAAAATATCATTTCCATTTCTCTTGACATTTCAGCTATATCACATAGAAGCTAATTCTATGATTACTCTATACAAACACTATGAAAAGAAACATATGAGAAGAACATTATCGTGTAGTATTAAAAGCGAGTCCTTTGTATGGGAGATGCTAAAGCTCCTCTCTTTCTGTACAAATAAATTAGCTTTCCAGGCATTATTCTGTCCAAGTAGACTTGAAACATGACCACCGGCCACCATCTGAACACTTTTCATTCCTGTTGCCATTTCCAACAATGATCCAAGGAGGGTCTGAGTAGTTAGCAAACACACACACTGGCCTCAGCTCTATGTCAGAAAGTCTACCAGAATCCAAGGGGCTCCTTCCTTGCATACCGCAAGTGTTAAGAGCTGATATAATTTAAGTAGTGTAATTCACAAAGATAAAAAATGGAGTTGAGCTACATAACTTACAAAGGTACTCTGTCGTGCTATAGCAAATGCTTAGTTAGCTGTTGACTGGAGAAATGCTATTGTGAATAAAGATGAGAAGGAAAACTTCTTCCTAGACTTCCATTACCAAAACCATCCCTAAAGCACTTAACTGCCAAGAGGAAGATAGATATAAATCATGTGGCGATGATCAGGACAAGCCTCCAACAGCCTGAATGAAGGGTGGAAAGCATTCTCTGGCACTGACTGCTGGCAAGTCTTTGCTTTCCATTGTGTCAGCCAGTAAATCTATACTTGCATATTCTTGAATTACTGTATTGTGTACTTGGCTTTAAAAACACCTCCAGAATGTATGGTTCTATTGTTTTACCCTCAGTGACTGCTTTAATTGGGTCTTAAGGTTCAATTTTTTAAAGAGAAAACAGATTCATTTTTTAAGTATTCTTTCAAAGAAAATTTTTTCCTAATATCTTCCTGCGTCAATTAATTTTTTCAAACCTATTATTTAACATGTTGTGAAAACCATACGAAACATGCAACTTGTTTTTCCTTTGTTACAATTTCTGGGCTCAGCTACTACAGTTCTTTCAAAAATCTTTGTCATCTCAGCAATGCCCTTACTGTCTCTTTGGTGGGGAGGTGGGATAGGGAAAAGCATATTTTCCTAAAACAACGTAATTGTCGCTTGACCAATACAATACTTATCGTTTGCTTGAATCATTTTTTTCCCCAGGAGGAAATTCATCTGTTGAAACACTCTTCAGTGATCTGAAGGATTAATACTGTGTAGTGATGAGTGTTTTTCCTTTTTTTGTTCCCTCCTATTTTCAACATCTTTTTTTTAATCTTTCATGTGTTTACCAAAAAAGAAGCTTGGCCCAGATGTCCAACTAAAAACATCATAGATGACAAAAGGCAAAATAAATGAATGGAGAGCTACTTACTGTTTGAATAATGTAGATGATTGTTCCACAGAGACGAACATATTTGTTAAATCGAAGTTCTAAATACTGTTTCAAAAAAAAAAAAGGAAAAATGGTTATATGTAAAACCTCTGGACACCCCCCGCCCTTTTTTTAAAAGAAATAAGCAGCTTAAGAAGTGAAGGAATGAGAAAGTTAAACTTCATAATTAATTTGTATTTTCTATTTCTATTTTACTATTAGCTTTATTTGCAAACAGCAAAATTGACTCTTGTTTTAGAGCACATACATTTCAGTGAGTTTTAACACATACAGAACAGTTCCCTAACCCTGGAAAACTCCCTCATGTTGCTCTTTTGTAGTCAAACCCTCCCCTCACCCATCAATCTTGGCAATCAACTGGCCTGTTCTCCAACCCTAGTTTTGCCTTTTCCAGGATGTCATATAAATGAAATTATATTCTGCATTTTTAGAATGAGCAAAGTTCTCCCCTTGCTCTTTGTATCTATGTATCTACTCCATACAGTTCCCCTGATTCACTTAGCAAATCAATCCATTCCCACTGCAAGGCGATTGTGATAGAATTGTCAAAGTGCCTGGCCTCATCAGCATCTCTTTTTGTGGGTATTTGATGAATCAAATCTTTTTTTTTTTTTCAAAGATTTTTATTTTATTTTAGAGAGAGGAGAAGGGAGAGAGAAAGAATGGGAAACATCAATGTGTGGTTGCCTCACACGTGGCCCCCACTGGGGACCTGGCTCACAGCCCAGTCATGTGCCCTGATTGGGAATTGAACCAGCGACCCTCTGGTTCACAGCCCATGCTCAATCCACTGAGCTACACCAGCCAGGGTGGTATTTGAATCTTAAGAGACAAGATGTAAAGACAGAATATGACTGGAGCAGAAGCAGACTGATTCTGACAGAGTGGCCTCAGAGGCTGCCCTGACTTCTGTCTTTTCATTCTGTTCAGCTTTTCTCTCTGTTATATGAGCTACTCCCATATCCTTCCAGTAATTTTTTAACTTAAATCGACCAAAGTCAATTTTTGTTCAGAGCCAACAACCTTGCCATTCTTCCTACTCCCCTTGACATCCATTATATTTGTAATACAGTCTGCTATCTCCTATATTACACATCAGAATATATTATAGAGCTAGAATCCTAGAATTTCAGAGCTGGAAGAAAGCTGGAGTCCAAGACATTCTTTAACTTAAATGTTATTACTACATGTAGAGAGGATTTTAAGACTGACGACAATAATCTTTTCAGATAGCAGAAAAAAAGAAGAAAGAAAAAACTAACATTAGGTAATAATCAAAGGGGGAAAAAGGATACTTTTGCTCCATAACCACAGCTAACATTTATAAAGTATTTGCTTTGTACACTGTCCTCTCAACAACTCCATGAGCAGGTACTAAGTATAAGCACATGAGGACACTGGGCTCAGAGAGAACCCCAACATTGCAACCTAATACTTGAATGTATATAGCAAGTTGAACCAAGTAACCTGGTTCAATGAAGTTTATTTTTCCCCCCAACATCAGCTGGATCCAGGCAAACCTATGGACTTAAGCTCACACAAGACCAACTTCAGGTAGCACCAGGAAGTCTATCACTATCTCACCTATTGGTGATTACTGGGCTGCTAAAGAAATACGTGGAGACCTTCCAGGAGCCCAAGTCACTGAGAAGTAGGTTCAGAAGATAGCTCTAGGATTTCCAGACAAAGTAGAGAATAACAGTAGATGCCGCTGATCAACCAAGATCTGCCAGAGTCCTCAGAATTTTGAGTAATTTAGAGACACTAAAACTTCTACTGAATCATTTTCTAAAACAGTCTGGATGATTCGGTTCAAACACACAGATTTCGCTGGATCCAGAAAGATAATGAAGAAGTGATGAGGAAATTACGTTCCTGCATTTTAGTTCTTATCTGTGGGTCTGGAAGTTGCTGAACTCCTATCAGGACTATACTTTGAAGAGAGTGATAGGTAGATGTCAAAAATGCCTCTAAACAGCTGATTTTAGCTAACAAACTAGAAATAGAGAGAGATTTTATACTTGAGACTTCTTATTCTGCATGGGTGGCTCCAGCTCTCACCATAAAACAAAATAGTCCTCTAGAAGACTCACTAGAGCCTTCAGGAGCAGCCAATACGCCCCGCTGCACAGCCTGCAGGCAGGTGTCTGCTTTGCTTCATGCTCTCTTATGTAGCTTAATTGGCTCTGAGGCTCTTTGTCTGCAAAATGGGGCTCTCTCATAGTACCTCCTTTGTGTAAGGACTGTTCTGAGGACCAAGTTTGACGATGTCTGTAAAACATGTAGCCAGTGTTCAGCATGTGTTAAACATTCAGTAAACGTTAGTGTTTTGTTTTGCTTGGTTTTGTTTTCTGGCAGTGTTAGCTGGAACCCTGCTAACTTAGCCGCCACCACTCTGGAAATGTGTGGAAAGTCTGTCTCTGGTTGCGTGAAGTTGCTGCCTTGTAGAGGCACGGGTCAGTGATTATGAGAGCAGCATTCACCTGTGAGAACTGAAGTCCTCTTGCCAGATTCTTCAAACTCTTTCTGAGTTTTGGTGTAGATTAACTACACAATCAGAGCTCACAGACTCAAATGTCTGCAGGTCCCATCAGGGAAAATACATGAGGTGAGTGGTGTCAGCCAGGTGTTCGTATATTATTGTACTAGAATATTCCTCACATCCACTAAGAAATATGTTCTCACAGCTCCCTTGAAACAATAACTCCCTTCACCCCTCTCCATTTTTCCTTTTGCATTTTTGATGAAGACATAAATGCTGATGAAGATTTCTCTAGCACAAGAAAGTAACACGCAAATGCATGGATGAGTCCTCAGTATGGAAACAGGGAGCGACAGCAGTGGCTGTAGACTGGTGTTCCTGTGTCCGCTTAGGATGTGGGCTCCGTGTCACCAGTACTGGGGGTTTTCAAAAGAAGCCAGATCTGGAATTTTATTTGACTTCTATCATCATTAAGTGCTAAATTATCTTTTTCTTTCAAAACACCTTAAGTGTGTGTGGGGGAAACATGACTGAATATTGAGTTTGGCCTGGTGCAGCCAGTTTGTTACCTTTGTGCAAAACAGAAATTCCATCCTGCTCACTTCTAGGGCGATAACTGAAGGCTCCCAAACCCAGTGACCAGAGGAAAGCAATTCTGTCCCAAAGGTGCCTTGCCCTGGGTGACATCACTAGAACCCATGTAGTTTGTCATTAACACTTACTGTGCCATTGGGACCCTGTCCACAGCACCAATTAAACCAGCCTTACTAGGAAACCAACTTCCAGTGACTGGATTGGAGCCAACGCTATATAAATTCAAGGACAGAGGCAGCTGCTGAGAATGAGACTTTGAGTCCTCTGGATAATGGCCTATGAGAGAGAAAATCTATGCAGATTTGTGTATGTGGCTCATAGATTAGTGCCTGGGTGGAGGAGACTGCTGAGGGCACTGAACTGGACCCCATCGGTCCTCTGAGCTTTTATCTTCCCCCAGAACTCCCATTAAACAGCTTTTTAAACTAAACCAGCCCTGATCCGGGTGGCTCAGTTGCTTGGGTATCATCCTACAAACCAAAAGGTTGCCAGGTCGATTGCCCCTCAGGGTGCAGGCCTGGGTTGCAGGTCCGGTTCCTAGTTGGAGCCCATACAAGAAGGCAACCTATCCATGTTTCTCACTCACATAGATGTTTCTCTCCCTCTCTTTCTCCCTCCTGTCCCTTCTCCCTAAAAATAAATAAATAAAGCTTTAAAAAATTATTAAGAAATAAATAAACCAAATGTTCTAAACTAAAGCAAAGATTCACCATCTTTGCAAAGCCCTTTCCTGCAGACAGCTTGAGAAAACCTATAACCAGTGGACCTGTGCAGTAGGAAAGTCAGTTTTCTTTAAGCATCTTTCCATAGAGAAGGCAGAGCTGTTTAAGAATCTCACAGCCCAATTTTCCTAGTGATCCCAAAATAACCCCCTCTTCCACCACAACACCAATACTTATTTATAGCCAACATTTACTCAGCACCGACCCTGTACCAGACACTGTTTTAAATGCTACACTTGCATTGCACCTTTTAACCCTCCCAACCACTGGGTGAGGTAGGTGGCATCATTATTTTCACTTTGAGATCTGAGATGAAGTAGGCACAAAAGGTTAAATAAGTGGCCCAAAGTTACCCAGCTAGTAAGTGGTAGAACCTGGCCTCAAAAGCGAGTACTGGGACATCTAGAAATACAGCAACTTAACCGGAGCACCTGCCCCCTCTGGAAGGTGTGTGCGTGTGGAAGGGCAGAAGGGGAGTACACACGTCTTCCCAGCCCTCCTGGAAGGTGCCTGAGGATCTGGAACACGGTGATTCATCTCCAGGAGGAGGAGCTGAGACTAGAAGGGCTTACCCTCCCCAAGATAAAAAGTTTTAAAATCTTTCTTCTTGACTCGGAATCCAAGCACAAAGGGCCTTAGCCAGCACTAGTCCACATGCCTCCATTTACGCTTGGGCGCCTCTCTTTTTCACTGACATCCTGAGAGGAGTCCCAAGATTTTGGCCTCCTTTACAGGACACCTGTTCCCGAAAGGGGAGGGCGGGGGCGGAGGTGGACCTGCGCGCGGAGAGATTTCAGCTTGGTGGTGAGTGTGCCGCCTGGAAGCCCCCTTCAGGAACCCGGCAAGTTCTCCTCGCTCCGCTCCCTAGCCCACGGCCTCACCCTTTACCTCGTAGGTGCTGGTAATCCCCAGTTTGTAGAACACCGGCAGGTACACCTCCGCGCTGATGACCACCACAAGGAGGTAGGCGAGGCCGAAGAGGCTGACTATGGCCCCGAAACGGTACACCTCGGTGGGGGTGCCCAGGACGGTGACGGCGGACATGAAGCTGGCGGTGAGGGACAGCGCCACAGGCACGGCGGTCATTCTGCGGCCGCCCATCAGGAAGTCCTTGGAAGTCTGCTGACTGCGCCCCGCGAAGGCATAGTAAATGCCGATGACGGCTGAGATGAGCAGCATGCCGGCGAACACCACGTAGTCCCACACCACGAAGGTGCCGATTCGCCGCGACCGGTCCATGGCCGCACGGTTGCCGGGGCCCTGAGCGCAAACTGGCGACTCCACGGAGCGCAGCCGGCGCGGTCGCTTTTCCTGCGCGCCTGGCGCTCACTTCTTATTTCCCCGCGCCGCGGGCGTGGCGGGCGTGGCGCCCAGCGGTGATTGGAGGCGTCCGCCAGCTGTCTGTCCCCGCCGGCCCGCAGTCAGGCGAAGTGGGGCGGAGGACGCGCACAGGCAGCGGCCTCTGCGACCACCACGGCCAGCAGAGCCCTCGATTTGGGACTTCCGAGACCCCGAATCGAGCCGAGCTAAGTAGTCGTCAGCTGCCAGGACCTCCCAGACGCAGCGGACACCTGGGCAGGTGAGACCCGGAGCCACCGGCCACGTCTGGCGAAAGCCCAGGGAGAGCTCAGCGTAAATTGAATGAATCATCTGCGTCCGATGAGACGTATCATTGAAATGAGCAGGCGACTGATTCCGGAGTGTGGATCGAAGGGCAGCTGTCATGCTGTCCAAGTTCAAAAACTCCAGGTCCTGACAACAAGACACAACTGGAATTTTTAGATCTCCTTATTTGATAAGATAATGGGCGATTAAGGTGACAGTGCGCACTGAGCTGAAGTGCCAGTCCTTACGCAGGTAAGCGATTATACAGGAGGAAGTCTGTGCTAAGGGTTGCCTGCGTTTTCATTCAACACATTTCACTACTACCTACTATTTAATGCGCCTTACCATGTGCTATACAACATGCTTGGCACCTTAGACATCGACGAGCATAATTCTTGCTGTAACCCTTGAGTTAGGGATCATCTCCATTTTTCAAATGAGGAAGCTGGTTTAGAAAGATTAAATCACTTGCCCAAGGTAATGGTGGAGATTAAGATTTTTACTCCAGGTCGGATTTCAAAATTTGTTCTCTTCATCATGTGCTATACTTGTAGAATTCAAATGTGTTCAACGTGGTCATAAATATGTACACTTAAAGGAAGACACTTGAAAGCATATGGAAGAAAAGATCGTTTCCAGTGTCAGTACTCAGGATATATTTTAAGTGGCTTGCCTTGAAATATTACTAAGCGCATGAGTCACACTTGTAACGTGATTCTCAGGTTTTTCTTCTAAAACAGACCTTCCAGCCAAATGTGCCAGGCATAGGTCTATTTCAGTCCATTCTTGTTCATTTGCATACATCAGTATAATTCATCAGTTGGTCCTTGGTAAACAATCCTTAGCACGCACTTAGCCTAGCCCAGTGTGTGAATGAAGCATTCTTTTTTTTTTTTTTTTGTAAACTGGCATTATTTGTATTACATTTTCACAAGGAAAAAAGAAGGAAATGAAAGTTAATCCAAATAATGCAATTACTTAAACAAATATATGGTTTGAAATTATGTTCCAACTGTGTAAAATTTACTGTAACTATATATTATACATATTTATCCCTATATCTACTATATATCTATACTTATATGTCTATATCTATACACAGAGGGAAAGAGAGAGAGAGAGAGAGAGAGAGAGAGGGGGCTATAGAGTGCAACCTGGAAGTATAACACAGAGGAATGCAACATGAGGACTCTTTTAGCTGTTGAATCAATTTCCTGGAAACTTCCTTTCAAGCCAATAGCCCTAGATATGAAGAGTGCTGTTTAAACAAAATTCATTTTCTTTAGATATCTAGAGTAAGGAACAGAACCTGAGGCAGCTCATGACCCGTATATCTTCACAGTCAAGTGAGAGGCAGAAGAACTTGAGGTTAAACTCTAGACTTTGAAACCTGACCTCCTGGCTTTGTCATCTACTAGGCACAATATCTTGAGCGAGAACATACTGCTACGTTTTACTTTCCCACATCCAAAATGGGGATAATAATTCTTTTCTTACATTGTTACAGAGGAGTAAATGAGATTATATACAAATAGCCACTGGCACTAGAAGTGCTGGCATTATATAATTGCCTAGCTGTTTTCCAGTTTATTGAGAATGGGGCTGATGTAAGTGAGTCTTGGAAATACTGCCATTAGAAATGGCCCATTTTCCCTAGTTTCCCTTGTTTTATAGCATTTACACAATGTCATGAACTATGTATAACCTATATATTGTTCTTCTTTAAGATCTTTCAAATATCTGATATATGTATTCAAATAATGTTTTCTTTTTATTGATATTTTTTTAGAGAGGGAGAGAGAGGAAGGGGGAAAGAGAGAGATAGAGACAGAGAGACAGACAGACATTGATTTGTTATTCCACTTATACATTGTTGCATATATAAGTGTGTGCCCTGATTGGGAATTGAACCTGCAGCCTTGGTGTGCCAGGACAACACTTTAACCAACTGTGCTACCCAGCCAGTGCAAATAGTGTTTTCCAAAAGAATACATGAATTATCTATTTTCTGAGCCTTTGAATATATATATGAAGTTGTTTATCTCTTGTTTCGTTTTCACACATGAGAAGAAAATTCAGCTGAGAAAACCTTAAGTAGTAATCTTTTTATTCAATGTGTAGGTATTTTTCTATTGTATTTTTTAATTTAAAAAAGTTTTAAAATTTTTTTCAGTTACAGATGACATTCAACATTGTATTAACCTCAGGTGTACAGCATAGCGGTTAGGCATTCAGCGGTATACAGCTTCTGAAGGGATCCGCCTGATTATGCCTAAGCACTCGCCGGATGCCATCCACACCTATTACAGTATCACTGACTAAGTACCTCATGCTGTACTTTGCATGATCATGATTATTTTGTAACTTCCAATTTTACAAGAGTCTTTGCCCAAAGGACCTTTGAGGTCCTTTGACCATTTTTCAATTGGACTATTTACCTATATAAGGCTGGAATATGAAAATCTCTTCATGGTATGGAGAATGTTGCAATGACATCTCTTGTGACGGGAATATCTATGTTCAGTGCTTGGTGAAAAAAGGACAGTATTTTTCAGCTCAGAGAAGTTCTAACTGCAAGGCTATGATAAAGATTGGTTTGGGAATGAATAATACTTAAAATTATGAATGGGTCAACAGTTAAGAAAGTAACAGAAGCTGCTTTCAAATTATAACTTCAAAAAAAAATTTGTAACTTCACTGGCTTGTTGGCTGAAAGTTACTTTGGTATAAAAACTAGATCTTTCCCTAAATAAGGTAAATAAATTAGCTGTGAGGTACAAATTCTCCCTTCTTTGTTTCTCTCCAAACTTTTCTACTGAGTTCAGTTTTACTCCTCTCATTAATCAATGTACCTATAAACATATAAAAATATGAAATATGCCTACTTATGTAATACCTTATCACTGGATAGTTCATTCAGATTTTAGGAGCATAGTTTGTAGACAGTGGCTGTTCAAACCACAAGAAGTATTTTACATACTTTTAAAAGTCCCATTTGTGGTGTGTTTTTAAAATTTGGCAAAGTACCTATTTTCCTAGAAAAGTAATTGGTGGCTCCGAAAATGGGTGAGCTGGTCCATGGGAAGGCGATGGATGAGACACGGAGAAAAGGGCCAGGAGAGTCAAACAGAATTTCCTGGAGTGAAATTGTGTTTGGATTTCCTGTAAGTCACCTCACACTGCTGGGAAGTGTTTAATGACCACTTATCCTGGAATGAGGAAACAAGAATGAAATTTATACCGAAGATCACAGCGTTGCATTATTAGTTTCATCACCTCTTTTTAGAGAAGTTTTTTTTCTGTGGAAATATAGGCATTTCCCTGGACGGCCTCTTTAACTTTTTTTAAAGCAAAGTAGCTAGAAGGAGGCCTGCAAGAATGGAGTGACACTTGCTGTTAATTACGTGCAAGTGGGAAAAGGACCTAGAATGTGCTGGCATGCGTCACAGCTCGTGCAGAGACAGAAACTGCTTGGAGAGCTCTCGAGTTTTCACAAGGACCATCTTGGAACAAGGCCCCCGATTTCCTCTCCCTGCACGGTTCCTTTCGCTTATAAACGCTCTCATGCCATCCCCTCCTGTTAGAATTTTACCCATCATTTATGGTGCACTCAACTGTCAAAGTTTTTCACGGCATATTTCACGATTCCTAATTCCATCTACTCTTTAATCAGATATACCCTCTCTCCTGCTTTGAGCCCTCTTCACATGTTAATACTCATTTTTTTTTTTTTTTATCTTTCATAGTGGTACGGTATTAGTATTATAGCTGTTTTAATCAAGGTAGAAATATCTCATGGAGTCCCCAAGTCTGAAAGCAGAGACTGGAAAGCGACGCTACGTGCCTGCTTGGTTCTCTCCTCTCCCTCTCCAGATGGGTTTTCTCTGCACGGCCACGGATACACGGTCAGGAGTGTCCAGGCCAGTGTGGATATGCCCTCAACTCAGTGGGCAGCAGAGACCAATTAGCACCTTTGAATTCTAATTCAAATCCCATAGGGAGGAAATCCCATTGGTGCGACTCCAGTCCCATGTCCCTAGACCTCTAATCCAATCAGCTGTGGCCAGAGGAGCAGGGTTCCCATTGGGGCTGCGGAGATTCACTCTGAGGGCGGGGAAGGTAGACTACGAAGGAATGTGGTGAGCTAGCTGGACACTCGGAAAGGTGTCTTCTCTTTTAAAAGTCGGTGTCATTTAATTCACTCTTGGGAAAGAGGGATAAGCTCCTTGGGGAAAGGGCCTGTGCTTGTTCATCTTTATGAAACCAAGCACCCACCACTGTGTGTTGCCTAAAGAAAATGCTGACCTTGTTGTTTTACTGATCCTATTTACAATGCTCCTTGGCAGTGAGAATTCCTCAAAAATGTCTAAAAAATGAAATTTAGAGATCTAATTGCCGTCAGGAAGGGATACCTGGAAGCCACTTAGGGTGCCAGCAATGTTTTATTTCTCGATTTGAGTACTGCTTAATGATTGTTCACATTATAACTATTTATTAACCTATGCAAATGTTTCACAATTCTTAAAAAACTGCTTTTTAAACAGCATGGCAGACTGAACACATATATTTATCTTTTGTTTCCTCCTAAACCTCACTAAAATGACCATAGTGGAATAAAAACATCATAAACCATAAAGGTAAAGACAGTAAAAACAAAAGAATAGGAAGAAAATTTTGGAAGCCAGAAAGCAGATGAATAAGTAAAAATTCACTTAAAAACACACACATAAGAAACAGAAAAGGCTGAAATTGAAGCCAGCAGCATAGGAGGCCGCAAAGTAGGCTTACTTATGCCTTAGAAGCCCAAACAGGATCAGGACTTGGTAACAACAGTTCTTAAAGTGGTGAAGATGATGGGGAAGGAAGGCAGAAGAGGGAATTGGTTGAAAATCTGTATAGGAGGAAGTTTGACTTCGTCTCCTTATCTACCTCATGCCTGAGCAACTGCCCCGCCCCCGCCCCAGCAGAACACTGAAGCTTCACTCACAGAGGTTACACCAGAGAGACTCTGGACAGAGGACGCTGGGCACAGCTGTGATGGAGCTTCTGTACTGAAACCTGGGGACTAAGGGTGTGTCTACATGCTCCAAAGAAGAAGACCCCCTGCATCCTTCCCCCATTCACCGCTTCCCCATACTTTTCCTCAAGGCTATCAGTCTCCACTCAATACGCCTCGCTACGTCAGGCAATCGCTGCACACTCTCTGCTCTTTAGACCGGTGGCTGCACAGTTGAGGCCCCGGGATCTCAGTTTACCACACTCTGGGGATTTTCCTGGTCTTCATCAACCATCTTTCACTACCTGAATCTCAAGCTTCCTCTTCGCTATGCCGCCTTTGTGTGGGCTGCATGCACATTCCAGTAGGTTCCTGAGAAAGGGTCCACTCGGGGTAATTCTGTTAAGAGCCAGCATGTCTGAAAAATCTATGCTCATACTTGAGGGGATCGTTGGGTGGGGAGGTTTGTCAGCTACAGTCATAAGCTGTAAAATGACGTTTCGGTCAACAGTGGGTGGCATATGCAATGATGGTTCCATAATATTGTAATGGAACTGAAAACTTCCTGTTGCATAGTGACGTTGCAGCCATGATAACATTGGAGTGCATTACTCACTGTGACCGATACAGAAGAGAGATGTAGAGAATGATTTTTGTACAGCTGTCCGAGGTGTTTATGTTCCGCTAAGTGTTATTACAAAAGAGCTGAAACATTAAAAACAGTTTTATAAAGTAAAAGTGTTACAGTAAGCTAAGGCTAATTTATTTATTTTTAAAAAGATTTTATTTCTTTATTTTTAGAGAAGGAAGGGAGGAAGAAAGAGAAGGAGAGAAACAGCAATGCATAGTTGCCTCTCATGTGCCCCCTACCGGGGACCTGGTCCACAACCCAGGCACGTGCCCTGGCTGGGAATTGAACCAATGACCCTTTGGTTCACAGGCTGGCACTCAACCCACTGAGCCACACCAGCCAGGGAACTAAGGTTATTTTATTATTGAAGAAAGAAAAATAGTTTTCATAAATTTAGCGAGGCCTACGTGCACAGTGTTTACAGAGTGTAGTGCACGGTACTGTCCCGGCCCTTCACACGCACTCACCACGCACTCACCGGCTCACCCAGAGCGACGTCCAGTCCTGCAAGCTCCATTCATGGTAAATGCCCTGCATAGGTGTACCATTTTTATCTTTTATATTTTATTTTTACTGTAACTTTTTAATGTTTAGATATTTCTACAAATACTTAAAATTGTGTTACTGTTGCCTACAGCATTCGGTCTTGTAATGTGCTGCACAGGTGTGTAGCCTACCAGCAACGGGCGATAACGTATAGCCTAGGTGTATATGCCGTGGGCTACACCATCTATGTTTGTCTAAGTACACTCTGTGATGTTCACACAATGACAAAACCACCTAAAGACACATGTGTCAGAATGTAACTCCATCATTATGTGACTCATCACTGTTTTGGGCTTTTCTATGGGGTGTCCTGGCTAAGTTCATTAGGCAACCCTCAGATATCAAAATCATTGTCTTCTTCTTTCTCTTCCTTTTCTTCCTCTTCCTCACCTTCTTCCTCCTCCCCTTCTTGCTTGGTCCATTCTCAAAAGCAAAAAATCAGTGATTTGCTTACCCCTACATTTCTGGTGCCTAGTACCATACCTGATACCCAAAAGTTATTAAATTTGAATTCAAATTAACAATGTAACTTGAATCAAATGAACTTTATTCCTGTACTTAGTGAGTTATCTACGAGGGAACTGAAAATGTGAGAGCAAATAATAAAAGAACTCCTTCCTCCCCTTGAAGGAATTATATGCAGCAATTAAACTCAGCATCACGAGGACTGAAACATCCTTGCTTTACTTGACTTCTCAGCAGCATTTCTCAGCGTGGATGGTTCTTTCCTTGAAACTCTCGGCTTCCAGCACATTCTCCTGGTTTTCCTCCTGCCTGGCACATTGCTCCTTCCCAGTCTCCTTTGACGGAGCTACCTTCTATTTCTAAACTCTGAATGTTGTAGTGTCACAGGGTTTAGTCCTCTCCAATGGTCACATGGTAGGTTATCTCATCCAGTCCCTTCACTTTAAATTCCATTTATATGCTGGTCATTCCACATAGCTCTCTCCAGCCCTGAACTCCAGATTCTTTATGTCCATCCAGTGGCCACACAACATCTCCCCTTGGAGGTCTAAGAGGCATTTCAAACTTTGCATGCTCAAAGCCCAACCTTTTGACATCCATGCCCCCAAACCTGCTGCTCTGCCTCAGATAATCCTGTCTCAGTTGATAGCACCATTGCCTACCCAGCTGCTCAGATCAAAACATTGTAATCACAAGAGGCCGTGGGCACAGTGGTTATGAACCTCAACTCTGCAGCCAGAACCTGGGGTCGATCTCAGCTCTGTCACTTCCTATCTGGGCCATCCTTACACAAACTGTCAAACCAATCTGTGCCTCTCACCCAAAAATGGAGAGAAAAGTGTCCACTCTATGAGACAGGTGCGAAGACATGAGCGAATGTATGTTAAAACACTGACAATCTGGCATAGGGAAGGCCCTAGAAAGGTGTACAGTTTTATTGTTGTTATTAATATACGTAAAGCATAGAAAGAGGGCCTGGCACCAAGTATGCATTAGGTTACTATTGGCAGTTGCTGTTATTAGTAGTGTTGATTCCTCTTTTTCTCTGATGTATTACATTCAACTCAAAGTAGATCCTGTTGACTTCATATTCAAAATACAACTAAAAGACTATATAACTACTTGTCTCTTTCTGAATAATTTTAACCCTAACCCAAACTATCTCCTCCTCTCTTTTGAATCCCATGATATTCTCCTAATTTATCTTCCTGACCAATAGTCTGTTTTTCAGATATAAATCTGATTGTATCCTTGTTCAAAATCCTCCAGTGGCTTCCAAAGAACTCAAGGTTTTGAGCATTGCCAGATATCTAGCATCTAGCTATCTGGCCAGCATGGGCTCCTACCACTTTGCCCTTCTTCACTGGGCTCCCTCACTCCAGCCTCCTGGCCATTCTTTGAGCACAGATAGCAAGATCTGCCACAGGGCCTTTGTACTTACTGTTTGCTTGCTGGAATGCTCTTTCCCTAAATAGTTCCACGCCTCTCTCTCTCACATCATTCACAGCTATGCTGAAATGTCACCTCTGACCAGTCAGACCTTCTTTCCCTGATTATCCCATATTACACGTGACCTACCTCACCCCATCTCCACTTCCATTGTTCCCTATCCTCTTGATATATATTTCATTTTCATTCTTTATATGGAGACACATACATTATACATAATGTATATCATGTAGATATAGATATATGTAGTACTATGTATTGTTACCTGCCACTTATGACTTCTTGCCATTATACTACTCAGTCCTGCCCTGTATAGAACTCTGTGCGTGCATGTGTGCATGTGAGAGAGAGAGAGAGAGAGAGAGAGAGAGAGGGAGAGGGAGGGAGGGAGAGGGAGAGACATAAGGGTAGGAGATGAGGAGATATTGTAAGAGGTTGGCCTAATCAGTTTTAATACCTGCACTTTAGCTTATAGGGCATTCTTCACATTTAGAGGGTGGATTTGGATTTTTTGGGCTAGGAAGCCACAGGGCATATTCAGTGTAAGTGCCCATGTGCCATTCTTGCAGTCTTAGAAATCACATGGGTTGCATTATGTTTCTCCTTTCAAAGTACTTATGAAAGTTTTCATCTTGTTCATCATTTTCATTCACGTCTTTCATCTTTAT
The DNA here is from genome assembly GCA_039655065.1 of Glossophaga mutica. NCBI lineage: Eukaryota > Metazoa > Chordata > Mammalia > Chiroptera > Phyllostomidae > Glossophaga > Glossophaga mutica. Next base: position 16,023,645 of record CM077304.1, on the reverse strand, counting down.
TGCTTGTCTTTTTTGCATTAAACATCTAATTACAGAAACATCAGGTATCATATGGATGCTCTGTGGACATAGGCATGTGTCCCATGAAAATTATTTACCGATGATATGACTAATATGATTGTGTCTATTTTGATGGGATTGGTGTTGTTTTAGCACAAATGGATGTTAATTTGGGGGCTCAAGAGAAAAAAATGTTTTCCTGTCAAAATTAATGTTAATTTTATGTTTAGCCTATGAAAAAATGAGCTGCATCTTCTCCCCATAATGGCATTGTTTAGTAACAATTATCCACATTAGGGCTTCCAGTCAAGATGGAGGTGTAGGTAGACACGCTTCGCCTCCCTGTGTAACCACAAGAAGAATCAAAACTAACCTCAAAACAAAACAAAAAGAAAAAACAACACCCAGAGCTCCCAGAACTCACCCCAAAATCAAATGGTATGGAAGTCTGACAATGAAGGATTTAAAGAAGCCTTATTCATCCAGATAGGCAGGAGGGATGGAGCCGGGGAGCTGGGCCGGAGAGGATGTGGTGAGGCATGTTGCAGAGGGACAGACGTCGGACCGGGAAGTCCCGCATTCATGTGTGGTGTATAAAAATCTGGGGGATACCTTAGGAGTGAGCAATCCCAGTCCCAGACTAGACCGTGCAGTCCAGGGTTCCATCACTGGGAAGAGAAAGCCTCATAAACTCTGGCTAGAGAAAACAGGGTTAGAGTGATGGAAGAAACTGCTAGTTACTCAGGAGAGTCCATTTGAAGGGCCCCAATGGTCTTAAAATACACGCAAACCCACCCATTCTTGGATTCAACACCAGGGCAACAGCTGGAAGGGTGCTGGTTACACATGGGCAGTGGGTGAAGTGACTAGAAACGGGGCAAGTGCCAGGCAAACCTCTAAAAGTCAGGCAGCGGCACTGTCCCCTCTCTGACCCATACCTCCACGCAGGGCCACAAAGTGGTGAAGCAGGTTGCCCTGCCCTGGTGAACACCTAAGGTTCTGCCCCATACCACTTAACAGGAGTGCTAAAACAGAGAGTCAAAGCAGCTCTACCTAATACACAGAAACAAACACAGGGAGGCTGCCAAATGGAGGAGACAAAGAAATGTGGCCCAAATGAAAGAACAGAACAAAACCCCAGAAAAAAAGAACTAAACAAAATGGAGATAGCCAACCTATCAGATGCAGAGTTCAACAACTGGTGATCAGTACGCTCAGAGAAATCGTTGAGTATGGCAACAACATAAGGGAAGAAATGAAGGCTACACTAAGTGTAATAAAGAAAACTCCACAGGGAACCAACAGTGAAGGGAAGGAAGCCACGATTTGGAACATAAGGAAGAAATAAACATTCAACCAGAACAGAACATTCAACCAAAAACAAGAATTCAAGAAAACAAGAATAGTATCAGAAGACTCTGGAACATCTCCAAAAGTCTCACCATCTGAATCATAGGGATGCCAGGAGAAGAAGAGGAAGAGAAAGAAATTCAAAACTTATTTGAAAAATAATGAAAGAAAACTTTCTTAATTTGATGAAGAAAATAGACATATAAGTCTAAGAAGCACAGAAAGTCCCAAAACAAGTCGGACCCAAGAAGGAACACACCAAGAAACATCATAATTAAAATGCCAAAGGTTAATGATAAAGAGCAAACCTTAAAAGCAGCAAGAGAAAAGCGGAGAGTTACCTACAAAGGAGTTCTATTAAGACAGTGAGCAAGCAAAAGGGACTGCAAGAAGTATTTGAAGTGATGAAAAGCGAGGACCTACATCCAAGGTTACTCTACCCAGCAAAGTTATCGTTTAGAATGGAAGGGCAGATTAAAGTGCTTCCCAGACAAGGTAAAGCTAAAGGAGTTCATCATCACCCAGCCATTATTACATGAGATGTTAAAGGAAAATACTTAAGAAAAATAAGGTCAAAACTATGAACATTACAATGATAACAAACTCACAACTATCAACAACTGTATCTAAAAAACAAAAACAAACTAATCAAACAACCAGAATAGGAACAGAATTATAGATATGGAGATCATTTGGAGAATTATTAGCTGGGAGGGGAAAGAGAGAGAATGGGGGAAAAGGTACAGGAATTAAGAAGCATAATTGGTAGGTACAAAATAGATAGGGGGAGGTTAAGAATAGTGTAGGAAATGGAGAAGCCAAAGAACTTATATGCATGACCCATGGACATGAACTAAGGGAGGGCGTTTGCTGGAGGGAAGGGGTTCCTGGGCAGAAGGGGAAGAAGGAGAAAACTGGGACAACTGTAATAGTATAATCAATAAAATATACTTGAAAATTATCCACTTTGGTGGGAAAATATCATACCTTACCTGTTTGTTTATGTATTCTGTGTCTATCTCATTAGAATGTTGATTCTAATGGGTCAAGGACATTGTTTTATTTAGAACCGTACCTGATACATGGAGATGCTCAATAAATAAATATGAATTAACACACAAAAAAGTATTTAAATTGCTAATGAGAAAATACTCTTTCGTTTTGAAAAATAGGAACATGTAGTCAGTAATTACAGTTGTGTGAAACATAGGAGAATAAAAACATTTGCAGAAACGCTAATAGTTATTAGAAAGTTGTGGTTACAAGTAATATTTTTTGCTGAAATTTCTAAAATTTTTGAAATGTTACATTGTTTTACTTCTAAAAAATCATGTTCCAAATGAAAGTACATTTAACTGCAAGTCCAGAGTTCAGATTCCACTACTGCTGTGTGATCTAAAGCAAGGCTTTGAATTTCTCTGTGCCTCTGTTTCCTCTCCAGAAGTAGAATATCTTAGAACTTTCAGCTCCAAAATTCTCGTTTCTGCCAACGTTAGCCACTCTTACCCTGCCCCTGTGCCGTACCTATTTTTCACTCTGGGCCAGAGGGTAGATATGTTCTGGAATGGCAGTAGGCCAATCTAAATAGGTAGAATTGTTTGGATTACCAACAGTCCCCTTAATTCCCTTTGAGGTGATTGGTTCTGCTGTAGTTGCAGTGACTGCTCCAGTTTCTGGCAGTGTAGTGTAACCTGTTCTCCCAATTTCATTTGGGAGAACAGGAACACCTACAAGTTTCAGGAACACCTCCAGCAACCATGAGTCTAGCTGGTGGCTGTAGAAGGAAGAAACAGAGCACATTCCATGGCATTAGGCTCCTGTTCTTCCGGTTTGGGTGGGGTGATGGGTTGGCCCTGGGCTGGCACTGACTTCTCTTTACTTTCATTACGTATGGTTTTTGCTTTCCTGGAGACACGAGCGAATAGGAAAATTAGCTTCACTGCCCACTTGATATGGCAATACTCAGGGCTAAAAGGCCAACCTCAAAAACCCTGTATATTACAGGCTTTTTTCACTTTAAATGGAGTCATTTTTAACTGCATGTGTGATCATTCTGTGCACCATAAGGTAAACTAGTTAGGGTGGTACTTGTAGAATTCTTATCTAGTGGCAAGTTCTCTTCTTGCTATGAAGCAGTGACATGGCACCCCACTGATGCTCAGTTTCAAAGTCTCTAATCCTAAGAAACAATTGCTTTAGTTTGTACATCTACTCATGACACATACAAGTCCCAATTTCATGATAGAAGGAAAGTACTCATTGGTGCCAACACTATAACCATTCCCCTAAAGTCTTTCAAATGAATGTACAAATGTTACCTCACTATGACTAGAATCATAGAGTAAGTACGTCAGTCTGCTTACATAAAAATTAGGAAATAATCCAGCTTTTGAGTACAGGATGTTTCTTAAGACAATGTTGAGACATCTGTGAGTAGAAGAGTCATTTTTAAGATTAAGTGAGCTAAAACATGTAAAGCAGTTCCTGGCATAGTAAGTGCTCAATAAAGTTAGCTTTGGTTGTTTTATTTATTTGTTATTATTACATTCAATATACATATGGCCCCTTGGCCCTCTAGGACAGAAGAATGTTGTTAAGGACAGAGATTCTCACCCACCCTCAATTGTAGAAAAATTAGAATATGCATATAAGCAAAAAAAAAAAAAAAAAGACTGAATATACCTAGTCTAATGCAGGCTTTTATGATGGGTATGTTTCAATATTTTATATAGAGAGAGGAAAATATTTGTAAATGTAATCAATAGATAAAAAAGAAATGCGTCACACAACCCTTGACTTCAAGGACCTTATATTCTATTTGTGGAGATAGGACTTAGGAGGAAAGTGAAAAAAAATCCATGAGCAGAAAAATCATCTGTAAAAATAATTGTGATCTTCTTTTTTTAGTTAGCATTTATATCCAGCCCACGCAGTACTGTCTTATACAATATATATTTGAAAAAAATATACATGGAATTTTAAAAAAACTTTTGGTTTAATCCTCACTTGAGGATATGTTTATTGATTTTAGAGACAGGGCAAGGGAGAGAGAGAGAAAGAAACATTGATGTGATAGAGAAATATCAATTGGTTGCTTTCCGTGCACACCCTGATTAGGGATTAAAACCACAACCTAGGTATATTCCCTGACCAGGGATTGAACCCACAACATTTTGATGTACAGGTTGGGGCTCCAACCAACTAAGCCACTTGGCCAGGGCTATATGTGGAATTTTTATCAATCTGATAGTCTAAGAAGTCCTGTTGTAACTCTTTTTGTAGAGGCACCAATCTCAAAGGAGATACACATTGCCTAAGTGACCTTATAACCCAGTATTTGCATTCTAGGCTTAAGATAAGGAGTGATTCTCCTCCTGAAACCTAGAATGCCTGAAGGAGATGTCTTATAAATGTGGCATCCCAACAGCAAGACCGTACTTGACTTTTAAGCTCTACATGACTTGGGCTGTTACTACAGATTTTGGCAAAGATCCAGTCCAGTCCTCTCTGTGACAGAACTAGCACAAAACTATCTTTCTACCACAGCAAAAGGTCCCAGAGACTCTAAGATGAGGAGGGGGTCCAAAAAGAAGAAAACACTCCAAACTTCCTTTATTGTAAAGGTAGAAGGGAAGGAGTGTATCCCCACATTGCAAGAGCTCTGCTTACAGGCACTGTGGGTGTCTCATCTGTCCCTTTCTTCTAAGGGCAGCCAACTGGACCTGGTGGTGTGTTGAAACTTTCACTGGTCAGCCAGGTGTTTGATGCCAAAGGATAATTGGCTTCTGAGGAAACTTAGCTTAGCACAACTATGAGAAACGTTCCCAGTTCAGTCCTGGCTGCTTTCTCCATTCTATCAGTAGGACAATTTGCCAGCCAAGTGGAAAGCACCTACAACCCAATCCAAACCCAAGTCTGAACCTAGTAGACTATGAGTTTTCTCTTGTCCTCAGAAATCTGAAGCTTGACTGAAGAATTCTGAAAGTTGTCAAAGTCCCAATAAGCTGATTCTATTGTTGATTTAATAAATTTCCCATGGCATCCTGAGTGTTTAATCTAGTCAAGGCTTTCCCCTTTGTGCCACCACAAGGCCCTTCATCTCCTAGAAAATAGCAAAGAAAGGAAGGAAGCAAGAGTTTCCCAGCTCATTCTCAGATCAGAAAAGGGCCCACAAGTTCAAAACTTTATTCTTGACTTCTGGTCAAGATGGAGGCATAGGTAGACATGCTTCACCTCCTTGCCCAACCATAGAAAAAAATTACAACTAGATCTCAAAACAAACAACACCCACAAACTTCAGAAAAGTGAGCTGTATGGAAGTCTGACAACCAAAAATTTAAAGAAACCACATTCATCCAGATGGGTAGGAGGGGCAGAGTTATGGAGACTGGTGGAGAGGTGTGGAGATGCAGTGTGGCACAGAGAGCCTGTGGTGGCAGTGGAATGGACAGTCTCACATTCATGTGTGGTGGATAAACATCAGGAGGGATACCTTGGGAATGAGAGATCCCAGCCCAAGACCAGACCACACAGTGCAGGGTTCCAGTGCCAAGAAGATAAATACCCATAACTTCTGGCTTCAAAAACCAGTGGGGGTTGGGGATGGCAGAATAAACTGCCAGATTTTCAGGAGACTCTATTTAAAGGGCTCACATGGACTTAGAACATACACAAACCCACCTACTCTGGGATTCACCACCAGGGCAACAGCCGGAATGGTGCCAGTCACATACGGGGAGTGGATGAAGTAACTGGAAATGGAGTGAGTGTTGGGCAAACCTCCAAAAGCCAGGCAGTAGCATTGTCCCCTCTCTAAAACCTCCCCCGACACAGAGCCAGCCATAAAGCAGTGAAGCAGGTTGCCCCACTCTGGTGATTACCTAAGGCTCCACCCCACACAATTTATAGGTGTCTTTCCTATAACAGGCCACACTACTAAGACAGGGAGTCAAAGCGGCTCTACCTAATACACCGAAACAAACACAGGGAGGCTGCCAAATGGAGCAGACAGAAATGTGGCCCAAATGAAAGAACAGAACAAAACCCCAGAAAAAAAGAACTAAACACAATGGAGATAGCCAACCTATCAGATGCAGAGTTCAACAACTGGTGATCAAAATGCTCAGAAAACTCACTGAGTACGGCAACAACATAAGGGAAGAAATGAAGGCTACAATAAGTTAAGTAAAGAAAAAACTACAGAGAACTATCAGTGTAGGGGAGGAAACTGGGATTCAAATCAGCAATTTAGAACATAAGGAGGAAATAAACATTCAACCAGAAGAGCAAGAAGAAAAAGGAATTAAAAAAACAAGGATAGTATAAGGTCCCTCTGGGATATCTCTAAGCACACCAACATCTGAATCATAGGAATGCCAGAAGGGGAAGAGGAAGAGCAAGAAATTGAAAACTCACTTGAAAAAATAATGAAAGAAAACTTTCCTAATTTGATGAAGGAAATAGACATATAAGTCCAGGAAGTACAGAGTCCAAACAAGTGGACCCAAAGAGGACAACACAAGACACATCATTAAAATGCCAAAGGTTAATGATAAAGAGCGAACCTTAAAAGCAGCAAGAGAAAAGTGGAGAGTTACCTACAAAGGAGTTCTCATAAGACAGCAGGCAAAAGGGACTGGCAAGAAGTATTCAAAGTGATGAAAAGCGAGGACCTACATCCAAGGTTACTCTACCCAGCAAAGTTATCATGTAGAATGGAAGGGCAGATTAAAGTGCTTCCCAGACAAGGTAAAGCTAAAGGAGTTCATCATCACTCAGCCATTATTACATGAAATGTTAAAGGAAAATACTTAAGAAAAATAAGGTCAAAACTATGAACATTACAATGGTAACATATTCACAACCATCAACAACTGAATCTTAAAAAACAAACTAGACGAACAACTAGAACAGAAACAGAATCACAGATATGGAGATCACTTGGAGGGTTATCAGCTGGGAGGGGGGAGGAGGAGAATGAGGTAAAAGGTGTGGAGATTAACAAGCATAATTGGTAGGTACAAAATAGACAGGGAAGGTTAAGAATAGTATAGGAAATGGAGAAGTCAAAGGACTTACATGCATTACCCAGGACATGAACTAAAGGGGGAGGGGTGCTGGAGAGAAGAGAAGTACCAGGTGGAGGTGGGCAAAGAGGGAAAATTTAGGACAACTGTAATAGCATAATCACTGAAACATATTTTAAAAACTTTATTCCCATGTTAATTTCTAGGGAAAAAAATGAATTTGGATGGACCTGGACACATGAGCTTTCTTAAGACTGGTACTTTGCTGTCCTCCAAGACATAATGCCATTCACTCCAAATTTCTAAATAGCTTTGTGCTATACCTATTTCTTAATATTTTAAGGCTTAAATATTTCCTATTAACTTCTTACCAGGGAAACCAAGAATTCAGCACCCTAATCAGGCCCCCACTTTTCCGCACCTTCACACACATTCTGTCCCCAATTTTTCCAATAGAGATGTATCATAACTATTTTGTTAGAGGGAAAAAATAGCGGATATTTTATCATGACTAATAAATTTATTCACAGCGAAGTCATATAATGTGTAATGAGAAAAAAAATTGACTTTCACGTGTAACCTTTAGCTTTTCCTAGAGTTAATAGTTTCCCTCTCTTTTTTTCCCCCCACTTGGCTTGTTTACTTTGAACCTCTTAGCAATTCTTTCATCTTTAACATTTCAATTACTCTCCATCCACAGGCCTAGACTCAAATTTTCAAAAGCAGTAACAATTTTCAACTTTCTTCCAAGTTTAAGCACCTCACATTGTACTCAGTAAGATAAAATTCTCAAAAAAAAATTTAGCTAATTAAAGAAACTCTAAGTTTTTAAAAGACATTTCCTATTGATGGAATGAGAACAGACTCCTGCTTTCTTGCAAAATTCTTCTTCTTTTTTTTTTAGACAGGACAATATAGCTATCTTTTATTCAGCAAGACATAAAAGAGATTTATAAATTTGTAAAAGCAGTGTTGCTATTCTTATTAAAATTTTTGTTGTGGAAAATACAGTTATTTTTATGTAAATATTTTATTCATATTAACCTATAATTGGTTTATTATTGTTATTTAAAAATATGTTATAAGTAAATGTTAAAATAATTTTTTTTAGTTTTAACCCACAAGGGCTTTTGGGATCTTTAATAAATTTTTATTTTTTTAATTGTTGTTCCAGTACAGATGTCTCCACCTTCCCCCCACCACACTCCGCTCTCCTACCCATCCCCACCTCCCACCCTTGATGCTACCCCCGCTTTGACTTTGTCCATGTGTCCCTTATACATGTTCCTTAACGACCCTTCCCTTTTTCCCCCCTTATCCTCCTCCTCCCTCCCCTGTGGTTACTGTCAGTTTGTTCTTTATTTCAATGTCTCTGGCTATATTTTGCTTGCTTGCTTGTTTTGTTGATTAGGTTCCACTTACAGGTGGCCCAACAGCATCAGGACAGCCTCTCTCATTGTATGCTGCTCCCCAAAATGCAAGCGTGCGAACAGCAATGATTGAAATTTATTTCAAGCCGATAAAACTTGTAGTGTTGGGCTATTCCAGAAAATATCAAGTTTCCTCAGAAAACTGAAAATGGAACTGCCTTTTGATCCAGCAATTCCACTGCTGGGAGTATACCCTAAGAATCCTGAAACACCAATTCAAAAGAACCTATGCACCCCAGTGTTCATAGCAGCACAATTTACAATAGCCAAGTGCTGGAAGCAACCTAAGTGCCCACCAGTAAATGAGTGGATCAAAAACCTATGGTACATTTACATGATGGAATTCTACGTAGAAGGAAGGAAGGAAGGAAGGAAGGAAGGAAGGAAGGAAGGAAGGAAGGAAGGAAAGAAGGAGGGAGGGAGGGAGGGAGGGAAGGAAGAAAGGAGCTCCTGCCTTTTGCAAAATTTTTCTACTAATTTTCTTGTACAAAAAAGGAACTTTTCACTTTTAAAAATGAAACTGGAAACTACCCAAAGCACAAAGAGAAGGGATTCAAAGTAAATTCATGTTGCGTATAGAAGGCATACAGTGTCAGGAAAACACTGAGTGTATACTAAGCATTATTTAAAAACTTGAAAGAACACAAAACGTCAGCCCTCTCATTTCTATAAGCAAGCGGCATACTGATGGTACTTACTGGATTAAGGACGAGTTACCATGACTAGATAATCGTTAAACAAAAGCAGGAAGCACTGGGCACTTGCTTAGAAAATCTTGGACTGCTCCACCAGAGCAGCCACAAGGAACAAAGTTAAGACCAGAACTGGTCAAAGGTAAGGCCAATCCTCAAGGGGGAATTCCCCTTTTTATTTTTCATCATGGCACAACTTTTCTGTTTGCTTTATTCAGCATTTCCTATGATGTTCCAATAAAACCAGTTGGTCTGCACAAACTCATTTAGCTGTACACATTAAATATGTATTCTTATTACATGTCAACCATACCTCAATATAGGGCTTGTTATTTTTAAAAAAAAGTCCAACTTATTAAATAAGCTAGGTTGATTTTAGAGAGGTGACAAGGAACTATTTATTGACTAATGGAAGAGATTGTCAAAGTGTAATAAACAACATACACTAATAAAACCCACAGACTTTTTGTGGCTTGTTGCTTCCTGTGTGCTTTTCTTGGCTATCATGTTATAAAATCCAACAATAATATAAGGTGATCCCTCTTTTTAAAGTGAAACCTCAAAAATAAAAAATAAAAAATGAAACAAAATCTCAAGGTCTTTGCCTTGAGCAACTGTGTTCTAGTCCTGGAATGCCACCATGACACAAAGCCTTTCAGCAACTCTTCTTCCGGAGGTCTTCGACACCTGGGGAGGAAGGCCAATAACATGCAGACGCCCAGTTAGATTTGATTTTGGTACAAGCATGGAACATATTTATACTAAAAATTTCATCATTTATCTTAAATTCAATTTTAACTTGGTATCCTATGTTTTTATTTGCTAACTCTGGCAACCCCACACTTGGGTACTGCTAGGTAGACAATTTAGCTGGTGACAGTCTTCTGTGGAAGGTGGATGTGATTTCAGAAACAGTCTAAAGACTTTCAGAGTGAAGTCTGATGCCAAAGAAGGATAATGCCATTTTTGGTTAAAATAGCATTGAAAAGGAAGCAGACAGGTTTTACAATGGGCCTTGTAAATTGGCTCTGATAGTAGCACTGAAGAATTTTCCAAAATGGTTTTATCAATGGCAGGCTTTGAAAGAGTATTTAGCCTTCCAAAATAATCAGTGAAAAGGGTAGACAGATTCTGAGCAGGAATTAATAAAACAGAGCCACCGATTTGTATATAGTTTCAAATGCTAGAATCAGGTTAGAGAATAGAATTCAACTACTGAACCTTTTATAGATTTGACCCTATAAATTGTGGCTTCATTTGTCATTTGCATATAACTATAAAGTCTTTTGCTGAACATTTCTCCAGAGAAAATCAAGTGAGTTTACTCCCTAATGTAAATTTTGGTCATTTTTATACTTTCCTGACACTCCCAGTTAGTAGTAAACCTCAGATTGTATATCATATTCACTCTATCTGCCCAAATTCTTGGCACTGTGTCTTTCCATGATAGCTATTCCATGAAGTATTGGTGCATTGTAGGCACTTTATCATTTTATTGTCATTGTTATTATTGTTGTTATTTTCATAACAATACCATGATATTCACATGGCAGAAATTATTTCCCAACTTTTGCAGATGAGGTTACTACTATGATTCAGAGAGAGACAATGATTTGCTTTAAAAAAGCATCAGACAAAAGCCCATTTGTACTGAATGGGTGCTTTTTCCTTCAGGTCAACCTGATTCTGAAAAGAGTTGGGTAAACAACAATTTGAGTTTTCTGCCCAATTTGAGGGTTAGAAGATGACTAAAAAAAATCAGTCAGGTGAAAACAACATTTTTCTGAAATGTGGCACATCCCAAGACACATTAGTTGGTTATTGAACTCTGCCCAGAAACCACAAATTCAACGATCTTTTCAAAAGTAACTGAAATATCAACCCAAGTTGATATCTACTATTGATGAGAACTGACCTGAGCTTGTGGCCCTTACAATATCATTGAGATATGATAAAACATCATGGAATTAAGTTTGCAAAGGTTTCTTAAATAGGATGCAAAAATCACTAAACAAGGAAAGAAAAAATCAATAGATTATGTTAAAATTGAGAACTTTGTTCATCAAAAGACATGATGAAGAAGGAAAAAGCAACCAAAACTTTAGCATGCTATAGCAAATATAAGAGAGGCAGCTATGAATTCACAATAGTCTTCAAGAGCATTAATTATTGATGATTTAGTTGGAAATTGATACCTCTCTTGAAGTAGGAAGAAATTTTAGCGAAAAAGAAAAAAAGTGTGACACTGAATGAGATGAATTGACAGGGGAAAAATATTTTATACTATGAACAAAAGACTTCGAAGAAAATGTGTTTTCATTTGTTAAAATAGTCTTTAAATTTTTTATCGAAAAAAGAATGAAAAAGCACTGATAAAATTGGAGAAGATATTTGCAATCATTATATTAGGCAAATAACATAACCAGAATATATAAAAAAATTCTACAAATCAGTAAGAAAAAGACACTCAATAAAACAAGTTTCCCAGAAGACTTGCCAAAAGACATTCAAATAGGTAAGAAGCACCTGAAAAAGTGCCCGTCTTCAAAAGTCATGAAGAAATTGCAAATGAAAACCGTAATGTAATATACTACTTACCACCAGAAGGATTAAAATGAAAAAGGTGGAAAATAGAAAGATCAGGCAGAGATGTGTAGTAACCTGGATCTGCATATACCACTGGTGGGAGTATAAATTGGTATGGTCTCTTGGAAAACAGGTCGGTACTAAAGCTGAAGGTAAACAAGCCCTAAGACCCAGAGATTCTACTCCTATGTACATTCCAACTGAAATGCATGCATGTAGTCACCAGAAGACATGAACTAGCATGTTCCTAGAAGCACTCTAAATAGTAGCCCTAAATGCAAATTTCCTAAATGCCCATCAATAGAAGAATGGATACGTAAACTGTGATATAGTCACAAAATAAATTTCTATGCAGAAATGTTAATGAATAATTTATAACTACAACAGCAATATGGATGAATCTGAGAAACATAATGTTAGGCAGATAAGCCAAACACAAAAGACAGCATACAGTATTGTTCCCTTTATATAAAATATTAAAGCAGGCAAAACTAACCGATGTTCTTAGAAGTCAGGACAGTGACTGTCCTTGATGGGGAGGGGAGCAGGAGTAACGGCCGAAAAGGAACACGCCACAGGACTTCTGTGACACCGATAATATTTCTTGATCTGGGTGCTGAGTATAAGGTGCATTGAGTTTATGAAAATTCATGTATGCACTAGTATAAAATGTGCAGATTATAATGTATATTATAGTTTAATCAATGTTTTTTAATTGCTAGGATTATAATGAGATCTAACAATCCATATTTATCAGGATTTCCCTTGGAGAGAAGTTCATGTGTGGTCAGCAGCACTATTTTCATGAGATTCTGGCTAGAATAGTATGGCAGATGGCTGCTATTTTGCCTGCCCTGTAATACCTCTTGTTCTGGAAACAAAATTGCAATTTTCATTTGGATAATTATTTATGACATGACAAGGCTTTCAGATGCAATGTCCTCCCCGGACCCCACTTCCCCACTACAGGGAACATGCCAACCACTCAGAGAACCTTACCCATCTAGACGCAGCTATCAGTTCTAATATTGGCACATATCCCCTAAAGGGTCAGTCAGAGCTGAGGTTGAGGGGGCTTTGTAAACCCTTAGATTCTCAGGTATGTCAGCCAATAAGCCCCTTTTTTACTTACGCTCATGAAAGTGGGTTTCTGTGGCGTGCAGCAAAGATTTGTGACCGGTACCAATGGTAAGGTCTCTGGAGGGCATGTTCAGGGAACACAGCTGGTGGCCAAATCACCTTGTAAGGATGCGATTCCAGTTAACACTGGAGCTTTGGCTAGGTGGTATATGCAACCATCCCTGCTCACTACTTGTAGTAATCTACTGCTGTATAAGAAGTTACCACAAACTTAGTGAATTAAAACAGCACATGACTATCACCTCTCGGTTTCTGTGGGTCAAGGATCAGGTATGGCTTAGCTTGCTCCTCTGCTTCATGGTCTCCCACAAGGCTGCACTCAAATGTCAGACCGGGAGGGGGTCTCATCTAAAGGCCTGACTGGTGACTTGAATACAAATTTAAATAATATCAGTTTGAGGGGCTCCAAATTACTAACTTACCTGAGCCATAGGTTTTGCTCTGATATACATTCACAGCTAGTATAAGTATTTATTAAGGTGCCTGGAGTCCAGAAGGTCAAGGAGCTTGGAAATGATATAAATTAAATTAAATCTCTAAACCAAATTAGAAAATCACTCTGTAGTAAGATTTCTCTGTACTCCTCAAACCTTGAGAAATAAAAGGAGTATCATAAACTTTATGGAAGTTTTGCTATGGTAATACTGACAGTCAAGAACTTTATTTTTTTTTTCCACCAAGCACTTTAAATTGCCTTTATATTAGTCATCTGTTTGGATTCTTCCATAAGTTCTTAGATGTACAATAAAGATAAAAGGCAAGATAAATTGGTTATGATCAGAGATATACCCCAAATTTAAAACTTCGAAAAAAGAAAATTATGTATAAACATAATATAATATATTAATAATTATATTTATAATGTGGTTTTTATATTTTATATGGTATTAGTATAGTCTTTAATATAGTATATGTGCCACATATAATACAGGTAGGTAGGTAGATAAATGATACATAGGTAAATAGATCACATTACTTTCCCTTTTGTTGATAAATTCTATCTTTATCTCCCTCCACCTTACTTCCAGTTCAAATTTATCCATCTGAGGTTATAAGGAGAAATGGAGAAATAAGACTTCTCTATCTACACTTGAAGGAGTTTGTGCCAGTACAGCACCAGGATAAGAAAATAAAACCCTGTTGATTCATAACCAATACAGCATGTCTAGGCAGCTTAATGCTGGCACACCGTCTCAAATTCACAGGCAATTTCGAGCTTATGAATAGGCAATGTTTCAAAAGCTCATTTGCAAGCATTCATTAAATAGTGACTACTGTTATTACCGCATGACCTCTGATAAATGTAAAACAGTTCTGAAGCTATAGTTAGTAGCAGTTTTTTCTGTAGTAGAAAAAGTGCACGTGAGTTCTGCAAGGACTGAGCCAACAGCCTGGAGACCTTGGCACTAGGTTTGCTGCAAGAATTTTTAAAACATGCCACTCCTGACTATTTAGTCAGGAGCTCTGACACCTTTTCCCTTAAATTGTCAAATAAAAAAATGACGACAGCCAACACAACAATAGGCTTCCAGTGTGAATGAATTAAACTTATACCTATGTTTTTCAGATTGGCAAAAATATATTTTTTGGTGTGCCACAGAATTTTAGTATTAGTTTATGTGTTCCATGAGATGAAAAAGGTTGAAAATCGCTGTTTTATGTGTTGGTACTCATCAGTAATGTGACTTACCTGAAGTCCCAGCATACCTGTGGAAGCCTGTGTGTTAGTCCTATCTCCCCTCCATCAGTTGAAGACCTAATAAGCAAATCTGTCTGTTTCCAAAGGCCATGCTCCTTCCACTGTGCCAAGCTACATTGGTTTTTAGTCTCTAGAGTATAGATGGATTTGCGATGTGTTTTGGCTTTCCTCTGTCTCTCACTCTCCTTCAATGATCAGGGGTGTGCATTTTCAAGAAGGGGACCTAGTATGTGACCACAGAACCATGTGGACTAAATTACACACATAAGGACTGATCTAAAATCATGCCTAATCCAAAGCATAATATCATAGAATCTCAGTTTCTTCACTGGTAAAATGTATGTAATAAAGAATCGGATTCTATTTTTTATGTTTGACTACTGACAACTTTGAGGCCTCGCCCCTTCTTCTTGCCCCTTCTGCCTCACATCTGGTAAGAAAGCCTGGGTGCTCCCTCCTTTGGTGCTGATGAGAAGTTCAAACCAAATGTGGGAGCCCTCACCCTGGTCCCACCCGCAACCATACACACACAAAGCCAGTGTCATTTTCTTGTCTCTCATGTCACTTTTTTTGATCTGCTTGGGAGCCTCTCTGCCCCCAGAAAGCCTCATCATGTGAGTAATAAATCTTTTCAAACCCTCTTGGTGTGTGTGTGGTATCATCAGTCTTGACATACCAACCAAATTTGGGGTGAGGATCCTTCCTGTTTTTGAGGAGTGTTTACAACAGTGGGAATAATACTACCTTCAAGGATTCTTGTAAGAATAAGAGATAATGTAATAAAGTACAGTGCTTTACAATCACATAGTAGATGCTCAGAAGGCTGTGATAAAGTTGAGATGAGCTAATAATTATAGAGCAACTTAGAACAGTATCTAGCACATAGTAAGTGCTTTTAAGTGTTTGAAACCTCAGAAGAAGCCTTGATAGAGACCAACATGGTAATTTGGACATGTTTACAGTGTGTACCCTCTCTCATGCAAGTTTAATATGCATTCAGTGTAACTCCACTATGAGCATGTGGTTGCAGCTAATCTGTGATCCTTTACCAAGTGAATGTCTACAACCCTTAACTTGAAGTATGTATGAACCGCAGGGAGAGACGAGAGACCTGAGTTGCATCAAGGAGAACAACCAGGACCTATCTGGAGAATGCACTGACAGTCACAGAAAACAGCCTGGAAGACCTCTAGGAGGAAGAGTGCTGAAGGGTAGAAACGCCATCCAGATTGTTGGCTGATGTTTGGGAGAAGTCAATGTAACCATCCCTATCTTCCCCGCCAAGAGATGGTCGATGCCTCTCTGAAAGACTTCCTCCCAAAATGATCAGCAATATCAGGACTACAATGGGCCATTGGTCCTTTATCCCCATAGACTTCGACAGTATGCCTTGTTCTGTCATTTTTAGAGGTAGAAGGAGGACAAGATATTGTGTTTTTAAGTGGAAAACCTCTACTAGACGCTTTAAATTGAAATATAGGAAGTGCATGGACGACTAGTTCTTCTAATTTTATGGCTGGTATTTCTAACAAAAACTTGGGTGTGAGCAAATGTCAAAATCATGAGAAGTTTCTCTGATAAGATATTTTGCAATGCATGAGATGATGTATATTACAGAAGATAGTTTTAGGTGATGGCTCAGAAGGCATTAAAATATATTAAATTACACAAGGAAAAAGTCATTCCTCTTAAAATTCATTTCATTCTTTCTTATTACACCCAGGGAAAGCTCTCAGTTGCTGCTGGTCTTCTGGTAGTCCTCTAAACAGGGAGAACGCCACAGGCTTAAATACCAGGAAAGAGGTTTAGTTTGAATTTTTTTCTAATATTTTTTTTGTTTTCGTTAGATTTACTGTTATAAGTGCATTCAATGTTTAGCAAGTGATGCCTATCTCCAGTTTTATGGTATGATAGAAAGTCCTTTTTCTTAAAAAAATTAATTTTAAGAAAGTAAATTGATTAAAAAGTAAGAAATACTAGCACAGGTAATACAAAGGTCTTGTAAACACTGCGATGGTAGTTCAGGATGACAGAACTTTGGGATCACTCACCTGATGTTTATTTAAATTACAAGGCACAAACAATTCCCAGAAGATGATGTCTAATTGGTTCATCTCAGTTCTAAATCGTGACCTGAAATAACTAAGAAGTAGAGGGAGGGGTGAAACCTGAGATGCCAATATGCTCCCTCCTCTGTCTGACTTTCTCCCTCCCTCCCTGTTTAGCTTTTCAGTACACCTGTGTCTCCTTCAACTGTTCTTCAATGCCAGAATTTCACCAGAAGACAGGGGAGTCCTGTTTTATGGGGAATGGAAATAAGCTCAATGTAATAATTTTAATTAAAAACTTATTTTCATCAAACCCACAGAAATACTTAATCCATACTCCTGAAAACATCTTTAAGTTCAAAGGTCTATAATAACAAATTAATTAGCTTTGCAGTTATCATATGGTAGTGAGTATAAAATCAGTTATTTGACAGAGAAATTATAAAATGGTCTTCAATGGAAACCAAGGTGTGTACTTTTAAATGGCATGAGCTTTAGCAAAAATTAGACAGACAGACAGACAGACAGACTGGTGTACGCATACCATGTATGTATTCATATTATGCAACATGAGGAGCACTCACTGTAGACAAGGCAGTGTCCTAGCTGCTGGAGTGGACGCACAGATAAGTAAAGACAGGGCCTCGTCTAGAAGGTTGCCCAAAAGACAACGTATACAAACTTCCCAGCACAGAGCAAGTGCTAAATAAATGTTAGTTCTCTTACCCCACTTTCTCCTTTCCACATTATCATTCTTACTACAAAATGAAACAGCCTCTTGCCCTGACTGGTATGGCTTGGTGGACTGACCACCTGCCTGTGAAGCAAAAGGTCGCTGGGCAAATTCCCATCAGGGCACCTGCCTGGGTTGCGGGGCCGGTCCCCACTGCGGGTCCATGAGGGCTAACTGATGGATGTTTCTCTCCTCTTGCACATTAGTGTTTCTCTCTCCCTTCCTTCTCCCTTCCTCTTTCTAAAAACACATACATTAAAAAATCTTTAAAAAAAGAAATACAAATTGGTAGTTACAAAATAGTCACGGAGATATAAATTACAGCATGGGGAATATAATCAGCAACATTGTAATAACTGTACGGTACCAGGTGGGTGCTGGCAGTAAAATATGGTGGGGGGGCACTTAAAAAGAAGAGCTTTATGAGTTCCTTTTAAGTAAAATGAAAAGGAATGCACTGCAGGAGTCCCGGGATCCTTTCAATAATGCAAGTCATTTAACAACATGTACAAAAGATTTACCTGAACTAAAGCGAGAATTTTCAGAGTAAAGAGTTGTGTAGCCCTGTTTGTTATCCTAGCTTAAGACTGGCTGGAGGAAAGCTTTTGGAAAGCAGGGCAGAGGCCACGCCACGGGAGGCTAACAGGGCAAATGCTAGGAACTGTCTGTCCCCACACCAAGCCCCATCCTGATGTCACCCTACACTGCCAGTCCTGGCAGCTATGACCATGCAGGTTTGACGCAGATGCAGGTTTGGGAAGAGCCGGCTTTGAGGAATTCCAGTACATTCCCCACATTATTCATTCTTGATGAAGTGACAGAATTTTTGCAGGCAAGCCGCAGAGCGTAGTCATACTCCCAGGAATCCTGCTCTAGATAAGGGAACTCCACAACCCAGACACAAAGGTTCTTGAGAAGATAAGGAAGCAGAGATAAGGAAGAAAAACCTCACAGCTCAAACTAAACAACAGCTTGTGAAAATACACCTTCACATACGAACCCGTAATAAAAATTTATGAACCAGACTTTGGTTTGAGATGAAGAATAATCATGTATTTAACTTATAGAAGACTCCAGACTGTCTCCCTGAGTACAATCATGAACTCCACACAGGACAGAATTGATGCAGAGCCAACAGGAAGCAGTTCAGTTCGTTACTGTATTTTGAAGCTCCCACCTGTATACAAAAGTGAAAATATGCAAACACATAATTTCTTGATGTGTAGGTTTTCTTAAATATTGACATGAGTTAATAATTTAACTAGTTAATTTGTAAATAAAGCATAATAATATGGAGAAAATATTGTGCTATTTAAAGGTAATTACAGTATTTATAAAATTCTTCTTTCTTTTTTCTTACATTTTGCATTTTTCTTTTTACATTTTACAACTGCCAAAATGACACATTCTTACACTGCAAGTCTGTAAGACATAAAGAAGCATTAAAGGGAGAAATGCACTCAAATTATGGAGACCCCCACTGTTACATATAAAATACATATATAATAATGAAAATGACATAATGCACTTCTAGAAATATTTTTCACTTGGTAAAATATTATGTATGTTTTCCCACGTCACTATTTTAATATCTGCAGGTTATTCCATCCTATGGATGTATTACAAATTCATTTTTTTATTGTTGTTCAAGTACAGTTTTCTGTCTTTCCCCCCACCCCTCCCCACCATGCCAATCCGCCCACCTCCCTCCCCTGTTTCCACCCCGCCCTTGTCATTGTCCATGTGTCCTTTATAATTGTTCCTGTAAATCCTTCACCCCTTTCCCCTATTATTCCCTCCCCTCTCCCCTCTGATCAGGTCGGCCTGTTCTCAATTTCAATGTCTTTGGCTATACTTTGCTTGCTTGTTTGTTTTGTTGATTAGGTTCCTGTTAATGGTGAGATCACATGGTATTTGTCTTTCATTGCCTGGCTTATTTAATTCAAAATATACTACAGAAGATGGCACTTGGTAATGGGACACAAGTTTAAAGTTGCAGGTAAATGTAGTTTTTGTTAGTGTGGGTACAATCTCATTTGGAGATGAAATTTTGAGACCCTCTTGAAAAATCACACCCTGAGCCAAATGGCCTTCTTAGTACCCTAAGGTAGACCCTAGTGGAAATTAGGTGTGTCCCTCTTTCCCTCTTTTTGTCCCCTCCCCTTCCCTCCCCTCCCTTCTTCTTTTCTATTTATTTCACATTTCAAACAGACTATATATCATTATATGTTCACCTGATTAAAGAGTCTAAAAGTCTAAAAATTATTACAATGAAGTCTCCCCCACCTGTGCCCCCTTCACCCAGACAGTCCCCCCTTCCCCAATTAATGATCAACTCCTTGTATAGTGTTCCAGAGATTGTTTTTCAGTATTTATTATACACAAATAAATAACAGTACACATCTCCTCTCCTCATATTCAAATTCACAACATACTAGAGATACCCCTCTGCACTTTGTTTTATTCGTGTAATAATGTGTTTTTGAGATTCCTCCAAACCAGTATAGAAGAGCTACCTCAATACTTGCATAGTATTCCATCGTACACGTGTTGAAAAATATATTTGGTCAGTGCCCTGTAGATGAATGTGAAGGTTTCAGCCCACTATTTTATTTCATACAATGTTATAATGCCAAACAGGCCGATTTATCATTTTATTGCATAAGGAAAATTTATAGAAAAAGTAGTTAATAAGACCTCAGTTCAAACAATTACCTTCGATGATGTATAAAAAACACATTCCTACTGAAATTTTGTAACTAGAACCTACCTGGAATGGCCTCATTCTTCTCTACTCCCTTTCTGTTACCCAACTACTCCAAGGTTTCATGTCTACTGTCACCTACTCTTAAAATTTGCTTTGGCCACTGGAAAATGTGACACAACCAGACGCTTGTAAAGCGCTTGCAGAAGCAGAGTGCCTACCTGACCAAACGCTGGCTGCAGGTGCAACAAGCCCTGGTGAGGCCAGCGGAAGAGCCAGCCCACTGAACCCGGCCCCAGTGGCTGACTCATTCATCTGCTTCCTAACTATGTCTGTTTTCTCGCTGGATTCCTCCCACTATTCACTTTAAATACTGGTGTTTCACAGAGTCTTTTCTTCTAATACTACAGTTTCTCTTTAGAAAAACACAACTGCATTTGCATCTCAACTATTACCCCTATGCTTATAGATCTAAATTTGCACCTTCAGTCCCTACTTCTTTCCTGAGCATTACACAGCCAGCCATCTAAAAAGACACCCCAAACCCAGCATGTCTAAGTACAAAATTACCACCTTGCTTCACAACCACCTTCCTCTTGCATTCCTTTCTCAGTTATTGGCTTCATTTGAAAGCCCAGGAGATGAAACTAGTCATTCAGACAGACATAAAATACTTTATTCTGCATCCTAATAGCTGTCAAATCCACCCCTCTACTTTCCATCTCTATATTTTTACCTTAGTTTAGTCTCTGGTCATCTTTCACTGGACTACCTTTTAATGGCCTCCAACTCCAGAACAGGTGTCATAAACTGAAACACCTACAGGTTCCAGGCAAGTGACTTAACTAAGTAAAACTGATCAGGTGTAGATATTTTGATGTGGGGACAAACTGGACAACACATGCTTTTATCAAGCATTTCCAGATCTTTAAAGTAGGTGCAGAACATGGGCTGCCAGATTTAGCAAATTAAAATTCAAGATTCCCGTGCAACATCTGGGACATATTTAAACAAAAAAATTATTCATTGCTTAGCCAAAAATTCAAATTGAACCACGGGTCCTGTGTTTTCTCTAACAACCCTACCCAGACACTATTTCCAAGATAAGAGGAAGGAAGGTAGAGGTGACTGGAAATACATAACAGTTGATGAAGCTGAAGAGCTAGGCTGTTGTCTCAGGAAGGTTTCTGGTTGATCTCGGGAGACAGAAAAGTCAAAGCAGGGAGGGTACCAGTAACCGTGTTAGAAGTTTGTGTAGTGGATACCAATTGGATTGTGCATCTATTGTGGGTTGAAATGTGTCCTTCAAAAAGGTACGTTTAAGTCCTAAGTGCTGGTCCCTGTAAACGTGCCTTTATTTGGAAATAGGGTCTTTGCAGCTGTATCCAAGTTAACATGAGTTCATACAGAATCCAATAATTGGTATTCTTATAAAAACAAAGAAATTTGAACACAGAGGCACAGAGAGGAGAATGCCATGTAAACGCACAGGCAGGGATTGGAGTGGCACAGCACACACCAAAGAACACCAAGGACTGCTGGCAACTCATAGAAGCTACAAGAGATAAGGAAGGATTCTTCCTTTGAGACTTCAGAGAGAGCATGGGCTTTGATTTTGGACTTCTAGCCTCCAGACCTGTGAGAGAAATTCTGTTGTTTTTAGCCACTCAGTTGGTGGTAACTTGTTATAGCACCACTAGGAAACTAACCCCTAGGAAACTATGACCTAACCCTTTTCCTCTGCAACCGACATGGATAGAGGGTTGCAGCAATTCTGGTATGTGATTGGTCTGAGGCAGGAGTAACAGGAATTAAACCAGTTACTGCGGCTGAACCAGTGTCTCTTCCCCTGGTTTGCCATTATGGGATGTTGGCCCTTCTCCAGATAACTGGACCTCAACTACGTGAACTTGGGAACCTCTGTCCTATTCCAAAGTCTGGAGATGCAAAGCCAGCCCATCTGCAGAGATGTGACCAGCTCTGATCATAAATGAGTTCATAATTCCATTTTATGCTTGTGGCCCAGCACACATCTTTGCCCTTGGGTTTCTAAGATGGACATCTGCTCTTATAATAAATTTGCATCTTCCCCATAAACTAGCTTGAGTTGGTTTCACTTAAGATCTCTCTCTTACCACCTACCAGAAGACCCATCCCACACAGTGTAGAACTGCCTCTGTGGAGAATGGAAAAGAGTTCATCTAGGTAGATGGACTAATTTTCTAGGGCTGGGGTAATCAGGTATCACAAACTAGGTAAGGCTAGAAGTCCAAAATCAAGGTGTTGGCAGGGATGGTTCCTTTTGATAGCTCAGGGAAGGATTCATTCCAGGGCTCTCTCCTTGGCTTGCAAATGGCCATTTTCATGTGTGTTTGCTGTTCTCTCTGTATGCATGTTTCTCTCCAAATTTCCAAACTTTTTATAAAGACATCAGTCATATTAGACTAGAGGTCACCCTAATGACCTCATTTAGACCTCATCACTTCTGTAAAGACCCTCTCTCCAAATAATGTCACATTCCGAGGCACTAGGGGTCAGGACTCCAACATACTCAACATATATATTTTAAAGAGACACAATTCAACCCATAAGAGCAGGAGTCCCATGTAAGACTAGAAGTCCTGTGAGATTTACAAAAACGTATTAAGATCAAACAAGGGGCAGGTTATTTTTGACAATGGCCCCACCTTGTTTTCAAAGTACAGTTGGGATTTAAGGTCAAAGAAAACTGTACCAACCCTAATGTCACCAAAGACTTAAGCACAGAAACTTGGCATAATCCTCTTTGCTTCTCTCAGCACTCATTGCAACTTCAGTGCTCTTAAAATACCCTCCTCAGACCTCAGAGGTCACACTGCTAAACTCACAAGGTTTCACTTTGTTTTGGTTACCATCTTTGATTTTAAAACTTTTACATTTAAAGACAGTTATCAATGAAGGGCAGGCCAGCATGCTAGTCAGGCAGGAGTTTGCAAGTTATTGGGTTGGCCAAAAAGTCTGTTTAGGTTTTCCTATAAAATAAAAGACACTTTTTTATTTTCACCAATAACCTCATTGATTTGGATATTTTGACTATATCAGCTATCTCCTGCATGGTATAATGTTGATTGTTTTCAATTAATGTCTTGGTTTGATCACTAACAACTTCAACTGGTCCACCTGACCATTAGCATCATTGTCCAGCAAGAAATCTCCAGCATGAAACTTCACAAACCACGTTTGACACATTTGATCTGTTACAGCACCTCCTCCACACACTGCACAAATCTTTTTGCATGCTTTAGTTATGTTTTTACTTTTGTTGAAATAATAAAGCATAATATACTGAAAATGTTGCCTATTTTCTTCCATCTTCAGTATTAAAATGGCTACACAAAAATTTGTCAATTTCGATAAGCTTTTTAAATGCACACTAATATGACAGCTGTTGCAAAACAATCTAACAAAATTGTTTTGAATGAAGTTAAAGACAACTAAGCACTACTACAAGCCATCTTATGAAAATAAAAACAAATGAACTTTTTGACCAACCCAATACTTTCAGGGTCAGAGGTAGAAAGGGGGCTCCTAGTCTAAATCTAATTTCCAGGAGTTGAAATAAACTTGAAACTTCACTTTTTTATGTACTCATTTTAAATTTTCTCTGCAGATAAGTACATTTCTAAGAAATTTCTATGACTCAAGAAATGCCAAATTTAAAGAGAGATAGCTGAATGGAGACTCTTATAAACGTCTTCAAAGGGTTTCTAAATATCTTAACAGGTTCTCTAAGATTTTGTGTCTGCTCCTCAAATTTTAGGGCAGAAACCTACTTAGACAAAACTCATGCTCACCCAGCTGACCAAAGACTGCAGTGTAAACCAGAAT
This sequence comes from Glossophaga mutica, assembly GCA_039655065.1. NCBI lineage: Eukaryota > Metazoa > Chordata > Mammalia > Chiroptera > Phyllostomidae > Glossophaga > Glossophaga mutica. The sequence goes on along the minus strand of CM077304.1, from coordinate 15,999,370 downwards.
GTCATCTCTTTACCCATGCAAGGGTGTCCAACCTGTGGCCTGTGGGCTGCATGCTGCCCAAGATGGCTATGAATGCAGTCCAACATGTAAATTCACCTTTTTTTTTTCTCATTGGTTTTCCTTAGTGTTTATGTATTTAATGTATCTTCTTCCAGTGTGGCCCAGAAACGCCAAAAGGTTGGACACCCCTGAACCATTTAGGGAAGACTGTACTCATGGGTGCCATTCAGGAAAGCCCCTTTGCAAGAATCCGGTGGATCCAAGTTGCAGCAGGTGTGAACCGTGATGGATACTGGAGTACAGCCTTCATCTCTCCTCCAGGACTGAAGCACACACCCCCTCAGCTGTGGACACTGTGATGGCTAACGGTCCCACCATCCCCAGGAGAAGAGCGCCCCTTCACCCAAGCCCATGCCCTCATCTCAGGAGCAACCTGCATACTTCACCTGGTTGATGCTGTGGTGAAAGCCTTGGTCTCTTGCTCTCATTCATGGCTCCAGAAGTCCCTGTAGGATTAACCTAGGCCTTTGTTATGGTAGCCTTGTAGCCCAACTTCTCTCTCTGCTTCGTTTATTACTCTATTTATTGCTTCATTTATTACTCCAGAGGTATTAATCCTGAGAGCCCTCCAACAAATTTCCTGCACATAAAACTCCATCTCAGAGTCTGCTTCCCAGGGGACCTGGGAAAACTCATCATAAACGGAGGTTCTGGTACTGTCATTTTGACCAAACATAAAAGGGGTAATAAATACAATAATCATGACTGCTACTATTTATTTGGCAGGGCCTGGACAAGATCCTGGGGGTGAAAAATAATTATAATCATTCTCCTCCCCTTAAGGAGCCTACCAGTAGATATTCTAACATAAATACACAGGCACAGGGTAGAGATATCATGTGGAAGCTCAAGACGGGTCAAGGAAGATTTCTTAGAGAGGATGCCTTAATAGGGCTTTTGAGAGATTAGTAAGAGTTCACCAAGAAAAGATAAGAAAAAATTCCAGATAGATGAAAGCATGAGCCATGTGGTCAGGTCCGTCATAATTATTGCTTAATTCACCAAAATGTGGACCTGACCATAAGAACTTTTATGCCACCACGTTCAGCTCAATCAGTAAACCAGTCACAATGATAAATGGAAGGAGTTAGCAGGTGGGTGGAGTAGCACCACAGTATTCTCCGTGCTTAGGTCTTAAACCTTTAGAAATTGAGAAGAGAAGTGAGAATGAAGAGGGAGGGCAGTAACGTCACCCTCCAATGTGTGACTTTGCTGTGTTCTTTACTTGGACACTGCCCTGAGATCTTCCTTTGAGCCATCTGTTGGTCCATTCCACATCTTTATCAAGGGGCATCAGGGAATCCTTTCCTCTGGACACATGCTTTCCTCCTTGTCCCAAGGTCTTGTCAAGTCTTCTTGCCCTTCTGTCCTACCTCAAGGCCTCATTTATCCTTTCTAGCATATGACTCAGGTAACTAGGAAATTGGGGTCATCCAGTCTCCCTTTGGGAGAGAAAGGGCTTCAGGTCCTGTACTTGGGGGAAAGGGATGGAGGAAACAGCTCCTTCATTCCCCACCTGAGAGAGAGACATTCAGAAGTCAAACCAGTCTTTTTCTCACATTGGCCTCTTCTTACAATATAACTCAGATGTTCTGGTACGTAACTGTTCTAAACTTTTCCTTCTCAACACAGGCTTGTGCTCTCTCTCTCTCTCTCTCTCTCTCTCTCTCTCTCTCCTCGCTCCCCAGGAAGAGACATCTGACACATGAAAGAAGAGTTGGAGATGCCCCAACAAAGAAGTGATGAGCCCGTGTTGAAACCCTGGTGTGGACTACGAAGCCCATGGATTTTTCACAACACTGCTGTGAGGAATGAGGGCAGGACAGAAAACCAACATGCGGAATTTTCTACGTGCCGGTCCAGTGTTGTGCATTTTACATGGTTCACATCACCTAATTCTTCCAACAACTCTACAAGGCTACAAAGAAGATATAAATATAAACTTAAGAGCAATCCTTCTAAACCAATTCCACCAAAATGCCTTCAGCATGCAGAGGAGGGCCAGCTCCCAGCCTTGTGTGATCCAGGGAAGTAGCTGTGAACAGATGCTACAAACAAGAAATATTTATGCAGCCTCATGTTTCTTCTATAATTTCATTTAAAAATGTATGTTTCAGCCCTGGCTGGTGTAGCTCAGTGGATTGAGCACGGGCCTGAGAACCGAAGGATCGCGGTTCGATTCCCAGTCAGGGCACATGCCTGGGTTGCCAGGCCAGTTCCTGGCAGGGGACATACAAGAGGCAACCACACATTGATGTTTCTCTCCCTCTCTCCTTCCCTTCCCCTCTAAAGATAAATAAATAAAATCTAAAAGGAAAAAAAAGTACTTAAAAAATCTTTAAAAAAAAATTTATGTTTCATGCTAAGCGAAATAAGCCAGGCAGTTAAAGACAAATACCATATGATCTCACCTTTAACAGGAACCTAATCAACAAAACAAACAAACAAGCAAAATATAACCAAAGACACTGAAATTGAGAACAGGCTGAAAGTCACCAGAAGGGAGAGGGGAGGGAATTTCAGGGGAAAAGGGGAAGGGTTTACAGGAACAAGTATAAAGGACACATGGATAAAAACTATGGGGGGTGGAAATGAGAGGGAGGTGGGGAGGGCTGGGGTGGTGGGCTGGGGTGGGAGTAAAAGACAGAAAACTGTACAAGATCAACAATTAAAATTAAAAATGATGGAAAAATAAAATAAAAGAAAATCGTAACAAAAAAATTTAGGTTTCAATTCCATATAATGTTTAATATTTATTTCTATTTTAAAAAGTGATGTTCTTTCCCCTTAAATTCTCAGGTGAAATTGACATCCAGAAAAAGAGTCCTCATTTATGTTGTAGCTTTCTTCACCTTGCTTTTTTTTTAAATATATTTTATTGATTATGCTATTACAGTTGTCCCATTTTCCCTTCACTCCCCTCCACGCTGCACACCCCCTTCCACCCACATTCCCTCCTTTAGTTCATGTCCATGGGTCATACATGTAAGTTCTTTGGCTTCTACATTTCCTGTACTGTTCTTGCCCTCCCCTTTTGTATTTTCTACCCACCATCTATGCTACTTATTCTCTGTACCTTTCTCCACTCTCCCCACCTCCCACTACCCTGTTGATAACCCTCCACGTGATTTCCATTTCTGTGGTTCTGTTCCTGTTCTACTTGTTTGCTTAGTTTGCTGTTGTTTTTGTTTTAGGTGTGGTTGTCAATGATTATGAGTTTGCTGTCATTTTACTGTTCACATTTTTTATCTTCTTTTTCTTAGATAAATTCCTTTAACATTTCATATAATAAGGGCTTGGTGATGATGAACTCCTTTAACTTGACCTTATCTGAGAAGCACTTTATCTGCCCTTCCATTCTAAATGACAGCTTAGATTATTGCTGGATAGAGCAATCTTGGATGTAGGTCCTTGACTTTCAGGACTTGGAATGCTTCTTTCCAGCCCCTTCTTGCCTGCAAGGTTTCTTTTGAGAAATCAGCTGACAGTCTGATGGGAACTCCTTTGTAGGTAACTGTCTTCTTTTCTCTTGCTGCTTCTAGGATTCTCTCCTTAATTTTAATCTTGGGTAACGTAATTATGATGTGCCTTGGTGTGTTCCTCCTTGGGTCCAACTTCTTTGGAACTCTCTGAGCTTCCTGGACATCTTGGTAGTCTATTTCCTTTGCCAGATTGGGGAAGTTCTCCTTTATTATTTGTTCAAATAACTTTTCCACTTGTTGCTCTTCCTCTTACTCTTCTGATACCCCTATAATTCAGATTTTGGGTTGTTTAAAGATGTACTGGAGGTTCCTAAGCCTCTCCTCATTTTTTTAAATTCTTGTTTCTTCCTTCTTTTCTGTTTGGTTGTTTCTTTCTTCCTTCTGGTCCACACTGTTGATTTGAGTCCCAGTTTCCTTCCCATCACTGTTGGTTCCCTGTACATTTTCCTTTATTTCAATTAGTGTAGCCTTCATTTTTTTCATCTAATTTGCTACTAAATTCAACCAATTCTGTGAGCATCCTGATTACCAGTGTTTTGAACTGTGCACCTGATAGGTTGGCTATCTCTTCATCGCTTAGTTGTATTTTTTCTGGAGCTTTGATCTGTTCTTTTGTTTGGGCCTTTTTTTTATTCTTATTTTTGGCTTGATGCACCTGTTACGCAGTGAGGGGAGGAGCCTTAGGTGTTCTCCAGGGTGGAGTAACACTCGTGGCTGGGTTGTGACGCTGTATGTGGGGGAGGGGTCTGAGAGGGAACAACAGCACTTGCTCCACTCTCTGCCAGATTTCAGTCACCTCCCCCACTTCCCACAAGCAAATTGGGCCCTTCTAGCGCTGATTCCCACGTGGGTGGGTTTGTGTACATTCTAACACCCTGTGGGTCCCTCCATCGAACTCTCCTGTGAGGCTGGGAGTTTCTCCCTCTGCCTCAACCCCTACAAGTGTTTTCAATTGGTGGTTTGAAGCTTTATTTCCCCATGCTGGGGCCCTGGGTTGCATAGTTCCTCCCAGTCTGCAGTTGTTCCTCCCGGTTTATCTGCATGCGAGTGTGGGGCCACCCAGTCCACAATGCTGCCTTGCCGGGCAGCTGCAGCCTTGTGTTCCCCGCTCCACAGTCTGCTGCCTCACTGGGTCCACCAGCCACTGACTTGCCTGCCCTGGTCCTCCAGCTACCGCCATGTCGCAAGTCCTCTCTGCCTGGCTGCCTGTCTCCACCCCTCCTACCGGTGTGGATGAATGTATCTTCTTTAACTCCTTGGTTGTCGGACTTCCATACAGTTCAATTTTCTGTCAGTTCTGAGTTTTTGTTTTTTTTTAAATTGTTATTGTCCTTCTTTTGGTTGTGTGAGGAGGCACAGTGTGTCTACCTACGCCTCCATCTTGGCCAGAAGTCCTCACCTTGCTTCTGATGCATCACTAAGTAGACATCTTAGTCATCAGCAATGAGTTTATAAAGGAACATACGTCAGCAAGCAGCAGGATGTAAGTTGCATGGGAAGGTAAACTTTGCCTGTCTTATTTACTATAGTATCCCCAGAATATAGAAGAGTGTCTGAACACAGCAAGAGCTCAAACAATACTTACGGAATGATAACAAGAGGCACTCCCTGGAGTGTCGGCTTTTTATAAATAGCTGGATCACTCTCTTAATTGCTGTCTCCATTTGAAAAATTGATAAACAATCTGTGCAACTGCATACTATGCAAATATTATCTGTATTGTTGTGTTAAGATAAGTCAGGATAAGTCTAAATTAGTCTTATTGCCCAAGTTAGGGATTTAGCCCCTCTCTTGTCAAGACTCAATTTTGATTCTTGTTTTCTTTCAATGAGAAGGATATTGAGGACACAAGAAATAGCAGATGGATCAATAGGCACTGCTCCACCTTGGCTCCCTATGACATGCTTCACTAAGCTATACACAGGCATTAGCCGCACTGCTTCCGTCTCTCAGCCGGGGTGAGAGTCCTCAACCATCCACACAGTGGCCTTGTTGCCTATTTGAATCAACCCAGTTATTTTTTTTCCTAACAAGATGGATCAGAGAGGGCTACTTGAGGTATTTTGCACCCTTTTATTATCTCCTCTAGGGCAGAAGTTACGGGCTTTTAAGAGTATCTGTGATGATCTGAATGTCTGTGTTCCGCTCCAAAATTCACACGGTGAATCCCTAAACTCCAGTGTGATGTTATTAGGAGTTGGGCTTTTAGAAGTAATTAGGTTTGAGTGAGGTCATGAGAGTGGAGCCCCCACGATGGGGTTAATGTCCGTAAAGAAGAGGGAGAGAACAGAGCTCTCTCTCCACCGTGTAAGGACACAGCTGGAAAGTAGCCATCTGCGAACCAGGAATAGAGTTCTCACCAGGAACCAAATCTGTTGGCACCCTGATCTTGGACTTCCATCCTTCCAACTGTTAGAAAATAAGTGTCTGTTGTTTAAGCTACCCAGTCGATGGTATTTTGTTATAACAGCTCAAACGAAGCAATATCCAATTGCAAATCTGTTTTTGCCTTGCTTTGAATCCAAAGGGATGTTTCTTCGTATTTTCTATACAACTGTTAAAAGAAAACAAGCATGATTTTTAAACAAAGGGACTTCAAGAAGGGGATTTGTTGATGTTACTTGTTTTCTTTCCTTATAGCAGCTAAGTGTTCTTTCTTTGGGAAAGGGGCACCAAAATTGTGGAATAACTTAATAACAACAGACAATTGTCACAGTGTGTTAATCTCAACTGTTTCCCATGACAAGGAAAATGTATTACCTGGCCTTGCCATGAAAGACTTTCTCAGGAGATTCCCATAACAATGGCCTACTGTATTTTTTAAAAGCAGGTTATGAAATAGTATGTATTATAATATTATATTTTAATACATATTTAGAGGCATAAAGTGTTCTGGAAGGATACGCTCAAGGTTGTTAACAGAAGTTACAACTACATATTGAAATTATGTATTTTTTCTTGTTGCTTATCTAAATATTTTAATTCTTGTGCTATAAAAAGGTATGCTTTTCTAACAAGACAGTTTCGTAATAAAGTATTTCAACCACTAAAATAACCCAAGATTTTAAAAAGCCACATTAAACAGCTTCCTAGAATAGCAAAATTGCACTTAGAGTTTGTGCTTTCAGAAAGGGGTAAGAAAATTAACATTTTTTAAGTACTTGCTATGTTTCAGCAATTCTGCAAGGTTAATGCTATTATCTCCATTTTACAAATGAGAAGACTTGAGGTTCAAGGAGGTTATGTAAATAGCCTGCACCGCAGACCCAGGACGAAGGAGAACCAGGATTAAAGCAGATTCATCTGATCTCAATGGCCACTCTCTCCACCTGACTGGACGGCTTCCAGCACAACGTAATAGAAAGTGCTGGAGACCTGGTTTTACTCGTCACCATTCGTGGTGCCTGTATACGATAAACAGGCCATCAATAATGGCTGCACCTATGTTGCTCCTGAGCCAAGTTCCTTTCTTATAGCTCAGGTATTCGACGGAAGGAGTACCATCGAGTCAGGCTCACTCACCCTGAGCAAAGACAATGTGTCAGATTCTTGTTACAACATCAGTGCAAAGTGCTGCATCTTTCCAAACTAAATGTAGCTTACAATCTTTCTGTTTGAGGTGAAAGCCCGTTGAAGCTCTTTAATAATTCTGACATATACATGCGCTTAAGGGAAGCACCTCTACATTATGATCCACTGACAACTGCCCTCTTATTTTAACAACTGGCAAAACATCACAGCATTGCCTCCATTGTCCTTTGTTTTCCTGTCCCATTGCCTGTTTTTTCAAGCGTGAATATGACTTTGATTCCCATCACAGCAAGGAGCTATGGGCCAGTTATTTATGATCTCTCCCTGCCGTCACATCACTTCTGTGAAGAACATAATTGCTAAACACTGTTTTCCCATCATTAAAAAGGACACAGTGGGGCACTGCATGCTGTATCTCCTGGAATACATTTGGAAAAGTGGCAAGTGCAGAGTTGTTGGCAAGGAGTCAGCACTGTAGGTGGAGGAGAACCGAACTCTGAACAGAACGTGGACGAGTGCTGACACTTAGGGAGGGGAGGAAGACTACGTGGAACATGTGCTGATGGAGGGGAAGTACCTGCATCACAACAAGGACTATTTGTGAAGCTCCTAGAATGGGCAAGACCTTGGGCCAAGTGCTCCACACGTGCTATGTGATTCATTCCCACAAGCAGGAGCTGATCCAAGCTGTGCGTGTCTCTAAAGATTATACACTTTGGGGTGGGGACAGGGGTGTTGTAATTACAAAATTAAACATACAACATGCCTAAGGCACCCCGTTGAGGGGCCCATATTAGTGAGGTGTCCTGATACTTCAAGTCCATAGCTTCATGTTAAACCCATAAGCCCTCTCAAGTAGTGTTATCCATCCTAAATATAAGGAAGTTCAACTAGGTTAAGAAACTTGCCCAGTCACCGAGCTACCAAGTGGCAGAGCAAGGAATCTAACCAGGCTCCCAAAATACTTAAAGAATTGCTTAGAGCCCTCACATAAGCAATTCATGAGGACAAACTCCCTTGAAAGAGCAGTGTGACACCTTGATGTGGTTCTGAGAGTTTCCTGGCAGGACCCAGCCTCTGCCAGAACCCGCAGGGCTTGGGCGTGTGGAGTCCTGCCAACACCTCTGCAGGAATTTGCATCTTTGAGATTCAAAGAGTCTGTAAGGAAAGCTGCTGTTGAGGGAGAAAGATGGGTTTTGATGACTCTGCTCTTTGTATCTACAAACCAAAAAGTAGGGGAGAGAAGAATATTTTTAAGACACACATTTAATTTAGCCACAGTCCTGGATAAGAAGATACCAGTGTTCAAAGCTGGATGCAGCCACGCGCTGGTAAACCAGTTTGGGGGGCAGAGGGAGTCCCATTTCATAGCATATGCCAATTTCTATGATGTCAACATTTCCATATTCATAAGATATAGGCTTCAAGATCCTAATGGTTGTCTGGCCCACAAAATTCCTGAGTATTTAGTAATCAAGCCCTTACAAGCAGGTGCATGCTGTTCCAGCACACCATGAGGGGGATGTTCGATTTGGCCTGGAGGGTCAATCACCTTAAGTCCTTCAGTTATGAAGATCTTCCTTAAAACTCAAAGGCCAATATTCTTGGCTCTGAAATCTTGTTTGGTTGGCACTACGGAAAGAGGACTTAAGATTAATTGGAAGGTCTCGAGAATGGCAGGGAAGTGAGCTAGGGGTTTTTCATGACCCATTACAAAACCTTCCTGCAACGCGTGCTCAGCTGCTGGTGCAGAGGTGAGCCCGCAGCCCCTTCCCTTCCTGGTCACTGTACCCATTGACTCCCCCCTCAAGCCTTGACTATCCATGCCCCTCACCCCCGAAGGAACTACAACAGCCAATGATAGGACAAGTCAAATCTCATTTTACAGACAGGTGAGGGAGGCCCACGGAAAAGGAAAATGATAAAGGTCATATAGCATTTTAAATACTAGAAGTGAGACTAAAATAACTTAAGTGTTCTGACTGGCTGTCTGTAATCCTTTCCAACACCTTGCTGTTTAAGCAATTAAACCTTACAATAAACATTTCACGATGATATCTTTGAACATTACCGTATCTTCCAGATTAATTTTGTAACAACATCAGGAAAGTGATAATTTGGCTGCTTGGGGCCCTGACTCATTTCCTCTGCCTCTGCCTTTTTCAGTTTTCTGAAGCTGTAAACACTCATCACTGCACAGGAAAGCTCAGGGCTGCCTAATTCAAAGACTACCTAGATCCCCCACAAAAAACAGAGCCTCAGACACAGGCCTGCACAGAGGTAGTTTATTTTGAGACATAACCCAAGGAAGCAGGGAAAGACAATACAGGTGTGTATCAAACTCTGGGCAACTGGGACTTACCCCAGTGGGACCCCATGAGGAGTCTTGCAGAAGGCCTTTCAGAATTAGGGGATTCCAGCAATGTGGTACTTTCAGTGCGAAAACAAGACAAGTCCTGGGAAAACTAGGATGAGTTGGTCCCCCTATCAGAATCATCTGCCCAACCACCAGAAGAGAGAAGCATTTCTCCATTAGCTCCCATCCTTCAGCAGTTAAGTTACCCCATGAGATGCCAACTCTCTTGCACTTGCCCATTCGCATGTGTGGAACTCACAGCACATTTCTTCATGCATCCAAAGAAGTGGAGTGAGCGTAGTCCCAGAGCAGAACGAGACATAGTGCACCCGACATGAGGGACTCGGGTCACTGGTGCTGCAGCAGGAGCTGGGGTAAAGTGAGGCTGACAGGATGTGCACAAGGAGCACCCAGTGAAAGGTGTGCAGACAGCCTTGGTCCCTGGGCGGATGGGAGTTCATTACCAAGTGAACCCTATGGGACCTGGAATATGGTGACTCCCCAGGCTGTCCTTTCATGCATCTACCCATGACAAGATGTTGAGCCTTACTGGTTTTCCTTCCTTTCTTCCTTCCTTCCTCCATCACCTCCTCTTTTCCTTCTTCAATGACTACTTAGTGAGTACCAGCACTATCCAGGGACTATTCTAGGTACTTGAGATACAAAAATAACTTAACAACTTAACACAATCTTTGTCCTCAAGAAACGTGTGGATAAGGACAATCATTAAACACACAGTTATAATACAATATAAGCCTGGCAGAGAAATGAACAGGAGGGGAAGGAGAGAAGAAAGGCTTCACATAGGAAGTAACATCTAAGGATGACGATGATAACAACAACAGATTACTGTAGCGGGATTCTGACTATTTAACAGGAGATGATTTAAGGTGTTTATAGGACTAACACATTTAATTCGCACAACAGCCCTATGAAAGAGATGCTATTGTTATCCATGATTCAGAAATGACAAAGCTGAACTATTGAAAAATTAAGTAGGTTTTCCAAGGTTCAAGGCCCACTGTCACAGACTGATAGCTATTCACCAAAACCTATTTTCTCTTCTTCCTGGGCACAGAGCTAGACCACATTTCCCAGCTTCCTTTGCAGTTAGGCATAGCCAAGTGACTGAATTCTAGCCAATGAAATCTAAGCAGAAAAGAGGTGCACTGCTTCCAGGCCAGACCCATTAAAACTTCCCATGTACACCCTCCCCCCGCCCCCATTTGCTTTTCCCCTTCGGAATGTCTGGAGAGGGTAACATTGAAAAGAATATGTTGAAAATGGCTGCATCTCTATCAGTCTGTATCCCTGAGTACAGAAGGGGTTGTCTCACTGACTGTTTGATGGCCCAGCACTGTTATTTGAGCAAAAACCAAAAACAACTAAAACTAAAACAAAAAAAAACTCCAACAAACTTTTATTGTATTTGGGCCATTGTAGATCTTTGAGACTTTCTTGTTTTGGCAACAATTGCACCTGTTTTGTGACTCTTAATGCAGAGAATCTACTTTAATTAATACAGACACATATGAAAAAGTGGCAGAGAATCAGGCTGCAAAGGTAAATGAAGGAGATAAGATATAAAAAATTTGTATCTATTTTTTCCACAAGTACAAATGAAGATGGAGCATGAGCGGGGAAAATGGGTAGCTATGTATCCAGTTGGGTAAAGAGATTTGAGGGAGGTCATCCCTAATATATACTCATTTTATGAGCAATAAGCAGCAGAGTTGTCGTCTTGAGGGTGTGCTGGGTGTGCAGGCATGTGGGCAGGCTGGGGGGAGGGGGCAGGTTGAGAGCATGAGAAAGATGGTGAAGGTTGATAATGTGAGAGGCAGCCCTTAAAGACCAGACTTGGAGCTTGTATCAGTCAGGTTCCTAGAGGGAAAACAAGTACAATTCTAGGCCTGTCAAGTAGAAAGGAAACTAGGTGCTTACCTGAGAAGCAAAGTTAAGGGCGATCTCCACTAGCTTTCAGTTTCATTGCCTCAGAGCCATAGAGCTGCTGCCATACAACTCAGAAGCTTACAGGAAACTGCTGCCAACCTCAGAAACCTCCACTGTCCCAAGGCAGTGAAACGGCAGTGCAATATAGTGACAACTGAAAAAACTCACATTTGAGAAGCCTATTTGGGCATTTTAAAAATGTAACCGTGACTTCTGATCAAGATGACAACATAGGTAACATAGCTTGCCTCTTTGTACAACCACATCAAAATTACAACTAAATTATAGAAGAACCATCAGTCAAAATCACCAGAAATCGAGGTGAATGGAAGTCTGACAACTATGGAATTAAAGAAACCACATCCATCCAGACTAGTAGGAGGGATGGAGATGTGGAGGAGGCTGGCTCTATACCCACATGTGGTGGATAAAAATTTGGGAGGGATATCTCGGGAGCGAGGAGTCCCAGCCCTACACTAGGCCCCAGAGCCCAGGGTCCCAGTGCCAGGAAGATAAGCCACCCAACTTCTGGCTGCAAAAACCAGTGGGGATTGAGTCAATGGAAGAAACTTCTGGAGTCCCAGCAGTTCCTCTTAAAGACATGGACTTACTCGGATTCACTCCCTCTGAGCTCTAGCACCGAGGTAACAGTTTGAAAGGCACCAGTGGCGTACGGGGAGGAGCTGAAGTATCTGGCATCAAGGAAAGAGCTGGTGGACAGCTTTCTCTCAGGCAGAGGCTATTGTCCCTTTTCCGAACCCTAGCCCCACCGGGTCACAAAGTTGGCAGGCAGGTGGGTGCCATATCTGAGACTCCATCAACTTGGCTAACACTGTTTGCCCCACCCTGGAGATCCCCTGGGGCTCTGTCCCACCCAACTTATAGATGTTAATAGTGGCATTTCCATATGAGTGGCTGATCTTGGCTCAAGTTTCACAACTTCCTAAATCCTTTAGGAAGAAAGAGCTAGCCTCAGTGGGCCCCCAGCCCTCCAACCGCTTACTAAGTGGCCCCAGGCCTAACACTAGCAGCAGCCAATTTAGATTCTCAGCTTGGCTTTACCTGGGAATCTCCAAGCCCAGCACAAGTAACAGCCATCTCAGATTGCTCTATAGCTCAGGCAGGGTGGCCCTGGGCAAATCACTAATGGGGGCTGACCTAGGCTTGTACCACCCAGCAAAGCCAGGGCCTGCATACCCAGTGGACAGCTATAGACCACCTGGAGTACCACCACCCTGCCCCCACATAGTTGATCCTCCACGGAGGGCAGAGGTTGGTGGTCAGTGGTCACAGCCAGTCTCTGAAGCTGACTAGCCTGGGTAAATCCCTTCCATTGATCTGCCAACAACAATCAAGGCTCAATTACATGAGGAAGGTGTATTCAGCCCACATGAAAACCACACCTCAAGTACCCAGCTTGAATATTAGGGGAGGCTGTGCCACTGGATCCTACAGGACACCTACTACATTAGGACACACTACCAAGACGGTGAGTCATAGTAGCTCTACCTAACACATAGAAACAAACACAAGGAGGCTGCCAAAATAAAGAGACAAAGAAACATGGTCCAAATAAAAGAACAGATGAAAACTCCAGAAAAGGAACTAAACAAAATGGAGATAAACAATCTATCGGATGCAGAGTTCAAAACACTGGTTATAAGGATGCTCAAGAAACTTAGCGAGGACCTCAATAGCATAAAAAAGTTCCAGTCAGAAATGAAGGGTACACTAATTGAAATAAAGAAAAATTTACAGGGAAACAATAGTAGAAGCTGAGAATTAAATCAATGATTTGGAACATAACAAAAAAACAACCACCACCAATCAAAACAACAAGAAGAAAAAAGAATCCAAGAAAACAGGATAGTATAAGCAGCCTCTGGGACAAATTCAAGCATTCCAATAGTCACATCATAGTGGTGCCAGAAGGAGAAAAGAAAGAACAATAAATTGGAAATCTATTTGAAAAAATAATGACTGTAAACTTCCCTAATATGGTAAAGGAAATAGACATGCAAGTCCGGGAAGCACGGAGAGTCCCAAACAAGGTGGATGCAAAGAGGCCCACTCCAAGACACATCATAATTAAAATGCCAAATGTTAAAAATAAAGAGTGAATCTTAAAAGCAGTAAGAGAAAACAGTTAGTTATTTACAAGGGAGTTCCTGTAAGACTGCCAGCTGATTTCTCAAAAGAAACTTTGTAGGCTAGAAGGGATTGGCAAGAGATATTCATAGTCATGAGAAGCAGGGACCTAGAGCCAAGATTGTTCTACCCAGCAAAGATATCATTTAGAATCAAAGGGCAGATAACGAGCTTCCCAGAAAAGAAAAAACTAAACGAGTTCATCCTACCAAATCATTATTGTGTGAAATGTTCAAGGGACTTATTTAAGAAAAAGAAGAGGATCAAAACTATGAACAATAAAATGGGCATAAATACACGTATATCAACAACTGAATCTAAAGAACAAACAAAGCAAACATGAAGAACATAGACAGAATGATGGGTATGGAGAGAGTCTTGATGGTTGCCAGATGGGAGGGGGATTGAGGGATGGGTGAAGAGATGAAGGGATTGAGAAGTAAAAATAGGTGGTTACAGAATATTCATGGGGATGTAAAGTACAATATAGTAAACTAAAGAACTTATATGCATGACCCATGAACATGAACAATGATGCGGGGATTGTCTGAGGGAGTGGGGGATGCTGGGTAGAGGGGTAAAGGGGGGAAATCAGGACACCTGTAATAGCGTAATCAATAAAACATAATTAAAAAATATAACTGCAAATTCCTTAAAATTATTTCCATCAAGATGTGATCTATGTCCTTTCCCCTTGCATCTGAGTAAGCTTAGGATTGCTTTGATCAGTGGAATATGGTAGAAATGAAGCCATGTGACTTCTAAGGATAGTTCAGAAATGGCCATAAAGAGCCTGTCTCACGTGCTGAGAACACTGATTTTAGGACCTAGAATCACCATGTAAGAAGTGTGACTACTCCAGGCCACCATGTTGTAAGGAAGCACAAGCCACATGGAGAGGTTGGCAAGAGGAGGTAAGAGGGTCAGAGAAAGGAATGAGTCAATGGAAGCAGAGAGAGGGAAGGAATATAATGATAGAATCAGAAGTTGGAGTGATGTGGGTCAGGGGCCAAGAAATGTTGGCAGCCTCTAGAATCTGAAGAAAGTTAGGAAACAGATAGCTTTCTAGAGCCTCCAGAAGGAATGGAGTCCAGCTGATCCATTTTAGACTTCTGACCCCCAGAACAAATGAAGCTTTAAGCCACTAAATTTATGGTAATATGTACAGAAATCAACAAATACAATGCCCAACTCTGAGTATACCCTCAGTAAACATTTACTAGTAAATACACAGAAGAACTAGGTGATAAACATATCTTCTTCTAAGAAACCTTGGAATTGCATCCATCATAATTTAAAAGACTAATTTACCCCTGAAATCTAATGTTAGGAATTATGATATCTTCAGTTCCCCTAAACTCCTAAACCCAGACTAAATGCAGAGAGTAAGAAGCCAAACAGAAAAATGCCCTGTTTTAAGAGACAATGATACCTAATATTTATTGAACATTTAACTATGTGCTTTATTTGTTTTCTCTCATCTAGTTCTCACAACAACTCTATGAGGGAAGCACTATGACCATCATCCACAGAGGAGTTCAATAATTGTCTAAAGTTTCATGTTTTTCAACTTTTCAAGGTCAGGATTAGTACCCATGCTGACTGACTCCCAATTTTAAGCACATGGCCGCTACTACATCCTGCTTTGGCGTGGGGAGGGTATAGCATAAGATGATGAATGCCTGCTGCTCTAGGAATCACCAGGTAAGGGTCCAGATCTGCCTCTGCGTGGCCCTGGGAAAGTTCCCTAACTTTGTGGTCTGGCTGTTCTTGTGGAAAAGGTGGAGGTTGGACCAGGGGACCTTTAAACTCTTGGACCAGATGACATTTCAACCCTGCAGAACAGAATTTCTGTATGTATTTCCAAGATCAGGAAAAATTTCCCCTGCTAAATGAGTGAAATAAAGAAAAGGTAGCATCAAAGGAATTTGCTTCCTTTGGTGAGTCCCTGGTTATGTTCCAGTATCCATCTGCTTGTTTTACCTCTTTACCACCATTGTTTTATAAAAGGTACAAGGGTGAATGTAGTACCTGATTCTCCATGCCTCCCTGTAGCTATGGGAAATTGCAGCTCTTCCCATCAAGAGGCCATTTCCCTACCCCTTGCGTACAGGGTGTTCTTGTGACTTGCTTTGCCCAACAGCAGACAGTAAAAGTGGTGATGTGACATGGGACAGTTCTGAGCCTCTGCCTTGCACTCTTCCAGGAAAGCCCAGGCTGGCCTGTTAGATGATGAGAGACTACACATAACAGAGCCATGTAGTCAAGTCATCTAAGTCAAGACCATGTTAGATTAGTCAGTCCCCAACCTTGGTCAGCAGACCACAGATGCTTGAATGAGTCCAGTCAAGATCGGCCAAGGCCAGCCCAGAACAGCAGAATCACCCAGCCAACCACAGACTTGTTGCATGCCACTGTGGCTGTTTACCATGTCGCTTTACTGGGGCAAAAGATACCAGCTACAGTTTATTTTTCAGGCAAAGCAGGAATTAGGTCTGTAGTAGGCAGAACAACATATTAATCAGGAAAGTTAATCTAGTTGTGAGCACCAGAAATCTGACTTCAGCTTGCTTGAACACACAATGGAATTTTTTGGTTTATGTTATTGAAAATTCCAAGGGTACAGAGGTAGATCTAGATGTCCCAGATCTGTCATTAGGAACTTGATCCTGGTTCTACATTTGTCTCTGTCTAGTTTTGTTCCAATACAAATACTCCCATGGCGCAAGGTGGCTACTGGCAATCATCGGCTTATACTCTATTGTATTAATTAGCAAGCGAAAGATACCTGTTTCCCAACAGTTCCAGTCGAAGTCCTGGGAACAACTTTTATCAGACTAACCAGGATCATATACCCATCCCTGACCAACCACATTGATTTTTCAGGGAGATACACTGGACCTGGGCCGGCATCATGCATGCAACCTTGGAGATAGGGGAGGGGTTAGTATTGAAACCGTGGACTAAGACTGAACAAGAAGGTTTCCTAAAGGGAAATGGAAACAGTGCAACCAAAGAATGGGGAATAGATGGTCTTCTATAGTCCCCAGTATGACTGGTGAATTTTAAAAAAGAGAAGGATGACTCAGCATTGATTCTTCTGCAGAAAGCAGTTCACGCCTACCTGCAAAAACTTTGCAACACTGATGCCAAAGTAGCTATTGTTACGTACAATGCTTCTTCTACCCCACCCAGATGAATGGTCTAAAAATCAAATTTTGATCACCTCTCTCAATCACCTAAGTAGATGATAAGATCTAGTGCCCACACAGATAAAATGAAGGGCTTGTGACAGTCTAGGAGCTGTAAGGGATCTGAACTTCATCTCAAAGACTTTGGAAGCGTGCTCATGAGCTACCTGAATCCTAAACTTGCTTCCAAGTCCTAACTGGAAAGGCAGCATAGTGCAGTGGCTAAGAGCACACAATCCGGATACAGCCTGCATGTGCCTGGGTTCCAACTCTGACTGCTTTCGAAGACTATGTGACTTTCAGCATGTTACTCAGTCTCTCTGTGCCTCGGTTTTCCCATCAGTAAGTGGGGATACTTGAATTGACTTTATAGGAAGAGTAAGTGAGTCATTATATGCAAAGCAGAATATTATCTCGTACATAGATCTATAAAGTGTCAGCTATTAATCATCTAGGAGAACTCATGTGGCAACAAGTCCTGTAATAGGAATGTCATGTTAGAAATTAGAGATGTCTGGCACCAGCAATTAGAGATGCATGACCTTGTCTACATCACTTATTGTCTCTCAGGTTATTTTATTTCTTCACCTACAATATGATGAAAATATCCACCTTGCTTACTTCACAGGGCTGCCATAAGGGTCAGAGGAAATGATGGAGGTTAATGTCTTTGAAAACCTCCAAGTCCTTCATAAATAAAAGGCCTTATTAATACTAATTATCTTCATCCAGATTATCTGATTAATGTGCAATTAGGGCAGTTTTTCATCCCACGCTGTTTTGCGTAAGGAATCATCAGGAAAGAAAATCTGTTGCTGACATAAAATAATATATTCCCCAACTAAACCCAGTTCAAAAGTCATTGGGATGGTTTTGGGATTTGAAATATCCTCCACAACTTTTGTATCTAGCATGAAAGAAAACTGATTGTAATAGGAAGGGTATTAAACTAGGGGTCAAGACTCCTGGATTACAGCTCCCAGTTCTGCTATTAATTTACTATGTCATCTCACGTGAGTCATTTTATTTCTCTGGGTTCCCATAGTCTGTAAAATGATTAATGTTTTATAATACTGAGTACATAGGTCTGGAGACAGAGAGCTTCCTGAGCATCAGTTCCTGGGTTCTGGTCACTTCTTGGTGGAGTATTACTGATCACTTACATTAAATCACCATTGAATCTCTGGAAAGTACGTCTTCCCAGACAGCATTTGATTACAAATATAGCATTTGATTAAGATAATACCTCCACGAATATACATTGAAATCACATGTCTTTGTCCCTGGAATTCCCCATCAATAGAAAGCATAGATCAGCTTACAGATGCTCCAGAAAAGGATGCTAATCCTCCTTTCTCTGGCACTACAAAGCATCTGGCAATTTCCTCTTCCATGAATTCTCTCCCACTGTGTTTGCTTTGGGACTCTGCCAGCTCTTTCTAAGAGTCTGTTTCAGCAATTTCCTATAATCTGTACGATGCTTTGTGATCCACTCTCCCCACCCGCTCTGACTTCACTCACTACGTTTCACACATACTGGGCTCCTGGATGTTCCTGGACCAGACCAGAGTTTAGTCCTACCTCAGGGCCTTTGTACTTGCTGTCCCTCTGCCTAGAATTATCTTCATCCCATAGCTCCTCCCATGCTTTTAATCACCATGTTATATCAATAAATTGTTCAACCAGTGTTGTCGACATATGAGAATCATATAATGAGTAATAATGCAATAGGAAACTTGCATCCGTTCTTTTAGTCCTTGATTTATATTTTTCTCTCCACTTCCTATTGTCCAGTTAACTCCATTACCAAAAATAAATAACAGAGAAGGAAAAGAACACAATTATGTGGGAGTGATTTTGTAAATAGGTTGGGACCATGGCTTAGAGTGGGGCCTCTTACCTTCAGGTAACTTCAGACTTCTAACTTCTGAAATCATCTAACATTTTAGCATGAATGAGCTTATTTGCACTTTTCTGAGAAGTTCTACAGTTTTCTAAGGCTTCCTTAAGGGATCTGTGACATAAAAAAAGGAGAATCACCTAAGAAAGAAAAAAAAAAGCAATTAGCTTACTGGAAGCCAACTAAACACTGAACACTTCTATCTTTATTATTAAAAATGAAATCCATTAATGCTATGGAGCCTTCAAAAATATTTACAACTCTGGTATGACAGAAAATGTTGATGCTGTAATTCTAATAACAATATAAATTGTTCACCTAATTCCCTCCTCAATCCACGCATATTTCACTTTGTTGCCTCAACATTGTATTTGTCAAGGTCACCTTCACCTTGTTGGATCCTGCAGCTACTTCTCTATCCTCAGCTTTCAGTACAGTTGGCCACTTGCTCCATTTCTATCTCACAGGCTCCTTCCCAGTCACCTTCCTGGCCCTGCTAATTGTTGGAGACTGCAGGGTTAAACTTGGGTCTTCTTCTTTTCTTCATCCTTTTTTCCATCACTTTCTCCCTAAGTGATCTCATCCAGTTCCATGGCTTTAAATACCTCAAACTTTGATTAAAATGTACATAAGGTATTTGATCCACACCTCCAGTCCTGACTTCTACAGTGAGCTCTAAGCAGGGATGTATTCAATTGCCTGCTTAACATCTCTCCTTGGCTATCTAAGATGTAAGCACCTCAGACTAAGTATTTCCAAAGAAGCTATTATGATTATGATTATGATTATTGTCTGTGTTTTCAGCTCACAGAATAGTGCATGGCCCATAGCAGACTCTCAAGAAATATTGTTGAGTGAATAAGTGGAAAAAATACATATACACACACAACTGTTTGTACAGTTATGGTTAATAACATGATGGTAGAGTGGTGGGAAAAACACCAAAATACTAATGGTTGTGCATGAAATTGTATGACTTTTGTTTAAAACTCCTTTTTTACTTTTCAATTTTATTTAGAGCGTAGCTATTAAAAATATCAGATTCTGGAGCTGAGTGACCTCTGGCAGACTGCCACCTACTTTGCTTTCTACGTTTGCCAAAGGGGCTTAAAAATAGGTACCTCATTCATATTCATGCAGCACCCACAGTGTGCTTGAGGAATAGAGTGAAGAAATAAAATGGAGTCGCTATAGTCAAGCTGCTAAATTACTAAAGTCGAGTAGTTCAAGATATGAGGAAAGGATGGTTTTAACTGGACTGGGGACTTAAGCGTTTGAATTTTCCAGTCCTTTCTCAATGCCTGGATATACAGGGTCTGGCACACGTAACACCTGCTTGAGTGTGGTTGGTAGTGTAATAATACGGATATAATAATTTATAGTTTGAATTTGAACATTTCACCTAAAATGTCATATGGTGTGCTTGAGTGTGATATTGTTATGTTACACAACTACATGTTTATGATTTTGTAATGAAAAGGAGGGGCGTTATTTCTGCCAGACCCTATACAATAAACCTCCAGGTAAGCCTCTGATTTACCCCCCTGAAGGACTCAGGAAAGAATTGTCATAGATTCAGACCACGTGAGGTCGATTATTCAGACCACGGATCATCCACAAGATTACTACCATCATTTATCAATCCAGAGGCTAAGAATGCAGGGCTCTTCTCAACAACGACCTTTGTACTATACGAAACCTCAGCTTAACTTTTTCAGAACACTCTGAGTATTGCCTAGTTGCGTATTCTGCTTGCAAACCTAAGAACCTTGAATAAATCTTTATCACTTATTTCTAGACAAAGATTCCTGAAATATTTGCTCAGTGTACATGTTTTATTGTGAAATTACAGACGTAAAGAACTTCGCAGGGTGCAGGACACGCAGTAAGTGTTGGTGAGTGCTAGGTGATAATGATGACAAACGTGTTTTCTTTTATGATAAAGATACACATTTTCCTCACACGCCTTTACCAATGGGAATAAAACTCCAACCACGTACTAGCCTGCCGGCGCCTCCACCCAGCCATCTTCCAGGTAGCTCCCGGAGGGTGCGCCTGCTCGGTTCCCTTTTTCCGGCCATGTGACCGCCTCAGGCTCCTCCCCGTCCCCAACATGGCGGCCTCCAGGAGCTCAAAGCACACGTGAGAAAGGGTTTGGATACCGGGGCATCCGAGAGTGCAAGTGGGTCATCCAGTTTCGGCTCCCTACCTTCGGTTGCATCCCTTCGACTCTTTCCCAGGCGCTCGTGGGCCGCTGCCCCTCTGCAGTCATGAAGACAAAGCCCGTTTCCCACAAGACCGAGAACACACACCGGGTGAGCGAGGGAGCTTGGGCGGGGAGTCCCTGGTGTCTCAGCTGCGGTACTGGTTGTGAGTGGTGCTCCCGGGGCCGTAGTGTTCTGGGCCAAGCGTGAGTCGCTTGTTCCGAGGCTCCAACAAAAGAGAGGAACTCTTAGTATGTAGTAAACATGGAGTGAGAAAAAGGTCTGGCAGCAATTTTCGCCCACGGTTTGTGGATTCTGGAGTGCGTGGGAAGCCGCTTCAGTCCAGAGTTAAATTCGGTCTCAGAGACTAATTCCTTTGGAGCTGCTCTCCCTTGCTAATTTTATCTTTAAATGCCAAATTAGGAGGCGGAGCGGAGGGAGAAAGTAAGTGAGTTCCAGCCAATGGCTACTGCACCATTTTCTCTCTTTGTCCGTTTAGAGTTTCTTTGTTATGGTACAACCTTAGGTTCCTATATGTTTAATAACACTATTACAACGGTTTAGCCAGGTCCCTGTACTTTTAGAGGGTTGTGAAATCTAGCAATAGATAATAGCAAGGTCACATCACCAGCTTTCCGCAGTCTAGCGTGGAAATTTTACTTGAAATGACATAACTGAAAGAACTTAGGCAAATATATTGATAGAAGTATTCTAAATGCTAGCTCCGTATAGTAGTGCAGTGCGTTTAAGGCTCCATGTCGTTATTACACTTATCTTTTGATTCATCCGTGATAACTACTTTTAGTTTCAAAACTCGTACATTTTGTGATTGACCCAAAATACAAGTCTGAAATTTCGGGCAAAGTATACTGTTATGTGTAATGATATATAATGATAGTACATAAGGAGGCTTATGGAAGCTTTAACCTTTCGACTTTCAAGAGGAAATCGGCCACTTGTGATTATTATACAGCATTCAGAACTATACTGGAGATGGGGTAAATATTAAATGATGATGTATCTTAAATATGGTCCTCCACTCCCCTCAGTTTCTTACATTTGCTGAACGATTGGGGAATGTGAACATCGATATTATTCACCGCATCGATAGAACTGCGAGCTACGATGAGGTAAGAGAATGTTATACTAACCAGTCTTCGAGTATTCATAGTTTTTTAGTGTCTCCTCTTGAACTGGATTGTTTTTCAGGCTATTGCTTTATGAACATAAAATGTATTTAGACCTGATACAATAGCGACACATGGTAAGTTATATTTAAATTAAAGTATAAATTTAAGTGCTCAGTAGTCACATGTGGCTAGTTGCTACCACATTGGACAAGGGCAGATAGGCAACATTTCCATCATTGCAGAAAGTTCTCCTGGGTGATTCCGTGTGAGATAACTGTGTTGATACTTAGGTGGCTTCTGTGGTTCCAGCCTCCCCCTTTCCCACATGCATTCCAAGCACTGTTGCAGTACCATATTCTGAAGCTACAATTTTAAAGAGATTTTGAGCAAGTCACTTTCCTGGTGCTTTTGTTTCTTCTTTTATAAAAAGAAAGGGGGATACAACTAAATCATTTTTTTCTACTTTTAACCATGCTGTAACTCAGTCACACCTCTACTCAAAAACCTTGCTTTTTGTTATTTCGAATAATTATTTCTCTGCTAGCCTTTAAAGGTCCTGTATAATATGCTTTCAGCCTAGGGATTCAATCTCAGTTCTTAACTATGTGGCACTTGGCTCTAGTCGGACTCTGCTCACTCCTTCATTAAGTGCCTTGTCTCCAGTGTATGAATTTCGTGTGTTAAATGATGTTATCTAGGTAAGAGCACATAATGCGTTGGGAGCTCGTAGTCAAGGGAGCCTAATCTAAATTCTTTGGGGGTGAAGGGTCAAAAATAATAATGTAGGCAAAGTGATACCTGAATTTAATCTTGTTATTTGTATAGATTTTAGCGTGGCAAAGAGGACAGGAAAGGCTGTTTAGGCTGAGGGAGAACCCTGTGTAAAGGAACAGGCTAGAGAATGCGGGTCACATTCAAGGACTACAGAGCAGTTTATTGTGGTTGTAATTGTATGTAGGGTGCATGTTTGAGTGTGCTGATGATGACTGGAATGGGAGAAGCCGGTACCTGGTGAGACAGAAAGCAGAAGGGGTAGTCGAGGATCCTAAAGGACCTCATATGTCAAGCTAAGTCTGGCTTTTTATCCTGGAGCTATGGGATGTCATTCTAGGATTTTAAGGCAGGGGAGTAAATGACATGACGAGGTTTAGTTTTAGATCTCTCTGGCTTTAGTGTGAAGGAAGGAACAGGACTGGGGTCAGGGTCACCAGTTGTGAGGATTTGGTAGTTAGCTAAGTAAGAAATGATTATGGTAGTGGCAGTCAAATGGAGAGAAGGGAAGGATTCCAGAGATATTAAATAAGTAGGATTGATAGGACTTGTTCCCTGCCAGATATGCAGGAAGGGAATGGGGTTAAGGTTTTTGATTTTAACACCTAAGTTATTGAGGATCTGATTAATCAAGATAAACTTATAGGAAGAGGAGCATGGGATTGGTTTTGTTTAAGGCTTGTTAAGTTTGATATACCTGTGGCCATCCAAATGATCCTGCCCAAAAGACATTTGGATTTGGTGACTTCAGAGATGGAATTACAGATTTAACATTCAGCATATGGTTTATAATTTAACGCATAGAGAGGTTGAAAGTTGTAGAGGATTTAAGTGTTAAGTTAGCGGAGAAGAGAGCCTAGAATAGGATCCTGGGCTAGATGGTGCAGAATGGCCTCAACCAAATGAATGTCTGACCGTTGAATTGGGACTCGTTGGTCTAGGTTGTCCTTGTAGCCTCTTGCTCTCCAATGAGCTAGACTAGGCTTCTTTTCGTGGTGCCAGAATTGTTCCAAGAGTGAAAGCAGAAACTTCAAAGACTCTTAAAGACTAGCTCTGGCAGTCACAGGATCATTTCTATTGCATGTTTTTGGTCAAAGCAAGGATGAGGCCAGGCCAGATTCAAGGGATGAGGAAATAGACTCCATCTCTTGGGGTGGGGGCATAGTCCATCACAAACGGTGGACGTGTGCCATTCGCAGTGCTAAGCTGGGAATGCCTTCTGCATTTAGGTTTCAAACTGTTAAACATCTATATACTTACATCTTTGCAAATTTTATAAGAAGTATCTCCAAAAGGGGCATTACTGGGTCAAAGGGCATACCTGTTTTTAATGGAAATGCCATATTACTTTCCCCTAGTCTTAACAGCAGTTCACATTTCCAAAAGTAAAATGAAAGAACTATGAAAAATCCATGCATTTTTCTGGTGTAAAGATGTAAAAAACGTAGAAAAAAGGTTTTTTTCTGTTAGTATGACTATTATACAGGTTTTAGAGAATTATTTACTGCAACCAAACCAAGAAAACGTTTTTTATTAAGCATCTGCCCTTATTGTATACCTGAATACCTTTGAAGTGTGTTGGTTAATGCCCTTTTAAAAAAATAAGATTTTAACTCCTGACTGTTCTCTTGAGATATTAATATACCACTATTCTTATTTACTGTGATTATATATAGTTTGTCTTTGAAGTGTCTGATTAATGGACTGCTTTCATCTTGACAGGAGGTTGAAACCTACTTTTTTGAGGGTCTGCTGAAGTGGAGAGAATTGAACCTCACAGAACACTTTGGTATTTTCTATTTTGTTTCTGTTCCATCTGTCATTTATATTTTATATGTTCAAAACAACTAAATAGTGGTGTGATGGAAAAGCAGAACATTTTTTTTTTTCCATCCAGGAAAATTTTACAAAGAAGTTATTGACAAATGTCAATCATTCAATCAGCTGGTGTATCATCAAAATGAGATAGTTCAGAGCCTCAAGACTCACCTGCAAATCAAGAACAGTTTTGCCTATCAGCCCCTTTTGGAGTGAGTAGCACGTTGAGAGAAAGCTCAAGCACATTTGTCTGAATTTTGTGAATGGTTGTGTTTAATAGCTATATATGCCTTAGGCGTGATGTTTCTAACTTAAAAGAAAAAATTTTATCTTTTCTTTTAGTCTGAATATTAGTGCATTGCCATAAAGCAGAATCATAAGTGTATACTTTTACCTCTCTTGAGACTTGATTTAGGTTTAATTAATCCTGTCATCACAGGCGATCAGCTTATCATTTATGAAATAGATTTGCAGTGTTTGTTTTTTGGTCTGTTGCCTCACAAATGTCACTTTTCTTATTTTTAACTCAGTTTGATTGTACAGTTGGCAAGAGATCTGCAAACGGACTTCTATCCACATTTTCAGGATTTTTTCCTGACCATCACCTCTATCCTGGAGACTCAGGACACTGAGTTGTTAGAATGGGCTTTCACCTCACTGTCATATCTTTACAAGTACCTGTGGAGGCTCATGGTGAAGGACATGTCCAATATATACAGGTGACCCTTTTCTCTCTTAATACAGGAGTTTCTCTTTCTCTTTCTTTCTTTTTTCTTTTTTGCTTTTAATTTTTATTGTATTTTATTGACAATTCATTGGATTTCCATCGTCTCTGAAAGATGCCTGGAATAATCTAGGCATTTAATGCCTGTTTGCAGCCAGTGCTGCTCCCCGTCTGCATCAGTTCAGAGAGCAGAAGCAATGGGTGCGTGTTCAGTATTCAGGAGTGCCTCTGTGGCAACAGCTCTGTGCTTCGGGCCCCTAACTAGAATCGTCCTCAATAATGAGCATTTTTGGCATTTAAGTTTGTAAGCTTTCATGTTTTGGTCAACGGCACTTTTTATTGATATTGACCACCAGGAGAGGATTTCTGACTCTCACCCATGTTCAGTTAAAACATGCCTACCACCGGTCATGTGTTCCTGCTGACATAGCTACCTGTGTTCTTTAATTATCTTTTCCCTGGCTTCTGTCTGACTCCAAACTGTCTTTCCAGCTCGGTCTCTAATGACTTCCTTTAGTAAAGTTCTCCAGCCAAAGTGGTCTACGGTTCATTTCACCAGTCTGCGTTGACCTGACCTTCTCTCATGTCCAGATGTCGAAATCATATCCCCTCCCCATTAACACCTGGCTTGGATTTCATAACTTCCACTAATATACCTGAGCATCTTGACCAGAAGTTAGATCTTTGTACTCTACCCCTCTGGCATTCCATACCACTTACATTACACAACTTCTGTTAATAATTGTTCATAATGTAATGCTCTCCTCTACAAACTCCTTAAGGACCTCATCTTAAACAGCTATGTTTCTCCAGCCCCTGTCATACCTATTAAGCCAAAAGAGGTGCTCAGTATTTGTGACCAAATGTGAACAGGGAAAGAGAATGAATTCCATAGTAGCTGTTTGTTTAAAATAAGGTAAAGATTATTTATAATGTTTCCATCCGGGACTTGATGGAATTTTCTACTTGGTGTCCTACATACTTGAATTGCCACATGAGTATGTAAGATGAACTACTCTCCTTCCCTGCCATATATGTGGGTATGGGGTAAGACCATAGATTTTGTTTTTGTCATGCCCCTCCCTTTGAACAAAGAATGAGAAAAGTATTTTTCTAGTCTTTACTAGTTCTCTGTGAAGCTTTTGGTCAGATGTATCAGAAACCCAGTTTACTTCATTAAAACCCAGCAAGATCTTGGGGGGATATATAGTTTGTTTGGTTTCATGAGTTCTGTTACTTTTATATCTCCTGAGTCCAGCTCTCTAGTTCTACATTTATTTGCTTTTAGTATGACATTCTCAACAGCCCGGATGTTTGTGCTTCAGTGTGACTGAAACCAGAGTCAGTGCATTCCCCTTCACGCTAAGTCTTTTCATTCATTCATGTGTTCAGTAAATATGTGCTCAGTGCCAGGCCCTGTTGGGTTGCCCTGTGTCTGATAGTGATGCTGTCATTCCTCCCATCACTGAGACTCGGTGCCTTAGGGGCATCTTCGACCATGTCTGCAAGGTCTCCTGGTCCTCATAATTCTGTTATTCATACACTCAGTCAATTCACTGGGCTGAACCCTGGCTGTTTGTCAGGCACTTGAGATTCAGTCACAAATAAAACAGATAAAAATCCCTCTTCTTTCAAAGTTTACATATTAGCAGAGAGAAAACTTCTTGGGCACATGCCTGGCATGCATGGGGTCAGCAAGGAAGCTGGGGTGTTTGAGCAGTGTGTGTAAGGGGGAGTAATTAGATGATGTCAGGGTCATGGTAGCTAGGGAGCCAGGTCATAAAGAGCCTCATGGACACTGTAAGGTCTTTGGTTCCATTGCAGGGACTCTAGAAATGTCCCTTGGGTCCATCCTTTGCCATTCCCTTCTAGCACCAACCTCTTTCATGCCCTTGTTCATACTCAAGCTTGTATGGCTTGAGCAGCTTTCTAGTTGGAGTGCTAGCCTTTTTGTTCTTTTATTTCTTCCCGTATATTGCTGCCAAATTAATCTTGCTGAAGACATTCATTTCTTTCTTAGCCAGTGTTAGTACCTGCTATGAGCAAGGGGCTGTTAGGTAATAGGGATATGACAAAGATAGGAAGAGTCCAACTCTGCCAGGTAGGTGTTCAGAACCGTCAGTTCAGGAGGCAGCTTTATCTGCACTGCCTGCCCTGGCCACCGCCCCCTCTCTCAACTGGGACTGGTTCTCCCACCCCATCTTTGATCTCGCTTTTATCTTTCATGATAAACACCTTGATATTCACCTGAATTCTTTCTGTTGTTCAGATCTTACTACAAATTTTAACTTTTCCTGGAGACCTTTCTGTAAGTCCAGTGCCACTGATCCTGTGCTTCTTAATTTCTGTGACCCTCAGTCTTCTGTTCCAATGTGTGGGTGTCTTGGTAATCAAATGAGATTTTAAACTTCTTGCTTTATACCTGCTACATATTCCTTGTGTATCTGTAGAGTGTTGGTTGGATATATAGTTGACGTGTAATAGCGCATTATTAAAATTGTCTTATTTCTCATTTACAGAATGTATAGTACACTCCTGGCTCATAAAAAACTACATATAAGAAATTTTGCTGCTGAAAGCTTTACTTTTTTGATGAGAAAGGTTAGTCTGATGTTTTATATATTTATTGCTCATTAATCCTCAAGAATCTGATGAACAAAAGCTGATATCTTTTCTAAAGTGATAATCATGGACTAATTTTAAATACACACACATACACAAACACACACACACACACCTGTATTTTGAGATTATGGTACTATAGGCTTAGTCTTCTCACTAATGTCAAATAATTTGGGTCATTCTTAAATATTATTTAGATTTTAAGTTTTGGTAGTTTGCAGTGTGTGTATACAAGTACACCCTAATTCAAGCCAGTAAATACATGAACAGTGAGATTAACAGGAATGTTTATAATGATTTCCTGCGAGAAACCGATTGCATAGTGTCATTTTTGTTGGTTTCCATAGTAAATTTTAGAGGGTTTTGTAATAAGATGAGAACATTGGTGTTAAATGTTTCATACTCATAAAATACATGATTTCCTGCGAAAGACAGATGTTTCCTTATGCAGGTTTTCTTGGTATATCCCTTATACCCATGAAGTAATCACTCTCGTGTGACATCACAAGTCTTAGCAAACTAGTGTAGTACTTTGAGATCATTGAAAGTGTCCATTCCAGACTCGTACAACCACTATGGAAAACAGTATGGAATTTTCTAAGAAAACTAAAAATGGATCTACCTTTTGACCCAGCAATTCCACTGCTAGGATTATATCCTAAGAACCCTGAAACACCAGTCCAAAAGAACCTATGCACCCCTATGTTCATAGCAGCACAATTTATAATAGCCAAGTGTTGGAAGCAGCCTAGGTGCCCATCAGTTAATGAATGGATCAAAAAACTGTGGTACATTTACACAATGGAATTCTATGCAGCAGAAAGAAAGAAGGAGCTCCTATCTTTCGCAACAGCATGGATGGAACTGGAAAGCATCATGCTAAGTGAAATAAGCCAGGCGGTGAAAGACAAATACCATATGATCTCACCTTTAACAAGAACCCAATCAACAAAACAAACAAACAAGCAAAATATAACCAAAGACACTGAAATTGAGAACAGGCTGACAGTCACTAGAGGGGAGAGGGGAGGGAATTTCAGGGGTAAAGGGGAAGGGTTTACAGGAACAAGTGTAAAGGACACATGGACAAAAACTAGGACAAAAACTAGGGGGGGTGGAAATGGGAGGGAGGTAGGGATGGCTGAGGCGGTGGGCTGGGATGGGAGTAAAAGACAGAAAACTACAAGAACGACAATAAAAATAAATTTTTAAAAAATGTCCATTCCTTTTAGAATTTTGTCCTAATTATATTATTTAAATATGAGTCTGTAGAACAGCAAGTAAAATTTCTTTATTTGGCTATGTTTATGTTTTAAATACAGTTTTCTGTTTACATTTTGTGTTTTAGGTTTCTGATAAAAACGCACTTTTCAATTTAATGTTTCTTGATCTTGATGAACATCCGGAAAAGATAGAAGGAGTTGGACAGTTGCTCTTTGAAATGTGCAAAGGAGTGAGAAATATGTTTCACTCCTGTACGGACAAGGTAAATAACCAAGAGGAATACTTTGAATCTATGTGAAAGGGATTAAAAAGAAAACAAAAGATTTGCTGAAGTGATGGACAGAAGATTGCTGAGAATAATGAGCACTAAATGGGGAGCATTAAAGCTTTAATAGTGGTGTTTACCTAATGTAGGCTCTGGATCACTAGGTGTTTTTACTTAGAAGATCATTGCTTTCTTTTCCTCCTGGATTCTAGATGGTAAACATGAATTGATTAATGAGCAAAGGTGGGTGTGGTGGGGGCAGCTGGGTGATAAAATTTCCATCCTAGTTTGGAAATTCCTTTGGAGAGAGTTAACCATCAGAGTGCCATATCCATGATTATTCCTAGATTCGATTTTCAGGTAACCAATATAATCAGAGTGGAAAATTACAATGTAATACTTAAAATGAGGGTTGACATGTTTATTTTAATGATTCTTGGATTCCCACAGGCAGTGAAGCTAATTTTGCAAAAACTAGGGCCAGTTACTGAAACGGAAACTCAACTCCCATGGATATTAGTTGGAGAAACACTAAAAAACATGGTCAAATCTACTGCGTGCTACATCCACAAGGAACATTTTGGTGTATTTTTTGAATGTTTGCAAGTGAGTTCTAATTTTTCAGGATTTGTATGTAATAAGAGTGTAAGAGTTGATTATTCTCCCTTGTTTGGCAGTTGATTCCTGTGGATTGTATTTTGTAATTGCCTTTATACTTTTACATTCTTACTAGGATTTCCCTTCCATCAATCCCTTGTACTATTTTTATTTGCGTTCATACTCTGAGATGCAGTAGAGCGTAGTGGTGAAGAGCAAGTTTTAGAGTCAGACTGCCTGTGTTTGAATCTTGTTTGTGTTGCTTATCATTAGTGTGACTAGGGAAAGTTAATTTAAGTCTCTCTTCCCCCTTTTCATCTGGTGAATGGGGTAATAGTATTGCTATTTCCTCCTTCATGGTTGTGGAGTATGAGGGAATGCTTATAAATCACCACTGTGCACTCAGAAATGTTAGCTGTCTTTATCCTTAGTGATTCCCAGTAAATGTGACTCCCAGTGAAAATTTTAACCACTTTACATAATACTTTTATTATTCAGTTAACAGATGAATTAGATATTTTATAGTTATTCTCTCCATTAAATATTCTCTTTTAAATTAAATTCTTTGTTTGCAGGAATCACTTCTGGATCTACATACAAAAGTAACCCCAGTTAACTGTGGTGAAAGTTCTGAACAGATTAAGAGGTTGTTAGAAACATATCTGATACTAGTGAAATATGGAAATGGATCAAAGATAACCAAGCCTGTTGATGTTTGTAAGGTGAGTTCCCAACTTAATTTGCTTAGAATTTGGTCATTAAAACTTGATTGCTAAATGAGCATTGTTTTCTCTTTTACTTATAGGTATTGTCTCAAACATTACAAATAGCCCATCTCTCCACATCTTGCCGGAAAAACCTCTTGGATGTAATTTCTGCTTTGATCCTAGGCGAAAATATTTCCTTGCCAGAGATCCTCATCAAAGAAACCATAGAAAAAGTAATTTATTTCAGCAAATATTAATTGAATAGTTAATATGTTTAGCATTGCATAAGCCTCCTGGGAAGTGTAAATGAAGCGTGACAAAGGCTTTACCTTCAGAGATTTATAATCTTAGTAATAATCTTTGAACTGCATAAGGAAAACAAGGTGTGATGAAATCTAAATCTATTCGGCAAATACACCTCAAATATATATAGCCTACATTGTGCTGGGTATGGACTAGGTTTCATAGTGGACACTATGATGCCTGTGGTTGGTTGGTTTTTTTAAAGATTTTATTTATTTTTAGAAAGGGGAAGGGAGGGAGAAAAAGAGGGAGAGAAATATCAATGTATGGTTGCCTCTTGAGTGCCCCACACTGGGGACCTGGCCCACAACCCAGGCATGTGCTCTGACCGGGAATTGGACCAGTGACCCTTTGGTTTACAGGCCAGTGCTTAATCCACTGAGCTATACCAGCCAGGACATGCCTGTGGTTTTCGATAGGAAAGTAGGGCCCTGAGAGTGACTAGTTATAATTTGTTGAACTAATCTGTTAACATCATGCAGAAACATAACAGTTAATTCTCTCTGGGGTTGAGGGACAGGGATTACTTTTCAGAGGACTGGTATTTGGGATACTCCTTGAAGGTTAAATAATGGACTGCCTGCAGAGAAAGGGTTAAAAGCTCTAGGAAAGGAAACAGCAAAGATGTGTTCAAAAATTTATGCCGTCTAGGCACGTGGATACTTGAAGTGTGATGTATATCCTGTCAACTTGGCTTTGAAAAGTTAGGTTGGATGTTATCCTGTAAGTAGTAAAGGGCCCTGGAAAAATTTTTAGCAGGGCAATGATTTGATGAAATATGCATTTGAGTGAGTTTAGAAGATGGATTGGAGGGAAGTAGCATTGAAAATAGATCAGGTAGGTTCTTCCTAGCTTCATGTGGTGCAGCAGTGGGAAGCGTAGAGGACGATATCGTGCTGCTGGCTCTTACTTAATTCTTTGTAGCTAGAGAGAAGTGAGCAGCTCTGGCAGAGCCCTGGGCGATCACTAGAATCGCAGGGCCCTTCACACCTGTGTGAGCTCCAGTGGAGAAGGCTTAACCTGTGGACAGACAGAATGCTGATTGACTGGTGCTCATCTCTCCCTTACTCTAGCTGCTTTCCTAGGAGGGCTCCGAGCCTTGGTCTCCCCTCTGGGAGTGTCCCCCTGCACAGCTGCAGCCACAGCGGTCAGGTTCTTCCCCCCCCGCCGCAACTGTGTTAACTTGTGTCCATCCCACTACTTTCTGTTTGCAAGTTAGAGGACCTTGAAGGTTTTGAATGGGGGAAGTACTCTCTGTGTACTTACATTAATATTTTTTACTTGTGGTCCACAGACTTTTGAGAGCCAATATGAAAGACGTTTAATTTTGGATTTTTCTGAAGTCATGTTTGCTATGAAGCAATTTGAGCAGGTGAGCAAGATATTAAGTTTTGATCTGTTTTGCCTCTAATCTGCCATGGTAAAATAAATTTAAAGTCCTGTGATTGTTTTTGTGTGTGTGTGTGTGCTTGTTTAGAGAAACAGAATAACTATTGGATGTTTTTATTCATATATACTTTTTAAAACAACTACATGTATGTTTCCAATTTTAGGTCACAAGTGAAATTTTATTTCATATGCCAATGCATTTAAAATGATATTAGGTAACCAGCTTGATTTTATTTTTTCATTGCAGTTGACATTTAATATTATATTAGTTTCAGGAACCAGCTTGTTTTTAAATAATCCTTTTGGAAGTTACAGAACCATGAGGTAAAATTGGTAATAAGAAACAGTTTAAGGAACTTTTACGGTTGGAAGCACAGAAAATAGTTTCTAGATCACTAAATTGGAGGAATGTTGCCAATTCATTTCATTGCTACAAAATAGATACCTGATAGAATGAGACAAATCTTAACTCATCAAATCCTGAATTTATTTTATCTCTTTCTCCTCACGCCCATCAAACATTTGCCATTCCTTATAACTGGTAATTGTACAGTATACTTCATGGAACCTCTCTCTCTATCTGTTCTCTCATTTTTTCCTTTAGCCCTTAGTAATGTATATTACCATTTGTCTCAAAACAACACCACCAACAAAAAAACGTTCTTTGTACATGTTCTAGCCCTGTTCCTTCCTGCCCGGTGAAGGCCCCTTTATCTCCCTGGGTGTTTTTTGTTTGTTTGTTTTTAGCAGCTGCATCTTTTCCTTCTTTCCTGTTTCCTATGGTCTTTTTTAAAAATGTTATATTTATCAGAGTACCCTATGGGCTTAAAATTTAAAGTCAGAGGGCTAAAAGGCAGCCACTTGATTTCCATTTCCATGTTACCAGGAATAAACCACCTCATGATTTTTAGCTATTTTTTTCTGGTATTTACTTTATACTTTAAGTCATCTGAATTTACTGCTGTTCCTCCATGCGTTGTAGCCCTCATCTGCAGACTTCCTCCCATAGTGGATGGATTCTGGTTCCTTTCCATCTCTCATCTTGCTAGCATTACATGACAAATTTTGGCTGAGTTCATGTTCTCTATATACTTAGTCCTTATTTTACAAAACAGATTTTTTTATATTTATATTCATTTCTTATATACATTCTTTTTTCCCCCTGAAATTGCCCCATTCTTTAACAACTGGGAATTGTTTTCTTTGGCTGGCTGGTCAGTGAGCCTTTTCCAGCGCTGTGGTGGAATGTCGTTCACGTGGCACATGGTCCAGCTGTTCAGCAGCTCAGTTTTTTCCTCCTTCTCCGGAGGCATTCGCCCTGGAGCACTTCAGGTCTGATTGGGTGGGTTTCTCAGCCCACTGCACAGATGTCAGACTAGAAGATGCTTTGCTTTTTTCCTGTCTCCTGGATTCCATGTCTTTCTGGTGTTATATTGTAGTTTACTCTCTTATTTTGATGAACGTTCTTCAGAGGTTCCTTCAGAAGTTAATGGAAGTCACATTTCGAGATTTAGTACACCTAAAATTGTCTTTGTTCTCTCCTCACACTACATTGCGGGTAGGCCGGGTAGAGAATTCTAGATTGTCGTTCCCCTCAGCTTTTCAGGCATTGTTTCATTGTCTTCTGGCTTCCACTGTTCCCGCCGAGGGGTCTGATACCGTTATGATTCCTGATCCTTGGTTATGATCTATTTATTTTTGCCTTTGTGGAAGTGTTAGAATCTTCTTTTCCTTAGGTGTTCTGAAATTTATATCTGTTAATAAGTGTGATTTTTCTTCCTTATTTTTAGCTTTTTCTACCCAGTTTTCTTTTATATATTGAGAATTGCTTCTTGGTTGATGACGCTACAGTCAAAGATGAAGCTCTGGCCACTTTGGCCAAGCTCATTCTGAACAAAGCTGCGCCCCCCACGGCAGGTTCGATGGCAATTGAGAAGTACCCTCTGGTTTTCTCACAGCAGACAGTAGGGTAAGTGCTCTGTCTTCATTCCCTGTATTATTGGTGGGATGACCCACTGGAAAACAACGCATTAACAATACTGTGAAAACTGCAAAGGTGTCCATGATATATTATGTGGAAAAAGCAATTGTAGAACAGTGTGTAAAGGATGATCCCATTTTGCAAAGTTCAGTGTAAAAAAGCACAGGAAAACACATGGAGGACACAAATAGGTTAACTTGCGTAATGTCAGGAGGATAGTAAGTTAAAAATGTGATTGGTAAACTTTTTTAGCCTTTTTTAAAAATATATATATATATATATTCATGTACGGTTGCAAGAAATAGTACAGAGAGGTTTCATATACCCTTCACCTAGTTTTTGCTGGTGATAAAATCTATATAAATTCACTACACTATCACAACTAGAAAATTGACATTGTACAACGCACAATTCCACTTATATATTTGTGACCTGCACCTAGGCAAAAAATTCTTGGGCTGGACATCAAAGACTTGACCTTGCACTGACCTTATTCGGAGTTACCAGTTTTGCAGGCGTGTGTGTGTGTGTGTGTGTGTGTGTGTGTGTGTGTGTACATACGTGGTGGTAAAGGTCGAGTCAGGTGTAGCCCGGGAAGTCAAGGTGCAGAGCCGTTCCCTCACTGCAGGGGTCTGTGGTGCTCTATGAGCCACGCTCACACTACTGCTCCCCTCCATCCCTAAACCACTAATTTATTCCCCATTTTTCTCATTTTAAGAATATTATATAAATGGAGTTGTACAGTTCACCTTTTGAGATCAGCTTTTTTCATTCAACATGGTTCCCTTGAAACCAACCCAAGTTGTGTGCATCGGGAATCCATCCATTTTTTTATGTCAAACGCCTTTTCATGTGCTTATTGCTGAGTGGTATTGCTTAATCAGTCACCTTTTGGAAGATGGTTAGGTCAAGCCTAGTTTTCAGCCATTGTGAATGGAACTGTTACGAACATTCCTGTGCATAACAAAATTCCTGTACGTAACCTTTTGTTTCTCTGAGACAACTGCCCAGAAGTGGACTTGGGTCATGTGGTAAGTGCAGGCTGTTTTCTGAGAAACTGCCACAGGCTTGTCCCGAGGTGCTGTGCTGCTTCATGCCCCCAGCAGCAGTGTGAGGGACAGCACTGGATGGTGACAGTTTTTTGTGTTTACCGGGCTTTCAGGATATAGTGATAGCTCATTGTAGTTTAATTTGCATTTCCCTAATGACTAATGGTTTGAATGAATATCTTTTCATGTGCTTGTCATCCGCATACCTGTTCATTTCCTTGACCCATTTCCTAATTCTTTTGTTTCTTTTTTTTTTTTTATTTACTATTGTTCAGTTACAGTTGTCCTGCCTTTTTCCCCATTTCTTCCCTGCCCCATAGTCCATGCCCATGAGTCCTCTATTCGTGTTCCTTTGCTTGCCCCCATCTTTCCCCCATTATCCCCCACTCCCTTTGGTCACTGTCAGTTTGTTCTTTATGTCCAAATCTCTGTTTTGCTCATTTGTTGGTTTTGTTGATTAGGTCCCACTTATATGGTATTTGTCTTTCACCACCTGGCTTATTTCACTTAGCATAATGCTCTCCAGTTCCGTCCATACATTGTGTAAATGTACCACAGTTTTTTAATCCACTCATTTACTGATGGGCACTCATTTACTGATGGGCACTTAGGCTGTTTCCAGCACTATTGTAAATAGCACTGTTGTGAACATTTCTTTCTTTCTTTACATGGAATTATTTTTAGACAAAGGGGAAGGGAGGGAGAAAGGGAGAGAAACGTCAATGTGTGGTTGCCTCTCGCATGCCTCCTACTAGGGCCCTGGCCTACACCAGGCATGTGCCCTGACTGGGAATCAAACCAGTAACCCTTTTGTTTGCTGGCGAGTGCTCAATCCTCTGAGCCACACCAGGGCTCTTTACCATGGAGTTTTGAGAGTGCTTTATATTTTCCAGGTACAAGTCCTTATGTCAGATACATGATTTGCAAATATTTTCTCCCAGTCTGTGGCTTGTGATTTTTTTTGTTTAAAGAATTTGATGAGGTCGTTTATCAACTCTTTCTTTTGTGGATAATGCTTTTGATGTTAAGTCTGAGAGCTCTTTGCTTAGCTATAGGTCTGAAATATTTTCTCCTATTCTGAAAGTTTTATAGTTTTATGTTTTACATCTAAGTCCATGATTCATTTTGAGTTAATTTTTATGTGAGATAGGAGGTTTTGGTCAGGTTTCTTTTTTTTACCTATGGATGTCCACTATTCTGACAACATTTGCCAAAAAGGCTTTTTTCCCCCTCACAGAACTGCTTTTGTACCTTTGTCGAAAAGTCAGTTGGGCATTTCTGTGTGGGTCTCTTTCTGGGTTCTCTGTTCTGTCCCATTGATCTGCACATCTTTCCTATTCTAATAGCACACTGTCTAGTTACTATAGCTCTAAAGTAAGACTTAAAATCTTGAGAATATATTCTTCTACTTTACTCTTTTTCAAAATTGTTTCATCTATTCCTGTTTCTTTGCATTTCTATATAAATTTTAGAAGAAATTTATCTATGTATGCAAAAAAGAAAAACACCCTGCCAGGATTTTGTTTGGAATTACATTAAATCTGTAGATGAACTTGGGGAGAATTGACATCTCCGTAAGGAAACACAAAACTATTGGCTTTGTTTGCATCACAAGGCTGGCAAGAGGAAGAAAGAAGTGACGGTTAACATTTAAATTCTATACCTTTGCAATGTTTGAATTGTTAAAATGGCTGTGGATTACTTTCTTAATTCTATTAAAAACAATGCATAGTCTTTGGACCATGAAAACAAAGTTTATATAAATATGTAGGAGATTTCTTCTTACCATCTTTCAAATAGTTGGAGTGGGTATGCTTCTAGAAATTATAAATTAGGAAACCAATTCCCTTTTGTGTTTATAGATAGGAATACATAGGAATAAAGGATTCTCTTATTTCTTTTGGATTAGTTAGACCTGTTGCTGCAATCTGTGAGTTTGTGCTGAGTAATCAGCTTTGAAGCAACAGCACATCCCTTGAGATGGGTGTCATTGTCCCCACAGTCACACCACAGAGTTAGTTTTTGAGCCTAAACAGCATGTGAGTCTGAAGAAACCCATCACACTTTGCTGGTCTTGCCGACCTGAAGAGTAGCTTCTCTCTGAGAACACGCTCAACTTTGCTGAGCTCTGATTCCTGAGGAATAGGTAATGAGTAACCCCTATAGAATTATTCCCTTGGAACTTCTCTGCTGATTTTGCAACACCAAGCCAATCTCCGACAGACAGATTCCTTGCAAGTGACCAAAACTATGGGTTCTGGGCAGTCGGAGTGAGCTGCTTTGTCAGCCTCCATGAGTGACGCCCAGGGCCCAACTGAGGCTGTGGGTCAGACCTCCGCACACTGTGGTCTCAGCCATCTCAGATCCTTCTTAGAATGTGACATGATAAGTGTAAAAAAATTAATGCAGGCATATTAAAAAGGTGAGTGCCACCGCCTCCATGTTTAGTTCTCTGAGAAAACCTTTTGCCACCTTCACAGAAATAGGGTACATGTGAATGGTTGGTCACCTTGCAAAAGGTTTCTTCTTTTGGAAAGAGGACATTCTCGGGGTGGGGGGAGTATGTGAGGCAGAGAAACAGACAAGATAATTTTAGACAGTGATAAAAAGGAAAATAAAGCAGGTTGTTGAGAGGGAGTGGGAGTGGAAAAGCAGTACTCCTTTCTGGAGCGGGGCCTTTGTGTCCGTTGTAATGATGGAAGGAGCCAGCCTGGCCAAGCAAGGCTCAGTCATAGGATTTCCAGGCAGAGGGAAGAGTTACTGCAAAGGCTCTGGGACAGGAATAAGCTCAGGATGTGTGAGGAACAGAAAGAAAGCCTGTGTGGATAAGGAGCATTGAGCTAGGAGGAGAGTGGAATGAGGGAATGAGCAAAGTAGGCGAGGGGTCAGATCGCTGAGAACCTCACAGAACGAGGCAAGGGGAGTGGATTTTATTGGAGGAGCTGTGGCAGGTGTAATGAAATGAGGGGATGGCATGGCGACCAAGGACACACTTTTTTACAGCATCTTGATATTTTGTCGGATTTTTGCAGATCATTCAGTCACGGTTAGTACTAGAAAGACTATACCAAGATGTAGTGACTTTTAGAAACTGCAAGGGAAATTAACTGTCATAATCTTCAAACATTCAATATCCTGATAAGTATGAAACAAGATGGAATGCAACTTTCTGGTTTGTTTTAATGATAAAATAAAAACCTGATACTCCATTTCTCTTGTGTAATAAGCTAAGCAAACTGGACAAGGTGGATAAATTATAAAAATATCATTTTACATGTTTCTATGTTTTTTCTTTTGATTACATTTCTGTTTTAAAGAGGGCTGAGGTATATTTCATTGGCAAAAATAAAAAGAAGCTAACAAGAAGAGTGCCAAAGTAACAGATACTTAAAGCTGAATGTCAGATCAGAAAACGTCATTGAGTAACCATTCATCAGATTAAAGCATCATAGAAAGTTACTTTTAAATCCCCATCATTTTAGTGACTTTTGTCATGCACACTACAGTAACTTTGCGACCTCGTTGTCCGTTTGTGAAGTGCAGTGGTCCCCCCTTCGCTGCAGAGGATACATTCCAAGGCTCCCAGTGGATGCCTGAAACCTCAGCTAGAACTGAACTCTGCGTGTACTGTGTTTTTCCTTTACATACGTACATGCCTATGATAAAGCTTAACTTGTAATTCGGGCACAGCGAGAGATTAACAACAATGACCAATAATAAAATAGAACAGTCTTAACAATATACTATAATAAATGTAATGTGAGCGCGGTCTCCCTCTCACAAAATAGTTCACTGTACAGCACTGACCTTCTCACTTAAAGGAAGTGGTGTACGGCTTCTTTTTGACATATCTGAATTGCCAGAATCACCACCCTTGTGCTTTGGGGCCCTTATTAAGTAAAATAAGGGTCACTTGAACAAGAGCACTGTGATGTCTTGGTGGTGCATCCGATAAGCAAGACAGCTTCTAAGGGACTCACGGCCGGCGGTCCCTTCTCTGCAGTGTGGAGAAGCTGGAGAGGCAGATACCTCGCATCCTGGGTGGTGTGGAGTGGGATAGTGCAAGATTTCATCACACTCCTGAGAACAGCACACAATGTAAAATGTATGAGTTGTTTACTTACGGAATTTTGTAACAAAACTGCAGATAAATGGTGGGGGAAACTACTATGGTAATATTATGTCAAAAAGGAAAGAGGACGGTGAAGTCACTTTAGTCCAATAAATTAACTCTTCAGTTCTTAAAAAATACAGGGCCTGGCACAAATAACGCCCCTTTTTATTTTGCCCAAAATCTTTTGTTTCGCCCAAAATCTTTTATTACAAAATCATACGCATGTAATTCTGTAACATAACAATATCACACTCAAGCACACCATATGACATTTTAGGTGAAATGTTCAAATTAAAACTATAAATTATTACCCCTTATTATTAACCTACCAACCACACTCAACAGGCGTCAACTTCTGCCAGACCCTGTGTGTTTATCTGCACAACATTTGGAAATACTTAAAACTAGGAAATACTCGCAGTTATGAAGCAAGTTAAAGTGGAAAACAGAAGAAAGCAGAACCAGTGGGGTTGAAAAAGGCTGTGGCTGAAAATCAGTAAGTGATGCCCATTTGTTTGGTGGCTCACGTTCAGCCGTCAGCACCGTCATCCCCTCCTTTCCCCAGATGCCACATGTGTGGAAAGGAGCCCCATCGCATTTCAGACTTCTTAAGGCAAGAGCGATTACATTCTGTTCTATTTAAAATATTGGTTCACCTTTTCGTCTTCCAGATCCTACGTAAGGCAGAAGACGACCAGAATCCATGGAGGGAAGGAACAGAACCCAGTGCTGAACCATCTTTTATCTACAATTCAGTTACCCCCCAGAAAAGATGCTGCTTTCCTTTCACAGTCTTGGGCGACCCTTGTCGTGTTACCTCACGTTAGGTGAGAAAATACACCGTGTATTATTTTTAAAGAGATGCTTAGCATGTTGAGTAAAACCTTTATTAGCCTTTCCTTGCTGTTCCGTGAAAAGCCAGTTTAACTTTTCCTTTTCCTTCCCACTTCCTGGATAGACCTCTTGAGAAAGAGAAGGTGATACCACTAGTCACATGCTTCATAGAGTCGCTCTTCATGGCTGTTGACAGAGGCCGCTTTGGTAAAGGTCAGTAATGTCCGTGTTTTCTCTTGTCTGTCGTTATTGACACACCCAGTCGTCATAAATCCATAGAATGACAGAGAACAGTACCAGCATTGTGTCCTGGCATAACTGCCTATGAGAGGTACGGGGGGAAAAGAGGGCAAGAGGGAGGTGTTGCACTTGTACTTCATAACCTGGTGGCCAGGTTAGGGCAGCTTGAACATAAGCTGCATCTGAAGGTCAAAGAAATGAGACCTGAGACGCCCCCTCCCCCCAATTCTTGAGCCCCAGCCTGTGTTTTGCTTCCCCATCTTCACGCCCAGGCTGTCCCTGGTATGCACCTTACGCTCCAGACATTTGCTTATCCTGAGCAACAACACTTCCACTTCCAGCCCTCTGGCTGCCTTTGTGCATGCCCTTGTTCCTTCTCCCTGGAGTTCTTTCCAGGTCTCTGTTGTTCAGTGAACTCTCACGTATCTTTCAAAACTCAGCTGAAGCACAACACCTCTAGGAACATGACTCTTACAGGCAGAATTTGGCCGCTCTGCCCAAAACACCATTTCCTGTTGTATTCTTGTACATCACTCCTCACTGGCCTGAGGACAGCAGTTTAAAAGTAGGTGTTTTGTTTTATTATAGCACAGTATTTTTTTTTTCTAACAGCTGTCATTCATTCATATAACTATTAAGATGCTAGGCTCTGTGTGAGATACTAAGC
Source organism: Glossophaga mutica (assembly GCA_039655065.1). Classification (NCBI taxonomy): domain Eukaryota; kingdom Metazoa; phylum Chordata; class Mammalia; order Chiroptera; family Phyllostomidae; genus Glossophaga; species Glossophaga mutica. Next base: position 15,958,113 of record CM077304.1, on the reverse strand, counting down.
ACCCATTAGAGTGTGAGGTAGACTCACCACGTTTCAAGGGCACATCCGTGCGTGACTGCTGGCTTCCTGCCATATGGACTGTGGCTGCTCCTTGACCTGAGTAAGAACATCGCTACCATTGCAGGACGTTCCCCTGGATGGACCGTTCTCGAGTCTGGAGCAGGGCTTGGCAAGTGTTTGTGTGAAGGACTGGTTGGTAAATGCTTTAGGTTTTATAGGCCACATTCAGATTTGAAGTATATTTTTGTTCGTTTGCTTTACATAACGCTTTAACAACATGAAAGAAAACTTTACCTTGCCAACAGACTACCTACACAATTTGACTTGTTGGTCATAGCTTGGCAACATCTGTTCTAGCATCAAATGAAGATGTAGTTAATGTTAATTGAGTGGATTATGGGTAGTAGCCATTGGATATGCAACTCCTTATAAATTGGAGGCGTGAAATCAACATGGGTTTTATATGAAGATAATGTCTTAGCTCTTAAAAAAGTCCAGATCTCCTCTGCTCGTAAGTTCTCATTTCGATCATGCCAGTCAGTGTGACCATTGAACTTCCTCCTCATCTCAGTTCATGGAACATGCATTTTTATTCTCTAATTCTAAATCTGTTTTTCTCTTCAGAAAGTTAAAATATAAGACTTGGAACCTTCTGGTTTTAGTTCCCTTCTGTTAATTTGTAGCATTTGACGGATAATTCTATAGAAGGCTCAAATTGAAAAAGTTTGTACAAATAAAGTGTCATATAAATGAGATGTCTCGTAGTTACTGTGTCAGAGATATAAGTAATGTGGTTTCTTTGGTTTTTCTGCCTTCAGGAATCTTATTTGTTCTTTGTCAAGCTGTAAATACTCTGCTAAGTTTGGAAGAATCTTCTGAACTTCTTAATTTGGTTCCTGTGGAACGTGTGAAGAATTTAGTCTTGTGAGTAAACATATTCTCCATTTACCCTAATAACGAATAAACTATAAAAGCTTATGTTTTTGTTAACTCTTGGGCACAATAAGTCCTATTTTGATCTATTTTATACCTGAGCTATGTTCACATAGGAGATTTATAATTGATTTAAATACTCCAATTAAAGTAAATACAGTTCTTGACAGGCTTTAAATATAGATTCATCTTGGTAAAGGGGGGTGTGCACTGGTATTGTAGAATCTGTGAAGGGTGCTTAATGCTGAATATCCCCAACCATAACATTGCTGACCTTTTGTCAGTTGTGGCGCGGCTCCTACATGACACATTCCTGCTACTTTCATGTGCTGTCTCAGCCCGAAGTGATCGGCATTTCAGAACACTTCCTGTGGCCCTCTTGTATGCCAGAACAGTCCAGTTTTTTTAAGTTTCTGGTTAGGTTATTAGCACAGGGCCATTAGCCATTCACTGCTCACCCTCATTAGCACCCTTTCTAAAGGACAGGCCTTCCGAAAACCTGGTAAAATAGTTTGCTTCTGTTGCTGAAGTTCAGAACATTTTATTCTCCTGCGTTTTAAAAACAGATTTATTCATGTTCTTCTTTCCATAAATATTCATTCGCTTTTCTGCTGCACCGGGCCCTATTCTACACACTGGGAGACATAGTGAACGAAACACAAAATTCCCTGACTTCGTGGAACTAACATGCTAACAAAATGAGACAGTAAACAAAGTAAATAAGTGAAATAAATAGCATGTTAGGTGATGATAAGAAAATTAAAGCAGAGGCAGGGGACAGGGAGAGTCTGGAGGTTGGGGGCGATCGCAGTTTTAAATAAGTGAAGGGAAGGCCTCACCAGCAAGGAGACATCTGAGCAGAAACCTGGAAGAGGCGAGGGTGTTGGGGCTCCGGGGCTCTCTGTCTTCCAGACCCAGAGAGGAATGCATGTCCGCGGCAGGGGCTGGGGCAGAGTGCCAGTTTGAGCAACAAGGAGCTCTTGGGGCTGAGCAGAGCCAGGAGTGGGTGGTAGGATAAGGAGGTGGGGGTGGCAGGCAGTGTATGACCTTTGGCCCTCATAGGGCCTTGACTTTTACTTTAGCAAAAGGGGACATATGGGAATTTGGGGCAGGGGAGTGACTTAGGCCTAAATAGGGTCACCCTGGCCACTGTATTGAGAAGAAACTGAAGGGGAATAAGAGAAACCAGTTAGGATCTCTTTATATTCACCTCCACATCAACTAGCACTCCTCCTCACCCCCTGCCCCCCCACTCCCCTGCACCCTACAGTCCAGTCTCTCAGTCCAGGTTCCTTTCCCTGATGGACTTCTCTCCACCACACACCTCACTGTCGCACTGATTGGTATTTACTTACTGGCTGCCTTCCCCTATTAGAATATAAGTGCCAGGAGGATAGGGACTTTGTCTTTGGTTTACCCATGTATCCAGTGTCTAGAAAAGTCACTGGCACATGTCTGCCCAGTAAATATTTGTTAAAGGAGGATGGCACATACAGGTTAAGCAGCTTGCCCAGGGTTATACTGCTGACGGGTGATGGGGCTGCCCTGCCCAGGGCCTGGGTGCTGGACCTCTCCTGCACTGCTTCCCTCAGTAGCTCAGAGTCCTTGTAATTTACAATGACGTGGACTGAAAAGACCACATTGGATTTTAGTCAAAACAGCATTTCTAATCCTTCCTCTGCCTCTGCCCTGCTGTGTGTCCTTGAGCATATCACTCACTGTCACTAGGTTTATGCCTAAAATGATGGTAAATGTCCTAGTAAAACTCTTATCTGTTCCCTTTTCCGTTTCCTTCACCAGTGGTAATTTTCTGTGGATTCTATTGTAGTCCAAATGCTCTGGGGCGTATGGGACAGTTTGGGCCTACTAAATATCTTGTTGCAGGCTGTTTCCTTTGGAGCCAGCTGTGTTGCTGTTGGCTGATCTCTATTATCAGAGATTATCCTTATGTGGCTGCAAAGGGCCACTTTCTGAAGAAGCTCTGATGGAATTATTTCCCAAGTTACAAGCAAACATTTCAACCGGCATATCCAAGGTAACCGTGGTCCGTGGTGTGCTCCCTGTCTCTTGATTTCTGTTTGCATGGATCGCCGGTGGTTGTCACAATCCCTTCAGAAACTGCTGCTGTGGGTGATTTCTGGTTAAAGCAGTGATTCCCGAGCACTGACCTGCAAACCGATTGCAGCAGGTCTAATTGGGGTGCATTTTTCATAATTCTGTAAAATTTAGATCTCATTGACTCTTCATCAGTTTCTTCTTATGTTTAAACTTTGGACTTTGAAACATGCCTTTTACTTTCTCCAGATTCGGCTTTTAACAATAAGGATCCTAAACCACTTTGAGGTTCGACTTCCAGAACTGATGGAGGTATTATTTGTAACTGTTCCATTTGGATAACTTTTTGAACATGTCATCTGATAAATGTTTTTATTTCCAAAATTACACTTTCATAGAACATTCATGTGGTAAATATCTACCATAAAGATTGAAATTTTTTTTGTAATTCTTATTCCCGCCACACAATGGCCACCACTGAAAAGCCACGTTAATTGGTAAATATTATTTCAGACTTTTATATATACATGTAATTTAAACTTACGGTGTCACAAAGGTTTTTCCATATCATTACCTCTCATCCTACGTCATTTCTTTTGAAGTGTGAATAGCAGCCCACAGTTTAAAATATGTTATTTAACCAATTCCCTGTTGACGGCTGCTTAGGTAGGTTATTCACAATTTTTTCATTATTTCCAGTAATACTGCAGTGAACCTCCTTACACGGACATTTTTGTGTAGGGAAGTACTTCCATAATGCAGAGTATTACTTCTTGAGGTAGAAATTACTTCTGCCAGAGGGAGAATTATATAGTGAAAATGCATACACATTTTCTTCATTTCAACAGATGTTACCAATCTATTTGAATCATTTTTAGAATTGTTTTCCTTTCCTTTTTTTTTTTTTTTTTTTTTTGTTATTTCTATGCTAGATACTAAACCTGAATTATCTATTGGAAAGTCAACTGTGTGAGGAAAAATGAACCATTTACCCTCGCCTCCCCCCCAAAAAGTATTGCTTATTTTACTTAAAACATTAACTCATCCCAGTTTTTATTTTTTAGACCTTTGGTCACGTTTAATGCCTTTTTGGAGAATCGCAATACTGACACGCCTCCTCCCTTCTCCCTGGCTGTTCAGGACGATGGGCCCTCGGAGCGCCAGTCCGCCTTCGCTGTGTTGCGCCAGGCAGAACTCGTCCCCGCAACTGTGAATGACTACAGAGAGAAGCTTCTCCATTTGAGAAAGCTCAGGCACGATGTGGTGCGGACCACAGTCCCCGATGGGCCGTTGCAGGAGGTATAAAACACTTGGTTTTTTCCTCTACTTTTGCTTTTAGAACTGTTTGGCTGGCTTTTGAAAAGAGAAACATACCAAGCGGTCACCCAAAATAATAATTCTTGAAATTGGATACATCCTCAGTTCTCTTAGATCCTTTGGGTTAGATGGCTCTGTCAGCTACTTCAGCAGTGGCGGAAATAATTTCCTACCCTCCTTCTCCTGAGGGTGTGTGTCCTCTGTGAAGGTAGATAGAAGTGACAGCAGGAGGACTCAACATCAGGATTAAAGCCCGATCGTCTCCAGATTTGTCCGTTGCTGCACAAAGTTAGCAGCGACATTTTCTGTCCATGATCCTCGAAGATACATCACGGGTCCCTTTGGGAAGAAGGCCAAGTTGGAGGCATTCCTCTTTCCATCAGAGCAGTTCTGTTCGTACTCTGCTTTATGTATCACTATCCTGTGTTGGGTTCTGCTGCTAAAATAGTTACAAATGCCTGTCCCCAAATAGTAATAGAACTACCATTCTGTATGATGCCTCCCTAGCACATGGGGATGCTAGCAAAGCCTCTCATTGCGAAAGGCGACTAAGAGAACTTTAGACCCTTGAATGCAACTCCTTTAATGCATAGTTTTTCTTTTCTTCTTATTTTTTAAATTGTTACCCGAGGATATGTGAAAGGAGAGAGAGAGAAACATTGGTGTGAAAGAGAAACATCAATTGGTTGCTTCTTCTACACTCCCCAACTGGGGATCAAACCCACAACCTGGGTATGTGCCCTGACCAGGGATCAAACCCGCAGCTTTTTGGTGTATGGGACAATGCTCCAACCAACTAAGCCACCCGGCCAGGGCTAATGCATGGTTTTGAGAACTCAGACATCTGCTTGCGAAGCTGCAGCTGTCATTCCCAGCAGACTTTCTTGGGTTCCTTGCCGTCTGTGCTTTACTGATTACTGTTCAAGTTTTGTCTTTTAAGGTGATGGGGATGGCAGTGTTTGTTAGGAGGGAATTCAATTATGAGTCAAATCTGTTTATTTAAATATATCCTTTGAGCATGAACATCTGGGGTGAGTTTGAATACTACGTTTGCTTTAGTGACTCTTCAGTCTTAAATAGCAAGTGACATTTTGGGGAGAGTCGGAACATTATTACTCACTGCTTTTTGAATTTGTACCTACCACTTTTTTATAAAGTGTAAGCTTCTTTCCAAACCTCCAGTTGTCTGAGTTGAGATATTTGCATCTCATTGCTGTCCTATTGTAGTTCATTACCCATTTACTAAATGAGTCTAATTGCAGGTGCCACTTCGGTATTTATTAGGCATGTTGTATGTTAACTTCAGCGCTCTCTGGGGTCCTGTTATTGAACTCATAAGGTAAGCATGCGTTAAATGGATGAAGCTACTATGTTTTAACTACTACAGAATGATGGAACCAGTATTATACTCCTTCTAGGTGTGATTTAAATGAGTAAGTGTACAATATTTATAGCTACCATAAATCTTTTGTGGGACAAGGCAAAGAAAAAATAAACATGAATTATTCTGTCTGATGCCAAGTTTTTCAACAATTCAAATGTGTGTCTGTTTCTTTGTACATTGAAATAACTTTGAAGGACTATTTGTACTTTTTATTATACATCTGTATTGTTGAATTTTTTCAGTAACAAAGTACTATATAATAATTGCATACTTTCACTTAATGTGCATTGAGTCATTGAGCCAAACTTTAATATAAAAATAAGGACTTAAAAACTCTGGCCGTCTAGTATCCAAAAATCCCTTTAGCCTAAAAAGGACCTTAATAATCACATAGAAAAATACGTATGTTGTGCCTCATATGTAGAAATCTGTTCTTTGGCAGATGTTTGACTTCAGATGGTCTACTCTGGCCTTTTGTCAGATTGGAAATACATCATGTGTGGCCTCTCAAAAACCCTGTTAGTTTTTTCTTGACAGAAGCAGAATAAACAAACCCTTTGGCAGTTTGGAACCACCTTGGCTGCCATTTACTGGCCTTTAAAGCCGTCAGACCAGCATGCTGGAATCAAGGCCTCTAACACCAACTTAATAATGTTGTTTATTGTGCTTAGGAAGAATCTGACATGTGACACCAATAGCCCATTATCAAAATTCTTAGCTCCCCAGTTCCTGAGTGCTTTTTACGGTCCTCCATATCTGGCTGGGCTCGCTCACTGTCGGGTTCATCCTTTAGGCTAAAAATTGATTTATTTTTTACAAATAAGCAACAGCATACATACACAGTTTGTTTCTTGTGTAAAATTTATGCCTATTCTTAGAAAACTAACTACAAAAAAATATAAATATTTTGAGAATACTGTTGCTAGGATATCAAATTATGTGAACACATATGATTGAGCTAATTTCTTGAAGCCCTGAAAGGTATGTTCCATGCAGTTAGTGAATATTTATTTTGCCTATGTGTTAATAAGTATATTTGAATTTGGTGGGAAAAAAGCCAACATTTTAAAGTTATCTGTGAACAAACTGAGTTTTGGGTTGGTTTTTTTTTTTTTTTCTAAATACAGGTCTGTCCTTACTTAATGGATTATATCTCGCACCCCAGGCCCCATTCCCCTTATTGAGCTTTAAAAATAGTCTTCTTATGAACATCTACTTAGGTTTTTGAATATGTCTTTTTAGTGTTTTATGACTATAAAAATAATTTGTGGTCAGTGCAGGCATTTTGAAAAATATAGAAAAATACAAATGTTCTTTATAACCTTACATTCAAGGATGACTTAATTAACATTTTAGTTATATCCTTTCACTCTTTTTTCTCTGTATCTCAAAATAAGGATCATACCACATATTTTGTTTTGTGATCTTTTTTCTTAGCTCTCATGCACATGAAATGGAAAATAAGAAATTTTGGAAAGTTTACTATGAACACCTAGAAAATGCAGCTACACATGCTGGTATGTAAGAGGGTGTCAGGGGGGACTGGGAAGAGCAGCGGTTGTTTCAGCTGAATTTCACTGCTCAACTGCTCGTCAGGCTGGGGAACAGAAATGAGAACTGTGTTATCTTCAATAGCCTTTGGGTGTGGTTTCTTGTTCCCTTGTATTACTAGAGGGAGGCATGGCGATACTCAAGGAAACATGAAGGACAAATGTTAACATTTCTCCGGTGGTTATGGTGGTTATGTGACTTCTTTCTTTCAGAGAAAGAATTGCAAAATGATACAAGAGATGAGGAGAAGTTCGTTGGAGGTGAAAGTTGGGAGCGAACTCAGGATGGAGATGTTGGAGCACTTTATCTTGAGCAGTTAACACTGAGAACCAACTGTCAGGAAAGACTGGACCACACTAATTTTCGATTTTTGCTGTGGCAAGCTCTGGCAAAATTTCCCGAAAGGGTAGAGCCACGGTCCAGGGAGCTTTCCCCGCTTTTCTTGAGATTTATCAGGTGAGTGTTCTCTTGGAATATGTTCCTGGTTGAATGTCCTCGGTGCCTGCAAGAGAAGGTACAGCTTATCAAATTGGCTGAGTTCTCTGTCCACCTGCTGTGTTTGTAAATCATTGGCTCATCTGTAAAGCCCTGGCGCTGTCAGCTAACAACTAAACTAGTTTGGTTCACCACTTAATTTTACATGAATTTGACTGGCCAGCAAAGAATGTTAATAAAATATTTCACGTTGCAAAATAAAAAGGGCCAGATTGAGTTAGCTCAGTATACAAAGACCTTGCTATTTCTCACTCTGTTTGTTCATTGTTTTATTGTCTGCCTGCGGCCTCAAAGTTTTTTCTGGTAATCCAGCCACTCTGTTTTGAACCTCTTGAATGTTTCCCATGATGCTGAGGAATGTACTCTCAAAAAAAATAGTGACATTCTGGAGCATTGCTCCGTTTTGATTAGATAAGCTGTGTGAGAATCAGGTTGCTTTAAAACTAAAGATAAGGTAGTGTGCAGAACAGTCCTAGTTAATGAGTACATGCATGTTTTCTGACACTGTTTCATTCCTTGGGAAGATGCCGTAGGATTGAGTTCAGCAGGCTGCGGAGCATACATGCAGGCTGGTTCAGGAACAACAAGGAAGTCCGAGTGGCTACAGCAGTGACCCCTGAGAAAGTAGTTGGAGACAAGGGCAAAAAGCTAACAAGAGACCAAGTAGTGTAGGACCTTTGAGTGATAGTAAGGACCTGGGTTTTTACTGTCGCTGAAGTGGGAAGCCGCTGGAAGGTTTAAACAGGATGGCGTGACTTAAGGTTTCTTCAGGAGTTTTCTGGCTTGTGTGCTGAGAATCGACAGTAGGATGGCAGTGGTGAGAGCAGTGGGGGGAGAGTTTGGAGGAGGCTGCAGAAATCTGGGGAAGAACAGGCGGTGGCTTGATCAACGTTAGAGTAGTGTAGATAATGAGAGGTGGTTGAACTCTGGATGGTTTTGAAGGATTTCAATTTAATAAGATACCTTTCTGAAGAATTGCTGCTAGATTGGCCTGCAGGCTTTGTTAGCAGATCAGGTGTGTCATGATGAGGTGGAGTCGGGAAAAGTGCAGGAAGGAGGAAGGAGAGGAATCATTGATGTCTCTGAGGGTTTGGCCTTAAGAGTTACCATTTACTGAGATTGGGAGAAATGCAGAAGTCGGCAGATTTGGGGGGAAGATCAAGAGTTCATTTTTAGATATGGTAAGCTTCAGATACTGAATAGATATCTAGTTAGAGATGTCATGTACGTTCTTGAATTTGGAAGTTCAAGTTCAAGGGAAAGATTTGGTCTAAAGATAATACATTTGAGACTCATCAGTATATAGATGGTTTTTAAAAATTATGGGCAAGGAGTTAAATCAGATCTTGGTGTGTAAATGTAGAGAAAGATTCCTAAGGGCTGACAGCTATATTTAGAGGTTAGGAGATATGCAGGCCAGGAAAAGGATAAAAGAAGGACCAGGACCATGTAGTATTCCTTGAAGGAAGGATTTCAAGGAGGGAGTGATCAGTGGAATCAGATGTGTCTGAGATATCAGTCAGGTGATGAATAAGAAATGACCATTGTCTTTGGAAGTGACCCTAACATGAGTTGTTTGGGTTCATCTGGTAAGGATGAAAGCCTGATTAAAACGAGCTTAAGAGATAATGGAGAAGAAAAATGGAAATAACAGGTATGAACCATTATTGAAAAGAAGCAGCAGCAGACGTAAGTGGAGGGAGATGTAAGAGCGGAGAGGGAGCTGTGGTCAAGGTTGCCGTTTAAGATTTAAGCAGCGTGTGTGCATGTGATGCTACTGTGAAAGAAAGACTCAGAAGGGAGGGGCACATTTGTAATGCAAGAGGAGATAAAATTGCTAAAGCCATGCCTTTGAATAGTTAAGAGGAGACAGGATTCCATGAATAAGTGAAAAGGTTTATATGAATAATTCATTCTGGCAAAGGTTACAAGCAAAGATGCGGGCAGGTCAGTAGATGGGATGGGAAAAGAGTAATGATTTTCTTTTTTACATAACTTGTTAGTCTTTAATTTATTGATAGAGGTGAGAACAGTAATATTTAGCTACCTTGCCTTGTTTTGAAGATCATGTAAAATAATGTTTATCAGTTATTTGTGAATTGCAAAGAGCTATGCATTAAGTTTTTCCCTCAAGAAAGAAATGGATTACCCTAAGCCTAAAGATAAAGACCTCTAATAGTACAAGATGCTGTGAAGGTGGGGATAGAGGAAGGAGCCAATAACAGGAGATGGGTCTCTGCATTTAAGAAGACTTAGAGATGAAAGATGACAATTTCGTAAAATGTGTAAATTAAAACTAGTTAACACTGACTACCTATAATTAATGGAAAACCTAAATGTCATCTTTAATTCTGGCTTTGAAATATGTTGGGAGCTTTTTTTGTTTAGAAATTTACCTTTCTAAATATGTGTCAGATAATTTGATGTTGACCTGATTTGTGAATCCTTGTCCACATTCTCTGAGAAGAATTATATAAGAATCAAGCAGGAATGAATGACTAACAATGGCAAAAACATCCCAGTAATAGGTAACAGTGACACTTAATGAATGAATACTTCCTGTGTAGACACTCTTGTAAGTGCTTTGTGTGAATTATCTTATTTAATAAATGAATGAGGGAGCATGCTGTGCATGGAGATAAAGGTTAAAGATATGTCATGTAGTTAATTGACTATTGAGAGTATAATACGGATGTTATTAAATCAGTGATGATACGGGTTATAAATGAGCAACTTTGCTCATTTCATTTATTCATCCATTTTTCGATTTATTAATTGCTAGATCCTGCTACCCGAGAACACAAAGTTGAATATGGTAGCATTTCAATCCTCTGTCGTAGTTTAGTGTATTAACCTGGACTTTCCTGAAGGTGTGTTGGTTAAGGTAATATCCTAAAACACGCTATTTTTATCAGTGTATTTTTGAGTGAGGACTTTAATGTCTGATTAATTCCCTTACATCTGTATCTTAGTGCTATGCACAAAACAGACAAGAAAAACATAATTGTTGGATGAGTGGGTTAGAGGAACACAGGACAGATGAAGTGAATGGCAGCAACAGTGTTCAAGATAGTGTCAGTTACCTTCAACAGCGGACCAGAATTAAAGGATGGAATTCATTGAGAACAAATGTGAATACCAACTGCACAAGCTTAGTTTAGAGGAGACAAACGTGTAAAGACTTAACTGACTTTTATTGCCTGGACGTTCAGTTTAAGCCTGGGTCATGTTGTGACTGCCCAAAAGGCAGTGCAGTTGTTAGTTCCATCTGTCTTATCAGACCATGTGCCCAGAGGACTGAATTTTGTTACAGCCCATACAAAGTTGATATTCTGGTTTAAAAGTTATTAACGTGGTCTTAATGCTGTACTTTCAGTATTCACTGTAAATCACCCCTACACCTGCCTTCCCCAGTTGTCTCTTCAGAGATGGGGGGGCTGATTTCAGCTCAGTCCAAACCAGACATTTCAAATATTTTCAACAGTGTAACAATGGAATGGACTGTCTTCTACAGTTAGTGATTGACTTGTTAACTAGGGTACTTCAGAGGGGCTGACTACCAAAGAATAATGTTGTTGCACAGGCTTGACTAAGGTGCCTCAAATGTCTCTTCCATGTGGGATTCTATGAACCGTGGACATCCATCTGTCACAAACAGAATTAAGACATTTAGGCTGCATCCGCCTTGTGTCTCTCTTTCCACTGTAGCAATGAGTATTACCCTGCAGATCTGCAGGTTGCTCCAACCCAGGATCTGAGAAGAAAAAGCAAAGGAGTGGTGGTGGAGGAAACAGAAGAACCTGCTGCTGAAGACGAGGAAGAGTTGGAGGAAGAGGTGGTGCCCCAAGACGAACCCTCACAGAAGAGAAGGACAAGAAGAGCTGCTACCAAGTAAGTTCAGCGTTGCTGCTAGATCACAGATCCTCGGTTCTCGGAGGAAAGGGGTGTGATCTCCTAGGGCCTAGATGGGAAGTGGCCTTGGGCAGGATGACCTGCTCAGATAACACAAGTGCTGTATCTCCCTAGTTTTGGGGTTTATTTTTCTTTCTGGTTTTTGTTTGTTTGTTTTTTACAGCCCAAAGAAAACTTAGTCTTCTAAAATTTGTGGTGGTTTTCTTTTTTTTTTTCCCTTGTTTATCCACAGAATGTTAGAGTCAGAATCATCTAATCATAGCTTTTTTTTATGTGTGAGAGTGCTGGGCCCCAGAGCTGTTAACTGCTTTTTGACTTGTGGTGTTCGCTTTTCCTAGTGCCAGGGTATTATGTCTGGGTTCCAGGGAAATGCAGAATGGAACATCTCTCCTCTTACAAATAAGCGTGTCAGCGTTTTTACTTTGCCTTCTGACTTGTCTCCTTCTGATTCCTCTTTTTTTCATGCTGTTATATTGTTCTCATTCTCTGGGCAGTTTGTTTGCTGAAATTGTTAGAAACCTCAGAGAAATAAGAAGCAGTCATGCTTATAAAAGTTACTTGAAGATTACGTGATTTGGGGTGTGAGAGATCCACCGGATTTGATGCTGCTGTGTTATTGTAACACTTTCGATCTTGATCTATGTCGATTCCTTGAGTTGTCCCGTGAGCCTTGTATTGGTTCATACATTCAGCAGCTGTGTGAGTGCCTCTTACCAGTTGCCGGCTGCAGAGATGGACAGTGCGTAGCCTCTGCAATGCAGGAAGCACGGTCTAATGCCTGGTGAAATATTTTCTTGGAAGAAATATTTTTATAGGTGTTATGAGTTGTCAGTAAAGTGGCAATTCTACCACAAAGCGAAGACTTTTACAAAGTATAAGACACCCTTGACGCTGAAACACAAAAGTTTGCTGGCAGTTAAGGCAGGGAAGGACTTGCTGGTTACTGGAAGCAGTGGATAAAGCACAGAGGCAGGAAAGGCCGCGGCCCAGCGCCGAGAGTGTCGTTTCTTCTCTGCTGCCGCCTCCGCACAGCCCTCCCTGCTCTGTCCCCCATGGCTTTCTCTCAGGCAGGTCACTGCTTCCTCTTCACATCCGTCAGTGAAATAGCCAGCAAAGGATTAGTGCTCCTGTTTGTTTGGCAAATAAATGAATAAGTTGTTTATCCCATCAGATCTCTTCCTTGCTCACCCTGAGCCTTCCCTGTTTCTATTGCATCCTTGCCTCACTTCTGCCAGATGAAATTCTGTTCGTGCTTCAAGACACAGCTCCCTCACTGAGGCATTCTTGTCTTTTAAATGGAAGGTTCTCTTACCCGACTTCAAACTCTCATAACAGCCATTAATGAAAGCCTCTGTCATGGTGCTACTTCTTGCCTTGAATAGTAGTTAATTTTTATACGTCTCACATGAAAATCAGAAAGTCTTCAAGGATAAGGTCCATGTCTTGGTTTTCCTGTCCCGTGTAGCCAGACCTAGGCTGTTGCTAATACACACCAGGATTGAAACTGAGTGAATTAATAATGATGTTCTTGGTGCCTCTCAGTATATTCGTAGTCCACTTTCATAATCCTTCATGGAACAGGCTCCTCACTGGCAAGTATTTAATGGGAGCTCGAAGATTAGCTTCTGTTATCTGTGGCTATTTAAGGCCAACTGGTGCATAAAAAATACTTAATAAATATTGGGGGAGAAGTGGATGTCTCAATGGAAAAGATTTTAAAGTTTACTTGTTAAAGTGTAAGCACTCCATGATAAGTAATCACAAGGACACTGCATTAGAGAAACAGAACCAATACAATGGAGATGTATGTACAAGATCTGTCCAGAAACGATCCATTCATGTGTTATGAACAGTAGAGACATTTACTGAAGAAGATACAAGATACAAGAAACATTGTACACAGGACAGTGACGCCTCAGTCCCCTTCCAAGTAGGCACCTTGGGACCTCGCACCGTTCTCCTAATCGCCATCAGTTGCCCCATTGTGTTTTCCTGAATCACATCAATGGTCTGAAATCTCTTCCCTTCCAAAGGTGATTTTAGTTTGGGAACAGCCCAGAAATCACAGGGTGCCAAATCTGGGCTGTAGCGGGGCTGAGTCACCTGGGTGATTTGATGTGTCGCCAAAAAATGTTGCGTTACACGTGATGCATGAGTAGTTGCGTTATTGTGACGGAGCTGCCAATTACCAGTTGCCCACAGCTGCAGCCTTCTGAGTCATCTGACTGGTTACCATGGAGGAATGTTCAAGCTTCACACAAAATCTGATGCAGATTCGTTGTTCTGCTCGCCCAGTCATTTCGAATGTGACAGCCGCACAGTACACGTGCTCTCTCAGTGGTGTCTGCCAGCCCCGCTGACTAGTACAGTGAAGTTGTTCTTGCGTGCGCGTTCCAGTCCACTCTCCTTGGCTGCTCCATTACGTCAACGTTGAACAGACTGTCCTTGTTCTGTCAACAATGGTTGGACTTTTTCTGGACTGACCTCTTATGTATGTCATGTGTGTATGTGTACGTGTACGTATATGCGTATGTACAAAGAGATTCGTCCTAAGTGTTGGCTCACGTGATTAGGGGAGCCAGCAAGTGCAGAATTTACAGGGCCCGAAGGCAGGCTGGACACTCACGTGGGATTTGATGCTATAGCCTTGAGTCTATCCTAATTCAGAGGATAGGATTTCTATGTTACAGTCTTGAGCTAGAATGCCTTCTTTGGGAAATACCACTTTGTGTTAAGGCCTTCAACTAATTGGATGAGGCCCATCCACATTGTTGAGGGTAATCTCTTATTAAAAGTCCACTTATTGTAGGTGTTAATATCTATAGAATACTTTCATTGCGGCACCTCGATCAGTGCTGCAATGCAAACCCGAGTAAGTGGGTCCTCTGACTTAGGCAAGTGGACACTTCATACTCTCCAACACAGACATTTAAGCTACTTTTCCTGTATTTCTCTGCAGTATCTAATGAGGTTACAATTTCCAGTTGTTTTCTTTGTATTAACTAGTAGGATTCTGAGTTTCACTTTCTCTAGTGCAGGGGCAGAGAAAAGCATTGTTAGCAGCAGAAGCCCCACAACTTGTGTTCTTTCATTTAATCCTCACCAAAACACGGTGGGAGGTCTTGTCTTTGTCCAGATGAGGAAACTGGGAGTCTGAGACATGAATGAACTGACTTCCTCCAGTGTCACAAAGCTCAGAATGACAGGATCATACGTCTGCAGCTTGATTTCTACCTCGCTTCACTTCTCCCTGAAATAGGCAAAAGAAATCTCTCCAGTTCATAACAGCTTACTTATTTAGGGTTTTTTTTTTTTCTTTAAGTTTTAATATATCTTATAAATTATATGCAGAGAGGAAACCGTTTTCTCAAGTATTTTTAAAGCCTTACAGCATCTGTGGATTAGAAAGTTTAGTAAGTGCAATGAAAGCTCTCTTCTCATTGTTTTAGTAGATGATGTAATTTACCCTGAGTCACTCCCATCTTCTCATTGAACGTTCAGCCACAGAGTATTGCTCTTTCTTCCTCCTTAGTAAGCAAGAGCCATGGTTGCCTGAACTTCGACTTCCATTGCCTGGCATCAGTATTTACGGTATATGACAGTGAGGAAGAATATATTTTACCACTTTCCTGTTTACTGCATAGAAACTAGACAAGGAATCATTCCAACGTTCATCTATACACAACTTTGGAATGTATTAGTATTTGATTACTTTTCAGTCTACTTTTGGCTTGATTGAAGCCATTCTGAGCACATCCTGAATGATTTTCTGCAGTGAGGAGTGTGAATTTAAGGGGAAGGCCTGCCTGAGATTTGGAATTTCCGGAAACTAATTTTCTAAATGCAAATAATTAACACTGTGTAATGAACAGCGAAACTACAGTCAGAGGTTTTGAAATAATTGTTAGATGAAAATTGGTGAATGCTGTCATCTTAAGAAAATAACCTCTGGTTAAGTTTGCAGTATTCCCTCTGTCTCTTTTTCTTAGGCAATTAATTGCTCATTTGCAAGTTTTCTCTAAGTTTTCGAATCCACGGGCATTGTATCTGGAATCCAAATTATATGAGCTCTATCTTCAGGTAAGTAAATTTCTCGCCACTGCGATTTTTGTGAGCTACTCTCTACCATTTTCTTTGTCCAAATAACTTTTAGGCTTTCAATAATTGTTGAATAGAGCCCATGCCTGCATTTTAAGTATACATATATATATTTTTTAAACTAATACACATTTTCTGTATCTTGAGAAAGTTTTAGACAGGACTGATTTAGTTGACTTTAAAGGCATTTTGGAGCCCTGGCTGGTGTAGCTCAGTGGATTGAGCGCGGGCCTGCGAACCAGAGGATCGCGGTTCGATTCCCAGTCAGGGCACATGCCTGGGTTGCAGGCCAGTTCCCGGCAGGGGACACGCAAGAGGCAACCGTACATTGATGTTTCTCTCCCTCTCCCTCTCCCTCTCTCCTACCCTTCCCCTCTAAAGATAAATAAATAAATTCTTAAAAAAAAAAAAAAAGGCATTTTGGGTGACCAAACATTGACAGGCTGGCTGTGTTAATACTGAGGAGAGCAAAGCATAATCATATCTCAGGAAGTAGCATTAGAAGGTGGTGGAGGTTGTGCCGAGAGCAGTTGGCTACTTTTCACTTCTGGGTAAGTCAGCCTGGTGGAGCGCCAGAGTTTCAGGACCTTTTTTTTACATTGAGTGGAAACAGAGAGTTGGCATAGCACTCTGTTACAGTCACAATTTTATGACCCCAAATTCTAGAGAAGGTTGAAGACAAAATTTGATGTCAGGAGCAGGTAGGAACTGAATATCATTCTTAGCTAACTAGGAAACAAAATTGTCTTCTTTCATTTAGATGCTTTCGTAGATAAACCATTTCCTTTCAGCAGACTTTATATATGTCTGCCCGTAATTCAGATATAACTTGTTTGTAAAGTCAGAACTCAAAAGTCTTAGTTGTCCACAGGAAGCAAAATCCTGAACTCCTGATCAACGAGGCCTCAGAGCCAGGTCTTCCCTAGCACTTCATGGACAGCAGCTACCTTCATGGCAACATGAAGAGCTTTTGCTCAGCACAGGGCCAGCTCATTGCTGCGACTCCTGATTCTGCAGAGAACGGGTCTTGGCCAAAAGACTAGCGGACCCGACGGTCTGGGGGGCGTGCAGGATGCAGATGTTAGAGCTTGGGGGTTTTTTTTGTTGTTGTTTTTTGCATGCATTCTCTTGGTCCTTTGATTCCAGGAACATGTTAGGCTTTTGTCAGGAATAATTAGTGTTAAACCGTGTCTAAAAATTTAGATTGTAAGAAATCTAATTCTGCAGATTAACACAAAAGAATTACTATCCTATGGTATGTGTGTACGTGACTTCATTGATTTATCTATGAAATATCATTCTTAGCTGTTGCTACACCAAGATCAGACTGTTCAAAAAATCACCCTGGATTGTATAATGACGTATAAACATCCGCATATTCTCCCTTACAGGTAAGTTATTTGAAGCTATTTCTTTGGTTGATCTTTTTTATCTTTCTTCCTGAGGGCCTCTTCTAAAATAATTTTGTTAAAGCCTGGGAAATTGCCCTGTTTTTTCTAAGGCAGTCGCAATGCTACTTTAGGTCAGAAGTGAAAACAGGGAATGTATGTTTGCTCATAGTGTCTCTCCATAGGTATTGAGGTAGGAAAGAGAACATTAATTGAAAAGCATGTGTTGAGAAGATTATATCATTTCTCCTTGCTTATATAATGTCTTAAAAATCTTGGTGACTACTTGGCAAACTATAATTATCAGTCTAAGACCTGAAGAAAGCTTTTGTATTACACTCTTTGAAACTGCTGAATTATTGACTAAGTCCAACTCTTTATAACCCCTTTTATCCTTTAAAATTTGAAAACCTGCCATTTTGAAAGGTATTTCTATAAGATTTTTCTTTATGGATGTCAACTAGTTTATATAGACTATTCTTTAATACCGATTTTAGTTACACGTATACTCTTGCTATCTTGCATTTAAAATAAAATACTGTTGGTTATTGAGTGATGATTTGTATTGTATTCTATTTTAAAGGGAGAACTTGCAAAGATTGCTTGAAGACAGAAGCTTTAAGGAAGAGATAGTTCATTTTAGCATTTCAGAAGATAATGCAGTAGTGAAAACAGCCCACCGAGCAGATCTCTTTCCTATTCTGATGAGGTATTTGTACTGTTTAAAGTCCGATTATTTTAGTAGTTGATCACAAAAACAATTGTGAGTATCAGTAGTATGATGGTTCAGTAGTTGTAATGGGATATTTCATTTTGTATTTTCTCTGGATTTTTTTTAAATTGGCTCTTTTGAGGTCTGCCATAGAGACTTTAGAATATTTTGTCCCTAAATAATAATGATAAAATTAAATTCAGTATTGCTCTATGTTTTATTATTGAGAAATAATGAAAATAATTCCTTTATTTTGAAAAGATTTTATTTATTTTTAGATTTTATTTATTTATTTTTAGACAGAGGGGAAGGGGAAGGGAAAGAGAGGGAGAGAAACATCAATATGTGGTTGCCTCTCATGTGCCCCCTACTGGGGACCTGGCCCATAACCCAGGCATGTGCCCTGACTGGGAATTGAACCAGCGACCCTTTGGTTCATAAGCCGCGCTCAATCCACTGAGCTACACCAGCCCAGGCTATTTATTTATTTTTAGAGGAAGGGGAAGGGAGGGAGACAGAGAGGGAGAGAAACATTGATCGGTTGCCTCTTGCATGCCTCCTACCAGGGACCTGGCCTGCAACCCAGGCATGTGCCCTGACTGGAAATCGAACCAGAAACCTTTCAGCTTGCAGGACAGTGCCTAACACATTGACCCACACCAGTCAGGACTAATTCCTTTATTTTGTATGTAACTAAGTATGGGATATAAACGCTATTGACTTTTTGTGTTTATTATTTAACCATCTTCATCACAAAACTTCTTTATTAGTTTTAATAGTGTTCATTGGATTTTCCTGGTCAAAAAAATAATACTAAATAACAGTCATCACTTGGATTGTTAGTCTCTATTTAAAAGAACCCTTAGAGGTAACCATTTTACTGAGAATAACATAGTCCTTGCAACTCCGTAGAGGACCTAGAATGGCCTAGCCCCAGACAGACTCCTGAACACGTCTTTCCCACTTACGGCCCCATTCAGAGCCCACCTCAGAGTCTCAGGACTTGCCATCCCTCCGCTTGGAACATAAGACACACTTAACTCCTCTTCACTTAGCCTCATCTCGGATATCATTTCACAGATGCCTCCCTGGCCTCTTGATATAAAATCACACCTCCCCCTTATCACTTCCTAGTCCCTTACTTCTCTTTATTTTTCTTCACAATTCTAAATCATTCAACATAGCCTCTTTTATCTTGATTACCTCCCTAGCCAGGAGGTGAACTCTATGGTTTTCAGGATGAATTTTGTCTTCTTTTATGATATAAAACCTTTTTTTTCTAATTTTAAGTATATTTTTTGGTTGATTATGCTATTACAGTTGTCCCAATCCCCCCCTCCCCCGCCTGGTACCCACCTTCCCTCCAGCAGTCCCACCCCCTTAGTTTATGTCCATGGGTCATGCCTGTAAGTTCTTTGACTTCTCCATTTCTTATACTATTCTTAACATCCTCTTGTCTGTTTTGTAGGTACCAATTATGCTTCTTAATTCATGACCATTTCTCCCATTCTCTCCCTTCCCCCTCTTAGCTAACAGCCCTCCAAATGATCTCCATACCTATGATTCTGTTCCTCTTCTGCTTGTTTGCTTAGTTTTGGTTTTTTTTTTTTTTAACAATTCAGTTCATAGTTGTGAATTTGTTGCTTTTTTTAATGCTCATAGTTCTGACCTTCTTTTTCTCAGATAAGTCCCTTTAACATTTCATGTAATAAGGGCGTGGTGATGATGAACCCCTTTAACTTGACCTTATCTGGGAAGCACTTTATCTGCCCTTCCATTCTAAATGATAGCTTAGCTGGATAGAGTAATCTAGGTTGTAGGTCCTTGATTTTCATCACTTTGATTACTTCTTGCTAGTCCCTTGTTATCTGCAAAGTTTCTTTTCAAAAATCAGCTGATAGTCTTATGGGAACTCCTTTATAGGAATTTTCTCAATGCTTTTCTCAATGCTTTTACGGCTCTCTCTTTGTCTTTAACCTTTGGCATTTTAATTATGATGTGTCTTGATGTGTTCCTCCTTTGGTCCAACTTGTTTGGGGCTCTCTGTGCTTCCTGGACCTGTATGTCTCTTTCCTACTCCAAATTAGGGAAGTTTTCTTTCATTATTTTTCAAATAAGTTTTCAATTTGTTGCTCTTCCTCTTCTCCTTCTGGCACCCCTATGATTTGGATGTTGGCACATTTGGAGATGCCCTAGAGGCTTCTTATGCTGTCCTTGTTTTTTTTTGAATTCTTGTTTCTTCTTTCTGTTCTGGTTGAATGTTTATTTCTTCTCTTTGTTCCAGTTCATTGTTTTGAATCCCAGCTTCCTTTCCTTCCTCGTTGGTTCCCGGTATAGTTTTCTTTATTTCACTTAATGTAGGCTTCATTTCTCCCCTTATGTTTTTACTGTTTTCAATGATTTCTCTGAGCATTCTGACCACCAGTGTTTTGAGCTCTACATCTGATAGGTTGACAGTCTCCATTTCATCTAGTTCTTTTTCTGGGGTTTTGTTCTGTTCTTTCATTTGGGCCACGTTTCTTTGTCTCCTCCATTTGGCAGCCTCCTGTGTTTGTTTCTGTGTATTAGGTAGAGCCACTTTGATTCCCTGTCTTAGTAGCGTGGCCTGTTGTAGGAAAGACACCTATAAATTGTGGAGTCTCAGGTAATCGCCAGGGTGGGGCAACCTGCCTCACTGCCTCTGTGTGGGGGAAGGTTTGGAGAGGGGACAGTGCTACTGCCTGGCTTCTGGAGGTTTGCCCAACACTTGCCCCATTTCCAGTCACTTCACCCACTTCTCGTATGTGACTGGTACCCTTCCAGTTGCTACCTTAGTGGTGAATCCTGGAGTGGGTGGGTTTGTGTACATTCTAAGTCTGTGGGCCCTTTAGCGGCAAACATCTGGCAGTTTCTTCTGCCCTCCCAACTCCGACTGTTTTTTACAGCCAGAGGTAATGGGGATTTATCTTCCCAGTGCTGGAACCCTGTACTCTGCCTTCTGGCCTGGGGCTGGGATCTCTCGCTCCCAAGGTGTCCCTCCAGATTTGTATCCACCACACGTGAATATGGGACCGTCTGTTCCACTGCTGCCACCGCTCTGCGCCACGCTGCCTCCCCATCCCCGTGACTCCGCTCCTCCTGCCCGTCTGGATGAATGTGGCTTCTTTAGATCTTTGGTTGTCAGACTTCCCTGCAGCTCGGTTTTCTGACAGTTCCGGGTGTTACTTGTTTTGAGATCTAGTTGTACTTCTTTGTATGGTTGCACAAGGAAGTGCAGTATGTGTCTACACCTCCATCTCGACACGAAGTCCTGTTTGGTTTTGTTTTTAATGTACGTATTACCTACATAGCCTAGAGGAATTAACTGTGGTGGTGGTTATTCTTATCTTGCTCCTGGATTTAACAGTAATGCTTCTAAAACAGCCACTGGTATTAAAGTGTGGTCTGGTCCTTTTTGACTTGGGCTGGCCCTGAGACACTGTCATGAAGTCCACAAGGTTAAAACCTCCTTCATGATGCTACTAATCAAGTCAGTAGGTTTTATCATGTTAGAAAGTAGCTTTCATTATTAGGTTACGTAATATTTCATCTGGAATGAAAGATGAATTTTATTAAAATGCCTATTAAGCATGTATTAAAATGATCATATAAACTTTTTCTTATGAGCCGTTGACCTATATTAATCTAATAGATTTTACTAATGATACTTTCTTGCGTTTCCAGGATAATCCTTGTTTGGCTTGCTTTTTGCAGCTCTGGATCCTGTATTTAGAAATATTATGTTTCATGTTCATAGGAAGACTGATATATAGTTTTATTTTTGTTCCTTAACCCTCAGCAATATCATAGTTATACCATCTTCATAAATGGTAAAGGACTATTTCCTGGTTTCTCTCTTCTATGAAAGTTTATGGCATGGACATTCTTTTATCTTGAATGTTTAAAAATTCTTCTGGAAAACTCTGAGTTCCACTTTTACTTATAATTACTGGCCTATT
Source organism: Glossophaga mutica (assembly GCA_039655065.1). Classification (NCBI taxonomy): domain Eukaryota; kingdom Metazoa; phylum Chordata; class Mammalia; order Chiroptera; family Phyllostomidae; genus Glossophaga; species Glossophaga mutica. Next base: position 15,936,291 of record CM077304.1, on the reverse strand, counting down.
TAGATTTTCTTCTTAAGTTGTTTTTCTTACTTATACGTGTGATTTTTTTTTCCTAGAAAATTACCCATTTAATTGAAATCTTTATAGTTTTCTTATTTTACTTATAGTTGTATTCTTATTTTATTTCCTTTTAGCCTATAAATACTTATTTGCATTCTCTAATTAGACTTACCGTTCGCTGGCCTATTTTATTACATTTTTTCTCCTTCATTATTTCTTTCTTCCTGCTTCCTTGTTTGTGATTGATGTCGTTTATCTAAATTTCTATGTTAAATATCTAATTTGTTTCATTCTTTCTTATTTTATAGTATATCCATTTAAATCTCTTGAGTTGCTTTGCTACCCTTTCCAGGAAAACAAAACAACTAGTATTATGCTTTAGGTTTAATGTGCAAACAAAATAATGTTTTTTTGACTTTTAGGATTTTGTATGGCCGAATGAAGAATAAGACTGGGAGTAAAACTCAGGGGAAATCTGCTTCAGGCACCCGCATGGCCATTGTTCTGAGGTTCCTTGCTGGGACCCAGCCTGAGGAAATCGAAATATTTTTAGACCTGCTGTTTGAACCCGTGAAGCACTTCAGAAATGGTGACTGCCCCCTGCCTGATGCTCTGAATATGTGTTGTCCGCTGTAGACTTCCGACGTCCCAGGCTGGGTTTCCCACTCTCTTCAGTGTCTGTCTAATGCGGTTGTTCCTGCCACCTTGGTGGTGGTCTTTTTACTGAAATGCGATTCAGTGTAAACTTGGATGGATTGGGTGGAGCTCACAGTTGAGCACACCTGATCAGCATCTGTGTTCGTAAGCCCCAGATTAGAAAACGTGTATTTTTGTTGTTGTGATTGTACACTTTGGCCATTTGAGAATGGTACTTATCTGTATACAATGAATAGGTTTCTCCTTAGAAACTTAAAACATGCTACAAAATTAATCTTAGTTGTCTTTGTATTTTTCATGCACTGAGTCATTCATCTACTGAGTAATGCTTTGTTGAATACACCCTGAGATCCAAAACTGTTGAAAATAGAAATCTCAGTATTTATAATTTCCTCTCCCAACCTCAAAGTCTAAACGAAGTAGGTGTAATAAGTATTCAGTGAGCTCTAATGTCTGTGGTATGTTCTCTGGCATGCCGTGCTAGTAACTCATAATAATAATAATAATAATAATAATGTCTAACACTGAATGCTTATTTCCTGCCAGATGATATGATGGGCCCCTTTACTGATAGTTCAATTGGACCTTAAAACAACCACACGAGGTATCATTACTTTTTGCCCCAATTTACAGATGTAGAAACTGAGGCTCAGAGAGGTTAAGTATTTCGTCCTTGACTACTCAGCTAGAAAATGGTTGGGATTCAGCCCAGGTCTTTTTAACTACAACACCTCTAACATAGTTACGTAATTGCTTTGCTTGAGGCAAGCATATATGTATTTATTTGTAGGGTGATGTGTTGCATTTGTTTTCTGTTTTTTCTATGGTAATGAATCCAGCTGTTACAAAGGTTTTCACTCAGTATAAAATTGCCCTGTGAGGGAAGTTGGCTCTAATGAAGACGAGTTTCTGTTCAATGTAATAGCCTCCATTGCAAGAGGGTGCTGTGAATGGTTCTTGTACTGACGGACCACTCTAGGTCTGTGAGTCAGCGAGCCATGATCCCATACGTTTGGTTGGAAGTAAAGCTCAGTCAATAAAAATTCAGGTCTTTTAAGAAAATTATGAATAAATAATTTAGAATAAATAATTCTATAAATAAATAACTTATTCATAGTTTACTTATGAATAAATAAATAAAACAACAAAGGATTATTGCTTTATTAATAAAGCAGTAAAGGATTATTGTTTTCTTTATTTCCCAGGGGCTACAAGACAAAACATTTGGTTCTTAGCCTTCAAGGAGCTTAAAATGTAGCCAAACATTTTCTATAAAACTACTGTAGTCCACGTAGTCAGGGAAAGCTGTGAGTGAGAAAAATGCTTGGCAAGTTTCCAGATGGAATAAAGGACACAGGAACTCAGATTTGGGGGGAAGAGTAAGCAGGACGAGAGTCAGGCTCAGAGACTGAGTTCTGTCACTGGTTTCCTACTCTTTTTGTATCTCAGTTTCCTCACCGATTGAGGGATAATACAGGGAGGGGCAGAAGTAGGTTACAGAGTTTATTCTTGCATTATTAATTGACTTTTGTATTATTTTCCAAACGAACAAGTGTAAACCTACTTTGCCTCATCCTGTAGTAAAACCCACCATACCTAGACCACTGAATGAATATTTGGTAAGGATCAGGAGAAAAATAAATGACGAAAGTATATTATCACCTATAAAGTATTATAATAATGAAAAATACTGTATTATTGAGGGAAGTTGAAAAGAGGCATAATTATAAACAATAACAGTAATATTTCCTTTTATATGACATCTCTGTCCATCTGTTTCCCCAGGAGAATGCCACTCTGCTGTCATTCGGGCATTGGAGGATTTGGACTTGTCTAAAGTTCTTCCTTTAGGTCGCCAGCATGGTATCTTAAATAGCCTTGAAGTCGTATTGAAGAACATTAGTCATCTGATCAGTGCGTACTTACCAAACATTTTGCAGATCCTGCTGTGCATGACAGCAACTGTATCACACATCCTTGATCAGCGGGAGAAGGTGAGAGAGATTCACTGAATGTGCTTTTTGGTGGCTAATATGAGTCTGTGTTTTATTTGGGAAATTGGTTGGGACCTGGATACCTAACATCTTTCTAGGTTAAATCTTCCATATGCAAAGTGTCTTGAAAACAGTTTTCCACATAATGAGGGTCTTCATTTTTGTAAATATTTATGTACAGCCAGAAAGTATAAATTATATCAAGTATATAATTTACAAGGAGGTGAAATTGTGAGTTCTACATATATCTCAGAAATCAAAGTCAGACAGAGTTTCATTTTAAGAGCCTAGAGATGTAGGACATCTTCCGATGCTCATTTGTCCAGAACAGTTGGGGAGTGAATAGAGTACTGTTAGCATCCTTCTTGTTATTTTGGCAGAGAGTTCCCAGAGCTCTCTTAGAAGTAAATGCTTGATTACTGTGTAAGTGCAATGTTTTGAACAAAGACAAGAAGCAAGGGCAGACAAGACAAGTCAGCTAGCCAATTGCCGAGAAAGAGGTTTCACAAGGTGTTGCTCAGTAAGTGTTTTCTAAAGTGTACTCAAGACAGCATATTCTGTTGAAATAGGCAGATGGTTGGAGTTTAGGGAAACCTAGTATCTATGGGCTAAAGGCTTCTTGGAGAAAATGGGACTTGAAGCGAAGATCCAGACACAGGTTTCTGCTGTTGATTCCCAGTTCAGGATAAAAAGACACAGCTTTAATGGGGCTGAAATTTATTTCCTTCGTTTTATGGCTGTGCCTGGTGAACTGTCTCTCAAATATGGTCATGGTAACCAAAAATTGAGAGCCAAAATTTTATGCTGCTTTTGGGGCTATGCATAGATATAAATCTGCTTTTGTAATGAAACAATAGTCTGCGATTAACAAGATCCAGAGATTTGGAACACACCTTCCATTTTGTAGGCACGGTTTTGTCTTCCTTGTTCTTTCATTCATTCCTTGAGCAAATATTAATTGAGCCCCTGCCATGTGTGAGCCACAGTTGTAGGCACTGGGGATGGAGCAGTGAACAAAGCATTTGTCCATTTCCTTATTCAGGAAACATTTCACCTGTGTCCCAGGCATTGGTCTAGGTTGGGGGAATGAGAAAGTTAAGGACTCGGTATTGTGGGGAGAAAAATTATAAATAAATAATTAGAATAATGTCAGTTGGTGGTAAATTCTGAGAGGAAAATAAAATGAGGCCCATCTACAGATCTCTAAAGTCATTCTTTGTATAACTTTCTCCTTCCTAGTTCACTTTTCCTTGTGAATTCTAGCTGCCTTGGCCCACCCCCTCAAACCACAGGGCTGTGCCTTCCCATCTTAGAGGAATGGATGGACTCTGCCTGGGTTCCTTCTTCTCACGCCAGTGCCTGAAACTGGCCGGGCAGGGTGACGGGGCACGTACGGAGCACACCTCGTCTGTTTCTTCTCTGTCGGGGCTCACTGCCATCTGCTGCCTGCTGTCCAGTGTCTGAAAATTACTGTCTCATGTATTCGGTTCAGTTGTTCAGTGTCTGAGAGGGGAGGCTAACCCTGGTCCCCAGCTCCATTTGACGAGACGTGGAAAAACCACCGGAAAAGAGCAGGCAGACATTATTTGAGAATTTTCTTTTATGCCTTAAAGTGAGTAACAGTGACTTTATCTCTATGTTGATATACTAAATCTGAATGGTTAAACATGTTATAAACCCTCGTAAGCCCTCCAAATTTATGGTTAACTTAGAAGTTAATCAGTAATACAGCCTTACTCCTGTGTCAACAATCAGTAACTCAAAGGATCATTTGTACAATTTCACAGTTCATTAGTGAGGTGCTAAGCTTCTTGAGCAGTGGGCAGTTCTCCTATTTTCTTTTTAAATTTTTGGACAAATCCGAAGACTTCTTTGAGGTGCTATAAAGAATTATTGCACAATAATATTGCCACATTTGTGTGTTTAAGCTAAGTTATACATTTTTGTGTGTGTTTTTCAGATCCTCCAAGGATCAAATGTGTATTGTGAGGATTGCTTTGGTTTGGTTTTATTTTTCCTGTACATTTAAACAATGGAGTAACTTGGAAATGTACATAAACTCACTCATGTTGGCTATTCCTCTAGGAACTAAAGTTTACACTTGCTCACTTGCAGGGTTTTCTTCCAGCTTATTCAACAGTTATTGAGTAGACTGGGCAGCTGGTGCTATGGTATTAGAAGTGAATAGAACTCAGGGATCCTACCCCACAGAGAGGGGCCTTGGGGGTGCAATTGGGGGAAAGGTTGGGGGGTGGTGTCTGATTTGATACCGTGTATGCTAAGATTAGTTTCTCATTTGCTCCAGGAGATCATGATACCAGGTTGTTTTCAAATATCAGGAATAGTTATCTTTTATTGAACACGATACAGCTGATTATGAAAATATTACCAGTAGAATTGAAGCAGAAATGACTTGTAACTGTGTCACCTTCTTATCCTTGCCTGTCATTTCCTCTGTCTTTATAATTTGTATAATGAGATAATTAATCACAAGTACATGGTAGAAACTTGATGGGTATGTGAAATAAGATTCCTCAAACTTGTACAGTAATGGCATCTTTATTCCTATTCACTTGAATTTAAAATGTGCTCTTTTAGTCCTGGCTGGTGTGGCTCAGTGGAGTGACTGCTGGTCTGTGAACCAAAAGGTTGCAGATTTGATTTCCAATTAGGGTACATGTCTGGGTTCAGGGTCCATTCCCCAGTTGGGGACGTGTGAGAGGCAACCAGTTGATGGATCTCTCGCACATTGATGTTTCTCTCTTTCTTTCTTTCTCCCTTCCCCTCTCTCTAAGAAGTAAATAAATAAAATCTTTAAAAAAATAAAAAATGTACTCTTTCAGATTCAAGCACTTCTGTTGTTCAGAATATCAGATTTTCATGACAAATAACTCCCCTTATTTGTTTTTTCATAATATCTTGTCCATAAGACTTGATACTCATTTATTAGAGCATCAGTGTTATCTTCCTAATATGCAGGGTGGTTTTTAGATTTTGATAGAGGTAATTAAAGTCATATGTAAAAATAAGTTGCCACTTATAAATCCAGAGTCCACAGTATATTCATCAAGTGGAAAAACGTTTAGGGGTTGAATCTTCCCTGTTATGTTTGGTTTTTACAACATTCTGTGCTCGGGAGGAACCGCCCTGTGAGGCCTTTTTCTCTCTCTGCCTGGCCTGGACCTCTGCATCCTTTCAGATCTTGTAGAAATTCTGCCTCTTCATGAAGCTTTATTTACCCTTCTTGAATTTATAGTTCCTCTCTCTTGGATGTCTTTGCATTTTCAGTTTCTTCCATCATTTAACAAATTTTCCTTCAAAAGATTTTAAGCTGAGGCCAGGACGGTGGCTGTCATACCATTGGACCCATAGGCGGGTGTTCGATGAGTCGTCCTACTTGGATCCTGACCAGGGCACCCCCACACCTGTGACTGCTGTTACTCTACAGAGGAGGAGGTGCCGGTAGCAGAAGCAGTCTCTGTTACAGGAAAAGTCTCTGTCGGTTCAGACAATCCCCCACTCCAGCTTCAGTGCCTCTACGGGGACAGACTGCGTTTTCTTCCAAATTGTATTTTTCTTTGAATTACATATTTTGAGATCTTCCCATACCTTATATGGCTCATTTTTTTTTTTTTTATTGCACAAAGTATTCCATTGTATGGAGACAGCATGAACTCTTAAGACTAATTTTAACAAGGATAATTAAAAACACCTAGTTTTAATAGAGGTAAAAATGACACTAATACAAATGTGAAAATAAAAAGGGCTCTGACCAGTGTGGCTTCGTTAGTTGGGCATAGTCCTGTGAAGCGGATCACTAGTTCGATTCCTGGTCAGGGCATGTACCTGGGTTGCAGGTTTGGTTCCTGGTTGGGGCGCATGCGAGAGGCCACCAGTCAGTGCTTCTCACGTCAGTGTTTCTCTCCCTCCTTTCTCCCTCCATTCCCCTCACTCTAAACATAAATACATTTTTTTTAAAGGAATGTGACTTTTATTTGAAATGAAGGCTTTCCTTTCATCTAAGGCTTCGTGATGGCAAAAGCTATATATTTTTTTGGTTGAATGTTCTGTTCATAGGGAGAAATCAGGATTTTTAAAAAATATTTTATTTATTTATTTTTAGAGAGAGAGGAAGGAGGAGAGAGGGAGAGAAACATGGATGTGTGAGAGACACATTGATTGGTTGCCTCTTGCATGCCCACAACTGGGGACCTGGCCTGCAACCCAGGCCTACGCCCTGAGGGAATTGAACAGGCGACCTTTCAGTTCACAGGCCAGCACACAGTCTACTGAGCCACACCAGCCAGGGCAGAAATCAGGATTTCATTTGAGACAATTACTTCAATAGAAAAATAAAACAATGGAAGCAAAACAGTGGTTCCAGTTGTAGGGGTTTTTCTCCTCAGGATACTCTGTCGTGATTTTCCTGGGCAGTGATAATGGAGCACATCTCTCCATAGGGTTTTTTAGGTCTCTGCTGCCCCATCTTGTTCAGTGAAAAAACCAGTATGACTTGCTTAATTGACCTTTCCTTGTGAATCAGAACCAAAGTCAACAGACTTAATAGCAAGATTTCCAGTTTGTTTCTTAGCTGTCTGAACAAGAGCACTTCCCTGAGAAGTCAAGGATTAAAGTGATATCTGTCACATTTTTTTTAATAGAAGGTCTTTGTTTTACAGATACAGCTGAGGTTTATCAACCCACTGAAAAATTTAAGACGTCTTGGAATCAAAATGGTAACTGATATCTTTTTGGATTGGGAGTCCTATCAGTTCAGAACAGAAGAAATTGATGCCGTATTTCATGGTGCAGTTTGGCCCCAGGTAATTCTTGATTGCTACATTCCGCCTGGATACCCTTGCTTCTTCCCTTGTTGTTACTGTACCAGCATGGTCCCAACCCAGACGTGAATGCCTGTCATGGTCTTTTCTTTTACATCAAGGCTGCCACCTAAAGCTTTGGAGCTAGTTTCTGCAATACCATGGCATTTATTCTTAAGGCTAATTTGAATATGATTGTGTCTCTTAAGCAAATGTAACAAATTTTTAGCACCTCACATGGTATGTCTGTAGATTTTAACAAGCATGAGGGAAAATACACATATTTTTGTTACACGTTCCCTTGTTTGATTCTCTGGTTGTAACCACTTGGTAATAGCTAAGATTGGTTGTAGCAAAGCAGACTGTAGCAGAGCCTTACATTAGGAAAGATTTCTAGCTGCTTGGGTCTGTCATCTCGGAGCAGTTGAAGCCTAAGCTGCCTGGTCCCTCGAGTGTCTAGCATGTCCATGCGCATCTTTGCAGTTTTTCCCATGCAGTTGTTACTTTGGATTACCTGCATTTTCCTCAGTCTGTCCTTTAGCCGTTAATCTCTGTGCCTTGGCTCTTTCATCCTCTGGTTCAGTTTCTGTGCTTGTTCAAGCTTTTTACTTGTTATATTCCTACAATTCTGTATATGTTTTTATTTTATGTTCTGTTTTTATTTTGTGTCCTAGATCAGCAGGCTTGGATCTGAGAGCCAGTACTCTCCTACTCCTCTGCTGAAACTAATAAGTGTCTGGAGCAGAAATGCAAGGTATGGCCTTTCCCCCCTTTCAGAAGGGCAGATTACCTTAGTCAGGGTCACTAATAATGTAACTTACAATCTTTCCATGCGGTGAACTACTACTGAAGGTGTGGTTAAAGAGAATAAGGCAACTGAATCTCAAAAGACATGGTTTAAAGCAAAACACAGCTGCTGGCCAATATGTATAGTGTAGTTCCTGAAAGTGCTTTCACACGTACGCAGACATGAAATGCAGCGGAAAATGTCTAGGACGCACGAGACGCTGTCGTGGTGCTGCAGCCTGGGCAGGTTTGGGTGGGCCAGAGTGCGGGCGGGCGCCTTTGTATGACATGTCTTTGAGCGTTTGCATTATTTATGATTTTAAAAGGGAAAAAACAGGTAAAATAACATTTCACAATTTAATGTAAAGTTAGCATTTTTAATCAAAACTTATACATGCTTGCTAGTTGTACAGTTTCGTTAAAACTTGAAAATCAGAAGTACTATAATTGATAGGGATCTTCTTCCATTGGTTAATAATTGGGTCAGCAGTTTGATTTGGCCTGGCAAATGGAAAATCGGAATGCAAAACACAGAAGATTGTGAAATCAGCACATAAACATTACTGTTCCCTGTGTGCTTGCTTAGAAATAAAAGCTGGTTTGTAATTGGCATTCTTTGTCCTTTTCCCAGTTCCCGTTTAAAATCAGAAAAATTTCAGAGGCTTCTTAGATGTTTCTGCATGTCTTCTATTCTTTGTATAGTTCCATTGAACCGTACATACAGTTGTCATACAGGGTGTTCATTTATGACAAAGGCTGTGTACAGAGCCTTTGTCTATTGATGATTCAGAGATGCTGTGTTACAGACTAAATGCATATTTACTGAGAGGTGTGGGAACTTACCTATGCTATTATCTTGGTGATGGCAACAGACTTAATTTTGCTCTAATTTATTTTGTTTTTTTTTTTTGTTTTTGTTTTTGTTTTTGTTTTTTAAGATTTTATTTATTTTATTTATTTATTTATCTTCAGAGGGGAAGGGAAGGAGAGAGGGAGAGAAGCATCAATGTGCGGTTGCCTCTTGTATGTCCCCTGCCGGGAACTGGCCTGGCAACCCAGGCATGTGCCCTGACTGGGAATCGAACCGAGATCCTTCGGTTCGCAGGCCCGCGCTCAATCCACTGAGCTACACCAGCCAGGGCGCTCTAATTTATTTTGAAGAACGAAAGAATAAAATAATTTCTTTTTCAGAATTATTCAGTGGTGTTACAATCTTGGCATCAGTTTTTACAAAGTTGGGATCATCATATTGTATAATCTTTTGATTTTGTTTTTTCATGTACTATGATGTCATGAGCATTTCTCCATGTGATTAAATAGTCTTCAAAACCAAACCAAAGACCTTGATATTGTCCTCCACGGGAAAGTCCGGTATATTTTTTACTGGTAGGAAGGGCTCTTTTCATTTATTTCTCAATTTCGGAATGCACTTTCATATCTTGCATTGTCACTGGATATTTATAAGCAGCACTTAATAGGCACACTTGAGAAATGTTTTATATTTGTGTGATTTTTGTGTAAATAAGCCACGAAGGACTTTCGTGATAGTGACGCATGATAGTTTTATGTTGGTCAGGTCCTTCTCAAAGTGTAGATCCACATCACCTGTCCAAACTGAAACATTCCTGAAGGTGAAAAGAGATGCTACAAATTATTAAGCCATAAACAGAATTGTCCCTGGCCACACTCCCTCTCTATTTTTTTTATTTTACTTTGTTTTTTATTTTAGAGAGAGGGGAAGGGAGGGAGAAAGACAGGGAGAGAAATATGGATGTGAGGGGAAAACATCAATCAATTACCTGCCACATGCGCCCCACCCTGGGACTGAACCGGCATCCCAGGCATGTGCCCTGACCAGGAGTCGAACCAGTGACCTTTTCAGTTTGCAGGATGATGCCCAAACCAACTGAGCCACACAGCTAGGGGCCTGGCCACTTTCTTAATACCTCTGCCGGTTCTGGCCATGGTGACCCCTGTGTGGCTCAGTCCTTTCCTCTGAGCTCTTACCTCTCCTCGAAGACCCTGTGACTACACACTGCCTTGCACTGCTCTGTCTTCATAGCTTGCCCGCCTACAGCTGCTTGAGAGCAGAGACAGTTTTGTGTTCGATATTGTGTCTTCTTCCACAGAGGGTTAACCCTCTTAATCCATGGTTAATCGATATTCATTGCATGTTGAATAAGTGATAAAAGTTTCCGATTGAGCCATACACTTAAGCATGGAGCATGTCCAAGTGGAGCATCAGTTACAGTGTTCAAGAAATGCACTTAGAAGTTGCACTGAATTTGATGGGCCCTTGCCTAGGACCTTGTAGTTGAAAGCAGTTCTCTCTTCCGGCTAGGATGGAGGCATAGGTAGATGGGCTTTGCCTCCTTGCACAACCAAAAAAAAGGACAACAACGAATTTAAAAACAAAAAAACCAAAACTGCCAGAAATTCGAACTGTATGGAAGTCTGACAACCAAGGAGTTAAAGAAGAAACATTCGTTCAGACTGGTAGGAGGAGTGGAGACAGGCAGAGAGGCCACGCAGCAAGGCAGTGACTGATGGACCGTGGCAGGCAATGGCTGGTAGACTGGGCGGTCCCACCTTTTTGTGCGGATAAGCCGGGAGGAACAACTGGGGAGCGAGACAGACTGCACAACCCAGGGTTCCCGTGCAGGGAAATAAAGCCTCAAAACCTCTGGCAGTAAAAACCTGTGGAGGTTGTGGTGGCAGGAGAAACTTCCAGATTCACCAGAGAGTTTGCTGGAGAGACCCACGGGTCCTAGAATGTACACAAACCCACCCACCAGGAATCAGCACCAGAAGGGCCCAATTGCTTGTGGGTACCGGGGGAAGTGACTGAAAGCTGTCCAAGAGAGCCAAATGAGTGGCATTGTTCCCTCTTGGACACCTCCCCCACATACAGTGCCACATGCAGTGATGTGGGTTGCTCTGCCCTTGGGTTGAACACTTAAGGCTCCGCCCCTTACAACATAACAGGCATCGAGACAAAAAAAAATATGGCCCAAATGAAAGAAAATATCAAAACTCCAAAAATAGAACTAAGCGATGAAGAGATAGTCAGCCTATCAGATACAGAGTTCAAAACACAGGTAATCAGGATGCTCACAGAAATGGTTGAGTATGGTCACAAAATGGAGAAGTAAGTGAAGGCTATGAAAAGTAAAATAAAGCGCAATGCGCAGGGAACCAACAGTGAAGAGAAGGAAACTAAGACAAATCAACAATTTGGAGCAGAAGGAAGAAATAAACATTCAACCAGAACAGAAGGAAGAAAGAAGAATTAAAAAAGAGGAGAGGCTTAAGAACCTCCAGGACAACTTTAAACATTCCAACATCCAAATCATAGGGGTGCCAGAAGGAAAAGAGGAAGAGCAAGAAATTGAAAACTTATTTGAAAAAATCATGGAGGACTTCCCCAATCTGGCAAAGGAAATTGACTTCCAGGAAATCCAGGAAGCTCAGAGAGTCCCACAGAAGTTGGGCCCAAGGAAGCACACACCAGTGCACATCATAGTTAATTGAAGATTAAAGAGAAGGAGAGAATCTTAAAAGCATCAAGAGAAAAGGAGACAGTTACCTACAAAGGAATTCCCATGAGATTATCAGCTGATTTCTCAAAAGAAACCTTGCAGGCAAGAAGGGGCTGTAAAGAAGTATTCCAAGTTATGAAAGGCAAAGATCTACATCCAATATTACTCTATCCAGCAAAGCTTTCATTTAGAATGGAAGGACAGATAGCTTCCCAGATAAGGTAAAGTTAAAGGAGTTCATCATCACCAATCAAGCCCTTATTATATGAAATGTTAAAGGGGCTTATCTAAGAAAAAAAAGATGATCAAAAACTATGAACAGTAAAATGACAACAAACTTATAACTGTCAACAACTGAAATAAAATAAAAACAAACTAAGCAAACAACTAGAACAGGAACAGAATTACAGAAATGAAGATCACGTAGAGGGTTATCAGTGGGGAGGGGGAAGGGGAGAATGGTGGAAAAGGTACAGGGAATAAGAAGCATAAATTGCAGGTACAAAATAGACGGGGGGGGGTTAAGAATAGTATAGGAAATGGAGAAACCAAAGAACTTATATGTACTACCCATGGACGTGAACTAAAGGAGAGTGGAATGCTGGCACAAGAGGGGAATAAAGGGGAGAAAAAAATGGGACAACTGTAATAGCATAATCAATAAAACATACTAAAAAATAAAACTTTGAAAAGAAAAAAAGCAGTTATCTCACCTTTTCTGCTTGGAAGAATTTTAAGATAACCTAAACATAATGGTTAAGAGTAGTCTCTGAAGCTGCACAAACCTAGGTTTAAGACCTAGCACCGCTGTGTGTTCTTTGGCAAGTTGGCCTTTCTTAGCCTTGGTTTTGCCACCTGTAAAATAGAAATAATATGTAAAGTATCTTCCTTGGTGTCTGTCCATACTATTGTCCAATATGCCTAGTACTTATTGGACAAAAATGTTTGAAGAATATCTCTTAGAACTTTTCTCTCAGTATGTTAAAGTTCCTGAGCTCTTTTTCCAGTAATGATGAAGTTTTCAGGTTGCATCTCTAACTTTAAAACAACTGCTGATTTGCACTTGGCTGGAATGCCTTTGTGCCCTCTGCCCAGTCTATGGGTCAGGGTGCTCTCATCCTTTGTGAGTCTTTCAGTATTGGGAATGGACTCATTCACCTCCCCCAACAGATCTCTGGACAACGCGTATCCTGACACAGCAAATGTTTGTTCTGGTCTGTACCCCTAATTCCCATGTTGTAGTACATTGCATTCATGTGAGTGTACATTCACATTCTACAAGGCTTACAATGGAAAAAACGGCCTGTCTTCAATATTTTTGTTTTAGAAAGGGTTTCAACTTGGAGATTTATGGTTCCAATCCCAGCTCTACCACTTATTAGCTCACTGGCTTTGGACAAGTCTTTTTCTTCATCTGGAATGTAGAGCTAATGATACTACCTCAGAGATCTGATGAGGATTAGATGAGAAAAATACATGAAGTGCCTAAGTATATATGTTTGTAAGGTACCTAAAATTACTATCTCTCAAATTTTAGATTTTACAGTAATTTCCCTTTGAGTATCTTATTAATGTTCACAAACACATCTATTTGTTAAACTCAATATGAAAATTCATGTGGAAGATGTTTTTAGAAATAAATACTGAGAAATAAGATGACAATTTCAGTATTTTTTCTTGCAGATACTTCCCTTTTCTGGCTAAACAGAAACCTGGGCACCCAGAATGTGATATCCTGCTCAATGTTTTTGCAATTCTCTCAGCAAAGAATCTCTCTGAAGCCACAGCTAGCATTGTGATGGACATAGCCGATGACCTTCTCTCCCTCCCAGACTTTGAGCCCACGGACGCCGTCTCAAGCCTGCCCACGACAGGATGTGTGTTCCCAGAAAGTGCAGATGGTACGTGTGCCGCACAGACCAGATGGTTCCTAGACTTTCGAGGTAGCGTTTTCCCTCAGGAAGGAAGAAGTCGGTAGAATTTGACTCTTTTAATAACTTACGCTTAAGTTTCTTTTCTCTAACAATTCATACCAATTTATATAAACTGAGTTTTCTTCGCAGTGGTAGAAATTCAGGTTACTTAGTCTCCAGAAAGCTCAGCTATCCTCCAGGCAATCATCAAATGGTTTCCGCTGCCAAGTGTGGATTCTTCCTGCCGTGTTACCCTGCCAGTTCTTTCACCACTACCAGAAATGGTTTAAATAACGCCTCAGGAGTGTCTTATACACATTTGTCATTGAGCTGGTGATACACCTACTTCATCTAAGAAAAAAGTTATTTAATCTTCAGAGTTGAAGTTTATTAAATTTTTATGGTAGTTGAGTACTTTCCCTGTCTGTCATTATGAAGATATTATACAATTATCCTTCAAGAGAATAGTTAATTAAAACCAAAACATGTATCACTGTTTATTTCAGAGTATATCACAGTAGGAGGACGATTAATTCTACCTCATGTACCTGCAATTCTCCAATATCTCAGCAGAACCACCATAAGTGCAGAGAAAGTGAAAAAGAAAAAGAACAGGACACAAGTCAGTAAGGAGCTCGGCATTCTTTCCAAGTAAGTGATACACGTCCTTAAAAGAACATTACCATCCACGGTTTTATTTTAAGTTAATACAGAGTTACGTTTCTCTGCTGGAGTATTAATTAGAAATCTTTTATGGTGTCTGCCTTCATTTAACTATAAAAAGAGAGTGGACTGCAAAATTCTAGAGTAATAGATTTGCTTAATTTGCCTTTGCGTGTTTTGTTTAGTTACAATTTTGAGTTACGTGAAAGGACAGTTTGTTTTGTTTCAAGTAGATCTCACAAGTGTCTTTTAAGATTCTCTTTGGCAATAGACCTAATAGTATATATAATTATGATTTCTATAAAGTGCAAGGTTGGTAAACCTGAGTACAAAAATATGATTGTACTTTAAGCTGTAATTGTTTGTTGAACTTGATTGTTGAAAGTTTATTTTTTTGTTACTCTCAGCAACAACAAAATGATATGTTAGAATCTTCCAGAAACTTCTAAAAAATATTTTATTTATACTACTGTACTTCAAAATTCCGCAGAGTGGGAACCACACTAAATACACTCATTAGGTTTTATCACGGTCCATGGTAGTGGAAAGAGGATGACAGATGAGGCACCAGAAAGACCAGTGTTCAAAAGACCTGCTCTGCCGCTGCCTTGCTAGGTGACATCAACCTCTCTGGGTCTCACGTTTCTCTGGGAAAAAAGGAGCTCATAAATCCTTCGTTGTAGAGCTGTGGTGGGAGGGAGTTACATTGTACTGCTTTATATACTCTTAAACAAATCTTGGCATTTAAAAATGTTATTTCCTTGAACTAAGAAATGACTGATTGCCAGATTACAGCTCTGGCCTTTACCCTAACCCACCTACACAATGAGACGTTACAAAAGCAATAGAATAGTAGCCTGAGCCTACAGCTGGCGAGAAGGAACACGCTCACTACAGAGAGAAACTTTTTATACATGCACACACGCTTAAATGTCACCTGTGCCTTTCTTCCCTCCCTGATGTCGTTCTACAAAAAGTCACTCCTTAGAGAAATACTCTTAGTTTGTGTACTTTTCTTACCTACCAGTTTTTTTCCTTCTCTAGGATCAGCAAACTAATGAAAGACAAGGAACAGAGTTCTCTGCTCATTACACTCCTGCTTCCATTCCTGCACCGTGGCAATGTCCCTCAGGTATAAGGGCATAGGGCATGGACTTCGTCTTTGAAGTGGCACTTTATTAGGCTTATTTGTGAACAGCAATTTTATTGGTTAGGTTCTATGATGTATTTGTCTTAAAGTATTCGTGAAAAGACTTTAAATAGAAATATAAAATTGAAAATAGAAGAGAAAAATGGGGACGGAACCGGGAATGCGGGCAGGCAGGAACGCGGAGACATCGCCGTCTACTGTAACAGTGAAAGTGTTAGCCCATCGTTTTCCTCTGTTTAGCTTCTCATCCTTTTCAGGATTTTGTTTTCCTGTCTGACTTCGATGAGTAACAAATCTGGAACCCAAGAAGTGCATTGTGTAATCTTAAATGTGGATCGCAGTGGCAAAGCTGAATGAAAAGTCAGACTATTTTAATATTTAGATGTAGCTAAGAGCTTCTGATGTGATTTTCAAACCCTAGTTCAGACTTGATTAAAAGAGTCTTCCTGTGGCCCAAAGTCATTTGTAAGGCCTTAGTAATCATGCTGAACATCCATTACAGCATAGTAATTCAGTTTAGAAGACCGCAGATCTGGAGACCATCTGAGGCTTATATTTTTCTTCACCAAGCTCATTTTTCTTGGCTGTTTTTTGGCTTTACAGTAGAAGAAAGTTTGTTTTAAAACCATGCAAATTTTCTATTAGAATTAAAGAAATTATTAATGGACATTATTGTGGGTTTTATGTTAAAATGGCTAAGAACTCTTAAAAGGTTATGGAATAACTTTTTCAATAACTAGTTTTACTTCTTATTCATAAGTATTTTATAAAGTTAATCTTTATTGTATTTTTTCCAATACCATTTACTCCCCTTATACCTCTTCCCCCAGCAATGACCACCCTGTTGTCCATGTGTGTGAGACCTTTTTCCTTTTTGCTCAATCCTTCTACCTCTCACCTCCCCCTGCCACTAGCTGTTACCTGCCCTCCATCTATGAGTCCATCTCTGTTTTTGCTTGTTAGTTCAGTTTGTTCATTAGATTCCACCTGTGAGTGAAATTATATGGTGTTTGTCTTCCTCTTACTGGCTTATTTCACTTAGCGTCATGTTCTCCAGGTCCATCCATACTGTCGTGAAAGGTAAATTTTTTTTTATGACCAAATAGTATTCCATTGTGTAAATATCCTATTGTTGTTTTATCCACTCATTTATTGATGGACACTTGGGCTGCTTCCATATCTTGGTGATTATAAATAATGTCACAATGACCATAGGGGTGCTTCTGTTCTCTTGAATTAGTGTAAGTTTCCTTCAGATATATTCCCAGAAGTGGAATTGCTGGGTCAAAAGATAGATCCATTTTTAATTTTTTGAAATATTTCCATACTGCTTTCCACAGTGGCTGCACTAGTCTGAGTTCCCACCAACAGTGCAAAAGGGTTCCCCTTTCTCCACATCCTTGCCAGCACTTGTTGTTTGTTGATTTATTGATGCTAGCCATTCTGACAAGTGTGAGATGGTATCTCATTGTGGTTTTAATTTGCATTTCTCTGATGATTAGTGACGTTGAGCATCTTTTCATATGTCTATTGGCCATCTGTATGTCCTTTTTGGAGAAGTGTCTGTTCAGGTCCTTTACACATATTTTAATTGGGTTGTTTGTTTTTTGGTGGTGAGTTTTGTGAGTGCTTTATAAATTTTGGGTATTAACCCCTTATCAGATATATAGGCAAATATGTACTCCTTTTCTGTGGGTTGTCTTTTTATTTTTTGATTATTTCCTTTGCTGTGCATATAATTATTTGTTTTCTGTGCTGTCATATATTAAAGCCAAGTTGACCAATTTTATAAATTACTGAAATATAATTTTTCTTAATATTCCTTCTTAAGGATACAGAGGTTGATATTCTGGTGACAATACAAAACCTGTTAAAACATTGTCTGGAGCCTACCAACTTCCTCAAGCCTCTAGCAAAACTCTTCTCGGTTATTAAGAACAAGCTGTCAAGACAATTGCTCTGCACAATTTTCCAGGTCTGTGATATTCATTTTTACCCTGAGTCACCTCTGGGAGTGGGAGCAGAGAATTGATAGGAGGTGGGCAGAAAAGTTAAGGTTTTATTCACTAATACACTGTTTTCATTCCTTTTAGACTCTCTCTGATTTTGAGAGTGGGTTAAAATATATCACTGATGTTGTCAAGGTAAGAAAGAAAATCTTATTTCACTTCTGTTTCAATAATGCTATCAATTTTGTTTATTTAAGATGTACATGCCTTCATTTATATGGTTTCAATGGCATTTCTTGTAGCTCAATGCCTTTGATCAAAGACATCTTGATGACATCAACTTCGATGTCCGCTTCTCAGCGTTCCAGACCATCACCTCCTACATCAAAGAGATGCAGACCGTGGATGTTAACTACCTCATTCCAGTGATGCATAATTGTTTCTATAATCTGGAGGTAGGTTTTTATAGCTAAATGTTGTGAATTGTTTTTTTTTTCTTAATGTTTTGATAATACAACTACATGATCTAATTTCTTAATTTGTGTTTTGAGGAGGACAACGGTTTTTTAATATAAAATTTATTTTAGTTGCACAATATTCCTGATTGTTACTTGCATGATTTGAAAGACTAAGATTTTGAATAAAATAATATATGTGGAAGTCAGAAAGCTTTGTATTAGAGGAATCCACAGAGGCAGAAATTAAATTAGGGGTTATCAGTGGCTCCAGGGGGAGGGAGGGATGGGGACTGACTGCTTACTGGTACAGGGTTTACCTTGGGGATGATGAAAATGTTCTGAAGTTATCCCCGCTGGTGTAGCTCATATGGTTGGAGTGTCATCCAGTCACTAAAAGGTTACAGGTTCAATTCCTGGTCAGGATATACACCTAAGCTGCAGGTTTAGTCCCTGATCCAGGTGCGTGTGGAAGGCAGCCAAATTGATGCTTCTCTCTCTCTCTCCTTTCCTCTCTTCCTAAAAAGCAATGGGAAAAATTGTCCTCAGGTGAAGATAAAAAAAACTGTTCTGAGTTTAGATAGTGGTGATGGTTGCACCACCTTCTGAATATAGTAAAAATTGCTGAATTGTACACTTTAAAAGGGTAAATTTTATGGTATGTCAGTTATAGCTCAATTTTTCAAAGTTACGTAGCTAAGTATTTGACAGTTTTGTCTCTCATATTGATATAGCAGAAATAAAAGGAGGTCAGACTGTATTAAATACTATGTTGCTGAACTGCATTGAGATCCCAAACTGGGGGAAATGAAGTCTTTAATTAATAGTTAATCATGTAATGGCATCAGTCATTTCATTATTGTATTTTATAGTTATTCATTTGATATTAAGGATTGTCTGATATATGAAAAAGTAATCTCACCATTTGGGTCTCATTCTCTATATATCATGTCAAGTTTAACACAAGGAATTTTTTGTTTGTGTGCTTTCTTTCTTTCTTTCTTTCTTTTTCTTTCTTTCTTTCTTTCTTTCCTTTCTTCCTCCCCTCCCCTCCCCTCCCCTCCCCTCCCCTCCCCTCCCCTCCCCTCCCCTCCCCTCCCCTCCCCTCCCTCCCGGTGGGGGGGTTCTTTTTTTTTTTCCTCCAACCCAAGGAATTCTGAATTGCTGCCTGTTGGGCAGACTTGGAAATACTTCCCCTGTACTCACTGCCTATATTCTCAAACCAAGAACTCAAGTGCAACCAACCAGAATTATAACCAACCAACTCTGTCATTTTCAGTGATTATCTAATACTGAATGTTGAAAACGGCTCACCGAGCCTTCTACTGTTCACTTTGAGAAGTAAAATTAATTAAAAGGCCTGAGTCATAGTATTTTCTGAAACTGGGTGACACTTCTCAGTAAGGATGGTACTTCAGAGTCATTTACAGTATTACTCGCAACCCTATGTTTGGGTCTTCCTTAGGAATGAAGTCCTTGTGGGACATTTCATAGTAGGAATTTTTGTACAGCACAGTGGCAAAATTTTCTGAGCTTTTTCATTATGAGAATATTCCTTATTATACTTAGTTACACAGAATAATTGGGGTGTTTTTCTCATTTGCAGTTAGGAGACATGTCTTTAAGTGATAATGCCAGCATGTGCTTGATGAGTATCATCAAAAAGCTAGCTGCCTTGAATGTCACAGAGAAAGATTACAGAGAAATCATTCATCGTTCGCTCCTGGAGAAACTGAGGAAAGGATTGAAGAGCCCGACAGAGGTACTGGGCTTTGCAATTGTTGCTTTATTTTGATTGTTGCTTTATTTTGATGTACTTCTTACTATCTGTGGTTTTTTGTTATGTTTTTGTTTTTCCCTACTTTTTCTGTTTAGAAGAGCAGTCAGCCTTGGTCTATTTCATTAAAATAGTTGATTGTGTAACAATATTTACCACATATTTGGGAGTGGGAATGGAAAGCGCAGTCACTTTATGATTTTATGTAGTTTGCTTATACAATGGGAATGTTTTACTTTTTACAGAAATTTAATGGCTATGTTTCTCTGTATTATCTAGGAAGCAAATTCTTTTTAAAATAAGTTTTTCTTCTTAATTTGGTATGTGCAGAGTGTTCAACAGGATTATACCACGCTGCTTTCTTGTTTGATTCAAACCTTTCCAAACCAGCCAGAATTCAAAGACTTGGTGCAGCTCACGGACTGCCATGACCCGGAAATGGACTTCTTTGAGAATATGAAGCACATTCAGGTAGAAGACATTGCTGCTTCTTCACCCCCTGCCTATAAGACAAGCATTGCAAACAGTTCTGTCTCATTTAAAAAGATATATTTTAATTTGGCAAAAAGTTGCGAGCATCTCATTCCTTGGTCTTCATGATACCAGCCAACTTTGCATAGGAGATGATCATTTCCTGGAGTCTGATTTCCTTGGTGGTATCACAGCCTATAATAATAGTGTTACCTTTCTCTGCCATTTCTACAGAAGTTTAAATGTTTAGGGATCCATTGTTAACCTAGTGCTACGGATTATGTCTCGGAATCAAGTCAAGGCACAGGTGTTTGCTCATGTAACACATAGACTGTATTTCACTCCTTAATCTTTTCATGCAAAAGGAACACGATACTGAAATGAAGCCGGTTGTAGGTAAGATTATTCAGTAACTGATTCATATTTTATCTGACTCATAGATCCACAGAAGAGCAAGAGCCCTGAAGAAACTGGCAAAACAACTAATGGAAGGCAAAATCACGCTGTCTTCTAAATCTCTTCAGAATTACATCATGCCTTATGCCATGACTCCAGTTTTTGACGAGAAAATGCTCAAGGTACAGCATTAGATCCAAAAACCCGTAACCCTCTTCCCGTGCTGTGCCACACTTTCCAAAGTGCAGGTGGCAGAATGGAATCTGAATTCCGTGGCATCTAAACTGATGATGTCACCTCAGTTAGAGGCTTGGAACAGTTCCGAAGCCCTTCGGATGGTGCATGGCACATAGTAAATGCTCTGTAAGCGGTGGTCATATTTTTATTTTTGCAATTATTAGCTCACAGAAGGCCAACCACAGAATATTTTCCCCTGTTAGAAGTGATCACATTACCAAGGCAGAATACTTCTTAATATTGTATCATGGGGCTTAAACTCCACTGATCAATAGAGTAATTGTCTTCCCAAATGGCTCATTAGAGGTGAAATAAAACAATAGCTATTTTTTCTGTAGCACTGTACCAGTTACAGGCACTATTGTAAGTGCTTGACTACATAACATTACTTCTTCCTCACCGCAGCTCAACCCTATTTGGTAGAGACTATTATCACTGTTTCATAAGAGAGTAAAATGAGAGTCAGGTTATGTAACTTTCTCTGAGACATGCAGTTTCAGGCCCAGTGTTTGAACTTAGACTGTCTTCACCATCATGCTACATAGTGCTTAGAACAGAATAGTGCTTGGCGTATGGTGAGGACTTGATAAATATTTATTGATTGGATAGATTAAGGAAAGATAGTACCCAGAAATTCAAATCCAGTTGAGGTAATATCAGGACTTGTGGCTTAAATTTATACTTTTATTAATGACATAGTCTTGTACAAGGATATATTTGCTCTGTTGTTTCAGGGTATTAAGGAATGTTTAAAAAATTACCTAAGTAAATAAAAGAATATTCCCTTAAATTCCAGTTTAAAGAATCAGTTAAGTGCAACCAACTCAGAGTGTGATGGCAATAAAATAGGGAAGAGGGGTAGATGGAAAAAGAAATTATATTTAGGTTTGGCCAGCTTTAGTATGATGTGTCTTTTAGTACTCTTTTATTTTTAACCTGTTTGTGACTTTATATTTAAAGTTGTTTTCTAGTAGGATGGCTTTTTCATCCAGTCTGACAGTCTCTGCCTTTTCATTGGTTTTGGACCAGCTGCATTCAACCTGGTGGTTAATGTGGTCGGGTTTAAGTCGGTGGTCTTGTTGGTTATTTTTCCCTTGTCCCAATTCGTTTTCCTTTTCTTCTCCCTTGTATCGGATCAGTTGGCCATCTAAAGATTTGGTTTCCTCTCTGCCTGTTTGTTAGTTGTCATTGTATAGGTTTTACCCCTACATTAGATTTAAACCACTCACACAATAAATGCATTGTTACTTTTGCTTTAAACAATTATCTTTCAAAGAGATCTTTTAAAATAAGGAAAAGGTCTTTATTATTTGCGTACCTATTTAGATCCAGATAGTAATCCTGTATCATTTTACTTCTGAAAGGAAGACTTCCTTTAGTTTTTTTGTGGTACAGTTCTCCTGGTGATGAATTCTTTCAGTGTTTGTCTTTCCTCACCTCTGCTTTTGGGAGATAATGTTTCAGGGTTTTTCCTCCCAGTGCTATGAAGATAATGCTCTACTGTCTTCTGGGTTACATAATTTCCCACGAGCAGTCATTCTTATCTCTGTTTTTCTGAGTGTTATGTATTTTTTGCTTTTCCTGGCTGCCTTTAAATTTTTCTCCTTATCACTTATTTTAAGCCATTTGATTACAGTGTATCTTACCTGTAGTTTCCTTCATGTTTCTTGTGCTCAAAGTTAATTTAGTTTCTTGGATTTACGGATTTGTACTGTTCATCAAACTTCAAAAGTTTGGGTCATTATTTTTTCAAAGATATTTTTGGGTTCCCTTCTTGCCTTGGGAGACCCCATGTATATTAGACCACTCCGAGTTGTTCATAACTTGTTTAAGCTCTTTTCTTAAACATTTTAAGGTTTCATTTTGTTTTATTTTCTATTGCTGTGTCTTCAAGTACACTAATCTTTTCTTCCATACTATCTTATCTGCTTTTAATTCTATCTGCATATTATCCCTCACAAATTGTTTTTTCCATTTCCAGAAGTTCAATTTGGGCCTTTGTTATACCTTAATGTTTTTCTCCTCAATATGCTCATGTTTTTCTCTCCATTCTTGGTCATGTGGAATGAAATTATGTCAGTTGTTTTCCTGCCTTCACCTTCTAAGGCTATCACCCTTGTCATCTCTGGGTCTGTTTCTATTGGTTGGTATTTTTCTTCTTGTTAGAGATTATTTTTCTGCTACTTTCTACATCTGTGCAGCTTTCCTCTCTATGTCGCTCTCTCCTGGCTGGTACTCAGGCCTGTGGACTCTGACAACTGTTTCCTCAACTCTGCCTCCTTCACACAGGACGGGGCCTTTCGGGGTTCCCTTCCTGGCTATGACCTGACGATTCTCTGCACAGTGACTGGGGTGATTGCAAGGTGCTCTTCATTTGTTAACCTTCCTGCCAGGGACACTGTCCTGCACTGTGTGATGTCTGAAGTCTGAAAACCATTGTTTCATATGTTTTTGTCTGCTTTTCTAGTTTACGGTGTGAGGGCAAATCCAGTTACTGTTCTCCATCATGGTAGGAAAGAGAGGTCTTCGAGGAGTGTACTTTAGAGTGTTGAGCAGTGCAGAATACAGTTAACTTGGGCATTTATCAGGTTTTCCACACCGAATTAACTTCACTCACAGTCTGTGGGCTTGAACCTATCAGGGGGGCCTGAGTAAATTCAAAATGTGGTAATATCTTTCAATGAAAGGACCATGGCACTTTAATGGACAGCATTTTTCCTCAGGGGTGGAAATGGAGTATAGTTTGAACATTCTTTTCTATAGTTCCAAATCATCTTTTGTCTGAGCTTTTTAATGTACAAAGTTAGCTCTGTATTTTATTTGCAAATGCCTTCTTTATGCTGATGCTCTTGGTTTGTTTTACAGCATGAAAATATAACCATCGCCGCCACAGAGATTATTGGAGCTGTGTGCAGACGTCTCCCGTGGTCGGCGTATTTATATTACTTGAAACATTTCATTCACGTCTTACAGACAGGGCAGGTCAATCAAAAGTTGGGTGTCAGGTATAGTCAAGCTTCTTACTCTTGTTCTATTTTTAAAATGTAAATTTTTTATTATTTTCTCAAAGTCTTTTTGTAATCTAGTTTACTTTTAATTTTATTATTGGGGTTATGGTAATGTTTGGTAAAGTCAAAAATACCATAAACTGGTAAAAATAATTTTGTTGTTTTTATAACTTTAAATTAACCTCTCCTTTTAATCATCAAACGATATTATTAAACAACCAAGTATTTCTGTGTACCTTTTCTTAACAGCTTGCTAGTAATAGTGTTAGAAGCATTCCACTTTGACCACAAAACTCTTGAAGAACAAATGAGAAAAATTCAGAATGAAGAAAGTAAGTTTTTAAAACTTTCTTAAACTAGATTTTCATTTTGTTTTTGAATAATTTATGATAATGAAGTAAAGATAGCAAAATTCAACTTACTCCTCTTTTTTCACTCTTTTAGCAATAACCAGTGAATGAGTCAGGTAGAAGTTAAAATGAATATTTTGAGTATACTTTTAAAAACTTATTTAACAATAGAGAAGGCCAGTCTAAACGATACAGGTGAAAAAATCTGAGTTATGTAAATAGATTATTTACATAGAAATCCTATAGTATTGCATTCATGTTTTAAAATATTATTTAGCAATGAATGCAAAGAAAGTATAAGAATTAAAAGTTAGTGTAAGAATTAATGAAATATGAAATAGACACAGTAAGAAAGGATCCTTAAACTAAAAATGAATATTTGACAAGATTATAAATGGACCAACCTCTGACAAGATCACTGAAAATGGAAGGCATATTAATATTAGGAACTTTAAAAGGTCACAATTAAATGAAAAAGTAAAATAATATTATTATCTTTGTGCTTACAAATTTGAGTACTTGACTGAAATGTACAAAATCTAAGAAAAATGAAATATAAAAACTGACTTCAGAAGAAATAGAAAATCCGGATGGATCTCTAACCACTAAAGAAATTAAAGCAGTTGTTAAAAACCTTCTCCTGATGAAAATGCTAGCCTCAGACTGTTCCGTAGGCAACTTCTACAACCCGTTCAAGAAATGAACAATTCCAGCCCTAACACCAGCTCTTTCAGGTGATTGAAAGAGGGCACACCCCACTAACTCAGGAAGTTGGGATTACTGGTTAATGGAATTTCACACACTAGCATATGAAAATATTGGTCATCTAAATAGACACAAGGGAAACTTTGTATTAAATTCAGTATCTATCTGGCTGGCATAGCTCAGTGGATTGAGCACAGGCTTCGAACCAGAGGGTCACCAGTTGGATTCCCAGTCAGGGCACATGCCTGGGTTGCGGGCCAGGTCCCCATTGGGGGCCACATGAGAGACAACCACATATTGATATTTCTGTTCCTTCCTTCCCCTCTCTAAAAATTAAATAAATAAAATCTTTTTAAAAAATAAAAAATAAATAAATTCATTATCTGTGCATTATAAAAGCATTTATCAAGCAAGGAATAAATAATGTTTATTTAACCTGTTAAAAGATGCCTTTTAAAAACCTAATGCAACATCATAGTTAATCGTAAAGGTTTAAAAGTCTTTGCTTTAAATCCAGAATGAGGCAAGGACCTGCCACTACTGCTTATATCAACTATCAGACTAGCAGTTCTAGGCAGCGCAGAAAAATAAGGAAAAGAATGGATACTCAGGCAGGCCAAAGTATGTGTCCTAATTGTTTTGAGTAAAAAGGTTGGAATATTCTGGGCCTCAGTTTGCATTTCTCTAACATTCTAAACTCAAAATTTTGTAATTCTTTGATTCATGGCAAAATCACTCTAGAACCACAGTAATGAATGGAGAAGATGATTTGGTGTGTAGGAGCCATTTGTGTTTTAAACAACGTGCTAAAGCCCTTTCACAGTTTACCTTTAGCCAGTTGAATCTGCATTGTGCAATTTTGCATAAATAGAAACTTAAAAATTTAAAATACTTAATTTGCTTCACTGTCTCTTTTCTTCTTAGATGTGATGAAGTTTAAAGCATTTTTTTCAGCTCCTACTGTGAGCTGGGATTTTATAGATACTGTGTCATTTGTGCTCATAAGAACCTTAGTTACTGCTTAGCCACTGTGTTTGATGGGAGAAATTAAGGTTCAGAAATGCAAAGTGACTTTCCCAAAGCTACACAACCAATAGGCAAACAAAGATAATAGCTTCCATTTTTGGAAAATCAGTGAAGTGTCAGAACCATACAAGGTCCGGGACAAATAATGCCGTTTTTTAATTACAAAATCATGGACATGCAATTCTGTAACATAACAATGTCACACTCAAGCACACCATATGACATTTTAGGTGAAATATTCAAATTAATACTATAAATTACTACACACGTATTAACTACCCTACCAACCACACTCAAGCAGGCGTTACTTCTGCCGGACCCTGTATTCTAGGTGCATTATAGACTTTATTGCATTTAATCCTCACGATAGCCTTGCAGGGTAGAAGCTATCTCCATTTTATTGGTGAAGACTCCGGAGCCCCAAGGGTTAAGTTCACCGACCGGTCACATGGCTGGTTAGCAGAGCCAAGGCTGGACACCACCCACAATACTGTGCTGTGGAACTTTCTTTAATAAACAGAACCCCATAGTAAGGAGCATTTCGACATGAGAACTGATGGCTGCCATTATGATTTTCATGCTTGTGAATGTAGGATTTCACTGTTAGAAACCGCCAACCACAGTACTTTGGAAGCTTTTCTTTTGCTTAAGATTCTCCTCCCCCACTAACCACCTCCCAGTGTGTTCCCAAAGTTCACACTCTTTTATAATTGTTGGTATACTTGTCTCCCTTCTTCATTAGACTAAACTCTGAGGAAGCAAAAAAAGCAAACAAGCAGGCAAAAAAAATCATAACCCTCCCATTGACTGTGGTGTCCTCAGCACTTAGCTTGCTGCAGTTGGTGACTAGGTATATTTTATTGGATGTTGGTAGAAAAGACTGCTTAACACAAGTGTGTTGTTTCCTTATTTGACTTAAGGTGACTTTTGTCGTTTACTAAACATAGACACAACAGAAGTGACTGAGTTACCGGAGCCTGAAGCCATGGAATTAGAGCTTTCGGGTGAGGAAGAGATGGAAAATAGATGTGAGAGTGTGTCGGACAACATCGAAGAACCGGGAAACCCGGATCCAGTCAGTTGTGAAGGAACATCAGTGCAGGAAACCGAGTGTACCGCCAGGTCCTCCTCTTGCCTTCCGCAGAATAAAGAAGAATTGGAGAGGACAATTAAAAATATCCAAGGAACCATAACAGGGGATATCCTGCCCAGGCTACATAAGTGCCTGGCATCTACGGTAATTATTGTGTCTGGGGCCCAGCAGGTCTGTGTGAATTGGGGTGTTTGCGGGTCCCTGTCAGCCTTAGGCTCCGAACTGTTGATTGACTTCAGCTTTTGGATTTTCTTGAATCTCAGTATTTCACGATTCACCTCCTGTCTCGTCTCGTCATCTTCAGGTTCATCTACTGCAGCTAGGCAGTAGTGTCCTTCCTCAGTAGTGACAGTAGTGTCCTTGTCATTTTCATGTGGTAGATACATGCCTGTTTATCTCCGAAGTACCCAGTGAGAGGACTCCCATTTCCAAAACAGGTCATTAAAATTAGAGTCTGTTTCCCCTTTCCACTTCTTAGCCACTTCTCTACCGTTCAAGATTATCTTCGCCCTGGCTGACGGGGAGCGTTTACCAGTGGATCCTCATGAAGCCAGAGCCCTTCCCACTAAGTGTAAAACATGGGTTAACTGTGACCCTGGCCTTGAATTTGGCCTGCAGCCTGTCTTTGTGAATGGCATTTTATTGGAACACACTTACACTTATTTATTTACGTATGGTCTAATTCTGCTTTTGCATTCCCACAGCAGAGTTAAATAGTTCCCAACAGAAAGCAAACCAAAAACATTTACTGTCTGGCCCTCTAAGAAAGACTTTTGCCAGCCCCTGGTGTAAAATATTGACTTGGTCATTTTATATTTTAGTAAATAATCTTATTTGAAACACTGTATTTTTTATGTACCAGCAATGTCACTCAAATACTTGAAAGTCCCAACCGATAAAGGTTTTATACGGGTTTTATATATTTCACAGCAGCTGTAACCCACATTAGTAAAAACTTGGCTTTGTTATTTTTCTGGTTGCTCCTCTGGAAAAACATTTTTATTCTTATTATTTTTTACAATTTTTAGAGGCTTATTCTTAAATTCCATAATTTAGGGTTTGTTTGTTTGTTTTTAACTTTATTTTTAATGTTGGCACTATTACAGATGTCCCCATTTTCTCTCCCTCTGCCCACCTCCACCCAGCCCCTGCCCCCGCTTCCCTCTGGCCACCACCACACTGTTGTCTGTGTCTGTGGGTCATGCATCGCTGTTCTTCGGCTGATCCCTTCACCTTCTTTCATCCAGTCCCCTCCCCTCTGACAGCTGTCAGTCTGTTTTATGTATCCATGCTTCTGTTCCTATTTTGTTCATCAGTTTATTGTGTTCATTAGATTCCACATATAAGTGAGATCATATGGTATTTGTCTTTCTCTGATTGGTTTATTTCACTTAGCGTAATACTCTGCAGATCTGTTTTTTAAGGCACTATACTTAAAAATGGACATAAGCTATATCAAAAGAGTTTACCTTTCAAATGAAAGGTTGCGGTATTGGTAGGTCCCTGATCCATTTATTTCAGTTTTACTTTAACCTAATTTTTTTCTCATAGACTAAAAGGGAAGAAGAACACAAGCTCATAAAATCCAAGGTTGTGAATGATGAGGAGGTGGTTCGAGTTCCTTTAGCTTTTGCCATGGTTAAACTAATGCATTCCCTTCCACGAGAAGTTATGGAAACTAATCTGCCAAGGTATGTTGTGTTACAGTTGGAAAAGTTTCGTGAAATCAAAAGTTGGTTCTTTCTTCCTGACTTTCGAATCTCTTTTATGAGGAAGAAGAGAAGTACTGTCATAATTTGCTGTGGTTTACAATCCTAATTGGGAGTGTGGGGTTATGGGTAATTAAGAAAGAAAAGGGTGTTAATATTTTTATGTGCTTTTTTTTATTAATCACTTTTTAATTTTCTCATTTTCTAGTGTTTTGCTGAAAGTGTGTGCCCTTCTCAAGAATAGAGCACAAGAAGTCAGAGACATTGCACGCAGCACTCTTGCAAAAATAATAGAAGATTTGGGTGTGCACTACCTACAGTATATTTTAAAAGAATTACAGACTACCCTTGTCCGTGGATATCAGGTAAACTGCAGCATGTGCCCCGTTTTCAAGTTGGGTTGGAGTTTACATGTGTGCAGTTGGAACACTAAGTCATGGTGCCTCGGGGCAGTCTTCAGTGTGGCTGATCCGCCGAGATGGCAGTCAAGAAGAGTCAGAAGGTTCTAATCAGCATTTTAAAAAGCTCCTGTATTTGATTTTTGAAAAAATTATAGGTCTAGGTTACATAACCTGTCATTTTTCTCTTAAATCACTGTATCAAGTTCTGCATTCTCTAAGTTTTTCAAAAGATTCTTGTTGAATGCATATTGAATGTATTGACACAAATGTGAACAGTAAAGAATATACACTCTGTTTAAGAGTTGAAAAATATGACATAAGTCCTAAAAATATCCTCAGGGGGAATATGAAGTTCTCTGAGTAGTTACATGACTGGCTAGCTCCTCACCTCTCCCAGCGTGGGCACTGGGCAAGCGCCATCAGCAGCTACTAGAAGCCTGTTAGAAATGCAGGATTCAGGGCCCTATACCCGACCTACAGAAGCTGCATTTTAATAAGTTTCCTGGGTAATCTCAAGTCAGCAATTCTGTAGCTTGTTCTTTTCAAGTCCAGCCAAGACTCCTGGTAGTTAGCTTTCCCTCTCGTGTCCTCATTTGCTCATAGGTAAGGTTCCTGTTCTACACTTTATAAGTCTAACATGCTAAAAATATCAGTATTCATCTTGACCATCTCTCTTTGTATAGTGTTTTAGTGGCTGCTCTAAGGATTACCATATATACTTTCCTTTAATGATCTACTGAGAGTCACTATTTTACCACTTCAAGTAGAATGTAAATAAATACCATATAGGTCCCTTCACTCTTCTCTTTTTCTTTTTATAGTTGTTTCTGTATTACATTGCCATATATTGAAAACGTTACCAGGTAGTGTGAGAGTTTTGCTTTTAGTCATCAAACATATTTTAAAGAATTCGAGAAGAATGGTCTATTTTTTTTGTCCAGGTATTTATCATTTCTACTGCTCTTCCTTCATTTCTGAATTTCCCAGCTTTTAAAAAAATATATATATTTTATTGATTATGCAGTTAGTTGTTCCCATTTTCCTCCTTTACCCTCTCCCTGCCCAGTAACCTCATTCCCTCCAGCAGTCCCCCCGCCTTAGTTCATGTCCATGGGTCATGCATAAAGGTTCTTTGACTTCTCCATTTTCTATACTATCCTTAACCTCCCTGTTTTGTTATGCTACCAGTTATGCTTCTTAATCCCTGTACCTTTTCCCCCAATTCTCCCTCTTGCCCCTCCCAGCTGATAGCCCTCCAAATGATCTCCGTATCTGATTCTGTTCCTGTCCCGGTTGTTTGCTTAGTTTGTTTTTTTAGATTCATTTATTGATAGTTGTGAATTCGTTGCCATTTTACTGTTCATAGTTTTGATCTTCTTTTTCTTAAATAAGTCCCTTTAAAGTTTCATGTAATAATGGCTTGGTGATGATGTTCTCCTTTAGCTTTATCTTGTCTGGGAAGCACTTTTCTGCCCTTCCATTCTAAATGATATCTTTACTGGATGGAACAATCTAGATTGTAGGTCCTTGCTTTTCATCATTTTGAATACTTCCTGCCAGTCCCTTCTTGCCTGCAAAGTTTCTTTCGACAAAGCAGCTGATAGTCTTGTGGGAACTCCTTTGTAGGTAACTTGCTGCTTTTCTCTTGCTGCTTTTAAGATTCTCTATCGATTTTTCTTCTTGCTGTTTTGGTTGAATGCTTATTTCTTCCTCGTTCCAAATTGTTGATTTGAATCCTGGTTTCCTCCCCTTCACTGTTGGTTCCCTGTAGATTTTTCTTTATTTCACTTAGTGTGACCTTCATTTCTTCCTTTATGTTTTGTACTCAGTGAGTTCTGTGAGCATCCTTATCACCAGTGTTTTGAACTCTGAATCTGATGGGTTGGGCACTACGCATACAAAGATAAATAAAGTACAGCTCTGTCTTAGAGGATTTATTCAAAATTTAATGGAGCACCGGTGGTATTTAAATGAGTAGCTCTTTAATAACCACCTGTTTTTCAAGTCCATCCTATTATTTATTAAAATAACTAAAATAGAGAGGTAGTAATGGGTAAATGGGTCAACAGTGCAACATACAGATGATGTATTATAAAATTGAACACTTGAAACATATGATTTCATTAACCAATGTCATCCCCAAAAACTGATTAAAAAATTATGACATAGAGGACAGCTGGTTTGGATTTTAATGTTAATAGTGCAAACACTGCCAAAATTGTGCTCTTTGGGTGCCATTCCTCATCCTCCCAAAAGGATTTTTTAAAATCACGTAAAGCCCTCAACAAAAATTTTACATATGTAAAATTACTGAAAATTCAGAAGTAGATACATATGAAATTATGCCTCTGAAATCCAGTCTATGTCCTTAGAACCACGTGTGTGTCCTTGGCCTGTGGTCATTGTCTGCTGTTTACCTGGATAGTCTCGCAGCTTGAGAAGCAGTATAAAGAATCAGGAAGCGTGAGAGGCCGCACAGCAGTGAGATGCAGAGCTGGGGCTCCGGTGCCGGCCCGTCTGCTTTCAGATCCTGCCTCTGCCACTTCCTACCCATGTAACCTTGGGCAGGTTACTTGACCTCTGTGCTTCAGCTTTCTCTTCTAAAAAATGCTGATAACATAGCACCTACATCATTCATAGAGTGGGTGAGCATTAAATGATTCAGTACATGCGAGGTATTAATTAATACGTGCCTAGCCTATGGCAAGCTCTTAGGGATGTTAGTTGTGGTTACTCTTGAGGGCAAAAATGTATTTGTGCCTTTCATAACACTATGTACCAGCTTTGATTGCATTGGCAAGCACCTTAGTTTGGGGGTTGGTTTATAAAGTTCAAGGCTCTTGTGCTTTTATAAATCCCTGGACTGGTTTAGTTGCCATCATCCTAAGCATGGCCCTGTGTTTCCAAGCATCTTTGTACAAGGTGTCCACTTGGTTGAAAGGTTTTAGATGTGTTATTTGCCAAAGCTTCGCCCTGCAATAATGACAGACAAATAATGACAGATGTATACTCTGAGCGTTCCCCTTGCATTAGATTTTAGCTCTTACTTTTTTTCCAGTGTGCTGTTCTTAACCATTCATACTTTCTTAATGCATTCATTTTAGGTCCACGTGCTAACTTTCACTGTTTACATGTTGCTGCATGGCCTCACAGGCAAGCTACAAGTCGGAGATTTGGACTCTTCTTTAGATATAATGATTGAGGTAAGATTTAGAGAAAGGAATTCTAATTATTTTTAAGTGGGCAAAAGACACCAAAAAAACAGTTCACAAAATAGGCAAGAGTAATATCCTGTGCAAAGGAATATAATGCACTGTCTCATGTCTCAAATGAGCAGGTTCAAAAAGCTAAGACTCCAGTGAGGTGAGCTGAGCAACCAGCTCCTGTGAAGTGAGCTGGGAGGTCATGAGTTGGTATGACCTCTCTGGGAAGAAGTTGGCAGTGTGTATCAAGAGCTTTGGAAATGGACAACAGTTTCAACCACTTCCAAATAATCTGTTTTAAAACAATAATCAGAGATGTGGTCTGTGGTTTTATAAAAAGTGTGTTTACCAGAACTTTATCTATTTATTTTTTTAAGATTTTATTTATTTATTTTTAGAGAGCGGGGAAGGGAGGGAGAAAGAAAGGGAGAGGAACATCAGTGTGTGGTTACCTCTCGTGTGCCCCCTACTGGGGACCTGGCTTGCAATTCAGGCATGTGCTCTAGACTGGGAATCGAACCAGCAACCCTTTGGTTCATAGGCCAGCACTTAATTTACTGAGCCACACCAGCCATGGACAGAGCTTTATTTATAATAGTGAAAAATTAATAACAACTTTTAAAATAGAATAATTTGATAATTCGGAGGGCAAAATTAGGAAGAAGCTAAATTTGCCACACATTTTATTTAAAACTGCAGACACATTTTGAATTAAATGCATTAATTTTGATAACTGGGTTGGAAATGTCATGAGAATTCTTAAAAAGAAATTAAGCTATTTGGTAATATCTAAGATTCTCTCTATATATTACACAGTTCTATGTATAAATCTCTGTAGTACAGTAGGTCCTTGAATGATGTTATTTCGTTATAACATTGATGAGATGTTTGTATCAATTAACCTATGGCAAAACTGGTTTTGTTCACGTCACATCACTTACGGTTGCAGAACTTGTTGATGACATTGAAAACTTACCATGTTCTTTTGTTTCCCACTGATACAAACCTTTACCTGTTTCTGTATTTTTTTTTTAGTAACTGGTCCCTAAATTACATTGATAAAAGTGAAATCTAATAGAAATTCCTACCATGTAATTTCAGTGCAGTCCAACTTGCTTTCCTTGATTTGGACTTGCCATTGCTCTTTTCAAAGACTGCTTATGTTGGTGTATCTTGCTGCATGTGCATAACTGCCATTTGGCTCTTTTCTTTTAAAGATTTTTAATCACGAGCTGTTCGGTGCCATTGCTGAAGAGAAGGAAGTAAAGCAGATCCTTTCCAAAGTCATGGAGGCACGAAGAAGCAAGAGTTACGATTCGTATGAAATCCTGGGCAAGTTTGTAGGAAAAGATCAGGTTACAAAACTTATCCTTCCGTTAAAAGAGGTGAGGACTTGGATGCAGTACAGGGGATCTCGAAAAGAGCCTTGCAGGGCAAACCTTGGCACTGCACTTGATTGTGATTTCCCTGGTGTAAAGACATCAGTGCCTGGTGGCCACTAGCTGGCAGCCCTGAGTTGAGCATTCTAATCCAAGAATCAGAGTCCCTGATGTGAACCATGAGATGCAGAAGGAGAGAGCGAGCGAATAGTACAGCTGGTCCAATCAGCAGCTAAGAATGTAGCGTTTGGATTCAGACGGCTGCCCCAGAATGCTGCAAGGAGGAAAGCTGTCATTTGTTGAACGTGCATTATGTTCTAAACATCGTGCTCCGTTATCTATTCTGATCTGCATGGCCACCCTGTAAGATCAGTGGCACTTCCAACTTAGAGACAGAGAAATTCAGGCTCATGAAGGTAGTAAGGAACATGGTTAAGGAGGAAAGTCAAGATGTAGTTTCAGGCGTTTCTGATCTGAAGCCAACGTTTTTATGCTCTTTCTGCCTCTTATTGGTCAGGGACTATAATTCACCTCCCTTCATAGAGTTCTCTGTGCCTGCTGCGTGGGTTAACATTCAATAAACATAAATTCTCTTTATCACCATTTTATGTACTAAAACTGGAGCAAAAAGTACTATCTAATGGCATGAATTAACTCTAATTCCAAATGTTTTGGTGCTAGATGAACTCCATAATTGTTTGTAGAATGCATTTAGCTTGATCTAAGAACGTTAGATGTGTTTTGAGGATGAAGGAGAGTGACCAGAGCACATGTATTTTCCATGCGTGTTATCGGATCCCTCCAATGCAAAGAAGGTTATTACTACCAGGTCCTATGCAAGGGAATAGCTTTTAATGCGCTTGGAGGGTCGGCATCTTCCAAGTGTCACATCATGTCTCCAGCTGTGCACCCTTGGGCCTCACCAGCAAAACGCAGAGAGAAGTACAGGGAGCTCTTGGGCCTCACCAGCAAAACGCAGAGAGAAGTGCAGGGAGCTCAGCGGCGTGAGGCACTCACGCCGCTGATTGGGCTTTTCTCTGGGGTTGAGGTTATTGGGTAAATCTGACTGTATATGTTATATCTATTTGAAATTTTATTAAGAATGTGCTTTATTTAGAAAAATATATACTAAAAATCATATATATTTATGTGTGTGTGTGTATATATATATATATTTTTTTTTTTTTTAACTACCATTACAACAAATCCAAATACAATTCTGTGTTACCTCAGAGTGACATTTGTGTTTGCCTTTAGATCTTACAAAATACCACCAGTTTAAAACTGGCCCGGAAAGTTCATGAGACCTTACGCCGAATCATTGCAGGATTGATTGTAAATCAGGAAATGATGGCAGAATCCATTCTATTGCTCAGTTATGGTTTGGTCAGTGAAAATCTCCCCCTGTTAACAGAGAAAGAAAAGTAAGTTTAAAAAGGAAAAATACCAAAACTATCATTTAGGTATTTGCTTCTGTTCAGTCCTTATTTCCTTTAATAATTTGTTTACTAAAAAAATTAATATTTTTCAGATGAATGAGGTTGCTGCGACAGTAGCCTTTTTTTTTTTTTTTTTGCATTTCTCTGATACCATCTCTTTTTTGGATATTTATTGAATCAAGGTTAGGATAGAGTTTAAATATATACCTTGCGTTCTGATCAAATAGAGATTTAGACCTTTAAAGATTTAAAAATACTATATTGAAAAGCTTCCTTTGGATTTTTTGTGTTCTAAAAGAGACTCTTGGCACTCGGGTTCAGAAATCAAAGGACAGCAGTGTCCTTGCTGTTCATCTGAAGTTGGGGGTGTCCTCTGCTTCTTGTGGTTGAGGGAGAAAACAACCACAGCCAAAAGCACCTTGTCTAGTGCTCAGCTCTCACCCGCAGAGAGGGCCGCAGGACCTTACGTGACTGCACCTTAGGGTGTTCTTTCCTTTATTTTTTATTTCACTGTGATTGACAGAAATCCAGCAGCCCCGGCCCCAGACCCACGTCTGCCTCCCCAGAGCTGTCTCCTGCTCCCCCCAACTCCAGTTCGAGGGGGGCAGAAAGCTGTCGTGAGCAGGAAGACCAACATGCACATATTTATTGAGTCTGGGCTTCGGGTAAGTGCCTTAAAGTGAGACTCGCCGCCCACAGTTCGTCTGTGCCTTTTCCTGCTCTGCTGAATTTCTGGTGTTGCTTATTTCCACCGTAAATGCCTTACTGTAAATAAATTATGGAACTTTTTTTTAAAAGGTACATTGGTCCATTTACTATTTATCTTTTCTGGTACTGACTTTTATAATATAACTCCCTGAGAATTAATGATTCTGACTTAATATTTATTATGGTTTCATTGTTGCTTTGCCTGTGAGTTTGCACCTCTAAACTACTTTGAATTTTTTCAAAAGATGGCGAGCTTTTAAAAACCCTTCATTGGCTTCCATTTTTCCTAGGAGAGAGCCAGTCCTTCATTTGGGCTGCAAGGGCCTGGCCTCTTATTACATCATTTCAACACATGTTCCAGCAACACATGGCTTTCCCTCAGTTCTTAAAGCCTCCACACCATTCTTGCCCAGCACCTCATCTCCCAGGCCTCCCTCTGCCCAGATCCCCCACAGAACCCTGCATTTACAGTGAATTATTTCCTAGAGTCTGTGTCCCAGGCTGAGATCCATCCGTGCAGGGCCCGTGTCCGTGTTGGTCATTGCCGCATC
Organism: Glossophaga mutica; assembly: GCA_039655065.1. NCBI lineage: Eukaryota > Metazoa > Chordata > Mammalia > Chiroptera > Phyllostomidae > Glossophaga > Glossophaga mutica. The sequence continues at coordinate 15,899,912 of CM077304.1, read as the reverse complement.
CCACATGCTGAGCCAGCGCCTGGGATCGCAGTAGATGCCGAGTAACCACTCAGTAAATGACCTTAGAGCCTCAGCTGCAGTGTGAGCTCCCACCTCCTTCGCCGAGACTCTCCCAGGCAGTTTTCTGTTTTTTCAAAATTTTTGTATATCAAATAGAAGCATCTTAACATTTCAGGTTGTCTCTTAAAATTATTTCACCTCTACCTAACTCATTTGGTCTTATGAGTACCTACTGTGAAATGTCTTTCGAAATCTTTTAGCTCCTGCATCTGAGTTTGAAGACTTCCAAGATCAAGTCTTCGAGTGAGCACGTTCTGGAAATGTTGGATCCCTTTGTGTCTCTCCTCATAGACTGCCTGGGTTCCATGGATGTGAAGGTGAGCACCTGCTCCTTCACCAGAGCTGGGCAGTGCAGAATACCTAGGACCTAACTTCTAGGCTTGTGCGTCACAAGGTAGATGGGTTTTTAAAGGGATTTATGACATCATGAACCACCTCCATTCCCTGCACTAAATTCTTCCCCACTTTAGTAATCCTGTATGCTTTGATAGCCCATAACAGTTTGGAAAGCCCTTCTGGGCACATTAATTGCTTTATTGGATCTTCGCAGCAACTTCATGAGGGTGAGTGGAGGTGTCCCCATGTCAGTGATCATCATCACCGTCACTGCCACTACTCACTGCCGTGAACCCTCATAGCGACCCAAGGGGCATACAGTAGTATTGTTTCTGCTTTACAGATAAGACTAGGCCTTAGACTAAGTGACTTGCTCCAGATCATACAGGACAGGGGAGTCAAACTCACTTTCACCGGGGGCCACATCAGCCTCTCGGTTGCCTTCAAAGGGCCAAATGTAATTTTAGGATCATATAAATGTAACTACTCCTTAACTAGGGACAAGGAGCTGGACGCTGCCACTGGGTAGAAGCAAGGTGGAGGGCTGGATTTGGCCTGCGGGCCTTGTTCCACCTGTGATACAGGATATGAACCTCAGTCTCAGAGCCAAAGCGTCCACCCTCCCACATCCTCAGCTTGTCTGTTTCGTGGTAAAGGTTCCGAGAGGTTGAGTGACATCTCTGTATTCAAGTCAGTAAAAGCTGTAGAGCTGGGATTTATGCGCCAGTCTTTTAACCCCGGAGCTTTTTCCTCTGTCTTCATCTAACCCAGTGCAGTAGGGCCATCATGGCAGCCAGAGCAGTAGGAGTCCGTGAGGTGGAGTGGAACTGGGTGAACAAGCCGATGTAGGCAATCTCTGAGGTTTGGCATGGGGGTTCAGGGATTCTCGTGTAAGTCATTTGGTCCCAGCCCACTGTTTTAATGCCTTTAGCATAGGAGTTAACCGTTTTAAACTATGGTTTGTTGTTTTCCATGCTTAATTTCTGAGCCAGCTACCTGCTCCATAAATAGATAAGGACATCCTTTTTGTCTTTGTATTTATAATACTCATTAGTGTCTTGTATACATAATACAAACCTAATAAGAATGATTAAATTGAAGTAGCACTTTAGAAAACAGAAAAGTCATTTATAATGTATTTTTCAAAGAAATTGTTAAAGTGGGCCAACCTGTGCTGTTATTTAACCCACGTAGGTTGAGAATACGGGCAGTGAGCTTGTGATGCATCCTCACTTGCCGTGGTGAGGCGGTAAGAGCTTGCTCTTCCACAGCAGGGAATAGGAAACTGCCCTGTCTTCTTACGCCTTGGGCACCGTTCGTACACAGTGGGCCGAGCAGAGCGTTGCATCCCTTCACGTCGATCGCCTGTGGAGGACACAGCCTCGGGTGCTGGGTTATTGAGTGTGGCCCCTCTAAGTTGATTGGTTTTGTTGGTTTCGTTTTTCAGGTGATCACGGGTGCATTACAGTGCCTGATCTGGGTCTTGAGGTTCCCTCTGCCTTCCATAGAAACCAAAGCGGAACAGCTGACAAAACACCTTTTCCTGTTGCTGAAGGACTATGCAAAACTCGGGGCTGCCAAGGGCCAGAACTTCCACCTGGTGGTAAACTGTTTCAAGGTGAGGCGGTTTCACTTCCACTTAGGAAAAGCTGGACCCAAAATTAACTTCAAAGTCAGTTTTCCACATCGTCCTTTGTCATCTTGGTCAGAATTTTTTCCAGATTAATTTGCTAAGGCCAGAGGGTTGGTTTGATGCTGTATTAAGTCCTGACGATTTCACTGGATGCTGAGTTGTGGGACATCCTGATGGTTAACCTCCCTGTTGTAACTTGCAGTGCGTGACCGTACTTGTGAAGAAAGTGAGGTCGTACCAGGTAACCGAAAAGCAGCTTCAAGTTCTACTAGCGTATGCGGAGGAGGACATTTACGACACATCAAGACAAGCCACTGCGTTTGGTCTCCTCAAGGTGCGGTGTCATCAGAATGTTGGATTTTACGGTTTATGAGCCTCATGTTGGGTATTTAAAATAACATGGAACACAGTGTTTTGACGAGCTGTAGACTTTCAAAGTTGAGTCCTTTATAAAGATGACAGTGTTGGTGGTTATTAAAATGTTTGAATGTGAGCTTTGTATTAATGCTTCCGGGGAATTCTGTACAAATACAGGTATGTATTTGTATTTGTCACACTGGACATTGTTTTCCCTTTATTTAATTACGGTAAAATATGCATAACATAAAATTGCATGTTTCAGTGATTTTTAAGTATATGTTCTTTTTCTTTTGGAGGTACTTTCATTGTGTTTGAAAACTGCCTGTGACTACTACTTTAATATCAGGTCAGCTTATGCCCAACTGCAATGGACATGAAGAGTATGTCTTCTCCTTTGTATTTTAGGCCATTTTATCAAGGAAGTTGCTGGTTCCAGAAATTGATGATGTCATGCGAAAAGTGTCCAAGTTAGCAGTTTCTGCACAAAGTGAACCTGTCCGAGTCCAGTGCAGACAGGTTTGTGGAGAACTTACTTATGTAGCAAGGGCTGGCCCTGCCTTTTCTATATGGTTTTTAGATAGATGTCGACATGGACCGAATTCTGAAGGTGACTTGGTATCGTATTGGTGCTTTATTCTATGACTTGGGACCCACACTGCAAGTGTGAGAAAGGGTCTCAAGCTCGTCTTAAGTTTTCTGTTAATGAGCGTTTTGAGTGTAGCCCCCTGTATGAGGCATGTTCAGATGGACGAAGAAGCACCTTTTCCTTCTGCGGCACGACAGCTTGCAGCAAGGATTTCCATGCAGCGGCGCGGTCGGTGACGACTTACACACACCCCTGCATGTCACTGCTGCCGGAAGGGTGGATGGCGAAATTCTCCCCGACAGGCACAAAACAAAATTCCACAAACAGTTATTTAATTTCAGACGTTGTTAGTGCCAGGGGGAAGACAGTATTATCAGATTCGATCACAGGACACACCATTATTGATAAGTCTCAAACAGAACAAAACCTATGACACAGGGTAACATGCCATCTATTGTAAGACTCATCCCCGTTTCCGATGTTAAACTGTGAAAAACTGCGCTTCTCAAAATTAATGAAACATGGAAGAGCATATAATAAGAGCGTACGATCAGGTGGAGAAGCACCCTAGTCTGGGGGTGGGGCAAGGCTTGTCCTGAGCGTTGGCGTGGAAGTGAGATTAGAGGGAAGAATAAGGCTTCGCCTTCCCGGTGAAGGGGCTGGCACATGCCACAGGAAGGTGAGCTCTGAGGTGGGTAAGAGCTTAGCTTATTGGAGGAGATAAAGGAAGGTGAGAGAGATGGGGAAGGGAGCCAGGTGTGGGCGGGCGAGACCTGTGGTCTGGTGAAAGACTTAGGGCTTTGTTCTGAAAATAGCAAAAAACTATTGGCTGTTTTCAGAATCAACAGGTAGGGTGACTGAACTGAGCAGATTTGGGTGCATACGTTTTCCATCCCTAATTGTGGGAGCACCCTTCAACCCGGAAGGTGGAAGGGTCTGAATTGGAAATACAAACTCAGAGTTAAAGGAGGGCTTGACTGCCAAGGAGGCCAGGGAGGAAAGGGAAGAAGCTTGTGTTGAGAAGGTTTCCTTAACTACTGTCAGGAAGGAGGGCTGCCTGCTATTTATTAAGCGCTAGCTGTGTGCCCAGCACTTTACATACATGACTTCTATTTGTAACAGTCCTTCAAAGGAAATGGTACCCCCATTTTGTAGCAGGGGGAAGAAACAGGCTTGGAAAGTTTAACGATGTGTCTAGTTCTTATAGTTTATTAATAAAAGAGGCTGAGTAGTGTGTAGTTTGACAGCAGAGTCTTTGGATGCAGATAGATGAGGCACTGCCACCCGATCAAGTCACTTACTTTTTTGCCAAATTCGTTCTCTTCATCTGTAAAATGGGGTAACATCACCTACTTCCTAAGGAAGTAATGGCAATTAACAGAGAAACACTTAACCCAGTGTTAGGCACATAGATGATATTTAGTAAATATGCAGTAGTTGTTATCAGTATTAATATTACTGTCACCATTACTGTTATTCTTACTCAAGAGGGAAGTACAAGGTTGAACCACAGCCTGTATTTGGTCCACCCCACCCTACCCCACCACACCCACTATCAGAGAGAGGAGTTTGCAATGTGTGAGCTTGGATTCCGAGCCCTTAACAAGCACGCCAGGGGTGGGCCAGGGCTTGACTCTCAATCAGGCCTGGAGGACAGGACCTTTACAAATGAAGAGGGAGGAGAGAGGAAGGGCCACAGCGGTGAACTTCACCTAACCGATCACTATTCTGAGAGGTCTTCTTAACCTACCAACAGGTCCCAGAAAGCATCTGAGGAAACAGGAATCTTGGAGGTGTAGGATCCCAGTAATCTTTTGTATGACTTCTGTTCCCAGGTTTTTCTGAAATACATTCTTGACTATCCCCTGGGTGATAAATTGAGACCAAACTTGGAATTCATGCTCGCTCAACTGAAGTAAGTTTAAGCCATAAACTACACAGAGGCAGGGGGGTCGTTTCTTCTCTCCTTTAAATGCAGTGGCTGTTTCGAAAAGAACAAACCTAAACATAATGGCGCGTTCTCCGAGGATGATCTGTGAATCACTGACTTAGCCAGCAAACGTTGTGCGTGGCTTCACGTTTCCGTACATTGCCTTACACCTCAGTCCGACCGTTGCTTTCATTAGAGTCCACTTAGGAGAATGGTAAAGATTGAGCAAAATTACATTTAACACTGCACAGTAGCATGATATATACAAGCATTAAAATTGGGAAAATGGAATGTTTCCCACTTTTTAAGAAATAGACTGGCATCTTGATACAATGTTACAAATTCTTAAAAATAATTATTGGTAAAATCAAATGGCACTAACAAACCCTTCTGATGTTCTTGCCCTAGTTATGAACACGAGACCGGGAGAGAGTCCACCTTGGAAATGATTGCTTATCTCTTTGACACATTCCCTCAGGTACCGTACGTCAGCGAGACGCGCTGTTAGCTGGGTTGCCCTTGAGCCCTTGGGAGCCCACAGTCCTCCCTTTCGGGAGCATCGGTAAGCTTCCAGTCTGAGTGTGCCCACGGGTGCCTGTTTCCCTGCAGGGGCTGCTCCATGAGAACTGTGGGATGTTCTTCATCCCTCTGTGTCTAATGATGGTGAATGACGACTCTGCCGTGTGTAAAAAGATGGCATCCATGACGATCAAATCCTTACTCAGTAAAGTCAACCTTGAGAAGAAAGATTGGCTTTTCGAAATGGTCACCAACTGGTTTGGAGCAAAGAAGGTTAGGGTTGCTTTCAGTCGTATTTCAGTGGAAAGTCTTAGCTTTTGGTGTTCATACTTTAAGAATACATATACATTGTTGAATTAATTTTTCCCAGATAGCTTTATTATTTGCATTTGATTATGTTAATAACATATTTTATAGTAAAATTTCAGAAAACGTGAGAAGTTACAGCGGTAACCTAAGAGTGCCCTGTGGTCCCCCCGCATTGCTCATTGTGTGAATGTCTTGGAATATACCAGCCCCTGCTGCTCGGTATTTATTTCCAGTTTTGCTTTTTTGCTTATTTGATTGATGGAATGTAATTTTTGTCAGTGATTGTGTCCACTTGTTGACTGCCACTGTCACCACTGGCCCGTCTTCTGTGGGACATAAACAACACATCACATCTTAATACTGGTTTACATATTAAAGGTAGAAGTTGGTTGGTGGGGTGGTGCGCGGGGTAGGGGGTGATATGAAACAGCTTTCCTTTTTTTTTTTTTTTTTTTAATTTACAATGAGAAAAATGCATTACTCAGTGGATAATGATGAGTATCACTTTTTTGAAATGCCCTTGGGTATGAAGTTTCTCCGTAGTCTTGTCCGCCACGATGACCAGTTTTCCATTGATTTCTGGTTTCGTGAAGGGCGGTTGAGAACAGAGTCATGCCCATCTCCACTTAGTAGCACCGGAAACAGCCTCCCCAGTTGTGTTGACCTTGTCTTGTGGTGGTTTGTTTTTTTGGTAGAGATTAAATAGACAACTCGCTGCCCTGGTCTGCGGCTTGTTTGTGGAAAGCGAAGGAGTCACTTTTGAAAGAAGACTTGGAACTCTTCTCCCTGTGATCGAAAAGGAAATTGATCCTGAAAACTTTGAGGATGTAAGTTATTTGCTGGCAGCTAGGGGATAAAAGTTCTGCTAATTTTTATAGTTTTGCCTCAGATGGTATGGTCGATAGATTACATAATGTGTTCAGAAATGCTGTTTTATGTATAAAAGCAAGAATTTAATGCAGTTGGATGGTCTTCGTTAAATGAGGGTTAGAGTAAGTTATCTTCCAGAGTACGGGACAGTCAGAGGTTCTCAAGCAGGGTGACTCCGTCCCAAAGGGCACAGTTAGCAGTGCGGTCGTCACAGCTACAGGGCAGGAGGTGCTGCTGGCATCCAGTGGGGAGGAGCCGTGGTGTCACGGAACGCCCTGCCGTGCCCAGGGCGGCTCCCCTGGCCTGAACGTCAGGAGCGCTGAGGCCGAGAAGCCCTGGTGTAGTTACGGGCTGCTGTGGAAGTGTCCGTCAGATGCTCTGAAATTGTGCTGATTCGTCTGCATCCGTCCTCTTTCTAGATCATGGAAGAGACCGAAGAAAAAGCTGCAGATCGCCTTCTATTTAGTTTTCTTACACTGATAAGTAAGCTCATCAAGGAATGCAATGTCATTCAGTTTACCAAGCCTTCTCAGACTTTGAGTAAAATCTGGAGTGAGTATTACGTTTTTGTTTAAATCTAAAAATGAACACATTAGGTGTGCTAGAATTATCGAGAGCAGATTTGGGAAATTAGAGTTTGAATACTTCGGAAAGTCTATAATGTCAGGGGAAAAGTCCGTGAGGAAAAGACTTGAAGAGCCCTTTCATATGGATTCCAGTGAAAATGGGTTTTTGTTTTTGAAATATATATACATATATTTATGACTTTGTAAGTAATACATTTTATTTGTAAAAGAAAAAATATTATCGAGGAGTATAAGAATGGAAAAAATTTCCAAAGTCTTCCTTGCTACTTGGTGATAATTTGGTATATATTTCCCTCCAGCCTTTCGGGTTTTTTTCCTTTCTTTTTGAGGTTGTATAATTCCATATAAACTTTTATATCTTAGTCTGTACCTAAGTAATCATGTTACTATTACTATAATGCACTTAGTAAATATCCCTTAAAATAGCTGTAAATAGTCCTATATCACTTGTTGAATGAAAAATAATATCCCAGAATTTTTAACTTTCGTGTTCAATTGTATTAGTCAGGACGAAATAGACATTAGAATGGATGCTGTAAGTGCCCATGTGTCTGAGGGGAACCCATGATCCTAGAAGTCAAACCTTTGCTAAATCACTAAGTCACTGTATGGTCGGCCACCTCTGGTGTGGCTCCACGGAGACATGGCCAGGTTATTGCAAAGGTTTGTGGACAACCAGAGTAAAAGCACGCTCATGAAACATAGCAACAGAGGCTGAAACTCAGATATGACGTCATTAGTGCAGAATTTTAATCCTGTTCCCGACACCACAAGGCTTTCTGCATTGAAAGAGTCATATTTAAGAGGATGAGCTTCACGGTCGGTGGAGCCGGAGCCCAGGCTTGGTTCTGCCTGTTGCAGCTGATGCGGCAAGTAGCCCCTCTGAAACATCGTTTCTTCATCTGTAATGTAAGATGGAAGTGACGACTCCAACCTCGAAGACCTGTCGTGAGGTCTGAAGGCCCTGGGCCTGGCGCACAGAAAGCACCAGTAAATGATACACACTTTTCCTGGAAGCTGCTTAGAGCCACCAATTTCAGTAGTTACGAGAAACAAATATGTGTATTATGTACACACATTAATTTTAATTTAGAAATCGTAAATGTCGGTGCTGCCTTACTACCTTGAATCAGAAACCAGTTATTTCGGAACTGGTTTTGGGCTTCCCTCTCTAGTGCCCTTTACCGAGTCGGCAGTTTGCTAGCTAGTGGTTTCCAGCGTCAGCGACCTCACTGCGCCCCAGCTACGTGAGAGCATCTGGGAAGTGGGGACTGTTTCTGTTCGTGTTCAGTTCCCAAATCCAAGTGTATAAGAGAAGTACCTAAATTAGTCCTACTACCACCAGAGCCCGGAACGCCGTGAGACAGCTGAGAACGCATTTTGGTTCCCTTAGGTCATGTGCACTCTCACCTGAGACACCCGCACAACTGGGTGTGGCTCACCGCAGCCCAGATTTTCGGGTTGCTCTTCGCCTCTTGCCAACCTGAGGAGCTCATTAGAAAACAGAATGTCAGAAAAACTAAAAGGAAACTCTCAGAACCTGTAGCAGTGAGGTTCCTAACAAGTGACCTTCACCAAAAGGTAAGGTTTCTCTAAAACCTCTTTCTTTCCTTATGATCATTGTGAGATGCTCATTCTGGTTCTTGTAACCACCCTGGGGCTGGCCCTTGGGAGAAACTCTTCCAGGCTACGGCTTGTTGCATATGTGGATCTATAGGAATATTAGGAACCAGAGAGGGGCCACCCTCAAGGCCAAGGTTTTAGAAAGATAATTTTTAGACTGTCAGTCCAGTCAGGCCTTTGCTTTTTTAGCACACTCATTTTCCATTATATGCATAAGCTGTCAACATTGGAAAATAAGATGAATCCTGTCTGTCCTGCCTCCTGCATAACCTTACTGATAACCAACTAAGATCACGTTCTTGAAAATGTTAGGTAGGGACCTTGCTATTTCCATCTCTAAGTTCCTGGGGCCTAACACAACACCAGGCTCATAGTGGGAACTCTTAACATTGATGAATGCAGGGAGGGTAGAAGAGAAGAAAAAAAGTATTGGAATGTTGTCAGGTTCTATTCTAATAATTTCAGGGATCATGAGCTGTATCTTGCCAAAGCTTAAAAGTGTCCCATTGCCTTTAGTTTAAATGATGGTGGCAGATAGAAGGAAACTGTTAATGTTGGGCTCAAAAATATGTTTGGTCTTTTTCCATGAACTAAATGGTACATTTTTCATTCTCACCAATAACTTTATTGACTTGGATATTTTGAGTATGTCGGCTATCTCCATTGTGGTATAACATTGCCGTTTCTCAGTATCTTGATTTGATTGCTATCAACTTTAATTGGTCTACCTGACTGTGGAGCATCATCCAATGAGAAATCTCTAACACTAAACTTCACAGACCACTTTTGACATGTTTGATCAGTCACAGCACCTTCTCCATAAAGGAAGATATGCTGAAAATGTTGCTTATTTTCTTCCATCTTTAGTATTAAAATGGCTGCATAAAAATTCACCAATTTTGATGTTTTTTTGAATGCCTGCTGATATGACAGCTGTCACAATAAAGACAACTAAGTGCTACTAGAGCCATCTTATGGAAGAAAACAAATGAACTTTTTGGCCAACCCAATACAATTTTTGGTCATGGATCTTCCCTCTCCAGATATATACAGGCAGTCAGAGCAAAATATAGTTTCTTAGTTGTCGTATTATGGCTACTCAGGGATACCTTGTATTGTGTGTGCTGATGTCCATTTTCTTTTCACAGATGAAAAGTATCTCCCTAGCTTCTTGCCATCAGTTGCATTCCAAATTCCTGGATCAGTCTCAAGGAGAGCAGGTAAGTACAGTATTATAATCTTACCTAGTTACATAGAAGGGACCTATTCTACCAACATTCTAGGAATGGGCTCACATTTGGTGTTTGGTTTGTTGTTTGGGGGTGCTTTTTCCCTAGTCTGCTTGGGGAATTAAATGAAATATAAACATATTACTCAAATACATGTTCAGTTCTGCACATATTTCTAATTGACTCTCAGGTCGCTTTGGGATTACTCTTGGCACCATTTAAATTCCCAAAAAAGATCGTGCAGTGGGAGGCTGTTTATTAAATCTTTTCATCTGTAGTGACTGAATCTTTGAAGGGCACCAATTGTTTTTATATTAAATTACAATACCGAATTCCTTTTCTTAGAATTTGAAGAGAAAGCAAATAATATTCATACTACTGCATGGTCTGAGAATTGTCTTTCCTCAGCAGAAGACAAATAATTCTGTCACTAAAAAGCTTTATGTGATTTCATGTTATAAAATTTCACGATAATGTAAAATTAAATGTAGAGAAGGCATTTATAAATAAGCAGTAAATGTAAATAGTTTTGACTAGTCAGTCTGCTGCTCCCCTTCACCTTCTTCCGACAGAGCGGTTGGGCTGGGAGGTGATGCGGGTGCTCCATGGACACGAGCAAGGCCCCGACCACGTCTCCCGTGAGTCGTTACGGACCAGACGCAGCAGTATGGATCAAGAGATGGGGGCACCAGAAACGAGGCGAATGCTCTATGTAAAGAGGGATCTCCGCTAGCACGCCAAAACTTTTTTTTTTTTTTTTTTTAGGTTGTCAAGAATTTGCTGTTTGTAGCCAAAGTCCTATATTTGCTGGAACCTGATTCTGGGGATAAGCAGGGCGAGAGAAAAGACGACGTGGAAGAGCAGGCAGCTGTGGGACGCGGTGCAGCCAAAGAGGAAGCAGAACAAGAGGCCCGCGCCGATGAGAAGGCGGACTCCGACGCAGAACCGAAGGAAGGGGGGGAGGAAGAGCGCAGCAGGCCAGCCACGCTGCTGTGGTTGGTCCAGAAGTTGTCTCAGATCGCAAAGCTGGAAGCGGCTTACTCACCTAGAAACCTCTTAAAGGTACGGTAAAGGTGCGGAGTGACTGAAAGGAGTCCTTTTTACTTGAAGTATTTTTAGCGGTGCTAGTGATCCTCCCAAGTCCCCAGGGATTTTTGCATGCAGAACTGCAGCAATATCTGCCCCAACATGGACCTTGTTTTGCAAATTAACTGTTTGTGTGGCTGTAAGTATAAGAGGAACACTTCTAATGAAAACAGTCTGTACTTTCAGAGAACGTGCATCTTTAAGTTTCTCGGAGCTGTGGCAATGGATCTTGGAGTAGACAGGGTGAAGCCGTATCTCCCAGTGATCATAGCTCCTCTGTTCCGAGAACTGAACAGCACCTATTCGGACCAGGGTAACTGCGGCCTCTCTTCTGAATACTTGCACCTCTCTCCAGAGTGCTTTCCTCTTCTTTGCTGTCCCCCCCCTTGCAGAGTGTAAGAAAGGAAACTTGCTAAATATCAAGACAATTAATAGCAAACAAATAAAGCATGTTTGTTATATTTGACTACCTTCCCTTATACTTTCTCATGTCTAAGAGTGAATGTTCCTTAAGAGATACTTTACTCCTAAGCGTAAATACTCAAAGAACACTATAAATTGAGGTGGTTCTGAACCTCATAGTGCTACAAACAATAATGAACAATGAAATGCCATTACATTCTCAAGAATTAAAAGGCAAAAGTATGAAATAGTATTTAAATACTTTTTCGTATTTTTTTCTTTCCTGGTGCATTTGGTATATCAGCCTCACTTATCCTAAAATGCCTATTTTGATACTAGGAAAAGTGGAAATTGGGGGCTGGAAAGAGAAGGTAAAGTAGACGTTACCTTCCTCTCTCCCGCAGTTTTAAAATAAAATAAATGAAGTGTGTTGGTCCTAAAACCCTCAAAGTTTCCTTCCTCTTGAAAGAGGGAAAAGAAGGGGTAAAGGTTGGGTTTGCTTTGGTTCTCATCAGCCAACATTTACTGAGCACCTAATATTTGCCAGGCATGGGGTTCAACAATGAGGAAAGGCCTATTGCCTGTTTTCAAGAAACTTGAACAGGCATACTGAACTCTCCTGAAATTGATGCAAAAAATCTGTAAGTGATTTGCATTTGGGGGAGAGAAGGCAGGGAAGGACGGGGGAGCATAGCTTTTTATCAGCTTCACAAAGGAATCTTTAATACTCCGCCCTCCCCTGCCCCCAAATGTTAGGGCCAGAGCTAAGCCTCTGTGACCTGTGAGTTAGGGCCTAGAGAAACACACTTAACTGCCCCCATCTGCAGCACTGAGTGGATTAACAAAGGTAACCAAACACATTGCCATCTCATTCTCAAAATAAGGTCTTCTGAGCCCAGAGTCCACTAGAAGTGGACATCTCTCCTTGCATCCTGGATGAGGTGGTGGCTAGGAGCTGTATCCAACACTTCTGCTGGTTTCCTTATCTCAGAAATGTAGGGGTTGGTGTCAGATTAGCACTTAATGTTGAATAAAAATGATAATGCCTCAGGAGTTTAAATTGCACGTGTTTTATAAATATTCAGATGTATCCTTTCCTACATCACTCTCTGATTATTACTTTGTGTGTGATTAGATCCTTTGCTGAAGAATCTATCCCAGGAAATCATAGAATTACTTAAAAAGCTGGTTGGGCTGGAGAGCTTCTCACTAGCCTTTGCGTCCGTTCAGAAACAGGCCAGTGAGAAAAGGGCCCTCCGGAAGAAGAGAAAGGCTTTGGAGGTGAGTCTGCTCTGTGAGATACAACATGGCCTGCATGTTAGGCCTGGTAACTACTTTTAACTGGGGCTGTGTGCGCACACGTGCATCCCACCTGCCCAGGGAGGAAAGAGGAGCTTACCCAAGTGTTCGAGAAGTGGGGACTTTATCGCTGGGGCTCCAGGTGTTCTTTAGTGGCCGTGTAAACACTTGTGTTTAGAGGTGAATAAAATGGTCTGTATGTGCATATGATTTTTACTGGTTTAACATTCACTTTCAAAGTAACAGAAAATTTCTATTCTTTTTTCAAGTTTGTAACTAATCCTGATATTGCTGCCAAGAAGAAGCTGAAGAAACACAAAAGTAAAAGTGAAGCAAAGAAAAGAAAGATAGAGTTCCTGCGTCCAGGCTACAAGGCCAAGAGACAAAAGAGCCACAGCCTGAAAGATTTAGCGATGGTGGAGTAACGTGCTCCCTGTGCGGACAGTGTCCCAGCGCCCCCACAGCATGAACTTCTTTCTCGGCGTATCTGCCCGTCAGATAGCACAGCCGGCTTTATTATTTAAGCTAAACTTTCTCAGATTGTATAGTATATAGTTTAATATAATTATGCTCTTATTTTTCAATTAAAACATTTCATACTACTACTGTATCTTCACTGTCTAAAAAGCATGTGATACTACTAGCAATGAAGTTGGAAAAAAATTTTAAAGATACATTTTAAATAGCAAGACCAAACAAATGATTTACAGTACCATTCTGGAGGAAACTGTGATATTCATCAAAGAATGTTAAGAAAAATCTGCACAGAGTACAACCATGCCCATGGATGGGAAGACTCAGTGGCACAAGGTGCTGGTTCTCCCAAGGCGAACCCCACAGGTTCTGGTTAAGTGCATATCCAAGCAAAATCCCCAGAGTTCTCCATGTTATCCTAACAAGCTGATTATTCTAAAAATTTTACAGAAGATAAGCTGACCATTGCCACGATACTCTTAAAAGAGAACAAGGTAAGAGGCTTCTCCTGTGAGATATCACCAGACATACAAAAAGTGCTGTCTGTGAAGGGAACACATGGTAAACTCTACTTCATTGACATTGAGGACTTCTTAGGACTGGGATACGGTATGTACTGATAAAGGATCACAGTGAATCTATGCATCAACAAAGATAACACAAAATGGCAAAAGAGAGAAGCAAGCAATGCACAGAAGAAATACAAATGGTCCTTAAACATTAACATTCAGCTGACATGTAAAATTATGTACACACCGGTTGGTAAACAGTTACTACCTTGAGACCCCCAACTGCCACCTCGGCTGCTTGAGTTTCTAGACTCAAGATCCCCACCCACACCAGAAGTTAAAGGGCCATTACCTGCAGGGGTCCTCCTGCATCAGCTATGTCTAGTAGTTAAATATTTTTAACCACTCTTGTATTCAGCCTCATTAATAATTAGGAAAATTGAAAATGAACACCAGAATGAAATTCCATTTTGAAAACTTCAGATTGGTCAAGGTGACGACACCAATGTTGGCGAGCAGAGCAGAGGGAACTTTTATAAACCACTTTGGAAGGTAATTTGGCATCTTGTTCAATCTATGTTGTCTTCCCTCATTCTACACTTGGTGTGGAAGCAATATTTAGGGCTCAATGTAATGGGAAGGGGATGGGGAGGAAGAGCCACCTTACATGCCAGGCATTTTGCATACATTTTTTTAATCGTCTTAGTACTCCTCAGAGCTTCCTAAAATTGGTTATTTTACAGACGAGGAAACTGAGATTTGGATTAACTAATTTACCTAAGGGTGACCTAGGTTGAAGGTGGCACAATCGAGATGCAAACCCAGGACTGAAAGTCTGTGCTCCTTACAATTATGGGGTTAGGATATTATAGCAGATGGCATAGGAATCAAGTGTTCAAACATTTGTAACTTCACCTTTGTTTCAAGTAGTTTGTGTCTCAAACAGTTCTCATACTTCCAATGGGGTTTGTAATGTGCCAAAAGGATAAACGTGGCACATCTTGAAAGGCGAATTTCAATTAATTCTGAGTAATTTAAAGTGCACGTATTGCTTTTATACCAAAAGCAAAAGTTAATACTAAGGCAAAAATCAGAATAAGTATCTCAGGTATACTGAGCAGAGCTTTGTTTTAACCAGTATTTACTGAGTGCCTACTGTGTGCCAGGTGCACCACACTAGACACAAGGGATACTAAAAGTATGGGCCCTGGCTGGTGTGGCTCAGTGGATTGAGTGCCAGCCTGCAAACCACAGGGTCGCTGGTTTGATTCCCAGTCAGAGCACATGCCTGGGTTGTGGGCCAGGTCCCCAGTGGGGGGGTGCATGAGAGGCAACCACACATTGATGTTTCTCTCCCTCTTTTGTCCTCCCTTCCCCTCTCTAAATAAATAAAATCTTAAAAAAAGAACATTAAAGTTATGGTCCTTGTCCTCAAGGAGCTTATGTTTCCACAATTTAAAGTGCATCTCAACTATCCTGAAAACAGAATTTCACCACCCTCAATCTCTTTATTTTTCAGTGTAATCACATCATAGCGCACCTACTAACCAGTTATAAAATAGAATGTTAAAGCTGAAACAAACCTTTGATATTACTTGGCCAAGTCTCTTTGTTTTATGGAGTGTTGGGAACTGAAGGAATGGCCATTTGTGTCTAGAACTCGATTTTTTTAGTTTTTAAAATCAACATGTAGACTTCTGTAACATGCCTCTATAGTTGCTTCCTCCTCGAAAAGGACCTTATAATTTATACCATATTAAAATAAGCATATACTCTTATACTCCATCCTAGTCCTTGCGATAAACCAGAGATCAGGATCATCCAAGGGCTGACCTTGGCTACAGCTTCATGGGTCTTCCCTCAGAATTCAAGGCCGCAAGGCCCCTGGGCCAGGCAGCACCTGCGAGCTAGGGCCTCCCTTCCCCATACTTCTATTCTCACAGTGATCCTGAACTTCTCCACTTGACACTGAGAGCAAATTAGGAATGGGTGCTGGGGAATAAGAACACTAAGTCCCACAGGTGAAAAGAGAAAGCCACATTCATTTGAGCTGAGAGAATGAAAGTGTAAGGGAAAGAGGCCATTGGCCAACATCCGATACGACAGTGTTGGGGCCAGGAAATGAACCTCTAGTGTTTCTGAGATGAGGTGCACAATGGTGTTAATAAGCTCACTTTACCAGCATCTGATTTTTTTTAAATGCTAGCTGTTCAACTTAAAAAATGAAAAAACTGCCCTGGCTGGTGTGGCTCAACGGGTTGAGCGCTGGTCTGCAAACCAAAGGGTCGCCAGTTCGATTCCCAGTCAGGGCACATGCCTGGGTGGCAGGCCAGGTCCCCAGTTGGGGGTGTGTGAGAGGCAACCAATTGATGTTTCTCTCTCTCTTTCTCCTTCCCTTCCCCTCTCTCTAAAAATAAATAAAAATCTTAAAAAAAAATTAAAGAATGAAAAAATGTCTCCCCATTTTTAGGGATTACTGAGGACTATACCTACTTCTGTCACACTGCAGCCAGTCCTGTGGTAGACTGGGAGGTCTGAAAAGTTCCTTTGAACATGAAGTTTTGATAGCCTAGTGGTAAATTTTTAAAACCAACAATGCTTAATTTCTCCCTGTAAAACCAACATGATTTTGACTTCGATCAAACATATGTCCAATAAAAAGTAGATAAAAGGAATGAAAGACAGTAAAGACATCTTTTACAATGCTTAAAATACATCTTTTTTATTTCCTTCAGCGTGTATTTTTTCTTTAATGTGTTGTGAATTCATCAAATATAACCATTTAGGATTGCTTTTGCTATCTCTACTAGTATGGACAAATAAATTTACAGACATTATTTTGAATGTACAGAGTCTCCTTCAGTTAGCATAATTTTACTTAAGGAGTTATATCATCTGTGTTGCACAGATGACATTTTCAGGAACTTACGGTGTAGTTCATGGGACCAGCTTCTGACCCTGACCCTGAAGTCTCATTCTGAGCTCTGCTCCCAGCTTACTAGCAGTCAGGCAAGCCAGCCTAGCAAGCCAAGATGCCACACGTCCCTAAATATTACGTTACAACCCGTTCTACCTACATCACAGGGTTCCTGCACAAAATGACTAGGTCAATATACATAAAACCTTTTCAACAACTATATAAAGTACTATAAAATGATAATTACAGATGAGTCAGTAAAGTTAACCCTCAAAATAATTATTTCAACTTCATGCCTACAACCAAAAGCTTTTAAATGGAACAGCTTAAATAAAGTGGTCATTTAAGTAAATGAAAACG
The DNA here is from genome assembly GCA_039655065.1 of Glossophaga mutica. Taxonomy (NCBI): domain Eukaryota; kingdom Metazoa; phylum Chordata; class Mammalia; order Chiroptera; family Phyllostomidae; genus Glossophaga; species Glossophaga mutica. Next base: position 15,882,823 of record CM077304.1, on the reverse strand, counting down.
ATATTGGCCACACTACATTCCTATACTACTCTACTGGGTCAAACTTTTGGAAAAACTTAATTCATTTTAGAGGAAAAATATCTGAGCTATGATATTTATTAGTGTTTATACAAACAATCTGTAACCACTAATTCAAAAATAGGGTTTTCCCCCTCAATTAGAGCACATTCTTTAAATAGGACTGTATTTGAATAAGAATTCCACACAAATAGAATATATACCCTTAACACAAGAAAGGAAGGAATATTTTATATTACACAGACCAGATACTCAGTTGGTTCGATCACAATGGGTCACCCTTCCAACCAAATACTTATTTTTTATATTTATTACAAATGCTGTAGGCAGGTCAGTATATGCCAACAATCACACACAGTTCCAGCATTCAGCAGTGTGAAGCAAACCAGCTGTTTCCATAGGGATATGTGATATGGTCTTCGTTTCAGAGGTGCAGAAGTGACTGAATTACTGTCTGCTTTTTAATGTTTCAACTAACCTGTGAAGAGAAAATGAATGGTTTCATAAAATTAACTTCAAACTTTCAGGTACAGAGTATGATCATTTATGAACTTTAAAATGGAGGTGGATTCCAAAGCACTTTAAATGATGAAAGTTATATTAGAACATGATGTTCTGGACTCAATTTCAAAGAGGGTCTTTTAGTGTTCACTTTGTCTATGCTTTGAATGAATAATTGAAAAAACCAAGTATCTACTTTCCAGGCTGCTACTTCTATAGCCCAATAATTCAATGGTAAAAACTAGTCTCTGTCCTCAAGAAGCTGACACATCTAATAAGGAGATGTACAAGTCAATTACAAGACAGCATCACAAGTGCTATACCACTGATCTGTGCCTAGAACATCAGCATGTGTGGTAGGCAGTGGGGATGAGATACATCAGGGAAGACACTTGAAGAAGACAGCCTTAACCAAAGTCCTGAAGGGTAAAGAATTAGAGGGCGAAGTGAGGTGAGGAAAAGACAAGAGTGGCAGAAAGTTGGCTTATCTAACTGATCACATAGGTGTGGTTGAAATAAAAGCTGATGCACATTAAGGAAAGTGGAAAATAGGCTGGAGGCACTTAATATGATAAGCTGCTAAGTAATTTAAATTGCATCTTTAAGACAAAAGGGGAAGTTACACGTGTACACAGCTGCACACACACAACACACATGTATGCACAGATGGCTTCTGGAAACATGATGCTCACCATTCCATTGCCTCATCAAGGCCAGTGCCTTTGGTTGCTGAAGTTTTGAATATCTGCCATTTCCGGTCCTTCAAGGCAGGTAATCCCAGTGAATTTGCCATCTCTGAGGGGGTCATGGCCTGTTCCATATCCTGCTTATTTGCAAACACCACCAAAATGGCTTTTCTCAGCTCTTCTTCCTAAATGAAGCAGAAGATACTTAATTTCCTTTAATCAGTGTGCTTGAGTTTAGAGACATGCCAAAAAATTCCTTATTTTAAAAGTACATTTCCTAATTATTAATATGTAATGACCAGTAGAAATTATTTGCAATTACAGAGAAGTATGAAGAAAAGAAGCTTCACCCATAATCCGACCTCCCAAACACGATCAATGTTAAAGTTTTGGGTATTTTTTACTACTTTGTAATTCAGATATTTATAGTTTATTTAACAGATTAACTTATACACTTAACAATCATATTTACATATAGTTCCATGCCTTGCTTTATGAAGTTTAAACTAAACATTAAATTGTGGATGATTTTCCAAACAATCAAAAACTTTTTTAAAAAAAGTTACATGTGATTACACTATAATTACATGTACCATAAACTATATAACTTTTCCAGTATTAAACTCTTTTTAGATTCTTTTCACTTAATTATTAAAGAAACCCATGACCCAAGTCATTATATAAAAATCTTTGTGTAAATCTATTTCCTTAACATAATTCTCTAAAAATGAAATCAAAGTATGAAATGTTTCCAGTCTCTTATTATATACATAAACAAACTGCTTTTCAGAAAAGCTGTAACATTTTCACTCCACCCACAGTATATGACAGTGCCTATCTTTAATTCAGCTTTGGTACACCTGGAAAAGACCTTCCTTATCCAGAAACTTTTTACATATTTACTTATATATTGTTATAAATAACCATTTTTACATTTAATTCTCTACACCATTTAGAATTTATTTTTGTGTACAAAGAAGGTAAAATAAAATAATTGTAACTTTTTTATTTAATTCTCACCCCAGTATATGTTTATTGATTTTAGAGAAAGAGGAAGGGAGGGAGAGGGGAGAAAGAGGGGAGACAGAGAGAGAGAGAAATATCAACATCATGATGTGAGACAGAAACATCAATTGGTTGCCTCCAATCCGCGCCCTGACTGGGTATCGAACTTGCAACCCTTCAGTGCACAGGACGGCACTCCAACCAACTGAGCCACTCCACCAGGGCTGTGTCAGTAAGTTTTGATGTAATAGTCCTGTAACAGTACTTTACCTGTACTTTATATTACATAATAAATGTGTTGATTAAATCAATTAAAAGGTAATTGCTAAAGAATGAATAATTTTTAGTTCTTAGTCCATAAGTTTATACAAGTCAAATCCTAACAGCAAAAATAACCTACCAACAATCTCGCACAACTTCAGAATTGTAAAACTGACATTAATAATCCGTTTCTTTTAAGCAAAACTTTACATGATAAAAATGCATCATACCATGTGAATTACATCTAAATGAAGCTTTTATTTTTTTAAAATCTATCGTACCCAAGGCAATTAAACATTTCCTTAAAATTCCTTATACTTGAATTTGGTCTAAGAAGCTCTTATGATAAATATTACATGATTCATTTAAAAAAAATCCGAGTTCAGTGACTTGCAAGTCATTAACAAGTCGGACATCCAAAGTATTCTGAGAATACTTCTACCTGGGAAATCAAGTAGCCTAGAACATTTGATGACTACATAATTCATAATCATAATTTTGGTGAGAAAAAGAAACTGAATTTTCTTGAGCATAGGCAATTTCATTATTAATTAAGTTAATCATTAATACCTTTGAAAAGCTTATTTAGCAAATGGAGTTGTTTTTAACTTTAAATTGATTATTTAATGCAGCCTCTGAATTCAGTCAGCCAGCCAATAAATAATCTTATGAATCTCAGCGAATGCAATGTATGGAGTTCTTAAGTGCTATACACTGTTCCACACACAAGGGATATCAAGGTAAATTTGAAGAACTTACATGTTAGGGTGGGAGATATATATAAGTAAACAAAATATATTTTTAAATAATGGAAAGACATGATAAATGGTACAAAGAACAAAATAGAATACGAGATTAGAAAATAACAGACTCCTCTCCAGGGCAGAAACATGGATGATGAAGTACATCAATAAGATAGTCATACAAAGGTTTAGGGGGTGGAGGAGAGCATTCCACACAGGATGAGCAAATGCAAAAGACCCTAAGCCGGGTGTCAGGTGTGGAGCTGGGTGTATTCAAAGAACAGAAAGGTTCGTGTGGCTGAGGTACAGGGAAGAGTCAAGAATGATAAAGCTGGGAGAGATAAGTGGGGACCAGAATTACTCCAGAAATCCAGAAATCCATTTCTCTTAACTTTAATTATTCTGCAGCAAACAAACATGCTTATTATTTATACCCATATCTGCATGCATAAACTAATTTATATAACTAGAAATACATTTTTCTAAAAAAATCACTTCATAGGAGTCACAGAATAGTTCAGTTTACAAAGAATTCAATTCTGAACTTCCTGGAAATCAAGGATTCTCATTTAAAGAAAGTCACAAGGCTGGATATTTTTTTGTCTGTGATCATCCACCCAACAGTGTTTCTGGAATAGGAAGTAATATGCATAAAAGAAAATGATAATAAAGGCATGGTGGGAAACATCCCTACTTGCCTTTTAATGACTCCTGCATGTAATAATAAACAGTGAAAACAGCAAGCCAACTGTAAATGATTTCCCCATATCTCTAAGATTTTCTTACCTCCAACATGGCAACTAACTCTGATTTGGAAATGCCAATTCGGTCTCGGTCACAGCTGTCTACTACATAAATGACTGCATCTGTGTTTGAATAATAGCATCTCCAGTATGGCCTAGAGAAAGTTCAGAAAGGTAGAATATATTATTTGAAAAAAAGAAACTGGTATGTTAATTTATATGCTAGGATTTGGCAATGATGGTGGGGGTTACATGCCAATCCTGCCCCACCCATGTTAGAATCAATGCCATAATGAGGCATTGTTTCTAATTGATCTATATATCATATCCCTCAGACATGAAGGTGGAAAGAATGGTGACAAACATTAAATCACAGGACCAAGGAATTCAGACTTTAGGCTGAGAGAATATATTCAAAACCTATTAAACCACAAAATGTACAGACAAAAAAGTTGTACTCAACCTAATCATTACATCTTTAAATCTTTAACTAGGAACTCTTTAAGAGGAATGGGTTCTTTAAAAAAATTGTTTAATGACTTTATATAATAGGCATTAAATTGTTCACTGAAGATACCAAGAAATAGAATGGCTAAAATCAGAACCAGACTCAAAAGTTGTTCAAGAAATAATACAAGTTAAAAGGAAGCAGGATGTTTGGGAAATGCACTGTTAATCTTTTAAGATGGGACCACAGTGAGCAACGACTGACGGTCACCGAACATCACCATTGCCGGGTCAGGCACGGAGTGCCGGGCAGAAGACCTGAGTGCCAGAGGGCATCTGTGTTCACATCAGCCCAAAGCAGTGGCTCTGGAAGGTATTTTATGAAATGTAAAATTGTCCGTCTCACAGAGGAAAGAGCTGACAAGAACTAAACGGAGGACTCTTTTAGTAAAAAATTAGATCTCAGAATTCTTATGAAAACATTTTTTATTAAGTGGTATCTGAAAAACTAGTTTCCTTGGATTATAATTCAATGGAAAGAACAGGCAGTTTTACCTCATTTTAAACTAAGCGGCTTCCATTTAAATTACAAAAGAAGATATATTTTGGTTTATTGCTGTTAACCCTACAAGAGCCAATCAACGTTACATACCACAAAAGAATCTGGTCTTTGTACCATACCTGATACTGGTCTGCCCGCCTAAATCCCAGACTTGGAATTTGAGGTTCTTGTATGTTACTGTCTCAACATTGAAGCCAATAGCTGAAAAATAAGTCAGTGGTTTATGTAGACACCAATGCATTTTACCTTCAAAGTACCCAGGCTAATGGAGTTCCCACAACAAAGGGCAACTGTTGAATTACATTATTGGTTGAGATATGATTCCATTTAAGACGAGACAACGTGCTATGCTATGCTACACACACACACACACACACACACACACACACACACACAAAATCAATCAATCAGCAAATCAGCACCACCCTCAGATTATATAAGAATCCCCAGTCACCTCCGCAAATACATAATTCTTAGCTCAATGGAAATTCTATTATGTTCAACTCCTCTCCTAATACAGAGCTAGCATACAAAAGTGTTCAGAATGTTATATTTAAAAACGGTTGCAGGCATATTATGAAAATCTGAATTGTGATAGGTAGCAAACAAACAGGGAACAAAACCAAGAAAGCCTGGATTCTACAAGAAAGCCTGGATTCTAAGTTTCAGTGGGCAAGGACACGGCAATGGCTTTGCTTTATGGAAGCTGGGCTCTCCAAGGCTAGCAATCTCAAGCCTTGCTCAAGCACTCATCTGTAATAAAGTCACAGCTCCATGGTCAAAGGGAGGTGTCCCATCCCTTCTCCCTGCCATTCTTCTTAGGGGAAGCCCTGGTAGCACACAGCTAAGGTAGGATACAACTGTTTTCATGGAAAGGAGTCTAAGGGAAAGTGCAGGGGATGCTAAAAAAGAACAAACTTAGGAGTTATATACACAAAGTTTACTAAGATTTTACAAGCTTAAAAAATCATATTACAAACTGACAGCTGTAACTAAACAATTTTTATTTTAGATTTAAGTTTATATTGGTAAATGATTCATAGGCATATGTGGCAAGTATGCCTTTTACAACCAAAAATGTAACTATAACATAACAAATTGGAGTGAAAAACTAAAAAGCACGTTCATAACGTCTCCCACAAATTAGGTAGGAGTGTCATCTCCACCTGCACCGACACGAGGAACACAGCTTCCATGCGAACGACAAGAGCGTGGTGTCAATCAGCATTCCCTGAAAAGCCACCCACCAGACTGTGTACACTGCAGGGAAAGATGACCAACACTCAGACACAGCAATTTTGAGAAGCAAAAAACAAGGGAACTGAAACTTACTGAAAGTGCCGAAAATAAAAGATGCCACAGAGTTTTAAAAGTTCTTTCGTAAAAACTAGCCTGTCTGGAAATTTAAATACTACGAAACATAAAATACCTTTAAATGGCTGTAAAGGCATAATTTAAACACTCAATCAAACTCTATCAACACCTAAACTTAGTTGAAATGTATTAATCTATAAGGAAATTCAGGTCAACAAATGAAAAAAAGTATAAATAACAGGACAGTTTTCTTATGGAGTCAAACAGGACTACTTGGGAATATTTTTCTAAGATATCAACAACTAATTTATTTTTTTAAAGATTTCGTTTATTTTTAGAGAGAGGACAAGGGAGAGAGAGAAAGAGAGGGAGAGAAACATCACCCACACTGGGACCTGGTCCACAGTCCAGGCATGTGCCCTGACTGGGAATGGAACCAGTGACCCCGCGTTTCACCGGCTGGCACTCAATTCACTGAGCCACACCAGCCAGAACAATCAGCAACTAATTTGAACTGGAAACGTTTCTTCTCTTGATATTTTTAGGTGCAAGATTAATTCAACACTCAGACTTTTCAACTCAGATTTTATAACTAATCAATACAATTACTTAAGAGAAACTGATATTAATTAAAATACATAGTAACAAATATAGGGAAAAAACACTCCATAAGTAGTATCACTTAAAATCTATATTTCTTTAAAGAGGTTTACCAAGTATTTTATTCACTTAACATATTTCCCCACTCAAAACCAGTGGATATTTGTTATCTTCATTTTATCACTAAAGATACTGGTTCTCAATGAGATTAAGTGGCTTGAGTTCACTCAAACAACTTTTAAAACAGCTCTAAAGGGCAAAATCCAATTGTGCCCAAGGGTCTATATAGTATACCAAACTGCTCAGATATGGAAAAAAATTCATTATCAATAATATGCTCATAATGGAAGTTTACAATCATTTACAATCCTTATAATTACTTTATTATGTGTATTATTAATTCAGAAATAAAGTTATGTTAGATGGTAAACAGAAAGTCCCTACAATTTATCATACCAACACTTACTAGGAATGGTAGTAACGACTTCTCCAACCTGTAATCTGTACAAAATTGTAGTTTTTCCTGCTCCATCTAATCCCAAAATTAAAATCCGCATTTCCCGGGTTCCAAACAGACTTGAAAATATACTTGAGAAAAAGCCACCTTAAAAATAATAAAAGCAAAAAAAAGTATTAAAAAGTATTAAATATCATCTTATGAATTAGGCCTACAAAACATTTAATCTTGTTCTTTGACAGCTACACCAAATTAAGTATTACATCACTTTCCTCAATTCATAGATGAGTATTTTTATCCTCCACTGAAATACATTATTCAACATCAAACAAATAATTACTAATTGTTAGCATGTCCTAGATAATATATCAGGCAAGCTCAGAAGATACACTAAAAATAAGAGAAATATGGCCACTGCCCTTATGGAGCTCACTTTCTGGTCAAGAGAATGAGTACGTTAGCATGACCCCCCCCCCCCCCCGCATCACCCCTAAAAACCAGAGGGCAAATCTGAATGACAGTGGGACAATGAGATCCTCGCACATGAAAACCAATTACTGTGGCTGCATAGCAGCAGTGCCACAGTAACTACTGTTAGTCACGAAGATTTCTATTAACGAACCAGCACAAGAGATTGAGACACAGAAGCCCAAAACACTTGATAGAAAAATCATTAAAAAATTACAAAACTACATTCACTGACTGCATCATGAAGTATTTCCAGAAGGCTTCCTATATACAAGGTATGATGGAATACAAAAGCACTTAGCAGAGAGGAGGACTGTGGTTACGAGCAGTGGCTGAGTCAGGGAAAGGGAAAGATTTTCAAACTTTTGTTATACGGTGAATAATTCTGGAGATCGCATGCACCACACGGTGACTATAGTTAATATAGTGTACACTTGTACTTTATTAAGAAAGCTCTCTAGAGGTTCTCAGTACACACGCAACACACACGAAAAGATAACTGTAAAGTAATGGATGTGTTCATTTGATTGTGGTAATTATTTCACAAGGTATACATATATCAAAATATATGTTGCACATCTGAAATACATACAACTTTTATTTGTCAATCATATCAGTAAAGATGGAAAGAATTAAAATGAAAATATTATTATTTGGGGTGGGGGCTGGGTGGAGGTGGGCAAAGGAATAGGGCGATGTCAACAATAAAAATAAAGTAAAAAAACCTTAAAAATTCTTTATCTCAGCAGGGGGTCTTAGAAATGGATTGTGTTCAAGAAAACCCCTAAGAGTAAGGAAAGTGGAAATTTAGAGTCTTTATTATTCTTTTTACAACAATAGAAGCTTAACTTTTTTTCATTTCTTTTATGATTACAAAAAAAAAAAAAAAAAGCACCTTGGCTTGATTCCTCTCCACCAAAAACCATGAGATTGAAAGGTACACTAAACAATACACAAGAGTTGAAAACACAAGTGATGCCACTCAACAATACATGGTTGACAAAGAAATGACACAATTAAGAGCTGCGAATCTGGATAAATGAACACACCATGGGCTAGAGAACCTTGGGAAAGTGTAATGGAAGGGGTGGGACTTGGCAAAGTCCTTTCTATCTCTCACAGGCTTAAAAAAAAAAAAAAAAAAGGCGGAAGAGCAAAACTGAAGGAGGTTCTGGAAAAAGACAGGAAAGTGCTTGTGATGTTCCAGAGCAGGAAGTAAAATCCCCAGAAAACCGTGGAGGGATTTAAGTAAGCTAAAGAATTTCCATCTTCATTTACAGAACTATAAACAAGGTAAAGAATTTGTACTTTCCTTCCGGACTCTAGCAGGGAAGGAGTCTTTACCTGACGCTTGTGATGACAACGTAATTCCCTCAACTGGCACTTCAGAACTTGAGATTAAAATTTCACTTACTAACCAATAATACCCTCCCCATTTCCTTCTCCATCTGACTCCATTCTCTACAGGAAAAGCTACAGATAAGCAAACAAATGCCAAGTTGGCTATAACACAAAATTACGAGCAACATCCCCCTTTGGATTTTTCAAATGGATGCAGTCAGCGACCAGAGAGAGAATCAAGCTTCAACTATGGGGTCAGATCTCATCTTTTACCCAAGAACCCTCACTGCCAAGCTTTCCAAGACCGACTCTGCCCAGCAAGTCCAGCTAAGTCCAGCGAAGAGGTGAGGGAAAGTTCGTGGTCGAGGGAAAGACCTGGGGTCAGACTCCCAGGGCGAAGTGCTGCACGGCCTCGCGCTGTCCCCACCCCGACACCGCTGGGACGAAGCGAAACGAGCCGGGGCGGCCGCTCCAGGCAGGGTCCACCCCCAAAGCTGCAGCGCCAAGGTGAGCGAAGTCTTCAGCGCCCCTCTCCTCCCCGCGACCCCAGCCTCGGCCACTGCCACCTGAAGCGCGCCAGAGCGTCCGTCTCAGATCTCTCACCCATGGTAAAGCGCCTGTCCGCCCTCGTCGATCGTCAGAGACAGGCCCCGGCCTCGGCAGCGACTCCTACTCGAGTCCCGGTGCCGCCACCTCCGCTCGCCTCACCCTCCTGCTCGGGCTCGGAGGCGGTTTCCTAGGAAGCCTGGTCCGCCAGTAACTTCCACGTCTGCTACCCGGCGTGGGCGGGAGCGAGCGGCCACCGCGACTGCGCGGCGGAGCTGCGGCGGCCTGTGTGTCCGCGTCGTCGCTTTCGACGCAAGTTCGCTGCAAGCTGGGTTGTAGGTACTGTGAACGCCAGAAGAGGGAGAAAAAAAAAAAAAAATCAAGAATCCCCAGTGTCTCCTGCTTCTACTTTCTTGGACGGGAAGGGCTTTCGAAATTTCATTTTAAATTCTAACACCAAAAAGTGGCGAATCCGCTAACCAAGAATACAAGTCGGGCTTCGATAAGCAGCCAAACTGGACGCGGGCCCAGTCTGCGGCTTCGGAGGAGTTGTTAATCTTGAAGCACCCTGCGGAGGCGACCCAACTTGGCCTGGGTGCTTTCTCCGACAAGGCAATAGCACTACGTAATAATAATAGGAAGACCCCCTCCGCCACCAGTGTGCAGCAGCCTTACACTTAAGGCCGCTAACTGGGTATTTTTGGCGTCGCAGTGGTCTGCAGGATCAGCGTTAGAGGCCCTGCCCCCTTTATTCTGCCTAACTGTGCACCTGACCACCTTTCCGCGATTTGTGGTGTGGAATGGCCGGTCCAGACGATGGGAATTAGGGTTGGAGACCTGCTTCCTCGAGGGGCGTGGGCTGGGAGTAATGTAGGTCTTGGCGGTGAGGTGTGTGGGAAGAAGGTAGCAACGCTTGGAGAGTGGGGGAGACGGGATTCTCCTAGACTCTGTTTTTTTTTTTTTTTTTTTTTTTTTTAAGGTTGAGCATGCCTCTTGAAAATTCGTAAAGACACAGAAAACTAAACTGCCTAGCTGCTCATCCTGCAGTTCTCCCTAGAAGTAACTATTGTTAACACTTTCTTGGGTCTCCTTCCTAATATAATCTTTACATATTATGTATTTACTTCAAATAGAAATTTTCGTCCATTCCACAGAAGTTTATGGGCTGCCTGTGTTGATTTTGACTTCAATTTTCAGACTGCTCCAACTGCCTAAACATTGAACTACATTTGCTGATTGCCCTTGCCTCCCCTTCTGCTCCCCAGTCATAAGTTCGCAGGAATTTTTCTTGAAAGGAAAAGTTTGGGGCTTTTGTTTGTTTCTTTTTGTTTGTTTGTTTTTGTTTTGTTGTTTGAGAAGGGGAGGATTTGAGCGACTCTTCACCTAAACACCTGGACCTTTAAGGCTGTGCTTTGCAAGGGTTGCCTTATTCAGCTGCTGAACCTCAGCATGCTGTGATTCCACTGACCTTTCTCACCTATTCTTCATCCACCCCCAGACCCTCCTTTTGCCAAGATCAGCTGCTACCACTTGGCACTTCCTGACCACTGCTTCTTCAGCTTTATATCCATGTCAGATTTATGTTTGCAGTGCAATGCACATAGTTCCCTGAAAACAGATTCTCCTTAAAGGAGAACTAAAAGAAAAGATACTGCAAACTTTATATTCACACTGCATATTCTGAACCAAATAAGCAAATGAGATATATGTAAGGATGTCGTGTTAACTGAAGTGCTATATACAAATTAAAAAGTGTGTTAATACACCCTCCCTGGTGTGGCTCAGTGGGTTGGGGGTGAGGACCTGGTTGGAGGTGCTCCAGAGGCAACCACACATTGATGTTCTCTCTCTTTCTCCCTCCCTTTCCCTCTAAAAATAAATGAATAAATGGCTAAAATCTTGTTTTAAAAAAGTGTTAATACTACTAGATAGCATTTTGACCTTTCATAATGCACATTAAGCACCTAAATTACAAATAACTATGGAAACAATAGTGTGATTTAAAAAATCAGACCCTTAAAGCCAAGGGTGTCAAACTCATTTTCCCCGGAGGCCACACCAGCCTCCAAGTTGCCTTCAAAGGACTGAATGTAATTTCAACTCCTTAACAGTTAAGGAGTAGTCACCTGTATACAGTCCTAAAATTATTTCAGCCCTTTGAAGGCAAACTGCGAGGCTGATGCAGCCCCCAGTGAAAATGAGTTTGACAGCCCTGTTTTAGGCAATTGATCAAGAACTTTATTTTTCAAAATGTATCCATTTAATTCTTTGCTTTGTGAAGGCCTGGTCTAATTTCCTGGATGCATCAAAAACAAAACAAAAACCTTTTCGCCATTCACTTAAAGCTTTGATTTAAAGATAAATCCCAGCATACTAAGAAGGTGTTATCTTTCAAATTTTTCTGAAGTAGGCTTTGGGCAATAACTTCTGACTATTTATTATGTTACACCTATGCTACACCTATGAAATAGTCTAAAACAGTCTCTATTCTCAGAATTTCCAACTCTTAGAAGCACTAATTAAGCCAAGCGTATTTAAGACAGAAAATTAAAATGGCTTCAAGGGGGTGGAGGAAGGAAGTCTGAGGGGGTTAAACAGTAATGGAAAACACCATTTTAAAAAGTTTCGTATCAAAATAACTTCAAATATGAGACACCTATAAATAATAAAGCCATAAAATGTCTAGAGAAATTAAATCTTTGTTGGTGGTTATATCCCACCTCCACCATCTTTTCCCTGCCTTTAATTCCTAAGACTACAGTAATTGCTTTCACAGGAACACAATTTTCTTTTCTTTTTTTTTATTTATTTATCTTTAGAGGGGAAGGGTAGGAGAGAGGGAGAGGGAGAGAAATATCAATGTACGGTTGCCTCTCGTGTGTCCCCCACTGGGGAACTGGCCTGCAACCCAGGCATGTGCCCTGACTGGGAATCGAACCGCGATCCTCTGGTTCGCAGGCCCGCGCTCAATCCACTGAGCTACACCAGACAGGGCAGGAACACAATTTTCAATGTATAAATGCTATGTTAAGGTGCTGGAAAATAAGGTAAGAAAACAACCATTTCATGTATCTTCTCTGAGTATCTGAAGACAGCCATTACGTTTTAGGAAAGGTATACACCTTTAGGAAACACCAATTTTCAAAATGTAGTCATTCCTATTAATATTGACCTGGCATGACAGCTGCTGCTTCCTAAAATACGCTTGAGGAAGCAGAATTATAGCAGCATTGTACAATTAAAGCTAAATATTTAGACTGTAAGCCTATGGAATTTTATTATTCAGAGAAGCATGTAGCATTGACTGCACCTCTTTCCATTCTTTGCTCAAATGTCACCCTATTTAAAATTGCAACCTACACTACAGCCCCCTTATCCTGATTTTTTAATACAACTTCCCACTAATATTATTATTTACTTATTTACCATGCTAAATATTTATTGTCTATATCATCTTGCTAGAATGTAACATTTTGAATGCAAATATTTATTTTGTTCACTATTTTCTTGTACTTGGGGACTAAACATTTGTTGAGATAATTTTTTGCATTATAAAATAAGTTCCTAGATCCAATGCCACAAACATTAGATAATTTAAACACATATCATGTAATATTATTAAACTTGTTTCCTGAAATCGGCATATCTGAACCACTTTGTCCTAACTTGCTAGGAGAGGCCAAACTATCGTTCTCAAGAAAGTTGTCATATTAGAAGAGCAGCCAGCAGGTGGTGGTATTGCTTCACGTAAAGTCTCAGTAGGAAGCGGTCCATTAGTCCCATCTATTAAAAGTTGAGTGGACAGTATAATCTTTTTCAAATCTTGTGGTTCAGTAATAATGTCCTGGATTTTAAAATGTGAATGTTTGAATGCAGTCCAAGCAAGTAAAACAATTGCAAAACACCTATGGCTATAAAGTCACAAAAAGATCAATTAAGTTCAGATTTTTAAAGCTAGAAGGAGCCTCCATTCCAACCACTTCGACTACAGATAACTAGAAACAAGTGGCAGAGCCAGGACAGTAACTGTGATCATTTGGTTTCCAGGTCTGGGGTAACTGGATTATAACGCCTTTTCTAATGGAGCCGTTTACTAAATGACTTGTACATTTGGTAAATTGCTTTTCAAACACATGTCCATACCTCAAGAATTAGCTGCAGTTTCCAAAGTTCCAAATGTAACATTTGTGTTGTGATCCATTGCCTTGTGGAACTTAACATTTTTTTGCTCAGATTTTATTCCATGAAGCAGAAACCTATGGAATAGAAGTATAAATATATAAGTGTAACCAATATAAGCTTCAGAGGACTTACCTTACCATGTATATTTATAATTGCATTTTAAACTAAGGAGCATTTTAAAATCATAATAAGGTATGTGATTTTCACAAATTGAAATATATATTTCAAATTTTTCCTTTCATTAACACATTTTGCCAACAGTGAAGAATTTCTCTTTACTGAAGGTTTTTATAATTGAGATATAATTCACGTACAAAAATATTCACAGTTTTTAAGTGTGCAAATCAATGGTTTACAGTATATCCACAAAGTCTGTTACTATCATTGTTATCTAATTTCAAAACATTTTCATCACTCCAAACAGAAAGTCTCTACCCATTAAGCAATAACTTCCCACTTCGTCTCTACTAACCTCTAATCTAATTTCTGTCACTATAAATTTGCTTTTCTAAATATTTTATATAAGTGGAATTGTACAATATTTATCCTTTTGTTTTGGATTATTTTAATTAGCATAATGTTTTCAATTTTAATCCATAGCATGTGTCAGAACTTCATTCTCCTTTTTATGGCTGAGTGATATTCAGCCATAAATGTGTGTGGCTATATAATGTGTGGATATATAATTGTTTTAATCCATTCATCAGTTGATGGACATTTGGGTTATTCCCACATTTGGACTATTTGAATAATGATGCTATAAACATTTGTGTAGAAGTTTTTGTGGGAATATGTTTTCAGTACTCTTTCATATATACCTAGGAGTGGAATTGCTGGTTCATACAGTAACTCTAACTTTTCGAGGAACTACCAAACTTTTCCACAATGGCTGCATTGTTTGGTGGAACCGTTTCCCACCATTTTACATTTGCACCAACAGTGTTTCCGGTTTTGATTGCTTCACATTCTTGCCAACACTTATTTTTCACCTTTTGAATTATAGCTATTGTGGTGTGAAGGGTTTGGATTTGAACTTTCCTGATGGCTAATGATGTTGAACATGTTTTCATGTGCTTATTGGCTGGCGTGTATCTTCTTTTATGAAATGTCTATTCAAGTTCTTTGCCCATTTTAAATTGTTATTTATCTTTTTAATGTTGAGATCTAAAAATTCTTTATATATTCAGGATAGAAGACCTTTATCAGATATATGATTTACAAATACTTTCTTCTGTGAGTTGCCTTTTCACTTTGTTGAGAGTGTCCTTTGGTGCACAAAAGTTTTTTGAATTTTGATGAAGTCCAGTTTATCTATTTTTTTCTTTTGTAGTTTGTGTTTTTGGTGTCATACCTAAGAAACTATTCCTAATCAAAGCTCATGAAGATGGACATCTATATTTTCTTTTGCAAGTCTTGTAGATTTTGCTTTTACATTTTTAGTTGATTTTTGAGTATGGTACGTGGTAGGAATACAAACTCATTCTTTTGTATGTGGATATTCAGTTGGTCCAGCACCATTTGTTGAAATTATTCCTTCTGTATTAAATGGTCTTGGCACTTTTGTCAAAAATAATTGACCGTAAATGTACAGATTTATTTCTGGATTCTCATTTCTAATCCATGGTGTATTTGTGTATCCTTATGCCAGTACCACACTGCCACGAAGCTTTGTAGTAGGTTTTGAAATCAGGAAGTATGAGCTTTGCAACTTAGTTCTTCTTTTTCAAGATCATCTTGTCTATTCAGGGCTCCTTGCATATCCATGTGAATTTTAGGATCAATTTGTTCATTTCCAAAAAAGGCGGGGGAAAGGCAGTTGAAATTTTGATACAGATTGTATTGAATGTGTAAATTTATTCAAGGAGTATTGTCATCTTAACAATATTAAGTCTTCCAATCCATGAACAAAGGATGTCTTTGTTAAGATATATTTAATTTTTTAGAGAGAAGTGTTGTAGTTTTCAGTGTACAGATATCCCACTTTGGTTCAACTTATTCCTGAGTATTTTGTCCTTTTTAAAATTAAAAGTTCTTAATCTGGCATCACACAAATCCACAGACAGACTTCTGGTAGCCTGCAAACCTACTGAAATTGTTACCAGAATTTTATATCTGTAGGCACATGCATTTTCCCCTCCAGAAAAACAGTCCAGAACTTCCATTAGATTTTAAAGGATCTGTCTGTGATCCCAAAAGATTAAGAATTACTCCTTTACACTGTGTTAAGTGCTTTTGTTCTAGATTATGTGCATATGTTTTGTTTTCTTTCCCTTTATATTAAAGATGGAGGATGTTTGGGGGTATTACATTTTTATGACAAGGTTTCACTGTCTCTGAGGATGGTCCTGCCACCTACAGATGAGAATATTTATTGTTTAAATTTATTTTTAAAAATTAATCTTGAAAAATAAGTATAGGTTTGCATAAAATAAAAATGAACAGTTTAACTTTTTAAAATTTTTTCATTGTGAAAATATTCAAAATATACTGAATATAATGCACAATTTCAAAATATTGAGAGGTGAGTTTCAGTGAACCTCTGTGTGCCTAACACCCATCCAGACAGTCATCAGCTTATGGTCGTAGTTCATAGCCAGTGTTGCTTCATGATTACCCCTGCCATTTGCATCCAGTCTTCTCACACTCCCACACTAAATTCTGTGGCATCAGTTACCCACACTTGGACTAATTAACTGTGACTAGGAGAATAGTAACCCCTGGAGATCACATTTGGTTTCATATGCACCATATGCATAGCTAAGGGTGAAGAAAGGGGGAAGTTTGTAGAAAGTGGGCTAAGGGCACAATAGGTATTCACTATAAATATTTTCTAATATCATTATTTGTCCCTTGGAGTGCATGTGGCTGGCGTTAAGTACAGCATTAATGGCTACTTCTGAACTATGGTTTGCTGTTACGGTCTTCATTGTTCCTGAAAGCAGGACTGTATTTCAGATCCTCATTCAATAGGGAGGACTTAAGCTCCTCATTTTCTTTCTTTTCAGATGGGAAAGACTGGCTTGTCTCTATCAGAGTTACCATACCCAAAGTGAGAGCTTTTCTCTCCTTGCTTTATTTCCTTCCAATTTCACTATAGACGGGAGGTGGTATTTCCATTATGTACTGCTGTGTAAAAAACTACTCCAAACTGAGGGACTTGAAACAGCAATGTCCCAAGAGACCACATCCCAATGTGCTTTTTAATAACCCTTTGTTTGCGTTGTTTACTAGTGTCCCCATGACCAAAATAAGTTACATGGCCAAGTTCTCCTGCTTTCTGTCCCTAAAATGTTGGGAACTCATAGATCTCTTTTCATCTGTAATTGTCTCTGTCTCTTTTAATCTAAAATGGAAGTGCTTTCATCAATATAACTCTCTTAAAAATTGTAGCTTTCCAAAGAATCCTATTGAGGTTTATTCTATGTTTCAAAGGCTATAATCATAGTTATTTTAAAAACAGATACCACTTCTGGTACTGATTTCTATCTCAGTTACTTATTGCCATGTAACAAACTGCTTCAAAATGTAGGGACTTAAACCAACAATAATTATTACATATCAAAATCATATGGATTGGCCGACCAGTTCTTTTTCTGATCTTGCTTGAGATTACTCATGCAGCTGTATTCAGTCGGCACATTGGCTAAATTGGTTGGCCTCTCTCTCCATATGGTCTTTCATCCTAAAGAAGCTAAGCTAGTCTGGCATGGCTACGGCAGTGCCCTATTCCTAGGTATAGACCTAATAGAAATGAATGCACAGATACATCAAGAGGCAAGTACAGGAATATTTATATAGCATTACTCATAAAAATAAAAACTGTAAATGACCCAGATTTCACAATGTGTTCACATAATGGAAATCTACATAACAATGCAAATGAAAAAACTAGAGTTGTACACCACAACCTGGAGAAATCATCTCACAAACACATTATTGAGCAAAAGAAGCCAGACACCAGAGTATGTACTATATATGATCCCATGTATATAAGTTCAAGAGCAGGCAAAACTGAACTATGATGTTAATTTTTAGAAAGGAGAAATGGTGTAATGATTAGGAGGAAGCACGAGGAATGCTTCTGAGATGTTCTAATATTTTATTTCTTGAATTTTTGCTTCTTTGATAATTAATTAAACTACACATTTATGTTTTGTGTGCTTTTCCAGGTGTTATAGTTCAAAAACATTTAAAGAAACCGCACTATAATGTCATTTTCATCTATCTAGTTGGTAAAATTTTTAAGAAGTGGCATGCGGGAAAATTGTCACTCTCGTCAACTGTGAAATCTTTTGACAGGCCATCGGGCAGTTTCCACATGCCAAATTCTAAATGCTAAATGCACATACAGGCGACAAAAATTCCACTTCTAGACATGCTTTACACAGCCACATTTGTGTTGTATCATGCTTCTATATGCATGGAAATTCTGAAAGTTTACACAAGAAAATCTTAAGAGTGGTTGCTCTACAAAGGAGTCTGCAGGTCTGAACTGCAGAGAGACTTAATTTTTATTGTACACCTTTTGTACTGTTTGAATGTTACACCATGGGTGTGGGTTACTTCCAGCAAAAGTAAGTTAGTTAGCTTTGTTTAGAAGTTACTTGCCCAAGATCAGTTGGTTTAAAAGTGGTAGAGCCTGGATTTGAACTGTATTCTATCAACTCCAAAGCCCATGCCATCAACTCTAGCTCTAAATTTTCTTCTGCAGAGTCTCCGTTGTCTCCCCCATAAAGCTGTATTGGCCTAGATCACAAGTAGCTCTTTGGAAACCGATATAGAAGCTCTGTTATATGAACTGAGCCAACATGGCAGATAGAAGAGATCTACTACTAAGCAATGGCATCAGTGCCCAGGAATCACCCTGGCCACTCCATCCACTAGTTCTACCACAGCAAGATTTATTCAGTCCCTACTAGATGATAGGTCAATCCCATAGGTATATGTGCCAGAGAGAAGAGCCTAGAGAAGCTAGAAGTTTAAATGTCAATATGGGGGGGAGGGCGGTAAGGGGGAGTAGAGAGCAAGAGCATAGTAGATATATGTAGCAGTTCCTAAATCTGAATGTTAAAATTAAATTACCCAATTAACGTTAGAGGGATTTAAGCCACCCAGGTATGTATTAACTATAATAAACATTTATATAGTTTGTTGAATTTTATAGGATATTGGATAGCTGTGGTTTCTGAAGTTATTCAATGCATTTTAAAAGTGAACACTCACAGACAAAATGTACTAGAGTAGAATTTTTAACGTGGAGTTTAAAAAACAGCTTGGTTGTTGGCAATTTTTGCTGTTACTGTAGCACTAACAGGAAAAGGAAATGAAGTGACATTAGTGAACATATGGTTGTGATTGAGGTCACTAAACCAGCTTTTGTTGCTAGCAGCTGAGAAAGCAAAGGCTTTGGACCTTTATTTAAAAATAAAATGTAACTAGCCACCAACAGATCACTTAGAGCTGCATAATGAATCCTACTGATTTCCCAGTGATTAAAATGGGTTGCTGGGAAGACAAAACATATAATCAATGATTTCTTCAGCCCTGCTTTTTTCTTAAGCTCCAGTTCTGAATCTCCAACACCTTACTAGAGAGACTCCTTTGGATATTCACTCAAGATCTAGATGTCTAAAACCAAACATCTCTCTCCCCTAAACTAAAAAGTAAAGCAAACAAAACCCCAGTAATTGGGTTTGCTCTCCCAACTTCCCTATTTCCCTTCTCAGTGGTTCAAATTCTACCTTGTCTTTTTGTAACCTCTGGGTTAATACAGGCTTGCTTCTTTCTCTGGCCCTCCATCAACCTCACAGTGATCAGAACCCATTCATTGTTCCTTTACCTCTTACTCTTGGACAGTAGCCTCTTAACAGATCCATCTCTCTGTTTCTCTTCACTCCCAGATACCCCTGAACAATATCACTTTGCATGCAGCAGGTACTCAATAAATGTTAAATGAATAAATCAGGTTAATTTCTCTATTATAAACCTTTAAAACTCACTACAAAGATATTTGTAATTGTTGATTCCTTACTTTCCCAGAAGACTGTGAGCTCCTTAAGGGCAGGGCCCATCTTATTCTTCTCTTTATGCCCAATGCTACCACATTGGAGGTCAATAAATGTTTGTCGAATTCATGAATGGGTGAGGCCTGAGCTTTTAACTTGGCATTCAAATACCTCACCATCAGATCCAACTTACTCTTTCCAGTTCAAGCAAACATTGAGAAATTGAGGGAAAAATTCACTGTTTCCAGGGTTGTCTCTAAAGTGAGGTTTGCATTATCATCAAGGAAGCCATCCAGCCACTCTGTGGTTCAGATTCCTCTGAAAAACGAACAATTGACTTGGATTAAAGCCCCTTGACTTCAATGTATGAAGTCTGTCCAGAAAAAGTCCAGCCATTGTTAATATAACAAGAATAGCTTATGTGACTTTGATGTAACCTGGCAGCCAAGGAGAATGGACTAGAATGTGTATATGAGAACAATGATGACTTCACTGTACTAGTCATGGAGCAGGTAGATGCCATTGAGTGAGCATGTGTACTGTGTGGCTATCACATTCAAAATGACTGAGTGTGTAGAACAATGAATCTGCATCAAATTTTGCATTAAGCTTGAACATTCCTCCATATTTGGATGACTCAGAAGGCTACAGCTATGGGCAACTGGTGATCGGCAGCTTTATTATGAACACGCCTGCTCATGCATCACATCTTGTGCCGCGTTTTTCTGCAAAATGTCAAATGACCCAGGTGACTCAGCCCCCCTACAGCCCATATTTGGTGCCCTGAAACTTCTGGCTTTTCCCAAAACTAAAATCACCTTTAAAGGGGAAGAGATTTCAGACTGTTGATGAAACTCAAGAGAATGTGACGGGACAGCTGATAGCAATTGGGAGAACTGTGTGAGGTCCCAAGGTGCCTATTTTGAAGGGGACTGAGGCATCATTGTCCAAAGTACAATGTTTCTTGTATCTTCTTCAATAAATGTCTATTTTTCATATTACATTGCTGGATACCTTCTGGACAGACCTCGTATATATAAAGCACCGAAAGACCTTGAACATGCAGAATCAGATTTTGATTCTGCATTTCTGCAAGTTCCTATGGGATTCTAATTTACTGGTTCAAAGACCACTCTGAATAATTATAACATTTTATGTTCTACAACCTATTTATTATCTTCTGGGAATGACTTCTGCATGACTGACATGCTAATGTTTTGTATATTGTTTTCCCTTCCTGGGGTGCTTTGTTCATTTATTTCCCTCTATGAATCCAACCCACATTTCCAGGCACTTTCTCTTGGGCAAAGCCTTCTCTGGGTACTCTAGTGCTCTACTTCTCGATTTTTTTAATTCTCTTAAAGTGTGTATTGTTGTTGCTTGGAGTTTGATCCATCATCTACAAGCAGTTGTTTATCATTGTGTGTATGCAGGTACCCAGTTAGAAACTGGGTACTTTCCTATGAGGCTCAGCATAATGTCTTGCATATAATAAGTACTCAACAAATTGTTCTTGAGTACATGAATGAATGAATGAATGAATGGTTCATTTTGGCATTTCTACTACATAAAGAAATCAAATGTTTTACTGTTGATTTTTATCATATTCCAGGACTTGGAGGAAAGAGATAAAATGGAATTTCCCCAGTCTACTCAATGAGGCAGTCCAATTTAAACAATTTGATCTATTCAAAAATGAATGATATTAAAATATCTAAAATGAGTTTACATTACAATTCAAATTTCTGTTTCCAGTTTCTGAAATAATGAAATTTGCTACTGCTGTTTCTGTCCCACTTTCCAAAACAAAATATATATTTTTATTATGCATGAGAACATGACATTATATCTGATAAAAAAAATTAGTTCTATGGAATATGACTTGGTGTTATATCATAGTTTCAATAGCCTGGTTAAACAACTTGCTTTATACCAAATACCATGTTGCATATCAAATAATGAAGTGAACTCCCTGCCTGGTGAAAAACAAAGAGTCTTTATTATTGATATAGAGAAGTTGTTTTAAATTTTAAAGTTAAAATAAGGAAGTTCTTTGAATATTTGAATATTGCTTAACACACTATTGTGGGAAAAAAGTTAGAAGCATTTCAGAACATACCACCCCACTTTGCATTAAACAATTTTTTTTTACCAATTTGCAATATTTGTTTTATAAAGTAAGTTTTAACATAAATATCAATTCATCATTTTTGACAAGAGAAAAAGTTTATTGTATATCACTAAATTCTTGATAGATGTTTTGGTTGTAAGTTACTAAACTGTAAAATCTCTTGGTAAACTGTGAAACATCAGCTCCACAAATGTAAGTATTTTAACCATTATTATTCATAAGGTAATCCATTTCTGCAAAATGCTGAAAAATATAAGTTAAATGAGTATACCAAGTAAAGGTGCTGTATCATTTGAATAGAAGATATAAAAACACAATGAATCTTATTCTTAGTAGAGTTTAGTAATTTAAATCAGTTTGTTTTATTTAAATTCCAAAAGATTTCCATCCTTAATTTAGTTTTCCCACCTCTGATGAAAATGTCTCTTCATAATATAAATAATAAAGCAAAAATTCTCAGAAAATAGATGTTAACACTGTTTTTTAACTAATCTTTATTTTATTTAGTTCTCTAGCTTCTGATAAAATAGTTGTGGGAGCAGTTTAATAGTTCAGGTTTTACAAAGCTCCCTGTTACCTCCTAGTCTGAGTTCATCAGAATGGAGCAATGCAGGATATAGAATTGGCAGAGACCAGAAGGGCCAAGCACGCATGGCATTTTTATAGAATTGTTAGATCCAGAAGAAACTTGGAGATCACCTGGGCTAGTCTCCTTGTTTTACTACTGGGAACCCTGTGGCCCTCATGTCACCAGGCTCAGTAGTTAGAGTCAAGCTTGAACTCTTCTCTTTCCCTTCAGTCCATGGTTCTTTCCACCTTGATAAATGACACATGGGAAAATGAAGAATAGTAAGAGCATCCAGAAAGACAAGTAGATGAAGGAGGTAACACAGTCCCTTCTAGGCTGGAGGGAAGGCCCCGCCATTTTATCCACACCCCATTCAACTCTCTGTGGCCTGCCACCCTTGGGAGAGTTAAACTTCGAACAGTAACTAGGAATTAGTAGATCGGTAATTATACAAAAGAAAGTTCTCTGAATGTGCTTTATTATCTATCACTGGATGTCCACATTTTTCAAAAAGAAAAGCAAATGTTGGCTTTATTCTATGAATCTCCACTGTGTATGCTCTTTATTTTTACCATGTACACTTTCTAATAATAACACTTACCAGGTGCTTACTTTGGGTCAGTGAGTGGGCTAGTCCCTTCAACTGCTTTACTTCCTTCAATTTTCATAAACAACCCTAAAAAGTAGATACCATTATTCTCCCACATGTTAAAGACAACAAAATTGAAGCTTAGGTAGTTGAAGTAATTTACCAAGGTACATAACTAAGTGGCAGAGCTAAGATTCGATCCTAAGCTGTCTGACATAAAAACCAGCCCTTTTAAGCACTTATGTTCTGCTTCTGAGAAAGAAACTGTGTTAACCATAAGCTAATTCCTTATTTAAAAAATATAGATGCAGCTCTGGCTGGTATATCTTAATGGATGGAATGCCAACCTGTGAACCAAAGGGCTGTTGGTTCGATTCCCAGTCAGGGCATGTGCCTGGGTTGCAGGCCAGGTCCCCAGTAGGGGGTGTGGGAGAGGCAACCATACATTGATGTTTCTCTCCCTTTGTTTATTCCTCCCCTCCCCTCTGTCTAAAAATAAAATAATTTTTTTAAAAAGTATAGGTGCACATGAAAATTGAAAATATCTACATCATATTCTAAATGGTGTATTCAAAATGTAATAATAATAAATAAACAATGTGTTCTTCTTTTCCTTTTATTTGGGATAGATAGTAATAGTCGAGATGAGAAAGTTCAGACTATCTTACCAGTTATTTTCCATTTCAATTTTATGGTTTGTAATGCATGCTTTTTAAAGATATATATGAGTATCTATTTTATATACATATATCTCTAAAAAAGAAATTCAAACAATACAAAAGGGCTAAGAATGAAGTCTTTTATCCACTCTGACTTGTGCTCAAAGTCAACTTCCCAGAATTAATTACTATAAATGTTCTTGTGTAGTCATCTAAATGTATTATATATATACAAATTTCTTTTAATATAGATGATAGCATAATATTTACACTGTTCTGCATCTTTTTACGCTTAACAGCAATATATCTTGGCAAACATTCTATAACAATACATATAGATTTACCTCATTCCTTTTAACTGACAAAATATTACATTGGGGAGGTTTGGGGGAAGAAAATAAAATGAAAAGGTGAAAATACATTAACAGTAGTAAAGAGTGTTTCTTAGGCTTCACCTTCTCTACGAGACTAGAAGATTCCTAGCCCCCCTAGCAAATCCCACAGATACAGCCTTTCAGCTTCCAGATAATGGGAAAAGATGCAGGTGGACCCGCTGGAGCCATCACATAGGGAGGCTCACACCACGCTCTCCACACTGGATAGGACAGCAGGGCAGCCCTTTCCCCACCTTGTCCCAGCACAGCTTTCCTCTCACAAGAACTCGTCCAGTTCCAGCTTGGGGCTGGTCTCTTCAAATCTGAGTGCTAAACAACAGTGCAACCTTCGCAGTTGACTTTCTTTCCCAGTAACTAAGTAATTCCCTTCAAGCTTCTGAGCTTTTCATGCAAATAGACCTTTGGTGGACCCTTTCCAACTAAAGTTTAAATATTCCCATTTCCACTTAATGAAACTATATTTAATGGCTCAAGATGTGTCATCCCAACCCCTGCCTCTCATTCCCTAAACACACACAATGAAGCACTTCTGAAGGTGAGCCCTTCTCAGGTGAGCCCTTCTCATTGAGGAAAGGGATTTTTATTAATGGACATCAAAACTGACCTTTATTAATGGGCGTCGAATTAATGTTAGTGTTGCCATCTGCAGCTTAGGAAAGTGAGGATAAGTACCATAGATGGAAGGAAGTGGGTCTGGGGATTTAAACAGAGGGCTGATAGTAACTGACATTAAAGTCTTGAGTTCCTCCTGACTGCCTCCCCAGGGTGGGGGCAGCCCTCCATCCACAGCTATTCCAAGCACAACCTCTATTCAAACTCCTGGTAGATTCTAAGCTCATCACAGGCTGCTGTACGTTGCTGGGCACTGTATAACTTTGATTACTTATTCATCCATTCATTGAGCAAACATTCATCGAGCCCTGGAGATAGACCAGACACTGCTTGGCCCTGGTGCCTTGCCCCAAAGGAGGCAGAACATGCCTGTTCAACACGCAAATAAATAAATAAACAAGATATCTGTAGGATGCGATAAATTCTGTGGAGGAAAGAGGTAAGGGAATGTGATACCCAACTGGGGAGAAAGGGCTATTTTAGATGGAAGGGTCAAGGAAGGCCTTGAAGAAAGTGACATTTTAGCTGAGGCCTGAAGGGTGAAAGATGAGAAGGAGCTAGTCATGGGAAGACGGGGGAAGAGTGTCCAGGAGAAGTGGACGGCAGCTACTTGATCTTTCCAGTTCACTTTGGCATGGCACAGCGTTGAACTCAAAATATACTTCTTGTACAGATTGGTGGTCACAAAATAGTCATGAGGATGTGAATTACTGCACAGGGAATGTAGTCAATGATGCTGTCATAACGAGGCGTGCTGCCAGGGGGGTACTGGAAATACCAGGGGGAACGCTTTTTAAAGTGTATGATTATCCTATATGCCTGAAACTAATACAAAATAATATCGAATGTAAGGTGTAATTGAAAAAGAATTTTTATGAAAAAATATATATACTTCTCAAATGAAGATGAATTCACATGCTTTTTCAAGTACTAAAATATATTTCTTAAATACATCATCATTATATTTTTTTCCATTACCATTCAGTCCCCTTATACCCCTCTCCCTAAAACATATTTTAAGGGCAACTATTACCCGGTCAATTACTATTACAAAAAATATTTTCTATTTTCACATTATTTAATCATTTTTATAAATTTTCAAATATATAAGGGATGATCTCCATTTGATATTGACTGAGACAGCGTAATATAGTCAACAAATATTTGTTGAGTCCATACTATGTGCCAGATCCTCTGCTAGACTCTGATAATAAAGTAGCAAAACAAATAAAAATTTTTATTTGAAATTAATATTAAGTTGATATTGTGTTGGGGTCTTCAGTCCCCTCTCCCATCAAAGCAGCTTTTGTTTCTTTTATTTGTTGACATTTCATATGAGAGTCTACTATGGAAACTAGTTCCACTAATTAAAAAAGAAAAAGATTTGAAAATCCTTGGGTCCCCAAAGTTGCTCATGTAATACTAGATATGTATATTTTTGTGGAAAATTTTTTCTTATTTTCTTAGAATTCCTTACAAGCTATATATGGCTATAATGTCTGAGACAACTCAAGAATAGTATGAAGGGGGCGGGGCATAAGAGGATTAAATGGTAATGGGAAAAAATGACAAAATAAATTGAAGATCTTAGTTTTTTAAAAAAAAGAATATGAAATAACGTGAATTACTTTGCTTGAATCAATGAAAAAATTACTTTTTTAAATACAGTTTAGTATATATTTTTTAGATTTTATCTTTAGAGAGAGGGGAAGGGAGGGAGAAAGAAAGGGAGAGAAACATCGATGTGTGAGAGATACAATGATCAGTTGCCTGTCACATGTCCCCAACCGGGGACCCAGCCAGCAACCCAGGTATGTGCCCTGACTGGGAATTGAACCAGCGACCCTTCTGTTCATAAGCCAGCACTCAATCCACTGAGCCACACCAGCCAGGGCTGTACAAAATTTACTTTGAACACAAATGTAACACTTCCCCTACCCACAAATACAGAATATTAACCTAAGTTCCTTGCCCTCTTATAAAAAAACCCTCATCTTTAATTATTTTGATATTTTAAATTCCCCTTGTACTATCAGAATTTTTAAAGAATAGCCTACATGAATTTTAATTGACTTCTTTTCTCCTTTTAAAATATCTAACAATCTTTTAAGCAATAGGGAAGGAAATACCAAACTGGCAAAATGTGGGATGTGAAAATGGTGCTATGGGCATGAGAAAAGTGCTGCTATTATGTTAGCAAGTTTCGAGTCCTTTCCAAAAAGAAGAACTGACTTGTTAATATCAGTTTTGCTTAATCATGTAATTTTTTTTTTAAGTTATTTTGCAGTTATGTATTGGTTTTTCCACTGGCATCAACGTGGGAATCAAAGTCACATGAGCTGAAGTTTGTGCTAACATTTTTCTGTCCTTTTCCTCTCTGACACCCATCCAGGGTATATGGATATTATGGAACTGCTAGCAAAGACCTCTTCTAGCCATTGTGAGGGTGGGGGGAGCCATGCCCCTTTCTTCTCTTGCTTGAAGTACCTCAACTGTTTCTTTTTTAGATATGTAAGACCACTATTCCATGTTCCAATGGTGCTTGGTATGAGGTAGTGAACTTAGCAATATGCATGTCAGGTACTCACTGCTGGCCCGTAGCAACATTGTGAAGGAAAGTTATTGTTCCTCGATCCTTTGCTTTGGGTGACCTCTTCCACCTGGCAGCCAGGGCCCTCCTGGAGTGTGCTTACCCTCTGGGCCCTGACCCAGTCTGCATTCTCTGGTCAAGTCCCTCAGGCTCCAGATCTTTCTGAGTTCCTTCCCTTGCTTATCCCTCAGCAACTTCCAGCTTCCACAAGAGAGGCACATTCAAGTATTAGAAACAAAGAATGATGTTCTTTCCAAGTAAACACTTTCATTGCTGTTCAAAGGTTTTCTGAAGAGTTCTGAGTCACATGGGATTTTGGTAGCTAGAGAAGGAGAGATCTCTCCTGCTCTCAGTTTTCTTCAGGTGCTTTTCCAATTCTCCCCCAGAGAGTGTTGTCTTTGCTAAACACATGTAAGCCTGCTGCCTTTCTTACTCAATGAAACTTGCTGACTCACAGTTTACCAAGTTCCCCTAAAGATGATTAGTAAGCATTATTCCAATGTTTCAGCAAAAACATCGAGGGAGGCTGCCGAACACTATTGGGTTTACATTAGCTGTATGAAGAGAAGTCACGTTGCTTTCTCTGTTAGCTGATGTTTCTGCTAAATTAGATGTTTTTTAATTTAAAAAAAAGTGCTCACACAAACAAGGAAAAAAGAGGAATTCACAGAGAAATATAAATAGAATGTTAGAGCTAGAAGGACCTTTTGGATCAGCTAGGCTGATGTACTCATTTGAGAAAGAAACTAAGGCCAAGAAGCCAAGTTACCCGAGATCATCCAGCTAGTAGTAAACCCCACTTCCCAGTTACAGCGTCTATGGCACCATGGTCTTCTCCCTTCTTAGCATCACACCAGTTACACTTCTGCATCTGCTGATGTCATTATTAGATTAATGACTGTCTCCCCCCACTAGACTATTACCTTTATCATTGCGAGTACTCTGTGTCGTTTTGTTTGCCATTTGTCAGAAGAGTCAGGCCTGTAGTTAGCGCTCAGTAAAAATATTTGTTGAACCAGTATCAGGTAAACATATAATCAGCTATCAGTAAACAGAATCAACAGTATATATTTAGTCTTTTGAATAACTGTCAAGTCATCCTTCACACATTATTATGTGGACACGCTGCTTAAATTGATCAAGTAAATGTTAGATTCTACTACAGTAAAATAGAAGCTTTGAAATCTCAGTGGTTTCTGACAAAAAGGTTTACTTCTCATTCATTTAAATTCTACAGGTGGTAGGCAGCCTGTCTCCACCTTGTAGCTGCTCCACCTGGAACAGGCAGCCTCCGAAGTCACTAGGGTGGGAGAAAAGGGGGGAGAACAAGACAGAGGCTGCACGTTGGCTTTTCGGCACCTCAACCTGGAAGTGGCACATGGCATGTCCACCTATAGTCCTTTGCCAGAATTAATCATGTGGCCCTGTCCCAATGGTGAAAAAGACTGAGAAAGTTTTAGGGAGAACTAGATGTCTCTGATTGCTATTGAATGGGTTAATTGTGATAATAACAACCACTAATTTTTTTGAAGATTTTACTTATTTTTAGAGAGAGAAGGGAGGGAGAAAGAGAGAGGGAGAGAAACATCAATGAGTGGTTGCCTCTCGTGCACCCCCTACCGGGGACCTGGCTCACAACCCAAGCATGTGCTCTGATCTGTGAATTGAACTGGCAACCCTTTGGTTTGCAGGCTGGAACTCAATCCACTGAGCCACAGGAGCCAGGGCTAAAAACCACTAATTTTTATTGAGCACTTACTTTGTACCAGGCCTAGAACTAAGTGCTTGGTTACATTCACTGCTCAACTTACCCCTCATTACAGGCAAATGAACTGTAGAATTTTCATTATGATCAGTTTCCAGTGAGAAAACTAAAGGATGAGTTAATCTGCTCAAGGTCACAATTGCTAAGTGGAATCAGAGATTTGAGCCAATGTGTGATTCACTAAGGTCTGTGTTCTTTTTTTTTTTCCTTTTTTTTTTTTTTAGAGAGTGGAAGGGAGGGAGAAAGAGAGGAAGAGAAACATGAATGTGTGAGAGATACATCCATTGGTTGCCTCTCACCAGCCCCTGGGACCTGGCCTGCAACACAGGCATGTGCCCTGACTGGGCATCAAACCAGCAACCTTTTGGTTCTCAGGCCAGCACTCAATCCACTGAGCCACACCAGCCAGGGCAAAAGTCTGTGTTCTTAGCCACTCTGACTTAATACCACCCATGTGATTCATCAGAATAAAGTTTTGAAGAATAACAGCTTGATTCTAATAATAATAGATGATAAGAAAATTATAAAATCTATTTGTGTGATTATGAATAAACTCAGTTTATCTACTCACAAAACATTTCACTTCTGGTCACCAAATCTGTGGAGATTTTTCTTCATACCAAGCAATTTTCTGTCACATTAGCTCAGTGTCCTGCTTTTTAACTCAATTCCAACACTATCAACCTGGAGATAGCATCAAATCCCACAGGTTAAGAAGGGGTTCAATCCCACAAGACTGTTCCCTCCAAAACCATGAACCACCTCAGACACTAGTTGCAAGCTCAAGTTATCACCTGTGTTTCTGACCAAACTGCCTTCCACTGGAGTTTCCATTAACTGCCTTAAGTTGGAGGTTCAGTAGGTTCAATTAAGTCTTGAGAGAAACACATTTACGAGTTTATTAAAGTGTTGTGGACCGTTCAGCCTGGTTTCAGGAGTTGTAACCCTCACCCCATGGTGGGCTGTGTAAGAGCCTAGGGACCCACTTCATCTGGGTCTGTTCTGTCACAAGGACGTGACCTACGAAGGAGACAAAGCTTATCTCCCTGGCAAGAGCACTGCTTCTGCCTCATCCATCTCTGGCCCCAATGCTTGGTTGGCAGTCAATGACGGGTAAGACTCCTCATGGGAGGGGCAACCTAAGCCAGACGCAACCACTTGGGAGGCCTCATGGAAGGACTCAGGGGGTTGCAGCAAAGAGGATGTGATGGACCCTCGCCCCCTGGCTATTCTGACATAGCCCGAGTCCTCATTTCCATCTGGGAGATGTCTCCTGCTTCCTAATTGACTTAAAGCCTGAAGCTGTGGGGGTGAGCGGTGCAGCCCTGTGCTGGCCAGGACGGCTCCCTGGGTGATTGGCATAAGAAAGAATTCCTAAAGCCCTGTGAAACCGGCTTTGCTAAGAGTGCTCTTCCTGAGGTGACAAGTGTCCCAGTAGGAAATGAGCATGTCTCCCAAAGTTTGGCAACCCCCTTTCCTGACAAACACTGGCTCGGATTAAGCCCTCAGATTTCTTTGACACGTTAAACTTGTATTCCAGTGTATTGGAACCCAATAAAAGCCTAGTGAGGAAGGGGCTCTGGGTCATTCTCCTCTGAGAGTTTGACCCCTTTCCTCCCCAAGCAGATCTTGTCTTGGTAGTTTTTATTTTCATCCGTGACGAATGGGGGGTTCTACGGGCGGAGCCCTCCACATTAAAGGATATGCAATGGATACAGATCAACAGCCAGATAAAGAGAAACATAGGGTGAGGTTTGTGGAAAGGGTGGCTTGAATGCAGGAGCTTCTGCCCCCGTGGAGTTGGGGTACATCAATCACCCTCCCAGTGCGGATGCATTCACTAACTTGTGAGCTCACGGACCCCATACAATTGGGATTTCATAGAGCCATGACCAAATACTAATGCTATTCCTAGCCCTTCTCCCTTGAATCATGACTTGGCCTTTCTGGTGACGAGCCTCCATTTGACCCCATCCAGGAGCCCATTCAGAGTCACCTTGATACAAATGAGAAAAGATGCTCCTAGTGCTCTTATTACTTAGGAATCTACAAGTATTTCAGGAGCCATGTGTCAGGAATGGGGAGCGGACACCAATATGTATTTTCTGTTATCTTCATTTTTAGGACAGCTGCCCTGCGCTACTTAGACAAAAAGGGAGCATGATTGTCTAAAACTTGCTTTCAAATGGTTCATAATAAATAATATGCACAAATAAAAAATAGAGTGTTGACTGCTAAAATTCTGTCACCAAAAAAGGACTTATTTGAGAAACAGAAAGGACTGTAATCTGGAACATGAAGTTGTGATGAGCCATATGCAAGTTTTGCCCAAACAAAGATGGAGGAAGTATTTACAGAGGAGAGAAGAAAGTTAAGGGAAGGGGCTGTTACAACCACAGAGCTCTGTTGTAACCAGAGTTCTTCCTATAGGGCTCTTGTGATGGCCAAGGCTCTGAGTATCTTTCCCATAGTCCCTCCCAATTCCTATCTGTGTTAAGGTCTCTGCCATAAATTTTAATAAGAGATAAGGAGCCCTGGCTGGTGTGGCTCAGTGGACTGAGCACGGGCCTGTGAACCAGGGGATTGCGGTTCGATTCCCAGTCAGGGCACATGCCTCGGTTGCAGCCAGTTCCCAGCAGGGGACACACAAGAGGCAACCATACACTGATGTTTCTCTCCCTCTCCCTCTCTCCTATCCTTCCTCTCTAAAGATAAATAAATAAAAATCTTTTTTAAAAAGTTAAAAAATTTTAATAAGAGATAAGGAAATGTAGCAAATCCAAAACAATGGTTGAATCTGTATTACTCTTGCAGTTCTTTAAAGTTTGAAATTATTTAAAAATGGAAACATTTTTCCCTGACCAGTATGGCTTGGTTGGTTGGGTGTTGTCCCACAAGGTGAAATGTCACTGGTTTGATTCCTGGTCAGGGCACATGCCTGGGTTGTCAGCTCAGTCCCCAGTCAGGGCGTGTGCAAGAGGCAACGGACCCATGTTTCTCTCACACATTGATGTTTCTAACCCTCTCTTCCTTCCTCCCTTTCCCTTTCTCTAAAAATAAATAAATGAACATCTTTAAAAGGTAGAATGTTTTTTAAACATAAGCATTTATTGGTCACATGGTTGGTGATAGAAACTTCTCAAGACAGAAGAAAATAAGTTTTTCACAAAGACATATACAGAATGTTCTAAATATAATTCACTGTTGATGAGAGTGATTGGCAGAATCCAAGCTGTGGTTGCCTTTCTTATACTAAAGGCTTTTGATTCACTAGGCTTGGCTTTCAAAGGAGGGTGATGGTTCCTTTGTCCTTGGAGGTTTTGAAGGAGAGGGAAAAAAATGAAGCCTCTGAGTAGGGTAGTTAGAAGAGGCCTCAAGTTTTTAATGAGCATTAGAACTATAGTAATATAAAAATTGAGAAGAAATGAAAATGCCCTTAAAAAACAGAGGCATCTGGTGGCAGAAATTCAAGACTCTGGTGGAATCAGAGAGTAGGGCAGGAGAAGAACGCCCCTGCCCTCAAGCCAACTTTCCCTCGGAGCATTAGCATTAACATTAGCATTAGCATACCAAGTCCATCCCTCAACAAAAACCACTGATGCTGGTGGCTTCTCGTCCTTCCCTAAGGTGTGGGGGCATTTAAACAGCCTGATAAAATCCATTAAAAGAAGCAAACAAACTCAATGTTTCCAAAGCTCCTATTCACAAAGGTCACAAGAGTTTCTGAATCACTGAGAGTTCCATAGAAGACAGTAGACTGGAAGAGAGAAATTGTGTTTTCAAAAGACACAATTGGTTATAAGTCAGAATATTGCAAAAGCAGAGATTGGCTGTAAAAAAAAAAATAAACATATCACTTATATACCAGAGGAAATACTAACTGAAGCATAAACATATTTTCTGCTCCCCATGGATTTGTTTCATCCAACCAGTCATCATCATTTTTGAAAAAGGATGAAAAGCTGACTTTCAAATATCTCCTCTTTTGTAGGCATGCTTCTGACTAATACAAAAAATACAGAATAAAAAATTTAATATGGGTAAGTTGCTCAGAACAATGCTAAGCACATAGTATATTCTGTTATTGATAGCTTTTTTTAAAGAGAAATAACAATATTAGCTGAGAAGAGTTGAAATTGACTCCCCCCTATAAACCATAGTTGTCTGGGAACAAGTAAGGACCAATGGCAAAGTGTCCTAGAGATCTAGAACTTCATCAGAAACAGGAGAGATGTCTTGGAGAAGCACAGACTCAGGAGTCTGGCAATTCTGGGTTCAATCAACCTAACTAAAGACATCTGGAACATTTTGTTTCTCAAGTCTGGCCCTTCTGATGTCTCTGGGATCCAAGATCCTCAAACACCAAACAAAAAGCTAGCTATTTTGATTTTTGCCCAGGGAAGAATAATGGTGAAGAATGCAAACTCCAGAAAGACAGCATCTGGATTTGGTCCCACCATTTCCCAGATGGATGGCCTTGACAGTCTGGGCGTGTTGATATCCTTCGTTGCATAACAGAGTTAATGAAAGTATTAAACTGGGGTGGGGTTGTTGGGTGGAATAAATGAGCTAACAAATGGAAAGTACTTTGTTTAGAATAGGATCCATTTAGTACTTTGTAGGTATCTTAATCCCCCTTCTCTGTGGTTTCCACTTTCCATAGTTTCAGTTACCTTCGGGCAACTGTGGTCCAAAAATACTAAATGGAAAATCCTAGAAATAAACCATTCATAAATTTTAAGTTGCATGACATTCTGAGTAGTGTGATGAAATATCAAGTTGTCTCAGTCCCTCCCGGAATGTGAACCAGCCCTTTTTCTCAGTGTATATACACACTGTACATGCTCCCTGCTGGCTAGTCACTTAAGTAACTCTAAAAATGACCAGATCGCCGGGAATGGTAACACAGTCCTTATGTCAATCACCCTTATTTTACTTAAGAATGACCCCAGCCCTGGCTGGGGCTCAGTTGGTTAGAGCACTGTCTCATAAACAAAAAGTTGTGGGTTTGATTCCTGGCCAGGACACATACCTAGGTTGCAGGTTCGATTCCCGGTTGGGGTGTGCACGATCCCAGTTCGGGCACTCAATTTATACTTCTCTCATATATTGATGTTTCTCTCCCTTTCTTGCTCTCTAAAAGCAATGAAAAAAATGTCCTTGGATGAGGATTAAAAAAATCTTAACTAAAAAAAAGAAATTAAAAAAGGGCCCCAAATAGTGATGCTGGCAATTTGTATATGCCAAAGAGAAGCTATAAAGTGCTTCCTTTAAGTGAAAATGTGAGTACAATACGATAAGATATTTTCAGACAGTGAGACCACATTCACACAACTTTTATTACGACATATTATTATAATCATTCTATTTTATTGCTAGTTGTTGGTAATCTCTTACTGTGCTTAATTTATAAATTATCATGTGTTCAGAAATACAACAATATATACAGTCACACATCTTGTATGACCTTTCTTTCGGTCAATGGTTAACCACATACCGTATATTGATACCATGGTAATCTCACAAGATTATAATGGAGTTAAAAAATTCCTATTGCCTAGTGACATAGTAGACAAAATTGCTCAGAACATATATTTCTCAGAACATATCCTCTGATTGAACAGAGCATGACTGGATAGGGTTCAGTGCTATCCAAATCTTCAGGAATCCATAGCTTCGGGAATCCACTGGGCGTTTTTGGGACGTATCCCCTGCGGACAAGGAGGGGACTGCTGTAATCAACAAATGCTAACTAGCAGCATTTTAGTCACGTTACTTCTGTGGTGACCAACTCCCTCCAGTTTGCCCAAAAGTTGTTTAACTTTTCAGTTTTAAAACTGAAAGTCCTACATCCAAGGAAGCGCTTTGGTCAATGCAAGTACATCAAACTACTAGTTTTGCCAATTCACTTTGGAAAGACTACTACCAAAATTATGTTCTATATTAGCAGGATCTGTTGATTTGAGATGATTCTAAGTAGCATGCCTCAAAACTTTCTTTCCAATCTCCTGATACTGTGGCTCTTCCTGATGCATTCCAGGCCTCACCCCGTATCTATGCATAGCTAAGCAAACTTTCCTCATGGCTATTTCTCATACTCAACTCCTTGGGCTGTTTCTCCATTTACCTCCCTTTTAGACTATCAGGGCCCGAAGGGCAGAAGCCTTGCCCGGATTTTTCACGTGCTCAATCAATGCTTGCGGTTTAAATGGAATTTTGCTTTCGGGGTTTTGAATAGGAGGGTCAGGATTAATTTGCCTCTCCATAGTATTTCCATAAAGGTGAGGCTTTTCTCCCAAGTAGATAATGCGTTGTGACCTTGGGTAAGTTACGTAACCACTCTGTGTCATATAATAATGTTAGTGATGTCATTGTGTTGTTATTAATATTAGACTTAGGAAAAATTGAATTTGGAAAATGATGGAGTTAGGATTTTAACCCAAGGAGTCTGTCTCCAGCCTTGAGAGTCTGAGCTCCTAATTGTTTTTCTTAATTTAAAAAATTAAGAAAAAGAAAGAACAAAGATACCAAGAGGAAATCCAGATAGAAATATAATGCATAAATGCATTTGCCTCAAAGAATGAATACAGATACACAAAATCAAGGTCAATAACTTAAAGATTTTACTTTAGCTCTAGATTTTACTGCACTCACTTTCTAAAAATCTTTGCCTTTTTTTAAGTGTAAGAAAAATGGGGAAAGGTACAATTTTATGGCTTGGCTTTTAATATTTTCACAGGTCTTTTGAAGAGCCAAGGTTTAAATTTTCATGAAGTTTAACTTATTGATTCCTATTCTTTTAGGTATTGTGTCCTGTTTTAGAAATCTTTGCCTAGCACAGGGCATAGAAATTTTCTCTTCTGCTTTAATATTAAAGTTGTATAGTTTTACCTTTCTATTTTAAATCTTTGACTTATTTAGAATTAAATTTTATATACATAATGAGATGGGTCAGAGTATTTTTTTAACCTGTATATCAAATTATTCTAGCTATATTTTACCAAAAAAAAATCAAGCTTACATATATAAGTCTATTTTTGGACTCTTTATTCTGTTCCATTAATCCATATGCCTATCTTTATCCCAATGTCACACTATGATATTGTTTATTGTAGCTTTATGGTAAATGTTCAACATTGTTACTTTTTCTTTTACAAAAATTGAGTATTTTAGATTGTTTGGACTTTCATAAAATTTTATAATCAGCTTGTTCATTTCTCTAAGTCATGTGCTGACATTTTGGTTGGTGTTGTCCAGAATCTATAATTAAATTTGAAAGAATTTGACATCTTAACAACAGCAAGTCTTCTAATTCATAAATTGTATAACTTTCTATTCATTTAGGTCCTCTTTAATATCTCTCAACGGTGTTTTTAGTGTTCAGGTTTTACACATATTTATCCCTAAGAATTTTATGTCTCTAAATGCTATTGTCTTTAAGTGATACTGTTTTTTAAATTTCTTTTTTTTTAATTTTTATTTATTGATTTTGGAGAGAGAGAGGAAAGGGAAGAGAGAGGTATCAATTTGTTGTTCCACTTATTTATGTATTCATTCGTTGCTTCCTCTACGTCCCCTGACTAGGGATCAAACCCACAACCTTGGCATACTGGGATGAAGCTCTAACCTATTGAGCTACCCAGACAGGGTCTGTTTTTAAATTCCATTGTCCAGTTGTTTGTTGCCAGTATACAGAAATACAATTTTTTTGTATATTAACCTCATAGTCTGCCAACTTGCTAAAGTCAGTTATTAGTACTGGCAGCTTTTTGTGGACTTCTTAGAATTGTTTACATAGCTAATCATATCATCTTCAAATAAAGACAATTTTACTTATTTCTTTCCAGTCTCTATGCTTTCTACTTCTTTTTCTTGCCTCATTACACTGGTTGGGACATCCAATACAATATTAGATAGAGCACAGATGAGAAAGCAAATCAATGGGCAAATCATTGCCCAAATTTCCATATCACAATATTGACCAGGGATTCCCAAAGTTCTTGCCTTGCACTCATGCTTTTAAAGTTTAAGTTTTCTAACTCATTTTTAGTTCTATGACTCTCAGACTTTTTCTTCTAGTTTTTAAAAAACTTTTGTCAACTTAACTTACCTTTTTAAAAGAGCTAAACTCTTCTGGGATCTGAACAACAGACTTGGGGCAAGAGGTAACTCTATCAAAAATGTAACTTTCAAAGGTGGCACCCAGACAGTTTTAAAATGCAGACTGAAGTTTTGATTTTCTTCTGCTTTGTGACAATGTAAGAGGGTTTCTTTATTCTATTGAGATTATGTGTTAATAGAATATTCTTGCAATACCCATTTTCATGGTACCTTTTATTCCTAACTGAAAAAATCGAAGGAGGAAAGTATATTTAAACATGTCAGATAATAAAATGTAAGTTTAAAAATTTTTTAAAAGATTTAATATATTTTTAACGATTTCATTTATTTTTAGAGAGAGGAAGAGAGGGAGAAAGAGAGGGAGAGAAACATCAGTGTGTGGTTGCCTCTCGCATGCTCCACACTGGGGACCTGGCCTGCAACCCAGGCATGTGCCCTGACTAGGAATTGAACCAGTGACCCTTTGGTTCACAGGCCAGTGCTCAATCCACTGAGCCACAACAGCCAGGGCAAGATTTAATATTTTTGAAATCAAGTAATACATATGATTTAAAAATTCAAGGAGTAAAAAGTATCCAATGAAAGTGAGTCTTACATTTCTGTACTCAGTCCTCAGTTTTCCCCAGAGACACTCATTTTTAGCAATTTTTTATATACTTCCAGGCTATTCATGCCTATATAAGTACATATAACATTTAACATATTCCTTTAAATATAAATTATATTATCCTATATACAGTAGCATATTGCATTTATATTTCATAATATGACTTAGAGTTCCATATTGATATAGAAATAATACCTCATTGTAATGGCTACAGAACATCCCATTGACGAATATGCAACAGACACCATATGTTTGTTACTTAGTCTTTTACCAAAAATAATTTCTGAGTTCTACGTTAAAAAATAAGAACAAAACTTATTAAAAGCCTCCAAGATTAGAATTAAAAATTTAATTTATTTAGAAATTAAAATCATACTTATAAATAACACCTGGGTCAAAGAAGAAATTTTAATGAAAAGTGGATAAATAATTAGAACAGAATAATGGTGAAAGCACTCCATGTGGAAACTTGTGGGAAAGAGCAAAAGTGATGCTTTTAGCCTTATCTGCTCATATTAGTTTAAAAAAAAACCCAAAGCACAAGAAAACAAAAATTAACACAATATATCCCAAATAAGAGATTAGAAAAGGCACATAAAATAAATACAAAGAGAGTAAAAGAAAGGAGATAGCAAAATGGTGAAATGAATAGAAGAAAAGAAGCAAACAAAATAAAGAAGCCAATTTAAAAAATAATCAACAAAATTGTCTTGTTCTGTTTTATAAAAATGGACAAGGCATGAATGAATGCATTGAGCTCTTATTCTTGGTACTGCATTCTCTCAGTTCTAGAGTTTTTATCTGGTTTTCCTTCAAACTTGCCATGCCTCCAACCTCTGCCATTAAAAAAATAGTAATAATTTTCAGCTGTGTGCTGAGATTTTTGAATCATGTCTTTTGTCTCCTCTAACAATATTAATGTAATCATTTTAAAGTCCGTAGTTGGCAACCCCAATGTTGGAAGCCCTGTGACTTGTTGTCACTATAGATTTTCCTTCAAATTGCCTAATCTCTGTGTCTGATGGTTCTTTAATGTCTGTAAGCATTGTATTTGAAACACTGTAGAAATAATGTTATATCATCTTCTACCTAAATGTACCTATGGGCATTACCAACAGAGATTACCTTAATTCAATTTCAGGTATTGAAATAATAGATAAAAAACTGGGCTGGAGTTCTAAGAAAGGCAGGTCTACATACAAGTTTGTTGTAATCTTACTGGAAGGGCCTGCAGGCTATCTCTCCAAAGCTAGAGGGGGATCCTAGACACCTCTCTTACCCAGAGCAAGCCACACAGACTGTTTAATAGCATCAGAAGAGATTGGGGGGAAATGGGCATCCTGAGTAGGCTCCTGAATTGGTGCCCACTCACATTGATATGCTTAAAATATCAACTCCACATTTAAAGAATTTAGAAATGAGTTATGACTACAGGAAAGGTAGAATAAAGAACACTTTCATCATGGCCCCCAAATAACCAATGCAATAAGCTTATAATTAACTGGGACTCTCCCTCTTAAGAAGCTCCTGGCTCCTTGACCTGGTAGTTTACCAGTTGCTTCCTCTGCCAGGATTGTCCTCTCATAGATGTTACATATCTGCAGTTCACTTCCTCACCTCGTTCAAGTCTTTACATAAATGCTACCATCTTAAAATGCCATGACCTGATGATCCTATTTAAAAGGGAAACCTTTCCAATCCCTGCTTCTTGTTACCATGCTCAACTTTCTGTTTTTTTCATAAGCTACTTATCTCCTACTATGCCATAATTTACTTATTCATCATGCCCATACTTTGTCTACTTTGTTCACGGATGTATCCTCACATCTAGATCAGCATCTATTTGGTGCTCAGTAGATGTTTGGTAAATGAAGAAATGCAGGTGGCCTGGAGGTCTCATGGGTACAAGATGGAGTCTCTCAGCAGTCTCACTTCCCACCTCTGCCCTATAGCTTATTGAAGGATTTGCTGTTGTCGTTCTTGCTCTTGTTGTTCCAAGTACTTACAGTCCTGTCTTCCAGAGGAATTTGAGTAAGTATATTTCCACTACCTCCATACATGTCTGGTGATATTTTAGATTTGGGTGTTGTAGACTATAATTCCTAGATCCTGCGTGCCTGACCCACCCTCTGGCTCTGCATCTCACTAGTAGGAAGGTCTCCTCAGAGATGCCTGGAGTATTCTCAACCATGAACTACTACGCCCTGCATACATCCTCGTGATAGTGACGATTTTGCCCAGAAGCAGATTACCCCTCCTTCTGGATACTTGGATAATTCCAGAATAAGCTTCTTTCTTGGCTTCTTTGAGCAGCAGTCCTTCCTCCTGAATGACTGATTCTCTTTTGGAGTATTCCTTCTTGCCCATTTTTTTCAGGAGACTGAGGCTGGTTTTATTCTCTTTGCTGTTTGATGCAATGGGAACAATATTATCTTTTCCTTTTCCAAGTTCCCAAAGAACTGGTACACTGGACTTAAGTTGATGGTGATCCTTTGAAACACACAAATATTCAGACGTATTAGCATCCGGTACCTCAAATCTGACAATTGCATCTCTAACTTCCTCTTCTACGGAACCCGTGGGAATTCACACCATGAATGTGAAAGAAAAATAACTGAGCTCTTTGGTTTCTCATCAGACAAAATAAGAGAGCATAGATGCCTTACCCAATATATTTAAATTGAGCTGGGTCTGCTTTTATATTTTTCCAAGTGGCATGCCAAGAAACATGAATATAGAAAGTCCATATGTTATCTGAGGGCAAAATCATTCCCCTAAGAGTATAAAGCTTCAAACAAGAAATAATACTTGGAAGTGATTGGAGGCTGAGATGAGGGGCACAGAAACAGTTTTCTAAACTTTTGTATTTTTTATTACTGTCATGCATCTTCATTACTGTCATAAATTTACACAGATTATATTTAAATTATGCTACAGTTTTAATAGAATAAAAGTGCAATTTTACAACACTGATGAGTGTTTTGTCTGTTCAAGGCAAAGTCGTTTCCTTAGGATTTCCTTTTTTTGAAACCTTACCTTCTTTGTTAGATGACCTTGTATATATTCTTGTTCTCTTTGGCTGTGGTTATTATTTTTAGTATGTTAATTGAAGCACATATAAGGATATGCATGTTTTCATTTTAATGAAGCAAATGCCCATGAACCCATCTATTGGTCCAAAAATGAAACATTTAAAATAAATTATTTGCTACTCTCCAGACCATCTCCCTGCTTCCCTGTTCCCAGGAGTAGCCACTGCCCTAGACTTTCTGCTTATTATTCCCTTAGTTGACAACCACCCACCAACCAGAGAAAGATAGATGACAAATGGATAGATAGATCCATAGTGGAAGGGAGGAAGGAAGGAAGGAAGGAAGGAAGGAAGGAAGGAAGGAAGGAAGGACAAAGAAAGAAAATGGAAAGAAAGGAAATGAAGGAAAGAAAAGCTGGTTAAAATGTATTTAGTTGTTTGTTTTTGAACTCTTTAAAAAATTCTGTTACATACATATGGAGGGTTAGCAACAGGGGGGTGGGAGAAGGAGAGAGGCTGAAAAGGTACAGAGAATAAGTAGCATAGACAGTGGGTAGAAAATAGACAGGGGGAGGGCAAGAATAGTATGGGAAATGTAGAAGCTAAAGAACTTATGACACATGGACATGAACTAAAGGGGGGAATGTGGGTGAGAGAGGGTGTGCAGGGTGGGGGGAATGATGGGGGAGAAATGGGACAACTGTAATAGCATAATCAATAAAATATATTTAAAAAATAAAGAGAAAAAAACAAAAAATAAAAATAAGTAAAATAAAAAATTCTGTTACATTTTAAGTAGTTTCCTGGGCTTTACTTTTTCCATTGAATATTGTTCTTCCATGTCATTGCATTTAGCTATAATTTATCCATTTTCATTGTTCTATATTATTCCATTATCTGGACATATCACAATTTATTTATTCATTCTGTTATCAGGGTGTATATATGTATATGGATGCATATATTTATCTGTCTATCTTTGTGAGTGTATATAAGGGTGGTTTTTTACTAGTCCTGTGTTAGAGGAGTTTTCTCCACTGGTAGGAGCACTTGTAGGAGCTATTAATTACAGTAAACCCATGGAGAATATTTGTGCAACCTAGTTATTGGGAAGAGGCACCAGTGACAGCAAGGGAAGACCTGGGTTTTAGTGCTGGCTCTGCCACTTACCAGCTAGTCTACAGATCCCAGCTGTGTTGAAATAGGAACAGTGTGGTTGTTAAGAGTTATTTACATATCTACTAGTGCATATTTACTAGTCCTTCTTCTGCACTATCTCAATAAAACTTTTCAAGAGCCGTTTGTCACAAGCAATTATCGATTATCAAATTCTTATTCTCATTCACAGTCTCATTCTATAGATAAGGAAGCAAAGTCAGTTGAATGATTAAAAGTCTGTTTGGAGTCAGGTAGAACCAGTTTGAAAATCTTCACTTCTACCTTGTGTGACCTTGACTTAGTCACTTAACCTCACCGAGCCTCTATTTCTTCATCTATAAAATGGATAATAATAAAATGAGACTTAACATTTGTTGAACGTTTATTATATGCCAGGACTATCCAAAGTACATTACATGGGTTCACTCAGATTTTCACAACAGCTCTATGTGGAAACAAAAAGCATTATCCACATTTGGCAGAGAGGAAACTGAGAGGTTGTCCAAGTTCACACAGATCTGGAGCCTCGCTATGAACTCAGAGATAATAACACCATTTCACAGCATCATTGTGAAGGTTAAATAATCTGTTATGATAACGTATATAGAATATATGACAAGATTAGCACAAAGGATGAGATGGGGTATAAAAAATTACACTGAATATACTGGTTAGGGTCTTATAGATGAAATAGTATAATCATAACCAAGGGTAGGCAGTGATCAATTCAGGATGAATATTATAACCCATGGAGAAACCACTAAAAATAAATTACAGAAGTATATCACATCATAACATGTCATCACATTATAAAAGGCTAATGGAGGAAATAAAATAAAATAATAAAAATAATTAATTCAAAAGAAAGCAGAAGATGAAGAACAAATAAACAGAAAACAAACAAACAAACAACAACAAAAATCAAATTGCAAGATGGTAGACTTGAAGCTAATGGTATCAGTAATTACTGAATTAGATTAAACACCAAAAAGGCAGACATAGTCAAACTGGATTTAAAATGCAACATCCAATTACATGCAGATTAAAGAGACATTCTTTAAATAGAAAGGCATAATGTGGACACACTGAAAGTAAAAAGGATAAAAATACTGGCGTGGTTAATGTCAGAAATTTTATAATAATAAAAGGCTCAATTCACCAGGTACAATAATCCTAAACAAGTATAAATCTAATAATGGAGCTTCAAAATACTTGAAGCAAAAATTG
The DNA here is from genome assembly GCA_039655065.1 of Glossophaga mutica. NCBI lineage: Eukaryota > Metazoa > Chordata > Mammalia > Chiroptera > Phyllostomidae > Glossophaga > Glossophaga mutica. The sequence goes on along the minus strand of CM077304.1, from coordinate 15,839,491 downwards.
GCAGACCTAAAAGGAGAAATAAGCAAATCCACAATTATAGTTGGATATTACTCTTTGTAATATCTATAATCTTCTGTAATTTTCATAGTTGATAGAACATGAAGACAAAAAATCGCTAAGGATATGAAACATTTAAACAATATTATCAACTGACTAGATCTGACATTTATTTGGCACTACATACAATATTTGCAAAATATACCTTCTTTTAAGTGCAAGTGGAACATTCATCAGGAGAGGTCCTATGTTGGATCACAAAACAAATCTCAATAAAATTTTAAAGAATAAGCAAATGCAAGTAATTATTAAAATGAGGGTGAGGATTCACCATTTGTTTTATAATCTATGGTTCTATGAATTTTCCTACTCTGACATGAGAAATTTTTTAGCACTTTGTCAGTCTAGCAATATTATTTGCTTATTAGATGTTCAAAGGTCCTACTAAGATTAAGACCCAGTTCTGTAATCCCTTAAGAAAAATGAGTTAAATAAAAACTGCAAAGTAATAAGAAAAACTGCTTGAATTTAGTCTCCCTTTTACTGGGTTCTGAAGTTCTCTATTCTCAGAAAAGGCAGTCTTCCACCTGAGGACGCCTTGGCACCCTACAATTTAGACACCAGCACATCCATTGCTTAAGACTTTCTAAAATAATCTCAGTTGCCACTGAGGACAATGAACTTCTGCAAAAGAGAATCTGTCAATCAGGGAGGGATCCTCACTTTAGAGCCCTTATTACTCAGCTCACTTCCGGGTTGAGGGAAATATTAGTGTCTACCCACCCCACCCCCCGGGGCAAATAAAAAGAAAGGTACTCTGTGCGGATGGGTGTTGGTGACAAATATCTCACAAGGTAGTCCTTAAGACCTTAAATAAGAAAGCTTTGAAAACACAGTATTGCAGGAGCTCCTAAAGTGGGCTCCATGGTCTTCGCCAGGAGGATTTGCCTGAAAATGTGTATTGACATTTTTCTGCGGAGAGAACTCATAATTTTCATCAGATTCTTGAGGAATAGGAGCCTTGACCTGTTCTAACATGCTAGAAGGACAATGAATCATCTTTCGAGTTGCAGAAAGTATTTTTCCCCTTTAGCCCTACAAAGAGCCCAAAATTGCCTTTCTATTTTCTCATCTGCAATATGGAATCATGTCCAAAAAACATCAACACACGCATTGGCTTTACTAAAGAAGTGTTAGCAGCAAAACTGGCTTCCATTCAACTCTTTTTCAGGATTCATTTATTAACATCTTGCAGAAAAAAGTCTGGAGACACCAGTTGGGACAAATGCCAATTACCAAAGTGTACTTGTTTTTCCATTTCATTTCAAATACGTGCCAAGCTTGTACTCCAAGAATCTGCTAGGTGCTATGGAGACTGCCATGGAGACTGAGGACCCTGGTCTAATGGAACCTAACCTGCAGACACAGGGCTCAGCGGACGACTGAGAGTGTGAAGGCAGTCCGGTCCCCAACCCAGCCATCTCTCACTAGCAACCGGCCTTAGGAAAAATCATGAAATGTCTTAGAGCTTCAGTTTAGATTCCTCCTGCTGTAAAATGGGCTTGAAATTACTTCTTTTTTCTTAGTATTTTTGTTTGATGTGTGGGTTGAGTGGCTCCCCCCTTCATCCTCTCTAACTTCGTCTATTGGCCCACAGGTTCATTTTGTTCCAGCACTCCCCTGCTAGTACCTCCCCACATGCACCCCCTTTCTTTCTGCGCAGTGAAGAAACCAAACTCGTTTCCACCTAAGGCTATTTGTACTTGCTGCTTCTTCTGTTACATGTTTCTCTGGATCTTTACATCTCTGCTTTTCCTTTGCTTACCTTTTCTTACACTTGGATTTCAGCTCACGCATGTTCCTGCCAAAAAGAATTTGTGTGACTATTCACCAGGACCACATACTCTGTCTCCATCACCTTTCTTTAATTGTTTTCTCAGCACGTAACATTATCTCATAGTTCTCTAGTTTGTTTGCTTTTAAATCACTTCGCCTCATTAGAACTTGTACAGGGCTGTCAGGCCTGGACACAAGACAGTGCTCAGTAATACATATTTGTTGAAAATTGAGCCAAATAAAAATGTAGCCCAAAAAGGGCGTAGATTTGTCAAGGGTGTAGGTTAAACTCATCAACCGTAATGATTATATCAAACATCTACATTTCAGAAGGGGGGGGGCGGGACAATTGTTTACATTTGCATAACAAATCAAGTCAATAAAGTAGTTAGTCTAGAACAATAGTCCGGTATCAACGTATCAACCTATCAACGTATGCACGGTGACTTCAGATTCCAACAATGCACAACAGAAAATCTCTTCCCCACCCACAAGGTTTACAAAAAATTCTCAGGTGATTTCCCCCCCGGCTATATGTGACATCTATTAAAATGGCAGAAGGTTACGGTTAGTTAAGGGCAGTGCACACTTGTGTTACGGAGGAGAAGGTCATTCCCACTTGGTGCACGTGGATGCTAGATTGGACTTTAATAAACAGGTAAGATGGAATGGGTGAACGGGCAGATGGATGGACTGAGAAGGAGGCATTATAGGTGGTGGGAGCACCTCACAGTTTCCATCAAAGCCACCAGAAACCATCTCAAATAAACGTTTGAGCTAAATAAGAGAACTGGACCTACTCTGCAAATGCAGCAGCTTCAAGCGTTTATGGCTAGATCACCACCCAGAAGCCTTTCCTAAGCATTTTGGAGCCTCCACTGGATCCAAGTGTGAGAAGGCCGTACTATGGATCTCTTATTTTAGTATACATTTTTAAAAAATTTTGAGTGTAACATCCCCCCCCCTCTTAAATGAATGACGGTCAATGAAACTAAGGCTGGAATGAAGACTAAGGCTTAAATGCCAGGGCAAGGGCTTATGCCTTTGTGATCACTAAGGGGATGAGCGGATGACAGTATGAGGAAAGAAGTTTGAAGAGGCCGATTTGGAAAGCTCAGAATGAAAGCTGTTAATAGTCCAAACGAGGAAGGCAAATATAAGGTCCAGAATCAGGGGAGAAATAATAGGAATACAAAAAAGAGGGTGGACAAGCATTGTTTCTAATGGGGCTCTGCGAGGCTGCAAATTAGGCTGGGTGGGGATTTCATGGGGTTTGTTCTAATGCTTTTGGCCCATAGGATACAAACTATTCCGCATCTCTTCAAAATAATAGCCTCTGTTGCCTACTGGCCGTATCATGAAATAGAGATTATGAAGGCACTGTATCTTTTAAAAAAAATCCCCTTTTGTAGCACTTCCTTAAAAACAGCTATTTAATGCAACTTTGTCAGTGAGTTCTTGACAGTTCTGTCTTAACGATTCTGATATTAATGAAACATCTTTGAAAGGGTCGAAGTGTCTTCCTGGTAAGTGTTGAGCTTATGCTTTTCAAAGTACCTTGTAAAAGTTGTTATTGATTTCCTCCATTGGTCTAATGAGTGCTTTTCATTGACTGCCTCTTCTGATTCAAGAAATATTAAGCAGTTGAGTAATCAATACGTTTTCAACTTCTTTATTCCCTTTGAGCTTGCTACTCATAAGAGTTGTGATAGTTTTGTGGGGTATTTTAGTCCAAAGAGTAGCTTCATTTAAGTATTCGAAGAACGACACTCGTGTATTTGCTTTGGCACTTATCAGTCAAGGCATAGTTAATTAAAAGTGACTGACATGGCTTTTCAAAAATACCTTTTCCCCAGCTTCACTGAGGTATAATTGATATTTATTGTGTGAGTTTAAGGTGTATAACTTGATGATTTGACTTGAGCATATGTTAGGAAATGATTACTAGTTAACACAATAAGACTAGTTAGCACATCCATCACCTCACCTAGTTACCTTTCTTATGGCTTTCCTTTCCATATTCTCTTTTAACTGGCATGAGACAGTGGGCTCAAAGAGCCGGATAGAATTTAGACGTTTGACAAAATGATGTATCATGAGTATGTATAATAATAATGTTAGATCATGTCATCTAACTGCATTATGCAGCGTTAAGTATTAGAGTACTTAATACTTGCAAAATAAATGTAAGAACTTTTTCTTACACTTATTGTTGTGCTTGCAAAATAAATGTAAGAACTTGTATAAACAATTTTTTTTTGGTATGCTAAATGATGCACAATGTTAGATCCACCACGTGCTCTTTCTTGTTTATATGGATTTATTCGTGTGTAGTTTTATAGAAGGTAGATTTAAAAAAACATTTAGCCCTGGCTGGTGTAGCTCAGTGGATTGAGCGCGGGCCTGCGAACCGAAGGATCGCGGTTCGATTCCCAGTCAGGGCACATGCCTGGGTTGCCAGGCCAGTTCCTGGCAGGGGACATACAAGAGGCAACCGCACATTGATGTTTCTCTCCCTCTCTCCTTCCCTTCCCCTCTAAAGATAAATAAATAAAATCTAAAAGGAAAAAAAAATAAAAAAAATAAAAAAACATTTAACCTGAGTCTGTGTGATAATTGTTTATTTAAAACAAAAGCTAAATTACTTGCAGAGATCAGAAAGTAGATAATATAAAATTACAGACCAGGATTCTTAACTCAGGATTTTAGAAAGTCTGTGGATGTGTCTCCAAGGGTATATTTTATTTGTAATGTAAGTACATTTCATGAGAGAAAAAGCATGCCTCTCACCAAATTCTCTGAAAGCTATTTTAAATATTTAAAAATTCTGGAAATCAAAATTATTTTTCCTTAGCATAGCTATTTGTTTATAGCAGTGATTTTTTAAAAATTCCTTTAAAAAACCATTTCTGATGTTATATAGCTTTCAGAGAATTTGGTGAAAGGCATGCTTTTTCTCTCATGAAATGTACTTACATTACAAATAAAATATACCCTTGGAGACACATCCACAGACTTTCTAAAATCCTGAGTTAAGAACCCTGGTCTGTAATTTTATATTATCTAGAAAGTAGATAATATAAAATTATAGTATTATTTTATATAATACTATAAAAGTAGATTATCTAGAAAGTAGATAATATAAAATTATAGTACTATTTTATAATACTATAAAAGTAGATTATCTAGAAAGTAGATAATATAAAATTATAGTATTTTATATAATACTATAAAAGTAGATTATCTAGAAAGTAGATAATATAAAATTATAGTACTATTTTATAATACTATAAAAGTAGATTATCTAGAAAGTAGATAATATAAAATTATGGACCAGGGTTCTTAACCCAGGATTTTAGAAAGTCTGTGGATGTGTCTCCAAGGGTATAATTTATTTGTAATGTAAGTACATTTCATGAGAGAAAAAGCATGCCTTTCACCAAATTCTCTGAAAGCTATATAACATCAGAAATGGTTTTTTAAAGGAATTAAAAAAAATCACTGCTATAAACAAATAGCTATACTAAGGAAATATAATTTTGATTTCCAGAATTTTAAAATATCTAAATATACTCCTGAGTCATTTCCATATTCTCTTATAAGTGTTTTAGGTAATTAACTCTATTTAGCTTTTTAAATTTAAGAAGTTTTGTCATTACAAAACCAGAAGAGCCAAAAATGTTAGAAGAAAATTTTGTAGAAATAAAATTCGTACTCATCAAATAGGATTCAGATGGTACTTTTGGTTTATGTAAGACATTTCTAGAAAATATTTTGGGTACCCGGTCTCTTATTTCAGAGGCAAACTGAGTAGAGACACTGATTTTGTTTTTTAAATATTAATCTTTTTCAGGATTGTCAATTCATTAATGAAGTATGGTAAGTTGTTATTTAAAAATTTCCTATTCATTGCTTCTTGGCCTTTTGGCTAAGATCAAGTGTAGTATCTGTTCTTATCAGTGTAATATCTGATACATCCTTTACTCAAGGACGTTATACTAAATGGATTTTTGGAGCTGTAGGGTGGAATTAGGAGCTTGCTCCAACCACTCCATCCATCGACGACCCGGTATTGCAGTACTTCTGGGAACAGTGCAAGAGAAAAAAAGAATTTCCTCGTTCATCCTCTATTTTGGAAATAAAATGTATGGATCAGATTAATTACAGTATGAAATAGTTTGCAAAACAGTTCTATTTTAAGTCTGAGAGACATGTTTGAAAATAAGAGCATTTCTTTTTTTTTTTTGTGATTACATGTCTCAATGTATTATTTTTTCCTTCTACAGTATCTTTTTATTTTTTCCTTTTTATTACAATTTTTTATTGTTTTTCAAGTACAGTTTTCTGCCTTTTCCCCCCACCTGTCCCCACCACCCCAGCCCTTCCCACCTCCCTCCCCTGTTTCCACCTCCCCTTGCCATTGTCCATGTGTCCTTTATAGTTGTTTCTGTAAACCCTTCACCCTTTCCCCCCATTATCCCCTCCCCTCTCCCTTCTGACCACTGTCAGCCCATTCTCAATTTCAGTGTCTTTGGCTATACTTGGCGTGCTTGTTTTGTTGATTAGTCACAATTCAGATTCTGTCTGATTAAAGATAATTCCTGATCCCCTTTTCTTGTTTCTTTTTTAAAGATTTTATTTCTTTTTAGAGAAGGGGAAGGGAGGAAGAAATAGGGAGAGAAACATCAATGTGTGGTTGCCTCTCACATGCCCCCAACTGGAGACCTGGCCTGCCACCCAGACATGCGCCCTCACTGGGAGTTGAATTGGTGACCCTTTGGTTCACAGGCAGGCCGGCATTCAAGCTACTTAGCCACACCAGCCAGGGCTCCCTTTTCCAAATCAGTCTCCACCCATACAACTTCTTGCTAAAATTTTACCAGAATGTTAAGCCCTATACTATAGAATGAATACTGGTATTGGAGAGTCATAGATCTCAACCAGGATCAATTTTTTTTTTAATCTTCTGAGATTTTATTAATTTTGAGAAATCGTACAAAAATTATTATCACTTAAGGTTGAAGGAAGCATTTATACTCTTTCTTTTTTTTTAATTTTTATTTTCATTGTTGATCTTGTACAATTTTCTGTCTTTTATTCTCACCCGAACCCGCCACCCCAACCCTCCCCACCTCCCTCCCATTTCCACCCCCCCCATAGTTTTTGTCCATGTGTCCTTTATACTTGTTCCTGTAAATCCTTCCCCTTTTCCCCTGAAATTCCCTCCCCTCTCCCCTCTGGTGACTTTCAGCATGTTCCCAATTTTCAACCAGGATCAATTTTGTCTCTTGGGGTATATTTGAATGTATTTGAGACACTTTATTGTCACAACTGTTGGCACACTACTGGCATCTAGTGAGTAGTTAGAGGGCAGGGGCGCTGCTAAACACCCTATAATGCCCAGGGCAGCACCCCCACAACTGAGACTTAACTAACCTAAAACGTCAGCAGTGCCATGGTTGAGCAACCCTCCTTTATATCAGAAAAATTATATTTAATCGGTAATTGCACAGCTTTCAGAGTTCCACCATTGTTCTAACAGGCTTGTGTTGAACAAGATAAGCTGGGTCAAGCGTTTGAAGATGCTTTTGAGGTACTGAGGCAACATTCAACTGGAGATCTGCAGTACCCCTCAGGTAAAATGTCAGTCCCTCTGCTGTTACATCAAATGGTTTGTTGGTAACATACACATGTACAATAAGAAAATGATCATTTTTACCCAAAGCATCTAGAACTAATTCTAATAAATGTAAAATGCATCCAGGGTTACCTAGCCTGAATAAATCCAAAGTCTGATATAAAATGCAGAGAACATAGAGAATGACGTTCCACACAAGAATACTAAAACCTATAATTATCTGCTATTAAGCATATCTGGTTGACATTTATTTATTCAATAGACAGATAATTTTGACTGTTCAGAAAGGCTTTTCAGTTATTCTGACTTATCTTACAGATCTTCTACCCATCCACCTGGAGGAGTAAGTATTCCCTCCTACCCATTATCCTAAAGACTTTTTAGATGTACGGTCCAGGTGAGATGTAGATTTTGACAGTCGAGTTTACACATGGTATTGCAGGAACTTCTAAGATAAAGAAATGATGGGATCTTGACCTGCAAGGAGTAGATACTCTCATAGAAGAAATGGAGTATGTAAAAGAGTATCTGTAATGTCAGCCTAAGGCAATAAGCACCATAAGGATATGCAAAGTAATAAAAGAACACAGTGGGAGCAATTGCATATATAAGCACACACAAATAGAAACTTTCACTTTTTCACTTTCTTTCTGCTTTTAAATTAGATTACAAAAACTACTTGACTTTCATCAACCACCGTCCCCACACCCACGCCAGAGGAAATTCCAGCTACTACGGTATGCTGCCTCCGGAGGAGCCTTTCTGCAACTGGAGAACAGTAATAGTGAGTACACGTACCAGGAGACTCTCCCTCGGGAACAGGCAAATTTCCCATTCGCTACAGCCTTCCACTTGGCACTTGGCATGTGCTAGCTAGCTGAGACCCAGCTTAAAGGCAGCACTGACTGGGAAAATGTTTATTCATGGCCACCATCCATGGTGTGAATTTGACAGTCAATGTGGGCAACGATGATTAGCAATGCAGTGAAGAAAGAAACTGCCCTTTGTCCTTGTTCTTCCCCCAGCTGGAGACTAGTTTGAATGGCTTCTATTTAAGAGGAGGTTTTTTTTCTTTTCTTTTTTTTTTTTTTTTTTTTTGTCCTGACTGGTGTGGCTTAGTGGGTTGGGCATCCTCCTGCAATCTAAAAGGTTGCTGGTTCAATTCCCTGTGGAGGCATGTGCCTGGGGTACAGGTTTGCCCAAACAGGGCATGTAGGAGAGGCAACTGATTGGTGTTTTTTCTCTCTCTTTCTCCCTCCCTTCCTCTCTGTCTAGAAATAAATAAATAAAGTCTTTTAAAAAAGAAGAGGTTTTTTAAAAGTTCTAACATCACTGCTTCTCCTTGGACCATCTGGAAAATTGCAAAAAAAAAAAAGTTATGATAGTTCCCTAAAAGCCAGAGGGCAAAGGCCCACATATCCCCTGCACTGTCTTTACCTACAATTTTATGGTAGCTCGCTCTGTTCCTTGCCCCTCAAGCTCAGAGCTAGCGACAGGTGGTGGGCCAATTAATTTATATTTCAGTAGACTCCTGCAAGAGGAGATGTCCCGGCCATCTATCTCTCCATTCCCATGTTCTTTTACATTGTTTTCTTAATGTATCCATTTTATTAAAGCAGCCTTAAGGTGGTGGGATATACACAGGAAATGTCATTTTTCTTTTCCTTCAGTCACTAGCTGCAACCATGCTATGTAAAAAGTCCTTTTTCCAACCCTGTAAATTGTTCTGTCATAGCTTTTCCACGAGATATTTCTTTGAAGAGGGAGTTTTGGGTTCCAGCTTAAGCTCTTCTGCCTCCACTGAGGGTTGCCAGGTAAAATACAGGATGCCCAATATTTCCATCTGCTAAATCTGGCAACCCTGCTTCTATTCAATTCCCACACCCTGGCGTACATACCCCACATTGCCTGTTGTGATTGGGAAGTCCTTGCCTGTTGGGCAGCCCTCTCGTGTGTGGGGTGGTAAGATGGCTCAAGCCCAGCCCCTTGCACGGTGTGTAATTAACCCGCAGAGACCCACACATCCTTGTCATATGTAATGGTAGAAGCTCAGGCTGCTGCCTGCTGTCCCTGTCTTGGCTCTGCTCTCCTTTGGCTGCTGTCTTTCTCCTCTAATCTCTTGCCTGGATGAGCATCCAAAGCAGGAATGAAAGCCCATCTTCCCTTTTTGCTGACACCTCAATTTCTATTAATGATTCTTTCAGATCTCCTTTTCTCACTGGGTATTTTTAGGGAAAAGGAGGGAAGCCATCTCCCGTCCGTTCTCATAAAGGGAGGAAAATATGTAATTCCTCACAAACCCAAAGATTACCCTCTGTCTCTTGGTCCTCTCCGTGTATGCTAGTTCTGTTCTGGGAGATATTTGGCTGCAGTTGAGGGTGTAGTGCTTTTTAGAATTTGGGAGATGTTCAGTAGTCTTTTTGCCCCCAGCCTTTGACTTTAGCCCCTAACTGGGAGCCATATGGAAAGTCCCACTTAACACCCTGTTGCATTGTTTGTATAGAACAGTGCTTCGGACCTCTATTTGGAAGGAAATCCTCATCAATCTCTGCAGAACATCCCTGAAAACCAGCTGGTACAACCTCCTGTTCTCCAGCAAAAAGGAGGTAAAGGTACGTGGATCCATCGCTCTTTCTGTAGGTAAAAGAACGTGGTCTCCCTCAAAGCGGCTTTAAGGGGATTTCATACGTAAGTTTGGAATTGTATTTGCAAAATATTCTCTAATCACGATCGAGCATCATTTAACTCAGACAGACTGAACCACTCCAAGCTCTTTATCTTGGGTGAGCCTTCTTACTACTTCACAGAGATATTACGAAACCACAAAGTGTCCACTTAGCTCAAATAAATGAATAATATGTGTAATTTATATCTTAGGTATAGAAGGAGAAACTTTTTCACGAGTTATTTTAACAATCTTATTCCAAGTGTGAAATCCTCAGGATAGAAATCATCTTCTTTATTAAGTTTTCTACAAAACAAGTTCCATAATAATTTCACGTTTTATAAATTTTAAACCCTGATTTTATGAATTAAGATGATGATGATGAACTCACCTAACAGTTGGGCCAAAGTAGCCTCTGATGGCTAAGATGTGAGACACACACATTCACACACACTATTGAAGGGGTTGTAAATTATTCCAAAGTTTTATGAGGCAATTTGACAACATCTCTCAAAATTCTATCAAAATTTTAAGTGCTCATATCTTTTGACTTTAAGGGACTATGTAACTCAGTGGTTGATTGTGAGCTCTGGGTTAATTGCGTGAACCTGGGCAAATCACTTAACCTGCATCACAGGTTTCTTACTCAGAAAACAAATAATATTAATTGTACAGACATTATAAGACTGCTGTAAATATTAAATGAGGAAACCCCTGTAAAGCACTATACTCATAGCCTGGTACTGTGGATAATTTCTCAAAATACCATAGATGTGTGCACATGTGTGTATACACATACATACGTATTTTGTGATGAGTAAATGTTTGTGAGAGTAAAAAAAATGGCAATTCACCTATTGTATTTGTTGTATATAAGATGCATCTCAATTTTACAATGCAAGTTGTAAAATGATACTTGATCACAGTTACTTAAAATTATTTTAAGTGGGTATTTTTTGAAAACTAATTTTGTTCCTGGGAAACAGTATACTGGATTGTACAATTATAAAATTCTAAATATGCAGTGATTTTCTAAATCAGTGAAGAATAATGTACAAAAAATGACACAAAAAATAAGTTTGTATTGTGGAATATTAGTATTAAATATTTACTATAAGGAGAATCATACTTCTACCTCTGCTTAGCTTGTCACTCATTTTTGTTAAATTACTAGCTCACTGACTCACTCCAGTGAAGCCTTTGTTTTTTCATTGATATTTTTGTTGTAGAGATTTGCTGTTAGGAGACATATCGTTCACAATTTTCTGTATAGAGCTTTATCTTCCACTTGAAATAGAGATACATTCAAAACAGGATAAAATAGTAATTTAGGAATTCATTACTGGGAGAAAAAGTACATGAATAAAGTAGAATGTACATAGTATTCAGAGTCATGAAGGTGTACCTTATATATTGATAGGGAGGGGAAGGATTTACAGGAACAAGTATAAAGGACACATGGACAAAAACTATGGGGGGGTGGAAATGGGAGGGAGGTGGGGAGGGCTGGGGTGGCGGGTTCGGGTGAGAATAAAAGACAGAAAACTGTACAAGATCAACAATTAAAATAAAAATTAAAAAAAAAGAAATAACTCTAAAATACACTTACTCTTTTGGTTTTAATCTTTTTTAATTCCATAATTGAAAAGTAATAATACTTTTTTTTAAAAGTGGAAGTGTTCCTTCTCTCTTCCCATGTTATGCCCCAGAAGTAACTATTGTCAATCGTTTAGTTATTTCCTCTACCTATAGTTAATCGCTGTATTGTCCTACAGTTTAATTCATGATACATCATTTATTTTAAAAAGTGCAAAATAGTATACCATTTGTAATTTTTAAAGGATAGGCACATGTTTATATGGGCAAAAAGTAAGGAACACTTTCTAGAACTATGTAGGTTAGACTAGCACTTTTATTTTCACTTTATGCTTCTGTTTTAGTCATTTACTATGAGCATATAATGCTTTTATCTTTTAAAATATAAAAATTTAAACATTTTTTAAAAAAACATGAGGATCCATTATAATTGACTTGACCACTGGATGACAGGCAGAGAGTTTGTTTAAGGTTGTGACTTTAATTCATGATGTGTTTTTGGTAAGTCCCTTTCATTTCTCAATTCATAAACTCAAGATAATTTAATGCAAAAGATAATCTTTGTCAAAACCTTTGAGGTTTTGGATGAATGATGACTGATGCAAGAGGATTACTCCCCAAAGGCTATTTAAAGCAGTTTGGGAATCCACTATGCTACTTCTCAAGGGGGAAATGGAATTTGGCCATGGATTTTTTTTTAGCTCCTGACAGATCTGGTGAGGCATGGCATTAACAGGCCAATTCAGAAGTCACGACATGGGCTATCACCTTCGAGCTCTGTTCAGCTAATGAAATCCAATAAAAAGAAAACAAACAAAAACCACAACTTTTCCCAAAGTTCCCTGCCGAGTTATTCTGAAATCTAAAGGCCTGAGTTATTCTGAAATCTAAGAATCTAAAGTTCTTTTCTCTTTAGGAGATAAGTTCTCTTTATCTCTTTAAAGAGATAAGAACTCTGGCAGTAACACTTTATGTAACAGCAATGAAAAATATCACAATGCCCATGGTCATTGTCATCACTCATAAGCAATGTCAAAATGTCATGAAGATATTTTGGCATTTTCCACTCTCATTTTTTCTATCTTTCTTTTTTGAGAAATAATGCAGACCCAGAGTTCACATTTTTACCTGTCTTTGTTATTGATTTCACTTAGATTTGCATAGTGTTTTGCATTTTACAAAGTGGAGTCATACTCCTTACTTCGTTTGACTTAACTCATTTGAATAAAGACCTTCAAATGACTTACTTTCTGTACATGGCTTTTTAGGGTTCTCTTTAAACCCACTAAACATTCGCCATCCATTTTGCTCAGTTTTGTTGGCCTGTAGAAAGTTTAACATATGACATAAAACTACTAGTTAAGATTGAACTGTAAAGAAAGACCACAGGACAAATGGGAGATGCAGGCAAAGAAGCTCCTGGCTTCCCTTTTTCACTGAAGGATGGTACAAAATTTTTGACAAATTCTCTGATAGAGAAAGCTCCAGTTGAAACTCCAATAGGTCAAATAGACCCTTGCCTTTCAAGTTCCATAAAATGATGCCATAAAGGCACACCTAAGGGGGTGAGTAGGAAGAAATACCAGTCGTGGGGCAGCTTTTTGCTCTGTAGTCACTCAGTGGACCTTTCCTGAGGATGTTCCTTGATGCCACAATGAGTGGAGTATAACATTGTGTCTCCTCCATTGCTTTTTTTTTAGGCAGGAAGAAGCTCCGACTGTTCGAATACCTTTACGAATCCCTGTGTAATCCCGAGATGGCATGTTGTATTCAGTGGGTAGATATGAGTAAAGGCATCTTTCAGTTTGTATCAAAAAACAAAGAAAAGCTCGCCCAACTTTGGGGGAAAAGAAAAGGCAACCGGAAGACCATGACTTACCAGAAAATGGCCAGAGCACTGAGGAATTATGGAAGAACTGGGGAAATCACCAAAATCCGAAGAAAACTAACTTACCAATTCAATGAGGCGATTCTCCAAAGACTCTCTCCATCTTATCCATTGGAAAAAGATATCTTCTACTCACAGTATGTTCAACCTGAACAAGAATATCTAAGTTTAAGTAACTGGAATGCAAATTATAATTATACATATGCCAATTATCGTGAGATAAATTACCCTAATTGTGAAATATAGTCTTACATATTATGATTTCCTAACATCAGAAATGCCTGAACAGGCAATGCAGATGATGCATTATAGAATTGTACACTTGAAACCTATATAATTTTATTAATCAATGTCATCTGAATAAAGTCAATAAAGATAAAATTAAATTAAAAAGAAATCCCTACAAATTTCAGAATTTTTCCCTTAAAGCAAATGCCGAAGAGAAAAAAACTTTACCATGGCTAATTTTTATTAAGTAGCACATAATCTATAATAACTTGGTGAGATATTCTGCCAGTGAACCATGTTAAAATGATCCAGTCCCATTTGAATGCCTAGACTCAATGTTCTTGCTCTATCGTCTGTGCAATACTTCCTTCTAAATTAACAATGCCAATAGAGAGGCTTTGATTTATATACTCATTTAAACATTATTTTCCTGCCATACCAAAAAAAAAAAAAAAAAAAAGAACGACTAACAGATATCTGATGGCCTTAGCAACAAAACAAACACCGATTGTGATGATAGTGTTTATTTCATACCAAAACACATGTAATGGCTTTACAATCTTCAGTGGCTATTATGAACTTACATTTTCTCTGCACTCAGACCCATGGCCTGTAACTCTGTGGAGACAAAGAAAAGAAGGTCTAAGGAAAACACCACTTAAAGTTTATACCTCCCACAAATTATTTCCTTTGATTTCTCTCTTCCCTAGGGTAGATCCAGAAGCTAAAGTTTCTTGCTCTCCTGCCACTCAGCCACAGGGAGGTGCTCTTGCCCTGTTAGCCAACTGGCCCAACCTTGCAACCTGATCTCCTTTTCCCCTTGACCTAGCCCAGCAGAGACCAAACTGGAGTAGTTGGAAGGGAAAAAAAGAATTTGATAAATGACAGAAACTAGCAAATAATATACCCAGAGAGAAACCAGAATGTAGTCACTCTGGCTTGAAAACTATGGTTTCATCTCCACAGTCCAAAAGGAACCCTGGGAAGAAATACTTTTTTTCTTCCTGTTTGGCAGTTTCTTGCGTGTGCCCCAAAGCTTCCTAGACTGCATGGGCCGTTTTCATCCAGGGCAAGAGCCCTATTCAGTTTGTAGCATTCCCTCTCACCTCTTTTTTCTTCGTGTCCTGGTGGCCTTCCTTCCCAGGGCCTCTTAAGAAGAACATGTGTGGGTTATAAAACAAAAAGCAACGAACGAACAGTCAAACACATAGGTTGTCAGAAGGGAAGGAGTTAGGGAGAGGACAGGGTAAGGGGAATCAAATATATGATAACAGAAGGAAACGACTGGTGAGCACACAACAGTATACACACACAACCTTATATACCTGAAGTTTATATAATGTGATTAAATGTTATTTCAATGAATTTAGTAGAAATTTTTAAAAAAATGGCAGCTCCAAAGTGACTAAATGGAGGCTAACTTGATATTGGCCATATCCACATGTAGTCTCGGCTTCTGTTATGGACTGATGGATGGGTACATCCCCAAAATTCATCTTGAAACCTATCTGCAGTGTGATGGTATTTGGAGATGGGGTCTTTGGGAGGTGATTAGGTCATGAGGGGGGGATCCCTCATGAATGCGTTTAGTGTCCTTATAAAAGATCCCCAGAGAGATCTTTCTATCATGTAAAGATGCAAGATGGCCATCTTGAACCAGGAACGGGCTCTCACCAGACACCGAATGCTCTGGCATCTTAATTTTGGGCTTCCCAGCCTCCTGAATTGTGAAAAATATCTTGTTTATAAGCCACCTAGTTCATGATGTTCTGTTACAGCAATCTGAACAGACTAAGACAGTTTCAGTTACTGCTAACATTAAAGTATGACTCAGCAATTACACTCATTCTCCTACCAAGAAAATGTTTTATAAAATATTAACAAAGAACATACATTTTATCAAAGATTGCAAAGAGGAAAAACTGGTGAAGAAAGTTTACAACAAATCATTTAGTCAATGACTTAATACAATTCTCCATATAGTCCCTCCTATATCCAATACCAGATGAGGGGCTCATCTGGACAATTCTCCCAGAATCCCCCACTCAGTTCCAGCTCTTTGTTAGTGCTATACGGAGTTGCTTCCTCTTGGGCAGAAACTTTGGCTCTGTCTTTTACTCAAAATGCACCTACTAAAGCCCATTTTCACAATCATGTCCTTCCTTACAAAGACATCTACTGTTCAAAGACTAAAACCCTCTTTATATATTATGTGAAATGATGTCTTATTTCAAACAAGGTGTTTCTTTGCCACCACCCAAAGACAAGGGAGGGAAACCTCTTAGCCTTGACTCATGGCCCCTCTTGCCCTAGTTATAGTATCCCATCTTCTATCTTGTCACCTTCATCTGGCTGAATGGTTCAGTTAAACTCTTCTCCAAGGAGTGTGAGCTCTGAGAAGCAAACTCCACCCAGTTGCAGTACATCCCATGGTCTCTTGGCCCAGGTATTAAGTAAGCATTAAATCTTTACTTCCAGGTACTTCCTGTCATCACTTCCCTTAAATCACAGGATCCTTCTTTGCCCTCTGGACCTGGAGCCTTCAGTCTTTCTGATCAATGATCCTCTTTTCTCCCTACAGTTCTATTTATATAGCATAAGAAAACACTGAGAATGTTATCCTATTACTCATCCCAGCCACGCTATGTAAGAAATATTCTATGAGCAAACTTATTCAAAGTCATCTCCTTTACTAAATTGGCGGGGGGGGGGGGGGGTGCAGGAAATGGATGGCAGCATTAATTATAATACATAAGCTAAAAAATAACTAGTATAATTTTCTTCCTCCACCTCCTCTATTTCCTCTTTCTGCTCTGCCATGCCAAGTAGAACGTATCATCTCTGGGTATCCAGTGCTACGTGAAACAGACATGGTTTCTTCTATCATGCAACTTCAATTCTATCAATATTTAATCACTGATTTATAAATTCTATTAATATCTAACCCACATTTACTCAATGGCTTACTGATGAGCAATTTCTTGTTTGAGCTGGCCTGGAGTGATTAAGATGTTTATAGTAGGCTGCAGTATGAGAGCCCTATAAGAGAGGTGGTTGGGGGAGACTCTGGATTGGTTGGTTTGTATTTAAAAATTGCACCCCCAGTGGTCCTTCGTGATCCCTTGTTCTGCCTTCTGGGATAATCTCCCAGTTTATTTTTTTTTTGTATGGTAATATCTGGAACCAGCATTCAAAAGATGTATTTTCTTACTACTGAGCAGCACTGTGTTAAAAGGAGTTCAGGAATCTATCATTGCCAATTCCATATCTTAGCATTTGCTACTGAAAACACTTGACTTCCTGGTCCTAAGTTTTGAAGCATTAAACTTTCTTGTTAAAGAAATCATTAAAACTAACTGAAATCAGCTTTGACTCACTGAAGTACTCACTGGAATTTATCAAGAGATATTACATTGCTTACAGAATTTCCGAGAAGACTGAAGAACGTGCAGCTTGTGGGTCATAAAGACCCAAACCACATCAAAGATCTGGTTAAGTGAGAGCATCACTGTCACTATTACCAATCACTAGATGCCTCAACTCATGTCATCTCACATGTCAGTGAACAGAGCTAGCGGAGCATCATTGCTGCCCCCAGAAACTAACTTGCTACGACTGCCATTGCATTCAGAGACAGTGGTCTACCATTCCTGCTTCTGTACAGCAAAGACACCTAATCAAGTTCTTGGAAGAGGACTTGGGATTGGCTGAGGCTTGTTCATGTGCCTATGTTGGCTGCAAAGAAAGTTAGAAGAGCAATTATCTAGAACTTTCAATTTTTATACTGAGAGACTGTTTCTGCATCCCACCAAGACTTGTAAGGTCAAGAATTCCCCAAACATAGGAAGGGGTTCACATGCTGGGCAGCCAAAAGAATGACAGAAGTTCATTTGATTTTTAAAGTACAAAAACAAAGATCAGAACATGTATAGTTTAATTTTAAAGACCTTTGATCCACCTGGCTAACTTCCCAAAATTCTCTTTGTTTAGTACTTCTGTGGTCATAAGAATTTAAATAGTCTCTAAACAACTTTCCTTTATCTTTCTCAGAAGGCAGTTTCAACACAGTATTCTCTAAATATTAAGTAAAACTATAATGTATTTCCGTAACTGATACTTATCTAAGAACTTTAAGTCTATAATTTCTAAATTTAACAATACGAAAGCATTATTTACATCTGTTTTGCTTCTTCTGGAAGTTTCTATAGTGTTCCAGTTTCATGATTTAATTTTATTGGGATGAAGTTTGGAGAGCTCAAAATAATATAATTAACCAGTTACAGTTATAAAAGATAACTGATACTGATTCTTTTCCCAAGAGCACTTTTCTGATGGACAGAACTCATTCTGAGGGTGCAAGGGGCACACTGGAAGTGCTCAGGATTTAACGGCTCTTAGAAGTAACTCTCAGTCAATGACAGATGGGAGTTCATAGATATCTCAGCTTCTTTACCCCTTAATTGAAATAAGGCAGAGAAGTGTTCTTACACTTCCCACTTTCCCTAATGCTGTTTCTTGGAAACTTCTCTCAAACTACTAACATTCATGTTCTTGTCTCACTGTCAGTTTCTGGAGGAGGGGGGAGAGCTCAACACAAGTCATTAAATGACTCAAGTCACTTATGATCATTCAGATGTTAGTTATGAATGAGAGCAATGGACCAGCACTTAGAGTTTACTGGGATACTAATATGCTTCTTTCTCTCCCTCTTTCTCTCCCCACCATGGGTGTTAGCAGCTCCATTTCCTATTCATAAGTGGAGAAGGTGATGCTGGAAGAATTAACATATGTTTTCTAAAATCATCCAGTTAGTGAAGTATTCCATTGTTAGTACTTGAGTCTAGCTAATTTTTTCTACCATGCCATACTGCCTGCTGATGTAATGACTATCTTAGGTATAGGTTAATATAGGTTCTCTACCTGTGCCAGATCCGGGTCTTCATTACATTACTGTTCTGGAGAAAAACATTTGCTAATTAACAAAAGTCATATGTAAAATAATCATCTACTCCCTATTACTGTTGTTGGGAGTGTACATTAGTACAACAGTTGAAAACATAGTTTTAAATTAAAAATCAATGTATTTTTATTTTTATCAATATATTATTCTTTTTTGTATTGTATGACATTTAAACTTCAAATAGTTCTAAAGGGCTTATAATGAAAAACAATGGTAGCTTGCTTCAACCCTCTCCTCATCAAATCTTGCTTTCCAGCAGCAATCACTCCAAACTCATTTAGCTATTTCTTCTGTATTTTTGACACACATCTAAATAAAGGAAGGGCTGCTATTTCTTGGTTTCCCAACTTTAGATAGTATCAACTGACATTACCAGCATGTAACTTGTAGGATGTCAGGCTTCCTACCAATTTTGCTAAGGTACATTTACAAAGACCTTGTTAATATAACTTCGTGGCAGATAAGGATTTTTAGCCCATGTATGTGTAAAAACTTCTTCATTTAACCTCATATTTGGTTTACAGTTTTATTAGGTAAAGAATTTTTTGTGAATTTGGAAGGCATTTCTTCATCACCTTCTCCCACTCACCATTTTTTGAGACATCAGATTTTGTTCTGATAGTGGCGACTTTTCACTTGTGAAAACTTTTGGATCTTCTTTTTATCCTTGGAATGCTAAAAAATTTTTATTTGTGCCCTGACATGTTTTTTTTTTTTTAAACATATTGTGCTGTGTATTTAGCGGAACTTTAAAACCCGAATACTCACCATTTTTGGTTGTAGGATTTTTGTTGTTGATGTCCTGTCTTTGAAATTTCTTCTCCACTGTTTTTTTCTGTCTTGCATTTTGGAAATCCTAATTATTAGACCTCATAATTCATCTTGTCTCATCATATCTCTTCTCTTTTTCATCTCTTTTTGAGATATTTTCTTAACTTCACATTCTAACTTCTCAATTGTATTTTATGTTTGTGATTATATTTTAAATATACAACTGTTTTATCTTATTTTCTTTTTTAAAAGATTTTATTTATTTATTTTAGAGAGGAGAAGGGAGGGAGGGAGAGAGAGATATCAATGTATGGTTACCTCTCGAGCACTCCCTATAGGGAGCCTGGCCCACACTCAGGCAACTGCTCTGACTGGGAATCGAACCACTGACATGTTGGTTCACTGGCTGGCACTCAATCCACTGAGCTACACCAGCCAGAGCTTATCTTGTTTTCAGACTTTTAAATTTTTATTTATCTTATTTTTATTGTATGAATGTGTTATCCTCTACTATATTTCTAAGGTTATTGTATGTATGCTGCTTTGTTTTCTTCTATTTCCAATGTGATATCTTTTTTCAATTTCTTTTTTTAATATATTTTATTGATTATGCTATTACAGTTGTCCCATTTCTCCTCCATCATTCTCCTCCACCCTGCACACCCACATTCCCCCCCTTTAGTTTATGTCCATGTGTCATAAGTTCTTTAGCTTCTACATTTCCCACACTATTCTTGCCCTCTATTTTCTACCCACCATCTATGCTACTTATTCTCTGTACCTTTTCCCCCTCTCTCCTCCCACTCCCCTGTTGCTAACCCTCCACATGATCTCCATTTCTGTGGTTCTGTTCCTGTTCTAGTTGTTTGCTTTTGTTTTAGGTGTGGTTGTTAATAGCTGTGAGTTTGCTGTCTTTTCACTGTCCTATTTTTTATCTTCTTTTTCTTAGATAAGTCCCTTTAACATTTCATAGAACAAGGGCTTGGTGATGATGAACTCCTTGAACTTGACCTTATCTGAGAAGAACTTTATCTGCCCTTCCATTCTAAATGACAGCTTTGCTGGATAGAGCAATTTTGGATGTAGGTCCCTGCCTTTCAAGACTTCAAATACTTCTTTCCAGCCCCTTCTTGTCTGTCAGGTCTCTTTTGAGAAATCAGCTGACAGTCTGATGGGAACTCCTTTGTAGGTGATTGTCTCCTTATCCCTTGCTGCTTCTAGAATTCTTTCCATTTTAATCTTGGCTAATGTAATTACAATGTGCCTTGGTGTGTTCCTCCTTGGGTCCAACTTCTTTGGGACTCTCTGAGCTTCTTGGACTTCCTGGTAGTCTATTTCCTTTGCCAGATTGGGGAAGTTCTCCTTTATTATTTGTTCCAATAAGTTTTCCACTTGTTGCTCTTCTTCTTCCCCTTCTGGTACCCCTATAATTCGTATGTTGGGACATTTAACGATGTCCTGGAGGTTCCTAAGCCTATCCTCATTTTTTTGAATTCTTGTTTCTTCCTACTTTTCTGTTTGGCTGTTTGTTTCTTCCTTCTGGTCCACTCCATTGATTTGAGTCCCAGTTTTCTTCCCATCTCTATTGGTTCCCCATGCGTCTTCCTTCATTTCACGTATTGTAGCCTGCATTTTTTCATCTAATTTGTGAACAAAATCAACCAATTCCGTGAGCATCCTGATCAACAGGGCTTTGAACTGTGCATCTGATAGGTTGGCTATCTCTTCATGGCTTAGAGGAATTGGCTCTGGGGCTTTCATTTGTTCTCCAGTTTGAGCCATTTTGGGGGATTTTTTTGTTTGTTTTGTTTTGGTTTTGGTCTGGTCGCGGCTATTACATATGAGGGGTGGAGTCTTAGGTGTTCCCCAGTGTGGGGCAGCCCAGTCGCTGGGTTGTGATGCTGTATGTGGGGGCGGGGTCCGAGAGGGAACAATGGCACCTGCTCCGCTCTCTCCTGGATTCCAGTCCCCTCTGCCGCTTCCCCTTTGCCTGGATTATCTGCTCGCGCGAATGTGGGACCACCCGGTCAGCCAGCCGCCTTGCTTGGCCTCACTGGGTCTGCACAGTTGCCCCCCTGTGCCTGGGGTCTGCCATCCACCACCTGTGTTCCCGAGTCCACACCTCCACTTTTTCCTGCCACGACTCTGCCCCTCTTACCGATCTGGATGAATGGTTGTTGGACTTCCGTACAGTTCAATTTTCTATTAGCTCTGGTTGTTTTCTTGTTTCTAAATATTTGTTGTCCTTAATTTTGGTTGTGAGAGGAGGCACAGTGTGTCCACCTATGCGTTGATCTTGGCCGGAGTCCCAATGTGATATCTTTTAATTCTACCCCTTTACTTAATTTATTCCTTCTCTTTTATATTTGAAACTTTCTTCAAATACCTGGTCATTCCTGTCTCTCCACTAATGAGTAAGGCACTAAAAAACTTTTATGGGTGGAACTTGTTGACTATAGACTCCACTTTAAGATGATGTGGTTGCAAGGCAGCTATTTCTTTGGGAAGCCCAAATATCATCACTTACAGAAGAATATTCCTGAGAAGAATACTCCTAGAGGGAGTATGGAGAGACAAATGCCTAGTTTTGGGGGTTCTCAGAGCAGTTTGAATAATGGTCTGGGGATCCTACCATTCAGTAAGCGGATGTTCTCTTAATATTTGGGTTTTCAACTTCACATTTTACCCTACCTTTCAGCCCAAGTTAGAGTCATTCTGATCCCATTTCTCCACATCATAAACCTGTGATTTACTATTAGGTGAACTAGTTAGTTACCTTTCTGGATAGAGAACTGGGGATGCAACTGTTTTCATTTAAAGATTTTTCAGGTAATCACTCAGTTTTCAACCCTACGTTGCCCTTAGCGTTCCATGATACCTGGTGCCTCCAAATTTTGAATTTCTCAGGCAGAGAAATTAGCCAATAAGCTTGGTTTTACAATTCCTCTTCTGTATACATGTCGGTTTGAAGTTTCTCTTCTTGCCCATGGATCATTTGTGAGACTGTTTCTATAGTCTGTTTTCCCTCTTGGTTTGTCTGGTGATTTTAAATTGAATGCCAGACATTTAATATGAAAAGTTATAGATACTCTAGATGATATTATTTCATCCAGAAAGGATTTTTCTTAGTTTTGGTTAGAAGACAGATTAGGAGTAGATCACTATAATCTAGTCAGGCACTGTACTAATTTGAGACTGGACTTTGGGCTTTTTAAGGTATAATCAATGTCCTTTTTATACTATCTCCTAAGGAACAGCCCTGCATATATGTTACATTTAAATTTAAAACTTTGATTTTAGCAGTCTCTTGTGTGATTTTACAAAATAAATTATATAATGAGAACTTTGTAAACATATTCCTTTCAAACTGTATATATTTACTAACAGGGGTAAGAGGAAATGTAGGCTGTGGCAATGTGGTATTAAGCTATAGGATTAATATGCTATTTCATTCTGGAGAATAAATTTTACCTACAGATAGAGATAATAAAAATCTTTTCTCATTAAAACAAATGTCAATGTATTTAATGATAGAATGCAATGTTTTTATTAATTCTTATGCTAAGTCATAAAATGATTTTTCACTTCTGGTGGGTTGTCTCAGTCTATGCACCCCGAGGGCCATTCATCTTGAACTTCAGTGGGGAAGTCTAAGAGGCACTGATTGCACCTAATCTGCTTCTTCCTCCTTCCATGTTGCTCCAATGGCTAGGAAATTCAGAATATCACATTCCAGACTTCAATAATAGTGAATCCCATTAATTTATGTATTCATTCATTTAGTGACATTCATTCAATAGTGACTTTCAGTCACTATTTCTGATTTAATTATCCATATTTTGTCTATTTTTTGTTTTTTTCTTATCAAATATTCTTTTATGTATATTTATTATCTGTTGTGACATGGCCTTTTGGGAAGTAAAGGCATAAATTACATATCCATCTATTACATTCCTTATTTTATTCATTGTCTTTTTTTGTAAGCTGACTTTGAGTTTTTATTTGAAGACACTGATAGGATTTATTCATCTTTGCAGCATTTTTATTAAAATCACTGGGAAATCATCCTAATCTAGAACAAGAAGGTTAGAGGATCAATATAAAATACATTCATGTTTCTTGGACTATTTATAAGAAATTATTATAATGCTATACTTTAAAATATGTAAGGTACTTTAAAATACAAGGAAAACCATTAGTTCTATTCATTTAGTCACAGAATACTAATATTTCTTTTTTATTTCCCTATACAAATCTTTTTAGAGGCAAAAGCAACCCGATACTTTTATAGATATTTTTAGAAGCATTTATATGTAGAGACTACATGATATCAGGATGATGTAAAAACATTTTAATAGGGTAAGAATATCCTATCATATCCACTGAGTGGCAGAAGGAATATGTCATTCCATCTCATAAAAATACTTTTGCTATCTTATTACCTCCATACTGAAAAACTTATTTGACTTGTGGAGTACAAAGAGACTCATTTTTGTTGCAATAAATAATAGACCTTATAAAATTACTTCTTAGATTGCCGCATGGCTTTTGATGAGGGGATTGTGACTACCTGAGAAATAATTTGCAGGAGAAAGAACATTAGGAGCAAATTAAATAGGTGAAAGTGTATTACAATGAGGCTTATGGCACAGGAAATACTATTCACATAACAAAATATAGGGGTGTTAGGCTTCTTAAAAATGTGAGTGTTAGGTTTCCTCTATGAATGTACACAAAAATGAGTTGGAATATTCAGTTTTGGACAGTGTCCTAAATTCTTTGAGACACAATTTATTTATCACTATAATATAGATGGTACTTTCTCTCAAGTCTGCCCTGAATGTTAAATGAGATACCAACTTCGTGGAAAAACCATGTTCACTTCAATTAACAGGGACCCCAAATATAACTTAATTCTTCATTTTCCAATGAGAATTTTAAAAAATGAATTTTCATTCACTTGAAAATATAAACTTCTAGGGTATAGATTAGTCAAATTACTATGTTTTAATATAGTAATTTTTCTTATCATTAATATAAAAATTGCATTGGTTTAAGAAGATGTATGTACGTACCAAGTCTAGAAGGAGTGGATTCGTAATGGTTAATTTTATGTGTCATCTTGACTGGGCCATGGGGTGCCCAGACATTTGGCAAAATGTTATTTTCCACGTGTCTGTAAGGGTATTTCTGCAGGAGATTAACATTGGAATTAATAGACTTATTGAAGCAAATTGCCCTTCTTTTAATGTGTAGATGGACTTTATCCAGCCAACTGAAGTCATGAATAGAACAAAAAGGCTCAGTAAGAGGGAAGGTCTGCCTGACTGCTTGAATTGAACATTGATCTTTTCCAGCCTTTGGACTTAGACTGAAACATCAGCTTTTCTTAGATCTCAAACCTGCCAGCTTTGGGACTGGAACTTATACCACAGGCTCTCCTGGCTCTCAGGGCTTTAGACTTGGACTGGAACTACACATTGACTCTTGGGGTTTCAGCTTGGGGACTGCCAATCTTGGGATTCTTTAGACTTCACAAGTGCACACGCCAGTTTCTTATGATAGAGAGCTAGATGGATATATACATATGTATACACTTTCTCTCTCTCTCTCTCTTGCTCTTGATTCTGTCTTGGAGAACCCAGACTAATACAAGTTGTCATAACAAACTACCATAGAACAGGTAGCTTAGACAACACAAGTTTATTTCTCACAATTGAAGCTGAGAAGTCCAAGATCAAGGTGGCAGCCAATTCAGATCCTGGTGAAGACTCTCTGGCTTGCAGACAGCCATCTTCTCACTGTGCTTTCAAATGGTGAAGGAAGAGAGAGTCCTCTGGTGTCTGATGTCTCTTCTTGTAAGGACACTAATTCTATCAGATTGGGGTCCCACCCTCATGACTTTGTTAAATTTATTACTTTCTTACTCCAAATATAGCTACCCTGGGCGGGGGTTAGGGCTTCAACATTTTAATTAGGAGGGTGAGGACATACATTCAGTCCATAACAAATACTAACTTAGAAAAACTGCTTTTTAAAGCATTCTTGTTCTAGGAACATTTTAATCTACACATGTTCATGGGTCTTTGGCATGCAGGTTACTGTGACCTCTGTTTGAAGCACCAAGTCAGCTTTTCTCCACCTTCTGAATTGTTTGCGCTATACCACTCTTTGTATCAGTTATAATTACAGCACAGTAAATGTCATCCCTAGGCCAAGAGTCCAGTTGCAAACATTAAGACATTTTAAGTCTTACAGATCTACATTCCTAATCTTTAGTAACACTTATATTGCTTTTTAAAGTTACTTTTTCAAACAAGGGGGGTGGAAATAGGAGGGAGGTGGGGAGGGCTGGGGGTGGGCTGGGATGGGGTAAAAGGCAGAAAACTGTACTTGAATAACAAAAGAAAAAAATAAAGTTACTTTTTCATAGAAGAGGGTAAAGGGGCAATAAATGGTGATGAAAGACTTGACTTTGGGTGATGAACACTCAATACAATATATAGATGATGTATTGTAGAATTGTGTGCCAGAAATCTATGTAATTTTATTAACCAATGTCACTCCAATATATTCAGTAAAACCTTTTATTTTTTAATATATTTTATTGATTATGCTATTACAGTTGTCCCATTTCTCCCCCATCATTCCCCTCCACCCTGCATACCCCCTCCCACCCACATTCCCCCCCTTTAGTTCATGTCCATGTGTCATAAATTCTTTAGCTTCTACATTTCCCACACTATTCTTGCCCTCCCCCTGTCTATTTTCTACCCACCATCCATGCAACTTATTCTCTGTACCTTTTCCCCCCTCTTCTCCTCCCACTCCCCTGTTGCTCACCCTCCATATGATCTCCATTTCTGTGGTTCTGTTCCTGTTCTAGTTCTTTGCTTAGTTTGTTTTTATTTTTATTTTAGGTGTGGTTGTTAATATCTGTGAATTTGCTGTCTTTTCACTGTCCTATTTTTTATCTTCTTTTTCTCAGATAAGTCCCTTTAAAATTTCATAGAATAAGGGCTGGTGATGAACTCCTTGAACTTGACCTTATCTGAGAAGTGCTTTATCGCCCCTTCCATTCTAAATGACAGCTTTGCTGGATAGAGCAATCTTGGATGTAGGTCCTTGCCTTTCATGACTTGGAATACTTCTTTCCAGCCCCTTCTTGCCTGTAAGGTCTCTTTTGAGAAATCAGCTGACAATCTGATGGGAACTCCTTTGTAGGTGACTGTCCCCTTATCCCTTGCTGCTTCTAAAAAGTTGTTTTTTTAGGAACTGTGCTCATACCAACACCAACACCTATCACTCATTATTGTGAAGTCACATCTTAAGAAATAAAGACTAAGTCTGTGTTAAATTTCTTTGCCTCCTTCTTAACTGGTTTTGTAAGTCTCTCAGACTAACATTGACTGAGTTGGTTTCAAGTAAATATTTCTTCCCCAAGTGGGACTTTGTTGTAGAAAAATAAAGTATAATGTAAGACTTCATAATGATTAAAAAATATGGAGACTTTTTTTCTGAGGGAAATATTTTGGGGAAAACTGCATTTGCAATCCTTAAATATCTGTTGGCTGAACTTTGTCTCCTCTCTGGACACTAGCACTTCTCTCTCCTGGAACTTGTCAAGATTCCTATCTGCACAATACTGAATGTTTACATCCCCCTAAGTTCATATGTTGAAACTCTAAACCTCAGTGCAGTGGTATTAGGAAGGGGGCCTTTGGGAGGTAACTGGGTCATGAGAGTGGCGCCCTCGTAAATGGGATCAGTGCGCTGATAAAAGGGATGCCAGTGATCCCTTTTGCTCTTATTCCACCATCTCAGGCTACAACAGGAGGTTGGCAGTCTGCAGCCCTAGACAGGGGCTCTCACCAGAACCTGATTGTGCTGACACCTGATCTGTACTCTAGCTCCCAGGGCTGTGAGGAATAAATTTATATTGTTTATAAGCTGCCCAGTTGGTGGTATTTTGTTATTTAGCATTATGAATGGCTAAGACACCATCTTCCCTATCCCCATTTTGGAAAACCCATTTTGATTATTTGTTTAGAAAGGAGGCTTGTGCATCTACATGACACTAAAATAACAACAAGAACATCAGAGAACATTTTTTGAGTCCTTATTATGCACCAGGCACTCTGCTAAGGGCTTTTGAACTATCTTATTAAATCCACATAACAACCCACTGGTGGTACCAACAGATAAAATATTCTCCCTGTATCTCCTCACATTATCTCCCTTCTTTGTATGTCTATCTCTGTTTCCAAATTTCTCCTTTCTTCAGGACACTAGTAATATTTGGTTAAGAGTGCACCCTACTCCAGTATGCCCTCATCTGAATTAATTACACCTTCATCAACTCCATTTCCAAATAAGATCATATTCTAAGGTACTGGGAGTTAGGACTTCAACATATGAATTTTGGGTGGACACAATTCAACCCATAATGCTCACATTAAACTTTGTACTACATATCATAATTACTTCATATTTAATGTTCTTATTCTTCCAGAATATTAATTAAAAAGACAATCTTCTCCAGTTAAATAATTACTCAGAATGCTATACAGTTTACATAAATCTACTTTTAGGCAGAATGTCCAGTTGAGGAAATAATTGAGGGGAAAAGCCCTCTCTCTAAATAGAACAGCTAGGAAAACTTCAACGTGGCACGTGAACTCAACACTGGCACATGGTGAGGTAAGCTTTCTATTTCCCTTCTACAGTGTGGCCTCCATGTTAACTCTCATGGTCATGGTGCCTGAAGCTCTTTGCCTACCATGCAGACTTCATTTTCTCCTCTCCCAGGCCTCTCTGCCTTCATTAGACATCTGTTATCCCTACATAAATACAAGTCCTGTCCCCCGCCAACAAGTCCCATGTTTATTAGTTCCTATGAACTGACTATAGAACTGTGGATATAATAGCTGATTAATTTTTGTTCTTTTCCCTTCATTAACTTTTTAGATGTTGTTTGAAGCCATATCTAAACATATAATCAGTCTCTCATGTCTAATTAATATAATATAATTAATTTGGGGATAACTTTGGAAATAAAAAAGTTTCTTTCATCAGAATATTCCAAATAAAATGTGAGCAAAGGACTTTGGCTCCTTACCTGATCTTTCCCTACAGGATTTTCTGTAATCAATTGGTTTTGGTCAGGGACCTCTCTGATCACCATGCTTTTCTTTCAAAATAGCAATTGCTTCATTTTGTAAAAATTACACACACATAATTTATACTTCTTGTAAAAAACTCATAAAATATAAATATAAAGGTATAATAACTGCCTTTTATTCTTTGTATAGCCTTCCAAACTTTTTCTATATACATATAAGCATGCATATATTTTATAAAATGATGCCATGAATGTACAGACTATTTGTAACTATCTCTTTCCACAGAGAAATGCAGCCAGAACATACTTTTTTTTGTGGACAGAGAAAGCTTCATATTATCTTTTTAATAGCTGCATGCTATTCCTTATGTAGTTACAGCATGATGCATTTAACAGATTACCCTCCTATCTTGATCTATGGCATTTTCCAGGTTTCACACTGATTTTTACCTTTTTCTTAGATATCAACTTTTTAGGTTCAAACTGCATGTTTTAGCAATAAAAATAGAAACCCAGGGCACTGATGCTTGAGCCCTAACTCCTAACGGGTCACATCCTCTACGGGGTGCCACCCTTTTTCCACTGTGAAACATTATTTGAACAGATTCTCAAAATAGCACTCCCTCTTTTTAGCATGCCAGCGTCTCACTTGTGTTATCTGGCCCTCCCCAGTGGCCAGCAAGAATTCTCAACCCCTCGGCCTCGGAGTCTCTCTGTCCCTGCGCCAGACCAGACTTAGCAATCGGGGCATGATGTCAGGTTGCTGCAGGCAGTTGGACCTTTGGAAGAGCAAGTGGGAATGCAGACTTGTGGAGCCGGCCAGCTCCCTGTCTCCACCCATAGCAAGAGATCCTGGTGTTATGCATAGAAGTGTTCTGAGTGGGGGGATGAAAGGTCAGGGGTACAGACGGATGGGGCCCTCGAAACCCCATCTAATTAGCTTCCATTTTGGACTTGCTGTTACTTATAAGTTACATGGGAGACTGAGGGAGGTTATAGATTTTTCAATTCTCTAATTATCACTAGACATAGCACAACTTAGTAAAAGAGCATGGGCTTCAGAATCAGACAGTCTTTTCAGTTCAAGACTAGATCTGCGACCTGATACTTCAGGCAGTCAATAAATACTTAACTGAGTAAATGTGTTAAGCGCTTATCTGTGATTTTCCATTTCCCCAGATGTGAAATGGGGATGACAATAGCACATGTCACAGGGCTGTTGTGAGGACTATTTGATGAATACATAATTAGCATACAAAATATGCTCCATAAAGTAGGGCTGCTACTTTATTACTCTCAGAAGAAAAGTTAGAGCTCTTCTTACCAGAATCTGTTTTACAGTCCCCTTTGCCACATTTATTTGTTCAAAACATTCTGTTAAATAGGCCCTGCGATAAGTGCTGGGGAAACGTGTTCAGGGCTGCAATCTAGAAATATCTATTCACTCATGTTTTGAACACATATTTTCTTGATTATCAGATTTTTTATTGTATTTTTAAATTTTATTTTATTTAATTTATTCATTTTATTCTTTTAATTGATGTAGTTTTTCCATTACCGTTATCCCCCTTATACCCCTTCCCACCTCCGCCCACCCCCTCCCTGCAGAACACCCCTCTCAGCAGAACGTAAGCCCTGGGAGGAGAGGCGCTTTGTCGTCGCCTCACGGTTTGCTCTTCATTGTCCAGGAGGACTCTACCGGCCACAGAGTCGGTACTCAATAATGTGTTATGTGCAGGAATGCGTGAGCGAATTTCTGTTGCTTTAAAATCTCCAGGAATAAAAATTCTGAACCCAAAATTGGCACATTCTAGGATAGATGGGAAAAGTTATTTTTATGTTGGGCTAAATTTTAAAAAATTAATAGAATAAGACCTGGTGAGATGGTAGAGTCGGTCTCCACTAGAAGAGTGAAGTGAATAAGACTCCGGTAGCAGGGAATTTAAAAACTTATTTGTATTTAGAGACACAATTGATGAGTTGCTTTTCCACAATCCCTTAAGTAAGACCTGTTGGTGGATAGGGTGAGTGTTACAGTCAGGAGCCTGGCTTCACATCCCTGCCCCACCACTAATTAGCTGTGTGACCACAGACAAATTAGATAATGGCTCTGAGCACCTGTGAGTGAGACATGCTCCCCGAGTCTGCTCCAGAGTAACTGCTCAGTACATGTTAATGAACAATTATTCTTTTTATTCCACTAAAAAGATTTTTAAGGGCATACCATAGCCAGTGAGAAAGATACTGGTAGCTGAAACCTAGCACAGTGCTCAGTGTTTCAGATGTCAGTGGGAGAGTTGGACCCCTCCAGGAGTTTCTGATTCAGTAGTTCTGGTGGGGCCTGGGAATTTGCATTTCTAACAGTTAGGTTTCGAGGTGATGCTGATGCTGGTGTGGAGGCCACACTGTACTTGACAGTGGTTAAATACACCAACTCTAACGCCAGACCAGCTGCGTTCAAGTCCTAAGTACATCTCCCAAGATATGTGATCTTGATCGGGTTGCTTAAGCCCTCTGGCCTCAGTTCCCTCCTCTGAAAGTAGAGCTAATAATAGCACCTTCCTCCAGAGGTCATTAGGAGGTTTAAATGAGGTTTCACACACTCTAATTGTTTAAGACACACTGATTGTTGTTATAAAAAAACAATGAAAATGAACTCACAACAGTGCTATCCAGAAGAACTTTCTGGGATTACGGAGAAGTTCTATTCTGTGCTGTTCTGTTCTGCAGCAACAAGCTACATGTGACTATTGAGCACTTGGAACGTGGCTAGCACAATTGAAGAGTTGAATGTGTGATGTCTGTTAATTTTAATGAAATTGAATTTATTTATTTATTTAATATATTTTATTGATTATGCTATTACAGTTGTTCCATTTCTCCCCCATCATTCTCCTCCACCCTGCACACCCCTCCCACCCACATTCCCCCCCTTTAGTTCATGTCCATTTGTCGTAAGTTCTTTAGCTTCTACATTTCCCACACTGTTCTTGCCCTCTGTCTATTTTCTACCCACCATCTATGCTACTTATTCTCTGTACCTTTTCCCCTTCTCTCTTCCTCCCATGCCCCTGTTGCTAACCCTTCACATGATCTTCATTTCTGTGGTTCTGTACCTGTTCTAGTTGTTTGCTTATTTGCTTTTGTTTTAGATGTGGTTCTTAATAGCTGTGAGTTTGCTGTCTTTTCACTGTCCTATTTTTTATCTTCTTTTTCTTAGATAAGTCCCTTTAACATTTTATATAATAAGGGCTTGATGATGATGAATTCCTTTAACTTGACCTTATCTGAGAAGCACTTTATCTTCCCTTCCATTCTAAATAAAACTTTGCTGGATAGAGCAATTTTGGATGTAGGTCCCTGCCTTTCAAGACTTCAAATACTTCTTTCCAGCCCCTTCTTGCCTGGAAGGTCTCTTTCAAGAAATCAGCTGATAGTCTGATGGGAACTCCTTTGTAGGTGACTGTCTCCTTATCCCTTGCTGCTTCTAGAATTCTCTCCATTTTAATCTTGGCTAATGTAATTATGATGTGCCTTGGTGTGTTCCTCCTTGGGTCCAAGTTCTTTGAGACTCTCTGAGCTTCCTGGACTTCCTGGAAGTCTATTTCCTTTGCCAGATTGGGGAAGTTCTCCTTTATTATTTGTTCGAATAAGTTTTCTACTTGTTGCTCTTCTTCTTCCCCTTCTGGGACCCCTATAATTTGGATGTTGGGACATTTAACGAGTCCCGGAGGTTCCTAAGCCTCTCCTCATTTTTTTGAATTCTTGTTTCTTCCTACTTTTCTGTTTGGTTGTTTGTTTCTTCCTTCTGGTCCACTCCATTGATTTGAGTCCCAGTTTTCCTTCCATCTCTATTGGTTCCCCATGCATCTTCCTTCATTTCACGTATTGTAGCCTGCATTTTTTCATCTAATTTGTGAGCAAAATCAACCAATTCTGTGAGCATCCTGATCACCAGGTCTTTGAACTGTGCATCTGATAGGTTGGCTATCTCTTCATGGCTTAGAGGAATTGGCTCTGGGGCTCTGATTTGTTTTCTGATTTGAGCCATTTTTGGTGTTTTTTTTGTTTTTTGTTTTTTTTTTTTGGTTTGGTTTTGGTCTGGTCGCGGTTATTACGTAGTGAGGGATGGAGCCTTAGGTGTTCCTCAGGGCGGGGCAGCCCAGTCGCCGGGTTGTGACGCTGTATGTGGGGGCGGGGTCTGAGAGGGAACAATGGCGCCTGCTCCGCTCTCTCTTGGATTCCAGTCCCTTCCACCACTTCCCCTTCTCCTGCATTATCTGTGTGCATCAATGTGAGACCACCTGGTCAGCCAGCTGCCTTGTGTGGCCTCACTGGGTCTGCACAGTTGCCACCCTGTGCCCGGGGTCCGACAGCCGCCGCCTGTGGGCCTGCCAGCCGTCTGCACACTTGGGAACCGCCAGCTGCTGCTGCTTGCGTTCCTGGGTCTGCACTTCCACTTTTTCCTGCCGAGACTCCGCCCTTCTTACCGGTCTGGATGAATGGTTGTTGAACTTCCGTACAGTTCAATTTTCTATTAGCTATGGTTGTTTTCTTGTTTCTAAATACTTGTTGTCCTTAATTTTGGTTATGAGAGGAGGCATAGTGTGTCCACCTACGCCTCCATCTTGGCCAGAAGTCCCCTTCCTTCCTTCCTTTCTTCCTTTCTTCCTTCCTTCCTTCCTTCCTTCCTTCCTTCCTTCCTTCCTTCCTTCCTTCATATATCTTTCCAGTACCTGCTATAGGCCAAGCACTTTTCTAAGTAATGGTAATCAGCAATGAAAAAAAGAGACCAAAAAAACCTCAACTTTACCCTCATGGAGCTTCTATTCTAGTGGATGATATATGTAAAAATATATACAAATATATTTACAATATATATACAAATAATATAAGCAGTAAAAACATACAAACTTAAAAACAAAAATCAGGCTAATGTCATTTATATGCTTATGCTGTCTATTGTTGTTTTGTTTTGTTTTGTTTTGTTTTTTTACTCCTTTCCATTACGTTGGGAAGCATTTTCTAATTTCTGGGTTCTTTAAATAGGTCTGTCCTTACATCCATTGTCTGCTGAGTCAACACATGAAGATCTTTGGGGTAAAGGGAAAAGTAAATACTTAGTAATGTCTTCAGGAACTTTAGCCTGAGGTGTGATATTCTGAAGAGACTGATTGTACTGCCCAGCTATGACCCTTGGATTATCCTGTCTGGAGCCGTAGAATCCCAAGTCCAAGACTCACTGTTCATATCTCAGAGTTTACTGAGTCTTCAGGCATCCTCATTTCATCTTACAACTCTGAAGTATATATTTTAGATCTTAACACTAAAGTTTCTGGAGTCATCAGGACCCATATTTTTTGTGGTCTATCTCCTTCTATTCTTGTATGACTAATATGGCTAATTACTCTGCCCCTTTGCAGGTTCAGATGACAAAGATCTAAAATTTAAATCCTGAAAGAGGTTTCTAAGTCAGAGTAGTGAGAAGCATAGGGGAGAGGGGAGCAACACTCATACTGTGATGGAGTTTGTAGTGGCTAGACAGAAAGAGCGAGGAGAGACCTTTGTCCTCTACCGTGACCTGAGCCATGGCCATGGTCCTTTCCATTTCACATGGAGCCCCTCTATTCTTGTCTCTTCTTGTCCTTGTTCCTCCTCTCTCTCTTAAAGGATGTTCCTCCACATCCTTTTCCCCATAGGGTCTGCAAAAAAAGGAGAAAGAGCCCATATGTTCTCAACACATCAAGGCAAACTCTTGCCTAAGGTGGGAATAAAAGAACAAACCCATGAATGAATGAAATTGCTGGGTAGACAGAAGTATTCTGTTGATGGGCCCTAAGGCAAATCACCAAAAGCAATGATTTTTCTTCTATTATCTAGGGTAGCCAAGGACAATGTTGATTGGTTGCTTGTATTTGTCCATCAAAGGCTTGAGCCAGGATGGAGTCTAGAAATGAAGAAGCATACTGTGTGACAGACAGCACCAGAGAGATACATGTATGGAAGAGAACAGCCAACTTGCCTGGCTGCTTTGAAATTTTACTACTGATAATTTCAATGACATCTCTGCTTCTCTTTCTTTCTCCCCACATTTGTCACTGCATCATTCACACTCACAGTACATTCACATTGCTAATAGTTCTACACAAAATACAACTATTAGCAATGAAAGGCTTTGCTACTGGACTAAGTGACAGTATAATATAGTATAAGAGTGTGTGGGCCAGCACTGTCCAATAGAAATAGAATGAAAGCCATGAATGTATGTAATTGAAAATTTTCTAGTAGTCACAGTAAAAAAGACAAAACTAATTTTAATCATGTCTTATTGAACCCTGAGTATCTAAAATATCATTTCAATACGTAAAATTGTTATTGAGATATATTATATATTTTGTACTGTCTTCAAAATCTAGCACGCATTTTACACTTACAGCACATCTTAATTATGACCGACCACATTTGAAGTGTTCAATAACCACATGGGTTAGTAGGCACTGTTTTGGACATGGCAGATGTGAGCTCTGCAGCCAGAGTGCGTAGGAATGTAATCTTGGAAGTTATATAACCTCTGTGTTTCAGTTTCCTTATCTATAAACTGAGGAAATGATAGTTCCTACCTTGCTTAGAATTGTTATGAGGATTAAATGAGCATTTAGAATGTCATCTGACATAGTAAATGTTAGCTCCTATTGTCATCAGATAATATGTTTAACTACATCCTTTTAAGGACCGAAGCACTCTTTCAGTAAGATCTACTCTGAGTTTTCTAAATGGGGACTGTATATCTAATATCTTGGAGTGATAAAAGTCATATGCCACTTCAGAACTTCTACCTCACTTCAAAATTATCAGGAACAGTTTGATCTTGAGCTGTGCTTTCACAAAGCTCGGTAACCTATAACTTGACAAATTTCTTTATACTATTAAGTCTGCAAATAGATTCTCATTGAATTTTCCATATAAGCAGTATCATATTTTTATTAGGATATTCACAGTTATAAAATTATCCCAGATTGTTTTTTGATGAGCCCTTAAGAGATTAAATTCATACTTCATTACAGTAAGAAGATAGCACTGTTTTCTTGAAACTATGGCCTATAGCCATAAATTCATATTAATATCACAGGATATATTTGAGGGCCTATGCACCATGATATGTAAATTATTATTTGGGGCACTGATATGACAGCGTTTGAATAAACAGTGGAATAATTCTCCAATAGTTGTTTTGGGCCACTCAAAAAGTTTATCTTAGATGATTTCAAATCTCAAATTCTTTCATTCATTTATGTATTCATACTTTTATTCATTCAACTGTTTATTCAATATGTATTGAGGGCTTACTATGGGCCAGAAACTTGGCTAGACAATGAGGAATCAATGATTAGCAGAACCCACAGTCCCTGCCCTCATGAGCTTCCAGTTCAGTAGGGGAGGAAGACATTACTCAAATAATCACACAAATAAAATTGCCTACTAGTGTAATTGCTATTAAGAAGAGAAAAGGTTGCTTTGAGAGTCTATGAGGAGGACATTCAATTTGGTCAGGAAAGCTTTCCCCAAAGAAGTGCTGACTGGACTGAGAACTGGAAGAGTAAGAGGAGTTAAGTAGGTCGTGGTGGTAGCGGAGCAATTGCATTCCAATGGAGGAAACAGCATGAGCAGCAGCCCTGAGATGGCAGGCTAATGATGAAGGGAGAGACTGAAAGAGAACTGGGGGCCTGAAACAGAGGGAGGGCAGGCAGGCCGAAGTTTGGCTGGAGAAGCTAGTAGGATCAGACCTCCTAGGTGCTTGACAACCATGGTAAGGATTTTATATTCATTTGAAGAGCATTGGGGAAGCTGTCACTGGGTCTCTCAAACTTAGGGATGCTTTCCTTTGCTGGGTTGATCCTCACTTTGATTCCTGGTAATTATGATGAAATAAAAGTGTCAGGACACCAAGACATGGAGACCAGGCATAAAGTGACACAGGCCCTTTATTCCCAACAAGTGCAACCCAAAACAACAGCCACACTAACTCCTCCGTGATCTGCCCTTTAGCAGCTCTCACTCAGTTATCCAACCAGGTCTGAGACTCAGACTTTGTGTTTCTCTGCTGGGGCTTAGGAGAACAGACGATAGAGCTGTTTTGACCACAGCTTAGAGTTGGACTCCTGAAGAGACCGCCTGTTTCAGAAAAGGAAGTAAGACCTGACATTTTAAGTTAGACCAATGAGTCTCAATTCTGAAGAAGAGGCAAATAGGAAAGACATGATCAGATTTGCCTTTTGAAAAGATAACTATAGATACAATATGGAAAAAAAAGGGTTAGAAGAGGTTATGAGAGGATGCAGGGAGACAAGAATTCCATTGCTATCTTCTAGGTGAGAGGTGATCTTAAACGAGAAAACAAGTAGATACATTTAATAGGTAGGTAGGAGTTTAAACCAGAGGATTTAGAGATGGATTGTATAATGAAAATAAGGGAGAAGGAGACGTCACAAATAACTCCTAGAATTTTAGGCTGTATAACTGGATGGATAATTACACCCTTCTTCAAGATATAGAGCGTGAAGTGAACAAGATTTGAGGGAAAAAACTTGGGAGTCCATATTTTGACTTGTGGAATTTGAGATGCCTCAAAGATATCCAAGAGAGAATGGAAGCAGTGAGTGTTAAGGGCTGGGACTGGAGATAGACGCTCTCCAAGATGCTTCATGGATGTTTTCAGTCTGGAAGTTTCAATCTGGATGTTTATATTGGTTTATAAAGTACTCTGGAATATTTTTTGAGGCATTTCTTCCCTTTATTTTCTCTGTTTCTTGTTTCTACAACTCCTGTTATTCAGGTGTTATCTTTTTTCTCTTATTTTATTTCCTTTTTTTGCAATATTTTTAGAAGATTTTTCTCATCTGTCATCCAACAGTTTTACTGAGTATCAGAAAAAAAAAAAAGAAAGAAAGAAATATAGGCTTGACATAATGGAAAGACATTTAAAAATGATCAGATAAACCTGTCTTGTGATTGACACTGCTATGGACTTGACTATGTCCCCACCAAAATATATGCGTTGAAACCTAAATCCTAGCTTGGTAGTATTAGGAGGTAAGGCCTTTGGGAAGTGATTAGGTCATGTGGATGGGGCCCTGATAAATGAGATTAGTGACCTCAGAGCCCTGACTGGCATGGCTCACTTGGTTGAGCATCCTCTCACAAAAGGAAAGGTCATCGGCTTGATTCCTGGTCAGGGCACATGCTAGGGTTGTGGGCCTGGTCCTGGTTGGGATGTGTGGGAGAGGCAGCTGATCGATGCTCCTCTCATACATCAATGTTTCTCTCCCTCTCTCTCCCACCATTCCTTTATCTCTAAAAATAAATAAAAAGAGTCTTAAAAAAATATATGAGAGACCCCAGAGAGCTCCCTTGTTCCTTCCACTATGTGAAATATTTTTTCATGTAATTGAAAAATCCATTTATTTATTCATTCAATGATATTCATCAAGCATTATTTGCTAAGCCCTGTTTTAGGTCCCTGAAATACATTAGTGAATAAAACAGTCCAAGATTTATGACCTGGTTAGAGCTTAAACTCTAACAGGCAGAAATAGATGACAAACAATAACCATGTTTAAAAGATAAGCGCTGAGGCCCTGGCCACATGGCTCAATTGGTTGGAGTGCTGTTCTATGCACTGAAAGGTTGCTGGTTTGATTCACAGTAAGAGCGCATACCTAGGTTGTGGGTTTGATCCCTGGGTGGGGCATGTACAGAAGCCAAACAATTGGTATTTCTTTTTCTTTCTCTCTTCTTTCTTCTCTCCCTCTCTCCCAAATCAATGGAAACATATCCTCAGGTAAGCATTAAAAAAAAAAAAAAAAAAAGAATGCCCTTAAGAGATAAGTGCTATGGAACATGAGAAAATCAGTGTGCGGTAAAGGGAGGTTCAGAGTGCTGGGTGGGAGTCAGGGTGAACTATTTAAAAAGTGGTCAGGAAAAGACCTTATTGAGTAAGGAACTTTGAGAAAAGACTTGAAGGAAATGAAGGTAGCTCTAGTTTAGGCACAAATAGATATAAGATCTCACATGATATTAAGACTTATCTTTCTCTGAGCCCTGTGATGCTTCATTCTCAGGCAGAGTCTCCCCATGTTGGGGATCAGATGTTCCTACTAATTCTAGGATTGTGTTTTACCAGTTTTTCAACTCTAGTACAAAGGAGAAAGAAAGACTCATGCAACTCAATAGCAAAAACAAAAACAAAAACAAAAAACAAACCCTCACAGAAATAAACCCACTAAAAATGGGCAAAGGACCTGGACAGACATTTCTCAAGAAAAAATATGCAAATGGTCAACAAGTACATGAAAAGGGGCCCAACATCACTGATCATCAGGATAATGGAAATCAAAACCACAGTGAGACATCACCTCACACCTGTTAGAATGGCTGTTATCAAAAAGACAAGAGATAGATAACAATTGTTGGTGAGGATGTGAAGAAAGGGGAGCACTTCTGCACTGCTGGTGGAAATGTAAATTGGTATAGCCATTACAGCCATTACAGAAAACAGTGTGGAGTTTCCTCGAAAAATAAAAATGGAATTACCTTATGATACAGCAATCCCATCCAAAGGAAACAAAATCAGTATCTTGAAGACGTATCTGCACCTCCATGTTCACTGAAGCATTATTCACCGTAACCAAGATATGGAAATAATCTAAATGCCTGTCTATGGAGAAATGAATAAGGAAATGTGATATATATGCATAGATACAGGTACATATACATATAATATGATAAATATGTTATGTATCCATATATGTCTATATCTATGCATCTACACACACACACACACACACACATGATATAATGATATTCAGCCTTAAAAAGAAGGAAATCCTGTCATTTGCAGCAGCATGGATGAACCTGGAATACTTATGCTAAGTGAAATAAGCAAGGCAGAGAAAGGCAAATATTGCCTCTCATTTATAAGTAGTACCTAAAATAGTCAAACTCATAGAAGTAGAAAATAGAATGGTAGTTGCCGAGGCCTGGGTGAGGGGAAGATAGGGAATTGTTAATTAAAGGGAATAAACTTTGAGCTATACAAAATTAATAGGCTCTGGAGATCTGTTACAATACTGTAAACAATATAGTAAGTAGGACTGTATTGTACACTTGAAATTTGCTAAAAGAGTAGATTGCAAGTGCTCCTACCATAAAAAAGTAAAAAAAAGGATAATCATAACTATTGAGGTGATGAATATATTAATTAGCTTAATTGTTGTGATTATTTCAAAATGTATTGCATGTATGAAAACATAAAGTTGTACACCTTAAATATATAAAATTTCTATTTGTCAATTATACCGCAAGAAAACTAGCAGGAAAAAAGAGAAAAAGAGTCATTGTTCCAATAATTTCAACAAAAGTTACAGGTTTAGATCTCACTGGCTGGCTTGGATCATGTGACAATCCTTGATCTAATGCCCACGTTTGATTGGCCAGTTTTGGATTATATTCTTACCTCTGAAGTTGGGGCGGGGGGAGCAGGTAGATAATCAGAGAGACTGAGAGTGAGGGTGAGTTGTTCCTTGAAGAATAACTGGGGTGCCAGAAGAAAGAGGGATAAGATCTGAGCAAGCCAAGCAAAGCAAAAAGCCCAAGGATGTCCATTATGGGGTCGGAGGGAGAAGGCAGCAGCATTCTTCCAGCTGCTTCAGGTGCTCCTTCACCATTGGCCCCCAGGTGAGTAGTTACTACTACCAGGTTACATTTAATAAGAGGTTCCATTTCCTTCAGCTCTGTTTAAGCAAAGCTACTTATAACCCATTTAACTTGCAAGTTTTCAAAGGTGCTGGCTCCCAGATGATTTTATTTGCTGATAATCTTTAGGCTGCAAGATCAGTAAGAAGAGTGACCACTCCTCATTTCCCAGGTATTATATAGTTACCGAGTAGGTAATTAAGTTCACGTGATTTAAAGTGGCCTTGGCCATTCGCTTTTATTTCATTTTTTGCTTTTGTATCTTCAGACTCTGCATAGTTCATTGAGTGTTGATGCCTCTCCAACTTTCCCTCTCTAGATCTCTTTTGGTAATTTAAGATGGGAATTTGAAGATCCTGTAATTACCACTGCATATCTTCGATGAAACTTTCTCTTAATGATTCTGTCAACTGGATTTATATCCTATTGGAAGGGCAAAAGAGATACTACTTCTATCCAAAAGTTAATGACTTTAAAGCAGCTCTGGTTGACCACACTCAGAAAAATGAGTTTGAAGAAAGTGATTTCATGACTTAAAAGTAAAAGTTGCAGATACTGCTTCAGTGTGAGCCTCTAAAAGGGTCACTATTAGACGGTGCTGTGGTCTACATTTTTTGAAAGGTTCAAGTTGACATTTGACACATGCACAGATGCACCTGTACTCTAATATAAAAAGAGAATCTCTACCAGGAGCATCAATAACACCAAGTCAAAAGTCTAATTGACATTTTTTTCCTGTTTAAAATTTTTTTTTTACATTTATTGAATTTAGAGAGAGAAGGGAGAGAGAGAAACATTGATTTGTCATTCCATTTACTTATGCATTCATTCATTGATTCTTGTATGTGCCCTCACTAGCATTGAACCCACAACCTTGGTGTATCAGGATGATGCTCTAAGAAACTGAGCTACTGGCCAGGGTCCAGCTGACTTAAGATGCACGTGCCCCCACTTTAGTCCACAGACCAGCACTCAGTCCATGAGCCACACCAGCCAGGCCACATGCCCCCTACTTTAAACACATGACGATTTCCTCCTTTTCTTTAAACTTCCACCTCCTAAATTCTCAGTATTTTTATTTCATGAAAAAATATTTTTTCTTTGTTTTAAAGATTTTATTTACTTATTTTTAGAGAGAGGGGAAGGGAGGAAGAAAGAGAGTGAGAGAAACATTGATATGTGAGAGAAACATCAATCCGTTGCCTCCCGCATGCCCCCAACTGGGGACTTGGCCCACAACCCAGACATGTGCCCTGACTGGGAATCAAACCAGTGACTTTTGGTTTGTAGGCCAGCACTCAATCCACTGATCCATACCAGCCAGGACTAGAAAATATTTTTTTAAGTAACCTTTGCAAAATCCTGAAAATGTCACTAGAATAACCAGGGTAGTCCCTTCTCCAGGTAGAGTGACCTTATATAACACTCTGTTCTCCAGTTTCCTCATCTGTGAAAGGAGAGTAACAATAGTACGTACCTTAGAGGCAGGCAGGACCTGCTATCCACCACTGCATCATTGTACCAAGCGGACAAACTAAAGCAAAGGTGGAGTGACTGTTATTAGGGTAACTGACGTGGCTGATGTTGGTGAAGCACAGTCGCACAAAGGCAGGCCCTGTTCAGCTTTTTTATTTAAAGAATGTAGTCCATGTTATTCCTAGGGCTGATCCATTTGCATCGCAACCCCTGCTTCTCACCCCTCACCCAGGGTGTGTTCTATACATGGCTGAAAGCGAACCAGCTAATTCTCTTTGAGCCTGAGTCCTGCCCCACCCCCACCCGCTTGCCATTTGAAGATGGTCTGTGGGCACAGAGCTCATTTCTGGAATGCTGGAAGAGCTAAATATTTGCCCAGTGGGCGCCGCACCAAAGGAGGCCCCAGCCTTTTAGCTTTGATGGTTGCTTCAGGGCAGGATTTTGCAGATCTATCTTGCTGCACACTGAACCATAGAGATAGACTTCTCAGCTTTAGGAAGACAAGCCAATTCATAAACTGCCTTTACCTAAATTGAATCAATTTTCCGAGACTGCACCAGGTTCTTGATTTCAAGTGTAATCCTTTCATGTTACTCCTGTAAATGAACTATGACCACAGAAAGGTCAAGGGCTGTAGATAAAATTCAGATTAATTTTGAAGTAAGGGATTATCTCAACCAAATTTGAAGAGGTTCATTCCTTTTAGCAGCTGGTGTTATATTTACATATGATATAAAAGTATTCTGTCCAAGTGCCAATCCTACAGACCTGGGGGCAGGACATAAGGTGGATTTAACCAATCAGGACATATTTTTCAGGTCAGCTCAAAGTAACTCACAGATACCTGACAACTGCAGCTGTCTGGGCCCCTGGCAATGGCAATGGTCTATGACTCACAGGGATGTTTATGCCAGAGAATGCTGCCTCTGCAACACTACCCCAGACATGCCCCAGGGGAAAGTAGTTTGGAGCAATGAATGTGAGAGGAAGATCTCTGGGCAGATTTAGTCAAACCCAGTTCCATGTCTGAGTGCAAATAGTGGTATATGGAGAGGCAGAAAATGGATGGGCTTTGGGCCCAGCCAGGCCCAGCCACAATTCTTAGCTCTGTATACTTCATATTTGGTCAGCTATTTATTCATTCATTCACTTACTCAATTATCTTTGTTCGGGATTTACTATGTGCCAGG
Organism: Glossophaga mutica; assembly: GCA_039655065.1. Taxonomy (NCBI): domain Eukaryota; kingdom Metazoa; phylum Chordata; class Mammalia; order Chiroptera; family Phyllostomidae; genus Glossophaga; species Glossophaga mutica. The sequence continues at coordinate 15,796,374 of CM077304.1, read as the reverse complement.
CACTGTGCTAGGTGTTGGAATACACACAATAAGCAGGACTGGCTACATAATTGGTGGGGTGAGTACAAATGGAAAATGCAGGGCCCCTTGTTAAAAAAAACTATGAAGAATTTCAAGATGGTGACAGCAGGGCATGGAACCAAACATGGGGTCCTTAGACTGTGCCCCATGAAGCTAGCCCTCGTGATGAGTCTTAGGATACAGGAGAACTTGTGCTCATGAAGCTGAATTTCTGATGGGAAATTACTAAATCACACCAATTACTCTAAAATCATGACTATCAGGACTGTTGAAGGACAGGAGCATGATGCTAAGAATGCCTATATGAGGGGGTGCCAGCTCAGGGCACCTCAACGAAATAGCATAGATTGGGTGGTTTAAACAACAGAGATTTATTTCCTCACAGTTCTGGAGACTGGAAAGCCAAGACCAGGGTGCCAGCTTGTCCGGTTCTGGTGAGAACTCTCTTCCTGCCTTGCAGAAAACCCATTCTGTGTCCTCACATGGCAGAAAGGTCTCTTTCTCTCCTTCTAAGGACGCTAATCCCATTGTAGGGTCCCCACTCTCATGGCCTCATCAAAACCTAAATATCTCCCAAGGCACCTCCCCAAATACCATCACTTTGGAGGTTAGGGCTTCAAGACACACATTTTCGGGAGACACAAATATTCAGTCCTTAACTCATCTCCTTGATTTGTCAAGAAGACCAAAAAAGGCTTCACCAGAAAAAGTAATGTTTAGGATAAAATTTGAATAATAAATAGGTATTCAGTAGGAAAAAATATTGCTGATCTTTAGGAGACTCCACCATTCCAAAGCCCAGTGTACAGAAATGAGCCTGAAAAGAAAAGAAAAGAAAATGCCAGTGAAGGTGAAAAACCAGGAGAGGCAAATGTCATGAGAACCAAGGGAGGGGAATGTTTCAGGAAGCACAGAAAATCCACTTTGCTGACTCCGGCAAGTGAAGATACTCTCAAAGGTTTAGTGGGACTCCTAGAATGCACCATATTTTATTCTTTCCTGGTAACTAATGATCTCTACCCAAAAGCAGGTGCATCTTTTCCTGAACAGGAAATTTAGTTCTCGATCTCAGTGCCTAGTTCAGAGAAGAAAGTTGAAGTAGAAGAGTGAAGTGGAAGAGACTCTTGTCGTAGGCGTGAGATAGTGGTCTTCTAGGGACAGACATACGAATACACATGGTGTGAAGACACCGGGTGCTGCCTCCAACTCCAGCCCCATGTCCCCACGCTCTTTCTCATTCACAGGCCCCACCCTCTGTGTGCTTTCAGCCCCCGGATGCAGCACATTGTCTCGTGCCCCCTGACCTTTGTGATGCTCTGCTCCATCTGGAACACTCCTCCATTTCCACCCTCAGGCATGGCCTTTTTGACTCTTGCTCATTCTTCATAGTTTGACTAATGGTTCCTTAAGGAGGCTCCCACCCAAAGTTGATACTCTTTTTTCCCTTGTGTGTTATCAAAACTATAATATGTAAATAAATAACAGTATAAAATATAATTCTTCTTATAGCCCCTGTCCTTTTCTTGATCCCATTTATCCTACTAATGCATCTATGAGCTAATGAAGGGGCTTCATTTCGCTGTTGACTCTTGGAAGCCAGGTACTGTGTCTGTATTCTTAGTGCTCACCAATCACCTGCTATAAGCCAAGGGAGCCCAACAATGTTCTCGTGCAAGCCTGACTTAGAGAGGAAAATGGTCGTGAAGCTTACTTAGGCCCCATTTACAATAATGATTGTAAGCACCTTTCAATTCCAGCACTCTCCTGTCACTATAACAACCCACATATCAAGAGTGTGTGTGTGTGTGTGCAGTCCTGATAATCCACCAAAGAGGACATGGCACAGCATCAAGATCAACTTTGTGCCCTGAGATCTCCTGTGACTCAGAATTCATGTATCAGATGGATTGGGTTCCTAACTGGAAGATGGGGATGAGGTGGGGCTGGTGTAGGGAATGTAAGCAGTTGGGATAAATTAGTGAAACATGTGTCAGCTTAGAGATGCACATGTCAGATTCCTGGCAAAGAATGGGGAAAGAAGGGAGTTCCAAGTTTTCTACTCTTCTGAGTTCATTCCAACACCATCTGAATGTTACACTTTCTTATGAACGTTGTTGGGTTCTAAAGATGCCGGGTTGTTTTCTGCAATCTCCACCTGTTGATGTTCCTGAACAAATTCAGAATCAGAAAACGGAAAATCACAAGACTAAGCTCCCATGGGCAGAAAGCTTGGGCAACTTACTTACCAGAGTGTATCCAGCAGTCCACAAAGTGCCCAGATAAACCAGGAGAAAGCACCAATAAAGAGGTGGGGAAGAGAGACAGGTGAAGGGAATGAGGCCAGTAAAGGCACGTTATTGAGACAATTGTATTGGGAAACTCTGGGAGACTGTAGCAAAGGCATCTCAAAACTATCTCCCTTCCCCAGAGGGGAGGAAACTCAGGTATTTATCCTCCAGTTCCCACTCACTTGGCCTGCCTAAGAAAAAGCCTTTAGGTGGAGATGACTCCTCAGGCATACACTGGAATGGTTAATGCTCAGGAGACATGGGTAGACACCAACTGGGTCTGCTATGGAGAAAGAGAAAAGCAAAGCAAAGAGGAAAAAATGAAGAGAAGAAGAAAGGAACAACTCAGCATGTGTGTGTGGTGTGTATAGACTAATGAGATCTATTAATCATTTTTAAAAATATAACAAACAGAGCTCTGACCAGTGTGGCTCAGTGGGTTGGGCATTGTTCCATAAAGCAAAAGGTTGCCAGCCCAGTTCCTGATCAGGGCACATGCCTGTGTTGTGGGTTCAGCTGCTGGTTGGGGTGTGTGATTGGGGAGCATGGAAGAGGCAATCGATTGATGTCTATCTCTCACATTGGGGTTTCTCTCCTCTTTCTCACCACTTTCCCCTCTTTCTAAAATCAATCAATCAATCGATCAATCATAGAAACACCTGCAATCAATCCCTCTGTACGACTCTTCTCTGTCTGAAGTAAGTACTACATTTATCAATTTATAAATTGTTTCTCATGCATGGCTTTCCAAATAGAACAACACATTGTAAAGTATTTATGAATAAAAATGGATTAGTAGAAGATAAAATTCCCTAAAGGGCTAAGAAACACAATAAATATACAAAAAGATATTTCACCTCATTGGTAATCAGGGAAATGCATACTAAAACCGTAAGATAACAATTTTAGGGAAATATTAAAAAGATTAACAATATTTAGTGTTGACAAAGATATGGAGGAATAGACATCACTATACATTGCTTTTGGAAATTTGTAGCAGTATGTATTAAAATTAGCAGCTCATGCCTTGGCTGGGTGGCTCAGATACGTGGAGTGCTGTCCCTGTACACGAAAAGGTTTTGGGTTTGAGTCCCAGTCAGGGGACACACCTAAGTTTCAGGTTCGAATCCCAGTTGGGATGCCTGAGAGAGGCAGCCCTCTCATCCAATGCTCCCCTCCTCTCCCCTCCCTTCCCCCTCCTTTCTCTCCTCCCTCTCCCTTCCTCTTTCTAGACACATCCTCCTGTGGTGAGAATTTAAAAAAAAAACAAAACAACAAACCTTCAGTGCTAGCAGGACTGTTGACAGGCAGATATATTGACAGGTAATTAGAGGCCTTGAAAATCCGTGGAATCGTTGTGGAAAGGATCAGAGTGGCATAAACAAGTGGTCTAAAATGGATAATACTTTGGGAATATATCCTGAAGAAATAGCCCTTCAAAAAGAAATGACACAAAATTTTTTCCAGCAGTGCCATAGAGAACTGACATAACCAAAAATTAGGGAGTGGTGAAGCAAATCATAATATACTAAGTACACTGGAATTGAAAAGGCCAAATTAGGTATCTCTTGGATCTGTGTTTGACTTCTGGCTCTTATGTGCTGATTATGTGACTTTAATGATGTTACTTAGTGTCTTTGAGCTTTAGTTTCTTCTTCTTCTTGAAATGGGGATAACAATAGTATCTAACTCACAGATTTGCTCTGCGGGTTAGAGGAATGTGCATATCACTATGGTTACTACTGCTACTTCATACTAAAATGAATGAGTGAATAGATGAATGCAGAACTCTATGAGATACCCACTAAGCAAAAAAATAGAACAGGCCATCTGTGCTTTATATTAATTATGTAAAACTTATTTACACAATGATTAAAATCAAAAGGTTAAAACATTTTGTAAATGCCAGTAGTGGGTACTTTAACATGGAATTATTTGCCTCTTTAGTTGATCTTTACTTTAAAGTTGGTTAATTATACAATTTACATACAAAATATTAAAAAGAAATCCAAAATTGCTTAAGGGTCTATTCTTTGACAATAAAAATAATGTTTTGTGATGTGCTTGGGACAATGTTTATTATGCCTCTTCCCACACCTCTCTCTCCCTCTCTCTCCCCCCTCTCCCCCCCACACCCCTCCCAGAATATCCCCACCATTTCCAAGCTGCTCATCAAGCTTATGGGTGGACGTTGCAGTCTTACCAAAATTTAGAGTCTTCTAGGGTGTCTTGCCAGAAGGACCAGGGTCCAGGCTGGTGGAGGCATGTGGAGCGGTTTCACTTAGTTTTAAAGGCAAGGACACACAGATACTGTGTACGTGTGCAGGAAAACTACATGGCTGGTTATTAATAAAAAGAGGAAGTCCAAGTTCCAAAGCAGAGCAGATAAAGCTCCTCGGAATCTGGCTCTGCCTTCTTGTCAGTGTTGACTCCTGGCACTAGGCAAGGCCCTACCATGCACCCTACAATCGGCCCTACTGGTTTCTGAATACAGCATGATGTTCATGCCCACATGCTCTTGCCTGGGCTGTTTTCTCTGTCAAGAATGTCCTTCAAGCCATGGCTGGTGTAGCTCAATGGATTGAGTGCTGGCACAGAAACCAAAAGAATGTCCTTCAAGATCCTTCAAGATCACTGTCCTTCACATCCTTCAAGATTCCTTTGGAAAATTTCTCTGATATTTCTCTTCTCTTTCTCTTCTTTTCACAGAAGATGGAATCATTGTCCACAGTACACAGCACTGGTTACATGCGTCCACAAACCACCTACCATCCTGTACTGGAACTATTAGGTTCTATGATGTGACACCCCCAAAGAGGTTATCATCCCTACCCATTTTTGTTTCTCTTTCACCCTGCAGTCACTAGTAAATAGTAGGCATCCTATTGGTTGGCAAAATGCGTGGTGAAAGAAAACAGAAAGAGAATGGCTTATTCAGTGACATCCAAGAACAATTGAATTCAGCAGTTAACTATTACACAACCAACTCTAAAATAGAATTAAAAATAAACCTAGGTCATGTTCAAACATAGTAATTTATATCACTTGATACTGATGGACTTTCTTTCCTTCCCTCTTTTCCCTCCCATTCATTTCATTCATACAACAAATTTTGACCAAGCACTTAATGTTTGCTTAGCACCATGCTATGGGTATATAAGCATCAATAAAATGTAATTCCTGCAATATTTAGATTTAGAACCTGGCACTATCACTCAATAATAACATGAGCTTTGAGGAAAACAACCTAACTGACCACAGTTTCCTCTTAAAAATAAAAAAAAAAAAACCTTGCCCTGGCTGGTGTAGCTCAGTGGATTAAGTGCGGGCCTGTGAACCAAAGGGTCACTGGTTTGATTCCCCATCAGGGCACATGCCTGGGTTGCAGGACAATTCCCAGCACAGGATGCATGAGAGGCAACCATACATTGATATTCCTCTCCCTCTCTCCTTCCCTTCCCCTCTAAAGATAAATAAATTAAAAAAATAAAATAACTTTATTTATTTCTAGAGCGAGGGAAAAGCAGGGAGAAAGAGAGGGAAAGATCGAGGTGAGAGAAAAACATCAGCCGGTTGCCTCTCATACGCGCCCCAGTCAGGGACCAAACCTGCAACCCAGGCATGAGGTCTGACTGGGAATCAAACTGGTGACATTTTGCTTTTGCAGGATGACACCCAACCAACTAAACCACACCAATCAGGGGCAGTTTCAATTGGCCTAAAGAAGAGTAATAGCCAAACTAACTATCATTTTTCAATTGGCCTAAAGAAGAGTAATAGCCAAACTAACTATCTCTTGGGTCTCTCCATTAAGGTTCCTCCATTAAGCTAGAGTAATAATTTCAATTTAGGGGGTTGAGAAGAGGGAGAATTCTCTTTAGCAGGACAGGAAAGAAAGACAGTTGTGGGTACTCTTACATGACTTTTGTTTTGTTTGTTTTGGTCCCATCACAAGGATGTTTGGCAACCTGCAGGGGAAAAAGTGTCAGATCCAAATGTAAGAGGAAAACCAAGTTAAGAAGAGAGAAAAAGCACAAGAAAGGAGTAGCAACAGGCAGGATTGTCAGGATGGAGAGAGGAAAGGGATAACCTAACCATCTGGTTGTAACTTAAGACATCTTTTTTATGCTATTGATATGGCTACTGAATGTGACTAGCGTAGAATTTGTCCAGTTAGTGAATGGATTCTATCCATGGATATAAAAATAATCTGGTGTCTTTGGAGATGTTTTGCTTAAATTTTTAAGTGCCATGTGTGAAAGTGAATTATTGAAGAAGCAAAACAGGAACAAACACAGCACTGGGTTGTACCCAAACATATGAACAAGGTTATTGTTGAATGGGGGAGATAAAATGAAACACAGAAGCTGTTAGTTTCCATATATGGGCTTGGAGCCTGACAATCCAGGGTCAGATGTCACCTCCACCACTTACTAGCCATGTAACCTTGGGTGAAATAGTGAAACTTCTATTCCTATGCTTCTTCATCTGTAAAATGAGGATAATAATACTACCTACCATATAGGATTGCTGTGCTTGATAAATTGTAACCAGTAACATTACATTAGCCCTTTTGCGAGGGAGAATTGAGAATGGTTTTCTTTTCTTTTTTTAAAAGATATTTTATTTATTTATTTTTAGAGAGGGGAAGAGAGAAAGAAAGAGAGGGAGAGAAACATCAGTGTGTGGTTGCTTCTCACATGCCCCCCACTGGGGACTTGACCTGCAACCCAGGCATGTGCCCTGACTGGGAATGGAACCCAGTCATGTGATGCTACTATGACTCAGGAAACTGCCCAGCAACCCTTTGGTTCATAGGCCAGCACTTAATCCACCGAGCTACACCAACTAGGGTGGTTTTCTTTTTATATTAAACATTTTGATGAAATAGAGCTTGAGCATTATAATTAAATCCAAATGGGATGGGGAAAGAAAGCAAAAGGGCTGAGAGAAATTTTTATTTGACTGAGCTATTGACTTGGGTAATATAATCATAATATATTACAAGCAAAGATAGCACTTCAGATTTCTGACCAGGTATTCACTGAAACCATTAGCACATTATATATCAGAAATTAAAACCTAACCTCATGAGTAAAGCAGTTTGAGCTTATATTTATAACTGCCCTGGAAGTCTATTGCTGAGATGAAAGATCTTTATTTATTAGGGGTTGAGTCAAGTTCAGGCCAATGAAAAGAAGGCACTACTCTAAGAGACGGCCTGGGATAGAAGTCTTAACTGGTCGTAGAGATGTTTTCCAGAGGAGGTATGGAGTAATGTTGAACTCGGAAGGAAGTTATATTATCCAACTGACCATAAAGTAGCTAGTTTATTTTTTAAGTGTTTTTTTTTTTCGTATTAGTATTTAAAACTTACTCTCCTATATTTGTCATAGGAAAGGCTTGAATTGCTTATCTGCATGGCAAACTGACTTTGGGCATGTCTTCTTGGTATTGTTGTCTTTCCTTTCCTAAATGCAGCTCCCACCAGTTTTCAGAGCAGTGCTACAAGCGAGGCTAAAACCAAGTGTAACTAAGGTTGCTAAGATTTTCTACTGGACCTGTACACACCAGCTACCTCAGATAACCACTATGTTTCATCAGTCCTATCAAATGTTCCCTTTAGCAAGCTAAGACAAACCCTATGGGAAAACAGGACTAAACACGGATTTGGGAATGCTACCGGTTTTATAGGAGAAAGGCCAGCCAAAAGATTGGAAAAGGCCTATTCATTAGCCTTTGGTTGGAGTTTCACAGTTGCTTCAAATTCTGGGCACTTAAAACACTTTACTCCCATCTGCAATGGATAAGTGAAGGAGAGGTTCTTTGTTCAGGGTTCAAGTACTCTTGTGACCATCCCAAAATAACCCTGAGTGTAATACAGTAGAGCCTCACGTAGCTAAACCCTCAAGCCTTGGACCTGGCATGAATGTCTCCGTAATCATCTTTCTGCCTTTCTTAGGCAGGCCAAGGGTTGGAATAACATTTTCCAACACTCAGAGTTGCATAAATCCTCTTTTTTTTTTTTTTTTTGTCTTTCCAAATCCACAAGAAGTTTCCTTGTCAAAGACAAAAGGATATAAGCTGGACTTAACAAGGACTTCTCCTCTTGATAAGTTTTCCTAGTAGCTTACACTCTTCTTTACTCAGATTTGAATCAGATTAAGTCAATCTTCCCCTTTGATTTTATTTCACCAAAGGATCTTATTTTCTTAATCTGTGAGATTTTACAAAAATTGTGATCATTTCAGCCAACCGTTCATTCACTGGGCCATGTTGCCGCTCTTCAGCCTGTATCTATTCCATCAGCCAAGTTACCCTGCTGAGTTGAGCACTAAAGAAATCTGATCATTTCCTTGGTCTCTGTTTTGGAAGATGCTGGAGTTTTACCCTTGGAGGCAGCATGAAAACAATATTTAAACTAGGTCAACAAAGAGATGGAAAGGTAAAACTGCAAATGTGTTGTTTAGAACCACCTCAGGGTACAGCACAGGAAATGAAAAAGGGTGTTGTGAAAGTTGGGCAGTTTCCTGAGTCATAGTAGCATCACGTGAAAATATGTGCATACAGAACAGTGTGACTTTGACACCAAAAGGATGGAACTACAGCAATAACACTGAATATTTGGGCAATGAAACTTTACGTCATTTATTTTGTCTTTCATATACAATGTGGGGTATTTTCTTCTTTATTTGTATAGCTTTCCTGTATCTTCTCTCTATCTACATGATTTTACACAACATTCAGTTTTCATGCAAGTGTTCTTTTGCAGAATAAACCAGAATTCCTGGAAAAGGAAGTGTATACATGAACCATAAAAATTTTAAGGGTATAAACCAATTTTTGTTTTAGAAACATACAAAATTTAGATAATAAAATGTTGGGTTTTCTGTGACATAAAAGACACATTTCATTTTCACCAATAACTTTATTGCTTTGGATATTTTGAGTAGGTTGTCTGTCTCCCACCATTAGCTTGTAGTGGGTAGAGACCAGAGGCGCTGCTAAACATCTTCCAATGCATGAGACAGCCCCACAGCAAAGAATTATTTGGCCAAAATGTCAATAGTACTAAGACACTTTGCAAATCACTTTTGACACGTTCGATCAGTCATAGCACCTTCTACATACACTGCCTAAATCTTTTTTTGCGTTTCAGTTGAGTTTTTACCTTTCTTGAAGTAATAAAACATAATATACCAAAATGTTGCTTATTTTTCTCTACCCTCAATATTAATATGACTATACAAAAATTCACCAATTTTGTTTTCTTAATAAATATTTTATTTATTTATTTTTAGAGAGAGGGCTCAGTCCAGGCATGAGCTCTGACGGGAATTGAACCAGTAACTTTTTGGTTTGCAGATGACGCTCAGCCCACTGAGTTACAACAGTCAGAGCTTGATGGTTTTTTTTTAATGCATGCTGATATGAGAGCTGTCACAATACAATCTAACAAAATTGTTTTGAGTGAAGTGAAAGACAACTAAGCACTATTAGAGCCAACCTATGGAAAAAACAAAGCAAACTTTTTGGCCAACCCAATACTACATACCTAAAACTTTTAAATTTTTAAATTTTCTTTTAAAAATCACTTGGGTTGGTGTTCTTTTATCATGGTTACAAATGGCACATGCTATAAAAATACTTTAATGAATAAGCCTCCATATTATTATTATCATTATTATTATTAACAAAACAGGATTATATTATAATACTGTTCTGCAACTGACTTTTACCCCTGATATATCGTGACTATATTGCTCCATGTCAATAGGGATAAGCCTACTTTCTTTTTGTTGGCAACGAGCATCTTTGTGTGTACCATTTCATTGTGTAGCCAATACATACACTAAAACATACATGTAATCAGACTCTCCTTACTGGACACGTGGCTCATTTCCTTAGTAATTACTGACAGCGCCAGTAAGTACCCTTTTACGTAACCTTTACTATCTTATGCATGATTTTTTTTTTCAGGGGAGAGTGTGAAGGCAGTCCCTCTCTACCACAAATTGTGGACTCAAGTTTCCCACATTTGGGGAAACGCAGGGGTCAGCACATCCGGAGTGCAGTGGATAAGCCTCGCCCTGGGAAAACCACCTTCCTGATCATGGCATCTCCCCTGCCAGGTGAGTACAGTCGTGCACGGATTTTTGTAGAGCCAATTTTTAGGAATGAAAATTTAAGTTTTCCACTCAGTCTGGGTAATGGGTTACACGGCATTCCTAACTTACCATGACCACAGGATGAAGGTTTGTGTAACCTCCAACCACCTCCTGAAGACCGCACTGTCTGAAAAAACACAAGTTTAGTTGGAAAAATGGCAAGTGATGACTTCTTTTCAGAGTCTTCACCAGTAGATGGCACCTCGTCCTCCTTTGTATTGACTAAAATGCCCCCTAGCCCCAATGCATTCCCAGCGTGTCACTGAGCCCTCACTAACAAAGCGATGATCACATCATGTACAAATGCTCCTGTCTCATTGCGCTTATCCCGTGTTTGTATTGTTCTGGTTCCAGGACGCTGAGACTTTAAGCCAGAGGCTCTAACTTGAGCAGGAAGAGTTTATTTTGGGATGAGGAATCTTCCCCCATAGGAGGGCCTCTCAACCAGTGTCTCCATTTCTATGTCTTTAGAAACTGGGAAATTCTGGAAGGGAAGACTTTTTCTAAATCTGTAGAATTGACTCTTTTCTCTCAAAAAGTACCAGACTCATGTGTTGGTTGGATTTACTCCCTTTATAGTGGGAAACGCAGCTGCGGGAACACTGAGGGGTCACACTGAGAGCAATTCCAGTCAATTATGCTTGAGAAAATGACTCTATAAATCTCCTTAAGTATGTAGAGTTGATGGGATAAATATATACAAAGTATCCATTTCATCAACCCTATAAATATACGTGTTTAAAAGGGCCAAGGAGGAAAGAAGGAACAGCAAACGATGATTTTTTAAAATGTGATGACATATCATTTTGTTTTGTGGAGGTGTCAGTTTTCTTTCAAACAAATATATCAGAAAAGCTCAGTGTGAGAGTTTAATATTTTGCTTTTCTTAATAAAATTTTGATCAAAGTGAGTAAATGTTAGTTTTTTTCCCCTCTAAAAAACTTAGTATGGCCATGAATAAACCTTCAAGAGAAATATGGGAGCGAACTGGAAATTCCTGATCTGCCTTTTCTATAAATGTGCTGACATTTCTATATGTCTCTCTTAAAGAACAATTCAAGCACATGGGATTTTCTCAGATAAGAAAAGATGAGCTTTTGGTATTGGTAAGGAAGTTAAAAATAACAATTTATGATACATTTGACCAATTGCACCACATAGCACTGTGCAAATTCTACTTCAGGCCCTCCGGAGACAGTTTTATACATGATGCATAGGGTTTGCTTATTATCGTGTAGTCTGCAAAAGGATAGTCTTTTAAAAATACCCAGATTTTCCTCCTCCCTTCTTCCCCTTTTCCTTTCAAACCCAGAGAGAGAATGTGATAGGGTCTTTTCTAACAAAATATTTTATAGACGATTAGGTGATGTAGACCAGTAAAATACAAAAATGTCTTTATTTTTTTCTAAGTTAACTGAGTACATTATGAGGTTGACCCATCTTCCCAGAATATGATATTGATATTGGGGGGGAGGTGGATAAAAGTGAATTTTCAACTAAAAAATATGCAGTGTAGAATTACTATTTGCTTCCATATTTATGCAAATATGTTTTCTTTTTAAGCTACAGCATTGTGTTTTTAAATCTTCTTGTCCCACCTAAGTCTGACACAGCACTAAAGCTCTATCTTAGCTTAACTTGAGATTTTAAAAAAGTAAATGATAACTTTGGAAATGAGGAAGAAAACTGTATTTTTAATGTGACTTATTAACAGAATATAATTCTTTGTACCCAGCTCAATATTCAGCTCTTAAAAAATATCACAACCCTGGCCAGAGTGCTCGGTTAATTTGGCATCATCCCACAAACCTAAACTTTCAGTTCTGGGTCAGGGTTTGTACGAGAAGCAACAAGCAACGAGAAACAAGATGTTTCTCTCTCACATTGATATTTCTCTCCCTCTTTCTCCCTCCCTTTCCTTCTCTCTAAAATCAATCAGCTGCCCTGGCTGGTGTGGCTCAGTAGGTTGAGCTCTGACCTGCAAAACAAAAGGTCACTGGTTTGATTCCCAGTCAAGGCACATGCCTGGGTTGTAGGCCAGGTTCCCAGATGGGGGCCTGCGAGAAGCAACCAATCGATGTTTCTCTCACACATCAATGTTTCTCTCCTTCTCTTTTCCCTTCCCTTCCCCTCTCTCTAGAAATGAATACATTAAAATAAATAAATAAATAAATAAATAAATAAATAAGCATATCCTTGGGTGAGGATAGCAATAAATAAATAATCACAAAGAAAAGAAAAAGCAAAAATATAAAAATAAATATGAAATTGTTTACTACATGATTCCTTTTTAAAAAAATATATTTTATTGGTTATGCTATTATAGTTGTCCTGATCCCCCCTTTTTCCCCTTCCACTTAGCATCCCCCATTCCTTCAGACAATCCCCCCACAATTGTTCATGTCCATGGGTCATGCATATAAATTCTTTGGCTACTCCATTTCCTATACTGTACTTTACATCCCATGGCTATTCTGTGACTACCTATTTGTACTTCTTAATCCTCTCACCTCTTCACCAAGCTCCCACTCTCCCCTCATCTAGCAACCATCTGGTAACTAACTTCTTCTCTCTTGCTGCTTTTAAGAGTCTCTCTTTATCTTTAACTTTGTCCTTTTAATTATGAAGTGTCTTGGAGTGGGCCTCTTTGCATCCATTACAATTAGGACTCTCTGTGCTTCTTGGACTTGCATGTCTATTTCCTTCACCAAATTAGGGAAGTTTTCTTTCACTATTTTTTTCAGATAGATTTCTAATTTCTTGCTCTTTTCTCTTCTCCTTCTATCACCCCTATGATGCAAACGTTGGAATGCTTGAAGTTGTCCCAGAGGCTGTTTATACTATCCTCATTTTTTAAATATATTTTATTGACTATGCTATTACAGTTGTCCCATTTCTCCCCCATCATTTCCCTCCACCCTGCATACCCCCTCCCACCCACATTTCCCCTTTAGTTCATGTCCATGTGTCATAAGTTCTTTAGTTTCTACATTTCCCACACTATTCTTGCCCTTCCCCTGTATATTTTCTACCCACTGTCTATACTACTTATTCTCTGTACCTTTCCCCCCTCTCTTCCTCCCACTCCCCTGTTGCTAACCCTCCACATGATCTCCATTTCTGTGGTTCTGTTCCTGTTCTAGCTGTTTGCTTTTGTTTTAGGTGTGGTTGTTAATATCTGTGAATTTGCTGTCTTTTTACTGTCATATCTTTATCTTCTTTTTCTTAGATAAGTCCCTTTAACATTTCATATAATAAGGGCTTGGTGATGATGAATTCCTTGAACTTGACCTTATCTGAGAAGCAGTTTATCTGCCCTTCCATTCTAAATGAAACTTTGCTGGATAGAGCAATTTTGGATGTAGGTCCCTGCCTTTCAAGACTTCAAATATTTCTTTCCAGCCCCTTCTTGCCTGTAAGGTCTCTTTTGAGAAATCAGCTGACAGTCTGATGGGAACTCCTTTGTAGGTGACTGTCTCCTTATCCCTTGCTGCTTCTAGAATTCTCTCCTTCATTTTAATGTTGGGTAATGTAATTACGATGTGCCTTGGCGTGTTATTCCTTGGGTCCAACTTCTTTGGGACTCTCTGAGCTTCCTGGACTTCCCGGTAGTCTATTTCTTTTGCCAGATTGGGGAAGTTCTCCTTTATTATTTGTTCCAATAAGTTTTCCACTTGTTGCTCTTCTTCTTCCCCTTCTGGTACCCCTATAATTCGGATGTTGGGATGTTTAAAGATGTCCTGGAGGTTCCTAAGCCTCTCCTCATTTTTTTGAATTCTTGTTTCCTCCTCCTTTTCTGTTTGGTTGTTTGTTTCTTCCTTCTGGTCCACTCCATTGATCTGAGTCCCAGTTTTCCTCCAGTCACTATTGGTTCCCTGTGTGTTTTCTTCATTTCACTTATTGTAGCCTTCATTTGTTCATCTAATTTGTGAACAAAATCAACCAATTCTGTGAGCATTCTGATCACCAGGGCTTTGAACTGTGCATCTGATAAGATGGCTATCTCTTGGTCACTTAGATGGATTGGCTCTGGAGCTTTGATCTGTTCTCCCATTTGAGCCATTTTTGGGCTCTTCTTTTGTTCTTGTCGCGGCTGTTACATAGTGAGGGGTGGAGCCTTAGGTGTTCCCCAGGATGAGGCAGCCCAGTTGCTGGGTAGTGATGCTGTACATGGGGGCAGGGTCCGAGAGAGAACAATGGTACTTGGTCTGCTCTCTCAGATTCTAGTCCCTTCCGCTGCTTCCCCTTCTCCTGGATTATCTGTGCGCGAATGTGGGACCACCTGGTCAGCCAGCCACCTTGTGAGGCTTCATTGGTTCTGCTCATTGTCACCCCATGCCCAGGGTCCACTAGCTGCTGCCTGTATACCTGGGATCTGCTACCCGCTGCTGCCTATGTGCCGAGGTCCACCAAACTGCACTTTTTCCTGCCTCGACTGCACCCCTCTTACCAGTCTGGATGAATGGTTGTCAGACTTCCATACAGTTCAATTTTCTATCAGTTCTGATTGTTTTCTTGTTTCTAAATATTTGTTGTTCTTAACTATGGTTGTGTGAAGAGGAATAGTGTGTCTACCTATGCCTCCATCTTGGCCAGAGTCCCAGAATTTTTTCTTTGAACCAATCAGTAACCTCCACTCAGTCAGTAAAAGTCTTACAGTTGCGATCCATGGTCACAACCCAGGCACATTTTAATCACCTGGGGGACTATTAATTTAAAAAGTGCTAATGCTGGAGCCCTGTGCCAGCCACCCTAATTAAATCTAAATATGGACTTGTGTAAACCAGTGAAAGCCCCCATTGTGGGTATTTTTTTCCAAGTGCCCTCGAGATTCTGATGTGCAGCAAACCACCTGTCTAAATCTAAAAGAAAATTTCCATTTCATATTCCCAGAACAACTTACAAGTATCTGGTTAGATTTTGAAGTTTTTTCTCTCCCTTTTTCTTTTTTTCAGAGTCAGTTTCCTAAGAAAATATAAAGCTTCACAGTTGGCTTCCTCCAATATCTTGCCCTATTTCCCATTTAGTCAGACTTAATAATGACCTGAGCCTGTGAAATGTTGAAATGAAGAATATTTTCAGTCAAATGCAGCCCTGCTAGTTTAGGTAATGGGAAAAGGATTTCCTTCCCAGCTTTCCATGGCTGATTGAACATGGAAACAGTGGACCACAGGAGATAAGGGTGGGCATTGGAGGTAGACCACTCAGGTTCTAAATCTGACTCTTCTATTTCCTAAATATTGATACACTTGAAAAAATACTCTATTTATCTGAAACTTGTTTTACTCATCTGTGAAGTGGTGATGAAAATTTTCAGGGTCATTATAAGAATTAAATGAAAAACTGTATTCAGAATGTAAGGATTAAGTGGAATAATGCATGCAAAATGTTTAGCATAGTGCTTGATTCAGGCTTAGTACTCAAGAAATAGTAGATATTACTGCCTTAACTCTCTTTACCCACCTCCACTTAACTGACTGGCAAAATTTACCACCTCTCTTTGCTCTCTCTAAAAAAACATGCTGACTGCCACACCCTGGAATACGCTTAAGTACACAGGCTTACTTCTCCCACCAGTTGAATTATAGCCTTAGCAAGAGTATTGTTTGCTCCCAAACCTGTTTATGCCAGTAAGACTTTGTAATTGAAATTTAATTAAATATTAAGTAAACAGATGAAACCTGAATGTGGAGACTTGTTTCTATAAACACTAGGTTAAATGCATAAACAAATTAAAATTGCAAAAGTCAAAGTAGGTGTGGTGAAACAAACTGTAAAGACTCAGAAAATGGTACAAATTTAGAATAATCTTAGGCACATTTTAATTTTTTTCCCAAATCAAATAGAATTTTTATATCTCACAGTTTTCTTTTTTTTTTACACTTTTTTTATTGTTGTTGTTCAGTTACAGTTGTCCCACCATTTTCCCCCTTGGCTCTCCCCTGCCCCACTCCCAGTCAGTCCCCGTCCCATTGTCAGTGCCCAAGAGTCTTCTATTCATGTTCCTTGACTTGACCCTTCCCCTCCTTTCCCCCATTATCCCCCTCCCCCTGCCCCTCTGATCACTGCCAGTTTATTCTTTATTTCCATGTCTGTGGTTCTAAATGACTACAAGTTTTGGTTCTGCTTTTGAGAAACAAATATCGGATGTTTTATGTCATTTATGTAATAATGATAAGAATCTCTAATCAGCATATTTAATACGGAAGAAGCCTTTGTCTTACATCAAAATATTGATGACTAAATACATATTTACAGAGTTTACATTAAAAATATTGGTACATGCCATTTAAAAAATATCAGATCTTGCCCTGGCTGGTGTAGCTCAGTGGATTGAGCGCGGGCCTGCGAACCAGAGGATCGCGGTTCGATTCCCAGTCAGGGCAAATGCCTGGGTTGCAGGCCAGTTCCCAGCAGGGGACACATGAGAGACAACCCTACATTGATATTTCTCTCCCTCTCCCTTTCTCCTACCCTTCCCCTCTAAAGATAAATAAATAAAAATCTTAAAAAAAATAAAAAATATCAGATCTTTTTGATTAACTCATTAATTTATAATATTGGATAAAGTGACTTTAATTATTCTTTTTCACAGATTTCACATTAGGAGAAAGGGGGGAAGGTGTTTTGTTTTCTCAGGACAGCTTCTTTTTGGTTGTAATTAACATGAGATAGATAAGAAATTTTTCTTTTTGTTTTTGCATTTTTATTACCAAAATTTTTAAACATAAAAATGTTTAATGAGTCTTTATTCTACAAGTATTGAAATCTATCCTCTAGGTTCAAAAGCTATCACTTGTAGCTAATCTTGTTTGATTTATATTCTACCACGTTCCTTGTTTCTTGTATTATTTTGAAGCAAATCGTATATTCTGAAAGTTGATTTTTCCATAGCTACAGTAGTTTTGTTTCCAATTACAAATTGTTATTGAAGTATAATAGAGAAAAGTACATATATTATAACTGTTCAATTAATTTTCACATGGTACATTGGCATAAGCAACATCTTAGTTGAGAACCAGAGTATTATGACTTTTAAACCACATAGGTTAGCCTTGCCTATTTTGTTCTCCATAAAATAGTATAGAAGCATACTATGTATTTTCTCTGTGTCTAGCAACTTTTGTGTAGCATTAGGTTTCTGAATTTATCCATTTCATTTATTCTCTTTACTAGCTAATATTTCTTTGTGTGAATATACAACAATTTACCCATTATAATGTTGATGAGAAATTGGATTATTTCCAGTTTTTTGATGTCATAAATGTTGCTGTTATTTATCTTATTGTGCACAAGACTGCATTTATGTTTGTTATATACCTAGGAGTAAAATTGCTGGGTCACATTTGGTTTTTTAATATATTGCTGAGCATTTTTCCAAGTTGATGTTCTAGTTTTTAAAAAGAATATCACTTTAATAAACCAGATTTTATAAATGTATATATTTGGTTTTTATTTTATGAATTAGATTTTAAATACTTAAATAACTCCTATGTGTACAAACATAGAATTAAATTCTCTAAGATATGTGAATGTTGCCTATACACTCACAGGCAAGTTGAAATCTCAACTTAAAAACCACAAATCTAAATCAATTACTCAATTACACCTTTTAAATTGGCATCACAAGACTGTCTCCTAAGTAGCTCAGTACAAATGCCAAATATTAATATGAAAACATTAATGCCATGGTTTTGATTCTCTGAAACTTTTCTCTACTTAGTTCTAAATCTCCTTGAACTTTGAAAAGAAGGCACACGTGCTCAATGAAGATGACGACTCTTCTGGTGAGGACTGTGGCCCTTTCACAACGAAGGCAAACACCATTCCAGTTAACGGGGGTCATTTCAGACCCCAGATCCTGTCCAGACCTAAGACCTGGGGCTCCAACAACATTTCACAATCTCCCCTCCAGTCTGCTATCAACCTGAGCTCTTTTTTACAGTGGCTGTGTGGGGGGTTTTGGAAATTGAGAGGAGGTTGTCCTGTAACTTTTATGGCCCAGTTCTCTATCCATTGGCAAGTGGCTGCCACTCTGGGAAAACTCAAAACCAGACTGATCACTTGCTTTCACTGGGTGTTTCTTTACCTCTTAAGATTTGCACATATGTTTCTCATTTATATCTAAAAACTTTTGGACTTGAAAGGATTTGCAGATATGTGAATGCTTTCTTTCCCGCTTAACTTAAAAGACTTTGAACTCGATGAAGTCCGAAGATATGAAAGTGTTTCTCTATTTTGCTTGATGGAGACTACAAACAGTATACCTTTCTGGAATATTTTAAATAATACTCATGACTTTGTCTGACTTGTGATCCTAACTCATGCAATCATTTTATTGATACATCTCTCAGAGCTGAAACACTAAGACACTTATTTGTGGACCTCCTTCCCTTCATAATCAATATATATGCATTCTGAAAGTCCATGTACACTTTACCAATTGATCACTTAGCCAAATGTGATTCAGTCTTTTGAGCAGTGTTGCAGGTGGCACTCAAGATCTGTGCAGTGAGCCTGCAGAGGAAACGGGTTTGTCGCCATCCTTCTGCTAAGGGAGCAATAAAAAAACTCATGATAGAAATGTGTCTTTGAAGAAAAGATATTTACTTAAATTTATTTGTGGATGTATAGTTTAATAGTTAAGATAATAGATTCTGGAAAACATACCTGCTTTCAAATACTAGCTCTACCTCTTTTTAACTGTGAGCTTTGGAAAGTTATTTAACCTCCTTATATCTCAGTTTCCTCATCTTAAAAACAGGGATAACGATGGTACTCACCTTATAAAGATTTATGAGAATTAGATGAGATAATACATGTACGATGCTTAGGAGGATGGCCAGGATACTGTGTTTACTATATGATGATAGTGACATCCCTGAATTTTCTGGGAGACAGGTGGGGGGCGAAACTTTCCTTCAACCAGAGAGGCAAAAGGAGGGCACTGCAGGACAGCAGCAACAGTCAGGGCAGCTGAGCAGGACCAGAGTCTTTTCAACAAAAGCACAGGGCAGAAAATAAATCTGAGCCCCAGAATCCCATCTCAGAGGCCCCAGCGCTGCAAATAGCAGCTGCAGCTGCAGACCACGGGCTGGCCTTTACATGTCCACAGTGTGAAAAGACTCATGGTGACAAACTAATCTTTTCTATCACACCCACACAGAGTCAGCAATCACATGTAGGAGTAAACTCTGAATATTAAACAGCCATTTTTAGTAGCATATAGCAGACTGATTGATAACACAGACTGTATGGGAAACAGGGCTTGGTAAATTTTGTATACTAATTAGAGGTTCTTGGATGTCCTATAGCAGATCATGTAGCTGCCAGTAAAAACCCCCTTCCATCTATAGAACACTTACCATGTCCAGACACAGTGCCAGGAACTTCACATGTGTTAGCTCGTTTAACTTTCCTGTGTCTCTATGGGCAAATATGGTTATTCTGTCAAACTAGACCTTGAAAGGGCCAGTAAAAGATAAATAAACTAAGGCTCAGAAGGTTGAATAACTTACCCAACATTACAAGATTCTAAGTATAGAGCCAAGGTATAAACCCAACTCTGTCTGGCTCTAGCATCTCATCTGTTAAACACTTTGCTGAAGTGTTGCTGAAATTATTATAATATACTACTCATAAATTATTTCATGTGGTTATTTCTTGCTACCTCAGGTAGTCCTAGGGAGGAGCAGGGGGTTACATTTGTTTGTGTTGTATCTCCAAGCTTTCAACATGTAGTGGAGATGAATGAAATTTATTGATAGATGCTGGGCAACGTTATGATGGAATAGGAGAATGGGAGGATTAAACAGATTCCAGTGGCAAAATCTCAAAGTCACTTAAAAAAATAAAAGAAATACTTACCTCTCAACCTATATACATTTTTTTCAATCACAAGTTACTAAGTGCTTGTTGCAGGCTGTAAAGATGATTAAGACAAGATCCTGCCTTTAGAATACTATAGTCTACCAGGGGTGTCCAACGTTTTGGCGTCTCTGGGCCACGCTGGAAGAAGAGTTGTCTTGGGCCACACATTAAACACACAAACACAAAAACTGATGAGCAAAAAAAAAAAGTTTTAAGTAAATTTATGATTTTGTGTTGGGCCACAGTCCTAGCCGTTCTGGGCCGCATGTAGCCCGTGGGCCACGTGGGCTGGACACTCCTGGTAGACTAAGTATTTCAAATTCAAATGCCCACCTGGGCTAAGCAGTTAGTCCAAGTGACTTAAGTGGCCCAAGAATCCAACCGGGGTGGGCTCTATGGAGCTCCACTTTATTGTTTCTACCTGGATCCAGTATTTCCAAGAGAGGGCAGAAATCCACATTTTTGTATGATTTTTTAAAAAGATTTTATTTATTTATTTTTAGAGAAATGGGAAAGAGAGGGGGAGAAACATCGATGTGAGAGAGAAACATTGATCAGTTGCCTTTCATATGCACCCTGACCTGGGATGAAACCTGCAACCCAGACATGTTCCCTGACCAGGAATCGAACTGGTGACCCTTCACTTTGTAGAATGATGCCCACCAACCAAGCCACACCAGTCAGGGCTGTATGATTTTTATATGAAACAAGTGTGTGGGCTAAGCAAAATTTATTTGCAAGCTGGATTTAGCTCACAGGCTACCAGGTTGAGATCTGGTTTACACAGTAAGACACATAAATAAGGACAATAGGAGGGAAATAGACTGTTTTTACTATACAGGGAGTATATATAAAGTATTCAGAGAAGTCAGAGATCATTTCAAGCTAGAACATTGGGAAGATTTTGTGGAGGAGGTCATGTCTGAGTTTATGCTTCCAAAATGGAACAGCTTTGGAACCACTATGATTGATGGGAAGTAAAGCTGCTTCAGCTGCAGGAAATGGTAAAAACAAAGACCTGCAGATGGGAAATAATAGGTCAAGGTCAGGGACCTCTGAGCTTCACTGTACTTTGTGTTTGTTTTGGTTTGGTTTTTAGTGTCTTACTGAAAATATATTTATTGTAATGTCATTTATAGTCATCAGAATTTGGAAAAATTTGAGTTATTCCAATAAGCATTTTAAGCACAGAGTAGAAGCTATGGAGGCTGAAAATTGTTAAGGCCCATAAGTTAAAGGAGATATTAAGGCAAAGGAACTCTCACTGCTTATAGCCTACTGCATGGTGTGTGGTAGGACATGAAGCTTAAAAGAACATCTGAGTCTTGGAAGGGATCCAGCAAAGGCACCAGGACTAATTTGGGAGATGAAGGGTATGTCTTATGAGGAGCGGCTTAGAGGGCTTAACATGCTTTAGCTTTAAAATAAGGCGGGTGAGTAGAGTTCTATTGATAGCCTGCAAGGCTTCTAGTATGAACTTGTACTTGGTGTGAGAGAAAATTCAAAGTCACACTAAGGAATGTCAAGAAAGTGGGTTCCTCTTCTTTTTCACTTCAAGAATGATGAATCCAGACCCATTTTGTGCAAGAAAGTTTTTAAAACATGGAATGGATTTCCATAGACTGTTTGGGGGAATGTATTCAATTTTATCACCATCCATTCCCTGAACTGCTAAATTTAAAGATCAGTTATTTATCACAGCAATTTATAATGTCATGGGTGGAAATATCACTGTCCTGGAAGTTGCACATGCCTATGGAATAAACTTGGCACAGACACACACACACGGAGGCAAAATTCACTTAGTCTGAAATTTTACATTTTCACCAAACCTTCACCACCTTTTTCACTTGTTCCTTCTTGTTTCATATACGCTGAGGCTGGTTACAGCTCAGAGAACTGGTAGACCTAAGTCTGTAAGTGATACTGTGGGGCCAGTCATCAAATTTTAAACTACTCAATAGCCTGCTTTCTTTTGTATTTTAACTAATTTCATCTTGGATCCTGGACCTCTTACTTTTCACAGCTTAGTTAAAACTCAAAAATGTCTATAATATATGCATAGGAAAAAACTGGAAGGAACTCTAACTATTTTGCCCATGGTTATCATTCTTAACTAGTTAATTTGTTGTATTCAATATACATTGTATGTTCAGAAGTGAAGCTCAGGCTCAAGGCCCGAGATGGATTCTGGGAGTCATTCATACAATAATAGCTGAGAATCTGAGAGGGGATTGGCTCCCTAAGGGAGACAATGTCCACAGATACTGGAGGGCCAGGAGCAGAATCTTGGGGAATGTCCTACCATCTCCACCAGGGCCCATGAAAGGAAGGGAGAGAAAGCAGGAGACGAGACAGGGTCTTTCTACAGCCACTCAGATCCATGAGCCCTTTCCTCCTGGTCATTGTCCTCTTTGGAAACCAGCCATCTAAACAAAGCCCTTAAGCTATTTTGTTCACATACTTTTTGCTATGAACTGAATTGTGCCCCCTCACCCCTAATTCATAGGTTGAGTCCTGACCCTCCAGTGTGAAGGTATTTGGCCATGGAGCCTTTGGGAGCTAATTGGGTTCAATGAGGTTGTGAGGGTGGGATCCCCATGATGGGTTCAGTGTCCTTTCTAAGAGACACTGAGAGCTCTTTCTCCACCTCTCTCTTCCATGAGAGGACACAATGAGAAAACTGCCCTCTGAAACCAGGAAAGGGGCTCTCACTGAAACCCAACCGTGCTGGCACTTGGATCTCAGATTCCAGCCTACAGAACCGTGAGAAACACAGTTCTGTAATTTAGGACACCCTGTTCACGGTACTTTGTTATGGTAGCATGAACTGACTAATGCACCTTCCCCCGCAAAATTTGGATAATCTTTACTCATTTTCAGATTGATATTTAACACTTTCTATTGTAAACTTAAATAGTTGGAAAGAATGTCATTTTTAGCCTTCTGTAAAAGTTGGCATTAAAAATAACAATAAAACTGTAACTTCACTATTTTAAATATCTCCCACGGGATAAAAATGTCATAGTGATATGATACCCACCATAACATATTAAAGGTATGTAAATAAGCTCTTTACCCTCTGAAAATTTAACATTATTCCTTTTCACCCTGAGTAAAATTTTAATTCTTTTTACCTTACAGGATTCTATTCCCATTTAATACAATTTCTTGCCTTAAATGCCTTTAAAATTTTTTCATCTTATATTTCCCTTCTTCAAAAGATAGATAAATAGGAATTTGAAAAAAACATTTTTTTCCTGTGACTACAAGGCTTTGCGGTATTAAAAATGCATTTGGAATTAAGTTATTATTGTAAGAATTATTTGTATGCAATTGATGAAAATAAGGTATAACTAATACATAATTATTAAGCACAAAATAGTATTTTATTGAAAATGCACCTGTCAGGTGTGAAATGCTTTTTTATCAATTAGTTTATTTATTCACAGTTGAGTATTTATTATAAGAAACAGAATTCAGTATCAATATCAGACAAAATATTCCAGCCACTAAGGTCACATATTGTATGATTCCATTTATATGAAATGTCAAAGACAGGTGAACCCACAAAGAGGAAGCATACTGTTGGTTACCAGGGGCGGGGCGGAGGAGTGAATGCGGAGTAATTGTTTCCTGGGTAACAGGATTCTTTTAAGGGTGATGAAAAGGTTTTGGAAGTAGGTGGAGGTGAGGGTTATACAGCATCCTGAACTTACTAAATGCCACTGAATTGTTCACTTTAAAATAGTTAATTTTGTGTGATATATATTTCACCTCACTAAAGAATTAATTAAAAACCCAGTAAACTGGGGGGGGGCAGTTGGGGAGGGTAAGGAGGGATGAAGTGTGCTGGAAGGAGACTTGACTGGGGTGGTGAACACACTATACCATATACAGATGATGTGTGATAGCATCGTACCCCAGAAATTTATGTAATTTTATTAACCAATGTCACTCCAATAAATTCAGTTAAAAAGCAACAATTAAAAATTTAATGCCTTATAAATGAAGAAATAAATCCCTTTTAAAATAAATAATTCTTTTTAAAAACAAAAAACAAATGAAAGAAATAAATTCCTTGTAAATAACGCTGGATCAATGAGAAAAATTAAAACCAAAACTAAAGATTACTCAGAAATTAATGAATAGGTTGGTATGTTAAGTCAAAATCTGTAGGATGAGGCTATAGTCCTAGGCTGAAAAAAATGACTAAATTAGCTCTTTGACATTGAAAAAAATTTTACCAAAAGAAGTTATGAAAAGAAAAGATAATAAAGCTACAAACTGGTTATTTCCAAACACCAATACAAATAGTTATACTATGCAAAAACATACTAAGAGAAAGAAAGAAAATAAAAATATTTATTAGGAATAAAAATGGGGCATAAAAATCACAGGCATTCCAAATATTACAAATTAAAATAAAACATTATATACATCAATATCCTTACTAAATCTTGAAGAAATAATTTTCTAAATTAATTGAAAAGAAAGTAAAAACCCTGAACATCTCAAGGTCTAAAGAAGAAATTGGAAATATTCTTAAAAACTTACGATTTACAAATGGATCAGATCAGATGGTTTTATAATTAAGTATTAGTTATCTTCAAAAATATATTTTCCTGTTATTCAAGCTATTTTAAATATTAGAAAAAGATGCAAGTATCTATAATCAATTTTATGATGCTAACATAACTGATATGATACATACAGCACAAAAAAGAATTTATTGAATAATTTCACCAATGTATAAATGCAAAAATATATAAACTAAAATATTAGCCAATAAATCCAGAATTCATTAAAAAGTAATAAATATGCTGTAATAAAATGGGATTATTACCAAGAAGGCAAGGATTATCCTACATTTGGCAATTTTTCAAAATACTGTAATTCATTTTATAAGCAAATAATAGAAGAAAAACTTATGATTATAACAATACATACAAAAAAACACATTTGATGGAATTCAGTAGTCACTACTGTTAAACAGTTAAGTAAACAGAGATTTAAAAAAAAAACACACCTAAAGTGGTAGAGTATTTACTGCAAGATATTAGCAAGTATGATATTAAACTTTGCTGGATCCAGTCAACTAAAATCAAGAATAATTGATTTTATTTATAAATCAATAAATAAAATCCTGCACAGTATTATAACATTGTATTTGAGCTTTTAGTTAATGTAATGAGAATATAAAATAAATTCAATAAATATTGAAAAAATTATTTTTCGTATTATGTAATTATACAATTATACAGTAAATAAAAATAAGTGACCTTCCTAAAAATCCTATTTGAGCTAAAAATAATTTTATCAAGTAGCTAGATACAAAATTATTATAAAAATAACTGCATAGCTTTTCTTCATACTCTCAGTAACCAGTAAGAAATGGAAATGGAGAAAAGAATTACATTTGAAAGAGTAACAAAAACCATAAACTGCATAGGAGTAAATTTAATATGAATGGTATAGAATCTTAATAGGAAAAATTAGAGTGTTATTAATAACTATAAAGTGATATCCGACTTGGGAGACATACCATATTTCTAGATGAGAAGGATTATTATTATCAAATGACAATCATCTATGAATTAATATATAACAATTTATATAATTATAATTAGAATATCCTTTGTGTTGTACAAAGGTGACAGGAACTGACAAAATGTATTTAAAGTTTATAAGGAAGAACATAAATAGAGAATTGCAAAGAAGATTTTGAAAAATTAGACCACAAATGTGGGGCTTGCCCTATTAGATATTAAAATTTAATGCAAAGCTAATTAATCCCAATAATATGATATTGGCTGAAGATAAACACATTGAACAGTGAAGAAGTAGCACTGTATCTATAAATAGATTTAAGTTTATATGAGAACTTAAACCTTAGGTTACATTTCCAGTCAGTGGTCAAATAACAGTGAAATGGTGCCGGCATGATCCCTGTCGCGCTGGAGCTGGGGCTGGGGTGGGAGAACAAACAAGTCGGACCCCCTAATTCACACAACAAAAAATTTAAATAGTTAGAAATACTTGAAGAAAATTTATGAGAGTATTTGAATAACCCTGGGTGGAAAGACATTTTTAAGTAAGATAGAAAATTCCAAAGTCGTAGAGGAAAATGTGACAAATTTGAATAAATAAAAAATTTTAAACTTTTTTATGGCAAAAAATATAAAATCAAAAGGCAGAGTTAATAGCACTAAAAAATTAAGCATTTGAAAAAAAGCAGTCACAGAAAAATATAGAAATTGCCAATAAACATGGTATGTTGCTTAACCTTTCAAAAAATGGTAACTAAAATAATGAACAATCATTTCTAAACCAGTAAGTTGATAACTTAAAAAAAAATAACATCCAGGGCATGAGAAAACAGGCAATCCTGTACATTGCTGATTGACCTGTTAAGTAGGCAAACTTTTGGGAAAATAATCTACCAAAAATCTCTTCAATATTTAAACTATGCATCTACACTAGCAAGCTCACTTTTAACAATCTATCGCAATAATTTAAAAGTATCTATACAAGTCTAAGGTTATAGTCTATAATGTTTATTGCAGTCTTAATTGTACTGACGAAACATTGGAAACAATATGAATGTTCCTCAAAAGAGAAGTAATTGAGAATACATGGCACACTATGGTGCATCCGTACCGGGAATGATTATTATCCAGCTATTTAAAAAGTGTATATATGTATGTATTCTTGTATATATACATATCAACGCAGATGTCTATGTGTCTATGACAGGTTAAGTAGAAAAAGCAAGTTGAAGAGTACTGTAGATAAAAATAGATGAACTTCTTACATAGGAATATATGTTCATATGTGTATATACGAACGCAGAGGAAGTTTAGACCGTAATTCACACCTTGGAGTGAGGGTAAGGTTAGGGAGAGTGTGAGGCTTATTATTCATACTTCTCTGCACTGTTTGGTTGGTGCAGGAAACATTGCAGATTTTATTTTGAAAAGCGTGGCAGAGACTGATATTTGCCTTTCCAACATCCGTTCCCTTTGTTCTCTTTGATAACAGAAGCCCGTGGTCACTGAGCAGGAAAGCCTACATGTCCCAGCTCTTTGGGGGACCAGTTATGGCCGTGTAATCAGGGTCTAGCCAGTGGGATGTACTGGATGATTTCTGTGGGACTTCAAAGAAGATTCCTGAAAATGGAGAAAGTGAGTCCTCTTGTTCTTTGTTCTGCTGCCCGGAATGTAGGCATAATGACATGAGCACTAGCTGCCATTTTAGACCAGGAAGTTACCTGAAGGTGGCAGGGGAGGAGGAAAGGACATGGGTTTCTCACGACATGGGAGAGCCACTGTCATGCCTCTGAACCAGTTACTCTGGACTTCTTCCATCACGTGATTGAGAAAGACTTCAGTCTTGCTTTAACTGTTATTTTGTGGGTTCATGCTATATTCAGCCAAATCTAATCCTAAAGAACACAAATGGGGAAAACAAGACAGCGTTTAAGAAGAGGAAACAAAGAAGAGCCCTGTTGACCATTTTCCCCACTCCCTGAGAATGATGTTGGAGATGAAGAGTCTGCAGCCTTCTAAATGGACGTATAAGATCTGAAATAGGGGTTATGTGTTCCTAAAACAATACATTCTAGGGAAATCACATGTCTACTTATTATTCTAATTTAAAATTTTACTTTAACCCCCCTGGCTGGTGTGGCTCAGTGGATTGAACACCAGCCTGTGAACCAAAGGGTTGAAGGTTCGATTCCCAGTCAGGGTACATGCCTGGGGTGTGGGCCAGGTCCCTGGTTGGGCGCATGCGAGAGGCAACCAATCGATGTTTCTCTCACACATCAATGTTTCTGCCCCTCTCTTTCTTCCCATCTTTCTAAAAATAAATAAATAAAAATCTTTAAAAAGAAAATAAAAATTTATTTTAACCATCTAATACACTCTACAACCATTTATTCTAGAATTTGTTTATATTTCCAATTCCTCCAATTAGGTTTTGTCCTTTTGTAATCAAATCCTTTATTACCAAAAAGTTCCTCCGGTCATAAAATATTTTCTCCATGGCTTGCAATATTTCCTGGCACATGTTCACTTCAGTAAAATGATCAGTGTATTAAAAACCCAACAGAATTTCTGCAGAAGCCAATGATGGCTCAGCACTTCTTTTGTGGCATGTGTGAAATCTGCCCATCACTATAAACATTCTTCTGCAATGTGACACTTAGGCCGTATGTCCCTTTCATATGTGGTGCGGGGCATGCTAAAGAAATTATTCCTTTTTAGGGACTACCCATATAGAATCACAATGTTAACCTAGAAGGGGCTTCAGAGGGCATTTTTATACGCTCCTCAATTTACACAAAAGGAAACTGAGGCCCAGAAAGGCCACTTGCCTTCCATAGAGTAACTCAGCTGATTAACAATGATTCAGAAATTGAACCCAAGGGTCTGACTTCAGATTGTAGGTTCTCAGTTTGTCTCATCTATTAATTGATACTCTCATGGTAGATGCAGAGGAGAAAAAAAGATTTTTCTTTTTTTGTTGTTCCTTCAAGGCACATCTAACTTTGTATATAGACTATGCTGCTTTCTGGCTGATGTTTAACGTCTAAGAGCAAATAAATCTTTTTGAAAGCAAAAAAATGGGATCAGGGGCTCCACGTGGTTGAGAAAGGGGCTTTCTTTGAAGATGTTCATTGACCCTCCTGATTGCTCTCCTCCCCCTCTCCCCACATAGCTAAAGCATGAAGCTATTGAGTTCTAAGTTGAGTTTCCACCCTTATATGAAAAGTTAGCTTGGCACAGAGTTTGGTAGAGCTAAGTCTGACCAGCTGCACTCTCAGCCACAAGGGAAATTAAATGAGACAGTGCGGCTGGTTCAGTACAAATCAATCAAAGTCTCTTGAGAATGATCTTGAGAACGCATAACAATAAAGGCACTCAAGGAGTCTTTTCATATAAACTAATTTTAGTCCTGGTCTCTGTGGTGCCATGAATGTGGACAAAGAAAGTAATATGTCTTTTTTAGTTTGACCACTTGGTAGTTCATAGTTCTCCATCATTTCCAGGAGAATTTTGAGAAGAAGAGACCAAATCTGACACAGTCTACCAATATCTTAAGTTAGATTTGTGTGTCTGTTTGCTCTCTTGAAACAAAACAATGGCTACTGATCTGTCTGACTTTCTTTGCCCATGCCCCATACATTTTTAAGTGCACAATTCAGTGGTTTTTAATATATTCACTAAGTTGTACAACCATCACTACAATCTAATTCCAGAACATTTTTATCATCCCTAAAAGAAACTCCATACTCATCAGCAGTCACTTCCGATTCGACCTTCCTCCAGCCCCCGACAACCACTAATCAACTTTCTGAGTATCCTGGGCATTTCGTATAAATGAAATTTCATGATATTTGGTCTTTTGTGTCTGGCTTCTTTCACTTAATGCAATGTACTCAAGCTTCATCCAGGTGGCAGCCTGTACCATTTCTTTATTCTTTTATATGCCATGTAATTGTTTTAAATGATGTTTCCTTTTTAATTTTATGTATTTATTTTATAGAGAGAGGGGAAAGGAGGGAGAAAGAGAGGGAGAGAAACATCAGTGTGTGGTTGCTTCTTGTGCGCCCCCCTACCAGGTTACCAGGGCAACCTAGGCAGGTGCCCTGACTGGGAATCAAACCAGTAACTAAATGATGTTTTTTGAAAAGACGTAAAGGCTAAGTATTCCTTAACAGAACCCTTTACTACTCTTGGAGGATAAAATGGGAGTAGATATTCAGCATAAAAATTTGGCTTTTCAAACTAACATTATTATTGGCAAGAATAAGAAAAAAGAAATCCAATAACTAAGAATGAACAAAAACAAAAATCTAATGGGATTGTACAATCATCATCTCGAGTCAAAGATTTTCCTTTATAACCTTAGTAAAAATTAAGGTAGATGTTGAATTTGTATATTATACTTTTTAATTTAATTTCATTTTTTTTATCATCTAGCAAACTTTTTTCACTCTCGAGTTGACGCTGGACTCTGTCAGAGAGAGAGAGAGGAAAAAAAAAAAGAGTAAGAAGGAACACGAGGCTGCAGCTGAATTTAGAAAGTTAGAGGTGTTCTCATCAGCCACATGAGACCAGCAGGAGGTTGCTTCCAGTAAGGGAGAGAGCAGAGTGCAGACAACAGATGTGAGAAAGGTCCTCATAGCTGTCAAGTTCCAGCATCCTTGTGCTGAAGAAGGCGGTGCCACATGATTGATGTTCAGAGGCAGTACAAAAGCACAGGATTTCTCCCCAACTGCTTGTCACGCTGACCTG
Organism: Glossophaga mutica; assembly: GCA_039655065.1. NCBI lineage: Eukaryota > Metazoa > Chordata > Mammalia > Chiroptera > Phyllostomidae > Glossophaga > Glossophaga mutica. The sequence continues at coordinate 15,765,726 of CM077304.1, read as the reverse complement.
CACCATCTCTTAACTGCTCTTGGAGTTTCTGTCAACTACGATTGGAGGGGAGTGAACTCTTTGGAGAATAACTTTTTATTGTGGCCATGCCAGAACCTACTAAGGGTAAGACTCATCCATAAATCGCTTTATTGTACTTTTTAAATAAAAGGTGTTTACTTCGGTATTTATTTTTAAAGAAATCCAATTTCTCAAATAGACTATAAAATAATAGAATCATTGTGATTTCAGGAAAAGATCCCTGAAAATAAAAGGACCAGAGAAAAAATATACCAATTTGAAAATATCTGATAATGATATTTTGTAAATGAATATTGACTGAAGTTTCAAATACTAATTTTATCATTCAATTTTAAGGGATTCTTAAAGTAATTTAAGGGTGTTAATTGCTTATGATGAGGAACTTGTATTTTCAAGTATATTTTCTTAGGTTCAAACACAAATTTTTCATCATGCATTTGCAATTTGTGTATGGGGGAGTGACTTGGAATACTTTTTTAATGCGGTTAATAAATTCGACCAAGATTTCAAAACAGAATTTGTGACAGTATTTCCAGATTCGCTCTTTTTTTTTTTTCATGGACAGATATATAGACTATACAGATGGAGGCATTTTTTACTTTTATCAGTGCTTTTGACACTTCATTAGTTATCATATTATTGCATCTCCTTGCATGGAAAGAAAAATCAAACACCTGAGTCAAAGAGAATATCTTGAGTATTATTAATGGATTGTGTTCTTTAATGAGTTTTATTGTATATAATTTCATAATATGTAGCCTTTGGAAAAGAATTCAACTGAAAATATGAAAATATTCTTATTAGAAGAAATGTTTCTCCTTTCTAAAAGAAAATCGGAATTTTGAAAGTACTAATTAATAATATAGATAAATTGGAATTAGGAATTACTAAAATGACTAATGAAAAACACAAATTAACAGCACAAGTACATGTAGTTTATTTTGAATGGAAATGTCAGCTTCAATTTTTATTTCATTCATATTAGCCTTCATTAGTGCTCACTGAGTTTTTATTTTTCACTTCTGTGAATAAATGCAAAAAAAATTAGCAGGGAGCAAACAATAGTATTTAGTTTTTACATTTTTAATTCTTAAAACTGCTTTTAACTGTTATTTTGCAGAACCTTGAAAAAGATGCTAGACGTTGAACCCAGGTTGAAATACTAACCGAAGTCTTTGAAATATATTTTCTTTATGTAATTAAGTAACCAGCGTTGACAGGCCGTGGTGATCGGTTTACAGGTTGGCTTTACTTAGTGGTGGAGGGCAGTGATGGATGAAGTCTTCCACCCGAAATAACCACACCAAATGCATGCATTAATATGGGAACTTAATCCGGACTATCAGGCAGGGAGTCCAAACCCTGCTAAAGTGTCTTATTTGTAATGCAAATGATTTACATGTGTATTAAGTGTCCTTTTTATTTGATCTGTCACTTGACTAGCCTCTTCAAGGCTTATTTGGATGAAATGCATTCTGTGTTTCCTAAGGACAGAATATTGTTTCATTTATACCACATCTAGTGGATGAATTTGCATATATTATTTCAAAGCCCACTTGAAAATGATGAGAAAGTTGAAAAACTACTACACAAAAAGATGACAGACTATAGAGCCTATAATGCTAACTAAATTATTCTGATTGTTAAATGTGATAAACTTTTGTGTCTGACTACTCAATCTGATCCATTCCACTTTTAGAGACAATGAAATTTTAGAGCTACAAAGAGGAAACTATATCTTTAACTTCAGCTCCCCCCCCAATGTATATTTTTAATAAAGTAACAGAGATACAAAGTCCTCATGATTTTCTTTTGCTATAAAAGCACTGTTGATATTCTGTGCTCCTGGGTAGGAGTCCCTCCACCCAGGGCAGTAATTTTATACTCATAGATTCTTGGTTGGTTTAAATTTGGGTGGTGGGAGTGGAGATAAAAAGAGGATAACTGATATATTTAAAATCCTTTGAGGAAGTACAGGGACTTTAAAATTTGTTTCCTCACCAGCAGAAATGATTCCTAGAGAAACTGCACCTTGAAGAGTTTTCCTGGTGAAAACGTTGCATTGTAATATTGTTTTGAACAGAACAGCAAGGACCGTGTCAACTCAGGAACTATTCTGGTCCTTGTACCTTCTCCTAACTGATTTCATTTTTACTGGGATTGGTTTTGTTCCATGGAAACAGCCCTCGGAAAGATAGCTTCAAGAATCAAACTTGCCTCCACACCAGTTCTTCAGAGTCACTTCAATCTGCAGAAACATTCCCAAAGGACAGGTTCCTCCAGCCCCTGCAAGTCATACCATCCCTCTTCCCCATGGCCAGGAAGGACGTGACCACCTGCTGTCACTCTTGATAGACTACATGGGCTGTTTGGCCCTCCTAGGATCCAGGAGGACCTGGCAACTCTCTGAAAGAGGCTGAGTTTTCAGCACCTGAAGTTGCAAATGATGTATCTCTCAACTGCCTCCCAACCTACTATGACCTAATTCTGGGACCTTCATGTTGTCGGGTCTTGGAAGAGCTGGACCTTTTAAGGAGGAGGGAAATGTATAGGTGTGACTTCGGGCCTCAAGGAGGAACTCTGATGAAAGTGACCGGGTCCTTGTTTAGACACTTGAAAATATTCTGGGTGACTTGTCAACCACTTTTGGAGAAGAAAGTATTATTTTTAAGGAGCAACCACTTCCCATTCCCTCCTCTCCACTTTCATCAGTTGTGTATTTATTCTTTAGAGAACGATATTACTTGTACTGCCAGTTCTAGATAAAAGGTCTATCTTACACTTTGAATTCATGCAAAACCTGAAGCCTTGTAATTTCAAGTTATTCTATTCTCATAGTGAGAGAAGATGTGGGAAAAAAGCTTGAGATTTGTGGGAATGCTTTGCACACATGTATATATGTATCAACCAGTAATGGAGCACTTACCATCAGCTAGTTGCTGGGATTTTAGAAATATGTTTCAGCATGGTCTCTGTTTTAAAAGCCCTCACAACCCTTAGGTACTACTGTGTGGTTTAAAAAAAAAATCACCTTTCACTGGAAATTTCTCTTTCCTGTCAAAAAGCAATTTTATCAACATGAAGTTAGAAAATACCAAAAGCCTTTATTCTGTGGTAGAATCTCTAATAATTTAAAAACACTCTAAATGGCACTTAAAACCCCCAGAAGATGATTCTTCGGAATTGTATCTCTGTAGTTTGTGATAATTAAAACCATAACACCTGGTTCCTAATATACTTAGACAATTGTTAACTGTCTCAATCTAAAGATACTGTAAAAACTCTCTTCTAAAACACCAAGCTGAGGGAAGCTTCAACACGAATTTCACTTTTTGTTACATATCAGGCCCTTTTATATTTTATGTACTTGTAGGAAAAAGGCAAAAGTTCTTCCTTGGTGGTTGTACACCACTCCAAAAACCCTGGGGAGACTCCCTGCCATTTCTTCATCATCCATGTGAGATTTCTCCTTGCAAACTCAAACATATGGAAAGACATATCTCCATTTATGATCACGATTTTAAGGGGCCTTTCTAATAACTCTAAGAATCAAAGGGATAGCATTGCTGCGACAGATTCTTTTGCTGTATCAACATGCAATACCTTTCTATCTAATATATCTTGGCCCTTTCCAGCAGGACTAGGCAGGGATGCAGTAATGAAGAACTTTAAGTCCAAAGGACTGTTGTGTTGGCTCTCTTTCTTTCTTGGTTCCCTAGAGATTTCATCACATTTTAAAATTCTGCTAAAGCCCCCACACTGTCCCAATGTAGAGCAGCATTCATGACCTCTTCCCTATCTCTCTGCATTGCTCAAGGATTCATCATTATCAGAAAGGAAACCATGGTAATGGAAAATCTCCCTCGTACATTTACTCTTGGACCTTCCTTTTCTAGCTGCATGAGACTGGATGGTTTTTTCCAAACACCAAAATAAATTTGTCTTTAGAAAATCATCTAATATAGAAACTATTCCCTTTCTCTCAAATTGGGGAAAAGTTAATTTGCAGGAAGGAAGAGAAAGAACTGGAGAAGAGGGAGGAGGTGTTTTATCGAGGGCAACTATTCTCTTATTTTAAGGGGTTCATTTAGGCCAAGTCAAAGATTTGGAAGAGACATAAGGATGTATGCTGAATGCCACAATGTCTTTCTTCCCCTGAGAAAACATCGCTATGCTTTGGGGAGCAGTCTGGTGGAGGTTTGAGCTGTCTGTTGTCAGAAAGAACACGCTGGGGCCAATGCACACTAGAGGGACTTAATACTTGGCAAAATCATTCTTTTTCAGTAGCCTGATTTTACGACTGCCCGGACTGCACCTGTTAGGAAAATAAATAAAGGATTGGCCGATTCTTTCCTTTCATGCACCCTAAATACATCGCCTTAAAAAACCTTGGGAAAAACAAGTTGTATCCTTACTTCTCATCCAGTGAGTCAGAAGAAGTTTCCCCCAGAACTTTCAGCAAAGTAGGCGAGTAAGAAAGTTCGTGGAAGGAGTGAAGGTCGAGGGTTGGTGCTCGGGCTGCTCTGAGGGGCCCAAGGGAAAGGACAAAGTGTAGCATTGTGCGTAAGGATCCTTGGCGCTCTCAAGGGCTCATTTTATTTTGTCCATGAGACATAGCCTTGAGACATTTTATGTTAGACTCCTTATGAACAATTGACAGAGTTTTCTTATTTATACCAATTTCGAAGTCCCTGAAGCTGACATGAGTATTGGAACCAACTACCCAGGCTGAATTCGCTTTAAAAGGGGGAAAAAAAAAACAACACTTGGGCACAAAAGTAAATAAATAAACGGTCACTTAAAAAACTTGAGTGAATATAAAACAATGTTTTTGTAATACTTCTGTAAACAAATATATACTTTTTTTAATTTCAGAGAGCTGTGGGAAGAGGCTGCTCTGATAGGAAATAAGCGCTGTTGTTTTTACAGCCCTAGAAAATGTTTTTGTTATTTTTGCTTAAATTTCTGGTGATCATTGTATTTAAAATTTATTTGTAGGCTCTGTATGGACACACAGAGAGGCATTTTTATTATTGTTAATAATTACTATTTTTGTCTGCACTCCCCCTTAATTAGTCTATGAAACCTATATTAATAGACACAAAATACTCTTGGCAGCCAGCGTGGTAATTCTAGATCTTATCTCTAGACATGCTTGGGTGAGTTAGGTAATAAAGAACAGGATTAAAGCTCTAGCAATCAAAAATAAGTAGAAAACTTTTAATTTCCTACGTGTGGCTGAGGGGACAGGGCCATGCCTTCTTTCTTTGTTGCCACTTTGTCAGTTTGTGATGGAAACAGATGTCTTTTCTGCAGGCGTCCTTGGCTGGTTCAGAGTATTGCAGTTCCCTAAAATGTGAAAGTATAATGATTAAGGAATATGAAACTTAAACAGAAAAACAGACTTTGCCACTTAATTTCCTACATATGTGCAAATTGTCTCATCACCAGAGAGAACAGGGCTTCTGTCCCCAGAGCTTTTTCAAAGGCAGCCTCAAAACTTCAGTGATGATACTGACTTGTTGTACCTAAGTCTCTTTTGCCTGGATACGCCCGGTTATAATTTACAAAGAGCGTTGTTTTGGATAGCCACACAGATAGACAACACACCACATTTCAGGGTGTTCCGATCCACAGGGCAGGTTCTTCATGTGCTTTTATATGCATTTCCACAGTGAAGTTTTGGCTCCATCAGATTGGGGTGTGAAGTGGTTGATTTGGCAAAGGGAAAGACCAGGATCATTTATTCGCGTGCTTATTTCTCTCTCTAAAATGAGTTCACAAAAAACTACCTGCAATCTGACTTTCATTATGCCATTCAAGGCTGAGTTACTGCTCTCTGTGTTTTTTAAAAAATATATTTTATTGGTTATGCTATTACAGTTGTCCCATTTCCCCGCTTTGTTCCAGTCCGCCCTGCACAGCCCCTCCCACCCGCAATCCCCCATTCTCTGTGTTCTTGTAGCAGTTTGTGTCTCACTCTGCTCTAGCACTGCCCCACCCTACGGTGATTCACGTCTGAAACCCACTGTGGTAAGACTTCTGCCCTCTTATGCTCTGATTTATGCTTTTTATGGGCCTAGTTGGCACATCAACACAATATCTAAAATTATGTCTAATAACATGTTGATGTTAGATCTTATAATTTTGTTTATTCATTTTTTGTCTTTATGTTAGACATTTACAAGAACCTGGGGCTAAATTTTTTCTCCAATATCATCTAATTCTTCTTCTAAATAACATCAAATCTTTGAAAATTTTCTCAGGAATTCTTTGTTAGGTAATAGCTTCTTTCTTCTATAAAATTTTATATATCTTGGAACAGAATTCTCTGCTTATAACTAAAAATTTGCCTATGTGTATAATTCCCCATTTTAGTTTCTCATTTTTTCCGTTAGATGGCATTAGAGTAATTCTGTATGTGGTATATATTTTGGCTTCTTTTGCATATTAAATAAATAATATTAATTATTAAACAGAGATATAGACAAAGATACTATTATTCACAGAACATTCTAGACAGTTTGAAGTCCAGTTGCACAAGTACTGAGTTACTTATACTTCATATGCCTCAGTTTCCTCACCTGTAAATGAAAATCATAGTAGTACCTAACTCATTGGGTCTCTGTAAGAATTAAATGAGATAAATCAGGTAAAAAGTTCAGAACAGGACTTAGCTCATAAGAACTGCCCTTTCCTTCTAAAGAACAAACTCAGAAATGCTGTCTGTTAAATGTGTTAAATGTGTTAAATGCTTCACATTTAGTATGAATTTTGAGGGCATTTCTACCAATATATGACAACCACTGTAAGACACATAACCACTACTCAGCTCCTTACCTTGTGTTAACATCTATAATACACTGCAAAAGAGTTGTTGTTACTATAGAGCCATCATTGATACCACCAGAAGCACCCCCTTTTTTTAACCTGAGGGGAAGCATCTTAGCTTTCACCCGGGGATCAAATCATAGTTCTGTACATGCAGAGCCTCTATTGTCTTTGCGCTGAAATGTGTCGTGTCCAGCTGAGGCTCTCCAGTTGTTAGATGATGACAACCAGTTGTTCGTTCACTGTCCCATTGTGGGGCATGGCCTTTCTCAGATAAAAGAGTCACCCTGTACGTGTAGCTAAATCCACCACCAAGGGTTAACAGGCTGGGTTTGTTGGATGTTAGGATTTCCCACCAGGGGTGCTTTTTGGCAGGTGGGTCTTCCTCCGATCTGAATATTTCTGAGATAACCCTGTAAAGACCTCTTCATGATCACATAATGGACGTGGTGGGTGATTGATTGAGTGCTGCTGTGTTTACTGCTGTGGAATTTTATTTTTATGACCCCATCTGGCATTGGCACCGTCCTTCCTCTATTTTTAGAAAGTTACCCAACGTGAAGCCGAGCGATGCCTTGGGGCAAGGCCTTTAAGGAATTTATCTGATAACCTTATAACCACCCGAGAGTGATGTGACGGTGGTGCTGGTCAGCCCAGGAACAGACCCTCAGGAAAGGCGGAATAAGGGACGAAATGAGGAAACTGTTATTCAAGTCACTTCTGCAAAAACTTTCTTTTGACCTGTGCAAAGGTTTTAAACATTTTCAATGTAAGCAAAGGTGTTTCCCACACTACTATCCCGTTCAACCCCCATTCGATTGTTACTTTAAAGCACGTAAGAATAAGGATAAAGTGACAAGTCATCAGGTCTTAGCAAAAGGTCTTATTTTCATCCAGCCCCTTGTTAATAGTGAGAAGCTGTTTTTTGCAATGTAATACTAAGCCCATTTCAACCCTCTTCCTGTGTGGAATGACATCTTGAGTTGAAACATTTGTAATTAGAAAGATATAAGAACAAGTTGACTAGGAGAAGAAAAACAAAAAACTGTGGATTCAGGGAAATTCCATAAAATTGAATAACGAGTCACTGAAATTTTGCATACCTGATGCACAATGAAACTTCATCTATTCAGAACCATAAAATATAGTCTTTGGCAATATTTAGCCACAGTAAATAAACATGGATTAAACTGATCGAATCATTCTGAATAGCTGGATTCTCTAGATAGCCAAAAGTTTTTGTTCTTGAACCTTATTATTTCAATTTGGACAAAAACATACCTAAAACATAATATATTACTCCTTGCTTTTAAAAACAAAGTAGAATAGATATAATTTAACTTTTTAAATTCTAGGTATCAGTTATTGTACTGTGTGATATCCTGAAGCCCACATTATTTGCTTTTGTATTAAATGGGTCGTTATTATTTGTATTGGACTTTGTGCCCAATTTTTCATAGCTTTCCTGTTTCATTCTTTTCTGGGAGACCGCTGTCTTCTTTTATTACTCTTTTCAGTCAGTGTATGAAGCGGCTCCTTCGTTGTTTGCTCTGGTCCCCAGACCAGGTCATTAATCTGGCTGAGTAGAGCTAGTCCACTGAGAGTCAGCAGAGCACCTACTGCATCACATTAAGGAGACACTCACTCTCAGGGTCGTGCAAGTGCAAAGTCAGCACTTGTGAGTGAGTGCCTCCTTAAAAGCTGTTACCTAGGCACCTGGCCTCACCCTAGTCCTCCCAGTTCCCAGACTAACTGAGGACCTGGGTCAGGGGCTTCTTTTGTTGAGTAAAGCACTTAAGCTCTTAGTGTTTGGGATTTGAGGGGCTTGAGGAGCTTCAGACAAGTCCACCTTGTCCTTGGGGGACCCTTTTAATGTGCTGGTCAGCAGTTGTTATCTGAGTAAGTGAGGATGCTAGATGGCTAAATTCTGAATAGGCGAGGTAGTCGACATTGCCCTTCTGTCTCTTTGTGTTGGGAAAATAAGTTCTTACTCCCTAAATCAATTCACGGCTTTTATTCTGACTGCTTTGTTTTATTAATCAAGGCTATAGATTTTTTCTAAACAAGACATATAACATGAGTTTGTTTTTTTTAAAAATGCAAAAAGCACACACACAAAATATTTTTTAACAAGATTTGCAATAAATTCTAACTGTTTCTTAAACTTTTTGTCTCAGGCCCATTTGCACTTTCAATCGAGGAAATTAAAAAGCATTTGTTTTGCTCATTATATCAATCAATATTTACTATATTAGGAATTTAAATCGATAAAAATTTTACAACATAAGAATACACAGCATAAATTTTATTAGCTGTCAGAGTATTATGTCATCACACATATATCCTATGGAAACATTACAGCATATTTGTGAGAGAATGTGAGTGAAAAAAAAGCAGATAATGTCTTAGCATTATTTAAAAAATAGTTTTCACCTTGTGGACTCCCCAAAGGGGCCTTAGGGACTCTTGGGGATCCCAGACTGTACTTTAAAAATCACTATCATAAATTAATATAGAATTGCCTCTAAAAAATGTGTAATTCTCTTAAATCTCAAGGTGTAAAATATCAGTATCTACAGTCTATAATGAATAGAACGGAACAAAGTAAACAGCGAAACCATAAAAATATTAAATTAAACATTAATTTACGTCCAAAATTGATATCCCTGATGCATAAGCAATGTGGCCAGTAGAAATGCACTGTCATTTGTGTTGGCTGATTGTTTCGGTGACACTTATGACTTATATAATCAAAACTCCTCTCAGAGTAATGAATACCTCCATGTGCATCATCACATTTTATATTAAAGCAGTTTCCATTGTTCTATTGTTCGGGCATGCGTGGTCCCGACTGCAAACGTACACGGTGCAGATCCCACCGTCAGCAGGGGATGTGCCTCACAGTGAATATGACACATTTACTCGAAAGAGAAAGATAATTTGTTGTACTACCAAAAGTGACAAAACAGGAGCAGGCCAGATAGAGCCTGATTCACCATAATGTTTACGATACACAAGGCACTCACGTACAAGATCCGGCGGAAGTGACGTCTGCTTGAGTGTGGTTGGTAGGGTAATAATATGAGTGTAATAAGTTATAGTTTTAATTTTAATTTGAGCATCTCACTCAAAATGTCATACGGTGTGCTTGAGTGTGATATTGTTATGTTACAGAATTACATGCTTATGATTTTGTAATAAAAGATTTTGTAATAAAAACAGGGGTGTTACTTGTGCCAGACCCTGTATTTTATTTCAAACCAGGAATTTGACTTTAAGAATAAGGAAAAATAAAGAATAACATACAATATTTTCCTGCACCCCAAATTACCAACGGATGACTTTAGTACATTTATTTTATTTTTAAAAAGTGACACCAAGAAAACCACAAAAAAGACCTAGAATCCTGTCACTCAAGGATAAAGACTGTTATATGTTCTTCTTGTCTTTTCGATGCTGACAAAGCATATTATATGATGTAATTGTGCCATTCATGCTATCAAAAAGCTAAATTAAATTGCACATGAAGGCCCATAAAATATTTTTAAGCAGGTCAAGCAGTGCGTTATTTGAGCCAGTGAGCCCATGGGAGGGAGAGAGCTGGTTTGTTTGTACCATTTTGGGGAAGAGACACACATACATGCAGAGTCAGGTTAATGCCTCTTAAGACTTCCAGTCCCCCTGCCCTTTCATTTATTGACCATGGAACCCTTGATCATTGCAAGTAGAGATGGGCTGCCTTGGAGACCCATTTTTGGAGTTCTGGGTTCCCAGTCTTTCAACAGCAGCACAAAGGCCACATATGAGCTGTCTATTTAATAGCTGCCACCAGTGCCCGTCAATTAGAATGCCCTGGCACTCACTGTGCAGGCCTGCCATTGATGGCATACCTGTGCTTTTTACAGTAGGTGGTCATAGGAAAAATCCACCAGAAATAGCTCGAGCCCTTTGAAAGCATTTCAGGGTTGCAGAGGGAAAGTCTATATCTGTGAATTAGACAGGATCAAAGAACAGCCGCCTTTGCCAAAGGAGGAAGGAGCTAGGTTTAGTTGCTGGTTTAGAATCTGATTAATTTTCATGTTGTTTATTAAAATAGTTCCCTGGGCTTAATTTTTCAGAATACCTTGGTTTCTTTCTGCTAAAAGAGTAAACAGCAACTTGTGTATACCTACTTCTTTATCCTGTTAGTATGTTTTCCAGTGGAGACACTGGGATGAGGGGACGGAGGCAAAAAGCCAACTTCATTCACCTGGTAGAAAAGTCACATGGAATTTGCCCTTTGTTTTTGAAAAAGTGAGGTATAGTAGGACCTCACCTGCACAAGTACCCGTTTGCTCTTAAGCTTAAAACGGAAGATCTCAAGAGCTTCCCAAGACTAGGTGCCTTCTGACAGTCACAGCAAAGCTAAGCGGGTTGATAGTGGAGGCAGCATGCTTGTTCTGAAGGGTTTTTGCTACGAAATGTAGCCCAGATTTTGAAAGAGGGGATTCCTTAGAAAGGCAAGGGATGTTCTGTCACAGATGGCCAAAACTCTAGCCCTAATTGCTTTCCTGCCCTTGTTAAGAAATGGAAGAAAAGTGTTGACAATAGGAAGAAATATAAATAATGGAATTGGGTGGCTGCCTCTGAGTATACAGCCAGCGGGAGGGCAGACATTGCGTTCCCTGTGGGTAAGACAGACGAAGAAAGCTGCCCTTGGAGTGCCAGGGGCCGCTTCTTCATTTCTTGGCAGTTAGGAGAAGGGGCTTTTGTGGTGTAGGAACAGGCTGCCAGTCAACTATATTTATGGAGCACCTGCTGTGCGGAATTTGAAAAGAAGGAGACAGGCCTTGTCCTCAAGAAGCTTGTGGTCAAAGAGAGAAGAAAAGTCTCTGTCTACTGTAAACCCTTTAGCGTTCATGACAGTATTTGAAATGGACAGGACTTGGTGATATTTAGGGCATAGTCTGAGCCTTGTCACTCAAAGTGTGTGTCAGGGACGGGCAGCATCAGCATCATCTGGGAGGCCTTTAGAAACGCAGGATCTTGAACCCAGAATCAGAATCTGCGCTTGACCAAACTCCTTAGGTGATATGTATGTACACTGCAGTTTCAGAAGCAGCAGAGGGGCCTCAAGGTGGTGAGTTTCAAATGTTCTGAGAGAGCAAAGCTACCTGGTTTGGTGAGTAAATTGATAGAAAGGGCAGTTCATTTACCTGTGAGCCTCATAGACAGTGGCATCTCATCTTAGTCTTCTCTATGAGCTCTCCCTCCCCTTATTAAATTCATAATGGGACATCAGTGAAATCTGGTGGCCTGGGCCTTCTTCTTTTGGTCTCTATTCAGTGGGGTCCTATGGAAACTGCTGTGAAAGAATTATTGTTATAGAGGCAGCCAATGAATTTGGGGAATAAGCAACTGATTTTTAGAGGAGTGGAAAAGCTATGGGCAAAGTCAGAGAAAAAGGTGTGAATTGAAATAAGACAGCGTTGGGCCTGGAGACTAACTTCCGGTGGTTTCTTTTCAGTCCCAGTCATGTGCTGCTTGGCCTTTGCCACTCCTGTTTTCCCATCTCTCCAGGGTTGAGACAGCAGGAATTCTTTGTTTCAAATGCCTTGAAAACAATCAAGAGTTCATTTTTTTTTTATCTTTTCTGTCTCCCAGGAGTAAATGATTGATCAAGTTATCTGCATTGTACAAACTATACATTGCATGTAAATTTCATCAAAATCAATTATTACCGTTTTATGGTAGGAGAGCGAGGGGCCTACCTCCTCTGTTCAGTTCCCAGATGCTTTCTCATCTCCCACCCCAATTCCAAATATGTTCTAACATAATGCAGCCCACAGACTTCGAAATAAGGTCAATCCCTAGCAGATGGCATGTGTAGAAAGACATGAGTGTCATCTTCACAGGTGTGTCATCTTACACAGGTATGTCAAATCCTGATAAAGATGATAACCATGAAGGGATAGAACATGTAAAGGGTGTACCATGTTCCCTGTCCCTGCAGGAACTCATTCATTCCTGCCAACAACGCTTAAGATAGGTTCTGCTATTATTTCCATTGCAGAGATGAGGAAATTAAGGCTCACTCCACTCCTACACACAGGGCAACATCCATATGAGACTATGTGGCTCTAACAATAAAACCAATCAGTTCAGTGCAGGGGAAAATGCAGTAATATCTCTGAAAGGTGCATCAGCTGACTTCTGCCTCCACAAGCCTGAGCGACTGAGAGGGGAACTGCAGCCTCAGGCTGCAGAGCCCAGGTTCTGAGTCAGGCAGACCTGGGCCGGAGCCTGGCTCCCTTCATGAGCTGTGGGACCTCGCAGGGACTCAGTTCTTATCTGTAAACTGGGGATAACTATAATACAGACTTCATAGAATTATATGGATTATAAGAATTAACATATACTAGGTGCTGCATGCAGTGGGTGCCAAAAAGTGGTTGTGCTTTATTTATTACCTCACTGGCTGTAAAGTTTTGGGGTATCTGTGACTTTTAGAAGGAAAAAATCTGGCTTCATCTACTTATGAGGCATTTTTCTACTTTTATTCCTGCAACCATCTTAAAAATGCACCAGCATTAATGTTCTGTTTCTGTAGTTCTGATTATCTGGTGCAGTTAGCTGCTAATGACCCATTTTCTGTGGATTTCTTGGAAGTTGAATTAAACCTTTTAAATTCTCACTTTGGTTTGATTTGGGGTCTGTTACGTAGAACATGGGGGCCACAGACACAATGGACACAGGGAATTTACATTCAGGCCACATTTACAGTTTCAGTATCCAAGACAATTCTCTTTTGTTTATTTGACTCGAATTCATTCACCCTTGGCCTTACTTCCAAAACAGGATTTTAAGTAACCACAGCTTCCCTTACAAAGTGGGTCTTTGTTTACATAGACGCTGAGAAAGCACAGCCAATTTGATAGTTTGTCCACAATCACCAAAGAAGCCCTTCTGAATTTTATTTTTTTGGTCACTTAATGTGTTTTCAACAATAAACGAGATACTAAGGAGAGAGGAAAGGAATGAGAGATCCTTGTCCTTGTTTAGTTGAGAAGGAAAAGAAACAAATATGTAGAGACAACCGAAGAATAATTTAAAAATAATTCGTGAATGAAGAATGTATCACGGTGTGGTCCAGAATGCCAAGAAAACAAAGGAGAGGAACGGAATGGAATAATTAGCTCTGAGAGTCTTAAGATAAATGTCGAGAAGACAGACCAAGATGGCCATAGGACAGTCGTGGCAACAGTCGTTGCTGTAAATTGTAGAGCTCTATCTATGTGCCAGGCACAGTGCCGGTTCTATGGGGTTAGCACCCTAGGAGGGCATTTATTCTACTATCCTCATTTCACAGATGAGGACACCAAGCTGATAGAGATTAAGGAATTGCACCAGGTCACACAACTAATCAGGTGTAAAGTCAGGATTCAGACCTAGGTCGCTCTGACACAATCATACATAGAGAAAAAACAAAAGGTCTTTTGGAAGGAAGATCATCACTCTTAATGGCAGAAAGGTCAGAAGATGAAAAGAGACACCAGCTCTGGAGCAGAGGGGCCCCAGGAGGGAGAGGGAGGAAATGCCCGCTGACAGTGGCTTTGAACGCTGACCCGAAGAGTGCGGACCTAACCTGACAGGTAACAGGGACCCTCTTGTGTACAACAGCAGGATGAAACCCCGTTGTGGCCTAAGTAATCCCTGTGCCTGTGCGGGAGAAGAGACTGGAGGGCGGCAAAACTTGCCTGGCGAGAGGGAAGAGGTCCTCAGGCAACGGGCAACCTTCCAGGAGACAGCGGGTCAGACAAATTGGCTCTCACTCTCAGTCTCCTGATATCCGGGCACTGCATCAACTCACCCAAAGCCAAGAGGTCAGCATTAGAGTTCCATCTCTGCACTCAGATCTCTGAACATAAATTGCTTTGACCAAGGGCTTTGTCTTCTGGTTGATGCTGGCACTAAAGAGCCTTTTCATGATATGCGAAGAAACAAAAGCATTGTTCTTGACACCATCTAAGGAACACTGGTCTTTCACTGTATCTTTAAGCCGCGTCACATCCTGCCACATTCTCATCTGCCAGTCTGAAAGGTTATATGTTTTTTTCCATTTAGTCATTTTATCCTCCCTAATTAGTGAAAGTAGTGTACTTATTTATGGACATCCGAATGAAAATAGTTTTTTTTGAACAATAAATTGGAGTTTATACCCAGCACAAAAAATTAGTGATGGAAGAAGACATTGCTACCACGTGGCGGCCCCGCACCTCTCCTTTTTTGATTTCTGTTGCCATGAGGCTGGTCCATCCGTGCTCACTCCACCCTACCCAGACGGGAACAGGGTGCCTGGCCTGCGCGTGGTGATGGCTCTTGGCCACACCGCTCATTATGAGGCATTTCTGCTTGGCTTGGAAAAAGCCACTTATGGAAAAAAAAAAGTGGGAAATCCTAGATCCAGACAAGATAAGGCTGCTGGGATCCCACAAAGTACCTAAAATACAAAAACTTGTCCTCGATATTTAATTGTCAAGCGGAAAATAATTGTAAAAGATACCTCCTTCTTTAACTGCCTCTTCTGCCCTGGAGGAACAGCTGGTTCTCACGCACATCACTAATTCCCAATTCTGGGCCTCCATGGGGACTCAGCAGAGGAAATTCTATGCCCTTTGCTCACGGGGACTGCCTTTAGCTAGTCAGACATATTCTTGAACAGAAGTTTCTTTAACAGACTTTACCGCCAGAATGCTCTATATTCTGGATATACCAAGCCAGATGTAAAACCTCAAAACCAGAGCTCTGAAAACCTCGGGTAAGTGTAGGTGGAAATCTGCTCCAGGTATATGTACTTCCTGAAACGACCGTGAGAGGAGTAGATTTGTTTCCCAGTGAACAGAGGGTTTGTCTTGTGAAAGGAAACGCTGCTAAGACTTTGGTTTCCTGAACATTTAGAAAGTTTGTCCCGTGAGGGCAGGATGACGTCGGAGACGCTGTGGTGCCTCTGGAAGGTGAGGTCTGAGGTCTCGCTGACAGAGCGCCAGCCTCACCTTAGGCTCTACAGGATGTGAACGCCTTAGGCTCCAAGGGACATACTTGCTACTCACAGTGTCTCATTTTATGCTCACAGAAACCCTATGCATATAAGGTACATGTTGTGCCTGATTTTCCAGGGAAGGGAAACAGGCTCAGTGCCATTAAATGCCCTGCTGCTGCCACCTGGATCCCCATTTTACCTGTGCTCTGCACGTCACTAACCTCTCCCATCCCCTGAAAATCTGTATGATACCATTTAGAGCCTCATCTCATACCATACGCTAAAAGGCAGTGTGTCTCAGGCCTCTTGATGCCACAGGTTGATGCTTTACCTGCTTTACCCTTCCTGTCAGTACAGGTAAGATGACCACCTTGAGTTCGGTGCAGCCAGGGGCTAAGGAAAGTAGCTTTTGTCTGTGATTCATGAGCCTAACACTTCCATTACTCTTTTCATTTCTAGAAAATGAAGCGCCCGCCCCAGCCCCAGCCCCACCCCCAGAAGGTAAGTTAAAACGCTACCTCAGACATTGGGGCTGAAAATCCAGAATGTCTATCCCCACACGATTTGGCCTGCAGTGAACCTGTGAGCTTTAACTTGTGTGGAGAAGTTGGATGGCCACAGTTGTGATAGGTTTATAACAACAACAACAACAACACCACATTGTATTTATATAACCCTCTCACATTGATTTAATTTCGATGACATATCATATATTTATAAAAAACCCTTCCAGTTATGGCAAAGTTGTCGTTATGCCCAGGTTTTAGTGTTGCGGAGACTGGGTCTCCAAGGCACTGAAGGCTTTGCAGTATTTTCTCACATATCGCTAAGGGCAAACAAAATACACATCTTTCTTGTGAGAGAGGGGATTGGATCCCACCTCAGTCCTGGAAGATCACCAGCCCCTTCTCGACTTGAACCATGCCACCATCAAGCATCTCCAGAAATGTGAGACTTGGCGGCCTCTGCCGGCTCAACCTCAGAACCAGCTTCTCCAGCTCTGAGTACCCTGTTGTCCACCAGGTGGCAACACAAACAAGGACTAAAGAGTTCAGTGAACTGGACAGGTAGAGGCAGTGCCCAGCGACACACAACAGGTGAAGCCTGCTTTCGCAGCTACATAGACCGAAGGAAGAGAACAGGGTTGAAGGGATGACAAGCCCAAGTGGGATGCTAAGCTCCCAGCATGGATCTCCAGACCAAAACAACGTGCTTTTTCCCAGGGAGACACCAAAGTGCCTTCTCTCGTCATTCCTCCTCTTGGACCAGGATGAGAAAGTAGCATTTACTAAAGAATCGTTCACGCAGACTCATAGGCACAGAGAACAGATCGATGGTTGCCAGAGGGGAGAGGCATTAAGGGCCTGGGTGAAAAAAGTGAGGGGATTGAGAAGTACAGATTGGTAGTTACAGAACAGTCACAGGGCCGTAAAGTACAGCATAGGGAATATAATTGAAATTTCATAATAATTATGTATGGTGCCAGGTGAGCACTGGAAATAACAGGGTGAATGCTTTATAAGGTATATGATTGTCTAACCACTATGACGTACACCTGAAACTAATACAAAATGACATTGAATGTAAACTGTAATTGAAAATGTTTTTTAAAGAATTTTCTTAAGGTATTTACCATATGCACAACTCTGCCCTAACCCTTCAGAAGGATACAGAGCTACCTACCAGATACTTATTGATAACTGGGCACAAACAAATTGTACCAGACGTAGTAGAGAACTCTGAATAGAACACATGTCCTTGTATTCAGTTTGCTTATCCCAAGTAGAAAATAAAATACAAACCAGAGAACAGTTCAATAAAATAGAACCACTATGTTGAAACATGAGACACGACTCTACGAACTTCACGAAGACACTGTGTGATTTAATTCAATTAGCGTATGTTACTTAAATTGACAATGTGGTATTGACAAAGGGGTGGGAGGTCACTGTAGACCAGTCCAGCCTAGTTGAAAGCAGGAAATGAATAAAGCCTCAGTGGCTAGTAGTCTTTTTTGCGTGGAATTTTATAAGGGGATTATGAGGGACTTCCACCCTGGAGATCATTTTCAGGAGGGCAGTTTGAGGAATCCAACTACTCACATGAGCCCCTTGTCCAGCTAAGAATACCAGATCACAAACTCAAAACCCTTAAATAGTATAGAAGAGCATTGCTATGTGTCACAATGAATGAAATGGGCTCAGTGCCACATGAGTTTAAACAGGGGTAAGCTGTAGTTTAATTTTCTTTCAACCAGTATAAATGTGTGGCTTTTTTTTAGGAGCTTCTTCTTTGGTAGGTTTCCTCCTTGCATACACAGATGTATTTCTGCCAATACTGTGTAGATCAAGGACCTACAGGCCATTACAGATACAACCTTTCCCTTCTGTTCTTCAGATCAGTAGCTGTCATTGGACCACTAGGAAGGTTCCCTTCTTATGCCATATTTCATATTCATTGCACAATACTGACTTCCTGTTGCTTAAACAAGTCTCCTACTAAACTCTGCTAAAAATGTCTTTATTAGTTAACTAAGATTCAGATCTACATTCAATCAGAAGAGAGAGAGAGTTCATGCTTGAAAGAATTCTTTTTTTTTTTTTTTAAAGAATTTATTTATTTATCTTTAGAGGGGAAGGGTAGGAGAGAGGGAGAGGGAGAGAAACATCAATGTGTGGTTGCCTCTCATGTGTCCCCTGCCGGGAACTGACCTGCAACCCAGGCATGTGCCCTGACTGGGAATCGAACCGCGATCCTCTGGTTCGCAGGCCCGCGCTCAATCCACTGAGCTACACCAGCCAGGGCTTGAAAGAATTCTTTTCTTAAATATACCATACGTCAGACACCATTTGCAGGTATCTAAACTAATATAATTCTGCACAGAGAGAAACTCGAAGTAGATGGTCTCATGATAAAATCTGATTTTACTGCTATCATATCGCACTTATTGCCACTCATCTCAACCCAGAAGATTAATATGTGCACCGAAGTATTTTCTTTGAAACTCTTGTACAATTACAGCTTTTATACCCTGGCTATATTATATTAATATAATTCTATAATATTATTTAGAAGTAAACACTATTAAAACCACTTCATGTATCCAACTGCCTTAAAAATGCCATCAGTCCCTTGTTGGGGTCCACAAGGAAGTGACCCACCATAATTACCATGTGCTGACTCACTGACTGCTGGAGCATAGCTCACATTTTACACTCGTTCCGCGCCGGCATGTTCTAGCATGAACCCAACAGCTGAATGTATTTTCACAAAATCCCGGTTGTATGTTTGTGCATGTACTTTTTTCAAGTGATCAGATGAATTGCTTTTATGAAAAGTTTAATGTGACTCTACATTATAACCCCCAAATTCATCATTCATGTGCAGCATAATAAATGTGTATGTAATATCATTTATGATGTCTGTTTTCATTTATTCCCCCCCGCAGTGCCCATCACAGAATAAAATATCTTAAGACATTTTTTAAAATGTGCTTGTACTTTCCACACAGAACCAAATAAAGAGACGGAAGCTGGAAATGCACCGCCAAAAGGTGAGTGGAGGGAGAAAGAATGAGGCTGAATCCAGTAAAGTCAGAAGCAGAAAGAGTCCAGTAACAATTGCCAGGGAGACTCCATGGAGTTTCTCCGCATTGTCTTTCATCACTGTGGTTAAGTGTTCCTTGTTTTCATCTTAGCTGCGCAACCCAATGGTGTTTTGATCAGTTTTCATTACACAAACTTTCTAGAAGAAAAACAGTAATGATTAAAAAATATCACAAGCACTCATTGAGATGCCAGCAAATTAATTAGTACTTTTCTGTTTCCAAGGTACATATACAGGAATAGGTATGTCTGGATTACACCAATTTGGACACTTACCTGGGTTGCCCAGGTTTTACTTTAATTGAATGCTTTCATGTTACTGTGTAAACTGTTCTAGGTTTCACTAATAATTTTGAAGGCCAGCATCTCATTTTGTAACATTATATATTAATGTAGATTTATATAATGATCTGTGTAGATGGACAAGACAACCTTAAGCAAACATCACATTGCTCCTTATTGATTTGGAAACTCATTTATTTCTGCAATATTACTCTACTTTTACTTTACATGTGGATAGTCTAATTTTATTTTTATTTTTTTAGATAGTCTAGTTTTAAACCATGGGTAATCTTTATTACATGGATCCATGAAATACTAATTCCTTTGTGTCATGGAGGAAGTCATTGTCATTTCTAACCATCATCTTTAGCTAAGGAGAATTGGTTTTCTACAAACGAAAGTTCTGACAGAGGCAGATTTGACAATTCTGCTTTATATGTTTGTATCATCACTTATATGTTCATTTTTTTATCTGTGTAATGAATAACATAGTTTAAATTTTGGAATAACCAGTTATTTTCAGACTACAATAAGGTCTTTCCTTCTGGCTAGCACTCCAAAGTATGTTAAGTATCTTTGTTCTTACTATGCCATATTTTTTACCTAATTCTTATGATATTATTGTCTTCTATACATTAGTAAAATACTTTTCTTCTTTCTTTCAGTACATTGGACCACTTTTCTTCAACTAACTTGAACTTACACTCTCATAAATGAACACATAATTTTGTAGTATACTCACTTTGTCCTTGATCTTCAGTGGCTCCCATGGATAGTAACATGAATACTAATCCTGCCTGCATGAGACACAGTCTGAAGGTTATTTGCTTATGGAATGCAGACAATGCAAACTCCTAGAACTCTTCCATGAGATGGGTTCAAGGATGTTTGGACATCCGACTGAAGTTATTGTAACATTATTCTCTACAGAGCCAATGGCATACACTTCTGTTTCCAAATTTGGAAAGGTGTTTGGGCCAGGTTCTATGGCTCAACCAACAAAGAAGATGACGTGATCCCAGAGGGCAAGCTGGCAAAGTTAAAACAAAAGGGCAAGCTGGCAAAGTTAAAACAAAGTCTGTGCCTTATCCTTAATATGAAAAGTCATCCAATTAGATTTGTGAACTTAAATGAGAAAATGCCTTTCTGTATATTAAAGTCAACCAATCAACCAGCCAGTCGATCAATCAATAAAAACTTCCTTGTGCAGGACACAGTTTGATGAAAGAGCAAGATGAGATGACTAGGAAGGGAGTCCTGATTAGTAGCATTTTTTTCCTGACATCTGCAGCAGTCAAGCAAGGCCATGGCCCCGTGCAGTCACATGCCCAAATACATAAACTGCCATGTATCTATTTTCTCTACCTGCCTAGGAAGAAAATCAATTTAGGATAGAAGGTGATATCCCTAAATAAAGAAGGTAGGTAAGTGGAAGTTGTTTCTAAATATATAAACCTTTCAACTATTACCCACTTTCATCAGGGACAGCAAAATTTCCAAGAAAATGCTTAAGCAAAAAAAAAAATAGACACAATAAACTCTGCTGTATGTATGGCCATGGTTGAGAAAGAAGACTTGCATGAGCATAAACAAGATTGACAGCCCTCAGTCCATCTAACTGAATTTTAACCATTCAGCTTGGGTTTCACTCCTTTACACAGCTTTCCCCTGACTTCCATCTCCCCTTGCTCCTGATTTCTCTTGGACCTATTCCCTCTGTCATTCAGTCACTCTTTCTCTTCCGCATCGCATATCAATGGTTCACTTCTTTCCCTAACAGTCTGTATAAGCTTTTTGACAGTTGGGCACCATGTCTTAACACCTCTTTGGGCCCCTCATCTCATTTTTCCTAGCGTCTGGCAGAGAGCTGCACAAAACAATCTCCTAATAAGTACATGCGGAATCCATGAACGTCGGAATTTTCGCGCCAGCTTAGCTGCCAATCACATAGACAATGACAGTCTAGACAGAGTTTTATTTCCATTTTCTGGGCAGGAGGATGACCATCCCATGCACACTCAATAATGAGCTTCAGAATGAGACAATGATACTGGCCATCGAGTGCTCATCCTCGAAACAGAGATAATGTAAGGCCAACCCAGTTAAAGCTATTGAAAATGGTCATGCCTAGATATTAGTGCATTTTCACACTTTAAGTAGTCCCCTAATTACTTAAAGTATATTCAGTTAATATCTCCAAGACTGTCACTGTTGAGAACATTATTTAAAGCAGCACAGCCTTACTGCCATTCCCATATTGTCTGAATCATTCTGTGACAACCCGGAAATGTTCTGAAAATATCTGTGTAGCCACAGAATGTGGTTTGGTTCTGATATCAATCTTATATAGCAGTGCTTGTGGGTAGATTTAGCAACTTTTTATATTTACTAAGAGTCTCTGTCTGGGAAACAGCTGGTTTTCCAGGATAGGCTTTTACTCTTTGTTGATTGGCTTGTTTGTTTGCTTGCCTCTGGACTTATTCATCCAGTTCTCCTGTTCCTTAATACTACCCGCTTTGTCCAGGAATTGAAACAGTAGAGGCAACAATAAAAAAAAAATGTGTTTAACCAAACAGGGATTTTCATGTGCAAATGCCCCTTCAGATCATGCTGGGAGACAATGTCCTTATAAAAACAAAGCTACCAGGACTTAGGATTCTTCCAGAAATAGTGACAGGTGGCAAATCAATAAGATGCAAAGTACAAATTATTTTCTTATATCCTCAGTGGGGTCAAAGAACTGTCCTTTATTCAAACGTTCATTTATTCAGCAAGTATTCAGAGGCAGCTGTGGTGCCAAGTTCTGAGTCCTGCTGTCCTGGAGCTGACTTCAGGGAGCTTTAGAGAAGAGAACGACCGTCAGCAGAATACAGTGGATTTCAGCTTTGAAAGCAGACAATTGTCAGGGAGGGCCAGCATAATGTAGGTGCTCAACTGGGATCATATGATTTTATGGTCCATAGACACTGTATGTGTGAATGGAGAGTAAGGATACTGACTCTCTTTTGTGCCTTAACAATGAATGGGCCCCGTGGGAAGTTTCGAAACAGGTCCTGCGGGTGGTTGCAGATGTGCCAGTGACGTTAGGATCAGAAATGATCAGTACTCATTTTAATGCCTAAGCTCTGATATATAAATATTTTTAATTTTTACTTTTGTGTCTTATTAAGGTATAGTCTGTATATATCTTGGTAAGCCCAATTGGGATAGTTACTGACTCTTTTTATTTTTCTTCCAGAAAAATAACCGCTTTTGATAATCGTGGCAAGAGAAGTAAAACTTTCTTTTCCCAGGCAATAACCATCATAAACGAACCCTGTGCGTATTAAAGATCTCACATAACTTGAGTTGAAGAATCTTTCTTTTGGCATGAGTTTGGGTAGCAGAGGATGAAGAGAATCAGCAGAGGGTCCTGAAAATTTCTCCTAAATAATATGATTTTTTAATTTGAAATGTGATTCAACTTTTTTTCTTCCTTTAGGTCCCTTTGCATCTACAGTAACATGATATTCATGCTTCTTACTAGCATGCTAAAATATTTTTCTGAAATTTTACCTTCAGGAATCAGACAACTGTCTATGAAAATGTCGCTGTGCTTTATATTTCTTTGTAATAAACTTTGTTAAAATTAAAATCACCATATTTTAAATTCTAAGACAAAGCCATTATAAAACACAACACCAATTTAATAGGTTTGGGGGAGAAAAATTATTAAATAAACATATTTATGGTAAGATGAATCCTGATTTCAGAAATATCAACATGTGGAGGCATATGTCTTCTAGTTACGAAAATAAATTAATCAAATGCCTCAACACATGATGGATAAGTGTTAGCTGTTGATATTATTGTCTTCCATGTGTGGTTGTTGTGCAGTTGTTATGTTTGGTCACGTATGCCAATAATTACTAAAACTGACTGCCCCGCTTGAGGAATTTGTAATCTGTCTAAATCAAATCAGGTATTCAACCGAGGCTTGTTATGGTCACATGTATTTTAATTTCAGATGCTTGACCTTTATTCTAAAATTTCAACAACAATCCTAAGTTTGTGTTACATAAAAAAATTAATTTAAAAAGGCAATTTAAATCAACCACAGGTAGAAGTTATTTTATGCTTAAGAGAGTATGAAGAATTATAAGAATGTAAATGTTCTATTATCCCTGGAGGTCTCTCCCTTGAATTTCAGATTTCATGTGCCCTGCCCTAAGATCCCAGACTTGAAATAGGAGACCGAGTTCTTTCTCTTCTTTCCAGGCATTCTTCTTTGGGAACTTCGTTTGTTTAAAGAATCCTTTTCACGGGTTTTACAAATGCTATTTTCCCATGACCTGAACACAAATAAAGTTTTGCCTTGGTAGTTCCCCCTTCTGTGTAGCCAGGAGAGAGAGCGCTGCGGCCCTGGGCCCCCATCTTCATTAATGCTGCATGCTCAAAACAGACGTGTGTGTTTTTGTCATCAACGTACTCAGTTTCAGATAGAAAAAAAGAGAAGTTATGACTTCCATAGCATATATTTCTTGCTTTGTTTTGTTTGAAAACGTTCTTTGCATGATGCCACGCCTTTCGTATGTGTGCTATTGAATTAGACACAACCCAAAAGATTTGGATACTCAGTTTCCCTTCTGGCAATAGAACCCGTGCTTCCATGGTAAAGAAAACAATGAAGTATTTCACTTTAATCCAATTCAACCAGGCAACTTTTCACGAATTTCAAGTCAGCATCCCCACATCTTTTTTTTTTTTAATAATAATTGTGTTCTTTCCAGTAACACATCTATTCTTTTTTTTTTTAAAGATTTTATTTATTTTTAGAGAGGGGAAGAGAGGGAGAAAGAGAGGGAGAGAAACATCAGTGTGCGGTTGCCTCTCACGTGGCCCCCACTAGGGGCCTGGCCTGCAACCCAGGCATGTGCCCTGACTGGGAATCGAACCTGCGACCCTTTGGTTCGCAGCCCGCGCTCAATCCACTGAGCTATGCCAGCCAGGGCCCCACATCTTAACTACATTTCTTAATCTGAAGGGATGCCAGGACCAAAGATACTTCTAAAAGAAGGGAAAGTGTAAACTTCTCAATTATATTTTCCAGCACTCTAGTAAATTTGGAAAAGTATGTGCAAGAAATCATAAATTGTCAATTGAGAAGGAATTGCTATCTGAAAGTAATGTTGAGTCATCCAGATAATTTCCTGAAGCTCTGAAGCACTGGTTTAACATGTGGTGCCTTAATAATCTAATTAATTGTGCATGTCCCCCCAAAGAGCTTTAATGTTTAGTGGACATTTAAACTACTCATTCATTGATATTTTGCTTATCTCTTCATTTTGGTTTTATGAAAATACATGAATACTCTTCTCAATCTTTCAGCATTCTAAACAATGAACTCAAGGATTCATTGTACATTGCACAAAGCAAGCTAACCACAAAATCAATATAAAATGAAGTGTTCGTTTGATTCAAAATGGTTCTAGCTTCTAATTTCTACATAATAAAGGAAGTTCCTTTCTAGGATTTGTTTAAGTTTTAAAAGTTCTTTTTCAAGGATTTTCACAGGACTTTAAATCAAGATTCTTTACATATTTCAGTAGTCTTCAAATAAGATACAAAAAATATAATACTAATATTGAATTAAATTTATGGAAAATAATATATTTAAGTTGCAAGATATTTCATTTTGTGTTACATAAAATTTTAACTATCTAACAGTCTTCTGAAATACAGAATTGTGCTGGTAGGTAGCTCAGAAATACATATACTTCCCCAAATGCACAGTTTTGTGGAAAGCTAATGATATTGCAGAGGAAAAGGATTCAAAAGTTAACTAAGTTTGGGAAATGTTAACTGCTGTATCATTTCTTGTCTCCACCCCCAGTGCTAGAACATATTAGCAAATTGAAGGCTTTGAGATGTCTCTCAACAAAAGCACACACACCATCCAATAAAATACAAGCATTTATTTAGCCTACCATTTTCCAGGCTTCTTTGACTGCAGAAAGCTTCCTCTGAAGAATCCTGAATCTCACAGTATCCAGTGAGTCACCTCTGGGGTTCTGAAGATATAACATTAAATTTCTCTATATGTTGCCCTAGTTATTCTGTAAGAATAATAAAACATAACTTTGGTTGAGTTTCAGAAAAGAAATTTCAGGCTAGTAAACCATATTTGTTGTACATATTCTAATAAATTATACAAAAATGTGCTATTTTATCTTGAAGAATTTTTAAAGCACTTTTTAAGTCATGCGTATGTGTTTGCTGTATCCTATTTTATATGGTTATAGAAGTTTGTACTTTCATACAAGTTTGAGATCCACAATTATTCTAGTATTTTAAGTACGAAGATTATTATCATGTACACTAACACTAGTCTTCATGCTTTGGGAGGAGAAGGGCAGAGGTTTGGATGACAAATGCCTACTTAAACAAAGATACTTTACAATTCAGACATTTTCCAAAAAGGAAATCATCAGTGTCTTTATACATAAACACTCCAAGGCATATTTTGAATGTCACAAATGTTCATGGGTAGATATTTTAAAAATTATACAGCATTGGCCAACACCAATATAATCTTGGGAAAATATTTATACATTTTCTAAAATAATTACTGGTAAATTTAGTAAGTATGATAAATAGATTTATATTAGTTAATGTTGACTTTTGTTTCCTAAATATAGAAAGGAAGTTAATCAAGAGGTTTTTGTTCTCAAACAGTACATATATGCTTTTATATCTGTGTCCAAATGATCACGGTATATGAATTACTCCTGTTGTTGACTTTAGTTACAAAATAAGAACTCAAAACCACTTCTATTGTGGATTTCATCAAGGTTAGAATTTTTAGCATTAATTTTTTAACCTATAATCATATAAAACACTTACACAGAGTTCCAATTTTTAATTTAAATTTTCATTTGTATTACTCTACTCTTTCATCCTTTTATTTATTTTTCTCTTTCGCCCCAAATACTCAAATTGAATCTCTTAGGTACCAGGTCTTCTCAGGCTTACTCATCAACTGAAAGTGTTTTGTGTAGTTTCTCCTCTTCTTTTTTCAGATTTCTCTTTTCTCAGGATACTTGGGATGAAGTCCTTTCCTCCTTGACTTTGTATACCTATTTCTTGTTTCAGATGAAGAGGAAGGCTCCCCGTCTATTGCCCTGCCTCCAGGTTAGGATGATCCCAAACCTTTCTTTGCCCCACTCGGTAATTTAGTATTAATTGACAGTAGAGGAAAAGAAAGGGTAGAGCACCCTGATGAGACAATGCACAGCACAGGGGCACCAGGTTTTGCCGGTGCCAGAGCCAAGAGGGAAAATGTTACCTTCTATGGCAACTTTTTTTTTCACATAAGAACATTTAAAAAAAAGTTTTGTTTGTAAAATAAGACTCTCAAATCTTCAATATAAATTTTAGAGGCAAAAATGTTTGGTTTCCATTTGCAGCTATGTACCCCTTTCCCTCTGCTCTTTAGGTATTTTGATATTTTAAATATTGTTATTGTTTTTGAAATAAGACACGTATTTTTAGAGATGCTTTCATAGCTGAAACTCTACTGATTTTCCATCCAAGCCAACTTCCAGTTTTTTTCTCCCCACCATCAGAAGAGGGTTTGAGAGATCCAAGGAGGTTGAAGTCAGCACTTCCTTTGTACCCCCTTCCTCTTGCATCATCCAAATCACCCTTTTCTTTCAGGTTTGGGTAGTCGGGCCCTGGAAAGAAAAGATTCAGGTGAGCAGATGCCTGGAGAAGGGCATCGGGAATCTATCCTAATGTAATCACTAATGACCTCATTTCTTGAAGCTGCACTGATGCTAATCTTTGTTTTATTCAGTCTGTAGCTCTGATAGTCATCTTTCCATGACATTGCTTCTTACAAGAAAACTAATTTATTGAGAAACAATTAATTTTGCATGATATACACAAATTCAGCCATCTAGCTACATGCACCACAAGTTTGTTTATTATAACTGTCATTGTTAACATTTGACAAATACACAGAGAGTGCAGAAGTTAGATGATAAGTCACATTTTTATAGAACTTTACATACAGCTGATAAAAAAAAAAAAAACCCCTACACATACATACTGTAAGCTGTGCTATGATTCTCTGAGGTAATTCATTCATTCAACAAATTTGTGTTGAGGGCCTACTATGATCTTTCTATGGGCTTCTTATGGGCCAGGCATTTGTAGGTATAAAAATGCACAAAAGAGTAAATGTGTTCTAAATGTGAACACATTTCTCATGTTCTAAATATGAATGGCCATAATTCACTATTATTATTAATACCGCAGGCACCCACAACATAAAACTTTAACATTGACTTTGTTATTAAAAAGTTGTGTAATCATGTGATTACATTGTATAATTTCATTGTGGAGATGATGGTCTCTATGGATAGAAATACTAAGCATGATTGATACATGACAACTAAAATATCTAAATCTACATTTTCTTCTTTTCAAGAAACATTAACAGGTAGAGTTGGCAACCCATGCACTTTTTTTTCAGTTATTTAAGCGGCTGAAACTGAACTTCTCTGAAATCAGCTCTCGGAGACAGAGGGAATATCCATGGTTCTCTCTTACTGTCCTCAATGGAGCTGACTGATGTTAATCCAAGCTAAGCACCTGGAGTGCAAACTAGAGAATGCAAAATAAACTTCATTTCCAGGTTCTCTCTCTTCATGGAAAAGCCTCAAAGAATTTTTCTTTTCTTGCTGTTTTTCTGGGCTTTTCTCCCCTTTCAGGATGCTTCTAGTATCTTTGAAATTTGTACCTACAGGTCATGATCTATTACTGAATTGTCAAAATTTGGCTTCACCTATACGATCCTGATAGAATTGTCCAATCATACAGTGGCAGGGAATTTAGAAATATTGGGCCAGACTTGCTTGTCTGATCCTTCCCAGTTGACATGTAAACTGGCCCATCCAATTCTTTTGTTTAAGATATGGCCTTATAGTCAGTCACCTGCAATTACTGAGTTGTGCTTTAATATACTTTCCATTTTTTATCTGTTAGAGGTCAGGCAGGATGGAAAAATAAAGGAACTATGGCTTCCAACAAAGACAGAGTAACAACCTACCTGAAAAGTTTTACTATTTCTAGGAGTTAGAAAAGGTTCCTTTATCCCATCATGGAAGAGACATCCCTGTAAAAAGGGAATCTGTCACTCTCTACCGATGGCTGCAGGGGAGATGGATGGAAGCAATGATGTAACATTTATCCAGGTGGATTAGACAAAGAAAAGTTTCAGCGTCTATGAGAACAACAAACTCAGGTAAGTCTGCCTATGAAGAACTTGGCCCTGAAATGATCCTTTTCCTTCTTTCTGCTCATTAGAGTGGTCTCTTGGTGAATCACCTGCCACAGAGGAACAAGTCAAGCAGAATACCAATTCTGAGCTGTCCACCTTGTTCGTGGAAAAGCCTCAAACAGGAACAGTGAAAGTTGGTGAGTGCCAACCATCAAATCCTGCTTTTAAAAGAAAATGCAGGTGGAATTTATACAACATAAAATTAACTATTGTGAAATGAACAACCAGGAGCTATTAGTACACTCAATATGCGATTACTACCTCTATTTAGCTCCACAACATTTTTGTCAACCCAAACAGAAACCTTGTACCCCCATTAAGCAGTTACTTCCCATTCTCCCTCCCCTCAGCCTCCAGCAACATTAATCTGCTTTGTCTCTGTAAATTTCTCTATTCTGGATATTTCATATAAGGGAAATTACACAACAAGTGACCATTTGTGTCTGGCTTCTTTCACTTAGCATAATGTTTTTGAGGTCCATCCATACTGTAGCATGAATCAGTACTTCTTTTCCTTTTTATGGCTGAGTAATATCCCATCATATAGCTATATTAAATCCTTCTTTTTAAAAAATATATTTTATTGATTATGCTATTACAGTTGTCCCATTTCTCCCTCATCATTCCCCTCCACCCTGCACACCCCCTCCCACCCACATTCCCCCCCTTTAGTTCATGTCCATGTGTCATATGTTCTTTAGCTTCTACATTTCCCACACTATTCTTGCCCTCCCCCTGTCTATTTTCTACCCACCATCTATGCTACTTATTCTCTGTACCTTTTCCCCCCTCTCTCCTCCTCCCACGCCTGTTGCTAACCCTCCATATGCTGTCATATTTTTATCTTCTTTTTCTTAGATAAGTCCCTTTAACATTTCATATAATAAGGGCTTAGTGATGATGAACTCTTTTAACTTGACCTTATCTGAGAAGCAGTTTATCTGCCCTTCCATTTTAAATGACAGCTTTGCTGGATAGAACAATTTTGGATGTAGGTCCCTGCTTTTCTTTTCTTTTTTTTTTTAATATATTTTATTGATTATGCTATTACAGTTGTCCCATTTCTCCCCCATCATTCCCCCTACCCAGCACACCCTCTCCCACCCACATTCCCCCCTTTAGTTCATGTCCATGTGTCATAAGTTCTTTAGCTTCTACATTCCCCATACTATTCTTGCCCTCCCCCTGTCCATTTTCTACCCACCATCTATGCTACTCATTCTCTGTACCTTCCCCCCCCTCCTCCTCCCACGCCCCTGTTGCTAACCCTCCATATGATCTCCATTTCTGTGGTTCTGTTCCTGTTCTAGCTGTTTGCTTAGTTTGCTTTTGTTTTAGGTGTGGTTCTTAATAGCTGTGAGTTTGCTGTCTTTTCACTGTCCTATTTTTGATCTTCTTTTTCTTAGATAAGTCCCTTTAACATTTCATATAATAAGAGCTTGGTGATGATGAACTCCTTGAACTTGACCTTATCTGAGAAGCGCTTTATCTGTCCTTCCATTCTAAATGACAGCTTTGCTGGATAGAACAATTTTGGATGTAGGTCCCTGCTTTTTTGGATGTAGGTCCCTGCTTTTCAAGATTTCAAATATTTCTTTCCAGCCCCTTCTTGCCTGTAAGGTCTCTTTTGAGAAATCAGCTGACATTCTGATGGGAACTCCTTTGTAGGTGACTGTCCCCTTATCCCTTGCTACTTCTAGAATTCTCTGCTTCATTTGAATCTTGGCTAATGTAATTGTGACGTGCCTTGGTGTGTTTCTCCTTGGGTCCAACTTCTTTGGGACTCTCTGAGCTTCCTGGACGTCCTGGTAGTCTATTTCCTTTGCCAGATTGGGGAAGTTCTCCTTTATTATTTGTTCAAATAAGTTTTCCACTTGTTGCTCTTCTTCTTCCCCTTCTGGGACCCCTATAATTCAGATATTGGGACGTTTAACGATGTCCTGGAGGTTCCTAAGCCTCTCCTCATTTTTCTGAATTCTTGTTTCTTCCTTGTTTTCTGTTTGATTGTTTGTTTCTTCCTTCTGGTCCACTCCATTGATTTGAGTCCCAGTTTTCCTTCCATCTCTATTGGTTCCCCATGCATCTTCCTTCATTTCACGTATTTAGCCTGCATTTTTTCATCTAATTTGTGAGCAAAATCAACCAATTATGTGAGCATCTTGATGACCAGTGCTTTGAACTATGCATCTGATAGGTTGGCTATTTCTTCACGGCTTAGAGGAATTGGCTCTGGGGCTTTCATTTGTTCTCCGGTTTGAGCCATTTTTGGTGTTTTTTTTTTTTTTTTTGATTTGTTTGTTTGTTTGTTTTGGTTTGGTTTTAGTCTGGTCTCGGCTATTATGTAGTGAGGGGTGGAGCCTTAGGTGTTCCTCAGGGCGGGGCAGCCCAGTCACCGGGTTGTGACGCTGTATGTGGGGGTGGGGTCTGAGAAGGAACAATGGCACCTGCTCCGCTCTCTCCTGGACTCCAGTCCCTTCCGCTGCTTCCCCTTTGCCTGGATTATCTGCCCCCGCACGCATGCTGTTACGTAGTGAGGGGTGGAGCCTTAGGTGTCCCCCGGTGCAGGGCAGCCCAGTCGCTGGGTTGTGACGCTGTATGTGGGGGCGGGGTCTGAGAGGGAACAATGGCGCCTGCTCCGCTCTCTCCTGGATTCAGTCCCTTCCGCCACTTCCCCTCTGCCTGGACCGTCTGCGTGCGCAAATGTGGGACCACCTGGTCAGCCAGCCGCCCTGCGTGGCCTCACTGGGTCTGCACAGTTGCCCCCCTGTGCCCGGGGTCGGCCAGCTGCCTGTGGGCCCGGGGACTGCCAGCTGCGCCTGTGCACCTGGGAACTGCCAGCCGCTGCTGCTTGCGTTCCTGGGTCTGCACCTCCACTTTTTCCTGCCAAGACTCTGCCCCTCTTACCAGTCTGGATGAATGGTTGTTTTTTTCTATCAGTTCTGGTTGTTTCCTTGTTTCTAAATATTTGTGGTCCTTAATTCTGGTTATGAGAGGAGGCACAGTGTGTCCGCCTACGCCTCCATCTTGGCTGGAAGTCCCTAAATCCTTCGTTTATAACCTGAAAAGGTGAGTGAAGCTATCATTTCAGTACACTTCAGCATGTAGGAGTCTAGTGCCTGGAGCCTGGAGCCAGGTTGGGTTGAAATCAGTTTCATCTGTCTAATGGGGATGATATTACCTGTGAGGTACTTAGAACAGTGTGTGACATAAATTAAAGCTCTGGGCCACTCTTTGCTGTCAACAACATGCCTCACTCTGTAAGATGATCAAAGCCCTGTACACACACGCTAGATCATAATGTATAGTATCTCAAAGGAAGCTAGTTGAACAGATGGTTCAACTTTAGAAATATTCATTCAAGAATATCAATTACACATCTGTTAAAACATTGTTCAGAACACTGGGTATATAACATGTGAGCACTCAGAACTTACAGTTGTAATTTCTAGACAATAAGAAATTAAACAAACAGATAATCACAAATGCCAAGTGCCTGAAGAAAATAAACAGGATGGTGAATCAGAGAACCACTTGGGGTCCAAGAATATGAACAAAAAATTTTTTATAGAAAATAAACTGGGGTAAAAACTAGTCTTTGACTCTTAGCCAGACACTGTGCACATGAGCAAATGACTGACTCGAAGTACACTTGCATACAAATGGAAATGTTTTCTCCCCTTGTTTCCAGAAGATACCAAAATCTGGGCTGGCCATGGGGCTAGAGTTTTCATGTATTTAGGGTCTAATCAGTAATCTGTCAATTCAAATAGATATACAAGTTTATCTCAAAAAGATCAGCTTCATTTAGTCATATTGCTATAATTCCAGGCTTCCTATCACTTGCATAATAGAAAAGATTTGAAAAAAATTATACACTGTACATATCTACATAAATCTGTGGGGTTTTTCTCATTTTTAGTTCATGTATGGAATATAAAACCAAAGAGAAAATGATTTCTACTGATTAAACCATTACTCCTTTGTTCCCTAAATCTCAAAAGCAGAGCAAGTTGGAGTATCTTAAAAGGTCTAGGGTACTCATTCAAAAAAGTCAGGGCCATTTCATTGCACAGTTTCAGGGGTACCAGCCACACAATTGGGGGTATGTAGTGCAACCCATGTACCTCCTTCTAGCTGAGAGCAAAACAAATGACAATTTTAAACCACAGTCTGAATCACTTGTGCTTTTTCTAGGTGGAAATATCAGCTTCATAGCCAAAGTCAAGGCTGAAGATCTTCTTAGAAAACCCTCTGTCAAATGGTTTAAAGGGAAATGGATGGACCTGGCCAGCAAAGCTGGAAAGCACCTCCAGCTGAAGGAAACCTTCGAAAGACAAAGTCGGGTATGGCCCCGAACTCCTGTGGCATAGCAGTTTGGTTGGCTCATTCCTTCTGTGTAGGTAGAAGGTCATTGTCACAGACAGCAGCTCAACCCATGTGGTCCATGGCATTGTAGCTGAGACAAAAGAAATTCACACTGACTACCAAATCCTGTGGAGAAAAAGGGCAGGTGGCTTCTCTCTCAAGAGGAGCAAATGCCTTGGCCCTTGCTTTGATGGGCTTTTATTGTTTTTCTGGGCACATTACATGAAGGTCCTCATTTACTATGCACAGGTTCACCTTAGGTGGTTACCTTTTACAGAAAACAAAGCAGATGATGCCGCTAATCACATCACAGAAGAAGGATATTTGCAAATGCAAACAGAAAAGTGGTTGAACCGGTTACACTTCCTTGGAAGGTTTAGTGTGGATTTTAGGAAGTTACTTTGCAGTTAATGTTTGTTGCCTCAATTCAGGGTAAGGAAGTTTTAGCAAAAGCAAGTCTCATAGCAGTCTAGGTACAGTGCAGGCCTGATTCCCCATGGGAGAACCTATCCATGGGTGTGGGACCTGTGCGTCTCTGAGTGGGAGCTGGGCCCACACCACATAGAACGGTCTCCTATAGGTCATTTTTAGGCTCAGCTTTGAGAGATTTCAGTCTCAGAAAATTCTCTGGAGTTACCACTCCTACTGTCTACTCTTAGCATGCCTGCCCGGCTGTGCCCAGGGTCTGTGGAGCACGCTGACCCCACCTCTGTTGAGAGCATCATCCTGAAATCCTCAGATACAGACATGTCTTTAGCCATGGCTGAAGAATTTGGAAAATTCCTGAAATGTGATGGCATCTTTCTGTTGGCAAGGTAGGACTGAAATGTGTCTGGATGCATTTTATTGCAGGTGTACACATTTGAGATGCAGATCATTAAGGCCAAAGAGAACTATGCAGGAAACTACCGATGTGAGGTCACCTACAAGGATAAGTTTGACAGCTGTTCATTCGATCTTGAAGTACATGGTAAGAGAGAGTTCTTGTTTGGATAAATGTGATTTTTTTCATGGGGTATGAGGGTATGGAGGAGAAGGCCATTTAATACCATGAGATTTTGAAAATAAAGTTACCTTTAAAACAGTGTATGTTTCTGATTGTGATAGTTGCAACAAGCCTGCTGAATTAAATAGTTATGAGGTAATTTATTAGTGGAAGTTGAGGACTCTATTGTCAAGTACCTCTTGTCCATGCCATCTATATTTCTTCTATCTCCCAAATAAGGGCTAATGACATTTTTTGCTGCTACTCAATGTACCTGTTTCACTGAGTTCACTTATTACCACTCAGGTGTAGTGATGAGTTAATACGATCCAAGGATGTCAGGATATCCAGGTAGAAGGGAGGATTTCTCTTACAAGGACTAACATCAGATATGAAAGTTCTACATCCGTACATTCTGTGTACTGGCCAGAGTGAATTTAATAGGGATAAAGATAAAGGTGTCCATGTAGAATGGGGGCAAAAAAAAACCACCCCCCTTCAATAAGTCTACAAAGAGAGAGGTGACTTTGCAGCAAAGATCATAAACTTAAGATGTATCTAAAGTGTGATGTAGTGACAAAAGACGAAGCTGGCATCATTTAAAACTGGGTCATTAGAAGTGGCATAGAATTTAGGTTTAGAAAATGATACCACTCTCTGCAACATACCAGCTGTTCTACCTCTGGAGTAATGTCTTTGGCCATCAGCACTATACCTCCACAGGGATCCCTTCTGGAGTAGGGTGACTAGGAGGATGGAGAATCCAGAAACCCCACCATACTCAGTGTGGGTGAAGGAGGTCAGGCATCTATGGTTCATTGTAAAGAGGGGAAGTGCTGTCACACAGAAGGACAAGGCCATTTACCACATCCTCAAGAAGTATTTAGACAGATTAGAATCAAAATGTGGAAATTATGGTAAATTGAATTTTGTCTTAACATTAGATTGAGCTCCTTCAGCACAGCTCGATGGACACACAGAAGGTTGTAAGATCTCATTCCGAGAGCTGTCAGGCAGAGGCTGTGTGGCTATGGGTGGAGGTGTGGTCGAGATTTCTGTGCTAAGTGGGAATCTGATTCTGAGTGGTGTGTCTTCACCTTGGCCTGGCATCTCTGAGAATCACCTGAAGGGCTTTATGAATTTTGATTTCTGGGTACTCATCTCTGATCTGGTGAATCAAAATCTCCAGCAGGGAGATCAAGAAGCTGCCATTTTTTTTAAGCTCTTCAGGTGCTTCTAATGGGGGCAGGCAGGTGGAATGATAATGGACTAAGGTAACTCCTAAAGTCCTTTCATTGATTCCACGTAAGGGAAGATAAGTTATGCTATCTCAGCAGCCCAGCCATCCACCCTTCACCTGGCCTTTCTTCCTTCTGAAGAATCCCCACAACCTGGAAAGGAACTGAGCACAAAACTGCCTTCTTAGTGGTATTTATTCCTTGTTTTCTTTCCTTTCTAAGAATCTACGGGGACTACTCCAAACATTGACATCAGATCTGCTTTCAAGAGAAGGTAACTTCAAAAGGGGACTCTAGGTAGCTTTTGTATAACATGGAAGTAGATGATTTTCAAAACACACTTTCTCTTCTTCCACCCTCTAGAATTCCAAATGAGACCAACTTTTTCCCCCTGTAGTTAAACGTACCATATATTCAAAACTCAGTGTTCTAGAAAAGCCATGGGCTTAAGGCCAAATCAAGTACAATGTATACTGATCATTCTTAAGCCTTTTCTTGTCATAGTGAAGCTCCCATATAAAAACATACTTTTGATCTCTTCATATGTGGCTTCCTCCTTAATTGCATTATTTCCCACCAAGTGGCCAAAAAAAAGATATATATGTGAAGGTTCACATCTTATATAGAACCAGTTAATTTATATTGCTTTCATCTAGAAATCACTTATGGAGCTATTAAACCATGTGGCCAGAAAACCACAATTAAGTAGCTACTTACTGCAGTTAGCACTATTTAAATATTGAATTATCCTAAATGAAAGACCATTGAGTTCATGGAATAAAAATCACTGTAAAAAGGAAGATATACTTGATTTATTTGCAGCTACCAAGGCTGAAAAATCAGGAGGTCAAGGAAGAAAAATGAAGAATGTTTCCTAGTCTACGTGAAGGGCAAATAACCCTTTCCTGAACTTA
Source organism: Glossophaga mutica (assembly GCA_039655065.1). NCBI lineage: Eukaryota > Metazoa > Chordata > Mammalia > Chiroptera > Phyllostomidae > Glossophaga > Glossophaga mutica. The sequence continues at coordinate 15,729,144 of CM077304.1, read as the reverse complement.
ATGTTTCCAAAATAGAAATTCCTTAATGAGAGCAAATATTTTGTTCTTCATACAACTGACTGCACATACAGTTTTGTTAAATAAAGTCATCCCAAACTGTTATAAAACAATGATTTAGTCTGCTAATAAAAGGCATATTTTCCTCCTAAATTATTAATAAATGAAAATTTTAAGCACTTAAAAAAGATATTTAATATTACCTGATCAGTCAATTGGTATTTTCTTAAAGTTGTCACTTTCAAATCCTGTTAGTTTCCTTTCACTTTCCCACGTCCAGAAAATGCAGATGTATGAACCTAAGCTCAAACCACGACAAGTACATTTTAGGAGAGAGGAAAACGTAATTTACCAAAGTTTGTGCTTTAAAGGAATAGAAATATGTTTACTTCAGAAGGTCTGCTCCAAACACCTGCTTATAAAAAATTTTGAAAACACATCATTTGAGTCCAATTAGCATGACTTACATGTTATACACACTGTTTTTAAACCTGCAGACTCTTTCCTTAGAAACCATAACTAACATATGCAGAGAGCAGGAAACAAAATCTTCATTAAAAAATTAACCATGTAAGTAAATTCGTAGTGCCATTTAAGAGTAAGCTCCATAGATTTTATGTTTATAAGCTTCACAGTTTATAAGAAATCAAAGATGGTGGCATGCCTAATTTAAGATGATTTTCTCTATAGGAAAGCACTTTTAAAAATTTCTGGTATTAGAAGGCTCACGAACAATTCAAAGGCAGAATTTTGAAAAATCCATTTTAAAAGGCGGATTTAACTATTAGCAAGAAAATGAAAAGCTTGTAATTATTTCCCTTTAAAACAGAAAGGACTGTGTCTTTTAAAAAGCTCTGCACTACTTCATTTTTATGTTATGTTGGTATCATATTATCTGATTCATCTGTTGGTGGACACAAAGAGGTTACCTTTGAATATAAGCTTTGCACTTATATATTTGACACTGGTATACTTTGTCCTCCGAGCCAATCTCTGTTTGACATGAGTGAGAGATCAGCAAAAGTTCTTTGCTCTTTACACAGGAATGTTTCTAGATCCCCCCAACTTACAAAAACAAAGTACTTTGTGTTGTTCGGCTTAAGTGCATTTGTGTTACTCCACTTTAACACAAATCCAAGCCGTTACATATATGCAATCTACAAAAATGTGTCTTCTGAAATCGTAGAGTAACACAAGCTCCTCATTTTCCACAAGTACACACTCCAAAAATTTTAAATGTCACTTGTGTGAAAAGCAATAGTTTGTGTTGATTCGGTCCCATGACTTGTGTGCTGGTACAAAATTGCATATACATTATATGTAGAGTGTTTGGGGGAAACTGTTGTGTCTGTGTCTCAGCATTAAACCCGGATTTGCTTTTCTTTTGTTAATGACAGTGGAGAAGGTCAAGAGGATGCAGGGGAACTTGACTTTAGTGGTCTCCTGAAACGTAGGTGAGAACCAAGTGATGGAGTGAGGAGCTATGGTCTGGAAATCTTTTAGATACCCACTCAGAGAAGTCCAGTTTAAAGTAGATGTGTTTCAAAGAATTTCTTATATCTTAAAATGTGTTTTGCTTATAGAATATAACAGAGTCAACTAAGAAAGAGAGAGAAACAACAGCATACTAATCTGTTTAAGATGTTAACTGATGCTTTTAAATTTTCTTCCTAGATGTTTTATGAGTCTTTGCATATTTTCTTAGCTGGGGATGAAGAAATTGAAAACTGAGACAAAAGATTTAAATACCTAAAAACATCTATGTTCTCTCATTTTAATCATGATTCCCTGTGAGGACTGAATAAACAAAACTTCCACTTTCCTGAAAAATCAATTTCACAATTTTGGTAGACATCTCTGCAAATATATAATAGGGGTCCGGCAGAAGTAAGGCCTGCTTGAGTGTGGTTGGTAGGTTAATAATATGGGTGTAGTAATTTATAGTTTTAATTTGCACATATCACCTAAAATGTCATACAGTGTGCTTGAGTGTGATAGTTATGTTACAGAATTACATGCTTATGATTTTGTAATAAAAGATTTTGCAGTAAAAAATGGGCATTATTTTTGCCAGACCCTGTATTTTAAAGGCAGACCTCCTTTAATATAGCATTTATGATTTACTGTATTTTATCAAATCTAAGACACCATTAATTTTAAGGTATACCATATTTCATAAATCACTGTGCAATAAAAATTGCTCCAAAAAGTTTAGTATGAAAAACTATTGATTATAAATACATCCTTCTTCCAGAGTTGTTTAAAATGTTAATAAAAATGTGCATTTTAGAAGAAATAAACTATGGTAGTAAAATGGAAATAAATAGTATCATCAGTCACACCCTTTAACATTGTTCTCTCTTGCAATAAAATTTCTATAATTTTATTACAAATGTTTAGCACATATAATTTTATAGAATTTCATTCCATATAGCTGCTTATATATAATCACATTATATGTGATATTATATTTGTTACATATAAGTTAAACATATCCAGATATTTAGTGCAGAAATAACAAAAAAATTGATTTTTGCTGGGACTGTGTTTATCTAGTAAATTTGTGAATAAACTATAAAACTACAATCTAAATTAATGATAAATAATACTGATATCAATTTTCATTTAACTTTCCAGGTTCGCATTTTATTCCTTTTAGTGCTTGCTGTGGTTATTAAAGGAACACAAGTATAAATTTGTTTGATATCAAATAATAAGTAGACATAACTGGGCTTGTTATTCTCAGTTTAGTTAGATGCCATAATTCAAGTTTCAATGAATGAAAAACTCACCCAGCTCTAAACATTTAGGTTGAGAACACAAATATTAATAGGTGTAATTTATTAATTGCCAATGGATATTAGCCAGTCAATAGACCTTGGCAAAATCAAACCATCTTTCCTCCTTTAAATATTTCAAATAATCATTAGTCTCAATAATATTTATTAATTCCTCAGTTTTATTTAAAGCAATAGTATGTGAAGTGATCTTAAGTGAGCCTCACTCTTCCTCATTCTACAGGTGAGAAACTAGAGACCAGAAATGTTGACTGAGTTGCCTCAAGTCATACAACGCGTTAGAGACAGAGCAGGGGCCTAATTCCAAGTTTCCCTCTTCTGAGACAGCTCATTTCCTGTGATCTACATAAGAAATATCATTTGGAGTCAGCCTCAGATATTGACACTTCAATTTGTAATACAAATTGACACTTAAGAAAACGAGAATGTTTTCCCCCCAAGATCATTTACTTAACCAGGAAAATACTAAATGTTGTGTATGTGTGTAGAATACTATGCTACGTGTAATGTGAGGAAAAGAAATGCAGTGTCTTCCGGTGGTAGGCAACAGAAAGGGATGGACACATATTTGTGGGAAGGAAACAGTAGTGGTGAAAACATGGATTTGAGTCTCAACTTTACCATCTACAAATTACATGACTTTGGTCAAATTACACATTCCTCTCTGAGACTTGGTTTCCATATCTGTAAATGTGGAGAATAAAAACTACGTAATAGAATTATCGTGAGAATTAAATGTAAAAGGCATGGCTCACAGTAGGTGTTGAATATACACTTCCATCAACAGTGTGGCATTTTTCCCATGAAGAGTTTATATTTGTAAAGAAACAAAATACACTCATACATGGGTCAATCAATCAATCAGTCAAAATGTGGTACAGATTTTTAAATGCCATACTGTGATTAAAAAGGTAAAAGAAAGAAGAAAAAATAGACTAGTTCTACTAGTAGCTTGCAGAATAAAACAAATCAGCTGATTAATGGTGAAAACGACAAAAGAAAAAAATTACTAGAAAACATGGGCAGCCAACACATCTCCTGTTCTCATTTTCTTTACATCCCCTAATTATGATTTTGACTCATAAATAGGTCGCTGTTAACGTAAGACTGTATTCATTTAATATACTAATCCACCAATATAACTTTAGAAATCATTGTGTTTTCCTACTAATTTGTGAATTGCATATGTTTTCATTGTGGTAATGATATGTGGTTACCATTTCTACTCTCTTAAGAATCTGTGGCAAAATCCCTATCTGAATAAATATCATTACAACCAACATCTCCAGACAACTAAAGATATCCTTGCCCTGAACAAAGCCAGCACATTTCAAAGAGATATTAACTAAATTCTAGTAAATCTTTTGGGCAGCATTGTGTTATGGGATTTGACCTACATAATTACTTGAAAGTTTTATTCTACATAAAATTTTTATAACTTCTTTGCACTTCACCAGAATCGTCAAGTTATAGAAATTTTGATGTAGATGAAAATACTTTGAATGTTATATAGGTCAATCCCAGTGCTTAGAAGAAATCAGAAATGCCTTTAGAAATTAGAATTTTTCTCCCTACTATAAATTAATGTAGCCATGCAGATAAGGCCATCTGCAGGCAGGTATGTTAAGAAAAGATAATGCTCTGGATGAATTAAAGAAATGCTACAGATGGGAGCCTTGATCTCACGTTCCAGTACAAAATGAGGAATACTTCAACCTCGCAATCTGGGATCCAATTAAGTGAAGGAGAGAAAAGCAAGGAATAGGCAAGAGGCCATCATTGTTCATACACAAAATCTGATGAAATTAAGAATGCGGTAGAGTGAGGTATATTTTGGTGTCTCAAAAAAACACCCCCCCCCAAAAAAAATGACAAGGATGATCAGCTTTGTGAATCTACCAACAAAACTTTAAAAATTACACTGAAAATGACTTTTATTACTAGCTTCCATCATATAGTCACCTCATAGATCTAAGTATACCCCAAAGTTTCACTTGTGCCTCTTTTTAGCTATTTTAATCTAGTTCAATATCTTTAAGTCCTTTTACCAGTGTCAAAAGGTTACTTAAAATGTGTGTCTAATTCTTCTTGGCTGAAATGCAAATGTAAAACAATGTATAATGGCATAATATTACAGTTTAGGGGCTTATACTGAGGCTGCGATGTGACAAAAATAGAGCACTAATAAAGTGGATTGAGGAAACACCCACAGAGAACATATACGTATGTATATATGTACACATTTTAATTGCAGTTCTCCAAGATTTCCTACAAAATATTTAAAAAACATATTTGAAATTTAGACTGCTTTCAGGCAGCAGATTTAGTACATTTGGTAAATGATTACCAATACTCCAACTTCAGTACAGTTTTCTCAAGCATTTTAATTTCCTCATGTTAATAGAAGGTGTTGTTATTTCAGTGAGATGAAGATAATACCTGTATCTTGAGTTTCTTCCTTTTTGTTGAATTTATCGGGGTGACATTGGTGCACAATTCCAGAACACGTGATCTGTACACGGCATTGCGTGTTCACCATCCCAAGTCAAGTCTCTTCCCCGTGTCTTGGGTTTTTAAGAGGCACATCTTTCTAATGGTGGTGTCCAGTGCTTTCCATCAAGGTCACTGGTGGACCAGTGACCTGTCACTTCCTTCCACTTCCCAGATTAGCCTCAGCATCCTCTGCTCCTGGGCAAAAAGACTTACATGACAATGGAAATTAGGTATGCAGAAGTCATCCTTGCCTAATATCACCCTAAACGCTGTATTAATATTTATATTCTCCTCCCCCTCCCCATGATTGCAATCCAGCATTTCCTCAAAAACTGGAACAGGTGTAATTCATGTGACAATGCAAACATATGTAACCCATCCCTTGCTAACATGATAGCATGAGTCTGTTTTCACAATGATGTTTAAGATGTGTTGACCAGTGTTCCTGGAAAATTATATCCAGACCAGCATTACTCACAGTAAGTAGCCACTGTAATATTTCCAAAGTAATCTCATAAAAAACAGTCAATGAAGCTTAAACAAAATCAGGACTATTTAGCCAGTGAAGGAAATCAATTTAAATTATATTTTGCATTTACACTAAGTATCTTTTCCTAAAAAGTGCTTATTCTTGAGTTTTTGTTTCATTTTTTTCATTTTAAAATAAGGGTGGACAAGTGTACTTTAACTCTTATAATTTTTTTAGCTACATAGGTTCTTCACATGTTCTGTATGTTCTTTAGTCAGTGATCAAATTTTTGAGTCAGAATTTTGATAATTACACTGAGAAGCTACTATCCCCTTGTTCATATAACCCTTAACCATTTGCTTTAAAGTTTACCTTGTATATCTTTAGGACTATGCCAAAACTGCTCCCCCAAAATTTCAAAATAGTACTTTAACATGAACAAAAAATTTTGGCCTCACTCTTCTTTTCCACAGACAAATTAGAAAAAAATTCTTAAAAAAAAAAAACATACGTATCCATAAAAATCCTGTGAAAAACCAACCAAAAAAACCCTTGGTGGCAGTTTTAAATATTTTTGCACAAAAACAGCCAAAACTGGTTAATGTACACATTTACTAATATGGTAAGAAACATGCTATTTGCAAAATCCAAAGATGATGTGTGTGCTGTGCGTGTACTGTACCCATATACAGATAGATAGGCAGAGTGTGTACACCAGTGAAAGTAGAGACTTCTTCCATAGACGAATATTTAAAACTTCTAGTTCTTAACCTACTTTTCAAAACTTTTCCAGTACCCATATCCTAGATGAAAACTGATCTTCAGTTCCTCAAAATCTCACTTCCCAGACTTTTAAGTTGACAGTAAGAAAAAAATGTCTTAGGCTAGCTCCCAATAGCCTCCACTCCCCTTTATGTTGTGCTTCTCACCAGGAAAACGAGGGCTAATGTAAGTGCACGTATGTGATCTTTAACTATCTGGAAGCTTCCCTGAGACTTCAAGGAAAGCCAATAGACTTTCTTCTCAGCTTAAGCACTCAGACACTAAACAACTTGCAACACTGAACCGAAAAATCCATAGTGTAACTCGACCTTTCCGGTCTTTAAGGGCCAGTGGGCAGCTGCTAAACTAGGCAATGGTTCTCCCCGGTTAGGGAAGTGAAGCAGCAGGAGGAAGAACCTGAGATAGACGTGTGGGAGCTGCTGAAGAATGCGAACCCCAACGAGTACGAGAAGATCGCCTTCCAGTACGGCATCACCGACCTGCGCGGCATGCTCAAGCGGCTCAAGCGCATGCGCAGGGTGGAGAAGAAGAGCGCAGGTGAGTCTGCCCAGAGGGCGTGGCCTCAGGGGCCAAGTTCTGTATCCGCAGAAGACAGATCAGTGAAACCCCTGCTGGTGATCCTTCCTCTACTTCCCTGGGTTTGGGGTAGGATATGCGGAGTTACGGTAGTCTTGGTTACCTTTGGCTTCAAGTGAAATAGTTCACTGTCCCGCCCAGCACTGGCTGCTCAGTTAGCAGACAAGCTACTGAAGGTTTAAAGTAACAGAAAAATGACATTAAAGTACTACCAATACGGCATATAATGGAATATTAAATATTCCCATTGCCACTGGTAATTTCTCAGTGAACCCTTTGTCCAGCCTCCACATCTCCCTCACTCTCGAATTCTTGACTCCTTTCTCTTTATTTTACCCTCATATTCTTGCACCCATTTTGATGGGCTATGGGGAATTCACTTCTCACACCCAGTAAAGTTGTCAAAGTGTTTTGTGAAATAGCTATGCTGCTCCCTGGGGATCTAAAATTGTTGCAGTTCGTTGTGATTTAAAATACCTTTAAAAAAACATCTTAAGATGTTGACATTGAAAAAGAAAGAAAGAAATACATTTAAAATTGACTATTAGCTCTTGAGAGTTTCCTATACTTGATCATTGTCAGTTACGGTTTTATGACACATCAGGTTAACATATCAATCCTATTATTGTTTTTTGAGTGTTAATGTTCAAATAGAATTTTAAAAATCTCACTACCTCGTTTAAAAAATCTGCCCTTTATTTCTAAACCACCCTGTAAACTGGTTGAGAAATGATCTCAGAGAAATGTAGAAGGGGGTTGTTTTGGGGCGATTCTCAGACTCCACTCTCTCAGACTCCCGAAGTTTTATTTCTGAGAGGTGTTTGAGACTGAGTCACAGACCTGTGAATTCTAAAGTGTGCAGCCAAACGACGTCTCTTTCTCCGACTCGGGTCTTCTTATTCTGAGTTCTGAATCGATGCCTGGAGGTATGTGATAGACAACTTTTTTAAAGCTAGCTAGTATTTATTTTATCTTGTTAAAATATGGAGATGTGAGCTTGTTTAAGCAGTAGTATAATAAAGTTGGAATGATGAAATGCAAGCAGGACAGCTTCATGAGGCATTCCACGCTTATTGGTGTTTTACAAACTCTAAATGAGAATTATTATCTTTAAAATCAGAGAAAAATATGAAATTAAAAAAGTTAACTGTCTTTGTTTATGGCCTTTCAAGGGCAATATTTTTTAAAAACCACTATGTTCTATGTTATTTAAAAAAAATTTGAAGTCCTGAGTTCCTAACTATATGGGGTATTTTAAATGTGCCACTATTTGGGCAAGTATCCGCAATGCAAAAATACCTGATAAGCCTATTTCAATTAGTCAAAGGCATTCAATTTAATCTTATGAGTCATTGAATTTAGCTCATAAAGTCTATGATTAAAAATTATTTGTAAAATAGAAGACATATAAATATAATACCAATAATCCTGACAGTAATTATGCTAGACGGATAAGCATGTTCTTCAAGTTTAATTTCATTTGGATGCTTTATATTGTACATTCCCTGAAGGATTAGGCAATCGTTTTTAAAGCCTCTTTCAATAATTCTTTTCTTATGGTTTCTTCCAAAAACATGTATATTCTCTTTAATTTTTTAAATCATTTCAATGTACATAAAACAACACAGAATTCTAAAATATAAAGGATAATTTAGAAGATTTCTAATTTTTTTATTCTGAGTCTCAATTTTTCATTTTGTTTTGGGTTCTCGCACATATATTGACTGTTTAAATTCATAGTTTATATAAACACATACTAACATAGTTTTGCTTCTTCTCTCTACTAGCTTTTGCAAAAATTCTTGATCCTGCATATCAGATTGATAAAGGAGGCAGGGTAAGGTTTGTTGTGGAATTGGCAGATCCAAAGTTGGAGGTGAAATGGTATAAAAATGGTCAAGAAATTCGACCCAGTACAAAGTAAGTGAGCTTTGCAAATAATCAGTGATAACTATATAAAATCAAATAGTAGTTTGACTTAACTTTCTATGAATAAAACAACTTTTTAGTTCAACCTTTGTAATGCAAAATCATATAGAGAGAGTAAAAAGTTTTTATGTATTTTGGAACCATTAAAATTATAGCATTATACAAATTAATCCTTGTTTTATATTTTAATTATATACAGACTATTTCAGGTGATTTTCAATTATGGTTCTGAGTCACTATAGTTTATATATGATTATTTCAGAGTATTACCAAACTTCTCTCAATTTTTTAAAATAAAATTTTGAAATAGATATTTGATATTCTGGCTGGAAGTCACACTATAATTAGGTAACTTTTGTTTCCAGAGTAGCACTAAAGCCTGTGTTTTATTATTGCTTGGCTCTCTCCCAAACAAAGGAGTGAGGCTAATCCCTGATGCCTGATGGTATCGCTAGTCTATTATGAAACTGCTTTACAGAGATCCTTCTCAGCGTGAGAGATTTTCAACTGCAATATATTTTTTTAAGTTAACAGGAGCCATGCAAACATTTATAAAAGACTTTAATCCTGAAAATCTGTCACTCTGTAGTACAATTAGGTGGCTTCCAATTTCTAAATGCGGACATGCCTACAGGGTGACTTTGCGATGATAATGTTTAGACCTGGTAAAAATCTCTTGAAGGTGGCCTGAATTTACCAAAAACATAATTTTACTTGGTTATCTTTAGCTAGAAAATGTTCAGTGTTTTATTCTTAAAGTCCTCAATTTGAGAGTTTTCCAAATGAAATCTTTTTCTGTTCTCTATTATAATACCCTGATAATCCATAATCCAAGTCACAAATAATTAAATTTCACAAACTTCTTGGCTTTTAGTTCTTTTTTAACTCCAAATACCCAAGTTCTTTCTTAATGATGGTAACCATGATAACACGAGTTCTTAAACTCATTTAAGAGAATAGCATATTCTATAGAATTACTGACTATATTAATGGTTAAGTTCATATTATTGCTTAAATTATAATAATTTATTTGCCCCCCCAAAAAATCTGTGTCACTGGGCTAGGCAAGGAGTAGAATCAAGGAATCAGTGAACAACATCAGGTCTCAGTCCCTCTATGAAGTAGATAAATTGGTCATTTTTAAAAAAGGTACAGAATTGACAGTCTCTCTGACAACTTCAGCCAACCCTCTTTTCCACAAATGTGTTAAAAAAATAATAGAAAACATATGTGTACTGATATATATTTGAAATAAAAAATCTCATGTGAAAGAAAATAATAACTGGCTTGTGTGGTTTAGTGGATTGAGTGCTGGCCTGTGAACCAATAGGTCACTGGTTCCAATTCCTAGTCAGGGCACATGCCTGGGTTGTGGGCCAGGTCCCCAGTAGGGGGCACAAGGGAGGTAACTGCATATTGAAGTATCTCTCCCTCTCGTTCTCCCTCCCATCCCCTCTCTCTAAAAATAAGTAAAATCTTAAAAAAAAAAAAAATAACTGAAAATAAATATTGATGTATAGGTATGCATGCGAATTACATTATTGTAGTATAAAGATAAAAATTGGTTTCATGTTTGATATCCATTAAACTATGTAAGATATGCTACATAAATGACAGATCAAAATTACATCCCTGTGTCTCAAGCATTACCAAATTATAAGCCAAATTTTCTGGTAATAAAGAAGATAAAATCAAGTTAATGGATTCTTTATCTTCCTCCTATTTAAAATAGATACATCTTTGAACATAAAGGATGTGAAAGAATCATGTTTATCAATAACTGTTCGCTAACAGATGATTCGGAGTATTATGTGACAGCCGGTGATGAGAAATGTTCCACTGAGCTCTTCGTGAGAGGTAGAGTGAAATAAATCCCTTACTGCAGTCATCAGGAGCTGATGGCTGTCCATCTCCCAGGGGTGATAATTAAGATAAAAATAATGAGGTGAGCTCTTGGCTCCAGAGCAGAGCTAATAGCATCTCTAGAGATGGTTTACTTTGGAGGTTCAACTGGCTCTACATTGCACATTAATACGGGCAGTTAATGTGTGTCCTAATTAATCTTCAGGTTTGTTAGAGACTAGAAGAGCCAAGGGGAAGAAAAAAAAGCTGCTGAGTAAAACAGCCTGGTTTTGACTCAAGCAAGCAGTGTTTTACATTATAAGTGCTCTAGCTATAACTTCTGAAACCCAATGAAGTCAACAGAGTAATCCTCACCTCACGCACTTCGCTGATCACAAACTGATTTCTCTTGAAACCAGTTTCATAACTGAAGGGGCATCAGTGGTTGGCTCTGAGAACTCTATAGACTATCAATTACTAAGACATTGTGAAAAGAGCCAGAGGATGTTAGTGAAGACGGACATTACTTTTTTGTGTGTATGTGAGGCCCACTGATTAATACAACTCTGCATGCTCCGTCATCCGTCTAGAACCAGAATCAAAGAGTTTTAGTCTTAAGGGTTCTCCTTCATCAGATATGTTTCAACCTGGTATCTTATTTGCCACCCCCCATATGATGTTTGATGCATTTTGTCTTCTCTCTAGAACAATAATTTATTTGATTTGAAAAATTCTGAGAAAACTGGGAAAATTTCCCCAGGGTTGTCGGCAATTTATTTTGCCAAGAAAAGTCATACAGACCCCACCTCTTATCTACCACCATCTAACCATAGCTCTGTGGCCAGATACTTTCTTACTGTTGGTTTTTCATCCGGGGAGAAATTTGGGGTTGTGAGGCAGGTTTTAGACATTTAATGATTCCGATTCCCTCTTTTCTCACACCAGAGCCTCCAATTATGGTGACCAAACAGCTGGAAGATACAAATGCTTACTGTGGGGAGAAAGTGGAATTAGAATGTGAGGTGTCTGAAGATGATGCCAATGTAAAATGGTAAATAGCTTTTCTGAGGTCTGTTCATTTTTAATAGACACACACAAAAAGTACCTTCATAGTTTGGAGAAGAGGGAATTGGTTTTACAGATATGAAAAGCATCTCAATCTCTTTTGTGTTAGTAGAAATGGTAATTAAAACCATACTAAGATACTGTTTTTTTAAACTTAGGATACTGAAAAAGATTTGTAAATCTATATTGTAATGATGTAGAGCAGCAGGTACATACTAATAATAAATGGATGGCTCAAGGTTGCCCAGGTCTGTTTAACCCCAGAGCCCACAGTTGCTCTTCACCTCTGTACCATGCTTTCTCTCACTACACCATGCGAGCAGCTTACATGGGAAAATATACTTTCTTTTTCATTTTATTCCTAGTCATTTTATTATAGCACCTGAAAAAAAATATTTTAGACCGAGAATCACCAGTTACTTTAAAAAATAAAAACCATTGTTTTGTCAGTGGGAAGTGTTTTCTCAAGTTCTTTGAGCCACTTCAAAATTAAAGACTAAAAGATTCAGAATCCTCAATTGAAATGCTTTGTTGAGGAGTATAGAAAATTACACAGCTGGAATATTTACTAATGGCACAGAGTAGATCGTTCATTCTAATCTAGAATCATAGCTCTCTTTAAAATGTATTAAAATGTTATTTTCACCAGTGTATGTCAAACCCCCAAACAAGGATAATATCCACTCTTAGCATATTCATCTGATTGATCTGGAGTGGAAAGAGGGGGTTATGTTCTTTTAATATAGTTTTTCAGACAACATTTGTTATAATATTAATTCGTTGATAGATTGATGTATAGATTCTTTAATTCAGTAAATAGTTCTTGAGTGCCTGGTACCTGCCCGACACTCTGCATGACACTGGGATGTGGGAAAAACAAGACCAATAAGGTCTATCTCCTGAAGGGTCATTTATCAAAATTTTTTAATAATCTGCTTTAACCCAGGTTTAAGAATGGTGAGGAGATCATCCCTGGTCCAAAATCAAGATACAAAGTTAAAGTTGAGGGCAAAAAACACATTTTGATCATAGAAGGGGCAACCAAGGCTGATAGCGCGGAGTATTCCGTGATGACGACAGGAGGACAATCATCCGCTAAGCTTACTGTTGACTGTAAGTAAGACTTCTTTGGATATCTTCCCTGTTGGCTTCCTCATGGTGTTGCATTTGTTAATTCAGTTTCCATCTATCTGATTTCTAGCGGTGGCAGTTTTGAATATGCAAAAGGAAATTCCATTCTAGCTGAGTGTGTATGTCTTATCAATCAGGGTCTCTGAGAAAAGAACCCATGGTTAAAAAATATTTTAATCCCCAAATCATATAAATAGATAATAAATACTTAGACATGATATCAAACCTTTACAACAGTCGCTTAGTTCACAGGTGAACTTGTAATCCACTCATTAAACAAACACTCAAGATTCTGTGATTGTATTTGGGGTGGAAGTTACTCCACTAACAGGCCTCATTTGAGAACATTGTAAGAGCTAACTTGCTAATATGCTTCAGAGGCATGAGCGAATTAATGTAGTTCCCCAAATGCCCACTATTTGTAGTCAGTTCTCAATGGCAGAGTCTGTCCCTTTTGGTTAACCATGAAAATTAAAATAGCAAAGGTCACAAAAAGATCGGTAATACACACAGAGCAGAAATCCTGCTTCTTTTCTTTCTTTCTGAGTCTAGTTGCAATTTATATGATCTCTGAGTTATTCAGAAGTAATTTCAATACACTCCCATGTTTCATGGAATGTGGGAAATTTTAGTTTAATATCAAAAAAGGGTTTTTTGTTCAATTTGCAAACAATTTGAATAGTTTATTTTTATTGTATTTTTCCATTACCATTTATTCCCCTTATACTCCCTTCCACCTCTACTACCCCCTGCAATCACCATGCTGTTGTCTGTGTCCATGAGTTTTTTTTCTCCAAAAAATGTTTTTTAATCAGAGGCAGATCCTTATCTGATATTTGTATCCATTTAAAACAATTACATGATTCTATGCCTCTAATAACATTAACAATAAGAAATAAAGCAAGTACGGTCAGTTCTGCTGTCATGCAACATATGCAGTTCTGAAAATCACTGTACTAGCCAGAGTTGCACAGTAAAAACCAAAGGACTGGTGGGGAAAATAAGGTTATGGGCACAACACTCAAAAATTTTGTCAGCAACACATTAAAAAAACCATAAGAACCTAACAAAAACCATCAGCAGACTTTTACACATGTTAAATGGTTAATAAATAGTACAACATATATGACACCGTACCTTTAAGAAGACCCGAAATTTGCTTACGGCAGTGGTGTCAGTAGTTTTGCAGCGTGTGCGCTGTTGTGAAGGGGTGGACAGAGGTTATCTGAAATTGGATGGATGGTGGTGATCTCAGCTGTGCATGAGTGTGGCTCATAGCACGTGGGTGAACCGAGACAGCGCGTGTGTGTGTCGTGCAGTCCTACCTGTCTCAGGACAGCTGGGTGCAGTTTTCTGGATTCACCTCATCTTTGTCATGATGAAACTGTATCTAATCAAACATAAAATTTGTGTTTTGCTACCATTTGTTCCCTAGTATATCAATTGCACTGGAACAAATTCTCATTTTCAAAGCAAGCATTAAGAGCAAAACTGCCCATACCATTGTGAAATGACACCATGCTGTCTAGACCGGGTCCGGCACTTACCACCACCTATTGTTTCTGTAGTGAAGCCTCTGAAGATACTGGCACCTCTAACTGATCTGACTGTAAAACTTGGAAAAGAAATCTGCTTGAAGTGTGAAATCTCTGAAAATGTAACAGGAAAATGGACTAAAAATGGCCTACCTGTTCAGGAGGGTGACCGTCTAAAGGTTGTACACAAAGGAAGGTGAGCAAGCTAGGAGACCCCTGAGTGAGGGCTGGCCCCGGTTTCATTTTCTCCACTTCCTAAATTACATGTTTGGCAAGGATGTTTGAAGAGCAGTCATAGGGAAAGGATCTATTTCTGACTCATCGCTCTCAAATAGTAAGAACATGTGATTCCTCTGTCGTACATCACGTCCTACTTGTGATCTTGGATCTGTACCTTATAGTATGGCACTATTCAAAACCCACTGACTGATTCTTTCCTATCTAAACACAAGGTTAGAGGAATGATACTAATTCTAGTTGAGGAACTGGTGAAACTGGATTAACTGTTCCTAACAAACGAGTGTCACATGACCTTTCTACACATTTTTTTTTTTTTAAGTGAGTAGCATAATATACCAGAATCTAGCAAAGATGTAGGGCATGAGTTCTCAAATTTGGATCCATGGATTCCAAAGAGATCATGAATGAACTTCAGGGGCTCTCATAAATCCTCTGAAATTGTAATTCTGTGTGTACAAAAATACTTGCATTTCTCCAATGAGAAGATCCATGGTGTCTATCAGGTTTTCACTGGCTCGTGACCTCAATAAAGTTAAGAAGTATTAATCTAAGGTTTGGTGCGGGGGGCTTCACCCGTAGAACCCCCCGTTCGTCACGGATGAAAGTAAAAACTACCAAGACATCTTGTGCTTGGGGAGGAAAGGGGTCAAACTCTCAGAGGAGAATGACCCAGAGCCCCTTCCTCACTAGGCTTTTATTGGGTTCCAATACACCGGAATACAAGTTTAACATGTCAAAGAAATCTGAGGGCTTAATCGGAGCCAGTGTTTGTCAGGAAGGGGGGTTGCCAGACTTTGGGAGACATGCTCATTTCCTCCTGGGACACTTGTCACCTCAGGAAGAGCACTCTTAGCAAAGCAGGTTTCACAGGACTTTAGGAATTCTTTCTTATGCCAATCACCCAAGGAGCCGTTCCGGCCAGGACAGGGCTGCACCGCTCACCCCCACAGTTTCAGGCTTTAAGGCAATTAGGAAGCAGGAGACATCTCCCAGATGGAAATGAGGACTCGGGCTATGTCAGAATAGCCGGGGGGCGAGGGTCCATCACATCCTCCTTGTTGCAACCCCCCGAGTCCTTCCATGAGGCCTTCCAAGTGGTCGCGTCTGGCTTAGGTTGCCCCTCCCATGAGGAGTCTTACCCGTCATTGACTGCCAACCAAGCTATGAGGCCAGAGAGGCAGAAGCAGCACTCCTGCCAGGGAGATAAGCTTTGTCTCCTTAATAGGTCACATCCTTGTGACAGAACAGACCCAGATGAAGTGGGTCCCTTGGGCTCTTACACAGCCCACCATGGGGTGAGGGTTACAACTCCTGAAACCAGGCTGAACGGTCTGCAACAGTTTGGTATGTAAACCAAAGTCAAGCCTATTCTTAATAATTCCTCGAATCTTAAAATTTGGCATTAATGAGATATCTTCTTTTAACCTTTTCAATGCTATGCAATAAAAAAAATTAGAGACTCTTTCCTAATAAATAAGTTATATTTGTAAAGATAATTCCATATAGCCTAAAATAAATATTTAATATGGACCAGTAAATAGGATAATTAAGATTTCATATTATTCTCTCTCTCTGTCCAGGCTACATGAAACAAGTTAATTAGATAAAAGCCAAGTGTCTTCTCAGTTTGGGACATATACAATCTAAATCTTTGTAAAGTCTTAGAAATATGTTTTTCTTGTTTCCTTAGAATCCACAAATTAGTGATAGACAGTGCTCTCATTGAGGATGAAGGTGAATATGTATTCACACCAGATGCCTACTCTGTTACTTTGCCTGCCAAAGTTCATGTTATTGGTGAGTAGATAAAAGAAATCTATGCAGAGTTCTGTGATTTTATTTTTGTTTTTGCTTACCTTAGAATTGTAACATATTCAAAACCATGTGATATTTAAATTAAAAAATAGATAACTGTTACTAATCCTAATTATAATGGTTGATTCTTAAGAAATCTTATGATGAAGTAGTTTTGCAAGATGCCAGGTACCATCTACATTAATTAACTCCTCTTACACATTTTTGGTCAGATAAAATATTGGTTACTACCAATGTTTGGCAGTAACCAAGTACTAGCCCAGATATTCACATGGGAATGACTATCTGATAACAAAGGCCATATTTAATATTCCAGATCCTCCTAAAATCAACCTGGATGGTCTTGATGCTGACAATACAGTGACAGTAATTGCAGGAAACAAACTTCGTCTTGAAATTCCCATCAGTGGAGAACCTCCTCCTAAAGTCATTTGGAGCAGAGCAGATAAGGTTTGTTCTACACATACACACACACACAGCCCACCTCACTTCCTGCCCTCTATTAGTCAGAAGAAAGAAGAAGGCAAATAAATGTACAAGGATATGGCAACGATGTAATTATTTTGACAAAGATCACCAATTTTCAGACAAATGTAATAATCATTCATTTACTTTACACAGTTTTGAGTACCTACTATGTGAACAATATGTTTTCATGTGCGGTGAACAACAGTCCATCTTTCTTTCAAATGAATGTCAGGGAATGGGGTGGAAGAAAAAGAGACAATGAATTATTAAATAAATAGGCAGATATAATTATTTTGCATAGTATAATAATAAGTGTTATAAAGACAAAAATAGGTTAATATGATTAACAAGTGACCATTTGGTGAATGCCAATAGCATGTCTGAATAACAAGAACCAATCCCATGAAGATCAGAGAAAAGAGATTTCCAGGTGAAGGCACTGCAAGTACAAAGGACAGGGGGAGAGAATGAGCTTGATGTGTCAGAGGAATAAAAAGAAAGCCAGCGTGACTGAGGCACCATGAGGAGGAGAATAATAAGATTGGAGTAGTAGATTAGTGCCAGTTTCCTATGTGACCCTATGGCTTCCTATAAAAAATATTTTACAGGCAGCAAAACTATTTCGTATGATTCTATAATTATGAATACATGTCATTATAGATTTGTCAAAACCTGTACAATATACAACACCAAGAATGAGCCCTCATGTAAACTGTGGATTTTAAATGATAATAATGTGTTAGTGTAGGTTCATCATTTATAACAAATGTACCGCTCTGACATGGAATATCAATAATGCGGGAGGTTGTGCATATGATGGGACAGCGGTTATATGAGAACTCTGTACTTTCCGTTCAGTTTTGCAGTGAACCTAAATATGTTCTAAAACTAATTTATTAATAATCATCATCATCACTCTGACTGGTGTTGCTCAGTGGGTTGAGTGCCGGCCTGCAAACCAAAGGGTCACTTCCCAGGCTCAATTCCCAGTCAGGGAACATGATTGAGTAGCAGGCCAGGTCCCAGGCTGGGGATGCATGAGAGGCAACCATGCATTGATGTTTCTCTCCCTCTCTTTCTTCCTCCCTTCCCCTCTATCTAAAGTAAAATAAAAATATTTAAAAAGAAAAGGAAAATTGAAGAGGATAATATAACACTACCTCAAATAAGTATTTTTCTTTTCACATTAAAAAAAAGCAGAACATCTTTTATAATCAAGATTAGAACTAGGCTAATATGATAAAATTTTGTTCTATTATAAAACAGAAAAATTAAAAAAAAAACTATTTCAGGTATTCTTACTGTTGTCACAGTATTTTGTTATTAAAGATTTACGAGTTCTAATCCAGAGACAAAAGAGAGTTAACAATAGTTAGTGGCAAATTACTTAGATTATCAAAAGCTACCATGATCATCTGTCTCTGTTTTTCCTCTGTGCATTGGGTGTTCATTGTCATGTAGAAGATATAACCTAGGAATCAGAAAAATGTAATGCTCCTTTAAAATCTGCTTGAAGAAAAAAGGAAGGGAAAAAGTGAAGGAGAAGAAGGGAAAGAAGGAGGATGAGAAGAACAAAAAGAAAATATAATAGAAAGCTCAATCTCACCATCTTTGAGAAAGAAATGTCCATTCTTTCATTTCTTATTGGAAGGGAAAAATCAATACTCCATAACTTGTATGAAAAATTGGCATTGCAGCCTTCAGAGCTTTTCGGTATTTTTAAAATGTCAAGATATCTAAGAAAATGAAAAAATTTCACTATTTAGTTTCTAAAATAAATGTGACTGTTTCTAATTTCATATGCAAAAAGACTCCTCTCCTAGAATAATACTCTACTCACATTCTTAGTTCTCTGAATTTTTCTTTGGAGAGTTAATGATTGGTGGGCTTTGGAGTCAAATTCCCATTCTACCACTTCTTAGCCATGTGGTCATGGGTTACAGTTTTCTCATGTGTAAGCTGGAATAACACCTTTGTCCTTAGAGTTGATGAAAGATTAAACTAAGAATGTGTATTTTAGGCATTGGCACCATGTCCAGTTTAAGTTACAAGCACCCTGGACTAGTCCTTGTTGTTGTATAGGTCATGCCGCATTTCATTTCTTCCCTCCTTAGGCTATTACAGAGGGCAGTGGCCGGATACGAGCAGAATCTTACCCGGACAGCAGCAGTCTGATTATTGATGTAGCTGAAAGAGAAGATTCTGGTGTTTACAACATAAATCTGAAAAATGAAGCTGGAGAAGCCCATGCAAGCATTAAGATTAAAGTTGTGGGTAAGTCCACTGAATCAGTAAACTTCCGAAATCAAGTTGCCATGTCTAGATCATAAGTAGGCTATTAGCTATCAGTTCTTTCAACTTTTCTGTGTAGCCAACAAAGAGAAACATAGTATAGCTATATTTTATAAATCACCATCTTTCTTTCTCTACCTTTTCCACTTCTTTTCTTTCTCTTTTTTTTTTTTTTACTTCCTCTCTCTCTCTCTCTCTCTCTCTCTCTCTTTTTTTTTTTTTTTTTGCGTGGAGGACATATTGCAGGGATGAGTAGCTGAGGCAGCCGCTAGGTTCTTGTCATTAGCTCTCCACAGTCATATTCCCTTTTGGTGCCCTCTGAAGTTACTGAAATACAATTGATAAGTAATTTCCCACATTGTAATCATTGTAGAGGAGTGCAAACGCTCTTGGTCCTTAGATGACCATTTAAGCACATTTTTCCTAAGCCTGAAGCCAAACGAAATGAATCTAGCAATCTATTTGTGATCCCAGGTCTCATGAATTCTTATCTCACTTTCGTTGTCCCTTAAATATATTTCAAATTGACCAAAAACTAAGGTCACTTTATCAAGCATTGAACTGTACATACAAGACATGATAACTTGCCATTTTTTACTTGGATTTCTACCAGTCAACATCTTGAATCTTCCAACTAATGTAAAATTTACTGTAATCAGTCCTTGATTCAGTTCTGCTG
This sequence comes from Glossophaga mutica, assembly GCA_039655065.1. Classification (NCBI taxonomy): domain Eukaryota; kingdom Metazoa; phylum Chordata; class Mammalia; order Chiroptera; family Phyllostomidae; genus Glossophaga; species Glossophaga mutica. The sequence continues at coordinate 15,709,032 of CM077304.1, read as the reverse complement.
GAAGTTCACTTTGTAATTATGAAACAAACAGAAAAATTACATTTGACTTTGAGTTTCTTAGTTACTACTTTCAAGGTAAAGAACAAGAGTCTTAGGTTCCATGTGGGGCTTGTTATCTAGTGTTGTGACACTGATTTTTTTTTTTTTAAATTTCTATTTGGCTTACCTTCTTTACTCATTTTTAAAAAGTTACTGATTGATTTTAGAGACAGACAGGAAAGGAGAGAGACAGAGAGACGCATTGATTTGTTGTTCCACTTAGTTATGTATTCATTGGCTGATTCTTTTTTTATTGTTGTTCTATTACAGTTGTCTCAATTCTTCCCCTGTCCATTGGTTGATTCTTGTATGTGCCCTGACCAAGGACTGAACCCACAATGCTGGCATATGGGACAACACTCTAACCAACTGAGCCTCCTGGCCAGGGTGGCTTATCTTTTATCTCATAAGAAGCATGAGTCTTTACCCAAATTACTTACTAAGTGTATTTCAGTAAACATGCAAAAGTACTCACTAATAACACTACTTCATGATTATCACTAAAAAACGTATTTTCCAAGTGACATTTTTCTCTGTACATGCATTCTCTCTCTTATTTTATTCTTTTTGTTTTTGTTGTTGTTGTTTGTTTGTTTTGTTTGCTACAGACATCCCTGATCCTCCAGTGGCACCAAATGTGACAGATGTGGGAGATGATTGGTGCATCATGAACTGGGAGCCTCCTGCCTATGACGGGGGGTCCCCAATCTTAGGTAACTGCATGTTGGTCAATCCATGGAATTGCCACTGGACTTGGTATCCTCTATGCATATTATTAAGAGTATGTTAAGGATAGGGTATTTAGAAGAAAATGTATTACACTATGTATATCTAATCAAAGTGAAATACTGTATTTTGGGTTATATTTAATCAAGGTTTTAATAGCTCTGATGAGTATTATCTGATTGCTTGTTCTCTTTTGTGGTTGACATTTATATTCAATATAATATTGAATTATATTGAAACACTGTGAGTCTAACTTTAAACCATTCTAGTCAGTAAATGTCTAGTTCCATAGAATTATGTCTATGGAAAAAAATCTTCTAGAGTTAAATACTTAGAAGAATTCTGTTTCCATGTGGAATAAAAACTCTCTTGTACTTACAAATTATGAAACTCACAAAACTGGTCATTTTCCCTTCATTCATATATTGCTGGGATTCAGAGCTGAAGCTATTGCTCAAGTATACCTACTAAATAAGTTGTTATGACCTACCTATCTGTGATCTATTTTTCTCTTTTTTTCTTAGTACAATTTTAATTTGTTTTCTAATCCTGTTATTTTTATTTACCCTATGCTGTTAATACATATAGTCCCACAATCTCCCTCCAAGTGATTGAAACAAAGTGGTTTAAAGATACATGCATACATGATTCTTTGACCTAGAGCACTGAGAATATTGAAAAACGTAAGAACTTCTAATATCTGACAAAGTATAAGTTTGGAGACCAAGGAAAAAACCCAAGTTTCTATTATGTATGCACTGCAGGATACTTTATCGAGAGGAAAAAGAAACAAAGTTCCAGGTGGATGAGGCTGAATTTTGAGCTCTGCAAAGAAACAACCTTTGAGCCCAAAAAAATGATTGAAGGCGTGGCCTATGAGGTCCGTATCTTTGCTGTCAACGCCATCGGCATCTCCAAGCCCAGCATGCCCTCCAAGCCATTTGTTCCTTTGGGTGAGTGAGAAGAGATGTGTCTTTGTCATGGGCATCATTGGTCTAGATTGTGACTGCTTCCTTCTGACCTCCAATTGGAGCAGACCTGGAAGCTTCTTAGAGTGGTAGGTGAACAGGAGGTTGGAGGTGGTTATTTCCTGCCTAAGAAATTTGGTAGAGTTGAATGTCCTCATAATGGTGGCCCTTGAGTTCATTACCAGATTCCAATGACAGGTGTGGGTGGCCCTGGTTCTCCTCCCCGCTAAAAACATGTTGCTGAACACACTGACAGATGACCACTCTCCATTTGTCCTTCTGAAGTCATGACCCCTCACCTTGGTATGAACACTGTAACTAAAACAGATTGAGATTCATTCAACAAAGCACACTTGAAAATTAATCGTTGCTTTACAATCCCATCTTAAATGTTATCTATTGAACCACAGAGTCAGTTCAGCAAAGTCAAAGAAACAGAAAATAACAGGTCTTTGCTGTTTTATGGTAGTGAAGATTTTTTTTTCAATAGAAAGATTTAATATAAGAATTTGTACTTTTAAAATTAGAGAGTTATGGGAAATTTACTGTAGATCATTAGATTCTAAACTTCGATTTTTCCCAACTTCCTTGGGCCTCCCAGCCTCCTACGCTCACCCCCCAAAGTGGAAGGAATGCGTGGCAGCATTTGTATATATCATTCCCTGTCTAGCAGATTTTGCTTCACACACAGCATTTGCTCAAGGAGTCTACATTGAATTTTATTAAGATGTGGGTCTCTTGTGCATATTTTTATTTGTATCTCAGCTCATTTTCTTACCATTTCTTGTGCCATAACCCTGTAGTTAATCATTTCTGCTTTCCCTGTCTCTCTTATCTCTGAAGCTGTAACCAGCCCTCCTACGCTTCTGGCTGTTGACTCTGTAACCGACACCACTGTCACGATGAAGTGGCGGCCCCCAGACCAGATTGGTGCGGCAGGTTTAGATGGCTATGTGCTAGAGTATTGCTTTGAAGGAAGTAAGTACAACTCATTGTTAGAATGAATATCGTCATCACTAGGTGAGATATGCTCCCCTTTTCTTTTGTTTCTCTCTCTTGGGAATTCATCTCCTTCCTACGAGAAATGCCAACAAGCCAAAGGTCATTCTTCTAAGAAGGATAAAAAATTAGCCCTTCTTTGATACTTGAGGCTAGCAAATTGAGATCTTGAAAACATCCTAGGTAGGCTGCCCGATTGCACAGCACAGTTGATCTAAAACACAGGAGGAAGTGGGTGTTGACATTGCTTCCGGGACTTCCAGTTCTTGAATGGGAGGAATTAAATTGTACTGAAGCAAAATAAAAGCCTAGTTAGGATGAAGCAAGTTGGAAATTTCGAACCCTATACTGAGCAGACGTCAGCTATCAGAAGAGCTGCCTGTTTGGGGGAATAAAGAGCAACTACATACTTGGCTGTCTGGTGATCCTTCCCTGCCTTCTTAAAGGGGGAAAAAGAAGAAGAAAAATTAAGGACAACCTTTCAGTGTTAAAGGGAAGGAGCACTCAGTCCCACGTGGAGTAAGAAATGGGTTCCGCATGTGGCGGTAACTTCTCTGAGGTTGGGTACATAAAAATTTAATCGCTTAAATTTAGGAGTAGAAGAGAAACATGAAAACAATTGCTGATTAATGGGAAAAGAGAATGACTCAAGAAAATACAGGCCAGAGTGCCAGAGTGTGCCTAAAACCAGAAAAGAGATGAAAGTCACTGAAAGCCTCCTGTGTTTTTGATTTCCTACTTGTCGTGCTTTGAAACTGTGTGACTCAAATTGCCCCAGCTCTCGACTCGGGCTCCGTTCTAAACGATGGTAGGTAAACCACCCTCAGGGAAGCACGTTCATAGCCCCACAAATGATGAGCCAAGATGTAGCCTCAAAGAAAACTCTTTGGACCCCAGACTTTAACATGGATATTACGTGAAGGAAAGAGACACCGCAGAGCACATTTGGGAAATCAGGAGTGTCACACAAATGTACCACCCCCAGAGGAAAAACCTCGATGAAGAAGAGACTTCTTATGATGAGAAAACTTCTGAGAAAGAAATCCCCAGCCCCTGGATTGGGGCATCTGTGGAAATGACCAGGGTTGGTCAGGAGGGCAGACGGGGAGGGGTTTGGAGCATCCTGGTAAGAACACTCAGTTCCACTTACAGGTGCTGCGCTCAGAGAGCACTATGCTTATTTTTCCAGGGCATAGAAAGCCACTAACCAAAACCAGTGGGGACGTCATAGGAAAGTCCCCAGAGTTATCCCAGCATGGGAGGGGGGCATTGTCATTAATGCAGCAGGTAAATTCTTGAGCACTTCAGAATATGGTTCATTCCCATTTCATTCCCCTCCCCTCACCATTTCAAAAACTTAGGAGCACTTCACTCTGTTATTTATATCACCCAGCCAGCAGAGTCTCCCAATCTCAGATGTATTGTGGCTGCTGATCACAAACCTTGTGTGTATGTATGAAACAGAGCAAATTCTTTACTCTTTTCTTTCTGATAGGTTTAAAAAGTAAGAAGATACAACAAAATGATACATGGCTGTCATTTTGATGTTACCCACCTTAGATAAAATACAACAAAGTGTATTTTACATGATTTTGTGTGTGTTCCGTGTAGATATATATGTATATACACATATACATATATACATGTACACAGTCATTATTATGTATATATTTTTTTTTTTTTGCCACATAACGTTTTGGAATTAGCTTTCTATGGAACGTGTATATCTTTCTTCTTGCAATCTTTTCTCACTTCCTTGACGTGGCTGATCTACTCTTCATTCTCTTTTAATGGCTGTTGTCCCCCAGACTAATTTTTTGTAGTGCTTAATGCTTTTCAATATGTCAGGTTTTATTCTGTGAGAGAACACTTCCTTTCATAAGATGGTGTGTTGGTTTGGACTCTGCCTTCCTCTAGTTTTTGGTTTTGTTTTTTTTTTTTAATGCCTGCAGCATTTTACTCTTTGTTTTCTTCCTTCACTCTAGCTCCTTCTTCTCTTTGTCTCCCTCCATTAAAGTGGTTCAGATGTGAAGGGATCGGCTTTTTGCTCTTCCCCTCTGATCTTGTTTCGTCCTCTTTTCTCTTGAAATTTTCTTCTTTATTAGTTCTTTACTCTTCCGTGCACGTATTCTGTCTCCTGATTTCACTTTCTCATCAACTGCCTCTTGACTACGAAAATATCAACACAGTAGCTCCCAAACCGACCATTGGCTTAAGATGTATCTCTTTTCCAAAGTCCTAAGTAATTTTTATGATTCACATGCCCTACCAGCCACCAGAATATTCTGGCTTCCTGCTCCTTCTCCCAGACAATCCTAGGAGGGTTGGAATGAGACTGAGGAGGAAGTTCCATGAGGCCCAGGGCAGTCCCCACTCTCCTGATACCCAGAAAGTCATCGCCCCAAACCATGGCCACCCTGAGCCACCCATGACCACCCCGAGAGCCAGCAATATTTCCTCCCTTTTCATAGAATGCAGGCACCACAGGCTGTTTGTTTTCTTGACCAAGAGCTTGTTGTCTGGCAACCAGGGGCTGCCTCCTCAGCTGCTGGGGCAGTTTCCATTTCCTTTGAGAATTAGAGCCCTAGTAAGACAAGGCTGGCTTTACAGCGAGTGCCCTCACTGCCAGACTGATGCACGAGCCCCACCGTGGGAGCACTCATTCCCTGGGGACTCCGAGGACCCTCTCAGGCTGGGGTGGCTGGGGCAGGAGCAAGGATAGACTGTTCCTCCGTGCACTGCTCCCCTGGGGAGTCCAGGGCCTGCCCCTCCTTTCTCTCTAGCATCTTGCTTGTTCTTCTCCACTTCTTGCTCCCACAGCTGGAGGTGCCCCAGCTTCCTTTCTCCTCCTCTTCTCTGTGGCAGGTGCCTCAGGACAAAAACCACAGTCTGAACAGAGCAGGCTGTGCCTCTCCTGAGGCATTCCCTCCCCCCTAACGTGTTTGGTCTCTTCCGTCACTACTCTGAGGACAAATATCTTTGCACACTTTGCATACCTTACTAACAGAGAATGCTGACTACTGATACAATATTCTTCTGGTGTGAAAGTGGGTGTCTTTAATTAATTTTAATGACGGATTCTCAAAGGTACATCAGCAAAACAGTCTGATGAAAATGGGGAGGCTGCGTATGATCTGTCAGGTAAAGTATTCTCTGAAAGCTCTCACGCTTTCTTACCCTATGATAAAGTTTCTGGGAATGTCCCATGACCGAGCATGAAGTACACCCGCCATCCATGCACACAGAAGAAGTCCGTTAGAGACAGAGGGGCGGGGGCGGGCAGCGAGTTCATATTGTGGGATCCAAGCCTTCTTTCTTTGCTGTGGGCGTAACGCACACAAACCTTTCGGAACTGAAATAGTTTGTAGCCCTGGATGCTGAGTTTAAATTCTCTTGATGTTGTAGACAAAGCTACAAAAAAAATTTTTTAGAAAAACGGAGTATTGGATTGAGGTGACAGAATTGTGCCAACTCCTTAAGGGGTCTCGGCTCCTGAGCTGTGTCCACTTTTCATGGATATATGCTTATTTTCTTCATAAATGGGACCGTGGTCAGATTCCTTATGCTCATATTGGCATCTCATAGTAACAAACTAGCCAAGATAAAACAGAGAGCTTCTATGACTGTAAAGGTCCATGTGTCTCATGCATAAGAATGATGTTTTCCTGTTTTTCTGAACTTCAGTGTATGTGGATGGCTAAACATCATGGTTACATCCTTCATTATGAAACTGAATTGGAATAAAACTACTGCCAAATCCTTAGGGACAGTCACTATTATGCAGGAGACCCTAGTATCCTGAATAGAGTTTTTCAGAAATGGCAGAATCTGATTATCCTTCCTGTTATTTATGTTTAGCCAGCTAATAGGCTATTTTTAATTTAAGCATGAAAAATGCCCACCCATGCACATAGTCTGAATCCAGGCCAAATGATTTAATTGTGGGGAAAATACTAATTTGGATTCAACTGTACCAGCTAGAATGATTTCTTTCACTGAACAACATTTTGCCTTCTTTTTCTCCTGTGGATTTTAGCTGAGGAATGGATAGTTGCAAACATGGATCTGATTGATAAGACCAAGTTCACCATCACGGGTCTGCCCACGGATGCAAAGATCTTTGTGCGTGTGAAGGCTGTGAATGCAGCCGGTGCCAGCGAGCCCAAGTACTACTCCCAGCCCATTCTTGTGAAGGAAATCATAGGTAGGTGGTGGCCCTTTCCAAATTTTGTCTTTTTTTCATGTTATTTACTTTGATTTTTTAAAACCCTTTCTTCTTCAAACCTTCCTATTTCCTTATCACTCCTTGAATATTGTATTAATGCTTCCCGAGAGTTAAAAAGAGCAATGAAGCTCTTTTCAGGCTGTATGGAGGTCAGCCCAGGTTTTATAATTCAGTATGAGGACCAGTTAGTTATCCTTACTGGGATCTTCACCATTGCCTTTGGGGAGAGAGTGGGGGAGAAGGTAGGGGGTGGGGGAGGGAGAGAGGAGGAGAGGAGGCAGCAGAGCAAACAGTCTCACAAGCAGTACCATGTCTCAGGTGGGTCTGCAAGGTCGAGGCCATTTTCATGACACTGTGAACACAGTGTCTAACATCTGCTCCAATGGCGCGAAACTGCTGGCGTCTTAGCCTGGACCAAGTCAGAGCTGCCAGACCATCAGCCATTCTTGCCTTCCTCACCACCGCTCACTCACAGTTAAAATAGAAGGGCCAGTTTTGCCTTGGAGCATTCTGGATGTGGCCTAAAAAGATTAATATTATTAAATCTTGGTGCTTGAGTACATGCTTTCTTCTATACTCTGGGACGATGAAATGCAAAGTACTGAAGTACAACAGTTGTCCCTAGGAACAGCCTTGGTGCCACTGACTTAGGGGCTGAACTGGTGATTTTTCTCATGAAATTCTATCTTTACTTGAAAGAATGGCTGCGCGACAAACAATGTCTACTCAGATTCAGTTGTCTGGCGAGTGTTTCCTAGAAAGTGAATGGCGTGAGCCTGTCACTTCGAAGACAATAATTCACAGTATTGTCAACTCAATTAAAACATGAACTTTTAAGAAAAATTAGAATTTTGGAAAAATTGTATCCACCTCCATGGACTTGACAGCTCTCCCATCCTTAAAAACTTTTCTGATGAAGTATGTATTGATATTAACTCATGTCATTTTTGATGTTTATTGAATAATGAAATGTGCTCACATTTGGAAGGTCTGTCATAATTCAGTGAAACAGTATTCTTCAAATGACCAATACATGTTAAAATCATGCATGGTGAAAAGGTACATTCAAAATGCAAGATAGACCAATGGATTTTAATGTAGCAATATGAAAAGTTCATTGAAATGGTTTCAGATTCCATATTGCAGCTAACTTTTAAGAAAATATAACTTATCATGTTTTAGTATTGAAGCAAAGAGGACTATTCACAATTGTCTGAAAAGTTTATTAAAATATGTATTCTTCCTGTTTTTATGAAGTCAGATTTTCTTCATATTCTTCAACCCATACAACAGATTGCAACAGATTTAAGGCAGAAACAAGTATGAGAATCCAACTAACTCGATTAAGTTAGGCATTAAAGAGATTTGACAAACATAAAATAATGCCACTTACATCACTAATTTTTTTATTAATGTAAAATATGATGTTTCCATTAAAATGTTATTTATATTATTATTATTTTAAAATATCTAATTAAATATTCAAAATTTGTTTTATTTGTTTTTTAAATTCTTTTCCAACTGTAAGAGAAAGTTTATTTAGAAGGTCACAGAGGTAGAAGAAGTGAGTCGTGGAAGAATGGGCTTGGGAAACAAGTTAGAGGGAAAGAGGGAGCCTTGGAGCTTGTGAGAGAGGCGTGGAAAGCATATTTGGGGGCGGGGGTGGGAAAGGGCACCGGCATACTCCACAGAGAGAGCCAGCCCAAATTTCTTAGTTTTAACGTCTAACATAAGCACAGTTTGGGGGCGGTCCTTGATAATTTTTAGGAGTGTGATGCGGTGCTGGCACCAAAAGGTTTGAGAATTGCTGCTCCGGGGGAAAGAACACTGGACTAGGGGCCTGGATACCTGGGTCTGGATCATGGTCTGCCGCAGGCTTACGTTGTGACTGCCAGAACCTTTTGGGAGACAGTTAGGGAATGATGGACAGATGGAAGAAAGCAGGAAGCATGCACATTTTTAGATTCTGGCGACAGTCTACATAAATTGTATGGCGTTTCCACTATTTATTAGCAATGTGATCTCAGGCAAGAGACTTGATCTTTCTCAGCCTTAACTTCTTCATCCGCAAGACGGAGATAAAAACAGTACTTACCACATTAAGGGGTGTGAGAATTAAATAAATTAATCCATGTTGCTTGATTCACAGAGGGCTTGCTACGTAATAAGCCCTCAGTCTGTGTTGACTTTTATTGTGATGATAGTTCAGTTTGCTGCAGACCCTTTCTGAGTCTCGTTTTCCTCGTACCTAAAGTTAGAGGATCTCCAGGTTCTCTTCCTACCCCGACATTTGGTCCTCATCGTCATTGCTGTCATCATCATCTCTGAAAGTTCATTGAGTACTTACTATTCTCAGCCATTATGCTAAATTCTTTATACGAAAAACATTATTTAATTCCCATGGCAATCCCATAAATTAGATGCTATTATCATGCTGATTTTACAGAACAAGAACCTGAAACAGAGATATCTACTATGTGTCTGATCGGGGACCTGACTCTGTAGTCCATGCTTCCAAGCAAAGCATAAGCACTCAAGGCTGACTCCAGGTTCTAACCCTGGCTGTGTCGCCAAGAGCAAGTTACTTAAACTCCTGTGCTCCAGTTCCCTCACCATAAAGTAAAAGCAGTACATAGCTCCTAAGGTGGCTAAGAGGGTTAAATTGGTCCCTTCATGAAAAGCAGTGAGCCCAGTCAAGTGAAGAGACCCGCATCATTCCTGTGAGCCTATGAGACTCTGACTCCCTGCTCCTGATGGGTCACCTGTTCTAGTGTCTTTGTGGTGTTGAATTAGTGGACTTTAATACCCAGTAGGCTGGAGTCCCCTATTATGTACTTCACTGTAGTCGCAGGGAGAAAGTTACTATAAAATTCCAACAGAATCATCTCAATAGCAAGGGCTCAGTATGAAAATTTTTTGTTTTCTGGTAAAAAAGAATGGAAGAAAGAATGGGCAGTCCCACCAGCTAATGTGATGTCTGTAGACCTTTAATGGGTTGTTCATTGGAGAATATACTCAGTGTTGGAAACTATAAAAAAATGTGTCCAAGGTCCCAAGAGAAAATTTGGTATTTTTCTATAATGTTGCCTTAAGCTTATAGTAACAATAAAAATAGGAAGTAGCAGTAAAATCAAAGAGGTCAAGGATAAATTTTGTTGTGTTAAACTGTTAAAGCATCTCTTTGAAGAAAACATTTGGAACCGAAGTTACTGTATGTAATCTATTAGTGGCACACCTAAGCTGAATTGCAGAGACACCCTCACAAGGAGATCCAGCGACCATCACGTCTGTATGCAGATTAAAGCTATGTCCAGTGTACCAGACTGATCACAAAATCATGCTATTCTACTCTCACTCAGAGCCTCCAAAGATTCGCATCCCAAGGCACCTGAAGCAAACCTATATCCGCCGAGTTGGAGAAGCTGTCAACCTGGTTATACCTTTCCAGGTAATGATTCAGGGGTCGCTTGTTTTCTGTCTCAGGGCTGGGGCGTTGAAGAAGAAGAGGGAGATGCTGAGTACTGATGTTCATCAAGAGTCAGGGTTTCCACCCAGGGAGATAGGAAAACATGGGAAGAGATCTGGGGAGTGATCATCTCCAGCTGTGAAAGAGAAATCTATAAAACTGTCACAGATTTTCTTTCTTCATGAATGAGATCGGAAGCTCTGGGACTACGGTGGGGCAGGGGGAAACACTGAGGATATACCAAAACAAGAAATTCTTGAAGTTTCTTTCTGCTCCTGTACATCTGTAAGACTAACCTTCATTCGAAGTGAAGTTCTCAATGTAACAGTCAGGAAAACGACATGTGCTTACTTCCCACAATTACCCCAAACCGAAGGAAATCCCAAAAAAGGGATAGCTAAAATTTTATGTTTCCTTGTCACTAACTGAAATATGTGACTATTGATAAATTATTGCTGTGGTGAAAGAATTTGTTGTTTATAAGATTACAGTTTTGGTCACACACACACACACACACACACACACACACACACACACTGCACCACCACATCCTTACTCATTTGACTCCTTTATTGCCTCTAAACAACAACACCGTTTAATGTAACTTTCTGCAATGGTAGAAATGTCCACTACATGTGCTGTCCAATGTGGTAACCACCAGCCAAATGTGGCTGTTGAATGCTTGAAATGTGCAACTAGCAACTAGTATGAATTTAAAATTTTCCTTAGTTATGACTAATTTTAGTTTAAATAGCCACATGTAGTTATAATATCAGACAGCATAGCCTTAGAGTTAGAGTTTAGGTCCCTGTACACATCTGAACACATATGCAAACACACATATGCACAGGCACGCATGCACATGAATTCATTCAGACTCAGAGCCCTCATGGAAACCGAACTAACGGGACAGTCAATTCAGGCCATCCTCATTGAACTCAAGGCCCACGCTGTAGAAGAGGCAGTTGTCTCCTATAAACACAGTGCATGAGATCAGAGTGAAAGCCAGGGAGGATGCGAATATAGACAGTAGAGGGAGAAGGAGATGACTCCCATTTCTCTCCTCCCACAGCCTCAAATAAAACCAGGAGTTGAGACAAAGCAGGTACTTGGGACCAAACCCAGCCCTGGACTGGGGCTGCTGAGTCATTTCTATCACTAGGACTTATCCCAGTTCCCAGATCTTGGGGGTCTGTGCATTTCATTTCTATTACCGGGTCTGAGAGAGGAAAGAGCCTGTGAGCAGGGACCTCATAGGAATGGCATCCCAGGGACTGCTTAGCTGCCAGGAAGGGGGTGATGAGACTGTGCCATGTTTGTGTATCTGTGTAACCTCTAGAGTTCTCAGAAATATTTTCTCATTCAATTTGGAAAAGAACACTTTGTGAAGCAGGCAGGGCAGATTTCCTTATCGCCACTTGAGAAGGGAAGAAGCTGATGGTCAGAGAAGTTACGTGGCTTGCCCAAGGTCATGCAGCAATTAAATGGTAGTGCCAAGAGCAGACTCCATGTCCCCTCACATTGAATCCAGCGCTTTTTTTTACTCCATATGTTATCAGAGAACTCATTTTTCCCCCAGTGGCTAATAGAAACTTGTACATTTAAGTAAATAAGACCTAGAACTGCTTTTTGTGTGTGTTAACAATATTGTTCTCTACTTTCCACGCGCAAGTCTGAGCACCCCCAGCCATTCTTTAAGCTCTGTGGGCAGGGGCTTGATGTGTCTCTCACATTCTTTATCATAACCCACCGAGAAGCCACATTAGGAGCCTGGAGAAAGGCTGTGCCTTACCTGACTGCATTAATGTGTAGTTCCCGTCTGCGGGGTGAGTCTGGGCGCTCAGGAATCCTAGAAGTTCCTTTGTAATACAAATGGAAACTCAGGTCCAAGAGTGACATTAGAATTTCTCAAAGCTTACTCTTAAAGAATAGTTTCAGCGGCTAGAAAAAAAAACAGAGAATTATAGACAAGTCTGAAATGAGCATCAAAGTGAAATAATAGCCATTAACTTTTAGATGATATTAATAAAACACTTATGTAGTATGCAGAAGCTTTCTAAAGACATCAGTCTTTATAGCTACCCTGTGAGGTAGGTACTATCCTTGTTCTCGTTTTACAAATGGGGAAACTGAAGTACAGAGAATTTAAGTGTAATAACTTACCCAAAGTCACACGACTATTCAGTGGTGAAGTCAGGATCCAAATACAGATTCCAGCGCCCCAGGGCCCATGCTCTCGACCATTATGCTGCGTTGTGCAGGCTTCGGAGCTAAAGACACCTGGCTGTAAAACCTGATTCTAGCACTTAGCTACAAGGCCTTGGACAAGTCATTTAACTCCTTACCCAAAAATGAGGATAATGATACCATTTTGATATGAAGATTATGGGAAATAATGAACTTCATGTACCTAACGTAGTGCCTTGTACACAGAATGCAGTCAAGGCAGCGAGTATTAGTACTGTTGCTGCTCTAGCTGCTCGCCACCAGGCTGTTTTCCCACCTTGCCTTGACTAGGGTAAGCCACTGTCATTTTTTTTATTCATAGTGAGAAAAAAATCTTGAGACAGTCTGATTTCCCTCCTCCTCTACTTTTCCTGTCTTTCTTTTTAGGGAAAACCAAGACCAGAATTAACGTGGACGAAGGATGGTGCAGAAATTGATAAGAATCAAATCAACATACGCAACTCGGAGACGGACACAATCATATTCATCAGAAAAGCAGAGAGGAGCCACTCAGGGAAATACGACCTGCAAGTCAAAGTGGAGAAATTCGTGGAAAGTGCATCCATCGACATCCAGATCGTTGGTAGGCTTGGAAGAAGGAACTGGAACGTTCTGTCAAAGCAGTTTTCAGACTAATTGTGTTTGTCATTAAGGTTTAAAGTGAAAATTTGTGTTTGGCTGGCTCGACATAAAATTCTTTTTCAAGAATTTTTTAAACAACAGATAAATTAGTAAGATTTGTTTGCATTTCAGAATAATTTTTCACTGAGTGAAAGGAGTAGTTGTGGGAGACGTGGGACACCTTTGTTAAAGAAAATTAACGGACAGACTTTTTAGTGAAAACCATCTGCATTGCTTTGCAATCCAGTCCTCTCTTACTCTGTTTCTCGACTCCTCGAGGATAAATCTATTCCTGTGTTGAATTCTTGCACAGAAGACATTGTGCATTCTAGACATAGTTTAACATGTGTCTACTACACTTAAAATTCACTATTAATAAAATTTTAATGGAGAATGAGGACATTTTTATAAATGGAAGGAAGACATGCCAAAACCAAGTTCACCAGTTCAACATTGAATTCACTGATCCTGCAGGGCTAGTTGGATGCTTACCTGTCTAGATAATAAGTAAGGTTAGTTCTAACTTCTGTCCAGTTAGGGGAATAGAGGTACAACCTCTTCTGGAAGGACCTCTCTCACTTGAACTGGTCTATAATTTTCACACTATCAAGAATAAATTTAAGAGCAGAGCTAAGGGAAGCCTTGTTTCCAGCCATTTGTTTACTATTGTATTTCAGCAAATTTGCTGAAACTTGAGGTTTTCTCACCCAAAGAGCAACTTCCTGTGACAAGCCCTCCTTTGAGGGAAAGTTCACACCCTTCAGACTAAGCCCTATTTTCCTTCTGGCTAAACCTTCTTGATTTGACCTGGCTCTGTGCGAATGGAAGCCCATGGAAGCCTCTGTAAGAGCGCTGCCTTCTGAAACATAAAGAAGGACATTCGATTTTTCTACTTTGCCCTGCAGTTATTTTACCAGGTAGCTGTAAGTGCCTGGTATATCCCTCGTACACTGAGAGTATTCAATAAATAGTAATATTATTATTCTAATTATTGTATTAGTTCCAAATGCATTTGTCTGCCATGACAATGACAATCTACCAAAGCCATTTACTGTTAGTTAGGGTGTAAGTATCTGAAGTCGATGTGAACTCTGAAGACCAAGTTGACTTGGGGTGCAGCTGGGAGGTGGACTGTAGGACAGGTTGGTGAAAACAGGAGATAGAATACTGTGGTTATAGAAACTTCCTGTTGGTAATAGTGGACAGAAAGGGAGGAATATCCCTGTGGTTCCAACAGCCAAGCCCATGAAGATTCGTTAAATTGTATTTAAAAGAGAGAAAAATCTTACCCGAAAGCACACCACAGTTTGTCCTTTTCAGTCTCCTATAAAAATGATTACAATTGCATTTTAATGTAATACCTGAAAAATATTTCAGGGCAGAAAGGCTGATGCTTGCACTGAGAAAAGTAATAGATGTGAAATTCTCTAGAAAAATTAAGAAATACTATGAAAATATATAGTATAAGGTAGGGCAAAAGTAGGTTTACAGCTGTGACTATGCAAAACAGTTTATTATTCTCTTTGTATAATAAATAATGTAAATAGAATATTTACACAACAGTTTATTTTATTATTTTTCCATACAAATAACTGTAAACCTATTTTTGCCCCACCCTGTGTAGTTATTGTCCTTTTTTGCACTTCTGTGCATGATTTGATTTGTCGGTGGGGGCCTTCCCAATCAACACTTAGTTTTCTTGACTGTGGCTTTCCTGAATGTTGCTGAAATTTACTGGAAGGTCAGAGGTCACAGAAAGTAAACTGAGGAAAGATTTTATATCCTCATTAATGCACTTCACTTAATAAAATGGAACCACTTGATACATACAAATAAATCTTGGAGGAAGAGTTGAAAGAGTGATAAAAAACATGTTTTCCTCATGCCCCTTAAAGGTGCCTTTTGGATGCAACAGAGAAACCCATTCACAGGCTGTGGGCTCAGTGCCTTTCACCAAAAGTTAGAGCTGCTCTGCCCAGGCAGGCTCTAAATTTCAAGTCCAGCATCAATCAGCTTGCATGTCCAACTAGGCAGGGTAGCCATGCAATTCGGTGCCAGTAGGCTGTGTTCCTGGAGGCCTGGTTAATAAGGTTTGAGATTTCATTTCAACTTTTTTTTCAAAATCTTTTTTCCCCATGAAGGTGAAAGTCAAGGGTTCCCAGATAAACTTAGCTGGAGTGCATTCCATTTCTCTGAAGTTTAAGAATGGTGAAAGAAATGTGGGTAGAAATGCAGGGAGGAACGGATGTTTTAAAATACCCTCCTGCAGCAATGTGAAGGTTTGGAGGGAAAGTGACCTCCCAGTTATGCCGTGAATTTGTCCTGTAGACCGTCCGGGTCCTCCCCAACTTGTGAAGATTGAGGATGTCTGGGGAGAGAATGTTGCACTATCATGGACACCACCAAAGGATGATGGAAATGCAGCCATTACGGGGTACACGATCCAGAAGGCTGACAAGAAGAGCATGGTAAGGCCTGGCTGTCTCTGGTTCAGCAGGAGCAAAATCACACTGCCTAGAAGGAAAGGAGGAAATATGAGGTCCTCTCTTTTGAGGAACCCAGGGGGGCTGTGAAGAAGTGAGGTGACCTAGTGGAAAGGGTAAGGCCTTTGGAGCCACAGGAAGTCAGATCTGAATCCCAGCTTTGCCATTTAAGGCCACATATACATGAACAGTCACTTGACCGCTTCAATCCCTACCTTCCTCATCTACAGTGTAGTTTCACAAATACTTACTTTGCCTGGTTATCATGAAGCTGAAAAAATATATAAAGCGCCTAATGCAATGCTCAATGGAATTTAATAAATTCATTTGTTCAACAAATATTTACTCACTCTGTATTCTGATTCAGACTTATACCCATTTCTCCTTGTAAAATAAATCTTCAGTAGTATGGACAAAAAGGCACTAGTTAGGAAAGAAAGATTCTAAGGGGAACAACATGTGCAAAGGTCCTGAGGAAGGAAGGAGCTTAGGATGTTCAAGAAGCAACCCAGTTGGAGTAGGAATTACTATTACCCATATTTTATAGACGAGGAAACTGAGGCTCAGAAAGTATAAATGACTTGCTCAAGATCACCAGATTTTAAATGTTAACATACTGGTCTTCCTGAACCAGAATCCAGCCACTACACTCTACTACTGCCTTACCTGTAAGTGAATGAAGAAATAAATGAATGTTTGGACACACCATGGCATACAGCCACTTTTCACTCTCATAAAAAGAGTAAGACATCTTACTGAATGACATTGATAAGAAGTCGTTAGACATTTACACCAGTGGATGGCAGTAAGAATGTAGATTATGAAATTTCATCAGGTTACTAAAACAAGGGAGGAAGGTTGGTAAGGGCAGTAATAACAACATACATTTGTTTAATGCTTCATAATTAATTTATACTTGAGTATGTTGTTATTACTCTTAATATAAAAATTAGTGCTATTTTCCTTTGGGTGAATGAAACATCCCTGTTATTTATTCTAATTATCAGTTGGAATAGTTGTGTATTTTTAGATGATTTTTCTCCAACTTTTTTCTTTCAGGAATGGTTCACTGTCATTGAGCATTATCACCGAACCAATGCCACCATTACTGAACTGGTCATAGGAAATGAATATTACTTCCGGGTCTTTGCTGAAAACATGTGTGGCCTCAGTGAGAATGCAACAATGACCAAAGAGAGCGCTGTGATTGCCAAGGATGGTGAGTTAGCAGTGGGCTGGTAAAAGGGGGGTTGGGACCCAATTCCCGTGCGTGGGGGTTTAGGGAGTTTCTCCCACACCACCAAGCAACTCTTAGACAGCAGCTGGGTGTCCTACAATTCAAATCAATTCTGACATGGTCAACCCACAGATACATCAGGCCCCACGGGTTATGGGCTCAGGCTCAGTCTCACGAGACTGTGTCCACCTCCCACTTCAGATGCCAGTTGTAAGTCCAGGTTGTCACCTGTGCTTCTAACGAACAGACTATATACCAGAGGTTCCAATGACCCTCAGGTTTGATCAGTTTCCTAGAACAGCTCACAAAACTCAGAGAAACATTTTATCCACTGTATCACTGGTTTACTAGAAAAGATTATAACTCGGGACCTTCCAGATGGAAGAGAAACATAGGCCAAGCATGGGGAAGGGGTACGGAGTTTCCACGCCCTCGGAGCTCCACCACTTTCCTGGAATCTCCAGTGCTCAGCAGTCCAGAAGCTCTGCGATTTGCGGGGTTTTTGGGTTTTTTACAGGGGCTTCATTGTATACCTAGGATGGATTAAATCTCCAGCCCCTCTCTTCTCCTTGGAGGCCTGGGGGACTAAAACTCCAACCCACTAATCACAAGGTTGCTTCCTTTGGCAAACAGTCCTTGGGTGGGGTCAAAAGCCACCTCATTAATATAACAAAGGACACTTTTATAGCTCTCCTGCTTAAGAAATGTCAAGGGTTTTGGGAGCTCTGCACCAGAAATGGGGATGAAGACCAAGTGTATATTTGTTATTATAAGTCACAGTACAATACTGGACATCTGGAAACCTTGGTTTTCAGTGACTAGAGGAGACTTAAAAAGAGAGAGAGATGTGGAGAAAGGGAATAGGAAAATGATAAACATATTTTTTAATTATGGTAAAAATTCCCAAGTAAATAGTAATCTTAAAAGGCAGATTTTTAGAGGAAAATTATATTATTATTGAATTTTTTTAAAACACACTAGCTGTAATTAATTCCTGCTTCTGAGCTGTAAGTGTATTAAGCGGCTAAAATCACAGGGATAGGAAAAAGTAGACATTGACTTCTTGAGCTTGGGTTACTTACGTTCTTGAACACCTTCCATGTAGCTACACATGAGACCCATGAAATGGGTGGAGCTGAATTTTATGCCTATCATTTCATTTCCTCATGAACCACTCCCCTTAAAGCCTTTCCTCATTACTGTCCCATTAAAATGCACCGTTGATCAAAATACTCCAACACAGAATTCTTGTCAATATTTGTTTCAGTTTCAGATGACCTTTGTGTCCCACGTGGGGTTGGCTGTCTATTTGTACCCTCCAGAATGAATGCCGTGTGGTATTCACTCTTGTTTTTACATGCTTTTCTAAGTTCAGGGGAGTTTTAATGGTGATTAAAGTATGCCAAGAACAATATGGGCTCAAGCCAATTTGTATATTTCTAATGCTTGTTTTTAAGGTAAAGTCTACAAAAATCCCGTGTATGAAGACTTCGATTTCACAGAGGCACCCATGTATACTCAGCCTTTGGTTAACACCTACGCTATCGCTGGTTACAATGCCACTCTGAACTGCAGTGTGAGAGGAAATCCTAAGGTACCATGTTGTACTTTTTAAAATCACATTAGTTAAATTTAAGAATTAACCCAAAACTCTCTCTTTTGTATTTGCCACATTGTAAATGTAAGTAGCAATATAAACTGAGCCTCCAACTGCTATTTGTATCTTATTCTAGGATTGGGGGGTGGTGTCGTGGAACATTAAGTACACTATTTAAATGTAGTAGTAAAAAGATCTATATTTCTTTAATAAATCAGGGATACCTTCTAAGGAAAAAACAAACCACCTATTTTAAAAAGAACTGAGGGGTGAGGAGATGGAAGTAATATTGCTTCAGCTGAAAAATTAGGTGGAAATAGTGATTCATCAAGTTTTCTACGATAGACTAAAGCAAATGATGACGCTGTAATGCAAGGCAGAATTTAAAATGTGCTGTATTGAGGGAGGGGAGAAACCACATCTGACAGAAGAGAGTTGGAAAGGTTTTAAGGTTTCAAGCTGTTTGAAAAGAACAACAAATTAATGAACGTTGCCCATAGAGACAGTTATCTGTCCCCAGGGGGCACTGAGGGAAGGGGGCCTAGAATTTGAAAAATTGCAAACAGTGGTATTTTTGCCACATATACCATGAACAGAAATAAGAAAGTCAGAGAGGAGCCAAACTGCGGATGGAGGATGATGAATTCATGCTTAATTGGAAGTGATGTTGGTGTATCCAAGTAGGAACAGCCAGGAAGTAGACAGAGAAGAGGTTCACTGCTCACTGGAGCTTAGGACAAAGGCTAGGGCTGTGACTCTGAGTCCCCAGGCATGGGAGTGCTGTATTCCACCCCTGGGAGTCAAAGCTGTAGAAACGAATACCCTTGAGGCAAGAACGTAGTGAGTGAAAAGCTGAGGACTGATGCCTGATACTCAAGGAATTCAACCACTTGAAAGGCTGAAGGAAGAGAACAATGCGAAGAACAAAGAGAAGGGCCATCTCTAGGGTCTGGGAAAGGCAAAATCATGTAAGAGGTGGAAGAGGGAATGGGGAAGGTGCACATTTACATAAGGAAGGAGAAGGTGATATGGAAGAGGAGTGGAAGGTCAGTGATGTCAGATATAGTACAGGGGTCAAGGAGAATGGAGTCAACTCCCTGGGCAATTGCATTCTGATAGATTTTGAATTATCTTGTAGGAGAAGATCCATTAGTACTGGATGAGGAAAACAGATGTCAGAGGACAGATTAAATGGTTAGGGGGCATAAGCAGCCCATAAATAATTAGAAAACAGTATCAGGAAAAGGAAGGAAAGAAAATTAGATGGTTACGACACTTCCTGGGGATTCTGTGAAAAATGCCCTGCAATATGTAGTCTCTTGGATAAATGAACCTCACGGACCTGTAGATCAAACTGAAATGCAACTGAATCCATTTGGGAAGACCACTCCAGAGCTGTCCTGGGGACAAATCTGGGTTGCTTCATCAGAACTGCGAACTGCTCTCTTGCCAACCACTAAGTAGAATTTAACTTAAGAGAAACAGTGCTCAAGTGGATGTGGATTCTTTTTACATGTGTTTCTTTCTAAGCCATGCTTTAAAATCCTGTCACTGGTTTTGATGGCCTATTAATGTGCTAACTACAGATATGTTTTGACCTAATTCACTTCAATATTAACTTCAGCCTAAAATAACCTGGATGAAGAACAAAGTTGCTATTGTGAATGACCCAAGATACAGGATGTTCAGCAACCAAGGGGTCTGCACGCTGGAGATTCGCAAGCCCAGCCCTTACGATGGAGGCACTTACTGCTGCAAAGCAGTCAATGACCTTGGGACAGCTGAGGTCGAATGCAAACTGGAAGTGAAAGGTATGACATCCAAGATCTTGGGTACAGAATAAATAAAAGAAAATCATTTAATTATTGACCTTTCTGCAAAATCCAAATTGTTTGCCAAAATGTTTTGCAGTGGATAAGGAAGGGGAAGAGAATTTGGGGGAATAATGTTTTTATATCTTGCATTCAGTCTTAATTTATTTTTAAGGTTATCTGATTTTTTAAGTAGACTTATTTCTATCTCTTGCAACTAAAGAAATATTGATTACACTGGAATGCTGGTATGTGCTCAGCATGTTGAGAATAAATTAAGTCGAGAGTGTGCTATTTTGGTGATGTAGTTCACCTATATAAATAGATGCAAAAACTTATCTAATGATAGAAATTTATACTATTTTTAATTAGTTTGCTATGTTGTGAAGCTTTCAATAGTTATGGGTAAGTTTGCTAATTTCGTGTAGAATGTTACACATGTAGAACACAGCATCCACATATTTTAACCAGTTGCTGTTAAATCTCATTTGAGAACTTCCATTACAGGTCTGCATTTCATTCGTACTAGTTTTCAAACAATGTAAAGCAAGAAAACACATAAGGATTGGTGTGGCAGAAAAGTTTCAGCATAACCTGTTTTCTTAATTGGTTTTCATATTAAATAGAATTTTTATACTAAAGTTTTATTCTTGACAATTCAAACCTACTTTGGGACAGCATGAGATAATAGGTGATACAATTCTAATGTCTTATCTCTCTTTCTGACTGTATTACATCGCCTTTCTGTGATAACGGAAGTCTTCTTGCTACCTCTCGATAATGAAGTTATGACAGAAAGACAGATACCATATGATTTCACTCACATGTGGAATTCAATAAACAAACTGAACTAACAAGTAAAACAGACAAACTCAAAGGTGGAAGGCAGATGATGGCTAGTGATGGGGAGGAGGTGAAGGGGTGGAGGGATTGAGCAAAAAGGAAAATGGACTCATGGACATGGACCACAGTGTGGTGATTGCTGGGGGGAGGAGGGTATAAGGGAGCTAAATGGCATTAGAAAAAATATAAATATTAAAATTTTAAAAAAAGAAATTATGATCTAAAAGTCAGAAAGATAATCTTGTAAATATTTTTATTTAAAAAGTAAATGCTTAAGGAATTTGTGTAAAAAAAGTTTTTAGTCCTAAATTTAGTATAAAGAAACTTATTGAAAAATATTTCCTTTGTAATCTTTAAAAATAGTATTCTTTTTCTTATGATCTCTATCAGTTCTGAGGTAATATGGTACAGTAGATTAATAATTGAGTGAGAGCAAAAAATGTTTTTGTTTTTTCCTCTCAAATGTAAAATATAATATTAGAAAATTTCAAACCTTACTCTTGAAATAGTGCTTACAAATTTAAACATTGCTTTTAGTTTTAATTAGCTTTAAATGCAGATTATGGTCACAGTTGCAAATACATCTGGTTTCTAAAGTCCTAGCCTTATTAATTCCAAGGTATGATTGGTACTTATGTTTCGGCATCCAAAAAACAAAAAACTTAGTACAACTTCTGCGTGTTTTGAAAATAACTGAATGTGCTAATGATATAAAATGATGATTTCATAAATGGTTCAACATTTGGGGTCCTCCAAAAAAAGATAAAGATAACAATGTTATGCATATAGATGATATATTCTTTATAGTAATTACATAGTGAATTATATGGTAATTGAATTTAATAATGTAAATAATGTATTCTAGTACATAAGTTTATAGTAAGATATCAATCGTAATATACTATTGGTAAAGCTTTTGGTCCTAAAAGTGAAGCCAAGATTGTTTATCATCAGATTGTTATCTGATAATAGGTGACTTGAATCAAGTTAAACTGTGAAAAATAAAGGTAAGAATGTCAATGGAGAACAAATAAATACTGGTACAAATATTCTAATTCTACAGTGATATATCAAGGAGTAATTACCCCTGGAGAACCACTGTTCCTGGCGGGGCAGCAACAGGTTTTAAAAACTCATATCCCACTGGATATCTCTACTTTCTGTTCCATTCCTCTTACATGAAATCGCACTTTGCATGTAAAGCTTGACTTTCTTCATTTGCTTTTAATTATATTTTTAGCAGCTCATGGCATACAGTGTTTATGCCATGAACAAGCAAGGCCAAATTATTCAAGGCTATGAAGTAATGTAGGAGCTGAGTTTTGTCAGAAAACAAGCACCATAGAAAAGGTCCCCACAAACAAAGCCAGAAAGCTACGTTTGAAGATACCTCATTTTAAGTGTAAGATTATCAAAACCTGGGAACCAGTGACATTTCTGTAATATTTTCACTTTTGATATGTAAAGAGATGTGATCTTCCTTTAAGATAGTTTCCAGTGTAGTTTCCTTAGCTCACAGGTGGCAAACACAAGGCCCTTGGGCCGAATCCAGCCCTCCACCTTGTGTTATCTGGCCCGGCGCCTTGTTTCTACCTGGTGGCAGTGCCGAGCTCCTTGCCCCTAGTTAAGAAGTAGTTACATTTACACAGTCCTGAAACTACATTCGGCCCCTTGAAGGCAACTGCAAGGCTGATGTGGCTCCCAATGAAAATGCATTTGACAGCCCTGCCTTAGATTCATGTTGATATTCAGAACACTGGATGTTTTTAAATCGCTAAGTTATAGAGAAAGTGTTCGGAGTGTTTTTGATACAGAGAGATCACAATTTAAAATAGATCCAATATTTAGAAAGTTTTATATGTAAGATTTTCCAATGGAAGATTCACTAGTAGAGTATCTGCAACCCATCTATCTGTTGGACGTTTTGGATATTTTCATGGGACCAAAGTTATCTCATATGTACACAAACTTAAAAGGAGAGAAAATTCTAGGTCCTGTTACTAAATGTAGTAAGCATTAAGTCAGTCCCATAGTACATGGATGATTCTCCCCCATTTGGTAGTGTGGATTAAGGAGTTCTTGGGGGCTGGATCTATGCCTGAGTTTACAATATTTCCTCTCTGAGTTCTAATGCCAGCGTTCAAAAGATGAAAGGATTAGGGCTGTTTCTTAAAAGTTTTGTAGATTATGTAGTCACTTTCTAGCCTGTTTGTTTAAGCTGTTGGTTTATTTAGATTAGTCATATATAATTATTTCAGGATACATATCACAGAATACACTAGTCTAATATATCTACTTGATAATTTTGCCTTTTAGAATTTCAACATATATATATGTACACTAATGCTTTGTCTATCATCAATGTTTTTCTTTTGTTGAAAAACACAATATATATATGTTGTAGGGTTTTTTTTTTTTTTTTTTTAAGCTAATGGTTTGGAAGCTCTTACCATAAATATTCACTGTACAATCAAATGGGCTTTGCCACTGATTTAGGCAAAGTGGTTGTGCATATTAATGTATGTTTTACATATTAATGATCTTTTTGAAGTGACTGGATCCCTGCCCTTCATTCCATGCGCTTCTATGTTCCTTCATCTTTCACATGACTAAGGATTAATGAAATCATCTCATCATAATTGCGACCATAATTTCATCCAACGAGTACTCAACTTTGGATTTAGCACTTCGTTAATGCTCACAACTTCTCTCTCTCTCTTTCTCTCCCTTTTCCTTAGTTGTAGCACAGTAAGGATTTTTGAATGTGTATTATCATCTAAGGTAAGCTTTCATATGGTTTTGGCATATGAAGCTTATGACTGTCATAAGCCATACAAAGCTTGTGGAGTATGGCATGATTTTCATTATGTAATCCAATGAAAATAGACTTTAAAATATCTAACTTTGTAGTTTTTATTTGTATTCCAGTATCTTGACATTAACAGCTAGTACTTATTCAGCACAACAATCTCCTATTGACATGAAGCAAGTTGTTGAATGCAGTAGAGCATGAATTAAAGCATTTAATGTAGATGAAAATGCGTGATTCCCAAGCATCCTGATCTCTTTGCATCAAGGAATGGACATGTACATAAGTGGCATCATTTCTAGCAATATGTGACTTGAAATCTTTTTTTAAAAAGGAGAATGACTTTTCCAAATTTGCATTAAAGAAGTTTTAAGAATGCTCCAATGGCATGCTGTTTTTGTCTGGACGTGAATTTATTAGCAAGTAGTTAAGTACTTCTCTAAAGGACTGTGAATTGTTACGGTTTCATGGGTTCTCTCATGAAAGGTACTTCTATTTTTTTAAATGCAATTCAGAAACATGAAAGGTAAGTATGAAATATTAGTAGGTATTTCTCTGACCTTCAGAAGGTATTGGATAGGAATTACTATTTTTAACAAAATATTTCCAATTTTTTTCACTTTTGGCAATGAATAAGTAGCAAAAGTTAAAGGAGTAGTCCCTTTATTCTTCTCCAATGTGCTTGAGTCAGAACTCTTTGTGCTTAATTAAAAAGAACATTAACCAGCCAGAAGGAGTTCTTCCCAGGGATTTATAACATGTATGCATTTATTCTGCCATTCAATTCGAGCACTTAAGTCATCTACAGAGAATCCCAGAACTTCTCCAAGAGCAAGAAATACTTTCTAACCAGTTAGGAATTTAAACTAAGATTAAGTAACAGTAGGGAACAAAGGACTTCTATGGGTCTGGGCTGGAACTTGCTTTTTCTTCTAGATGACAAATGCTTTAAATTCTAAATGTACAAAACTCAGGAGAAGATTTCCAAGTAGGGACTGAATGAATCTTTGTAATCAACTGAAACGTAATTAGTCACATTTCCAGGCAGCTAGTCCAGAAGTATCATTTCAGTGATTTTCACATAGACGGTTTTGACTGCTCCTTTTCCTTTTTGACCTCCTCAGGTGGACTTTCCTTCTGCAGGCTCCTCTTGCAAGGTGTACCTCCTAACATAATTGACTCCTATTTGCGAGACTTGCAATCAAGCAATCCCGAGGAATGCTAAGGGCTGGGGTGCTGCCTCTGCTCCCTCCTGCTTTGAAATCTGGCCACAATGAGAAAGCATTTTCTGTTTTAACACCAGGCACCTAAGCGTGGCCTTTTTTTTCCTCCTCATGTTGAAGAAAAAAAAAATATTTGCACGGATTGCTTAATTAAAATGGCAAACAAAATCCCATTTGAAGTCAGTGTCTTGATCATTACTGTCTGTGCTTTGTCACTGTACTTTACAAAAAAAACAAGTTATACAATAAGGAAAAGTGGGGTATTTTAGTTTAATTTAATAGGCTGTAAATGCTTTTCTCAATCCAGAGTAAAAAAAAAAAATGCAGTACAATATACTATAACAGAATCTTAAAAACTCATCTTTCTTGATTTAAGAGATTTTGTAAGCAGAGTTGTGTTTTCCACACAACCCTCCTAAACACCAGTGGATCTGTGCCTTTTCTTATTTGAATTCACTAGAAGACTTCTTAAAGTCAAACAAGTTTTCTCAACAGAAGGGGGAAGATATTCGATAAATGTTACAATCAATCTGGAGTGTTTGGGATAAAATGACACAGTATTCGCTTTTGTGTTTGGGGTTGTGTGGTCAGACAAAAGGCGGGCGGGCCACCAGCACGCTCCTCAACTTGGGCCTGACCTCTGGTGTCACTCTGGCTTTGCATCCTGGCCCAACTCACCAGAGGTCCTGCCAAAACAGTCACGGTGACAGAGAGCTGGTGCGGACTGCAGAGCAGCCACAGATTTAAGGACTGCCGATGGCATCCATTCCACATCTAGAAGCAGAGAACCATTTGCGCAAGGCCATGATCTCTCCAGCAGCTTCTTCCCTCTTCTCGGTGCTGTAGAGAACGTTCCAGCTCAGGGAGTGGAGCAGGAGTGGGAGTAAGGTTCCACACCACACCTCACCTCGCCTTCTCTCCTGTGTTCTTTTGGCCTTTTATTCTGGGCGCTAAATCCACTGTGACTTGTAGGCGGGCCCATAGGGTCCTGGGACAACATTTATAATATCTGCTCTGCTTCCTTTCCACTTGAGAGCTGGGAAGTTGTGATGGTGGTCATGCCCCTGGGTCAATGTGGGGCTCCCCCATTTTAATCAGAAATTCCACTTTCACAGTAATGACTGAGATAATTTACATAAAAGAAGACTGGATTATTTAGAGAGACTTGAAGACCATATATCTCTATTGCAAACTGTATAAGACCTCTATCCGCCACAACCAATCAGTGTGGCCCCTGCAGCCTCGTTCCTGGGTCAGAAGCCCAGTGTGGCTGATCTGGTTGCATCATTTAAACACTCATTAACCAGTCTCACCAAGTCATGGTCACAGTGCTTATGCCACTTATAAACATTGTCTAAGAGTGACTATAAAGCATAATTACAAAACACTGGTTCCCCAGTCATTACGTATGTCCTTTAACTATATTTTGTATCAGATAATGTTATTTTTCTACATATGATCTCTCTCCTCATATTAAGGGTACCCCCATACCACAAAGTTCCAACAAAGAAGAAAAAGTCTATTTTAAAATTACAAAGAGAGCCCTGGCTGGTGTGACTCAGTGGAGTGCTGGCCTGTGAATCAAGGGGCCACAGATTTGATTCCCATTCAGAGCACATGCCTGGGTTGCAGGCTGGGTCGCCAGGAGGGGCCACAGGAGAGGCAACCACACATTAATGTTTCTCTACCTCTCTCCTTCCCTTCCCCTCTCTCTAAAAAATAAATAAAATATTTAAAAAAGAAGAACTACAAAGAGGAAAAAATATCAGAAGCTGCCATTGCTATTAGCTCTCCACAACTTTGTTCTAGTTTTGTTTAAGTTATTGCCTGGGTTGCAGGCCAGGTCTGCCACTTGCGGGTGTGTGAGGACTGACCTCTTGCACATTGAGGTTTCTCTCCTCCTTTCTCCCTCCCTTTCCTTCTCTCTAAAAATAAATAAAATCTTCATTTTAAAAAAAGCTTAATGAATGTTTTCATGTAAATCAATAGCGAAATGGGAGAAAGCCACTAGTTCCAAGAAACACAGAAACAAGGATGTGTCCTTAACCACTCACTCTGAAGTTGAATTCTGAAACATTCTATTAAGAGCAACAAGTGACTTACTGAATGTCTGATGTGTGTATGGCCTGTGAGGGATTCAGCTAGGAATCCAATGATGAATAAGCCACTTCATGCCTTTAAGGAATTTATGATGCATAAGAGTGATAGAGCATGCAGCTGTAAGAGAGCACTCTACGATTTCAGAAGCTGAATAATGTGGTTTACGTGTTGTTATACATGTATGCATCACATTAGAATGTAGTATAGGACATACCACTTGACTTTATTATTGTAAATCAAATTAAATGATTCTGAGCCCCCCATTAGCCAGGGTAATGGACAAATTCTCTCTGTCCTGCTTGGAAGGTCTTATCTCAAGTGCTGGGCCAACTAGAATCTTTCCTGGTGCCTAGAAAGTGGAGAGAAGAAAAGTCTCTGCATTTCAGTCTCCACTGGTGGCTGCAGAAACGCCTCCGGTCCAACCCAACATCATGCACTCAACTTGCTAGACAAGTATGGGAACATTGGACAGTTCTATCACTTAGTACCAGCCCTGGACCTGGGCAAGAGGGGCTTCTGCAATTTCAACAGCCTCATGAAAGCCCTTCTCCAGCCACATTTCACTGCATGAGACAGGGAGGCCATAGAACCAAGCAGGTGTGCCTACTTGGAACACATACCACACCACTCCTTCTTACAGATTATACCGACACTCACTGTTAGGGCTTTAGTGGGCCTTTTCCCTGGGTTTAAACCCCTACAGAAGAATCATGTGGCCAGTATATGTACCCTGAAGCCCAAGGGGTCATCTAAAGGCACCTGTTTGCCAGGAGGTTGGGGTGTGCAGATATGATCAGAGCTTGTGCATAAGACTTGTGCTTGAGGCATCTGCATGTGTGTGCCTGAGACCATGCCTGGTGTGGTGGAGGAAGGAGCTGGATGCAAAGAACAGGGAGACCAGAGACTACCAGTGGGCCACCATACAAGGTCTGTCCAGAAGGTATCCAGCCATATAATATGAAAAATAGAGACATTTATTGAAGAAGATACAAGTTACAAGAAATACTGTATATAGAACAATGACACCTCAGTCCCTTTCAACATAGACACCTTGGGACCTCACACAGTTCTCCCAGTTGCCATCAGCTGCCCCGTCACATTTTCCTGAATCTCCTTGACCGTCAAAGTCTCTTCCCTTTCAAAGGTGATTTTAATTTTGGGAAAAGCCAGAAGTTGCAGGGTGCCAAATCTGGGCTGTAGGAGGCTGAATCACCTGGGTGATTTGATATGTTGCCAAAAAACTCTGCATGAAACGTAATGCATGAGCGGGTACCTTGTAGTGATGAAGCTGCCAATCACCAGTTGCCCATGACTGTGGCCTTCTGAATCATCCAAACAGTTTCTGTGGAGGAATGTTGAAGCTTAATATAAAATCTGCTGCTCTATAGGCTCAGTCATTTTGAATGTGATGGCCACACAGCACACATGCTCACTCAGCAGCATCTACTGCCCCCACTGACTACTAGTGAAGCCATCATTGTTGGTGCATTCCAGTGCACTCTCCTTGGCTGCCAGGTTACATCAAAGTCATGCAAACCATTCTCATTATATTAACAATAGTTGGACTTTCTCCAGACAGACCTCATATTCTGGCAAGTATTTCCGAAGAATCTGATAATTCAAACTGGGCCTCCCAGGTCATTCTGAGGCTTTCCTCAGGAAGATTACAGGATATGATTATTTTCTTAAACATCTGTTAGCTTGATTTATAACTTCTAAATATTTATGGATATGAGTTATAAAAGTTCGAGGTCAGCCAGCCCCCAACCATCTGCGTTCCCTTTCTTGTATCCTTCCCTCTTCTCCACCATCCAGTATCTCTCTCACTTCTCCACTGCCATCACTTCCTCCTCCCCACTCACCAAACTCAGATCTAACCCTTTAACTCCTGCCTCACTTAAGTTCCCGTGAATAGAATTCTAGAAATATAGGTTTGGCCTTTGCAGTAGAATAAAAAATAATATACCAGGCAGTATTGCCAATGGCCCCTACAATAGTCATTGATTCTAAATTGAACTCTATACATTTTTTAAATTTTCTTATTTTTAGCCAGGCCATTATATCACTGTGCACCAAAGATTCAGGTTATTGCTACATATAGATATCTTTCAAGTCTTTTTTTAAAACTTGGATAACTTGGAATGGCCTAGAGAAATAGGCCCATCAATGGAATGACCAGTTCCCCAGCTTCTAAGGGCTGTCATTACTCCTTAAAGACACATGATGTGCTCTCTCTGATCACAAATGCACTGACCTGCACAATCTCTGGCCTCGCTGAATATTTTTCTATCTGGAGTAGATTACTGGGAATAAGATACCAGGAAGTCAGCAAGACAGTTTAACACTCCCAAAGGGGTTACTCAGAGTGTGGCTTGGGGCGCTGGCTGACTCAAGTCACTCTAGGTAAAAAAACCTTGTACTCTAGTGCATAATCAACTATAACCTCTTTTCCTCCCAAACAATAGCTTTAGAAAAGAGTTTTCTGTTCTTTGCAGATAAGCACTCACACAGCTATCCACAGCAAGAGACTCCCTCCCCTTACTCTTCTACTCTCACCTTTATCCTAGTCTTGGAGCCCAAGAAAACCTCTTAAAGACACTATACACCAATTTGGCTTAATTTTTTTAAGTTAATAAAAAAAAAGAAGAAGGAATAACCAGGGGTTACTAGCTACACTGTGGCAAAGAAAAGAAGCCTCATTCAGATTTTGTAAGGCATCCCTCTTGGATGATTGGGACAAAGGGTAATTGGAAAGGAGCCACGTTGCAAAATAAATCAAAGCTGGTTTAAAGTCATGTATCCATTTGGAAAATTCCAGACACGACAGAGCCAAATAACGTATCCCCTGCACACTATAGGATAAAGTGCCATTGGGCTGTTCATCCCAGACCCCCTCCTGAGTATCCGCTGGAGGGTGGTTGTAAATCCAGTTCCAATTCCTGCACTGGGAGGTTCCGCTGAGCTGGAGGCAGGTTGGGTAATCGCGGGGGTTGCTAAGAAGAGGCAGAGCCTCCCTGCACAGGGTTATTTTCATGCACTTTTTAATAGTTCGTATTAGGATTCAATAAACATTCGCTAGCAGTAGAAGCAGGAGTTTGTTGGTGAGAGAAGTTGTTCTCTGGGTCCTTCCACGATTATCTAGTCTTCATAATGGCAAGCAGGGACTCTGACCCAGAGTTGACCTTTAGTAGCTCTACTCCCTGAAGAATTGAACCAACAGTGATGGAAAAATAGGGAGGACGTGGCAGGAAGGGGCTCCGTGAAGGCCAAGATCAAGCAGGACAGAGAAAAGGACTAACACAATTGTTTGTATAGAGGGAGGGAAGGGCAATCAAGAGAGCGAGACAGAAAGGAAGCCAGAAATAACCTCACCAGACAAGGAACTAAAGAAAGAGGAAACAGCAATGAGAAAATCAACAATAAAAAGAAAAGACCACTTACTCACGTGCTTCACCGGTATTATCTCAGTCACAGTTTCTTCATCCTGTTCACCACCACTGCATTCCTGTTTGCAGAAGAAAGGAAAACCTGGGGCAGGAGAGAGCATAGCCAACAGCCACTGCCACAACCCCTTACATTCATTAAATTTATCCTCATCTTGTTTTCTTCTCCATAATATACAAGTTTATTGAATAGACAACATTTTTTTTTTTCCCTTCCCAGAACTTCAAACAGGTGTTGTCCCAAGCATATTGTCAGGAGCTAAAAGAATTCTAGTCTGGGAAGCACATAACCAATGCCTTCACCAAAGATCAACAAGTAGATCCTCATTCCACTGGATTTATTATGTGATTGATTAAAAGATATATTAAAATACATATAAGATCTAAAAGAAAAATATAATAAAGAGTATAAAAATAGATCTTAAACATTATCTCTCTATCCACCCATCCTTTTTTGTCCTGGAAAGAACAAGGCAAGCAATATTGAGGCATGCTGGTCTCTCTCCTCCCTCAATTTCCCTGAGTCCTTTCTCTCTTCTTTCTGTCCCATCCTTCTCCACCTGGAGCTCAAGGGGCTTGCTCAGAGTGGGACCTGCACCCTAGCCTTTTAACACTGTGTGCTTCAGTTCCATGGTACTCAAAACTTCGGTCTGAGGGCCAGCAGAATCACCTGGGAGCTTGGTTAGGAATGAAAACTCTCAGCCCTGCTCTCACTCTCCAAACCCACTAACTCAGACCCTGCATTGTAACGGGATCTCCAAGGTTCCTGTGCTCATTCATGTTGGAGAGTTGCAGCCCCAGCCTTCTTTCTATAGTTTCTTTTTAAAAAATTTATTGTTATTCTATTGCAGTTGTCCCAACTTTTCCCTCTTTACCCTCCTCTGCCCAGCCCACTGCCCCCTCCCACAGTCAATCCTCACACCGCTATCTAAGTCCATGGGTCATTCTTACATGTTCTTTGACTGGTCCTGTCCCCTTCTTTTCACTATTATCCTCCTCCCCCTTCCCCTCTGGTCACTGTCAATCTGTTCCATGTTTCCATGCCTCTGCTTCTAGTTTGCTCCTAAGTTTATTTTGTTCACTAGATTCCTCGCATAGGTGAGATCGTATGGTATTTGTCTTTCACTGACTGGCTTGTTTCACTTAGCGTAATAGTTTCTCATGTGGATAATTATATGGAGTCATTCTCTCTCAGCTGTGCCAAAGGAAAGGCGTTCTGATAAAAATATCCCTCTTGCATCCTTGCCAGCACTTGTCATCTCTTGTCTTTTTGATTGTGGCCATTCTGACAGGTATGAGGTGATATCTCATTGTGGTTTTGATTTACATTTCCCTAATAATTAGTGATGTTGAACACATTTTCATGTGCCTATTAGTCATCTGTATATCTTCCTTGGAAGAGTGTTTATTTAGATTGTCTGCCCATTTTTAAAACCAAGTTTGTTTTTTCATTGTTGAGCTGCATGAACTCTTTATAAATTTTGGATGTTAATTCCTCATCAGACATATCATTTGCAAATGTCTTCTCCCTTTTGGTTGGTCGCCTTTTTCTTTTGTTGCTGGTTTTCTTTGCTGTGGAGAAGTTTTGTAGTTAGATTTTGGAGAGGATGCGAAGAAAAGGGAACCCTCCTACACTGTGGGATTGTGAATTGGTGCAGCCACGATGGAAAACAGTATGGAGGATCCTCAAAAAAATTGGGAATTGACCCAGCAATTCCTTTTCTGGGTATTTATCCAAAGAATATGAAAACACTAATTCAAAAAGGTACCTGCACCCCTGTGTTCATTGCAGCATTATTCATAATAGCCAAGATATTGAAACAACCTAAGAGTCTATTAACAGATAACAGATAAAGAAAACGTGGTGTATATATACAATGAAATACTACTCGGCCACAAAAAAAGATGAAATATTGTCTTTTGCAACAACATGCACAGACCTTGAAGGTGTTATGCTAAGATGGAAAAGGACAAAAACTATATGCTTTCAGTCATATGTGGAATAAAAGTAAAAAGAAACTAACAAAACAAAAACTGTAATATAGTTCAATTTACTAACCTGTAAAAGGATTTTTTTCTTGGATTATTAATGGTACTGATAAATTAAAAAGGAGGTATCTCCGAGTTCACTGTCCATAAAACCAGCATCGTTAAAAGTGGGTCTCTATCACTGATTCTTTTCCTGAGTTTTTCATCATCATTTTTCACATTCAAGACTAGGGGATGTATACTCAACGAACAGTTTGGCCTGTAGACACCCTCATATGGCTCTAAGGCAGGAGCTGCCAAACATTTTTCTGTAAAGGGCCAGACAGTAAATTCTCCAGGCTTTGCAGACCATATGGTCTCTGCCACAACCACTAAACTTCACTCCTGGAGCACAAGAGCAGCCAAAAATGACATGCAAGGCATAATCGTGGCTATATTCATGGCACTGAAATATGAATTCCATACAGTTTCATGTCACACAAAAAAATTCTTCTTTTGATTTGTTTTCCTCAATCATTAAAAAATGTAAAAATCAGACTTAGTTCGTGGGCTGTGTGAAAACATGTGGTGGGCTGACCCATCTCAGGACAAACTTTATCTGTTGATAGACACACCCCAGTACAACAGCCTTGAGCTTGTTCCGTGCCTTAGAAAAGTACACACAGGTCAGGACCATGAAATGAAAACAAGAGTCAAGTGGCAAGCTTATCTCAATACAACGTGTTTGTGATGGGGCGTCCCCTGTCTAACTGGGTGCATTGTGAGGTAAGGGCTGGTGAACTATCACATGAGTGGCAAGTGTGATGCTCCCCACATGCAGTGGGTGAACACTACCTAGACCTCTGGCTTCTAGTCCCATGGAAGGGTGTGTGTAAAATTATCCATTGTTATTGGTATTGTGGTAGGCAGTTGGGTAGGCAGTCAGAGGGGCATGAGCAGCGCAGGACAATAAGCCAAGTATGGAGTGCCACCAGGGCAGAAAGCCTCAGGTGCCCAAACTGGGAAAACTGGGAAAACAAGGACCTTGCCCCCAGGGTAACCTTTCCTACCCTAGCATATCACTGCTCATGCAGTCTAAACTCTCTGAACTTTAGTATCTCTGGTCATGTGGTTCCCTCTGCCCCAAACCTCTCCTCGCCTCACAAGTTGCTAGTCATGAGGGTTTGACCCCCTTAGAAGGGGTCCAGAGAACAGCCCTTAATCATTAATCCCCCAGGACAATGAGGTTTTGACCTGCACCAAATGCATCTAGGCCTCACTTGTGTTTCAGCTCCAGGCCCAGAAAAGCAGCAAAAGCAGACAAGTGACAAGAGGGCTGCATGAACTGTGCCCCCCTGCCCTGGTGCCAACCAATGGAGCCCAGGACCCTTTAAGGACACACCTGGAGAGCCGATGAATATTTTAAGATCCTCCCCTGGAACTCTCCTAAAATTCCCACCAAAGGGAAGGATGCATTATCTCCCCTCTTCCTGGGCAACATCCTAGATTTTCCCTTCCCCCTCCTCTTCCCCCCAGGTGGTCACCTTTTCCCTTCTCTCTCCTAAGGTCCAAGGCCCCTTCTTCTCCCTCTGTAACTTGCTTCCTCGGCCCATTTCTTCTACCCCTCACTTCTTCTACCTCTGTGACTTTCTAACCAAACTTTCCTTTACAGTTTTGAGTCTTGACTCTGAATTCTTTCTTAGCCAGAACTCAAGTAGGAGATTGCTGAGCCAAGGTCCCGTTTGCCTTCACTGGTCCAACACCTGGTGCCATTTTCGCCACTGCCAACAGTATCACCTGCCCTGAAAATCAGGCGTTTGGATTTCAAGCATTCAGTCCCTTTGTTAGACAGTGTTTTCAAGTCCTGATTTTTAGTTCCAACACCTTGGTTTCTGACTCCTGAACCCCCAGAAAGGGTTCTCCAAAATGAATACACAGCAAGGGCCCCTATCTTGGGGGGTTGCAGGAAGAATTGTGCTTGTGCGTTTATCAAATAGGACCTCTCTTCAGACAGACACATGGGGCCATCACACTGGGGACCAAGACCCCCAGCTCTGCAGGAAGCTTCGTGGTCCTGCAGTGCAGCTGGCCAAAGGCCAGAGCACACGCACACTGGGAGAACGGAGTTGTGCACTGACCACCAGTTAGGAACCAGCCAGCTTCCTAACTGTCCAGCCAGCAGCTTCCCTCCGGGGAACGTTAGCGGCGGTCCCGGAAGAAGAACCGGGCCTTAGAGACATGTGCATCAGGCCCGTGGGAGGTCGGGGTCCTTGACGTGCAGACGATAAAGCTACTGTTGGCGGGCCCTAATGGTGACCTGGCGGCCTGCGGGAGTCCAGAATAACCCTCCCAGACATCTCGCGGGGCCCTTTCACACTCCTCGGGTTCCCCGCCCCCAGCCCCCGAGATCCCGCCCCCGCCTGCGGCTCCACCGCCCCAGGAGCGGGGCCCCCGGGCGTCCGGCCCGATGCGGCGGGGCCTGACCTCGACCTCCGCAGGCAGAACGGGTTCCACCCAGCGGCGGCCGCAGCGCAGCCCGGGCCCGCGAGCCCCTCCCTTCGCCTCTCCCCGCCAGGCGCCCGGCGCGGGCAGCGCCCGGCGCGGGCTGAGCTCGCTCGCAGCCGAGGGCCCGCAGGCGGCCATGGCGGCGGGCGCCGGGGCCAGGCCGGCGCCGCGCTGGCTGAAGGCGCTGGCGGAGCCGCTGAGCGCCCCGCAGCTGCGGCGCCTGGAGGAACATCGCTACAGCGCCGCGGGCGTCTCGGTGCTCGAGCCGCCGCTGCAGCTCTACTGGACCTGGCTGCTCCAGTGGATCCCTCTCTGGGTGGCCCCCAACTCCATCACCCTCCTGGGCCTCGCCGTCAACCTGCTCACCACGCTCGTGCTCATCTCCTACTGCCCCACGGCCACGGAGGAGGTAGGGCGCGCCCCCCGCCCTCGCCTCGGCGGCGGAAGGACTCCAACTGCTGTTCGCAGGAGTCCCGCGTCCCACGCTGAGCACTACACCAGCTGCTGGGAGGCCCCGCAGGTGGAGGCTCCGGGGGAGCGGGGAGGCCCCCGCGTGGCCGACCTCCTGGGGCTGTGGAGGGGCGAATACCGCCTCTACCCCCGCGCCGCGTCCGCCCCGAGCCAGCCCTGGGCCGCCAGGAGGCTAGGCTGTCACGCAGCTACCCCAGTCCCGTGTCCACCCTGAGCCATTCTTCCCCGTCCCCCAAAGCGGCAGAGGGGCTGTCAAGGTCATTGCAAGCTGGGGGCCTGCTGCCTGGCCTCTGCCTCATCCGAAGCCAAGCTGTGGGATGGATGAGCAGAGGGTTACTTTACACACACTGGGGACCGAACACCCCTGTCTGTCATGGTCCTGCCTGATAGCAGGGCTTGTGGTCAAGTTGGGCAAGCCCCAGATGCCCTTTGGACACTCAGAATCGTCTGCTTCCCAAGGTTGTGCTAGTGATCCTGACATTACCGGTAGCACTTACCACTGATCAAAGAGAAATTTATTCTTTTAAGAGGTAACAACTTCCTTTTTTATTTCATGAAACAGAAACTAAGGTATTAGCAAGGTGATAATCGTTATCATCACGACCCAGGATCAGAAAAGCCAACAGATTTTATTAGCAATGAGTTTTGACCTATGTCCCAAATAAGAAGAGTAAATAAAGCGCTTTGGACAACTGTTTACCCGAAGCACCCCTTGAGCTGAACGTGGAGGGTTTTGGAGGCAGAGGGGTCTCCTTGTATCTACAACTTTTTAGAGTGCAAGGATAAATGTTACATTGCACATTCCGTGACATTGCTTTCTGATCTTTGCCCTCCAAATAGTGAACTCCCTTTATACTCATATTTGAATGTAGGTCCTTTGGAGAACTAATGCGATTTGAGGTTGGATAAGGAGAATCCAGTGGAAATATCTCATGTCCTCCATGTATGCAGCCCTTTTTTTTTTTTTTAAATAACGGAGCCTAATTTTAAACAGATCTTGCTAGCCGATGGTTGTGTTTATTATAGATGATTTTTTGGCAGGCATTGCTATTGGAACTCATTTCCATATTGTTTCAAAAGAGTAAGTTGCTTTAGTTTTGGCCAGAAGGGAGGGCTGGATTGGAATTGGAAGACTCGGCTTCTAATGTAGCTGCACCACAGGGAGAATGGCTGGTCTGTTTTTCCAGGTGTAAGAGAAAAATCTAACCTGCCAAACCAATTTCACAGGGCTGTAGTGAGGACCAAATGATTTATCACATGCGGGTTAATGTAAAAAGTTATAACTTGCTCAATAAATTAAAAATGTTACTGTTATTAAAAATGTCCTGAAAATAAATAACAAAATTTAGTTTTTCTTGGGTCTAGATTTGGCTAACAGTATTTGGATGTTTTCCATATTCACCAGTTACATTGTGCACTTTCCAGTATTATTAATTTATTATGAATTTAAGAACCATTTGTTGAGCGCTTACTAAGAGCAGAGCGTACAAACAAGTCCAAAAGATTCTGTTTAGGGATGTAATGGGGGTGGGTTGCAAAGGAAGAGGTCAAATTATGATTAATTTTTAGGCTCAGCCTCATTTTTCAAAGGGGGACATGTTTCAAAAAAAATCAGAATGATCCAAAAATGGAGAGGGGGAGTAAGGGTTAAAATAATAAGATGAAACCAAGAAGTGCTTCTAAAATATGTGTCATTAGATCCAGCACGTGCCTCTAAGTGGCTGAAGCAGTGAGGAGCCACAGCATTACAGGATTCACATTGTTTGACAATCCCAGCAACAGCATGAGAGGAACATGCTGTTTTGCCTTCAGGTCACAGGGCTGGTAAATGGCGGGCCTAGGCAAGATTCAGACCTAAGTCGGTCTGGCACCAAAGTTTTTATTTTTTTACATATACTACCACCTTCTTGTCTGGAGTTCCTGCCTTTTTCTATATGATATATAGGAAAATGCCTTGTATCTTATACAGTATTTATCAGGTATGTTAAGTGCTTTCATATTCACTGTTGCATTTGTGTCTTACATCAACTCAAGGAGGCTGGTAAGTATCTTTCTTCCTAGAATAGTCTTTCCACCATTTTAGTATTTTTTCTATCCACTCATCTTAATAATATATTTTTATTAAGAGGAAATTGCATCCCAGAGGGTTAAGTGACTTCAACTTAACCTTTGTTTAAGGGACTTGTTTTTTGATTCTTAGACTTAAGAATTCTTCATGCTTTTTCAGACTTGACAGATTGCATCCATAAAGGGTCAGAAAAAAATGCGTAAAGTTTTAGGGTTGGGCTTGTCTGCCTATGGAGGATATAATCCTACCCACAGAGGATTGCATGTATATAATGCAAACTACATATCTATAATAATAATATTTGGTCTGTTTTTTTAACTACGGTGTCAATTTCTAGGACATGACTGGGGATGAAGGGAAATTAATATAAAAAACTTAAGAAGTGATTTATATTGAGATTCTACAACAATGCTCTGAATTGCATTTCACACCACATTTTTGTTAAGGGACTTTCTACTCCAGCCAAAGAGAACTGCTTAGGATTTCTTTCTTTGCCCCTCTCTTTTCTCTTGTCCCATTTCTATCTTTTCTTTTAAAGGTATTGTTTAT
The DNA here is from genome assembly GCA_039655065.1 of Glossophaga mutica. NCBI lineage: Eukaryota > Metazoa > Chordata > Mammalia > Chiroptera > Phyllostomidae > Glossophaga > Glossophaga mutica. The sequence continues at coordinate 15,670,655 of CM077304.1, read as the reverse complement.
TTATTTTTAGAGAGAGGGGAAGGGAAGGAGAAAGAGAGGGAAAGAAACATCAATGTGTGGTTGCCTCTCATGTGCCCCCTACTGGGGACCTGGGCAGCAACCCTGGCGTGTGCCCTGGACTGGGAATCGAACGGCCGACCGTTTGGTTTGCAGGCCTGCACTCAATCCACTGAGCTACACCAGCCAGGTCCCATTCCCTCTTTCAATGTGCAGTTCTAACACTACCTCCTGATGAAATATTTCTTCCTTCTCCATAGTCAGATCAACCACTTAATGTTCTAAACTCCAACAATAACAGTGATAACTAAGGCTTACCAAGACTTTATGAAAAGGTACTATTATTATCCCCATTTTACAGATGAGGAAACCGAAGAAAAATTAACCTCTTCCATGGTATACAGCTTTACATGGAAACCAGGACCAGTATTTCAAACCAGAAAGCCATGCTTTTACCTCGGGATTTTGTAGTCCACCTGTGGAACTTCTCCATTTCGATTATGTGTGTCTCTGCTGATCAAGGCAACCTGCCACATTTTAACTTCAGACAGCTCTTACTCATTTGGACATTCTCTGCAGTGCAATGCCTTATATAAAGCAGAGGCTTAGTAAATATTTGCTGAATTATTGACTCATGAATGAAATGACAAAACGTAATCGGGAGATCATGTTGTTCCATCCTGATCCAGTTTTAGTGGGTTTTAGATTGAGTACTCATCCATTCTTTGGCCTGGGTAATTTGAACAAGAGTAAGCAAGAGTTGGGGCCAATAGAGAAAACCATAACTGAATTGCCTCCTCCTTTCCTTGATGAAACCTTCCTGTTTGAATGCTGTTCTGCCCTTGGCCTTCATTCCTTAGCTGCCTGATCCTCAAGCAGAATCACAGACTACTATGGTGTGAAGGACCTTAGGGCTTATTGACTTTAATTCCTACATTTGCGTGTGACAACTCAATGATTTGAATCTGGAATCTGGTTCTTTAAGCTCCAGCCTAGTAGCGTATATCTACCACAAAATTCCCATACACCTGTTTTTGACTGGTATAAACTGTGGCTCTGTTTTTTTAAGTTTATTTGAGTAACTATTTTTACTCTATCTTTTTGGTCTGTATATATAAATCCATGTCATATCTCCATTAAGAGTATGTTTATAGCATATGGGTGCCTAGTATAAAGCTAGGTCAAAGGGCATTGAATGATTTCTTTTGTTTATGACAAAAAGTTGAAACAAAAAGCCAAGTATATCTGAGCAACTCAGAAAGACCTTCAGAAATACTTTATTCCCTGCCTTAATAATTCAGGTTATAGTTGCCTTTGCACCATAGTTATTTCTTGGGGAAATAATAAGAAAAAGCAATAATCTATAGATTCCTACTCAATTTTTTTAAAGGTCGCATTTCTTTGAAATCTAGTATATTTCATTTTTTATCACCTACCTTCCTCTATTTTTTCTTAAGCAGCTCAATAACTTAACAAGCATCAGTTATTAAGGCAGGACTCTTATAAAGGATCGGCCTCTCCAAAACAAAATATGAACTCCAAACTTTTATGAGGTGCAGGTTCTACCAGCGGGGCAGGGACTTGAGTGAGACAAGCAGGCACTCAGGCCTCAGAGTTTAAGCAGGCAGGTGCATGACCCTGAGAATAATGCCCCCTTAAATTATGCAGCCAAGGTGCAGTACCCTAGTTCCAGCCCTCTGTAGAAGGAGCTTCTGCAGGCCATGTGGAGGTAGCTTTGCTGTGGGGTTTTTCCCTTTGATCCCTGTGGCTTTTCTATACATGATTCCCAAGGACTAAACTGTTTTTCCTTTAGAATTCTGGTTCAATTTTGGATAAAACAAGGCATTGTAGTATATAGAATGAGCTTTAAATTCCACTCCTGGTGTATTTGACCCGGGCATAAGGCTCTGGCCACGTGGGGTTTGCGATGTTAAAAAACAGGTGTTAGAGCACTCAGCACAGCTGACACTGATAATGGATCTGGCCCGGGGAGTTGTCTTCATGCTCCTCTTCCTTCCTGTTCCTCTTAGCACAACAGAGCCTGGCATTTTCAACAAGAACTCTAGTGGGTACTAGAAACGGTATTTTTTTTTTTTAAAGGACTATTCACTCAAAATATAACAAGAAAGAAGCCTACCTTTCAAAGTACAGATTTCTAATGTCATGAGAAAGCCCCATGGCCCTGAAGTGGTTAAACTGCGTTTGTGGGCAGGTTTCCTTCCCAAACCTTGTAACCTGCCTTATTTCCTGAAAATGAGTGTGCTCTTCTCAAATGCTGGCCCCTAACCAGAGCTGAGGCCAAAGGTCCCTGTTGGAACTGTTCAGTCCCTAGGGCCCTTCCTGAATGGCATGAGAACAGCCTTACCCTTCCTGACACCAAGGTCTCTGGAGCCTTGCAGGCGTCCTGTGGGGGCTTCTCTGTGTAAACAAGGAAGTTCTCCATCCTGCACAGGTGAATGAACGTCTGAACTGTATCACAGGCGCGCTGCATGGGTTACGTCAGTGTCAGATGCACAGTCTTTAGAAACTCTGTGAATTTTCTCTTTCAAACAAATCACTAGAATGACTCCTCCACTAAGTACAAAGTCCTCCTTTTAACACCACACCAGCATTACATTTTTTTTAACATATGCAAAGTCTGCCTTAACAATTTTCTTTCTTCCTACCTGTTGTAAATGCAGTTTCTATTTTTATGGAGAGAGAGTAGTCAGTTGATGTTTGGATCATTGAACTGTCCCTTTACCAGCTGACCCAATAGTTACTTGTTATACCTTTGCTTATGTGTCAAATCATACCCAAGATTATGTATAGCCAAGAGGTCTTTTTTCAATATAAAAATTTATATAAATGGGCATTGTATAGTTTCAGTATTTCCTAAGTTTTAATTTGGGAAGATTTTTGCTTTTGCGTATTACCTATATTATTATTTTTTTACTATTTTTCTTTCATCAACTTTAAGCCTAGTCTTTTTTTAAAGACTCAGACTTATTCTAAACCTTTTAATAGCCATATTAAATTTTTCCAAAATATATTGGTTGGCCAAAAAGTCTGTATGGTTTTTTTCTGTAAAATAAAAGACACATTTTTCATTTTCACCAATAACTTCATTGATTTAGATATTTTGAGTATGTTGGCTGTCTCCCACATGGTGTAACATTGATTGTTCTCAATTAATGTCTCGATTTGATCACTCTCAACTTCAATTGGTCTACCCAACCATGGAGCATTGTCCAGCGAGAAATATCCAGCACGAAACTTTGCAAACCATTTTGACACATTTGATCAGTCACAGCACCTTCTCCGTACACTGTACAAATTTTATTTTTTTGCATTTCAGTTGTATTTCTACCTTTCTCGAAATAATAATGCATAATATGCCAAAAATATTGCTTATTTTCTTTCATTTTCAATATTGAAATTGCTATGCAAAAATTCACCAATTTTTTTAAAATGCACACTGATAATGACAGCTGTCACAACACAATCTAACAAAATTATTTTGAATGAAGTGAAACACAACTAAGCACTACTCGAGCCATTTTATAGAAAAAAACAAATGTAGGTTTTGGCGAACCTAATATTAGAATAAATATTAAAATGAAAAGTTTACCTATGAAGCACCTAAAATTATCATATGTAGTATCAGTAATAACAGTTACAGTAGTTAAAATTTACTGAGCTCCTTCCATATGCCACATGCTTCTTTCTAACCCCTTTACATGTAATCATTTATATAATTCTCACAACGAGACAGGAACAGTGATTATTCCCATTTTTCATAAAGGAAGATCGAGGCTCAGAGAGGTTAAGTAACTCAACCAATTCACTCAGCTTGTAATGACAAATCAGGGATCTGTGCTCAGGAATGAGTCCAGAGTCCACATTCCTAACCATTCTGCAAGAAGAACCTGGGGCAAGTATTTCTTCCCTTTGAAAACCATTCTACCTGATAGGTTACCAAATAACCTTTACCAGTAGGAAATATTTAGATCATCAGTTGATTTTAATTATCTAGTTATTTAGCTCTTATGGTTTGTACAGCAGATTTGGAAAACAGCATGCCTCATACCCTTGAGAGGATTATATTCTAAAACTAATAGGGGCCTAGGAGACTATCTAGTCTAGCATTTTTATTTATAGAGGACCTAAAAATGTGTTCCAGAAAATTCAGTCTTTTTAAGGTCCAAAAACTTTAAGTGAAGTTTGTCCAGTGAGCAGAGATGTGCTCACTAATTACTTTCTAACTCTTTGTCTTCCTTTTCCTGATGCATGTGCTCATTCAAACACATGTATGGTGTCTGGCACAAATAACACCCCTTTTTATTACAGAATCGTTTATTACAAAATCAGAAGCATGTAATTCTGTAACATAACAATATCACACTCATGCACACCATATGACATTTTAGGTGAAATATTTGAATTAAAACTATAAATTATTGCACCCGTGTTATTACCCTATGAACCACACTCAAGCAAGCCTTACTTCTGCTGGACCCTGTGTAAAAAAAAGCATGATACCCAGCATGATTAATTGATCGATAGATGAGTGTTCTTTCCAATTCAGAGATATTTTTAACAACAACAGTTGCCATATGGTCTGATTCAGACCTCTGATTTCTCTAATTCTATAATGAATAATACTATCCTATAATTCAAGTAACTAGAAAAAAAAATTTCCCAAATACTTTTATACAGCTGTTTTTCAGTAGTGTAGCTGAAAAGTCATTTAAATGTAAGTTTGGTTTTTTTTAATGACTAAGTGTTATAATTGAGCCTTAAAATTATCTTGTTTTTTAGACTAAACTCAATCTCTCATGAAATCAGGTAAGATTCATCATTAGTGAAGTTATTTCTTAAATTGTGACATGATTAAATACCATGCAGTCATTTAAAAGAATGGGGTAGATTTGTATGTTTGATTTGGAAAGATTTCTAATATATTGTTAAATTCTCATCTTAAAGAATACATTAGATATGAAAATTATATAGCCTCAAACTTTAAATATTAGGAATCTAATATTACCTGAAGTTCTACTTTCTGTAATATGTCCTTCTATAGAAGCATTCTGGTATATTGCTTATGACTTTGTAATTCATAATCCAAGCCCAATTTTACAATACTTCACATCTGAAAGTTTTGAAAATAAATTCATGTAAAAACTGGAATTGAGTTGGGGTGGGTCTGTCCACCCTGCTGCCTCCTGGGAGTTTCTTCTGTAATTACACCCTTTAAATTTTTTTTTTAATTTTTAAAAAATGTCTTTATTTTAGAGAAGGGAAGGGAGGGAGAAAGAGAGAGAGAGAAACATCAATTGCTTGCCTGTATCATGCACTGCTCCAACCGGGGATGGAACCTGCAACCTTGAGGTGTGTGCCCTAATGGAACAGGTGACCTTTGGCTCTGTGGCCAACACCCAGCCAACTGAGCCACACTGGTAATTACACCCTTTGAAGGAGACCCCTCGAGGAAGGGTCCTGCTGGCCCTGACCAAGTGGATCTCCAACCTGAGGCCATTTTTGCAGAGATAACAGGGTAGAAAAGAAGTTGAAAATTTGTAAACTATTTAATAGCTTCCAGGGGAGAATGGAGGTGATGACTGCAGAGAAAAGAGAGGTGAGGTTAGGCTGTAAGGCCTTGGCAAGGCCATTACGGGAGTGAACTGGGTACAGGCAGATCAAGTGGTCCTTTCTGTGTTTTTTTTTTTTTTTTCTGAAAACAACAGCAATTTATTCTTTCCCAGTTCTGGAGGCCAGATGTCCAAAATCATGGTGTCAGCAAGGCTTCACCCCCTCTGGAGGCTCCAGAGAAGAATCCATCCCTCATCTCTCCTGTTGGTTGTTGGTTATTGGTTGCCTTTCTAGGTTGCATCCATTTCTTACGGCTCACTGCACTTGAAAGCATCCTGTGTGAGCAGGAAAGTGCTTCTCAGCAGATGTGAAGGAGGAGGTAGTCAGTGACTAGTCCAGGTGAGAAGATCCAGGCTGTACAGCCGGCCGCACACTAGATCTCATACCATATTGTAGGGCAGGCGAAAAGACCTGGGTTGATCCCTGGGCCCGTCCGGCGGCTTGGTTTAACGTGACTTTAGCACCATTCCCTAAGTTTCACTTTTATCTTTAATAAAAAGAACATGGTAACTGCCCTGTCTCTATGGATTGCCTTGATATTTTGTAACATAACACATTTTTTATAATGCCCTTTGTTGTGTAAGGAATGTTATTACCATTCCAATTGTCTCTCTCCTAATAACCTATGGGTCTTCTGTCACTGACCCGTGAGTAAACCTTTCTCTTTCAGGCCTCTGCCTTGGTTTATGCATAGATCTCTTCTCTCTTTTCCCTGTTTAAATTACCTGTTTAAACTCTAAATGTAACTCCTCTGGTAGCCTAGGGAAGTAGTTGTAAACTACTGGTTTTCAGTAATTTGTGATGTGCCTTGGTGGGTTTTTAAAAAGTATTCTGCTTGGGATTTATTGAGCTTCTTGGATATATGAGTTTATAGATTTCAAGCAAATTTGGAAATTTCTCAGCCATTATTTTTTTCTTCTATTTTTCATGTTCAACTCTCTCTCTACTCTCCTTCTGAGACTCCAGTTACATGTATGTTAGATTGTCTATGCCCAGCTCAATTATTCTTAGTCTTTTTTCTTTATGTGTATAATTTTGGATAGTTTCCATCAGTAGTTTGAAAGTTCACTGAGCTCTAAAATGCTATGAATTTTTCCAGTATATTTTACATTTCAAATATTATATTTTTCATTTCCAGAGGTTTCACTTAAGTCTTTCATATTTTCTTCTACCTTTTTTGAACATATGAAGCATATTTATTATAATATTTAATGTCCTCATCTGCTAATGCTATTATTTCTATCATTCCTGGGTCTGCTTGTATTGATTGATTTTACTCCTAGTTTTAGATCATATTCTCCTGATTGTTTTTAATGACTAGTAATTTTTTATTGGATGCCAAACATTGCGAATTTTATTTCGGAGAGTACTTTAAAGATTTTAAATTATTATTATTCCTTTAAGTTGTTGTACTTTGTGTTGGCTACAGGTAAAGTACCTGGAATCTCTGGGATCCTTTTGAGGCTAGATTTTAAGTCTGTTTGGACTGTTCAGAAAAGCTTTAGTCTAGTGCTAATTTATTCCCACTAGTAAGGCAGCCCACTTCTGAGAGCTCTATCCAGTGCCCTAGGTGTTATGAGGTCTTTCTACGGTACACAGTGGGCACATGAGTGATTCCCACCTTGTGTGGTCTCCAAAAATTGTGTGGTCATGTGCTTTCCAGTGGTTCTTTCCTTGGCACTGGTTAGTAGTTTTGTCTCATTCAGGCACAGCTTAGTTTTCAGCCAAAGGTACCCTGATGGATCCCCACAACTCTGGTACCCTCTCTCTGAGCTCCTTCCTCTTTCCCATGTTCTGCTCCACAAATTCTAACTGTTTTGACCTTCCTGAACTATGCTGCTGTCTTGTCAACACAGCAACACCACTGTGTCATGTTGGGTTCCCCATTCCTGCACTGTGGCCTAGAAACTGCCTCTAGGCAATAAGCTGGAGTCGTAAGGCTCACCTCATTTGTTTCCCTTCTGCAGGAATCATGGTCCAGCCCTGACTGCAGTGTCTGAAAACTGTTGTTTCATTTTATATTATTGCTTTCCAGGTTTTATAACATGGGAGAGTAAATCTAGTCCCCTGATACTCCATCATGAATGGAAGCAGGGGTATGTAATTTGTCTTTGTTTTTTAGAGCAAAGACTTGCGAATAATTTCAAATCCAGTGCCATATGTGAATAGTGTTGTTATATTAAAAGAGCTGTGGACTAAGAATCAAAATTAGGTCCTAATCCTGGCTTGGTCATTTATCTTTGTGCTTCTCACAATATGGACTTCTGAGACCCTTTTACCCAGATAACTTAGAGCAATTCATTTGATTTCTCAGTTGAATTTTAATCTGTAGAAGGAAAATTATGAATCTCCCTCATAACACACGGAGGTGATATAAAGTGTGAACACGAGAAAACGTGTCAGTTGGCTTAGGTAGCTTATTTCACTTGTTATTACTTAATAAAACAGTCTTTATTATTCCTTCATGTACTTCTAGGCACCATACTGGACGTACCTATTGTGTGCACTTGGACTCTTTGTCTACCAGTCCCTGGATGCTGTTGACGGGAAACAAGCCAGAAGAACAAATTCTTGTTCCCCTTTGGGAGAACTTTTTGACCATGGTTGTGACTCTCTTTCCACAGGTAAATTGACTATAGTTGTGGTTTTTTTTTTTTTAATTAAATTTTATTGATTATGCTATTACAGTTGTCCTGGTTTTTTCCCCTTTGCCTACCTCCACCCAGTACTCCCTACTCTCTCTGGCAATCCCCACACCATTGTTCATGTCCGTGGGTCATGCATATCAGTTCTTTGGCTGCGCCATTTCCTATACTGTACTCTACATCCCCGTGACTGTTCTGTAACTACGTTTGTATTTCTTAATCCCCTCACCTCTTCACTCATTCTCCCCACACTCCCGCCCCTCTGGCAACCGTATGATGCAAATGTTAGACCTCTTGAAGTTGTCCCAGAGGCTGCTTGTACTACCCTCATTTTTTTTGGATTCTTTTTTCTTCTTGTTGTTCTGATTGTTTTTTTTTTTTTTTTTTTTTTGTTCCTTATGTTCCAAATAATTGATTTGATTCTTGGCTTCATTCACTCTACTGTTGTTTCCCTGTAAGTTGTTCTTTATTTCAATTAAGGTATCCTTCTTTTCTGACTGGATCTTTTTTATGTTGCTGACGTCCCCACTAAGTTCCTTGGGCATCCTTATAACCAGTGTTTTGAACTCTGCATCTGATAGATTGCTTATCTCCATTTCATTTAGCTCTTTTTCTGGAGTTTTGATCTGTTCTTTAATTTGGGCCATGTTCTTTGTCTTCTCATTTCGACAACCTCCCTCCCTGTGTTTGTTTCTATGTATTAGGTAGAGCTGCTTTGACTCTGTGTCTTGGTGGTGTGGCCTAATGTAGGTGTCCTGTAGGGTCCAATGGCAGAGCCTCCCGTATCACCCAAGCTGGGTACTCAAGGTACACCCTTCGTGTAGGCTGAGTACATCCTCCTCTTATAGTTGAGCCTTGGTTGCTGTTGATAGATCAATGGGAGGGATTTACCCAGGCCAGTCACCTGCAAGGATTGGCTGTGATGACTAACCACCACCCTCCACCCTCCATGGAGGATCAGCTTTCCAGGGGCAGAGCGATAGTGCTCCGCCATGGTCGGTAGCTGTCCACTGGGTGAACTGGCCCTGGAGTTTCCTGGGTGGTGCAGGCCAAGATCAGTCCCCACCTTCATTTTTCCTGGGGCCACCCTGCCTAAGATGTAAAGCAATCTGAGATGGCTGCAGCTTGTGCTGGGCTTGGAGATTCCCAGGTAAAGCCAAACTGTGACTCTAATCTGGCTGCTGCTAGTGCCGGGCCTGGGGCTCACTGAGGCCAGCTGCTGCTTATTTGAGAGGAAATTGTTCAGTATGAGCCAAGACTAGCCATTTACATGGAAAAGCAGCTTGGGTGGACCCATAAGTTGGGTGGGGTGGAATCTTTGGGGATCTTCAAGGTGGTGTTAGGTCAAGGGAGTCTCAGATATGGCACCAGCTTGCTGGCTCTGTGGCTTTGTGACTCTGTAGGGGGAAGGTTTAGAAAAGGAACAATGGCCTCTGCTCACTTTGATGCTAGCACTTCAGAAACACTTCCGTTTCTCCCAGTACGTCACTGGTGCCTTTCAAACTGTTACCCCAGTGCTGGAACTCAGAGGGAGTGAGTCTGAGTAAGTCCGTTTGTGGGTTCCTGAAGAGGAACTCTTTGGGGCTCCAGCTGTTTCTTCCACCAACTCAATCCCCACTAGTTTTTTGCAGGCAGAAGTTGTGGGGACCTATCATCCTGGCACTGGAACCCTGGGCTTGGGTCCTGGTGTCGGGCTGGACCCCTCAATCCCAAGATATCCCTCCTGAATTTTTAGCCACCATGTGTGGGTGTGGAACCAGCATGTTCCATGTCTCTACCCCTCCTACCAGTTTGGATAGATGTGGTTTTTTTAAAATTCCGTAGCTGTCAGACTTCCATTCAACTTGATTTCTGATGGTTCTAAGTAATGGTTGTTCTATATTTTAGTGGTAATTTTGATGTGGTTGTGTGACGAGGCAAGCCATCTCTGCCTATGCTGCCATCTTGACTGGAAGTACCCTGTTTTTTTAAATAATGGCTTTAACATTAAATGAACTGAGCTATTAGAGTGATCAGTTTTTTTTTAATAGGTGTACATATCCTGGGAGCAATTTAACACATGTATTTTTAAAGTATATTCAAGAACTTATTTTGCTTAGTGTACCTTATAATGCCAAGAGTCTTAAAACTCTGTATTGCTGAATAGTACATGGCAATTTTTTCATTAATTATTTCTAATTCTTAATGGTTTTTAAACCTTGTTTCTTTCAGTATTTATGGCAGTTGGAGCTTCAATTGCTGTTCGCTTAGGAACTCATCCTGACTGGTTGTTTTTCTGCTCTTTTATTGGCATGTTCTTATTTTATTGTGCTCATTGGCAGACTTACGTTTCGGGTGTGTTGAGGTTTGGAAAGTAAGTATGTATTTTAGTTGAACATTTAAAAATATAACTGAATTTATTTTCACACTCTATTATAGTTCATTTATATGTAATAATGGTAACAAGGCTTCAATCAAGAATTGAAATTATCTTTTAATTAATTGGCACATCCATAAATGTTATGCCTTAATTTAAGTCTTCTAGGTAATCCGAATGTTATGAATAATAACTTTATTTTTTTACTCCCCTTCTCCAACCTACTAACCCAGACTTATATTAGATAGAAGATAGAGAAAAATAAGGGACCTGAATAATATAGAGAAAGGATATGCAGTACCTAAATAAACAACATTTGACTTTTATAGCAAAATAATGGGATATGGAATCTAAAGGTCCTTTTGGTCAAACTTCATGTGTCCAAAAAGGGGGACCTGCTTACAACAGTCACCAACAACAGGTAATCGTGAAACTCTCGGCCGTGGTAGACAGTTGGTGAGATAATGTAAAAGCATCTTGTAAATGTTAGAGCTAAACACTCAGTGATATATGCACACTCTAATGTTTACCTATATGTGAGCACGTACAGATTTTTCTTAACAGTGTAGTCAGCTGATAATTTAGTAATGGAACTAAAGGTAAAAATAAACTAAGCCTATAGAGATTTTTACATCCTCAACATGCGATAAGATGGTTAATTATCTTCACATTCAGAAATTTTATTTGTAAACATATTTTCAATTCTTTGTCCTTCCTCTTTAGAGTTGATGTAACTGAAATTCAGGTAGCTTTAATGATCGTCTTTGTGTTGTCCACATTTGGAGGAGCAACAATGTGGGACTATACGGTAAAACTGTTTAAATTTATGTTTAAGTACTTTTTATTCTTTTTAAAATATACTTTATTGATTATGCTATTGCAGTTGTCCCATTTTTTTTCCTCCGTTTTATTCCCCTTCCCCTACCAGCACCACCCCCACCCCCGCTTAGTTCATGTCCATGGGTCGTACATATAAGTTCTTTGGCTTCTCCATTTCCTATACTATTCTTAACCTCCCCCTGCCTATTTTCTACCTGCCATTTGTGCTTCTTATTCCCTGTACCTTTTCCCCCATTCTCCCCTCTCCCCCTCCCCGCTGATAACCCTCCATGTGATCTCCATTTCTGTGATTCTGTTCCTGTTCTAGTTGTTTGCTTAGTTTGTTTTTGTTTTCTTTTTAGGTTCAGTCGTTGATAGTTGTTTTTTGTCATTTTACTGTTCATAGTTTTGATCATCTTCTTTTCTTATATAAGTCCCTTTAACATTTCATAATAAGGGAAAATTGCATTGTTAATTTTCTTCAGCAATCTTTAGCACTATATTTAATATTCATTCTATTTTTTAACCTTTTCCCTTTGTTTGATAGTTTTATTATCCTATATACCTTATTATGGCATTTTCTCCTGTGCATGAATATATTACCACATAGAAAACAACCCTATTTCCCTGATACACAAAATTAAACACACTAGTTGAAATACCTTTTCCAGGTCAAAATTTATCTCATAAAATGGGTATTTAGAAAAGTAGATTCAATAAAATATTCTGTATTTGAAACTTGTCCCTCGATATTAGGAAAGGAATGTTGGTAATTTGCATTTATATAATATATTATGAGGTGAGGTTTCCCATTTTAAGGAGTGTTTTTATTTTCTGCTTCATTTATGATGTATTTTGATAGAAGATGACTGTCAGGAAGCTACTGTCATAAATTCATGCTTTGCATAGGAAGAAACTATAAAGAAACAAGTTATTTTGTCTCTACAACCTAAGTCCACAGCACTGGCTGACTCACAACCTCGTGCCCATAGAGTTAAGAAGAATAAGAATAATATTACCGGCCAACAACTATCATTTATTTAACACTTATGGTGATCCTAAACATTTTACTGTCATTGTTTCATCTAATCCTCAGAACACTCCTGTAAAATAGATACTATCATTATTCTGTCTTATGAATAAACTTTAGAATGATTAATTAATTTGTCCAAGAACACACAGCTAGTGAGCATCAGAGCTAGGAATTAAGTAGACTGATTCCAGACTCTATGTTTTTAATCACTAAGCTATATTATACTTCCATTGAAAATAGTACAAGATACAAAACTACACATACTCTTACCATAAGATCCCTTGGTATTTATACAAGTAAGTGGAAAACTTATACCCATACAAAAACTTGAACACAGTTATTCATAATTGCCAGTTCTTGGAAGCAACTAACATGTCCTTCAGTAGGTGAATGGATAAACTGTGGTATATTCAGACAGTGGAATATTAGTTAATGTTTTAAAAAAAGCTATCAATCTGTGAAAAGACATGGAGGGACTTTAAATGTATATTATTTAATGGAAAAAGCCAATCTGAAAAAGGGTATATATTGTGTGATTCCAACTATATGACATTCAGGAAAAGGCAAAACAATGCAGATAGTGAAAATGTTAGTGATTGCCAGAGGTTGGGGGAAGGAGGGATAAATAGACAAAGCACAGAGGATTTTTAGGGCAGTGAAACTATTCTGTATGATACTATAATGCTGGATACCTGTCATTATGGATTTGTCCAAATTCATAGAATGTACAACACCAAGAGTGAGCCCTAATATAAACTGTGGACTTTGGGTGATAATGATGTGTCAATGTAGGTCCATGGATTGTAACAAATGCACTGCGCTAGTGGGGGATGTTCATAGTGGGGTAGGCTGTGCAAGGGGGCAGCAGGCCCTATGGGGACTCTATGTACTTTGTATACAGTTTTGCTGTGAACTTAAAATTGCTCCAAAAAGTAATTCTTTTAAAAACAGGAATTGGAGATTACTCTGTGGCATTTAGTTTCAAAATTGCCAATTACAGTTCATATCAGTAGGCTCAGAAATAGACTTTGAGAATATTTTCAAGCAGTTGGTACATTCTCTGAGAAATTCATATTCCTTCTCATCATGTAAGAATAAATAATAGAATCAAATATATGCTACTATAGGCCTATAGAATATACTAGAGTGATGTGATGTGTCTTGTATGTTAGCTGCTCCGCTAGTACCCATAATAAGGTGAATGTGAACCTAGAAGCGGTTAGGCATCTCTGGTCATTAAGTCAGATATGGCTGTCTTAAATTTGAAATTCATATTCAGTTTTAATGGGGAAGAATTAAACTTGATCTTAAAATAATTTCGCTCAATGTCTTGGCAATAACATAGGAAGAAAGCACATCTGCTTATTCTCACCAAAATAATACTTATTTTAGGTGTAGATTTTCTAAACTTAACTGTTAATCTGTAGTTTCCACAAATTTTAGTAGAATATTTCAAAGTCTGTTTTCAAAACACAATAGCCTACAGCTTTTGACAATTCATTGTTACTGTTTTTTAAATCCTTTGCTGCCTTTGGAGGTTTTTTGAACAGCAGCTGACAAAAAGGTAAATAAATAATACTGCTAGAGATTTCATCCGGATATTAAGTATACAAAATTTTTGCATGCATAGACATCATGATTATTTGTCACATTCATGATGCAGATCATGGTGACTTTCCTGTGATGCTGCTTTTTAGAAATATTAAATCCAAGTAAACTGTCCTTTTTCATTCTTTTAAGTCAAGGAAAGATTATGAGGTTAAATGTCTCATCATAATTATGTAATTAGACTTAGCTGAATTTGGTGGATTCATTTTTCACCTGATGAGTAAAACCATTAAGAGAAAAGTTACTACTTCAGTGTACATTCTGGAAGTTAAGGTTTGATTATAAGAAAAATGATAACTTATTATACAGGGCCATATCATAATGTTTCTTTAATATTTAATAGGAAAAGAAATTCTAGTTTCTTAATGATTTGTTTCTTTCCTCTACCCCGGAAGATACCCATTCTAGAAATAAAATTGAAGATCTTCCCAGTTCTCGGAGTTGTAGGTGGAGCAATATTTTCCTGTTCAAATTATTTCCATGTTATCCTCCATGGTGGAGTTGGCAAGAATGGATCCACTATAGCAGTAAGAGATTAATTTCATCATCATTAATATTAATTTCATGCTAAGTTTACTTATCACCATCTACAGAGATACTAAAAATATATAGAAGTTCAAGAGTGGGGAAGAGAACTAAATATTTTAAAGGATTCTTTGTAGGCACATAATACAAAAGCATTTTAAAAACAGTTTAGACTGATAATAAAGCATCTTTCCCCTTTCTACAGCCTTTCTGAATAGACTTTTCTGGCATTTCATTTACTCATCCACTGTTTCACTACCGTATGTAACTAAGAGTTGCCATCTGTTTTCTTACATTTTGTGCCTTACACTAATAAGGAGAAAAGACAGAATGAGTTGCTGATTGAATGGCCAGAAAGCTGCCAAGGTCATGGTTTTACATATTGGGTATTTATTACTAGCAAAGTAAATTTTATTGAAATATATTTTTAAAAACTATTCTATTTTAAAGGTAAAATTTTTTAACTTTAATTCTTAAATTGAGTGGATAGACCTTGTGCTTTGTGTTCTTTACACTTTGCTCATGCTCTAGTATTTTTGTATTTATTCATATTTGTTTCTTAAAACTTCTTTAATACTTTACGTGGGAGTTGGAATTCCTGCCAAGTTTTTAAATATAACACAGACCTATGTTTTTTAAAAAACACCATCATCTTCAAGGTAGTTGAAATTAAGAATATAGTGATGCCGTCTTCTATCAAAAAATATATGGGATGTCTTTTTAGAATTGCTTTAAGCTATGGCTCATTCTCTTTAATTTCTTTGGTGCTATATATAGTTCAAATTTTCTGTCTTTTAAAGGTGGATTTGATTTTGAAAAAGAGTCAGTCATTTGGAGCTAGGTCTAATTAGGGGAGTAATAAATATGAAATACAGCATTTTCAGTTAAAAATTAAGTGTCATCCTCTTAAATGACTTAAAAATTGACTCTCAAGACAATTTCAAGGGAATCTACATAATTCATAAATTATCAATATTTATGAACACATTTTATATACATAATCCAAAAGCAAAGTATAAAACTCATTTAGATAAATGAGTTCTGATATATTTAGAAAAATTAATTTGTTGTTTTTTGAGGTGTTTTTTCTGTTGACCTCAGTACATTACTGTGCATAAGGCAATTAGTAATAAATACTAGATGCTTGACCATGGATGATAAAATAGAGCCATAGCTGGAATACAAGTTCCACTAAAGAAAATGCTATTTAGTAAGGATCAGTGTCTACTTTGGAGAATATTTTACTAAGAAATAAGTGATGAATTGTTTGAAGGAAGAAAAGAAATCTGATACTACAGCTAAGAGGTGGTTGACTTCAAACTCTTAAACTGGTGGCTTTCTAACTTTTTTAGCAGATTTTCTTGCATAAAATCTATAAAACCATAATGGAGATAAAAGCATTATCTTATTAGTTGAAATTTTTGTTATCACTATACAATGTTATATATGATTTTACAGTATTATTACTGTAATTTTATAGTTATCATTTTTAACATGTAAACTTAAGTCTATTTTAATGAACATATTTAAATTGATGACTATTAATTTAGTCTTAATATCAAATTTATTTCAATATTTTGTTCAGGATAAGCAGTGCTGAGAAGATCCTGATTCACATAGATAAAAATGTAATGGGTTGGATTTTACAGTGTTACATAAAGTGCATTTGCAGTCTAAATACCCCAAAATGGAGATATTATTGATATTGAGAGAGACCAAGGCAGATCTATCTGGACAAAAACATGTTAATTTTGTAGTCCAAGTGTTGATGGCCTTTAGCATAGTAAAACTTGGTATAGAATAAATTATATTTTTTTAGTGTTTATTAGCTTAAAATGTGATGTATATAAATTGGAGTCAAACATCTGTAGCACTGTATCTCTGTAATTCTGGAGTTCTGTCAAAGTTTGAAAAGCACTGCTAAGGCCTGTATACTCCTTTAGGCCATACACTGTATCATACTGTTTTTCAGCTCTCTAGTTCCTAAAACAAAATAGATGCTCAGAAAATGGAATGTAAAAATTATAATTTTAAAATGTGATGTTGATTTTCTGCTTTATCCACTAGGGCACCAGTGTCTTGTCACCTGGACTTCACATAGGAATAATTATTATATTGGCAGTAGTGATCTATAAAAAGTCAGCAACTAATGTGTTTGAAAAACATCCTTGTCTTTATACCCTAATGTTTGGATGTGTCTTTGCTAAAGTATCACAAAAATTGGTGGTAAGAAATTATTTAATAATTCACAGTATAAATAACCTACATGGTCCTCAAACACATAGCTGGAAACTATTTCACGCAATGGGTAGTTTTTTGTGGCGTTACCATCACGATATATAGTTACCTATTTGTTCTCCAAGTAAAATTTATGATGAGTTAATGTTATATTCAGGGAGATTCTTTACCATGTAGTAAGTTCTTTTAATTATTTAACTATAATTAACAAATATAACTTTCTGATATTAATAAATTTAAATATTGGGAACTTTAATAAGCTATCCCATCATTCAATCATGAATTTTGGAAGTTTTAGATGCAGTATTTTCATATCAAATATGAGATTAAATGCTCTCTTTATCCTTATTTGTCTTAATAGTGAGTTATAATCAATTCTGTTCTGAAATTAAAAGCTAAAATGTTGAAAATTTAATAGTGAAATTATTTTGTTTATTTTTTTATAGATAGCCCACATGACTAAAAGTGAACTGTATCTTCAAGACACTGTCTTTTTTGGCCCAGGTCTTTTATTTTTAGACCAGTACTTCAATAATTTTGTAGATGAATATGTTGTTCTATGGATAGCAATGGTAAGTTCTTTTCTGCTAAGATTTTATTTTTAACAGATGTCAGACAACACTATGCTTAAGAGTCATTTCAGTGAAATATCAGGTAGTCTCACTATTAGTCTATACAGTGAACGTGCCTGTAAAATTACTTCTTTTAAGCTGTGAATTGTTTTTTTTTATTGAGTACAAAAATGGTCTACATATCTGGAAATCTTGCTTCCACCAACCTAAGTCCTTAAAAATACAACTCTGAGTTTTCCAAGTAAATGATACGGAGACTTTCTCCTCATTCCCTCTCCAGCAGTGGAGCTGAGGGGCTTCTTTTTCTGAGAGGAAGCACTTACCCCTGGTCTCTGGGAAAGTTTTTAAATAATGTCCTTCCCTCGGTTTTTTTTTTTTTCCTTTTTAGATTTTATTTATTTATCTTTAGAGGGGAAGGGAAGGAGAGAAGGAGAGAAACATCAATGTGCGGTTGCCTCTTGTATGTCCCCTGACGGGAACTGGCCTGGCAACCCAGGCACGTGCCCTGACTGGGAATCGAACCGCGATCCTTCGGTTCGCAGGCCCGCGCTCAATCCACTGAGCTACACCAGCCAGGGCCAGTTTTTTTATATAACAAAATTTTGTATACACTTCCCCTCAACTGTTATCTTTTCCAGGCATTTTTTTTTCTTTTGGTCCTGCAGAACTTTGAGGGATCCACACAAGGGACATCTACCTCACTTCTGTAGGCCTTTGCTTTCTTACAACTAATGTCAAAGGAGTAAGAAATGTATATGATGGAATGATTTTCTTATAACTGGTAGTCCCTTCTAGTAGAAATCTGTGTCTTTGTTGCACAATGGAGAATTGAAAGAATGTGGAGTCAAGACTTTTCTATTACTCGCTAGCTTTTGTATTTTAGTCTAGGCTTTTACTGCTGTGCTCAGATTCTATAACTATGAAATACCCTGCATGTTGCAGAGGACTAGATAAGGTCCAAATGAGAAATACTGTATTTTGCCAGGTATAGTGCATTATTATACTCTGTGGTATGTAATCATCATACTCATGTATAATGAGCATCCTTAATTTTCCCTCAAAAATTTGGGCAAAATACAGTATATAAAAGTACTCTAAAGTGTAAAATTTTCAATGAAGAATTTTCAGTTAAAGTTTGAGATGCAGGCCGTGGTGGAAGGCAGGAGGGATAGCTGTTGCTTCAGAAAAAATAGACCATAATCCATTTTACGTTTTCTTTTTGCTTCTAAAGGTCATTTCTTCATTTGATATGATGATGTACTTTAGTGCTTTGTGCCTGCAAATTTCAAGACACCTTCATCTAAATATCTTCAGGACTTCATGTCATCAAGCACCTGAACAGGTTCACAAGCATATTGACTAATAGCCCAAGGAAAAGAGGAGAAGCAGTTAGGGGAACCTAGGAGTGAAGGAAATCCCCTTTTGCAGGTGGCTAGTATACTATCAAATAAGGTTATATTTGAATATAAACCATTAACTCCTATAGATTCCATTATGTCTATCTCAGCTGTGAAGTCCTCATTGTGTATCAACATTTTTAACTTACAGATATTATCAGAGTAATACAATCTATAAGTTAGAAACAAAACCAAAGAAAGAAATTTCAATTTTCTGGGGATAAGAAAGTACACCACAGTAGTTCTAAATAGCAGTCTTTAGTCTTTTTGTATTAGAAATCCTTACACTCAGGATTTTCATTGTCAAACTACATAAAAATTCAAGACTTAAAGAATTTTAACCGTGTTGAAGATGATGCTTTTATTGCAAAAAGGCAAGAGGTTCATAATACTGTTTAAGTGCATGGATTGTAATATTCTAATTAAAGTTGAATGATGACATATGATTTTATTAGCCATTTTCAAAAGAGGTAATGTTAACTGCTATTGTACCAAAGGAAATACTTGCTTAATATAACAACTGGAATTGAGAAGGGCTACTATAATTTTCTTTTTTTTCCTTTTTTTTAAAGATTTTATTTATCTTTAGAGGGGAAAGGAAGGAGAGAGGGAGAGAAATATCAATGTATGGTTGCCTCTCGTGCGTCCCCTGCTGGGAACTGGCCTGCAACCCAGGCATGTGCCCTGACTGGGAATCGAACCGCGGTCCTGTGGTTCGCAGGCCTGCGCTCAATCCACTGAGCTACACCAGCCAGGGCTAATTTTCTATAATTTATGTTAAATAAAAGCAATTTGTCTACTAGTTCAGAAAAACAAATCAATCTTTACAGTGAGAGTTAACTTGTTTCTTGATGTTCTGAATTAAAATTTCATTGTTACAAAAAGGTGGACATGAAACATCCCCTTTTATGAAAAATAAAGCAGCACTTAAAACGCAATTGACATAGGAAAATTAGTAATTTATAAAAACATGGCAAAAATATCTTCCCTTTAGAATATCTGCCAAAGTTACACTATACATTTGAGGTAAAAAGGAGATAAAATGAGTATCAGTTATTTAACCACTAAGTACATTATGTACTGATTCTTACCTTTCCACTCCTAAAGTATTTATAGTGTTCATTATGAATAGTAGAACTATCACAAAGCTCTTTGGTGATACAAATCTTCAGACTCCCCTTTTACCCTATTTTTAATTTTATCCAGCCCTTCTGTAGACCATGGCCATATGATGAAATAATTTTTTAAAAAAAAGGAGTAATGACTATGTAACTATATCTTAAGCAAGAAAAAGACAAATGAAAAAAGTAGAAGTTGATATTCCTAAAAAGGAAAAAATATTTATGTGAATTAAGGACACAAAACACTCCAGGGTACTTATTTTGACTATTTTACAATTTGTAAACTCAAATAAGGACCTTCTTAGAAATATATTCCAACATATGCTTTGGCTTAAAAGGAAACTCCTTTACAAAATGCAAAAATTTAGGAAGTAAACTGTCCACCTAATGGTGAAGGACTAATTTGCTGTGTGAGTTATCACAGTTAGAAAAGGTCAGTATGGACTTGTTTTAAAAACTCTGAAAACCTCAAAACTAAGATAAGAGTGGATTATGGGGAAAAAACTAGAATTGAAGACATGGAAAAACAGGAGAAGAATCACTCCTCTCCTTCTAATGGGCATTTTTTCCGGGGGGGGGGGGGGGGTACATTTTTTGTTTTGAATGTTTCAATGAAAGCAATTTGAGAAAAAAAAGTTTAACTGACATTTAAAATGCTGAAAGAATTCTTTCTTTATTAAATTAAGTGTTTCATGTTATTTTATATTTTTAAAATACACATTTTTAAAAGACAAGGTGTAAGAATTAACTATTCAAATCTGGAAATGAATGTAAAATCAAAAAGAATCTAAAATCAAATAATAGATAGTTCTATTGTTTACTCTAAATTGAAACTAAAAGAAAATTCTAGGTAATTTATCTTTGAAGACAGATGTGAAGTACTTAATTCATAAGTAATTAGGCATGTTAATGATATGCTTTTAAATCATTACCACAAGCATGGGCCATTTAATTTCAGACCAGCCCAATTAAATGGTCTTTTAATGTCTTTGGAAATGACATTAAAAAATCTGTATTTTATTTAAAAGAATTTTTTATTGATTTTATTTTTTTATTGTTTTCAAGTACAGTTGTCTCCATTTTCCCCCGAGTCTCCCCCCAATCCATCCCCACATCCCACTTGCTATCCTATCCACCCTTTGGCTTTGTCTATGTGTCTTTTATACATGATCCTTGAGGACTCTTCCCCTTTTTACCGTTATCCCCCTCTAGTTAGAGAGGGAGGGAGACAGAGAGAGAGAGAGACGTTGATTTGTTGTTCCACTTATGTATTTATTGGTTGCTTTTTGTTTATGCCCTGACTGGAGATCAATCTTTGTGTATCTGGACGATGCTCTAACCAACCGGGCTACCCAGACAGGGTGCAAATCCATATTTTAGAATGGTTATTTATTATATCTTTTTCAGTTATCTTAATGGTGTTTAGCAGTTTTATTCCACAACACAAACTTAAGTTGCTTTTTAATAAATTTCCTATGTCAGATTTTCTTTTGAAATTTAATCATTAGAATTGGCTGTGTAACTTAATGACCAGATACAAAAAGATGTATGTATAAAAATAGGTTTTATACTTTTTTCCTTAAGGGACAACCATGTAACCTTCTATATTTGTACTTTCTACCTTTTGGGACTTAAACAGATACAATGAAGCCAAAATTTGAAATTAAATCTTCTTTATTGCTAAGTTAATTGACAAGTGTTACAGAGAAAAATTCACTATTACTGTTAAAAGGCAGAAAGCTTGGCACATACAGTTTAGGGATTGCTGCTACTCACAAAACTGTTTAGATTGGAGGTTAAGAGAAAGAGGAGGCTTGCACTTAAGCTAATGATTAACACAATATAATATTTTAAACTAGAATTTTTAAACCACTCTAAGACTTATATGCCTCTTTGCTAATGTTATAATTGTATCATATTACTTAGGTTCAAATTCTTCCTTCAAAGAGTCATCAGAATAACATGGATTGAAGAGACTTTCGAACATTTGCCATCTCCTGCTGCTGCTGTTCATGAAAGGAGATATTAAACATTTGTTTAATTTTTAGATAAGTGTTATACATATTTCAACAAATAAAATGTTTCAGTGCTTACATTAATCCTTACTTTTTCAGTGTTTACTATCATAACTTACAGTGTCCATCATAATTTGTTTTTGCAACAAAGCCATTTCTTTTTTAAGTTCATTTTGTGCACCAGTAAGGAGAGTATCCTGATTCTTCTCCAAGTCCTCCATACTCTGAAACACAAAAGACTTGTTCAGTTACAAACCATCAGTTTTCATCTCAGGTTCTAAACTTGTACAATTAATTTTCAAAAGTAGGAATACTTTAAAATTCAAATAGTATACCTTATTTATTCCAAATGAAAATATTCTAAATAATACATCAAAATACCCACTAGAGAATTTAAAAATGTTAGACATGAATTAAATATTACTACAGGAGGTACAACAGTAGTGTACTGTGCTTGAAACAATGGGTTAATGATCTGTTAGGATTTCAGTATCTAACATAGTTAAAAAAAAAACCCTGGAAGTCCCAAATTAATAAATACCATAATTTTGAAAATTTCTAAATATCAAGTTGTAACCCCACTTATTATGACTAATAGTCAAATGTGATGAGGATTCATCAGAGGTATTAAATGACCTGCAGTAAACCTTTCTTCAATTTATGAAAAAAAATTGTTATAATAATTTACTATTCATCCAATAAATAATAATCCTAATGCCTACTGTGTAAAAGTACTATGTTAAGTGCTGTGGATAAATTTAAAAATAATAATATGTGATCCTTCCCTTATTCCAGTGACACAAACATGAATGAAAATGACACAAAATTTTGTAAGAGACATAGAAACACAACTTGCTGTGGCTATGTAGTAGAAAATGAGGATTGATTCCAAGTTGGAAAAGGAGTAAAATCAATAGATAGAACAAAAAGTTTTCTAGGGCAAGAGCATAAGCAAAATCATGGAAGTGTACTGTAAGAGAAAGCAATTATGTGGAGGTGTGGGTATAATGGCCAAATGTAGTATATGAAGCATAAAAAGAGGGTTGCATTATTAGGTGGGGGGAAATCTTGACTACTTAAGAATTTAGAATGAGAAACTACTGGTAGTTTTTCAGGAGGGAAGAGATAATGTTTTAGGAAAATAATATGGCAGAACTATGAAGAATGGATCATAGAACAGAAAAATCAGTTAAGTGTTTTAATAGTATAAGCAAAGAATGAAAAGTAGTTGAAAATTTTAAATGCATAAGCAAAACTTATCTTCTACTTCCAACATAAATTGTTTTGTAAGAATATGTTGTTACCAAATACAACTGACCTTTACGAACTGCTCATATAACTGCTTAATTGTGTTCAGTCTCTGGCTCTGAACAACTCTAGATTGTTGAAAAACCTTTTGTTGCTGTCGAAACAAATTCTACAAATGTAAAAGAAAAAAGTTATGTGATAACAATTTGAGTATAGTTTTAAATTTAGCACAAAAACTTAAAGGTAATTTTAAATACTTTTAAATTTTTGTTTTAACAGCTATTACAATAAAATTTAAATAACCTGTGTTCACCATAAATATACAGCAACATATAATCCTACCAGTCATTAACTAGGAAATCTTAATAATACTCAAAACATATCCTAATTCTTAGCGCTTTCAATATCAACACAGATGATCCTTCTGATAATGCTGGTCTTTCACCAATGATTTTTAGCTACCACCCTACTTCAGCCATTCCTTTACATATTCATACCCTAGATTTTGTCATTACCAATAACTATAACATCTATCTAGTATAAATAATAGCATACTACTCTGAATGGCTTTAAATAAACTTACTATATACAAACTCTAATCCTCCAAGGAACTCTATGAGATAGGTAACCTTACTCATACTGTATCTACATATATCCCACTATTCAACCACTTCCTCTTTACTGTTCTAGCTCACTAACTTTAGCTCACTAACTTTAGTTACACAGCTCAATAATCTCTATCAAGACCTAAAATGTACTCATCCTACCTACTTTTCACTGCCCCCTATCCCTATTCCCATGTTCTCCCATTCCTCTTTCCCAGTGTAAACTCTATGGTCAATCATTTTAATTACTCCTTCGCATATATACCTTGTTCTCTTCTTACCCTGTTATAGTTGTCTGTCTAAACCCCAACTCCGGAAAACACAACTCTTTAGCTATTCTGCCTGAATCCCTGTAGATGGTCATAACTGGAGAAAATCCCCCAACTATGCTCACATGCCTCACTTTAAATCATGATCACTAGCCTAAATTGAACCCTTAATGCTGCTTGGCAATTAGATTTCCTTAGTCTGTTGACTGGCCCACTCTCAGGAAAGTATTTTATACCTCTCATTTGACCTGAAAAGGCAAAATATTTTCTACCGTCTGATGACCTTAATGATTTCCCTAAAGAAATAGTAACAATCCAAACAGCACTTTTAGTCTCTCATTCCCACATCTACCCACTCACCTACATCTCTTTGTGCTCAAATACTCTACCTTCTTTCATGTTCTTAAGAATAAACTTTTGCCCTGGCTGGTGTAGCTCAGTGGATTGAGCGTGAGCTGTGAACCAAAGGGTTGCCGGTTCGATTCCCGGTCGAGGCACATGCCTGGGTTGCAGGTTAGGTCCTCAGTGGAGGCCATGTAAGGGGCAACCACACACTGATGTTTCTCTCCCTCTCTTTCTCCTTCCCTTTCCCTCTCTTCAAAATAAATAAATAAATAAATAAATAAATAAATAAATAAATAAATAAATAAAATCTTGGGGGGGGGGGGAAGAATGAACTTTTATCTTTAGTCCCTGCTAAGGCTTAAAAAACTTCTTCACATGTTCCATCCATTCTCAGGAATTCAGCAATTGTCTTCCCTCTTTCTATTCTTTTTTATTTTTCCCTGGAGATTATTCCTATCAGCATACAAACATGCTGCTCTTTGTCCATTCTTCCAAAAGACCAAAGAAAAAAAAAATCACTATTCTTTTTCTACTCAGGCTACTACCCTATTTCTTTTTCCATTCTTGTACTCATTTTAGTTGGGTTTTTGCACTTACTATTCCACCAAAATCACTCTGTTCAAGACTATCAGAACCATTCTGATCAACACCAATGACCTTCATCTTGCCAAATTACTATATTTGGCCTATAAGCAGCATATGAAAAAGTTAATCCTTTCTGCTTAAAAGGCTTGCTTCATTTTGCTTAGACTGGTTTTCTCTCTATTAGGCCACTCATTCTCATCTTTAACTCTAAACATTGAGGTCTAAGGGCCCAGTTCTTAGACTTCTCTTTTACATTTACAATCACTCCCTTGGTGGTTTCATTCAGCTTTGTATGTTTCTTATTTCTTTCCTGAAATCTAGACTCATGTCAGTGGCTTACTCAATGTTTCCCCTTGTTATATTTAAATTTAACATTTCCATAACTGGGCTGGTCAACCAACACTTAAAATTATTTGCTAGGAATAGCACCTAAGCTCTTAGATAAGACATGTGATAATTTCACAAACAATGTTAAGTATGGAATAAAAAGATAACGTAGTTATATAATATACACGTGGCACTGACTTCTGTCTCCCATTAAATAGGTAACACAAGAGTAAATCATGTTCTGACCATAATGATTGGTTCAATAATGGGCAAACAATCCAAACTGATCAGTGATTTTCCTTCGGAGGACTTTTCTGCTAGAGTTACCTTTCTTCTGCTAGAGTCCACTGGGGTTACTGAACTTGTCTGGGAGTGGAAGAAGCTATCTTGCTTACCACACTGAGACAGCCTAAGAACTAGAAACAGAGCCAAGATGATACCACATGAGCAATTGTTCCCCAACCTACCCTGAAGCTAAGCTAACCCTGATCTTTCATGTAAACAAATAATCCTTTTGTACTTTGGCAAATTTCTGTCATCTGGAACTAAAGGAATCTCAATCAGTACAGGAAGCAAACACCATCAGCTTTTATGAATATGGTTTGTGCCTATACGTCTCTGAGTTACTATTCAGCAGGACCAAAACATATAGCCAGCAATGGGTAGTGGAACCCAAGTTCTGTGGGTTCCCTATAAGGTTAGGCTTTCCATTCCCACTTGACACTTGGTTAAATAGATTAATTACAAAACTGAGCATGATACATACAGTTAGTTTTTCTTCTTGTTCCTCAGCTTTCTGCACATCCATCTCCCACTGCTGAAACAAAGTCAGAAACTGCTGAGAAAATTCCTGATTAAGCTTCTGTCTGTAAAACATAAGAAATATTGTCATATTTCATATCAATATGGGAAAAACATTCAAAACAAAATTGACTTTACATAATTATGCTGTAATAAAAGGAAATAAAAGCACTCTAAAATTTCAGATATGAAGCTAGAAGTAAAATTATGATTCCAGACATATTTATTCTCCTAAACCTAACAGAAAAGCCTTCTCATATACTTTAGCTCTTGAAAAGGAAATTTTGTTGTATATGTAAATTTTTCAAAAAACTCCATTTTACTGCCAAGTAGTTTTTCATTTTCTCCTACTGTACATGGGTTTGATATGATAAACTCAATGAAGCCATTATATTTATCATATAAGATATTTCCAAACAGACATTCCACTTAGTTTTTGCCCATTTTGGCACAAAAATGATTTTATGCAAAAGAACAGTTACTTTGGCTTAAATATACAAATCATTCACAATATTAAGGATGATCTTTTTCTATACTGTTAAACAGCAGACATTTACTTTTTATTCAGCTAGTGTATTTCTATAACAAAGACAAATTATCTTTAGAGAAAAACACCTTAACTTTTATTTAAAAGGGGATAAAAATCTTTATTGATTTCTAGCAAATATATTTCAAGTCTATGAAGGAGTGAGCGTATAAGACTAAAAGACTTAGAGAAAAATTAAGCTAAATATATTTTTTACTGGAGACTCCAATAAACAGACAACAGTATTTTTCATAATTTGCACTAATGAATAATATTAAACAATAAAACTGTTTTGGCTGTGAAAGAATAATCGTACCTTAGATCTTGTTGGGTTTTCCAAATATGTTCAATTTTCTGGTTACTGGTTTTGAGGGAAGCCTTGGTATACAATGCTAGTCTTTTTTTCTTTGCAAGAAGAGAATTGCTAATGTCAGCTATATGGAAAATAAAATATTCATTAAAATGCAATATTGAAGAAAATTACATATTTTGTGCCCACATATTGAAATAAATATGGGTAAAGTTGGTTTAACAGTTTCAGAAAGACACTTAAAATTAAATTTAAAATAGGCATATCAAAAGCAAGGTCACTTTTTCTAAGAAAGCTTTTAGTTATTAGTATCCCAGTTCTGATTGTCTAGCTAGAGAATTTTTTAAATTTATAGATGATTAAAAAGATCCAATAAAAGGGAAAAAGGGTCTCAAGGATGGGTTTTAATTTCCTCATGAGAAAACACAAAGGCTAAATTTTTCTAAACTTATAAAATACTCCACAACTGAAACAATACATTTAGATGAATTAACTGTTAGAATTCAGTATATAAAACACAAAAAAGTATTTTTTAAATCCAAAAAGGATAAAAATAGTTATAAGAAAATTATTTTTTAAAAATATAGTTGGTGATCATTTTAAGCATAACATTTTCTAAATGAGACAAAGACTGAGCATAGAAAAATCTTAAGGAAATATCTAGAGAAATTCATTCTAGAACCTTTTCTGAATACTTTCATGGAGATATTTATAGCAGATTTTTATCCCTAAGTACTATATTTCATGAAATTTTAATACTTTAAGTAATGTTTTGCTAACCATATGCATATGGATCTACCATCAATAGTTATTCTTCAGTAATCATTATGGAGCTGCATTATTATATAAATATTTTATATATCCAATACCCATCAATAAAAAATATAAAATTACAAAACAATCATTTTGCCACTACCAAATAGAGCAAAGCTTTCATAAAAGACTTGACTGTGATGAATGCACCATATAGAGAAGCCAAATACTGACTTTTTTATTATATCCCCTACCACAGTTCATGTAACTGACATTTGACATACTAAAGTTTATGTATGTCAGAACTTATCTGAACTTATCTGATTATACATTTCTTACTATCTAGCAAGACTGTTCTTAATTCTCAACTACATAGTTTAATGTAAAAATAACAATAAAGAGTTATTTTAAAGGCTTCAATTTACACTGAAAAGAACTGCTACAGAATTTACACTGCTACAGAAGAGAACAAAGGAATGTCATACAAAATAACTAAATTGAGAAAAAGGAAAACTGACATATATACAGATATGTGTGTTTGTAGTCTGTAGAAAAGTCTGTGAAAGTCCATTCAAAGTATAGAGACTTTTCCCATCCATTTTGTCCTAAAATTCTAGTCCATTAAATTCACACATGTATAAAATAAAAGCACCATTCCAGTACTACTCACCATTGTTAGTACCATTTGTGCTCTTCACATCAACAACTGGAAAAGGTTAAGTAAGGAAATCTATGAAGCTAAATTACATAGTATACTTATGAAAAATTGTATATATAAGAACAAGGCATTAAATGACAGTCTTGAATACACTGATTATTGTACAGGGTATTTGGCTTATAACAATCTTCTTTAAATACAAATATCTCCTAAAACATACCTCCAATTTTTTCCAGCATATTCTGTACTTCATCTCTGTGAACAAAGTGCATTTAAAAACTTTTAATTAGAGAGCCATAAAATATCATGCTTCTTTTGGAAGAAATATCCCACACCCAGTATTTTACAGGTATTATTCATTGGACAACCAAAGTACTTTCTTAAAGTACTTTAACAGGCAAAAATTATTTTGAATGTATTACCCCATATCTTCAAGTATTCCTGCAGAAGTCCTTTTCTTTCCAAATTTATCAACTGCTAGAGTCTTTGCTGCATCAACAATAAAAAGATAGAAATATTTTTTAAATTAATATGCTACTTGGTAATTTTAGTGAATATCTTAATTTTGAGGTCATTTAGGCTTTTTGCCACTTGAGTTTTTAAAGCAGATACATAAATACAGTGCTTTCTCTGCAAATCAGGTGGAATTAAATCAAGATCCAGGACCATTTTATAGGAACAATTTTGCAAGTTTTCCTGTGTTAATGTCATAGTAGGCCATGTAGTATTCATTAGACATTTTGGGAATAATGTCTAATGAAAACGCAAAGTCTAGACTGAAAACGCAAGCGATGTTATTCTAACCCCAAATAAGAAACATGAACTATGTTAAAATGCTTGACAAAGTTTTACTATCGTTTAAAATGCAGGGGGTTCAAAATAAATGAACTGCAGGACATGGTCACTACACAACAGTATTAAATATACTGTACCGTGAGTAACATCCTCCTCTGAACCACTCAGATCTTTTCTATCTTCTTTCTCAAAGTCAAAGGCTCTTGCAACCTGATCCTCCACTGATGTCTTCCCAGATTTCCCGGTATGTTTTCTTCCAGAGGGCAACATATTTAGATGTTTCCTGACTTTTAAAAAATAAATCTTTCAAACCTTCTGAATCCAAAGACATCTTTAAATAAACCGAAACATCAAACGAAGATTATCCTAGTTGAACATCATTTAGGAATCTCATTTATTTTGATGGTCCAAAAGTTAAGATAATGAGAGCATCAACCCTGCTTGCAGGTGTGCCGCTATGGCGAGTTCGGAGAAGACTGGGAGAACAGAATTTTATCCAGCCTCTGCCAGAGTCTGGCTGAATTTGGACAAATACAGTTTTCGCGTATCAGTCACAAGATGAAATCACGGTTGATGGGAACGACCACGAGGGTGCCTGTCAGACCCAGCTCAGCCCACAGCTGTCCGCCCGCCACTCCACCATGGGCTCCTCGGCCCAGGCACCACCACCCAGCCCCTCCCCGTACCCGGACGCTCCCTCACACCCTCAACCCCCGTCTACCCCCAGGCCCATGAGCCCCGGGCCCCCCCCCCCAACCCCGCACGCCCGCTCGGCCTGGGTGACCCCCGCACTCCACCGGTCCCCGCCCCTCGGCCCAAGTCGTCCCTTCACTCGATCTGCTCCGGTCGCCCACGTGGCCCCCAGCCCCAGGCTCCCCCTCACCGCCTCGCCCTGGTCTCCCCCTCAGCCCCAGGACCCCGCTTCCCACTCCAGGTCCCTTTGCCCCGGTCACCCTGTCGGCCCTGGGAACCCTCTACCAGCTCAAATTCTCTCGACCCTGGTGATTTCCTTGCCCCCGGTCTCCTCGTCCCCTCGCCCCCTCGCCCATTCAAGGTACCCCGGCCCTGGTCGCCCCCTCGGCTCCTCTTCCCGTTCAAAGTCCTTCGGCCCCCGTCGCCCCTCGACCCGGTCGCCTCCTTTAGCACCTCAGCACCCGTCACCCCCTCCGCCGTTCAAGGTACATTGGCCCCGGTCGCCCCCGGGGCCCCTCTTCCCGCTCCAAGTCCCTCGGTCCCAACCATCCCCTCAACACAGTCGCCTCACCCCCGCCCGTCCAAGGTACCTCTATCCCCGTCACCCCCTCGCCACAGTCGTCCCTTCAGTCCTGGGACCCGTCGCTCCTTCAAGTTCCGTCTCCTCGCGCCCCCCCCCCCCCCCCCGTCGCCCCCGTGGCCCCGCAGCCCAAGTCGTCTTCTCGCCCCCGGTTGACCCATCGCCCGTTCAGGGTACCTCGGCCCCGTAGCCTCCTTGCCTGCGGTCGCCCCATCAGCCCGGGGACCACTCTTCCCACTCAAGTTCCCTCGGCCCGGGACGCCCCCTCGGTCCCAGTCGCCTCCTCGCCCGTTCAAGGTGGCTCGGCCCCAGCTGCCCCCTCGGCCCCGATCGGCCCCGGTCCCCTCTTCGGCCTCTCGCCCGTTCAAGGTGGCTCGGCCCCGGTCGCGCCCCCGGCCCCGGGGCACCTCGCCCATTTAAGGTCCCTTGGCCCCGGTCGCCCCCTCGGCCCTTCAGCCCCAGTGGCTTCCTCTTCTCCGGTCGCCGCATCAGGCCCGGGGCTCCTCTTCCCGGTCAAAGGTCCCTCGGCTCCGGTCGCCTCTTTGACCCCTCATCCCCGGTAGCCCTGGGCACCAGTCGCCCCCTAGGTCTCCACCGCCACCTCCGCCGCCTCTTCGTTCTCTCGCCCCTCGCGAGCTCGGAGCCCTGCCCTAATTTTCCTGTCAGAGACTCCAGGTGGAGCCAACTAGAAAGATTTACTTCACAGACCAAGAGTAACCTCTGACTCGACTCCCACCCTGGACAAACTTCTACCCTTCTCACACCTGAAAAAAACCCCAACGGCTAAGGACCACAATTACAGGTCTCCGCCCGGTGTCCCTAGAACTCCGCTCTCCACAACCCTAGCTCCTCACCAAAGGTCTCTCGCTTCGCAGCCACGACGCTCCTTTGAAATAGCTCCGAATTCGCGCGCGAGAAAAGCCAGTCTCGCCTCGTCCAGAAGCGTCGCTGATTGGCTGGTCGGAGTGCGCGAGCGTGACGTCTGCCGCGGGGCTCCGCCCCCCCATGGGTGAGGGATCCCGAGACTGGTGGCTCTGGACCACCTTGCCCGCTGCGGCCTATGGGTAATATACTTGCGGCCTGTTGCTTTCCAGTTTTTCTTTTTTAATTTAAATTTTAAAATGTTACAGTATTTGAAAGTTGCAAAAGCACATGTAAGTTATAAAATATGATAAATACGCTACCGAATTTCTGAAGTAAAATTTTACTAGAACCCAATGAATCTCCTCGGGAAGTCCTTTCCGTCACATCCCCCCATTTTCCGTTCAGAGATATTTGAAAAAAATTATCCTGAATTTTGTGTAAATATTCACTCCTCCCACTTTCTAAGTTTCGTAATCACATATATGTGTTCTTAAACAACCCTGCCTAGTTTTGTTTGTGTTTGGACAGTACAGAAGATTCTACCATGTTCTATGTAGTATTCTGCCACTCACATTTTTGCTTCACATTATGTTCCTGAAAATCTGTATTATTACATGTAGCTATAGTTCTTTCATTTTCACCACTGTATATATAATTTTCCAGTGTGACTCAATTCTAAAAGTTTCTCATTGATTTTCTTGTCCGAGGACAGGTGGGTTATTTTAACATTGCAGCCTGTATAAACAATGCTATTATAAATGTTCTAATCTCCTGCATATATGCTAAAGTTTTTACAGAGTATCCAGTTGCTAGGTCATAGGTTAGATGATACTCAGTAATGCCAAATTGGTTTCCAGTTTATACTCGCATCAACATAGGGTGTCCCAATTGTTCAATATACTCATCATCACTTGGTATAATTAGATTTCTTAGTTTTGTCATTCTAGTAGGTGCAAAATATCTTTGGGATATTCTTTTTATATTTCTCTAGTCACTCATAAGTTTACGATGTCGTTATGCTTATTAGACATTTTTATTTTCTTTTCACTAAAATATCTATTTTTGTTTTTTGCTCATTTTTCCATTGAGTAGCATGTATCTCATTGATTTGTAGGTCTTTATATATGCTGGATATTAACCTTTATGACTTCTGTATCCTATCTTGAAGTCATAAAAATATAAATGTTTTTTTCATTTTTAAGTACTCATTTAGAATTAATTTTTGTGCATGGTGTGAGGATTTAATTATTTTTTTCCTATGTGGAAACCAATTTATTGAATAGTGCATGCTTTATAACATGTCATACATCAAGTTTCTGTATGTTTTTGAGTCTGCTTCTCTAGCCTATTCCACTGATCAGTTAACCTATCCCTGTCCCAAAACCAGTTTTCATTGACTAATAAGGAAGTCTCACACCTAATTTTTTTATTCAGGAGTAGCTTGTGCATTCTTGAACTTTTGCTTTTCAAATAAACTTCAGAATCGGTTTTCCAAGTTCAATGAAAAAAAAAATCTGCTAGATTTTTATTGGAATTACCCTTAATCTATTAATCAATTTGGAGAGAACTGAGTTTTTCTACTCTTGAATGTTGTGCATTTTCTATTTATTTAAACATTAATATCATTCAATAAAGTTATTTTTTTCTCTGTGCAGGGCTTGGATTTTTATTAAATTTATTTATAAATACATTTTATTGCTATTTTGTTCTAACTGCATCTGGTATATAAAAACCCAGTTGATTTCTAATATGGATCTTATTCTTATATCCAGCAACTTGCTAAACACTTTAATTACTTTTAATAATTTGTCTGTTGAGTCACAGGTATACTATTTCCTCAATATCAAACATGCATGCCTACCAGTGCCATACACATTTAACAACCAAGAAAATACAGGTTTTAATCATAAATGTTATAATTAATGTTAACAAATGTAAATTTTTGAAAGGAAAATATAACAGTTCTGTAATATATAAGACTTACTTAGACTATACAAAATGTCACAGGCATTCCGAGTCTTTAAGGAAACATTTCTCAAAAAGGATCTAAGAAATCAACAACTATTTAATCAAAAGGAAAACTGCTTGTGTAGACTGCTTTAGGATCCTGTGGAAGTCAGTGCTGTCAAAGTCTTGAGACTAAACTCTCACATGTTGTTTCATCTAATTTTTCCTATAATTGGTAAATTATATTGATTATATTAAAAATATAGTGAGGTGACCCTTTGCACATCAAACTTTTGTCTGTTCTCAACTTCCAAACACTCCTTTAATCGGGGGGCTCTTTCCTTCCAAGTCCCCATAGGAGAGCTTAATAGCAGCTGCCCTCTCACACTCTCGCTCTTACTTGCCTCCTCACTACACCTCTTCTTCATGTTTCCCTTCATCCTATTGCCCTAGACCTTTGCCTTGGTATTACTCTATCACTTTCTTCTGTAAGCAACATAATTTTCTCATGATTCTGTTGCATACCCCCTGTAATTTCACTCACCTTAGAAATTTTGAAAGAATCAAAGCATAATTTGGAAAGTTAATCTTCTAGGTAGATGTCCCAAGCAGTCTTTTGTTGTTGTTGTTTTAAAAAAATTTTTAATTAAATATTTTATTGTTCTATTACAGTTGCCCCAATCTTTCTCCCTTTGCTCTCCTCCGCTCAGCCCACCCCTCACTTCCACAGTCAATCTCCACCCTGTTATTCATGACCGTGGGTCATTCACATGTGTTCCTGGACCAGACCCTTCCCCTATTTTCCACCCTTATAGCCCTTCCCCCGCCACTCTTGTTATTGTCAGTCTGTTCCTTGTTTCCGTGCCTCTGGTTCTATTTTACTCATTTGTTTCTTTTATTCATTAGTCTCCTTGTAAAGGTGAAATCAAGATGTATTTGTCTTTCACCACCTGGCTTATTTCACTTAGTATAATATTCTCCAGTTCCATCCATCCTGCCAGGAAAGGTAGGAGTTCCTTCTTTCTTTCTGCTGTATACCATTCCATTGTGTGAATGTACCAGTTTTTTGATCCACTCATTTACTGATAGGCACTTAGGCTGTTTCCAACACTTGGCTATTGTAAATAACACTGCTATAACAAAGAGGTGCATCGGTTCTTTCGAATTGGTATTTTAGGATTCTTAGGGTATAATTCCCGCAGTGGAACCACTGGGTCAAAAGGCAGTTCCATTTTTAGTTTTTCGGGGGAATGCAGATTAGTGCAGCCACCGTGGAGAAAAGTCCCAAACAGGTTGATATCTACCTCTTGGCTCCCCCAGCACATTCACTGAACCCTATGGCATCTGGCACAGTCTTCTCACCTCAATTCCTGCCCCCAGTTCCTTAATGTCCTCATCTAAAATGACCTGCCCCTGCACTCCATTCCAAGTTCCTAACTTCTATGGCCATACCTGAAGCTGCTCCACCTTCAAAATTCCTATTTCTTATATCCTATCCTCAAACCAATACCTCCTACCTTTCCAGCTCACTTAGTCTCATCCATTCCATGACAATTGGCCAGTCTCATCAAGACTTTCAATCCATTACCCTTTTACTTTCCCTCTCTCCATGAGCAACATCCCCCCACCACCATACCTTGTCTTAGATTCAAATTCCATCATTTCCATCAGTTTCTTGCAAATAACAACCTGTGCTTTCATTGCATTTGGCAAAATGTTATTTTTGCAAACATCCAACTATCTTTCTCTGTGCCCACCTCAGCTCTGTTGTCTCTGGAGAAAATTTACCCAAATGGAGCAAATTTGTAGCACTTTCAACTTAAGAATTCCAGCCTCATTTGGGCCCTCAACGTTGTCCCAGATTCTCCTGTTTCCTTCTGGCCAACTAATTCTCCCCAGTTACCATTTTAAGTCCCTTTCCCCCCTTCTACTCAAACTTCAACCCTGCCACCTCCTTTTATGCTTAATATTTGACTCTCTTCCTGTTTTTTCTGTGGAAGTAGTTCTGACTGAAACTGTCGAATCTTCTGCCATCAAACTTATATAACCCACCCATGCCTGTGTCCATTCTTCCCTCCTCTTAAGCTAGGAGAGACGTCCCTTCATTGTTCTGAGTTCCATGGCTTCTTGTCTTGCAAGCCTCTTACATTAGCTACTTTTTTTTCTTTCTTTCCCTCCCATTAACATTTACAAATACTTAAATCTCTCACAATTTAAAAACTTTCTGAGTTTTATTTCCAAAAGCTACTGTTCCCCTATGTCTTCATCTTAGCAGTTTCTAGAAAGAATGATCTAAGCTTGTTGCCTCAATTTCCTCTTCTACTTTGTACTCTTTAAATCACTCTAAACCAACTTTGGTCCCTCCCACTTTTTCAAACCTGTGCTCACTCTAAAGTGACTGGTGACCTTGATGTTGCTAAATCAGTAGGGATTCTCTGGTCCTCACCTCATTTGACTCTCAGCAAGAGTCAAAACTTGTTGACCACTCTTTTTTCCTCCCTCATTGTATCTTCCTTTGACTTGTATAGCTCCACATTGTCATTATCCTCTTACCATTCTTGCAACTTTCCAGAATCTTTGCTAGCTCTTTTGCCATCAGTATACTCAGGTATTGGAGTTTCCTGGGACTTGGTTTTCCCCCCCCCTCAATTTGTATCCTTTTTCTAAATGTTTTCATATTATACATGGCTTCAGATATCAGAGTTTCTAAAAGTGTGGTTCATGGACCATCTTGTATCAAGATCACTTGCAGAGGATGAAGTGGGAAAATGGTGTTGAAATTCAGATTCTAGGGCCCCATTCAAGGCCTACCAAATTAACTTTGTAAGTGGGGACTGGGCACCTGCATTTTAAATAAATTCTCCAGCATATTCTCATGCCACCTAAAGTTCGGAGCCACTAACTTGAAAAGTGTCACATATAACAAAGACAGCTCAACAGCTGTATCTGGTGCCCTTGCCTTATTTTCTCAAATGTTAGGACACTTAGAAAAGTG
Source organism: Glossophaga mutica (assembly GCA_039655065.1). NCBI lineage: Eukaryota > Metazoa > Chordata > Mammalia > Chiroptera > Phyllostomidae > Glossophaga > Glossophaga mutica. The sequence goes on along the minus strand of CM077304.1, from coordinate 15,634,397 downwards.
AAAAACAGAAAGGAAATGAGTTGTCTGCCCCATTAATAATCCAGGTTGGATTATGTCATTTTTTGACGTTTAGAGTTCCAATAAAGATCTCATTTATGTTCAAGTTTCAAATTTTAATTCTCACCCAACAAAATAAAAGCACAAGAATTAGAATGACTGTTTCATCACACTAAGTCTCTTAAAATGAAACCAAAGTTCAACTTTCCCGTGGTTGGCTAACAAAGAGTATTTTATTTTCCTCTAAAAATTTAATATGGGTCATTAGAGTTTCACCTAACATTTACTGTGAAATTGTTGTTCTGGTTATAAAAGTAGCAAGTATTTATTGTAAATCAATTTTTAGAAAATAAGTATTTTTTGAAGAAAATGAAATTCACTCAATCTCCTTACCAAGAGATAATACACAATTTTAAATGTGCAGTATTACCTTTCATTCCTGTTTTTGTGCATTACATGTATTTTCCTGCAAATCATTTTAAAATATATTTTGACTTGTTCCTACCTTAGTTTGCTACCAGCTCTGCACATTTTTGTTTTTAATTATATATTTTTCCTTTTTTAATCTAAGATGTGACAAATGAAGGCTTCAGGGTTATTGACTTGATCACACTCCTAGACGAACTAGTTCAAGTCTCAGTGCTAATTCTTAGACCACATTGTTAATACTTCTCCATACATATCATCACCCATTTACTCTAATTACCTGGATTCCTGACAAAATGTTTTCTCTCTCTCTCTCTTTTTTTTTTTTTTTTTTTTTTTAGTAACCAGTTGTGTATAATCTTGTTAAGGCCATTTGAAAGCCTAAACATGCCATTCCTTATTTCCTTTTTGTGTCAAAGAACTCAAGGTGAGTGGTCAGTTTCTTGGAAAACTTCTCAGTAGATGAACTATTGGTGATGGACCTTGAGGTATGAGTTTAACAGATAGACAAGAAAAAAAACAGCAAGTCAAGCAATAATAACAGCATTTGAAAGGATATAGAAGCATAAATGTACAATACATGGTGTGTTTGGGAAAATGCAATGTGGCTGGCACAGTATGTGGCCACAGGTGAGACTGGCAGTGGAGGTAAAGCAGAGGAAAGTCAAAAAAAAAACTCAGGACCAATCGTGAACCATAATAGTGAACCATTTATACAGTATTTGCTGTGTGGTAGGGTTTGCTTTACAAACATTTCTTTGAATCCTTTCAATAATGAAAAATTTATAAGGTTCACTGTATTCTAATCAACAAATTTGATTTTTCCAATTGCTTTCAGTATGGCAGCTTACCTTCAACTTGAGTAATCTAGAAATTTGTTCTTCCATGTGCACCCCATCTTTATTCTGTGAAGCTAGTGTTAGAGCCAGAACCCCTCCCCGCTTCTTTTGGTAAGTCTCCACCGGCCTGGCCACAGAACCCAGATTAAGCCAATCAGAGTAACGCATCTCCACCAAGGTTTGGAGCCAGAGAGGAAGCATCCTGTTTCTTGAGAGACCAGCCAGGAGCAGCTACAAACCCACAATGGGGAGAAAAACTAACATGCAGAGACACAGGGATGGGCTGTATTGAGCAACAGTCCTCGCAGAGTACCTGTCTCCTTCATGCTTCCTTGTTTTTTTCCTTAAGCAAGCTGAGTTACAATTTGTCCCTTGCAAATTCAAGTGAATCTTAGTGGCTAGGAGCAAATTTTGGAGTGACTTAGGTCAAAAGCTGGTGCTCTGCCACTTAATAGTTAGACCTCAAGCAAGGCACTTAAACTAGTTAGGCCCCAAAGGTAACACAGGGATATGAAGAGGATGAAATGAAAGTATGTACATAAAGCATTTAGTACACAGAAGGTCCTCAGTAAGACACAGCTATTAATGCAAATGGGAAGGAGACATTACACTGGCAAGAAACCCCTTCATCGCCCAACAACCGAGGCCCTATACTCCTGTCTCCATGAAGTCTGAGATTCACTTTAAAATGTATCAACAAACAAGAGAACAGAGAGAACAAGTGTGACAAGATCTCAATAACTGATGAACAGATGGGAAGTCCTTGTGCTAGACAACTTTAAAAAGTTTTATTATAATCTTTTTCAAAGAAAGGTGTGTTGAGATTATCATGCATTCTCTTTTCAGTCCTGGCCATGTGAATTTGAAGTGTTGGGCCAACCTTGTGTTCCTGGGGTGGACTCGCCTCGATCGTAAGAAGTTGCTCCTTTGGGGAATAACTAAATTTGGCTTACTAGTGTTTCATTTGGGATCCATGAGATTGATGACCTATGGTTTTCCTTTCTGGTGGTAACTGAGCCAGGCTTTGGTGTGGGTTTGTATTGACCTCAAGGAAAGAGTGTGTTTTCCTTCTCTTTTCTACACTCTGGAAGAATTTGCGTGGGTTTGGTGCTGTTTTCTCTCTTAAATGTTTTGATGATCTCAATTGTGATTATATTTTCCTTTTAGATCCTTGATCTATTAGTTATTATGTATATACTTTGTGGTGTGTGTAGAATAATCTTTTTAAAAAACACTTTTGAAAAAAATAAAGTAGGCAAAAAGTTTTTTTTAATTAAAAAATGTGTCACTTACCTAAGGGCAATGTAATCATTTCATCCTGTCTATACTAAAAACCTCACTGCTGGCCTGGATATGATCCTTTATGCAAATTTTCACCACTACCATCATCACCACTGACATTTATTAGGCATTGTGCAGGGTGCATTACATGTCATTTCCTTTAGACACCAGTATTGCCTCCCACATTTTAGAAACCTGAATCATAGCGAACAATGTCCAGGGTCTAGGACTTAAACCCCAGAAATCTGACTGCAGAGTGGGTGCTTCACCTACTTGTCACATTCTGTCATGGGGAGTCAACATGGCCTGTTGGGGATGGGAAAGAAGAAACAAGAGAACTTGGGCTCCAATCCACCTTCGCCTGTAACTGGCTGTCAGACCTTGGGCAAGTCACATAATCTTCCTGACCCTGGTTATAGGTAAAAAGCAGGGCATGGCCCAGGTAGGTTTGAAACTCTGCCTGTGAGGCCTAGGAGTTTGGAGGCACCACCTGGGCATGAAGCAAGATGAACAGCTTTCCTCCTTCTGTGTTACACGCTGGCCTTCAACAGAATTTCATTTGAACTAAAATGATTCTGAGGCTTTAAAATTTTTGAAACCACTTGATTACTCATCAACTTCTGAGGTTCCTCTGTCCTTAATGATTCTACAGAATCATTAGATGAATGATTCTATGAGTATTCTATGATTCTAATATTCATCCCATTATCTATTAAACTCTTGATATAATTAGATGTGAATTTCATTCCCCAAACCTCAGAAATCTCCATCACACCCAATCATTTCTCTACCTTTCTAGAATAAATTCTTCACTTTTAAAATGGCCCCAGACACTCCCTAAATTTTTACATGATAAATTCCATTTAAAAATTACTTCCCCCCTACAAAACGACATTTCCCAGTAAATTGTAATATTACCACAGCCTTACACTACTTCCCACTTATCTTCAGTAGTGTTTAGCACAGACCCAGACACACTGTATAAGCACTCAAGTGACTACGGAATAAACTCACTCTTTAAAGATTTAAAAATCAAGTATTAGACAAAATGTAGGTTGTTAGGAGACTTCAGTTTTTGAAATACGACTTCAGTTTTTGAAATACATAATTCTTACAGCACAAACACAATATTTACATCACAAGTTCTTTTTTACAAAATAGGTGTGCCATTTTGAAAGAATACTGTTGAGATCCTGATCTAAATACCTGTCAGAGTTCAAAAAGGACTCATAGAATCTGGTCTCCAGAAATCCACTGCACAATGATATAAATAAAATATGGCTGAACATCATACATAAATACAAATTTTCTATCCCAATCATCAGTCAACAATGGCCTGCAGGCCAAATCCAGATGGTGGCCTGTTTTTATACAGCTATAAGCTAAACATGGTTTTGCCATTTTTAAAGGTTAAAAAAATGTTTTAAACTGACTAAAGAATAAAGAAGTAAATGCAACAAAGACAGAGGTGGCCTGCAAATATTCACTATGTGGCTTTTTACAGAAAAAGTTTGCTGATCCCTGCATTTATGAAACCAATTGGAATATACTGATGGGTATCAAACAAGACAACACTGTAAGGTGCCAGTACCATCAGCAGTACTCATTTCTAGAATGAGGCACTTCTGTTTGTATATGTACATTTCCAAAACATAATTACATCTGAAAAGTAGCTCTGCTACTTAACCCTAGCCCTTTGTAATCAGGCTGTCATATAAAATCACAGTATTCTTAGGGGCTAAAGTAAACAAGGACAAAGTATTTAAGATGTCAGTCACTGAGCTTCTCAGTAGTTGTAAGTTATTTAAGCCCACTTAAGAGTCTTAAACATTAATAAAATTCGTAATTTAGATATTGCCAATAGGGGATATTGCTGCATTATTTAAATATCTATAAAAACATGTTTAGACATTCCAGTTCATTGTTTCAGAAGCAAAAATAACTAGTTAATTTAGTAGCTACCTATTTTAAAAATGAGAAATGGGAAAAAGAAAAACAAAACACCAAAAATGTAAAACCATACCAAAAGGCTTTGGAATGCAAAATCGGGGTCTCTCAGCAATCCCAAGCTGGCCTGGGTTTCTCACATTAAAGTTAGTTGGCGAAGGTTGCCATGGGAACTTGGCAGCTGTCTCTCCTCAGTGAGACTTTTCATTAAAAGAATGACAAGTCCATGAGCAAATACTTCGAATGTAAAACCAGTTCAGAACTGTTCACCACACAAGTTTTTAGTGTGTTGGTTAAATAATCCCTGGTCAGTAGGCTATATTCACGCCACAAAACAAGTGTTGTACTGGATGTTTTTCCTTCTTCAGGCCAAGCGGGCCAAGCATCACATCATGAAGACATCTCTGTGATGTCAAGTTTTAAAATGCTCAGTGAATGCTGAGGTAGATCATTTTCAAATGAAGATCTTCTATACCCTGATTCGATCGGGACTTGCTTCTTTCTGTACCCTTCTTCTGGGAAATATCTTCCGCTTAAGTGCGATTAACTAAATGATGAAACAGAAAATAAATTTTAATTAAGTAAAAATTAATTGTCAAATGTTGACAAGCTTTAAACTTTCCGAGAGTCATATGACCTTAACCATGTCCAGTCTTACACATAAAAACAGACTGCAAACAAGTCTTGTTATCCCTCCCAAAACAAAATCAACCACTACTTTTATTTGGCTTTGTAGGGTCAACATACCTAGATGTGCCTACAGAATATTTAAATCCACAAGGATTATAATTATTTTGGTCCACACTTCACTTTTTAAAGATCTACAGTTACAGATTTTTACACAGTGATTACCAAGCATATTTATTTTCAAGATACCTGTCAAATCAGAATCTCTATTGATAGAAACTGGATGCTGTCTCCAGGTTTGAAAATGACTACATACGCAAGACATAATTCCTTAAAAAACTGTTAAAAACCTCTGTAATAGCATAATCAACAAAATATATTTTAAAAAATGAAAAAAAAATCCTACCACCATTTCCCTCTATACTTAAACATAGCAACAATCATTTGAAAACAAAGGTAATACCCTATTTATGAATGGGTTGCAAGACAAAAGTTCATTTGCATAAATATTTCTTTCTCATGGAAACAGTCTATGATATATCTGAAATAGAAACCTGACCATCATTAAAATAAAGTTTTGATGAAAAAAATAAATGTTTTTATGGTTTCAAGCTGGGACTCTACTGTCTACTCCTCCACCTGGAGGTGGAAGCAAGCCTTTGTGCAAGCACAAACCCCCACGGTGTGAATGATGAGCTGGGATTCTGGGACAGAGGAAGAGGCAACATTGGCTGGTTTCCCTGTGAGCACAGTAGAGGATAAGGAATTTGATTCAAGTAGGTAAAGAGCAGGGTGCCAGAGAGGAGAGGAGATTCATTCTTTTCTTCCCTTCTCTCTCCACCTGCCTCTTTGGTTCCCTGTTCTCTACTGGTATAAATGACACAGATGAAAGACTGACCCCCCTGTTCTCTTTCACGGCTGCCAGCTGCTCCTTTCACTCATGCCTCTCCCCTACTCCACCGCAGGCCAGCACAACAGGCTCACAGGTTCCTCACCAGACTCCTGTTCTAAAAGTGGGTACAATCTTTTTAAGATTCTTAAAAAGATTTTCACCTTCCAGGAACAATGGCAACATCTATCAAGAACAAGATTTATATTCCCTGTAAAGTAGATGAAGGTTAAATTGCCTGCCCAATTCTTCCCTCTGTGGCAGGAAGCCCAGGCACTCTCAGTGCTTCGACCTCTGCCTCCTGCTTGGTTGTAAGTAAATTCAGTGTCAGTTTCCCATAAGCAATAGCTACAAATAGCTGCACTCAACAGCCACCTGGAAAGAAGGCTGAGGCTAGGGTGGATGGCCCTGCGCAAGTCAGGTCAGTTCAAACACCATTCCCTTCCTTCTGCAATCCTTTTTCTTCAGTGCATTTCATACATGCGGCCTAATAAGGATTCTCTTGTCCCTTTCTTTTTACATCAGAAATCTCCCTCCTTATCCTGGACCCCCACCTGAAGGGTGTTGTGTGTACCTACATGGAGAACGCTCAGCAATTCAAAGGAAATTTAAGTGAAAAAATGAAGACACTTCAGTCACTTTTAAAAAGGTTTTAAGGAAAAAAATGGAAATAGTATCAGATGAGAAGGTCTAGGTAGTTTTTGGTTAAAAATACTTAGAGCTTTTCAAATTTTAGCTTGAAGTCTGCAAGTTAATCTATTGAGTTCCAGGTAAAAAGAATAATAGTAATGGATCTAGAAGATAAATGAATAAAAGGCTATTATGTCTGATGCCTGAATATTATGAAATATATTTCCCATATTGACATATAAGCTATAAATCAATAGAAGAAATTCAAGTTTTCTTGTGACTTTTATATCATTTTCTAAAAGAATCAGATACTCATACCAAGAAATACTGTTTGATCCCCACATAAAATACATAAAACTTACCTGTTCAGCAAAAAATGAGAATACAGTGAACATAATCAATGTTGCTAGTACACAGTGAGTCCAAAACTTCAATTTGTCTCGATATGCTCTCCTATTCAGAGAGAGAAGAAAGCAATTAGCTCTATGTATGGTTTCACTATATTACTTAAGAGTTATTTATATACCATTTCATTGGGTTAGCCAAAAAGTTTGTTTGCTTTCTTCTGTAAGATGGATCTAGTAGTGCTTAGCTGTCTTTAACTTTATTCAAAACAATTTTGTTAGACTGTATTGTGACAGCTGTCGTATCAGTGTGCACTTAACAAAAACTTTTCAAAATTGGTGAATTTTTGTGTAGCCATTTTAATATTGAAGGTGGAAAAAAATACACAACATTTTTGGTATATTATGCTTTATTATTTCAAGAAAGGTAAAAATGCAACTGAAACACAGAAAAGACTTGTGCAGTGTATGGAGAAGAAGCTATGACTGATCGAACGTGTCAAACAGGGTAGCCACTCTGATGGCAGTGATGACAATGAATAAGGTTCAGCAGCTATGCTTAGCCAGTGGGAGGTCAATAAAGAGTATATTTCAGTGATTGAGCTCAATAAAAACTGTAAGTGTATTTTACAAAGAAGTTATAAAGCAAGCAACATATTAAAGAAATTTTGTCACTCTGAAACAAAACACACACGCATGTATACGAACCAATGAGCACTTACCATTCCTGCAGCTCATGCATATGCAGAAAACGGTTTCTGTACTCTCTGGGCAGCTCGAACTGGGATGGTACAGGGAACATGGATTCATAGAAGTCCCTGAGAACAGCTTTCACTGTCTGGGCATCTTTATGATTATGGTCAATGTTGTCATTCAGGCAAACAAACTTCCTGAACATGACAGAGACCAAGTGTTACTGGTTATCATAAGGATGATCCTGACCTCACAAAACAAGCGAATGTGGATTAATGTAGATTCCAAATATATTTTATTGTCTTATGTCCCAAGAAGTTACATTTACGGAAATGATTCTCTGGGGCAGTAATATGCTATAAAACTTTTCTTTGGATATTCCTCACCTTTAAAATAGAACTAAGAAAGATAATCTTGAAAGGGCCTTTCTAGCTTTGGAATAAATTAATGATTTCTGTTTAGCATGCCCTCAATTAAGTGTTCAATAAATGTAGTTTACTGACTGGGTCATTTTGTTAGCAACCAGGGGGAAAAAATAAGTGAGTACTTAAAACCAAGTTCTCTGAACTGAAAATATGTAGACAATTCAGATAGCCTTGTAGCTACAGATTATAGTTTGATGATTTCTTAATATTTCTCCAACCAAGCTCTAAGATGCTAGAGCTCTGGCAAAAAGCAGATTACAGTGGTGCTTCCCTACTGTTTTGCCTTTAAGGCAAAAGTCACTAAACTGAGGGTCTATTACAATAGCAAGTAAGGATATCACTGCTTTTGGAGTATACTTGCTAAATAAAACCACACACCAAAAAACAAAAAACCCTAGCAAACTTAAATCTAATAAAGACCTCAGATCCAACTAGCAATTTACAGGAAATACAGGAATATAGCCACATGTTAGGTGGGATACAATCAGAGAAGTCCAAAGTGTAGGAAATCTGTATGTATATGTATAAACACATATATAATACATACCTATGGATTTCTTCATATAAACACACACACAAATTACATGATTTAAAAAAGAGATTGAGGGGAAACCTATAGACTTAATTGCAATGAATTTACTTAATACCATTTCAAACATACAAACTTAAAAAACACATAAATGCTTATAAAAGACAATAGGGGAAATGCATAAACTGACCAGGTAGTTTATCATATTAAGAAATAAATAATGGTATTCTGGTTATTTTAAAAGAATTCTTATAATTTACAGAAATTCATTAAAAGATTTACAGATAAAATGACACAATGTCTGAGACTGACATAAAAATAATTAGGAAGTGGTGAAGGAGTAGGTGCGTTTAGAAGAAACAAGACCAACCATAAATTGCTTACTGAAAGTGGGTGATAAGTGTGTGAAAGTTCATTATCCTATCTATTCTCTAAACTTGGGGACTACTTTAAATTAAAGGATAGTCGAGATATGTCGACCAAATACAGTGCACAAGCCTTGACTGGATTCTAGATTAAAAACAAACAACAGGTATAAAAAACATTTGGAGGCAATCAAGGAAATTTGAATATAGGCCATTAGGTAGTCCTGTTTAGTCAATGTTAAGATTCTTAGATACGGGTTAATGGTGTTATGGTATAGAGGAGACTGATTTTGTTTCAGAAGGCTAAAATAATCAGGGCTAAAATGTCTGGATGTCTGCAAGTAATTTTCAGATGGTTCAGAAAAAAACAGATTAAAGCAAAATGTGTGTGTGTGTGTGTGTGTGTGTGTAAACAGATGAGAGATCAACAAATATGATAAATGGCTGATAATTTTAAAATTTGGATGAAATATTTATGGGGTTTATTGTACTATTTAAAATTTTTTCCTTTATCTTCAAAAGTTTTCAAAAACTTGGGAAAAATTAATGAAAGTATATGAATGAGATACAAGGTAGCTAAAGCAGACCCAGCAAATAACTCCCTTCTCCTTTGAAAGAGAACTTGCATTTTGCTTCGTATTTCTCCCCCTACATAAGCTGACTTAAAAAGAGGCGACCCCACCCCGAACCAGAGGAAGCTTCTGACCAGTTAAGTGAATCCCTCCCCTTCACAGTGGCTGGGGTAGGAATGGAGGGACAACACGGGGCACACACCAAGGGGCAAAGTCTTCCTGCCTCAGACCAGGGCTACACCTGCAGGGACCTGCAGAAGGGCTGTGGCTGCCCCTCCCCCGTCCAGCCTGAGGATGAAGCCAACACAAGCAGAGATGAAGAAGAAGTCGGAGGGAAAAGCAAAGCCTGGCGCCTGCCTATCCCACACTCCCTGTTAATAGGGAAAACCTGTCCTTCAGGTTTAAGTCAGTCGGAAGACTGATTTTCCACTCTTGACTTAACAAAAGCCCCCATAAAAGGAAAACAAAACACCTAAGAGTTAAAAATGATAAAATCCGTGCAGGGTCACAGGAAGCACATTATCTGGGCCTGGCAGGCACTGCCAGAGAAGCCTGCTTGCCATGTGTATTTTTAGTAAAACCTTGTCCCTTGAAGTAACATGGAGGTCTGTGAACACTCATCGAACAAGCTCACACTGGCACAAAGACAGAAAAGTATGGGGTGCGACTAAAAACTGTAAACTCTCACATGGTGTACAGACCACTAATGACAGAGAGCACATCAACAGAGTGGGGAGGCAAAAGCACATGTTGAAGACGATACTTAAAGTTATTTTTAAAAATTAGAACAGGGCATTCCAGGCAGAGGGAACGGCATGTGCAAAGAGAGCTGCAGGTTGGGTAATTAATTATTGTGGCTTATAGTTCGCTTGGCTTAAGAGAAATATTTGTCATTTGTAGGAAATAAGCTATTTTACTGAATAAATACTCTCTAATGCTTAAAGATATTTTCATTTTTTCTCAAAATTCTAATTTCTGCTCCCCCAAACAAGAATGAGATTTTTAGAAAAACTACTATGGCTTAAAATGTCTAGAAATTTTACATCTCTGATCATTTATAATTGAAGCCATAATTTAAATGAGGTGAAACTGAAGACTTCCAAAAGCATTGAAAAGACTCAGATAAAAATATTTATTTTTATACTGTCAAAGTCTTTTTGTGCAGGAAACTGATAAAATACATATTTCCCACTAAAGTTCAAAACTCGGAAATGCATATTTTAACCCATTTCATCAAACTATCTAAGGCAACTAACCATTAAGGGGTCAGGCTGGATTTCCAAGGCCTATATAAACCTGAACACTTTAGCCATCCCCAAAGAATGACTGCAATTTACTGGGTTGATTTTCACATTTATGGCAGCACATCTTTTTGTTCACAGAATCTCTGAATTGCAAAGGTAGGTCTAACCACCAAACGTCTCTGGAAGAACTTTCTTAGAAGTGCTTTGAGAGTCCCAGATGTCTGGCCTTACCTCCTCCATGACATGGCCCATCCCTTAACCTCACTGAACAGCTCCTGTCACTGGACTCTTAGAAGACTGTGCTAGTCCTTCTGAATGGGGGGACCTTATCTCAACTCACAACTCTATCTGTTACTTCAAAAGCTACCTCCACCATCAGGCATTTCCACCTGCTCCGGACAGAATTAAGTCACTCCCTTCTCTCTAGTGCTGCTGCTATTTTTTCATGTTTATTTACAAGAATAAGGATAATTTTTAAAGTTATGGGAATTCTCTGTACTTTCTCAATCGTGTTGAACCTAAAAGTGCTCTAAAAAATAAAGTTCATTTGTCGTTCTCTGATTGGCTTATATCACTTAGCATAATGCCGTCCACATCCATCCATGCTGTAGCAAAAGGTAGAATTTCCATTCTTTTAAAAGAATTTATTTATTTATTTTTAGAGAGAGGAGGAGGGAAGGAGAAAGAGCGGGAGAGAAATATCAATGTGTGGTTGCCTCTTGCGCGCCCCAGCTGGGGACCTGGCCCATAACCCAGGCATGTGCCCTCACTGGGAATCAAACTAGCGACCCTTTGGTTCACAGGCTGGTACTCAATCCATTGAGCCACATCAGCCAGGGCAGATTTCCTTCTTTTTTTTTTTTTTTTACAGCTGAGTAGTATTCCACTGTGTAAATGTACCATAGCTTTTTTTAATCCACTTGTCTACTGATGGGCACTTAGGCTGCTTCCAAATGTTGGCTAATTGTAACTAGTGCTTCAATAAACATAGGGGGGCACTGGTTCCTTTTGATTTAGTGTTTTAGGTTTCTTCGGGTATATTACTAGAAGTAGAATCCCTGGGTTATAAGGTAAGAACAGACTAAAAGCTGTCAGAGGGGAGGGAAGTTGGGGGGCTGGCTGAGATAGGTGGAGGCATTAAGGAAAAACAAAACAAAACACAAACAAACAAAACCCTTATAGACCCAGGAAACAGTATGGTGATTTCCAGAAGGAAGGAAGGTGGGGACAGGTAGAAGATGGCAGAGGAGGGACAAATGGTGATGGAAGGAGACTAGGCTTTGGGTGGTGAACACACCACACAATATACAGATGATGTATCTATCATAGAAGTATGCACTTGGAACCTATATAATTTTATTAACCAATGTAACCCCAATACACTCAAAAAATATATAAAAAATAAAACTGACAAAAAGTTTATTAATTAAGAAAAGAGCACTACCTGGGGTTTTTTCTTATATCATCCAATTGGCCAACCACATGAGAAACATTGGTACGAATCATTTTAAAAGCAATTTCTTCTTCTCCCATGATTTCAAACCTAATTATCAAACATATTTAAAGAGTGTAAATATTTTATGTGGATATGACAAACAGATTTTCAGTAAGAAAAATATTTTATGAAACTTGAACAGACTCAGCATCCTCCGAATGAGTTAATCGTTCAATATTATGAAAGAAAACAATGTCACATAAATTTTAAAAGAATGCTTAATGAACTACTGTAAAGCTATGAGAATACCAGACTCTTACATTAATTGTTCTTAAACTAAACAGAGAGGAAATTGTGGGTCTACTTACCTGTATTTGTTTTTGTCCTTGTACGCTTTGTGGATTTTATCAGTTACTGGTTTACAGTTGGTTACTAGACTTTTAGTAACAGGTGGCTGGGAGAAAAGACAGACATTACAACGGGGCCAAGACTGTGGTTAGGCAAGTAAAGCATTCAGCCTGGGTGCAGAATTTAAGAGGAAACCAAAGGACTCGGTAATCAAGAATATTTCTAAAAATCAAATTAGCATACTATGGCCTGCAGGCTAACTGCCTGTTTTGGCGAATAAAGTTTTAAGTGACACATATCTGTGTTCTAACCCATGCCATATGCTAAACTAACCAACGCCTGATTGGAAATGCCTCTAGTTTGTCTACCTGTTCCACCAGCCCCTGGGCTGACCTGTCTCACCAGGAGCTGCTGCTGCTCATCACACTGTGTCTCCTCACAGGCAGGCCTTCATGGGCTCTCCGAGAACAAGAGTGAGGAACACAGTCCCCGAGTGCACAATGATTGCTAAATGAACGATTTCCTTCTTTTAGGAACTGTCTTATTAATTTACAAATGTCTTATCTGTAGTTAAGTATAAATTACTTATATATGGCTTGAACATTTGAAAGGTGGTAAAATCTTTTTTAAATAACATTTTATTCCGATTATAAAACCAAAAGTTTTCATTGTAGAAAATACCAGTATGAAAAAAGGAAATTGAAACCCACATATGATTTAATCTTTTGCCATTTCTATTACTTTTTGCGGTGTGTTTTATGCATGCATGACGGTATTTGGGAGTTTTCCATAGTTCAAATCATACTCTGTATATGGTACTGCCTTTTTTTCCCCCACCTAATTTTATCTTGTAAACGTTTTTCCATATAGCAGTAAATATTAATTGTAAGAATCACATTAATGGCTATATTATACCCTTCTTCCATCAATTCTAAATGTACATTTTCCCCCACTTCTCTGAAACTGAGATGCATCTGACAACAGTCTTACAATCATTTCAACTAAATGGCACTCCAATATCACTGTGTGTGAATCATCCACACCCCCTACTGGTCAGATCTAGAAAGTGCCGGCATCAAAGCAATTTAGCTTGGATGAAAGATGGTATTCAACGCGATTAGTATTTCCTTGGTTAATGTTTAACCTTTGGACAGTTCTCCCAAGCCTATTCGAATACTTCGGGGCTAACTTCTGCCATCCTTAGTGAATAGGAGTCTGCTTACAGAATATAAGCAACTAATCCCAATATAAGCTTAAAATCCATTAGTTAGGAAAAAAGATATTCTTTTTTTTTTTTAATTTATTTTATTTTAAATTTATTATTTATTTATCTTTTTAGAGGGGAAGGGTAGGAGAGAAGGAGAGGGAGAGAAATATCAATGTACGGTTGCCTCTCGTGTGTCCCCTGACGGGAACTGGCCTGCAACCCAGGCATGTGCCCTGACTGGGAATCGAACCGCGATCCTCTGGTTCGCAGGACGGAAAAAAGATATTCTAAAGCAAGATATAAAATATTCTGGATAATCTGTGCTACTTCTTTCCACCGAAGACATTTTCATGTAGATCCTGCCTATACTTTTTGAAATGCCATACAGAAATGGTGTAAATAGCACCCAATAAAGACATACTTTCTGTTTTACATAAAAGAACCAATGGTACTTACCAGATTGGGGTCATAGTATGCTTCCTGAGTTGGTGGAATGTTGCTGAGCTGAGTGATATTAGCAGGAAGCATTTTTGAGCAATTTATTAACATGTGCTCCAGACCCGTTAAATCCTAACAAAGCAAAAGGATAAACCTTCTATGTACATTATAAGTAATGACTGTGGCTTTAAAAATAAAAACTACATAGAAGTCTCCAAAATGTGTTTCAACGTTATCTTCAAAGAGAGTCTGACTATATGATTCTAAAGATAAAACATCCTATAAAGAGCAGAACGAGACAATGCGAATACAAATATTTCATCTTTGTTTCAAAGTAGACCATCCTGGACTGTGAGGCACCATTTTACACAAGACGGTCCAGGGGATCACCAGATGGGACGGCCTGCACTTAGATTCATCCTGCCCTCCCCATTAGTGAGTGTCCCACCCCGGGACTAACTAGGAGAGCCGTGGCAGAGGGCACTGTGCAGTACCACAAGCCTGGCTGAGATGTGCAGTCGGCCACCCCTGAATGAACTCGTCACAAGAACCTGACGTGCAGATAGGGTCTGGCTCTTCTCCAGACAACACAACAGCAATCCCCACTGCAAGCCTAAAAGAAGCAATCTCAGGAAATGTGAACTTCAAATTTGGTTTTTTAATTCTGGCACAGAAATAAAACTAGTTGTGAACACCTTCACTAAGAATTACTTTTACTTGCACTACACTGAAACATGTAGGAGAAAAAAGAGAAAGTACCCAAATGGAAAGTTTCATTAAAAAATGCAATAGAGGTTAGGGTAAAAGAATACAGCACCTGCAAGCTTAAAGGCAGGTCATGAATTCTGGTAGCTAGTGTTCGGATTTCTCTGTCAGACAGGACACCAGATTGGTCAGTATCAACTTCATCAAAAACTTGAGATATATTCAGTGGCTGAACTGCACTCATGAGGTAATAAAAATAGGAGAAGGCAAACTGCATATCCTCAGAGTGGCGCACTTTGTGAAATGACGTCTTGTCAAATTCTTCAGGGAACCTGCACAAATATAACCTATAATGAGTTTGTGATATTTAAAACATATACAGTAGAGTTAGCATCTTATTTTCCTTTCCACCTTAGACAATACCTGCAGCATGCTAGTCATCAAACATTAGAGTCGTAAATTTAGCTCAGCAAAGGTGTAAACTTCAGGCAGCCCTGGCTCTGGGCACATGCACGCAACCCAGACACAAGCCCAGACTTACATATCTTGCAATTCTTGCATAACTATTCGGTCAATCATATGAGGCATGTGGGCAGGGACTTTCCTAGATGTGAATCCGAACTTGCTGTTTAGAATTTTGTTTACATATCGGAGGGAATCTGCAAACGTATCTTTTAGTTGCCTGCCAGTATGTTTGCTGTCAGTAAAGTATGCCAATTGGGTTTTCAATGACTCTTCCTCCTGAAAAGAGAATTCCACGTAACACAGCATTATGTGTAGTATACAAGCATACTTTGGTTAATAAGAGGCAAAGGTGCCATTTTATATAATGTAATAACTAGTCACTGATGGTCCATGACAGGCAGATAAAATGAGGACCCTAAGAGGAGGACAAAACTAGACTTCAGTGAAAGTATCATCAACATTGGCTTGAGAAGAACAGCTGTGTGGTGAAGGTCTATTTATAGGATATTCTTCAAGGACTAGTCATTGAGCAGGACGTTTCCTAGCCGATTCAATGCGATATTTAGAAACCTTATTTACAGATAAATTTGATAGTACTTTTGATATGAAGTTATTTCTGCTGGTGATTTCAAGGCAGCAAGTACTTGAGTTTTGAACACAAGGATGAGGATACAAAACTGGTTTCACCATATAATCAAGTCAGTATTATAAAATGTAAAGAACCCTATCAGAATCAATAAGAGGCAAAACTGAATGAATTGGCAAAGAACACGAACACACTTCACATAAGTTAAAATATTTTTGCTTCTCAAACTGATAAAAATGTGAAGAGATTGGTAACAACTGGTGTTGGTTAGCTTATAGAGAAACAAGCAGTCTTACGTATATTGTTTGTAGAAATAGGAAGAGGTACAACATTCTAGCAGGGGTGGCCAACCTTTTGGCATCTCTGGGCCACACTGGAAGAAGAGTTGTCTTGGGCCATACATGAAATGCACAAACACTAATGAAAACTGGTGAGCAAAAAAAAAGGTTTTAAGTGAATTTACGATTTTGTGTTGGGCCGCATGAGGTCCATGGGCCACGGGTTGGACACCCCTATATCTAGTGGACATGTTTAAATCTTTGTGCACCTGACCCTTTAAGCTACCAATTCTACCTAGAGAAGTAGTACCTTCCTCAAGAGTAAGTTACATGTACAAAAGTATTTACTGTAACATTATTTGCACTTGGAAAACACTGGAAATAACTTGCAACTGTTAAAAAAGAACAACGGCATTGACTTGGGCAGTTTGCCCACGCACCAGGAGATCAAAAGGCAAGTGCAGGGCAGTGTAAGTATAGTGTAATTCCACTGCTGCCAAAACATAAACTACATGGTTTATATGTTTGTATCATCTATACACAAATACTGAAAGGACATCAACTGAACTACAATAGTAAGGATCTCAAGTAGGGCAATTAGGAAGGAGGAGGAAGACTTTTCTCTTTTTTACTGTATCATTTTTGCACTGCTTACAATTTTTGCCACCAGCCTATAGTGTTTTTGTAATTAACAAAAGGGGGCAGTGAGGAAAGAAACCCAGACGGGAACGCTGCAGTCACTCAACAATAAGTCAGTGCCTACTGCAGCAGGTGCAAGATATTTCCGAAAGACAATGACAGGAGTGAGACATAGTTCCTCTCTTCATCCACTTTTCTTCCAGCCTGACATGTACTCATGGGGGTGCTTTGTTCACCATCCAGCCTAGACCACAGGATGTTTCTTGGTCTATCAATTCTGACTCATCCTTCAAAGGTCAGCTCATGGGGTACTTCCTCAAGGATGCCCTTTCCTGATGGCTCTCTGCAAAGTTAAGGAATTTTCCCTTTGGACTCCTTACCTACACCTCAGCAGAGACACTAGTCCCACTGCCACATACTCGCCTATGGATCTGTCTCCCAACTGCTCTTTGAGTCTCCACTAGCAGTGACTGACTGTGCTCTAATCATCTTGCCTTCCCCAGCAGTCAGCAGAGTGACGGCACTCAGGAGACGTACAAATGCCACCCCAGCCCTGTGGAGGCCACGGTACAGGAAGGAGAGCCTGCCAGCTTAGAGGCTTGGCTCACGCTGACTTGCTGTTGTGATGCTAGGGAAGCAAATGAATTTCTCTGCCCCTCGGTTTGGTCATCAATGAAGCTGGAAAAATGTCAAATCTGACTTGTACTATGTATGCAAAAGCATTTCTTGAAATGTTACTTGGGGTATGTCCCTGGCTGAATCCCTTGCTCATTCACCCTGAGGCTGTTCTCTAAGCTGTCACATGGGGATGAATGGTAGCAGAAACCATTACAAACTCTTTTTATTGTTAGGTCCATTGAGAAAATTAAATGAAACCATGTATGAAAAGCTTTTAGCTCACTGACCAGCACAGGGGAAGTGCTACTAAATAAATGGTAGCTATTACTGTAATATTATCACTTACAAGGTTATTTATTTTTCCTGAGCATGAGAAGGAATAGGGCTGGGTGTAACTTACATCAAGAAGATCTTGAAAATACTTTTTTTTCTCCCATGGCAAAAACCCCAGGTAACTGTCTGTGTAATGCTGCAGTTTTCTTCCAGGTAGCACTTCATTACCAAGTAAGTGATTTTTAGCACTGTCCTCCATTCTGTTTTGCTCTTGTTCTTTCCCCATGATTGCCTTTTCTCTTGGCGCATGTCTTTCCAGTGGAACAACCAGAGAAGAGAGCTTTTCTTTTGACACACTTCTGCCTCCTCCTTTTTGGGTCTGAGTTTCAGATCTAAAGTGTGCTTTGGTTTCCGTGTCCAGCAGTGGAGTCTGACGCTGGTAGTGGGCATTCCCTTTTACTGTCCCTGCTGGAAAAGTGGATCTCTGTAATCTTTCAGATGCTCTTAAGCTGTTCGGCAAGGTGCTTTTGTGAAGTTGTGTTACCAGTGGGGCCTCCAAATTCTCATTCCCTCCATCTGTTATGATAGCTTGGTTCGTTTTTACTTCGGTATCCTGTGAGTTTACCAGAAACGACTTCAGCAAGGCTGACTTGGACAGGTTGTACCCTTTCATAGTGATGTCTCCACGTTCCAGTTGCAAATCCAAGTTCTTGAGATGCAACTGGGCCTCTTTTGGAAGGAGTGAAATATTTACCAGGGGAATTTCCACCTCCTCTTGGGGTCTCCCTGTTGTATTAACATCACGTCTCTTAATCTTTGGGGAACGTTTTTCTTCAGGAATATCTTCAAATGGGATTTCCGCCTCCGGAAGTGGTGTGACGGGGCTAACCAAAGCTTGGTATGACCTCTGGGTAGAATTCAGTTTTGGTTCCTCTCTTGTGTCAACCTCAACTGCTATCTGGATTTTGAACTCTTTGTCATTTTTACTTTGAAGTGTGAGATTAAAATGTATTGTGGTTGCATTCATTCCACTGTGCATTATGAGGTGGATGGTTTTCCACTTATTGGCTATAGAAGCATGTCGAATTATTGGGTTGTCACTGTAGGCGCCTTCAATTCCCCTTTTGGCTATTTCTGCAAAGCTGAAATAAGGCAGGCATTCACCTTTTGGAATAACATAGTGAGTCTGGTTTGGGAGCAGAGTTACTTTATATAATTCATGAAAATGATCTAGAGGGAAAAAAGACAAACATGACTTTTAAAAAACTAGCCATTTGCCCCTCTTTTGCTTTAATTCTTAGGGTTTGAGTTTTCACTGTCTAACAGTGACTTTAAATGGACTTCAAAGGAATCACAAATTCTACACAAGAACTACCGGTATGGGGCTGCTTGGACTGTGTGAGGTCATTGTTGTCATCAACGTGGAACACTTGCTGAGTCTGACTCACTACCAAGATACGGCAGGGTGCCTGACCACAGATTCCAATGATCAATTTCCATCTTTTTGTCCATTAGAGAAAATACAATTTTCTGCCAAAAGTGACCTCTGTTAGTTAGTTCCAGTATTCAAACAGTCCTTATTTAATAAATTATTGGTCTTCTATTATTTTCAAATTAACTCATCATCTCTCATATTTTCAACTAAGGTAAATCAGCAGAGTAAAAAAAAAAAAAATCAGACTGGAGTAATAAGGGAAAAGATGCAGCTTTCGTATTTACTGTTTTGTAAAGGTGTGTGTCCTTCTCTTACTTTTAACTTACAACTAGTTTGGATGCAAGGCTGGGAAAGAGATACACAGAGAATAGTTACTTCAAATAAAAACAATGAGCCTAAACCCTCTCTACTGGCCAAGGATTTTTATCCCCTTATCCTTAATACATTTTTATGACAATAAATATACCTTGCCCACAGTCACCAGCATCAAACCCACAGGACAAGACATTGCAGGCTTGGTCACAGAACTTATCAGCGAGCCAGGAGTTTGCACACCCTTGATTACAGTAAGAGACACTGTTTATTCCTCCTCCAAACTGCCAGGGCTGTCCAACTCCAATACTGCCGGTTCCCCCGCCTCCTGCACCATAGCGACTCCCTCCGCTGTTGCCTGTAGAGAGAGAAGGACAACAGAATCTTGCTGTGCTTATAAGCTAGGAAAAAAAAAAAAAAGACAGCTCCTTATTTCTTCACAGTTGTTTTCAGTATTGATGCATGACTCAGTCAGAAAGGGTTCAACCCAGTCCTTAGCAGAACAGTTCATGCAGCTTAAGAAAAAAAATAAACTGACAAGGGGACATCACCAGACAATAGGCTGGGTAACTTACTAGCTGTGCAACCTAGAAGTGTGGGCCTCAAACTTTCTCAAGAGGGTGCATGTAGATGTGGATGGAGGAGCGGGGAAACGGGGAGAGATTACTGCAAACACTGTCACTGTCAGAACTGCCCAAAACCTGTCCTCGTATGGGTGCTAACTTCGTTATCCACTGTGAATGTCCTATTAGGGCTGAGTTCTCTGGACCACACAGATCCCTTCTGCACATCTGTGCTCTCTCCCTGCAGCTGCTTGTACTTTTCAAAAGTGCCTCTGGCAGGTCTGAGTGAAACACAACTTGAAGTTTTCTTTCCTCCAACACTTTCCAAATCTGTTTCCTCATATGGAACATGGCGATGCTATCTGTGCACGCACTCTCTCTTTCTTAGGTGACGAAGAAATTAAGATGGATAATGGATGTTTCATAAATTTAAATTCTTTATAAACTGAAAGGCAACAAATAAAAGTAAAAATCTTGTTATCAACAAGTCCAAACATAAGCATGTAAGAACAAGAGAAGAGATGCCGAGGAGAAAACACATGTATTTCTTTTGTATCCACATCATTCACTGACCCACCAGCACTGGCTGCCATGAGCTCCTATAAAATAGTTACAGCTGTTCTTGCTCTTGACCTTACATAACTAAAGGTAGTCCTGATTTTCACATTTTCAAGTGCAGGGCCAGTGTGGGAAAATGCCCTCAACAATGGATAATATGAATAAACTGGACCATACAAGGGCACCAGCATCATCTCCAAAGAGTCTATGGATTATTGATTATTTTAATACATGAAAACGTTGAATTCACTGGACACATTCGATAATGATTAGCAATGAAAAACTTCCATAAACAGAAGCAAATTATATCTGAACAGAGCCTCACCAGAGCAGTCACCGCCATCCCAATCACAGGCTGAATTGTTACAAGCCTTGTCACAATAGCCGTCCTTAATCCAGGAGCCTGGGCAGCCCTCGGCACAGTTTGGCACAGGCCATGTCAGGTAAACCTGTGAGAAAACCAGAGAAAATAGAAAACAGGTTCTGATGCTTTTTCCTCTCAAATCAGAATTCCTTTAAAAAAAAAAAAAGGAACCTCTAGAAAAGGTTGGTATTTTCTACAGGCTGATGGCATTCGTGTGGCATACTTTGCCTTAAGTTCTGCTCCTTTGACAATTCTTACTGAGCACATCTCCTCTGTTCATTATTCAAGGAAAGCAGACAAGGACTCAGTTCGTGGATTTGTTTCTCACACCATGGTTTTATAATATATTCTGAATGAAAGGGCAATGCGTCAGACTTAAATGGGAGCACAAATGCGTACCAAAGTGGCGGAAACTATACTACGCGAGTCACTACCTTTCTGTGACAACTGTCATTAACTCCTGAGTGTATGTGCATAATCTTGTATCGTGGCTGAAAAAAACAGCTGATGAACTCTAAACGTCCTTCTCTACAAGCACAAGGTTCTGTGAGAAGTTAACCAGCCCAGCAATCTGAGTTGTGAGCTCACCTGCTTTCACGATGAGTCATATGGTACATGGTGACTTTTTAAATAAAAATAACTTTTAAAAATATGCTCTCTTTTTCAAGTCTGCATGCCTTTAGACATTCCCTCTATTTGGAATCCAACTTCTACTTGTTCTTCAGAGTTCGTCTCAATTCAGATGAATAGGGAATTCTTCCCTATTGCTGTCTGATTGCAACCTCACGTGCTCCCACTGCTCAGCACCCAGAGCACACCTGCCGGCATGGAAATCACTGTACAGGTCACTGATTTTGTGTGTCTTCCCTGTCAAGCCACAGCTCAACTCTGCAGCACTACAAGCTAACGCAGGGGAGGCCACAGAACAGGGGCACAGGGCAATGAGCACCCTGGGATGGCATAAACAGCAGCAGGAAAAGGAGCTTTGTGCAGTCAGCACTTACAGTGGCCGAGTTCTATCGTAAGCTTATGGCGATTAAGTCTCTAGCTTATCAATGAATATCTTCCTAATGATGCTACAAGGGTATTCCTATTTCCTGCAGCAGGCACACAGAAAACACAAAGGGTCAGGTCATTGCCCAGGACCATCCTGAACAGTTGGCTCCTGGGTCTGTGCTCATTACCACTTCTCCGTCCTGCCTCCCAAAGCCAAGGTGAGACCAGGTCCGATAAGATTTCATCCACATCTTTAAGCTGAAAATTGAGCTAACTTTCCATGTCAGTCACTTTGCTGACACTGTAACCACAATTTTGTGTTTCATCATGATTTTGTTTTTTCTGATGTCATTGCAGAAAATTTATTTATTTATTTTAATCCTTACCTGAGGACATGTTTATTAATTTTATTTATTTTTTTATCCTCACCTGAGGACATTTTTTTCATTGATTTTAGAAAGAGAGGAAGGGGGAAACATCAATGGGAGAAACATTGATTGGTTGCCTTCCATACACGCCTGGACAGGGAACATGCAACCTAGACATGCGACCTAACTGGGAATTGAACCCGCAACCTTTTGGTTACAGGACGGCACTCCAACCAACTGAGCCACACTGGCCAGGGTGTAGTAGAAAATTTAGAAGTTCAGGGAAAAATAGGGGGTTCTCAGAGTCTGAGAATGTAGGCAAGTGAAAAACTACTAGGAAGTACTTTTCTGTCTCCCAAATTGTAACTCTCCTGAGCTTAGCACTCAAAAATACTTATTTGATCAAATCTGAATAGTATATATACTGATTCCTGATTTCCCATTGATAATGTCCAAGTGCCTTCCAAGGCATCCCTTCCTCTTAGCTACTCACCTTCTGACCTTTGGAGTGACTATAAAAATCATCTGGCCAAACATCCTTCCCAAACATGACATCGTCATTCAGGTAAATAAACTTCTGGGACAGTCCTTTGATGCGATGAATGTGACTTTCAATAGCTGGTGAACTAAAGGTAGGCAAGTGGCTCGAGTTTCGAAAAACATCCTTTTAACCAAAAAACAAACAAACAAACAAAAACACAAGAGAGCAAGAGGGTGAATAAGTGTTTTTTCTTTCATTTTTGTTTTTGGAAGGAAAGAAGGCAAATGGAAGAATTAAAGGAAGGTGGAAATGCAGGTTAGGAGGGTGAAAGGAATGAAATTAGGAGAAAGTAGAAGAATAAGAACAGTGAAAGACAGAAAAAAACCTCAGAGCCTTGTGATATATGGAGGTCACGTACCTGGTGTGTTACTATTGTTACTCGAGGATTATCAAGGTTCAGCCAGGACGGAATCTGCCCATTGGTGACAATGAAAATATTCCGAACCCATGGCGCATGCCTCTCAATAGATCTCAGTGAGTATCTCAGCTCTTCGTTATCTTCAAAACGGCTGGCAGAAACATCTTCATCCTGCTTAGACTGAGAAAAACATTTGGTGCATGAAGACGCAAAACACCCCTTCAGTCACACCTCCTCCTCTGTCTCTCCCCGTGCCCTCTCGGTTCTCAGGGTGCTCTGGCCGACTTTTAAAGAGCCAGTCTTATAAGCCAGTCAGAGAAAGACAAGTACCATATGATTTCACTCATATGTGGAATCTAAGGAACAAAATGAACTATCAAGCAATACAGAGACAAACCCATAGACAGAGAGTAGGCTGACAGCTGTCAGGGGTATGGTGGGGAGGGCTTGAGAATAGAGAGATTGAAAAGAAAATAAACTCATGGACGTGGGAAGCAGCATGGGAATTGCCTGGGGAAGGGGTGCAGGAGGGAGAGGAGAATATAGGAAGGATACAGTAAATGATGATGAAAAGAGACTTAATTCGGGGTGATAAACACACGATACATTCAGATGACAGATATGTTATGGAACTGTGCACCTGAAACCTGTGTAATTCTGTTAACCAGTATCGCCCCAATAAATTCAAAAAGAAAAAGGGGGAAAAAAGACCTCGTCTTACTTTTAAACATTATGAAAACTGCGAAAGACTCAGCATAGTTACAGCAGCAAAAATACACAGCATTTCTTTAACACACTTTTTAGAAAAGGTTCTTGGATCTGATTCTAGGTCACTTCAGTTAATATTAACAGATAGCAACGAGTAGAAAAGTAGAAAAGTTCCAATCAAGTCCTCTTCCTTCTTCGAACACAGTGAAGTGATTTATAAATCATCAACAACCTGAACAGGTTCAGGTTTTAAAAGAATCTTGGCATCCCTTACCTGGCTGATGGCACTCAGATCCCATAACAAATACGCAGGACTTATGGTCAGTTCTTTCCCATCAATGGTCATGTTCTTCTTGGTCTGCTTACTCAGTTCTTGGAAATCTTTAGGGTTGTTCAATTTCAGAAGTGCTACACTGGCCTCTGAGTACAGCTGCAACTGTAAGATAACAACAGGGTTAGCGGCTGAAAAACAGCCCTAAAGAAGAGACACCTTGAAATTCCCGTCTGATCTATAAACTTTAAACATATATATGACACAGACTATATGCATATATTACATATAGTATACATCTAAATATATACTGTAAATAAAGATTAAAAGTTTCTCTCTCTCTCTCTCTCACACACACACACACACACACACACACACACACACACACACACAGCAAGCCAATGTCACCAAAAAAAGAAAATCTGAACAGGACAGTTTTCCCAAGTGAATGGAACAAAGTAGGAATTAAAAACAAGAAGGAGTGGCAGGGGCTACGGCAAACAGGACATCTCAGGCCCCACCTGAGAGATGCAGCCCACTACTCAGTGCCACCCGAGCTGCCAGATCTCCTGAGAGGCCAGAATCCTTGAGTGTTACATGAAATCTCCTAATTTCCTTTTTTTTTTTTTTTAATTAAAAAAAAAATGTAATCCCTGGCTGGTGTGGCTCAGTAGATTGAGTGCCAGCCTGCAAACCAAAGGATCACTGGTTCGATTCCCAGTCAGGGCACATGCCTAGGTTGTGGGCCAGGTCCCCAAATGGGGGGCACGCAAGAGGTAACCACACATGGATGTTTCTCTCCCTCTCTTTCTCCCTCCCTTCCTTCCCCTGTCTCTAAAAATAAATAAATAAAATCTTTAAAAATTTAATTATAGTTTACATTCAATAGAAACCTCCCAATTTTCAATGCTGGCTCAAAGTTTTGATTGCCATACATTCCAAAAAAAGACGTCTGGTCACCAGTTTGTGAGCTGTGTCTAGAATATTACCAGTCTGCTTACAATGGAGGAAATCCCTGCATGTAACCTCACTGGAACTGGTGGGGAGGATGTCGGCCAGCAGGGCCTCCAAATGGCCTTTGTGTCCCACATCTACAATGAGTGTCTTGGGCAGAGCTGACTGACGTGCTTCTGGAAACACATTTGTGGGCAAAGCATTCGAAGTAATTATAAATATAAGTGGAAACATTATAAGCATCATGCATTTTTTTTAAATTTATTTTTAGAGAGAGGGGAAGGGAGGGAGAAAGAGAGGGAGAGAAACATCAATATGTGGTTGCCTCTTGCACACCCCCTACTGGGGACCTGGCCTGCAACCGAGGCATATGCCCTGACTGGGAATCGAACCTGCGACCCTTTAGTTTGCAGGCCAGTGCTCAATCCACCGAGCCACACCAGCCAGAGCTCGACACATTTTATAAACAGGCTTCCCCACCTCTACCCAAATCCACACCACCCTTGATCTGTTTATGTTCTAAGCCTATATCATACAATTTCCCATGAAAAAGGCTTTCAGAACTTAAAAAGGCAGAGAGAGGACTGAAAACCACTAACCAAGGATGACAAAATCCTTCTGCTGAACTAGCTCTTCTAACACAGCCCATGGTCTTCTTTTCCAATTCATAAAACAGAAGCAAACACGAAGTCTGATGGGCTCAGACTAAGCTCTTGTATTTGTGACAGGACTATACTTAGCTCATCTTTCAAAAGGTTCCTGAGTTTATGTAGGCCCCAAAACTAGAGGTTAGAGTTTGAATTTTATTTGCATCTTTCCACCTTTTCATTACATTACGTAGGCCATTAACTCTTTCCAGAAACGGTGTGGGGGTGCATGTGTGTGTATGGGGGTGCATGTGTGTGTACGTGCTTGCATGTGTACTGTCTTCCTAACTGCTGTCTTTCACCCTGGCAGTGCCTGGCAGGTACTGAGCGCTCACTACAGGCCAGCCCTTACTGATGTCACCAGCCCGCCTCAGTGTTGGGGCAGATGGGCTGGAGGCCACGCAGGGCAAATATTCTCCTATCTGGGAACCTACAGTCTCACTACCCACTCCGAGCCTCCCCTGCTCCCTCTTTACCTCCCACCGTGGCTCCCACAGCACCCTGAGGGATCCCTGGAGTGTACAAATCACTATTCTAGGAGAAATAAATAGATTACTTTCACAGTCTAATTTAATTTAAAATTTGGGGGAAATTTTATATTATCCTTATCTTAATATTTTCTTACAAACTGCTTTTATCCTGGAAAACTATTTTAAAATTTCATAGACATTTTCCTAAGGTCACTATACAATAACTGGAAGAGAGATGAAAAGTAAAGAGCCTAAGGGAATATTTGTTTATGAAAAAGATTTTCTGCTACCACAATCTACTAAGTTTTTAGTATTGAAAAAGGTGGGGAGAAAATATCCCGTGCCAGCCACTAGGTGGCTCCCCAGTCCTGGACACCTTAATGACTTTTCCGGAGACAAGAGGTGGCAAGGAACCGTGGTTGTGATGAGGGCCGAAGGCTGGAGTTCTAGTCTGGGCCACTGTGGACAACTACCTCCATATATAGCTTCTTACCCAAAATTACAAGTTTACCTAAATTCTTAAAATCATAAGTTTCTCAAAGAGAGAACAGCTGGACACCTACCTAGTCCCTATGGACTCACCAGGGAGGGACATGTTAGCATGACTGGGAGGTAAAGCTTTGCTATTTTTAAGCGACTGACATTTCAGGATGTTTGTTACTGGTTAGGCAAAAAACATGCCAGCTAATACAACCGAAAAACAAATTAGCTCCTCCCAGTAAAGTGACAACTCAAAACTACTAGGTCTTAGTATGTCCTGGTGCTTTTCTAAAACTGAAATTAGCTCCAGAGTTACTTGTTTAATCTACTTCAGATTTTATTTTAGGAATACAACCAAAAGAAAGAGAGCCAAGCTGTAAGAGAGCAGGTACATAAGACAGTTTCAAGGAAGTCACTAAAAGGAGAGGCATTGATACAATATTATTACAAGTTATTATGACCTTGAACATGCCCTAAACAGAGAGGTCTGAGGGGGCAGAGTCGACGCAGGACAGTGTGTTGTTCCCACTCGGCCCGCACTGTCCTTCCTGCTGAAACAAATGACTTGGTCAGCCTGAAGGATCCCGGGAAAGCCTCTTCTTCATTGAAAACTTCCCAAGTCTCCGATCCACACAGACCTCTCCTGTCTCCAAACGCCAACGCCAAGTCTATACTACCCTTCTCTATACCGAATTCTATACTATCTTGTTTTGTTACTTAAACACTTATTACGCAAAGGTACTGCCTCCAAAAAGAGATTATAAATAGCCTGAGGACAGACCCATGTCCTCCACTTCATTTGCACACCCACGTGGCAACCACTGTCAAAGAATTAAGCCAAATGTGAGAACTCACTAGAGAGCCTTGGGAAGATTTTCCACCTGCTCTAGTATGTATTAAAGAAGGAACAAAACCAAAAATAAAAAAAAACAAACAAAAAAATACCATAAATGAAAATGTCTAAAAACACAGCAAGATTTAGAGTGATCTGAAAATAAAGGCCAAGGGACAATCTAATTTTTCAAAAGGTAAATTCTGTTTCCATTACATACAAAAATTCTACAGATAAATTCCGGGCAATTAATCAGCTCACAAAAGAACTCACCTCAAGGTGTATCGAACTAGAAAGGCTTTAACAGAAAAGACTGATTTATAAGATTATAATCCAGAGTCACATTTTTATAAATTCAAATCTATTATCTTGCAAATGAAACCAATTTCAAGTCCCACCTCCTGGGGGTATAGGGGTGAGGATTCTGGTTTTGCTCTAAACAGAGTAATGAAGGCAAAATACGGTTGTAGAAGAACAACCACAGTACTACAAACCTAAAGTGCCTCCTCTGGATAATCATACTGCTGAGCCCCTTCCCTTTATCTTCCAAGACTTTCTGTGCGGCGGGTGTGTTTCGTCACAGCCTTTCTCCATGCTCATTCTTCAACAGGCATTTCTGGAGTGGCTGCTTGACTTGCCAGGCCCCCCAAAAATCACTGAGGGTACAAAGGTGAACAGGTAGTACCTGTCCTCAGATGCTTGCAGCCCAGTGAGGAGTCCCTGGGGCAGAAGAGAGCTCTAGATAGTACAGGCCTCCCGGAGGAGACTGGGAGGGCAAAATGGTTCAGCTGTTCAGGCCCAAGGCCCAACGGCCCTTTCCTCCCACATACCACAAAGCGCCCTAATGAAACATACCCCAAACTGAGCCCTGGGTTTCCTTCCTAAAATGTTTCTTCTCCCACTGAAGCTCTGAGTGTGGTCAATGCCATCACTCCCATCTTCCCCAGAAACGTCCACTTCCCCTTTCATTTTTCCTTCCCTCTCCCCCCCAGCTAATAGTAAGTCAGCAGGTCATGTAGAGGGGCTCTCGCAGATGTTTCTGGAACCATTCTCATCACCGCACCACTGACAAAGCACTTGCTGAAGCCAAATGGCCTGCTGGGCTGGGGCAGCAGTGGTTAAACTGGTTTCCCTGCCTCCAGACTCCTCTTGCCTAAGCTCTGTCTGCTACACTTCCCTTGCTGTGTTTCTTAGAAGGGGAGCCTCCACCTCCTAAAGAAGTTCCCTGCCTCCAAAACAAAGTCCAGGCTCTTTACCAGCAGATCTTTCTCAGTCTGGCCTCAATCTACCTTTCCCATCTGAATACCAGCAAAAACCCTGCCTGGGCTCTGGCCTCCAGGAACACTTGCCCTGACTTTCTACAAACACCACTGATGTGCAAGCCTCCAGCCCTTTGCTCAGGCTGCTCTCTCTTGCGGAAATGGTCTTTCCTACTTCCTTCCCCACTGAGAGAATGGCTGCTCTGCTCGGGAACAAGGTAAAATGCTTCCTATTCTGCAAAGCCTGCCTTGCCCCCAGTGCACCTAAAACCCAGGTGTTCCCACAGCACCTTCTATCTGTAAACACATGTAGAGGTGATCACACCCAGAAATTATTTAAGTGCTTTTATTCACTCAGTTATCCTTAGCACAGTCCCTGGCACCCAGCAGGCGTTTAGTAAGCACTCCCTACATGGACTGGAAACCCAATGACAGGGAACTTCATTCTCATGGCACTCACAATAAAACCGGGAAGCAGAACCTAAGGAAAGAGTCACCTGAAGCACTGCGCTCCAGTGCTGACACAGACCTTCTATTCTTCCTCTTTCTCATTTTCTCTCTAGCCTCCAAAAAGTCTTAATCCTTGAAGTTGACCGCAGGTGTGACATCATGAAAATGACTTGCCATGAACATTATGGATAATTAACTTGACCCTCGAAGAGGTGCTGGCCTCCACCAAGATGAGTCTGAGAATCTCAATAAATCTACCAACAGGTGACTAAACGGTGGAAGGTGGTATCACCATGCACAGAGACTACTGGTACTCCCCGTCTGATTCAAGTTACTACCCCACCTTAGCTCCATACCACCCAAAAAGAGTTTGCTAAGCGGTTGACCATGGGGCAGTCAAACCTGAGCAGAGAATGGAGCAGTGCCATGAAACTTCTTTCCTTTAAAAATTTATTACAATTGTAATTACATACACAGAATCAAGAATGTCATTGTTTCTGCATAAGAAATTTGAGCCAACAACCAAAAGTAAAGATATACTTAAAACCAACAGCTAGGAAGCCAAGTAGCCAAACAAACATGGCTGAAATCAATGTTAAACTATGGTTTTATCTGCCCAAATCAGCACTAAAAATAACTCAGGGAAGGGAGGAATATAATATCTATTTTCAAATAGCTGCAGATTAAGATATAATTCAACCCTAATCTAGCTGGGCACTATCATATTTTCAGGTACCATAGCAAAGTTATGGAGGAAAATATTAAAAAAACATAAATGTCACTCATAGTATCATCATTTACAAAGATAACACAATGTGTCTTAAAACAGTGCAACATGGGAAAAAAGAGTTGGGAGAAAGCATATAAAAAACATGGTCAAGACAGGGACTATGTAAGAACCCCCCGATCACAGATCCCCCCACCAGTACGTCCAGCTCTATCCTCACCTCCAAATTGTTCAATAACGTCAACAGGAACAAGGTATAAATATCGGTAAGCTAAACACAGTTGCAAAATTGAAAGAACATTTCTTTGTCATATCAAGAAAACCAGGTCCCAGCAAATTCGGAGCCAAGAACTTTATGCCCTCTCTTCTAAGAGAACAGATATCCACATTTTACCACCGGCAAGATTCTGACAAACAGCAGGCCTCTTTTTTTTTTTTTTTAAGATTTATTTATTTATTCATCAATGTGAGAAAGAAACATCAATCGGTTGCCTCTTGTACACACCCAACTGAGGACCAAACCCATAACCCAGGCACGTGCCCTGACCAGGAATTGAACCAGCCACCTTCCACCTTGCAGGACAACACCCAACCAACTGAGCCACACTGGTCAGGGCAGACGGCAGGCATCCTGACATAAGGTCAAATGAAAAGTATACCCACATGAACTGTGCCCTAAATCAACTAGGCAAATGGCTCTGAAAACAATAAAGGTTAAGGAAAAGGCATGTCACAGGTCACCCTCCAAAGTCAACTTTAACAAACAGCATCACTGGTCAAGCATGAGGAGTTAAAGTTTAAATCCTAAATACATTAATGGCTCAACTAGCTATTAATGAATGGAGGTTTCACATTATCAAATGTTCCAAATACCTGAAGCCCACTCCCTGTGAATGAAAGCTCTCAATAACTACACAGGGTGGGGCCTGTGAGCACTCACTACACGGGTGATGCCCCCATATCCTCCTTCCAGGCTTCCATTTCCTTACACTGTAAGTGCCATTGGGTCTTTGTCTTTTTGTCCATGCCTATATCCTAGCCAGTATAATAGAACCTGACACATGGTAGAAGCTGATTCGTTAAACAAATGATCCTGCTTCTATCTAGGAAACCAGCAAACAAAATAAGACTCTTACAAATTTACCCAAATTAAGAGTAAGCAGTGACACCGGGGCCAGATAGCTCAGCTGGTTAGAGCATTGTCCAGATACGCCAAGGGTGCCGGGTTTGATCCTTGGTCAGGGCAAGACAAGAAACAACCACTGAATAAATAAGTGGAACAAACAGATGTTTCTTTCTCTCTCTCAAATCAATTTAAAGAAAGAGTAAAGAGTAAGGATCTCCTATAAACAAGGGGGCATCTTCATCACAACATACTGTGGCAGAATAGAAGCCCTCTCTTTGGTTCTTATGATAGTCAGTTATCCTTTGAATGAAATGAACCACAAGAGAAGAGCCATGCATTCAGTGAGACGTTCTATGCTGGCTGCTCTACTTTCCAGGCTCTTACCAGTTTTATTTTAGAAGAAAGATTTTCTGGCAATTTTGTTCTTAGTTGGTTTGTTTCCTTGAATGTTGGTGGAAACCCACTCAGGAAAGCCAAGTCTTGCATTAGCACTAGCCCAGGCACTTCTTTATCTGTTGTCTAAAATAAAAGTGGGTAAAACACAACTCACTTTCCATATCGTAAGGCTGGTGGAAACTAGCAAAGATCTACTGTATCACATGAGCTCCAAAGTAAGAATGAAGGTTACTTAAACCAACGTGCATTAATACTAATGAGCTAGCTTTAGAGAAAAAGTAAACATTAAAAAGCCTCTCGAAGTAAAACAGCTTTATTACTCATTCTTGCACTCTGGTCTACTGTAAAGACAAAGTTAATTTAAAATAACATACCAAATAGCCCCTCCAAACTGTCTGTTTGCTGTTTCCCTTGAACATTTCAGTGTGGGCATCTTCAACTACAATAAAGAATAAAATTAACAAGCCTATTAATGAATACTTAACTGTAATATCTGGCAGGACATTGTACAAAGCATTCTGAGAGCTGTTAAAATAGTATAATACACAGTTTCAAAAAAAGGAAATTCGAGGAGACAAAACCCATCCAACAAAAGGGGATCAATGTAATTCAGTGCCTAATAAATGTGACATTTCGCAGTACTGAAGGAGAGATCGTGTGGGCAGCAGACTTGGAGATGGCAGACAATTTGACAGAAATCACTGCTGTAGGAACAAACAGAAGGGGGCTCTTGAAAGCCAGGCCAGTGGCATTTAGATTAACAGCAGGGACACATTGTAGACCCTAGAGTTCCTCAGGAGGCACAATGAATTCAGGTAATGCTGAAAAGAGCAGATGAATGTGGCGGGATGGGGGGCGCTGGGAATGACACAGCCCACCTGGCAGAGGTTTCTAAAACCTCAAACTGGCTGCTGACATTTGGGGTCATGGAAAACAGGAGAGAGGTCAGATGGGTAGAATCCTGACCTTCAAAATGGGCACAGAAAGTCAGTTCTGCACACTAGCCTGGCAAGATGGATGTCAATCCCGGATAAGGGTCTCAAATGTCCCATAAAAATAAACTTGGTGAGCAATGAAGAAAAGTAAAGTTTCTGTAACATACTGTTTATCTTTAAAACAAGCACTATGAGTTCATTATGAGTAAGTGTATCAGATGCACACCTATGTCTATCTCTTTCTCTCTCACCAATGATGCGGTGGGTTCTACACTGATGGATCAGATAATTCTTATAGATGCCGTGTATGTATTTGTACATAATCCCAGCAACGTAGCTAACGACATCTCATACCATCTTTATGGGTATAATGGAAATACACAGGCTAGATCTCAAGTTGTATGGGTTATAATCAATTCTGACTGGACAGTGTGAAATTACAAAGCCACAGTCAACCTAGAGAGAGGTTTCAGAGGTCTGCCATAGGTTCTATCTTGTTCAACAATCCATTAAGGTTTTGGCAGATACAGAACACATGCTTGTAGGGTGCGGATTTATATAAAGTTGACAGAGAAGCTATTATCCTGGGTAACAGACTAAGGGTTCTCCTAGTTCTTATTATTTAGAACAATGAGCCCAATCTAGCAAAATAAAATCTCCTACAAAGGTAAGATTTTTAACCGGGTACCAAAAACCATCCACACAATCACAAATTAAAAGAGGTATTTGAACATTAACACATGCAAGTTTTTTCAAAACTTAGGGGTTTTAGTCGATAGTGACTTTAGTATGAGTCCTCAATGTGCTATGGCCCCACTGAATTTCAATCCCAATTTTGTGCTGTTAAACAGAAGAGTACTTAAAATAAGAAAGGTAATACTCCCCAACACTGCCCCACCAGAAAACCCAGAATCCAACCACTTCTCACCACCACTCCGATCCAAGCCACCTTCCCTCCTGCCTGAATTAGTTCAACGTTTGCCCCTCCCCCAGTCTACCCCACCACCACAGCCAGACTGACCCTTCTGGAACGCAAGTCAGATCACATTACCCCTCTGCTCAGTGCCCTCCAATGATTCCTCATCAAACCTGGTTACAGGCAAAGTCCTTGTCATGGCTGCCAGGGCCTACACCGTTTGGCCCTGTTATTTCTCTAGCTCACCTCTTGTCCCCTCTTCCCTTGTTCACTCTCTTCCGGCCACAGCAGCCTCCCTGCTCTTTTTCAAACAAGCCAGACACACTCCTGCCTCACAACCTTTGCACCGGCTGTCCCACTGTACCTGATTCCCTCCTTGCTCACCTTCTTCAAAGTTTCACTCAGAAATCACCTTCTCAGTGAATCTGCCCCGATCACCCAATTTCCCCGGCTTAATTTTTCTCTACTGCACTTATCTTCTACAAATAATACATTTATGGTCTGTCTCTTTCCATCAAAATGCAGACTCGATGAGATTTTTTCCCCCATCTGCTCTCTGCTGCATCTTCAGCGCTGTGAACAGTACCTGGCACACAGTATGTACTCAATAAACATTTGTTACACGAATGGTCAATTTGCAGAATGATCCACACTGAAACAGAATCTTCAATTCCAGCTGACGCACTTTGAAAGTAATAGAAACTACAAATCATTCTGAGAACAGCAAAGTAGGACACAACCAAGCCCCTAAGACACAGCTAAAGAAACAAGAATGAAAAGAAATGGCATATGGGAAAAAGATCACATTAGTTCTGTAGAACCGCAAGGGGTACAAACTGAACCAGTGTGAGAAACCTGTAAAGAAGCACTTTGAAATTCCTTCCAAAAGTCAATGTAGTCCAGAGGTGAAATGAATTGTCACAGAGGAAGTTCACTTCCAATACATCAAAGGGGATAAGCTTGACCACTCTGCTGAGGAGGCCCAGGTCGAGGCCCGAGGGCTGGACTGTGGGACTGCTGAAGCAATGTCTGAAGGACAGAGTCTAAGACACAAGTGAGGAGAAGTGGAAATGACACACTCGAGAAGGAAAAGAAAAAGTAAGTGGTTCTTGGTAATTAACTAGAAAAAAGGTTAAATGAGATAAATGAAATGTCAAATATTGCCACACAGTGTTTATCTAAATCAGAGGTTGGCAGTCCACAGCCAAATTCTAGCCTTTGCCTGCATTTGTATGGGCCCAAGGAAAGACCAGTTTTTACATTTTAAAAAGGTTAAATGATAAATTCTTATATAAATACTTATATAACGTTTGCCATTTTGGCTGTGGCCCAGAAAACCTAAAATATTTACTATCTGGTCCTTTAACAAAGGATTTGGCAATCCCTGATCAATATAATTGAGGAGGGTAAAGAGTGAGTTTGTGCTCCACTATAAATGTAAGCTCATGAAGGCAGGAATGGGTCTTTTTTGTTTTCTGCTGTTTCCCTATTACCTAGAACAAAAACCAACTCAGAGCAGGGGCTCAACAAGCCTTTCCTGAATGAATGACTATAATGTGTAGAACAGTCAAACAGAAACCCAAGTAGGAATTGAACAGCGTTTAAAAGTCTATAGTTCACTACCGATTTCACTTATCAAAATTCACAATCTTTTAAGTTTTCACTACATTATAAAATTAGTAGATGAAAATCTAAGATTCTTTCCATAGATGTTATAACTGAGTTATAATTGTTAACATATTGATTGGCATTCCTTTTTTTCTTCAGACAAAAATACTATAAGAGTACCTTAATTTAAAGAAATCTTAATTTAAAAAACAAGAAAATAGCCCTGGCTGGTGTAGCTCAGTGGATTGAGCATGGGCTGTGAACCAAAGGGTCGCTAGTTCAATTCCCAGTTAGGGCACATGCCTGGGTTGCAGGCCATGTCCCCAGTGGGGGCCATGTGAGAGGCAACCACACATTGATGTTTCTCTCCCTCTCTTTCTCCCTCCCTTCCCCTCTCTCTAAAAATAAATAAAATCCTTAAAAAAAAAAAACAAGCGAAAAAAAAACCAGATAACTTACTACAATTCGTCAAAGATTATCCCTCTACTTTCCCTATATTTATTTAAAATATAACTTAAGTTATTTATACTAAATTGTCCAGGAACAGATCTACAGTGTGAAGGGGGAGATGCCTGCACTTGGAAAGATGATAATTTCCTGCCAAATTACTAACAATTGTTAAGTACTCGGAAGTGAGCACCATGTCAGACACTGCTCAGGAGACAAACTGGTGCAGGAGGGCTGAGGTGTCTGCTCGATAAAGACACGAGATGAGAACACCGGAGACTCCAGTGCCATCAAAGGGAAGCTGTAAGCTAGGTTACGGTATTACAGGAATGTGAAAAAGTAAGCATAAAATCACTGCGCATGGACTAGTCCAGGGACTTCATGGAGGAGAAAGAACTTGAGGTGGGGCTGGAAAGAACAGGAGAGGGGGTGGGAGAGGAAGAGGAACGGAGCAGCAGGCAGCACCGCGCAGGTGTGAAGCAGGTGTGAAGACGGTGCCGGCTTTGAGGAGAAGCAAGGAAGACAGGGGTGTGAGGATCAACGGGCAAAATCGAAGCAATTAACACCGAATACTGAACACCAGGAAAAGGAGTTTGTACCTGTGAAAAACAAATATACACCACTACACTATTCTCTTTAGAAGGGAGGTAATTGATAGAGCATGTTTTCTGACTTCCTGTATATACAACTGTATGCTAGACAGATTAGAGAACTTCGCAGAGCAGTGAGGCGTGTAGGACTGGAGTCTGTGTAAAGGAATTCAGCCTGGTGTAGAGGAAATAAGTAAGAAAGGTAAGAATCTAAGAATCACTTGCAAAGAACAAAAATCAAAAAATGAGATTATTAGTTATGGAGGTGAGAATTAAGAATGGGTCAAAGACAGTTCCAAAGATTTAGCAGGCAGATATAACACTGAAAGCATGGGAAGTTGAGACTAAGGCTCAGTGCTGTAAAGGCAACATCACAGTTTTCACTTTACGTAAGTGAAAACAGAGCCTCCAAGTAGAGAGGTTCAGGGCAGAGGAAGTTTAAGAAACAAGATACTCAAGGAAGAGACACAGGTATGGGGTTCACGGGCTAAGTGGGAGGAAAGGCTCTCTAAGGATGTGGGTACAGTTTCATGGAAGTAATTACAGTTTAATTTCAATTCTATAACCTGGCCAAATCAACCATATAACCAGATGCTTCAGACTGTAAAGTATGAATGCTCCAGGTATATTCTGTCCAAACTGAAAAAAAAAAAAAAAGCATCCAGAATAACTGAGAGCCAAGAGTGTAAGGTAAATGAGAGAGTACCAGGTTGAAGGTCCTGACCCTCAGCACAGAAAGCACGTGCACTACACAGAGTAAGACACATGCAATCCCTCTCTGAGGTGACGGCTGAGATACAATGGCAGCTTTTTGCTTCTCCTTTTGTTTCTTTGAAATTGCATCACTTCTGTTCTATTGAGAATTGATCAATTCAAAACATCCAATGATGACATGACTTTAAAATACCCACAAGAAGACCTTACCATTCTTAGTGCTGTCGAAAACAACAACTGAAACATTAGTGGAAGGGTTTTTAGGTTTTGCAACATTGAACATGTCGCTGGCAGCGTGAAAAGAAGGGTAAAGAGATGGTAGGTCCTTCAATGTAATGTTGGCCGGCAGGGCTGGGTCCAGGACAAGCATCGGCACTTTAATGCAGTGTGTCAGCAAACATTCCAGCTGCTTCTCACTGGAAAGAAACACCAACATGCTCACAACTCCACTCCTGAAAAATTAATCAACACTGAAAAGCTGGTTGGTACTACTAAAATTTCCAGCTGTTCCTCTCTAGCCTATTTAAAAATTATAATATTTTAATAAGCAAGGAATTGTATCTCAAGAATAGAAGAGTTAGCACAGTTAGCAAGTACAGTATATAAAATCATTAAACGAGTGCAAATCTAAATATAGAGCTTTCAAATTTCTATTAATAAAATATGATTGCCACCAAAATTTACTAACTCAAAGTGGCATAAAAAATAAACACTTCATTACTATCATTTTAAAGATTATTCACAATTCCAGTGAAACCCACTATCAGGCTGATTAGGAAGTAGACAAATTCTGGTGGACAGAGTGTCATCATACTCTCTGTCCAATTAGTTACCAAGTCCAATCAGAATACAATTAAATATATTGGATATGACACAGCACTGATGCAAACAAAAGCAAATGCGACAGGTTCTAAGATGATTTTATGTTAGATATTTCTATCTACATGTAAGAAATACCCAGAATAAACATATTATCTAAACAAACGAATGGGCAGAGGACACAGATAGACAATTCACAAAGTGGGAGCCATGTCTAGTTAAATAATATATAAAACTATCCAACCTCACTAATAATCAAAGAAATGCAAAAGAAATAATGAGGTATCACCTTTTGTTTAAATTTGCATCCCTCAAAAAATGGTGACTTAATATTAGTGCTAGTACAGTAAACCTATTCATCTCCAAAACTGCTGGCATCCCTCTAAATGGGTGTTTGCCATTTACTCTTTGAAAATCAATTCGGTTGGATATCCGTATAGTATTAAACATACATATGCTTCTTCCTCAGTGGTTTACTTCCCTGAATCTACTCCAAGTCAGAGAAGAGAAATAGGAAAAGCAAACCCACACACAGAAAATGCCACAGACTCACATAAAATGTCACAAAGTATTGACAAAAGTGAATATACCTAAGTATCTAACATTTGGTAAATTATAGTACAGTTACTTTGTGGGATATTATACTTCTAAAGCTGCAAAATAAGAAGCATAAAGATAATTTACCAATATAGAAATATGTATGATGGGATAAAATTTTTAAAATAAGATAGGAGAAAAAATTGCCCATAGATGATAAATTATAACCATAAAAATATGGTTGCAAAGGGAGTAATAAAATGATCATAGTTGTTGAATGAGGGCCATTGAATTCTATGAGTTTTTTTTCACTTTCCTTTCAACCTCTCTGGATGTTGTTGCATCATTACTTTAACTTAAAAGACATTTAAAAATAACTGTATTAAGAATAATACGTATAAATAAATATACATGATTAACATAAACATGATTCAGAAAGTACTTCTGGATCTCAAAATTGCTCAGAATCACTTTTCTACAGATAACTTATTTTCAGATTTTATTTTAAGATTAGTGGGGAAGTGGCGGTTAACAAAGATTTCTGCTTCTCAGTGAGACAGTCTTGTTTTAAGGACCTAAG
This sequence comes from Glossophaga mutica, assembly GCA_039655065.1. Classification (NCBI taxonomy): domain Eukaryota; kingdom Metazoa; phylum Chordata; class Mammalia; order Chiroptera; family Phyllostomidae; genus Glossophaga; species Glossophaga mutica. The sequence continues at coordinate 15,595,636 of CM077304.1, read as the reverse complement.
TCAGGTGAGACTCAAATCAAGATAGGTATATCTGATTTTTTTTCATTGAACTAAATTCCTTTCCCAAGCCTTGAATAAAACACATATAACTTTTTAACAGCATTTAAAGAGAAAGAAATATACATTAAGCACATAATTAAATAACGGATATGAATGAAAACACTGGGTATAAGTCAGAGTTTAAGTGGACCAAGAGAACAGTACACAGAGACAGATTAATGGGGATGACAGAGAACAACCTTTCTAACTCTTCCAAGAAAGGATAAAGCTTTAGTTAGCTATGACCCAAATAACTAGAGCTCTCAGTCAACTACACCTTTGGCACTGCAAAATTTCCCATCTACTGGATGCATGTAATTTGGGGGTCAAAAACTAGCCAAAGAGGGACTGAATAGAAGCAAAAGGGTTAATACAAAATACAGTATTCCCAACAAAACCAACTGAGATCTTGGAAATTTCACTTCAGTCCTTCCATTTTTATTCCTGAGAGGCAAATCAAATTGCTTACCTCTTCTTAGTTGGTTCTGTTGTGTTCTTGCCAAGGATTTCTCTAATGAAAGAGAAAAATATATTTCATCACATATGCATGTATACTAGCCCTGAATGTGAGAGATGACTTATAACACTGATTTTGAGCACTGATTTCAACATTTAAGGTATATAATAAATTATGCATTTCAATGAAATATGACCAACAAAAATTATCATGTACCTTCAACAGTAACCATGACACGATACTTAAACATAATCTTTTACACTTTACTAGTAAAACATGGTACCAGGCTATCAAAGCCATTTTCATGTACTGAGAAGGTTGTATATTATTCTCTAACACAGAGAGAAAAAGATTCTTTGGTGTAGTATAATCTGGCCAATGACCTGGGGTGCACCCATAACATTCACAAAGAAGTGAATGGAGTAGTTCTCAGCAAATATTCCTGAGGAATCAAAGGGTAAAAATTTACATCAGCCTGGTCCCTAGCACTGAAGTCTCTCTAGAAGCCCACTGTACCTTTCTCAGATAGAGTAAACAAACAAACAAACAAAAAAACCCATCAAAATTCTGTATTAATCCCTGGCTGGTGTGGGTCAGTAGATTGGGCACTGGCCTGCAAAATAAAGGTCGCTGGTTCAATTCCCTGTCAGGGCACACGCCTGGGTTGTAGGCCAGGTCCCCAGCTGAGGGTGTGTGAGAGGCAACCAACTGATGTTTTTCTCACATATGGATGTTTCTCTCACTCTCTTTCTCTCTCTCTCTGAAAATAAATAGAATCTTAAAAAAAAATCTTAAAAAAAATCCATATTAAAAAATTACCAAAGTTTCTAGTTCCATAGTATACAAATTGATATTAAAAGGAATTTGAGATGCAGAATTTTATTTGGATAGCACTGTAAACGTCACTTCACCCTTCCTTATTACTATTACTTGTACTTGTAGAACTTTCTGTGTTGTTTTTTCAAATCTCAGTTTTACCTCATTGCTTTCTGTTCCTCTTCCATCTGTTCCCTGACTTGCTGGAGTTCCTTCAGCAGTTCAAGGTCGGTGCCATTCACCCAGGTATACACCACGTCGATCGGCATGGGCAGACAGAGCCTAGGGCAAACCCACAAGTCCTCCAGCTCATATACATTTTTCCAGTATGTTTGGGGATAAGTGTATATGTCAACTTAGAGGTTGTGAAAAAAATCAATGAGAAGGTAATTCCACCATGGCATGCTTTCAAACTGGAGCTGATAGAGGTGGAGAACCTTCTTTATGCAGTTTATGTGCTTGATGTCGTTAGCACCATTTGATCCTCACAACCACCTTGGAAAGTTACTGCTATCACTCCACATTTAAGTTTGGGGGTGGGGGAGGTCTTAGAAGTTTACATTAATCTACTACATTCTCAGTTTAGCAAAAACTGGTATACAAATGCAGCCAGAGGGAAAAAAATTAGAAGCTTATAATTACACCAAAATAGAGTTATCAAGCAGTCAAGAATGAAGACCTAGCTCTACCTCTATTTAATGCCACAGCCTTCCTGTTCCTTGCTACCTCCAAGAACTAGAATACCCCCCTCCCGACTCCCGCCCCCGAATGTAAGCTCCAAGAAAGCAGGAAGCTTCCCTGTTTTATTACCTGAAGTACCCAACTGATTAGAACAGTGCTTGGCACATAGAAAGAAGCTCAGTAAGTATTTGCTGAATGAGTCAATGATTTCTGAGACAATAGCACAGAAGAACCTCCCAAACCTGCTCCACTTTTTCCTTATGATCTTATCCTCAAGGAGTCAGGCAGGCTTTTGATTCTTGAGTACCCCACCTAAGCCTCATCTTAGTGTTTTTGTTCAGGTTGCACCCCTACTAAAAGCTTTTTTCCCCCCTTTTATCTACTTACCAAAAGCCTACCCATCTTACAGCGTCTGCTCTGGACCTGTGAAACGATTTCACAGCGACATATGACATGTGCTTTGAATGCTTCTGTTTCCAGCCATACCTTTTCTAAGTAACGGTATGGCCCATTTTTTTGTTGTTATCTGTTTTGGGGTTGTTTTTTTAGGCCAAGGACTGAAGTTTACCCTCCTTTTGTGTTCCTCACAGAGGTCAGGCATAGGTTAAGGCCCAGAGCAGTATGAAGGGTTCCAAAGGCTTACCAAAACAGTACGTCTTTGCTGGTGGCTACAGTCATATCACCCAGTGCAGGGTTAAATATCTCAGGGGAAAATAAATGTGGTTTGGTGGATAAATCTCTCATATTACAAAAGGAACAAAAGGAGAAGTAATAACCACTTTTAGCTTAAAAGAAGCAGATGAGACAATGAGAGGAAGGGATTGTCTATCCATTCACTGAATAAATATTTACTGAGCATTTAGTATGTGCTAGGTACTGTTCTAGATGCTGGAGATCCAGAAGTAAATTAAACAAAACTCAAATCTGTGCCTTCGAGGAGCTTACATTCTAGAAAGGTGAAAACAGGAAGATGATGTGAAGTTATTATAGAAAAAACAAAGCAGAAGATGGGAATACAAAGTATGCCTCTGCAGGAGGTCAGGGTTAAACAGGGAAATCAGAAATGGCCTCACTGGAAGGGGGTATTTCAGCAAAGATGTGAAGGAAGTGAGGAAGCAAGGCATGAGGGTAACCAGGGGAACGGTCTGGAAAAAGGGAACACTTAGTGAAAATGCCCGGCAGACACCTAACTAGCATGGTGACAAGCCAGTGTGGCAGAGACACTGGGAGCAAAGGGAAGAACATAAAAGGTGGCATTAAATAGGTACCAGAGGACCCAGAGCTTCATGGGAAAAATGAGGAATCACCTCATACTCAGGCATATGTGATCGTCAGCATCCACCAACACTCCTGCCAAGGTTCACCACTGCCTGCAAATTAAAGTCTAAACTCCTACATAATCTGCACCCCGTGTTCTAGACACTCCAATTGCATACGCTTACCCAAACAGGATAAGAGCTTGTAGGTTTCTGTGCTTTTGAACATGCTTCCCTCTCAAGCTAGAATATCCTTTCTTTCACGTTTCTGTCATCCACTTCCTCCTTCCCCAATCGCGGTGCCTCTTCCTTCTCCTCCCACAAAGAAAATGTACCCCTTAACAGGCAGCTTCTACTGGGCTTTGTACACAAGGAATCCTTGGTACACTGTGTTGCACTATTTTTTATGCGTGTCTATCTTCCACTAGATGGAGAATCTCTAGGGCAAAAACGTTACCATGCATTCTGCGCCCTGCTTCATTATTTCCCCTCTGTCCTTTATCTTCAGGCTCTTTTCCTACTGTAATTGTGAGAGCTTCCTCAGGTAGGTTTTTTCCTGCATTTATCTATATCAATGGTTTTCAAATGTTATTAGGTATCAGAATCATGTCAAATTTATAAAACATTTATAAACAGATTACTGGGCTCCAGAATTTCTATCTAATTCATTAGATCTGGACCGGGGCCACAGAATACGCTTTCTTAATTAACTAACTAATTAATTAATTAATTTTAATTGTTATTCAAGTACAGTGTTCTGCCCTTTACACATTTCTAACGGGCAATGCCAATGCTACTGGTCTGGAAATGCACTTTGAAAACCGATGATTTATATGTGGGTTATATATACCTATTAACTATTAGTTCCTTCCCTCAACATATACATTGGTCTTCTCCATTTTAAAAAAAATGCCTCACATTACACTCATGTAAATTATTCAAGGTCTTTTCACTCTCAACTTCTCAGGTTGCTCAAATTGAAAATTAATTTTAAAAAACTGCTTAAGGCCCTGGCTTATGCGACTCAGAGGACTGAGTGCAAGCCTGTGTGTGGCCTGAAAGGTCCTCAATTGGATTCCTGGTCACACACTTGGGTTTCAAGCCAGATCCCCAGGTGGGGGTGTGCAAGAGGCAACTGATCCATGTTTCTCTCACATGTTTCTCTCCTTCTCTTTCTTCCTCCTTTTCCCTCTCTCTAAAAAATAAAATCTTTTAAAAATAAAAAAAACAAAAACAAAAACAAAACTGGCCCTGGCTGGTGTAGCTCAGTGGATTGAGCATGGGCCTGCGAACTGAAAGATTGCTGGTTCAATTCCCAGTCAGGGCACACGTCTGTCTCTCCCTCTCTTTCTCCTTTCCTTCTCCTGTGTCTAAAAATAAATAAATAAAATCTTTAAAAAAAATAAAAATAAAATAAAATAAAACTGCTTAAGTGATATATTTTTAAAAGGTTAAAAAAAAAAGGAAAAGAATTGCACATTCCAAAGCTTTCCTGTAAAAGTAATTATCTGCTATTAAAGATTTTTTAATAGAATCAAGAGATGTCCATATATGTTCAATTGAGGAAAACAATGTAAGTGTATAATTCATTTATGTACAGGTTCTTCTAATAAGTCTGTATTATACGGTCACTTTAATGCTTTGGTGTTAAACTAACAAACCTAAGGACATCGTGTGATTTCCTCCAGGCCAGTGACTCAATTATTTTTCTATTAGCCAGGGTCACAAGGACTGTGAGTCTTTCGTTCTAACTATGAGACAATCTTAGTTTCCAGACAAGAAGGAAGTCTTTATCTTAGACTGAAGACTATATAAGTTACTTGTGACTCAAAAACAAAGCTGTGGTGACAGTGACACAACTTGTATTTTAATCAGTTTAGTTTTTAAATGAGTAAAAAAGCACTTAACAGTCCCTTGGTTCTACATTCTGGAAAGTAGGTAAGAAAACCTAGAACTTAAATAGTATCTTAGAACCAAAGAGATGAAAGAGATTTTATACTTAATCTAATATCTACATTTTAAAGATCACAAAATGGAGCCCCAAACTGATTTAATGCCTCACAATTAGTAGCAGTAAATAATTTATATATTCACGTATTACTGACATAAAATGGGATTTTCTTTTTTCATTCAAGGCAAATAACATTGAAGAGACTTACATAAAAAATAGTAGAACAATGAAATTTCCTATAAACATTATGGAATTTTAAAATGTATTAGAACACGTGATGTTACTTGTCATCGTCAAAAATTAGGCAATTTTGAAATATCCCTGCATAAAAAATCAAACTGTAGTTTCATGCAATCAAAAATCAGGAAAAGAAATATTTAACATACATGCAAAAAATTCTTCAGAAAGAGAACAAGAGTGTTGGATTAAAACTGCTGACCTCAGCTCTTGGGTTTTCTAAGCTGCTTTTCCTTCTAAAATCTTTGAAGCCCATGGGGCAGGGATTTATACAACTGCACCATCAGCACCCAGCACAGTGGGTTGGATAGGTATTCGACAAATAGTTGAATTAAAAAAAAAAAAGAATCCATTTTGAGCAGTTGGTGTTATTAAAAAGAAAATTAAAGCAGAAAAATTATGTTTCATTAAGAATTCAGTAATGCAATAGTTCTCAGAGTGGGATCATCAGACCAGCAGCTTCTGTCTCATCAGTGAACATGTTAGAAATGAACATTTTCTGAGCCCCTCTGAGACGTACAGCCTAAGACACTCTGGATGTGGGATTCTGGTGCACGCTAAAGTTTGAGAACTGCTACATTAAGAAAATGGTTCTCAGCTCTGGCTGGTGTGGCTCAGTGGATTGAGTGCCAGCCTGAAAACCAAAGGGTGGCTGGTTTGATTCCCAGTCAGGGCACATGCCTGGGTTGCAGGCCAGGCCCCTAGTTGGGGGCGTAGGAGAGGCAATCACACATTGATGCTTCTCTCCGGCTCTTTCTCCCTCCCTTCCCCTCTCTAAAAAGAAATAAATAAAATCCTAAAAAAAAAGGAAAGAAAATGGTTCTCAAACTTTTTAGTCTCCAGAACTTTCACACTCTTAAAAATTATTAAGGCACCAAAAAAGCTTTGCTTATAGGTTATAACTATCCACACCTACCATGTTTAAAAATAAGACATTAAAAAAATATTCATTAATTCATTTTAAAATAAAATAAATTAAAATTTATTTTAATTTTAACATGTTAACTATTTGATGAATAACTTTTTAAATAAAAACAAGTGTTACCAAAACAAAAAGAAAAACTTAGTGAGAACAAAGGCATTGCTTTACATTTCTGCAAGCATCTTCAGTGATTTAGCAGAAGAAAGCAAGCACCTCAAATCTCCAGTATTCAGTATCCCATTATGTTGTTTTGGCTGAAGTATATATTAAAAGAAAAAAAAAAAAGACTCACACAGATATGAAGTCAGAAAGAGGAGTACTTTAATAACCTTTTCAGATAATACTGGATATTCTCCTCTGCTGCTATACCAAAATAAGTGGTAGTTTCTTAAAAATTAGTTGCCATGTGGAATTTAAAACCACATTCATGAATTTTTGTGCTTTTATATTAAAATCCATTGGTCTTTCTTGTGCTTTGAATGGCTCTTTGACCCACGTGATGTTTGGTTATCTGGTAAATAACAGAAGGCTGCGTTATGCAGATCTGCCGAATGGCGACACATTTCCTTAATTTTCTTATATAATATTAACAAATGTGATTCTTTGGGTAACGCCCCAAATCCAGTTAGAGAGGTCTACAATATTGTGAAGTGGGTAAGCTCACAGTGGTGGAAACAAGTTTTCTAAAATTCTAATTTTCACTCGAAAGTTCAAGCTTTACCCTTGACAACAAATACGTTGTGACTCACTTTCCTTCAAGAGACAGGATCACTTTGTTCGCTGTCAAGAAAATACCTGCTCAGTAACCAAATCCGATTAATCATGCTTGAATTTGTCCTTTCAAGTTATAACAATGGTGGTTTTTAAAATTTTTTTTATTGTTGTTCAAGTACAGTTTTCTGCCTTTTCACCCCACCCCAGCCCAACACTCCAGCCTTCTCTGCCTCCCTCCCGTTTCCACCCCCCTGTTATTGTCCATGTTTCCTTTATAATTGTTCCTGCAAACCCTTCACCCTTTTCCCCTGAAATTCCCTCCCCTCTCCCCTCTGGACACTGTCAGCCTGTTCTCAATTTCAGTGTCTTTGGTTATATCTTGCTTGTTTGTTTGTTTTGTTGAGCAGCACAATTTACAACAGCCAAGTGCTGGAAGCAGCCTAAGCCCATCAGTAAATGAATGGATCAAAAAACTATGGTACATTTACACAATGGAATTCTATGCAGCAGAAAGAAAGAAGGAGCTCCTACCCTTTGCGACAGCATGGATGGAACTGGAGAGCATTATGCTAAGTGAAATAAGCCAGGCGGTGAAAGACAGATACCATATGATCAAGTTAAAACAATGGTGTTTCATGAAACAGAAGAGCCAGTTCCTTGGCAATGCAAACACCCACCCAAGGGCTTTTCCTCAAGACAATCCCCATGCAGTCAGGTGCTTTATGCCTCCTTCCCCTTTCATCACACAGACAATAAAGAAACGTTTACTCAAAGGGTCAAGATATAACCAAATCCATAATCTTCTACTCCTTCATCATGGACATTTTTAAGTGAAACTAGCTTTTTCTTGCCCCTGCAAAGATGTGGTGGTAAAGAGGACAATGACTCACACACTAAGGAAGGCGTGGCAATTTTACCCACACTGCTTTTATACCAGCTCTGCTAAAGTCAACAGAGTAAAAAAGCAAACAACACCTTAGTATGGTTATAAAAATAGTTTTGATTTCACAGACCCCCCAAGCCTTTGAAAACTGCTGTTTTAAGAGATCCTAAAAGAAAGCTCCAGTGTTTCCCTGCTTCACTAGCTACCTGGCTACAAGATACCTTCCTTATAAGATTACAAAATTCTTTACAGCAGGATAGGGTCTTTTAGATAGGGTCGAAAACAGGGTAAGACTCAAAGATCCAATCTTCATTGAAGGAGCAAATTCAGGGTGCCATTCAGCCGTAGGGCACTTTAAGGACCAAAGCAAAGAGTAAAGCTTTAGGTCAACTCAAGAAATCCTACAACCTCTCTTCATGAAGATAGTGAGGACTATAATACAACGTACACCTAATTAGCACAGTTATTTTTAAAACTACTCACTTGATAGAAATCATGAGGTGCTCATAACAAGGGAACAGAGGGACAAGGAAGTGCTTCTAAGCAGGGGACAAGGGTTCCAGAGGAACCAGTGATGTACAGGTTCTCAGAAAACTGTCAAAGTGTGCCAATTAACACCAATTATTACTTGTAGTTTCATTAGGTTTTCTGGTTCAGTGAGTTTTCTGCTGCGTCAATTGACATCAATTATTACTTTTAGCTTCATTGGGTTTTCTGGTTCAGCGAGAGTAGAGGGAAGGATTTATGGGATCTGTCCTCAGGCGGAAATGACGGTCAGGACCTCTGGTTATGGCCTCTGACATTGAAACCAAGGTCTCTCGTGAAGTTAGCTACCTTGGCAGCTACCCCACATTCGGGGTTGTCCCCTCTTGCCCCTTGCCCTGTGCTGTAATGGCTGTATGCCATTACAATGAAAAGGAGAGTCAGGAGACACTGCTTACAGTGGATAAATCAAAAAGGACAGGGCTCTTTGTTTTTGAAAGGTGGAATGATGATCACCAGAAGAATCCGAAACAAAAATTCATTAACAGTGGTTCCTCTGGGTGAGGGGAAATCCAGAATGGAAAAGAGAGAGGCTTTACTCTTTATTTTTCTGTGTTGTTTGAATTGTTTTCACCTTAGACATCTATTGCTTTTACGATATAAAACAATGTAAGTAACAGTTTTATAGACAAAAACTGAAAAGAGCCAGTGTGATCCATTTTAGCTGCAATAAGGGAAGGAAGGCACTGAAAAAGATTGCTCCCACCCAGGTGTGTCTTGTGAGGGAGGAAAACTCTGCAAAGAAAAGAAAGGTTGAAGGCAACATTCAAGAATGGCTCCACCAAGAAGCTTGGCCTCAAGAAGCCAAAGATCCAATCTGTGAGGTTGTTTGCTCCTTCCCAGAGCAAGGCAGCAAGATGACCGACCACAAGGGCAGGTGAGGGCCCAGTCCTGGTGGCTACAATGGGAATGGCTCTAGTTAACAGAGTGATGTCACACGAAGAACACTGGCCAGAGCTCAGAACTGGCTGCAGAGCAACCACCCAGTCTCCTCATCTTGAGGGGGCATAGAATTACCTTCCCCTCACAGAACTGGGGCAAGGAAAAAAGGATCGCTTGGGAGCCAGGTTTTCCATCTAAAACATGTGAGGATGGACTACAAGGTTCCTTCACATGGGAGTAGTCTTGAATGAGTGAAACTATGTCTACCACTTGGAAAGACCCCTCCAACTGCCATGTTTAAAGCATGGGTGACTTCATGGCTCATTGTTTAAGTCAGAACAAACTGCTCTCCAAAACTGATCTTTTCTCACCGATTCTGAAAGGACTTTCCAGCAATATTGTCTCTGTAGGAATCAAACAAAACGTGGTATTGATCCCGGCTCCATTCCAGGACCACCTAGGGAAAAAAAAGAAGAAAAAAGAAAAAGAAACAATGTTTTATTTGCATCAAATACTACAGAGTTCATGACTTTCACTCCGTTGAGAATTGCTAAAGAAACAGGTAAAGCAATCAAAGTCCATCCATTATGCGGTGCCGGCCACATGCCAGATACTGTGCTCAATCCAGATGCGGAAACTGCAATGAAAGGATGGTTACATACATGAGAATGAAAGAGGGGGTGAGCTCTGCCTGTAGTGCCAGACACAGCACCAACCCCAATGGCAGGCACATACAGAGTATGTTATCTGTTTGCAATACTATAATTGTATCAACTTGTGTCAACTTACTGAACTCCAACAGAAGTGATTCTCCATCAATACTCCTATACCCAGAAGGTGGCCATGAGACAGCAAAGTTAGAATAGGGAACAGAGATTTCAAGCTCTACCCCTCCCCTTTTCTGCCTTGGCTGGAACATCGCAGGCGTGACCTTCACTGACCACCTGTTCCCCCGCTTCCTCCTCCCCAATTTCCTGTAATTGAGAGGACCAAAAAACAAAAAAGAAATCGCTCTCTGGAAAGGAGGGACAGAGATGAGCCATGTGGGTAGTCACCCCACCAGTGTCAGAAGCCGAGGACCACCCTCTCCTCCCCACTTGCCCACATTTAATTAAAACCTTCCACCCAGACCCCACCGGGGCATCTCATTCTCCCAGGGCATCCACTCCCACTTCTTGAGTGTGTACCATAGCTTTAATAAATTTACTGTGCTTCGCTACAAATCCTTCTGTCACGCTCTTGCATCCTGCCTGGGCCATGACCAGAACCTGGACCCCGGTACCTGTTGAGGCCTCCCTGGGCCTCCGCCCGGGTGCTGCCCAGCATCAGGGAGGACACGTGAGAGCGCACACTTCACAAATGGCTGAGAAACGCTGACGCGGTGTGTTGACACCACACGTCTTCCTTCATCAGATACATTCATCTCCCGTCGCCAAACCGCTTTCACGTATTAGAAACAACAACAGTAACAGCAAAGGGTCCTTATCGAACACATGTAGGCGCCCTGCTACTAGTCCGGACTTCTGCACCCTCAGATCTCGGGGGAGGCAGCCGGGGTATGACGCAGGACATAGGTTTTCATCCCAGCTCTGTCACTTTTATAGAGATCTAATACAAGTTAATCTCTTTGGGTTGTTTCTTCATCTGTAAAATAAAGGGGATCTGACCAAATTGCCTTTGAAATCCCTTCCAATCCTAAAAGCACAGGGTGGGGCAAAAGTAGGTTTACAGAGCACGTGAAACAGTTTATTCTTGTGTTATTATTTATTAATTTTGTATTAGTTTCCAAATGAACAACTGTAGACCTACTTTGGCCCACCCTGAATGAGACTAAAGGAGGCGAGGAGAGGTGTGGCTGGCACAGTACACGGTGCGGTTTCTCCTGAGACCACACAGCTGCTCCTTAGGACACCAGGTCTCCTCTGTCTTCAGCCTCCGCTGGGTCTCCTGTCCCTAGTTCTACTCCTGCCAACACTTACACTTGGGTCGCTTCCATCACAACTATTTCCCTTTTCTGTTTAAATCAGTTCTCAACTAGACCAACTGTGGAAATCGTGCCAAACTCTTTTCTTTTCTTTTTTTTTAAATATATTTTATTGATTATGCTATTACAGTTGTCCCATTTCTCCCCCATCATTCCCCTCCATCCTGCACACCCTCTCCCACCCACATTCCCCCCTTTAGTTTATGTCCATGTATCATAAGTTCTTTAGCTTCTACATTCCCCATACTATTCTTGCCCTCCCCCTGTCTATTTTCTACCCACCGTCTATGCTATTTATTCTCTGTTCCTTTTCCCCCTCTCTCCTCCTCCCACGCCCCTGTTGCTAACCCTCCATATGATCTCCATTTCTGTGGTTCTGTTCCTGTTCTAGCTGTTTGCTTAGTTTACTTTTGTTTTAGGTGTGGTTTTTAATAGCTGTGAGTTTGCTGTCTTTTCACTGTCATATATTTATCTTCTTTTTCTTAGATAAGTCCCTTTAACATTTCATATAATAAGGGCTTGGTGATGATGAACTCCTTGAACTTGACCTTATCTGAGAAGCACTTTATTTGTCCATCCATTCTAAATGACAGCTTTGCTGGATAGAGCAATTTTGGATGTAGGTCCCTACTTTTCAAGATTTCAAATATTTCTTTCCAGCCCCTTCTTGCCTGTAAGGTCTCTTTTGAGAAATCAGCTGACAGTCTGATGGGAACTCCTTTGTAGGTGACTGTGCCCTTATCCCTTGCTGCTTCTAGAATTCTCTGCTTCATTTTAATCTTGGCTAATGTAATTACGACGTGCCTTGGTGTGTTCCTCCTTGGGTCCAAGTTCTTTGGGACTCTCTGAGCTTCCTGGACATCCTGGTAGTCTATCTCCTTTGCCAGATTGGGGAAGTTCTCCTTTATTATTTGTTCAAATAAGTTTTCCACTTGTTGCTCTTCTTCTTCCCCTTCTGGGACCCCTATAATTCGGATCTTGGGACGTTTAACGGTGTCCTGGAGATTCCTAAGCCTCTCCTCATTTTTTTGAATTCTTGTTTCTTCCTCATTTTCTGTTTGGTTGTTAGTTTCTTCCTTCTGGTCCACTCCATTGATTTGAGTCCCAGTTTTCCTTCCATCTCTATCAGTTCCCCATGCATCTTCCTTCATTTCACGTATTGTAGCCTGCATTTTTTCATCTAGTTTGTGAGCAAAATCAACCAATTCTGTGAGCATTTTGATGACCAGTGCTTTGAACTGTGCATCTGATAGGTTGGCTATCTCTTCACTGCTTAGAGGAATTGGCTCTGGCGATTTTATTTGTTCTCCGGTTTGAGCCATTTTTGGTGGGTTTTTTTTGTTTGTTTGTTTTGGTTTGGTTTTAGTCTGGTCGGGGCTATTATGTATTAGGGGTGGAGCCTTAGTTGTTCCTCAGGGCGGGGCAGCCCAGTCGCTGGGTTGTGACGCTGTATGTGGGGGCGGGGTCTCAGAGGGAACAATGGCGCCTGCTCCGCTCTCTCCTGGATTCAGTCCCTTCCCCCACTTCCCCTCTGCCTGGACCGTCTGCGAGCGCGAATGTGGGACCACCTAGTCAGCCAGCCACCTTGTGCGGCCTCACTGGGTCTGCACAGTTGCCCCCCTGTGCCCGGGGACCGCCAGCCACCTCCTGTGCACCTGGGAACTGCCAGCCGCTGCTGCTTGCACTCCCGGGCCCACACCTCCACTTTCTCCTGCCGCGACTCCACCCCTCTTACCGGTCTGGATGAATGGTTGTTGGACTTCCGTACAGTTCAATTTTCTATCAGTTCTGGTTGTTTTCTTGTTTCTAAATATTTGTTGTCCTTAATTTTGGTTGTTAGAGGAGGCACGGTTTGTCCGCCTACGCCTCCATCTTGGCCGGAAGTCCCCAAACTCTTTTCTAAGTGAATGAGTAATGTGCTATATAGGGGTCAAAAAGGACGCTTGTAAGTCAAATAAAATTCATGTAAGCATTAGCGTCAGATCATTTTCTTAATACGATCCAGGATGGAAAAGAGCAGAAATTTGAATGGGTAATTATGAAATGACTTATTCTGGGGTAAGTCATAAAAATACACGTGTCTTCCAAAGAAACAAACAAAAAGACAAACTTGTAACTTGTAATTAGATCTTGTTTTTAGCCATTATTAGCAATCAACAAAGGCCCAGAGGAGTGGTTAGAGAAACCCTTACAAAATCAAGTCTCTTTTTCCTCCACAAAGCCTTTCCACATTCTTCAGCCCAATCTGAATGCTTCCTTCTCAAAACTCTGAGTAACTTTCATCCGTATCACCTACTTGGAAATTAGCTACCCACTGCCTCGTAACATTTCTTGCCTTGCATTACTCATCTTTTTTATTACTTTCTTTTCACCCCACGTTAGCATCTTGTCAGACCAACCAAGTTATAAACTGCTTCACTGTATTTATCACTAACTCATACTGAGAACAATTCATTGCACACTGTATTCTTCTTAGTAAATGTCCAGTTATATAGCAGGAGCGACAGAAGAGATGACTGGATTGGGGAATCTGGGACATCTCCTGGGAGAAACTCCCAGTTCTCCTACCAGTGGCTGTGTAACCTTGAGTAAGTCACAAAGTTCAGGCCTCAATTTTCTACACTCTGAACTTAAGTACAGAATCTGTTTCATTGGTTTGTTGTGCCACTGTAGTTAGACAGTGATTCTCACATGTCATGGGCAAGCAAAGTATATGAAAAGCGTACTGGGCAAACTAGAAGTCACGGTAAACAAAGCGTATCTTCCTGAACCATCATTTTAATAATGGCAAGACCTTTAAAGCATAATATTGGTAGTAATTCAAATTTTTATGAAACAAAATGAAAAACATAACGTGATTTTTGCAGAATAATGGTTGGCCTTCACAAAATTCCTACTTCCATGTTGAGCTGTTCCATCCCTCCCCATGTGTGCGCACACGCACCCCCCTCTCTGCACTGTTCTCCTTGGAGTATTTACTTTTCCCTGCTTCTAAGGGTGGTTTGTTGGTAAAATTTAAGGCACAATGAACTAAAACACTTTCATAAAATACTACATGAGCTCTGAAATACATCATAAACTAAAGAATTGTAAAAATCATCTAAAGGTAGTTTACTGGTTAAAAATGTTTATCACTTTTAAGAGTCCATTTTAATAACCATGGCATTCAAGGTATTTATTTAAGATCAATTGTTCATCAGTTTTTACAAAATGGCCACCAACGTCAGTCTTAACGAGCTGACGGCAGAGGAGAAGGGATGGGGACATACCTTCACCAAGCACCCTCATGCCAAGCCCTCCTCCCCACTGAACCCCTGTAACAGGGGACCGACCGCAGGCAGGTACAAGGGTGGCTCACCTTCCGAAGAGAAGCCCCAGGCCCCCAGCAGTGTGTGGAGGGGCTGGGATCTGAATCAACACAACTCCCGAGCCTACGCTCCCGTTTAGCTCCGGCCAGGCTGCCTCCTCTGATGGTTATGTACACAGAGCTTTGTCTAATACACATTTCGGAACGTGGTCACTCAGCTCCAAAGCCGGTGTGTTTATCATCCTTAATTCAATGACCCAGATCTGTTTCCTCAGCATGTTCATATCTAAAGGACCACACTCACATAATACATTTGTGCTTTTCCTCAGTATTTTCAGAATGTCTAACATCCCTTTAACTGGTTGGCACGTACAAATGCTAAAATTTTCAGGTGATAAACTTTTTAAAATTACGGAACCACTAAACACTTTGATTAAAGATTTTTATGATTCCAGACAGGATCGATGCCTGTGGCTGAACACTAGTGAATGAGATGCAAGGCCCACGGTCCTTCGCATCAGAGGAATTCCTTGGTTAAGGAAAGGAGGACAGTAATTATTAAGAAGGGAACAGGTATATAGCGCCTATCTGCCCATCACCATAAGATTCACAGTCAGAAGATGAGTTTCAATCTGACACTTATTGATAACAAAACCTAGGGCACGTCTCTATGCTCAATTTCTTCTCCTGCAGAATGAGGACGAATGCCGCCTGTTTCACAAGACTGCTTTGCTGAGTGAGCAAGATGTGGGATGAGACATACGAGGCTGCACAACACCACCTGCGTGCCGGCTGTTTGCGTGCCGCTTAAAGACAGCATTCACAATTCTGCCATGTACTTTACCTATTTAAATGTGTCTACACCTCTGTGAGCGGCTCAAAGCCAGGAACTGGACCTCTTTTTATTTTTACTCCCAAATCCTTGCACAGAGCCTGGCACAAAATAAATGTTCTAGAATGAATCAATATGGCTACTAGTTTTACAAGGCAAACATCTCAGAACAGCTGACCACTCCTGAGTTTCCCTCCAGAACTCTCTGCTCTCAGTTCCATTCCCAGAGAGTCAAGGTAAAGAGTAAAGGGCTCCAAACACAGAGAGACAACAGCAAGCCCTGGCACACAAGGATATAAAACTCTCTCTCTGTAAAAGCATGTGCCACTTTCTCAATTTTTCAAGCAAAGAAGTTGACATGATACACTATAGAACTTAAGATGCTGGGGCTCTCTACCCTCAAGCAGTCAGAACTGTTAAGCCTGACGTAGCTTTTCATACATAGCTTTTTATATATTGATAATCATCGATTTATATTGTCCTACATTATAAAGATTCTTCATAGTTTCCAAAAACAAAATTTAGTTTGCAGTAAAAGGTACTAAGAAAGACTAAGATATGGATCTTAAAGATAGTTTGAGCTTTATCTTTTCTACTAACCCTACACCTCCTTTGATATCAATCAGGAAGTGCTATCTGCTCGTCACCAGATGCGCTGTCTAATCACATCTGATCAAACATGCTTGTTTTGTTTTCCTGTGTTGGCCCATAGCTTATGAACAACAGAAATTTATGTCTCACAGTTCTGGAGGCTGGGAAGACTAAGATCCAGGCACCCACGGAGGTGGTGTCTGGTGAGAGCCAGCTTCTGGTTCACGGCCTTCTGTGTCACCTCGCGTGGTGGACCGGGCCCAGGAGCAATCTGGGGTTTCTTTTATAAGAGCACTAATCACACCCATGACCTAATTACCTTCCAAATGCCTCGCCTCCTAATAACATCACATTGGGGATAAATAAAATGACTTGACCCAAATCAAGCAATAAATTAGCAAGAGATAATGCCAGTTTCCAAAAACAAATACACCTTCTTTCAGGCTTTTGTACAATTACAAAAATCAATGTTGAAAGCCTGCTGATTCTATAGCACTGGATTCAATGTGGTATTTTACAGTTTCCTGCTACCATTCTCTTCCCCCTGCAATTCACCTTCCACAGCGCTTCTAGAGCAATCGTTCGAAACACAGATCACAATCATCGCTCTCTTGCTTAAAATCGTTTGAATGATCCCCATTTTCTTCAGGACAAATTAAAATTTCTTAGACTCACTCAACAGGCAAGCCTGAAACTGGCCATTGCCTGCCTCTCCAGCTTTAGTGCTGGGTATGCTTTGGCCCTTCAGAACTACTTTTGTTCCTGGAAAGTGATAGTGCCTCTCATACCCATACCTTTACACCTATGGCATCCTTCACTTAAGAAAATGGAGGGAGGGGGCCTCAGCCACCTCTTCAAGATCAAGCTCAGATGTCACTGCTGAGAAACTGCCAGACACACCCATGTCTTCAACTTAATTTCTCACAACGTGTTTTAAGTTTGTCTATCTGCTTGTCCATCTCTCTGTCTGGAGAGTAAATTCAAGATCTGGAAAAAACTGAACCATTTTAGCTGGTGTATCTCTCCACACCATGCCCCTCTCCTTTCTTGGAGAGTGAATAAAATTTTTATTTTAAAAAAACCCACAAAAAACAAAAAACAAAACCTGAGCCATCTTTGTGTCTCTAGTAGGCAGTAGAGTAGCTGGCCCACGGCACACACCTCCATGAATCTCCTCCAAATTAATACCCTCTGAAATTGTGCTAAAGAAGCTTTATCCAATTTGGAATCAATCAGAAACAGAAATGAAGTTAATGGAATGAGGTAATGAAAGGGGAAGGGGGAGAGAAACGTAAATCAAGAGAGAAATAAAACCAGAACCTAAAAGAAGAAACAATTTTAGGATGCAATTTTAAACTAGGCAATATGGTTTAAGTCTGATTGCAGAATTCATTTGGCTCTCCCTGAACAAGTATGAACTAATCTGTAACATTTTTCAAAGATCACATTTTTCCTTTTTAATTTAGTGCATGTATGAATCACACACATAGGCTGACTAATCCCCTGCTAAAGATACTGCATGTGGATCATAAGATTGGAACAATCAATCTAAAGAACAAATAAAAACCTCTGTGCTCAAAAACTTCAAATGACATATTGTGAATATATAACCTCTTACAGCTACACTTATTTGTTACATTTTAGAAGGAACTAGAACAACATATGGTATTACAAGTGCCAGCTCTATTAAATTAATAACGTACTTACTCCCTCTGCTTTCATATCAACCATAATAAAGCACAGTCAGGTAGAGAAATGACTGTAAATTTTTCTGCTCAGTTTCTAATGAAAGACTAATATATTCTTCAGCATGACCCTGGTATCAGCCAAGAAGGAAGGTCTCCTGCTGCTGTCTTCATAAGCATCATAGCCCAGGGAAGAACAGTCCCGAGACAGGACAGTTGCATTTAATTAGCACTTACTGGACACCCTGCACACCCTGCATGATAAGGCATCATGCAAGCTATCTTAGGCATCTCATTAAAACCATTTTTCCTCATGAGGCGCAATCATAATCAGTGAGCAAAAGTAAACTTTTATAAGTGGTTCTTCAACATATATTCACTGAGTACCTTGAATTAGGGTCTGGGTAAGCAAATGAACTTGTCTATCTTGACTTTATCGCCTATGTTCATTGTAGCATTATTTACAATTGCCAAGATTTGGAAGCAGCCTGAATGCCCATCAGTAGATGAGGGGATAAAACAATGGAATATTACTCGGCTGTAAAAAAGAAGAAAATCTTACCCTTTGCAACAGCATGGATGGAGCTGGAGAACATTATGCTAAGTGAAATAAGCCAGTCAGAGAAAGACAAATGCCATATGAGTTCACTCATATGTGGAATCTAATGAATAAACTGAACTAATAAGCAAAACAGAGATAGACTCATAGAGAGCAGGTTGACAGCTCCTGGCAGGGGGTGGAGGGCGGGTGGAGAGATTGAGCAAAACCGGGGGAAAAAAGGAGAAAGAACTCATGGACATGGACAACAGTGCAGTGACTTCGGGAGGGACGGGGATGGGTGGGGATGAAAGAGGATATGAGGGGTAAACGGTGATGGAAAAAAAATCTAAAAATAAATAAATAAAGACTAAGTCAAACCAAATATGACTATCAAATTACTACATTAAATTAAATGTATATATTGAATTGTCACTGAAAGATTTATGAGGGCACACTTGAGCTTGGTTTCACAAAAGTCCATATTAATACACCCAGATAAAGAGCTTAACAAGATGTTAAAAATGGAAACCACCCACTTTTACATCTTCGAAAATGGTGACTTTCAACCAGTCTGCCTCAAGAATTTTTAAATCCTGACTAATTTAGTCAGTGGCACTAACCTCTTTTCCCTTAGATTGTCAAATTCAAAAAATGACAACAGCCCGCATAACAATAGCCATTCCAGTGGGAATGAATCAAAATTATACCTATTTTTTTGTCAGATCGGAAAAAATATGTATTTTTTGGTGTGCTGCAGCATTTTAGTCATTAGTTTATGTGTGGCATGAAATGAAAAAGTGTTGGGAACTGCCCTCCCTGGTTTCAGAAGCTGTAATCACTGTGGCTAAGGCTGAGTAAAGGATCTTGGGACCACAAGCCACTTAGGAGACAAAGCTTATCTTCCTTGTAGGGGCACCACCTCTGCCCCCTTTCTCTTCACCCTGCTTGGCCCCGAGCAGATGACTGGTTAGCCAATGACGGGTAAGATTCCTCAAAAGAGGGATGAGCTAAGACAGGCACGGTTGTGAAGGGGCCCTCAGGGAAGGACTTGGGGGGCTATAGAAAAAGGGGGTGATGGACCCTTGCCCCTCCGCTTTGACATAGCCTGAGTCCTCATTCTGTCTGCAAGAAGGCTCCTAATCTCTTGGCTGCCTTATTTCCCCTGCCTAACTTAAGCCTGAAACAATGCCTTAAGCCTGAAACAATGATGGAGGTGGGTGCAGCCCTGTGCTGGAAAGGGCGGGTTGTCTAAGGCGATCAGGCCTAAGAAACAATGCATAAAATTCTATGAAACCTACTTTGCTAATACCCTCAATTTAAATGATAAGGGTCCAAGCAGGAAATGAGTTTGTTCCCCAAAGTTTTAGGGCCCTTTAACTATCTGACCCTGACTCAGAATAAGCCCTCAGAGTTCTTTGAATGTTATCTATTGTTTAATCATTTCTGCCTGACAATGATTGATGAGCTTTACGTAATACCCTGTATTCCTGTGCAAATTGAACCCAATGAAAGCCTATCAAGGCCAGGATCCAGGCACTCTCCTCTTCAGAGAGGTTGCGCCGTCCCTTTTCCTCCAAGGACTCGGCAGTCTGTGTGAATTTGTCTTGTCTCACCCATAATGCCAAGGACCCCAGGAGCTGGGGTCCGAGTCAAAAAAGGTTGGAAATCACTGTTCTAGAACAGGTGAGGGAGTTAACAGCTATCACAGTCATAATGTTGATGTTAAGGAGGAGGAAAAGAAATGGGTTTTGAATCAAGCCAGTGTCTAGGACATCTGTTGCTTTGCTGTCTTTTGATAACAGCCTGTGATTTCCCTCTGGGGAACTCCTCTCAGATCATGTGGTTCACTTGAGACTGACAGCCCATTAGCTCTGGGAATGATCCAGGTGGTTACTGAGGGCACAATAAGGGCACTCATTCCCTGGCTGGGCAGGCCACCTGGGTCCAGCTTGCACTATGAGAAAGAAAAGCTGTCTTTTTACTGGGCTTACTAAAACGGTAGTTCACAAGCTGGAGTTGCTGACAGCAATCTTTGCTTCCATATGGGAAGAGCTTGCCTGACAACTAAACCAACAGAGGGGAAGAACAGGGACAAAAAGAGATTCCTGATGATATCATTTGGCAACTCAATCCAACCCTGCCAGAGTTTCACCCTATAATTTTTCAAGTACACCAGTCAAAAAACTACATTTTCTCTTAAGCCACATGTGAGTCGGGATTCTGTTGCAACCAAGTGCTGCTGACTAATACCAGCAGCAATTTTAAACCACTAATAATTTGAAAAGAAAAAGCTCCTGTCTCCTTGTAAAAGTCTCAACTTCCTCTACAATGCTTCAACCCATAATTTTCTTCCCTTCCTCTGATTTTCTAAGCGATTACTGGGTACCTACTCGGGCATTCAATTTCCTACTCCCTTTGTTGTTACTCAATCCTCATGGCCTCATCTTAACTATACCAAGATGGTCAAGGATGAGCTAAAATTCTTTGTATCTTTGATAGCACCTACCACCCTATGAAGTACAATCAGACCAATCATTTATGAGAATGAAAAGGTAACTACAGATGGTCTGCATCAAAGTAGAAAACTTATACTTTTACTGGAAACGAGCTTGAAGTGATGTTGGTTAAGGTCACTTCCATTCATTCATTTGAGTGCTAAGAATACCTCAGGGAGTAAGACAAGGTCCCTGCTTTGATGGCTAGCTGTGCTGTGTATCTCTCCCAAACCCCTCCAAAGAGAGAGACCATTTCATGTTATCTAAGGGCCACTGGCATTTTTGCTGAAGCACAAAGTCTATTACGTTATAGTTCATGCTTTCTCATGTGAAACACCCAATAAATGCATATTCACAAAACAGTAAAACTAAAAAGGGAGTCTCGTCTAGAAGTTTTAAATATTATGTTTAACAATGAAAGCTTTCCCCTCCCCCCAAAAGAAACCTACACAACAGAGTTAAGAGTGGCTGCTCCAACCCAGCAAGCAGCTGGAGTGACACGGTTTGAGAACCACTGAGGAGCACAGTCACAGTGGAGCCAGAACCAGGCCAGGAGCTATCACCCAACTCTCGGGCCAGGTGTCTGTCAACTTCACCCATTTCCTGCCTTTGGCAAACAATACACTTAAAATATGTTTGTGCAACGAGTGAACTACTCAAATACAAACACAATAACAAACCTCTTTCTTGAAACAGCCAGTATAAGAAACTGATCACCATGGCTGAAGATAACGTGAGCTGGATCCAGTTTTCCAGTTGAGCTGGATCTTCTTTTTCACTCAACAATAATCTCATTAATATGAAATGGCGGTAGGAAGCGCGTGAGCAAAAGGGACCAGGGAGGCCAGGGGTAGTTACTACCCACTGTGGGCAGATTCTGTGTGAACCTATCACCTATCTGGCTACCTCATGGAAGTTAATTTCTGGATATTTGTTCCCATACTTAGTGTACATAAGGAGGTGATGTATTTTATACACACACACCAAGCACACAGATACACACATACATACCCAGCAGTGATCTACAATCCTTTATTTATAATTCTGAAATCCAAAAAGCTCTCAACAGTGAAGATCTTTTTGTGTCTTATTTGGCAGTGAAATCTGAACTTATTTGGTAGCAAAACTTGGCCTGAACTGACTTGAAGTTATTTATAGTCTTTATTTTCCTCGCTGTGTGTGAATAGTCATACGTTCCACTGTAAAAGATACTGATGTTTAATTATAAGGTCATTCAGTAGTTTCAGAAGTTTCAGATAAGGGATTGTGAATTTGTGTATAAATAATGTATATAAATAATTCAACTAGGTAATGATGGCCCTGATATAACTTTTATTTCAAAAGCATGTTTTAAAGTCTATACAATATCAACTGACAAAGGACAAATATTTAAAATTGGGACTTTCCAAGCTAAAAAGAAAGCCTAGTTAAGCTAGTGTTCCTATTTGTCAATGAGGAAACTAGACTTCTAGGGGGCACCTAACTTGTCCAAGGCAACTAGTGTATGGCAGACAAGTTCCCACCTGCTACCCTTACCCCAGGGCAATGAACTTCAGTGCCCATTAGAAGCCCCCCCCCCCAATTTGGATCCAACTCTGCTTTTGCTTGATCGAAGTTCCCAAGGGTTCTCCAGAAAATACTTAGAAATATTTCAAAAAATACTTCCCTCTCTCAATTCCACTTTTTTTGTCTCAAAATTTGGGTAAGTGTACAAATAGCTTATCAAAAGTTAGCACCGACACCACGTACTCTAAGAGGGAAGGAAAAAATATACTATGAATTCACTATTAACAATGATAAATAAAAAGATAGTCCTTTTATCGATTATAATTAGTGAAGATATTAACAAGTTGGTAATATTAACTGTATGGTGACAGTATTCTATTTCAAGAGTTTATTTCAAAATAAGGATTGAAGACAAAAAACATATGTTGATAATAATAATAATAATAGCAGTATTTACCACCGTTTCACATGAGAGTGTGTTATGTGCCAGGAACTGTGTGTGGTACTTTACATACACGTCTTACTTAGTCTTCACTATCAAACCAGCAAGGACAGTATTCTTGCCTCCATTTTAAAGATGAGGGAACTGAGGTTCAGAGAGGTTAAGTATCCTTTCCAAGATCATTCAAAGGATAGCCTGGGCTGTTTGAGAGACCAAGAAATGTGTTTAAGACTACAGTTCTAGACCCATACACTGCTTTGGCTTGAGGCCCAGCTCTGCCATGAACTGGCTGGATTAACTTGTGCAAGTGCATTAGTTTCATAATCTGTAAAATGGGTGTAATAATAGTACCTATCCCACAGGGGTGATGTAAGGATTAAATGAGTGAATGTATGTAAAGCAGTTAAGAGAGGGCCTGGAACTTGGCAATCTCTATGTATTAACTATCACCATGATCAATACTGGCACCAGCATTCAAAACCAGATCTGCCTAATCCGGCAGTTCTTCTTTTCTACTGTGCTGGAAAAGTGACACTGAGCCAGCTGTATCCACCTCCTGTGACACCTGTGGATGTCCTTCGCCTCTCATTTCTTTTGCCTGTTCCCAACTTTAAAGTCTAGTCGTTTCAAGACTGACAAAAGTCTTTCTTTTGGCAAATAACCAGGCATCAACATACAAAATAAAAACTTCTAACAACTGATGCCTTTAAGTCACTTTCATGCTGTACAGTTGTTAATAAACAGCTAATTTAGATTATTCAGGTCCCAAAATACCTTATCAGCAATTAGACACAGCTATGCATAGATACATTCACTGTATTAAACTGCAACACATGAAACAAATACAGAACTGCAGGTGGTATATTACACATTCCACACTTACAAGTCTGGGACACTTTCTCACCCTTACTTATAAAATTTATTTTTATTTGCCCCTAGACCAAAAACTACCAACAGTGTATGCTTGGAGATCATACCACATAATTCATCCATTCATTCATTCATTCATTCAACAAATATTTAGACTGCGTACTCTGGCACAGGGTTTGTGCTGGGATTACAGTATTTAAACAGTAGACAGTACCTCACTTACAGAGCTTACAATCCAGTATGGGTACAGACTTCAAACAAAAGTATACTGTGGCATTTCTAAAAACCATTGTGCTAATTTTAAAAACTTGTTTCAACTTCCTACGGTATCCACTTACATATATGCACATAAAGACAGATTTCTAACAACATGAAAGTACAATTTTTCTCCTGGTTGCTATAGAGACATTTTTTAAAGTGGCGTTCTCTAAAGTCACATATACGTACTCTTCTAGTTCTCACCTACTCATAGTTACGGTACGCCTGTTTATGATAAAGAATACTGTATTAGACCATCAATAATAAACTACCCAACCTAAACCAAAGGGTTGTTTCAGTCACAAAAATATTTAAAGTGTATATCCAGAAGCATACAAAATCTATTAAACTTGGGTGTTTCCACCTCCCAAACCTGTTGCTTGGACCCTCTGAGGAATTCACAGTCTGACCCAACTACTTTATTGCACATTAACTACGAGCAGATCCAAAAAGTCCCGGCTCATGTGATCTGGAGTCTAAATTATTAGCCTATCCCATGACCCAAGGGCTTGCGCTGGCTCTAAGAGGTTAGGCGCTGGAGTCCAAGATCATTAAGGTGTCCTGGTCACATGAAGTGGCCCTAAACTTCAGGTGATCTCGGGACAGGGCAACAGGTGTTTGGACCTGGCAAGAGATCTCTCTACGTGCCTGTACGGCTAACTGCTGATGTATAGTTGTCCCCGATGACAGAGTCTAAGTGCACAAAAGTCCCCTTGCACACATAAGTCCTCTCAATTTTGGGCCAGTACACTCTCCCCATTGCAAATTAACGTGCAAAAACATGCATGCCTTTGGGAGAACTTTTAACTAAAAAGATTAAAGTGCCTTTGTCAAAGGTGAAAAGATTAGAAGGGTGACAATCCGAGGAGGAAAGCTGTAGGAGGGGCAAGGGATGAGAATTTAGGAATAACAACTCTGGGTCCCGGGAGGGGGCTTCGTGAAGGATAAGGCCTGCAGGAGAAAGTCGAAAGTCCTGGGGACCCTGAAGAATGCACCTGGTGGGAAAGGGAATCAGTAGAACGAGAACCTATCCCCCCCACCCCAAACCCCACCTAAGAACGAAACCCATCAACCCAGATGCTGAAACCCGATCGGAGTCCTCCGCGCCTCCGGGGAAAGGGCAGGCGCTGGGACGTGTCGCTGGAGCGGCTGGGAGGATAGGGGGGCAAGAGTCAAGCGTGCTAGGGCTTGGGGCGCCCCCGGGCTGGGCGAGGGCTGCAGGGGGACGGGGGCCACGAGGTCTCGCGGGTTCAAAGCCCTCTGGTGGGAGATCGCGCGCCGCTACTCACCTCTCCGAACTGGAAAGCGGAGACGATGGTGACAACGACGCCCACGAAACAGACGTAGAGCCCATACCTGTGGGACAGGCAGGTATAGGTCTGTCTCTGCAGGAGCTTGAGCAGCATCACCTCGGCCGCCGCCACGCTACGCCCGGAGGAGCCAGAGCCAGAGCCACCGCCTCAACGAGCCGCCAATCAGCGGCCCCAACCGGGCCGCCTCGTTCAAGTCACAGCCTCCGGCCACCGTGCATTGCCGCTGCGGGGATCGACGCCCGCTCGGCTCCACGCCGCGGCCGCCGCTTCCGGGAGCCGGGAGCCCACGCCCTCGACGCGGCGGAGGCGGACCTGCAGCGGGCTAGGCGGCCCGTGCCGCCGGGGCCTGGCTGGGCTAAAGGCGGTGCGGTGGCAGAGATGGGTCCGCCAGCGCCACCTGGAGGGAGGAGGGGCGGAGGGCAGGCGAACGCCCTTCCAGTCTGCGCGTGCGCGGCAGGCAACCGGAGGGGACCTCTCCCTGCAAGGACTGTGTCTCAAGTCTCATAGTATTGTCATGGATACTTTGGCGCGCACACTCCTTCCCGCTCTTACAATAATTGGGAAATTATAGTTCATAGGGCTCTTTTCCCCTCAGGCTTTCTAACCATATTGCTTGAAATAGGAAACTCTTGGGCTAAATGTCCCTAAACCAAATTTTATTTGTTATGTGTTTAGTGTCTGGTGCCTGGCATAGAGCTTGGTGTCGTTCAGAAATTAACTAGACTTGGCCACCGTTCCCAGGGATCCTAGTTGGGGAGATAAACACGTAAACCACTAAGTACAAAAAAAAAGTTATGATAGAAACAGGAATGGTTAGTTATTTCCACTTTGGCACCAGGTGATTTCTAGGAGGGCCTAACCTCAGCACCTCTTACATATAAGAGATTTTTTTCCCCCAATATATCCTAGTTAATATAATTTTTGGCTTAAATCTAGCCACCCTGGGAAACAATACTCTTACCCAGTGTTGCCATCATTCATAGCATTTTTAGAGTTATCTTGAGAACCAGTTTCAAGATATACTCAAAATAGGCTCTCAACTGGATGGTCAAATGCAAGGAACAGACTTGCAAAAGGATTACCTTTGCTCCAATTTAAAGTAAAGTGTCTCCACTGTTCAGTCAATTCTTTTAATCCTTCCTTAGGAGAAGTTGATACATGTTATACATACATGGCAAAGATTATGGCAGTTATACAATACACTTGTAAAGTTCCAAGGTCTTTTCAAGCATGGTCACAGATATAAAACCATCTGTCATTCAACAGGACTTCCTTAAGATGTTTGTTTCCACAATAATGATGGCCAACATCTACTTAGCATCTACTGTGGACTGGGTCATCTAATCCTCACAACCAGATTCTGAGGTAGATAACATTATCTCCATTCTATAGATGAAGAAAGTAAGGTGTAAAGAAGTTAAATAATTTTCTAATACTACACAACCAGTAAATGACAGAATCGAGATTTAGACAGGGTTGGGATTAGGGAGAGATGAATCCTGCAAATGTAAGGTCAGATTCTTTGTTTAAAATGTTGGTATTTTGCTCTTGTGGCTCAGTGGATTGAGTGCGGGTCTGCAAACCAAAGGGTGCCTGATTCCATTCCCACTCAAAGCACAGGCCTGGATTGCAGGCCAGGCCCCCAGTAGAGGGCGCAGGAGAAACAACCACACATTGATGTTTCCCTCTTTTTCTCCCTCCCGTCCCTTCTCTAAAAATAAATAAATAAAATATTTAAAATTAATTAAAAAATAAAATTTCGATGTTTTGTTTTTTCACATTAATTTTGATTTTTTAAAATGTTGCATTAAAGTATTATTTATCTCGTTTAGTGAGTTCTTGGCTTGCCCTTAATTTTGCACCTAAGGCAAGGAACTTACTCCCCTAGTCCTGGACCCTAGTCCTGGCCCTAGAACCTGTGCTTCTAAGAAAGTACGCTTTGTTGTAGTGCAACTTACTTTTAATTTTTTTCTATCTTTTTATGTTTCCATTAGAGTGCCTCAAGGATGTAAGAAATATTGTCAAAGTCCTTCTTCTGGAGAACTCATTCTTGCTCACTCTCCCTCCTGAGCCAGTATGGGTGAACTTGAATAAAATAAATGTGAATGCAATCTGATACAATTGTAGTAGCTACCTTATAGAGATAATAGGAAGGTTAGTAAAAGACAGAAAACTGTACAATATCAACAATTAAAAAATACTGATTAAAAATAAAATAAAATAAAATGGAAAAAACAATAGGAAGGTTAAATGAAAGAGTGCATAGGGCATTTTAAGTGTTAGAATAGTTAAGAAAAGAATATAGTTTTTGACTTTTTTCTATAAGCAATGAGGCTTTTTAGCAGAATGAATTGATTAAATATGCATGTCAAGAAGATTAATCTACCAGTATGAAATTAGTAGAAATGATGTTAAGCTATCAGTATCTGAACAGTGGGAAAAATCAACAGTGGCATCTCATTTATTTAGAAATCTTGTATCTGCCAACCTAAAAGATCCAGAAAAACCAAGAAAACAAAAAACTGTCAGAAACCTACAGAAATCCATGACAGAATCCCTCAGTCCCTCTTTTAAAATCTGATAAATATAATTCTGAGAAATTCTGTTCTCTGGCTCCTTAGTCCATACCAGATCAGAAAATATTTAAAAATTAGGAGCTTCCTTGACCATTCTTCCCCAAGCAAGAAGTGACTAACAGATCATCTTGAGGAAAAATGAGAGAGAAAAAATTACCTCCCCCCCCCTCCCCCGGCTGGTGTGGCTCCTCGGATTGAGTGCTGGCCTGCCAACCAAAAGTCACTGGTGGAATTCCAAGTCAGGGCACATGCCTGCGTTGCAGGCCAGGGGCCCAGGTGAGGACATGGGAGAGGCAACTGATCATGTATCTCTCCCATATCAACCTTTCTCTCCTTTTCTTTCTCCTTCCCTTCCCTTCTCTCTAAAAATAAATACATAAAATCTTAAATAAAAAAATGTTTAAAGAAGTCAAACTGTTTTTAAAAGTATAACTGTGTTGGGGTTGATGGTGTAGAGGCAAGAGCAAAGAGATACAGGGGAAGCACCAGTATCTCCAAGTGCAATATGATAAGAGTTCATACAGTGGTGAACTCAATCTTTGAGAAAAATTCAAGTAACGTTTAGTGTTTGTTTATTCATCATTTACCAAGGAACACTCTCTGCTGGGCATTTTCCCTGGCACTGAGTCTACCTAGTAGTAACCAAGGTACCTGCAGGGATGACCTCAGAGAAGACACAGTTCTTGCTCTCCTGGAATTTACACCCTAGAGGGACAATAAGAATTAAGTTAGTATTGTGAGGGGAACTAACCTAGCCTGGAGATCAGGGAATGCTTCTTGGAGGAGGTGATGCTGAAACCTAGGCTTGAGGACAAAAGATGAGAGGGTGGGAATGAAAGTGCATTCTAGGCAGGCCCGGCATGTTGAAAGCTCTAATCTAAGCCAAGAGGGGCTGGAAGTACAATAAAGTGGAGCTGAAGAGATTGGCAGGGCCTTGAAGGCCATATTAAGAATAAAGAACTTAATCCTAAAGATAACAAAGAATTTTATAAAAACAGAAAAGAGACACAATCAGACAGAAATTTTAAGAATCACTGTAACTGTGGTGTGGAAAGGGACCCAAGCAGTTGGCGAGTGATTGGGAAGAGTCTAGTTGCCAGATAAAATTCAGAACACCCAGTTAAATGTGAATCTCAAATAATATTTTTAGTATAAGTATATTCTGTTCAATATTTTGGATTTACGTGAAAACAATGTTATTTATCTGAAACTCAAATTTAACTGGGCATCCTGTAGTTTTATTTGCTAGCTCTGGCCCCCTGTGTAGGCAGCTCCTGGAGAGTCCAGGCAGGAGGTGACAGTGGCTCAGAGGAGAGGCAGGACGATGTCAGGGAAAGAATCCTAAGTGTCTGTAGTCAACTGAACTGTCAAAACTTGTGACTGATCAGATGAGGTAAGGAGAGGGTATCAATTGTGACGCCATAATTTTGGCATGGACAGCTGAGTGGATATAAGTGCTGATTCTCTAGATGGGGGACACCAGAGGAGTAACAGGCATACAACGCATATCTTAGATATATTGTCAAAAAGAAATAATTACTGATGATAGGAAAAACTTGGGGTTTAATATCTTAGGCTCTGGTAAACTATGAAGTTTACAAAAGCAGATTATCTTATTCCCAAGATACTAGATAAGGAATCACTGTATTCTTATTATTGAGAAGTTTTATTTTCAATATGTGCTTTTCTAATAGTTTTTTTACATTAAATGAAAACTTCAAACATAATAAAAGCCTCTCTGATTAAAAGGTTAATTTTTTGCTAGTGCATAAAATAGAATAGTAAACATAAATCATGTATTATAGACTGTGGCCTAAGATAATTTTTATTTGATCAACAAGTTCTTAAAATATTTTATTTTATTTTTTTAAGGTTTCGTTTATTTATTTTTAGAGAGATGGGGAGGGAGGAAGAAAGAAAGAGAGAGAAACATCGATGTGTGAGAGATACATCAACTAGTTGCCTCTCACACACACCCAACAGAGGACCTGGCCCACAGCCTGGGTATGTACCCTGCTGTGGAATCGAACCAACGACCCTTTCATTCACAGGCTGGTGCTCAAGCCACTGAGCCACACCAGTCAGGGCAAAATTATTTTAAAATAATGAGATTTCACTGACAAATCCTAATACTAATTTCCAGTTTCTTTTGAAAAATGGAAAAATCTGGCCAAACCAGGACCACGTTTCCACACGGCAACCATCAGCTGTGGCTAAGTAGGTACTTCCTGCCTGCTTCCTATGACGTGTGCTCACCATGATTCATTTCACTGTGTTTCATTTCCTCATCTTGAGCTTTAGGGTCAGCTGACATTTATCATAGTGCTTGTACTGTAATTTACTTTACGGTGAGAAATATTTCTTTACACACTATCAAAATCGGTAAATGGAAGGCAGAGAGAGCCATATGATTCAAGTAAAAAGGGGAGAGGGTTTTGCATGTGTGTGTAGAAGTTGAGATATTCTTTTTTTTTTTTTTAATGAATGTATTCTTATTGTATTTGTGACACCCAGCCTGTTACATTACCTGTCTCAGTGACATTATCTGCCTGGTACTTGAGTATGTGATGCCTTCATTAAGTCAACAGCTAAGATTGTTGACTGACAATTTGAATTTTGTTGAAATGAAAACCAAGGTAAGATTGGTTAAGCAATATTTTTTCTTTCTTCTCCCATCGCTCTGTAGTTCTAAGTTTCTTGCTCCCAGAAGGTAAATTCCAGGATGAGCAGAATCTTATCAAAATCAGTTAGAATGCTTCAAGAGATCCTCAGAAATGTTAATGGCCCACTTGAGACAAAGATGTAAATTGTACTGTAGCATCAGGGCCTTCAGGTAGAAGAAGAGATTTAGACAGTACCACCTGATGGTATAAAGCCAGAGCACTTACGTGTCAAGGGGCTTGCAATAACTACAGTTCATTTCAAGACATAATTTTTTTCCTTTCAATATTTTATTAACACCCTGGGTCTGTCTTGCCACCTCTCAAGTTCCAGAAGATGAGGAATGTACCTGATTGGCAAGGTTGAGAAGAACTGAGCAGGTCTGCCAGGGACAGACCTGATGTCCTATCTGCCAGGCGTGGGAGAATTAGCACCTGGGGCTGGGCCAGGGCCAGACCCTGGAAAGTTTGTCTCCCTCAGGGATGAAATATGGGCTGTCCACTTGGTCGCAGAAGTAAAACAACATTCTCCATTTAACTTGTTCAGCATGAAAGCTGACACTTTGATCTCCATCACTCTGTACCTTGCACAGCTTTCATAACTGGTTCAGAACTCAGAAGACAAGGAGAAAGCTTTTATTGGGCCCTAAAACATCAATCATCTTTTCGTCTGCTTTTGCTCAGCCTTGATGAAAAATGAACAAGCAAAGTAAACAATCCTACACGAAAGGAACCTGTTGCCTCAGGCCTACAAAACGTACACGCTGTACATAGAGGTGGTGTACTTGGAAGGCCTTCCAGTGAGCTGATAGAAAATTGAACCTAAACAAAGAGCTTTAGCTATTAATAGAAGATTAAGCAAAGTTGAAAAAACTCCTGATAAATCTATATTTAGCTGAGTCCTTGCTTTATTCAAGGTCCAAAGAGAAAATGTTCGCATTGTGAAATGCTTTTCCTTTTCAACTTTAAGCTTGAAAAACTTGCTTGTTGTCAAGAAGCATATTTTGATTCTGTCCCTCCCTCTTTCCAGAATAAACAGTGAGTGTTCACAAAGCACTTGCCTGTTGCATGTGACCTCGTCCCTTTCTTTCTTTGTCCTAAAAAAGAAAGCCAGGACAGCTTTCAGTTCTTTCAGAAATAGTAAATAAAACAGAATTATTAAGAAATTTAATTGTTTGATAGAATGCCAAGAGCAAAAACATAGTACGTCCCATTCTTTTGTGTGTGTGTGATTTCGAATTCATCATGTATATAGAAAACAAATATACATAATTTTTATAGAACTGTGACTACAATTCTATTCATTTGATATTTACTTGTGGGGTTTTTGTGGTATGTTTTATCAACAGAATATGAGCATCATAGAAGCGGGAGATGTGTCCATCTTATTCATAACGTATTCATATTCCCACCCTTAGCATTGTCCTTGACTGCAGTAGCCAATTGATAAAAATGTATTATATAAATGTTTATCTTTTATGCTGATAAAAGCACTAAATATAGAGTTGGCAACTACTGACCTTTTGGTGGATAACAATGTGTTATTAAAGAAAATTATAGAGAGAACAACTCGAAATTTTGAAGCAGAATTGACTTTGAAAACTGTCTGGACCAGGGTCAAATATTTTGGTTTGGGGGATTTCCAGAAATTCACTCAAGTCATCTAGGTTTTAAATTTTCTGCTCTGGATATTACTATTTTCTCTCTGTTTGTTTCATTTGTGCATTACTTCTTTGTATCTTCTCAATTTTTTTCTAAATATTTTTTTTGCTTGCTCTTTGGCTCATTCTATTTTCCTGTGGTTTTTTATTTCATTGATTTGTGCCTTTCTTTATTTTTTTAAATATATTTTATTGATTATGCTATTACAGTTGTCCCATTTCTCCCCCATCATTCCCCTCCACCCTACACACCCTCTCCCACCCACATTCCCCCCTTTAGTTCATGTCCATGGGTCATAAGTTTTCTAGCTTCTACATTTCCCATACTATTCTTGCCCTCCCCCTGTCTATTTTTTTCCTATTATCTATGCTACTCATTCTCTGTACCTTTTCCCCCTCTCTCCTCCTCCCATGCCCCTGTTGCTAACCCTCCATATGATCTCCATTTCTGTGGTTCTGTTCCTGTTCTAGCTGTTTGCTTAGTTTGCTTTTGTTACCTACAAGGGAGTTCCCATCAGACTGGCAGCTGATTTCTCAAAAGAGACCTTACAGGCAAGAAGGGGCTGGAAAGAAATATTTGAAATCTTGAAAAGCAGGGACCTACATCCAAAATTGCTCTATCCAGCAAAGCTGTCATTTAGAATGGAAGGGCAGATAAAGTGCTTCTCAGATAAGGTCAAGTTCAAGGAGTTCATCATCACCAAGCCCTTATTATATGAAATGTTAAAGGGACTTATCTAAGAAAAAGAAGATAAAACTACGACAGTGAAAAGACAGCAAACTCATAGCTATCAAGAACCACACCTAAAACAAAAGCAAACTAAGCAAACAGCTAGAACAGGAACAGAACCTTTCTTTATTTTTGTAACTTCCTTTCCTCCTATTTGAATTTGCCGCAGGGTTCTCTCAGTGGCGCCACCATGCGGAACATATGAAACCAAAAACAAATTCTGGAAGCTGCATTCTAAGTCCCCTGGCCATGTGAACAGCTCTATTCCTTCCTTGGGCCCATATGCCCTTTGAGCTCTTAACGTAAAACGGTGGCATTACAATTGCAATTGAGATGAGGCAGAACTAGTTTTATTCAAGTTTCGTATCTCACTTCATGTTGATCTAGATTCAATAGGTAAAGTTATTCTTTTTGGCTTTATTTTCACTTCACAGTGGGCAGATTTACTGCTAATTAATTTGGGGAATTTTTGTCTAGATAAGCTAGAAACATGCTTCTATATTAAAACAAATTGCTCTGAAATCTTAATTAAACAAGAAGTCATGGGTCAAAGCCTCAGTGTCTATTGTGCAGTCATGGAAGGTTTTTGCTTCTATTTCCATTTCCCATCCTAATTTTCTCAATTTCCCGTAATATTCTCTACTTAACATTTTTTTAAAAGATCAATTTTATTGAGGTACAATTTACATACCATAAAGTTGACCCATTTGAGGTCAACAATTGTCACCATAATCCTGTTCTATTACACCCTTTGCAGTTAATCCCCACTCCCTCCTCCAGCCCTAGGGAACCACAGATCTGCTTTCTGTCTCTTTAACTTTGTTTTTTCCAGACATTTCTAGAAAACGCAATGAAATCATACAGTATCTAGGATGCCTAATCTCGTACGTCTGGCTTTTATCACTTAGCATGATGCTCTGAGGCTCATTCATGTTTTGGCATGTGTAAGTAGTTCATTCCTTTTCATTTTTGAGTATCCCATTATACACTTATCACATTTTGTTTATCCATTCACTGGTCAATAGACATTTGAATTGTTTCCAGTTTGGGGCTATTATGCATAATGGCACTCTGAGAAATCATATACATATCTTTAGGTACATGTATGTTTTTATTTCTCTTGGGTAAATATGGAGGAATGGAATTGCCGGGTTGTATGGTAAGTTTATGTTAACTTGTTAAGAAACTGTCAAACCGTTTCCAAAGCGTGCCATCTTGCGCTCCCACCGGCAATGCGGGAGGGTTCCAGTTTCATCTCTTCCTCTCCAGCACTTCGCATTGTCTGTTATTTTAATCGAAGTCACTCAGTACAGTTCTGATTTGCATATCCTTCATTTCCCTAATTACTAGCCATGTTAGCATCTTTTCAGACTTTTACTAGCCATTTGTATATCACCTTTTGTGAAATGTCTATTTGAGCTCTGCCTGTTGTTAAATTGGGTTTCTTCTTTAACCGTGAGCAACCTGGTTTCCATCCTTACTCAGTGAAAAACTGCCCTTTGAAGTAATGAAATAACACTGAAATAATGAATCCTAACAAATTCAGTACTGTTTGTATATTCATCTTCTCCTGACCTTTCTGTAGTCTGAATAGTGTCTTCAAGAACCCCTTCTGGAGATGTTACCTTACTTTGGTACTCAGGACAGAATATTTTCCTAATTTTTCCAAAAGATCTTTGATAACTCCCTTTTTTGGGTTATAGCCCTCCTCCAGGACCTCTAGGTAGTCCAGTCCACATAGACTAAACCTATGCCCCCTGCTATTCTCCTTCTAACTTTATTTATTTTTTAAATTTAATCTTTATTGTATTTTTTCCATTACCATTCAATCTCAATACGACCCCTCCCCACTCCTGCTAACTTTATTTTTTTTTTTTTTTGTTTTTTAATATATTTTATTGATTATGCTATTACAGTTGTCCCATTTCTCCCCCATCATTCCCCTCCACCCTACACACCCTCTCCCACGCACATCCCCCCCTTCAGTTCATGTCCAAGTGTCATACGTTCTTTAGCTTCTACATTTCCCATACTATTCTTGCCCTCCCCCATCTATTTTCTACCCATTATCTATGCTATTCATTCTCTGTACCTTTTCCCACTCTCTCCTCCTCCCACGCCCTTGTTGCTAACCCTCCATATGCTCTCCATTTCTGTGGTTCTGTTCCTGTTCTAGCTGTTTGCTTAGTTTGCTTTTGTTTTAGGTGTGCTCGTTAATAGCTGTGAGTTTGCTGTCTTTTCACTGTCATATTTTTATCTTCTTTTTCTTAGATAAGTCCCTTTAACATTTCATATAATAAGGGCTTGGTGATGATGAACTCCTTGAACTTGACCTTATCTGAGAAGCACTTTATCTTCCCTTCCATTCTAAATGACAGCTTTGCTGGATAGAGCAATTTTGGATGTAGGTCCCTGCTTTTCAAGATTTCAAATATTTCTTTCCAGCTCCTTCTTGCCTGCAAGGTCTCTTTTGAGAAATCAGCTGACAGTCTGATGGGAACTCCCTTGTAGGTGACTGTCCCCTTATCCCTTGCTGCTTCTAGAATTCTCTGCTTCATTTTAATCTTGGCTAATGTAATTACGATATGCCTTGGTGTGTTCCTCCTTGGGTCCAACTTCTTTGGGACTCTCTGAGCTTCCTGGACATCCTGGTAGTCTATTTCCTTTGCCAGATTGGGGAGGTTCTCCTTGATTATTTGTTCAAATAAGTTTTCCACTTGTTGCTCTTCTTCTTCCCCTTCTGAGACCCCTATAATTCGGATGTTGGGACGTTTAACGATGTCTCGGAGGTTCCTAAGCCTCTCCTCGTTTTTTTGAATTCTTGTTTCTTCCTCGTTTTCTGTTTGGTTGTTAGTTTCTTCCTTCTGGTCCACTCCATTGATTTGAGTCCCAGTTTTCCTTCCATCTCTATCAGTTCCCCATGCATCTTCCTTCATTTCACGTATTGTAGCCTGCATTTTTTCATCTAGTTTGTGAGCAAAATCAACCAATTCTGTGAGCATCTTGATGACCAGTGCTTTGAACTGTGCATCTGATAGGTTGGCTATCTCTTCACTGCTTAGAGGAATTGGCTCTGGAGCTTTTATTTGTTTTCCGGTTTGAGCCATTTTTGGTGGGTTTTTTTGTTTGTTTGTTTGTTTGTTTGTTTTAGTCTGGTCGCGGTTATTACGTAGTGAGGGGTGGAGCCTTAGGTGTTCCTCAGGGTGGGGCAGCCCAGTCACTGGGTTGTGACGCTGTATGTGGGGGCGGGGTCTGAGAGGGAACAATGGCGCCTGCTCCACTCTCTCCTGGATTCAGTCCCTTCCGCCACTTCCCCTCTGCCTGGACCGTCTGCGTGCGCGAATGTGGGACCACCTGGTCAGCCAGCCGCCTTGTGCGGCCTCACTGGGTCTGCACAGTTGCCCCCCTGTGCACCTGGGAACTGCAAGCCGCTGCTGCTTGTGTTCCTGGGTCTGCACCTCCACTTTTTCCTACCGCGACTCCGCCCCTCTTACCGGTCTGGATGAAAGGTTGTTGGACTTCCGTACAGTTCAATTTTCTATAAGTTCTGATTGTTTTCTTGTTTCTAAATATTTGTTGTCCTTAATTTTGGTTGTGAGAGGAGGCACAGTGTGTCCGCCTATGCCTCCATCTTGGCCGGAAGTCCCTGCTAACTTTAAATCCATGGCAAATGATAGTATATTTAAGGAAATGTCTGAAAGAAATGAGATATTTAATGTCTTCAAGGAAACGGTGCTATCAGAGCCTGGTGAGAGCCGGAGACGGGAAGGAGCTGCCTGATAAGAGTTGCAGTAGTGGATCGGAAATGCAGACAAGGTGCGAAAGGATGCAGTAGGCAGTGAGGGAGCAGGGAAAGAAATGCCCAGACTTTATTTCCACCCCTTGATCTCCTACTGGTGCCTCATATAGGGTGAGGCCAGAGGCTAGGAGAGACTGGGTAAAGCTATCTGTGAGGTCACCAAAGGGGAGGAGAACGAATCTGGGAGCAAATAAAGAAT
The DNA here is from genome assembly GCA_039655065.1 of Glossophaga mutica. Taxonomy (NCBI): domain Eukaryota; kingdom Metazoa; phylum Chordata; class Mammalia; order Chiroptera; family Phyllostomidae; genus Glossophaga; species Glossophaga mutica. Next base: position 15,558,806 of record CM077304.1, on the reverse strand, counting down.
AGCCAACATAATACTCTATTGTTCCTTCACATTCAGTGTCTAAAAAAGATCTTGCCCTGGCTGGCATAGCTCAGTGGATTGACTGACAACCTGCAAACTGTGGGTTCCATTCCAAGTCAAGGCACATGCCTGGGTTGTGGGCCAGGTCCCTGGTAAGGGGCATGGGAGAGGCAACTGATCAGTGTATCTCTCACACACTGATGTTTCTGTCCCTCTCTTTCTCTCCCCCTTTCCCTCTCTCTAAAAGTAAATAAATGAAATCTTTAATATAAATAAATAAAAATAAATTAACTAGCTCTCATCTTAGTGCCTAAGTCATCTCCCTGTTTTAACTTTTGTGTCTCTGTCAATGGTACCATTAACTCACTCTCCCAGTCACCCAGGCTGGAACCTCAGAAAGCACTCTGTTCTGCTCATAAATTCTCTATTGCATATTTGGCATTAACCATCTCGTGGGGTTGAACTTAATAAATGTTAAGATCCGCTATAACTGTGAGATTCCATGGTTTCATAGTACTCAACATTGTATCATGATTTTATTAAAATTCTCAAGTGTGTGCTTGTCTCTTGAACAGGACTGTAAACATTTTTACAGTAGGGTCTGTTCCTCTTACTTCTTCAAATCCTCTTTGTGTCCATCAGTGTTCTGTGAGGTTAAGGCCTCAGCAAATGTTTGCAAAATGAATAAATGAATGATTCAGATATGGGCCTAAAACTTGTCTAATTCCCCTGTCCAAATTACAGATTTTGACAGCAAATAGTCAACACATTTCACCACTAAGTGGCAGCATCCACAATGGTAATTTCCAAAGATGGTCCAATTGTAGCAAACATATCACTACAGCTTCACTTCTCATAGAAACAACAGTATGATAAGAATAGCACCTATTAGGCAAACTATTCTCAAACTATTCTCTTTCTGGTGTAAAAGTACCAATGAATTACTTTCTCTGCAGATAATTTCTAATAAATATGGTTAAAAACCAAAAGTGTCTGACTGCTTAGCAAATACTTTCCTGTATTATCTCTATGAATGTTAATATTTTTTTTTTGTTTTTAACTAAAGTTTAGTTTAGATTTCTTATTATGAAAGTGTTATATTCTTAGTCTACAATAGGCCAAAGAAGACAAAATTTCCATTTTTTTCTCTGTAAATTCTTCATCTTGTTTTTTCTTTCGCATATTGACACTTAAATTATGTTATCCCAAACAATTCACAATCATAAAAAATAAACAATAAAAATGTATAAAGTAAAAAGTTAAAGACTTCCTTTCTACAAAGGCCCTGCTGCCACTCCTAAGGGGTAACCATTGTTAACAACATGACATATACTCTTCCAGATAATTACTTTTTGCAGATTTTTTTTTTTAATTTTAAGCATTTTAAAAATTGAAAGTACAGCCTTAGCTGGTGTGGCTCAATGGATTGAGTGCTGGCCTGCAAACTGAAAGGTCGCCAATTGGATTCCCAGTCAGGACACATGCCTGGGTTGCCAGCTAGGTCCATAATGGGGAGTACATGAGGAGCAACCACACATTGATGTTTCTCTCCCTCTCTTTTTCCTCCCTGCTCCTCTCTCTAAAAATAAATAAATAAATCTTAAAAAAAAAAAAAAGAAAGAATAAATGATGTTTGGAGTTTCCTATACATAAAGATTCAGGGTTGTATATATAACCCCAATTAATCAATTAATTACTGAAACTTTTACCTTTTGTTAAGTGTTCTATTTGACTTAGAGGGAGAACATAGAGAATAGTCTCTGGAATCAATCTGCAGATTTGATACCTGGTCCCCTCTTACTATCTCCAAACCTCAGTTTCCTCATCTGTCAAATGGGTATAATATTAAACTATCTGTCTTATAAGGCTGCTATAAAGATTAAATGAGGGGTTGGAAATTGAGTTAATAAATCAGTCATGCCTACCTGGTGGAGTGTCCTTAGAAAGCCCTAAAGTACAGAGTTAGGAAAACTTCCAGGTTATTGAACACATGAAGGTGCTAGGAAGATGGCATGTCCAGAGAGGGTATGGGATCAGTGATTGGGAAGAGAAGATAACAGAAAATAACTGATTAAAGCAGCAAAAAGAAAAGGATTTTTAAAAAAATGAAGATAGTTTAGGGATCTCTGGGAAAACTTCAAGCATAACAACATTTGTATCACAGGGGTACCAGAAGGGGAAGAGAGAGATTAAGGGATTGAAAATATATTTGAAGAAATAATGACTGAAAATTTCCCTAACCTGGTGGAGAAAAAAAGACACTCAAGTCCAGGAAGTGTGGAGAGTCCCAAACAAGATGAACCCAAAGCAGCCCACACCAAGACACATCATAATTAAAATGACAAAGGTTAGTTAAAGACAAAAAGAGAATCTTAAAAGCAGCAAGACAAAGACAGTTACCTACAAGAGAGCTCCCATAAAACTGTCAGCTGATTTCTCAACAGAAACATTTCAGCCAGAAGGGATTGGCATCAAATATTCAAAGTGATAAAAAGCAAAGACCCACAACCAAGACTACTCTACCTAGCAAGGCTATTGATTAAAATTGAAGAAGTAAAGAACTTCCCAGACGAGAAAAAGCTATAGGAGTTCATTACCACCAAACAAGTATTACAAGAAATGTTAAAGAAACTTCTTGAAGAAGGGAAAAAAGGAAACATAATTATGAAGAATAAATTGACAATAAATATAAACCTATCAATAATCACTTTAAATGTAACTAGATTTAAATATGCCAATCAAAAGACAAGGTGTAGCTGAATGGATAAGAAAACAAGACCCACACATAGGCTGTCTACAGAAGACCCACCTCAGAATGAAAGACACATACAGACTGAAAGTGAAGGTTTGGAAAAAGATATTTCATGCAATGAAAACAAAAAAAGCTGGGATACCAATACTTTTATTAGGCAAAATACACTTTAAAACAAAGGCTACGATAACAGACAAGAAAACATTACATCATGATAAAAGTATCAATCCAGTAAGAGAAAATAACTCTTATAAACATTTATGTATCTAACATAGGAACACCCAAACATATAAAGTTAATCTTGATGGACATAAAAGGAGAGATTGACAGCAATAAGTCATAGTAGAGGATTTTAACACCCCATTGACATCAATGGATATATTTTCCAAATAAAAAATCAACAAGAAAACAGCAGCCTGAAATGACACATTAGACCAGATAGATTTAATTGATATTTTCAGAGCATTTCACCCCAAAGCAACAGAATATACATTCTTTAAAAGTGCACATGGAATATTTTCCAAGATAGAACACTTGTTAAGACACAAAACAAGTCTCAATAAATTTAAGAAGATTGAAATTATATCAAGCATCTTCTCTGACCACAATGTTATGAAACTAGAAATCAGTTACAAGAAATGAAACTGAAAAACATACAAACACATGGAGGCTGAATAACATGTTGCTAAATAATGAATGGGTTAACAGTGAAATCAAGGAAGAAATCAAAGGATACCTTGAGACAAATGAAAATTAAAAAAAACAACAACCCAAAATCTATGCGACACAGTGAAAGCAGTCCTACCTCAAGAAACAAGAAAAATCTCAAATACACAATCTAACCTTACATGTATAAGAACTAGAAAAAGAAAAAACAGAGCCCAAAGAGTAGAGAAGAAAGGAGATGAGAATAGGGAAAAAAACAAAATCGAGTATAAAAAGAAATAATACAAGAGATGGATGAAACCAAGAGCTGATTCTTTGAAAAGATAAACAAGTGTTTAAACCTTTAATCAGACTTAAGGAAAAAAAAAAGAGGACCCAACTAAATACAATCAGAAATAAAAGAGAAGTAACAACTGACACCGCATAAATAGAAGGGATTATTAGAAAATATTATGAACAACTATATGCTACCAAACGGGGCAATCTGGAGGAAATAGATAAATTCCTAGAGACATATAATCTTTCAAAACTGAGTCAAGAAGAAACAGAAAATGTGAACAGATTGATTACAACCAACAAAATCAAAGCAATAATCAAAAAACTCCCAACAAACAGAAGTCTTGGACTGGATGGCTTTATGGGCAAGTTTTACCAAACATTGAAAGAAGAAATAATACCTAACCTTTTCAAACTATTCCAACAAATTCAAGAGGAGGGAAGACTCCCAAGCTTATTTTAAAAGGCCAGCATTATCTTAATTTCAAAACCAGATAAAGACACTACGAAGAAGGAATATTATAGGCCAATATCCCTGATGAACATTGACATAAAAATCCTCAACAAAATATTAACGAACTGAATTCAGCAATACATTAAAAAAATCATGCACCATGATCGAGTGAGATTTATTCCTGGGATGCAAGTTTGGTACAAAATCCACAAATCAATTAACATGATACACCACATAAACAAAGTGAAAGATAAAAATCATATGATCATATCAATGCAAAAAAAAAGTGACAAAATCCAGCATCCATTTATCATAAAAACTCTCAGCAAAGTGAGAATAGAGAGAACACATATCAACATACGAAAAGCCATGTATTACAATGCACAGCCAACATTGTATTCAATGGGGAAACACTAAAGGCATTTTCCTTAAGATTGGGAACAAGACAGGGATATCCACTTTCACCACTTCTATTCATCATAGTACTGGAAGTTGTAACCACAGCAACCAAACAAAAAGAAGAAATGAAAGGCATCCAAATTGGAAAGGAGTAAATAAAACTGTCATCATTTGAGGTGACATGATGTTGTATATAGAGAACCCTAAAGATTACACCCCAAAACTACTAGAACTGATTAAAGAATTCAGGAAAGTAGCAGGATACAAAATAAATATTCAGAAATCAGTTGCATTTTTTTACATCTATAATGCAACTGATTTTTTTACACCATTAATGCAAACTATCGGAAATAGAAACTAAGAAAACAATACCATTTATAGTTGCCTCAGAAAAAAAAATACCTAGGAATAAATTTAACCAAGGAGGTACAAGACATGTACTCTAAAAATTAAAGACACTGAAGAAAGAAATTAAAGAAGATACAGTTTATGGGCAATACATGGGGAATAGTGGGGATAATCCAAGGTGACAGCCATGTGTTCTTCGAGCATCATAGTGAAATGGTATGAATAGCCACAGCAACCTTGAGAAAGATGAACAGGGCTGGCTGGTGTGGCTCAATGGGTTGAGCACTCACCCATGAACCAAAGGGTTGCAGGTTTGATTCCTAGTCAGGGCACATGACTGGGTTGCAGGCCAGGTCCCTGGTCGGGATTGATGTATCTCTCACACACTGATATTTCTTTGTCTCTCTTTCTCCCTCTCTTCCCCTCCCTCTAAAAAAATAATTAGTAAAATATTTAAAAGAGAGAGGGAGCGAAAGGACAAAGTGGAGGTATTACACTACCTAGTATAAAACTACATTACAAAGCTACAATGATCAAAACAGCATGGTACTGGCATAAAAACAGACACATAGATCAATGCAACAGAATAGAGAGCCCAGAAATGAACCCACGCCTATATGGTCAATTAATATTTGACAAAGGGGGCAAGAACATACAATGAGGTAAAACAATCTATTAAAAAATGGTGTTTGGAAAATTGGACAGATACATACAAAAAAATGAAAGTAGGCCACCTTATTACACCATGTATAAGAATAAACTCAAAATGGTTTAAAGACTTAAATGTAAGACTTGAAACCATAAAACTCCTAGAAAAAAAATATGGGTAGTAAAAACTCTGACCTTTCTCTTGGCATTATTTTTTTTCTGATAACAAAAGAAAAAATAGGACTACATCAAACTAAAGAGTTTTTGCATGATGAAGTAAAACATCAATAAAACCAAAAGACAACCTACTGAATGGGAGAACATATTCACCAATGATTCATCTGATAAGGGGTTAATATCCAAAATTTATAAAGAACTCGTACAACTCAACACCAAAAAAACAAACAATCCAATAAAAAATGGGCCAAGGACCTGAACAGGCATTTCTTAAAGAGGACATACAGATGACTAATAGACATGAAAAAATGCTCATGTCACTAATTGTTGGAGAAATACAAATTAAAACCACAATAAAATAGCACCTCAACCCTGTCAAAATGGCTATCACCAATAAATCAACAAACAACAAGTGCTGGTGAGGGTGTGGAGAGAAGGGAACCCTCATGCACTATTGGTGAGAATGCAGACTGGTGCAGCCACTGTGGAAAGCAGTATGGAGGTTCTTTGGAAAATTAAAAGTGGAACTACCTGATGACCCAGAAATTCTTCTTTGGCTAAATATCTGAAGAAACTTAAAATACTAATTTGAAAGGATCTATGTACCCCTATGTTTATTGCAGCTTTATTTACAATAGCCAAGATAAGGAAGCAACCCAAGCTCCTATCAATAAATAAGTTGACAAAAAAGTGGTGGTACATGTGACATCCAGAAAAACTCCAACATTGTTAATATAATGAGAATGGTTTGTGCAACATGGATGTAACCTGGCAGCCAAGGAGAATGGACTGGAATGCTCATGCATGAACAATGACAACTTTACTGTACTGGTCAGTGGGAGCAGTAGACACCATTGAATGAACATTACGTACTGTGTGGCTGTTGCATTCAAAATGACTGAGTAGAGCAATGAATCTGCATCAAAGTTTTCATTAAGCTTGAGCATTCCTCCACAGAAAATATTTGGATGATTCAGAAGGCCACAGCTATGGGCAAATGGTGATTGGCAGCTTCATCAGAACAACATGCCTGCTCATGCATCATATCTTATGCAGAGTGTTTTGGCAAAACATCAAATCACCCAGGTGACTCAGCCCCCCTACAGCCCAGATTTGGCACGCTGTGACTTCTGGCTTTTCCTAAAACAAAAATCACCTTTGAAAGGGAAGAGATTTCATAACATTGATGAGATTCAGGAAAATAAGACAAAGCAGCTGATGGCGACTGGCAGAATTGTGCGAGGTCCCACAGTGCCTACTTTGAAGGAGACTGAGGCATCACTGTCCTGTGTATAATGGTTCTTGTTTCCTGTATCTTCTTCAATAAATGTCTCCATTTTTCCTATTACATGGCTGTATACTTTCTGGACAGACCTCGTTATATACAATGGAATATTACTTAATGGAATATTTAAAAGGAATGAAATTTTACCACTTGTGACATTATGGATGGATTTAGAGGGTATTAATCTAAGTGAAATAAGTCAGCCAGAAAAAGGCAAAATGCCATATGATTTCACTTACATGTGGAATCTAAAGAGAACAATTTAAAGGAACAAATAGAACAGAAGCAGGCTCATAGATACAGATAACAGACTGATGGTTGCCAGAGGAGAGGGGATTGGGGTGTTACCACACAGTGACTGGGCCTGGATCAGGTCTGCCTCGGGGCCTGCCTGTAGTGTGTGGGTTCTTGACTTCATGCAGGAAAGGCTTCGCAGCACAAGTCCAGGTGATTTTGAGAGTAAGTTTATGAAAGCTGGGGACAGGGAAATAAGGAAGAGCTTAGGATAAAAGAAGCAACAGGAGAGAGCCTGGCAAGTCTGCTGTGACTCTCTAAAAGTCAAAGAAAAGGGGACCTTGGAGACAGGTTCAGAAGGTTAGCCTAGGACAAGCTGCTGCCACCCATTGCAAGTCTCATGGGGTCTCTTAAAGTTTAGGAAATGTTTGCCTTTGGAGGAAGAAGACGGGAGAGAAAGGCGCAGGCATGCTCTTGGGAGGGGGAGTGCTCGCTGGGACCTTTCTTTTAAGGTTTTTTTAAAGGCTGGGAGTTTAGAAGAGGGTATCCATACCTGAGAACATCCAATATCCAAGTTGAATATTCATCAACTTTTCCGGGTGTGGCCTTTCAGGGTCATGGTCTTCACTGACTGGTTAGTGACGGCAGAGGGTCATTAGTTATTGCAGCTGGTCCTGGTGTAACCCAGCTGGTTTTGCTGCTTTTCTTGGCCCGGAGCTGAAATATAATAACTGAATCCTAGATGTTATCTCTAGGGAGGAAAGGTCTGGGGCCGGGGGATAAGGGCAGTGGGTTCTGGACTGCATGACCAGCAATATGCCAGGGAAGGAAAGGCCACCCTGGAGCCGAGGTCTGGTGCCAGTTTTGCCCATTGCTAGGCACCCAGGTCTTTCCACCCTGGTGACCTTCTGTACCTGCCTATAAATTTCTTGGCCAGTTTCCTGAGTATCTGTCTCAGTTTCCCCATTCCACTTGCCACGAAATTTTCCTAGCTTCTTACTATTCTGCCTCATGGGACTAGGTGAAAAGGGTGAAGGGTGTAAGAAGTACAAATTGGCCCTGGCTAGTGTGGTTCAGTGGACTGAATGCTGGCCTGAAAACTAAAAGATTGCTGGTTCAATTCCCAGTTGGGAATCGATATTTCTCGTCCCTTCTCTCTCTTTCCCTTCCCTTCTCTCTGAAAATAAATAAATAAAATCTTAAAAATAAAACCAAAATGGAGCCCTGGCTGGTGTGGCTCAGTTGGTTGAGTGCTGGCCCGCTAACTGTCAGGGCACATGCCTGGGTTGTGGGCCAGGTCCCCAGTTGAGGTCCCTCTCATTCTCTCTCCCTTTCCCTCTCTCTAAAAGTGCATAAATGAAATCTTTTTAAAAATTTTAAAAGGAGTACAAATTGGTAGCTACAAAATAGTCATGGGTATAAAGTACAGCATAGGGAACATAATAGGGAATATTGTAATAACTGTGTCTGGTGCCAGGTGCGTACCAGAAATATCAATGGGAACACTTTGTAAGGTATATGATTATCTAAACATATTAGTTTAGTTTAGTATGCTATAGATCTAAAATTAATACAAAATAATATTGCATGTAAACCATAATTTAAAAATAAAATAACATAATATAATAATATCAAAAAGTAAAATTGTGACCATAAAACATCAGAGGCCAATAGCAGCGATGATGATAGTGATGATGGCTCCAGTAATGATGGAGTTGAGCGAAAACGCCAAAAACTGGACTTGGCAGGGGTTAGCATGCGTGGTGCTTCGGGTTTCGGTGCACTGCTGAGTACTATGATCTAGTTTTCAAAGTGTTGTTTTTTTTTTAAAAAAAAATTTTAACCAAAATAATGTAGAGACAAATGTCCTGGATGAATCTGTGGGGGAGATACAAGCTTTCCTCTACCTCCAAGGTTCTTCTGACTGGTCTAATATTAAATAGACACAAGACAGATTAGCAAGAGAAAATAACCAAATTTAATAAGTACGTATATATGGGACTCCCACATACATGATGGAGTCAGTGACCCCATCTGCTGAAAAGGGTCAGAGACAGAAAGTGGGACTGAGGTATGTAAGGCCTGCTGAGGTAGGAACAAGGTAATACACCTTGGGGGCTTCAAAGGGTCATTGCAAGATGATAAGAAGAATGGAAAAACTTCTAGTAAATAGAATTTGTCCTGCTTTATGAGGTTATCTCTGATCATCTCTTTTTATGGGCAAGGCCCCTAATTCAGGTTCTAGTAGGTAGTTAAGGGAAAGGCAGAAGTTTCTCTTGAGCCTGTAGCTAAACTTGCTTTCAGCTCAAAGTAATCTGCATACCATAGAGAAACATCAGGGATGGCTTGTTCTGAACCACCACAGGACGGTGGAACCCAGATTATGGTCCTCATGATGGAGATTCCACTACTATGGAGCCATGACAGTTTGAAGATTACCTCTCTGGTTTTAGTTCCTTCTTTTATACAACCCAAGGATAAAAACCAGATGACCTCTAAGGAACTCATCTATGAATCTATCATTTTTTCTGAAATACTCTAATGTTTTTTATTTTCTGTAAATGTGTCATTGAGCTGTTTTTCATGGGTTAACCCTCTACAGGAAGTGGAATACCTCACACTGCTAGTATGCAACCCTTCTCTTCTTTAAGGGATGGGTTATTAAAGTTTTCCAGAATATCCCAATCTAAACACAGACACAGCAATTACATAACTGAGATTGGTCAACAAAACTTCCGGCAAAGGAAACACATTTTCACTTCTATTTATCTCCTTCCATGACCTTATTTCATCACTTTCTTCCTCTGCTGGTGTCTTCAAATTCTCCCTCAGACAGGATTCTGTCCTAGCTCACAACAGCGAGCATTTTGTATTCCTGTAATACTCTCTACCTACCTGGAATCAAACTCTGAACCTACTGATTTCACTCCTCAGTCCAATGCAACTTTTATTTGTACCACTCTACTGAAATGGTTTTGATAAAGACTGTCAATGACTATTTACCTGTCCAAACCAGTGTTTTCTTGTTTTTGATTTCACTGTAGCATTTACACGCTTAGTGATCTCATGTGTTTTAATGGTATCCATTAAATTGATAGGGGAACTCAAGAGTTAAAGGTTTTAGCCTTAGTTGATAGGCTTAAGCAACTAACACATCTGAAAAAGTGTAATTCCAGGAACTGGAATGAATGACCCTGTGACTCAAAGAGGTCAACAAACAATTCCTCTGTGCCCCAGGCAGTCTGCCAGCCACGGAGATGATACCTGAGCCATAGTGTTCCGGAGAAGGAATGCGCCTGATGCACATAAAGAATTGTTGATCAACAAACAGATAAAGAAGTACTAGGAAAATCTCTGCTGGACTGCAACTCTTACTCAATTAACCATTTTTCCAAACTCCTTACCCACTTTTCTATCCAATTAAACTTTTTTCAACCCTCTTACCCATCCTTTCTTCTCTTTATAAAAATGTTGGCCTGAAGCGAGATGTTAAGACAGGTGTTTTAAACATATTTTATTTATTTTTAGAGAGGGGGAAGGCAGGGAGAAAGAGAGGGAGAGAAACATGTGGGGGAGAAGCATTGATCAAATTTTAATAACAGTTTATTTGAGCCAAACTGACCTATGCCAAGAAGCAAGATCTCAAATGCTCTTCATTCGAATTTTTAAAAGGACACACCCATCATCAATCCCCTCTGTTATCTCTAGTCCGCCCCCCACCCCAGGGCCTGCTGGAGTTTTCACCAGACACAATGAATCTGATAAAGATACCACCCTACTCATAACCTTTAACCTCCTTGAAGCTTGCTTCCCTGTTACATCCAATCTCTTCAATGTCGTTGGTAGTACGATCACCATGAACTCCAGCCTTATCTTCAAGTGTTCCAGTCACACTGGGCCACTTTTTATCTTCTAAGCAAACCAAGCTCATTTGAACCCCAAGTCCTTAATGAAATTAAGGCACTGGGTGCTTTCTCTATATATGCTTAATCACAAATCAGAACATCTGACCAACTGCACATTTTCAATCAATTCTTATTGAATGAATTAGCCACAAATCCTAGATGGCTGGCTCTTCAATAAGATACTTATCAATTAAATACAAGAATTATGAAAAATGCTTCCTTAAAAAAAATCACTTTTTTTGCACTGGCCAGTGTGGCTCGTTTGGTAAGAGCTTCATACCATAACCAAAAGGTTGTGGGTTTGATTCCCAGTTGGGGAGCATGGGAGAAGGCAGCCAACTGATGTTTCCTCTCACATCAGTGTTTCTCTCTCTCCCTTCCTCTCTATAAGCAATGAAAAAAAAGTCCTTTGGTGGGGATTTTAAAAATTACTTTTTGGGGGGCGGGGGAAGGGAAGGCAAATAATCGCATGCTGACCTGCAGTTTCTGTCACTATCCTAGCCGTTTTGAAATCTTACCAGTTCATGTCAGGAGAAGAACATCTGACAAAACCTTTCCCCCCTTTCTGTAATATCTTTACTATGTAAAGAAATAAACTCATGAGGTTACTGTAAACCTAAGCATCATACTTCAGTTTTTCCATAGATAATGGCCACTATGGCATGAGCTGGACCCAGTAAGGAAACCCTATATGAGATGATTCTAATATATAGAGATTTAAGGTTAGCTAAACTGAGAAAGTCAGATCATATGAGTTCCTATTTTTGCAAGTTAATTTAGAAACTGTTCATAAGGGGAAGAGAGGAAAACAAAACTGACCACTTAAAATTTACAAGAAATTCTCACTCTCACTGTCATAATGGAAATTCCCAAAATTCTCCCATGTGTTCTCTTCTTCATCTCTGGTAGTGTAAAAACATCTGCCAAATAATATTATGGAGAAGAGATATTTGGTGTCATTGCCCAAACCTAAAATAACTTGTAACAGTCAGGTCAGCCTTACAAACAGGTATCTCTCCCATAAAGGGCTCTGGTTTCTTTCCCTATGAGTAATGGAAATTTCTCAACCTTTTCTGTGGCTTTCTGATCTTTGTACTCAGTAATATGGGGTAATAGTGCCTCTTATGAGATGCTAATATGTTTGTGGTATGTACAATTGTATAAAGACCAGATTCTCTAGGTAATAGTATTACATTAGTATCAAGCATTCATCTGTACATATTTTTTCAATAAATATTCATTAACCATTTATTTTGTGCTAGTGGTTGGCACCAGAGATACAAATATAAGAGATACATTTCCTGCTCCCAAAGAGTGTAGTAGATAGGCTGATAAGTTTTTTTTTTTTTAAAGATTTTATTTATTTATTTTAATTTTAGAGAGGGGAAGGGAGGGAGAAAGAGAGGGAGAGAAACATCAATGTATGGTTGCCTCTCACGTGGCCCCCACTAGGATCCTGGCCTGCAACCCAGGCATGTGCCCTGACTGGGAACCGAACCTGCGACCCTTTGGTTTGCAGCCCGAGCTCAATCCACTGAGCTACGCCAGCCAGGGCGGCTGATAAGTTAATACTGTGAATAATATAACAGAGATAGCCCAGGATGCTTTGTGTTGGAGAGGAGTGAAACAAGATGTCAGATCTTGGGAGTGTTAGGGAAGACTTCAGGAAAAAGATCACCGTTGAGGTGAATACATTCAGCACATAGTTATTAATCAGCTGTGTGATGCTCCGTTTCAAGCCTGGGAATATAGCAAAGCCAGTGAATAAAGCAAAGCCCTGTCCTTGTGGAGCTTACATTCTAAAACACCCTGAAGAAAGTCTGACAGATGAACAATTTAAAGAGACAATGTACAATTTATTTTTAAAGGTTAAATTATGTACATATGAGTTTAGCTCAGGCATCATAAAAATCTGGCTCACTGTGTAATCTCTGTCCTATTCAAAACTTGTTGAGAGTTTGTTGAAATTTCCTGCTTTTGTGAACAGAGGGGACTTTTCTCCATACCTGGGAACAGGGCCCAGAATACATTCACAGCTCAGCGGTCCCTGCCATAATAAAGACACACACCTGGGGTGGACCATTCACATCATGACAGATACCCCAAATTGTGACATCCATATTGTGAGAATGTCCCTTTGCTAGAAGTAGGAATATTCAGAGAAGAGATTCTACCTAATACTTACCCCCAAGAACATATTTTAAGTTTATTCCTGACCTTAAAGGGAGAGTATAACTTATGCACATTACTTTTTAAAGAAATGGTATACATTAGTATGTGTGTTGTTTTTTTCAGAGCAACGGTTACACACATTCACTCAGATACATTCACTTGACTGTTTCGAAGGACTCTTAGAAGGATGAGGCCATGCCACTTGGGTGATATGATCCCCATGACCCTACCATGCATTGGAAAATATATTATTTTTGCACAATTCTAAGTGTATTGAATTGCAATAATCTTTCATCCACTTTAGTCCTCCTGTATTTGTCTGTTGTTCATGGCAGTGTTTGTTAACATCTGCCTGACCCTCTCTGTGAATCTAGAAATACCACATGTCGACCCACTTTAGATGGATTAGATAAAGGGGAAGAGTCAAGTTAAGTAGACTTAGGCTGACGGTCTCTATCCCTAACACATGGCTCCAAGGTCATCCTGGACATTGGCATCCAGCCAGTGGAAGCAGAAAGAGAGAAAGTGAAGAAGGGATACCCGCTTTTCCACCACCCACACTGAGGAGCGACTCACACCTCCCACTGGTTAAGAACCAGTCCTATGAACCCACTAGGAGGAAATGAAGTCCCTGTATGAGAAGTTCCTTCCCAGCACTACTTTAGCTTTCAGAAGCAAGTCACTAAATTCAGTCCACATTACAGGAGAAGATGACTGCGACTTTGAGGATAGAGAAATAATTGAGGTGTTTACTGCCTATGAATAAAAATATATAGAATAAATAAAAATAAGTGAGAGAATGGAATTATCCATGCTAATTTTGATACTCTTGCCTGGTATTAGAGAGCTGAGTAATGACAAGCGACTGAGCTGCAGAACTTGAAAGAGTTGCTTTTACAAAAAGCACGACAATTTAAATAATAAAGAAGTGAAACTAATGCAGTGCCCCGGCATCTTCTTCTAATAATGTTGGACTAGGAAATTCATCAGCATATTCCAGATCCCACAATAAAGTATTGTGATGAAGCGAATCACACAAAGTTTTTCTTTTCGCAGTTCATATAAAAGCTGTGTAGACTGTACTGTAGTCTGTTAAGTGTGCAATAGCATTACGTCCAAAAAACAATGTACATATCCTTTTACTTTTTAAAAGATTTTATTTTATTTATTTATAGAGAGAGGAGAAAGGAGAAAGAGAAGAAGAGAAACATCAATATGTGGTCGCCTCTCATGAGCCCCCTTCTGGGGACCTGGCCTGCAACCCAGGCACATGCCCTGACTAGGAATCAAACCTGTGACCCTTTGGCTTGCAGGGCAGCATTCAATCCACTGAGACACACCAGCCAGAGCAGACCAATGTACATATCCTTTTAAATGTAAGTACCTTTTTTTATGAGATTATAAATTTTGTATTGTATTTTTTCCATTATCATTTATCCCTCCTGTACCTTTTTCTACTTCCACCCATCCCCTCCCCCTTAATGTACATATCTTAATTAAAATACTTTATTGCTGAAAAACGCTGTCCATCATTGGAGCCTTCAGTGAGTAGTAACCTTTTTGCTGGTGGAGGTGGCTCTGGGCAAAGTAAACTGAAAACCTTCTGGAAAGAACTTACTATTCTAGATGTCATTAAGAGCATTTGTGATTCATGGAAAGAAGTCAGAATATCAACACTAATAGGAATTTGGAAGAAGTTGATTCCAACCCTCAGGAATGACTTTGAGGGGTTGAAGGCTTCAGTGGAGGAAATAATTGCACATGTGGAAATAGCAAGAGAACTAGAACTGGAAGTAGACTCTTGAAGATGTGACCGATTTGCTGTAATCTCATGATAAACTTAACAGATGAGGAGTTGCTTCTTATGGATAAACAAAGAAAGTGGTTTCTTGAGAAGGAATCTATTCCTGGAGAAGATGCTGTGAATACTGTGGAAATGACAACAAAGGATTTAGAATATTACATACTTAGTTGATAAAGCAGCAGCAAGTTTTGAGAGGACTGATTCCAAGAAATTCTACTGTGGATAAAATGCTGCCCTCAAAGCAGCATCGTATGCTACAGAGAAATGGTTAATGAAAGAAAGAGCTGATCCTTTCCACAGACTTCATTGTTGTCTTATTCTAAGAAATTGCCACAGCCACCCCAAACTTCAGTAACCACCACCCTGATCAGTCAGTAGCTATAAACTTGAAGTGATATTTCTCAATTGCTTATACTGGTATATAATGTTGCATAAATTTTCAAATTGTACAAATAGATCCGTGATTAAATATATACAAAGCTATAAAAATAAAAGATAACTACATAAATATTTTAAATTTTTATTGATCGATTTTAGGGAGAGATGAAGGGAAAGAGAGAAACATTAACTTGTTTTTCCACTTTTTTATGCATTCATTGATTGATTCTTGTATGTGTCCTGACTGGGGATTGAACCCAGAACCTTGGCATATCAGGCTGATGCTCTAACCAACTGAGCTACCCAAACAGGGATACATATGTTTTAAGGTGTTTCCTTCTGTAATTATGGAGTTTGAAAAATTAGAAGAATGAGATAAAGTAGTGCTCTTGCTCTCTCTCCATCTCTCTCTCTCTCTCTCTCTCTGTCACACACACACACACACACACACACACACACACACACACACACACGTGCCTACACCTTTCCTTACCTCCTTCCCGCCCTTCTTTCTCCTAAGCTCTGAGGACCCTTCCTTTGCCTCTGTAACATGTTTCCTGAGCCCATTTGCGTCTTGTCTCTGAATTCTTCCTTAGCCATAACTTAAGTGCCAAGGTTGCTGAACTAACAGGGAAATTCAAGAATTAAAGATTTTAGCCTTAGTTGATAAGCTTAAGCGATAAATATGCGTGGAAAACTGTTTTTCAGGGAACTGAAATGCATGACCTCTGACTCCAGCAGAAATTCAATCTTTGTGCCCCAGGGTGTCTGCAAGAGGTGGAGCTGGTATCTGGGCCTTTTGTGTTTCAGGGACGGAACAACTGCGATGCAGATAAAGAATTGTTGATCAACAGATAAAGAAATACTGGGAAACTGGCAGCCAGAACGTGACTCTTATCTAATCAACCTCTTTTCTAAACCCCTTATCTACCCACAGTTCCTCACAATGGTTACAAAGACAGAATTTGATCAGATAGATCTGGATTCAGATTCTAAAACTCTATTATCTATATGGCCTAGAGCTTCAGTTTCTTCGTTTATAAAGAGATGATACCTGACCTTTGCTGACCTTTGGTGTGAGGATTATTAGATCAGGAATTACATTTCTTTTCTTTTTTTGGGGGGGGCATGATTAGATTTGTTTTTTTAATATTTTAAATTATATTTTATTGATTATTCTATTATAGTTATCTTGATTTTTCTCCCTTTGCTCCATCCAAGCAGCACCTCCCACTAACTCAGGCAATCCCCCCCACCCTTGTTCATGTCCCTGGGTCATGCCTCTAAGTTCTTTGGCTGCTCCCTTTCCTATACTGTACTGTACATCCTCATGACTATCCTGTAACTAACTACCTTTTGTATTTCTTAATCCCCTCACCTCTTCACCCTTCTCTCACACCCCACCTCCCATCTCTTTATTTTTAACCTTTGGCTTTTTAATTATGATGTATCTTGGGGTGGGCCTCTGCATCCATCTTGTTTAGGAATCGCTGTGCTTCCTGAACTTGCATGGCTATTTTCTTCACCAACTTAGGGAAGTTTTTCTTTCATTATTTTTTCAAATAGATTTCCAAGTCTTGCTCTTTCTCTTATGCATCTAGCACCCTATGAAATGAATGTTGGATTGCATAAAGTTGTCTCACAGACTGCTTACACTGTCCTCATTTTTTTGGATTCCCTTTTCTTCTTGTTGTTCTGATTGATGGTTTTTTGCTTTCTTATGTTCCAAAACATTGATTTGGTTCTCGGCTCCATCCACTCTACAGGTTTCCCCCCCTGTAAACTGTTCTTTATTTCAATTAGTGTATCCTTCATTACTGAATGGACTTTTTTATGCTATTAAGGTCCTAAGTTCCTTGAGCATCTTTATAACCAGTATTCTGAACTCTGCATCCGATAGATTGCTTATCTCCAGTTCATTTAGCTCTTTTTCTGGAGTTTTGATCTGTCCTTTCATTTGGGCTGTGTTTGTCTCCTCCTTTTGGCAGCTTCCCTGTGTTTGTTTCTATGTATTCTAGGTATAGCTACTTTGACTCCATGTCTTATAAATATGGCCTAATGTAGTACGTGTCCTACAGGGTCCAGTGGCACAGCCTCTGCTATCACCTGGTACTCGAGGTGCATCCCTCTTGTTGGCTGAGCACACCCTCCTCTTGTAGGTGAGCCTTGGTTGTGGTTGGCAGATCAATGGGAGGAATTTACCCAGGCCATTCAGCTGCAAGGATTGGCTGTTACCACTGACCATCAACCTCTATCCTCCGTAGAGGATCAGCTGTGCAGGGGCAGAGTGGTGGTGCTCTGACATGGTCTGTAGTTGTCTACTGGGTGCACTGGCCAGGTATGCAGTTTCCCAGGTATGGCAGGCCAAGATCAGCCCCCACCTGTGTTTTGCCCAAGGCCACCCTGCATGAGTTATAAAGCAATCTGAGATAGTTGCTACTTGTCCTGGGCTTGGAGGTTTCCAGGTGAAGCCAAGGCCCGAATCTAGGCTGCTAGTTCTTGCCTGGGGCTCACTGAAGCCAGCGCTGCTTGTTTCAGATGATTTAGGAAGTTGTGAAGCATGAGCAAAGACCGGTCATTCATATGGAAAAACAGCTTGGGTAGTTCCGTAAATTGGGTGGGGAAGAGTCTTTGGGGCTGTCCAAGGTGGGTCAAATAGTATTGATGGTATTTTAGTCTGCCATCTCTGTGGGGAGAAAGCCCAGAAAAGGGACAATGGCCTCTGCTGGCCTTGATGCCAAACACCTCAGCCTCCTCCTGCATACCACTGGTGCCTCTCAAGCCACCTCCCTGGTGCTGGAGCCCAAAGGGAATGAGTCTGAGTAGGTGAGTCTGTATATGGGTTCTTTAAGAGGAACGACTTGGGGATCCAGAAATTTCTTCCACCAACTAAATTCCTGGTAGTTTTTGCAGCCAGAAGTTGTGGGGACTTATCTTTCTGGCACTGGAACCCTGGGTTGGGGGTCCCGGTATGGGGCTGGGACTCCTCGCTCCCAAGTTATCCCTCCCCAATTTTTATCCACCACACATGGATGTGGGGCCAGTCTGTTCTTTGTCTGTGCCCCTCCTACAAGTCTGGATGGATGTGGTTTCTTTAATTCCATAGTTCTCAAATTTCCATTCAACTCAGTTTCTGTTGGTTCTGAGCAATGGTTGTTCTGTATTTTAGTTGTAATTTTTTTGTGGTTGTGCAAAGTAGCAAGTCATGTCTGCCTATGATGCCATCTTGACCAGAAGTCCCTACACTGCTTTTCAATAAATGGTAGCCACCAAGGAAGAATAACTTTATCCTCAAAAGGACAGTCCATTGAGAAACACACAGTTTAAATCAGTGTGACTTTGACAGAGAGTCATATCAATTCAAAGGGAGAAGCACAACTTTTATTATATATATATATAAATATCTCCTAAAGATAACAAGTGTGGGGGAGAAAAAATACTTAGGTTCTCATCTGGGTCTCTTAACAAAAAACAGATTAGCAAGAGAAAAACAGTTTATTAATATAACTACATATCTCATATATACTTCGGAGGAACTCTAGGATGAGTAAGTCAAAGGGGTGGCTAGAACTTGGGTACAGATAGCATCTTATTAAAGAAACAGTGAATTTGTACAGAAATGACATGACAAAGAAAAATGGTTTTAGGCTTCCAAGGGGGGAAACTGGCAAGGTAAACATACAGGCAAAAACTATGGAATAAGGTTTATTTGTAGATTCCTCTGGTGCCATCTCTGGGCTAAAAGGCTAGGCAATCTCCAGTAAAGAAAATATACATTCTGGTTTTAGACAGCAAGGAAGGTAAAGAGAGCTCTTCCTGCTTTTGCTGTTTCTTAATTGTCTTTAGCTCAAAATAATTCTTATGTCAAGGAGCACACTTTGGGGTGACATATTCTGGTTTCCTTTTTCCAAACCAGTGAGTTTGTTTTCTAGGATGTTAACATTTCGTACCATGTGAGCTTTACTGTTCTGAGAAGATGACAAGGTCTGTGGTATGGGAAGCCTTTGGAAAGGGAAGCAGCACCATGCTGCTCAGGGCTGCTTGACACCACATGTTGTATATACAGTGATAGTCATATACCTGTTTGAAATATATACATGTGTACAAACTTATTTTAAACAACAAAATGCCTGTTGCCATTATAGTCAGACAATTCTCTTAATTGTGTGAAAGGTGATGGCCTGATTGGATTGCTTAAGGGAATTATATAGCAAGAAAGATAAGATGACTGAGTGAATTCCATTTGATGTCACAATTCCTTATCCTTAGGGAGGGTGTTTAAAATCAGATGAATCATAGGTTCTGCATCTGTCTTGCTCCCCAGCTGTTGATGCTGGTTTATCTGCACTCCAACGGGGGACTGCCCAGTCGACCAGTCACAGGGTTCCAACACGGGGAAATAAAGCCTCAAAACCTCTGGCTGTAAAAACATGTGGGGGTTGCAGTGGCAAGAGGATCTCCCAGTCTCACAGGAGAGTCTGTTGGGGGGACCCACGGGGTCCTAGTATGTACATAAGCTCACCCACCTGGGATTCAGCAGCAGAAGGGTGTAATTCACTTGTGGTTAGCGGGGGAAGTGACTGAAAGTGGGGTGAGAGGCAAGCAAGTGGCATTGTTTCCTCTCTGACCCCTCCTCCACTTACAGCTCCACAACACAGCCAACAGCCTGCTCTGATGAATTCCTAAGGCTCTGCCCCTTACAATGTAACAGGTATGCCAAGACAAAGAAATATGGCTGAAATGAAAGAATAAAACTCCAGAAAAAGAACTAAGTGACAAGGAGATAGCCAACCTATTAGATGTTCAAAACACTGGTAATCAGGATGCTCACAGAAATGGCTGAGTATGGATGCAAAATAAAGGAAGAAGCGAAGGCTATTTGAAGTGAAATAAAGAAAAATATTCTTTATTCTTTAGGGAACCGACAGTGAAGGGAAGGAAACCGGGACTCAAATCAATGATTTGGAACAGAAAGAAGAAGAAAACATTCAACTGGAACAGAAGGAAGAAACAAGAATTCCAAAAATGAAGAGAGGCTTAGAAACCTCTGGGACAACTTTAAACATTACAACTTCTGACTCATAGGGGTATCAGAAGGAGAAGAGGAAGAGCAAGACATTGAAAACTTATTTAAAAAAATAATGAAGGAAAACTTCCCCATCTGGTGAAGGAAATAGACATGCAAGTCCAGGAAGCTCAGAGAATCCTAAAGAAGTTAGGTCCAAGGAACACCACACCAAAACACATCATAACTACATTTCCCAAGATTAAAGATAAGGAGAGAATCTTAAAAGCAGCAAGAGAAAAGGAGACAGTTACCTACAAAGGAGTGCCCATAAGACTATCAGCTGATTTCTCAAAAGAAACCTTGCAGGCAAGAAGGGGCTGGAAAGAAGTATTCCAAGTCATGAAAGGCAAGGATCTACATCCAAGATGACTCTATCCAGCAAAACTATCATTTGGAATGGAAGGGCAGCCCTAGCTGGTGTGGCTCAGCGGATTGAGCGCTGGCCTGTGAACCAAAGGGTCACTAGTTTGATTACCAGTCTAGGGCACATGCCTGGGTTGCAGGCCAGGTCCCCAGTAGGGGGTGTGTGAGAGGCAACCACATATTGATGCTTCTCTCCCTCTCTTTCTCCCTCCCTTCCCCTCTCTAAAAATAAATAAAATCTTTTAAAAAAGTAGAATGGAAGGGTAGATAAAGTGCTTCCTAGATAAGGTCAAGTTAAAGGAGTTCATCATCACCAAGTCTTTATTATATGAAATGTTAGAGGGATTTCTTAATCTAAGAAAAAGAAGATCAAAACTATGAACAGTAAAATGATGACAAACTCATAACTATCAACAACTGAGCCTAAAAAAAAAAACCCCAAAAACAAATTAAGCAAACCACTAGAACAGGAACAGAGTCACAGAAATGAAGATCATATGGAAGGTTATTGGTGGGGGTCAGGGAGAATGGGGAAAAAGATACAGGGAATAAGAAGCATAATTGGTAGGTACAAAATAAGTAGCGGAAGGTTAAGAACAGTATAGGAATCGGAGAAGCCAAAGAACTTATATGTACGACCCATGGACATGAACTAAGGGCGGGGAAATGCTGGTGAGAGGGAGGGTGCAGGGAGGAGGGGAATAAAAGGAAGAAAAAAAATGGGACAAATGTAAAAGCATGATCAATAAAATATATTTAAAAAATAAAATCAGATGAATCAGTAGTAGAGTAGGAAAAAAGAGCAAGGGAAAAGAAGACCAGGGAGGTGTGGTTTTCAGAACTCAGAAACCTAGGTAGAGATGTACAATGAATCACCATGGATGATAGCTTTCGTGGTGTTATTTTATTTTTATTTTCCAATTACAGCTGACATTCAATATTATTTTATATTAGTTGCAGGTGTGCAGTATGGTGATTAGACATTTAATTTTCAAAGTGATCCTTCCCAATTATTCTAGTACCCACCTGGAACCATACATAGTTATATTAGCTCTTGTGATTTTTTTTAAAGCTTTATTTTAAAGCTTCTGCTTTATTCAATATGATGCTTACTCCCCCACAGCTACAATGATCTCCTGAAATATGGAGATCCAAATTCCTACACTCTCCTTACTACCAAAAACCAAACAAAACCAAAAACACACACACAAAAGAAAATTCTTAGCAGGGCCCTGGTGGTGTGGCCTCTCCATTCCCTGCCTTACATTCATTTGAGTGCTTTAAAATTTTTTTTACTTATTTTTAGAGAGAGGGGAAGGGAGGGAGAGCATGGCCTCTCATACAACCTCAACAGAGGACCTGGCTCCACAACCGAGGCGTATGCCCTGACCAGGAATCGAACTGGCAACTTTCAGGTTTGCCTCTAGAGGATGCCCAACCCACTGAGACACACCAATCAGGGAAACAAAACCAGCAATTTCTTAGTCTATGCATTTTCTCCTGTTTCCTTGGCCTGGAATGCTAGTATCACCTTTCTTTGGGCGGAGAACAATCCTTTACTTTAGAAAACTCTGGTATCTGTCAGGAAACCTTCTCTGGTTCTTCATCCGGGTACTGGCCCCTGCCTCTCGGCTCTGCCCATATCCCTATTTTATTATTTTATTGTCTTCAATCTGTTTAATATTCCATACAATTTTATTTTATTTTATTTTGGACATCTGTTCTCTAAACCCCAAAGAACTATTTAATCTTTGTATCCTGTCCTCTTTTAGGGTGTGGCACCCAAAAATGTTTATGCAGCTAAAATGAACCCATGTTTGGTCATCAATGACCCAATGACCTCCATCAAAGAGACCTTGGGCTTAGAATCCCTAAACTGTATCTTAAAATCACCACGCTCGTAAGTGCCTCCAGGACACAAATCCCTTTTGCAGGATTTGAAATGTTTGCCACCATTACTCATCTTACTTCGTTCATGGCTCCAAGTTGGGGCTAACCCTGATCAGGGCCTGGAGAGAGGGAAAGGCATTCTACCTTTTAGGAGACAATTACTCCAAGTCCGCTCTGGTGGAAGGCAGAACCGTGGACGGCACAAAGGCAGTCCAGCCCGACTGGAGTTCAGCCCCACCCCGACCCCTACCTGCTGCTACACACTCTGGGTTTTCAGGTGGATACCATCCAGGTGGGTGTCGCATCCCTGCCGTGTGTCCCGGCAAAGTCCTTACGCACCCTTAGTTCGCACCCAGCAGCAGAGGCAGCAGCGCTGCGGGATGGGGTGATGTCCCCTCACGCTGTCTACCCTCTCCCCAGCGGCAAGCGGGAGGCGGGACCCAGGAGGGGAAGCCCTGGGTGTTCGAGGCTTCTACCCCGGAAACCCCGAGGGAAGGAGGGGCGGGGAGGAGATCAGTTTCTCCGGAGTTGTGCAACCGACAGAGCAGAGGCGGGCATTCCCGCGCAGCCCAAGCCGAGCCGACCCCCCGCCGAGTCCTAACCAAAAGCGAAAGGAGCTGCGTCCCCAGCGAGGTCTCTGCGTGCCTCTAAGTCGGCGGGGCCGCCACTTTGTGACTTCACTCGTTTCGCAACAAGCCCGGACCACTCGCGCCCCACCCACCCTGGCCCGCTGCTTTGCCGTCCGCTGCCTCCTCCGATCTTCCTCTCCCTCTCCGCCGGGCCTGCCTCCGCCTTCGCGGAGCCTCCTGTCCCGACGGCAGCGGCTGTCCGCACCGTGGTCGCCGCCTGGCGGGCTGGCACGTGGCGACCCCCCGCCCCTCGGAGCAGCCCGGCGCCTGGCCCCCAAGCTGAGTGCAGCGCACTCCTGGCGTCAAGATGCTGTGCTTCCTGAGGGGAATGGCCTTCGTCCCCTTCCTCCTGGTGACCTGGTCCTCCGCCGCCTTCATCATCTCCTACGTGGTCGCTGTGCTCTCTGGGCACGTCAACCCCTTCCTCCCCTATATCAGGTGAGGGACAGAATGGGTGGAGGGCCGGGACCGGGCAGAGGCACCACAGGGAGCACTGCTGATGCAGAGGGCAGAGAACCAGACCCAGCTGGGGCATCTCGCGGAAAGACTGAGATCTGACTGTGGGGAGAAGAAAGGCTGCATCCTGACACATGTATGGGGAGGCAGGGGTTATGGAACTGAGCCGTCCCGACTTGACCCTGACCACTGAGCAGAGTGCCATCAGAAGGGGTTCGGGATAGACAGAACTACACAGAACTTTCAGACGGTAGGGCACAGAATCTCTGGAAGACGCTTCTTTGGCCATGATGGATGCTATTTATTAAGAGTGCCAAGCTGGAGATCCAGGTGTGCACTAAAACAGCTCATATATTTCACTTCTGCTTCCCAGCATCCTCATGAAGTGTGTGTTTGGCGCATTTTTCATTAAAAGAAAGTAAGTTTCAGCAGATGTTGAAATACCATCAATATGACACTGATGTCACAACTAGGAAATGGTGGAAGCAGACTTTACACCCAGATTTGTCCCATGCCAAAAGCAACACTCCAGGTCTTTGGGTGTCGGGCTCCAGCTCTCCTGGATGGAGCTGCCCAAGACTCCTCTGGGTTCAGCGCCCCCAGCGTGAGACCCCTCAAGTTGTCAACAACTTGTGACATCCCTCATGTTGTCTATGCCCTTTCGTTTTCCATGAGTTTTGGCCTCCACCTTTAGGGTTACTTCATCATTGCCTGACACATGTCCTGATCCTCTTGGTGTGGCTCCCAAGTCTGTGCCTTTAGAACAGTTCATCTTTATCCAAGTGGTACGACTACGGATCTGTGTTGGCTGGTGAAGGGATAATAAAGTTGGTGATACCTGGAGTTTGTAGAGGTGATACAGATTGTAGGGCCTCCCTCTCCTGCAGCCCTTCTGCTTTGTGCCCAATATTCTATAATTTGTTTTTCTTTGTGGGTGAGGAAGGGGAAATAAAGGTGAGCCAAGGGGAGGCTAGAGTTTAGAGACATGAGGAAGAGAACATTATGGAGATAGGGCACATCTGCAGTCCTGGTGGTGGTTTCTCCCGTGCAGAAAGAGGTGTTCCGTGCATCAGGCAAACATTCCCACCCGGCCTTGTGCGCCTGCAGAAACCTGGGCTTGGTGTCTTGTGGCTCATCTCAGTCCCAAGTGCCATTGTCTCACTCCTCTTGATTCCAAAGCAGGATAGATCCTCTTAGACTTGTGTAAAAAGCTTTTCTCCCTACAATGTTTTGTTTTTTTTTTTTAAATTATAGGAATTTATTTGGGCCAAACTGATGGATGACATATGCCAGGAGGCAAGATCTCAAATGCTCCCCTCCCTGCAGTGCTTTTTATTGAGAAAAAGTACCAGTTTTTGTCCCAGATCTGAAGGGACAGATAACAGTAGATACACATTGACTAGGTGGTCAGGGGCAGGATTTGAATCTTTGTACAGGTGACTGATGTAATTATGATTAGTATCACCACCAGGTGAACTTGAAATGGAAGCTATTCAGATATAGGGAAATGAGCTGACAAGACAAACCATTTGTGAGATAATGAAATCACACACAGGCCAGGTAAGATGATTTGAATTAACTAGGAGAGGAAACCTTTAGGAAAAGCAGAATTACAGGATAAAAAGGTTGGAGACTGTTCCCTAGTTGCCAGGAGTTCTCAGCCTACAAACAAACAAACACGTGGATTGCTTGCCCGCCTGTGCCTGGGGCTTTTAAGTCATGTACTCTCTGCCCACATGAGCAGCTAGAGCACCAGATTGCCTCAGCCCCTCCTAGAAAACCAAGTCCTTGAGGGAAGGGCAAGACGTAGATAAGAATTAGATGTCTTGGACGTCAGGACCTGGTGGTAGTGCCAGATTTATCAGTTTTGCCCAGAAATGTTCAGCTTTATCTTCGAGAACTCATTTCTGCTGTCAATACCTCCTACTCTTCCTTAACTGCACTCCTTCCACTTCCTCCAACCACACTGGCTTCCTTCCTGTGTCTTAAACATGTCAGGCCTCCCCATATCCAGTCTCACTGTTCATCATAGCACCTATCACCTCCAACAATCTACGTGATTTACTTACTTACTATGTTGACTACCTGTGTTCCCCCTGGAGTGTAAGATTCATGAAGGCTCTCAATAGTTGTTGAATTAATCTTTGGCACTCACTGTGGGTATTGTTATTCTTCCCCCTAGGACAGAGCAGATTGCTTCAGGGAAGAATTGACTAGGTCATTGGTGATCAGAATGTACAGATGCTCCTTGACTTTGGGGTTACATCCTGACAAACTCATCTTAAGTCAAAAATGTCAGTGTAAGGGATGTTCAAGCCTATAGAGAATTTTTTTTCCTTTAAAAAAATGTATCATTGTTTTTCTTATGTTGTAGAGACTTTTTATAAGAGTTTATTTGAGGCAAACTGACAACATGTGATGGGAAAAAGATGTCACTGTTCCTGAGAATAACTGTTTTGCAGTTTCTTCTTTTTTAAAAAAAAGATTTTATTTGTTTTTTAGACAGAGGAGAAAGGAGGGAGAAAGAGGAGAGAAACATCAGTGTGTGGTTGCCTCTTGTGTGCCCCCTACTGGGGACCTGGCCAGCAACCCAGGCATGTGCCCTGACTGAAAATTGAACCAGCAACCCTTTGGTTTGCAGGCCAGTGCTCAATCCACTGAGCCACATCAATCAGGGCTATTTTGCAGTTTCTTTTTTGCATTTAAAATTAAGGAGAAAACATAAGAAAGATTACATGAAGGGAGGAGGAAGCAATTTGGGGATGGGATTATAGGACAATTAACAAGATTATGTACTCTCTTGAGGGTAGATACCCCCTTTCAAACAGGATTACTTCTGGTATTTCAAAGGTGTGTTAACCTAGATGCACAGGAACAATGGGCAGGGCTGGTTTAAAACCTTTCACTAAAGAAGATCAATGCTTGTGGCATGACTATGCACCAGGAGCTGCCCATTTAGGAATTTATGGTCAGAGTACCCTGTGAGGTTACTTTCCATAGAACTCCTTTTTTTTTGGGGGGGGGGGCACATATCTTAGATTGAAAATGCCTTTAGTACACCTAGCCTACTAAACATGATAACTTAACCTAGCCTACCTTAAACATGCTCAGAACATATACATTAGCCTATAGGTGGGCAAAGTCATATTTAAAAAGCCTATTTTTATGATAAAGCATTGAATATTTCATGTAATTTATTGAATACTGTACTGAAAGTGAAAAGCAGAATGGTTGTATGGGTACTCACCATAAACCATTTACACGGCTGGAAGCACACTGGTCCTGAAGAATGTTTGGAACATTGAACTAAAACAAAGAATGCTGGCCACCTAGTACACTGCAGAGTGTGATTTGTTTACCCTGGTGATGGATGGAGTGCCTGACTGGGAGTTGGGGCATATGGCTTTTACAACATTGTAAAGTGAAATAATCAAAAGTAGAACCATCGTAAGTCAGGGACCATCTACCTTTAAGATGAACCTCCTTTTACATGATGGCGTTGTTCCCGAACCCTTTCAGAAGGGAAGGTCTGCTGTCCAGGAGTGTCTGGTGCTGAAACCCCTTGAATCTCACCAGTCCCTGGATCAGGGAGACAGATTTGAGGCCTGCTTCTTGTTTCCTGGTCAAGTAGACTTCACAATAAAAGATTTTTTTCTTTTCAAAACAAACAAACAACAACAACAGCAACAAATGGTGTGTTTTAATTAAGAGCCAGAACCGTGGGAGGACCACTATCTAGTGTGACATTCAAACTAAGTTTCCTTATCAGGTATTTTATTTATTTATTTATTTGATTTATTACATTTTATTTATCTTTAGAGAGGGGAAGGGAGGGATAAAGAGAGAGAGAGAAACAGACGTGTGACAGAAATATTGATTGGTTGCCTCT
The DNA here is from genome assembly GCA_039655065.1 of Glossophaga mutica. Lineage (NCBI taxonomy): Eukaryota > Metazoa > Chordata > Mammalia > Chiroptera > Phyllostomidae > Glossophaga > Glossophaga mutica. The sequence goes on along the minus strand of CM077304.1, from coordinate 15,531,013 downwards.
TGCATGCTCCCAGCTGGGGCCCTGGCCCACAACCCAGGCCTGTGACCTGATCAGGAATCAAAATGACCTTTAGGTGTGTGGGACGATGCCCAACCCACTGAGCCACACCAGTCAGGGCAGCATTGCTTTTAACAACAAAAGGTTAGGAACCATACAAATATCCATGAGTGGAGGACTGGCTAGATAAATATGCTTTATCCAAAGAAGACCTCAAATAGTTAGCTACTAAATTTAACAAGTTGGAGTATTTACACAATGCAGTATTTCTGGATATAAGGCTATTAATGCAAGGATGTCAAAACCAAGGACAAACAAAAGCCAACCTGAAAGTATTAGTTTAGATTTTTACAAGGCTCCACCTACATTTTTGAGTCCCATCCTGGTTAATTTGTTATAGTTTCTTATATTCCCTCTAGGACCAAATCCTTCAGGCTATCTTGGATTACTAGTCACTTACTAAATCTTCTTAGCTGATAAGCTACTCTCTTGTACATCTTCTTTGGTTTGTGTCTCATAGTTCCAGAATATTCGGCGACCCTTTAGAAATTTGCCAGTTCTGCATTTTGGTTGCATTCTTTGTTAGCCTAGTCTCACTTTTTGTTAAGTGCTGTTTGCTGGATAGTTTGTGGTCTTTGGTCACTCCCATTGTTCCCCTTCACGAGCACAAACCCTGCTTGGTGATTGGTGGCTGAAAACTGGGTCACCTAGAGTTAAGCCACTTCAAAGGGGGCGACAACGTGACATAGTAAACAAAGTAAAGGAGTTGAATCTTATTTGGTTAACAATCACACGTGGTGATTGTAGGGAGCACGAGGGAAGGTGGAAGAGGGTATAGGAGGTATAAATGGTGATAAAAAAATAAGATTTAGGTTATAATCACAATGTGCTAATTCTTGTACAAAATTCATTACAATGAACACTTCTTATAATGAACAGAACAAAATAAATAGCCAAAATTCTTAAAATGAACAAAAATCTTAACATGATTCGGGTGCTGATTTTTTAAGGAAGGAGTACATGATTTTACAATACTGCTTTATGATTGCATGATGCAAAGTCCGTGATTTCATCACTTGTCTTTTGAAGGGGGATATGAAGACTGTCATTTTTGCAGGGCTGTTCTGACTTCAGTTTCCCCAATATTCATTCTTAATCTATGGATAAAGATTTTGATCTTGTTCATTGTCTGTCTCTCACACAAAAGTTCCATGAGGGTAGAGGTTTAGGGTCTGCTCCCTGCTGCTTCCCTAGCATTTGCGACAGTACCAGGCACGTAGGAGGTGCTTAGTAAATAATGGCTAAATGCTGACTAAGATAATTTACAACATATGGGTATGTCTTATTTATGCCTATTTTATTAATCTTCTCGGCTTCTTCTACTGTTAACTGATTCTGCCAGCATTAACTGTTCATTAACTTTGGTTGCGATTCCAGCACAATTTCTACTGACTTCTGAAATTCTCCGTATTTTATAAGACTAGCAACTTCACTTTGTAATCAATTTGACTATTATCAGCTCCTCCCAGATTGAGAGCCAGTCTCGTTTATATCTTCTACTTTGGCTCTGTCTCATGCGTCCAGAATAGTCTGAGTCCCTTTACATTTAAAAACATTTATTTATTTATTTACTTTTAGGGGAGGGGAGAGGGAGAGAAACATCAATTTTGTTTTACTTATTTATGCTTTCATTGATCAATTCTTTATTTTTTAAAGATTTTATTTATTTGTTTTTTAGAGAGAGGGCAAGGGAGGGAGAGAGGGAGAGAAACATTGAAGTGCAAGAGATAACATCAATCGGTTGCCTCTTGTGCACCCCCTACTGGGGACCTGGCCCACAACCTAGGCACATGCCTTGACTGGGAATCTAACTAGCATCCTTTCAGTTCACAAGACTGCTCAATCCATTGAACCACACCAGCCAGGACTCATTGGTTGATTCTGATACATGCCCTGACTAGGGATAGAACCTGCAATCTTGGCCTATCAGGATGGCAGTCTTACCAACTGAGCTACCTGGCCAGGGCCTGGATCCCTTTACTTTTAAAGTTTTGCCAATTCTACACCCTAGTTGCCTAGTCCTGCTTTTTGTGCAAGTGCTCTTTGCTGGATTGAGTATGGTCTTTGGTCACTCCCATTGTTTCTCCTCATGACCATAAGCCCTCCCTAGTGATTGGTGGCAGAACACTGGGTCACCTAGTAAATATTCACTATATTGAATATTAGAGCAGACAACTTTGTTTAGAACACAAGTCTACCATATACCCCAGCTGTGGGACTTTGGACAAGTTGCTTGACTTCTCTCTGCTTCCCTATGGGTTAATGGCACCACCTCCGTGAATTAACATGTGAACCCACTTAGAACTCATTAACACCCTGGCCCAAGGACATAATAAATTCTCTGCAAGCAGTTCTGCTAGTATTATCAAGGGGCCATTCCACATTGGTCTGGATAGATGCTGGTTTTCAGTAGGAAAGGGTGTTTAGTTGAGGGCTAATTTTAAGTGATTGGTTTATATGTGCATGTAACAGCTTTCCTGACCAACCTCACCTTCATGAATTTGCTGGTTTAACTGATAACCTCATTCTCTGAAAGATACACTGACTGAGGCCAGTGGAGCCTGAAAACCCTCCCCAGCAGCGGCCACTCTGAGCTGCTTGCTTGCTTCATTCACCGTTTTCTTTGTACACTTATCAAATGCCATCTGTGTTTGTTCCCAGAAGTGTTTATGCCAGTTTATTTTTTTAATCGTAATGACGTTCTTTAACTCAATATACGTAAACTGTAAAATTCAAAAAGAGAATTGTGGTTTTTAAGAAAAATTGGTTGAATGTTTTGGACAGATTCAAAAGAGACAAGTCAAAAATTGAAATCTGTTTAGTAGTGTTTATGACAAAGGTAAAGATTTATAAAAACTGTTAAAAAAAGAAACTATAAAGATTCTTCACTCAAATTGCTTCAGAAATGTCTAAGGTTTTTCTCCAAAGAAACCCAAACTGGAAATGAGGTGATTCAGAGTAGATGTGGTTTATATACTAAAAAGACATACAGTGGATTTGCACTCGTGTTGGCCTAACATCAACAGGTAGGCAAATGACTGTATGTGTCTAAATTTGTGGTGTGTATGTATCCATCCAATTTCTAACGCCTTCCTGCTCAAATCAACTTTTTGGATTACTAACTACATTGAATTTCAGGCAGTGGTGGCGTTTGTTTGTTTTCCTGTTCCATCATAACGATGAGGTTTGGATAATAAATAATCAGATGATGAGGTCAGTGTGTGTAGAGTCACGTATTCTTACACAATGTTAATGACATTTCAGTGCAGTGGTTATTACTTAGAAAGTGTATTTCTAAGCCACAATGTCATAAGGATGAAAAGGCAGGCATGCCATTTGAAACTTTTAGCTAAGAAACGTATCATTTTTATTTAATTTTTAAAAGTATCATTCTTTTAAATGATAATTTATAGTTTAATGTTTTCTTCAAGAAAACATGACCCAATTGATTTAATTATAAGAAAAGCAGAATGGCAAAATTGCAGATCCCAAACTTTTACATCCTGAAAATTAATTGAGGTGATGGATGCAGTGTTTGACTCCTGAGCCAACAGTAAATATGTAATTTCTCTGTTTGATTTAATTTTCCACGATCACTTCATTACATTAAAATCACCCCCCCACTAAATTAAATAAAATTGTGAATGTTTTTCTTCCATTACTCCTACTTTTAAAAAGATAGAGTATTGCTCAAAAGTCTTCATTGATGTAGAACTGAGAACTTATAAATATAAGGGCTCAAGTTCAACTTAAAAAAACAATGTTCCACTTAATGGTCCTCTTTGCCTGACAGTAATGCCAAGGACAACTTAGTAATGGCTCCAGAAGGAATCACTGATGCCAACTTGTTGTAAATATATGATGCTGTATACTCATACGGAAATACGTGGACATAGAAAGAAATGCAGGAGAGCACAGTAGAGAAGCATTCCTCAGTCGTGTCCATTGAAATTAGAGAGCTCCAGATGCATGGCCTGGCTTCCCCATTGACTACATGTGTGACCTTGAGCGAGTGACTTTTCTAAGGACTCAGTTTCCTGATCTTCAAGGTGGTGACAATGAGCACTTTAACAAAAAAAATAATGTTGAGAAGACCAAGTGAGATGTGCCAGGCTGAGTGTAAACACTGAGGAAATGTTTTTCTGTTGTAATATTAGCAGCTGTAGTCGAAGCAGGACCATGTCTAGAGACTTCCCTCAAAAACCTTCTCGAATTTCACTTCTGATCACCTCTGTCTTTACTACCATTCTGGTCCCAGCCATTGTCATCTCTTGACAAATTCTTACTCAAATCTAATTGAAGCATATTTATGCACCATCCTCCATGTACATAAGGCACTGTGCTGGGTTTTGTGTGTAGTATAGAGATATAATAAACAGTTTGTAGGGGCTGTTTAGAGGCAAAAAAGTAAAATAAAAGGTGGTCTCAAGCTTGCCTGTTTATCATTCATTCAAGTTACCCCATCCTCTGCTGGATCAGGTAATATGATGGCGCTCCCTAATGGTCTGCTTGGTCTACACTTGCCCCTCTATAATCTCTTCATAATATCCTTTAAAACATCAACTTCATGTCACTTCCCTGCTCTCAGCTTTCACCAGCTGCTCATGATGCTTAAAGTAACATTCAGAGTCCTCACCACAACCACGACCACAGGGCTGTCTGTGACCCCTATTTGCACATACGCACACACATTGTTGCTCACTCCTGTCCAGCCACACCCACTTCCTTGCAGTTCCTCTAACATATTGCCACCTGAAGGTCTTTGACTTTGCTGTTCTCTCTGCTTATAATTTTCCTGGCCCAAATATTCCACTTCAGTCAAGTACCTTCCTAGAATACCCTGTTTCAAGTAGGTGGCTCACCTATCACCCTCTATCTTCTTCTTTTTTTTTTAATGTATTTTTATTTATTGATTTGAGAGAGACAGAGATGGAGACATAGACATCAATTCCTTGTTCCATTTATTTATACATTCATTGGTTGTTTCATGTATGTGCCCTGACCAAGGATGGAACCTGAAACTTTGGTGTATCTAACCAAGTGAGCTAGTCAGCCAAGAATATAAGTTCCAGGAAAGGGTGGCTTTATTTACAACTACATTCTTCATGCCTACCCAGTTTCCTGTTACATAGAAAGCAATTAGTATCTATGTGTTGGGTCAATGAGTCCTTGAATTTTTGTTAGATATTAAGCTTCTTGAAGATAGTAAATTATCTTTTCATCTTTGTAGCCCCATCCACTGGCACAGCTGCCCACCCTTAGGTAGTGCTTAACAATTCTTAAAAAATGTTGCGTGAGTGAACCAAGAGGAAACTCAGATTGATAGAGGGAAAATTGCATGTGGGCAGTGTGTGGGAAGAGCAGGTTCTTTGCATTTATGAGTATGAAATTCTTTTTACATTTAAAAATAGTTGCTATAGCTTTACAGTGCCTTTCACTCTAGAATAATGATCACCAAGTGAAACTGCTAAAAAGTTAACCCTAATAATTAAAAATATCTAATAAAATTTAATATTTTCTTACTATCATGCTTACTCCTTTTAAATAATGTATTTAAATATTATGAAGATAGAGGAAGGAATGGTCTCCTTTTCCTAGTGGTATGTTAAGTGTTTCTAGGTTCTAAGTCTTGATTAATCTTCCAAGCAGTGGGCCTAGGATTTTAAGGCAACCAATAAACCTCAGTCTAGGCATGCAGATAATTTTGCACCTTGTCATTTCAGTTCCACCTAATAAACCATGATTCCAGGCTTTGGAGTAATGGAGTCACATGTGTCCAGTGATTTAAAGAACAGATTTGGCCAAGCTTGTATTGTCATACATGTCTTTGTATTATTTTCATTCTTTTGAGCATCAGAGGCACTGGCTTAAGATCAAAAATAAGTTTGGAGAAGGATGTTAGGCAAGTAACTTGGAATTTTTCATGATGAACTTGTAGAAATATAAATAAAGGCAATAAAGAAGGAGACTGATTTCCTAGGCACAACCTACCCTAGAAACTACTGTGTACACATGGCTGCCTCAACAGCTTCTGAGCCACATGCAAATGAACTTACTAGTTCCTATCCCTGTTGCAATTTTCAGAAGTGCCTCATTTGCAAGGTGGTAAGTGAGGGGGTAGATGGGACTGAGACGGGGTTGGAACCATATTGCCTAAGCCACGTGGTACAGAATTGGTGGTGGGAGTTGGGTGGGGTAAGAGACTACTTCTGCTCAGTTGGAAGGGCACTGATTTTGCCTCTCATTCTCCACTTTCTTGAATCAGGTACAGAAGTGCAGCTATACCAACCAAAACTAGTACCTCTGCCTTTGCACAATGAGCTAATTTTTAAAATATATTTTATTGATTATGCTATTACAGTTGTCCCATTTCACAATGAAATAATTTAGTTTGAGCTTAAAAAACAATAAAACAGAGAGCGGCTGCCCACAGGGTCTCTTGGTGCCTCTTTGCTGTTATGTTCACCTGGATTTCAACATCAGGCAGAAGATGTGACACAGTGTTTATTGATGATGTAAAATATTAGTGCCTTTTTATCTGCTGCTTGGCAAGGTTTTTTGAAATATTCTTGAGCAAAATTTCCCTGGATGTTGTTAGGAGGTACTATTTTGTCACTTTAACAGAAATAAATTACAAGCTGACCATCCTTACCTGACAGCATGGGTAATTTGTGTCTCAGAGTGTGTCTAACACATAGTAGGTATCCCATAAATATTTTGTTGATGAATGGATACATTTTATAGTTATATGCGGGACTAGATAAATATTTATTTATTTATTTTATAAAGATTTTATTTATTTATTTTTATTTTTAGAGAGGGCAAAGGGAGGGGAAAAGGGAGGGAGAGAAGCATTGATGTGCGAGAGAAATTGGTTGCCTTTCACATGACCTGGCCCGCAACCCAGGCATGTGTCCTGGTGGGGAATCGAACCGTGACCTTTTGATTCTCAGGCCAGTGCTCAATCCACTGAGGCACACTGGCCAGGGCCAGATAAAAAAATTTAAAAAGTGGGGAGGGCTGGGGCGGTGGGCTGGGATGGGAGTAAAAGACAGAAAACTGTACAAGAACAATCAAAATAAAATTTTTAAAAAAGGAAAAAAATTAAAAAGATGGTTGCATTGAATCAAACAACCCATTGTTACAATTCCCCCAGTTTTTTGGTGTCAGCACTGCCTACGTCGCAGTGCCCAGTGTAGGAAAGTAGGCCCATTGGTCCACACGCATTGAGGGGAAGTGTTGTAGACGCAGGAATTCTGAAAGAAAATCAGATTTACTATGACAGTGAATATCTGTTAAAGACGTTTACAATTAAATGATGGCATTTGAGAAGCTTTGAGTCCTAGCCTACTTGACACCGTCTTAGTACACAGCAAAAGCGTGGTGATCCCTTCTCCTTATCATCACGGTTCATTCCCAGGAGCCAGCTGGTGCATGCTGCTCGGAGCCAACTCTGTGCATTTCTTCCCAACTCCATGTTCAGTGACCTACATTTTGGTCGCTTGGATTTTGAAGTGTTGGGAGTATTTATACCATGGAAATGTGCCACAACTCAGGCTTCCTCTAGAACAGGTGGTTAAGCATTTACCAGCATATCAGTGTTTGTTCTTCACCCCACCACCAGGGTTCTTCTGGTTGCTTTCTTCCTCATTGCTGTTAGAGCGCAGTGAAGGAAGGAAAGTTTGGGAGTCAGACATCTGGATTGGAATATAGACTTTGCTATGTAATAGCTCTGTGACCTTGAACAAGGTGTGCAAGTTCACTAATAGCCAGTTTTCTCCTTAGTAAAATGAGGTTGATGTACGACCCACCTCAAGGTTGTGAGGATGGCATGAAATGACGTATGGTGAGCATCTAATGATGCCTGTACATAGTAAATGTTCAATAAATGGTATCCATTAGGTCATTTTTTTGCAAGTTCTGATAGTCATTCATTCAAAAAATACATATGAAATGACTGTTTGTAAAGCACTTTTGATTCTGCCTGTATGGTTTGTTTTTATTTATTTTTTAAAAGATCTATGTATTTATTTTTAGAGAGGGAGGAGGGAGGGAAAAAGACAGGGAGAGAGACATCGATGCATGAGGGATGTTGCCTCTCGTCCCCAACCAAAGACCTGGCCTACAACCCAGACATGTGCCCTAACTGGGACTCAAACTGGTGGACCTTTGGGTTCACAGGCCGGCACTCAATCCACTGAGCCACACCAGCCAGAGCTGATTCTGCCTGTATGATTTTAAATGTGCAGATAAACAAGAATAAAACACCACCCTGAAATTCTGAGCTTTCAGATTGCATGTTTGATGTCACGTGGACTGCACCTCTGAGCCCTTGACATAGGTCTGGGTTTGCTGTGAATGGACAGATAGTCCCTGAGTCTGGTCCCTCATCTCCTGTTAGAAAACCCTCGTCCCCCAACTACCCATCCCCCTCGATATCCTCCTTACCCTTCTGTTTTTTCCCTTTCTCCACAAACTGGCAAATAATGTTTCTGGCACATGGCAGATTATTCTAGACCTGTCCTTATGCATGGCTCCCCTGGTAGCTGCTTTTTTATACCCTGAGGTTAGAATAGAAGGCTTGATTTCCCTGAGAGAATGAATTTTTTCCAGCAAAAGTTCTGTCCAAGGATACTGAGCTGTCACTGCCTTCTTCCCATTTCTGGTTGCAGCCCCTTCCTCTGGCACACTAGGCACCCTGTTGTGCTCAGAAGGCCATCTTCCTCGGACAGCCTTCTCCACCTCAACGTTCCTTTAGTGAGAAAAATGGTAATTTTGTAGGAAAAATGATAATGCTAAATTCTGAACACTTCAGATTAAAATAATTGAGAATAGAGGCATTTGTTGTAAGGGGGAATATTAACTCTTTTATACTCTTTAAATATATATATATTTACATATATGTATATGTATGTATGTATAAATATATATATATGTTTTACATTGTGTAGCAGTTTATTTAATTATTCCTGTGTCCCTCCCAGAATAGATATCCGGGGGAAGGCAGGGAATCTGTTCCCAAATCCCAGGCCAGCAGCACCCACACGGCCTCCGGGTGGGGGCAAGGGCTACTCTGGGGCCATCTGGCCTGCACCCAGAAATCCATGAAGCTTCTTGGCTCTCCCAACCTGGATGGGCATTGGGACCGACCATGTCAGTAGCTGAGTGACTTGAGACAGGTCTCTCTCCTTTCTGTGTCTCCATCTATGCCTCTGTAACAGTACCAGGCCCAGGCAGAGTGCAGGGATATCTGACCCCAGCAGCCCCCTGGGCCAGCAAGGTGCCCGTAGGGTTGGTTGCAGGGTGACAGGAAACCATCTGCCCTGAGGGGCCCAGAGGTGCCAAGTGCCAAGTGCTAAGTACTGGGTAGCTAAGGTTGGGGGCCGGGAGTTCAGAGCAGCTTCAGACTCCAGGGTGCCCTATGGTCCGGCCACCACAGGGAGGGGTGGGGACAGCGCTGTGCCAGCTGAGGCTCATTTATGCCAGCAAGCAAAGGTCAGGATGTAGGGGCCTGAGGTGTGGGTCCTGTGTCTGAGGCTTAAGGTGGGGAGGAGGTTCAACCTTGGGTTGGGGAGTGATTCAGCAATGGGTTGGGTGCCCAGGAGTTGGGGGGTGGGGTGGTCAGGGCATGATGGTCTCCAGCAGCAGCAGCATAAGCAGCCCGGGGCACAGCTGGCTGGGGCTGTCAGGGTGTATGATGCAGTGTAGGGCTCTAGGCAGGTGGCGAAGGCCATGATGTGTGCCCCGAAGTTCTGCTCCTGCAGAGCTTGTGCACCACGTGTGCCTGCAGGCCAAGCATGAACACTGCCAGTTCCTCGGCCAGCATGGGTTTTGTAAGATGGGCCCAGCCACCTGCTATTGGTACTTGGGGTTGCTGCCTTGGCTGTCACTGACATTGGACTGGGAGCCCCTGCTGAGTGAGAAACCTGGGCCATTGCCCAGGAGGGAAGTGCCATTTGAGGCCTCCTCTGGAGTCAGCCAAAAAATGGAGCTTCCCCGCAGTGGGTAGCCACCAGAAGTAAAGATGGGAGTGGTCAGCAGTGACCAGAGTCAGTGTGCCTTTCTTGCTTGTAAGCTGGCTGGCCATCCCTGTCAAAGGCATCATTGAAATTGGCAGTCTTCGTCAGCAACAGGTAAGCTCTGCCCTCAGGATGGCCATGGTCAATGAGGACCACCCCATGAAGAGACAGAAGCCTCAGGAGTTCCTGCCCAGCAGGCGCAAGGCCACCCTCTGTCATCTCCATCAGGGTTGGGTCCTGCTCAGGGTCTCATACTTCATGTCCTCCAGGTTAGAGAGACCCATAAGATGTGTTACAGAGGGGTCCTGGGACACTTGAATGAATGCTGTTCAGTTCCATACACCAGGTACCCTGGTGCTTGGCCTGCCACTCCTGAACCAGGTTCTGCCCGTCCATCCTGACTCCACTCTGTCTGGCATCACCAGGGCACTCTGGGTCTGGGGTTCCCTTGGGAAGCACGTGCTTGCGGCCTCTGCCCAGGATCATGCCGATGTGCATGTTGGAGATGCATGCTGGAGATGTCCTGACAGCCCTCCTTCAGTGCGGGGGTGGGCATGTCGGCATCAGCACCAGTTTCCATTCACCGTGTGTGTGTAGGTGCCCCCTGGGAAGGCATGCTGCACTCCCGTGGTGGTCACCACGCCCACTGACTTCCCTGCCTTCTTGGCCCAGCTCATCATAGAGGTGACCTTTTGCCACATGTTGTGTTGCCCTGGTTAAATCAGGCGGCTGCATTCACACCAACAGATCTGGTAGCTGGTCTTGACCCCACACAAGTAGGCTGTGGCCATGCCTGTGCTGTCTGGTGCTTGTCTATCCACATTGTATGTGTTGGCCAGAGTCATGTATGGGGATTGGTCCATGGTTGGCAGGGGCAGGGGGTTGGGGGGCAGGTCTCAGGTCCCAGCCTGCCGTTCATCTGTCTCTTTAGGATCTCAGCTGCTGTCACGGTGAACACCTCCATCCCATCCCCCAAGAGGATAATGAGGTTCTTGGCAGCCATCTGGGCGGGCTGTCGCTTCTTGGTGGTGTCCAGGGCCTGGGCTGTCTGGCGGTTCCAGTAGGCTGGGTCTTCCTCCTCACGTGGGTGGATGCCCACGGAGAGCCACTGCAGCAGCAGCAGCAGCAGCACCCAGGCTCCCTTGCCTGCCTGTGGGATGGTGGAAAGGTGGTGGAGCTGGGACTCCAGAGGGGCTGGGGCCTGGTGAGGCTGGAACCTGGGCAAGGCTGACACCAGAGTACCAGGCACAGCGCAAGCTCTACTCTTCAAATACTGTGTTTAGAAAGGCTTCTGCTTTCCGGGCACACAGGCTTCTTGTGGAATTCTTCAAACACTTCGAAGTGCATCTTCTCAATGTGATCAGTCCTTCAATACTTCAATTTCAAGGCTGTTTTAAAACATGGAAACACTCAAGATGGGTACGAGTTGTTTCACCTTGAGAGGTCTTTTGCCAATAGTTTTCAACTGTTGCTTCATGCAGGCAGCTTGAAAATGTAACAATTTAAACCTTGGCATCGATCAATAGCAGACAGAACCTGTCAAGCACTACTTTCCAGCTCATTTAATGACTGAATTGGTAGACTGCACCTGAAAAATGCTGTACAGAAATGATTTTTTCGTTAAAATAATTTATCACAATTAATGTATACCCTAAACACACTATTCTTTCCATAAAGTATTGATATGCATCAGTAATAGAGTTCAGCTTTTCATGAGTATATTTTTAGCACTGTAAACTTGTGCACAAATCAGATTATTAAAAGAATTGAATGTGTTTATGTATATTTAATATCCTAATTATAGATTTTTCAAATGTAACTTTAGAACATTTCCCCCCAAATAGTCACAGTCAGTTCTTCACCAAGAATGGACACATATCAGTCAAGTTTATTGAGCCTGACCATTTCAGAAACACCACCGCCATTCACTTCAAGCATTACCTAGCTTTTTACAATTTTTAAGAAATGGTAGAAAAAAAAGAATTGTCAATTTTTTCTGAGCCAAAATGAAAACATTTTAGAAAAAAAATCAGGCCAAATCTTTGGAATTCAAAGTGACTAAACACCCAGAAGGGACACATTATAAAACCTGCCAATGACATGCCTGCTCACAGGTCAGAACTGAATTGCTTTGTAATAATTCAGTTGTTTCTACTCTTTCTCAGTGATACAGGAACAACACCTCCAGAGAGTGGAATTTTTGGATTTATGATAAACTTCTCTGCATTTCTTGGTAAGTACACAATAATTATTATAAATAAATGAAAAATTCACAATCTTAAAGGAAGGGAAATGTTTTTTACAGTGTACGTATGATTTTGTGGCATTATCTTTTTAATAGACTTTATTTTTTAGAACAGTTTTAGGAATCATTTAAGCAAAATGTATTCAAAGGTAGAGATGCCCAGATAGCCCCTGCCCCCTCCCCCAGCCTCCTCCGTTATCAGCATCCCCCACCAGAGTGGTACATTTGTTGATGAACCTGGACTGACACATCAGAAGCACCCGAAGGCCGTAGTTTACATCAAGGTTCATTCTTGGTGTGTATCATTTTTTAAAAGTACAGCCTAGCCCTGGCTGGTGTAGCTCAGTGGATTGAGCGCAGGCCTGCGAACCGAAGGATCGCGGTTCGATTCCCAGACAGGGCACATGCCTGGGTTGCCAGGCCAGTTCCCGGCAGGGGACATACAAGAGGCAACCACACATTGATGTTTCTCTCCCTCTCTCCTTCCCTTCCTCTCTAAAGATAAATAAATAAAATCTAAAAAGAAAAAAAAATTTATAAAAGTACAGCCTATGCAACCAGAATTTTGCTCTACTTTGAGAAACTAATATGAATTGAAATCTAAAGTTATTTATGCCCTCATAGAACTACTTTTCAATTCACCTGGCAATTTACCACAAGATTATCAAGTGGATTTTAAATGTAATTTGATTTTTAAAATTGCGGGTTTTATCCAATATATTTGTGTAAGCCAAAGACACCCAATGTATAAGCTGATGTTTCTCAGACTGTGTTCTGAAGGCAACTAACATGAAAATCACCGGGGTGCTGGTGGTGAAAATGCAGGTTCCAGGGCCACACCACAGATCTTCTCAATCAGAACCTCTGGGAGTGTGGCCCAAGCACATGCGTTGTGAATCAGCAGTCTAGGGGACTTGAGCTTGCGAACACAGACTAAGATGTTGTCTCACCTGTTAGAGAGGGGAGAGGGGAAGTAGGGAAGTTGATCTCCAACTCAGGCATGATGTTTCTTTTCAAGTGCCCCTGAGATGCAGATGATGGGACACATCTATGGATGTGAGATAGGGGGGCTCTGTCTCTTCGTCCTTTCATGAACGCCTACCCCACAGAAAATTAAGTGTTTGCCAGGGGCCGATTATGTAACCAGCACTTCTGTCCCTCTCTCTTGGTGTAGGTGGGAAGGGACAGAAGTGCTGGGAGCTTTACTTAGTGACTTGGCCCCTTTGGAATTTTTTCATCCTACTTGGTAGAGAGAACGTTTTACCCCATCACCCATTTGTGGTCTCCTCCTCCCAAGGTTGTGGAGGTGAGCAAGGGGAAGTAGAAATAGCCCATCAATCCAAGCATCCTCTCACACTATCCTTGCCCAGCATCCAGATTTAGGAGACAGATTATTTTGTTACCAGATAAATAGATTTCTGCTCCTAAGCAAGGTAGAATCTGACATGAGTATCTTTGTTTAAAAAATCTATGATAAATGATTAGCTTTTGGCCTGCTTTTTAAAATCCAGCACAAAAGTTAGTCATCACACTATTTCAATACATAGAAATTTACTTTATCCTTTTGACACATGCATGTTATCAATTTCATGGGTGTATTACAGTTCATTTAACCAGTCCCCTGTTGTTAAACATTTAGGCTATTTCTGATTTTGGAATTTGCAATGCTAAAGTGAATATCCTTTTAAACATATCTTTGCATATATATGTGAGTTTCTCTATAAGGTAAATTCACATTTGTGTGAAAAGAATAACAGCTAAAATGGTGAATGTGGGTGTGTGTACCCATCACACTGGGGAAGGAGCAAGATAGGATGAGGAAAGACAGGGGTGGGTGAGTGGGAAGACTATTGGAATTAGGAAATTGAAGACACACACTTAAAAAAAAAAGCAATACAAGCCGTTTCTGTGTTTTTTACTCTAAACAGTCAAATAATAGAAATTCATTACTGTACCTTTCCTTTTCAGGTGCAGCCACGATGTACACAAGATACAAAATAGTGGAAAAGCAGAATCAAACCAGCTATTTCAGCACTCCTGTTTTTAACTTGGTGTCCTTAGTTCTGGGATTGGTGGGATGTATTGGAATGGGCATTGTCGCCAATTTTCAGGTACGACCTGAAGTTTTTTTGTGATTGGGGGTGATGGAGTTTGTGTGTCTGGAGGAGAGAGGCAAGAACACAAGAGCCATGCCTGTGCCAGTGTAGCTATCAAATAGTTGATGGGCTTATAAAAATTGGGGTGATTTGCTTTTTAGAAACAAATGCCGTTTGCAAGTCAGTCCTGCCTGGTACTTGGGAGTGATGGGGTGCATGTGTGCATGATCGTGCATGATCGTGACAGAGAGTGTGCTTTGAACGATGCTATGGGCTTTGCATCGCTCGTGTTCTTATCGATGTGGTTGATGTGTTGGGAGAGCTACTTCAGCCGTTGTAATGATTTTGACACTAAGAGTGTGAAATATCTGTGTATGAGTGTGTGTGTGTGTGTGTGTGTGTGTGTGTGTGTGTGTACTGATTCTATGGTTTAACCGCTGATGTTCAATTCAAACAACAGCACTTCCTCTCTTCCTCTCGCGGATGAGGATATAGGCCCATGGAAGTGAAATAATTTGCTCAGGGTGCCTCAGCTAATGAGTTGCTGAGCCAAAATGTGGCCCCCCGGGAACCAACTGTCTTACGTGATGACGACTGTGGAGTCTGCTCAGTACTTACCGTGTCAAGTATTTGGAAAAAAACCCACTTGTTTTATTCTAATTTGTGGATTCCTGTCATCCCAAAGTCTCTTTTCAGGAAGCATGGTGTCTATTTATCTATGGAGACAATGTTTAATATTTTAAAAAAAAATTGTTGTGGGATGGGAATTGCAAGGATTGGCTGAGGTAACGTAATGTGACCAGTGGCCTGCACTTGGTGGCGGTCACGGTCATCCCAGGTTCATCATTAGAGGCTAACACTGGAGCGGTCCTGCTCTCTCCATCACTGTTGTGTCCTGCGGCAGCAGAAAGGAAGTTACTCAGGACAACTTCTTGTTCGGCCCAGGGGTACGCCTTTAACTTTTCTCCCACCAGAAGAGGGTTGATCTTGTGTGATGCTTATTTTTACGAAACAGTGTCAGCCTTCACTGCTGACCCGCTACTGACATACATGTCTTCACACTGACACAGCAGCCTGGGGTGGGAGGGTGCTACACCCCAGTATTGATCTGTGAGGATAACAAATAACCACAGACCCCTACCTGCACCATCCTCTTTCCATTCATTTGCTAATGTCTGTTACTCCCTGAAGGCGACCATTGTTACAGAGTCCTCTGTCTGATCTGCCCACGTGGGGCCTCATAGAACCACCTTTTTGGCACTGCTCATGGGGATGCCATCTGTTAGTGGAGGGGGAGGGGGCGTTATAATCAAGCGCTCTGGGAAACTGCTGTGTCATGAGGGCTGAAGGAAAGGCACCCTTCCTCAGTTTACTGAGTGTCTTCAGGACAGCCTATGGGCTGGGATATTCTCTCAGTTCTCGGGGCCAATTAGTGTCCATTCGTGGGTATTACCAACCTGTAGTTATTGGTGACCTTGTTCACATGGGGAGCTGGAAAGGTGAGAGCCAAACCTGTAGCCTCCCTGAAACAAGTGTAGAGGGCTTCATGGAGGGCATTTTGTTAACCTAATTTGCTTCTGGCTCCATTTCACTTTCCTACCCTTGTGATTTTTTTTTTTTACAAAGAAAAAAATAGTTTAATGTTGAATCGGCCGAAACTGAGATAGGGAGCTTATGCTCTAAATAAACCAACTGCCCGATGGCGTGTAGGTTCCAGATTATGTAAGGTAAAAACCACAAGACAGCGTGGGATAAGGGTTTGGGCTGTGCTGAGGGCTGGTCGGAGGTGAGGTAAAGGTCATGAATCATTTCTGCAGGTCTTGAGGGCAGTTCTGAGGTCTGTTCCAGGGTCCTTCGGTCTGGTCTCATGGGAAAGTAGCTGGGGGGTCTTTCCACCTTAGGGCTCAGTTGTCAAGATGTTATCTCTCACCAGCCAGGGGTCCGCACTGTGTGAGTATTGGGTCCCGTGGCAGTCTGCTGCTGCCTCTGGCGTTGCAGACTATCAGGGAAAGGCTGGGTCTCTATGGTATAGAGCGGCGATTTTCAACCTTCTGCATCTTACAGCACACAGACTAATTATTAAAATTCTGCAGCATACCCCAAAATCTATTTTTTTGCCAATCTGACAAAAAAAAAATAGATGTAATTTTGATTCATTCACATGGGAAGGCTTCCATTGTGTTAGCTTCTGTCATTTTTTTTTTTGTTGGACAATCTAAGGGAAAAGAGGTCAGTGCTCCTGAGTAAATAGTCAGGTATTGCATATTTTAAAAATTCTTGTGGCACACCTGTGTGCCTGCTGTAGCACACCAGTCAAAAATAGCTGGTGTAGAGGAGGAAGGAGAGAGAGCTCACTCTCCTACCTTATTGTTCCTACATGGTGACATCGGATACACCATGTTGCAATGCATGGTTGCATATGACATTTGCCACATAGCAGAGACTCTGTGACACTTCCTTATGTTTTATGCCTGTATGCATTTTGTTTTTCATAACATGTATTGGAAATTTTCTACATGACAAACTTAGGAAAGCATTCAGTGCTTTAACTCATGTAATTCTAATGACAACCTTAGAAGATAGTAGTATGATTTTTCTCATTTTCGATGGCAATGTGGAAGCCCAGAGAAGTTAATACTTACCCAAGATCATATGAGCAGTAAGGGCAGAAGTGGCCCTTGCAGCGAAGCAGTCTGTCCAGAGCCTGTAGAAAAGAGTTAACCTCAATGCTACAATGAAGAAATCTCTGGGAGGAAAAAGCGTGCCACAATCCAGAGTTCTAGCATCAGAAGGCACAATTAAAAAAAAAAAGGAGTGGAGAGACCTGAAATGATATCATTTGTCTAGTAGAATGTGGATATGAATTGTTCAGTAGGGGAGAGCACGCCCTGTCCGATATCCTAATCACTTTCTTCTCCAAATCACTCAATTTCATGACACACCTGTCAATGTGTTTAAGCCACAAAGGGCAGACTTTCAGAAGAAAACTTGGATGGTTGGATGATTGAACTCTTGGTTCTCTTTAAGGCTTCCATGACGTGATTACATTTTCACAAAAACCAGAAATAGTCAGTGACTTTCGTGAGAGCAAAGTGTTTGCCTTGTCATTGTTCCCATAAATAGCTTTACGACTTCCTTATTTGATATCCTGTAATTCATTTTCAGCATGCTATGAGCAGACCAACTTGAGCTGTTACCTTGAGAAGAGTTAGAGGTCTGCGGGTGAGAGACAGCATTGACTCTGGTGGTTTTTCCTGAGTAGGAAGTAAATTGTATTTATCGGTAGTTCACGGGTAGCTTTCTTTCCTGAGCTGGTGGGTGGGATGGCTACTCTTTGGTACATCCTCACCAATTTCTGTCCATGCTGTAATTTTCCTTGAGAAGTTTCCATTTTTGAAAAGTTTTCCAAAGCTTAACACCCTATTTTTATTCTCTTTTCAATTAACAAAAGCTTTTTGAAAAAGTAATTCAAAATGGGCACCAAGTATTCATCTTATCCTCTATCCAAGATTCATATGTGATCTCAGAATCATTTGCTTTCAAAAGGCATCTTTGATGAGAGAGTATGCACTCCACAGTGAAAAAGGCGCATTACAAATACAACTCCTGTTCAAAGACCGTAAAAAGAATTTTTTTCCTCACCTGAGACATTTTTTCATTGTTTGTGGAGAGAGAGGAAAGGGGTGAGAGAGAGAGAGAGAGAGAGAGAGAAGCATCAATCAATTGCTTTCCATGTGTGCCTGAAACGGGGATCTTTGTGCCCAAATGGGGATTGAACCCGAAACTTAGGTATGTGCCCTAACTGGGAGTTGAACCCCAACCTTTCAGTTATGAGACAACACTCCAACCAACTGAGCCACACCAGCCAGGGCTCTAGGACCTTTTCATCTGATTCTGGCAGCATTAGTGTGGGGGCCTGCCAGTTTGCAGATAAATTTTTTAAAGGATATGTTGACTTGGGGTGAGCTGAAGAAGCAAATTCCCTGACAGTGCTGGTGGGAGGAAAAAATAGCATGTAAGTTCAGAATGTTGACTTAACATGAAAAAAAATGGAGAGTGGAAAGAACTAGGATTCTCAGACGATTATGCTTGAAAATGACTCAGCAGTGTATGCCTTGCTTTTTGTTTATTTTCCCTTGACCAAATGTGCCTAACATTCAAGGGGTGGAAAGGATTTGTTTTATTAATTTTTTTTACTGTTTTTTTCAACTTTTTTTTATGTTTGCGGTTTTTTAGTATTGTTCAATTACAGTTGTCCCCTGTCATTGCCCCTTCCCTACCCACTCCCCCCTCCCACATTCAATCCTACCTCCCCACCATTGTCCTTGTCCACGTGTCCTTTAAATACATGTTCCTTGACTTGACTCTTCTTCCCCTTCTTTCCCCTGTTATGCCCCTACCCCCACCCCTCTGGTCACTGTCAGCTTCTTCTTTATTTCCATGTCTCTGGTTCTGTTTTGCTTGCTTGTTTGTTTTGATTAGGTTCCACTTATAGGTGAGATCATATGGTATTTGTCTTTCACCACCTGGCTGGTTTCACTTAGCATAATGCTCTGTAGTTCCATTCATGTTGTTGTGAAGGGTAGGAGTTCCTTCTTTCTTTCTTCGGCATAGTATTCCATTGTGTAAATGTACTAGTTTTTTGATCCCCTCATTTACTGATGGGCATTTAGGCTGTTTCCAGCACTTGGCTATTGTAAATAATGCTGCTATGAATATTGGGGTGCATAGGTTCTTTTGAATTCGTGTTTCAGGATTCTCAGCAGTGAAATCACTGGATCAGAAGTAGTTCCATTTTTAGTTTTTTGAGGAAATTCCATACTGTTTTCCACAGAGGCCACACCAGTCTGCATTCCCACCAATAGTGCACTAGGGTTCCCTTTTCCACATCCTTGCCAGCACTTGTTTGTTGATTTGTTTATGAAGGCCATTCTGATCAGTGTGATGTGGTATCTCACTGTGGTTTTAATTTGTGTCTCTCTGATGGCTAGTGATGTTGAGTATCCTTTCTTATGCCAATGTGTCCTCCTTGGAGAATTGTTTGTTCAGGTCCTTTGTCCATTTTTTAATTGGATTGTTAATTGAATTTGTCTTCCTGGTACGGAGTTGTGTGAGTTCTTCATATATTTTTGAGATCAAACCCTTGCCCAAGGTATTGGCAAATATATTTTCCCATATGGTTGGTTCCCTTTTCATTTTGCTGATGTTTTCTTTAGCTGCACAGAAACTTTTTAACTTGATATAGTCCCATTTGTTTATTCTTTCTTTTATATTTCTTGCTCTAGGGGACATATGGGAAAATATTGCTGAATGGGATATCTGAAATTTTCCTGCCTATGTTCTCCTGTAGGATTCTCATGGTGTCACAACTTATATTTAAGTCTTTTATCCATCTTGAGTTTATTTTTGTGTATGGTGTAACTTGGTGGTCAAGTTTCATTTTTGTGTATGTACCTGTCTAGATCTCCCAACACTATTTATTGAAGAGACTATCTTTACTCTATTTTATGCTTTTGCTGCCTTTGTTGAATATTAATTGACCATAGAGACATAGGTTTATTTCTGGGCTTTCTATTTTGTTCCATTGATCTATGTGTTTATTCTTATGCCAGTACAAGAATGTTTTGATTATAGTAGCCTTGTAATATAGTTTGATATCAGGTATTGTGACCCCTCCTACTTTGTTCTTCTTTCTCAAAATTGCTGAAGCTATTCTAAGTCATTTATGGTTCCATATAAATTTTTGAAATGTTTGTTCTATGTCTTTGAAATATGTCATTGCTATTTTAATGGAGATTGCATTGAATCTATAAATTGCTTTGGGTAATATCAATATTTTAATGATGCTAATTCTTCCAATCCATGAACACATTATATGCTTCCACTTATTTGTGTCTTCCTTAATTTCTTTCTTCAGTGTTCTGTAGTTTTCTGCGTACAGGTCTTTTATCTCCTTGGTTAGGTTTTTACTGTTTGTTTTTTTTAAAATAACATTGTATTAGTCCAAGGTGTATAACAGTGGTTTCATATATGTATGTATTGTGAAATGATCAACACAGTAAGTTTAGTTAATATGCATATCTCCCATAGTTACAATTTTTTCTTGTGATAAGCACTTTTAAGATTTACTCTCTCAAAATAAAAGAAAAAAGATTTACTCTCAGCAACTTTCAAAAATATACTTTTATTCAATATAGCCAGCATGCTGCACATTATATATAACTGAAAAGCTTTACCCTTTTACAGGAAGTTTTCACTTTTTGGCCACCTTTACCCATTTTCCCTGCCCTTCCACTCCCCACCTCTGGTGGCCACCAATTTGTTTTCTGTATCTATGAGTTCAGTTTTCTTTTAAAGATTTTGCTTATAAGTGAGATCATACAGCATTTGTCTTTCTCTCTCTGCCTATTTCACTTAGTATAATGCCCTCAGATCTATCCATGTTGTTATAAATGGCAAGATTTTTCTTTTTTATGGCTGAATAATATTCCATGGTAGACTATGTGTGTATGTGTCTATATAATGGACACTTAGGTCATCTCCTTGTCTTGACTATTATAAATAATGCTGCAATGATCATGGGGGGCAGATATGTTTTTGAGATAGTGATTTCGTTTCCTTTCGATTATTATTATTTTTTAATTGTGGTAAAATACCTATAACATCAAATTTACCATTTTAACAATTTTTAAGGGTACAGTTCAATACAGTTCAAAATATTCCTTAATTCTTCAAGTAGTTAAAGGTATACATACATTTTAAAAGGCATAGAATATATTTTATTTTTCACGTATAACTTCCCTAAATCTATACGTACCCTACCTATATAGAATATACCTAACTAAGATCAACAATGAAAATAAAAATTAAAAAAAATCTAAAAAAGAAAAAAAGAATATACCTAACAAGTGAACAATTGACGTCCTGTTGTAAAATGTTCATGCACTTATATTTGACTATAACACAAATCAAGTGTGGATTTTCCCCTATATTTGTAGCTTTGATACCTGAAAAATAAATTTTTAAAAAAAATCTCCCTTTCCCATTTGGAGAATAAAGATTTTTCAAAAAGAGTCCATTTGAGCCAAAATTGATTCAGATTAGGCTTTATCAAAATAGGGAATCAATATTTAACATGTTGTTTTGTTGTGAACAGTCCGGACAGAGACCATGGTAGGTCTGTGGAAACCTGGGTGGTCAAAGAGAAGTCGGTAAACAGGTGTGGACAGGGAGTTGGGGCCCAAACCAGGCTTTCTTAGATAATACTTTCTTTCCCTTTTGAAAAACTCAAATGTTTAAGTTCAAGTAGAGACTCAGTCATTCAGTGTAAACATCATTATTATTCTGGAAGGATAACAATGCCCACTGAACATTTGAAAAGGACCTAACATGAGCCTGTTGGTGGGTCAGTTATGACCACACTTGGAGTCAACAGCCAACTTTCTGACTAGACCGGGTGTAGGGTTGCCTTCCTGTTGAAATGGCTAGGGTGGCAGGGGGCAGGACTTGATCTGAAGTTGTCATTGCATTGCAAGAACCGTGTTTTTATTTAGATCTGTGTGTTCATTTGGTGTGGCTTGGGAGGGACAAAGAGATTATTGAGTAACAGGGAGCCTAAAAACCCCAAGCCACCCTTGGCACCTTTATGAACTTTTGTATACACTTTATCAAACAACCTGCACTGCAAACCTGCATGGCAGACATTATAATGCTCATTGTACAGATCAGAAATTGAGGTTTTAAACTAAGGTCACAGACCCCAGTGATGGAGTCAAGATATTTTTTTTTATCCAGGTCAGCCAGGCTCCAAAGCCCACTAAACACCACGCTACCACTTCTAAGGTAGATGTTACTCTGTCCTTGTCCGACATGCCCAAGTTTGCCATGGGACATTTACATCGTCATGGGGAAAGGCTTTTCTCTTGGTAATTGTGTAAAAGCTGCCGCATTTTCGAAAGAGAGGGCGGGTACATCTGTGACAACAGATAGCTTAGAATAGCCCGGAGTGCGTGAGTGCTTGGATCACGGTATGGACAGGCTCATGTGGAGTAATATACATGTGTGACTTTCTCTCTAGGAGTTAGCTGTCCCAGTGGTCCACGACGGTGGCGCCCTGTTGGCTTTTGTCTGCGGTGTGATGTATACGCTCCTGCAGTCCATCATCTCTTACAAGTCGTGTCCTCAGTGGAACAGCCTCTCCACATGCCACGTACGGATGGCCATCTCTGCCATTTCCTGTGCAGCTGTCATCCCCAGTATCCTTTCCACATTTGTCAGTGTCCTACAAGCTTGACACCCTCCTCTACCCCGCCCCCAGCAAAAGGAAAAAAGCATGAAAAAAGCAAAGGTTAACAGCCAAGTTTCCATATGCTTCAGAAGAACCACTGGGAGAAAAGTGTAAATCATTAAGAAAAATGTCTCAACAGGGTCAGGTTAGATCAAAAGAATCTTCAGGGAAAAGAATGTTATGAAAGGAGGATGGAAAAAATATCGGAAAACTTCAGTCTTTATTTACTTTCCTTCCAACAGGGTCGGCTTCACCAGCCATGGGAAAATATTTATTTTTCTTTGGAGTGCTTGGCTAAAGACACCAAATATTGGTATTGTACTTAAAGTAATAGCCCTGTGAAGTCCCAGGAGGCCAGACTCTCCCCTCTCCCTGCACATAGGTGACTAGATGGCTTGACTTCCTCATCCACATTAAGAGGTTTCTAAGAGCTCTATGTTATTTACTTCTAAGTCCATTAAAACACACGTAGCCTTTCCTTTTTATTACTGATTTCATTTTCAGAATTCTATTTCATTTTCTAACTCAGCAATGTGAGAAGAAAATATAAATTTATCAGACTTGTATGTTCTGATTTAGAGGAAATGAGGAAATGAAAGTCCTCTCTCTTTCTCTCTCTCTCTTGGGATTTAACACATAGTATAAAAAAGCTCTGGTCTTCAAGGGGTGGAAAATTCCCCATCTTTCGAAATACTGTCTGCAATCATATCAGAGAAAGATGCAGGGTCATTAAAATGGTAATTACTCTCACATTACAGGACGATGGGAACTCTTCTAGTAGCCATTTTGTTAGTCTGGGTTGGACGATGGTATAAAGTGGGCAAGCTCGTGTGACAGCATCCCACGTGCTTCCAATATTGAGCTTTGCATTGCGCTTTTCAAATAGAAGCTATACAAAAAGTGAAGTCTGTGTACGGTTTGGGTTTGGTTTTGTTTTCGTCTTAGGGTAGGAAGTTTTTAATTACAAACTTCCTAAGCGCAGAGGAAATAAATCCTAGTGTTGAGAAATTTAACAACAAAATATATACCCTTGCTCCTTATATGGTTCTTTCTGAGTTTTCTTGTCGTATTGGTGGGTTGGAGACATTCATGCTTTCTCTTCAAATATATTTCCTTCAGACCTTTAGCTTGTTTTAGTTGTAAAATTCAGAGCAGAGGTGTTTGTAGTGTTAATGGCAAAGTTTCTTGTTGTAGGAAACCTTTTTTTTTTTTGCCTCCAACTCTGGAGACGGGTCCCTAAATATTAAAATCAGAGAGAGTGTTAGTACAATAAGCATTTCAGTCCTCAGAGTTTCACATACTATGAGTTCCCATTTCTAGAGGGTTCTCATGAGCCTTGCCATGGGGTCATAGTCCTACACAGAAACAGGGTATGTCCCTGTATCACATTAATTCATTCATATGAAAACATCTTTTTCCTTAAACATTAGCATAGGATTTATATTTACTTACAAATATTTCAAAACATCTTTAAAACACTTGTGCTTCTCTTTACTGTAATATTTCTGTGTAATGGCCTCATTTAATGGCTGAAGAAACTGAGGCACGTTAGAATTAGGCTTCTAAGTCCTTCCTGGTAACTATCTATCTTGCACCAGTTCTGATAGCATTACCTTCACAAAATAACTAACAGCACAAAGTCCAGGTTCTTTCGCTTGAGACACATGCTCTGAGCCCCCTGAGACTTGGCTGTTTCCTGTCCTCTGCTATTACCCTCTGCCCTTCTCCTGACTGAGTACTACCTTCCACCTTTCCTTTCCAGCCAATACAGTAGCCACAGGCCACATGTGGCTATTGTGCACTTGAAACGTGGCTGGTCTGCATAGAGACATGCTGTGGTGTAAAATATCTCATTAATAATTCTTTATATTATTACATGTTGAAATGATACCAATTTTGATCATTTGTATTAAAGGAGCTACATTATTTAAATGATTTTTCTCTTTTTTCTTTTTTAGTTTTGTTAAAACGTGGCTGTTAGTGGTAAAATGGCACCAGAATGTTACCAGCAATTGGATCTCAGTTCAGCAACCTCAGTACTTGAGTTCTGGCTAAGTAAGAATTCAGAGCCAAGATTCGAATACAAGCAGAAGAAGTTCATTTAGAAAGTCATAGAGGTAGAAGTGAGTTGTAGAAGAAATGAGTCGTAGAAGAAGGGAGCCAGCTGGGCTGAGCGGGCTCAGGAAACAAGTTACAGAGGCAAAAGAAGGGTCCCTTGGAGCTCAGGGAAAAGAAAGACAGAGAGGACTCGCCTGGAGAAAGGAGAGGTAGTCAGACATGGCACTCTGGAATGAGAGAGGAAGGGATGGAGGGAGGAAGGAGGGAGGGGAGGGAGAGAAAGAGAGAAGGAGAGAGCCGGATCCTCCGTTCGCAGGGGTTTTCTCCTCTCTCTAAAGGCAAAGATCTTAGGGGAGGCCCAGGGGAGGATTTCAGTAGAATGCTCCTCGGCTTTTCTAGGTGTGTCCTTTCAGGGTTGTGGTCTTTACTGATTGGTCAGTGCTAGGATAGGGGCTTGTCAGTCCCCATGGCTCGTCCTTGATGTCCCTCCTGGCCTTGCTGCTTCTCTGGGCCTGGAGCTGAAGCACAGCTGAGACCTAGATGTCATCTCTAGTTTGACCCGGAACTCTGTTTCTGTGGTCAACACATCCGAGGCTCTGCTCCCAAGATCCTTTGATGTGGGTCAGCATCTCATTGTCCTAAGGACATAATGCTTAAGGGAGTGGCTGTGCAAGGGAGTCATATGAGGCTACTCGCGGGCCCCCTTGTTCTTCCTCTGAGGGGGTCCTACCCCGCATGACGAGTGACATGTCAGGGGAGGCAAGGTCAGAGGGGGGTCTGAACTGCATGACCAGTGATATGAAAGGTGAGAGGGTCTAAACCACAAGACCAGAAATACGCTGGGGGAGGAAAGGTCACCCTGAGGCGAGGTCCTTGTTTTCCCAGTTTTTCCTGTTGCCAGGTGCCTGGCGCTTTCCGCCCTGGTGACCGTCCATACCTGGCCTATTGTCCTACTCTGCTCATGACCGACTGCCTACCACGCAGCTACTATAGGAGGAAATTTAACTTTACACATGGGGCTGTGTTATATTTCTGACAGCTTTGCTCTGGAGGACTCCTCCAACTTCATAACTCAGACTAAGTTCAATGCCGTGAAGGCCCCCCTGACACCCCGGACCCCATTCCACTCTGAATGAATACTTTTTCCTCTGCCACGTCACTGTGCCCTGTTCTTCCCTCTCATGTGGACGGTCCCGGGCTTCCTTCAGCAAGATCGTGATGTTTCTGGGAGCTGAAACCAAGTCTGTTGGGCCAGGGTTTCCCCTGCCTCTACCTTCTCCCCTTGTAACGTGGCCCCTGGTCCCCAGAACACGGAACTAAAAAACAAATTAATGAAAGAATTAAGGGACTTTAAAACTGTTAGAAACAGAAGCATGATCATAGAAGGACGAGAGAACCTGCTACACATTCTACTCCCTTTATTCTGAAAAACTGAGAAGTGTTAAGCCCTGGAAAATATGGAGTTGGGGGGCAGGGAGAGGAGGTGCTGACTCTAAATTCACAAGTGGCTGTAAACTTGGCATTGATGCCATATTTTGAATTTCTAAATTTTTGTAAAACCTTTTTTAGAGCATCTCATTTCTTCCTAACTTTCTCTTTTGCCTTCAGTCAAAGTGGATGCCGTCGCCTTTGCGCAGACAGTCCTGTCCACGGGGGCGACAGACTCAAGGCCCTGGCATTGCTAGGCTGGCCCCAAGGTCAGATGCAGGACTATCTCTTCGATTCGTAAAACTCTTTGGGCTTGGGAAGAAGGGCTCAGCTTATACCCGGTTACTTGATAGCCATGTTTTTTAATTTCCGTAGCTTGTTTTTGGTATGTGAGCCACAGTACTTTATAATGTTTTGGGACTTTGAAATGTTAATTTTTCCTTAAAGCTATTGCCTTGAAGATAGAATTTGAGGAAAAAAGTATTTTTATTCTATATTTTTATTTAGGAAAAGCACTATTTTGGGAGAAAGGTGCTCGAAAAGTACCCATCCTGGCCTGCCATGTCCATCATTTTGACCAAATTTGAACAAGGAGTGTAACTGGGAACAACACCGAGAAACACGCGGGGTCGAACAAAATGTGACCACAGATTAAAATTTCGCTGTCCATAACTGAAAAAGTATTTGCTAAGAAATAACTATTTCCACATTGCAATTTAACTGCTGTGATCATTGAATTTAAGGTTTGAGATTATAAGAAGCTGATATAACTTGTTTTGATTGCAGGTTTTAATGTTGGTATCAACTTTTTTTTATTATGTTTAAGTACACAACATAAAACTTACCACCTTAATCCTTTTGTAGTGTGTAGTTCAGTGGTTGTGCAACCACGAGCACGCCATTCCATGATTTATTTATCTTATAAAACAAAATCTATTTTCCATTTTTTAATTTTATTTTTAATCAGTATTTTTTACTTGTTGATATTGTACAGTTTTCTGTCTTTTACCCCGCCCCAGCCCACCACCCCAGCCCTCCCCACCTTCCTCCCATTTCCACCCCCCATAGTTTTTGTCCATGAGTCCTTTATACTTGTTGCTCTAAACCGTTCCCCTTTTCCCCTGAAATTCTCTCCCCTCCGCCTCTGATCACTGTCAGACTGCTCTCAAATTCAGTGTCTTTGTTTATATTATGCTTGTTTCTTTGTTTTGTTGATTAGCTTCCTGTAAAGGTGAGATCATAGGGTGTTTGTCTTTACACTTATGAACCGCCACTCCCTGTTGTCCCCTCCCCCAGTGTCTGGCACCACTATTCTACTGTCCCTATGGTTTTCACTACTCTAAGTGCCTCCCATAGAGAGAATCACATAGTGCCTGTGTTTTTGTAATTGGCTTATTATACTTAGCACAACGTCCTCAAGATTCTTCTGTGTCGTAGCATATTGCAGAACGGCCGTCCTTTCTAAGGCTGAATGTATGCCCACTGTATGTATGTATATACCACATTTTGCTCATCCATTCATCTGTCAACAGACACTTGGGTTGCTTCCAAGTCTTAGCTACTGTGAATAATGCTGCCGTGAACACGGATATACAAATATCTGTTTGAAGCTCTGCTTTCAATTCTTTTGGGAATATACCCCAAAGTGGAATTGCTGGGTCACCTGGTGGTTCTATTTTTAATTTTTTGAGGAACCTCTGTACTGTTTTCTACCCACCAGGAGGGAACAAGGATTCCAATGCCTTCACATCCTCACCAACACTTTTTTTCTGTTTTCTCAGCAGTAGCCATCCTAATGGGCGTGAGGTGAAACATTTTAACACTGTAATTACCATATTACTGGATGGATAAGGTAGTTTTAACACTGAAGGACTTATTTTCTTCTGTACTTTCCTTGACAAATTTCCCTTTTTTAGTGATTGTCTGTGCTTCCCTAATTTCCATAACCAAGCTGGAGTGGAATCCGAAAGAAAAGGTAAGATTTAAGTCATTTTCAATATGAGTGTCAAACCTGGTCACATGAGGCTGTGGCTGGGTGAACTTCTTAGAAAGGAGTACTGCCATTTCTTTGAACAAGTTGCAAAATATGAAGTAAAATGTGGCATATAATTAACTTACTGTCCAATTATTTGCAAATTCATGTGTCATAATTAGCTATTGGGTTATCCCAAATGCTTCCTGGGATTAGTTTCAAACTTTTGAATTCCTATTGTCTCTTAAACATTTCCTTTATGAGTAGTAAAAGAGAAGGGTAGGGGAGCAAGGTGAATGAAGATACATGGGGCAGCGTGGACTGCGAACCAGAGAAGACCAGCTTCCGTGTAAGTGGACAGCTTGTTTCAGGATGGAATGAGACATAGAGTCAGGGACACATTTTCGGGGAGTAGTTTGCTCAAGGCTTAAGAGGTTGACAGAGAGGCTCATGCTTGAGTTTGGTGACCAGAGTAAGCCTCTGAGGGCTTTTGAACAGGGAAGTAAATTGAAAGAATATTAGTGGATGAATATTTGTTAGAAGCAACAGCTGGGATTGCTCTGGCTGGTGTGGCTCAGTGGATTGAGGGCAGGCCTGCAAACCAAAAGGTCGCTGGTTTGATTCCCAGTGTAGGGCACATGCCTCGGTTGCAGGCCAGGTCCCCAGTTGGGGGCATGAGAGAGGCAACCACACATTGATGTTTCTCTCCCTCTCCTTCTCCCTGCTTTTCCCTCTCTCTAAAAATAAGTAAAGAAGCAGCAACAGCTGGGATGGATTGAAGAGGAGAGAGCCCAGAGTTAGGATGGCAGAGAAAGCAGTTCAGATTTCAAATCAAGATCAGCCTTGACTGATTGGAAGTAATAGAGAGAAAATATTTGCTGAGCACTGGCAAGTGACTAATATGAGAGTGAAAGAACATCATAAACGAAAGATGATGTTTTAGGTGAACCAAAGAATTTGTCCCCATGAAAAGGGAGAAATCAGTTCCCTAACAGGGATAAATTATTTCATGGAGGGGGAGGTGTGGATGGGTTTGATATTAGAATTGTTGAATCTGGGGCTGTAGTAAAACATCGAGGAGTCACGTCCAGTTTGACACGTGGGGCCAGGCCTCTGGCGGATTGAGAACAATCAGAGCATAGAGTGTGCGGTCATTTCCAGGCCACACACACCACACCTGGGACTGGCTGCCTGGTTTTGAGTGGACTCCTGCCGTGAGATAATTATGGCGGTTCATCTAGATTCCAAGCAGAGAATGGGTGATTCCTCTGGAGGGAAGGGTTAGGGAGAGGACAAGGAGGTTTTTTTTTTTTTTTCTTTTTTTAAAGGAATGTTTTTTCAAGGGGCAGGTAGACTTAATGATGGTATTCATAAAGTCATCTCAGTAAGAAATGTTGCAGTTAATAGCCAGTCACAGGGGGTTAACGGAATGGAAAGAGGAGTGCTTCCTTCACTCAGCTGTCAGTTAAATGTTTGGAGGCAAGAGGAAGAGGAGACATAAGATGAAGGCCACGGGAGACAGCGTGGTCAGAGAAGGATTCCGACACGTGAGCCTACAGGAGACGAGAGAGACTGAAGATGTTGAGGAAGAGAATGATTCAGGCAGAAGTTCAGAAAAGCTGCTTCCTGAAAGTGAGACAGCACAGCAGAGCTGCCTCGGGTGTACTTTGCTTTTCAACCACTGTGGGGAGACCTTTCCCTACAAATCAAACAAAAATCAGCTGCTGGAAAGGATTCATCAAAGCATATCCCTAGGCAATTAAAATCTTTTTCATTTTCCATTTCATTTTTAATCTTAAAAATCTGAAAATTGCCTGGTTTTCTATTACTTTATAAATTACCATACCACTCTTGGATTACCTTCTGTCCCCAATATCAATAAATGCAAAGATAATCTTTTGCATTAATTCACTGAATGGAATAAGCATTTAGATACTGCCTCAAACTACTGAGTGCTGCTTTAGGGCTTTCAT
This sequence comes from Glossophaga mutica, assembly GCA_039655065.1. NCBI lineage: Eukaryota > Metazoa > Chordata > Mammalia > Chiroptera > Phyllostomidae > Glossophaga > Glossophaga mutica. The sequence goes on along the minus strand of CM077304.1, from coordinate 15,500,878 downwards.
GATGCAGTCTTGTGCATTGACTCACTTGGTAGGGAGGGCGAGAATTACAATGTCATTGTCTCAATTTATGTAGCAAGATTAGAGCTTTGCCTGCATTCACTCATGGGCAGTGGAGGATTCTGGGCTTCTGGTTCAGTGCACTTTCATTACTACCATGCTAAAGAAATTTCTGCCAAAATTTTATAAGCCATCTTCATTGTCTCCAGGATGATAAGGGGATGGGGCAGATCCCCTGGTGTTGTCAGCAGAAGGAGGTAGCTTCTGTTCTCTGACCCCTAATCTAAGTAGGTCAGGTTCTCCCCAGTGGGACCTGAATGAGAAGAGCGGATGGTTGGTGACGTCCATGGTGGGAGTGACGAGAGGTGTCTCAGAGTTTGATGTGCTTCAGTTAATCTTTGCAGATGAAACTTGGATCAAAGAGGACAACTGTCCCCATAGAACTGACTTGCAATCCAGCACATTTGTTTATTCACTCTTGTGATCTGTAGCAGAGCAGAAAGCAAAGCAGGAAAAAACAAAATAAAACAGGTCATCATTTGAAATCAGACCTGGCAGTCCACAGGCCTAATTTGGCAAGTGCATAACGTCAAAATGCAGGCATTAGTTTTTACTTAGATGATGTTTAAAAGTCATTTCCAGCATTTAAAAATCAGGAGGACACACACACACACACACACACACACACACTTTGGTTTTACTTTTTAAAAAACAACAATGGTATCATCTTTCCCCATTTGGTAAAAATAGAATCGAGCTGTAAACGTGGGCTCCCCATTTCCCTCTCTTTTTGCAATGACCAGTTTCATTTATTTTTATTAATCTCCTGGCCTCCATAGGCAGGCGACTTTGGAACTCTGGTTAAAGCCATTCTCATTCTTGACGTCCATTTGCTCCTTCCTGCCTCCAAGAAGATAGTCAGTGAATGTGCATAGATGTCTCATGACATTTGCTTTGTAGCTATGTTTACATATAATGTTAAGCAGAACTATTTGCTGAATTGACATTTTCTGTAGCAGCAGATAACACAGAACCCAGTGGTGAGTTAGCCTATTTCCTCTAGTTACATATACTCAGTCTTTGGCAAAATGGCACAGTCCCTGAATGCCTTTCAACTTGGGGGTTCCCAGTCTCTGGAGAGCAAGTCCTGCTTTGTATGGAAGTTCTGTCTTCCGTTGAGTCCATATTTGCTTCCCAGTCCTATCCATTTTGTGGTCTTTATTCTGCTTTTTGAAACTATACAGACAAGTATTTTTTCTAAGATTTCATTTATTTAGTTTTAGAGAGGGGAAGAGAGGGAGAAAAAGGAGAGAAATGTCAATGTGAGAAAGAAAACATTGATCGGTTGCCTTTCCAACACTCCCTGATCAGCAATCAAATGGGTAACTTTTCACTTTGCAGGGCAATGCCCAACCAAATGCACCTCATCAATCAGGGCTATAGACAAGTCTTAAAGCCAGAGTGTGTGAAAGCTAGACAGTGCTTTTGGAATGATAGCATCCATGTCCTCATTGGGCAGTTGCCTTTCTTCTTGCTGTATTTCTTCAAGGGGTTGACTGATGCTCACCAGACAGCTTTTTCTCATCATTATTTCTGTACAGCCACTAAGGTGAATCAGTTGAGGCTAAAGTTTTATTCTTTCTGGTTGCCATTAGGATTATGCATATCATGTGGTGAGTGCGATCTGTGAGTGGACAGTGGCCTTCGGTTTTATTTTCTACTTCCTAACATTCATCCATGATTTCCAGGTGAGTATTTATCAGTTTAAATGCTCTAAGTTGCCGACAATTAGAATTAGAAAGATCCATGGAAAATTTCTTGCATAAAAAAAACAAGAGCCCAATTTTTCTTTCTTTTTACCGTTATGTGCTTGGAAAAAAAAAATGTGTATTGTGCAACTTAGTTCATTCCCAAAGACAAACAGCTTAAACAGCTCTTCAGCCAGTGACATGTTCCTGTGTCCTCTGCCATTCGATGCTTAGACCTATACATCCTGGTTATTTTCTTTTTGAGGAGGTCTCACTTACTGGTTTCAAATAATAGAACATACATCTTTTTAAAAAATAGACATTTGCACAATGGAATACTATGCAACCGAGAGAAAGAAGGAGCCTCCTACCCTTTGTGCCAGCATGGATGGAACTGGAGAGCATTATGCTAAGTGAAATAAGCCAGGCAGTGAGGGACAAATACCATATGATCTCATCTTTAACCGAAACATAATCAACAAAAGAAAAAAGCAAACAAAAGATAACCAGGGACATTGAAATTAAGAACAATCCAATAATAACCAAAAGTGGGGGGAGGGGACAATGGGGGGAAAGTTGTCAGGAACTACTATAAAGGACACATGGACAAAACCAAGGGGGAGGGTGGAAGCAAAGGAGGGAGGTGGGTTTGGCTGGGATGTGGGGGAGTGGTGGTGGGGAAATGCAGACAACTATAATTAAACAACAATAAAGTAATTTAAAAAATTTAAAAATTAAAAATAAAAGTGTGTTTTTGAAAAAAATGTCCCCAAAGCCAAGAGAAAGTGGGACCTTATCAGATGTGGCCACAGGCAAAATCTTACGTTTTGAAACAAGTGAATTGGGATTAGCTAAAAGAATATAGAAAGCCAAGACAATTCTTGAGGCCCCTGACTTGAACTCAGCACAAACCATAGTGAGATCCTGTCTTAGGCGCGGCAAAGCTTTTGGGAGTTTCATAGCTGGTACTAGAACTGTTTACCTTATTTTAAGCCTTTCTTTTTTTAACAGAGTGTCACCCTAAGGATTTCCACAGAAATCAGCGATGACATTTGAAGAGCGAAGAATTATATTTTAGTCATTGAAAGGTGTGGACGATTTCTAGAAGCAGCATGGGGGACGCGCAGGCCTTGAATGCAGCTGCCCTGCAGCAGGCGTCTGCGGCGCCTCGGGGACTTGAATCTCATTAAGAATTCCCAATAGTTGTACTAGTTCCAAAGGTATGTTTTCCTAGAGAATGTAGAACACTTATGACATTGTAGCAATGTTTTTACAATTTTCTAAACTGACACTTTTTCATATTCTCACGTTCATTAGGAGAGCTCTTATTTTTCTACAGATTCTGTTCTGTTGTTTCTTCGTGTGGGAGTCGTTTCTGGAAATACACTAAATGAGAAATTCATGAACAAGTAGAATCGGGATATTTTTAAAGTACATTTTTAGAGAATGAACTGTATAATTTTATATCATGAAGGCATTTATAAAATTCAATTTATAGTGACCAGCAAGACTTAGTTAATAAATTAACACTAGCTATGGCAGTCTGATTGTTAGATAAACTAGGCAAAATGCTTCTATTGAAAAGCCTTAATATCACTATACACATTAACTCTAAGTGAACATGGCAGACCTCAGTTTTGAAAACTTCTGTCCTGCTCACAGAGCTGGAGGTTTTTCCTTTGCTGCTGATGAGCATTTTGTAGTGGGCATTAGTGGAAGGGAGGTTACAGGAAGGAGAGTCTCACCTAATACTAAACTTCTGCAAAGTCAACCTGTGAAAAATCATTAAAAATACCATTTATAAAACCACCCTGTATTGTCACTGGCATAACCTGATACACAGTTAGGCTCAGAAACCGACACTCTCATCTTGAATTCATGTTATGCTGGTAAACACGCTGAAGAGAGCTTAGGTCCCAGAGAGAGGAGAAAGGAGAGGCCACCAAGGGCAGTTTATTTGCTGCTCCTTTAATGCCTGTGGCTGGATGTGTTGCCCACCATATGGAATGTGAATCAGGCCCTTTGTTAAGCAAGACCTACACACTCCATCTTTTTTGCCCAAATCATGGATGACAAATGGAAAGTGAGTCCTTCCAGCAGAAGACGTACGCCTTACAATGTTAATGTTTGCATTGAAAAATTAGACAAAGAACTCTCCTTCCTGGACCCTCCAGACACAAACCTGTGTCCGAACTTGAGGGCTCATGCCGAGAGCAGAGCAGCCCACCGGGACAGCCTTGGAGGGAACCTGGGCGTGGTGAGCCCGAGATGGCTCCCCAGTGACTACTTGTTGAGTGAGTGAAGGGCGAGACTCGGCAGCGATTAGCCACCTCTGTGCTGACAAACTGTGTGTCACCCAAGTGCTCAGCAGAGGGAACCTGATCACCATCTCTGGGTCTGTTGTAACTTGTCATAATGCTGTGGATCCCCATGGTCACACTGGCACTGAAACACTGATCAAAGCCGTGTCAAGCAGTTGTTATTCTGAAGAGGGGATGCCACATACTTTTACTGTGGAGACTGTAGTAGAATACATTCCTGGCTGGCCTCACTTTGAACAGACTTGTTACCTGCACTTCCCATAACGCACTGTTGTTCTCATTTCCACATCTCTCTGAGAGATATAAGATTAGGAACTCTTTGATGACAGAGTGTGTGCCTTCCTCCTTATCTTTATAACTCCAGCATTTAACCAGGTATCTCCTGGTACATAGAAGGTGCTTAATAAATACTCTTTGAATGCAGGAATGAATGAGTGAGCAAATAAAGGAATGACTCAAGATATTTGTAGTGCTGACTAGTGAGATTTACTCTGATTTACTAGTTAAGTGATACACCAATAGTTCTTGACTGTTTTGCTTTGTGTGCTATGAATGTTTCAGTTGTTTGAGCTTCACCATTCTCTGACAACTCTCTTCAAGCTGAACAGTTACCACAGAAATTGTTACATAGTCTAGACAAAATGGTACACCTGGCTTAGCAAACTGAGAAGGCCAGAATTCACTTCCGACGGTCACATTCTGCTGATCCCATACAACCTCTAAAGCTAGTCTGATCCACATTTGGTTCATGTCTAATGTCCAAGAACTTGCATTTCCTTGGACCTCATGGCTGAAAGAGTAAAATAAAATGAAGTATTTCTTTATAAGTAATTTGTGTCTTCGTTAAATTAAAATATGTCACCGGGGTACAACGATGATGCGTATTTACCAGGGAAACAATTCTAGGCTCTATTAGATTTTGTAAAGGTAGAGTTTAAACCTTACATTTTCTTATTTCATGTAGTTTTGCATGGGGGCACAATAGTTCATCTTTGTAGAGATTCATTTTTTTTTTTTTACTTTTTAATTACAGTTCATATTTCATATTATTTTATGTTAGCTTCAGGGGCACACCACAGTGGTTAGACAATTATATAATTTATGAAGCAATCCCCACTGTCATTCTAGTACCCACCTGGCTCCTTTGTAGAGATTCTTGAACATTAGTATGCATCAGTCAAGATTCTCATGGTTGAAATGCAACTCAAATTAGTGAAAGGAAAGGGGGGCATCTATTCACTCAAGTAACAGAGGTCCAAGGATGGAGCTGGCTCTAGGGATGGTTGGATTCACAAGTGCCACCAGGACTCCATTTATTCTCTCGCGTCTCCTCTGCTTTTCTCTCTGTTGGCATCATTCTCAGGCAGGCCTTCCCCTGGTCAGAATGAGATCCTCAGCCTGTCCAGTAGAAAGGGAGAACATCTCAGTACTTCCAACAACAGCCAGTGAGTTGAAACTCAGTGCCTGTGATTGGCTGGCTTGAGCCACATGCCCTTCCTGTAGCCCGGGAGGGTAGGATTCTCTGAGTAGTCAGACCTGGGTCACATGCCCACCTCTGGAGCAGGAGGGGTCCACACCACCCAAACTACTAGGCTGACGGTAGATGAAAGTTGTTTCTTAGAAGAAAGGTTTGGGAAATGGATCTTGGAAAACACAAAGCAAGACTCAACTGTGGAATTAAAGACCCCCCCACCCCCATACATCAGAAGAGCCCACCTAATTTCTTTCAGTGTAAACCAAATTATACGTGCTGACAACCTTTTTAGGGTAAAAGAAAATGTCAGCCATGTAGGTAATAAGCATGGCTTCAGTTAACTTCAAAGTTATGTTTATACTTTTTCAAACCTCTTGTGTTCTTATTTAACCTCCGTAGCGTTGGTCAGGCTCTTAATGATCACATGTTTCAGATGAGGAAGGCAAAGAGAAGTTCAATGACCTGCAAGAGAGTCTACTGCCAGATGGCAACAGATTCCAGTTGGGGAATCGTTTTCCTGATTTCTAATCAAGCGGGTCATTTTCCTTTTTTAAACACTCGCAGAGAGGATTTCACAGAAATCACATTTCATAAACCAAATTAAGTGCATCAGCGCCGTGCTGTGTTTGGGGTTCCTAACACGTGGCATTGTCCCAGGATCCCATTTTTTAGTCAAGCGGAGACGTGCTGGTCTGGTGTCTGGGCTGGAATGAGGAAGGAGGGGTGGGTGGGCGATAAGCGGTATCCCATTCTCTCCCACCCCTCGATTCTGGCAATCAGCAAGCCCAGCCGTCTCCCCACACACATACTCTTGGTCTGACTCTGAGTGCCCCACATTCTCCAGGCCAGAGTGTCATGCATCTGTGTCTTGTTTGTTGCGCAAGAGAGCAACCACAGCCTCAAGCCCTGGAGGAGAAGCTTCTGGCTCCCCTGGGTCACCCCTAGCAGATTCATCTTCTAAAATGAAGGGCAGCAGGATGCCAAGCTCATATTGGAGGTGGGGTGGCAGAGACTTACACAATTCAATACTTGGAAAATGCTGAAGAAGATACCAGCAACATACAAATACAGTGAGCTCCTGCTATCTGGACTTGCAGTGCTGGGGTGGAAAGAAAAATTTTAGATAAGTGGGGACTCAACTGTTCCCATTTACCCTACTCTCTGAACCATTTGTTCTTATTTAAAATTTTCAAATCAGCAATATTCACACAATTCAAAAAATCAAGACAATACAAAACAAGATTCTGTGAAAAACCTTTGTATTTTTCTCTACCCACATTTTTTCAACTCCCTCCTCTCCTTACAGATACCCACTTTTTATGAAAATATAAGCGGAGCCTGGCTGGTGTGGCTCAGTGGATTGAACACTGGCCTGCGAACTGAAAGGACTCCGGTTTGATTCCCAGTCAGGGCACATGCCTGGGTTGCGGGCCAGGTCCCCAGTAGGGGGCGTGCGGAAGGCAACCACACATTGATGTTTCTTTCCCTCTCTTTCTCCCTCCCTTCCCTTCTCTAAAAATAAGTAAATAAAATCTTTTAAAAAATACAAGCAGAAACACATTTAAAAATGTTTTCCCTTTGACCTCTACCCCAAAAGTGGCATACTGTAGTTTTCAGCCATTTTTTTTGGACTAAGCAGGGCATCTTAGAGATGTTTTCCTGTCCATACATAGAAAGCATCCTCATTTCTTACTTCTGTTTTGCGGCATTCCATTGCAAGACTGTGCCCTCATTTATTGATGTGTGAAAGCACAATGTTCTCAGAAAGATAAGGATGTGTAAGTGATCTGTAGCCTTTCAAAGAGATACCGCAATGAGCAAGTCGGTAGAAAAGGCACAAGATTTGAAAAGGTAGGGACAAAAAGTGTGAGATCACAATCAAAAGCCCAGGAGAGCTGGGCTTTTATTACAGAAATCTTCCAACTATTTCACACTTTCTTTTCAACTGAGGATGCTGGCTATAAGTTCACCTTTCCTTGGTGATACTACTTGATAAGCAATCTTGTGGTTTCCAAACTTTTGCAATTACAAGTGGATGGATGGCCTTGTACGTACATCATCGCGCACGTGCAAGGAGATCTGTGGGAGAAATTCCCATAAACGGGAAAGCTGGGATGAACGGGAACTGTATCTCTAATCCGACCACTGCTGCCTGTCAACTTTAGGATCTTTTTACTTGAGTATTTTTTATTGGAAAGTCTTTCCAACTATTTCACACAGTCTTCTAAACTGAGAATGCCAACTATATGTTCACTTTTCCTTGGTGACTCATTGATTCATCTGAGTCAATTGTGCTGTAGATGGTGTGGGACAGAGGCCAGCTGACTCGGTCACTGTTCTAAGCACTCTCCCTCTCAATCTCCCTTTATTTAAACACCTGGGGCAGCAAGGGCAAGGCTGTTCACACCCGTTCTGCAGACGGCAGAACGCTACTGTTTTCTATCTCCACTCTCTGGCTCCTTTTCACGGTCAGGAGAGTCTCTAGCTCTCCTGGGCTTTTAATTATAATCTCATATTTTGGCCCTACCTTTTCTGATTTTGTCCCCTTTCTACATACTTTCTCTTTGGGGTATGTCTTTGAAGGGCTGGCACATCAATTACACATCCTTATCATTTTGAGAACATTGTGTTTTCACAGACATCAGCCATCGACCAGAATATTCCGTTTTCTTGCAAATGGAACATTTCTCACAAATGCATCACCATGCAACACCTGGGGGAATCCACAGACTGCTTGACCCTCCCTGACCCTGTACGTGGGTGGTCCGTGCAGAATGACCCTGTGAGTGGGGGATGCCAGCAGTGCAGGGTACACAGAGAAAAAGAGGAAACTCCCAGCTTTGAAAAACTTAAAAAATTTAGAAATCGTAGACTTTAATTTTATTTAGATGTACCTTTTATGTAATTTTAAAAAATTATTAAATTTGACCTTTTAGAGCAGTTTTATATTCAGGGTAAAACTGAATGAAGTCCTGACCAATGTGCTTCAGTTGGTTGGTCATCACCCCGCAAAGCAAAAGGTCGCCAGTTTGAATCCTGGTCAGAGCACGTGCCTGGGTTACGCGGGATTGGTCCTCCTGTTAGGGCTCGTATGAGAGGCATGGATGTTTCTCTCCCTCCCTCCCTTCTCTCTCTAAAAATAAATAAATAAAATCTTTTAAAAAAACTGTGTGAAAAGTACAGAATGCCCCCACATCCCCTGCCAGCCCACATTTACAGCCTCCCCAAATACCTGCATTTCCCACCAGAGTGGTGCCTTTGCTCTAATTGGTGAACCTGCATCGATACATTGTCATCACCCACAGTCCATAGTTTACATTATGAGGGTTCCTTCTGGGTGTCATACATTCTATGGGTTTGGACAAATGTATAGTGGCATGTATCCACTATTGTGCTATCATATAGAGTAGTTTCATTGTCCTAAAAAATCCTCTTATTACTTTGACAAAGAAAATATTATTTGGAATTACCTATGAGGAAGCATCCTAAGGTTTTCAGTACCAGGTATTCAGGGACTTTGGCTTAACTGCCAAGGACATTTGTCTACCTGCTTGCGTTATCACTCAGGTTCTGTTAACCTTGAGCATCTACCATATTGAAGGCACATTATTATAGTTACTAAGGGAATTCAGGTGCAGTGAGGTGGTCACCAAGTACCAAGTGTTGGGGCTAGGACCAGATCCAGTGCTGTGACTCCTACAGCCAACCTTTTCCAAGAGGACAATGGAATCATAAACAATTATGTGATTCTGGGGTCATAGAATACAAGGAATTGCCCTGGCTGGTGTGGCTCAGTGGATTGAGCGCGGGCCTGCGAACCAAACGATCCAGGTTCGATTCCCAGCCAGGGCACATGCCTGGGTTGCAGGCCAGTTCCCAGCAGGGGACACATGAGAGGCAACCATACATTGATATGTCTCTCCCTCTCTCTCTTTCCTACCCTTCTCCTCTAAAAATAAATTAAATAAATAAATAAATAAATAAATAAATAAACAAATAAATAAAATATTTAAAAAAATATTAAAAAAAAAAAAAAGAATACAAGGAATTGAGGAGTGAGATTCCTAAGCTGGTAAGTTGAGAAAAATGGGTGAAATGTCTGGGCTGTTGCTTCAAAAGGGCAGGTCCTGGTGGAACTCTGTGCATCTAAGACTAGGGGCCAGAGCAGGTAGTGGGTATCAGGAGTGGAAGAAGCATTATAGAGAGAGAGGGCTGTCCGCCACACCCAGTCTTTGTTGGGAGTTTGAGACTAGCTCTCTAACACTCACATGCAACTCCTGAGGAGGAGCGCTGAATGCCCAAGGCTTCCACTGGGCACTGAGGCTGTGGGGCGGGGGCTTATAGTACGATTAAGGCAGCTGAGAGGTGTGCTTTCTCGGGACTCAACTCTTAGAGTCCTTTGTCCCTGCTTGGTGCGATGAGACAGACTCCCAGCTGTCCTCTGTTTGGAAAGAAAGCTCTGCTCTCTGCTCCCCAAGGGGGATGTCAAAGTGGGACTTAAAGGAAAGACGGCTTTGGCTGCTCCCTGGATGGGTAAGAGACGTCCTCAGGGTTCGGTTCACACCTGTAGGTGTCCGGGTCTGGTGTGAGAGCTCCGCCAGGAGATACAGAGTTATCTGAGCCTCCCACAGCAGCAGGAAGCAGAGAAGGTCTCAGGACTCGGAGTCCTGGGTTCCAGTTCTCCTGCTCCTCAGGCTAAATTAGCACAACTGATAGGAATGCCCTGAAGACCCATTTCACCTTCTTGAACAAGCCTTTTGCTCAGGGTCAGCCCAGAGTAGCTAGCTCTGGGTACCACCCAAGACACATGATTTAAGGCGCGGAGTGATGTATTTAGAGTTGGCCAGTGATTTGACAGCCGCTAACGTAACCTTTAACACGTGAATTAAAATGAATACTGAGCTCAGTTCAGTCTGTCATTTCCTCTTAATACTTGAAAAGCCACAGTTGTGTTTGAAAGTTCCCTCAAAAAGCTCTAGCGGGTGAATTTATTCTTCCGCTTGACCGCACTTGGAACCCTGAAGTAAGAGCCACCTTGTAACTGAGACTGGGAAAATCCCGGGTCTCTCTGGCCAAGAGAAGAAGCAAAGGTATGTTCTGAGGCTTATTAAATAATTACCTAGTTGTTGACATGTGGTGGGAGGAGGAAAAAAGCTGAGGTGCTGGCAAGTATGAAGAGAGATTAGTAAGAATCTGGGGCCATGTGGCTTATAAATGAAGTAGAACATTCCAATGTTCCCTGACCTTTGGCTCAAGTCGAACCAGGGGATGTTCTTCTGACTCAGTTAACCAGGCCTTGGCAGGTGTGTCATTATTTTGGCCGCCTAAATGGCCGCAGTCAACTGTGATCCAGTTAATCCTGAAGATACAAGTTGTTGGTTGTTGGAAGCAGACACACCAGTTGAGTTGGAGGGGAGCAAATGGGGAATGAAGAAACCCAGAATTAATCGGCCATGTTGACTTTCAACTTGAAGTTGGTCTGATGGCAGAATAGGGCAGGCTTCCTAAGATAATAAATTATTCTAAGTCTAATGCAATTCGGAGCTTCGCAGGGGATGGGTGGTGGCAGGGAGGGTGTTCTCAATTCGGTAATACCATTTATCGGTGTTCCCAAACTGTCAGCCATTTGTGTGTCTTTGTTGGATTTTTTGTCATGCTATGTACTGCAGTTTACTTAACACTTTTTAATGACTCAGTTTTAAACTTAAATAGTTTTAAAGAAAAGTCTTTTCTCCCACTGGCCCTCCTCCCGGACTGCTTAGCTTATGGAAGGGTGTTACCATCCACTGGGTCCCCCAGGGCAGAAATTTGAGAGTCCTGTCCTAGACTCCCTGCCCCTATCGCGTGTTTTATAAACTTTATAAACTTTATCTCCTGTGTGCAGGGTGAACAGATCGTTATCATCCCCAAACGGGCATGTGGGGGAATGAAAGGGGCACTATTCAGAAATGTACCTGGAGTAAACTGAGTTTGCCTGGAGCAAATGGAGATGTGTGGCCAGCCCATCTATCTGGTCTTGAATCCTCTTCCTCTCCATTTCCACCATCACCATCTTTGGCCTTTGTCATTTGCACAGACTAGTGCCATAGCTCACTATTGTTTTCCTTGATCTCAGTCCTGGTCCTTTCCAATACATCTTGTACACTTCACACACACATTTCATACATCACCCTCTTACTCAAAATCTTTCAGTGGCTCCCCATAGCTTCATGATAAATTTCAGATTCCTTAGTGTGGCTTATGAGGCCTTTCATAGACCTGATTACTTTTCATCTTCCAGCCTGTGAGCTCATTCATGCATTTAATCATTCATTCATTCAACACTTACTGAGAGCTACTCTGGGTTGACGCAATGTTTGGCTCTGGAGTATAACAATAGTATGTGTTTCTGCTCTCAAGGTGGAGTGGAGAAACAGTCAAGGACACTATAGGAGACATGTCATGGTGAAGCACTACACTCTGATCTCGCTACTCAAAGTGCGGTCCAGGGGTCAGTGGCATGAGCATCACCTGGGAGCTTGATAGAAATGTAGAAGCCTAGGGCACAGCCCCAGACTCGCTAAATCTGAATCTGCATTTTAACAAGATACCTAGGTGATAGGAGCGAGCATTGATTTACAAAGCCTTGGTCTCTGGGATCAGGCTAGTTGAAGCACTTAGTTCAGATCCTCAGGGATGGTCATTCCTGGAGGGAGAATTGCAGGAGGAGAAGATGGATTTTGCTGAATGAAAGGCAGGTGCGAAAAGGCACATATAGTGAAGAAAACTTCAGGTGCTGTGGCACAGAGGCAAGAGACAATATGTGCTGTTCGGTGGGAATTACAAGTTGTTTGGTATTTGGGGAGCACAGGATGGGGAGTCAGATGGGGGCCTCACCTAACTCGGAGATACCCTTATACCATGAAAACATTTGATCAATTTCAACACCTGCTTTGCTTCGTGAGCCCAATCTGGAAACACAGGGATTTAGAACAAATTCTTTTATGCATGGAGACAGACAGCAGGATAGTGGGTACCAGGAGCTGCCAGCAGCAGAAAGTGGGAAATGTCTTCATAGGGACAGAGTTTCTGTTTGGAGTGATGAAAGGTTCTGGAAATGGAGAGTGGTGATGGTTGCAACGTTCCAGTTGTACTAATCCCACTGAATTAAACACTTTAAAATGGTGAAAGTGGTAATTATTATGTTACGTATGCTTTACTATGACAGAAACACAAAAAAGACTGAGTGCTTTGGAGTCAAAGAAGACTTGATTTTCAAGTTCCTGATTTTTGCTGCTGCTTGCAGACCAGGGCTTTGTAAACTAGTGCGCACTTCAGTCACCCAGGCAAGTCAAATAACTTCTTGGAAGCTCAGCGTCTTTATTTGTAACATGAGAACAGTGGTGGCACCTGCCTCACAGGATTGTCACAAGGATTCACTGGAGCATGCTTGTAAAGGACCTGGGAGCTTGACGGGTTATCCCTGTGCCCGTGGGAGCCGGAGAAGTTCAGCCTTAACATGAAGCCTGGCACAGCCACAGCATCGTGGCTGTTACTGCCCCCTTCCGCCTCCTCGTTGACTGCAGCAGTGGTTTTCAACCCTGGCCGCACATTAGAATCACATGGAGAGCTTGTAAAACCCCACTTCCCAGAGCAATTAAATCAATTTCAGGAAATGGGGCAGAAGTGTCACGATTCTGGGTGATTCCGATGTGCAGCCAAGGCTGAGGAACTCTGTCCTAGACTAGCGGTTCACAAATCTTAGTGAGAATCGGAATCACCTGGAGGGCTTGTTCGACCAATTCCTGGGTCCTCTCTGGAGTTTCAAGTTCAGTAGACAAAGAACAGCATCCTTCCCACCCCTCACCCCCATCCCACCTTCTATCTGGTGGCTCTTTCTTTCCTTTGCAACCTGCATTGTTCCACCCACTACCTTCCCTCTTCCGGACCCATTGCTCTCCTGCAGTATTTCTTGAAAACATTTGCCAACAGCCTTCTTTAGGCCAGTGGTCTCAAAATTGTCCAGTCTATTCTGCCTTCAGACAGTTTGCCATGTCTCGAAATTCTTCTCCCTCACATTCAGAGCCTCTGTTCTTTGGGTTTTCCTCATTGCTCTTTTCTTTTCCCTCCTGCACTTGGAAGTAGGGGGGATTGTCATGTGGGGGAATTGACCGTTTCTCTGGGCCCTAGATTTATCCGTTAAAAAAGAAGACAGTCTTAGGAGTGAGACAGACGTGGTTTAATATCTTGTACTTGGGCAATTCAGTCGCGCTCTGAGTCTCATTTTCCTTACTGGCGAGTCACAGGTGGTGATCATAAGGCCCCTACGAATAATAATACATCCCTGATACATAATACTCAACTTGAGCTACTATAGTGTTTCACCTTTAAGAACAAGGTGGAATCAACCTTGAGGAGAGCTCCAGGAGTGGTGGGGATAACTCCTGGGATGCTGAAGGCAGGACCAGGGCCATCAAAACCACAGCACAGAGCAATAAAGCCAGACTTTAACAAGAGGCAAGGAAATGGTCTCAACCGAGGATTTTCTAGGAGGCCTGGGCAGGCAGGGAGGACAGAGGGGGTCTGACAAAGGAAACTGACCAAGAGATTCCTTATAACTGCATTAAAATGTGAGCTCAGAGGCCGTTTCGTGCGCAGGGAGGATATTATTAACATATGGACTATGGAATGGCCCCAGAGAAAACCCACTGGGGGATTCAACCTTATCAGTGTGAAATTTAGTCCCTTTGGCAAGAAACAAAGTGCTGAAGAACCTGCTACAGTTTGCCCCATTTATTACAGTCGTGTGCAAAACATGACCGCAAGTGTTACATAGAGCTCTTGTTACAAGATAAGGTCTCTGCGTGCAGTTTCCCTGTTTATTCAGCAGGATGGCTCACATGTTGAAATTTGAAACTCCTTGGGTGAAGAATCCCTCTGCAGGCTGTACCAGATGTTGCTTGTGTAGCTTCCCGAGCCCAGAAAGATGAGTTAATCCTTGAAGGAAATTATTCTGAACTTGCATCAAACTCAGAGGCTTTGATCCAACAGGCCGTGGCAATAAAAAACAAGGCTATGAGAAGAGCTGTGGGTGGTAGTCCTGTCTCCGAGAAGGGACGGGGACACTGGCCAACGGCTGCATTCCAGAAGGCCTCCAGATGCACAGAGCCTGGAGCAGAGGGCCTCACCGAGTGCAATGTTGTGAAAACCCTGCACTTTAGACACATGCAGCCACAAACAAGAACTTCCTCACCCTCTAAAGAGCCTACAGAAATGTTGTCCCCTCTAAGATGCTTCCCCTGGATGTTCCGGGCCTCACGGAACCCACTACCTTCTACCTTCTTCAACTTTCATCCTCCGTAGCACAGTGCTTGCCACTTGTTAGACATATGTATAAGTATAAACTCGAGTATCTCATCTCCATAGTCGTCTCTCTTTAGTTATGTGGTAAGTCCCTACAGTCGGAAACTAAGTATGTATATATTTATCTCTGAATGCATGACACCCTCAGAAGCGTCATGTGAGTCATCTTTTCATCCCTGAAATCTAGCACAGTTCTCGGCACATAGCAGACACTTGATAAGTGAACAGGTGCTCGTGGAATGAATGAACTCATTGGCTGATGTCTGAAGTGAGTTAGCATGAAAACCATAAAGAAAGGAAGATGTAAGAGGCACCTCTTGTTTTGTTTGCCCAACCGCTCTCCCTCCTATGCCCAGAAGTTGCCTCCCCTTTGGCCCCACCTTTGTGGTGCCCCCAGGGGCTACCATGTTGTTTTATCACTGCTGGGCTTGACCTGACTAGAACTGCTTCAGTGAGTCCTTCGCTGGGGTTTTTTGTTTTGGAAGCAGAGGGAATGTTGAGATAATGGCTTTCCAGTGGTCAAAGCTACATAGGTATATGGGTAAATTTGGGAGCTATTGAACCCACGTTTCACCTGTTGGAGAAAGCTGATCACTAGCTAGAATGAAGAATGAAACTAATGAGGAGAGTGACTGGAGGCACTGAGACAAGAAGAATCACAATCCTGGATGGTCCTTAAATTCCTGGTTCCAGGCATTCCCATGCCCCGGGCATGTTCTTGTCTTTGGGTTTCAAAAACATCATGTTAATTCTTATAATAACCTCCTCTTTTGCTTAAATAAGCTTGAGTTAGGTCTCTGGCACTTACAACCTCACAGAAGTCCTAAATAAATTGCTTTGTGATACACAATGAAAAAGAATGGATGGATAAAATCTCATTATGCCAAGTTATGAAGCCTGCTGACTAATTTTTCATAACATCCCATCCTTATTTGTGGTTTTAATAAACAGCTCTTCAAAATCCACCCCCAGAGCTAGCACAGTACTGAGTATAGAGAAGGCGCAAGGGATCCGGGGGTGTTTCTGGTAGGCTGATTCTTCATTTTTCATTTTCAATGACTTTTTATCCATGTGTGCCTTTGCTGAAAAATTCAGGTGCTTGGGGCTGCAAGGCCATCTTGTGCAGGATGGAAATAATCTGTAAGGACTTTCTAATGTGCACAGGGAGTGAGCGATAAGCCCTGACCAGCAGCTGCAGGGGGAACACCAAAGGGTGGTCTTCAAGAGCAGGGGCGGTGGGGAAAAGCCTTTGAATAGCTCTGTGGTGGAGAAGATGGTTATAGAGACTTACCGGTGTCCACATTTTCTGAACTTCACATCTAGGCACTTGGTCCAGTGCACATGAGGAAATTTATGGGCACAGTGAGATAGCTTATTTGATGTTGCATGGCCAGCATTTCTGTTTACCGTATTGTAGAGCTCATCTTTAGCATCAAACTTTTCTCTGGACAGGCTGGCCTACTTACTGCCACCCAGATAGACTGTGTGGGTTTTATCCTTGCCGTATTTGCTCACAAAACTCCTGGGGCCACTTATCTCTCCCTGCCTTACTTCGTCTCCTTCCTTTCATATTAAGCCCGTCCTCCATGTCCAGCTTATCCTGCCTCCTCCAGAGATGACTGCTTTGACTAATCTACCACACTTGGAATTTCCTCATTCATTTGAAGAATGGCAAGTACATGCCGTATACCCTCGCATCCACACTCCCTATTTCCATGAAAAACATCACTAATTGACATTGTTGCTCTTTCCCATCAACACTGGTCGGAAGCTCAGAATTCTTCTCAACATAGCCCTTGAGGCAGCCACCAAGTGCTCGCTGGGGTTGGCAAGGGACACGGACCTCGTTGCTTTCTTTGACCCATTTCCTTTATTGTTATTTGAAGTTTCCAGGTGTGTTTGTCTTTTTTCTCCAGCAGGGCTCTTAAGTCCTTGAGGGCAGGGACCATCATCATAATAACTAATGTCAAGAATCCTAGCAACGAGAGTAGTAGCAGCAGCAACTAGTTATTGAATGCTTGCCTATGTGGGCACTGTGTTGAGCATTTTGCATGTCCTTACTGATTTAATCCTCAGCACAGCTCTTTAAAGAAGGTATTAGTGCTATTCTTATGTAACAGATAGTAAGTCTGAGTCTTTTACTTATTAATGTGATTTTTTAAATAAAATTTTTATATATTTAAGGGTTAAACAGGATTTGATACACATATACAGAGTAAAATGTTACTATATTCAAGCTAATTAACATATCTTCTCTTATAGTTACTGTTCTTTCATTGTGATGAGAGCATCTTAAATTTATTCTCTTAGCACATTTCCAGTATTCGATACAGTATTAGTAACTATAGTCATGATGTTGTACATTAGATCTTGAGGTGTATTCATCCCACGTAATTGCAACTTTGTACATTTTGACCAGCATTTCCCCACCTTCCTATCCCTTTGTAAGCACCATTCTGCTGTTTACTTCTATATATTCCACTTTTTAGGATCCACATATAAGTGAGGTCTTTCAGGTTGTTTCTTTCTGTGTCTGGCTTATTTCACTTAGCATAAAGTTTTCCAGGTGCATCCATGTTGTTGCAAACGGCAGGATTTCCTTCTTTTTTGAGGCTGAACAATATTTCATATATAAATTTGTTAATCCATTCATCTGTCGATGGACAGGTAAGTTGTCCCCTTATCTTGAATATTAAATATGACAAATAACTTGTCCAAATATACCCAGCCAGATGTGGCAGACCCAGAACTTGATCTCCAAACCTTTGCTCTTACCCAAAGTGCTATTTTAACTTGCCCTTCTATGTGTCATTCAACTAGCACAGAGCTGTGTGCATAAATATTTGTTGAATTAAGTCCTTTTATAAAATAAAGTCTTCAGAAGAGACAGAGAGCAATTGCATTAAAAATACCAGAAGTAAAATCTTCTCCAAAGAGTTAGAACAGGCTTAAAAGGGGTCTACCTCACTTTCCCAATGTCCTTGGCTGAAGGCAATGTCATTTCCCATTCCCCAAGAGAACACACTTTATGGAGACAGAAATACCGAAGACCAGCTGTAAGGAGCACTCTGGTGAAGGAGCAGCTCTGGGAGTGTGGGAGCCTCCTGACGACAGGTCCTCCCGGTGCCTCCACTACCGTCTAGTCACTGGCACCTCCCTGGGACTCAGTTTCCAGACTTGTAGAATGATTCATCTTGATTCTCTTAGCACTTCCCAGTGTCTTCTCTACTGGCTCTGCAAGAAGTTCATATAAAAAGTGTTTCTGTTGTCAAGTACTATTGGGAAGTTGCATTTCCCCTTGGGAGAAAACTAACCCATATTAAAGGCTCTGAAAAAAGCCTGATCATTTAACATTTACTTAATGCTTGTTTAACCCCACATTTCCTACCCCTTTAGTTTCACGCAGTGACTGCTAATATCTCTCAGAGCTAATACCTGTACTTAGGTTTGAAAAAGCAATTGGCTAAATATTTTTCCAAAGATCCTTTCTAACATTCTGTATTTAATAATAACTCTATGAAATAATAATGTAACAACTATAAACTGCTTCTATTGAATGAAAGATGGAATCAATATTTTGAGTTTCTGAGATTGCTTCATCAGAAAAATTGAGAGGGTGCAAGGTTGACAGGATTTTGTAGTGCATGCAGCCCTGCGCGTTTCCTGAAATGGACAATAGGGGGCACCCGTGGACTGCCGTAGGGCCGTCTCTCCCCAAAATGGGCAAGAAAAGGCAAACCCAAGATGTAGCAACCAAAGCAATTCCTTTTCCAGCTGAATGGAAAGCTACTGAGAGCCAGCTCCTACTCCCTTTTGAATCTCTCTCCCTCTTTCTCCTTTGGAGGAAAAAAATGGGAGAAAATCAGGATGGGTAACATGGCCCTTTTGTCCTTTAGGTTTAGAGATAGAAAATGATCTCTAAAGCAACTCCTTTCAACTGCTTGCCATTGATTATGTTCACCTGGGGGCAGCTCCATTTGATGGTAAAAATTCTTATTGGACTAACCACAGAGGCTAGCAGTTAAAAAAGGAATTCTTCTTTCCCTCATCGATTCTCTCATTTTGAAGAAAAAAATGTTTACAGGTGAAGAAAACAACAAACTGTATAAGGATATGTTCTTTTTTAAAAAATGTATATGTTTATATTTATTCCATACCATATTTCAAAAAGGATATGAGGTTCCTTAAAACGTATGAACAAGAAATTGTAAATAACTTTTTACATAACGCAAAGAAAACTAAAGGCTGAAAAGTAAAATGGAAGCAGAGACAGGCTGTGCTACCTGCAGTTTACGACTAGAGACCCGCACTCCTGCTACAATTCCTGCGCATGCTCCCACTGCTTCTGAGCACCCTCCGTCCTACAGAGTGGAAGGGCTAGGCATAGCTAACTCAGTTTTACAGGTGAGGCAACTGAGGCACGAAGAGCTTAAACGATCTTCGCAAGTTAAGATAGGCAGGGACCAGATCTGAATTTCCTAATTTCTAGTCCAGCTAGAGGTTTCTGGTGCCTGGATGCTGTGGGCGCGGGGAGAGAGACCCAGGGAACACAGGGACGGCCCACTAAATGCTTCTTTTGCCCTGTCTTGAGGGCTAAGTTTCTCTGCTGCCTGCTTTTTCCCCAGCGCCCGGGACAGAGCTGGTGCCACCCTACACTCCTCCGCCTCACGCCTATTTTCTTAAATTGCGTAGTCATCCGGTTTACCGGTCCCTCCGGGGCTAATTCTTGGCCAGGTGGCCCGCTGAGGATAAACATTTAGGATTGGACATATATGTATGTTAAGGCAAATCATAAACCAAAGGTCATAATTGTGGGAATGGCATTTTGGTCTCAGTAAAATGAAGATCCTTCTAATCACAGGGCTGTCTGCACCCAGAGCGGGCGGGCACATGAGGGGAGGCGCTGCCGGGCAGTTGGTCCCCATCGGTGCAGCAGCTCTCGGGCAGGATCCGTGCCCACCTGACAGGCACGGGACAGGCAGCGGCCTCCTTGGCCTCTACTGTTGGGTTAGATGCCTCTGACTCTGCTTCCAAGTCTTCCGGATTTTAGGGGACTCTTTTTTGTGTGTTTTCTTACAAACTTTTGGCCACGCATTGATGGAGTAAATATAACATAAATAAATATTGAGTTTAAAACCAATTAGGCTCTTTCCATTGGAGGTCATATTGTTTTCCCCCCTTATTACCAACATAGTTTGGTCCCTGAAGCTGCCTCTCATGATAGTCACTCTCTCTCGTGATAACGTCTTCCTCTCACAATAGTGGCTGCCTGTTGTGATATGACCCGGCCAGGAGCTGCCTGTCCTGTTATTGTCCAGCCAGCCCTGTGGCTGCAGGTCATGAGATTTAGGGGATTCCAAGGGAGTATCCATGGCTGTGCCACTCCAACCCTGCCTCCCCCTTCTCAGACAACCTTTCACAAGAGCCTTCTGAAGTTAACATCCTCATCAAAAGTGTGACAGAATGCAGGAGAATTCCCCAGGCCTACTGCGGTGGGGGAGACATTTCACACCCTTTAATTTTACCTTAGAGTGGCCACCTAGGCCATACAGCTTTGCTTCCTGGAACAACCTGGCTCTTTCTATAGTTCTTCACAAAGCTTTTCTTTTTAGGTTGCTGTTTAAAGGTTTTCACTAAAATCACTGCATTGTACTTTTATTTGTAAAAGTCTAGAGGCCTTTCTCAATGAATCTGACTACAGGGAAACCTGAACATCAGGAAGGCTGTACTTCAGTCTCTCCTGATGTCATGGGTTGTCCCCACCTGAGCAACAGCAGTGAGGTTGATGGTTTTAGGTGTGGTCAACTTGATTTGGTGGAGATGAGTGTGCTGAGTAATGGGGAGACTATTGCAATAGCCAAGCTGTAAAATGCTGGCTCTAAATCATTATCGAGAGCCTCAGGCCTCACCCACAAGTTGCATTCCCAAAATGCCGGCAGCAAGAATTATTCCCTCCAAGCAAGAAGCTGAAGAATTCTTCTTTGGGGCAAAGATGCCACCTGTGAAGAGGCAGAAAAATGCACTAATGGAGCTTCAGTGATGAAAGCTGTGGACCACAGGATCAGGATGTAAGTTCATTTTAATTTACTTATTTTTCTATAAACTTTCGGTATAAGACACACAGTAAGACTTGAATGAAGTGGCAGGCTATGAAAGGCTTGGGGGCAAAAGGACTATACATAACTTTTTCTCACTTACCACTTCTTTGACATTTTCCTGTAAGGAAGCAGGCAGACCTCCTTACTCAAGTCCACTCAACAGATTGGAGTGACTGGTTCCAAGGTGATATTGTCACTTTTTCCTACATCCTCCCTCATTGTCAACTTTCCCCTCCCTCCATTGTGCCCCTACACATAGCCTCCCACTGAGGAAAGAAATGTTACGTAGACTTAAAATTGTTTTCTTTTTTTTTTTTTTAAATATATTTTATTGATTATGCTATTACAGTTGTCCCATTTCTCCCCCATCATTCCCCTCCACCCTACCCACCCTCTCCCACCCACATTCCCCCCTTTAGTTCATGTCCATGGGTCATAAGTTTTCTAGCTTCTACATTTCCCATACTATTCTTGCCCTCCCCGTCTATTTTTTTCCCATTATCTATGCTACTCATTCTCTGTACCTTTTCCCCCTCTCTCCTCCTCCCACGCCCCTGTTGCTAACCCTCCATATGATCTCCATTTCTGTGGTTCTGTTCCTGTTCTAGCTGTTTGCTTTTGTTTTAGGTGTGGTTCTTGATAGCTATGAGTTTGTTGTCTTTTCACTGTCATAGTTTTATCTTCTTTTTCTTAGATAAGTCCCTTTAACATTTCATATAATAAGGGCTTGGTGATGATGAACTCCTTGAACTTGACCTTATCTGAGAAGCACTTTATCTTCCCTTCCATTCTAAATGACAGCTTTGCTGGATAGAGCAATTTTGGATGTAGGTCCCTGCTTCTCAAGATTTCAAATATTTCTTTCCAGCCCCTTCTTGCCTGGAAGGTCTCTTTTGAGAAATCAGCTGACAGTCTGATGGGAACTCCTTTGTAGGTAACTGTCCCCTTATCCCTTGCTGCTTCTAGAATTCTCTGCTTCATTTTAATCTTGGCTAATGGAATTACAATGTGCCTTGGTGTGTTCCTCCTTGGGTCCAACTTCTTTGGGACTCTCTGAGCTTCCTGGACGTCCTGGTAGTCTATTTCCTTTGCCAGATTGGGGAAGTTCTCCTTTATTATTTGTTCAAATAAGTTTTCTACTCGTTGCTGTTCTTCTTCCCCTTCTGGGACCCCTATAATTTAAAATTGTTTTCTTCAAGAGAAAACTAACAGAGGACAGAGGAATCACGTTGCTCTGATGGGAATTCTCTACATTGCAGGCTCAGAGGAACTTTGAACTTGGAGGGTCTTCAGCATCAACTGATCTCATCCTTTCATCATATACGTGAGGATACCGGGGTCCCCAGGCCATGCAGGGAGGTACCAGCCTGGCCCATGCCTGAGTTTCTAGCTGCCTTCCCCTTCCATTGACTTGCCCTGGAGCCCACTCCCAAGCCCTTGGGAGATGTCAGGTGCTCATCTCCCCAGATATGACACTCACAGGCAATAGTCACGTCCCGCCCTGACTGCACGCTGCATGGAGTGTCTGGTTTTTGACATCCCATTCTTGTCCTGTTGAGAACAGTGGAGAAAACAGACTGGGAGCGGGGCTACCAGGCCAGCGAGCTAAAGTACCACTCGCCTCTCTCAGAGAGGACTGCTGGGAAGAGTGTGGACACTGGAAACGAAGCAGTTTAAACTCTTTGGAAAGTTCCTAGTGCCTTAGGATTCCAGGAAGTGCTGAAACACAGAGTCACAGAAGAGGAAAAGACTACTGAGAAAAAAAAATGACATGAATACACAGGGTGGGCAAAAGTTGGTTTACAGTTGTGAGAACACAAAGCAGTTTATTCCTGTATTATTATTTAAGTACTGTACTATTTATTTGTATTATATAAACCTACTTTTGTTCACCCCTATATGTTGAACACCTCCCATATTATTGGACGTGTCGTTTTGCAACCTCACAGTCACTCTCGGTGGGCGGCCTACTGTGACCTTCTTTTCATCGAAGCAGGAATAGAGGATCAGAGTGGTTGTGGAAATGGACCAAAATCACTGAACTAGTAAGCTAGGGTTTGAACTCAGGCCTGTTTTGACTACTCATAACCATACGCCATTACTTTAAAAAAAATATTTTATTTATTTATTTTTAGAGACAGGGAGAGAAACATCGATGTGGGAAAAAAACATCAATCATCTACCTCTCACACACCCCCAACTGGGGACCTGGCCCAAAACCCAGGCATGTGCACTGACTGGGAATTGAATCAGCAACTTTTCAGTCCATAGGCCAGTGCTCAATCCACCGAGCCACATTAGCCGGGGCCATTACTCTTTGTTCTTCCTGTTTTCTACTACGATGATGCTCAAGCCATATCCTTTATGTGTGAAAGATTTTTTACTGTACTTTCTTCAAATTTGCCAGGTAATATTCCACAACCATAGCTGTGTCTGCTTTTCAAAATCATTAGAGTGAGCAAGTTCTTCCTGGCCTCTAACTTAAATCCCTCCAGATGCCACAGACCCTGCCCTCAGGGAACGTGGGAAATGGCCACACCACTGTAGTTAGCAGCGGCTTCCCAGCCCTGGTTCCAAACTGCTTCTGTTAAAAGAATTGTCAATTCAAAACACATGCGCTGTCATGAAGCCTCACACCCACCCAGGCACTCTACTCTGGGTCCCGTCTCGGGTGAGCCTGAAATACCTATCGCTTAGAACCAAGCCCCATCATCCATATGGTAATCATAATGGATCAAGGCTTTTCTTTCCCCCCTGTTCCTGAGCTGAGCTCTGACTGGATCCCTTTTCCAAAGTATATTCTAGGGCTAATATTGTGTGTGATCAAAGACAGGGCCTGTCTACATCTGAGCTGTCAGGAACTAGAAAACAACATTTTTTATGTAGGGAAATTTGGGCACCCTTTTTGATTCTTTACAAATAGAAAAATGTAGCCCAGCAATTCTTTTGCAAACATATATGGGTATAGGGCATGATAGAAAAATATTATAGAACACCGTGGTACACCAACTTGCATGTAAGAGAGCAAGTGAAGGTTTTCAGAAACTGTAAAACATTTGGAGCTTAAAGATCTGGGTGTGAGTCCTATCACAGGCCCTTACTAGCTCGGTGATCTTTGGCACAGTACTTAATATCTCTCTCTCTCTCTCTCTCTCTCTCTCTCTCTCTCTCTCTCGCTCTCGCTCTCGCTCTCGCTTTCTCTTTCTGAGAGACGAAGGGAGAGAGAAAGAGAGGGAGAAAAACATCAATGTTTGAGAGATACATTGATCAGTTGTCCCTCGTACGCCCCCAGCTGGGGAACTTGGCTCACAACCCAGGCATGGGCCCTGCCTGGGAATTGAACTGGGACCTTTGGTTCACAGGCAGGCACTCAGTCCACTGAGCCAGGGCTTAACCTCCTTTTCTGAAGCTTCCATTTTCTTCTCTGTGGAATGCAAATGATAATCCATAACTCATAGAGTAGTTGAAAAGATCCCTACAAAGTGCTCCATAGAAGTGTAAAGATACTACTATTAGCACCATTGCTGTTCCTGTAGCACTAAAAATAAAGCCCACCTCTGGGTTGAGAGAATAACCTTTAATCTTGCTCCTTTTGGGTACACTTTTAAAAAATTCTGGGTGTTTACTACGTGCCAGGCTTTACATGTTTTAAGCTTCATGTATATTAGCTCATTCCTCATCGTGGAAGGTTGATGCTCTCTTTATTACCCTCGTTTTTCAGCTGAGTCAGAGAGGTGAAGCAAATTACCGATAGCTGTGAGCTGATAAGTAATTGAACCTACACAGTCCAATTCCAGAATCCACATTCCCGAGCACCAGATCAGTTAGGACACATTTTGGAGGTAACATAAGTTCGAAATAATGGTGGCTTACACTAGATAGAAGTTTATATCTCTCTTATGTAGAAGTCCAAAGGTTGACAGTTCAAGACCAGACATGAGGCTCGGCTCCACACAGAGCTCAGAGCTCCAGGCTCCTCTATTTCAGTGCTACTCGTATGTAGTCCCAGCCCCAACAGCCAGAACAGGTGCTAGAGCTTCAGCCATTGCATCTGTAAGACACGCAGCAGGATGGAGGACAGGGCAGGATAGACAGGGGATAAAACACACTCCAGTTGTTTGTTGTGAACTGCTCTTAGATGCAGCCACATGCCACTTGTGCCTACATCCCATTGATCATACAGTAGCAGGGGGCTGGGAAATGGAGTTGTTATTCTGGGTGACTTTTGGGCCAGGTGAAGACTGGAGGATTACATTACGAAAGGAAGGGGAGAGGTAGTCGGGCTGGGGAGATGTATGGAGGAGGAGTGGGAGATGAAATTGGAGAGGAGGGCAGGGCTGGGTGATGAAAACTTACCGAGACACTGACGTTCACCACTCTAATTTTTGGGTTCATCCCCCATTTCAGCAGGTGCCAAGGGAAGGCGGAGCTGTTTCGTGAACACAGTTGTAAACGCTGACCGTCCCTCTGAAACCTTGCAATAGCCATTCCCAGAATACAATGCAGGTGTCCACTGTGGTGGCAGGCTTGAGGCTGGTTCCAGTCTGAAACCCATGAGCTCATGTTAAAACTGGGTTTGGGAGGTGGCTTCTGAGTCATGTCCCTAGAGAGTCCAGAGGGAGGATGTGGGGAGGGAGGATACCAGGACAGACCACAGGCTCCGAGTGGACCTTGGCTGGCTTCTCTGAACCCCCAGAGAGGAAGCCTGGATGCCACACACTGGGCAGTAACTCCATGGCTTCCAAAGCCCTCTTCCCCATGCTATTTCACTTGAAACAACACACATTAAGCACGTGGCAGGGATCGCTCTGCTCCCTATTTTGCCAAGGACGAAATGAAGTCAGTATCGCCCTGTGATACTCAGTAGAACGAGGTGAGTTTTTGGAAAATGTGTTTTCACAGGAGCGCCAGGTGATTCTTAGGTTGGATTAAGTTTGAGAAGCACCGTGCCCAGGATGCTGAGTGAGATGGGAGGGTCACATGCAGGGTGGCAGATGAGTCATAGGATTGTAATAACATGATGACTTCAAGTTTTGTCTTTCATCATCACCGTTGTATCACTACCTGGCGCATTGTAGATACTCAATAAACATTCAGTGAAAGAATGTATGAAGATTTAGGTGTCCAGCCCTCTCAGATCCTACTTCTGTTATGCCATGAAATAATCTTAGAACGCGTTCACATTTTTTATGTGCTTAGTGCTGACAAGGTAGGAGATCATACTATGAAAACCTCCATCTTAGAGACAGAAACAGGTTAAATGAATTGTTGGTTTACACTGATAGTAAACACCTGAACCAGGATTCGAATTCAGGCTCTTAAATATTTTACTGTCTTGTTTTCTAATAGAGAATAACTATTATTCTTTCCATGTCAGGAGATTTACCATAGCTCAAATCATTCCCCATGAAACAGAAAAAGTCTATTCCATAGATAATTAATATAACAGTTAACTTACTACATAGATAGCAGTCCCGTCACTCGACACCAGTGCTATAGAAAAGCTCCACTCTGCTTCTCAGACGATTTGCTCATATTGAAATGCCAAACTAGATTGGCAGAGAGGAACATATATTGACCTTGAATGTTTACTTGTGAACACACATCTGTTTTTGTTAATGGAGATGAGGGCAATCAGAATGAGCTCTCAGAAGCAGGCATTCTTGATGTGGAATTCTCCCCCTGTCTGTGAAGTTTTATCATCCCTTAGGCTGGAGAGCCGGTTGTCAGTTTAGACAGTGGCTTGTTTGACCCAGAAGCTTCTGGACTCTTCTGTTCTTTCCAAAGATCTGGGTTTTTTGTTTTTGTTTTTTTTTCTTTCAGGGCCTTTCACCAAAGTTGAACTTTAAGGAGATGTGAGATCGTGTGGTGAAGTGACTACATCAAAAGGACCACAAGCAGACTTGGAAGAGAAAAACGGCTCCATGTGGGGGGGAGGGGGGAGTAAAACCCCTCTCTCTTCCAGCAACAAATTCAAAGTATAAGAGCTGACCCCATTCCTGCTCTGCCTTCTCAGGGGCCCCTGCTCCTCTGCTCCCTTTGCATTCACTGCTCCAGCTCTGGCACGTGTGGGGGAGGGGCGTTGTTTCCATTTCTTATTTGCTGACCTTCTTTTATCATAATACACACGGACTGCATGGCAAATATTGCCTTGTAACATGTTAGGTGTTAGCAGCCTTCTTGTGTGTTCTCACAGGTTCTCCCTTTGTCTTAGATGCAGGCAAGCTGGCCCCTGCCCTGCTGGCCCCTGCCCTGCTGGCCCCTGCACTGCTGGCCACTGTCACACTAGGGAAGGTGGGCCTGCGGGCAGTCAGGTAGTGGGTTTCATGAGGATTTGGCTTTTTCCACTCAGCTACTTTACCTGAAAGGGGAGTTGCAGACAGGTATCTGTGCCCCTTGGAGATAATCACCTGTGGCTGGGGTTTGGGATCCACCCCAGCACCCCAGGTGATAAGAACAGTTGTTGATTCATTGACTGACTGAACCCACATGCCAAGACATTTGGAAGAAGTAAAACTTTTTCAAGAGTGGGGTATTGAAAAAATAGTGGAGGTGGGGAGTATGAATGCAGAGGAGCTTGATAGTCGGTGTCCATGGAGAGTTGTTCATGAACTGCCTTTCTATTTCTGTTCTAACTCAACACAAACGTTGTGATTGCTTTCTTGGTTACAGAAGAAAGATGATGACTTATGATTCAATAGTTCCATGAGTTCTTAGACTTTAACCATTTTAAAATGATAGTTTATTGATCATGTTATACTGTTGTCCCAATTTTTCTCCCTTTGCTCCCCTCCACCCAGTACCCCTATTCCTTAGGCAATCCCCCCACCATTGTTCATGTGCATGGGTCATGTGTGTAAGTTCTTTGGCTACTCCATTTCCTGTAGTATACTTTACATCCCCATGGCTATTCTGTAACTGCCTATTTGTACTTCTTAATCCCTTGACCTCTTCACTCACTCCCCCCACACCCCCTCCCATTTGGCAATCATAAAAATGCTGTGTCCATGATTCCACCTCTGTTCTTGTTTGTTTTATCAATTGTTGATAGATATGTCTTTATTGCCATTTTATTGTTCATAGTTTTGATTTCTTCTTTTTCTTAAGTAAGTCTCTTCAACATTTCATAATGATTTGGTGATGATGAACTCCTTTAGTTTTTCCATGTCTG
This sequence comes from Glossophaga mutica, assembly GCA_039655065.1. Lineage (NCBI taxonomy): Eukaryota > Metazoa > Chordata > Mammalia > Chiroptera > Phyllostomidae > Glossophaga > Glossophaga mutica. The sequence continues at coordinate 15,472,727 of CM077304.1, read as the reverse complement.
GGAAGCTCTTTATCTGTCCTTCAGCTCTAAATGATAGCTTTGCTGGGTAGAGCAATCTTGGCTGTAGGTCCCTGCTTTTCAACACTTTGAATATTTCTTGCCAATCCCTTCTGGCCTGCAAAATTTCTTTTGAGAAATCAGTTGATAGTCTTATGGGAACTTCCCTGTAGGTAACTAAATTCTTTTCTCTTGCTGCTTTTGAGATTCTCTCTTTATCTTTAACCTTTGGCATTTAATTATGATGTGTCTTGGAGTGGGTCTCCTTGCATCTATCTTGTTTGGGACTCTCTGTGCTTCCTGGACTTGCATGTCTATTTCCTTTACCAAATTAGAGAAGTTTTCTTTCATTATTTTTTCAAATAGATTTCCAATTTCTTGCTCTTTCTCTTCTCCTTCTGGCACCCCATCATGCAAATGTTGGACCTCTTGAGGCTGTCCCAGAGGCTGCTTATGCTATGCTTGTTTTTTGGGATTCTTTTTTCTTCTTGTTGATCTGATTGGTTGTTTTTTGCTTCTTTATGTTCCAAATCATTGATATGTTTCTTGGCTTCATTCACTCTACTCTTGTTTCCTTTATTTCAATTAGTGTATCCTTTATTTATTACTGGATATTTTTTATGCTGTTGAGATTCTCACTAAGTTCCTTGAGCATCCTTATAACCAGTGATTTGAACTCTGCACCTGATAAATTGCTTATCTCCATTGTATTTAGGTCTTTTTCTGGCATTTTGATCTGTTCTTTCATTTGGGTCATGTTTTCTTATCTCCTTATTTTGGAAGCTTCCTTGTGTTTGTTTCTATGTATTAGGTAGAGCTGCTATGACTCCCTGTCTTGGTAGTGTGGCCTAATGCTGTAGGTGTCCTGGAGGGTCCAGTGGCACAGCCACCCCTATCTCTTAAGCTGAGTACTCAAGTTGTGCCCTCCATGTGGGCAGGTACACACTCCTGTTGTAGTTGAGGCTTGGTTGCTGTTGGCAGGTAAATGGGAGGGATTTACCCAGGCTGGTCAGCTTGCAAGGACTGGCCTTGACCACTGACCACCAATCTCAGCCCTCCATGGAGACTTATCTGTACAGGGAAAGATCTGTAACTCTCCACCGGATGCACAGGCTCTGGGGTTTCCCTTGTGGTGGTGGCCAAGGTCATCTCCCACCTAGGTTTCGTCTGGAGCCAATCTGCCTGAGGTATAAAGCAATCTGAGATGGCTGCTTCTTGTGCTGGGCTTCTAGATTCCCAGGCAAAGCCAAGCTGTGAATCTAGACCAGCTTTTTTTTAGTGCTGGGCCTGGAACCACTTGGCAAGAGGTACAGAGGCGGGGGGCTCACTGAGGCTGGATATTGCTTGTTTGAGAGGATTTAGAATGTTGTGAAGCATGAGCCAAGACCAGGCATTCATATGGAAAAGTTGCTATTAACAGCTTTAGTGTGCCCATAATTTGGGTAGGAAAGTGTCTCCAGGGACCTACAGGGTGGGACAAACAGTGTTAGCCAGTTGATGGAGTTTCAGATATGGCACCCCCTTGCCAGCTCTGTGGCTCTGTGGGGGGAGGGTTCAGCAAAGGGACAATGGCCTCTGCCTGCCTTTCTGTCTGGGAAAAAGCTGTCCTCCAATTCTTGCCCTGATGCCAGAGACTTCAGTTTCTCCCTATCTGCCACTGGTGTCTTTTAAGCTGCTACCCCAGTGCTGGAGCTCAGAGAGAGTGAATCTTAGTGAGTCTTAGTCTGTTCATGCATTCTTGAGGAGGAACTGCTTGGGACTCCAGAAGTTTCTTCCACCAACTCGATCCCTGCTTTTCTGCGGCCAGAAGTTATGGAGACTTATCTTCCTGCACTGGGAGTCCTGGTGTGGAGCTGGGACTCCTCGCTCCCAAGATAACCCCACCCCCTGCATTTTTATGCACTGCACATGCATGTGGGATTGGCCTGTTTGGCATCTCTGCCCCTCCTAGCAGTCTGGATGTATGTAGTTTCTTTAATTCTGTAGTTGTCGGACTTCCATTCAACTAGATCTCCGATGGTTCTATAGTTTGGTTGTAATTTTGAAGTGGTTGTGCGAGGAAGTGAGCTGTGTTTACCTATGCTGCCATCTTGACTAGAAGTCTACTTTTGCCATTTATATCACACTTCTGACAGTTACACTGTTTGTCTTCTGAGATATCTGCTCATACCATTGGGAAAAGCACTTTGCATCACACATAACCTCATCATCCCTGTCACATCACTTCATATCCACATCCCCCATGTGCCACACTTACATTTTCCCAAGTTATAACTCTGTCAAGAAAAGGGAACTAGAAGTCTGCATCTTGCCTTCTCGTGACATCACAGAACATGATAATGGCAAGTAACAGATGGTTAAAGATATGAGTCAGAGGGGACCAATGCCCAGCCCAATGCCTCTGAGGTAGACTGACCCGAAGAAGGTGTGTCTATGTATGAGTACTGGTCCTTCAAGGCTGTGGGAACCCAGCTGGACTTTCCTCTTCATCTAGTTTCCCCTGAACCCAGCCTGGGGGGAAATGAGGCACTGGTGCAGAGCTCCCCATCTTCACACTTCTCATTTGTGGCTCCAGGCTTTCTTCTGTCTATGAGAGGGAAAAAAAACCTGAGAAAGATAGCTGGTATTGAGCTTCCTGTCAATGTTACCCTGTGGGGCACTTGAATTAGACTTAATTTAATATAGAAAAACATAGAAACAATTCAATATGTTATATAGTCAGAGTGTAAGAATTCTTAACTGTTAACAATATCTGAAAGAAAAAAGTCAACCTCATATTTGCAAAGAAATTAAAATTTAAATGAATTTTTCCCATTAAATCAACACAAGAACTTTAAAAATCTTACACTCATTGATGGTGAGTGGGGGTGCATAAAATGAGTAGTTACATATTTTCATTAGATAGGCAAATTGCTACAATATTTTTGGCTCAAAACTTGGTAATTATAAAGAGGCTTAGATTTTGACCTCATAATTCTTCTTCCACCAATCTATTACAATGAATTAACAGAAACTTGGATAAAAATCTATACGCAAAGATGTTCATGGTAACAAATTTAATCAAACCAGAGGAGGGGGTGGTTGGAACCTCTGATGCATAGCTGACTGGTTAGAAGCCCAGGTGACAACCTGCATTTGTGATTAGCCTCTAAATCACAAGTAGTGGTAGGGGATGTCTTGTAGGACTGAACCCTCAACCTGCAAAATCTAACACTATCCCCAGTTCAGTGATATCAGAATTGGCCAGTCTGGTAACCCTGACTCCCACATCTGTTGTCAGAGTGTGAGTGTGGTAGTGGTATGAGAATAAAGGGGAGACACCCAGGAGGGAGAGTGAGTTTTTCTTGCTCACCAGGCCTAGTGTGGACCACAGCCCACCTTAGCCTCCGTGGGGTATGCAGGGGAAATAAGCCGTTGTTGTTGTTGCAAGTGTCCAAGACTGTTTTTTTGTTTGTTTGTTTGTTTTGTTAATACAGCAAACTTCACTAAGAAAAATCCTTTTGTACTTTTCTGTTTTATTGAAAAATATGGCCTTTGTTGACTTATAAATCACCCAATTCTAAGTCTTGCCCGTAACAGATACCACTTTCTTCTTTGCCCTTCCCAGCAGTGTCTCTTTCTCACTCTCTTTCAATGATAAGGTGGGATATTACAGAATCAGGTCGTCCTGGTGTAAGCCAGTGCACAGATGCCAAGGCTGACCCAGACCTTTTATAAAGGTCATGTCCCCATTTTCCGGGGTTGTACCAGGGTTATCATCAATTTAGACCTGAGGAGAGGTAAAAAAGGGAGCAAAATCGGATAAAGGGCTAAAATGGTCTCTTCTTCGGTAAGAGATGTTGTTTCTTCTTCTTCTTACTGAAGAAGAGACAATTTTAGCACTGGTAGCAAGTGTGGACAGTATGATTCAGAAGCCACCACTCTGCATAGAATCCTTGTCATTCTGAATTAAAATAGAATTGTTTCATCCAAAACCAACCTGGCCAGGCATGTGCATAAACCACGTACAGAGGGGGTTGATCATTTATAAATAATACAGCTCCTTCTTCAAAGAAAATGTAGCTTTCTATCTTATTTTTTATATATTACCTAATCTTCCTTATGAGCCCCATCCCGTTGAGTAACAAGGACACTTACACTTAAGTATCTCAGTACCCCCTCCCTGTCGTGGCCTCCAATGGCCTGTTAGTATCTGGCTTTGCTTACTGCGTCGCTGTGGAGGTGGGCAGGTGGGAACTAGGATGTGCGTTCCAGTCCCGTGCTGCTCCATATTTGAAGAGATGATTTGCCTGTGTACCTGGTCACTCTTTGCTCCACCGGCACCTTGCAGACATCTGTGACTGAAATACTCCAGGTTTTCTGTTTCTTAGCTCAGTCATGGTCCTGGGGCCTCTCAGTAACCATGCTTCATCTCAGCTCTCCAGGGCTGCGTATTTCTTTAAAGGATGGGGAATGTCCGTTTGATTCCCAGCTCAGGTGGTCTCCCTTGTGGCCTTCACTGCAGCAACTCTCTGCTGTAGCATCACCTTACGTTCCGTGTCTTTCTCTGGGCCCCTGGGGGACTTCTGGACACTCTCCCTGCCACACAGGAGCCAAGGACAGTTGGGGCTACCCATTCCCAATGTGGTAGCCTAGATTGGTTTCATTCCAACTGCATGAAACCTAGATTGGTTTTATTCCAACTGCTGCCTTTGTGTGTAAGAGAAAGTATGTGAGCTAGACTTCCTGCCCTTGGCTTTGGGTGAAGGTCATGGAAGGAAGTGGGCCATAGCCAAAGGGTTGGAAGTGAGGGTTCTGTGGGCTCCTTAGAGTGGAATGAGATTCCCTCCTGCTTCTCCCAGAGCCATGTTTGGGAGCATATTTTCCATCTGTTTTTCATTTTTCCAGCGTGGAATGTGGGAGGTCAAGATCACACAGCATTCCCTTCTTATTCCCAAGATGCTTTTGAATTTTCTTTTTTGAATTTTTTGTTCCCATCCGTGCTGAATTACTTGAATGGATCCCAGCACACACCGTGCTATTTCATATTTCTGAGACTTTGCCTGTGGGTTCCCCCCCACCCCGACAGCCCTTCCAACACCCATTTCTCCTGAAAAACTTTTACCTTTCACTTGTCCCCTAGGACACTACCCTGGACTCTTCCTACAAGGTGCTCACTCCTTCTTGGCACTTTGCATGATGAAGTTCACCAGAGAGATTGTTTGTGTCTGTCTTCATCATGAGAATAAAATGTCTTGAGGGACAGGGGTCCCAGCTGAGGCATCTTTGTTTTCCTGATGCCTGGCATAGAACAAGGGCTCAAAGAACGTTCCTTAAAAAAATTAAACCTTGGGTAAAAGGTACATGGTACCTGTTTGTATTATTTCTTACAACTGTATGTGAATCTACAATGATCTCAAAATAAAAACATTTAGTTAAAAAAAAAAGTTAATGAACAGGGTCAATTATTCTCCAAAGCTCCTTAGTTGTTCCTGGTAGAAGACTAGAGCCTGAGGTAAGTTCAAGGCCTTTATAAAGTTGCCAGTTCTAAATGGGTGCGTGGTGGATACTTTAAACTATTAGCAGTCAGGTGCCCTGTACCCGACTTGCCCTCAGAAATATCAAGTCCTGAAAACTTTGAGGGAAATTGAGGCACCTGCTAGCACAAACAAATATCAATTATAAAAGTGTGCCCCCCTGCCCCCACCCCACCAACACAGATCAATTGGAAAAGCGGCCTCCTCTAGGCTTTGTGGGTCGAGAGTACCTGTGTGCAGAAGAAAGTGTGACATCCAGTCCTCATGGTGCTTACATCATGCAAACCGGCTAAGAGAAGAGTAGGCTGGAGTTCAGCACCCTCTCTCCCCTCAGCCCTGCACGCACGTACAAGCCTAACCCAGACTCAGCAGCCCAGGCCTGAGCAACTTCCCAGGTGTGCCTGTTTCCTTCAAAGGACCAGCGGCCATGCTTCCATCCACCTGGAGTGTCTGCTCCTATTGGAACATTACTTGTGGATGTAGCAAAAACTTAGCATTTTCTGTTAATTTTCATAAAGAAATCAATGTAGGTGTGGCTCATTCCCCACAAAAATTAGTATTCCTTTAGCGAATATCCCCTCCTTTGGGGTTTGTTCCTAGAGGAGGTTCTTGTCAGATACAGTCATCTGTGGGGGCTTCTTTTTCCTTTGGAGAACAAAAGTGAGGGTACAGGACCAAGTCTGGGTCCCCTTTATAAGGGGCCCTATAGGACTGGGCTGATCAGGCAGAAGCATGCATCATAGTTAAGATTATAACCTGCTGCCTGGAGTAGGGTGCAGGAACAGCCCGTCAAAGACTCATCTGAAGTGCCTATAAGTGTACTTGCATCTGTTACTGCCTTTGCTTTTTTGCCACAAGCCTGTGAACTCCGTGTGGGTAGAGACCTTGAGTTCTTCACATCTGCATGCTGGCTCGTTTGCTGGGGTCACACCAAGGCAGCACAGACACGCACCAGAAGGTGAACTATCATTTATGGGAGAAGTTTCCACTCAGAGAGGCAGCAGAAGGCATGGGGGCCCTGGGCTGCCACCTTCCGACGGAGAGGTGTGTGTGTGTTTGACCAACCAGAGCTGGATGCATGCGAGAGACAATGCTAGGAGAAGGACCCGTCCTGTACCGCTCTACAGATTTATAGGAAAAGTATGTCAGAGAACGTCTGGTGCACTCTAATATCGGAAATTTCCTGGTTGAGCATGCGGTCATGTTCAAAGATGGAATTAAACTTCAGAGATCAGCTTCTGGCATCAGCCTGTTCTTCTTCGAGTTAACACAGATGTGCTCAGCCAACCTCTTGCTAAGCTACCAAGAGGATGGCCGGGATCTGTCTCTTCTCTGGCACCAAATAGGTAATTAGGCATTCAATGAGTGTTGGTTGTATGGAACTATTATTATCAGGAGGAAAGTCATGTTTATTTTGTTTAAATTTGCTTCCCTCCCACACACAAGTCCCTAGGGGTAGATGAGCTGGAGGGCGGGGTATTTTCTGTGCCTGCCCACTTTATAGGGAAGGGAGTGGGCGGACAGCCATGATGGGTTCTTTTTGCATCTATGTCCCTAGAATGGAAACCAAGGGACCTCTTTTCTCCTGCTGGGTTAAAGAGGTAGCTGCTGGAGGGGCATCGGTGCAGAGGAGTGAGGTGGACACAGCTTTCTGCCCTCCACTGCAGCATGGGTTAGAGTAGCCTCCACTGTCTGGGAAAACCTCATGGCCATTCTGGGAGAGGTTAGGTATGGCAATCATGCTGTCTCCGCCCAAACATCAGGGCCTGTGGCAGCCATGTGGTGACTGTTGAGTGCTCTTGCAGAAATAAATGTTTGAAGTCAGGGCTGTCCCAAAGGGAAAAACAACCTAGGATCCATCAGAAAGTTGAAGGCGCCCGTGTTCTTGAAGTTCTAGAACTGCTGGTCTGGGCTTAACATGGAGCAGGATGAGGCTCTGGCTTCAACCAAAGAGGCATCATTTGGGGGAAGAGTTTGCACCATGGGACGGCTGGCTTCCACAGCCACAGCCTCCAGTGGCAGGTCTCAGGGGACTAAGGGGGACTGCATCTTTTGGAGTCAGAGACGTCAGAGCTCAGGCAGTGTGAGGGATCCTCATCAGAGCAGGGCTGAAGACCATGCAGCTGGGGAGAAAGGAGCTGCATTTCCTTCCATGGGCAGTAGGAGGCACTGCAGCTTTAGGAGGCAGAGGATGTGGTTCTGAGCACTGGCCAAACCTCTTTCCCCTCTCCTTCAGATTGAAGAGATTCCCAGGGGGAGTCTGGAGGGGCGGTGCGGGGGAGGGATGATCTGCGATGTCCTGGTGATGATTGGACCCAAGAACTTGCCATGCTAAGGATGAAGAAACTTAGCCTTCTAAGAGTCAGTGTAGTCCATCGACTACTACCACTTCTCCACCACCACCACCACCACTACTACTGGAGGCTATTAACCAGGCAGTCAGCTAAAAGCTGCACAAGGATTTTTCTCACTTAACCCTCAAAGCAACCCCATGAACTAAGTACTACTGCAATTTAGAAATCCGAAGCTTAGGGAGGCTACGTATATTGTTCAAGGTGAAGCAGCTTGGAATGGCATAGCCTTGATTAGAACACAGTTCACTTGGCCCCTAGAGCCCACACGTTTCACCGTTACTCACACGTTTTACGTATGCCTCACATGTCTTAACAGCAAGCACTCTATTGCAGCTGAGACAGGTCCCTTCAGGAAGTGCCACGTGGCAGGGACTGTGTTTATCCTGTTCATCCCTGTGGTTCCAATGCCTAGGCCCATGGTTGGCCTACAGTTGGTGCTAGGTACGTATTTGTGGAATAAAAACAAGGATGTGTGTGTAGCAGAGAGCCAGCAGTTTGTACTGAGCCTCTTTCCTGAAGTGAGCTCTGAATCATCTTCCTAGACCAGGTCAGGGAAGAAAACCACGAGCCAGCAGGCCGTTTGTGTATTTCGAATTCAAAACAAGCATTGTTTTATAATCAGAATGAATTATCCTGACATTCTATCACATCTTATCAGACTCTTCTTTATTCAAAATGTTGTTGGTACTATTACTTAATAAACTGGAGCAAGCCACAAATTCCACTGGTCTACAGAGACTGAGGTTGGGTTCCCAGTACCAAAATGATTTTGATTATTGAGTTGGCATATACCCCTGCACATTCCTAAATCAGTGGTTGGCAGCGGCGAGATTCTGAGAGAAAAAGAAGAAACAGCGTGCGTGCACACACACAAACAAACACACGCACACACATCTAACCGCTTCAAAGCCTCTTACACATTAATGGATTCCTTATGGACTCCATGTCTGTAATTGTGAAAGAGGACAAAGAACTAGAAGGAACCTTATTTCTTTAAACAAAAAGATTTTTAATATCCCTTTGAAAAGTCCATTTTTCAGAAGAGAGTAGGAAAAAAGCTAACATAATGAAACTCTTAAAAATGTGTTTCGGCAACACAATAGGAAACCAGAGTCAGTGTAGGCAAGGCAGCCACATGAGGCCAATCCCAGAGTGAGTTCATCTGCGCTCGGACGGCACACGAAGATGGAGACTACAGCCAGCAGAGAGCAGTGAGAGGGAGAGCGCCAGTTCATAGTAATGGGGTGGGGTGCGGGGGTGGGGTGCGGCAGGGGGAGGAACATTCTAGAATTCAAAACAACAGACTATTCATATCATATTCCTAAAATCCGTACAATGAAACCTGTTTATATTATCCTTAAATTAATTGTCAATGTTCAAATTTCACTGTCCGGGCCAATGACCCACCAACAATTTTCCTCATTCGTAACATGTCCTTTTCTTGGTCCCTTGAAAAAATAACGAAAGAGTTTCTTCATTTGTAAAGCTGCTCCGAAACGTCTTCTTCCATCATGGAGGCTGGGAGGTCATCTTGGGATACTGGATGTGATGGGGTGGGAGGGGGCTCGGGCTGGGGACCAGGAGGTTTTGTGATTGTGAGGCAAATTCTGATTCCTCAACCATTAGGTGAGGGTTGACTGACAGCTTGGAATAAGGTTTTGCAAGAGACTGGGGAAAGGAAAAGAAGGCACATGGGCAGGAAGCGCTTAAGAGGTTGAGAAGGCAGAAATGAGGTGAGTGCTCTCAGATTTGAGGAGGACTTTACTATGGGACCCAGATCTGCACTGAGCTTTCCACCCAGATCTCAGAAGCCTGGCTCGAGAAGGCTAGGTGTTCTTATCAGCATTGTGCTAACTTTACCAAGCAAACTGGCTTTGTCAGAGAATGTAAGTTAACTTCTCACAGATTAAGCAGCCTGTGTCTAAGGGCAATCCTCCCTAGAAGGTTAAAGGTGACATTTCGGAAAGATAGAAAAGGAAATATAGCTTTCACGCTTGGAAATGATTTCTCAGAGAAGTGACATAAGCTAAATAACTGATTTCACGTTCCTGGTGCTAGAGTTGCAATAATTTATTACTGGGAGTGAAAGACTTTGGGAGATGTTCTTAAGTTTTCCCCAGTATTCCTATCAGAGGCATAGTATCGGTTGAACTGCATAGGACCTGGCTGAATATGTAATTTCTCACTGAAAACAGTCACTACCCTTTGAATGATCTCCAGAAGCCCCTCTGTCCTAAATGTTGCAGGGAGTGAAAGAAAAATGGGCATTGCGGTCAGTCGGCCCACTTTGCAGCCCATTTGCACTACTTCCTGGCTGTGGGACCTTGGGTAAATTACTTCAACTCTCTGAACCTGTACTTAATGCTGAGGACAAAAATACAACTTCTGTGTAAAGCAAGTATAATCATCTATGTAAAAGCCCAGATGGGCCATGGCACATAGTAGGCCTCCAATAAATATTAGCTTTATTTATTTTCAGTACCCTCCTTTTCTCCCATGCTCCCACCACCTCCTGCACTGATTCTTGAAACATTTCAACCAGTGACAGAGACTTTTCTTGCATGATAAAAAAATAATGATAATTAGCATAACATAGCATAAATAGCCATAACATCACCGAGCACTTACCATACTTTCCATCTCATTTGACCCTTAAAATAATCTGATAAAATAGGAACATATCATTATTGACCCCATTTTCCAGTGGATGGAACCAGATCTAAGTAGGGCTAAATACTGCTTCAATTGTCTATTGCCATGTAACAAACCACCCTCAAACTCAATGGCTTGAAGCACCAACCATGTTACTTTATCTCATGATTCTGGGCTGATCAGGCTCAGCTGGGCAGTTCCTCTGTTCTTCGCGATGTGTCTGGGGCTGCATCCATCTGGAGGTCCACCTGGGCTGAAGAAGATGGCTTGCCCACATGGCTGGCAGTGTGTGCTGGATGTCCGTGGGGAGCGGGGTATACGTGTGCCCCTCCATTGCCTTTTCTGGGATGGCAGTGGGACTCCACACAGGAGCATTCCCAGAAGAAAGAAGTAGATCCCCCCAGTTCTCCTAAAGACTGGGCTCAGAAGTCCCAGAGCATCACTTCTGCCATGATCTGTTGGTCAAAGCAGTTACAGGTCCAGAAAGGGCTGAGAGAAGGGAAAGAAGTTTCACATCCAAGTGGAGGGAAGGAGTTGATGACAGCCACGATTGGAGCCTAACGACCACAAATGCTTCGTCCAAAGTCACAGAGCTAGTGAGCGTCAGAGTCAAGATTCCAACACATCAGTCTGACTTCAGAGTCCACATGCTCAGCCACTAGGTCATCTATCTGCACGTGACGATGTACAATGAAATGTCAATGTCTATGGGAAACACAATAAGCACAACCTAATTTCAGAGGAGAGATAAGTGCAAAATAAAGAACTTGAGACTCTGAACTGAAAAAGTACCCCTTTTTTTGCCCCTCCTTCTGTAATGTAGAATAAACGCTATTTTTTGAAATGTCACAAAGGTTACATATGCTAAGGTTAAAACTAATTCCTTTTAGACTTTTCCATTTCAACATTCTGGATACATCCATTAAAGCTGGGGGGTTTTCTGTGTGTGTGTGCTCGCGTGTGCGTGGTGAGGCAGGGTGAGGCAGGGTGAGGGAGTAGGGTGGGGTGAGACCACTGACTTACAAGCGCTCTAAGCACATACTCAGCCTGCCTATTGAATAAATTCGTGCCTGTGTGGCAGAGGCCACAGAGGCCTGGAGTCAGCAGGAGAAGATCCAGGGAGAGGCAGAATTTAGCCTGGTTCTGGACTCTGATTAGGCTTTAAAAAAGAGAAAGAGAAGGTGAAAGAGGAGGAAGGGAAAATGTGAACAAGACATGGAGTTGGAAATGAGCCAAAAGTAGTAACTGGGGGGATGGAGGAAGGGATCAGGCTGAAGTAAAAGGGTCTGGATTTGGAAAGGAGAGGGCTGAACAGTGATTTTCTTGATGATTGGAGTTAAGTTGTCTTCCCATCTTCAGAGGTATCCCAAAGTAGCACAGAGAGCCAGATTACAAAGAATGGAGATCCTCACGAAACCCAGGCCCAGCTGTGTAAACTCTGTTTCAGACTTGGCTTTGCTGAAGGCAGATGCCTGGAGAGCCCTGTTGGGGGCTGGGTGGGAAGGATACTGCTTCAGGGACACCCAGGCTTACCCCACTGCCTTGCCAGTTTCACTTAGAGGGGGACTGACGAGCGTAAGGCAAAGCCAGTCCTCGTAACCCTTCTTACAGCACTTCCCAGAGAATTTATTAACCTACCTCTCTCTTACCTTGCCCAGCTGTCAGGATTTCCTGGGGAAGGCAAGGACATGGGGACTCTTTGGAGCCATTCTGAGCAAACACCATCCTCAGATTATCTTCCAAGTAAGGTGGCTTCCATCATTTTCATTTGCAAAACCTTTTCTCTTTCTTCACATTTGAAAGAACCCCAGTATGACTGTTGTAATTTTTTTTATGTAAGTTACAAATATTTAGAGTCCCTGTCAAGGGAATGAAATAAAAGCAGATGTTTTCCCTTATGCTGGCCTCAAATAATACCACATTAGAAAACAGAGTATTTTCAAATCTCGTTAAACATATTTCAAGGAAATAAACATTTGAATGCAAACAAGAGCAGAATATGGCACTTTCAGATTTAATATAGAATTCAGAGCTAAGGCGTCTGAGGCCCAGAGAGACTTGGTGACTTGTATAAGGTCACAGCGTGAGTTCAAAGCCAAGATAGAACTTGAATTTGGTTTTCTCAAGGGGCAGACTGTGTGCTTTCTAGACACTCTGTTGTGGATTGATTGCAAAGGTGGCCCCAACTCTCCATACTTTCTGTACCCACATCCTTTGATGTATGACTTAGTACCGCCTCCCGTCTTGAGGTAGACTATTTCCCCACCATTTTAATCTGGGCTGCCCTTGTGACTTGCTTTGGTCAATAGAATGTGGTGGAAGGCGTGCCACTTCTGAGCCCTGGTCTCAAGAGGCCTTGTGTGCTCCCACTTGTTCTGCTGGGCTCTTTCCGCAACTAGAGGACAAGCCTAGACTGGCCTGCTAGAGAATGAAAAGTCTTACGGGGAAGATCTCAGTTCCTCCAGCTAAAGTCAGCCTAGTCGACGACCAGTCAACTGCCACGTATGACAGAGCCTAACCTAGACTGTCAGAGTTCACAGCTGATCATGAATGAGCCAAGCTGAGATCAGAAAAATTGCCCAGCTGACTCATGTGCAATAATGTATACTTATGGTTTTAAGCAGAAGCCAGAAAACTTTTTTTCGAGTCCGGATCTGACTATTAGAGGCTCACAAGTCATATTCTCTGTCGTAACTCCCCTCTGCTGATTGTAGTGCAAAAACAGATAAATGCCAACATGTAAATAAACAGACACAGCTATGTCCAAATAAAACAATATTTACAAAGACAGACTTGGCCAACAGGCTATAATTTGCTGTTCCCTGCTCATAAGTCTTTAAGTGTGGGGTGATTTGTTACACAGTAAGAGCTAGCTGATACACCATATGATTCTGCATTGATATACCAAATGAAGAAAAACACCAAACTAACTGCCACCAACCTTATTTGTAGAGATAAAAGGGAGGAACAGAGAAAAGTGTCCATATTTTCTTGAAGTTCATACCTTAACTGCCTTTAAGGTCTGTCGCATTTTCTCATTCACAGACTGGGTGCTGTTGACCTATAGCTGCAATTTTCATCCTTACAAATAGGATCTCATGAGGATAGCCACACTATTGAGGGTGGGAGATGAACCTGTTTTGGTTGCAGACTCAGTTTGCAAACTTCTAAATTTGGATTTCAACCCCCAGCTGCAACAGAGTTCAGAGAGGCCCGGAGAACTTTTAAAGCCACATTCAGCAGCCTCTGCTTAGTTCTCCTCATCTTCAGTGCCTCCATGCTATGTGGCTCTTCTCACTATACCCTCCTTGAAATTCTCTCCTCCTTTGCTTCCCATAATGCCTCTAGCTCATTTTTTTCATCTTTGGTCTATCAGCAAGAGCACTCTATTCAGAGTTGCTCTTCCTTTTATATTTCAGTCCCTCACCAATTTTTCTTTCTGTTCTACACTAGTGGGCCTTGGTCAGAATTCCTTTTGGAACCTGCTAAAAACGTGTAAACATAATAGCTATAACTTGAAAAAGCTCCTTAGGCAACTTTGGCTTTGATGAACACTCCTGTAACAGTATTTTCCAAATATGACCCCAAAATATCTCCCATTCCACACCCCCTTCTGAAATGTGACTGTGTCATTTTCTCCATCACAAGGTGGAGTCTATTTCTCAACCTCTTAAAGGTGGTCAGGCCCTGTGACATCTTTGACCAATGAAATGTAAAAAGTGTGATTAGATGTGCTGAGGTCACCATGACATGAGACACCTATGCCATGTGGACACCCCAAGGATAAGACCCTATATTGTAGAGCACTGGGGAGCCATGTAGGAGTGAAGAGCCATCTTGGAAGTGGACCCTCCAGGCCCAGCCTAACAGCTAACAGAATGCAGAATAAAACTACCCAACCTAGTCTTTCCTATATTCCTGACCCACCAAATCATGAGCAAAAAAAAAAAAATGGTTGTGTTAAGCACTCATGTTTTGGCGTTGTTTTCATTCAACAGTCGGTAAACTAGACCACCCCCACTCCAAACACACAAACAAACCCATTAAGAACCACTGCCCTATACTGTCTACCTGGCCTATATGGTTTCAGTCCCCGTCCCTGGGCTGACAGCTCAGACATTATCTCACCTCTTTCCTGAGTCTGGGATTGGAATCTGTAGATGTCTTGCTGGTGCCTCAAACACTGAACTGAATATATCATCTCCCTCTTTAAAACTCCTGTTCTCTTTTGCAATTAATTGCCCTGACTGTCTTCCAACTCAACCTTGGATTAATATTTCACTCCTTTCTCACCTGGAGCATCCAGTAAGTTATAAAGTCTTCTTTGTCCTCTTCTTTTATCCACTGTGTCATTGCCCCAGTTAGGTCTTCATCATCTCTCAGATGCATTATGATAATGGTCACCTTTCTTATTATTTCTTCAATCCATATTCCACACAGTGGCCAGAATGATCTTCCTAAAACATGAGTTGGCTCACATTTTCTCTGTTCTTCAAAAAACAGCAATAACTCTAGAACTTTTTCCAGAAAAAATTCACACTTCTCAGTGTGGTGGTCAACAACCCTCATTATTGAGCAGCAAAGTAATTTCACCTCTCATCCACTATCTCCCTGTCTCAGCATAACTCTGAGGTTACTAACTGATCTACCAGCTTGCCTTTCCAGGACTCTGGGCTTCTGTATCAGTTCTTTCCTTAGTCTGGAATGCCTTTCTCTCCTTCTTCACATGTGAAAATCCTTCATGTATCTCAAAGTCCAGTTTAATTTTCATGATCTCCTGAATGCATTTTCTGGTTGCTCCTTTCCCAAGGGTTGCCACATACAGCTGAGCAGGTTGTGCACTACACAACTCTAAGGAGAGCCATTCATAATGAGTACAATGTGAATTATAGTTCTTAGAGTTGTACAGTGCACAACTTATAACAACACCCAGTCATAAGTATTATTGCATTCTCTGCATACCTTCAACTGATTCTTTATTTGGTTCACTTAAGAAAACCACTTCTATAATATCTACTATATGCCAGACACCGAATAAAGACCACAAATACAAAGACATGTCATCAGGTCTTGGTCTTGAGGAGCTTAAATTTAGGGCAAACATGTAAACAAATGTATGTTACCAAAGATTTTCACCTTTATTTATTCTTTTCCATTTTAGAGTTGACTGGGAGCTTTATTTTAGTGCAAAATTCTTAGAGGAAAAGCTCATGTCTTATTAATCACAATTGGTGATTAACAGTTGCCTTTGCACCATATAGCGTTTCAGATAATGGTTATTATACTGTGTGTGTACCAATTGTACAAGAGCAATTTCTTATTGGCTCTTTACATGGAACACTGCTAACCCTGTAACACTGGTGGGAAGTGTACCTTTAGAGCTGTGGCAGAGACTGCTGGGTCTGCATTCTACCCATTTCCTTTACTCACTGGGCACTCGCCTAGGCTGCTTTTCTTTGTCTTCCTTGCAGTTAGATGTGGCCAGATGACTGAATTCTGGCCGATGAAATGTGGGCAGGAAGTGGTATGTATGTAGGCCTGGCTTATAAGAACTTTCTGCTTAATCTTCTGCATTCTCTTTTCATCCTGCAGCTTAATGAAGAGGACAATGAAGATCTAGAGTGGGTGGTAGCACTATAAGAAGGAAGGAGCCTGAGCCCTTGAGATGCTTTTTTGGGGGATCATTGGCTGACCAGGAATACCCACATTGCACTATTGCATGAGTCTGAAATAAATTTTTACTGTGTGAAGCTCCTGAAAGTTTGGGACTATTTGCTACAGCTTTCAATTTAACTTGCCTTATACAATCTGTAAATTTAACATGACTGTCCTAGATTGGTCATAACCACCTATTTTTCAAAAGATTACCTAGTAAAGATTTCAAAATTGCATTGATCACCCTTATTTATTTATTTATTTATTGCTGTTCAATTACGGTTGTCTGTATTTTCTCCCCCTCTTCCCTGCAACCCCCTCCAAACCCACCTCCCTCCCTTGCTTCCACCCTCCCCCCATTTAAATGTGAACTTTCTTGATTCCATGGTCAGAAATAATGACCTTGTTCAATTTCTCATGTTTGTAGACTTCAAAAATAAAGGGTCTCTCACAAATAATGCCCCTGTTTTTATTACAAAATCTTTTATTACAAAATCATAAGTCTGTAATTCTGTAACATGACAATATCACACTCAAGCACAGCATGTGACATTTTAGGTGCAATGTTCAAATTAAAACTATAAGTTATTACACCCATATTATTACCCTACTAACCACACTCAAGCAGGTTTTACTTCTGCCAGACACTGTACATGTGAGTGGTAATAACACCAAAGAACTGATCAACTTCTAAAATATACTGTAATGCGCTCAGAGGAAATTCCTTGGGGCAGAATACGAAAGGGTCTAGTGATCCCTGCCCCTGGTTAGGACAGTGTCTGTGCCCTCCTCAGCAAGCTGCTGTCTTCAGAAGCTGTAATAAGGTGGGGATAGTGATATTCGGTCCCACTGAATTTTTGGAAACATACAAGGGACTAACTTTGACTTCCTTAATGCCTTAAAGCCAGTGTGGCACTAGCTTTATTAACTCCATTAACAAATAACTCCATTATTGGTACTCATGTGACTACGTTACCACTTCCTGTTTTGATCCTAAAAAATGAACTCTTGGAGAGAAATGAAGCCACAAAACTGAAGAAGGCCCAATGTGCCCCTTTTTTTCTTCTATTCACGCAACATAAATTTAATAGGCACCTATTATTTTCACAACTCTGTGAGGAGGGAGTTCAAATTTTATTCAACATTTATTATTCCAGGGAAATCTTTTGACTGCTGAGATTTGACAGGGCAAATAGCTGTTTGAAAGACAGTATATCACAGAAAGGCATTGGCTTTGAGGAGACAGATCTGGGTTCAAATTTTGGCTCCATCAATTACTGTCGTTTAAACTTGATCACCTCTTTAAGCACTTATATTCAGTTCCTTCACCTGTAATTTTTGAAGATTGTTGAAAAAATTAGAAATTCCCTAAAATGGTGCCTGATAAACAGTAGGTGCTTAAGATGTGGTAGTTCTTTTTTTCTAAAGACATTTTATTTATTTTCATTTCTAGAGAGAAGGGAAGGGAGGGAGAAAGAGGGGGAGAGAAACATTAGTGTGTGGTTGCCCCTCACACACTCTCACTGGGGACCTGGCCTGCCATCCAGGCATGTGCCCTGACTGGGAATTGAACCGGCAACCCTTTGGTTTGCAGACTGGCACTCAATCCACTGAGCCACACCAGCCAGGGCAAGATGTGGTAGTTCTTATATAGGGAGACAAGACACACACACACACTTGACCAGTTGGGTGTATAAGAAATAGCAAATAATTGGCACAAACAAGTCAAAGACTACATGACTAAGAAACAGTCAAGTCAGGGCTTGAATTCTGGCCCAATGTTCGTACCAAGAACTTTTTTCTAGTCAAAGCCTAAGGAGTTAGTCCATCATACCACCTTCTTGGGGGGTCTTAGTTCCAGGAAGTGAAGACTTTCCAAGTTGAGAGACAGAGGTCAGACTCCATTAAGGGATTCCACAAAACAGTTAAAAATACTTCATATAGCCCTCATTTATTGAACGTTTGCCCTGTGCCAGGCACTGTGTCAAAGGTTTGACATATATAATTTATTTATTCATTCACCTAAAATTGTACTCATACCTACTGCATGCCGGGCATCAATGTGCTGGAATGCAATAGCAAAAAGACATACGTGGTTCTCGACCTCATGGGACCTCTAGCCTTCCCTATAATAGAAATTCCATATAGTTTGTTTGTTTGTTTACTGCTTGCATTTTATGAGTGATAGGAAGGACTCAGAGAATAACAATGATAGTGGCTACCACACACTGACCACCTGCCTCACACCAGGCACTCGCCCAAGCACTCTCTGAGGCCATGAGATAGGAAATGAAGACACGTGAAGCTGAAGTGACTGGTTCATGGCCACGTAGGTAGTAAGCAGCAGAATGAGGATTGTAACCAAGATCTTAACCACTGCATTATACTGACCTGTTGGAATCCCACTCTTATTCTCCTCTCTAAAAGATGACACATGTTACATCAAAACTTTGGTGGTGAGAGAGAAGACCCCAGGAAGCAAAAATTTTTTTGCCTACAGACAAATTCTGTGTTTTCAGCCGATGTGTGTACATAATGATAGTTACCATCCTCAGGTATACTAAGCAAATATCAAGCAGCAGAAATAAATACATAAGAAAGAATCTAGACATTATTGAGAAGTAAGTAGGTACTGCTAGTAGCAATATTGCTAGATCTGTATTTGGACAAAAATATGTTTGTATTTTGTAGGTTAGATTCACTTTATTTAAATATAGAAATAGCAAGTACCTACATAACCATTGCATACCTGTTGGAAAGAGGGCGATTTGTGCAGAATTATATTTCAGCCACACAATTTATTGTGTAATATAATTTACCCATCTGTTTAAGCCTTCTTGTTGCAAGACATGGACATACTCCTTGAGAATAAAAAACAGACTTGAACAATTTTCAGTTTCACATAAATTCTATTAAAGAAGAATAAAACAGTGAAATCGCAAAATTTCTCCTTTTCTTCCACCATATGGGTTTCTTTGAGGTTTAATAATGTTATAAATAAAGCCGCTTTGAGATGAAATACAAAACAGTGAACAACAATTTAGAAACATTTTGAAGAAATAAGTATTATATCCCAGTGTTGCCAGGCTTTCAACATAAAAGTAAGATAGAAAACAGAGGGAGAGCTCTCATTTGTTCTATCAAGAAGGCATAAATATTGGCTCTGTGTTAAGCCAACCTTTTGCAGCTGTACACCAGCTCTCAACTATTAAAAAGATTCCTAAATTCCCAGAGAAACAAAAATCAATTTCAGCCATATAAGTCTGTACATAAATCTATTGTGCTTTATTCCAAATATTTTCTCATCAAGGAGTTTGGAACAAAAAATTTATTGAAAGAGAATGTCTCCAGTTTACCCATTCCACTATTATAAATATTTGAATGACTTCCAGTAACTTTGCTTAGAAAATCTCAATGTCTATATAACATGCCAGTGATAGCTCAGCAGTATGTCAATACATTTTATTATTTGGCAAGACAACCACTCATAGCATTAGATTGGAATTCTGATTGCCACTTTCATGAATTGTATTCTACTTTTGTCAAAGCACACTGATGGTTACTATTGCCTTCTTTTCAAGATACTGATTTCTGGGCTTATATTAAAAATATATTTTATCTGTTACAGTTTAGAATGACCTCTGAGAGTACTATTTTTATTCCAAATCAATATATATAGTCAGGTCTTGAAAGAATTCCAATCACTGTAGCCCTTGTTCATATTTTAAATGGATAATAATGCTATTGGATTGTTTTCCTTAAGGCTCATTTTATATACTCTGTTTGTTGGAAATTATGATTGCTAATATGATAACTACTGTTCTCATAGTTCAAATAGAGAAATGGATTGATATTAATTTCCTGGGTTTGTAAGAATCTGCACTGGCCAAATGAAATGTACATATTGGCTAAAGTTTGGGGATACAGAGGAGAATAGAGAGCTGGTTGAAGCAGATTCCTAGGCCCCCATGACCAGAGATTCTGACTCAGCAGGTCTGGGTGGGGATCTGGATTTTGATTTCCAGCAAGTTCCCATGTGATGCTGATGTCGTCAGTTCAAGGACCACCTTTTGAGCAGCAGTGAAATAAAATGGAGTGGTCAGTAGTAAAGGCTAAATAAAATCTTGCCTTTGCCATTTACAGACTTGCTGATTTGTGGTAATTTAATTAGCCTGTTTTTAAGCCTTATTTTCCTCATCTGCTCAAAGTGGGTTTTGAAAGAATGAGAAAAGTCTGTATGGCACTTGACATAGTTCTGGACAGATGCCTGGTACCTGTTCAATAAATGGTAGCCACGGCTAGTAGAAATGATGCGCTCTCCTTTCCCAGGGTCCACCTGGTTGGTATGTCATGCTTCTGCTTCATATCCTAGTGTATTTGGCAAATTATTTGTTAAGTATGTCTAGATAAGGAGTTTTCTGATTGGTGCTCAGGTGGGCACTTAAATATTTTGACCCTTGGGCCTTCCAACTAAACACCATACTAAAACTTTGATTCTCTGTCCTTTGGGTTATTTTTTATTTCAATTGCTTTAGATTCACAACTCCACAGTTATGTCTCCTTATGAAAGATCTTTTTAAGAACAACATCAGTTTAGTTTCAAACTCATACTCAAGTCTTTGGAGACTAATATCTTTTCTCTTCATATTTTACTATTAAGAGGTCTGGTGTTCTGCCAAGGCAACATATTAATAAATTTAAGCTTGAGATTTTCATTGTCATGCGAACGTTGAAATTGGCTCTCAATTACACCAAGCAGCCAATTCAGCAGGATACGTGTATTGGATTCACAAGGAACATGCCTGTGAAAAAATTACTTTAAAATCCTTGGTTTTGTGGTTTGTTTTTAATTTGCTAAAAAGGCATGATCCACCAGTTACAAGAATCTCAGCCAATTCAGGCTAAGTTAATTTCGAGAAATAAATGATTTCACTTTAGTCAAATGTTAAATTAATTTGTCTTGCTTTCAATCATTTATTCAGTTGTTCATTTAACACTAAGTCCCATTTCTGTGGTAAGTGATGGTTTAGACTCTGGGGAAAACACTTACCCCAACTTCCCATACTTCACAGCATAGTAAGAAAGGTAAAAACACAGTTATTAAAACCTCATTTTCGCAGGCTGATAAATCTCCAGCCTTTACCAGTTAACAAGCTGTAGAAAGTAAGGTCATTATTTGCGTTCGTACCCAATTACTCATGAATCTGTCAACAATCACCCACAGCTTCAGACACACCCGCAGCACAGGATGATATCTTCTAGAAGTAGGATTGTCCAGAGCTTCTAACCAAATGAACATGTCACATTTCTTACGATTTTATTTGTAAAATGAACTTAGAGAAAGCAAATCGAGTCAACTTTGTAGGTTGCAACTAGGTATTGCGCAAAGTCTCTAGTTAAAAAAAAATGACACGATTGAAGATAGAGGACCGATCTGTACATCAAACTTGATTTCTTTGGCTTTTCAAAAGATACAGAGATTTAAATTCACATGACCTGCTAGGGACTAAATGTTTGTGTCCCCACCTTCAATCCCCCCCACCCTCGCCAAATTCATGTGGGAGGGTTGTCCAACCTTTTGGTGTCTCTGGGCCACACTGGAAGAGGAAGAGTTGTCCTGGGCTATGCATTAGATACACAAACACTAACAAAAACTGATGAGCAAAAAAAGGTTTTAGGTAAATTTTGCAGTTTTGCATTGGGCTGCATTCAGAGCCATCCTGGGCTGCAGGTTGCACACCCCTGAAGCCCCCAATGTGATGGCATTTCAAGGTGAAGTCTTGGGAGGGGATTAGGGTTAGAAGTCATGAGGGTCAGGCTTAAAACGGCATTAGTGTCCTGATAAGAACACTAGAGAGTTTGTTCTCTCTCCCCCATGTGAAGACCCAGCAAGAAGGTGGCCATCTGCAAGACAGGGAGCAGTCTCTCACAAGAAACTGAATCGGCTGCTATCTTGATCTTGGACTTCCAGACTCTAGAACTGTGAGAATAAATTTCTGTTGTTTAAACCACCCGGTCTATGGTATTTGATGGCAGCCTGAGCAGACTAAGCCGTGACCTTAGAAAAATGTCAGAGATTTGTATAAAACTGTGGAAATTTGTATAAAAACTTATCTCTTATTATTCCCGAGCAGGGCCTCTCAGCCCCAGGCGGCCAGGCTGGCTCTTTGCCATTGCATGCACACAATTTGCTCTTTCCTACCCCAGCACACAGTCCAATTTGTACTATTTTCTTTACCCAAAATGCCCTTCCCAAATCTTCCACTTCTGGCTCAGTGTCTCATCTCTAAGAAATCTTCTGTGATTAGTTCCCTGTCCGTTTCCAAAAAAAAATTTCTTCCTTGCAAAATTTGTTTTACTCTCCCCTTATGTACATCTCACTCCACTGTGTCCTTCAGTTGGTTCAAGGATGTAGGTCACATCTCCTCAACAAGACCTTACGCATCCCCAAGGCAAGCTTAGGGTACAGATCATTGAAATTTTTTGTGTCCTCCTTCACTCCTTTTAGAGTGTTGTATGGATAAGGTGGGAATAAAACTTCCTGAATGAAAATCTAAGGAAGATGCTAAGAGCCAACAAATGTTCTGAGGCAAATGAATCCAGTAATGTAAGGAAGTCCAACCAAACTCTGGCTGCAGAGCCTGTGGGTCGGGGTGGAGGGAGTCATCCTAGATAAGTGAGCTTAATAGATAACTGAAGATTTATCCTTTTTTTAAAAAAAATATTTTTTAATTTATTTTTAGAGAGAGGGGAAGGGGAGGAGAAAGAGGAGAGAAACATCAATGTGCGGTTGCTTCTCATGCGCCCCCTACTGGGGGCACAACTTGGGTCACAACCCAGGCACGTGCCCTGACTGGGAATTGAACCAGCGACCCTTTAGTTCACAGGCCGGTGCTCAATCCACTGAGCCACACCAGCCAGGGCTAGGATTTATCCTTTTAAACACCAAGAGTTTTAATTACCCGGGATGGAAACATTCCCCATACAGTAATTGTCCCTGCCTTCTAAAATAGTGCAGTGTAACCCTAGCCCAGCTTGATGGCTGGGGGTTGTCATTAAAAGTAGTCTTGTCCTCTAACACTGAAAAGTATGCAGAACTGTTTGTCCCTGTTCTAAATGGCTGCACATTGTTGTGTTTTTAGTGTTGTTTTATTTTATTTTATTTTTTTAGCTTTTTCATTCCTCCCTTGCTGTTGGACCCTCAGTCTCATGGTTGCCTGTGGGACTGACTCTGCTATTTCTACTCCCCGCTCCTAATTTTCTGCTTCTCCTCCAAAATGAGTTTGGAAATCAAAGGCACAAGCTTACAGGGTTGTTGTTATGACTGTTATTGTTAGACATGTGTAAACTGAGAGCAAAGGGCTATGTCTGAGGGCTGTCCAGGGTCTCCATGGCTCAAATATGCAAGAGACACACACATATATGTTGTGAGCCTCCAGATCAGCTGCTCTGGAGACTTTTTAATTGACTTAATATTCTTACTCTTTGGGACTGAAAAATAAAAATTTCTGGAAATTTTTTTTTCAAATGAGTCAGGAACTCAGTCACGTATTGTACAAATAATCACTGAGTGCTCACAAAGTGCAAGGCACATGCTAGGTGCTGCAGCATGGCCCTCTGAAAAATGGACATGCCATGCCTGGCTTGCTCACTATTTTCAGTATTGTACTCGCACATAGTAGGTACTCAATAAACAGATGTTGAATCAGTGAAATGAACTTTATAATCTGAGCAGAGATAAGTATTGACACACATCCACACTCAAATAAGCTTACAGTGTAAACCGTAGTAAGGGTCCTAACAGAAATAAAGTATGCTCAAGGACCAAAGATTATTTCTGCTGGAAAGTCCAGAAGGACTTCGTAGAAGAGGTAATAGTTTTGACTAGAACTTGAAGGATGGGGTTATATTTCTATCAGCAAAAAGTTATGGAAATAAGAAGGGAGAAGAATGGCCCAGACAAGGGCCAGATGTCATAAGGGGCAGGGTGTATTTGGGAGACAATTAGTACCTTTTGGCTGGAGTACGTGTAGCAAAGTAGAAGGAAATCACATTATAACATTACATTGTTGGCAGAGCCTTGAATGTCAGGCTAAAGAATTTGGACCTCACCAGGTGATAGGGAAGAACTGAGGGTTTTTTGAGCTGGGGGTGACGTGCTTAGACCTGCATTTTAGAAATCTCGGTAGATGATGGAATTTAGGAGTTGAAGGGAAACAGGAATGGAGGTGATTCCAAGGGTATGGTTGGAAGGCAGCATGCACTTGCACTAGAATGTTGGCAGTGGGGGTAGCAGAGAGAGAATGATTATCAGAGATGCTACAGAGATAGAATAAGAGGGTCTGGCAACTTCCTTGTTGCTAGGAGTGATGGAGAACACTTTGCATATAACTCCAAGTGATGATCTTTGCAGAACTCAGAGAGTCCAAAAGAAGAGGTTTAAAGAGATGATGAGTTGTTTGACGGGGGATATGCTGAAGTGTGAGAGTGAATTGTTGACAGCTCTGCTATCAAAAGCATGAATGGGAAACTGCCCTGAAAAACACCAAAAGAGATAAACAAATACAAAATGAGTGCTTACATGGACTCAGCCACAAAAAGGAGTTAAAAGGCCCACATCTTACTTTTAGTCCCTTCTGGACATGAATATTGTTCAGTCTGATTTTCAAATAGCTTTCAAGGGCAACTTAAAAAAAAAAAAAAAAAAAGGCTCTGACTTGGTTTCCCCAAGAGGGTACTCTGGAGAAGATGGGGCACTGATGCTATGCGAAGTTGAGCATTATTGGAGTTGCTTGTGATCCTCTCCAAAACAGAACAGCGAGTGAGCAAGAAAACGAACAAACTAAGAAAACTTCCCCCAAAACAAAAGACAGATCTCAACTTTTAACATCAGAAACAAAGACGTTTTCAGATTAGCAGACTCCTTCATAGAATAAGTAAGGAAGCCAGGATTCTAACTTGGATTTTATAGAGTGGATGAATAGGTTTTTGACATGTAAACTAGAGGAAAAGGTGTATTCTAGGAAAAAGAAACTGGGTATATAACTGTGGCATGAAAGAGTGATATGGTAAGAAGCCCCTTGGCTGGAGCATGTGTGGAGAGAGTTTGGGGCGGTACAGTTTGAAAGATGGGTCGGGGCCAGGTGGGATGGGTCACATATATACACCATTGAAGAGTTTAGACTTTACTAGCAGTGGAGGCCACCGCAGAGATCCTTCGGGAAAGCAGATCCATCAGGTGTGTCCAAGCAGAGGCAGAGTCGAGGATGCCACTCCAGGGCTGCTGAAAGCAAATGAGGACCTGCGCACATGAGGTTATGACTAAGGCAGTGCTCAGCCTAGACCAGGCACTGAATGTGTGCTGACGGATAGGCTGTCCGAGTTAACGTAGATTTTGGCCCATCAGAACTGAATGAACTTCCTCTTGGATTCAAATCAGCTTTTGCAGTAGGTTGCAGGGCCACAGGCCCTGAAGTGGAAAGGGCTCTAGAAGATTAACACTATAGTCAGAAGATTCCGTTTTGGCTTGAGGCACAATGTTAATACAATAGACACAGGGAAGCAAAGTACCACCAGCGTCTGGTGGACCTGTTTCCTTAAAGCATGCAGAGCACCCGAGGCATAATTTCGGAGAGAAACAAGTCAGGGCCTGGGGAGCCAATGTAGTTTCTAAAAAGCCCAAGGGGAACCTGTAAGAATTTTCTATGGAAGAGACTGTATTTCTTTTTTAAAAAAGATATAGTAAATACATACTACGCTCTAGGATTGCTCTGTCCACCATGGTAGACACTAGCCACACGTGGCTATTGAGCATTTGAAATGTGACTAGTAAACTTAGATCTTCCGTGAGTATAAAATACACACAAGATTTCAAAGCCTTAGTAAGTAAAAGAATGTAAAACATGTCAGTAAAAATACCTTTCGTATTGGTTATATATTAAAATAACAGTTTAGATTTATTGAATTAAATCAAATGCATTGTCAAAATAAACTCGCTTTTAAAATTTGGCTACTGGAAATTTTAAAATAATTTATGTAGCTTATATTATTTTGTTGGATAGAACTACTGTGAAAAAGTTTAGTGTTATTTTCTTTTGCATAATTAAAATTGTTCTATCTCTTCTGATTTATCCTACCTTTTCCTGGTAGAGAAGTTGCCAACATGTGCACTAAGAACAAAGTCAAAATACAGTAAGCAGGTTAATGCATTCTTGTTTACTGTCCAGAATTGTTTATCTGCCTTTTGATGTTTCCATGGAGATTAGTGCAACTGCAGTCTTGTTCTGGCCAGTTGGCATATTATAGAAATTATTTAAATAAGAAAATTTAAATGGTTCATTATTTGGGGCCATTAAGAGATAAGCAAGATGGAAGGGCAAAAGTTCTCATATTAATAACCTTCATGTCAGGGCAAGTGGTAGTCTGACATAATTAAATAGACTCGGCCTTTCTAAAGAAGAGGTTATGGCAAAACACTCCTCTTCAGCAAAGAGCTTGGGGCCAAATCTCTATTAGAACATTGATTAGCAATGGCAAATTCTAAAAAACCAGAGTACTTGAAGGATACTTTTGTTTTCCCGTTGGTGAACAGTAAGTAGCTGTTCAGAAAAGACATTCCTGAATTCACCTACGGGGCTTCCTTTTTTTTTTCCTCGTATGCTAGTAGAAAGTCATTGTAACATCTGATCCTACTGCTGATCTTTAGATTTTGCTCTAATTTTGCAGAACCTGCCTGCTTCCCACCCACAACCCCCTATGACTACAAATTTGGTATGATGGTATTCATCAGAATGTGGAGGAGCCCCAAGGACTCCCCACCAAATGGAACTGATTGTACAGATGAAAACAAACTTAGACAGGATCTGAGAAATCAAGTATTTTACTGTTTTGCAAGTAATTTTTTTAAAAAATAGAAGTGGTATCTTTAAAAACAAAAAGAAAGCAAAATTTTATTACACTTTGAAGTGTAAGTAAGAAAAAAAAAAAGATTCCCCCCGAAGTTAAGTGATGACTGCGAAATCCAAAGGGGAGAATTGCAACCTGAGACGCGCCTGCCACACCGAGGGCCTGCTGCGCCTCAAAGCAGTGGGCAGCAGCTTAACTCCGCATGTAGACAGCCTGACAGTCCTCGGAAAGCGAGCCTTTTGGACAGAACAGGCAGTTCCTGAATACCTGTCACCAGCGTTATATAGCAGAGCAAGATGGACCTGAAAGATTCTCATGTGAAGCCTTTAATATTCGTACAACAAAAATGACTTCATCTGTGCAATTAGTGAACAAGCTGTTCCCACTTGTCTAACAGTTCCAGGAGGAGAAACTTATTTTGACTTTCATTTGTCCCATTTTTCCTGCGTAGTGAATGTTGCAACCCTCCGTCAACTAAAATCTCTTGGCCTAACACTTACAGCCAACACTGAAGAACTCTGCCCTGAAATTATTAGTACAAATAAAAGGAGGGAGAAATAAATTAAACTCAGCCCTCTCATCTCCATGTTACATCCCCTTCTGCACCTCAGAAGTTCTGCAGTCAGTGTTTCAGCACTTCTCCATCCATAAAATCAAACTACGTTTCTGTTTAATAAATTAAATTTACAGGGTTCTGTTTTGTAACAACTATCACTGCTTTATTTTCCTGTGTGGGTAGTGTATTTCATGAAGATTAAAACAAATTCTTTTACTCGAAGAAAAGAAACTCTGAGAGATCCCTTTCTTTTCCATTCAGTTTTAATTGTCTGAAGGGAGAAGGTGGAAGCAAGCCATGCACTTCTAGAAAGGTACGGATCCTATGAGTCCAGTGTACATGAGAAACACACTGTGACTTGAATATTTCATCTAGAAGAAAATTTTCAGGGGTGGGGGAAAAGGCAGAAAACGGTACTTGAACAACAAAACAAAAAAAAAAAAGGAAAAAAGAAAATCGTCAAGTATTAACATATTATACAGAAAAATCAGAAAGTGGACTTTGTGTCTTAACTTTGACTCAGTAGCTAGTCAAATAGGCAGACCCATTAATCCTTTTCCATCCAAATCTGAAAAGAAATATCTCCAGATCTCTCTGAACATAGAAGCCTCCCAAGTCTTATCTATCTTGCTAGTAATAAGCCCTAGGAATCTGGGAACTGTCAGCAAAGCTGTATAAGTGACACTACTTCTTCTAGGACTTAGAGATCCAGACCCATTATTCCAAAGTGAAAAATAGAAGTAGAATTAGGACAGTAAGTGGGGAAAAGCTCCCTCTATGAGTGAGCAGTAGTTATAACGAACAAAATAAATTGATGAACAAAACAGAAACAGTGGCATGGCCACATGAAATAGACTGACAGCTCTCAAAAGACAAGAGGGCGAGTGGGTGAAAGGAAGTGAAGGGATTAAACACGAAGCATATGTACATAACTCATAGACACAGACAACAGTGCGGTGCTGGCCCAAGGGAAGGGAGGGTGGGTGTAAGTGAGGTGGGCAAAGTGGTGTGCAGAGGGGGTGCGAAGGGGGCAGAAAGAGACTTTGGGGTGGTAGGCAGTGTGCAGATGATGTTTTATTGAGTTGTCCACTTGAAACCTGTATGGTTTCGCATACAAACGTTACCCCAATAAATTCAGTTACAAAATAAAATATAAATTAAAAGCAGTAGTAATAAGCCGCTTATGCTGCGGCTTAGCAGGTGGCACTCTTGTCCTGCATCATATTCCACTTTAACGGGGGAGAATATGTTACCTCAACAAGTCATTTTCACTTCAAACAGTGTTTCCGTTTAATTCCACATCTGATTTGTAGACAGTGAATAAAACGTTTTTGCCACTTAGTGCGGATACACTGTGTAGTTCTGCTCTAACATGTCATTCCATTTTTCAAAAGGCAAATGTGCTAACAGGGATGAAAGAACCCACTGTAGGGATGGTGGGAGAAACCCAAATGCCCTCTATGGGCTAATACAGGTACTAGCTCTGAAATGTATTTACTTTTGCTATGTATTTCTCCTTCTAACATGGGATCTGGCTCTGGCCGCTGTGGCTCAGCGGGTTGGGCGTCATCCCACAAAGTGAAGGGTCGCCAGTTCAGTTCCTAGTCAGGCCGTGTACGAGAGGCAACCAATCAGCATTTGTCCCTCACATTGCTGTTTCTCTCCCCTCTCACTTCTCCTCTAAAAATAAATAAATAAATACAGTCTTTAAAAAAATAAAATGGGATCTGATTTAGGAGATGATTTCACTCAAGACATTTTGATCACAAAGCCCGGGAGCCTGGAAGTGATAAAATTAATTCCAACCAGCAATTTCTTATTCTTTCTAGTCTTCAGGCCATAAATGATAGAGCTAGATCGGGGACAGGTTAAATTATTTAGGCTGATGAGGCGTAGGAAGCATTTCCTCTGAGGAAAATTTAGAGGATTAGATCCTTGTTTAATGGGTAACACAACTGATTCGGCTTTGGCTCCTGAAGTTATCAGTAGGTTTAGTCAACCAGAGGCACCTTCAGTTTATGTAGGTCATTTCTTAAGGTGTTTTCCCCTCTGAACATTTTAGAAATATTATGGGTGAATGTTAACCACACCAAGATGGATGCAGAAGAGAACAGTTGCATTTTGGAGGAGAGAATTGATAATGTTCTTGGCACGTTGGGGAAATGATTAGAATTAAAAGGGAAATACTTCACTGAGGGCAATGTTGAGAGAAAACAGGACTTCATTCATTCGAAAATATTGATCAAATGTTTACTCTGTGCCATGCTCTGTTCTGTGTGCTATCCTGTTTTCCAGGAGCATACCTTTTAATGAGATGAAAAGCTGTCAGGTTGAAGCCCTGGACTCGCACTTAGGGTCACGAAGAGGTAACAGGGACCACATTTACTCTTCCTCCTCAAACAACTAAAATCTCTGAAGGTAATTTCCAGACACTGGAAAACAGGCAGTGGAGGATGGAGAGCTCTGGAAAAAAAGTTGGGGCGAGGGAACAACCCAACCAGATGAGCCTGATGACTGCCCTAGTGGGCTGCCTGGTGAGTTTCTAGGCTGCTACGCAGGGAAGGGAAACCCAGCAGAGCATGGCGATCTTCTTGAATTGCGGAGACAGAGTTCGGAGTACAGAGATGCCAAGGCAGCTAGACTTCGTGAGGCAGAGCACTGGAGAAAAGAAAGCTGTAACCAGCGAGAGCTCCGAATATCCGCATAGGGTCCCCTTAAGTATTTATTTATTTTTTAAAAAGATTTTACTTATTTATTTTTATAGAGAGGGAGAGGGAGGGAGAAAGAGAAGAAGAGAAACATTGATGTGTGAGAGATACACCAATTGGTTGCCTTTCGTATGCCCCCAACTGCGGACCTGGCCCACAGTCCAGGCTTGTGCCCTGACTGGGAATCCAACCGGCAACTTTGGGTTCACAGGCTGGCACTCAATCCACCAAGCCACACCAGCCAGGGTAAGTCCTCTTAAGTTTTTAGCTGAATAATAGTTAATGCATGGGTTTGCGGAAACTATCAGGGCCAAAGAAGCCACTGGAAAGGAGCGGTGGATGAATCCTTGGAACACACAAAGGGCTGGGAATAGTTTATATTCATACTGGCCAGAGCAGAAAGACTTCTTAACACATCAGGAACTGTGGAGAGCCTTCAGAAAAGTATTGCTTCAATAGTAGGGTCAAATTAGCCCTGGATTAAAGGCTGTTCTGCACCCACCAAAAGAAGTTTAAGAGCAAGCCTCGAAAACAGCAAACTGTTTCCAAGTGATTTAACTATATCCTATTGCAAAACCCCAAATATTGAAAACATTACTAACATATCCAGGACCTCCCAAAATATTAAACTTACAATGTTTGACAGTAAATTAAAAATTACCACTGAAACTAAGACAAATAATATTGAATATAAATAGTAATGGAAAGATAAAGTTAAAAAAAAATTAGAGGGTGCAGCCCAAATAATGCCCCTTGTTTATTACACAAAAATCTTTTATTACCAAATTGTAAGCATGTAACTCGGTAACATAACAATATCACACTTAAGCACGTAATATGACATTTTAGGTGAAATGTTCAAATTGCTGTCCACCTGGTGTGAGACACTCATGTACCCTACCAACCACACTCGATGGCGGTCCTTCTGTGGACCCTGTATTTCACTAGGCATGCAAAGAAGCAGGAACATAAGATCCACAATGAGAAGAAAATCTGTAGAAACAGGCTCAGAAATGACATAGATGACGAAATTAGTAGACAAAGACATCAAAACAGCTGTTTGAAATATATCCCATATGTTCTAGGAGTTAGAGGAAAACAGGAGCGTGACAAGGAGAGAAATGGAACGTACCTAAATAGACTCCAGTCAAACCTCTACAGTTTAAACGTGAACTGAACTGGGCTGGGATTAACAGCAGATTGGACGTAACAAGAAGAAAAGATGAGTGAATTTGAAGACTTCAATAGAAACTATCCAAAACGAAACACAAAAAATGAATAGTGAGCTGTAGGACAATACCCAACAGCCTGACATATGTGTAATGGGAATTCCAGGAGGTGAGGAGAGGCAAGTTGAGGTAGAAAAACATATTGAAAGACACAATGGCTGAAAATTTTATTTATTCAACAAAATACGTATGAAGTATCTGCTGTGTACCTCAAGCTGGATGTAGGATGGTAAGAGTTACAAATGCCACCCCCAGAGCTCAGGTCCAGCAGGAAAGTCAAACAAGTACATAAACAGTGTGATAAACGCTACCTGGCCTTTGTTGATGGTGGCTGCTCCCTCCCACTTGAGCCGCTCTTTCATGTTGGTTTCCATGACACCATCCTTTTTAGGTCCTATTCTCCTCCTAATTCTGACCATGTCTTAACACCCTTAGTACTGGCCTGTTCTTCCTCCACCTGTGCCAGGAGATGTGTGTGTTTCCCCCTGGTTATTTCCTTGGCCTTCTTCCCAATCTATATCTCAAGTTTCCTCCATGAGCTCATTTATGTCCATGGTTTCATTTATCCACTATGGGCCGATACTTCCAAATCTCTATCTTCAGCCCAGATTTTCCCCCCTAAATTTCAGACTTGCATTAGCTACTGAACAGCTTCACTTGGATGTTCACAGGTGCTCCAAAGTAAACAGTCTCAGATGAAATTATTTACCCTAAACCTGCTCTCTTCTGCACCCAATTTAGTAAATGGTAGCCAGTCATCATTGCCCTAAACTTGGGCATCATCCTTGATGTCTCTCTCCTTCAAACCGCACATCTAGCTGGTCATTTGCTCCTCTGCGTTTCTCAGGTAGGTCACCTTGTTATCCCATTAGCCCATGCTTTAATTCATCTTAACATTTCTTTTTTGGAGACATTAGTCGTATCTCCCTGCTTCTGGTCTTGATTTCCTTCCATTAGGTCCATACAGCAAAAAAAGTGATCTTTCTGAAGTACAATCCAATTATGTTATTTTCATGTTTGTCTTTTGATAGTTCTGCATAGACTTTTAGATAAAACTCAGTCTCCCTCTCATGCTCCACAATGCCTTATCCTGCCAGCCTCACCTCTCTTTTCATACTGAATTACTTGGTTCTCCAGATGACCTCCGGCATCTCATCCATTACAGTATTTGAATGTGCTTGTTCCAGATCTTGTTCCCTCCTACTGATGGCTCTTTGTGACACTCTTTAATGCTCAGATCAGACACCGCTTCCCTGACATTCAGCTTGTCTAAACTGAGATTAGATGCCCCTCCTCGGTACATCCATAAAATATTCCATATATATTCTTATGAAGCATTCATCTTGATTTTAAAAAAGCGTTTGTTTTTCCCATTGCTAGATTGTGAATACCTCCCAACCCTCTCTATTCTATCCTCCTTCCTTGCTTAATTTTCCTTCAAGCATTTATCACTACCTGGCATACAATGTATTTTACTTATTTGTCTGTCTCTCTACCCCAATAACAATGCGAGCTACTTGAAGGTGGAGACTTTGGTCTGTTTTATGCATTACAGTATCCTGGACACTTATAGCACCTGACACATAGTTAGCACTTAATAGTCACTCGTTATATAAACACATAAATCTTTGTCCTCAGCACTTACAGCAATGTAGCACAAGGTAATGGTTGTTAAACTCTGCTGTAACCTTGTTTACTCATTGGTCTCCTTTTCAAGGGAAGATTTTATAGGAACACATTCTCTAATTAGGTTCTTAGGTTCTGGCATGATTTTAATCATTTTGTTAATTGTGGTAAAATATACGTAACATAACATTTAACAGTTTAACCACTTTAAAGTGTGCAGTTCAGTGGCTTTAGGGACATTCACGTTGTTGTACAATCACCACCACTATCCTCCTCCAGAACTTTTTCATCATCCTCAGCTGAAACTCGGTACCCATTGCACACTAATTCTTCATTCCCCTCCCCTCCCAGACTGTGGTAACTACCATTACACTTTCTGTGTCTATAAATTTGAGTACTCTAGATACCTCATACAAGAAGAATGATACAATATTTGTCCTTTTGTGTCTGGCTTAACATAATATCTTCAAGGTTCATCCATGTTGTAATGTTATTAGAATTTCCTTCCTTTTTAAGGCTAATACTCCATTGTATGTATGCACTACACTTTGCTTATCCATTCACCCTTGGATGGGCATTTGAGTTGTTTCTACCCTTGGGCTTTTGTGAACTATGCTGTTTGAGACTCTACTTTCACTCTTTTGGGTCTGTACCCAGAAATGGATCTGCTGGATCATGTGGTAACTCTGTGCTTATTTTAGGAACTGCTGTACTACTAGTTACACAGGAGCCACACAATTTTACATTCCCACCAGCAATGTTCAAGGGCTCCAATTTCTCCACATCCTTTGTTTTGTTTTATAATAGCCATCCTAATGGATGTGAGGTGATACCTAATTGTGGTTTTGATTCCCGTTTCACTAATGATTAGTGGTGTTGGGTATCTTTTCATGTGCTTATTGGCCATTTGTATATCTTCTTTGGGGAAATACCTATTTGAGTCCTGTGCACATTTTTATGTTCTATTTTTTATTGAATTTATTGGAGTGACCTCGATTAATAAAGTTATATAAGTGTTAGGTGTACGATTCTATGATAATAAATAATCTGTATTAGTATAATCTGGATATTGTATTGTGAGTTCACTACCCCAAGTCAAGTCTCCATCTATCACCACTGTGCCCGTTTTTAAATTGCATTAGTGGTTTTGTTGAGTTCTAGGATTAATGGTTTGATTATATGTTTATAATTGATTAT
This sequence comes from Glossophaga mutica, assembly GCA_039655065.1. Taxonomy (NCBI): domain Eukaryota; kingdom Metazoa; phylum Chordata; class Mammalia; order Chiroptera; family Phyllostomidae; genus Glossophaga; species Glossophaga mutica. The sequence goes on along the minus strand of CM077304.1, from coordinate 15,438,332 downwards.
GAAGTTTAGTTTGGCTGGATATAAAATATTTAGCATGCATTTTCTTTCTTTAGATATTTTAAATATGTTATGCCATTGTCTTTCAGTATAAACTATTGCTATCAAAAATTGATGACAACCTAATGTTATTTCATTTAGCAATGACTTGTTTTTTTTTTTTCCTTTTTGATTGGATGTCCAAAGGATTTTTTTCCTTATTGCCCAAGAGGCTTAATAAAATGTCTTGATATTAGCTGTTCTGGGTTTACTTTTAAGCTAGGTATATAGCATGCCTTCACAATATATGAGGTCTGCCCAGAAGGTATACAGCCAAGTCATACGAAAAATAGAGACATTTATTAAAGAAGATACAAGATACAAGAAAAATTGTATGTAGGACAATGACACCTCAGTCCCCTTCGATTAGGCAACTTGGGACATCACACAGTTCTCCCAGTTGCCATTAGTTGCCCCGTCATAATTTCCTGAATCTCATCGTCTGAAATTTCTTCCCTTTCAAAGGTGATTTTAGTTTTGGGGAAAGCCAGAAGTCACAGGGCACCAAATCTGGGCTGTAGAGGGGCTGAGTGACCTGGGTGATTTGATGTTTCATCAAAAATCTCTGCATGAGTTGTGATTCATGAGCGGATGCATTGTTCCAATGAAGCTGCCAATCACCAGTTGCCCATAGCTGTGGCCTTCTGAATCTTCCAAATAGTTTTCATGGAGTAATGTTCAAACTTAATGCAAAATTTGAAGCATATCCGTTGCTCTACTTGCTCATTTTGAATGCAACGGCCACACAGTACACATGCTCACTCAACTGGCATCTACTGCCCCCGCTGACTAGTACAGCAAAGTTGTCATTGTTCATACATGCTCATTCAGTCCACTCTCCTTGGCTGCCAGGTTACATAGATGTCACCCAAACAGTTCTCATTATATTAACAATGGCCTTATGCAGGATAACTAATGGCTAGTTTCAGCTGACAGAAAATACCGTCCTTGATTTGGGAAAAAATAGCTTATTTACTGGAAGAATTTTAGAAACTGGCTAACAAGTAGGTGGCTTTAATGGCCATCCTTTTGTTTATTAATCTTATCAACAAGAAAGGTAAAAGTGAGTATTTTTGAAAAGACATCTTGGCAATGTTGAAGCAGCTGTTAAATAATCAAATTGTGAGAATTTAAGTTCTTCATGGATCCTGGAACTCAAGATTGTTTTTGTGAAGGACTTGATCAGAAACAAAAGTTTTACTAAATGTTATGTTGTCTGGGCACTCTTCAAGCGCACATGAACACAATTTATTCTCTTCCAGGAGCCATGCTCTGGTTCAGATATAAAAGTTTCACAGAAAAACTCTGCAGGGTATGTGTAAAAGGAAACATTTAAAATTGTATTATAATTGCAACAGACTATAAAGATATAGATTTAGTCATTGTTTATCCTTGGGTCATTTTTGGAAGATTTTAAAAACTAAAAAGTTTAAGGAAAAAGTTCTGGAAATCTTGAGTGTGGCTTACCATCCAATTTGTCTTCATATCCAAGAAGAAAATTATACATTTTAAATCAAAGTAAGTTCAGGACATTTTGGTATTTTAGAAGCAGCCATGTCTGTAGCTGTTGCCATGGTGCCTACAAAATATCCTCCGGGCCCACCTTGGCTTTCAGCCACAGCTGAGAACTCCACTCAATCTCAGACTCACCTTTTGGTGACAGCAACACATCTCAAATAAGCGCCCCATTCCTCCACTTTGTGACAAAGTGTCATTTCCAAGGCTATGGGAGCCCAATGGGTCTATATACAAATACGTCACATAAATGTAGAGGAGTAATGCCTTCAGCCAATGGGTCCATGACTAGTGGACAGATGATTCAGATTCTAGTCCTTCTGGTAGACAACTCTGGGAAGGACTTGCTCATTTCTGAGGTGGTGCTGGTCCTGGAATCAAGTCCTAAGCTCCCCAATGGCAATCTTGATCATATACGCTTACGTTGTATTTTCTTCCCTATTTCATTTTTCCTGACCGCTCACTCCTTCTTCCTGGAATTAAGTCATAAATGAACTACTTGCTTCCAAGTATTTGTCTCAAAGTTTTTTTTTTTTTGGAGAAATATAACAAAGGACTTCGGTATGAGAATGTTCCTGGTAAGCAGACCCCCAGGCTGGGGTCCTGGAACTGGATCACTTACCTTATTTATTGCTAGGATGAGCAGAAGGGTGGTAATCCCCGGTGTGTATTACAGTTCCTAAGAATCTCCTGGGGGAGGCAATGGGTTATCTAGAAGCTGTATCACTAGAATTGTTTGGGGTTAGAGGATTGTAGAACTAGCTAGCATTTGTTAATTGCCTTGGAAGACTTGAAAAAATAACGGACTCAGATCAGCCAACAATCATCTTAGGGTGCACCAAAAGCCAGAAGGCTACGTTGGCAGTATGTAAAGAGACCATTATCTCCTCAGCCACAGCACAGCTCTGTGCTTCGCAGAAACTGAAAATCTGACCATATATGACATCAAATGATTAACTGGAGTCGCCCATCGTGAGCTGGGTGTTATCAGTTTCGCCAAATCAAAAGGTCACAGTAGCAATCCATCATTGGAAGTAATACATTTGGGATCAAACCTGAATAAGTCCAGAGTGCACATGTAAGTTTTATGGACAAATGGCCTAGATTCCAAATCACTTGCCTCTCTTGCACTAATGCATCTTAGTCAACTACTTCTGTGACTTCATGGGGGAATCCTCTATGGTTAGTTGTTTCAGTTACTTATTGATACGCTAATGCTATACAATAAAAAACAAAAAAATCTTTAGGAGAATCAACAATGAGCATTTATTACTCACACATCTAGGGCCAGCTGGACATTCACTAGACAGATTTTCTGATCTTGGCTGGACCTGCTCATGTCTTGGGATTGGCTGCTGAGGGACCAAAACACCACATCTCTCATTCTCCATCAGACTATTCCAATCAGGTTCTATCTATGTCAGTGGCAGAGGTACAAGAGAAGGCAAGACCAATCACCCAAGTATTTTTCAAGCCTCTGCTTGGACCAAATTTGTTGACTTTCTGTTGACCCAGAGGAAATCACTTGGCTAAGTTCAGAATCAAAAGGTGAGGCAGAATGTTGCACCCAGGATGCGAAGGCAATGCAAAATTATATGGCACAGGGCATGGAGACAGGGAGGAGTGAAGAACTGAAAATATGTTTGCCATATTATCATACCAGATGACAGAGAAGGAAAAAGTCCTTGTTAAGGACCACTGGATGATGAACCAGCCTGCTATGCTGGGTATGTTGGTGTGGGCCAGACATAGCTAGCTGGCTTATACATTATAGCCTCTCTCAGAGGTAGACCTAAGGATTGGCAGGGAAAGAAAAATCTTGCTGATGGACAGAGCCTCAAACAGTGCACTCGATAAGTGAACAATGATGGAGAAAGAGATAGCCTGAGTTGAGAATACACACAATCTTCTTATCACAGCAAAGTGTGCTGACTTTTGTATCGTGGACTGTCAATAGGAGGGCACTCCCTGGAAGAGGCAAAGGTTAGGTGAACAGAGTGATCCGTTCAGGTTTCAGCCAGCCTGTCCCTGACTACTCCTGGCTTAAACAACGTGCCCATGAATGGAGTAATGGTGGTGGCAGAGATGCAGGTTAATTGCAGGCCCAACAGTTCGGGCTTTCTCTCAGTAGAGCTGATCTAGTTACCGCCACTGCCGAGCACATGAGCAGCAGCAGAGACCAATGGTTTGGTGCCATTCCTTTAGATTAACCAGCCACTTGGTAGCAAGTTGTTGGTATTTCCTTCCACCTTGGAGGAAGAAGCAATTCTTTCCTATTGTAACTAATGTGTACTCTAATGTGGGCTTGCCCTAGTACTTGGTCATCATTACTATCTGATAGTCTACGGAATATCTATTACTAACACGGTATCTGGGATATATTGCCTCATATCAAGGGATTATTTTGCAGCAAGTGAAGAATGACATAAATGATTGAATCCATGGTCCCACCATATACACTACTGTCCAGAAGCAGTCAGTCTAATAAAACAATGAAATGTCCTGTTACAGAGTCACCTTAGGTACCAACTCAGAGACATCTTACAGGGTTGGGGTGCTGTTTTCCAGGATGTGACACAGGCACCACACCAAAGGCCACCATATCATGCCACGTTCCCAACTACTAGAATCCATGGGCTCAGGAACCAAGAGGCTACTGTTGCCAAATGGTCCCATTGGGCTGCTCATGTCTATAGACAACAGGCGAAAAAAGAGAGTTAATATGTTGGCTAACATGAGATAGAATTGTGACTACAAAATGAAGGATATGTCTGGAATTCAGGTAATTTGTTTGGGCACGTCTGATGCTTCCAAGCTTGGTGTGGACGGCAGAGACACTTGTGATAATCATAGCCTAAAAAGGGCCAAGTCACCAAGGTCCCAGATCCCTGAGGGGATGGAGGTCTGGGTCACTACGCCAGGCAACCAAACGAGAATTTCTGGCAGAGAGCAAGGAAAATTTCCAACGGGTGGCGGCGGTGATGATGAATGAGTTTTGGCTTTGGGTGCAGCTGTAGCAACAGGAAATGTAGTTTGTCTCACTAATCCTCCTTTGTAGTTTTATACACTGGCTGGCCATCACCTTACGGACTTGGTGATGAAGTGGACTTAACACGGGACTCAAGCAGTTCTGAACAGGCAAGGGTAAACAGCAGTGAATACCTCTGGCTCCACATCATATCCCTTGTCGACTTCTGAGATTAGCCACAGCTGCACTAGACAGTTCTGAGCTCAGAGTTTTCCTTCTTTTGCTGGTGAAATCCCATAGGTGTGGGCCATACATCTTTCTGTTTTCTGTTCCAAGTCCTTTTTCAACACTGGGGAAGCCTCCACTTTCTCATACAAAAGCAGAGTCCGGAAGTGCAGGGGTAGTTAATGCTTCTGGAGGTTACTCTCAACTAATGGGGCATGGAAACTGGTTAATAAATGATCCCATCTGTATTGGGGTGGACGATGTAGGGAGCATTCTTTAAGCTTCTTGGGAGGTCTTGGAGTACATCAGCCCCAAATGGCAAACTTGATAATACACCTTTGAATGGATTTCCCCTACCTCTTAATCTCTGTTCTCTTACTTTAGCTTCTTGGGATCACCTCACAAATGACCTACATACATCCAAGTCCTTTTCTCAGGGTCTACTTTCAGGTAGCCTATACTAAAATAAGAACCATTAATCAAGTGCATTTATGTATCTTTCCATGTGTGTACAGTTGGCTCTCCATACCTGCAGATTCAGCATTTGTGAATTCAAACAACGGTGGACTGAAAACATACGTTTTTAATGTACGCTGTTGCTGAGGTGTACTATGTAGTTAGGTGTACGATAGCTGGGTCTGTACTGAGCATGAAGACTTTTTCTTGTCATTATTCCATAAACAACATAAATACTAACCTAGCATTTACATTTTATTTGGTATTATAAGTAATCTAGAGATGATTTAAAGTATATGGAAAGATGTGTGTAGGTTATTGGCAAATATTATGTCTCTTTATACAAAAGGACTTGGGTATCCATAGATTCTGGTACCTGCAGGGGTTCCTGGAGCCAATCTCCTGTGGATGCTGAGGGTCAACTGTATTTTAGAGCTTTTCTAGACTGGAGCCAATCTCCTGTGGATGCTGAGGGTCAACTGTATTTTAGAGATTTTCTAGACTGTGTGCAAATAATTATTCATGAAGACTTATTTGCAAGGTGAGGTGAGGACATTTTAAACCTGTGCAAACTGAATATATCTTTTTCTGTTTAGGCAATAAAAAAGTTGATGACAATGATGCTTCTCACTCTAAACTACAATGAAATTACCTTCTATTCAATTTCTATCTCATAATAAATAAGAATGTCTAACTTTGATAGTATAAGATCTAATGGCCAAGTGGTAAAAAGCTCTATAAGCTAATAAATACTACCAGTAAATTCCATAGTCTTACTTATATGATATATAAACTTTAAGTTGCCATGGGAAACTTTAATACAATATTATTTTCTGCCAAAAATTTAACAAGTTGTATGATACAAATGCACATAATACTTTTCTTGCTAAAATATTCACTGAAAACTGAATAACTGTCTTAGCCAAGTTCACTTTTTTCATCTACTCAGTTTTTGATCACTAACCTCACATTGACTTTATATTTAATGCTCATTGCATCCCTGCAATTTTCTATCAGTATTTGTAGCATGAATTGAACTTTTTTAGGCTACTTTATTTTTTAGTTCAGGGCTCTTTATTTTGGTAACAAGACATATTGTGAGGTTATAAGTGGTTTATTATTATTATTACTTTAACACAGAGAAAGCTTGGTGGTGACTATTTGGCCATTTGTTGTTTCTGTGAAGAAGAGTTCAAGTTCAGGCTGTTTCCAATACAATGTAAATTTATGCCTTTATGTGTACATGTAATTGTTATCAAAATTAAACTTAGTCACTAAAAGAAGATTCACTGTCTGAACTTTCTTCTGTATTTTTTTCACCTTCTCCATTCGGCACTGGAGCATCTGGCCTCCTGAAAGAGAAGGAAAAAAAAATTTTAAAGGTTTTTCCAGTTGAAAAAAGCACTTACTAACTATAAATTAGGTTCATCCTAGAATGTTGCTGCTAACAAATCTGCCAAGACTACACCCTGAACTGAGAGAGACTCCCACCCTCCACCACAGCGCTCGTCTCTCTGGCGTCTCCGGCACCATGGGGATTAAGTGCTATTCCTGTACAGGCCGTGGCACTGCCTCCTCTTGCCAGTCCTTACACAGTATGCTACTTCAGCACTTTATGGTTCTCATTACCATGGAGATCCAACTATAGACAGAGATGCGATCTGGGGAGGCTGGCATGACCGGGGCTACACCCATGCAGCCTCCAAGTGTCCTGAAGTACAGAGAAAGAAAAGCTAGCAATGGAAAGAAGAGGAAAATCTTCATGTTCAGGAAAGATGCAGGGAGAAAATTTTAAAATGGAAGAGCATTCAGGAATGGCTATTAAGAAACACAGGCAATATGGAAATTTTGTGCGGGTGAATAGAACTTGTATCATAGACTTGTATCGTACAGTGTATATCATACAACTTGTATCACATTTGTTGAATGTTTTCACTTATATGTTTTATCTTCAGAGAATAAATAACTTCAAATTGGTTAAACTTCGACTTTGCCTGGCTGTACTATAATAAACCAATATAAAATTTTAATATAGTCATTAAAACAGGCAACTAGATAGACACTTGTGAAGGGGTTTGGGATGTGAATAGGAGTTTACTAGAAACAACAAATGTGGGAATAAGTGGGGATGGGATTCTGGGTAAAGGAGAAAAAAATGGGAATGGTATGACGCTGCACATTTGGGAACTGTAGAGAGTAAGGTACACTGTGGTAGAAAAGTAGATGAGATTAAGATCATTTGGCAGGAGTAACACGTGAAGGATGGGGAAAAGTTATATAAAATACAAGTTTTCACTGAAATTGCACAACTAAGTTTGGAATTCTTAAGTAGTCTTTTATTTTATATTTACATTGTGATGTAATCATCACCACCATCTCCAGAACTCTTTCCATCTTGCAAAACTGAAACTCTATACCCATTAAACAATAACTCCTCACCCCTCTTTCTCTCCACCCTTTGGCAACCACTATTTCACTTTCTGTCTTTGAATTTGACTATTGTAAGAGGAATCACATAGTACTTGTCATTTTGTGACTGGCTTATTTCATTTATTATTTAATGAAGGCCTTCAAGGTTCATCCATGTTATACAGCCTGTATCAGAATTTCCTCCCTTTTTAAGGCTGAATAATGTTCCACCGTGCGCATATGTTATATTTCGTTTAATCATTCATCGGTAGATGGGCATCTGGGTTGTTTCCACCTCTGGGCAACTGTGAATAATGCTGCCATAAACAAGGGTGTACAAATACAGGGTGCCACAAAAGTAGGCTTACAGTTGGTTCATATGGGAAATAATACAAAAATTAATCAATTCTGTGTTTTTCATACTCACGATTGCAAACCTACTTTTACCGCCCCCCCCCGACCTGTACATATCTGAGTCCTTGCTTTCACTTTTTTAAGGTATATGCTCAGAAGCAGAATTGCTGAATTACATGGTAGCCCCAGGATTAACTTTTCTGAGGAACTGCCATACAGTTTTCCATAGTGGATATATCATTTACACACAGTACACAAGTGTCCCAGTTTCTTCATATCCTTGCCAATACTTGTTATTTTCTATCTTTATTCATTTTTTAAATTGAAGATATAACTGACATAAAACTGTATTAGTTTTAGACATAGAACATGTTTTATTTGTATATACTGCAAAATGATCACACAATATGTCTAGCTGATATCCATCACCATATATAGCTTCAAAAATTTTTTTCTTATTATGAGAACTTTTAAGAACTACCTCTCTTAGCAACTTTCAATTATACCCTAGAGGTATACACTATACATGTTATACACTACATTCTCATGATTTGTTTTATAACTGAAGTTTAGCCATTGGCAGACCACACTGCTTTTTAACACCACCTTTTTGATATTTTTGTCGCTCTCACTCTTGAGATCAAGGTCTTCAACACTGAACCAATCACAAGTTTCTGACGTTGTTTCTTCCTGTGCTCTACTTTTTAGCAAGTATGCCAGCCAGTGGTTAAGGACTGGCAACTCAACTGAATGGGAACTCAATTCAGCAAGAACTAAAAGGATGGGACCAGTATAAAACCTACTTTTAGAATTGTCCTCAGTTGGGGAACTGAGGCTTATTTTATCCTCAGTCAGCCAAAACCCAACCTTTGATCCCTTGTGTTATTGCACAGAAGAAGGTAAACAAAGATCAGTGGCAGATAAGGAATTCTCTTACAGAGAAGGGAAGTCTATTGGATGTGCCTTGAATATAATTAACAGAAAGTTTTCTTGCTCTCTATTATTCTTTTAGTTAACACTAATAAATCTCCTCTTGTCTCAATAAGTAGGCTGAGCTGGTTACTCATATTTCTGAAAACCATAAGATTGGTCATTCCACAGTCTTGGAGAAAGGAATAAAGCTTTTGAATAGATACCTCCAGGACAAATGCCATCTCAGCTGGTTCTGTTCAGTCCGCACAGTAACTCGAACTCAATTATATGCTTTCTTTAGCCACATCAATATGTTGCAAATACCCCTCTATTAATATTAGGTGTGACCAGCTGAATTTCAATTTTAAAAGTCTATTCTCTACTTCAACTTTTAAAATATAGATTTTTTTTCTGTTTGAGAAAACAATATAATTCAGAAGGATAACTACTCTGTGTATGTTAAATATGTCTTTGTTGAAAACACAATGGTATACCTGCAACCACAGGATTAAAAACCAGTTGTGATCCAAAAGCCTGGTAAATCCAATTGTTTAGAACTTGCTGCATCATCTTCCATTAAACCATTCATAAACCACAACTAGCATTTACTGCTTGTCCAGAGCTGTGTTAAGTGCTTACATTATTTTCTTTCTTAATCTCAATAACTCTATGATGGGTGAACTCTTCTATTTCCCATTTTACTGATGAGGAAACTGATGCAGAGAGAAATTGGGTAATTAGTCCAAGGTCATATAGCTAGAAAGTTGCAGGGCAGAATCTGAACCCAAGCAAGCTGACCATTTCTAAAATATGCATTAGCCTGAGCTTTAACCATTATGGATTTCATCTCTTGCTGATGGGGAGGCCCAGAGGCTGATCTCTACATCCTATAGTAAAAATATTAATTACTGTGTAGTAACCTTAGTTTTGGGATGTAAATCTAAGTACAGAAAAGGGTATGAAAGAAACTGTTTTTCTTTCCCCTGTAAGAAAATCTAGGCATTGATTGATAGAATTTATAAGGTTCAATTCATCTCTTCTGTATTTCTGAATACAAAAGTAAAATAGATTAAAATTTTCCATTTTCTTTTCCTTTAAACTCTTTTGAGTATAATGGTGACGAAGGTACTCTTTCACATACTACAGGTTTTTTTATTTCAGTGGAATTGAAAACTAATTTTTATAAGCCAAAAAGAACTAATTCTTGGTTATATAGAACTATTTTCAAAAACTTGGATTTAAAAAGGAATTACTTAGAAGTAGCAAACAAATACTATTTATTTGGTAATTATTAAGCATTTTCTTCAGTTTCAGACTTCCTAAAATTCAATGATAGTCATTTTTTTTCTTTTTCTTTCTTTTTCTTTTTTTTTTTTTAGGAAAAGAGCCAGGCATTCTTCTTCTTTCATATATAAACTCTTTTAGTTTAAAATTGTATACTCTTAGCTACTAAAATTTTATGTAATCAAATTACAACATGTTTTCTAATCAGTATTTCTACATTAACCTCTGCTTTGCTCTTTGCTCAGCGCAGACAGATTTAGACTATTTTTCTAACAGTTATGAGTCTGTCTTAGTATCTAAGACTAATAAAAAAGTATAGTTTATACTTTAAAAGAAAAAAGAAAACAGAACAATCTTTTACTGAAAGTTCTTGGCTGAGGCTTAACATGTACCTAAGATTATAAATAAAAGTACACTCTTCACTTGGGTGGCACATTTTCTTCTCCTTCATCAGCTGAGACCTTTCTTCCAAAGTGCAGCTCCTTAACTTTTAAGTAAACATGGTCCCCGAAGCGCCAGAATTCCTCTTTAACAAGGCAGTTGACTCCACTCATCGTATCTAGCTAAATGTAGTTGGAGCTGGTCTGCTAGTAGCAGTGCTGATTGGTTATGGTGAGTCACCCCAACTCCAACCAGTGCCCCTTGTGACCAATGGCCTGTGCTTATGAGGTAATGTAATGGGTCAGAATTCCGGCTCCAGGCTGTGGTTGAGGAGCAGTGTTCGTGTAAGACAATGTTTTTACTGTTACTGGAATTCTACCCTAAAACTTGGCATCGCCTTGGAACCAAATGTTTCTTAACATTTACAGACAATGACATACCCTTCAACTTGCTAAGTGAGATATATCAAGGAAGTATGGGGGGTCTGGGGAGTTCTCCCCTCGGAAGTCATCCATGGACTTCTTAGGCTGGTGGCACCTAAATGAAGTCTTGAAGAATATGAAATTAGCCAGGCCAATAAGATGGGGGAAGGAAGTTCCATGCAGAAGAAAGAAAACATTCAAAGACACCAGAAGGGAACAGGAAAATGATACATTCAGAGAAGTGCCCTAGTTTGCTAAGCTGCACAAGAGAGATGGTATCAGAGAGTGGCAAGAAATGAAGCTTGAGAGAGAATCTGGGTCTTGATGAGAAAAGCATTTCTACGCAATTCTAGTATATCAGACTACATGTTGAAGGTAGTGAAGAGTCAAAAAGATTTGAAGCAAGAGTGAAGTATGAACAGAAACACTCAGGCTTTAGTGACACAGTAAAAGAAAAGAGGAAACCAATCAGGAGCTATTATAATAATTCAGGTGAGAAGTGATGAGAGTTTGAATTAAACAGCAATTAGCATGAAGGCATGTGGTCAGATATAAGGGATTTTAAAAATGAGACAATCAGAGTGACTGACATAGTATGGGGTAGGGAAGAGGGCACAATCAGGGATGACTTTCAAATCGCCAGTGTGGGTAGCTGGTTAAGTAAAGGATTATGAAGTAGGTTTAGTTTGGGTAAGGGATGAAATGAAGCCAATAGGTGGTAATGGGATTATATATCCAGCATATGCTGATTCTTATAGGACTGCTAGTTTTCCACTTGTTCCTTTTTCTCTAGAGAAAAAAAAGCAGCATTTTAAAGGACATTTTAGCTTTGTTACTGTAGAGGTCTACTATGTATTTCCAGAAGCAAAACAGAGGTCACGGTCAATGTTAAATATATTTATAACATATATTATTAAAATGAGTACCAAAATGGATTGGACCCATATGTTCAATTCACGTTAAAATACATGTCACAGTCCATCTGCATTTAAAGTTTTGTGTCAGAAGGAATTTCCAGAACGAATGTCTGATATCCTGGAGATGCTTTAGTTTAAATTACCAATCTGTGCCACTGTACTTTAACTGTTTGCTATTTGAATATACCTCAGATACTAAATGTAGATACATGTTGGAAATCTGTTCTTGCAGACTCTTTAGAAATTCTTAAATTTCATATTTTAGAGGATAAAATATGAGAAAAAGACTGTTTTATGATGTTTCAGCTCCAAAATGCACACATTTTCTTGAAGGGCTGAGAGCCAAGAAAAATTCCGAAGTAGTATACTGCTAGTAGAATGTGAATGCCTGGATAACACAGCTAAATACATTGGGGTGAACTAAAATCCCAGAGCGGAAAGAGTCTTACAAGTACCTAGATACTTGCAAAACAGATGAGTTCTAAATAATCCACTATGATACATATTTATCCAAGATGAGCTTTGTAGGCAGGTTTGCTTGGATGGAATAAATTACTGTCAAATTTCTGAGCCATAAATTTTCAACGTTTCTAAAAAATATTTTATAAAACTCATAAAAACTGATATCTAGTTCCATAATAATCAGTAATGTAGACCTAGCGTGACTTTGCCCTATTTATTTCTTATTCTGGCTCAACTTTGATCTTGGTAAATTTCTTGTATACTAGGGTATTAAACAAAAATCTGGTAGACAATTAAAAAAAAAGAAAGAGGAAAAAAACCACTGCTTTTTGAGGACACTACTGCTGTGCAACAAAACGGCCATCAAATTCCATCTTTTATGGCCTGAGGGCTAGGAGGACTGGGCAAAGGGGGGAAAATGAGGATAACTGTAATAGTGTCAACAATAAAAATAAAAAAAATATTCAATCTCTTTTGGAGTTATTCATCACTGGTCTATTGTAACTTCCCTTAAATGTGCAAAGGCTGGTTTTAGTAGCATAGGACAGATATTTTTAGGGTTTTTTTTGTTTCATTTTTGTAACATAGCAGAGATACTATTTGTGAAGGTGATTCACTCAAGTATAAAACACTATACAGGAAAAATAGAGTTTTTGAAATAACTGATAAATTCAACATCTTGACAGATTACTTACTCAAGAAGATTTGGGTCTAGTCCTTCTGATATCATTTTATTTCTTATCGCCATCAATGGAACACCCTAAGCAAAAAACACAACATAATAATTCAATTATTAAAAATGTCTCCGTAAAAACAGAAAAATAGATCAACGGAACAGAACTGAGAGCCCAAAAATAAAACCCAAGCATACACAGTTGATTGATACTTGACAAAGGAGCCAAGACTACTCAATAAAGACAGTTTCTTCAATAAATAGTGCTGGGAAAGTTTTGAATATTCACATGTAAAAGAATGAAACTAGATCCCATCTTTCACCACTAACAAAAATTACCTTGAAATGGATTAAAGACTAAGATGTAAGACATGGATTAAAGACTAAAATGTAAGACATGAAACCACGAAACTCATAGAGAAACATAGGAAAAAGCTTCTTGACATGGATTGTGGTAACGATTTTATAGAAATCACAGCTAAAGCACAAGCAACAAAATAAAAAGCAAACAGGTGGGACTACATTAATCTTAAAAGGTTCTGCACAGCAAAAGAAGCCATCAACAAAGTGAAAGACAACCTACAGGGTGGAAAACATATTTGCAAATCATATGTCTGATAAGGGGTTAATATTCAAAATATATTGTAGAAGGAACTCATATAGCTCAATAACAAGAAAACAAATAATCCATTTAAGAACGGGCTAAGGATCTGACTGACATTTTTCCAAAGAAGACATTTAAATGGTCAGCAGTTACATGAAAGATGTTTGCTCTCACTAGTCACCACTGAAATACAAATGGAAACCACAATGAGGCATCATCTAGCGCCTTTTAGAATGGCCATCCACAAAAAGACAAGAGATAACAAATGCTGGAGCAGATGTGGAGAAAAGGGCAGCCTTGTGCACTGCTGGTGAAACCATAAATTGGTGTAGCCACTACAGAAAACAGTATGGAAGTGCTCAAAAAATTAAAAATAGAACTATCATATGATCCGGTAATTCCACTTCTGAGAAAAGAAACGAAAACACTAACTTGAACAGATATCCGTACCCTCATGTTCACAGCAGTGTTATTTATAATAGCCAAGACCCAGAAACAGTCTAAATGTCCCTTGATGGATGAATGGATAAAGATGTTGTCATATGTATACATTTATAGATATTTATATCTATATAGATATAGTATTCAGCCGTTAAAAATGAGAAAACCCCACCATTTGCAACAATATGGATAGGTCTTAGCATAATTTCCCTTATGCTAAGGGAAATAAGTCAAAATAAGACAAATACAGTATCATCTAACTTATACATGAAATTAAAACAAAAATCATATTAAATGCATAGATTTGTGGTTATCAGAGGTATAGGTATGGAAAGTGGAGGAAAGCTGTCAAAAGGTACAAACTTCCATTTGCAAAAATCATACCGCAAGTACTAGAGATGTAACATACAATGTGAGGACTGTATTTAACACTGCTTTTGAAATATAGGAAAGTTGTTAAGAGAGTAGATTCTAAGCATTCTCACCACAAGGATACAGTTTTTTTCTTTTTATTGTATCTATATGAGATGATGAATGTTAACTAAACCTACTGCAGCGATCATTTCACAGTATGTGTAAATCAAACCATCATGCTGTACACCTTAAACTTACACAGTGATACATTTCATTTACTTCTCAATGAAACTGGAAAAAAATCTAAAGAATGGATGCTAAAAACTACCTCCTTCATATGTCTCCACACACCACCTAAAACAAGGCCTTTCAGAGGGCTTACTATTGAAAATAGCTCTTATTTTGTTTTTATATTAGTATGTGCATAGCACTTCAATAATCTAATGAGGTACACATCTTAAATGACTTCAGCGGAATCAGTGTTATCTAGTCCAAATCAAATATTTGCACTTATCTATCGCTACCATATTTTGCTGTGTATAATGTGCACCCACATTTACATGCACATTACACATGGATTACACCCATGGTATGCATCATGATACCCACCTTATTTTTCCCTCAAAAATTTGTGCAAAAAAAGTGTGCATTATACATGGCAAAATACGGTAATTGTACTGTAGAGAAGCAGGCAGGTATCATATTCTTACTCTTCTGTCACTTAAAGAAAATACTGATAACTTAAACAACACTTAATAAACTTTTCAAATAAAGGTTTCAGAGCTTTCTACTCTGAAGTATAGCTATGTTAATGTTCTTTTTATAAGTGAATGGTCTAATTCCATGCACAAAGGTCAAATAGAATCCAAAAACTCCCGAGACTATATTATATACCTTTCCTACACCAATACCGACACTGAGTAATGATAATTTTAGAATTGTGTAGTCATAAAAACATTGAGAATATGTGAATTTCAAAGTTTAGTATAACATCAAAACAGTAAGAAAGGCTATATCAGAAATAAATAAAAGTTACTTGAAAAGGGAACTAATTTGACAAATAAACATTTATTAAAAACTCACTTATAAAGTTCTAAAGGGAGAAGGTGTGATCAGTGCATTTGTCAACTCCTCCTCTTCACATCATCCCAAAAGATGAGGAAACACTAATCTGATGAGTTATATTTGAGGGCTTTGAGTATATCACTTTCAAAAGTGAGTCAGGTCACTGTGCTACATATTTTTAAAAGATTTTATTTTTACTTATTTTTAGAGAGGGGGAAGGGACAGGCAAAGAGAGAGAACCATCAATGTGTGAGAGAAACATTAATCTACTGCCTCTCACACACCCGCAACGAGAAACCTGGCCGGCAACCCAGGCATGTGTGACCAGGAATCGAACCAGTGACCTTTTGATCCACTGGCCGGCGCTCAGTCCACTTACCTACACCAGTCAGGGCTGGTCACTGTGCTTTGAAAGGCTGAACACACTGTTGGGACCCTCTCCCTCTTATCTCTTCGTTCCATGTGGTAGAAGGGGTGAGCTGAGCCAAGGATCACATGGTAAAAAACTCAGTCACCTCCCTACTGATGTCGCTTGCTCTTTCCATTGCTGTTGCATGGTCCTCCCATGTCACTAGCTAGTTGTGACATTCAGGTTTGACCCTAAGGTACAGAAGACGCCCCTTAGGAGCTCTGATACCCCACTCCAATTTCTCAGAGGCCTACCCTGAGTTTTCTGGGCATTTTAAGGTTCCCCTGCTTTCTTTTGCAGTTGTCCATCCTTTGGTCTGAAGGATGTTACTTTTCTGTCTCAGGGTTCTGAGAGAGTGGTCAGGAGTCAATTTACTGAGGTTAGCAGTAGAATTCTGATATGAAAATCCCCCACACCTCAATGTTTAACATCACTATGGCAGCACAGTGCTTTATGCTGAGAAAATAAAGATACAATCAGTTCCTGGCCTCAGGGAGTACAGTCTAGTAGATGGGTTAAACATGCGATCACAATACAACCATGAAATTTATAACAGAAGCTTGCATAACGGGCAATGTTAGACCCAGCAAAGGATTCCCTGAGGTGAGTCTTGAAGATGGGATAGGTGTTTAAAAACAAAGACTTAAAAAGTCTTCAGTCATTTTGTATAGATATAGACAAAAGAAAATACACAGAATTTATAATATCTTACTCCATTAGAGACTTGACTTTTATCAGCTTAACACAAATATCGTAAAGCTTGATACAAAAATAATTTGGCCTGTTACAAAGGATGCATTCCAAATGGATTTGCTATGTTTCTGGTGATGTTGCTTAGAAAATTTGTTTTGCTGTATTCGTCCTTAGAGGTTAAGGAACAGTCTGGTTTGTTAAACATCAAAAAGAAGTGTCCAATTTCTGATCTGCAAGAAACAAGGCTACTGGTGGTCTAAGGAGGGCAAGAGAGACCTCAGAACTGAAGCCTGCTGAACTGTGGGGTTATTTTTGGCGAGTGAAACGGCAGTGTGTCCAACATAAGTAATGAAGAAGAGAGAAGGCAGCCATAAGTCTGATGTTCCAAAAAATCATGTCTGTATTTGCGTCACTGGAGAATGTGTGTAAAGAAGCTCAGTAATGAAATTATGATGGCAACACTGATAGTTAAATAGTAGTTTCTCACATCACCAAAAATGAAGGTTATATAGGACTGCCAATATTTACATTTATTTGTTATTGTGTTAACGAAATCCAAGCTACTAAATTCCTTTATGAACCATGCTGAAATTTTCCTACAGTTTTAAATTAGGAGGAAAACCCCTCTTAATCTAATAGAGATGGTTTTCCTTTTAAAAAATAACAAAAACTCCTTATATTTGAGTTTTTCCTCTCAGGTTGTGAGCTTGAATCATAACAGTTCAGTTGTGAAAGATGAAAAATAGGAAGTTTATAAAGTTTTTCCCTACTAGGTCAACATAAAGATCTACTGAATTGATAAGATGGATAGTATACCTTTTTTATTTTCAGGCAGTCCTCTAGTCAGCCTTTTTTACTTAAATTTTAACTTACTAAAGTGGACTCAATCATGTGTTTCCCTTCTGATAGTCCATAATGCTCTCTTTAAAATATTTATACTGCATTTTATAAAATATATTAGCAGGGTGTTATGTTTAAGAAAAATTTTCAGATAAAATATTCTATATAATAGATAATACATGTTTATTGAACAAACCATAACACAAAAGCAAGTGTATGTTTAATAATTTTTTCTCCTTCTAGAAGCTGTGAAGGGATACAAAATTAATTTAAATAAATCTCTTAATCACTGTAGAATGAATATGGCCATCTAAAAAAAAGGAAGCTTTATTTCTGATGACTACAGATTTAGAGAATGAAACAATAGGCTCCAAAATTATCTCTGATACTGTTGCCTCCAAGGGCCATTAATTTGAAATTAAATATGTGGACACGAAAGAAGCTCACAAATCTTGACTGGTACTATTCACAGTGGTTTCTATGGAGCCACAGTAAATTATTCCTTTTTCAATGACTGTTTCAACAGATCAGTTTCATAGGGAGAAAGTATTCTTCACTGACTGTGCATAAGGTACCTCTAAAGACCAGGGAACAAACCATGTGGTAAAATGGATAAAATTATACCAGCCATGACCAGAGCTCCCAGGAGGTTGGTAAGGCAGTTACCATTACTTATTCATAAAATTGATACATGTTAGCAGTTCCACCTGGGCCTTTTTGGCATGAGAACTAAGGAGGTTAACCTAAATACCTATCGAGAAAGCCTATAAAAGTTACTTCAAAAAGTTAGGGATCTATTATTATGAGACTTAAAATACAGCTGCATCAATTTCCCCATGTGATTGTTTTTTCCCCTCGATATTCTTGTAACATGATAAACGTGCACTCTTGGTCAACAACCAAGTCAAAATAAGTCAACGGCCAACCAAGAGTGCATGGTGTGTTCTTTGCATTTTGTAGCTACTCAAGTTTGTTTTCAAATCTCAGAGTAATTAGGTGCTTTGGAAGACCCAGTTCCCTCCCCTATAATATAAAACAACATCTGAAATTTAAAGACTTGCTTTGATAGTTCAAGTTATGCGCTACCTCCATTCTGAGTACTTCAGCTGCATCGTAGCTTTGCTAAGCCTCATTTCACTCAAATGGTATTTGTTCTTGAAAACATGCATTGATTAGAATTTTCTAAATTGAATTGCACATTTACTTAAGGAATAAAAATTTTAAAAGAATTTTTACAGCAAATCATTTTGGAATCCACTATTTGACTTAAAAGTGTAATAAGCTCAGATGGTCTCTTAATCAAGGTTTTCAAAACTCATTACTCTATGTACCTATTCAAGAGGATTTACAGAAATACCTCCAAATATAGCAATAAAAGAATAGAACTCTTAATAATTATAAAAATAATTCTGAAACCAATAAATATTTGCTTTCAAACTAATTTTTCAAAAGTGGTAATGCGTGTGAACTAGGGTATTATGAATCACTTATTCAATGTCCTTAGAGATCCAGAGGTACATATTCAAGGACAGATGGCCAGAATGAGGCATTCCGTGTGGCCACAGAACCACAATGAAGAGCCCTGAATCGGATACTAATGTGTCATCAGTATATTGTCTAACCAACTACCTTAATAAAAGTCATTTGTGAACTTGGACTAGGAAGAGAGTAAGGAAAGTTGAGATGCTGTATTATTATATTATGAAAGCTCTAGTGAGTTGTACTTAGGCCCGGAAATATTTATTTAAATTGCAGTATTAAGATAAATACACAAAAATGTAGGTATCTTCAGGTAGAGGAATACATAATTTTCATTCATTTTTACCAATAAAATACTTTTAAATCTATTTTCTTTAAAAAAAAATATGGTTTAAAAAAAACATGAAGTACACATACTAGCATTTTCTCCAAATTATAAAATAATCCTTACCAAAAAACTGACTTAGAAATGAAGTATGTTGTTGCCGTCTCCTATCACGGTAGTCAATTCAAGGCACGTAGGTGTCTGCCCCACACTGAATGCTTACACTAGCTGAGACCCGTGTCCAAAACTGGTGCTAGAAGGCCTTCCTCAAGCTGATGGGCTCTAAAACCTCTAAGCCACGTCTTTCCCACCTGAAATGAGTCCACTTCCTTATTATAGATCATTTGCAACTCTGGTCTTCACATTTTCTTCCACTTATTAATCACAATCTTAGACAAATTTATATTCGAGGTGAGATTCACAATATTTCTGAAAGGAGTAAATGTAAGTAAGCAGCTACTTAATTTACATTACTATTATTTCCTCACCAATTTGGAAAACTTTTATGTGACGTACCTTATATAAATGAGAAAGAGGTGGTCAGTAGGAAAGAAAGAATGGCACTGAGAAATGAAAGTTGGGTATCTAAAACATTATAATTGGAGAAAAGTAAAAGATTTATACCACAATTTCAGCAAAGTATAAAACTCTCATTGTTAGTGTACATCTTCAAAAGCTTCCTTATGAACCTCAACAGTAATGTTCCGTTTGTCACAACTTCTAAAGGGCTGAGAAGTTCTTTAAAGGAGTTGGAATGAAAAACTCAAGCCCAGAGTCAAAAATAGTTTTCTGCTAAATGCCCATTTTTGATGCTTCCCATTTTATATATAATTTAAAGGAAATTCCTATGAAATTTAAAACTACCTTAAGCTTACCCTCTAAAAGTTCCTTCCTCTGTGTTTGCCTGTTTATTTATATTCCTTCCTTTTCTTTCTTTCGTGGGGAAAGATGAACAGTGTTATGGTGTTACCATGAATTTAAAGCAGATGAAGTAAATTTTACAGATATTTAGCAAAATAAGTAAACAAAGAACTATATGTTTTGCTTGAAAAGGTCTGTTTCAGAGAAGCTATCTTATACATTATCTCTTTTAATTATGCTAATGACATAGAGAATATATTCTTGAAGAAATGCATTCTCTTCAAACAAAAGGGCAAAAAATTCTATTTAAATTTAAAGTAATTTTAATTATCTGACATTATTTAAAAACATACAATTCAAGTGCACAGTAACCAAATATCCTTCCACAACTCAAATGAAGACTTGACATTTGTGTGTACACCATTTTGTTGGTATATGACAATTCTTTTTTTTTTTCTTTTTTATTGAATTTATTGGGATGGCATTGGTTAATAAAATTTATACGTTTCAGGTATACAATTCTATAATATATCATCTGTACAAGGGGGTCCCCTAAAAAAGGAATTATCTTTGCAGGGCGAGCCCCTTGTAGTACAGGCTTCCCCTGCTAGCTGAGTGTTCTAGGAATCCATCTGTATCAGTGTACCAGTTGGCACTGTTGTGAAAGGCTGCGTTCAGCTTCAGGGAATTTGTTTGAAGACTCTTTCAACATATTTGCCCATTTCATGAGGGTGATTTACAAGTGCACCTGCCCACACTGCGCTGAGTGTTCAGCAGTTTTTGACCAAAAATGGCACGAGCCCCGTGCCCCCACCCTTCCTATTCACCAGATCTCGAGCCACCTCAAGCGACTCTTTTTTGTTGTTTCCCCAGGTGAAAACAGTCCTAAAAGGGAAATGTTTTGCTGATGCGGAAGAGGTGAAACAAAAAATGTCAGAAGCATCAAAATTGATGAGTTCAAAAACTGTTTTGAGCCGTGGATAACAGTCTTGATGGGTGTATTGCATCAAATGAAGAGTACTTTGAAGGTGATTGAAGTTTAAACGTACAAATAAATAAATACAGCATTTTTAATCAATATTGTTTTTTGGGGTCCCCTCTTTTATATTGTATTGTGTTCACCACCCCGAGTAAAGTCTCCTTCCATGACCGTTGATCCTTGCTATATCCTCTTCTACCACCCCCACTGCTTTTTCCCTCTGGTAACCACCATGCTGTTGTCTCTATGAGGATATCTTTTATGTTTTGTTTTTTCCACTTAATCCCTTCACCTTTTCACCCAGACCCGCACCCCACCCTCCCCTTTGACAGCTATCAGTCTGTACTCTATGTATATAGAGTCTTTTTCGATTCTGTTTGTTAGTTTATTTTGTTCATTACATTCACATATGAGTGAAATCACATAGTACTTGTTTTTCTCTGACTAGCTTATGTCATTTAGCGTAATTCTCTCCAGGTCCATCCATGCTGTCACAAAGGGTAGGACTTCCTTTTTTCTTCATGGTTGAGTAGTAAGTACTCCATCGTGTAAATATATCACAGCTTTTTTATCCACTCATCTACCTATGGACACTTGAGCTGATCAAATCTTGGCTATTGTAAATAACACTGCAATGAACATAGGGGTGCATATATTTTTTCAAATTAGTGTGCTGGGTTTCTTTGCATAAATTCCCAGAAGCGGAAACACTGGGTCATAAGGCAGTTCCATTTTTAGCTTTTTGAGGTAACTCCATACTGCTTTCCACAGTGGCTGCACTGATCTGCATTCCCACCAATAGTGCACAAGAGTTCCCTTTTCTCCACATTCCTCGCTAACACTTTTTTGTTGATTTACTGATGACAGCCATTTTGGCAGGTATAAGGTGTTAGGTCATTGATATCTCACTGAGCATCACTTCATATGTCTATTGGCCATCTGTATGTCCTTTTTTGGAAAAGTGTCTACTGAGGTCCTTGGTCCATTGTTTAACTGGATTGTTTGAGGGATTTTTTTTTTTTTTTGGTGTTGAGTTTTATAAGTTCTTTGTAAATTTTGAGTATTAAGCCCTTATCAGATGTATCAGCAAATATGTTCTCCCATTCGGCAGGTTGTCTTTTCATTTTGTTGATGGTTTCCTTCGCTGTGCAAAACTTTTTAGTTTGATGTAGCCCCATTTGTTAATTTTTTTGTTTCCCTTGCCCGAGGAGATATATCAGAAAAAATATTTCTATGGGAAATGTCCAAGATTTTACTGCCTATGTTTTCCTCTGGGATTTTTATAGTTTCAAGTCTAATATTTAAGTCTTTAATCCATTTTGAGTTTATTTGCATGCATGGTGTAGGAAGATGGTCTAGTTTCATTTGGACAAAGCTTGTCCAATATTCCCAACACCATTTATTGAATAGACTAGTTTTACCCCATGTTACGTTTTTGTACCCCTTGTCAAATGTAAATTAACTTTAAGGGTGTGGGTTTATTTCTGGGCTCTCTATTTTGTTCCATTCATCTATGTGTCAGTTTTTATGCCAGTACCATACTGCTTTGATTACTATGGCTTTGCAGTATAGTTTAATACCAGGTAGCATGATTGCTCCAACCTTGTTCTTTTTCAAGATTGCTGTTGTTACTTGGGGTCTTCTGTGGTTCCATATAAATTTTTGGAATATTTGTTCTAGTTCTGTGAAATATGCCATTGTTATCTTGATAGGAACTGCACAGAATCTATAGATTGCTTTAGGTGGTATGGACATTTTAATGATGTTAATTCTTCGTATCCACGAACATAGTACATGCTTCCACTTATTTATATCTTTCTCAATTTCTTTCTTCAGTGTCTTATAATTTTTTGAGTACAAGGTCTTTTACGTCCTTGCTTGAATTTATTCCTAAGTATTGTATTCTTTTTGAAGCAATTGTGAGTTGAATTGTTTTCTTAGTTTCCCTTTCTGATAGTTTATTATTGGTGTATAAAAGTGCAACTGGTTTCTGGATATTTATATTTTGTATCCTGCTACTTTACTGAATTTATTGCTTCTAGTAGCTTTTTGGTGTAATTTTTAGGGTTCTCTATGTACAACATCATAGGTATGTGACAATTCTTCAACTAAGATTGAGAATTCCAAACCCTCCTGAGTGAAGTTCACAGTTCAAAATATATTTTCCCAGAAACCATAAGCACCATAAATAAATATGGTTATGGTTAACAAATTAGTTCCTGGAAACAGATTACTCACAAATCAAACCTTTCATGGTAACTGAATGCCACTGGAGGATAACTACAATGAAAGATATGATATCAGTATTAAATATTCTGAGCTGTATGATTGTGGTAACAGTGGTAGGAATAGATAAGTCTCAAGGGAGGAACATACGTTATTACCAAATGGATACTGACAACCATCTTAACATAATAGTACCTGCCCACCACATGTTTTCCCTTCAGTGTACTAACTTCATCATACATCAGGAATTAAAACCTGAACTTAGCAATATCAATGTTTACTGGTCTCTAACAAACAAACAGAAGAAAAATAAAATAGCAAAGAATAAACAGAAGGGCAAGTACATCACTTGAGAGCAATGCTTGTCAACAATGAATGTGTACACAGTATGACTGGTTCGGAGCTCCCGAAGTTTCAAGGCAACTTGGGAATTTAAAAGGCCATCAGAATATTGGAAAATCACAACCTGTAAAACTGTCATAATTCTTCACACATGGTTTCCTTAGAAGCTAGTTCACTATCTTTAGCAGAGATAAGTAATTTTGGTAATTCTTTCTTTGTCAAGAATAGTAGAAAAGTCACCTATTTCTAGATTCTTCTATGGACACTAAGGCCATTGCAAAACATAGGTAGCACCTCAGGAGCTCCCAACAGGTGGCTAACTGCCACAGTTTTCTCCCGTATTAGAAATCTCTCCTATCTAATCTTCCTTGCATTTGATATAAGACAGAATGTTGAAAAAAGAGGTTAACTGTGGCCACTTGAATTCCATTTAACCCAACTCAATTACTATTCATATAGGATATCATTATGCTAAGCTTTGCTTCTTTCTTTCAGCTGTGATCAAATGGATGTGGCCGACCATTTAGTTGATAGGAAGAAGAAAATATTTTCCATTTTCAATTTTCAGAGTTGGCTAAATTATGCAATTACTTAAACAGACAAGTATTCATTTGCATCTTTTCTTTATCTGCATTCCTATGTGTGGGAAAGCAATCATTTTACACAGGACTTTATCTTCACTATGAAATACCACAAAACGTTGCCTGCCACAACCAAACCTATACGTACTCAAACAATACTGACCTTGGTACTGATTAGTAAATCTATGGTATTATAAAGGAAATACAACACATATTATTACACCTATGGAATTTTTTAAAAGCAATACAAAAAGAAATGGCATATAGTTGTCAAACTAACTGGATACTAGTGTTCGCCACAGCTACGACTGTAAGTGAATCACTTCTGACCACACTATTGATCAGCGATAAGGAACTTACCGTGGGGCTCTCTAGACCAAGGAAAGTCACACTGGGCTCCTAGCTCAAATAAGGTTTTAAATGCTTTATTACTTTTACAAAAACTATACCTTCTCTAAAGTGCACTCGACTTCATGCTTGATTAGTTTTACAAGGTCCAAGGTATATAATTTTTTGGTGAACATCTTTAATAATCGGTTGGAGACTCTTCGCCCTTAGGAAATGGAAGTCACATTTCCCCAGGCCAATATCCACTGCTGGCAACAGATGCATCAGAACCACCAGAACCAAGGAGATTATTCAATTCACATTTTAAGCCAGCCAAAGAAAATAGAGCTTTAAAAAAGCCCAAGTGTCCGAAGAGACTGTTTTGGCAAATTTGGTTACAAAAAATCCAAGTCATTAGCTTCTTAATGTAGAAGTCGGACTTTCCCAATGCACAATTTATTACTGGCAAAGGATTCACCAAGCTCTGCCAGTAAAAGGGGGGGAATTGTTGGAAAAGTGATCTATGTACACAATTCCAGTTAAGTTATAAAAGCAATATGTGATTTAGTAAAGGCCTGTGCTGCACTACTGTGACAACAAACATTAAATCAGAATCAATTATCTGCCACATTTGGAACACAACAGTATTACTCACCGAAAAATCTTGTGTAAAATTGCTTAAAAAGGAAAAAAAAAAATCAGAAAATGCCAGCAGGTGTTCCAGGAACAGTCATTAATAATGAGATCCAAATCTGGGGATCAATTAAATAGGTCATAAATCTAGAGAGAACTTCAGACTTCGTTTTATGTGTGACGAAACTGAAGCCTTAAGAGGTGACATGACCTGAACATGGTCACACAGGATAGTATGACAAAGCTCAGAAACTGTATCATGTTACATCCCAGAAATACAGAGTAAAGATCTGGGTGTACTCTTAGGCATTCAGATGTCTTACAGAAACAGCTCCTTTCTGGAACTGTAATCATTCTTGTATCTCCCTGAGGGTAGTAATCCAGGAGCAGACAGAAAAAGGTATGGAGACCAAAAAACAAGATGTTGCTTATTTCTCTGCGAACTGGTACTTGTGACATTTGAAAAACTCTGCTGGCTTATGTTCAAAGGAGTTTATATTTTAAGCGGTTTTAACTACCTAGGTTCTAAAACTGATTTGCAGGTTATGTGACAGTGAAGCAAAGCAAATATAAAAGCAGCACATTCCAGGAAACAACTAGATCCAAGAAAAGGCAGTTTTTGTGGCAGCTTAGGAAAAAAAGCCAAAAAGATTATAGTTCATTCATACTTAGGGAGCCTGAAAGTTTTTAAAAATCTGTATTTGTAATTTGTAGGATCTCCTATACATCTTCCCATCTGAAGTGAGTGATTGCTACATGGGTGGTCAGCAAACTTATATTAGCAGAAACATTAAAACGGCTTGAGAAACATTTGTCTACTCTTTATCTTACTAGAGAGAATAAGATGGGTTCTAAATAATTCAGAAAGGAAGCAAGAGAAGTGTTCATAAGAGGGTTGAGGGCCTAGTAAGTATTAAGATGCTGAAGGAAAGAATATTACATTTTGGAAAAAGATAAACTCAGCTTAAGTGGAATTATAGATGTAAGAGATGTAAGAATCTGGTTATGGGACAATACTCATTTTTAAATGATAAAAATATAAAGACAATGAAAAAATAAAAAAAATCTTATCATTATCTTTAGGAGCTAGCAGGATTTCTGACACTGTTAATTCTCTTTTGAGGGTATAGAAGTATTTTGGGGGGGTCTTAGAATAGATTTTTATACTGTTGGTATATAGTGATTTTTTCAGAATGACAGTTTTTTGTTTGTTTGTTTGTGAGAACATGCTAGCTTCCTTTTTGCTAGTAAAAGCAATTCCCCATCTAGAATGCAGGCTCCTAGAATTCAGCTTTGGTAACATGTAGTAATGTGTACAATGGGTGATAAACTACTCAAGACCATACCAATAAACGAAGTATAACTAATTTGATGAGTTATGCTGATACTGGTCTTTCTCTACATTAATAACTAAAACTAAATTTTGAGTAGTGGGTAAGCTACAAAAACTTTAGCCACCTTCTGAGGTAAAGAAAAATTGGGTATTTTAATAAAAATCTGTATCTTACTGGGAAAGTGAAACACTTTCCAGCACTGTGAAGGCAATGTGTAATGAAGCTACCCTCTAGAATTAACTGGGATTAGGTTCACCCTTATAGGAAGTGTTCATATTTGTTTTTCTTTCCTTTCATATTCCTCTGAACACTGTTTGTTCTCAGTCACACTCAAGGAACAGAACTGCCTTAGCAGAATGAACATCTGATTAGAAGACTAATATAGAAAATAGGAAGGCACTTCACCATCCTGAAGTAGAGAGACACAAAAGTATCTAGATTCTTCCCACGTCAATGGCAGAAATTGAAGGATTCAATGATACAGATTGTAATGGGTCTCTAATGACTCTTCTGTGAGGCATTTTCTAAAACAGGGTGACACTCTCATCTGTTCTTCCAGTTAGCATTACAGTTCCATGGAGATATGGATACAGGAAACACCACCAGCTATGCAGATGCTGCTGAAGAACAGTATTTTTGGTGAGGACTTATGACACTAAAATGATACTCCTGGGAAAGTGCGCTAAATGGTTTAGAAGAACCAAAAGATTATGTTTAGCAAAACCCACAGGTATGATCAAGGGGCTTTTAACTGAAGTCAAAGGGTAGAAGAGTCCTTGGGGCATAAAATCTGAATAGATATTTTTCCAAGGAAGATAGATGACCAACAGGCACATGAAAATATGTTCAATATCACTTACTATTAGGGAAATGAAAATAAAAAATATAAAGACGATGATGATATCACTGATGAAATCACAATGAGATATCACCCCACAGCTGTTAGAATGATTATTATCAAAAAGACAAGATTTAAGTGTTGGAGAAGATGCTGAGAAAGGGAACCCTCATACATTGTTGGTGAGATTGTAAACTGGTACAGCCACTATGGAAAACAGTATGGAAGTTCTGCAAAAAATTAGGAGTGTGATCTAGAATTCCTTTTCTGGGTACTTATCCAGAAGAATATGAAAACACAAATTTGAAAATATGTATGTTCTCCTATGTTCAATGCAGCATTACTTACAATAGCCAACATACAGAAACAAGCTAAGTGTCTATCAACAGATGATTAAATAGAGATGTGGTACATATACAATGAAATACTACTCAGCCATAAAAAAAGGGAAATACTGCCATTTGTGACAACATGGAAAGATCTTAAGGGTATTATGCTAAGTGACATAAATTAGATGAAAAAGAACAAAAACCATATGATTTCTCTTATATGTGGAATATATAACAAAAAAGTGAGATGAACTAACATGACAAAAATAAACCCATACATACAGACAAAAGAAAGGTGATAACCAGAGGCAAGGGCTATGGGGGAAGGGCAAAGAATACATGGTCATGGATGGAAACTAGACTTTGGGGGTAAGCACAAAACAGAGTATAGATACTGAATGATGATGTTGTATACTTGAAATTTATATAATGTTATTACCCAATGTTACCTCAATAAAAAATTAATTTTAAAAGTCCTCAATGACAAGAGAAAAAAATATCAGTGAAAGAACTAGCAGGAAATTAAGAAGAGATGTAAAAACAAAAAGAGAGGGAGAACAAGTCCAGTGGCCTAACATAAAAGTGCGTGTGTGTGCGTATTTGTATACAGCAAACATGAAATTTCAAAATAAGTAAATCTTAACACTTGGAAGAAATTAACGAGTGGGAACTGGCATTTGAAAGGCATGTCTTACAATGTTTTACTATGGAAGGAGAAAGATATCTATAAATCACTACATATCCAGATATATGGAAATTCTTGAACATGGAATAAAGGAACCCCTAACTGAAGCTAAAAAAAGGCAATCGTATCAGATGAAGCATTCTTTTTGGCTACCTCACCAGATGCAGGATCCAGATGCGTTTTCTGTAACATGTTGCAAACAAGTGCAAGGATTAAAATACAAACATGATGTAATGGCAGCTTAATTTTTGTCAAATCAGGGCATCTGATAAATTCCTATATGATGAAAATTGTACTGTCCAACAGATAGAGGAAGCACTGATTTAACTGTTTCACACTTACATTTGAACAAAGAGAACTGAATGATGATGCAGAAGTGACAGGAACTCTGGTAGTGACCGTGCCCAGGAAAGACGAAGACACTGTCAAACATGTAGCCTACACCTGTGGTTGGACATTTTCAGTCACTCATGATATACTTAGGAAACAGGAGACATGTTGGATTTATAGATGTCTCAATCAGAGTAATGACTGGCTGACTCATGACAATCATGAGAAAGTCCACTACCTGATCTATTCTTGGTTTGGTTCTACAAAATATTTTAGATCAGTAACTAGAAGAAATGGGAGCATTTCTATCTATTTTCAGGTGACACAAAGCTAGGAAGGAGAGTTAAAATCAGGGTAAAATAGTTTATTCAGTAAATACTGATTGAGCACCTTTATGAGCAAGTGTCCAAGTGAATACAAAGATGAATCAAGATATAGTTTTTCCTCTCATGATTTCCTTTGGGGAAATCAAACAGAGGAGATAAAATATGTGTAAATAATCACTGAATAGGTATGAAGCTGTATGTTTCATAAAAAATATAGATAACGTGGTTAGACAGGTCAATGATAGGAGATATTACCTTAGTTTCATGTCTTGGTGGGTTCAGAATCTGTGATGATTTGGAGGAAGTGTTCACAGGAACATGTTAGAGGAGTAGAATCTGGGCATGCAGTAATTAAGAGAAAGGGAATTTAGATTCAGAGGTGGAAAAGCATGGAGCTTCTATCGGGAAGAACTTGTGGTTTGGTATGAAGAATGGAATTCAGGACAGGCAGCAGTAGGAAACAAAAGTTGGGTAATATGATTCTGGGATCCAGGCTGGCACAATAAACTAAAAACAATAAAATTAAATTTAACTTGGATGGACTTGCCATTTTAAGATGGCAGTGTAAAGATGTTGCTCCCCTTAAAACTACCTCCAAACAGTGAGGCCCAAACTCCAATTTTAATGACTAAGAGGCATATATGAACCACAACAACATGGAAATTAGAAGCAGATAAAAGAATGGTTGATGACGTAGCACAGACAAACCAAGTCTAATGTGCCTGAAGAGGGACGTATCGCAAAGTAGCAGCACCTCCAGAACCCTGGAACCACTGAGGAATTAGAAGTACCCATAACAAAGGCAGAGGGGAGGTAAAGGACTGAAATCAGGAAAATTGGGTAAAAACAAGAAAAGCCTGAGGTGGAAGAAACTAAGCCCCTGCTCATACTCAGTGATGCTAAGCAAAAAGAATGGGCTGAAGCTAAAGTACCTCTATAGGATTTCTTTAAAAGTAATTATTTATTCTTTCTTAAATATTTCTAATAAAAACTTTTTAATGATGTTTAATATAGTTTGAAATATTTTTAAGCACTTCTTAATCAGAAGGACTTTTTTTAAGTATGCATGCTCTAGCTCGAAGTCCCAACATCAGAGATTTTAATTTAGTAGAGACTAGGAACTTGTATTTTGACAAAAAAAAAAAAAAAAAAAACCACAAACAAACAAAAAAAAACACTGAGCATAAAAAACAGAAATTTGTCACCAAAACCCAGCAAAAGGTAAAATGGCGTAGAGAAAAATACAGGCACGTTCATTCACTGTAAACATGTGGCAGGTATTGTTCCAGGAACTGGGAATGGTGCAGCACCTGAATAATCCCCTGCCCTCATGGAGTTTATAGTCCAGTTGAGGGAGATAACACAGTACGTAAGATTAGTAGCATTTCACCTATTACTGGAAGGTTACATGAAGAAAAATGAAGCAGGTAAGGGGTAAAAGGAATGAGGCCAGAGAGAAGGTAATACATGAGTACAGGTCTGAAGGAAGTGAAGGAGTACACCATGAAGACATCTGGGAAGTGTTTGAGGCAGAAGGAACAGCTGACACAAAGTCCTGGAGAGAGGAGACTGTCCATTTATTTATTCAAGGGACATCAAGAAGCCTAGCAGAGCTGAGCTGAGTAAGCAAAGATAAAAGATCAGGAAGGTAACAGGGGAGAGCTAAACTGTACAGGATCTCACGGAACTGTGAAGAAATGGAGGAGTGGTTTTTTTAGGAGTGGTTTTTACTCCTAGTGATAGAAAGCCATATGAATACAAAAATGAATATTTAAGAAGTAATTTAAATATACATATGTATACACACATATGATATATGTAATTCTGAAACACAATGGAATCAGTCTAAATAATAAAAATAATTTTAAGCGGTATCTGGAAACCTTAGCTGTCTAAATATAGATGATACCTACTACAGCACCTCAAAATAAGTGTTTAATAAATATCTGTGGAATAAATGGACAGTGGATTTATACAGAAAAGAAAAATAGGAGTTTTTAAAATTCTTTTAAAATCGGAAGTAATAAATGCATTAAGAATGTAGCAGTTATCCTAAGATACAGTCTTTTATCAAAGATGTCAGGGCATTTGTATAGAAGTCGATGTTCCTACTTCATACGTATTATACAAGAAGAAACTAAATAAAAAGGCTTCCAGGGTCACTCTGAAACCCTTCCTCTTTTGTTTGAAAGAGTCAAACACAGTTTTTAACAGCCCATATTTTAAGCTAGCTCAAGCTTTCCTGGGTTCCAGCTTTAAAAACTTATTTATCATGATTCATATCAAACTAGCTCTGCTTTATTCTTATAATAAAAGAACTTTGTATATTCTCATCCCAAAGTCTGGTTTGTTTTTTTTCTACAGACTAGACAGAGTCCCAGGTTTTGACCAACAACGAAGAATTCTGGAAGGGACAAACCCACTGCTTTGACACTCTCTCCGCCTACTGTCAACACTGCAGCTTCTAAATGAGCTAATCCACTCTTTCTGGTTGGCAGATACTATTTGTTTAAATTACTTTGCTGGTAAAGAATGCTTCGAGAGCAAAAGAGAACTGTTCTTCTTAGGTATTAGTACTTCCTTTGCCTGATAGTGGAATGGTACAAAAACATCATTTTTAATGGACAGAAAAACAATGGGCTGCTAGCTCCTTCAACCACTGCAACAGGACCTTTACAGGAATAGAAAGAAATTAGCTTCTGCTGTTATATACAACTGCAGATCACACCATGGCATCACACCATGTAATGATTTCCTAGAAAAAATATAAATTCTAAAATCATATAATAAATTAAAATCATTATGCTATATGGCTAAAAGATTATGCTCTCAGACATGCTTATTGATTTTGGAGAGAGGGAAAGGGAGGGAGAGATGGAGGGAGAGAAATAATGACGCAAGAGAAACATCAATTAGTTGCCTCTTGTATGTGCCTTGACCAAGGACGGAACCTGCAACTTTTCACTTTATGGGACAATGCCCCAACCAACTGAGCCGCACCAGCCATAAAGGGTGATTTATGCTGTTTTCCAAGAACCAAACCATTGATAGATAGAATTCAGAATAAAAATATACAAAAGCATTTTTTGCGCTACCATATGGGAATTAAGCTAAAGCCATAATGAAGAGTCCACTTTCATTCCTCCATCACTACATCCGAGATTTGCAATGATAACTGCATAAAGCAAGAAAATTTATGTAAATGTATATTAAGCTTTTAGTTTGAAGTGTGAGAACAATTTTAATTAGAAAGATCTGACTTTTGGTTACTTTTTTCCAGGGCATGAATTGAACATAGGAAAGAAGTAAGAGAGTAGAAAACTTGGTCACTCGGTTTAGCAGTTCTTCAGGTTAAAAAATAACAACGAAACCACCAGGGTTAAGAATTTCAAATGAGGCTCCTAGACAGAGAAGACAGACCAAATCAGCTTACCACTTGAACCATTTTGAGATATCTGGCATATCTTGGATCCTTGGCTACAGTTAAGATATTTTCTGCTGTTACTTCACTTTCCTGTGGTCCAGAGTCTTGTAAACTGTTCTGCTGTAGAGAGTATTACGTGTAAATCTTTAGACAATTCACAAAAGGGGTCCATCATGTTACTTTAAAGGGTTTTTTAAATAATTCTAAAGCAATCAATATCAGAAAAAAAATCATATTTCTAAATTTAAATACCAACAGTTTAATGATAAGATATATGATTCCAAATATTTATAAATATTTAAATATGATTTAGAGGAAGCTATATTTAACATTATTTTGTTCCTTAAAAATGAAAATATATTTATGGAATTAAAAAAATATTAGAATTCTGCTTTACTTTCCCAAGGGAGCTTATAAAAAAAGATGAGTTATTGGTGGGCATATTATTTTAATAAAACTTCTAATAAAGTTAATAAACCTATTCAATTTGTCTATTGTTCAACTCTAATGCACAATGAATCGATTTTCTAAGTGTCTATCATCTACACAACTGAATTCCTCATTTACAAAATAATCTTTTTCTAAATTGATATGGCCATTCTAACATCTCAGAAAGCAATGCCTAGAGAATCTGTGGAAGAAAAAACTCATTTTTCAAGCAAAATGATCTGGTTTTGTGTATTTCAGCTACTGATGGAACCATTAATGGTAATATTCTCCACGGAGTGGTGAAGATTAACTACTGACTACTACTCACAGTGAAGAATACTGGGGAACGGTCCCTTAGAGAGAAAGGCTTTCCTCGCGCAGGCGGCTGGCGCAGGGCTGTGCTAGCCGAAACCTGTCCAGGCTGCAGCCCTGCCCTAAGGGCAAAGCTTGGACTGTCTGTACAGTTCTTGACTTTTCTATCAAACTAAACATTTAGAATAAGTTTATTTTTGTGAATTCTCACTCATTATCTTATATTAACATTAATTTCCTTAACAGGATGAAATCAATTTCATGTCCACGTATCTGTGCTGAAATGTAGACAAATCAAGAAATATCTTTAAATATTCGGTTTTAAAAATATGAATGTGAATTACATATTAAGGTTTTTCCTCAGATAATTCAAATATATTTAAATCTGTCAAAAACTCTGAAGCAAATGAAACATCCAAAAATCCTTCGGGTTTCTACTGTCACATTAAGTGCACAAAAAGCAGTATGTGTGTGTATGTGTGTGTGTATTCATCTGTAAAATAAATAAATACAAAGAGCCAAAAACATTTAATTAAATGAAAAATGCAAACAAGACCCAAGTATGTTTTTTAAAAAAACTTATGAATAATAAACTCATACAAAAGTACATCAGACTAAATGATAATTACATACAGGCCCTCTGGATCTCAAAACTCAGCCATTAACTTTTGCCTAAGAATCAAGACCTCAACAAGGTTTAATTATGTCAGGTCTTACACCTTTGCTATTTGAATGACCCAATAAATCCTCTATCATATCTCTCAACTGTCCTTCATTTTATTCGCATCTGCACAATTGGATGTTCTATTGTGAATAATGATGAAATCTGAACCATGAAATTAAAGCTGCAGAAAAATCAGTATGCAAAGCTTGGATCTTTGACTCATATATAGAGATCGCAATGAATGGATGATTAAGAAAACGTGCATGATTGTCCTTTATCTGATAAGTTGACTGTTATGGTAATGCTATATTAAGCAATACTTAAGTCCATTTCAAAATATTTTACAAAAATATACCAATTAATAACAATGGAGAAGAAATGTTGATTTGGTATTAAGAACATAATAAACAGTTATTTTATTAAACTAATCAATATACACCTTTACCACATTTTCAAATTCAGGAAGCCAAGAGAACTTCATAAATCCTCCAAATGAATTAATATACAATTTAAAAATAAAACTGCCAGAGATATATCAGCTTATTTTGAATTTTAGAAAATTTAGCTGTTGATCACTCATAATAAGTTTTTTGAGACCTTAAGTAGGCAGGACGAATACAACTGTGTAAGTTTTAAAAGGCATATTATAGATGGCATTCATAATAACACCTGGAAAAATTAATATTCAAAGTTATACAAATACACTTAAAACTTTATAGAAACATACGACAGCTAGTATCCACTCTTCTAGGTAGAGTGCAAACACTTTTTAAATTTTTATATGTCTTGTTTTAGAAAAAGGGTGGTCCATATTTACTGAAAGGGCCTATAAACTCAACAACATCTGGATTTCCTCTTGCACATTATACATATTCCAATGATCCTCATAATAGAATTTTCTATATTAATGAAATGGATGTTAAATTTTCTAGTACCTTATTGTTAAGTAAATGGCCATCTAATTCATTACAAAAATCCCTATCTAAATATATGGCTCCTCCTACAGTGCCTCACACCACATGGGTGCAACACATGTAATGAATTCAGCACAGGTGACAGAAGCAGGGTGGTGCCGCAGGTAAGAGCTATGACTTTTGGCACCAGATTGCCTGAGTTAAAATTCTAGCTCTTACACTTACTGTTTGACCCTTAGCAAGTTACTTATCCTCCATGTACCTTAACTGACGTACCTGTAAAGTAGAAATGATGACAGAATTTACTTTGTAGGGCTGTTATGAGGATTAAATGAGTTAATGTATGGAAAGCACTTAGAAGTATGCCTGGTTCATGTAGCACCCTTTACATGTTAGTCATTATCACCATGGTCAACACAATAATGATCTAAAAAATATCACGTGAAAAGTACCTCCAGGTACAAATGCAGAATTCCATAGAGATAGGAAGTCTACGTGTTCAGTATTAGTTGGTAGAACACCAAGTTTGGGATGATTTTATTTTGAATTTTAATACCTCAGTAAGATGCACTAGAGATTATTCTCAGTCAACTTTAATTTCTTGAAATAAAAAGTAATACGTAATTTAAACTTATACAGAGAATAAATGGACATTAAGGCTTGAGAACCAAATGTAAAATCCAAAACATACTTTTTAGACAACTGGTATTTCTTTGATCAGTACCTCTCAAATTTCAAGAACCTACTAATCACCTGGGGAACTTGTTAAAATGTAGATTCTGGTTCAGCAAGTCTGGGGTGGAGCCTGATAGTTCTAACAAGCCCCCAGGTGATGGTTGTTCTGCTGCTGGTCCTTGGAGCAAAGGTTGAGTAACAAGAGGTTAGATGATGCCATGGAATTACTCGTCAATTATATTGTGTATGACAAAGGCATTGAGGTTATGTAAGAACATGTCAGAATGTTTCAGATGCGCCATGGATTACACAGGGATGAAATGACAAGATGTCTGGGGTTCACTATAGCAAGTGATAAAATAGAAATGAAGGCAATGGCCGCAAAATCTTAATCGGTGACTCTGGGTAATGGGCACTTGGACATTCCTTGTACTATTTTATTATTGTGTATGTTTGGAAGTTTTTAAATATTTAAAAAGAACATTTCTTATAAGAACTTAGTAAAAATTTCCATAGTGGACCCGAAGGAAATAATTATATTCAAGATTTTTCCTAGTCCTGTACAAATCAAGTTGCTTTGTCACAAGCAAAGAAAATATTAACTTCGGGAACCCCTTCAAAATAACAACAACAACAACAACAACAAAAAAAAACCAGTTAATTTTTTTCAAACTTCATTTCCTATGTTAAGACTTTAAAATGTTACTATTCAAAGTTTTATACTTTTATTTAACTTCTTCCATCCAATATGCTGCCTGGTGCAACCAGAAGATGTGCTCATGTTCCTTGGAACTTAAATACTTACCTGTGATTGCTCTGAAGTGGTTTCAGCATGTGATTCACTTGTGATACTGGCGACACTTACAGGACATACTTCACATGTGACATCATCTAGGCCTGGGATAGATGACAACTGAGAAAAGAAAATTAACTTTGGTATACGAGGATAACATTAGGTACTTAAACACTCTAAGTTTCTAGGTGTGTGTTTTAAATAGCTCTCTTATGTTTTTAAGCCTGTAGAAACAAATTTATAAAAGCTCGTTTTTGGTGCTTGAAATTCTCCATGCCACCAACTATTTAAAAAGGGAAAGTCATTAATAAATAAAATATTCTTGAACAATTTTTTACAAGTCTAATTCAGCTTATAACCCTTTTTTTTTTTTTTTTTTTTTTAAACCAGGAATTACTTTGAAAATATAAGAAATCCTAGTGTAAGGAATGAGAGCGTGGGCTTTGGAGTCAGTGCCTTTGGGTTAGGTCATAAGCCACGTGACCTTGTATAAATCTCTGTTATGCCTCAGTGTTCTCACCTGTAGAGTGGGGATAAAAAATCCTTACCTCACAAAGGCGTTGTAGAAAGATCATTACTAAACATTGTAAAAAAAGTGCTCGGTAGCACATTTGAACTTTCAATTATTTGAGAAATGGCAAAACTTTTGTCTTCACCTTTTAATGTCTGACACAGCTCACTCTTTTCTTTCTTTAAACATTCATCTTCGAACGTTACTAAAATGTGTTATTTTTCATGCACAAAAAAACGGGCATGCTGTCAGAGGTCAAGCATGCCACGTTAGAGGTGCAAGGTCCATGCAAACCCTCTTTTCTGATTTCATCTTGGTATCAATGATAAACATTTGTCAAATGTTTGGCTAATTTTGGAGATTAACTCTATGACCATGGAAATAATTAAGGTTAACTTGTCCATATAGTAACTTTACTTGTGACCTTGGGCTCTGACTCAAGAATTCCCCAAACATGAAAAAAAGACACATACTCATAATAAGGAATAATGAAAAGACCACTGGTAATGAGAACCGAAGCAGTGCTTTTCATTGGGAACTGCTGACTGACGGCGGTACTTAGCACAGTGGCGAGGGCCCAAACAGTTTCAAGTGGGTATGGCAGTTAGAGTTTCTTGAATATGTTCAAGGCCAGGTATCCTAAATTTCCCAACTCAGAGAAATGTTCTGAGAGAAATATAGTGGCTGAAGTCTACAAGAAGACGTAAAAGTACAAACTAGACATCCTGATCCTTATGCTAAAGAGCTCAGTCATTTTACTTCCTCATAAATACTTAGTATTTTTGGGGGTTAATTTTTTTGATAAAAGGACAAAGTCACAAAAATATAACAGTGTCTTTATTACTTTACAGACAGAAGAAAAAACCCAAATCTGCAAGCTTTCAAATCAAAACAATGTTCTATTTTTACTAGTTATCTTTTGTGATTTCTGACATCAAAATGCATATTCTTCATTAGTATTTAATATATTTGCAAATACAAAATGGCTGATATTAACTCCAAATTCTGCTCTGGTGACATCTCAAGTTTATAATTTTTACTGTGTTATCAAATAATTACTATTAACATAACTGATAATCTTCCATCAAATGAAGTAAACTATGTAACAGCTCTATTTGTTAACATGTTACTCATATTATGCTTTTGACTAGGATAATGAAAGAAATCTCATCCCATGAGTACATTTAAACAGACTCAAGTTTATGAGTATCTTTCCGTTTTTAATTGTAATGAATAAAAAAAAAAAAAAACAAGTAAAAAACACTGTATTACCTCAGGATACAAGAGCTGAGTTTATTTCATTCTCAAATGCAATTAAAGTTAAGTATAATTGAGACAGTTGATAAGTATACAGCAAAGTTGATATTCTAAATTATTCAAGATACAAACCTTTGCATCTAAAATATTGAGTGTTGTTTCAATTTGTTGGATACGAAGGGAAAGGTTGGCCAGTTTCTGGAAAATATTAGAAACAAAAGAATAAATTCTGATTAAAATAAACTATTAAGGATAAAAAGGGTAGATTTGAAAATAATAAGAGCTAAGGTTTAAGTATTTGTCATTTTCTACTATACAACTTTCTTATTTACATGAATAGGAATAGGAACTCAAGTATTCTATTTTCATCAGCATGCTTCACATTTTTTTAAAAACTGTACTCACAGATAAGAAGTGCATTTCTAGCCTTATCAAACTCATTATCAGAGCCATAATCAATATTGGGGATCAGAATGAAAACTTATCCTAGGACAGAGTTTCTGTTCACTGCTGCAACCCTAGCGCCCAGAGCAGTACTTGATACTTAATAGGAGCCTAATAATTATTTGTTGATGAATGAAGAAATTCTTCACAGAAAACAAGAATAAAAATTAACACAAGGTAGCCTGGAACAGTTTGCCTTTATAAATTACTTAAACAGGTAAGTATATACCATTAGTCCTATATTCAAACTTTTCAAGTTTGAAGAGTAAAAGGAGATGAAGTTGAAAAGTGAGTTCATGTTGGTGAGAATTAAAACAAACAAACAAACAAAATCAGAGTTCTAAAAAAGCAAAAGGATTCAATCCACCATCAAAATCTCAGATAAACTAGACCAAAGGCTTATTACACTCCAGTTACTCTGTTCAATTATCTGTCGATCTATCATTGCCACAGTAAAGTAACATCACAAAACACAATCCATGAGAACATTTATTTAAAGCTCCCTAATCCTAAACATTATTATTATTTAGTGACACAGTGCAAGGGCAGCTGGCCACTTCACAATTGGCAGATATGCTGCATTTTGACTGCTTTCTGGGATATTATCAACATCCCAAGTTATAAGCAGATTTTAACACGCCCAGAAATGGTCATTCTGCCCACATTTAGAAAGAGAAAAAAAATGGAAAGCCAGCACCAAGTAGTTAGTGCTTCTTCACAAAACACCATTTTTAAGATGAGCATCTTGGTATCTACAAAGTTGTAATTTAGAAATAAAACATCAGAATCTAGTTTTAATAGCATCCAAAGCTAGTTTAACTTTGATTTCTAGGATCTGTTCATAGAAGGCTTTTATATAAGTGTAATACAGGTTTATAAAACACCATATGGATGGATTCCTCTCCAAATTATAGGATTATAGGTGTTTTCCTGAAAATCATGAAAATTAAAGTCTGGCCAGCTGAATCAATCTTTCAGTTCACTAGAGAAGCTTATTAATTGCAGAAATCCTAAATCGAATTAATCTGTAAACTGAATGTAATTTCTAACTTATTTTAAAATGCATACATTGGTTTTATGACAGTAAATGAACACAAAAAAGAAACAAAAAGATGAATTAAAAATTAATCTTTATGTTTTAACATATTTTATATATGTATTCTAAGCCGTAATCATCACTGTAAACATGTGGCTACTTACTTATATATCATTTGAAATCTCACACCAAATGTATGAAGTAGAAACTATTATTATGATGACAACTTTCAAGCTGAGAAAACTAAGTCTTCAAACAAGTAGAATATTCTGAACTCAAATACTGCAACTCCAGATACTGTTTTTCAAAGAATTTGACATTGTTCTGAAAGAACTGTGCACTGTTAAAACACGATGCCATAGTTGATGATGTGTCAGTGTGGACTGTCAAAGATGAACGCTGACAACCGTACCCTCCTGATGGTGGGCACTGACACCAGGAAAGGTCGTGTGTGTGGAGGCTAGGGGTCCGGGAGCGCACGGGAACTCAGTGCTTTCTGCTCAATGTTGCTGGACACCGAAAACTGCTCTAAAAAGCAAAGCTTATCAATTCAAAAAGATGGAAATTCCCAAGGATTTCATAGAGAAAATTTTCGGTATTCAAAGCTAATAAATGACCGATCCATTTCTTACTATGATGAAGATGATACTGTGTTAAATAAACACAGGGAATTAAATTTTTCTGATCAAATGTTTTCCTAAAACATTTTCTGTTTATCTATAATTATTTAAAAATTGGTATTCAATTCTTTTCAGGGTTAGATCATAAAACTAAACTGTTCTTCAATGAGTAGTCAATGATTCATATTTAAAAATTGGTATTACATTTTTTCAGCTTTAGATCATAAAACTAAACAGTCCTTCCTTCAATGAGTACTCAATGATTCATACAAGATAGGCTAAGGGTTGAAATACAAGTTCTAGGAAACAGGAAATAAGAATGAAAATGTTCATTTGGAAAATTACTTGTTGATAAGGAAGATTAAAGATGCTTGGGCAAAAAGGTTATACAGTCAGCACGCCATGCCTGCAGGTTCTGTATCCTCAGATTCAAACCATCAACAATCAAAATGTTCAGGAAGAAGTCGTGCTGTTGCTGACATTCACTAAGTATTAGTTAGGACTACAACGCTTGTATCTACTATATAGGTACCAACTTTTGTTCTTGTCATTATTGCCTAAACGATATAGTATAACAACTATTTACAGAGCATTAGGTAGTTTAAGTAATCTAGAGATAAGTTAAAGAGTAAAGGAGGATGTGTGTAGGTTATTTGCAAATACAACACCATTTTATATAACGGACTCGAGGCTCCCCAGATACTGGTATCTGTGCAGGTCCTGAAATGAATCCTCTGTGGATATTGAGGGGTGACTGTACCTTCTGAGACAATAATTCTCATTTTGTTTTTTTGGATGCAGATTTGTGTAGTATGTCAATCTTTGGCTTTGGCAGTCATTTTGCCTACTTCCATCTACTTTATCAAAAACTCGCCAAAATGAAATGACCTTTTTTAAAAAAAATAAAACAAGATTATGTGATTTATGCATACAAGACATTGATAAACATCAATATATTTTAATTTATATCTGAACACCCTTGATACCTAATCTAATAACCATAATTGTGAAGTACAGTTGTCCGCCTTATCTGTGGTTTTATTACCTGTGGTGAACCATGGTCTGAAATATTAAATGGAAAATTCCAGAAACAAACAATTCATAAGTTTTCAATTGCCCACCATTCTGAGCAGTGTGATGAAATCTTGTGCTGTCCTTCCCAGGATGTGAATCATCCCTTTGCCCAGCGTATCCATGCTGGGTATGCGACTTGACTGCTCATCAGTTAGTGGCCGTCTCGCTTATAGGACTGACTGTCACGATATTTCAGTGCTTGTGCTCAAGTCATCCTTATTCTATTTAAAATGGCTCCAAAGGGCAAGAGTAGCGATGCTGGCAATTTGCATGCCAAGAAGCTATAAACTGCCTCCTTTAAGTGCAAAAGTATGCATGTACTGGGAAAACATAGTAGGGTTCAGTATTATCCACAGTTTCAGGTACCCACTGGGGTCTTAGAAGGTATCCCCTGTAGATAAGGGGAGAACCACTGTGTAAACAAATCTGAAAAAAATATAATTTAATTAAAACATCTATAATTTCTCATAAGAAATGTTCAACGTCACTCATTAGGGAAGTTAAAATCAAAACCACAATAAAATATCACCCCATACCTGTGAGAATGGCTATCATCGAAAAGACAAATAGCAAGTGTTGGAGAGGAGGGGGAGAAAAGGGATCCCTCGTACATTGATGGTGGGAATGTAAACTGGTGCAACTGTGAAAAACAACATGGAGGTTCCTTAAAAAAGTAAGACTAGAACTACCCATGTGATCCAGCAACTCCACTTCTGGGTACTTATCCAAAGAATATAAAAACATTAATTCAAAAAGATCTATGTATCCCTATGTTAACTGCAGCATTACTTACAATAGCCAAGACATGGAAACAACCTAATAGTCCATCAGTGGATGAATGGGTAAAGAAGATATGGTGTATATAGACACACACACACACACACACACACACACACACACACACACACACAGTGGAATACTACTCAGCCATGAAAACAGATGAAATATTGCCATATGTGACAATGGGGATGGATCTAGAATCCAGAAAGGGAAGGTACTGCTTATTTCATTAAGCTTCATCTGACATGTAAGCCCAGACATTGTAAAAGCAGCTGTAAACATATGGCAGTAAAAAGGATTCAAAGCAAAACATTATTTGAAGATTAAACCCCATGGTAGGCTTAAAAATTGGATGTAGAAGATAAGCACTGTAAAGTTTTTTAGATTATGTGCAAATTCTAAGCACTTTTGCCTGTACTTAAGATTTTAAAATATTTTTTAAATGATTAAAAACCCAGTATTCTAGGTATAAGTCTGAGTCAGAATAACACATCTGACTGTCCTGTTTATAGTGTACCTTTGACTTTACAATTAACTATAAGGTTCAATTTCTGCTGAGCTTTTTCTGCAGTATGCATAGAACTTGCACTGTGCCCCTCCCCCCCATTTAAACTTGCAGTCTCTATAAGATTTTGCTGATTAGGGCCAGAATAGAAATGCTTACTGGGGATTTATGAAGGAAGAAGAGATGACCCTAAGTAACTCTGTAAGTTGGGTTTGATTCAACTACTTTTCTTTCTGTGTTCTAACTTCTCTCCTATCCTGGTTCTAGTCATTAAAGTTACAAAGTAGCCTGGTATCCAGAAGAAAGCTTTTAAAAAGTCAAGTTCTTTACTTTTCTCTTTGTTTAGAGTACTCTTGAGAGAACTCTAAAAACCAGTTTAGTGATGACGAGTGCCCCAACAATTTATTTGAAATTTAATGTCAGGTTTGGTTTAGCAGTGACTGAAGTTGCTACAGTTTCAGTTTAGTTCAAACCAGGTTATATGATAAACAAAAACAACAATGATAAAAAAATAAAATAAAATAACAGGTCCTCCCCCCACCCCAGTTCGCTTCCAGTTAAATATTAACAGAATAGTGAGACATATTTGCTTTTTCCAGTTAATAGATCAAAGTTGGAATCCCAGCTCTGCTACTTCTGGCTGTGTATGGGAAAATTAGAGCAGCTACTGCAGCTATAAATACTATGAACTCAAATGTATGTTGAATGAGTGAATGGATGACTAAGCTAATGATTTAAAGCTCTCTACATGTTGGTTGCTGTATTTCTAAAAGAGAAATCTGGACCTCTACCAAAAGGCTGGGCTGTGATGATTAAATACATATAAAGCATTTACAACAATGCCTAACAGAATAAGCACACAATAAATATTAGTTTTTGTCATTACACCAAGCAAACAGCCCACAACTATATCCAAACTGTTGAAATATGGATTGTAAAAAATGAGTTACAGTCAAACTAGATTATCATTAAGGAGAAAAAGGCAATAAACATTTAAATTTCAGGACTTTTTGTTCCAGTTTTGTGTCTAGAGTTCAAGGAAGAACTAGGGAACAGTGAACTAGTCAAAACAGTTGAGAGGAAGTTGAAGAGGAACAGAAATGGAGAAAAGAATGAATCATGAGGCTCTGATAATTCATAACCAGTCACTAAATAAGAGAGGATTGTTGTAAATAATCCTCACTCCGCAGAAAGTGCAAATCGTCAGGCACCACTACAGAGGTGAGGGACTGTCATTGGCCCAGAGCAGCTCAATCAGGGTGCTTTCATAGGTGTGTTTGCTGGTTGTTCCCAGTTTTATTTTTTAACTGGTGATGAGAAGTATAGGGATGATTTGCTCCTCTATGCTAACAATCCTGGAACAGTCCGTCTCTCTCCAGATACCTCTCCACCCTACCCTGACATAAAACATGAAGGAGTACATCCTTGGCTAACTGCTTTTTAGTCAGTCAATGCCATATCCCACCTAGGGATGCAGCATTGCAAGATAGAATCCAGGGAAGCAAGCACCTAGTCTCTGGGCCTGTTGGATAAAATATGTTGAATTGAGTATCTTACTCCATCAGTTATTATCTCACTTCCTTTATGCTTAGAAAACTGAAGAGATTTGATAACTAGTCAAAAACAGCAGCTGGAATCTACAAGTGAAAAGTTTTCTTGTCTCCATGCAATTTTTATTAATGATAACACATCTTACAAAAAGTCTACTTGCTAAGGCTATACTTACATCAAATATGATGCAGAATGAACAGAATACTATTTATTTAATTTGCTCATCTGTGAATTATCTAATCTTACCCCTTTCTCCTTTCTTAACCCCAATTTCAACCTATTTTTCTCCCCACTTTCTTTTTGCCTTTTTCT
Source organism: Glossophaga mutica (assembly GCA_039655065.1). Classification (NCBI taxonomy): domain Eukaryota; kingdom Metazoa; phylum Chordata; class Mammalia; order Chiroptera; family Phyllostomidae; genus Glossophaga; species Glossophaga mutica. Next base: position 15,394,016 of record CM077304.1, on the reverse strand, counting down.
TTTTTCTTTTTTTTTTAAAGCCAGGGATCCCAGGATCTGGCACTTAATCTTTAATTGGATACTTAATCCTCACTTCACAAGTCATTTTTTGCAGACAGTGTTTTTATTTCCATAATATTTGATGCCAACGTTATGTTTCTAGGCTACCTTCTTTAACCATTTTTTTGATCAAGGAATGCATAATAATTTTAATATAAACTAAAATAATGTGTACCTAAAAATATAAATCTTTGGGATAAGAGAAACAGCCAATTTGAAAATAAAAAATGCTTTCAACTGTGATATTTTGGAATTCCTTTTGTTCTCTTTAACCACAAAAAGACTTCCTGAAATATTTCACAAGGTCCTCCGCAAAATTCAGCAGAGGTAGGGTACAGGATTGACGGAACAGAATCAAGGAGGATTTCAAGTTTGTTAACATAACTGAGGGACAAGGTCATGGTTATGGGAATAGACTATGTAATTCTTGTTTTACTCATTTGCTGACTTCAAAAGTGCAAAGTGATTTCTAGGCTGCTCATTAAATCACCATAGCAGGACCTACCTCCTCACAAACCGTAGAAAAGCGGTTGAGGAACTGTATAGTGTGCACCACAAACTGGTTTAGAAATGCCACCGTTCTTTTCTGTTGAATAGCTGGCACCTGTTATGTAAAAGAAATGCGTAATTCGTACAGGAGGAACATACACTGCAATCCCTTTGGTATTAGTAACAACGGGTGTTTTGCTGTGTGATGAGTCCCTTGAAGTACTTTGAAGAGCACTTGTTTTCCTAAACGGTGGGGGTGGGGGGTTCAAAGATGATACAGACTGCTGAAGTTCCAGAACGGGCTCTAGACTCACAAGTAAGAACTGCCGGGAAACACCACACACATAAACACACAAAAAACTTCCGGGCCGAATAAAGGAGGTAGTGTTAGAGGGAGCTCTCGGCCCCTGTCGCCAGTGAGTCACCCTTGAGCAGGCAGTCTCGTGACACGGGAAGCGAAGGCTGGGAGAGGCACACTGAGCCTTTAAACAGCTCTGGAGGGTCCCCTTTTTACGGTGAACTGTGAGGCTCTCCCACCCGCGGCCGGCAGAAGCCCCGGGTCGGGGACCGGGTAGGGGATGGGGAGACGGAGTCTCCCTGGAAACCGGCGTCCCTTCACCATCCTCCTCCCATTTCACCGGAAGTCCAAATCCTTCTTTTACAAACCTTGGTCAGGTCTATGCCTGACCCCATGAGAGGAAGCCCGTCCTCATCCATCTCTTCAGCGGGCGGGGTACCCAGGGATCACCCACAAACCCCTCCCCAATGTGGCCCATCCGACTCCGTATTAACGTTTCAAGATCTCCCCACGTCCCCGCCTCTTGGGCCCTTCCCACCGGAAGGAAACGCCTCCGCTCGCCAATCACTTGGCGGTTACCGGAGAGACCGTCCCGTCGCGTAGCATTCTGGGATTGGTAGTTCTAGGTCCAGATCGTAAGGTCCGACGAAGGGGCGCAAGGTGTACTGATGCTGCAGTTCTAGCAGTAAAATGTTTCAAATGTGGCAAAAAGGAAAAGTAAAAAAAATGTGGTCCGTTTGTGGTTATCCCTGGTTAGCTGTCTGTTATATAAATAACTCATGCGTTAATCAGATAGGTCATTTGTTAATGAAATATATATATTTTCCTACTGCTAAATATCAGATACTCTGCTAGGGCCGTAAGGGAGTACAAAGATTGAATCACATTAAGACTTCCGTGCTTTATGTCCTGAAGGAGAAAATAAAACTTGTTTCCAAAAGTCTTTAAAACATGAAATAAAATGTCAAATGCTACTTGGGAGGCAGAGAACTGATGGAAATGATATACACTTAGAGAGATCATGAAAAAGGCGCAACGCACACCTGGAAAGAACTTGGCATCTGGGATTTGAACATCTTGGTTCAGATTTTGTGCAGTCTACTAGCTATTTGACGTAGGACAGGTCACCAAACCAAAAGTTGAACCTCTTCTACCAGGTACCAAGCAAGATGCTTAGTCCTGAAAAGATGAAGAAAATAGTCTCTGCCTTCAAGAAGCTTATAGTCCAGGGCAGACGTGCAGCCTAGAAGTGCTGCATCTAGGCAGACAGGCAAACAATACTGAGAAAGTTGTGCGCGTGCGTACAAATGTGAGTGCACACCCACACAGATGCAAAGTGCACTGGTATCGTAGATAAAAGGTGCTCCTAAATCTGATGAGAAAACCAGAGAACGTAGCTTTTTAGCAGACCCTGGAATGCGATTAGCCAGGCAGACAATTTCGGTGGAATTTTGTACAAAGGCATAGAGGTATGAGGGAATATGGTATGTAGGCAAGGGAAATGGTTAACTGTTAGGTTCCGTGGAAGCAAAAAAATCCCAGAAGTGGAGAATGGTTGCAAAAGAGGCAGAAGTAGACAGAATAGCTCATTAAGGCCCTTTTGTGCCAGATTTAATACTGTAAGTCCATGTTTCTCTAAAGTGTGAGTAATTATTTGGGAGTAGGTGGTACTTCTTACAATGAACATTCCAGGAATCACCCTTAGATAAACAATCAGGACCTATGGGGATGAGTCTATAAATCTGCATTTTAACCAATTTTCCTCTCCACTCCCAATTATTCTGAACCAAAAGGTTAAAAAGTTACCTCTATAGGTGATGGGAGCCATTTAAAAATTCTGAGCAGAAGAGTGACATGATTCACATTTGTAGAAAGGCTACACAATGCCTAGCACATAGATGTGTAATAAAGACGGAAACAGAAAAGTTGAGAGTATTTGTTCACATAGAAATGGGAAGGAGAAATGAGGAAGAATAGGAATCCATTAAAAAAACACATCTCTTCATGTCTATAATTATGTCTATATAATCTCTTCATATCTGTGATTGAATATTTCACTTTTACTCTTCATTATCTATTGAGCACCTTCCATGTTCTAAATACTGTGTGTACTAGTGCCACAACTATAAAAAAGATAAACATTGTGACAATTCTAGGCATCTGTTTTTTATGTTTCTTTTCACCTGGATAAAGTCCACACGAGGAAGAAATTTTACAATAGGCTATAAATTAGTTGGGGCAAGGATTATCTTCTTACGATTCCTCAGTACCAGTCACTCTGATTTCCAATAAATAATCATTAATAATTTTAATACACAGTTTTGAGGGCTTACTATGATCTAAGATTGTACCAGGCATTGAAGAGTTATTCATCCACAGATACTCCCTACTACGTGCCAAGCAGTGTTATATGAACCTGGGACACAGCAGTAAACAGAACAGACAAAAATTCTGCCTTCATTAAGGTAAATAGACAATACATAAGTGAGCAAACAGGCATTAAGTAGCTCACGGTCAGGGTAGGGCGGGAGAAAAATGAAGACATTAAGAGCTAAAAGATAAAGAGATACAGGCTAGGCTACAGTATGCCCCAAATAGGAGCACCTAGCTCAGACTGATGAAATCAGGCATAGCTTCTTGGAGGAGCTGATGTCTTAACTGAATTTGGAAGACATAAAAGTTAGCAAGGTGAATAAGGGGGAGGAGCACTTCACAAAGAGGAACAGCATGTACAAAGGTACTAGGATTTGCACCCCAGAGATCCACGTGCTCCAGACAAGAGCACCCTTTTCCTGGCCTTCACACAACCTTTGGTAGGAGTGAAGGCTACCACCTGTTCTTTTGCAAACCTGCCTGCTTCTGCCCAGCTTCTGACCTCCTTTTCTGACCACTCCCCAACTCCTAGGCCTTTCCTCTGGGTTTGAGATTTGAGTCATTAACAAAATCCTCATTTCTCAACCTCTTTGATCATTTTCCTCTTCCAGTTGAATTGTGACTGTTGAGGATACAGCATCCTGTTCAGCCTGTGGTTCTTTTCTCACCCATCCTCCTACATTGTTAGTAGGCCAGGAGGAGGGGTAGGTGTTCCCTTTGCTTCTCCTTGCTTCCAGATCATTGTCTCCTTTTCCCATAAAAACACCCCAGGAGTGTGAGTTCATGCTATCAGATACAAGGCAGTATCTTGTAGAAGTCATCTCCAGTCTCCTGGGTTACTCTCATTCATTCCTTAAAGTTCTTAGTTTTTGGCTCACTGCCAGTTTCTAACACTACTCCTGTCATAATTCTTGGAGTATGAGTATCTACAGAGATCATCTTTCTGGTATCCTAATCTCTCAATTTCTCCAACTCTCCTCCAGTGATCTTGTGCCCTACCCTTAATGTTTCACGCAACTTTTTAATTGTTCTGACTTTCGGAACTTCCCTCAGAAAGTTGGATTGTAGGGTTACATCCTTTAGGCTGGAAACTGGATCCCTCTCTAGAAAGCTACTTTAAGAGATTCAAAGATATTTACAGTTTGGGGCCCCAAAAGAACAGCAGGTAGCTCAATGAGAAGGTTGGGAAAAGGCCTCAGTTGCATTTATAACCATGAGTTTTATTTTTTTAATTTAAATTATATTTTATTGCTTATACTATTACAGTTCCCCAGTTTTCCCCCTTTGCCAGCCTCCACTCAGACCCCCGCCCCCTGGGGCAATCCCTACACCACCGTCCATGGGTCATGCATTTATATATATTCTTTGGCTACTGTATTCCGCTACATCCCCATGACTATTCTTCAACTGCCAATTTGCATTTTTTTAAAATACATTTTATTTATTTTTAGAGAGAGGGGAAGGGAGGAGGAGAGGGAGGGAAACATCAGTGTGTGGCTCCTTCTTGCATGCCCCTCACTGGGGACCTAACCCGCAACCCAGGCATGTGCCCTGACTGGGAACTGAACCGGAGATCCTTTGCCTCTCAGGCAGGCCCTCAATTCACTAACCCACACAAGCCAGGGCACAATGTGTACTTCTTAATCCCTCCACCTTTCCCACCCCTGCTCCTAGCAGGTAACCACTGTACCCATGAGTTTTATTTATTTTATTGTTTCATACATTACTTTATTGTTGTTCAATTACAGTTGTCTGCACTTTCTCCCCACCCCTCCCCCCAACCCCATCCAAACCCACCTCCCTCCCTTGCTTCCACCCTCCCTCTTGGTTTTGTCCATGTGTCCTTTGGTTTTAATATATGCAGGCGACTAAGTGACAACAGAGAGGCTAATGACATTGAAAGAATTTATTGCTTACATTTCCCAAGAGAATGGGGCAAGCCATGCCACACAGGGTCACGGGGGAACGCTAGATTTTGGTTCGGAGGCAGACAGAAGCAGGAGCCGGGAAAGCCTAGGGCAGAATCTTTATTGGGATTAAAAAAATTTTTTTTTTGGTGCGAAAGGCAAGGCAAGGCAGGGCAGGGCAACCAGTTGAAGACTGGCTAGTGTGAATGATTCTGGAGGCCTTTGGAATAGAGGGGCTGTCCCTAGCTATCTGTGCCTCACTCTGGGTTGATTTAGGGTGGGGGAAATATTAGTTTGGTGTCCGAAAAGTTATGTAAGGTAGTCGGGGGTATAGGTACCCCTGCTTTTAAAAGTTCTTGTTATGCCACTTGGCTAACTGAAAGAAATTCAAAGAGGATTGTAGCTTTCGTGAAAAGAGGCAACAAAGAAAAATAGTGTTGTTGGTTTTGCAGGGAACCAGTAGGGCAATGTGCACCGCCAGCCTCCAAGAGTGGCCCCACCAGGCTCCTTTTCCTGGGAACAACACTCAGCATCTCAGCATCAACATGCCATAGTTTTGAACTGTCTGTGCCCATTTGTGCTTCTCTCAAGTATTCTGTTCATCCCTTAGCATGAGATGCCCTAAGGTACCAAAAACCAAACCAAAACAAAATAAACCCAAACGACACCTAAGAGAGCTCATAAGGGTGTCACACTTAGCATAAAACTGGACAGAACCAAGCATTTGGGTCATAGTGAACAAAATAAAGGCATTGTCCGTGCATTGAACTTTGGGTCTGAGAATGCTTAAAAATTTTTCCGTATGAGTGAATGGTAATTGCTTCTTCATTTCACACCATCTCAGCCTATGAAAGGTTTTCATAGGAACACTCTACTTTCAGATAGAGGAAACCTATAATGGGTTAGGGGCTGGTTGGTTTGCATATAAAAATGTGCTTAGAAGTAAGTTTTACTATCTTTAGGAATTAGCTAGCCCTGGGAGAGGTAATCTCTCCCAGGGTCTACAAGGCCACAAATGCCAGATATTTGAGAATACAGAAAACAAAAAATATATAGTTAATATAATGGGTCCTGTAATGAATGGATGCTTAAAAGACAAATACAAAAATCTAAGAAAACATACTCACTTTGCACAGATGAACTTTCAGGTAATGTGTTCAGAAAGGCACCTCTCTCTTGAGTAGACGGTCTCATTCGATTTCTGAAGAAGTGATCTCAAGGGAAGGAGCGGCTGCCTGGCCAGGCCAGAGACGGGGGTGGGGGGGGGGTGATTTGTGGGGGTAATCTAATCGTTCTTCATCCAGAGTCTCCACCTAATCTGTTTTGGTAACCCCTGAAACACTCCGCCCTCTCTCTCTTCAGAACTGATGTCCCGAGAAATCCACGTATCTTCTTTCCTGCCTTAGAAGATGATGCCATTCTCTTCTCTTAATCCTTATACCGCTCCTTGCTTTCATCACTCATTTAGTATCTAGCACATGTGTATCTTTACCTTTTTGTGACCACATGGTATTGCCAAACTCTTTGTAATTTCTTTGTGGTCAGAGGCCAGGGTCCATTTCTTTAAATTCCTTTACGACATTACAAAGCTGTGCACATCATAGACAGTTAAAAGCCACATATTTTTAAGTTAAGAATTTTATTATCGAAGTAAAATATTTATCATGGAAAACAGAGTAAAGAGGAGAAAATGTCACTCAGTCACTCTTCTTAGAAGTAACCAATACCATCTTTACAGAGACGTGTCATTTTATTTAAAATTCACGAAGTGAGATTTCTAACCCCTAGGTGGGGATATAAACGAGGTAGGTCTCAGTCCTAAGTCTTTGCTTAGCTTTGTATACTCTATAGCATTCTGTCCTCTTTGCAGAATAACCTTCTCCTTTATTTAAAAAAAAAAAAAAAGTTGCAGTAAATGATGCCACTATCAGCTGCTTCTAATTAACCTCCTCTGGCTGTTTCAGTAAATGACTCAGCACCTGGACTTCTTAACGCGGTCAGGTTTTTTGGAATCACAACCACATAAAATCACTTAACACTACTCTGAAAGTTCAACATCAACTTTTGGTCCTGTAGCCTTGATTCTAGAGTCCAAAATGATCATGTTAGAACCTTTGCTATTACCCTTTAAAAAAATGGGCCAGGAGGTGTTAGCCAGTCAGTCTAGGAAAGTGATTCACAGTATTTTCCAGTACGAGAAGCCCTTAACAGAAAAAAATGTTGAGGATCCCCAGATGATTGTGGTTGGATAATGAATATTCATTGAATGAGCACATACACATTGTTGAGGACTTCAAATGGGAATATTAAATGGAAATGGTGAACTATATTGGGAAACTCATCTTAAAATCCCAAATTTTCAATTCAAAGTTGGTATTTCACACCCTTTTATTTTCCAGGCTAGGGTCTATTAGTTTTCCTACAATAGGTCCTGCCTTAGAAAATCTTGCCTCTTATATATTACATAGGCAGGGATGGTTCAAGTATTCTGGCTTTCATCTGAACTCCAGAGTCAAACCTGGGGTCACATAATAGGTATCAAGAGGACAGGCACACCTCGATATATCTGGGAGCTTTTTAACCATCTCAAGATTTATGAGTGAGATCTTCAAAATCCACTCTCTCTGAAGTGGAAGGAAGGGCTCTTTGGCAGATTCATCCTTCCTACCTGCTGTTGTGTGTGGATGGTGAGGAGGGGGCAGACGGCAGGACACCTGACATCAACGTCTGCTAGGATTTATGTGGGTAAGTCTGATTTTGGAGCTGTCTGCATTATCTCAGGACTCCAGGAAGTCACAGCTTCAAAAGAAAAAAAGGATTTTGGTAGTGATAAGATGTATATAATATTGAGAACCCCTTGCAGTGATTCCACATTCTCCCACTTATTTGCCACGAATAGGTAGGGAGCAATGATCCAGGGTTTTGTAAAAATTATATACACATGTGAACACATTTCAGTTATTGTCACAAGTGAGTGGAATGCTGGGGAAAAGAATAGGCCGAAATCAATGAAAGAATTCCAGAATGGCTCCATGAGCTTGGGGGTTACAGTATCTGTAGGGTAAGACCTGTGATACAGCTGTATATATGACCCGGTCCTACACTTGCTCAAAATCAAGTGCCAGGGAAATCTTACTGGAGTGCCCCAGATTTCAGTGAGGGACACACACACAGATGTTCTCCTTGGTACAGGGTTTTGGAGAGCGATGCATCATTAGCTGTTCACAGCACAGCTTGAGGCTCCATTGTCCAACTCTCAGGAGAACCAGCCCTACAGAACATTTGGCAAAGTATTTAAAATTCCAGAGAATATAAATCTTAATTTTAAAAAAATGTTGTAGGCTGGAAACCAAAGTGAGCTATTATATGATAATTATAATAAAATATATCTGAGTGATTTTAATTGTAATAAACACCTAGTTTTCATTAAGTATAAGAAGGAACTAGCAATTAGCCAAGGAAACATTAAATTAAGAAAACAGAAAGTTCTTCAAAAAATAACATGTTGGTCTGGTGTAAACTTAATATTAGCTAAGAAAGTCATTTTTTTTTTTTACAGTTACAGTCTAAGTAAAAAAAAAAAACCAAAATGAACTAATTGGTTTAGACAGTCTTTCTTATCACTGTGGTATAATTTATCCCTAGTTGCCTCTGGCTTACTTTAGGAGTTTGTTGTCTGGGGCTCAATTCCTTTATATAATACCTTAAAAATAGAGATTTCCTAAAACATTAGAAAGCTCTTACTCAAGATGGCTGCAGAGATTAACCTTAATTTCGGCCAGAGTCTAATCTTGTCTGAATTTGGCTCAATGATAGGACAACAGTTGTGTTTATAAAAAGGATCAAAGTTTTATGTTTAACCACCTTTAGAAGCAAAGATATCAGCAGCATTTATTACATTTTATTACAGAGGAAGGAAACGGGTACTCATCTCAATACAGCACTAAAAACACATTGGTGGGAATGCTGATTTCATGTATCTTTAAATCTATCGGGTTACTCAAATTGCTTGCAAAGGCCGAGAAACCTAGTGTTGTCCTCCTTAACTTACCATAGTTTATATGAATTTTACAGGTTTATATAAGTGTTGTAAGCTCTTAGGTAGAGTATTCTGTTAAAAATTAGTTGAGAAGGTAAATAGCTCTATAAAAAAGACATAAGTTAAACAGAAATAAGCTGATCCAGGGAAATTTCCAAGCAAATGTAACTTGATCCTATATAAAGGCCAAGGTAGTTCAAAGAACACTGAAAAAGGCAGAAAGTAGATTCAATGCTTTTGTATTTCCCATGAATTCTGTGTCCATGCATGAAAAAAAAACAAAAACCAAAAAAACCTGGTAACATTGAGTTTGAGTAATGGATACGTTGAGTCTGAGTAATGGGTATGTCATGTAATGTGTATTTATTTTTCCTTTTGTGAAGTGAGATTCTCAAAGCTGATATCCTAAGTATTTTGTTATGTTACTGTGATCAGTTAAATGGTTGTTATACATTTTTTAAAGATTTTATTTACTTTAGAGGGAAGGAAAGCAAGGGAGAAAAAGAGGGAGAGAAACATCTACGTGTAAGAGATACATAGATCAGCTGCCTCTCACACACCCCCAACGGAGGCCCTGGCCTGCCACCCAGGCATGTACCCTGACCAGGTATTGAACCAGTGACCTCTTGGTTCACAGGGCGGCACTCAATCCATTGAGCCACACCAGCCAGGGTGGTTGCTATACATTTTAAAGTCATGTTAATTATAACAACAAAAGGACTTATGTTTTAAAGGGCGTGTTTCTTTAAATGTATAATTAGAAACGCATGTTAGCTGTTTTGAAAACTTTTTCCAACGCCTGTTAAAATAAATGTTTTTGAATCAGCAAGGTGTCAGATTAAAGAAACAGAGTGCTCTCTCCTGTCCCTGTTACCGAGCGCACCGACAACTTGCTAACGATACACTGGAACAAAATGCTGCTTCTGAGGACTTGACCAGCCTCTCATGAGGAGTATGTGGAAATGGACCATCATAATGGTAACTTTTACTTTGAAAGTTTTATTTGGGTTCAGAACTAAGGCTATTACTGGTATGGCATAAAGTTGGATTAAATGGAGTTTAACTTTTTGAGCTACAGAAAAACCTGGGGAATAATCTGGAGCAAATACTTTTTCTCTCCTCAGAAATTAGTCTTGGGCACAGTACTGTCTCATAACTTCCCAATCAGCATTTCTGGGATAATGTCAGATTTTGGACAATTACAAAAAACCAGACACAAATGTGCAAACCAGATTTCAATTTCTTCTCCTCTGACATGAGATTTAAAACAGCAACAGGAACACTGCTAAGTCAGTGTCAATATGTAGTCGCAAATTACCGAAGTAAGAAACAAATTGGAGTGCATGGGTGTGCGATTTTGTGTTTTGGCATGGGAGAGACACTGAAATATTCACAATGTACAAGCCAAATCATAAAAATAAAATGGGACTTATGATCCCATCATTTTGAAAAAGTAGGATTTGGTTCTGACATCTTGCAGATTTGTGATATCCTGACTTTTGCTTCAAGAGTTCTAAATAATACAAGTTTTAGAACATAAGTACAACTTCTTTTTTCTTTTCACAATGTTTGTAAGTGAAGCAATCCTGAGGAAAACTTAATTTCAACAAAAGAAAAACCATCTTAGACATATTTATAAACATGGAAAAACTAAAACTTACTGGGACACACACACACAGATCTCATGTTATTTATCAGGGAGATGTGACGACCAATGACTAATTCCCGATCAAACATTTCCTCCTAGTCTAATTTAAACACAGTTTACTGAGAACCAAGTTTGCTAAGGAAAAAGAATATCATTATACCATTTAAAGAAACTGTACACACTAAGTCTAAACAAAGTAGAAATTGGAAAATTGTTGCATAGCCTGTATGTAGGATCTAAAAAAAAAAAAAAAATCCTACAGTTGTCAATGCTTACTAGGATAAAATGTGTACCATTTCCAAAACTAAGAGTAAAGATCTCTCTCTCATTTCTTAAGAACGTCCTATCTCAGAGTCACTGTGTTGATTTACAAAGGGACACTGCCTGCCTCTCTTTCGCACACTGTGTTTGCATGGCCACCACGGGCTATCTTTCTTCTAACAAACAGCAGTCTGCGAAATTTCATCGGAAAACTTCTATATTTGGGTAAGCCCTTACTCTGGAGAATCCACACCCTAGCTAACTAAGCCCAATATACTCACCTGTCCAACCTCCATCCCTAAACACAACCCACTCAATACCTAAGTCGATTTTTCTAAGTACAACACAATTTTCAAGTACACTGGTCTAATGTGCCACCTTCAGGATGTATACCTTATTTTTGGAATATATTCTGAAGTGACAAATTCTTACAGATTCTTTGGCTTATCCTGAGGTTAGGGTTCTCTGTCCCATCACAGAGACTGTTGATGGGAATCAGGCCAAAATTCTCTGCCCTTTGCCCTTTTAAGTTCAAAGTCTACTTAGGAAGAGGTAAATAAAACCATTTCTTATTATTTGGTACTAATATTTTACTGTATCAAATAATTGACATGGAAATTGCTGTGCTATGTAATTTTTCATTTGTACTTTAAGGCATGTAACAGTTTATACCAAACATATACACAATTACAAAACTTTACTAAAGTTTTTAAAATACCTGTAATATTTCCTTATCTCTTAAAGATAATTTTCTTGATTCTATAAGATTATTGTAAGACATCTTATGAAGAGAACTTGACTAAAATTATTTATTGCATTATTAATTAGAATAAAATTCCAATTCCTCAAACATGAGAACTGCACATCTCTGATATAAAGTAATACCTAAAAATCCCTGAACTGTGTGGCAGACACTTGTTAGGTATTTTCATTCACTTTTACTTAATCCTCAAAGTAAGCCCATGAAACACTGACTGCTATCTCTGTTTTAGAGGAGGAAATGCAGCTTCGGTAAGGGCATTAACTCACCAGTATGCAGAGTCTGTAGGAATTTATTTAATGCTACATCTGGCTGACAAGCAGAAGCCCAAGCTTCTACTCTTCTGATCATACCATGATGTGTCACAAAAACATGGTGACTGTCTTATGTAATATCCATTTCAGTGAGCTTTGAGGTGGCGAATACAGTACTCTTGCCACTAGATGTCATCTCAAAAACATTTAAATTTCTTGATAAGAATGGTAAAAATTCATAAAAGGCAAAGGCTGTTAAAAGGCATTAAATGGTAAGTCATTTTCAAGTTAAGTTTTATCCCACATACCAGGTGTTTTAAGAATGTAGAGATGTACAGTCGAAAGTAATTTGCATGTAGTAAATAAATAGGATTGAGCAACATAATCAGTCATGTTTTAAGAAATTAACTTTTTATATTAAATTGAATAATCTTTAATAATCCCCGAAAAAGTTCTAAAATTCCTACACATAACAGATTGCTAAAAAAAATGCACGCACACACATTTATTCAACCACTTCCAGAGTAACACTGAAAGACCCTTTCATCCTTTTGTAAATATTTGTCCCTGAGAATTAAGAAAACAGCATATTTTTAAAGTATAGAGCAGGGGTGTCAAACTCATTTTCACCGGGGGCCACATCAGCCTTGTGGCAGCCTTCAAAGGGCCGAGTGCAGAGCTCCTTGCCCCTAGTTAAGGAGGAGTTACACTGACACAGTCCTAAAATTACATTTGGCCCTTTGTAGGCAACTGTGAGGCTGATGTGCCCCCCCGGTGAAAGTGAGTGTGACAGCCCTGGTATGGAGGGTAGGATACACTTTGGATAATCCTGTGACAAATTCAATGCATTATGGTTCCTTAGTCATCTCTTTTCTGGAGCTGCTGAGTCAATTATGACCTTAAGAGATGATTAAAAAACATACATACACACACACATATGTGCACACTAAACAGTAGAAAAATAACATTTCAAACCATCGACATTTTATTTAACAAGAGCCACTGGGACATTTCGAGAGCTTATAGAGTATTTGGTATAAAAATAAGGACTTCTCCAGAATATATACTAAAAATACAAAGCTTATGGATCTAAACTAGATGGAAAATTTATTTTATATTTCAGTTACCCAGAACAACAGCTTATGGTCGCCTCCCACTACACACAGCGGGAGAGTTCTATGCCAGGAAAGGCCAGATCCGACGGCGACAGAACCAGCGAGGATGGGCTATAAAATAAGTAAAAAATTAAGGAAGCCAATAAATCACCAAAGTTAATAAACAAAAACTACCCTTCACAAATAAAAATGCATGCATACACTGTCTTTATTTAACAGAATTAAAAAATACGCTCCCTCATAGGTGAAATGTGCGGTATTTGCTTGCGGCTGGCTGGAATGAGAGATACAAATAATCTATGATTAACCGGTGCAGCCCAGAGTCCAATGGTTTTGCAGCCTAAACCAAGCAAGCAAGCAAAATTATTATATTTAAGTGAAGAAGAAAATACAAGAGAAGAAATAAAATGCTTCTTATATGAGCATTGACAAAAAATCCATTACCACTGGTGATTTAAACATCAGAAAATGCCTTCTCTTTCCAATTTAATCAGATAACAGATGTTCATAAATATCTTTAGCTACACATTACAAATCTAGGGGCTGTAAGTGGAAAAGCAAAAAGCACAAATTTAAAAACATATGCCACAAAACATCTCCACATTACCTGAGGGTGTCCTAAGTGATGAATTTGGAACTGGCTTGCCATTTTGCCAGGATAACCAGTGGTTGCAAACAAGTATTCATTAATTGTGGACCACCTAAGAAAAAAAATGGTAAAAATAAGTATGGTATCTTACAGATAACAATAAACTTTTCTGAAACGGGTTATTTCTTTTTTTGCACAAAATAATTTTATAACCCTAAATTTGTTAATATGGCTTTAAAAACTGGACTGGGAATTCCAGGGAAGTTAACTGTATTTTCTCATTCTGTGAATGTTTACTAAATGCTTATTGTATGCCACTTAGTTAAGTTCCAAAGTTACACAAGGTTAGCAGTTCCTTTTTGATACCAAAGGGCTGTGTGCTAGGACACACAAACAAGGCATCAGACAGATATACAATATTCCACAGTACAATACCCAGAGAAAACACATTTAATGTGGGATGAGGCTGTGACACCTGGAACTCTGGAGGTTGTCTTATCACTGTGAAGCAACAAGCCCAAAGCCTTGTCACTGAAGATGGCAGAGGGCAAGGTCTGAACTCTTGATGACACTGATGAGCTACTAAACCAATCCTGAGACTTCCTCCTCCAGACTTCTTGTTAAGTGCCATAGTTCATTGATTTTAAAATGTATATTTGCTCATATCTGTGAAATCAGGGTGCACTTTACAGTCTATGCCATTCTTATACTTAATTGAATATTAGATTTGATGTAATACAGCATATAATAAATGTTCTACTGGTTTTAGACCCCATTAGTAAGTTTTCCTGTTATTTGAAGCTGAAAGCACCCTACAAACTATACTGTGCCATGAAATATTGTGCAAAAATGAATGAAAAAACAACAAGGTAGATGTGTATGTTAATTTAAGTGAAAAAAAAAGAGCAAGTTGCAGAACTACAATATCTAGCATGTTCTCATTTAGCACAAAATAGTTTATATGTATAAATATTGGCCCACCTACATTTTATATCTTGATCAGTACAAAAATAAGAAAGCATATGCTCCAGATTGTGGGGGTAGTATTCATACAGTGGCAACATATTTTGTGTTTTTAAAAAAATTTTTTAAAAATACTAGAAAACAAATCACTCCTTTGCCTAAGCCAAAAGACAAAAGCAAAAACTTAGTAAGGTAAACAAAATAGCCATTTACAAAAATATCAAGAAAAAAAGACAACCCCCAAACATGCAAACAAACAAAAACCCAGAGCAAAGGAGAGGTTTGGGAAAGTATTCCTGGTGGTGTTACAGCATGAGCAAAGTAATATGAAAAAATCAAATTTCACTCCAACATTACCTAAATATGCAGGCTCGATCCATGTGCACAGGTCTCTTAACTTGAGGGTAACTAAAAGACAGTATTTTGGATTTTATGAATTATGTGGTAATCTCAAGTAGAAGAACTTAAATTATGGTTTAAAAGGTATATTCTTTTTAAAGGACACAATATCCAATATACTTAAACTATGACAAAATTCCAAATAAGCACTGGATTAAAATAGATGAAATATGATAAAGATATAAGTATGATGTAGAACCATTAGAAAACATGATCATATAACAGGCTCAGTGTTTTTCTTCTTTAACATTAGTAAACATCACTCAGATCAAAGATTTCCTCCTCTGTACTGCTGTTTCTGGGTTATACTCAAAGTGAACCTGCAAAGCACAGATGCCTATCTCTGTTATCTAAAAGCCATAGCTCTGGCCCTTCTGCAGGAGAGACTTGCTTTGTTCTACAGCAGGGGTGTCAAATTCATTTTCATTGGGGGCCACATCAGCCTTCCAGTTGCCTTCAAAGGGCTGAATGTAATTTTAGGACTGCATAAATATAACAACTCCGTAACAATTAAGCGAGAGCTTGGCACAGCTGCTGGGTAGGAACAAGGTGCTGGACCAGATAAAACAAGGTGGAGGGCCAGATTCGGCCCACAAGCCTTGTGCTTGCTACCTGTGCTCTATAGTGAGGGCCAGGTACACAAAAATGGCTCAATGAGTCATTCAATAGTGACTGATTTTTGGTAAGCAATAAATGTACTAAGAAGGTACCTGGATCGAGTAATATCCCAAATTAACCAGTCGTTTCCTGCAACAGCTCCAACTTTGAAGGTGTTTTTTAAGCACCAGTGTGCTGACATTAATGGCATCTGTTCTGATTCAAGAGATAAAATAGCCTGTTGGGCTGTAAGATCATAAAATCGGATTGTTCCATTCTTCTCTGCAACCATCAGCTGTAAGACAGAAAAATAAAGAAAATTCAACCACCTAATGTACCAAATTCAAGAAGTAGCAGAGATCAATTTATGTAGTAAAATTTAAACATTTGCATGCATTATAAATGGAAGATCAAATGCAAAGGAAGTCAAAAAGATTATGTAAATTTTTTTATCAAATATATAAAAAGAACCTTACAGAAAATTGGCAAAAGAAAGACTCAAGGAAATTTGGCACAATTTTAAATGAAGTATGGTTCTCAGAAATAAGTCAGCCTAAGGATACATGCTGGGAAAAGTTACCCTTAGGTTATATTGTCTAGAAAGGATAGATGAGTGTGTGTCTAGCAAAACAGATATATTTATGTGTTACACATCCTTATGCAATGTAAGTCTGTTTCCAGAATGGAAGGCAGCATGGTACAGTTGAAGAGCACAGAGAGGCCAAGTGAGCAAGACTATATCCTCCACTTAAAAGGTGAATGACTTGGCCAAGTTACAAGGCTTTGATTGGAGCCTTCCTCATTTCTAAAATGGGTATGCAAGGATAAGAACAGCTATAGCATTGCTGTGATGATTCAATGAGTAATGTATGTAAAGCACCCAGTACAATGCTCGACACACAGCAGCCACTCACTCAATCCACAGTAGTTACCATCGCTTCCATGTTCCTTTCATTCTAAAATACTACTTATTTAAGATGTTCAGTAAATTAATCAATTTTTTCCTCCTTCTTCCTCTCTAAGAAATACTTTATCAAATGCACAAAGTAATTATAAGATGGTATGAGTTAATACATGGCATTTAGAATTGTTTTGGCACAGAGTAAGCACTCAAGGAACATGAGCTATTATTACAGGTTGAAGTCAGACTGAAAACAGTTCTAGCAAAAAAATATTTTTTTGTTATTTACTATTTCTAAAACTGTGCTCAACTGTGATAACAGATTTTTTTGTTGTTGTTAGAGCAGACAGATTTGAAAAGTTAAGTTTGGAAACTGGTGGATTTAAAAATGTTACAGGGGAGTTTTTTCCTTTAGGGCTTCTCAGAATCATAAACAGTAATATGCACTGAATTTCACGGGTGAACTAGACTGAGGTCAAATCTGTGACTGTGTGATCTTGTGAAAATTACTTAAAAACCTTCTGGTGTTTCAGTTTTCTTATCTACAGAATGGATAGGATAATATTACCAACTTCAGAATGTTTTGTGATAATTACATGAGAGAACACATGTAAAGTACCCAGCACAGTTCCTGGCACTGAGAAAGCATGCAATAGTGGTTGGTCGTTCCACCTCATTTCATTTAGTGGCTCTCTAACCTCTTTTCTCTTAGGGTCAGAAACTGAAATATCCTCAGTTTCAATTCGCTAATCCCATGACACCCTAAACCGTTGGTTCTGTTATCACTACCTCCCGAAATCCAAGCTCCAACTCCGGCTTATTGAATTTAAAGGCTTAGTTTCTGGATATCTTGTGACTTTTATATCTTTTACCATTAAATATTTGCATTTGCTTTGTGCTTTCCAGATTATATGACTCTTTTGTATCTCATATGATTTTCATAAGAATTCTACGAGATAGGTAACTATGGACCCTTCTTTTTCTTTCTTCTCTGGCTGCCTTATCTTCATCAAGACCAAGCACATCAGAACAAAAATTCTGGGTGCAATCTGCTATGGTAGACCACTAAGAACTACTAGATTGTATTAGTAGTAATGATAACATCAACAATGACCAGGAGCTAAAATTGACTGAGTGCTTATTATGTGACAGGTTCTCTTTTAAGGGTTTTAGAAGTGTTCACTCATTTCATCTCCATGAGCTTCCATTTTATGAGATGAGAAAGTGAAAGCAGTGATGGAGAAAACGTTTGTAACTTGCCAGAGATCACACAGCTGGTAAGCGGTGAACTGGGATTTGACTCCAGGCAGTTAACTCAGGAGTCCATACTCCTAACCACTTCCGTGTCATCTTTCTATGTTAGCTTTTTGAGTTTAGCAGTGATGTGTGACACTGGTATTTTAAGATTAGTCCAACTATAGTAGGCCAGAAGAACCAGCAGTGGAGAGCCGAAAACTTTAGAAATAAACTAAGGCGAAGCAAGAGGTGCTTGTAAGAACAGAACGGTGAAGAATACACCTTAATAACAGAGAGGAACGGATTCTAGTGACAGGGAAGGGAAAATCAAAAGACCTAAAAATGTTTGCATTATAGAGAAGAAATATATCACAAGTAATTTTAGGATATTTAGTACCAATTTAGAGTAGGGGCTTCTAAACATTCTGAAGTGTTGGAAACGATGAAAAAAAGATGGGATAGGGTGGAATTTTAATGATATACAAAAATGGGGAAAAGTAGATTTATAGTTCTGAGTGCACAAAAAACAGAGTTCATTATTGTATTATTATTCATTAATTATTGTACTATTTCCCATATGAACTGTAAACCTACTTTGCACACCCCTATAGAAGAAAAGCAAAAATTAACTTAAAGCATATAGAAAAAAAGAATCTGAAATAATCATAAATTAAGCATTAAAATGTTTTGGAATAGAAGTTGTAATAAACATTCTCATTTGTCATCTAGGTCACTGTTTTTTAAAATTAGCTTATTTCATTTGTAAATGGAGATACGAGTGATTTGGTAGAATCACTGATTATGCTTCATGGAGACTCATTCATTCCTATAAGGGAGAAATCTAGGACCTGGACTCAGAAATTATACATGGACATAACCCTTGCATATGTAAAGTGAATAAATTAAAAAGTACCACTCATGCACATACAGAGTATAATTTGACTGACGAAAGACCCACCCAACAGGCCTGAAATAAGTGTTCATGGAACCCCAGGGCTCAGAGGACACAGTTCTCCCATCCAAGTACTAACCAGGCCCAACCGACCCTGCTTAGCTTCCGAGATCAGACGAGATGGGGCACATTCAGGGTGGTATGGCCATGGACCCAGAGAACACATTTCTATAGTCTGGGGCATCTCCGCTCAGGATTACCTCCTCTGTAAAGGCTGTGAGCAGACCTGATTAATCCGTTCTTCCTTTACATCATCATTCATTTACTAGGTTTTTTATTCCAACACTTAAAATCTGTGTTGCTACATTTACATATTTTTCTTCCTCTAAGTTGGTGTGTAACTTAATGACTAGGGCTTTATTCATTCCTTTAGCCTCTCTTACAGTAAAGGGTACAGTGCAGGTGAGAATTACCCCTTGCAACAATTCACAAATATAGGGTGAAGGAAGAGCTGGCAGAGGAGAAAAAGGGACGATGCATGGAAAGATGCTCAAGAGAACTGGAATAATGCAGCTTAAAAATAAGTGAGCCGTGTTTCAAGACAGAACTCAGCCTTGAGATTCAGAAAGGAAAACTGACTGGATTTGTTAAAAACATCATCAATGACTTCTGAGAGAGTCATGGAGACTGAATGAGATTATAGAGCTAGACCAAGAAATGGGGAAAGAGGAACTGAAGTTAAGGGCTCAAACATTTAGAAATATAAGGTGTGAAGAAGACAGATCGAAATTAAATGGGGAGATGGAAAATTGTAATGGTTAAGAGAAAGAACTATGGAGCAGGCTGCTTGGGTTCAAATGCCAATTCTTCCAGTTAGTAGCTGTGTGACCGTGGCCAAGCTACTTAATGTCTCTAAGCTTTGGTTTCGTTATCTGTAATATGAAGCTCTCATCACAGTACCTGTCTCCTAAGGCTGCCATGAGGATTAAATGAGCTGCTAACATACATGAAATGCTACAATGGGCCAAATATATGTAAATATTATGTATTCGTTATGATGAACCAAGCTTATCATTGTGTGCAAGTATGAGGAAAGAGTCAGTGGAGAAGTATGAATACATCAGAGAGCTATGAATGCGGAACATTTAGAACTTGAAGAAGATGAACGATTCTAGGAAAATATAAAATAGAGTGATGCCCAAGAGAAGATACTGGTGAATGAGAGAACTCTTATTGAATGGTTCCCATATTCTCAATGAAACAAAGGTTAAAGCCAAGTGATATTTTTAGAATTTAGAAAGCTCTACTTTGAACAGGAATTTAATATCACTGCAGTTAGGTCAAATTTGCCCTCATACCATTCATGCTTTCCGTTTATACACGATAGCTCACAAGCAAGGATTTAACTTTTGTTTTTTAAAGAAATATTGCTACCAGATAGTCTGGGCATCAGATTTTAGAATGTAATTTACCAAAGAGCAAGAGAAGTATACTCTGAATAAATGCCATTCACAGATGATGGTTGTTAAATAAAAATTATATAGAACTTTTAAGGCATGGTTTTCTAGAGTAAGTGCATTTGGGACAATTAGAATCCCTGAGGTGGAAAAAAGTCACTGACTTTTCTCCTCTACATGTGCATGTATTACACATGTGTATGTCTTTTCAGTTTGATAAAAGAAAGCTAAGTTATAAAGAACAACCTTAAAAGTTTCCTCTGGATGCCAGCACACACTCATCCCAGGGGAATTAAGAACAAAATGAGATGTCTGCATTCCTTCCAAGTTCCAAATCCTAAGAAAAGAAAAGAAGTATAATTTAAATATTTTTGATATATCACTACTAAAACAATAAAATTTCCATGAATTTATTCAAAGCTGTAACTAAAGATTATAAAGTAGATATTTATATTTAAAGTATATCATTAAAAATTATAGTATAATTATTTTAGAAATTGTGATAGTATGAAGAATTTAACTTTCACCACACTGAATCACAGAAAAAGAGTCACATACATTCTCTCTTTAATTAATTTTTTTAAATTACTTTTTATTTTCTCAATTAATCCTCTCCCCAGGACATTTTTATTGATTTTTAGAAAAAAATGGAGAGAGAAACATTGATGTGAGAGAAATTTTGATTGTCTCCCTTACATGCCCCAACTGGGAATAGCCACAACCTAGGTATATGTCCTGGCCAGGGATCAAACTCAAAACATTTTGGTGCGTGGGACGATGCTCCAACCAACTGACCCCACCCAGCCTGGCTCTCTTTAATTAATTTAATACAGTGACATGTGTGACCAAATTAAATTATTCATGTACTCCTTATTTTGTGTGCAGAATCTTAAATCAGGTTGTATTCCCACATCAGTAGCCATTTCAATTAACAACAGTTCCTACCAAGAATGCTTTACTTATGCACACGCATGCGCACATGTGCACACACACCCCCACAACCAGGGCTCCCGTTTTCAAAATAACATATAAAGAAACTATGGTGAGGTGATGTGAATTTAGGGAGACAAGTAATTTCCCATGGTTGCTTATTCCTCTTGCCTTTGGGTTTTCATGTCAGGGACTAATTCCTATATGGTTTTTGATCTGGCTTACTTCCCCAATTCTCTTTTTCAAAGGTGGCTTTGATCGATAGCTACCACATTAAGGGTGAGTTGAAGGAAAAAAAAACACCTGGTCCTCCCACTCTCTCTCAATACTTACAAATCCATAGTAAAAGGACCAGGCTCATCACTGACATGGCTTTCTGTCTCAATTTCTTTCCCATCCTGAGTGGAGACAAGACTCAGAACCCCACTGAGCCGGTTAGGTTTCTAGCTCATTCTTCACACTTAGCCACTATTATGTCTCACTGGTACAGAGTGTGGCATAGAGTTAGCATGGCAGGGGACAGAAGTTGGTAGGTGGTTGGCAAAGTGCCCCAGAATTCTGAACTTAAGAACTGCATTTAATCCTCAGACTTTTTCTTCTAGGTTTTATAGTTCATATCTCACTAGGAAACATGAAAAAAAATTTCAACAAACTTAAATACAAGGTCTGCCTGGAAAAAGTCCAGCCACTGTGAATGTAATGAGAACAGTTTGAGCAACATTGATGTAACCTGTCAGCCAAGGAGAGTGGATTGGAAGGTGTATCATGAACAATGATGACTTCACTGTACTAGTCAGTGGGGGCTGTAGATGCCATTGAGCATGTGTACTGTGTGGCCATCACATTCAAAATGATTGAGTGAGTAGAACAATGAAACTGCATATAATTTTGCATTTAACCTTGAGCATTCCTCCACAGCAACTATTTGGATGATTCAGAAGGCCGCAGCTATGGGCAACTGGTGATTGGCAGCTTCATCAGGACTATGTGCCTGCTCACGTATCACATCTCATGCAGAATTTTTTTGCAAAACATCAAATCACCCAGGTGACTCAGTCCCCCTATACCTCAGATTTGGCGCCTTGTGACTTCTGACCTTCAATGAGATTCAGGAAAATTCGACAGGGGCAGCTCACGGTGATTGGGAGAACTGTGTGAGGTTACAGGTGCCTGCTTTGAAAGGGACTGAGGCATCATTGTCCTGTGTACAATGTTTCTTGTATCTTGTGTCTTCTTCAATAAATGTCTCCATTGATCATAATACGTGGCTGGATACTTTACAGACAGACCTTGTATATCTTTAAAGTCTAGGCAAAAATTTATTTCAATGAAAGTAGACATAATTATTGAACAATGCTACTATTCTGTACCAAGCCACCTTAATCGAAATATTTTTCCATCCTTGGAGAAATTACAGAGCTTCCAGTCTTGAAATATTATAGTAACATACAAACTAACAAGTATTTTTCAAAATGATTATTTACTTGATTAGATAATTTAGAAGCATACTCTTTTCTCTTGCCAAATCAATACTTTTCATCTGTATGTACTATACAAGGGAGAGAATGACAATTTAACGGAAGAGGTAAATCATGTTTACCAAGGGTTTATACAATTGTGTTTCACTCCCCACAATGAAAAGGTAATTAATTATGGCAACTGAGTATTTCTTTCTTCTCCACTGCCTTTTGTATAATAAAGTGCTGGGCTAGTATGTATTTACCATGATTTAAATAGTAGAAATTTGTCTTGCAGATTTACAGAGTCCCATGAGGATATGGTTTAAATGCTCCATTCGTTTGATCTTATTCTAATATGTATTTGATTTTTGGTTGCAATTATTAAATTGAATAAATACATACCAGAATACTTTCATGATTTTTTCCTTTCAAATGGAGGAAACCGAAGAAAATATGGATAAAGATATTGTATAAAAACAGGTCAATTAATGAAGTATATTCCTACCCAATGAACCAATTTTTTTCAGTGTTTTATCCTGAATAGAACCAGATACTTTAAAAACAAAAAACAACTTAAAATGAGGAGGGCGATCCAGATTACTTTACAGGCTTAGAATAAAATGATTTATGGTTTGTAATTATATGCTTATTAAATAATTCTCAGTGGTTGCATAATCCAACTACCAAGAATGCAAAATACAACAAATTGGTCTGAAATGAGTTATCACAACTAAATTAGCTACAGGTGGTATATTTTAAGTTGTTAAGCCTTATTTCCCTTTTTGATAGATTCCATAATTAAGCTCTTCTTAAATCTTCTTGTGGAGCTCAACTCATTTTTCTGTCTTTCCTACACAGCTCATCTAGTAAATATTAGTTCCATTAGAAAAGGTCACATTTAAAAAAAAATACTTTTTAAAGTAAAACACACATAACAAAAACACATAAATCTTAAGAGAATACATTCAAAGTAAACAGTAAGCGATGTAAGAAACAAGAGCATCGCCATAACGCCAAACGTCGTCTTGTGCTTCCTTCCAGTTGCACTGTCTTGCCCTCTCACAAAAGGCACCCACTATTCTGACTTCTCACACTACAGCTTACTTCTGCCTGCTTTGAAGATCGTAAAAATAGAGTCCTATGGTACATATTTTCTTGGTCTGGTATCTTTCACTCATTATTAGATTTTGTGAGATTTAACAACATTGCTCCATGTTGTTGTGTTACGTTCATTCTCGTTGCTGCGTGTAGTATTCTATTAGTTAAGTCAACTGCAATGTATTTATCCACACTACTGCTGATAAACATTTACGCTGTTTCCAATTTTTGGTCATTACCTATGATGCTGCTATGAAGGATCTTGCACACCTTTTAGTGAATGCAAACAACCACATCCCCTCTCACACACACACACACAGACACCCACCCACCTGCTGGGTATGTACTTAGGTGTGGAATTGCTGGATAGCAGTTTTCAAATACATTCATTTTTAGCAGGTATTGTGAAATAGGTTTTAAATGGATTGTACTTCATTTTTCTTTTTTCTCTCCTATTTCTTTTAAATTACCAACTAAAAAAGCTTAAAATTTAACACATTTTCTGACAAAAACAATCTTAAAACAATCACTCGTCTGACTGGTAAAAGGTAGAGCTTTTTGGCTGGTCTTATTTATAAGGTACATTTCTCAAATCATCTCTTTTTTCTTGCATTTTATGTTATTTCAATGTATCTCTGTATGGATAAATTTGCATAGGTTTTAAAATGCAGTGAAGACAATTTATATAGTAGCTCTCTTAATTTAACTGCTGACATCCTTCCTTTGTCCCTCTGTAGAACTGATGAGAAAAAGGTGACCATTTTCTAATATTCTTACAAGTGTACTTTGTACGTTTACTAAGAGGGAATGTGGGTTCTTTGCTGGCAAACCACTGTTTGTAAGTGATGTAAACCCATGCTTATTAATGTAGTTAAATAGTACTATATAAGCTGACAGAATATGAATGTGAAAGAGCTGTTTAATTTTTTTAAAACTTCACCCAAGGATATGCTTACTGATTTTAGAGAGCAAGGAAGGGAGAGTGGGGGGCAGGGAGAGAGAGGAAGAAGAAGAGAAAAGGAGAGAGATAGAAACGTTGATGTGAGAGAGAAACATTGATCAGTTGCCTCCAGTATGTGCCCCAACCTGGGATCAAGCTCGCAACCTAGGTATGTGCCCTGACCACATTTCCAGCCCACAACCTTTTGGTGTATGGGATGATGCTTCAACCACCTGAGTTAGGTAGCCAGGGCTGAAAAAGCTGTTTAATCAAAGGAAGTTAATGGCAACTAATTAAAAGGAAGTATATAAATTTAAAAGACATTCTTAAATTAGGCATGAGTGACAGTTACAAAAGGTTAAGCAGTAAGTATCATTAATATTTAGATATACTGAAGTAAGACTGCCTAGCAAGGTTTTTCCATTGTACACACTGTATTATGGATGTGGTTCAGGCAAAAAAGGTCCCCAATGCGACTCAATGGAGTCACAACTTCAGAAAAAAGAAAGCCTTGGCATCAGGTAAAAAGGTTTGCAAATGGCGAGCTGACAAATTTTTATATATATGTTGTATATGAAAGTAAAGTCGGTAGACATTCCTTTAACGTGGTTCCATGAGTTTACTGACTTTTTGCTTATCTAAGGAACTACAGATTAAGACATGTCAGGTAAGACAGTTTCCACTGTAATGTAGAAAAATCCACACATTTGGAAATTCATATTTACTATTTCCAAATTTGTTAATATATTTGTTTATAATAAATAAAATTACCTAAAAGTTCATTGTAACCACAGAAACCTAAGTTTTACAAAAGTGGTACAGCACAGAAACAGAAAAGCCTAAGTGTTCATAGCCTTTTTAACACACATAATCAAACATGGAAACAATAGATCATTTATAAAAGAATAAAAATATAACATTATCAAGTTAAATTACCTTGACCAAAAATCCAGAGCTATATGAAAGATACACACACACACCCCCCTACTTAAATGTTTGCAAGGGAAATTTCAAAGTAAAAGCTTTTGAGGTTAAGTTAATCTGCTGACATATTAAGAAGTCAGTAATACTGACTGAATCAAAGGGCATCATTCGTCAAGTAAAACGACAGTTTTGACCCACCTTGACTATAATTATAAAAACATCTCTAATCCCTCCCAACTTTGTAGTCCTAAATAGAGCTCTTAGATTTAGCTGTAAAATGTATGGAAGAAGAGCTATTTAGAGGTAAGATTAAGATAACACTTACTTTACTTTTGGTAGTTTATTGTTAAATTATTCCAGGCTCAATGCATTTTAGCAGAACATTAAGTATTGCGAACATATATTATTTAAATGTAGTTGCCCCGTTTAATTAATTAAAAATCCCATAAGTTGGGTGTTGGCATATTAAGGATACCCTAGATATTCTCAAGGGTCTTTTAAATTGAAAATTAGTAGAGAAGGATGTTCCCTCTGAGAATTCAAAAGGAAACTTCCTGGGAAATACTCTGTTCTTTTATTTGTTCTCTAGTTTTAATTGGCAGCCCATTGTCTTGTTAGGGAGTTCATTGCATAAGAAAATTTCTGCTACCAAATGTTTTTGACAACACGAAGAAGGAATGGATGACATTAAACAACACATTCTGTATCCATTTGGCCCTCCATTAACTAATAAAGCAAAAAATACAAACCAGAATCTAAAAGACATGACTGGGTCATATGAATCACTGTATTAATTAAATATGAAAGGAAGAACAAAAGTAATACTGAGATGTAGTTATAAGGATGAAAAGGCATTTTACAATGTTACTGGGTGTAGGAAAGGGGCCTCCGACATTTAGAGCCACGAAACGTTTTTCACTAAATTTGTGATAGGAAAATGGAGATTTTGCCCTGCCATTTTCATATAACTAACCATTAAGCTACTCATCATGCTATAAATGATTCAAAAAGCAACAGGTATGGTGTATTTGAACAATTAGAAAGTAAAAAATTATAAAAGAACTTATTGTTAAGTTTTTAGTGCAAAAGGAGCTCAGAGGTGGGGAACCATATAATTGGAAGCACAAATCTAGGCTTTAGACAGACAAATCTTGATAGTGGATGTGGCAGGCTAGAGTGGCGATTAAATACACTGCGTCAGCCTGTGGCTTAGATCACAGAGAACTTTGGTGGCCAGGCAAAAAGCTTGA
Source organism: Glossophaga mutica (assembly GCA_039655065.1). Classification (NCBI taxonomy): domain Eukaryota; kingdom Metazoa; phylum Chordata; class Mammalia; order Chiroptera; family Phyllostomidae; genus Glossophaga; species Glossophaga mutica. The sequence goes on along the minus strand of CM077304.1, from coordinate 15,367,197 downwards.
CCAGTAGGGGCAGCAAAATGGCATAATAGTATAAAATAAAATTTTGTAAAGAGTGTTTTCAATATGTGTCAGTGTTTAAAATATATTCAGAAATAAGAGTAGACTACTTCTGCTTCTTTTAATAGTCCATACTACTGAAAAAAAGTTTTACTGACTTAAGATTAAGATGAATTATAAGAGTGAAAAAGAGATAACTGCATAAGTTTGTATTACCCTTCAATAATTAAAAATAAGAAGTCAAAAATACAGTTGATAGTCAAAGGCTACGCATGTTTTGCAGGGGAGAGGAGTGCCCTGTTTCAAACGTAACACAAATAAACCAACTATACCATACAAAAAATAATCTACCACTGTACCTATTCATGAAGCCTTGGAGAGCTTAAAAAATCTTACAGCTTACATGTTGTTGCTTCATTTATTTTCTTGAAATTCTAAAGAAATTCATCAGCAGCTAAAAATTTATCATCACAGAGGAGACGAACTACCTGAGGCCACTCCAGAGGAGAATTAACATCTTACTTAACTTACATAGATAAACAGATTTTTAAAAATTTTACTTTTCAATTACAGTTTATAATCAAAATTATTTTGTATTAATTTCATGTGTATAAGTGGTTAGACAATCACATACTTTATAAGGTGTTCCCCCCAATATTTCCAGTACCCACCCAGCTCCATGCAGTTATTACAATATTATTGACTGTATTCCCTATGCTGTATTTTACATCCCTCTGACTATTTTGTAACCACCAATTTGTACTTCTTAATCCTTTCATCTTTTTCACCCAGCCTCCCAAACCCCCTCCCCTCTGGTAACCATCAGTCCCCTGTATCTATGAGCTGAACAGATAAATTTCTGAAGGACAGGAATTGTGGAAAATTTTGTAGCATTTAAAAATAAACTTCAAAATTAAACTCTCAACTGCAAAAAAATACCATATGGTAGTTTCCAAATAGATCATATGTAATAATTTCATCTTTAAGGAATTCAGAGTAAAAGGACTTTTTCTTTAACTAACATAAACCTTAATATAAATACCGGTTAATACTACCCAGGAAATATTAGCATTTTATTATTTTTAAGAAAAAGTTTGATATACTTTACAACTGAAAATTTGATTACATGCTATGAATGAGGGAAAGCACTGTTATTAGTCACATAAGTGGACTTTCAAAATAAACATAAAAATATTTATGGATATTATTCTCACGTATACAATTCACTTACTGCAACCACACGAGGGCCCCATGAAGCAGGCTTAAATTACTGCACTCACTGCTATGGTAATACACTTTATGAAGCACTGATTTCATACCTCACCTACACGGGCACATGAGAGAACAAAGAGTTGAATTGAATACTAGAGTGGTGTTACCACTGCACGGTCACACAGAATTTCAGAAAATTCTTTGATCATTTTACTACTTTTACTCTAGTAAAATCTGCCTTAACACATGATTTCATTCCATTGAATTAAAATGTCTGCAAATGTGATCAACAGGTTTTAGTATAAATCTTGGATAGCTCTTATGAAGACACACAATCCTTACATTCCATTTGCTAGAGGTAGGCTATTACCCAACTCAACACAAACTATTTTAACTAATTCTTACAAAAATTAGAGGGAACTTTCCAAGACAAGAGGAGAACTTTATCTCTGGCATTGTTTAACCATAACATTATAATGAATAACGTAAATTCTCCTGATTTCACTTTGTTCCTGGAATTATTTAGGCATGGTTCATTTGCATCTGAGTGGGGATTCACCTCCCATCCTTAGGAGGCCTTCCTTCCCTGGCTATTCGTCTGTTTTCCACAAGGACTATCTGTAAATAGGTCACATACTTTGTGATCCCAACTGGGGTGAGCGTGGGGAAGGAACACTACATCTTAACTATGGATCTTGAAGACTGCAATTTACATAAACACAGGTAATGGAGAAAGAACTCAGCCAGCATGAGGTACACAAAAGATATTTGACAAACATTATTTTTCCTGTTATAAAATGTTTCAAAAACAATACTTTGGGCTTAGTGAATATTTAGGTAATTTAGTATTCCCTTATCTAATGATTTGGTTGTATTCCTAAAAAATAATCTTACCCTTTATTTTTTATATCCCACTCCTTCTCCCATTCTTTTTAAAAACGATGACAGCTAGAACATGACAACTGCTAATATCCTATGTTTTATAGTCAAAGTGAATGGCACATTACTTGCCTCTATTATTTTTGTCTTGAACTAAGAATTCCTTAGTTTCTAGAAGCCAATTTTCTTTCACCATAAATTTATGTAATATTTTAAAAGATTATTGGTGGGGAGGAGGAGGAAAGGAATTTACTTCTGACATCCTTTGTAGTTACAGTGAGTACTGGGTCTTCTATTTCTTCTGTATCCCCCAAAGTACTAAATGTTGGCTATACTAAACATGTTTAATAATTACTTGTTGATCTGACTTGCTCTTACAGAACGGTACTGTTTTTAATATACAAGAACATCTGTTATTTGGCACTGACTGGGAATGAGATGTTCTGTATTAGTGAGTTTTTAAAATAATAAGCTTAACCCATTAAATACTTAAACACCATTTTTACCTTCTTTGTAGTAGGGAATAATAAATCTTCCTAAATGAAAATGCGCTTACTTGCTTTTTAAATATTACGACAACTTTTTCTTTTGATGATGCTGGGTCAAATTATAAACACTTTTATGTGAATGTAGTATTTACATTTTCCTGTGCAAATGCACACACATGAACAGGTATTTATGTAGATATGTTTACATGTATGTACGTGTATTTGCATGTGGTGCACATGGTAAGGGACCATAAGGGAAATGATATAGAACATGAGGCGGAAAGGCTAGCAATCATCCTGTGACTTATTGGAATTTCTTTCTTAAACACATCTCCGGTCAGATACTTTGTTTGGTTAACAGCATCTTTTTTCTAAGGATGTGGTGAGAGATGCAGAGCTGTATTCACTCCTTCGCCCACTCACTGAACATCTAACACAAAAGCACTCTTCTGGGTGCTGTGATGACTTTCAGGTAGTAACGCATGGCTGACTGCAAAACACCTTACTAGTGAAAAGGCTAGAGCAGCGTACTCTAGACTAATTTTCCTCATCCTCAGGAAATGTCTATTTCTCTTTACTCTTCTTTCTCATCTGAAAACTGAGTTAATGAAGTGTGAAGAAGGAACATGATGGCTTCATTTTAAGGACTGGGACTAGAGTATTTTAGCAAAGGTGTCTTTCAAGAATTAGATTCTTCGCAAGTAGAAGATAACACTTCTGCCAACATGACTCTACAACTCTATCAATCTTATTAAGCCCTACATGATGCTTGATTGTGATCAGAACACACAGGTAATACAAACATCTGCTTTTTCAATAATAGAAATAGTCTAGAACTTCCTAAAGAAGCTTCAAGTAGAAACAGTACAGTGTAGTGCTTCAGAGCCAGGTTGCCTGGGATCCTCACTGATAAAAAGGGAATAATAAGAGAATCCACCATACGAGGTTTCTGAGGATTAAATTAAAGCACTTAAGAGAGTGCCTGGTTACCTTATTATCTAAATCAATGGTTCTCAACAGGTGGTGGTTCTCATGCCTGGGAGGCATTTTTTGATTATTCTAATAATTGGGGTACTACAGGGAATAACTGGATGAGAAACAGGGGTGGTAGACTTTCTACATGACTTTTGACTGCTCCAGTGAAATTTAGAAATATCTTAAAAGGTGGCCACATTTCAAGATAGGAGATATATATATATATACATATATATTTTGCAGTCCTTATTAGTACTTCATCCTATGGCATAACAGTGAATCTTTCTGACAGTGTCATATAAAAACTGGCTGATTTGTAACAGTGTTATCCTTCCTTACTGTCTGAACTTGACATCCTAAAATTTGTTTTGTCATGTTATCTCTATTCTGATTAACATTATTTCCCTTTTTCACTTACCATATTTAATCCTTTTCTGTTACTACGCATAAGAGTTTTTATCCTAGAAGTTTTACTCATGGCTAGGACATTGCAGAACTCCAGATGGCACTATTTACATTGTCTTCTATGCAAATTATAGCCCTGGAATTGTGCGACTCAGCAGGCTTTTCAAGCCTTATATTTTTCTGTGATCTTATTTTACTGATATTCAAGTTTATCCATTATAAAACTGGACAAAGACTACCTCACTATATCTTCTTATGCAGGGATATTTGAATGTGTCTCTGCACAAGACAAATGCACACACACATAAATAAACTGTTTTGTTTTCATTTTATAGAAATGTTTAATTCAATTAAGGTACTATAATTTTTATAATATATTTTGATAGGTCACATTTTCTCTGAGTTTCATTTAAGATTATATAATGGGAATTATAAAATCTGTTAAAAACGGAGGTATTGGGACTGATAAAGAACCACTGACTTAAATAAGAACTCAATTAAGAACTTGCACAGATTATGGAATACTAAAACTAGATGAAATCTTACACAAAATTTAATCTATCATCTTCTATAATTACATTTCATATGATAAGTAGTACCCTGGTTCATAGTTTTAATAGCTACATTACAGAATGTAGAAAAGTAAGAAAGATCTAAAGTATTCTTACATAAAAATACCACCTTCTCAAGGTAAAGTTGGAAACTGTCACTTGGGTACAGCAGTGAGTGATTTAAGAGTGCAGGTGGGCCAGACGGCCTGATAGTCTTGTTCTTCTACTTGGCAGCTACATCATTTTCCATAATTTACTTAGCCTCTCTATACCTTGTATCCTCCTCTGTAAAATAAGGATAAAAATAATACCTATCTCAGAGTTGGAAAAAATAAATTTATGTAGATAAAGGCACTTAAGAGTGGTGAACATATAGTAAAACACTCAATAAAATATTTAGTAATATTTGCTTAGTAATATGTGCAATTTATACACAGACAATAAATACCTTTGACAGTCTTAGAAAAGCCTAAAATGGTCCTGAAACCATTTTTCAATAAATTAGTGATTACTGAGTGCCTAGCACAGCAACTGGACTTGATATTCTGACTGAATGAATTTATCTATACATTAATTTATTTTCTATACATTCACTTGTTCTCTATAACAAAAGGTAAACAAGTGACAACTTTTTTTTTTCCATCTTATTGTCCTCTCGTGCCTTTAAGAGCCAGCCCCATACTCAGGACGGCCCTCCTAAACTGAGAGGGAGATGGCTGTGTGTCCTGCCGGACTCCCCTGTTACAACTGAGCACAGGGGAGCAGAGAAAGCATAGGCCAGGACAACACAAGTGACAACTTTTTCATGCACAGAGTGACATACTAGTGCAAATGAGACCAATTTTCATTGTTTGATTCAGAATTTGGCAATTTTCAATAAAACACAAACTTTATGAACCTGTTCAGGGGACAAATTGTTTTGAAATGCTGTCTCTAAGGCCATAAATCTCCCAGCTGATTATAATATTGTATCTCTCTTGGAAATGCCAAAGCCAGATATCAGAAAATATGTATAGATCAAAATACTGTACTTAAAAATTATTTTTAAGAAATTGGTACTGATTCAGAGAGAGAAATATTCCTTCTGCTCTTTACAGTACAAAATATTAAGAATCTACATGGCAGGACTGCTCATATATTACATATATGTGATCATGTAACATTCCTTTGCATAGGCTATAGTATTTTACATAATATAGCTCACTATTTAAGACATTTTACTCACTTACTTTACTCATTTATCTTACTCACCATTTAAACCATTTTAAAGTGTATAATTCAGGGGCACTTGGTCCATTCACAGTGCTATGCAACCATCCCCGCTATGCAGTTCCAGAACACCTTTATTGTCCCCAAAGGAAACACTGTACCCACTTAGCGGTCCCTCCCATTCTCTCCTGCCCACTGGTCCTGGCACCACCATCTGTTTTGTCTCTATGGATTTGCTTATTCTGCAGATTTCCTATAAATATAAATGGGATCACAGAAAATTTCATATCTAGCTTCTTTCACTGAACATGCTTTTAAATTTTATCCATGTTGTAATAGGTATCTGTACTCTTCAATCTTTTTTTCTAGCTGAAAAATATTTCAATGATGTACCACATTTTGTTTATCCACTTATTAACTGATGGACATTTGGGTTGTTTCTACCTTTTGGCTATTGTGAGCAGCACTACTTGGAACATTCCTTCACAAGTTTTTGTTTGAATACCTGTTTTCAATTCTTCTGGGTATACACCTGTATCTAACAGTGGAATTGCTGGGTCACATGCTTAACTTTTTGAGGAACTGCCCAATTGTTTACCACAGATGCTTCATCATTTTATAATCCCACCAGCCAAGTGCAAGGGTTCCAATTTCTTCACATTATTGCCAACACTCGTTACTTTGTGCTTTCTAGAAAAACCAATTTATTTATATATTTATTTAACTATCCTCGTGAGTGGGGACTGGCATTTCGGTGTGCTTTTGATTTGCATTTCCCTAATGACAGTCACCATTTTTTCATGTGCTTGTTTGTTTTTAAATCTCCTTTGTAGAATTGTCAATTCAAGTCCTTTGCCCATTTTTTCAAACTGGGTTGTTTGTCATTTTATTGTTGAATTATAGGAGTTCTTTATATATTGGATATGAAACCTTTAATAGAGATATGTCCAAAAGTTTTAAATTTTGATGCAGTTCAATTTATCTTTTTTGTTGTTGTTGTTTTTGTTATTATATATGCTTTTCGTGTTATATCTAAGAAGCCATTGCTAAATTCAAGCTCAGGAAGATTTTCCCCTATCTTTTTTTCTAAGAATTTTCTAGCTAGATGTTGAAGATTTTTGCATCTATAATTGTAAGGGATATTGGTCTGTGATTTTCTTTTCTTGTATATCTCCGTCTGTCCTTAGTATCAAGGTAATGCTAGCCTTACAGTATCAGAAAGTATCCCCTCCTCTATTCTTTTCTGGAAGTTTTTAAGAGATAGGTGTTGATTTTTCTTTAAATGTTCGATAGAATTCACCATTGAAGCATCTTGTCCTGGGTCTTCTTTGTTACGAAGAATCTCTTTGTTATAGGTCTATTCACATTTTCTATTTTTTCTTGAGTTTTGGCAGTTTTGTGTTTTTGGGAATTTGCCCATTTCATCTAGGTTATCTAATTTGTTGGCATATAACTACTCACAGTATTCTCTTATTAGGCTTTTTATTTCCATAAGGTTGGTAGTAATGTCCTCACTTTTTCTGAGTTTACTAATTGGGGTGTTCTCTGTCTGTGTAGCTAAAGGTTTGTCAATTTTGTTGTATCTTTTTAAAGAACCAATTTTTAATATTGTTGATTTTTCTTTATTGTTTTCTCTTCTCTATTTTTGTTATCTCTGTTCTAATCATTATTTTTTCCTTTTCTTCTGCTAGCTTTGGGTTTCCTTTGTTCTTTTCCTAGCTCCTTAAGGTGTAAACTTCTATGTTATTGATCTGAGCACTGATTCGTAGCATCCGACATTTTGCATGTTTTAATTTTCAATAATCTCAAAGTATTTTATAAATTCCCTTGTGGTTTCTTCTTTGACCCCTGGTTACTTAAGAGTGTGATGTTTAATTTTCATGTATTTTCCTGTTTTCTTCAGTTATTGATTTCTAGTTCATTCCACTGTGGTCAAAGATGTTTTCTGTAACTTCAATCTTTTAAAATTTATTTAGATTTATTTTGAGGCCTAACATGGTTTATTCTGGAATGAATGTTTTCTATACGTCTGCTAGGTCTAGTGGACTTATACTGTTGTTCAAATCTTCTACTTCCCTACTGACCTTCAGTCTAGTTATTCTGTTAAGCATGTCTTTTTTAATGCCTGGTATCACTTATATGTAAAACTACTTCCAGGATGACATGGGCTTTGACTATGATTGGACAAGGATTTCAACACCAGCAACATGCAGACTGAGACTACAGGGGCCATTACTTCAGCACAGTGATAGGAATGATTCCTGGAATACAAATGGCTATTTCCTCTGCCCAAATTGCAATTTCCTCTGCCCAAATTGCACAGCTGTCATTTAGCTGGTATCTTCACTTGTAACTTGGCAATTCTATACTTTGAGTTAATGAAGATACCTGTGCTAAAACATTTTTCTATTGTAGTCTGTTCCTCAGAATTCCTTCTTTCCTTTGTTACTGTGAGAGTGTATATTTACTTCTCTTCCTTTCTTTAGACTTCCTGACTTACTTTTATCTTCTGTTTCTTTAAAAAAATCTTATCTATATAACTTACCTTTTGGCCCAGGAAGTTTGACTTTAATAGCCAATCAGAACTGTCCTTTGCTTCTTGCTGGCAAACTAAGCTGATGAATTCTAAATTTATCTCCCCAGCTATTGCTACGATGATGTTATAAACCCCCAAATCTCAATGGCTTACAAAAATAAGCATGCCTTTTTTGCTCATGGGTCTGCGGGAAGCTTTGTTTCATGATACCAGGGACCATATCTGCTTCACACGTTCCTCATTCTGGGGCCAGTAGCCATTCAGGACATGCTCAACTTATAGCAAAGACAGAGGACAACAGTTCAAGATAAACCAAGTAAAATATTTAAAGTGTCTATGTGTGTCAGACCTGCTAATATTACATTGGCCTGAACAAGTCACATGGGTCAGGCCAACAGAGTGGGGAAATCTCCTTCTTCCACGGTAGCAGCAGGGAGGAGGGAAAGCAATTATTTGCTGAACAATAACACTATCAACCACATTCTAGCAAAATAAGACAATTAAGGGCAACACAGTGAGTTTTTCAAAACGTTAAATTTATTAAGCTTAATTTCATTTTGAAGTTAAGCCTTTTGTCCTTTTTAAAGTAATAATGTTCTTTCTTTTACAAAATTATGGTAATAATTGAAGGCAGTAGACATTTTAAAATTCTGATTACTTAACAAAATAAAAAGTTGAAAACCCTCTGTCAGTCCCCCAAATTTTTAGGACAATTTTACTAGTCTACAAAAATCCCAAAGTCTACTACAAGAAAATAAAAATAATCGCAGACCACTAAATGTAATTCCAGGTCTCTCTGGCTCTCATTCACTATTCAGAGGCTATTCCTTGGCTCGCAGAGACATCATTTTCCCCCTTCTCCGGTTTCATTCTTCTGAATGCGTGTGATTAGGAAAGTCCATGTTTTAGAGAACTAAAATGCCATTATTTATTTCTAGTGATCTAACCTAACTTTTATAAAAATCGTCCCATTTACTCTTTAGGTCTATATATAAACTTGGTTTTGTAATATTTGGGGCCCTAGAATCTTAATGTCACATAAATCTTTCATGTCCCTGACATGAAAATTTTAGCAAGCAGCACATAAAGAATAATGGCCTATGACTCTGTAACTTTAAAAAGATGAGCTATTTTAAAGATTAAAATTTAAAAAGTAGCTAGTGGCTTTACTTTCAATGTGAAAAGACACATACCTAATAGTTTTACATGTGTACAAGAGTTTATAAATACTGATGATTTTGTAGCCTTATCAAATATTAAAGATATGCAAAGCAGTGTAGCAGTGTTTCTTTTTCCCTTTTTCCCACAGTACTGTTAAAACAAATGAAGCCATCGGCACTCCTGTAATGACTGATTCACTCATCTCACTCCTGACTCCACAGCTTATTTCCACCTCCTACTCCGGCTCTTCATCTTGTTTTTCACTTGCGATATTCTCCAGCTTTAGGCACTATTAAAATGTTATAGCTACCTCATCTGTTGCAAATTGGGGGTGCAGTGGAAGAATGTGATACTGAAATGTATTTTATATACAGAAAACCTTATAGAGAGACTTTCAAATTTGTCAAAACACTTAAGTCTGCCGTGAGTCTTGCTTTAGCAAATGAGATTTGCAATTCATTATTAAACACTAACTTACCAGACAGGATCTGTGAAATAACCTCACAATATGGCAACTGCCTTTTACTGTCCTACTGATCTTGCCCAATACTGAAGAATTTGACCCAATATATATTTAAATTTCATAAATGTGCAAGTGTAAAATAAGAGACAGAGAGGTACCCGTGAGTCAGCGAGGGAAATTTCCAAAACTGGGAAGAGAACTTAACTCACCCATTTTGAAACTCATTTGTGGGTGTCATACAATTTGTATGAGGTATCAGTGTGTGGAGTATTTATAGAAGTTACATTTTCTCTAATTTTTAAAATGTAATTCTTAGTAACAGAAAGTGGAAATTTAAAAATGTGCTTATATCCTAAGCAACATACCTGCAGGTATGATCATCACTCACACTTGCAATTCCTTGGCCGTCTTTGGGATCAAACACCAAACCATTAATGAAATCTGTATGGCCCTCTAAAACCTGACATAAGGGGAAAAATCAATAAGAACACAGGAAAAAAAATCTACAATATTCGTACCTAATATTTTTACTTCACTGCCTTAAAAGCTTTCACTGCATGCTTTTCTTTTCCATAAATATTTCTTAAGCAATCTGCTATTTTTAAAGCATGATTTATACACCCACTTTTCTGGAAGGTTTATCTTGGAAAGAAGCTGATTATTCAACACTCTGCTATTAGCTTGATCTTTCTTTTCTAGTATGCATTTCTTACAAAAACACACACACTTTTTTTTTAATGTACCTGTCCTCATATCACCTCCTTTTTCACTTATTACATAAAGCTTAAATAAAAGTTAAAGCTGGAACTTTCTAGGGGCACTGAGATGGAGTCTCCCTCAACTATTTACCTCATACCTACTGCTCTGCATACTCGCTGCTGCCTAATAAACACATAGCATGAATTTCACCTTCCAAGGTCTTTATTTACTCATTCAAAGTGACTGCTGGTACTGGAGATAGCTAGTGGTGTAAGCCCACAATCACAGCCCACGAATCCACTTCTGGCCACAGAATGAACAAAGGGGAAGGTGCAAGAGGGAGGGCTATGTGAGCAGGCAAGGCTCAATTAGTTTCAGTCTTCAAAACTGAAATCCTCAAGAGGCCTGTCAAATATCAGACATTTAAATATTTAATAAATATTGTTCTTGCTTCCTCCGTTCATTCCAAAGACTCAAATTTGATGTCAGTTTTAAGATTAATAGTGCTTCTATTTGGAACTGCTACTATTTAGAAATATATCATGAGGAAAAAAATTGATTTAAACATTCTTGTATAACTTTAACAAACTCAGATCCTCCAAATCATTCTTCAGAGCTTGTACCACAGTCTATAAGGCAAACTAAATTAACATTAAATATTTAATGTCTACCAACACTAGCCCATCAGTTTTTGATGGGTCAAAATTTTTATGTCATTTGTACTTGGCTATCACTGGTACAGCCTTACTTAACTAATATATACAGTACACTTTACAACTGTGTATAGTTTATTGTATAGCTTAGAGCATTTTTTTTTACTATTTTCTAAATGATCAAAAAGGTTTATAGTTTACCTTTGTTTTACATTATTCATGCTTTTGATTTACTAGAAAGTCAAAAAGGTGATACTGTTCTTACAAAAAACACTATGTAATTTCAACCCAAACTGAGAGCTATTTACTTTTTTCCAGCTTTAGTTGACGCATAACTACAGATCATTTGATACACATATATTACAAAATGGTTCTCACTATATGGTTAGTTAATTCCTCCGTCACCTCACTTAATTACCATTTTCATTTTGTGGTGAGAATGTGTAAGATCTACGCTCTTGGCAACTTTCAAGTATATGATGCAGCATTGTTAACTACACTCACCATGCTACATACTAGTCCCTGGAACTCAGTCATTTTATGAGTTGAAGTGTGTATCCTTTGACCAATCTCCCTGTTTCTCCTATCCACTAGCCCCTGATACCACCACTCTACTCTGTTTCTATGAGTTGTAGCTTTTCAAAATTCCACACAGTACAGCTGACCCTTGAACAATGTGGAGGTTAGGGGTGCTGTCCCCTGTGCAGTCAAAAACCTGTGTATAACTTTTGACTCCCCTCAAACTTAACTACCCTCAGTGTCTGCTGGGTACTGGTTCCAGGATCCCCTGAGGATAACAAAATGCATACAGTTGGCCCTCCACATCAGTGCACTCCCAACTGTGGATCAAAAATAGTACAGGTATTTATTGAAAAATATTTATGTATAAGTGGACCCATGCAATTCAAACCTGGATTGTTCAAAGGTCAACTATATTTGCCTTTCTCTTTCGAAGTTATTTTACAGAACTATTTCTTATACCAATAGAAAACACATACATAGGGCTTACTGTGTACAAAGCACTGTTCTAAGTGTTTCACACAAATTAGATCAGTTAAAGCCCGCAATTCTTTGAGGTAGGTGCTATGATTTTACCCATTTTACAGATAGGGAAATGAGCACGAAGAGATTGGAAAGGTGATCAAAGTCATACTATTATTAAAGGGGTAGAGTTGGGTTCGAACCCAGGTGTTTTGACTCCTGTGCCTGTTCTCTTCACTGATCTGACTTCCGGCCTTACACCGTGCTGTGCGGACCATCTGCTTCCTTGAAGACCGCCTTGTCCGCTATGTGTGTTCATATCTATTATATTCCTGCTGTGCCAACTGTGACGTCCTAATTCTCCTTCCTTTGCTGTGCCAACCTAATATTTTAATTTAATGAGTGATATCAGATTTAAAATCTCCAGTCCTTACTAAGAACTTAGATACAGAGTTAATGACACCCTAAATAACATACTTTAAAGATAAGCATAAAGTCATCTTAAATTAGGATAAATCCAATTTTTAAAAGCAAGAAATAGTGTCTTAAGCTACAAGTTTAAAAATTATACTTTTCAGGCATACCTTATATTCAGTTTTATCTTTAAGATCTGAGGTAAATAATCTAATTTTCATATCAGCAGCTGAAGTACAAAATCTGAAAGCAAAAGAAACAAAACAAACCCACTTTTAGCCTCTATAAATGGAAGTTCTCCACCTTGTCCCTTCCACACCCCCCACCAGTCACCAAAGCTATTTCTAAACTCATCATCACGCTTTCTTCTGGGCAGAGGGTATGTTGTGACTCTGATGTAAAAAATGTTATATAGCAACCACTGAAAGTAGAAGGTACTTAAAAATTAAAAAAAAAAATTAGTATACTCTGCATTTGTCTCTTCAATAGCAAGTGTATAGTTTTATTATAAATTACCATATGAATTTAACTTTTAACTTTTACTTCAAAGTTTAAAAAGCTGCGACTTAGAAAGTATCTTTATTTTAGTTAGGTCAATATTAGATATAAAAATACCATTACACATTGACCTTAGTCTTTGGCATCTTCAGTTACCCACAAGCCTCTTACTTGTTTTCTACTCCTTTAAATAAATTACATGAAAGAAGATAATATTTTTATACCTATAAAATCGGGTGTATTTATATGTATTAGCTGGAGTAGTATTTGTACTGACCCTACACTTGAAGATATTTTTCAGCAGTTTGTCAATGCACACTACACTGAAAATAAATAAATAAATAGATAAATAAATTTAAAAAAATCTAAGCAATAACTATTTTTTAACTAGTTTGCTTTGAATCCTAAAATTTTCAGATTCTCAGTATGTCAGATTATGGCTGAGGAAGGAATAAAAATTATATTTACATATTGAACAACAAAGTTTATTTCTAATTGTTTTAGGTAAATAATTATCAAAAACATCTAAATTTCTTTAGTTCTGACTACATTAAAGTTAACCATTTCCCCCTCAACTAATACAGTTATTTAACAACATTTAAAGTAAACAAAAGCAAGGCTCCTAATCAACAGTCGTGGATGTGCTGGCAGACCTCTGCGACCACTCCTCTTCTCAGCGACTGGGCGAGGCTCATGGAGGGCCTCCGGATACACAGGGTGAGGCAAAAGTAGGTTTAAAGTTGTGAGGATGCGAAACAGTTTATTCTTGTATTATTATCTATTAATTATTGTAGTATTTTCCATACAACCAACTGTAAACCTACTTTTGCCCCCCCCCCCCCCCGCCGTATATAATCTCTTTTTGGCATGTATGCTGCATTTCATATGTACAAATATAAAGTAAGCAAAACTTATTCTTCTTAATTGTCCTCCTTTGAATTTGTCCCATGATTGTTTTGGGCATTTATTATTTCCCCACTTAGAGGAAACTCTAGAACAAATGTGCTACAACATTATGCAGATTTCCTCATAGTTATGTCATAAAGAAATCACTGAAAAATCTGTTCAAGAACCTCATCTCTATGATAAAGGTGATGATATGGAGAAAGAGGAGCTCTTTTGCACTATCGGTGGGCATGCAGTCTGGAGCAGCCACTGTGGAAAGTAGTATGGAGATAGCTCAAAAAATTAAAAATGGATCTGCCTTTTGACCCAGCAATCCCACTTCTGGGAATATATCCAAAGGAATCCAAAACACTAATTTGAAAGAACATAAGAACCCCTATGCTCATTGCAGCATTATTTACAATTGCCAAGGTATGAGCAGCCCCAAGTATCCATCAGTAGATGAGTGGATAAAACAACTATGGGACATTTATAGGATGGAATACTACTTGGCTGTAAAAAAGAAAATTTTACCCTTTGTGACAGCATGGATGGACCTGGAGAACATTATGCTAAGTGAAATAAGCCAGTCAGAGACAGACAACTACTGTATGATTTTACTCATGTGGAATCTAATGAACAAACTGAACTAACAAGCAAAACAGAAACAGGCTCCTAGAGGGAGAGCAGAATGACAGCTGGGGTTGGGGGGAGGTTGGGGATGGAGGGACTGAGCAAAAAGGAAAAAGGACTCATTGACATGGGCAGCAGTGTGGTGATTACAGGGGGCAGGGTGAAGGGGATCTAAGGGGACTAAATGGTAATGGAAAAATAGAAAAATTTTAAAAGATAGATAAAGGCTATTTTAGAAGGTTTTTAAAAGAAAATTTCAAACAAAAGTGTTTGTAAATAATGTATTACTAGAAAAGGAGGCCAACTTCATAAAAGCATGAGAACAAAGGAGTTACAGGAGTCAAAAATTTTTACTAAAAAAATTAACGGAAGAATTTCATTAGGATTATAAAAAATAAATCATAAAACTTTATGGCCACCCTTGTGTTGTTCCCCTCCTCTCTAAATCTTTGCTACTTTAGTTTAAGCATGTTAAGAGCATTTAAGTTGTTCTTTAATTAAACCGCAAAACCTCAGAGACCAGAAGTAAGGTGAATGGTTTACTCTCCATCAAGCGGGTATAGAAAAAGGGGAGAGGGAGAGAGGAGAAAACAGAATTTAAGGTAACTAAATTCTAAAGATAAAATATAAAATATTCAGTATTAGGAAGAGTTTCTAACTGTAACATAAAAGTTAATGATAGTAAAAGAGATACAAAAATAATACCTAAGTCATCTTGATAGATCACTATTCATTCAGTCATGAAAAAAATACTATTTACCATGAAATACTACTAAAAAAAAAAAGTAAAGTAAAATAAGTATAAAAACTTAAATATAGTTTAATCAAAATTGTATAAAATCATGAAAATAATGGAAAGGTATTAGGTATGTAGATGGCATTTAAAAAATTTCTGTATATCCTGGACAGATAAAGCGCTTCTCAGATAAGGTCAAGTTCAAGGAGTTCATCATCACCAAGCCCTTATTATATGAAATGTTAAAGGGACTTATCTAAGAAAAAGAAGATCAAAAATATGACAGTGAAAAGACAGCAAACTCACAGCTATTAAGAACCATACCTAAAACAAAAGCAAACTAAGCAAACAGCTAGAACAGGAACAGAACCACAGAAATGGAGATCATATGGAGGGTTAGCAACAGGGGCGTGGGAGGTGGAGGGGGGGAAAAGGTACAGAGAATAAGTAGCATAGACAGTGGGTGGAAAATAGACAGGGGGAGGGCAAGAATAGTATGGAAAATGTAGAAGCTAAAGAACTTATGACACATGGACATGAACTAAAGGGGGGAATGTGGGTGGGAGAAGATGTGTAGGGTGGAGGGGAATGATGGGGGAGAAATGGGACAACTGTAATAGCATAATCAATAAAATATATTAAAAAAAATTTCTGTATATCCTAAACTTGATATATTGTGATTTTTTATAATAAAACATGTAATTTATTTGAAAACAACAAAACTGTGCTGTCAGCTTGCTCTAAAAATATTGTTTTTAAAATTAATGGCTGGTTAATGTTTTGAATTTATAATTTATATTGGTACAGTTCCAAAAAGGCTTTGAGGCAGCTAATCAAAAAGCTACAACAACAAAAAACATGAAACTCTACAGCAAATCCATTAAAAAGAGGACAGGAAAACAGGTGCCAAGCAAAACCACTGGAAGAGGACAGTTTCTATAGCTTTCAAAGTCTGCTGGGAACGCAAACTGCTAACTGACCCTTCTTCAGCTCCAAAGACTCTAGACACTTCCTTTTAACATAAAAGGAAATGAACAGCACACTGGCTATTAACAATAACATGTATGTCGACAAGAGCTATTATTGTACAGATTATTCAAAATCCAGTTAGCTAACACCTGTAAAAGCTTCTAGAACAAATCATGGAACATATTCCCAATCCTGTTGTAGGTGGAGATTTCTTAGGTAGGAAATAGAATGCACATACAAAAGTGCTCACCATCACTAGTCATCAGGAAAGGTCATTGTGGTACCAACCAGCATGGCTAAAATTAAAGATTGCCAACAATAAATGCTGGAGTGTAGGTAGAGCAAGTTGAACATCATTAAGTTGTTGGTGGGAATATAAAATGGTAGAACCATTTTGGAAACTGGGAGTTTCTTAAAATGTTAAATATACATATACCCTGATTCAATAATTCTATTCCTAAGAGAAATGAAACCATATATCCACTAAAAGCTGTACACAGAGATGCTGAAAGCAGCGTTAGTCCTAATAGCTAAAAAAACTGCAAACTGCCTGATAACTATTTGTAGGAAAATGGATGTAAACTGCAGGATATGTATACAATGTAATGGAATATTCCTCAAAAGTAAAAAGAAATGAATCATTGGTATACACACCATGGATGAATCTCAAAAACTTTTAAGTCGGACACAAAAAATGTATTCTGTATGATCCAATTTATATAAAGTTCTAGAATAGGCAAAATTAATTTCTGGTAATAGAAATTGGATCAATGGTTGCTTTGGCAGGGAATGGGGTGGAGAAATTGATTGGGAAGGAGCACAAGACTCTTTTGGGATGACAGAAATGCTAAGTATTACCAGTGAATGGGTCATGCAAGTGTATGCATATGTTAACAATGACAAAACTGTACCCTTAAGAGTTGAGAATTTCACTGTACGCAAATTATCCCTTAATTTAAAAAAAATTTAGGACAGCTCAGTAACAGCTAACTTGTGGTTGGCTAAATACTATTTATTAAAAGACGACATCTCTTTTATAGATATGGTATTTGTGGAAGCAAAGTTAGTGTTTTTTTCTTTTTTTTAATCCTCACCTGAAGACATGTTTATTGATTTTAGGGAGAATGGAAGGGAGGGAGAAAGAAGGAGAGAAACATGCAGGTGAGCAACTTTGAATGGATGCCTCTAATACACACCTTGACTGGGACCAAACCCGCAACCTAGGCACGTGCCTCGACTAGGAATTGAACAAGCAATGTTGGTGTTTTGTAACAAACCTTAAATAATCTGACATAGTATGCTCTTTGTGAAGGTCCTAGTAGGCAGTGTTATGCTTTTTCTCAAAAAGCAACAGTTCTTTTCAAATATTTCTATAAAAACTGAAGTCCAAAGATTAGATTAGTTTTATGTACTATTAAACATAAAAATGTAATGTTGGCCTATGCGTAAGGCAGAAGGGTTGATCGATGACTCCATCAAATTTAGTTCTTTTAACAGAGTTATACTTTCAATAAGTGATAAACTCAGTGAAGACCAAATATTCCAATGAATCCCAGGTTGAGAGCTTCATTGTTAGGCCCAGACATGTGCTCAAGGCATTGTTGCCACGGCTGCATATCTAAACCACAAATTCAGACAAGAAACCTAAATTATGAAGTAATACAGCAAACGTTAAAATATCTACAATCCAGATTTGGAGAAAATGGAAATAGAGGCAAAAAGCCCTTAATGATCAAAGGCTTCAGGTCATTTAACACAAATGACATTAATAAACACTTTGCTTTATAATTTTAAACTTACCTGATTACTGGAGGCAACGAGTCAAGTCTAGTCTCTGGGCTCCACGCTACGCCATCGACCCTGACTCCGTGGTGAATCGTCTGCAGTGTTTTATACTGAAGCCCTTCGACGTCTGCTTCTTCCTCCTAAGAATACACAGCAAATGTTATGGTAAGTTATGGAACAAACAATATAATACTCTGTAGAGCATTATAATAAAGAATTTACCAGGAGGCCATGGACAGTTAAATCCTCACTTAATGTCTTTGAGAGGTTCTTGAAAATTTGTTAAATCTTTGAAAATAGCAACTTTAAGCAAAATAATGAAACTGATTTTATCAGAGGCTAATTGATATAAACCAGAGTTAAGTTCCCATGGCATATTTTTGGTCACAAAAACATCACCAAACTTCTAAATAAAGACCAAAAAAACCTTGTAATATTAAACATTGAAATGTGAGCTATACCTACATGTAAGAAAGATTAATAAAAAAGATAAGGATTTTCCAATTTGCTTATTCCAGTTCAGAGTTGTGGGTGGCTAAAGTCTCTCCCATCAACCCAGGGTACATGGCAGAAACCCACCTTGGACAGGACACCGTTCTGTCACAGGGCACACTCAACACACACCACACTCACTCAGACTGGGACACCGGAGACACGCCAGTTCACCTCACGTGCACAGCTTTGGGATGTGGGAGGAAACTGGAGTACCCCGAAGAAACCCACACAGGCTTGGGGAGAATGTGCAGACCACACACAGAAGCAATTTTTTTCTCTCATCAATGTTGTAATAAAATGACACTGAACTAAAAAGACATTACTCAAGGACCTGGTGTATATTCTTCTGAGAAGTTCAAGAGCAGCTTGGATGAGATTTTACTTGTTCATGGAACAAAAACAAAAATGCCCAAAGCTGCCTAAGCTTCACAAAATAACTCTTGAAGACAACTAAAAACAAAGAGTAAACATGTTATACTTTACCTTACTTAGGAGACATTTTACAACTAACACTAAACACACTTCGCAGCAAACAATGAAAATAGAATGCTCTACAAATCAGAATGTTCTAAGTAAATGAATTTAACATACATGTATTAGCACACCAAACATAAAGTTTTGATTATGTACCAGATACTTTGAAACCTTATGATGAAAAGTCATTATAATAAGTATCAATGATTTTTACATAGAATTATATATATGGCAATACATGTGTAAGATGTTATAAATTGTTCATTATACTATTAGTTTATGAATAGTGACTATGCGAATAACAATGTGTTAATTCAGTCTATTGGACATTTGACTCTGGGCAAGATGTTTAATGAAAAGAGTTTATTTACCTGTCTTGGTATTACTGAAAAGATGTCAGCTTATTCTCATGGGAAGATGAGGGAAAAAAAGAATTTTCAAAAGTCAAGTAATCTGTTGCTGGCAATTAGGACAATGACCTAAAAAGCTTTCTCATTACAAAAATAATGCAAATGCAAAAATTCAAAACCAGAGAAGCAGCTGAGCATTGAGGCAACTGCCCACATCCAGTAACTAACAGCTTCAGTTTGCAGGGGACAGAAGACAAAGCCCAGTGACTGGACGAGGATCAGAGACCTCTGCAAAGATCCGGGATCTTTAATGGGGAAGTAGGGGGAAAAAAATCCCAAACCAAAACTGCCATGTAAAATATCTACCCTGGTGAAGCCCAAATGATAGCAACAGTTACTTGTGAGAAATACCAACCACTGGATGGCCCTTTGGGGCTTGAATTCCCATTAACTATGAGCTCCAGAAAATGACAACCAAATTCAAAATGGTCATATGATGGGCAGTAGTCCTAAGCACTTGACAAAGGCATATTTGGATGAACTAACTCTACCCAAGTCTCAAAAAGTTCCCATAGATATAGGTCAATCAATGCATGCATTCCTACACAAACAAAGAGAAGAATCAAACCTGCAAAGACATTAGATTAAAGAAGTAGATAAAAAGATATATTTCAGGAAACAGAAGAGGTAATCAAAAGTATGAGTTATCATGAAGAGATAATAAAAAATGACCAGGGAGTTTTTAAAAAGAACTAAGCAAAACTGTTATAATGGGGGAAAAAAAATCAATGCTTAGAGTAGCTAGAAGACAGATTCGAAAAAATTACTCAAATGTTGCAAACAGATGACAAAAAGATTTTAGGAGGGATTCAATGGAAAGTTCCTCCACATATCTCATTTGGGTTGTAGGAACAAACAGAGGAAATGGGGGAAGAGGAAATATTTGAAAGGATAGTGGCAAAGGATTCTCCATACTTGATGACAGGCACCTTTATGCATATTTAGGAAGAACGATAAATCCCAGGCAGCTTAAATGGAAAGAAATTTGCAGTTAGATACAACATAGTGAAACTTTACAACACACAGGAACTCTCATGACAACTTAAAAAGGGGAGGGCAGGCTGAGGGGAGAGGAGAACTAGGGAAGAGAGAGGAGGGAGGGGGATGGAAGAAGACTGAGGGACAGGGAGAAAGGGAGGAAAGGGAAGGTGGGAAAAGGAGACAGGGGAGAGGAGAGATGACGAGGTGGTATCTCAGCAAAATAAGCCCGAAAGAAAAGACAGGTTTCCTATAACAAAATAATTAATTAGAATAATCATCAACTTCTCAGCAGAAACAACAAATGCAGGAAGAAGGTGGAATAGTATCTTCAAAATAATGAGAGAAAAAACTTTAAAATTGTAGACACAACGAAAGTTTCTTTTTCAAGAATGAAACTGTACTAAAGATAGTTTCAGAAAAACGAAACCAAGAGTTACCATCAATAAATCATCATTAATCTCCTAAAGCAGCCTGACAAACTATGGGTCACAGGCCAAACCTGGCCTATGGCCTAATTTTGTATGGCCGATGAGATGAGAATCATTTTTATATTTTTAATGAGTTGTAAAAAACAAAAAATAATTTGCAGGAGGTACCTTAAGTCACTGGCAGAGCCTAAATTATTTACCATCTGGCCCTTTACAAAAGAAGTATATTAATCAACACTTTCCCATAGTAAAGGGTGTGCTTAAAAAAAAAAAAGATGTTATTTATTTATTTTTAGAGAGGGGAATGGACGGAGAAAGAGAGGAAGAGAAACATGGACGTAGGAAACATCAACTGGCTGCCTCTCACACACCCCCAAATGGGGACCTGGCCTGCAACCCAGGCATGTGCCCTGACTGGGAATTGAACTGGCGACCTTTCAGTTTGCGAGCTGGTGCTCGATCCACTGAGCCACACCAGCCAGGGCAGAATGTACTTTTGAGTGAAGAAAAATAACCCCGAAAGGAAGGCCTCAGATGTAAGGAACAGTGAGTAAAACAAAACTAAAGGTAAACAGGTGGGTAAATTAAACAAATGTTAGCCCCATAAAACATCAAATTTGTGGTTTAAAATGACAGAGAACTAAAATATGACAATAATGGAAGTCTGGAGGGGTGATAACTGTTCATGCATCAAAAGTCCTTGCTTTATTCATGATATTAACTTTGACTTTGTTTAATTAAGTATGTATGTTAAAGTGTCTTTGGTAACCATTAAAAGAAGAAAAATAGCATGTAAATCTTCCAAACTATCAGGGGGAAAAAAATGAAAGGAAGGGATAACAAAAAAGAAGACAAAAAATATGCATATTACAATGTTTTCAATAGTAAAAAACTGAAAGTAACCCAAATATCCAATAGAGGCATAGATAATTGTAGTATATTCATATTATAAAACACCATACAACAGAGAAAAATACATGAAACTGGACATGGGGGAATCCAGCATGTATAAGGTCGACAGTAACAACCTGGAGAACATAATACATTATTATCATTGATATAAAGTTTAAAAAATAAAAATCCATGTATTGATTTGCAACACCTACATATACGGTAACTCTATAAAGACAAACGGAATCATCAAACACTCAGACATGGCCACTTCTCGGGAGTGAGAAGGGACGGCAGTAAGGGAGGGATACCCAAGGGGCTTCAACAGAATTGCTAACATTCCCTTTTTTCTTTATTTTTTAAATCTTGGAAAATTTAAAAACACTTTCATTATTTCAGAGATAACTGACTTATTTCCTTTTAATTTTTTAAGTTGAATTTATTGGGGTGACACTGGTCAACAAAATTACACAGGTTTCAGGTGCATAGTTTTACAGGGACATATTTTATTATTAGTCTTTACACCTTATAATGATAACATGTATTTTAAAATACATTTCATAAACTTAAAGTATTGTTGATTTTTAAAATAAATAAACCATGGTTTTGTTATTTAAATCAATACCCTAACTGGGTCTAGAGACTAAAGCAAAATTTTTCATGACAAAATTGCCCAAGGAATCTTCTGTATTAAATGACTATAGTTGCTTTTATAAAAGTATATAGGATTATACATATCAGGGAAAAACCTAGAGCAGGTAAAACTTGTATTTAATGGAATACATGTGTCTATATGAAATGATGTTATCTGAAGGCTTGTTCTAAGAATTCCATTTATCTTGAATCTAAATGCTAAGTTTTATAACGTGTACTTTAATCGAATTCTAGTGGATGTGTTGATTTTTCCAGGACAGTCTTTCTGGTCTTAACAAAGTCATTTCACAAATACCTTTCTCTACATAATTCAGATACTCCTTGAAAGTAAATTTAAATTTCAGGTGCACTTAGAGTTAACAGTAAAAAGTTTTTCCATAAATTAAAAAAGGATAAAAATGTATTTATCAAGGAAAGAAAAACACTGTCAAATTTTTATTACTTCATAATTTGTGTGTATAACTGTATGGCTAACAGCCAGGTACGCCAAGGCAGCAACCACTAAGCGATCTTTAAAAAAGGTTAGAAGCCTAATCACAGCTGACTTCATAGTTTGGGTTACATCTATTTTTCTACAATTGACAAATCAATCTTCTAAAAATGAAGTTTTTACCATCAAAACACAGAGTATTTTGCTACGGTAATAGTGTTGACGATTAGGTCCCAAAATTTGTTATCCAAAGTATATATGGAGTTATTGGGTGGTCGTGGAAGTTAAGACATCCCAGCAACAGTATAGCCTGAGCTTTATGTATGACCAGTGAAACCTTTTTTCCTGGCAGCAACATCTGCCATTGAGCCAACTAAAAGGCCAGGGTGTGTGTGTGGTATAGGCAGAGACAAATGCTATTTTCGGTGTAGGCAGTATTGTATAGGCAGGAAATTAAGAGACTTTGGAAAACTTGATATAATACAAATGATTATATAAGGCTCCAGCATATTTGAGGTCAGGGCAAAGCCAGGTTGATGAAAGGGCTATTCTAAGGATTTGAAATGAGCAGGCCTTTCCACCACACCCACTTAAGGCCAAATACAGAATTTTAGTTAGAGGAGACTGAGATTACCTACTCCACTTCTTTCCTTGAATGCTTGAATTTCTAGTACATCTGAAAAGAGAGTTCGCACAACCCTTCTCTGAACAGTTACAGTGAGAAGGAACTAGCTACTATTTGGGGGAGCTTATTAAATTTGAGGTAGATCTAATTATTAGGAGAGTTCTCTTTAATATTAAACCAAATCTTTTTCATGTAAATTCTACTCATGACTCCAAGTTCTGCTCTCTGGAAACAAACAGAGTTAAGTCCAATTCAGCGATGGCAAATACCTGGCCATAGCTAATTCCCCTTCAGGGGCACAGACTCAAAGAAGGAGCTTTGGCATCAGTCTTAAAGGACTATAAGCAACAACTTCATTCAAATAGAATTGACAACACAAAATACATTTACCATTCTGAGTCTAATCCCTCTTTTATGTGACAGTTTTGAACACTTTAGTGCCACTTTGAAATGTCTTCAAGTACATTATCTCCTTTGGATCAGAATACACTGCTGAGAACTGAAGTAAACATTAAACACCACTGTCAATTAATAGAGAATATAGAGCTGCGCCGTCCAATATGGTAGTTACTAGCCACATGGGGCCTTTAAGTACTTGATATATGGCTAGTTCAAGCTGAGACGTGTACATTTTATAAAGTGCAAAATTCACACCTCATTTCAAAGACTTAGTATAAAAGGATAAAAAATTTCTCATTAATAATTTTTATATTGGTTATACATAAAGTGTTTTGGATATGCTAGGTAAAAAAATAATTTCGTCTGCTTTTCACTTTTCATAATGTGGTTACTACAACATTTAAATTTATATTCGTGGCTCACATTGTATTTCTATTGGACAGCACTGAATTAGCTGCCTTTGGCAGTTTGATCGTTGCTCGGATTCATGGCGAACATCCAGGTGATTAAAAGCCGGAAGTCACAATATTTTAAGACTCATATTCATCTTTATTAAATTTTAGCTTGTTCAACTTGACCCATTAATTCAATTTATTATACAATATTTGGAATCTGAGCGGAGTCTGACATATAATATGTGCACAAAAAGTATTTTTAAGTGAAGTCTGCCATCCAAAACATGAGGTATCCTCCGCTTCGTGTTCTGTATAAAATGAATGTGCTTGCCTAAGTCAAGTGTTCTCATCCAAGTCACAGCAGAGGCCTTAATTCATTACTGATGACCCTTTGGCTAGACTTGGAAACTTTCATTGCTCCTTCTCCCCTCTATACACAGGACTTTTACAGAAGTTTTCTTATTGCACTGGTTTACATTTAAACATCTCCTTGAGGGTAGGTAGCATCCTTGTTTTTTTAACATATGTATCATCAGTTCCTGCACCAGATCTGCACTTTATGAATATTTGACAAATACATGACACTAATCAATAGTACTATTATCCAGGTTAAATCTCCACCTTATTCAAAAGACCAATATGAGCCTGAAAAATGCTTTGTTTAAGTTCAAATTCACTACATGCAGTGTTTTTCTACCAGTCTTAGACTGAGGATTGCCCTTCTGACAGGAATTTGGAAATCCTTCAATTCAATTTGCCTTTACTTTCTTTTCTCTCAAGACGAGGAGGCATGAAATTGGGTGTTACAGACCTTGAAGGTTCTAATGTGAAAGATTAAGAACAAGGCTTAAACAGTGTTTAATTTGATAAAAAATAATAACTTCAAAGGGAAGCAGTAATTTATTCTGAATCCCCAAAGGCAAATTATCAGAATGCAATTCTGCACAAGTGCCTGAACCTTGGCTTCAACCTGGATCCGAACAGCAGCGCAGGGAGAGAAGCCCAGGGGTTCAAAAGTGGGGTCTACATCTTGTTTTTACATTTACTAGTCATACAAATCCCTGAACTTCTCTGAAGTGGACTGGAGACTCTCTGAGGGCAGAAAAGTGCTATAACCATATTTCCAGTACTTGGCACAAACTGTAATTTGTGTTCACTACTTGCCAAATTAATAAAAGTCCAATTCTTTCCTTAGGTAATTTGGGGAAAAGTCCTACATTGCCAATCTCACAGCTGTGAGGCTAAACAGGGACGATGCGTATGATCACAAACTGTAACAGACCAATACAAATGTTTTTGCTGTTTCTTTTTTCTCATTTTCCCTTTTGCTCCATTTCTCGCTCTGCTACCCATCACCTCTGCCTTTCCTTCTTTCCTCTCCCTCAGTATTTCTAGATGAACATAACACTAGAAATAAAGGTAATCTTTTTTTCAGTATTTTTGAGTACTATTCTATGTATTAATTTTAAAATAAAGTAAAAGGTTAGTTTCAACTGTAGGGGGCTGACTTATTCTCTTGTAAATTAGTAGTGTGCATTAGAAAAATGGTTTTACTTCAGTCTTTGCCAAGAGTGTGTTATATGATTTCTCTTAATCATGTGACTTTTTATGACTCTAACCTGGGAGTCCAGCTGAAGCCAGCCTGAGGGTCACACTTAGTCTAAAAGCTAGAAATTCCTATACCAACCCTAAAAGAAAATGTAGAATAATGTAAGAGTTCTTATATTCTGTTCAGAAACTAACAAATTGAAGCCTTTAATTCATACTTCCCCCTTAGGATAAATATGCATGTAGTATAATTTTTTATAATTTATACATTTATTGCATTGTAAAGTGCTACATTAATGATATCAAAACACTGTAAGATACTAAACTACCTCCTGATTAAAAAAAGGAACTACTATTTATGATGTGTGTGTATATAATAAAGCTATTTCAAACTTTTGAAAATTAATCACTGTCAAATTACTTCACTGATTAACCTTAATTTGAGAAATACTGTTCTAAGAATAACAGTCTGGAAAACAAAAGATTAACTAGAGATTTCTGATAGTTGAACCCTCACTGTTCAAAGTCTTTTACGTAGAACTAGCTTTCTTGTGAGAAAACATGGCATGTGCTCACCACAAAGCACTTTTAAATTTGGTGATTAAATAAGGGGCTGTGCCTGAATGTCACCACTGACCAAATCAATGAAAAAACAGGTTAGGTATTGAATGTGCCAGATGCCTTCCAGGAACTTTATGTGTACTAACTCATTACAGTCTCAGAAAATCCTATTAATTATATGCTAAACTGACTGTTCAACTAATAGGATCCCATACATTGTATACTCTAGAGCAGGGGTGTCAAACTCATTTTCACCAGGGGCCACATCAGCCTCATGGTTGCCTTCAAAGGGCTGAGTGTAATTTCAACTCCTTAAAAGTTAAGTAGTTACATTTATACAGTCCTAAAATTATTACACTAACCTGAAAAGTATACATCCCAATGACCACGTAATTATTGCCACCATATGCAATTAGGTTTCCAGAATCCCCACCGTCAAAGGGATTCAATCATAATCTTTGATTACGAACATATTCCATTTCTAATTATAAGGCAAAAGGGAAGCCCTATATTCTTTTTTCACCATTAATTTTTCCACAAATCCCCGGGAAGGTCTCTCTGTAGCTTTTGACATCATTTTTTAAAAAATTCAAATTCAGTATACTTTCAAAGTTTAGCAAAAGTTTGCCAAAGTTTGCATAAGCTCTCTTATCAGTGAAATACCTTCGCTGTCATTCACTGCAGTTTCATACACTAACCTGAAAAGTACACGTCCCAACGACCACGTAATTATTGCCGCCATATGCAATTAGGTTTCCAGAATCCCCACTGTCAAAGGGATTAAATTCTACTACATGCACATAATCTTCACAATCCACAGTGTAGGCTGCATTTCTTGTGGCATCTTGCTTCATCTCGTATGTCAAAGCTTGAGTACTTGTAAAAAATAGCCTTCTACTGGACAAGGTCACAAAACTGTGAATCACAGCACAGACACAGAGAGAAATGGTCAAAATGTTACTCACTTGCAGCAAATGATCAAAATAAAAACACAGTATTGCAAATGCCACAAATGGCTCAAAAAAATTAAAGTGTTTGATTAAACACTTTGTGAATGATACCTTCAGCATAAATCACAAATTTGTCTAGATCATTTAAAAGATATAGAGAGAACTAGTAATTACATAGAGAGGAAATCACTGTAGTATATTTATTAAAAAAATTAATGACACTTAACATACAGAGCACTTTTTGCAGGTGCCAAGTTAAGCATTTTACCGATATTATCACATCAAATTTTTACATAAATCTAAGAGGGAGGTGCTACCCATGGTTCCCATTATTACTGATGAGGAAATCAAGACTGCTGGATGTTAATTAGCTTGCCAAGGTCGTAAGACGAGCCAGAATTTGAGAATATTACTATGTGTTGGACACCAGTGCCAGAGAAAAATACAGCTCTTGGCCTTGAAGTAGCTCACAGTCCAGGGATACTTATGGTTCAATGTGCAAAGTGCTATATATAAGCAGACACAAAATATAGGATCTGGAAGAAGTGCCAAAATATGTGATATAAAATAATATTCATAAAACCAGGCACAAAACTTCAACTAACCCTTCATAGTCTGGTGTGCACTCTGCAAGTAGCATTCCCAGATGAGACTTAGGGATTCTAGGGTCTCTCTCTAAGTGGACGCAGGAGTTGTCCTGAAAACAGCTGGGCTCGGTAATAAACACATCAAACACCCGATGAGGATTTACTGAGAATCAGATGACTCCCACCCGCCAATAAACTAGTAACCTTACAAGTGGGCATCCAAGACTGGACACTTATGTTAAGGTGACCAGCAGTTGAGATGCCCTCAGAGGCACAACGGTGTGGGATGTGCAAAAAATTTGCGGTTGGGTCACTCGTTCCCCTAGGGCTCATTAAAGTGGTGCCCAGTCTCACTACATTATCGGGGTCTCACAGTACACGACGGGCTGGAAGGGTACGGGAGGGAAAGAATAAGAGAAGTCCCTGCTAAGAGACCCAACGCCTCTCCCTGACTCAGGCAGGTCCGGGGAGACCCCTCTACCACCTCCCCGAGCCTGAGGTCCGGGGCAAGTAGGGTGAAGAGCTGGGACTTCTGTAGCTAAGCGGCACGGGCCCTTGGGCTCCCTGATACGCACCGGAGGGCGCCTGGATTCAGCCAGAAAGGAACGGGTCTCAGCTGGGGACCGCTGCGACTCGCTTTGGTTCTGCTTCCGGGACAGAGGGCAGGAGCGGCGATTGGTTCTCAGGCCCTCCCGCGAGATTTAAAATGTAACCCGCAACGACTCAAACAGCAGAGAGATTGCTGCTGGGGAGGGTCTCCCTTCTGTTGGGTCTGCATCTCCCAGGTCACCCCACTACCCCAATCTCTCGAGACAGGTGAGTCTTGACTCTTCCTCACCCACCTGGTAAGTGGTGATTCAAGCAGCGGGATTTTCGATGACAGAAAAGTGCCCTGTGACCGTTTAAGGTATTTGTGCGGTGGCTTTGCCCTGGAGCCAGGCTGGGTCTGGGTGTTTTCAGCAAAGTTGACAGTATCCAGTAATGGGTGGAGCTGGAAGGCTGAGGTCCACTGAGTACTACTTAGGTTCCTTAGGTGAGAAACCAGGGTTCTAGTCCCAAAACCTGCGGAGACACTAGTTCTGCTACTTTTGCCCTCTCTCTGTTACATTCTTCTAAGGGGCATTTTGGACCAGCATTTTGACAATGATAGCAGCAATGACTGCCCTTTTTTTTTTTTTTTTTTTTTAATTAAGCACCTACTAAGCGCCCGGCACAAGGTGGATTGTCTCCCCACCGCCTCAATTTTATGGGTAGGAGATTTTCTTCCCATTTTACAGATGAACAAATATATGCTTATCAGAGATTTTAAATAAGAAGGGCATTTAATAAGTGGGAGAGACTGGACACAGATCCTGGTCTATCTGACTACAAAGTGTAGTTCTTTTGATCGTCTCACACTGCCTCCCCAGTGACAGTTTCCTGTCTTACAAATTTTGCTCCAGTGCAGCTTGGAATCCAGTCTTTTAAAACAAGTGTTTATTATCGCTGCCACCTTCTACTTACTGTTTTTGTATAGTGAGTGCCTCCTGACATAAAGAGGGCTTGCATATTCATTGTCTCATTGACTCCTCCTAACTGGCTGAAAGGTATTACTCCTGTTTACTATTTGATGACGCCTCTACCTAGGCATTCTGGTGTAAAGCTTGTTGCCTACGCTCACACAGCCAGCTAACTACTGGCAGAGCTGAGACTAGATTAGGGTTGGCAAATGCATGGCAGTGCCTGTTTTGTGCAGCCAGTTCCCAAGTTATGAATGGATTTTACATGTTTAAATGATTGAAAAAAAATCAAAAAAAGGATGGTATTTTGTGATGTGTGACAATTATATGAAATTCAAATTTTAGGGTTTTTTTTTTTTCAAGTTCTGTTGAAGATCATTTGTTTAAGTACTGTTAGTGGCTATTTTTACACTGCAAGGTCAAGTTGAGTAATTGTGACTGAGATTATACGACCTGTACTCCTCACATATTTACTATTTCACCCTTTCCAAAAAGCATGCTGACCCCCGGATGGGACTGTTGGCTCCTATATGTGCCAGGCACTGTTATAAAAGCTTAACTTATATTTATGTCATTTACTTTTTACAAAACCCCATGAGATAGTAACTGTTATTATTTTAACTTATCAGTGCGAGGAAGCTGAGGCAGGGAGAGGTGATGTAACTTGGCAAAGATCTCACAGCTAGTGAGTGGTAAAGCCAGGATTCAGAACAGTCTAAATCCAGATTTGTCTTCATTCTTGGCAATCTGACTAGTACCTTTAAGTAACACTAGCAATAGTAATGTACTACGAAAGATTTATTTCAGGCAAACTGATCATATCACCAGTGCATTACTTCTTTGCTTTCTTTTTTATTTCTTATAAGAGATGAGGGTGATATTTCTAAGAGGCATATAATTCTTAGCTACTTACTAGGATTTGTATTTATGTAGATATTTTAATTTAGTTTTATGCCTGTAAATTTAAGTGCATCACAGATTGTGTCTATCAGTTGTTATTTTGTAAATGACATATACCCATTTTCTTGATCATAGAAACCCAAGATTCATATTTAACATCTGGGATTTTTGTTTATGCTACATAAAAAAAAAAGAAGATCACCAAAGGAGTAAGTATGTGGGACGATTACAGTAAAATACTCAAAATAAGATAATGGCTGTATGTTGGAGACTGGGGTACTTAAAGTGGGGAAAAAACCCTCCACAAACTTTTAGCAGGCATGCCTGTAAACTTGGAGAAACAAATTGGCTATTTTATAGAGGCTTGGATATGTAAAGCATTGGAACTGTATCAAATTATTTTGGAAGACTTTTGTTTATCAGAAGAAGGTATGTGATATATGTGATATGGGTGTCACTTTCTTCAGATGTAAAATGAGGATAACAATAGACTTTCTTCATGGATTTCTTGTAAAGATTGAATGAGGTTATAAATATTAAGCTTTTAAAAAGTATTTGGCACCAAGAAAGCTCCTGCATATTAGCTCTTGTGTTGGTTATCTATTGCTGTGTAACAAACCACCCCAGAACTTAGTGGCATTAAAACAACATATTTGCTTATGATTCTGTGAATCAGCAGTTTGGGCTGGACTCAGCTATGTAGTTCTGCTGGTCTTGCCTGGGATCACTCGTGGCTACAGTTAGTGTGGCAGGTTGATTGGGACTAGACAGTCTTAAGACAGCCTCCCTGACATGTCTGTGAGTTGGTATTGGTTGTCAGTTGGAGCACCTTGGTTCTCCTTCATAAGGCCTCTCCAGCAAGCTAGCTTGGACTTCTTTATATGGCAGCCTGAGAGTAGCAAGAGAGAGTTGAAGCTTCAACTCAGGGAGTAAGAGCTGAAGCTTTTATGTCAGACAGCCCTCAAGACCACCTTCCAGTTGGATGCTTTACTAGGAGAACTCAGAGTACAAGAGGACTCATACTCATGGTTATAATTTATAATAGCAAAAAGATACTAAGGAAGATAAGCAAAGATAGAATGTGCATGGTGCGAAGTCCAGGGGAGACCAGGAGCAAGCTTCCAGAAGTGCTCTTAGTGAAGTCACACAGGACATGCTTAATTCCTCCAGCAATAAGTTGTGACAACATATGTAAAATGTCCATCAGGGAAATTGTTTACAAACTCAGTGCCCAGGGTTTTTACTGAGGCTGAGCATGTAGGCATTCTGTCTTTGTTCCAAAATTCCAAACTCAGAAGGAACGCATGTGTTCCGTATAAACTATATTGTTTGTACAAACAGTTTAGGCACAGTGAGCCACCCTTACTGGAAACCCTCCTGAAATCTAAGTTCCCAGATGCCTGCCAAGGGCCTTTCAAAGGATAGCAACCAGGCCTGCTGTATTAACTGTTTTCTGCACTGGCCTTTTGAGGTGTAGGCTTGGAACTCCCATGATGCCATTCTTACTACATTCTATTGGTCGAATCAAGTCACAAGTCTGACCTAGATTCGAACAGTGGAAAAGTAGACCATCTCTTTTGGGACAATGTAACAATGGGAAGGAAACTGGCCTTCCCGCTGCCCTGCCCAGCCAAATCTACCCTAGATATCATCATCTATCGCAACACAAATATTTTTAAAGACAGTTTTAATTAACTATATGTCTATAATTATAAGTTTACAGAGTTGGTGTATCTGTTTTGTATGAGTTTTCAAATGGAAGGTTGGATTTTGTTATTTGAATAGATTTGGCTTAAGAAAACTAAAGGAAAGGAAAATATAATTGGGCAGAAATTGTTTTAGTCTGTTTTCCTAAATTTAATTAAAAGCAATCTTAATAAATATGAAATGATTTGTCATTCATTACTTATTTTTCTCTAACTCTTGCTTGCTTACACAGGTTAAATATTTTCAATTAAAATAAGGCTTTTTTAAAAAAATAAAATAAGGCTTTCTAACACTGCATTCTGTTCTACTCTAGGACAATGGCTGCACTTCATCAGAGGTCTGTCTCGGCCATGATTAAGGAGTTCAGGAGGAACTGGCACACTCTGTGTGACTCAGAGAGAACTACCGTGTGTGACGCGGACACCATGCTCTTGGCATTGCAGCTCTGCATGGCAGAGAACAGCAGACGGGTCAGTAGACTACATTTAAGTTAACTTTTCCTTAAAAGTGGATTGTGGTTGCTTCCTCTTTGAATAAACTTTACTGTATCAATTTCTTTGCAATAGATGCCCTCTTATGATAATATTAATATACTATTTTCACAAATGCTTCTGGAGATCTGTGTCAGTAATTACTGTTGGATTTGAGATGATTTATTTCACAGTTAAGGCCTTCGCATGTATAATTTCACATAGAATATACCCATTCCATGTTTAATTTGAAGTCTTAAGATAAACATGTAACTATTATGATTATTATGGCTAAACATTTTTTTTATTTATAAGACTTCCTTCTTTAAAAAGATCTGGAAGATACATATATAATGCTTATTTAAATGTAATCAAAATATTCTATGACTACTTTAAGACATTATAGTATAAATTAATTGTTCCTAAGCCAGGCTATGAAGCAGAATCATTTGGGAGGGCTTTTTAAATATATTGGCTCCTGCGTGCCCCAGTCTTGGCAATTCTGATTCTCTTAATCTGCACTGAGACCCTGGAAATTGCCTTTTTTCAATTTCCCCAAAGTGATTCTTACCTAGTTGGCTTGGGTCAAACTACTGTTTAAAATGAGCCCTACCTAGAGGGCTAGAGGTGTTCACGCGAAAGACGGATGAACGGAGGCAGGCATCGTCAGGAGTTTTAGAGAGTATCCTGAAAGGAATGGCAGCCTTCGCATGGAAAGGGTTTAAAGAAGTGTTGAAGGAAGAGGAAAGTTCAGAAGAAGCATCTGGGGGGATCCAAATAACGATGGTTTGAAGATGGTAGGGCGATTGTCTTCAGAGAAG
This sequence comes from Glossophaga mutica, assembly GCA_039655065.1. Lineage (NCBI taxonomy): Eukaryota > Metazoa > Chordata > Mammalia > Chiroptera > Phyllostomidae > Glossophaga > Glossophaga mutica. The sequence continues at coordinate 15,333,843 of CM077304.1, read as the reverse complement.
ATTTTTGAAGGGTTGAGTTGGTTTCCATGGGTCTCTTGGGCTAGACAGAAATGACATTCTGATGAATTATTTTAATCCTCTATGTCAATAGTTCCCAGAATTTTAGATTTCATCTGCCAGTAAAATTTCCGAAAGAATTAGACATTGACAGATTCGAACATTTCTCATGTTGGCAGATAAGGCGATTAAGAAAAAGTAATAACTAGAACCATCATTTTGAAAAAGGAAGACTATTTTGACACCTAAAAATTAGGAATTGTATGATCTTAAAATAAGAGGTAATCTTTCCTATGCATGGGTAGTCGGCAGTTTTGCATATTTAAAACTATACATTAAGATAAGTTTTGAACATAGAAAAATTTGGAGAAAATTGTATCTTATGTAGTCATTCCTTCAACAAATACTGAGTTTTTACTATGCACTAGATGACATTATTCTAAGCATTAGGAATTTGGTACTGAAGGAAATCCCTGCTCTCATGGAATTAATGTTCTAGTCAAGAGTGATAGATAATACTATAATAAATAAGATATTTAATGCTTTAAGTTATAGTCAGTGCTACAGAGAAGAGCAAAACAGAGATCCAAGTAAAGAGTGTATGGAGTTTGGGGTGGAGGAAATCTTGCAGTTTGAAACAGGGTGGTCAAAGAAGGCCTCATCTAGAACATACCATTTGAGCACAGATTTCAGTGAGTGGAAGGAGGAGCTGGCCCCGGGGATTTCTGTGGGAAAGGGCTGCCAGGCAAAGGGAACAGCAGGCGCAAGAGCCTTGAGGCGCAAGGGTCAGATGCCTTGCATGTTCGGGGAACAGCAAGGAGGCCCATCACGGCTGTTTACGTTAATGTTAATTTCTTCCCTCTCTTCCCTCTTCCACAGATGTCGTCTTCCTTTTGCTGCCCTCATCCTCTTTATTTCCAAGGACATTTTTTTTTTGTTGTTCTTTCTCTTACTTCAAGGATATAATATTTTTCTCCTTTGAGATTATTAATAATATTTTGTTGGGGGGCATTTTTTGTATAATATGTTTCCTCTATATTCCCATTTTGTTAGTTTTATTTGGGAAAGATTTCCTTTCTTCCTAATAAAGACTTTCTTCACGATGATCCTTGGCTGTCCCCTCGTGTTTAAGTGAAGCACTAAAGGCTTATTGGAAGTACTGGGTACAGGGTTAGGGATTGTCAACCTGATCTGACTGGGCAATTGGGTTAGGGGGCTTTGATGTCAGTATCTTTAGGATACAGCTTCTGGAACAGTTTCCTCAGAAAAGAGTCTTTTCCTCCTGTACAAATGGTGTAAAGTCCAGCTGCCAATGTGTTGGGAGCCTGAAAGGCGTGTCACAATTCAGAGTAAGAACGGTCCTGTCACTCCTGGGATTTTCATTTGGGTACGCTCCTTCTCAACTGCACTCGTTCAGTCCCGAGACTGCTTTCCCCCCTCCAGGAAACAAACCTCCAATTTTCGCCAAGATAGATGGCTGCTTTCCGCTATCTTAGCAGTAATGAGCTATTGGGCAAAAATTGAAGTGAAGTTACCGTGCGAGGTAAGCACACTACTGAAGCTACTTCAAAAAAATCTCTTCCCAAGCGTTTCCACCATCACCTTCTGCTGGGCAGATATTTTTTTCCAGCAGACATACTGAGAGAGTTGGCCTTTGAGGACTTTGGCTTTATGTGTATGGAAGGGTGGGTAGGGAGGGCCTCTGATCCAGCTTCCCACCTTTCTCGTGCTCAGCTTGTCTCCTGGTCTTGGTGCTCAGGGTTCATAAAAACAAGGTTTGCTTGAGTGTCAGGGAGTGGTAGATTACAGGGAAATGCAGACTCCACCATTTGCTTACCCCCCTACGTTGGCACTTTTCTTATCATCCTTGACCTTTTGTCATTTCTCTGATGGACCACTCAGTCATGCTTAAAAAATGTTTTCCTGTTTTCTCCTATAGTTTTAGGCATTTTGTACCAGGAGGGGTTTCTCTGCAAATACAGACGCATACGTAATGTGTCTGTTGTAAAATGATAACAGATGGTATGCATTCTTTCTGCACCTTGCTTCTATCACCCAACATTGTTTTCGAGACCTCTTCGGGTACTGACAGAAAAGTTTATCTAATTCATTCATTTTATTAGTCATCCTTTATGTGACTGATACATTTATTCATGTTTGGACCTTTCGGCCCTTTGAAGTTTTTGGTATTACAAGTATTTCTGCACTGAAATTAGATGTTTGTGCACTGAGCCAGAGGCTCTCTAGGCCCCATGCCCAGCAGGTCCCATGATAGATATGAACTGTAACATACCGCTCTTCAACTTGGCTGCTAGAGTTTATATTTATGTTAACACTGTAGCCGAGTACCACTCCCTCAGTCTCTGTCTCCATATTAGCTGTTGTTAAACTTCACTAGAAAAGAGAAAAAGTGGTATTTCATTTTAATTTTTCTGATAACTAGAGTATTTAAACATCTTTTAAAATACTTATTTGATCATTTAGGTGTCTTTGTCTTAATCTCTCTGTTTATATCCTTTGCTTATTTTGCTATTGAGTTGCTTTTGTCTCTTTATTACTCTTTGGAAGAGGTCTCCCTACATTTTAGATACTCTTTGTTTTAGACTTTGTTGGTATCTTCCAATGTGTTCCATTTTACCCACTTTCACAAGATATACACCCCTTATGTTGTTTCATCAGTATCCCCATACCAGACCTCTCTTCTGCGTCGTGCTTTGGTATGGTCGAGTGTCATTGGACATTTCACTCTGGCATTCCATCACTGTCTCATCGCTTTTAAAAGTAGAGCACATTGTTTGCTCCCTCAACTTAACCTTTCTCCTCATACTCTTAGTCTCAATTCTACGTATCATTGTTCACTCAGTCACTGAAGCTAGACACCTAGGGGCCAGTCATCACAGGGTCTCTTAGTCTCAATTCTACGTATCATTGTTCACTCAGTCACTGAAGCTAGACACCTAGGGGCCAGTCATCACAGGGTCTCTCTCCTTTGTCCCCCAGCGCAATCCATAGGTAAGCCTTGTCGGGATTACTGCTTGAGCATTTGAAAAAATCTGTCCTCCTTTAATAACCTGCAGAAATGGTATTCAGGTAGATAATAGATTCTGAGGATATTGTATACATGGAATGGGCTAGCTGGAGCTTAAACTATGGTGATTGTGCCCTGGGAAATAAGGAGAGAGGGATTGAGGCAGTTACTAAGAATCAGTATTGTTTAGTGACTTAGGGCTGTTGTTCTGGAAGCAAACAGAGCATGTTCAGATCACTTCCTATTGTTCGTTAGCTTGTATATAAATAATTAAAAATAAATAGATCAACAAGCTGAGTAGAACGTAGCCTGAAAAAATTTTAGTTCTCAATTGTAAAAGTTTTGACATGTTAAGATAGTCGATCCAAGTCAGTTTTTCTTCAGGACTTGTCTATGTAGCATTCACTCAGGATTTCTTTCTGCTTGTTAATTTTCTACTTGCTAATTCACTTTATTCATTGTGAAACTTCAGACTCTGGGTGGGAAAGGGTGAGCGGTGAATTGCGAGTGAGCTTTTCACAGTTTGTAGAGGTGTGTGTACGTGTGCATGGAGATGGGGGTTGCAGTTGGGTTTTATTTTAACTCTCTGTGTACAGACTTAGCTTAGGCGTTCCAAGCTGTGCTCGGGCTGCCACGTCATTCAGCGATAAGAAACAACACGCGCAGGCGCCTGCAGGTGCATTCGTCAGTAGCGTGCAGACATAAAAGGGTGGGGTTGGTTGTTTATATCCTGTACCTATATTTTCCACCGTGTTTGCGGTCTAGTTAGGTTTTTAATTCTCTTAGTTTGAAAACATGAATCCCTAAAGTATAGTCCTTATAACTGAATTTGACTATAGTTAAACTTTTGAATACCTAACAGAATTCCTAGTCTGTCTGTTGGCATGCTTGTTTCCTTAACTGCTTTAGTGGGGAAAACAAAAAGGTATATTAGTACAATCTTTGAGTTTTAGGTTTTTGTCATGTTTTCAGAGGAGGAAGATTTTTTAGCCTAAGTCACGTAACACCTCTCTAGCAGTTTTATAATGCTAAGGCTTTAATCTATTACAGGTTCATTCACTATTGGCCTCATACGGCAAATATATATGACTTCATTAGGTTGCAAATAATATTTTAGCCTTTTCTTTCTTTGGAATTGGCTTCATATTTTGACTCTGTCTGGTAATTATATTATAAAGCCTATTTTTCACCTTAAAAAGCCTTAATAACATTACAAATGTTCCATTAGATAAAACAGACAAAGATACTAACTTTATAACTTCATAGAAAGCAATCGCAGCACCTGTGGTTGATTATCAGATTTGAAAATGACCTGACAGAGACACACAAGAGGAAACAGGTTTTAAAATTAAGTTACACTTATATACCACTCCTCCCTCAGCAAACAAACTAACAATTATTTTACTTTGAATAAGAAGGGAAAGGTAGCTGACATTTTTGATTATCTACCATTTATCGGTGTTGTTTAATCAATGCAATCTTGCTTTATAACCAAGGAAACTGACTCAGGGGATTTCAGTATCTTACTCAAGTTCGAACAGCTAATTGGTACTCTTAAGTAGACTGGCTATCTTTTCTCTTTTAACAATAAAAATACCAGTTAGTTAAAAATGTAAAGTTTATTTAAAATTTTGAATCATTATAAAAATAATGTTGATAAAAATACACAAAGTTCACGTCTCTGAAAAATGTAACTGTTGCTTTTTCTCATTTTATTCTTGTGAAATAGAATCTTTTTATGTCCATCAAAGAATTCAATCACTGAACATTTTGAACTTCCTTCAAATATTAGCCAGCGGGCATGTTTTCCTAGCAAAACATTTTCTGATTCAACCACAGACTCTCTCTCAATCAGTTGTCACTGCTTTAAATGATAGAATATGCCATCATGGTAGGCCCCTGATCACGTGAACTGATATCTGGAGTACATTTCTATTTGGATTTGAAATGTTTTTACAACCCAAGTATAAACACTGTTCATCTTGGCAGAGCTTTTCTCACAAGATCAAGAACTTGCATAGTTTAACTAGTTAACAGTCAACAGATTGAGAATAAAGCATACATTTACATTAAGCAAAATCTTAATTTATTTTTACTGTGAATGGTGTCATACCAAAATAGTTTTAAGAATTTTTCAGATAAAACAATTTAGTTTTGAGATGTTAAATAACTGGATGTATTTGACTTAAATGCCATTTGGAGATTTTACAGTATGTAACCTTTGTGGGAGTAGGAAGTAAAGTATACAATTTTTTTATTCAATGCTGAGAAAATTGCAAATTGTCTTGTGTTTGTATTATGGATATAAGGCTTGAGAGTTAATGATTTTTTTTGGTTGTTCACTGAACTAGTTTCATGAAATATAATTAATTTTTATAACTATGATGTAACAGGTCCCTACTCTAATAATAAGGACAATAAGGATAATTTTCAGAGTTGCTTCATATGGATGAGTAGAGAATCAATTATTTTAAGGCAGTTTGTACACTTTGTCTTAAATTTGGGTAGTAACTAGGAAATGTGGCTGATCTTTATGAAAGATAAAGATTTACATTTGAGCCCTGGCTGGTGTAGCTCAGTGGATTGAGCGCGGGCCTGCGAACCAGAGGGTCGCGGTTCGATTCCCAGTCAGGGCACATGCCTGGGTTGCAGGCCAGTTCCCGGCAGGGGACACACGAGAGGCAACCGTACATTGATATTTCTCTCTCTCTCCTTCTCTCCTACCCTTCCCCTCTAAAAGATAAGTAAATAATAAATTAAAAAAAAAGTAAAAAAAAAAATAAAAAAGATTTACATTTGAAAGAGTCAGATATGTAGAAATAGTACTACATTATATGGTTCCATTTGATTTCTTTCTGTTATTCTTCACTGGCTAGATGTGATGTTTGAATTGTAGTTCTAGTTAAATATACACCCATCTTTAAATGCAATTAATGGAAAGATCTAGGTGTTAGCAGCAACTACTAGTATATTAATGGGGCTTCACTGTAGAAGAGAGCGACATTGATACATTTCACTATACCACATAGGGATACTTAAAAATATTTGTTATTCATGAAGCATGGGAAAGGAGCAGTTAGAATTTTTTACTGAATTGGGACTTCCGGCCAAGATGGAGGCGTAGGCGGACACACTGTGCCTCCTCTCACAACCAAAATTAAGGACAACAAATATTTAGAAACAAGAAAACAACCAGAACTTATAGAAAACTGAACTGTACGGAAGTCCAACAACCATTCATCCAGACCGGTAAGAGGGGCGGAGTCGCGGCAGGAGAAAGTGGAGGTGCGGACCCAGGAACACAAGCAGCAGCAGCTGGCAGTTCCAGGTGCACGGGCGGTAGCTGGCGGTCCCCGGGCGCACAGGCAGCAGCTGGCGGACCCCGGGCACAGGGGGGCAACTGTGCAGACCCAGTGAGGCCGCACAAGGCGGCTGGCTGACTGACCAGGTGGTCTCACATTCGAGCGCGCACACGGACAGTCCAGGCGGAGGGGAAGTGGCGGAGCGGACTGAATCCAGGAGAGAGTGGAGCAGGCGCCATTGCTCCCTCTCAGGTCCCACCCCCACATAGAGCGTCACAACCCAGCGACTGGGCTGCCCCGCACTGGGGAGCGTCAGAGGCTCCACTCTTCACTACGTAACAGCACGTGTGCGTGCGCAGATAATCCAGGTGAAGGGGAAGCAGCGGAAAGGGCCGGAGTCCGGGAGAGAGCAGAGCAGGCGCCATTGCTCCTTCTCAGACCCCGCCCCCACCTATAGCGTCACAACCCAGCGACTGGGCTGCCCCGCCCTGAGGAACACCTAAGGCTCCACCCCCTCATACATAATAGCCGCGACCAGACTAAAACCAAACAACAACAACAAAAAAAACCCCACCAAAAATGGCTCAAACCGGAAAACAAATAAAAGCCCCAGAGCCAATTCCTCTAAGCAGTGAAGAGATAGCCAACCTGTCAGATGCACAGTTCAAAGCACTGGTCATCAAAATGCTCACAGAATTGGTTGATTTTGCTCACAAACTAGATGAAAAAATGCAGGCTACAATCCGTGAAATGAAGGAAGATGCATGGGGAACTGATAGAGATGGAAGGAGAACTGGGACTCAAATCAATGGAGTGGACCAGAAGGAAGAAACTAACAACCAAACAGAAGACGAGGAAGAAACAAGAATTAGAAAAAATGAGGAGAGGCTTAGGAACCTCCGGGACATCTTTAAACGTCCCAACATCCGAATTATAGGGGTCCCAGAAGGGGAAGAAGAACAGCAACAAGTGGAAAACTTATTTGAACAAATAATAAAGGAGAACTTCCCCAATCTGGCAAAGGAAATAGACTACCAGGACGTCCAGGAAGCTCAGAGAGTCCCAAAGAAGTTGGACCCAAGGAGGAACACACCAAGGCACATTGTAATTACATTAGCCAAGATTAAAATGAAGCAGAGAATTCTAGAAGCAGCAAGGGAGAAGAGGACAGTCACCTACAAGGGAGTTCCCATCAGACTATCAGCTGATTTCTCAAAAGAGACCTTCCAGGCAAGAAGGGGCTGGAAAGAAATATTTGAAATCTTGAAAAGCAGGGACCTACATCCAAAATTGCTCTATCCAGCAAAGCTGTCATTTAGAATGGAAGGGAAGATAAAGTGCTTCTCAGATAAGGTCAAGTTCAAGGAGTTCATCATCACCAAGCTCTTATTATATGAAATGTTAAAGGGACTTATCTAAGAAAAAGAAGATAAAATATGACAGTGAAAAGACAACAAACTCATAGCTATCAAGAACCACACCTAAAACAAAAGCAAACTAAGCAAACAGCTAGAACAGGAACAGAACCACAGAAATGGAGATCATATGGAGGGTTAGCAACAGGGGCGTGGGAGGAGGAGAGAGGGGGGAAAGGTACAGAGAATGAGTAGCATAGATAATGGGAAAAAATAGACAGGGGGAGGGCAAGAATAGTATGGGAAATGTAGAAGCTAGAAAACTTATGACCCATGGACATGAACTAAAGGGGGGAATGTGGGTGGGAGAGGGTGGGTAGGGTGGAGGGGAATGATGGGGGAGAAATGGGACAACTGTAATAGCATAATCAATAAATTATATTTAAAAAAAGAAAAAAAAAAAAACAATCCCTGGGGAAAAAAAAAAAAAGAATTTTTTACTGAATTGGGGTCGACATTTTGTGGAGGACACCATCATTAATCTTTGGGGTATAAAGTGGGATCAGAATGTAATCAATTAAAAAATACCTTCAAAATAATTTACATGTAGATAATATATTTTTTATCATCATTTACCCCCCTCCCCCCCATTGCCATCCTCTGCCTTAGTCCACTCTCCACCCTGTCCCCACCCTGGCCTCCCAGTAGTCACCACACTGTTGTGCATATCCATGAGTTTTTCCTTATTTTTTTCTTTTTTGCTCAATCTCTACCCCCCTCCCCCCCACAGAACTATGTAGATACTGAAGAAGAGGAAAAAAGAACAATTTTGTTTGGTAACATCTAGCAACTTATATTAATAGAAAGAAACCTGATTGTGGCTTTTTAGCTCATGTTTGCCTACAGTTCAGTGTGCCCCTGAGCAGGGGAGAATAAAAATTCTTTGACCGAAGGGTTTTAGCACTGGCATTTCACTTTCCCTGGGACAGTAATGAAATGAAACACAATTTTTAAAAAGTTTAAATTTTATAATCATGTTTGAAAACTAACACTTGGAACAGTGTGTGTGATATGTGGGAATTCACGACGGCACTGATAGTTTTTGAATAAGATTTAAAATACATTAGCTAAAAGAACTAATAGGAGCTAAAGATGAACAGAATCGAATGTTTCCCCAATCAATAGTACTGAAGTACAGCTCACTGTCCATCTCTCTCCCCAATTTGGGTAGGAGAAATTTAGTGAAATTCAGGTAATGTTTCAGACAATGTTTATATATTTGCCAATTTCGTCATGTGTGAACTTGCCATAGTTGTTCAAATTTTATAAAATCATCAAAATCTTTTTTTATATCTGGTTTTAAAGTTATTCCATAGCTCTACTTGGATGTTCTCTTCAAATTCTCAAGAATTTAATACAAAATTCAACTTATACTTCGCATCTCAAATATAAGTTCATCAATATCCTGGCATCCAACTTTATCTTTTTATTTTTGGCATTATCTCTTTCAGCACAGCGGAGAATTTGCAGTCTCTCTCAGTGATGTCTTGTTGACCTGGAAACGCTTACTACATGAGAAACTGAACTTACCAGTTGAGAATATGGCAGCGATTGACCATTATGAGGACATTAGGAGGACTTATGATGGTTTCTTAAAGAACAGTAATATGTTAGATCTGATCGATGTTTATGAAAAGTGTCGTGTTTTGACTTCTAATTGTGAAAATAATGCCAGCATATCTGCCGTAAGTATTTTTTAAAACAATTCTATTGTAAGCAAGTTAAATTCGATGATTTATTTTTAACTCTGGTATTAGCACTTATGGTAATTTGATAATGCTTTTGCTTTTCAGATCATGTTAAGATGGAAAACTTAGCTACCTGAAAGCTAGTAATTACTTGAAAGAAATGTTTTGGTGGTAAATTTTGTTGAATTTGTATTATTATTTGGTTGAAATATAAGAATAGCTTTTTATGAGATAAGAAAATTTTTAACAAAGAAATCAGTCCCAAGCATGATTTCTTTTTGAAGTATGTTAAGGATAGCTTTTCTATTTTATTTTCTTGGTTTAACGTGCATCTCTTTATTTAGCATATGTTATATAAATGATTGCCATGACTTTCTAAGGATTAACAATATTATTTTACTGAGATGGGGTATCATTTTGTGAGGACAAGATAATATAACTGTTCCCTTTTTTGCACACACATACTCATTATCTTATATTTTTATGGAATATAAATTTTAAAATTAATGTAGTAGCAATCCTTGACATTTGCTTTTGTCTACATTAGAATTACTAAACTGTTTTAGAATATATTTGGAAATATTTAGTTTGTTTTAAAGTGTTGAAAATATTTTTCTATATCTTTACCATTTACTGAGTGTCAATCCAGTAGTAATTAAATTGTGGTAAATTAAATAGTGGTAATCACTAAATAATTTTAGCTATAATTAGAAGAGAATGTTTACTGTATTTTCTAAGATATTAAATATTTTCTAAATATTTCTATCTGATACTTGGGAGTAATATTTTGGCTGCTTACAATAGAAATCTCCACAATAACAACGGTTTAAGAAAATGGAAGTTTGTTTCACTTTTTAATCAAAGATGCCTGAAGGTAAACATCCAGGACTGCTGTGATAGCTCCATGGTTATCAGATACGTAGGAATTTTCTCATTCTGTTCTCCCATCTTCGTTCTTGACCTCTACTCTCAAGATTGTCTGTAGTCCAAGGGAGCTGTTGCAGCTCCAGGCATCAGATCAGCATTCCTTGCAGCAGGAAGTAGTCAGGGAGCACCGCACTCTCCTTTTAATGAGACATAGCTTTTTTTCTCCCATCTTGTTGCTCAGAGCTTAATCATATGGCCACATAAAGACGCTAGGGGGGGCGGGGTGGAGAATGTAGTCGTTATTCTGAATAGTCACATGCCCGAATAAAAACAAAAGCTCTGTTACTAAGGAACAAGTGCAGAATGGATACTGGTGGGTAGTTGGCTGTGTTGGCCTCATTGAGCTATGATGGAAGCCTTTGCCCTGTTGTAACTTTCTCAAAACACACATGCATCCTTTTACAAACATACTCACACATGCACACCCACAGTACAGTAAGGAACTTGTGAGTGAAGATAGTTTTCCTCCCTAGCTATATTTTATTTGCTTGCCCGTAAAGATGATTTCTGACTACTTTTCACGTAGTTAATTTAGAGAGGCTAATCAAACCTAAGTATTGGGTTGTAGGACCAATAAAGATTTGCTAGGCCAAGAGAGTATAATCTGCCTGAGGCCTCTGGATACATTGTTTTCACCTTATCCTTTGCACCTGTCTAAGTCCTCTAGGAAGTCTTCATTTAAGTGAACCAACTTATAGTTAGTATGAGATACATAAGGGTCTATGTTCGAGGGAGTTCTGTGTCTCCAAATATCAGCATGTCTTCTCTGCAGAACATCAGGAATGAAGTGGAAACCTCTAAGATGGTAGTATACGAAGTAGACAATTTTCTGTATTTAAACCTGGTAAGACTAATAACTTGATCTCTGATACTCATATTTACTCTAGGAAAATTTCCAGTGAGGGAAAATGAGCAGAAAAAAAATCCCTATATTGAGTTCTCAAAAATGCACTAAATATAATCCAAATTTATGCTGAAAGAGTTTAAAGATATGTATCGGAAAATTCCAAGCAAGGCTGAATTTGAGTCCTGAAGTTTCATAATCCTGATAAAATTTCCTTGTTTCTTATTTATTGCAACCTCAATAAGGCAGGAATTAATGGAGAAGTAAGATAAAGGTACAATAAGGAAGCTCTGAGACTGTGATAATTTGAATAATGCACTTTCTCTTTTAAAAGACTTACTTACTTGATAATTCCTCTCCTGAGGGACGTGGATGCAGGGCCTATATCAGGCCTAGGCAAGAGCTTGCTTTTTCGTGAACTGAGCAGTTAACTGGAGGACAACATCAAAGACCTGGGCACATATGGTAGATCATAAGAAGAGTTTGGCAGCCATCAGAGGTCTGGGGACTTCCTGGGGAAGGTCAACAAATGCCCTCAGTGCAAGTACCAGGATGCCCTAACTCCGAAGAAGCCCGCAAGTAGCTGAGTGGATGGGCTTACTGTTGGTGAGGCTTCAGAAGCCGCAGGAGGGCTTTTTCTTGGCCTAAGCAGATGACTGGCAGCCTGTTTATTTCTCTACTGCTGCTCCATAAGGAGTGGAGACTGTTTCAACTTGCTTTACTTGTAGACTGTCATATACTTAAGGAACTTCAACAGTCAGAGCTGAGTCCCGAAGAGCCAGCGAAAAAAAGCAACAGCTGCTTCAGGAGTCTCAGCAGCCAGGGAAGATGAGTCAGCTGAGGACACACATGCCCAACAAAATGGTGCTGCTAGAGGAGAATGTCAGCAACAAATAATAAATATTCTAAGGAGTTCAAGGATACACCTAAGTGTAAGACTTCATATGTTAGAAAGAAAAGAAGAAAAGGAAAAAATTTCCCAAAGCAGTGGATAAGTTCAGACCCAGATTAGTGTCCTGAACATCAAATACAATACACCATATTTCGCCGTGTATAATGCGCACCCGTGTTTTTGGCCCAAACTTTCAGGGAAAAAAATTATTTTAATTTTTTTATTCATTCACTTATTTATTTATATTTAGATACTTGGTTTTTGTATTGTAAAGGAAATTTAGCATTTATTTTTAAACATATTGCGTTACAAGAAATTTTATGTAACAAATAATTACAAAACACAAGAACAGATACAAGGTATTTCAAGTACTACCCATGTATAATGCCTATCCTTATTTTTCCCTCAAAAATTTGGGTAAAAAGTACACATTATACACTGCAAAATACAGTAAATATTTGAAGCACAGGGGGGAAAGTCTGAAGATAAAGAAATCATGAGGAAAAAGTAAAGAAACTTGGAGTTAGATCTAGAGGACTTAATATGCAAATGATAGGAGTCCCGGAAGCAGAAAAAGGAACAGATGCACGAGAGGCCATGATTAAACAAATAATATTTTATTATAACTACATTTGTTGTAATAAATATTTCCCTGGATCTGCTGATTGAGTGCTTACGAAGTTACAGGCGGTGAAAAGACATGTAGCAAGGCATACTTTAATAAAATTTCTGAACTTTTAAGGATAAAGAGAAATGTGAGTTTCCTGACAGAACAAACTACTTAATAAAGACCAAACAATTAAGTAGCCTGTACTGAAAGAAGAGGACAGTGACCTAAACATCTTATCCTCAGTCAATATATCACTTATTAATCAAGCTAAAGGAGAGATTTGTGAGGATGTGCAAAAATGTAAAGAATGTCATCTTCATACCTGGTGAATTTATCTTTCCAAAGATTATGGTGACTAAGCAGATGAACTGGAACCAATAGATATCCGGGGAAGATGGCAGTTGAACAGTAAAACTTGGAGCATGCGTGTGTAGAGTTAAAATTATGTGGGCTGACTGGGTTTATGTGTGCTAAAGTGAAAGGCTTACAGTAAGTGAGATTCTGATATTGGTTGAGAAGTAAAACTATTAAACATTGTAGTTGGGGTTAAGTAGAAGGCATTATTCCTTTAAAATAGTAATAGAGAAATATGGGTCTGAGTTGAGTACAGAGAAAGTGAAGGTAACCATTAATGGGATAGAAAAATACAGTATGTTTTCTTTAAAAAAATTTTTTTTTAAATTTTTGTTCAATTACAGTTGTCCCTATTTTTTCCCCCATTACTCTCCCCTGCCCTACCCACCTCCTGCCTCCCACATTCAGTCCTCCCCCCACCCCCATTGTCCTTGGCCATGGGTCCTTTATGTATGCTCCTTGAATTCACCCTTCCCCTTCTTTCCCCCATTATCTCCCTCCCACTTCCCCTCTGGTCACTGTCAGTTTGTTCTTTATTCCGTGTCTCTTGTTCTATTTTGCTTGCTTGTTTGTTTTCTTGATTGGGTTCCACTTATAGGTAAGATCATATGGTATTTGTCCCTCACTGCCTGGTTTATTTCACATAGCATAGTTCTCTCTAGTTCCATCCATGCTGTCTTGAAGGGTAGGAGGTCCTTCTTTCTTTCTGCTGTGTAGTATTCCATTGTGTAAATGTACCACAGTTTTTTGATCCACTCATGTATATAGTACATTTTCTAAGTTAATAGGATAAAAATAGAATGAGTACAGCTTATCAAATCAGCAAAAGTACAAAATCAGTAAAATTAATAGTGTATTACAGCAAGCACATATAGCAATTTTTATGGTTTTATCTCAGAAAGCTTTATGGTGTATTATCAAGTCCTTATCAAATATTTAAGTCTAGGAAACTTTGTACAATCTTAAAAACTTATTTAGAACTATAAGGAGGTTTTGTTTATGTAGGTTATATCTATTGGTGTTTGCCATATTAAAAATTAAAATTGAGATGTGTTTAAGATATTTATCACCAAGTTATTTAAAATGCTCATACTAAACCTCTTAATGTTAATGTAAATAACATTGTGTGAAGAATAACTGTATTTTCCAAAAATAAGAAAAAATTGTGAGAATAGTGACATTTTTATATTTTTACAAATATCTTTAATGTCATGTATGGTGGAAATAGCTAGATTCTTATATCTACTTCTGTCTGATATATCATTTTGACTCTGTTTGACTCAAGTGTATTGAGAAAATTGAGATTAACATTTCTACATAGCTGGGAAAGGGAGGGCTTCCTAGATGATCTTAGGGACCTCAGTGTGGACCATTTTTGGCCCCACAGAACTGATCTAGAATAATGGACTTTACACGTTATTAAATATGAAAACAGCTTTTGACAAAAGGTAATATTCTCCTATTTAAAAGCATAATATTTTGTTTATAGAAAAATAAATCTTTGCTTTCAACCTCTCTTTTTAAAACATCAGAACCACAAGTATGAGGACTACCTCTATTCAAAATTTGTTAAATTATAAATTAGTATTTGTGTGATCTTGAATTTTGAGATTAAATATTGTATATATTATGAAAAACAACCTCGTAGGCTTTCTAGTCTTTTTTCTTTTACAGTGAACTCTTCATGAGTACTACTAGCTCATCATATCAATAGCATTGTGGCAAGTGCTATTTTTAATAAATATGTATTGGTGAGTTATTTTAGTTATAACTTTGCAATATGTGAGAGGAAAAGTGGTTTGCAGTCTCATTGAGCTTTGTTAATTCAGTTTGTACCTTTGTTCCTGGCTTATTCATCAGGAATGGGGTGTGTGTGTATTCAAGATACTTTAGAATAAATGAAATAATATGGAGATGTTGAATAGTATGGCAGGGTGAAGGCATATATCTCTATAAATGTTTTCTTGGAAACTATTTCTTAGTGTACTGCTTAAGACACTAGATTTACTATATTCCAAAATGAAACATTTACTGTGGGCCTTAGGCAAGACTTTTCTTTCTCTTCTTCCATAAAAAATAAAAGACTAAAATTAAATTTCCAAGGTTATCTTTTAACTGTAAACTTGTAAAACTCCATGAGTACAGATGCCGGTAAGAATTAATTGAAGCATTTTGTTGGGAAGTTTAAGTCCGTGTCTGCATATTACTGACTGCCATTGAAGGTCAGGTAATGCACTGTGTACTGGAATATCAGTGATGCTGAGTAGAACTGGATGTGAAATATTTCTTATAGTTGGCATAGCATTTTATTAGTAAAATATCCTATATGTCCTACAGAGTCAACTACGGGATTTTCTGTCTGGCAGACAGCTTGCAGTAGGTGATGAAACTGATCTTTGTCAACCACCATCACCAACGAGTGAACACAATCAGGATGATGAAAAGGTAAATTGTGAGTAAATGGAAGCCCGATGTGATCCCCTTCAAATGACCATGAATTTGATTGTACACACAGTGACTATCTTCAAAATTTTTTTGAAGTTTTTTATTTGTTTAAATAAAACTGTTTTCAAAGAGTAACATATTGAAGACTGGTTGGGGAAAGCCTATCAATCAGTTACTTCATGGTTTTGGACCAAGTTAACCTGCGCTGTGCGAAAAGAGGTATCACCCTAAGGATCAGAAAAGTGGTTGAAGGTCCAGAGTTCTTTGAATCTTTATATAATGTCCCTTGGTAACTGGGGGATTGGGTCCAGGATCCCCCTCTGATACGAAAATCCATGGATGCTTTAGTCCCTTACATAAAATATTTGCAAATAACCTATAGACATCCTCTTGTATACTTTAGATATCTCTAGGTTACTTGTAACCCCTGATACAATGTAAATATTTGTTATACTATGTTGTTTAGGGAACAACAAGGGGAAAAAGCATATATATATATATATATATATATATATATATATATATATATATATATTCAGTACAGATATAGTCATCATAGGCCTAACTACATAGTACACATGAGCAACAGCGTAACTTTGTTTCCAATATTTTCAGTCTGTGGTTGGCTGAATCCACAGTTGCGGAACCCATGGATTCAGAGGGCTGACTGTATTTGGTAAACTTCACAGTTCCTGTTTTATGTGGTTGCCTCTAAAGAGGATATGTCCAACTGGAAATTCTGTTCTGTAGCCTCTGCAGTCGAATAACTGATGAATCGTGAGTTCTGATAACAGGGTTTGGTGTGAGAGCACACCACAGAACTAGTGTCGAGTACAGATTTGGTCTAATACAATTTACCTTCAGCTGGGAAAGGTACAATTTACCTACAATTTTTAAGTGCTAAATTAAATATAGTAACCCCTCACTAACCGTGAGAGTTATGTTTTATGGAAGTTTCTATGGTTAATAAAATCATTGACAAGATGAGAGTTCACGAGTATTGGAAAGAGTGTAAAATTACGTTCAGTATTTCTAAAAATAAAGTATATTAAAGGCTTAGAATATGCCTACTTCCAAATCCGATTGCTCTAGTAAGTTAACACATTTGATGAATCACCTTCTTTATTTTTCAAGAAACACTGTTAAACAGATTTTCTCATAAGTCCCATGCTACACAGATAACACTTTTAAAAATATATTTTTATCACTGCCCTCAAATAGATACCTGTATACGTACATCCTAGGCTTAGAAATTCACTTTATATCTGCATCTGATATTTTTTTTGTTCTGTATGAAAGCTAAGTTGCTGATATCATGACACTTAATCTGTACTAACAGGTGCTGTGCTAAAAATCTCTTCAGCATATCATTTCCCAAAAATGCGGGCATAACCACAATATCATTATCATATACAAGAAAACTTAAGTATCCCCTGATGTTGTTTGCTTTCTTCCCTGTTCACATTTCTCCATTTGTCCCCCAAGTGGGTTTTATATTTTTTTAGATTCTTCCTCTAGAAGAATTCCCCTCAGTCTTTTTTTTTTTTTTTAATGTTTTACTCATCTGATTAATTCCTACTGGTATTATTTAACTTGTTTCTCTATTTCCAGTAAACCCAGAGTTACATCTGAAAGCTTATTTAGATTAAGGTTTAACATTTCTTAACAGATACTTCATAACTGATGCCGAGTATCTCATTTTGTACCGCATCAGGAGACACAAACTCAAGTTGCCTTGAATTGTCTGGTCTTTCCAGTATGAAGAAGTGGTTCTCCCTTTGCTGTCAGCAAAGGTCTGTGGGGTGATACTCTGACACTGTGGAGTGTCCTGTGTCCCAACCACCTTTCATCAAATGGTTTTAAGCCTATATTCATTGATCATGCTGGTTGGAATCAGTCATTTCTTTAGAGTTCGCAGAAGGGCGCGTTTCTAACTATGACCTGTCTGCTTGTTAATTAGCTGCCACTTCTCAGTAAAGAAGAGCTTTATTTTATCAACTGGGATGAAGGACAGTTCCCTAAAAATGGCAGGATCACTCCTTAATTCTTTCTCTTTAATTACCAGTTACAGGAAGCAAATTAGATATTTTTTTCTATGTATCTTTTTCCTTTTTTTATGTGTGTATATGTTGCTGAGGACTCATGGAGTTTTGTTTACTTAGAGTTTTAACATTAATTACAGTCATTAATCTTTGTTGCTAAAATAGAAGGATCCCCTTCAGGCTGCCGTCTGTATCTTTTTTACATGCCCTGTTACATGTTGAGCACTTTCCCCTTTTTGGTACAATAAACTATCCCAAATCCTATTTTCTCTTGCTCGAAATTAATTTTGAAATTCATTTTTCATTTAAATCCTGCGTGTTTTTTTCTCTTGCCCCAAATATTGACAAAACAGTGTGATTTTATTTGGTTTCTCCTCAGTGGCACTGATGGAGTACACTCATGCATTGAGAGGGTTAGGTAGTTCACACATCTGTTCTTTTTGATCTATCTTACAAGCTCTACAGGCAGGAAACGATAATTGTTATTGTGACTTTTAATTAAGAGCAATGAACTAATTTGTACATGTAAAATGACCTAAACTTCTAGAGTTTCAAAGGCTTACAGATATAAAACATTATTTCACAGATATACCTGTGAAAGGGGTTATAGTTTAGAGAAACCGATGGGTCTTTGTTACAAGTATATAGTTTTCTCATCGAGAAAGCAATGCTGGTTTCATTGTGTTAATCCTCTGCTTTTATCTTTTGCCTACTTGGGTTTATTTTCTAGGAGTGTTTTATCTACTAGTTAGCTGATGGATTAGATTTTATGAGGGCTATTAAAGTAGCGGCCATCCTCTAAGCCATTTTTCTGTACTTGCAGACTTCTAATTTTTCCTTTTACAAAGTATTTTTGGAAGGCAATATATTTCTTTTAAAATTCCAAAGTAACTTTTTGGGCTGCAGTCTTGCAACGATTTATTTTTATCACCAAATGTGCTTACTAATGCCACAGAAGAGTCCTCAAGTAGATGAATGGCATGAATTTGAGAAACAATGTTTTTGTTTCCTTCTTTTATTTTACTTCATTTTATTTTTCTTAAGGTACTTAACTATTGTTTTAGAAATTCTGAAGTAATGAAGGGAAAAATACAATAAAGGCCCCCAAAGAAATCATCAATGAAATAAAAAATGTTATTAGTATATTAGCTCTGGTGCCACTTTTTTTCTGGTCATTATATGTAATAATTTATGTGTTGGCAACGAAAGTAAAAAATACCTGTATAAATTGTTAATCTTCTTAATTTAGAGAAACTGTCCACATGAGAATGAATATCTGCACTTCAGTAATAATTAAGGGATAGGAAAAGAGACCTGGAATTTTCAGAAAGCTTGAAATTGTTCACCTTCTAAACAAACGTTGCAAATACTTTGTGGTCTGGATAGAATCAGTTTATTAAACAAATAAACAGAGGAGTATCTTTATTTTCGGTGCCTTGGTGAAAGCTTCAATCTTGTGGATTTTTTCAATTTAGGCCCTTGCTTCTGGACATCATAACTGTATTTATGGGGAATGCTTTTCCAGAGAACCTCTTTAAAACCTTCTTGCAAATACAAGAGCGGGGAAACCATAACTGCCATGTTATCTGACCATAATGATAGGGACAGATTTCTAATTACAGCCATGAGTTAAAAGGAACACTGTGACTGCGAGGACTCCAAGCTGTTTTTCCCTAATGTTTGCCCAGCGTCAAAAGGACAAAATTTGCTAGCCTTTAAAGAGCAGGTTGTAGATGTGGGAGTTGAGGACCTGGTTTTGTGCCCATTAAGGGTCCAGAGATTCATGTACTGCTAAATCCTGGTTGTTTTGTGACAGTGAAACTAAATGGAGTTTTATGAAATTCAATGTAGAGAAAGTAAAAAAGTTTCTGAGTACAGTGTGAATATCACTGTTTCTCGGTCTTAATTTTTGGCAAATTGTGTTACTTTTCCCACTGTCAAAGGGATGGAGAAGATATGTTTAAGACATACTGTTGCACTGCGAAGTAAAATGGAAATTCTTGTATTATAGATTCACATGAAGTATTGTGATTTACTGTGAAAGATAAAAGGACATTTGAAATATAAGTAGAAAACTGTGTTATATCTTTAGTTTATAAAAATTTAAGACATCTTGAAGATGATTTTAATTTAATTGTACCGTAGAATACTTTTCTTTTTAAGACAATGTGGTAAAAATATATTACCACTTATTTGATCCCATGTAACTTTTTTATCCATAGCTTCAATTTTGAAATATCTAAAAGGGCCAAATACATGTATTAATTTTTCTTCCATTCATCATTGAACAGAAACTGATTGGGAACCTATTAACAAAATGGATTGATTTCCTAATATCATGCCAATCATTCTTTTATGCCCTAAAGTTACATCATTTGCTATCAAGGAACTCATATAGTAATAGAAATATTAAGAAAATAAAGTATCAGAAAGTGTCAATATCTATGCAGAGAATTATATAACTAACTCATATGCAGAGTTATAACGGTGAATAGCTATCTACTTTATGTAAGGAAATTAGGGAGCCTCTCTGCAAAGGTAATAAGTGCTAATATCTTTAATATTTAAGAAAAAAGTTTGAGTTAATATTTAGACTTTTAATCAATTTTGCTTAAATTTTGTCTGTATTTAAGGTATCCTTATTCTGTCTAATGAGGTTTTTTAAAATTGGGCCTGACTTTCTCTCATAATTCAAGAATTGTTTTTCCCATGAAATCTAAATAATTCAAAAGGATATTATCTTTAAAAGTACTTTCAGATATATATGAACTTGAGATGTCTTTAATAATTATCTAAGAGACTTCTTAAAGATTTGTAATTTTTTATTGCTGTTTCACTGTCTTTCTATCCTGTTTTATCATTTGACCATGAAAAACATGTACAATATATATGAAAGAAATGATGCCGGTATCAAATGCTCTCAGATCTTATGTATCTTGTCCTTAAATGGTCTATAGCAAGTTAACATCGACATCAACTATTTGCTATTTGCTTAGCATTTGGTTGAATCTTTTAATTTTATTACTTAGTTGGTTATTTGATATTGTCAAAATCAGTGTCTTCATAGTTCTCCAAAAGCTTAACCATGTAGTTTTAGCCCTGTAAGGGACATAGGGACCCAATGGTGCCCGTGGACCCATGCCCCAGGCTTCAGGGAACTTCATAATTGGCTGTTATTTAATGGCAAATGTATGCGGGGAAATGAGATAAGGCCTCGTCAGAAATGCAGGCAGACTTTGGCCTATATCTTTTATCACATTTTCTAAGAGCCATTTTCCAATAATTATGATAATTAGTATTTACTCATAGCTTTTTATGGCAGCAAGTTGGCTGTATGAGCAAGGCCATGTTAATTGTCCAACCTAAACTTTCCGTTTATTTGGCAATTCTTTTTCCCAAAGATCTGAGTGAGATAATTGTCATTGAATGATCATCAATATTTTTACTGAGTATAAAAAAATCAGGGACTTAGAACTTCAATTAACAATAGTATTTTATTGTGTAGGTGAAGTTACTAGCAAAGAAAATTATCTGCTCATATTTAAGTCTGCTGGTGAATTCCAAGAATGACCTGGCTCTGGCTCAGATTCTCAATGTTCCCGACAGAGGACTGGGAAGAGAAGCCTTCACCGATTTGAAGCATGCTGCTCGGGAGAAACAGATGTCTATGTTTCTGGTATGGATATGTTACCTTTTTAAGATTTTTTAAATAAAAACTCTTTGACCATTGGATCCAGGTATCTTAATGTAGAATTCTTGTAACTATGCTAAAATAACTTTTAAATTATTACTATATATATATCCTACCCCCATGTTTGAAAATCCATAGTATTTTTATTTTTTGTCTTATCCTTTAAATTTGGCAAGGGAGGATTTCTGCAAAGAGTGTTTTCCTACATGTGTTCTGTACAGTGCAAGCCAAAGGCAAAAAGCCCCTGTCAAATGCTTCTTGAATACATGTTTCCAAGAGCAAAATGTTTGGAAATAGTATGTACCTTTATTAGATATACATAAATTCATTTTGTATATCAAAATCTCTGAGAAGTCCTGCTCTAAAAATATCCGCTTAAGTTAATCTTGTTATTTAATCTGTTGTTTCCTAAGTTATTTTACTGTGGGAAATTTCAGATGCTATTGAAATTTCATAGCATTTGTCTTTCTAAGGATACACTCTGGAAAATACTGCTTTAGAATATTTCTTTGGCAGACTTACTTTTATGTATAATCATCAGTTGTGTATTTTTATCATTGTAAAGGCAAGGCCTTTTGAACTACACATGATCAAATACCATAATCTTAGGATGTGAAACTAGATGGGACATAGTGATTAACTAGTCTAAATCTTTATTTTGCATATAAAGAAGCTGCAGCTTGGAAGAGTTGAATTAATTGCCCAGCCTTGAATAAATCAACACAGTCGGTGCTGAAAACCCCTTTGTCCCATGCAACAATTCTGGTAGCTAGTAAATCTGTATAAGAATATATTCATAAGCCAATTCTTCATAGTCAATGATATACTCTTATGAACATACTATGCCCTTTATCTGTCCCCTAACCTTTGCCGGCATGAATTCTGCCTGGCACCTGTTTCTTTGATTATTTGCTTCTCAATCAAAGTGTGTATCAAGTCACCAAAGCACTTCACTTGTATATAACCAGAATTATATAAATGTACCCAGCTTCATAAAGTAAATTGTAGTTTTAACTTACTAAATCATGAAATGTAACTAAATCATTTGTTTCAATTCGTAGGTGGCCACATCATTTATTAGAACTGTAGAGCTCGGAGGGAAAGGATACGCGCCATCACCATCTGATCCTCTAAGGACACATGTAAAAGGATTGTCGAATTTTATTAATTTCATTGACAAATTAGATGAGATTCTTGGAGAAATATCAAATCCAAGGTAAATGACTTTTCATAAATTACAAATGTGTGTTATTACCCTATGTTTAAAACTTCACGGAATCAAAGTAGGAATATAGGAGATATTGAAATGCCCAATCATCAGAACAAATAGTAGGGAGAAGAAAAATATCTAAATTAATTAAATATAGTCATGTGACTCCCTCCCCCCAAATTTTTGCTTCTCTGTGATTCCAAAATTTTTGTCAAAGTCATAAGACATGTTCAAATTAAATTTGTTTAGAGAAAAGCGTTTACCATTTGTCTTTATCTGGAAGAAATTGATTTTTTAGGACTAGAAGTGACCTAATCATTTCTTTCAGCTTTTAATTTAGTAATAAAGGAATCCCATATAGGTAGAAGAGGATATAGGGGGGATAAATGGTAATGAAAAGAAATACAAAAAATTTTTCAAAAAAGATTGAATAAGAAAATTGTTGAAGATTATGAATTCTCTGTTCTATTTTCTGCTAGTTTTTTTCATTTTCTTATTCGTAAATTTTTACTTCATGTGAAATTTGTGTTTATGTGATAGTGGAATAAGAGATTGTGTTTATAATTTGACAGGTTCATTTATAGTATAGCTATATAGGATGATTAGTAATTTTCAGATTAATTTGGGGGGCAGAGGTGAGTTGTATATAATAGCAATTGTATTGTAGTATATCACTGTCAATTTAGAAATAGCCAGTACTTATTGAATATTTACTATGTCAGAAATTATACTAAGCTCTTTATGGGGATTATCATTCAATTATTTACAACTTTACATGACAGGTACTATATAGGTATCCAATTTAGAATCGGATACACTGCGATTAAGTAATTTACCCTAGTCACGTGGTCATTATGTAGCAGTGCTAGGATCTGAAGTCAGCCAGTTCTGACCCTGGAACCATTCCTTAATCGCTGCATCTTGGTCCATGAAACTTTTTTCCATTCCAAGATTCTAGGAAGAATTTTTTCAGGATTTTATTCTGAACTGCATCCTTCCTTTTTTACATGGATATCCACCATAAGGAAGTAAGTATCAGTGACATCTTCTGGACTCCCAGATAATACATTGGCTGATTACTTCTTCTGAGGTGGCACAGAATTAACTTTTAAAAATATTTTATTTTTAGCAAAGCAATATACATATATTTTGGTAAAGTCAGATAATACTGCAGACTTGTAATAAAAACATCCAAATCTTTTTGTGTGTGTGTTTGTGTTATATTTGCCTCACTTAAATGAAATTTTAATGCAGCTAGTTTCAATTTTTTTCCGTTGTAGATGTTATCTATTAACTTTCTACCATGGAAGATGAGAATTTGCAGCCCGCTTAACCAGCCTCCCAACACTCCTTCCCACCAGACACAACACTACTTCTCTTTCTTCATATTTCTAACCTAGTTATGTCACAGTTTCAGGTTAAATCATTAGTTTATTGTATGACGACTCTAAAAATATTGTCAATAGCTAAGCTTTGTGAGATACCATGACTTTACTTTTTTGTCCAATTTTTGTTTTTTCATCCATTTTTAATTTTGTTTTAGTTATCTACTTTTTTCTCTACTTTATCATCAATTCTTTATCAAGCTTATCAACACAATATATAATTTCTTCTTAATATTAGGTCATCTGTTGGTTCGGATTTTTGCCCTTGAAGACATTCTTTCTGGAGAGTCCTCCATCATATTCATTCAGTCTGTGCTTTGCCTGGGAGGCCTGTTTCAGAGTGGTAGCCGTGAAGCTTCTTCAACACCTTGTGCATTTTCTTTGCCTCTGCCTTGCTTTCTGGATCTTATGACTTTAATTGGTAAACTGTTTGCTCAAATAGCTTTATAAGAAAAAGTAAGTGGGAGACAAATGCATTTATTTTATAAATTTTTAAAATTTAATTACAGTTTCCATTCAGTATTTTAGTTTCAGATGTGTGGCATAGCGTTTAGACAATCGTATACTTTACTAAGTGGTTTTCCCGATGTTTTAAGTCCCCACCTGGCACTGTACATAGTTATCACAAGATCATTGACTGTAGCCCCTTTACTTTTCCATGATCGTTTTGTAACTACCAGTTGGTAGTTCTCAGTCCCTTCATCTTTTTCACCCAGGCCCCCGGCTCTGCTCCTCTCTGGCAACTGTCCGTCTACTTTCTTTATCTCTGAGTCTCTTTCACTTTTGTTTGTTCATTTATGACAAATACCTTTATTCTGTTCTTACCTTTCATTGTAGGTGATCTTACCATGTTTCATTTATCTCTCTAAGATTATTATCTTTGATTTTTAATATTAGTTTTACTTGCTTCCTGGATGATCGTTGTTTTTTATCTAAGTTGAATGTTTTTGTTTGTTTTGCCCTCTTTCGTGGTAGAGGAGTTCCTAAAATGTATGGTAATTCCGGACTGTCCTTTCATATTTAATGAGGTCTTATAAAGCTGCTAAGCAGCTCAGTGCAGTGGACTTCATTATAGCTTGGTAACCATTTGGCTTTTTTGTTTGGGATTCTCCAAAAGTCGGTAACTATACACCTTTTCTTTGGGACTTTTCTAAAAATTTCTATGGAGGAGGTATCCTTTGGTCTCTTTCTGAAACTTGTTAAGTCTGGCTAGTAACATTCTGGTATTCAAGGTAGGTTGATGCTGAGTCTTCCGGTTTAGCATGTAGACATTTACTCAGTCCCTCTAACCAGAGACCCAGTTTCTGGTGCCTCTGGGTCTGAGCCTCTCTGGCGTAGTTACTGCAGAGTGCCCCTGCTTTTCATGTTGAGGGGAGAGAAGTGCACTTCATTCTTTCTTGCCTGGATTTTTTTCACTTATTTCTGAATTGTTCATTCTGCCTCCAATCTTGAGTTGTCCTATCCTGTTGCCCTCACCGCTGCCAGTGATCTTTCTGAAACAGCAAAGGTTACTCCCATGAGTGACACCCTTTAAAGAGTCCATATAAGGTAAAGGATAAAACTCCAGATACCTCAGTATGGTATACGAATTCTAAGCACTCTAACTCCTGTCTCTCAATGTTAAAACTTAGAGTTATCCCTGGCTGGAGAAGCTCAGCAGACTGAATGCCGGCCTGCGAACCAAAGGGTCGCTGGTTCAATTCCCAGTCTAGGGCACATGCCTGGGTTGTGGGCCATGTCCCCAGTAGGGGGCGTGCGAGAGGCAACTATACACTGATGTTTCAATCCCTCTATTTCTCCTTCCCTTCTCCTCTCTAAAAATAAATAAATAAAATCTTAAAAAAAAACAAACAAACCCGGAGTTAAAAATGTATTTAACTCTTGTAACTGAGGATAAGTTTGTATTACCTGTCTTATGATAGGATGGTGGTGATAGGGAATCACAATAATCTCTGAGTCCAAAGAAGGTTGGAAAATAGACTGACAGGGAAGAAATCAAAGAATCCATTCTCACACTTAACTCCCCACTGCCAGATTTTCAGTTGGCCCTCTTAGCTATTGTTTGGCTGCATTTCTATCCTTTGCCAGTAGGTGCCACCATAAAATGCATACTGTACTTTCATGGGTTGGCGGGGTGGGGGTCACCGGTTACATAGTTCCCTGTTGTTCAGATGTTTACAATTCTGTATTTCAAGTTTATTACACAACTCTTTAAGGGCACACCTGAATTGTATATATTAGATTAAATGTTATGCATTTATAAAATATTGAATCTGGTTGAAATTATCCAGTCCAGAATTGTAATGTTACATTTTTCTTATAAAAATATTTCAGAAGCATTGATACCCTTTATGCAGAACCTTTAATTATAGTTAATTATTAGAGATATAACTTATTTTATCTTTTTAAAAACTTTATTTATTTTTAGACAGGGAGGAAGGGAAGGAGAATGAGAGGGAGAGAAACATTGATGTGTGGTTGTTTCTCACGCGCTTCCTACTGGGGACCTGGCCCGCAGCCCGGGCATGTGCCCTGACTGGGAATCGAACCAGTGACCCTTTGGTTCACAGGCTGGCACTCAGTCCACTGAGCCGCACCAGCCAGGGTGAGATACAACTTATTTTAACGAGTAGTTATCAACTTCATGAAAGATGGTGAGGAAATGCCAGTC
Organism: Glossophaga mutica; assembly: GCA_039655065.1. NCBI lineage: Eukaryota > Metazoa > Chordata > Mammalia > Chiroptera > Phyllostomidae > Glossophaga > Glossophaga mutica. The sequence continues at coordinate 15,307,342 of CM077304.1, read as the reverse complement.
GTTCCGTATGGTAAAGATCCTTGACAATTACATTAAAGTATTACCAACCATTTGTCTTTATTGTTGCTTACTCTTCTCTTTCAGTCAGTGTATTTGATACAAGCTTGGGGATTTAGTTGTGTTTTCCTCACTAGCCTCAGTTTTTTCTTTCTGCTACAGGGCTCTAATGTAGTAGCCGTTTAGTAGTCAGCAACTGCAGTGTACCTTTCTCACCTAAATCCTTCTATTAATGTTTTTCCGGCATAGTCATAATGTAACTTCTGGGAAGTCTTGCTGAATACCTTCTTGTTCTCTTCCCTCCCCACTGAAACTCTATACCCTCAGTATCTCACTGTATCGTATGATGAATTGTGACCTTTTAAAGAGAAAGATTTATTCATTTTGTATTTCTAGCACTTAGCATGAATGTCCTGGTGTCATTTGAGTTAAAACTTCAGGAGTTTCTAGGCCTTACAAGTAAGTGTTTAAATTAAACCACTGTGTTGCTGAGCAAATATTTGAAGAGCTAATGGTTGGCTAGTACATAGTGAATGTATAGTAGCAGGCTAGTCATAATACTGGTGCTTGGGGTATCTCGCCAGGGGTCAAAATATTGACATTGAAAAATCTCTTAAATATTGTAAGAGTCTTATAAATTATTTTATAAATAATAAAATACAATCAGTGAATTATATTATCTATAAAATTTGAGAAAAGGCAGGCAGAAGTGACTTTGGGGGGGGGCGGTTCTTGTAATTGCCTAAAACACTTTCATATTTTATTATCCTTTTGAATCTTTTCCAAAATTTTTCCATTAGAGATGAATTCCCAGAAATAGCCCATAATGCTAATTGTGTTTTCATTTTGACTCTATTTTATCCAATTACTTAATATGCTTTTAATTGAAAATTTAAAAACTAGCTGAAAAAGAAAGTGCCTGTATACATAAAAGAATTCTTAGCTTCTACTGAGTGTGGGTACCTGGCAGACTAGGTTGGCTGATTGACCCCTCCTTTGAAAATAACTAATAATGCTGGGTAACATATTTTTAAAATGCTTTTTACATCCATTGATGAACAGGCAAAAGCAATGAAAATACAAACAAAAATTAGGGGAAGGAAGAAAGCCAGAAAGGGAAGTTAAGAAGGGAAACTAGCTTTTATTTTGAGAGTATTTGCTGATTTTGGTAATTTGGAGAGTTTGTTCTTATAGACAGCAAAGTCTGAGGGGACAGATGACAAAGCCCAGGGACTGCCTGAGGCGTGGAGTCTGTTAAGACATACCTACACTGCAAGGCCACCCCCTTGCTGTAAAATGAATCAAGAATAACAGTTTTAACTTGAATAAGGATTTCTATGAAAGCCTACTTAAATGGTAAAATGCTTTAGCATTCTCTTTAAGATTTAGAACAAGAGTTCTTGCTCTCATCATTTCTTTTCAGCATAGTATTAGATGTCCAATTCACTGCAGTAGGGCAAGAAAAATAAATAGGAGATAAAACAATTGAAAAGGAGGAAGTACAACTCAAATTGATGATGATATGATTTTATATATCTCTATCTACATCTATATATAGATATATAGATATATATATGAAATTCCGAGAATCAAAAGTATAGAAATTAATAGTAGAGTTTATTGGTGTTGCTGGACACAAGGTCAATAAACAAAAAACAAATAGAAAATGTTAAAAAGCATCAAAACTATAAAGTACATAGAGTAAATCTAATAAAAGCCATACATGCTTCCTTCCCCTTGGAAGGTTCAGATGCAATTTGAAAGTCAACCAGAGCTTTAGGTCCCGATCGTGGTGCTACTGGAGATTTCTGTCCTCATGAAATCCATTCATCCTGCTTCCCACTCGCAGCTTCCAACTTTCCAGTCCAGCTCTTGTTCCTTTTTGGGGGGAGAGATTGGGGGGTACTTTGAGATTTCTCCCTATAGGATTACCTGCCAAACTCAGTAACATGTTTTCCTAGAGTACCTAGTATCCAGTGGATACCCCTTAAATGCCTTTGCATTGCAAATAATAATAATAATATGGATCATAGTAAAATACATATTTTTTGTCCTAAGTATTAAAAACTTAAGATTGTTGTGTGTGATAGTGGTCAATTTACTCAACAAACATATCAATTATTTCTGTGTGCCAAGTGTAAACTGGTAACATGAAGACTAGTTAAATATAGTCCTTTCTCAAGGAGCTAATTTTTTTCCTGAGACGTTTCCCAAGCTTGTCTAATCATAAGAATTACCTGTGGCACTTTTAAAACAATGCAACTGTTTAATGTCCTTCTTTGGAGATTGTGATTCAATAGGGTCGGATCTCATGTTGATCTTTTAAGCTAATGCCAAGTATGATTCTGATGATCAGACAAATTTGAGAGACACTGTCTAATGCACTGTTATACATTAAGTCTCTCTGCATTTTTTCTTTTAACTTTCCCTCTCTATTTGGACCAGCTATTTAAATGTGAACAATTCTATTTCCAATGATTGTTAGGAAACCTGGCTTGTTCCCTAAAACATAAAGTCTGGCAGTGGGGCCGTGAGGCTAAAAACTTTAATTCATAATTTCCTTTCTGGCACTATAAAACTCACAGAGAGATTAAGTAGCACACCCAATGGAGAAAGTGGAGGGGCTGTGATTTGAGCTGTGATTTTTGCCCAGGCAGCCTGACTCCGCACTCAGACCACGCCCCTTCTCATTTGGCACAGTGCAGCCTTTCCACTAGGGATGGAGATCTGATCTCAAAAAAGCACCCTTCTGCTGTTGCACACCTCTGATTTCTCGTAAAGGACCAAAATCCTTCCCTCTATATGTTCTTACATTGGTTTTAGGTGTGTTTTCTAGAGCTGGAACTGTATCCCAAATTCCCTCAGGTTCACTCAGGCTTAGTATAAAAAAACAATTGAGTCTAGCTTTTTAAAAACACGTATCTATTGGTCATAATGGTCCAGTCTCTGGTTTGCGTTAGATCAGTATTAACTAGCTTACTTTCCTCTTTCATATAATAACTCTTCTCATATTATAGTGCAATATTGTGTGTTTCAGATCAGTCTCCTTCCTCACCACCTTCTTCCCAGCCCAGAGCAGTGTGTATTCTTAGATAAGCTATTTAACCATTTTGAGACCCAATTTTCTCATCTGTGATTTAAGGGTAATAATACAGAATTGGCTTTAAGACTAAAGCAATGTAGGATTCTAGGTATTCAATGAGAGGTAGCTTTTGTTACCTTAGTTGTATCTAAAGGTACATGTTTTAAATATATTGTATGCATGTAACTGCACCTGAATCTGTTTTCATGTATAACTGAATTGTTTCCCTTTAGCTTTCAAGTCAAGGAAAAAGTAACTTACCTGGTTGAAATGACTGGCTTTCAGAAAAACTTTTTAATTTTGCTTCTAATGGTTCTCATACTTTTCTTAAACTTTTCTATTTGATTTTCAAGATCAAAGCCATATTCTTTGAAAAGTGATTAACTCCAAGAATTGTATTTTTAAGCTCATGAGCATATTGTCATTTCTAATACTATTATAAAGGCAATCTTATTTCTATTTTCAGCATTGCAGGGGGTCGGATACTTTCAGTGATAAAGATGCAGCTGATTAAAGGCCAGAATAGCAGGGATCCTTTTCATAAAGCAGTAGAGGAAGTTGCTCAGGATTTGGATTTGAGGATTAAAAATATTATCAATTCTCAACAAGGAGAAGTAGCTGTTAGCACCACTGACATCAGTCCTGCACGGGTAATGACCTTCTTATTTCTTATTATCCTTTTATATAAAATATTTTCTCTTCTATTGGTTGTAAAAATGGTTTGCTATTGCTATTTAAGTCAGAAGAATGTGTTTCCTGTATCATGTTATTGAAAATTCAAGTTTCTCATTAGGATTATGTCGGATTATGTTCAACTTGGGTAAATCATAACATCTTTGGACAAAATTGTCTGTATTTTGTTAAAGTAGGGGCATAGGATAATCTTTGGTATCCCTTGGGTCACTAGAAATTTATGATTTTTGATGGATACTAAGGTGTTTTGTCATGTTTTTCAATAGTTATTCTTATGAAACATTTTCCCATTGACTCAGATGTAAAAGAAGGACTTGTTTTCTACAGTTTGACCTCCATGCTAGGCACGCTGTAACAGCAACAGGAATGGTTTTCCTTTAGCAGTTTATTTTTCTTTTATAGAATTTTTCCATCTTCGTGATTTCTTATTTTCTGCCTCCATTGTCAGCGTACTGTGAACATAAAGAATTTCTCCAATATTTAGAAATCTTTTAACTATGTATTTCCTGAACATTTACCTCTCTTTTATTTTTACATAGAGTTTTGAACATTATACTATTATAGGAAAAGTTGACTACCATGTTTTTAGCTCTAGAACACAGTTTTGAAGTATGTGTTAAAATCTCCTTGTTGCAGGTAACAAAAGCCCTTTTTCATTAGATGTGATTGTGACAGCCAGTGTATGAAGAAAGACTTGCTTAATTTTTATTACTTATTTATTCACACTCCTTGGAGACTATTTTTAGATATTTTTCAAGAACAATGCATGCTTTTAGATTAATTTGATGGGGGAGATTCTGGGTTGTTCCCCATATATCCCATGTGTATTAACACGTCCTGTGACTAACTTGGCTCAGGTGACAGTCAGGTTATTACTGTCAGTATAAATAAGGAATTTTCACCACTCGGATAACTAAGAGCATCAGTCGTTTCCATTTCCAGTCACAAGAAATAAAAGTGCAAACAACCTGGCTGTTTTCTGTTTTATTGTTTTTCAGTTACAGTTGTCCTGCCTTTTTCCCCATTGCTCTCCCCTGCCCCGTCTCCCCCACTCCCACAGTCAATCCCCCCCACTGTCCATGCCCATGAGTCCTCTATTCATGTTCCTTTGTTTGCTCTTCCCCTTCTTTCCCCGTTATCCCCCTCCCCCTCCCCTTCTGGTCACTGTCAGTTTGTTCTTTATTCCATGTCTCTTGTTCTCTTTTGCTCATTTGTTTGTTTTGTTGATTAGGTTCCACTTATAGGTGAGATCATATGGTATTTGTCCCTCACCTCCTGGCTTACTTCACTTAGCATAATGCTCTCCAGTTCCATCCATGCTGTCTCAAGGTATAGGAGTTCCTTCTTTCTTTCTGTTGCGTAGTAATTCAATAATTCTCAGTCAAGTTAGTATTAAACAATAGGGACTTACCTGGCACTAATGAAAAATATGTATGTTAAGCACTGGATTGTGATAGTTAATTGGCTAAAATTCCATTGTAGGTATACATTATAGTTTGCTGGTAGCCCCAGCCTCAGTTAGCCAAGTAGGAAAGGAGTCCAAGACCATGTAGGTGAAAGTTGAGGAATGTCCCAGATAGGCCAACTTTGATTCCTAGGCACAATGTCCAGCAACCCTATTGGTTAGGCATTATAATTACCCCTATTTTATCAGGATTTAACTGAAGCACATTGAGGTTAAGCAACTTTCCCAGATTTATACAGCACATATAACCGGTAAATTGGTATCAAAATTAGGCTGAAATGTCTTCAGAGTTTGTGCTTACCTGTATCTATATATATTTTTACTATCATATATTTTTGCTTATTCATCTATCCAGTCACTAAGTTTTTCCCGGTCTCCTCTTTTAATCTACTTTTTCCTCATCTTCACTGCTGCTCTCTTCTTCAGCTCTAATCTGGACTGTTACAATCTCTTAATTTGTCATCCCATCTTCTGATTTATAACATTCTTACCATGGAATATATTTTACACATTGCTATCATTTTTCTAAAATCTAAATAGTATTGTTTTATTTCCTTGCTTAATAAACCAAGAGATTTTTAACTCTGTAACAGACTGACTTATAACCTCTGCCTGATACACAAAGCTTTCCCAGGCTCATTTCACATAAAAGCTTTCCCAGGCTCATTTCACATAACTCCCGCTCTGTTAACCTGTTCTTGGCTGTATCATACTACCTGGTCCCTGAAAGTGCCTTGCTGTCTCCTACTCTTGTGTGTCTCCTCCTCCATGAAGCCATCCTTGATTCCAGGGTAAATTGATCACTAGCTCTTGTAAACTCCCACTGCACCATGTATACATTGTGTTAGAGATAGCACTGAGTCTGTGCAATGCAATTACTGCTTACTTACTTGTTTTTATCAAGGGGACTGTGGGTTCCTCGTGGCAGTGGTTTTTACCTTGGTAGTCTTAGCTTCCAACGCAGTGCTTGGGACTTAGTATGTAATTATCAATGATTACTGAATGAATGAATGTCAACTAGGTTTTCATTTTCACATTTGAGTAGATCTTTACAGACATCTGTGGGGTTGGTAGATCACCAGAATCCCATCTCTCCTTGGTGTAAGAGAGAAAAAAATACTTAGAGAGTTAAGTCATGAGGCTGAGGTCACATAGCTAGGAAGTAGCTAAATTTTCTGACTTAAAGCCTACTGTTATTTTGACCAGAACCTAATGTCCTCCTGCTTTATGATACTATGTTTTATATTCTTTTGTACTTCTGAAAGTTTTGATAAGATTGATTTTAGTATGGCTGGAGTGAGAAATACTCACATGCCTGAAAGCCACTTCTCATGGCTGATCTTTTTTTAAACAACAGAGGAGAAAAGAGAACAGTGGCACGTGAAATGGAAAAGAGTGGCTGATTGACCCAGCTAGGGTGATTATAACGTTTACTTAGAATTATTTTTTGTTCTAGCCAAAATCTTATGCCATAAATCATGGCACTGCATACTGTGGCAGAGATACTGTGAAAGTTCTACTAGCTCTTTTGGATGAAGAGGCAGCCAGTGCTCCTACCAAAAACAAAGCAGAGCTGTTATATGACGATGAAAACACCATTCATCATAATGGAAATTCAATTCTTACACTTTTTAGGTAAGTAATGTGGGAGTTGTATGTATGTGAATGTTAACTCTAGTCTATAAAGGGAGTTTGTGAAAAAACACTTTTTTGATTATAAAACAAAAATGTGCTGTTTTTTTATAGTCTCCTATTATAGTAACTACTAAACTCCTACTATGATCTATTATAGTAAGAAAACTTGGAGACTATAGAAAAGTGTGAAGAGAGAAAACAAAAATTAGTTAAAAGGAGATTGAACACTTCAATGTGAGGGAGTTATATATAAAAAGGTAGTATTTTGTGAGAGTATGACAGGTGTTTTTTTTAGTTTTGTTTTGTTTTTTTGTTCTTGTTTTTATTTTCCCTTTGAAAATATTTACTGTGTTTGCTTTGCTATGTGTGTCAAGAACTTTGCTAAATACTTTCACTTGTATTATCTCACCCCTCATAGCAGCCTCTTTTAATAGTATCCTCACTTTGTTTATTTGTTTTTACCCTTACTCAAGGACATTTTTTTTCATTGCTTTTAGACAGAGAAGAAGGGAAAGAGAGAAACATCAATTGGTTGCCTTCTGTATGCACCCCAGACCAGGGCTTGACCCCTCAATGTAGATCTGTGCCCTAACCAGAAGTTGGACCAGCAACCTTTTGGTTATAGGACCATGCTACCACCAACTGAGCCACACTGGCCAGGGTGATAGTATCTTCACTTTTTAAGTGAAGAATCAGTGACTTAGAGAGATATTTAGTAATGTGCCTAAGAGACCTAAGTTAGCAAGCAGCAAATGTATCTTACTGTAAAGCCTCAGGTCTCTACTCCAAGGACTGTGCTATTCTGCCTGAGGAAAGGAGGGAGCATAACACCAAGCTTCCATCGGAATGGACATTCGCTAGTTCTTCCTTGTATCATGAAGAAAAATACTAAATTAACATTGGTATTCCATGCAGGACATTGATAGTGTCCAGTTTTAACGACAATTAGATCAAAATTGAGTAGCTTGCTGATATTTTTAATTAACGAGCATTCATTTAGAGAAACATCAAAAACCTTAGAACATTTAAATTGTATTTTGTGCATTGTGGAGGATTTTTACAACGTCTTCCTACCGTTTGATGTTTTTTGTTTTCTGCTCGATCTAATTGTAGTCTGACGTCGTCCGTGCACATCCAGGCAGGACTGCTTCACACAGTCTCCCTCCTGTGCCCCCTGTCGTTTCTCTTTAAAGAAAAATGTTAAGGATCTGTAATTCAGTGTTATCCTGTGATTCCTTTAAATCTTCTTTTCTTAACCATCTTCCCATGTTTATTCCTTTATGTCTGGGCATCGTGTAATTCTTTCACATTCTACCTTAAAAATGCCCCAGTTTCCTAACAGTGGAAATTTATTTTATCAATGATTTCCTTAGACCCTGTGCTGGAACCCCAGAAATGAGCATAAAGAAAATAAATCTTTGGTTTTTTTTTCTCCTGTTACCTTCTGTTCGACAAAGTTTCCTTTTTAGGTAGAAATATGAATGATTTAAATATTCTCTCATTTAATTCTTCCATTTTCTTACAGAAAGTTATTTTCTGTTAATAGAATATTTTTAAACCAAAATTAATCCCCACATCCATTTCAGAGAGCTATTTTTCTGTATTGAATCACATGACAAAGTACATTTTAATTGTCTATAGTTACCTTGGCACTTCCAGTCGCCACTGTACAGACAGGTACCTCTCCATGATAAAGGAAATTGTTAATGGTCTTCATTGAAATGATAAAATTAAGGACAATGTGGTATATGAATGTAAGTCAATATGAGGTTATAAACTAGTGTTTCTTAGACTAGACTGTCCTTTATTCTTATGTAATGGTCTTTTGAGTCCAAGGGGTTATGACTCTGGCTCTGGAGCCAAAAAAGGAATTTACTGAGGAATCCACGTTTGTCTGTCTCCACAACTTCACTGTCATCTTCTCCGTTGTGCCTTCTCTAACTCTGCTGTTTAGAAACTGGTTTTCTCTTTTGAAATCCTCTGCTATGGCACTTGTCCTTTCTTATTTTGAATTTTAGTTAAGTAGATATCTTATTTTTTTTACAAAGACTTCGTGATGCCTGAATTCAGGGCCGGTGAATGCATGAACTTCCTGTTCTCCACATCATGTTATCTAGTGCCTTCCTTCCATATGGTGGAAGCTCAGATATCTAGCAGCTGGATTAATTAAGCAAATTATTAATATTGAGAACTGTCAGAACAGGGATACTGATATTTTTATATAGTATTATAAACAACTAGATTCAGTTGTCTTTTATTCTATAACTGCTTTTGGGTAGGGGAGGCATAAAAACTAGGTTTGAAAAGCTACTTTGGTTTATAAATTTTTGCTTTATTTGGACATAGGTCTCCCATACAAGTGAATAATTCATTGGTGAAACCACTAAGAAAACGCATCCATAAATCAATGGAAGAGAAAAAAATTAAGGTACAATTTAATGTATTGTCATAAAAATGGTAGAAATTGATTTATTTTTTGAAGAAATATATTAAACAGCTGGGTGTGGTAAATATAAATTGTGCATGGAGCAATAGGAATTAAATGGAAAATGAGTTACGACAGTTGACATACAAAATTTTTCTTTTATATAATCTTGGCTTATTCATTGCACTGGATCTAAAAAAGGAAAGGAATAAGCCCCTGCTATAAATGTTCAAGAAATATCTGTTCAGTGAATGAAGGGGAAAATAAAGGAACATGTTTTCTCATTTACATTTCTATATCTTAAACTGAATCTTGAGGGAATGCATAATTTTAGTTTTGTTTCCAGCTAAAGACATAATGGCAGAATGTAATTATTGTAGATCAAAATAAGGAGAATATTTGACATTTTTTCATTGACTAGAACTGCTTTTTATATTTTCATTTGGTTTAGATGAAGTTTTTCTGTTCTCACTTGAAACATGTATGCCTATAAGTAGTTAGTAATGTGGTTTTCAATGTTTAAATTTAATTTTTTGGTTTTATTTTTCAAAATGAAACTTGATCTTAACTCATTCATTTACTCAACATATATTTATTATCTACTATATGCCAGATACTCTTCTATGGTGGGGGATTCATTCATTTGTTTAACAAAATGTTCATGTAAAATTTAGTTATTCTAAAATTGTCTAATAATTATTCATCTTGATACAACTTTGAGAACTCTAATTTGTATGTTCTTTTTATTCCCATTTGGAAAGTAGTTACAATTCGCAAAGCTTTCAGTTGTCATCTACGTCACCTACATATCCTAACCCCATTTAGTTTATTTATATGTATTAGTAAGTCTTATCTTTCTATTGATTATTAGTAGTTGCTAATAACTGGTACCTGTGGAATACCTCATTGAGTTTTATACAATTGTTTTCTGAGAATTAAATGTCAACACTTTGTTATTAACTGTTAGTACTTCTATTTAAGGCATGAGATTTAAAAAAAAAAAAAACATCTATTCTTTGGACTTGATTAGAGACAGAAATGTAACATGTAAATTCTTTAATTTGTTTTCCTGCTATCAATACTGATAGACTTCAATATTTTCATTTAAAGATTATTAAGTATGATGTTAGAACTAAGTAAATGAAAGTGAAAATACCTATCTGAAGAATGAGAAGGAATTTTCTTTCAGAAATTTGTAAGAGTCAACTAATCACTATAAAATGTATAGTGTAGACAAATTTAACATATAGAGAAATTTAGAAAGTTTTGGAAAGCAGAAGAGAGATTGTCTAATCCAGTCTTATTTACTGATGATGAGACCAAAATTCTGAGAAATCACAGTATCTAAGGTCTTATAACTGTCATGAAATGTTATGCCAGCATGCAAAGCCATGGTTAGCTATCAATGAGATTACATAACTACATTGCTTTTGTTACTTAACAGTGGAGCTGGCTTAGTCTACGTAGCTCTAAGTGGCAATAAAAGAATGAAAGAATTGGTGTTTATGATTATATTTTTATAGTACAGTATTCTTTATAAAAGCAAAGTGTGAAAATAATTGATTTAGCCAGGTATATAGCCGAACCATAGCCAGGTAGAGCACTGGTTGGAGTAATAAAAAATTGTTGCTAATAATTGCAACTAAGTAACAATGGAAAAGTAGTTTAACAGCTAATTACCTTATTATCCTGTTACTTTTGTTCTTTTGGCATACAATTTTTTTTTTTAAGTCCTGGAAGGAATATATGGTCTATACTTGAAATATAGTCTTGGAAAGAGTGCTGTGAAGGTAGAAAGTATTAAGGAACTTAGAATGATGATGTTGTAGTGGATACTTGATTATGAAATATCCATGTCATTATAGGGGGCAAATTAACTTTTTTTAGATTTTTATTTCCTTATTCATAAATAGAAATGGGTACTCCTCTGAACAAAAAATCTTATGAAACCATTATGGAAAGTATTTATTAAACATACTCACTTTAAGTACTCAAGTTTTATGTCCTACTGTAGCTAATTAGAAAACTTGTCTATTATGGTCAAGTAAATTTTCCTGTGAAGGGAATCAGTAGGTTCTTCCAGAATCTTCATGGTTTTGATAGAAATCATTGGAAAATGTTTTCTCCCTATTTTTACCCCCAATTTCCAAGCAATTTATACAAGTATCCTTGTACTTTTTTATTAGAAGACTTTTCAGGGAGATACTTACCTCCTTATGTCTCTAAATAAATTTGTTTCATTCCTTCCAACTGAGTTTAACAGTTTTTGCATATCAGGCACAATTAAAAGGTCAAATATACAGGTCCTTTCCTCATCCCCCTATATTATATGTATGTCAAAATAATCATCAGTGTTAGCTGACTTAATAACTTCGGTGAGCTGATCAGGAAAATACTAGATCTTTAAACCATGGAGTAATCAGGGGAGTGAAAATTTGGACTTAGGTAGCGTCAAAAAATTGACAGCTGTAACTGGTACTCTCAAGCTGCCAGGCAGGCCAATGCGCATGATGTTAGGAAATTCTTAATTATATATCCGAGTTTAACCTTTAGGGTATTAGAAAACTCTGAGTGTGTCCAAATTAAAATGGTGGACTTAGATTAACTCATAGAATTTCCCTCCCCTTAAAGTGATACTTAAAATGAGTAAAGAATAGTAAAACCTTGCAAAAATATTCACCAGCAACAAACAACAAAGAATAATGTAATTAGATATAATAAAATTAAAAAACTACGTCCAAGGAAACTGAAGATTTCAGAGTGAAGAGGCCCAGCATGACTTAGTGACTTAATCTGGCTTCAGTACCTGAATATCGTTCAAGTAAGTGGACAAAATCCTGAGAATTATCACTAATATATCCACATCTGAGGAGCCAACTAAGTGTGTGCGTTCTTGCCTTGTTTTGCTTTCCTTTTCTGTCAGAGAAGTAGTAGAAGTGGTAACTGAGGAACAGTAAAGCGGATGAAATGCGGAAAATGAACCCTGGGACTTACCCATTTACTCCAGGGTGACACACTGAATTGGGGAAGATATCCAAAGGTTCCCCTCTCGTTCGAAAGAGAAACAGCCCCTGAGCAGGGGAGCAGACCTTCTTAGAATACAGGTAATAAGTGATAAACCCTTAGCAGAGAGTGCAGGACCCAGACTTTTGTTTCAAAGTGTGCTATCTTCTCAGCTGAACCCTACTCGTACCTCTGTCATTCCTCAGGCTACAGAAAAATGAGGGATAATGAACTCAGCGGCATCAAAATGGTTTAACAGAGGAGAAAATAAAATTCTCTCAAAGAAGGAGTGAACAGAATCAAGAAATCACTCATAGACTTGGAGGCTTCTGTTTCTAATGCAGATATAGTAGGCCATAATAGGATGCCATTTCTGCTGCAATAACAAAATAAATGGTAGAAAATGGGGAAATACATTTTTGAAGACACAGGAAAGCTATGTAATCAAAGCAGTTTAAATAAAGTGGAAATCTGGGGAGAGTAAAGGTCTTCTGAGGTGAGCTGGCTGTTATCAGCTGTTTCTTCCCTGGTGTTCTTTGCCAGGTTTGGGCGTGACCTGAGGGTTGGTGTTGGCCCACGCAAAGGAACTCTAGAGGAAAAGAGGAAGCAACAAAGATCTTGAGTGTCTTGAGGGGCTGGCAACAATTTGGGAACTTCAGGGGCCCTAAACGCATACTTATTTTTACCTAGCACACATACGCTGTATTTTTGGAGCTGAGAGTAAGGCCGAGGAGCTTCCATCCAGTTACTGACATCAGCAGTGGCCTTGAGGGGGCTAGAAGACAATGCTCTCTCTACTTGAAGAGTGGGGCCTGCCGGGAACACATGGCTGTCTCCTCCAGATATCTAGACATGGAGTGAGGTGGGGGGCCAAAGAGCGCGTGTGAAAAACCTCTGAAGGACAGACTGAATCCTCCAGACTTTCAGGTCAGAGGTCACAGAGATACACAGGCTCTCAGATGAAAGCCTGGGAGGGGCGTTCCTGAGGAAGACACGAGAGCCAGAGCTGGAACGCAGCTCAGCCCGACTGCACTAAGGTTGTCAGTCCTTCGCTGTGTCCGCCTGGCGGATGCAAGGGAGACCCTTCTTGATAGGACAAGACTTCATCTGGAGGCCACACAGTTCCTTGACAAATAGTGTCCAGCTGCAATGAAATATGCTGGGCATGAAAAGAGGAAGGAAGCTCTGTCTGTTAGTCAGAAGGAAAAACTAACAAATGATCCAGATATTAGAATTAACAGACAAGGAATGAAAAAATTTTCAACATGTAAAGCAAACAAAATGGTTGAAAAATTGGAGAATTCTAACAGAATTAAAATCTGTAAAACAATTCAAATAGTCATTTCAAAACTGTAAAAACATCTAAAATTAGGAGCTCCTTGGTTTTTGGACATAGCATTAGGTAGCATAAGTGGGCTTAAAGAGAGGTCATTAGAAAAATCTTCAAACTAAAGTGAAGAGAAAATACAGAATAAAAAAAACAAAAGAGAAGAGCAAGGCACAGAGAAAAAGTCTAACGTTTGCCTATGTGGAACTCCAGAACAAGAGGAGAAAATGGAAGCAATATTTGAAGATATAGTTACTGTAGTTTTCCCCAAAGCGTAATTGGTTTCACATCAGGTAGTAGTTACAAGACATGGGCAACACATGTAAGGAAGGTTTCCCTCACTAAGACGGCGTTGCAGATAGGTTCCAGTATTATGGAGCCAGCAAGCAAACGTGTCCCAGAGTCCCCTGAGAATTCATTTGTAGCACATGAAAGAGCCACAGGACATAGACTGCAAAGCTTTTTTCCCAGAGCAATGCTTTTCCATAGAACTTCCATTTCCTGTGGAAAGGTTCTGTGTTTGTGCTACACTGTAGGTGGTGGCCACATTTGCCTACTGGACGCCTGCAACAGGGCTACTGCAGTTGAGGAACTGGATTTTTCATTTTATTTAAATTAATGAAATACATGTTGCTAGCATAGTAAAACAATTGCAGTTCTGGTAGATTAGAGATACCTACAAATTGCAATAACTTGAAGCCCATAATGAGTAGATGAAATGGTGCTTTGTCCATGGGAAATTAGAATAAGCAGGATTTAAAAAGGCAGAGAGACTAGAAGAGAGCATTTCAGGCTGAGCAAACAACCTGATGAAAGCATTAGATTGCCTTCAGGTATCAAGCAACTGTGTATTCGTACAGAATAAGTAAATAAATAATGTGGGACAAGGTTAAGGAGAGTGTGGCTTTTGTGGTTTTAAGGAAGTTATTTTTTTGTAGTGCTTACTGTAAGGATATGTGCATGAGAACCAGAGAAAGGTGGAATATGTTAAGAACTTGGAAGGAATGGTTGATAGAATGGAGCTTAAGGATTCAGCTGCACAGTTCTGTGCGCAGAAATGTGATTTAGCTTTTCTCTGCGTGTTACTTCTCTCTCGTTTCTGTACTAAGTGGTTTCATTACTTTATTGAGCAGAGGAGAGTTTACTCAGTACCTATTTTTCTATCTCAAAGCTTTTGTCTTCAGGGGTGATTGGGCTGTTCTTTGCCAGTCTGCTCCTCTCATTCCCCTATCATGGGGTCTCCTTACTCTCTTTTAAAGAGTAAAATCTATTCTGTTCATCTTTTTGTACCTCTGAGCATTTGCTTGCTGATGTTTCTGTTTCCTCATAGCTTCTTTCCACTTGCATACACCCATTCCAGTTGGTTATAATTTTATTTAATTCATTTAACAAACATGTAGTAAATGCTTCCTGGATACCAAGCTCTGTCCTAGACACTGGGGAAACATCAGCGAACAAAACAGAAAAACCCCTATGGACAGGTCTTCCGCAGATATTTGTGGATCTGGGGTGCCAGAATCTAAATGGAAGCCCCTGACGTAGCCCTACACCCCTTCAACCCTGGTCCTGTTCCATGTTCTTAGGGACACTTTACCAAAAGGGGCACGCACCCCAATCCCCGTCACCTTTGCCATAAACAGGCAGCCCTTGAGCCTAGCGGAGGAGGCCAGAGGCAGCCCAGTGCCTAGGACAGCTGGAGCAGGGAATTCTGGGCTCCCAGCTACTTGCAACAGGATCTAAAAGGGGTCATGGTCCCCTGGGGGGTATATCTGAGGCCCGATTGACTCCTTTCCCTGTGGGGAGAGGAGGGCCACAGGAGGGCCAGAGTGAGTCAGTCACCAGGTAATTGCCAAACTAAGGGTTTTGTTCGTGGAGCTTTGCATTTTAGTTGGGAGAGGCAGGCAATAAACAAAACAAGCAAGTTACCCATATTTTTCAGACTATAAGACGTATTCCCCCTCCCCAATTTGGGAGGAATAATGGTTGTTAATGCTGCTGTGGCGTTCTGTTTACATTTACATTGGTGAAATATTATGTTATTTATGTTATTAAATAGTTTACCACATTTTTTGCTTCAAATTTTTTTTTCTATTTTCCTCTAAAACCGAGGTGCGTCTTATAGTCCAAAAATAAGGTGCTTATACAGTATGTTAGGAGGTTCTCAGTGTTACGGAGTGAAATAAAGCTGGGGAGGAGAATAGGGAGACTGTGTTCTTTTGTATACAATTTGGTTTTAAACGGTGATCAGTACAGGTCCCTTTGAGAAGGTGACATTAAGCCAAGACTTTAAGGGAGTGAGGAGCGTTTTTCATTAGTATGAAGATGGGATTTTTGTATTAGACTGAACTAGAAATTCAATTAGAAATTGAATTTGTTTTGGTGGAAGTAATGAACTTGAGATTTACTGAGTATTTACTAAGTGTCAGGTGTTATACTAGACATTTTGTATCCTTCATCCTAATTAATCCTTGCTCAACTCTAGAAGTCATTTTCCAGACCATACAGCTAGTAAGTAACAGAGCAACGGTTTGTATTCAGGTACAAGACTTCAAAGTTTATGCTGTTCCTAAAAAGTAAATAAAGTACAGTAATTATAATGAGGAGTCATAAAAAGACAGTGCTTCTACTTACGTTGCAAATATTATCTTTCTTCTATTTAGCAAAGTAAATGAAATGTCACTGAAGAATAAATGGATCATTCACTGTATTTATAAATTCATATGCCATAAGGGTAGCAAATCTGTTCTTTTGAAAATGTAATAATGTAAGAACAAAAAGATATATTTAGAGTATTTATTTTTAGTTACATATTTAAAAGGTATGTTAAGAATAATTTCCTTTTTCAAACTTGTTGATCTACTTATTGGTATAATGGCTTAGAACTTTACTTTTCTTAATAATGCTCTGAGAGTGTCTGCAACTTTTCAATATTTTGACTCATTCGTTTTAACTGGAGTCAGGCTTTCCTATGTGAAGTACTATTTTCCTCAAACTGGGAACCTACTAATAATTTCAATTTAAAAAGAGCTTGTGGCAAAAGGACTTCTCCAATTCTTGGCAAGTTTGAAGTTCATTGCAATTTTACTGTGGATAGAAATCTTTCCAAAGGGGGGAAATCACTCTACAAAGGAAAACTTGCAATCCTTTTCTCTCATGTGACTTGAACATAAAATGGTTTTAACAGCCATGTATGAATCTGGACATTATTCTTAGTTGTTTAGTACTTCAAAAGCACTTTCAAGAGGGAATTGTTTTGCTTATTTGTGATTCCAAATCAAATACACAGGGAGATTTGGAAGATTTGCAACAGGAAGTAATCTCAATTCTATGTAGCCACTAATCTTGTGCAGAAAAATTCAGCTTTTATGAACAAAGGGAAAGCATTCTCTTTTAAGTTATAAATACAAGCCAATGTAGCTTGTATTGTTTTAATAACTAAAATGAAGACGCTGATTGTAAGCTCATTTTTTGAGCTGCATTCCTAGAATCATTTTAGAGTTGGCCTAGTCTTGAGAAATCTAATTCAACAGATTTCTCACTCTGTAGAAATTACTGTCTTCATATATGATATTATAGTAATAACTGCATAGTATCTACATAGATCTCTTGAGTTTGTACAGCCCTTTCATATTTTTTAATGTCACTTAATCCTGACAGTTTTGAGAGATACATATGTGGATAAGTGAGAAGTTCTGTTTATCCAACATCCTCTAGTTAGTAAATGATGGAGCCAGTATTAGAAGCCAGGTGTTTTGACTGCAAATCTGGTGCCTTTCCCATCACATCATTGCTTTTCGTGCAGATTTCTTAGCTGGACCTTAACATTGTTGGCTCCAATCAAGTTCACGATCAATTAAAATTTCTAGATCTTTTTCATATGTTGTTTTTAAGTTAGGCTCTCTTCATCCTGTACATCTGTAATTGATATTTTGAACTTAAATACAGAACTTTGTTTATCCTCATTCATTTTCATCTTATTATTTTCTACTTATGGTTCTAGTCGTCTGAGATCTTTTCAATCTTGATTTTGTTATCCAATTTATTTATTATTCCTTCCAGCTGTGTGTCAACAGCAAATTTTGTAAGTAGAATGTCTGTGATTATAAAAGCCATCCTAGTACTCTTTTAATATACAATGTGCCTATCCTATAGTTGGAACTTAATAAGTAGTAATTAATAAAAGAGATTTTTTTGTGTAGGGTTGGGGAAAGAAAACCTATATGTAATCTTTTATAAAAAGAAAAAATGACCCTCAAGATATTTGTCTAGGTTACTTCTTTTGGACATAAGTATTCCAGGATTACCATAGAACTATTATGGTGCTCTCTTATGTTATGTTTATAAAAAATATTTTTCATCGCAGAAAAAGGAGTTAACTATTTTCCTTTCATACTGGAACCCATTCTCAGGATTTTAAAAATCTATTGCCTTGCAAGTCTAGTTTTCTGAAATTGCCCTGATGTCACTACAGGCTCAAGAATTTCTCAGTGGGGGGCCTGGTGAGAGGAGATCTAGTTATAATAAGGGGGCCATGGCACTTATTTTGTGACCGTGTTTACATAGCACAGAAAGGTTCTTTACTTCGATGTATGTTAAAAATTAATAGAAGTAAAACAACATAGCATTCTAAAGACATTTTTATTTATGCTAAATGCGAGATTGGGAAAACATCAGTGGTAGTAAATAATATAATTGTAGTTTTGTTAGGAATGTTTCGTGGATGGCGCTGACGAAGACCTTGTGGTGGGAGGTTACCGCCCCCCAAGCCACCTGCCACTGTCTGGGTACTGTGGGGCAACCTAGGCCGCCCTTAGCACTCATTCGCCTTCGTGGGCTTACCATACTCCGTAACTCTATAAGCAGTATGTTTATAATTCTTCATGAGCAATAACTGGTAAGATGAAAGGAAAGTTGTGGAAAAAGATAATGTCAACAGTACTGGTTTTGCAGATAGAATTAAGTTTTTAGATAACGGTACTGTAATAATGATGTGATGTAATATAATATAGTTTATTTTATTAACAAAATTCATTTAACAGCTTTGTCAATTGCTTTAATTCTGTATTTATGGAATTAGCAAATTCCAGAAAGGGCTAGTTAAAACCTTTACTTCTATTTTAGGGCATCTCATGGGGGATGCTGTATAATGGTAGCTGCATTCATGTAGATTCATGAAAATGTGGCTTATTGTTCTATTATTGCTATTGAAGTTAAAAAAATAGTTTTGACCTTTTACACTTTCACATTTTTTAAATTTTATATGTTTTTGTGCTTAAATGGAAGATAGATTCCAATAGTCTAAATCTTAATTAAATATAATTTTTAGTAATCTGGAAGCTGTAGGCTCTCATAGATGCCATTAGTTAGACAGATATAAAATTTGTCACCCTGAGAAAATGTGATCTTGTAAAGCAGCTGGACTGGACACTGTTCTGATTTCTCCTAAACCATAGTCAGTGGATTTCACCGCCATTATCTTTGCACACATCTGAGTGGGTTAATTCAGTGATCTCTCTGAATACATAACAAAATATATGACTACTGAATATATAATATAAAGATGTACTGTTTTAGACTTTAAGAACTGTATCAGTAAATGTTCTGTAGGTAATCTTCAGCATGATGTAGTTATACTTTGAAGTGCAGTCTTTTTTATTTAGTCATTTATTTGAAATTTAAACTTTGTTTCGAAAAGGAATGGGGATGATTTTAGGTTTGGAGAAATCTCATTATGACTGAGTGGCATTATACATCAGATGTAATTGTTGAAATTTGCATTATCTGTATAGATTACTTTGTTCCACAGTTAATTTCTGTCCCTAACACTGCCACTGGTTTTATTTGCAGAACACATTTCCAAAACTACTTTCCTGGCATCCTTTTTTGTGACTAAGAATTACATTTAGCTTTCTAATTTTCTCATTTGTGATGTTTGAAGATAAATGCAAGAGTGTACTTTGAATATTCAACCATTTAAATGACTTGGTCAGATTTTCCTAGAATGATGTATTTGAGTCATCTTTCTTACTTTCTTAAATATTCAAGTTTTTAATCAAGAAATCATGTCTCAGTCATCTTTTTGTTTTCTTTCAGTTCATTTCTTAGTTTTCCATGTTTCTTTCACTTTCTTAGTTTGCTTTTTCATTTGACCTTTTCTCCCTTCCTCAGTTTCTCAATTTATTGAATTGCATATGCTGTTTTTTCCCTAAAGGAGTTGTCCTCAGTAATTCTTAAGATGAAGAAATTTTATTTGTCTAGGAATATGTTTATCATGTATGTTGTTATTAAACTTAGCATAAAACTTACTTTCCAAAGCAGCTCAGACACAGGAATGTGTAAGAAAAGCCTCAGAAGAGTCTAAAGTTAATCTTTCTAAACTGTTACAAAAATATGAAAAATATACATAAAACTGGTATTACCAAAATACATCAAAATGCTAGTTGTAACAATGAATGAATTTGCAAACTATGAAACATCAGGTGTTCAAAGTTCTCAATGAATAATGGAATTTTTAAAGGAAAATTTGTGATCCTTGATTATGATTATTATTAAGTGTATTTCAATCTAGGTAAAAAATTAATAAAAACAAAGAATAAATCACTTATTTTCTTCTTTCTTCCCATTAGCAGACAAAACAAACCTTAATTAGATCCCAGTTTTCTTGCACTTACAAAGATGACTGCCTGATGAGCAGGAATATATGGAGTAACGTCAGCCCAGCATCAAAGCCATCCCATGTCCTTCACATGGAAAATGGCCTTTCTGGTAATTGACCTAATTTGAGCAGTTCAGTAACACTTCAATCCCAGTGTACTAATTGGTTTTAACTTAAGTAAAACTAGATTTTTGTTTTGCAAAGTGTAAAATGTGAAACATAATGGTGTATATTTTTAAAGATGGGTTTGTTTAAGAAATGAAATCTAAGTAAAAATTTATGGATAAGAATAGGACAGTCTGATTTGACTAAATGTATTTTAAAAATAACCTGTAGCATTTAAGGATTATATGTCATGCATTAAAACAAAGCAGATATTTGTTTGTAGTGATGAAAAATGAAATGGAAAAATGAAAAGTAGTATGGTAATAATATAGTTGTATTTGTGGTTTTTTTAAATTAATTTATTTATTTTTAGAGAGGGGGAAGGGAGGAAGAAAGGGAGGGAGAGACCCATCAATGTATGGTTGCCTCTCATGCGCCCCATACTGGGGACCTGGCTCACAACCCAGGCCTGCACCCTGACTGGGAATCAAACCTGTGATCCTTTGGTTCACAGGCTGGCACTCGATCCATTGAGCCACACCAGCCAGCACTATAGTTGTATTTGTTAATCATGTAATTTATAGCAGTATGTCATAGCAAATCATAAATTTTTGAATATTCTTTAGCCATTTTTAAAGTTTATTGTAAAATTCTCATATCTAATAATATGAAGTATTATATAATTCCTTTCCTTTTTTTCATCTTGCATAACAGAAAGTGTAAATGCATCTGTTGGAAGACCAACAATTGGAACAAGTTCTGGAAATGTTCATCTGGACAGAAGCAAAAATGAAAAAGTAGAGAGAAAAGCAAGTAGTCAGACAGGAAATAAAAGCTCAAAAAGGAAACAGGTGGATTTAGATGATGAAAACATTCTCTGTGATAATGGAAATGAACCACCCCACCATAAAAATGTTAAGATACCTAAGACATCAAACGATTTGCAGAATAAATTGGATGGCAAACTAGCCAGAGTAGCAAAAAGCAACAAGTGTACTGCCAAGGACAAATTGATTACTGGCCAGACAAAATTAACTCAGTTTTTTAGACTATGAATCTATCTTTTATGTGCTTTAGATTTATGTATACATAAAACCATTCAAAGACATTTACTTAATTTTTAAGAGATCAGGGTGTAAATTATGATGCTTTATTTTGGTGAGGAGTGTACGTGAGGTTAGTATGTGAAACATTGTTTAAAAAAATACTACTAAGTCATAATAATGCAGAATATTCACAAAGTTTAATGCACAGATAAAGCATATCATGTAGGTTACTGAGATCTCTTAATACTACTTTCTTTTAAAGCAGACATTTAAAACAATATAAGTCACAGTAACATTAAGGGCTTTTCCTCCACAGGCAATTAGATGATTTTGTTCTCTTCTGAAAAGATGATGTGGCCCAACAGGTGTTAGACTTGCCAACATGGTCGATAGACTCTTCCCAGCATACACCTGAGCACTGAAAGAAAAAAAGAAGTTTAAGTTGTTTACAGGACTACTATCATCACACAACATTTATTAGAAATGAAAACATTGGATCTAGTATAGCTAATTCTATGTAAATCAAAATAGTAATAACTAATTAAGTGCCTTTTAATTCCATGTATTTTGCAGGGGTCACTTAATATCAAATGTAATTGAACCATGGTCTTATTTAATTTTGGTATGATTGGATCTAAATTTAGTTAAACTCAGAGTTCTAGTTTACGGTACTAAGATATAGGAATTGAATTTTAAAAGACTACTCACTGTCAAAATCTCTCCTTCCTATAGGAAATTTAGCTGCGTTTTCTTCATCCCCAATCTCTCTCTTTTCTGGTGTTGATTCAGCATTCTGAACTCCATTCTCAGGTGGAAAAGCTACAGATCCTTTTAGTGCAAGATAAGGTTTTATAGCCAGATTCAGTGGCAGACCATGATTTAAGAAATTAGGTTTGGAGCCTGAGTTCTGTAAAGAAAAGGTTGATTTGCATTTTAGCTGTCTTATTGGGAGTGGTAATATAATACATGTGCATAATATTCTTGTTGATTAATTCAAAGATGCAGTATCTTAGATGCAAGGTTTTATGGAAATAAACCTTTTGGATTAGAGTGGTTCAGGATGAAAGAACAGTCTGGTATGTATAAAATTTCATCAGTTGTCCAAATGCATGTTGTGACTATTTGCATCTACTTCTGTTTATAAAATAAAGTATCAACTTTCAGAATATTCATAAAAATCATCCAAATATCCATTGAAATAAAAGGCAAATCGTATTGCCACTTACCTTTGAATTTTTGTTTTCCTCATCATTCATGAAACTGCTCTCCTCATTTTTGTATTGTTCCAGGGAAGGAGCAACGACTGATTTTTCTGCAGTGTCTTCCTTCTGAAAGGCTTTCCCCAGCCTCAGTGTATCAAATACCACGTCATCCTCTAAATTTCTTATGGACTTGGATGCTGAAAGTTTAGTGCCTTGAGAAAGCAAAGAAAAAGTCAGTATTAATATGTAGGAAGAGAGACTCATTTTTGCCATTAGTCCGATGTTTGCATAGAGTCAAACCGGGATGTATAAAAGGAAGAAAATTTCTCAAGCTGCTTTTTGTAAATGATTCCTACCTTTATATATTTTCAGCTTGAATAGAAACCACTTCAAAGACAGACTTTCATCACTTTAGAAATAAATGACTCATCAGGTAGAGCTAAAATTTTGTATAGCTGCTAATACCTACATTGTTTTGGCTTTATGGCATATTGTTTATTTTGAGTGTGAATTTTCTGAGAATCTAATTAAGATCCTTGGTAGAATGCTTCCCGTGGAGGAGATTATAGGCTCTTGAAAATGGGTGGTTATTAAGGAAGACCACAGGACACCAGGCTCTCCATATTCTCATTGTCTCCCTCTGTATATTTTCTGATTAAGTAGGGTATTAAAATCAAAGTTACTTCACTCAGTGATTATAAGGATAAAAGTTTTACTTACTTTTAATCCTGGTTAAATTGAAATAATCTTCAAAACGGATTTTCTTTCATAAATGCTTGATACAGTCTTTGATGATTAAAGTGCATAGGCCTGCCGGTGTGAACAAAGTCCTTCATGCTATACCTAAAAGTGGCCTGCCAGGTATGTTTCATCTCTGCATTTACAAAAGGATATTACCGATATTAATTAATGAACTTAGCAATTAATGAATAAGAAGTTCATGAAAAGAATATTTCTGTTCTCCTTAAATATTAATTTTGGATGATGAATATATTGTGTGATTTTTTTTTTAATTAAACATTTCATAGTTAATTTCTAATTTTGACCAAGTAAGAGAACACATTCCGGTACATGTCCTCTGGTACATATGTGCAGGAGTTTCTCTAGGGTCTATTTCTAGGTCTTGCGTTGCCAGGTCATGGAGCATGGGCATGTTCAGCTTTACTGACAGCAACATGTTCACAGAATCGTAGCAACCAGTACCCTTCCACCAGCAGGCTATGTGTGGGGGTTCCCATCGCTCCTTGTGCTAGCCAACACGTGGGTATCTTCTTTTCCTTTTAATTTGTATTTCCCTAATTACCAAAGAGGTTGAATGTCTTTTCATATGTTTATGAGCCATTTCTTTTCTCTTATGTAAGACGCCTTCAAAAAAATACTTGTCCATTTTCTATTGGGTGGTTTGTATTTTTTGTATTGATTCATGGGAGTTTTTATACATATATCCTGGATATTAATTCTTTGTTAGTTATATGTGTCCTGAGATCATTAATATATTTCTATATATTCTAGAAGTTTAAATGTTTCTACTTTCACATTTAAATTATTAATTTATCTGGAATTTTGTGTATGACACAAGATATACAATTTTATTTTATCTGAAAATCCTTACATTTCTTGAATAATTTGTCCCATCCCCACTAGTCTCAAATGCCGTTTCTATGGTATATCAGTTTTTTGTACATGTGTGGGTTTCTTTCCAAACTCTTTATTCCAATGCCACATCTATGGTCTTAAAAATTATAACTTTAAAATAATTTTGATATCTGGTAGGACAAGTTTCTCAGCCCCCTACTCATCCATCAGTTTTTCTTCTACAGCAGTAACTTGGCTATTGTCCATTTCTTTTCCATAGAAATATTAATATCAGCTTTTCAAGTTCTTTGAGAAACCTTGATGGGATTATGAAGGGAATTGTATCGGTCAATAGCTTGAATCTGGAGGGGAATTGATGCCCTTAAGATAATTTTCTCACCCATAAACATGGTACTTTTCCATATTTATTTAGCTCTTTAATCTTTTAATAAAATACTATTTTTTTCTTAAAGGTCTTATGTATCTTTTGTTGGAAGTATTATAATTCTTTATTATTTAATTATAATTAAACTTATTTTTAGTTACTGGAAGTGGTATCTTTTTTTTTTATCCTCACCCAAGGACAAACTTACTGATTTTAGAGGGAGGGGTTGGGAGAGAGAAACTTCAGTGTGAGAGAGAAACATTAATTGGTTGCCTCCACTGCACTCCCAACCTGGGACTGAACCCACAATCCTGGTATGTGCCCTGACTGGGAATTGAACCCACTACCTTTCAGTTTATGAGATGGTGCTTGAACAAACTGAACCACACCAGCCAGGGTTGTAAATGGTGTCTTTTAAAAAAATGTACCTTTTCTAACATTATTGCTGGTTTGCACAAATGTAGTTGGCTTTTGTGTAGTACTCTTATATATAAAAAAAAAAAAAACTTTCTAAACTCTTTTTAATTCCAAGTAATTTATAAATGTATTGATTTTTTAAGGTTTTCCGTGAAGACAATTGATATAAATAATAGAGTGATAAAATTTTACCTCCTTCATGCAAGTCCTATATACCTGTGTGTGTGTTTCTGTGTGTCTGTCCATGTGCTCTTACAAACTGACCGAACTTGCAGGAAGCATTGGAAATGGAGATAACAGCTTTGCAGGCTTACTGATTTCATAGAGAATGCTTTTACTGTTTCACCATTGAGCATGATGTTGGCCCTAGGGTTTTTATAGGCATTCTTTATGGCTTACAGGATGTTCTCTTCTGTTTCTGGCATATTATTAGTTTCTCTCATGAGTTGTTGAATGTTATTGAATACTTTTTCTCCATCTATTGAGATGATCATACCATTTTCCTCCTTTGCTCTTTAATTTAGTAAATGAAATGAACAGATTTTTTTCTCATGTTAAACCAACTATGTGTTTATGACAGAAACCTTTAAAAAATGTTACTGGATTCAGTTTGGTATTATGTGATGTAGTACATTTTGTATTTATTATCAAGAGTGAGATTGAGCTGTAATTTCCCTTTCTTGTATTGCCTTTGTCTGGTTTGGCATTAAGATCGTACTAGCTTCACAAAACAAACTGGGGATCAAGGTTTATTCCTTTTCTCTCCTGTAAAACTATTTGGGCTGGGTGTTTTCTTGGTGAGATTGTTTTCCAAATGGTTAATTCATTTTCTTCAGTAGCTGTAGAAATGTTCAGCTTCTGGGGTGGTGGTGTTGTTCTTGTGCTTGTTTGTTTATAGAATTTAAATTGTTGTAGAATTTGTTCATTTCACTTGCTTTCCAATTTGTCTGCATAAAGTTATTCATAATATTATCTTCTAAATATTTTAAGCCTTACTCTATCTGTAGTTGTATTTCATTATAATTATATGTTCCTGCAGCCTCTTTGTGTCTCTCTCTCTCTCTCTCTCTCTCTCTCTCTCTCGTTCTACTTCTGTCTTTGTTTTTTAATCCTCACCCAAGGATATGTTTATTGACTTTAGAGAGAGAGGAAGGAGGGGGGAGAGAGAGAGAGAGAAGAGACAGAGACGGAGACAGAGACATCAGTGTGAGACAAACATCGATGGATTCCCTGACCGGGGATCAAACCTGCAATCTTGGTGTATCAGACGATGCTGCAACCTACTGAACCACCCAGCCAGGGTGCTACATCTGTCTTTTGATCAGGTTTGCCTACTAGTTTATCAGCTTTGTTAAAAACAAGTAACTTCTGGCTTTGTTATTCTCCACTGTATAATTTTTCTATTTCACCACTTTCTGCTTTTTCATAATTTCTTTACTTTTTGAGGCTAATTTTGCTATTTTTCTAATAACTTAAATTGGAGAGGTAAGTCATTAATATTTAGACTTTTTTTACAAATTAGCATTTAAGGCTATACATTTTCCCTTATGCATCAATTTTGCTAGGTCCCTCAGTTTTGATAGGTAAAATAGTCAACGTTTATTTCTAAGTTTTACAATTTCCATTATAATTTCTTCTTTGGCCCTTCAGTTACTTAGAGTTACTTAACATTTAGTAACATAGAGTAACTTAACATTTCAGTTACTTATACTTAAAATGTTACTTTTAACATTTCAAATATATGGAGATTGAAATTTTGTGGGAGAGGGTACTGAGTTCCCATTTAATTGGGTTGTTATGAGAAATCTTTATAAAGTATTTGAAATCTGTATTATATTGAATAGTATGTAATTGGTGGTTTTCAACTGTTTTTGATTTACAAATAGCAATTTCCTATGGTGCAGCATACAGAAACTTATGTTGTAGCCTATAATAACTTAACTTTGCATAAAAAGTTCTATTTATTTTTGAAAAAATATGGAAACATTATTGTTGAGAGCAGGGTTCTATAGGTGTACTTAATGAAACATACTAATATGTTATTCAAATATTATGTCTTATTGATTTCTTATGAACTATCAATTACTGAGAGAGATATTTGCTTATCTTTCACTGTGATCATGGTTTAAAATCTTTGTATAATTTGCAATTTTTGCATTATTTATTTTGAGCTTATGTTATTAGGATATTCGTATTGGAAATTATTTCAGATTCCACATAAACCAAACCATGTATCATGACTCTTTCTCTCTTTTTTTAATTAAATACTTTTGAATTTTATTGTTGTTCAAGTACAGTTTTCTGCCTTTTCTCCCCACCCCTTCCTACCATCCCAGCCTTCCCTACCTCCCTCCCCTGTTTCCACCCTGCCCTTGTCATTGTCCATGTGTCCTTTATAGTTGTTCCTGTAAACCCTTCACCTTTTCCCCCCATTATCCCCTCCCCTCCCCCCTCTGGTTACTGTCAGTTTGTTCTTAATTTCAGTGTCTCTGGTTATATTTTGCTTGCTTGTTTGTTTTGTTGATTAGGTTCCACTTAAAGGTGAGATCATATGGTATTTGTCTTTCTGGTTTATTTCGCTTAGCATAATGCTCTCCAGTTCCATCCATGCTGTGGCAAAGGGTAGGATCTCCTTCTTTCTTTCTGCTGTGTAGAATTCCATTGTGTAAATGTACCATAGTTTTTCGATCCATTCATCTACTAATAGGCACTTAGGTTGCTTCCAGCACTTGGCTATTGTAAATTGTGCTGCTGTGAACATTGGGGTGCGTAGATTCTTTTGGATTAGTATTTCAGGGTTCTTAGGATATAATACGAGCAGTGAAATTGCCGGGTCAAAAGGCAGCTCCATTTTTAGTTTTCTGAGGAAATTCCATACTGTTTTCCAAAGTGGTTGCACCAGTCTGCATTCCCACCAATAGTGCACTAGGGTCCCCTTTTCTCCACAACCACTCCAACACTTATTGTTTGTTGCTTTGTTTATTCTTTCTCTTTAATAATGTGTCTATTACTATCAGTTTTTCTGTATCTTTATGTTTTAGGTGCATCTAGTATAAATATATAGCTGAATTTGGAATTTTTAGTCTGACTATCTTGAAGAGTTTAGTCCATTTATACTTATTCTCTTTACTGAATTACTGAGATTCAGTGCTACTATCTTATTTTGTGAATTTTATTTGTTCTAATATGTTCCCTCCTCCCTTCTTTTCTTGCCTTCTGGTTTACATTTAATCCACTTTTCATTGTTTTAAAGGGCACCTAACATTTTAATATCATCTTCAGTTATTTACATTTAATCAGTATTTTTGCCTTCTTCCCAAATAATGTGAAGACCTTGGAATCCTTAATTCCAGTCACCACTATTTCTAATTTACATGCTGTTATTTTTTAAGATTTGAGTTTTATCTTGGTTGTTTAATTAAACAAGTTAGAGATTATTTTCTTTTATGCAGTTACCTTTTTTTAAATTGATCTACAGGTTTACTATTTTTCTCTCATTTTTTTACATTTGAGATCTTTCTTTAACGGCCATTTATCTACTTTCTGAGGTACTACATCTTTCTGAAGTATACTAAGTCAGAAGCTAACTTAGTGAAAGTCTGTTAGTGATGAATTAAGGTTTGTTTTGTTTTAATTAAATGTATTTTGTTGCTCTTGAAAAATAGTTTTAGTGTCTATACAATTATTCAGTTGACAATTATTTTCTCTTTAGTACTTTATTATTGTTTTGATTTCTTCTGGTTTTTAGTGTTACTGCTGAGAATTCAGCTGTCAGTTTTAATAGTGATTTCTTCATAGGTGGTTGCTGTATTCTATCTAGCTGCTTTTAGAATCTTTCTTTGCCTTTGATGTTTCTGCTTTGATGTTTCACATGATGTGTCTGGATTTTTTTTAATGTAAGATTATTGCCTCTTTCCTGTTCTACTTCTCCTTCTGGAATTCCCAATAGATATATATAGGGCCTGCCTGCTCACTCTATTCTGCATTGTCCTATAGCCTCTCTTTTCTATTTTTTTCTCTCTCTCTTTCTGTGCTGCATTTTAAAATTATTTCTTCAGAATTATGTTCCGGTTCACTAATGTACTATCACTGTATCCAAAGGAAGTCTTGAAATGCCTGCATTTGTTGCAGACAGGCACCTGGATCGTGACCACTCCGGGGCCACTTTAAACTAACATTTGTACTTGAGGCCTTTCCGGCCACAATTAGTGCAAAAAGCAAACTATGTGAGTATGCTTTTGTCATTAGGAATTTTCAGGACAATATAGTGTATGTTTTTCTTCCCACTCTCCCTCTTTTTCCCTGAGCCAGTTCAACACAGCCATGTTTCATTCAACTAGCTGGATTTTTTTCTGCTTTACTTTCTTATTGGGGTTCCCAGCTTTAGGTAAGAGATTCTGATCTGATCTCTCATTTTACATGGGTCCTAAGCTTTACCTTTTGTCCCAGCACATGTGGGTCATTAAAACCAGGCACTAGGTCACCAGGAATAATTGTCAACTTCATAGAATAGCACATGCCATTTCTAATCCTAGTTAACCCCTGTGAAATATCCTACTTTCTCTTTTCGGGCCTCCTGTGGTTTTCTTTATTTTATCACCAATTCAGCCATACACTCTGTGAGAGACGTTTTCATCTAGCATTTAAATTGTTTTTTACTGAGAGGCGTTCCTTGCACACCTAGTCGGCCATATTGCTGGATATGGACTTCTCAATTCATTCTTTAGTGGAAAATTCTCTCCGTAAGGGAATTCCAGTCCATTTGCAAAAATGCGTGTGTATGGAGTATTATAGTATTTCCTTTTTAATTCATATTATAGGACTATATTTTAAAACCTGAAATGGTAGTTTAATATTCTGATTTCTTTTCGGAGAGGGGTTTAGTTAGCTGTTGATTCTCTTGGGGGATATTTAAATCTTATTAGGCCTATATTTTCTGAGAATGTAACTTGTAAGACTTTGAAACTCTCTGACTTTTTAGTTCTTACTTAGGGCTTTTAAAAAAACCTTTTAATGTTTTAGTTGTGCACTGGTTAGTTTCCTAGGGTTTGAGCCTGCTTTGGAGGTGGCCGCTTTACAAAAACAGTGACTAATTTACAAAAGTCATTGTTAATGGTAAGTTTTTTTCTTAGCTGCTGTTCTGAAAGTATAATAAATATTAATAATTATGTATTTTGTTTTAAATTTCCACTGGATGAATTGGTTTGGCTGATTTTCACCCAAAATTTGGACCAAATCCAAATCAGTTTGACAGTTTTTTCTAAACTTTTAGCTTACTTTTCTAGTTAGCTAATTTTTAAAAAATTATTATTTTGCTTAAATTGTTGTAGACTCTGAACATTAGGAAGTTTTCCCATGATATTTAATTATGGAGATATTTTCCAGTTTTCTTAATGATACCTTTTATTTTAATGTTGGTAACTCTGATGTGCAATGGAGCATAGATTTCTTTTTCATTGATGCTGAAAATTGTGTCCCCAAGTGGTAGAAAGGAACTTTGAAGAAGAAAAACTATTGCCAGATGGGCTTGGGTGGTCCAGAAAACCTTGGAAAGGCAAAAGGTTTATATGAAATGTGATCATCATTTTCTGAAGACCTACTACTAACACTACATATTTGTAAATAACTTAATTGAAATTCTTACCTCCAAATAATGTATCTTTGCAGTGTGATACCAGTAAATTCAGTGCAAATCAAATAGGATTGGTCGCTGTTTTACCAAGAGCCCTGAATTTCTTAACGGCTAATTTTATGAGTCTAAAAACCATGATTGCTCACTTATATTATCTATCAAAAGATATAAGAGAATTTAAATATAACCAAAGACACTGAAATAGAGAACAGGCTGATGGTGACCAGAGGGGAGAGGGGAGGGAATTTCAGGGGGAAGGGAAAGGGTTTACAGGAACAAGTATAAAGGCTTGGACAAAAAACTAGGGTGGGGTGGAAATGGGAGGGAGGTGAGGGGGTGGGCTGGGATGGGAGTAAAAGACAGAAAACTACTTGAATAACAATTAAAATAAAATTTAAAAAAATCTGAACTCTGAAAAAAATGAAATATAAGAGAATTTAGAATTCCTTCCCTAATTTATACAGTGACTAACCCATATACCTTTACCTAGATTCTACTTTCCATATTTTTCTACACTTGTTTTTATTATTTACTCATCTTTCCATCCTTAATATATTCTTTAAATGCATTAAAAAATATATTATGAACATCAATCAGTACACTTTCCACTAAATACTTCAACAAACATGTAGTTAGCCAGAATTTAATATTTCTTTATAACTTTTTCTTTTACAGTAAAATTTATTTTAAAAATTTACAAATCGTTGAGTGTACATGTGCTAAGTTTTGACCAACATATACACCTTTGTAACCCAGATTTCTTTTAAGATCAGACATTGCCATTGCTCTAGAAAGTTATCTTTTGCCTCTTCATAGTTCATTTTCATCACTTCCCCTCCTCCAGCCCTCACCCCAACCCTCGGCTCTGAGGTAATCACTCTTCTGATTTCTTTCCACTCTGAATTGGTATCGCCTGTGCTGGGGTCATGCAGTCTGCGGTCTTTTTGTGTAAGGCTTCTTTCACTCATGTTTGACAGTCACCTGAGATGTTGTGCAGATCAGTAGTTTCTATCATTTTTTTGCCATTTTATAAATACAGCACAATTGGTTTATCAAATTCTCCTATTGATGGACTCGAGTTGTATCCAGTTTTTTGCTGTTAGGAATAAGGCTGCTATGAACATCTTTATACAAGTCTTTTTGTGGGCGTGTGTTTTTATTTCTCTTGGGTAAATACCTAGGGATGAAATTGCAGATTTATCTTTAATTTTATAAGAAATTGCCAGATTATTGTTCAAAGTGACTCTACCATTTTGCACTTCCACCGAGAACATATTAGAGCTCCGGTCACTCTTCATCCTCCTCCTTCATCCTCCTCCTCAGCATTTCTTGTCAAGCCTTCTTAATTGTAGCCATTTTGGTCGATGAGTAGTGATATAGCTCATGGTGGTTTTAATGTGCATGTCCGTGACAACTAATGTCACTGAACACTTTTTCAGGTGCTTATTAGCTCTTCATATATCTTCTTTTTCGAAGTGTCTGTTTAAATCTTTTGCTCCTTTGGGGGGAAGGGTCGTTTCTTTTTATTATTAGGTTGTAAGAATTCTTTATATATCCTGAAAAGATTTTTCTTCCCTCAGTGCTGGCTTTGGTGCCTTTGTCAAGAATTAAGTGACCTACTTTTGTGCTGTCTGATTTGTTCGCTAATCCAATTGTTGATTCTTATCTTAGAACCATATTATCTTGATCAGTTTTATAATAATGTTGTAGTCAAGAGTGTAAATGGCTCAACTTAGTTTGTTTTCATGACTGCTTTGGGTTCTCCATCTCAAAAAATTTCATGTTTGAAATGGTAGAGTATATTTTCTTACACATGAGAATTAAACTAGAAGCTAATAGCAGAAAAATAGGTGAGACTATGACAACTGTTTAGGAATTAAGCAACATACTTTTGAATAATGTGTGGTTGAAGAAAACAACCACAATAGAAATTAGAAGATATTTTGAAGTGAAGATCATGAAAACATAATGTATGGGATTTAATGTCATGCTCATAGGGAATTATATAGCTTTAAAAGGCATATTTTAGGAATTAAAAAGTTGAAAAATCAGTGCTCTTGCTTATATCTTAAGGAATTATTAAAAGAACAGCAAAGTGAACCCAAAGAAAATAGAAGGAAGGAATTACTAAATATGGGGGGAGAGTAAGAATAAATAGAAAGAAACCATGCAATAAAAACAATTTTACAAAGCCAAAAGATTAACAAATTAACAACTTATAGTTAAGACTGATCAAGAAACAAAGACCAAAATACACAAGTTACTAATACTAGGAATGTAAAAAGGTGTGGTTGCTATAGATACAGATATTAGAATATATAATGAGTGAATATTATGAACAACTTTTTATCAATACATTTGACAATTTAGATGAGATGGATTAGGAATGGGCAAAGCTTTTCTGTAAAGGGCCGAAGACTTGTGGGTCGCACAGTCTCAGCTCTTCAGCTCTGCCCTCGCAGCACAACGACAGTCATGCACCATGTCCAGGGTCCGGCGGAAGTAAGGCCTGCTTGCGTGCGGTTGGTGGGGTAATAATATGGGTGTAATAATTTATAGTTTTAATTTGGGCCTTTCACCTAAAATGTCATAGGGTATACTTGAGTGTGATATTGTTATGTTACAGAATTATATGCTTATGATTTTGTAATAAAAAGGGGCATTATTTGTGCTGAGCTCTGTATATTGATTGGGTATGGTTCTGTCCCAATAAAACGACGTAAAAATGTGGACAGCCTGAGTGCCATAGTTTGTTGATCCCTGAGACAGACAAATGCTATAGGGGGAAAAAAACCCACAGGAAGACTAGCACAGGAAGTGATAGGAGATCTAAACATTTTTATATCTATTGAAGAAATTGAATCTATAAGTTAAAACCCTTTGTCACA
Organism: Glossophaga mutica; assembly: GCA_039655065.1. NCBI lineage: Eukaryota > Metazoa > Chordata > Mammalia > Chiroptera > Phyllostomidae > Glossophaga > Glossophaga mutica. The sequence continues at coordinate 15,273,810 of CM077304.1, read as the reverse complement.
AAGAAAACTCCAGGCCCAACTGGCTTCATTGGTAATTTCTTCCAGGCACTGATGCCAATCTTACAAAAACTCTTATCAAAGTAGAAAAAGAGGAACAGTTTCTATAGTAGCTTTGTAATAAGCAAAGCTACTATAATCAACTTGCTTTGTGATATATCAACTTGCCTAGGCTGGATTACATTTCCTGAAATTTCCATCTGTTTATCTGTGTGCTTCTAGTTGGAGTTGCTGTAAGAGACATTCTCAGCCGATACTGGAGGACAGATGTGTGGAACCACAGCTCCTCCATTTTGTAGCTCTCATGTGATACGGCTTATTGGCTGGCTTCCCTGCTTGCTTTCAGGCAGCAGTCAGGCCTGCACCTGCCCTTCCTTCCCCTGGGCCCACTTTCAGGTTCTCGCACTCGGGGGGCATGCGCGTGCGTGTGTGTAGTTCTCTGACAAAGGGAGTTAGCTATCCTGCAGGACACCCATACCATCAGTGTCAGGTGCAGCAAGATGGGTTATGAGTTTGTCTAATTGGCTTCAACTGATGCTTGTGCATTCCAGCTGTCCTTGTGCTTCCATACTTTACATCCACCTTTACTTCCCAGCTCCCTGACTGTGGACTCCAGCGTCAGATGGAACAATCTTAGGGAGACTCCTTCGTTCGCTTCCACAACTGCCTGTGATCAAATCCCTGTAACAGATCGTGTATGTGTTTATGTCTGCATATATGTGAATGGTTCTACTTCTTTGATTGCATTTTGATACATTTCCCAACTCTTTCTTTAATGACTGCAGTATAAACTTGGTATTAAAACCTGACAAGAATACTAAAAGAAGGGAAAATTATAGGCCAGTCTTGTTCATGAACACAGATGTAAAAACTGTAAACAAAAATATATCAAACAGAATCTAGTTATATGAAAAGGATCATATTTCATGACCAGGTGAGGATTGTTTCAGGAATGTAAGATATCTTACCTTTCAAAAAATTAATGAAATTCACCATATTAAATGACTAAAGGAGAAAAAACATCTCATCATCTCAGTAAATGTAGATCAGCATGATCAGCGGTGTCAAATGCTACTGGGCAAGTAAGGTAAGAAGTGACAGTTTATCTTTGATCTGGCAGTATGGTGGTCACTGGTGACCCTGCTGAAGTTTCAGTGACATTGAAGAGACTAAACCCCCCCCCCCATAGGAGAGGATTTAAGAGGGAACGGGAAAAGCACAGGGAGGTGGTGAATATGAACACACTAACAGTTTATGCTGAGAAGTGCAAAAACTGGGCTGTAGACCAAAGAGGGTGTGGCACCAAGGGAAGACTCCTATTTACAGATGGACGATATAGCAGGATGATAACGAAGAGGAAGAAATAGCATTGCTGAATTGGTGGGACTCGAATAACAGAAGGTTTTGCATGCTGTAACAGTATGGAATAAAAAAGACATTCATTCCCCTTCTAAACTCTTCAGTACGTGTGGTGGTAAAAAGATCAGTGAAATGAAGGAAGATGCATGGGGAACTGATAGAGATGGAAGGAAAACTGGGACTCAAATCAATGGAGTGGACCAGAAGGAAGAAACTAACAACCAAACAGAAAATGAGGAAGAAACAAGAATTCAAAAAAATGAGAGGCTTAGGAACCTTCGGAACATCATTAAACGTCCCAACATCCGAATTATAGGGGTCCCAGAAGGGGAAGAAGAAGATCAACAAGTAGAAAACTTATTTGAACAAATAATAAAGGAGAACTTTCCCAATCTGGCAAAGGAAATAGACTACCAGGACATCCAGGAAGCTCAGAGAGTCCCAAAGAAGTTGGACCCAAGGAGGAACACACCAAGGCACATCATAATTACATTAGCCAAGATTAAAATGAAGCAGAGAATTCTAGAAGCAGCAAGGGATAAGGGGACAGTGACCTACAAAGGAGTTCCCATCAGACTGTCAGCTGATTTCTCAAAAGAGACCTTCCAGGCAAGAAGGGGCTGGAAAGAAATATTTGAAATCTTGAAAAGCAGGGACCTACATCCAAAATTGCTCTATCCAGCAAAGCTGTCATTTAGAATGGAAGGACAGATAAAGCACTTCTCAGATAAGGTCAAGTTCAAGGACTTCATTATCACCAAGCTCTTGTTATATGAAATGTTAAAGGGACTTATCTAAGAAAAAGAAGATCAAAAATAGGACAGTAAAAAGACAGCAAACTCACAGCTATTAAGAACCACACCTAAAACAAAAGCAAACTAAGCAAACAGCTAGAACAGGAACAGAACCACAGAAATGGAGATCATATGGAGGGTTAGCAACAGGGGCGTGGGAGGAGGAGCGGGGGCGGGGGGAAGGTACAGAGAATGAGTTGCATAGATAGTGGGTAGAAAATAGATGGGGAGGGCAAGAATAGTATGGGAAATGTAGAAGCTAAAGAACTTATGACACATGGACATGAACTAAAGAGGGGAATGTGGGTGGGAGAGGGTGTGCAGAGTGGGGGGAATGATGGGGGAAAATGGGACAACTGTAATAGCATAATCAATAAAATATATTAAAAAAAAAAGATCAGTGAAATGGAGAATGCTCTGGGGGTGTGCCCAGAAGGCATAGGACAAAGATTGAAAAAGGAGGAGAGACAAAGCACAGAGTTGTTTGGAGATGAGAGTCGGGGGGCGGGCGGGACAGATGACTGGAGTGCTCGCATTTGGATGGTACACGGTGAGGTGGAATTGGCAGGGAAGAGAATTGGTCCTGGAACTCCCTTAGGAGGGACAGTGTTTCCGTCTGTGTGTGGTGTTCGTGTGGATGGCGGGGATGGGTAGCTTTTGGTGGGTATTTAGGCCAGTTGGAATCCCGCAGTGGAATTAAGAGATTAGACTTCTGAGATAATTTGAATCTGGTTGAGGAGTTGACTCTAGTCTTTGTGGGGAAAATCAGCAGGAGTTTGTCTTCACTTTGAGGGCCTAGAGGAGTGTCAAGGTTTCCAGTACCCAGCTTGTAGGGAATTCTTTGAGGATATGGGGATTCTTTAAGGATATGGGGCCCATCTGAGAGCCATGGAGGCCATAAAGCTTTTCAGTTTTGCTCTAACATTGGGGATGGGGAGGGTATCTTCAGAGGGATTTGGGATAGTGGGTGGGAGATTTAAGGGAAGTTGGTGATGCTGCACTGGAATTAGTCCGGTGAATATGAGACCAGGTGAGTAGGGACATTGTTATCCTCAAGCTTTGTTCTGCTGTTGCAGCGGTTAATTGATTTAAATATTTATATTGCTACAATATGTATTGGAATCAATGGGTCTGCTTTGTATATGGTTTACTCTTTTTAGTTAATTGCATAAAGATTTGAATTCACTTCCATGAATGCTAGTGGATGGGCTATTTCCCAAGTCTCATTACTGGACAATATATTGCCATTAGTATTATATAAGCAGAATTAATAAAGTTGTTTTAAGAGCCAAATAAAGAGACAGTTTCGGTGTGAATCACCAAGTTTTAGAGGTTAGACTAATATCACAAGAATTGCCTTAAAATCTTGATGCCACAAATCAGGATATAGTAATATCAAAGAGTGGCTTGGAGATCCTTGAGATTATGGCCAGAATTATCCATTGTCTTGCAAATTTTGGATTTTGTTTTGATTCTTAGCAATTTTGGACTTATCTGATAGCTTGCTTCCTGAATAATGATCTGATGAAATTTTTCAGCGTTGGGTTACCGAAGAAGATTGTTGTATTTTATACATGGACTCACAATTTAGGTTTCTTCACCGTTATGGTAAGTGCTGCACTGAGTCTCCACTGTTGCACGTGTTTGGAATCTCGTGTTTGTGCTCTCACGGCTGTTCTCAGCCCCCAGGCATTCCTCATCATCACACTGAGGACTCCAGGCTCAAAACATTTGAAATGCGGTGGTTTTCACAATTAGGGTAAAGACGAGATACACTTGTTCTACTTTGTTTTCTGGCAGAGACTGGCTCAGATGGAAACACCTTTCTATTGGTATACAGTCCAGTTTTTTCATTTTTTATTCTGTCTATGTACAGTGTTCTTTTCTGCCATCATAACTTTGTTCATGTTACTTTCTGCTCTTAAAATTCCCTCATCTCAGAGGGAGTCTGAGATTGGTCCCTCCACCAATCTCAGCCTAAGATATCCTTTAAAAACTTTCCCTTTGCAGCTTCCTCTGAGTATCATAGTCAAATTCCTTTTCCTAAACTATAATATTTGTAATACATTATCATCCTATTGATAAAATGATTGTTTCTTGTGTTTGTCAGTTTATCAAGGTCCTGTATTCCTGCAGAAGTTTGCCCTGTCGTCTTCATCTGTTCATTGTCTCCTGGATCCATGCCATCCATGTAACTTTGCCTTCCCACTGTGGGCAGGGTGACCTGCCCATTCCTTGACTCTGACCTCAGGCAGGTGACGTGCTTTAATGAATGAGGTGTCATATCATGCAAGTGTGTAAGAATCAGTTGTTAGCCTCTTCTTGTTTCTCTTGCTCAATGCAGAATGTACTTGACCGATGTCCATTGGAGGTGCTGCTTATCTGTTGTTGTGGCAGGTATCCCTAAGATCAGCTTTTAACAAGTTGTACATTTATGACAAGTTATTTAATTATATAATTATATAATTATATAAATGAAAATTTTAAGAAGTCCTTTGTGAGATTGAGAAGCACCTGCTTCTAGTTGTTAGAATGCAAGCTGAGAGCAGGGTATTTTGTCTGTTCCTAATCGCCCCCTATTCCTCCCGCCTCCCCAACAGTCTCTTTTCAATATAGTGCCCAAAATAGACCTTTGAAAGTGAAAGTCTCATCATTTCACTTGTCGACTCAAAATGCCATGATGGTTTCCCATTGTTTCTGGAATCACAATCGAGGGCCTTACGGTGGTCTCCAAGGTGCGTCCTGACTTTCCTGGTCTCTTGTGCACTCCTAAACTAGCTCTTAGCACCAGGCAGGTTGGCCTGTTTGCTGTTCCTTGAACTTGCTGTTTCCTTGCCTGAAACTATCTTTCCTTAGGTGACTGCCAGCTTGCTCCTTTTTCTCCAAGTCTCATCTTAAATGTCATCTTCTCAGTAAACTCTTCCCTAGCCGGCCCTTTCCCTCCCAGTGTGTCCTGCCACCTGACATGCTGTGCTTGTACTTAATTCTTTGTTGACTGTCTCTCTCTACCGAAATGTAGACTCCATGAGGACAGGGATTTTGTCAGTCTGCTCATTGCTGTTTCCTTAGTGCTTTGTATAGTGTCTGGCACACAGTAAGCACTCAGTAAATGCATATTGAATAGCGCATGAATGTTCTGAATATGACAGTCCAGTTAGCCATCTAGCACTGCTTCGGCTGGGATAGGGTTTGCCTACCTAACACTGTAACAGAGATTATTATTTCTGTGGATGTATTTGTATTATAAATGTTTGACTTTATAATCTTAACTTTTAGTATGGTGTCCTTGAAATGCTATTATCTATATAGTTAAAGATGGGTAACTCTCCTCTACCTTTTGTTTTTTTCAACTACAACTTGAGAAAGTGGAGTTCCTAGGCAAACAACCTATTAACCATCTTTCTTGGATTTCTTTTAGTTGTGTATTATTTTTTCGGGCAGTGGAAGTGGGGGAAAGCAACACTTTAGTGGAAAATCTTAAGTTAGGATTCCCCGTTCCCTACTTCAAACTCCAAGAAATTCCTAACTGAAATTTTAATAAAAACCAAATGAGGCTGCATAGCATGAGATGAGGACGGACAGAGCGATACACTGTCATTGCACTGGCTGCAGTTTCGGTGCTCAGTTGCCACGTAGAGCTGGTGGCTATCACATTGGACAGGACAGTTACAGAACTCTTTCATCATGAAACTTCCATGGGAGAGCATTGTCCCAGGAAGGGGGAATTGTGAGGATTAATCAAGATAATAAGATACAATTATTTTTTTAAATATATTTTGTTGATTATGCTATTACAGTTGTCCCATTTCTCCCCCATCATTCCCCTCCACCCTGCAACCCCTCCCACCCACATTCTTCCCCTTTAGTTCATGTCCATGTGTCATAAGTCCTTTAGCTTCTACATTTCCCACAAGAAGGGGCTGGAAAGAAGTATTTGAAGTCTTGAAAGGCAGGGACCTACATCCAAAATTGCTCTATCCGGCAAGGCTGTCATTTAGAATGGAAGGGAAGATAAAGTGCTTCTCAGATAAGGTCAAGTTAAAGGAGTCCATCATCACCAAGCCCTTATTATATGAAATGTTAAAGGGACTTATCTAAGAAAAAGAAGATCCAATTATTTTATGTTTTGTTGCCACATAGGGAAGTGTAAGTATTACGTCTTGTAACTCTTGTACCTTTATTCATTCAACAAATAGTCATTGTGCATCTAATAATATATGCTACGTACTGCTAGGCAATGGAATTCGGTAGTCCTTCGAGAGGAAGCTTATGTTCTAATGGGAAAGATAACCATTAAAGAGACAATCACATAAATAACTATAATCTGCATAGTGTTGGGTTCACAGTAGCTGTTTAAATGACTGTTGATTAACTAATGTGCTGTCCCACCAGCTCCTTAGATCCTGACAAATTGGAGGCACAAATAGCTACATAGTACTTTATAGTTCATGTTTACAGACAACATCAAAAAGTTTCATTGCCATCAATACGTTTAGTAATATTCAGGCTGTTTTCTCTATTTTTCTTATTTCTGCTATGGAGCCAAGATTATGTCAGTTGCCCTGTGGTTTAAAGCCACAGTTATTCTGGGAGCACACAGTTGCTGTTATTGAACAGTAGCTGATCCAAAAGAATTCCAGCCAAGGTCTTGCCAGTGATGGAAAGAAACGATGTGTCTTGGCAGTTGCCAAAAAGTATATTTTTTCTTGTTGATGGCAATCATTGTGTCCTTGAAGCTCTTCATATGTTGTGGCATGTGCATACATGAACCTTCCCTAGGAAGCAGAAATTGTGCTAATTCATTCAAATGGTACTTACTGACCTCTGTATGATTCTCAGTTATATAGTTGCCTACCCAATAAATGCTTTTGGTGCTGCTCCTGCTGCTGCTGCTGATGTTGCCAATGACATTCCATAGAGAGTTCTAGAAGATAAGCCATGAAGATTGGCACTTAACCATTGCTTAGCATTTTAATTTCATTTTTCCCTTCAAATCATCAAGTCTTGTTCATGCTGTTAAGTCCTAGCAACTATTTTTTTTAAATACGGAAAGTGGTATGAAGTGTAATTTCTACCTCTGAGAATTATTTTCTTTTTGTTGATTTTCGATTCATTTAGACTTCTCTAAAGTGATATATCTGTGTGCTTTTCATTGTTAGACGCTGACACCATTGATGCACTATGCATTATACATTGATGCATAATAGTAATTAGAAGGATTGTTGTATTAGTTAATAATTAGCTGAGTAACAGATTCACAATACAGGCACTTAAATAAATCAGAGGATTTAGTTTTTCTTTGCCAAGAGGAGTTGGGAACAATCAGGATAGGGCCAGTGTGATGGCTCCACAGTGTCACTAGAAAGTAAGTTCTTTCTTTCATCTTGGCCATACTTAGTATTGGATTCCATCCCCAAGGTCATCCTGATAGTTGCTGCAACTTCAGCTTTCATATCTTATTCTTGGGTGGAAGGAGGTGGAGGGGGGATAAGCAACGCACATGTCAGTTGAAAATTGAAAGCCCAACAAAGTATGTCTGTTTATTCTCACACAGTCACTCCTTATTAGAGGGAAGCTAGGAAGTAATTTTTAGTTAGATCCAGCTGGCACCACAAATAGTATTGAAAATCTATTAGTAAGGAAACTTGGGAGTATGGATACGTGTTGGAAGTTTACACCCTTGCCCACAGCCTAGCAACTATTATTATTGGTGAATGGTGGGCAAGTGGAAGAACTGCTATTTTAAGAGTATGATATTGCTGCTGAGCCAGCTTTTATGATTGTGACTTCAGTGTGGCTATGTGGAAAGCTAAGAACATACACTTTCTACTTTTATAAAGGAAAAAACTAGTTAATATAATAGAATATTTTCGGTAAATTTTGTTTCACTATAGGTAGTTAAATATTTCCTGAAGTGTTAATCCGAGAAAGAAAAATGAAGCACATAGTAGACACCCAATAAATCTCCCCCAATTCATTATTAAAATGAATCATACCTACCCATCTTTCTTTAGTAGGAGTCTTTCATGTGGTTTCCGTATTGTGTAGGATAATGGTACACTAGTGTGGGTGATTCATGCCATTGGATGCAGGGCGTCATCATGCAAACCGGACTTGCTTCTTCGTGTAGTTCAGTTTCCTCATTTTAAAAGAAAACAGCAACATTTCCTATGTACCTATTTTAACAAGACAATTCATATGTGACCAATAAAATACGTGCATATAAATATTTAGTGAAATGTTTGCCATTTTATTGTAAACTAACACAAATACAGAAAAAACACACAAATACATAGCTTTATGAGTTATTGTTAGGTGAAATGACCACCACCTAGTCAAAGAAATAGAACTTTTCCATACACCCCACAAGTCCCTTGTGCCCAGTCTCAATCTCAACTCCTCCGTTACCACACAAAAGTAGCTATTATCATTTTTATAGTAACTAGTTTATTGACTTTCTATATACTTTGAATACTCAAGTTTACATGCCTAGGCCCTATAATTCACTCTTGCTCATTAAAAAAAAAAAAAATGATGTTCTTTAAGTCTCTTAAAATAATAGGGTTCCCCTCTATCTTCTTTTTTTTCTTACAGTTTATCTGTTGATTAACCCAAGATTTTTGATCTGTAGAATTTCCCACAGTCAGGATTTTGCTGATTATGTAGTCATAGTGAAGTTCATCATATTTATTTGCCCTTTTATTTCATGCAAATTAATAGTAGGATCCAGAAACGAAATAAGACTCATGTTTGATCCTTTTGACAAGAGTATCAATAAGGTTTTTTTGTTTCCCTTTTTGTTTTTAAATCAAGAAGCACGATTATTGGTGTTGTTATCAGGTGTTAATGTTCAGTTGAGGCTTCAAGAAAGGTGATATTCAAATTTTATATTTTTTCATTATTTAGAATACTTGTCTAACAGATGCATCCTTTAATATTTTGTTTACTAGAGGTACAGTATGTATAAGAAATGCAACATAAATGCTTGATTCTTTTACTTTATTTACAGTGTTCAAAATAATGAATTGGTTACCTTTCATCCTCAAAAGATGATCATTTACTTTTCTCTGAGTTTTATTGTGAACTCAGGGATTTAAACATTATCTGCTGTATTTCAATTAATTGAGATTTTCACCCAGCTTTGAGCTCAGATTGTCTTATCTGTGGTCAGTGGGAGCTACTTTATCTGGGCTTCTGAATCTTTGATGGCTTCCTTGCCATCTGGTATGACACGATGTTCCAGGTTCATGTACATTAATTTCCCTAAACTTGAATTTGTTACTTTTTCAAGAAGTCTTGTAGTGAGAATTAGAATTTCAGTGACACAATGTGTGTGGTAGAGAGCTCATTGCTACTGGGCTGGTCATTTTTTCTAGGCCTCTTGGATAGAGCAAATAAAAATGATATATTAAATAATATATCTGATGAATTCATACTGATACTTCCAGTTCAAATTCAACTATAGGGATCTTTAATTTAATCTCTTCTATATTATAGTTGTATCTCCTTTTTCTCTCCCACTGAAAATCCTAATTCCAAAAAACAGAGAGGATGTTAGAATATGATACTCATTTATTTTACCCTAAATTATATATATATAACACTCTGAAAATATTAATCTACTGCTAATACTTTTACTACTGATACAGTTACTGAGGAGAGTTAAAGAAGATGATTTTTTTGCATATGCCCAACTTCATATTTTGGTGTTTTACAAGAGTAGATCATTATCTGAGCATATAATACTTACTGTCTTCTGTCACTTTACAACTCATTTACTATGTTTTATAAGTAACTATTATATACTGCTCATTACTAGACTTACGTTGATGTCTCTCTAGTCATTTTGGTTATGTAAAGGTAACTCTGATAGATTCCTTCATAAAGCCTCCCTGGAAGAATACTCCATGAGTTTTTGCATGTTATTCCTCACTTGTACTCTTTATCATTGAAGATAAGTTTTGCTGGGTATAAAATTCTTAGCTCACACTTCATTTTATCAAGTAGCTTATTTAATCAAAGTACTTGATTGAATTCCACAGCTGTTCATGAAAAAAAATTCTTAATAAATTAGAAATAACATGAAAAAGGACATATGTCATAAACCACCACCAGTATAATAATTAACACTGAAACATTTGCACTGTTATCAAGAACAAGGTTTGATGCCCATTGTCATCACTATTATTCATCATCGTTCTAGAAATTCAAGGAAATGCATTAATAGCAAGAAACAATGTATTCTTGTATTTACCAAAATGGAGGAAACAAAATTCCCATTGTTCACAGATGATGATACGATACTCTATCTAGAAAGTACAAAAGTCAACACAAAACAATTGAAAACAAATATGTTCACTATGATAGGGCCAGTGTCAATATACAAAATCATCAGCTCTTAAACTACACAGGAAAGAGTTAACTCAGCAAGGTCTGAGTTGCTCAAACCTTGCATGTTCCTAAGAAAAGCCCATTTTCAGGATTGGCCTTGACTAGCTCCTGGGAGCTGAGATCTTGGAATGTTTCCTCTTATAATTTCTCAGAATGTTTTCTCACGCCTGAGGCCTTGAGCCATTACTGTATCAGTTTATCCAGATAGTTTTTGCCAACAGTGGGATTTAGCTGAACACCTGCTTTCTTTCTGGACTCTGGAGCTTGAGTAACTGAGGTGTGTTGTGCAAGTGCCATATGCCTACAGAAAGGACCCCAATTAAAAACCCTTGGACACTCAAGCTTGGGAGAACTTTTCTGGTTGGCAACAATTTGCGTGTGTTTTCACACATTGTTACTGAAGAAATTGTGTCGCATGTTATTCCACTGGGCGGGGTCATCTGACAGATCCTGTCCTCCGGGCTGTGCCCCATGTGCTTTTCACTTTTGTTACTTCTACTCTTAGTCTATTCTTTCACTGTAATAAACTATAACGTGAGTATAACGACTTCTCGGTCCTTTGAGTCAGTGAATCATCGAGCTTGAGGATGGCGTTGGGGACCCTTGGCCCTTCTATATCCTGGGAATAGCTTTATAGAAAATAAGATTGCATTTGTCAGAGTGCTAAAACGGAATACCTACAATATATATTGTGTCAATTGAGTACTTAAAACTTTTAAAAGACTCAAAACAAAATACTAATAAACTTTAAAAAGACTTAAGTAACAAAAATTTACCCAGAAATTTAAGAGAAGAATAAATGAAGAGAGGGGGCTTATTAAAATATCAATTCTCCCTAGATAATTAAAAATCTTAATATAGTGCTAATTAAAACCATAGTCAAAACAAAACACAAACACTTGGTCACCTGAGGAAATAGCCCATGCATTTTGAGGAAAAGAGTTCTGAGGAGGGCTTTACCTTCAGATAGTAAATATATTTTTTAAAGCTCTAATAATTCAAATAATATGGTCCATACAGAACTAGTAATAGATGAATGAATTTAATGAAAAGCTCAGAAATATGCCCAAGTATTTATTAGAATTTGGTATAAGCTAGAGACTGCAGACAAATCAATGAGGGAAAGTTGTATTGATGGTGCCGAGAAAATGGGCTCACCATTTGGGGAAAAGTAAGGTTAGAACTCTATTAGTTCTTATAGGAAAATACACCCCAGATATAAGTAAGTGTTTAAATCCTGAGAAACGAAACTATAAAAGGACTTGAAGAAAACAAGAAAATGGTTAGTCTTCTGGTAGAAAAAGACCTACACAGAATCCCAAAGGCACACCATTGCAGACTATATTTACACCTTGTAAGTATTCAAATCGGATATATGTGTAGCAGAGCAACAACAAAATTCAAAAAACAAGCCACCCCCCTCCCCCGATAAAATGCAAGTTAAACTCCAGAATTTCCTATAAATTTCCTGTAGGACTGGCAGTTATTTAGAAGAATGGTAAAAGCTGGGGTTGGTGAGGGATGCGGGCCGATGGGGTCTGTCCTGCTACTCGTGTAAGTACACACTGATGCCGCGTTTCTGAGAGGTAATCAACCAGAATATGTGTCTTTTACCAAGGAGTTGCGAATCTAGGAGTCCTTTTTAAAAGAATAATCAGAAGATATGCCCAGACATACAGATAAAATGTTTTTTAAGAAATTAGAAACTGTTCAAATGACCATAAATACAGAAGTGCCTAAACAAGTTATGGGACAGCCATACTATGATGAAAGGATGATATGTGTATATATTTGTGTACATGGAAAGATGTTTTTAATATCTTTATGAAAAAAGTTACAAAGCCATTTTAGGATACCTTTTAAAAACACTAAGCTTATATGTTTATTTGTATCTATATGTGTATGTCTCAAAGATTGTACACTAAATTATCAACTTATTTCTGGGTGGGAGGATTATAGACAGTAAAAATGCATGTATTATTTTTCTTTGTGCTTATCCGCATTTTCAATTTTCTATGTTAAACCTTGTTATGGAAAAATAATGAACTAAGAACAAAACAACTCACTCATACTGCTTTAATTATATCAGGATTCATGTGGGGGATATGCTTCAAAAAATGATTTATAACTCACATAGTTTATTTTATCCCCGGCCATCCTGTTACTGGCTCTCCCTGAGCCCACAGCTGCAGATGGAGACTACCTCCTGCACTAATGCATACTTTGATCCACTTCCTTGATTTTCAGCATTGCTGTTTTGTCTGTGACTAGCAGTTTCCTTTTGCCATGACCCTAGAATTCCCCACACCTGATGATTGTCATGTGATCACTGTTGTTTGAGCATGTTCCCATTCAGGGAGTTGTTATGGATAGTTATGACTATTCAAGATAATATTTACAGAGATTTAAATAAAAGTATTTTTTAATCTCCATCTGTTGGTGGTGATTAAGAACCTGAATCGAATGTACTACCCTTGGCTTATTGAATTGCTTCAGATAAATAATCAGATTGTGTTTGGTTATGGGGGTTCCCTTTGGAGTAGTGAGGAGGGCTAGGTACCAATACTTCCATGATAAGGGTGTTCAGCAGAGCTTGTGGAGAACTCTCATTCAGAATCTGGCTTGCTTGCAAGTGACTCCTTTTACATTTCCTAAGACAGAGGCTTTGGCTGGGTCAATATAGTGTTTGTTTATTTAGCAAAAGTTTATGCCAGGCAACCTCAGGTGCATTTGACTTTGTATTTAGCCACACTGGGATTTTGTATGAGCCACGTGTCCATCACAGTGATGAAACATGAGACAGCACTAGTGATGTGGTGGTTACCTTTTCATCTTTGATTTTGGTGGTCAGTCTCCCTTGAAACTCCCTCTTTACGTGGAACTTAAGAACTCGGGATTTCTCTGATGGAGTTGGTCTCTGAACTGGCATCCGTCCAATCCAGGAACAAACTGCAGTCCACTTTGAATGACACGGTTCTGGATTGTATGTCTTTCCATGGCTTTCATTGTCTTGACCACACCAAATGCCTCTGCCATGAAGTGTTCTTTCTCCTCCTTTCTTTGCTTCTTGAACAACTTTTCCTCATACAATTCCACTCTGTTTTCATGGATCTGTAGAATTCAATGAATCTTCCAAGCCCAAAGGTGTTATGTCTGAATATCCGTCTCTCTTTCATCCAGTTCCTTTTCCCAAGGTGGCATTGAGGATGTTGCCATGTTTGTTTCATAGCACTTACTTATTCTTACGATAGGTAACAGCTATTCGATTTCAATTCTGAACTAAAATTGCTGGCTTACTTTGTTCATTATGCTATCTATGGTTTTTAGAAACACAGCACTCCAGTTTTGCCACTGAGCATTTTAATTATGTGATAGGAGTTAGGAGAATGGAATGTAAGAGGAGCCTTTAGAGAATTTTAGAAAGTAGTTCCAGAGTTGACCGTCTTCCTATGTTCCTCTGTAGGCCTGTCTTCTCTCCATGCCATCAGTTACAACACTTGGAGCGCCGCCTCTAACACTGGCACCAAAGAGGTCAGTTTTTCCACTCTCTCTCCCAGAAAAGATCAGGAAGTGCAATAAGGTTCATGAAAATTTAAGCTTGAAGTTTAGAAAACTCAAAACAACCCAAACCCTCAAACATTCAGTTTGGTTTGAATCTTGGACAAAGCTTTGCTATGCAGCTAGTGGAGTCAGTCCAGTTGAAGGGCTGTAGTAACTTCATTTCAGGGCTGGTGACGGGGAAATTATGAAACCATAACTTGGACCTTGTTTGAACAAAACCAAGAAACAAAAACACTTACTGGGGAATCTGCATGGGAAAGGGGGCCTACCTAACCCCAATTGCTGCTATTTTACCGTGGCAGCTCCTCTTACTGTAGGAATTATGAAACCATTCTTTCCAATTCCTTTGTAGAGAGCTGACTTTTCGAAAGTGATTGAGTTGCCTGCATCCAATTTATAAGCCTCCTGATGTGCACGACAGGGCAAGATCTTTCATAGGTGATTCAATCCAGCGGGGTTAAAGCCTGTCATAGTGATCTCCCTTGTGGTCAGCTTTCCTTTCAGAAGTCATCCCAGGAGGAAACAACTGTAGTTCTTTACCTAGTGGACTTCTGAAACAAATTTTCCACTTCAAAGAGAGCCCAATAATTTAGACCTTATCCTTCTTGGATACCATTTATTTGTTCCAGGGATAAGAATTCAATTTAATGACCATTTCTTGAGTGGCTTCATTATATCTGGCACAGGAGTATATATTCCAGGCAGGGGTATACTGCACAGGAAAAAAAAAAAAAAAAAAACCTTTCTCAAAGATCTTACGGAGTGGTCTGTAATCAACAAGGAAAACATCTTAGAACAAAAATAAATATGAAAAAAATTCATTCTGAAATCGTTTAGAAAACTTCAGTTAATTTCTAAATATGCCCAGCAGAGTAGCTCACCTCATTTACACATATCGAATACTGCAGAGGGAAATGAGGTCAAGACTCAGGCTCTGCAGATGTGGAAGGCAGCCTGGAGGGGTAAAGGATCACAGAGCCCTGCTGAAGTTCTGAGGCACACAGTCTCAAAGGGCTTTCGGAAAATCTGGGGCCTCAGAGTCCTCAGAATAAAGCACACATTTGTTTACTTAGGTGGAGACTTCGGTTTCCTCCGTAATACAAGTGGCTAAATTGACAAAGTTCCAATTAGCCAATAGCATAAACGCTCCCCAAAGTGTTCATATTCTTACCGACCTGATTGTTCTCTTCATTGGGAATTAATACATTTAGCCAGTGACTGAAGTGGGATTACATCAGGCCTTCACTCTCCTTTTATAGGACTGTTTCTGCTACGACACGGAGTCGTGCTGCTGGGACATTGGAACTGATTCACATGAACTCTGATGGGAGTTACACACCAGTGAACTGTGGTTATTGACATTTGTTGTAACTTGAAATTTTTCTGTTTTTGCATTTCTGTTAAAATGTTGTTTTAAACGTACTTTAATGACATCACTATCTAACTCCTTTCCCTCTTTATGTTTGTACTTTAGAACTCCAGGAAACATCTGGTTTTTTAGAAAATAAATCTAGTTAACTTTCCAAAATTCGGAGGTTTCCTACACCTATTTCCTGAACTAATTGGTGCCATGATGATTATAGTTAATTACAATTATAGGAATATCACATTCCTTAGTAACATGGAATTTAAACTCTTGATTCTGAATATTTATTAAAGCTATTAGTGAGCAGCTAATAAATAACTGTGTAGAGCCCTGTACTTAAAGAGTGAGCCAGTGGCTGAGGAAATGAAATAAACCTGAGTGTTAAATGCCTACTAAGCAGCAGGGACAGTCAGTTCCGAACAAGGAAATAATCATATCCAGATGGAGGTGGTCGGAGGATTCTTGGAGGGTGTGAGATGTGTGTTGGCCTCTGAAGGGTTATGGGTTTGGAGAAGGGTGAGCAAGTTGTTTCAGATGTGAGGGATCAATGCATCAGAGACGGGAGGATGCCCGAACTGTTCAGGGCACAGAGAGTTAATGCAGGAGAGTGGTGGAAATTAGAGCTTGAAAGGTAGGATAGAACCAGATTTTGCAAGGCTAAGCCAAGGAGTCTGGGTTTTATCCTGTAGTTATAAGGAGCTGTTCTAACTTTCTGACATGGGGAATGAAATGGTGAAGAAATGGTTTAGGAAGAAAATACTGTCAGTAACTGATAGGGTGGATAAATAGGGAGTGGTTGAAGGCAGAACAATTGATCAGAAAACTTTTCCACTTGCCTAAAAAAAGATGAAAAAGGTCTAGTGTACAGCGGTTGCTAAAGTAATGGAAAGAGAAAACATTAAGGTGAGAAAGGAATTAGTATCACTTTGATATGATTAGATGTGGGAAGTGAGGGGCAACTTAAGTTAACATCTTTTGGATGATGTATGATTTGGGACCTGGGTGTGAGGGAAAGTGGTTCGCACAGCATAAAGGAGAAATCTGGACACTCAATTAGGTTGCGGCTGGGGAGAAAATGGTTTTGTTTTAGGTGAATTGCTCTTGAAGTGAAGGCCTGTCAATAAATAAGCAGTTGGAAATGCAGTACTCAACTTTATAGGAGAAGGAAAGGGAGAGAGAAAGTGAGGGAGGAAGAGTAAAAAGTCGGAACTAATAATAAAGATTTTGGGATCATCTCTATGGAAGTAATGGTTGAGGAGTTGAAGTTGGGGGAGTTGATAAGATCACAAGCAGGCTTAGGAATGGAAGATATGATATCCGAGATATGAGCTGTAAGATGGACTCACACGTAGGGGATGGAAGGTGGAGAGAGGACAGTGGAGAAGGAAAAGGAAGCAGAGAAGGGAATGAGAATATGGCAGAAAGACAGAAGCCAAAAACGGAGAGCATTGTAAGAATGGTCATGATGGGCACTGCTTCAGAGGCTATGGAGAACAGGAGATGGAAAAAGCCATAGATTTTAAGAATCAGGAGTCTTTGGAGTCAATTATGAATAATTTTCACACAGCAGGAAAAGCAAAGTCAAATTATATGAGTAATAAGGAGGGAGTGGTAGTATTGGAGGCAGCAAGTATGATATAAAATCCCTTTAAATAATTTGACTTGGGAAGAAAAGAGAAAAAAGAACGGTAGCAAGATGTGTCCCAGGCCCTTCTTCTCACTCCATGTGCTCTCCCAAGGCAGGTTCAATCTCTGTCACATAGAATTGCCACCTGCATGTCAATGTCTTTTAGAACTATATCTTAAATCTAGAGCTTGGTCCCTAACACCCTGATATCAATAACTCTATTTGGGAATGAAACAGGCACTTCAACATCTAAAACTGAACTCATGATCTACCTCACTTCCACCAACTACAAAACAAAACAAAAATACAAATAAACATAATAAACAACAACCAAATCTTCCGTTGTTGTCGACTTCAGTAAATGATATAATGCGCTACCCAGTTGCTCAAGCTAGAAATCTTGGGGTCACTTTTGATACTTCTCTTTGTTCCTTTCATCCTACCGATTGCCAAATCTTATGGTGGGTAAGACATACTTCTCTCTGTATCCATTGCCCACCCTAGTTGAAGGCCCCGTCACCTCTGATGTTACTGCCTGGACTACCTCAGTAACTTTCCAAGTGGTCTCTCTGCATCTGCTCTTGCTCGCCATCGCAGCCAGGATGATCCTTTAAATTTGCAAGTCTGATTACGGCCACCCTCCTGTTAAACACCTTCCAATGGCCTTCTGTTTCCTTTAAGCCAAACAACTTTGTTAGAATAGAGCAACATACTCTGAATGGAGGAACTGGGGAGAAAGGTTTGCTAAGAAGTTGGCATATGATCTGGCCATAAGAGTTTGCAGGTAAAGAATAGTGTACGGTTGGAGTAAGGGGTGAAGGGGACAGAGGATCATTTGGGTCTGGGGAATATCACATGCCAAGGAAGGAAGTCAGGTGTTTTAGAAAAGGGTTATAAAGTTCAGAGGGGGTGTTTTCAGATGTCAGGGGGTGAAGGGTAGTCACTGAAGCCAGACTGAGAAAGCCTCCTTGTGTTTGGATCTTATGGAGGTTTTAAAGCAAAGTGTGGTGTAAAGAGCCGTCTTTTTGTTGGATAAGTTTATGGACGAGGGAAAGTGGACTGGAGTGCTTCAGAGTCTGAGAGCAGGGATAGCAGTTTAGAGCCTGCTGCAGTGACCCAAGAAAGATGACAGGGTCTTGGAGAAAGTTCACGTTGCTGGAGGGAGGAGGGACTCAAGACATATTTTAGGGTAGAATCAGCACAAATGGCATAACATTTCAAGATATGCCTCCTAGAGCATCGTCATTGTGAGTAGGTTTGTGTGCAGAGCCTACAATTTGCAGACCCTGGACCAGTTGTTATTCTGTGATATTGAATTGCAGATTGCATTATTTTTGCCATGTATAAAATGTCTTGGAGATGAATGGGATAATCAGTTTGTGTCCTGGTCAAATGTTGATTTAAAAACTCAGCTCAGTAAGAATATTTTTAAGAATTTAGACACCTGGGGTCTCCATGTTTCTGATTCTGATAAGTTTTCTGAACTTGGCCAAGTAATGTAGCTAGTCTGAGGCTTGAAATTGTAAAAGGAGGGTGTTGACTAGAATGATCAGATGATCCCTAAGGTCCCTTCCAGTTTCTGATCCCATGTCAACTTCTATGGCATTCTCTAATTCAGATGGTTGACTTGAGTCCTGCCAGCAGGGAGCAGACTGCTCCACAGTTTCTTGAGGACACGGCTATCTTCTTAGAGGACCGGTGGCTGCAGGGTTGTCGAACTCACTTTTCCTGGGGGCCAAGTCAGCTTCGCAGTTGCCTTCAAAGGGCTGAATGTAATTCGAGGACTGTATAAATGTGACTACTCCTTAACTAGGGGCAAGGAGCTTGGTGCTGCCACTGGGTGGAAACAAGGTGCCAGGCTGCATAAAACAAGGTGGAGGGCCAGATTGGGCCCGCGGGCCTTGTGTTTGCCACCTCTGGCTAGCGGGTATTCTGAGTAGCCTTTCCAGTCCCACCTTATGTTGGAAAATGCATTGTATTTACAATCCTTTCAGGGGACTTTTCCAATCTCCTATAGTTGGGTATCAAAAAAAAAAAATCTTTTGAGTTAATGAAAGCTGTTCGGGATGAATTACTTACAGTTCTACATGGCACGTTGGCTTCTCTACTAGCAGAAGCTTAAAAGCAGATTTATTGTTAAGTCTTTCTAGACCTTGGATTTCAAGAACTTGTGTAGACCAGTGAGGGTGGTTTGTTTTTTTTGTTTTTGTTTTTGTTTTTGTTTTTGAAGTGCAATCAATTTGTAGAGGTTTGGAGGCATACAATGTAATTTTCGAAATGTTAAGCTTCTACAAGGTATGAAGCATTGTGAAGAAGAAGAATGGCTAAAGGAATGTACCAAGATGAATAAGGTACAGTTTCTGTGTTAAAGGAAAGTGTATGTCTCAACAGAAGAGCCAGAACTCTAAACTAATAATCCATCCAAGTATAGGAAGGAGTAGTGTGGCACAGGGAAGTGCTAGCTGCCGAACGAGTACAATTCTGGCCTCGGGTTCCATATCGCGGTGACTGTCTTCTGGTATGTGCTCTTCCGAAGTCCTGCCTGAGCAGGAGAATGTTTGAGCCATTCCAGTCTTGGGTCTGAAGTAATTGATTGACTCGTCTTTGGCAAATGTGTCTCATTAATCTCATTAATCAAACTTAGATCAAAGCCTATTATTCGTGCTGGAGATGCAAAAGAACTGACTCACTGAAAATAGTCGATTGGTTATAAATAGACACCATCTAAATTTTTGGCAAAACTGAGATGAAAACTTTTCTATGAAGTTTTTTGTAGCAACATATTGTCAACTGTTACACTGGTAGTCGAGTCATTGGAAAATCACATCAACATTGTCAGTATATTGCTTAGCAGACAGACGTGCCGGCATAAACAAGATATCAAGCTGCAGACTAAACTGAAACCTATGAAAGACTGAGGCTTCGGGCACGGCACTTGGTATGTACATCGTATCTGACTTCTGGGTGATTGCTATCTTTAGATTTCCTGTGTTGAATTTAACATAAAGGTGACAAGATTACATTTCTAAATATAGGGCGGTTAGGTCATTCGAAGTGCTTGCTAAAATAGTCCCATCCCATAATGTCATTCATTTGAAGGATAAGTGTTTTCTGGTGGTGACAAGGTGTTCTTTCCTGTTTTGTCTTGTACATTTTTTTCAACTTAACACATCAGATGATGGAAATTTGAGCACTGAGGATAAATAATCATAGGTGCTTTGAATAAACTTTCAGGTTTAAAGAGTGTAAGAAAGCTAATAAGCCAAGGAAGTTATTTATTTATTTATTTTTTGGGTGGGAGTGGGGTGGGTTAGAAACTTCAGCTAATTATGAAAGTCTTTGAAATGTTTAATTATTTAATGTAGAATCTGTCTAAACTGTGATAAAAGTTATCCCAGATTTGTGTCACTAGGTTTTGAGTAAGAGCAATTCTACAAATAGCTTTCAAGATGCATGACTTGAATGGGGGCATCCAAAAGTCTAAGCCACCCATGAGGTATGTTTCCATTGGCTCCAAGCCCCCACACCTGGCCTGGCTCCCAGTGACTCTCCGAAAGAACCATTGTTAAAATGAAGTATATTACCTGGCAGGAGTAACACATTAATATATTAGCTAATATTCAAGTGCTTAATTTGTGCCTGGCGTTGCACCAACGATGCTATGTTGGTTATCTTAGTTAATACTGACAATAACCTTATTAGGTTGATACTATTATATTTCATTGCTTTTAAGATACACCTTTTTTTCACATTTTAACACTCTGAAATTGGGATGTATCTTACAATCAATGGTGCCTTACAAGCATAAATTAGAACATTCTGTTCTTTTGTAGGGACATGTAAGATCATACTAAAAGTGTAAAAGGAATCACAGATTAGATGACGTACAAGATTAGCCACCATCCCCGTTTATCCAATCCTACCTAAAAGAAAACTGAAACGTGAAGTTAAGTAAGCTGTTGGAGATGACAGAACTGGTAAGTATTTGAGCCAGGATTTCACACAATTGTCTAACGCAATCCAGGACCAGTACTTACAACCAGCACGCTGTGCTGCCTGCTGGTGATCTAGCAAAACTGGGTATCTGAATAGCCATTCTCAGAGAGCAGCGTGCTTTGGAAAGTGGAGCTGGGAAGAAAAGGAATTTGCAAGGATTATAGTGGACTCTTGAGTGAAGGGATTCAGGAGAGGACTCTTGGCATTCAAGGTAATCATGAGTGAAATGGACCCTGAAGAGACAGAAAAGCTATAGAAACATTGGGAAGTCCTGAAGGTGACCATCACCCACTTTACTGTTTTGTCCAGGGCTAGACCTATGTGTGCAAAACTTCTAGTTGGGATGCAGAAAAAAAATCCTTGTGTCCTAGGGAGAGTTATTATCTATATCTCTCCTATCTCTCTCTCTATCCCTACATCTAGACATAATGAAAGAGATTCGTATCATGCTTTTTAAAGAGAGGAACATTACATTATTACCAAACATTTTCTTATCATACATTTAGATTTTAAAACTTCGCATGTTAATGCTTTAGTTTTTATTTTACTTTTTTCACAGTGCCTACCACAGTTTCGTGTACGTGGAAGGTCGACCAGGTATTGAATAAATGCATCATAACCTTCTCTCTTCACTGCAAATACGACACGGAATCTTGGAACCATATTTAGGTTTAAAAGAAAAAAAGCTTTAAGTAGGGGTTGGGAAGCCTCTTAAAGAGTTTTATCAGCTGCAGAAATAACAAAGAGTATTGAAGTTTCTGTTCCTGCCTGTCAAGAAATGAGGTGGGCAAATTCCAATTCAAGTCAGTCAGGATCTGACACCGCTGCCCTGCCTCCAACAGTGCAGATGAGCCAAGGAGAGGAGAAGCCAGTGCAAACACTGTCCTTACTCCCCTCAGCCCCAGCGACCATTCACACAAACACGACACAGACCAACACGCGCGCGCGCACACACACACACACATAAATTTTTGTATTTTCTTTTGCCTATGTGTCTAGTCAGCTCAAATGGGTCGACTCATGTTTTGGCTCACGTAGCCAAACCAGACTCTTTGGCTCAGCGCTACCTGCAAGCTTTCTGGCCTGCTCGGGTATAGTGAAGTGGTTTGAGTTTCTGAGAACAAATAATTAGGCTCCAGGAGAAGGCCAGGGTTATACAAAACCCATCCGTTTCTGCCTCTGTGGGTTCTGTGACCCTGTGAACAGGAAAACAAAGTTAGATAAGGACAGTGCTCAGCTACATGGGCTTCCTGAGACTTTTCCTTTGAGTGGTAGCAGAACTTCATTGTTCTAGATTTAATAAGCTTAAAGATTAATATTTTTAACTTGCATTTTCTTTTAATCAACCACATACGATATCTTGGAATGGATCAGGATTAATGTTGGTGTGGACCCGAAAGCTGACCTTGCATTTTTTATTGATCCTCACCCTTTGGGCTTCCAAGGTGATGAAGTTTTAAACGAGGCATAAGAACATCATCAGCTCAAAGAGGACGTAAAAATATATTATTGTATTAAACTTACTCCACTATTTGTCTACGTCTCTTATTGTATTTTTTTTAATTCCATAAAAACATCAGCTATAGCTGGTGTCATCCTGCAAACCAAAGGGTTACTTACTGGTCAGGGCACATGCCTGGGTTGTGGGCCAGTTCCCCAGTTGGGGGTGCGTGAGAGGCCACCACACACTGATGTTTCTCTCCCTCCCTTCCTCTCTCTCTAAAAAATAAATAAACAAAATCTTTAAAGAAAATATCAGAGACTTGCGTCACTGGGGAAATTGCTCAGGTATAACATAGATTAAGTGAAGCACTAACTCTGGAAAGTGAGTTTTGGTGACCAGGGGGCAAGAATTAGGCCAACTGCAAACCCTCTTTCCCTGCAGGTCGTGGGGATAGCATTTAAACCAATTTTTAATTTGTTTTAAAATGTAGCAGAATATAAATCTCACATTGTAGGTATTTTTCCTTTATCAGGGGCATAGCATCCCGAAATTCTTTTCTATTAATCATATTTAGGCCCTTTTCCAAAGTATAAATAACCTTCCTATAATTGCTTATTAATGCATACCCACTCAAATTCCTTTCAGTGAACTGCCAGCATGTCCACATACCCAGAGACAACCACTTGTTATTTTTATAGAAATTACAGACATTTAAGTTTATAACAAAAGCACAACCTTATCTGTTAAGCTCAGCACTCACGTCCGTAGGAAATAAAACAGTATGAACATTCACAAATGGTGGAACCTTTCATTTCCTAAGAGGACACGGGGAGGGAATGGTAGTCACATCTGTGAGCCAACTTTTTGTCTCTGATCGCATTTACCAGGTGCTCTTTTAAGATTCAGGGATTTCAGTGTCACCTATGAGTTATTAATAGAAGTGAAACTTATTTTGACCAATGAGATAGAAGACATAATAAAAGGAGTAACTGCTCATGTTATAGAATAGGCAGATGAGATCTCAGGAGAGTAAAAATAATCCAAGTATTATGTAAAAGTGAACTAGATGGCCATTATTTCTTTCCTCTCAAGTTTTTTTTGGTAGGATAATCATAATTCCTTATAAGGTCAAAACTATGGTGGGAAAGTGGGTTGAAACCAACACTCTTAGAAGAAGAACCGGAGAGCTGTGTTTATGTTTCGTATCCAAGCTACATGTAAAAGCTCCATCACCCTTGGAGGTTCTGTTTATTCCACTAATTTGAATCCCTCCTTATTCTTTCAGTTTTGGAGATATTAATTCTATTTTAATCTAACATTCTGGAGGCTGGTACTGAGAGTAAAGAGAAAGAAAGTAACAAAATGTTAGATTAAAGATGTTTGGAAGTGGACACCAAAGATATTCTTTCATGGTGCATGTACAATGTCACAACTCTTCAATGAGAATTTAATTAATAAGTGTTAAATTTTTTTTCTTTCCATGGGTTTTTTTTTTCTGCCCCCTTTTTTTTTTTTTTTTTTTTTTGAATACCAGAGAGTTTTGCTTGGGTCCTTGAACAACTGACTGGGCCCGATTGCCATGACACAATGTAGTAATCAATCTGGGCTTTGTACTTTTCATTGGAATACTCAGCATTTATAGTTCGTCAACTATCAGAAGGGCGATTCCACTGGAGCTGCAGCAACCGAGGTCATCAGCCACACAAACACAGCTAGACCTTCCCCTACAATTAGACGCATGATGAGTTTTGGGACCCTGTCGTCGGGGTCACTCGTAATTATGGAAAGCTTCTGAAAAGAGTTTGATAGCATGGTCTTCTTTCAACTTCTGTACAGCTTGGGTGACAAGAGTCTTAGACCCTGAAGCTAATGGTGACAGAGAGGAGAGGCAGGATGACATAAGAAGCCAGTGTGGTGATGCTGAAATCTCCAGGGAAAGTAGCACTATCCTTGTGGGGTGAAAGACAAGCACAGCCTTCTTCACGCTGTGCGGGAAAGTGACATGGCACATCGCACAGGAGGCCGCAGGGCAGGTTCCCAGGAAACCCTCTCCCGTTTTCCCTCCCCCCATCACTTGCCATGGAGGACTGGGCCCCAGACGACAAGGAGGAGTTAGATGGAATTGACTACCACGGGCGTTTTCAACAGAGGCAGGAGACAGAGAGGGGAAATAAAATAATCATGCTGTTGGCTCTCACATGTCCCTCCTCTCCTCCTGCTCTCTGCTTAGACTCTGACTACTAGTAATGTTTTGATATATGGCTTTCCAGACTTTCTCTATTATTTTATATGCTAACTGGAACTTTTCTTGTTTAACATTTCACTTAAAAAAAAAAATCCCTTCTGCCTTTGCATCCCCCCCCCCCCCCCCCCCCGCCACTGGAAGTGTTCTCCAATTGTTTTCTTTTGTCTCTCTGTCCTGTCCTAATCCCATTCCCCTAAGGTAGCCTCTGGTAATGTTTTGATATATAGCCTTCCAGACTTCCTCAATTATTTTCTATGCTAACTGGAATCATGGACTGTTTTCACTGGAAAGGATCTCAGAGATCATCTTTCCATCTCTCCCCACCCCCTCCCACTGTCCCCTACTGCAGGATTCCAGAAGATACATAGGCAGGCTAAATGCCCCACCTGAAATGCAACCTCAGCCAGTAATTGACAAAACAGGACTAGAACCCAGGTCTTTTCACTCCTAGTTCAGTGACCTTTCTGCTGTATCTCACCATTTTATTTTCTTAGTCTGTTTCATGCTTTAAAAAGAAGTAGTTTCGGTAAGAAGAATTTGATTTATGGCCAGATTTAGTTTCTGAAGTGACCGTTCAGTTTCAGATGGACAATAAGCAAGCAAGCAAACAAACAAACAAACAAACAAACTTCTAACCAAACAGAAGTGTCTATAATTTGTCTACTCTGTTTTCTTCTTTGGTCTGAGCGACCTCAGCCACAGGCCCAGTGTTCTGCTTCCCCGTACCAAGATTGTCACTGGACACATCAATCATGCAGTCACTGTTTACCTGTCCTGTCTTGTATTGGTCACTTGCTTTATACGCTGAAAGCAAGTGACCAATCAGAGAAAGGAGAGGTAAACACTCTTCCTGCTTTCTCTTCAAGTGCTTTGAGAAAGATGAAATTTAAACCAGTCAGTCATTCGAGTTTCTGATTTCCTGGGTATCTTCTAGATGTTCCCCGTAAAAGCCAGGGCTCTCCCCACATGCAGGCATCATGTTTTTAACTCATGTTCCCTTAACTGAAACTTCATCAGTAAATTTTGACCTATCTTAAACTTCTAGTCTTGCCTTTTTCTTTCAATTTTTCAACAGACCCCTCTCCAGGCTTTCAAAGTTCAACTTGAGCACACACATGCATCTTATTTTACAGAAAGAAAATACACACTTTCACAAAATAACTCTAATAAAAACATTGGGGTCTCATTCTACCTCTACTCTTCTTCCACCCAACCACTCTCAAAACATCTCTCACCTGGCCTAACTGGAAGTTCTAGGGTCACCTTTCTTCACATCAGGCCCACACCTTTGGTCTTTGTTCGTAGTCCATTGCGTCATCTTAATTATAATAAACATGCTCACTTTAATCAGATATCTGACACAGAGAGAATTTATAGTGATTTTTTGGGTATGGGGTTTTTCCCCCTAAGGACCCAAATTGAATAACTTTGAGTTTTGAAGGAAGAACACATCAGGAAGTGGGTGGGTGCCAAAGAGGCCCACTCTGCAAATATATTGCGCAATTAACAGAGCACAAGTGAGCTCTTCTGAATTTGATGGTGATGGTTGCTGTTTGGGGATCTCTTTTTCCCACATAAGCCTCTGTCTTGTTTTTTTCCCTTTGTGTGTGCTTGTGCCTGTGTTGCGGGGATGTGAAACAAGGGTCGTTTTGTTTGATGTGATCGTACAATAATGCCTTCATGTTTACCTTTCACATCCACTTTAAGGATGGAATATGTTTTACCGCTGGGACTGCTGCTATTACCAATTCTGCAGCACTGCCTTCAGTTGGGGCACATGCCTCTGAAACCTTAATCACTAACAGATGCTGCTCTAAATCAAGAATTCCCCTCTCTGGCTACTCAGCCTGAGCAATGAGCTGCCTAACTTGGATCCTACAGGCTTCTTGAAAAACTCCACAGGCTGCCTTAGTAGCACACTGGTAACATGCAGAAGATTGATATTTTCCAGGCCCAAGCAGGACTTTGAAATAATACCTAGCAGTTGTAGAGAGCTATTTATTTTCCCCTCCTCCCACACGTGTTTTCGCATACATGATCTCATTTTAACCTTCAAACAGTCCTTGGAGTTAAGTCGGGAAAGCAGCATTTTCCCTTAGGAACCTGAGGTCTAGAGATGTTAAGTAACTTGCTCAAGGTCACACAATTAGCCTTGACTCCTCGTCTGGTGTTCTTTGCACCAAGATGACACTAGTATTTACTTTGTCCTGTGTCAAAGTTGTCCAGAGTCTTTTCAGATGCTGTATGAATCCAAACTATCATCCTTACAGCTTGGGTTGAAATGAAATTTTTAACAGTGCTTTCAGTGTTTATTTTTCTTCTAGTCTTTAATTTATAAGTCTAAGGCAGTGGTTCTGTGTGCCTAAAAGTTATTTGGGGAGGTTTTTTAGTAAATCAAAGGTATAGCCCCTAATTCAGTATTAAAAAAAAAAAAAAAGCCCACCCCTGTGATTCTGAATCAGATGGTCCATGTAAACACCATTCTAAAAGCTAAAGCAAGGCACTGAAGATCTCCAAGCCTCAGTTTCGTCATTCAAAAAAAAAAGAAAAGAAAGAAAGCAAGACTAGATTCTCCAGAAATCGATATGGATTCTAATCTGAATTTAATAGTTTGCATCAGAATTTCTCTTTTGGGAGAAACACTATGTCTGGGAAAATAATTTGGAGGTAGAGAATGTAACCTCCAGGGTCTGGGTTTTCTGCAGAGGGAGGGGGTGAAACTAGACAAGAGTTTCTGGAAAGACATGAAGTGAGGTGCTGAGTATGTTAAGGGCCAGGAAAGGAATTCCCAGTGGTGAGATGTCCAGACAGGACCCTGAGGAAGAAGAATAGTTGATGTGGGGTTTTAAGATATTGCTCTGTGGTTCAGCCTCTGATCCTCCCCCATGATCCCTATATATTCACTACAATCTGTATTTTGTGTGGATGGAGGCTTTTCTCTGAGAATTAACGAAGGGGCTGAGTTTACTTCTGGATTAATATAATGTGGAACCTAGCAGACGCAATCATAAGAACATGGGTCTTGGAAATTGCAGAAATCTTGGAAAGAACTTTGGTTTTCTGCAGACTGGAATGGGAGACTTACACCCATTTCACCTAGCAACCCGTGGGATAGACGTGATCAGGTGACAACTGGGTGAATATATGACAGTGAGCATGAAGGCATTATAGAAAACATAATTTCCTGAAATACTCTCACGACTTTAGAAGTACTAGGTGGGGGGAAATGGAGACAACTGTACTTCAACAACAATTAAAAAAAAAAAGTACTAGGTAGGATGTGATTAGAAAGCTCACAAGAAAAATGCACATCAAGAAAATGAATGTGAATCAGGATGTTTCCAAACAGAATAGGTGGAAGATTAAGAACTTTGAGGTGCAATTCCAGCTGTGGCCTCGTTTGCAGAATAAGCTGTAGTGCCTTTGTTCCTTTTCCTATGTAATACATAACGGTGGTTCACGTGGACTGTTGATGCTTTTAATCTAGCAACCAGAGCCAAAAAAATGGGAAATGTTATACATCTGGAAAAATTTACCTGAAGATCTTAAAACAGAGTTCATGGTTTGAAGGAGCCGAGGATGAGGAGGTGCAAGGCAGAGTGCAAACCCAGGCATGGCTTTTCAATTCAGCAAAGAACAGGCGTTTTACATGAGTGCAAGGAGCGAAAGTGTCCTCTTCGCAGGGAAGTATGAACCTGGATTTGCAGCATTAATGATGAAGCCATGCCCACATCTGTGGTACAGATCTTTAGAGATCCCTGATCTTGTCCACAATTTAGAGGTGGGGATGACAACAAGATTCGATGAAAATGCTTATGTTGAATGGTTTTAGTCCTCAGTAAAGGGAGGGGATTAGCAACATCTGCTGAAAACTAGGAGTTGGGATTATAGAAGTTTGTGGGATTTACAACAGAGGTCTGGACTAGTTTGGGGAAAGTAAGATAGGGAGGCGATGATAAATTAATGGCAAGACTGTCTCAGAGTGGCAAGGGCCAAAGAAACCCTACACAGTCTTTTGCAAATTTCTCAAAGTCCACCTCCTTACTATCAGCAAAATTCAACTCCTTTTGAGGACACTGCTTAAGTGGGCTTCTCATTTTTCCCTTCCTTCAGCATCATGGAACCAGGAGGAGCAAGCAGAGGAAAGTCCAATACCTTTCTGACTTCCCTTTCATCATTTATCCTTGCTATTAGCAAATGTTCGTTGAACAGCTTACAAGTGTTCTGTTTTATTGTTTCAATATCCTGCCCCTTGTTCCATTCAGTCCTTTGCCAGTGTGTCCTACCCCACCTTCTTCACCTCTTCAGGAGCCTTACCCTGTCAACCGCCTCCTCTTTATCCTTGGCTTTGAACTCTTACTCTTGACTGGCTCTTTCACCTTCACCTTTCATTTGCTCAGCTTGTCTCTAAAAAATCATCTTTAGACCTCATACCTTGTTTTTCTTGGTAAATATCTTTATATGTTTTTCTGATGATGTGCTTCCCCTGATCCTACTAAAACTAACAGGGTACTCTTTGGAGCCTTTTGTTTCCCTGGGATTGCTGTTTCATATTTCAGGTTCAGAGAACCACCAGGTTGGGGCCATCCTCTCCCAGTACAATACCAGTGTAACAAGCTATTGTGTTAGGACAAAGGATGATCACAACATTACCTTCTGAATACCAGGAAATTCATATGGTTTTTAAAAAGCAGTAAGCTTTATATTGCGTGGGATGCCTCTCTTAGCCCCTAACATTCAGAGAGTCACATTCCATTTTTTGACACTTCCTGTGATTTTCAAACTGCTCCAATTCTGACACCCTTTCAATTGCATTTGGTGTACAAATAGAGACTTTCCTGCTTATCATCCTGGTAAAAATGTATTGCATTTTTATGAAGCAAGTATTACGTTTCTATATAAACTTCAGTTAGAGAATGTTGTATTGGGCGATTCACAAAGCTATGAAGTTTGGTTATTGAATACAAGAAATGTTTTGTTAGGACCATAACTAAGGAGCATTCTGTAGAGCCCCTTGGATAGAGAGCAGCCTCATCATTTGCTAATGACTCCCTATATACTATTTGTATGTTTGTTCATAATTTTACATCTATGATGTTTAGCTGTTCTCCTCTAGAAAGTCATTTAGATTGCTTTCACTCACTGAAGCTAGGCATTGTACCTAGCCACTGGGAATGCGTGGACATGCTCGTTTCCCCACGCCTGCGTGATGACAGTGTTCGCAAACTGTTCCTTTGCCAATCTGAAAGTTAAAAATTACCGCAGGTTGCAGTCAAAATTTGTATTTTTTTAAAAACTATGTGTGTGGTTTAAGATATTTCCATGTTTATTTAATCTGGAAATTTCTGCATTTACCTGGGATGTCTACACAATTTATATTGAATGTCATAGTGAAATGATTGCGTTTGGATCTGCCATTTTGTGCCTTGTGTTCTATGTCCTATCTGTTCTCTTTGTTCATATTTTTCTCTTTTCCTCATTCTTCTGAGTATTTTTTAAATTGCATTATATCTCCATTACTGGCTTATTAGCCAAACCTCTTTGATTTATTTCCTCAATGGTTCTCCAGGATTTTAAACATGGATCTTTAACTTATAACCAATCTACTTTCAAATAATACACCACTTCACATATAATGTAGGAAGCAAGAGTATACTTCTATTCACCTCTACACTTCAAGTTATTGTTGTCATAACTTTTATCACTTCTACATGTATTAAACTTGACAGCACATTATTTTTGCTATAAATAGACACTTGCCTTTCAAAAAAATTAAAAAATGAGATAAAGTTTTAGCCCTGACTGGTGTGGCTCAGAGAGAGAGAGAGTTAGTTTTATATTTATCTATATCTTTACCAGTACCTTAGAATGTGTCTGTGTTTGGAGATAAGTCCTTAAAGAAGTAATTAAGTTAAAATGAGGTCAGTAAGATGGGCCCTAGTCCAATAGGACTGGTGTCCTTATGAGAGTTCAGAACACAGACATGCACAGAGGAAAAAGGCTGTATGAAGGCACAGGCAGAAGGAGGCCATCTGTAAGCCATGGAGAGGGGCCTCAGAAGGAACCCACTCTGTCAATACTTTGATCGTGGACATTCTAGCTTCCAGAATT
The DNA here is from genome assembly GCA_039655065.1 of Glossophaga mutica. Classification (NCBI taxonomy): domain Eukaryota; kingdom Metazoa; phylum Chordata; class Mammalia; order Chiroptera; family Phyllostomidae; genus Glossophaga; species Glossophaga mutica. Next base: position 15,242,919 of record CM077304.1, on the reverse strand, counting down.
GTGAGGAAAAAAATTTCTATTGAAGCCACCCAGTCTGAGGTACATCGTTATGGCAACTCTAGCAAACTGATGGAGGTTCCTAGTTGCAACTTTGTGCTTGGCTTTTTATGTTCTCAGCTCCATGTTACTTATGAATTGGCAAATGCCTGGAGGTTTGTCTTCATATGTTTCCGTTCCTTCTGAAGATCTTTGATTCTCAAGTCTTGGCTGTCTCGCTGAATTCCAGGTTTTTCTCTCTAGTCCCATGAGGCCACAGAAAGTGCCGCTGAGGTTTTCGGCCTTAGAGTCATCCCTGTCTGCTCCATTTGCAGATGTGAGGCCCGAGTCTACTCAGGAATCAGCAAACGCATTCAGAGGAGGAGTGGAGCACAATGTTGGACCTACCTCAGCACACTTCTTGGCTCTTGCAGAGCTTCACATCTCAAGTCCTGGCCACCTTGATAGTTGCTAATGGTTTCAAACAGATGTTTTTATTTTACCTTTTTGGGGGGGGGGGCGGGGTAGGAAAGGGAGGTTCGGTTTGACACAAGCATGTCAATCAAAGCTGTAAGTGGAATTATTTTTCTATTACTTTTGAAACGAGGCATCTTATTAACTGTTCTTCTTGTCTGTAGCTTTTTGATTGCATCTTGTTTGTGTCCTTCCAAAATTCCTGTGTTGAAACCTAATCCTTAATGATGGTATTTGAAGGTGGGATCTTGAAAGGCAGTTGTGTCATGGGGGTGGAGCTCTCGTTAACGGGATTATTGTCCTAATGAAAGAGATCCCAGGGAGCTCCCTCACCTGTTCTGCCATATGAAGACACAGGTGAAGACTGCAGTCTGTGAACTTGGACGTGGGCTCTCGGCAGATGCCAAGTCTTCTAGCACCTTGATCGTGGATGACCCAGCCTCCAGAACTGTGAGAAATAAAGTTCTGTTGTTTACAAGCCACCCAGTGTATGGTATTCTGTAATGTCAACCAGAACTAAGACAGTAAGCATCCTATCTCTGTCTTCCAGCATTGAATATGGTGAAGTATGAGGCCCAGTCTAACTTTCCCCCTTTGCATTCAGTATGGGAAAGAATGTGATACTGTACTAAAGTACAAGATACAATGATTTAAAGAAGGCTGAACTTTATATCGCTCTCATCTATCAGTCTGGCCTGTCCAAGTTATCAGAGCAGCGGCTGCCTCCTGTCACCAGGGAGCAATTCCTTCTGTGCTGTTGCTCCGCCGTCCCCTAAGACATCGTTCTCATCCCCAGGCCGAGGGTGGGATGCTGGCACATCTGTGTTTCAGCTCATGAAAGAGAAAAAGAGGCAAAATTCAGAGAAAACAGCTTTTCTTTAAATTGCAGATGACTTCGCACTCTTCACTTTCACGCACGCCCAGTTGTCCAGAACGTGAGTTATGTGTCTGCCATCACTAACTACAAAGAGAGCCAGGAGATGCCGTGTCTAGCCAGGTGATTGTATGCACAGAAATAAGAGAAAATTTAGGGGAAACAAGTAGGAGCCTGCCTCAAACTTGTAGAATACTTCATCATTTTCCCTGAATGCCCCAAGTTTTTTCGTTTTTTTGTTTGTTTGTTTGTTTGTTTGTTTTCATCTTTGAAGTCCAGTACTATCATTAGCATGCATTTTAGTGTTGACCATATTGTATGAGGGTGTTTTTTTGGTATGGCTTTCTATTTCAAGCTATAAGTTTAAGACTTAGTTTTTCATTATTACGCCTTTAAATAATTTTTTCTCCTTTCTTTGTTTTGTGTTGATTTTGTTTGTTTGTTTGTTTGTTTGTAATTCATATCTATCATTTTGCTTGCTTCTGTCCCTTAGTGTGATTTCATCGATGGCTTTTTTTGTGCTGGTTAATGTGGCCTTGATTTCTTAGATGGATTTATTTTTTTTTCTTCTATTTATTTCTTAAGTCTGCCAGCTCATGTTTCATCTCCTCCAGTTCTCTGCTTTGAACTCTTTGATTCATTAGGTGCCGTGTATTCGTGACTGTATATTTGGTTATGATTTTTATCTGAGCAGTGGCCATATTTTTCTGGTGTGGGTTCATCATCTGACACTTGTTTTTTTCCCACATTTTTCTTCCTTTTCTTGAAAAGTAACTTTGCATAGATAGTTGGCTGATTCTTTTGTGCTTATTACATTTGTGAATGAGGTGAATCCTTCCAGTTATTTGTAAGAGGTTCCTTCAGGGGAGAGACTGGAGCAGTATTCCAGGCAAGCAGGAACTTTCTTTGGCTCAGTAGAGTGTGTGTGTGTGTGTGTGTGTGAGTGTACCTTGATTTTGCCCTAGTTCAAAGAAATCATCAGTTTTTGGACGGCTCCTTATGAGGACGAAGGATCCATTTCCTTCACCTTGCTCCATGATATGTTGCTTCTGTCAAAAATGTGGGTTTCCTTGTTCAGTCTCGGTCCTACCTCCTTGCCTATATTACGGGGTCTGGGGGAGCTTCCTCTAAAGACCCAGGCATCCTGTTCCTATTGTTCCAGACAAGACTTGTGGTTTTGCCCTTGTTTTGCCCACATACTTGGGATAACTGTGCTCTGCCTGATTCGTTTGAGATCTGCAGCCACAGATGTCTCCTTAGGCGTTTCCCGTATCCCTGTATGACCTTCCCTGCATTTGGCAGCTGCTCCTCAAGGACTGTAGTTCAGGGTTACAGGGGTCTCCTAGCTTTATCAAAGATCATTTCTGTCTCTTTTTTCTTCCACTATTGTTTTGATTTGATTTATTAGAGAAACCTGGATAGACCCATTTTTTTTTCTGGCATTTCATAATCATGTACTGTAAATAGCCATTTAGAAAAATCTATTATTATTTTATTAGGATTAATTCCCTTAAGTGGTGTACTTATAAAATTTTAAGGATTCTACAATCTGTTTTTTAAAAAGTTACACAAATCTATACTCTCCCACTAGTAAATGAACGTTTCTATTTTCCTATACTCTTACTAATATGTATATACAGCTTTGCCTATTTGCTACTATAACATGGCATGTCTCATGAGTTGCTCTTTTAATTGTTAGGTGACAAATAGTTACATCCTCTTTTGAGAATTTTCCATTATCGTCTGTTAGTGGTTTTTGTTTTCTTTTGGTGCCTTTGTCAACTTGCTATGGATTGGTATGAGCTTTTTCTTAAAGGTATATATTTTTTCTCTTAGGTGCATGTTTTAGTTTTATTTTTAAAGCAATCTTTTATCAAATGAAAATATTTTTATAGTAAGCTTAATATTTTCCCATATAACTTAGGTATCATTTTCTTTACTGCACCAAGGTTGTATATTCAGGTATATATTCCACTAGTGCTATAGATCTTATTTTTCTCTTTGAATTCTAATAAGTCTGGATTTATTTAGAATATAATATAAAGTGTTAATCTAGCTTGTTTTCCCATAGTTGTTAGCAACTTTCTCCATTGCCATTTACAGGCTAATTTATTTTTTCCATTGATTTAAGATGCCACCATTAACATGGTAATTGTATGCTTATCCAGAAATAGTTCTAAACTCCAATTTTTATTCCATTGTTTGCTTGTTTTTATGGCAGTATTACAAAATTTTAATTATATTTTATATACGAATACATTGTATTTTCAAGCAAGACAAAGTTGTATCATTACTATAATTTTCAAACTCTCTTACTTAGTTTCATGTATTATTCTTCCAGATGAACTTCAGAATCATTTGTTGAGTTTCCAAAAATAAATCCTCAAACCCACTGGGATTGCACAGAGCTTATTTATTTATTTGGGAAGAATTGACATCTTGATAATATTAAGTCTCCTTAGCTGGTAACATGATATAGTTCTCCATTTAGACAAATTTTCTTTTATGTCTTTCAATAACAATGCTGTGGTTTTCTTCACAGAGATTCTGCACATTTCTCGTTTTAACTCTTAGGTGATATATATTGTTTTGCTCTTGAGGATTAATTCTTTTCTAATTCTCTATTGCTAGGATGAGCTTTATTTATTTTGTAATTACTATTCTACTAATTTTTCTTGTAAGTTCTAGTTGCTTTTCAGATTATTCTTTTGAATTTTATTCCTACAAAATGGTGCTATCTACAAATGCTGTTAGTTTTTCTTCCTCTTTTCCAATATTTGTACTTCTTAATGTGCTTCCTTATCCAGTTGCATTGGCAAACCTTTCCAGAACAATGCTGATTATTATAGAGCTAGCAGGCATACTTTACTTGTTCTTCATTACAATAGGAATATATCTGTAGTTTTACTGTTAAAGTGGCTTTTTTTATAGACCACATGTAGTTAGGTCTATTGAAAATTTTATTTTCCCATCTAACAACCACTGTCTTTTATTGGTGTGTGGATCTTACCTTTAAAGTAGTTACTGATGATTGCGTTTAGGTCTGCCTTTACACGGTTTGCTTGTCACCTCTGGTTTTGTTCCTTTGTTTCCTTTTCCTACCTTCTTTTACTAGTAATCATTTAAAATTTATTGGCTTATTTTCTATATCTCTCTGTACATTTTTAGTGATTGCTTTACAGATTGATGTACATAACTAAATATCATTCCAATTCAAGGAAAATCCAGAAACAAGATTTGGAATGATAGTGTGTTTGGGGCAAAAGAGTGAAATTAATGTAATTATATTTTAACAAGATAACTTTGTTGCTCTGTGGAGAATAGATTTTAAGGGCTAAAGTAGAAACACTTTTGCAAATATAGGAAGAGATGTAAGGAAAAAATATAAGGAGTTTCCTTTTATATAATCCTTCTTTACTATTTTGCTAAGAGTTTTTATTAAGAAAAAGTATTAATTATATCAAATGCTTTCCTGCTTCTATCTGAGTAATTATTGAGGTAATCATTTCATTCTATTAATGTGGTGAATTATATTGATTTATTTTTTAATGCTAAATCAACCTTGCATTCCTGGGATAAACCGCACTTGGTCATGAGGTATTATTTTTGTTATGACATTGGTTAAATTAACAGTTGTTAATGGAGCACAGGGTTTTGGATGGTTCAATGAAAGACCACAAGAGAAATTGAAATAGAGGAGTTTATTTTTCACAGGTCCTGGAGGAAGCTCACAGCATGCCTCAAGGGGCCACATGGGGATGTCAATGCAGGGTGCAGGCAAATAATGAGGCAGGGCCTAGGGCACGTGCCTTTAATGGGGTCCATGGGTAGAGCTCTTTGGGGTTTCCAGACTAAGGCTGGGCTGGTCAACCTAAACCAACAAGAGTGGAATTTTGATAAAGCTTCATGAGGGTCTTTTCTAAGGGGCGCACAGGGGAAGGCCCTGGGAGGTGGAGAGTGCGGATCACAGAGCTGTGGAGGAAGTTGTATGAGAAACATCCTTGGTGAGGACCGGTGTCGGTGTACGGACCCTCTGGGCCAGCTGGCCAAACGCAATGGTTGCAGAGGCAGTAATACCATGGAGTAGCTTAGGTAGACTCTCACAACCCTTTTCATATGTGTTCAGATTTGATATGTTAATATTTGGTTAAGAAATTTTGCTCCTGTTTTCATTCTTTGTACCATTCTTGTTTTGCAAGATTCCTGCCTAGTTTTGGTATTAGGGTTTTGCTGGTCTAATACAATGAATTGAGAAGCATTCCCTCATCTTTTATTCTCGGAAAGACCTATGTTAGACTGTTATTATTCTTTCTTAAAGGTTTGATAGAATTCACCAGTGAAGCCATCTGGGCCTGGAGTTTATGGGAAAGATTTTAATTATCAATTTAATATTTTTACAGAAAAATGAGCATTCTGTTTTTTTAAATCTATGTCATCTTTCCAGGAATTTGTCCAGTGTTTCTAAGTCGCTGAATTAATTGGCATTTAGCTGCTCATAATATTTCCTCATTTATCTTTAATTATTTCTGTGATGTGCCCTCTTCTTTTTTGATCAGTCTTGGCAAAATAGTGTCAAGTTTATTGAACTTTTCAATGAACAAGCTTCTGGTTTTATTTTTCTCTATTGTTTTCTATTTCATTGATTTCTGCTATGACATTTATAAAGTCTATGCATTTTCATAATTTGAGTTTAATTTGCTCTTCCTTTTTAAAGAATTTTAAGGGATAAGCTTGGATCATTAATTTTCAACCTTTAAATAAATTAGCTAATAAAATTATAGATTTTCTTCAAGCATTACTTTAGGTGCCTCCTATAATTGTTTTATTCTCATTAGCATTTACTTCAAAATATTTTCAAATTTTGCTTGTGATTTCTTCTTTGCTGTTCACTTCTTTAGTATAATGTTACTTAATTTCCAGATATTTGGGGGTTTTTTCCAGATTTATTTTTGTTATTGATTTTTAATTTAATTGCTTTATTTCAATCCTTCTAAATTCATTCAGACTTGTTTATGCCCAAGACATGATCTATATTTATGATGTTTCATGAGTACTTACAAAATACAAGAGTTTTTTTGGATGTAGTGTTCTATAAATGTCAGATCACTTATGGCTATGTAACAAATGTCTCCACAACTTAATGTTTCTTTTTGTTTTTTGTTTTTTATCTTTTTAGAGGGGAAGGGTAGGAGAGAAGGAGAGGGAGAGAAATATCAATGTACGGTTGCCTCTCGTGTGTCCCCTGCCGGGAACTGGCCCGCAACCCAGGCATGTGCCCTGACTGGGAATCGAACCGCGATCCTCTGGTTCGCAGGCCCACGCTCAATCCACTGAGCTACACCAGCCAGGGCCACAACTTAATGTTTTACAACAATAATATCTATTTGGCTCAAAATTCTGATATTTCAGCAAGACTTAGTGGGAATAGTTTATCTGCGCTTCAGTCAGCATCAGCTGAGCATCTCAACTCAGACTCCACTCAGACTCCACTCAGACTCCACTCAGACTCCATTCAGAGTCAGGTAGCTGGGGGTGAGCGAAAGGCTGAAAGGAGGAATCATCTAAAACTACTTAAGTATCTTTTGTCCCTTTTAACGTGGTCTCATTTTGTGGCTGCTGCAGCATGGCTGCTCAGGGAAGCTGTTGGCTTAGAGCTCCTAAGTTGCATGTCATGGGAAAGGGAGAAAGCCAAGTGGAGGCTCTGTTGCCTCTTTTGAGTTAGCCTTGGAAGTCATGCAGCTCACTTCTGCCCTGTTCTGTGTGTCATGGTGGCCACAGAATCCTGGTTTGTGCTGTCCAGAGGAGAAGCAATAGACTCCCCTTCTTGATTGGTGGGGAGTGGTGACAAGTTTCTGTAAGAGCATGTGTAACTGTAAACATTGCTGAGGACTATTTGGAAAGTAAGACTTGTCACAGTATTCAAAATTATTACTAATGTTATCGACATTTTTTACTCTATCAATTACTGAGAGTAGTGTTAACATCTTAAACTATACATGACTTGCGTATTTATTTTGTTCTGCTAGTTTTTGCTTTATTTATTTTGAAACTTTGCTATTGATTGCATACACATTTAGATTGTTATGCCTTCCTGCTGAATTGTTCTACATGTGTTATAAACCCCACAAAACACTAATATATTTGTCTTTAAATAGTTTTTAGAACATAATAGAGAGCTCAGAAATGAACTCACACCTTTATGGTCAATTATTTGACAAAGGAGTTGAGAGCAGACAATGAGGTAAAGATAGTCTAGTCAATAAATGGTATTGGGAAAATTGGAAAGATACATACAAATAAATGAAACTAGACCACCTTCTTACACCATACACAAGAATAAACTTAAAATGGGTTAAAGACTTAAATTTTAGACTTGATCCCATAAAAATCCTAGAAAAAAACATAAGCAGTAAAATCTCAGTCATTTCTCATAGCAATATTTTCTCTGACATGTCTCCTTGGCCAAGATAAACAAATGAATAAATGGAAACAAACAAACAAATGGGACTATACCAAACTAAAAAAATTTTACACAACAAAGGAAACCATCAGTGAAATGAAAAGACAACCCACTGAATGGTGAACATATTCCCCAATGATATATCTGATAAGGGGTTAATATCCAAAATTTTCAAAGAACTTATAAAACTCAACACCAAAAAAGCAAACCATCCAATTAAAAATGGACAAAATATCTGAATAGGTACTTCTTCAAAGAGTACGTACAGATGGCCAACAGACGTATCAAAAGGTGTTCAACATCACTAATCATCAGAAAAATGCAAAGTAAAACCACAATGAGGTATTACCTCACAGACCTGTCAGAATGGCTACCATCAATAAATCAACAAAGGAGTGTCAGCAAGGATGAGAAAAGTAGGGAACCTTTGTGTACTGTTGATGGGAATGCAGATAGATGCAACCACTGGGGAAAGTAATACGGAGTTACCTCAAAAAAGGAAAAAATGGAACTGCTACAACTGTAATAGCATAAACAATAAAATATTATTTTAAAGAAATAAAAGAAAAATGGGACTGCTTTATAATCCAGTGATTCCACTTCTGGGAACATACTTGAGAAACCTGAAATGCTAATTTGAAAGAATATATACATCCCTATGTTCAATACAGTGTTATTTACAATCACCAAGATTTGAAAGTAGCCCAAGTGGTCTATGGCCATACCACCCTGAACACATCCGATCATGTCTGAAAGTAACCCAAGTGTCCAGTAATAGATGAGTGGATAAAAAAGCTGTGATACATTTACACAATGGAATACTACTTGGCATTAAAAAAGAAGGAAATCTTACCCTTTGAGACAACACGGATGAACCTGAAGAATATTATGCTAAGTGAAATAAGCCAGTGAGAGAAAAATAAGTACCGTATGATGTTACTTACACATTGAATCTAATGAGCAAAATAAGCAGAATCATAGATATAGAGAACTTACTGACAACTATCAGAGGGGAGGGTGGTTGGGCATCTGGGCAAAAAAGGTGAAATGATTAAGCCAAAAAAAAAAAAAAAACCTCAGAGACACAAACAACAGTATGGTGATTACCAGAGGTAAAGGGGGTTGGGGGAGGTAGAAGAGGGTAAAGGGGGAATAAATGGTGATGGAAGGAGACTTGACTTGGGGTGGTGAACACACAATACAATATACAGACAATTTATTATAGAACTATACACGTGAAACCTATATAATTTTATTATTATAAACCTATGTCACTTCAATAAATTCAACAAAAAATAAAATTAAAAAAGGAAAAATTGTTTTTGAAAGAAATTGAGAAATAAGAAAGCCATTGATATTAGCTCATATATTTTTTGGCATTCTTCATTCTTTATCCTTTATTTTATTATCCTGGTTGTGACTTTGTTAAATTAACATTTCTTAAGTGGAGGACAGAGTGCTGAATGGTGAACTGTAGTTCAACAAAAGGTCACAAGACTCTTTGAAACAGAAGTTTACTACTCACTGGTATGATATGCCTTGAAGGATCATACAGGGCTCCTAAAATGAAAGAGGTCTGAATTTCTGCCTATTTTCCTCAAGGTTGGGGTGCAGGTCTATTATTATATGAATTCTCTCAGGTTTTGTTTATCTGAATGTATTTTTAGTTTGTCTTTAATTTCAGTCTATTTTTTTTTTCTGGATATAGAATTTTAGGTTGATGATGTTTTCCTTTCCACGCTTTAAAGACATCATTCCGTTGTCATCTGACTTGCCCGTTTCTGATGAGAGGTGAGCAATCATTATTGTTCATTTGTATGTGAAATGTTTTTTTTTCCTAGTCCTTTTTAAGACTTTCTCTTACTCTTTGGTTTCCAGAAATTTGACTGTGATGTGCTTAGGTGTGGTTTTTTTCTTGTGTATCTGGCTAGAGTTAGTTGAACTTCTTGGAAAAGTGTGGCTCTTGTTTCATTAATTTTTTCTTCTCCAATATCCCTTTTCTCTCCTTCTAGAATTCCAATGACATATTTGTTAGATAACTTGATAGTGTTTCACAGGGCAGTGAGGCTGTGTTCAGTTTTTTTCACATGGATTTTCTCCTTTGTGTGCTTTGGTTTAGACAGTATTTCTTGTCCAAACGCCAAAGCTTATATTTTCTCCTGCAATATATAGTCTCCTGTTAAGAGTATGCAGTGAATTTTTCATTTTGGATAATTTTTTCCTGTTCTAGACTTTTCATTTATTTTCTGATTTTGAATTGTCTTTTTAAAATCTGGGTCTATTCACTCAATAAAGCCCTCTTTCTCCTTAAATACTTGAACATATATGTAATAATTATTTTAAAGTCCTTGTCAGTTAATTCTTACATTGGTGCCATAACTGACTTTTTTCTCCTGATTTTGGGTCTTCATAAGTTTTTCCTGCTTCTTCATGAGTTTAGTAATTTTTTATTGTATTCTGGACATTTATGATACAATGTTATTAAAAATATGATGAAAGTATGGCTGAGATTATGTCTTCCATTAAACTGATCATTAGACTTTTTCAAACACTCGGTTCACAATGACCTTGACACCAACAGGATGGATTCCAATCAGAATAGTGGGAGGACTGGAGACAGAGTATGAAGAACTTATAAAATTTAGACTATAAAGATTACATGGAAAGGAGTGTAAATATAGATACTAAGGAATATAATACAGTAATTATTTTTCAACTTGAATATTTGATAGAAGTTTCCTCGGGAACCACTGGACCTGAGCTACTTTGGGTGGAGTGGTAATTCCAGATATGTTCTGGCAAGTGTTTCTGTAAAGAAAAAGCCCTGATTTTTAGTCTTTGCCTATTTCTAGAATGTAAATACTCCCATTGTGGGAGGCTTCAAGCTACCAATATGATGTCACTTAACACAGAGTTGGGAAGAGATAAACAGGATCCATTTCCAAGAGTTCAATGTATCAGTGGGTCTCGTCATCTTGTCCTATTTATTGAATAATAATTGGTCTCTTAAGATTTTTATTTTACTTATTCTTGAATTAATTTTAATAATATATATTTTCTTGAAAAATTATCCATTTCATTTAAGTTATATCAGGTTGTTACTGACGATGGCAAAAACATAATGAAGTCTGTGAATTATTTAGGAATCACAAATATACAAAATTTTGTTTACACCCTTCTTTTCTGTGAAAATAAAAAAATTATAATATAGTACAATATAAAAGATCTTGCTGAAAGCAGAAATATGATGGTCCACTTCATCACTTTTCTGTCAGAAACAAACTATACGATATTCAAGAAGTATGGATATGGGTGGGACTATCTTTTGATGTACTTTTCAAGATGTACAAACAAGGTGAAATAGGACTTTTTACATTTTTTTCTTTTTTTAATTTTTTAATTTTATTTTCATTGTTGTTCTTGTACAGTTTTCTGTCTTTTACTCCCTACATTAAAAAGCTGCTTGAGCACAAGAAAGACTGAGTTGAAAATGTAAAAACTTTGTCTGTTGGTCTACTTTATAGGAGAGTTCTTTAAGTTTGTCTCCTAACCCTCCTAACTGACTTTTTCATTTATTCTAGCATATTTTTACTTTCTAAGCTTTTTTTCTATCATGTTTTTTTTTCATGGATCCAGTATCTTATGTAAGGTTAATTATATGTTTTCTTGTTTCTGGTATTGACTCCTTTCCTCCAAGTGTCCCCTCTGCCTTTTGTTTATTTTTGTTCTTCTCTCTTGTATTATATTCTTTCCTCAAATGTTTGATGATCTTGTAGTCCTATTATATTCAAGAGCTGAGAGACTGTTTCTTGCGTGTTTTCATGAGGGTTTTTGATGATGTACTTCATGGTCGGATGATAGAAATGGGTCATTTATGAGGGGATAATTCCTGATACACAGTTGTGAGTATGCAAAACATACAGTTTATTCTTGAATTATTTATTTGTATTACAATTGTAAACCTACTTTTGCCTACCCCTGTATTATATATGTTACATGTAATATATGTAATTTTTATTTATTTTTCCCAAGTGGGTCAATTTTTCCAGAGCAAAATTCTTTAATCCTCTGCCTGAGAGTGAGAAAGGCTGGCTGCCAGTATTGCTGGAACCACATTAAGAATAAGGGCTCCCAAATAACACCATTTCAGTACGTTTTTTCCATTATTTTCCTTTTTTTTTCTTTTACTAACACATCTTTCTCCAATTTTCAATGAGCTTAGTGTTCCTAAGTCCAGGGTCTACTTGGTTCAGTATGTAAGAAAAGAAAGCCTTCATCCTTCTGCCAAAGTTGGGTAAGTGTTGTCACCCAGCGGGTGGTCCAGGAATCCTACTACTTCTTATTTAGACTTTTCAGTCACGTCACCCATATTTAGCTCCACCTACACACTCACTTTCTGGGATACCTGAGCATTTCAATTACTGAGGCTTTCTTGGATTCTACAGCCTAAATCAATTTAGTTCTGAGCTTCCCTCATGGCCAATTTGGTTCCATCTTTCTCTGGTCTTCTAGTTAGCTCTCTTCTATTGGCTTTCTTGTTTCCAAATTTGTATTGCTTTCATCTCCTCTGCTGGCCTCTTTTTACCTGTGAGTTCCTATCTTAAAACAAACACCTTTAATGCCATTTTAGTGAGGTTTCCAGAAGAGTGAGTCAAGATTAACATTAAGTTCTATTTCTCTGTTTAACTGCAAATTGAGTAGTTTAAATTAGATTCTGTTGTAGGATTATCTTCTTTCTCTATGGATGATTTCAGATCCCTTCCAACGTGTCTTTTTTAGTGCAGAGTACAGAGAATGTTGCTCTTATTGTATCATTGATTTTAGTGTATGTTTGGATCTTTTCCAAGCCTCTTTTTTAAAGATCTCTGTGATTACTTCCTCTGTGAACCAAATGTGTCTTCCCAGCAGAGCCAATCTCTTAATTCTCTGTATATCCATAGAACTTCAAATAATCCTCTGCTATAGCACTCATCACAGTGCTTTGCCAAGTAAACTTAATTTGTATTCCTCCTCTGGCTGTAAATTCCTTGAGCCACATTTTATGCAGTCGATATATGCCAGTGAAATGAGCAAGTGAAACTGAGTGTGATCTAAAGAATCAGGTTTCTGATAAGGTGAAGAAGTAAGAAGAAGAAATGAACAAAAAAAAATTCACAAAAATGGGAAAGTTTGTCATAATCAATTGAAGACTTTCCAAGTCACAATCTAAGGTTGAGAGGTGGGAAGACAAGACGTGGACAGGAGGGTTCAGGATCATTTATCAGAGGTTAATAAGGAAAAGGATTTTGCTAACTAAAAAGAACATGTGCAGACTTCTGGTCTACATGGAGGCATAGGTAGATCTGCTTCACCTCCTCATGCAACCACAGAGAAAATTACAACTATATCTCAAAACAAATAACCAGAACTGTCAGAAAATCGAGCTTTATGGAAATACAACAACAAAGGATTTAAAGAAATCACCTTCACCCAGATGGGTAGGAGACAGGCAGAGAGGCAGGGAGACATGGTGTTGTGCAGTGGATGGGCAGTTCCACACTCACATGTGGTGGATAAAAATCAGGATGGAGACCTTGAGAGAGAGTGATCCCATTCCCGGCCAGACCACACAGCCCCGGGTTCCAGCACGGGGAAGATACATCCCTATAAATTCTGGCTATAAAAAACAATGGGGGTTGGGGCTGTGGAAGAAACTGCTGGATTTTCACATCAGTCCATTGAAAGGGCCGGCACAGGTTTAGAATGTCCTCAAACCCACCAACTTTGGGATTCACCACTAAGGCAAAAGCTGGGAGGGGGCCAGTCATATTTGGGAAGTGGGTGAAGGGACTGGAAATGGGGTGAGTGCGGGGCAAATCTGCAAAAGCCAGGCAGTAGCATTGTCCCCTCTCTGAGCCCTGCCCCACACTGAACCACAAAGCCCTGAAGTACATTGCTCTGCCCTGGTGATTACCTAAGACTCTGACCACACAATTCACAGGTGCCTTTTCTAAGACAGAGAGTCAAAGCAGCTCTACCTAATACATAGAAACAAGCACAGAGGCTGCCAAATTGAGGAGACAAAGAAATATGGCCCAAATGAAAGAACAGAACAAAACCCCAGAAAAAGAACTGAATGAAATGGAGATAACCAACCTATCAGATGCAGAGTTCAAAACACTGGTGATCAGGATGCTCACAGAACTCACTGAGTATGGCAAAAGCATAAGGGAAGAAATAAAGGTTACACTAAGTGAAATAAAGAAAAATCTACAGGGAACCAAAAACAGAGAGGATGAAGCCAAGAATCAAATCAATGATTTGGAACACAAGGAAGGAATCAGAACAGTAGGATGAAGAAAGAATTAAAAAAAAAAAAATAAGGATAGGCTTAGGAACCTCTGGGACAACTTTAAACTTACCAACATCCAAATCATAGTGGTGCTAGATGGAGAAGAGAAAGAGCAAGAAACAAAACTTACTTGAAAAAAGAGTCTTCTCTGAGGGTTGTCATGGTTTCTTGCTTCAACAGTACTTGAACCGAACCTGGTGCTTGACCCCCCTGTTCCATCCAGCTGCCCAAATCTATCCTTCTGTCACTTTCTCACAGCACCCTCAGAGAGCCCCAAGGTCCCTGCCACTGCTCCAGCACCACAAAGCTGCCTATCCTCAGCCACCCATCATGAGGACCACATCTACCTCCCAGGTGCATCAGAACTACCACCAGGACTTGGAGGCTGCCATCAACCACTGGATCAACCTGCAGCTCTCTGGTGTCTACCTGTCCATTTCTTACTACTTTGACCATGATGTCTACCTGTCTACCTGTCCATTTCTTACTACTTGGCTTTGAAGAACTTTGCCAAGTGTTTTCTTAACCAATCTCATGGGGAGAGGGAACATGCTGAGAAACTGGTGAAGCTGCAGGACCAACAAGGTGGCTGAATCTTCCTTCAGGATATCAAGAAACCAGACCATGATGACTGGGAGAATGGGTTGAATGCAATGGAGTGTGCATTACACTTGGAAAAAAGTGTGAATCAGTCACTACTGGACTTGCACAAACTGGCCACTAAAAAAAAAATTACCCTTATTTGTGTGACTTCACTGAGATTCACTACCTGGATGAGCAGGTGAAATCCATCAAAGAATTGGGTGACCAACTTGTGAGGTTGGGGGCCCCTGGATCTAGCATGGCAGAGTATCTCTTTGACCAGCACACTCCGGGAGACAGTAAAGAGCTAAGCCTTAGGCTGCCTTCCCGCAGCCATGGGAATGACTTCCCTGGTCACCAAAGCAGTATGTGCATGTTGGAGTTACCTTCACCTTTTCTATAATTTGTACCAAATCATCCACTTATGTCCTTCATTTGTACCATTCCTTCAAATTAAGGAATTTGGTACCCAGAAAAAAAAAGAAAAAATAATGAAAGAAAACTCCCTTAATTTGTCAAAGGAAATAGACACAAGTCTAGGAAGCACAGACAGTCCCAAGCAAGTTGGGCCCAAAGAGGAACACACCAAGACATGTGATAATTAAAATGCCAAAGATTAAAAGATAATGAGAGAACCTTAAAAGCAGCAGGAAGAAAGCAGAGTTACCTACAAAGGAGTTCCCATAAGACAATCAGCTGATTTCTCAAAAGAAAGCTTGTAGGCCAGAAGGGACTAGAAAGAAGTATTCAAAGTCATGAAAAGCAAGGACCTACACCCAAGATTACTCTATCCAGCAAAGCTATCACTTAGAATGGAAGGGCAGATAAAGCGCTTCTTAGACAAGGTAAAGCTAAAGGAGTTCATCATCACCAAGCCGTTGTTACATGAAATGATAAAGAGGCTTATTTAAGAAAAAGAAGATTAAAACTATGAATATTAAAAGGGCAACAAATTCACAACTATCAACAATTGAATCTAAAAAACAAACTAAGCAAACAAGCAGAACAGGAACAGAATCATAAATATGGAGACCACTTGGGGTATTAGCAGCTGGAAGGGGAAAGGGGGAGAATGGGGAGAAAGGTGCAAGGATTAAGAAGCATAATTGGTAGGCACAAAATAGACAGGGGGGATGTCAAGGATAGTATAGGAAATGGAGAAGCCAAAGAACTTATATGCATAACCCGTGGACATAAACTAAGGGGAGTGGGGATTGTTGGAGGGAAGGGGAGTACTGGGTGGATGGGGTGATGTGGACACCGGCTAGCAGTGTCCGCATCATTATGGATGAAATAAAAACATACACACAGACTACCGAGTTTGGTGGAGGAAAAAGGACAACAGCGTGGCTTTTCTCTTGGCCTTTATTCTATTTCTCCTCACATTACAAGATGGTCCTCACTCACTATGCCCTGTTTACAACAAAGGAGCCAATGCCCCAATCACATCACAGAAGAAGGATATTAGCAAATGAAAAGGCAAAAGTGGTTGAGCTGTTTACACTGGTCCCTGAAAGGTTTAGCATGGATTTTAGGAAGTTACAACAAGTATTTGCAGGGTGAGGGAGTTTTTAGCAAAAAGCAGCTTAAGTATATTGCAAATCTGATTACCCATGAGAGAACCTATCTGTGGGCGTGGATCCTGTGCATTTCTGAGTGGGAGCTGGGCCCACGCCACGCAGAAGGGTCTCCCACAATGGGGGGCAAAGGGAGAAAAAAATGTGACAACTGTAATAGCATAATCAATAAAATATATATTTTTAAAAAAGAACATGTGCATTTTGTTGTGAGGAAACTCAGTAAATGATGTTAGGTAGGAAAACACTCCAGTAAAGACAATACCAGTGAATTCTTTCTTGAATCATCTGACTCTAAATTGAGCCTCAAAATTCATCCTGATTTACTGTCTCTTAAAAAGGGGGTCATGCTTTAACATGAGACCTGGTGTTTTTTGACAGTGTTCAATAAAGCTATTTAGTATTGAGCATGACTGAGGATGAATGGATGGGGATTTTGTGTATTTCTATATTAATAAGAGAAAATAGTATCTGCCTTTTGTAACTGTGCAAACTGGGCTTTGGCCACTTGGTGCCTTTACACATGACCCAACAATTTGTGTTGAAGGAAACAGGTTGTCATTAACAGGGTTCCAAACTTGGGGGGTGGGGTAGGGATGCTGAGCACTCCTGCTCTCCTTCCCTCCCGTGAGACCCAGAGCCTCTTTTGCTCCCCAAAAGTTTATAAGCCAAAACCATGCCCAGAAGTTCCCCGTTTCCTTATCTGTCCTTAAGCTGGTCATGCAAACAGATCTCCGTCCTCTCTGGAATGTGCGCTTGTGGGTTTCAGAGTCGCCATCTTCTTGCAGCAGCTCTCTCCCTCAGGATCTGGGGTGTGCTGCTCCCAGTCTCCATGTAGCAGACCAGGAGCCATGTGCCGTGCTGCACTGGGTCATAGTGTCGCGGACACTGGAGCTCAGGGAGGCACACGTGCCTGCATGGGACCCTGCCTCCAGGAGTGGGCTTCCAGCTATGTGGGGCCTAAGCCCCTGGTGGACCTCGCATATTCCTGGCCCCACGAGTGCTCCTGTCCATGTGGGGAGCAGGGCCAGGGGTCCAGAATGTCCAAATGCCAAAAGCCCAGAGAGAGAGAGAGCTTGCACCAAGCTCCGAAGCAGGAGAGTGACTTCTCTATATCAAGTGCCCATATTAAGAATGTGTGTGTGTGTGTGTGTGTGTGTGTGTGTGTGTGAGAGAGAGAGAGAGAGAGAGAGAGAAAGAGAGAGAGAGAGAGAACCTTACTGCCCTTTACTTTAAAAGGCCCTCCCGAAATTCATTATGTGCAGAAAGCCAGTGGGAGTGTCCAGCTTTTCCTATTGCATCAGAGTCTGCCATTTTTGTCAGCTCCCGAGTGTCTTCGACACTCTTTTGGCTGCCATCTTTACTCAGGGCAAAAGTTTCCCAGCCGTGCACAGGCACACATGTATCCGTTCATCCAGCTTTAGGCACCCAAGCGACCCCTGCGGTTCCTGCAGGCACCGTATGAGCTCCTCTGCCACCGCCCCCAACTCCACTATGTCACAAGTAACTCTGC
The DNA here is from genome assembly GCA_039655065.1 of Glossophaga mutica. NCBI lineage: Eukaryota > Metazoa > Chordata > Mammalia > Chiroptera > Phyllostomidae > Glossophaga > Glossophaga mutica. Next base: position 15,225,132 of record CM077304.1, on the reverse strand, counting down.
CTGTGCACATTCTCACAGTCACATTTTCTTTGTTTACAGTTTGCCCCGAGAAGCAGCCTCCTTCTGCAATCCCTCCCTTCCGGGAAGACAGAGGCTGTGTTAATCTGCCTCTGCAGTGTGCCTTAAGTATTGTGCCTTCGGTTCCATTGTCAGCACCCTTCCCGCCCCGCCACCGCCTTTTTGCAGGAGGGAAGGAGTTTAAATGGGATAATCTCTAGGATTTCTACCTTGACTCATACTGCTTGCAATGATCATTTAGAAAAGAAAAAGTTTATTAGCAATGACCAGATTTAAAAGATTAGTGCTTATATTTGAACTATATGTATATAAAGTTTCAATAAACATTTTTTTGGCCTAAATCAGATGACTTGACTATTTCTGTAGGCCCACATCTCCCTGAGAAAACTGCATTCCGCCTTAGCTATGTAGTTTTTCCCTGAATGTGTTAGTCAACGTCTCTTGACCTTTTCAGTGCCATGAGCCCTTTGGCCATCTGGTGAAACTGATGGAACCCTTATTAGAACAGTGCTTTTTAGTGAATAAAATAAAATATAGTCATGCACTAAATACTGACACTTAGGTCAACTGTGAACTGCAAATATGGCAGTGGTCCCATAAGATTATAATTGAGCTGAGTAATTCCTACCACCTAGTGACATTGTTCCCATCACAAGGCAGTAGCTCAGTACATTGTGTTTGTTGTGATGCTGGTGTAAACAAACCTCCTGCACTGCCAGTCCTGTGTAGGTGTAACACACACCATTATGCATGCTACATAACAACTTAATAATGATAATAATGACTGTTACTGGTTTATGTATTCACCATAGTATACTTTTTATCATGAGTTTAGAGTGTAGTATTTCTACTTATAAAAAAGTTTGCTGTAAAACAGTGCAGTATGCTATGTTGCACCAGCAGCAACCTTGTACAGCTTGTGTTTACTGCATCTCTTGATTGCATCATTTTTTCTTGTGCTTGATTTAATCTTGTGTTGTTTCATTCATTGTGGCCTCTAAGCACACAAAATCCACTGTTAATGCTGCCAGGAAGAGGTTACGTCGAGTGATTGACCCAGAAACAAAATTAAAAGTGATTAAGGCTTATGAAGGTGGAAAATCAGTGACGGTTATTGCTTACCAGTGAGGCATGTCCCATTCCACAAGAGCTATGATCTTGAAGTATAAGAACAAAGTGATGGAAGTTGTTAAAGGATCTACTTCACGGACTGCAATGAAACTAACAAAAATTTGAGAAAGGCCTATATCAAATGGGAGGAAGCTTTTAATGACCTGGATTGAAGACCAGACACAGAAGTGTATCCCTCTCGGTACCGTAATGATCACGGCCAAAGCAAAGAGTTAGTTTGCAATGTTGAAAAAAAAGGCTGGACCTTACTACTATGTGGAATTTACTGCTAGCTCTGGGTGGTTTAAACAATTCAGGAATCATTATTTATTATACAATATGAAAGTGAGTGGTGAGTCTGCAAGTGCTGATGTGAAGGTAGCTGAAGAATTTTTGGAAACTTTATAAGCTTATTATGAAGGAAAATTACTTGCCAAAGCAAATATTCAACATGGATGAAACCTCCCTATTCTGGAAACAGTTGCCTGAAAGCACTTTCATCCATAAGGAGACAAAGTTAATGCCAGGCTTCAAGGCCTTTAAGGACAAGATAATGGTCCTGCTTAGGGGCAGTGTTACATATTGAAACCCTTTGAGATGTGGCACCGTGAGAATTCCAGGGCCTTCAGGCATATCAGTGAGCACTCACTGCCGGTGTGCTACACGGTGGACAGAAAGTCATGGCTGATGCGGGTCCTCTTCAAAGATGTCCTCCTCAATTGCTATGCCTGACAAATGGAAAATTATTGTTTGGGGAATAGTATACCCCCAAATCTTTCAAGATTTTGCTTATTGTTGCTAATGCTTCTGGACATCCTACTTTTATTGGTGATCTTCCTTCCAATATCAAAATGGTATTTCTCCCTCCAAATACCACCTCTTTGATCCAACCAATGGATTATGGAGTTATAGCAACGTTTAAGGCCAGGTACTTGAGGAGAACCTTTGCCCATGCCGTTGCTGCAACTGAGGAATACACTGAGAAGGAATACACTGATGTAGTACAACATCTGTGACAGCATCAGGAGCTTTGCTTGGGCTTGAGGTGATGTCACTAAGGAGTGTATGAATGGCATCTGGAAAGACACTCAAGGGGTTTGTCCATGACTTCAAAGGATTTGCCAAGGATGAAAAGTTTGCAAAAATCAACAAGGCTGTGGCTGATCTGGGTGTGGAGCTCCTGGAGGTGGTTCTTGAGGAATTCACTAATGAGGAGTTGTTAGAACTGGTGTAGGAACTGGTATAAGAAGAAGAGGCAAGAGAAAAGGAAACTGTAAGAGAAAACCCCTGCAGGAAAATTCATAGTGAAAGATTTAGCAGAAGCTTTTGCAGAACTCAACAAGCTCCTAAAAATGCTTGAAAACATGGACCCCCTCAACACCAAAAGATTTTTATTAGTAGAGAGGAATGTTTATGATACATTATCTATTTATTAGCAAATCTATAATGAAAAAAAGAAACAAATCAAGTAAACCATCAGGGACATATTTCTGAGAAGAGTGACATGTCCTTAAGCAGAGCCTCAGGTAAGCCCTTTAGAAGGTATTTCAGAGGGAGGCATTATTACCATAAGAGATGACAGCGTCATTTACGTTATTGCCCCTGGGACAAAATATGGACGTGTAAGGTGGTGATACTGATGGTCCCGATCTTGCGTAGGCCTCGGCTAATGTGTGTGCTTGTGTCTTAGTATTTACGAAAAGCTTTAAAAGGTAAAGTAAAAATGTCTTGAAATAGAAAAAAGCTTATAAAATAAGAATATAAAGAAAGAATATAGTTTTGTATAGCTGTACAATGTATTTGTGTTTGAAGCTAAGTGTTAGTACAAAGAAGAAAAAACGTTTTAAAAACTTAAAAAGTGCATAAAGTAAAATGTTACAGTAAGCTAAGGTTAATTGGTTATGGAAGGAAGAAAAGTATTTTTTGTAAGTTTAGGGTAGCTTCTATGTATAGCGTTAATGAAGTCTACATTAGTGCACGGTACTGACCTGACCTTCACCTTCACTCACCACGCACTCACTGACTCATGCAGAGCAACTTCCAGTCCTGCAAGCTCCATGAACAGTAAGTGCCCTGCACAGGTGTGCCGTTTTTATCTTTTATACCATATTTTTACTGTACCCTTTCAATGTTTACATATATTCGGATACACAAAAACTTACCATTATGTTAGAGTTGCCTGCAGTATTCAGTACAGTAACATGCTGTACATGTGTGAGACTTGTAGCCTAAGAGAAATAGGAGATACCCTATAGCCTAGGTGTGTAAGTTATACCATCTCGGTTATGTAAGTCCGTGTTTCCACAGTGATGAAGTCTACTAATGACACTTGTCTCAGAATGCATCCTTGTCATTAAGCTATACAGGACTGTACATTGAATTACAAAGAAACCATTATATTTATATATAGTTAGAAAAAACATTAAATTTATGGCATAGTAATATATACACTTCTTTATTAATACATTAATTATAAAACGATGCCTTTAAAATACAGCTAAGTTAAAGTTAATTTTATTTATTAAGGAGAGTATTAGTGTGAGGGCTACTATTGCTTAGCTTAAATAAGGACATTGAACTCCAAGGTCGTCTCTGGCTCAACTCTTTCAGTGACTGAGCAATTATTGTAGACAGGGAATGCTGGGAAGCAGTGTGGATCTGGGTCCCCCATGTGAGAACATGCGACTTTAAGGTGAAGCTGTGAGATTATGGTGGCCGAATGACCGTGAAGTGCAGGGTTGTTCAATAGTTGCTTACCTGTGTTGTATGCTGAGTGTCTACAGGCAGGAAGATGAATCATACGCCATTCTAGCAACAGGTTAACTACTACCATGGTCGTGGAATTTGATAGATGTAGAGGATATTTTTATTTTTATTTATTCTTTAAAACTAGTCTTGATGCCTTGGTCCCACCCTCAGAGGTTATAATCTCATTGGTTTGGGGTATGGCCTAGGTATCACTATTTTAATTTTTTTAGTTAATTTATTATTTTTTAATATCGTAAATTTCTTATTTATTTTGATTGTATTTTTTCCATTACCATTTATCCCTCTTATACCCTCACCAACCTCCACCCACCTGAGGATATTTTTACGGTAGATTTCTGTAGGAACTATAACGTGATGTAAAGATATTTGTGATTTCTATTGGTGACAAAACTAAGCATTGCTGCTCATGTTGCTGATTTGTTGCCTATATTTATAATTGAGTGAAATGTCAAGTTGCAGTCTAGTGAAAAATGAAAAGATGTCATTTTTCCCCCACCCGAGATCATGAACTTCTCAATTTCTATCCGTGGACCCCAGGTTAAGCAAGGTTGCCTCAGGTTCTTCGTTCTAGTCTCACCCATGACCTTCTGCCATATTAGTCATGGGTTTTTAGATGGGGACATTGGAACCAATCTCGATTCCCTTTCTGGCATCGTGCTTCAGTTTAATTGGTATCGAATCTTGAAGAAGGTGTTTTTGACAAAGATGCTAGATTCTAGATGGTGAAATCTGAGAAGAGTAGACTGGCCAGAAACCACTGAAAAACTGATTTGCTGTAAGAACAAACTTACCCGGCTTTTCCTCAGGACTTGAGAAAGGTTGAGCCCATTTTCATTCCCTTGGTGAAACTTTTTTGTCAGCCTCCGAGAAAGATCTGAAGCAGAGTTGCATGGTATGGAGTCCGGCTCCCAGAAGTACAGTTAGCCCAACAGAGCTACTGTGCAAAACCTACCCTGGCTTTATGGTTTTAATCAAAGCAACTACTCTGGATTTGTTTAGTTTCCTTTTTTGTGTTAATGATGATAGTGTGCGTGTGGGGGCGGGGCGGGGAATCTTTGTTTCTGCCTTAGGGTTAGATCCATTTGGAAAGCTGTCGTGAGCCCTAATCCAGCAGCCTACGTTGAGTTTTCAAACAGGTAGGTTTAAGATATTTATTCGTACATATAGCAACAACCATTTTAATGGAAAGTAGCTTCACAATGTTAGATCTAGTGTTTCGTCCTAATATTATTGTTTTGAGGCCATTCGTATAATTTAAAATGGTAAAATTGAACACTTTATTGGAAGGTTGAACACGTTGTACCAAATTTCCTATGTGTTACCATTTTCTGAGGTTTAGAAAAGTAATGAAGACTCTTATTTTGTGTGGGATTCCTTGAGTGAGAACAAGGAATAGGGACTTAAAGTTTGTTTTTGAAAGTTCTCGGGTTCTACTTTCTTTATGTGGTACTCACGCTCAGGGCAAATGGGTACCTGAAAAGCCTACTTCTCAGAGGAATCCATTTCAAATGGTGGCAGACATTTTAAAATAAATAGTGAAAAATGTTTAATTAGAGCATTCGCTTGGAAAAGAAATAAAACCACTAAATAAGTTTATTTTATTTTACATTACAAAATTTAGCTTATAACTGAGACAGGCCAATAAGCCAGGACAAGGGAGACAGGGAAACAGAGACAGATAACTGAAGAAAGTGATGGAACAATTTACAGCCGGATGAAGAAGATCAGCTCCCTAGAGGTAGCATCTAGGCCTCAGTTGTATTTCTGCTCCGGACCCAGAAAAGCAAAAATGGGTGGGCACAGCCAGGATGGGCTGTAATAGCTGTAATAGCTGTAATGACTAACGACCCCCTGCCCTGGCTCTGACCATTGAATAGACATCACAAACCTGAAAGAGCACACCTGGAAAACTGATGAATATTCTGTTGAAACCCTCCCCTAAGACCTCCCTGAAAATTCTCTCCTGCAAGAGAGACATCAAAGCCCCAAGGCACAGGACCTAGCACTTGCTCTCCCTCTGGGGAGCAGCCTGTGCCAGTCCCCTCACCCTCTCCTTCCCCCACAGCCCCACATCTCCTAAATTCTAAGGGTCCCCACAAGACTTGCAACCAGGCATCAATGGGCAGTGGCAGCTCGTCCCAGGCTAACCCCTGCCTGCACCTGTTTCCAAGACTCCTTTTTCTCTGACTTCCCAGTGAGCTCAGGCAGCCCCGCCTATTCTCTCCTGTTGCTTCTTCTCTGCTACTGTCCCCAGCTTCAATAAATATACCCTTACAGTCACCTGGACTTGTGTTGAGAAACCTTTCCTGCATGAAGTCAAGAACCCCCATGGGCAGACCCGCTCAGGGGCAGGCGCCGTGTCTGGTAACATAACTGTGCATTTTTAAAGCAAGGAACAAATCAAGTACTTTGTGGCATACATTTTCTGACAATTGGCATTTTTCTCTTCCTGTTTTTGATTTTTCTTAGTGTGATCATGTGGAGTCATTTTTTTTGTGTGTGAAAATTTTTAAGAGCTTTAGTGCTTTTCCCAACAGCCCATTTCATACTTTTATATTTAAATCATCTTCTCTGAGGTGCCTATCTTGTCTTTTTCATGTTGCAGGACCTAAATTTTCTTTTGCAGTCTATTTGTTCTGTTGTTGTCAAGTGCAGAGATTAAATTTTCATGAGGGTAGATGTAGTGTATTGCCTGGGGAGGGATGCTGAGTGGTAACGTTTCATAGGTGTCTAGTTCATTAGTGAGAGCGTTCAGGCTGTAACTGTCACTCCCCTGTATGTCCTCCTCGTTGGGGTGGGACTCATTTCCCCACTCCCCTTTAATGTATTAATGAGACAACAGGAGAAATACGAAAGTATAGTAGCACTAAATTCCAGCCATATTAGCTAAAGATCTGGCCCATACCAGGAGGAATTTCCAATAATTGAATTGTGGGAAAAACCCTGAGGAGAAATGTGGGGTCGAGCTGGTAAACAACAGGATATTGTATCTACCACATCCTCTACCTTGGAGACAGGGAGCTTTCATTGGCCGGAGGGCAAAAGTGTGTAAGAGAGAGTCTTCTGCATTTCGTCTTCTACATGTTTTTTTTTTAAACCACCCAGAGTATTATTATCTCCAAATCCCTGTCATTTCTTTCTATCAAATAGTATTTTCTAAGTCCATTTGGAGATGAAAACTTCCTGTAATACACAGAAAGGCAATGGGCAAGCCTTTTTTTTTATGACTAGACACGTAAAGACTGTAGTAATAAAGATTATCCCTAATGACACGACTGTTATTACCAATAACAACAGTGGCTAACATTGAGCCCATACCATAAAGCAGGCACTCTTTAGGAGCTTACCAGATCTTTACAACAACCCTACGAAGTGGATAGTGTTATTATTTCCATGTTACTGATTAGGAAACTGAGACATAGAAAAGTTGAGTAACTTGCCCATAGTCTCATAGATACTAAGTATGGAAGGTCAGAGTTTGAACCTGGGTATCTGAGTCCAGGGTCCACAATGTAACCACCATGTTTTGGTGTCTCACTCTGGGAAGAAGGTGAGGAAACTCTTGAGGGCAGAGTACTTCGAGAGAGGTGCTACGCATTTGGATTCACGGATTGACGAGAATACTAACAGCAATGGGGCTTTGAAAGGCTATTGGCACCTAAAAAATGCATAATATAAAAAGTATGTCCCTTGGGGCCAGCCTGCTTTGGTTCAAATTCCCATTCTACCACTTTAAATGTCTCCCATTGTTTAGGGGATGGGTTAATATTCAATATTCAACTACTAACCTATGTTCTTTTTCTTTTCGTAGAGTCTCTGCTATGTTGTGCTAAGTGAAATAAGCCAGTTGGCAAAAGAAAAATACTATATGATCTCACTTATAAGAAGAACCTAATGAACAAAATAAACTTATGAGCAAAATGGAATCAGAGGCATAGAATCACGGAATAGACGGACAGTGGTAAGAGGGGAGGCGGGAGGTAGGGACTGCTTAAAAGAAGGGGAAGGGACCAGTCAGAGAACATGTACGAAGGACCCATGGACGTGGACAATGGTCTGTCTGGGAATGGACTATGGAAGTGGGGGGACGGGCTGGGTGGAGGAGGGGAAGGAGGAAAAATTGGGACAACTGTAACCGAATAAACAATAAAATTTTATTTTTAAAAAAGAGTTGGCTCTGAGATCCTTTCCACAGGTAAATGAGGTAAATGCTACAATGAATTGTTTGTACATACATACATCTTTGCACATTATTTGAATAACTCTAGAAGTATAATTTAGGAATGACAATACCATGCATTTAAAATTTTAACAGACACAGCCCAGTGGCTCCATAGGGCTCACCGCAAGTGAAATTCCCACCTCAACACATGAGTACCTGTCTGTTTCTTAGTATTTGTCAAACTACAATTTTTTCTCGTCTGCTAAATTCAAATTAGGATGTCATTGTAGTTTTTCTTTCATTTTAAAGTGAATGTGTGTTTTCTTCTGCACTCCTTTCTCGGCTATCTGTCTGTGGCCTTTGTTTATATTTACGTGTTCTTTATATATTCTATGAAGTTAGCCCTTTATAGTTTGAATTGTGAATGTTTTCTTCCAGTTTATTGTTTGTGTTTTGACTTTATTTACTTAGGCTTTTTGTTCCTACAGAGTTGAATTCATCCATTTTTTTGGTGTGTGGTTTTAGTCAGACCTTCTCCACTCAAGAGATTTTCTTTTTAAACCACATGCTTTCCTTTAGTACTTTTTTTCTGCTGTTATTTTTATGTTTAAATCTTTCTCGATTGGGGAATTTATTGATGTAAAGGGAAAAGCAAGATGTTAATTGCCAGGCCTATGATTAAGTTCCCGATGAATCATGTGCCATGGAATATGATTCTGCTTTATACCTTCAAAATAATCTGTTTGAATCACTTGTTTAATTTACTTGCAAAAATAAGTTCTACAAGAAAGTCTTCAATTTACTTTTCCATCCTCCAAAATACGCCATCCAGTCTGGTTGAGTTAATTGTAACAAGACTGGAGTGAAGAGTGGGTCAGAGGGAGTGTTTAACTATTGTAAACTTAGTGTGCAAATGCAAACTATATAACAAGCATGGTTTACAGTTTTATGTGAACAAAGACACTTCTCTAGGGCTGACATTTTAAAACATGTAGTTTCCTATAACAAAATTTATGTTCTCAACATTTTATAAGTCAACAGTCCTTGAAATTATTAAAACAAACCTTTGAATATTGCAGGAAAACTGTCTTATTCTATAAACTTAGGCAGAAATTCAACTTTAAGATAACATGATACAGAATAAGTATAGGTTTAATTTAAATTTTATGGTAACCGATATATAAATATTCTCTAAACTCCTTCATTATCTAGCTAAAACAATGGGTAATGGCTAGCCCAATGCTTTGCATTTTTAAAAGCACTTGTGTTAACAACTCAAAGTTTCTCATTAAATAGCATTGAAACACATTGCTATCATTACAACTGTTATTTTAACCAAACCTGAGCCAAAGACCTTGGGTACAGAGGAATGTACTTTAACTGATAGGAATAATGGACGTAAGCTATATGACGTTGCAAAAAAGAAAAAAAAAAAAAGGCACTTCGATTTTAAACTTAGCAACTGATGAAAACTGTTGCAAAAATAATTTCTGTTGTCCTGCTTACTAATTTTGATCTTTCTTAACTTTCTAAAAGTTTAATTTTAATTATACAATAAAATATGAGTGCACTCACTTTTTAAAAGAATGAATGTAACAGATTAGCTAAAATCTCTTTGTCTCTACTCCTTGACCTGTTTTCCTCTCCTGCAAAACCCCAACCTCAGACTATTGAGTTTGATGCTTACTCTTCAGAGATTTATTTACTTCTTCACACAACAATATACTTTTCAGATCTGTTCATGCTGAAACACTAAGATCTTACTAGTTACTTTCAACTGTTGCATAGTATTCCATCAGATACATGCATACACAATCACATTCCCCTGCTGTAGTTTTCTTTAAACTTTTCGCTATTATGAATAACATTGCAATTAATATGCTCATCTCCTTAGGTGGCAATGATAATTTTTTTCTTAGGAAAGAGTCCTAGAATTGGAATTTGGGGGTTATAGGATATGAACATTTTGAGTTTTAATAGACACTGTCAAATTATTCTCCAAAGTAGCTGTACGAACTCATGTTTCCATCAGCAGTATGTAAGAATACCAATTCCCCCACAATCTTTTCATCATTTGATTTTGTAAACCTTTAAAATTATTGCTAATACAATGAACATGAACTAGTATCTCTTGATTTAAATTTGTATTTTGTTCATTACTACTGAGCTGATTATCTTTTGGCTATTCAAGTTTCTCCCTCTGTGAATTGCCTACTCATATCCTTTGACTATGGTATTTTTATTTCAAGCTCCTTTTCAATCTCAATTTTCCATTTCTTTTAGTATTGATAGAATTTTTAATTTTTTGAGATATCCCTTTGGTATTATTTGTGTTGCAACTATTTTACTTCTGCCTATTGATTATTGTAGGGTTTTTTTTTTCAATATGTGAATTTTATCTTTCTTCAACTCTGGAAAATTGTCAGTCATTTATCTCTTTGAATGTTGTCTTTATTGCACATTTCTTCTCTTCTTTAATCAAATTAATCTTGGCCCTTGTCTATCTTCTTTTGTCTCTACTTGTCTTTTATACTTTCTGCATTTCTTTTTCTCTCTATGCTGCATTTTGGGTGACTTCTTATGGTCTGTTTTCCAGTTCAGCAAGTCTCTCTTTTGCTTTGTACAGTCTGTTGCTAAACATATTTGAGTTTTTAAATTTAGATACTGTATTTTCATTTTTTTGTGTCTTGTGGGTTACAACTTATACTTTTCATTTCCCTTCAGATATTTTCGATCTTGACCATATTTCTTCAAACCTTGAAAGACTATTTGTTATATAATGTGTCTGAGTGTTCCAATATGGGGCATTTTCGTGGATCTCTTCTTTCTGGCTCTTGTGTTTCTTTTCTCACTCATGGTCTCATGTTCTCTAGTGGGCTTGGTTATTTTTGACTATGTCCTACCAATTGTCCTTGAAAAATTATTTGTGGGGATTCTCTAGGGCTTAAGGTGAAGTTTGCTCCTCTAGTTAGGATTTGCATTTGTTCTTGTCAGAGCCCCAGAGGCATAAACAGTCCAGAACCACTTTAAGCTAAATTTACATCTTGAGGTTTCCTGGACCACCCCACCGATATGAGTTAGGGCTGAAAATCTATGCAGGAGCTCGTTTGTGGTTACCATTTTTAAGAGACAGGTTTTTCTTATTCTATTTTTTTCTTCTTTCCTCAGCATGAAATCTCATCCTCCTCAAGTTGCCTGCATGTGTGTTGTGGTTAGGAAGGTGCATTTACTTCAGAGTTTCGGTTTCATGTACTTATTTCCTATTTGGTTCCTCATGTCAGGTGGAATATGGACTTTGACATATATAGTCCATGTCCCTTGATGTCATCTAAATTGCAACTCTATCTTATTTGGATCAGGGGAAGAGCAGCTTTGTGGCTATTTACTTTTCTAGGTATTTACTTTCTTTTAAAGTTTGTCTTGGCATCTCATTCTTACTATCTTTTGAGTTCTTTGATGCTCTTAAGAAAATGATTTTAGCAATTAGAGTTGGTATGAATAACCTAACCTGACATGACTGGAAATTGTAGGAGATCTTTTAAATTTATCTGAATGCTTACAGAATTTTTTCTTTTTCCTTGTAATTTAAAATTATCACTAGGATTTTTGAGGTGACAGTTTTTTTAATTAATTTTTTTCTGGCACACAGTAAATCCTTTTGGCTTACTGATTTGAGTCTCCACCCACCCATCTAAATAAAATTTTCATTTTACTATATCTTTTTAAAATTTATCAATGTTCCATTTCTTCTAATAATTCTTTAGAAACTGAGTCCTTTATATCTATCATTTTCATCCTTTTGGTCATTTTACTTTACATTTTAGAAGCATGCTTCAGCTTACCCACCTCACAAGTGATTTTTTTCTTGCAATTTTGTTGCTTTTTAATTTCTATTTTTTATGAATGTATTTTTATAGGATGTTATTTACTTTACTGTAGCTTTTAAAAATTTTTCCAATTCTATTTTGTCTCAGTAATTATTTTCAAGTTATGCTTCTTTATATACTTATAGAATCTGTGATTTTTATAATTTTATTGGATAATACTTCCTGGTATAAATCCTTTATGAAAATGTTTTTATCTCTATTATTAATCACTATACTTATAACTTGCTGTATGCAAAATATGTGTATTGATCCATTGTGGTTTTATTTCTTCATTTCCCAAATTTTCTATAATCACTTTTTAAAAACTGAGACAACAATAATGAATGGTAATTCCACTGAAAGAAATTAATGAAGGAAATGAAATGCAGGTACCTACTATACAATGAAAGGTAAAGCAGCTAAACTGGGACAGTTCAAGTCAAACATGCAAACAATTTGTTTTATACCCTAGACCTCATGAAGAAGACACTTAACACTTACCTCTTTATTTGTACAAAGACGTTTTTAACAATGCATTTATATAAATGTGAGAAGTCATTTGGGTCAAAAAAGAAGTCAGAAGTGGAAATTCCTAAGGCAAACTTAGGAGTGTGAATGTTTAGATGTGTTTTGGTCTTTTAATTAATTCTTATTCATTAAAAGAAGTAGAGAAGTGGGAATAAATGAGCAAATTAAAGCCAGATTGAGAAAACATGTGGCTGTACCTGTTGGCAGCACTTTAAGAAAGACAAACTCAATCTGAAATAGAAACATACATTCAGAAAACACTTCTTCAACTTACAATGTTTCAGACACTGTGTTAGAATTTGGGCGAAAAGTATCTATTCTTGGGATGCTCAGAGCCTAGCTCAGGGCTAATAAGCACAAACAAAAAACTCTGGTACATTTACACAATGGAACACCAAGCAGCAGAAAGAAAGAAGGAATTCTTACCCTTGGCGACAGCATGAATGGAATTGGAGAGCATTATGCAAAGTGAAATAAGCCAGGTGGTGAAAGACAAATACCACATGACCTCACCTTTAAGTGGAACCTAATCAACAAAACAAACAGGCAAAATATAACCAGAGACATTGGAATTAAGAATAGTCTGACAGTAACCAGAGGGATGGTGGGAGGGGATAATGGGGTGAAAGGGGGGAAGAGTTTTCAGGAACAACTAAAAAGGACACATGGGCAAAATCAAGGAGGGTGGAATCAGGAGAGAGAGGTGGGGATGGCTGGGGTGGGGGCGACTGGTGGGGGGTAAATGCAGACAACTGTACTTGAACAACAATAAATTTAAAAAGTAATTTAAAAAAAAAGAACAAAACAAAAAACAAACATTAAATAAATCCTTATAACATGGTATTCTTTCTCTCCTCCCCACTTAGTATATCTAAAAATAATTTACACAAATGATATATACGGTTATATACTTGTATACATCATTTATGTGTATATGTAATGTATCTTGGGATGTACAGAGGAAAGTAAGTCATCTGTATATATACAAGGAAGTCTGTAGCAAAGATACCTTTCAGTTTTTTATGGAAGTCAGAAGCCATCAGTGTTCCTGAAATTTTAAACTAGAACTCAGATATTCCGATAATTGCACATTGATGCCCACTAGCAGATAAGCATCTGATACACAATAGCATACAAAAATCTGGAAGGTAACAAAATAAAAAAAATAAGTGAATGGGACTACATCAAACTAAAAAGCTTTTGCATAGCAAAGGAAACCATCAACAAAATGAAAAGAAACCCCACTGAATGGGTGAACATATTTGCCAATGATACATCTAATAAAGGGTTAATTTCCAAAAGTTTAAAGAATTTATATAACTCAACACCAAAAAAAAAAAAATCCATTGAAAAAATGGCAGCGTTATTTACAATTATCCAAGATCTGGAAACAGCTTCAGTGCCCATTAGTAAACCAGTGGATGACAAAGCTGTGGTACATTTACACAATGGAATACTACATAGCAGTAAGAAAAAGGAGCTCCTACTTTTGCAATAGCATGGATGGACCTGGAGAATATTATGCCAAGAGAAATAAGTCAGGCAGTAAAAGACAAAGTACCACATGACCCCACTTATATGTGAAATCTAATGAACAAAAGAAAGAACAAAATATGAGGGATGACCCCCCCAAAATGGAATTATCTTCTGGAGGGTGGAACCCTTGTAGTACAGGCTTTCCCTTCTAGGCAAGTGTTCTAGGAACCCATCTGTATCAGTGTACCAGCTGGCATTGGTGTGAGAGGCTGAGTTCAGCTTCAGTGAATTTTTTTTTTTAAGAATCAGTGTGTAGTACAGGCTTTCCCTTCTAGGCAAGTGTTCTAGGAACCCATCTGTATCAGTGTACCAGCTGGCATTGGTGTGAGAGGCTGCGTTCAGCTTCAGTGAATTTTTTTTTTTAAGAATCGGTGTGTTTGCCCATTTTGTGGTGAGTGATTTATGAGTGCCCCTTCTCATACTGCACTGACTGTTCAGCAGTTTTTGACCAAAAACTGCATGACCCCCATTCCTTATATTCCCTATTCATCTGCTCTTCCCCTGAGTGACTTTTTTTGTTTCTCCAGATGAAAAAAGTTCTCAAAGGGAAATGTTTTGTCAATGTGGAAGAGGTGAAACCAAAAGCCAGCAGAAGCACTAAAAGGTATAAAAATTGGTAAGTTCAAAAACTATTTTGAGCAGTGGAATAAACATCTCAATAGGTGTACTGCATCAAATGGAAAGTATTCTGAAGGTGACTAAAGTTTAAACATGTAAGAATAAATACACAATTTTTATAAATTCATTTTTAGGGGTTACCCCTTGTAGAAGCAGAAGCATAGTTACATGGAACAGACTGACAGCTGCCTGAGGTGGGGGGACTGGATGAAAGAAGCTGAAGGGATTAGTAAAAGAACACGTATGCATGACCTGTGGACAGGAACAATGTGGAGGGGATGGCCTGAGGGAGGGGAGAAGGGCTGGGTGGAGGTGGGCAAAGGGAGAAAAAGTGGGAAAAACTGTAATAGCATAGACAATAAAGTACAATAAAAAGGACCTAAATACAATGGATACTTCTCCAAAGAAGATATACAGATGGCCAATAGGCATATGAAAAGATACTCAACATCGCTAATAATTAGAAAAATGCAAATTAAAACCACAATGAGATATCATCTTACACCTGTCAGAAAAGCAATCATCAATAAATCAATGAGCAAGTGCTAGTGAAGATGTGGAGAAAGGGGAACCCTAGTGCACTGTTGGTGGGAATGCAGACTAGTGCAGCCACTGTGGAAAGCAGTATGGAGCTTTCTTAAAAAATTAAAAATGGAACTGCCTTATAACCCACCAATTCCACTTCTGAGAATATATCTGAAGAAGCCTGAAATGCTAGTTCAAAAGAATATATGCACCCCTATGTTCATTGCATCGTTATTTACAATAGCCAAGATCTGGAAGCAGCCCAAGTGACCATCAAAAGATGAGTGGATAAAAAAGCTGTGGTGTATTTATACAATGGAATACTACTTGGCTTTAAAAAAGAAGAACATCTTACCTTTTGGAACAGCATGGATGGACCTGGAGAATATTATGCTAAGTGAAAAAAGCCAGTCGGAGAAAGACAAATACCATATGATTTCACTTATATGTGCAATCTAATGAACAAACTGAACTAACAAACTAAATAGAAACAGACTCATATGTGCAGAGAACAGACTGACAGCTGTCTGAGGGGAGGGGGGTTGTGGGACTGAGTGAAAAAGGTAAAGGGATTAAGAAGAAGAAAACACCAAACACCTGTAGATATGGATAACAGTATTGTGCTCACCAGAGAAAAAAGGGAGTAGGGGAAAGTGGAAAAGGGCAAAGGGGGGGTATGGTGCAGAAAAAGACTTGACTTTGGGTGGTGCCTGCGTAATGCACTGTGCAGAGATGTGTTATAGAAGTGTACATTTGAAACCTGTATAGTTTTATTAACCAGTGTCACCCCAATAAATTCAATAGAAATAATAGTGCAAATGGGTTCCCCATTTCTTTTCCAGGAAAAACCTAATGGGCTGCTGATGAGCTAATCACGTCAAGTGTTGAGTTGCCCTCTTTGTACAAAGTCAGCAAGCAGGACATTTTGTTAACTTACTGACACAGAGGAAATTTGTTTTCCACCTGGCCTTTTACAGTGACTACTCAGAATTCTCTTCAGCTAACAAAGTTAATGAATAAATTATCCAAGTTGGACACTCATAGACAGTAACATCTAAAACGAGATGTTGTTATTCTCAATCATTTTTTTGTCTTTCCTTAGGAAAAACTTTTAACTTTTGCTGAAAATTTGCAGTTTGGGTTTAGAGAATAATACTCTTTAACTAGTTGGTATTAATCACAAATTCACAAAGTGATTAGACGTTTTGCAGGTATGTTGAAATGGTCACATGGTAATTTTATAATGCTTAGAAATTTTACTAATTAAGAATTTGTAACCATTTGTATAATTTAGAATGAAAGTTCTACATCTTCCTTGGGCTACATCTAAATAAATGAGTTAGGAAATAGATATTAAAACATAAATATGTGGAACCTGGAAATAAACTTTTTCCAGAGAGGAAAAGAGATTTATTGTCCTTGCTAACATTCTTTACTGAATATCGAGTCTACAAATCCCCACGCACCAACATTTTGTTAATGTGTTCTTTCACATGACTAAACATTCCTAAAGTCTAGCCATCTATCTGCTTCAAACTGATCTTTCCCTGAAAAGGTCCAAACTGGAGGTTTATTCTAATAAATATGTTTTTAATGGGTCGCTACATTCATTACCACTTCAAAGAGGGTCATTCAGTTCAATCCCAAAGGTAAGCATTCTGTACTCTTGAGTGGTTGACCAATCTTAAATACTTCCTAGAGGAGATTATACAGTAGGCCCCCTTATCCAGTTTTTTTTAGAAATGGAAAGCTTCAGAAACAAACAATTCATAAGTTTTGAATTGCGCTCTGTTCTGAGTAGCGTGACAAAAGCTTGCTCTCTCCTCCCCAGGATGAGAGTTGTCCCTTGTCCCACATGCCCACACTATACACACTGCCTGCCCGTAGGTCACATAGCAGTGATTTGGGGAGGTTATCAGATGGACTGTTTTGGCATCCCAGTGCTTCTGTTTAAGTCACCCTTATTTTACATAATAATAGTCCCCAAATTGAAGAGTAGTGATGCTGGAAATTTGGACATGCCAAAGAGAAGCTGTCAAGTGCTTCCTTTAAGTGAAGAAAATGAGTACAGTACAATAAAATATTATAAGAGAGACCGCATTCACATAAATTTCATTATAGCATATTGTTATAATTGTTCTACATTATTATTAGTTATGTGCCTATTGATAGATTTAACTTTCTCAGAGGCATGTATGTTTAAGGAAAAACATAGTATACGTAGACTTCAGTGCCATTCATAGTTTGAGACATCTCCTGGGGTCTTAAAAGGTATTCCTCCTGGATAAGGGAGGAACTACCATACATACTTCCTCTGCAGATGATTCTAACATTTATTATCCTAAGAAAGATATTTAAGCATCGTTGAATTCACTCACTGCTTCAATTTTCAAAGAAGAAATCAAGCTTGCTCACATTTCATTTATCATGAATATGCATAGAGGCCATTATTTTAACATTTTCCACCAATGTAAGCACATAGCAATATTATTTTACATTTCCTAGAAAAATTCAATAGACTTGAAAAAACCAAGAGCATTTTGGATTATCATCAGCAAGTTGCCACTGTTCCCTTTAAAAGGTGTTCCTGGTCATTAAAAAGTGTATTGTTTTAACCACAACTCATTAAACTGGGTTCAAAGAGTCACAAATTATATTAACAGCAGCACTTCTTTCAGTTGAATATGCAAAGTGGGTTATTTTTTCTATATTTTGATTAGCTACCTCGAACAGTCTTGTAATGGAGCTAGTTAAAACATTATTAAATGTTCCTGTAATGGAGAAGTAACTCATTTATAAGTAGACAGTAACGCTTAAGTGATAACTACTTTTGTTATTAAATATGCTTATTAAATGCTTCCCCTAAGCTTTAACTTCATTTCGGGGCATGGTGAGTGAAATCTTCTCTATTTTAATTATTTATAGACCCAAGTACCAGACAGTCATAATATTTTTTTAAAGCAGAAAAACATAAGCCTTGCATGGAAATTCTTAAGAAATGTCAAGAGCTGGTCCTGTTAGAAAGGTTAGTAGTTATAGAGAAATATTTCAAAAACATAAATGCAGCAGTTTTAAACATGGTTTAGTGCCCAGAATAACATGTTGGTTTTGTTTTTCATTTTTAACATAAATATCAACTGCCACTGTGTAATTGAGTCACAAACACATTCGGATTCAGGAATTTTTATACTGAAATATTTCTCTGTGAACCAATCCCATCTCACCAAACAGAAAGATTTTGTTACTGTTTGTGTGTTTTAAAAGCGAGAAAGCCTTGTATTATACAATACTACGTCGGGTATTTACGTATCTGTGTGCTTTCTTATTCCACTCCCCATCTCATTTTCGTGTTTCTCAAAATACCTAGGATAGCATTTTTGTGTGCTTGCATATCATTAAAAATGGTTCTAGGTATTTTCACCATAAACGTTTTGCTGTAAACATGTTTGCCGCCAGCATTTTTACCACAAAACTACTTGGCTGTAAGGCAATTGCGCCATAAAAGATAAAATAACTGGTTGACGATTCTGTTTGCACTTGGCAGACCTCATGTACTTTGCCAGTTTGGTTTCCTTCTCCATTGACGAAGCTCTCTCAGGACTCCCACTTGTATTTTATATCAACCTTAAGCCTCCTAATAGTCTATACTGTGATGATTAGATGACGTTGTATTAAAATAGTGGATGGTAGCAATTACATATAAAACCAGATTGCAAAGTAACGTGTAAAGCCAGGTTGCATACTGTGCTAGAAAATTGTAACATATCAGTTTGCAAATCCTTCTGTGAGCGCAGACATCCCTCTGGCCTGTGAAACCCAAAAACTTGCCATGCTATGGCAAATATAAAAGAGGTTGCTACTAATTCGCAACAGTCCTCATAGAGCATTAATGATCGATTCTTTAGTTGGAAACGAATACCTCCTTTAATGAAGGAAGAAATTTGTAGTGAAAAAGAAGTGCAATGCAGAAAGAGATGAATCAACAAGCAAACCAAAAAAAAAAAAATGCGTAATACCATGAATGAAAGACTTCAAAGATGATATATTTTCATTTTTTGCAATAAAGACCTTTTCATTGTGCTGTTAACTTTTTGTTTCATTACATCCCTTTTAATGTCCATCTTTTATTTTTTGTTATTTTACATTTTGTAGCAAAATTGCCTTATGGCCAATCAGTTGGCCTTGTATTATACAGCATTACATCGGGTATTTATGTATCTGTGTGCTTTCTTAGCTGGGTGGTGAAAACGTTTGGGGTGAAAATACCTACAGGGCACATGCTTGAGGCGAAGATGTTTAGACAAACATGCTCACGATGGAAATACCAGACATGCTTAAGAACATAGCTTGGAAGTGAAAAACGTGCATTCTGTGGCCACACTGCCTGGGTTTAAATCTTGCTCTGCAACCTTTAGCCCAATGGCCTTCGGGAATTGACTCAAACCTGTTGTGCCTCATTTTTCTCATTTTTAATCTTAGAGTGGTGGTAGATGTCTGGATTAAATGAACTAGCACATGTAAAGACACCTTAAAATAGTGGCTGGTACCTGGCAAGCTGTTAGTAAATGTTAGCTATTATTTTAACAAGTATTTACCTCGCATGTGTTACGCTGATACTCTGCTATACATGCTGAGGATGCCGCGATGAACAAGATAGTCCCATTTATTCCTCTGATAAAATTACGGTTTAGTAGAAGATTCAGACAAATACATAGGTCGTTCTAGTACAGCACAAAAGCTACTATAAGGGGGTAGCGTAGGGTACCCAGACTAAGGAGGTAGGAATGTTTTCCTGGACTATGATGTCTAAACTGAGTACTGAGGGATAGATAAGGGCTTGTTATGTGCTGGTGGACAGGGTGGAGGAATAGAGTTTCAAGCAGACAGGGTAGCCAGAAGACCCATTGTGAGAAATCTCCATAGGCAAGAGAGAGCATGGGTCACCAGAAAGGCCAAGCCACAGTTAGAAACTGGGAATTTTCAGTCCCACACTCATCCTCTGGGGAGTGGAAGGGAACTGGAGGCTGAGTTAATAACTGATCGTACGGATGTGATGAAGCCTCCATGAAAATCCCTAAAGTAGGAGATTTGGAGAGCTTTTAGGCTGTTGAACAAGAACACATGGAGATGCTGGGAGGGTGGTGTGCCCAGAGAAGGCACGGAAGCTCCACACCCCTTCTCACACACCTTGCCCTACGAACCTCTTCCTTCAGCTAGTCCTCTTACCCTTTCTCATAGCCTTTATAATAAACCAGTAGTCAATACAGTCGTCGCCCTTTATCCACGGGAGGTGTGTTCCTAGGCCTTCGGTCAGTGCTTAAACCCATGAGGAGTACCAAACCCTGTAAGTACTAGTTTTGTTCCTATACATACATGCCTTTGATAAAGTGTAATTTACAAATTGGGTATAGTAAGGGATTAATGACAATAACTAATCATAAAATAGAACAATTGTAATAACACACTATAATAAAAGTTATGTGAATGTGGTCTCTCTCTCAAAGTATCTTATTGTGTTGTACTCACCTTTTTCACTTAAAGGAAGCACTTTCTGGCTTGTCTTGGGTGTATCCAAATTACCAGCATCACTACTCTTGCACTTTGAGGCCATTATTAAGTAAAATAAGAATTACTTGAGCACACGCACTGTGATACTGAGAGTCAATCTGATAACTAAGATTGGCTACTAAGTGACTGAGGGGAGGGAGCTTATACATGGTGGAGACTCTGGACAAAGGGATCATTCACAGCAGGTGGGATGGAGCAGGATGAGGAGAGATGTCATCACGCTGTTCAGGATGCTTGAATTTAAAACTTATGAATTATTTCTGGAATTTTCCATTTAATATTTTCAGACAGAGATGGAGCATGGATAATTGAAAGCTTGGAAAGCCAAATCGAAAATAAGTGGGGACTACTGTATCAGCAAGTGTTTCTCTGAGTTCTGTGACCTGTCATAGCAAACTGTAGGGCCTGAGAAGGGGGTCACAGGAGCCCCTGATTTGTACCCATCTTCCAGAAGTATGGGTAACCTGGGGACCCACCACTTATGATTGGTGTGTGAAGTGAGGGGCGGTTTTGTGAGACTGAGCCCTTAACCTCTGGGATCTGATGCTAACTCAAGGTAGATAATGTCAGAATTGATTCAATTGGTGGAACATGCAATGTCCATCAGAGAACTGAGTTACTGTAGGAAAAAACCTAAACATTTGGTCTCATAAGTGTTGAAAGTACAGCATGTAGTAGAAAAAATAGTTTTTCCTTTTCAACTTCTAGATCCAATATTTACAATGAATCTTCATTTTCCCCCCAGTTTACCAGTTGTAAACTTAATAATGCCATCTGCCGCTCCCCACCCCACATATCCATATCCTATTTTCTGTAACCTGTGAATGTTACCTTATATGGCAAAAGGGACCTTGCAGATGTGATTGAGTTAAGATGGGAGGTTAGCCTGGATATCCAGGTGGGTAATCACCAGGGACCTCGTAAGAGAGAGGCCGTGTGATGCTGGAAACAGAGATTCGAGTGATGCAGTTTGAAGATGCAGGAAATATCCCGTGCTAAGGCCTCCGGAAAGAATGCAGTCCTGCCAACACCTTTACTTTGGCCCCGTGAAACTGATTTCAGACTTCTGCCCTCAAAAACTGTAAGAGAATACATTTGTGTTGTTTTAAGCCACCAAATTTGATTTGTTACAACAGCCATAGGAAACTAATGCATCAGTGTGATGTTATATATAAAGCTTCAATAGGTTTATTGAGCTATAATTCACTATCATAAAATTCATTCTGATAAAGTGTAAAATTCAAAGTTTTTTAGTATATTCACAGAAATGCACAGTCACCACTGCAGTCAAGTTTTGAAAATTTTTATCACATAGAAAGATGTCTGTACACTTTAGCTATCAACTCCCTGTCCCTCTGTCTGCCCATATCTCTAAGCACCTACAAATTTATTTTCTGTCTATATAGATTTCCCTGTACTGGAAATTTCATACAAACAGGTTTATATAACATGTAGTCTTTTGTGACTGGTTTCTTTCACTTAGCATAATGTTTTCAAGGTTCATTCATGTAGTAGCATGTATCAGCGCTTTCTCTCTTTTTATGGATACATATTATTCCACTGTGTTGATATACCAGATTTTGTTTATTCATTCATTACCTGATAGACACTTGCATTGTTTAACACTTCTGAACCATGCTGCCATAAACATTAGTGTAAACGTTTTTGTGTGGATATAGTGTTCATTTCTCTTGGGTATATACCAAGGAGTGGAACTGCTATGTATAATTGTTTGAGGAATTTCTAGACTGTTTCCAAAGTGGCTACATCATTTTACATCCCAACCAGTGGTGAAAGAGAATTCTGATTTCTCTACATCATCTAGTGGATGTGAAGTGGAATCTCATTATAATTTTGATTTGCATTTCCATGTGTGTGCATGCATGTGTATATGAGAGAGAGAGGGGGGAGGGAGTTAAATATAAATTTATCCACATTCTCTGATTCTAAAAATACAAAATAATTCTATACATACTGAGAGTTTTGATCCTTTACTAACTGAAAATATCCTCCATAATAACAAAAATTCCTTATTTTCAAGGGGCATAATGACTTTCTGTGTTAATTTAATAATAAAATGACTTGAGAATGTTGTCAATTAACTTCTTTGCTGAGAAAAAATAAATGTGTATAGTTTACACCTGTGGCAAAATAAAATTACAGTTGTTGACTGAGTTTGAATTTAAAATCAACTTTAAGGTTATTAGACATCTGACTTTTTTTAATTAAAATTTCTTTTCAGTATGTGGATTAGTTCATGGAAGCATAGTTCTTTCTTAGCAATCTCTTCAAAACGTGGGGCTTCTATGTTGAAAGGGACCCTAGAGACCAGTCCAGGGCATACAGTACGAGCAGTATTCCCTATGCAAATTCAAGCCTTTTATTCAGTAAGAGATGTCTTCTGATATTGAAGAGATTGGGTGGATTCTATGTAATAGAGATGAATACAACAGATTCCATTCTTTTATCTAAAAGAAGTCTCTGGGGAAAGTTTGGGGAATTCAGCTTGGCAGTGAAAGTTGTAAAATGAACTTACATGGCTAAATCTCAATAACATAATATTGAGTGAAATAAGAATATACACATTCTGGGTCCATTTATGTAATTTTTTAAAAACAAAAGTAAACAATGTATTGTTTAGAGACACATGGTCGGTAAACACATAATGAATAAAGCATGGAAATGATGAACCCGAAATACAGAGCAGTGGTTACTTTGGGGTGGGAACAAGAGGGCTGCAATTAGGGAGATATATGTGGCAGCTTCTGGGCCACATTTAATATCCTATTTCTGAAGTCAGGAGGTGGATACACAGTTCACTTCCGTCACAGTTTTAAAAACTGTGCATACATTTTCTATACTCTTTGGGAACTATGCTATGTTTTACCATGAAATAAAAGTGACAGTTAGTTCAAGATGTAACTATGATATGACTAACTCAAAAAAGTTAGCTGCTCTTGTACATGTTACTATAAAAAGTCTGGAGTTGAAGAAATGGAACTTACTGCTCTCTCGAGGCCTTATCATATCATTCTTTAGCATGTTGCTCAATTCCGAGCACTCTGCTTTAAGTGTAATACAGAAAACCTAGGTGTTCTGGGGACAGTGACAGGGCTGGTGATGATTCTCGAACCTCTGCTACATGTGGGATAATTGAATAAGTAATGGAAAAGAGCAAAATGGGAGAAGAGATGTGAATCATCAGTCGGAACATGTTTTCATATATTTGAAGGGCAGGCATGAGAATGAGAACTTAGATTCACACTACATGCCCTGAAGCATTGAATCCAAATCAATAGGTGGTTGCTACCAGAAATAGATTTTTGTCTTAATAGAGCAAAGAACATTTTAATAATTACATTTGCTCAGTCATTTGCCTTGAGAAGCAGTGAATTTCCTATTGGTGGAGGTATTCTTGCACAGGTTGGATAATCCGCTGATGAGGTATTAGCAAGAAGGTGACCCTAAAAGTTTTTCTGGACACTAATATTCTTTGCAGGTTTCCGGAAGTCTCTAGTCAACCTGAAATTTATATTCAGTATCTCCTACATGAGTGGTAGCATAGCTTACTGACTAAAGGACTGAGTTTGGAACCAGATCCAGGGTCGAATCCTGGCCTAGCCAACTACCTAATCTCTCTGTGCTTCCTTTCTACAGTCTGTACAATGGGTTTGGTCTCTATCTCACAGAGCTGTTATGAGATTTAAAAGCACGCCTCTTAGTAAATCCCCACTAAATGTTATTTAAAATATTTTTTCTTCTAATGATCACTCAGTTTATTTTGAATTAACTACCTTTATGCTTTTGTTTGAAACTCCCTTTTCCTCTCTTCGTATGAGTAATACATTTAATTATCTCCTGACTTACAAGGGAACTAGAATTTTATTTTCAATCTTGTGGGTTCTAAATTCAAACAATTCCAATTAGTGTAAAATTTTCATCTAGAAAGGCTCCACTTACATGGCTTTAGAATAGCTTTATTATTATGGAATCAAAGGACCACAGAATCCCAGAAGAACCTTGAGAGGGGAATCCAACCTCTTTTCTCCGTCCTGGAATGAGGTACCTTCTGTGCCAAACTGCCTTCTCTTGGAGGGGTTGCTGCAAAGCCCGTTCCATTGTTCAACCTTTATCTGGCTTTTCCAATCACTCCAACTAGGAGGCAGATTGTCTGTTCAAGTTTAATGATGGTGAGCTAGGGGTCTGTTATCCTCAGTTCATGTGCAGCCGTGGGAGGGGCAAATCTATTCATCTCAATCAAAATGTAACTGTTTGCACTGGAAGCCTAAATTTTAGACACACCGAATCATGTCCTGCTTTTGAAAGGGAAGTTTGCAGGATGAATGATGTGGGAGAAAAGGGGCCAAGTACTAACCCCAGGAGCTCAACCACAAAGGATAGTCTGAAATGAAAACTGATTAACTAAAAGCAGTTTATGGCCTGTGGTCCTGTGAGGAATCTTCCCTCACAAAAGTCAATGTTTACCTTAAGGAAGCACGTCTATTGTCTTTTTGCATCTGAGATAACGAGCCTTGGGAAGATCAAGGTAACTTCCCTTTTACTGGACCTCTCCGGCAACCAGGCCAGAGCAGAGACCACATCCCCTCATTGTTATTGTTATCTTGTTAATTGTTGACTCTTAACTGTCCTGTACCCACCTGTGTAAAAGAGGTATGTGTCTTATCACTTTACTTTTTATCCAATCCCAGAGGTTTCCCCACTTGGCTTTCTCCCACCTCCTTAATCTATCACCGGTGGATTTCAGGTGAGCCCCTACGCCTTCTCCTTTGATTGGATTATATAAAGTAAGGTGCAAAACTGCCATTTCCCGGAGCATTTTTCTCGATTCATTGAGGTTTTGCTTGCGGGCAATTGTCAATTTGGCTCAAATAAACTCACAAAGATTCTCTGAATGTTTTCTTACATTGACAGTGATGTTGAGGTGATATTCTGGATGTCACAAGTAAAAAGCAGTGCTTCAGTGATTAAGTTCAGATTTCCTCCTAGGATGTGCTGGTCAGATTTTCTAGTAAGTTGTGGGGCTAGAGGAAAATAAAAAGCAAGGATTATTACATTTAGGTTTTTAATGAGAAAGAAGAAAAAGGAGAAGGAGATGAGGCCTGATGAAAGGAGGCTATTTCTTCGCAGACCTTATTTCCGGCTGGTGATTGGTTGTGAGTACAGGAGATGCAATTCCATGAGGAGCAGAATATACCCAAGTGGCAGGGAGACTTGGAGTTACCAAAGATTCACACAAGTCTTGAGAAATATGCTCTTGATTTATTTCAAATAGGGAGTTACCAAAGATTACCAAAGATTCACACAAGTCTTGAGAAATATGCTCTTGATTTATTTCAAATAGGGAGCCACACCTATTCTATAACTCCTCAGAATAGGCTGAGCCTGGTGCTACCTCTGTAGAAGGTAGAGCAAAGGGAAAGTTGTCAGCTCTGAGTGGCTCCACGTGATTTTGGAGATAGTATTAGTGTGATTACTTGGTATAACTTACTACGTTGGTCAGGAACAGCTGGGTAATTCTGCTGTAAAAATGTGGCTTGGAGTCTTGGTGGCTTACAACCTCCGAGGTTTATTTTTCCTTATGCTACATGCTTTCCCTGCATCTATTCCCTTTTCACGATCCATGTGGGGCCAGAGGAATAGGCTTTATGTCTCCCTGTCTTGTTGGCGCTTCCTCTGAGTCACAGCCTTCTCCTTGCCGCAGGGGGAATTCTCTGGGGTTATGTTAGCTAAATGACTGTCAGGAAGCAAGAGTTATGGAAAAGAGCAACAAAAAAGAACATTGGTTTAATATTTACAAAATATTAGCCCCGTTAAGTTTGTAATGAGGCTGAAATTTTATAAGTATAAATATCAAAGCTATTAGAAAAATACCGATTAATTGGGTATAGAGAGAAATAAAGGCTGATTGTCCGATTTGTTGCCAGTCTAAACTAATTGGTGAATGGCAGTGCCATTCAATGAGAGGAGAATGTTGGGAGATGGGGGAAGGTTTTGAAGGAGAAACTCAAGCGTTCTGTTAACATTTGCTAGCTTAAGAAGGTATAATTATGGGCGATTATTTAATTTTTCTCTTGGTCCTGAATTTTTCTCAAAGATATTGTAATAGTGAAAATAATTTAATGACCAAAGAAAATATGTAGACTACATTCCAGGTACTGTGTTTGGGATATCTGCTGGCTCTAGGGCCTGATCCAGGAGCGAGAAATGTTGCTGGAGGAGCCTGGAATGAGCTTCCTGTGGTTTCTTGGACGCCTCTTGCTGGGTGGACGAGGCAGGGCATATGGCTCTGGTTGCCAGGACGGTGTTAAACACCTCCATTTGGTGCAGGATGGAGGTGTTTGCTGCTCCTCCATTCTGGTGGATGCTTTTGATTTAAATAAAAAATGCTTCTTAGCATGAAAATGCTTCCAACTTCCATCTTTTTTAGGGGAATTTATGGAACATAAGTCAAGTGTTTTTCTCATTCACTAGAAGACTTAATCATGTAGCATGACAAAGGAAAATAGATAGGAGGGATTCACAATTCCCAAGAATGGGCAAGTCCCTTGAAGGGGTGGCTCATTCCCTGAAACTGTTTGGCTTGGGTTTTCTCTGAGTTAATGTTCTCCTCATTTTGGCTCAGTCGAGACTTTGTTTCCAAGTATCTTCTCAAACCTACCATTCTTTCTAGGGCTTGTGATCTGAATACAGGACAATCCAAGGGGTTTATGGGGCCTCAGGCAAATACTTCTTACCAACCAACTCCTTTTCAGAAACATAAATTCTCTTGCATGGAAAAATGAAGCCACATAAGGACAGCCTGTATACAATGCAGGTTTATCCAATTAACTCAGGTCGTGGTGATTTATGCTTTGTTTTGTTTTGTTTTGTTTTGTTTTGTTTTGTTTGAGGGGGAGGCTGTTGTTTCAACTGTTGCTGTTGAAAACTCTTGAATTTAGATTTACTGTTTCAGTGGCAAATGAGAACCATCCTCGTGTTGCAATGTAAATACAGAAAGTGTAGGCAATAAGTGGTGATGGGGCATTCAAAAGCAATGTTTTTAAACGCTTCTCCTATAAACAATTTATTCATTCATTTATTCATAAATGCTTATTACACATGGGTATCCAACTGGGTGCTCAGAATGATTTTTGAGAATGGTGGAGTGTGTTACTTACAAGATAGTTGGAAAGAAAAGACATACCCTTGGGAAAGTAGCTACTAATACCTGGCAAAATGTGACAAGTACAATGTGAACAGAGCAGAGAAAAAGGGCAATCAGAGTTCAGGAAGGGTTCAGTCGTTGTGCACAGCATGATCTGAGAAGGCTTCTTGTAAGAAATGGAATTGGAGTTGAGATTTGAAGTCTGGATCAGGGAGGGCATATTGGGTGGGTCAGGGTTGTGATATCAATGAGTGGATCGAATTGTTTGGAGCAGAAACTCTCCCGCTCCCATTGCCAATCGATAAACTGAAGGCTTCAGTGAGCTGAAATGGAATAAAGCCTTTGTTTCTTACTTACCTTTCTGTGCCTTGGTTTCCTTATTTGTAGAATGGAGTTAATCATATCTACCAGCCACGGATGCTACAAGGATTATATGCTATCTAATACTGAAAGGAAGGTGCCAAGTAAGGGTTTTCAGACTATCATCCCTCTTCACTAAGTTCCTTGAGATCAGTTTGATTACAGTATTGTCATACTATAAAGAACCTCCCCCCCCAGTTTCTCCTTATAGATCATTTAAATTGGACTATTATTGCATTTCTCTAGACAAATTTCTAGTTATCTTCTTGTTTCAGAGAATTTTCTTGGCATAAGCCATCCCTGTGAAAGGAGACAAATGTCACATTCATCACTAAGTAGTGCAGGGTGGCTAGAGCATAATGAGCTAAAAGGGAGTAATTGGAGATAAGAAAGCGTACTTTCTTTTTTGTAGTTATAGCAACATCTTTCTTGACATAAACTTCACTGTAAACAATAGGCAAAATATATGCCATTGCTGCGAGGAAGTCAAGTAAAAACTGACTGCTATTCCATCTGAGGACGATGACTCAGGTCTGGGAAGAAGGAACATTGCACTCTGCATGTCTAATCGCCGTGCCATGTTTGAGTGTTTACACCAGCTTGAGTGGTTGTGATGGGGTCGTCTACATCGTTTGGTTCTTGTCCTTGTGACTCACTGTTTCTGCTGCGGGGTTAACCCCCTGCAGTGGAAAAGGGAGGAGTCACTTGCCAGACCATATGGAGTAGAAAACAGCAGATTGACCTAGGTTTCGATGGAAGCTGAAGGCACACAAACCTAAGTGTCCCAGAGGATAACCTTGACAACTTTTAAATAGCATCCTCATAGAAGTGTTTAATTTTCAAAATATATCTTGAAACCTTAAGATTCTAAAATTAGTTGATGGAAAAATGTAGAGGGAAGGCAAATGGTACAAGGCATGCAATTTCACTGCCTTTGCTTATGTTTCCAGTTTGGAGAAACTGGAAAGAAGAATGCCTCCCTTTGGTTTGTAGTAATTCTGCCTGGGTGAGGGGGTATGACCATGTCCATGCGTATATAGGAGATTCTTGGACTTAAACTCCGAAAACTTGGGTTTCTGTGATCCTATGTTGGACAAGCTAATTGTAAGGAGTGGAAATGAGCCAACGAAACTGGAAAGCTGGAAATGCCTGTTTCCAAGTGCAGTTAGAGAAAGCTCCTCCTGGCAACCATGGATTTGTTGATTAATGGTGGCATTAAATACGTAGCATACCTTAATTACACTTGGAACTGTTATAGAAGAATTTAACCTCCCTCTATAGCTCATTCATTATAAATTCACTGAGCAACCACTATGTACCAGGCATGTGATAGATGATGGGGATAGAAAAATGACAGTCTTGTGAGAGCTTACAGTCCAGTGGAGAGAAGAGGTTGCGAACAGTCATAGAACAATGTGATAAGTATTATGAAAAAGAAATCTGTACTGATCTATGAAGCAAAGAACAGAAAACTTAAATCTACTGATGGGTGGACAGACAGGTCGCAGAAGCCTCTGTAGAAGAGCTGACTCTGTAGCAGGTCATGTAGGATGAATAGAAGAAGGCGGAGACTATAGGCAGGGGAAAAGCATGGCCCAGCCGAGATGCGCTGGGGGGGAAATACACAGTTTTATTGTGTGTAGCTTTTCACTCAGCACAATGTGTTTTTTTTTTTTTAAGTTGGATTTATTGAGGTGCATACACTAAAGTTCATCTTTTGTAGGTGTACAGTTTTGTAAATTTTAAAAAAACAATACAGTTATGTAGCCACCACTATAAGACAGAATATTTCCATCAGCCCAATTTATTTATTTTAATTTTTTTATCTACTTAAAGGTGTAATACTGTATGTTATTGTGGAGTTAATTTACATTTTCCTAATGACTAATGATATTAAAGTGTTTTCAAGTGCTTACGTACCATTCATATTCTTCAGTGAAGTGTTGGTCCCAATTGTTTGCTTTGCCTATTTTTAAATTGTGTGTGTTGGGTGTTTTTTTTTTTTTTCCTTATTTTTTGAGCTCTGAGAATTCATATAAGCACCACTGTGTTTCACAGATTTGGATATGCTGTATTTCTATTCCATTCAAAATATTTTCTAACCCATTATTTTACTTTCTTTTTACCTTGTAGGTTATTTAGACATGTGTTGTTTAATCCCCAAATTTGGGGGATTCTTAGGTCTCTTTCTTTTATTGATTTCTAGTTTCATTTTCTGTGTTCAGAGAACATACTTTCTTTGATTTTATCATTTTAAATTTGTTATTCTGTGGGCCAGAATATGGTCTACCGTGGTCGATGTTCCCTGTGTGTTTAAAGATTCTGTATTCTGCTGTTGTTAGAATTATGGATTGCTCTATAATTATTGTCAGTTTGGTTTATGGTCTTAATAAGGTCTCCTCTTCATCAACTGATGTTTGGGGCTACTCATTCTTTCTATTATGGAGAGAGAAGTATTGAAATCTCTAACTATAATTGTATTTTTCTACTTTTCCTTTCAGTTTTATAGTTTTTACTTTAGGCATTTTGAAGCTGTTATTAAGTACATTCACAAGTAGCATTGTTATTTCCTCTTGAATTGATTTTTATAGTAATGTAATATCTTTATTGCTGTTAATATACCTTATTCTGAAATTTACTTTATCTGGTATTAATATAGGTATTCCAACTTCCTTTCATTGGTAGTATTATTTTTCCACTGTTTTACTTTTCACTTACCTATGCCTTTATATTTAAATCAAATTTATTGTAGGAAATGTGTAGTTGGGTTTTACTTTTAAATCTAACCTGACAATATCAGTCTTTTAATTGGAGCGTTAATTTTAATTACAGTATATTTAATGTAATAGTGATGTAGCTGGGTTTAAATATAGCATCTGCTGTGTTTTCTACGTGTCTCAATGGTTCTTTGTTCCTTCTTACCTCTTTAGTGACTATGTTAAATAATACTGTTTATGATTTCATTTATTTTTGCAATTGGATTATTAATGGTTGCTCTAACATTCACAGTTCACTTGCAAACATACCACTTCATACATGGTGTAGAAACTTTATCAGTATATTTTCATTTCCTCTCTTCTGATCTTTAGGCTATTGTTAACATGTTTTTCTTCTGTACATATTGTCGACTCCATACATACTTATTGGGTTGGCCAAAAAGTCTGTTCAGTTTCTCCATAAAATAAAAGACACATTTTTCATTTTCATCAATAACTTTATTGATTTGGATATTTTGAGTATGTTGACTATCTTCCACATGGTAGAACGTTGATTGTTCTCAATTAATGTCTAGATTTGATCGCTACCAACTTCAATGAGTCTACCTGATCATGGAGCATCATCCAATGAGAAATCTCCAGCTTTGACACATTTAATCAGTCACAGCACCTTCTCCATACACTGCACAAATCTCTTTTTGTGTTCAGTTGAATTTTTACCTTTCTTGAAATAATAAAGCATAATATGCCAAAAATGTTACATATTTTCTTCCATCTTCAATATTAAAATAGCTACACAAAAATTCACCAATATTGGTAAGTTTTCCAAACATATACGCTGATACAACAGCTGTCACAATACAATCTAACAAAATTGTTTCGAATGAAGTGAAAGACAACTAAGCGCTACGAGAGCCATCTTACTGAAAAAACCAAACAAACTTTTTTGATAACCCAATATATTATTACTATCATAGCTTTTATATTTAACTGCATTTTTACCATATCTGTGCTCTTTATTACTTTCTGTACATGCAAATTTCCATCTACTATCATACTTCTTCCTGAAGAACTTCTTTTAATATTTCTTGTAGTACAGATCTTCAGGCAGTGAATCCTTTCCTCTTTTGTTTGAGAAAATCTTTATTGAAAGATATTCTTGCTGAGCACATAATTCTAAATTGACTATTTTGTTTCTCCTATTACTTAAAGATGTTCCATTATTTCCTGGATTATATAGTTTGACAAAAGTCTGCTGTGATTTTTTTATCTTCCTCTGTGAGAAATGTTTCTTTCTCTGTCTCTACAAGATTTTTCTCTTTATCTTTAAACTTCAGCACTTTAACTACAATTTTCATAGCTGTGTTATTTTTATGTGTATTCATCTTGCTTGGGATTTTCTAAGATTTAAAATTTTTTTCATTTTGTTTTGTTTTTCCTTTTATTAATTTCAGAAAATTCTTGACCATTACCTCTTCAATTTTTTTTCTCTTTCCCCTCTTCTTATTCTGGGAATACATTTCCATATATGTTAGACTGGTTTTCTTCCAAAAATTTGGGATAATCTACTTTTTCTTCCACCTTTTCCTCTACTAAACTTTCTGAAGCTTAGTTTCCTAATCTTTAAAAGAGGAATATTTTGAAGAGAGTATATAGAGTAATACACATGAAGTCCCTATACCTATTAGGTGTGCTGGGGTGGAGGAGTGTTTAGCGAAAATTAAGAATGAATTTAAGCACAGATACTTCAGTGTCTTCTTTTTCTCAATATGTGTATGTGTGGTAGATATGGTGGGGGGGGGGATTTTTATAATAAAGAAGTAAAAGGGAAGGAAAATGTGAAGATCTAATTCACTGGGGGAAATGCTGTAATCCTAGACTGGTGACAGGCAATGAACTGTGTGTCCTGAGGTGGTTCTGAAGGCAGTGAGCCTCAGCTAGGACATCCCATATACACCCAAAGAAGATAATGACAGTCAGTGGGCCCACATCTGTGTACCTGATGACAGTATTGTGATCAGGCTATGTTGAGAACCTGGAAAAGTTCGTTTTAGTAGTCCTGATTTTTTTTTTTTAATTGAGTAGAACCCTGACTGGTGTGGCTCAGTGGACTGAGTGCCAGCCTGTGAACCAAAGGGTTGCTGGTTTGATTCCCAGTCAGGGCACATGCCTGGGTTGCAGGCCAGGTCCCCAGCAGGGGGTGCGCGAGAGGCAACCAGACATTGATGTTTCTCTCCCTCTCTTTCTCCCTCTCCTTCTCTCTAAAAATAAATAAACAAAATGTTTTTAAAATTTCAGTAGAATATTGAGTATAATATTGGTATACAATTGAGTAAAAAAGTTGAGTAGAAAATTGAGTATAATATTGGTATACAATATTATAGTAGTTATATTAGTTTCAAGTATACAATATAGTGATTCAACACTTTTATACCTTACAATGTGATCACCCCACTTCTAGTAACCATCTGTCAATGTGCAAACTTACCACAATATTATCGACACTATATTCCCCTTCACCTTTCACCCATCCCTCCACTCTCTTCCTCTGGCAATCACCCCTTCTGTCTCTGTTTCTGTGTGTCTGTTTTTCTTTTCTTTTGTTTGTTTTTCTTTTTTTCGTTAGAGTCTACACATAAGTGATATCCTGTCTGACTTATTGCACTTAGCATAATACCCTTTCGGTCCATCCATGCTATTGCAAATGGCAAGATTTCATTCTTTTTTATTGCAGCATAATAATCCATTGTATAATATTTGTATGTGTGTGTATCTCACATTTTCTTTATCCATTCATTTATCAATAAAAACATAGGTTGCTTCCATATCTTGGCTATTTTAGGTAGTTTTTATTTTTTACAAAATATTGTTTAAAAAATATTTAATTGCTTTATTTATTATTTCTCATTGAGAAAAGAATAATAGTGCAGTCCTGACCCAATTTTAACTTGTTATCAGCTAGTTCTTTGTGAAGCGCTTTAGTAATAATCCACATTTTTTTTTTGTAGCTTTGTACAAGTTGCAAATGCTTTCACATGGCTGATCTCAGTTTTATTACCCCCATTTTACAGATGAGGAAACTGAGCTCAGAAATGGCTTGTCTGAAACAGGTCATGTGTGCTAAGTTGAGACTTGAACTCTCGTCTTTCCCATTGTGTGCACATACAATTACGGACCATGCCTCGCATTAGGGGATTGGAAATTTCAATCAAAATAAAATTAAAATTGAATTAATATCTGCTATTCTATTTTAATCAGTCTTAAGTATGAATGGATTATTTTATAAAAATGCTTCTATTATCATCTAATTTAGCCCTGCTGATCAATTGCTATTCTGTTTAGTTTTTATATTCTATTTAATCTGATGTCACTGAAAACTTCATGGGATATAATGAACTGGTAAGATTGGCCAAACTCCTTACTCAACACACACACCCCCCCCTCACACACCAGCCAGCATTTATTTAAATATAAGGACTATATGCAATAATTAATTCAAGCAACAACTATTTTCTGATTATTTTCTTGGTGAGTTACTTTCAAATACTCCAATATAAATAGTGTGATATAAATTAACTTTAATTCATACCATAGGGTGGTCAGTTACAGTAATGTTTAACAACCCGCTCCGGGGAGGGGCAGAGTCCTGAATAGTTTCTACTTAATTATTATTGTGACACTTGGAGTGATGACAAGGTAGAGAGCAGGGACTGCCTCAAGCCTGTGTGAGGAGTTTGTGTGACTATTTTGGAGCCTGCTTGCTAGTAAGTAATTTCCGTGTGGCAGAATTTGGTCTGAGATTTACTTTCACTATAGCTAACTACATAATGATAAGGTAGGGGAAGTGGTCACAGCTGCTACTTATCTCTTATTATATTGTCAAATATTGAGGAATTCAATATTTACTGAAAGAATCTGACAGTCGTTTAGGGCCAAGCTGGCATATGTCAATTTACCATATCACTAAATGCTTACTATGTCTGGAGCACTGTGTTAAGTCACTGTCTGCAGAAAGTTTTTAGGGTGATTGTATGGTGAGTGATTTAAAAATGCAATGTTACCATTTTTGTTTATAAAGTGTGAAAACAAATCAGGTGCCAAGATTACACAGGCCAGCAGAGAATGGTCTTATCGATAATGGTGGGGTTGTGGTCAAGGTGAATACCCAAATCCCTTCACTCTCTTATCAGAGCATAAGGGCTTAAGGAGACACTGACAAAAGTGTCCAGGTAATTTTAAACTGTAGTCATTCTGTGGCATCTTGGTGTCATGGCTTTAAAATATGGCCTCCAAATTCCCGACCCTTCTTTCTTCTCCAGGCGGGAGGTCTGTGTCCCTTTCCCTTGAATCCTTATGGATTATGATTACTTGACCAACAGAACATGGCAGAAGTATTGCTCTGCCAGCTTCTTAAAATATGAGTTTGGAAACTGGTACTGAATTTGGTAAGACTCAGGACCAGATCTTAAGACATTAGCTGTTCCACTTTCTGTATCTTGGGATGCTGCTCTTAGGAGCCAATCCCCATGCTGTGAGGAAGCCTAAACTACCCCATGAAGAGGTCCACATGGAGCGGAACCAATAGGCAGCACCAGTTTACCTGCCGTGTAAATGAACCTTCTTGCAGGTGGATCATCCCATTCCAGTCAGACCACATGGAGCAGAGATAAGCTGTCCCCACAAAGACCTGCCCAAATTGCATATTCTTGTGCCAAATGAATGATTGTAGTTTAAGCCACTAAGTTTTGGAGTCACTTGGTATGCAGCAATAGAAACCTGGAATATCTGGTAATCTCTCCAGGTGTGAGAAGAGACTAGTAGATGAGCCATCTCTTTTTCCTGTTAGCTGGTGAAGCATTCCTTCAGAGGATGTATATAGAGTTCCCCTGTGTTTGTTTTTTCCTGGAAGGCTTCCTGGCCCTCTGCTTGGCTCCTCCTGACAAGAACCTGCAGCAACCAAAAGCCCAACTGCCACCAGCATTGTGTGTGAGCATCTTGAACCCCAGTGGAAGTTTGCATGCTGTGGGACCGCTTTGGCAAGTTAGATGCGAATGTGTTTGCTTCTGGTTAGGGATCACCAGGTCATCTCACTGCTAATTTTTTAGATGCGGACTTCTCTTCCAGCTCTGTGTATCTATCCTAAGGATTAGAATCCTGAGACAAGAGTTGGAAGACATGAGTTGTTGCCCTGCCACTGATGATGAGCTCAGTCAAAGCCATTTGACATTCCTGGGTCTGTGGCAGGATTAAGATGCTTAGAAGCCTTAAGTATGGAGTACATCACTGTACCTTGAACCCGTATTTAACTGTAAGCAGCACAAAATTCTGATTTTCCCTAAGAGGACTACTTGATGCGTTTTTTGAATTACCAGTTGTCAAACTTGCTAATCTTTTGTTCTGTTCGTGTCCCTGAAAATTCACCTGTTGGCTAACCATCGTCTAGTTCTCAATTACCTTATTCATAAAACAAATTGGTAAGTGGATTAATCTGTTAAATTTATTTCAGAGCCAAAATTTTGATCCTGAAACTGCTTGATCCCCTTTCTTTTGTTTGCTATGTTCATTTTTATTTTTTTGCCCATTGCTATGGCTTTATTGAGGTCTAACTGACAAACCATAAACTGCATGACCTTAAAGTATGCAATTCAAGAATTTTTGGCACATCCATACCTCCATAAAACTGTTGCAATAATCAAAATGGCAAACATGTCCATCATCCCCACGGATTTCCTTCTTGCTTTTGGCAAGTCTTCCCTCCTACCCTTACCCACCCCAGCTACCGGGCAACTATTGGGCTAGCTGCTTTCCATTACTATAGATTCATTTGCATTTTCCAGAATTTTATATAAATGGAATAATAGAGTATGTAATCATTGTTCTCTGGCTTCTTTCACTCTGCATCATTATTTTGAGATATAGCCATGTTGCTGAATGCATAAATAATTCATTTGTTTTAGTTGCTAAGCAGTATTCCATTGCATAGATAGACCAACCAATCCATTTATCTGTTCCCTTGCTGGTTTGTTTCCAGTTTTTGGTTATTATTTATAAATTTGCTACGAAGGTTCATATATGAATTCTTGTTATTTTTCTTGAGTAAATACCTACGAGTGGAATGGCTGAATCTTCTGGTAGTTATATGTTTAACATTTCAAGAAACTGTTTTTCAAAGTGGTTGCACCATTTCACATGCCCCCCAATAGTCTGTGAGTTTTGGTTCCTCTGTGTCCTCACCAACATTTTGTACAGTCATTCTTTTTCATTTTAGCCATTCTAATAAGCAGGTGGTGGTATCTCCTTGTGATTCATATCTGTATTTCTCTAATGAATGATGTTGAAAATCCTTTCATGTGCTTATCTGCCATCTATACATCTTCTTCGGTGAATTGTCTGTCCAAATCGTTGTCAATTTTCTTATTGCATTTTGAGACTTAAAAAATATATTCTTAGTAAATATTCTTTAGCAGATATATAATTTGTAAATATTTTGCCTCAGTGGGTGGCTTATATTTTTATTCTCTTAGTGTTTAGTATGTTCTTAAAGAAAAAGAATTTTTTAACACATGTGAGCTATTTTACAAACTGTTTTAACCTCAGAGAGGAGCAGAGGTGGATCTGGGAAGTAAGAAGTATTAGCAAATAGTTCAATGATTTGGCGCTGAATGACTTTGTGCACGGTCCTCTTTAGTTAGCATTTATTGAATTACTTTTCTGTATAAAGCATTGTAATATAAATAAGCACTGTGGTAAGTAATGTTTAAACTTAAATTCTGGGCCCAAAACAAATTTTTAAGAACAGTCTCCAGTTTGGAAAAGACCTTTATTCTCATGGTTCTCACTGTATTATGTCTGGTCTGCAAACAATTTCAAGTAAAACACCCAGGCGTGCTATTTATATATCTATACCTTTATCATTATCTATATCTAGTTCTAGTTCTATATATGCATATGTGACTTGCAAAAAATACAACTAACGTTCACATTCGCTTATGTCTTTGGTCAGACATAACCATTGGGCAGACTGTTATGAACTCAGAGGTAAACTAAATGATAATGTGAAAATACATGTCACAAAGCCCATGCACTTTACTCCACAGTAAAAACATGAATGTCTCCTCAGGCCTTTATCCAGACAGTTATTTATAAAGCAAGACAGATTATAAGCAGCAAGGCCACACTGACGGCATGTAGTGTAACAGTTTACAGCGGTGGGCGGAGCGAGAAACCAAGTACAACTCCCAAAGGACAATGCGCAGAAGTCTGGATTGGTTTTGCATAGCTACGGAAGGCCTTCAGAAGCGTGGATTCTCCAGAGGACCTTGAGTCATCGAAAAGTTTATAATAACTTATTTCCAGAAATGGTTGGAATAAATTATAAGTTCTTAAGTGGAATAAAGTTTTGAAGACCATATAATGAAATATTTGATAATGTAAAAGAATTTATTATATGATACGATCTGAGGCCATTAAGACTATAAGACTTGCAAAAGAATGGAGTCTGAGAGCCGAACAGAGTTAAGATGGAGAATTTATCTTGAGATGTTTTTGTTTTAAATATCCTAAGTGCAGAATAGAAAGATATAGTTAATTGTAGGTCAGAACGGAATGAGTATTGAATGGATTTCTGTAAGATGACAGTAATTTAAAAGAGATATTCCCAAGCAACCAATTATTAAGCCTCCTAATATTAAAATTTGTAGCTAATATTTGAAAATTTTGATCTAGAATTTTAAGAACAGGTAGGAGTTCCTTCATTATTTGTTATTTCCTCTGTTAGAGTTCATTTCTGCTTAAGAATATGTATGGACTTTAGAAAGAGCCCAGCCTGGGTTTGAGTCCCAGCATTTTCCCTGGGTTGGCTTCCACAAACCCCAGGGTTCTCATCTGCAAATGCAACTAAAAATCCCCACCCCCTGGGGTAGTAGTAATGGCATAAAATACGGGTAAAGGGCTTAGTACAGTGCCAGGCTCAAGGTTTCAAACACTCAGTAAATATTAACTGTTACAATTATCATTGTTGTTTTCTCTGGGCAAAAATCTAAACGTGAAGAAGCATTGAAACATTCAAGCAAAGAACATCAGTGTCAGTATCTAAAATTTGGGATTGAGGATTAAAATCAGGTTTTATTTTCATCTGCTTTTGTGTTTCTGATTTTAACAGAAAAATTGAGGAAGCCCTCCAAAATAACCGACTTTGAAGGGTGTCTCGGTGCTTTGGAGGGCTCCATCTGCGTTGCAGCTGTTACTCTATCTCCTTGACAGACGAGGCGGTCACCCAG
Source organism: Glossophaga mutica (assembly GCA_039655065.1). Lineage (NCBI taxonomy): Eukaryota > Metazoa > Chordata > Mammalia > Chiroptera > Phyllostomidae > Glossophaga > Glossophaga mutica. The sequence goes on along the minus strand of CM077304.1, from coordinate 15,185,911 downwards.
GTGAAGTGTTCTTCTCCACAACACCCAGGTCAAGGGCAGAGTGAAAGTATGCCCCAGGTCGCATAACTTGCTCTCTGTTCAAGAATCTTCCTTAATCCCTGGTGCCATTTGGGAACGGTTTCAGAGGCATTCCAACTGCAGAATCATGCCAGGGCACTGGTGATCAATTATCTTGCTGATCCTTCAGCAAACCCTTGAACTGATTTTTTTGCCCTCCTGGGACACAAATCACAAAGCTGACCTTAATCGCCGTGGCATCTCACCTCTCCTCCCCAGGCTCACAAAAGAGCAGCGAGGGACTGTAATTTATTGTTTTCCCACGCAGGTCACGCTCCAGCCCCGACAGATAGCGAAGATCTGTCTTTAATGAGAGAAATGTACCATTACTTGGTCATAAATTCAACTTAATGGTAATTTTAGTAGGGCAGCTTGCCCAGGGTTTGTAGAAACACAAATCAAAAATCCCAAATTCCAGGCATACCCTCCTAGAAACTCTTTTGGCAACTCCATTCCGTTTGCTTTTTCAGGAAATCAGTCCCCCTAGTTATGGTCCCTAGTTGCTTAGGGTAGATTTGTACAAAGTGTAGTATCACTGTGGCAGCAGAGAGGGGAGTGGGTGGCATGTTGCTCAAATTATTTTTGCCTTGACTTCAGTCGTCAAGGAGGCATAAATGAACAGACGCAGATTTGGTGTACAGCCCAGCAAAAGTAGTTTGCGGTACAAATATTCAGATGACTCTGTCTAAGGAAAGGTTTTATTTTTTTTCAAATCCTTATGTCCCCAACCAATGCTAAACTAACTAACACTGACCATTATCACTCTCAGATCATAGACCAAGACTTTAATCCCCACAGAGTTGATGTCATTTGAGTTGCTGGGTTAGAAGTATATGCAGAGTAAAGTCAGGCACAAGGCTACCAGACACCCTGCCACACTCTTAGTAGAATTGTCCCCTTTGGTCGCATGTCATATCCTGTGCTCACTTCCATCACAGGAACTAGCATCTTTTTGCGCTTAATTATTCACAGATGTTGCCTTCTACCAAATTGCGTGCTCCCAGGTGTAGGGGGATGTAAGATGGGGGTGAGTGTGCTTCTCTAGTTTCTAGCCCAGTGCCTACCACGTGACTGATGTGTAATAACCATTTGTTAAATAAACAGAAGTCGGAATGAATGACATTCATACTTTTACAATAAGGTCTGACTCTTTTTTTAGAAGTATTTTTTTTATTTTAATTGTTCAAGTACAGTTTTCTGCCTTTTCACCCCATCCCAGCCCACCTCCCCAGCCCTCTCCACCTTGTCATTGTCCATGAGTCCTTTATACTTATTCCTGGAAACCCTTCACCATTTTCTCCTGAAACTCCCTCCCCTCTCCCCTCTGGTCACTGTCATCCTGTTCTCTATTTCAGTGTCTTTGGTTATATTCTGCTTGTTTGTTTGTTTTAATTCAGGGAACCAGGTAAATGGCCATTTCTCCCTATTTTCAGGGTGATATACATGGCTAGGTAAGACAGTGCTCTGGAAGCAGCAGCAGAGAGAAAAAAACAGAACTGAAGATTAACAGCCTCCCCTAGGTACAATAGCTAGAACCTGTTAAATTTATTACTTCATTCATTTGAACAAATGTGTGTAGATTTCCAATGCCATCAAAGCATCCAGTGCAAGGCACATTCAGGTGATTAGAAATCAAAGCATCTACAGTCTATTACTCTCTAGTTTTAAGATGCAATGTATAATGTTAACACAAATTATTTTTTTCCTAATATCATAGCTCTACCCAGAGAAAAGACATGAAATTCTCTCTCTCCTTCTCTGATGTGGTTTGGTAGGTGGGTCTACCTATACCCATCTCCTCTGATGTACAGGGGAGTTTAGCTAGCAGTTTATCTGCGTTGTTAGTCACAGCCCTGGCATATGGGAAGGTCAGGGTTGGAGGAGGAAGGGAGGCCTGAGACACCTAGAGGTTGGCTGTTTGTGTCCCGCAAATCTCTAGCAAAAGTGATGGAAAACTATCATGTTGTACACTTTCAATTTATGCATTGTTAAATATCAAGTATATCTCAATAAAGCTGGGAAAAAAAGAACTCAACAGCAGTAACAAAAAGGACACAGTGGCTCTCAGGCTTGGGCAGGCATCGGAATCACCAGGAGGCCTTGTTAAGACACAGATTGCTGGGCCCCACATCCAGAGTGAGCCAGTAGGTCTGGGTTAGGGTTCTATAAGTTGCATTTCTAGCAAGTTCCCAGGCCATGCAAATGCTGCTACTATGTGGGACCAGCTGGTCTAAGGTGAGCTCTGTTACTTACATTCTACCAAGGCTTATTCTCCCATTATCTTGTATAACCCACAGAGTGATTCCAATTGTAGAGTTTTCTCGGGGTAGCCTTGGACTAGAGTAAAAAAGAAAATCAGTTTAAGTTATTTTGTCGCCATTTCTTAGTGACCTGGGGCATTTTTTTTTATGTTAGTTATCTTTGTTTTGCCATTTAGTTCATGTATTTATCGGCTGCCTCTCCCATCATTAGTTAGAAATAAAAATAAAAATAATAATAATAATATCAGTGAAAACAACACAGAAACCCATTGTTAACAAAGGGATACATACATGTAATGTGTTTTACTCATGCGATTGGCCTTGTGTGAATAAACATGTGCAATGATGAATTGGAAGCCTTTGGATTCTTTCTTCTTTCCCTCATCTTCTCTGACTAGGAAAATAAGTGTAGCTTTGGTCTAAACGGAGAGACATCAGCCAGGTCTTTCTGTCTTCTAGATAATGCCTATGGTCCAGCCAAACTATCTGGCATTCTGATTAGACAGTTTTTTTTAACAGAAAAAAATGTTTTCCTGAGAATCATTTTTAATTATTTTCCCCTCTCGTGATGAAAGGCTTTTCTAAAGGCCCGAATTTCATTCAGGATTCTTCCCCACTCTTTGTCATCACCCGTCCTTCTCTGACCTGACTCACCCCTCAGGCAGCCAGGGATTTAAAAATATGTTGGAAGACGTTAATGGTGTCTGCACAGTAGAATTACATTCCTCTGTGTCACATGCGGACGCCGAGCAGAAAGATAGCACAGGCTGTCTCGCTCTTTGTCGTTTGTTCCATGATATTGTTTTAATTGTGGCACAGCTTCATCACTGGCTGCATGCAGATTATGCCACATAGTTAGAATAATTATGGGGATTTGATAAGATAAGGCTTTGAATTCATGTGAAGCTTCTTTTCCAACAGGCTCCACACTTTACAAGGAGAGAGAGCAAAGAAGGACACCCAGTTGGTGCCAGCATCGGTCACTTTCTGTACCTTCTCAGCACTGGCCAGGTTAATGTATGTTCCTTTATTTCAGGTCATCTTCCGCCTGCCCAAGGAACCGTTTGACTCAGTACTCAGAGTTAGTGAAGACAGTGTGAAATGATGCATACCCAGTTTGCCAGCTAATGCTGGACACAGACTGCACCAGTAACCTAGTCAAGCCTGTGTGCTCTCATTCGTTCTAAATCCAATGGTTTGTTTACATAACTGATGGCTGCATTAGCTATTTATTTATTTATTTTACTTCCAGAATAGTACAATCTTATCATAAATCTTTCTTAAAACTACCATATAATTTTTATGGTTTGCTAAATATTCATTCATTCATTCATTCATAGTAGTATGCCCACTATGTACCAAGTGCTATTCTAAACTCTAACAGTAAACAAGTTAAGCAAAATTCCTACCTTCATAGCGCTGACATTCTAGATGTAGGGGAACTGACACTAAACCACAAAATAATGACTTCAAAGGTGATTATTCCAATGAGGGATTAGGGAATAGAGAGTGACTAGAGCGAGGACGTTTTAGGGATGAAGAAATATGCTTAAGAAGATGACGTTTGAACGGAGTCCTGATGATGAGAAGGAATTAGACATCTGAAGATTTGGGGGAAGGGAATCCTAGGCAGAAGCAAGAGAAAGTGTAAGGTGTGGAGTCTGTAATGAGCTGAATGGTTCTGGGAACAGCAGGCAGGGCAGAGGGGCTGGTGCCCAGTGAGTAAAGGGATAGGGTTGTTGGAGCTGAGGCAGAGGCAGAGGCCAGGTCAGAGCGCTGTGCCCCATGGCGATGAGATTGGATTTTAAGATGTTGGTAGGTCTTAGAGGGTTTGCATTGCCTGATTCATGTTTTTGATAGAGCACTCTGGTTGAAGGGATACTAGACTTACATGTAAGAATGGAGAAGTGAAAGACTAAAGGATATAAGACCTTTTTTAGACATGGTGATTTTGAGGTAAGTATTACACATCTAAGTGGGGAGTCTAGTAGAAAGTTGAACATGCAAATTGAGAGCTCAGGGGATAGGTCAGAGCTGGAGATATGTAAATGTGGGAGTCCTTACTATATACATACAGTATTTATTACCTAAACTGGATTTAGGGTGAGGGTGAGATCCAGTGATACAAAGAAAGTATATACATCGTTGCCCTACCTTGAAAGTGATTTAAAAAATGTTATGCTTTTTCGTGATACATAGAGTGTGACTTTAATGTAATTTTTGTTCATTTGTTTATTTAAGGGCAAACAGACCAAAATTTAGATATCCAAGTAAGTCTTATCTTTCAAAGGAACCATTTGGGATGTCTAGCCAATTGACCCGACAAAGCTGCGATTGTTTAGAACTTTCTGGTAGTGATTGGAACTCTCTTTTAGATTTGCTGTGTCACATAAGAAAGTCAGCCTAATTATTTAAACAAAATTACATCTCGTTTTTGATTAAAAAATAGAACTGGCTTGCAAATTCATTGGCTATCGAACTTGTAACAAATTAAAAAACAATAAAACCAAATACTTCAGCAGAGGGAGATTACTTGACACCACTGATGATTTAAAAATGACTTTGTCACTTGCTTTGCCAATTCTCAGAACAGTGTCTGAATACATTTTAAGCAATGAGGAGACAAGTGGAATAAGCTTACAGCCTCCCATGTGATAACTGTGAGGGAAATGCTGTTTATTTGGATTTATAGACTTAGTTTTGTTTATTCATTTGTGAAAAAATATCTTTTGTTTTTCATGTGACAAGTGGTTTTCTAGGCAGTAAAAAGCAATAAGAATAAGACAACGCTAGTTTTCAGGACTTCCTCTTTGGCCTAAAAGATTCGTATATCTTAGCCTTCCAAAATACCATTTTTGCAAATGACTCCATTCATCAATTTATTGAAACAAACAAAAACGTTAAAATTAAGGAATAGAATTTAACTTTATTTTGCCATCCCTATCTGTTTTCTTCTTTCTATATTTCCAGAAACCTAACTCTCAACCTGTGATTTTTGAGTCTCAAGTAATCTGTTCCTGTATTCTATAAAATCCCCCTCAGGCCCAGAACACCCTTTTATTTTTCTTTCTTCCCCCATTTTGCTACTAGGAGGTGTTGACAATTCTCTGGGTTAGGATGCTAATATATTTAACTAATTCATAGACTGGTGCAAAGGATTTGATGCAGACTTGGTATGGCTGGAATTTTTATTCTAAGAACCCAACAAAACTTAGATCAAAGAAATACATCTGTAGTGATGGAGTTGAAAGCATTTGCGAGTAGTAAAGTGATATATTTCTTGGCCGAGAGCCATCTCTTTGTCACTGAAATCACAGCCTATACAGTTTACTTACACTGCTAATCGTGATCTTCAGCAACAAGAAACTTTCAATTTCCCCCAATGTTCCCATTTCTTTTTCTTTTTAAGAGAGATTCTGCAGCCCTCCATGCCAGATAACACATTAGCAAGTGATCCTCATAATTTTACTCTAGCCATGGGCCACGTCTGGCCGTGGCCTCTGTTTAACTGGAAGGTGCCTACCCACCGAACCGGGGCTGTCCACCACCATCCCTCCTTCAGCCTCGTGCAACATGTTATTACAATCAGTTTCACTTGTTCCCAGTGCTTTCAGCATCTGTAGTGGCAGCTGCCGCATCTCCCACTTCATCAGGAAGTGTATTCAAGGGTATCCGGCTAGAAAGATCCCCCAGCAAGCATTTCTTCATGTTGCAAATTGAAGCAGCAAGGTTTCAGTTGGAGGTATTCATAGCTGGGGTTAAGTAAGGTAGAGTAAAGTTGGGGAGCTCTTCCGTCATCAAAGTGTGAGCTCTCCCTTCATCATGGGTGAAACCAGGAAAGAAAATCCTTTTTTCTTTTTTTCCCCCTAGCAGACTGGCATTCCTTTGACCCCGGTTTTAATCAGAAAAGGGAGGAGCCGGATTATGTGATTGGCGCTGCTCTTGTTTGTTTCCTAAATTCTCAAAGATAATTGCTCTCATACCACGGGTTTCCCTCAAGATTTACAAGTCTGATAAACACGCTTTACTTTCATGTGGCGGTTTTTATTTTATTTTTTTAGCATTTCACCTCTGGACACCATAGCTATCTTTCCAGCAGATAGCAGGAAAATTCCATTGTGCCCATGGTGGTTTTGTTCTCTTTTTCCTGAGAAAATAACCTCTGTTGCCCTCCACCTGCTTTTACCTCCAGTATTCTGTACGGAGGTGTAATTGCATGTTGAAGAGGGTGGTGGTGATGATCAGCATGTATCAGAAATGTATGGAAACTGTTCTGCTTACTTGGAAAGAGCTATGGCTTAAGAGGTTTAGATCATGAGAAAATAACTGTGGCCCAGAGAACTTTTCTTCATCTTCTTCCTGGAGAAGAGTTTTGGGACAACATCTCTCCAGGTCATTCATTTTTGTCCTTTAATTTTTTAGTATGTTGTTTGGTAATTAGCATGAGAGCCAGAAGCATTGCTAGCCTTCAGCAGTCTTTGGCAGATATTGAGATAAATGTGTCTCTTTCAGAAAGATTAATTGAAGTCTGATATGTTTCAGGAAGCTAACAATTATTGAGTGCTTACTTTGTGCCAGGCAATATGCTAGAAATTTCTGGAAGTAATAGATCATGTCATAAAGTCTCTGTTTTTCTGTTTGTTAGTTGGTATATGGATTTCATGTAGTTTTATCTAAATCTTATTTTTATGAATTTTTTCTGAAATGTTACCAGTGTACTTTTGTATTTGAGGGAAAGTATATTTATTTAGTGGTCTAAAAGAGCAACAGTGAGAGCAAGTGATTCAGAATTAGACCTGTTCACGGAGTACACAAACACGTTCAAAGCACTCAAATGCACTTCAGTTTCAGGATTCGGGTAGTCAGCACAATCAGAGTCACGGAAGACCTCGGGGCAATGTGATACTGCGGCGGCCATTGGGGCTATTTTCCAGTATTTCCAGGCTTCCCTTTTCGGCAATGCACTCATGCCATATTACACAGTAGCCATCAATCCTAATAGTGAGGCTGTATTTCCCGACATTCTTGAAGTCAGGCATGGCCATGTAACTTGCTTTGGCCAATGAAATACAAGCAGAATTCACGAGTATCACCTTTAAGAAGAAGATTTTAAGGTCAGTGCGCAAGTCTTTCCTCCTCCCAGCCATTGTGTTCAGTGACATTCCAGAGCGATGTTACTGAGCAGCCAGCCTGAGTCTTGTCTGAGGATAGTGTGAAGCCTGACTCACTACTGACCCAATACAGCATGAGTGAGAAATAAACGTTTGTTGTTGTAAGACATTGAGGCTTGGGGATCTTTTGTTACTGTATTACCACCTAGATTATTCTGACTAATGTAGGCACCATCCGTCCAGAAAGGAAAAACCTAAAAAGTTCTTCCTAAATGCATCTGCTTTCCTCATCTGAATCATTTAACCATAAGTTTGAATGGAGGAAACCCTTGTGATGACTTGAGAGCACAGAGGTTAAGTCAGGATGCTTCTGTTCAAGCACCAGCCTGCTGCTTCCTACCTGTAAAGACTTCAATGAGTTCATTAATCTGAGTCTCAGCTTCCTCATTTGGAAAATGAGGATGATAGTAGTACCTGCCTCACAGGGCTGTTGGATGGTAAAATAAAATAGTGTATAAGACCCACTTAGCATGGAGGATGCCACGTTGTAATGTTTTGGGTAGAGGAGGCAAAGGGGGATTCATAGTCAACAGGCATAATGTTTCAGTCAAGCAAGTTGGGTAAGCACTAGAAATCTGCAGTACAACAATAACGTATTGCATTCAACCATTTGTTAAGAGGGAAGATCTCATGTTGTATACTTTCTACGGTAGTACTTAAAAAGTAAGCGTTAGCTATCGCTCTATTATCCAGTGTACCATTTGAGACTGACTTTATGGAGTCTATCTTTTTACAGTCTAATTGTCTGGATAACATCTTTAAAGTCCCTTCCAGCTCTAAAACTCTGTGTTTCCATGAAATACCTTGCTTTCTGGTCCTTAACCTCCCTCAGAGCAGTTTTAGTTGTGGTTGAGTTTTGTGGTACATGTGGGAACTGACACTACCAGTCTCTCTGGCTCAGCAAGAAATCCATCTACAAAAATCAGTTTGCTCTGCCTCCACTTTCTCTTGCTCGTCCTACCCCATCATGCCTTGAAGGTGTTCCAGAATTCCATTTGACTTTGTAGTTGCTTGCTTCTTTCTCATTCTGAAGTATATTTTTCTTCTTGGCTTTTGACACAGGACTACGTAAATTTTCCTTTTATTAGACTTGTTCATGTACATAGTAAATAAGACCCAGGACTATGTCAGGGAAATTTCCTCGGGAGATTATGGAGGGTTTTTTTGTTTGTTTGTTTGTTTGTTTGTTTGTTTTTTTATGGTATTTTAAGATTTCCTGGAGACACTAAAGAGAAGAGGAAAAAAATTGTTCTTAGGTCCATATTCACCAAAAATTTCATAGGCACGTATTTGCAGGAGTATTCGATTTGCTGTGCGTACTTGCTGGTGATCTTCTAGGAAAGAATGCCTTTTCTCCTGAAAAAGCCGTCATCATTGGTGAAAAATGTTTTGTTAAAATGCGAAAGCTCAGTCTTAAGTGTGTTTTGCTTTAGTGTGGTTGGGATCATGACTTCCACTTTGAAGTGCAGATGTGGATTGTGAAGCTGTGAGAGGATTGTGCCAGGAAGACAGCATTGTCCAGGCTGAGGGAAAAGGCTGGGACCTGTGTCACACGTGAGCAGGTAATGCTGTGGTTGATGATGAAGGGGGAAAGTTCCTGGAACAGCACCCTGGGAGATCAGGGAGCTGGAAAGAGTAGAAGGCAGGAAAAGTGAGCCTGGGGGTGGCGGAGGGGAGAAAAACTGAGGCAGGAAGAGGGACGAGATCAGAGAGGATACAGAGAAAGGGCAGGGCTGCAGACAAAGCTCACAGGACCAAAGCCAGAGGGCATCCCATTTGTTTAGTCCAGAGACAGGAAAAAGGACATCCTCCCCAGGGGCCTAGGTTACAGGCTGGAAGGAGAAGATAGATAACAGGAAAGAACCTGGCTTCTTTGGGGCTCCAAAGAGCAAGACCTGTCCTTCCTTCCTCCCTCCCCTTATCCCTGCTCTAACCCTTCTCATGACACAATAGCTTAAGTGGAGGCTGGAAGGGAGAGATGGGACAAACCATCTGAAAGGAGAGGGAACCCAAGTCCCCAGGCCAGAAGACAGCCAACAGCGGCCTCTCAGGAATACTAGCAGTGGGGCCTACAATGACAAGTCACAGAGGAAGGACTTGTCTCATAGTTTAAAATCATTCTTTTATCAAATAAATGGGTGAGCAGAGTGGGTAGCGTTGAACTTGAGCTGAACTTACAGCAGCATGGCCTCTAGACTTCAACTCGGGCAGCTGAGACCGAAATTCCCTCACAGGTGGTAGAGTGCCTTGTCTGGAGTTGGCGCCCAGTGGATACTGTGCAAGGGAGACAACTCTGGACAGTGTCAGGTGTGAGTGGGGGTGGAGAGAAGGGGCAGGAGAGGTATGCTGTGCTGGAAGCAAGTGCAAATGGGGTAGTTCCTCTCTTTCTGCCCCCCAACCCTCAGCTAGGTGAGTAACAGGGAACTCTGGTAAATTCGTCACAGGAGTGGGTGGCTTTGCAGTGATGGCGCTATGTAATGGGCTGTAGCATTTCCATTGTGCGGGCTACCTGCTCACCTCGGACACAGGTCCCAGCCTTGCCCCCCAACCTCAACAATGCCATTTTCCTTGCACAGTCCTGCTCACAGCTTCACAATTCACATCTGCATTTCAAAGCGATAGTCATTGGTCCCAAGCACACTAACTTAAGACAGCTTTCGCATTTTAACAAAACGTTTTTCGCCAATGATGATGGCTTTTTCAGGAGAAAAAGGAGAAAAGGCATTCTTTGCTAGAAGAACACCAGCAAGTATGCATGGCAAATCAGAAATACTCCTGCAAATACGTGCATATGAAGTGCTTTGATCAATATGGACCTGACAACAAATTTTTCTTCTCTCCACTCTTCATTGTCTCTGGAAGATCATAAAACACCATAAAAAACCTCCATAATCTCCTGAGGAAATTTCTCTAACACAGTCCTGGTCTTTTTTATTATTTACTACTAATTTTCACTGAAAATCCAAAGCAGTTATAGAAAGAGTTTGGATAAAAATCACTGCACAGCAAGGCTCCAGAATCCTCTGTTAATTCAGTGTCATAAATTGCCATATTTTCCCTTCTTCGGAATCTTTATAAATTGCAGTTGGATCAGATCAGATCTAGTTTTAAGGGACTTTGATTCCTCACTTAGGGTAACTAGACCCCAAGAATCTCTTGACTTGCCTTTCTCCTTCTGAGGGGGCTTCTCAAAAGTTTTCTGGGAAGATGATTTTGGGTGCTGTTACTTCAAACTTTGGTTCTCCACTCATTAATTATATGTCCTTAGGAAAGTACCTTGCTTCTCTGAGCTTCAGTCTCCTTATTAATGAAATGGAGTACCCCTACTATTGCATAGGGGAGTTATATGAACTGATAACATAGTATATTTGAAAAGTTTGGCCCTGGCTGGTGTGACTCAGTGGATTGAGTGCCAGCCTGTGAACCAATGGGTCTCTGGTTCGATTCCCAGTCAGGGCACATGCCTGGGTTGAGGGCCAGCCCGCTGGTGATAAGCGTGTGAGAGGCAACCACACTTTTGCTGTTTCTCTCCCTCTCTTTCTCCTTCCCTTCTCCTCTTTCTAAAAATAAATAAATAAATAAAATCTGTTAAAAAAAGAATTTAAAGAAATCTTAGAAAAGAAAAGTGTCAAGCCTGGATCTAAAGTCTTCTATTAAATATTTCCCTTCTTCTCGCAGAATGCCAAGTATATAGTATGTCCTCTTTGTTCGAGTAACCTTGGGGGATCTAACCTGTTCTGTGTGAGGGTCTCAAAGACTGCTCCAAAGAGACGAGCTTTCTCTTAAACAGGCAAACAGGCATGACCAATGGACTGTCCCCTGCTGCTGTTACTCACCAGATGTAGACCTCTTCTTGGAACTGTGGCTGCCTGAAGGGTTAAGCCACTAACCCCTCCTTGAGCTCAACAGAGGACTGGGTGTGAGAATTGGTGAATATGGGCACCAGTATACATATTTGTGTGTGAATTATATTTTACAAAATCATCGTAGAGAGAACAGGTCTCAGCAAAGACTAAGGATGATACCAAGTAGAGGCATTTGCTGAGTGTGGCTTCTCAGGAGCATACAAATCCTGACACAAAACACATGGAGGTGCTTCCAGGACCCTCGACCGCATCACCCAGGAACTGAGGGTGGTCACCTCACGATGGCATCAACATCGCAAAGTTGTTTTAGTCACAAACTATAAAATAATCACTAGGCATCACCCAAGTGTGACCGTAACGATGACTCATCTTTCCAGTCATTAGGCCTGGGAGACACCCAGCACCTCCAGCCTGGCCGTGACCTCCCCAGGCCTGCAGCACTGGTGCTGACGGCTGCTCTGATCCAGGGGGCTGAGTTCCACAGTTTGCACTGTGGTGGGCGGTTTGAAGAGCTCGTGCCACCCATTCATGTTGCCAGAGAATTACATTTCCCAGGTTCCCTTACCGAGGGGGTTTGGCTGATGGGAGGTACTGATGGAAGAAGACTAAGGGGGCAGGAAGAATCAGAACATTTCTCCTTTTGGCTTCAAACGAAGCTTCCAGCACTGGCTTCTTTAAAAAAAAAAAAAAAATCTCATTTATGCAATTTCAGCTCCTGGTGGTCAGCCCCATGCTCTGTGTTCCCAGTTCCTGTGGAGTGCCCCCCCCCGCCCCCCCCAGACCTAACTCTCACCCAGTGGCTTCCGTTTTTGGCTCTGGTAATGCCGCATCCTGTGTCCCTTCAGCCCTGGAGGTGGTGGCGGCTTTCCGCTCCTGCTGCTCCCCCAGTTGCCTCACCATCCTTTGCCTGGCTTCTTAGTTAGCTCTTCCATCACCTATGGAACCAATTCCCTGTTATTACATTGTTTCTGTTTGAAATGCTTCAAGTGGTGCCTGTGTTGCTGACTGGGCTCTCATGGCTATAACCCCTCAGTCAGTGCTATTTCACCTTCTTGTAGCACCTAATTCTCCTGTGCCAGGTTTGTTATCTCCTAGGCCATGTATTGGGAAACTAGGCAATGGTCCCTTCACCTAGCTCTTGGGTCTCCCTGAATGTGACTATAGTTTTACTTATGTTTTGGGGCTTTTAATCCAAAGGGAGAGAGGATATTTGTCATTTCTTAAAGCTCAACTTTCTGTAAACAGCAACGAAGCTTCCTGAGATTGTCCTTTTCCTCCCTGCCCACTGGTTAAACTAATTTCTTTTGGAGTTGAAAAACTGCTCTACTATTTCTAAGCTGTTCTCGGATGGATCCCTCGACTAGGCAACGTGGGTGAGGATCCTACAGCTCCACAGAAAATCCCGTTTTGATTCGTAAGCCTTCCCTCCATTTCGAGTGTGGCAAAGACCAGGCACCCTCCCTGTCCCCCTCAGGCCTCTTCCAGCCTGTCCTCTGGGGAAGGGAAAGTGCCCCTGGAGACTGAGTTTAACAATCAGGCACACCTACGGGACAAGGCCCGAGTACAAACTCTGAACACGGAAGCTGAGTTCCCCAGGTTGTCAGTACTCTGCTTCTGTTGTCACACATTGGCACTGGGAGGGCCCTGTGTCCCGAGGACAGCAGGAACTTTGCATTTGGAACCCTCCTCAACCCTGTCCTAGGTGAGTATTCCTTTTGTTGGTTCTAATCCTTGCCTGTAGTAAATCACGACCGAGTATATAGTAGCTTTCGATGAGTTCTATGAACGTCTCTAGTGAACCAGCAAACCTGTGGTGGCTTTGGGAATCTCCCGAACTTGCTGTTGGACGTTTCACGGTTAGAAGCGAGGGCAGCCTAGAAGGCTGTGCCCTGAGGCTGCTGTTTGGCTGACTCTGGTAATCACACCCCCACACTCCCCGTCCTTTCCCAGAGTTTGAAACATGACCTGAATCACAACATTACATTGTTGTAGTTGGGGAGAGACAGGGCTGACCTTTGCTTATGTTCTGATTTATTTTTCCACCCACTCTGTCAGTGTTGGCTTCATTTCTACAGCCTTTCTCCACTTCTGGTCCCTCTCTCCACAGTATCGCTCACCTTGCACTCCGCTTTGCCCAGCTCTGGGCTGCACCGAGGCAGGGCTTAGAGGAAGAGTCATTCCTCAGCTGGTGTAGCTTGTTAGTAAGTTCCTCCAGAAGTCAGACCTGGCCTCCTGGGACTCAGGGATGTCCCTTTGCCACTGTTCCTCAAACTTGACATTTTTCTCACTCCCCATCAGAAATGGACTTAGTGCCACCAGAGAAGGACATTAGGTGCCCTGGGGATGATGGCTTTCCTTTGCGTTCACAACCTTTTCTACCCATTCCCAGCACTTTCTGAAGTTGCTTAGTCAGGGGTTTCATAAACCCGACTGGTCAGAAGGATCACTTCGGGCTCTTGGTAAACTTTTGGATTTTCAGCACATCTCATGGAGATTTTGATACAGATCTGGGGTTTGGCTCCAGAGTCTGTGTTATTTTACTTTAAATAATAAATGCCCCAGTTATTCTCATAATTACCAGCCACATCCTCAAGCCTGGACTTCTGCTTCATATCTGCTTCTAACGTTCACTTACTACCCTGTGTGTCTTCCTTTTCCCCTGCTGGTGCTAGGAAACAACCTTGAATCTGTTTTGTATGCCCTTGGAGTTGGGGGAGTCGTGCCCTAGCCCTGGTGCTGAGTCCGGCAGTTCTCCCATCCTGCCTCGTTACGGCCAACTCTCCTCTCTGGCACTCGGATCTTTCCTGTGCCCTATCCCAGCGTCTGTAGTCTTTCCACACATGGATAGATGGATATCGAATATGATGACCGACTCCACAAACAACTTCATTTAATTCAATAAACATTTACTGACTTGAGTTATGTCCCAGGCACTGTGCTAGGTGCTGGCAAGATGAAAATAGGAAAATACTCATAGTTTAAAGGGTGTGACAGACACTTAAAGAAACAGCCATAATATGGTGTGATGAATGCTTTAGCAGAAGCATGTACAAAGCGCTATGGAAACTCAGATGGGGGAGTGATTAATTCCTGCTGGGAAGGGTCAGGAAAAGTCACAGAGAAGAGTTTACATTTGGAAGGTGACCCAAAGTTCTCTCAGAGGTTGGTGGGGGGGCAGTGGGGGGGGGGGTAGGCGGGCATTCCAGGCACAGAGCTGAGCCGAATCAAAGCCAAGGAGAGTGAGAATGCTCACTGTGCTCAGGCAGCTTGGATAGAGTGCCCTGGGGCACAAGAGTGATATTTTTTCCAAGTGTCCTCAGGGCATCTTCACCTAATTTCCCTGGGAGCCAACTAAATATGCACATTACAAGCCCCACCCCTGGCCCCCACCATACTTACTGATTTAGAATCTCAGGGGTGGGGTCTCAGCAATTTTTATTATTAACAAGCCCCCCTAGATGATTTTTAAGCCAGTGACAGCCATGGTTGTCTACCACGGTACACTATAATCACCAGTGGGGATCTACAAAACATTGATGCTTCAGTGTCGCATTCCGAGATTCTCATTTAATGAGTGTGGAGTGTGCCCTGGGCATTCAGATTTTTAAAGCTCCCTTGGTGATTCCAAGGCAGATAACCAACTAGGGAATCAATGAACTAAAGAAAGCATCTGATTCAGCAAGGTCAAACAGGCACATGGAGAACTAGAGTTGTAGAAAGTTTTTTGAAAGATTCTCCATGCCAGGCTGGGGAGTTAGGTTTTGATTTTATAGGTGATGGACAGAGAATGGGGAGGTGTCTCTTACAAGTCATATTTCTAGTTAGGTCTCATTAGATGTGATGTTAGGAGACAAGACCCAACGTGGTCTGTACACCCTTTCTGTTGGGGGAAGGGATGCTCTCCTGGGAGCTTGTCTACACGAAGTGGCTCAGCTGTATCTTCAGGACAACTGCTCTTCCCTAGTAACTGGGCATAGAGTATTTTTGTTTCTTTCTCAGAGATTCACTGGGCACCTATCTCATTCTCTCTGTTAAGAAAAATCCCCATCTGTACCCCAAGTGAATTCTGAGTCATGCCAAGGTTCAAGGAGGCAAGACTGAAGGGAGATTGGTGGTGGTGGTGGGGAGGGGGCCGGTCACATGTACACAGTGTCTCCCTTAGGCTCAGAGGTTAGAGATATCGACTTCAAAGAATTCCCTGAGATTCATGAATAGAAGAAAATATGTTGTGTGAATCACAGTGCCTTTGGGACATGTAGAACACTTGGGTTGGGCCACAGTACCACAGAAGAGGGAAGGGTAGCAGGTGAAAGTACAGGAAAACATCTGGTCACTAACCCAGAGTGAGATCCTGGGAAATTAATGGGCCAACTTGATCAAGACAGAATCAAATATTTCATGGGTACAGGTAAGAAGGCAAAGGAAAAGAAGTCAGGAGTCCAATGTAAGGGCCACCTGAAGGCCCTACGTAGCAGTTGGTCATGTAGACCTCCCTGAAGTCTATCCCTCCTATAGCCTCCTAGATTTTCCTCTTTTTCCTCTTCTAGCTTCTGCTTTTTCCTCTTCTTTAAGCCTCTACATTCTCCCTGTCCATAATGCTCCCAGGAACAGCCAGCAAAACCCACCAGATGTTTTTAATGAGCCTGAGTCACAGCCTTTAACAAAGATAGCTTTAATTAGAGCTGAGAAAAATGTAGGCAAATCTTTGGTCCAACACCTTTATAAGTGAAAAAATAGGGATTCGGGGAGCAGAAGTGAATGGCCAGAAAGGAGAAGATCACACAGCTACCCAGTCGTGGAATTAAGACAGACTCGTGTCTTTGACTTTCTCTCCGAGCCTGTGTCTAAGCTGTTGCTAATTCTTATGTTTTGCATACTTTGAGTGGTAAATTTTACATTCATCTTGCCTGATTCCTACAACCACTTTGTAAGAAGGTTACAATAATTAGTTCCTCATGTTTGCTAATTCAGGAGAAGAAAAGTACTTTGCTTAAAAATATGTTTCACCAGAAAGGAAGTAGAAATTTACAAATAGGGAATTTCAGATTCACATAATTTCAGGCCATTCATGTGATCAGAATATTCATGTAGTAGGTTCTAGAATTGTAGCTTGTCATCATCATGGTTGAGAGGCCCAGAACCACTATTCTGGGACAAGGAGAGACTTCAATGGTTCGGTAGTTGTGTGCACCAAAGGACATAATGTGGTTGCATTATTTCAATACTTTGACCTTTGTCTTGCTTCCTTATAAAGGCTTCTGACTTTGTCTTCTGGTGTTCTTACACTAGGATTTAGGCAGTGAGATCACTGCTGCCTCACAGAAAAATAAAATGATACCTTTGCTGTGGTTTTATGGAACCTGGGAACCCATCGTAATGTCTGACTCAGTGGCTGGCACATGGCAGGCACTCAAGGGCTATCTGCTGAACTGAATTGAGATGAAGTCTACAAAGCTGCTCTGAATTACTACCAAGACAACCTTGGGCAAGTCGTTTCCATTCTTCAAGCTTACTCTTTCCTCTTGCAAAATAACAGACAAGAACCAGACAACTTTTGGTGTCTCTTCCCACTCAAGAGATTACATATATTTTGGCATCTCTTTTTTTAAAAAAATCCAAGAAATTTGGACCCAGAAGTGACTTTGAAGGTCAAGTAGCTCAGCCCACAGATTGTTCAAGGCAGAGCCAGAGTATTCGAACAAGTGGAGATTTGGCAACTTTGTGGTTTGTGTAATAGTAAATGTCAGCCAATAGTAATAATTTAGATTAAAAATCATTTGAGGGCCAGCCTTATTCTCTTTTGCTCAATATCTATCAAGTTAATGAGAAATAATTACTAAGTCTTTGCTTTGGTTTCCTTCTTTGTTTTCTACTGATGTAGAACTTATATTCAGTAAAATGTACAAATCTTAAACATACAGCTTGATGAATTTTTGCATATGTATCCATCTATGCTACTACCTCCCAAGATATGCAACATTTCAATGCCTGGAGAAAGCTCCCTCATGCTCTCTTTCGGCCACCATCCTCTCCCAAGGGATAGAGGTCTAATTTCTACCACCATAGATTGGTTTTGCCTAGTTTTGAACTTTATATGAGCAGAATCACAAGTATATAAACTATTATGTCTGACTTTTTCACTCAACATTATGTCTGGGATTTATCCATGTGTTCGCATATGTCAGTAGGCTGTTTTTATTTTTAACTGCTATACATGAATGGTATGACTCTACCATATTACGTGACTCCCACAACTTAAGAATTCGCCAGTGCAGAATATTAGCTACAATCCAGGAGAGAAAGTCAGAAGATTCGAGTTTCATTCTAAATTTTATCGCTAAGTAACTACATGGTACTTAGTTATTGGGCCAATTTTCCTCCTTTGTGAATGAAGAAGTTGGGTAAGAAAATCACTAGCAATCTTTCTAACTCTAAAGTTGTACAAATAATATATGCATCACAGACTCAATAAGCAAGTGGAAGATAGTCACAATCATATACCTGACAAAGAACTTACATCCAGAATGTATAAGAAATTCCTATAAATCAGTAAGCAAAAAAGAAAAACTTAGGCAACCCACCTAAACACAGGAAATACGCTTTGTGCATGTGTCACTGTTGTTTTGATGGAGAAGAAATTTGTGGGAAATCTTGGGGTGCTCTGACCATGTAACAAATGCATTTGGATGCTCAGAAACATGTAGTCATCTATGTGCTGCAGGAGCTGGTTTTAAATAAGTATCTTTGTGTACCACTTTCTGCATGGGAGGCACCATATTTAATTTTAACAAATGCATGAAATGCACCAGATAAAAGGACTTCGTAAACTATAAAGCTCTCTGCAAATGAAAGGCATTATTATCATTCCAGATACAATGTGAGTACAGCTGCCATCAACCACCATTCATCCCAGTTGCAGGTGTAACAACCAACAAGGTTATTGTCCTCTGTTCTTTTGCCATGGCTGTGGGAGAATGTCTGAATTCAGTGCACAAATAACAGCTGTGATTTTAATTGAGACTTTTGAGTGGATAAGCAAGGTGTACACTGAACGCATAGCAACAGATAGATTTTCACTTGGGCAGCCGCATTATTATTTCCTCAGACTTTGAAAAGGGAAAGTTTTAACAGACCTCTTGGAAGTGACCCTTATTTTTCCCCCCACCTGTTCACAGTTACTGTCACAGAATGCGTCATCTCTCTCCCACGCGCGCAGTGGGAAAACAACTTTGTCATCCAGAGTGAAGAGGGTGTTTTGCTGTGTCAGGGATACAAGGCATATGGTTCATTGTCCATTTCCCAATCGGGCTCCCTCCCTAGGCCCAGGAGTTTCCCGCCTGGAGAGCCTGCCTGGGGTCCTTATCATTTCAGCAGAAATAAGTCAGCATGAGAGATCACTGCAAACCAGAATTTTGCCAGAATGCTTGCGGTCTTTCCCTTGTCCTTTTTAAAAGATTTTGCAATTCTAGTCTAGCTTTGGCAGGGTGAGAAACGGTCCCAACAATGTAGTCAACCCAGACTGGCCAAGCAAAGGGAGCGTCCTCATTCATTCACATTTGCTGCACGTACCTTCTTGGACCAGAGTATCCCTATGGCTCTGGTCTTTGATTAGGGTGACTGACTTTTGGGTGTTCCCTTTTCAGTATTGCACATGCTTGTGTTTCAGGGATACACACACACACACACACACACACACACACACACACACTCCTAATCTACATTCTATAGCTGTAGAGTGAAAAAAGGTTTCAGAGTCCAGAAAACCTGGATATGAATCCTGGATTTATCACCTTTTCCTGGATGATGAGCCTCAGCTGCCTTATCTGTAAAACTACAGATAAAAATACCTTCCTTGCTCTAGATTCTTGTGAAGCCAAAAGAGGTAGTGCATGTACACCTTCCCAGAGAGGCCTGGCCCACAGTAACTGGACCCCCTCATGAACAGTGGCTGAAACGACTGTCCCACACACTGCGCAGCTGGAGCAATCACCCAGTGCAGGGAAGCAGCCCGCCTGAGTTTTGCAGTAAGTGCAGTAAGTTAGTGGCAGACGTAGGACAAAGTTAAGGCCAGAGCTCTTTTCCACGCTGGAGCGAAAAGGGGGCCATGTCTAAGAACTGCTTCTGCAGGTTTGGGAAGAAGGCAAATCAAAATGAAACAAAACACCTCAATGAAGTGAGTTATTAAATGCTGGCGATTTCTTAAACTGAGTGCCCTGTTGGTGACTGGTGTGAAAGGAGAGTTTTTGTTTTTGCTTTTGAAATCTAAGTTCTCTTTATGTTTCAGCATTTCTTCCTTGTTTAGCCAGAGGTATTTGGACTGCTTTGAAGAGTGTTAGGATTGTTAGATCAGAAAGTAAAAAGGAAGAAGTGAATGAAGTGGGTTCTTGCGGCTTACAACAGAAGCATGAATTCAGATGCAAAGCTTTTGATTTGTAAGAGCCAGGTTTTGTTGAGAGAGAAAAGAGCCCTTGAGAATTGAAAGGGAAGGTTCTTTAAAAAGCTGGCTATAGAATCTCTAGGTGATGAAGAGAATAGGGAAAGAACCAGGTTACTGTACCTCCTCTCTGGGCTAGCAGGTGGTGGTCACCTGATTACAAGAGAGAGACAAGGAGTGGGCTGAGGGTTGGGATGAGCATCCCAGACCTGAGGGGACCCGGTAGAGGGGAGCTGGTGAGCAGAGAGGGACTGTGTGCTCCGAAGACTGTGCATTATCACGTAGAAGAGGACTGCTTCAGCCTTTTCCATTGAGGACCTTCTGCAACGAGCTGCCTGCACGTCACTCATGGATTATGCCAGGAAGGAATGCCCCACAATGTCCCAAAAGTTTGCTAAGTTCCCCACGAGCTATTTATTTGGATATTTAATATTTTAATGATCAAGGGCACTAATCAATGCCGTGAAACACAGATGCAGTCCCCGGAGTAGATGGTGATGTGGCAGGGGGTTGAGGGAGGCCCCCAGCGTTCGTACTGCTTGTGCACCAACCCTGTCTGTTACTTAGGTTTAATTTTAACGTCAGGGGCTAACAGAGCCTGGTGACTGAGAGTGTGGCCTCTGGAGCAAGGCCGACTGCCTTCCGTCCTTGTTCTCTTCCCTTATTCGCTGGGAAACTTGAACACTGTTTATGAACGTTGGCTTTCACTTCTGCCAGGGGGCATAGTCATAATATCTGCCACATAGGTTTGCAGGGATTAAGTGAATTAATGTACACGAAGGACTTAGAACAATGCCTGCGACACAGTGGAATTCAGTGATTGTTAGAATCGCTCTGACTGCTCCTGTTCAGACGTACCAGGGCGGACTAGTGTGTGTGTGTGTGTGTGTGTGTGTGTGTGTGTGTGGTGGGGGGCGAGTGTGGGGGAGCACAGAGCTGACAGACTCTGACAGCTTTTTTTGCAACAACCAAGAGAGAAGTTTAATTTTCACAATCTCACCTTTCTAGGGTAGCTCATTTGATTCTCTATTCATTCATGGGTATATGTTTTCAAGAAATATTTATTGAGCCCCTTCCATATGGCTGCCAGGCACTGTGCAAAGTGCTGAGGACAAAATGACACGAGACAGACATACCCTGCCTTCATGGAGTTTGCAATCCCAGCCAGCCTCTTCCAATAACTCCTTTACAGGGCCCGGGGGCCCAGGCCGATCGTCGTCCCGGCGATCTGGGGTCCTGCAGCAGGCCATGAAATGCACCGTATGTGGCTTTAATAATGTCAGGGGAAATTTTCAGTTAATCCCTTGGATGGTGGGTACACTCAGGATTCAAAGGCCAGACCAAAATGGCACGAAGAGAAACAGAGAACTGGTAATTATCCGGTGAATTTGGGTCATGTGGAAAGCCAAACCAAATTACTTTAGCCAAGGAAAAAATGATTTTTTTTCTCTTCAGATGAATTAGTAGTTTTATTAAGATTTTGCTGGGGTCTCCCTTCCCCTTTTTGCTTTATTCGACTCGGTATTTCCTAGAAACCAACATATTTGGGGAAAGTACAAGGACAAGAACTTTGAGGGAGATGGCCACTGTCCATTCATGGGATATTATTCAGGGAGCCCTGCTCTAGCTTCCATACCAGTAAGTCTTAGGAGCTCTAATCATGAACTAAATCTGACAGCTTCTCTTCATTTGTGAAATAAGCATTTTGAATTAGATGCTTTCTTAGGTCCCTCTTAGTTCTAAATTATATTGTATTACACATTTCCATTTTAAGTAAATGCAAATGAAGGGAACAGGCTTTAATTTTTATGTTTTGAGTCATTTGTTATCCTTTTTAATAGATGATTTCAATGCATTCCCCATCCAGGAAATGGTGATGGAAATTGCCTACTTCAACATGTAATCTATAAAATCTTGTTAAATAGTGTAATGAGAATTTGTCACTTTGTCACCTAGCTGACCTTTTACAACCCCGAGATGCAAAGTGAAGTGACACCTTCCCTGGCTTGGGTAAGATGCCCACATATTTTACTGTGTTCTCACCAAGAAAATTCTTCAGCCAAGATTTCGGCTAGTCCAAGTCAATTTTTAAGCAAAGTGCATAACCAGAAATTGGCGCAAACATTTGTATATCATCCTTTCCATATTCAAAAGCTGTCTGAGACTCATTTGATTAAGCATAAAAATAACTCTGCGAATGCCATTAGAAAGGCTGATGAACATTCCACGTCTGGTCCCTTGAATTTGTATTCTGGAGATGCATTATTAAGTCACCACTAAATAGTTTCTCTTGTAAGAACCTGATCATGCTCTCTAGAGTCTGATGGAATTTTCATATTGAGTTTAGAAAGGTTTAATTTTTCTATTTCCATTCAACGGAAGGGAAACAGCTGGTAAGTTAGGGAAGGCCGGCACAGTTTATTCAGCTACATAGTCTCCACTGGCTTCTCTGGTTAAGAGAATATCTTTATTCCAAACAGGGGCCCCTGCCAAATCCCCTCATTAAAGTGAGTTGTGATTAGGAAAGAATAAATGACATTTTATTTCATACGTGGCTCCTTCCAAGCTTCCGTATTGTCCTTTAAGTTTTACCCTTATATGACTTGTCCTTGGCCTTGCATGTTTCTTCTCCCTGGAGGCTCTTCAGTGCAGGAGGTGCAAAGTTCTGGGCCAGTCTCGTAAACTACTACTGAGTATAGCATTTCCACATCTCCTCCTTGGGCTCCACTATTATCTGTTCATTTATTCATCCCACAGACACTAATTCTTATGCACAAAATGGTCTTTTGCACTTTAGACCCAAGCAGTCTTCTCTGAAGGTGATTTATTGGTTCAGAAATGAAAGTCCTATTTTGCTTCCTCAGATGTGTTTCTCTCTTCGTTGGGGCAGGGGTGTGCTTCTTCCCAGTCTCCAGAAAGACCAAAATACACCTTGCATATGGGAGAGTGTGTTCCAAATGTGGACAGATGATCCCTGATACAGTATTACTTGAGGAACTGGTTAAAAATATAAAGATTTTAGGGTCTCAATTTCCAGAAGTCCTGAACCAGTAGCTTTCTGAGATTTCTTCTGTGCAGCTAGCTTGATGGGCAGGGCCAGAGTGTTAGCACAGATTGTGGAACAGGATGACACATTGAAAAAAGCAGAATGAGAAGGCTTGATGGCCACAGGTGGGTATGGAATGGAGGAGAGAGGAGTCAAAGATAAACCATTTATACATATGTATTATTTCCTAGTTCACAAAAAGAATACTGCTCATTGAAGTAATAGACAAGCTTCCAGAACAGTTTTAATGAAACAAGACCAAACAATATTCGCTACATAATTCTTTGATTTCAAAAATACAAATTCCAAGTAGAATATACACTTTTTGGTTGACTGTAAGGAGTTTACTAAAGGTTGAAAGAAAGTAAAACTTAATGTTGTTTTTAACAAAGACCTTGACCTTTTTCTCTAGCACATTTAACCTATAGCCACAGAGGCAAATGGTTACACACACACACACACACTCAAGTAGGCATTCACTGTGGCTTAATTTTTATGTTTTGTGATTATAGATGAGAGTAAGTACTTTTACATGAATTTCAGGCATTTTGTTTGTTCACTTTCACAAGTTCTCTGTTTGTATCTTTGTTTACTTTTCTACTGGGTTGTTTGTATTTTTATATTGATTTATAAGGACTATGTTTAGATTCTGCATACTTTTTCCTGTTGTGTATATTAAAGCTAGTTAACCCTTCTAAGCTCAGTTTACTCAATAGGTAATCATGATTACCTGTGTTAACATAAAAATAAAAGGCCAAAGGGAGAGGCAGTATGTATTTATCTGAGATTAAAAAGGAAAAACAATAGCTATTCTGGAAGCACATATTTGGGCAGAAACCCAGATAATGTTCCAATCAGGAGACAAAGGCTGTGGAGTATTTATGAGAAAGGGAAGGGCAAGAATTATATCATCACAAGGAAGGCCTTTCTATAGGTTCATATAAGCTAAAATATTGACACTAATTCTAAACTCTGTTTTAAAATTTCAGTGCGATAGCCATCAGTCTGTTAGTCATAATATCTGCTGTTCTGTTATCCTTGCAAATTGTTCTTTGGCACACAGTGTTGCTTTAGGCCCAGTCCAAAGGTTATTTTGCCCTGCTTTAACATTCCAAAGGTTTGAGGCATAAGATATACAAGGCAGTTCCTTTGGGATGGTCACTCTGACCGCATTTTAAAGTAGCTCCATTTATATTATTTTTATACCTAATAGAGTCATTTTGAGGAGTAAAATACTTAAAGTTCTTCACGCAAAGCCGGGCACATGGAAATCCCTGAAGGAATGTTTGCTGCTGCTATTGTTTATATTTTTATTATCCTGACTTATAATCCTTGGCCCATCACACAATCCTATTAAATTTTTCTTAGTCCTTGACTCACTTCATTTATTCATACATTCTGTGAATTTTTATTGAGGACCTATTATGCTTCAGAGTCTGTGGCAGGTGCCTCCTGAGGTCGAGTGACAAACCAATTCCCGTGCACATGCGTAATACAGAACCAGTAAGAAGCACCATAGGGCAGGCTAAAGATACGGTGTTTCAGGTTTTTAGGATGGCCGGGGTGACCTCTCTTCCTTTTCACCAGAAACCTGTACAGAGTGAGAAAAATCCATGGGAATAGCTGGAGGGCAAGCCTTCCAGACAGAAGGTAGGAAGCGCAGTGGTTATAAGGCCGGAGTATACATTTGCCTTTGAGGAGCAGTGAAAGGCCAGAGGGATTGGGGCAGAGTGAGTGGACTGAAGGGGGGAAGTTCTGAGAGTGGCTAGCAACAAGTTCGCACCTGGCCTAGATGGCCACGGCAGGACTTTGGATATTATTCCAAGTGTGATGAGAAATCATAGAGGGAGGACTGTGAGCAGGGGGTGCCTTGATTTGATTTTCAGTCAAATGGACAGCTGGTTGCTATATTAAGAACAGACTATGGAAGACAAAGAGCAATGTATTAGTGGATGCCACAGGAAATTACCAGAAATTAGGTGGTTTAAAACAACAAAAATGGCATTCTTTCACAGTTCCGGAGGCCAGAAGTCCAAAATCAAGGTGCTGGCAGAGCCCTGCTCCCTCTGATGGCTCTGGGGAAGGATCTTTCCTTGCCTTCTTCAACTCTTGTGGCTCTTGGAGTTCTTTGGTTCGTGGTACCATATCTTTAGTCTCTGCCTCCACCTTGACATGCACGTCTCTCATGTGTCCCTGTGTCTCTGTGTCCAAATCTCCCTCTATTTTCTATTATAGACACAAGTCACTGGATTCAGGGCACACCCTAGCTCCAAGATGATTTCATTGTGGACCCTTAATTCATCACATCTGCAAAGGCTGTATTTCCAAATGAGGTCACTTTCATAGGTACTGTGGAGGGTTAGAAATTGAACATATCTTGTTGAGGGGCACCATTCAACCCACTACAGAAGTAAGGAACCAAATCAGAATTTTAGGAGAGCTTATGATGAGGATGTAAGTATGAAGACAGTGGGAAGTTTGACTTGGGATATATTTGTAAGAGAGGGTTGATGGTGTTTACTGATGAATTCAGTTTGGAATGTGAAAGAAAGGAAGACATCAAGAATGACTCAGATGTTTTATCTGAGCCATTGAGTGAGTAGTGTTAACATTTAGTGATCTAAAGAGAATAGCAAGTTGTGAGGGGCAGGCTTATGAAGACTTTTTCCGTTTACATTGATAATATAGCATAGAAATTAAGGGTAAGGCCTCTGGGTTCAGAAAGACCCAGGTTCACCCCTAGTGTTGTGCCTTGGGGCATGTTGTTGAGTCTCCCTGGACCTTGGAAATCCCACCTGCAAAATGGGTGTACTAGTAACATCTCCCTCATGAATTTGTTGGAATGGTTAAATGTGATTATATGTGAGATACTTAATAGTCTGTGGCAAACAGGCAGTACTGCTTCTGCAGATCTCATATATTTATTATTTTGTAAGGATCCTGCAAAATCCATTATTTCGTGAGGGTGTCCCTTGGATTGTACCATTCTCTGATGCTGGTATTGGTGTGATGGCTCAGGGAGACTGTGCAGCAGCGGCACGTGGGTTAGACTGGCAGGTGGAGACCCCCAGGTAGAGATCTCACTAAACTGGCCTCTGAGAGATGTCAACCGCTGTGGCGTGAGAACAGAGGGAAGGGAAGAAATAGACACAAACCTACAGAGGAAACTGCCAGAGACCTGGTGAGAAACCAACTGTGAGAAAAGACAAAGTTGTCTGACTTCCCAGTTCTGGAACGTTGGAGCAGAGTTGACAGACGTAGCAAAGCCAAAATATAGAGTAGCCTTGGGAGGGGGAAGGGCACATTCGGTTTAAATTCACCAAGTCGAAGCACTGGCAGTACTAGAAGCTAGGCATCAGGTGGTTTCATGCCAGGTATGCAGCAAGTGCTGAATCGTTGGTAGATCTTCTAGGTCAGCATTGTCCAAAAGACATGTAACGAGAGCCACACACACAGTAACCCGTGTGCCATTTTTTTAAAATTTTTATTTTAATTGTTGATCTTGTACAGTTTTCTGTCTTTTACTCCCACCCCAGCCCTCCCCACCTCCATCCCACTTCCACCCCCCCCCCCCAGTTTCTGTCCATGTGTCTTTTATACTTGTTGCTCTAAACCCTTCCCCTTTCCCCCTGAAATTCCCTCCCCTCTCCCCTCTGGTGACGGTCAGCCTGTTCTCAATTTCAGTGTCTTTGGTTATATTATGCTTGTTTGTTTGTTTTGTTGATTAGGCTCCTGTTTAAAATTTTTCTAGTAGTCACATTAAAAGAGTAAAAAGAAAGAGGTGGGATTAACTTTAATATAGTATACTTAATACCAAGATATTATCACTGCGACATGTATTAATTATGTTATGTTTCTTTTCATGCCAATTCTTTGAAATCCAGTATGTATTTTTCACCTATAGCATAGCCAAATTTGGACCAGCCATATTTCAAGTACCCAGTAGTTGCCGTATTAGGCAGTATAATCCTACGTGGCAGTGATTGGCAGGCAGTGGATGATAATGACTAAATTTCAGAAGAGAGGTCTGTCTGGGTTATCTGCATGGAGGAAGAAACTGGATGATAGGATGCAATTTGTAAGGGAAAGAATGCTAGAGGAGAAGGGAACCCAAGGCAGAATGGGGTATTAATTCATTTTGTAAAGGTGCGACTTCCCCATTAGATGGCCTGAGAAATGAGCTGAATGGTAATGATTCAGTTTATGTTTTCTCATATCGCCTTCTTATTTTCTTTACTACCTGCAAGTACCTTGTTCATGTATTTGTTTATTGTTTTTCTCCCTCTTACTATAATGTAAGTCTATTTTGTTCTTGACTGTATTTCCCGCGTAGTATCTCTCATATTAAGACTCAATAAATACCTATGGGACAAAAACCAAATCTCTGCCTTTAAAGCATTTACAATATGGTTGCCAGGCGAGGGCTGCACGGAGAAAAGATAAACTATGATAGATTAGCAGAGAATGAGATTCCTGATGGATTGTGTTGCTAAGGTGGGGCCCAGAAGTTAAGAAGAGAGAAAGAGCCATGGTGTTTGTAATACCGTGGAAGGAGAGTTGGGATACGCACTACATCTGAAACGGTGGCTAGCTTTGGGATATTTGGAAAGAAAGGGCTTAGGCAAAGGTGGGGATGCACGTGAACAACTTAGTTGTAATATGAGTAGATACTGGGAAAATGTAAGATTTCAGATTGGGAAAATAGCCACTGAAGTGTGAGATGGTGTGCTAAGCAGAATTTTAAGAACGGTATATAGAACGGATCGGAGAGGGGAAAGCTGGTAAGCCGTTCCTGCAACGGCTTGAAAAAGTGGTGAGGTTTGAACTGTAGTGACACTTCGGGGGCTAGGCAGGAGAAGAGAGGTGCAAGATGTTTGAATGAAAGCCTCAGTAGATTGTGTTTTGGAACAAATATGCATTGGATGGTCAAATGTGTTGCTAAGGATAATGCCGAAGTTCTGAACTTGGTTGACGGTGATGGTGCCATAGACCAAAAGCTCTAAATGGTAAATAAATTCCTTTCAGGAGTGGAGGCTGAGAGAGGAAAATGAGTTGAAGTCAAAGTGGTGGAAGATATCCAGATGGAAATTTCCAGTAAGCTTTCGGATGACTGAGGGATTTGGAGAATTGTAGGCTCTTTCCAAATCTTCTGTTCTTTTTGCCTATATAGAAAGTGTTTACTTCTTGTGTTTCCCTGTGGCTCTGTTGATTACATTCTTATGTGTGGTTTGAAGCTCCTCTGGCTTCAAACCTATATTTGTTTTGGGCATGTTTGGAGTAGAGTGCTAACGAGGCCAAGGTCATGGGTTTGATCCCCAGAAGGACCAGATAGTTTCATGGAGAGGACACTTGGGTTCCGTGGTTCACAGACTTCACCCTTAATCCATCTACTTGTCTCTAAACAATGCGGTGTTGGTCCCAAGTGGGTCTAGTGAAAAAGTGTGAGTAGTTGTGTGCAGTCCATTAAAACTACTGGAAGAATGACTCCAAGTGGTTTCGTTTGGGTTACTTCTCCAAGAAACTTTGTCTACCTTCCTCCCTTCGCTTGAGGGGCAGACACTACATTTCCAGAGACAGTATCCTGACCAAACTCTCTTGTTCGTGGCCACCCACATCTGCTTTTTTACATTCATTTACTTTTCAGTTGAAAAGCAATGGGATGATTCAAGAGCATGTCGTTCTCGGTGCAGCTGTCTGCTTGTAAATGTTGGAGTGTTATCGGTTTGAGTTTGAGCACTGACTTACTACTATTGTACACATCAACCCTGGAGAGCACGCGTGTTGTCCAAAAGACTCCCTCAGCAAGCCTTTCACTGAGAGATTGCCCTTATCAGGCTGCAATGGCTTGCTGCATATTCTTATTGGGAAAGGCAAGTCTGGACTCTGAATTCTTGCAAGATGGTCATACAAGGATATAGCATAGACTGTGTTGTATTGAAAACAGTGAGAGTGTCTATAGACCAGCCCTAGGACAACCCACAGAAGGCACCTTCCACATAAGCACAACGTCGGCAGCATTTTCTGGGATAGCATCTGAAGTCTGTTTCTGTGGGTACTGCATTTTCAAAAATCAACCATAGAGCTTCTCAGATTGCTTCTCCAGTTGGCTGGTACACTCCTGGGTTCTGCAGGAGGAACCCCAGAGGGGATTTGGAATACTGTTGTGTACATATTGAAAGATTCAAAGTAGATCATCTTGAGAAGGACTTGAAAATAGGTTCATTTTTTTTTTTCTTTCAGGAACCTAGGTGCTTGCCACATCAGGGATAATTGTAATATTTGACATGATGGAAAAATTTAAAGGCTGAGGATCATTAAATATCATTTAATAGATTGCTAAACATAACAGTGATGACTTAGAACATATTCTAAGCCCTTTGAACAAAGGCTGAACGTATTTGGTATGGAACAAATATGACTAAAAGGCAGAATAACTAAAGTTATATGCTGATGACTTCAGCAAAACTGGTTGAAAATTACTGGTGTTTGGGTGTGCATAACGACAAACAAGTGATTTATTTGCATTGTTTCCTCAAATTAATTATATTGACAAGATTAATTATTTTGGTATTGTAGGGGGATAGCCTGAACCCATCATATCAAAATTATTTTATACAGAAAATTTGTAGCTCTCCTGGCTAGGCTGGGGCGAAAAAAGAGAAAGGATCATAGTGACACAGTAAAAAAATAAAATAAAATAAAAAGCTAGACTTGAAGTTTTATATTGCCTCTATGGTGCAAGGATTTTTAGGTTCAAACAGTACTTTTCACCTAAGTCTTTGCTAAGTCTGGGTCAAATTAGGGGAAAATGTGGTCATTTGGTGATTTCCAGGAGAGTTGAGCCCGTGACTCAGAGTGTACATAGAACAGGGTGTGACAAAACCAATGGAGAGGATGCTACCTTCGGGTGTTGTAGAGCCTTAATTAATACTTGCTTTTCTAATGATAACAATTGAAGTAGTGCCAATAAATATCAGGAACCACACTGAACAGGAGCTGGTCAACAGACCAGTGCTGGACTGTGCTTTCATCTAGTCATAGAGAAACCAAAATGATGAAAAGAATAGACTCCGCCAATGTGATCTGTTTTCACAGAGCTAATTTATTACCTTTAAGACACTGCCCTTTATTTTAAGATATAGCCATGCTGTGGAATGAATTCCCTTGTGATGCCATAATGGTGATGGCTGATTTTTTAAAAATGCCCTTACTTACATATGATCTCACCTTTAACAGGAAGCTAATCAACAAAACAAAGAAACAAGCATAATATAACCAAAGACATAGAAATTGGGAACAGGCTGAAAGTCACCAGAGGGGAGAGGGGAGGGAATTTCAGGGGAAAAGGGGAAGGATTTACAGAAACAAGTAAAAAGGACACATGGATAAAAACTATGGGGGGGTGGAAATGGGAGGGAAGGGCTGGGGTGGTGGGTTGGGGTGAGAATAAAAGACAGAAAACTGTACAAGATCAACAATTAAAATAAAAATTTAAAAAAAAAATGCCCTTACTTTAGCCAAATAAAGATTTTGCCAGCTTATATCCATTTCTTGCAAATGTCATTACTATTATTATTGCAAATATTGCTATTTCGAGAAATCTAGAAACCTAGGAACTATTGCATGATAATGCTTAATCTTCAAATACCATATGAAGGAAAAGATATTATTACTATTGTTGCCATTTTATAAAAGAGGACACTGAGGCTCACAGGAGTTATTTTGACTTGTTTGAGCACCCAGCTGGAAGTGCCAGGACCATACCACAGACCTGTGTCTGCTTGATTTCGGTGCTCAGGCTTCTTACCATGACGTTATTCTTGTGGCTATTACTTAGGGCCCAGGAGGGGAGCAGAAATCATCCTAGGTATTTGGAACAGGGTATTCAATACAGGTGATGGAAGGGATGAGTAGACAAATAAGAGAAAGGAGTCAACCAGTGATGAACGACATCAGGAAGTCACTACCATCCCTTGGCACAGAGAGACACAGAGCGGAGGTGGTGCTCCCATCAGAGAAAAACCATCCGGATGGATGGGGGACAGGGTGCTGCTCACAGGGGTGGGGGGAAGGGACCATGGAGGGAGGAACTGTGATTACTGCCAAAGATGCTGCTTGGGGCAGCGAGAGAAAAGGGCGGAAATACCCTACTTTCTTCCTTCCTCCTGCACTTGCCTTTCTTAGTGCCTCCTATTAGGCAAACCTGCCCAAGAAGCGGAGAACACAGGGGCTGGAGAATGTAGTTCCTTGTGAAACGGAGCAAGGAAGGAATGCTGGGAAATAGAGAAAAGCAACTGATGAAAGCAAACAGATAAACAACTAGTATATTCCAGTAGAAATAAGGATGGCATTATTTCACTGTCCCTTTTACTATGGATGCAGCAGGCAAGATACCAGAAGAGAATTTGCAATCATTTGGCTGGGGTGGGGGGGGTGGGGCGATCAAAATGTTTCCATTTCCAAATGACTTTTAAAGCAGAGAGAGACCGAAGAAATAAGGAGAGAAGTTGGTCTTTGAGTGGGTAACCCTATCTTTGAGAGCTTTAGGTTCTGCCAGGGTGGCTGAATTCGGAGCTCCGGGCCCAATCAGGGGGCACCACAGTCCTGGGTATCAACCCTGTTAGTGTTGTCTCCCTTGGAACAGTCTCTCTTTCTTTCCCCCTCTTTCTCGCATGTTAGAGAGATTTGGGGTTGGAGAGGAGAGTGCCATGGGTGTGAGGTGAAGTGAGGGGCCAACCACAGCACTCGTATGGAGAAATAGACAAACAGAGACCATGACACCCTCGCCCCGCAATTTCCATTTAGAGGGAGATTCTCCTCACTGTTCTCTCTGGAGGAGGTGGGGGGCTAAGCAGGAGCCACTGAGTTAAAGAAACAAAGTTGCATTAGGAAATCATAGGACAGTTGCTCAATGTTTTACTTTTCTAGTAGTAAACCATTAAAAAGAGAAACCTCCCTTTTAAGGCCACATTTCCTACTTCACTTAAAATCTAAGGTCGAATTTTACTTCTGATGTGCTGCTGCAATTGTCTCCAATCCAATTTACATCTGTTTTTGTTTTTAGTGATTGCTTTATTCTTTTCAAAATCATCTCATCCCATCACAGGGTGAAGGAAAGAACATTTAGAAACCAGATGTTGTATTAACCATAACCATTATCCTTTATTGGAGCCCGAGGAGGTTTAATCTCTGTTCATAAACAAGGTGAGAAAGACACCAGCTTTCGGCTCCACTTCACACTTTAAGATGCCTCCCTGAGAAGAGGGCAAAAGCTCTTCCCTCCACCTGTCATCCGTCACCCAGGGAGGATCGTAACTGGTGTGTGTAGATAGCCCAGCGGTTCAGCTCTATCAGACCCAAAGCTCCCCTTTGTATAATGAATATTTTACGATCAACCCTTTAATGTCCCAAAGTGAAATTCATAGATAATACTGGCATATATGGTTTCAACAAAAAGCAAAATGAGGCCTGAAAAGTAATATCAGGGAGAAGTAAAATGAAAACTGTTTATAATAAAATAACATGCCTTACAAGACAGAAATCCTCAGGCACAACTCTGCTTGAGAATGAGATGAAGTACTTGGTCAGATGTTCATCCCTACATGGCGAATCCTGGATGTGACAGCTTTCAGCAGACTGACGCCGGTGGAGAGCGGAGAGATTCAGTCAGCTAACCTTGCCATCCATGACTTTTTTTCTGCATCAGCAGACAGCACTTGATAAAGTTCCAAATGAAAGAAAGCAACCACCTTCCCCTTGATTTAATGGGGCAATTATATTCCTGGAAAATCCAGCTTCTATTGAAATCATGAAATGAGTTTATAAATTAATTCGAGTTATATTCCAGGCTTAGGTGATTATAAATAGGTTTGTCGTCTACGTGAAATGTCTGGAGCCCTAACCCCTCCTCTGTGAACACCAGCAATGCCCTCCTCAGTCATTGTGAATGACAACCCCAAATGTCCCTGCACCTTTTCAAAATACCATTAAGGGCTAGCATGGTACCCATGGGGACCCTGAGGAGCGGATGACTAAGGCCTTGTTGAAGGGTAGGGATATAGGAACATGGGTCTCATGAAGCTCACTCCGCGAGTCCACAGTTTGGTCTGTGGAAACCCTGATTCAACCGTGTCTCTTGAGACCGCATATTGGGGTGTAGTGGCCAGGACTTTTGGAAAGATTCTTTATGATCAACTTCTAGCTTCACTTATGTGGAAAGGTTTATTTCTGGGCTGTATAAGGACCCAAGACATACCCTTTCTCACTGAGGTACCTTGAGATTGGTTTACCATAGGATGTCACACGTGGGACCTGAGGGGCAATGGGTGGCAGGGAAAACCTGGTTAGAGACATGGGTTATGGAGCAGAAATGCTTATTTATCTTAGTAATATCATATTCAAAAATAGCTTATCACTCAAAGGTGCCATTAGCTATAAATCTGCCTGTAGTATGTAAAACCAAATTTGAACAAAAACGTATTCATCAGAATATGGAACTGTTCCTACAACTGGCTAGGAAAAATGCAGGTTTTGATGCCCTTAGACCCAGATTCCAGCCTGCCTCGACTGTTCGTGACCTTCAGTAAGCTCTGTCTTTCAGCCTCCATCTCCTAATCGGTCAAACTGGGTTCATAATAGTGCCTGACACATAGAATTTCTGTAAGGACTAATGGGATAATATAAACAAACCACCTGGCATAGTGACTGATCCATAGTAAGTGCTTGGCAACTATTAACCATCATTCTTGTTGGGGTGTGGTGACAATTATCACTCATGCATATCTTACAGAGAAAAAAATAGTGTCCTGTTCAAAAGAGGCTGTGTTTTGACTTGGATGACCTTGAAGGAAGACAGAATTCCTCTTAGGGTCAAAATTGCTCTTCTGTTTAGGAAAAAACACCTTTCCCCCTTATTCGGTATTAAAAGGTGAGTAGGGCCCTGCCCCTTCCCCCACACCAAGTGAAGCTGTGGTAGGGAAAGATTTCTCTGTATCAGAAGGTAGCAGGCCCTTCTTGCAAAGTTCTTTGTAAGAGAGAGGATGAAGGGTTGGCTAGAAAGTAATTCCTGGGAAAGTTTGCAGAAGAGAAGAAGGGATCTTACTAAGATGACAGGAAGCAAATGAGCAGCCAGAAATTCCTTCGTGGAATTTAGTAACAGTGATGGCTTGGCACTGGCAGCCATACTGTGCCCTGTACTTATCTGCCTTCCCACTTTGTCATCCACAAAACCTTCTGTGAAAGGCTGTACCCTGATTCGCTTAGTGTGGACGGATAAAAAGGGAAGGGAGAAAAGTATTGTCCAGGCTAGAGGGTATGGAGAAGCAATGCATTTGGAAATTCATGGCCTTGGGAGGCAAGATGCTGAGCACAGAGAGGATGAGATGGCTCGAGAATGTTAGTCCTGGGGTGAACCCCAGAAACTTTGAGGGAATGAAGTTGGCAGTGATGGTGAGCTGCATGAGAGAAAATAAGAAAGAAAACTCCAGCATTGTTGTGAGTTACCTAAAGTCAAGCACAAAGCTTGTGAGCCTTTATTTTACAAATAGCTCACAGAGGGTTTAAGAAAAGGAAAATAAAATGAGATGCTTTTAAACAAAAAGGAAATTGTTAATCTTTCCATGTTGTGTTCTACAAATGCTGCTGTGAGTTTGATATTCACAGTATCTATTCAGTAAAAAAACAGGTTTATTGAAATAAAAACTCAACGCTGAGAGATCACATTCTTATAAAATCTCTCAACATGGAAATGTATGAAATGCTATTTGTATATCACATGTGCCATATATATGATAGAAAATCTTTCCCAGATGTTTTGTGTCATGGATTATAACTCATTTTTGGAATGAGTTATAGGAATGGGGTCAGTTACTTAAACCTGCTTTATTGTTAATGAAGACATTTTACAATTCATGCATCTCATATAGTTTGTACAAGTTCTTTGAAGCATATTTGTTTTTACATATAACCTGGAAATTCTATAAGATATCTCCATTCTGGTGTATGATTAGTTTTATTTTTCTGGGTAAGTTTTCATGTTTATTTGTTGCAATGACTTTAATTAATAAAAATGCTATATAACAGTAGAATTCTTCAGGAATGACACATTACACCAACATTGTCCCAAAGAACGAATTAATCAAACATGATTAATTTTAATGTAATTACTAAAGAAAGATATATAATTTTATTATGACGCTCTAGCCATACATTTTCAAAATATGCTTATTAAACAGTAAATGTAAGATAATGATTCAGTTAGTTACATTTTTAGAAGTCATTAGGATTGATATTCCTCTGCCATAAATGAATAATAATTTCAAATACAATCAGAGTTAATTTAATAAAAAATATGATTTTGAACTAAGACATAATGAACGACCAATCATTATTTTCTGGTTCCAAAGTAGCAGGGCAAATTAATTCAGTGTCTGTAAGTTTATTTATCACTCTTAGCCTATAAGTGTGATAAAAGCATATGAATGTGATGTAATCCCATTTGTCATAGTTTATTAACCCTCTTAGTAAAAAGAGATATGACGTGGTGTTTGGGGCCCTTATGTAAACTGAATATAAGCTGCATGTTTGAAAGGTTTTGCTATTTTGAATAGACATATTAAGGATACACAGACACAGATAAGAGATGTGAGTAGACAGCTTGAGGTTTCAGAGTCCCTCCTGCAGTGTGTATAGCAGCAGGTACAAGATAAATATCCAAACAAAATCAGATTAAGGGATTAACAGAAGTGGTTTTGCCAAGGGTGAGTGAGTGGGGCCAGTGGGTGGCTTGGAAGGGATTTGTGAGTCCTGTTTTCATTTTTCCTACTTTTACAACAATGCATTTTGGGCAAAAGAAAATGGACAATGTATAATGTTAGGATACAGTTAACCTGGGAAATTAAAAAAGGGCAGATTCTAAGGATGGTGAAAGGCCATTTTGGAGGTGATTCTGCAGGGGTTAATTAAGAGGAACTCTATCTCCTCCATGTTAACTCATATTTCAAATGGGCAGTGATATTTGGACTTTTGTGTTCCCTTTTTTGAATTAAAAAAATTGTTTTTCCCCCTTGATAGGCCTTATAGATGGCAGCTGAAGAATGGAAAAGGAAGGACCATGTTTAAAATCAATACATAATCATAAATTAAGAGGCAACATGTAAAATGTGTTTTTAAAGAGGTCCCTTTAATTCTAGGGCTTCAGGTTGGCCTGTCCTTTATCAACTTTTGAGGCTGATACTAAATGAATAAGGACTAGGAGGAATAAAGACAGTTTCAAAAATTCTCTGGACCTCTGTCTTATCTGTGAGAGGTTTCCCAAAAGAAGTACTATTCCAGATAGGACTTGGCTATTTAAATTGATATCTTTATCTTGTACCATACGCACTTAAAGCTTCAGACAGTCTTCTCATCTCCCTTTTCTTAAAAAAAAAAAAAATAGAAGTCATACAAAAAAGATATCTATGCATCAGTTTCTAATACCTAACTGGAAAGTCTTCTAGAATATTAAAATATCAATAAGCAGATATGTATTATAGGATTAAATACTAGCATTGAAAACAAACAAACAAACAAAGAAACCAGAAACAAGGAACCAACAAAATTTTCTTCTTGTTTTTGCCCCCTCAGATTCTGGACTTTATGATCATTGTAGGAGAGGGATATAAAGAATCACAATTCTTCTATTCAAAAATTTAAAAAATTTAAAGTAAATGATGCCATAATGATGCATAAGTCAGACTTATCTTTTGAAAACGTTGCTGGGAAAGCCCACGTGATTTGAGTGGGAAGGTTCTTTCTCATGAAGAGAGCCCAACAGGATCTGTCTCTAATAAATTAGTACAGTCTTTTAAGATTAAAAATAGCAAAAACATTTTAAATAGTCTGATTATAGTTTCAACACGTCAAACATACATTTCTATCTAGCCTATAGTTTTAAAGAGTCTATGTGGGTGTAACTTATCATCCCTCATTCCAATATGAAAAAAGAAGAAAGAACCAAGTCATTTTTGAATACTTAGATATTCATAAAGACTGTATAAAATAGAAATCAAAAACAAAAAAATCTTCACAGATTGTTAGCCATCTCTTTCAACAATTTCTCGTAAATTCTTCTCTTTCTTTAACAGTAGGTAACCCCCATCTCAAAAGCAAATGCTTTCCAACATTTCCCAATGAGATCAGTGATTGCTTTTAATGGGAGCTATTGCTCTTTGAGATGTTTAGATAAAGGGAGAATATCTTTTATAAACTAATAAATGCCAAAGATTTACTCAAAGAGGTGTGGCAGAAGCTATTTTTAGCAGGTGAATCTATGCATTTTTTTTCTCTTTGTTTTTATTTTCTCCACTTACTGAGTATCTGCTTTAGAGCAGAGAGCACCAAAAAAGAAAAAAAATCAATACGTAATGTAATCATTTGTTTAGTTCTGCCATTTGCCTATTAGGTATTTGCCCCCCCCCCCTTTATATTCCATGCTCTGATCAAGGTGTTCAGATTGGGTAACATAGTGCTGAGTTTGCTGAGTTTGAGAGCCAACAAAATAATGGAGCCTTCTGATTCTAAACAATTTCCATCTTCTGCCCCTACACCCCCAAACTCACAATTTGGTGAACAGTCTGCAACTTGTGATAAAAAGTTGAAAGGTGGTGGTGACTAGACCAAATGCTGCCTTATTAAGCCATCTAGCTATAGAATTGTTGTTTTTATACTTTAAAAAAATATGTCTATGCTTTCTTTTTTTTCTTTTTTTCCTTTTTTTTAGTCAAGTACTTTCTTAAAGAAACAATAGCACCACATTGGCATAGCTGGCCAAACAATAAATGGGAAAGCAAAACTGTACTACATCTTCCATTTTAATCATACTCCCAAGTGTGTAAACTAGTAACAGAAACCCTGGAGCCACAGGGCATGAGATGCTTTCATCCACATGAACAGTGACGTCCCCCAGAGGGGAAGGACTCTTAGGGAGGCCAGCCTTTTTTTTTTTTTTTTTTTTAATAAAAATCTTTCAAAGAAGTGATTTTTTTCTTAGTATTGCATTGGGCTCTGAGTGTGTGTGTATGACGGACGTGTTGGGAGAGTTTTTCTCTAGCTCTAGAAGAGTGGATTCTGATGGAAAAATGCGTTAGCCTTTTCAATAGAGCCTCCTCCTCTTAAACTGTTTCATCAATGCCATTATACCATTTGGGGAAATGGGAACAAAAATCTGAGTTAGGTATTCTCTGTCATCACTTAAATGACAAGCCTATGAATTGAAAGCTAATTCTTACTAATATTTATGACTGTTTCATGAATATCTTGAAATTGCTTCACTTTAAAATTCCAGAGCAAAGCTTATACAGTTTTTAGCTTTGAACTTTTAGTTGCTCCCTTTCTGTCCATCCTGGGTCATTCCGCTGTAGGTAAACTGACTTGGAGTTTACAATTGTCTCCTAGTTTTAATTCATTTGAAAATAAGATAGTGGGTTAGTATAATGATTAGTTAATTTTTAATTAGATGATTTATACTACAGTTGGAGAGGATTATGTATTGGGAAAAGTTAAGAAAGATGATGTCTTTGCCTATTTAAGCTTTCCTCACTGGAGCATTTGGACTGTGAATAGAATTATTAAGTCAATCAAGTAAGTCATAGACACTCTTAGAATTATCCTGTCCAACTAGATCTGGAAACCTTTAGGTCAGCCTAAGATTGCATAAAGTGTTACCGGGAGTTAGTAACTTAAAAAGGTATACTCTGGGAACGAAAACTAAAAATTAGAAGTGCCGTTTTGAGAAGGGCGGTGCAGCACCTTGCTCCACAGAACCCATACGTCTGGAAAACAGATGGAGGCTAAAAATGACCTCTAGTTTCTTTTACATCTGTCCGTGGTGGTCAGAACATTGCTCAGCATGCCCGGGATGCTCAATCCAAACAATGCTGTGGACTGAGCGTTAAAGTACTTGTTGGCTGAGCAGGGGCACCCACCAAATACACCTTCTTTTTGCATATGTTCTGAATTCCAGGAAGTACGTATGTATGTATTTTTATTTCTGGCCTCTGAACCTTGAGGTGAACCAGTGGGATGAAAACTAAAGATGTCATTTTTGTTTTCCATATATATTTTCCAATAATAATCAAACCTGGTTGCTTTTCATCCAAAAGTTATAGGAAAGATAAAAGATCCAAATGGTGGGTGATTCATTGTTCTAATAAGAAAATCTTGGTACATAGACAGGAAACATTTTTTAGGTCACTATGGGCTTGTCATCACCATTGGGTTTTCTTGATAGCAATTTTTAGTTAAACGGATAAGACAGGGAGGCCTGGGGGCCACTCTTCTAGGCAGACATGAGGGAAAATTTCTACTTGCGAAGGAAATTGTTGCTTCTCAACTAGCAACTCTAGTCAAGCATATTTTAACAAAGAAATTAAAAAATATATATGTATATAAATATATATACATATGTGGCCAAGGATAAAAGCAAAATTTATCAAAGAAAGGAACCATAATTTTTATTAGATATTATTTTGATAGTTGAAATCTTGGGCCATTTTTAATATTGCCTAAAAAATGAATACCTGTGTTTTTCAAAATGAACTGAGTATCATTTATAGTATTAAAAGAAGTATTATTAGATTTCTAGTAACTGCTTGGAACACTCAGTGAGTGTTAACAAATTGAGTAATCACCCTTTTGTTGGTAAAAAATCTTTTCGTTTTTCTTCTTTTTTCTTTTCCTTTCCTTTTGCTTTGTATTTATAAACCCAAATGCAGAATTCAAAATCAAGTTGTTAGTCCAATGTCTCTAACTTATTTTGAAAATATTTTAGAAGAGATCAAGCTGCTAGCTTTTCACAACTAGCTAGCTGGGTACATAATTGGATAGCTTTACTGACAAAAATTAGCATGTTGGGAACATTAGGCTAATCAGTTTTCTAGCTATGCTCTACATGTGTTGTTTATAGAATTCCTTGCATCCCAGCAACTCAAAGGCTCTGAATTTGCACCTTCATAGCAACCCAGGATAATAATCTGGAGCTTTATCTTTTTAATCCTCATACCACCCCTGTGAGGTAGGTAGATGACGTATTGCCCCATTTTGCAGATGAGGAAACTGAGGCACAGAGAGGTGAAGTGACTTGCCCAAGGTCACAAAGTGGTGAGTCCATGGCCGAGTCGGCAGATGTTTGCTCTTCAGTGAGAAAAAGAAACCAGGGCTGTTGAACTCCTAGCCTTCTGTTTTTCCCACTCCTTGCTGGACTCGCCAAACAAATTTGCATCGGTGGACTTTGTGTCTTCAGTTTCTCTTGGAAGGCATAATCGGGGGTACTTTGCCTTCTTTCCCAGGTGGGTGGATTATTAGTACCCTTCCCCTCTGTGTCATCTCTGGGTCCAGGCATCCTCTTTTGTTTTGCTTTCACCTTTTACCGTTTCGGCCAGATTCTTTCATATAACAAACTACAAAATAGCACCATTGTCCTAAAAAAGAGAGTTTTACATACTGTTTGATATATCCGGTATTGTTGATATGTGAAATTTACATAGTGCTCTATATGGAAAAAATTAAGAGGGAGAAGTTGCTAATTAAGTCGCACACTAACTCATCATTTGAAGGAACTGCTGAGAGTTTGAGACTTTCTATGCTTAACACATACATTTAAAAATGTTTGGCCTCAAAGTTGCAACTATTTGCATTTTTAAAGCAAGATGTGGAAAAATAAAGCTTTGTGTCTAAAATAAAGGCATCCAACTTATATTTGGTATAAATGCCACAGATAGAATCTCGTGGATTGAAA
Organism: Glossophaga mutica; assembly: GCA_039655065.1. Lineage (NCBI taxonomy): Eukaryota > Metazoa > Chordata > Mammalia > Chiroptera > Phyllostomidae > Glossophaga > Glossophaga mutica. Next base: position 15,145,303 of record CM077304.1, on the reverse strand, counting down.
ATCGGTATGCCACTTGACTGCTTGCTGCTGCTATGGCGGAGGCCAAATTTGGCAAATGTAACGGTGATGAAGGGGGATGGATGGAGACAGACCAGCGAGGTCATCAGATACTGTAAAACAAACAACCTGTGTTGTGTAGAAAGAAGTGCAAATAAAAAATTAATAAACCACTTAGATAAGACTGCTGAATGAATGGCTCCAGTAGCCAAGATTCAGAGACAAATTTAGTGCAATTGGATCTAGACAACACCCATGCATTTGTGGCTCTTGAGAGGCAGGGACTAAGATATATATATATATATAGATATAGATATATAGATATATTTTTTCTTTATAGAACATTATTGATAAAGGATTAACAGCAATCTACCAACTCCAGGACCATTTTTTTCAAGGTGCAAAGCTTTTAACAATCACTTCTAAAGACAATGTTTGAAATGTTTACTTGTGTATTTCATTGGGGGGAATGCTTGTTTTTTAAAATGTTATCAAACTTTTTTTTTTTTTTTTTGGTAGATTTTCTGGTGCTTAACAGGTAACTCATGCACAGCAAAGGACCCTGCTGGTGGCATGTCATTCTTCACTCTTCACGAAGGTCTTCCTACATTCTGTAATTCTTATTTCCTGAATTCCCTCTACTTGCGTTCTTCAAATGTACTTCCTAAAAACAAGAGAGAAAAAGTGACATTAACTTGGGGAAGTTTTATATACCTTACCCATCATCTACTTCTAACATTGAGTCTCAACCTTTTATATCTTATGCCTTACCAGTCAACCTAATAGACAGCTTGGGCCAGGTTTTTCCAAGAAAAACGTATTTAAGGATGTAGGCTTTTAGCTAAATCTCACTGAAGCTACTTCTGTGTGCCCCTGGTGGCATGGGGACCACAGATCGCTTTATAACCGTGCAAACATGTGTTTCTATTCATCTGCTGCTATCACAGATTTATGCATAGAAAGGAGATCCTGAAAAATCCAGTCTCTTGGTTGGTAGCATCTTTTCCTAGTGAGGAAAAAAAAAGTCATATTTTGGGGTTATCATCTGTTGTTTTACTGCATTTGCTATGTTTTCATTTTTGTCAAAAGAGGATATTTCTTTTCTATGTCTTCCTTTTTGCCCTTTGGAGAAAGACATAGTTTTAGAAGTAGAAGATTGGGAAAAATTGTAATTGATTTGGAGTCTGTGGCATCACAGACATGCTGACAAAGTTTTTACCTTGTAGGGTTAAGGATTAAAGACTTAAAACATCAAAGAACTTATAATAGGTCTGGCATGTGCAAGTACTACATAAGTACCATCATCATCATCATCATCATCATCATCATCATCCATCTTACTCCTTTTACTATCAGTATTTTATTTTTATTGGAAAGTAACCATTCCTGGACTAAAATTCCAGGGTTCCTTGCTTTGGTGCTACCATTCACTCATCAACAAGCAATGCTTTCGTCCAAGGAATACTGCATCTTACTTAGAACGGAAGCTCTATGATAGTAGGGACTTGGCTGTTCGGTCAGTTACAGCCTATGTTTAGAATAGTGCCCAGGATTTTGCAGGTGTTCAGTACGTAGCTATAGAATGAATTAAATATATGAACAAATGAATGTTTTATAATCAAGTTATTATACTTTTCTTATAGTTATTTTATACTCAAATATATTTAAACAGCAAAGCTTATTTAGATACATAAGACAGGAAATAAAACCCAGGAGGAAGTGGCATTTGCATTCATTAGCATTACGTGCTTCTTCTCTTGGTTTCAGCTCTGGCCCGGAGGCCCTTCTAGGAGAATGTAATGGGTAATTGTCGGTACAGAGCAGGGTTTAAAATCCACAGTGGCCCTTTATCTGAGAACAGGTTTCCGTCAAGACCAAAAACAATAGTTCTTTCCACGGTGGCTGGAATCTCCAAATTCTTCCTTCTGGCTAAGGTAATCACTCACTCAATCATTGTTAGGAGCTTACAGATCATTGTAAGGGACCCTTACGTTTACTTGGACATGATGCCTGGAGAAGATGAGAAGCTGGGGCAGAATCAACTACTAGTCCTTGGGCTAAGGCCCATGGGGATTTGGTTATTTTTCTTTATGGTTTTTGACATTTATTTTATTTATAAATTTTTATTTTTTTAAAGATTGTATTTATTTATTTTCAGAGAGAGGGGAAGGGAGAAAGAGAGGGAGAAAAACATCAATGCGTGGTGGCCTGTCAACGCGCCCCTACTGGGAACCTGGCCCACAACCCAGGCATGTGCCCTGACTGGGAATCAAACAGGCAACCCTTTGGTTTGCAGGCTGGCACTCAATCCACTGAGCCACACCAGCTAGGGCTGGTCATTTTTTTCTAACACATGTTTTTCAGCTCTACCTGGAATATTGGAGTTATCACCGAGTCCTTCATAAAAGCCAGTTAGTACTTTGTAAGTTAATGGTCAATATCCTATGGTGACTGAATAGAAGGAAGATGGCATCATTGTGTAAAAATGCTTATTAAGATATCTAGCTCAGGGGCCACTGAAAAAAGCTTATCGAAAGAAATTGGTCATTTGTATGATAGCGTGAAATGCCATTGTTTAAAATCCTGGCACTTCCCCAAATATCATAAACCATTTATTAAGCCCACTTAATACGTATTTCTTGCTGAATAAAGCATCTACTGTTAAACTACGAGTAAATTTGTATTCCTAATCTTACATCTTACTTTACTTTCTTAGAGGAGTTACTCAGAAAAATGGCAGAAATACATACGGGGCCACATAGTAGGATCACTGTCACCCCAAACACCTTGAAGCGTTTCTGTTCAATTCTCAGCAAACCCTGCTGATTAGGTATGTGACAATCGAAACTCCAAACAGTTATTATTAAGGTTACTTACCTCTCTACCAAACTACTGACCAAATTAACAAGTCTAAAAATATGCTAATTTGAGTTTTACCTTTTTCTGTTTAAGAGGTATACCAACTTAGAGGAAAAAAAGATATTTCTAAAGCTGTGGAAAATACCCAAACTAGGAAAATACTCAAGAATGAAATAATAATAAATTGAAAGAAAAGCCACATAAGGTGTTTAGTCTTCAATCTTCATCTCAAGCCAAATTAAATCCCAGATTTGCAGAAGAAGAAATTTAAATATCTTCTATGCTTCACTCTTCACATTCATGATGCTGAAGCAACAAGACCTGAGGTTAGATTGCTCCACCACGTAGATGTTATCCTTTCCCCGACAGGGAGAGTCTTTTCATTTTGTCTCAAAGCTGAGGTGTAATGTCTGGACAGAAGGATCCAGCCTAGTTCTTCTGGGCTTGTGTCAGCATCGCAACAAAGCCATGGGCAGAAACTCACTTGAGGAAAGCGGACTCTGCTCCAAGTAGTATGGTTCCCATGCACACACACGTTCAGTGGAGGCCATTCAAAACCAGCTGGGATGTCGTCTGGTTTGCATTTGGCTCCCTTCCCAGGCTCTCACATGGGACTTCTTTGTTGCAGACAATGACAGTGACAAAACAAAAGCACTCAGGGATTTGGTCTCAGTTGCATCTGTTGCTTTGCTCATTGTGTTAATTTAATTACACTGACCACCCTTGACCATGGCAGCAAGTGGAGGCATGTCAGAGGCAGCCATTGGAGCTGGCTCCCACCTTCAGGGCACTTCTTGAAGGGTTATGAAACTGTCCCACATTCAACCAAGCAAAAACTTTTCACTTCAACAGCTTGTCCAAGACAAACAAACCAGCTGAAGCCGTTTCTAGTACGCAACTAGACAGATTTTTGAAAGGAGAACAGTAGTGAGTAAATATTGTTTCCTATTGAAACCAGGGAAGGTAAGATTTTTTTTTAAATGTTGGTTCTCTAGCTCACCAGGGTTGGATGAGGGAATTTATTTCTCTGAAGAAAGAGTTGACCAACTCAGTGGGGAATGAGTTTGAGAAGGGTTTGATTTTGTAATATATGTTATTATACATTGTGTATCATACATAGATATTTATGAAGCCAGAAAACAACTTGAAGAGGTCATTCACATTCTCTTATTATCTCTTAGGGCTAATCCTAGCTCCTAGCATTTCAGAAGAAAGCTATCCACAAACTTTTTGATTAAGAAGGTCACTGAGAGCTAGTAACAATGGCAATAATAGTAATCTTGATTAGCATTTGCTGCCTCTCCAAGAGGTAAAACAATGTCCGGTGCCTCAAGATCCCAATATCTCTCCAGTAGCTGTAGTTGATGATGTCATGAGCTGCCCCTGATCCCCGATGGTGGTAGATGCTGGTTTAGGGAGTGGGTGCCATCCTGACCACAAGTGTGAGCTGAGCCCCATTTGTATGGTTATCGATAGAGGAGAGTGGCACAGTATTCAGTGAGCAAAGCTAACCTCGTGGGTATTGTAAACTCTTCTTTTCTCCTTGCCTATCTTTATGAGATTTTTTGCTTGAGAGACGGAATCTAAATGAAGGATGATAATAGGTTTTTTTAAATTTCAGAGAGAAAGCAGGGATATTTTCAATTGACTGTATTTCCACTTCTACCCACTCCAAACAAGTTGAGTGTATTGTATGACATGAACTCTAAGAAAAGCCTGGCACCCTATAAAAATGCTGGGAAAATACTGTCCAGCATGGAATATTAGTCTGTTATACAGCATAAAGTCCTAACTTCGCACTGACTTTATCCTAAAAAGGGAAAAATAGGGGGAGGGGTGGAGAACGAGCAGTGGATGATTGAAAAGATGGTCCAGGCCTCAGCGCTTTGCCTGCTAAAAAGGATAGGCTCTTGCTATTTTGCTGGCTTGGTCCGGAGATGTGAAATTGTGGAGGACAATTTAGATGTCTCAGTATCAACTTTGATATCTTTTTACTTCGGGAAATCACAAGCTCAAATTCAGGAGAGTTAGGTCAGCCTTTCCTCTCTGGGAGCTAAGCCGAATGAGCGTCATGTGATTTTACTCAGCACTTTGGAATGTGACTTTTAAAACCAGAGGTCAAGGTGCACGTTTTGAGAGACTTGTGCTCCTGATGGGGTGGCTGCCTCTTTAACAAAAAAATGAGAGGTATGTAGACTGGACACAGTGCTGGTGAGCCCAGCTTCTTGCTTTTTTCCTGGAAACCACCACATCCTATCTGCTATGTGATTATGGTGGGAATGGCCTTTTTTTTTTTTTTTTTTTTTTTTTTTTTAATATGACCCTCTTCTCTGGCTATAGTGGACTGGCCTAGGGCAGGCTCCTTCCCCAAGCCTCAAGACTGAGTGTGGGAGTGACACCAAGGCAGACTCATTCCTGGAGAACACAAGACTCCTTTTCTTTATGAGCCAGCTTTGGCTCAAGGACTTTCCTTGGACTACACAGACATCTAGGATGCTTCAGTCAACCTACTCTCCATCTGTCCTTCACTTAGGGTCAGACTTGCATTGTTTTCTTACGGCTTGCTTAGGCTTCCCCGATTCTCTCCTATTTCCTCTCAGACAGACATTTTTCCCTAATAAAACCCTTGCTCATTTAACCCAGTCTCATCTGCTTCTTAGAGGACCTGGGCTTACACATGTGCCTTGCATCCGGACTCCCCACACAGGACTTGTGTGACCTTGACAATCACTAGGCTCTTCTCTTGCTCTCAGTTTCCTCTTCTGTAAAATGAGAGTGTAAAGTAGGAGTACACACCTCAGAAGGTTGTAATGATGACATGTGACCTCCCTCACACATTTCCCTGGCATGGAGAGAGATCTATAGTAGTGCGCAAGAGAGGGCACCGTGGGCAGGGCCCTTGGTCTAGATCCATTTTGTGAACTTGTTAGCAACGTCAGTCTGCTCTGCCTTCTGTGCTGTCAAGGGTGCACTCTGTGCCGCAGAGTCAATTATACACGTGTTTGTTTCCCCACTAAAAAGTAAGCTTCTCGAGGGCAGTAGCATGGGCCCTTCACCTCTGCATCCACCCCTGAGGCACGGTTCTTTGAGCAAACACACCAGGAAATACTTGTTCAGTTGATTTAACAATAGGAACAGACTTCATTCAAGTCAACAGCAAGGCTATTACTTCCTGCTGTGCTCTGTACAAGGACAAAGAGCACACAGCCCCCTCCAGTCTCAGAACTTACAATTGGTAGGCTGTGCTAAGGTAAATACCAACAAACAGATTCAGAAGAGAGAGAGCAGTGCATGGCTAACACACTGGAGTCCATTTTGAGTTTCAATTCTGAGTTTCAATTCTGGTTTGGCCACTTGTTAGAGCAAGACCTTGGCAAGACATTTAACCTTACTCTGCCCAAGTTTTCTAACCTTTAGAATGGGGATAATTATAGTATTTACCCTACAGGCGGAATGGTGAAGATTAAATAGGGTGGTTTGCTATAGCCCTTAGCACCGGACAAATGCCTAATAAATACCAGCTATTGTTATTGATATTGCTTTTTTTTTTTTTTTGGTAGTTACTATTGTCAAAGCACATCCCTTGTTACGGTGCGGCCCTTTCTCTGGCGGAGAAAGAGTAGCTACCTTCCTGGATGCCCAGAACCCCTTGGAGTTCTGGGGCATTGGATGGATAGCTCTTTTTCCCCTAGGGACTGGTGCATCCTGAAGAATCCCTGGGAATTAGGGAACTTGTACTTGTCCCATTATTATTCCACCATTATCCCAACCTAGCAACTTTTTTACTCTTTGAAGGATATCACCTAACTCCATTTCAAATGTATCTGCCTGTGATACAAGAAATCACTAACACAATGGTTTAAGAGTCTGGAGAAAAAGAAAAGAAAAGGGAAAAGAAGAGAGAAGAAAAGAGGGGCAGTTTCCCTTACTGGCAAGAGGGTATATCTGTTGCCTTTAATAGTCTTGAAGGATGTTGTAAAATACTTCAGTGTTCAGGGCTGCTTAGACTGTTGATTTTATGGGCAGCTTGTTTAGTTAGCTGTTTGTGTTTGTGTTACATTTTTAAATGAAAAAAAAATGTTTAAGCACACTATCTTTCCCAGAGGGAGTTGATTTTGGAATCGCTGAAAGGTTCAAATGTTGTGGCATTTAAAAAAGTGAAACACCAGATTCTAGCAGTTTCACTGATATGTGCTAAAGATTCAGCACATTTTTGCCTAAAAACTGAACCTGATTATTTTTTTCTGTTAAGCCTCCAGAATGTCATTATTTCATCTGACCCAAAACCTATGCTAGAATATTTAAACTAGTGTATGCGGTCACTTATATTACAATGTGCTGGGGAGATGTAAAGCCCAGAGTTTTTTACCTTTTGGTGTCACTTCAAGGCAATAGTGATGAGGTCACGGGATTGATAGGAAAGGGTGTGGCCCTCTTCTACTCATTACTGGTGTGTGTGACGAATCTGGGCAGAACATTCAAATACTGTGTTCTATAGACTGACAGGTGTTGCAGGGCTGGGTGAAAAAGGTGAAGGCGTTAACAAAAAAAATGGCATAAAAACAAAACAAACAAACAAAACGTTATAGATACAGACAATGATATGGTGATTACCAGAGGTAAAGGGGATTGGGGGAGGTAGAAGGGGGAATAAATGGTGATGGAAGGAGACTTGATGTGGGTGTTGAACACACCACATAATATACAGATGATGTACACCTGAAATCTGTATCATTTTATTAACCAATGTCACCCCAATAATTTCCATTAAAAAAACAAACAAACCAGATACTGTGTTCTAAACTTTCCTCCTCATCGAATTGAGAGAAATTTTGGAAGTTTGGAAGGCTCTCCTGAAGTTTGAGAATGAACAAAATAACACTATGACAGGTTGAAGTGATTTGCATCTGTTTGAGGTTGATGGGAGCCTTCAGCATAAAAAAAGTAAACATACCTGGTGCCAGCCATTGCTTTCCCAAGACAGAACGTGGTGCAAGAACAATTCACAGGTGTATACAGTTTTTAAAAATCAGAATTGTTGCATCGTGCCAAAAGCACTTCAAAAGCACTACCTTCATCCTAGTGTTCTTTTGAAGAAGAAACAAACATCATTTACCTGAGAGACAAATCAGAGCATCCAATAGTGGCCTCAGTCAAACAATACTGGCACAACAATGCTGCTGCTGCTATGCATTTATCGGTCCATTTATACTTTTCATAGTTTTCGGTCCTGCGATGCCTCATGAACTATTCAAGCATGCCGCGCTCACACCATGACAGAAACATTGCATGTTCCCAAGCCTACAGCCGTCAGCGGATTAGGAATCTTTAACCAACCCTCAGCTTGCCATGGGCTTGCTCCTAATCATTTGGAAATTTTGTCCTACGGTAACTGTTACCTACAGCTCTGAAAATAGCACATGGTCTTTTCATAGATGGCAGGGCTGGTTGGTCTTTGATTACTTGACCTCTTGGAGTCGGTCAAACATAAAGCCTTATGTGCACTTTTATATATTTTACACAGACCTTGTAAAAACTTTCGGCACATGAATCCCAGCCTGGAAGCCCGCGCCACTTGGCCAGTTTGGTTTGTTGTAAAATCTCTTAGTCTCTCAGTGGGAATTTGGGGGCTGTTTTACCAGAGAGAAAAGTGCATGGATTTTGCTCGTAACATCCCACCTTCCTATGGAAATTCTGACATTGCCAGTTAGAGGAGCCAAGGAGGACAGTATAAACAATTGCCTCCTTTTCTCCAGAGTGACAATGACCTGTGCCTACTTAACCAAATGTATGTTCCTTTATCTGATTTCGAGAAGAAAAGTGTTCACCAGAGTGAATAGAGGAAGTTAGAGGTTAACGGTTATAGAGAGTGAAAGTGGTGGAAAGAGCATTTGATAGTTTTTGCTAATAATCTCATTCTCTAGTAGGAGGAGAGGCAGGGGATACAGAAAGGAAGACCGGCTGGGTCCACTGACCTTCAATTGTGCTGGGTCAAGAATGAGACCTGAAAGTTTCTAAGTTGCAAATTGGTTCTACGTGGAAGTTGCTGGATTCTGACCTATAAGACCACTACAGATTACATCGGAAGTGGACGAAGTCCCCGGATCCTTAGAAGATATAATTAAAAAAAAAAAAGAAAAAACTTCTTTCTGCCCCTTCAGTAATGTTTCCTTTATTTCATGACCAACATTTAACTTAGGACGAGAACCTTTGAGAAGACAAAGGAATTATGCAATTTCCGATTAGATTTCACAGAGCAATTTACCTTCACTGAAAGAAAAGCTCTGCAAAGCGGTTTTTACCTACAATTTTGGAATGTGATTCATCCCAAACCTTCAGCGGATACAACAAATGAAACTACATAAACACACGCAGAGCAAAATAAAGAAAAGGAAATACCAATCGCTGCCAGCCCCCAACTATTTGCTGCAGTTAATTACAGATTGCATATTATCACCAAGGGCATTTAAAGCTAAAATCAGTTGAATCCACCTTTAGCATTCTTTTTTTTTTTTTTAATCAAACCTCTACTTTCTCAAGAGTTAGTTTCCTGACCAATGGGTCTTTTTTTTTTTTTTTAATTTTATTTTACCAATGAGTCTTAAAACTATAACCACATTAATTAATAAATAAAGATGGAATTTCCCAAAATGTTTTCTACCTCTTGTTGCTTATCTGGAAATAGCCCATCAGAGCTACAGTTGAGTTCCTAGTATGGTGAGAACGCTCTTAGCAGCTCTCTAGAAGTAGCAGACACAGACCCAGGGACCCACTGTCCCCACACTTCATTGTCTCCCTGCTGTCCTCAATTTCTATTTCTCTCTTACTGAGTTTAAACATAAATCTTTATTTCTCAATCATCTCTTTTTGTTGCTGAATAAATATGAGGTAACATTAAAAGTATTCAAAGAATCCCATTAAAAAAGAACCCTAAATATGTGGGCATTCAAGTAAAGGTGCTCAGATTTCAGTTGGGCCCTTGAGAATAGAGAAGCTGAGTTTGATCTTGCAGGTCTGAAAGGGGGGTGGCCACTGAAGAACCTTTGCTAATCTCACCTGTTCTTTCTTTAAAAATGGCCTTATCTTGCTCAGGTCAATAAAGATCGCCACTGGTGTTCAAAGGAGTTGGTAGCCTGGGAGCATACCATCTGAGGAATTCTATCGTGGATATTCCAAACCTCATCAAGAGCATGCTGCTTCATCTAAAAATGATTTCTACCAAAGCCTTCCACTTGAACTTCAGACTATCAACTTTACCCTTGGGTTAAAAGTCAGCGCCCATAGACACAGTCAACAGTATGGTGATTACTAGTGGAAAAGGGGGGTGGGGGAGGTAGAAGAGGGTGAAGAGGGAATAAATGGTGATGGAAGGAGACTTGACTTGGGGTGGTGAACACATATACAGTATACAGATTATACAATTATAGAATTGTACACCTGAAACCTATATAATTTTATTAAGCAATTTCATCACCACAATAAATTCAATAAAAATGTGAAAAGTCACCTTCCTGTTTTCTAGTAAATGTTGCAAAATGCCCTATACCCTTTATATAGACAAGTAAAGAGAATAAACCTCATCTACCCCCATGGATGCTAATGGACTTGAGAAGTGGCAAAATGTATTACTGAGGAAAATACTGTTTTCTGTTGGTGGTTGGTGGGAAGGAGGTGGTCAGGGAATGGAGGGAGAGAAGAGGAAAGGCTCTCCGGACCTGATTTCTTTGCCTCTTTCTCCACCCTTCCATCCTAACAGCACTCACACTAGAAGCTCTATGAGGTTTTGTTTGTTTTCAAGAGATGTTTGAAAGAAGATCAAATGCTTGTGAAAGGCACTGGATCGGGAGCCCTAGAAACTGAAATGTCCCGGAAGCGGTGTGAGCCCGGAAATATCCCACATTTCTATTTATTTTGGCAATTTGATTTAAACCTAGTAAGAGCTGGAGTTCATGCTACAATTAAATTTTCCTCAGGCACCATGAAATGAAAACACATATTACATTTGATTTTAACTGGTTGAGAAAAATGGTGGTTTTCTGAAAGTTCATTCTATGATCTAAAATAAAAGTTAAAGGATCCTCATATGGGACAAGTGAGCTTCCTCTTAAGTTGTAATTATTTGTAGAACTGGGTTCTCTGGTTGGAAGGGGTCTTAGGTCACAGAGTTCTCTTTCCTGTCAGATGCTCGAAACCTACTATCATGGTTCTGAAAAGTATTGGTACCTTGGGCTTAAAGTTTTGGGTGATATGAGACCTATGTCTATCTGAGGAGACCTATTTCTTTTTTAGATGCCTCTAATTTTCAGAACTAAGTAAAATAATATTAACAAAATCTTTAATAGTGCTTACTATGTATCAGGCACCAATTTATTCACCATAATGATATGTATGTACACATAATATATATGTGTACATACAAAGAATCTGAAAGAATCTCAAATCCTCACACTTGTTTGAGGTAGAGTCAATTAGATAGATTCACTTAGGTAGATTCTCGTTGACAGATGAGGAAACTGAGGCACAGGTAAGTCACATAATTTGCCCAAGTTCATACCACTAGGAAGCAAGTCGGGATTTGAACCTGGGCAGTGTGGTTCTAGAGTCTGTACTCTTAATCCCTTAGGGCTTTCCTGCCTCTCTGATCCTTATGAGTCTCCTTCATGCCTAGTACGGAAGTTTGCACGTTGCAGCTGCTCAATAAAAAAATATTTTTCAACAATTTTACTTCAGGATTCTGATTCTTTACATATTCCCGTAAGTTTCACACACAATCTTCCATTTTCCCTAAGAGAACAGTTGAAACAGTAGAAATTTAGGTAATGACTACTACTCTGCCTACTTTAAAAAAATATTGAGGGGACTAATAGGTACATAGCATTCACTATAAAGTACCCAGGCAGTTGCTACTTTTAGCAGTAGGCCTTGAACAATTTCAATTTAGGGTAGAGATGGAAATTCTGAACATGCAACACTTGCGTAAGCACAACTCCTTTGCTGTCTCTTTTACTCTGCACTTGCCTCACTGTCTGATGCAACGACGGGAGGAATCATGCCATCTCAGCGGTGTTACAGATTTTTATATGTCTTTCTGCCACTATTCCCCTGCCTATATCACCCATTTGTCCAACCACCTATCCATCCAGCCAGCCAGCCAGCATTATATGCCATGTATCACTACCTAGTATTAGTATTGATACTAGAGAGGGGGGATGGAAAGACAATAATAGATTCTTCCTGTTTACTTAGTTCATATTATTCAGAAATTACATGTAGCCACTCAAGAGAATTGCTTTAGAGTTGATAAAAACCCATCCCCAAAAAGAAAGTGTTTTAATCCATAATCTGGGAGTTAAACATTCTTTAACTATAGAAAATTTTACTGCTTTTTTTCCTTTTGATGTCTTTGGTCTTATTTTTTCTTGAATGAAGTTCATCATTGGATATAATTCTAGTTTACCCAAACCATGATTTATAATGGACACGTATTCAGTCATGCATGAAAGAAGGAAGAGATAATTCTCCAAGGACCCTTTTTGTAGGACATGAACTGTTCATTCTTCTGCTCAGTTGTGGTCCCTTGAACAGCCATCTGTGTTTGCTGGCTATTCTCAGGTGGTAGTCACGGTAGGTATTGGCCTGTGCCTGAGGCTGGTCCTAGAGCATGATGTGTTAGTGAGAGAACTCAGCATCTCTTGAATAAGGTGGCTGGACAGATGGCTTTCTTCTGCTCTGATAAGCCAGGATCCACTTTGCAACCACAATAGACATGGCTTGGCTCCCATCTGGGGCTTCAACATGCTCCTGATTGGACCTTTCTTTCTAGATTGAGGCTTGGGCATATCCATGTATTATATATCTTGGGTTTTCGGTGAAGCATTGAGGGAGGATGACCCTAAAGTAGAAAGCATGGTGGAGCATGCAGGACCAGGCAGAAAGGAGGTTCCTTTATACCATGACATCTTCAATGTAGGCTACTCGGATGAAATGCTTTGCTTCTTGGTTTAGTCATTTTCTTGCCCCAAGGGTCATCATTTGCTTGGCTGAGCACTTACCCTCTCTCAGCTCTTAAAGTTAGTAATTTGGGTGATCTTGAGACTTTTTTGCTTCATTATCCACGAAGACCTTCAACTTACCATTTAAATCAAGGGAGGTGTAGGTCTCTAAGACTACATTCTGTGATTTGACTTAGCTTTTTTTTACCCTTAGGGGAATCCAGCACCCTGCTCTCATTTACTCCCTTCCTTCCGGTGGAAAAATATTAAATTAGTGGGAGACTTCATGTGACTACTTCTGCCCCATTTTTTCTTTTGGAATTCATAGTGGTCCACATTGATTATGTGCTGTTCTTTGCTGGACAGGAGGAGGGCAGCTTAGAACTCAAGCACACTTTTATCCATTTCTGGATCTCAGTATTGTTACCTTTACTTGAAGCAGTTTGAACCAAATGATTTCTGCGGCTTTTTGTGGCTCTAACATAACATGGTCTTAGTATTTGCATGGAGTAGAAACTCCTAGGATTTCAGATCTAAAAATGTAGGGGTGTGTGTGTGTGTGTGTGTGTGTGTGTGTGAGAGAGAGAGAGAGAGAGAGAGAGAGAAGGAGAGAGAGAGAGAGAGAGGGAGGAAGGGAGAGAGAGTGTGTATGTTTTCTAAGAGATAGAATCAGAAGGCAGTTAAGTTACACATCAGAAATCTTCTATTAGGGCTGGATTGTCCTACCCATCCCCAAATTCACGTATTGGAGCCGCAAACTCCAGGGCTTCAAAATGTGACTATATTTGGGGATGGGGGTTGTCATATAGGTAATTACATTAAAATGAGATCATTATGATGCATCCTTATAAGAGTAGGCAATCTGGGCTCAGAGATGTGCATGGAGGGAAGACGATGTGAAGACACAGGAAGAAGGCCAGTTATTAGCCATGGAGAAAGGCCTGGGGCAGACCTTTCCCTAATATTTCTCAGAAGGAACCCATCCTGCCGACAGTTTGATATCGGATTCCAGTCTCCAGAAGTATGTGAAAATAAATTTCTGTTGTGTAAACCACCTAGTCTGTGGCACTTTGTTATATAGCAGCCCTAACAAACTAATACATCTTTTATATCTGATTCTCAAGGGTAAAAGAAAAAGGTTCAATGACCTCCTCTCATAGGTCACCTCACAGGCCTCGCAGGCCTTTAGGCAAATCCTGGCTGCCCTTTGGCCCAAACCTGGACTTGACTAAGAAATGCAGCCTTCAAAGACAGTGCAGGAAAGGATATCTGGGAACTTCTGTGGCACATTTCAGTCTTGAGGAGAATATGGGGCTAATCCCAATATTTCACTATGGACATATATTGACATGAGCAATTCTTCTATGGTACGTTTACACAGAAATTTAAAATGCATTTAAAAGCCTTGATTTTTTTAGTCTTAACTCTTTTATTGAATTTTTTTTTTGGGGGGGAACTGTGGCTTATTTGCCTCTTTTATAATTTTTGTTCTGTTTTCATTCTTGCCACTGTCTTTCTTTGGACTTTCTTGGGCATTATTTGCTTCTTTTCCACTTTCTCCATGTTTAATAGCCACATCCTACACCAGGTTCCTTCTCTTCCTTCGGTCTCAGGTGTTATCTAGCTCCACTAGGCTACCGTTCTTCATTTCCTCTAGAGCACTTCCCACTTTTCTTTATCGCTGTCTGCTTCTCTCTCATCGTCCTTGCCTCTCTCTGCTTTTCTCCTCCATTTTTCTTTTTGCGTCTGTGTTCAGATTCTAGCTCCAGTCTCCCTCCTCTGCTCTTTCTTCTTTCCTTTCATCTGCTGACTTGCTTCCGTCCCCTCCATCTGTTCCCCTCCTGGGTGTTTCTTTGGCCCACCTTTCCTTCTCCTCTGAGACTTCATTTTCTTGTTGGTAGGTGGGGGCTGATACTGTAAACATCACAAAAATAATGGCATTGAGAACAGGTGGCTCCCTTGGTGTCCCGGAAGACAGAGCCTTTGAGTCAGCCCAGAATGCCCGGGCTCCACAGGATGCGGGAGACGGCACTGGTGTTGGACAGGTGTCTAGACCTCAGCCACAGGACCCAACATTCCAGAACTTTGGGACACAACCTCAACCCCCACCCTCTCCCCAGCTAGAAACTGAAAAACACTGGGTCACCTGGGAAGAAAAAGAATTAACCCGCCTTCTCCATCCCCAGCACAACTTTCCAGTTTCATTCACCTAAAAGTAACTTCTCTGGTGCTTGTTCCCTGACCATTGGCTATTATGTTCTCTGTGCGCCAGGTTGTGTCCAGTCCCTTTCCATCCCTCAAGGTGGCTCCCTGGAGTCACATCCCCGCTCAACCCCCCTGGTCCTCCACCAGCTTTGTCTGCCTCCACAGTTTAGGACCAAGAAGCAGCCAAGGCGTCATTCATTGTAAATGTCTTGGTCTCTCATCTTAGGCTTTCTGCACAATGCTACTTTTGGCTCCACAGATTAAAACCACAGGCGGTGGATTTTGTTTGGTTTGGTTTTTCAGTTTGTAAACAGAGTCCCCAGGAGACACTCTCCTTATTCACCCTTCCTCGCTTCTCTTTTCTTCCTTCATTTTCTCTTTAGTTCTCACTTTTTCTACCTCATGACTAATATTTTGATCACTTATATTCATTTGTTCACTCATGCATTCACGCATTCACCAAAAATGTACCAGGTGACGAACATGAATCTGATGATTTATGTACTTTTGATGGCAGAGACAGTACCTCTAAGGTCTGTTTAAAGTCTAGCTCTTCAAAAGACACTTGCAAACTTTGGTCATTAGAAATGTCCAGGTATTTGAGCCAGACAGAAATTTCTATCTTTAATGTTGTTTCTTTAATTGTTTGCCACTGAATGTGAATTACAAATAGTTCCCATTTTAGAGTATTGTCTCTTCACCTTTGCAGAATACCAGGGCTTGCAATTATCCAGGCTTTATTCTTAATTACAATTATGACAGACATTCACACGCGCCCAACAGTTGTGTTGTGCAGACACATGGAGAGTGTCATATGTACATTAACTTAATTCTGACAGCAACTGGATGAGGTAGCTATTACCATTATCCCAATTTTGTGGATGCAAGTAAGGCTTGCATAGATTACACTATTCCACTAAGGGCTCTCAGCTGATGATTGCGTAGCTAGGACTTCAGTTTTCTCTGATCCTAAAGCCCATGTTCAGTCACTGTTCTCTGCCACCTCCTGGTTATCAGATCATCCAGAGCAATAGAAGAGAGAATTTGCAATGTGAAGTGACCAAAGGGATGGACATCTAGGGTGGTTGAGAATGGAGCTATTTTGACCTGTAAGCCAGGAGACTGAGGGGATATAATTACTGTTTGGCGCCCCGCCCCCACACGTTTAAGACACAGATCTCTTGAGGAGGGCCAGAACCCACCCCAGCTGGCTTACCTTCTGAGCCTTGGGCATGTCGGTGTGGCGCTGGGCACGGACGGAGCGGGCCGCCTTGGTAGGCTTAAGGGGTGCGCAGTACATCTCCAGCCTTCTCAGATCACAGCTCCGGAAGCAGCACTCATCCACAATGCCTGTCTGAGGCGCCCTGCGACTGTTGGAGCCATATCCCGTGGGCTTGTCTGTGCAAATCAAATGCAGAGTGGTCTGGTGTCAGGTGGAATATTCCGTCTTCAAGGTTCCACCCACCCTCTGAAGACTCCCCTCTCCCCCACACGTTTTCTCATTAAAAAAAAAATTACTTTATTGTTGTTTGATTACAGTTGTCTGCATTCCCCCCCAACACCCTCCTACCCCAGCCAAACCCACCTCCCTCCCTTGCTTCCACCCCACCTCCTTGGTTTTGTCCATGTGTCCTTTACAGTAATTCCCAAAAACCCTTCCCCCATTGTCCATCCCCCTCCCCTCTGGCTATTGTTAGATTGTTCTTAATTTCAATGTCTCTGGTTACATTTTGCCTGCTTGTTTGCTTTGTTGATTAGGTTCCACTTAAGGGTGAGATCATATGGTATTTGTCCCTTACCACCTGGCTTATTTCACTTAACATAATGCTCTCCGGTTCCATCCATGCTCTCACAAAGGGTAGGAGCTCCTTCTTTCTCTCTGCTGCATAGTATTCCATGGTGTAAATGTACCATAGTTTTTTGATCCACTCATTTACTGATGGGCACTTAGGCTGCTTCCAGCACTTGGCTATTGTAAATTGTGCTGCTATGAACATTGGGGTGCATAGGTTCTTTTGGATTGGTGTTTCAGGGCTCTTTGGATATAATCCAAAGAGGAACTGCTGGATACAACAATTCCATTGCTGGGTCAAAAGGCAGTTTCATTTTTAGTTTTCTGAGGAAATTCCATACTGTTTTCCACAGTGGCCGCACCAGTCTGCATTCCCAGCAACAGTGCACTAGGGTTCCCTCTTCTCCACATCCTTTCCAATGCTTGTTTGTTGATTTGTTTATGATGGTCATTTTGACTGGTGTGAGGTGGTATCTCATTGTGGGTTTAATTTGCATCTTTCTGATGGCTTGTGATGTTGAGCATCCTCTCATATGTCTCTGGACCCTCCGTATGTCCTCCTTGAAGAAGTGTCTGTTCAAGACTTTTGCCCATTTTTTAATTGTGTTTTTTGTCTTCCTGGACTGGAGTTGTGTGAGTTCTTTATATATTTTGGAGATCAAATCCTTGTCTGAGATATCATTGAAAAATATGTCAACTTCTTTTTGAAGCTTCCCCAACAATTCCTGTGCCCATAGATCCTTCTGGATTCCAGTATATTTCCTGGAGTCTGTTTTGTACTTGTTAGCATTAACTCATTCACAATGCTCTTTGTGTTAATTCTCCTGAAGTTCTCAGCAACTTCAAGAATCTTGTGTTTGTCCAATCCTAGCTTTTCCTTATATATTGGCTTAGCTGAGAAGCTTCTAGGGATATTAATTAAAAGAAGATCATGTATTCAGTTTCCTTAATCTTTTTAGCAGATCTGCACAGTTTTTATATGCAAGATGGCTCGAATATTTGCTCTTTTGCTTAATTGCTTCCACTGTAAAATCAGAATAAGCATCAGTGAAGTTTTAAATCTAGAAAGGACTCCCACTGTCCTGATGCAAAGACTGAGACTTAGAGTTGGAAGTGACTTGCTCGAAGTCATTATGCAGTAAATGGTAGAATGAAGATTTAAACTCAAATCTTCTCTCTGTAAAGTCGAAGTTCCTCATAGAGCTCAGCATGCCTGTTGTACAACTCTGGACATGTCATTTAAGCTTCCTGGGCCTCAGTTTATTCATTTGTAGAGTGGGGTTAATGATATCTGCCTTGTAAGGATTGTTTGAGGATTATGTGAGATAATGTGTGAAATGTACTTAGAGTATCATCGCCAGACACATAGTAGGTCTTAAATAAATATTGGTTTGCTTCCTTCAAGCAGCCCTTTCCAGGATCTTATATGGCTTGTGAAGAAACAGTGTGACTGTTGATTGCATCCAGAAACCTTAGAACTTGGAACTGGTGACAGTACCAGTGTGATAGAGCTCCCTCCTCTATTACCCCACAGAGACTAGAACAATCAAGTCTGGTGGGGTTTTTTTTTTTTCCAATTTTGTTTTCTTATAGAATAATTATTAGACTGAGAATGAACTAAATGTCCACCTTTCATGCAATTTGGATTGCCCGGAGGGAACACCATGAGTCAAATTTCTCTTGATATTTGCAAATCAATTAGACCTCTTTACTTGGCAAGTAGGTTTTGGTTTGGTTTCATTTTTTTGTTTTGATTTGAACACACTTTTCCTGGCTGTAGAATTAAAAGAAAGGGCAAAACAAACTTACCCGGACCTTAAAATGTACCTGAGTTCTTTGTAGATCTTTGTAAGCTTTTTGTCATAGTAGAACTTCTGTTAAACCAAACATTGTTTACACACCAAATATATAAAACAGACAACAGTCAAACTGCCCTGGCTCCGGCAAGGGCAGAGGGACCTGGTCTCAGCTTTCTTTCATGTCCCGTAACTCCCTTGGGAGGTGGGGGTCCTCGGTTTTCCCCACTGGTGTTCAGGCTTCATGGAAAAATCCAATGATCCAGAAGAATCCAGTTAATCAATCTGACTTACATTCACTCTTAATTCCTGACACAGAAGATAGCATTATATTTTAAATTAAAAATCTTACATTTCCGTAATAATGACATCATTCTTTAGAATGGAGTTTTGAAACTCAAAGTTCCCGAAGTATATTTTGAACTCCCTGGATGGGGGAGATCAGGCCCAGGTTCATGGCGGACCACCAAACTGGTTTAGCAGCCTTGTTGCTGGAAGGGCCAATCATTCCTGGCACCCTCTAAGAACTCAAATGTTTTCCTGATGCTTGACACAGGAGCCTGGGGATGCTTATTCCCTGTAAGGCAAGTTCATAGTCACTTGGGACAGCAGAGGGTAGTAACTCAGTGAGGGTTCAGTCTGTGGTCTCTCTGAGTGAGGTCTGTTGCTTTCGCTGGGGCAAACCCTGAGGGTTCCTTGTGATTGAGGTCTTTGGGGAACCAGGCAGCTGGCCCCAGTTGGGGGCTCTGTGGGGCTTTCACTTGTCATTGGAAGGTCAGCTAGTGCCGAAGACTCAGTCAGTCTATAAAACAGCTGTGCTTTTTTAGTCCATAGATCAATGAATTTAGGGACAAATAGAGTTAGGGTTTTTCTGTAATGTTTTATAAGGAAAGTTTACCTCATGTCCATATATTCTTTTTTAATGTTGTTGTAACAGTGGTATAAAGACTTTGATTTTGCCATAAATTGTAACTATCAGTTTTCTTAGTACAAATTTAAAAGATGTTTTTCTTTATCTATTCATAATGTCTACAATGGACTAATTGTACTTCACTGAGGATATATGAATATAACAGTGTTTACATATTGCCTTTTAAAGTTTAATTAGTCCTTTGAAGTATCCTATAGGCTTGGTTTCTGGTTCTACATCAAGATATTTAACAACAACAAAAAAATCACTTCTCACCAGTTGAGAGGCCACAGTTGAGGGTCAAAGTTTTGCCCTTTATCTTCAAATGCCTCATATAACGTCTTTTTTCAGAACCAAAATAAAGACACTTATTGCTATGGACTAGCACTAGAAACCTGATACAGCGTGGTTTACTAGAAAGGCAGTAACAACATTTGCTCCAATATCAATTTTGAGAAAAATAAGAATTCTTAATGACCTCTAAATTGCAGCTGTGGTCATTATGACTAACCTTTCAATGCGACAGAGCAAATTGTTCATCCTTTCCTTTAAAAACTCCTCAGTAGGCACTCTGCAGTCTGCTCTAGTGGGTGGAATAGCAACTTGGTAGGAGAGCAGGAAACAAATATTGGCTTAGCATTGAAAAAAATTCTCTAACAATTTGAACTCAAAAGTTTAAAAAATGGGACAGACTTCTTTTAAAAATAAACTTCTGATTGCTGGAAGCAGTTAAGTAAAAGTTGTGTGAACACCTATGAAGACCCTAGGATCACATTCCTGTACTGAACACAATGTATGACTGCTATGGTGCTTTCCATGCTAAAGGATCTGCATCAAGTGAAGAAATGCAGAAGAAAGCCATCCAGGCCAAATATTCAATGTGGTTGGAAGCCATTTACACTGTCTTCAAGAAAGGTTGAAATATTTTCTAACTTCGAAGGTGAAAAAGTTCTTTATACTTATCATTTGAGCTCCCAAGATGCTCAACATTTTTCCTTACTTGATGCTAAAATGATAGACAGGTGACTGGGAGTTCCAGAGTTCTCTCGTACTGGTATTATGAAGTATCTGTACATTCACTCAGTCATTAGAGTCAACAGGCATGTATAAAATTTCATAGAATTTTTCTTGTTGACAAAGTTTTAACAATGAAAATTGACATATTTATATCTTCATTTTGTCAGTAATTTTTCTCCAGAGCATGCAGACTGAAGATTGCTTATCAGACAAGTTGGCCGCCACCTAACCTAGGCCTTGGCTCCCCTGTGAGTAGATATCATGTGTAGTCACAGTGCACGTGTATCTTGAAAGTTGGCCAACAGACAGAATTCCAATGGTTAAACAGATGGCTTTTATAATAATAGCACTTCCCTTTAAATAATGCATGGTCAGTGGAGTAATTCAATAATCTTCAGGGAAAACTTGCTAGTTACAAGAGTTTGGGGCAGAATTGTGGCATCATCAAAACCACGCCAGTTAGCTGAGTCTCACATTTTGTTCTGGTTGCAAACTACTTGCTTCCCTCCATCCTTGAAGGAAAAGGGGTTATGCTGAGATTTAACTGGGGTCATCACTTCTAGAGCAGAGAGCTCTGGTCATTCATCACCGGTAAAAATGGTGCTACCTCCGCTGGTGCTGCCCAGGGTTGTGTTTCTTACAGTTTTCTGGCAATGCAGTTGGAACATTGTACTCAACTTTTATTCTCCTTGAAACTTCCTCTCTTGTTTGCTGAGAATGCTTTACTTGAATTAATTTAATTTTACCACTACAAAGAGGAGATGTCGATTTAAAGGATCAGTATTTAAATAATGAAAAATGCAAACATTTTCAAAATGGGGAAATATGCTCTTCTGACGATACACGCTTGTTACTCCTTGGGTTCCAAGGAATAAAACTAGTCACTAGAAACTGCTAACAAAAAGAAGTTCCAAATTCGATCATATTTTGAGAGCAGGAAAAAAGAAGTGAGACAATTCAAGTTGGATTTCAAGGGCTATTTCTAGAAAATGCACAAGTAGGTCTCTTATGGAAAACAGAAATGGGATTATTAACTTATAAAAAACTAATTTGCATTTAACTTTGATTAATGAGGTGAGGATTGATTACACAATCAAATATTACAATTAAAATCTGCAGAAGGCAGAAAGTTAGGTTTCCTGCACCGAGTATTTATCCAAAACCTCCAGATGTGAATGACAACGAAGAATCACTCAGAAGGGTTAGGTTCTCAGCGAGGCATCGCTCTGTCGACCCCCTCATCTAATAAAAGATGACATGATTTTGCATGGGAAAGTTGGGTAAAATATGAGTAATTTCAAACTTTTCTTCATTTTAGCATCCAATTGCTATTTTCATTTTGTAGAAATGAGAATCACTTCTCAATATTTCTTACAATTTTTGTGGCTTTCTATGGAAAACTAGACTCCTTTCATGAATTCATAATATGAAGAAAATTGTGATCAGACTGTTATCCAGACCCAAAATGTAATATTACCCTGAATTAGTGGGATTCACGTTTTACTTAAAGTCTTTTGATAAGTCAATATTGTACTTTAAAAAAATTCTATGGAAATTACACTTGAATTAAAACTCAAATTTTGAGATATATGTAATCATATGCTTAGTAAAGATGTGGATGTCACTACTGTAAACAAGCCACATCGTTATGCACTTAGATTAGCATGAGTATGTTCACGTACATATTCAAACATATATTAGGAATTAAGTGACTTATTATTGTATCAAAGCTATTGCCAAACGTTTTAAAATTAGAATTGTTTTTGAAGACGTTTTTCAAAAGTATATACTTCTTGCCTGCCTTACACGGTACTAGCAGACTGTACATTTCTACTTTTCTGCAGAAAGATTTTTCCAAGTAGAATTGACCTTTGGCATCTGTAAAAGTGAACACAGAAAATGTTCTCTTTTCTATGAATTGCATGTCACAAGCTTTTCTTGAAAACCTATCAAATGTAGGCATCGATTTCACTTTGGCCTGTGTTAATTTTTAATTGCCAGTGTTTGCTGGTCCCACTACTTCTCCATTGGACAAGATCATCTTTTCTAGGAATTATGACCCTGTTTGACCTGCCAACACCCCCAGCACTCAGCAACTCTTTCGCAGCTACTAAATCCTCATAACCCAAAAGACCAAAGTCTTCCCGTTGCCCAATCAGATCGATGTTTGTGTATCTTTGGGCCTAAAAGGAATGAAACAGAGCTCTAGGGGGCTGTCCCCTTTTTCAAACCCTCTTTTCTTTTGGAAGCTCCAACGCAAGGGCAGGTGTGAAAATAATGCTATTCAGTCTGCCTGTCTCCAAGGCCGGGGAACTAAAGCGCAAGGCCTAGAGACAAGAGAACTAGAGATTCAGAGGAGAAACATTACTGTTTTAGGACTCTTTGGAGAAATGGGCCGACAGAGTGGGAAGCAACGTGATGTATTGCTTCAGCCTGATACAATGCCCTGGAGGATGCGTGTCTTGCCAGGACAGCACAATTTACTAGTTTAGGTCTGTTTCCAGGGCTTGGAGGAGATAGATGTAGCTAACAAAATTACACTTAGGCAAGAGAAATGCTTTGCTGGACAGAAATGTTGTCCTAAGGGAATGGCTTGGTTTATCAACGTCTAAGGTAAAGATAATCAAATGCCAAAGAGGTCGTTTTTATGTTAGAATTATTTCAATTGAGTCTGCTATAGAAGTTAGCTACCACTTTCTAGTTATATAGCTTCAAATATTTAGAACCTATTATAGGATTTGAGTATGATCTGCTTGTGACACCCGTCATGCCAACAAAGGAGGCAATATTTGGGGTGGCTTAAAGCGCAGGTTTTGGAGTTGGACAGACTTGGATTCTCCCTCTTATATACCCTGTTCACCTTGGACAAGGCACCAAATCTTCCAAGACGTAGATCCTTTTATGTAAAATGGACATAATAAGAGTAACTTCCAGGGCGACTGTGAAGATGATATGAGAATGTATGTAAACTATTTTGCAGAATGTCTGGTATATAGTAAACTCTAAATAAATGTTAGCTGTTGTTGTTGTTATTGAGTTAGCTAACACAGCTAGTGGAGTAGCTATCTCTTTCCTCTCTTAAAAACGCACCTTTTCAAAGTTTCATTGAAAAAGATAGCCTTTCTAGATAACAGAGAATGTTCTCCGTTAAGATGAATGAATACCTATTCTTTCAAAAGGATATCCAAGCTTTACATTGTATACAAGGTGGGCAAAAATAGATTTACAGTTGTAATATAAATAAATAATACAATAATAAATAAATAAAAATACAAGAATGATTTTTGTGCTTTGCATACTCACAACTATAAACCTACATTTGCCAACCCTTGTACACTGTCCTGAATAGTTTTACTCCAAAATAGACCCTTTATGAGAATGGATCCTGCAATCAAGTCAAACAAGGCCAAGTCACATGGGCTTCTCTTGACCTCTTGTTACCTTTGATTTCTCCCAAATAACCAATTGTCTAAAATAATTGGGTCTTCAGTGTTGGTATCCATTTACAGGGGTTTCCCAGTCACTTTCAACCAGCATGGATATTCCTCTCCTCTCTCTCCATTTCATACTGCACCTCTTTCTTTTCTCTTCTTCGCCTGAATCTTCCAGTCTCCTGCTATTGGCAGCCATTGACATTCTTTTTACTCACTGATGAACTTTTGGGCAAAAGCTCATGCTATGTGGAGTTCACGGTAGGCTAGGAATTAGAGTTCAGTTTCCTCCCTGGAAAGACAGGACTACAGCCCGGACGCCTGCTAACCATGCTTTGGGAAGGAGCAGCCCTGAGTATACAATGTCACCAGGCCCGCATAATCACTACTCCATCTTGGACTCACGCCGGAATGGGATGAAAACAGACCACAGGAGAAAGAGTAAGAAGGGATGTTGAGGAATCACATACTTGGACCTTAGTTATCTCATTTTTGTTGAGAAAGACTGTGACGGAAATTGTAAGGTGACTCTGGCTCCAAGCTGGAGATTGTCACCATGCCACCAGCATTATCTCCTATTCTTACACTATTATTGTTAGTCTACTCTTTCAGATGTGGGAAGAGAGGCCTTATAGGCAAAACAGAAGGCACTCGTGAATAGAGGGTAACGCCCCTCTCTCTGGTGCCACAGAAAGATGAATCAGCTAAAGGAGTATTAAAACACATTCTCTTTATTTTTAGTTTCACTCTAAAGTCTATCATTTCTCTTTTCTTTGCAACTTGGCACCTGCCCGGTGTTCTCAGGGGCCCTGTTCGCTGTCAGTCTCCTCACTTGGGCCTCCGTGTTTTGCTCAGAGCACATCTGGAGATTTTCCCAGGGGTGGGTGTGGCACGGTCAGGATGGCAGGTGAAGGGGGAACGTCTGCCAGGGAAGTCCGGTGTGTCTGAAGGGAGGGTGTCAGGAGGCAGAGGCCCTGTGAGGGGAGGCATCCGGGCCTGCATCATGGGGAAAGCTGGTGGAAGGCAGCCTCCACAGCAGCAGAGACAGTTCTTGGCATTACTGTACAGCAGAAACAGCCCGAGTCAGCGACAACATGAACATAGGGAGAGAAGGAGGCGGGAGGATGAAGAGGATGGTTAAGGAATTGCAGGATATAAACAACTGCACGTATATACTTCAGTGCCAGTTGGGTTGTGTGGGATGTGCCTTTTATGCCGGCATGTCAACGGTGTTGGTTCTGCGTGGAAAGGGCCTGGAGAGTGTTTTTAGAGAGCACAGCACAGAGCAATAGGCAGACAGGGGATGGAAAGAAGGCAATATGGTGTGTTGAAAACAACATTGGGTGCCAACCCCAGATCCTTTGTGTGAATTCACAAGTCATCCAAACTCTCTGAGATTCAGTTTTCTCAAGTAGACGACCAAAGTGCTGGATAGTAATATCAAGCACTTTTACTGACAATATGACTGAGGATTATCTAGATGGTTATGCTACCCACTTTTTTAATTAATAAGGTATGTATGGCCTATCAGTGTTTCTCCCTAAAATAAGGGAGATACACAGTGAAGAGAAGTTATGACAGAATTAGGAATTTCCTTTTTGTCAGGTGTAGTTTTAGGTAAAAACAAGATATGTAGGCTGAATTTAAGGAAATCGGGGATCAGTGTTGAGTTTGGTGGAGCAAAATGGGGAAAATGTCCAATGTGGAGGTGGGTTGAGGTAAGGAGGGGGAATGAGACCATTTATGGGGATTGCACAAGCCAGCTCAAGACAGGATACATGTGTGATTAGAAAAAGAATAAGAAAGACGCGAGTCATTTGCTGGAGCTCTTGAAACAGTGGAATGAGTCAAATACATTTTGAAAACCTGGGTCCTAAAGACTCTGAAGAATAAGGAAAAGGAATGGCCCTCATTCGAGTGGGCCCTTGGAAGTGAGAATTAGTGTGAGAAGACTCTAGAAATCTCGGGCATGGCTTATCAGCATCACACTCTACAAAGCTGCATCTTCAAACACGAGTAAGTGACAAGCCCTAGGAGGGTTAATATTGTTGACCTTTTCAGTGCTCACTGTGGCCAGCATTTTATTTTACTAGTTTCCTTGGTGTCTGTCAATGGTATATGAATCCTCTGTACAATGTTTGGTTCTTGCCAGGGGTACAGATGCATAGTTTCCCTTAAAAATTCCACCTATGACTACATGTTATGTCATCTCCTGTAATGTGAACGAGTTTCTAGGAAGGTCATCATCTCTACCATTGGTACCCTAACTACTGCCCAGAGGATAAAATTAGAATAGGCCCATTATCAACATGGCTTTTCAAATGCTACCCCTTTTTTTGTAAAATAAGCTATTGTTAAGGTTTTCTAAATTTTAAAGCCTGTACAAGGAGTTCTCAAGTAAGTTTTAGTATTTTTCATTGAAATACCAAGTAGGTAGGCAGACTAAGGCTGAATGACTCATTTAGAGAGTGATTATATTATTTCAGGAAACTTCAGCTAAAATCTGGACTTATCAGACCACCCTTTCTTTCTTTTACTTCTGGGGAATTTTGCTGCAATAACTTTCCCCTTAATATTTGATTGCTTAAACATGACCAAGAGACTTTAAGCACTTTCCTCAAATTATTGTATTTTCGAATGTCATACAGCTTTGGGCATGCTAGCAAGCTCAAAGTCAACTTAAGATGATTCTTGACCAAGCTCTTATTATATGAAATGTTAAAGGGACTTATCTAAGAAAAAGAAGATCAAAAATATGACAATGAAAAGACAGCAAACTCACAGCTATTAAGAACCACACCTAAAACAAAAGCAAACTAAGCCAACAGCTAGAACAGGAACAGAACCACAGAAATGGAGATCATATGGAGGGTTAGCAACAGGGGCGTGGGGGGGGGAGGTACAGAGAATGAGTAGCATAGATAGTGGGTAGAAAATAGACAGGGGCAGGGTACGAATAGTATGGGAAATGTAGAAGCTAAAGAACTTATGACACAAGGACATGAACTAAAGGGGGGAATGTGGGTGGGAGAGGGTGTGCAGGGTGGGGGGAATGATGGGGGAGAAACGGGACAACTGTAATAGCATAATCAATAAAATATATTAAAAAAAAAAAAAGATGATTCTTAGTAACCTGGCAATCACTGAACCTGCTAGTTCTTCGCCACCCTCTATCTCTCCCCTAAAACTATGCTTTTTCTCAACTGAAGAAAGAGTTTGTTCGGGTCAGTTGCAGCCTGTCTCCAAGCTAGCTCCTGTTCCTATCTTTATTTCCACTGGGACCGCTATCACGGCTGTATCTCCAAACCTCATTAAGGGCTTTTTAGCAAAAATTATTATCAATCAGGAAAATTATCTGATCATCTGATTTATCTTACTAAATTCTGCGAAGAAAAATCTTTTTAGTTTGCGATATTGGCTGAAAAAAATCAAACTCTTTTCTATTTTTAATCTTTTCCTCACTACTCCAATACTGTGTGTGACTGACCGCATCACTCCGGGACCCCACTCTGAGGCAATGGTCACTTGGCCTCCCAGCTGATCACTCACTTCTGTGAATTTCTTTTCTGAGAACTGGGGAGAGTTGCCCCAGCGGTCATATCCAGTTTGTCACAAAACCTATCCATGGTTGCAGACTTAGTTAGCTCCACTAGGAGTAAGCGATGTGAGGCCTGATGTGTCATAGAGCTGGGCGGGGGGGCTCCTTTGAGCCAGGACACTGGACCAGGGTAACTGCTTGTGGGACATTTTATTTCCCTCAACACTGGCCTTCTGTCTGTTCTCTTTGGCTCAGATCTGTGTTGGGAAGGCTGTACGGAGGTACTGCTTATGCTAATATTTAGGCATAATTAGCTCTGTCCTAACCAGCTGGAAATGAGGGCTCAAGTTCAGGGGTGAAGTGCTCTCTTCTGATAGGTAGTTTTTTAGCAGGGCAGCCTTCATTTTATCTTCCCAGATTTCCAGTAAGTACAGATGCTCCTTGACTTATGATGGGGTTATGTTCCGATAAACCCGTCATTATAAAGTGAAAGTGTCTTAAGTTGAAAATGCATTTAATACTACAGTGAGGAGTATCAATTGTTTACCCTTGTAGTCATGTGGCTGACTGGGAGTTGGAGGCTCTCTGCCCGCGTCCAGCATTACGTACTGCACATTGCTAACCCAGGAAAAGACTGATGGTCAGAATTCGAAGTACTGTTTCTACTGAATGCATATTGTTTTTACACCATCGTAAGTTTGAAAAATCATTAAGTTGAACCATAGTAAGCTAAGGATGTTCTGCACCTAATTCCTCTCACACTTGTGGGAAAGAAGAATATCAAATCCATGGACCTCTGGTCCTGACCAGTGTGGCTCAGTTGGTTGGGAGTTGTCCCGCAATGTGAAAGGTCACTGGTTCAATTTCTAGTCAAGGAATGTGCTGCCATTGAGGGTTTGGTCCTAGATCGGGGCTCGTAGGTGAGGCAACCGATCAATGTTTCTGTCTTGTGTTGATGTTTCTCTCCTTCTCTTTCTCTATCCCTTTCCCTCTCTCTGAAAATAAAATATTTTTTTAAAAGTCCTTGGATCTCTGGATGGGTATGGTCTCACAATCACCATGATGTCAAATGGATATTTGTATAAAAACTGCATATATAAACTGTTAGACTGATGAGAAGAAACGACCTGTCAAGGTCTTATAGCGGCTTCCATGTAATGGGGATGGGAGGAGAGCAGTGAAGCTTTTTGACTGCGTAGTAGGTTCTGATAAGAAACTGAAGAGAGTTACACACATCCCCATTCCTGACCTATGAGCTCAAGTCATTGGCAATGACTTTTAAAGAAAAGAATGGTAAGAAAAAAAGGGGCTGCTGGTTTAGAAACTAAATCTACTTAGAAGTAGATTTTAATCTACTTCTAAGATTTGCTGATTTATTGATTTTTTTTTTTTTTCTTATCAAGCAACTTTTAGTCCTCCTCTTCCTTTGCTCCTGGTTCAGGACGAGACTTTTGTAAAAGTCACCTGCGAAGTCTTAGTCTTCCAGTATCTGCTCATTGAACTGGTGCTCCCATGGGCCCCTGATATCTGCCCTCAGCAAGCATTTCCTGCAGTCAGACCATGAACCACTATGAATTCCTTGCATCCTTCAAAACATCTGTGCCTTCTTTTGCCACATCTTTTTTCCCTGATACTCAACAGGCCACAAATCACCCTAGACTTCTCTTTCCAGGCTCATGATGTCTTAATATTCTCCTTTCAACCAAATTCCTCTCTTGTCCTTGGCTGTGGCTTTTGGCTTCCCAGCCTTCTCATCTCCCCTGTCTGCATTAGTCATCTATGGCATCACCAAGAGAGTCTCTTTCTCCCAGCCTTCTATCTGAAATGATGCATTTTTTATATGTCAGAGTTACTAGGCAGACCATGCCACCTGGTTTGATTATAGTTAAGCTCCCTAATATGACTTAAACATAGTAGGGCAGACACTCCATGCAGCATGGACACTTGAGGAGACACAAACCTAGAGGGTACCAGTTAACTAATGAGAAGAAACTATAATAAGACCCAAAGATATAATCAAATGAGATTGGAAACTTTTCCGTTAAACACAAGTTTCTTCTGAGATTGAAAGGGGGCATTTCATTCTTCTGTTCATTTTATATTTAAACTTATTTGACATTTAGAACAACAGGAAGTCTTGAAATAATATGCTACCAGTAGCTTCCCTTTAGTGAGTGCTTTCTATTAAGCTACTGTTGCAAATATTACTTTTCATGTCTTATCTCATTTACATCCTACAGTGACCACATGGAATAGGCATTATTATTATAGGCATTTTATATATGAGGAAACTGAGGTGTAGCTAGTTTAGTAACTTAAACCAAACGACATAGCTAGTAAGTTGCAGAGCTATTTCACCTGAATTGGGGACATCTTGAAGGTGGGGGAATTCCTAGGTGAGGACACATTCTGGCAATGACACTGTTACTGGAATTCTCAAAGGTACATAATACTAATATCCAGGAAGTGAGTGAGGTCATCTAAGTCAGCCAACCAAGCCCAGGGTTTCAGCATGAGCAATAGACAGGGTTTTATCCTAGGTACTCCAGAGAGTGCCAGAAGGAATGTCATGCGCGGCTTTTGCCAGAGAGAGAAGTCTGTGCAATCCTGCTGTTGAGGGCAAAGCTGGGTATTGGATACTCACTTCTCACCCCATAAACTGTGATTTTTTTTTCCAGTTTCGGAAGGGTCAGTTGGCTCTGTCTGTCATGCAGCCAGACCAGCTCGTTTCTGGTCTCCTTAAGTCACACTAAGTTATAGAAACTTTATCAGAAAGTAAAATATAGGCATTTTACTCATAATCTTGGCATCCCAACAAATCACATTACCTTCCTTTTTCTAACTTTTTCTAGTTCTAATCCAGATGAATGCATTTTGACAGAGCTATAGTCACAGCCTAAATTTGATGTAGTATTGTGTTTCTTTCACTTAATATTATAGTGCAAGCATTTTTAATATTGCTGCATAACCTTCATAATTATAATTTTAAAGCTGAAGAATAATTTATTGAGTAGATCAGCCATCATTTACTACTTTCCCATTTTTAGGTACTTTGGCTACTTACAGTTTTATCATAATTTTAACTAATACTGTAGTGTCTTTGGGCAAATGATTTTCTACCTCTTTGAGATTATTTATAAGACTTAATTCCCAGGAGTGGAATTACTGAGTCAAAGGATATTATCAGACAGTCTTTTTTTTTTTTTCTGAAGGTAAGTGCATTTAATATTTTTGATGAAAGCTCACCATTTTGCACAAGGACCAGAAGGGAAGACCAAAGGATCAAAGCAGAGAATTATGACCAGATTTTCTTCCAGGATTAGAAAAGAGACAGCCAAGGTGGAACACAAACGGGAATCTTACCTGCATCCCATGAATGAGAACTAGAGAACCAATCTCCGTTTTCAATTACTAGTGCAGTTTCCTCTGAAAGAAACAGGGGGTATAACCAGGGCTTGGGCTTAGCACCCAGAGGTTTGCCAAGTAGAAGAAAAACCAGGGATAATGAAATTGATGACAAGAGACCCTGATTCTCAACTTTCAAAAAGCACCTGTGAGTTTTTTTTCTGTAGGGTGGAGAGAGGGGAAAGCCGAGGAGCCAAGACAGCACCGCGCCTCACTGTATGGAGAGGGGGCATCTGCTTCCGTGTTCCTTCTGAACCCAGGTCCTCTCTGGATCCCCAGGCTCCTGCCTAATCTGCTGCCTCTCAACCTTCTTTCAGGGGTGGTATCCCTGACAGTATGCCTCCCCATCCAATACAAAATTTGTCCAACTACATCCTTCAGCCACGTTATTGGGGATAAATCACGCAATCCCCAATGTTTACTGAGCACCTACTATGTTCTAGACACTGCTCTCGGTACTGAGGATCCAAAGTGAACAAAACAGAAAAAGATGATTAACAGGTCACCATTCCCATTATAACCCTGGTGACTGACTATTAAAAAGGAAACTGTTGAGCAGGGTTGCTGAACTCAAGAGTTTAATGACAACTGCCCAGAGCAATTAAGTCTGACTTTAGCAAAAGACATTGATTTTAGGCCCCTGGGAGATTCCTGTCTGAGGACTTATTCCCACGAACCTCTCCGAAGGTGTGAAGCGATTCTTTTGTGCATCATAAATTAGCACTTAACTACCTATTAGCCTTCGTTTTCTGTTTTATGAGGACAGGCCCAGTTCCCCAACTTGATTTGAGGCACCTTAAGTGTCTCATATTTCTGTGTCTAGAAGCACAACACTGGGCCCTCATCAGGCATGTCATAAATGCTCACCGATTAGTGGATTCAAAAGTTGAGAGCAAAGTCAGTACACAGAGAGACACAATGTAAAGAAATTTTTACAGAGGAAAGAAAAGATCCACCATCAGCCAGTCTCTCTGTTTCCTTTCTTGCTAAAGGGGGATGATAATAGCATTGACCTCTACCAGGTTGTGGTGAGTTAAGACAAATAAAGAGCTGGAAAGAGTAAGGGCACAGAGCAAGCAATCATGAAACATCACCTTCCATCACCATCTGTAGTAAGGCCGTTAAGGAATTCATCGTGAGGCTGTGTGATGAAGTAGAGCAGTTTCCAGAGCCAGCGTGCCTGTGTTTAGATGCTGGCTCCACCATTACTAATTATGTAGCTGTGGGTAGGTTGTTTAACCTCAGTTCTCGTTGAAAAGGGGAATGCAGACCCACCTCACGGGGTCCTTGTGATGAATGCAGGAGTAAACAAGTGTTAGTTACAATTACTTAGCAAAGACTCAGTGAATGACCAATATGTACCTGGATTTGGGGTTCAGAATATAGATGAGGACAAAGAGGTTGCAGTCTTTGCCCTCTCTCCTCCTCCCCCACCAAGCTACTTCTAGAGCTAACTGCAGGGAGTGCGTGGCAGTTCATGAATCACTTTCACACGCATTCTACCCTGCAGCTATTTCAACAACCTTAGGAAGCAGATGGAATTATTCCCATTTTATAGATGAGAAAACAGTTTAAATGACTTACGAATCTAGAAGTTCCCTTGATTCCAGTTAGTAAAACTTCTCCACCCATATAATTGTCCCCTAGCCCTCATGAGAGGATGAATTCCAGGTTCATGAATCTTTGGGGGTTCCTAAAGCAGCCAGAGCCCAACATGACTGGCAGGCAGTGGGGTGGGTGGTTACACAATGGTATATACTGGTGCCTCTTCAATGACAGCCTGCCTCAATATCCCCTAGAAGGCTGGTTAAAACATTATCACTGGGCCCCACCCTCAGAGTGTCTGTGTCAATAGGTCTGAGCTGTTTCTGAGAATCGGCATTTCCAACAGGTGCTCAGAGGGTGCTGATGCCTGTGTGATGTGATCTTCCTACCGGTGTATATGATATACGGTGAAGTAGCAGACGCTAGAGAGGAGGAAAGGGCCGATGTGGACTGCAGTTCTGGGAAAGACCTCTTACACTTAAACAGCTCCAGAAAGGCTTCCTATCTCTTTCGGCAATTGCCTAATAAAGGTATCCATATGTTAGTCTGGTAGCAGAACCAGCTTTATTGAAGAAGGAAAATAAAAGTCACAACCCTCCAAAGAAACTAACTGAAATGAGAAAACACATGCTGATCTTTTTCCCTTTCCTGCATTTTTTTCTTTGTGCAGCCTATGTCACTCTGACTTCCAGCTAGCACCTGAAGACAACAAGCCAGGTCACAGGGGAAGGAATCAGAGCCTTAGCAGATTCCCTGGCCAAAAGCCAAGCTAGGAACACAGGGACATCCTATGATATTGAAAGCTGCCTTTACTAAGTATCAGGTTCAATTTATTTTTAGGCTTTCAAAATTGTCAGGTGGGCATTTAAGCCAAAAAACCAAAAAACATCACAGTTTGTTATTTGTCACCAGGCTACACACTATCACTAAAATTTCTCAAGCAAGTGTCAGGATCAGTCCTGCAGAGGAAATGGTTAATTAACCCAACCGCTTCCATTCAGAAGTGGCAGGAAGAGGGCAGAGGCTGCTCTATTTTTTTCCAAACCCTTCTCCGGAGAGTATGTGTGAGGCTCTCATAGCTTTAAATCAAATGGTGCCCCGCAGCCAGGAAATCCACATTGGGAGCACAGGGAGGAAAGCTGGGGCTGCTGCTGGCTTGACAATTATAACTTTCCTCCAGGTCCCTGTTTCCACTTCCCTTTAGAGAAGGAGCTAGGTTTTTAATGATTCCCTTTCCAGTCACTTCCTCCCAGTTGCCTTGCTAGGTCATTTCAGTACACGCATTCTTCGTAGATCTTTTTCTGGAAAAGATCAGAGGGAAAATGACCTCTTTTACGAATTGGGAAGCCAAGTGGGTATCCCCAGGGTTTGTGGGTACTTCTGTGGTGAGGGGTCTCCCCACCCACCCTGACTGTTTCTCCGGTAGCAATCACGGTGGGATCCTCAGGGGAGGTAGAAACAGGTACAGGGACACTTATCAGCACCCCCTCCTTGTGTACTGAGCACTCTACCAAGGCTGCAGGAGGCTTGAAAGAAGGAAGAACACTTAGTCAGGTCCTAAGAAACCCAGAGGCTAATAATAAATGTGGAACAGGAGGTCAACAGGTTCTGAGAAGAGAAAGTTAGTAGAATTTGAGCACCAACTGGTCCTTAGAAATTCTCCAGACTGTGGATGAGTTTTGGTAGGAGGCCTGTGAACCTTGCGCATGATGTATAATTATGCATGTTTGTGGGTTTTCCTGGAAAGAGGCAATTCAAACACTTGAAAGATTCTTAAGATAAAATACTGCCATTTGTGACAACATGGATGGAGCTTAAGAATATCGTGCTAAGCAAAATAAGTCAGAGAGAAAAAGTTAACCTATGTAATTTTATTAACCAATGTCACCCCAGTAAATTCAATAAAAAAAGAAAAAAAGAAGCATGTGATTCACTCATATGTGATATATAAAACTGAAAGCAACAAATGAATAAACAAGACAAACAAGCAAACACAAACTCCTAGACAACAGTGTGGTGGTTTCCAGAGGAAACTGGAGCAGGGGCATAGTAAGGGGTAAAGGGGGGTCAGATATATGGTGATGGACGAAGAGTTGACTTTGGGTGGTGGGCACAGAATACAATATACAGATGACATCATAGAATTATACACGTGAAACCTATCTAATCTTGTTAACCATTGTCACCCCAATAAATTTAATTAAAAATGATTCTCCAAAGGCTCAAAGATTTGAGGAAACTAGGGAAGTAGAGGTCTAGGCTCCGAGAGATGCTAGTCTTGTGTACATTATAACTTTCAGAAACACCCAGGGCTGGCTTGCCCATTGACTGCTGTGATCAGAATCATATCCCAAGAGCAAGTCCAACATCAAAAAACTTCAAAGAACCCAAGGTATCTCCTCAGCCCAGCATTCACCCAAGAGTGTGCTTTTCAGGAGGTTCTGTGCTGCAAACTCTATCACGCTTTGGAAAGTCTTAAAGTTCACCAGCCTATCTAAGGTTTTAGAAGTCGGTAAAGACATCTGTTTGATGTCACAGATGGTAAAGACATCTATTCGATGTCATGGAAGTCCATTCTCTCCACTTAATGGCCCCCTAGAGCCCTGTTTCCAAGAAGGTCTATCAGCTTTCTGAGGAACTAAAGCACCTGTATCCTGAAATTCTTTCTGTTTATCACATCTTTTAATTAAAGAAATGATAAAGAGTCCTTTGAAAATGTGAATAATTCACTTGAACTAATAAACAGCACACTATCAGCCATTAACATCCCAGCAAAAGTTAGTTCCAGGTCTGGGAGGAGAGACAAAAGGAAAGTCGGTTTGCCAAAGGGGCTTCGTTCAGAATAGCAGCCCCTGCCTGCTGAGCTGTACAGTCTTCAGAGCCCCCTCTTTGGGGAGGTCTCTCCTGTCTTCCCCATCTAATGTAGCCACCACCCTGAGGCCTATTCCACTGTTTCTTTCAAAACATTTGTCAAGAGTGGACATGGTAGTGTTTATTGGTTGATTTGTCTCCTTCCTCCTCCACCCCCCTTGGAATATGAGATCCATGAAAGAAAGAAGAGCTTATATGTCCTCTTCTCTGCTTTAAACCCAACACCCACCCCAAGTCTGCAGGGAGTAAGTGCTTAATGAATACAACTGTTCATAGTCCCAGTGCTTGTATCATTGGTGCTGGAAAACATGTTTGTTGAATGGATGAATGGAGAGGGGTGGTCTGCATTGCTTTTCAAGCCAAAACCACGTTTTGGGGTCTTGGGAGAAATGAGGGATATTCAGGCTCTTCTAGGGTTGATATAAATTGAGATTTCTTCCTCAATAACGAAAATAGTAGACTAGACTCTCTTTCATATTGCAGTAAGGCAGGAAATGTCTTCAAATGTTAGGAGGTAGGATTAGAATTTAAAATGCCCTTTAACAATTTAGAGAGAGGAGAGGTCATTAAAAACAGGAAGATGTTTAAAATGGACAAAAATGGGCTCCAACTGGCAGAGAGAAGTCCTATGGCAAAGGAGCTGTGGGCCCTGAGTGAGCAAGAAAGCACTACAACAAAATTGTAATACGAGGCATGCGAATGTTGAGAATTATGAAATGAAAGCCTAGAGTTAATCCTTCCACAAAATTGGCATTGCTGAGGTTTTAATTAGAGTGGGAACTCAGATTTCATCCTCCTATTTTAAGACTCATTTGGGGAAACTCGAAAGGGTCCAGATAGGAGTAAAAAAAAATGATTAACTGGATGGAAAATTAAGATTTAGCCCCCAAAAGAAAAGGCCAGGAGGTGACTTAATCACCACTGCTAGGTATGAGAAGGGTTATTATTATACAGAGTATTCTACCTCATCTCCAGGACTAGACAAGGATAAACAGACTTGTGCTCCTTTGAAAGTGTTTCCACTAAAACATCAGGAAGAATTTCTCAATTGTAAGGGGAAAACATACAGACCCCAGGGCACTGTGGGAAGCTGCCCTGGAGATTTTTCAATGTAGGATGACAACCATCTGCCTTGGAAGGCTTAGATAGAGGCAGGGGACTGGACCTAAGGACCTCTTGGCTTTCCTTCCATCTTTGATTCTGTGTTCAGAATCACGGCCACTAAGCACCCCCCTTCTACAGTAATCCTCCATTCCCGTCATAAGACAGACCCCACACTGTCGAAATCCTGATGGTGTCCCCTGGGAGGAGCTCGATTGTTCTCTTCTGAATGGGAAGGAAACTGATAGTGTTGCTTCAGCTGCTTTACTTCTCCAGCCCCCACAAAGAGAGGCCAACTCTTGTCCTGATGGGCCTCCCCAAATACTGGGATGGCCTGATTTCCATCTTGTGTGGGATTGGAAGACATGGATCCCGTTAAGAGGCAGATGACACCACCAAGAATTAAGGAGTATCTGAGCTCCAGGGCACTTCAGATCTCATCCAGACTGATCCCCTTACACCTAAATGAGGAATCTGACATCTTGAAAGATTAAACAACTCTCCCCAGGTGATGCAGCCTGTTCCTTCCACCTGGGACTGAAACCTAGGCCTTCTGGCTCTCCTCACTACCTGTGCTTCAACTGCAAGAAACAATTTGTGCTTCAGTTGCAAGAAACGTTTTTGATGCAAGAAGAATGTCTGGAAACATACCTTCGGTAGCTGAACTGCAGGTAAAAAAGTGAGCAAGGAAGAATAGAAATTCTACTAGTAGGTTATGGATACCTGGTGGCGTTATTCAACTTAAGCGGGCAAGGATGGGTCACCCATACTTTTTAGTGAATAATTTCCCCATATGTAAGTGAGGCATTTGGACCAGGAACATTTTAAGGCTTATTCCAACTGCAATATGTTAAGATTCTGTGATCCTAAATTTTAGTTACTGATATTGAATAGAAACAAAAATAATAATGAATAGAAACTCAGTTGCTGGATTAAAGGAATGAGTTTTTGTGGAGGTCATTTGTGACGTAATTGGATGATGTTCTCGGTTCCTTTAAGATTCCTTGGGTCTCCCACTGCTCCCGCAACATCCCAGGTACTGTGACTCTCTTGCCTTCAGCTTTTTTTCTACCCTTGACTCATCTTTTAGAGGAGCTACAGGAAAGGGAACAGGTGATAGAGGATGTTAGGTTCAGGGGTTAAGAGAGATACACTAGTTGGGAAATATTGGCAAGCAAACTGTGGAGTGAACGGATTGGGAGAATCGTGGTGCTCCAGATCATCAGAGCTTTTGGGAAGTGCATGGTCTTCCCATGGAATGTGAAAAGGGCTCACAAGTCATTGTATGTAGATTTTGGATAAAAGTGTGATGCAAGGAGATTGGAAAACGTGGGGGTGTCTGGTTTATACATACAGCATCTCATTCAGTTCTTAAAACAATCCTATGAGATGGGCACCATTGTTATTCTCATCTTAAAGTTGAAAACACTGAGCCTTAAAAAGTTTATTAATTTATATCAAGATCACCCACCTGTTAAGTGGCCAAGCCAAGGTTCAAACTCAGCTCTGTCTAAGCACTAAATTATTCTACTACAGTGCTTCTCAACATGAGTAGAAACCAATGGGGTGAGTTTAGCGCATCTTAGAGTATCTTCTCAGAGAAAGTTAGCATGAAACAATAAAAAGTAAAGCCCAGTACATCTCTTAACTCATTTATTTGAAATGGCATAAAAGACAGTACCAAAAGAGTATACTTTCTTTACCATTTTCCAGAGTGACTTTCCATGTTAGTATGCTTGGCCTGATAAATGATAAAGTGAAAATGAATGCTATTTGCATTCTAAAAAACCCGCTATGCCCCGCCCCATAATTTTAAGCTCCTGTTTGAGCTCTGCTGATATTATCTGTCATTTCTTACAGTGCTGAGAAGTTTATTAATTACTTTTATTTTGTTTGACACAATCCAACAAAGACAAAAGAAAGAGCAACTAAGGATAAAGACATTCTCTTAGCAGCCACTCGTTTAGTCTAACAATTCTGGAACATAGATAGGGTATGAAATTGCTCAGGAAATGTGGCCACCAGGAGCATTGTTAATGTTTTTATGCCCAACTTGGTCTAAAGCCTGAAGGAGAACCAGCCTTATATGCAGGCAAAATAATAGTGATAATAATAAATGTTAGCTAAACATTTACTCTGTGTGCTAGGCACTACTGATCATCTCACATTACTCTCCAGGAACCTATAGGGGAAGTTTTACTCCCAATCTTAATTGCATGGGAAATAGTTCAGCGATCATGCAGCTTATCAAATGATACTGCCAGGACTGGCATCTGGATCTAGCTGACACTAGATCAACCTTTGATTTTGTAGCACATAGCTGAGCTCCTAGGCACTATGAATTAAAGAGCTCTGGGATGGTCCCTCTGGCAGTGATTCCTACTCATTACCCAGTATTCATTCTTCCTTCTTCCATAATAATAGATACACTAGTTTCCAGTTGACTTTATTTCCTAGCTTCCCTTGCAGCTATGTGTGGCCATTTGCTCAAATTCTAGATAACTGAATATAAGTGTCACATGGCAACATCTGGAGTCCTTCCTTAAAAGACAATTATCATGCATCCCTTGCTTCTTTCAATCTCCCTACTGGCTGGAATGTTGCTTTGAGATGTTTCAGCAGCTATTTTGGGTCGCATAGATGATGACTGTGATGCTAGGATGGTGAAATAGAAAGCTAGAAGGAGCCTGGATCTCTGAGGATTTTGTGGAACAAAGCTGTTGTCCAGCAGATAGTTCAGCCACCCTCAACTATGCATCTTGAGACTTCTACATGAAAGAAATAAACTTCCACATTGTTTAACCAAAGTAATCCTGGAACTCTGTTACTTGCAAAATATCTTAATCATAACCACTTACTGAATGGACAAAGTTCATCGAAGAACAGCAATTACTGTTACCTCAATGTCCCCATTATAGCTTTGTCCCACTGGGTTAAGATATATTTATACAGAACTGCTAAGAAGAGGAATAACAGATCACCTAGGGTGCATGAATGGAGAAGGAGGAAGCACAAAGTAGTCAAGTTTTGGTTGCCTATAATTCTGTGTCTGGCCTCTGTAGGTGCTGCTATGCGGTACAGGGACCAAAATGGAAGAAGCAGAGCAGAGTTAAGGCCATCCTTGCTCTTAACCATGTGGAAAGGGCCCAATTTCTATTTTGTCCAAACAGTTCAGTTCAGAAGCTGTTCTTTTTCTAGGAAATTCACTGAGATCTGTGATTACACAGAACAAAAGTTCAGGTTACATCAGTATTGAATTAATGGTGATGATGATATCTTTGAATCAGCAGTGGTAGACTGAAACAAGAGAGTTAGGATCAGATGGATAAAAAATTCTCTCAACACTGCCTCAGCTTCACAGGGAGAAAGGAGAGCGTGGTCTCTCAACAGTCATTCACTGATTTATTCGCTCTTAAATCCATTCAACAATTTTATTGACTGTCTACTATGTGTCAGGCATACTTTCTATGAATTAAATATTAAGAAAATGTTAAGAAACTTTGGTAAAAAAATCATTTTTAATCTAGTCTTTCTTTAGAACTAAGTACATTTAAAAAGAAGTCAATTTAGCTTTGACTGGTGTGGCTCAGTGGGCTGAGCGTCACCCTGCAAAGCAAAAAGTGACAAGTCTGATTCCTGGTCAGGGCACATGCCTAGGTTGTGGCCCAGGTCCCTGTTTGAGAGTATGTGAGAGACAACCAACTGATGTTCCTTCACACATCACATTGATATTTTTCCCCCTCTCTTTCTTCCTCCCTTCCCCCTCCTAAAACAAATACACAAATAAGCTCTTTTTTTAAAAGTCACTTTAGAAAGCAAAAAACAAACGAAACCATTGGTTACCTGGCATATTTAAGGCACTGTCCTAAGTGTAGTGGAGCATGTGCAAATGGCTGTAGAAAGCAAAGCCCTGATTTTCAAGGTGTTTGGGATAAGATAACCCATGAATGACCAAAGTACAAAGCAGAGTGAGGTCAAGTGCCTTAGCAGGTACAAGATGCAATGACGGTCCAGAGAAGGAACCCTGCTGAGTCACCGAAGGGCTACCTTCACTCATGACAGAGATGCCCACCCCATGGGTTTCTATAACACCAATTGCTAGGGTTTTCTGTGTGCAGAACCAGGGCAGCAGCAGAGTTGTTCTACCACTGAGGGTATCTTTAGCAGAGGCCTTCGGTCAGGACCTTGAATAAGGGATGACTTCTCAATAGAGAGATGTCATGAGTTTGAACGTCTTTCCCAATCCAATAGTTCCACAGTTCTTCTACCTTAATTGTTGACAGAAACTCTTACCCTCTGGACGTCCTAGGATTTCCCAGTGTGTCATATTATATCCACTCGGCAAAAGAGAAGCACAAACATGATGAGTATGCATGGAGACCTCCAAGGTACCCCCACCTCATGGATTCTCCTTTTCATCTCTTCCAATGAGAGGCAAAGAGAGTGTCCAAAAGGAAGTGCTCAACCGTGTTGAATGTGAATTCATGAGATGAACACTTCGAAGTATTTTAGTGAAGTGATGGATTCTTCCGAACTGAGAAAGTCCACCCAGAGTAGATCTGATTTTCAGGTGTGGATTTTTACATGGCATTACAGATTCTTTAAATGGGAAACACTGCGTTTCAGGGCTTTTATATTGTTCCCCTCTCACTCTCTTTCTTGTTCTCGCTAAGGTTTTTCATGCTTTTCCTGCCCAGTTCACTCCTTTACTGCTCAAAGTTAAAAATCTTATTTTTACACAACTCTCATAGAAATTGCTCTGTAACAAAGAGTAAGGGAGTAACACAAAGAGCTAAGTGAACTATTTTGGCTGTGACAGGAACCGTATTTGCCTTTTGGCGCTGCTCTCTGACTTTCTTTGTGAGTTCTCTTTTGCTCTGATGGCCCTGGCAGTTTTCTGCCATGAATGGAAACACAGCCACCAGGCAATGCTCCACTTGGAGACAAATGGACTCCTGATAGCTCTGGGACTAAATTAGACCTGATAAAACCCTGCTTTTCTGGACTTCTCAGTTTCTTTCACCTTGGGTTTGGAGGCCAGGGCTGTGCACCATCTAATTTGGAGATTATGGTTATTACTTTATGTTGGCAAATGTAGATTAAGGACACATTTGCTTTTGTTTCTTTCAAACTCATTTGGTGCACTCAAACAAGTGTTTTTTGGTGCTGTTTTTTAGTTGTTGTTTTTTTTTTCAAGATCTGCATGCTGTTTGTCAGTATTCTACTCTTCTATCTGTACAAATTACTTTGATTAATTCTTTCTAATTCAAATAAAACTCTAATAATAGTTTGGGTAGATTTTAAGAAGACTCTTGGGTTATTTCTTCTAAACTTCCTTTATTTTCAGAATTTTGGATCCAGGAATACAAAATCACAGAAGTTTAGTCTTGAAAGAGGCTTCAGATGATCTTGTTGTAAAAGGTTCATCTGATAGTGTTCATCAGGAGAGCAAGGAAAAGAATTTGACAAGTCAGAAAGGCTAATGAGAAAATAAGCAAATGGCAAAATATGCATTGTAACATCATATCAACTGACTCACAGTTTCATATCTGGAACTTCGCAGTGTTTCCCCCCCACTCATACCTAGTCTGGCTTGTTTATTCCCAGAACTCTTCTAGGCAGACCAACTGATTCCTAGATAGGAATGGAATTAATCAATGAAATTGTATAAGTATCTGTGACTTCCTTATGGATTTCACCTTAAAGGATAAGAAAACAATTTTTCTCCTTTCCGAAAAAAACTAGAGAATTTCTCAAATTAGTAATTTGAGAACTATCTAATGTGTTCTACTATTCCCTATTTGATTTGTTTACACAGAGTGGGTAATACATTTTCAGGAAGCAAGCTCCTTGAGGTCAAGGTGCCAAGATATAGGTCCATGGACATTGTATGGTTTTCTTTTCTTAACACCTTAGGAATTGGGGACCTTCGCAGGACAAGAGGCTCCAATGTACCTGATTGGCTCCATATGTGTAGGAAAACAGAGATATGTGTAGGAAAACAACATGCCACACAATTTAACCTGCTTCATTTGGTTGGTTGGGATAAGAGGAAAGACCAAAAGCCCAGAATGAACCTAACAGTGAGGCTTCCTTGCCACAAAGAATCTAAATCCAGTGGCTATAGCAGTGGGTGTGCAACAATGCATGCTGTAGAGGACCATAATAATAAGAAAAGATGAAAAGAAGAAAACGGGAGATTGAAGAAAAAGATATGCCAACAGTTGGGAAGGAAAGAAAGCTTGGGGAATATACTGTATGGTTCTCCCAGATTATTCCAAGGCACAGGGTCCCACCATTCCTTAGCCATCTGTACATTGCTGGCTAAACCCTGAGCACCTAAGACATGAACCCTGTCAGTTTGGTTCAATTCAATATCTCCAGTGTAAGCTACAGAGCCTGCCATGTACTAGATGCTCAGTAAATACCTGTGAACTCAGCCATTACATTTTAGCACTCCACTTTGTGGTTGTATAATGCTCATGCTGTCTAATACTGGTCTTGCTGATTAGATTATTGTAGGCCATTCAAATGTTTATTTGACATGCTTCCACAAGGCATAGTACAGTGCTTATTGTTGTTCTTGGTTCCCTGAGCTTGTATGTAAGTAATGTTAAACATTAAAAGTATATTCTTTTAAAAGTATAAGGCACTCCTTTTCTACCAGCTAACCTCAACTGTGGGAGAAAGAAATCTTCCAAGCCAGGAAAGAGTTGTGTAAAAGAGGGAGACCTTGGCCGGGAATCTGCCAGAGCAGATTATCTAAAAGCCTGTCTTTCTTAGCGATTGTCTAAGAGACATTTAAGCAGCAAAGCAATTTAAGGACATGGGCCCTAAAAAGAAAACAGCACCTGCCTTGCTGAGCAGTCTAGTCTGGAAACTGCTGGGTTAGCAACACGTTGCACCCTGTGAAAACTTGTGACTTCAGTGTGAAAAGGAGAGGTTTTAATTAAATTGGGTGTTTCTGAGTCTCCCACAGGGAGGTTGGATTTGAGGGTCGAGAAGCTGAGAACTTTATCAGGATAAAGGGAGCCTTTTCAGAAATCCTGGAACCCCGTGTTGCTTGGTGATATACTTCAGCCCTGTGTGGCTATGTTTTTGCCTTTAGAAGCACTGTTACCATAAGCACTTTTTGCAGCCAAGCAGGGCTAAACCTGGAATGGTGTTCTTGGTCTGTGGCCTGGGATTGTCTACACTGTGCTTTTCCAAACAGTTTTTTTTTTTTTTTTTTTTTTTTTTTTACGGGTTGTAGGTTTTTGAGAGTGAGAGAGTTCCCTGTGGGGCTCAAGATTTCTTCATTTTTTTTGTTTTGATTTAAATTAGGAAAGATGATCTTTAAGAGGTGTGGTGGGTGTTAGCAGACATTTCCTCAGGCTTCAACCAGTGGATTCTGATATTCGATACAATTCAGGCAATGCTGATTGAACACTTACTACATGCAACATTTACTGTTCCAATATCTGAGGATAGAAAAGGGAGTTTGAAGTCCATTATGGACTGAAGGAGTCTGAAAATGAGCACGTACTTAACTCTAATATAAGTTAGATTGGAAACATTACTATACATATGAATAAAGAAAATTCTGGATTAGGGAAAGATAAATTCTTGCTGATGGAGTTGGAAGAGATCTCACTAAGGAAGGGATATATAAGCTTGGTCTTAGATATTACCCAGTATTTCCACAGCTAGGGAAAGGGGATGGAAAGAAAGGCAAAATAAAGGCTTATTATGGGCAGTGTGCTAGACAGACTGCCAAGAACCATGGGCACTGGAGTCAGCTCTTTGAATTAAAACTCTGTGTGCCTTTATGCACATTGTGTACTTCTCTGTAAAGCGAGGACAATGGTGGTACCCAATCTACGGGCTTGTCATAAGGATTAGGAGTTAATGCCCACATCAATATTTAAAACAGTACCATGCATGTACTAAGAGCTCAGAAAGTGCTAGCTATTATTATTCTTTAATATAAAGAATATTTATGTTCTTTAATATAAAAGTTCTGACCTAGGTCTTTGGGCTTATCTTGCACTACTCTCCACTAGCATATTACCCAAGCTCCTGGCTCAATGGCTCATGCTCGTGTACACGTGCCCTATTCTCTGCTGTCTATGTGCTTTGCCATTTTTTTCTCTACCCAGGATTTCTCCATCTATCAACATCCTATCTTATCAAAGCCTATCATAGCCAGATATGACTTTCCAACAGATGTATGTAAACTTACTGCATTTAACAGGTGTCATGGCAAATCTTTGGAAGCTGCTTTTCTGAAATTTGCCATTTGCCAAGGCCGCCACTGACCCTCTGGGGTGATTCACGAGGTCTGAGGAATGTCACAGTTTGCCCTTCCTTCTCCCTAGAGGGGAGTGCATGCACTAGGGGGAAGAGCAGGTTCATCCTCTTTTTTCTAGAGTTCCCTGGAAGATGAGAGCAACACAGAAGGAACAAGATAAAGATGGCAACCTGTGTGCGCCAACATTTCAC
The DNA here is from genome assembly GCA_039655065.1 of Glossophaga mutica. NCBI lineage: Eukaryota > Metazoa > Chordata > Mammalia > Chiroptera > Phyllostomidae > Glossophaga > Glossophaga mutica. The sequence goes on along the minus strand of CM077304.1, from coordinate 15,100,363 downwards.
TTAGCCAAAATCTAAAGGCCATTGCCATCTTTGTGATAAGCCAGGACTCAGAGCTCTTCCCAAAGCTCCCAAGAACCTTCTGGGACAGCCTGTTTAAGAGTAGAAAAGGGGCTCGTTTCTCCAGTTTTGACAACTGTAGAACAGAGTGAGCCAGAAGAGTGATTCAGCATGGATCATGGGGGATTTCCCACCAAGGGGTCAACCGAGTCAGTAGCCAACATAGGATGCAGAGCCAGGCCGTTGGCTAGAACCTCTAATATTTGATTGGAAATGTGAAGGATGAGAGGGAAGAAGCCTTTCCTGTTTTGTGTTTACCTATCAGTCTGGGAACAAATTGGTGATCTGAGGCTCATGTTTCCACATCTCACTGTGTTAAAGTTCACCATTAATGCAGTGCTTGGCAGAGAGGTTCAGGACATACTTGAACATACTTCTTTCCCATTCAGCTCTGAAGCTGGAGAATCCTAGCTGGGAGTGCGGGGAAAGGGCAGGGAAGGAAGGCAGGACCTGGCCCTAACCACCATGCCATTTCTGAGTTTTGATTAAAGAGGAAAATATTGGCTCTGACATTCTTGATTTGCAAGATTCAAACATGTTTTGACTTTTTTAGAAGAACCGAGGGCTTGGATTTCACGGAAATGATCCTGCTCAGAACTTCTGACTCAAAACCTAAAGCTGCCCGGCTTCTCAGTAGTTGAACGCACAGCCAGCGCTGCAGCAAAGCGATATTGTGATGGCTGTGAATTGCACAACGGCATGATGTCAGCCTTCTGATGGGAGCTGGGTTGTTGAGCAATGCCCTTTGGAAGAGAGAGGTCACACACAGAAACCTGGCCAACAGTTCTAAGAATTTTATATCTTTAAAAATATTCAATATATTTCTTTATGTGTTGGGACCCAGGCTTTCCAAATCCCTGATTAGCCAGATTTTTTTCCCAGAAATCTCCCTGACTCTCAGGTCAGGCAGTGAATTTCCAGTTGACAAGCTAACTTCATTTTTAAATATCCCACAGTGAGACCAGAATAGAGCATTTAAAGTGGGGGAGGAATTCCCCAGTGGGGTCCTGGCTCATTATATCTACTCCTTCTTCCCTTTTACTGAATGCTGAGTCTGGGGTAGCTGAAATCAAGAGCATTCATGAGGTAAGGTGGGTAGACTCAGGTAAGATTTTCTATCCCCTCATCTCAGTAGGTGGGAAACATACATTCCAGTGCATTCCATTGTGCTTCCAAAAGGATGGAGGCACCCTGCTGCTTCATCCATAAACCCTCCTCCCAGGATAAACCTAGCAGACAGCTTGGGTGGGAAGCTGCTATGTCTTTTCCTGGCCCTGGGAAGAGATGAGTCATGATCATGAGCAGAGGACAAGGAGTTGACTAACCAGATCTAAAGAACTGGGAACCCTCTAGGTAATGCTCTCTCCAGAATGTAAGGAAAATGGCGGCACACCTGACAAGTGCTCCGTGGCAACAGCCTCTGGGATGTGGTCCTTCCTCTACTTGGTTTTTCCCTTTGCTCATTAAGCTTACTGCTCATAGGTGTTTTCTAAGGATCTGCATGCACATAGCAATTTTTTTAAATACATGGAAACAACCGAAGTGGCCTTTGTTAGATGATTGCGTGCGTGCGAACACACACACACACACACGAATACTACTCAGCCATAAGGGAAGATGAAATACTGCCATTTGCAACAACATGGATGGGTCCCGAGAATATCATGCTAAGCAAAATAAGTCAGAGAGAGAAAAATTTAAGAACCATATGATTTCAGTCATATCTGAGATACAAAACTAAAAGCAACAAATGAACAAATGAGAAAAACAAATAAACGAAAACTCATAAACACAGACAATAGTATGGTGGTTACCAGAGAGGGGGTTGCAAAGAGGGTAAAGGGGTCAAATATATGGTGACAGAAAATTGGACTTTGGGTGACAGGCACACAATGATGTGCAGATGAGGTATCATAGAACCACACACTTGACACCTGTGTAATCTCATTAACCAAGTAGAAAAGAACTTTTGTGATATGGTATAGTGACCATCTTGGGAGCATCTGAGGGGAAAGACTTGCCCCTTTTAAGCTTCTAACACTGACAGTCCATGTTTCCCACATAAAAAAGATGTGTGTGTGTGTGTGTGTGTGTGTGTGTGTGTTTTCTAATCTGGAAGGTAAGGAGTGATCTTGAGGAGCTGAGGAAGTATGAAAAAATGTGCTTCAAAGACTAAAAACTGAATTCTAAACTCAAGTGTCTTCCTTTAGGGAAAGGCAGAGCAAGCACCTCAGGGAGGAAAATGTGTCAAATCTAACTATTAACATGCAACAATATTTTGTCAGTTTTTCCCTCATTTCTGTTCAACTACAGGTTTTCAGCTAGCATTAATCTTCTAATCAAAAGGGAACAAATCTATTTATAATTGACATAAATGATAGTCCTATTTATAGTTCTCCTCGGCGCTCCATGTTTCTCTGTGGGAGATTTTCCCTGAAACAAAAGCCTACTTTTGAAGCAACCGTGTTCCAGGCACAACCTCGATCATTTCTGTTGCCCGAGAGATGTATTTAATTAACCTCTTGTCCCTACTCATCGATGGTGGCACAGGGAAACACTGACCAATAATATAGCTACTCCTACTTTTGCCCTGCAATTTCAGTCACAAGAAGCGTACATGACCCCAAAAGGATCTGCGGTCCCCCAATCTCTACAGGAAGATTCATGAAGGCCCGCTTGGCTAGCCCACTTGCAACTTCTGTGTGAACCCTGACCTACTGCCCTTCAATTCAAAAACACCTCAAATTATCTTTAGAATCCTATAGCTGGCCTTGATTCCCTGAGAATTTTGTGATGATTCCATAACTGTTACTTATGGAATAATACTGATGCCATAAGTATTCTCTTACTGATACTCAGAAAAACCCCTTTAGGGAGGCAGGGCAGGGCTGATTATACCCATTTTACAAGCAAAAGAATTGCCCAAAGGCACCCTGCTTTTAACCCTCAAAGCCACCTTGGGTGTTTAGATCCCCTTACCTTATAGTCAGCTCCTCTGATACCTAACATTGTCTTTTTGGTAACAAAATAGATATTATTCAAATATACCCAATCCAGTTCACCATTGGATTTCTGTTTAACTTGGAAAAATCTCTGCATAGAGGAATCCTTGCCCTGAAAGAAAAGGTAGCAATGATGCCCATGTTCTCTGCATCAGATCCCATCTGGACCAAGGAGTACAGAGGATCAGATGGGAGGGGAATCTCATGACTCCAGGCAAGAACTGGATGTGAAATTGAACTTGAGTAGGAAAGATTGGTCTGGCAACTTCACAAAAGGAGGGATTCTTTCATGAGATTTCCTTCAACTCAAAGTCAAAGCAGCTTGTTCACATAGTACTTCTGGCCTCCCTTGGGCTAAGAGTATATCTATGCCTCTATACTCGAGTCAAGGACACAGGAAGACAGAGGGTGAATGAAGGTGAAAAATTTTACCTTGTTTTTAAGCATCAGTGGAAAACCTCACAAGACTATATACAGGGAGAGAATGAAAATTCTTGATATTTACTTGGAAAGTCAGTAAGCCTATTTTGAGATCTGTCATGTCTAGGAGGGATAGAAAGACTGCCTTCTATATATATTATTTTTATGCTATCAGTTAACTTTGGTAATAATTCCTACATGCGGGTAAGGGTGCACTCTTAATCAGATTGAAGATAACCTTAACGCAGACTTTTCTGTCCCTTTGAAAACATGGTAGGTGCTCATTAATATTAGTTGCCCGCACTTGCTTTCTTTTTTCAGCTTTCTCTTGATTTCTTATTATGGATACACAGTAGTTCATAAAATGTTGCTGAATTGAAATACATTTTAGAAGAGTGACTTTCTTCATTTTAGCCCATATTTTACAACTGGTGATTTTGATCGAACTCCATTATGTTGCATCCAATTCTGGGGCCACTGGGTTTTAACTCTATGACCTTGTAAGTTGTTGACAGCCCTTCTGCTAGAGCGAACAGGAGGGAGAGCTCCTTTCTGGGCATTCGTTGCCTTTAGAAATGGACACTCTCGAATGCAGTGCGTAGAGCTCTTTCTGTTTCCTTTTTCCAGGGTATTGGAGCTCTACCCAGCTCAGTTCACCATTTCAGCAGGGCTCCCAGGAATGGATTGATGTCTATAACTCTGACACTAGTTGAAAATATTAAACGGTTTGCCGATGTTTCTCATGAGACATGCAATAGTGACTTAATTGAAAGATCACAGCCAGCTTCCAAGAAAAAGGATCATGTTTTGTTTACCTACATTCCCTCAGTAGTTTCCTTTAGCTACGACATTTCTCACTCCCTACTTGGAATGCCTAAAAGTCGACAGGGGCCTTCCGATTCAGCCATGTCTGCATTTCAAATGAGTTAGTGCCTTCTTATGGATATACACAACTAATCTAGGCCTAGGCAGCTGAAGAAAAATAGATAACAATTCCACTCAGACAATAACCATACTGTGCACAAGGAATATGTGGGATCTTACCGAGATTAATAAAGCAGTCCTTATCTTTGAGGAGCTTGCAGTCAACCAGATGGTATAAAGCATGAACTCTCACCAAAACACACAATATAGAATATACCTTATAAGTGTTGTATGAATAATATAATTGCAATTCAGAGGGAAGAAAGTTGACATCTAGTAGAAGCTTTTATAAAGGAGGTGACATTTGAGAGAACAAAAGGAAAAGTCCAGAAAAATAAAACATGTAGTAAGTCATTTAGGCTGGATTTTGGAATATGTAGGGGCATTTGTAAACCCAAATGCCTATCAGAAATAAGCAAATCATATAAAGAAGTTAAGTGGACCAGAGTAAGTTAATAGAGAGTGGTGGGGATTTTGATGAGCAGAAAACATGTGCCAATATAGAGAGGAGAGTACTTCAGTAAATATAGATAGAGAGTTTAAAGTTTTATAAAAATATTGTATTTGCCAAACAAAATACTTCTAAAGATTGCCTCCAACTTACAGGCTGCCAGTTTGAGTTTTGCTGAAGGGAAACATTAGGAAATACAACTGGAGAGTTAGTTGGAGGCCTTATATGAAATGCCTTAATGTCAAATTGGAGAGTTTTGATTCAATTTACTTAGTCATGGATGGTCACTGGAAATTGTTTAGAAAAGGGATAATGTGATTATAACTGTGCTTTAGAAAGATTAATCTCATGGGTGGGATGGCTGGTGTCAAGCGATATTGGACACAGAGGGATCACTGAAGAGGCTGTTGCAATAGTTTTGGTGAGTGATGAGGAGGGCCTAAATAGTGATGGGAATGGAAGGAGGGACACGTGTATCTTCCAGTGAACTGGTAACAGCTGCTCTGGATCTTGGTGCAAAATAAACCACAATGCTGCTACTTGCTATGTCTGAAAGTGGGGTCTGATGGTCTCCACTGTCCTAACCCGCCTGAGTGATTGTGTAACTTGTCTATTGCGTTGGCTAGAAACCTGGCCTTTCCTGCTTTACAAGGTCACTGGCCAAAAATTCTACTTGCTCTTGAAGAAATAAGCCTTTAATTATCTCTAAATTATTGAATGTTTGGTTTTTCAGAAGTGTTTGTTCCCTAGGAGTGTTTGATTGTTATTCACATGCTGTCTGAGCTGTATACTTGTTTTGTTTGGGGAGAACTGTGAAGTTCCTTAAAGATAAAAGTTTTGTGTCTTGTTCATACGCAACAGCAGTGTTTCTAGACTCTAACCTAGAGTCTGGGTGATAGTACAAAGGCCATACACGAGTGTTGAATTAAATAAGAGAGAACGGTGTATGGTTAATATCCAGAGAGATGTTGCAACAAGAGGCACTCAGTGAATGGCGGGCATGGACTATAATGACATAGAGGAAAAATATTCCTACCTGACTCAAGCTTGGGGTTGTAGGATTGATACATAGTGGGTCCCCACATGCTATCATGAAACCTCTTTGAAGGCCTGGCTTCACCTCTCCTCGTGTATTGCTAAGCACAGAGCAGGTACCCAACCGATGATGCTATAATTACATTGGTTAGTGCTATAATTTTACTTCCACACATTTTTATGAAAATGCTGAGGAAAGGTAATGAAAGAAGAATGCGAATAAAGAAACATACAATGAGCTACACATCCAATTGAATTTCTGAAAGGATTTTAGATATTTCTATGAAACAATAGTAGGTGGTAGTTCTGAAAAAGGTCTTATCTTTGTCAATGCATTCATTCTTTCAGTGGATAGAGTGCCAAGAAGTCAGGTATGTTGTTGTATCAAAATGCTGTGGGTTAAGTCTAAACAAATTAAATATATAATTGTGGACTAAGTCCAACGTCCAACGTCACCTTATCCTAGCGCTGAATAGTATCAAAAGGTGGTATGGACTTAAGTTTCACCATATGTGAAAAAAGTGAAAACTCTGTGTTTTATTTTCCCCCCCTGGAAAATCGTAAAAAGACACCTCAAAAATCTCACTGCAGAAGTAGAATGTCTTGCTTTATCTTAATATCATTGTTCCAATGGAAACAGGTTTTGAGACTCATGGGACTAGTCACCAAATTTATCATGTTATTTAGTGGTAAAGCACTGGGTAAATTCAAGACTCCCTAACTCCCAAGTTCAAAGCCCTCCCTTTTTCCCTAAGTCATTTAAAGACTAGAAGTTACAAACTGGCCCTCTGTCACTCTTACCTGTCCTGCTGTGGGATAATGTCTTTCTGAAGCCATGTCCGTTAGATAACTTGACCTTCATTGATGGGCTCAGGCCAGGTAACGTGCTGAGTTCCAGAACAGGTCTAGGGCAGTCTTTCACCTAGGGAGTTGGCTGTCTCTTTAGAAAAATGGTTTCAAAGTTTACCCTCCATCTTCCAATAGGTGACAGAAAATCACCTTTCTTAGCTTGAAACCATTTCTTTTAAATCCCAATAGCAACCCTAATGAAACTAATCAACCCAGAGTCATACGAAATATTAGAACCTGGATGAGCACGACAAGGGAAGCAATTTGATATGAATAAAACACACTCATCTACTCAATGCAATTAGAAAATAATTTTTAAGGATTCTTGCTTGGCTATTCTTTTTTTAAAAAAATGTAACTATTGAAAAAGAAACTGGCAAGATCTGAAGGACTGGATCGCAGCTTCTGGCCCCGGTGGAGGGTCTGGAAATTGCAGCCACAGCAATTAGGAGTTCCAATTTCCAGTTCACAGAAGGTCAGGCCATGAGGTTATCCTTGGAGCAGTTCTATACTTCCTCTGAGGAAAAGCTCCACCAACTTGAGAGAATTGGGACTTGATGCAGTTGAATCAGCATATATATTGCTAATGACCAAAAGCATGTTTGGCCCCAACAACATTTTTCAAATCTTCAGTCCTATTTTGAGCTCTCTCTTAACGGATGAAGTCACCAGTGAACATGTACCTGTTATTTCCTGCAGTTCCCTAGGCCAGGGCTCCTCAAACCCTGATGTGCATGCGGATCCTCTGGTTATCTGGTTAAAATGCAGTTTTGTATTAATCATTCCTGAGTAAGGGCCTTATTCTGCATTTTTAACAGGTTCTCAGGCTCTGTGAGTAGCGAGGATCTAGATCTGTCTTTATAAATGAAACAATATTTTTACTATGTAATGTGCTCCTGAGAACTCTTGTTAATCAAACTAAATGTCTCCCTTATAAACAAGAGATTATTTCTTGCCATGAAACACTTTCCAGGGCCTGCAATAAAATCATGTTTCCCCCCCTCCCAAGGGATAGATTCTCTGTTTTTTCTTGTTATTGCTGTTTTTTATTGAGTTGGGCATCAAAATAATTTAAATAGATTAGAACCAATCACTTGCTGAATGACTTTAAGACACTAAGTGGTCAGTGCCTACCTTAGAACCAGCCAGAAGTAAATCCTTCTGTGTCTGCAGTTTACACATCACGGTGTTTCTGTGCAATGTTACTGAATCCTTGCCTGGCTTCTCTGGTAAGGATTTCCATAATTGTACGCAAAGCTCTAGCAATCTAAAGAAATGCCAGCCAGATTTGTGGCAGCAATACCTTTTACAAGTCCTCTGAGTCATATGACTCAGGGCCCACAGCCTGTCTATCTTCAAGTAAGCCTGAAATGACACCGCTTGCATGCATGTGTCATGGATCTTCTCAGAATCTATCCCTAAATATCTATTCCATAGTGGGAGACAAGAATCAGCTGAAAAGAAGTCTGCGAGAGCCAAAAACATCTCTGTATCAAACAGAGAGTGGAGTTATAAGCTGAATGCAATTAGCTGGCAGTCGCGACTATGCCGAAAACATAATCATCCCGGTAATAGGGAACATTTGCTGTGCTCGACAAACTCACAGTGAAAGAGCTGGATCCATAGGAAGGAACATGCCGAAAATGGTTTCAATATGATCCTGTATTTTCACTCAATACCCATTGATTGAGGGTGTCCAGCCAAAAACAATGAGAAAGTGAGCCAACAATAGTCTTACCCTTTGGCCATATTATATATAGTTGCAGCTGGAATGTGTTATATGTTTCAGGAATAACAAAGCATCCATATGGAACAAATATTTGGCAGTATGGCAGCTGATGAAACCAGGAAAAATTAGACAAATTATCAATCGCTTGCTCCCAAATTACCCAAAAAAGAAATTAGATCCATTTTCAGTAGCTTTGCTTTCAAATTTCTTCATTCTATGAGTCACCACTACCTTCTGCCAAACTAAATATGTCTATGAACGGCTGGAAACTTTAATGGAAAGAAACATAAAACTCCAAATACGGAGGAAAATTTAAGCTTCTTCATGGAAGACCTTCATGGAAGACTAGCGAGTCAGGAATGTGCGGAGACAGGGCTAATGCGTCCACAGTACCTTTGGTTTGGGGCAGCGTTAGACTCAACACGCAATACAAAATGCATAGACTTGTCCACCAGCTGACATACTTCAGATGAAAATTATCTCTAAAAAACAATTAGCGCATTACGTGTTTTTAAAAGTGTCCAATCCATCACACTGTTAAGGTCTATGAAGATCCCTAGTCCTATAGTCATGGTGGTCAGATTTAAACTGGATGCTATTCTTCAATGGGTGGTAGAAATTGGAAGAAAGCGTTCATGAATGGTTAAGGGTTTGAGTTTTCAAAGATTGTTCTGACAGGTTATACCGGCGGACTATGACATCGCAGTTTACCTTCATGTGAGTTTTAAGGTTAAGTTCAAAGTGTTCCCCTGCGCAAAGAGTTCCAGACTGAGAATGAGGTGACCACGCTGCGGCGCTGGCTCTCCCAGAAGCGTGCTTTGTGACCTCATGCACACCATGTTTTTTCTGGGAAGTGAGAGCACTGGACTAGATTGCTCTATAAGGTTCTGCCTAGCGCTCCAGTTCTTCAGTTATGCTTTGGCATGCAGAAACTGAGCAGCACGCAAAGTGTTCTCCCTGGACTGATGCTCCAGTTGTTATACCTGCCGTGGGGCTTACTCGGCAGGGATATCCCATTTGCTGAGTACCTTCCCTTGAAGACCCCTGCTCCTTGTCCTGTGAGTGTCTCAGATGAAACAGGATAGAGGAATTGAGGGGAGGTTCTCTTTCCATGACCACTTCCATAGGCAGAAGCTCTTTGTGAGGCCTCCTGCGGTAGCCCCTAAAAACTCCCTTTTGATGAGCATCAGCTTCCTGTTAATCTAGAAGTTTCTATGGAACAACTGCGACGGGGTCCCAAGAGATGACACCTCAAATCAAATGGACTTTTTAATCTATACCTTCAATCTCAGATCCACATTGGAGGCAGTAGCCAATGGAAAGTCGTGGGGTATATTCTGGAGACTTGGCAAAAGAAAATAGCTTTTGGCATGACTTTTGCAACATCAAGTCAAGGAGTTTAATTAAATGCCCACCACTGGATGCTGTGGAGGATGGGAAAATTTTTTTTTCAACTTAATTTCTTTTTCTGAAAGAGCTCAAAATAGAAATGATGAAAATTCCCACTAGCAGTAACCGGCATTTGATTATGTGGTTCAAAAGTATCTTACTTATGTCAAGTGGTGTATCTCTGGAAACCACTGGTTGTGAAGCCTCTGGGATGGAATCACATGGCCACTGGTCCACATGGTGATAAAACTCAAAATTTTGATTTCATCAAAGCCACGCCTCAACGAAGAAATTCAGTGCCCCTAAGTCAGGCAGTGATAAGGAAGCAGTTTAGATGGGCAACGTGAGAGTGCAGAGATACTTTTCTGATTAGTGAGTACATTCCTTCTGCTGACCACTGCTTTTTGAGGTAAAGCAGAAATCACCAAGAGCTGATTCGGGAGAATAGAAATCTCATGCCTACGTGTGTGATACTTCGGTGACCACCTAACCACCTTGTGGAGACAAACTCTTTAAGCAAGCTCACTCACTGGTAAAGTGATAGCCCCATCTTTTTTCTGCTTCCTCCAATGAGGAAATAAACAGTGAGCATTTGAAGATCCATTAATTAACTGTTGGGTGGTCCAAATGCAAAGTAATATGTGAATAAGAAATATGAACATGCTTTTTTTTCATTAGTAAGGTTAAAAAGACACACCACCAAATTAACTTTTCTCTATTGCAATTATTGCAGAACCACTGAGCTAATGGGCCAATGTCATTAATGGCTGAAGTCAAACCACTGAGTTAATTTGTGGATGATGATTAGAGGGACAAGGCAAACCGTGTGATTCAATCCATTAATAGTGACACACATGGATGGCCCTTTCAGTCTCCAAAGCCCTTCTATAGTTCAGCATGGGGTGTGTATTTTTACTCCCATTTTACTAATGTAAGACCCAAGGATATTAAATGACTTCTCCAAGGTCATAGAGCGGTTAAGCAGGGGGATTGGGTGAGGCCCAAACTGGAAATTCTGATTTGCAAATGAAAACTTCTGTTGACCTTTGCTTTCTGCTTTCTGTTTGGCCTGTTTATGCGCAATGAAAGGACTGTGGTGTTACTCAGTTAGGAATGACAAAAGAAGGGAGGAGAAAAATTGTGGCCACTATCTCTGAACCAGATTTTTTTCACTTACGAGGGATTGAGAGCTTATTTATTCTTTGACTAAGAAGAGAATGGCCACAAACAGTGAAGTCACAAAGATAACCAGCTTCCCTTTCATTTGTTCCAGATGGTCACAAACTTCTAAGCACACAGCTCTGCTCTGTATCATTTTTGCCTCCCTTTCCTGCTGTTACTGACATAAGTGAGTTTCAAAGCTGTAAGGTGAAAAGGAGGGCCTGCAAACACCTTTTATTTAGCCTATAGGAAGAGCCTTTTATTTTCAGAGAATATGAGCAACGGCCCACAGACTCCTGATTAACCTGTGACTGATCATTAATTTCTGTGTGACTTTCATTCACGGTTTCCCATATCTCTAGTCACCGCTCTTCTACAGATTTCTCTAGTCCAGCAGTTCTCAATTCAGGGTGATTTTTTTTCCCCCTCTCTCCAACCCAGGGACATTTGGCAATGTCTGGAGGCAGCTTTGATTGTCTCAACTGGGAGGAGGGGACTGCTGGCATTAGAGGTGGAGCCAAGTATGGTGCTAAACATTCTGACAGGCTCAGGACAGCCCCCCACCCCCCAACAGAAATGATCTGCCCTCAAATGTCAACAATGCAGAGGTTGAGAAACTCTGCTGCCAACGGCACTGCTGGGGGAGGTGAGTGGAGGAGTGGGAAAGTGAAACAGGATTTGGAAACGTGCCACTTGGTCTTACCAAGAAGCTGAGGCTGGGGGCAGGGAGAAAGGGGAAGCCAGGGGGCTGAAGTGTGCAATGTGCCCAGATCTTTTTATTCTAGAGTTCTGACTCTCCATGCTCCTTTCCCCAGTTTCATAGATAACCAGGAACTGGCTGCATGTGGGTTGGCTCAGTGCAGACTTTCTTAATCGCTTCCCTCTGATGAAAGACTCATTTCATCAGGGTAAATGGCGCAGAGGTACCATCTTCCCAGCAATATTCACAGAACTGACTCTGTAACTAACACATTTTCAGAGTTTAGAAAGACCCCTCCAACAGCCTCTCCAGTGACTCATAAAGATCAAAGATGAAAGAAGAAAGTCTGAAGAGATTCATAGAGTATTTGCTTGGAAGACTGCAAAAAAAAAAAAAAAAAAAATCAGGTGTAAATTTCTTTTGGCTTGGGTCAGTCAGAGAAATCTCCAGAAAAAAAAAAAAAAGCTGATCCAACAACTCGTCAGACTGTTTCAGATTTTCCAGGAGCACAGCTTTGCTAAGTCATTCCAGAGCAGCGCTACCCAAGTTGACATTGGAGAGAGTGACCAGAGTCAGAATAACATAATCTACAAGAATAGTCTAAATTATGTCCTTAAGTGGATTTGGAATGCCTGAAGCACATCTGAAAGTTTTGAGCACTGTATAGGTAACAGGCAGGGAATAACTTCAGTTTGTACACACTTCAACGGCAAAGGAACAGAAGTATTAACGTAAGTCTCAGGTGAGCCACCGAGACCTACATTCATTTGGATAAGCTTGAGTGGAGGCCTCTCCTGGTCATTTTCTCTTACCAGATAACTTTGACACAGGCTCGGCTCATTGCTGTGATAGAACACTGCACTGGAATCAGAAAACGGAACCAATGATATCTCCTTCCACCTCAGCCATGAGTTAGCGGTGTGACCTTGCGTATATTGCTTCTCTCTGAGTTCAATTGCTAGTGTTTGACTAAGCTATTTTTCAAGGGCTTCCAAACTTGTAGCAGTTTTCAATTTTACTTCCTTTGAACAACGAGGTAGTTTTAAGAGGGCGATATTACAGAGAGGTGTATTTAATCAATAATCAGGTTCTTGGGTGTCTTCCCATGGTCGTCACCATGCCCTCTTTTACTTTTTGGCATGTGAATCCTATTCTTGCAGAACACCTGATCATTGAATGTAAAAGATTTTAATTTAAAAGGCTGTGCGGTCTCAGCTGGTTGCGCAATTTCTCTTTACGTCCAGACTGCTGCTGATCAAATATTGCAAAGCCGTCAATTACTGTAGGACAAATGCAGAGAGCCATGTGCAAAAGTTCTGGCCAATTGCATAAAGCAATATGCCAGATGCAAAGTAAGTGAAGGGTTTTTCTTGGTATTTAAGGTTCAGTGAAAAAGTAAGAGGGGCAGCTATGCCAAGAATGAGAAGCCAGAGCTTGCCAAGTGCTTCTTTAAGTGGCTTTAGCCAACGTGAGACTAAACAATGCATTAAATAGGCATACAGCTTACTTCAGTTAAGAAATTGCATGTCAAATAACAGCTCTTTGCTGTTTTAAACATGATCTTGCATATAGATAAAGACAAACAAAATGCTACGTTGTCATCTCCTTCGTCTAACAGCTAATAAGGCCGGAGGATTTGAACTTTCCAGGCAACCAAAAGTAATGCTTTGTGATGTAAGAGCCTGCTGATGTTTCACCAAGAGGTGTAGGATGGAACTTTGCCAGGGCAGCAGCTCAGTGCAAAAGGATTTTTTGCCACCATGGTTGTTAAAGACGTCTGGCTGCATAAAAGAGCAAAGGCTTTGTAGCCTGTTTTTAGCGTGTCTGATTCTCTGATATGGGCTGTGAAATCAGAAAGAAGCTGCTAGAGGGATGAGGTTGGTTCTTAACAGAGGCCTTGAGGAATGCTGGCATGGTGCATGATGTCTGGACAAGCTCTGTGAAGGCCTAGAGAATTTGAAGAACACCAAAACTCTCTTTGGGATCCAAAATGTCTAGCCAACTAGCCACTGAAGATACAAGATATTTCAATATCAATGGTCCTCAAACAACTGGTTGAGTGATACCTGTACAAGTAAAAGCACTGCATCCCAACACCTGGCTGTTCCCACCACTCCTTTTATGGTCAAGTTGGGGAAGTCTCTTTCTGCCTGGTACACTATTGGGATCATGATGCTCGTGACCATCTTTCTTTCACCCCTTCTCCCATAGCTCTAAGAGAAAGGTTCAAGTAAACAGACCTTCTTCAGTAGTGTGTTTTAGAAAAACCAACAGAACTAATAGGTGCATGAAATGCAAAGTTGAGGTTTGCTGGCAGAGGACGAGGAAAACTTGAATCGGGAGGGGCTCTCCCAGATTCCATTGCATATCCTAGTACCCACAGGTGAACTGTGTCTGAGTGGGGTCCAAGAGTTCAGTCTATGAAGGCTCTTGAACAGCAGCAGCCTCTCAACCAAGAAGACTTCTCCTGTGCACCTTGATGGAGTTCTGTTACTATTTCCTAAATTTTTCTAGAAGATGAAATTACCTGGATATGTCCCTCATGCCTCCTTTCAGAGAAGTGTTCAAAGTCAGCTGAATCACCCAGTGGTTCCTTTTCCTCATTTCTTAGAAGAGGACTGGAATTTTGGAAGCCCCTATACCACAACACTTTGGGCCTTTAAACAGTGTGGGTGGCCAGTTGAACATGCTTTTTGAAGACAAGAGACCTTGACTTTCTTTCTGGATCCATCCAGTGAGGTAAGTCACAAAGTCTCAGTGTCTCACATTTCTCATTTGTCCAATGAAGCAATAATTCTTACCTTCCAAGACTGGGGTATAGACACGGAGATAGAGCTGATATTATTGGATTTTGAAAAATAAATATACTAGTCAAACATAGAACATTCTTCTTGTTAGTGACCCTACTACATAACTGTTACTACTAATAACAGGGTTTATATGCTGCCCCCAAGGAAAGAAAATAACTGTATAATAAATTGGTTGTTCAGATACCTCAACCTTTGCAATAGACTCTGCAACTAATTCCAGAGGAGAATAAAATAAGTATAATAGCTAACATGTGTATGGTGCTTACCATGTGCCAGGAAAAATTCTAGGTTAATATGTTCTGTTGTATTAACTCACTTAACCCTTATACCAGTTCCACAAGGCAGGTCCCATTTTACAGATGAGGAAATTGAGGAACAAAGAGGTTAAGTAATTTGTTCAAGGCCACCCCCAAGTAAGTTGCAGAGCTGGAATTCAAACTCTGGGTCCTTGGCACAAGAGACCATGTTCTTGGACTTGAACCCTTCACTCTTCTTCCTCTTCTCATAATTTTCTAGCAGGGAGGAGATGGTCTTGAAAGCATTGAAATATTAGAAAAACATAAATTATTTTCTAATTTTGCATAGAAACCATCGCTTTCTTAGTGGTCCCTTGGTCCTGTTAAATCTGTTTAAAGAGTAGTAGCAAGTACTTAGGGTAAATATAAAAAACATTGTTTTTCTTTAAGAATATCTGTGGCTTATTAGCTTAGTAGTGCTAATGATGAGGTCAGGGCATTAAGGTCAAACCCCACATGTGTCAATTAGTTTCAAAGAGAAAAGCTTTTCCATAGCCAGTGACTGTACCCCTAACTTTGACCAGCTGTCCTACAAATGCATGGCCGGAGGTCTAAGAGGTACCGCGCCAAGAATGCCAAAGGCACAGCTTAAATCCAGCTCCATTCTAGTGGGTCACTGTATCTATGCCCCAAATTGTACAGTTTCCTCTTTGATTGGAAAAGCGGTAACAATAGGCTGGGAAAAGGCCTTATTTGTCTAAATAATTTGCCTAATTTAATAAAGGGCAGCTAAAATCAGACCTCACTTGTCCCCATCATATCCAAGAGAGTGAGGAAATGTAAATGAGAACCATCGGTTGGTCCTTCCCTAGCAAAGAGAAATGGCAATCTGTTTTCACGAGGTATGTGCCCTTTTGGGCAGATTACCTGTATGGCTTTCATTATAACTGAGCTTCTAGTCCATCTCTGAGGGTTTGAAACCCAATTTTAAAAAAAGAAATTGGCTCCTCTTCTTTAAGTAGGTATAATCTCCTGTCTTTGAGGATAAACAGAATCTATGTAAAGAAGATAAAGGAGGTTAAATGTTCTTTGTTCACTACTTAAATCCTAGGTTCTCCTTTCTTGAATAGCACCAAATCTTTGTTCATTACAACCTAGACTATGAGTCTGTTAAAGTTAGAAGAGGTCATTCACCTTAACAAAATCTCCCTGTTTTATAGACAAGGACATTTCAGCCCAGGAAGTTTAAATGTTTGCCACAGTCTACAGCTAATGAATGACAGGTCTGGGAGCAGTTTTCTAAGCACTACACTTCAAATGAAAGAAGCTTGAGTTAATAATAATAACTTAGATCTAAGAAGGTTGTTTCAATCAATAACAATGAAATTCATGGCAAAGTTTCACTTACACTCTACAAACAGTATGTTTTAACACGTGAAGAATGCCATTTGTTCTTAATAACTATGCATTGGAAGCATGTTTTATAAAAGCTATAAATCTGGAATAGCCGAAAGGGTATCCAACTTTCTTTTCTAATTGATTTACTTCTCCTTTTTCCCAGACTCCCGAGGTAAAGCATACAGAGTTTATTTAAGGGATTGTTTATAGACTCTTAAAACTAAAAAAGACCCCAGAAATTCACTTTCTTTTGGTTACTTTTGATTGAAACCATCCAAGATGGTTGGTCGTCCATCAACTTTTAAAATATCTCCAAGGAGAGAAATTCCAAAAGCCCTTAAAGTGCATGTTAAAATGGTTAATGGCTCTCGAAAATTATATCTATAGTAAGCTTAATGTCTCCTATTTCACTCGAAGCTCTTTTCCTCTTGCAGTTTCACACAAAACGAGGTTATAACAAGCTACCCTCTGTGAGAGCTCCATCAGTCTGGTGAGATAATAGCTAGCTCTTTCCCAGTGTACCACCTCCATTAAGCCACCATTTTCCTCACAGGGCTGTGAGCACACAAGACTGGTTGATACGCTCTCTTACTGCGATGCACAGGGAAGAATCAGTAATTAGTTCTTCATTGGAAGTTTCATTTCAGAAAATGTCTGGGGAAGCTGCATTAATTATAGAGGAAGTGTTTCACTTATGCTGGGAGGATGTTCACAAAAAAGATAATCTAGATGGTTGCTTTCCCCTGTGCTGTAATGGAACTTGGGCTTGTGGAGAAATATGAGCTCATTCACAACACTGGGTCGATCTATACAAAATAAGTATGACAGAAAATTTTATTCAGTTGTGTTCCTAATAAGGTTTTAAAAATTCTTTCCTTGTTAAACATTCTGGCCCAACAAAAGAAATAGATATAGAGACAATTTTCTTCCCATGTTTGAATCTCAAAGTAAGATCAAAACTGCCTTCCACTATTAAAAAAAAAAATCCATACTTTCAAAATGGGATTTCAAGCAGCTGAAAACAAAAAGCACAGCCACGATAAAACTTTGAAAATAAGGGTAAAAATTTAAGAAGAGTCAATGACAGGGGATAGAGGTGGAGAAGACTACTTTGCTCTAATAAGTATTTCAAAGACTGTAAATGCTTGGAGCTGACTTCTCCACACACAGTAAATCTGCTGGGACAAAAAAGAAACTCAATAAAATTTGTCGACAACAGTTGATGCCTGTAAGAATAATTGGCTCAGACACAGAACAGACCATCAGTGTAGCTTGGGGGATGACTAGAATGTAGTGTCTAAGTTTGTTAGTATATATTGTTTTCATTAAAAAACCAGTTTTATTAAATAGCTGAGTAAATATGAGGTGAGAATTGTCCAAAGTCCTTGACAAACCTAATTCTAGATGGTGCTGACGACCAAGAACCCAAACATGTAATTCCATTTCATTCAACTGGATTCAATTCAATGCAATCCTGTTAGTTCATCAAATAGGAGCCACTGTGTATAGCAGCCAGGCATTGTGCTAAAGTCTAGGATGTAATGGTAAACCGGTATAGCACTTGGAATCAAGGAACCTGTTTAGAGGGCACATCCTGGTTAGGTGATTTCAAATATGGGACAAAATATTCAGGAAAAAGCATAGATGACTATAACCTAATCTTTCATGATATTTTTCTCTTATGACACTTGATAACACTTCTGTGCATTTTTTAAATCTCTCAATTAGCAACCAGTCTGTGAATTCCTTGAAGGCAAAGTCTATCTCGCTCATTCTTTTCTAAGCATTTTGTTAATGACTAGTATAGTGTCTTACATACAGCAGATTCTCCATCAGTGTTTTCAGTTAAGGGATTCAAAGGGGTTAACTTCTTCTCAGCAAACAGGTTTGTCCTTTAACTAGAAGGTTAATGAGAATACTTTTGTGCATAAGGGTCTATGTCAGAGAAAGGATGTGCGTAAGTCATGGAATTGTTTACTACAACACTTATGAAACATAGACTCTCAATGACAATATTGATAGTAATACACAATTTATAAAACCCCTTTCTTCCTCTCCAAAGTCATATTCTAAACACCAAGAGGTGCCCTTTTAAATGTAAAAGCATTTGCTTAAATTGGATCATTGTAGTAACAGAATTAAAGAATCCTTTCAGTGCCTTGAAGTTGGTTTCCATCATAGTTGTCCAATATTCTTGTGTCTGTGTGAACATACATAGGTATCACATGGGTACTTGGGAACAGATCATTCTTTCTATTCTCACTTTCCACAATCGAATGCAAACATTGCAGGCACGGAAGGACCCAGTTTCCATGCACTGTGCATGGACATCCTGGAGCATATCCCATTGAATAAGATAGCTCAGCCTGGCACGTAACAGAAGACACTCATGGGCTCTGCAATCACCCAGTGAACTGGACCAAAGAAAACTGCGCAGATGGATTATCAAGGCAAAAAGAAGTCCTCTTGGACATAATAAATGAGGGCTACTTGTTCATTTTTTAATGTGGGCAAGTACCGGCACAATCGAGATTAATGACAACCCTCTGTTGAGTGATGTTGATGTGACATATTTGCCTTCTGTGAAGCAAGTCTGCTGTTTGGAAAGAACCCACCTGATGAACTGATTCATCTGCGCTGCAACCAAGAACTGGAAAGAATCACTTTATTGCCAGAAAAATAGATGAATTAGCTCAATTAAAATATTGGCTGGAAACAGAGTGAGAATCTGCCCATTCAAATAGCAGAAAGCACGTCTCGTTCTCTGTCATTAGTTGTTTAAATGCTATTTGTTGCCAAATCTACGATGTGTACACACAATCAATACTCCTTTTAGCCTCTTCCTTCCCATCCCTCCACCCATCCCAGACCATTACATGGACCCTTATCCCCCGTGTCCCCCTCTACCCGCCCCAACCCCGCCCCCACCTTCCCTGGGAAGAAGGTGAGAAAGACTTGAATGAAATGTATGAGTCATCCCAGGAGCTATTGAAAACTTAGTGGGTAACTGAGTTAAGCTGTCTACACTTGAGCGATATGAATCTTCAAGAATGATTCATGTTCACTGAGGACATGAGCATCAGTATCCTGGAACTCTCCAAAATTCCAAAGAATTACAAAGAAGGAGCACCTGGCTTTAAATTTCACTGTGCTGTCATGCGCCATGAGAAAGATGCTTCTGAGGTAGATGCTAGTTTAAGTGATGAGTTCCTTCAGGCAGCACTGACTTTTGTTTGTGTTTACTATTTGCAAGCTTTGACTTGGCCGGCTACTTTTTATTGACTGTCAACTTTTTAATCATGAGACCTCCTTGTGGGATAAGTAACCCCACACTTGTCAGAAGCCCTTCTCCAGATGGAGATATCACAGGAGAGCCTCAGAGAAGGGTGACGTCAAAGGAAAGCAATAACAAAAACCAAGGTCGGTTTGCACAGAGGGCAAATTAACCTAGCATTTCTGTCTGCATTTAAGAGAAAGTCTGCGTATTTGCAAATGTGCCTTTGAGGGAACTCACCTTCTGTTCCTGGATATTTTGCGTAGCGTGGAGACATCTGGGATGTGCCCCTTAATTCTTTTTCCAAGTCCCCCTTGCTATTTTACTCCAAATTACCTAGCACTTCAAACAGGTCTACGTGTTTCCATATGTTTGTATTTGCACACAGGGGTCTTGAGAACAAAAACCTCAATCCTCTAGGATCACTTCGTCCCCCGTCTTTTACTGAGGGAATGGAGTACTGAGGGTAGAGCATAACAGTTGCTGGAGACCTCATCAGGAATTCGTTAAAAGACAAACTGCAGAGGAGGAAAATTCCATCTGAAATCTCCAAAACCTGTCCCAGACCCACTGAAACACTAGGCTTCCTTTAAGGTGAGGAGTCTCAGGCTGAGGATGGCTGCCAGCCACGGGCAGTCATTCAGTTATTCACACACTCCCCGTGGTTGTAAATCCACGGAGCTGTGAGCGGGGGGGCTACTTACTGAAATAAAAGCCCCTGTCTCCGCACACGAACTGAAGAGCGTCCACCAGCTCAGCCCCGCAGAGGGTCTCCGGTCCAGCTGTGGCGGAGCTGGTGAAGGTGAGCAAGCACAGGGCCAGGTAGAAGAGATGAGAGGAGGACATGATGTGCACCTTGACCTGCGGAGGAAACAGAAGAGGGTCACGTTTCCTGCTGGGTCCCTGCAAGCGGGGTGAGGGCGCTTTGACTCCCAACATCCCATGGCGGCTATGAGTCAGGACCACCCCGCACAGAAGTGCAATGGCATGCCGGAGAGACCCCAGGGAGGCCTGGACTGAGCACGTCTCGGCGTCAAAGTGACTGGTGTTTAACCTCCATGCTACAGTACAGCCTCGGAGAAGTCCTCCTTGAACCCTACTTTGTGGGTTCCTACCTTTTGCATGATCAAAGTTTAAATTGTGCTCAGTCCAGATTTGGTGTCAAATATGTTTTATTAATTTAAATTCTCTGAAGATCAGCCATCCACAGATGGCATATGCATTCATCATTGACCAGAATATTAAATTAGCTGGACATCCTTCCCTAGCTACCGATTAAAGAGAATTTACTGTGGCTAAAAAAAAAGGACTCGTTGAAATACTATATACTGTTATAGAATTTTTCTTTTTCTCACTTAACAAGAAAAAAAGAAAGACAGAGAGACAGATATGTCTTACCTGAGGGATATCAGAAGTTAACACAACCACAAGTGGAGGTAAAAAACAAAACAAAACAGGAAGAAGAAAAACGTGAGGATTTAGGCATGAAATTGGCTCATGCTAAGTAGACCCCACTCCTTCTGTGTTCTATAGTTCTTTGTGTCAAGCTCAATATCAAATCAACACCTGTGTAGAGGACCTTCCCCCAACAGGGCTGTGGGCTCGAAACCTACAGAAGCTTTTTTTTTTTTTTTTTTTTTTTTGAGTCACAGGAATTCTGACTTCATCTCTTGGAGGGACCTATGTGACACTGTATCCATTTTACAGCAAAGTATACCGAGGGACCCCTGCTTGGCTTGCCTTAGCCAGTGACAGACTGCCAAGTGGCAGCCCTGCCAGAGGCAGGATTCCTGTGGCTCACATCTCCATCCTCACTCGAAGTAGCAGAAACAAGGCTAAGGTGATCATTAAGTTTTCCATATTGCTACTTGTGCCACAGAGACGTGGTTTCTTCCAGGAAGGCTCCTACTGTGAGCGGCGTCCCCTTTCTCAGATATATCGCCTTTCAGCAGCCTTGGAAGAGTCACTTTCAGAAGAGGTGATGTGAGGGACCCTACCAAAGGGCTGTGGAGTTAGGCTGGCAGCTCCCATGGGGAAAAGAGCCCTGTATTGAGCCTCCCAGTGGTGGCAGGTCCATGCAGCCCCATCACTTTTGGAGAAACAGACTCAGTCATTGATTTCCTGCCACTCTCCTTGCTCTCCATGAACTCTCCACACAACGGCTCTACAGCAGTGGCAAAGTGTGCCCCATCCTTTTAATTAGTATTTTCATGCTTGTGGCCAGAGCTGCAGCTCAGCAACTGGGGGAAAAACCCCTAAACCCCAGGCTCTTGTTAAGCAATTGACCACCAAAAGCACTCTCTATTTGCAAATCACCATAAATAATGGACATCCAGTAGGAGAGGAGGTAAAATTGAACACAATTGAACCATTTCTTGCATTTTCTCAATAGAATCCTATTGGAGTCCTATGGAAATCTTCCACCTCCACAAAGACCGAACCACGGAGACCTCTAGAAACATAGCATCATCCAACCCTCAGTGTCCTTAACTATAAAATAATCAGTGGGGGTTTTCCCCTTCAATATTTCCAGTGGAAACCTCAACAAAACCAACCCAACTGGACTTTATTGCCCTTTTCAAAAGAGCAACTTGTAAGTGATCTTACAGAACATACCCCACACTCTGGCAATGGGCCAGTTCTAGAATGTATCCTGTGCTACTAATCTTATTTCTCCACACCTCCCTTCTTTGTTGAATTTATGGTAACATTCAAGGCCAAGCACCTGCAATTGTAGAACCCTTCAAGTTCTTCAGTTCTCATGAAATCCAAGGGAAAAAGTACCCAACTCAGAGCCTTAGTGAATTGAGAACATCATTAGATGTCACAACTATATTTTTAACAGTTATCTCTGGTATAACACATTTAAGCCCAGCAATACATCTAAATCTCTAGCATTTAAGATTTTTGTTACAGATTTCTCTCTCTGTCTCTGTCTCTGTCTCTGTCTCTCTCTGTTGCTGAGTTATACTGTCAGATAAATATCAGCACTTATAGTTCTAGGACAAGAGAGAACGTCTAGTGCATTTTCCTTTAGTTCACAAAACAGTTCAGTATGCCCACAGAGACCCAGAGAATTTATCACATTATGTTCCCAAAAAGAAAACAATAATGAACTTGTTTAGGAATTAAAAGTTTGAAACAAGTGGCTCCATATGTTC
This sequence comes from Glossophaga mutica, assembly GCA_039655065.1. NCBI lineage: Eukaryota > Metazoa > Chordata > Mammalia > Chiroptera > Phyllostomidae > Glossophaga > Glossophaga mutica. Next base: position 15,077,767 of record CM077304.1, on the reverse strand, counting down.
ATCATTTCCTTGGCCTTTTGTTTTGCCAAACACAAAAGAAACAAAGGGAGAAAAAGGAAAGATGTGATAGAGAGAAAGGAAGGAAGAACCAGAAAGAGAAGAGAAAAAGAGGGAACAAAATCAGAACACTCTTTCTCAAAAATCCTTTACAAATCCAAAATTTAAAAAGACCTTTCTTTTTTATCTTAAATAAATGGAACATCAATTGATTCCAGATGTCTGGGCTACAATGAAAATGCCCAGCAAAATTTGAGGGCAATAGTCATAAGAAAATACTCACTGTAGGTGTAACCATTTTTGTTTGTTCCAGATCTTTTACAGCAGGTCAGGGTGGGTATTATGAGGCTGATGTGAATGGAAAACTGAGGACTTAAAAACATGTGCTGCTTTGTGGGTGGGGTTTGTGAAAGCATCTAGTTACATTTGGACACCCAGGCAGGTATGCTGTGAGTCTGGGTAAACTGCCTTTTGTCCTTTCAAACAATGAACAAATTGCACAGCTGGGATTTGAGTCAATCTCTTCCCTTCAATCAAGCCACCGATTTCCATTGTATGTACGCAGATTGCAGCTCCCCCAAACAGTGACCCAAGCTCCAGTCCTCTCCCTTCCCCTCTTCCCTCTGACTCAAACACTTGGAAAATATCTTCAGACTCGAGTACAATCAGTCAGCGTGTGAGTTCTGTCTCTAGGCAGGACACCTTTACTCCCTGAATTACATTTGAAAGACCACTCACCTCCCTCAAAACCACTTCCTGCTCAGAGTGCAGGAAAAAGTAACAACGCATTGCTAGCTCTGCTTCTGAAAAGCTCAGCAGACACAGCATGGAAAGTTTATTTGGAGACAGTTTTCCAAACTTGTAATTAAGGCAGACATAACACTCCATTGCCTCTTTGTGATCATCTGAGTCCAGAGACAAATCCCTCAGCAGTCAGACCACACGGTAAAGACATATAGTGCCTCGAATTCTTTTAAAAGCAAGGTAGCCAGCCTGCGTTTTGGCATCTCGAGGGCAGCAGAACCTCAGGTGCCTGACAAGGATGGACCCTTACCTCCTGAGCCACTTACTCAGAAAAGTCCTGGTGGTGGGGTATTTAAAAGCAGCAAATGAATGTTGTACTAAGGGGCAGGGACATTTTATGAATTGAGACCTCAGGCAATCTCATCGGGGAACCAGTGACAGCGGCTTAAAAGTGCTTGCAAATTGGAAAAACACAAGTCTTGAAGGATATAATTTTGCTGAGAATGGAAACTTGAACCAGGGCCAGTGAATTGGAAACGAGAAGTCAGTCGGTGCACCAACAGTGGCAGCCGAATTCACCTAAAGAGACTTCACAGCCCGAGTGTGAAATCAGAGTTTTACAACACAAAGCCCCAAGTCCAAACTTTGCCTGTGAAAGTCCTCTTTAAACCAGAAAACTTGGACAAGCAGTTGTTAGAAATTTTCCGCTTTCCATATACAGCATGCATTTGTTTAAATTATACAAATATGCAAGGTCAGCAAGAGTTGTCAAGTTCTTTTTCGGAAGAGCAAATTAAACTTTGCTCTAACTTTGACTCCCTGGGCAGAAGTGCAGGGAGTTCCGGGACCTTAGCTCCAAAGATCATATTTAAAAGCTTTAATACCATTTAAAATGTAACTCTTTGTATGTGGCATGCCTTGTAATAAAAGTCCTACCAAGTTACACACACATACACACACACTTACATACACATACACACACACACTCACACACACAAGAACAAGGTCTTAAAATTAAACATCTGCACCTGCAAAAAAAATTTTTTTTTCCTAAGTCCATATCCACACTCTATAGCCCTGAACCATAGACAGGATTTAAAGGAATCTTCTGCACTGCTACCACTGAAGCTCTACAGAAGTGGAGGGTTTAGCATAAGTACCTTGCAATAGTTTCTACTCATACATATTTCCATGCAAAGGCATCCATCTCCCGGAGCTATTTTTTCAGATCCTACAGAATTGCATATTCAGCAATTTATAAATATCTCCCAGTTCCAAAACAATGAAAATTCTAAAGTGAATAACATTCCTAGGCAGAAGCAAACAGTACACAATTTAAAGAAAATTCCCCAATGACTTCAAAGAGTAAGAAATATTTACCTTCAAGAAATCACAAAAGCAGCACTTAAATAATTGGGTTGGAAGACTGCTGATTTTTTCCATTGCTTCTGAAGTGCAAAGTCTGGAAATGAATTGGTTAGCAGGAATAATGAGGCAAAAAGAAATCCAGAGAGATGGGAGATGTTGAGAGCAATGTCACATTTCAATTTTGAGGACTTTATTCCATTGCGCAGGCTCTATCTGCTCTGAATTTAGCAGTGACAGTGAGATTTAGCAAACAGAAGAGGGATTTAGAGAAAATCCTCACATTTATCTACAAAACACAGACACTGTAGACAGGAAACAGCTGGGGGAACATTTGCCTTCTCTCTCTCTCCCTCTTCTGGCAAAGTTACCGAGTAAGGACTTTTTTGGGCACGGTGACAAATAACATCATACCTTTGCATTTGAAAACTAGAGCACAGAAGCATTTTTTTCCCTTAAAAGAATGTGTGTTAGTGACAGGGTGAGTAGATATTAAAAATACTGATGCTGCCATAGAAAATGAAGATCAGCTTTCTGATTAACTTTCTCCTGGGCATGAAGACACACACACATCTTTTAATACACCTTATCGGTATTAAAGGAAGATGCGTGGGGGATGGGCGAGCAATTTTAAATTCTAGAGCAAACTCGAAATTAAAAAAAAACAAACAAACAACAAGTGAAGACCACCCCAAGCAAAACCTACGATTTTAACCCTGAAGTGACTGGAGTAAACTGGATTGGAAACCAGTGCTGGGGTGACCCCTTGTCCTACTTGCCAAGCGAGGGGAGTGATCTCATTTCCTAGAACCTAGAAAAGGGGCAGGCAGCCTTGCAATTGGCTCCCTTTAGGACGACACTGACACTGTTTTCATGCTTTTTGCCCGCAACAGGGCAAAGATTTTGCTGAGCTGTAAAGCCAACTGAGAAAATAAAATCTTTTTCTTCCTTCTTCTAGTAGGCTGTCTATCACCCCTCAGGGAAAGGGCACCTGAGAGGCCAACTATTTTCCCATTGTCATATTTTTCTGCATAACTTGAAACTCAGTGTGTGTGTGTGTGTGTGTGTTTTCTTTCTCCAATGTTTGTGTATTCTAAATAACACCAGCTGGCTAGCAATACCCTCTCGAGGGTTATGATGTCATTCAAATCCCTCAACTGGACGAGTGGCCGGCAACATGGTCCAAGCCAGCTGTTTTGCTATTTATAATGTACACTTGCTTTTGCCATCGAGAATCAAGTTCTGATCTCTTGTTGATACAGTGCATGGCAATTTCTCTTTGGTTTTGCCAGGTAGTAGATAAGAAAGCGAATTATAGACTTCCCCTGGATGCCTGTCCAGGCATGGTTTCCTAGGGAGGGTGGTAATAAGCCGGATCTTGCATTTCTCTCTCATGATTCTCAGGGGATAGGATGATACTGATGTATCAACTGAAAACAGAAGGTGCTGGAAACCCTAGTCTGAATCTTTCTGTCGTCCTGTGGGTAGAAAGTTCTTTGCAATCATGAGTGCCCTCGAAGGAAAACCTGGGTGGTTTCAGAAGGGGGTTCGGTTTGGTCAAGTCTTCTGTGCGGTTAATAATTTGAGGCAAGGTTTACCTTCCAGAAAGAAAAGTTAGAAATTCTCTGCATTTAATGTCACTTTGGTGGTGCACAAGTTCAACATCATTTATTGAGTGCCTATTATGTGCCTATCATGGTCAAGCCCCGCAGGGTTTTCGGCTGAGTGGCAGAGACAGAGAGGAAAAGCACTGTCATGTGATGGGTATCTGCTCTTTCAAAAATATGAACCCCGCACACTGTGGGGGAGTAACAGATTCTCTGGAAAGGTAGGGAAGCGAAACCCTTTTGAAAATCCAGAATGGGGCGAAGGGGTGCATCAGGAGGGGTTTCGGCTACAACGCTGGGAAGTGTCAGTGGACACAAACGTGCATTATCGAGAGATGGCCAGGTGGGCACCTGCAGACGTGTGGCCAATTCCTGTACTTAAAGAGTAATGCAAGACTTCCTTAAATGAGCTCCCCTTCGTACGTTTCACTTACGACTTGATTTACCAATCATCTCCCCTTTTCTCCTGCAGCTTTTGCAGATCACCCCCTTTGTGAAAAACGAAGTCCACCCTCCTCTTGTGGACTTCGATGATGGAGATGGTGTAACCAAAGAGCAGTACCTATCTCCCAGGCAGAAAGAACTGCCATTTCCATGTGCATGGCCTCAGGTACCAGTTGAATGGAGTCTTGTCTCGGAGCACCTCGCTCCATTCCCAGGTACCTTCACAGGTGAAGGCCAGGACTTTCCCATTGCAGTTTTAGCATATTTTAATTGTTCCAAGTGTCCTAGAAGTTTGTTGCATTTCTCCAAGGTTGGAGCCCAGTCTGGTTGTAGTCTCTCGGCATGCCCTGGGCAACCATGTCATGGGAAGGTCTGCTCTGGGGGACGGAACATTCCATCAGAATCAGTGCTCCTGTAATATAGACACACTGACTCACAGTCTTTTGGTTTTATAACCCCAATTACCCTTAAAGGATAATTGAGTTTTAATTTATGTCCCAGTTTTTATGTCACAATCAAAGAAACCTGAAATTTCAGTGAGTCGTAATTATCATCAGCTGTGCTGTGGAAACACTCCAATGTGAGCTCTCAGTTTCCAATAGGAAAAGCAATTTCCTGGAGTGATTATTGTATATTTCAACGTGGGGAATGGTCTCTATTTCTACATAGGGTGAGCCAGCCCCAGAACAGGGCAATAATTTCCTAGAGAAATAGCCATTTTCTTTGCTAATTCCAGAATCAACATGAAAGGGAAAGGGCGATAAATGTGCTACATGATTTCCTTGTAAAGACGAAGTGTTGGACCTGTTTAGGAGAAAAAGAAATGAATGCACCTATTACTAGAGAGTCCGAGGTGGTAGTAAATCTAATCCCCAGGAAGTTCACCTCATGAAGTCCCTCTGGAGAGAAACCTATGTAATGGGGTCACTCTAACATGACTTGAAGGATCATGTCATCTCCTGTCTGGAACAATCTGACAGTTAGATGTGGGAATTAAGTGCCACCAAAACAGCTAACTGCTGGAGTGTGCTCACCATGAGAACACCTGCTCCTGGAACCACAGATTCACAGTTTCACCTTTTGCACGTACATTGCTGATGGGACATAAGTTACTCTACCCTAAAGCCTCCTTCTCGAATAGCACATTTGCATAAAGCTGCAGTCTCAGAAGACTTCTGACACCTTAAAAAAAAAAAGACGGAGAAACAGTTGTTCATCTCCTTAACGTGTGGGCTGAGGGAGATTCACAGAAAGGGGTGGGCAAGGCCCAGTCCCCACTCTGTCTGTGGAAGCCGTGTTCCCCATCCTCCCAGTGCCAACTGCAGAGGAGCTGATCCCAAAGCTAATTTCATATCCATGTGCACTAGAGCATATTTACAATTTATTTTTATTAATGTTTTTGCTGACTCCCAAGAAAAGCTCCAAATGGATATTTGGAGGTAGGAGGACTTTGGAATCAACTAAAGGGTGAGGTCTAAGGTTCTAGGGCCACCCACCAGGCGAAGAACTTGGGGAAACTATTGGACGTGTGTCTTGGATCATGGTTTGTGGGGAGGGCTGGTCTGGGAGTGTATTCTCCAAGGTTTGAGATCAAGAGCTTGTCGATTCAGAATGTAACACTCAGAGGAAAAGACCGGGCCTCAAAAATACAACATTCTGCTGAACAAGGGGACTAATGTCGGCTCCAAAAGGTCTGCTCAGACGGAGCTCTGTTATTTCTCAGAAAGATCCTGTGTAGCTCAAAGGAGCTGCTTTAAATCCTTAGAGGAGCATTTTCCCCACAGCTAGGGAAAACAGTAATAGGGAGTAGAAATCCTCTCGCTAAAGAAATCAATGCTTTCTTTTCAACATCAAACTTGGATCTTATTTCTTCTGAAATGTCAAAAGGGCAAATGCTGAAAGCAGTCAGAAGCAAAACTGCTGTGGTTTGGGGAGCAAAAGAATTCTTCGTAATGGCAGGCAAGGAGTCGCTGCATGGGGCGAGGACGGCTTTGTGGACAGAGAGAACCAGAGGGCTCCGACCACAAGTGCCCCAAGTCGAATACAAAGTGGGGAAAGGAGACACCAGCTCCAAACTTCAGGGGCAGTACCCACAAACTGCTTTCTTTTGGAAGAAAAAAAAAAAAAAAATGTGCACGCCCTCTCGTGGGCTGTGGGGAAACTGCCACCGCAAGCTTAACCGTTGTTTGGCGTTTGGGAGGAGTGGGCATTTTGAAAAGCTCTGGATTCTAATATGCTTGAAGCTGCACTGATCTTTAGCTTTATGAATCCTTTCAAAATAAATAACCTATATAGTTAATAACTGCAGTTTTAAAAAGGGGTAAAGTGCTAAGGAGAGAAAGACAGACAGACTTCATGAAGGCAGAGATGTCCTCATGGCTGTGTTCCCTATGCTTAACTCCCAGTAAGGACTCAACACATTGGGTTGATTGAATGAAAGTCTGGAAAATTAATGATTTTAAAGGAAAAATATTTAACACAAAAAGAAACTCTCTGAGAATTAAATGACCAAGTTCTTCATTTTATAAGTAAAAGTGATGAGGTGAGCAGCAAGGGAAGACAGGGACTTTTTAAAAAAGAGACTTTAAAACAAATTATTGTATTTTTCCCATTACCATTTATCCCCCTTATATCCTCCCCTGATTGCCACACGGTTGTCCATGTCCATGAGTCCCTTTTCCTTTTTGCTCAGTCCCTCCTGCCCTGACGCTACCCCCCTACCCCACCCGCCAAGGTCCGTCAGCCTGCTCTCTGAGTCCGTCTCTATTTTGCTCGTTAGTTCAGTTTGTTCATTAGATTCCACATAGAGTGAAATCAGAGAAAAGGGACTTTTAATAGAATGGATTTATGTGCTTACGAATGGATCCTAAATTCAGTCTCCCGTTATGTTCAGCATATTGCCTACTACATCAGTGTTCAAAATGTGCACTAAAACTCCGAGAGAGTCCAAGATATGGCATCTAAAAATCACATAAGTGTGGAAGCGGTTCTATTTTCAATTATCTTTTTATCCCGAATTTACCAAGAAGAAAGTCTCAGTTTGGGACTAGCCAGTGTTAAATGCCTAATGCTCCCTAACCTTCCTTTTTAACAACAACCAACCATCCACCCAACCAAACCAACCAATCTTAGGCCCAAAGTCTTTACAAGCATTGGTTTTATACAGAATTTAGTAACAGTGTTTTGGTTCTTTAAGAGATTTTATTTATTTATTTTTAAAGAGAAGGGAACTGAGGGAGAAAGAGAGGGAGAGAAGCATTGGCCCGCAACCCAACCGGGAACCGAACCCATGACCCTTCGGTTCACAGACCGGCACTCAATCCACGGAGCCACACCAGCCAGGGCAACAGTGTTTTGTTTTTAGAATACCTTTTATTTAGGATGAGTGACACTATTTTTGAAATAGATAATTTCAAACAGCTTTAAAATATATTTATCTAAGTCTTAAAAATTAATTTAAGAACATTATACTACAAGTGGCAGCAAGTTATGACAAAATGTGTATAATTGGTGTTTGAATGTCTGGTGTTTGGCCTTACTGCTATATCAGATGTCATGCTTTAGGAAAAAAGACAGCCACAACAAAGAAGGAAAAACATTGGATATTAAAAAATGCTATCGTATGTATATATTAATTATGTTTCTTGATAATTTAGAGATTGTAGGCTCACACTTGTTTTTTTTATTCCAGCTGTCATAGAGTTTGGAGATGTTGAAAAAGGGTTGGCAGAGTGAATAATGTTTAAGTCTTGAGGCATGAGTTCACCTCCAAGATGGACAAGAACATAAAGGCTATTCCAGGCAGAAGGAACAGCATGGGCAAAATTATATAGGAATGGGGAGGTTCTCAGCATTGGGGTGATGTGGGAGCTGAGGCTGTATCCACACTCTCGGATGCATGTACCATGGAAGCCTTTTATTCTCCTCTTCCATCAGTAGACTTTACAGAGCTGCGAGACTGGAAAACAGTCTTCATTCCCTTACTGTTCCCCTGTGCACAAAGCTTTGCATGTAACTGAATCTGTGATTAAGTCTGGGAATAGCATGGTGGCTCAAGACAAATGTGTAACAACAGACCCAGGTGACGTTATAACCTAGGTCAGTCTGAGCAGTCCTGGGTAAGAAGAACTGCAGTGCCAATGCTCTTGCCAGAGATTCCATTTTGAAAGATTTAATTCTAGTCTTTATACTTTGGTAAGTAGATTTTAATGGAAAAACAAAATGATTGTGCTTGATAAAGGTTGAGGCAAAAAGTTTTGTTTCTGGCAAACTCTGAGCTTCCTAGAAAATCTGGTGTGTCGGAACATTCCACTCCTTGTGTGGGTCAATTAAGGAACTTACGTTGTGCTCTTTGAGAACAGGATACATAACCTTCAGTTTCAATCACTTACCTAAAAGCAGCTGTACCCTGGCCGGTGCGGGTCAGCTGGTTGGAACATCATCTTGTACATTGAAAGATCACTGGTTCCATTCCTGGGCAGGGTGCATACCGAGGTTGCGGGTTTGGTCCCTGGTGTGGGCAGGTAGGAGAGGCACCTGATTGACACTTCTCTCTCACACGGATGTTTCTCTCCCACTCCCTCTCTCCCTCCATTCCCCTCTCTCTAAAATCAACCAGCATGTCTTCAGGTGAGGATTTTTTAAAAAGTAGCTGCTGGGAACACTTCAGACTTTTGGTAGGGTTTCCTGCATAGACAGAAGTTTAAGTAATCAGTTGAAGAGAAGATACAGAATTTAGGGGGGCCCTTGGTAATGATCCATCTGGTAAGCATATACCCTTGGAGACCGTACCTCATCCTTCACCCAGCACAATCCCGTGAGTATGGAGTAAAGGTGTTGCCAGGTGCACTTTGCCGACGCTCAGATAGACCTACAACACACTTTGCTCCTTTTCACATCTTGGTGAAGGCCTCAGCTTCTTTCAGAGATCAAAATAAGTAATTAAACCCATTTGCAGTAGTCAGGGTTCTCCAGAGAAACAGAGCTAACTGGGCCAATATCTATAATCTATCATCTACCTACCTATCTACCTACCTACCTATCTCATCTATTACTTATCAATTTATTTTAAGGAATTGACTCATGTGATTATGGAGGCTTAGCAAGTTCAAAATCTACAGGGCTGGCTGAGTACTCGAGGAAACATTACAGTTTGAGCCCAAAGGTCACCGCTGGCAAAATGCCCTCTTCTTCGGCAAAGGCAGTCTTCTTGTAAATATTAAGGCCTTCGACTGATTGGGTGAGGCCCATCCATCTTATGGAGAGTAATCTGCTTTACTCGAGGTTTACTGATTTAAATGTTACCCTTGTCTAAAAAGCACTTCCCCAGAAACATCTAGAATGTTGACCAATATAATTAACCATCACACCACTGTTTCTCAAAAAGTGCCCCCACTGGCCCTCCCTCGCTAAACCTGAATAGTAATGATAGTCTTCACCCAGTTGCAGAAAAGGAAAGTCAAGTTAATAGATTGCATTTCCCAACTCTAAGTTTTCCTCCCATACATTTTTCTTAAACTTTTGGCTCCTGCACTTACTGTTCTCTGATCTTTGCCAAAAAAAGTCACAGGACACTTGCCTTGATTATGCCATTAATAATTTACAAAGATGCTGCTCACTGATGACAAGAAAATAAAGTGTTTCATATTTTCCCACCACCAAGGGGAACAAATGTGTGCATAATACACACACATCCATTTATAGGACTCAAACACATGCACACACTCGCGCATAAACATCTGTGCTTAGTTTCTCTTGCCATTCAAAACATTCCCTTCCTCAGCAGCCTCCTCTCTTGCTGATGTTCACCACAGCTTCTTTGTAACCTGTTATTGCTCGGTACGTCCCTAGCGCCAGCACAGTTCTTCATTTCTAGTAGGTTTTCAATAAATATTTGTTAGTTAATAATGATAATAACCATGAACATTTTTGAGTATCAATTATATTTAATTCTTCCTTTCATAGTATTTTAATTATCTCTTTCAATTCTCACATACCTCAAGGAAGTAGATACTCTCCTTCCACTTTCATTTCAAAGTGCCTGGTTCAGTTCTTGGAATAGACCAGATGCTCAGAAATATTCATGAAATGAATGAAGAGCTGAAAGAAGCCCAGTGACTGGCCTAATGTTCATAGCTAGTAAATTACAGAGCCAGGATTCAAATTCAGGTTGGTCTAACACACAACACTATGGTTTATACGCTTTTAGTAGATAGATGATCTCTTTCAGTATTTTGTGGTACTACTCCTATGTACTTCACAGTATAACGCTGTACTTGCATTGTTGCACAATAAAGAAGTGATTAATCCTAAACATCAGTTTAGAATAATTATAATAGCCATTTCCAAAATAGCCAGTCTGAAAAACTCAGAGGTGAACACTTAGGATGGTACCTGGTTATAGCCATGTTCGGAGCATTTTAGGAGAAACTAATAAGGAAAGGTTATGCTTACTGGTCCTCATTCCTGCCAACCTGAGCTACTGCCTCAGAATATGTAGAGAAGAAAACAAGTTTTTTCACCATATGAATTTGCCTCTTGTAAGACAAAACAAGCAACCAAAGCTGCAGCAATAGACAATTACTCTCCAGAAGCTGAAGGTACAAGAGTGCAAGCCTGCCTTGGAGAGGGAGTCACTTACACTCTTCCAGTTGCAGTAGAAGCCAAGGACAGGTTTTCCGGGGTATAGATGGAGGCCTCCGTAATAAAGCAAGTCACACTGTCAAACATCTATCTGCTGAATCCCTCTCTGATTTGTATAAAATTTGTTCTGATGAGACCTAAGGGCCTAAACACTTCCCATTCAATGACAATTTCTGTCCTACTTCTTAAGAGTCCTAGAGGGTAGGGCAAACTCAATCTTTGGTGTCTATGTTTCCTAAGGTTAGGGAAGCCTCTGTAGGCTGCCATGGGATAGATAAACATAGGAAATCCCTGTCAACCTGCCTTAGAATCAGTGCAGTTTCTGGCTTCTCAGAAAGCTGTTGCTTTTCCCATCTGGCCATTTCCAAATGGAGCTCATGAGAGACAATTCCTAAAGGCTCACTGAACCTCCTGTAAGTCAAGGTAGGACGGTTTGACCCAATTACGTGCTCACTGATTAGTATTTTGGCTTTGGCTACCAGTTATTCTTTGTGTTTTTTTTTTTTTTAACCTTCCTTTTCTTTCCCCTCTTTCCCTGGCTAATGAATACTAGCTGAACTTGTTCCCTTTAATCAACTGCTCTCTGGCTTTACATCCCTGATTCTTTGCAAGGAAAATGGTGACTTAAGATTTGGATCTTGCTGGGCTTGAGCACTGCCAATCCAACTGGCAGGCTCCTTCCCAGCTTGGGTTCCCATCAAGGTAGCAATCCCACATCCTGGACTGGCTAGTTGCTCTGCAAGGTGCCAAGGTTGTTAAACTCACTCCATTGCTTTGGAAAGCAAGAGACCTCCAGAGGCAATTGTAGCATTTGCAAAGTTTGGAGAGAGGCTGGGGCTGCTAAGTGAGGGCATCTGTTTTTCCCAGGAGGCTATCTAGGTCATGTCTTCCAACATCTGGACTTTTCCAACCCACTCATTTTTGTGGCTTTTGCCGATAAAGCAAGTGTCATCAAACTACAGACAATTTACCATGTGTTGCCTCTGTGGACAGCCTCAGTGGGGCTGAGGGCCCTTGTGATCCAAACCCTACCAACTCTTAGGACCCAAACACAAAACAGGCATAAATGGAAAACCCAAAGCGCCTGGGAAATGAGATCTCTTCAGTAGGAGAGAGGAACCAAGACCAGACGCTAAGTGTAATCAGGAATAACCAGACAATAGCGATTGTCAGCACTTAGCCCCAGTGGTGACAAATTTGCATTTTTGCAGTTTATAAATAACAATTCCACAGGACCTGCCTGCGAACCAGAGGATCGCGGTTCGATTCCCAGTCAGGTCACATGCCTGGGTTTCAGGCCAGTTCCCGGCAGGGGACACACGAGAGGCAACCATACATTGATGTTTCTCTCCCTCTCCCTCTCCCTCTCTCCTACCCTTCCCCTCTAAAGATAAATAAATAAATTCTTTAAAAAAAAAAATTCCACAGGACCTTCAATGAGCCCTTTTGAAAACTTTCAGCGCCAACCGTGTCTGAGGCATGCCAAACAAGAGGCTGTCTGACCCTACACAGGAGGGATTTTCTTTGTGACAGGAAAGCTATTTCTGCCACAGACACGTGACTGCAAGGTGCATCTCATCCTTTGGAGGCTGTCCCACCACCTGTGCTAAAGCCGGGGTCACCCCAAACTAGAGAAAACTGTATTTTCTTGGAGCAAGTGAACTACACTGCCTGGAAATAAGTTTACACAGCTCAGGGTCAAGCAATTAGGTTAAGTCCGGCAAATGGGCAGGAAATGCCAGGGCTGGGCTAACATGGGTGCCCTGACCACAACATCACTGTGAATGGGACTGTTATTGACTTTCTCAAATAAATATCATGTGGCAAAATCATGCCTTATACAAACAAGCTGAAGTGTGTGATGTAACCATGTTAACACGTTTTCATAGTCCTGGAAGAACGCAACGAGAGTGGGTCTATCCGGCACCATGTAAAGAAGCCGAGTATGCATTCCAGGTGTTCGGTATGTCCCAGTCATTCGCTGGGAGTGGAGTGGAGGCTTTCTCCTTGCCCAGGAAGTCTGATTTTAGACCTTGAGACAGAGACACACTTGAAATCTGATCTGTTTGGAACTATAATGCTAAATCCCATAGTTCCAGTTAAGTAAGTGTATGTGCAAAACAAACGTAAAAAGCAGGGAGAAGAAGGAAAGAGCAAAAGCAAAGAAAGAGCCAGCAAAGGCACCACTTTAAAGCCTTGAACTGACTGACGTCTTTCCCAGTTGAGCCTCCTTTCTACTGTCAAACTGAGCCTTCACGGGAAAGGTCTGAGGGCATGAAACATACGTAAAGGCAGATGTAGATCAGATAGATCGTACCACGGGGCAATCAACCTTTGTAAAATCACATGATTCAGTGTTCTCCACAATCAGAAAAAAAAAAATAGATGCTTTTATTTGTTGTGCTGCTTACATTTTAAAATCTCCTCCAAAAGGAATTATTTCTAAACAACCTCTCATGAGTCCTGTCATTAGAAAGGCATTAGACTTAAAAAATATATTTAGACACTTAGACTGTAGATACCTGCTTCACAACGTTCTTTATCCTGAGGGTAATGTACTGAATCACACCAACTTTTTGTTGACATTGTTATGGAATCAATGCAACTATCAAGCCCTTTACAAATCAGCCTGAAATAATTTTTGCAAACAAATGTACCTCATATTATATAACTCCATCTGTCCCTCTGGTCGAAATTGGACTACTGATTCTACTCTAGACATGCTTTGCCTTGTCTGTACCTTTAGCTTCTGCTAAAGTATTTCCACCCCTACCTCAACTCCAACCCTTTTGGCTGAAAATTTCGGCAGACTTTTCAATTCCTCCAACTTTCTGCCATCTCTTCCAAGCCCCTCTCCCTGCAGCAGCTGTAGGGACAACTTGTCCTTGTGAACTCTCCTACTGCCTTGCTCATGGCTTCTCCTCTTGTATGCATTTACGTCTGCACATAGACATCTAGTCATCTATTTATTTATTCTGTTGTTCATCAAATAGTTCTTGAACAGGATAGGCAACATGTTAAGAAGTGGAAATACAACCTATATTCTTCTATGTGTATTCTTCTACCCAGCACCTGGATTAATTGATTGTGGCACTGACCCACTTTGAAAAGAGGCCTAGAAATACAGAGAGAAAATGTGCTCTGGGCACTAACTGTGGGCTTTAACTAAACAACATGAAACCAAAGTAATTTTTTTTTTAAAATGCAGGTAGAGAATAGGCTAGACTTGAGGCATGGTAGATAATTTAAAGTTGAAATAAGATTAGAAATATAAGAATCTAGGAGTCGTTCTCAAGAAAATTGACATGTAAAAATAACCTGTTAGAGTAATCATGGTTTAAAGAAGCAATAATAAAAACTAAAATCTCAAGTTGCCTCAAACCTCTTAGCTGGCAGAAGCAGCTTAGTACTAAAAGCTGAATCAAATGTTCTTATTTGAAATTGTAGTTTCTATAAATTGAAAACATAGAGATAGGAAACAAATATCCAAATGTTCTTGAAAAATGAGCAAGCAAATGGATTAAGAATAAATCTCAGTTAACTCATCTAACTGCTACAGATAAAGATTTTACTTTAGTTGCCATGGGCCGGGTAAGGTTTCCTCAGGCCTGCCCAGAGATATTATAATGAACACAAGGAAGTCTTCTAAGGCGAACTCCGTAGTCTAAAGTCTGCACAGAACAGACAACGCTCCAGTGTTGTATCTCAGTTGGTGCCCTCCCAACCATGACCCCTAAGCCAAAATCTCTAAGCCAAAAAGTCCAAGAAGCTCTGAAGCAACCTTCCTGAACCACATTCTCTTTCTGTGTCAATGTCAGCCTTGTGAGCTGTGCTACACCAGGTCAGTTTCTGATTCTAGAGAGGTAGCATATGGTTCTAATGGAATGCAGTCAGTATTCATGAAACCTCTGCTATGTGCCCAGTTCCTTTGGTAGTCACTGCAGGGTCACAAAGAAATACAAGACATGATCTATGACCTTGAGGAGGTTGCTATCTAGTTTAAGAGACACTAAACACACACAAAAATTAGAGAACCTAGAACTATCAAGTGCTAAATTGAAGACACGATCAATTTCTGAACTGTGATTATGGGTATGTGTTTATTGCTGTGGTGGGCAAAGAGGGAGGAGTGGGCCCCTGGCCTCACCTGGCAAGCATACTCCATTGCCCTTGTCTGTTCATTCATCTTCTCTTGTAGATGGCTAGTTCAGATTTTCTGTTCTCCCTCAAGTTCTCTACCACCTATACTACCATCTTCACTTTTAGTTGAAGACCTTACTTCTTGTTACATCAAAAAGATTGAAGCATCCATAAGAAACTTTGTATAAACTCTTCCCATAATACTCAACTACCCACCGTTTTTGTTGTTGTTGTTGTTGTTGTTTGTCACAACATGTCTGTTTTTCTCTCCTATTAGCAGACACAAAGTCCATGCTCCTAGTTGAGGCCAACCACAACTTGTATTCCCTCTTTCCTATTCAAGGACCTCACTCCAGAACAGCTTTTCCTCTCTTCCGATCAGTGCATGAGTAAGCTGGTCTTCCTCCCACCTTGAGTTTCCTTCCCCATGGAGCTGCCACTTCTCTCCTTCCTTTTGCCACAAGCATTATTTCACTTTAATTTTTAGTTTTAAAAATAGTATTTTTATGGGGAGCAAGGGCAATCATAGTTTATCGCTGTGGATTACTAAAGGTCTGATTCTAACATGAAAAAAAGACTTAAATCTTAAAAATTTCCAAAAAAAAATTGAGATACAAGTAAGGACTTGTGTACTATAGTGTGACTTCATAGCCAACAGTCAAGCAAATGGATTAATATCTTCAGGCCTCAATTTCTTTGTGCACCTCTATTTCTGGGAAGAGATGAATATTTGGAACACAAATCATTGGTGAATAAGGTACTGCTGCTAATGTAACTGAATTTTAACCATAATAATGTTGGCCTGTTGCAGGGGATGATTTAATCTATCTTATAGAGCCATATCAAAATTGCATTAGATGTAGGTGAATACCTATTTGAGAAAAATTATGGTAAATCAGAGACTGCAATAGACAGAGCTCAAGTGGTAAATTGCTAAGACAGTTTCTAAAAACAGTCAACTTGTAGACTTCTAGATAAAGAACATGAACAACTTGATAAAAACATACCAACCTTCAGCCTCAAAGAGAAGTCAATCAGCGTCATCTTTTCATGTTACCACTGAGTACCTGGAATCTGGGGTGGCAAATATGGAAAGCCACGAGGCTTCATGATCAAACCTTATGACTTGACATCATAGAAGAAACTACATATGTAAATGCAGACCTAATATTTAAAAGAAATACTTTGCATATTTTTACTGATAGTAAGCATGGAGAGGCAAAGAAAAAACATTATCTGCTACCAGGGCTTGATGTATCATGTTTAAGACAAGAGTCAGAACTACAGCATTGATAGACATGTGGAATTTTAGAATTGGAAGGGGATTTAGAAGCCATCTCAGGTCCAACTGCCTGTTCATTTGATACTTCATTGAAATGGAGAAAGGGAGAACTGATGAGGATTATGTATGGAATAATGAGGTACAATGATCCCGACTGGGCGAGAGAACAAGAAGGAGGGAATGTGCAGTTTTGTTACATAGGTTCACAAATGTGGTACTTGGTAGAAGAGACAAATGATAAACAGGGTGGCTTCTTGATCACATTGATGGGTACCTGCTTGGGAAAAGCAGTTCCTCTAGATTTACATGCTTCCAAAAGAAAGACACTAAAAAAAAGGAAGTTTAGAACAGATTTTGGGGTGGGTGGGCCAAGCTTAAAGATGGTCCAGGTGGGGAAATAGAAGCATTGTGTTGGAAAGAGTAAACAACTGTCACCCTAAATCAGAGTTGCAGAAGTTGAGGCAAAACCTGGGTTTAAATCCCAGAAATATCTCTGAATAAATAGTTTTATAGCCTTAGGCCAGTTACCATTCTCTCTGAGCTTTCCTACCTACAATTCCAGGTTGACACAGACTAAGGTTTAAATCCCAGCAATATCACTGACTGCTTGTATGACCTTGGGCAAGTTATTCGTTCTCTGGGAAACTTACTTATCAAGCCAGAATATCGATACCTAGCTCACAGATTAAGCACACAGAAAGTGCTAGTGGAGTAGACATCATAAGTATGAGGATGTTAGTATATATTTAGTATAAACCACTAACCTATAAAGTTCTTCAATTTGGCAACTATTTTGTATTATCAGTATACAGAGTTTCCTGATGGTCTGTCTTTGATTGGAAAACTGGGTCAAAATCAAGGTGACCTGTTTCAAACTGACTTGGATATTCAAAAAATTTATTTAAACCTTGAGAAATAACCCAGCTAACATGAATGACTACAGAGCCCTTAGAAATGATCACTTATGATAAAATTTACCATCCCTGTCATTAATCCACAGTAGGCACTAAATCTAAAAAAAATAACCACCCCAAAGAATTTCAGATTCTGGAGATGATGTTGTCTTCCTTATTGCTTATGACTACTTTCTGATGTTTGCTCTTCCTTCCCTAAGCTCATCTACTGCCATCTCCTTTAGACTGCAACCTATGAGAATATATCACCTTTTCTCCCATCTTCTTGTTGTTTCCCATTGTCTTCCCAGTCATTCCCCTTCATTTGTTGAAGATTTGTTATCTGGATGTTGCCTTACTTTCCACCATTTTTCTTGTCACCATTTTTGAGGACTTCAGCATCCATGTGGATGGTCCATCCAACAACCTGTCCTCTGAAGTCCTTGATTTGTTTGCATCCAATCATTTATTCCTCAACTCCATCTCAGCTACCATCTCCCATACTTGTATTCCAGACACTGTTGGATAAATTATCTCCAACCCAGTGAGCTCAGTTGGTAAGCTATCAGACTTTTAATCTGAGGGTCTAGGGTTTAAATCCTGCTTGGGCAATCTGTGGCTTTTAACTCTTACTTAGGTCACCAAATTCTATCACATGAAAATCCCAATGCTGAAGTGTGCTTCTGCTAAAGATTAAATTCAATTCATTTTTCATTGATTTCAGAATATGCTATATAAACATGTTGTCAGGGGAAAAAAGAGAAAGAATTACCTCTAAAATGTTCATTTCAATTATCCAATACTTTGAATATCATCTTCTCTCCGTCTAGCTCACTTCTTTCACCACTCTTCTTCTAACCATTCCTTGTCCCCATGGGGTCACCAATCTTTTGATTCTACCATATTTCCCTACCACACTACCTCAGGCCCTTACTTCTTTTTTTTTACCGATCTTAGATTCCATGACCCATCACTATAATCCATCCCATTGTGTATATGTACCTTGTCCATTTCTCTTCCCATCATATGTGGCAGGTATAACCCCAACTCTGAAATTTTGTCAACTCCATGCCTGCACCTGAGCAGCTGCAGAAGTGGCAGAAGAAACAGGCTATTAGTCTGAGCAGCCTCACATTAGATTTTTGACCACAAACATCAACGTTCAACGCTGCCTGGAAACCTAAGACCTTTCTAGAGATAATATGTAGAAAATCAGAGGAAGAGACAATAAAATAAGCAAGAATACTGGGTAGGATTTTGATGAGAAATTCACAAAAGAGATGATGGGTCATGGACTAGAGAAATGTTCACAGAAATGTAAGTCAGAGAATACTTTACAGAAACATTTAGGAGGCAGAATTGTCATGATTTGGTGAGTGAAACCAATTGTATAATCAGCTTTGCTCATATCATGAACCATTTAGGTGGAAGCTAGGGACAATAGACTGATGAAGTCATTCTAAATTTGAGCTGTTTCCTAGAGTACTTCCTTGGAAGATCTGGAGGGGATTTCTTACAAATCTCCTTTCTTTCCACCCAGAACATTCTTCAACAACTTTCTACTTCAGACTTCACCTCAAACTTCTCAAAATGAGTCTTTGTAACCTCTCTCCGTTTCTATTTTTGTGGCTTTCTTTCTACTACCCTTTTGTCATTTATCTTCAATATGAAGGAATGGAGAGAAGATACCCCTATTAGTTTACTCAATTATTTAAAAAGAAAAATCAATTCTAAGAAAACTGAGTAGAAAGTTCAAAGTAAGGAATATGCTAATTTCAATGGTGGATATTTCAATTTATCTATTAAGTGACAAGGTTAATAAGCTTGGATATAATTGTTAAAGATGTAGACCTAGGAATTGTATCCATTGTTTTCACCCACCTAGAATCCTCCTGTCAACAATATCTTGATATTTTCTGGGAAGTTATTCCTGATGGCCCTCAGCAGCCTCATCACTCTTTATCCCTTTATCTTCCTATGCTTATATTTATCTGGTTATTTGTTTATTTGTTTATTGCCTATATATCCCTCTGGAATATAAGCTCCATGAGCCTAGGGACTTTGACTTCAGTGTTCACTGTTGCATTCCCTGAAGAAGAACAGTATTCGGCACATAGTAGGTGCTCAGTGTATATTAAATCAATGAGTGTCAGAGATGGTGATGTGACTCAGGCTCAAGAAAGTCATCATATTCTACTTTTTGGGGCAACAATGATTGGTTTAGGATGGGCACCAAAAAAAAAAAACAAAAAAAAAAACATGGCCCTAGAACTGTGAGCATGCACTTTTGGAGCTTTAAGGGGCCACACAGGGTAATCTAGACTGGAAACAAAGCCAGTTGAGATGGAAACCAAGCTGAGAGAGAAAGAGAATGAGGCCAAATCCTGATGATATTATTTAAGATCAAGGATCAAGACAAACATGTTACATGAGCCAATAAATCCCATCTTTTGTTTAACTCAGCTCAATATTGCTTAAGTTGAATTGCATTTTCCACCATTTATAACCAAGAGTTGTTACCAATACAGGTTGCAAATGAAGTGTTGTAAATAGATGACATCACATGGAAGAGATAGTGTGAGAATAGAGTACTAGGAATAACCATAATTAGGGATGAATGGAAGAAGGGAACCAAGAGAAATAGCTAAAAGAAATGTAAAAGAAGAATCAGCAATATCTAGTTGACAGAAAACAAATAAAGAAAGAATTTCAAAAAGAGGAGAGGTTAGGAGTATTGCACTGAAATTCAAAGTGTCATCAGAATCACCTAGAGGGCTGCAGTTTATAATTCAGTAAGAAGTCGTGTGGACCTAAGAATTTAAGTCTCTAACAGGTTTGTTTCTCTTCTCTTCTCTTCTCTTCTCTTCTCTTCTCTTCTCTTCTCTTCTCTTCTCTTCTCTTCTTTCTCTTCCCTTCCCTTCCCTTCCCTTCCCTTCCCTTCCCTTCCCTTCCCTTCCCTTCCCTTCTCGTTCCTTCCTTCCTTCCTTCCTTCTTTTCCCCTGGTTTAGGGACCACCTTTGAGAACCACTGCTATAGAGATTTTGAATAGGTGAGATTTGCAAAAGGGTTTTTGGATTTGAAAATGTGGGAAAGGAAAATAGCATTTTTATTGTGGTGGGTAGAAGAAGATGCAGAAAGTTAGGAATGATTGGGAGAAGAAGTGAAGGCAGTGAGAAGAGATGATTCTTTCAAGGAGCTAAATTATCAAAGACATGAAGGAGGGAGACAGCTACAGTGAGTGACAGGAGAAGCCCTTTTATTTAAAGATGGAAGAGATTTGGGAGTGTTTACTAGCTGAAGACAAAGGACTGTAGTGAAGCCTTGAGAAGCGGAAGATACAGGAGGTCAGCCCTAGAATAATGAGTTGGAGGGGACCAGAAGAAATAGGTGAAGTTCTTGGGTGGAAAGGCCAGCAACCAAGAGCAGGGGATGAAGGCAAATGTGAAGAGGTTTGTGGATGGGTTTGGATTGCTGTTTTTTTCTCTTTAAAGAAGAAAAAAGGTTCGTGTGCTTAGAGGAAGAGAGAAAGTAAAAGAGCATGACATGTAAAGAGAAAGGAGAAAGTCTGAAACAGCTGCTGAGAAGAATGGGAAAAAGTTGACCAAAATCAATTACAAGTTTTATTCAAAGTATCAAGGGTCTATGTGGTTGGAGTCCATGATTACAGAATGAAGAAACTTCCTCCCAGCAAAGCTTGGCAGTCCTGGTTGAGGAGCAGAGAAGGCAGACTGTGGCATTTATCCAGGATAGGAGTGAATTTCCTTCTTGTTCTTTTAAAAACAATAATACCTCCATTAATTAGTGCTCTGGGAATAAAGCTGTTTACTACAAAAAACAGGCAGTCTGAAAAACAAAAACATGTCCATAAATCACGAAAGCACACCATTTGTAGCCTTATGACAATATTGCTGAGTACAGTTTCTTTTTGTTCTGGACCAGGCCTTTGTCTAGATCAACATGTCGAATCTCTGAAGAATATCTTCTGTCCCACTCCCCTGACCTACTTCAAAGGTCTAACATCTCTGATCTCTTCAACCCCATCCCTTAGCAGACTTGGGAAGGATTTGATAGCCAGTCTGGTTGCTGCTGATTAGATTATTGGAATCTCTCACTCATGTGTTGCTTTAGTCAAGGTGATGCATTTTTAAATGCTTTGTTCCAACTGTGGTATAATATTGGACTTAGCTTTCTCAGAGTAGTATATGTGTCAAAGGAGAAGGAGTGCAGTTAATAGAGATAGTTTGTTGATCTCCAGTGTCCAGTATCGTATCCAGGGGCCAGCAAGTGGCCTGACACATAGAAAATGCTTAACAAGTATCTACTGAATGAATGAACAAATGAATAGATAATAAAACTGACCATAAGTTGGGGATGGGGGACAGACATTGTTGATGGAAGTGCAAATTATTACAATTGAGATGGAGGGTATCTTTTAATTGAGCATCCTCAGAAGTTAACCTGGAGACAAAGACTTGAGGGCAAGTAGTTTATTTGGGAGGTGATCCCATGAGGCTTTGGTAAGGGAGTGGGCAAGTGAAAGAAGAAAAAGAAGGGAGCCAATCAAAAGGTGTGTTTATGAGACAGTTACCACTGGGGATAGCTGAGGCTCAATTCCACTGTGGTAGAATTCCACTGTTGTTGGGCAGAGTTGTCCCCTGCCGAAGGATGAAGAAAGTGGGGCATTTTTTATGTCAACTCCTATTTGTCATTGATGGAGGGCTGCTCTCGGATGTATTCCCTCCTCACCATTTCTGGCCGACCCTGTGGGTGAATGAAGTCCATGCTTAAAGCCAGGGAATCCCTCAGGCAAAGAGGGTCACGTGATTTCTCCAGAAAGCCATGAGTGACTGAGGAAAGGATGTGGTGGGGCATCAGGAGCAATGCTCCATGGCCTATTTGTTAGTATCTTTCAAAATGTTCAATGTACACACCTTCTTTGCAGTAACCACACTTGTACAAATTTACACACTTGATAAATGCACATATTTGCACAAATACACATATACATTCAGAGATATTCACTGCAGAATTATTCGTAATAGCAAAATTTTGGGCACAATTTATTAGCAGGATGCTGGTTAAATAAATTATGGCACAATCATATGTGGCTATTAAATAAACAAGATTCTATTTATACTGGTACAGAAAGATGCTCAACATATATTATTGTTTAAAAAAGCAAGATGCATAAAGCTTTGAATAGTATGCTACAATATGTGTAAAATTATATATATATGTATATATATCAAACCATTGGCATATATGAGTATATATATGCCATCACTGGAAAGATATAGAAGAAGCTGGAAAGAGTGATTCCTTTGGCATGGAAAATGGAAATTGGGAATGGGAGAAAAGGCAGACAAGGTGTAAAGGAAACATATTTCTGTTACTGTAATCTGTTGTATTCATTTTTAAATATGTTCATTATAACCTATTTTCAGAAATCAAAATTTTAAGTGAATTGGAGTAGTTGTGTGTGTGTGTGTGTGTAGATTGTAGTTAATAAAACAAAATAGAAATTCCTTCCCCTACCTTCAGTCCCACATCCTAATCCCAAGGGAACTCGATCTCAAAGGATTCCAGCAGTTTTCTGGAGTTCTTAGATGTGTTATATGATATTGTTCTATTCCAAGCCAGTCATGAAAGTAACCTCCTCCAGGCTTCATTTCTTGCTGCATTTTTTACAGGTCTCTGCTCTCCTGGAACCAAAGAAATGGTGGCTAGTGAATGTTTGAAGACAAATACAAACAACAAATAAGCTCTGGCACCAGCTGAAATAGATATTCTTGATACTGGCTGCCAGCTGAAATGTTCTCATTCTTGACGAAAGTTTCTCAAGTGGTCATGACATCCTCGGGCAGGGACACACTCCTGAGGGGTGCCCGGAATGTCTCAACATTTGGCTGGGCAGTGGTGTGTTACAGAAGTGTCTAGTTAACATAGATCTTCATTTTAGGGAACTGATGTTTTTTCTGGAGGGCTGGGGGATAGAGGAACTCATTTGCTCTGCTTCTTATGAAACTGGTAAACTACTGTTGTTTCTTCTGCTTTCTCAGCCTCTCCACAGAGGAGAGGATTCATCAGCTAACTGCTCAATTTAATCAGCACAGGCAGCCACATTTAGCACAGACAGCCCAGATTAGAGGGTTCAATCTTTGGCAGGAAGTGGGTGGGGAGGGGAAGGTACAGAACTCCCATTTCTCTTAGCTGGCACCATTGAATAATAATAATAGCAATAAAAGATTATAATTTCTCATCTGGATCATTGCAACAGCAAACCCCAAAGGCTTTCCCTGTCTCCAGGCTTGCCACTTTTAAAATCATCTTCCAAGGTGGGGCCATAGTGATCTTCCCATAATGTGAGTATAACTCTGATAGTCCATTTCTTGAACCCTCGCATGGAGCCCTATTTTCCCATAAAGTAAAACATATTCCACTAAGCAGAGTACTCAAAGCCTTTCACGGTCCCGCCCATGCCAACTTTTCTAGCTATATCACTTATCATTTCCTGTCCTTTGTATTTTCAGCAGTGCCTGTAGAACCCCTATGTGCTGCTCATGTTTTTTTGTTGTTTTTTGTTGTTGTTGTTGTTTTACATTTACAAACTCAGAGATACCTTTCCTGCCCCTCTGGGTTCCCATAGCCCTGTTAGAAACCCTCTCATTCATAGTACTTGTTACAATGCATTGTAATTTCATGTTCCCTTGCTTATATCTTTTAATAGATAGCAAACTTTTCTAGACAAAGACAGTCTCTTATCTTTACACTCCCATGCAGTAGACATTCAACAGAAGTTGTTTACATAGACCAACTTCCTTCTATCTTATTCCCACCAAGTGCCTTTGCTTGAATGTCTCCTGCTTACCACCTTTGTAGACATCTCCTTTTACTCTTAATGTAGTTTCGGTGTTGCAGGTGGGTTCCCCAAGAAGATTCTGAAATGAAGATTTGCATGCAGCAGGTTTTGGGGGAGGTCTCTCAGGACAGCACCTGTGGAGGAAGTGAAAGAATGAACTGGGAAAAGAGAGAAGTTGGTGCAGCAGCAACAAGGCCTTAGATGACCTCATAGAGAGTTCTGAAGCTGGCGTAGCCCTTCAGAATTGGCCCAAGTTGGGGTAAGGAGGCTGATCTTTTATATCCCTGCATTGGCCAGATGTCGGATGCAGGTTACCCCTGAAGGGAGTCATGACCTTGGGCAAGATGGTTCTTTTCAGCCAAGGGCGATAGCTGTAGAGGTCTGAGAGCTGAGAGATGTTGGTGTTGAGTGAATACGCCTTCCAGTCCTGAAGGGGAACGTGGGCAGCAGCAGCACCCTGTAGCAAGTGCAAATAGAGACCCTGGACTTAGAATGCCTGTGTTCCAATGTGAGCTCCACCATTTGCTAAGTGTTCCAGTTATCTATTGCTATATGACAAAATACTCCAAACTTAATGGCTTAAAAACAGCAATCACTTATTTATAACACCGATCTGCAGTTTGGGTAAGATTCAGGGGGGATAGCTCATATTTGCTGTACATGATATCACCTGCAGTGGCTGATCTAGGATGAGAAGATCCACTCCCAAGAGGGCTCACATGGCCAGCCATTTCCACACGTGCCCCTCCACAAGGGAGCTTGGGTTTCGTGAAGCTTGGGTTTCACGGTGGCTGGATTCCATGGATGCGCATTCCCAGGTAACTAGGCAGAAGCTGCATCACCTTTTCTGAACTGGCTTCAGTGTCTAAAAGCCTTTCTCAAACTGTAGTCTGCATTTCACCTGCCTCAGAACCACCCATGCTGAGACCCGTTGCCCCACACACATGCCATATTCAAAGTTCTTGACCCTGGTTGTACATTAGAATTACCTGAGGAAGTAATTAAATATACAGGTGCCTGCTAAAAATGTAAATCTTGTCTTAGTCTATTTGGCTACTATAACAAAATTACACAGACTTAGTATCTTATAAGCAACTGAAATTTATTGCTCACTATTCTGGAGGTTGAAGTCCAAGATCAGGATGCCAACATGGTTGGGTGAAAGACCTCATTCAGGCTGCAGACTGCTCCATCCTCACATAGGGGCGAAGTATTTCCCTGGGGCATCTTTTTAAGGGCACTAATCCTGTTCATGAGGGTGCCTTCCTCATGACCTAAGTAAGCACTTCCCAAAGGCCCCACCTCCTTATACCACCACCTGAAGGGTTAGGATTTCAATATATGACTTTGGGTGGTGGGGGGGGACGAGGCGGGGACACAAACATTCAGACCTTAGCTGACCTACAGATTGAGAAAGTCTATAATTGATCTCCAGGCATTTCTGATTTTTTAAAAATGGTGATTCTGATGCTTATTTAGGGTTGAGAACCATTATTCTCTACTTCTCAGAACCAGGCCTCCCTAACTTCTATGTGGGAGTTCGATGGATGGTAGTATTGTTCGACTCCTATCTTTCCATCGCTTTCCCCATACTCCATCCCAGCACTGTGACCATGAGAAAGGCTGTTAGGAGAAATGTGTCCAAAGGTATATCTGTCCCTACCTGGCTTGAATCTTCCTCTTAAGTACAGGTTCCTCTCTGAAGCAGGAGGGGCCAGGTAGTGGCAACCCAAATCTTCCTTTGGGAGCTACAGAGAATGAGAGAGACTAGGAAGGAAAACGTGAGAAAAGCTAGGAGGGGAAATGTGGCAGCTTTATGGGCTAGGGAGCACCTTCTGGCACGGCACTGTGATGGCTGAGCTTTTCTATGCTCCCTTCTTCTTCCGTGAATATTAGCATATTTGCAGAGGATCTAAAAATGAAATAGAAATGCAAACAGCAGATGTAACCAGTCAAAGCCAGAGAAACTACAATTTTTAAGTCATCACTATGCTCACGAGCTCATTTAAACCTCAGTACATTGAAGCAATGTGATTGTATCTCCCTTTACAGGTAGAAGTTGGGTCCCCTTTACAGGAGATGGGATCCCCACAGATATCATGGAGGTCTGGTGAGCTGCACAACGGGCAGGGCAAGAACGTGACCTCTGGTCTTGGGCACAAGAATGACAAGAAGGAAACTTTCTTATTAAGCTTCTCACATTCGTAAATGTTTTAAAGAATTGTTATGGCTTAGGAACTGGTTTTTGAAAAATTATAGATTCTTCGAATGTGGGAAGAGATGTTTGTTTTATCATTTTGCTCATTTAATTTGTTGCAAAACTTGAGAATGTTTTGCAAAATTTGACAGTCTCTTGGATTTTTAAAAATATATTTTGTAACTCATGTCAGATGAAGTCTCCTCTTCCCATAACTGAACAAGTTGCCCTCGGGTGATCGACTGCCCTGGTTTGCTGACTGCAGGGTTCATGGGACGTGGGACTGTCCCAGTAAAACTGGGAAAGTCTCAGACAAAGGGGGACGAGTGGGGACAAGTCAGACTGCTGGTTACCCCGACTTGGATACAGGACTCAGCTATTGCATGGTCCTCATGAAAAATGACTTTCTCACCAACATTTCAAGATCAGCATTTCTTAATGTATTTTCTCTTTCTCCACTCTTCACTCTTTGAGGAACAAATACAATTCTCTCCACTTGTGCAGAGGGGTTCTGCACCCCTTCCCACAGCCCTGCAACCAGCCATTCCATGGCCCCAAGGCCTCAGCTTCCAGTCCGTGTAAGCTTATCACAACATTCCTGGGGGCAAGCACTGTGCTCTCCTCGAGAGGAATCCTGGCAAACACAGTTTATTTCTTGTCTTCTTCCTGCTTTTATACCCCTCCTTGTTCCAAATGGATGATTTTGTGAAGGGGCTTCTTAATACATGATAATCTTTCCCCATTCATCCTGGGATCCCCAATGTACTTGCTACACAGTGTCCTATAGAGGGACATGACTAGCTCTGCCACCTAAGACAAATCACTAGGCTTCTCTGATCTTGGATGCCTCATCTAAGAAAGGTAGGAGTAAACTAAATTGTTTCTAAGATTCCTTCCTTCCCTCATATTCCGTTGTTTCATTCACTGAGCTGAATGCAACAGATCAAGGGAATTTTTTTACATGTAGCCTGGAAAACTCACAACACTTTCTAACTATGTGCCAATACAGAATAGGGAAATAGCAAAAAGATGGACCCTTAAATCTTTCATGACTATGGTGTAACAGTGACCATTTGCATCCCCACCAATGAGAATGTCCTCATTTTCAGAAGTCTCTGCTCTCTTCCCCCATGGTGGAATTCTGTCTAAAGAGTTGTTTTTGAGTTAACAACTTAGAAACAAAAAGATGCATCCTTTCTCCAACCCCTAACACACATACTAATTTTGAAAGTATTCTTAAATACTTTATACGGATTTCAGGAAATTTGGAAAATATAGAAATGCGCAGAGAATGACAAAACCAATAATCTTTCCATATGCGTGAGGGATATATGATATAACCACCGTTAAACTTTGGTATATTTGGTTAAAAAAAGATAAACATTGTATCGTGCTATTTTACAATCAGCTTTTTTCCCACATAACAATAGATTATACTTTCTCATTTCCTCATGAGGCATTGTATTTCAACATCAATTGTATTCCATTTTGTGGGTAACCACCCTTGATTTAATCAAGTCCCTCAAGTTTTTATAAACAAACATCTAATGAATTACTTTTTCACCAGATATCTTGGCAATGAATTTCTAGAGTACAAATTTCATAAATTTTTGAGTTTTTAATATGGACAGTCAAATCGTTTCAAAAAATGTTCTCAATTTATACTTCCTCTGACAGAATATGAGTGTGGTTCCTGTCTGCAGCTTTGCCACCAATTAGTCGTGACCAGTGATCACATTGGCCAAGGGCTTTGGGCAGTGGCAAAGTCCAATGTGACAGCTGAACTCTGATATTGCTCTTTGATATGGCTGTGTTTATAATATATCCAAAAATAGAACAGACAGCAAACAGACACTGATCATTTGGAGTCAGAGACATCTCCACTGATTATTGAAACATCCAAACATATATTAGGGATTCTTAACATGGTGTCTATGAACCTTATCCCAGACTTTTATTCTGCTCAGTATAAGTGTCTGTTCCAACCTGAACAACTTGTTTAAACCAGAGGTCATGGCTGCCATGAGAAAATTCAAGAATAAATAAAGCATTCATGAAAAAAAGGAATGAAGGGAATTTGCCCATAGTAAGTGTACTTAACATATAGATCAACTTATTTCATCCTGAAGTACAGTGTGGGGATCTTTTGTACCCAATGGGGAGACTGACAACACAAAGGGAGAGTCTAAAACTCCCTTACGGTAACACACCTAATTAAGAACAAACCTGGGAACTGAACCATGGTTTTTCTGACTCTAAACTAGTGCTATTTCTATTACAACACAAAGGCCTTCCTAGAAAGGAAGAATAACTAATGTTAGGTTAACAGCATGATGCCTAGCATACAGTAGGGCTTGAATGCATCTGTGCTGAGGGAGTGAATGAATAGCTAATGTTTCCTTCTTATCCTTGGCTGCAGGTGTCCTAAGCAATGGCAAAGGGACCCGTAAGGCTTTCTTCATTGTTTTTTGTTCCCAGTTTTCATTCTGAAATGAAGGTCCATATTTTTTCCACTCCTAGGTAGTCCAAAGCAGCTGACAACAGCTTTGAGTGCTGTGTCTGGGTGATAGAGTCAGGTGAGTGGTAAGAACTTTCTGTTTTTATTAGGCAACATATAGGCAATTTCATGTGGTTCCCCATAATAGTTCAGATACAAAATGCTGCTGTTTATTTTTATTCTGAGTATTTATAAGAGAAAGATACCTACTTTCTCTTCTTTTTCAAAGTCTTGGGGACATGCATCCCTCCTTTCATAGAGGAGGATGAGTTAAATTTTGCCTCCTCTTGATGTAACAGCATTTAACCCTGTGGCCAGCCATGCAGGTGTTGGTTGCTTTGGGCAAAGGTTGGGAAAGGGGGACTGGGAAAGGCTTTGATGGGGAGACATTGGGATAGATACAGAGTGTCCAACCAAGTCAGCAGTAGCAATCCCAGCATAGGGACTGGACTAGGACGAAGACATTAACTCTTGGGGTGAGAGGAGAATGAACAAAAATTAGGCAGAGGCAGGAGCAGGGAGAACAAGGAAGAGTCTGTGTATGACCTGAGAAATAATGTGAAAATTGAGACTCAGGCATAAGCCACCACCTTAAGAGTTAGACTTCAGGTCCAAAATGGGAGCAGGCCTAACATTAAGGGAATGAGATGTGAGATCCCAGCAAACCAGGGCTGTTTCATCCTTGCCTAGAGTCTGGGGCCAAGCTGAGCTAAAGTGTGGCAGAAAGCTTAGCTATGTGCTGGGGTGAGGACCAGGATGGGGGCTGGGGAGTAGGCAGGCTGAGCTAAGGATTTAGGCATTCTGCATTCACAAGCTTTTGAAAGTTTGCCTTAGTTCATTTCTTTTTTTTTTTTAAAGATTTTATTTATTTATCTTTAGAGGAGAAGGGAAGGAGAGATGGAGAGAAATATCAATGTATGGTTGTCTCTCGTGCATCCCCTGCTGGGAACTGTCGCTGGGAACTGTCTTACAACCCAGGCGTGTGCCCTGACTGGGAATCGAACCAGGATCCTTTGGTTTGCAGGCCCACACTCAATCCACTGAGCTACATCAGCCAGGGCTTTCATTTTCTTAATAAACAGTTATTGAGCTCATTTTCTGTACCAGGCACTGTGCTAGTTGTTGAAAATAAAGCAATAAGTAAGATAAAAAAATTATATCTTCATGGAGTTTGTATTCTAATAAAGAAGAGGGATAATAAGTGAGGAAACAAATAAACAAATAAGATAATTACATACTGTGATAGTGTTATGAAGTAAATGCCCCAGGGTGATGGAATAAAGGGTAATCAGATGAGGCCCATTTTAAACAGGGTTGTCCTAGGGAAGTTGATCAGGAAGGCAAGGGAAGAAGATGAAACATCTTTAGGAAAAGCAGAGGAGGAACAGGTCAGGCAGAGGAAAAAGCAGATGCAAGGGCCTTGGGTGGGAATGGGATGCAGGTTCTGGGGTCAGGGGAGTGGAAGCAGAGATGCCATGAGGTTGGAGAGATGAACATGAGATAAGATGGGCAGGAACTTGGGAGTCCCAGCTAGAAGTCTGGGTTTTATTCTAAGCACAATGGAGGGACATTGGATGGTTTTTAGTGTCAGAGCGACATGACCAGAATGGTACTTGAAAAATTTTACTCTCTGGAAATTTCGGAGACACAAGAGAGCATCCAGGTAAGAGACTTCAAAGTTTTTGGGGGAAATCAAAGCCAGTCCTTGACTCCTTGTGAGATCTCCCAGAAAAAGACATTTGGCAAAGGATCACACTGCTTTTTACAAAAATGTAAAATTCATATCGAGATAGAATCATAGACAGACTCTAACAGCTATTGGGTATTCTTTTGTGAAGATACATGTATGTAAAGAAGATGGAGAAACATATGTTTGGAAAACTGCCCCAAAAGTTCCTGAATATTTTAGTTAAATTAATCATTCATTCATTCATTCATTCATTCTTTTATGTAACACATGGTTATCAGCCCCCTACTCTGTCTCAGGAAATATCCTGTGTCCAGAGGGTTCACTGAAGGATCAGTAGTTAAGCTCTCTGCCTTCCTGGGGCTTGCTATTTCCTCCAGGCAATTTTCAGAGCCTAGTAAGTACTTTAAGAACTGAGCTACATTGGAAGCAAGGGGAGGAGCCATGATCCTTTATAAAGAAAGAGCCTCAGGTTGTCTCAGGACTGGAAGCTTAAAAATACTGGTTGACAAACAATTGTTGTTGAACAAAGCATTGAACTTCTTTGGTCCTGTTTTTTCCTTAGAACAGATGAGAAAAGCTGGGTAGGGGGTCACACGCTCAGAGTGGCTTCTTTCAGCGTTGAAATTCTACCACACAGAAATTGGATGGAAGCACAGGGTGACATCATCCAAGCAATGTCAACATCAGGATAATCAGACACGACTGGGCTCCTGAATGGCACAATGTGATCTATGTCACACTCCCCATAAAGTTGTCTTGCCAGAAAATTGGATAAGACTCTGGCCGAGCCTCTAGGTCTATGCACCAGTTTTCAGCAAATAATAGGATGGAGGAGCATGTGGAAAGGTTCCCAGGGAGCGAGAATGCCACCAGCCAGATTTAATGCGGGCAGTTCTACAGGGCAAATGACCTGCCTTCTTTAACAAGTGAGTGGCACACAAAACAATGCTGGGTTTTGAAGGAGGGGACACTGTCAGATTAAAGGAAACATTAATATCAGATGGTGCAATAAAATGACATTGGATTTCGCTACAGAAAAAAGTCTTTAAGTGACTCGTGCTACAACATGGATGAACACACTATGTGAAATAAACCAGACACACAAAAGAACAAGCACTGTGTGATTCCACTTACACGAGGATCCTAGAGCAGTCAGATTCACAGAGACAGCAAGTAGAGCGGTGGTGGCCTGGGCCTGGGGGGAAGGGGTGTGAAGAGTTATTTTAATGGGAACCGAGTTTCAGTTTGGGAAGATAAAAAAAAGTTCTAGAAATGAATGATGATGCTGGTCACACAACAGTGTGAGAGGACTTAATGCCACTAAACTTTACACTGGCAGAAATGGTTTAAACGGTAGATTTTATGTTACTTTTATTTTACACCAATAAAAAGAGGTCCTCAGGTGCTAGAGACGCATGCTGGATTAGCTACAAGTAAGTAATATGATGACTGGGATGTCCTATAAAATGTTCTAGTAAAAGCAAACAAAACCCCTAGAGGATAGACAGAAAACAGGGCTGGGAAAATATATATCATTGTTGAAGTTGAGTGATGGGTTATGGGGGTTTATTATACTGTTCCTTCACTTTGGGGTGCATTAAATGCTTGATAATACAGAGTTTCAAATAGATCTATTATTTTTGATAGGTTGACTTTAGTTTTGCCCGATACTTTGAGCATTTATACTCTTTTTAGAGGACTCAATTTAAAAAAAAAAAAAGGAAAGAAAGAAAGCACCAGCAGCCCTCTGGTACCTGGAGCTGACAGAGTGTGAAATTGAGCATGAAAAAGACCCAGGTTGAGGAGGAGATCGTGGAGACTGCTTTACGTAAGTGAGCAGCGCCCTTGCGGGTTATAGGATATACCATTCTGCTGATGCCTGGTCAGATTGCTGGGGAGAATAAATAAAATTGTACAGATCAGTGTTTCCTACTGCTACCCCTACCTTAGAATCACTGGGGAGCTTTCAAAGAAACTAATGCTCAGTCCCCACCCTAAACCAATTAAGCCTGAGCCTAAGGGTGGGCCCCAGAGAGCAGTATTTTTAAAAAGCTCCCTGTGCGACTCTAATATGCAGTCAAGTTTAAGAACCACTGGTCTATGAACCATTTGGTACCTAGCCGGTGCTCACAAAATGCTGATTGAAAATGAATCTGAAACTAGTTACCTAGTATGTTGTGTTTCAGTCATTTGATAAAGCCTTTTGTGGAAAAGAATTTATACGCTACCTTTTCTCCCTCTCGCCCGGGAGATACAACTTCCAGAGGCTATACACTTATTTCTTGAGCCTTCGGTAGAGCAGGCACGCTTATACCCAGGAGAATATTGTGGTGGCTGTTAGCAAGAGCCTGGAAAGATAAGAACAGTTTCAAAATGTTTTTGGGGCATCACAAAAACCCCATTGTAACACAACGCTCTTTGGAATAACATTAAAGAAAAGTGAATTATGCCCGTTTATCAAAGGGAAAATGAAAGCCCCTTGGACATGGATTTTATTTTGAAGCTGAAGCCTTTAATCAAATTGACAATACAAGATATGGTCCTTTTACGAACTGAGGAATGATAAGCAGCCATTTGCAATCTCAATCCGTGGCTGCTGGTATTTAACTCTCTGTTGCACTTCTGGTGTGCTGAGAATGGGCAGCTTTTCATAATAGTTTGAGAGAAAGAAATGGGGGTCCTTACTCTGAGTTAGTTAACTGACTGTGAAGTGTAAAAAACTCCCCCTATTTTTCTTCCCTCACCTCCGCGCCTTGGAATTTGGAGAGAATATTCACCGGGCAATCACTTCAAACAGACTGACAAAAAAACAAATGCTCTAAGCTTTCATTGCAGATAACTCTTCCGTGGAGTGATAGAATAAGTGACCTTAAGCTTTAAGTGTAGGGGGTGGGGGAGGGCCCATCTTTTTCTTTTTCCAAAGCCAACCCGAGTAAGCAGTAGAGGGGTAAGGCTGCCAGATTTACAAATAAAAATGCAGAATGCCTCGTTAAATTTCAAATACGCGTTGATAAATATTGCTTAGAATATCCTCACACGAAAAATATTTGGCTTTGTATGAAGTGCAAAGGAAACTGGCCATCCTAGTGTGGTGTAAAGGGAGAGCACCAGATGATGCCTTGTCTGGGGGTGGGGGTGGCAGCTAGGTGGTGAAGTATGACCAAGCAGGTAGATGGCATCAAGGTGGAGGTGACGAACATCGAAAGAGAGAGTGCTGTGCTTAAGACGACATTAGAGCTTTATATTTTGTACCTTATCTTGGAAGGATTGACCTGAGTGACCCAGTCAAAAGTTTATGGGTACATTATAGGTTCATGACATGTACCTAATCATGAAGCAGGTCGATTTGTTTTTGTTTTGCACCAGCTGGTCAAGTCTGTTCCTTGAGAAGTAGAGCATCTCTCAAAGTCACTGTTCAGTCCCTAATGTCATGCAGCCCTCCAGGTGTGGGCTTGGAGCTCTCACCCCTTGCACCTGAGCCATAGCCACACATCTTTCTCAGACGTGAACAGCACTGATTGGGCCCCAGAGAGACCCTCTGTCCAGTTTCCATTTGGTTTTTCTAGGGAATAATTGTTTGTTATTCACTAAAACTCAGGCTAATGCTACTGAAAAATGCTAGAAAGATGGAGCGTAAACCTGGATTTGCAGTGGCTGGGAAATACGTGCCCCTTCCAGACAAAGCGAGCATTTGGAAGGGGATGTGTTGGAGCACCGTGTTTGCAGGGTTATTTTTTAGAACCTTCCTGAGAGAGCTGCACTTGAACTTCACAACCACCACCACCAACAAAAACATAAGCAGCTCGTGGCGAAAGCAGAACAAAAGGTGGAACCCCAAGTTCACACTTGGGCCTGTTGTCATTTGTCACTTGGGGATCTCCAGGAGAGCGAGGATCCTTGGGAACGCCTTCTTTTGCCAGTGACCTCATGTGCTTATTTAACTGTCCAGCTGAGGGCTCACCCAGACATTTCAGCAACTAGGCGGAGTCTGTGGAATTAGGGTGACAGCTCAGATGCGAGGAAGGGAGAGCTGCCCAACGGAGCTGCTGGAAGGCTTCTCAGGAAACTTCTGGGTTTTTTGGGTTTTCTTTTTTTTATCTTTTTTTCTTTCTCTCATCACAAGATACTGGTGACGGAGTTCTCATCCTCTTACCCCGTGATTGTGATTGTGATCATGCTTTGATGACTTGTTCGTGCTGCAGTTGGGAAAGGGCAGTTCCTGACCTCTAGGAAGGGGCAAAGGGACCTATGGGCATGGGGGGAGGGGAGGCGGAAAAGACACAGGGAAAAGGCAAAGGATGGTTTTTGTCCATGGAGAGCTGTCCTAAAAGGGGAAGGGAAGGGGGGAGGTAGGAAATAATGATTTAAAGGGAAAACTGCTTCATGGTGTAAGCAAAAAATCGTCCAGAAATGTCCAGCAGCTTTTATTCTGGCAGAGATGGACAGTAAATCTAGAAAGGGACCATTATCAGGCAAGAGAGATTTCTACTTTTATTTGATCACTCCCCATACTGTTTGGTTAGATTATCTTGTGTATCTCTTGTTTTGAATCGAAAGTTTTAGAAAAGACCAATTTAATTAAAACAAACTAACTCATGGGGACTTCATCCTTTATTTCTTATGATCCAGGAAAAAGAGCTTCATCTACCAGCTGTGTGGACTTGGCAAATTATTTAACCTTTCCGTGGCCCATTACCTCATCTGGAAAATAGGGTTAATAGTAGTGCCAGAAATACAGCACATCTGTGAGGATTCAACGAGAGGAGGTGTGTCAAGTGCTAAGTGCTGGTTATTGCAAGTGCTCAGTCATCCTAGCTATCACCGACATGGTTCAAACGCTGCCCTAACACAGAACCCCGCAACTTGGGCTTGTCCTAAAGACAGTACTTAATGGTCATGGCAAGTGACCATAGCAACTGCCATTGTGATGGACGATGATGATGGTGGTGGTGGATAGCTGGTTCCTGAACATCCCGCAGATCAGGAGCAGGGAAAGGAGCAGCTGTTTGAAACTAGAGCAATCAGAACAGGCAGAAGGCAAGGTTGATGGGGTCACAAACACACCTGTTATCATCTTAGTAAAATAAATTGTCTGCCTTTTGTTATGTCCTGAATACATCTGAGGTGGATCTGAGAGGAACAGAAAATGCGGAGTGGCCCAAGTAGTCTTCAATTTGGTGAAAATGTAGTCTTCCCTGCCTCTTCTACCAGCATCCCTTAGAGTTATGTGCATGTTTCCGCTGAATATGTCCCAGGCTGGAAGGATCTTGGCTACATTTACAATCGCTAAGTCACTAGATTATAAAAGACTAAATGAAAGAAACCACGCAGATCCATTTGACAGTATCTCAAGTAACACAAAACATGATTCAGATTAACTTGTACAATTAGGACACTCATTTATCTCATGTAATAAGAAGTTTAACAGTTAGGTGGACTTCAGGTTTGGTGGATCCAGTAGCTCAACGACGCCACAAAGTTCAGGTCCTCTCTCATTCTCTGCTCTACCATCTTGATGTATGAATTGTGTTCTTGGGCTCCTTTCTTCCTGTGGTCATGAGGTGTTTGTCAAAGACAGGTGGAGTGACATATTTTATTGTTTCCAAACACCAGGGAGGGAGGGAGGGAGGAGGAAGGGGAGGAGAGCGACCATGCCTCTCCTCCGGCCATAAAAAGAAAAGTCTGTTTCTACAGTCAGATCAGTATAGAAGTGCTCGCCCCTGGACCTGTCACAGTGATCAAGGTGGATGCAGCCTGCTGCAGGAGTTGTATACAAATCATTGCCAAGGGGGATGAAATGGTGAGCTCAGGCAGAGGTTTCAATGCTGGCTCTATCGACATCTGGGGACAGTTCTTGATTGTGGGGTCGTCTTGTACATTGTCAAGTGTTTACCAGCATTCTTCATTTCTGGTTAAAAGGCTGACCAGCAAATGTCCATCTTTTCCATCCCATGGCACATACAAATGACTTACTAAAATTCTGCAGCACGCCAAAAAATATATTTTTGCCAATTTAACAAAAAAAATAGATACAATTTGATTCATTAACACGGGATGACTACTGCTGTGTTGGCTGTTATTTTTTTACTTGACAATCTCAGGGAAAACAGATCAGGGCCCCTGGCTAAACAGTCAGGTATTGTATGTTTTAAAAATTCACGTGGCACACCATTTGAAAATCGCTGGTCTATACCAAGGAGGGCGGAGAGTTACTGTAGTCAAATATAATTGAGAAATGCTGTGTTCAAGTTTATCCATTATCCTCACCAACGGACTTTTCAGAGCCTCTAGCACGTAGGCATTCACTGTGGGTGTCCAAGAGGGGGACCAAAGAAACAGCATTTCCCACAGGACTGCAGAGCTCTTTATGTGCAGAGCAGCTCCCAGAACCAGCGTGTCACAGCGTACGTTCCGGAAACGTTGGTTTCATTGTGTGGGAGAAGAGCCTGAAACCCAAAGATTAGAAAGGACTCGCAGAAAAGCAGTTGGTTCGATTAGCAGGTGTGGAGGGAACAGATGTGGGAAGCACAGGGGCTGCCCCATGGCCATTGCTTCTCTGAGCACAGGCCTCAGTCATACTGGGGCAATCTGGGCCTACTTGGAAATATGAAATCAAAGGGAAAGACAGCCAATAAACCTTTGTATGCGGTGTGAAGAATGCATGGCACGGCAGAAATCTACTGGCTCTGAGTTCGCCCTGCCTGGAGTCCACAACGAAAGTAGCTGGGTATCCTGGAGCAAGTTACTTAACTTCCCTGTGTCTCAGGTTTTTTTCATCAGTATACAACAGTCATCATGGCATCCCTATCACAAGGAATTTTTGTTATCAAATAAAATAATATTTATAAACTGCTTAGAATAATGCCTGACCTAAGTAAGTGAACAGTAACTGTTGTAGCTATTACTGGGAGCAGAGAGGGAACTGTCATCCATCGCATAAACAGGGCAGCAGGAGAAGCTACTCTGGCAAAGGAAAGAAAAATAAACAGCCGTGTCAAGAGAAGAAGAGAAGAAAACTAGGGATCTGCCTTTAGGAATCTGTGAGATACTCTGTGTCTTTACGATAAATTCCCCTGTTAGCTTTAGGTAGCTCAGTGACTTGCGAACAGAGATACCATGAGTACAATGGCTGAGACAGAATTTGAACCCGACTCCCCGGGCTTCCAGTTACTACCATTGATAGTTTGTTTAGGACCTGGGAGTAATTCAGCAAGGGAAACTATCTCTCAGGAAGAAAGCAGGTCTTTGCAGCCAGCAGCAGATTGTGTCTGAGATTCAATTGTGTCCCGGGTTTCAAGAGGCAGACTTTTGACCTTCCAGCTGTTGCAGCCCATCTGATGGAAGAAGCTAAAGGTATTTCTGGGATTCAGGGCACTCAGGGCTGTGAGAGCATTTCAGCCCCTCCCTTCAAGGTTTTAACTCAGTAGTTCATCTATGACATCACCTAGGCATTGATGCAATGGATAATTTTGGTCTATGTGGATTCTGAGTTTGTGATGAACATGCATACCTCCAGCTTTTGGTTTGCACACTGCTCCTAGCTTGGGATATTCTACCCTTCCTTCACTCCCTGGGTTGTGCATGTCGGGGGTGGGCTCTTCTGGTGGGCCGCACACTACAGTGGGCTGGAGAGTTGCCAGGGGATGGGAAAGGGTTGTTCAACTGCCACTTTTCCGGACCCCTCCTGGCGTTCTGACTCAGTCGGTCTGGGATGGGCCCCAGGAGCGTGCCTGTTAGACAAGCAAGCGCCTCGGATGATTGTGATGCTGGAAATTCAGGCGCCGCTCTTTGAAAACACTCCATACTTTTTTAATCCTGATCCTCTGGAAAGATTTCCAGAATCAAGGAACATATGGAGTACGATTTTTAAGGACAATTTTGATGTTGGAATTCAAAATAATGTGGGGGCTAGCTTTTTAACTCAAGCCTCAGTTTCCTGGTCTGTTAAATGGGGCTAATGATGGAGACTTCCGTTGAGGATGTTGTGCAACTCAAATGAGCTCAATGCAAATGAAGGCAGTTTGTTAGCTGTAAAGTCAGTGCCATTGATTATTTGGTGTTAAAACACAAATTTCCCCTGGGAAGGATCCAACATTTACGTTTTCTTTCAGCAGGTGAGAAATGGGGCAGGAGCCACATCTTATTTTCCACTGGATTCCCTGACCTAGCTCAGTGCCTCAGTGTGTAACAGCAGGCTTAATTTTTGTTGATAAGGACTCAGTATTTTTAAGCTTTTGATGGCATGAGTCATCATCCAAGATGCTGATTGGCTGACACCCATTCTTTTTGGTTGGATACTAAATACTAAAGAGGAAAAAAACTGGTTATTAATGCAGGGAGGCTAGGAAAAGGCAGTGAACAGCAGCCCAAAATAGCCTCAATAATTATGTCTTACAAAGCCTGTTTTGACGTACTTTATGAGTCAAAAATGAAGTGTGTGTGACATGAAATGAATCATTCTGTGAATAAGAGAAGAAATCTTACTTATTCAAATGTGTGTGTTTTTTTTTGTCTGTCCTAAATAATATGTGTCCTTAAACAAAAATGATGAACAGCTTTGTTGGTACCTCACCTAAAATATGTCTAATATATATGTATCTAATATGTAAAATAAGATATGTATCCAATGTAAAATAGATATAATTCTTGTAAAATATCATGGCAATTCAGTATTAAATTGGTTTTGACCTTAATAAAAAAATTGCAAGACACAAGTAAGTGTTCATGTATCAGCCCTTTGCTCTTTGGGAATATATAGCTAGCATCTTTAACTTCAGAACGGGGTGGATGAGAGTAAGATGACTATATTTTTCCATTTATCTTCCTCCAGAACAATTTCTCAATACTGCTCTATGCTATTTTCATAAAGTGCTTGTGTTATATAGAAAAATGTTCATATTTTCATATTCATATTATCTGTAATTGTTTTCAGTGGGAAGGGGATAGATGTTTCTTTGGTGTATTGACACCTTGTTTCCAAAACAGAACTGAGACAGCTATATTCAGTTAACCATCTCTATTGATTTGCTATGATATGTTGAAGGTATTGCTATTCAATAAATACAACACTTCTTCCACTTCTGAGTTTGAAACAATTGAGAGAGCCACGTAGGAGGCAGGCCAAAGGAGATCCAAATTTCTCCTTCATGACTGATAAACTGAGAATATAGTTCTAAACAATGGCTAAGTGGGCTTGCTTAGATTTCTGTTATGAATGAGATAGCCAAGACTGCTAGTTGTTCCCAGTATACAATAGCTTTTTTCTTTAGTAATAAAATTTCCAGGTTTTAGTGGGACACCTAATCACGCAGAATAAAGACCATATTTCCCAGCCGCCTTTGCAGCTCAGTATGGCCATATGATATAGTCCAGTCCAATGCAATTTAAATGATGTATGCCCTTAAGTGGAGTCTTCTAGGAAGTGCATTTAAGGAAAGACTTTCTTTATCCCCTTTGTTCTTTCTGTTAACTGGAAAGTGGATGTGATGGCTGGAGTTCAAGAAGCCATCTTTCACCATTAGGTTCTAACTACATGTTGACATTGATGGAACGATAAGACAAAAGGTGCCTGCTTTTCTGATGGCAATTATGATGGTTAATTTTATGTGTCAATTTAGGCAAGTTATGGAGTGCCCAAATATCTGACTAAATATCATTTCTGGGTGTACTTGTGGGGCTATTTCCAGATGAGATTACCATCTGAGTTGATGGACTTAGTGAAGCAACATTCTCTCCCAGATATGGGTGGACATTATCCAATCTGTTGAGGGTCTGAAACAAAAAGACAAAAGAAGGGAGACTATGATCTCTCTCTGCCTGGCTGCAGAGCTGGGACATGGGTCTTCCCTGGCACTCAGGCTTCCACTGGAACTTACACTATTGGCTCTCGGTGTTTTCAACATAAGACTCAAACTGGGACTGCACCATTGTCTTTCTTCTATCTCTAGCTCGCAAAGCAAATCATTTAACTTTTCAGGCAGTTTTCTCTCTCTCTCTTTCTCTCTCTCTCTCTCTCTCTCTCTCTCTCTCTCTCTCTCTCTCTCTCTCTATCTCTATCTCTCTGTTTCTCTCTCTTTCTTTCTCTAGAGAAACTCAACTAGATCTCTTGGTCTAGAAGGTGGTACTATTGTCTCAGTGAGTCTGGAAGGCAAAGCATCCAGCTAGAGAGACTTATTCTCAAGCCTTTGAGATCCCACAGAGTTTACTTTGTTACGTTTTCTTGCTTGGGGCCTGTCATCCCTTACTTCTTTCTTATTTTTCATGGAATGGGAATGTGTGTCCTATGCTTATCCCACTATTGTATTTTCAAAGCATATGACTTGTTTAGTTGCATGGGTTCACAGCTGGTATGAAATTTTGCCTCAGGATGAATTGCACATCAAGTCTGAGTTAGATGATATTTAGGCTTTAGACTTAAGACTCTAAAGTTGATGACAGAATAAGTTAAGGCTTTGGGAGCTGTTGGGTGGAATAAATGCTTTGCATGTGAGAAGGGCAGGAATTTGGGAGGGCCAAGGGCAGAATTCTATGTACTAAATGTGTGTCTTACCCCAATTCACATCAGAAGCCCTAATCCCCAATGCAATGGTATTTGGAGATGGGCCTTTGTAAGGTAATCAGGCCATGAAGGTGAGCTCATGAATGGGATTAGTACCCTTATAGGAAGAGACAGGAGTGAGATGATCTCTCTCTTCTTCATGTAAGAACACAGCTGGAAGGCAGCTGTCTGCAAACAATGAAGAGAGCTCTCACCGAGAACTCAACTGGACCTTGATCTGGGACTTCCCAGCCTCTAGAACTGTGATAAATACATTTTTGTTGTTTAAACCATGCAGTCTATAGTATTTTGTTACAGCAGCTTGAGCTCACTAAGACAGTAATGAAGTGCTATGCTGGCCCTGAACTGCTTAATGCTGATTTCATCTACATGTGTTCTATCTGACTTAAACTCTAGTCATTTTGGGTTTGCTGTCATTTTCAGCCAACCTGAATCTTAAGTAATACTGGCAGTTCTAGGCCTTCCCACAGGGTCAGCTCCAGATTTCATGGCAAAGAGAAGGTCAACCGTGTTCTTGGCAGATGGATCACAGGAAAGAACCACTGAGAAGGGGCTGAGCCCCAATATATTGTTCCTTCTCCCAAACACCCATCAGGTTGGTCATCTACCTCAAGGGAGAAATGACTAGAGGCACCAAGAGAGACCAGGAATGTTAATTTCGGAGACCTTTCCACGTGGAAATATGAGATTTGGAGAGGAGAGGTTTTCCTGATCATGGGAACTATGAATGCATCAAAGATTGCAAATTCTGCAGATCAAGGGAAGAGGATGGGAAAGAGGGAGGAGGTGGGAGGGGCCTTTACACTAGATAACATCAGACAGCATCTCAGATGTGAAATATACAGAAAAAAAGGAGTTCGGAGATGGGAGCAGTTACTTTCGCTAAATTGGAATGTAAAATCCTAAGTGTTACAGCTGAAAAGCACTCTGAGAGTATCTAGTCCAATGATCTTCATTTTACTCATGAGAACCAGAGTGGCTAAGAGAATTTTTCAAAAGTTAGTAATAGGGTTCCTATTACTAAGAGTGCCATTAAACTAACCAGGACCAGAGCTGCAATTCCTCAGTGGTCTGTGACATTCCACTGGGACTTTGATAACTTGGGGAGAGAAGAAGATCAATACATGTGGGAGAGAAAGATGTGAACAAAGGGTGAAAAACAGGATTGCTAAAACACGTTCTGTAGGCAGTAAAGTAGACCATTGTGGCTACAGTGGGCAATCCATGTTGCTAAGAAGTGGGGTAAATAGAGCCGTTAATACATACTTTTGACTGCCAGATGCAAGTGTGGTGAGTTTATCTTTTAGCAAAGAAGGAGCCACTGAGGGTTTTAGAAGTGGTTATTATTATGTGACCCTGCACCAGGCAGCATGCAAAGAATGTGTTATGGGACTGTGAGCCCATCAAGGGCAGGAGGGCTTGTCTAGAGAATCTCCTCAATGATTTTCAGGACAAAGCTTGAGCACCTTACCACACTAGCACTCTGATTTGACTCCCCCCACACCCCCAATCACCAGATGCATCTTTTGACATTCTCCTCCTTGATTTCAGACCCCAACAACATCAAGAAGCTTTCAGACTGTAGCAACTCACCACTCGATATTTTACTGGATTAGAGCAAAGTTTGTTTTCCAGGTATGTTACATGTCAATTGCAAGCCAACAAAAGGACTCTGATAGTCACAGTAGTTCAGCTCTCCAGACTGATGAAATCTCCATCTCAGAAATGCTCTATGGTACCTAAGGCAGGGAAAAGTGTATATCAAACCATGCACTGACCCTTAAAGCTGCTACCCAAAGGGAACACATCACTTCGTTTGCATTTCATTGACCAAAAAGGTCACATGGCCAAGACTGCCTCCACAGAGCAGGTAAGTACAATCCTCCCTGAAAAGGAGAAGCAGATAACACAGTTTACTGCAGTTCCCACACCTCCTTTGCTATTTCTGGCTCCCGCAAAGCTCATTTTCCGTGTTCCTCTAGTGCCCCAAGCACACTTGTACTCACCCATCATTTCTCACTATATGCCAGGTACTGGGCCAACTTTTTCCATCCTTTCTCTTCTTCAGTTCTCACAGTGACTTCATGAGGTCAGTGTGGTTATTAACTTCATTTTATAGAGAAAGAGGTGGAGAGGCTAACAGCTAGCTATTCAGTTTCTGCCTCTGTCCTCTGCTTCTGGCCCCGTGGTGACACATTCTGATTTCTACCTCTGCTGGTCCTCATAGCTTCTGGTGAGAAACGGTCACAGCTGTGGAAACCTCAGAGGTGGGGCCACCTGCAGTTCCTACAGCCAGGGAAGGGGAATTAAGGACAAAGACAAGGTTCCCTGGAAACACAGAACTGACTGATTCCACTGATAAAGAGAAAAAAGAGGGGTGGTGGGTTAGGGTCCATACCAGGTACAAGTTTGCTGGGAAAAGAATTGCCTGTGTGATGTGTGGCAGGCCTGAGAAAGGAGAGGTGTTGCTTAAGTGCTCTTGCACAAAAGATGCTTTTTATCTGCTCTCTCTTCTCTGTAACTCAGAATCTAGCTACACGTATAATGATAATGCTGATGACAACAATATCTACATGACATATGGCATTTAATGTGGGTCAGATGTAATTTTAGGTTCTATATATATAAACACATTTAATTCTCACAACACTCTTGGGAGGAGAGACTATGATTATCCCCATTTCGCTGCTGATGAAACTGAAAAGAAGAGGTTATGTGATTTGCCTAAGTTCACACAGCTAGTAAATAGCAGAGCCTGGGTTTGATTCCAGGCAGTCTGTAACCAGAGTTTGTGTTCAACCTCCTCAATCCTTATAAAGTGAGTGCTTGCTGTAAGCCAAGTTCTGCTCCAAGTATTTTAC
The DNA here is from genome assembly GCA_039655065.1 of Glossophaga mutica. Taxonomy (NCBI): domain Eukaryota; kingdom Metazoa; phylum Chordata; class Mammalia; order Chiroptera; family Phyllostomidae; genus Glossophaga; species Glossophaga mutica. The sequence goes on along the minus strand of CM077304.1, from coordinate 15,033,991 downwards.
GTCTATTAACTTATTTGCCCCATGCAGCAAAACACTTTTGATGTCAGAACTCTTCTTATTCCCATTTGACACATAGAAAGCTGAGGCACAGAGAGGTCAAGTAATTTGCCCAAGCTCACACAGAGGTAATGGGCAGAGTGGGGTTTAAAGCCAGGGAGTCAGACTGCAGAGCCAGTGCTCTCGGCTGCTGTGCTGTACTGTCAGTGTTTGTTATCTAGAGCCTACTGGGTACAGCACTCTCTACAATGGGACCAGAGGGGTTTGAGTCTGGATTCAACAAGTACAACACTGGCTGATCTATCCCATAGAACGAACTCTCAATAGTTCAAGGAGTAGTTAAGTGTGTATCTGTGATTAATACCTAAGTCTCAAATACAGTGTAACTCCTATGTTACGTCCAATTCTTCCTCACTAGGAATTTGGTGAAACTTTAGTTCGGTAGGGTCATGAAAATGGTCTCCACTCTGGTTTTGATTAGATGCTTTTCTGCGTCCCGTAATGGCCCACATCATACATTACCTTATGTATTTGTTTGTTCATTTATTCCTATACTCCTTGTTCCTGTCAATAAATATTTGTTGAACCTTCCTAAGTGCCAGGCACTACTGTAGATACTGGGAATATTGAATTAAGCAAAAACGGTTAGATGCTTGCCCTGTAGAGTCTATACTCTAATAGGAAGAGGATAGGAAAAATTAAGCAGGGAAGGAAGGTAGGAAATGCCAAGGGGAAGGGGATTGCTTATTCAGACTGGGAAGCTCCAGTTAGAGCCTTGAGAGAAAGTCCTGGAGAAGTGAGCTATGTAGATATCTGCGAAAAATGTTCTAAGATCCAAGAGGACAGTAAGTGCAAAGTCCCAGAGGTGGGAGCATGCATAACAGGCTTGAGGAGCAGCAAACAGGCCAGGTGGCTGGAGCAGAAAGGGGGAGGCAGGGGATGGTAGGGAAGTGACAGCGAAGGGATCATTTAGGGCCTCACAGGCCATTTGAGGCCGTTGGATTTCACTTCGAGTGAGAAAGGCGCCTCCGGAAGGCGTTGAGCAGCTGAGTCACAATCCATGAACGGCGCTCAGGCTGCCGGGTGGAGAACAGGAAAACCAAGTGCTCACCAAGAGGGGGGTGGTTGAATAAATGACAGCACAGTCAAACTATGGATTAAGCCATCACAGAGATTGACTTAGAGCTTGCCACTTGATTTGGAGAGAGCTCCGTGAGGAAATGCTGAGTGACAAAGCCCGAATGCAGAAAAGCATGTACGACATCCACAACTTTCATAGACAATATGAACATGCGGTTATTTATATGATCATGTAAGTACGGAGAACATGGTGGAAGGATGCATGCCAGATAGTTCAGCAGGGCTACACTGGTAAAGAGGGTAACGTCTGTAAGGGTCAGGGAGAGAAGAAGGGAGATGCCAAGGCAAACAAAATGATTGCTCGTAAAAAAAAAAAACGATATCTGAATTGATCAAATGCAGGCATTTATGAAAAAAGGTGTGTGCATTTGTGGTTGTGTATAAGCACCCACACATGCATCTGTAGATATATATTGCACGTATGTCTATGTATATATTGTATGAAGAAATCTTAATATAAATATAACATCACTTTTACAACGAAACATGACTTTTCACTTTCACATGGTGTCAGTGAGGCGGGGTGAGTTCGGTGGCTGCCCAGGGCACAAAGCCACACAGCAGCGGCGCGGGAGGAGTCAAGTTCCCAGAGACCTATGCCGACAGTTGGCATTCCTTCTTCCCCACATTATTTATTCCTGGGCCTGCCTTGCCTCCTCCTCAAGTAGAGTCACTTTTTTTTTTTTTTTTCAGCAAGAATGGAAAGGGCCGTCACTTACAGGAGTTTCCGTAGAGGGAGCACAGATTTCCTAAAATCTCTGAACTCTGGAAAAAATACTTCAGTCCAGAATTCTGATTTTCAGGGACTGTGGTGTTCACAGAAGTAGCGTCCACACCGTTTGCAATAATATCGTCGGGGAGGTAACCACCCCCCGATGGTGATCGAAGGAAGCGAACTGGAAATTCTTCACCCTGGAAAATATAAATTGCCCATTTGGAAGAAAAAAAACAAAAGAAAGAAAGCTCCATTATGAAAAACGAAATAACATAGAACAAAACAGAAAATGGCCAGCGTGGCGGTGAGTCTGTGCGGAAATAGGAACGCTGGTGCGCTGCTGGTGGGGACAGAAAATGGTGCAGCCGCTGTGGGAAGCACTGTTGGCAGCTCCTCAAAAAACTTCACTTATAATTGCCGTACAGCCCAGTATCTCCATTCCCTGGTATATAACCAAAATGACTGAAATTAGGGTCTTGTAGCGAGATCCGTACACCCCTGTTTATAGCCGAAAGGCGGAGCACCCTAATTTCGTCAGATGCATGGATAAACAGACTGCGGCCTGTACGTATACAGCGGACTATTATCCAGCCCTACAAAGGAGGGGAACTCTGATACATGTGACACCATGGATGAACTTCGAAGACATAATGTTAAATTTAATAAGCCACACACACACAACGGAACAAAAATTGTATGATTCTGCTTGTATGAGGTTCCTACAGTAGTCGGATTTGTAAAGACGGAAGTTAGCAGAGTGGTCTCCAGGGGCTGGGAGGAGAAGGAATAGACAGAATTTAATGGGTATAAAATTTCCTTTTGGGAAGATGAAACACTTCTGGGGATGGATGGTGGCGGTGGATGTACAATCATGGGAATGTACTCAATGCCACTGAACTGCATACACTCAAAAGTGGTTCAAATGGTGAATTCCATGTTACGTTTATTTTCAACAATTAAAAGAAAAGAAAGGAAGAAAGGAATCCCTATGTGACTGAAAATGCACCATTTACAGTGGCCAGGTCTTACGAAGATTGCACCAGGGAGAACTTACTCCACTCCACGACTGCCCCTTCTTAGAACTCGTGTGAACTGGGACCGATGCTTTCACGCTTCACCTCTCAGTGTCCCTTAGCTGGCAGTGGCCCTGGCGTTCCTTTCCCCATTCTCATCTCACGAGCTGATTAAGTGCGCCCAGATGTGCAGACTCCTACGGGAGGATGGATGATGGCGGCCATCCATCACAGAGACAAGACCATGAAGACAGCCTCGCTGTGAAGCATCGCCTGCAGAGGGAACCTGGCGGAGCCAGGAAAATGCTGGGAGCACGCTCTGGCGGGGAAGAGGGGTGTGGAACTCAGATGGGAGCAGGGGTAATAATCACAGTGGAATTTCCAAAGGTTATCCAAGACTCCACTTCAGCGCCGGTTGTGTTTAACCTTCCTTTTAACTTCCCACCTTCCCCCTTCCAGCCTGTGTTAGATAAACATTTCTCCCCACGGAGGAGAGAAATTCATTTCACTCGGCCCAGAGCAGCAGGATGTCACAAACACCCTAGCTGTGGCTGTCTGCCAGGCTGATTCGAGACAGCAGTCTCCAGTCAGAAGAAACCTCTACCAGTGCCCCCCTTGTTTCCATTTCAAGTACCTCGTTAGATGCTTGGCACCCTGTTTCTCATTCTCCTCTCTCCTTAACCAGCGCCTTGCACCGTGTCCCTCGAATGGAGGGGTTGTCCTGCATCAGGCAGGCGTGAGCACCTGGCGACACCTGTTGGTGCAGACCGTACTTTTCAGGTCAGACATCGCCTGCCAAGACATGAAAGGCCTCCATGGAGAACTGACCCTGGGTCGGGGCAGCCAGTGGAAGAGAGGACACTTTGGCTGATGGGAGAGGGAAGGAGCATTAGCAAATCCAGTACCCAGTTTTATTACCCCTGGGGAGTGTGTGCCTGGAAAGAAGCTACTGCTTCACTTGTGGAGACAAAGACAAAGACTGTGGGCCAGGGTAGGTGGAAAAGGAAAGAAGCATTTCCAAGCGTAATGGAGCCTTTAAAGCCACAGGTGCACAGCCTCCCAGCTCAACTTTGCCCAGACTATAAAGATGAACTGTAGGGCTTTCGATATTCCTTTTGGCCTGGCTTCCTAGTATTCCTGACCTGCAAATGTGAAGCTGCTCTTCCCATGAGGTGCTGCGTCTGTCTTGCTCACTATTATCCCTCGGAATTGGCACCCAAGTCACGAGCCTGACTGCTTCGGCTCAAGTTGCATATCCCTAGGCTTGAGGGCTGGCTGAGGGGCAACCCTCTTTGGGGGCAGGGACAGCCCACCCCCGCACCATCGTCTGGGAGCCCACCGAAGTTGTCTGCAGTTGCTTTCTTCAGTTGCCTCCATTAATTCATCCCACATGTTTCCTCTGGCTGGTGAAAGAAAACTCGTGTCAGGTTGCGCCTGAGACCGAGTCGGAGCGGCTTCCCCTGACATCTCTGTGATCCTGGGCAGATGCATTTCCAGGGCAGGGCAGCATGACCACTGGACCACGGCACATCTGTGTCTGCAGGAGGCGCATGCGTGGGCTGAGGGGCCGGGCAAGCGCTTCTCGCGCAGGGCATTCTGGGTGTTAAATCTTCCAGCGTTTGAGGGGGACAACCCTGCTTTGTCAGCTACCTGTGGCGGCCCTCACTCCTGGTTGCTGCTTTGCATTTGTGAGTACAGATTTTTTTTACAAGACCTATCAAGTGCAAGTGTGGCCTTACACACGCTGCTACCTGCTATGCTCACACAGTCTTGCAAAGTGGGTGGGTAACATCCTCACTCTCATTTTACCAATGAGAAAACTGGGATTCACAGAAGACAGGTGGCTTGCTTGGAGTCGCCCAGCAAGGAAGCAGTGAAGCCTCGAACTTACTCCCTTGTAGAGACTGTGCACTTTTTTCCTACTGCAGACATGTGGGTTGATTTTGCAGAGCCGGAAGAGAAGGGGTGGTTGGGGAGAGGCAGTGTGATTCGGGGAGAGCCCCTGAATTGCCTTCTGTTCGTGAATCCCCCCTCTCATGTGGACAACAAAGGGCTTGGAGAATCCGAAAGTCCCTTTTAACTCTCTGCTACTCTGATTGATTGATTGATTTTTTTCACTTGCTTACTTTCTTTTCAATGTAAAGCCATTTCTGTTTTATGTTTTCTTAGCATATTTTAATTGTCAAAGGGCAATCGTTTCCCTCCCAGCACCAGGCCTGGGCAACGCTAGCCTCCTACTTGAGTAGGTAAACAAACATGATAGAGCTGAAGGATCCAAGATGGCAATGTAGGATCTCCAGCCTGACTCTTGCCTCTGCCAGGCATACCTGTCCTCACTTAACCATGCACCAAGATCCCATGGAATCTTCAAAGCCCAGTGTAGTTGTCACTGCCACAGAGAAGCCTTCCTTACCCCAATCGTGTGCTCTAGCTCCCCTAAATAAAAGTCATCACCCTGTCACTGTAGTGTGTACCTCCTTTTGTAGCTGAGATGTTTTGGGCTTGTTACTTTTCTACATATCTGTCTTCTCTACAGCTACGTGGGTCTCTTGAGTGAAAAGACTAGGTATTCATCATCTTTGCTTTAGCAGTGCCTAGTGTAGTACTGGGTGTATAGGGGAAATTCAATAAAAATTTGTGGAAGGAGGGTAAGAAGGGAGGAAGGAAGGAAACAAAAAAGCGAGGAAGCAAGGAATTCATTCAACTTATTAACTCTTTTTTATAGTTACAAACTTACAGGAAATCTCCAAAGTGCTAGTCAGCAGGGCCATACCACTGTCTGATGGGGTTTTGCTGTGCTTAACAGTTTTCCTACCTCCCCTCCTCCCACCACACACACACATGCACACACATGCACACACTGCCACAGCTTCACCTTTGAGTAACCCAATCAATTTTAATGGGCCTCATTTCCTTTTCCTTTAAAATGTAGAGAAATTTAATGAAATCCTCTTTAATTTCTCTTTAGTGAAACTCATGGGTGACATTTTAATTATTTTGGTCCCTTTATATGTCTATAACTCTCAGCTCTCTCTTTTTGTTTCTTCCTAAGGGAAGCTTTACTTTTTATTCATTAAAAAGAGTGTGTGTGTGTGTGTGTGTGTGTGTGTTTAGCATCAAGCAATAATGAATTTTTCAAAGCTGGTTACTTAAAGCACCTTTAAAACTTTCCCTGGTTACTTAGTTTTGTAAAGTAGGAGCTCTGATCAAAACTACAAGAGAAATAAAACTTGTGGGATTAGTAAGAGTGTTAGCTGGAGTCAAATACAGTCATTCCTGTAGGTCATGTCTATAGGCTCACTTTGAATGTTTATAGCAGTTCTGGGGCTGGCATTCAAACCATCTATCCAGAAGTGTCAGAAAATACTGCTTGGTTCATGATCATATGGATTTAATACTCACCCCAAAATATTTGTGGAGGATCTCCCATGTTCTGAGTATTGCTTTAAGTTCTGCTGCTATGCTAAGACAGATATGGTCACCAGCTTAATGACATTTTCATTTTGTGGAAAGAGAAAAGAGCAACAACAATAAAAAAACAAATATAGGCCATAATTACGAAGTGTGACAGCAGGAACAGCATGTGCAAATGGCCTGGTGTATAAAAGAATTCAGTGTGTTCTAGAAGTTGGCACAAGGCCAGTAAAGCTGTAACCAAATGAGCAAAGCAGAGGTGGCATAAGGTGAAGGGGAAGGAGGATGAAGAGGCCAGATCATGACCTCATGGATGACATTTAATTTCATCGAAACACAGGTACAATGCCATTGAGGGTTGTAAGCAAAGGAGTGAAATGGCCCATTTTATAGTGAGGAAGCTCTGCGGTGAGTTGAAACGGTGGGCAAGACAGAAATTAGGGGTCTCATTAGTAGATAAAAAATGAGAATCCAGAGGACTGCTAATAAGGACCAAGAAAGACTAATGATAATAATCGCAGCTCACAGTTCCATAGCACCTCCTCTGTGTCTTATTTTGAGTGCTTTATAGACACTGGAAAATTTTGTCCTCATAATACTGCTATGAGATCAGTTCTTATTACCTTTATTTTACTGGTTAGGAAACTGAGGCATAGAGAACTTGAGATAACTTGCCAAAGTTACATATCACCTAGTAAGTGTAGAGCAGAAATTTGAATGCAGTCAGACTGGCTTACAACTAAAGAATGAATAGTGGTGCAAGAGAGGAGATGATGGTGGGTGAGAGAGAGAACCCAGCCTACATGGTGACTTAGTAGGGAGGTGGGTGCATGGTGGTAAAGGGGAGAGAGGAACCAGAGAGGCCCTGAAGGTTGTGACACAGGCACTGGGGTAGGTAGGTGGTGCTACAAAAAGCATGGGATCATCTTTTGCCTGTGCCGCACACAGGGCAGCAACTTGGCAGAGCTTACCCTGATACTTGTGTGGAATTAAGCAAACCCTTGTAATCCTGTTTGCCAGTTTGATCTGCATAGAATAGGGTTCTCCAGCCGGGGTTGGCATCCATACATGTGATGTGAAGTCTTCACTGGAATGTCACAGGGATTATGATCTTGCCCTTATGACCTCTCAGAAATTTTGTGAGCATCAAATGAGGTAACGAGAGGCAACCCGGCTGAGTGGAAAAGCAGGAGACTCAGGCAGAAGCTCCCTACCTATCTCTGAACCGTTGTGAAAAGTCAGCTAATGTCACCAAGCCTCAGTTTCCCCAGTGGTGAAATGGTATGACTTCGGAGGGCTACAGTGAAAAGGTGAAGGAAATTGTGGGAAGGATGCACTTTGAAATGGTTGGGCATTTCTCAAACACAAGCGTTTGCTATGATTGTAACTACATGCCAGTAGGGAAAGTGGGCTCTACATGGAATGTGTATCATCCACGCACATCATTTCCATTGATAACCATGAATGTAACTGTTGAACAAATGCAATATATTGGCCCAAATTTTCAAATGAGGCTCTGAAATCACTGAACTTGAAAGGCTTTGAAAGAGAGAATGTATTAAGCGTCCTCAGTCCTAAATCTCTCTGTGGCATCTCCAGCCAGAAATTCATTGCTTTCACAAGCACTTAAACACTGGCCAGGGCACAGGAGGGAACAGTTCAGAAACATTCCTAGGCTTTAATGAGGCTGTATTCTAGTGAGGAAAGAAAGGTGATAAACAAAAAATCAGATAAATAAGCTACCTAATTTCAGGTTGTGTTACGTACTGTGAAGGAAACAGTACAGATGCTGAGGAGAAAGTGGACTTGGGGAGCAGGAAGGGGCAGCTACTTTACATAGGTGGTCATAGCAAGGAGGAGAAAGCTGTGGGAACAGCCGGGAGGAAAGGCTGGTGGCTCTGTAGTGTTTGAGTGAGGGGAAGACTGCTGATAAATGAAGCTGGGTGATCATATCGTGTAGACCAGATTCTATAGGACATAGTGGAGTTTGACTTTATTCCAGGTACAGTAGAAGCCATGGGAGGATTTGATACAGGAGGACAATATCATTTGAGTTAAGTTCTCAAAGAGCCCTGTTGCCACTGGCTGAGGTCGGGCAAGTGTGGGCAGGCTAAGACCAGTTAGGAGGCAGTCAACCAGGCCAGAGGTGAAGAGAGTGTAGGGAGAAGTTTGGAAACATTTTGAGGACAGAAGCAAAAGGACCTACTTACTGATGGATTAGATGTGGGTAACGAGAGAAAGAGGAGGTGAGAAAAACTCCCAGGTTTTGACCAGATGTAAGGATGCCCTTGAATCAAACCCTTTGCTCCAGATTCTTATAGGTCTGAGTTCTCTTGGGAGACTGCAATGAACAGAGACCTCTTCTTTGGCCACACCCAGAATAGTTCAGCCATCAAAGTGAGCAAGACATATTCAGAACTGGGCCAATTCTGGGAACTGGGCATGGACCAAAGGAAGAAGAGAAGTTGTGGGCTGGAAATGGGACGAATGTTCCCTCGTGTCTTTTTATTGGGATTATTATTGCCTACTTCTCTACCTTAATAATTCCCCTTCATTTCTATGCACAAAATCAGAAGTAAAGAAAAAAGCCTTGATCCTTACCTCCATTTCAATCCTGGCCATTATTTCTCTTGCCATGCCATTTCTGAGATTAACTCATCATGGTGGGCCATGGAAGAGCAGAGGATGGAAGATGACTGGAGAAGCACTAGGGCAGATGGGAGAGGATGTCAGAACGTACACTAAAGAAGGAGCAGAGGAGCTGTGGAACTTCCTTCTTACGCCTCTCTTCCAACTTCACACATCAGGCTTGAGGTCACTTCCACATCCACGGTGGATGTCTGAATTGAAATGAAGACATACACCTGGAAGAAATGCTTACATAAAAGGACTCCAGAATTTCATCCTTACAGCTTTGCAGCTCTGCCCCAAGTTAACCCTGAAACAAGAAAACAGGCTTAGTGGAGCATTTATTACAAGGTTTCATAATCTCCTATTTGACAGCAGCTGGTGGTACAATGTGTGGAGTCTACTGGATCCGATTATTTAACAGATGGTTCTGTTTTCAAATTTACTCCAAATGTTCAGATGCTTTTTCACTAAATTCATATTTCCCATCTGCTACTACCCCCTGGGGCTGAGCTTTAATCTGGGTTGTAGTTTGTAAATTTAAACAATCTTCTTTTAATCTCCCAACAGAAAGAGAATTCTCAAACACCAGAGACATCCACGGGGGCCAGAGAATGACTACACGTGAATGCAGGAGGATTATTCTCTGAGGCGAGGCCAGTCTTGCCTCAATCAAACCTCCTGCCAGAAGTGGACTCAGATATGCCCTCTTTGGAGAAACCTCAAAACCTGACTCAAATGACCTTGGGATTTGAACAGTATGTTTTGTTCCTTGGGCAGCACATGTTAGCACATCAAAATTATTAGTAGCAAATTAAAACTCCTTCAGCAGGGGACAAAGGCACTAAGTGACGCTGTTATTGACCCATTACATGTCTCTAATTGTGTCACCTCGATCCTCAGTGGGGTTTTATGTTCATTATTTCTAGGTCCTTTTCCCACTGCTGCGTGTTGATGGTATCCCTATTCTCTCTCTTTAGTCCAGCTGCCTACAGCTGTCAGCCACCCACTCCAGCTTTGCCTTTCTAGTGTTTTCATCTCCCTGCCAGCATTTTGAAATTTTATTTATAACAAAAATGTTCTCTGAGCCTCCTTTTCCTTACGAATTTCTGGTTTCTTCCATCATTTAGAATCCTCCCCAGTTCTCTGGGTGCCTGTTCCTAGAGAGGCCCTTGTACAATATTGCCTTTTCTCTGCCCAAGTGCATGTTTCTAAGTGGACCCAGAAAAGGCAACAAAAGGTTTGGAAGGTGAGATGTGCCCTGGTACTAGGGTGGTAATAGGGGGAGAGTGTGCTGGTTTGGAGATGGAGTTCTGAGTCATTGTGCGACACATCTCTAGGGACCACTATTCACATAGGAAATAGGGTATATATGGTGACTTCTGCAGCTCTAAGATAGTGAGGCTGATGCCCCCTGGAGTTGTGCAAAGCAATGGTCCTCCCACCAATAAGATGTGAGGCCTGGGGCCATTTACTTCCCAAGTGGTATCTCTGGGATTCCATTTTCTCATTTGATGAAGAAGCTTTGTATGTAATGAATACTCAGATCATTTCTACCACTGTTTCTAAGGCCATTGGAAGGAAAAGACCCACCTCCTGTTCTTCTTGTGTGTACCTCTTATATAAATATTGGGCAAAACAGCTACATTGTATGTGGGACCCAGTGAAAAAATGAAAATATAGGGGAAAGGGCCCTTGTTCAATGATAATTAAGAATTTTAAGATAGTGGCTATAGACCATTAAACCAAGCATGAGGCCCTTTTGAGCATGGGGCTTTGTAGGAAGGCACGAGTCACATGCCCACGAAGCTGGCCCTGATGCTGTGAATACCAAGCGCTGATAAAAATCAGGCCCACTTGAGAAGGCATGGTTTTCTCAAAAAGGAGATTTCCAGACTCAATCAAGTGAATAATAGATGGATCCTCAGATACAAAACAAGATACTAAAAAATAGGTCCTAAGCTTCTTATTCCCTAGGTGTGGTCCCTTGGGTCTAGACATCCAGGTACTTGTGCCACTGGATGGCAGTAATGCCCACCACATCAAGGCACACCTGAAGTTTGGATAGAATCAAGTCTATGGCCATCGAAGGCAAGTAATTTGAGTGAAATGGATTCTCTAATTTTGTATTATTCTCTGGGTTTAATTTTTGTACAAAAAGAGAGTGTTGTTCAGCAGACGGATCCTTAGAAATGCACTGTACCCATGTGGAAGAAATTCTTTGACAAATTTCTAAGGGTAGAAAGTGAGATCCCAAGGGTATGTGCGGGGGCCCCTGTAGATGGTTTCTAAAATTCTGTGCATAAGGCAAAAAAAGGAACTTATCTTGTGGTTCCTGTGGGGACAAAGGGTTGAAAGACCACAAGAAGGAAGGCGGGGGAGGAGTGGAGGAGGCTGGGCATTGCCATGAAGAAGGGTGAGAGAGAGATGCCTACTGGCTCCAACATGGTAGGGGTTTTGGGATAACAAGCATTCAAGAAGGGATTTTCCACTTGCTTGGTATGTGACCTAAGCCCTCATTGTCCCTGGGCTCCTATGTAGAATTTTTAGAAGTCCAGATTGCATGGTGCTGTATCATGTGTATGTGTGAATGTGCATGTGTGTGCAGAGCTCTTCTAGGAATGAAATAGATGCGGATCTCTGTGCACTGTCTGATTCAGTGTAAAGGCAGAAGCAGCATCTGTGAAGAAGACACTTGAGGAAGAAAAGACGTGAGGCTGCGGGGTCCTGGCAAGTTTCTGGACTTTCCCAGGCCACAGTTGTTGGTGATGGAGGGGTTGTAGCAGTTGGTTGAAAGGAATTTCTTCTAGAACAAAGGGATAGGGAGAACTTCAGCCTACATCTGTATTTCCTTTCTTTCATTATTCCTGAGCCATTAGAAAAGTCTTGTTTAAACATTCCAGTTGGTCTCAAGCTGTAAAGGCTCATGTGTCCACAGTTGGACCAGAAAGTAAAACGGGGGAGAAGTGCCCACCTCCAGTTCCTTAGGCTGGCACACTGGTGCCAGTTGTTCTTAATGAGAGATGTTCATGGGGGTAGTGAATTTTGGGGACAAGCGTCCTGGTTATAAATCCAACTTTTCCACCCTCACTTGAGTACGAAGATTCCCTCTTTTCTGTCATCCTTGAAACATCTAGGGCTTTCTTTTATTTTAAAAAGACACCTTATATCCCTTGATCCATCTGTTGTATATTCATCTACTTCATATGTTTGCAGTTGGTGAACCATAATAAGGGCTAGACTTCTGAGTAGTTATATTTCTGAGCACCCTGGAATTCCATACATCTTAAATCATGCCATAATACATGTCTGTGGAAGCTTCCCCCTAAAATAGAAATGTGGTTACAGATCCCATAGCATTAATGTTTTAAAAAGTTAATAAATGAGTAAAAATGCAATTTAATTATTAAAATTTAAAAATTTTTGCTTAATCTTATCTACTCAGTTACATTCTCAGAACTCATTTTCACATAGTACTTAATGTGCGCTTTGTTGATAGCTTCTTCGATCTGTGTAAGATGATAATTCAGGGAACCAAATGGATGTAATTTTTGGTGTAGAAAAAAAGTACTTTCCCTAATAAGTAGTTTCTTAAGAATGATGTTTTAGTCAAGGTCCTCTGACTACAGGCAACAGAGGTTTACAGAAATGAGTTCTAATATAAGGAAAAATTTTATGGACCTCTAAGAATAGGAAATAAACTAAATCCTCTTACCTGAACATAGGAATTAGAGTTACAAACTAAGACAAGACCCCTGGCACAATTCCTTTCATCTCTCCTTGAGTTGGATGAAAAGAACTACTTTTCAAGTTCACACCTTGGTCCAATTTATTTTCCTTTCAACACCATTCTCCTAGGGTACACCCTGTCTCTGTGATGGTTCATGGCTGACAACAACATTGTAGGTCTACATTACCTATGTGGTAGCCTCTGAGGACACCACTGAGCTGCAATGTTCAGATGTGCTGTGCAAGTTTTATGTGTGTGTGTTGTGGGGGGTGCAGTGGCAGAGCTGAAGTTGTACACCTGAGGAGGTAGAGAAGCTTTGTTAATTCTCGAGGAAGATAGTGCAGGAGATGGGGAAGGAACCCAAATGCCATCTGGCTGAGACTGAGAAAAGACAGAAATTGGAGCAGAGAGGATTTTTTGATTTTATGTATTTAACTTTTTGTACTTTGAGCTTTAAAAAGGGACTTCGTTTGGGGTTTAACTTTCGGGCTTTCATTTCACTGGGAATTGAATAATTAGAGGGAGTTTCTGTTACATAACTTTGGAATAGTCTTCATTGTATTAGTTGGGTTCATTGTATAACCTTTGGCAAGCTCTCCCGAACCATGTGGCTAGGCATGATTAGAGATGGGAACTAGAATAGAGAGTGATTCTTTGGACTATGAGGAGACTGGTCTTGGAGGTAATAAATGTCTTTTTCCAACCTGGGGGCCTCTATGGGCAACAGAGATCCAAGAGAGCAGAGCAGAATTCAGGCTGACCAACTGTCCTGGTTTTCCTGGGACTGAGGGGTTTCTGGGGATATAAGACTTAAGTGCTAAAATTGTAAAATTTCCAGGTGCATCAGGACAGCCAGTTAACCTACATAAAGGAGGAACTGCCTCTGAAACACGGCTGGGTTTTCTCTTGCATGGTGGCAGTGTTGAAGGTGGGGAGGAGACAGTCTCCTGTGCCTGTTCATAAATTGCCCTTTCTCCCTTGCAGGCTGATGGTCTCAGAGTGGTTGGGCTGGTTTTAAAAGGGGTAAAGCACAAGCTGCCAGTTCTCTTAAGGTCTAGGCTTGAAGGTTCCAAAATGTGACTTGTACCATATTCTTTTGGTCAAAGCAGAGCCAAAGACAACATGAATTCAAGAGGAGAGGGAAAGTCCCCAGACAAAGCAGTACGCACATGCAATGCGGAAAGAAATTTATTATGGCAATCTTTAGAGACAATCTGCTGTAAATATCATTTTGTAAATTATGAAGCACACAGGAATGGAAAATGTCAGTATTGTAAGGGCACATTATATGCCAGGTCTTTCTACTCAGAGATAAATAAGATAGTTTCTCTCTTTAAGAGCTGATCTTCTACAAGGACAGACATGCAGATATTCAAGTGCAATGCAGCATAATGTACATATATTACCTGTAAGTATATGCATGATATTCAAGTAATATATAGAAATCAGTGATTTTTTTTTTAATTGGAAGTGGTAGAAAATAACCTGATTTCACAGATGACATAGGGGATACGAGGGATGAATAGGAATTTTGTGCTACACAAGAAGCACGAGAGCATACTAGGCACAGGGAAATAACATACAGAGTTCCAGGAATTTTAGAGTGCATGGTTTGCACTATAACTGGAGCATACATTTTGGTGAAGCATGACCCATGAGAGACGGAGATGAAGGAGCAGGTAGGGAACAGAACATAGAGGACCTTGCCTGTCATGTTGTAGAATCAATCCATTTTAAAATGAAGGAGTAACTTAACTAATTTTAATATTTAAAAGTTCACTCTGGAAGCAGTGAATAATAGTAATAATAACAATAACTAAGAACTAATGAACATGTATTCTCTGCCAGACTCTATTCTAAGCACTTGAAAATCCTTTGATATCACAAGAACCCTAAAAGGAAGCTTACCATTATTATCATCTCCACTTTACAGTTGAGGAAACTGAGGCACAGAGAAGACAAATCACTTGCTCAGTACCACACAAGTAGCAAAAGGCTCAGGCTAAGTTTGAACAGAGGCTGTCTGTTGCCTTAACCACTGTATTATCTTGCCATCTACTACAAGGCAGATTGTTGTTGAGAGTGACTGGGGATGTTTCCACCACTTAGGAGACCATCGAAATAATTCAGATGAATGTTGTAATATCCTGAAGGAAAAAGAAAAGGCAGCAGTAGTGAAGTGACACAGATGAATCCCAAAGCTGTTAAGGGAGTGAAGATAATTCAGTGAACAATTGAATATGGAGAACAAAGAAAGAAAACTTGAGGATGACTTCTAAGTTTCTGGTTTGGGTGAGCTGATGAATGTTGGTGCCTTTATCAAGAATAAGAAGTGGAAGAGGATAGTTCAGTTTGGAAGAAAAGACAAAAAGTTCAGCTTGGACACAGATTTTGAAGTGATCATGGGTCGACCTAGCAGAAGTATGTGGGAGACCGTTGGAAAAAGGGGTAGATTCAATGGAAGGGGAAATTTCAAGGAGGACTGCCAAATGCATTAATTAGGAAGGTCAAGTAGAGTGAGGCATGTGGAGCTACCATTGGATCTCTAACTACAGAGGTCAACATGACCTTGACAACAACAGAGAGAGTGGAGAGGTGGCTGGAAGCCAGACTGCTGTGGGTGAGGAGAGGAGGAAATGAAATCAGCAAGGGGTGGCCTAGATTTCCAAGAACTTGCCTGGGAAGGGAAAGAGAGGGTTAGAGCAGGAACCACATAGAGATGGAGGGTAGAGAGGGGGGCATTTTGTTGGCTCATTTACTTGTTTTTAAAAGAATGGGTTTATTTTTTGAGGTGAGGGAATCAGAGGAGAGAAAGAGAGGCTCAAGAGTTAGAAGGAAGAGGGGCACAGTTGATGGGTACAAGTACCTGAGTAGAGCAAAGGCAGGGTAAACAAAGGACGGGTGGGAGGATTAACCTTCATGAACATTTCTTCTTTTAGAATAGGAAGGAAGAAGACAAGAACATTTAGAGAGATGAGTGTATTTGCAGTTGCGGGGGTGGGGTAAGGGTTTGAGAAATTTCATCATAATCTTTAAACTGTATTAGCAAAAGTCATTTGCCCAAAGAGGAGAAGAGGGCTAGGAACCTGGAATAAGACAGTGAAGACTGGAATAGCACTTTGGTAAACAGGATGATGGGAGGAAAATTGCATTCGTGGCTAAGCACTGCTCTAGGTCTTTATGCCTTATAGTGGTAATAATAAATAATAACTAGGGTTAGATCCATTTGAAATTGCCTGTACCAAGTTGGTGCTCCATAAATATTTACTGAGTGCATTTGCTTTTTGTGGCCCATTGTGCAGCTAGTGACCTTCTCTGATTGAATCAATAAATGTTGATTAGCCTCTACTGTGTAAAAACCTGATGCTAGAGGTCTAGGGAAGTTTAAGATAGTCCATGCTCATGTAGGGCTTCCAGGCTAAGTGCCAAGAGAAGCCGTGGTATTAGAAACATTAGTTAACTGTCTCTATTCTTTCTTACCTACTGTCTCAGGAACCAGGGGACCGACCCAGCATCTGTACTAGAACCTCATAGAACTTTGACTTCATCTCCATTATAGTGGGTCCTGGTTCTAAGATACCAGCTCCCAGGGGTGGGGTGGCTGGCTATAGTGTTGCCTGGGGTAACACTTCTGTTCCTTAGACCATTGGTTCTCAGTATGGTCCCCAACTCAGAGCATTGGTAACTCCCAGGAACTTGTTTTCCATGCAAATTCTTGGGCCCCACTGAAAGCTTTGAGGACAGAGTCCAGTGATCTTTGTTTTGTTTTTTCCTTTGAAAAATATGGTAAAATGCATGTATAACATAAAATATACCACCTTAACTATTCTTAAGTGCACAGCCTCGTAGTGATAAGTACTCATATATTCACATTGTTGTATACCCAATCTCCAGAACTGCTTTCATCTTAGAAAACTTACACTCTGTACACATTAAGCAACTTCTTACTCCTTCTACCCAAGCCCCTGGCTGCCACCATTCTATTCTCTGTCTCTATAAATTTGATTACTCTCAGTACCTCATTTAAGTGGAATCATGCAATGTTTATATTTTTGTGACTGGTTTATTTCACTTAGTATGATGTCCTCAAGTTTTAACCATGTTATAGCATGTATCAGAATTTTCTTCCTTTTCAAGGCTGAATAATATTCCTCTCTGTGTGTGTGACATTGTTTATTCATTCATCATCCATCAGGACACTTAGGTTGCTTCTCCCTCTTGGCTATTGTGCATAATGCTTCTAGAAACATGAGTGTACAACTATCCGTTCTGGATACTGCTTCCAATTTTGAGGGGTATATACCTGTAAGCTGTGTTTTCCCAAGCCCTTCAGGTGACTGAGAATCACTTCTACGTACCATGACTATTATGCTCTTGTCCTGATCCTGCCTCACTATAGGTCCTTCTCTATTGTTTTGATCTCAGTGTTCAGCACAGACATGGAATAAATGATTTCTGCAATCACTGCACTTGGTCAGGGGTGTGCATATATGTATGTAGATATTGAAGAAAGAGGTGCAAAGAGGAAAACCAGCTAGGGGAAAAACATGCAGTTTTTGTCTTCTGCCTTTTCTCTGTTACTGGGAAGGACATTGGGCTGAGAGCAGATAGGGAACTTGGGGTAGGAAGGTACACAGACTATTAGAACTGGAATTGCCCTTGGCAACTACCCAGGTCAGTGGTCTGTAACTTTTTGGAGTTCTAGACCTCTTTGAGAATAATATTGTTAATGATGGTTTTATTGTTACAGTTATTTATTGAATGATTATGATGTTGCTGATACCATGTACATTACATACATATATGATCACATTTAATCTTTACTGGTTGATTCTAGTTTATGCCCATTTTTCAGGTGAGCAAAGTGAGGTTAAATAGCTTTCCCAAAGTCACACAACCAGTAAGTGGTAGACTTCAAAAAAAATTCTTTCTCTCTAACACACACACACACACACACACACACACACACACACACACTCACTCATATACACAGTTTCACCAGTGATGCCAATTTTGGCAGAATCAATGGCTATTCCCCATACTAAGAAGAGATCCCTGTATTTCAGGTCATCTGTTCTCCCTTTCATCTTAAGTGCAGAAAGTCTGTTTTCTAGAACTTGTTCTTCCTACAAGTACTCTCCACATTTCCAGCAAAATCCATGGGGGTCATGGAAAAGCACAAGGTATTAAAAGACAACACACTGTGTTTCATTTCACCTCAACAGATGTCAGCATCCTGATCAATCTCATCTCTTTCTCTTTCCTTTCCTTCCTTTCTTCCCTTATTCTCCTTCTCCTCTCCCTCCCCTCTTTCTTAAGCAGTTTCTTATTCAGTTTCTTTTCTTCCCCCATTTTATTTTATTTTTAACATTTTTATTGTTGTTCAAGTACAGTTTCCTGCCTTTTCTCGCACCCCTCCCCACCACCGAGGCCTCCCCACCTCCCTCCCCTATTTCCACCCCTCCCATTATTGTCCATGTGTCCTTTCTTAAATTAATGCATCACTTCTTATCTTCCATACTCCCTCCCCCCATATTTTTGCAGGAAGCAAATTAGTAAACACTCAGTGTACTGAATACCAGAAACTTCTTTTCCATAAAGAAAGTGGGCATTGACTGGCTCTGTGACTACATTCAACATTGACCTTACTGGAAGGAAGATACTTTTTGGAAAAATCAGTCAGTTTATCCCACTTCTGGCAGCCTTCCTTTCTTGCCAAGCCTATGGTTGGGTCACTAGAACTTAAGGACTGCTAGCAGCCTTTTCTGCATATGTGGCCATGGAGGTAACAAAGGAAGTTGGGGGCTGTGGTCCACACCCCAAGGCCCACAGGATAATGCTCTGAAGCTACTATGAAGAGGTGGCTGGCTGCTGGGGCCACACGCTGCCTAGAGCTAGCTTTCCAGGGCTGTTAGTTTTCTGTTGGGCTGGAAATACATTCAGGGCAAAGGGCTTGGGCTTTTTCCCCCTTGTGGTATTTGGCTACACTGAGCTCAAATCCTAGCTCAGCCCTGGCAGGGCTGAGGACTGTATAAGTGAAAAATAGTGGAATGAAACCCCAGAACACGTTATGACCTTCAAGAAGGTTTGGTTTGGACTGGGTTCTAAAAATGGTCTGAGTTTTTTGGTTGCAGACTTTTTTTTCCAGAACATATTTTGAACCTCTTCAGAGAGCTGTTCATGGCCTCTGAGAGGCATCTGAGGCTGTGGGGGAGCCTCCCTTTGCCCCTCCTTATAACCCCACCCCCACACGGTAATATTGGACATAAAATAAGGATAACGTTAGAAGTTATCATTAAATGAATGTCACGTTCCAGGAACTGACTGAACTAAAGAGCTTTATAACCATTATTGCACATAATTTTTTAAGACTCCGGTAAGAAAAGTACTGTTACGCTCATTATACTATGATGAAATTAAGGCTCAGAGTCTTTGAAGTCTTGTCCATGTTCTCAAGATAATAGCAGTGTGGGATTTGAATGTCAGGATATTTCACTTCAGGGTACAGTCTCTGAACACTGCCTTGCGCTCCCTCTCCCCTTCTGTTTCTTTCTTTCTCTTTTCCTTGTGTCTTTCTGCTGCCTTTCTCCTCTCCTGCTCCCCTCTTCTGTTCTTTCCTCTCCCTCCTCTACTTTCCTCTCCTCTCCACCATGCCCCCTGCCATGCATTCACCAGGGCAATGCAGCCAGTCTTTTTGGAGTGCCTGCTATAGTTAAATTACTATGCAGTGCTCTTTAAGAGATCAGGAAGACACATCAAGGTCAACTGAGGAGTCCTTGAAAAGTTGAGGAGGTGAAATTAGAGCTGGGTCAGTGAGCTTATTTTTCATGGGGTGGGTCCTTAAACCAAGTCTTGTTTAAGAATGCACACTCTCTCCTTTGATCTCCAAATATGGCGCTCAGTAATGACTGATTCTTTGACCCTAATTAATTGAGAAAACAAGGATATCTGTGAGGATATCTGTTGTGAAATGACTGTTTGTGGCTTCCTGTTTGTGACTGCCACTGTGTGTTTAATTTAGGAAAATGTGGGACTGAAATTGATTTCATTCAGGGATGATGACATGACCTAACCCGCCCAATCAGAAATCTCCACTGGATTTTTATTGGAATTATTAATAAAAGTGTTTTCTCTTTCTCTTTGGGACAGACGCTGTAAGGACACAGTAGATTTAGGGTTGATAGCAACCATTTTTCCCCCCAATGAAGAATGCCCAACTGAAAATGAAGCTGAAAAGAGGTGAGAACTGAGAGGAAGAAAGAGAAGACTCCTTAAGAAAAGCATTGAGGTCCTGGATCTAGCCATACCTCAAGCCATTATTTTCGATATATCAGGCAACAAATTCCCTATTTTGCTTAAGCTGGTTTGAATTGGGTTTCAGGAACTTGCAAACAAATTATTCTAAGCAGATGCAGGCAGAAGAAGATACACTGAATTGGTTGTAGGAGATGCCTGACCAAAATATGACAGGAGAAAGAGTCTGGGCAGGAACTCCCCTGTGTTGCTCACTGATTTATACCCAGCACAGAACAATACATAACACATAACAGTCAATCAATAGATATCAGTTAAATGAATGAAAGGTAGAATTCAGGTTGACTCAGGAAACTTGCATATTAGATTTCACTATCTTAAGCTTAAAATGTTTTAGTGGCGTGTTTAGCTATTGTCCCATACTTTCATATATTTCTGTTTCTGCTTGGTTCTAAGTACAGTTCCTTTAAAAAATTAAAATTTGACTCTTATAATGAAGCAGCAAAGAAGTGAAGACATGTCCAGTCCTGGGCTAGAAAGATGAACAGAATGCCCTTAGAGGTTGCGTATGTTCAGTGAGGTGAGGAAAGGGTTTGCACAGACCCCTGATGGGAAGATGTTAGAAGAAAGGGTCTCAGACCAAGGGAGAAGCTCTTTGTCTCTCTTACATGCCCTTTCTTGTCTCCCCAGTGGAGGGTTTTGTATTATTTGCAGAGTAATTGCCAGTTACTTGTACATACTTCTCTTCCTTTCTCCTTTTTCTAATTTTCTCCTTCTCTCTTTTTTTATGTTGCTTCTATTCTTATCTAGTAGTCTCTCCCCTCTCTCTCTGATCTTTTTTTCTTTCTTTCATTTTGTCCAACCATTGTTCCTCAGTATTATTATCAAAGCTGAGACTTTTAAAGGCTGGTCCCCCTGGCCACCCTTCCCAAATCTCATCCCAAGCTCTGTGTCCTCACTCTGTCTACCTGCCCACCGTTACCTGAACTATAGCATATGTTATGGAAAAACACGGGTGCAGAAGCACATGCCATAGGCTAAAAGGGCAGAGCCCCTGGAGAGAGTACTAGCATTTGCCAACTTGCTAACACTAGTAGGCTCAGAGCCAGAGGACTTGAGCGTGACAAGAACATTCTGCACTATTTCCCACCAGCTGCCTCAATCAAGGGCACCACTGTCTATCCAGTAAGTGATTAGTTTGGGTGCTGTGTGGGGGAACACAAAAGACAGAGTGGATCTCACAGTTCAGAGAAAGGCTAAGATAGAGAATGGAGTGGAATCTTTGGAGTTCCAAATTCATATTCCCAATTCTCATCTACAGGAGACTGTATTTGGCCAAGTTACTTAACCTTTTCGAGTCTTAGATTCTTTTTTAATGTATTTTATTGATTATGCTATTACAGTTGTCCCAATTTTTACATCTTGCCTCCCTCCACCCAATACCCCACATTCCCTCCAGCATCCCTTCTGTTAGTTCATGCCCATGGGTCATGCATGTAAGTTCTTTGGCCACTTCATTTCCTATACTGTTCTTAACATCCCACTGTCTATTCTGTACCTACCAATTTGTACTTCTTAATTCCTACATCTTCTCCTGCATTATCCCCCTTCCCTCTTTCAAATGATAACTCTCCACATGGTCTCCATATTTATGATTCTGTTTCTGTTCTGCTTGTTTGTTTAGTTTGTTTCTTATATTCAATTGTTGACAGTTGTGAATTTATTGCCATTTTAATGCTCATGATGTTGATCTTTTTCTTAAGTAAGTCCCTTTAACAATGAGATATATATATCTCATATAACAATGGCTTGGTGATGATGAACTCCTTTAGCTTTATCTTGTCTGGGAAGCTCTTCATCTGCCCTTTGATTCTAAATGATAGCTTTGCTGGTGATCTAGGTTGTAGGTCCTTGCTTTTCATCACTTTGAATACTTCTTGCCAGTCCTTTCTAGCCTGCAAGGTTTCTTTTGAGAAATCAGCTAGCAGTCTTATGGGAACTCCTTTGGAGGTAACTCCCTGCTTTTCTCTTGATGTTTTTAAGATCCTCTCTTTATCTTTGACCTTTGGAATTTTAATTATAATGTGTCTTGGTGTGGTCTTCTTTGTGTCATCTTGTTTGGGAATCTCTGCACTTCCTGGATTTGTATGTCTATCTCCTTCACCAAATGAGGGAAGTTTTCTTTCATTATTTTTTCAAATAAGATTATCTAAGGCTCCACCCCATCCAGCTTATGGGTGTGCTTTTCTACAATAGGCCACATCGCTAAAACAGGGAGTCAAAATAGCTCCACTTAATACATAGAAACAAACACAGGGAGGCTGCCAAAATGAGGAGACAAAGAAACATTGCCCAAATGAGAGAACAGAACAAAAATCCAGAAAAAGAACTAAACAACATGTAGAGAAGCAATCTATCAGATGCAGAGTTCAAAACACTAGTTATTAGGATGCTCAAGGAGCTCATTGGGTACTTCAACAGCATAAAAAGACCCAGGCAGAAATGAAGGTTACATTAAGTGAAATAAAGAAAATTTTATGGGAACAAATAGTGGAGGAGATGAGGCCAAGAATCAAATCAATGATTTGGAACATAAGGAAGAAAAAGACATTCAATCAGAACAGCAAGAGGAAAAAAGAATTTTTAAAAAATGAGGATGAGGTAAGGAGCCTCTGGGACACCATCAAATGTTCCAACTTTTGAATATTAGGATGCCAGAAAGAGAAGAGAAAGAGCAAGAAATTGAGTCTTAGATTCTTTTTTCAAATATAGATAATTGTGGTATTTATCTACTAATGTTTTTGTGTGGATTAGAAGATTCAATATACTTAAAGTCCTTATTCAATGATTAATCATTGATAGTTCTTGGGCTTTTTCTATAGCTGTAGAAAGAAAGCATGCATGACTCAACAACCCTGATCTTCAAGAAGAAATTGACTAGAACCCCAATTCTCACCACCAGACCTGTGAAAGTTTCTCTTTTTTAAATTTTATTTTAATTGTTGTTCTTGTACAGTTTTCTGTCTTTTACTCTCATCCCAGCCCACCACCCCAGCCCTCCCCACCTCCCTCCCATTTCCACCCCCCCTAGTTTTTGTCCATGTGTCTTTTATACTTGTTCCTGTAAACCCTTCCCCTTTTCCCCTGAAATTCTCTCCCCTCTCCCCTCTGGTGACTGTCAGCCTGTTCTCAATTTCAGTGTCTTTGGTTATATTATGCTTGTTTGTTTGTTTTGTTGATTAGGTTCCTGTTAAAGGTGAGATCATAGGGTATTTGTCTTTCACCGCCTGGCTTGTTTCGCTTAGCATAATGCTCTCCAGTTCCATCCATGCTGTTGCATGCCCCTTAGGGCCTAACGTATCCAAGGATGGTTGCTCAGACATTTCCCTATCAACAGTGGTCCTTCCTCTGAAAGAATCTTTGACCAGCTACTCAACAAAGAAAGGAAAATACTTGACCTCATTACAAATGAATGTACCAATTAGTAAAGGATGCATGGTTTAACAAAGTGCGGAAGGATGTGGTCCATGTGTTGAATGCCGGACATTATGGAAGAGAGCGGTGTCTGAGCCTGCAGCCTTCTCCTCAAACGCTATAGTTTGTCTCACCCATGGAAAACTGGTGAGACAAACTATAGCGGCTTGTTTGCCCAGTCCGTGAGTGTAGTGAGGTTGTCTGTAAGTTTTGCAGAAATAAGAATGGTGGACTTGGGGAGCAAAAATAAAAGCTTAACATCAGAAATGGCAGACTGCAGTGGTTATGAGCATAAACTTGGAATCCCGAACCTGTCATTTACAAATTGACCGAAGTTATATATTTTCTTTAAGCCTGTTTCCTTACCTAGAACCTAATAGTGTTTCCTAGTGAAACTGGAAAAGACACCTGAGTTTAGGCTGCCTGTCACTACCAAACCCAGTAAGTAATGACAGAGATTGAATCTTTATGGGTGCTTTATTCAGATGGCTGGCGATCTGAGAAGATGGTGGGTTCATACCCTAACAGACCATCTTGTTTTCTCTTTCCAGGCCAAGGTTTTTATATCAGGGAATAAACGAGGTGCAGTGAGGGGTTTTGAAATTCAGGGAGGATTAGGTGAAAGAAACTGCAACATTCCTGCCCTGGGCAGTTAGCTGTTCCCAGGGGCGGGTGGTCCTCTGTCTCTCCCTGGAACACAAAGGCCCAGATGCCACCACTTCTCCCCAGGTGATAATCTTTAGCAGTGCCTCAGGAGGTCAGCTGTTTTCCCAGGAGCCAGGATGGGCCTTATCCATCTGTAGTTTCTGAAACAAAAGCTTTAACATATACATTACTTACTAGGCTTATAACCTTTTTTTACCTTAAACTATAATTTCCCAAGTCTTGAGTCCCCTATCACTAGGGCGGTTAAAAGGATTTCACGGAAAACCATGTGTGAAGCACCTGTACTTTGTAGACACTGATGAATACAAGTTTTCTTCCTTCTTAAGTCCTAATTGTTCTTCAAGGTTCAGCGAGGGCATCACCGCCTCAGGACACTTCCCTTGCACTTCCTGTCATTCCTTCCGCATTGGGTTAGGTACCCCACTCTTCTCTGCTTCCTAGACTTCCTGGCCTACCATTTGCTTCACCCTTATCACATAGTATTAGACACTCTGCTTTTATTTCTAGATCTCCTTGAACACTAGGACCATCTCAGTTTCCCTTTGTCTCTCCAGCTCCTTAGCATGGTGACACAGGAATAATAGAAACTCCATACATGCTTGTTAAACTCAAGGCTCTAAAATGAGTAGAAAATTGTGTTAGGTAACCATGTAAACATAATTTAGAAAAGCCTTATAAAATATTCTATCTTTGAAAAGGTTGTGTATGTGTATGTGTGTGTGTGTGTGTGTGTGTGTGTATAAAACTTAAATTATATATATAACTTATATAATAAAATTTTATTACTCAACCTCAGCGCTTGCTCAAGCTCTAGTATCTTTGGAGGATGTTAACAAAAGCAAAGCATGGAGTTTCAACTGCTGTCAACCTGAAAGTTGGGACAAAATCTCAGACAGAGAGAATTGAGTGGGAAAGAGAATACCTTTCCCTTGTGGAAAACATCTTTGAGGGATGGCAATTAAATGCCCAGTGTACTTGAAAGTGTCTCTTCCAATCTGAAAATAAACTGAGCTTCCTGAACTGCTTTTGGAAAACCAAGGTTTGGAGGATTTCTCTGACTTTCACATCCCTGCATCAGCATTTGGAAGAGAAACAGGGAACAATTAACAATGAAAAGGAACTGACTATATTAGCAAATCAGTAGATTTGGGGGAGAGGAAGACCGAAAAGCTAATGATCCTAACTCTTTAATTGTACGAAGCCTAAAGAATTATGGAATTACCTAGAACTTAAGCTTTTCATCTTTTTTCCATTTGATCTCTAGCCAAGTAACTACTGTAGAATAATTTAATATTCTCTGAGTCGTCAATAATAAGGCTTGCAATGTGATAGTTAAATGCACTTGAAATTTTGATGAGATCATTAATAATACCTCTTGCCAGTGACTTAACTATAGTTAATAACTTCCTTGTGACTTTCGTCAAATAGATTTTCCTGAGGGATATTAATTTCCAAAGGTTTGTGGATGTCCTTCAATTGTTAGCCAGTGACAGAAATAGCTTCTCTGCTGTGGCATGTTTTGAGGTTTTGCCCTTATTTCTAAGAAAAAGGCGATAATTGTGTAAACCAATTGGCATCAAGCTTTAACCTAAAACCTGAAGTAATATTTTCTAAAAAGAATAGTTTTGTGTAATTTTCACGATAACAGCATGCCAACACCAACTATTCTAAAATGGCAGCCTGTTATTTTATGAGTTATATAAGTCTAATCGAGGAGAAAAAATCCTCTTATTGCCTTGCTTTGGGAACAGTTTCTTAGAATTTTCCTGACTAATATGGGATCACGTCAGAATGCTCGTTTCTCATCTTTTGCAGCTCACGCCATGCAACCAATCCAAACCCACTCCCTTCCCAGAGCCAACCCGAGAGTCTTCAAAGTAAACTGGATTTGTAGCTGGTGTGTGGTGGGGAGGAAAATCCTAGGAGAGGGTCAACAGAGAATTCCAGCACTGTTGAGCACTGAGATGCCCTTCAAAGTTGGAACAAGGCATTTGAGGGCAAAAAAGACAGAATGGCGTTACATATTGAATAGTATGTATTTAGAATTTGTCACACCCCAGAAGTTAGATCCCCAATGCCAAGCCCATACATGTTAGTTGAATGAATGAATGAATGAAATAGGACCAAAAAAGGTTTGAATAAACTTACAAATAATTGATATGTAACTGATTAATTAGAGAGATTCAATTGCTTTTAGGTTATACATTCTCCACTTCTTCCTCTTCTTCTCCTAATTTTGTGAATTCCTGGAGAGACTCACACGCCTGTAACCAGGAGAATCTCTTCCACTGTTAAGTTTTAAGGAAACATAAGCATATGTTTTTTGAAATGAATGAGAAAACAGATTTGTTTTCTAATAACTTACTAAGTAGGATTGCTGAATTTAATAAACACACAAGCAAACAAAAACCCCCAAAACTCAGGATGCCCAGTTATTTAAATTTAGAAAAACTATGATTGATCAATCGATTGATTTAGTAAAAGTAAGTCCCATCCAGTATTTGGGATATACACTAAAATAAAATTCATTCTTTATCTGAGATTAAAATTTAACTCATGACTTATATTTTATCTGGCAAACCTAGTCTTAAACTGTACTCTTAGACCCAGTCACACTTCATTTGCATATTAAACATGTAGGAGTATATTTCATTACCACAGGAAATATCCTCACTCCCACTTTTCCTAAAGCAAAAATGCTCTTTTGTCTTTCATTTCATTACATGAAACATGAATCCCTAAAGCAGCGATTTTCTTCTTAATTCTACAGTTAGAAAATGACCTCACAGTTACGATGAGACCTGACATCTGGCAGCACAAGTGGGTCTTAGGGAGTTAGAGGCGTTGGGCTCCGTAGGCAACCAGAGGACCCGCAGGGGCTCGATCTGAAAGGAGCGGCACCACTCAGCTCCAAAGTTGCCGTTTGGAAATACAGGTTCAGTATGTTGAGACCCCATTCTTTTTTAAAAGCAAATGCCACCTATTCTTATTTAAGGTGACAATGCCAGAATTTTCATCATCGATAACTAAGTCAACTGTTAACAGAAACAAATGAACATGAACCAACACCCCTCCCCACCACACACACTCTATCTGGGGATCTCCACACTTCAGTTTCTTGTCCACTTTTCTGGTACCTGGCTGCTGCTGGAGTCCTGCCCTTTGTCCTGAGGTCTTGGGGCAGAGGAGAAAAGGATAATCTCTGAGTGAGGCAGTTTTGGAAGAAATTCTGATGCAAGCAGCTCCTTGGTTGTACAGAAACAGGGTGCTGATTGTAGCGAGACAATTTTTTCACCTGTCTTTCTTCCTGTTCTCTCGTTAATCAGCCATGAGGGCTTGCTTCCTTGTCCCCCAGGTATGTGGCAGAGAACAAAAGGATGCAAACAACTGCTTTTCCTGGCTTTTGTGTTCAGAATTCCATGCCTTAGGGACATTTTCCAAGGCTACAGTCTAGAGACTTTAAGGAGAGAACAAATGACCCAAAGGAAACCATAAAGAGTGAGATTCTTCCCCGACTAAAAAAAAATAATAATAATTCTCAGGCAGTAGGAAGGGGGAGAGGTTTGTGGTTTCTGTGAGTAGTTACCAGAGCTCTTCTCCTTGCCATCACTCCCTGGCAGTGCTCCAAGGAGGTAGCTGGATCCCAGAGGGGACACTGGCAGAGGAGGCGAAGAATAAACACAGGACTCCTCGGAATCACTTCACAATCCCATGACCTGAAGGGACCATTGAGCAGAGAATAAAACCATTCAGAGCTCATCAATTTCCATAGGTGAATAAAAGGACCTCCCCGTTCGGGGTGCTATTTAAGACCCTGGGGACTGTGGAGTGCCAGGTGTAAGAAAAGACACCCAAATGACCCGGCTGAATACCCCAACTGCACAATGTAATGGGAGCTTTCAACTGCAATTAGTTGACTTCAAACACAAAGGAAAAGACACACAAAGAAATGGAAATATTCGCCTGAACATGGAGACCTCTAGATGGAGGTTCCTACCTACCACCCCTTGGTACTTCCCACACAGATGTACAATGCACAAATAGCATTGTTTGTACCTACTCTGGTGGCAATAGCTCCAAGTTTTACTGGTTTGACGTTTCCCCTTATGCAACGTATCAGGCACACTTTGTCAAGCCTGTGCTTTTTCACAGACTGAAAGGTAGAAACAAATTCTTGAATTACTTGACATAATCAATACCTAGAAAATTCTAAGTATACACCAGTGGCTAACCCACCTAAATTACTACTTGCTAATCTCCTGACCTTGGAATGTATGTTTTCCCAAACCGCTAGGCAGCATTAGCTATATTTAGTACATGCTGTAATGTAGCACAATAAATCCTCATAATGAAGAAAACTAGGGCATAATAGTGATGATAATTACTGTAATATTTTATTATTATTATTATTATTATTATTATTATTTTTATAAATGAAGAAACAAAGGCACAAAGGGGTTAAATAACTTATCCTAGATTATAAGGCTGGTAAATTCTAGAGCTAAGACTCAGGCCTAGAAGTCTAGCTCCAGAGTCTGAGCTTCTAAACCACCGTGTCCCAGCTGCGGCCAGACCCTTCCTTGGGCTATGCCTGCTTCCTGAATGCTCTGAACTTGGCCAGGTCAGTCTCCTCCTTCTATGCTTTTATGATCCCATGTACTCTGCCTTCTAGATGTTTACCATAGTTCATAAGATTTGATTATTTTCCGTTTCCCCTCTAGATTCTGAGCACATAACGGTGGAGTTCACTATGAAGGTTTTGCTCACTGAGGTCAAGATGACTAGTTGTGTGTCCAAGCCCATATTCCTCTTTTTCATAGTAATAGAATTATAGCCTGGCACACAGTTGCCTGCTACCTGCATTTCCCAGCCTCGTTTGCAGTTATGTGTGGCCACATGATTAAATTTCTGCAAATAGAATGCAGGCACAAAGGATGGATATCACTTTTATTTCTCCTTCCTCTTCTTATCAGATGGACCAGGTGTGACCCAGTGTCCACCATGCAAAGAATGGATGGCAAAGCCTCTCGTGGGATGGCAGAGGTGAGGGAAGACACCTGGGTTTCTGAATGAGCAAGGGGAGTAGAGCTACCCACCAACCTAGGCCTTGCCTCAAATTGTCACAGGAGAAAGAAATTCACTTCAGTCTCCTTCAAACCACTGAATTCTTTGAGTTTTCATTGTTCCAATGGCCTAGGCTCACCCTAAATCACTGCTTCATTTCTGGAACCTAGCAAAGTGTCTGGCACATAGCAGGGGCTCAACATATATTTGTTGAGTCACCAGCGGAATTGTTGAGTAACCGACATAAATGTCTTCCTCACTAGTCTGTGTATGGAACTTGACAGTTGAGACTGTGTTCAACTTATTTTCTTTGACATCAAGGGCAGTATTAAACACATAGCAAGAGACCAAAGAATGAACGAAAAAATGATGGGAGAGAGAAATATTGGGCATGTATATGTACATGTTCTCATATCTTGCCATCAAATAATTACAATATATTCTTATAAAAAGCAATTCAACCTGAAGTTCATGTGTGAGGCACTTTCATGTAGATTAATTATTAAATCAAAAAAATTGGGCAGAGATAAAGCAATGCATCGTGTTTGGTGGACTTGTGGTTAGGGAACATGGATTCTAGCTCTTTTTCTAGTTAAGCCTGTGATCTTGGAGAAATGACCTAGTTCTACAGGCATCAATTTGCACATGTGTTAGACGCAAAGTATAAAAAAGTTTCTTCTTGAAGGTTCCTTCCAATTCTAAAAGTCCATGATTCTATATACTACACTTTTTTATTTTATGAAAATATCTTGGCTTATACTCCTTAGATTCCAATTCCTCTTAAAGACTATTCTGTGATTCATAGGAATGAATATTTTCATTTTTTATTACCATGTAACGAAACCTTACTTTGGGGTAGGCAATCTACAAAGCATGTTAAGTGCATTTAACTCTTCCAATAACCCTATAAGGAAGCATTCCTATCCCATTTAACAGGTGAGCCAATTAAGGCTTATAAAGGTCAACTGTTTTCCTGATGTCTCTTAACTAATTAAGTGTGGGGTGTAGGTACCAAATCCAGGTCAACTCGTCCATTCACTCATCCATCCATCCATTCATTGAGCAGCTGTGTGTTGTAAACCTACTATGTTACTGCTTGAGGTGGTGGGATTAGAGCAGTGAACAAGACAGACGTAGCCTTGCCTTTCTAAAGCTTAAATCCTAGCTTCCTGGCAACAATTAAAGACATAAATAAGAAAGTTTCAGATTGTAAGTTATATGAAGAAAATAAGATAAATCAATATGATAGGGATGTGAGAAGACTAAGGTAGAAATGAGTTTTAATAGGAGAATCCAGAGTTCTGTTTCAGGAACATTAACTTTGAGATGTATTTTTTGATACCTAAGAGAAGATGCTTCTATTACTACTAATAGCCACAATAATTGCTATCATTTATTGAGAGCCTACAAGTTCTTGGCACTGCTATATATTTCTTAAATATATCAACTCATTTAATCTTCAAAAGAACCATATAAAGCATTATTCCCATTTCATAGATGAGAAAACAGTTCCACAAATTTCTCAAAGTACTAAAGCAAATGAGTGTCAGTGTAAGGATTCAAACTCAAGCACCCTGGCTCCAAGAGGCTTATGATTACCTTTATTCTACACTGCCTTTCTCTGGCAAGAGAACTGTTAGAGAGTGAGAAGTCCCAGGACAAAGTGAGGACAGTCAGAGTCATCAGCATACATATGGCATTAAGACTAGACAGGATCCAATGGCAGAGAGACAGGAAA
The DNA here is from genome assembly GCA_039655065.1 of Glossophaga mutica. NCBI lineage: Eukaryota > Metazoa > Chordata > Mammalia > Chiroptera > Phyllostomidae > Glossophaga > Glossophaga mutica. The sequence goes on along the minus strand of CM077304.1, from coordinate 15,003,158 downwards.
AAAAAAAAAAAAACAACAACAAAGAAAGCATGTCCTGAGTCCTGGGTTGCACCAGGATTTCTAGGGCAGAGGGAGAAAGAGGGATCAACAGAGTACAAAAAGGAACAGCCTAGGGGATGGCAAGGAGGCAGCACAAATAGGAAAAAGTGAGGTTAACAACAGCTAAGAGGGAGGGAAATGCTTCCAATGTGGCGGGGGTTGGGGAGGATCATCCTTATGTGTGTACTGTTCCCGAAAAGCCAAATCAGGTAAAGACAGGGAGGTGACAGCATGGAGGACAGTGTTGAATTTGATGTGAGTGACCTCAGTGTGAGGGGACAGAAGCCTAACTAGGTCTCTGGAGAGAAGGTGAGGTGGGGAAGTGGGGCATATGTATAAAAACGTGTAAATAACTCTTTAGAGAGTCTTGCTATAAAGAAGATCATTGAAACGATGTGGTAGAAAGTAGAGGATGTGTGGCCAAGGGAGGGACTTCGTGCATACATACATCCCTGCATATTACTCATGGGGAGGGACACTAGAGTGTGTTTCATTTCTCTGATTCCAAGGCCTATTCTCTCAACTACTATGCCATACTATCTGCCATAAAGATATTAATGGGAAGTGAGTAAATAGGCTTATTAATTTTGAAATGGACTCCAGATGTGGTTAAATAACAACAAAGTTATAAAAGTATGTCGATTATGTAAAAGCAATCCTCAATGCTGGGATCATGCTGTCAGTTTCTTCATCTCTTCACCTCACTTGCCCATCACATAGACAAATAAGAATTCGGGGAGTGGTAGGGGCTTCCACTGTATTTCAGTGTTTGCCCCTAGGATGTCTGCTTTTGAACCAGGACTTGGCTTTAGCCTTCTCTTAGTTGTGTGACATCTGTGCTTGGGTAGTTTTGAAAGCCAAGAAGTTGCCTCATAATGTAGGAATTAGATTCTGTATATGCACAGTCAAGCCTTAGTCAAAATAGGAATAAAGGCTGTGTTTATGTACAAATTGACATTAGACTATTTATTCCATCATTTATCCAGCAAATATTTATTAAGTGTCCCCTCTCTGATAAGTGTTGTGCTAGACACTGGCGATATAAAATGAAGACACAGCCTCTACTCCCAAAGACCTCTCAAGAATGGAGTCAGGAAGAAACCTTTGACAACTAGAAGTCATAGAGAAAACTAAATGCAGTGTTGATGACACCACAAAGTTCTATGGCACACTTATGAGTGAAAGCAATTTATGTATGTGATATGTGTGAGCGTGCTGTCTAAACGTACCCATTGGGGAGGAGAGGTTTGAGCTGGGCCCTGAAAGGTGGTTAGGGTACCCTGGCATAGGGCACAGCATAAGCAAAGGCGCTGAGTGCATCAGTTTAATTCATGATGTGAGCTGCCATGTGTGAGTACAACACCGAAATGCAAATGGATGGTGAGGGCAGGTGCAAGGTGGGGAACAGTTTTAAGTGAGGCAGCAGGAGCTGAGACTGGAAATGGCCCAGATCATTCATCCATTCCTCCATCCACTTAACAGTGATTGTTGAAGGCCTGTGGTGCACTAGGGACCTGTGTTTGTTGTTAAGGATACAGCAGAGAGCAAAAATGGATACGAGCCCTGCCCACACGGAGCTTGTAGTACAATGGGTGAAGGATACTGGCTGCTCTGCTAAGTTACAAATTGGAATTTTTAATTACTGTTGTAAAATGATCAGATCTGTGTTTTGAAGAGACATATCCAATGGACAGACGGAGGATGGACTTGAGAAGGGAGAGAAGCAAAGAGTGGAATGAAGTTAAAGCAAAATAATCAAGCTCTTTTATCCATTCATTTAGGAAATATGTTTTGAGAGGCAGCATAGTGTAACAGTTAAGAACATGAGCTTTGGAGCTATACCTTGGCTCTGTCATTGATTATCTGGGCCAACTTGGAAAGTTATTTCTCCTCTGTGCTAGGTTTTCCCCTCTCTAAAACTGACCAAAAAATAATAGTACCTACCTAATGGCCTGAAGAGTGTGCCCCCAAATTCATGTCCACCTAGCACCTGAGAATGCACCCTTATTTGGAAATCATGTCTTTGCAGGTGTGTCGGTTAAATTAAAATTAAATCATACTGGATTAAGGTGGGCCGTAACCCAATGATTGATGTCCTTATAAGAAAATAGAAACATGGGAGGTGGAAGGATTACCGTGTGACAATGGAAGCAAAAATTGGAGTGATGACGTTGTAAGTCAAGTACACCAGGGATGGTTGGCAACCACCAGAGGCTGGAAGAGGCAAGGAAGGATTCTCTCCTATAGATTTCAGAAAGAAAAGTGCTCTGCTGACACCTTGATCTTGGACTTTTAGCCTTTAGTCTAGCCTCTGACCTTCAGAACTGTGACAATAAATTCCTATTGTTTGAAGGCACCCACTTTATAGTAGTTTGTTTTAGTAGCCCTGTGAAACTAATACATAGGTTGCACAAAGACTAAATTTGTTAATATAGGTATTATAGGTTAATATAGGTTATAGGTACTATAGGTTAATATAGGTTAATATAGCACAGTGACTGCCACATAGTGTGTGCCCCATATATAAGCCATTATTCTTACATGCCCAGCTCTATTCTCTACAGTCCCGACTGGGCTGACTTGACTAGGAAAATATTCCAACCAATTGCATGTCATTATGTGCGAGTAGGTGCTTGGGTGGGTAAAAGTGATGTTGGGCCATACTTTTATCAAGCAAACCTTTCCGGAGAGCTGGCCCATTTCACTTGGCATCACGTACCTTTGAAATCAGCATCAACACCCTCTGTCTGTCATTCACCCAATATACTTCTGTCTCCTCTCAGGCGCAGATCTCCTATTTCTCTCCTGCCTCTTCTGCTTCTCTAAAGAAAGCAGCTGCATGCCTGCTGCCATAATAAAATAGCTCAGACTGGGCAGCTTACCCAATGGGTCACAGAGGCTAGAAGTCCAAGATCAAAGGTGTCAGCAGGTTGGGTTTCCCCTGAGGCCTCTCTCCTTGGCTTGGAGATGGCTGCCTTCTCCCCGTGTCCTCAGATGGCCTTCTGTGCATGTGCATCCCTGTCGTCTGTGTGTCCAAATTTCCTCTTCTTATAAAGCTACCACTCAGATTGGATTAGGGCCCACGCTAATGGCCTCACTCTAACTTAATTATCTCTGTAAAAGTTTCTATCTTCAAATACAGGCACATTCGGAGGCACTGGGGTTAAGACATCAGCATAGGAATTTTGAGGGGACACAATTCAGCCCACGATATTTAGTTCAGCTCAGCAGCCTAGGACAGTTCAAGTTCTAAGCCTCAGTCATTGGCTGGAAGTGGTTTGCTCATCTTATGAAGTTCTTATGGCTCAGGAAGGCCTGGGTTACAGATTTCAAGTCCTCTCCCTGGATTGACAGGCAGTGAGGTGTGAGCACAAGGAGGGGCCCTGGTGTAGTTTCTGGTGGGGTTGGGGAGCACCAGGGCCCTGTGAGGAAGAGATGGGACCCTGAGCAGACCCCGGGCTGTAATTGCACATTTCTGTGTCTGCATGTCCTCTAGACTGTTATTTTCTGGAGGGTAGGGACTGTTTCTGTCTTGTTCATCTTCAAATTCCCCAATGCCTGGCACATAGTTGACATATTTGTGGAATGAATGATTCAGTTTTGCAGCCTTTTCCCTCTATGAAATTTACTTTCCATGTAATGAAAGCAAATTCTTTCTGCCTCTAGAAACCTTCAGCATCCTCCAATCTTGATCTTAAAGAGCCCTTGTCTTATTTTTCCTCTTTGGAAATGTTTGATGCTCACAGATGTAGGTACCATCTATGGAAGGTTTAACACACTCCAGACAAGGGCTTCACAAACAGCTCATTTAATCTTCTATGGAACCTTGTAAGGTGGGTGTTTATTTTATAGGTAAAATACCCACCACTCAGAGAGGCGAGCTCCCTGCCCCAGGTCACAGAGTTGGTAAGTGATGGCTGGGTTGAGTTTAAAACCCAGATCTCTCTGGCTATAAAGCTCAGGCCCTTAAACACTAAACTTTACTGCCTTACAAACAGCATTCCGGTCTCATATTTGATAGTGCTTATAGTTCTTCGGATTCCCAAGGATAGCTAGGCATCCTAATGATTTACATCAAATGACCATCGAAAAATATTAATTCCAAAATCTGTTTATGAATCAATCATGAGAGAATATACATTGTTAAGCCAAATAATAGTAAAACTTATTTCATAAAAATCTTTGCTTGGAACACATAATGCTTGGGAAGAAATCTCCGAGTTGCACCAAGCTTCCTCTTCCCTTTCTTTTAGCATTTGGTACTCTCCTGGTGTTGGAGAAAGTGTTCCGGGCCACACCTTGAGATGAAAATTCACAAAAAGAGACTGATTTGTATTTTCTTTGTCAACCTGACTTGAACTATGAGAAGTTTTTTCTTTTCTTTTCTTTCTTTTTTTAAAGCAATTTGACTTATTGTCTCAATATTCTGCAGACACAGCCCTGGTGATACTTGTGATGCGTTTGGTATTCTTCAAGATCTAAACACAATGGGGGTGACTTAAGGACAGGGTTTCAGCTTTGCTTCTGACTCTCCTTGGTTTTGTGGGTTTAAGTTAATGTTATTTGAAAGTTTTTTTGTGTGTGTGGTTGAATATATACTATAACTTGTTCTTTTGTGACAACAAGATTTATACTGGCGGTGTCTCTCATACCACTGGAAACTGGAAGGAAATCTACAATGTGAACCTCTGAGAGTTTTTAAAAAGACAGCAGCCATTATTTGGTGGTGGTGGCTTCAGGCTGCCCTCAAGCCTCGTTACAGGCTCGTGTCCATCCTGGCTCACTGGTAAGGTCACCCTGCAAGCAGCCTGTCAAATATTTAATACATCTCATATGCATTTAGACCAGTTCCCTGCTTTCTTAATTAAGGCTTCTTCAGTGAGTAAGACTTCAGGGGAAAGAAAAGAATCTGATGGAATCATATTAAATACCAATTTACTTCCCAAGTTTCTTACTGATTTTTTTCACTTAAGGTAACTTGGCCTGAAAGGCGAAGGGATTTGAACAAAGTATAGAAGCTGGCATTGCACTTTGTATATCATTTTGGCTCCATGGAGCGGCTCCTGGTAAAAATGATGCCTGTGAGATGTAGCTGTTTTATGCAAGGGCTAACAATACTAGTCTTTTATAAATCATAAATTCTCTTAACCTCAAACAATTTGGAGCCACCAACTGTAATCTATAAGGTTTCAACTCACAGGGATTCCATTTCTTCTCAGTACCTTTCAGGCCATTAGGCAAATATTTATATGAAGTTCTCAGCTATTAGGGAATTTAAAATCATTTGCATGGAATAGAAACTTCTTGTCTATACCTTCTCGGCTAAATTTTTTGATATGAGTTTTATGCTTTTCCTTTTGCTAAATACCCTCTGTAATCTTGACTGCCATTGATTTTCTTTCTTTTAGATGTAATTTGTAATAGATAAACTGTAGATTTTTTTTGTTTTGGATGGGGAGAATGGTGAGGTGGACACATTATCATTGTGTAATTCTTACTTTTGGTGATGTTTTCCTGTATCATGTGTGTTATTTTTCTTGAAAATAAATAGGAAGCAAGACAATTATTACTTGATAATCTGTAGCAATGAGGATCCTTTGGTGTATGCAATAGTAAACAACTCTAAAACACTTGAGCAGAAAAAAACACCTATTAGAATATGGGGTACTCACAAAATCAAAGAGAAGGCCAGAGAGTGGACTGTAATGAGTAGAGGAATCTGAGCAAGTCTTTGTGGGTGGGCATCAGGAACTATTGAACAGGTCCATCAGGATGCCACTGTGGAATGAGAGCACCACTGGCCACCACTATTTATTTACTGTCCCCTCCTGTTGCTATCACTCTGATAAGATTCACAGTGGTACTGGGAAGCACTAGCTGATTAGCATAGCTTGCTCCCAGGATCCATGCATGTCTGGGGAAAGGTGGGGCCTGTTTTTCTGGATACCCAAGACTCCAACAATCCATACAGTAGACTCTCCCTGAGAGGAGATAGGGCATCCTTGGGAATGAGAAGTGGGTACTAGGCAGTCAAAAAGAATATCCACTTCTCCCTGAACATCACACTTAGAGAAACAAGCAAAAACGGTTCCATTGGCTTCTCGGACCTAATGCAGGAATTCCAAGAGATTTAATAAGTCTCTTTGAAAACTAATTTTACTTCAGTGAGAGGACTCTGACTATCTTAGATTCAAGTTGATTGGAACATTTGTGAAATTCTTGCGCTTCAATGTGGAGAGAATCCTAAGAACAATACCCTTGATTCAATTCCACACTGTAAGATGGACAGTTTAGAAGAATGGCCAAGGTTTCCCTCCAAGCCCTGCTGAAAGTTAATGATCCAGAGCTGGGCTGCATGTTATATAGTTGCCCATTAGGAGCTATTTAACTTTTACAGCTTTATTTAATGTTTTATGAAAAGGTTTATTTCATGTTTTATTAGAGTTTTGTTGGATGGCCATATTTGGCCAAGAAGTTTGACAGATGAGCACAAATATTTTGCAAATATCTCTGGTAAGCAGTTTCTGGTTAAAATCATGTTTCATTTCGACATTTTGTGGAGGCGGAGTGGGCATGGTTCTCTTTAATGAAGCACAGTAGAGCCCGGTGATTGTGACAGGAGGGGAGTGAAGAGTAGAAGGAAGAGCATGCCCAGCATTCTGATTTCTTAGATGCAGAAAATAAGTTCAAATAAAAAAGTTATGGAGGTCTGCTTTGGACAAAAGTGAACATTTGAATGAGAAGTGCCTTCCTGCCACTCAAAATACATCTAGTCGATATTAAGTATACTTTGTAAAACTAAACATACTTTATAGTGTATTAATTTTACCCTTACAGTAAACCTATGACCTTGGTAAAAGTAATAACAACTAGGACTACAAGGGGTTCTAAGCCTGGTTCTAAGCACTTTAAATGCAATATCTCATTTAATTCTTATAATGAGATACTAGATGAATACTGATATTAAGCCCATTTTATAGATGGATAAACTAAGTCTTCATAAGTTTCCCAAGCATCTGACTCCAACTCCAATTTATTTACCACTCTATCACAGAGATCACATCACCTGGTGGTCTGATATGTAGATCATTTAAGTTATCAACTGATCTTTGAGACATCCTTTTCTTATTTTTCTATAGACAGCATAAAAACCATTGAGGACATGCATTCTGAGGTTATAGTCACACTGGTTATTTGTTGCCACTCTCTGGGCTTTTTGCCTTTTTTTTTCCTTACAAAATTTACATGGTTAAGTTGAATTTTTCCCAGCAAAGCAAAAATCTTTTCTTCTAACTACTTGGAAATAAAAGCCTCATGCAAAAAATTCCTAAATCCTTGACTAATTTTTATCTAGAATCCAAATTTTGTTTTTTCCTCTTAATTTTTTAAATGTTGCAATGAGGAATTTAGCTGAAATGCCATTTCTTTATAAACCACCCCATAAATACCCTTTAGACAACATGGCTTAGTGCAACATCTCATGTTCTCTAGAGTATAATACAAGAGTCTTTGTCCTATCATCGAGAGCCTACTATGTGTCAGAGACTCTGATGGGCATTTCATATACATTGTCATATTTCATTTTATTCTTACTACAGTACTAGGTGGAGATTAGTATCTCCTTTTTACACATGAGGAAACTGATGTTGACAGTTTAAGAGGCAAATCTAGGCTGCAAGCTTAGGTCTGTGTTTCCAGTGTTCAGTGGTCTCTCCTCTATTCCATGTGATCTCTTTCTGGGGTGAAAGAGGACTGTAAGGATGTCCAGCCTCAGTTTATTGGGGAATTTCTTGGAAGAATTGTGATATATGAGTTGGGAAGACTTTTGTGGATAGGTGACCCTGATTGGGACTATTTTATGGCTTTTGACTTTGTTGACAGGGAAGTCTTCATCTTTTATTACTATGGTGCCACCCTATTTCCCTAGTCTAGAGTCTGAAAATCCCTACTCTTTTCTCTTGCTCAAGCAGCAATCTGTGTCCCTAGGGTGAATTTCAGAGAATTTACTAGTCACGTTCAGGCTGAAAGTTGCCATGACTCTTAATCATTGTGAAACTTGGCACAAGTATATGTGTATGTTTAATTAGAGGGAGGTGGGGTAGGGTATGAGTGAAAGGAGAGACGTTACCCAAAGTGTTAGGTGTATATCTTATGTGTCCACATGTGTCCTCCTGTTGGGGAAGGGGAGTATAATCAAAAGATGTGCGTGTGTGTGCGCGTGTGTCCAAAGAGTTTGTGTATACAGGGAATGATTATGCAAAGTTATGTGTATATTTGTTCATGTTCTGTATATGCAAACACAGAAGTGAGCATGTAAATTGGGGGGAGTACGTATGCTCAGGAAGAAGAGAAGAAATAGCCAAATCCCAGACTCAAAGTTTGATTGAGAAAAATGTGTGCATTCATGAAGCTCAAAATACATCCCTAAAAAAGAAGCCATTTAAATTTACCATACACTAATAGTATAGAACTTCTGATTCACGTAGAAATGCATCTCATACTCGATGTGAAGCTACTCTGAATAAAGAATAACCAGGGATAAGATTGATCTGTTTTGGATACTCCCCTGAGGAATTAGTACAAAAGGGACTGCGTCATAGGGCTTTACTGCTATTGAGACAAGTGTAGAGCTGTCTAGACATCAGATAATTATTTCTATTTATCTTTCTTGTTTCTCAAGAGTGGGTTGACTCTATGGCAACTGTGGAGCCTTTTAGTTATATCAAGATATTGGTTAACAAAGGGAATAGACAGAGCTAAGAATCAAGAGTTAGGTTTGTCACTGACAAACTTTGAAGAAACCTGGGGAAAGTCGCCTAGTCCCAGTGGAGCTGAGACTTCTTACCAACTAAATAGGCCTAAGGGTATTTGTCCAACCTACCTGCAGAGCTGTTGTATAAAGCAAACCAAAGGATGTGAAACCTTCTGAATAGCATATGTATTGTAAACCGAATACACTGTTACTGATATTGTTGTTGCCTGGGAACCAAGTTGTCGAATGTATTTGTTGCTTAGGTTTCTCTGCTAACCGATTAAATGAAATGAGCACCTGATGTAAACATAGGTATTTAAGACTTGAATTTGGGTACTGCTTTTAATCTCCCTTTGGCAGATTTATCTTTGGGTATATCGTTTTACCTCTTGAGCTTTAGAGGTAGGCTTATGATACTCCAATTAACTCACAAGATTGTTTTAAAGATTATCTTGGATGTGAGAACACTTTGTAAGTTTCAGAATGTTATACAAATGAAGAGAGTATTTATTAGTATTTCCCTCGTGAGCTACTAGAAAGATCCATTTTTCTCGTGGTTCATGTGACAAAGGGAAGGCTAAAGAGCTTTGCCAATACATACAGATTTTATTTACCTTCCTGTCTATGAGCACATAATTAACAGCTGGCTGGGTTTCATGGATCCAGATGTGTTATTTTGAATTAGGATTAAGAGACTCTATACCTACTCAAGCTTCTTGAAAATTAGTTGGTCATGTAATACTGAACAGTTGGCTAGTCAATTAATCCAGCGGTCCCCAACCTTTTTGGCACCAGGGACCGGTTTCATGGCAGACAGTTTTTCCACAGACCAGAGTCTGGGGTTGGTTTCAGGATGATTCAAGCACATTACTTTCAAGCTTACCTCCTATTGTGCACCCTGGTTTCTAAAAGGCCTGGGCCAGTGCCAGTCTGCAGCTCAGAGGTTGGGGACCCCTGAATTAATCCATATTTAACTAATGACTTTGGCTTATTTTGCCAACCAAGGCATTTTTGTTTATATACCTTCAAGCTTACTATCTAGACAGTAATTGATTTATTCATTAAACATTTGTGGAATTCTCTGGTTCAAAGTAGAAGCTAGATATACAGAGATGAAAAAATATGTGGTCTCTGACTCTAAATAGCTCCCAGTCTAGTTAGGAAACAGACAAGTAAACACTAACAAAGTGATCCCAACAAGTACATTAATAGAGACATAGTTGAAGGTGTAGGGGAAGTGACCGTGGGGGTCTAACTCTGACCATTGCCCCAAATGATGGAGGTTATGATGAACCTGAGGCTGGAAGTTTCAATGAGAGTTTATCAGGCAGACAGATGGAGGAAGGGAGAAAGATGTGAGGCAGAGGGAATGACCCAGGTAATACAGACATGGAAGTGTGAGAATGCATTTTCTATAGTGGAATGCGGGCAGGTTGATATGATCCATTAGGATGCTTACAAGGATATAGCTAGATCTTCTCTCCTAGAAGCAGAAGAAGTAGGGGTCAACTTATTAAGGACTTGGAATTCCAAACTAAGAAACTTGAATTCTCTCTGCATTCAGGGCACATTAAAAGATTATGTGTTTGTCAGGTAAAGGACATGATCAAATCTGCATCTTTCTTATTTATTTATTTATTTGTTTGTTTGTTTTTGTTTTTCCACTTTAAAAAAAATTTTTTTTTAATTTCAATTGTTGTTCTTGTACAGTTTTCTGTCTTTTACTCCCATCCCGGCCCACCGCCCCAGCCCTCCCCACCTCCCTCCCATTTCCACACCCTCCCCCCTAGTTTCTGTCCATCTGTCTTTTATGCTTGTTGCTCTAAACCCTTCCCCTTTTCCCCTGAAATTCCCTCCCCTCTCCCCTCTGATGACTGTCAGCCTGTTCTCAGTTTCAATGTCTTTGGTTATATTTTGCTTGTTTGTTTGTTTTGTTGATTAGATTCCTGTTAAAGGTGAGATCATATGGTATTTGTGTTTCATTGCCTGGCTTATATTTATTTGAACATCTACTATATACTTCTGATATTCTGGAATTTGTAATAGAGAGCCTGTTGGGAACTATAATTTTTTTTTTCTGCTCTTGATTAGTTTAGAGAATAAGGGGGGGAAGCACCAGAGTGGAGAAATTTATCTCTCTGTCCATTAGAGCGACATCTGAAGAAGGTCTGGTAGATGATGGTGTTTGGGCAAGAACTTGTTCACCCTCATTTGTGTCCACTCCCTTCCCCGTGATTCCTCTTTATAGAATTTTGACAGCGAGACACATCCAAACGTTTTTGAGTGAGGATAAGTGCAAGCCACATATTCTATTATTAACAATCATCAATCATTACATATCTCCTTCTTTCAGGATAAGAAAAGAGAAATCTCCAAGGAATATAAATATATACTTTTCAAAGAATGAATCCTCTAGGTCTATGAAAATTTGGCAGGAAAAAACCCCCACATTTCTGAAGATTGGAAGATGAAGATCATCACTTCAAAAAAATTTTTTAATGGGAACCAGAGACTTTTTAATAAAATGCTAGTAGACATGTGCTTTTAAAAGATAATAGTGGAGAATCTTGAGAAGAGAACACTCTGAAATGAAAACATAACAAGGTGAAATGTGTAAACAATAAGATGAGCAGAAAGGGTAACTAGGTGAGATAAGGAAGATGCAGAAGTCAGTTTAGTTACCTGTCTATACCTCTTTCTTCGTGTCAGCTCTCTGACTCCCCAGTCTCAGAATGGGAAAAGAACACATGATTGGCCCTGCTCACAGTAGACCCAATCAGTGTGGACACATGATCCAAACTTGGCCAATCAATTTCTTTCTTTTTGAAAACTGGAATAGGGACCCAGAAATGCTGTGTAGGTTCAGAGTGTGCTGAAAGTGAAGGCATCTGCAGAACTGCCTTGAGGGGCATTTTCTTTCATGTTTATGGAAAAACGGAGATCTGGACTGCAGAGAGGGATCAATTAAGAAGATGAACAAAGAAAAACAGAGATGAGAAACCACAGAATCTGGAGAGAGATAGACACAGAGAGAAAGCAGCTATCTTGGTCCCTGACAACTTTCCAGTTCCTCATTCCAGTCTCCCATGAGGCCCCACTAGACTTCCTGACTTCGGGTTCTATGAATTACACTTGTATTATTTTAAAAACATTCCACTCTTGGCTTACCCTAATTTGAATGGGATACTATTATTTGCAACCAAATGGTCCTTGACCAAAAAAGAAGAATTGCAAGAATACTAAAAACAAAATAAAACAAAAAACCAGTACTAGTGTAGACCTCTGTTTTGCAAGTCTGCTGGAGAACAGCTTCTACTGCAGAATTTCTTGATATCCCACAAAAATACATATAAATTAAAGGATTTAGAAACAACTCACAATAACATTGAAAATTTAGGCTGGTAGTCAACCTAGTTCCAGAATCAAGAGAGTTGATTTTCAGTACTTCCTTGGCTTAACCTCTGAATGCCGTTTGTCCTTCTGGGCTAATTCCTTTTTCTTGAAGCATTTTTCTTCCTTTGGCCCCCTTGACTACACTCTTCTGATAGTTTTCATACCTCTCTAGCTGTGTCTTTGTCCATTTTCCTTGTTGCTCCTTGCCTACTTGACCCTTTAATGGTTGCCTTTGGGTTATTCTTGGGCCACCTTCTCTTCTCACTCCACTCAAGGTGGTTTCACTCATGGTCATGGTTTCTGTTACATGCCGATGATGTATAGTTAAACCTGATCACCTCTAATGTCTCTCCCAAGGTTAAAGTTCTTAAATATAAAAAAAGGAGACATAAATGTTTGCAATGGAACAAAATATTGCCTCATGAAATTAAATAAAAAGAAAATGTGTTCAGTTACAGACATTACATTCTCAAAATATATTAACTTTGTATTGTACAAGTAAATAAAATCTTACTTCAATAAGTAAAAAAAAAAAAAAAAAAATCTAAATGCTCAGTCCATAGTTCCAGGGTACATATATCTGCCTATTAGAAATTTCTACTGGGATGTTATAACAGTGTCTTATAGTTACTCATTCTCAAAAGAGAATAAACCTAAATCATTCTCTTTTGGGCCAAACATGCCCCTCCTTCAATTAATACCATCTTCTCTACCTTCCCAGTCATTAATCAAGAAGCTTGGGAAGTATCCTAAAGTATTCCCTTTCCCTTCTCCTTAGTAGCCAGCCAGTCAGCAAGCCCTATTATGGAGATGACAGGAAAAAACCAGAACCTCCACTAACATTTGATTTAGTGCTAGCAACCTCCAAGCTTGATCTTCCTCCTATGTCCTCATCTCCTGTGTAATCCTGATAGGTTCACAACCTTCCCCCCTGTAACACACAGGTCTTGTAAGAATGTAAAATATTTTGTGCATGTGTTATAGGAGGCTGATGCTGAAATAAAGAACTCTAAAAACAGTGGATGACAGAAATTGAGCTTTAAATAAATACGGAGATCAAAGTATCAGAGAACAAGGCCTTATCTCATTGTGCACTGATAACAGTTTGGAGATAAGCATGCTTATCTTATTGCTGACCAGTAACAAATAATTGCAGATTGTACCTATTCATGGACCACACTTTGAATATCATTGCCCTGGTTGACCATTCTCATTGTTATGTTTGAAACTGGTTAACTAGCACCAGGCTATATGCAGAGATAGAACAGAAGATTCTTCTGGAAGATTAGGCAGTATTTAAAATGTACCAATAAATTACCAGGATACAATAAAATATGACTCGATATGTTTTTTTTTTTTAAGTAAAAAAGTGAATTGAAGGAGATAAGAAAGGAAATGATGAAATAAAGATATTGTTGAAACCATAATTCAATGAAAACCTTAAAATTCACATTGATGCAATAGACAGTATAATTGATGCTGTACAAAATCCAGTAAGTGACATTAGATAACCCTGTGCTGTTCTCCTCCAACAGAAAAATTTAAAGAAATTTAAAAATTGAAAAGAAAAGGTGACAGATGTGGAAGCTAAACTCAGAGAACCAAATAAGCAAATAAGTTTTTCTCCTGAAAAGAAAAGAAAAGAAAAGAAAAGAAAAAGACACAGATGGAATCAAATTTTAATTAAAGATGAAAGACAAAATCCTAACCGAGATGAACTGAGGCATGCTTAAAGATTTAAGGCTCATTCCAGGAGAAAAGTCAGTGAAAATATAATTAAACTTATGTTTATTTAGGTAAGATTTTTGAACTCAGAGGATAAAGAAAAATCCATCGAAAATCCAGACAGAATAAGCAATAATGGGAAAAATGTAGGCTCATCTTTTTTATAGCAATAAATTATGTGTCTCTAGAATTTTGAGAAACAGCTATTAACCAAGAATTTTGTATCCAATCATGTTATCTTACCCTTTCTATATGGGAAAGTACTAAAATGTTATTGTATTATTTTTTCTCCAAATATAACCATGTATTAAATACAATTATAAGTAAGACAAATATATATGCATAAATGCACTGAAAAAATAGACTTTATGTCTATATATATACTGAGAAAAGAGACTAATATGTACCCTTCTTAAAACTGATATCTGCAGACATTTTCTAACCTACTAAAAAATGAAGCAAAGCAAAATGATCAAGCCTGGCAAAGTAATAGTGAAAATGTTTTGGGCAAAAGAATTTAAGGTAGTAAAAGTAGATAAGAACAAATTAGTGTAAATATGGTTATAGAAGTCAATGTATATTTCAAATGTTTATAAAATTAAAATCATCATATTGTATATAATTTGGATGTAAAATCCAAGATTATATCAACTAAAATCACAACATGAGGTAAGAATGGGGAAAAATTAGAGTAGTAAAAATGTACTATTTCATTCTTAATCAAGATAAAAATTACTAGAGGTTACAAAATGTTTTTGAAAATAAAGATAGGAATTTATAGGATTAATAACAAGAAAAAATCAAAATAATACAGTATAACATTATTACAGATTATTTATATATTATAGGATATATATCATATCTATATGTATGAGGTCTGTCCAGGAAAAGTTCATCCATTTTTTTTTTTTTTTAGTATAAGCTGTTTTTTAATAAAAATAATTGCAAAAATAAGTTCTACATGAAAGAATATCTGTACAGTTGAAACAAAAAAAATAAAATAAAATCTACCTAGCTTAAGAAACAAACTCTTACACATGCATTAGAAAGCCTCTGTGTGCCCCTCCTCAACAACACTTCACCTCGTCTCATCAAGTAATGGTCTTCCTGTGTACTGTCTTCATCACCTTTTGCTTTTCTTAATATAACAAGAGTGGTTTGCGTGACATTGATGTAACCTGGCAGTCAAGGAGAGTGGAGTCGAATGCACATGCATGAACCACGACAACTTGACAACTTCACTGTACTAGTTAGTGGGAGTGGTAGACACAGCTGAGTGAACATGTGCACTGTGTGGCTGTCACACTCAAAATGACTGGGTAGGTAGAGCAGTGAATCTGCATCAGATTTTGCTCTAAGCTTGAACATTCCTCTGTGGAAGCTATTTGGATGATTCAGTAGGCTTTTGGGGATGATACAGTGAATGCAGCGCAAATAAGTGTGGCACAAATGCTTCAAAGATGGTTGACAATCTGTTGAAAGTGACCCACATTCTGGAAGGCCTGCAACAAGCAGAACACCTGAGAACGTTGAATATATACGGGCTACGATCCACAAAGACCGGTGGCTGACAGTGCGAGAAGTAGAAGTTGATCTGGGGATTCCAAAAACTGCTATCCAATATTTTGATTCAGGATCTTGGCATGAAACATGTCGTGGCAAAATTAGTTTCGCAGCTTCTGCTACCAGAGCAGAAGGAACATTGTGCTGCATTTGCTAATGACTTAATTCAAACCACTACCAATGGACCAGATTTCCTCAAGAAGTTCATAACTTTGAAGGGGACTGAGGCATCATTGTCCCATGTACAATGTTTCTTGTGCCTTGTATCTTCTTCAATAAATGTCTCTATTTTTTATATTACATGGGTAGAGATACATAGAGATATCTCTCTATTATATCTATATATCTACATCTCTCTCTCTATATATATATCTATAGATAGATAGATAGATAGAATTACAGATTATATATACCAGTTTTAACCAATATCCATGGACTAATTTATTAAAAGAGTCTCAAGGTAGATTTTTAAAATGTAATTGTTTGTTTCTTGATAAGGAATATATAGATAACACATCTGGAAAGTTTAAAAGCAGTATTTACAGCAGTAGTAAGTGGTTCAAACCCAATGAAGGAAAAACATATTGTAATATTAGTTTCAAGGCAAAATTCATGGAAAGACATTACCTATTATACATAATTATTTTTGACACAATGAAGATGCAATTATCATGAACTTTTTCTTGATGAATATTATCATATCAAACTAGATATGGCAATGACAATTAGAAATACAAATAAAATTGAATGAGAATGCACTAAAGTCTACTTTTCAACCCAGACCTACAAAAATGGAATAAATGACGTATTTAAATATGAAAATAATAAAAATTGTTACTTGAGATCAGAAAAAAAGTTTTATTGGTGTATAGGCCAATATATAAAAAAAATGGACAGCAGAGGTCACGGCACCAAATTAAGACTGCTTTTGCAAAAAGTCACTTACAGGCAGTAACCCAACCTGAAAAGCCACTTAAGTTCAGGACACAGGGATGAGAATTCTGTGGTGGAAGATGAACTTACAACTAAACATCACTAAACCCATGAGAAACAGCTAGACTTCAACAGGGACCAACACACCTAACTAATGAAAACACTCTCAGGAAATAGAGTGAGAAAAGCAATGAGAAAAGACTTTAAATTAACCATTTGAGATCTTTAAAAAGAAAGAAATTATGAACTCCTTCTTTCTTTCTGCTGTGGAGTATTCCATTGTGTAAATGTACCACAGTTTTTTGATCCACTCACTTACTGATGGGCACCTAGGTTGTTTCCAGTACTTGAGTATTGTAAATTGTGAACATTGGGGTGCATAGGTTCTTTTGAATTAGTGTTACAGGATTCCTAGGGTACCCTTAGTGACAGCATGGATGGAACTGGAGAGCATTATGCTAAGTGAAGTAAGCTAGGTGGTGAAAGACAAATACCATGTGATCTCACCTATAAGTGAAATCTAACCAACAAAACAAGCAACCAAGCAAAATAGAACCAGAGACGTTGAAATAAAGAACAAACTGACAGTAACCAAAGGGGAGCGGGGAGGAGGATAATGCGGGAAAGAAGAGCAAGGGTCATCAAGGAACATGTATAAAGAAAATAGACAAAGCCAAAGTGGGGAAGGATTGAGGGTGGGAGGTGGGGTTGGGTGGGGTGGGTGAACATGGTGGTAGGAAAATGAAGACAACTGTACTTCAACAGCAATTAAAAAAAAAAGAAAATTATGAGATAAAACATGTCTTATAAAAAAGGAACAGGTGAATATAAAAAAATTATTAAAGATCTGCAAGGAAGTATTTGTGTATATATGTGCATGTGTATTTGGGCATACAGAAAGAAAATAAAAATTCATTAGGTGCAGTAAATAATAAGTTGGATAAGGCTGAAGGACAAACCAACAAACTGAGATGAAAGCAAAATCTAATTTAAAAAAATGCACAAATACCAAAAGTTAGAGTTGATTAACAAAACCAAAAGCTGGTTCTTGAAAAGTCTGTAAAATAAACAATACTCTCAGGGGAAAAAATCAGTGAGAAAAGAAAGCACAAATAAACAATCTGAAATGAAAATAAAGACAAACAGTCTGCCTTCCCCCCAGCAGTGCATTAGGTTCTCCTTTTTTCCACATCCTCGCCAGCACTTGTTGTTTGTTGGTTTATGGATGGTAGCCATACTGGTGGGAATGCAGGCTGGTGCAGCCACTGTGGAAAACAGTATGGAGTTTCCTCAAAAAATTAAAAATGGAACTGCCATTTGACCCAGCAATCCCCCTTCTGGGAATATATCTTAAGAATCCTGAAACACCAATCAAAAAGAATATATGCACCCCTATGTTCATAGCAGCATTATTTACAATTGCCAAGATCTGGGAAGCAGCCCAAGTGCCCATCAGTAGATAAGTGGATAAAAAAAGATGTGGTACATTTACACAATGGAATACCATGTGACTGTAAAAAAGAAGGAACTATTACTCTTTGCGACAGCATGAATGGACTTGGAGATTATTATGCTAAGCAAAATAAGCCAGTCAGAGAAAGACAAGTACCATATAATCTCACATATAGGTGGATTCTAATGAACAAAATGAACTGATGAAAAAAAATAGAACCAGAGGTAAGGATACGTGGAATAGATGGACAGATCTCAGAGGGGTGGGGGATGGGGGACACTGGAAGAGATTAGCCAAAGAACATATATGCACACATGTGCAGAGCCCATGGACACAGACAGTGTGGTGAAGGCAGCAGTTGGGGGTGCCAGAGCTGGGCAAAGGAGGGGTGGGAAATGGGGGACATCTGTAATAGTGTCAACAATAAAAAATACAAATAAAAGGAAGGCACAAAGGGAAAAAAAAGAAAATAGAGGCAAATAAAAATGCTTAAAATTTTTTAAAAATTATGAAAATGTTATGGAATAACTTAGTACTAAGGTATTTGAAAACTAATTAAGCAGAGTACTTTAAGAAAAATATAAATTAGTAGATGAACTCAACAACATAGGCCAATAAACATAAAAAAAAAAAAAAAAAAAAAAGGAAACAGAAGCCAAAGATTTTTCTTAAGAAAAGGCATCAGACTTGGATAACTTTATGGGTGAGTTCCAGCAAACCTTCAAGGAACAGATAATTCCCATCATATACAAACTGTTCCAAACAATATTAAAAAAAAAAGGTGGGAAACCACCCAACATATTTTGTAAGGCTAGCTTAACAATGATATCAAAACCAGACTATGTTCCTAAGTGAGATTTGGTGTGTGCTCTTCATTGTTTTTGTGTTTGTTTATAGGTAGTTTACAATTTGTCTTGCTGATGCGAACAGGAACTTTCTTCTTCTTACCTGTTCAAACTGGTAGCAGTTCTAACTGCTTCAAATAAAATTTTAACTATTTAAAATAATTCTAAAATCAGCAGAGCCTACTTAAGTTTGATAAAAAGAAAGTTTGCTCTTGAAGGGATTTAGTTTCATGCTCAATTTCCATTTTTCTCCCATAACTTCAGGTTTATAGTAATTTGTAGAGTGTAGACATTTAGTCTGATTTATGAGCCTCTTATTTGGAAAGGAAAAAAAGGATGGGAAAGCAGTCTCTAAGGTCCTAACCATCGTACATCAAGGTTTCCTTTCATCCTTCCACATTTTACAGATACCTCCGTATGTAAGCTATAGAAAGCTATACAGATGTTAGTCATTACAAGGATGGTCATGCCGCTGTGACAGAATTGGGAAACAGTTCTGTCTCTAATTCCAGTAAAATATGTTTTCTCTTTACAAGTCCTTATTTCTGGGGCCCTTACTGGAAAGAGAACTAATACTAGAGTGGCCTCATCGACTGCTCATGAGTTCATGGGAGACTGAGGTGGCTCTGGCCAGGGCACACACATTCTCTGAGCCACCAGCACCTTTTCCTGCCATTTACTGGCATTCATTTTCCTATAGACTCATTTTTATAAGTGGTAAAGTAGCATGCATATACATGTGAAGTAGTAAAAAGAACATGCAGTGTCTGTCCTGGGTTCAAATCTTGACTTCACTGTTCTCTAATTGTGTGACCTCAGGCAAGTTAATTTACTTTTCTGTACCTCAAATTTCCTATTGGTGAGATGAAATTATTAAAACTTTCCATGCCAGGGTTGTTAGGTAGAATTTTGTATATGATATATACAAAATTATTTCATATAACTTCTGTTATATATAGCGGGTTGTCCATAATATGTTGGTTCCCATAAACTTAGACAATTTATAAGACAGCTTGGACCCAGATCACTTAATCATAGTGTCTTTTTGAGAAATTTGTCTTTAGTTTCAAATAACCAATTGACAAACAAATTTTGGGATCATGAACAACCAGGGGTTGCCCATAAAGTGTTTAGCATCATGGCACTTAAGACTTTGAAATAAAGTAAATATAGTTATTAACCTACATGAGAATGAGCTGGGTCCTCATGTGGTGCCTGTTACATAGTAGACATGTAGGTATTTGATGAATGAAGGTGACCGATTTGTGTGCATGTGTTCATTAAGAAAAATAATTAACATGATCCGGCACTTCCTAGTTTAGAAAACTCGATCACAATTTAGTTTGTTCACCAAAGCCCAGGGGATAAGATCAGAAAAGTATTTTTATTCCTATTTTACAGCTGAGGAAACTAAGACTCAGAAATTTGCAGTGATCTCTTAACACCACAATTAGACTTTAGAACACCAGTTTGTTCACACTCTGTTTGCAAAGTCTTTTTGCTTCTCTCATAGTGCCCTGTGCTTTGGGAGAGCGTGTGGATCAAACACAATAAGGATTAGAAGGCCATTTGAGAGCAATTTGGCAATATCGTATAAGATCGAAAGTGCGCAGACTCCATGACCCAGCATCTCTACTTCTAGGTGCATGCCCTGGGGAATCTGGGCACAGGTGCATAAGGACACACAAGCAGAATTTTTACCGCAACAGTGTTCGGTAATAGCAAAATTTGGAAGTAGCTTAATGTTCATGTGTAAGAAAATAAATAAATCAATTATGTTCTCTTCATAAGCTGAAATGTTACACAACAATGAAAGTAGTAGGTCAGCTCTCAGAAATGTGATATTGAGCGAAAAAAGAAGTTATAGAATGTTACGTGTAGCATGATCGCATTTACATAGCATTTTTAAAAAATAAAATACTAGATTACATTTATTTAGATATTATATACCTAGATAAATAGATACCAGATACTCTTTATCCATACACATACTTATGCTAGGTACTATTTATCTCAGATTATATATGTGTATATATATATATAACATATATGTGTTGTAAGATAGAAAAATGTGAACGATAAAAATACATACCGATTTCAGTGCTTCTGGGGAGGAAGGAGGGAGACGAACAAGGAGCACAAAGGGGACTTTCATTTTATCTGTAATGTCTTCTTTTCAGTAAAAATAAGAAACATACATGACAAAATGTTAACATTTGTTCATTTGGGGTTTGGGCACATGGACGTGTTTATTTCGTTCTTTTCTCTTTTTATGTGTTATTTAAGCATTTCAAAAATTTAAAAAAATGTTCATTTGCAGTGAAGCAGTATGGACTACTGAGTAGGAGCATGCGCCTCCAAGAGAGACCAGGTTTCGATGCCAGATCTGCCCACTGAAACGCTGTGAAAGGTCTCCATACTGCAGGATTTCTCATTGCCTTTAACACACCGATGTGTACTGTGAGCTGTCAGGAGAAAAATAGAGCGTTTAGAATTCCCCAAACTTTGACCAAGGAATGAGAGTTTCTTAGAACAGTTTGGTAAATGGCTACTTTTAAAGGTAATCCATACTTAAGGGGTAACTTAATCAGTTGTCTTCAAGCTGGAAAGGGTCACCCTTCATCTCCTCTCTATTTAATAGACTGTGTCTTTCCTACTCCCACTATCTCTGTGATCTCTCTCTTTGTAAAGGCAAGGCTTTGTCTTCCTTTTTCCTCCGTAACAAGTGGCTGTTAAAAAGGCAGATTCTTCTGAGTAGCCCAGAGGGTCATAGAGTTGAGATAGGCTCCGTCAAGAGCAGCAGGGTTCATTTGATGCAGGTATTTTGCAAGGTCTTTTTTAAAAATTCTATTTGCTTTTCAATAAGACAGGCCATTTCCAGCTTCGGGCGATGTGTGGCCACAGCATTAAATCCAATTCCCTCTCGGTTACTGAGAAATCCATTTTCATTTTATTTTGTTCAGTGTTCATGCTTTACATTAGCATGAGGATTTGCTTGGCTTAAGTCTCCCAAAAAATGTCTTAAACTATGGTTTTCCTCAAACCTCTAGGTGGCTTGCCTATTCCTTAGGAATTCCCATCAGAGACAGCTCAGGTGTCCCACCTGTCACACATGATACCATCTCACTATTACCCCTCCAGCTCATCAAATCCTAAATTGATTGTTGGAAGATGGCATTTCTGTGATTTCAATGAATTTGTTTTATTGTATTCAAGGCTTACAGATTTCTGATACAATGCTTATTTTAGTCTTGAGTGTAATTCTCAAACTGGGCCTGGAGCTGTAGCCTGCCAATTGAGAATTAAGGCTTCGATTCCAGGTTCTGCCTCTGACCTTGGTCTCCATTTGACCTTGGTCTCCATTTGACCTTGGGTAAATTCAGATCTCCTGGAGGGCAAGCTGTCCAGACAGAGAACATTTAGCCACGGTTTACCTTGGATTTGAAATGTTTCCCCCACTGATTTATGTCTCTTACATGCTCTCATTTTATATAACCCCAAATAAAGCCTCATTTGTTTCCCTTGGCCTCTTCGAAATCACCAGAGCTGCTTATTCCATATATTCAAGTTTTGCAAAATTCCCCAGGATGTATCCCCTTGTATGTACCAAAGCCAGCTCTGATTTGTCGATTAGTTTACTGATCTTCTGGGCTTCTTCTGGGATTTCAGAACTTGCATTCTCATAATAAAATGTGCCAAAACTGACAGATTGAAAATATATATCTTCTCTTTAGACCAGAAAGGGCCCTGTACTTGCTTGTTTGAAGTTGAGCTCTGAGCTCCAGGTATTTGTGTAATGATCTAGGAGTATGGTGTGAATTATATTAGGGCTTGGAGCTGCAGTGACCCCAGCCAAGTCTTTTCTTCACTGGGGATATATTAACACCCACAAAACGCCAAATCCTTAGTTACAAAAGCCATTATTAAATACTTTGTCTTTTTTAATTAATTCATCTGACCAGGCCAGACAGTGTGTTTATGTTTATGGTATGATAAACATATTGGATTGTGTCACTTTAAAAAAACATGTTTTCATGTGTACCAATCAACGCGCATAAAATTTTCATCAAGCCCATTCCATAACAATTAATTGTTATTGAGGAGACAAGTAAATAATAAAACCCCAGGCTCTGCCTTCTAGGGCCTTCCAGTATGGTTGGAGAAACTTAACTATGAAAGACATTTAGATCACTTATTATTTAGTATTGACATTTGCTGTGAAGAAAACTGTGGAGCTGCTAGACATCTGAAGGCCCAATCTAACTGCTCCTATAGATTGTGGATAACAAAAAATAGTTATACTATGCTATAATCCATTAACAAGCTTTAAACAGTATTATCTGGCATATATGTCTGTGTATTTCTTTTCTTCTGATTTCCTTTATTTAAAAAGAATATTTCTAAATTTAATGACCTGCCTTTAAACAAGTTACCAAATTTTTACTTGTGAGTGAGATTTTTAAAAATTTGTTGAATTTATTGGGGTGACTTTGGTTAATAAAATTATATAAGCTTCAGGTGTACAGTTCTATAACGCATTGTCTATATTCCATTGTGTGTTCACCCAAGCCAAGTCTTCTATCACCATTTATCCCCTATTTACCCTCTTCTACCACCCCATCCCCATTTTCCTCTGGTTTGTATATTTCTGAGTATTTTGGACCATCATGATACCTGCACAACTGTCCATAGGTGATATATGTTCTTGATGCCTTGAAATTTTCCTAAACGTTAGATGAATGACCCAAGATATTGCAAAGGAGGGAAAGAGTGGCGAACATCCTGGCTTTTATCCTTGTAGTCTTTGACCTGATGTCACTCAGTTGGATAATCTGTTCTCTGAAAATTCAAATATATTTGTGCCTTGGCTCTTCTGAAGAAATGCTTCTAAGATTCTTAACATACTGTGAGGGCCTCCATCATCACCACCTTCAAAGACTCCATCCTTGTTCAATTTTGGATGACTTTCTCACTCTAGACCCTAGTGACCAAATTCATTATTGATGTCCTGGCAGGCACATTGCTCACATTCTTCCAGATTAAATAGGATCTAAATGTGATCACTCAGGTTTTGAGTTTGCTTTGAATTGGAGGGAGCATGTTTCTACTTCATGGAGATGGGGGATCTGTACATACTCAAGAATAACAGTAAAGTTAAGAGCATTTTCTATCACCCTTTCCTTCCTGTTGATTTTCTTGAAGCTGTTTTAAATGAAATCTTGGACTGTGTTGAGGAGGTCTATTCCTTACCTCAGATATCAAGGTTTTTACTTAAAAGGGGTATTTCTTGGATAAATGTAATTCAGAATTGTGTATATGCAGTCCAGTGATGTGGAGAATTTCAGATAATGCAAATAGTAAATGATGTTTCCCTTCAATCATCCAACTATTTTAGGTGAATGTGTTAAAAATTTTTGGCTGAAATGTAGACCAAGAACTCACTTCTCCATATTACTTTGTATAAATATGGGGTATATAAAACTTTGTCAAATGTTATTAACCATAAAAAATCCAGCATTAGAGTTTTAATTCATTGTTATCCCAGTTTCCTGTAGAAAGAATTTAGCAAAGCATTTTGTGTCCCTTCTTTACCTCATTATAGTCTCAGAAGCAGCTGCTGTTGCCTTGGCCACAGTACAGCATTTATTTGCTGACTTTGGGACATTTATGTCCAAAGTTGGCTGAGCTGTGGAGATACTGAATGTCTTGGAATACAAGGCTATGAGCCATGGGTCATGGCCTGGGAAGCACCTGTGAACATAACACCCTTACTAGTCTTTAAGCACAGACCCTGGCTTCCCAGTGACCATGGCCTAAACCCCAAGGAGGTTCTGGTGGATTTAAGTGCAATTTGGGTGGGTAGACTAAGGCCTGGCCTTCACTCACAGCTTCCATAAAGCAAAGAATCTCTTCTGGATTCTTTCAAAGATCTAGACACTCACAATCTACACATGCTTATTTGTCTGACTGGCTTTGGGGCTTAATTGGGGAAAGAAGGAATCATCTAGGTTAGATGGACATTTCTGGAAGCCTACATTCTTAAGAGTATTAACCCAAACCCAATCCATTCCCAAGGACTTACTACTAGCACTCATTAGTTCAAGGGAACACTTTTTTCTACGCCCCTTGCCTTGAGAAAATTGCTGTGGTTCCACCTTACATTGTCCTGAGCACTCTGCTAAAGGAGAGAACTCTGACAATGATGCAGTGAGAGCTGTGACTTTATGATTCAAGTCTGTTTCCTTTCAAGTCGTCAGTGGCTCATGATCTGAAATTTCCTCCATCATCTAGTGCCTGCCTACCACTCCTATCTTTCCTCTTACCACTCCTTGCCTTGTACTTTATATTCCAGAAATTCTAAGCCATCTGAAGTCTCCATTTTCTTCAAAACCCATGCTCTTTCTTGTATCTCTGTTTTTGTTTGTGTTCCTTCTACCTGAAATGCCCTCTTCCCAATAACTGCCTATCACCTTGTCCCCTTGGTTCACTGTCTTCGTGTTAAGACCCAACAGAGGTGTTGTTTCCAAAGGAAGACTTCCTTGAGCCTGGTCATTCCAGCCTTACTCCTGTCAGTAGGTGTGCACATACCACATTGTTTCATGCTGTCTCCCTCATTAGACTGTGAGCTCATTTAGAGCAGATACCAAGTCCCTTTTATCTTGATTTTTCAGATGCCTGACTTGGAAACTGGAGCACAGTAGGCACTCAGAATAGATAAATGTTCCTGGGTGGATAGGGGATGACACTTTTTGTCCAAGAGTTTTATTCAGTGGTGGGCAGAGAATAAATGACATCACAATGATAATAATAGTTATGAAATATTATTTCAGAAGTATTTAAATATGCATAACCTTTACAAAAATACCATGAGGTAGATGCTATGATTATACCCATTAAAAGGTAAGGGGATGCTTATGATAATTATAATGATAATAGCAATAAGAAATTAAATTTTTTTTAAAAATATGAGGATGACACAAGAGAGAAGTTAAGTGACTTTCTTAAGGCCACACATAGTTACAAAAAGTAGAGCCTGGGGTTCCTATGCAATGCCAATCATAATACAATGAATTATTGACATCTTATTATTTGGAAGTAGATGTAGAAACTGGCCATGTTGGAGACCAGTTAAAATTCCCCTAAATGCAATTACATTTTAAATTACTCTCCTGGGAAAACTTTAAAAACAGCAGAATCAAGAAATACTTCAGTCTGGGGCTGGCAGTCTGTGTACACATGGACTCCAAAGTCAGGAACAGCTTGCTCATCTGGTCTTTAACTACCAGAAACTTCTATTAACAATGATTGCTGGGAGGAGTTATTGATGCATAATGATGGCTCGAGAGTATTGCTTGGTCATGAAGTGCCTTCTTAATCATCAAAGAAATTTGTAATTATGTTCAGCTTAAGTTTGGTATTAAGTCTGTTTTAATGTCTTTGAAGTCTTTGGCTGTTAGTAGTCTCTGAATAACATAGGTACATTAAACTATCTTAAGTATTTTAATAACCAGAAAACCACCCTAGAGAGATCATTTATCATTTAAAATATGGTTATTTTTTAAAGGATATGTAGGCACTGATCTAATTTCTAAAATGCAAATAC
This sequence comes from Glossophaga mutica, assembly GCA_039655065.1. NCBI lineage: Eukaryota > Metazoa > Chordata > Mammalia > Chiroptera > Phyllostomidae > Glossophaga > Glossophaga mutica. The sequence goes on along the minus strand of CM077304.1, from coordinate 14,976,852 downwards.
ATGAGAAAATAGCAATTCACAGTAGTTTGTGGTTACTATGTACTTTTAATAAATATCATTTGCTCATTAATATTTACCAAGCATCTACCATGTGGACAGGTACTGTGTTTGGTACTGGAATTATAGGCAGGGTCAAAACAGTTATAGTCCCTGCCCTCTATAATGAGGGAATCCATGAAATTTTTTTATGTTAAAAAAAGGAATTCTGGTTTTCAAAGATGGATGCTATCATGGATGTAACTGAGACTCCAACTAAACTAAGCTGCTAAGAACAGAAAAGGAAGAGCAATTTATCTTGGAGACCAAGACAAGAAAGTGTGGTGATTTCTTGGGAATAAACAGGGAGGCAAGAGGAGTATGATCCTGTATGGGAGACATGCTTTAGTCAGATTATTGTGGTTTAGGATGTTTGCACATTACTCTGTAGAGTGAACGGTAAATAGACTTCTGTCTGTGTTCCAATGCATTGGTAGTGTCTGCTTGGAGCACCATTTGGAGAGCTTTATAAAGTCCCTTCTGCATTTCAGAGAAAGTATTGTGAATGATTTTTAATGTCCACTGATGGTGTTGGAGGAGAAGTGACAATTCCAGTGCAATGAATGTATTTGCCACTCCATCTGTGGAATATGGAAAACCATCAGTTAGTCAATCATTCAATAAGTGTTTATTTATTATCTCCTACCACTTGGGTAAAGTACTGCCCATAACCCAGCTTGGTACCCTGGGAAACTAAAGAGGTCTAAATGTCTACTGTCTACGTGTCTATTATAGTTGACATTATCCTTACAATATAGCTATAAAGCAGTATGTCCATCTCATAGTCAGATTGCATTACAGGCTAAAGAAGAAATGAAATTCTAATTTTTCTTTATGCATCAAACTTCAGGACTATTCAAAGGTAATGATGGAGAGTTAGAGACAGCTCTTGCATCATCTCTTAAATGTTTGGTGGCAAGACACAATCACAACATTGGGGAGGGCAGTCAACAGCCTGAAACTAGCATCTGAGCAGGCCATCACTACAGTGCTGGTCAAGCAAAGTGCACACGAAGAGGTGTGGGCTATGGATTAAAATTTTAGGTCTCTAATTCCCTCCTCACTAAGAACCATCAAGTCAAGGATCCAAAGCTTGAATTAGCTCTGGCTGTGGATTGGCAGTTCACTTAGACCACTTGAGAGCTGAGATTTATTTGCTTTAAAGTTTCCTCCAAGACATGTTTAATAGGCAGATGTAAACCTATATGTTCTCATTCCAACAACTCTTGGATCCTTGTGTTCCTTGATGTTTGCACTGCTTTCCCAGGGTGTCTTTAGCAACATAATCTTTACTTTGCTGAAGGAGAAGGGCCTTTGGCTTGTATGTTTTCCCACCACCCTGTCAGTTATTATGTCTGTTTTCTTGAAATGACTTGTTCCAGCTTGTTTATTTATGATGGGCCTTGTGGTCAGCTGTGAGCTTAGTTTGCAGTTTTTTGGTAACATTTATTGTTTTCATCTGATTAAAGAAAAATGCATGCCAATGGTTGAAAAACTGAAAAATACAGGGAGGTATAAAAATGAAAATTCAAATCACTCATAATTCCATCACCCCAGAGTTAATTACTGTTGACATTTTGGAGTATTTTCTTTCAGGCTCTTTTTGTATGCATATATATGGCAAGCATGTCTCCATGTCTTTCTAAACAAAATTTTAATAGCTATATAATTTGGGTTGATTCTGATTTTTTTACCATTGTAACTAACATAGACACCTAAGCCTTTGTCCATATTTTTCATTATTCCTTTAGGAATCGATTCCCATAAAAGAAATGAGAGTCTCCATTGTATAAATATTCGTAATGACTCTAGATACAAATATACCAATTTAAATTCCCACAAGCATGCTAATGCTAGTGTTATTTTACTATGCTCTTGCTACCATTGTATATTATTAATTTCAATTTAATATTATAGTAAAACAAAAATGGTATATTCTTATTTTAAATCCCATCTCTTAAACTACTAGTGAGTTTCATAACCTTTGTTGGGGAAGTGATTCCAAAAGTCCTTATCCTTATTTTTTCCTGCACTTATTTATGTTCCACTGATGTTAAATTTCTGTCTTCCTTAAGTAGGGCCTCTGCACTTCTTTTTTATCCATAAGACATGTTAACTCTCTGCACTGAATGTTTTCTCTTCACTCAATAATGATGTGCTCATAAAATATTTATTGAGAATCTACCATATTATATGCTTCTGAATCTAGAGATAGATGAAAATTGAAGGTCCCTGACATCTAGAATCTCAAAGTCTGTAAACACACATAATGTGAAAATAAAATAGTGTTTTGATGCTAGGCAGTCAATATTTACTGGTTACCATCTACAGGGCAAAAGTAGGTTTACAATTGTGAGTATATGAAACAAAGTTTATTCTTGTATTATTATTTATTATATTATTTTTCATATGAACAACTGCAAACCTACTTTTACCCCGTCCTGTATATGTCATGGAATAGGTTACACATTGAGGATACCAAAAATGAACAAGATGACATAGTTCTTTCCTTTACAAAGCTTAGACTCTTGCTAGCTGTACTGAACAGTATAAATGTTACTGTTACATAGTGGAGTGGAATAAGTTGGTAGCAGCTTAAAGTAGTGGCTAAGGACATGACTCTGAAGCCAGACTGTCCAGATCAAACACTGGCTCAACCACTAATTAACTGTACTTCATGATTATTGTCAGGTAAATGAGCCATTCTATTCTTCAGTTTCCTCATTGGAAAAATAAGGGGAATAACAGCATTGCTTCATAGATTCTTGCAAAACATTTAGAACAAGCCCTAGTACATAGGGAGTACTCAATGCATGTTTTATTTTATTTTAGGAGCTATAATATGTAAAGCACAGTTTGTTATTGGAACGTGTAAGAGGGGCTCCTAATCTACACTTACAGAGCACAAGAGGAGCAAGGAAGCTCCTTTTAGAAGAAGAGAGAGTTAATCTGGAAGATGAGTGGGTAATACGGTGTGTTTGGAAGAGTGCAATGGAGTCCATATGTGTGTAAGGGTACAGTTTTTATGAAAAGGGAATAACTTGTGAAAAGTTCCAAATGACAGACAGTGAATGACTTTCATAGAACTGAAGTTCATAGAAGTAAAGTTCAGTATGACCTGAGATAAGAGTTTGAGGGTCTTTCCATTATCTAATGCTGTATAACAAACCACCTCAAAATTTCAATGCTTTGAAATATAAAAGTTAGGAGAAAAAGAATTTAAATAACTGTGACATTTTCATGAGAAACCACAGATACTAGAAAAGAGTGGAACAACATCTTTAAAGTGCTGAAAGAAAAGAACTATCAACTCAGAATTAGATATCCAGCAAAAATATCCTTCAGGAATGAAAACATAATAAAAGGTTTCTCAGATGAGGAAAATCTGAGAGAATTAGTCACCAGAAGACCTACTCTAAAATAAATGCTAAAATAAGTTTTTCAGAAAGGAAAATTATATCAGAAACTTGAAACTTCAGGAATGAAGAAAGAGCAACAGAAATGGCTAATAGCTGGGTAAAAATAATACACATTTTTTTCTCATCTTAAAATTCTTTAAAAAGTGGTATGAATGTTGAAAGGAAAATTTATAACATTGTCTGATGGAATTCTCAGTATATTTAGATGTAATACACGTGAAAACTGTACATGAAAGAGGAGACTAAAGAGATGTATTTGGTTGTAAGATATATTTTTTTGAAATTGTAAAATATTAACTCTCGGCATACTGTGAAAGACTGTGCATGAGTATTATAATCTATAGAATAACTACTAAAAATAATAGAAAGAGACACATTTAGGAAGCCAATAGAGAAATTGAGATGGAATAATAAAAATATTCAAATAGAAATGGCAAAGAGATAAACAAAAACAACAAGAACAACAAAAAAACTAGAGGGGGCCTATCAAGAAACAATAAACGGAAGACATAAGTCCAACCACATCAATTATTGCATCAAATCCGAATAAATTACAGGTTAGAGATGGATGTAATGAAAAGGTATAACTATATGCTACCCACAAGAAAGTCACACTAAAGATAATGGCATAGATAGGTTAACAGTAAAAGGGTAGAAAATATATTACTATGCAAACACCAATAAAAAGAGAGCTAGAATGACTGTGTTAATATCAAAGTAGCCTCAACATAAGGAAAATGACTAGGGATAAAGAGGAATATTACATAATGAAAAAAAGGTCAATTTGCCAAAAAGACATAATAATAATATGCATACACCAAATAACAGAGTTTTAAAATACGTAAAGCAAAACCAGATGGAATTAAAAAGAAAGGTACAGACAGCATCCCTAAGGTTGATTATTGAATGCTTACTTGTGCCATGCACTGTTCTGGGTACTTGGGATGTACTGTTACATGAAAACACACCTCTTCCATGGGGAACTCATAGTCTTCTAGCTGTGGGGTGGTGGGAAGGCAGGAGACAGACATTACAACTCAAGTCAACACAAGTAGTGTAATATGACAGAGAGTGAGAAGTATTTTATATTAAAAGTGTGGAACAGGATAAGGGGACATCAGAGGCAATTGGGAGGCACAATTTTAGACTGAAGTACAGGGGTTACAGAAGAACTCGTATAAGAAGTAACATTTGAGCAAAGCCTTGGAGATATGGGAAAGCTACCCACAGCTACTTCTTTCCTATCATTAAGATCTAATATATCCTCTCTCCTAGTATACTGATCCTGACTCCATTGTGGTCATTGTACTGCATTTCAAAATAGAATTTCTTTCCTCACTTTCCCAGTTTCTCCTGACTTACTTGGGGAAGCAGGCTTAGGTGCACTTTCCATGTTTCTACAGTATTCGAGCACCCCTCAACTGTAGAACTTGTCTCAGGGGATGTAACTGCTTCTTTTCCTTGTATGTTTTTCAAGTGGACTGAACTCCTTAAGGATTTTAACTGCCCCATTTAATTTTGTATTTCTAGTACCTGCAGCATGCTTGGCTATAATATAGATAGGTGACATATATAAAAGTCATGGATCTATATAGCAAAAAAGGTCTGTTCATAATAAATATGCCTTTATAGAACTGATGAATCTAATATTCTAATGAATTTCTCATTGATAAGGAACTCTGAGATTTGAAATTAGCTCTAATCATGGGATTCGATGGGAGGTGAGAAGTTTGTCTGGTGTCATTATCATCTTTTTGTCCTCTTCATATGTTTTTGCCACTTCTGTGAGAGCAGCTTTGAAAGTGCAGATAAGAAATAGCTTCCAAGTCTATGCTCTTATGCAAAAAGCCCATTGTTGTATATGGATATTGCCACCATTTCTTGGGCAAGAAAGAAAAGGAATATAATAGTTTTGTCTGAGTGCCTGGACTAGTGAAGTCTTAGGCACCTCATAAATGCTTAGTTAGATAAGAGGTGGGCTAGACCAGCCAAAAGTTAGAAACATTTAAAAACTGAAGTAGGCAGTGGGGTGTTTGTTTGTTTATTTGTTTGTTTGTTTTGTGTACTTTTTTTGGTGGAGAGGTCTCAAAATGGACTCTTGGGGAATGATTGAACTACTCAGGACACATAGATTCATCTTTGTGTTTTGACCTTCAGTGATGGATATTTAACAGTGTGATCAAATGACAGCTAGGACACTCATACATACACACACACACACGCATGCATACACACATACTACTGAGGACTGGGGAAGAAAGTATGAGAACAGCATAGCTTGAGTGATGGCTACACAAGTCAGTATACTGAGCAGAGCAACTGGCTGATGACTGATCTGATATCTGTTATCAGAGTATTTTATAGCTTTTGAGAACTATCTCTGAGGAATTCAGGAAAGGCCAAAAACACATTTCTCACAGAGAAGGAGATTTGTACGCCCTGAGCATGCCCTGAGCATCGTCTGACTCTAGTCAGAGTCCCAAAGGTATGAAAAAGTATGGATGAATGAAAGATCTTGGAGTTCCACATAAAATGATTCTTCTGAACAATGGTCCAAGGAATTAGTTCCAAGAAGAATATTGGAATACTGGTTCTTGTGACCTTAATGAGTTTCCACATCAGCACTGCATCAGCAATAAAAATATCCATTTGTTCAATCAAGAAATTCATACTGACCGCTCTGTGTTACCAGGCACAAGGGACTAGGAAACACAGCGATGAAGAAAACACATCCCTGTCTTCTTGGAACTTACCTAACTGATGACTTACAATATAAGTCATCAGTAGAAAGTGCTAGGAGTCAGCATAGTGCTTTGGGAGCACCATATGTGGCAACCACCTTTGTGTCAGGGAGCCAGGGAAAAGTTAAGAGAGAAGGCAGCCCACAAGCTGTGTCCTGAAGAATGAGTATGGTTGGCCAAGTGAAAAAAAAGTGGCGAGAATGTTGGGAATGGCGTTCTAAGCTGCCTCTGCCCGAGTGCACAAAATGGTGAAAAGTCCGATCCTGGTCAAAGAGTGATATGATATTAATGATGTCTTAAGACAAATGTGTGGGGAAAGGAAAGCAGAATGGGAAAGAACAATGGAATCTGGGATCCAAGGGGGTGGAAGGTATGACTAAGGAAGTTATATTTTAACAACCAAGGAGGTTGGAGCTGTAAATGCTTTTGAGGCATTCCCATAATGACAATTACCAGTTATTGAGCACTATCTTTCTAAGCTGGGACAGAGTTAGCTATGCAGGTGGAAGAGTGGAACAGACACAGGGAAAGGAGGGTGGTGTATGGGTCAACAAGTACAGCAGGAGGGACAGGAAGGGGCATTATGGGGCAGTTGTAGGGAATGAACCTGGGGTTCTACTTCTGTAAAACTTTCATGTAATCCTATAATCCTGCCAGGGGAGCAAGTTCCATTTCCTTTGAAAAGGAACTTGCATCTGATACCTGGCAATCCTCAGAAATCCTTAACTCTGATGGGGGTGGGGAGTGGTGGAGGTAAGAAAACAACAAACAATAAATGCTCTGATCCTTTCATTAGTGTATTTTACTCTCTGGTATGGATCTCAACTGATGCATCCTAATGGTGACAGAAGCCAGTCTTGTGTGTCCCTACCCACCCCGCTCCCGTTCTGCCAGAGGGAAGGAAGGAGGGCAGGAATCACTAAGGATGGTATTTCTTCTGCTGTGGTCAGAGGGATGCTGGGAATCCTTGGGTTACAAGAGTTTTTGTTTCTTTCATTCTTTACAACGGGTAAAACTATTTTACCCGTTGTAAAGAAAAATATCATTTTTAATTGACAAATTAAGTTTGCTAATTGAATAAGAGTTTTCTCAAGTCAGAATTTTAAAAACTCAAGCTCATAGATTCTAAGGGTCCTAAAATAAATTAGTGGCTATCAGAGAGAATTTTTCCTTTAAAAGAGTAGTCAGAAAACTATGGCCCACAGATTATATCCATCTCTCCACCTACTTTTATAAATTCAATTGTATTGGAGCTCAACCACACCCATTTGTGCACGCATTGCCTGTGATTACTTTCTGGCTATAAAGACAGAACGTGTAGCTTACGGCACTTAAAATCATTACTATGTGTCCCTTTACAGAAAAATAAGCCAATCCCTGCTTTCAAAGATGCTTTGCCTCCCTCAAGTTTCAGCAACGCTAATCTAGGCATCAGATGCTTATTAACTAATTACAGTTATGTAGTTCTCAAGGGGGAGGTCTGGCATTCAGTGCAGGCTTTGGGACCTTCAGATTTTGTCACATCAGGCTCTGCCATTTATTAGCCACCTCACCTGTGTTTTCTTACCTATAAAATAGAGGCAATAAAGTATCTTCTTCATGGTAAAAGCCCATGATTATTCATCACTTAGGTTTGGTTATTTGTGGATTGATTCCTGGACACGGGAGTTCCAAGGCTGCCTGGGCTCTTTCAGACTTTGAACCAAAGCAACCCAGGATTGTACAAATTTATTAGACACCAGATAATGCACAATAGCAAGATTTTACTGTTTTTAATGTCTGGCACAGAAAAAGAAGTCAAACATCATAAATCACAGTTTCATCTACTACTATTATTATCTCTAAGATCTGCTTCTCCTGGTATAAGAATCTCTTACTATGTAAACTCTCATTACTCAAATAATTATTTTTTTAAAAACCCACCAGCATCAGCATATTACATATGCCAGAAAAATTTCTGAAGTTACATGATTATAGGTGAGAGAGCATGCAGAAGATTTTGTGGTTGTATGTCAGCTGTCCTAATATAATTGCACCTCATTATTTCAACATCTTATGCATTATTACTGTCATCTTCACCTCATTAAGTGATGTGTCTCCTAAAACAATGAAAATGCCTGCAAAGAAAGTTGGTGGCCCTGAGATGCTCTGGAAAGTCCATTCATTGGAAGAAAGATTGGAAGGTGTAAAATATATTGGGAGAGGTGACTGCATTAAAAATGTATGTTCATCATAATTTTGTTCTCATCTACTGTGCATACATTTTATTTTCTATGCATAAGAAAAGAGATAATTTATTAAAGTACTGGTGGCTTATTTATGCAGAAATTCTTAGTAGACTGCAATATGGCTGCTTAATGACATTTCAGGATATTGTTTGGGTTTTAATAAAAGAATGATACAAATGTATTATTTTTATTATTATTCCTTTTAATAGAAGAGGCCTATAGGTTTCCACTCCCTGAACATTTGCTATCCAGCAGGTTTGTAGGAAAGGGTTAAATTTAGGTGAAGAAATGGGCTTATACTCTCCTTTTGGGAACTAAATTCCTATCTTGTTCTCCAGAGTTAGCCTCCCTCTTGCTCCCCTACCCGCCCTTCGGTCCTGCGTTATTGCCAATCGCCTCCCAAGAACTGGAATCATTGTCTCTGGTGGGTGGCCTCTGCTCTCTGGGTGCCAGCTGCCTCTGCCTGTCTGCCTGGGTTTCCTGGCATAGCTCACTCTCGTATTCTGCTAATTCTTCTTTCCTGTTCTAAATGTGTCCCCTTTGAAGCTGTGCATGCCTAGGCATGTCTCATCTTTTAGTTAAGCAAGTTCAAGCATTCATTGTTCCTAACATCCCCTTTCAATATGTTCCTCGCATGTGCCTAGCTCATGCTGTGCCTTGCATGAAGCTCTCTGATGCCCTTTGCTTTACCGACCCACCACCCATTGTCTGTTGCCATTCTTTCAAAGTGCTGCCCATGGAACTCCCTCATAACTCCTACACCTGCACCTGTTCTCCTACACTCGCCCCTCTTAGCTGATGATTCTGATTCCAGATCCTTGCTTTTTGACTGTCTGTACCACCAGCTTCAATGAGCAGAGCAATACCTACCCATGTTCAGACACAGACCAGGCTACCCTTTTGGCACTTGTTTACTTCTGTTGCCCCATGTTGGTTCATTGTAATTTGATTTGTCATATATAAACTGTTGGAAAGAGAAACAGTTTACATGGTGTGATGTGACTCTAGCCTGTATTTCTGCAATAATAAGCCATATGCAATGAACTCCAGCAAAAGTCAGCCCAGTGGTGGAGCTCAATCACACAAAGAGTTTGTGACACGTGGAAGTTGGAGATTTCTAGCTTTTCCTTTCTAATCACTGGATATGTGACCTCTCTGAACCTCAGTTTCCTCCTGTTTAAAGGGATATAATACCTTGGAAGGTCATTATGAAGATGTAAAATCCTAACATATGGTCTTACCTCAGTGATTACACAAGACCAAGTAACCATGTCTATGTCTTCCACTGGCCCCAGGAATTTTTTTGTAGCTCTTACTTTCTATAGCTGCAATGGGACCCGGATTTGTAGAGGTGCCCTGTTATTCTACCTTGGCGTTCCAGAAGTGAGACATTGGAGCACAGCGATGTCTCTGAACTAAAGCTTATTCAGATGCAGGGGAAGACCAGCCCTACACCCCTTACCCAGGCTCCTTCCGCCAAGAAGAACCTTTCCTTCCTATCTATTCTCCCCAGTGGGCTCTCCCTTTTCCAATGGTGAATAGGCATATGGCTTGAAACAAACACTTTATTCCAGCTATTCCCTGGCTGGCCATCTTATCTTTCCAACAAGAAAGAGTTTTTTGTTGTTACGGTTTTTATTGCCTTTTCACATGGGTAAGAAACCATGAACTTATAGGAAAAAATCAGAATTAAAGTAATGAAATCTAATTTTTCCAGGATCTACTCCTTTACTAATCATGCCATCCTTGAAAGTAATTTTACTTCTCTGTATATCATTTTCCATGACTCCCAGATTTTGAAAGTTGAAGAACTCTATACAATTCCTAATTACTAAAAGTTATTTCTCTTCATTGGCTTCAGAGCCTGACACAGTCCTAAAGAAGGTAGAAACTCAATATTATTCTTGGTAGATGAATTGAATAAAACCTATGGTGTTCATTCGTATTTATTGAATTCATCTTGACTTTCCAAGATTAATAGGTTAACTGGGGATGGAGATCAATATGTGAAAAATGTGCCAAATGGAAGGAACCCTCTCTATTCATCTGAAATATTGTTCTGGCTCTTTTCCTGTCCACACACACGTTCCTAAAAGTGAGTGAGGCCTTTAGCTTCTTTCCTTCTCATAGTAGCTGTTCACCACTTGATGTTTTAGCATGCTGAAGATTTGAAGGGTTGAGGATGGTTTTCCAAGTGGCATGGACCATGTGAGCCTTTTCAGTGAGCTCAGTGGGTGCAAACTTCATCTGCCTTGGGTCCTTACGTGACAGAGTCCCCAAAAGACTAACCTCTCCAGAGGGGCCATACCACTTTCCCGGAGCCCATGTCATTCCTCTTTAACTTATAGCTGACTCTGCACCCACTGGGCCTCTTTCCTCATCAGTTCCCCCAATCTTTCTCCATTTACCACACCACTGGTGGTCTGGGGTGTGTGGCCCAGATGTTCTCCCCAAGCCATTAGAAGATTATTTTTCAAGTGCCTTCACAGAGCAGATGTTCCCTTTCTTCCACTCCCCAACCCCGTCCCCAATTGCTAAAAGCTTTCTCTGCCCCAGAGAGCACATCATGTTGCATTGCTGCTGTGTGTTTGATCAGGAAAGTACGAGCAGGAACAAGAGAATCCCACACTGACGACTGTTTGGCAGGCAGCTCCTGGGTGTGTGTGTGTGCTCCTCCCCCCTTTGTTCCTGTTATAGTTGTGAGCAGATGTTCTCAACGGGCCAACTGGCTGTTCTTTCGTTGGCCCTTTACCCCAATGCTTCAGCCCATTCGCCTGCTTTGGGCTGACCACAATTTGCCCAAGACTCTACTATCTTTCATTGTTTAGATAAAACCACCTTTTTTACTTTATCCAGAGTTTAGCTTGGTCAGCTTGGGAAATCTCTGTTCAGTAGTGTTTGCTCCTAAGCCTCTACTTCAGTTATAGGTTGCTCCCTACCTTTTGTCTCATTCGAGTCTATTATTTTATCTAGAGTCTGTTATTTTACCTTTGCTCCCCTCTTATCCCACCTCTCATCCTAGTCTCTAGTCCCACTGAACCACTGCGGACCAGCCATGCCCTCTCTCACCTCTAAGCCTTTATGTGCTCTTTCCCTATTTTCTGGAACATTCTCCTTTCTTCTTTTCCTCCTTTCCTGGCCAATTGCTATTCATCCTTTAGATCTTTGCTCAAGCATGACTTTGTCTTTGACCTCCACATGCCAAACATGAGTTCCCATTGAGCTCTTGTGTTAATTCCAACCCAGTCCTTATTTCTCTGTACTGCACTTGTTTTTTTACTTGTCTCTCCATTTTGTTGTTAACTTATTCTAGAAATCTAAGCATGTACATTTTGACAGGATCAAACAAGAGGGTTAAAAGAGATTACACACTCCTTTTCTCTGCCTTCTTCTGACAGTGGTCTTTGAGCACCTACTCTGCGTTAAACACTCATTTAGATCTTGGAGTCATAAAGTCCAGGGAGGGATCGTCCCTTCCCTCAACCAGGTAATTCCCATGTGGAAAACTGACCCTCATACAACTGAAGTAACCCTGAAGGCCGAACCCACAAGGAATATGGAAAAGACAGGTTAGTGGTGAAAATAAATCAGGAAGTAAGAAATGGTTTAAAGGAGGGATTGGCAAGCTACTGCCCACCAGCCAAATCCAGCCTGCTTCCCGCTCTGTAAATAAAGTGTTATGCAGTCACATCCATTCATTTACATATTGTGTATGACTTCTTTCATGTTACAATGACAGAGTGAAGTATTTGTGACAGAAACTATAAATATACCCTCAATGCCTAAAATATTTACTCTCTAGCTTTTTATAAAGTATGCTGCCCTCTGATTTAGAGCATGATTAATAAAAGCTGCAAGTAAAATTTTGAAAAAAAATCATAAACAATGAAATTCCTCAGATTTTAAAATGTATTATAGAGCTACTGTAATCAAAATAGTATGGTAGTGGTTTGCCAAAGGCAAATAACTTACCAGGAAGATAATAAGCAGTTCAAAATAAATTATATACATAGAAATTTAATATATGGTGAAGATAATATCTCGGTTCTCAGGAATGTAACTTAGTTAAAAAACAATGTTGGAATAATTAGTTATTCATTAAAAAATATTTCCACTAGATTTTTAACATTCCTCACCAACCTCCCCTTTCCCCAACATAAGCAAATATATCATCAATTTGTGGTCAACAATTATTTCTTTTGTTACTATTGTTTCTTGTTTCCCAGTCTTTAGGTTCAATTTCTCACTGCTGCATTACAGCCTTCAGTAAATATTCTTGTTAAGGTATGTAACTAGTACATTTTTTTACATGTAAAAATTCTTTGTTTTACTTATACTCTTGAATAATAGTTTAGCTAAATATAGAGTTCTCCTATTAGATCGTTTTGTTCATCACTTTGGAGACATTATTTCACTGTCTTCTGACAAATTTGGTGCTGATGAGAAGTTTTCTGTAAATCTAATTATAGAACTCATTCATCTGTTGAATGGGTAATAGAATATTAGGCACATGAGATTTTCCTGTATATAGCGAATGGGAAATTGGAGAAGAGGATTTAAGGGTCCAAAGATTCATATTAACTCTATCAGGGATTTTAGAGGATAGTATTTCCAAGATATCCCAATAATAATCTGGCCTAGTGATTTAAAGAAGAAGCACTAGAACCAGACAGACCTCAGTCAGTTTAAAGTCTGATTCTGCTATTATTAGCCAGTATGAACTTAGATTTTTAACATTCCCTGATCTCTTACCTTAAAAAAATGCATATAACAACAGCACCGACCTTATAGAATCATGGCTGAAAGAAACGAGGCAACACATGTCAAGCTCTTAGCATAGCGTGTGGCATGTGACAAGTCAGTTACAGAGGTTGGCTGTTATTATCATCTACTGATTTCTGGCTCACAAAAGGCAAATTTCATCCTTAGTGTTAGTTTTTTTAGACTACAGATCTAGTATAACCAAGGTAAACATGGTGAACCCAAGGTAACCAACAAGCCCAAGCTTTCATTGTAATCTGTACCCACAGCACAGGCTTTCTTTGCACTTTTGACTATTTACTATTAACTCTGTCACAGGATTTTCTGAGAACTGCTGTTCAGCTAAGGTCAAATTCTAATCGGTGTTACGCAATTAAGAAGTCCCATGCTCTTCAAATTAGGAAAGCCAGTTTTAATTGCTTTTAGTCTGTCAGCCGTCCTCATCTTTGCCAATTTCCTGGCTTCTACCACTTCTGTGTCATCCACTGAAAACATCTGTCCACCCAATTGAAGAAAACAATCTTCACCGAGTAGGAAAATGTTAATTGCACTGGTGCCGAAGATTAATGGATTGCTTCTACACTGTGTTTCCCCTCAAAGTATTCCAAGCCCGAACTAATAGCTCCATACATTTTGACCAAAGATATACAGTTGGCTGCAGGACTTTATTAGACCATGAAGTCACCCTGTAATTCTAAGCATCTTAAAGGAGCATTATTATGTAATTTGTCTCTTAGATGTCACAATACCCATTCACTCAGAAGCAGAAATAACAATTTGTTTCTTTTCCTCCCCATCATAGTAGCTGTCATCAACGAATCATGGTAGTTACAAAACAATTGGAGAGTTATTTCTGTCAAGTATGGAAATTGAGTAGGCAATGCAAAATAAATCCTTTGGGGGGAGTTAATTTTTTTTTGCAGTTAAAATATATGACATAGTTTCGAATTGATTTGGGGAATAGAAAAATGTAGCCGGGAGCACAGTGAAGGGATAAAGTCATTTCACTTTTATTTTTTTGGACTGGTTTCTGCACAACTGACTTTGTTCGATCCTTTTGATTACTTTAACCTGTTGCATTAGATCAGAAAACCTCCTCTTCCTCATTCTCCTGGAATTTACACATACTCCCACTCCACCAAACTGTATGCTGACTTTCCACCTGTAGACTAGACTTTTAAAAACACTGCTGTAGTCTGCTGTGGTCTTCTGGTCAGTGGAGTTTCCGGTTGTCAGAACCGGAAACTCCAACTTTCAACCTATATTACATGTTCAACTTTCAACCTATATTACATGTTCAAACAAATTTGATTAAAGTTTACCTTTTTACTATTGAATGCTGCTATTGTTGCTTGGGTTTTGTTTATTTGATTTGCTTTGTTTATTGATCTACAAATAAGTCTCAAATTTTAATGCGCCGCAAAATCTCTCAAGACAGTTTTTCAAAATGAGTATTCCCAACCCATTCCTGTAAGTTCTAATTCAGCAAACCTGGAAGCACCTCTGACTTTAATGCCTTTAGTCTTTAGGCAACACTGAGAAACATCACTTTTCTTGGTGTTCACCCAGAGATTGGATCATTTTTTTTCTTTGTTGACTCTTTCTCAGTATAACACACAAAAAACTAAAGAGCGTGAACATGAATTTTCTTTTTCTTCCTTTTTCAAAGCTTCCTTCAGAGCAAAAACATCCAGAAATTTATACTTCATTTGGGTCCTTATCACTGATGGACACACCCCTTCTCACAGCCTTCTGCCTTTGAGGCTTCTCTGCTATCGTTGCTGTTAGCTAATGAGGGACTCACTGCTGTCCCTCCACCCTCCTGAGAGCCCCCTTCCTTTCCACACTCTGAGATTTTCGGCAGGCTTAGCCGCTGCAGCCTGACTAGGTGCTTATGCTGCCATGTTATGAATACTCGACACGCTGGCAACATGCCAGCACCACACCCTTCATGATTGCAAAACTCTTCTGTACAGGATCAGACGGTAAATCTCTCAGGCTTTGTGGGCCGTACATTCATCTCTGCTGCTGTAGTGCGAAAGCGACCATGGACAATACCGTCTATATGAACAGTCATGGCTGCGAAGTGCTTATGGCAGTAGCCCCCATAAGAGAGGGGTTCTAGAGCTTCAGAATTGTTTGAAATTGAGGGAACAGGGATAGCCTTTTGTGTCCCTACAGTGACCAGTCTTGGAGTTTGGCTTCCGCTACAGAGGAATGTGTAGGGTTGAAGCAACTCCTTAACAGAGAATAATCTCTAGGGAGAGATGAATCCATGGACCATTGGCAGATGATGCTCCTGGAAGGTGTAAGAAAGAGTGCCTCAGTCCTGAGGGGGGATTCAGGGAGGTCAACATACACTTCACCTTTCGAGATACTGGATTCTTTCATCTCTAATAAGTTCTCCCCACGTAGGAACAGCCCATGTCAAGATTCTGGTTTGCCTCTTATCTTGGGAAAACTTACAAAAGGAAGATTAGTGGAATAAAACTATAAAGCCTTCTGCTTAGCTAGTGTCGACGCGACAGCTACACTTAACATCTCCTTCCTCTACTATCCCATTCTGAGTTTTCCTCACTTAGCGCTTTCGCTAGTAGAGGTGGCTAATCCAAAGGGGTGACTCAGACCATCTTCTCTGAGGGGTCTGATACTCTGGTCACCATGTGCTTTTCATATTTTGGCTGCATTCTCCATCCATTTAGTGACAAAATTGGACAGGGAAGTACAAAGTGATGCTCCAGCGGACCAACAAGGTGCCAAACATATTCTTCCTTTTCCCATTGTATAATTGCAGCTCTAGCTCCTCTTTATAGTCAAGACAATTGTCCCTGATGGTATGTTGACTTCTTTTTTTGACTGTAGTTCTTTTGGTACCAGAGACTAAAGTGACTAGGTGGCAGCCATGATTTAAAGTTTAATGGGATTCAAGCTATGTCCCCCGGTGGGAGCTTTCTAATTCTGGGAACAGACTTCTCTAGACCTGAACAACCTAACATTAGAGTGTTAAAAAGTACAAGTTCCCTAAAGGGGTCAGTGGGAATGACAGTATGGGGAGTCACTCCTTTTTTCTTGGTTCCTAGACCCATATATTTTACCTCTTAAAAACATAGTGACATATAATTATTTTTGATTTAAGGAGGACACTACATCCTGGAAGCTGGCAGTCCATACTTACAGGGTATCATCTCCAAGCTGGTACCTCAGCTATACCTTCCAAAAGCCTCCCACTGCTGTATTAGGTTGGTAGCTTATGGGAGGTATAATGTATTACAAACCAGGGAATCTCACAGTCATGTGCCCAATGACACATACCTCCTGTATTTTATAGTGAGTCTTTTTATCTAATAGATGATGTTGGTGGACCAAATAATCTTTAAGCCCTCTGATAGCAGTGCTTACTGAGGTTGTGTGGGTAGGAAAGGTAACCCCATGCTTGGAATATGTGTTAATTCTAGTCAGAATGAATTGCCGCCCTTTCCATGGTGAAAGGAGTCCAATGTAGTTGACTTGTCACCGAGTGAGTGTCTGTTATCCTTAAGAGATGGTGTCATATTGAGAGTGTTATGTATGTCATATTGAGTGTCTGTTGTTAGCAGGTTGGACATTTAATAATGGTAGTAGCTAAATCATGTGAAGTATGTGAGCTCAAGTTTATCTGCAGCTTTTATACCTGCAACCATAGCTACTCTATTCGTGTGCTTATTATGCCATCCCTGGAGTGGCCAGTAACTAAGGTCAGCTGGCTGAGTCATTCTGTTTACTTGGTTGGGCCATTAGTGTGTGTTCTACATGGATACTTTCTGGTGGGCTTTAACATATGATATAAATTATTTTAATTTTGTGCTCACTTCTATAAATTAGTCCATGTATTTCTTCTTTAGATTGTCTTGTCTTTGATATTTTAGATATTCTTTTTCTAGGTCTTAGATGAACCAGACAAGCTATTTACCACTATCAATTAATCCGTAAATAACCTTTTCTCAATTTACCTCTCTTCCCACATGAAATGGATGATCAAGTGTGCTACCTGAAGTTCCACCCATTGGGGAAATATTCTTTCACCATTGTCTTTTAGGGCCACCCCTGAGTAGCTATTATACAGCAGCAATCATTTTTGGCTTGCACCCACATACTGAGTTGATTCAAACATGAACCTAATTTGGCATATTTTTCTTCCTCCATCACTTGGTCAAAAGGGACTAACACACGGGCACAGGTGTGAACTGAGGGAACGCATTGGTGCAATTGATGATGGCCAATTCCTGAGAAGGTCTCAGAATAAGCCATCAGCAGCCACACTTCCAGGAACTGGGGGAATCCTGGGCAGTACTATAGCATTCCCTACACCATTATCCCCACCAAACCTTCTTTTCCTTCACTCTTTTTCTTTTGATGGCACCACCACCCACCTACGTAATGAAGTTGTAAAGTGTAAGTCATTCTTGACTCCTTCTCCATAATTCTGCCCCTCCATCCTAAATACACTCAGTCACCAATTGGTGATTGCTATATCTCTAAATATTTAAAAACTCTGTCCCTTCCTTGCTGTTTCTGGTTTAAGCATTTTGAAAGTTCAAGTGTGGACATCAGAAAATCCACTCCAGCTTCAATGTAGAGAGCAGGTTAATGGGAACAACACTGACAATAGAAAAAATTTAGGAGACTAATGCCAGGAGAGAGATAGTAGAATCTTAAAAATTGTTGTAGGCTGAAATGAAGAGTCTATGATCCAATAATATTAGTAAGGCAGACTTGACACCTTGAGGGAGCGTGGCAGAGAAATACAGAACATCTTCTAGGTGTCAACCTAAACAAGGGAGAGAAGGAAAATGATATTTGTTGAATTAAAAGATGTTGTGCTAATAATATATGTGGTGATCTGGAACTTAGTAGACTTATATATTTATGTTTTACTCATTTTAAAACTTAACTGATTTGGCTTTGAATCTCTGTATCTACCTGTCTTTAGCTAAAAAAAAGAAAGATGTTCCATATGGCTGTGAATAAGTATCAATCTTGCAGATCTTTAGTTATACATTCTGAACTTTCTTATTTAATTTTGTATCTGTAGAACCTAACCAGTACCTGGCACATGATCGACTCACAGCAATTATTTGTAAAACTGAATTAAACCATTCTCTAAAACAAATCAATCCATTATTTAATTAAATTGTTAAATAACCATTTGCTAGCAATACCTTAACCTTCCATGAACCATACATAAGTGAGTAGGAAGTGGGGTAGGACATAGTGACTAGGGTAACATTTAGTTCATATTTACCTCCACCTTTCACCACAATTTTGGGTTGGAATAAACTCTGAAAATTGAGGGTGAAATCTTAATAATATTAAAGTAATCATTTGGATTACTTGGAAATTAGCTTGGATAATTCATCATTGTACAGGACATGGTCAGAAAAGACAAAGGGAAATGGAATTTGTCCACAACAGTTCCTAATAATTTTCCTTAACTTACTTAATAGCACTGCTTGAGTAGAGCCATGGAATGTTAGAGTTGGAAAGGGCCTTAGAGACCGTAAAATCCAATCTTTTCCTTTTTCAAATGAGGACAATGAGAATTAGTAAGGCTAAGCAAAGTTGCCCAATGTTTCACAGCTAATCAGTAATAGAGTGAGACCTAGAGGCCAGTGCTCTGTCTTGGTCAGAAAGCATCAATTGAATGACTAATGTTTTTCAGACACTTGGTTAATTTCTGGTGCTGCAGAATCAATCCCCCGACCTCTAGTTTTCTGTCTTATAGGAGAAAGATGCATAATAAGATTTTAACACCACCAATTAAGTGTTAGGATATATAGATGTAGCCGTATCTAATAGTTAACATTTGTTGAGCAACTTACTATGATCAGGATTTTGCTGATCACATTAGATACCTTTGTTCGTTTAATCTTCTCACCAATTGCTTTATCTATTAATCCCTTTCCACCTTCAAGCTGTGAATGAGACTGGAAATATAAACTGGGGAGATATTTTTCAAACCAAAATTCGTGTTCAGGTTGTTCCTGTTAACCCTAAGTCTGGAGATATCTAGCACACAGTTATGGGAGATACAAGGTCCTTTTGCTCCTGTGGATAGGGCTATTAGGGAATAATGAAAACAGTTCTGGGAACCTTAAAGAACCAGTAGAGAAAAATCTGCGATAATCTCACAGATGGAGGGGCAGCTCACCATGCGAGTTATGATTTCTGTGGGGATTATATAGGAGCATTATAAGACCATAATGTTATGTTTAAAGCTGGTGGTGAGAGGCCTTTTAAGGTTTACAAGGCACACAGCAGAGTGTTGGTTGGAGTTCCTGACACCTAAGCCATGAACATGGCTTTTACTGCTTCATGGGGATCGACTGCTAAAAACCTATGACAACATCCATTTACATTTTGACAGTTCCCCAACCACATCGTGCTCATGCCTTCAAATGATTTACAGGAAAGCTGGACAATTGGCTGTTAAAAGCAAGCCATTTGAATGAAAACAGAATAAAAAAGCCAAGATTTACTTTAAAATTTTACTGATCCACATGGGGACAATGTGTTTCCTGTCTCCTCAACCATTCCAGTGAGATAATGTCATCTCAAACAAGAAAGGCTCAAGTGGTTGCTACGTAACAGTTTGCATTTTTTAAGCACTTATCTCCCTAAAACTTTTACCAACAGAACAAACTTATTATATAATTTGATAAGAGTGCCGTTTTTGAGAATTCTTATTATAAACTTCCCCCTTATCCACTTGATCATTTATTATTTGCCAAACACTAGGTCCTAGGAGAAAAAAAAAACAAGGAGAATTGATCATGTTTCTGAACTTGAAGGAGATTATATTCTAATTGTCAAGATGCTTGGGTATAGAAAACAAATAAGTACAATGATTCTGGTACTGAGTAAAATAATGAGAAGTGAAAATGAGGTTGTGAAGTAGAAGTTTGTATGTGTTTGGGGCAAGTGGGTGGGTGTTTTCACTACGAAAATTAGGGAGGACTTCTCAGTAACTAACATCCTAATAGAGAGAAGGGTAGTGCTTTACAGGGTAGTCCAAGTAGAAAATAGAGCAAATGCAAAAATTCTAAGACAAGAAGCAGGAAAGCATTATTTGCCTTTTAGTGTTTATGGTGTTGGATCCTTTTTCAATAATACGTATTTTGAAGACCTAAAGATTAGTTTTGACATAATTGTGATATTCAGAAAGAACTCACATACAACCAGAAAGAAAACGAGGGTCACTGAGATGTGGTCATGGGGGATGGGAGAGAGGGGAACTGAGTGGAATGAGAGCAGCCAAAAGCTACATTATGGAGGGTCTTGAGGACTGTCGGAGCAATTTATATTTCACTCTAACTTCACTGAGAAACTATCAGAAAGCTTGAGCAAAGAAGACACAATCTGAATTCTTTTGCAGATTTCACACTGCCACTGTGGGAATGCGGTGGGATGGCAATGGAAGGTCACGGAAGCCACTGAAAAGACAGATGGACATCTTCAGGTAAGAGATAGTTGGTAGAATCATTAACACTCGTCAAGGCCCAATTTAGAGGTTATTTCCGTAGTGAAACTTTTTCCGGACACTGTCTCTTCCTCCCACAGGCAGATAACAACATTCTTTTCTCGGTGCTCCCATGCCTTCTGCGCATGCCTCTCTTGGGAAGCGATCCGTTGGGTCATGGTTAGTGATGTGGTTGCTTGCATGTCTCCATGTAAATTTACCAGTTATTACAAAAACAGAAATTGTGTGTTATCCATCTGGTCTCCCAATTTTTAATAGTGGGCCTGATTCATAATAAGCACTCTTGCTAGCAACTGTCTTAAAATAATAAATGTGCGAATGAATGAATGAACAAATGAATAAAGTGGCACTGTGCTCAGTATTCTACAGGCATAATCCTGTAGCTGATTATTGAGGGAAGTCTTTTATTAATTTAATTCATGGCAAAAGAAAGTGACTTACAAAGTATGCAGGTAGGTAGGTTTCCTAAAGGTAGAATTTTGTCTGAGGGATAATAAGCCAAATAACTTTTAAATCTCTGTTTTATGGGGTAACTATTAAGTTACAAAGAACCAAAGTAGAACATACTCATCTAACTAGCTGCCATTTTTTAAAAAGAATTTATTTATTTATGTTTAGAGAGGGAAAGAGAAGGAGAAAGAGAGAGAGAACATCAATGGTTGCCTCTTGCATGTGCCCCAACTGGGAACCAGGCCCACAACCCGGACCCTGAATGGGAATCAAACCAGCAACCTTTTGCTTTGTAGGATGATGCTCAACCAACAGAGCCACGCCAGTCAGGGCCAGTCAGGGCTAACTAGCTGCCATCTCGTCATCGGTCATTTGGGTGTCCTGCCACAGTTTCAGAGATGCTTCCAAGGACTCTCAAGGTGAATGGACTGTCCAGTGATGAAGGTGGTTAAGACTCAAACCCAGAATTCTCAAAATTTCCAACTGAATCAGTTTTTGCAATAGGGGTGCTGGCCAATTCATGGCCTATTCTAATTCTGGTCATTTTTGACAGTATTTAAAAAAATAAATCTTTTTATGTCTAAAATTTCCATGTCCCCTCTTCTGAAAGTAGACAAAATTCAAGGGTTGGAGTTAAGCAGTTCTCGGTTAGAGTTACAGTTCTCTGGACATGTGGTCTTGTGCAAACCACTTCACATCACTGAGACTCATTGCTTCATCTGCAAAGTGAGAATAGTGGCTACCTTTTGCATTCCTGAGTGGACTGAATGAACTAATGACTTGACGATAGCCTGGCATATGGGAGATTCCTAATGAGCGGAGTATCCCTACTCTGCTCCCACCATTATATATCATGGAAATCTCCACTTACCTCCCAAACATGAGTATTCCATGGATACATTTGCAGCTCCTTCCTGAGCATGGGAGACAGTATGGTTTAATGGAAAGGCACTGGGTTAGAAACTGAGAAACCTAGCTTGTAGCTCTGGCTCTGAACCAACTGCTAATCCACTTTGAAACTTTGAGTTAGTCACTACCTATTTGGGTTTATTTAATTTTTAAAAAAGAAGTATTTTAGAATGGATTATCTCCAAAACGTCTTTGACCTTAACAACTTTCTGCTTTTATGAAAACAGTGTCTAACAGAGCAAGCCGGCTAAAGCAGGGATCCCCAACCCCTGGGCTATGGACTGGGACAGGTCCGTGGCCTGGTAGGAACTGTGCTGTATAGCAGGGGGTCAGCAGTGAGCACTGGGCGAGCGAGTGAAACTTCATCTGTGTTTACAGCTGCTCCCCATCACTTGCATTACTGCCTGAGCTCCACCTCCTGTCAGATCAGCGGTGGCATCAGATTGTTAGATTCTTATAGGAGTGTGAATCCTACTGTGAACTGTGTAGGCAAGGGATCTAGGTTGCTCAGTCCTTATGAGAATCTAAGGCCTGATGACTGAGGTGGAGCAGAGGCAGTGATGCTAGCGCTTCGGAGTGGCTGCAAAAACAGATCATTATCATTAGCAGAGAGGTTTGACTGCACAGAGACTGTAATAAACCAATTGCTTGCAGACTCATATCAAAACCCTACCAGTGAGTGGCAAGTGGCAATTAAGCTTCATCTAGTGGCAGGCTTTACAGAGGCAAGCGAATTGATGTACTTCAACTGTACAGCTGCATCTGGCGGCAAGCTTTAAGTCAGAATGTGACACTTATTTTAGTCTGCAGGTGGCCCACCATTACTTTATTTACCACTTCCGTCCACGCCTCCTGCCCCTCACTGTGCATGTGTCTCAGTCACAGTCTCAGTAAGCTCCCAAGCCAACCCTACGCAAAATGAGTAACAACAAACGTCGTGGAGGAGCTTTTTTGAAAAGGGGGAAAGACCCTGTGATGAGACAGCAGAGTCTCATTGCTGCCAACAAACAAAAAGCTGCATTTAAAAGAAAATACCAAGAGAATATCCTGAGATTGCCACAAAAGCACTGAAAAGCCTGCTTCCGTTTCCAACATCCTCTCTTTGGGAAGCAGGGTTTTCTGCAGTGACTGCAACCAAAACGAGATTATGGAGTAGGCTGGACATAAGCAACACACTTCAGGTGTCACTGTCTCCCATCACTGCCCGATGGGGGCTGTCTAGTTGCAGGAAGACAAGCTCAGGGCTCCCACTGATTCTGCATTATGGTGAGTTGCATAATTATTACATCATCTATTAGAATATCATAATAACCGAAATAAAGTGCACAATAAATGTAATGTGCTTGAATCATCCCAAAACCATGCCCCCTAGCCTGGTCCGTGGAAAAATTGTTTTCCGTGAAACCAGACCCTGGAGCCAAAAATGTCGGGGACTGCTGAGCTAAAGGAAATTTCATGAGTATTTTTTGCCACTTACTTAATGATGCTCTCCACTGAGCAAATTTCTTAAGAAAATAAAAAAAGCACAACAAAATGAACAAAAATATTCTTTGCTTTATTGATTATTAAATTTTGTGATTAGGCAAAGTAGGTTTTCCTTGAAATTAAAACTACCTGCAAACATAGACATATTTATTAATAACTTGAGGTCACACCGCACTTGGATTAGAACCGTTTTATTATTACCCAAGATGTTATCATTGTTGGCTCTAAGGGACATTGAAAACATCTAGAGCTGGGTGAATCCTTGGAATCCAGTTGTGCTTCAATCACATGTCAAGCGTCCGTGCTGATGGCAGCAGGAAGAAAATTTCAGTCAGGAGTTTGTTCATGTTTTAGTTATCCAGTAAGTAAATTCAGCAGGTTACTAAATGCCAGGTCAATATATAAAAATTAATTATATGTCTGTATTCCAGAAACAATGACAAATTTTAAAAGATGCCATTTGCAATAGCATCAAATGACAGCAACTATCTGGAACTAAATCTAACAAAAGTTGTGTGAAACCTCTGTAGAGAAAATGACAAAATATTTTTAGAGACATTAAAGGAGACCTAAGTAAAGGGATGTGCTGTTCTCGTGGGTAGATAGTTAAACAAGTGAAACAAAATGAAGGCTCCAGTCCCAGACCCACAGGTGTATTGCCACAATACCAACAAATACAGCACTGTATGAGGGTAGAGAGAATATTCCCAATAAATGTCACGGGGTCAGTTGGCTACCCATAGGGGGAAAAATCTTGACTCCTTCAGCTCACACTGTACACAACGATCAATTTTAGATGCAATGCACATCTAATTGTTAAGGATAAAGTAATGAAACATCTAAAAAGTCACATAGAAGTATATTTTCTTGATATTGGTGAAGGGGAACATTTCTTAAATAGGATACAAACAGTGCTAACCACAAAGAAAAAGATTGAGAGACTCAACTACATTGATATTAGGAATTTTTTTATCCTCAGAAGATAACTTTAAGAGAATGAAAAAGCAAGTCAAAGAGTGAGGTAAGATAATGCAATATACACAGATTGGATAAAGTGCTTGTATGTAGACTATATTAAGAATCTGTGTAGCAGGCAACCAATAAAAAAATGTACAAGAGGGAACCCAAATGATAAATATATAAAAAGATGCTGTCTCATTCATCAGTTAAGTGCAGATTAATATGCAATGATATATTACTATACATCTGCCAGGATGGCTAAAATGAAGAAGACTGACCTTCTCCATTGTGACAACATGGAGCAACTAGACCTTTTGTATATTCCTTGAGGAAGTATAAATTGGCATGACATCTTTGTAAAACTGTTTGGCCATATCCAAAAAGCTGAAAGTGTATATTTTATTTTATTTTTTTTCCATTTTTTGTTTTATTTTTTTAAATCAGTATTTTTTAATTGTTGATATTGTACAGTTTTCTGTCTTTTACCCCGCCCCAGCCCACCACCCCAGCCCTCCCCACCTTCCTCCCATTTCCACCCCCCATAGTTTTTGTCCATGAGTCCTTTATACTTGTTGCTCTAAACCGTTCCCCTTTTCCCCTGAAATTCCTTCCCCTCCCACTTTGGACACTGTCAGACTGTTCTCAAATTCAGTGTCCTTGTTTATATTATGCTTGTTTGTTTGTTTTGTTGATTAGCTTCCTGTTAAAGGTGAGATCATATAAGCCATGACACCATTAAAATTCTAGAGGATAATATAGGCAGGAAAATCTCAGATATTTCATGCAGCAATATTTTCACTGATACGTCCCCTAGAGCAAGGGACATAAAGGAAAGAATAAACAGATGGGATCTCATCAAAATAAAAAGCTTCTGCACAGCTAAAGAAAACAGTATTAAAATAAAAAGAGAACCAACTGTATGGGAAAACATATTTGGAAATGATACCTCAGACAAGGGATTAATCTCCAAAATATATAAAGAACTTACAAGACTCTACTCTAAGAAGACAAGCAACCCAATTAAAAAATGGGCAAAGGATTTGAACAGACACTTCTCCATGAAAGTGTATATTTTAAAACTCAGCAATTTCATTTCCAACTGAAAGGCATATAGTTGTACGTCCAATAACAGATACGAGGATCTTTATAGCAGCACTATCCATGGTGGCCCCAAAGAAATCACACTCCAAACACATCTCAGTAATAGAATGGATAAAGTAATTGTATCATGCTCATGGATTAGAAATATTATACAATGATGAAAATAAACTATTATTACATGCAACAGCATGGGTGAATCTCATGAACATATGTGAATTCAAGCCCAGTACTAAAGGTGATGTGAAATTTTAAAAAGATAACTAATCCATGTAAGGAATGATCTTGAGGAGGAGGGAGGGGAGCTTCTGGGGTGCCGGTAAGGTTTTATTTCCTGATCTGGGTGGTGGTTACATGGGTACATTTGCTTTGTAAACAGTCATCAAGATGTCCGCCTATAATTTGTGCACTTCTTTATGTGTGTTGTTTTTCCATCAAAGATATATTTATTCAATTCACTAGTAAACACATATTAAGCACATATATTCGTGCACAGCAAATTTGATTTTTCAAATATTTGATGATTATTTCAATATAATTGGCTTTCTTTATAGTCTTACGCACTTTATTTTAAGCCTTTCAAAATGTGATGGCCGTGGGAACTAAAAAGTGAAGGACCTCTGCTGGGGCCTGGGCTCTGTCTTGGGTGCTGGGTTCCCGGAGCGCTGAGGAGGGACTGCCTGCTCCATCTGTCTAGACTGAGAAGATCACCGCACAGGTGCAGTGAGGGAGTCCTAGCTCAGCTCAAGTTGCCTCACATGGTGCCTGAACAATTACCAAGAGAGGTAACTGCCTTCTGGAACCCTCCCCACCAAAAAATGCTTGGCTGCTTTCTGGGTGTCTGTCTGGATTTGTATTCTCAAAGTGTTGGAAA
This sequence comes from Glossophaga mutica, assembly GCA_039655065.1. Taxonomy (NCBI): domain Eukaryota; kingdom Metazoa; phylum Chordata; class Mammalia; order Chiroptera; family Phyllostomidae; genus Glossophaga; species Glossophaga mutica. The sequence continues at coordinate 14,950,375 of CM077304.1, read as the reverse complement.
ACCTGCCATCCCAAACACTTTCCCATGCTTTTGCCATGGAGTGAGCTAATAGGACCAGGGTTCTCTCTACCTGAAAGCTCTTTTTAGTTCCATTGGGCATCTGAGCCAGGGGATGGGTGGAGAAGAGGGAGAAGCTCTGAGCCCTAGGGTTGTGTACACTGGCTAGTGCTAAATGTGCATTTATTAATACCAGGGTAAGAAATTGTGGCCTGAGAGTCAATGGCAGAGTGGAGGCTAATTATATTTTTTCTCACATCCTGCCCTAGGCCAGGGCTCAAGCTGCCAAGTGTAAGTATGGGCTGGGGAACTTTTTCTTGTTGTTACTGTTTTTAAAGACCTTTGCATGTTCAAATCCTTTATAACACAATCAGATGCACATAAGGTGAATTAAATAAGTAACAGACTCTGGTAATAGATTGAGCTCCAGAAATTCTCAGTTGCCTTATTAGTTTCCTTTGGAGAAAGATGGCTCAAATGCCTACTCACAGAAAATAGACTCCCCATTCTCTCAAGTCTGGAAATGCCCAACCCTTCAAGTTATCTAGACTGAACCAGTGACTGAGCACAAGGATTGTGTTAAGGGCCAGGCTGACCTGGGTTTAAACCCAAGCTCTGCCACTTGTTAGCAGTGTGACCCTGAAATAGTCACTTAATCTCTCTGAGCTTCTGTGTCTTCAGGTGTAAAATGGTCTGTTCAGAAAGTACATCCATGTAATATGAAAAATAGGGACATTCATTGAAGATACAAGAAACATTGTACACAGGACAATGATGCTTCAATCCCCTTGAAAGTAGGCATCTTGGGACCTCACACAGTTCTCCCAGTCTCCATCATCTGCCCCATCATGTTTTTTTGAATCTTATCAATGGTCTGAAGTCTCTTCCTTTTCAAAGATAATTTTAGTTTTGGGAAAAGCCAGAAGTCACAGAGCACAAAATCTGGGCTGTAGGGGGGCTGAGTCACCTGGGTGGTTTGATGTTTTGCCAAAAAACTCTGCATGAGATGTGATGCATGAGATGTGATGCATGAGTGGGCATGTTGTCATGATGAAGCAGCCAATCACCAGTTGCCCATAGCTGTGGTCTTCTGAATCATCCAAATAGTTTCCATGGAGGAATGTTCACACAAAATTTGATGCAGATTTGTTGCTCTACTCACTCAGTAATTTTGAGTGCAATGGCCACACAGTACACATGCTCACTCAATGGCATCTACTGCCCCCACTGACTAGTACAGTGAAGTCATCATTCCATGAAGTGCGTGCATACTCATTCCAGTCCAGTCTTCTTGGCTTCCAGGTAATACTGGGGGAAAGTAAAGGAAATACAGAATGGGTAGTAGGTGATGGTAGTTTAAATACCAGTTATAACCACATGACCAGTTATAGATACGAGGACTGCAATAGTCATGAATATTTCCTCCCTGTTTTGTTATGAACACATTTTTGTGTGTATGTGTGTATTGGGGTAGAGGTTAGCATAATACATGTTCGGTTATATGCAGGATAGTTGTACACAGGATATTAGTTGGAACTATGACCTTGTTAATGTCTTCATATCTTCAACTTGGCCCAGTCAAGTTGATATATGGGGGTACCAAGTTGAAAAGGGTTGAAGGTTTTTTTATATATATTTTATTGATTATGCTATTACAGTTGTCCCATTTCTCCCCCATCATTCCCCTCCACCCTGCATACCCTCTCCCACCCACATTCCCCCCTTTAGTTCATGTCCATGTGTCATAAATTCTTTAGCTTCTACATTTCCCACACTATTCTTGTCCTCCCCCTGTCTATTTTCTACCCACCGTCTATGCTACTTATTCTCTGTACCTTTTCCCTCTCTCTCCTCCTCCCACTCCCCTGTTGCTAACCCTCCATGTGATCTCCATTTCTGTGTTTCTGCTCCTGTTCTAGTTGTTTGCTTTTGTTTTAGGTGTGGTTGTTAATATCTGTGAGTTTGCTTTTTACTGTCATATTTTGTATCTTTTTTTTTCTTAGATAAGTCCCTTTAACATTTCATAGAATAAGGGCTTGGTGATAATGAACTCCCTGAACTTGACCTTATCTGAGAAGCACTTTATCTTCCCTTCCATTCTAAATGACAGCTTTGCTGTTTAGAGTAATCTTGGATGTAAGTCCTTGACTTTCATGACTTGGAATACTTCTTTCCAGCCCCTTCTTGCCTGTAAGGTCTCTTTTGAGAAATCAGCTGACAGTCTGATGGGAACTCCTTTGTAGGTGACTGTCCCCTTATCCCTTGCTGCTTCTAGAATTCTCTCCTTCATTTTAATCTTGGCTAATGGAATTATGATGTGCCTTGGTGTGTTCCTCCTTGGGTCCAACTTCTTTGGGACTCTCTGAGCTTCCTGGACTTCCTGGAAGTCTATTTCCTTAGCCAGATTGGGGAAGCTCTCCTTTATTATGTGTTCAAATAAGTCTTCCACTTGTTGCTCTTCTTCTTCCCCTTCTGGCACCCCTATAATTTGGATGTTGGGACGTTTAAGGATGTCCTGGAGGTTCCTAAGCCTCTCCTCATTTTTTTGAATTCTCATTTCTTGTTTTCTGTTTGGTTGTTTCTTTCTTCCTTCTAGTCCAGTCCATTGATTTGAGTCCCAATTTTCCTCCCATCTCTATTGGTTCCCTGTGCATTTTCCTTCATTTCACTTAGTGTAGCCTTCATTTATTCATCTGATTTGCAATCAAAATCAACCAATTCTGTGAGCATCCTGATCACCAGTGCTTTGAACTGTGATCTGATAGGTTGGCTATCTCTTGGTCACTTAGATGAATTGGCTCTGGGGCTTTGATCTGTGCTCCCATTTGAGCCATTTTGGGGGTTTTGGGTTTTTTTGGGGGGGTCTGGTCACAGCTCTTAGATATGAGGGGTGGAGCCATAGGTGTTCACCATGTTGGGGCAGCCCAGTCACTGGGTTGTGATGCTATATGTGGGGGCAGGGTCTGAGAGGGAACAATGGCGCTTGCTCCGCTCTCTCTCAGATTCCAGTCCCTTCTGCTGCTTCCCCCAAGCAAATTGGGCCCTTCTGGTGCTGATTTCTGTGTAGGTGGGCTTGTGTACATTCTAGAACCCTGTGGGTCTCTCCAACGAACTCTCCTGTGAGGCTCGGAGTCTCTCCTGGCCCCTCAACTCCCACAAGTGTTTTTAATCAGTGTTTTTAGGTTTTACTTCCTGGCACTGGGGCCCTGGGTTTCGAGCTCTGTCTTGCTCCCCGTTTTTGCCTGGATTATTTGCATGCAAATGTGGGGCTGCCTGGTCAGCCACCCACCTTGCATGGCCTCACTGGGTCTGCGCATTGCCACCCCGTGCCCGGGATCTGCTAGCCACCGCCTGTGGGCCTGGGATCTGCTGGCCACTGCCTGAACCCCGGGCCCACCAATCTCCACTTTTTCCTGCCGTGACTCTGCCCCTCTTACCGGTCTGGATGAATGGTTGTTGGACTTCTGTGCAGTTCAATTTTTCTATCAGTTCTGATTGTTTTCTTGTTTCTAAATCTTTGTTGTCCTTAATTTTGGTTGTGCGAGGAGGCACAGTGTGTCCATCCATGCCTCCATCTTGGCCAGAAGTCCAGGTTGAAGTTTTGATGGTTAATTTTATGTGTCAACTTGACTGGGCCACAGGGTACCCACAGATTTGGTCAAGTATTCTACTAGCTATTTCTGCGATTGTGGTTTTTGGATGAGATTAACATTTTAATTGATAGAATGAGTAAAGCAGATTGTTCTCCCTTACAAGGGTGGGCCTCATCCAATCAGTTAAAGGCCTGAATAGAACAAAAAGGCTGACTTTCCTCTGAGTAAGATAGAATTTTTCCTGGCTGAATACTTTCAAACTAAAATTTGGCTTAGTTTTCTACCTTTGGACTCAGACTAAAACATTTGCTATTCCTGGGTCCCAGGCCTGCTTGCCTTCAGATAGGACATAAACCAAGTCTTTGGTTTTCTTAGGTCTATAGCCTGCTGACTCACCATGCGGATCTTGGGACTTCCCTCCATGACTGTGTGAGTCAATTTCTTATAATAAATCTCCTACACACCACACACATGCAGACACACACATACTTCATATGAATCCATAAAATAGTTTCTCCTTAAGATTTATATGACCATATTAAGTTGGAATTAGATTAACATAGTCAATAGTGTTAGTCTATAAATGTCTTCCGGAAATCCTGGAAAGATCCAGGATTTCCAAAGAAATCTCTTTGCAGTTCTGTCTCCTCTCCTTCTTGAACCAATGAGGACACCAACCCAGAGACTTATAAATTTTCTTTTATCTGTAACTGCTTTGGTTTCATGTCTCTTGGATCTTGTCTTGGGTGAGCTGTCTCTCTCTCCATCATGTATCCTTGACTTCAAGCTAGCACTCACAGGAATGTAGCCAGTACATAAAACATTCAGGAGACCTCCCTGTCAGGATGGGGTTGTCCAAATACATACAAAGGTCCCCCCAACAGGCACACTGTCCTCATAACACCCATTTAGCAGTTGGCTGGTTCTACCTTGAAGATTATTCCCTTGACCCATTCTGAGATGGTTCTGACAAGTCCTTTTCATTTCATTTGAATATTTGTATAAGGCAATGAAGCATATCTTTACTGGGATTGCAGAGCAAATTGGTGGCATGCCTTCTGAGAGTTCCAAGTTTGTCATGGGGATGATAGTAATACTTTGATTTACTAAAAGTCAGTTTTGAACTCCTCAGGGAGTTCCAGAGGGTGCATGTTCTAATCCTTCTGGATACACAGCAGACACCAAGAGTGTCCTGAGGTGCCCTAATAACAAAGGCCCATTCCCTTCACATACCAGGGGGAGAAGGAGACCAGGTCGGTTTTATTTCCTTAGTGATCTGCTGAAATCTCTCTCCAATTGAAAGGCATCTTTTTCATAACACTGAAAAGATGTAACATTAGCTTAATCATTCCCAAATGAATCTTGAAAAATATTTGGAAACAGTACACTTATACAAAATTATTTCAGCATTACTAGAAAGTTTTAGCCATTTGCTATAAACTTGTACTTTTAAGTGGCGACCATGTGGTCTGCCTTTGGAACATCCAGTTCTTTCTTTTTTATAGAATTAAAACCCCTGACACTTCTTTTAAGACCCAAGAAAACCTTTAGTGCTTAGCAAAATGTAGAACCTGGCATGGTCATAAAAAAAGATATATTGATTTTACTTCTTGAAACCATAAAAAAAGAAGAAGAGAAAAAAGACACAGGATATTCTCTGTAAGAAAACTAAAATGGCAGCTGCAACTTCTTCTCAAAAGTGTCTGGGAGGAGACGTCTAAGGTCACTCCTTATTCTCCTTGGTTCCAGGAAAGCAATTTACCCACTCTCCGCACCCCCACCCCATCTAAAGCAGAAAGCATTGGGGAGAGATCCAACTTTCAACAGAGCCTGCGTTGATGGCGGAAGTGAACACTTCAAGAAAAGAGTTCTGTCTTCTTTCGGGGCTCTTGAAAAATATCCTTGCCAAACCCAACCCCCAGATAGAAAAAGTACTTTTTCTAAGACTTGGGAATTAGTCATCAACTTGCATTAACAATAAGACCTGTGAAAGAGGCCATCAAATCATACAGCCAAAGGGGCCTAATGTCATCAAAAATAGCCAATTTCAAAATGTGCATCCAGGTGAGAAGTTAAGGAGAAGATTCAAGGGCAACAGAGAGATGGAAATTCACATTGGATGTATTGCACACACCTGGACAGAAGTAGGGCTACCACATGGGATTCTAGCACCTATGAGATGATGAACAAAAGCTGCAAAAGGGTTAACTCTCTGGGGAATATGAGGAAGACAGATTTTCAGCTTCAGTCTACTCGGAGTGTAATACCACATTGAAGGGAAGCGTTGACATGTCATTAGCAATACCCTCCTCATACTGTAACAATGGGAAATTGTAACTGGGGAATTGTAACCCACACCACCATTTTTGACATTGTTTCTGTAAATGCTGACTCTGACTAATATGTAGCTTATAGGTAAACAACACATTTGTTTAAGGATCCTAGGAACTAACTTCAAAAAATACAAACTCCAACCTTCAGGCATCTGAGCTCTGGAAGATTTGCTGGCCTTCAACAGTGAAGCCAGGATGATATGAAGCCTGCATGATGTGAAGCCAGATGACATGAAGCCAGGATGACTGAAGCCAGGATGACTAAACCAGGAATGACACCCATCATTTGTCTCATCAGAATGGACTGTGCTTGTCTTCACATGGAGAACATTTTGACACCCCCCCTTTGATCTCTTTGTTCTGCTTCCCCTCTCCCTCCCTATAAAAACCTCTGCCTGCACTGAGATGTGGAGATAGGCTTAATTTTAAGACATGAATCTCCCATCTTTCAGGTGGCCTGCACCTGAAGTAAAACCACTTTTCTTTACATCAGCACCTGTCTCGGAGGTATTAGCTTTCAAAGCATCAGGCAGGTGGACCTGCATTTGATTACACTACCAGTCTGGCTTTACCATCTTTGAATTTGGGGAAGAATTTAGGCCAAAAAAAAAAAAAAAAAAAAAGGATGGTTGAGGGCATTGGAAATAAATGTAGAATAACTCACACAACTTCCCTTCACACAACCTCTATTACGTGTTGAATTTTTCATACCTAGCATAGTGCTTTGCACAAAAGAAACACTTGACACATAATTGATGTTACAGAAGTTAACCAATTTTGTATTTAAATAGGCTCATCCATGAGGCAAAAGTATTTCAGTGTAATCTATTTCCTTCCAAAGAAATTAAAAATAAGCAAATGTGAGAGAAAGTGTGAGTTAATTTGAACAAACAATACATTTTAAAAAGACTGTGCCTTTCTTTACAGCTAGTCAATTTAGTAGTCCAAAGAACAAAGGGGCCGCACCCCATAAACCAAAGTAAAGGCAATGAAGACTGTAAGCAGGTGTTAAAAATAGAAGTTATGACCAGGCCCAAAATAAGATTGATGGGAAATTCCAAAAAGAATTTCCAAATTGCCAATTGCATATTGACAAAAGAAATGGTCCTGAAGAACTGGTGGATGAATTTTTGACCCCTCAGCCAGGTCAATGTTATAAAAATGGAGAAGCAGCAGATGATCTACTATTCTTTCAGCTCCAGTCTAGTGAGAAGACTTTGAAAAAAACCACTCTGCCATCAGGAGCCAAGTCCGACCCCTGCCTGGGAAATCTATGAGAAAAAGAGGGCTCCCCAGTGATTCGATGCAGGAGTCAGGAGAGAATTAGTGTTGGAAGAAGTGGCCTGCACTCCCTTGGCATGTTGAAGTAAGAGGTGCAAGAGGATTTCCTAAGGATCTAATATAGATCATCCAAGGGGGAGAGAGAGAGTAGGGCTGATTCTGATTCTTGAGTTTTGGAGGAATCCAGCAGCAGGAATTGGGAGGTGAATATCTTGGTGAGGAAGGAATCGAAAGTAACCACTCAAATGCAATGTGTATCCACATCTTCCCTGATCGACGGATCGTGGAGAGAAGAAGCCAGTGGAGAATCTCCTGTGAGCCTATCGAACCCCACCCCGCATAGGCTTAGATTCTGCCAGGTCCAGAGAACAGGAAACCAGCTGATGTGGTTCTAGTAAAACCTTTCTTTATCACTCCTTTCTGACGTCAGAAGCTGCTGACCCAGTAGAGAGGAAGGAGGTGGGGAAGAGAAATGTAAGTTAGAAAAATACAAATGAATTCAACTAATCTTCCCCTTTATGACTAAAGTTTTCCGAATGTACCCAGTCTGTATTTCTGAAATATACCCCAACTATGAAGGAAAGAAGTAATCCTAAATTAATTTGAGGTTCCTAGACTCTCCTTAAACTTTCTGTACGGAGACTACTTTTTCAATTTAATCATAAAACTGCTTATTGCCCAAGTGTGTATAGAAAAGTCATGGGGTGTGTCCACTGTCCAGAGGCAGATTCTGGTTTGGGAAGGACATTATTAGGAAAAAGCATATAAAATTGTGATTTTAGGGCAAGAAATCACAATTTACAGATTTTAAAAAGTGAAGTAATGCACATATATCACAAAATAAAGTCTTTGTTAGCTGCATGGAATGCTGATAGAACATTTTTCTAATTAAATTTTGATTGCATATTCTTTGATTGTTTCTTTATATGACAATGGTGTATTCATATTAACCATTCATATTTCTGCAGAGAGAACAGAAAACATGTTTTGTGTTGATCAGACTTTTTTATAGCACAATATAGGATTGTTCCCCACAAATATAAGTATAATGATAAATAGCACTTCCTTTGTTTTCTCATCTGCAAGAAAAATAATAAATGCCTGTGGCATTTATAAGTATATAGACTGTATTTTCAAGTTTGTTGTGACAACTGAATTCTCTGCTTATAGTTTTATGGCATGAGGGTTAGACAAGTTCTCAACAGACTAGTTTCTGATTCTTTATGATTCAAACCTGCTTTCTCCTCTCCTGCCCAGACACTGTGTGCTGCGTTCTTATCTGGATCCAACCTCTAGTTTGCATCTTCCTGTTGTAACACCAGTTGGCCTGGCAAGCAGTAGAAGCAAAATTCAGACAGGTACCAGCTTTCATGGCGCGTTCAGCCGGCTAGGTAGAAATAGACAACAGTTGATTTACCATGCTACAAAGATGCAAGGTAAGTGTTTCCGAGGAAAGGAACATTGCTTTCTTTAGATGAATGCACAAGAAAGGAACCTCAGCAGTAATTGTTATATAGTAGATCATGATTACATACAGCAGAGACGCCCAGCTCATGTGGCTGTAGTCAGAGGAAGCCTGTCTGCTTCCATCCAAAGCCCTGGATTGAACAACAGAACCCCTTTCTTGTTCCTGAATCTCATTTCTCACTCTGCCCTTTTCATTGGGCTTTCTTATTAATGCCTGTTCGCAAGCTTTGTTACCACTCACTGCCAGGATCTACTCTTCTCATCCAATAGTGTTGTTTTCCTGGAGTAGCTGGGGAAACATAGCAAAGAGAAAGTCCAGTCTGGCTTGTTTGAGTCGCAGCAGGCTGTTGAACTCAAGCTACCTCTTGGTATCTCAGAGCCCACTTGGACATAGACTGGGATTCTTTCCAAATTACACATTCTTTCACAGTCACCTTCCAGTTCGGACCTCATCACCATAACAACTCTCACTCTATAATACACAATGGGGGAATAGCATTATCAAGAGACACAGGAAGAGTAGATCAACAAGTGTAACATTTGCCTTAAATTGTGGATTGTTTTATCCAGGGAATGTATCTGTCTCTTTTGAGCCCTTGCCGTTCTCTAAGTCCAGGTGACAAATATTTGGAAACCTACTTCTACATGTGTGACAAATCGTATAGCTTCATAATAATTTGAGGTGGTGCTTGTCTAAAATATAGGCCTCAAACTCCACTCTGGAACTATTTCTCAGAGGATCTGGGGAATTGGGCCTGGGGATCTAAATTTTAATTTAACCACCCTGCCCTGGAGTGAATGTGTTGGACATTAAAGTTTGAGAATGACTACACCAAGGGTAGTGCCTAATGTCCTTCCCAACGCCCAGCATTAAGAGGTTGGGTATCCAATTGCTAAAGCAGCAAATGTCCACACATGAGGTTCTGATTAAGTAAACCATAGCTCCTTCACTTGAACAAATACTGTGCAGTTGTATTAAACAACAGAAAACCAAATACTGCTGAGATTTGTTGTTAAGTGGAGAAAATCAAAACTCTGAGTAGTGTGTAGAGCACACTGTGTTTTACATGAGAAAAGGTGAAAGTGGCATACGAGTGTATGTTCTGTTTGCCTGAGTTCCCATAAGGAAGTACTGGAGGGAAACAGGAAACCTACAAAAGTGGTGGGGCATGCTGTTTGCAGGAATAGCCTCATGTGCTCACACGTCTATTTATCCACTCTCTTTGGGTAGTGCCTTGTCACACTGTCTCTGGACTTGGCCGTATAATCTGCTTCGGCCAGTGTGAAGCAAGCAGAACTTGGCAGTTGCCTTGTCTTGCTGCTCTTGGAAGCTTCGACTGCCATGTGAAGAAGCCCAGGCTAGTCTGATGGATGATGACAGACACATGACCCAGCTGTCTACCCACTTCCCACCCCCATAACCTAGCTGGCAGCTTATCAGCTGCAGAGTGATATGGAATAAAGGATTTAGTACAGGGATTAGATCTTGCACAATTAGAAGTCGTTAACTGGTAAAGAATTCTACAGAAGGCTGCTGTTTTGCATCCGATGCTGTTCCTGAAGCCTCCGAAGGTCATCAGGGCAGGAGGTAAAGAGAAAACGAGAGACTGGAACTTATGTCTGTCTTCCCGTGTGTCTAATTCCTTTGCTGTGGAGCTGGATGTGTGCCTAGGGACTCGGGAGCACATGAAGGAGAGCTATGGGAGCTGCAGGAGTCGGGAGTCTTGCTGCTGCCCCATGGCCAAAGGCGGAGCCTGTGGATCGACAACAAAGCCCATGAGCTGCCTTGGCGCCTGGGGCCCTGCACCAACCCTGCAGCAGGAATCATGGCTCCTGCTTCACTTCTACCCTCCAGATCTCACACACATAGTGGGGTGTTGCCTATGCTAATCCAGAATTATAAATGGAAGAGAATTCTGAAAAAATGTATTTGTAGTTAAGTGAACGCAGTGTAGCCACCACACCAGCCTAGATCACCAAACTCCAGCCAAGTGACCAACTGACGCCCGAAGCATGTCATATACTCCAAGATCACCAAGACCAGGAGAAGGATCACAAGCTAAAGTGTTGTTTTAAGCCACTAAGCTTGTCGCACAGCAAAAGTTGATGCAAGCGGATTCTAAAAATGATAAAAGGAGTGGATGGTGGAGTAAATGGGGACATGGGTAGTAGCTAGACCTCTCAGTGTTGACCTTATTCTGTAAGACCTGTATCATTTTAACTTTTTGAACCATGTGAGTGTACTACTTACTAATAAAGAATAATATTGACTTTAAGCATATCTGAAGGGACTGTAGTATACTACTGGGTAGCCTGCTAGCTATTGCAAAGGCACTTTTTAAAGCAGGGGTGGGTGTGATTCAGAGAAACGGAAGAAGGGATGCGTGCAAGTCCGTCGAGTCCTCGCAGCCTTGTCCACGGCAGATATGGAGCGAACCTCTGCCGCCGTCTCGCGTCAGACGCCCATCTCAGAGTCAGCCTGTCTCCTCCGCCTTTCATTCCTTACTCCAATCCATCAGCAAACCTTTGGGTTCCATCTCTGAGGTATCTCTTAGACATGCCATCTTCTTTTTGTCTCCACTGCCATCACTGTGGTCCAAACTATTCCAAGAACTCCAAACCCAGATGCCGGATTGCCTGTCTCCAATCTCTTCTCTGTATTCAATGAGAGCGACACCCTTACAATAGAAACTAGATGTCATCCCTTCTCCCCATCTCTTGCTTGAAGCCTTCAATGTCTTCTCAGTATGTTTTGAATTTATGTAAACTCTTTGTCCTGGTTTATAAGACCCTGCAAGGCTCTACTCCCACCAAGCTCTCTGATTTCCTGTGTCACCCTTCTAGACCCGCCCCACTAGCCCCCAACTCAAGTGGCTTTCTTTCAGTTCCTCCAACCTTTCATACCTTTGGCCTTTGCAAACAATGTTTCGTATGCCTGTCATTTCTTTCTCTTCCATAGAATATAAGCTCCATAAGGGCAGGACCCTCTCTGCCTTGTTTAGCCTTGTATTTCCAGGTCCTAGCACAGGGCTTTGCATGGTGAAACCTTGACAAATACTTGACAAATGAATCAATGAATAAAACAAGATGATTGAAGTAATCCATCTCCTTTCAGTCCACCTTGAGTATCCCTATTTTTAAGCATTCCTTATTTCTTCTTAGATTTGTTCACCTGGCTCCACCCCTCACTTCACTCAGGTCTCTGTTGCAATGCCTCTTCCTCAGAAAGGACTGCCCTGACCCCCATCTTATGTAGCCTTGACCTTCTCCAAGTCCTTATCTATTTATGTATCTCTTAAAATATATTTTTTTGTGTGTTTATCCGATGGCAGAGACTATGCTTGTCCTATTAAGAGCTGTATCTGAATACCTAGGACAGTGCTTAACACACAGGAAATGTTTGATGGTACATACATATCTACATATGTACCTACATAAATGGAACAAGGAACGGTGGTCCTGCCTTGTTCTTCCGGGACTCTGTCTGAGGATTGGTAGTCCTGACTTCGCATTCCAGTCCAGTCTCCGAACCCAGCTGTCACTAACAGGGCTGCCCACTGTTGAGCGTGTCAGAGTAACATCTCCTTTGAATTATCTATCACTGGGTCTCATCTACCTCCTGAAACCACCTTCCCTTGCTGTCCCTCCATTGTTACTAATTTTGTCTGCACTGCAGCAAGATTGCTGTACATCTTTGGGTGCCATGCTTGGCTTGCTGTACCAAACCTTCTTTCTCACTGTGTGTTTCCCCACCTCACCTCTTTTGGAAGATCCGAAGCCTGTTTCTATTTCCAGCTGCCTCAACTTGCTGTGTGTAACTGGCCACACCTCCCTGAATCCTGCGACATGATTGCAAAGTCAAGTCCCCAAAAAAGTTAAGAAAACTCCGCAATGCCTCCCGAAGCTTTAATTGTGTGTTTAGAGCTGCGTCATTCTTCTAAACAGCTGCATAGATCTCACAATTTGAATTTTCTACAATGAGTTGAATTTTTATCTATTGACAGTAAATGTTTACAGAAAGCATGAGCACATATACAGGTACATAAATGAATAGAAATGGTCATTAATAGTAGTTACTTCTGGAGATCTGAGGAAGTATCCAAAGAGAACACTACCTTCCCTATTCTATTTTAGTTTTATAATAAGGAAAATGCAAACATGTATTGCTAATGGAATTAAAGATGATTAAAAACATTAAAGAGACAAATTTTAGCTAAAAAAAAATGAACCTCCTTTTTCCAAAGCACCTTTCTCAGGGATGGATGGAAATGATCATGTAAATGGACTTTAGTCCCTTCTCTGGGTGAAGGCGGCAAATGTTGCAAAAGACAAGCAGCCAGGTTGCCCTGAGAGAAGGTCTTCTGGGCAGCCGTTGCCCAGTTTAGCAGCGTGATAACTCTTCTTCCTTTGGTGAACTTTAAGGAATTTCAAGTCTTACTTTGAACTCAATCTCTTGCGTCAGGAGAGTGGAGTCTAACAAATGGAAAACTGTCTTGACATTTTATCACAGAAGATTCCTGGAACATAGCTGCATCCCTGAAAAATCTCTCCAGGACTTCTCGAAAAGCCCAGGCCCGGATCCTGCAATTGCATCATGGTGCAATGATTGGGTTGCACAGCTAAGCCAGCGGGATGTTATGCAGCTGTCATCTGGTGTCTGGGCCGTTGAATCACATTAGAAAGGTGTGATAACAATGAATCAGCACAGCCCTTGTATTGTTATTGGGCTTTTCTTTCACAAATGCTTCCTGACACCTCACTTATCTTTGCAAGGTAACAGTGTAATGATTTGGAGGCAGGTCTCACCATCCCCATTTCCCTGGAGAACTCAGTTTCAGCAGTGCTGGTCTTTGAGGGCTGGCCTTTCAGACTCTCAGCTGCACCACCCCAAGGCCTTTGTACTTGCTGCCCCTGTGCCTAGGAATGCTCGTTTCCTCAATGCTTTGGCAGAATCCTTTTCTCATTCAGTTCACAGTTCAAGTATCACCTCCTTGGAGCAAACTTCTATGACCACTCAAGTTCCCCTCCCGTTTCTGTTACGTCACCTTGTGTTATATTCTGTATAGTACATAGCACTATCTGGGACTATGTGGTTTACTTATTTTTTAATGTATTGTTTCCCCATTCCAATGTAAAAGCACACAGGAATTTGTAATGTTCATTGGTAAATAACCAACACAATTCCTGATACCCTATAGGTACTCAGGAATACCTTGAATATGTGAAGAAGTGGTTCCTAGACACTGAGCTAGAACAATGATTCTCAGCCCTACAGAGACTCATTAGAATTGCCTAAGGCCCTTTTTAAAACCATAGTGCCTAGGGCTACCCTTCAGAGATGGCCATCTAGCCATTTAACAGGGCTGCAGAGGGGCCCAGGCCTTGATATTTTTAAAGGCTGTCCAAGTGATTCTAATGTGTGTCCAGGACTGGGGAGCCTGGGCCAGATCATCTTTCCAGTCCTTACTGTTGCAATCTCCCCCCACCCCCTAGGAGGGAGATGATGGTGATCAGTGGTCACAGGGGAGGTGGTATGTAGTTGTACTTGGGCTGGGATGCAAGATGTGCAACTGACATCGGCCAGGCGCAAGATGTACCCCAAATCACTGACTGTGTCAGCAGAACTGAGACAACAACCCGTATTTTCTGATCACAAAAGAACAGGCCTCTCCTTGAAACAGTTTGTCTCTTACCTCTGAGATCCCCACTTACTCCATGATATTCTAAAAGGCCCTACCGAAATCAGCATGCAGATTTTTCACTCCCTTTTTCTGAACTTAGAATTGCATTTAGGGGACAGATCTGCCAAGGAAGAAGCTTCTGGATAAAAGCTTTTGCTCATTATTGTTCTTGTCCCCCTCTTTTTCCTTCTGCTTCTATTTTCTTCCTGTCTCCATTCCTTTCTCTCTCTAATCTTACCACTTTATGTTTTCCAGCGCTTTCCAAAATGCTTCCTCAAACATTTGAAAATTTGTTTGTTTGGTTTTTTTTAACTCCCAAACTTGGAGCATTCTCTGCATAGCACTGTGGGCAATCTATGGATAAGAAAAAAACCCTCCTCATCCAAATATTCCATCTAATCTTCATGCAAGCAGGCCACACAGATTATACTTCACCACAAATCCCAGATGATATTGTCTTCTCAGACCACAGACATGGAGAAAGAATTGGAGTCTGCACTTGACCCTTCTCCAGACTCTGAAAGTTGCAAAGTTCCTGGGAAAACAATAGACCATCAAGGTCTTCTGGGCATTTGAGGAAGATAGGTCATATAAATTTTGAGTTTTGTGAGTCTCTAAACAAATCCTCTCTTCTGTCGATTAAAAAATTGATTTATGAGGAGTGAAGTTGCCACGTGGTTTGGATACACCATGTTCTGGGGCTGAAAAGAGAAGGAAATGTGATTTGTTTGGAAGACCTTTTAGAATGTTGGCTGTCTAGTGTGGAGAATAGAATCTGGGTGCAGAAAAGATGGAGAGGGGATGGGACTGATGCTGGGTGGAAGGATGGATTGGACAGGATACAGGGTCTGGCCCTGAGAGAAGTATTACATTGCTTGCAGCTGTGGGATGGTTTGGAGGTCCCGTTTTCCTAGATTCCTGTAGGGTCTCCTGATGAGATGGTAAGGGACACAGGGCATGTTGAGTCCAGACCTCCTGGTACTGAGAGGAGTGTGTTTTTTGTGCCTGTGCATGTAGATATGAACCCCCAAAATCTTCTCTGTGGGGGGTTCCGGGGAAGAGACCAGGTGGGACATGGCATGGTTATTATGATGACCACACAGCACACACTGTCCTCCCCTGACTCAGCACTTCCCATCCTCCAGTAAAAAATGAGTGGGAAATCTTCATTTGGGTCAGGCTTCCCTCATGATTTAAATGCTGTGTACTTCACCCAGGACACCTGTGTTTGTTGAGCAATAATGAGGAGGCTTTTGAGAGGTTTGCAAAAGACCAGGCAGTGAAAGAGATGAGTAATGAATTGGAGGTTCCCTCTGGGGCTGAAGACCGTGAATGTGTGGGAAGATGTAGCTGGGAGGAGGGAGAAGAGAAGAATGAGACTTTGGAAAAACTAGCCTTTTTATTCATCTATTCAGTAATTTTGTAGCTATTAATTGAGCATCTTTGTGAGCAAGCTGCTTTCCTAATCTAATGGGTATGTCAAAGTGAATCCAAGAGACCTTGCCTTTCTCATATTTGCTCAACATATTCTTACTTATCTTCTTTGGTAACTTTCCGGACTCCTGGGTGGACATACTGCTCTCTTCTCTATGCTGCAGTAGTCCCTTGTGGAGATTTCTCTGGCCCTCACCCCATTTGTTACTTTCTGATCCCTGTGTACCCTTCCATCCGCCCCATAAGGCTTTGAGGCCTGTGGACAGAGATCCTGTCATAGTCATCTTTGAAAGCCTATGGAAGGTGCTCGGTAAAGGTTGAGTAAATGGATTTCACAATCAATATTTAATTTGGAAAGGTGCTTTGGTTGTCACATATTTAAAATATGATGATTGAATTTCCCAATCTGTTCCAGAAACTGAAACTGTGGAAGTTGTAAGGTTCCTGGGAAAACAATGACCACCAAGGTCTTCTGGGCATTTGGGGAAGATAGGTCATATGAAATTTGAATTCAACTAGAATTGAAAGTGATATGTTGAGACCTATGGATTTTTAACTTCTCCAATGTCAGAACTATCCCACGGAGGACTGGTGTGTAGGCCAAAATTATTGGTCATTATTTAGGCACAGTTAATACATTTTTTAAAAAATCACTGTGCTCCTTCTCTAACTCATTTTTCTCTCTCCTATTGTCCCCATGCCATGTCTCAATATGTGCCACATCCAAGAAGTACTCAAAAGCAATGACAAAGATAATTAATATTTATTAAGTCCTTCCATGTGTCAAGGTCTATTCTGAGTGCATTGCATGTTTCCTTTCATTTACTCCTCAGGCAATCCCATGAGGATGATACTATTTTTCTCATTCTAAAATAAAGTAGAGACACAAAGAGTTTAAGTCATTTGCTCAAGGTCACACAACTTATGGGTGGGGTAGAAGCAGGATTCCTGCCCAGCCAGTTGGCCTCCAGAAACTGTGCTCTTAATTTCTTTGCTATACTCCTCCCTATTTGGTTATTGACCCTATGAGAGGAAAACAAATTTCACTTCTTGTGCTAAAGATCTATTGCTAGAGACATACCTTGACCTGATTCTTCCTTACCTATTCTGCAAGACTTGGCATGATCCTCTGTAGGGAATCATCCTTAAGCTCTTACAGACTGAGCCAGAGATTGGTTTCTGTATTTCTGTAAAACTCTGCTCTTCTTTTTCAGGTGGCATCAATTATAATTGTCTAGTTTTTTATCTGTTTCTCCTGTGAGTCTCTGAGTTACTTAAGGACAGAAACTTTCATCTCTTAGTCCCTAGAACCTGTTGCTAAAGAAGTATTTGTTTAGCTAATTAATTAAGAAAAAAATTGCAGTTTTGTACTTCCATTTTCTCAAGAGTCTTAGCATAGGAAGCTTATTGCTCTACTTATTCATTCATTATTTCATAGACTGATTTATTCATTCTTTAAATAGATATTTTTTGAGGGGGTCTATATATGTATTAAGCAATCTTCTGGGGGCTGGAATGATAAAACAAGCATAGTTCCTGCTTACAAGAAATCTTCACTGTTGGGGTGTAGACATTAATCAAAATTGTCTAATTAAAAATTGGACTACTACTATGGGAGAAAGGCACAGAATACTATGTGATAATATAAAACTAAACAGAAGGGTCCCTGGGTCCCAGAGAAAACCCATGATTCTACCAAAGGGTCATGTAGGTCATGCTTTGACTCCCTAGGGGGTGAAGGTATGCACCCGAGTCAATAGCCATTACTGATGATAGGCAGGAAAGTTGAATGCAAATTTGGAAAGTCAGGGCAAGTCAATAAGTTATTCCTACAAAAAGTCTTAGAATTGTTGAGTGAAAGGGATGCCAGCAATCACTGAATTCAACTTTATATATACTGGAAAAGCTCACCTTAAGATTCCAGGTAAACTGATTGTGGAAAGAGAATGCAAATCAATCCCAGTTTATGAGAATTTGCTCAATGCCCCAACACTATTCTTGGTAATAAATAGAGACCTACCTAGAAGTCTCTACCTAGAAACTTTATGAGGCACTGAGGGACTTATCCTGATGTTCTCAGGTACTTTTACACAAGATACAGAGTGAATTATCCCAGACCAAGATTGGATTTTGCTAGACATTTATTCCAAATTCATCTAGGTGCTACCCTCTGGTGAGTAAGACCAGGTAGCAGAGATTAAACTTCTAATCTCAGAAAGTACTCTGATAGAGTGTATTTTTGTTTTATTTAATGGAGGGATCATAAGATATTGTTAAAACAACTTGAACATCTGGTTTAGGGATAAAGTCATTTTATTGTGTGAGTGCCAAGCTACAGAGCCAAGCTTACCAAGAAAGCCTCCCTCTCTCCCAGCCTTCCGAAAAGCCTAATACCCAACTATAATAATATGTGCCCTCCAACATAAACGAAGAGCAAAGGGGAACACACTGAGGGCTTCAGGACTCCAGGAAAATTCACCTGGTGGTTGGAAAACCAGACCATTACAGAGCAGACGCCCTTTTGAATCTTTTCTCCAGCTAACTGCCACCTACTCAAACTCTAAGTGAAAACATTCAAAAAGGAAGCAGTATCCAAAAGGAGTGTTCATCAAATACCAGTAAAATCCTTCCTCCCTCAAGCTGAAGGATTGATATTTCATCTTAGAGAAAAGAGAATCTGAGTTAGCAAGGATGCTTACAGGGCACATAGAATGGGGCTATTCTCTCTACATGCACCCAGTGTTTGTGTAGTCCTCTTCTGTTCTTGTTCTTTTGCTCTAGACAGGCTCTTAAGCTACTTAGACTCATTATTTATTCAAAACATGTCAGGAAGCACCTATCAGGTGACAGGCTCTATACCAGGCACTGTACTCTTTGAAATGATGGCCCTGGCTGGTGTAGCTCAGTGGATTGAGCGCGGGCCTGCGAACCAGAGGATCGCGGTTCGATTCCCAGTCAGGGCACATGCCTGGGTTGCAGGCCAGTTCCCAGCAGGGGACACACGAGAGGCAACCCTACATTGATATTTCTCTCCCTCTCCCTCTCTCCTACCCTTCCCCTCTAAAGATAAATAAATAAAAAATCTTAAAAAAAAAACATGTCTTTCATTAAAAAAAAAAAGAAATGATGGTATTTATATTTTAGGTAGCGAAGATTCAATTAAACAGATATATATATATATCTATATAGATATAGATATATAGATATATATATATATAACCATTGTTAGTTGTGGGGGAGTTATGAGAGAAACTAAGAAGGCCCCAGGAATAGCAGGCACCTACCTGGCCCTGCTATTTTTTCCCATTACACTCACGGCAGACCCTTTAGTTCAGCATGATACTCTGCCCACATCTCAGACAGTCAATTCCAAGTGCTCAAATTAGCAAACAAGTTGAAGCCTACCTGCTGTCCCCAACCTGGGTTTTTTCAGTCAGGGATAATAAAGTCCTAGAAATAGATCTATCTACTCACAGTACCAAAAAGTTGGAAAACAGCCCAGATATCTGTTTTGTTTAAGGTCTCGTTTTGCGGTGACCAAAAGTAGGGGAGCAACCTGCCACAATCTATCAACTCACCAGGGGCAAAACCATGGTGGGTCACAAGTCTCATGACTCCAATCCCAGAGCCTTCACCAGTTGTCTTGAGTTCAGATTGTTAAGGTTTTTGTCTTCCCAACTCAATTGTTTCTTCATTCGCTCATTGTGTTTTCATGACTTGAAGAACCTAGAAGATGGAGGACAGTAAATTTACAAGGGTCAGAAGTTAAGCAAATTTTGTTGTTGGCAAGGGGAATCAAACAAAGAGCAGTAGATTATAGAAGCTTAAAAAAGAAAAATATATCACAACCCAGCAACTGAACAGGAATTAGGTCGTTTCTTTCTTAACTGTCGAAACTTCCCAAATGTGGAGAAATCATCCTCTTGAGTCCTCCAG
Source organism: Glossophaga mutica (assembly GCA_039655065.1). NCBI lineage: Eukaryota > Metazoa > Chordata > Mammalia > Chiroptera > Phyllostomidae > Glossophaga > Glossophaga mutica. The sequence continues at coordinate 14,930,653 of CM077304.1, read as the reverse complement.
TGGTCTTTTCAGGAGTGGGGGCTTGGGAAGGAAGGAAGGGGTGAGGATAAGAAAGACATGGAGATAGGAATTGCATTATTTCTTTTTGATATTTGCAACCTGCTCTTGCAGTGATTACCTTCCTAACGCAAATGCTGGCAGGGATCCAATACGTATGCCAAACCCATGGTGCTGTTTTTTGCACCTGAAGCAGTTTGCCAAAGGAAGTCAACTATCAACAGGTTTTAAGGCTGACAATCCAAGTCTTCTCGCAGAATTGACTCAGCAGTTATTTTGTCCAAGGTACATAGAGCAAGTTTGCTAAGTCTGGGTCATTCTGATAAATTCTTGAAAACAGGGACCCCAAACTGCAAGGAGAGAACATCAAAGATCTCCTGGGGTTGTAACTAAGAGTTGGCAACTAGCCTGTGTCCTCACTTCACTCCAGCCTTTGGGCCCTGCAGCGAGAGGAAACTCACTAGGCAGAACCCTTCCTCTGCCTTCTTTAAAGCCATCTGCTCAGTTGTGGCTCCCCTGAAGAATCAGAGCTGCTCAATTTGAAAAAATCTCAGTGGATCATCTGGTCTCACCCTTATTCCAGGGAGTTAAATGAATGATGTTGCTAACAAGACTATATAATACAGGCTTGCACATGAAGAGAAGAAGGATTAGAAGACTCAGGGGGCAGATGGGTCCCTAGAGGACCCAATGGTAATAGAAGGTGACTCCTTGGCTCAGGTAGGAAAACAATAGCACATAATAGGACAGTAGCCTTCATACTTTTGAATGCACCAGAATGCACCAGAATGACCTGGTGAGCTTTTTAACAGGAACCGAATCAACAAAACAAACAAACAAGCATAATATAAACAAAGACACTGAAATTGAGAACAGAGGGGGAGGGGAGGGAATTTCAGGGGAAAAGGGGAACGGTTTAGAGCAACAAGTATAAAGGACTCATGGACAAAAACTATGGGGGGTGGAAATGGGAGGAAGGTGGGGAGGGCTGGGGTGGTGGGCTGGGGTGGGGTAAAAGACAGAAAACTGTACAAGATCAACAATTAAAAAATACTAATTAAAAAACCAAAAAAAAAAAAAAAAAAACCACACACACAAATCACTGGATCTTACCCCCAGAGCCTGTGGCTCTAGTTGGTCTGGGGCTCAAGAATTTTTTATTACTTTTTAAAATTTAATTTTTTTTTTCAATAAGAGTTTGTACTCAATATTACTTTGTATTAGTTTCATGTGTACAGCACAGTGGTTAGACAATCATACACTTCACAAAGGGTTCTCCCCAAACAGGCCATTTTTTTCCTTTTTCTTTTTTAATTAAAGTATAGTTGGCAGCATCGATTATATTAGTTTCAGGTGTACAACATAGTGCTTCGACGTTTATACAGCTTATCATCACCACGCTAAGTCTAGTAACCATTTCTGGTGATGCTAATATTACTAGTCCTAAAACCACACTTGGAGAACTTTTGTAATAGGCAAAAAGAGGGAAGAAAACGATGACAACTGCCCAAAGTCATCCAGTTTCCTCGCCTTCTGGAGGTCTCAGAGAGGGAGTTGGTGAGCAGGCATTCTCCAGTTAGATAGATAGATGGATGTTAGTCTTTTCTGTTCTCTGTCGTATTTGGATTTACTGAGGGAGCTGAGCAAGGGAGGACCTGTGCCAATCAGCACAGGCCACACAAATAGTTCTCTGGGGTAGGGGAGACTCACTTAAAAACACAAAAATATAAAGGTAGGTGCCTCGTGGGGATGATGTGGCTGAGCCCTAGAAAGAGAGGGGGGTTTCCTTGTGAGTTAGGGTGGGAGTGGGGCCCGCAGGAGAGAGGGTATCCAGGTCTCCTGTTTGCTCGTGTTCCTTCATTGCATCACCAAGTACAGGATAGGTTGGAAATTATAAACTGGTCCAATTATGTGAACTTTTATTTATATTCAGGATACACTGGAATTTGGGAGAAAAAGCTCCAGACCAGGAGTTGGCAGGGCCCATCCTGGCTCCGCCATGGCAAAGCAAAACCCCTTAGCTCTCTGCATCTCAGCTTCTTCATCTGTAAATGGAAATAGCAGTGCTGACCCTGTAGTCCTGCTGAACTCCTTGAGGGTCCAATGTAAAGGATTAGATGTAAAGATACTTACAAGAAGATAAAGTGTTACAGAAATGGAATAAATTATTATTCATTCGTTCAGCAAGGTTGTATTGGGTGTCAACTATGTGCTGGGCTCTGGGGCTATGGCAAGGAACAAAAGAAACAGTCTCTTTGTAGGGAAAAGAGGAAATAATAGGCTTTCTTTTCAGTGAATTTTTCTTTACTCACCCACCTTCTGACCTTGCCACTCCTGAGAAGATTTCTAATGGGATCAGCAGAGAGTTCAGATGCAGCTTTAGAGGTTTGCTAGGAGAGCGTCTTCAGGCACCCTTGTATCCCCTCGTTAGAATACTGCAGATTCTCATCTCTAAGCTCCAAGTGACAGATGAAGGAAAGGAGGCAGAGCCAGCAAGACACAAGCAGTCGGGGTAGCGGGGAGCAGGGAGGCCATGGGTAGCGGGGAGCAGGGAGGCCATGTGATGGAGTCACTGGGTCTCAGTCCTTGTACAGAATGGATGGCCTTGGGCGAGCTATTCAAAATCTCTGGCTCCATTTTCATCAGTCATGTAGAAATGCATCGGGCTCAAGGTTCAACAGTTTTGGTTGTCTGAATATTGACATACTTCTGTTCCAGCTGGTAAAAGTTTCTGCTTTTCAAATGCCTGCCCCCCCTTGCTGCTCTGAGCATCCAGGCCTCTCTTCTTCGGGGACCCCTGGACCTTTCTACATTCCAACAACTAGAAGATGTAATGCCTGGCTCAGTGGGTACCTCCATTACCCACCTCCAGGGCAACCTCCAAATCATTTCTGATTGTGTCAAACTACCTGTTCAATAGTTTTGATCAGCACTTGATTATCACTTATTTATACAGTTTTTGTGATGATCACATAATGATCTCAGTAAAGCAAATGTCACAGTTGCTACTGTTAAGTGGATGCTCAATACAGTTTTATTTCCTCCTAAGCAAAGGCAGTTTTCTTAGTGATAAAGGATGGGCAGAGGTGGGCGGAAAGGAAAGGAAGGCAAGACGTTGGTTGAGAAGGAGCAGAGCAAGGATATTGTAGGTGGGCAGAGAGACACACTTCTCCCTGGGTGTTGGATGTACTTAGCAAGTACCTTCCTGGAGTCCAAAGAGAATGCAAGAACCCTGTCAAAGGGTTTGGTGTTCCTTGAATGCAGCACAAAGTGTCATTGTTACAGAGTCACAGCTCCTGCACATATCGCTAATTTATTCCATTCTAATCTCCTCTGCACTGGGGAGACACAAGTCTGAGCATTTCTTCCTTCACCCAGCCCTGCAACCTGCTACTGGGAGAATAGTTTCCTTGTTTCGCTGGGGCTCCTCTCACATTTGCACTTTCTTGGCAAACCTGCCAAAAGGTATCAGAGTCACCAGGCACACCCTGGAATATTGATATGTTTGGAATTTTATCAAATAGCCCACAAAATGGGACTATTTATGCCTGGTGGTGCTCAATTTTAAAATATTTCAAAGTGATCAAAATAAAAATTATTTGGACTCTATCCTTCACAATGAGCTTTTTAGGATTTATGTGTTTTGATAGACACCTCTCTCTTCCCAAGAAACAAGGTCAGGCAGGTCCCTGATTTTGACATGTCAGTACCAAGTGCTGAAAAGATAGCTGGACTCCAATCTTGTTTTTCAGAGAGATTTCTTTGCCTTGTTCCTTGGTGTCTCCTTTCTTGCAGGAGGGGCCTAGAAAAGCTGCTCACAGCCGTCTCCAGTGGCATGGTCTTAATGCCAGGAATTAGCAAACTAAGAGCCCTAACCCTGCGGCTTTGAAGACTGGCTGTGAGCAGCCACAGATCTGCATATCAAGGGCCCCAGGGGCCTGAGGGTCCCAGAGCCCAGAGAGAAAAAAATGCTTCCCTGTTTTCCAGCCCTAACATCCCACACTTGTCGCCTGACCTCACCCTAGGGGTTACATTAATGCTCCCTATGATTCTCAAGTCCTCAGGCCTACCTTCCCCACCTGACTTTCAAAAAGGTCCCTGGCTCACCCACTTCTCTGGGAAGGTCCATCTTCCCCACTCACCAGTCCCCTCCACCTCCGAGCTTGTTCCTTGGTCCACTCCCTTTCCTTTCCATTGGGATCTGAAGAAGGGTTTGGCCCCTCGCCAAAAGGAATGCCCAACATGGGCCGATGATCAAGTATTACCCATGTGATCATCTCTCTGGTAATTTCTCCTCCCGGGGCGGTCTCAGCCTTTCTTACAGCTCCTTTCCCCTTCGTGTAAGAAGGAGCCTTAGTCCTTCGCAGCTGGTAAAATGGACGCAAATACCCTCTAACACCCTCAAGTTAGCACACCACCCGCTCCTGCCCTTCTCATCAGAACTTTGGGGCTGGTGGTCTACACTGGCTGGCTCCCCTTCTCCACCCCTCTCAGTCCTTACATCCTTGCAATCTGACTTATGCTCCAGTGGAGTTATTCAAACAGCCTTACGAGAATTGCTGAAGTAAACATTTGACCATTTACTCTCAAATCATCTGAGTCAGGTTTTTTCTCTTGCTTTCTCAGACTTACCCTCACCTTCCCCCCTCCATGGCCTATAACCTTGCTGACATCCCTTTTCTCCCTCTCCCTTTTTTTTTTTAAACTTGTAAATTACAGTTGACGTTTCGTATTGTTTTATATTAGTTTCAGGTGTGCAGCACGGTGGTTAGACATGTATATAATTTATGAAGTCAATAATACCCCATAAGTCTAGTACCCACCTGGCACCACACATAGTCATTACGGTATTATTGACTTTATTCCCTGTGCTGTACTTGACATTGCCCATCTCCTTTCTTCTTGAAATGGTCCCTGTACACTACGCTAGTAGTGTACTCCTGCAACGAGAAATAGTTTTTCTCGTGTTTCCTAAAGGGCTCCTCCTTGGCTGAGAAAGAAAAGTGTTCCTAAGATTCCTTTCCTCTGCTCCCTTTCTATGCCCTTCTCTCCCCTCCTCTTCTCTCTCTCTCTTTCTACGGCCTCACCCAGGGCCCGGGTCGTGGTGACTGTCCTGCCTCTGCAGGCTGACTCTCCAATCCTTTCCTCCAGAACCCTCTTGCCTCCTGCATTCCAAACCCATAATTCTAACAACTTGCTGGACTTCTTTCCTATGTCCTGCTGGCCATCTCAGCACGTACTTCTCAACACTAAAGTCATCCTCTTCTCCTTCAGTCTTCTGTCCTGTTTATTTTTGTAAAGGGTACAAATATTACCTTAGTCTTGCAAACTAAAGATATTTGGCTCTTTGCTTCACCTCACCCAATTGATCTAATTCACGTTTTATGTTTGGCTGTTTTCTGAATTGCCTCTTAACTGCACTCCCTCATTTCCCTTGCGATGGTTAGCACTCAATTTACACATTTTTTTCTTATCTGGACTTCTGCAATAGACTGTGAGGTGGTTGGGCTCCTTTTCTGTTTGCCTTAAGCACCTCAGCCAGATCAGTCCCCCAGATGCCCACTCTCCAAGAAAGTCTTTCATGGTTTCACTTCTCTGTTCAGTTAAACTTGGACTCTAAAATACCATTGAAGGCTTTGCAAATGTTGACCCCAAAAGATCTTTTTAAGTTTAATTCTCAGTACTACCCTATAAAGAACCTATGTTCTGGTCAAAGGAGATGACACAATTTCCTAGTAAGGCTCAGTGATTTCCAATTTCCGCCCCTTTGTTTATAGTCTTTCTTTTGCCCAGCACCCCCAAGAGCACCTTTGCTCAAATGCAGTCAATCTTATTTCTTGTCTGAATCCCTACAAAACTTAGTTTGAACTTCCTTGTGACTATGACCATTGTCAGTATACTATGGCCTATTCTGAGAGCTTGACTTCTTTACTTGTCTCCTCTCCAGTTTGTAAGACCTTTAGAGGGAAAGGGTATATCATCTAGACCTTAGAATTTTGCATAGCACCTGGGTCAGTATCTTCTACAGAGTCGGCCCAATACATATCTGTTGAATGTTGAATTTGAAAAAAATTATTATAATTGTAGAAACTTTTAAATGTATTTCTTGTATTATGTTTTGGAAAGTTTTTTTCCATTTATTTTCTTAATTTAATTACTAACTGGAAAATACTAGGAGCTAGTCATCTCACATAAACATTCTCACAACAAACTCATATCTGCTCAAAGGTTACTACTTTCACCAGTGTTTTTAGTATGATAATTAATTTCCATTTAAATAAGTTTGTGGAAAAAGAAATATCTGATGCAATGCACCCAGAAGCTTCTGAGCTATGAAGTTATGGAATTGGTACTTCTTAAAAGTATGTCTTAAAAGCTTTGTAATAAATACAGATTCAAGGTGCTAAGCATAAAATCCCTGTATCCTCTTTCAACACCCAACCTTCTTCAATTACATTCTGTCTCTAAGCGTATTTCTTTCAGGAAAGATGAATAACATAAGGTGCTACACCTGACCACAGAAACTTAATGGGGCACCCTACTGGCATTTATGTGTTGTTTAATAATTCTATAAAACCAGAAAAAATATTTACTCATTTCAACTACCTGGATTGGGTCTCTAAATTTAAAAAAAACAATGAAATATTTGGAAAATACTCTCAACTAACAAAAAAAAAAAAAAGAGTTGTTTATTGAGTTGGCAGGGACCATGTGTCAATACAATACCTTGCTTGTTTCTCCCACAGGATTAAATCTACTTCTGAACAGCTAATGAATGAGCAATCAGCCCTCATTAATTGATCACAAATAATTGATTTGCTTTCATGGGACTCTTGAAAACTTTCCCTGATCCCTCAACTCGGGTGAAAGCTAATAACATGTGTAGATCAAACTCATTATTGACTGAAAGCTAAGCGCACAAAATTTTGTCACTTGGTTGTTGACAAAATTCAAGCCTTGATAAATCAGGAAAAAAGTGGTTGGCAGGGGAGATCCAAGTCTTCTAAGACAATTTTTTTTTTACAGTTCGTGTATATATGGTTTGTTTTGTTCCCCCCACCCCCCATTTGTGCGTACTTCGGGCCTGGCTGCAGAATGGAAACAAGGAGCCATGTCTCACTTGGGGTGACTGAGCTTTCGTTACCAGGTAGGTAGGCTTCGTTAGCTGTTTTGGTGCTAATGAATTTCTGTGCTTCGGGCAAAGTTTCTTCTTCCCAAACTTTATTTTTAAGCAAGTTCAAGGCAATTCGAAATAGCAGAGTTGGGTGGAAAAAATAAGATGTCTTTTGTTCAGCATGCACAGTTTGAATTGTGTCAGGAAACAGTGCTACTACCCTCTACTCTGGAGGAACCACTTTTTTTTAACAAAGTGAGGAGAACTCTAAGTCTGAAGGCGGTCCATAGCGGAGTCTCATGGACAGATGGCGGGCTCAAGCACATAACAAAGGGTCTCTTGTGTTGTTGCCAATCCTACTTCATGAAATCTTTTTGGTATAAACTGGAGAAAGCACTTTGTTCAGTGAAAGTTGGTTTTTTTTTGTTTTTTTGTGTTTTTTTTTGCCAGCTGTCTTTGCCAAGGTCAATGTTTCTACTACAGAGGAAGTATAAGCTCCCCCTGGTGGCTGATTTTACACATTTTTCTTTACTGAAAGACCCATGGGTCTCAGAAGCTAGTGTCCTAGGTGTGATGTACATTCATTTAACAAATATTTATTGAGTTCCTATTATGTGTCAGGCCATGTACTAAGTAACTGGTGTTGGAAAACCCACAGTCTTGCTCTGGATCCCTACACATTAACTAATCTGGACCTGTTTCACTGGACCTGTTGACAAGGCAGCCACTTAGCCTTCTGTGCCTCACTTTCTCAACAATGGAGTATATATCGTCTTGCTTATCTCAAAGCATAGTATGGATGATCCAACAAGATAAAGTAACAGCAAGAGTGATCATATGTTGTAAATTAGATGATGTCATTTAATGCTTAAAATAATTTAATGTCTTCCTATTCCCCTTAATATAAAATACAACCTTTTTTTCATGGATTTAAAGACCCAAAATAATCTAGCCTCTGCATTCTTCAACTTCATCTTATACCATTCTTTCTCTGGAGAATCTCATACCTCCATACTGGCTGATTTCTTTTCCTCAGAAGCTCAGTTTCTCCCTAAAGGCCCTCATACTTTCTCCTCTTCCTATTAAGCTTTTCCTTCTACTCTTCACCTCCCTAACTCTTACTTATTCTCATTTTAAAAGCTACTTTCTCATAAATTCCTTTGCTAACCACCAACTCTAAAACTGGTTCCCTTTATTATCTTCTTTCATAGAAACTTATTCTTCTTCATAGCATTTATCCTACATAGAAATGTATTATTTGTTTAAAAATTTTTAAAACGATTTTCCCAACTAGACTGAAAACTTCGTGAGAAGAGGACAGGTACTGTGACTGTATAATTCGATACAATATACCTCAAACCTGTAAATAGTATCAGTTGGAATTTTTGGAAGATCTGAATGAATAAAACCTGTAGAGTGTTATAGAAATAAAAATCTATTATTATATACAAATAAAATAGTTTGCTTTATCTAAGAAAAAAGAAGGAGCTACAGTTTGAGAAAGAGAAAGTGGTGTACTTAAGTATTATTGGGATATAGATTTTTAAAATTATTTTAATTATGTATTTAATTGTGTTAATGTCATGTATTTCATGAATGCTTAATAAATATATTTATGGAATTTTATAATCTAAACCTTATTTTGCAGATGATAAAACTGGGGTCCCGAGATGTGAAGCGATGTGTCTAAGGCCACATGGGGCAGACGCAAGACTAGAATGTGTGCCTCTGACTCTTGATCTAGGCTTCCTTTTACTACATTGTGCTTATTCACGTCTATCATTATTGTAAGAGCTCATTTCTTAAAGCCTCGTCAGTCTATTAAACTCTTTTTTTGTTATTTATTTATTTATTTATTTTTTAATATATTTTATTGATTATGCTATTACAGTTGTCCCATTTCTCCCCCATCATTCCCCTCCACCCTACACACCCCCTCCCACCCACATTCCCCCCTTTAGTTCATGTCCATGTGTCATAAGTTCTTTAGCTTCTACCTTTCCCATACTATTCTTGCCCTCCCCCTGTCTATTTTCTACCCACTATCTATGCTACTCATTCTCTGTACCTTTTCCCTCTCTCTCCTCCTCCCACTCCCCTGTTGCTAACCCTCCATATGATCTCCATTTCTGTGGTTCTGTTCCTGTTCTAGCTGTTTGCTTAGTTTGCTTTTGTTTTAGGTATGGTTCTTAATAGCTGTGAGTTTGCTGTCTTTTCACTGTCATATTTTTATCTTCTTTTTCTTAGATAAGTCCCTTTAACATTTCACATAATAAGGGCTTGGTGATGATGAACTCCTTGAACTTGACCTTATCTGAGAATCGCTTTATCTGTCTATCCATTCTAAATGACAGCTTTGCTGGATAGAGCAATTTTGGATGTAGGTCCCTGCTTTTCAAGATTTCAAATATTTCTTTCCAGCCCCTTCTTGCCTGCAAGGTCTCTTTTGAGAAATCAGCTGACAGTCTGATGGGAACTCCTTTAACTCTTGTATTAATTCTAGACTAGAGTGACTACAAATTGTTTAATATTTATTGATCGCCTTTCATACTGACCTCCTAGACCTAAAATAGACGTATATCTTCGTTTCCTTCCTTCCTTCCTTCCTTCCTTCCTTCCTTCCTTCCTTCCTTCCTTCCCTCTTTCTACCTTTCTTTCTTTCCTCTCTTCCTTGCCTTTTTTCTTTTTTACTTTTTCTCTATTGAAGGCATTTTATCATCCTTTGTGCTCAGAGGGTTTTTTCCATCTGGAGACTCATACTCTTCAGTTTGGGAAATTGTGTTAAATTATTTCTTTTATCACTTTTTTCATCCATTCCCTATGATTTACTTTTCTGTAACTCTGCTTTCCCTTTAAACTCTTCTATTGATTTTTTTATTTCTGCTATCATAACTTTAATAATACCTCTTTGATATTCTTTGACTATTTCTTTTTAAAACAAACTGATCTTACTGTAATTGAACAACAATAAAATAATTTAAAAAATAAGTAAAACAAACTCATCTTGTTTCAGAGGTACAATATCCTTTCTTAACTTTCTGAGAAAAAATGGCACTATTTTTAATTTTTATTGAATTTATTGGGGTGACATTCATTAATAAAATTACATAGCTTTTAAGTGTACAATTCTATAATACATTGTCTCTGTATTGTATCCTGTTGTCACCATCTAAAGTCTAGTCTCCTTCTGCCACCATTTATTCCTCATTTACCCTCTTCTACCTTCCCTGCTCTTTCTCCCCTGCCTTTCCAGTAATCACCATACTGCTGACTGTGTCTATAAGAGGATTTTTTTTGCTTAATCCTTTCACCATTTCACCCAGCCCTCCCACCTCTCTGACAGCTGTCAGTCTGTTCTCTGTATCTGTGAGTTTGTTTCTGTTTGGTTTATTTTTTCATTAGATTCCAATATAAGTAAAATCTTACGGTGTTCGTCTTTCTCTGACTGGCTAATTTCATTTAGCGTGGTAGCCTCTAGGTCCAATTGTGTTGTTGTGGAAGGTAAGATTTTCCTTCTTTTAATGGCTGAGTAGTATTCCATTGTGTAAATGTACCACAGCTTTTTTATCCACTTGTCTACTGGTGGGCACTTGGGCTGCTTCTAAATCTCAGCTGCTGTAAATAGCCCTGCAATGCACTATTTTTGAAGTTAGGGTTTTGAGGGGGGTTGCATATCTTTATCTTTACTCCATGTTCCTTTTCTTTCATTAGTATGTTTTAGTTGCATCTTTCAGGTTGAGGTGCTCCTCAAATGCTTGGTGATTCTTGGATGTCCATTTTTATTTAATAGAGGGTAAGATTGCCAGATAAGGCATGGAACACTCAGTTAAATTTGAATTTTATATAATCAACAAATACATTTTTCATATAACCAAGTCCCAAATATCACATTTATATTTGCTCACTCTGGCCTTAAGAAAGGTGCACAGAGCAGCTGAAGAAAGATGTGTGTGCCTGGGCAGTGACTGCTGATTGACACTAAGGTGATCTGTCAGCCTTTCATTAGACAGTGCTGGGGCATCAATATCGTTGGGTCTGCACTGCTGGGCTGGTCACAGCCCTCAGACCAGAATTATTCAGTATTCAGCCCTGGGTCTAAAAGCATAGCTGTCGGTGTTCTGGGAGCCAAGTGGGATAGCAAGTTTGGGTTCTCACCATTCAGAATGTGTACTTTTTCATAAACCTCCCTGTTTTCAGCAAAGTATCCTTGCCCTCAGTAGTACCTGGCACTCACGTCTGTGGGATCTTTCTGATCAGCCTCTCCAGAGAGTCAGTCTTCAGTCTGCCAGGAGGGTGGAAGGGACTACCTGTCACAGACACTGATAGCAAATCCTCTATAGGCTTCAGCTGCATTGCTGCTTTCAGAGGTACTTTTTTCCTGCCAATTTCTGAGCCTTTGTGAGGTTTTGCAAGTGCAAATCAGGTTGCTTCTGGGCTTCCCCCACTGTCAACGTCAATCTCAGCTTCATGGGTCTGCACAGCCAGTCACCCCTCAGCCATCTGCTTTCTAGCTCCCCAAAATGTTATTGTTGTTGTTTTCTTCTCATGCTTTTTGTTCTTATGGGTTAATGTCCTTAAAATCAATCCCTTTACTGTCTCTTTAGTGAGTTTTGGAGATGGAATGTAATGTAAAGCATATGTTAAATCTGCCATCTTTAACTAGAAGCACAGCCATGAATTTTCAAAGTGACTACAGGAGAGGCATTTAATTGCTCTTTTCTCAATTTTCCCTTTTGTAAAATGAGAAGGCTAAGAGAGATGATTGTTGATGGACCTCACACACACTTTTATGATTGCATAATTTCCTGCATTATCATTCTTAACTGAGACCATAAGGTTACAGCTCCCTAAACCTTCGAAACAAATTCTGTGTTCAGTTTTTTAAGACAAAGACGCAGTATACACTTTCAATGGCATCCAACCTCCCAACTCTACTGCGTGTCATCGTAGGACCTTGAGCAAGGACTTCTCTGAAGTTTATTTCCCTTCAAATGGAGACAATAATATCAATTTCTTTCATAAGGTCATGGAAATGAGCAGATGAATTAATAGGAAAGTGCTTCACACGTGCAAATTTGCTAAACAAATATTAGTTAATGTAGTTATTTTTTGGATTAAACATCTCAGCACAATAGTTCTTGGCCTTTTTTAAGTCTTCTGGTTGGAGAATCATCGTATTTGTCTTTAATTGTCTGGACTTACTCTAATTAGTTTTAGGAGTCCCTGCAGATTGCCAGTGGATCTGTTCCTATGAAGCATTTAATCTTCCCAGACATTAATAATAAGGGCCATTCTTCTTTGAAATCATTTGTATCAGGTAATCTGCTAAGTGCTTTATATACATCTCTAACCTTTACAACCATCCTGCAAGGGAAGTCCTATTTAACCCATTTTATAGATAAAGAAACCGAGGCTCGTGGAAGTTAAGTGAGTTGGTCAAATTCACTCACTTGGGATTGAACTAGGCCTATCTGGCACCAAAACCCACTTATACATTTTTCTTTATACCATAATGCCTTCTTAGCTCTTTAAAAACCACTAATATCTCTTATAACATTGAGACAAGAATGTGAGTGAACTTAGTGTAATAGCTGTAAATTGGCTCCTAGTCTCAATTCTACATCCTCACAATGGATTCTGCATTCAGACCTTAAAGGCCTATGGCCATGCCTTCTTGCGGTCCTTGCTTTGGCTCCTGCTTTTTCTCTCTTTCAGAATTATCTCTCCCTTTCTCTGTTCAGTGACTGTCCTACTCACCCTGTGAGGCTCCACCAAGGTACAACTTCTTTGTGAAGCTTTTCTTCTCCGGGCAAAATTAGTTGCTCCTTTCTCTACGTTCTTTGAGCATTTTAGTTTGTACCATATAAAATTGCCTCTTTTTTACCATGCTGACCTGCAAAAACAATTTACATTATTTAACCAAATATCTCTTTATTCCATTGTATTTGTAATTAAAGACAGGATGTACTCTTCCCATCCCACCCCCAGACTTCCTGAGAGCTTACTAAGGGCCAGGCCTATCCCACACACATTATATGGAATAACTTGTTTACTCCTCAGAACAATCCTGTAACAGTTGCATGCATATGCATCATATATTATAAATATTAAATATTATATACCTTATATTTACATAATATATATATAATTTTATGCATATCACCAATTTATATAAGTGAGGAAACTGAGGCACACAAAAGTCAAATAAGTTGCCCAAGCTCACAAAACTTGGCAGAGCTTGGATGTGAGCCCAGATAATCTGGCTTTAAAACCCATAATCTTAATGATGTCTCTAAAATCATCTCCTGCTATTCTTCTGGGTTGTGTTTAGTTCGCTGGTATATTCCCAGGACCTGGCATGGGCCAAGTGCTTTGTAGGTACTCAATAAGAGATGCATGGATGAATTTCGCATCAGTCATATTTGTTAAGCACTTATTCTGTGCTCTCAGGTGTTATGGTTGTAGGCAGCCAGAACGCTAAAGCTCAGCTCCTGCCTTTGTAGAGATCATGGCCTGCAGGGGACCCTGGTGAACAGCACAGCAGTTATAATGCAGAGAGACTGCTGGGCATCAGCAATGAGAAATAAGGAGGTATTAATGGCCAGCTGAGCACCTGGTGGGAAGGAGAAGATGGCACAGGAGGCAGCGGAATCTTGAGGGGGGGGGAGTAGAATTATTCATGTAAAGAGATGTTCAAGATCAGTACAGCCAGGGTAGTTTATGCAAAGGTCCTGAGTGGGGACGGTGTGAGAGGAGGAGCAAAGCAAGTGGTAGGAGGGCGGAGCAGAGCAGAGTTGGGCAGGACTGGGGGCTGTGGGACCAAGGGCCCGAATCTGAGCCCCAGCTCTCACTTGTTACCTTAGTCACTTTGAGTAGATTTCCTACTGTCTTTGCGTCTCAGTTTCCTTTTCTATAAAAATGCGTGTATCATCCACCCAATAGAGTCAGAAGGAAGACACCTGAGATAATACTTGTAAAGCACTTAGAATAGTGTGTGCTTTGTGGAAAATACTTAAAAATAGTTTTTAAGTAATTAATTTTCCTGAGTGTGTAGAGCTAGTGAAAGAAAAGATTTCCTTCAGGAAGAGTTAGAAGTACTCATGGTGAGTACCTCTAATTGGGTTCTCAAGATTATACAATAGGTAGAATAATAACCGTTGCATATTATGATGTGCTTAATACGCATTCTGTGGCATGTCAACCTTCAAACACTCTTGAGAAGAAAGTGTTGATGTTCCCATTTTATACATGAGTTCAGTGAGGCTCAGACAGGTTAAAAACCATTCTGACACTGAATGAGACAGGTTTTAAATTAGGCATTTTCCTTCAGAGTCATGCTCTACAATGCTTTTCTGGTTTAATAGGGCTCTTTGAAAACAAAGATAATACAGCAGAATGAATATATACTGGTAAGGCATATTTTTATTCATTTCCATCTCTTCAGGCATCTTCCAGTGGATGGATGATGCCCAATCCCCTTGAAAAAATCAGTAAGACTGTGTGTAGAGCTAAAAGTGACTCCCTTGTGGCCAAATTCTCAAGAAAGAATCAATGGAGGTTTCTACCTTCCACATCCTTCATCTTATCTCTTAAAAGTTTAACCCAAGTCAAAGATTTCATTTGAGATTTCAGATTGAAATCTTCAAAAGAAAACATTTTTAAAGAAAAAAATATCAAACGTAAAGTCCCTGGTAGAACTATATATATATACATAATTTTAGAAATGGAGCAGTAGGGTATAGACCTAAAGGTTTTGGAAGCTGAGAATCCTAAACCTGTGTGAAACTCTAAAGAACATCCAGAGATGGAAGCATTAAGGAAAATGATCTGCTTTTGAAATTTGTGACTTTGGGTAAATTGCTTAACTTCTCTGGGCACCAGATTCCAGATCTTTTAAATGGTGATAATAATAACATTTGCTGACATGCTGAGTAAATGAATGAGTCAGTTCATGAAAAATTCTGCATATGATGCCTGGCAGAGCATTGGTGCACAGTTCCTTTCCTGAGATTGTCCCATTAGCAAATGTCAGCGTACAGAATTGTCACTCCCCACCCTGTTTTCCAGGGAACTTTTTTAACAACACATTACGATGAACCCTTTCAGTGTAACTGATATTTGAGTCCCAAGGTGTGTGTTTGCTTCTAGGAACTGACTCATATTCATGTCCGCCTATTTCTTTGTCTTCTGGTGTCGTAATATTAACTTCTTAGAAAGAAAGCTCTTTGATAAATTTTTGAGCAATAATATTCCCCTAGGTCAATGATTTTTAACCATGAGACTTTTTAAAACATGTAATATCTGACTATAAAGTTAGGGGCACTGACATTTTTTCCCCTTAGATTGTTAAATTAAAAAGAATGACAACTGCCAACACAACAATAGTTTTCCAGTATGAATGAATCAAGATTATGCCTATTTTTTGGTCAGATAGACAATACATATATATTTTGGTGTGCTACAGAATTTTAGTAATTAGTTTATGTGTGCCATGAGATGAAAAAGGTCGAAAATCCCTGTCCTGGTTCAAAGCCAGGCAGCTGAGTTTGTGGTATATTCCTTTTAAAAATTATTATCTTAACTTTACACAAAAAGCAGCACCTGATGTTAAAACTCAAATACATGTATATGTTTTTTAGCTAAAACATCCAAACAGAATTACCAAAGTACTAAGAATCTTCAGAAATGGCTGTGGATGGAGCATCAAAGTCGACGGCAGTGATGATGCTGGTATCTGAAAGTGATGTTTTACCGTTTAGATTCTTTTGTTTGTTTGTTAGTTAGTTTGTTTGTTAATTTAAACCACTGTATAAAGACACAGACTCAGGTTATCCGGAACTTGCAGAGTGAGAGACAGAGGAAAATTTGTCTGCTGTTGATTTTACTTTATAGAGTGTAAGGTTAATTAGGAACAGTTTGTCATGGGTTGGGGAAATGTGGCCATTCTTCCCATCGTTTTCTCCTAGCCTGGCTGAGGGGCTTAGGAGAGATTCACAGTGGAGGGAAGACGGATTAGGGGGCTAACTGTTTTATGAGAAAAATCACGTAATTCAAAGAGGTCATCAGGAAATTATTTCCCAAGGAGGGCCCTTGTCTTTGAAATCCTTTCTCACTCCTGGTCTAACAAAGCCTTGGTTCATTGAACCTCAAAGGATGATCTTAAGCAGCTGGTTTTGGCTGGCCAGCTTTGATGGCTGGGGTGTTTGAACTGCAGTGGGGTTAAAATGGTCTATTTCAGTTTAATTATTTGTGTATTTGCTCAGGATTCCTCTCAAGGAAGAATGGGCTTCATCCTGTGGGAAATGAACGTTCTCCATAATATAAGGTCTTAGGCAAAATAAAATCACTCATTCAACAGCTCAAGTTGATGTTTTGGTAAATTAGTTCATCTGATGACTTGGTACCTTTGTGGTCAATTTGGTTTGAGTGAGAAGTAGCTTTACGTATCTGTGCCTTTTATTTTCCGAAATCTAGAAAACACCCTTCTCACCTTCATATTTTCCTAAATTCTGCTCTTTCTCCAATGATTTCTTTCTGTAATGTTCCCAATAATTTCAGCTTAAATGTAATGTTAACTTCAAATTTCAGAATTAAAACAAGATTTTAACATCCTTTGGTGTCCGGGGAGGAATGGAGGGACCAATGTTCTCTGGGCTTGGCTTCATTTCACAGAAGATTGTTGAGAGTATATCATGGGGTAAAATTTTCTAATTTTAACCTTGTCTCCAAGGACAAGGGTTAATTTTCTTGTACTGTATATCCATTTCTTTCTGGACTGAAAAACTATTGAATTTGATCTCACTGTTTCCTCCATTAGAATGTAAGTTCCATGAAGGCAAGGATTTGTCTAGTTTATTGCTGTATCATTAGCGCCTAGGGTAGTATGTGCCATGTAGTGGTTCTCATTGATTCAAAGGAGCAAATGAATGACCCAGTAAATCAGTCAGGGTAGGCTGGGTTGTTCTACAATAACAAGCCACCTCCAGGCTGACAAAAGTAACAGCCATCTTGAACACTGCTTATCACTGGGCAGGGGAAAAGAGAGTTCTAGGTTTCTAAACAGCAACAGCGTATTCTGACCTGGAAGTGATATGTAACCCTTTCACTAACAACTAGACACACAGCCCTACCCAAACCACATGCGGGGGGAATGTGTGCAGTCTTAGTATGTGCTCCAAAAGGATGGATTAGTGCCATCCAAACCGATGGCACTAATGACTACTACGTTGATAGCAGCAAGGCTTTAGCTGGAGTTTTTTATGGTATCTTATCTATTATTAGAATTTTGGTGAGGCCACGAGGAAGCTATATTTCTCAGAATGACTTTTAAAGTCATAAATCAATCACCTTAAACAAGGGCAGTATCATTCCAAGGGGATGAAAATTGGTTCTTGGTGGTGTTAGCGGGGGCGTGGTTTAGGTCTTCAGCCTTCCTAAAGACCATACTACATAAACAAATATATAGCATATTTGTGATATTTAAATGTCGCATTGGAGGCAATTAAGAAGAAAATCCACACAGGCTCCTTAGGGGTCGATAATGAAAGAAAGGTTAGAAACACTGCTTTAAACCAGTGAGTGGTGAGCTTATACCTGGACTTCTTGCTGCTGGTGGTGTTTATTGGGAGCCAGGGCTCTCTGGGACATAAGAATCATTTCTCCTGTGAGTGAAGAGATGGTGCCTCCATGTCAGGCCACTTTAGTAAAAGCGATCCTTTCCTTCACTGTGTCTGCTATGCTATAAAATGTCCTCATACTTGTAGGTATGGAAGGCCAATAGACAGAGCATTATTAACCTTAGTAGCAGTAGCAATTTTATAGTCAGGGCAAACATTACTCCCTTAGATGACCATTTGAATAAAAAAATGACAAGTTAGATAGGCACTATGCCAAGTAATGGACTGACTTGTATTTTTGTTTTAAGATTTCTGATCATGTGAGTTTAGAAGTTTAAGGATCAGACTCATATTGGCTAGTTAAACATTTGCTGACTTCTAGAGAAAAACCTTGGTATGAAGAGGAGGTAAAGAAACAAAAGATCCCTTTCTTGTGTACTGGTAAATCTGAGTTAGAATATTTGTTTCTTGTCTTTCAATTGCAGTTGGAGTACTTATTTACCGAGGGAATTTCCACAGTTGTGGAATTTCTTTATGTTTTAGCTTCCTCATAAGTAGATGGGAATAATAACAGTAGTTACTTGATAAGATTATTGCAAGGATTAAATGAAGTAATGTACAACATATAAATGTTTTGAACATTGCCTAGTATATAATGAGTCCCAGGTTAATATTAGTCATTGCTAGTTATATTATTTTTAAGATTTTTTATTTATTTATCTTTAGAGAGGAAGGGTAGGAGAGAGGGAGAGGGAGAGAAATATCAATGTACAGTTGCCTCTCGTGTGTCCCCCGCTGGGAACTGGCCTGCAACCCAGGCATGTGCCCTGACTGGGAATCGAACCTCGATCCTCTGGTTTGCAGGCCCTCGCTCAATCCACTGAGCTACACCAGCCAGGGCTAGTTATATTATTTTTATCGTCATTATTCCTTATACACAATCCTCAGACTCCTGTGTTCCAAGTGGAGACTCCAAGCCTTCTTTCCTTATGCCATAATTCAACATCCATGTAGCTTAGCTCTGATTATGTTACTATCAGGTTGCTGAACACAACCCCATGCACAATTCACTTTCTCCAAGAACTTTCAGAGAGTTGAGTAGATTTGCATGTGTCAATCAAATAGCTCTGCTGGATAGGACTTCAGGGAAAGCTTTTGCAAAGAACCCTGCCCAGATAGCATGAGTCTTTGGCATTTAGTTCTTCCATCTTCTACTTTCCAGCTGAAATGCAGATGAATTTTACTCCTATTTGTGCAGCAGCCACCTTATGACCATGAGGTAAATAACCATGACAAAATCCCTTTAAGGATCATGCAATGGAAAGGTAGAAAATGGTTAAATCCATGACAGCATCGTTGGAATAACTATATCACCACAAACTTCCTCTGGTCTTCCTGATAGATGAAAGAAACAGATGCTTATGTGTTAAAGCCATTTGTCTGTTGCCTATAGCAGAAAGAAAGCATTTTAAGTTGATACACTATTTTTACCTATATGGAAATGTTAGTATAAGTCTGAGTGCTTTACATAAATGAACAGGAAACGAAAAAAATACGCATTATAAACTACTGGAAAGAGGCATATTCTCAGAACGCATTAAGAGTGAAAGAGTTTTTGAATGTCTTTCCTTCCAAATCATGAAACACTAGCGTCACTCCATGTATTGCAAAATGGCTACTATGATAAGGTTAGATAACACATCCATCACGTCACATAGTTGCACTGTGTGTGTGTGTTTGGTGAGAACTTTTAAGATTTATTTTCCAGTCAACTTTCAAATATATTCTACAGCATTTTTAATTATTGTCACCATGCTGTGCATTACATCACCAGAAATTATTCATCTTAAAACTGGAACTTTTATACCCATTTGACCACCTTCAACCATTTCTGTCCTCCCAGCCCTGTTCCTGGTAAGCATGATTTTTTTTCTGTTTCTATTAAGTTCATTAATTTTATATTGTACATATAAGACCATACAGTATTTGTCTTTCTCTAACTTATTTCTCATAAAATAATACCTTCAAGTTTCATTCTTGTTCTTGCAAATAGCAGAATTTTTTATGGCTGAATAATATTCCATTGTGTATGTATGTATATGATATTCTTTATCCATTCATCTGTTAGTGTGTTCTGAGGTTGTGTCCATGTCTTGGCTATTGTAAATAATGTTGCAATAAATATGAGGGTGCAGATATCTCTTTGACATAGTTATTTCATTTCTTTTGGATAAATACCCAGGAAAGGAAGTGCTGGGTAGTATGGTGGTTGTATTTTTAATTCTTTGAAGGAACTCTATACTGTTTCTCAGTGGCTGCACCAGTTTACATTCCCATGACCAGTGAGAAAGGGTTTCCTTTTCTCCACATCTTTACTAGCATTTGTTGTTTGTTGTCTTTTTTATAATTGTCATTTTAGCAGGCAGAGGTGATATTTCCTTGTGATTTTAATTTGCATTTTCCTGATGATACATCAACAAATTTGTCAACCTAGAAGAAATGGATAAATTCCTATAAATATAAAACCAGCAAGAGTGAATCATGAAGCAGAAAATCTGAGCAGACCATAATGAGCAGGATTGAATGAGTAATCAAAAACCTCCCAAAAAGAAAATTCTTGAACCAAATGGTTTCACTGATGAATTCTATGGTGCATTTAAATATTAATACCACTCTTTCTTCCAAAATAATTAGAGGAAAAATTCATTTTACAAGGCCAGGACTATTTTATCCCAAAGCCAGATGAGGACACTATAAGAAAAAAAAAATAGAGGCCAATATCCCTAATAAATATAGATACAAAAATTCTTTAAAAAACTATTAAACAGAATTTACCGACACAGTAAAAGAATCATACATCATGATCAAGTGGAATTTATTTCTGGGATGCAAGGATGGTTTGACATACACAAATTAATAAATGTGATACATCACATTAATAGAGTTAAAAATAAAAATCATATGATTATCTCAGTAGATGCAGAAAAATATTTGACAAAATTCAATATCCATTCATAAGAAGAACTGTCAATAACTTGGGTATAGAAGGAAAATACCTCAACATAATAAAGGTCATTTAAAACAAACCCACAGCTAACATCATACTCAGTGGGGAATGGTTGAGAACTTTTTCTCTAAGATCAAGAAAAATACAAGGCTACCCACCCTTACCACTATTTAACATACTGCTGGAAGTCATAGCCAGAGCAATCAGGAAAGAAACAAAAGAAATAAGCATCCAAATCAGAAAGTAAAAAAAAATTGTCTTTGTTTGCTGATGACGTGATTTTATGTACAAGAAATCCAAAGGATTCTACTTAAAAAAAGTGTCAGAAGTAATACGGAAAGTTTTTCATTAAAGTTTTTCATTAAAGTAATAGGGAAAGTTTTTCATTAAAGTTTCAGGATTCAAAATCAACATACAATATTGCATACAAATCAGTTGCAATTCTATATATCAACAATGGATTATCTAAAAAAGAAATAAAGAAAACAATCTCATTTACAATAGCACTCAAAACAATAAAGCACTTCAGGGTAAATTTAACCAAAGAGGTGAAAGATCTATACCCTGAAAACTGTAAGACATTGATAAAAGAAATGGAAGATGCTGCGAATCCCAGACCTCCTGCTCACCGTGCAGTTGTAAGGGAGGCTGGAGAGATAGAATCTGGCTTCCATGTGGGGATGCTGTGGGCCTTTTCTGCTATGAAGACTCATATATGGAAGGGCATTTATAACACTGGAAGGGATTTCATATATTAGTCAGCCAAAAAGAGTGATTCTACCCTGCTAAGCAGCAGAGTCAAAATTCAAGTCCAGATTTCTCTATCAACAAGTCCATACTTTTAATCATAATATGCAATGTTTCATAATTTGTAATGAAGAATCTAGCTCCCAAAATTTTAAGATAATAGGGTTTCCATCTACTGGAATCTTCATTCCCCTCCCCTTACTTCTGCAACAGGTTTCCACAGAAATGGTGAGTCTTGACTGAATTGTTTAGCTGGTTTCTTTTCTTGCTTACACATATACCTCTCATCCCTTGAGGAGAAGTGGCAAATCTGGTTGATGAGAACTGAGGCCATCTTGCTTTTACTAATAGATGGAGTCATTCCCAAAGGTCTGATCTTTCTCTGTTTCTTGCTAATGTTGCAGCTCACACTCCCAGCCTCTGTCCTGTGTTTCCTATCTCCATGTGGACAGCAAAGAGGCCTGAGGGAAATCAACAGCCTCTGTTGCCTGGTCTCTCCTGGGGTCAGCTAGGAGGTGAGGTGGGCTTATGACTGGCTGGATATGTAGGCTTCGGTTTGTAGGACCACTTCTCTCCATAGGGGGTCTTTAGGTCTGGATTTAGAAAGAAAATAAGGTCTCATTTTGTGTTCCCTGATGCCATTTACCAGACACCCTCAATTTCCACTTTATTGAGCCATTGAAAAAGTCAACATTTTGGTTCCTATTTGGCTACATAGCATATATTAGTCTTAGGCTCTAAGGAAACTTCACAGTCAGAATCCTCATATTCAAATATATCTAATTAATGCATTTGGCAAGTTACCTAGCCTCCCTGAGTCTCAGTTTCCCCAAATTTTAAGTAAGGATAATAATATCTGCTTCAAAGACATACATACACGGTAAGGACTAAAAGAGATCCCATGTGTTAAATGAGTTACCTGGCCCAGCGCATAGTAGGTACTGAAACTATGTGAGCTGAAAAGGAATTCTTTAAAAGAAAAGAAATATTTACCCGTTTAATTAAAAGTAGCTAGTTGAAAAGGTAAAAGAGAAAGTGTGAGTTCTAATTTGGTAGTACTTGGGAAAGGAAGTTTATATAAATGTGTGTCATTTGTCTGTCCTACATAATAGCTATTACTTATTGAGGACTTCTCTGTGTCAAATTCTTTATCAACATTATCATATTTAACCTTCACAATGAAACCTCTGAGCTCAGTGCTATTATGAGCAGCCCCATTTTATAGATAAGAAAACTGAAGCTAGAGAAGATAAGTAGTAAGTGGCAGAGGTGGGTTGGAGCTTGAGCATATCTGGCTCCAGAATGAGTCCTTGTAACCGCTACTCTCTCCTGTGCGAGCAAAGAAACATTTGACTCCGTCCCTCCCGTCAATCACATGGTGGCACATCCCCAAATGGTGGAGTGTGAATGAATGAAAGGTAACTTGCCTTGTGAGCAGTGGATTAGAATTAAATCCCAAGTCTGTACGTCGCAACACTGGAAACCTGAAGCACTAAACAATATCAGTTTTTGTACTGGGTTCTGTGTAACTTGTCTGCACGGATGGATGCATTCCAAATTCTGGCACTGAGGTCAGTAAGAGAACAATGAGAGGAGGCACGAACCACTCAGGCCACCTGGATATGAAGTGACACCCGTACCCCAACAGGGCTCCTTAGTTTGTTTACACATCTCACTGGGCTACGTAAGAGGTACTGAAAGTGGTCAGGGGCCTGGTTTCATTTGGAGAGCCCTGGCTTGTTATCTACCTAAGTTTTTCCCCTCTGTGATACCTATTCAGGGGCAAAGTGCTGTTGAATAAGCAGGCTACGTTTCAAGGCAGCCTTCCAACTCAAAGTTCATCTATTGAGAATCTGATCTCTTGGCAACGGAGACTCCCAGGATCATTGTTATTACAATATGTTCTAACTCTTTTTTCACAAAGCCAGGTAGGTTCCCATGAAAAGAGACCATGGTGTTGGCACTGGGTGTTGTTTCTAGTAGCAGTTTTCCAGGTACTGGTTATAGGATCTGAGTGGTAGGATATGTTCACACCACACAGGTCCTGGAAGGGGAGTGTGGGTAGGGAGGAGTAGGAGACGACGTAACTGTGGGGCCAGGCACAGGCCTGGTGCAGACAGTGCATGGCCATCGGGACAGGGCATGATGGTCCTGGCAGGGAACCATGTGCAAGACCAGGGAGGTACTGTAAGTCATATTGTTTGTATGTGTGTGTGTGAGTGGTGGAGGTGTGCTTTCATCAGACTCTCCTTAAAAATGAAGTTCAGACCCCAGAGTTCCTCTGATAAGGAATTTATGGCCCCTTCAGTGTCGTTTCTCTTTTGTATTTCTCCTTAGGTTCTGCCTACAAACTTTCAGGGTCTTGAAAGCTGAGTTCGTTACATTGGTAAGCGAAGACAATGCCAATATCAATGAATTCACAGTCATTGATTTATTTAAGAATAATTGATCAAGGGCTTCCCATGTAAAAGGCAGTAAGTATGCTAAGTGTTGCCAGCAGGGCCTCTGTGAACAACCTGCACAACCATCCAAGGAAGCCCTGGTGTTCAGGACACAAATACATAAACCAAGTGTACTTCCTGCCCTTGGGAGATTTAGAGTTCAGAGCCTAGAGAGGACTTCAATGGCAGCTGGGAGGCCTGAAAGATCCTTTTTAGCTGAGGAGTTGTTACATTTGAATTGGCCCCACCCATGAGTTCTGGAATTAAGGAGAAGAGAGAGTGGCTCTGTATTAGTTTCCCAGGGCTGCTGTAACAGAGATTTATTTAGCCTCTCCTACTGCTGCAATCTGCATGTCCGAAATCAAGGTCTTGGTGGGGCCGCACTCATTCTGGAGGCTGTATGGGAAAACCCATTCTTTTTGCCTCTTCCAGATTCTGGTGCCCATCAGCGTTCCTTGACGTGGGGCCATATCACTCCAATCTTTGCCTCCTGGCCACACTTGGCTCCTCCTCTTCTCTTTCTCTCTCTTCAGTGTGCTCTTATAAGGACGCTTGTTATAAGACTTAGGGCCCACTTGATAAGACAGGGCCCTCCTTCACACAAAATTCTTTTTTTTTTTTTTAAGATTTTATTTATTTATTTTTAGAGAGGGGAAAGGAGGGAGAAAGAGAGGGAGAGGAACATCAATGTGTGGTTGCCTCTCACGTGGCCCCCACTAGGGGCCTGGCCTGCAACCCAGACATGTGCCCTGACTGGGAATCGAACCTGTGACCCTTTGGTTCACAGCCCGCGCTCAATCCACTGAGCTACGCCAGCCAGGGCCGAAATTCTTAACTTAATACATCTCCACAAACTTGTTTCCCAAGGTTACATTCACAGGTTTCACGACTTAAACTATAGGCATAAATGTCCTTCCGGGAACTACCATTTAAATCACTATAGCTACACACCTGGATCACAGGGGCAGCTTTATTTAAAAAAAAAAAAAGAGAGAGAGAGATTTCTTGATTTTGCCCTGGGTACACTGACAGCATTTCTAAGGGTGGGGTCTAGGTATCCGTACCAGTTCCTCAGGTGATTCGTACGCATCTAGGCCATGGACCTGCATTCAAGAACCACAGTGTATTGCTTGTACCAATCCTTCAGTTTTAGATCGCTTACATCCTCACTTGCTAACTGCGTTGCCAAGAATATGTCATTTAACTTCTCTGAGCCTCAGTTTCATCTGTGAAATGGAGATAAAAACAACACTTTCTACAATGTGTTCTTGTAAGGATTAAATGAATTAATGCTTAGAACAGTGTCTGGCACCTAGTAAGCACTCAATAAATGTTTGCTATAATTATACTCATCCTTATTATCATTATTGTTATTCAGTGATGTGAGAGCTGGTTTGCCAGCCATGGCTTCCATCTCGCTCATTTGGGCGTGTTGCCCCTCACTTCCCCGTGTTAGGGGGTCACAGCCCTCTTTCAACTCAAGCAGGAGTGGGTCCTGGTCTCCATGGTGCCAAAGCTTTGTACTTAAAAACTTTCAAATCACCTCTTTTAGAATTGTAACCCTGACAGGATGTTATTTTTCACGTTAACTTTTTACCAACCCTATTTTGAATAAGACAGTCTGATTTTCAATTCACAAATCCAAAGAATGAGGAATATAGGTTGGCTTGGTTGTCCAGGCTGCAATACAATATCACGTGCTACACCCAATCGTTTACGTTCCTGCTGCTTTCATGCTGTAACAGCAGAATGGAGTAGTTACAGCAGAGATTGCATGACCCACAGAACCTAAAATATTTACTGCCTGACCCTTTATAGAAAATGTGTGCTGCCTCCATTACAGAAAATCTGTGCTAAATACCTGGGCTGCAGATAATTGTGATGCTCTCAAAATATTTACAGGCTTGCGTGTAGGATGGGAAAGAAAACACCAACCTCCATGTATCAGAGAAATTTTCCTGCTAATTGTGTGAACCATGAGAATGAGATTATAAAGAAGAAAACAATTAGTTCTTTCTATGAAAGTTTTTTAAAAGGGTTGGAAGAGGGAATGGAATTTAAGTGGAGCATCACCACATGTAAGATTTTGTTCAGCGGATAAGATAAAAGGTATTTCAGATAAAGGTTCAATATGAGCAAAGGAGACAGGAAAGTAAGCAGACTGAATGGTAATTACTCATTAAGTTGCCCAATTTGGCTGTAGCATCTGGTGCGTAGCAGGGACAGAAGGAACAAGTTAGGGTAATGGTGAGTGGGTCCTAGAGAGAAGACGTGGGAATCCCCTTTCTCGCTT
Source organism: Glossophaga mutica (assembly GCA_039655065.1). NCBI lineage: Eukaryota > Metazoa > Chordata > Mammalia > Chiroptera > Phyllostomidae > Glossophaga > Glossophaga mutica. The sequence continues at coordinate 14,904,438 of CM077304.1, read as the reverse complement.
GCAGCCTTCTGCAGAGCTCCTGCAGCTTTCTGGATGACTCACTCTTTAACAACTGATACTGTTATCTTTAACCTTGTAAAGATGGGGAGAGCAGCAGGGGTGGACCCGGTGGTTGTGACATTAGCCTTCTAATTTATGTCTTTGTAAAAATGTTTTCATAGCCAAGTTATGTTTTATAATTGAGAAACTGAAAACTCTGGATGTGCTAGCCATTCATTACAGTAGGAATCTCATTTTTCAAAGCGCTGTGTAGACACCACAAGAGAAAGCACAGAGAAAAGGGAAGAAATGTCTTGAGACATCCCACCCCCACCCTGCCTCATAGTCATATGAAAATGACAAGTACATGAATTTTGGACACAAGATGGGAAGCTAATATTTTGTAGGAAGGCATGTTCCAAGAACAGATTTTTCATGGGATAGCTGTGTAAATAGCCTCTCACTTGGCACACAGGAAAGATGCTCCTTTTTCAGCATTATTTTGTCATAGGAATCTGTCTTCTTGACAGCCTCTTCCTTGAACTCTGGACTCAGCTGAGGAATAAATTCAACCTCTATTACATTCTGTTGAGAGAAGAAAGGTGAAGTGAGATGTGCACTGGGAGCAGGTGAAAGGTATTAGGGATGGATGGATGGATAGATATAGATATACACATATATACATGTAACTGTAGAATCAGAAGCATAGTTATTCCATAATAATTTACAAAGTTTCAGCATCTTGTATTTGAACTGCATTTGACCATTTCTTCAGATTATTTCTAATGATTTTCTGTTACAAATTGATCCTGAATACAGCCTCATTTTCTGCATAAAGAATTGCAGAACTGGGTCTACTTCATTACCTAGTTGTGTGGTCTTTGGATAATACCTTTTATCCCTCTGAGTATTTGTTTCTTCAACTGTAAAGTAAGAATATTTGAAAGCATGGAGGCATGGAAGAGCATTGAATCTGAGTTTAGTAGATTGGGTTTCCCAAGATACTTCTAACTCATTTCCCACTAATTTGCTGTTTATTTACTCTGTGATCTTGGACAAATGGCCCCTTTGAACTACAGTTTCCTTATCCATAAAACAATAAGACATAGAAATAATATGAATCTACTAAAAGGATTCAATTAAGCAAAGAAGAATTACAAAGTAGCCAAGAAAGATTTCATTTTTCCCTAAGGTTAGCAAATGATCAAGAAGTCTTTAAGGGCAGTCAAATGTCCTAACTCTTACCTAATAATCTCACTTTTAGAAATCTTTCTTAAGAAAATAATATAGTATTTAGGCTTACTTTGAGATAGCAAAACTTATAAATAATCTGAATATCTAACTAAATGATTTAATAAAACAGGCTAATGTTTTGTGAATTTTTATAGGGTTAGTTATATGATTCTACAGACTCTAGTGAGGTTTCTTCCAACTTATCTTTAAAAATACAATGACAACTTATCCAGCATATTTAAAAATCACAGCATTAATGCAGTATGTTTTTTCAAGAAATAAAGTAAAAAATGTATAGTTCTGTGCCCAAAGGGGGAAAAAAAATCACAGCATTGAACATGACTACCAACAAGCAATCTATTACCAGAATCTTTGCTGATTTTCTAAATATTTTTCTCTTCAGTGGCATCGGAATGAGAAAAATCAATCAGTGGCCTACCAATGCATCATCTACTAAAACTAAAGAATCCTGGGAAAACGTGAGATAATATTTCATTTCTTCCCCACTGTCTGACCTCTGGTTTGGTGACGCAAGACCTTTACTCATCAGAAAGCTAGGTAACCATGCTTCAGTTAGGTAAGTGTTGTTTCAAGGAAGCCACACTTGTTTTTCTCTTCATTTGCTATGGCCTAAATGTTTGTGCTCCCCTAAAATCATATGTTGAAGCCACAATATGATGTTATTTGGAGTTGGGTCTTTGGGAGGTAATCAGATCATGAGTGCAGGTCTCTTATGCTGGAATTAGTGCCCTTATAAGAAGAAGCATGAGAGAGTTTGCTAACTCTGTCTCTGCTTTCTACCATATGAGGATACATGGAGAAGGTATCTACAAGGTTGTCCCAATCTTGCATTCCTGGAATAAGTCCCATTTGATTATGGTGTAAGATCTTTTTAGTGTGTTGCTGGACCAGGTTTTCTAGTATTTTGTTGAGGATTTTAGCAGCTATGTTCATCAGGAATATTGGCCTACCATTTTCTTTCTTTGTACTGTCTTTACCTAGTCTTGGAATTAGGATAATGCTGGCCTCATAAAATGATCTTGGGAGTCCTCCCTCCTCTTGAATTTTGGGAGTCAGGCCTTCACCAGTCACTGTTGGCACTTTGATCTTGGACTTCTTAGCTTCCAGAACTGTGAGAAATAAATATCTATTGTTTAAGCCACCCAATCAATGGTATTTCTTATAGCAGCCTGAGCTAAGATAGTATCTTGCTTCTGGTTCATATTTCAATATCATTTGGCAGAGTGTTGCGGAAATCAAAGCAGAAAGTTTTGGGATGGTGGTGATATTGGTAGTGGTGAGTTGGTTACCACTATGCTTTTGCATTCTGGGAGTAGAGTTCTCTTAAGTAATGTGTTGTAGGGAAGACAGCAACAGCTAACCAGTTGCTTAGGAAACAGTACAAGCTGTGCAGTTCAGAGTTTCAGCAAGCCTCACAACAGAGGCAGGACACATCCTATTATGGGCCAGAACTGTTCAGTGAATTCCCACTAGGCACTGGCTAGAAGTTGTGCCTATTAACTGCACTCTAGTTATGCTTTAAAATGAAGATGATGGATATAGGAAGCAGAAAATAGAGGTCAAACTAAAGATAATTAAAATCTTTTTTGCCTAGAAAAGTCTTAACACATTGTTCCAGAAGGTCCACTAAATTCCAAGTAAACAAATATAAAAACATACTCCAAGATTGTAAAGTTCTTTAAAAGTACAACTATAATAAAAATCTGACAAGGATCATGACAATAAAAATAATTGCTCACTGATTAGTTAGTTAGTTAGAGACTTGTTTAGCTAACTAAAACAGAAAATCCAAATAGTGATGGCCTAAATAACATAAGGTTTTTTGGGTTTTTTTTTTTTGCTTGTAAAAGAAGTATGGTGATAAGCAGTTCAGAGTTGGGAAGGCAGCCCATGATGTCGTTTAAGGAGGCTAGAAGCTTCCTCTAGCTTTCTCCTGTGCCACCCTTAAGGTGACCCTGTTATGATGGCTGCCAAGACTCCAGCCATTGAGTGGATGCAGGAAGATGAGTTAAGGAAAAAGGGACATTTGCTGGCTAATTCCTCCACAAATTAAGACCTTTTTGAGAAGCCAAATTTGTAAATTAATTCATTAGCCAGAACTATGTTACAAAGCCACCCTCTCTGCAAGGTAGGTTGGGAAACGTAGTTTCATCCATTTCTGAATATTTTGAATATTTCTACACCCAATGAAATCAGGGTTCAGTTAGTAAGAAAAAAATGAACATTGTGTCAGCAACAGGCAGTATCTGCCACATCTACAAATCCATAAAGGTCAGACTGACATTTGGCTTTCACTTTTGGGTGTGAAATAACAGCAGTCCATGACACAGTTAAAATAAATGCAATGTCAACACCTATTCCCCTCAAACTATTCCAAAAAAATTTCAAGAGGAGGGAAAACTCCCAAGATCATTTTATGAGGCCAGCATTATCCTAATTCCAAAACTAGATAAAGATAGTACAAAGAAAGAAAATTGTAGGCCAATATTCCTGATGAACATAGCTGCTAAAATCCTCAACAAAATATTAGAAAACTAGGTCCAGCAATACATTAAGAAGATCTTACATCGTAATCAAGTGGGACTTATTCCAAATTTAACAAGGTTGGTGCAATATCTGTAAATTAATAAATATGACATGCCATATAAACAAAATGAAGGATAAAAATCATATGATCATATCAACAGATGCAGAACAAGCATTTGGTAAAATCCAGCACCCATTCATGATAAAATCTCACAGTAAAGTGGGAATACAGGGAGCATACCTAGACATGATAAAAGCCATATATGACAAACCCAATGGCAGCATAACACTCAACAGGCAAAAACTAAAAACATTTCCCTTCAGACTGGGAAAGAGACAGGGATATCTGCTTTCACCACTCTTTTTTATTTTATTGATTGTGTTGTTACAGTTGTCCCAGTTTTCACCATTTGTCCCCCTCAACCCAGTACCCCATTCCCTCCAACAATCCCCTCCTTTATTTTATGTCCATGGGTCATGTATATAAATTCTTTGGCTACTGCATTTCCTATACTGTTGTTAACATCCCCCTGTCTGTTTTGGACCTACCAATTTATACTTTTTAATCTCTACACCTTTTTCCCTGTTCTTCCCCTTTCCCTTCCAAGCTGATAACCCTCCAAATGATCTCCACATCTATGATTCTGTTCCTGTCTGTTTGCTTAGTTTATTTTTTAGATTCACTTTTTTATAGTTGCATATTTGCTGCTATTTTAATGTTCATAGTCGTGATCTCATTTTTCTCATATAGTTCCATTTAACATTTCTTAAAATAATGGTTTGGTGATGATGAATCCCTTCAGTTTTACCTTGTCTGGGAAGAACTTCATCTGACCTTTAATTCTAAATGATAAATTTGCTAGATCGAGTGATCTAGATTGTAGGTCCTTGCTTTTCATCACTTTGAACACTTCTTGCCAGTCCCTTCTAGACTGCAAAATATGTTTTGACAAATCAGCTGACAGTCTTATGGGAAATCTTTTGTAACTACCTGCTTTTTTCTTGCTGCTTTTAAGATGCTCTCTTTATCTTTAACTTTTGGCATTTTAGTCATGATGTGTCTTGATGTGGCCCTTTTTGGGTCCAATTCATTGGGACTCTGTGTGCTTCCTGGACTTGTATGTATATTTCCTTTGCCAAATTAAGTTTTCTTTCATTATTTTTTCAAATAAGTTTTCAAGTTCTTACTCTTTCTCTTCTCCTTCTGGTACCCTATGATTTGGAAGTTGGGACATTCGAAGATGTCCCAGAGGCTCCTTATTCTCTCTCTCTCTCTTTTTTTTTTTGAATTTTTTTCTTGCTCTTCTGATTGAATGCTTTTTCCTTCCTTATGTTCTAAATCATTGATTTGAGTCTCAGCTGTATACCATCCACTGTTGGTTCACTGTGGATTTTTCTTATTTCACTTAATGCAATTTTCATTTCTGCCTGGGTCTTTTTATGTTATTGCAGTTCCCAGTGATTTCTCTGAGCATCCTGATCACCAGTGTTTTGAACTCTGCATCTGATTGGTTTATTATCTCCATTTCATTTAGTTCCTTTCCTGGAGTTTTGTTCTGTTCTTTCATTTGGGCCATATTTCTTTGTCTCCTCAATTTGGCAGCCTCCCTGTGTTTGTTTCTGTGTATTAAGTAGAGCTGCTTTAACTCCCTGTCTCAGTAGCATGGCCTATTATAGAAAAAAACACTCATCTGGATGAATGTGGCTTCTTTAAATCCTTGGCATTCAGACTTCCATACAGCTCAATTTTCTGACAAATATGGGTGATGCTTGTTTTGTAGTTTAGCTGTAATTTTCACTGTAGTTGTGTGTGGAGGTAAAGTATGTTTACCTATGCCTCCATCTTGGCCAGAAGTCTCTTAATCTGCCCACGGCCAGGTGGGTGGTCCAGGTAGTAGCCACTCACATGAGCCATGCCACAACAAAGCTTTGCTTTCACTACTTTTATTCAACATATTCCTGTAAGTTTTAGCCACAGCAATCAGACAAAAAGAAGAAATAAAAGACATCCAAATTGGAAAGAAAGAAGTAAAACTGTCAATATTCAAAGATGGCATGGTACTGTACACAGAAAACTGTAAAAACTCCACCAAAAAACTACTAGGCCTAATAAATGATTCAGCAAAGTAGCAAGATACAAAATCAATACCCAGAAATCAATGGCATTTTTATACACAAATAATGAACTATCAGAAAGAGAAAATACAAAAACAATCCCATTTACTATAGCAACAAAAAATAATGAAAATAAGGTATTTAGGAATAAGTTTAACCAAGGAGTTAAAAGACTTGTACCCAGAAAACTATAGGACACTGAAGAAAAAAACTGAAGAAGAAATAAATAAGTGGAAGCATATACCATGTTCATGGCTTGGAAGAATTAACATCATTAAAATGTCCATACTACCCAAAGCAATATATAGATTCAATGCAATTCCTATTAAAGTATCAATAGTATATTTCACAACTCTAGAACAAATAGTCCAAAAATGTATATGGAACCAAAAAATACCCTGAATAGTCTCAGCAATCTTGAGACAGAAGAACAGAGTTGGAAGTATCATAATACCTGACATCAAACAATACTATAAGGCCACTGTAATCCAAACAGCCTGGTACTACATGGAACATAACAGAGAGCCTAGAAATAAACCCATGACTTTATGATCAATTAATATTTGACCTAATAAATTAATAAAGGTTGTAAGAGCATACAATGGAGTAAAGACAGCCTCTTCAATAAGTGATGTTGGGAAAACTTGACAAGTACATGCCAAAAAATGAAACTAGACCAACAACTTACACCATAGACAGGAATAAACTCAAAATGGATAAAAGATTTAAATGTAAGTCATGAAATCATATAAATCCTAGAAGAAAACAAGGCAGTAGAATTTCAGTTATCTTGTGTAGCAATATTTTTGCCAATATATCTCCCAGGACAGTGGAAACAAAGGAAAAAATAAACAAATGGGACTACATCAAATTAAAAAGCTTCTTCACAGTTAAATGATGGAATGATCATTTTCACTCCATCATCAAAATGAAAAGGGGACCCCACTGTATGAGAGAACATATTTGTTAATGGCACATCTGATAAGGGTTTAATTTCCAAAACATATAAAGAACTTATACAATTTAACACTAGGAAGACAAACAATCTGATTTAAAAAATGGGCAAAGGACCTGAATAGACACTTCTCCAAAGAGGACATACAGATAAAATGACCCATAAACATATGAAAAGATGCTCAACATCAGTAATCATCAGAGAAATGCAAATTAAAACACAATGAAATACCATCTCACACCTCTCAGAATTGGTATCATCAATAAATCAACAAACAACAAGTGCTGGTGAGGTTGTGGAGAAAAGGAAACCCTAGTGCACTGTTGATGGGAATGCAGACTGGCACAGCCACTGTGGAAAACAGTATGGAATTTCTTTAAAACGCTAAAAATGGAAATTGCCTTTTTACCAAGCAATTCCACCGCTGGGATTATACCCTAAGAATCCCAAAACACCAATTCAAAAGAATACATGCACCCCTATGTTCATAGCAGCATTTATTTATTTACAATAGCTAAGATCTGGAAACAGCACAAGTGCCCATCAGTAGATGAGTGGATTAAACAGCTGTGGTACAGCCTGGATCAGTGTGGCTCAGCTGGCTGGACATCATCCTGCAAAGTGAAAATTGTTGCCAATTGGATGTCAGGGATGTCAGTGCACATGCCTGGGTTGCGGGTTTGGTCAGAGCACGTGTGAGAGACAACTGATGGATGTTTCTCTCTCACACTGATTTTTCTCTCCCTTTTTTTCTCCCTCCCTTACCCCTCTCTAAAAATAAATAAATGAAATCTTTTTTAAAAAAGCTGTGGTACATTTTCACAATGGAATACTATGCAGCAGTTAAAAGAAGGAACTCTTACCTTTTGGGACAATATGGATGGAGCAGGAGCCTTTTATGCTAAGTGAAATAAGCCAGTCCGTGAGAGACAAATACCATATGACAGCACATATATGTGAGATCTAATGAACAAAAAAACTAATGAATAAAATAGAAACAGAGGCATAAATACATGGAACAGACTGACGGCTGTTGGAGGGAGGGAGGACTGGATGAAAGAAGGTGAAGGGATTAGCCAAAGAACATGTATGATTGGCCCAAGGACACAGACAACAGTGTGGGGATTGGCTGAGCGGGGATTCTGGGGGAAAAGGGAGAAAAAGTGGGAGCAAGTATAATAGCATAAATAATAAAATATAACTTTAAAAAGTGCAGTTAACTCCACAAATCAGTGTAGAGTTACTATAAATCAGATTGAAATCCAAATGTTTTTTGGGGGAGAGAAGGAATAAATGATCCTAATGGCCATCCATAGGACAAAAAGTCTTGCTGGTTGATGAGATGCCAGCACTCACAGCCTCCGTAGTCCGAAGCTCCATCTTTCTGGACCACTTCCCTGCTTCTGGGGCTAACTCCAGGCCTCCTTGGATTACCCGATAAATTGCCATAATCTCTGGGAGAAGTGGTTGAAGTCTTGATCTTCTCTTCGCCCTAAGGCCCTTGAACACCTTGTACAAGTTTTTTACACCCTCTGCATTCACCTTCAGGCACCAAACATTAATATTTTCACTTGAGAAAAAAATAGCAGCTAATAAAATCAACTTCCGAATCACCAGACACACCACTACAGTGTATTTTCCAAAATTACCTGGAATAAGCTTGCATTGCCTTGAAATTAGAACCCCCAATCAGGGTTAAAACTACACTAGTCACAAAAAATAGGAAATAAATTGCGTGTAAACTTATTTAGTTAAAATTCCATCTATATTTAGGAATCCAGTTACCAATCTCTAAATATTACCTGAAATTCTAAAAATTATAAAATAAATTAAAAATCATGTCAGATTAATTGCTTGGGGGGAAATGACCAAGAGGTTATCTAATTAGATAATGGAATTTTTATATATTCTTTGCCATTTTTCAGATATTGGAGTGCAATTGAGTTGTGTTCCGTCTCTCTTCTTCCTCTTTCACCCAATCCTCCCATTTCTAGCCTGCATTTATAAAATTCAGACCCTCCATTGGGCCTCTGGAACGCTGTCTGGTGGGATTGAGGGGGGCGGAGGGGCCTCCCCTGGAAGGTGGAGCTTCTTTGTGTGACAGTTAACTCCATTGGGTGCCAGTTGTTTGCTCTGTAGTTGTATGCTTAGCACATAATAGACATTCAATAATACCTGTTGAATAAAGTTTCTCATTGATTAGTGATAGCTTTAATAGTTTTTATAGATCATTTGTCTTAGATATAATGATACTCCACAAATTAATGAAGCCATGGCAGATAATTGAGAGTTGGTTATGCATACAAAACCAAATCACTGAAAAAACAAAATAAATACTATACACTAGAAAAAAGTAAACAAAGGCAAAGGAAGTAATATTTCAAAGGGTAACCATGGGTGAGCTTGAATGGTGGGACTTTTCTAGTCCCAGCAATACACACTAATTTTAAAATAAAAAGCAGCTTCTAAAAAGTATTTGTGTTGAAAGTTTGCACTTTGGGGGGGATTTAGGATTTTGTTTACAAAGTGTCATAAAGCTCAGTTGATTTGGTAGTTTCTTAGATAACTAAAAGATCTAGTCATATAACACGGAAGAAACAAAAACCCCAAATACCCGGACTTAGAATTTGTCCCTAAAAAGACTAAAATCTTTATTTTATTATTGATTTATTCTCATATTGAAATAATGGAGAGATAGTCTCTTAGTGTTGTAGAGAACATGTGTAAGAGGGGTGTATTTAAAAGAAGAGTAAACAATGGTGACCAAACATCACTGTTCACCCCTCCTTGCTTCTTGTGTACCTAACTTATGTTGCTAACACAGAACTTACCCTCATTGCTTCATGATGATTCTCTCTGCCTGTGAGTGAACTAAAAATTTCCTAAGAGTAGAAACCATACTTTGCTCATGTACCCCGCTTCTGGAATAATCTGGGTTTCCACATTATGCTCTCCCATAACACCCTGGGTTTCCCTGTCTGAAGAACTTGTCATAATTATAAAGACTATGGTTAGCCCTCAATTTTTTGGCTTTCAAGAAAGGATCTCCTCTCAAGTAGTATTTTTGGTCTTTTATCCCATGCCAGCTTTTTGTTCTCTTAACCAACGGGGCTGAGCCAGGGGTGTGTGGCCTTCCCCATCAGTGGAGTTAACCAGGCAACTGGCAGGACCATCTGGATCAGCTGCTGGGCAGATAGGAGAACGTGAAGGTGGTCATAGATTGTTTGCAGTGGATGCTATTGGCAGAGAACCTAAATGATTTTTGGCTCTGTCTTCCTGAAGGGACTCTCAGTCAGACAACTGAACTATTCTCCTGTGAAGAAGATCTACAGTTTTTTGGAGAAAATTCAGTCTGAGGGTATATCAGAAAGCTCACCTGACCAAGTAAACCACTTCTCCCAAACAGTTTTATCCATCATAAAATTGGTACTGTAACTTCCACCTATCTGACTCCTCATTTGTTTCCCAGGAGATTCAGAACTTGGGTGAGAAAGAGAGTATAAAATAATATAATTTTTTAAAGGCTAAAATTGTTTCTAATACAATATCTGTATTGCCTACTAGACTGAAAGGCTCATGAAAAGCATCCTATATCTTTTTATTTCGACCTCGTCTTCCCAATGCCCAATGTGACTAACATACAGTAGGCAGTTGTTGTGGATGGTTCAGCCTGGTTTCTGGAGTTGTAACCCTCACCCCATGGTGGGCTGTGTGGGAGCCTAAGGACCCACTTCATCTGGGTCTGTTCTGTCACAAGGACATGAGCTACTAAGGGGACAAAGCTTATCTCCCTGGCAGGAGCATTGCTTCTTCCTCACCCATCTCTTGCCCCAATGCTTGGTTGGCAGTCAATGACGGGTAAGACTCCTCATGGGAGGGGCAACCTAAGCCAGACGCAACCACTTGGGAGGCCTCATGGAAGGGGGGGGGCTGCAGCAAAGAGGATGTGATGGACCCTCGCCCCACCCCGCCCCCCCCCTCGGCTATTCTGACATAGCCCGAGTCCTCATTTCCGTCTGGGAGATGTCTCCTGCTTCCTGATCGGCTTAAAGGCTGAAACTGGGGGTGAGCGGTGCAGCCCTGTACAGGCCAGGATGGCTCCCTGGGTGATCGGGCATAAGAAAGAATTCCTAAAGTACTGTGAAACCTGCTTTGCTAAGAGTGCTCTTATTTAAATGATAAGGGTCTGAGGAGGAAATGAGTATGTCTCCCAAAGTCTGACAACCCCCTTTCCTGACAAACACTGGCTCAGATTAAGCCCTCAGATTTCTTTGACATGTTAAACCTGTATTCCAGTGTATTGGAACCCAATAAAAGCCTAGTGAGGAAGGGGCTCTGGGTCATTCTCCTCTGAGAGTTTGGCCACCTCTCCTCCCCAAGCAGATCTTGTCTTAGTAGTTTTTATTTTCATCCGTGACGAGTGGGGGGGTTCTATGGGCGGAGCCCCCCGAAGGCAGTCAATGAATATTTGTATAATGAATAACTAAAATTTATCGTTTGGTATTTCTTAGTACAGATCCTGTTTTAGTCTCATCAATCATCTATAAGAAAAATGCCACAGGCTGGGTGCTCTATCAAATATTTATCTTTCCCGATTCTGGAAGCTGGGAAATCTAAGCTCAAGTGCCAGCAGAGATGGCATCTGGTGAGGACCCTCTGCCTGATTTGTAGACAGCCACCTCCTTCCTGCATCCTCACATGGCGTAGAGGCATAGAGAAAACCCTGGGTCTTTCACTTCTTATGGCACAAATCCCATCTTGGGGGTGCCACCCTCCGGGCCTCATCTAACCCTAATTATCTCTCAAAGGCCTCATCTCTAAATACCATCACATTGGGATTTAGGCTTCAACATATTACTTTTAGGGAGACACAATCATGAAGTCCACAGCAGCCCCTGACATAGAATTGATGCTTAGTAAACATTCATTTGAACTGAAGCTCAGATTTAAAAGACAGGAGTGGCCACAGGAGGCAATTTCCAGTTTATTATTCTTGGTGCCTTAACCCAGCTTTCCCAGCACGAGTGTAAACAGCCTCTTAAGCCCATCTGAACTTTTCCATGTTGCTTCTCTTTGCTCTATAGCATGTCCTTGTAGGGAAGAGTGGTATCGACAGGTAGAAACCTATTGATTTCCTGGGTGCATGCCTCACCTCAAGAACTATGGAACAAATTATATTTTACTGAGAAAGACAAAATTTTAGGTGAAAGAGGAAATGTGGGCATCTACTGATGATACTAATAGTATTTAGAATCTTCTGCGCCTCTTGTGTAGCACAAGGAGCCTTATTAAGTGTGCTTGCACTCCCTTGTACCAGTGATTTTGTCCAGGCACTGGCCTACCTCCCACACCCATGGCCTCTCTTTGGGGTGTGTCTCCTGCTAGGTGACTCCATCTAGACTGTCAATTAAGAATAGAACATTGTCTTCATTTCCACCACACAGAGGAATGATAATTTCAGAACATTTGCAAATCTTAGGGTCAGCCTCATGTAGTACCACTTTCTCATAGATAAATCTTTGTATGGACTTGGGTCAGCTGATACTTGCTTTCATAGGTGACTGTGAGGCCAAGCACATGTTGTCCTTTTAAGCATAAAACCAAAACACCTTTTCCCACTGGGAAAGAGTCCACAGTTTTAAAAGGCCTGAAGAACAGCTCGCAGTCACACTGCTTATCTGCTTCTTCCACTGCAGCATTCCAGCTCGGGTGACTAGAAGCTCATTCAGTCAGCTGGAATCTCAGGTTTTCAGAGTTAGAAGGTGTGGCCTCATCACCCATCCCCAGCTCCTCCTCAGCATGTACGGTTCAGCCTACATTTTACCTTTTCCATGGGCAGGGAGATGACAATGTCTTTGAGATCACTGACTGCATTTTCCGACAGCTTCAGTCAAATGAATTTTCTGCCACACACCCTAGATGGGTATTTTTCAATCACCCCTTACATTTGGGGTGATTGAAAAAAATTGGTGCTTACATTTGTTAGAGTGTAATGTAGCTATTAGATATTATATTTTAGAAAAAAGATTGAGTCACTTGGGAAAATGTTTATGATATATTATAAAGTAAAAAGAGCAGAGATAGATGGATGGATGGATAGATAGATAGATAGATAGATAGATAGATAGATAGATAGAAGAAAGAGAGAAGGCAGAGAGATGAGTGAGCATGAGGTACAATGAGTGCTTCAAAACACTAAGGAGCTATTCAAAAACACTTAACTCACCATGGAGAGCTGTGTTTCTAGGACCTTACGCTTTGCCTTATATTATCTAGGAAGACAAGTAGACAGGGTGCATTTCTAGAGAAAAACAATCTTAATATCACTCAAACACAAAAATGCAGAAAATTCAGGGAATGGAGCACCACCCTTGTTTCCTTTCAGTCCACTCATTGAGTCATGGATGGTCCATGGGAGCCGTACCTCCTCTGGCCTCCCTCCTTCTATACTCCTTCTTCATCTCCATGGGTTTTCCACCCCCTTACACATTTCTGCAGCATCCCAACTCTACCTGGGCATTAATAGATCCTTGCATTTTTCCATAGTAGCAAGCACAGGACTTCCAGAGCTTTCAGAGTGAGTCATTACTGACATGAACTCCTACTGATAATACTCAGTCCATCACATAGTTTAAGGCATTATTCATAGTAAAAAAAAAAACAAAAAAACAAAAAAACACCCTATCAGGAGTAAGGGAAACAGAAATCTCCATTAGGTTACATTGAATTTGCCATATAATTAAGTCAATGTAGTGATGAAAGGTGTTACCCTAGAAGAGCAAATAGTCAGTTTTTACAGAGAACAGAAAAGTTACTCAAATGTAACCATAGTTACTTTATTTTAACTTTTATTTTTTAATTACTTTAGTGTTGTTCAATTACAGTTGTCTGCATTTTCTCCCCACCAGTCCCCTGCACACCCCAGCCAAACCCACATCCCTTCCTTGCTTCCACCCTTCCCCTTGGTTTTGTTCATGTGTCCTTTACAGTAGTTCCTGAAAACTCTTCTCCCCACTGTCCCTTCCCACCCTCCCCTCTGGTTACTGTCAGATTGTTCTCAATTTCAATGTCTCTGGTTATATTTTGTTTGCTTTTTTCTTTTGTTGATTATGTTCCAGTTAAAGGTGAGGTCATATGGTATTTGTCCCTAACCGCCTGGCTTATTTCACTTAGCATAATGCTCTCCAGTTCCATCCATGCTGTTGCAAAGGGTAGGAGCTCCTTCTTTCTCTGTGCTGCATAGAATTCCATTGTGTAAATGTACCACAGTTTTTTGATCCACTCATTTGCTGATGGGCACTTAGGCTGCTTCCAGCAGTTGGCTATTGTAAATTGTGCTGCATTTTTTATTGTTATTCTATTACAGTTGTCCCAATTTCCCCCCCTTGGCCCTCCTCCTCCCATCCCACTCCCCCCAACCCCCACAGTTAATCCCCACACTGTTGCCCATGTCTGTGGGTCATTCACACATGTTCTTTGTCTAGTTCCTTACCCTTCATTCCACCATTATCTCCCTCTACCCTCCCCTCTAGTCACTTTCAGTCTGTTCCATGTTTCCATGCCTGTGGTTCTATTTTGTTCGCTAGTTTATTTTGTTCAGTAGATTCCTCTTGCAGGTGAGATCATATGGTATTTGTCTTTCAAACAACTGGCTTATTTCCCTTAGCATACAGTTTTTTATTTCAATTTAATTTGAAATTAAAGAATCCTTCTCTCTCTCCTACATAATAGTCACCCACCCTTTGCTTTGCTTCTTAGAGAAAGTCTGATGCATAAACTTTCCTTCTGGTCAAGCTGGAGCCTTGGGGTTTCTGATTCAGGTCGGAGATACTAGAACTAAAAAGAATGTGAAAGAGAAGGTCTAAAATAAAGGCAATGAGAATTGAACAGAGACAGCGAGTCAACCTTTCTAGGTTAGATCAGAGGATGCCTGCAGGAGACTGGGGAGAATAAAATGGATGGGACTAGACTGTGGAGGGCTCAGGACTCTTGACTCTGTCCTGGAGCCCAAAGGAAAGGCAACTACAGAACTGTGACAGCAGAAGTTCCCTTCCCGCCCCTCTGCTATTATCTTATCCCAGCTTCCGCTCCTGGGTCGTCACCCTCTCTCCTTCTTACTTAGGTGGAGCGCTGCTCAGCTGTCCTGGGCCACAGAACGAGAAGCCACTTAGATGCCCTGGAGCATTGCTTTTGTGATTCTGGTACAGAGTATTAGACCTAATTTAATTTGAAATTAATATAGTAAGATGAAAGGAAATCCCACTTGAGCTCCTCATTTTAAAAAGAATTAAAAAAAAAAGTTGATGTGAGCCCAGACCTGAACCTCAAAGAAGGCGCTCTGATCAATGGAGGCAGATGAGGCCAGATGTTTTTCCCATCTGTGTCTTGTCTCTTCTGGTATGGGGGCTGGATGAGGGAGAGAGGCACACAGCAGAGGAACAGTCCAACTCGTGGATCCTGCCCTCTTATTTAGCTCATGGAAATTTCATAGCATCTAAGGTCTATCTGTCCCCTTGGATTTGAAGGGAAACCACCTATAGCCCTCTTGAACCAGTTTCATGGAAGGAACTTCATTACTGTGCAAAATTTCACCCAAGATTAATTGAACTTGACATCCTGAATGTCTTTTGCATGATGTACTAAGGTAGTGTTTTTGAAAAATGTCAGTATCTGATCCTTGGTGTGTGGTTTTTAAATGTCCAAAGTATTCCCACTTCTCAAATTCCCTTTAAGAAGCTGGAATGCAATGCATTTCTGGGTTTTCTTTACTTCGAATGAATCCCCACCTTGTTGTAGCAGAGCTAAATATATTCCAAATCAATAATTCATCACAATAGAAAAAATACTGAATGATTTCCAGAGTGGCTGACCTCAGTTCAACACAAACCATTCTCTCTCCTTTACGGGAAATTAGGATCGCAGGCCAGCTTTACGTTAAATGGAAAGTGTACGCTACCATCTTGTGGACAGAGCATAAATAACACTGAAATACACTCAGGTCTGTTTACCGCTCCTTTGCATTCCGATGAATGGTTGGTTCTCTTGTCCTGTGTTCCCACATGCCATTTTGATGACCATCCAATGCCATTTGGAATTTCAGCCATAAATGATCTTTGTCAGCAAATCAGGTGTCGTACAACATGAAGAAATGGGAGTTTACCAAGAAAATCATGGGTCCCAAATCCCAGAGACCTAGGGTCTCATGGAACCTTTGCCGTTGATTCTTGCCTGTCTAGTTTTCATTTTCCTAACTGCCACACGACTCTGGTCATCTTGTATTAGACACATAGGTTTTGAGGTGGCATTCACAGGGTTAGATTCTCATATTGTCCTGTGGAATTGAATGGTCTGTTACCAAGAGAAATTACTTAGTTGTTTTCTAATGATTGTGAAACTCAGTTCTTTTCCTCCTGAATGATTTTTACCCACACACACACGCACACATGTCCCACATTCTAGAATGTGGGAGCATGAATGCTATCATCACAGCTGAAATGAAATAAAAGAAATAGAGGAAGTCATAGAACCACAGTGTCTGAGGGTGGACAAGGGCCTCCAAGTTCACCAAACCTGAAGTGTTTTCTAATGCTGAAGTCACTTGCAGAATATCCGGGCGCTCGTTGAGCATCTTCCAGAATATAGGAAAGGACTGGCAATGCCAATCATGCAGAAGGCAAAGAAGCAAGAGATTTCTAGTACGAATGTCCCTTTTTGGCGAATCTAGATAGGGAGATTAGAAAATTAGGTCAGTCGCTGGAGAATCTCTCCAAAAGATTCTGCAAATACCAGTGCCCCTCCCTTGGTGCAGAAGGTCTAGCCTATTTGAAGCTTGCCGAATGGCTCTCATTCCCACTAGTGCTTTGAAGATCTTAAGTTCAAACTTTCTGGTATTAAAAGTTTTTTCATGTCTTAAAGAAGCAACGTAACTACTAGAAGCTGAGATTCTGTTTTATTCCATCAATTCTTCCTTTAAGCCATCGGTTTGTTTTTTAATGTGCACATGCGTGCATGTGTGTGTATGTGTGTGTATGTGTGTTTCTTACTCACAGGCTGGACCTAGTGAGTGGCCAGGCACCACTTAAGGAGGCTTTATAATATTCATTTTTGTTGTGAGCAGAGACTGTAGTTGGTCTTTCATAGCTGTCCTCACTGTATAAAAAGGAGTCGTGCATGTCTTCTCTCCCTGCCGCAGGGAGATTGCACAGATGATGATACCATCGTCCCCCCTTAGTTCACTAATCTCAGTATTTATCTCCGTGACAATACTGCAGAGCCTATGCAGCAGAGAGCAGAGCCTATGTTGAAAGAAATATGTCCGCCCTCACTTTACTGTCAATGCAAGCCCTGAATTTCTGCAAAAGAGAAAAGTTCTGAAATCACCACAAAACGCCAGTGATGACAACGACAGTAACAAAGGCAAACAAAGTCTGGACAGGCATTTGCCTCCGGCAGGGGCTCTAGGAAGCACAGGGATCCTGTTGGAGATCGTGCTGACCGCACTTGAGCAACTGTCTCAGGCCTCGCAGATTAATTCCACTTGTCTCTGCATTTTGGGTTTCTTAAACTTACACTTTGAGAGTCTTTAGTTTGTTAGGTTTTGTTTTTATTATTACATCTGTGGCCAAAAGTGTAAATGTAGTCTTTGAAAAGAGGCCTTTTCTTTGAAAGGTCAAAGGAAACTTTTTTAAAAGCTGATATAAACTGTGTTGTGATTAGCTATCAAACCACCCAACCTGATACAAAAAAAGAAACCTTCTATATTGTACTATTTTCCACAATTTGGACATGGTCTTTTCGGTTTCCATATATTTTTATATGATTCTTTTTAGAAATTTCATGTGAATGCTAATACTAACATTTTATCAAAAAATTTTCAGGATTCTGTGCTTAAGAAGACTTTGCTGCACTCTTATACATAGTTTTAAGATAACTTAGACTTCTTTTTGCCTTCGGAAGACCTTATCTCCAAATTAATAGTGGGGATCAGTGGGGAAAACAAGGCTCGTCTGGAACGTCACCACCCAGCCAACCTCTTGCATCTTGGTTCTGTGTTTGAAAATGTTGTGTGATTGACACAAAAGATAACCCAAGAATTGAAGGCATTCTAGAAATTGCAAAAAGAATCCAAGAATAGGGGATATTATTTATCGACTACCTGTGATGTAGCAGGTAGTCTGCCAAGATTTTTTCAGTCTTTCGTTGAACCATCACCGTGGCCGATTGGCTGTATGAGTGCCTTCCCCCAGCCTCAGAGTTAGAAGCGCTAGACTGGCCCTGAGGGGCTGCAGCCTCTTTAAGCCATGTGTGCGGCTCTCTATAAAGATCAACGTGAGATTTTTTTAGTGGAGGAATTAATTTTTTAAAGCAAAACACCCTCCTGGAAAGTGTCCAGTTAATATTTTGGCTATGTGAGATTGGATCTCCAGAGAGAAATAAAGCTGGTGATAAAGATTTCGTGGCCACCACGTAGATGGCAGACACAATGCTGGGAGAAGGGGTGAGATTGATGAGGGATGACACAGGACTCAGCACAAACCTTGAATCCAGGGGAATAAGTAGGTGGGATAAAGAATGAGCCTCTGAGCCATCCAACAGACAAGAGGTGGGTATCGTTACCCCTCCCCCTTTACAGATCAGAAATCTGAAATACAGAAAGATAAGTGACTCATTCCAGGTTACGTGTCAAATAAGCATCCAGCTTGTGTTATGCACCAGGGTCCCTGTCCTCCCACTCATTGCTGTTTGCCCCACCACTTCCACACACAAGCCTTTGTCTTTCCTAAGTCCATTATTTTCTCTGCGGCAGGTGAGAGCAACTGAATCCTAAGGAGAGCATCTCTGCCTGTTGGTCTGACAGCAATCTGGTCCCTACATGAAATGATCCCAGGTTATGCCTTCTTGTGCATGGAAGGCAGGTAGTTGGGGGAAGCAGCAGGCGTCAGTATTAGTTTCCTTATTTAATTCAAAAGGGCTAATGCCATGGAGAGTTACTAAAGGCCAGTAACACATCCCTTAAGAAATACTTGGGGCCTGTTTTTTCAGCCCTTCAGTGACCAGAACAGCCTCATATACCCGGGTCTGCCAAAGCCAAAATAAAAATGTGGATAATTGGAAAAAGGTTGAAAGCAGTCCTGGATAATAAATTACACTTTCTGAGTTCCTTTGTCCTTCCAACTCTACAGCTAGCATCACATTTCATAAGGCAGCCACGGAGGAGGCAAATGCTAAGAGGGAGCCATACTTACTGGACACCAGAGGGAGGAGGGAGGCCTCCGGGATGAGTGCCATTGGTTGTTTACTTCGAGTCCACTAACTTGAAGGGTACACCAGGCTTAGGGGTGGCTGGGGCTCCCTGCTTCCCTTGCAGTTCGGAGCCCGGCCCCACAGCTTGACCATTATCTATGAGATAGTTGGCAGGAAAAGCTTGGCAAAATCTCCTCTAACTAGGTGTTCTGATAATCCTCTAAATCCCCTAGTGCAAAAGTCAGCAACCTCCCTCATTTCCTTGGACCTTCCAGAGCTATGATCTCCTCTGACATTTAATGGATCTTTGTCTCTGCCCGGTAGATTTCTCTTCCTCAAAAGGAAGATGCAATGGAGCTCACCTGCTTGCCAAGTGTGCTATCTTTAACACACGGGTGCATGCACATGCATGCACACACTCATGCATTGTCTTTCACACACTCATGCATTGTCTTTAACACATGGGTGCATGCACATGCATACATTATTTCGTGAGGACAGAAACCAGCTGGAATCCATTTGTCAGGAAGTGCCAAGCATCAGTTGGTCACGGAACTTGAAATGAATCCTCCCTGTGTGCTGAGGTGAGTCCATTGGATGTTCACTGATGATGCTCCCAGTAATGTGTGAATCTGATCACTTGTCCATAAAGACACTGTGGGACTCATATTTCCTAAGCCCAGAACACAGGGGGAGGCAGAGGAACAAGGACAGCTTGACCTTCCTGCTAAGCAGTTCTCTTCACTGTCCCCTACCTGTACCCCTGTTCCCCTGCCCCATCTAGCTCATCAGCTAGTGCCGCCTGTTATTTCCCATGTGGAAACAGATCCCATAAGGGCTGACATGCCCATAGTCATGTGTTGTACACTGAGGGCTGGGAAAGAATTTGCTCCCAAGAAGCATTTTCTCTAGAACTGGCTCCTTTTCAACATTGTCAAGGTACTATATTCACCTCATATTTATTATGAGCCATTGTGAAAGTAAAGGTCAGTTTTGTTGACTACTCCATTGCAATATTCAGTAGTCAGACCACGAGGCCAGCCAAGGGTAACTTTTCATGCAAGGTCCCCCTGACCATTTTAGTTGTGGTAGAATTGTATCAACATTGTATATATTTCAAGTGTACAACATTATAATTTGATATTTGTATACACTACATAATGATCACCACTGTAAATCTAGTTACCATCTTCCCTCACCAGACAATGGTTTCTTTTCATCCATTTTACCCTTTTCCACTGTGGTAACCATCAAGCTGTTCTCTGTATCTGTGAGTTTATTTTTGTTTTCTTTTGTTTGCTTGGAGTTTTTTTAGATCCCTTATATAAGTTTTATCATACAGTATCTGTCTTTCTCTGTCTGACTTATTTCACTTCAGCATAATACCTCCAAGGTCTAGCCATATTGTTGCACATGGCAAGATTTCCTTTTTTATGGCTGAGTAATAGTCCATCACATAGCTGAACAGTGTGGGATTGAACTGTGCAGGTTCATTTAATACACAGCTGGACTGCGTATGTATTTCCTCTTCCTTATGATGTTCTTAGTCACATTTTCTTTTCTCTAGCTTACTTTATTATAAGAATACAGTATATAATACATATAAATCACAAATGTGCATCAATTGGCTGGTTATGTTATTGATAAGGCTTCTGGTAGGGCTATTAGTAGTTAAATTTGGGAGTGGTGTGAAGTTGTACTTGGATTTTTCTATTGCACTGGGGATTGGCTGTGACACCTACATTGTTCCAGGATGAAATATATATATATTTAGATATAGATTTAGATATAGATATAGATATACACACACATACATACATACACCTTGTCTTTTTATCCCTTCATCCACTGATGGACACTTAGTTGTTTCTGTATTTTTCAGTTGTAAATAATGCTGCAATGAACATAAGGGGTGTGTATATATTTCAAATTAGTGTTTTTGTATTCTTCTGCCAAATAGGAGTAAAACAGATAGATTATGTAGTAGTTCTATTCTTAAGTTTTTTAAAGAATTTCCATACTTTTCCCACAGTGGTTGTACCAGTTTGCATTCCCATCTAGGGCACCCCTATTATTGGAGTCAGGATTTATTTGTGGGCATCAGGAAGCCTTTGTATCAATAATATCATTTGAAGGCTCTTTCCCTCTCCCATAGTCACTTCCACACTGAAAAATTTCAAGTCCATGTTCACCCAGGACCTTTCTATAAGTCTTGCATCCTGGAAAAATTTTCCATTCAGAGCAAACCATTGGTTGGTCACTCTAGCTTCTATATCTTCTGAAAGGAGTAAATGATAAAAGTTCCTTAGACTTAGATTCTGAAAATCTGAATACAAGTTCCAGCATCACCACCTACCATCCCCCTTATCTTATGCAAGTCACTAAATATCTCTTTTCCTTATCTGCAAAATAGGGATAATGCCAACCTCACAGGGTAGTTGCAAGATTACATTAGAAGCAATAGATATTGTGATCATCAAGGCAGGGACAATTAATATTCCAACTTAGTAACCCTGAATGAATGTTTGTGAACATACTTTGTGAACTAAAACGTAATCATGTGTCTGAGATGCTGACAGCATTATAAGAATGCATTCTTCAAATGCTTTTCTATACAATTCTACCCAATAATTACAGCTCTATGTGAATCACAGTCTCCTCCGATGGCCCCTCAACTCATTGCAGCCATAGTGTGTTCTCTAGCTTTGAAAGAATCCTAAGTCATGAAGAAAATTAAGTCATGGAAGGGTTTCACATCCTCAACACTAAGAGCATATGGAACCCTCTGACTTCTGAATTTCTGTTAGTTTTTTGCTGTGAAACTAATTGTATCTTATGCCTTTTTGAAATAGTTCTGTAATAATATTCCTAATCCTCCCCCACCAAAAAAGAGTTCAGAAACAGAATACTATCAGTATCTTGGAAGCCCCCTCCCAGACGTTAGCTTCCTCCAACTCCCCAAAGAAAGTCACATTTTGATTAACATTGTGGATTAATGTTTTTGAATTTCATATTTTAAAAAAACCATATTGCACAGATTGTGGGCTTGAGTCCATGGAACAAACCTTGGCTCTGCCACTTAATATTCAGGTGACTGTGGGCAAGTTACTTAACCTCATGTTTTTGTTTTATATGTTGTATAAATAGGTTCTAGTTGAGTCATCTAAAATGTTACCCTAAAAGAAAAAACATTGACTCTATACTTGAGTAACATCAAAGCTGCATGCCACCAGAAGTTTGTACAATATGATAAACCTAAAAAAAATGCTATGCTCCCACTTGCTAGATGCAGACACATCAGAATTGTTCAAGTTAGAAGGGCTGAGATTACCAAATGCTGGTGAAATGCAAAATGACAAGGATTTTGTACATTGGTATAACCACTTTGGACAACCAATGGTATCATATCCATGTTGAAATCCACTTATTCTAGGACCGAACAATTTTTTATTCTAGATACAGACCAAACAGAAATGCATGCATAAGGGCAACTAAAGTCTGAACAAGAATTCTATGGCAACATGATTTGTAATGTCCCCACACTGGAAATAAGTCAGAATTTTATCATTAGTAGAAGGAAAACATTGCATTATAGTCATTTGATGGAATATTATATGGCAATGAAATGAATCAGCTATTGCAACAAAGAGACATAAAAGAATATGTGCAATATGGCTTCTTTTATATGAAGTTCCAAAACAGGCAACACTAATCCATGATGTTAATCAAAATGTGACTTTCCTTGGGGAGTTGGAGAAGCCTAACGTCCGGGAGGGGCCTCCAAAATACTGATAGCATTCTGTTTCTGAACTGGGTAGTGGTTATATGGACGTGTTCATTTTGTGATAATTTATTCCACAGTACATTTAACAGATGTGTGTTCTTTTCTATACACATATTAAATTTCAAGAAAAAGGACACATGAGCATACACACACACACACACACACACAGAAGGGTTTTAAGAAGAAGCGGGAGACCACAGCCAGAAGTGTGCTCTACAGCAAGTTTGCATCGGCTACATCTCCCAAGGCTCATCTCTGGAGTTTGACATGCAAGTGGCGCTCAAGGATCCCCTTTTCCCCAGTCACAAGGGTAGCAATAACGTTTGACAAATGGCTATGACACTGATTCTTCCCAAACTAGATGTTTCTGTAGAGAATGGCCCATGGGCCTCATCCATCTTCCTCTTGGAGAAATACTGAAGTATCACTCAATCCCGTGGAGCAGTCGTATTCTTAATTGGAAGGAACAGCCAAGACTCATTGCCTCTGGAGACTTGTCCTAACCATTGAGCCTCACAGAGCTTTCTTAGCAAAGCGTGATCAATCCTGTGAACAACTCAGTCAACTCAGTTATCATGTTTCCACTCTCCATCTATCTGCTACCTCCCCACGGGTACAGACACGCCCATTACTCTGGCTTCTGCAGGCAACCTTGAAAAATCTATCTTTTACAGCTCCCCAGGTATGAGGGTTTGGTTTTTTTCTGATTATTCTGCTGTCCCTTAGTTCTGGATTTATGTTCAAGCTGGAGGCCCCGGTGGTCTTTGAGAAACCTGAGGAGAAGTTCATTAACATAAGAGCGCTTCCCCACACTGACCTTTTATGAAAACTCAAGCTGAAAATCTCCCCCAGAGCCTTATCTTCTCCTAGATTTCGATACTGTCGTGTGAACTTGAAAGGGGTTCTGAAATGATGCAAATGAAAGGGTTAGTCTCAAAACAATCCAAAACAAATTGCTTCTTTTAATGTCCGTCAATAGCTATCTAATGAAGAATTAATATGCAAATAACTATAGCAAAAGGAAATGAAATACAATAATGGGCTAGTTGGTCATTTATGTTGCTTTTAGAAGATCTGCCTCCATCCATCAGTTTTTAACGTGGGACCCACAGACTGACAGCCTGCAGACCTAATATGGCTCACAGATAGGTTTGGTTTGGCTTGCACAGTGTTTTAAAACTCAGGAACTTCACACTAAAACCTATACTTATGACTTCTCTTTAAAAACGGAAAGATCTGGCAATATTCCCACATGTTAACAATTGCTGGAGCCACCATTTCCCGTCGCTTCACACCAGGCTTTACTCACTTACATTGCTTGTCTGACCCCTTTGTAGGAGTTTGTGTTTTCTGCTCTGTTATGAAGTGTCTGTCTTCATAGGAAAGCCCAATGAAAGGGGCAATGTAGCTGCCCGCAGGCTCTGTTGATGGGGACTGACTTAGGCAGCCATATTTTCAGTGAAGTGACCCTCCCTCCATCCTTCACTTCTCAGCCATGGGTGACTTCACCAGAGATGGCACCTGATGTAATGATGGCCCATCCTGAAGCTCGCCAGGGACTCTGGCTTGGCAAGGCAACATGAGCAAGGGTAATCACATTCTTCACTCAGAATGTTGGAGTCAGAAAGCTGAATGCTGGTGGCCAACTAGTGGGGAGGAAAACTGGAGAGGTTATAAAATCACTCAGAATTGCAGCAATCCAGAGGCCTGTGGAGCTGAGCTGTGGGGTGGGGAGAACCCTTTGAGTGAGGGGAATGGACCTTGTGCACCAAAAGAGGCAGAGATAAGACACCGAGTGGCCCTGCAAGGTTGAGCATGAAGCTTTGTCCCCTTGATGTCATTCTTAATTCTAGTTCTAGTGAGACATGATGTACTTGGTTTCCAATCCTTGGATGGCTACAAGTTAGGGGGAGTTGCCCCAGTTGTCCTATATCCACACTTCTTCTTATGGCAATAACACTCTGAATTTCCTTCAGGGAACAACCCCACTATGAGAGAAAAGCCATCTGAGAAGAAAGGCTGCCTATACCCAGGGGAGAGAAGACTCCCACCATGAGCATTTCAAGTGTTTGCTCTGTCTCCAGAAATGGCTGCACCCATAAGAAGGCTCTCTAAGTCTTGTTTCAGCATATTTGCCTGTTATCTAAGGTACAATCAAGAAATACAGTCACAATGAAAATGCATTTCACAAGCATTTATTGAGTACCCTCTGTATACCATCCACCACGGTAGGCACAAAGAGCAACCAAGGTGACCCAAAGCCCTGTGCTCAAAGAGCTCATAATCCAATGGAGAAGAGCAAACGTGCACAAACTGCTGTAATATAACAACAGAATGAAATAAGCACTAAAGAATTGTTGACCACCACAGTCCTTAGGGAACAGATGGGTTGGGGGCTGCAACTTGGTAACCTGGTGTCCTAGCAAATGAGAAAGAGAGATGGCAGAAGGAGAGCAACTTACAAGGAGGCACTGACCATGGGCCATTGTTGACAGACACGAGGGCAAGAAAGAAAAGGGATACTGGGACAGAGAGAATAGCTCCTTCACGGGCACTTGGGTGAATGACGGCATGGAATGACAACCCATACTTGTCATCACAGTGGCACCAAACTGAATAGCATGAAGGAGCAGGGGAGGAAGACGTCCCTGTGGATTTGGATGGTCAGGGAATCCTTCCCAAGGTGAGTGGCCTTGAAGTTCACACAGAGTGTAAAGAAAGGTAAGAGGCGGCAAGGGAATTTCAGATGAAAGAAACCAAAGGCACGGGCAGGGAAAGGAGGCGTCCTTTGTCCTTCTGAGGGGCCATATGTGTGCGTTTGGGGGGGCGAGAGGAGAGAATAGACCAGCCTCACTGGAGCTGATAGTTCACAGCGGAGGGTGGTGGAAAAACACTGTTGATAAGACTGTCTGGAGCCAGCCCGTGGAAGGCCTTGGGTTTCAGGACAAACGGTTTGGCCTTGATCCTGGAGGCATTGGGAGCCAGAGAAGACTGGGGAGAGGGGGTGACTTGATGAAAGAGTTCCTCATTCATTAAAGAAAAGCACCAGCACAGCTCATTTTTCTCCTTAGAAAACAATCACAGAGTTTAGCTTTAAATGCACTTCCCCCCCAACTCCGTGGAAAGCATATACCAGCCCCTGCAAGGGCTCCCGGGGGGAGTTCACGAGTTCAGACTCAAAGCACAGCATGTGTTTTACTTGGCATTGAAGCACGTCTATGGGTGATGCATGTCCTCAAACGAGGACAGAGAGATATGATTAAAAGTTTTATATCAGTTATTCTGACTCTCTCTTAATGCCTTTCCCTTCCACTCATCAGCCTCTGACTCCTCCACTGAAGGAGATCCTGAAAAAAAAAAAATGGCTGTAAGACAGATCGTATACTTAGTAGCATGTGCGGTGTAGATGTGCAGGATAAGGGCTTTGCAGGAATTAACTACTGTTTTCTCAAGCTTTCTAAGTCTCACTTGGTTGGTAGCAGTGTGTGGGAACACCTAGCATAATGTCTGGCACATGGCAAAGACCCAACTAGAACTAATTAGCTACAATGCTATGATTCATAGGGCTTTAAAGGGAAACTTTTAATGGGTTTCTCCTTTTCTTTTTCCCATCTTTCCTGCTCACTACATTGTCACTATTTTTTCATTTTTCTTTCCTCCCTTTACTTTTAGATTTTCAGTTCAGTTCATTCTTCTCTCTTTCCTCCCTCCCCCTCTTTCTTTTCTACTTTCTATCTCCTTGTAACTTTCTTTTTCCTTACAGGAACTGGGAAAGACAAGGGTGTGTGGGCGGCCATGGCGTCCCTCCAAGGAAAGTGTGAGGCTTTGGGCAAAATAGATCTCTCATTTCTTCCAAACATAGGTCTAATCTGAACTCTCTCCAGGCTCCAGTCTTCAATCCAACGTCAGTGGTTTCAGTTGGACTCCATGGAAAGGGACCCCAGGGATGCTGTGTCGTTAGTCTTGTCTTGGAGAAAATCAGCTTTCTGTGCGCCTACTTGTCTCGCAGATTGGGGCACCCACATTCCCTCTCCTCAAGTCAATAGAGCCCAAGAGAGACTCTTCTGAGCGAAATGCCTGGCTGAAGAGAAGCAGGACTTCATTAAGAGTTTGATTTATCCCCAAATGATCTATTGTTATGCATCAAACATGTTTTCCCCACGAACCAGTTGGCAGGGAGTGTGCAGATAAATTACTACAAGATGTAACCAGACAAGCTATTCAAAAGGGAAATGGCTCTGTGTGTGTGGAACTCAGGAGAGCACATCTATAAACATGTGTTGGGAAATCAACTCCGTCTAAGTTTGCTGGAAGAAATGAGCTGCTGCCCCCAAACTACCAGCTTGCTTTGATAGCTGACTGTTTTTTTGAGGTCATTGTCCCTTGCCTCAGTGGTAAGAATGCAAAAACAAGAGAAAGACCTCCTCTGAAGCATCTTCAAAGAGAAGGGGATACTAGGTTCTCCATAGGCAATTGTGAATTCTCTCCATAGGTACAAGTCATGTTAGCTAACTTTGTTTTAATGGAGAAAATGGGTTAGAGTGATTCTATCTGCATATAGCAATATCTAGTTGATGCCGTGATAGATTTCAAAAGAATATTACTATATAACATAACATTTCATAATATAGCACCTGGTGTGTAGTTTGGTATGGAGGGAAAACCCCTGGGCATCAGAGAGAGAGAGGGCATGGAAATCCTTCCTGACCAGGTGCCACTTGCTAACTCCGTGACTCTTAGGAAGTTCAACTTCTCTGAGATTTCTTCTTTTATAAAGGGGGACAGGCATATACTACTTACCTTGCAGATTTGGGTTTTTTTTTTTTTTTTAACACATGTAACATACCCTACAACTAATTGCATTGTGACCAATTAAATTTAAAGAAACTAAACTAAATTAAATGCAATGAACACTTTAGTTCCTCAGTCACACTAGCTACATTTTAAGTGCCCCATAACCACATGGGACTTGTGGCTACTCTATTTGGCATTTCCATTATTGCGGAAAGTTTTATTGAACAGCGATGCCGTCCCACAACATGCCGGACACAAAGCAGGAACTTTATCCATTAGCGTTGCCTCCTGCTTCATAGTTGTCGAAGCACTTTAGTGCATAGGAACTGATGGAAGGGCTCTCTAACCAGCAAATGTGAAATGCCCTCTGACAGTCTCTTGGACAAGACTATCTCTCCATGTGGGTGTTCTAATCTGGTTAAGCCTACAAAATAGGGTGATTGCCGAGAAATTGGAGAGTATACAAAGAGAGGATTTCTGGGACTTTAGTTAAAAGATATCAAATGTACCCTATGTTCACTGCAGCATCATTTGCAACAGCTAAGATATGGAAGCAACGTAGGTGTCCATTGATAGATGAATGAATAAGGATGTGAGATATACACCTACACAATGGAATATTTAAAAAAGGAATGAAATCTTGCCATTCGAGACAACATGTATGGACTAAGAGGGTATTATGGTGAGTGAAGTAAGCCAGACAGAGAAAAATAAATACCATAAAATTTCTCTTATATATGGAATCTAAAAAGAACAAAAAAAATGAATAAACCAAACAAAAACAAACAGACTCATAGATACAGAGAACAAGATGATGGCTGCCAAAGGGAAGAAGGGAAGGGGGATGGGTGAAAAGGGAAAAAAAAGATACCAAATGCATGTAGGAGAGGACTTGACTCCACCCACAATATGTATCTCAGTAGAGATGATCATGAGAGTAGAGATGAAGTGGAATCGACAACAATAACGACAAAAACAAATAAATCTGTTAAGAATATCCGTCAAATACTCAACATGAGCTGGTGTTAGCATGTGTATAACTCTCCTAATGTTTCATTTATCTGCCTTGAAAAATCTCAGGGTGGATGAAAGCCACTCCAAGATGTGTAGCTGAAACTTCTGAAATTTTCTCAAAGTCAAAGCAGAGTTGTTACAAATTCGCTTTCATTTGATTGACGATAATCTTGACTTTCTAGGGTGAGTCCAACGCAACTATGCTGCAACTGACGGGATTATAGCCTGAAGAGAAGGCCCTCCAGGTCTTCAAAGAATATAACTTGGAGAGAATAAGTAGAGGGAAGGTTGCCTTTCGCATGCAGAAGTGAAAAGAACAAAAGCAATTGCTGTGTTTATCGAGTGCTTATTATGTACATCATTTTACTCATATTACACAGGTCATTCAATAATTTCCACTATAAACTTATGAAGTAAAATATTAATGTCCCCATTTTACAGATGAAGAATTGAGGCACCGAATAGTTAAGAATTCACCCAAGGTCACGACCTAGTAAATGGTGGAGCCAGGACTTGACCCTGGGTGGTCTAACAAAAGTTCACATCCTTAACCACAGTTCTCTGAGGCCTATGGGGTAAGTGGGGTAAGTGATCTCTGTGATTTCCTCATTTAGTTTCAAAAAAATTTGAATTCTTTTACAATATCGAGGGGTTCCTTCTGCAGTTTTTCTGGTCACTGTAGGAAACAACTCTGTACATTTAAGAAAATTATACTAAAAATAATGATGAAAACATTGCTTCCTAGACAAGGTAACCTATGAATTTATGTAAACAAGCATTTCATGAATAAATAAAGACGACAAATGCAAATGAGACGGTGAGATCATTTTATCTTTAAAAGTGCAGAACCATTTCATCCTCAAAGTTTGAGTGAAGAAATTGTCAAGTAAATATGGGCACTTAGATAGGAGGGTCAGCAAACTAAGATCTGTACGTAGGCAGCTGCCTGCTTTTTTAAATACAGTTTTGGAACACAACCACATCCGATCATTTAATGAATTTCACCCCCAATTAATTCAATAATATGACCCTCAAAGTCTATAATATTTACCATCTGGCTCTTGCAAACAAAAAGCTTGCTAACACCTGTCTTAAATGACAGTGAAAAATAGAATTATATTCTGACAGTGGGTCCTATAGACTCTAAACCTGTATCTATCGTTTTCAGTAGACTGCAAATGCAGGACTTAGTGATATAGTGTTAATAAAATTTGACATTGTTTAGTCTTATATAAACCAAAGCTGCAAATAAGGGGGGGGGGTCGCTGGTCATATGTCAAACATTTATAATAAAACATTGTTGCAGTTCTGAATTTGAAAGCCAAAGGCAATACTTAAATAGGGTAGAATGAGTAGCTGCTCTGTGATCCTCCAAATCTCCTTCCTGTCCGTTAGCTCTAATCACAAGTCATTATCATGATTATCCTGGTTTCACCTTCCCTGCTGGAGTTTTTTAAAAGCAGATGTGTCTTTCGTAGCCTGGTTCTTAGCAATGATTGGTACAGAGTGAGCACATAGTAACAGCTGAATGAAGAGCTGTGTGGCTGAATGTTGAAGGATCCAAGCATCTTATGGGTAGCGGAGCAGCCACAATACAGAGGGGTATGGACAGAGTGCTGCTCAAAGATGGGGCGATCCAGCAGTGAACTCACAAAAATCACAGCATCACTACCTTACGAAAGTGCAAATACAACTCACAGTGAGCCAGGTAATCATCTGACTTTTCCTTATCATTATGTGCCAGGGACACACTCTGCTCAGCTTCTTCCAAACATTTATTTTATTAATCATCACAAGAACTCAAAGAAATAGGTTATTCTCTTTATTTCATAAGCAGGAGGTCTTAAACCCAAGGAGTTTGAATCTGGAGACAAAAACTTGTAACAATAATTATGCTATATTGGTGTCCTCAGTAGCTTTCAAGACGTTCTGTGGGGAGCTGTAACCTGATATATGTTTCTGCATTTCTATAGAACACCCATAACCCAAACCTAGTATTTTGGACAGTTGTTCATTTTACAGCCAACTTAGGATAGCAACTGGCTTCTGTAATAGAAAGCATATTATTTGAACAGGGATAGTCTATTGTCTACATATTCTATTGTCTTTGTATTTCCAGCACTCTTCAGGGATTTTTCTTAGTTATGCTTTCTACATAATTAAAAATATATAATTTCAAATCTGTAAAAACTAGAAAAGCTTTAGCTATAGATCCTTTCTATTTAAATTCCACTCTGAGGTCCAGTCACATCAGCATCACCTGGGAGTTAGTTAGAAATGCAGGATCTCAGGCTCCAGTCCAGAGCTACCGAATCAGACTCTGCATTTGAACAAGATGACCACGTGACTCCTACACGGTTTCAAGTCTGAGGAGCATGGACTCTGCCACTACAGAAGTATCACTGACTCCCCAAAAAGAGTAGTAATTTGTACCTCTGGTTAAGTAGGCCATGACAGTCTAGCTGATCAAAGCTTGATATGCTAGCAGGGAAGGTTCCATCCTCGCTGTGAAAAGGCCTAGTGGTCTTTTTTGCTCAATTCCTCTACCCCGCTCTACCAAGCAGCTGCCAATTCCAAACCCCTCCCCAACAGCTGGGGGAAAAAAAGAGAAAAAAACTCATGGACATGGACAACAGTGTGGTGATTGCTGGGGGGTGGGGGGTTGGGTGGGAAGTAGAGGAGGGTTTGGGGGGATAAATAATGATGGAAGGAGACTTGACTTGAGGTGGTATTTGTACACAATACAGTGTACAAATGATGTGTTGTGGAATTGTGCACCTGAAACCTGTATACTTTTGTTAACCAGTGTCCCCTCAATAAACTCAATAAAAAGAAAAAAAAAACCACCTAGTGGTTCACAGTCCTGAGTGCACACGTAATGGGCAATAGAGTCACATGGGGTATTTTCACAAACCCCAGCTCGGTTCAGGGTCTTTTTTGGTTTTATACAAAATTTAGGATTATCTTTTATTTCTGTAAAAAATGTCATTGAAATTTTGATAGGATTCCCTTGAAATCTATCAATGGCTCTTTACTTTTTCAGAGAGTTAATTGTTAGTTTAGACAAACACAAATGATTTTTGTATGCTGATTGTGAATGCTGAAACTTTACTGAATTCATTTATTAGTTCTAACCATTTTTTAGTGGAGTCTTTAGCATTTTCTATATCTCTGCCATCTGCAGAGATAGTTTGACTTCTTTTCGAATTTGGATGCCTTTTCTTTCTTTTTCTTTCTCATCGCTCTGGCTCGGACTCTCGGTACAATGTTGCAGAAAGAGGAGGGTGAACACTCTGATCTTGTTCCTAATGTTCAGGGAAGCTTTTAGCTTTTAACCACTGAGAAGGATGTTAGCTGTGGGCTTGTCCATGAGGACTTTATTATGTTTAAGTGTGTTTCTTCTATACTTGATTTGTTGAGAGGTTCTTTAGTATTATTATTATTATTAAATGATGTTGAACCAGCCAGATAGAAACTTTTATTTCTTTTCTTTCTTTTTTTTTTTTTCAGAGGCTGGGGGGAGGCAAGTGTCATTTATTTATTTATTTTTCTGTTTACTTTTTAAAATTTAATTTAATTTTAGTTGTTCAAATGATGTTGAATTTTTAAGTGCTTTTTCTATGTTTATTGAGATAATCATATGATTTTTATTTTTTCTGTTTATGTGGGGTATTATATTTATTGACTTGAATATTTTGAACCACCCTTGCCTCCTAAGGATGAGCCCCATGAATATAACTTGAAAAAGAACAAAGTTGGACACTTCCTGATTTTAAACTATACTACAAATCTGTCATGATCAAAAAGTACGGTCCTGGCATAAAAACAGACATGTTCCCATGGACAGAATGGAGACCCCAGGAATAAATTTATGAATATACGGTTGACAAATATGTAACTCTCTTCAATAATGATGTTGGAAAAACTGGATATTCACATAAAAAAGAATAAAAGTGGATACCTATCTTACAACAGTCACAAAAAATAATTTGAAATAGATTAAGTACTTCAAAGTAACACCTAAAATTATAGAACTCCTAGAAGGAAACAGGGGGAAGAAAACTCCTTGACGTTGACATTGGAAATGATATTTTTGGATTTAGCAACAAAAGTAAAAATCGACAAACGAGACTGCATGAAACTCAAAAGCTTCTGCACAGCAAAAGAAACAACCAACCAAACGTAAAGACAATCTGTGGAATAGGAGAAAATATTTGTGAGCCATTTATCTAATAAGGGGCTAATATCCAAAATATATGAGGAACTTACCTCGATAGCAAGTAATTATAATAACCCGATTTAAAAAATGGGCAAAGGAACTGAGTAGACATTTTCCAAGGAAGATATACAAATGGCCGATAAGTACATGAAAAAGTGCTCAACAGCACAAATCATCATGGAAATACAAATCAAAATCACAATGAGGTATCGCCTCATGCCTGTTAGAATGGCTGTCATCGAAAATACAAGAGATAACAAATGCCAGAGAGGATTTGCAGAAAAAACAAAACCCCAGTCACTTTGGTAAAATGTAGCAACTATAAAAAACAGTTCGGAGATTCCTCCAAAAATCTAAAATAGAACTACCATTTGATCCAGAAATCTTACTTCTGGCTATTTGCCCAAAGGAAATGAAATCACTATCTCGTAGATATATCTGCACCCCGTGTTCATTGCCGCATTAGTCACAATAGTCAAGACACGGAAACAGCCTGTGCGTTCATTGCCAGATAAATGGATATAAAAGATGTGCCATATATGTGCAATGAAATATTATTCAGTCGTTAAGAAGAAGGAAATTCTGCCATTTGCCACAACATGGATGAACCATGGACACATTATTCTAAGCGAAGTAAGTCGGAGAAAGACAAACACTGTGTGATCTCATTTACACGCAGAATCTGAAAAGAGCTGAACTTGTCGAAACAGTAGGATGGCGGTGTCCTGGGGTTGGGGGTGGGGGAAACGACAAGATAAATCAGTTCTGGGCATCCGATGTACAGCGTTGTGACTCTAGTCAGCAATCCTGCATTATAGAATTGAAAGGTGTTAAGAAGTAAATTTTAAATGTTCTCACCATAACAACAACAAAATGGTAATTCTGCGAGGTGAAGGACAGGTTAACTAACCTTCCTGTGACAAACATCTCACAACAGATACGTGTTTCAAATCATCACATTGTACTGCTTACACATGTAACACAAGGTCATATGGCAGTTACATCTCGATCAAGTTAGAACACAAATCTGAAAAACCCAGAGCCCAGGCTGCTTACCGTACCAATTAGTTCAGAATCTCGAAGGGCGTGATCTAGGGCATAAGTATGTTTAAAGCTCTCGAGGTGATTCCAACGCGCAGCGAAGGTTAATCCCTCTCTTGGAAATGAGCTGTTCATTGTTGGGGAGGAGCGAATATGCTTCCGTTCGCTTTGAGCCTTTCCCATGACACAGTGTTTCTACATCGACCTTCTTCTCTTGTGTCACTTCTGACAAAGATTCTCTCCTTGACCAAGTTTTATTCGAGTCCTCTGAGTCCTCTGCTTAAGGAGGCCTAAACGTGGGCCAGTCTTGTAGAGTCATGTTTAGCAAGAATCCTCTCAAGTAGATTTAGCCATAATTCCTCACCTTTTAAATAATTTTCCATGCACCGACCCTCCACTCAGCTTCTTGGCTATCCATCCCTTTTTCCTTCGGTGTTCAGAGTTGAGCCTGATCTCTCTCCTTCGTACCAAAGTCCCTCTTTTAAAAAGTCCTCCTCTAAAGCGGGGGAATGTGGGTGGGAGAGGGTGTGCAGGGTGGAGGGGGATGATGGGGGAGAAATGGGACAACTGTAATAGCATAATCAATAAAATATATTTTAAAAAATTTTTAAAAAAGGCCTCCTCACCATCTTTAACAAGTGCCAACATACTTTTTATCTTTAGCACTACTACTCACCATTAACATCTCATGTAAAACCTTAAACTTTGTTTTCTCTAAGAAGTCTGAATTCCGCGCCCCTCCTACGTGCTCACAGCACTCCTCTCCACACCTCCTATCAGGCGCTGTTGTACTTTGCTGTGTGCTTTTCTCCACGTCCCATTTGACTCAGTGTCGTGATGGCCACACAGCCTCCACCTTGTTCATCCTGCACAACAGCAGCGGAAGCAGTTCTCATTCATTGCATCGCACACCGGCCACGTGCCACCCCCCTGCCCATTGTCTTCGTTCATACCTATCACAACCCTCTCCTCATCCCTATTTCACTAGTGACAATCTGAGGATGGGAAAACTAATTAACTTGCCTAGGTCACACTTCTAGGAAGTCCTTAGTACCAAATTCAGTCCCCAGAGTATTGTAGGGTGTTTAATAAATATTTATTGAGTGAAAGAACAAATGCATGGGTTGCTTTCCTTTTCAATCTGCTCACACTCTCTCGGAGACTGAAACCACACTGAGATTCCCTTCCCCTGTTCCCCACCCCCACCCTAGATTTACTGAAGCTAAGCCTTGACCTCTTCCAAGTTTTCCGCTACAGAATGGAGGGGCTGAAAGTCCTGAACTTCATATGGCTCATCAGAATCAACTTCCGCATCAGAGGGCTTCTATTCTGGCTTGTTTGACAGAGCGTGTTTAAAGGAAAATAAAATAAGAGGAGAGACGTATATGTGTCGCATTCCTCGAAGTGTATACCTTCAGGTTAGAGTCTCAAGCTATTTCCCAGTCTGAAGGCTGAGGACCCAGTGTGGGGAGAGTAAGGCATGGAATTGTTGCAAGGACCCTGAGATCCTTAGATGGATCACACATTTTCTGAAAATGGAAATAAGCATTATTCTTCACTCCTAGATGTACTGTTGGGTGGTAATGCTATCATAACTGAAAAAAACATGAGTTCATTTAAAATTATTATCGAATCCATATTAGCGTCCCATCCTCTTACTTAGTAAGTACAAATAGCAGCACCAATATATTTTGTGGGGTCCAGTGGGATTTTTCAAGTTATTAATAGTAATACAAATTCTAACTATTTATTAACTTGGCAGTGTATTGTGGATGCAGATGATTGCATTTAATTCACCATCAACCCTTTGAGACAGGTGCTGTTATTCCCATTGTAAACGTTAGGAGCACCTTCTAGAACACTGATAATATTTTCTGCTTAACCCTAACCCTGACCCTGACCCTGACCCTGACCCTGACCTGAAGACTGAACACCTAGGGGACTCTGTCAGGCCGGTGCCAGAGTGGCACCAAAACAGAAGGCGCATGCAGGCTTGGAATGCTTGGGTGGGGGTGAGGGAAAAGCTAATACCTGTATCTGGATGTGGAGGAGGGGTCTCAGGTAGACTGACAGTGCCTAGAATTTGGGAGTGGGTGGAGATCTAGGAAGCAGGTGGTATATGCCCAGAAGATTAGCAGAAACTAAAGTGTTTGTCTAGGCAAATGGAATGACAATAATGCCGGTCTGTTTGAGGCAAATGGTGATCATCTTGGGTGGGGTGGGAAGAATATATAAGGGACCTGGGCCCTCTAAAGCCTGGAAAAAGTGGCACGTGATTACTGAAGTATTCATTGAGTCCCTGCTGTGTTCTAGGCACAATACAAGAGGCTAGAATACAGTTCTGAGCCAAAGAGATGTGATGTCTATCTTAACTGGAATTGTCTAGAGAAATTATTCAAATATTAACATAATACACAATTTAAAACTGTGGCCAGTGTGATAAAGGAAGGCTACAAGATGCTACATGAGTAAACAATAGGGGAATCTGATCTTATTGGGGGGGATACACGGAGGAAGGGAAGGAGAGCGAACCTTCCTGGCAGAGGAAACAGCATACACGAAGACCCGGAGGTGGAAGGAAGAGGATGCATCTGAAAAAATGAAAGAAAGCCAGTACGCACAGACCTCAGTATATTCAGAAAACATGCCTCTGTCTGAAAACAGCGAGGGCTCTGGGCAGGAGTTATGAATGGGGCTTGTACCTTGGACAACACAACGGGGAATGAGCTGTGGTAACGTATATCTAAGCTAAGACCAGAAAGACTAAAGCTATTGAACTGCAGGTCTGAGCTTCCTCCACTTGACCTTCATCAGGGATGCAGGTGGTCCCATTCGAGCCCTCACTATACTGCCTAGCAGATTTGCAGGTAACAAGCACCCTGATTAGAGGCCAAGAAAATTGGGTTTAAGCCCTTGTTCTACCTCTTTTTCAATGAGGAACCACTGGGGCTTTGCTGGCCCTCTGTAATTATGTCTCGGGTGGTTCTGGGGTTAAAACTGTTTCTGCAGCTCTGGTTTAGAGCTGCGGTCTTCAACCTTAGCTGCACGTTTGAGTAACCTGGAGGAGCATTACAAT
Source organism: Glossophaga mutica (assembly GCA_039655065.1). Lineage (NCBI taxonomy): Eukaryota > Metazoa > Chordata > Mammalia > Chiroptera > Phyllostomidae > Glossophaga > Glossophaga mutica. The sequence goes on along the minus strand of CM077304.1, from coordinate 14,867,438 downwards.
ACTGCTGCCTTAGCCCCACACCCATGGCCTCTGATTTCATTGCTCGGAGTGCAGACTGAGCACCAAGATGTTGAAAAGCTCCCAAACCGATTCTAATGTTCAACCAAGTGTGAGACCACAGTTTGCCAGGCTAGCTCCCAAATGCCAGTCCACAGGTCAGCTGTATCTGAAGTACCTGGAGGGTTTGTAAGGAAATCTCCAGACCTTACCATGAAACCTGCATGTCAGGACTCCTAAGGGTGAGGCCCAAGAATGGGCACTTGAAAATTCTCCTGACACAGAAGAAAAATGGAGGCCCTAGGTGATTTGTGAACTTATCCAGGTTTCGAGAGTCTAGATTTAGATCAGGGCACCCCAAACTTTAAGCTGATTCAGTCTGGAGTAGGGCCTGAGATTCTGCATTTCTTAAGAAGTGCCAAGGTGCCATGGGTGTCTGAGGATCACATATCCGGTAGCAAGGGTTCAGAGGATGCAAGTCAAAGAATTGGGTGGGGGGGTGCTTTCTCTAAAATCTGCCAAGGGTTGTGCCTGAAATCTATTTGCATACAGGGACCTTATGTACAAGGCTGGTTCCCTCTCCTCAGGGCAGGGACCGGGACTCTGTCGTCTCTCCATCTCTAGCATCGAAACGCCGTGCTCAGCACATTAGGAGCCCAGTAAATGGGTTTTGAATTGAGTAAATACCACGATGTCCTTACGGTCCAAGCTGTGGAGCCAGTTGAAGGTGAGACATTGCTATAATGCGGGCCCTCTGCCACTTCCAGTCATAAATTCCAGTTGGATGGGGTCCAATGCGAAGCTGTGTATTACCCAAGCCTGCTCGGTAGGGGGTAGGGTCAAAGCAGGCCTCTGGAATATTAATAATTCAGAGCAGTGACCACAGCTATGATATTTACAGACCCATGAAGCGCAGAGGTTGTTCACACAGCTATAGACTCCAAGGACTTACTCCGCTCCAAATGGAGCATGTATATTGCCCAGCGCTGCCAAAAACCATACGGGTCATTAGCTTTTACTATACAAAGAAATGCGCCAGGCCTGGTGCTAAAATGACATGATAAAGCACAGTTGACAGTCATGGTCAAAAGCAAAAGCGCGGCGGGAGCGGAACTGTGCTGGGGGATGTTGCTCATGCCTTTGGAACAGGAGAAAAATACCTCTGCCTGTCGGTTTGGAGGCCCCGGCTGGTTGGAATCTGACAAGGACTTATTACTTTAGAAACGTTTTTCAAGGCTCTGGTTTCTTCCCCTGGATTCTCCTCGAGTGGTGATGGATGTTTCCCCCCCTCTCCCCTGAATACTTTTTGATGCTATGTCTATTTGTGTGGTTTGCGAGTTACATACTGAGAGGGCTTCAGGAGAGAGAAAGGAATAGAGAGAGACAGCAGAGAGAAAGAGACAGGGAGAGACACACACAGACAAAGAAACAGAGAGGGGAAGAGAAGGAACGGTGGAAAAGAGCAGGGAACGGTAGGGAAAGGAACAGGACATCAGACAAGGATGGAGGGTGGGAGGACCCGAGGCCGAGTTCCACCTTCGTTTTGGTTCTTTGTTCTCAGGGATGGTCAACATAGCCTTCAAAGGTGCTTACATAGTTTGTCTGTTAAGCCCGACAAGGGGCACAAAACTAACATTTGGGGTCTCACTCTTCAGCCCTGATAACCCGCTGCCTGCTGCCACCATGGACTCTCACCACTTTGTGGTTTTCCTGCCACCACTGGGCTTTCCCTTTCCGTCAAGGCCTAGGCTGTCCGGCTCCGGGGTGTTTACATTTTATGGGTGAAATTTTTTTTTTTTACTTTTTACTGAAATCATTAAGATCTAGCCTCTTAGCAAGATTGGTGATTATAATATAATAGTGTCGTCTATACTTACTATTCTGTGCCTTAGCTCTCTGGGATGTATTTATTATTTGTCACAGGTTTTACCCTCGGACAACATCTGTCCTGTCCCCCAACCCTGCATCCCCTGGTAACCACCATTTTACTCTGTTTTTACAAGTTTGGCTAAAAAGAAATGATACTTCTGTGTGATATGGCAGAGGTGCTAGTTATCACTACAATGCAATCATATTACAATGTATTCATGTGTGAAATCCATGTTTCACACCTTAGATATATACAACATTATGCTTCAAATAGATCTCAACGAAAAGAAAAGCTTTCTTAGACTTTTAGAACCCAACTTTATCTGACCCACCACACTGAAGTCTCTTTAACTCCACCTCCCCCCGTGCCTTGGGCTCCCCTCTCTGCACCCAGCCAGTGATGAATCTCATCCTGTACTTCCCACACCTCACTCCATCCATGGTATAGATCCCACCTGCAAAGGTACAAATATCTCAGTGTTTCCCAAAGTGTGTTCCCTGGACCATCTGCTTCAGAATTGAGGGGGCAGGGTCCGAGTAGCAGAGGAGGAAGGTAATTTTCACATACAGACACTTGGGCCCAGTCACCCCAACACTATCAAACCAGATCGGGGAGGGGGGATGACTTTGGAAAGCTGCATTTTTAATCCTTGACCTACATGATTCTGATAAAAAGGGACGTGTGAGAATCTCAGCAGGGCTAGCCCTGCGGTCTTTCCAAATTCTTTCTTCTTCAAGACCCTGCTCAGAAGATCAGAGACTGCCGTACCCCAACACACAGTGTAAGGTCCAGAGCCTGGGCCATGCACTCTTCACAAGTCTCTGAAATTCTCCAGCCCTATGCTTTCTCATCTAAAGGCAGAAGATGGCATCCAAGCCATGAGTGGTCACAGGGACAGGACAGGTCACATCTGCATAGGAAGGCAGCTGGCACAACGGCACAGGGGAGACTGGAGGCTGCGGGCTCTGATTAAGCAGAGAAGCAGCTGCTCTATCACAGTCGGTGGGGACTGGGTGGGTGTGGCCTCCAGAAATGCCGAATCTGAATTCTTAAGAGAAGCCATAAATCTGGATTTTTTTGTAAGTGTTTCTGATTTTTTTAACTGGTTAATTTCTAGTAACAGGCCAAGCAAAATACACGAGTGGGGCACATTCAGGCTGTGAGTCCACTTTTGCAACCTCTGGACAAGAGCTCTGTAGGGTTGCCTTCAGCATGAGGGTTCTTAGATCCTTGCCCCTGAACCTCCCTGGATGAATAAGTTGTTCTGTCACTGGTTGCAGCTTCTCTGCTCTTCCCTTTCCGGGAAAACCAAAGGCTTTTGTCTAAGCACTTTGCTGTACTAACTTTAATCTTTATCGCAACGCTATTAGAAAGGCATCATCATCCACAATTGCTACATGAGGGAACTGAAGTTAAGTAACTTGCCCAAGATCACGCAGTTAGTGAGTGGAAGAGCCAGAACCCAAAGTCAAAATGCCTTATTCCAGAGTTTGTTTATCATATTACTTACCGACTAAGCTGGCACACTTTCAGGAGTGAAAGGAGACACTATTAATAACAATACCAGGACAACAGACATAAACCACAACTATTGTAGGCCAACCAGGACCTAAGGTCTGTGCTCTTCGACTGGCCTGCAATTTCAGGAAAAGGGCATGGACTTTGCAGCCAAACTCCAGCTTAACTGAGCTGAAGCAGACAGGACTTTGCTCAGTGCCGGCTCCTTGGTAGGAACTCAACGCATGTCTGTTTCCTTCTGTCAGTTCAACTGGGGAATATACTCAAGGGTAGCATCGATTCTTAAAAGGTCTCATAATACAGTTGATAGGAAAAAAAGAACATAAATGAAAACTCTAAAAAGGTCATGCAAAGTCTGAATAATCTGAGCTGAGCACAAGAGTCCAGAGATGGCGACTCTCTGAGGTTTTCAATTTCTAAGGGTGAACGGGGCTCAAACTGAGTCTTGAAGATTGTGTACAAGATGGAAAGGCCAGAATTGAGGATAGCTTCAAAAAAACACAAAGTTTACTCAGAAATTAAAGAACTCAGGGGGGTCTTTGTGACTGAACTCGATGTTTCAACTCCATTCCAACCTTTATTATACTCTAGACAGGACAACACAGGCAAATATCCTTTTGTTTAAAGTTTTGCATACTCTGTCATTATTTTGCACCCCTTCACAAACCCCTAGAGGACCTGGGTGAGGACTTGAACGTCCTAGGCACTGAAAGTCCAGACAGAGGAATTTCTGAGGAGAATTGGCCTGTGGTTTTTGAGAACTTCTGAATTAAAGAATTTTGAACAGAATGCTGCCCATCACAATGGTTTTTACCGTAAGAGCAACAGCTGCTGGGTACCTCGTCCCCCTGATTTATGTAAAAAGGAAGAGCAATTTCATCATACTTTTTCTCAAGTGCGGGGAAATTCTAAACAGGCTCAACACTTCCCTCTAGTGTGTGAAATGGGCAGATGTGGGGATTGGAGAGCTTTCATGACAAAGCCAGCTGGGTAGACCGCAGAAGGTTAAGAGGAAAGAAACACTCTTGTATCTGCAGAAGGTTCATGAATTTATAAATATTTAAGTGCCCTAAGAAATAGACAAATCCTTCCATAATTTAAAAAAAAAAAAAAAAAAAAAGCTCTAAGATGGCGCTTCCCATGGATTAGAATGTGCTACAATGCACCAGTCCTGTGTGGTCGTCTCTTCCCCCGGCCCCTCTAAGGACCATGGTTAAATAAGTTAGGAGTCCTCTGCACCCAGTGTTCCCCAAACTCCTGTCACAAAATCAGAGTGTTTAGTAAAGGCTGGAATAGTAAAGGCTCTGGAAAGTTATGCAGTGATGAGATTCCATTTCCCACACATTTTTGACCACTGAACTTTTTCTGATTTTTTTCTCATACGTCCATGCCATTCCCCTGGGACGATGGCTCGTGGAGCATGATTTGGACCAGGCTAGTGGAAAAAAACACAAGGCTCTTACCTTAAGCTCTCCATGTGATGAAAGAAGGCCTGTCCCATAGGTGTTGGTGGCTCCACTTTTCTTGCAAAGGTCGAACTCAAAAGTATATCAACAGAGCCGACCAAGGCAAAAGGCAGAAGAGCGGGATGATGGCTGATACCAAATATCGGGTCCATGGTGCCAAAGACGGGAAGATCCCACAAGAGGCTGAGAGCTAGCTATTCCGGTTCTGCCCCACCCCACGGCCAGCCCAGTCCAGTCTTTAAACAGGACACATAACCTACTTACGGTCCGCCTCATGCGTCATACCCACTCTATGTGGATCAAAGTTCACCCGAGGCTTAGTTCAAGTGTCCCCTTCTTCAAATTTCCTCATGACTCTAGGCCCCATTGAGCATTTCCTTTTCTGACCTTCAGTTAGGTCATCCTACTATTTATGCATCAAAGACGTATTCAATACCTGCTGCATGCCTAACACAGTGCTGGGGACACGGATCAAGAAAAGGCGAAGAGCCTCCCCTCAGGAGCTTGCAGTTTCTACCACTGGAGGAGATGTGAAGGAGAAACAGCACAGGCTCCCTTCCAAGAAAGACCGCAGCTGATGACGACACAGTAAGCTGCAAATATGTTTGCTTGGAGAGCGCCTCCAACAGGGCCCTCACCATGATTGCACGGAGGGCCGAGGACGAAGCTGGGTTCACGGTGGACACTCTATGGATTCTCGCTTGCATTGTTGTTGTGACGACTGCTATTGCTATTATACATGACATTTGTGTTCCATGACTTTATTCTCATTTTTCTGCCCAAGAAAATTGAAGGGTAAAGAGGCCTTCTGCTCCAAAAGTGGTGTAGTTGGTGAAAGTATTCCTTTACTTAATGATCGGTAACTACCAAACCAATGACACTTTATTTCTCTGCCTGTAACATGATGCTATCGATGACTGTCCTTTGGCTAATTTCATTGATTCATCAATTCCTTCCTTTATTCTTACGACCAATACTGATGGATCCCCATATGGTGCCAGCCCATGTGCTAGGGAGGGGGAATTTAGTAAAAAAAAAAAAATAAGACAGATACGGTCTCTGTCTCCTAGAGCTTGCTTTATCCCACATATAGGAGATAATTTAAATGGTATTATGTTATACGAATGCATTTTTGACATGTAGGGATGGGAAAATGTAGAGAATTATAACAATTTAAGCTCTCTTGCCAAGCTTGGCCTCCGATCTCTGGAATGGAGACTATCATCATGTGCTTACCTGGCCCTGTGCCTGGTTTGTAGGCACTTTCAGAAATGTCTGCTGGACAAATTAATGAGTGGAGAAATTAATTAGAAACATTATTATTGAAATTTCATTTGCTACACAAGCAGTAATCATGATGAAGAGAAATGGGTCAGTAAGAATACATGTGAGTTGATGAACTCCTGTTATGTGATAAGTATGATATTATGTACTTTATAATCATTGTCCTCCTTGCAACTGGTATTGTGCTTCCATTTTAGAAATGAGGAGGAAAGAAGCAAGGTCAGGGATGTTAAGTAACTTGCTCGGGGCTTCAAAACTACAAGCACATATAGTAAAGGACCCAGTGGTCTGAGACACACTTATATTTTCCTTCTCCTTTCAGGGGAATTTTCATTCTTTCCCCAGGGATTTTCATTCTTCCCCCATATCCAATTTTTATTATTGGGGAACACAGTCTTCTTTTACAGAAAAACTAAGTGAGAATGGACGAGGCGATGAGTTCTATCTAATGTGTCACAGCTGGAGATAGGGACCGTGGCTATTAGCTGAAATTAATTCCTTGGAGGCAATTATCACCAGCCCCCACCTAATAGAAACCCAGGGCATCTCTGATAATGCAGTGTTGGTTTTCTACCAACATTTTCCAGATAAAGTGAAACAAACAACAGATTTTCTTAGCACGAAAAGGCCGGGAGTCTCCGTGCTGAGTGAGGCTTGATGCAGAACTCGGTCTCACAGTAACAGGGCCAGAGGGGGCCTGCAAGTCACCTAGTCCGACCGCTTGGTTGATGCCTGCGTCTCCTTTACTCTGTCCCCACCAAGTGCCCTCTAGCCTGAGCTCCCACTTCCCTGGGGCTGGAGAACGTTGTGCTTGGGGTGGCCCATTTTATCATTGCAACGACTTGATTGGAAAGCCTGATGTATGTGGAGCTGAAATCTACTTCAGAAATTTCTGCCCCCTGGTTTTAATTTTCTCCCATAAGGTCACCAGAAATCTGATCTGCTTTGCACATGGTTAGTGCTTCAATGCTGCGTGCATGATACTGTAATGCACACACTTATTGTATACTGAGTGGTTTTTTCTTTCAATTCATTGTAACTTAAACACCTATGTTAATCTCAAAACTGAGTAATATCTGTGAACTCATAGGTTTGATGTGTTCATTTATATTTTTCTAATAAATATTAATTCTATGATCAATGTATTATTAATTGCAGACATTGTTTGTATTGGTATTTTAATAATTAGCATTATTATTAATGTATTATTAATTTATCAATGGTGGGATGGCTACCCCATCTGGGGAAGCACTATACATGTCCCTTCTTTATATACAGTATTTGAAAATAACCACAGCTAACTTCATTAGGACAAACATACCCAGTACTTTCAATCATATTTACATTATGCAAAGTTAATTTACTACTCTGGTTATTTGCCTCCAATTTGTCTATACCCTTATTTAGGTTGTGTGGGAAGTCTCAAATGTAATTTTCTCAATATAGATACTCTGATTTTATGACTACAATCTGTATTTTCATTAGATCTCTTGGCAGTCGAGCTACTATATGTATTTCTAAAGAATTAACTGGTCCCTAACACCTTTAAATCTTTATTTTTTATCTGCACCAATGTTATTCCATCCCTTCCCATCTTCTTCTTTCTTTTTTTGCCAGAGACAATGTTCTTTTTTTTTTTACAGATTTATTGAGATATAACTGATGCATAATATTGTGTGAGTTTAAGGTATACAGTGTGCCGATTTTATACACTTATATATTGCCAAATAATTACCACAGTAATGTTAATTAATACTTCCAACCATCTCACATAATTACAATTTTTTTGTGGTGAGCACATTTAAGATCTAGTCTCTTAGCTACTTTCAGGTATATCAGTGTTGTTAACTATAATCATTTTAATGTATTACCTAAAATATCCACTCTCTCTTCCAGCTTACAGCTACCTACAGATTTGATAAACACATATTCTGTATCTTCATCCAAACTGACAAGCATGCGGACCTAGAAACCTGTTTCCAGGTTGATAACAATCCATCAATCTCCTTGCTTTGGTAGCTAGTTTCTATAATCTAATCCAAGTTTCTCCATCATTACTCGTCTAGTGATTTCTGTCATTTAATATGGCCTACGTAATACTCTGGTAATTAATTACTTTTGACATACTTCACTACTGCTCCATGTGGATAGTTTTGATTGTTGGAAGATTCCTAAAGAATTCTTTAAAGATTACTCACCTCTAGAAGTTAAAGATTATTGAGTACCTAGTTATCCATTGATATATAGTGAGCATTTTGTAATATAGTGGGGACTGGCATTTGAGGTTCCATATCTAAACCAAATAAAAGACCTCATGCTCATAATGGTAGCTTTTATGTCCCTAAAATACAGGGAAGACATTCTTAAAAAGTCATAAAACCATCACAGTAAAGTAGCTAGTATGTAGAGAAGCTAAAGTTCAAACTCAGGTCTGTTTGACGTCAAAGCACAATCCATTTTCATTCTAAGATTGTAGGCTCAGAATGGAAAATGGTATTGAGCAGATAGACATGACTGCTTTGGTGTTTGCTGGGTAGGGTGTTGGCATTTGCCAAGCAAATATGTAACAACTATCTTAGGAAAATATGAAATCCTCTGTTGAGAGCTTTGATTTGGAAACACTGAAAACCTTAGTCACATAATCTGCATAGAAAAGAGGCTCATACAGAAGCAAAGATGAGGCATTCTTTGACCTTTTGAGGAGTCTCATTGTGGACGCTAGGAGCAGACAGCAACATTAGGAGGGGTGCAAACTTTAGTTTTGCACCTTAGAGTGATACTTCTAAAGGTTGACGTGCCAAGCCAGAAAGCAGAATTTAAAATGAACTTATCAGTGGTCTTTAACTGTGGCACAATTCCATAGGAAGAAGAAATAAATGTTGTCTAGATAAATCCCCTAATCCTGCAGCTGCTGCCACCGTAGCTACCACTACCACTGTCTTGCTCCTACTGGATGAGTAACACAGTAATGTCCTCTCTTCAACCACAGGACTTCTCTAACTGTATCCGTGGACACATAAGAAATCCAGCTCCTTTCTCTTAAGAGTTGCTGTCCTAGAATCGCATTCTTCACCCTATCCTACAGAGGCTACAGAGGGCCAAGCAACATGGGAACCATTTCATAGTGATGTATGAGACTATTGGCTCCCAGTGGAAAGACAGACCAGTGACTATGCCATATGAACTTCAGTTCCTGGATATTCACCCCTTTGGGAGGGAATTGAGATACAGCCTCTCTGCAACCTTGGCCCTATTTCCTAGCTCTTAAAGGGTGAGTAGCAAGCAAACTTTTCCAGTAGAAGGCTGTGTTTCCAGGTGCCAAAAATGCACTTGGCCATGAAAATTGTTGCAGAAGCCCTCTGGGGGAGCCTCTGTGTTTTTGCATGGTTGTGGGTTGCTAGGTCTGGGATAACCTGGGGCAGGCTGCATTGCTCACCAAATCCTTAAATAAAGTGCTTCAGCAACAGAACACAGGGTGAGCTCGCCTGGCTTTTCTATCAGGGTTGGCAAAGGCAGCTACGGAGCTGCCATGTCAAAGACCTCATGCAAGGTATGTCCAGATGGCTGCTTAGCATGGGAGGGCGCCAGACGCCTACCAATCCTTGTTTAAGGTAATCTGAAACACTTTTTAATTATAATTTATTTAAAAAACTTTTCACCTGCTTCTAAATAGCAGAGAAGCCAAGTCTATATAACTTGGGAGAATTCATTACAGCAGAAGCTGTCTTGCACATGTTGTTTTCTTCTGCGGTCCAGATAACTATGCTTCCAAGAGATCTCAGGCTGAGGCATCCCAGGACAAACTACAGTGGTGCCGGTGCCAACCTGGATCCCCAGAGAATCTGAAACCTTTGGGCTATAATGTGACCTGCTCGATTGCTAGAACAAACAGAAGGCCCTCCCATTGTCCCAGTGTGAGAAAGGCTTGGGTTGGCATCTCTCTGGGTGTGGCTCCTTCACTCAATAGAGTAAACCTTCTCTGCTTTGGATGGCTGCCTCTGAAGCTACCAACACGTCTTGAAAATGGCTAGGTGGCTCATAGAACTTTCTTTACTTGGCCCGTGGGGATTGGCATTTGGGATTCCATATCTAAACCTAATCAAATCGCAAAGGAAGTCTGTCTGCACAGCTGCCCAGTGTGCCTCGATGCACATGGGAATTAGGTTGTACTGGGAAGGCGTTCCCACAAGACAGTGGGAAAAAGTATGTGCTTTTGCAAAGCAATTGCTCAGATGCTCTTCCCTGTCTCTGGCTTGAAATAGTTCCATAGTCTCCTAATGGTGTCCCCTCAGACTGTTCTCAACACATAGCCAAAGTCCTGCCATTCAGATATAAGTCCCATCATGTCACTGCTCTGCTCAGAACCTTTCGAGTCTAGTCTTCATAACTCACTCAGAGTAAATTAAAGGTCAAAGTCTTTATGATAGCCTATATACCTTATTGACTCTAATTCATTTCGTATTACTTTGCTCCCCGCACCCCGCCACTCAGCCTCACTGGCCTCCTTGCTCTTCCTCGGGCACATTTTTGCCTCGGGGTGCCTGCACTTACGTTTTCTTTGCCAAACTACATGACTTACTTCCTTAATAGTCTCTAGATTTGCTCTAATAGTATCTTCTTGGCGAGACTCTCTCTGACTCCTCCTAACCTCTTAGCACCCCTCCCGCTACTTCTTTGCCTGATTTTTCTCCCTGGCATTTATCAATGCCAAATGGGCCACAAGGTTTATATGTATCGCCTTTACTGTTTGTCTCTTCTGGATAAACAACCTCTGGAAGCAAAGATTTGTTCCCTGTTGAGCCCCTAAGATCTAAAGTGTATCTGATACAAAATAAGCACTCAGCAAATATGTATTTAGTAAGTGAATTATATCATTTAATCCTCTGAACAACTTGTGAAGTAGATTCTTCTACATCCATTTCGGAGATGAAGAAAATAGGGCTTAGAGGCATTAGGTAACTTGCTCCCAGTCATACTGATGTCCACTGCTGTGGTTTTGGCCTGACCTGTTAGTACAGAGCACCATCATAATTCTTCTCCTGCTATACTAATGCATCATCCTACCATCTCTAATAATCTCGAGCCCCTTCCACATCAATTTCTACAGACTGAAGTTATCAGCATTCCCACCATGATTTCTCTTAGGACTTCCAAAGCGGAGAGCCATGCTTGTCCATGTTCTAACTCACTCTCTGCCCGGAGTGAACCAATGAGATAAGGAGGTCTTCTTTAGCCCAGTCTAGTCAAGCGCTGACAAGAAATCCTAGTACTTAGAACATTTTAAGTAGAATTTCTATAGCATATTGGATAATATGCTATAATTACATGATGATTAATAATGCTATAATTACATAATAAAATAAGTTTGGGCAATAAGAACATAAGAATGAAGTAGAGTCAGAGAGTCTGGACTGTCAGACCTGGAAGGTACCTCATGTAGTTCAGCCTCCACGTGGGACTAAGGAAGACACAGAGGTCCAGAAAGAGGAAATGCCTTGTCCAGGAGCTTAGCTGATCCATCACCGAACTAAGGCTTCAACTCCTAGTCTGTTATTCTCTCTACCATGCCATCTTTCTAAAAGGATAGTAGACCCATGGTTAATTTTATGGGTCATAAAACCAAGTAAGTTTTATATCTCTTATCCTGTTTCCTTACATGTGAATTGACCATGAATGTGCACTCTATACTTACTGTTGCTAAATTTTAATTATTTTTATCCTCACCCAAGGACTTTTTTTTTTCATTGCTTTTAGAGAGAGAGGAAGGGAAAGAGAGAAACATCAATGGGAGGGAAGCATCGACTGGTTGCCTCCCATATGCACCTGGACTGGGGATCCTACGTGCCCAGATCGGAGATCCAACCTGAAACCTCGGTGTGTGCCCTGACTGGTAATCAACCCACGGGCTTTCGGTGATGGGACTGTGCGCCACCAATTGAACCACTCCAGCCAGGGCTACTGTTGCTAAATTTTAACATCAGCATTAGATGATCTAAAAGAACTCAGTCCAATAGTCTAGTGAGCAAAAGACGGGCTTTCGTATAGCCTGAAATGATATAAAACCTACTTTTCTCTCACACTTGCTCCACTTTCCCTTTAAATTCCACTTCTTCCCCTCACTCATTATTCAATCAGAAGTTCTTATCCCAGGCTCTGTCCACACCATGTTGAGCCTGGCTTGCCAACAGCCAAGCGTTTCCTTAAGAAACTAGAATTGATTGGGCCCTGATTGGAATAAAATTTGTTTTTACAATTCACATCTTGAAATAAAACTTAAACTTCTACATGTTATATCAAGAGGAGCCAAATAATAAATTGATAGCGAAATTGTTGTCCCTCCACACAGCCCGGGAACCACATGGGAGTGTGATTTTCCTGGACCAAGAGGTGATGATGGGCCGGACGGCGTGATGGGCTGGAGGCTGGATGCTGATCAGTCTAGGACACAAGATACGTTTCTCTAGAAAGCGCTTCCTGGAAACAAAATTATCTCACTGTATTAAACTCTTGGGTATATCTTCGTTTGTCCATCCATAACATTAGGGTGGGTAAACAGGTGTGGCGAGCTTGATGAAAGGATGAACTTTGGGACACATTGAAGCCCTAGAATCCCTTGATTCAGTTTTAACCAAAATGACTCTGAGTCGTGTTTTCAGAACTGTAGTCACTAGGAGAAAGAAGCCTATGCATTCTTGCATTATACACGGCCTTGTGCCTCATAGTATATCTCGTACTTAGAGATGACAATATTTTAGCTTGTTAAAAGCCCCAAGAAATTTTGTGGTAAGTAAACTTTCCATAAATAGCTGTTGCCCAAACTTATTTTATTATGTAATTGTTTCTTCTCTCCCAAGAATTTGCTAGCCTGGTTTTCTAAATTTGTAAGCAAGACAACAATGAATGAAAAATGAAAGAATAATTACCTGTAAGAATGAGGCAGATTCCTTATCTGCTAACACAGGACCATGATTCAGTGATTCATGACAGCAGTCTCTAGAGGAAGAAAACAGGAGGCGATAAATATGATTTATAGTCACATAAGAAAGGCTATATGGAGGGGTAGCTATGGAAAAAACTACACATGATTTATGCTTTGACATTCAGAAGTGAATCCAGGCTAGCTCACCTGCTAGCTCCTAAAGAAAAAAAAAGTGATCTCAGAAAATTCAGCTATTCTGAAGATAAATTCCTATATAACATAAATATTACTGCCCTTGTTTATTTAGTCTCAGATATTATACAGGTTTCATGGCACATATACTAGTCATGTAAATTCCCTGCAATAGCAACAATCACCATTTGCATAACCATTTCTCCAACAAAGTCCTTCCTTGTACATTCTCATACTTTAGTCACTCAACTATTCTGATTTTTATCTCCAGCTTATAGATCAGGCTAAGCACAGTGGGTGTTGTGATGTGGTCCCCAGATTCCCGATAGCAACAAGGCCCTATTCCTCTAGCCAAAGCTGCAGGCTGCTGAAATGAAATGTATTCATTTCTTTGTGTATTTTCTTCTCCCCTGGAGAGCAGAGACTTGAGAGCAGGGCCTTTGTGAGTATTCTTAGCGCTTTGAGCAGTGGTTCTCAAAGTGGACCTACATGGACCCCGGATTAAATGATTTTCATATTAATACTAAGACATTAGATGTCTTTTCCATTGTGTTGGCATTTTGAAATGAGTGTGTAAAAGGCATAGTGAGTAAAACTGCTGGATCCTTAGCATGAATCTAGCAGTGACATCAAACTGTACAAAAATCATTGCATTGCTCACTGTCATATCCTGCAGAAAAAAGTCAGTTTCATTAGAGAAGGCCCTCTTGTAGACAAAAAAAAATATTGTTTTAAAATTGTAACCCTTGGGTACACATCCATTTAATATTTCTTGGGATGAAAGGAAAGCACCATAAAGTACTCCCCCTGCATAACAAAGTGTACCGGTCATCTTGACGACAAGCATTTCTGCGATTGTTTGGGTATGAGCCGCCGCACTAGCTGCATTTTTCATAAAACGCTACTGTTCCTTGAAAGAACCACCAACAGCCAAACCATGGATATCTAAAACTGGGTATGTGGCAGACACTTTCTCGAAAATGAATGAAAATGTCACTTTGAGGAAAATATAGCTGACAGTATGGTTGCCCATGATAAAATTCAAAATTTCAAATGAAAATTAGAATTTTAGAAAACTTGAATCTGCCACCATCATTTTGACAGCTTCTCAATATTTAGAGACTTTTCTGATGAAATTGATGGCGATATTAATGAATGTGTGATTTTTTGAATATAGTATATACAGTATAATGTAATACGTCAACTTAGACTACCTGAATAACTAACTATGGGAACCATCATTTTGCAAGTGAACAATGCATGAAGTTACAAAATTGCGCACTGTTAAAGGATCCATTCCAAATGCAAGATAGACCAGTAGATGTTAATGTAACAGAGTTAATTGATATGGTTTTGAATTTCTAATTGCAACTTTTAAGAACTTACTGCTAATTGGGTTTCATAGAAGCATCGAAGCAGATTATCCACAATTATCTAAAAAGACTATTAACAACAATTAAAATAAAAGAATTACAAAAAATAAAATAAAATAAATAAAATGACTGTTAAAATGCTTCTCCTTTTCCAACTACATAGCCATATAAACAACAGATTTTCTTTATATACTTTAATCAAAACATCTATCATTATAGATTAAATACAATCAAATCCAGCTGTTGAATGAAGCCAGATACTAAAAAAAAATTGCAAAAATGTAAAACGATGTCACTTTTCTCACTAATTTTTGTTCTTTTTTAAAATAAAGTAAAGCTGTTTTATAACATTTATAAATGCCATTTGTGTTACTATGTAATGGCTTTACTATTGTCAATTTAAAAATCAATTGATCAATATTTTTTGAATTTCTTAATTTTCATTTATAAGTTGATGAATTTTGCTAGATATAACCCTCATAAACAAAAGCTCTCTAGGGTCCTCAACAATTTTAAGAGTGTAAGGCAATCCTGAAACCAAAGAATTTGAGACTCTTCAGCATAGAATCAGTGTTGGCATAGAGTTAGCATTCAAAAAATATTTATTGAATAATTCCAATATTTACAAAAGGAAATAAGTAGTAAAAATACACTCCCAGTTGTATTACAGATCACGCCTCTGCACATTACAAAAACAGAACGTTGTATCCAGCTGAGTGAACAAGTACACTTTCCCAGTGTCTCAGAGTAGGTAGCTGTCAGGAAAGGGAATACTCATCCCAAGTTTGGTGGTCTTGAAAGAAAATCTCCATTTCCTACACACAGCCAAAATCTCAGGAATTTTTAGAATGCAGGAAGTCTGTCCACTTAAAATTCATTCCCTTAGGTCTTGCCTTGCCCAGTAGTGTTCTTTACCTGTCTCGTAGGAACATTCACCCAGGGGAGACTTGCAGCACAGCCCACACAGCTCATGGGCTTGTATCTATGCCCTACCTAGCAGATTGCCCCAAGACATGTAGGAAAATGCTGTTAGAACAGGAAATCTGCTTTGGAACCGCAGGCACTTGAGGTCTTTCTTTAACAGAAATGATCAAATCAAATTCACAGTCAGGAGCAACCAAGCTCCTCTTCCTCAGGCTCCCCTCTGGAATCAAGATAACCAGAGAAAAACAAAACAAAACAACAACAACAACAACAAAGAAAAAACCCCTAAGATTATCAACTGAACTGTGGACCCTTTGGCGCACCAGTGTTATGAAAGCTACAATCAAGCGGCAGTGAAGTGAGTTTTGTGAATATTGAGGCTCAAAGATGACAATGGGGCTTTCTGTCCAACATTTTCTGGAGCTGACCCTGTGACTTTAAACAGTTTTCAAGCAGGCTTTATCTACGGCCAGATTTTGAGCAATAGTCCTGACCAGCTTTCATAAGCAAAGTACAGGAGGTTTGCTTCAACTTTTGGAATAAGTAGATTGCTTATATTTGAATTACAACAACATTTTGATTAACTAGAATAAGAGTAACAAGAGCTTTCAATTAGACATTTTTTTATCCTACATTTTTAAAAAAGAGAAAAACTGAAGTGATTTAAAAAAACCAAGTGACATAAAAAAATTCATAAGAGGCCCTGGCTGGTGTAGCTCGGTGGATTGAGCACGGGCTTCAAACCAGAGGGTCGCCAGTTCGATTCCCAGTCAGGGCACAGGCCTGGGTTGTGGGCCAGGTCCCCAGCAGGGGGTTCGCAAGAGGCAACCACACATTGATGTTTCTCCCTCTTTCTCTTCCCTTTCCCCTCTCTCTAAAAATAAATAAATAAAATCTTTAAAAAAATTTATAAGAGGAAAAGGACTTCTTGCAGGGAGTACCCAGTGTCAAACCCCCTTGACCCCAGTCTCCTGTTCTTTCAGCGTTCAGTGCAATTGATATAATAGCAACTATGGCTCAGAATGATGATTCAGAGGCATCAGCAATCCAGGCGTGCACCAACTCCTCATGTATTTTAGGAAGTTAATAGTCACAGTTTATTATTGAAAACTTAGCATCATGTCTTGAGATCACTGGGAAGTCTATGAGATTTTACAAGGCCAGACGACAAACTTCTGTGACACTTACCCCTGGCCTGACAGTCACATTGCTAGACACTCTCAGTTAACAATCATCAGTTACGAATAACAGTTAAAATATTGAAGGTGGATAAAAGAGCATCTTTATAATAACAAAAAATAAAAATTTTTTTAAATTTAATGTGTTTTTACTTTTTCCCTTCTACATATTTGACCTTCACTCTACTTGACCTGTTCATCCGTTTGCAGAGAAGTGGGGATGTCACAGAGGAGTCCACAGTTAAAGATGAGGGTGAGGGTCATTCCAAACAAGATTTCAAAGCAAGGAAAATGTTAAACTGGAGTTTTCATTTAGGAGGTTTTTCTAATCCTGTGGTCTTGCTCCTAGCATGGGCCATTCCTGGAAGACCCAGCTCTAAGACTTGTCCCGTAGGGTGGTGCATATACGCCTCCTACATGTGACAGGAGCCTGCGGATTCAGAGTAACAGAATAGGCTCCAAATAAAACTTACTTCTCTCTCTCCATATACCCAGACACCCATCTCAGGGAAAAGACAAAGTGGAGGCGGAAAGTGAAGCAGAGGGCATTTCCTGTCTCTAATTGTCCATTTGAGGTTCTGGGAAGGTGCCAAGTCACAGACTTCTCCATGTCATCCTGAGTCTGGGCCACATCCAAGCAGATGGGACAGGGTGGTGTGGCCGGGCTGAAGGTGGCCTTGAGGTAAGATTTTTTTGAAGCTTCCTTCTGTTCCCATTTGGGGTATATGCGGAGTTCAGAGCCAACAGTCCCGTGGTAGGGTCTTTTCTATGGTTGGTGGGTGAAATGACCCTATAGCAGAAGCTGGGTGGGCCTTTTTACCAGGGAAGCAAGAGAAAGCCAAGTTTGCAAAGAAGGAAATGGATAAGTCTCCCCCAGGACACTGCCCAGGTCAAAGAATGGTTAGCATTAGAAGCCAGAGCATGCTGGCAGGATTAAAGGACTTGGAGGGTAGAAAGAACGGGATTTAGAGACCTGAGCCCAGCCAGCCTGAATAGAGTGGCCCTTCAATGTAAGTAAAATTTATCCATGGGTATGCAAAACTTGACCAAGGAGAGAGTGAGTTGAGGGTATTATTTTGAAAATAATAATATGCTTTCCTCTTGTTTGTCCCAGTACATGGCTCAGCATGTCCATCTGCAGATAGGAGAAATTAGGAATGCTGCAATTAGAATGCAAAGAAAGAGCCCATTAATAATTTCATAATTGGTCCCTTTTATAATAGCCTTCCTCTCACTTATTTGCATAGTAATGTGCTTACTGGAGTGTGGAAGGAGTGGAGGCTGAGTCTCAGCCTTGAATCCCACATACATTATACATAACCCACAATGGACTCGTCTATCTCTCAGTGCTTGATCTTGGCACATCCCAGGACATCTGTCAAAAATATAAGGGACACTCACCACATGCACTTTGGCAGAAGAAAGACTAAGAACAACTGCTTTCAACAATGAACCTATAGTCTGGGTAATAAGCAGCTTGGAGGAGTATCATGGCTGGGGTGGGGGTGGAGTTGGGAAAAGATCCAAAGCTGGGCTCTCAGGCAAGTGGCTTCACCTCTCTGAGCTTGTTTTCCCTTCTTGGGTAGGAGACCGTTCACTGATTTTTGAGACCTTGCAGAGGGAAAAATTGTGAACTCTTCAATGACTAAGCACATGAGGTTGAGTCCCCTCCCAGCCTCCAAGTGTGCCAGACAAGACACAGCTGTGTGCAGAATGGCCTCCTGGCCTGCGGCCGTGTCCCGGGCAAGGGCTGCATGGGGCTCAGCAGGACAACTTGGGAGGATGGTCACTTGATTATGTCTCCTCTGGGCCCCGCTTCCTTCTCTAACACCTCATTACTTTCTCCCACTCAGCACCCCTCACACACAAACACCACAAAATGCTCGAAATGCTCTCTTTTTTTATTATAAAAAAAAGTACTTTTGGTTAAGCTAATACCACTAATGCATCTTTTGGTGTGAATTTAAGACAAATATTACCACTCCTAAGAAGGAATGGGGTTCCCACTCACCCGGTACAGCACCCCACGCGATGATATGTTTCCAGGCTCTGCCTGCCTGTTCTGCTCCCTGCTGCCCCTCACCGAGCCTCAAGCCCTTCTGGTCCTCTTCCTGGTGAACTCAGTCCCTCCTCTAAGACGTGGCCTTAGAGAAGAAGTGTCTGCCACCACTCCTGTGCCAGCTTTGTGGCCCTGACACCCAGGCAGAGTTATTTGCTCTCCATTGGGCCCTGGCGGCACTAAGGGACACACCAAGTGCCCCACTGCTCGTCTGACTTCCACCAGACCTTCCCCTGGCTGACTCCTAGGAAGTCCCATTTCAAAGGGCACATCCTCAGAGAGGTGTCCTTTCACAGCCTGAGCTTCAAGTCCCCTCCCTCAGTTGTTCCCTCTCTTCTAAGTTTTTTTCATCACACCCGCCCCTCTCTGCCATGTATTCACGTAGCCGTTTCGTGTTTCTTGTCTGTCTTTCCCCACAAGGAAAGAAGCTCTGATTTGGGGGGAGTATTCATTCATTGCGGTTTCCCTGGCACCTAGAACACAGCCTGCTTCCTTCTTCACCCAGCCCCTGAGTGGCAGAGCTTCAGGTAGAATTCGGATTCCAGCGGTAAGTCAGGTGCCCGCCCTCCTCTCCGCCCAGAGCATGGGGAACAGAAGCACGGGCTTTGCGACCAGCCAACTCTTGGCCCTAACCCTTGTTCCAATGTGTCACTGAACAAGCTGCTTTAGCTCTCTGAGCCTCGGTTTCCTCATCAAGAAAATGGGAGCAGCTGCATCTGCCTCCCATAATGTTTGGAAAGTGCTTAGCACAGCGCCTGACATGTTGCAAGGACTTAGGGAATGACGGTCCTCACCAAGATACAAGGTACCTCCATTATCCCCTCCCTAGCTCTGGATGGAACATTCGGGTTGGCTGACCTCAAATTTACATCCTGAATGCTGAATGTATTCAGTGATAGCTTAGACCCAAGTCTTTGCCTCTCAATCTTCTGTCCCCTGTTTTTACTCCAGCCACATACAACTTTGCCACTGAACTTCCAAAAGGGCAACTGACCTGACCAGGGTTCCCCAAGGTTATGTAAAGTTAGTAGATTTAAATACAGTGCTCGGAGAAAGGGCTGCTCCTTTTAGCAGTTTTCTGATGAATTAGGAGGTTCACCAGACAAAACCTCTGTCCAGAGTCTTACAGACAGTTCTGCTAAGAATCTGGGTTTACCCCTCCCTGCTTTGGTGACACACGGGATGGGGAAGTCAACTGAACTGTGACTGATTCTGAAGCTGAAGTGCCGAAGAGGGTCACCCTGAACCTGAATTACTATCATTCTACCCAGCTGGTGCTGAGCAGGACCTGTAGACGGATCCCAGGAACAATGACGCTGGGAGCTTAACTGGAAACGTGCTGTTTACCAAGCATACTGACGCCCGCTGCTTCCTGACCCTTATTTCTTTAGCCTAAAAGTAAAAATAAATAAACAAATAAATAAAAGGAGAGAAGGTGCCTAGTTAACTAAAGGGTATTGCTTATTAGATTCTACTTAATTAAGAGGTTTACTGTCATTCACATCACACTAACCACTGCTTTGCTTCCTTTGTCTGAACTGACCTGAAATAAGAAAAAAAGAGTCTATTTTTTTCACTTGATTGTCAAGATGTACATTGACCTGACTTTCATTGGTTTGTGAACCCTCTGCGTCTGTACCCAAGGCTCTGGGTGACAGACTCTAGAGTCCACCTAAAATATTAGCAGTTTTGGATCCCAGCTAACAGAAAGGTGACTGTTTCTATTGTTTGGGTATGAAACTTTCCGTACGGCTGACACAGGCTCACCCCCGTGAGCCAGAGAGGATCTGTGCAGATGGATGATGGTCCATGAAAGAGGCTAGAAGAAGAAGGGAAGAGGCGAGGTGGCCAGAGGGTCAGCAGGATGCAAGGAGGGCACAGGAACGGTGGCCCAAGGGCAAGAGTGACCGAAGCTCTTGGCTGTGGCCAGCTGCAGGGGGAGTATAGGCTCGCACTCTTGGCCTGAGAAAACCTTCGCAGGGGCCTAAATAAAACTTTTTAACTTAAAAAACTTCAGCAGTAATGAGTTCCAGCTGTGTGGCAGAGCAAATTCCCAAGTCCAAATAGTTTCCCTAGAAAGAAACAATTGTGTCTGCCCCTGCCTCCTTAACTCTTTCAGTCCTGAGGGAGAAACACACACACGGCCTGTTTTCTGGACCCCCCAAGGTGGGGTCGGGGGAGCGGCTTTGGTGGCCTCTGCAAGGTGAGCCTGGAGCAAGTTCACGTGGCCTTTCCTGTCCCCATCAGATCCCTGAGACAGGCCAAGGCTCTGTCTCCACTGCTCACCCCAAGCCCGCACTGCAGCCATCTTCTCCGTCAGGGGTTGCACATGGGGGTCCACCGCGCCAATCCTGCTCGTGGCCTGTTCTTGTAAACCGAGTGCTGCTGGGTCACAGCCATGCCTGTTCACCTATGTACCATCTAGGGCTGCTTTTCTGCTACTTTAGGGTTGAGTGCTCGTGACTAAGAGAGTATGGCCCACAAAGCCCAGCATTATTTACCACCTGGTCCTTTACATGAAAAGTCTTGAGATCCCTAGTTAACTAAAACGAAAGGTTCCTTGAGGCTTACCTGTCTGTATCAGTATCAAAGCTTTGGTCTTATTTCACCACGGAATTGGGTGGAAAAAACGTCTCCAGAGACCATAGAGTCTGATCTACCTTAGACAGGAAACTAAAATCGCAGTTCTCGCCCAGGGTTAGGTAACGGTAGTGGTGGGTTTCCCTCCTCACCCTTCTGCCTCCCAGGCCAGCACCCTTCCCACCGTACCAGCCCCTCTCCAACAAAGGAGCTCATCCACACAGCAAGTGAACCAAAATGACGGGTCTCTGCCTTCCAAGTTCAAAAGCAAAATACCCGCATGAACTGGTTTTCAGCAAAGACTTTTTATTAAGATCTTCGTGCTATGTTTTGCATGGAAATACTCTAGTACTTGCTAAAACACATTTTGTTACTTGTGTGTACAATGATCTGGTATTTTAATGGCTGAGTATTGTATCTCATGGTTAAATAATTGTTGAACCCAGAATAGAGAGTCCCCCCGCAAAAAATAGTGCTCTCTGTGCATTTGATCAAATGCTATGAACAGTGGCAAGAATTAGCACAGTGATGTTAATGGGCTGCTACACTATGACACATACAAAATAAGTTTTTTTAAAGCTAAATTTTAATTTAATTTCTCCTAATAATTTCTCCAGGATAAATTTTGACTTTGAGCAAATAAACCAAATGTTCTGAGAGAGTACATAACAGACTTTTCGAAATTTGTGCATTCCTTCGAGCTGTTTTGGAACTTACATAAGACAGTAACACAGTAGAGTAAGCTCACAATTAACTGGAATCAACTGAACCAGAGCCCTCAAATAACTGAAATTCAGTTTCCAGGTGTACCCTTCCCATCACTCAACTTTTAGGGAAAAGCACCTCATAGCAACAAAGCAAGTGGGTGGAAATTTAGTTTAAAAATTGACAAAGCAACTCCTGGAAAATATCTCTACAATCAGTACAAACATGGAATGGGGAAGGTGAGTAATTTTCTGGGATCCCCACAGTTTGTAAGGTGTATGCCCCCTGGGGGCCTGGGCAGTGGATTTCAGGAAGCAGCCAGAGAGGAAAAGGTAGAGTCACCAGCTAGAGCTAAAGAAGAGACAGGGCTATGTTCTCCCAACCAGGCCTGAATCAGACTACCCCGGACACTAAGGCTTCCTGAAATTACACTCAGGGGCCAAACCGGGTTCTCCTAAAGCAACACACTCTCTGGAGAGGCAGAGAGTAAGGAGGTGATTTTGGTAGCTCAATTCTCTGGGTTCAAATGCTATGCCTGTTCTTTATTTGAACAAGTCACTCAATCTCTCTATGCTTTTGTTTCCTCATCTGTTAAATGGGAATAATAGTGATTGCCTAATAGGGGTTGTCCAGAGGTTTCCATTAGCCAATGTCAAGTGCTGTGAGGACACAGTCTATTACCTCCAGGTTTCAGCACATGCTGCTCCTTCAACTTTTAATACCCTCATGCCACTAGAGTAAAAAAATTACTTTTGTTGACGCTCCCTATCCTGTCTGTGTCTGCTCCCATGCAAGGCTGGGTTACATTTCCTGCCTGCCTCTGGGTTCCCATGAAACCCTACACTTATTTACTTGTCTGACTGTCTCATTAGACTGAGTTCTCTGAAAGCAGGAATTTGGTCTTAAGCAACCCAGCGTCAGGGGCAGTGTCTAGCACAGACTCTCCCCCAAAGTCTCGGTTCTAAACGCATAACATATGAGTAAAGAAACTATGAATAAATCAATAAGTAAGCAAATGAAAGCCAACTTTTTACTCCATACCTTCCATTTATCTACACCCTAGACTAGGTCCATAATACTCACTTACCTGTCTGACTTTGAGTGAATTAGAAAAAAGATCTCTTCTCCGGAAGACTCTTCGCTTCCATCTTTCAGGAAATTATCATAATACAGTGATTTTGTTGGAGCAAGAACTTTTATTGTCATCTTCCAGGAAGTTTTTGTAATTCGTATAGAAATTTTCAGTGCCTACCACGTGATGGCTGCCACCCGGGTTTGTGCAGTGTCAAATGTATACAAAGATGGTGGCCCCAGCTGGAAAACCAGACTGATTTATTTGGAAACAAATACACACTTATTTTTCCGAGTTTCTCTAAAACTCAGAAATCAGACCAAACATGAACCAGCCACTTGGTTGTCTTCCTGGATAAGTATTTTTCTGTGATGGACTAAAAATCTGTCTATTGCCACCTTGGGACACACCATGGTGACAGTCCTTTTACTTGGTTCACACATCTTCTTCAGTCATTCTTACTGCGGGACTTTTGTAGGCCTCCCCTTCCAGCTGTGCAATACGTAATGAAAAAAGCATGAACTGGAGGCCAAGGGACTTGGGTTTTACTTCCAATTCTACCACTCATTGGTTCCGTGATCTTGGATGAATCTCAACTAATCTGTCTTAATTCCCTCATTAGAAAATTAATAATACAACAATTTGAAGACTACAATACTCTGCAAAGATAAAGTGCTATCATCATCATCATGAAAAAGTGTGCTTTTAGTAATAATAACAAGGATAGTACTAGTAGTAAACCCACCACCAATGCCACTTTTTAAGTTGATTTGAATATTTTATAAATTAGATGAGATAACACATTAGCTTTGCACTAAGATATCGTGGGTTTGATTATCTGACTAATGCCACCCACAGAGAGAACAGAAAGCAATAGCTGAGGAAGGGGGGCACTTGATATGTTTTGAATCATGAGGAAGAGAATAAGAACATGAAATGCCTCCATACTACAAGAGTGGAAGAAGGGGAACGAAAAGAAAGGCATGAGATTCCTGAAAGGCAGTAAAAATCTTGTTATCCCAAATGCCTGTCTAAAAGGTTAATACAAGGTTTGCTCTGAGCACAGGAGTTAAGGCCCTGAGGTGGTTTCTGATGGATAATGCAGAATTCACTGTGTGCTGTAATTCACACACTTGTTTGTGAACCAAACACTATAGTAACCCTATTGGCCTCAAAGGGTCAGTCTTCACTCTGATTAAGGGATCAGGAGGCAATTATCTATATAAAATTTTTCCCCTTAAGATAGAAAGTTCCAGATTCTAGTAAAACTTTAGCATACTTTGGGGTTCAGGACAATGTGGCAACCTTAGAGTTCAGATGCTTTGATGTCAAGATACTAGAATGTCAGGACTGGGAACACAGATAATGTAGCTCAACAACATTCCCTCTAGAGATGAGGAAACTTGGGTAACTTGTCCACAAGCACACATCAGATCAGTGAAAGAGCCATAACCCCAACCAAGTTAGCCCAAATCTGTGGATAGCAATAAGCCACATTACTCCAAATGCCCTCACACCAGTGTGGCACTAGCAGGAGTTCCCGGTGAGCATCTGCAGGGGCCACCAAGGCAGGTTTCCTGGATGCCCACATCTACTTGCTCCACTTGGAGCCATCATAGGTACTGAAGACCCTGAGTTTTCCCCAGAGGTCTGTCACCCCACAGCCATGACACAGTGTTATAGATTGATATGATGGACTGAATGATCATGTTAGAAATAGTCGTGCATCAAGGTCACTAGAACTATCTCCAAAAGTGGTACCAGGTACAGAACTTTGGCCAGTGCTGGTCCTCTGTTCTGTCCCTTTTCCCCACTTACTCTTTGGGAGAAGCACACAAAACCACGCAGGTGTCCCTTCTACTATCTAGGTTTGCACACGTATCTACAAATTGGGGTTCATCACAGTGATTGATACTGTTTTGTTTTGTTTGTGACCATCAGTGTTCATTTCCACCCATTTTATCTTCTCCCTGAAACTAGAAGCCAGAGAACTGCATTTCCCAGAATCCTTTGCTTCCAGGGTTGTTTAAATGTGATTTCCAGCCTAAACCAGAGAAATGGTCATCTGAAATCTATATGCAGCAGGTCTATAGAAGAATCTAGTTTCCAACCTCTGGACAGCTTCGTAAGTTCTATGACTCTTGAAACCACAACTTAAAAGCTGGTGGCAGTCCTAACTTTTTCCCTTTTAGCCTTTCCAGTGGTTTTGTAAGTACTTATTTCCCCCATGTTAAATCCCTTGCTTGACAAACCCAGAATAAATTTTCTGTTATTTTCTAAATTTCGCATTATAAAACAAGTTTGCCACTCACCATCGTGTGACCTGGGGAAAGTGACTTCCCCATCGTGGGCCACAGTTTCTGCTCTGTAAAATGAAGGGTTTGGAGGAAATGACCTCAAAGCTTCCTTCTGATTTTTAACAACAGTAAAACTCCATGAGACCATCAATACTGTCTTACAGGTTTGTGAGCAAGCAGAGGAGAGGAGGAGAAGAAAGCTTGCTTTTTGAGAATCTAGGTATGTCCTGCAGCTAAGGGATGTGGTCCTCTGGGTGGCCGCAGAATTTTGTCAGGAGCTGAAAGGCATGTGGGAACTGCTTATGGGTGTGGGTATGGCGGAGACTTACCCACAGTTCTGGGTAGACTTCTTTCCCAGAGAGAATAGCAGTTGCATTATCATTCCTTTAGGAGAGTGGAGCCCACCTCAGCCAAAATCCCAAGAAAAGCTTATGCATCTGCTATATCTAAGTGGAGACTCATTTGCCCTCTCCCACCACCAAATTTCAACTTCCTTCCTCATCTTCCAGCAGAATATGAGAGACATTCATTTGAGTTAAGGTGTTATCCTACCCAAGCTCTTCTTTAGAGAGTCAGATCCCTCTAGGAGGGTGTTTGTGGTAGATGTGGTGAGCCATTTCACCCGGTTAGAGTTACAGTGGCTAATCTGTTTTTTGGTGGCCTACCCACGTTCCTTCAGCTTTACCATTTTAATGTTCCCCAGTTACTCCCATCCATAGACATCAGCATTGTTTTGCCTGAGTGATTTCTCCATAACTGAAAAAGGTCAATCTGACCAAGGGCAAGGATACTGGGAAGTGCCAGAGAATCGACTCCCTCAACAATGACTGATGAGATGGTGTATACAGCCCCCAGCTCCCTTGCCCTTGGGTGGGATGACTTGGAGTCAGGTGGCATGTTCCCCACACCATTTTTCAGAGTTTCCACATGGGGCTAAGGTACAGATACCCGTAGTGGTGACTCACTTAATAATGCACCCTGTATTGGCTGTCTTCCCTTCCAGCCTCTCTTTCCAGATAAACCACATGAACTTGAATCTTTGCCTCAGGGTCTGCTTCTGAGGGAACTCAACTAAGACACTCAGTTTATCAAATGCTTTCCTTCATGCCAACCAGTTACATTCCAGGAGACTGAGATAGTGGGAATTTTTATAGGTAGAGAGGGAAAGTAAATTCTGGAATTAGGGTTGGAGAGCAGCCTGTGTGTGGGGCTATAGCAAGCAGCATGGAGGCCCTAAGGGACTGAGAAAAAGCCAGTAAGAGCTGGAAAAGGGTTGAAGAACACAGAAGGCTTCTTCAACGCCATCACATCTAAAGCTCTGATATGTAACAAGGGCTCAAAACTTTAGTAGTCTTTGCTGTCTTTTCTTACTACTAACCCCGGGAATAGATTATTCATTCATTCTTTCATTCATTGATTCAGTCACATGTTCGTTCACTCACTCAACAATCAAAATAATTTTTTTAATGCTTATGTTGTGCTAGGAACTGTGCTAGGTGCCGGGGTGAAAGACAAATGGGGCACAGCCCCTGCCTTTTAGAGGTCGTGAATGGAAGCCCCTGCTAGTACCAAGGATACCTCCCCATTCAGATGTGCTTGGCTGGAGCCTGTGTGAAGAGGTCTTTGCTTGGCTCTGAAAGGGGTGGGCTGCACATTGTATTTTGCTCGTTCAAAGCAAACAAGCAATAATGTAATGGCAAGAAGCCTCATAAAATGGTTATTTCTATTCCCGGACTGCTCCGGGGTTCTATCTAATTTATAAACATTGTTTTATGAAAAATTGAGATCATTCTTGGAAGTGCCCAGAGAGAGTGACCTTTGCTTGTTTTGGTGCAGTGTTTGTGTGTGAATGTGTACACGGCTGTTGTTGCTAAGGAGGTGATAGCCAGCCTGGGGTAATGGCTGTCTTTCCATTCTGCACATTTTCTTAGTCAGGGTGGGTGAAACTAACAGCACCCCCCCATTCAGTTCTCCCCAGAAAGAGAGAAATGGAGTCAGCAGCCAGAGCGCCCAGGAGAGGCTAGCCTCCCCACAGCCCGAGGACTAGTTCCATCCACACCTCCACATGCTTTCTGGCCTAAAGGTCTTTTGGCGTATGTCTCACAGATTCTTCACCTAATGTTTATACAAATCAGTTCTTAATATGAAGCTCTGTCTCTAGAGATTTCCATCACATTCTAGAAGGCAGACCTGGTAGAAGCTTAGGAAGGTGGGTGAGTGTGCTTTATGTCAGGGCAACAGGGAATCAGATTCAAGTGAGGCTTAGGAACCACTAATGCCAAGAACTATAGAAATGAAGAGCGCCAAGGTGCTCTTTCAGCTCCGCAACTTAATTTGCTGTGCAGCCCTGGATAAATCACTTAACCTCTCTGAGCCTCAGTTTTCTCAAATGTCAGTCAATATGCCTCCCTCGTATTTTATGAAATAATTCAGCAAATAATAACAATGTCTGGTAACATACATAGCAACCAGCCCGTGCCAGGTACTCGGTGAGGCCGTTTCCCGAGTGGTGGGATGCCATTTCTTTAGTTATCGCACTGGGCCAGCCCTCTTTTCACTTAGGTTTCTGCTCAAACGTCACCTCAGGCAAGAAGTCTTCCCTGTTCCCCATCATAAAAATCAGTCTTTTCTTTCTTTAGTCTCTACCCCCTTCCCTACTTTCCTTTTTTCCATAACGCTTATTACCTGAAATCCTGCCATATGTGTCTTTTCCTTTAGTTAGCTTGTTCTCATTTTTTGTCTTCCCTAACTAGAATGTATGTACCATAAGGGCAAAACTGCTTTGTTCATCATTGGGTCCCAAGTGCCCACAAGGATGCCAGCCACAGCAGAGTCACTCGGTATACTTGTACAGTAGTTAAATCAACTGTGTTCGTATTATTATTATTCCCTGTATGTAGCCCAGAGTGTATATTCTGGACTAATTTAGTAATGGAGGATCCCAGGTTAAACCTAAATGTTCACAGAAATGCTCTCATCAGAATTTGTCAGACCCTGGGTGAGGCTTGCAATTAGAAGGGTGCATATTTTCCCTTAATATCCACTGATATCACTGTTTTGTTTTTGTTTTTTGTTTTTTTTTTCCTGTAGGTACCATTCTATCCACCTCTTTCCACTAGTTGCCACCACAGTTTGTTTTAGCTCTGGGCTGTTTTGGAAGTGAGTCTTTTGACTCTGAAGTTATAGTTTTCCTTTTTATGAGCCAGTGGCAGTGCAGAGGGGAGCACCTGCACCCCCGCCCCCGCCCCTGAAAGCCCTCAGAAGAGGTTTCAGTGAGCTGCACAATTCCCTGGGGGCTCTGCTGGAGCCATCACACCCATGAGATCATGGATGCGACCCTCCCTCAGAGCCAGGGCACAGAAGAGCTCATCTGGAGAGCACATTTTGAGAAAGGGTTGATATAATGGCCCCAAGGGGCCCCGGGTGGGGCCTATGAAGAATACAGCCTTTTTACTGGTTTGGCACAACCTGGCTCTGAATTAAACAAGAATTGACTGGTAGAAAGACAGGGGCACAAGCACCAATGAGGTATCAATGCAAACGCTACTCACCACTCTCTAAGATCATTGGTTCTTCTAGAGGGGCTAGGCTGAACTAGTGGTTAAAATAAGAAAATAGAAATCTAGAGAGGTGAACTGCCTTACCAAAGGTCACACAGATTATTAGAGGCAGAGCTGGAGTTAAATTTGTGTTTGCCGTGTTCTGAGCTGGACCATGAACAAATTTAGGACAAGGATTGTCTGGCTTGCTCACCATGGATTCCTCAGTACCTAGGACAGTGCCTGGCACTTACGTATTTGGAACATACTATATGTCCTTACTTACATCCATTATTTTAAACTAATGTATTTAGGAAAAAATAGTCCAAAATTCAGAGACACCAAAAGGTTGTGTGGCAAAAAAAAGAGAGAGAGAGAGATTCTATGGAAAGTAACCTGACAGGGTGATCTGATCATAAATTCCTAACTGGGCAGGTCATAGTGGGTAGTCACGCCCCAGATGTACAACTTTTTAGTGAAATTTTCTAAAGATTCTATTGATTTATTTTTAGAGAGTGGGGAAGAGAAGGAGAAAGAGAGGGAGAGAAACCTCAATGTGCGGGTACCTCTCATATGCCCCACACTGGGGACCTGACCCACAACCCAGGTGCCCTGACTGGGAATCAAACCGGTGACCCTTTGGTTCTCTGGCCAGAGCTCAATCTACTGAGCCACACCAGCCAGGGAAGCGAAAGCTTTATCTTTGCCTGAAGCAAGCCCTGTCCATTGTTTCTCTACATCTAGGTTACTACACCTTTGAAATAAATCCTTTACCACCCTCAAGAGAGCACGTAATATTATTAACTGGCCTGTAATCCAATCCCCACCATACCTTCTCTCACCTCCATGAAATCTCCTTTAGTTTCCTCTTTAATTTCAAGCAATACAAGAAGCAGGGAAACTGTTATTCTTTAGAGTGTTTGAGATCTTGCCTCTCAGCCTAAGTCGTCAGTGTGGCTGAAATAAACTCATAAAAATTCTCTATGGGTCTGGCTGTTCTTACATGGACAGTTGGGTGACTGCAGTAGTTATCCGTGAGTTTTTGCAAGCTGGCGTTTCCCTCTGTCCTCAGTTTTAGTTTCCCTTCATCACAATTGTCTGCCAGCATTTGACCCACAAATCCAAGGGTTTTCTTTCAAGAGAGCTTTGAAATGCTTAATCCAGTAACACAGTTGAGAAAAGAATCTAAGCATTATTTCTTCTTCATTCTGGGGTCACTTAAAAAAAGAAACCACTGTTGGACTTATCATTTCCGCATTATATCACCAGGTCAGCTGAATCCAATTCATGTACTCACTGGAAACCAATTGGCTCAATGCACTGACCATAGCGGACTATCTAAATAGCTAAACATGTCACTAGAAAAGGGTAAAATAATGAGATCATGTGGGGCAAAATGCAGACCCCTGGGCTTGAACCCCAAAGAATCTAATTCAGTAAAGCTTTGGTATGGCCCATGAATGTGCATTTTACAAGCATCCTGATGAATCAGATGCTGATGGCGTGGGGTGCAAAAGCCCTCAGGCAGGAGGAGTCAAGGGATAAAAGTGCCAGTTGGAGATGTGGCTCTGGGTAGCGATGGGAACTTGCCCAATTCACTGGAGCTCCCTATACATCGCTTCCTCATCTCTAGGCAGCAAGCACACAATTCAGGACTTGCAAGCTTGCAATTCAGGACAACTTGGTGACTCAGTGCAGCATCCAGAGAAGTTTGGTGTTGTCATTTTTTTCAGAGCTATAGGAACTCTTTCCCTTGCACACCCATCAAATCTACCAAGCATGTTAAAAACAATCATATTCCACATTCCAAATTAAATACAATTTAAATTAGATACACAATAGTCAAATCATGGTTGATTGGTTAGTATGCTACATTTTGTAGGCATCTAGTTAAGTATTACTTTCATTTTATAATTTTATTTTTATGTTTTAGAGCCAAAACATTTTTTTCCAGGTTGTAAACATATCTATAGGCTCTAAAATTTTTTTAGGTTCTATATACTATATCTTTAGTACCTAATAGATGAAATTGCCCTAATTTTTTTTTTTTTTTTTTTGGCTAACAGAGTATTTTTGCAGGCAATAAAACTAGCCAGAAGTTAGCTTGATTGGAATACAAGCAGCTTAGCCCTTGGGGTCTTATGGGAACAGTTACCCAGAAGATTTTCGAGATGTTTTCCAGCCCTACATATGATTACTTTATAAATTATTAATACCCTACTTACAAAGCATAGGCATGTAGTATAGCAATTTTCAAGAGGCGCACTGGTGCACCGCAAGAATTTTTAAAGCATGTCTGACTATTCAGTCAGGGGCCCAGACCCCTTTTCCTTTAGATTGTCAAATTAAAAAATGACAACAGCCAATACAATAACCATCCACTGTGAATAAATCAAAATTGTGCCTGTTTTTTTTTTGGTCAGATAAGCTAAACATGTAATATATTTTTTGGTATGCTGCAGAATATTAGTAATTAGTTTATGTGTGCCATGAGATGAAAAAGGTTAAAAATCGCTGGTCCAGCACATCAAATTGGTCAGTATATCTGAGTTGTCCAGCTGGCTCTGTTTGGTTGTTTAAGATTATCTTGTCTAACTGTGGTAGAAGGTAAATGTTTGATTAGATTCAAGCCTTTGCTTTTCTATTCAGTTGCTTAAAAATGCCAAGGGAATTGATATAGAGCAGAACATTTCCTGAATCTGCATGGCAGAGCCATCAACAAGAAGTTATATTAAAAAATACATTCATGGTGATTTTTAAAGTTTCTTCACAAATTTCAAAGAAGGGAGGAAATTAGTTCACCAAGCTGAAATCCTGGGGTAAATAATCCACTCTTAGAAGGGGTCATTACTTGGAAAGCAGGAGAAAAGAGAAAACACATTTCATACAGTTTCTCATTTTCTGGTTTAGATTGGTTTCTTCCCATGTGGGTACTTGAGTTAAGTACACATGCCTAAGGATTTCTGTGCGCCTTAGTTCCTAGATTGCCTGGACAACGCTCTCACAAGGCTGTCGTCTCATTGATGAAGCTCTGTGACACCAACAAGCCTTACCCAGCTGGCATCTAAGTTCCATGAAGGTAGGAGCCATGGCTGCCTGTCTGGTACTGTAGCTCCAGGATCCTGCCATGCGTAGGCTTGCAAAATATTTTTCAAATGCATGAACTCGAGTTATTTTTGCAATTTTTGTACTGCTACTGAGTGCTAGAAAAAGATAATAAATAGAATTTAAGCCTATTAGAAAATCTGAACATGACATTATGAAAAGACAGGTATGTGATTTTGACAGAATCAAATTAGCACTTGTTCTATCTATCTGGGGTCCAGGCAGAAAATGATGCAAAATATATAGGTTGTTCAGGTAAAGTTATGGTTACACCATCATGTGATTTGTATGTGACGGCCATCACTTGTGTTTTGGGTATGGGTTATGCCAATTCCAACTCAATAGCTACTCCCTACACGTGTAGATACTGAGCTTTTCCATCATCACAGAAAATTCTATTGTATACTATTGCTATATGGAATGTCTCTTGTTTTTATCAAATAATCTGCTGGTCCATAGTTTGTTGGATCAAGTTTCATTATCTGTGTTTCAATTTCTGTGTCAAACACCAGTATGGAAAAATGTTTGGTGCCATGGGTAATCTATGAATTGATGAAATGTTTTTGATGAAGTGGACTTTGAATGTACTTCCTCTAGCAAGTTAACAATTTATCTATTGTTATATAACAATAATTTATCTATGGTTAATTTATATATTGTTAACAAATTAATATAAATTATTAATATAAATTATTAACTTGCTAGAAGCAAAAGGTGAGTTTTTAACCATTCAAAATTGATCAAAATTGATTAAAAAACCCCCAAAAGCTGCAATATAAATTCTCATAAGTAAAATATCCCATATAATGACCATTCTTTTGGTTCGATAACACATATCAAGTATACTTGATATTTTGGTTGCAGTTATTAGACAGAACTAAGAAAAAGACAATCTGCTTATTAAAGTGGATAATCTGTTTATTTAATCACTGTATTTAAAAAAGGACAACTGATGTTTCTAGAGCACCCTATAAAAAGATTTTGAAATTGTTCCTCTAAGTAGAGAGAGATAAATTGCATCTCTCCCTGCTAATCTTATTCTTCAAATTTATCTCCACCTTGTCTAACCCAGTCTCAACCCTGCCGTTTTCTTTTTCACCTCACTGGCACGTTTTTGTCATTTAGGGAAGCATTTCCAAAGAAAGGCACACAGTATTTTTATATGGAACACAGACAATTATCTCTTTGTTTTTAAATATATGCATTAGAAAAATTATGCCTTCTAAACCACAAGTTCTCCAACATTAAGCTTTAAAAATAAATGTACACAAGGATATAAGACAATTTATAAGGAATACTAGATAAATAGTAGCAGTAATGCCTTGACAGAAAATAATCACAAAGTTAGTACATAAATGACTGAAGTGCAGAAAATCCTGCTCCAAGTAACCAGCAGGCTTATCTGGCATCCTATCTCTGGGAAGATTATCCCTTAGCTGTTTTTACTTTAATCTAAAAAGACCTCGTGTGGCTCAGAGGTGCCATTCTTGTTTCAGCTGCACTTCTCCAAGAGTATTCAGAATCTCAGTCTTATTTTCGGACTCTCACGAAGAGGCGAACATTTCCCTATTTTTCCTGAACATCCCACGCTATGTTTAGCTTCCCTGCTGAAGCCTGTGGATTTCTAGTCTTCCTTCCTTCCTTCCTTCCTTCCTTCCTTCCTTCCTTCCTTCCTCCCTCCCTCCCTCCCTCCCTCCCTCCCTCCCTCCCTCCCTCCCTCCCTCCCTCCCTCCTTTCTTTCTTTCTTTCTTTCTTTCTTTCTTTCTTTCTTTCTTTCTTTCTTTCTTTCTTTCTTTCTTTCTTTCTTTCTTTCTTTCTTTCTTTCTTTCTTTCTTAGAGGACCAGTTCAGACTGGTATTTGACATACTTCATATTTAGTGAATAGTGTGGGTTCGGTGGCGTCAGCGTAGAGAACAGAGATGAACATGGCGGGAGCTTCCTTCCCAGCACATCGGAATTCAACCGAATGTTAACCATTCAATTACATAACGGGCCTGGGGGCTTATACTTTCAGTTACATTTTCAAAAGGGATGGTGTCCGTTACGCTTTATGAATGTATTTCTCACAATGTGTTCTATTCAACACTAGTCTTTTATGTCAGTCAGAGGAAGAAAAGAGTTCCAAAGTCAAAAATATTTCAGAAACACCGACTTCATAAAATATGTCCCTGTTTTGGAGTCCCACGTGGCAAAAAGCATTAGACAGTGTAATGGTCAGACATGCAAATTCTGCAGCTCTACAGCCTGGGCTGGAAACTGACCTCTGTGTCTGTTTCTTCACTTGCGACCTGGAGAAGAGCACCAGGCTTTTGTGAGGATTAACCAGGTTAATGAAGGCAAAGCACTTAGCCCAGGGCCCGGCTCAGCACGAACATGCTCTAAGGCTCATTTTGTGTCACAAACGTGTATTCCAGGTTCCGAGAAGTCCTGCAGGAAGGGCACTTTTAACTCTGCCAGAGTCCCCCAAACTTATTTGACTGTGGAATCCTTTCTTCAAACGTAATTCTTTAGAATTAATATTTATGGGGTCAATCATTTGGGAAACAACATCCCAAAGGCTCATGTTTGAAAGTCAGGAGCTCACAACGCCAGTTGTTCCTCCTTTGAGTTGCTTCTGTACGTAAGGATATGCTGCCCCCAGGTGGACAGAAGCGTCTTGGTCACAAACCTAGAATTAAAAATGCCAAGCTCTCCACAAGTGTAGGTAAAAGTGAACATATTAGCCTAGTGTACTCATGGGACAATGAGTCAGCGTCTCACAAATAAGGTCAAGACAACCATTTCTCTTGTTAATTCAAGCCAGATGATTTTCTTCTTTATGCAAATATACCAGAAAAACACAATACCTTTAATTAATTCAAATTTCCTTAATTTAAATCTCTATTAATTTCTAATTTAATGTGGAAGAAAATTTCAAGTCTGTTGCTTTAATAAAAGTTATGAGAAATGATTTGAGATTACTGTTAAAACCCATTATTGTACAAAAGCACTAGTAAAAATCTTATTTAAATGCAAGAGAAAGAGTAAGTAAGTGAACAAACAATTATTCTGATAGGGTGCATTTTAAAATGACTTGAGGAAGACCCCTGTTAAAATAGTATGCATAAAAAAATAGATACAGGCAGAGAGAGTCAACAGCAAGAGCTCAGGTTGCCCATCGTCCCCATGAAAAGACAGTGTCTTTCCATCCGTACGTGCTCAATGGGAGCACGGCCCCAGCACAACACAGACCTGGAGCACAGATCTCTGCGTTGGCTTTGGGCTGCAGAGAGTAAACGAACCTCTGAGTCAGTGTTCTGGGGTCCAGAGATTTCCCTGGAAAGGGAATTATCTCTCCCATCAAAAGTTTTTTTTTTTAATCCCATGAAATGGGCCACCAGATATTGTTGTTCTTGGGGAAGAACAGCAGCACCTGCCTTGGGTACTCTTTTGAGGACCCGCTCTTGTGTTCAGCAGTGGGAGGTGATTAGCAGGTGAAGAGCTGGTCGTACTCCGCATTTAAGACATTAGTCTGAGTCAATATGTAACCACGCAGAACCTGCTACTTACCTGCTCCGGGGCAGCGCAGCAAAGCCATGGGGATCCCATTTTCCCCTGCCCTGAGTGGGGACATTTGGCTAATATGAATTTCCCCTTAACTTCTGTACTCTAAATCTGTGTTGTCCTAGAAAAAGAAAATTAGTTAAGGAGGATCCACCCTCTGGGACATGGCCGCATTTGTTCAGCAAGGGTTTTGTTTTTTTCTCTCTCCAAGAGAAGTTACAGCACTCCTAACAGTGAGGGCTGTTATTGAAGACAGGCAGCATGGCTTAGTTGACAAAACATGAGTGCTGAAGCCAGAGAGACCCAGTTTGAACCCGAATTCTGTCAGATATTAGCTGGAATATTTCGGGAAAGTTGTTCATCCTTTCTGGGTCAGAGGACCTTCATCATGAAAGTAGGGGATACTTCCTATTTTTGTAGGGCTCTTACAGAAATTCGGTGACAGAATATAGAAAGTGTCTAGCATGGTTCCCGGCATGCTCCATAAATCGTGGCTATTATTGGCCAAAATAGTAGTAGTTTTCTATTTGTTGGTAATGCCCCTGTCTTCCATGCACAGTGACTGCCAAGTGTCTCATAGACCCATAAAATCTGAGTCGGAAGGGGCTGGAAGATCCAGCTACTTAAACATCCCCACCTCCTCACCCGCATGCCACAGAGAACTCTACAAAGTCAGGTGATCCCATTGTAAGGATTCTTCTGAGATTTCCAGTCATCTTAATCTAGACACATAATAGTAGTTTGCATTTATTGAGAGTACGCCCTGTGCCAGGCACTACATTAAGACCTTTTTAAGCATGAAGTTGATGCTAAATTAATCTCCAATACAACCTATGTCATAATTCTTACCAATGCCTCCATTTTACAGATCATGAAACTGTTCATCGAAAGGGTAGCCCAGGAGTGGACTCAGAACTTGACCCAGGCCGCCTGATCGCACAGCTCCCCTTCCTAGCCCTTCTGTCGTGCTGCCTCAATATCTGGTTGAAAGACACAGCAAAGCCAGGCCCCAGGCCCCACGTGACAGGAGGGCTATTTGCATTGAACTGATGAGTTTAATCGGCAACACAAATGATCCGCTTGATTTCGGCATGCTGCATCCATCAGAGATGGAAGTATCCTACAAGCCAGAGATTTTCAACCCTTGTAAAATGTTCAAATTGCTTAAGGAGCATTTCAAAAACTACCCATACCCAGACCTCACTCAAAGATGTTTTTAATTGCTCTTGAGTGAAGTCTGGGTATGCAGTATTTTTTTAAAGCTCCCCACAGTTTTAATATGCACCCAGTGTTGAGAACCACAGGGGGAGACTCTTTACCCTTGACAGTGCCACTTAGTCATAGAGCTTCTCGAAGTCCTTTAGGGATTGGGTTTGTTTATCTTGACATTTAGTTCAGAACTAATTAGCTGATCCTCATACGTTAGGCAATAATACATTGTGTAAACTCTGACTTAGGATACCACTTTGCATAGAAATATGAGACTTTCCAAGGAGAACATTTTTCTCTATTACTAAGTGCAGTCAAGTTTCTTTTGGAAAATGGCAACATCCAAATCTTTTCCGACTAATCATGTATTACAAAAAAAATTGCCTTGAAATATTGCGAGGCAGCCAACACCATTCAGTAAATTACACCACATAACTGGCTTAGGCCTCATTAGGCTTGTTCTCTTTGGCTTTATCAAGGGAACAGCCACTTCCCTTCCCAGTCTCTCATGGGAATGGATTTCTTCATTTTTCCCTGAAAGATCAGGACACCCCCCTTTCCCTGAATCCCTCATCAAGGGGTGGCAGCTCAACCTTTTGTTATCTTCTTGCGCAGCTCCCTTGAGGATGGATTTTACATACAAATAAGAGATGTTTGCACTTTTAGATCATTTATATTTGAAAAAGGAACAGAACCACTTTATTTTGAACAAGTATAGCTACAGTGAATTTTGTTAGATACCTATCCAGCAATCCTTTCCTCTTGCCTACCAGGACATGATCTTGTTTAGGTATCACACTCCCTCTCCTGTGTGGCCCAGGTGTGACAATATTTGTTTGTGCTCACCATTCCGTTTGCTCCTCCTCCAAGTGCATCTTCCCTTTTCTCCACTCTGACCTAGGGCCTGGGTGCTTGACTTGGTGCTGGGTCACTGATGGCATTCATGACTCCCTTGCTCTGGGGTTTTCAGCAAGTGGTTAAAAAGGGAGGTCGGGTATTTATTTTGCTAGCTTCCTTCACATTGCTAAGTAGTTGCAGTGGACAGCATCTCTCTAAGCATGGACGGAGATGGTCTCGGGCAGCCCTCTCCATCCGATGCTCAGTGCAGATGTTCTAGGAGAAGCTCCCTGTCTTCAAAGTGAGGGGTGATAATGAGGGCTCCTTCTTGGTGCTACGCCCTGGACTGCACCGTCCCTTGTTGAGTCACCCAAACTTTGCCCACAACTCTGTATAGTCACTTTATTAAACTCTCTTCATTTAACTAGTTTTAATGTGCTGTCTGCTTCTTTCTGGGACTCCAAGATAGCATGTGACTCACACCCCCAGTTTCAGGGCTGGATCCTGATTACTCTAAACTAGTCACAATATCCTACTTGCCAATAACCAGTTTAGACACCCAGGATTAAGGCAGTCTGCATGGTAGCCAAGTGAATGATTATAACAATGTTCCTTAGGAAACATTTTTGATCCAGAGATTAGCACCTGGCTTAAAAAGACCAATTAGATGGAAGTTATTTTAGTCCATTTGGGTGACTATAACGTAACACCGCAGGCTGGGTGGCTTTAAACAGCAGTGATGGAGGCTAGCAAGTTCAAGATTAAGGTATCAACAGGGTTGAGCTCTGGTGAGTGCCCAATTTGTCACACCAACACTTCTCAAAGCTCCTAATACTATCATCTTTAGGGATGAGGGTTTCAACGTATGAATTTGGGGCGGTGGGGGGGCGGTCACAGGCATACAGACTACATAACAAAAGGGCAATACCTACCTTTGGCTCCTGCCACTAGCCCAAGGGAAGCCACTGTGAAGACAAAGACAGCACACTCCTAGGACACAGCCCAGGGTAGTGACACTGGAACCCAGAGCGTGGCAACTATGGACTTCCTGTTATGGAAATAAAAAATCTCTTTGTAAGTTAGGATAATTTTAGTCAAGTTTTTCCTGTGGCTTTTTTTGGCGGCGGGGGGGGGGGGGTGATTTGCTGCTGAAATCACCATAACCAATGTAGTTTCATCAGTATTTCTTTTATTTTTGTAGCAGCCAAAGTGTTTAAAGCATTTCTAATGCATTTGATTTCTTCAACAGCCAAGTGAATGATTATAACAATAGTAATAGCTAAGGCAGTAAGTAATAATAAGAGCTATGTGCTGGGCACTACTGAAAGCACTTTGTAAACATTAACTTGGTATTATTCCTACTATGGTTAGTATTAGATGACAAACAGAAAGCACAGTGAAATCAAAAACATTACATCACCCAACTGCTAAGTGGCAAAGCTGGAACTTGAACCCAGGTAGAATAATCCCAGAGTCCGTGTTCTGTATCACTATATTGTACCACACTGTGGATTAGGGAGGGCAGGTTTTCTTATGTCCCTGTATCAAATAGGACAACTATGGTTTAGAGAACCAATGAGCTACTTCAGAGAAAACTCACGACTCACATTAGATCTAGTGCTATTTGCACCATGTGGCATTTCCCTTCCAGTGAGCTTTCCATCCAAGGCCTTTCTAATAATTAATGGAGCAATCAATGCAAATGAGAGCTCTCCACTTCAAATTACCCTTGAAGTGGGACTGGAGCAATGTGTGAGAAGAGACTCCCTCTAGGGGCCACTAAACACAGTGCAGCCTACCTATTACAAGACTATCCAAACTTCTGGGTCACACACCCCCTAAAGAAATTTATAAAACTAAATACCCCTCATATATTTGAAAGTATAATCTGAAAATTTGATCCAATAAATTTTGCAAAGAATCTAATTTCTGGTGTATTAAAATACTGGCATTTAAAATAAAACTGGGAAGCAGCAAGATGCTGGCAGAGTAGGAGAATTTCTCTCTCACCGCATCCCAGAACCAAGTTGAAAATAAAAATAAAGAGGGTAACATCCACCTGAAATAAACAACTGAAGACAAGCTGAAGAGGAGATACTTAACCACGGATGGGCAGAAATCACCTCAAGATGAGTAGAGAGGACAGGAATGCGAAAGGGGCCAACCCTGCTTTCAGGCTGAGGTTGCCACAGGGCTGCAGGAGCTGCGGGGAAGAGGGGTGAAGCCCGCACCTCCCACAGGGCTCCCAGCAAAGGGTGCTAGTGCTGGGACCACCTGCCATGCAGCACCTAGTAGTGAAAGGCTGCAAGTACTTTGACCGTCGAGAGAGATGGAGTCCGCTGGAGCCACCTTTTTAACTGCCCCCCGCCCCCGCTTTCCTTTCATTCTAAGGGGCCAGCATACAGGTTTTGTGCTCACAGTCACTCACCTTGGGCTCAGGCAAAGGGAGGGCAGCGTGGTCTGCAGCTGAGCGAGGAGAGTCTGGAGTGGTAGGCTTCAGCGGGAGGCTGGGGAGTGGGGTAACGGATGCTGGGATCCTGGTGCCAGGATATACCACCACACCACAGCAGACACTTATGAGAAAAGCAAGCCCCTCCTAAGGTAAAAAACAGTCATCCCAGGCTGTGGGAAACTGCGCGCCCTGCCCTCTGGAGCCTCCTAGCCCCATTCTCTGGAATCTCGCTAGCTTCACCCTTTGGAATACTACTCGCCCCACCCTGCTTCATCTTTTTAAAGTTTTCCTTTTTTCTTCCTTTCCCCCAACCTGCATCTTATCTCCTGCTGAGAAGA
The DNA here is from genome assembly GCA_039655065.1 of Glossophaga mutica. NCBI lineage: Eukaryota > Metazoa > Chordata > Mammalia > Chiroptera > Phyllostomidae > Glossophaga > Glossophaga mutica. Next base: position 14,826,981 of record CM077304.1, on the reverse strand, counting down.
TAAAAACACAAGTGGACTCGGGGGTTGTTAGAAACTGCCTTCAGGGCATGGCCACTCCATACCCGTTCCTGAGAACCAGACTGGCACTCCCCGCCTCTGGGAGAGGCCGGGAACACCCTCCCGTTTCCGCAAGACACAAACCCTGGACTCTGGAGGCCCCACCCACTGTCCTGCTAGGGGTTTCACCTTGCCGAGCTCCAGGGACAGACTCAGATGTGTGGTGCAGTGATAGGAGAACACACCCACCATCTCCCCTGAAGTCTGAACAGCACTTCCCACAGATCTAGAGGTCCCCCCGCCCCCGCAATTCCACCAGAAGCCCTCTCAGAAACACACAGGTCAGAGGCTAACCTAAGACTAAGGTCAGGACAGCAGGCAGAGACAGGTGGAGGCAGTTTCTACAGTGGTTTCCGTCTTTAGTTGACCCATCCATGAGCCCTGTGCTGCTAAAATGCCAGCCTTACAGAACAGCAAGGCCATCTGAGACGCAGGGAGTCTCAGTTAAGCTGGGAGACATCAATACAAACTGTGGATTGCTTGTAGCTTCCAACAGGCTGCCTACAGCTACACTTGCACAGCTTCAGACAGCATCAGAGTCGTATCAAGAGGGAGAGCCCAGCAGGCAAGTACTAAACTCTGCTGAGACAAATTCCACTTTGTCCTTCTTCATTATTTTCATTATTTTTCCTTCCCATAAACTTTCATCATATTTTTCATTTTCTTCATCTTTTTCTTATTTTTCTCTAATTTTTTCTTTCAAGTCTTATATTTTACTCTTCCCATTTCTTACTCCATTTTGCCTTTTTCCTTCGTTCTGTTATCTTTTTAATTTTATTTTCCCCCTTTTTTCATTTTTTTGTAGCAATTCCCTGTCACTAGCCTTACTCTTATGTTGCCTCCTCCCTCTATCCTCTCATAATGATTTTTCTTTCCTTCAGTCTTATCACTATTGTTTTTCTTATAATATTATTTTGCCCTTTCCATTTTTATAATTCTTTGCTCTTTTGTCATTGATTTTACTGTTGTTTGGGGGTGTTTTGTTTTGTTTTGCTTGTGTAGATTTTGTTTTCTCTATTGTTTTGCTTTGTTCTGTCAACACTGGTACAACAACATACAAGATGTGATTGGGGATGAGCCTCTTAGCCAGCCAGCCAAAGGGAAAAACCCAACAGTCCAAAAACAATCAAGACCCAAGTACAACAGAAGAACCCACATGAACTGCACAAGGGGCGTTCCTAGAGCATATGGTTCAGGAGATCAAGGAGTCTGCACCACTGAGTCACTCCAGACTCCTACCACATAAGGCCACCCCATGAAAACAGGGAGTCAAATTAGATCTATCTAATACATAGAAACAAACAAACAAAAAAAAAACAGTTAAAATGGGGAGACAAAGAAATAACCCCCAAAAGAAAGAAAAAGGGAAATCCCCAGAAAAAGAGCTAAACGAAATTGAGGCAAGCAATTTATTGGACGTAGAGTTCAAAGTAATAGTTATAAAGCTGCTCAAGGAACATAGTGAGGATTACAGGAACTTAGGCGTAACTACATCAGCATGAAAAAAAGATATAGAATCCACAAATAAGAACCGATTGGAAATGAGGAATGCAATATCTGAAATAAAGAATACACTAGAAGGAATTAAAGGCAGGCTAGGTGAAACAAATGATTGAATCAGTGATTACAAAAACAAGGTAGAAAAACACCCAATCAGAACAACATGAAGAAAAAAGACTTCAAAAGAACACGAATGGTTTAAGGGAACTTTGGGACAACATGAAACATAACAATATCTGCATCATAGAGATAACAGAAGGAGAAAAAAAGTAAGCAAAGGATAGAAAACCTACTTGAAGAAATAAGGACAGAAAACTTCCCTAACCCAGTGAAGGAAAAATCACATAATCTCAGGAAGCACAGAGAACCCCAATTAAGAGGAACCCAAAGGGATCCACACCAAGGCACATCATAATTAAACTGGCGAAGTTTAAAGACAAAGAGAGAATCTTAAAGGCAGCAAGAGAGAAACAGTCAGTTACCTATAAGGGAGCTCCAATAAGACTGTCAACTGATTTCTCAACAGAAACACGTCAGGCCAGAAGGAATTAGCATGAAATATTCAAAGTAATGAAAAGCAAGGATCTGCTACCAAGACAATTCTATCCAACAAGGCTATCATTTAAAATTGAAGGTGAAATTAAGAGCTTCCCAGACAAATAAAATGGCTAAAAGAGTTCTTGAACTCCAAACCAGCACTGCAAGAGATGTTTAATGGACTGTTTTAAGAAGAAAAAAATGATGGAGAGTGACAGAGAGAGAGAGAGAGAGAGAGAGAGAGAGAGAGAGAGAAACATAGGTATGAAGGAATACAATGGCAATGAACAAGTACCTATCAATAATAACCTTAAATGTAAATGTGATGCAGACACCGGCTAGCAGTGTCCGCTTCATTATGGATGAAATAAAACATGCACAGGGACTACCAAGTCCGGTGGAGAAAAAAGGATAACAGCATGGCTTTTCTCTCAAGGGGAGCAAAAGCCCCGGCCTCTGCCATGAGAGGCCTTTATTTTATTTCTCCTCACATTACAAGATGGTCCTCACTCACTATGTCCTGGTTGCAACAAAGGAGCCAATTCCCCTAATCACATCACAGAAGAGGGATATTAGCAAATGAAAAGGCAAAAGTGGTTGAGCTGATTACACTGGTCCCTGCAAAATTTAGCATGGATTTTAGGAAGTTACAACAAGTATTTGCAGGGTGAGGGAGTTTTCAGCAAAAAGCAAGACTCAAAGCAGCCTAGGTATATTGCAAATCTGATTACCCAGGAGAGAACCTATATGTGGGCATGGGTCCTGTGCATCTCCGAGTGGGAGCTGGGCCCACGCCACGCAGAAGGGTCTGCCACATAAATGGATTAAATGCTCCAATAAAAAGACATGGGGTAGCTGAATGGATAAGGAAACCTGACCTATATACATGCTATCTGCAGGGGACCCACCTCAGAACAAAAGATTTGCAAGGGCTCAAAGTGAAGGGATGGAAAAAATATTCCATGCAAATGGAGATGGAAAAAAAAGCTGGAGAAGCAATACTTATATCTGACAAAATAGACTTCAAAACAAAGACCATAAAAAGAGACAAACAGGGTCAGTATATAATAATAAAGGGAACAATCCATCAAGGGACTATAACCCATAAGCATATATGCACCCAATATAGCAGCACCTGAATATATAAATAAAATCTTGGTTCACTTTAAGGAAGAGATCAACAGCAATGCAGTCATTGTAGGGGATTTTAACACTCATTTGTCACCATTGACTAGATATCCCAGAAAAAAAAAATCAACAAGTAAACAGACTCCTAAATCAGAGGTCCTAAATGACACATTAGATTGAATAGATTTAATTGATATTTGCAGAACAATTCATCCCAAAGCATCAGAATGCACATTCTTCTCAAGTGTACATGGATCATTCTCAAAGATAGAACTCATGATAGGACACAAACTAAGTCTTAACAAACTCAGGAAAATTGTAATCATATCAAGCATTTTCTTGGATCACAATGGCATGAAACTAGAAACCTATCTCAGTGAAAAAAAAATTCAAAATCATTCAGATACATGGAGACTAAATAGCATGTTATCAAATAATGAATGGATAATCAACGAGATCAAGGAAGGAACCAAAAATTACCTGAAAACAAATGAAAATGAACACACAACAACCCAAAGCCTATGGGAAACAGCAAAAGCACCTGTGAGAGGGAAGTTTATAGCATTACAGGCAAACCTCAAGAAGATTAAAAGATCTCAAATAAATGTTCTAACCCTACACTTAAAAGACCTAGAAAAACAACAACAAACAAAGCCCAAAAAGAGTAGAAGGAAGGAAATAATCAAGATAAGAACAGAAATACATAACATAGGGAGTAAAAACAAAACAAACAAATAAAAAAGAACATTTAAAAGGTCAATGAATCCAGGAGCTGGTTCTTTGAAAAGATTTTTAAAAATTGGTAAACCTTTCCCTGGCTGGCATAGCTCAGTGGATTGAGCACGGGCCTGCAAATCAGAGGGTCACTGGTTCAATTCCCAGTCTAGGGCACACACTTTGGTTGCAGGCCAGGTCCCAGTGTGGGGCATGTGAGAGTCAACCACACAGTGATGTTTTCCTCCCTCTCTTTCTCCTTCCCTCCCCTCTCCCTAAAAATAAATAAAATATTAAAAAAATTACATTAAAAAAACTAACAAACAAACAAAAAAATTGGTAAACCTTTAATGAGACTCATCAAGGAAAAAAGGAGAACCCAAAATAATAAAATCACTAATGAAAGAGGAGAAATAACAATGGATACCACATAAATTCAAAGGATTGTAAGAAAATACTATGAACAACTATGTATAAAGAAATTGGATAACCTGGGCAAAATGAACAAATTTCTAGAATCATACAATCTCCCAATACTGAATCAAGAAGAAGCCAAATACTTGAATAGACTGATAACAACAAATGAAATTGAAGCAGTAATCAAAAATCTCCCAATAAACAAAAGTCCTGGATCAGATGGCTTCACAGGCAAAATTTGCCAACCATTCAAAGAAGAAATAACATCTATCCATCTCAAACTGTTCAAAAAGTTCAAGAGGAGGGAAGACTTCCAAACTCTTTTTCTAATGCCAACATTATCTTAATTCCAAAACCAGGTAAAGACTCCTAAAGAAAGAAAATTACAGGCCAGTATCTCCAATGAACATAGATGCTAAAATCCTCAACAAAATACTAGCAAACCGGATCCAGCAATACCTCAAAAAGACCATACAGCATGGTCAAGCGGGATTTATTGACCCACTGTGGTACATTTGCATGATGGAATACCATGCAACAGTAAAAAAGAAGGAATTCTTAACTTTTGTGACAGCATGGATGGAACTGGAGACTATTGTGCTAAGTGAAATAAGCCAGGCAATGAAAGACAAACACCATATGATTTTACTTACAACTGGAATCTAAGGAGCAAAATAAACTAACATGAAAAATAGGCTCAGAATCACAGAAACAAAGACAGACTGTTAGCTGTCAGAGGGGATGGAGGAGATTGGGACTGGTTGAAAGAAGGTGAAAGGACTAGACAAAGAACATATATGCATCATGCATGGACGTGAACAACAGTGTGAGGATTGACTATAGGAAAGTGGGTAAGGGTAGGGGGGAAATAGCATAAACAAATTTTTTTAATTTTTATTTATTTATCTTTAGAGGGGAAGGGTAGGAGAGAGGGAGAGGGAAAGAAATATCAATGTACAGTTGCCTCTTGTGTGTCCCATGCTGGGAACTGGCCTGCAACCCAGGCATGTGCCCTGACTGGGAATCGAATCTCGATCCTTTGGTTCGCAGGCCCGCGCTCAGTCCACTGAGCTACACCAGCCAGGGCAGCATAAACAATTTTTTTTTAAGATTTATTTATTTATTTATTTATCTTTAGAGGGGAAGGGTAGGAAAGAGGGAGAAGGCGAGAAATATCTATGTACGGTTGCCTCTCGTGTGTCCCCTGCCGGGAACTGGCCTGCAACCCAGGCATGTGCCCTGACTGGGAATTGAACCGCGATTCTCTGGTTCGCAGGCCCACGCTCAATCCACTGAGCTACACCAGCCAGGGCAGCATAAACAATTTTTTAAAATTTAAAATAATACTGCCATTTAAAGCTAATTAAATAAATAATAAAATAAAACTGTAGCTCATTCTTCTATAGGTATCCAATGAAATTTGAATTTCATTACAGTCTGAGATTCACCACTATCCATTCAAAACATGTGAATAAGAATTTAGCTAATAGTTAAACTTTTCTGTTTTTTCTTAAACTCTATTGTCATTCCATATTACACACAGAACTTTATCTCAAGGCAATATATTTTATTCCTAAAAGCATTATATTAATCTTTGTAATAAAAATATGAATGTAAATTAAAACTAAGTTGCTTTTTAAAAATTTCCTGTGACCATAAGATCTTAAGGATTAAAATGTTAGTTTCTGTGTATTGAGTAAAATGTACAAATATTATAGTACACAATTTACAAATAGTTATTAACCACAAAAGTTTGTATTAATTAGAAATGCATTTCTTAATTAGTTAGATGGGGATTTTTTTACCTCTATAGTTCATATAGAATTTACTTATTGCTATAATGAGTCAGAAACCAGTATTTACTCTATTTGCGTGTTTCTGAAAAAGTTTTATAGTTGTAGGTGCTGAGAAAGCTTATTGACAAAAATAGACAAATGCGAATATGTTTATTATAGTAATGCCATTCAATTATTCGTACACCAGGTTACTTGCCAGAAGTATACAGAAATTTATTAAAACTATTTAAATGAACAATTAGATGTTTAATTTCTTCATTAGATGTTTGCAATGCCAGCCTCTGTCAGAGAGAAAAGCAACGTCATCTCCGCCCTGACTCTCCCAGGGCCCTCGGTTGCCTTCTCCCCACAGTGATCTCCCTGGGTGCTGCCTTTCAGATGCAAAAGCTGAATTCCCAGAGAGCGGCAGACCTCGGTCTTCATCTGGCACCCCTTTCTTGATTCTAGGGCTCTAAACCTTGTTGGGGCTCCTAGATCAAGATGGAACTCCAGACCCTTAATAAGACACCAGGGGATGGGGGCATGGAGAGCAAGAGAAGGCCAGTCCAGGCAGCCACACTCCTGGTCATCCCGGGTGGAACTGGAGACTGCCCAGAACTAGGCGGGGCAGAAGACAGGGGGCTGGGGCTGGAGCTGTCCGTGGTTCTGGCTGACGTTGACGCGTAAATAATTAAGGTCAAGAGCAGGCTGCCCATTTCTGCTAAAGGGTTGGAGGAATCTGGGGTTGTGGAGCAGGAACTGGTTTTAATTAACATGCTCGATGATTTTTTTTAATTTATTTAATCTTTATTGTATTTTTTCCATTACCATTTAGTCCCCTTATACCCCTTCCCCCAGCAGTCACCACACAGTTGTCCACATTCATGAGTCCTTTTTCCTTTTTGCTCAATCCCTCCACCCCCTCACCTCCCCCACCCACTAGCTGTCATCCTGCTCTCCCTGTACGAGTCTGTCCCCATTTTCCTTGTTAGTTCAGTTTGTTCATTAGATTTCACATATGAGTGAAATCCTATGGTATTTGTCTTTCTCTGACTGGCTTATTTCAATACTAGTTTGAAAGAATGTAAGCACCCCTATGTTCATTGCAGCATCATTTCAATTACCAAGGTATGGAGGAGGCCCAAGTGTCCATCAGTAGACAAGTGGATAAAACAATGTGGGACATTTACACAATGGAGTACTGCTTGGCCGTAAGAAAGAAGAAAGTTTTACCCTTTGAAATGGCACGGATGGACCTGGAATTGATTTTACTTAACCTACTCACTGGCAAGATCTGAGATCTGCATTTCCACACACTCCAGAGAGTATGTCATTGCCTGGTGCATGTGAAAGTTTCTTTTCACATCCCCCCTCAGTGCCATCTCCCTTTTTGAACTTAAAACATTTTAACTAATTTGATGTCTCTCACCCTTCCCCCTCGTAGAATCTATCTCTCCTCCACTTTCCTCCTCTTCCCCACCTCCAGATCTAGGCGAAAAAGCACCAGGTGTGGGCTGCATAGGATGTGGTCATTTTCAGTTTTACTTCTAATCCCCAAGCTGCCAGACTGGACCTCATAAATCCAGGGCAGGCTAATTCTGGGATTGGCTTAAAACCACTGCCCTGGCCTATATGTTGAGAAGCTAGAACTTATAATGTCATCAAATAGAAACTGGATCTTTGGAACACCGAGATTTGAGCCTCTTAAAAATGGAGCTTGTGTCCATGGTTCCATCTGATCTAATTCTGAGCCAGGACTAAAAAGTGAAATACTCTCCCTTTTAGGTCAAAGAACTCTGGAAGAGGGAGGAGAAAAGGAGGTTCAGGAATAGGGTGGTGCATAGATAGAAACAAGAACTTGCTGAATCAACTTGACTTCGTCAGGCCACAGAAGTGCTGCCCCGTGGCCCTCAGAGCAATCATTATATTGGGCCTGGTCCCACACTGGCAAGGAAGTAGATGATCAAATAAATATTTGTTGAATTAAACCCAAAAAGTGCAATAAACTGCATTCTTAAGCATTGTGTGTTAGTTGTTAATCTCTTCCTTCTGTTACACTATGGAGTTAATGGCTGATTTTGCTGACATTTATTCTACAGTCCTTTAATGAGTGGGGATAGATCAGTACTCTTAAAGGAACAAGATGCGTTCTTTTCACATCCATAGTTGAGAGACCAATTTGTCCTGCTTGATTCTGCAAGAATTATTTCCATTTGGCTTTTTCTAAGGTTGGCTTTGGAGTGCAGTGCTCAGAGGGGGAAATGATTTGACCATGGTACCAATAGGTTTTATTTTCAAAACTACTCTCCACTTCATGCCCCTTGAAAGAGAAAAGGTCTGACCACTGTTACTTCCCAAGGTGACCTTAAACTTGGGCAGGAGAGGGAAGCCATGTTTTCTTGTGTTGGCTCCTCAGTCAAATAACATGTCTGGGAATGACGACGATGTTCAAGTCATTGTCATGGTATTCCCAACTGAAAGAAATGTCATTGGCAGCAGGGTTCTGACTCTTTATAGTTTAGAATGTAAAACTGGTAATGCTGCAGCTCTAGAAAGAAAATGATGTGAATGTCAGAAATGGGAATAGAGGAGTGAAGGTCTATTGCCTTTAGCTCCAAAAAGGAAATTTCACTTTGGTCCCTAAAATTATCTTTTTCAAGATACAGGTTTAGCTTCATGTAGAAGCATGTCATTATTTTATCACTTACAACATTAATTTGTGTGTATACATATTTGGACTGTGTTGAAAGATTTACATTCTACTCTTGTCACTCTTTTCTTGAATGGAAACCAGAGTGTCTTTATGTAGGATGGCCACACAATTGTTCATCTCTTTGGAAAGAGGGATCAACTGGGATCATGTTGCGGGACCAAAATGATCATCATAATAACAACTAATTCTCATGGGAGATCATCAGTGATTTATAGCAGATTAATACTCATCTTTTTAAAAGATTTTTAATCATTTTTATTATTACTCTATTACATTTGTCCCAATTTTCCCCCTTTGCCCTCCTCTGCCCATCCCACTCCCCACTCCCACAATGTTGTGCATGTTCATGGGTCATTCATAAATGCTCTTTAACTAGTCATTTCCCCTTCTTTCCACCCTTATCTGCCCTCCCCTCCACTTTGGTCACTGTCAGTCTGTTCTATGTTCCCATGCCTATGGTTCTATTTTGTTTGTTAGTTTATTTTGTTCATTAAATTCCTCTTATAGGTGAGATCATATGGTATTTGTCTTTCACTGACTGATTTATTTCACTTAGCACAATATTTTCCAGTTCCATCCATGCTGTCGTGAAAGGTGGGAGTTCCTCCTTTCTTTCTGCTGCATAGTATTCCATTGTGTAAATGTACCACTGTTTTTTCGCTCACTCATATACTGATGAGCACTTAAGCCATTTCTGCCACTTGGCTATTGTAAAAAGCACTACTACAAACATAGGGGTGCATAGGTTCCTTTGAATTGGTGATTCAGTCATTCTTAGGGTATATTCCCAGCAGTGGAATCACTGGATCAAAAGGTAGTTTTCTGGGGAAAACTAGTTTTTTAGTTTTCTGGGGAAATTCCATATTGTTTTCCACAGTGGCTGCACCAGTCTGTATTCCCACCAACAGTGCACTGAGGTTTCCTTTTCTCCATACCCTTGCCAGCACTCATTTGTAGATTTGTTAGTTATGGCCGTTCTGACTGGTGTGAGATGCTATCTCATTGTGTTTTTAATTTGCATCTCTCTGATGGCTAATGCTATTGAGCATCTTTTCATATGCCTATGAGCTATCTTTATGTCCTCCTTGGAGAAATGTGTATCCAGAGATCCTTGCCTATTTTTTTCAATTGGATCGTTTATCTTCCTGGTGTTGAGTTGTATGAGTTGTTTATATATTTTGGAAATCAAACCCTTGTCTGATGTATCATTGGCAAATATGTTCTCCCACACAGCCAGTTCCCTTTTCATATATCCATCCTAAATTGTTAGGTATGACTAAAAATTATTGAGAGGTTTCTATACACATAAGATATTATTTGATCTTTGTGACAATCTTATGAGGTAGGCATGGCACTTCCACATTTTACAGACAGGAATTTGAGACTTGAGAGATTAAGAGCCTCTCTCCAAGTAGGTTCGGCTTGATGGAAAACCAGCATTTAAATCAAGATGGTCAGAGCAGTGCTATTTAAAGATGCTACATCATCCATCTCAAATAGTGTCATGTGGGAATACACCACTAGCCAACAGAGGGTACCTGGCTTTCATCTTTATAAACACCGGATGTTATCAGCAAGGGAATAAATGTTGCACCAGTCCGTTCTGTCTTCATTCAGTCAAAATTCATTCCAAGTCTACAGTGAGTGAGAATCGGAGTCATGTCTCCTTGTCTGTGTATCAGCTCCTCTGGACACTCCTGACCCTTCCTGACTTTTACCCCTCCTGACTTTTACTCTATAAAAGGATAGGCTTTGGGACTTTACCACCCTCTTCCTTGCTGGCAGTATCCCTGGGGTAGGGTTAGGGGAGTGTGGTGCTGTCCTCCATGCTGAGAAACTCCGATGTGGGAGGCACGGATAGTCTGGTCCATTCTTTCTCATCTCTAGCCTCTGGAATGCTCTTTTAGGAGCTACGTCATGGTCATAAAACCTCTATTTTGTAATCTCAGGCTGTCCTCTGCAATGAAAAATAGATCCACCCCCTCAAGAGGGGCTCTGCAGGGAGCCTATTGTCTCCCTGGCTTTCCCAATGACATTCTGGGAATGAAAAGTTTGGGAAATATTTTCTCCTTGTCTGTTCAGATATCACATTATTTTGGTTTGGCCAAGGAAGGGGAGCTCATCGAGTTCCACACACAGCCTCAATGCTGGTGGCCACCAGGAGTATTTGGGCATAGGAGGAGCTCGAAAAACTTCCTAGGCTGACAGTTACCCTTTGTAAATAATGTTTTTCCAGGCTAATTCTTTACTTCTGGGTGGTGCCAATGGCTGAAGATCCCCTATGAGGAAGCTTTAAAGTGTTTTTCCCCCCAAATACAGTAGGTGGAGGCTGAAGGAAAGAGCCAACCACTTTGTGTCTTTGCTGACAGAGTCCTCAACTCAGTCCCAACTCAGTCCCAACTCATCCTATGGCCTCTTGAATTTCAAAGGAAAGGAGTGTGTGTGTGTGTGTGTGTGTGTGTGTGTGTGTGTGTGTGTGTGTGTGTTTGAGAGAGAGAGAGAGCACTCCACTGGGAAAAGGAAGCTTTGATCAATTTTTCTTTCTTTGCAAATTCAATTTTTCTCTTTTTTTAAATTGTTCAAGGACAGTTGTCTCCATTTTCTCCCTACCACTGCCCCCCCACCTCAGCCATCTCCTCCTCCCTCCCCTTATCCCAATCCCCTTGGTTTTGTCCATGTGTCCTTTATAGTTGTAAACCCTTCACCCCTTTCCCCCCATTATCCCTTCCCACCTCCCCTCTGGTTACTGTCAGTTTGTTCTTAATTTCAATGCCTCCGGTTATATTTTGCTTGCTTGTTTGTTTTGCTGATTAGGTTCCACTTAAAGGTGAGATCATATGGTATTTGTCAAAGTCCATTTTTATAGGCTTTTTTATTTTGTCTCCCCTGTGATCTTTTTGAAATTGTGAGGGAAGTCACTCATCACTTTCTGACCATTTCAGCCCCACTATAGATAACAAAGAAGTTTCACTGATGCATTTCCCTTTACTAATTAACAAATATTTACTAAGCACTCCCGTATGTCAGTTATTATTGAAGCAATGTAAATACAAACTACCTAGGCATAGTCTAATCTAAACTTAGTAAAAGGAATATCTTTGTTTTAAAAATCGTAACTTAAACTAAGACACAAAATTGTCAGTAGCTCTTAAAAGGGAAAATTGCGACTTTAGTTGTTTCTCAACTTTTTCTTGCAAAACAGTTTGTGAGAGACACTCTTCACTACATTCCCTGTAATTCAACTCACAGAGAAATTTTTTAAAATTATTGTGCATCTACTGTGTGCTACATACTAAGGCTTTCAGAGGTGAAGAACATAGTCAAGGTTCTTGTTTTTATGAAACACAACTAAATTACATAACTTAGAAACCTAGAATTAAAAGTTAGATCCCTCCTTTCAGAAACTTACTGTTCACTAATACTATACATCGGTAGTGTTCTTACATGGATTTCTTTTATTTGAACACAGCAGGGTTAGCCGTCAGTAAAACATTACTATTATTTCTAAAAAACTGCTTATTTACTGGATATTAAACAGATTATAATACTATGATACAGAAATGTATTGAATCTAATTGTTGTAGACTGGGCTTTTATAACCAGATAAAAAGACTAAGTACTGAGTAGCACATTACTAAAAATTCAAAGATTATCTTTCATTTGATATCTAATTTCTTCCTGACAATTACAACCTAACCTAAACTTTGACAACAAACACACTAAATTGTCTTCAGTAACACTAAAAGTCACTATACAATAAAATATCCAGTCTAAAAAACTATAAATATTTTAGTTCCAAATTCAAAAAATTATCCAGTTTATATTTAATGTGACATAAAAAATAGTTATCAAAATGGTCCCTTTGCAGAGTATATGGGCTCTTGAGGAACACCAGTGAAAAAGTCCATTTCTATTTTTACAATTGGTGCTTGTCAATGAGTTCTACACAGGCAGGAGGAAAAAGATACAGACACAAGAGTCCCAACTTCAAAGCAATGAGACCTCAGGCACATTCAGACCAAATTGCTCTTTCCACCTAACTGGCATGTTTAGGCAGGTATATTACACCCTATTAGTAAATGAGTAACACCTGTTTGAAGACACATGCTAGTATTTGAATTCTATTTCAGGGCAGGGAGGGACCTTAATTCATCCAATTTAACTTCCTTATCGTTAGAGTAAAACGGAGGTCCAATGAGGGCAAGTGATTTGGGCAAGGTGACATAATTGGCCAGTGGCAGAGCGGACCACCGGAAGTCTGGTTTTCTCAAATCGAATGTAACATAGAGCTCAGGTGGTGCCCAAGGGTCACCGTTGATGATGACACAGCTGGTCTGAGGATCACACTTAAAGGAATGCCATGAAAATCCTGTAAGATTTAACTATTTCCAAAATGAAATGTTAAAGTAGTGCGAGGATTATTATTTCAAAGCATAGTTTCTTCAGACATTGTTGTCCTCCCCACTCTTTTTCAGATATCCAGTGTTCGGGCAAAATGCACAACCAACAAAAATCGAAGTCTGTTGACCTATCCAGATGTGACTTAGATGATCACAAGGAGCCTCTGCAATGGGTGGGAAATTAGAGACTTTGATTGTTCGTTCATGTCACAAGATTATGCAGCTAGTATATTTCTAAGGCAATGAGAGAACCATTTCATTCCAAGAAATATTTGGAAGTGCAAAATTTTGCAACCACTTAAGTTTTTAAACATAATTAAGAACTCTCATTTGCTATTCAACAACATATTCACTTAGTCATTCGATGAATATTTATTGAATATCTACCAGCCAGGCTTTTAGTTAACATCTGTTTTATCTTAAGTGTCTTCAAAATGTCTCCCAAAGCAAATTTTACAATTACTGGAAAATGATTGTGCAAGTGGTGGGAGTCAGGTGGGGAGTTCTGTTACCTCCCACAGCAGTATTTATGGTTACAATAAAACACAGAAATGTTTTGATATTATACTATGAACTTTAATGTTTATAACTATTTAATAGGGTCCTGAATTAAAGAAAATCTTCATAGGTAACATAACATAACAAAGCAGATATTAGAATCGCAGTTTACTGAAATAGAAAAGGACCTTTGTAGGCTAAGATTTATATTGAATTCAAAAGTTCAATAACCAAGTGATATCTACTCCTTTAGGAATTCTCCATGGTAAAAATGAAGCGTGGAAGAAGCAGGTCACAAATTTTAATTAACTTTGACAAAGTGTGAGAGATTATTTATTTTAACTCAATTGAGAGTATGTGATTATCATCTCTAAGTCAAAGATAACCCCAAAAGATCTACCATTATGCTTTTGGGTATGTATTAATACACTGTCATTTCAGATTATTTAGATTTATTTGTTAATCCTAATCTTGTTCAAAAAATGACTTAAAGTTATCTTTTCAAATTGAGGTTTGATTTTCAGACTTTTTCAGATAAAAGAAGTAGTTGGATTTCCATCAACAGATTCGCAGTTGACAGGCCCGGTTCTGTCTATGGCTTCACTTTATTTTCTGGAGGGCACTGCAAAGGATTCCAATTTCACCTACAAAAATAAATAAACAAACAGATGAGTCACTCATATCATGAACAAACACCCTTCAAGTGTCCACAATGTATAAAGTACTGGGAAATCATCAGGATGCGTGGAGATGCTAGGTACCATCCAAACCCTGGAGGAGCTTATGGCTTAGCTATGGCAATAGAACTTGGGCAGTTAGAGCACAGGTCATTACAAGTTTTAGGAAGTGCTAGAGCTACTAATGGAGTTAGCTTCCTCTTTCCATAGACTGGTTCTCAGGAAAGGAGTTAATAGTTTTCTCTCCCAGGAAAATCACCAGCTGTTCTGTTTCTCTTTTACATGACCATCTATTGATGCTTCCAAGAAGCTAAGCTCTTGAACCTAAAAGTATGGTTCAAAAACACCTCCTGTGTCAGAATCCCCTGGGACCTTATTACAAATACAAACTCCCAAGCCCCACCACAAATTTAGTAAATTTAGTCTGGGGCTATGACTCATGACTAGTTATTCTTAACTATCACCCCAAGTGATTCTGATGCACATTAGGTTTGAGGATGCACAGTCTAAGCAGGTAATGCAGCCTAGACCACTGGACTAAGGTATGATGAAGCCACTCCCATTCATGCCTTGCTCTTACATGGAGATGCTTTTCTCCTTACATCAATATTTAATAAACTTCTTACCATTCCTATTGTGAAGGTAAGAGACACAACCCTCTATTTCTAGGAAAGAAGGTGGCCTCAAAAGGTGCGTTACTTACTATTGATGGTGTCAGCCAAAATCTTAAGTTGCTGGGTATTGTCCAAGACCTCAATCCTTTGGGTGTACGGGTCATAATGAACAGAGAAGGGCCGCGGAATTGTAGCAGCAAAGCTCCTGAAACCGAAACCATAGATCTGAGTGGAGGGCACCATTTGGGGAAAATGTAATTCTGAAAGATTTCTCAGTGGCATTTCATTCGGCTACTAGTAGTAGCCCTGAAAACTCATTAGAACAAGGATTTAGAAGCCAGGCTGAGAAGTAAGTGGAGTTTTAATAGGGTCCTCT
Organism: Glossophaga mutica; assembly: GCA_039655065.1. NCBI lineage: Eukaryota > Metazoa > Chordata > Mammalia > Chiroptera > Phyllostomidae > Glossophaga > Glossophaga mutica. The sequence goes on along the minus strand of CM077304.1, from coordinate 14,811,575 downwards.
TGGGAACTCTTTGCTGTTTTTATGTCTGTATGAATATATAAGTACATGTATGCACATATTTTGGGGGTGGGTCACTACCTCCAAAAAGACAGAGGCAGCTTAAAAGCACAGATTACAATAAGGCCAAAATTCTCATTGTTACATAAAATGAAATAAAAAGAGTAAATAAAATACAGTTAAAGAATGTTACAGAAAACATACGCTCTGAGATGCTTGGAAGTCAGTGCAAGAAGGGAAATACACCTCTCAAGGGCTGAAGAAAACACTACATTATTAATAAAATTTAGCGTGGCTCAAGTCCTCCTATGTACCAAGAACTATGTTGAGTTCTTAATGTTCTATACTCTTTATAATTATTATTCCTATTTTAATCTTCATAGAAACACTAGTAGGAAGGTACTGTTATTATTCCTATTTTACAGATGACAAAACTGAGGCTTGGGAAGGCTAAGTGACTACCAAGGCCACACTGACAATTGTGAAGCTAGGAAGAGACCCAGATAATCTGATCCTTCACTAAGTCTGTGTTTTTCATTACTCTTGGGTCTGGAAGAAATGCACCATAAGAGCTTTGTGAGGGACATGAAGCAGTATAGTTAACAAGATATTCCAAAATGACCTATGAAATGCAAAGATATCCAAATGATGTTACTAAGTTGGCTTCTGGTAACAGTAGAAGCTGCCATACTGAGAAGACAATGATAAGGGCAGCTAGTAGGTCTCTCCAAGTTCAGCAAGAGTGGTGGAGTGTAGTGGCTGGATAACCTAGTTCCAGAGCCAGAATGCCTGGGCTCACATCTGCCTCTTCCAATGACCACCCCTGTGGCTGTAGGCAAAGGGTCCTCTGTCCCTCAGTGTCCTTATTCCTCTGTTAAAGTAGAACAACAGCAGAACTATCTCAGAGGGTTGTAGCAAGTGCAGTTATAGTACAGAGTAAGTACTACATACGTGCTAGCTGTTACCATTTATTAGTGACAGGGGACTCATGAAGAATAAATGGTTAAGTATACCTCTTCTCTGAAAAGAGCTATCTCAGCCCAGCTGCTGACATGAGCCGTGTCATGCACATCTGACTTTATTCTGCACCTCTTCCTTCTTGTTCCCACAGTGCACCTCATTTTTGCTTTGGGTCACCTACCTCTGCCCTACTGATGTACCTCAGCTGAGCAATCAGTCTCAGGGCCCAGGCCTCCTTTGGTCAATGAGTAGGAACATGACCATACTGTTCCTTGTCTCTGCCTAGAACTTGAATCTTGAAAGTGAAAGAGGTTCACACTGGTTTCTCTTAACTGGAAGGCACTGTAGGAGTCCCAGAGATGCCCAGGTCCCTTCCTTTTTGAGCCTTCTTTTTAGAACTCTCTTTGGTTCTGCAAGATACCCCTCCGTGGCACAGAGCTTTTGTGGATGTCTCCTCTGGACCCTGAACACTAGCAAAGCAGGTGGAGTCTCAAAGGCCTGAGAGGCCCAGGTTCTGGCAATCTCTTCCCTGTAGGTCTGGGACTGCTTACTTGCTGAATGAGGGAATCCTCTCCAGTAGGGCCCATCCCAATGTGATCCCAGTGTGAAAGGTTCTGGCTCTGAGCCCCACTGCCCAGGTCCAAACCCTGGCCAAGTCACTTGCTAGCTGCATGACCCTGGGTGAGTTACTTACACCCCTCTATGCTTCTGCATCCTATCTGCAAACCTTGTAGTCTTAGCTGAAGAATAAATGAATCAATACATGGACAGTACTCAGAGTAGTGTTTAGCAATAATAAGTAATAGGCATCTTACCTGTTGTTGTTGCTGTTATTATTATTCTTACCATTGTTATTTCACTGCACTAATCCACTAGATCCCATAACCATAAAGGGGTCACAGGAATGGCAGAGTGGGACCTTTAGGGGCTCATGGGAGGCTAGGCTCATAGTAAGGGGTAGAAGCTTAGGAGAGAATTGGAAAAGAGTGTCAGGAAGAACATCAGAACCTGGAGGGAGAGGGAGAAAGGGAGTCATTTTAGGCCAAATGCGTATGCTCATGGCAAGAATTTTACCTGTCATGACCTAAGTCCAAAGCATTGAAGGCTGACATCCTCAGCATCATAGGATCCCAGAGGCCTACATACCTCCTGTCTATTATCCATCACTAATGATACTTAAAAAAGATGTGGTAACAAATGGTGAGTATCAGGATAGCCATGTCCGGCCTGTCTCCTGCTAGGAAGAGAGTTGCTCAGGTGGGTTAATGGTGGAGCTATCAGCTCAGTGGGCTGAGGTTTCAGAGTCTTCGTAGTACTCCATCAGCCTCTTGCTGGATAGCACTTGAAATTGGTGCATTTGCTAATTACTTATTGAGTGCCTATGATGCGTCAGGCAAGCAGGGGTGTCCAACATTTTGGCATCTCTGGGCCACACTGGAAGAAGAAAAGTTGTCTTGGGCCACATATTAAATACACAAACACTAATGAAAACTAATGAGCCAAAAAAGGAGTTTTAAGTAAACTTATGATTTTGTGTTAGGCCACATTCATAGCTGTCCTGGGCCACATGTGGCCTGCACCCGAAGGCCTGGGGGAGGAGCAGAAAACAGAAATGACAAAATCCCTATCCTCATGGATTTTAAAAATATAATATATGACTAGTAGACATTAATGAGTAGTAAGGAGAAAAATAAAGCATAGGAGAGGGTAAGGAATGCTGGGAGGGGGCTGAGTAGTGAATTTGAATACATTGGTTAGAAAAAGACACACAAAGGTTAAATGTGGGTGAAGATTTAAAGGAAATCAGGAAAAGAGTTATGCAGGTGTCTGGGAACATAAAGTGAACAAAGGGCTTCCCCAGGTTATAAGATTTCATTGGCTGATTGGGTGGAAGGATCTCTGTGGCCACTCTATATACAGGAGGGTTCAATGGGTGGACTGGGTGGCTGCACTGAATGAGGATCAGGTGGCCAAGTAGTCTGCAGGGATCAGCTTGTACAGACAATAAGCCGTGAAACAGGGTCCCACTAAGGAACCCTTCCCAAGAGAGGGTGCGAAGGGATGAGGGTGGAAGGCTCTGTCTGTTGCACACTGTTGCTGTGGGCACTGGGGTCCACCTCTTGACCCACCAGCCACAGATCCGTGGCATCAGACTAACTCAGGAGGTCCCAAGAGCTGTTGACCTACCTTAGTTCCCACCTCACCTTACTTTCTCCTTGGCATCATTAAAACTTTCAGCCACATAATACAGGGGCTGGAACTCTGTGACTGTGTACTCCTGGACAGCTGTCTTCTCCAGGTCCAGGGGGAGGAGCTTTGGCTCGCCAGACAAGCAATACTGCAAACCCCAAGTAGAAAGTTTTCAGTTAAATCAGAGTCAGTGGCCCCTGTTGCATCCTACAGGCCATTTGTACACCTGCTCTCATCTCATACTGATTCCTTCCACACCCCAGGCCAGGGCAGTAAGCTACATTAGTTTGCATCTACTAGACCTTACTCTTTATAGTTCATCGAAAACCTATAGTCAAGATAGAAAGGAATAATTCACTCTAACCATCAATCAACAGATGATGTGAGAGCCAACCATATTTTCTGGCATGTGTTTGCATACATCAGTATGCATAGTTCAGCCTTGGAATCAGGAAGCCCCTCTGTCCTGAAGACCTGTGTACGTGCAGTCCAATTTCTAATACCCACATTCATGATCAAATTATACCTGCTTAGGTACCAATCACTTGAGGTTAATCCTCAGGATTGAGTCACAAAATGGATATAAATGGGTTTTCCACAGGACCAAGAGAAAAAAGAGTCATCAGCTCTTTCCCCCACTTCCAAATCCATCATTGGTTCCTGATAGGGCCATACCTGTAATTCACCAAAGGATGACAGGAGCCCAGCACCATATGCCTTTATGGAGTCTCCTTCTTTGCAGAGCCCAAACTCCACAGTAAACCAGTAAATCTGGAATGGAAAGTCAAGTTGAGAACATACGCCAAGGAAGGTGAAGGCAGCAGAGGCCCCAGGATCAAGGACAGGCCCGCCCGGGTGAGAGTTGGTATAGATCTGTTCTTGGAATCAGCATGACCGGGTGTTACCTCTCTGTCTCCTGTGTCTCACACTAAGCCATAACCTGTTGAACCAAGAGTTGGCTGAATACAAGATGCAACAGAAAGCAATGGCAGGGGGGAAGAGTATTGAGGGAGCCCCCAAACTATACCCCTAACAAATTTCTCTCTCTAGCACAGAACTCCTCCACCACTTGTGCTTTCTTCCCCATGGCCTCAATCAGAGTAAGATGTTCTCTTTAAGTTGGTTGAAATTACCAGGCAATGCCATCAGGCTCAGCAGTGGGAGGTAGGGATTGGATGGTGATAGAACCAGTCAGGGGTCATCCCCTCAACTGTGCTAAACTTGGGGTGTTTCTGAATTACCCTGTCAGTCACTGACTCCACACACACACACTTTATGTCCAAGAATTCCCAAGGGTGATTATTATAGCCTGTCAATGTTTTCAAAGCATTTTGTTTAGAATCACATGTAAATATCTGCATGCAGCGGATTTCAAAATCAAGCCATTAAAGAGAAATACAAATGTAAAATTTCACTTGTGCAAATATAACCCAGCACATTTTGATTTTCTTTCCAAATGGCCTGGCTTTCAGGGAAGGATAGAAACTTCAAAAACCTAAGGGCTAGAGCCTATAACACTCCTACTACCCACCAGGGAAAGTGGGAACTTACCGTGGCGAGTTTCTCAACATACTCATCAGGTGCACCCAAAGAGGCGAGGCCAATTTCCTGTAATTGTGGAGAAACAGAGTCATTGGCATACTGGGGTCTGCCTGTCTTTAAACTTTACCCTCAGTTTCAACCTTGTAATGGACCACAGAAAGGTGATAGATAGCCAGATGCCCTCAGAAGGGCCCAGATCGTTCTGGCAAGTCTGCCCCAACCACACATCATAGAATCTCCAATCCCTAGAGTGAGAGAAACGATTGGTCCTTTGTATTCACTTAAAGATGAGTAAACTGTGGCATAAAAAAGGGAGATGGCCTGCTCAAGATTACACGGTACTTTGTGTCTAAAACTTCATCTCCTGATTCAAGCTCAGCGATTATTCTCCCACAGCAGAAGTGGAACATTCCTGAGTGCTGGATGAGTCTTAATCGTATACCCTGAAGACACCACAGGAGAAGTGCTGGACATCCATCCAGGTATATACTCATATAGTTGGAGAGTATGAAATGTCACAGACCACTTCTCATCACAGCTCCAACTGCAAAATTTCTCTAGTGGTCTCTCGGTCTGTTACAGCATTTGCTGCAGCCAGCCTTGTATCAGTGTATATGTACAAATATATATATATGTATATATGTGTCTTGCCTATTGCATGCATTCATTCATTGCAAAAATATCCATTGAATGCCTTCTATGTGGCTGGAAGTAGACAAAATTGATAAAGATCCTTTATCTCATGGTGTTTCCATTTGAGCAGGCAGAAACAGACAATAAATAATAAGTATACAGGTATGTTAGAAGGCTACAAGTTCTTGGAAGGAAAGAACAAAAATAGAAAGAGTCAAAGGGAATTGAGAGTTCCAGGAGTGCGGGGAGGTACTGGGAGTGATTTTAAATAGGGTCCCAGGATAACCATTGTTTAGATATTTGAGCAAAAACTTGATGAAAGTGAGGTTGTTGGCTCTGCTGACATCTGAAGGAAGAACACTGTACAGGCCAACTGTACAGCCAATGAAAATCTCTCTAAGGAGAGGTAATTCAGTTGGTTCAAGGAACAGAGAGGGACCAGTGTAGTTACAGCAGAGTAAGAAGGTAGAGGCATGACAGGTGATATCAAAGAGGAATCTGGAGCCCAATCATGTGGGACCCTTTCGGTTATTTAGGGCTTAAGATTCTTCTTTCAGTGAAATGGGGAGCCATTACAAGGTTTTGAGCAAAGAAGTGGCAAGATCTTATTTATGTCATCAAAGATTCACTGTGGATGCTGTATGAGAATAGATTGTAGGGGGCCAAGGGTAGAGGTAGGGGGAGCAGTTAGGAGGCTGCTGCATTCACCTAGTGAGAAGTGTGAACAGCTGAGACCAGGTTGATTGCAGTGAGCACGATTGGCAATGGCCAGACTCTACACATGTTTTGAAGGTAAAACACTTAGAGTATTCTGAAAGGTGAAAGGAGTCGGTCCTGTGCCCCAAGTGCTTTTGGTTTGAGAAACTGGAATGACAGAGTTGGCATGAACTAATATAGGGAGGGCTGTGGGGAGATGGTTTGATCAGGAAAGTCAGGAATTTAGTTTTGGATAGGGTAAACAGAGGTGTCTCCTAGACATCCAAGTGTGATACTGAATAGGTGGTTGGGTATGTAAATCTAAGTTTTAGGATTCAAGTCTGAAATGAAGATATACTGTAAATGTGTTCATCATAAGGACAGGGATAGTATTCAAAGCTATGAAACTGGGTGAGATAATCAATGAATTAATGTGGGCAGAGAGAAGGACTAAGGACTGGGTCCACTATGAAGCAAAAGGCCACATGGTAGCTGCCATCCCTGTATTCCTGCCCGGGTCAAACCCAATAACTAGCCCAGATGACATGCAGGCAAAATGCTGTCTAGTTAGGGGGAAAAAAAAAAAAAACAGACTTCAATGCTGGCTGAACCTGGCTCTACTCTCCTGCTCCTTTCCCATCTCTGCTCCAGGCACACCAGTCCTAAATCTATCTTAAATCCAAGATCAAAATGATAACCCTGTTCTAGTAGTCACCATTCTTCATGGGCCAAGAGCTTGCTTAGAACAGAGTCCCAAGATTTCCATGTCCTTCATCCTCACCTCATCTCTCACTGTAGTGGAAAGTAAGTTCTGCTTATAGATTAAAAAAGAGTGTGCTCAGGGCAGCTTCAGTGTGGTTCTCTGCCTCAGGACTGTCCAGATGGAAGCTGAAGCCATGTGCCCACAGCTTCCATCTCTTGACTCGGGTTACTGACCATTCCCCTGTGGGGTTCCACAAAATGCAAATGGCTTAAGGAGGATTTTTACTTTGCCTCTGATTGGGCAGAATAGCTTCTGGTGGTAAGAACAAAATGTTCCTATTCTCTGAGAAGAAAATCGATTTATCTTTGGCCATAGTAATAAAACCCAGTTTTAAAGCGTCCCAAACAATCAATGACATCCTGGCAGCAAGAACCACACTTCATAAAGACAGCCGGTCAGCAGTAACCTCAGTCCAGTCTTGACGATTCCACAGTTAAGGTTGAAAAAATCTGTAAACTTTCCCACTTTTAAATCTCAGTGATCTCTGTACTCCACAATTCCCAGAACCCTACAGAAAAGCAACAGTTTTCTTTGCTTGGGGAAGGCTGTATCTTGCAAGTACAGTTCTCCCTTACTTAGCAAGCAGTTAATTCAGCTCTTTGTTTATCTGTTTTAGATATTAAGTAGTAGCCTCTTCACTCGACAGTAGAAATATTTATTTCTTTCAGCTGCTCAGAGTTCACATGCAATCCCATTATTGTGAAATTCATCTGCAGTCCAGCATTTGCTTGTGTGTCAGTCCATGTGATACTCATTGTGTGTGTGCGTGTGTGTGTGTGTGTGTGTGTGTGTGTGTGTGTGTGTGTGTGGAGGGCTTTTTATTGGTCCGTATCTGTGGAGACTGAAGCACAGAGTAGCCTGGCAAGCTGATTGGTGGCACGGCGGGGCCTATGAGTGCATCATTCAACAATCTTATGACCCCTGCTACCCAACCATGGTTCTAGGCTGCCCTTAAGTGCCCAGAGAGCATGAGAGAAAGAATGCTTGTGGGATTCTTTCACTGACCCCAAAAGCATTTTTTAACCTGGTCACCACTGTGATGGATGAATCAAGATGTAGCCTGTTATTTTGATTATAGTAGAAAGATAACAAGCTCATTATTTTTGGCAATTCTGAGTTGGCTTTGGATTCCATTGGCATTGGGCTCTTGGCAAATGTCTTACTTAATGAAAGCATGTACCAAATGTCTGCTTGAGAAGATAGGGCTACTTCTACCTCTGGATCAGGAAGGCTTTCATGGACCAAAAGACTCTTAAACTACACCTGGTAGGACAAGTGAGATTAGCAAATTCACCAATATTATTCAGAGGATAAGCAATTCACCACTTCCACGCTTTGGTCTCTAGAATGGATATTTAGCCCTTTCCACAAGATCACATACCCATCTCAGATGTGAGCACAGAACTGTACCATCCAGAAGATAAGAGGGTACCTTCATGGTATCAATTTTTTTGAGCAATCCAGGTCTCACCCCTGTAGCTAGAAGGCTAAAGAGATTCAGTCCTCACCTGGGAAAACTGGGCAAAGTTTCGATCTGAAAACAAGGGCACGTGTCCCAACAGCTCATGGCAGATGTCACTGAAAGACAGAAAGCACAGAGTTTTTGGAGTAAAGAAGGGTTACAAAGCAAGCTAGACTCAGTCTTTCCACATGAGGAGTGGGTGGAAAGAAATAAAGTAATTCTTTCAGGTTTATGGCCTCACTTCCAAGAATAAGTGGTATGCAAACCTTGGGATCAGATGAGGCAGGGTCTAAGAGAAAAGCGGGAAGGGAAAAGAAAAGTAAGAGACAGGCAGGGCACAGCAGCCAGGGAGTCTTAGGTGTATGCCCACTGCGGTGCAGAGGAGTGAATATTCCTGTGGGCATCCTTCATACACCTGAGTGAGCTGTGGATCATGAACACTTCCCATCCCAAGTCTTCACCTTGGCATTGACATTCCTGGGCAGATCCAATCTGCTCAGTTATTCCCCACAGGGATTTTTTAGAATTTTAATCGTGCTGTTCCTCTCTTATTCTGGAGTTGGCAGCAGTCCGCCAGAGAAGAAAACACATTGATTTAACACTTTATGTGCCAGACCCATTAAGAACAGATCTTTTCTGATTTACAGTAATGAACTTTGAGGGCAGGGAAAGGCTATGTGGGGTGTCTTGCTAACTTTTTGTATAAATTGCTTAATATCTATCTGCCGAAGAAGATAGCTAAATTCAAAACTAAGCAGTATAGCAGCCAGCCATCCTGTACCTCCAGCTAAAACACAATCAGGCAAAGAAAGCTTAGATTCATCTAGGCATGTATTTAGGAGGTGCTGGGATAGCTTGCTCCCTCTTTCCCATTTCTTGTTCCCATTTGAAACTTCATAACTCTGACTTCTGTGATCCCTTTGGAATTTGAATGTGACCTTTCATTCCCATGGTCAGGGGAAGTCAATCTTTGGCTCTCAAGATGCCCCAATTTCTAATCAGCATGGTCTTTCTATTTGGATAGGAAAAAATCCCTAGAAGAGATGAGTTTTTCTCTTAGCATCAAACAATCAAATCATCCAGGCAACCTGTTTTAGGGATCGGTCCACAATGAACCCAAACCACATTCTTGAGTGAGGGAGAGGTGGTATGCACTGTCACTGGCAACTGGTGGCGGGGGTGGGGGGACAATACTCACGGCTCAGGTGTATACATGGGTTTGGACCCATGTCTGATGTACTGGGTACAGTGGAAGACTCGGAAGGCCAGGCCACCCAGGAAATCTCGAGAGGAAAGCAGGCCAGCCACAGGTCGGAGGCGGAAACCAGTGCAAGCTAGGGAGTGAGGGAGAAAGAAAACTCGATGCCCATCACAGAAGAACCAGAGAGGCCTGAAGCTTTAGGTAGGGAAGCAATGCACCCAGCCGTCCAGGAGGAGGGGTGCCAATGCCAGGCAGACTGGGCTTCAAGTGCCTGCCCCAGTGCTGTCTAGTTGGGTGATGTGGGCCAAGTCTCTTCACTTCTCTAAGCCTCAGTTTCCTCATCTGCACCAGGTGAATGAATACTTTTTAAGATTATTCTAAGAATCACCAGAGCACTTCGAACACATCCGATCAATTTATTGTTTGTTAAGTTGAAACACTTATTCCCCACTCCTCTTGTCTAGAGTGCAGAGGAAAGTTTCACTACACTTCACAAGAAGGAAAATACGGAAGGAGCACCCTGGCGTCCCCATTGCACCTCACCCAGGCCACCCCCGTGAGGAGCAGTGACTTCTCGCCTTTGGGAAGGGGAATGCATATTCTCCATTCCACACTGTCTTCCCTTTCTCTCTTGATTGCCTGTGTGTCCACAGAGCAGCACACTCTGGCCTGCTCTGGGCCATGCAGTGGACTACGTGCTGTGCCGATGGACTGTCAGGTAAGTACACCTAACCTAGGGGTGAAATCCCAGGACGCCCACGGGCGCTGCACATCTCTGCCCCATTCTCGCAGCTGCTTTTATCAGTAACACAGCTGACAGTTTGGGCTGAATTAACAACCCCTCTTGGCAGAGTGGGAAACACTTATCTTCCTGGAAATGATGTGAAGAGGCCAGTCACCCCAATAATGGATTTCCCCACTGAGGTGCTCGGAGTCCAAATGCACCGAGCACCGTGGATGTATCACTATGGTGGTGCTTTCCCATGCAATGTCTTATTTTATTCTCACAATTGCCCCATAAGAAAAACTAAAAGGCTGGCACAGGCCCCACTGGACAGATAACAAACTGAGGTCAGTTCACCCAACTAGAGAAACTCAAAGCATGATTCACACCAGATGGATGGACACAGACTTAGAGCTCAGGGCTCTTAACGCTGCCCCACAAAAAACTCATTTCTTACACAAAGGCACACTACGGCCATCTCATAGCATAGCAGAGGTGCAAGGAGAGCCCGACTGAGAGACCTGGGCTTCGAGTACGAAAAAAATGAAACATTTTTCAGGGGCACTGATAAAGCAAAATTCATGCCTGGTGCCTTGGTGGGGAGGCAGAGCTCAGCAGGGACACTTTATTTTTCCTGGGAGGGTCAACCCGAATGCATTGCCACACTTCCCCTTGTGCCCCTTCACCCTTGGCCCTGCTGTGGACTCACACTGCAGGAACTGAGAAACCTCTTCCAGCTGCGGGACGTTATCTTCACGGAAGCCGCAGTACTTCTCCAGCAGAGGGAAGATGTGATTGTGCTCGTAGCAAGCGTGGGTTTTGTACAAGGTCTTCAGGGTCCTGAACACCATCCCCCATGTTTTCTTCTCCTCCTCTGTGTACTCCACTCGCGGGATGGGCTGCCCACTAGAACACAGGCACAAGTTATTTGTCTCTGGCAGAGCAGGTGCACAGTGGTGGATGAAGAAGCATCAGCAGAGGGAGATGGTCCAGGATCTGTAAGCTGGCACCACCTGGACTTCATAAGTTATTTGACAGAGGGAAATTCCACTTCTTGATTTAGGAAACATTCAACTTATTTGGTTAGGCAACAATACAAGGTCTCATCTCATCCACTGCACCCAGGACTTGCTGTCACATTGGCAAGTCACCTGGCCTTTCTGATCTCTCATTTCTCCAGTTGCTTAGGTAAGATGGAAATTCACTTACCTTCAGAGGCGAGACAGGTAACATAAATGTGTAAACCGGTAAGTATAGATAATAGGAGGGGGAGGGGGAGACTACTGAACAGCACATCCTCTTTCTCAACAAAGGCATCCAAGTTCAATTAGGAAAGTTTTGTATTATGTCAACTAAAGCAATTATACCCGTGGGCTACAGTGGATTTAATATGTGCACGATGATCCTGAGACCCTGGCTTAGTGGGCTTGCACCTTCTAGGTTTGTTATTTCTGCCCCTGGGAAGTTATGAAGGTATTGACATGCCTTCTGCTATGACATGACAGAACTACAGGGAGCTTGGTGAAGCACATATGTTGGCCCTGCCCTGTAGACCACGGATCTGTGGGGAGGGGAGGGGAGGGTCCAGGCATGTAGATTCCAATAAGCTCCCAGGTGACATGCTATAGTTTAGGAGTCATTAGTTTCAAAGGTCCTTTTAAAAATGAAGCATGAACTGTGTTCTGAACAGTGAAATAAAATAAAACCAAAGAAAGCCTGACTTCAAAGACAAGTGACTGTTCTGTGGGCTGCGGGCCTGTTTTCTAACAGGATGCACAGTGTCTGGGACAAGGCGAGACTGCTTATCTCAGAATAACAGCTCATCATCATCAGGCTCCAAAGTAGGTCAGTCCTGCCTTTTCAGAATTGTAGCTCATCCAAGGACAGGAAAGCAATGTCACTGTTATGTTCTACAGAAAGTGGGCAGGGATTAGGGCGGGGGAAGACAGATTATTGCTTAAGTATTAAAAGCAAGACTAGGTCCGGTAACGACCAGCAGGGATTGTAAAAAGAACATCGGGTAAGGCCCTGCCTGCAGATGCACCAGTGTCTCAGGGCCAAGTGCAGATGAAGGAAAAGACTTCGGAAATGAACAGCGCCAGGTTCAATACTTGGCTGTGCCATTTCACCGCTGAGTGGCCTTAGGCAAAGTAATGTCTCTCTAAGCCTAGCCTGTGCAGCCGTTACATGGGCTAACTATTCAGAGACACATTTTATCAACTGATCAATATACTGAGATTCTATGATTCATGATGCATGAGTTTGATCCCCATGTGGAGCAATTTGGGGGAAGGTGCTAGAGACCCGGATGTGGGGGCTGTTGGCAGGGAGGGTGGCAGAAGCCAAGGAAGAGGGCCCAAGTTGAGTCCTGAAAGATGTTACAGTTTCTGGGGTGGGAGGAACTGGCCAGAGGAGACTGAGAAGAAACCTCAGGAAGGAAGGAGAGAAACCAGCAGAAAGTAAAATAGATGGAGTAGTACAGTCTCCTGACTTTGAGAGTTCCCAGACACTCTGGGAAGTGACTGAGCAGGACTTTGGAGTTAAACAAGCCTGAGTTCAAAACCAGAGCATGCCACTTACTAGAGTACATCTCTAACATGTTACTTAACTGGTTCACCCTTTAGTTTTCCCATTAGGAAAATGGGGAGCTACTGTTAAGACTGAACAAAATAATATGAACAGAGCATTTAGCAAAGCCCCAGACATAGCAGGAAGATAATAATGTGATCTATTATTATTGACTAGCTGAAGAAAGAATTGTACCTATACCTGATTTAATGGCGTCCACCTGCTACACTGGGGCAAAGGTAAGGACAGGAGAGCGAGGTCCCCACGTTCTCGGATGCCTGCCTGCCACAGGCCAAAACCCACACGTGCTAGGCCAAGCTCAGCACAGTTCTGGATCCTTCCACTACCAGGAGTCATTCAGAGAAGGAACTTTTCTCATTCCAAAGGTGGCTTTGTCTTCAGTATAGAGCCCTGTCATCTCCATTATTGCCTTCATAGTCTAAGTTCTTAAAGAACCATTACTCAGCGTTCCGGCCAATGGCTAAGTTTCTTCTCGTGCCCATCTTTTCTCACGCCCTGAACTCAGGAATGGGGCTCCAACCCCCAGACACTAGGTTTCCTGTGGGAGCATCTCTGGGGCTCCTCAGGACTCAAAATAGCACACCAGTTCTCTTCCAAATAACATATTCGATGTTTGCCTTTCCCTTTGGCTAGAAGAAGGCAGAGGAGGAGCAGAGAATCCCAGAGAAGGAAAAAGGTGCTCATGGGAACACTGCCCTTCGCAGGTGGGTCCGGATGGGATGAAAAGGGGAACGCTGGGGCTGGCTCGCCTGGAACCTCACGTGATTCGTCATTTCAGTAAAGCAGCCAACTGCCTCTTGAATGTAAATGATTCCCTTCTTCCTTCTTCCACGTTTAATATGGAGAACACCAGCGGCTCTTTTATTCAGGACTGAGGCCCTTTACAATGACTTCAGACACCGCTGCATAATTACGCAACGAAGCCTGGGAGGAGAGCTGGGCCCCAGCCAGTGGGTAATTTGTTTGGTCTAGCAGGACTTTTTTCCACAGGTGTTATTAAAGGGAGGGTCTACACACACACACACACACACACACACACACACACACACACGTGCGCTCAGGGCAGGGCTCTCCATGCTGGTGTTTTCCAGCCTGGGCCAAGGGAGAGGCAGGAGGCAGGCCAGCAGCATGCTCCTCTCTCCTCCCCCCACCAGTCCCGGCAGACTTACTGTCGGTAGTTGTAGGCGATGTCAGCAAACTGCTTCCGTCTTGCTCGGTACACAGGATCTTTAAAACCCTAGGAGAAAGGAGACACTTGCTCATCTCAAGGCTTTGGAGTGAGAGGACTTGCACACCTATGCGCACGGTCAGCCGGAGCCCCTGAGCTCAGACAGCGCGCCTCTCCTTGCCTTGATTGTCCGCTGAAAAGGAAGTCTCAATGAGACTGAGGGTAAGCTCTCCCTCCGCATGACGAGTGACACATTATTGGCAAGACCTTCAACTCGGTGGGAGCCTCTGCGCCATGGGGTTTCAAAGGGCAAAAGAGCATATAGGGCTTAAAACAATCTCAGCCATCGCATTTCTAAAGTGGACACTTGCTAAATTAGGCCAAGCTGGTAGGACAGTCATCTGTGATGAAGATGCACAATATCCACTAAACGCTTGGCTAATGGTGTCTAACACTGCCTCCTAACTTCTGGAAAGACAAACAGTGCATGCTGACAGTCGTTGCAGTTTTTAAAAATGCCATGTATTCACTGCTTACTGTGTACCAGTCTGTGTGTGCTAGAAACTTATTTTGTTTATAACTCTTACCACAAACCTGTACGGTAGGCTACGTTAATGTGATATCTGCACCCCCCCCCCATGTGAATTGCAGCATAATTTACAACAGCCAAGACATGGAAACAGCCTAAGGTTTCATCAATGGGTGAAGGAGTAATTTCCATTATATGTGAATATTATTCAGCCATAAAAAAAAGAAGAGAAGATCTTCTGACAGTATGGGGTGGACTTGGATGGTATGAGGCTAAGTGAAGTCAGTCAGACAGTGAAAACAAATACTGTTTGATCTCACTGACATGTGTATATTTTGAGAAATAAAGAAATGCAAATGTTTCACACTGGAAAAGTGAAGTAAAATCACCATACATTTTTTTTCATTCCAAACCTATATTTCAGATAAGTTAAGATGATTAGTTTAGAAAATAGTCCATGATATGATTATTGCAAAGTATACCTTGTTTTCCTTAGAGCATTGGGTGGTTTTGAATCATTAATTGCAGGTAGAAAAGCTTAGGAATCTGAAAAATTAGCACTGCCATTGGGTCTGCTGCTTCTGGGGGAAGATAAGTTGCCTTGAGATGCTGTGATAAGGGAACTGGGCACCATGACTTGACTTCCAAGCAGCACTAGCACATTCTTTTCGGAGCCTGTCTACTGGGCTAATGAAGAACACCCCTGCACACTTCAAACTCAAAATGTAAATTTAATGGTTGTCAATCATGAAGGCTCAGTCGTGACAGTCACCCTCCCCTCCTAGTCTTATTTAACAGTCAATAGTAAATGGCTTTCAACAGCTTCGAAGTATGAAGTGTAGACTTTTGCCTTGCAAGTTGCCTTGGAGAACAGGACACCTGTCTGAGGAAGGCGAAGTGCTGAGGGTCATTTGCCCAAGAACCTTAACTACAGAACAAGAACCTCCATAGGGTTGTCTGGTCCTGCCCAGTCTGGTGAGTGGAGGTTTGGGGTTGCAGCAGAAAACTAGGAAAGCAAAAGAAAAATTCCCTTCACCCCTGGATTTCCAGCTCCTCGTGCTGCCTCCAGAAATGGGGCACCCGTGACAACTTCTCCTCGCTGGTGGACTCTTTATCTTTAATCTGCAATGTGTGGTTTGAATATCTTTTCATCAGTGGGAAAAACAGCTTACTATAAAATTGTGGATCCCATAGGTGTCAACTATGTCAGAGGGAATACATAAAGATATAAATGAAATGATGGAATACGCCAGAGCCTAACACTGTTATGAAAATGAGAAAGAGTACCAGTTTTATTCTTGTGTACTATTTATGTTTTCAAAGTTTCCTAGTGTGTGTGTGTGTGTGTGTGTGTGTGTGTGTAGGGAGGTTACAGTTAGAAGAAAGTAAAATACTAGTAAAAACCCACCTTATTCATCATGGAAGGTGGTAGCAGATTCATTCATTGAGATGCACCAACACACACACGCGTACTGTATCACACAGATTTTCTCTATGGGATGGGTTCTAACCACGGTCCTTTGCAGCTCAGAGTTGCTAAAAAGTTCATTGCGAGCCTGCAAAGTGGACCCCACCAACAGTGCCGCATGGACTTCAGGCTTTTGCTCTCTCAGGGACCAGCGAAATGTAATCTCGAAGTCCGTCTCTCGGGAGCGGGCCCTGCGTGCTTCGGGCTGCCGGGTGACCGCAGGCCTCCGCAGCCCTGTGGCACGCACCCTGAAGGAGGCTGCAGTTGGAGACGACTAATCATCCCGTGTCAGTTTACGCTAACAGCGGCAATGCTGGTGGCGCTGCGTGTAATTTATTTATAATCGCCCTGTCTCAATTAAGCTAATAGCAGCAATTTTGGTTGCACTGCGGGTAACCAAGTATGTTTTGACAGGAAAATATACTGCTGGTGAAGAAGTGATGAGGGGAGGGCGGGAGAGGGAGGACAGATGGAAGAAAGCAGAGAGAATACTCCAGGATGCAAAGTCCACACACGATCACTTCCCCTACTCTCAGGGTTTTTACTACTTGAGGGTGTGGAAGACTGTGATTTTGTTTGTTTTTTTTTGGGGGGGGTTGGGGGAAAAGGGTAGCTATACAAAAAAGCCTTCTGAGTATTTTTCTAGACAGGGTCCTTGATGTCACCATTTCTTGATATCATGGCCAAGGTTAAACCTCAGAAATGCCATCTTTAATCAGACAGGCTGGAACTAATATAAAATAATATTGCATGTCAACGCTCACTGAAAAAATAAAATAAAAAAATAACATGACCAAAGGCAGATTTTAACCTAAAAAAACATCTGATGGGCTGGGTGGATTTTTAACCCATCTGATTACTAGGAGCATGGCCACAGGTTGGTCAGTAAAATGAGACAGTTCATGGCAGTGACCACACAGTGTTGGGTGGGTTAGATCAAGTAAAATCTGAGTATAAAGGAGACGTTCGCCCTGACCGGTGTGTCTCAGTTGGTCGGGCATTATCCTGCAAGGCAAAAGGCCACCAGTTTGATTCCTGGTCAGGGCACGTGATTGGGTTGTGGGTTCGGTCCCCACAACCCGATCATGTCCGGGCACCTGCTAAAGACAACCAATCATGTTTCTCTCTCGCATTGATGTTTCCCTCCCTCTCTTCCTCCCTCCCTTCCTTTCTCTCTAAAACTAAATATATAAAATATTTTTTAAAGGAGACAATCAAAAAATAATGCACTTGTGCACGATGGTGGGAAGTCCAGAAGCTGAGACATCTGGCTCAGAACACAAAAAGGATACTCTCTGGAAGGGTCGCCAAGCCCCATCACCCATTCTTGGGCTTTCTAAACAGCACCTAGAGAATTCTCACCTTGCTATTTATATTCCATGGAGGCCGGTGAGGAGGCCCTTTTCACATCCTGTCAGTCCCAAGCCAACAAGAGGAAGGTTGGTACATAGGAGACAAGAGGTTCAAAGTGACATTTCTAAATATCCACCATGGCCATCCTGTACACACGGGCCGAAGGCCTGCAAACCAAGGGAGACGGGCAGTGCTGACCCTGACCCCTGCCCTTGCCCCCACTGCGCTGTCAGCCGTGGTCACCCCCGATACAGCCTGTTCTGGAAAGGATTCGGGGACCTGGTTTGGTTGCCCAAGCCAGTAACCTGGGGGTCACAGTTTTACTTCTCTCTTCCTCCCTTCCTTCTCACCCAAAACTCAATTTTTGTCCATTTTTTTCTTTCAAACATCTTGAGTCTGTCTTTTTTTTTTTTACCTTCTCCTCACGGTTACACCTTGATTCAGGCCTCCATCGTGTCTTGCCTGGACTATATGGCCGCTTTCCGGCCTCCTCTCCAAACCACTCTCCCTCGACTTCAGCCCAAGCCGACTTTATAAAAGGCAAGCTGGGTGGCGTCACTCCCCTCCTTCAAAACTTTCGATGGCTTCTCACCGCTTTTAGGATGCAGTCCAAAATCCTTAAGATAGTCCACAATGCTCTTGCCCTGCTTACATTTCCAGCTCTTCGCTGACCTACGGCTGCCTGTATTTCATGTCTTCAAATTTGTCCAGACTGGTCTTACTTTAATTCTTCAAACACACCATGCACCTCCCCGCCCACCCCACCCTGCTGCACACACACACACACACACACATTGCCAGGCTCACAGTGGTGTCCCAGTCCCCCTGGCCATCCCTCTGCGAAGAGGAGTCACCCCTCCTCCCTCGACCCTACACCTGGAGGCTCCGGGAGGGCAGGGTTCAGCTTCCACTAACCATGTCAACCCCCTTCCCAGCGTCCCCAGCCAGGGACGCTGTTCGCAGACACGTGAGGCCACACAGCCCTCTCGGGCTGAGATTTCTCCTCTGAAAGCGAGACAGTACAACCCTCCCACTGCTTAGAACATTTAAATTTTTAAAATGCAGGTAAAGCATTTCCCACAGTACCTAGCATACCACCCGTGCTCAGGAAATGTTGGCTCTGAATATCACTTGCTTAATACGTATGTGTGGGCAGAGGAAGGAGAACAGGGATGGAGGGAAGGCGGGGCGGACAGGGTGCAATGCAGCTATCCTAGCTCATTTCCCCACTTCACAAACACCCCAAGGCAGATGCCCTTGACCTCTGTTCCGGGGACAATCCTTCCCTGGCCTCATTTCTCAGAGCAGCTGTGTGGGAGGCCCTGACGTGGGGTATTGGGTCAAACATCAGCACCTACTGCCAAGAGCGGGGGTCAGGGCGAGACAAGCTCATCCTGAACACCGTGGCCGGCGGGGAACAGCGGGTCCCCTCCGGAGGAACATCCTCCCCTCTCCTCACACCCTGGAGGGTTTGCTCTGTCCTTGGCCTGTCAGTTCCCAGATCTGATGAGCAGTCACAGGAAGGAACAGAGAGAGCCTGGCCTCCTCGTCAGGGGGACTGTGTACCTGATAAATTGCAGTTTTATGACAAAATTCATGACACTGAGAGGCCGGGGAGCCAAAGATGTGGGCTGGGTCTGTAAGGGGAAATTAATTCCAGAGTTTTCAGATCAGCCCCGTGGACTGGCCTCTCCTCCCACGTGCTCGGATGACAGGACTGCGGCCAGCAGAAGGGACGCGGTCAGGGCGGGGGACTGGAGGTTGGTGAGGGGAGAGGGGCCAAGAGGGGCTGATCCCACGACTGGGTCAGAGGCGACCTGACAGCTCTTCAGAGAAATGATGTCTTTGTGGGTGCTTTGCTCCCAGGGCCCACGACCCAGGGGCCCTGGACAGAGACGTGCCGAAGGGGGTCGAGCACAGCGCACTCAACAGTAAGGACCCCCATGAGGTGAAAAAAGAGAAACAGACACTGGACAAAAGGCAGACACTTCCATTAACGTCCTATTAAACCACCGCAAACGGAAGTAGCCTTCAGTCGTGTAAAGGTCTATTAATGAAGGCATTTTCCTGGGTGGACAGTGAAGGACGGTCACCCCGGTGGTGGCACCTCTCACCTCCAGGGGCTGTCAGAACCGGCTTCGAGCCCAGGCTGGGCTGCAGTTCCTCAGACCCCCCGCCCTGGAGGAAAGGGGGGTAAAATCTCCGCACCCTGGTCCTCTACCCAGAAACCACAGAAGGACCCACTCCCCTGCCCCAGGACACAGACACAATCTGAGTTCCCCGCTGGGTCCTCGGACTGTGTCACTTCTGATCCTCACACCCAGCACGCCGACCAGCCACTCCGAGTACCCCGGGTGCCTGCGGGACCCCGGGCCTTGCACAGGCTGTCTCCTCAGGCTGGAACAGCGCCTTTTCCCTGCCTGACCAGCATCTTCCACTCAGTTTCCAAGATCCTGTCCCCAGGTCACCACTCCCCAAGTCCCAGGGGACCTGGCAGAGCTGTTAGAACAACTTACTGTCTCCCAGGCACTTGACTTTAGCCTCTGGAACTGGAGGAAGTCAGAGAAACAAAGATGACTTACATATGAGTGTGTTGGGGGTGCACACTCACACACATGTATTATAGAGAAGCAATAGTTTCTGGAGGGTAACCCACAGTCGCTCCAACAACAATGACGGTACATGATGACGTCACCACATTGTTAAGTAGGCCCTCGGTAAGTGACTGCCGCACAAGGACACGCTGCTCCAAAGGGGGTGATGGGAGTAGGTGGGGGAGGGGAGGACCCAAAGAATCACGTGGGCACGGCCCTGCACTCACCGGGTGGTCTGCGTCCAGCTCCGCTCCGTAGCTGAGAATCTGGTTAGCGAATCGGTCCAGATCTTGAATGGTTCTCGGGAACCAGGGCACTGCAACACAGAGAGGACAAAGTTCTGAGCGGCAGGTCCGCAGGACACGGCGGGAGACGCAGCCCAGGGCAGAGGCGCGTCATCAGCCCTTACTCACTAGTCAACGGTGGGGAAAGTTAAGGCTCCTGATAACCACCGAATTGCCTATGCAAACATGAAATCCCATTTTCCTGGAAAACTAATTTTATTTTTTAGTTCAGCTTCGTCGAGGTGTAACTGACAAAGTTGTAAGATATTTAAAGTGTCCATGATTGTGATTTGATATCCACAAACATCGTGAAAGCATTCCCCCCACCATGTGCTAATTCACACATCTGTCATCTCACACACATTTCCCTTTTTGGAATGGGGAGGGGATAAGAACATTTGAGTTCTACTCTCTGAGCTCATTTCAATTATACAATGCAGCGTTACTAACGATAATCACCACGTTGCACGTTAAATCCTCAAACCCTACTCACCGTACAAACTGAAAGGCTGTGCCCTTCTACCTTCTCCATATTTCCCCCTCCCCCAGCCCCTGACAACTACTTGTCTACTCTCTATCTCTATGAGTTTAATTTTTTTCAGGGTCCATGCATAAGTGATACCATGCAGTATTTGTCTCTGGCTTATTTCACTTAGCACCTTGGGAACCAATTTTAAAACACGTTCACAAACTCATTCTCTTTCCTGGAGATTTTCTCCGAATTATCCAAAAATTCATCTCCCTCTCACCCGTCATGGGAGAGTGGAGTCATTTTTTATTTTTTTTTTTTTTTAGCAGCAGAATATTACATGCAACCCCAGAAGATAAATCAGATAAAAACCAGAGCTGTTCTATTGTCAGCAAGGATGAGTCCACGTGACCCCCTCTTCCTATCACGTGTCTCCCCCCAAAGGCCCCCAGGCATCCTGGCAGAATCTTTTGATGCCAAAGCTGACTTGAAAGCCACTGGCGAAGTGAGTGGAGTCAGGTAGCAGGTGCCCGGAAGAACCCAAAGAATCCATGGGCTTGAGTGCTTTTGGAGCAGCTCAGCAACGGATGAGGTGGGGTCTGAGATGTGGGGCCTACAGATACTGGGCCCCACCTAGAGAAGGGCCCTGGGGGCGGGAGAGCAGGTGGTGGCCCCCGAATGCCTGTGGCCTACAGGAAAGAAGACACCCTGGGGGTAAAATTGTTCCAGGAAGGAACAGAGACTAGAACATTTTGGACTGTAAGGTCCCTAAGGGCAGGGGCCATGAGTGCACTGTAGTTCCAGGTGCACAGAAGGAGGAGAGGAGGGAGGGAGAAAAGAAAAAGGAAGGAAAGGAGGAGGGAGGACGGGAGGGAGGGAGAGTGGGAGGGAGGGAGGGAGGGAGACTGGGAGGGAGGGAGGGAAGGAGAAAAGAAAAAAGGAAGGAAGGGAGGTAGGAAGGAAGAGAGGAAGGGAGTCTGGTCGTGTTAACATGTAAGGCATTAACAACTAACCATCATGCACAGCGTCAGCTCTGGATTAGTTGCCGTTTCTGAAGAATCCCCAAAATTAGGAAAGGATTATGACTCCAATTATACAGATGAGAAACGGAGGCTCTGAAAGCCTACATAACTTCTAAGACCACACAGGAAATAAGAAAGTGGTAGATCCAGAAAACATTGGAGAGCAAAAGTAGACATGGGGGCGGGGCATGTCAAGTGAGCCCACAGCACCCTTCACTATCCTGAAAAGAAGAGTTAGGAAAAGATGCTGAACTTGCAGTCAGCCAGGCGTGGCTTCAAATCCAGGTTCCTCATCCTCTCTGTGCCTCGGTTCTCACGGGAAAAACAGGAATAATAGCAACAACAATAGGAAGAATAGCAAACATTTTTGGAGGCCTTACCATGTGCTTGGCACTGTGCTTAGCATTTTAGGTGGAATACCTCTTTAAATATGTGAATTGCTGTGAGGAGTAAATGAGAATTTAGGCAAAGGGCACAGCCCAGTGTCTGGCCCATAAAAGGTATCTTTCTGTCACTGGCAGATTATTACTGATTCTGGCCCAAAGGCTCAGGTGGAACAGGAAAGAACATGTGTGCCATCTAGTGGCCATACATGGGAAATGTCATCTATGATCTAGTCATGGGAGCGAGCACCAGGCAAGAACCAGCCACCAAAAACAAGATCGTTATATTGACAGTATTAATAAAGATTCACTTAGAACCTTGTTTCCATAGGTCTGAGGTGCTAAGCTCTCTACTGTCTATGTGAGTAATAAAACTAATACTGAGTGCTGTTCTAAATATTCTACCTATGAGGTGGGTACTATTGGACTCCCCATATTACAAATGAAGAAACTAAGGCACAGAGAGGTTGAGTGGCAAACCCGAGCACACACTGCTAGAAAACAGCAGGGTCAGGGTTCTAACTCAGGCCTGGCTGACTCTGATCTCAGTCTTGACTGCGAATCGGTCCCACCACTTTGGGGATGGTGCAGAGCACGTGGGTCTGGGGGGCTAGCGCTGGGGCCGGACCGCCTGGCTGTCTCTGCAGCTTCGCGTCTGGAGGTTTCCGCGCCCCTGAAGCCCAGCCCACTTCTCCAGACCGGCTCGCTATGATACCAGTAACAGGAATGGACGTGGTAGTGGTAGTTCAGGCTATTGCTTGTATACCACGTGCTGCGTGCCGGGCACTGTCCTGAACCGTTCCATGCATTGCATCACCCAGTCGACATGGCAGCTCCATGCTACAGGTGATATTATTATCGCCGCTTTACGGATGGACTGAGTAATAGAGAGCGCACGTCTCTTCACAGCCTCCTGGGGGCCAGCTGCCAGATGACTCCGCCCCACACTCCGCTCACCTAGCGTGGAACCTGGCTTCCCACTTCATCACCCGAACTTCCACTCACACTTTCCTTTCTTCTCGAGTCCAGCAAGATTAACAGACTTTCCAATCTTGGACCTCAGTTTACCTCTCCACAAAATGTGGAGCGTTAATCCCTTTGGGCTTTTCATATTCTGAGACCTGCGGAATGCCTGTGAAGGGCTGAGCCTGGCCAAGACACATGAAATATAGTTCCAGTTCAATCAGTGTGTCAACCTCGCTTGTTTCTGAAAGTATAGTCACTCCATTTGTTCGGTTCCCGAATTTCATTGCCTCTACCATTTTCCCTTCTCCTCTCACCAAAGAAACAGGGTTCTCACTCCACAGATGGAAGCTGGGCGTGTTGACTGTTTCCCAACCGAACGCCAGAGGGCAGCAGAACCAGTAAATTTTCAGCTTGGTGTACGTGCTGGCTGTTTCTCATCTGAACGCCAGAGGGCAGCAGAACCAGCATATTTTTCAGCTCTGGGTTCCTTTATCTGTTTTTGTTTGTTTTATTTTGGTTTGGTTTGGTTTTTGTCCTGCAAAGGGAAACCATTAGTCGGGTAACGACTTAGCTCAGATTCTTGGTGGGAAAAAGAAAAACTGGTGAACTTGAGAAGTTTGCAAAGACTTACAGGATTCAAGTGTTGGCAAAGCTGAGAGTATAGCCTGTGTTATCATCAGGGTAGAAAGAGGACCCAAGCCAAGCCTAATGAGTAAGAAGCATTCACCAGCTGTCACCTTGGGGAGCAGAGACAAGGCTTAAGGAAATGACACCTAGGAGAGGAAGGCTCTGGGGGTTGGGAATGCAGTATGGAGGGCCTGACATGCCTCTCTTTGTGAGGAATAGACAGACCGGGGCAGGGCCGTAAAGCAAGCAGTGTGGGGCCGCCAAGCGCTCAAGGGCGGAGACTGCAGAGGACCCCGGGCAGAATGCGGCTCAAGCCCTTCTGTGTGTCTACGCTTTGTACTGCTTGACGGGTGTGCACACGCTGCAGCGGAAGCTGCAGGTCTGTGTTCACGTTTTCCCTCTCCCACCCAAAAACTGTGTGACTCTGAGCACGGACTTGATGCCTGAGCCTCTGGCTTCTCATCTGTGAAATGGGTGGGTGAGGCAGCCGATCGCTCACTGGCCTCCTGGGCTGGGGCGAGAAGCAACCAACGCACAGTAGGTCAATCTGTGTCATCATTACACTTGAACCACACATGCACGCACACACAAACACAGACACCTGTCTAGGTAAGTAAGGTCACACAGGTGGCAGGACTGGAGCTCACACCTGTGTCCCCCTCCTCTACAACTGGGGTCTTCCAAGTTTCCCAGCCACAAAAAAATGACAGCTACATTTTTTGGAGTTATATTTTTTGGACAGCTTACAGTACACCCAATCCTGTACTAAGCACTTTTTACTTCCACTGTCTGCTTTAGTTCTCAAAGAAATCCTAGGCAGTATGATTACCACTTCCGCTTTACTGATAGCCAACCGAGGCTCAAAGAGATGAAAGGACTTGCTCAAGATCACGAGGCTCACCAAGCTGGACTTAGAACTCTGCAGTTTGGACACTTACCCGCTCTGCTGGGCTGGCTTAGAATAAGGTAGGGGGTGTGTGTGGGGGGGGGGGGTCCTGGATTTGAGATTCCTGCTCTCCCACCAGCAAAGGGAAAGGAGGGAGCAAACTAAACCAGGAGTCTGAAGGCTCTTGAGGATAACCCCTAGGATGGCCCTGGGTCTTCCCACCTTTCATGCCAGGCCTCCCTGGATTTAGGGGTGGTGACTGTTTGGTATCTGAGTCCTCAGCTCCTCACACACACCTTTGCATTTTCTCCTCTTCAGTGAAGGTCACAGGCCTCTCTCCCCACCCAGTCTCACTCACAATGCTGGGAACCCAGTGACCCAGGCCTCTGTTTTGAAAAGTTAAATCAGATTAGTTCATTAATGACCTTTGCAAATACCTCAGTGGTGGGCTGGCCTCCGTGAGCCCCTCCGTGGCCTTGCGGGCTGCTGGGCTCAGTGGTTAATGAATGACTTGGGCAGCATGGTGATACAGAGGCCCTCTGTGAAGCCAGAGGCTCCCCGGGGGTGGGGGGCAGATCGTTAATGAATATTGATTTGGTTCCAAGGGAAGCAACCCGCAGGAGAGCTGGCCCTGGACACCCACGTTGCTGTCTCATTAGGTCGGGGTCAACAGCTCAACTCAGACCAAGGGGCGGCTGGCTTGGGATGCTCCTGAGCAGAAGGGCCCCACCGGCCTGGCTGGAGCCTGCTTCCAGGCCAGCGGGTCAGAGCAGGCCTCTTAAATTTATAGCAGTTCAGGCTGAGTCCCATCTAACCCTTTCCCTCCACCAGGCTCTCAGCAGCCCCAGGGTTTAGCTGGAGAGGCACCCAGGCTTGCCCCAGACTTCTGCCTCCAGCCTGTCTCGGGAGAGCAATAAATCCTCCATTTCTTTGACCCAGAATAGAAGGATGCTGTCACCCGCTCCTCCCCGGCTCCTGGGTGTCTCTCCTCCCAGGCAATGGCCTCCAGCCCCCAAGGAAAGCAGTGCTGTGCTCATCTCGTCTCCCCTGGGAGAGAAGGGGCGGCGTGCCTGCCTCCTGCAGAATGAGGGCATCGGATGGTTCTATTTTCCTCTTTTAAGGAGCACCTATTTTCTTTCTAGAGAAGAGACGCTCTTCAGGAGAGTCTGGGCACCCCGAAGGCCGATGATGCCCAGCTCTTCCCCTCCTCCTCCCGGAGGGCAGGGCGAGGCCGGGGAGGTGGCTCAGCGCCTGCTCCTATCGCTGGCGGGCGTGGCAGGCAAAGCACTTGCTCTCGGTCTGCCCACATGTTAAAATGAGAATGGGAAGCAGGTGAATAAAGGGGATCCAGTCACGAAGCACGGAGTAAAACTGTGTTGAAATAAATGAATGGAATGAGTAAATGCATATCAATGAAATAATGAATAATTTTTTTAAAAGACCTGCTAGGTCATTTATTCCAATCACCAATCTAACCTGGGACTGTCCTCCCAATGCCCTTTTTAAAATGTCAGTATGGTAGAAGCATGTTGACACCGAATTCTGTGTTCTGAGCACTCACATTGCACTGAGGCCTAATAACCTGCCACTTACAGCAGCTGGACTTGTGATCACCCTGCACTGGGTCAAACAGAGGGCATGCGAAGCCCCTTCCGGAGAATGCCCGTCTCCCTCCGGGAGCCGTTCCCGGGTCCCGCTGGCTTCAGAGGGCCCAGCCCAGGCCTAAGGATTAAGAGAAGGACTTCACCAGCTATCACCTTGAAGATCAGGGACAAGGCTTAAGGAAATGAGACCCAAGAGAGGCAAGTTCTGGGTGTTGGGGGAGATGGGACCTATTGAAACAAAAGTCCCAGTCCAGCTGCCAGGGCTCACGACAACATCAGCACCTCCGACAAGCACCCAGGCCGACTGCAGGAGGCAGCCTGGAAACTCAGATCCATGGACATCCACGGACGGCCCTGAAAGGCACACGGGGGGCCAAGGGAAGTGCCCGGGGGAGTTCTGGAGCTGAGAAGGGGGCAAAGGAAAGAAGGGACACAGAACAGAGGAGCAGAGGAAGGGAGAGAAAAAAGGGGGGCCCGGGTGGTGGGAACGGGGACAGCCTCAAACATCTGAAAGCTCCCTGCTGGCCTTAAGCAGCTTCTCTGTCAAGATTCTCATCATCCCTTTGGGAGTCAAGACAGCTTTGACAGCCTTCTCTCTTAACAATCTGCATGCACACACATGGGTGTCATTTTGCCCAAAATTCAGAGTCTTTTCAGATTCCTCCCAGGAACCCTATCCTTCCACTCCCAACAAGTGATCTGAAACTTCAGCCTTACCATTGTTCCGCTCTTCGCTCTTCGGGGCAGCAATACTGAAGCAGAAAAGAGAAAACTCCCAGAGGGCTGGGAGTGGGGAGAGGTGTCGGAGAGGAGAGAAACGAGTATAACGATGTTGCTTTCTCTTCTCACAATGATTTTCTCCCTTACACTGTTGGTTCGTGAATTGACCCAAATAAAAAAGACAAATAAAAATCCTAGTTGCCCCAAGGCTAGGTAGAAAAGTAGATAGGTAGATAGATAGACAGATAGATAGATATAATAAATAAATAACCCTTCTGCCTCCACAAAGCAATCTGGATTCCCTTTGCTTCCACGCCAGGACCATTACAATCACCACAATTTGAACACACCCCACTAAATGCTTTTGGAAAATAACTCCCCACTGGTCATTTTCTCCAAAGGTGATGACCCTATACTTCTGTCTAGCCAAGCTATGTGGTCCGTCTGTTTCTCCTGGCTGCAATCTGTCTCCTTACAGGAATTTTCCACCCCCCTCCAAATGCAATGTCATGCAGAAAACTCAAAGGGGAAGGTAAAAGGATTAGGAGATGGATCGATGGCAGATATTAATGCTCTTTTATGTTGGGTTGAAGAAGGATTTGAGGTCATCAGGAGAGAGGGTAGCAGGAGAATAGACCTCAAGTATTCAAAAGACTCTCTGGATTAAAATCCTATTAAACTCACACCACTTTCTCCAGGAGGCATTTTAGGAGGTTGGGGTTTATTTTTAACTTGTCACTGTAATTAACCTTCCCTTAAGCTGTTTTGGGTGGGGAATTTTTTAGCAATTAAGAAACTGAAAAGTTTCATTTTCTATCATTCACATGGCCCTTTGAATGGTTTAAAAACTAGAGTGACAAGTGGTTTAGCCTCACTGACTCGAGGGGTTCAGATCTCCCACTTCATCCTGCTGTGGGAGCGGAGCCCCTCCCCAGAAAGGGCATTTAGTGGAGTGAAAAGAATCAAAGGTTCCGATCTACCATGATGCCTTCCTTCCTCTGATCACCCTCCCACTGAGCTCTACAGACAGAGCCACTCAGCAACGGTGATGCTTTGCCCTAGAAAAGATCTGTTTCTGGGCCCTGACTTCTTCACAGAAACCACCCAGATGCCCGAAGGGCCTGTCTTTCTCCGCAGGGGCAAGGTTCTGTGGTTTCCACGTCACCGGCATCCCTCATAGCCATTCTATTAGGAGGAGTCAAGGTCGGAAACTGTGTCAGGTAGGGGCAGCCAGGATGGGGTGGGGTGACCGAGCATCCGTACTAATAAGGGTCCCCAAACCCTTATTTTAAATGGTTAGTCTGAGCAGTTTTTCCTCCATTAGGCAGAATGCCAACTCAACTTCAAATCTCAATGCCCTGCCATTTTGAGCCCTGCAAGGGAATCGAACCTGTGCTATGTTCAGCCTCCGATAAGCCCAACGCTGACGATATGATTCCTCTGTGTGAAAACATAGGGTTTTTTTTTTTCACTTCTCTAAAAATTTTGTTTTATTTTTAGAGTGGGAGGGAGAAAGAGAGGAAGAGAAACATTGATGTGAGAGAGAAACATTGGCCAGGTTGCCTCTCATAAGCACCCTGACCGGGGACCAAACCAGCAACTGAGGCATGCGCCTCTACCGGGAATCGAACCTGGTAACCTGTCACTTTATGAGATGACACCAACCAAATGAGCCACAGCAGCCAGGATGGCTTTTTCATTTTTACACTCGCTGGGTGCTCAAGCGAAACAGTGGAGAAGAGGCCAAATTCCAGCAGCTGTGTCTCCACGGCAGCACCTGCCCCTCAACTGTATCCACCTGGGTGGAAGCCTGTGTGCCTCTTAAGGACAGGCAGTGGGCGCCCCTCTCTCACCCCAGCTCCCAGCGCGGTGCCTGGCCCAAAGCATCCCTCGACACAGGCTCATCCAGCATCGCGCAGAATCCACTCCCTGCCTGAAGGCAAGTCACGGCCTCTGTTTTTTACAATAAAAAATGAAGGAGTCTGTTGGGCTGCATGAACTCTGAGGTCATTTTCTAGTTCTCAGAATCCCTGAAAACGTAGTTGTGTGCAGGCTGGCGTTCCGTGGTTCCTGTGCTCGGGCCGTTATTTATGCAATCGTGATAATGGTCCAAAGAGAGGACCTCTATTAAGCCCTTGCACACGCTCTGCACTGTTCTCAATGCTCCACTGCTGTTACTTCATTAATCCTACGAGCCAGAGACACTTGTTACTCCCATGCAATGCATACACTGGGAGATTGTAAAGGTCAGCAATTTGCCCAAAGTTACACTAACTATGGTGCGCCCTGGTTTCAAAGTCTGGGCTCCTAACTATTCTTCCACCGCCCATTAAGAACCTCCTCTCTGAGCCTCCAGTTCAGGCTGCCAGACCTTCATCTGATCTACATACATCTTCCCTGGCTCCCCAAGGGGCCATGGGCCTGCCTGTCAATTGCTTTGATTTCCTACCCCAGGGCCCCAGCTGGCCAGGCCTCCACCTGCTCCAAGCAGAGGCAGAGCTTGGCCCCGCGTCCAGCAGGGCCTTTGTCCTGAGACCCTGCAGCTCCTGTGGGGAGCAGGTGGCCGGAAAAGCAAAAGAAGACCATCATCCGGAAGCAGCTTGGAAGGTGGAAGCGGGGCAGGCAGACAGGGTTGATCTGAGGAGGAATTCCAAGTGCCCGCCCGCAGTGACCTGAGCCCACGAGCGTGGCGGCACGCTCTCGGCAGGGGCAGGGTCAGGGTCCTGGGTGGACTTTCTTGTCTGCGTGATGGCCGCAGGAGGACGAGGGCAGAAAAAGAAGCGAGATCTCCCAGGAAGGCCTTGGAGGTATCTCTTACTAACTGTTTCAACAGCTTGTGCTAAGAGGTGGGTCTTGCCTCGTTTTAAAGCATCTCCTCCACCTATGAAAACGCTACTTTCAGCTATGGAGCCTGAAATCCTCTTGACCTAAAGTCTTTAGTGTTTTTACAAAAAAAAAAAAAAAACACAAAACCAACTTTGATTTTGTAACAAAACAATGTTTAAATTATTTAGGAAAAAATATTTCATCAGCAATGGCTCTCTTAAGTATTCATTCAAATAAGCTGAAAACTCAGGTTCACACAAAAACCTGCATGTGAATGTTTCGGCAGCATGATTTGTAATCACCACAATTTGGAAGCAACCAAAATGTCCTTCAACAGGAGAATGGATAAACGAATTGTGGTACATCCATACAATGGAACATTATTCAGTGCTAAAAGGAAATGAGCTATTGAGCTATTGAGTCACAAAAAGACATGGAAGTGAAAGAAACAAGTCCAGCCCTGGCTGGTGTGGCTCAGTGGTTGAGTGCTCACCTGTGAATCAAAAGGTTGCTGGTTCAATTCCCAGTCAGGGCACATGCCTGGATTGTGGGCCAGGTCCCCCCCAGTAGGGGATGCACAAGAGACAACTACCCATTGATGTTTCTCTCTTTCTCTTTCTCTCTCCCTTCCCCTCACTAGTAAAATAAAATATAAAATAAAATAAAATAAAGAAACCAGTCTAAAAAAGCTACATACCCTGATTCCAATGATATTACATTTTGGAAAAGTCAAAACCATGAAGACAGTAAAAAGATAAGTGGTTGCAAGAGGGACCAAGTAAGGAAGAGACATCAATCAGTGGAGCCTGGGGCATCAGGGAGGCAGCCGAACCACCTACGTGAGGCTGTAATGATGCATACGTGATATTATCCATCATTGTCAATCACCATGTCATTACCCACATTTATCAAAACCAAAAAAAACATACAGTACAAAGCATGATCTCTAATGCAAACAATGGACTTCAGTTAATCATAATGTAACACTATGGCTCGTCAATCATAAAAAATGTAGCAAACTAATGCAGAATGTTAATAACAGGAGAAATTGGGGTGGGGTAGGGGGAGGAAGAAAAAGGGCATGTGGGAACTCTCTATACTTTCTGTACAATTTGTTCTGTAAGCCTGAACCGCTTTTACAAATAAAAAGTTTATTAAAATTTATTTATTATTAAAATTTATTAAAATTTATTTAAAGTTTATTAAAAGCTTATCTGAATATACTTTGCATCCTAAAAAAGCTATCACTTTGTTCCTCTGTATTCATTTTAGGATAATCATAATAGTAACAACAACCACATACTATCATTTCTCCAGTCTAAGCACTGTTTATGCATGATCTCATGTAACCCTCACAAAAACCCTATGAGAAATTGAGGTCAGAGCAGGTACAAGGACTTGTCAGGGGTCTCAAAGTCATTAAGTAGAAGAGGTAGGACTTGAACTGAAGTCTGTCCAACCCCAACCCACTTACAATGCCTGCACTGCATTGCCCCCCATCGCAGCCTTCCTGTTCAGGAGACATCAACGGGAAGCATTTCAGCAGCTCCGTAAGGAAGCACAGAGAGCAAGTCTTCACAACTCCTTGATTTAATCATTCACTCCCAAATATTTGCTCAGCGCTTTCATGCCACACAGGGGGCTAAACTCCAAGGACATGTATATAAAAGACTGCCCTTGCCTATAAGACACTCATAATGTGGTGGCAGAGATGGACAGAGAGGTGGCCAATGACACTGGAAGCACCAGGACAAGGGGGCAGGCCACCTCCAGCCACGGAGCGGACGAACTACGAGAAGAATGTGTGAACAGCCTCTGGCTGGAGTGGAGATAAGCACGGACTCTGTCTCGAAGTTGAATCTACATAGAAAGCACCCTGGACACCCTAACCATCCCGCCTCTGGAGGTAGGAGGTCGGGAGCATGACAACCCAAGAAGGAAAAGTATATAAAAATTGCAGCAACAGAACAATAACAACTAGTAGGAGAAATAGCTATCCTGAGGAAGGAGGAAAAAAGCTAACATTTGTTAAATGTCTACAGTATGCCCAGCACTCGTCTAGGTGTCTAACCTGCATCCTCTCTCCTAATCCCCCACTGATCTTCCAGGGCGGGTATTCTTTTGGCCACTATTTTGTAAACAGCATGTAGAGTGGCCCGGGATGCAAAATTCCTCTCCTGCTTACCTGTGTCTTTCTTCTTGTCTCGAGAAAGTTCATGCACCGTGACGCCGATCTCGTGTTTCAAGATCTTGATGATGCTGGACAGAGTAGGCACGCTGCCTTTATCCAGGTTGGTAAAGAATTCATACTCATCTTTCTTTAAACGGGAAGGTCTTGATTCAATGTGGGTCAGATTTATATCATTCTCCTAGGAAACAGAATTGGACGTGTGAAGGGGATAGTCATTGGCATTAACACAGACCAAACACGCAAAAACAGAGCAAAACTCATAGCACACGAAATGCAGACAGATGAGAAATAGGATTTTTTAAACTGATAAGAACAGATACTACACTTGATCTTAGCCAAAAGGTCGAGAAGCGATAGAGGAATAGGATTTTTTAAATTAGAGTAGAAGAAAGTTCTTAAAGTTATGCAAATTTTTTAACTTGTTATTTTTTCCTTTATTTTTATTGTTCACACTATTACAGATGTCCCCGGTGTCCCCTCCCCCCCACTTTGCCCACCTCCACTTTATTTTTTTTTCAAATCCCAATAACACATGGCGAGAGGTGGGGACACAGCTCCAATGCCGCCGAATTTCACCGCATGGGAAACAGCCGAATGCCAGAGCTACAAGAGCAAAATGTTGATCTGGACACTATGTCCAGGACAGCGTGTGCCAAAAGTATTTACACAGGGGGAAAAAACCCTTTTCCAAGTGAAACTCCATGGAGTCCGAATAATAATATCTCAACAAATAAATACATAGCAACAACAGATTTCTGCTTGAAAAGGGTCCACGGGAGTCAAGCTCACTGGATTTAAATCCAGGTTCTGAACTGTGTGGGCGATGAGACCTGCCACAATTTACCTTCACGCTCCTAACCTTTGTTTCCCCATCTCTAATTTGGTGATGACAGTGACAGCTGCCTCAGACATTTTTGGGGAACACGGAATGAAGTGACACAAGTACACTTCCAGGTACATGATAAGTGCTCAGTAAAAATTATTTAGTATAATTACTGCTTATATTTTTGCATAATTACTTTTATTCAAATACGCAACCAGTGTGTACATAGCATCTACCAGGTACCGATTACTCTTCTGGGTGGTTGGGATCCATCAGTGAACAAAACAAAGATACTTCCCTTTATAAAAGCTCACATTCAAGCTGTAGGGAAATAAACAACAAATGTAAAAGAGAACTAATTTCTATATTACTTTATAATGATGAGGGCTAAAGCGAAAACAGGGTGGGCACACCCTGTTTGAGGCCTTGTTGAGAAGGACACAGCTGTGTACTGGCTGCTTTTACTAAATGCCACAAAAATAATAACTGCTTTCTGCACCTACTTATATTCAATGTCTTTAGCTGGTGATATTTTAGCTATCCTGGGTTTGTCGTTAAAAGACTCATTTACTTAAATTGATCTTCAAATTTCAATGCATGGCAAGGCATCCGCTACTCTATCAGAAAGTCTGTGATTTCACTGGCAGTGCTGTTCGTTGTGAAGAAAACCAAGGCGCACCCTCCACCCTTTGCTAAAATAACCAAATAACCAGGGTTACCCCAAACATTTAAACAGACAAAATATACCCTGGAAAAATAACGTTTACATTGAATAGCTCAATGATTTTAAAGAATGAAAATTTACCAACTTTGTAGTTCAAGAAGTATATTTTTTTCCCTTGATGGTTAGTGGTATGTGGGTGACAAGAACATGATAATTACAGTATTATGATTGTCACTTCGCAGTTTAGAATTATTTTCTGTGATCTTCCCAACAACCATTTGAGAAAGTTAAAAGAGATGTAAAGAAAAAAAATGAAATCAGAGATGAAGGGGATTTGCCAAAAATGATAGGAGACAGGGGCCCAGTGTTTTGCGACTCCGGAGTCATTGTGATGGAGTCGTTACTGGTGGCAGCCACTGCAGGGAGCTCAGTCCTGACAGTGACACCAGGTTACCTGCCATGAGGACACAGACTAGAGAGTGAGACGGTAGAGGGGGGAGGCCAGAGACATAGTGGCTGTTCTGAAGCTTTTTAAGCAAAGAAAGGTAACTTCCGAAACAAAGCGAAGAATCACCATTTTTGGCTCAGAAGGAAAGAGAGAGGGCAAGTGAGTTCCACCTCCTATTTACATAAGTTGAAACTTCAAAAGAAGAAGGAACCGATTTCTGCCTTGTGGAGGCCAGAGAAAACAGCCAGGCCAAGAGCCAGGCCTAAGCCGCACCTCTGGCAAACAGTGCTGAGGGAAGGGGCAGGTTAGTGGGGGAGGAGGTGGAAGGGGGAGGAAGGGCTGGAAGGCTGACCATAGGCTGAGTGATCACCACCCACACTCCACCCCTGCGAACAGCACTCCTTTGGGGAAAAGCCACAAAACGATTTATACCCCCAAACTCAGTTTTTACTATTCTAGAGACCTATCGTCCAGGGAAAGTTTTTAACCAAAATTTGTAAACTAAATTTCCACTTTAGAGGAATGGTTAGAGAGACTGGAGTATAATCACTCAGTGGAGATGACGCATCTATGAAAAAGCAACAACACCTTCCGTAAAATAAAGTGTCATTGATCGTTGCAAGACAGGTCAGCAGAGGTGGCCTCTCGATAATGGGCCTGGAGGTGATTTTGTTTCCTTCTTTCTTTTGTCATTTTTATCATGGTCCAACTTTTCTAAAACAACATTTATAGGTTTCATAATGAAAAATTCACTTTATGTCTTATAGGGTTATAATGACAAGCCTTTGGAAAAATACTTATGATGGATATAGGTATGTGATAATTAAAACATTTTTATAATTAAAATTAAATAATTAAAAATTTATTTATTAAAACTTTTAAAAGTATGCCCAGGCAATAAATAAATAAATAGATAGATAAATGAAATGCATCAGAATGAGTTATGACACGACTATGCATAACTTCTATTTATTTCCCAAAAGTCTTATTCTGTTAGCCATATAATGAAAAGAAAAATATATCTCTTAAATTGAGAGAAGTTTCTGGCTAAGAGCACACAGCCTAGTTCTTTGAACTATTTCTTTCCCATTTGAATCAAGTTGTTAGTAACTAACTCTCTAGTTTGGCATGTAATTCCTGGGTTGAAGTTTTTCCACCTGATCAATATGGATACTTAGATAATTTTGGTTGCTAAGCATGGCTTAGAAATGAACCTCCAAATCTGATTACAATCATAATTACCTTTTAGCAAATAATTTTTTTATTTTTAATCAAGGGCTCTATACCTGTTTATGCATTGACCCCTGCACACTGACCACCCCTTTGGGGAGGGATAAAGAAAGAACTTTCTGTTACTCTACATGGACATCTGGGTGGAGGTAAGAAATGGTTAGACTCAAATATTTTAAAGACAATTTCATGATCTGTCCAATAGTTAATTTATACATAAAAGAGAGCAGTGTAATACTTGATTAAGCAGGACCCTGGAGCAGAAAGTGTGGGTCCCACAGAACAGCAAAGTGATATGCATAGTTTATATTAATAGAGATTGACTAGAAACCCCATTCTGTTCCCAACCTTGAGGAAAATCTTTCTAAGGGAAATTGGCCACAAGCGGACAAAACTATGAAAACACAGAATTCACAATGGTGAAAAAGAGATTTGTGCTTCTGGATCTTTCCTTGACCTCAAACTCAGGGCCCCTTCCTCTCCTCCTCCATTCCATTTCTTGAGAAAGAGCACAGTGAAAAGACCATGGGCTTTGGGACAATCTGAGTCCAAATTCTGGTTCTGCTCCTCACTGCCTTTGAGTATGTTAGTTGGCCATAAGCTTTGGTTTATTCACGATTAAAATAAGGATGATACTATTAACTGGCAGCTCAGTGAGAATTAGAAGGAGAAAAAGCACAACTTCGTTCATGGGTATTCAGTGAGAATGCATTACCCCCTGTTTCTCTCAACTTGGTACCAGATGCTCATTTCCCTGGGCATCAAAATACATTCAGTGTCATGAGCCATTTCACCATTTAATATTTGCTTTACCCTGAACTTTTCTCAGCGCCTTTCCTTGGTGCATGTTCTGAAAAGGAGAGGGAAAAGCTGAGCATATTTTCAGATGAGACGAGACTGAAAAGGGAGAGCTCCTTGAACCCCCACACGCTGAAGCCTTAGAGTAAGTGTAAATGAAGCTATGTGCTTACTTACTGCGGAGGTAACGCTGAAGGCGCTCACAAAAAATGCCCCAAATCATTGGCCTCAAGCAAACCCCCAGGAGCTTTCAACAGCTCATCCAATCATGAACTTGTCATGTGTCAGACACTGTTCTAGGTGCTGGGGTACAACAGGGAACAAAGCAGGAAAAATCCCTGCCCTTCTGGAGTTTACATTCTCGAAAGAGGAGACAAACAATAATTATAAAAAAAATAATGTAGTCTTTGGATGGGGTGGAGAAAAATCAAGCAGGAAAGAAGGATTAGTTATTCCAGGGGTGTAACAGAGGTGTTGTTTTGAACAGTGTGGTCATGAAAGCCTTGAAAAATAAACAGGTGATACTTAAGCACCAGCCAGGAGTCGGTGAGGGAGCAAGGCGTGGGCGAACAGAAAATGCGAGGGTCCTGGGGTAAGATGGTGCGTGATCTGACTGCGAGCCATGGAGGGGGCCAGCGTGACTGGAGCAGAGTGAGCAAGAAGGAAGGTGGTAGAACACGAGGCAGAGAAGTAACCGGCAGTAGGCCCTGCAAGCAATTGTTGGCCGTTACCTGGAGTTTGGTTTTCACTCCAACGGATAGGAAAGGCTAAGCTTGGTAATCAGGAAGAGGAGAGACATCCTTTGACTCCTGTTTTAAAAGGAGCACTCGGGGCAGGGGCGGAAACAATCTGGAGGCTACTGCCATGAGGGGGGTGAAAAACAATAGTTGCCAAGATTGAGGTTACTTAACCCAGACTTGAGGCAGGTGCAGGCAGGGCTTCTCATATATTTCACTGGTCTCCTCTTGTGAGAGGGCCAGCAATAGCCCTGAATGCTCAAGGGACTTGAAATTCAACCCACTGGGATTACCAGGAAACCAAAAGCATTCAGACAAGTATGAGCAGCACAGTTAAATTCTAGAGGGAGCTAAGATTGCCTGCCCCCCCTACACATGCACACACACACACACACACACACACACACACACACACACACACACTAACTTGGGGGAGAGTTCTCGCGCAGGTTCATGCTGGATTTTCAGTAGAATTCATACCCCGGGGACCATCTTTCAGGATTCCCCTCTTGCTTCCTCTGCAAGTGTCTCTTGTAATCTTTTGGCCTTTTCTTCCTCGAGTCTTCTCCCTCTTTGTGACATTATTTCTTCCCCACTTTCCCCTCCATGCAGTTGGAGTTGCATACAACTTGGAGGAGACCCTTTCCTGGGGAGAGCTGAGGTAGCAGCTTTATCCAGGGTCTTTTCAAGGCTTTTGGAAAAAAGGGCTTTCTTTTCCTTTTATTCCTCTTCCTCCACCTTTTCTTGCCACCACAGTGATAAGATAAAAAAGGCACAGTGGTCTGTTCCAGTCCAGGCCACTGAAGAACGATGACAACGTGTACGTCAGCCACGGGCCACGGCGCGGTGTAAACGGTCACAGCGAGAGGTCTGACTTGGTAATGAAAGTTTTCAAAGTGAACTCCACGTGGCTATTTCTCACGTGTGTCCAGCTCTGACCTGTTTGGTGGCTAAAAAGCAGTGCCAGTTTTCCATGTGAGGTTCTTCTCTCCAATGAACAGGTCATCAGACTTGAATAAAATGTTTAGTGCAGCACCATTCGTACGGACAAACAGTGGAAGCCAGCTCAGTACCCCCAACAGGAAATGAAGGAAGTATAGCCACAAGACGGAATATGCGGAGGGGGTAATGAAAGACTAAGAACCTCGTGAACAAATCTCAGAAACAATGGTCACCACCCTCTCCTCAAGAAGGAAAGCTGCAGAAGGGGAATTTTAGACTTTCATGAAGACTAGAAGCTTGAAAACTATGCCACGTATCACCGATGGTTACCCATGTAAACGAAGTCTAACAACACGCGTGGGAATGACGCATGTAAACCTCAGATTGCTAGCTGCCTCTCAGGAGGGAGTGCATGGGGAAGGGCTACACAAGGACACTGGCCATTTACACAATGCTTTATTTCTTAAGCTGGAAGTGAGTTCCTTGGCTGTTCTTTATGTCTATATCTATGTTGGGGCATTTAAATAAAGTGAAAGTGTCATCTGGATTCTAAGAACTTTCTTTTCCTCCAGCGAGACTCATAGCTCTTTTTATTTTTATTAAGGAAGGAATGTTTCCTGTAAGCATTTTACTGCAAACGGCTGCCTTGGACCTAAGGCCTCAGTGGGGTGAAGGCAACCCTTGTGATTTACTATTCCATCCTATCCTGCTTACCAGGCCCAGGGGTCACAGGCAGGACTTAAAGTCCAAACTTGAGAGTAATAAATCACTTTTCTGCCTGGATGCCAGCTCGGCAACCCAGCCCTTGTCCCCAAGAATGCTAAGGTTGGCAGATGGTAAAGGATTTAAGGATTTCATGACCCGATCATTTGTTTAATCTCTTACTTCAAGCCATTTGTTTCTTTGTTCTGGAACTTATTTCCCCCCGTCCTCTCCCCGGCCCACCCCTTCAAGTTTCAGCTTAAATGCTGTACCTGCAAGAAACCTCCCCTAACTTTGTCTCAAGTATGGGTTAAGGAAGCTCATGGAACCTTGAGCTCTCCTAAGGTTGAGAGGGGCACAGAATGACTGTCTGACTCATCCCAGTCTCCCCAGCACCTATATAGGTCTGAGAACAGTAGATACTCAAAAAGTATTAGCTGAATGCATAAATGAGAAAGTATGAGCCCCCTGAATATCTGCTGAAGGGAAAGGCATGGGCCATCTGGGCAGAGATGGATTGGGTACAGAGTGAATGTAACAAACACAGACTGTGCCTTTTCCATGTGTTTTCAAAAGACCAGTCTACTGTGAACAAGGAGGGTGACGTCTGAAGCAATTTTTATCTCCAAGCGTCTAGCCTTGGGCAGCTTCGTCGGAGCCTCTGTGTCTCCATCAATTAACTGATGCAAAGGAGCATGCCCATCACTTAAGCGCTCTGTGCATCTGCTGATTTGTGTGCTCCCTTCCCTAGAGAATACACAGGAAGGTGACGAGTAGAGGGCTGGTACAGGGAGAGAGACCTCTTGGGTGCCGCTTCCCCAAAAAGCCTGCTTGTAGTTGATAGCCCTTTACTGAACCACTTGCAATAAAGACTTGCAGGAGACTTTTTTTTAAAAGAAGGCATGGGACATGAAGTAGTAGAGGCTATAAACTAGAGCGCTGTGATAAATGTTAAAATAAATGCATGAAGAATTGGCAGAACAAATTACTGAGGACAGTGGGGCATTTGTGGGTTAGCAGGTACGGGGTTTGGTATATTCCTAATCACGTGGCTATATTCCAGTTCACCAAGACATCTGCTTCTTTGCTCCCCCCCAACCTGTGCAACACACGCAAGCACAGCGCCTCTGTATCTCTGTTATAAACAGCAAACCTGTTGTGTTGCATTCTGATGTTGTTACTGGCTGAGGTCTACAAAGCTACAAGGCCCTTGGGCAAGCGACATCATCTCTTAATGGGATGATGACTTGGGTGCTACTCACCTAAGGAAAAGATGGGCTCTCAGGGCCATGCTGGGAGAAGTCTGCCCTCCCCTGCAGACCTTGCTTTTTCTTTGAGGAGCTAGGATGTCTTGTACATGCTCCAGGTGGAAAGGGGCTAAGAAAGCTTCCACCACATGGAGTACACACATCAAGGGCTGCTCTTCAGAATTTAAAGATCATGAGTTTTGTATCAACATGTGTATATCTCAAAAACATTGCATTCAGAAAAAAGTACACAGGGATTCTTTCTGAACACTTCATATGTAAGTACTCTGAGGGTTTTACATGTATGGAATCACTTAATCCTCAGAACTACCCTTTGAAGCAGACGTGGCTGTTATTCCCATTTTACGGATGAGGAACTGAAGCACAGAGAAGTCAGACAGCCCTCCCAAAGCCACAGCACCGTCTCCCCAGAGTCTGCACTCTGGACCACTCTCCTGAACTGACTCAAAGAGGATGCAGGACCGTGTGCACAGCACAGTGCCTGTCACTATGCACAAAGCTCTTTCAAGGACTGGAGGGAAACACACTAAACTGATAACAATGTTGCCTTGGCCGGAACGTTTGCAGGGTGACAGGATTGTCAGAAAGGACTATAGCTGTACCTTGAATGGTCTATATATATTTTAAAGAACACTATGTCAATTTGTGATTTTGGAAGCCATAATCATATTTGAAAAAAAGAAAGTGAATGTGTCAAACTATTGACGGTGGTTCATCGTGGACAGTGGAATTATGGACATTATTTCTCTTGTATTTTGATGCATTTTTCAATTTGGAAAAATGAAAGAACACGTGGTAAGAGATCCTCCTCACCCCATAAAAGGTGCCAGAATACCTGCACTTCGCAATAACCCCGGAGGTGCTCAGATGTGCAGGGACAGCTGCATTTGGCAGAGGGCTGGGGGTTCAGAGAGAGCCAATGGACTTCGGAACTGAGATCCCAAGTTCAATCCCACCTGCACCACACATTGGCTGTGTGGTCGCCTCATAGAACATCAGTTTCCTCATCCATGAAATGGAGTAATACCCTTTCCACCAAGTTGAATGAGGATTCAATCAAGCATCATCCATGCCTGGCTCATCACCTGATGTGGTTCCACATCTACTACAATGAGATTTTCCTCACTGCCTTGGCACTTTGAATAATGATAACTGAACTCTGCACTTGCCAGGCTGGTAAGAAGAGCAGAAGGCAGGCTGGCCCACACAGTGTTTAGGGCAGCTGAAGTACATCTGGAAAAAGTCAATACACACTAACACCAACCCTCTCACCAACCAGCCAGTGCATCCACCTCTGCTTTCTTCTCTGTACATGGGTACAGTAACACCACTTATTGACCAGGGCAATGGAGATTTCGGAGAATGCTTTAAAAAGTTTGCCTGGGTGGTGAGCACACAATGTAATCTACAGATGGTGTGTTGTGGAATTGTGTACTTGAAACTTATGTAGCTTTAGTAACTGATGTCACCCCAATAAATATAATTTTAAAAAGTTTATCCAGCCCTGGCTGGTATAGCTCAGTGGATTGAGCGCGGGCCTGCGAATCAGAGGATCGCGGTTTGATTCCCAGTCAGGGCACATGCCTGGGTTGCAGGCCAGCTCCCAGCAGGGGACACACAAGAGGCAACCCTACATTGATATTTCTCTCCCTCTCCCTCTCTTCTACCCTTCCCCTCTAAAGATAAATTAAAAAAAAAAAAAAAGTTTATCCAGAGTACAAACATGCCCAAACACGCAGACATTCCTTGGGTACATACATTTCACCCAGACCGGGTAATTTAGTTACTTGTGGTTTATTTATTAAGTTGAAAACATCCTATTAATTGACTATTAGTTAATTTATTAACTCTCAGTTGGGACCTCTCAAGGGGGGAATGCTACATTGTTACAGAGGAGCATTTTACAGGCATATTATTTCCCATGAGCAGTCTGCCATTCAGAAAGCACTCTCTCTCTCTTCTCCCCTTAGGGCTTGCTCTCACTCAAGCAGGCATTTCCCCAACCCTCAACCCCCTTTTTGAACAGCCAAGTTTTCTTGTTTTCAATAAACTATTTTTAGATCAATTTTAAATTTACAGAAAAATCAAAAGGATAGTACAGAAAATTTTGATATACTCTGCACCCAGTCCCCCTACTGTTAATATCTTACACTGATGAACCAACATTAGTATGTTATCATAAACCAGAGACAATGCTGAATTTGCATTTCTTTGGTTTATATGAAATGTCTTTTTCGGTTCCAGGACTCCATTAAGAACACCATATTACATTAATCATTATGTCCCTTGAGGCTCCTCTTGGGACAAGGCTCCTCTTGGCTAGGACAATTTCTCAGATATTCTTTGTTTTTGGTGACCTTGACAGTTTTAAGGGGTAAGGGTCAAGTATTTTGTATAATGTCCCTTAACTGGAATTTGTCAGATGTTTCTCTCATGGTTAGACTGAGGTTATGGGTTTGCGGGAGAAAAATCACAGAGGAAAAGTACCATTATGACCTTGTCTGATATGGACCTTGATCACCTGGCTGAGCTACTGTGTGTCAGGTTTTCCACTGAAGTCACTCTTTCCTCTCCTGTTCATGTTGTTTGCTTTGGAAGTCACTCTGTGTCACCCACACTGAAGAAAAGCGGAGTCGTGCTCTCCTTTGAGTAGAGTATCTACTTAAATGATCTGGAATTCTCCAGCATGGTACCTTTGTGTCTTCTCCATTTGTTTATGCATTCTGTCCCCAGATTTAATTTTTTAATATGTCTCATTGATTATGCTACTACAGTTGTCCTATTCCCCCCTTTATTCCCCTTCTACCTGCACCCACCCACATTCCCCCCACTTAGTTCATGTCCATGGGTTGTACATATATGTTCTTTGGCTTCTGCATTTCCTATACTGTTCTTAACCTCCCCCTGACTATTTTGTACCTGCCATTTATGCTTCTTACTATCTTATTCTCTTTTCCCCCATTTTTCCCGCTCCCTCTCCCCGCTGATAACCCACCAAATTTAATTTTATTAAAGAACTCGAGGTAAAAGTGAATTGCTTCAAAAATATTCCTTCTTAAAACCCAGGGCAAAAGAGTAAAACAAAAGTCAATTTCCTTTGACTATATTTAAATTTAATTTTGTTCTTACTTGAACACGTATTAATAAAAATGTGGTTCCACATATACTACAATGAGATTTTCCTCTGTAGATATATGAGATGACTGAGCCAAGATTGAAATCACCTTCAGGGCCAAATGGAAACGTCTACATGTAAGGCAAATAAGTGCTACTCTTAAAAGTAAAAAAGTGTTTTGAGAACACTGCTAAGAAGTGATTAATTCAAGAAAAATTTGGTCAAAGATATCTGAGGCCAGGGCTGGTGTCCTGGGTATGCAACCAGTGATTCTGAAGGATCTGACTGTGAACGCAGCAACTGAAATTCAGAGAGAATGAAATACGCAGCTGAAGTCACACAGTCATTAATGTAAGAGTTTAAGCTGAAAACCAAGTCTCCCAGGCAGAAACGAATAAAGCCTTTACCTCAAATAAACGCAAGACTTTGGCCAGTGCACCAACTTCTTCTTTGAGTGAGAAAATCAGTGATACGGCGCCGCTTTCATTGGAGGTGTCTTCGATGTAGCTTGTTTCCTAAAGGATTAAATACACGTGGTCAAACTGTTCTCCACAGTTTAGGGATGCATTCCTGTGAGACCCCCCAGGACAGACCATCATGAACTGTTTCTTCTAGTGAAGCCTGGAGTCACTATGAGCTACATATATTCTACATAGAAGTACACAGCATGGCGGGAAGTACGTCAGTCACGGGCAGTGATATTTTCAATAGCGCCCCTAGGTCAGATTTCAACTTTAGGACCTTCAATTATTCATGGATGTCACCAGGGACCCTATAGATCCAATGTGTTTTAATGAGCACCTACCAAGTGCCAGGTAATAGGTCTCTGATATCTACATACAAAGATGAAGAAGCTCAAAATTTGGCTTAATAGACACACAACAAACCAAACAACTGGGAAGAAAAGATCCTCAGAAGTGGTTCAGAAAATGTCCCAGGAAAACATTGAAAATACAGGGTAGAAAGTTCTAAAAATAGAACACACGTAGACTTTTGAGTCTGAAGATGTGGGTTGGGGTCCTCTCAGATGGGCTACTTGGGGCAAATCATTTAGCCTTCGGAGTTTCCTCATCTGTAAAATGAGGAGCTAACAATAAGCCCTGTCTAAACAGTATTCAGATGATGAGAAAAGAAAAAAAAAGAAAAAGAAAAATAGCTTAAACAGACTATTAAGAGGAGTCTATAAAAATGATGGAAATATTTTAAATATACAAGAATGCCCTCTTGGCCTTTGACAAAGATCTCAGAGAAGCATTGACTTGTTTTCGTATACTGGGATCTTGGCTATCTAGTTGTAGAAAAATAGTTACAAAACACGCAAAGGTACACAGATAATCCATTGGAAGGTGGATGCCTTAAAACAGGAAAGGATGTCAAGGATCTAGCACTTTCTGCATGCACGTGACAGCAAATTAAGGTGGGACTAGGGCTGGCATTCCAGAAAGAGCTTGCTGAAATCTTTTGAATTTTTAAAATTCAGTTTTATGA
Source organism: Glossophaga mutica (assembly GCA_039655065.1). Lineage (NCBI taxonomy): Eukaryota > Metazoa > Chordata > Mammalia > Chiroptera > Phyllostomidae > Glossophaga > Glossophaga mutica. Next base: position 14,767,513 of record CM077304.1, on the reverse strand, counting down.
TAACATATAAAATTCCGTGCGTGTCCACAAATAAATAGAAGATACCTAAAACTGGGAAGAAGAAAATGGGCGGAAATTTACTCTCTTATAGGCAAGGCAAAGGAACTACAGGCACGGATGCGGCGCTGTCCCAGTGGGAAGGCCCCGTCGGGCAGGTTCTGTCAGCCGCTTGGCACCATGAGCCCTGCGTAAACACTGGTGACCTTTAGGATGAGCTTCTTTTAATTCAGAAAATTCAGGTGTTCCCAGAACCTCACCTAGAACAGAGATGTGGAGAAACAACCTAAATGATCAGCTGGTGTGATTAGAGGGAGTTTCAAATGAATTAGAAGACTCAACTGTTTATATACCTTTATAGGGACCAAGATGTAATCTTTCTTAAAAATGTTGAATCCATCATTTATTAAGAGCCTATAATGTTGCAGACATTATCAATACTTGATTTAGATGATCGTATCTAATTTTTGTAATGATCTAAAACAGTGATTTTCATCCTGTGTGCTGCAAGAATTTTGAAAGCATGTCATACCTGACTATTTGGTCAGGGGCACTGACCAATTTCCCTTAGACTGTCACATTAAAAAATGACAACAGCCAACACAATAGCTGTCTGGTGTGAATGAATCAAAATTATACCTATTTTTGGTCAAATCTGCAAAAAAAAAAAGATATTTTTTGGTTGCCACAGAATTTTAGTAACTAGTTTATGTGTGACATGACATGAAAAAGGTTAAAAATTGCTGATGCAGAAGGTAGGTTTGATTAATTTCCAAGCACCTCCTTTTGCTGATGACAAAATTAAGGCTTGGAGAAATTAAGTAGTTTACCCGTAGTTACAGTGTGAAGCAAGAATAAGAACCCAGGCTATTTGATCTCAGGATACTGTCTGTGAATCAGGACTTTTTGCAGACTCTACCCTGCCTTCTCCCTTTTTTAAGCCCTGTCAAAGATATGCAGATGAACTTCTGACGTCAGTGTTCTTCTTCCTACTGGAGAACACTGAGCCCTTAGTCCTTTCTGGTTTCCTTGAAATGACAAAGAGTTTCCCTGTTTCTAGTTCCCTTGGCAACATTCTCTTATCCTGTTGGCCTCTAAGAAAAGGTCCAAGAAAAGGGTTGGCCCAAAGGTCCGTTTAGTTTTTGCCATAAAATAAAAGACATATTTTTCATTTTCACCAATAACTTTATTGATTTGGATATTTTGAGTATGTTGGCTATTTCCTGCATGGTATAACGCTGTTCTCAATTAATACCTCAATTTGATCACAATTAACTTCAGCTGGTCTATCCAACCATGGCAGAAATCTCCAGCATGAAACTTCATAAACCACTTTTGCCATGTTTGATCAGTCACAGCACCTTCTCCATATTCTGCACACATCTTTTTTTACATTCTTACCTTTCTTGAAGTAATAAAGCATAATACATCAAAAATGTTGCATATTTTCTTCTATTTTCAATATTAAATGGCTGCACAAAAATCCACTACGTTTGATACATTTTTTAAAATGCATCCTGATGTGACAGCTGTCACAATACAATCTAACAAAATTGGTTTGAATGAAGTTAAAGGTAATAAACTTTACCTAGAGCCATCTTATGGGAAAATCCAACAAACTTTCTGGCCAACCCCAAAACATATTCCTGGTGCATCTCCACAGATGTAACCTTTCGATTCAGACATGAATGAACCATGCTCAAAACTCCATCCCCACCCACTTCTCACTCCTGTGCATGGCCCGCCAATCACCGAGTCCAATCTGACACACGTGGCTCTTAGCATCAGATCCTTCTTTTGTTCTTCCCGCCGTGGCACTAGCCCAGCTCACTGATCCAGCCCTAACAGAATTTTGCTCATGTCCTCCCTCAACTCAGAGTTCTTCAGAGGCTCCCCATGGCCAGTAGGATCAAATACCTCCTTCTGATATTCAAGAGTCTCCTGAGGCCCCCAACAAAAAATGCCCCCCTCCACACCAGCAAACTGGTTTCCTCCTTGCTCTTTCAACTCCTCATCGTAGGAAATGCTCTGCACCTCTCCTTCTCTCTTTCAAATAACTCCCCCTTCCTCAAAAGCCCTCGTGGGTCTCCCTTCTCTCAGAAGCAATTCCTCTGCAGTGTGTGCATTTCTGTGGCTTCTGATGCCCACGTGGAACGTGGTAATAATTGAGTTCATGTAGTTCAAGGCCTCATTTTTCAGATGGAGAAACTATGGGCCAAAGAGAGTGACTCACCTGGGGTCACACAGATAGCTGTCCCAGGTCAAGAACTCAGCTCCTAAATATCAGTCATTCTACACAGCTCCCTCTGCTATGAACACAATATCCCCATCAAGGCCTAGGTTTCTTGCAAAGCAAGGGCTTTTCTCTGGGCTAACTGCTGGTTTATTCAGTACCACTCTGTCCCTGCGCCGGTGCCCTTTTATTTCCCCACTCTCCCCCACGCACTTTCTAAATCAGGGTTTCTCTGTGAGTTTTCCTTGGATCTTCATTCTGAAATTACCTGGTGATTCCTTGTTTGAATGCAGATTCCTGGGCTTCTCCCAGACCAATCAAATCAGAGGATCTGGGGTAGGATCTTAGAAACTGCATTTTCAAAAGCATCTCAGATGACACTTAACCCTGGAATATTTTTAAACCACTGACAAAAATACACAGCTTACTTTTTTAAATCATGACTTTTCTCAAATGCACCTGCAAATTCTCATTCACCCTATGATAAGTCACTACTCTTTAGTGTTAGTAACGTGAACAGTAGCACCTGCCATTGCCTGAGTATCCGCTATGTGCCAGGAGCCACGCTTGGTACTTTTCACAGTTAATGAACATCATCACCTGCAGCAACTAGCACTGTTCTAAGAGTTTACATGTCTTCACGACAGCATCCATGAAGTGGGTGCTGCAGTACTGCAAATGAGGAAATGGACTCAGCAAGGTTAAGTGGACACCCAGCTCGTAACTGGCAGAGTCTGCACTTGAACTCAGGTCCAACAACTCTGAAGTCTTTATTCTCCCTCCCAGTGGCAGACTCAACTGGGACTACAGCTCCCCTTTTCAAGGCCTGAGAGACTTTAAATGAAAGGAAGCCCATGGAAATTTATGAAATGGTGTGGTCTTGGGTAGATACTGATTTCAATTTTACTCTGTTGACCTGGCATGGGGCCTTGGGAAAATCTCTTTTAGAATGTGTTTTTATTGGCTCATAATCTATTCCTTATTTCTTTCCATTAAACATGTGAGTTGACTTAGAAACATGGGTACCTCCAGGATGGGTAGAGATAGAGAAGAGTAGCTCAGAAACTAAATAAGAAGAAACAGGGCGAGGAGAAAGAACTTTACTACAAACCAGGGAAAGTTATTTTGAACATTGAGCAATACATTTAACAATAGAAATATATTTTGTTTAGCTGTGTCTAAGGAATACATTCATTATCTTTGGAAAACAGCACTTTTCCAAATTACAAGTAGTAATACTCTTTAGCAAGAATATTCCAGGGGGCATTGCCTTTTAATCTTAGTGGGTTTTTTTAACTTTTTTTATTGATGTTCCAATACAGTAATCATAGTGTTTTGGGGGGACCATCGTAGGAGGTGTTTGTTTGCCTGCGTGGTTAAGCGCACACATAGCTACGGTGGTCAGACAACTGAAAACAAGACGCAAACATCCTGCCATAGACACACTGTACCATATTCCAGCATTTGTCTATAGGAGAAAGCGGTGAGGTAGAGGAGCATGCAGGGGTCAGAGTCAGGTCTGGTTTTGAACACTGACGTCACCGTTCTTAGTGTGTTTTCTGAGTTCCCCTGGTCTTCTATTCCACTTCCTGCTCTATTTTTCTTCGCAGCGCTTATCTCCACATGAAAGTATATGTTCACGTGGTTATTTTTTTGTTTGTCTTCTACACTAGAATATAAGTTTTTCCAGGGCAGAAACTCTGCTGTGCCTGGCACATAGTAGGTGCTCAGTAAGTCTTTGTTGGGTGAACAAATGGGTCAACACCTCTTCCAGCATTGTGTGCTTGTTGCATGTGTAGAGCACTTGCCATACCGTATGCCTTCCAGCCTCGTGTCAGAACTATGCCCAGTGTGTGCTTTTCACCTGAGCTGGGCGTTTTGCAAAGGCATAAACCATGTCTCTTTTGCAGACTGTCAGAGCTGGAAGGGATCCTTAAGTTTATTCTAGTTCAATCCCCCAACCCCCAACAATTTTACAGATACCAAACTGAGCCTCTCCTCACCCCAGTTAGGTTCCTTTCCCAACCCATAGCTTAAGCAACCCAAAAACGAGAGCCTAGGTCTTCTGACTTCATGTCCAGCATCATTCCACAACAAATCTGTACCAGTCACCGTGCCTGACTCAGCGCTTGTGCCTCCAACCAATGTTCCAGACGTATTTTGTTGAAAAACTAAATTAATTACAGCTAGACGTCATCGGCACTTTCTTGTGATCCAGGAACTGTGCTGAGAGCTTTAGAGACATTATTTCATTCAATTCTCATACTAACACTAGGACATGGGTATTTCTACTCCAGTTTTTCGAATGAACAAAGCTGAGGCTCTGTAAAGTGAAACACCCTGCTTTCCATGCACAGGGCGTACCAGGGCACGCTCTAAACTCTGCTCTTGACCCCTAGTCATTAAGAGTGACAATCTGTGGATCTCCATCCTATAAAACTTTACCCTCTACGGCCTCCTAACCAGATGGCTGCCCCTAACTTCCTCCCCTGGTTGTGGGGGTCCTGCGTCCAGCAATACAGAAACCAGATGAAGACAAGGTCAGGATCCGTCCTGGGATCTTCCTGGCCCCCACACCGTCCCTCTTCAATCCCAAGTTCTCCTGTTTCCCAAGCATCACATGCCATTGTCAAAGGAAGTCTTCTTTTCGGGACTCAAAACAAGTCAGTGCAAAGTTCTGCAGTTTCTCTAGTTATACTAAAATATCAGGCACCCAATCTCTCTAACCTTCCTGTTCTCTAGTTGGTTCTCACTAAACCTACAGACAACAGGTGCCTGCAGAGTGACGTTATCTCCCTGAGCAGGGCTTTCCTTGAGAACCATAAGAGTCCAGGGGTGTAATAAGTCAAAGAAAGTATTCTGCAGTTGTTCACCTCAAAAGAAATGCAACCCATTCCAGACAATGGGGCACACTCTGGGCATTATCCCCAAGTCACATTTAGGGGTCTCTCACATCCCAAGTCCAAGGCTAACTCTTGTTCATTTTCCTTTCTGTGTATTTTCTCCTTCCCCAGGTCTGAGTAAGCCTGAGACTTTTTTGATGCCTCATTTTCTTCCAAAGGTAGTAAGAGAATGCAGTTTTTCACAGTGTTGTCATTTCAATACACGGCTGAAAGCATTTTATAAACGTCACAGAAAAGCCGATAAAGGAGGATCTCACCTCCCATCCCAGATGGTTAAGGAACAGCCCCTTCAACGTACAGAAGGGAAAGCAGGCAACACAGAGGAAGGGTGACCCGTCCAGAGACACAGGCTAGTTAGGGGCAGCTCTGGAAGCCAGATCCCCAACTTGTAAAGCAACGCCCTTTCCCCTGAAATCCACACAGGACAGATGTCCACCCTGGGAAACAATTGTTGAGGACCCGGGTTATCTGATGCCTTCCTGGACGATTTCATTATCTTCAAATGGATTCAGACTGCCTGGTGTGCTATGGAAGCAGGAAATACCAACATTCCTGGGACTTCTTTCACCGGGGGCCCAACTCCCCTCCCTGCACAGCCGGCTCACCTGGCCGAAGTCGGAGAGTTTCCTGGCCAAGCCTCCTCTCTCCAGGACCACAGCAGACATGCTGGCTCCCGCGAGTGAGGTCTCTAGCTCTGGGCTGTCCGTCACAGGCAGGTTTGCCAGCAGCAGGTAGTGCTGAGGTTTTTAACCTGAGGGTGGGGAGGGGAGGACGGGTCTGCACAGGTGTCTGATGCCAGACACCCGCCACAGTCACGCCCCCGGTGGGCGTTGTTCTGACGCAGGGAGCTCCAGGTCACCGCCCCGGGCCGAGGAGTCCACACTTGGCTGCCTGCCCTCCCTGGAGGAAACGGCCCCACCCGCGAGGCGCGGGGCCACCTGCGAGCTGGTGGTTAGAATGATTGGCCTTTCCAAGACCCTCAGAAGCATGGAAGCAGATTCTCTGCATTGGAGTAAATGTGACCTGTGACTTCCTGATGATTACAGTTATGGGAAACAATCCTTTCTCCGCTCCACCCCGCCCCCGCCCCCGCCCCGCCCTCTGTCTACGGCAGCAGAGCCAGGATCCCTAATTTAGATTTTTGGGGGGCCTTTGTATTAACCACTAAGCACACTGCCTTTCTAGACTTTGACTTCAGACATACAAGATGACGCTGTGAACGCTGAGCACACTTGCTAAAGAGCAAAGGTGAGAAAGAGAGACCTGGATTGAAATCCAGTCATATGTCCTGGAGCTGTTTACCTAACTGCTGGGAGCACCCGAAAGAGGAGAGCAGAGCCCCCCACCCCCACCAGCCAGGGTGTTTTTAGAATATGAATACTATGAATAATAAAGCAATGCATTAAATGTTCAGTACAGTTCTTGCCATATGTTAAACACTTAGTAAACAGAAGATATTGTTGAAAAGTATGCGAACACAAATAATTATTGAGGCAGTGTACTGTGGGCCAGTAGGCATAAAGGATACAGCCGTGAATGAATAGAGGATCCTGCCTCCCATGCTGCCATTCTTGGGGAGAATGCAAAAAATAAACTAAGTTTAGGCAGAGCTAAGCTTACCAAAGAAAATGAAGGAAAGGGCAAGGAGTGAGCTGGTGGGTGTGGGAGAGTGGACTCTTTCGAGTATGCAAGAGGATGTCATTCACCCCATCTCTTTCAGATCCGCAAACTGAGACGAGGCATTCGTTTCCAGTGGGAGCAAAACGGAAAATATAAAAGAACACCGGCACACCTGAAAGTTCTGAGGGAAGGATGAGAAAAATCAGGGACATCAAGGCCTTGAGAGGCTGCCTAGTATTTACCCAGGAGGGGTAATGGACTGCAAGAAAACAAGCCAATAATAGAGGTTGCTAGACATCCACCCCTCCCCTCCCACAGTGCTTTGACGGAATGACCGAGCATCTGCCAAAAAAGAAAAAAGAAAATCTCGGATGTGAAATTCCAAGCAAATGGATCTCACCACTGATCAATTAGCTGTGTAGCTTTGGTCAGGTCCCTGCCTCCACTTCTTTGTCTTTAAAATGGAGGTTTTAAGGGTTGTTTTTAGGATTTTTTGAGCATCTAGAATGTGTCAGGTTTTCTATAGCCTGCTACAAATACAGACATAATTTTGTAAATATCATTTTTGTCCAAGAATCCTTGGGTGTGTGATTAATATTTCATATGGTAAATTAAATGTTCAGTATTGTTGAACAGGAAGGGCAAGACCTTGACTTCCACCCTCAGGAGAATCTGTATCCTTCATCTGACTCCAGTATTTTTTTTAGTGTGGTAGACATAAAATGAAGAGTTTTCCTCTACCCCAGGATTGCCTTACAGACATCATTTCCTCCCTCAATGTGGCTGGTATATGAAGGAAAGAAACAAATATGACCACCACCAATATAAAAGCACGCAATAAATAAGCAAGCAAAAACACCTACTTATTTCCATGAACACTGCATGTTAGACACTGTGCCAAGTTCTCCATGAGCGTAATTTCATTTTTTTTTTTTTGGCTCAACTTCCCTATGAATTATGCCTCCCCACTTTATGAATAAAGAAATTAAGGCCCGGGAAGTTTAAATAAGTAGTCCCAAGTCACACTACATTTCACCCAATTCCAAAGTGTTGGCTCTTAAATACTCTTTCTTTCCTCTTTGAAATAGTGATTTCTTTTTAGGACAACCAAATGATGGCACTTCTCTTTCTCCTCACATCAGCTACAAATGGGATTTAAAACCCCACCTCAGACCAAAAAATGCCCCAGGTCTGGATTGGTAGGAGAGCGTACTTAATTGTCCACTATTCAGGGAAAAACTCTAACAGTTTCTTTAATTTTTTTTATTCTGGTTAAAAAAAAGAGAAAGAAAAAGATGAAATGTATTCATATACTAAGACAAAACTTCACCTAAGATGAGACTGCTTGTAACATAAATCTTGTAGATAATTTTTAAACTCTTTCTAGTTTGGATGAAGCCCCACGTGCTGCTGTTACTGACAAGGGTGGTACTGGGCCCTAAGAAAATTGTACTGACAGTGTAAGTCTAGAATGAGTCCAAGAATTCAGCTCATAAACCAATGAGATAGTGTCAATAGCCACGAAGAGCTGGTACCATGTCGCAAGATGTGTGATTGTGAACCTAGTACACTTGAAGCTGACCCTCACTGATAGGAAGTTAAAGATTTCCAAACCACTGCTGGTTATCAGTCCTTTTCCACTTAACCTCCTTTGTAGAGGGTTGAGTTAATCATAACCTATGAGTTCATAGCACATGAAATCTCCAAGGCCCCTCTCTTGATTTATTTACTTATTCTCTTTTATCTTATTCCCCACTGCAATTTCCATCCTCCAGAGTCAATGTCCCTAATATGGTTTCTATTTAGCCTTGGATTTTTAAAATGCATGGATGTCTTGGTGCACATACGTATTTTTTCATCGATATAAGTGATATTGTAGTATAGGTTTATTATAGTATATAGAGGTAGTACAGGTTTCATAGTTTCTAACTTTTTTCTTTCAACTATGTTCTTACAATCTTGCTATGCTGCTAACTGTACATCTAGTTCTTTGCTTTTTACTGGTATATAGTATTCCATAGTGTGTATCCATCCATTTGATGTCTTCATTCCCCAGTGATGGACACCTAAGCTGTCTCTAACTTTTCACCACCCGAAAGTAGTGGTGAGCTAAACATCCTGATCCTTGTCCCCTTATAGATCTGTGTGAGAATTTAACATACTCAGAGTAGGAAACTAACGTATGTGTTTCAAAAATTTTGAGAAAATCCCCTTAAATATTTAACTAAGTCTATGCATTTATGCAGAATTTAGAAATGGGGTAGGTAGGGAGGTATTTTTCATGGCATTTCCACATCTCTTGGACTTCCTTTTCAAACATTTTGTGTGGGGTTTGCACAACAACCTTGGTCAAAGTTCAGACTTGTTTCTTGATCAATATGACAGAGAACATCTCCATCTCTGAAGATACTCCCTGATAATGTCTTCTCTCCCCAGACAAAATTTGCTGACATTTCAGGGCAAAGTTAATGCCTCTCTTTTGGAGAAAAGGATGAAGAACTTGTGACAGCCCCTGTACAAGATCAGAGTCCCCTGAGCCCAGTGTCCCTCAGCTGTGACGACACAGACTCAATGCGTGCTCAGCATCCACCTGGATTCGCTCTTTCCCACCCTGCAAAGTCAGCTGACGTTGACTCCCACGGGACTTGGTGAACAAGGGAAACCAGTGCTTACATGAAACTCACGTTGCCTATTGTGCTTTGAGTAATAAACTGCCTAAATCCATTTGAGCTTGGTTTTTCCTTACTGGCCAGTTTCACAGAAGTGTGGTGAATCGGCCAAGTTGTGACACTGATGGTGAGGAACTGGTTGGTCCACCTGAGGAAGAAGCAATGGATGTGGCATATATGGCTTATCACCCTGTTTTCTTTCTTTCTCTCTCATGGAAATAGAAGCTTTGAATGTTATTTATCCAGCCCCAAGGCTTCCCAGAATGAAAACTACATTTCCCAGCATTTTTTGCAACTCTAACTAAAGGTCTCATATTTGACCAAAGAAATACAAGAAGTCTGTGCAACATCTAAGAAGTGTCCTTAAAGAAAGTACACCCCTGTCTTTCTATATTCTCCTTCTTGCAGGTCAGAATATAGAAATGCTAACTGCAGCTGGAGCAGCCATACTGGATTATGAGGTAGATTGAAGAATGGGAGCCATGCTTTTCAGAGCAAAAAGAATCAAGCTAGAAGGAGCCCGGTTTTTGGACACCAGAGAGCATCACTCCAGCAGCCTTGGTCTGCTGACTTAGATTTAGGAGAAAATTTTGAGAAAGCCTCTACTATTTTGAAAATTCTGTCACTCACAGACAAATCTAGTTCTAACAATATAAGAAACATGGGAATGGTATTTAAGATGGGTTCATCTGTCCAAGAACTACACTTTTCCCATCACAATTTAGAAGACAATGCATATCTCATTGCAAAAACTTGGGAAATTTCCACCTACAAAGTGAGCTGGCTGTGAGCTTCTTCAGAGCCTCATTTTTGTTATATTTCTTTTTAGTCTCACTTTTCCTACACAGACAACCCAGAAATCTGAAGATCACTACCAACCAATGCCCATGCAAACCAAACACAATTATTCTCTGAAGTCATAGTTTGTATCAAAATAAGATTTATAGTAGGCTTTTCCAGGAATTCTTAGCAGAACTGAGACATTTCTTTGGGTCATAATAAAATCAGTTTGTAAATGAAGTACATTTGATCACAGGTTTATTAAATGAAACATACATATAAACGCTCAAGACTCTGGAGCTGTTACATTATCATCCCTTTTGGACAATATCAGAGTAAGGCACTGAGTATTTTCTTTCATATACTCACTCATTCAAAAAATATTTGTTGAGTATATACTATGTGTCAGGCACTGTTCTAGGCTCTGATAAGCAGAGCAGTCATTGATCTCACATTCTATTAGGGGACATGGCCAGTTAACAAGGAGACAAAAAAACATGGCCAGTTCTCATAATTGCCACGAAATAAAGTTTTATTATTTTAATTATACTTACTGATATGCTATTAGTTGTCCCAGTTTTTCTCCTTTTGCCCCTGCTTCCACCCAGTACCCCCTATTCCCTCAGGCAACACCCACACCATTGTTCATGTCCTTGGGTCATGCATATAAGTTCTTTGGCTACTCCATTTCCTACACTGTACTTTGCATCCCCGTGGCTACTCCGTAACTACCTATTTGTATTTCTTAATCCCCTTATCTCTTCACTTATTTCCTCACACCCTCCTCCCATCTGGCAACCACCAAAATGCTCTCTCTATCCCTGTATTTACTTAGTTTGTTTTTTAGATTCAACTGTTGATAGATATATAGTTATTGCCATTTTATTATTCATAGTTTTGATCTTTTTTTAAAATAAGTGTCTTTAACATTTCATATAATAATGGCTTGATGATAATGAACTCCTCTGGTTATTTCTTGTCTGGGAAGCTCTTTATCTGCTGCCCTTCCATTATAAATGATAGCTTTGCTGGGTAAAGCAATCTTGGCTGTAGGTCCCTGCTTTTAATGACTTTGAATATTTCTTGCCAATCCTTTCTAGCCTGCAAAGTTTAAAAAAAAGATTTTACTTATTTACCTTTAGAGAAAAGGGAAGGGAGGGAGAAAGAGAAAGAGGGAAATATCAATGTGTTACGGGAGGGATACATCAATAGCTTGCCTCTCACATGCCCCTAACTAGGGACCTGGCCTGCAACCCAGGCATGTGCCCTGACTGGGACTTGAACCGGCAGTCTTTCAGTTCACAGGCTGGTACTCAGTCCACTGAGCCACACCACCAAGGGCAAGCCTCCAGAGTTTCTTTTGAGAAATCAGTTGACAGTCTTATGGGAATTCCCCTAACTTCTTTTCTCTTGCTGCTTTTAACATTCTCTCTTTGTCTTTAACCATTGGCATTTTAATTATGATGTGTCTTGGAGTGGGTCTCTTTGTATCCGTCTTATTTGGGACTCTCTGTGCTTCCTGAACTTGTATGTCCATTTCCTTCACCAAATTAGGGGAGTTTTATTTCATTATTTTTTCAATAGATTTCCAATTTCTTGCTCTTTTTCTTCTCCTTCTGGCACCCTGATGATGCAGATGTTGCACCTCTTGAAGTTGTCCCAGAGGCTGCTTATACTATCCTTAATTTTTTAAATTCTTTTTTTTTAAATATATTTTATTGATTATGCTATTACAGTTGTCCCATTTCTCCCCCATCATTCCCCTCCACCCTACACACCCTCTCCCACCCACATTCCCCCTCTTTAGTTCATGTCCATGTGTCATAAGTTCTTTAGCTTCTACATTTCCCATACTATTCTTGCCCTCCCTCCCCCTGTCTATTTTCTACCCACTATCTATGCTACTCATTCTCTGTACCTTCCCCGCCCCTCCTCCCACGCCCCTGTTGCTAACCCTCCATATGATCTCCATTTCTGTGGTTCTGTTCCTGTTCTAGCTGTTTGCTTAGTTTGCTTTTGTTTTAGGTGTGGTTCTTAATAGCTGTGAGTTTGCTGTCTTTTCACTGTCATTTTTATCTTCTTTTTCTTAGATAAGTCCCTTTAACATTTCATATAATAAAAGCTGAGTGATGATGAACTCCTTCAACTTGACCTTATCTGAGAAGCGCTTTATCTGTCCATCCATTCTAAATGACAGCTTTGCAGGAACGAGCAATTTTGGATGTAGGTCCCTGCTTTTCAAGATTTCAAATATTTCTTTCCAGCCCCTTCTTGCCTGTAAGGTCTCTTTTGAGAAATCAGCTGACAGTCTGATGGGAACTCCTTTGTAGATGACTGTCCCCTTATTCCTTGCTGTTTCTAGAATTTTCTCCTTCATTTGAATCTTGGCTAATGTAATTACGATGTGCCTTGGTGTGTTCCTCCTTGGGTCCAACTTCTTTGGGACTCTCTGAGCTTCCTGGACATCCTTTTTTGACTTGTTCTGATTTGTTGGTTTTTGCTTTCTTATGAAATCACTGATTTCATTCTAGACTTCATCCACTCTACTGTTGTTTTCTTGTAAATTGTTTTTTATTTCAATTAGTGTATCCTTCATTTCCGACTAGATATTTTTTATGCTGTTAAGATCCTCACTAAATTCCTTGAGCATTCCTATAACCAGTGTTTTGAACTCTGCATCTGATAAATTGCTTATCTCCATTTGGTTCAGTTATTTTTCTGGAGTTTGGATCTGTTCATTTATTTGAGCCATGTTTCATTGTCTCCTCCTTTTGGCAGCCTCCTTGTGTTTGTTTCTATGTGTTAGGTAAGCTGCTATGACTCTATGCCTTGGTAGTGTGCTCTAATATAGTAAGTGTCCTGCAGGATCCAGTTGCACAGCTTCTGCTATCACCTGGTACTCGAGGTGCATCCCTCATGTTGGCTGAGCACACCCTCCTCTTGTAGCTGAGACTTGATTGCTGTTGGCAGGTCAATGGGAGGGATTTGTACAGGCCAGTCAGCTGCAAGGGCTGGCTGTGACCACTAACCACCAACCTCCACCCTCTGTGGAGGATCAATAGCTATTCAGGTGCAGGGTAATGGTGCTCCAACTTGTTCTGTAACTGTCCACTAGGGTGCGCAGGTTCTGGTGTTTCCTGGGTGGTGCAGGCCAAGGTTAGCCCCCACCTATGTCCTGCCCAGGGCCATCCTGCATGAGGTATAAAGCAATCTTCAATGGCTGCTACTAGTGCTGGGCTTGGAGATTCCCAGGCAAAGCCAAGCTGTAAATCTAGGCTGGTTGGTGCTAATGCTGGGCCTGGGGCCACTTAGCAAGAGTTATGGGGGCCGGGGACTTACTGAGGCTATTGTTGCTTGTTTAATAGGATTTAGGAAGTTGTGAAGCATGAGCCAAGACCAGTCATTCATATGGGAAAGTCATGGTTAACAGCTTGAGTGGGTCTGTAATTTGAGTAAGACAGAGTCTCAGGGGATCTCCAGGAAAGGGCCAACAGTGTTAGCCAGTTTGATGGAATCTCAATATGGTACCCACCTGCCAGTTCTGTGGCTCTGTGAGGGTAGGGCTCAGAAAAGGGACAAGGGCTTCTGCCTGCCTTTCTGTCTGGGAGAAAGCTGTCCCCCTGCTTTAGCCTTGATGCCACACACTTCAGTTCCTCCCTATATGCCACTGGTGCTTTTTAAGCCGATACCCTGGTGCTAGAGCTCAGAGGGAGTGAGTCTGAGTAAGTCTGTATGTGGGTTCTTTATGAGAAACTGCTTGGAACTCTAGAATTTTTTTCCACTGACTCATCCTCACTGTTTTTTGCATCCAAGAAGTGTTGGGACTTATTTTCCTGACACTAGAACCCTGGGCTGCGGGGGTTGCTGGTGTGGGGCTGGGAGTCCTCACTCCTGACCTATCCCTCCCAAATTTTTATCCACCATGCACGGATGTAGGACCAGTCCATTTCCAATCTGCCCCTCCTACCAGTCTGGATTGATGTGGTTTCTTTAATTCCATAGTTGTCAGACTTCCATACAATTTGATTTCTGATAGTTCTGATTGTTGGTTATTCTATACTTTAGTTGTAATTTTGATGTGGTTATAAGAAATAAAGTTTTAAAAAGATGTGTTAAAAAAGAGATAAACTGCTTTGGGTAGGTAGATTTAAGTTAGATGTATAAGGAATACCTAGGCTTGATCTTTCAAGAGTTCAGTGAGCCTTTTGCTAAACACTTCTATGATTATTAACTAAATTATATAAACTTACAATTAAACAAATGACATCAAAATGAAAAATAATACTCAAAATTCATTTTATAATTATTTTACTAAATTTCACTATGCATGTTCCTAAGGTTGTCTATGCCCATTGTATCTGTGTGGTATAACTATTACACAATAATATGATGCTGTATATCTTTTCTCAACTCCTTTTCACATTGGTAGCTTGAAATCTGCCATAATGGGAATATTGACACCATGGACATCATCAAACCCTACAACTATGAAGTCGGTGGGTTGCTAAACATAGACCATCATCCCACCTACTATAACTATGGCTGCAAAGCCATAAGTAGGACTGAATTAAAACCATGTGCCTCAGAGAGCAGGAAAACCATGTCACCCAGGGACTGGAAACATTTTGGAGCAGAGTGAGTTCAGCTATTGGTCAGCAGAGCACTAGTGTCAAATCCAAGCAGATCGGGGTGAGAGTCTGTCTGAAGGAAAATCCAAGGTCAATGCTAGGGGAGGCCACCACAATGGTGAGGCTTAGGAATTAGGGCTGGGACTCAATTGGTCAATCCAACTACCACATCTTCTGAAAGCACTTCTCTGACTCACTGGCACCAGTCAGATGTGGTCACTCCACCTTGGCTCACATAGCATCTTGAACTAAACTCTATAACCAGATTCACCAACACCGTTTCAGTTTTGTTTTCACTCTTCCGTCTCCTGGGTTAAGAGCTCTCAGACCAGCAACTACAATATTAGTCTTTCTGATTTCCAGAACTCAGCCTTATGCCTGATACATAGTACTCAATTCATATTACTTTAATCAGAAATGTAGAAAAATATTCATGAAAGTGTTTAAAGCAACAGTATTCAAAA
The DNA here is from genome assembly GCA_039655065.1 of Glossophaga mutica. Lineage (NCBI taxonomy): Eukaryota > Metazoa > Chordata > Mammalia > Chiroptera > Phyllostomidae > Glossophaga > Glossophaga mutica. The sequence goes on along the minus strand of CM077304.1, from coordinate 14,752,219 downwards.
AGTTTAGATAAATAATCTCAGCAATAGGGGAACGATTAAATTAATAACAGCTCATTCACATTATACATGCAGAGAAAAATTGTTTTGAATCATAAAAATTATTATATCTTAAATGTACAAAATCAAACTAGTTATTGATTAAAATAACATACAAAATCTTATATTTCCCATTGTGTAGACATGTTGAGTCATACAATAACAAAGAATGAGAGTCATTGTCTATAGACAGTGGGATTAGAAGAGAGATTATTTTTTGCCAACTTTTATTTTTTCATTTGAATGCATGTAAGGAAGGAAAGTTGGGGAAAAAAAGTAGCTTGCCTAGAGAATTTGCCCAAAGCCATACTCAACTTCGATGAGATATAAATGGGCTTTCCCTCAGCCTTATTTTTTCCATCATCCTCTCTGGCAGGAAAGAAGGACAAATATTTATTCAACACTCAAATATTTACTGAGTACCAGGCATATTGCAGAAGCCATCTTATTTACTCCACTATAAAATCTAATGAGATAAGATTTTACTATTCCCATTGTATGGATGAGAAATTGGAAAAATTGTGGTCTTATGGGAAAGGAGGCAAAAGACCTGGGGTAGTGATGTTAGGGTTGGGAAAAGCACCATCATCCTTTCCCTCTGGCTCTTGAAAGAGAACAGAGCCCTCTCCTGAAGGAGAGGGTGGAATAAACAACCCTGCCCACTCAGAGACTCCTGGCACCTGCAGAGCCTTGGTAGGTTTGAGTATTTGAAAGCTAGGTTCTGCAGTCTTTAGTCATCTAGGTGGCTGCAGTCATTACTCACTGAGGTTGAAAAAAGGAATTGGTTCAGATGTGGTAGGTAAGGGGAGAAACAGGTCAAAGATGGCTCATAGGCCACTGAGTAGATGGAGACAGCACCATTCGCAGAGATGGCTTCATCTCTGCTCTTGAAGGACCAAGACATGCACCAGAGCTCACTCACCAACGCATGGCCCCTGCTCTCCCATTGTGCCTCTTTCGCACATCTGTAAAAATATACACAAAGAGTTCTGACAAGTTAATAATGCTCATTGAATGATACCATCAGTATCAACTAGAATTTATATTGATTAAGTACCAGCTACATACTAGGCTTTGAATGTCCCTTCGAGAGAAGACCTTGAGGTTGGGAAGATGCACGTGGAAAGATCACTTAGAGAGCCTATGCCAAATGGTAAATGCCTATACCCAGGGTAAATGAGGGGGGCATGCCCAGAAGGGTGAATAGTTTTTCTAAGTTTTTAAAATTCTTCATTAAAAGCTTTTTGCATGCCACTTTCTGCATCACAGATGCATACATCTTACACCATCAAAATAATTTTAGTTCCACCAAGACTATTCACTCAAACAACAACTGTTCATTGAGCACCTGCCTTGTTCCAGACTCCATACTGAGAAGTAGATATATGAAATGAGGCAGAGCGGAGTCCCTGCTATTATGGAGCTTCAAGGGCAGTGGAGTCTTATAAGAAATTGGGAGGCCGTTGATAGGTTTTGAATAGAGGAGCAATAGAGTATGTTATACTTTGAAAAGAGCGTTTTTCCTGGGCTGTGATATAAAGCACCATTTCTTTACACCCTGATGCCTTTCATATTGACCATGTCATTTAGTTAGATCATTCTGGTGTCGGTGAGGAGAAGATATCTGAGGGAGGTAAACTGGGAGACTATTGAAATAGGGCAATGATATGAGTGATAGACAGGAAGGAAATGATATACATACATTGGGTATATATGTGTGTGTGTTATGTATTTTTTAAGACTTGGTAATTGTGGAGAGGCATGAGAGACAGGAAGAGTGTAAGATTACTCCCAGGATTTTGTTTTGAAAGTGTGGGCAGATGATGCCAAGCCCTGAATTAAAGGACACAAGGAAGGGAAAGATTTGAGGGAGTTAGAATAATGAATCCAGTTTCAAATATGTTGCACTTGCTACCCGGTGGAACACCCTAGGAGGGATGCTGGTCACACAGTTTGAGACCCCAAGGAGAGGTCCAGACTAGAAATAACAAATCATCAGCAAAAGAAGAAGAAGAAGAAGAAGAAGAAGAAGAAGAAGAAGAAGCAGCTAAAACTTAAAGACATGTGTCATTGGATGACTTTATGCAGGAAATGGGAAACTAAAAGCTAATACTGCAAAGAACATATCCAAGGGACAAGAATCATGGTAGGCAGTGAAGAGAACATCAATCAGAGGGGAGCAGTCACCAATGCCAAATGCACTGGGGCGATGAATAAGGTAAGGCCTGAGTAGCTATTACCTATAGCAAAATGGAGTCGCTGGTGAGTGTGTGAGTGTGTTAGCTTGGATTCTTCAGAGAAACAGAGCTGATTGGGGATCTGTCTCTCTCCATACCTCATCTATCTATCAAGAGATAATGAGAAATGGCTCAAGTGGTTTTAACAGCTGAGAAGTACCAAAATCTTCAGTCAACAAGCGGGAGACACGAGGGAGTGGATGGTGTAGTTCCACTCTGCGTCCCCATCTGCAGGTGGGAGAAGAACAATGCCCCGGTTGGAAGACGATGAGAGAAAGTGTCTGTGGGTTCTCCTCTACTCATCTTTTTGGTCCTCTTCTTGCCTTCAACGGATTGAATGAGGCCATCCCATATTGGGGAGGTCAATCTGCCCTATAAAATCTACAATTCAAGGGTTAACTTACCTAGAACACTCAGAGACATGCTCAGAAAACTGTTTAAGCAAATAAACACTGTGGGCCCAGTCAAGATGGCACATAAATTTAATCATTACAGTTAGGAACTCCAGCAGTGACGAACTTCAGAGGGGTGGGTTGAAGTTAAACATATGACTGAGTGAAGGTCATAAGACAAGGAATGAGTTGGCTGTTTTGCTTTGGGGTTTTGGGGATGAAAAGGTAAGAATTTTATAGGTTATAGGTGGAATAAACAATCACACTTCCCAAACTGAATTGTGGGGAGAGACCAGGTTGGTAAGAAACAGAGCTTGGGAAAGGAAGTGAGAGAGAGATACAGCAGAAATGAGAATGAGAAGGAATCACAATGGAGGATGGAAAGTTAACATTTCCACGGTGGAGCTGTTCTGGGTGCAGGAAACCCCCCCCCCCCCAAGGTGTAGTCTTGAAAGGGGTGGTCAAATGGGAGTCAGGTTAAGGCTGTCGGAGTCTCTAAGTCAGGAAGCAAAAGGCTCCAGGCTGGGTGAGCGGTTCCCGTGACTCTTTTCTTTCCACTGCGAATTTCTAACCGTCCACCTCCAAAGACCACTTCTGTGATAACTTACCAGTTCTCTTCATCCCCTTTAGAAGTCACCAGGGCACCCCTTTACCCAAAGAAAGTATCTTTATGGGACTAGTGCAACTTCTGTTATCAGAAGAGATTTGTTCTTCACCGGTCTGAATAATGGAAACTGTGTCTTATCACCCCCAAATACCTCGAGTACTAGTTCTTCATCTTCAGTGTACAAAAGAACTACTCTAACTTGTTATAAAGCCAGATCGGCCAGATTCTGATTTGGTGGGTCTGGGATGAACATGAAGAATCTGAATACTAACAGGCACCTCATATATTCCTACTGTGGGTATTTTGTAGGACGTGATACAAGCAGTCCGGTGCTTCCCAGTTGAACTGAATTGTGTGGAATAGATAACTTAACTAACTTGTGTTCAGTATTAGGTTTTTGCACAAATCCCGCAGCAGTTTGAGGAACGACCAGCAGGTGGCAAGCGACTCACACAATGCGCAAAGGAGAACTTTCCAGCATTTCCAGCCCCCAAATCTCAAATTTAAAACTGTTCAGGCAAATAGTGAAGAATCCTGTTTCCCAAGTAAAGTTGTTCTCGAGAGTAGTGAGTGTCCTCCCTTTGCATGTGAATTCCAATGAGCCGATGGCCCACCTCTCACCCCAGTTCCTGGGACTAAATCCATGCTGAACCCTAACGCCGCCTTCTGGCCATCAGGAGCCAAAATCCTGGCACCAGTAAGGACTGGTCTACCTCATGAAGCAGTCTGTAGATGTTACCCGCTACAGGTTCTTGGGACCCGGGGCTGGGGGGCGGGGAGAACATAAGATGTTTGCTCAGAGAAGGAAAACCCTTGCCACTAGAGGGTCAAATGGTTGTGTCCGTATTGTTTGTGTAGTCAGAGGTGTAGAGAGGGCGCCTTAGCCCCTCATTTTGTAGACAGAGAGCCTGGGAGAGGGTGAGCAATTTGCCCCACGACACATAGCTAGAAAGTTCTAAAACACAGAGTCTGTCTTAATTCCAAATGGCCTGCCTTTTCACTGCACCTAACACTAAACAGGTGTTTAAAGTGCGTGTAGTTCATTAGTGCTTGCTCAGGAATTGTCATATAGCCAAAGCTTAGGGATGACCATCGGGTTCCGGAAGAGGGGTTGGATGACTTTAGGATGTGTTTCCGTAAGAAGTCCACCTTTTTAATGTAGGTAGTATATTTATTTGGGGGTTAGCTGGCACGTGGGGGAAAGTGGGAGTCCAAGGACTAATGGAGCGTGGGGGAGGAGTTGTCCCCACTGTGCGTTCGTTAATGGGCCTTCTTTCCGTATCCACTTCCTTTTCTGCCCACCAAACTGCAAACTTGTCAAAGGCAATGGTTATCTTGTTTACCTCAAATAGCTTTGGGTGAATCAATGAGCATTATCAACCTCGATCATTTTACATCTAAGAGGTATTTTCTAAAATCTTAGATCAGCAATTTTCAACCTTTCTCATCTTAGGGCACACATAAATTACTAAAATTATGGGGCACCCCCCATTTTTTTACCAATCTGACAAAAAATAGGTATAACTTTTTATCATTCATACCAGATGACTATTGTTGTATTAGCTGTTGTAAGACTTTGTTTCTTTAGAGAAAGGGGAAAGGAGGGAGAAAGAGAGGAGAGAAGCATCCATGCACAGGAGAAACATAGAGTGGTTGCCTCTCGCTGGCCACTAACCAGAGACCTGGCCTGCAACCCAGGCATGTGCCCTGACGGGGAATCTGTAGCTGCCTTTCAGTTTGAGGGGGGCTGCCCACCCCACTGAGCCACACCAGTCAGGGCTGCTGTCATTTTTTTCATTTGACCATCTAAAGGGAAAGAGGTCAGTGCCCCTGACTAAGGTAGTCAGGTACTGCATGTTTAAAAATTCTTGCGGCACGCTGGTTGAAAATCGCTGTCTTAGATGGATAGCAAGTACCTCCCTCATGTATTTGGTACTCTTGCATTTATTGACTAACACAAATACAGTGTTTACCATGTGCCAGACACTGTTCTCTGCATTGTACAAATACCAAATCATTTAATTTTGCTTTTGGTGCTGTTTCTTTAAGTAAGATTCCATGTCAAGGAATATCCATGTATGAACAATCACCTTCTTCCTTCCCCTACTTTTCCAAAACAAGCCCCCACAGTGGTTCCCACTCGACCTGGGGAAGGGGGTGGGAACTAATGCGACGACCTGGGGGGGCACAGTTTTCCACTTCGACATCAAGCTGTGGCAGGCTGCTTCCTGCTAACTTGGTTCCAGCAAACTTTCCCCTCGGCCCGAGCCCGCATTCAGGTCTGCACGGAGGTGGAGTGAGAACTTGCAGCCGCGGGCTGATTTATAGGGCAGAGCATTCCCAAGCCGCGCCGCAAGGAGTCGGGCTGAGCTCGGACTTTGGGGAGGTGATGATGGACACGGGACACGTGGCCACACAATGGGGACACACGACTGACCTCAGTCACTTCGGCAAACTGCCCCTGCTTTCAGGAGGCGGCAGGAGCGTTTTAGGAGCTCCTGGGCTCCGGCGCCTGCGGTCATCGCCCCAGGGGACACCTCTGCTCTCCATGGTGAGCACACAGAGAGCACCCAAGGGCGCGCCAGGGCCCTGGAGTTCTCAGAGGCCCCTGACCTGAGCTTCAGAATTATTTCCGAAGAATGGGAGCTTTGGTGCATTGCACACTGTGTAAAGAACGGCACAGGAACCGCCTGGTCGCTGAGACTGGCCAGGACGCACTGGTAGTGAACTTTCCTGGCAAGTCACACGTAGGCACTCGAGACTTTGTGACGTCACAATGCAGTGGGCAGGGGGATAGACTGAGGAAGAAGGGTCAAAGAAGTGTGTGTGTGTGTGTGTGTGTGTGTGTGTGTGTGTGTGTGTGGTGGGAGGTAGAGGAATATAAAAAGAGGGAAACCCAGAGGAACGGGGGAAGGGAATTCGAGAAGGAGCAATCAAGTTGAGGGAAAATAGCAGGGTTTTTTTTTTTCTTCCCTCCTATATGCAAACTGTCACTTCGGGTTAGCGTGAGCCCTTATCTAGCTCATTAGCATGAGCTGTGGCTAACGCGCTTAAACTCTCTAATTATTTATTATGCCGTCACGGAGCGGGTCACAACCCCGGGGCGCACTTGGGAGGAGAGGCAGAAGCGGCCACAGCGCGGGGGGGCTGGGGCGCAGTGCCCAGGGAGGCTGCCCGCTGCCAGGGGAGACCTTCCCGCCACGAGCGAGGCAGAACACCATTCCTCAAGGCAAGGTTGCGGAGTTGTTGGGGTGTCTGAGAAATGCCGTCTCCCCAACACTCACCCCCCAGGGAGGTAGTGCAGTCCTCATCTCTGTCGTCTACATTTGCCCCGATCTTCCCTATCCCCCGCTCCGAAGTTGGAGCAAAGAGCAACAGGATTTTTGCAAAAATGAAGCCAGACAAGGAGCTGAGAACTTGGGCTGGGTCGCGTGCTGAGGGCACCATGCTGGAAGACCTTAGGGAGAACCTTAGGGGTTGCCTTCCCTCCCTCACCCCCACCCCCACGCCGCGTTCCAAGAGAGTTCACGAAGTTGGGCCTGGGGGGAGACTGTGGACCGCCCTGGGCTGAAAGCCGGCCAATCACGCCCACGGTTCTTTTCAGAAAACAGTTTCAAAATAAGTTAACCTCTGTAGGGTGTTTTTCCCTCCCCTTCTAATTGTCCCCCTTCCCCTCCCTCTCTCCATTCGAGTCTGTTTTATATTCCTCTGCGTTGTGCCAACTATTTTATCTTTATTCTTTCTCTTTCTCTCTGGCCGTTCATTCCTTTTTGTGTGTGTGGCTTCTCGGGCTGATACGCGGCTCCTTACCACCCACTGCACACTCGCTCCTGTAGCTGAGGTGTTTCTATACAAACTCGAGCGTCCAGTTGTCATATTAATTATTACACTGAGTAATGACTGAAATGGTCAAAATAAGGGGAGACTCGAGAGCGCTTTTTCTTGCTGCTCAAAGATTCAGCAAAGAAGCCGTGCAACAAAGCACTAATTGGTCCCCAGAAACACTCCGACAAGGCATGGAAGATAGGTTTCATAGAACCCTGTGATTGTGAACGGGGAAAGCGCTGAATGGACCCCACGCTTCTTTTCTAAACTCTCTTGTGAGCAAAAAATGGACCTCTGTTTGAATACTGCCCTGATCCTTGAATACTATACCCAGCAGAGAAAAAAATGCACCATTTATTGTAAGTTTTTTTTTTCTTCTCCAGCTATTCATGGGATCTCTGTGAAGAATCAGCTGGTTTTGTTTACCGTGAAAGACCTTTACTTTACTTTCATTCTTGGAGAAGGTGGGGAGGAGGGGGGGAAGGGAAGCCCTGTGCCTAGGCAGAGAGGAGCTGGCCTACTGTAACAAAATAGAGTGTAACAAATCCTACAAAAGTTTAGAATGTATTGATTCTTTGGAGAGCTATATAGATTAACGACTTTCTTTATGCTTAACCGAGGAAGGTATTTAATCATAATGTAAATGGGGCTTTAGAAAAAATAAAGACTTTGAGTTACTTCTCCTTATTTGGAGAACTTCAAAAGGACTGGTGAGGGTGGCTGCAAATTACCCCCTCCCTCCACCCCTGCCTCCACTCCCTAACCAAAAAGCCACAGTAAAATAATACTTTGTGCTTTTTTTTGTTTTGTTTTCCAGCTTTTTTTTTTTCTTTTTTCAGGCGTATTGAAAAAGCAAATATATTTGTTAGAAGCCTGGATTCCTTAATGCAGGTGCAGGCCTGGCTGCCGTGACCAAGAAGCTGAGCCAAATCTGTACTTTGTGCTATTCTGTCCCCGTGAACAGGCCATCCCCGCCTGGTCAGACTTAACTCAGGCTGGGCAGCAGCTGTTTCTGAAGTTACCTTGGGAAGGGTGCCCTGGAGACAGTAGATGGTGCAGTAATGCACTTTTCATTTCCTTAGGTAAGGACAGTGTCAATCAAGCACGGGCTTAGAGCACCATACACCCAGGGCAGAGGCTACTGGAACCCAAATATCGGAATGCCTGGCACACTCATTTTTCTCAACATACCTGTGGCTTGGAGCTCACCGAAATTGAGGGCTGCACTAAAACTCTTGTGTCCACTCAAAAATCTAAGGTCTATGTTCACCTTTGTATTCTCCTTGCCTCTTGTTCAGGATCCACTATAAATATAATTTTACTTGTTCAATGAGAAACCTATTTCACATTTCATATTAACTTCACTTTCCTCAAAAAAAAAAAAAAAAGCACAGAGAAAACTTTTAAAATGGAGATGAGGCATATCTCCTTTCTGCAGAGAGGACCACAATTCTGGAGCTTGAGGATAGTGTGTGAGCAGAGGCGGCCCTGGCCTGGCCTTCCATTGTGAGTGGGAATTAAGGTGGCAGGAGACTCAGGACACCAGACTCTTGTGTCTCCAGGGCAACGAGCCCTATGCATCACTAGGAAAGCCAATTCTCCATGTAGATCTTGATGTTGAATGTGGATAAGGTTTTATCTCAAGTATGGTGTAGCTCCTGGATTCCCTAAATAGAAGAGGGGCCTGAAGGCACAGAAATGAAGGCCCTTATTTTAATGCAGGAGAATGAGAAACCTTCCCATTTTCCTAGGATATCTACGTTCTGGGTAATACATACCAAAGGGGGGCAGTGTCCTGCCTCCCCATCACAAGAGTGACAGTCCTGATGTGTACAGAGGGATTCATAAAGTGAATTCACAAGCAACATCCAATTCAATTCTCCTGACAGCCTGGACAGGTGAACAGAGAGAACACCACTACTCCATTAGGGATGAGGTCATCCAACACTCTTTGGTGAGTTATTCTATTTCCCTTCACATCTAGATAAATGGAACCCTGAGTGTCCCGGTCAAGTAAATCCTGGGGTCTTGCTCAGAGTCAGGCCTACTGGTGGCAAGGGAGGTCAGAACCAGTGACTCTGCTGAAGTCCCTTCCATGTGCCAGCCATGGTACTTGCCTGCATTCCATCTGACTTTCTACTGTTTCTGTTAAAAACTTGGTTGCTATCTCCCATCACTTCGGCTTCAAAGCATCACAACCTTTTCTCAAAAGTGACAGGAATTACCCATTCCCAGGTCCTGGGACAGTGAGACAGGGACAGTGAGACAGGGGGCATGGGATGCCCAATGGCTGTAGCAACTATCAGAGTGTGGTTCCAGGAAAGGCAAGAACTGGCCCTCCACCTCCTATAAACCCTTTACTGGGTGGGCTGCGTGAGCAGCAGCAGGCTTCCTTGTTGTTCTAGAAAGGCTATTCTTATTAATCCTTTCCTATTTAGACCTGAGTCGTAGTGCTCCACATACATCTCTGAAATCTCACAAAGTTGCAAGTAGATGTTCTTTCTAACTCTGGACGTGGCAGATGAGGAAACGGGTTCAGAGTGCAGGCTGTCTGCTGAAGGTCACACTGCTGTTTAAGTAAAAAAGCCTGGATGTCAAATCGAGCCCATCTACTTTATGCTCCCCCCCCCCCCGCCCCCCGCCCCGCCCCCGGCAAGAGCTGGAGCTCCTCGGGCATAAGAAAGCCTGTGGTAATTCTCTCTGGTATGCGTTGGGGGTGTGGGGGTAGATGTCATACTCTAGATCACAAGATCTGAGGCAGGGTTCTAATTGGCTCTTGAGCCTCAGTCCTTTGCTCCAAACCAGTGAAAACAACCAGAAAGACAATTTCAATGGAAAATTCTCCTTGGTAATACACAATCCTGAAGGCAGAAGCGCAAACTCCCAAAAAGAGATTCTAGATCGCTCTGCCTTCCGGTTGGAGAACAAGGCGGAGCCCACAGTGCTGGGCTGGGATGGTGCCGGGAAACGTTCTTTGTATTTATTTACGCAAGTCGGAGGAGGAAAATGCCTGGGTTCTTGGAGAGCTTTGCAAACATGTAAGGAAGTAAGCTTAAGATGCGGGAATCCGGAGCGTGAGGCCAGAATTTTGGCTCGGAGCTGGAGCGGGGAGAATAGGGACAAATGTTTCGGTAGCTCTGGCCGAAAGGATCCCAGCGTCCGCTGTCTTTGCTCCTGGGCGGAGGCCAACGCGTAGGGCCGCTACAATGCGCAGCTTCATTGCTTGGCGCTTTTATTTGACCGCGGGTTACATGGCCTGGCGTGTGTGTGTGTGTGTGTGTGTGTGTGTGTGTGTGTGTTGGTGGGGGTTGCGAGTAGGCTCTGGCCTTGAAGTCCATGATAATTAGGGTCTCCGTGCACAAGAGTCTGCACCCAAAAAGGAAACCGAGAACACTTGGGGTCTATCTGAAGATTTTCCCTGCTCCCAGATACATTTCGAAATTAGCGAGTGTACGCCCCTCAGGCACAGATCCGAAAACTAAGGGCGGCAGAGGAAGAGGGACTTGTTCGAGGTTACAGCACAAAACCCGGGGCCGAGCCAGAACTACGGACCTTTAAGTGTGGAATGCTTCGCGACTGAGTTGGAGGAGAGCTCAGGGCACACGGTTCAGGCCGACGTGAAAGAAAACGCACTTAGATGCCTCGATGTTAGTGCCCCTCCCCCCCCCCCCCACACACACACACAACACAATTTTGCTGGAGAGGAGGGTTGGAACCCAGGAGGCCTCTCCCGGGCGCCTCCTAGCGGCCAGCACCCAGAGATCAGAACGGAGCGGCAGGAAGTGCCTGAATGCCCTGTTTCGCCAGGTGGTGAGTCTTCCTCGGAGTGGAAAGCAGATGGTGTGGTGCTACTTTAGGCCTCGACGCCTCCTACAGTTCCCGGAAATGGAGACGATGTGAATTTGGAGACCCCTTAGCCCCTTTCCTGGGGCGAGGCGTGGGGGTGTAACTCTCACTGGTTCAGCAAAGTCCTGTAGGGTCAGCAAGCAAGTCACTGCATGGGAAGGGGCTGTATGGGTGGGCAGACGTACAGAACTAAAGTCTTTCGGCATGATTCAGTGTTATAGTCCCCAAACCTGCCTGTTTTAAAAGAGAAAACTGTAGCAGAGAGTGGAGGTGATTCACCTCGGCAGCCATCCGTCCTTACCGCCTACCACATCGCCACCATTACTGCTCCCTCAACACCCATAGCCAACCGCACACACCAAGGGTGGCGGTCTGAGGCGCCCCCACGTATCCTTTACAAAGATCCAACTCCACAAAGGGAAGTCCAATGAGAAGTCATTATCTACCTAATTCACCGCAATCATCCCCGCACCCAGACGGTTACCCTCTGCTTCCTTCTGCCTACGGAGACGCGACTTGAGAAGCGCCCCAGCCTCCTTCCACAACGGAGCGGTACGAGATGGGACCCGTTGCTCGGGCCGCTTTTCCCCGAAGCGCCGTGTCCCAAGGCGCCCCGAAGTTGGACCAGGTTCCGGCCACAGTGCGACAGGGCCGAGGGCCCAGGAAGGGCGCCTGGGCGGGCGCTGTCCAAACGGCTGAGAGACTGCTGCGAGCGCCTCCCCCTCCCTCGCGGGGCCAACACGCGGCTCAGCCGGGCTCGGCTCCCAGTCGCCTGCCACCAGCCCGCCCGGCACACGCCTGGGGCGGGATGGAGGCTGCGCCAAGGCCGCCGAGGTGCCTGCGGCGGCACCGAACTACCAGGGAAGCTCCTCCAGCCCCTCAGTGAGATTCATTAGCCTCCCCTGCACCCCGTGCCCCGCATCTTTTCCCTCCGACCCAGCCGCGAATATCCCAGAGAACTCCCTTTATGCACTCCCCCCAACCGGATCGGAAACTATCTTTTAGAGGGACAATGATACAGGCCGCCAGAGATCATGGAGGGTGGGCATCCTTGATGTGTACACACCTACCCAAGGGCGCGGATAACGACCAGAGCTCAATGCCATCACTTCCTTCTCCTCGGAAGCTTCCACACTGGCTCAGTTGTGGGGAGCACCTCCCAGTTTTTAGACCTGGATGGAACATTACAGACCATCTAAGGCAACCTCTGTTGTTACAGACAAGAAAACTGAGGCTCAGAGAGGATGCCACTTAGGGCATCCGAGCTAATGAGGGGACGCTCAGAGGGGACGCTAGTGAAGGGCCACGGAGCTAGTGAGAGAACGCTTTGGGACTGGAACCGAAGTCTCTGCAGTACTTTTAGTTTTAAGAGTCCAGTACTTTGGGAGACGTTGCCCCCATCTTTCTGAATTTCAATCGCAAATTTGCAAGGACAGTGAAGACCACCCCCCCACCACCACCGCGGGAAGGACAGTGGGTAGGAGAAGAAAGCAGGAAACGCGAATCCCCACTCCCCTCTAACTTCCACACAGCCCGTGCTGCTTTTTCCGTCCAAATCCTCCCCTGTGCTTAGCTCCAAGTTCTTAGGAGAATCCCAGGGCACTTCACCCCAAACTGTCAACCCTTAACACCCCAACTCCCAGAGCATTTTTGCCCCTCCTGTGACGCCGCCCCCCCTTTCTAGAGCCACCCCCGGCTGCGGCCCGCCCCGAGCGCGCCGCCTGTTTATTCAGCCGGGAGCCCGGCACGCGCCAGGCGCACGCACTGCAACAACAAACCCTGCTGAATGGGGAGTTTGCACGGAGCGGCCGCAGGGAACGGGCGCTGGGGAGGGGGAGGGGAGAGGAGGAGGTGGGTGGGAGGAGGAGGTAAGAGGAGGGGGGAAGTGGGGGCTGCAGCCGCTCGCTGCAGCAGCGGGGTGTGGGGGGCAAGGCGGGGCCAGGGCTGCGCGTGGGGCTGGGTGTCCCATTGAAAAGGGAGCGGCACTCCGGCCGCCCAGCATTCTCACTTCTGGCCAGGGAACGTGGACGGCGCACCGACAGGGAGCCGGCCAGGGAGGGCGAGCGACAGAAGGAAATAAGAAAGAAAGGAGGTTAACAAAATAATAAAAACTGCCTGCCCCACGGCTGGAGAGATCGAGACCCGGCGCAAGAAAGCGCAGCCCTAGGGGGAGAGGAACGGGAGACTCGGCAGAGCGCGCTCATCACTGACTTTTGCTTCTTCTGCTTTTTTTTTTTCTTTTAAAACAAGAAGGCGCTAGCGGCAGCCTCACACGCGAGCGCCACGCGAGGCTCCCGAAGCCAACCCGCGAAGGGAGGAGGGGAGTGAGGAGGAGGAGTGGAGGGAGGAGGAAAAGCATTTGCACTTTCTTTGCTCCCAATCTACGAAGTCTCCCGGGGATTCTGTAATATTTCAAACTCCCTTGCGGACCCCCTCTTCGCCTCTCTCCTTCTTTCCCTCTCTGCTCGTGCACCCCAGTCCTGTCCGCGTCTCCCTCACGCGCCCCGCGCCTCGCGCCCCCGCTCGCTCAGATCCCGCGACTCCTTGGCAGCCGCTGCGCATGGAGAGCTCTGCCAAGATGGAGAGCGGCGGCGCCGGCCAGCAGCCCCAGACGCAGCCCCAGCAGCCCTTCCTGCCGCCCGCAGCCTGCTTCTTCGCCACGGCCGCGGCGGCGGCGGCAGCGGCGGCGGCCGCGGCGGCGGCGCAGAGCGCGCAGCAGCAGCAGCCGCAGGCGCCGCAGCTGAGCCCGGCGGCCGACGGCCAGCCCTCAGGGGGCGGTCACAAGCCCGTACCCAAGCAAGTCAAGCGACAGCGCTCGTCCTCCCCCGAACTGATGCGCTGCAAACGCCGGCTGAACTTCAGCGGTTTCGGCTACAGCCTGCCGCAGCAGCAGCCAGCCGCCGTAGCGCGCCGCAACGAGCGCGAGCGCAACCGCGTCAAGCTGGTCAACCTGGGCTTCGCCACCCTTCGGGAGCACGTCCCCAACGGCGCCGCCAACAAGAAGATGAGCAAGGTGGAGACGCTGCGCTCCGCGGTCGAGTACATCCGCGCGCTGCAGCAGTTGCTGGACGAGCACGACGCGGTGAGCGCGGCCTTCCAGGCTGGCGTCCTGTCACCCACCATCTCCCCCAACTACTCCAACGACATGAACTCCATGGCCGGCTCGCCGGTCTCATCCTACTCGTCGGACGAGGGCTCTTACGACCCCCTCAGTCCCGAGGAGCAAGAGCTGCTCGATTTCACCAACTGGTTCTGAGGGGCCTGGCCTGCTCCAGGCCCTGGTGCGATGGACTTTCGAAGCAGGTAGGTTGTATTTTGGAGTGAAGGGGGTGAAAAGGGTTTCCTTGTCTTCATCTTTTTCCCTTCCCCTTAGTCTCTGTAGGAGGGGGACTGTCTCCACGGAGACGGGGGAGGGGGGACAGGGATTGATTTCAGGGACTTGTTCAAGCTGGTCGATTGGAAATCCTGATTTGTTACTTTCAGCATTAGCCTCTGAGAGTGGCTTTGCCCAGGTCTGCAAGGACTGGAGATAGGGGTGATGTGGACGGACGCTGAAGAACCGAGTCCTAAGACCTGTCAAAAGAGGAACTCTACCTCCCCTCCCTAAACCTCTGTTCCCCCTAATGCTGGCCTCCGAGTTCATTTTAACCTCTCCCGTTCTTCTCCTTCTGTTATAGGGTGACTGCACAACCTGCATCTTTAGTGCTTTCTCGCCAGTGATGCTGGAAGGGAGGAAAACGAAAAAAAAAAGAAGAAGAAGAAGAAGGAAAAAAAAAGGCAACCAACTCCAATACCAACCAAGCGACCCTGGCCTGCTAAGCAAGGCTCTCACAAAGCAGGGATGCGTTCAGAACCGTGTCTTTGCACTCCAGTAATTCACGGAGATAAGAAGAGTGACTAGGACCCGAGTCAATGTGCGAAGTGCTGCTTGTGTGCACAGGCGGCGGGCTCCTGGCCGAAGAGAGCGGCACACACCACACAGCGACTCCCACCCGAACTAATAACAGGCAGAGCTGAAGGCGCTTGCTGGGCGTCCTCACCTCCCCGCCCTCTTCGAAAGCGCAGTTCTTAACCCTCTAGCAATGGGTTGGTGTCTTTCCTCTCAGTATCCTCCATCTCAATAAGCTGTGGACATTTGTCTGCAGTGACACGATGCTCTATACTCAGCCCTTTGACACCCCCTTCTCGGACCCCCTTCCCCAAGCCCCACTCCCTCAGGCCACCTTTCCTACCATTTTCATCATAGGATGCTTCCAATCTTTTGTGAATTTTTTTATTATAAAAAATCTATTTGTATCTATCCTAACCAGTTTGGGGATATATTAAGATATTTTTGTACATAAGAGAGAAAGAAAAAAATTTATAGAGTTTTGTACAAATGGTTTAAAATGTGTATATCTTGATACTTTAACATGTAATGATATTACCTCTTCATATTTTAGATGTGTAGTTCACCTTACAACTGCCGTTTTCCCTATGTGGTTTTGTAAAGAACTTTCCTCATAGGTGAGATCAAAAGGCCACCAGATGTACTTAAGCACCAATGTGTCTTACTTTATAGAAACTTTGTTAATGTATTAATGATGTTATTAAATACTGTTCCAGAACAAAGTTTATGCAGCTACTGTCCAAACGCAAAGTGGCAGCCAGTGTTTTTGATAGGTTGCCTTTTGGGGAATTTCTATCACTGCCTTTTTTTTCTTACTGTTTTATTACAAACTTACAAAAAAAACCCCATGTATAACCCTGTTTTATACAAACTAGTTTCGTAATAAAACATGTTTCTTTTTTTTTAACAAGCGAGAAAGTCTTCTTTGACTCCCCTGCCCTGTCCAAGTTACCGAAATGCCAAAAGGAAGGGATGGGTGAGGGACTCGAGGGGGCTACACAGCGTGCTAACTGGCAGACATGACAAGGATGGGAGCCTAGCCAGCCCTACCTGAGGTGGCTCTGTGAGGAATGCTTCCTTCCCCTTTGAAGCTGCAGATATACTCATACACCAAGAGAATAGGTGATATTTGATGGCTGCCTTGTCTTTTGACAAAATGACTTAATATTTTTGAAAATGCCCCCCAAAGTAAACTGGCAAAAAGAGGGCCCTCACTCCACGTTCTAACCCTTCCCAACGTTTCGGAGTTGCTCACTGTGGGATTGCAGAAGGGCTGAATGAAATCATAGGCTCAGGGGTGGGAGGAAGGACGGTGGTACTGGGTGAGGCAGAGCTGGCCAGCAGGAGCAGCCCTCTCCACACTCCCAGTGATGGGTGTGTTCCTCCTTCACTTCCAGCCACACGTTTTCTACTTCTTTTCCCCAGGACGCACACTTTCCATATTGATTTTAAGTGAAGGGCACGTATGAGATGAATTCCTGGAGGAAGGAATTAGATCGAAAGAAATAAAAGCCTTAGAAATGTGCGGTTGCTTCAGAGACACTGGCCCATCTAAGCTGGTGACTCTATCCCAATAGCGTGAGCTGCGTGTAAAAGTACCCAATTACCAAGATTCAAAAAGAAATTGGTGGGGTTTTTGGCTGGCTTGCTTCTTGTCAGTTAGCAAGGACGTGATCAGAATGCCACTCCGCCTCTCTCCGGCGCCTCGCTCGCCTCCTGCGTTACTTGCACATTCAGTTTGCGTGTCTCCAGCCAAGCGGAAAGCCGAGCGCAAAATGCGTCTTACAAAACCCAACAAAGAACGGGGAGCCAGCACGTCTTCCAGAGTTAAAAATCTAGTCTGTGTTGGTACATCTATACCATTTAGAGGCACAGAATAATCATTTTTTAAAGCTGCGATGAGCGGAGCACGCCACAGCGTCTGATGTCATTTTGCTAAATGACCCTCTATAGAATGCACGTTGGGGCTTCAGTCCCTTTCAAAGAGATGAGCGTAATTAAGGGGAAAAAAATCAGTAAATTCCTCATCGCCATAAATAATCGGACTTTCTGCCAGCAGTGGGCCAATTTAGAGCTTACTTGAGGGAAGTAACGCTTTTGTGATGCCTGCTTTTATTTTTATCTTCTCATTTAAAGGACCAGAGCTGGGCTCCTCCACTCATTTTTAGTTTAACTTAGCTCCTTCGTGAGTTTTAGATAAGGTAGGTAAAGAAAGTGTAGCAAGTCATTTATTGCTATGAATATAACATTAGGATAATGTTTCAGCCCCCACAAAGGGGATTTTGCCCCCCTTCTCCTCGTGAAGACAGGTGTTCTTTTACTCACTTCTGAATGGGCAATATCCAGTCTCGCTAAACTCGAGGCAAAGTTAGCCGTTGTTTGCCACAATGCGAAGGCAAACTCTAAAAATTCACAGAAACGCACACACACAATTTTGCCGAAGCTAGGAAAGGGCAAAGCTGGGATTGGGCAAAATCTCATTACATCTGCTCTAATCGCTTAGCAACACAAAGCCGGGGCTTGTGCGGCAAAGGGAAGCCATTCACAGCGCTGTGACAGGCCGCATTCAGCCAGCATTAGTCAGCTCCATAAATCACCGCTGCCCATTGGCTGCGCGGCGGGCTTTGCAGCGGCCCTGAGCTGTCAGTGAAATACAAAATGTAGACCCCAGCGGCCAGCAACCACAGCCTCTCCCCGGTCTAGCCCCCACCCCACTTTCTTCAGGGGGTGGGGTGGGGGGTGCTGGGGAAGAAAACTGCCCTGACTTTATTGACTGAGAAATCTTACCTATTCAACACATGACCCGAAGACCACCGAGTTAAGACTGGAGACACGCATGAAATTGACGAGGAGGAGCAGGGGAGTGCAGAAGAAAAAGAATAAACAGACCGCAGAACCACTGAATGCGAGTATTATCTGAGGCTGGGCAGGAGCAACTGGGACACAAGTATCACCTCCCTGACACGGCCTTACAGCCTTTAACTTTTTTTTTTTTTAAATTGGAAGTAAGGGTGTGTAGGGAGAAGAATTTCTCTCCTGTCCACATCAGGCAGGCCCACCAAGGAAGAGAGAAGAAGCCGATCTGCTCTTTGCATTGGGCATCAAAAGATTAGAACTGAGATGTAGTAAGAAAGAGGGAGTCGAAGTTGCCTTTCTGCTTTGCTGTTCTTTCAGGGCTGGGGATGTTAGAACATCCCCAGAATCCAGGGCCCAATGCCTCCTGAGCTTCACTATTCTTGTTTGTAACATTGGCCGGATGGTGCCCACAGCAGCAAGAGGAGATAATGTAAAGGAGTTAGCACACGGCCTTGTGGGGGAGGTTACAAGCTCTATGTAAATGTGGGTGCCTGTTGTTCTTCTTATCTTTCAGTTCTGTCTCATTTCCCTGGGGACTGGAGAGTTGATGCCTCTAAATCACAGACTAGCCTTGAGGTTTACCCACAAACCACAGAGAAGTCTGGGAGTAGATGTGGAGTCAAGTTAGACTTTCCTGGGGAGCCCAGGTCACCTGATTTCAAACTCCACTTTCTCCGAGAAGCTTTACTTGTCCACTCTGTCTAAAGCAGAGCTATAGGCTGTAGTCACTCTCCATTCATTATGCTGTTTCTTCTTCTTGGCATTTACCACTATCTGGAAAAAAAAACAAAACAAAACTGCAGTTGCTGTCAACAGCCCCTACTAGATGGAAAACTACATGGACACTGTCTTGTTCACTGGTATCTCCCTAGCCCTCGGGGAGATAGGTATTTGTTAACTGAATGAATGGGTGATGCATTGATAGCTGTGTTCCCCGTCCTTCCTTCCTTTCTGTCTCCAGATCCGCTTTCTGCCCTCTGCTCTGCTCTGCTCTGCATCTCCAAAGGTTGATCTCCATGCACTTCATCACTAGGGCTTCCTTGCCTTCCGGCTTCCTGTTAGGTTTGGCCAGTGGAAGGCACCAATAGGAGATTGTAAGGTAGGAGGGGAGGTAGGTGGGACCTTTATATCCTTAATCCTCATTGCTTGGGCTCAGTTGCTTTGGCAGTGGCTCTGCTCCTTAGTCTAAGGCCACAGCTTGGTCAGGAGGCTTCTCTCCCATGGCACCAGCTCTTATCACTGCAGCTGTTACAGATATGGCAACAGCTTCCTCTTCTTATTCCTTCAGTTCCGGAGGTAGCAAGGGCTCCGCCTGGTTCACAGTCTCTGGCTGCTGCATCGTTCTGATTCCCTTAGCCCCATGTACATCTCTGTCTCCCTGTTAACCTCTTCTCATCGACCATTTCAAGTGTGCCATCTGCTCCTGCTGACCCTGGCTGGTACCCAGGCTATTCTCCCACAGGTGCTCAGGGATGTATTTGCTTTGGGTAAGATTTTCAGGGACTCGTGGCAGTCAGTAAGGAACTTCCTAGGGCAGAGGTGAACCTAGCTCTCTTCAAAACCTAACCCTGGAAAATCACTTCCATCTTTTTGAGCAGAGAATGACTTACTGCAGGTTTGCAAAAGAAGTCAGTTACAGTTTTCTCTTCTGGAAAATGAGGATTATCTTCCCTTTTACAGGTCAACTGTTAAATTGAAGAGGAAAGAGCTTTAGAGCTGTCAATGACTATATCAGTGCAAGAGGTCGTTGCTTCTCACGACCTTCCAGAACCAGACAAGAGGTGGTGCTGGGGACTTGTCACCAAGACAAAGACCATGCTGCTGTTGAGAAGTCATTCGTGCCTCCATTCATTCATTCACTCACCATTTATGCACTCATTTAAAAAAGGGAGGGGACATGATCAAATTTACTCAACATTTCTAGGATCTAATTGTCTTAATTTTTATCTTCTAGAGTGAGCTCCAAGAAGCTTGTGTTATTGCAACCTCTTTTAAAAATACTACGGATGCTTCTCTGATGTACTAATGTCCTCATTCCTGTTTCCCTTATCTTACTGTTGAGAAGTCTGAACTTTTCTCTCTCTCTCTCTTCACTTCTGGGCCAAGGAATGATTCATTTTCGGATTTCCCTAGAAACTCCAGGTTGCCCGGGGTCAAAGGGAGGGAGGGAAGTGAATTCATTGACACTAAAGTTCTCTTCCATCTGCCAAGGCAAAGGGCTGGGTTCTAGCGCAGGTCCAAGTTATATTCTTTCTTCCTTTGTATGCAAGATTAGGTTGTTACAAAAGAGGGTGTATAGGTTAATGGCAGGAAGCAAGTTGCCGCGCAGACGCGGGCCTGGAGCGCGTGTCAGGTTTAATGATTTATTCAAGCTGCAGCGCATCCCGGCGTTGATTGGCTGCAGGCATGCGTCCGCTGTCAGCTGCGCGCGCCTCGCCCGGCCTCGCGGGGCTACCTGACCGCAGGGGTGGCGCTGGGGTGGCGGGAGGAGGCGTGGGCACCCGTCCTGGAGGGGAGCGGGTGTGAAAAGGAGGAAGAGGTAGGAGGTGAGAGAGGGGAGGAGAAAGAGATGGAGGTGGGGGAGAGAGAGATGAGGGAGAGAAAAGGATTTGAGGAGAAGGGGAAAGGGACAGAGGACAGAATGGATGGAGGGAGGAAGAAAAGTGTTGAGGAGAAGGTAGGGAAGGAGAAAAGGGAGGAGAGAAGGAGAGATGGAGAGAGAGAGAGAAAAAAGAGAAAAACGAGGGAGAAAGTGACAAAGGCGTAAAATTAATGAGAGACTAGAGAGAGAGGTTGGAGAGGGAAGTGGGACCAGTGTCCAGAATGTCCCACGTGCGCCCCCCCCCCCCCCCTCCAGGCAGCCTGCAGGCAGCCGCTCACAAAGCGGCCTTTGATGCTTGCTACCAGGGCTATTTTGGGGACGAAATGGGGGGGGGGCGGAGAAGGCGCCAACCCACACTCCTTGAAAGGAGTCACTTTCTGCAAAGTACGTTGGAAAGGACTGGGTCCTGGGTCTGGGCGGTCGCGGCAGGAAGTGGATGCTGGGACAAAAGCTCAGCACCTGCCAAAAGCAGAACACTTGGAGAGCACCTCTTGCCTCACCCCCTCCCTGTTCCCTGGCGGTCTTGCGGACCAGGGGAAGCTGCAGGGCTGGGCTGGGGCGCTGCCCAGCACCGCTGGCTGCCCCTGGACCTGACTGCTGCTGAATTCCCTCCTAAATCCTCTGGACCAAAGCACTTCTGCCTACCTTTCTTTGGGTCTTTCTCTAACTGTCCTCTGAGTCCACTTCTCCCTCTCCTCTCATTTCTCGTTCTCCCTTTACTTCTTCCTTCCCCTCTTCTTTCTTCACTCATTTGCTCTCCTCCAGTTTTGTCATCATTTTGAACCAAAAAACCCAGACACTTCTAGATTGGAGCCCTACTCCAGCCAATGGGCCCTTTGGAAGGAGTGTGTGGGTAGGGAGAAAGATATTTGGAGGGGAAGGGGATGTGGCATTTGAAAATCAAATGGGAAAACAAGCCCACTGCATTTTTCTGGATAAAGTTGTTGGGCCCAGAGAGTCAGCTGCTTGTGTTTGGGGAGCTGAAAATTCTATCAATAACCACCCCTGTCCCCAAGACCAAGAAAGAAGTAAAGCTCCCCCCACCCCATTCAGCCCTACCCTCCCACGTCCAGAACACACAGCCTTTGGCCTCCCCCAGCCATAGCTTTACACTAGGGAAAACAGTCTGTCTCCATTGTCCAGGTGCCAGCAGGGCCTTTGGGGAGAGGGAGGCCGGCCAGCCCTCTGATCAAACTCAAAGGTTAGTTAAAAGACAAAAACAGCTGAAAGTCTTCATGAATAATGCTGGGCAAACCCCCCCTCAAGTCCCCCCCAACCCCCCAGCTCAGTGTAGTGCAAGCCCTGATCAATGCCCTACCACTTTGTTATGCTGCTCGCCTAAGTCAGAATTTCACAGAAAGGCCCAGAAGAAAAGCACCCACAATTAGGGGTCGCCTGTCAGAAAACATTAACGCCTTCCTCTCCCAGCCTGTCAGGCCTGCTGCAGACACAAACCACCATGGCGAATTGTCCCTCCACCCCATGAAGGCCCCCGCCAGCCAGAGGGGCAGGGATTTGAAAGCCAAAGGAGATGGAGCCTGCGTAAGTGTGGTGTCTGTAGTGCTAGGATGTGAAGAGATGGCCCCAGCTTCTTCTTCCTAAGAGTCAGGACTAGATACCTGGGAAAGGTTGTCAGAGATAGCCCTGTGGATGGGCAGATGGACAGACCCCCCAGAGCAGAGCAGGATGGCAGAAAATTTTCCCTGCAATGGACATGGTTAAAATACATGCACATGGCTACACCCTCATTTCCTGCTTACTGGACATTTTCCAAGTGCCAGGCATCTTATTTTGTTCGTAATCTGAGCAATCCCATTAGGCAGTGCATTACTATGTTTATCTTATAGATAAAAAACCAGAGGAGCTCCAAAGAAACTATAGGACTTGTCCATGAACACATAGCTAGGTGGTGGCAGAGGCAGGGTTCGCCCTCAGGTTTGCCCGACCGCCAATTCTGTCTTCTTTCCACTGTAATCCAGCCCACGGTTTCTCCGAGAAGATCCAGAGACCAGCTCTGTGCTTGTCTGCTTCTGAAAACTCTACCAATATGTGAACATGTTCTTTGTCATCTTCGCTGTGTTACAAAGACTATTCCTTGCTTCTAGAGCAGTTATCTAACAGATGTTTGACAATAACTTTCGGAAGGGAGAAAAGAGGGAAGAAAAGGAGAAACAAAAGGAAGGGAGGAGGAAGGATTCCCTCTAAAGAAAGATTCTTTTGATTTTCTTTGAACATAATTTTGTCCTGAAAGATATTTGATTTTGGGGTCAAGAGATCTGGTTGTAATTCTCCATGTACCATCAGTTAGGTAGGGAGCTGAAACTTTGCTTCCTCCTCCGTGTAAGTGGAGATAACAGCTGACTGTGAGCGTAATAATGAAGACAGAGTAAGATAAACTATGCCAAAGTGCCTACCATGGTATCCAACGCATAGTAGGTACTCAAGACAATTTACTGCATTTTTCAGACTATAAGGCACACTTTTTGACCATATTTTTTGCTTCAAAAATTTCCCCCCTATTTCCCTCTAAAACCTAGGTGCACCTGGGGTGCATACCATAAGATGCACCTAGGTTTTGGAGGAGGAAAATAGGAAAAAAGCTTTTGAAGCAAAAAATATGGTCAAAAAGTGTGTCTTACAGTCCAAAAACTACAGTACTTGAGAGTAAAGCAGGATTTAGTCTTTCATTTCTGTGTATCAGGAAACTACATGCCACACATACAATTACATCCCCGAGACAAAAATGCCGTGTGTGGTGAAGTCATCATGGAATTTTGTACTCTCCTGTTCTATGGTGTCTATGTCATCAAGATGCTGTGAGATAAAGCAGAATCCAAGTTCATGGTTATGGGGGAGAGTGCCTAGTGGTGTAGAAAAGTTTCAGGGCCTCCAAGATGTAGGCAGTCATCCTTTTGTAAGACAAAAAAAAAATAAAGCACCAAGAAGTGATTACTTTGCTGGGAGACAGTAAGCATTAGAAGTTAGGTCTGGCCTCTTCGCTCCCCTCCAGGAACCTTATTCTCTCAGCATTCTGGAGTGATTCAGAGCTTTAGCCTCTTCCACAGGCCTTAGAAAGAAAAGTTTTAGAAGACCATATGCAGAAACTCAAGGGTCGGCCATGGCTTCCATCGCCTCTGTCACCGGTGAGATCACTCAAATTGGCACCGACTCCTGAGCCTCCGGGATTGCGCGTGCCCACCTCACTCTGATTCCACTCTCCACTCGGCTCTTCCAAGTGCCAGAACACCAACTAAGAGAAACGGAAACAAGAAGAGCTCTAGCTTATGACTCCAGGAATATGTGCTAATTCTGCAACCGTCGGTCAGCTTCCCAGTGAGCGTGCTTCCGCTGATGCCTCTTGTGAATGTTTCGGTTTCCAGACAACAGGGACGTTTCCTCCTCTGTCCTCCCACTTTTTTCCTTTTTCCTCTTTCTCTGAGCAACCTTCTTCATCTTCCAAAAGACAGATGCTGTAC
Organism: Glossophaga mutica; assembly: GCA_039655065.1. NCBI lineage: Eukaryota > Metazoa > Chordata > Mammalia > Chiroptera > Phyllostomidae > Glossophaga > Glossophaga mutica. Next base: position 14,728,453 of record CM077304.1, on the reverse strand, counting down.
TTGATAGGTACGCATTCCCTCACTGACTGCTGGCCGAAAATAAAGGAATGTAAACATGAGGTCCACTTTTGGGGACATTTTAGGAAAATACTACGTTGCCTGAAGATGTTCAGAATACAGCCACGCAGGCCAGTCTTACGAACCGCTCCCTCTCCCCACCCCGCACATGATGTAAGACCGCTGAAGTGAAAACTGTATTTGTGTACCTGCTGTGACGTCGTCAGTGACGGTTTATGGAAACTAATGATACTGTCCTTTCCACAGAAAAACAGAATGAGTGAGCGTCGCAGCCCTGGGAGGGAGCCAGGCTGGACCCGTCCAGCTTCGTCTTCAGGCAGTTCAATGTCTCCACTTCCTGAGGAGACGGACGCCGAGCTTAGGAGAGGATTCAGCACCTGCATCTGGCATGTTCTTCCTCCAAGCTCGTCCTGTGGGAGCAGCCACCAAGGGGCCTGCTCACATTCATCTCCCCACTCTCTGGAATGTTACCTGGCTTCACTCGAGCACACTGATGAAGAGGATTAATTTTGTGGCATCTACATCAGTTATACATTTCAGCGAACAGCTAATCTGTTGCTAGGGACCCTCTACAGATAGAAATAGACATACTCATTCTAATTCTAGGTACTTTTTCTAAGGAAAAAGATTAGACATGTGCAAAAGACACCCAGAAAAGAGTGTTTGTTGTAATACTATTATTTTTAAAATTAATGTCAAAAAGTATAAAGCAGCTTGAACTTTTAATGTTGGAGTATTGGTTCAAATCAATAGTAGCAGGCTTACATGATAGTATATATTGTAAATAATTTTTAATGGAATATAGATTTATGTTTACTAACATGGAATATATCTGTGATACATGACACATAAGTGAAAAGGAAAAAACAGCCATCACCTATAATTTTACTAACCAGAGAAAACCAGTCAACCTTTAATCTAAATGTTTCTTGACAGAATGGTATCATAGAATTCAAGTTTTTACTTAAAATATGGACACTAGTCAGTTTAGTTACTAATTCAACACATATTTTCCCAGGCCCTATTCCAGGCCCTTAGGACACAGTGATGAAAAAGACCAACATAAAGTCTGCCCTTAAAGTTTATGGAGTAAGGAAGACATAAAACACCTACTGGTCACACATTTCCAAACCATCAAATCGTCTTCTACAACACAGTTTTAAATGGTGACTGAATGTACAATAACCTCCTAACTAATCTGCGTATTTTCACACAAAGAGGTTTCTTTCTCTTTCTCTTTAGTTTCTGCTGTTTGTGAATAGACCCTGTGATGAAAAACCTCCTAGCCAAACAATTATGCATGATTATATCCTCAGGATACATTTGAAGAGGAACTGCTTTGTTGAGAGATGTGCTTTTCGGAGATTTTTGGATTCACACTACCTAATTGCCTTCAGAAATGTTGAATCAGTTATGATTTCACCAGCGGTGATGTGCGTACCAATGCATGCTATATACTTAATGCTGGGTATTATTATACAAATAAATAACTTTACCAATTGGTAAGTTAAAAAAAATGGATGTCTCTCATTTCTCCTGTATCACTAGCAACATGCAATTTTTTCTCATATTTATTTACACTACTGAGTCTCACACACTGGATGGACCAAGATGAGCTACATTTTAATTAGCGGGGGATAGTATTTGCTTATTCATACTCTTGAGGAGGCTGATGAACTAAGTGGCTCTGATATAAGGCCATTTTGATTTTAATTTTAGGCCTCCTGGGGAGATGAGCCAGATAAATCAGAACCGGAAACTTATGGATAAGATAAAACCATCGATCTTGCAAAGGTGACTTATATTCTCAATTTATTTTCCAAAGTTCCAGGGCTTAAAGGTCCTTGGCGGTAACCCGTAGGTGGGGGAATGTCGAGGAGGATTACATTGGACTCTGATTCCCCAAGCGTTCCTGTCTCTCTTTTCCAGCCTCCTCCTATTCCCATTCCTGCTGACCTCCCAGCCCTGCCCCCCACCTGCTGCCGGCCTAGAAAAGAAAGCCACTTCCATTGGCCTTGGCTGCCTGGGGAGATCTATATTACTCCGGGGAGGACAAGAGCTGTCCTCATCTTGGTAAAGTGTGAAATTCGGTTTTGATTGCAAAGGGAAGCCACTTCAATGGGATTACACCGTGACCATGTAGATTAAACTCAGCCATATGGCCTGGGGATGCTTCTTCCTACTGTCAGGTAACAGCACATTGCTAATGACGTGGTGATGACATTTTGTGATGGAAAAAATAAAGCCACCTGGACTGGAATAAAGGAAGCGAAAAAATGTCGAGGTGATGGTAAGCTTTAACAGAGCTCTCAAAATCTGTGGGCTTTGAAGAGGAGATGGGGTTTGTTTCGTTTATAAGTGAAAGCTAATGATCACGAGCCTAGTGTTAGAAAGAGAGTTCTGGCTGCTTGGCATGGTCGAAAGAGATTTTGTGTTTTCATCAAAAGGGTTTCCAGTGTTGACTCAAAGAGACTGCTTAACCTCACCTAGCCTCAGTTTCTTCATCTGTTAAGTGGGCATAAGAACAGAAGCAGTTACGTGATGGAGATTTGTAAGCTGCTAGCTGCTTCACATATGTAACAACAAGAAAATAGATGGTTTTATCAGTCAGAGTTCTATGTTGCAAGCAACAGCAATAAACTTTGGCTGATTTACACTAGAATAAACTTAATAAGAGGCTTTAAGTCACTGGTAGGATTACAAGAAAGGTTGATTCCAGGGTCAGAAAATGGGCTAGTAAAAGTGAGGCTGAGCAGCAGCCAAAATCATGACTGAAACCATAGCTGGGAGAAGCTGCAGCCACGTCAGCCTCCAAACCCTGGACACCATGGTTTGTATTGCCACCGTCTCCAGGACTAGACACTGAGTGTCCTCCTGGCGCTGACAGTGTCACTTCCTGGAAACGGGTTGGCTGTAGCCACAGCCCCAGCTGCTATTGTGACAGAGATGAATTCTCTGCTGTCCTTGCTTCCTTGGGCCAATAGCGATCAAATCCACATCTGTGGGTGGGAGCTTCTGATTGGCTGAGACACAGATGCAAGGGAGGCCAAGAAAGAGGTGTCTGGCCTCATTCCCTTTCGTACTAAGAGGTGGGCTCTGCTTTCGGCCCAAATGCTCAAGAACATCCAGGGGAAGGATGCTCAGATGCTGGGCAGCCTAAAGCAAAACAAAACAACAAACAATGGAAGAAGGCAAAGAGCTTGTAGAGCCAGGGGTCAGCAAACTATTACTGTAAAGGATAGCAAGTAAATATTTTCGCAATTGTAGTGGAAGGGCAGCAGGGCAATATGTAAACGAAAGAGTGTGGCTGTGTTCCAATAAAACTTTATTTACAAAAACAGGATTTGGCCTTCAGGTCATAGTTTGCAGATTCTTGTTCTAGAGTGATGATGATGCTGACAACTAGGGCAACTTGAAAAACTGTCTTTTATGTCTTGGCTAGAAATGGATGCAGGTGGAGATAGCAGCAATTCGACCTTGGTAACTATCGCTTTCACTGTGCAAGTAGTTTCCTAGTTAGGTGGTGAATGACAGATACATCATTTGAGTTACATCCAAGCAGTAGTTGAATCCCCCTCCAGGTGAGAAGTGTCGTAGAGAAGGAAGTGTCTTCCACTCCGCCTTCTTGCGTGATCACTCCAGGCCTCCCCTGGGTCCCCTAGGCACTCCTCGTCCAGCTCTGCAGCACTATTACACCTTTTGGGGTGCATGTCATCCTTTCCTGCCAGGGATGATATCAGAAGGGCACTGAATTGACTCCAGGAACCTGGAGTTTTTTCCCAAGTGCATGTCGGCCGTATTGGTGAAATAATCCATAGCTCCTTTCCTTTTCTATGTGATGTTGTCATAAACTGGTTTATGTGACATAGGGACAGAGGATAGTCAATTCAATGGACTTCATGGCAACTCATCAGATGTGAAATCATCAGATGGAAAAAGAGTGTGTCCTTCTCTCTGTCATTCATTTCACTCATAGGAATTGTGATCCTGAAGTATGCCTTGTCTGCACTGCGCAGGAGGCTATAGAGCGAACGCCCTGGAGGACGTTCAGTTGGTTTTGTTTGTCCTTATAAGCAAGACTTTTTTTCTGAAATCACTCATTTGTTATATCTATTTCTCCCAAACATACTAAACGTGGCAGGGAAATGGGCTTTTTTGTCATTATGTGAGGGAGATTGGTCATCACTTTGATCAGAAATAGGTTTGATGGCATGTGCAGAAAACCCCACCTGTGATGGTGAACAAAACAGGGGGATTTGTTCCTTGTTCGTCCTCCCTCCCTTCCTTCCTTCCTTCCTTCCTTCCTTCCTTCCTTCCTTCCTTCCTTCCTTCCTTCCTTCTCCTCCTTTCCTTCCTGCTCTCTCTCCTTCCTTTACTTCTTTCTTTCTTCCTTTTCCTCCCTCCCTCTCTTTCTCCCTTTCTTCCTCCCTCCCGCCCTTCTTCTCTGTCTCTCTTGGAGCAAGAAGTCTGGATGTAGGAATTGGGGTTAATATGATGATTCACAATGCTCTTAGGCCACAGGCGCTGACCAGTTTCCAACCTTACTTATTGGCTTGGTGCCTTGGTGTCCCAGGATGACTGCCTCATCCCCAGATTATGTCTGCTATCCAGGCAAGAAGGGGGAGGATAAGGAGCAGAACTGTTGTGCCAGCTGAAGCTACTGGCCTCTAAAGTGCTTTCCTGTAAGTCCCCTCAAAAAGTCCCAAATATATCTCTTTGGTCAGAATTATATCAAATGACTACTGGAATAAGCAAAAGAAGCCAGGAATGGACTTTTTCAGCCAGGAGTGTTACTGCTTCAAACAGGGGTGAGATTCTTTTAACAAGAAGGGGTGAATGAACATTGGGTCTCAGAGAGACTCAGGGTCCCTCTACAGTAGATTTACCTCAGGAGTTGCTTTGCACCAAGTCACGGGCCTCACCAGCAAGCTGGCCTCTGCTCCTAATCTGCTGAGTCTTCTTTATTTGTCTGCACTTTTAAGTTGGAAACTAGGTCACATTTCTCAACACAGTGCCATCAATTTCATTTATAGAGTCACTAAATGTTTAAAGGTAGAAGTTCCTAAAAGATCTTCTCCTTCAACCCCCCGAGCACATATAATACGTCGGAGGCCCAGAGGTATTAAATGACTTGCCTCACATCACACGGCTAGTAGGGGGCATAGCCAGGATTAAAACACATCGAGAGGATGCTGGGTATGTTCCTTCAAATGATCATGTTCTGAGTCAGATTTCAAAATTGCAAGAATTGCAAACCATCAAGATGAGTTAGACTCTTTTCTAACTAGTTCATTTCATTACTGGAATCTGCATTTAAGCTAATAGCACTGGCATTGGTGTTTGAACTACAGTTTCAGTTCTTCCTATTTTTTTTTTTTTCATTTGTAGAGCCTCTAAGGATCTCAATCCAGGCTTCATTAGGTATTTAGTAGGTTCTGAATATGTTGGTTGAAAAAACATGCCAAACTTGTTTTCAAATCTCAATTTCAGATATTGCCACCCACCTAGTATCTTCAACAAGAAACCCAAGAATCGTGTCTAATCCTTTCTCATTCTTTCCAACTGGCACCCAGTGAGCAGCGCTAAACACAAAGGATTCTATACAATGTCTGAAAATTCTACAAAAACAGGAGAAATATTCAAGTGATTTGCTGTACTCGTCCCCCAGGTTAATGAGTAGGGAATGTTAGTGAATTGGGCTTTACATTTAGGGATATTTTGCTTGTAAAGGTGTCTGGAGGTTGAAGGAAACATACAGAACGTGCTATTTGAAAATATAATTAATGTATTGTTAAAAAATAGTGTTTCTCTGTTTCTAGACTTTTAATACTCTATCTCTTAAATTCAGCTCCTACTTTCTCAACCTTCTTGCTTCCAGTCTGCTCAGGACCTTATTATTTCTCCCTGAACCTCTGCCTCTTAAATAATCTCCATGTCACTCTAATCAACCCTCCACATTGTGGCCACCTGAGTACTTTAACCATAATATGCAGACCAGAACACCGCCACCAGAGTTATCCTTCCGACGTGTGATCATACATCTCTCTTGTTTAAAACACTTCTATTGTTTCCCCAGGGCCCATGATAGTGGTTGCTTTATTCACTCCATAAACCGGGGTGGTGCTCCCACTGCGTGCCAGTACTGTGCTAGGCAATGTCGATGTGTTGCTGAATAAGGCGAACATGCGGCTCCTCTCCTGGAGATGCCACTCTAACGTGTGGTTGCAAAGGGCGTTGACAACCTAGCTTCCGTCTGCAGCCCCGTCCGGATCTCCAGCCATCCCTGTTGGCCACTTAGATCCCAGCAACACCGACCAGGGTACAGTCTCTTGCGCACACCCTGCTTCATCTCCTCTCACTACCCTTGGGCACACTCTCTTTGTTGGTCTGGTGTATTTATTTACCCTTTAAATTCAAGCTCAGACATCGCTTCCTTCTGTGGCCATTTTTTTTCCTCAGGAACTTTTACATATTCTGGTGTTTTTTAGTTGTCCTTATCACAATGTGATTGATTTGATTTTTATTTATTTGATTACAGCCTTTCCTTTTCTTTTTTTTTTCCTTCTAGGGTGGAGAATTGATCAAAACAAGAGGACTTTGAATTGTGTTTAAAATTCAGAAAAACTGCCAGGCTCACTTTTATTAGCAGACTGCTTATCAGGAAGAGAAATTATGACAATTTTCACATTGACCACCAGGAGTTACAATGAGCATTTCGTAGCTCTGTGAACAATAGCTCTTAAGAAAAGGAGCCAGGAAACTCCACGATGCTTCATCTCACTTGACTGTAACAATTTGTGAATCCTCATTAATTGTCCAGCAATGTTTCACAAGTCTTAAAAGTAACTGAAATAAAAGAGGTCATCAGTGTGTGCTTCATAATAGGAAGAAACTCTCAGTTTCCAGAATACAAGAAGAGAATGATTCTTTATTTACTCTCTAGGTGTCAGAAGGTCTAGGGAACAAAAAGAACAGGCCATACCAATATGCAAATTGACTTGGATCTTTTCTTCTCAGCCAAAAAAAACATCCAGGTAGCAAGAGTAGGGGGACATGGAGAGAAAAATCTAAGGAAAACTGCTTCAGGTGTTAAAGGAGAAATTCATATTTCTATTCTCATAATTTTGTTTTCCTATAAGAGAGGGCTTTTGTATTTTGTTTTCACAGTAGATTGTTAGGTATTTGGTAAAGGGACTGTGTGTGTTGCATCCTCAATGCTTCATGAGAAGCATAGTAGTTGCTCAATAAATGCGGATTTCAATTAAATTAAACTATTATATAGTTGATGGCTGGTTTTGATGGGAAAAGATCCAAAATCTAAGAGAATGGATAGACATGGCATAAGAAAAGCACTGGCTGTGTAAAACCACTGGCCACAGGGGCCTGTCTAGTCTTATATTTTGAGGCAATATATAGGCGCACAAATACAGCGCAACTCAGATGGGCCATATGTACAAGTTGCCTAGCAACTCACAGGATCCATCACTTACGTCCTGTGTTTCTGGTAGTCTCCCTCCAACCCCTTTTCTTTTGTTGCCTTTGCCAGTGACGTAGAACTTTATTCATGCATTTTATTTTCAACTTCTCTTTTCAAACAACCTCAGGGAGTCCAGGTGTAAAAGAATATGGGGGGCCCTCAGCGCTGTTCCGGACCACTGGGAGCACGGGTTTCATCTTCCATTCTCTCTGGCCCCAATTCATAATTTTTTTTATTTAGTTCTTAGAGCCCTCTTCTTTATAAATCCATTCAGCAAAAAAAAAATTTTAATTTATACAAATTCAATGTGTTGTGTGGGTTTTGGGTGGGCTGTGGAAATTGATTTACGAGTCAACCACTTTTCTCTTTTCTTGCCATCTCCCGCTTGAGTGGTTTGTCGGCCCTGGGCCTTTCTTTCACTGGAGGAGAATAAGGTTGTCTGTGGAAGAGGTCAGCATTTCAAATTGGTGGAGTTCAACTGCACAAATGACATAGAACTGACAAGAAAAGACAGGGGGTTTGGAGGTCACAGACTGCATAGGTCTCGCTTAGGGTTTTTGCTTTGTGATGAACCCTGGCACCAAAATGAATTAAATAACAGGCTTAAGGACTATTGAGGGAGGACTGAATGCAAATCAAAGATAAGTAGAAGTTTTCTTTCCTAAAAGGGGAACGATTTTTTCCCTTCCCTCACCCCCTTCCATATCTACGCCAGCAAGGGCTGCATGTTAAACATGATTTTGCTGGCATTATGCGGGTGCTTTCACTCCGCCGCCACGACGATGGTCTATCTTGGCCTATGATTAATGACCTGCTAGGCAATTTGGAAGCCATAATAACTCCCCGGTCCACACACAAACTATATAGTCGCATTCCTTTTGCGGATTTGCCAAGCTGTTACCAAGGGGCCTGCGCAGGAGCCGGATTGCTCGAGCGATAGCGAAGCATTTCTGCAGATGCCATGTGGGCCTTATCTCGCTGAGAAGTGCAATGCACAGTGGGCTCGTTTACCAAATCCAAAGCAGAGATCTTGCCGCTCTTTTATTTCAGCACAGATTAGGGGGGAAAATCGCTGGGGGAAAAAATCCTCGTAAAAAGCGAGCTCTCTACCGTCTTTAGGTTCTGAGTGCTCACATAGACAGCATACAGTGGTGTTCCCCAATTTGGAATCAGCTTCATCCAGGACTAACACTCATAATATCCTCCAAAAGCAAAGAGTGGGGTTTGAAAAACACCAGGCTTAACAAAGGCTGCTCTTCGAGGGTTGCTGTTTGGAACTGTGTGTGCGCACACTTCTAAACAGGAGGTCTGTGTGTTGGAAGGGAAGGGTGTTGGGCTGGGAACCGGGGGACTGAGGTCTAGTCTCAATTCAGGCACTGCCTTGCTGTGTGACCCGGGTTGCATTCTTCTCCTCTCTGGGCTGCAATGTTCACATCAGGGCAACAGCAAGGTTGAATGTAGCAAACAATCAAGCAGGCATTTTCTCTGGCTGTCATTTTTATTCATTTAGCAGATATTGATTCAGTGCCCACTATGCACTTGGCACTTTTTCAGGCTCTTGAGATATGTAGGAAAGAAAGCAGACAAAGATCTCTGTGCCTAAGAATCTTACTTACTGGAGGGGTGAGACAAACATGAATAATAAAATAAGTGGTATGTACATTGTTTATGTTAGAAGATAATAAATACTGGGGAGAAGGAGAAAGGTGAGCAGAGTAAGGGGGTACAGGAGAGCTGTGGGTGGGGAGTTGGAGGCAGATTGCAATACGGAACAGAACAGGGCGGTCAAGATAGGCCCTGGCGAGAAGTGGGACTTGGCAGTGATACTTAGGTGGTGAGAGAGCCAGCCAAGCATACATCCAAGTGGGCAGCATCCTGGCAGAGAGCGCATCTCCGGAGCATCCGATGGACTGGTTTTCAGTCACTTGACTAGCTGGTGGCAACTTTATCACCCTGTTCAGTTGTTTCAACTTTGGCAGCATGTTGAAAGTACCCTGGAGACTAGAAAAATACAGAGGTTGGGAGGGGGTCCCACATCCAGAGATTCTAATTTTATTTGTCTGGGGTGCAGCCTGGGCATTGAGAGTTTACAAAGCTCCCAAGGTATTTCTTTTGAATATTTTTTTTATTGTTGTTCAAGTACAGTTGTCTCCATTCCCCCCTGCCATTCCCCTTTCCCCCAACTCCAGCCATCCCTACTTCCCACCCTCGATCCTACCCCACTTTGGTTTTGCCCATGAGTGCCTTATACATGTTCCTGAAAATATTTCCCCCCTTTTCCCCATTATCCCCTCCTATCTCCCCTCTGGTTACTGTCAGTTTGTTCTTAATTTCAACGTCTCTGGTTATATTTTGCTTGCTTATATGTGGCCAAGTTGAGAAATGCTGATCTAGGTAGAGCAAGCAGGTCAACTCCACCATAACCTTCCCAGGGGCTTTTTGTCATTGAAAAGCCATCTTACAACTCACAATGTCAAAACAAGTACCAGTTTCCCCTGCTTTTCCAAAGTTTGCATTAACTCCACTTCGCTTTTACAAAAGGCCTACATCAATACCTGTTTTCTCTAACCGAAAGAAATCAGAAGAAGACTTCTGCTTTTATGAAGAGAAGGCAAAAAGCAAAAAAAAAAAAAAAAAAAAAAAAAAAAGCATTGAGTGATATAGCTTTGACCGAAGAGCTGTATTTGGGACTTACTAAGGGGAGTCTGGTGCAACCGTTCTTTCCCTATCCTTCCCTTTCTAGTCTGGAAAGCAGACCCGATCTAGAGGTGGAGCAGTCATCTCAGGACCCCAAGGCACCAAGCCAAACACTAAGTAAAGATAGAAAGCTAGCAGTTTGTAGCATATTGATGTCCCCAGTGTCGGGAACCATATGTTAGTACCTGCTGGGTAAGCACAAGATTTGCATCCTAGTCGATGCTCATCCTTTGCTGAAGAGAAACGGCCAATGCTGCATTTTGTTGAAGCTCAGTAAGGAAAAAACAGTACGATGTGCTGGAAGGTGCTCTAAACCAGGTGTAGAGGCCTGGCTTCAAGTTCGGGCCTTGCTTCTAGTGAGCTGAGAAATCCTGGGCGAGTCACTTCAAGCATTTATGACATGAACAACCTTGTCTGTTTAATGAGATGTGTAAGATACAAGGCCTCTTATATCTCAAGTAGTTAATGATAATGACATTTTTATGTGCAACCAGAATGTGTAGGAGTCCTAACAGAGTAATTTAGGTGCAACCTCCCAGAGTTCAAGGGTTCTAGAAAGTTATAATAATTAAAAGAGTATGGTAATAATTCATGAACCAATAGAATCAATGGAACAGAATATAGCATCTTGAAACAGTATTTACCCAACAGTAGCATAAGATAATGGAGCTATTATAAGCAAAGTGAGAATGAGTAAATTTATTCAACAAATGATGTTGGTAAATTGGTTATTTTAAGAGAAAGCAGTTACTTGGTTTTAACATTAGTTACTGTATAATGCAAAATAAAGTCTGGCTTGAATGAGGGATTGAGTTTACAAAAATAATGCCATGAACAATTAGAAGAGAACACAGCTCTTAACTGATCTGTGGGATGTGAAGATGTCTTTAAGCATAAAAACAATGAATGAAGAGAACCACGCAAGAGAAAAACACAGATTACACTGTGAAGACAACTTAAAAGTTAACACATTAAATTGTTATAATTAAATTAAAAAATGAAGGACTAACTGAAAAAATATTTACAGCACATATCACAAATGTTCAGCATTTTCAATGATAAAATTTTTATAAACCAATAGAATATAGCAACATTTTATAATAAAAAATAGGAAAAGAAACAAACAGGTAACTTATGAACTATTACAAGGTCAAGAAAGATTAGAAAAATATTTAACTTCACAATAATTAAAGAAATAAAAATTTAAGTGAGATACTTAGATGCAACAATAAAAAAGTGAATGAAACCTTGTCATTTACAACATGGATGGACCTAGAGGATATCATTCTAAGTGAAATAAGTCAGATGGAGAAAGATAAATATGGTATGATTTCATACATAAGTAGAAAAAAATCCCTGAAAATCCCTCCAACAAATAAACAACCCCCCCCCAAAACGAATGAACAAACAGAACAGAACAAAACATTGGTACAGAGATTCATAGAGATACAGAACAAAGTGATGGTTGCCAGAAGGGAGGGCATTGGGGGGATGAATCAAAAGGTGAAGGGGCATAAAAGGGATAAACTTCCAGTTATAAAACAAATAGGCCATTGGGATATAGTGTGCAACACAGGGAATATAGTGAATAGGATCATAATAAGTTTACATGGCTGTAGGTAGTTAATAGACTTACTGTGGCGAATACATCGGAAGGTATATAAATGTTGAATCATTATGTCGTACACCTGAATTTAATACAATGTTGTATGTCAACTATACTTTAATAATTTTTTAAAAAAGATCAAAAGAACTGGTAATACTCAATTTAGGCTATGGAAATAAATGTTTTACAATGGCTGATGGAAATCCAAATTGATACAACAACCCTTTTGGGAAGTAATTTTACAATGCTTATAAAGAATTTTGACAATTTCATGTCCTTGAAACCAGAAATACCATTCACAGGGATTAACATTCAGGAAAACAACCATAAAAAAATCAGAAATAAATGATCCATAACTGAAGTACTATCTGTAATACCAAAATCTGCAGAATAATCAAAATGACCAAAACCAGAGGAATAGTAACATATATAATGCTAGAGCCATAATGGGAACAATTAGCATCTTCACTTAAATGTATATTTATGAAGTCTATTCATTGATATGAAAATGACCACAATAAAGTGTTAAGTAAAATTTTAAAAGCAGAATATATAAACCGCATGTTCAGCATGCACCCAAATCCAATTGTGTAATTGTAATATCTACACCAGTTTGGAAAGAGTTTGAAAGGAAAGAAACAGCACGCTACCATTCTTGGGTAGGAGGGCTTCAGGTGGTTTTAATTATCTTTCAAAAAACATTTTCAATGTGAAAGCATGTTTTATTTACATAAGTAGACAAATGCAAACGTCACAAAATCTAGCAACAAATAGATAAGCAAGCAACCCCTCTCTTCTTCCTTCCCTACGCCCCAACATGTGTGATCAATGCTCTGGGTAAAAAGAATGGTTTTAGAATCTGGATTTTTTTTTTTTTTTTACTCAGAAAGCCAAGAATAAGGCTCCCTTTGATTCACTGACATTTATAGGAAGCTTCTGACAGAGGACACGTGATAAATTAGTAGTGGGGTGTAAAATGTGCCATTTATGGAGCACCCCTCATGCCTGCAGGGTACTGGGCACCTGGCATACTTCAGGTTAGTGACTGAAGTCCCCACTGTCCTACTGAAGAAGCCCCTCTGACAGGTCCTTTCCTATGGCACCTGTGGCTGCTACAGAGACAGTGGAGCAAAAGCCTGTATCCCTGTGTTTTCAGCCAGAATTCAGAAATTATTTTTCTCCAGAAACATTGGAAATGTGGGGGAGTTAGGTTCTCACATATGGTCCCTTTTGCAGAATGCCTTTTATGTGGGTCTAAACATCTCAGCCTTGTTTGTTTAAGGCAATTGTTTGGAGTGCAAAGCGTTATGTGAATTGCTGTAGTCTCATCAATTCATTTAATCTTTACAATAGTTTCCTAGAACTTCTGTGACAAAGTACCACATATGGGGTGGCTTGAAACAGCCAGAAGTCTGAAACCAAGGTGTCGGCAGGGTTAGTTCCTTCCGGAGCCTCAGAGGAAGAACCTGTTCCTCGGTTCTCTTCCTAGCTCCAATGTCTGTCTTGTCAACATAGGGCATTCTTTTTGCTGGGCATCTGTTCCCCATCTTATAAGAACACCTGTCATTGGATTAGGATCCACCTCAATCCAGTATGACCTCAACTTGATTACATCTTCCAAAAGTCTATTTCCATATACAGTCATGTTCACAGTTTCCAGAAGGTTAAGCATTTTGATGTATCTTTTTTAGGGAGATACAATTCAAACACACACACCATCAAATTACTTGTATTGGAAAATTCATTCAGGGCACCACATAACACCTGGTACAGGAATCTTTGGAACAACCATCCATTGGTAGATTGGGGCTCTTCTCCCTGTCACCAATCCCCTGTCCCCCATCCTGCAGTCAATCCCCATCCTATTGTCCACGTTCTTGGGCCCTTTATCCATGTTCCTTGATGGGCTTCTTCTCTTTATGTATATAATTATGTGTTTGAGCTGAGAGTGTCCCATTTTATCTAGCTTGATGGAAAGAGAAGAGATTTTCAAAGGAAAGAGGGAAGCTAATATTGAGAGCACACAAGTTACCTCATCGAATCTTTACCATTAGCCTTTTGTGTAGGTATAAAAGTCCCATTTTATAACTCAGAGAAGTTGAGAAATTTGCCTAAGTCACACAGTATGTACATTCAGCAACAGGCATTTAAATGCAAATTTGTCTGATTTCAAAGACATTGTCTTTCAACTGTTCCCTGGTGCCTCACCTTTGGAGTCAGAAGATCTGAGTTCTAACGTTGGTCCATTTCTACTGAGCGCTGTGACCTGGACTAAGTCTCTTAATCCCTTAATTTTGCTGAAATCCTTTCACTTTACAATGGAACTAATAAATGTCATCTTTATGGGTTTTTATGAGTATCTAGAAAGATGAAGTAAAATATGATGGTAAGGGCTGGCTTTGGGATTTAAACAGCCTGAAGTTAGAGTCTTAGCTTGATGTGAGGAATGTCACATAAGCTTACTTAGCCTAAATTTCTTTATCTATAAAAAAAAAAAGGATAATCTCCCCTACTTTAAAGGTTTGCTGCAAAGATTAAGTAGCTTTATATCCTTAACACACTTAGCTCAATGTCTGGCCATAGTAAGCCCTCAAAGGTGACCTATAGTTAGGAGTTTAAAAGTATTTTCAAAAGGGCAAAGTTCTAATTAATGCCAGTTTTTAAAATTGCATTTATTTTGGTTTTTATGGAATCATAATTTCTCAGTTTTTTTCTCCTTTAACGGAAAATCACCCAGGTTTGACCATCGAAGGTAATCCTAACATCTACACAACTCTAAAAGGCTGGAGATTTGCCACATAGAAGGACAAAAGCCCCTGCCGCAGAGTTCCTGAATGCCCCACTCCTGGAGGAGGGGAGGGCCATCAGCCTGCTTTAGGCTCTGCGAGGTCTCAGGGTCTCTGACGAGTCCCTCATTAACTCATCCTTGTTCGCGCACTCCATGACCTGCCCAGCCTGCATCAGTCTGTGGCTGCTCCAAGTTATCACGTGGCCAGCTTCTCTAGACCCATTTCAGCTTGAGTAACTCAGGGCATGACAAATGTCTATCAAGGTATTCGCTGAGATTTCTAATCAGTCTTGAAAACATCTGCCTGGCTCCCTCTGCTGAAACCCCGGAGGATCTCTCATTTGTCAGCTTAGCCTTTGAGGCTCCATTCCCATCCCTTCTCTTTGCCTTACCCTCCCTTCTCCCTCGCTCACACAAAGGCCGGTGTTTAGAGAGCCTGTCATACCCACTGACCTTTCGGAGGGAAGTCACTTTATACATAAATCTTCATGCTCTCCAGCCACATAAATTTGACCCCAGCTATTTAGATCAGGGATCAGTGCTACCCAAAGCGAAGTGATCTGCTGGCAGTCCAAGTAGTGTAACTTAATATTCCTGGTCCTCAGGGGAGCTCAATGCTGTCTGGTTTCTGATGTCAAGACCACGGCACCCAGGCAACTCTTCTCTTGAGGAGGTTGGGTGGGACACACCCAAGATGTTGATCAGCTGAGGGAAAGCAGTAGACAGAAGCCTCCAGGAAGCAGAAAGTAGGAGAGAAGCAGACAGAAAGGGAATGAGTCCTGAGCATGGAAAAGCTGTGAGGAAGACCCACTGAGGGTTCTGTTAATAATGTCACCAGAGACTTGATCCAGACAGCTGGGTTTCTGAGGCATCCCAATCAGTATTGTGGACGTTAGTATTTTATTCTTAGACTGTGCACAGCAAATATCAGGTCTGGTAACTGCAGGGAGAGAAGTGTGCTGGGAAAATGTGGGAAGGTTTTTAGAACCAGAGTAGCTGAAGAAACAAGCTAAGCAAAGAGCAGGAGACAGGCGTCTCTGGGAATCTGGGAAGCAAGGCTCCCCTGAGTTCTGCTTCTGCAATGAGTCAAGTTCAACTTCAACTTCACTCAGAGAAAATCACTGAGATAGTCCGAACGTCTCACCTGGACTGCCTGTAGTTAGAGGATTGTAGGAAATCTTGTTTGACAGAAATTAAGCTTCTTTACCTAAAATAACGGGGGCCTGGATGCTGGTGGAGCCAAAAACAGTGGTCACCTTGTCCTCTGAGGGCTGGGTGCGAGGCTGCTAATACTACTACCTGTGCTTTCATTTTTCCGATGGCAATCTCCTGTCACCTGAGCTCACCTGACCCTGTCTCGCAGAAGTAGTGCTCCTTTATCGCCTCCAGTTTTGTAGACCTTCCCATTCTGAAATGGTGTTCATTTTGTCTTTCTCTTATTAGTCAGTTGTTGGAAAGCTGTATTACTGTTCCCATTTCATTGCTCCTTTTTGTGTTTATCACAATTACCATGTGACTTTCCAGTTCCTTCCACTAGAGGCTGAGTATACTTCCCTGTCCCTTGAGTTTGGAATCAGCCCTGTAACTTGCTTCAGCCAATATTTGCAGATGTGATGGAAGCAGAGATGAGTTGTACTTAAGCAGCTGGGCTTTGCTCATGCACACCTCTGACACAGCCAAGAGAACAACATGCTCTGGGAAGCCCCCTGGTTCCTGGGCGTTGGCAGCTCCGTGGAACACACCTGGTCACAACCTGTACTTGGGAACCAAGCCCAGCTGCACCTAAACCTAGAGGAGCAGACCTCTAGCTGACCTGCACATGAATGATCCGGAATGCATGTTTGATTTGGGGATGGTTCACCACACTGCATTCTGATGGTAATTGCTAACACATCCATCTTGCCATGCAATAAGGTGGAATGGAAATAATACACATTTTGGAATAAGACAGACTTGGTCTGAAATCCTGGATCCAATATTTATTAGCTATAGGACTTCAGGGGAAAAACCCCTTTGAGCCTCGGTTATTAGGCTAATGGAAATAATCCCTTTCTCACTTCCCTTTTCCTGAAAAGCATCTTTTTAAAGCAGCATTATTGGGAAATACCTGACATACTATAAGTTACATGTGCTTATTGTGTATGTCATAAAATCGACATATATCTGTAGCCATGAACCATCATCACGGTTAAGATTAGAAATGTATCCACCACCTGGAAAAGTTTCTTGGTGACTTTTTGTAATTTCTCCTTTCCTCCCCTCAACCTCACTTCCATCCTCAGGTAATCACTGGTCTATTCTCTGTCACAGTGGACTAGCTTGCATTTTTTTCTAGAATGTTATTGAAATGGAAACATATAATATATAATCATATTATTTGTATTGATTTTTTTCAGTAGGCACAATTATTTTAAGATTCATCCATGTTGTGGTATCAATACTTCAATACTTCATTTTTTTTTTTTTTTTTACTTCTAAGTAGTATTTCATTGTATGGAAATAAACACAATTTGTTTATTCATTAACCTATTGGTGGACATTTGACTTGTTAACTAATGTTGACTATTACAAATAAAGTCTATTAATATTAATGTAAAAGTCTTTTTATGACAACCTCTTTAATTTCTCTTGGGCAAATACCTAAGTGTAGAATGGCTGGATTGTATGGCAGGTGTAGGTTGTCATTTTACCTTTAATTGAAATTTTTACTGAGATAATGAGAGAGTCCCCTGCAGTTATATAAAGACAATTCAGAGAGGTAATCCCTTGCATGTTTTACCCAGTTTCCCCCAATGGCAACATTTTGCAAAACGATAGTATAATATCACAATCAGGATATTGACATTGATGCAACCCACTAATCTTACTCACTGTACTCATTTGGAAGTATGCCTATTCTTGTACACAGTTGTGTGTGTGTTTGATTCCATGCAGCCTTATCACATGTGTAGGTTTCTGTATCCACTGCCACAGTCAAGATACTGACCAGTCACATCACCACAAGAATTCCTCCTATTGCCTTGTCTATGAACATAGAGGTGATATTATCGAGTTGTTGTGAGAACTACTAAATGTCATAGTTAATCTAAAGTACGTTCTGGTGCCTTTGCACACTATGGTCTTAACAAATACGAGACCCCCTTTCTCTCATGCATAGTAAGTGCTCCAGTAATAATTCTATAGCTCTGGAATTCACTAGTGATGTGCTGGAGAATATTTACCAACTGGCTCTGTAAGGGGGAAACTGGGCCCTAAGTTATAGTATTTGCCATTACCTCAGTGGAAATCCTCTTGCCACAGCTGATTTCAAGCAACCAACACGACATCACCAAACACAGTGCTGGGAGGGGACGAACAGCACCACGCCATTACACAATACTCCCATCAGACAGCTACAGATATGAGAGATGGAAATCACTTCAAAAGGCATAGATAATGATAAGGCATAATAAAACAGGAAGTAATGAGTTCGGGACATTATTACCTTTCTTTTTAATATAACTTATTTTCTTGTATTTAACCAGTTTTTATGTGGTTATTTAAAAACTGACTTGTAAAATTCAGGAAAAATCAGAAATTGGTTCTTTTAAGTCAGTACCACCCAATTCCAATACCCATTGTGTTTCATCTCCCACTCCCCCAATTCACCTTCCTAGGGCTTTCTTCCTTAAGTATATAGTTGCAAAAGGGGGAGTTTTTTCTCTGATGTTTTCCTGGAGCTGAACTTTGGAAGCTGCTTGTCAGTATCCTGGACTCTGTCACTCCTGGTTCTACCTTGGGTGACTGCTTGACTTACTGCAGGACACCAAAGAAGTGGATGAGGGCACACCACTCTCCTCTCTAACTGTCCTGCTGCTTTAACCTCCCCGCACCACTCCACACAGAGCTGTGGGAGTGATGAAGACCTTATTGAATAGCTGATGAGTAATTAGAGAAAACTACAGTCTTGAAAGGAAAAAAGATCTAAAAGTGGTACTATAATTATGACTTTCCAGAGTCCAAGGGAAGGGAAAGCATACAGAAAACAGTAAGTGCTATCCTTTTTAAATTCAAGAACTGTCTATTTGCTAGGCATGGTATTTCACCCGTATAGAAAGGGGACAGACACATTCCACGATTTTAGTTTGGTTCTCCTAGTCAGGTTTTAATCTCTCCCAAAGAACACATTTTTTAAAACCTTCCTAATATGAACATCTACTCTGTGATGTTCAGAAGGAATCCTATTCCCTGACATCCTGCCTTCCATTGTTCTTCCCTCCACTTTGGTACCACTCTGTTTCAGGCTCACTATGTTAGTGACCTTTCACACCCCTCCTGGATCCTGCCAAAGAGGCTGGGTGCACTAAGATAGGTTTGGGGCTCCAAGCTTTATAGAAAATTACAGAAACCTTCCAGGTACAGCCTCCTTTGAGATCTCCCCTTTCATAAAAATTATAGCCACACCTATTTATCCTATTTAATGTTTTGCAGGTAAAAAACCATCAATCTATTTCATTAAGCACCTAAACACATCTCAGAAGGACAAACATGAATTCTTAGTGCCCGTAACCCTCAAACCCCTAAGGAGGAATACAATGTTTACTCCACGGACTCGCACCTCGCAAGGCACCTTTAGAGGTGGAGCCAGAAGGTTTCATTGCTCCGCAGGAAGCTGAGCTTCACCCCCTTGTTTCTCAATTGCATCCCTTCTTGCCTTCCAGGATTAGAAGCAGGCACACTGCTGGTCCATGTTGCTTCTTTGGCCTCTCACAAGAGCAGGTCCAGATATTGCAGCAAGCTGGCATTCAGTTGTTAAGACAAGAGAGATGAAGTGAAACACAGTCTCTCTTACCGAGGAGCTCACCTTTTTTTTTTCTTTTTTTTTTTTTTACCACCCTAGCCCTCCCCTCCTCCCTCCCATTTCCACCCCCCATAGTTTTTGTCCATGTGTCCTTTATACTTGTTCCTTCCCCTTTTCCCTTGAAATTCCCTCCCCTCCCCCCCTCTGGTGACTTTCAGCCTGTTCTCAATTTCTGTGTCTTTGGTTATATTATGCTTGTTTGTTTGTTTTGTTGATTAGCTTCCTGTTAAAGGTGAGATCATATGGTATTTGTCTTTTATTTGGAAAAACGCAGATGTACAAATTCAATATGATAAATACCACAAAAGAATATGAACCAAACGGTGTGGGGTGGCAGAATGAACCCTTCAGTCCCGCTGGAAACATGGACGGGCTGAGGAAGGCTTCCCACGGGCATGGACAGTGGAAGACCAGAAGAGGCTGGCCGGTAAAGAGAAGTAGTGCTGCAGGGCATTTGAGGCTCAAAAAATAGAATGTGCCAGAGTATAGAGACATCGGAGTGGGGAATGGTGAGGGAGGGAATTATGCGTAGTCTATATTGTTATATGTGTGTGTGTGAGTGTGCATTTGCTGGGGAACAAGTGACAAAGGGTGAGATTAAAAAGGATAGAACAAGATGGCAAAAGTATTTGAATACGCTAAAGAGTTTGGGCTTTATTTTGTATGTGCTTTGGCCCTCGGTGATGTAGCCAACTAACGTTTTCAAGTAGGAGATTAGGCTCATCCATCAGAGATAATCGGGTTGGCATGGTTACATGTGACTTGTTGCGGAGAGACCCGAGGTGGAGAAGCAGGTAAGAGGAGTTGAGGTTAATCTGCTTTTTCGGAGGTCTGGCCCAGGGTAGCTGGAGTGATGGGTAAGCACAGGGAACCCGACAGAGCACAGGAGGGACTCAGTGAACGCTTGTTGAATTAACGAACGTATGAATGAAAACACTAAATATAGGTATGTCAGCCTTTCATCTACAAGTACTTGCAGGATGCAGTGCTGATTTCTTTTTCATGAAGAATTTATTTTGTAGACCGATATCCAGCAGTAAAAGCTTAAAATTTAGACTTCCAAGCCAGCAGTTTTGAAACTCCACCTCTTGCTCACACACTGGCATTGGAGATGAAGAACATCTGAAAGCTTTTGTATAATCTGATTAAGAGCTGAATAAGAAGAGGCAAAGGGTTAACGATTAGTAGTTTAACACCACATTTACCTAAGTTGAAAGGGTTTTTCTAAAGATGGTTAAAAAAAAAAGACCTTTGTGAAGTATGTAATGGGAGGGCTGGGCTTAAAGCCCGAAGTTAACATACCCACCATCCTTTCTGCCCATTCTGGTCACTTTCTAGGGTTAAAATTCTTCTGCACCCAACTTCTGAGACAACTGTCCTTCATTTTAATCTGGAAGAGAATTTGTGCCCTGGTTTGATAGCACCATCCACAATCTGTGTGCTTTTACTCTGACTGACTGTGTTGGTAATAACATGTATTCTCAAGGGAGGAGATACCATTCTCAAGGAGGCAAAAATTGTTCCTGGGGGTAGGGACATTTTGTGTACCACAGTACATAAATAGATAGATGTGCAATATATCTTTAATAATTTCATAAGGCCAATGAAGCAAAGTGCTGTCCAAAACAGCTCTTTACAGGAATAATAATAGTAATGGTAATAATAATATCCTTACAATAATAATAATAATAATAAATAGATTTTTAAAAGGTTCAGAAACACTGGTTATAAGAAAATACTTAAAAACATACTAATGTTGTTCCTTTTCTCCTAAGAAAAAGGATATCATATTGGGAGTTAGGAGAATTGAGTCCTAATTTTTTTTTTAAGATTTTATTTATTTGTTTTTCAGAGAGAGGGGAAGGAAAGGAGAAAGAGAGGGAGAGAAACATCGACATGTGATGTATGAGAGAAACATCATTCAGTTGCCTCTTGCATGTCCCCAGCTGGGGATCTGGCCTGGGAATCGAACCTGTGACCTTTTGTTTCACAGGCCAGCACTCAAACCACTGAGCAACACCAGCCAGGGCTCTAATTTTCATATTTATCACCAACGAGTACAGCAATTACTTTCATTTATTTATTTATCAAATATTTATTGAGTACCTTCTACATGCTGGGCTCTGTGCTAGCCTCTGGAAGTAGAATCAAAACCAAGGCATTGCGTTCTCATGGAGTTTATGTGTGGGGATGGAACAGATAATAAATAAGCTCCAAATGTTTATAAATAATAATGATAATAAACATAATTATAAAGAGGTCTATGTATGTAATAATCAGTTTAGCATTTTTATAATAATACATGCTATAAAGAAATTGGGAAAGGGCCACAGGAAAAGGTAAGCTGGTCGAACACAAACAGAGCTGGTCCCCCTGTGACAGTGACCCAGGGACTGAGAGTCCAGGGGTAAGAAGGATTCAGCCCCCAAAGATTTGGGAGCGGAACATTTCAGGAAGGGAGAAGCATAAGGATGGAAGTTCAGAGGCAGGGCAAGCTCGTCGGGTGCAAAGGATGGACAGATGTGTCTGGGCGGAACTGAGTCCAGGGGGAGAGGAAGGACGTGAGGCAGGAGATGGGCCAGGCCAGATCACGCAGGGCCCTGCGAGCTGTGGGGAGGAGGAGCTCGATCTTATTCTAAGCGCTCTTTGATTTTGAGCAAGGCATTCGACTTCTGTCACATGGTGAGTGTGGGGTGAAGGGGTGAGGTAGCTGAATGGTTCTAGAATGTTAAGTTGAGCCTCATCTAATTCAGAACCTGGGAGAGATGCCTCCAATCTTTACAACGAGGAAAGTAAGGAAGCAAATTAAACTCCCGTCTGTAAAGAGGTGCGTCACTGGGCTAGGACAAATGCACGTTTCTCTGGAAAGAAAAGAGTGAAAAGAACTCCGGGCTAGGACATCATATCTGAAATCAGAACCAGCCTTCCTTCCACTTACAATTTTTGAGGTGCACAGACTCTTTTTCCTTCTCTGCCAATCTGCTTCTCCTGTCATGTGCCGTGGGGGAAAGCACAGGATTGGGGGCCGGGGCCTGGGGCTCTGGAGCCCCATCTGTTATTAAATAAATCTGTGACACAAGCAAGTCCATCCCGGGATCTGGGCCTCCAGACCCTCATCTGGGACCATCATTAAGATTCCTTCTAGAACACAGACTCTATGATTCTATTATTTTGCTTTTCACCAGAGATGGGGAGGAACATAACACCCTGCCTGCAAGTGCACCCAAACTCCCCTAAAATAATAAAGCATTTTCCTTTGAAATGGTTGAGCAGGAAAGTCGGGAGGCCCTTGCAGAACATGATGAAACCCAGTCCCAGCTGAATATTGAGTTAGAGGGAGGTCTGCAACTCGGGTGGGGGGAGAGTGGAGAGAGAGGGGGGTGCCAGGGTTGGGGAGAGAGAAATTTTAATTGCGATTGTTTGGCCTGCTGATCCTAAGCAAAGGACAAGAAGCCCCCAAGCAGCCTCAAACACAGATATTTGAAAGGCAGAGCCGGCTGGGGGATGGTTTGGCTTCTCCTTTCCCTCTGAGGCTGTTTGAGGAGCGGTCTGCAGGGTCTGCAGCGCTGACAAGCATGGGTTTTGGAGGCCATTGAAAAGTTTTGGGCCTAAATAGGGTAGGCAGCTTGGCTTAAGTGTTGCTAAGGAATACCTGGCAACCGGCAACAATAGGCCTTTTAGAGAATCCAGGGCAAACAGTGACCGTGGTAATGGGGTGGGCTTAAGGGTCTCCTTGCCCGGCTGGGCCCCTCCTCTCCTCACACAGAGGCCTGGGCACTGGGCTATGTTCCGGAAATTCTCTGCACAAAGCCCCATTCAGTGGGAGGAGGGTCAATGCGTGTGCTTTTGGGGATGGGGGTGGAGACAGGGGGTGTGGAGAAGGCGGGGGAGGGGGTACGGGAGAAGGAGCTTTACTGCCAAAAAAAAAAAATCCCTCTCAAGTCTCTTTCTTCATGCAAGGACTAAAAGAGGCACAGAAAGTGCTAAGTTTGTAAAAGAAGCTGAAAAGGTTCAGAAAATAGCATAAAAGGGGTTGGGAAACGCCCCGTGAATTTTGAACAGAGCAGAGAAGGGACCCTAAAAAGCAATTAGTGATGCTGCTTGTAAACGCTGCAGCAGCTCACTTGGGGTGGGGAGCTGAGGGCTGGAGGTAGGTGCACAGGGGCATGGGAGGGAGTGGCGGGCAGGTAAGAAGTGGGCGGGGGGAAGTGGGAAGAGGTGAGGAATAGGGTCGAGGTCCAGAGTGGGCGAAAGGAGGTGAGCGAAGAGTGAGGAGTGGAAGGGTGGAAAACAGAGCAACCCAGTCCCCTCTCTCACCACTTGCCTTCAGTTGCTATTTGGGTTGTGCAGCTGTCTTCTTCACTCGGATACTGTCCCCGGTTTCAGGCAGCTCCCCCACTCCCACCCCCACCCCCACCCTCACCAAGGCAGTGGAGCCTGAGGCACTGACTGGCATCCAGGGTCTGTCCCTCCAGCCTCTTGGTCCCGATAACCATGAAGGAAGAACCAAGCTTCTGAGGGAGTGGAGACAGCCCGCTCCTCACAGCTGAGTAAACCTTAGGATGCTCGGGAGTGGGCATCTGTCTGAGTCCCCTGGGGAGGCTCAGATGACATCCCTGGGGGAAAGCAAAGGAGCCAGCAAATTAACGCTCTAGAAATTCCACGTGCTCTGGCTGCATAACATCCACGCTCAAATACCCTACTCAGCCTCTCTAAAGATAATAATTTTATATTTCCTGCAGAATGTGCACAGTGACAATTATCTGTATGCCTACTGTGTCGCAGCATCAACTGATAATCAAGAGAATTATGTTCCAGTTGAAAGCAGAGTTAAATAAACAGACATTAAATGGGGCCAATAATAGATGTACCAAAATAATCCAGGCGGGAATCAGGCATTCAAACCCAGAGCTGTTTGGTAGAGAAGGTAAGAGGCATTCAGGCCCCAAGGTCGGCTGTCCCTGCCTGCAGCTCAGCCAGGCTGATTCTAGCTTGCTCCTGGGGTCCTGACCAGACTGCTGTCCTAAACTGCTCTTCCCCTCCTTCCCTCCCTCTTTTCCATCCTCCCTACTTCCCTCCCTTTGTCTCTCTTCGTTCCTTCAGCAAACATTCATTATTCATCATCAACTAGGTGCACTTGGGCACCATTATTAAAATTAATAAATGCTGCCTTTCTGGAGATTTGTGACCCTCTGTGGAAGATTCATATTGGATCTTGTTTTGGTCCTGTACGGGGGCAAGGGGGGAGGGTGTTTGCTCTCTAAAGGCAAATCAAGCTGCTGTTTCTCTAAGTAGGGAGAATGGAATGCTGAAGAGGGCAAATAATGGAGGTCCAGGAAGCATGCATTCAATCATTGCATGTTTATTAGAGGTTACCCCGTTTACCAAGTACCATCCCAGGTCCTGGGAACTTAAAGACCAAAGTGCAGATTCGAGTCCTTAAAAAGCTTCCAACCTTCTGATATACAATGGAAACACGAGAGAAGGGCTCCGGCAGAGTGAGGCAAAGGAGACTGCAGGAGCAGGCAGCTGTGACTTGAAGGATGAGCAGCAGAGAAAACTTTACTGGGTAGAGTCCTAGAGTGGAAGTATTCCCAGCAGAGAAAAGCCTGTGCATCCAAGCATGGAAGCAAGAGAAGGCCTGGTGTCTTTAGGCCCCCGCAAGTCCTTTAACAAGCATGGCTTCAGGGTACGCAGTTCGGAGAGGTGAGGCTGGGAGGAAAGGTGCTAGGAAAGTAATTAGTGACAATGACAGAAAAGGCTTTGTTGCTGTGACTACTCTAGAGTATGGGGTGATGAGCAGGAACCTTATTTCTGCTGGTTTCTTGTTGCATGTGGACCTCTATGAGCGATGCTCTCCCGGCTTCTCCGCCTCCTTACTCCTGCCCAAGAGCAGGAATTTCAGCCCATTTTCCTTCTATCTTGTACAGAGCAATCTTTCTGATCTGTTCTTGGCCACATTGTAAAAGAAGTCTGTCTTCACAGGGAGTGCCCAGTTGTTAGGTAGTTTAACTCTGGGTTGTAGGATTAGAAAGCTAGTGTTTTCCCAAACCTAAGCCTGGTTCTTTGAATGTATTTTCATTAAAAGAGCATGATGTTTTGATCCCTGTTTGGCTTTGGTTCCTCTCAGTGAACAGAACAGGGGTACCATTTTTTAACCCCTTGAAATGTCAAGGCAAACTAAAGAGTTTAGAATCTACCCTGGAGAAAGATGGCCATTAGAGGAATATGAGCAGTGGAATGAGTTTTATATATTAAAAAAGTCACTTTGACAAGTGGGTAGGAATTGGATTGGAGAGAGTAAAGAGAATTAGAAGGAAAGATATGATGAGGATCTTAATTGGAAAGAAATAGCAGTGGGGGATTTGAGTGGAAAAAGAAAAAGGGTTTGGAAGGAGAGATATTCGAAAAACAGAATTAATAGCTGTTGAGGGTTGATTGCATCTTAGGGTAAGAAAAATCTGGGTTTCTGTGAAGTCAGTTTGAGTCCCATTTGCTGGGACCAGGAATGAGAACGAAGTGCAAGGTTGGGGGGGGGGGGAATAATTAGCTCGTTTTGTGATATGCTGACCTCAAGGGCACATAAAAGTCTATTAGGCAGTTAGATGTATGCATTTAGAGCTCTGAGAAAAATAACCCAGCTGGATTTATACATTCGTTTAGGAAAAAAAATGCTGAAGCACAGGAATAAAAGAAATTGCCAAGAGAGGGTATAGAATGAGGCAAAAAGAAGTGTGTGGATGCAAACCAACATTTCAGTCAAGTTCAAAAAATATATACTGAGTCCCTATTGAATATTAGGGAGACTATTATATTATACTTTATTTTATTGGAATTTGCTATTAATTGAGTATCTCAGCACAAAATGTACCTTCCACGATGGCCCCCAAATCACTTTTTTTTTTTTGCTAAGAATTCAAGCTATGTGCTAGGTATTCATTATTACATCCATCCGTCTGTATATCTTACACATATAAAACATATACACAAGCTAACATTTATAAACATTATGATGCATCGGTTTCTTTACACACGATTATACAAGGCAGGTACCGTTGATTCCATTTGATAAATGAAGAAACTGCAGTTCAGAGAAGTGTAGCAGTCCACGATTTGAAACCAGGCCCGTCTCAACGCAAAGCTCATGCTGTGAACCATGGATCACATGGTTTCTCGTTATCAAAGAAGAGGCAACGTGAGTTGAAGTCTTTAGAAGATTACCACCTGGCTATGGAGATGAAACATCCCCTGGCGATGATGGAGGGGAACCCCAAGGTGCAAAGTAAGCAAGGGTGTGCAATAGCGGTAAGATGCCAGGAAGCCTGCTTGAGGAAGGCTAACTAGATACAGAGTTAGACAGCCTCAAGTTTGGATCCTGCAATTGATTTATTGTACAACGTAAAGTGCTGTGAATCTCAGTTTTCCTCAGTGATAATTTGAGTTAGTAATGCCTCTTCAAAGGCACACTTGGCCTTCTACCCTGTGGGAAACCATGTTATAGAAAGCTCAGTGACTAACGTTGCAGAAATGTTTCTGTTCCCTTGAACTTTGACAGTAAGGACATGTCAACTCTGCATTGAAATAGTTTCCAAATACAACAAACCAAACTCTAAAATGTGTTGCAAATAGGAAGAGCATCTAGAACACACCACTGTGTTTATTTGTTAAAGCATTTATAAAAAGAAATGATATAGTTATGGAAAAGTTCTTGTTTATAAATATTAGAAAAAATCTTATGAAGAAGATTATGTGACAATGTTTAAGCTTTGATAAGAGAGTAGGAGGTTTTCTTTGTAAGAAAAACATAATTAAGACCAAGAAAAAGATTAGACATACTAGTTCCTGTTTAGTAATTTCTTTCCTGTTTGCATTTATTAATACTTTGTAGGTGTACATTATTGTCATTTAAAGTTGTCTGCCAGAATAAGAAAAGCATTTTGCTACATTAATTTATCAGCTTAGGAGTAAAGTCAATGAAGATGAGATTGAATTCTCTGCCTGTATTCAGAATTCTTTAAGGATCACACTGTCTTGATGGAAAATCTTCTCATCACCCTAACTGGTGTGGCTCAGTGGGTGATGAAAAGTATCTCATCACCCTGGCTGGTGTGGCTCAGTGCCAGTCTGCCAACCAAAGTGTTTTTTGCTGGTTTGATTCCCAGTCAGGGTACATACCTGGGTTGTGGGCCAGGTCCCCAGTGAGTGTTGTGTGAAAGGCAACCACACATTGATGCCTCTCTCTGTCTCTTTCTCCTTCCCTTCCCCTCTCTCTAAGAACAGATAAATAAAATCTTTTTAAAAATCTCCTCATTACTTGTAATAAAAGTAAATAATAAAAAGTATCCATGTTTTTAATAATTGGACTTTCAGGACCACAGACAGTTCAACATTTTAGTTCTACCTCCCGCCCAATGTATTTCATTTCATGGTCAAAAATATAATTAGATATGCATTGTACTTATATAATATTTATTTTAAAATTTATACTTTTACTCTAAAGGAAGAAGACATGTTTGGGAACACTAATTCTTTAGTTAATTTTATCCTCTCATTCACTTTTGGATTCCATTCTCAATTTTAATTACTCACTTGGTGTTACTTAACAATAATGCTAAAATTTACCAAGATTTAGATTTTTCTCAAACCTTCTTTCAAAATGTTCTTGATGCTTTAAAGTAATACTTCCTTTAACTGAATGCATGTTTGAAAAGGGAGATAGA
Source organism: Glossophaga mutica (assembly GCA_039655065.1). Lineage (NCBI taxonomy): Eukaryota > Metazoa > Chordata > Mammalia > Chiroptera > Phyllostomidae > Glossophaga > Glossophaga mutica. The sequence continues at coordinate 14,700,307 of CM077304.1, read as the reverse complement.
CAGGAGAGTGCAAAAGATCAGATTAGGGTTACCTTTTCTTTCATGTTTTATGTAGACTAATGAAGATAGGAAGTGCGTAATTGTCACTTAACTCTCACCTCTGTACTGGAATTTCTCCACGGGTACAAAGAGGAAGACCCCCTGGATGGAGAATTCAGGATGGGATTAGGAGGCAAAGAAAAATGTGACTAGAGAAAATCAAGAGGCAGATCAATGAAGGTTGGAATACTAGCTGTGTCATTTAATCAAAACTCTATCAGTTGCTAGTGAAAGAAATCCAAACAAGAGAGAAGTTGTTTGTCATATATGGAAAAGTGTTTGCATCTTCAGGAATAGTTGCGTCCAGGTGCTCAAATTATATATCATCGGAACTCTTTTCCTCTCCGTCTCTCAGACTGGCTTCTATTTTCCTGCATTGGCTTCATTTTCAGGAAAGTTATATCCTCATTTAAGTGAGATGCCCATCCCCCCAGCTCCAGGGCTATAACCTATTAGCATAGCAACTCCTAAGAAACATTTTAGTAACAAACCTGGCCTATTTTCATTGACCAGTAATTGTGGTCATGTGATGGGACACAGCAATTGGTTAGGTGTGGGTCATGTGCCTACTCCTGGAGCTACAAACTGGCTCAGATCCAGAAGGACCACATGGACTGAGAGGAGAGGTGGAGAAGTTTCCCCCCAAACCATGGCATAGATGACAGGCAGGCAAAAACAATAGATATTCTGTATTCCCTTGCTGGGGCTGCCATAACAAAGTACTACAAAGTGGATGACTTAAACAACAAAAACTTACTGTCTCAGTTTTGGAGATTAGAAGTTCAAAGTCATGGTCTCAGCAGAGGTGGGTCCTCTGAGGGCTGTGAGGGCAGGAGCTGTTCCAGGCCTCTCTCCTTGGCTTGTAGATGGCCATCTTCATGTACACTTGGCATTCTCCCTGTAAATCTGTCTGTGTCCAAATCTTCTCTTTTTAGAAGAGCACTATATTGGATTAGAGCACACTCAAATGACTTCATTTTAACTTGACTTCCTCTGTGAAGACCCTGTCCTCAAATAAGGTCACATTCCAAGGCACTGGGGGCTAGGATTCTAATGTATGTTTTTTAGGGAGACACAATTTAACTCATAACTTGCTCCTGCACTAGATATACTTTATTCCTGGTCTAACTCATCTCTATTCTTTTGATCTAACCTTTTGTTATAGGAAATGCCAATTCACCTAGAAAGTCTGCTACCTGTTGGTAACAGATAGAATGGTTCTTCAGCACTATACTCTCCAAGTCCAAAGAATACAATACAAATCATTTAAAGAAAACCATTTTTCTTGTTTCTCTTAAAAAGCAGATATGAGTTTGGGGAAAGGAGTGTGATACAGGAATAAAAGTGTACAAGTTAACTTTACAATATTTTTCCCCAAACTGGTGTTCCCAGAAGATTCTCCAAAAGAGTGTTCCCTCGTCAAATACGTTTTGAAAGTGCTTCATTTATTATCTCACTCTTGAAGAATTATAATACATATTAGCATATTGTGGGGGAATGGTTACATAACTATCCCGATTTATTAGAGTGAATAATATTCTTCTTGAGGATTTACTGGGAGAGTCCATGAGATAATGCTTAGATCTGTACTTTTTATACAGCAGATGTTCAGTAATAGGGATTCTTCTAATATGACATGATATCTTTAAGAAGTCCTAATTTGATTTTCCTGTTTGTTCCTTATTTTAGCAAGAGGAGGAGCCAGTAAAAAGTTTGTTGCATGCATTCGAATGGCAGCCCTGGTAAATAAATACAGGTGGAAAATGACCCCTATTGTCATCCTTTTCTCATCTGACAAAGGAAGGGATTCTGCACTTTGTACTCAGCATTGCAAGGAAAGTACATATAAAATAAAGCAAGGCTTAGGATGAGAACATGACTAAGAGTGAATGAGTGAGATATCTCCCACTCTGCAAGGTTACTGCTGCCTTCATTCAAGCTCCTGACACCATTTGTTATTCGCTCTTTTTTTTGGCTAAGTTACAAAAACCTCCCTCTCTGTTGGTATCACCCCCACCAATATCTATATATACCTGGGTTAAAACCCTCCATTTACCTTCACTTTCACTTTTCCAGCTTTTTTTCTTCACATTCAAGTGCCTTGAAAATGTTAACTACACTTGCTGCCTCCATCGCCTTACCTCCCACATATTTCTCAACCTTTGGCAACACAGCTTGTATCTTGTGAATTCCATAGAAACTCCCATTAAAATCGCCAACTATCCAAGTCACTTGGTTATATATCAGCTCTCAAGTTATTTGGTCCTTAAGCTTCAACTGACAGAGTTAAACACTTTCTCCCTGTAGGCAGTTTATCTTTACTCAGCATGACAGGGGCTCCTGGTTGTTTGTCGATAATGTTTTCTTTTCTTCCTGGACAGAGAGCTGGACTGCATTTCCCAGTCTCTCTGAAGGTTGAATCAGTGCTAGTGGCTAATTTCTAGAATGTAAGTGGAAGTGATGTACGCCATTTCTGAGTCCAAGTTTTTAAGAAGCAGGCAAGTCCTTTCATGATCCTTTTTTCCTCCCAGTTCTATTGACTGAATGAAGATGGTAACAAAGCTTTAAGGGCTAGGAGAGCCCTGAGATACAGTTAATGTAGAGAACCTGGGTCCCTGAATGACTACGTGGAGAAGAGCAACCCACGAACTAGGACCCTTGATCCAGACTGATATATAAATGAAAAACAAATCTCTATTTATTTTTAGATGTGTTTGTCACAGCAGTGCAGCTTACCTACTAATAATTGAAGCGGTGTAATATTATGATCAAAAACTAAAATATATGGCAATGGCTTAGCACTTGGTTGTTAGATGGTGAGACAGACCTGCCGGAGACCAGAAGTCTTTGATGTTAAAAGAAAACACCTGATAAAACTGCTGCCTGCAGCAATTGGAAGGCAGAAGAAATACCTCTGGAGCCTGTATCTCTAGATGAAAAACGCAAAAGAGCCAGATGTTTGTGCATGTTGACTGATTCTGAGTAGTCTTCAAGGACTCCAAGAAAGAGATACACTCAGGGAAGAATAGAGAAAAGAGACAGAGAGACAGAGAGAGCAAAGAGAGCCCAGAAAAGGGGAACCTAATAGAAATGAGTTATTTACCTCTGGACCTGAAATAGCAATAAATGAGAGAAAGATGTTAAATGACAATAGACCCCAGAGACTTCTCAGTTAACCAGAAGGACTAGGGTTTCTAGCAGAATTCCGATTGTGCTACCTTCCTAGCCATGGCTGTTGCTTAAGATGGCCTCCAGTTAGCCCACGGCAAGTTGAGAAGAAAGAGGTAGAAGGCAAGAAAATGAATAAATAGATCAATCAAGCTTTAAGAACATATCTAGAAAAGAACTTTGGGTTTGTTTACTCGCTGTTAGAACTGGCTTATAACAAATAGATCTTAAATCATATATCCAGGATCAAATCAAGAAACTCCCCCACTACCAGGCCATGGTTTCATCCTTGTTAAAGACCAGAGACTGCCAGCTTACCATTCTTCTCTGTGTTGAATGGAAGCTTTTACTTCCAAATAGCTTGTCCTTATTTCACTATTGTATCCTATTTTACATGTGTGTATATGGGGGGGGGTGGTCAGAGAATATGGGGTCAGATAACTTACTTTTAGTTTTAATTTGCTGGATCACCAGAAGCCACACCTGGACCTGATGAAGAGAGATGGATGTGACTTAGAATTTGGGACTTAGAGCTGGCCATGACAAATAAACGAGGCTTTTGGTTTCTTGCCTTGGGGAAGGATAAGCATGTGATTTATCATGTTTTTCGGACCATAAGACACACCTAGGTTTTAGAGGAGGAAAATAGGAAAAAAATTTGAAGCAAAAAATGTGGTAAAATATTTAATAACATAAATAACATAAAATTTGACCAATGTAAATGTAAAGAGAACTCAATAGCAACATTAACAACCATTATTCCTTCCAAATTGGTGGGGGGTGCGTCTTACAGTCTGAAAAATAAAGTATATTTGGAAGATTTCTGGGGGTTGTTGTGTAGAGTTGTTACATTTACTTAGCCCTCATCTTTTTCATTTTTATTACGGAAGTGAATGTCTCCCATGATGTGATGATTTATTATGTAGCCCTTCATTTCCTACTACAGAGGTGACCCGTGCCTCAAGATGACACATCAGAATACGTCATTGGTCTAGACCCAATGACTGGTTCATGGTCCAGCACCTGTCCCAGGCAGAGCCAATCAAATCATTATTTATGGATTTACACAAACCATGAAGGAGAGAGTTTCTTTTCTTTTGTGATCTTCAGTGTTAAAGAAAAGGTAGCATAGAGAAGAGTGAGGGGTACCATTTTTACTGTGAAATAAAATTAGCTCATCAAGAATGCAGCCCAAACAGTGGCAGACATAGCTAACAGACGCAGTGAGAGAAATGGTCCTTATTGCTCTGAACCTCTCAGCCCCGTCTAAAATTAAATCCACCCTTTGGACTTTCCAGTTTGAATAGCAAATAAATTCCTTCTTCACCTTCAATAGTTCAGAGGGAGTTTTGTGACTTACAGTGGAAAACATCCTGAACTGATTTTTTGTTGGAGTTAGAACAATAAATCAGGTCTTCCAATCCTGATTCAGGGCTTTTTCCTCACCTTGTGAGAGTTCATAAAATAGTTGTTAGTTTAAATTAATTTAAAAAACATTGAGCCCTGGCTGGTGTAGCTCAGTGGACTGAGCGCGAGCTGTGAACCAAAGGGTCACCAGTTTGATCCCCAGTCAGGGCACATGCCTGGGTTGCAGGCCAGGACCCCAGCCCCCTCAGTGGGGGCTGTGTGAGAGGCAACCACACATTGATAACCTTCCCTTCCCCTCTTTCTAAAAATAAATAAATAAAATCTTTAAAAAATAAAAATAAAAAACATTAATGATGAAATGTGGTAATAAAGACACTAGCCAAGCATCAGACCAATATTTGTAAAAAAAAAATGAGAACAGTTTTCTTCGAGAGAGGTGGAACTGTATGACCCTAGGAAGTTGATGGGAAGTCTAATTATAAGGAGCTACTAGATACCAGGGTACTAAGGTATTAGGTTCTTGCTGAGGCCCTAAAATAAGTCTGGTCAAAACCTTGTGATGATATTTGCAAACTGCCATCAAATGACCAAGAAGCATGAAGCCAGTGAGATAAGGCAGTGGGAGGACCCTGTCCTGAGAATGACAGCAGCAAGAGTTTAGATTCTGTATGATACGGCCTAAGTTCAATGGCAACCCCCTTATTTATCAGCTGTTTAAACTTGGGCAAACCCATTAACCTTTGTGAGACTCAGCTTCCTCATATATAAAAGAGTACATTTCTCACTGGGTTGTGCTAAAGATTAAAGAGCTATATTTCACGCAAAGCATTGAGCCCAGTTTTCGGCACATAGCAAGAGCTCAGTTTATATTTATTGGAAGTAGTATCATTGCTGCTATTGGCTAGAGCAAACTGGACATGGCGGTTCTGAGAACCTCCGCAGAGGGAAAAACAGAACTCTGGAAGACTAAGGCTGATGACAGAGGCCAAGTGTGTCAGCGGGGTCCTTTGAGAAGCAGATGCCAAAATAGAATTTGAAGTGCAAGAGATTCCCTGGGGGCAGAGCGATGCCCATGAAACGGAAAAGGGGAGATGGAACAGGAGTAGGTGGAAAGACCTTCAGGAGGAAACAGAAATAGGTGGAAAGACAGCCCAGGTGTGACATCTATCCATCTCAGGACAGGGTCCTCCGACCGCCCCGCCCCACTGGCTTCCTGCTTCTTGGTTATCTGATGGCAGCTTGCAAACATCGTAAGATGTTTAACCAACTTTATGTTGGCAGCTCAGCAAAAATACTGTAGGACCTTAGTTTTCTAGTATTCTAGTACCTCCCTATCATCAGACTTCCCACCTAGAGATAAAGGAGGATGGAGCAGGAAGAGCCTCAGACCACAAGGCAGCACCGAGGAAGTTGCAGCCCAGAGCAGCCGTGGTTTGTTAGGGGAGGCCTGTGTTAGGCAGGAACCTGGCTCCAATGTCCCTGCTGGGTGCTGTCATTGGCCAGGAACAGGCTGGCAAGTGTGGCCTCCTGAGAGTGCGGCTGCCCTGGGTCACAAAGGCACAGCAGCTGGAGGCTGTCAGCGAACTCCACTCCTCACAGCAGGTTCTCTCTTGAAGGGAGATCTGAGCAACTCACTCCCATGGCTGCCTGCCACTCCTAGCAGCATTTTTCTGAGAAAGCCCTTTCCCTCTCAGTTATCTCTGAGTACTTAGCAACCAAGGCAAATAGACGGCAACAGGGCTAGAGCCAGCTCTATTTCTCATCTTTCTGACAGCTTCTGACCCTCTCCCTAGCTGAATCCAATGCCATCTTTTGCCTATTATTATTATTATTATTATTATTATTATTATTTGCCTTCTAACTGATTTTCCTGCTTCTGTCCTGCACCCTTCCTTGTTCAGTGCATACTCAGCACAGATCTGGAGTTATCCATTGGACATAAGTCAGATAGTAACAGCCTTTCCCAAAAACCCATCAAATCTTCTATTTCACCCAGAAAAGTCCTCCTGCTGGCCTGAAGCCCGGCTCTGTTTGACCTCCCATCATCCTAGGACCTCCTCCCCTGTTACTTCTCCCCTTGCTCCCCTTGCTCCAGTCACACCAGCGTTCAGCGTTAGTCCTAGAATAAGACAGACAAGCAGGAGCTCGGGGCGACTTGCTCCTCCTTCTGCTTGAAATGCTGGTTCACTCCCTCACCTCCTTCAGGTCTTCGCTCAAATGCCATCTGTCAGTGATGCTTCCACAGACAGCCTAATGGAAAATAGAGATTTCTGAGTCCCCAGCAGATCTTGTCCAGTTTTGTTTTTCTCTGTAGCTCTTATCACCATCGAACGCACAGTGCTCTTCACTCATTTCATGTGTTGTCCCTCTATCCCACTAGAAGGTAAGCTCTATGGGGCAGGGGGGCAGGGATTTGGGTCTGTTCTGTGCACCGCTATGATTGTTTGTTGAATGAAAGATTAAATTCTGTCAATAGCAGCAGAAGGGATGGAGAAAAACCTGGGACTGTCCCGGGGACGTTACGAAAAGCACAGGATCTGCAGTCAGCAAGTCTGGGCCGGGTGCAGCCAAGTGCTTCACTGGTTGTGTGACTGTAGAAAAATAACCTATCTCTTGTGCGCCTCACTTCCCACATCTGTCAAATGGGATCACAATAAACATGTTGCTAAGTGCAAAGGCTAATTAAATGTAAGAAGACAGCCACACAGGTATCTTTATTGTTTCTGTGGCCAGACAAACAGTGGCATGTTGCTGTCCTCCCCGCAAGGTGTTGAGGTCGTTTGCAGTTCCTCCATTGACATGCCACACACTGGGTTAGTTGTCGTTAGTCAAAGGTTGGGTCCTCGCTCCAGCTCCTCGCACATTCGCTCTGCCACCCTAAGCAAGGATCTGGGCCTCAGTTTGTTTCTGGAGCGACAATGATGAAATGGAATTCAGATTGTGAAATTCCTTTGAAAACCAGGACATTTTACACCAATGCAGGTGATTCGTGGTGGTTGGTGACATGGCTGCATGCCCCTGAGACTAGACCCCCCTCTGGAGAGGACGAAGAACCTGAGAAGAGCGGTTGTGACTGACAAAGTGTCTGTGTCCTTGCCTCTTCCAGCCCCAAACCACCTCCAACTCAACCATACAGCAAGCGTTCCTGTAGTGCTAGCTGGTTGTCTGAGAAGCACAGACTTTATATCTCCTTTGTATTTTTTTCCAACCATCTTTTCTTAATCTGTTACACCTGTCCTAATTTGGGGAGCCCATGTATTCATGGGTGAGCTACCCTTTGATAGTTTTTAAGTGGATATATTATGAAGGAATAATCTTGCTTGAACAAACACTACCTTGAGTTAGATTTTCATGTTAGTCTATGATTTAACACATAGTTATGATAAAGAATTTACTCTTCAATTCCTTTATTTAAAAGTGATACAGTTTTATGGCTCTGATTAACTGCTGGATACTATTACCTTGGATTGAGAGAAGACTGTGCCCCTCCCCATTACAGCTTATTGTCCTGAATAGACATAAACAGGGCACTGTCATGTACACATGAAAAAAGATGACCTACATATACAATGTTACAGTAGGGTACTAAAAGTACAGTTTCAGCCATTTCTCCCAATTAAGGCTAACTCGTCTGTGATTTCAGCCTCCCATTTGAAATAAAAGTCTGACGATAATTGGAGCACAGAGCTATTCACCACTGTACTCCAATCTGCAAATAATTGTCTTTGTTCAATTAAGAATCTGCATTTTCATGCCAATCTTCACAGATTTATTTTGAATGGAGAATACACTCTGATTAAGAGCTATCCCTCTTGGGGAAAAAAAAGCCCCAGCAGCCTGAAGTCCTCATCTTCATGTTGGATTTAACATTTTGTTTTCTTCTAACAAACTGAGAAGAATATCATATTAATGACTTTCTGGTCTTATTTAATATGAGAAAAATCTCCTAGGGAATTTATATATGGCTTTAAATTTTTTTAGAACCTCCTTGAGATGATTCTCTAGAGTTGGGCTTGAAAAGGTACCAATTTGTCTGAGGTCTTTAATTAATTTTTCATATTATAATGGCTAGGTTTTCTACAGAGCAAAATCTGGCCACCATTTATTTTTGTCACTTAGAGAACCACTTACTCTCTAAGGATTCTTTATTTTTACTTATTTATTTTTAAACAATTTTATTTCTTTATTTTAGAGAGATGGAAAGGGAGAGAGAAAGAGAGAGAGAAACATCAGTCAGTTGCCTCTTGCACACCCCTGACTGGGGACCTGGCCCGCAACCCAGGCATGTGCCTTGACTGGGAATCGAACCTATGGTGTTTTGGTTTACAGGCCGTCACTCAATCCACTGAGCCACACCTGCCAGGCTTCTCTGAGGTACTTATTACATCCACAATTGCATACAATTCTTATTTTAAAACTTTGAGAATTAGGGGTTGTTATGCCCATTCAATAGATGAGGGCAGTAAAAGTTAAAGGACTTACGTGATTTTCCCAAGATCGCTTGGTGACTCTTTGGTGAAACCAAGAGTCAATTGCAGGTCTGGTTGGCTCTAAAGCTTATGTTCTCTCATACCTCTAGCACTTTTTTCTTATTAACTTAATATAGCCAAAGGAAAATAATAAGAAGCATTTATATTAAAATGATAAAGTGCTATCGATAGACATAAGAAAAATGCCAACTGAGCAAATGCCTTTGCTATAAACCATCCTGCTCCAATAATTCCAAAAGAGCCTATATTTAACATTTCTGGTTAAAAATTAAAGCCCTACAATTACAAAACATATTAGCACAATGACAACTTCTTAAATAATGTGTTACTATCTACATCATTACATAATTCAATCCTTTCTCCAACATGGATTCCTTTGGAAGCTAGACCATGTCTTCTATATTTTTATATCCTTCCAACAAAACATAGTTATTAAGTAAAAAAAAATGAACGAATCACACTCTTAATAACTCCAAGAGGCAGGCAGGATATGTAGCATCCATACATTGGGGTGGCCAAAAGTTTCATTTGTTTTTTTCTGTGAGATGGCTCTAGTAGCACTTAGTTGTCTTTAACTTCATTTGAAACAATTTTAAGATTGTATTGTGACAGCTGTCATATCAGTGGGCATTTAAAAAAATCAGAATTGGTGACTTTTTTCAATATCCATTTTAATGTTAAAGATGGAAGAAAATACGCAACATTTTCAGCATATTATGCTTTATTATTTCAAGAAAGGTAAAAATGCAACTGAAACACAAAAATAGATTTGTGCAGTATATGAAGAAGGTGCTGTCACTGATCAGACATGTCAAAAATGGTTTGTGAAGTTTCCTGCTGGAGGTTTCCCCCTGGACAATACTTCACGGTTGGGGTCAGGTAGACCAGTTGAAGCTGATAGCCATCAAGTCAAGATGTTAGTTGAGAACAATCAATGTTATACCATGTGGGAGATAGCCGACATACTCAAAATACCCAAATCAATAAAGTTATTGGTGAAAATGAAAAATATGTCTTTTATTTTGTGGAAAAAACTAAACAGACTTTTTGGCCCACCTGACATTATAGGTAGATTTCGTGTGTATGTTTGTGTACATGTGTTTACACACATGTGTTAACATAAATATGCAAGTCAAAAACTCCCTGTAAGTACAAGAAGTAGAACTCTGGCCAAGTCTTTCATTATCCCCTTTAGAAACATTATACAGGTATTGTAAATCTCCACCTTTGAAGCAAAGTAATTCCTTCTTTTTAATAATACTCTTGTAAACCTACACATGAGTGTTTTCCCATTCTTCTCTGTCTTTGACCATGCTGTTTCATAACGACAAGAAAAGAAAAGACTTACTTATGCACCTGGATGGAAAGCGATAGCCAACTCAATTTTTCTTTTTGAAAATACAGAGTTAGTATTTGGGTCAAATGGGACTTGTAAGCAAAGGGAGTGATAACTTCTACATTTCATGCTGAATTTGATTCTGGCTGTGGAGTGTTTGTTTGGGACCAGGAGTTAGTGGGAGGAATGTAGCACGCTCTGTTTTTATCAACCTGCTCCTGGAGGCTATGGCAGGTGTGGAGATTACTTTCCAATAATGCCTAGAAGCAATTTTCCCCACCTTCGCAGGAACTTGCCATCTGGCTCTGAGGGCCAGCGATAATTCAGTCTCTAAATTAGCTCAACTCCATGCCCTCCTGAGCAAAAACTGATAAATGAATCAGATTACACTGCTCCGAGGCAATGTCAATAACACATCATCATTTGGCCACTCCGAATGCCCAATTCAGATGCCTTCCGAAAAGAAAATAGAGCTTTCATGGAATTAACCTATCTTAAACACAAAACATTACTTAAGGGGGTCAAGCTTTATGAGGGCTAAACAGAAAAATTAAAAATACATTTGCATAGTATGTAGATCCTTTCCATGCAATCTTTGGTCTTATACAGAAAAATGCCAGATTCAATTCTGATCTTGTAGGCTGTAGAATGAATACTTTTACCCAAGAAAATTTTCTTCCCGGTAAAAGGTGGTGGCTAAAGCTGAAAAATTACTAAAGTACCTAGCCTATAAGCTCTGTGGCTTAAGAGAGAAAATAAATGTATCCATCAAGCAAAGAGAAGACGCAAAGCTGTGACATGAACATTTTAGACCAAAAGACAGAACCTGGAGAAAGCTGGATGTTGTTCTTCCTGCTCTAATTATCTGAACTGGTTGGCCAAACTGATAAAATTGATCAAATAATACCTTATATGCTTCTTTGATTTTACTGATGCGGTCATAGCCATCTTGGGATATTCATTTTGCATAACCAGCATCCAGGGGAAGAGAATTACGACTTAAGGAGAAGAGAATGAGATGCTGGAGCTGCAAAGCGTTCAGCACGGCCCAGTTTCCCAGGGCCCCTGAGATTACGGGCAGCAATGACAAGATGACATCATTAAATTAAGTGCCACAGCAATAAGAAAGTAAGCCCACAAGCCTCTGTCTCTTGAGAGAATGTCAGCTCAAACATCTTTAAAGATGTCTTATTAAAAAAAGGGTCAATAAACTAAAGTCATCTTAGCTTGGGGAAATAAAACTTACTTCCTTTGGGAGGGGTTCCTTTCTGGGGGAAGCAGCAGGAAAACCTCTTTGGGAGAGTAAAGAATACTCATCCTTGTGAAGTATGAGGAAAACAGCCAGTGTTTGTCGGGTAGAAAGTGAGGAAGACAGGGCGATAGTAGATGTGCTATGGGTGGTTTCACCCAATGAAGTCATTTTTTCTACCACCCTCTTCTCGGGCCAGCAAAACGAAGTGATCACACTTGGACTCTGTCACAGTCATGATTGGACCAGGATGGATACTTGAATCTAGGCTAGAAAATCTATTGGCTGACCAACAACCAACCAAATTTCACCAACTAAAGTCATCCCAAGCTAGGGCGGTCAGTCAGTCCTGAGCAGAACTAGATGCAAACTGAACTGAGGATGAGACAAAGTGATGGGTGAAGGAGAAGTGAGAGGCAGCTACTCCACAGAGAAATCAATGGGGCGACACCCACCCACAGAGGCAGAGTCCAGTTTCCGGTTCCTTCCCAGTGAGGCTCAGCTCAACCAGATTTCCTTTTTAAAGAAACATGTAAGAGTGTTCTCCTAACACTGTAATTCTCCTCATTTCCCCTGCTTTTCTTTTTTCAGTTGAGCTATCTTCAATAGGCTTATAGCTAATTAATTCTCCAATAAGACAAGTGTACAAAGATAACATCCTTGGCGTTAGAAGACTATAGAAAATTGGGAACAAGGAAGAAAGGGATATAATATTTATTAAATGTGCTCCAGGTGCCAGAAATTGGGTCAGGTGTGTAATGTGTTCATCTTTTTAGCAACTCCACGTCTAAAGGACAGCTCCATGTTAATTTAATCATTCAGATGAAACAAGTGAGTCAGAGAGCCTCATGAACTTGCTGAAAGTCCCACAGAGTCAGGATTTAAGGCCAGGATGGCCTGGCCCCAGAGTCCTCCCTTGCACTGTCACCAGACTTTGGAATAATGCAAATATTGTCCCCAAGTGACACCAAGACTCTGGAAAACAATGAAGATACGGGTTGCCATATGTAATGGCTAATTTTACGTGTAAACTTGGAAGGTGTCCTTGGGTGAAATTAACCTACAAATTGGTGAACTTGGAAATTTTAGTTTAGTTCTTTCAGCTTTGGATGAGCTGTTAGGAGTTTGCCCCTAAACAATGAATCTATGGTTTAGATCTCAGCCAGAGCTTTCAGCAAAGTCTACACACAGAATTTCGTGGCCTGTGTCTGTTGTATCCACCCAGGGAATCTCTTGTCCTCCTGTAATTGCTCTGAAACCTGTTCTCCAGCTCTTCAAGCCAGTGACACCATGCGTGGCTGTCCATAAAAACAGGAAACTCTCATGGTGCCATTTCCTTTTTCCAAGTGTCAACCATCCTCCAGAATCTGCCTATTTCAGGTGACTTTCCAGCGCCCTCAGGTAATTGTTTCTTATATATTTTTCCAGAATGTTTGTTATTTATGTTGTTGTTGCACATTAACAACCTTGAATATAGCTGTCTTGCTTTGAAAGATCTCTTGGAACAGAGATTTCAAAACTCTCCAAAATTGTCTCAATCATGGATAAGTTTACATTAAAAGTCATTTTCCCAGAAAGAAAATCCAACTCAAAAACTTAAAAAATAAAAAAGAGAGAGGACTAATTCATTTGCTTTTAAGAGTTGGATTTTTCTTGATTCATCCATGAAGCTCTAATGGCAAACTGTTGTCCTAAGTCTAATGCAATTTTCACCAAGCTGATAGCCTTTTCTTCAGGCATATGAAAAGCAGAAGGATCTCTAATGAGTTAATCTGTGGTTTGTTAGTAGCAAGCAATAATTTTTTAGTGCAATATGGTCACCTTTGTTTACGTCAACAAAGTTAAGATGGCTGTGGAAATGAACCCTTATTGTTCTTGAAAGTAGTTCCCTGAAAGCCGTCCATCAGACTACCCTGGAAACAGCCAGTGGGTTGCTGATATACAAGCTCTCCAGCAGGACAAGGGAGAGCAGGTGTGTCACAGAATCTAAGATACTGAGCTTGGAGATGTGCTCCATTGAACTCTTTCTTCATCACTGTTTCATCTCTACTTCCTCCGCTTTGGCTTCAGGATAAGTTGATCCATGGTCTTGTGTTTGGACTACAGCTCAGTGTCCCATACAAAATATTTGTTGAGATCACAAACAGTTAAACAGATTGGCTGGAAAACATAAAGATTCAAATGCGTTTATACAATGATAATAAAACTACAGTAAAGCAGGAGTAGGCTGGAACAATATGCTTGCATCTGAAATGCTCATATGACAATTTGCAAAAATTCATTCAAGTTTATGCAGAAAGTCCACCTCCCAATCAGTATATGGGCAAAGAACAGGTCCCGAATCCAAGAGCAAATACAAATAGGACACAAATTTAAAAAATAAATGTAATCCTTGCTAGTGATCAAAGAAATGTAAATGAAAGAAACAGACAGTAAAAGGTACCAATTTAGAAATGTCAAGCTGTATATAATGTTAAGACATTAGAAATCTAAATTCATTAAAAATTAACATTCAAACAAATTGCATGTTTGAAGGGAAATGGGACAATTCTCATACTTCTGATACTATTCTAAATGGGCAATTCACAAATTGAGAAAACATGGAAAAAACTGTAAAGATATTTATACTATTTGGGCCTGAAAAAACCCATAGAGATGTTTATTCTAAGGGTACAACTCAACCGAATGAAAAAACTATAAGCATGAAGATACTGTAACTAAAGAAAGAATCTTGTAAAATGAATGAAGGTTAAGTAGTCAATACAAATAACACTTCAAAGCTACACAGAAAGCTAAAAACAATGGCAACTATATCACGTAAAATGAACATAAAAAATGCAAACCAATTCCACCTATTTAAAAAATGCTGTCTCTTTGGTGAATTGCAAAATTTAAAATATGCAAGTTGCTTTTGAGTGATGGGTTAAGATTTTCGCCCCCGTTTTTGCAAATTCCTTTACTTGGCTTATACATTTGCTATGTATTTTCTCCCTTTATGTGTTTATTCAAGGGAGAAGAAGGAAAGGCTGAGTATCTGGAGAAGACCCTTCTCCCCCCTCACCTTACAGTCAGCCTTTTGCCCACACTCAATTTTCTCCAGCCCTGTCAGCTCCTTTTCGGAGGAGGTGATGTGGAGCGCTAATCCTGTCTGCTGGCCGCCTCCCTATTCAGAAGGGTATGCAAATACTTCCAAACCAGAGATTTTAGACCTATTCAGGGCCCAAGACAACACACTTTTCATTAGCATTTGAAGTGCAAGGGCTGAAAAAGGGGAATGGACAACTTTTTTTCCTTTTTTTCTTTCTTTCTTTTTTTTTTTTTTTTCCTTTTGGCTCGAAGCTTTGGGGAGACTTGAAAATGTACGTTTTTCATCCCTTCGCACACATCAGCATTGGCGCTGAACTTCAGAGAGACGCATTGACTGCCCTCAGGGGAAAGCATTCAGGGGCATTTTTACACATACACAGAGGGCCACCGCCTGAAATAAATCACAGAATGGAGGTGGCAGAGATGACGCGAGTGGAGTTCAACGGGCTAAGCTGCGCGTCCAGAGGCATGAATTTAAATCACAATTTATTTTCTTCTCGCTCTGCTCTCACATGCACCTCTGTTTTTTAATCTTCAGCAAGGAGGAGGGGGCGTTGGGGAGACGTGGCACAAGATTTTAAAATGCAAGGCAAGTGTCTCATAAAGCGGCCCACTGGAGGTGCTGTGTCTGCAGCCCAGCGGTTAGAGCCTACTGCTCCGAAATCTAGGTCACAAGTTCAATCCCCTTCTGGGTCAGTTGGCTTTTCTCTGTTCCACAGCCACAGACTAAAGGCCTGAGCCCCTTATTCAGGCCGAATGTCTAACAAAATGTGTGCCCTTGGTCACTGCACAAAACAGCCCAGCCAGAGCCTAGCAAATCCATCCTCCACTGTGTGTGTGTTGGGGGGGGGGGGCGGTGGACCCGTCAGGAAGCAAGCGATAAGGGAGGCAATAGGGGAAAGTGGGTGCTGGAGACAGTCAGACCTTGAAGGACAGCCCAGCCCTGCAACTTGCTGGGGCTCTGGCTGAGTTCTTCAACCTTTCTGAGCCTCAGCCATAGACAGGTAACTACCACGTAAAGCTGTGGCTATTCATTGTATTCATGGACCTTAACAGATTAATCCTGTGTCCGGCACTCACTCAGCACACAGTCAAAATTTGCTGGGATCGCCGCCACCAGTCCCCACGGTAAACCGGTGCTGCAAGGCTACATGAGGATGCGGGGGGCGGGGGTGGGAAAAGGACTGCATGTGAATGTCAGACCCAGTGATCTCCAGCTGATATCAGCAAAGATTACCGAGTGCCTGATTTATACCAGGTACCATGGTAGGTAGACTTTTTCTTTTGATGGGAGTAGTTATTAAAAATAATTAATCCCACATGGATCTGGTCACCAAAAAACTGATTGAATATTGAGCTAGATGACCCAGTTATAAATCCTGACTCAATTACCAACCGGGTTGCAATGGATTGATACACTTTTCAGTGCCTCTGTTCCCTTGTATGAAAAACAGGGATAATAACCACTTACACAATAGGGTTTTTGTGGGAGGAAATGAGTACTCTAAGTTAAGCACTTAGTATTTATAGCAAACTTTTTCATAAGTGAATATTGGCATTGCTATAAGAAAGTAAAACATGTTTTTGCCATTCTTTGGCTTTGCAGAAGTTACAGCATCCAGATGCAAGCCAACCACAGCCTTGGCTCTTTTTTAAAAAAATAATATGACTACCACCTACCTTCCTAGCTTTGCTTTTGGGCCTCCATGCCGCAATGCTCTGTCCTTCTCATACTTTGCAGTTCACTTACAGTGGTGGTCCACTGTTCCTTGACGCCTCCTTGCTTTTGCCCTGGCCTTGAACACAGTCTTGTGTGTGTCCTTCTTGTCTAAGCTTTTCCTCTCTTACTTGTCCCCCTGGTGAACAAATGCTGAAAAGGCCTTTCCTCTGGGAAGGCCTCTTTGAGCTCTGCAGAAGAATTTCCTGCCTCTTCTTGGGTTTCTACATAGGTTTCTATATAAGTTTCTATATGCCCAAGGGTAAGTGACCCAGACCCAAAGCCTTTTAAAGTGGATCTACTTAAAGCAAGAACAAATTTCAAGAAAGTAATGAAAATTAGGTTCCAACAGACTTTCCAAGGGGAGGAGATCTCTCTGCCCTTTGGATAGAGCAGAATGTGAAGACACAAGGGAAAGAGGGAGTATCCATTCCTGTTTAAAATATCTTCTAACCTCCCCCAGCAAGTGCGACCCCCTTATTAAGGAAGCCTAGCTTCGTGCCCATAACTTCCTTTTGTACTTGATTCTTATCACAGCCACTTTTTGTACAAGATGAAATGAGTGGAGGGGAAGCCTTGAGCTCACTCTTGAGTGGATTTGGCAATGGATTTCATTTCAAGGTCTCAGCGACCGGACCGAGAAGGGGTGAGCGGAGAAGAACTGCTGGACCGAGACTGGATCTAAGATCGGCAGGAAAGAGTGCTGTGGTCCACAAATGATGTCTGCAGTGAGTGCTGGGAGGAAGAGCGCTTGCATTTTTGTTACATTTATGCAAACCCTGCCTGAGAGGTTATAATATGGTCCTAACACTTGCCAAATATTTGATTTAGAAGTTTGAGGTCACCCAAAGAGAGCTCCCCCCACACACCCTCTCCTCTGCCTCATTATTTCCCTGTATTTTCACCATCATTCTTTTACTAAGCAACCATCTTTTAAGAAAAAAGAACTGGTTTTTTTCTCCAAGGCTAACTTCTCCTCTTCCATCTTTGATTCAATTCCTTCCCATCTGCCCCTGATCTGAAAAAATGAAAATTCCATAGGCATACAGCCACTGTCTCCTTGGTATTCCCATTTGGTAATATGAAAGCCATGTCAAAGTGAGCATGTCAAAAAAAGTCTGATGCTTTCCCCAAAAGTTGTTATTCCCCCTTCTCTTCACCATATCCATGAACAGCAATGTTACTCTTTTAATTGAGCAGGTCACGCAACTTGGAGTGGCCATTAACTCTTTCTTTTCCCCCTCAAATCTCAAATCTCACATTTAATCCATCAACAAACCCTCTTGACTCTTATCTTCAAAGCGCATCTGAATCCTATTTCTTCTCATTTCTATCCCAACCCTCTGAGTTCAAGTTTCCCTCCTCTCTCACCTGGATTAAGGTAATGCCTTCGGAACTGGCTTCTCTGCTTCCACCCTTGCTTGTTACGCCTATTCTCATCACAGCAATTACGATGATCCTGCTTGAATGTAGTCAGGTCTTACCACTATTCTGCTAAGTAACCTCCCAATGTTTTCCTTTTTTTTTTTCCAGAATAAAATCCACATCCTCTCAATGGCCCTTGGTAATCTAGGACTTCATCTCAATACTCTTCTCTCTTTTTCTCTGTTTTAGTCATGGTGGCTCTGTACTTCTCCTAAGACACAGAAATCTCACTTCCACCTCAGGCTCTCTGCACCTGCTGTTTCCTCCGACCAGAATGCTCCCCCTCTCCACAATCGGCTTGGATGGTTCTCTAATCACCTTCAGTTCTTTGCTCAGATAACACCTTCTCAGTGGGTCCTTCCCAACCATCCTGCTTAAAATTTAGGCTCCCACCCCCACACTCCTTACCTCCTTCCCTGCTTTATTTTTCTCCTACGTGCTCCTTCCATCTAATGGGCATACATTTAGCTATGTATTTCGTTGGTTGGTTGGTTGTTATCCGTCACTACACTAAAATAAGAGCAACACAAGCAGGCGGGGGGTGGGGGTGGGGGTGAGTGGGCGGGGCTCGAGTCTTCCCCTGCACCGTTCCCTGGGCTGAGAACAGCGTTCAGCATGGAGTAGCCAATCAGTGACAATTTGTTGAGTGAATGAATGAGTTAATGCATATAACAAGCTTAATACTGTTCCTGACCCACAGCAGATTTTTATTCCTCACAAGGTTTTTGTGAGGATCAAATAGGGTAATGAACGGAGAGGAGGATGTATTTCTAGAAAACGCTGCATGATTCTCAGGCCCTGCCACCTCGATGGCTGTGTTTATCACAGCCTCGCGTTTAGCCCACACGGATTTTGCGCAGAGACTGAGATGAAATCGCTGCCAAAAAAACAGACATTGGGACTGCCATAGCTTCTTATCTGTTGTAGGCTAGAAATCCAGACGACCGAACAATTTTAATTATGTTTCAAATGAGAGTAAATGTTTTTATTGTGTTCTGCTGGCTGTATATAAGAGATAAATCTATACAGAATAGACACTGGGGTGCAAAAAGCATGGCCAGCTGAAGCTGGGTAGTGTCAGGGCGCGCAGGCCCGGCCACTTCATCAGCTCTGAGGGATCATCGATCACCCTGGAGACCTGGGTAAACAAAGCGCAGCCATTGGGAAAAGCTGGGAGGCCCAGTTATCCTAGGTAGGAAAGAGGGGGGAAATGGAATATATTTTAGGAAGGTATTTTCATACCAAATGGTCACAATTTTATAGAAACTTGTTTTTGAATCTTATGAGTATGCTTCAAGCCTCTAAAAAATCAATCCGTATGAATTCCAAAAATATCAGAAATGGGATTGTTATTTACATACTACAAGTAGCCTTAGAAATGCAAGGAAATGAGACTTAAATACTTATCTGTTCTTGTGACCATTATCTTCCCCCTTACCCAGGTCTGCTTCTTATATTGACAAGTACTTTCTGTACATTAATGAGTGGACCATTTGTTATCATATAGTACTCAAAGTGGGGTTCCTTCTGAAGTTTTAAAATGATAATTTTCACAGAAGAATATAGAACTGAGTGTCCTATAATGCGCAGTAATGAGACGAGGGAAAGAAATCTGAGGAAAGAAAAAAACGAAAACAAAACCCAGCAAGTTTATGCTAAAAGGGGCCGGAAAACCAGTTAAGCATCGACATTGTTAAGGAATGAAAAGAGTAAAAGTTACACCTCAGTCACACTTCTTGCTGGTAAAGCTTGTGAAGAGGTGGCAATGAGAAGATGTGCTTCCCAAAGATGCCAGTATCCCTCCACCTGCTTTACCTGGGAGGTTAAGATTTAGAAAGAGAGGCCATGAACCTTAAGCGGGTGAGGACCAATATTCTCAGGCCAGGACAGGCTGAGGCTCAGAGAGAGAGTACTTCAGGCAAGGTAATGACAGCCATCGGAGCCAGCTGTCCCCAGAGACCCAAAACTATATCACCCTGTTTACTTTTCTCAACCCCCTTTGCTCCCTTTTAGGACTTACCTTGTGCCACATGAAAAATAAATATTCTCCTCTTAGAGATGTGTATGTTCAAGTGCCAAAGGAGAACAGTCAAAACCAACCATAAAAGCCATCAGCATTTAATGGGAGCTGGCCAGCTTCCCAATTATGGGTATCGGATCAGTACACCCACTAATCAGTGACAAGGGCTTCAGGGAATGTCAGCCCTTGAACCCATTTCTGTGAATCTTTCTAACACATACGTTCCCTGGAGGACTCCCACAGGATGTCAGGGTTTCCTTTACAACCTATGTGCTCATGACCTCTATCATATATAGATAAATAGATATGGGTGTAGATGTATACATATAGCTATAGATATAGGCATATATGTTTCAGACTCAACTTGTCCAAAACTGAACTCGCCCAGTTCCTTGTTGAACTGGATCCCTCAGTTCTTATTTTATTTAACAAACACCTATATAACATTTACTTTCTATAAAGCATTACGCTTTAAACAAATATTAAATAATTTAATCATTGCACTGGCCCTAGGAATGGAGTGGTACTACTATTGCCTCCCTTCTTACAGTTGCAGACACGGAGGAACAAGAGGTTACAGAACTTGCCCGAACTCCTAGAATTAGTAACAGAGGTGGCATTCAAACCAAGAGGTTCTGGCTGGGCAACCTGCGCGCTGAACCACTAGTCAACGTTGCCTCTCAGGTCGCTTTCACACCGAACAGCACGGCCGTGTCCCCAGTCCTTCCTGCTGGAGACCTGGTGTCACTTTTTTGTACCTGCACCTAACAAAGGACCAAATCCTAATCCTTTTTGAAAACATTCCGTTGAAGCATAAAGTACATACAGCAATTCCGAAGTGAGCAGGTCAATGAATTCTAAAAAGTATATACACCTACGTAGCCAAAACCCAGAGCAAGCTGTAGGATATTCCCAGCAGCCTAGAAGTCTCACTCTGCTGCTTGCCTGTCATTACACAAATGACAACCACCGTTCCAGTTTTGTCTGTCTCTAAACTTTATTAAATGGAATTACATAATATAAATTCTATTGCCTCTTGCCCTCCATCTGTGGTATATGATGTTTAGTACATTGTTGTACATAGCAGTTTATCCTTTTCATTTCTTTTTAATATTCCATTCATGAATATTCACAACTCCCCCACTTTACTGTTGATGGAATTGTGTTCTGTTTCTGGTGTTAGATTATTAAAAATAAGGCTGCTGTGAATGCTTCGGATGTGTGTATGTGTGTGTGTGTGTGTGTGTATACATATGCACGCATTTTTGATTGGGTACACACCCAGAGGTGAATTTACTAATCACAGGGTATGCATCCAATTGGTTTTACAGATGTTGCCAAACAACTTTTCAAAGTGGCTTCGGTAATTTACATTACCACCAGCAATTTAGCAGGGTTCAGGACCTCCAAATCCTCACTGGTGCTTAGTATTTTTACACATTGTATTTTAGGCATTCTGATAGATGTAGAGTGGTTTTATTTTGCATTTCTCTGATAACTGATGATCTTCAGCATTTTTATATATGTTACTAGTCATTTAGAATCTTCTTTTGTGAGAAGCCTGTTCAAGGCATATCATTTCTTGAAATAAGCAGTTTTGGTCACCAGCCCATCAGTTCCTTAACAGCAGTGCCCTCTGGGTAAGTGAGACTGTCCTGCTAAATGGAAACCATTAGGAAAGTACTACCCCTCCCTTCAATGGTCAGTGATCTATAAATGGCAATGTGTGTGCATGTGTGTGGGTGTGGGTGTGACTCCTCTCCGGACTCTACATTCTATGTGATAATTTGGTTGATTAGCTTGAAACTAAGTGTGAGGGCTCAGCTACTTTCATTCACTGTGAGAATGTGGAAGAGGATTCTAGGAATGCAAAAGGCAAAAACGTTTTAGTCAAGAGTGGCAGAGTTGAGGGAATTTTAGGGAGATTCTCCCTGGATATGATTTATGAGCCCTTGAAATCTGTGTATAGTTATTGGAGGTGGTGGGAAGGACCACATTTGTATAAACTTAGAAAGCCCTCTAAAAAGAAGATATAGGCTTCCTTATAAAAAAGTAAGTAAACTACTTTTAAGGGAAATAAAAAGTGCTGACCATTCTGTTTAAAAGGAAAGGGGCTAACATTGATTCAGTCTCAAGCGTGAGCATCTTTAAAACATCAAACACAGTCAAGCACTAATTCCCCAGTGCAATTCCAACATGAACGTTCCTAATCCTGGCCATTTTTAGAGATGAAAAAAGTGGGGGTTACAGAGGTAAGAATACAATATTTGCCTCAGGTCACATAGTTAAGTCTGCCTGAGCAGGATTTGAACCCAGTGAGAGCCAAGCACACATCACCTTCTCCTACAACACATCACCTTCCAGTCTGAAGCCCTACTAAAATCTCATACGCAACTATAACTGAGATAAAAGGGCTTCTCTACAGGTAAACAAAAAGTAAGTAATGTATTTCAGGAGAGATAGCCTGAATAAAACTGAGTGAGGAAGCTCTGTGACCTAAAAGTTATAGTGCCCAGGAAAGTATCTGAAGAGCTGACAACCACAGAACTCTTTGTCGAGAAGGAACTTGACCAATTCTTAATGACGGTAGCTCTAAGTGTCACAACTTTCATTTTATATTACAAGTACTTTTTTTTGTTTAGGCACTATCAAAAATACTTAGTTTAATACAGAGTTTAATCAGACATAGGGCTTTCCATGGAGGAGAGTAGATAGTGCATGCATGCAAACTGTATAGTATAACCATAGGTTATATTTCAATTTCATCAAAACCTGATCTGTTTTACATTCTGTACTAATTTAAGCCTTTTACTTGTGTCTTAGGTCCTCTACAGTTCTATCAAGCTTGTTTGGCAAATCTTTAATACAGCTGTTTCTATTAACCTCAACCACTTCATTTTGACCATCCAACCAGGCAAGTAAGAATAAAGTCTCCGTGTTACCTCCTTGTTTAATGAACAGTGAAAGGTCTGCTCAGAGTAGTGGCTATGGGGGAGAAGAAATACTACAGGATATTTTAGAAGCATAATTATTAGGATTCCATGCACAGTCAGGGGTGGAAGGGGTAATGAGAAAGTGTGAGATGTTGAAAAGGACTCCTCATTTTCCAGTTTGGGTGAGGAAGCATGGAGAACTGGGGGGGAGCTACTGAAGTGTGAGGAGAAGGGAAGTAACTGAGTTTGGTTTGGAACAGATGAAGTTTAAAATGCCTTGAGACACCTATGTGATTCCCAAAGGTTGGGTTGCCTTCAAGAAATCTACACATTTGAAATATGCATCAGTATCGGACAAACTTCTCAAATACTAGTAAGGTCTTGTGTTGTAACTCCCTAGGGTACTTGTTGGGTAATTTACATGAAGTTCATGTTCTATGTGATCAGACAAGGGCAAGAGGCAGAGAAATATGGGCTAATCACTGTTACATTGATCATGCAATAAAGAAGAAAAGTACATATAATTTGAGATTAGGGATTATAAAGTCAAGATAGACCCACACTTTGGAGGAAGCCTGATAATATTAGTAACAGCAAACACTTACTGTATTTCAGAAGTACTTTTAAAAAACTTTGGACACAGGGATCAGGTTTATAGGTGGAGAAACCAAAGCATGTAGAAGTTACTTGCCCAAGGTCACTTAATGAGTAAATGGTGGAACTTACATATGTTGATTTTTTAAGTCTTATAATATTATTAATGGATGGATTATGCCCATTTTCAAGGTTGAGGAAACAGGGGCTTCGAGAAATTAAGAACTTACCTAAAGTCAATCAACTAATGATCTTCAGAGTATCAAAGTTGATGTGGTTTTTACAATTTTTTCTTTGCATTTTACCTTCCTGTTATTACTGCAAACCTATTATTTCAGAATTTTAAAAGTCACAAGGAGACACATTATTGTTGCTATTCTACAAACTCTGGTGGTATTGCCTAGGTGACCATCACGTTAATTTACCTTTACTTCTATCTCTTGGGAGTCCTCCTAGGATTCTGATTTAACAGATAAATACAATAGAAAAGTGTATTTATTCTCACGATCAAAATTTAGATTTAGTCAACTCCATGATGAGCGCCTGTCCTGTGCTTCATAGAGTGGGTTTATGGTAATGCATTAAAGTGAAAACCTTGCATGCATTTCTTTAGGAGGTTCACTTATGTCTAGGGAGTAACAGGTATTGGGGAAGAAAATTTGATTATAGGTATTGTTTGCACGGTCTATTTAATCTTGAAATATTTGAAAAGACTTAAAGACAAGAAGGGACCCGTTTTCAGCAATGGGCGTTTTCCGTTCTTATGAATGTAATTTTGTCCCTACTGAAAATTCAGAAGTTGCTTTGTCCAGAAGGACACTGACATCCTATCCTATGTTTTATTTGACATCTTATACTGCACACTAAACCACAGGGGGAAACTTCAAACGACTCAGCTATAGGAATGTATATCTGGTTTGAAGACCGAGGTCAGCTCCGGTGTGCTTCCTCATGTTGCTCCCAGACGAGGCAAGGACTTCTGTGAACACATCTTCTCATTCACTTTGTCTTCTTTCATTTTTATAAAATGGCCATCAGATACCCAAGTGTTTAAATATCTTCTGTTATACCCAGGGATTACTGTCTCAGTGGTGGTGGTTTTGGATATGAGTAATGAAGCCAAAACTTTTGATGACTTCCAAGAAAGAATGCGAGTAAAATGGGTCATCAAAACAATTTGTAATCAACTGAGGAAAAGTTGTCCAACGTACATCTCTGGGATAATTTGATCAAATAATTTATCAGCGTAAAACTAAAGAGAACTAAGAAGATACAAACAATTTATGGATGATATTACCAAAGGCATAAACAGAAGCCTAGATTGGACATTCATAAATTAGGGGAGAAGGGATTCTATGAAAGAAAGTGAGCACTGACATGGCTGACAAGATCTCAGGATTGGCATATGATGAAATTCAGACTGTCCATTTCATTCGCAGAAGGGGTTGTCAATGATATGGCTTTGTGGACACAGGTTAGGCGTATAAATGGAATTCTGTGGTTGTACAGGAATCACTAGCCTGCATCTACCAGCAGCATTTACATTGGTGGGGTATGTTTGAGGATGTGTTGGCATAATGATAATAATAATAGCAATAACAGCAGCAGCAGCAGCAGCAGCTAAATATATATTAGGACATTGTCATTTGTCAGGAGCTAAGTTTTATATACATTATTTTGTATTGGCTAACAAGAAAGACATACTTGTGGTGCTCTGGGAAGGCCTGGAAACTTGGTAGCGCTGTCAGGTTCTTGGAATCGAAAACCATTCAAGCAAAGTCAAGGCTTCAGGGTAACCAGATAGCCAAATAAGAGGGGATCTGGATGAAAGAGTGTTGAAGCGTTGGTGGAAATGAAAAGGAATCATCTTTATATAGCAGCCTCAGAACATTTAAATTTCCAAAGTTAAATAATCTAGAGCTTTTATTGCAAGTAAATTATAACAAAAAAAGTAACTCAGTGTTAAATGAATGAAACTGCTACTATAGGGAAAACAGATACATTTTTAGGATATTAATATAAAGTCTCTTATGAATATATGGTCTCTTCAGAAGGCTTCCAACCATGTAATATGAAAAATAGAGACATTTATTGAAGAAGATACAAGATACAAGAAACATTGTACCTTGTCATAGGACAATGATGTTTCAGTCCCCTTCAAAGTAGGCACCGTGGGACCTCACACAGTTCTCCCAAGCACAATCAGCTGCCCCATAGTATTTTCCTGAATCTCATTGATGGTCTGAAATCTCTTCCCTTTCAAAGGTCATTTTAGTTTTGGAAAAAGCCAGAAGTCACAGAACACTGAATCTGGGCTTTAGGGGGACTCAGTCACCTGGGTGATTTGATGTTTCACCAAAAACTCTACATGAGTTGTGATGTATGAGCAGGCATGTTGTCATGATGAGGTTGCCAATCACCGGTTTCCCATAGCTGTGGCCTTCTGAAGCATTCAAATAGTTTCCATGGAGGATTGTTCAAGCTTAACACAAAATTTGATGCAGATTTGTTGCTCTACTTGTTTAGTCATTTTGAATGTGACGGCCACACAGTACACATGCTCATTCAACAGCATTTACCGCCCCTACTGACTAGTACAGTGAAGTTGTCACTGTTCACACATGCACATTCCAGTCCTCTCTCCTTGGCTGCCAGGTTGCATTGAAGTCGTGCAAATCGTTCTTATTATATTAACAATGGCTGGACTTTTTCCAGACAGACCTCGTATACCATTAATTTGCTTACATAAAGCCCAACTGACTTTCAATTTTAACTGTTGTTTTTCAGGCAGTAGCTGTTCTTCTTCTCTGTAAATTCAATTCACCAATGTCTGAGATATGAGCTCATTCAGATCTAACTCACTTTTCTTTGCAGCACACAGGTCACATGAGTAGACCATGAAAGGAAAAAAGATTTCAGAAAGCACAATTCTCTTGAGGAGTCACTGTGCCTGCTGCAAAATTATTCGAATGAAAAGATTTTTTTTTTTAGGTAAAACGACAATTAAGGTCGACCTCCTTCGTTCAAATTAAAAAAGAGAAAAAGGAGTGTAATGAAGAATCTGACTCCTTCCTCTAATTTTACAAGTTCAATGGTAATCTAACTGTGCCATTCATTTACAGAAACCATTAATTTTACTATGTGGCTGAAAGTAGTAGGCCTCAGCTTTCATTCTCTTACTTTTCCCCTCCCTTAGTCTTTGTGTGTGCACCTGTTCAGGCCACTTTAGCATCCCATTTGTGAAACTTTGGATAATCCTCTGGCACTAACCCTGGTGTGATAATACTTCTGTTATTCAGCAGCCTAATTACAAAGGACAACACAGATAAAACCCTTCAGTCCTATTTTTTAATAGCTGAGTTGCCAATTTTGCCAAGCTCCAAAGAGAATGGCCTCCAAACCTTGCTGGATTTAAATTTATCTGAATTTGTTCAACACACAGAACTCCAACACCTCAGGGCTTACCTTTTGTTGTCAGATTTTTGGACACCCCATTTCTTCGTTGTCTTTAAATAGCGACGTTAGAAATCTGTTTTTAAAAATATAGTTTAGTGATCTAATAGGAGCATCTTGAAACATTCCCCAACATCCTTCAGAGACAACTGTTGACACCCTCCAGGAACAAAACAATTAGGGAACTGGAGCTTTCAGCGCTAAAGAGTTATTTTACTCAGCTAAGCTAACTGAAAGATGAGCTATCATACTTCTTAATTTAATAAATTTGTTTCGAGGGTAATATCTTCAGAGTGGGAGTTCGGTAAAGAAAAATGTGTCTAACATTTGTTTTCTGATTTAAGATGAGAAAAGGAGGGGCTTATTTCTAGTTTGTGGAAAACCTAAAGAGAGGATCATTACTTTAGAATGGATAAGCCTCTCAGCGACTGGGTACTTAACTCTGCTTCTTTGATCTAGAAATGGGACTGGGGCTCTAGCAATAAGAGACAGTCTCATGAATTCTGGGTACTTCCTGGTTGGGTGGAGAATATCCTGAATTTTTGAGGGATTGACTAAATCTTTCCTCCCAAACATGTGTTGGGGGTTTCAACGGGCACTGTGCAACTGAAGGGCAGCCCCTGCTACTTTCTTAATCCCTTCGTTTTGAAACCCCAAATAACTCAACAGAAATCTAATACATATATTTCTGATTCGCTTACACTGCTTCATCAAAACGGTGTTTCGTAAGAGCTATTTGATACCTAAGAAGCCTTCTCAGTCTTTATTCTAAGTCTTTTATTTTGCTCCAGGAAATCATATTTTCTTCATGTTCAGCAGAATTGGAAGCAGGAAAGGCCTAAATTCATTCCTACTCAAAAAATCAGCCTGAATTTGGATCTTGGCAAATTATATTGCTACCTTGTGTTACACCACCAGAGAAGCCAAAAATCTGACAAATGAAAAACTCAAGTATATTATCAAAAGTGGGATGCCATAGGTTCATTTCACTGATTAGTCCATATTTAATCAAGATGTATGTTTCTGCTTTCTAAGATGCTGATTACCACGTATTAAATGACAGAAGACTGCTGAACAAGTTCATCCCATTTTATAGATGGAAAAACATGTCACAGACTAAAGTGATGCTTGTTTTAGTCCAGAATGTCTCTGTAATTTGTTACAAACTCCAGGTATGCTAAGGCATATAACCAGTTCCTGAGTCATATAACACCAGTGAAAACTGTGGAGACGAGCATACACGTGCTTTAGATGATAACCCATTAACCACGGGGCGGGGTTTGCTTTGGAGCAGCAATTTTCAACCAGTGTGCCACAAGAATTGTTAAAACATGCAATACCTGACTATTTAGTCAGGGCACTGACCTCTTTTCACTTAGATTGTCAAAGAAGAAAATGACAATAGCCCTCTTGTGTGAATGAATCCAAATTATACCTATTTTTGTCAGAGTGGTAAAAAATATATATAACACATTTTTTGGTGTGCCACAGAATTTTAGTAATTAGTTTATGTGTGTGCCATGGGATAAAAATGGTTGTGAATCGCTATTTTAGAGGGCAACTTCAAAATTTGAAATTTGAATTTTTTAAAAAATATTTTATTGTTCTTCTATTACAGTTGTCCCAAGTTTTTCCCCTTTGCCCTCCTGCTCAGCCCACCCTCACTCCCAAGGTCAATCCTCACACCATTGTCCATTTGTCTGTTGTCCATGGGTCATTCATACATGTTCTTTGACTAGTTCCTTCCTCTTCTCTCCACCATGATGCCCCCTCCCCTTCCCTCTGGCCACTATCATTCTGTTACATATTTCCACGTCTCTGTTTCTATTTTGCTCATTAATTTATTTTGTTCATCAGATTCCTCTTATAAGTGAAATCATATGGTATTTGTCTTTCATTGACTGGCTTATGACTTGGCATAATATTCTCCAGTTCCATCCATGCTGTTGCAAAATGTAGCAGTGCCTTCTTTCTTTCTGCTGCATAGCATCCATTGTGCAAATGTGCCACAGTTTATTGGTCCATGCATTACTGATGGGCACTTAGGCTGTTTCCAATTCTTGATTGATCACTGAAATTCTCTGCAACAGTGTTAATAAAGACCAATACCAAAGTCAAGCCAGTTATCTGTGAGTGGTTTGTAATAATATCCTGGTATATAATAATATTTACTGAGCACTTATAGTTCAGACAACTATGCTAAGAGCTACATGTAAATTATTGCATTCAGTTCTCATATAATCCTATGAAGCAGGCACTATTAATTTATGTCATTTTTTTTCTAATAAGTAAAATGAGGTTTAAAGAAAGAAAGATTATGAAGTCAGGTATAGCTATTTCGGTCAGTTCTTATATTACTGCAACATTTTTATCTAACACAATACGATGAACATTTTCAGTTTTATGAAGAGTGTAAAATTTGCACACAAGTGTTCTAAGTAATGTTATGAGTTGGATATTATGCCAAGAACCAGGTATTAACTCTATTGTGACAATATTAAATACCACATGGCACCTTTTGCAGGTAAATCCTTGTGCACTTGACCTTTGCCAAAATGTCCTTTCCTGCACTGGTTGGGAAATATATATTATTTGCCTAACATCTTCCTTAGGGAGCATGGCATTTGAGATGTGGCTCACAAATAAGTCAGGTTCCCCACAATAATAAAATGAGAATCCTCAAACCTTGAATGTGAGGAGAATTTTCCATGAGGACCCAGTACATCCATGATACATTCCTGTGAAGGTGGCAGTTGAACTCCAGAGAGTGAGTTCTAGATACATTTTTCATTCGGGTCACCCAACACCTAGCACAGTGCTTGGCAGGGAGCAGGTCCTTAGTAAATTTCTGTTAAATGAAAAGATGAGTAAATGACTGAACAAGAAATAGAAGTCTTTATATTAATAGAAAACACTTAGGTAGCTTGTGATTTTTGTCCCCGAGGCCTCTGCTTATGTGTAGACTTACATGTGAAGAATTCACCAACTGGCTTTTAGCCAAGTGGGAATGGCTTCTTTCCTTTTCCTCTACAGAACACCGCTAGAGTCAAGAGTTCCACCATGAAGGTGGTGGCACCTGGCTCCTAGAGGGCTCTACTAGTTTTCTCTTCTGGTCTTCTTGCCCTTTTGTAGTCCCCTCCTACACTGATTAGGACTGGTCTATGCTCCAAAAAGACATTGAAGAAATGATGGAATGTGACTACTGAGACTAGGTCAGAAAAGACATTACAGCTTCTACCCTGTTCTCTCTTGGGTCGCTTGTTCTGTGAGCAGTAGTCACCATGGCAAGACATTTAAGCATCCCAACAGAGAGATCCATGGAGCGAGGCACTGAAGGATCACTAGACAGCCATCTGAGTGAGCGATCTTCAAAACAGGTCTTCCCGGCCCAGGCAAGCCTTTGGATGACCAAAGCTCAGCTAACACCTTAACAATCACCTCTCGAGAAACCCTGACCCAAACCATTCACCTCAGCTGCTCCTGAGCTCCTGGCCTACAAGAACAGTGGCACAAACTGTCACCTTCGGCTGCTAAATTTTAAGGTAATTTCTTTTGCAGCAATAGCTAATACAGAGTTGCATTGAATGACACAGAAGACAAACTGCATTTTGGAGATAACCTATCAAAAATGAAGATTTCATTTCCCGCCACCACTTGTTTGGAGAGAGTGTGATCTGAACTGTGAAGGAGGGTGAATTCAGGTGTTCCTGAAAACCTGCTTCTGGCATCAGCCAGAGTACCACCTCCGCCAGGTTGTTTAGCTCCATGGAAAAACACTTCTGCCGATGCTTGGCGAGTGAACGGCTGTGGTGCCTCATGGCACTGGGTGGGATGTGGGGTGAGGCACGCTCACCAGTGAATTAAATGCACAAAATTAAGAAGCTTTAGAGGAGTGCCACCTATAAGAAACACAAGCTGAAATTGTGTTATATAGACAGTTTGAATCCTTCCTCCAACTGTTACTGATGTGTGACTTTGGAGTAATTATTAAATTATTCTAAGTGTCATTTTTTGGTAAGTGGGTGTCAAGAAAAATATCTTCTTTATAGAGGTGTTGAAGGATTAAATATAGGAATATACATAAAGCATCAAGCACAGCGTCTAGAATGTTGTTTTAATTAATAACATCCAATATCATAACAATTATTATTACATTTCACCTACGACCCAAGTTCTTTTTTGCCCTCCAAGGAGATATCTACCTTTCAGGTGGGAATTCTAGAACATTTACAAATATTTCTAAACCAGACCAGTGAGATAGCTTTCACAGCAAGAAAAGCAGAAAGCTAAAAGCAACGTATGATTTTTAGAAGACTTATTTCATGTGGACCAATGGATAACTTTTTGTGTCTGAAAGGGGGAGGGCTTTTCAGGCCAAGAGACAGTAATGTCATTATTATGCTGTAACTAGCCCACTTAAACTGCTGGTCTTCACAATACTTACAAGTGTAATAATAATAATAAAAAAAAGAATACAAAAAAACCACTTGCTTCCCTTTTTATGAGTATTGACATTTTTGTGCAGTATTAGGAGAGCTAATTTAGCTTCCAGTTCTAAGAATTTTTGAATCTATAGCCAGTAATTATTGGCATTCAGAGGTACAAAAGACGAAAACAAAGCTTGCAAATTCTAGCACATTCATGTGGGATTGGGAGCTGAATTAGGATCCTCACACCCCATTGAATGATCAGCCCCCCTATTAGAGCCTTATTAAAATGGTAATGATTATATGCCAGCTATAGGCAGGCAGCCGCACCTGTCAAAAACTACCCCGATTATCCTGTTCATTGAACTGTCTGGCTCTTGAATCAATGTCTCAGGTTTACTTCTCTGTGAAGTTTCCTCCTCCCCCCGCCCCATCTTAGATTAAAATAATAAAAAAAGATACAAGAACAAACATTTCCCTGGAGTTTCACAACACTCTTGCAGTTCGTTCTATCTTCTCCTTATTTCTGTTTTTTTTGTATCTCTATGGTAATGTGATATGAAAACTGTCCTCTCTTTGGTTTGAGATAGAAATGAGAGAAAGAAACAGAAGAAATGTAAAATCTCATCCAAAGAAAAATTGTAATGGTAGTAAAAGAAAATGCAAATCTATAATTAATCTGGAGACTGGGATTATTCAATTGTTGGTTATAAATACTGTGATCAAGTCATAGATGCTTGTTACTCATGCCTCATTTGCCAAGCCTGGTGATCTGTTGTCCTTCATTTAAAAGACATTTTAGGTTTTAGTCTACCTTTTGCTTCTAAAAGAACATAAAACAGTAACATATTTCAGTTGAAATGACTTTTTTTTTTTCCTTTAGGTGAACTATACCATTTAGTGTTTATTTCCTACAACACTGAATTCTGCCCTCACTGAGAGGGTAAATTATCCTTTAAAATATTTTATCCAGTTGTTTGTCAAATTCTGCAATGTAAGAGAACCTCGGTGGGAGAGGGCACCGGAGGTTGGGTGCCATCAAGAGTACTTGGGACAGATGCTCTGGTGGTAACTGATCAGAGTACTTGCAGAGAAGAACCAATGTACAAAGAAAAGCAGATTTTTTTGTTTGGTTTGTTTTTGTTTATTAGAGAATAGCTTGCTCTGATTCCTAGCTTTTCTCGCTGGGCACCAAAAAAGATGCTAGTTTCTTATTATAGCTCCTGGACTGAAGAGATTTCTGTTACCTGTCAGCCACGAGCCTTGGTGCTTGGAGACCAGAGCCGGAAACACACAAATTGCTGCTGTCGGATGCTTTTAGGTAGGGTGTGCCCATGGATGAGCTCTGAAAATGCAGGAAACTAACAACAGACAGAATAAAACTTCAAATGTTATTGAAATAAAATTTGCAGGAAAAAAAACAGGACTCAAATTTGGGATTTTGTGACACTATCCTAGCTGAAAGTACTTTGAATTTCCTGTCTCTTTGATATTACCTATGAAAATATTCCCAACCAGGTCTAAATTAACAGAGAATTCTTAATTACTCTGAACTGCTAATTCTATTACTGTTAACAACAAAAGAATACATCTTTTACAGCAATTTACAACTCATCTGAGACATTCTTTCTCAGAATGCTACTTATTTATCAAAAGACTGTAGTGCAATGTATTTTCTTGCCTCCCATCCCCACCTAGCCAATATTGATTGAATATTATGAAATACCTGCTAAATAAATTCTCAAGGCTTTGTTACCACAATTTCTTTTATTTTAAAGGTTGTATCATGGAATAATTATGTATTGAAATAGTTGATTACTATGTAGCCAGGACTATTACCGGAATGTCTGGGTGGCCAAATCTTTTTTTTATAGTACTCAAGTCCCTTGACCTTGCTATAGCATGAACAACTTTGTCCCTCTCTCCAAAACTACCCAGTGTGACACCTTTGTGATGAGTCATCATTCTTGATCTCTTTCTACTTTTCCGTCTATTTCTTCTCTGGCTCTGCTCACTACTTCCTGGCCCCAAATGTAGACCTTTCGTAGGGTTATGTCTCTGGCATCTTTTCCCTTTTTGAAGCTTCCCTGTGAGTGGTACGTGCCATTGAGTCAGCTCCAACTCCTGGCCACTGTATGAATGAGTGATGTCCACAATGTCCTGTCCTCATCAGCTCCACTTAGCTCCTGTAAACTCATGCCTGCAGCTTCTGTTACAGAGTCAATCCATTTCATTTGGGGTCTTCCTCTTTTCGGCCGCCTTCTATTTGCCTAAGATTATTGTATTTCCCAAAGAACCCTGCCTTCTCATGATGTGCTCAAAATAAGACTTTAGTTTTGCCATTTTTGCCTATATTGATATTTCAGGCTTAATTTGCTTTAGGACCCACTCGTTCACCTTTCTGGTCATTCGGGGTATCCATAGAGCTCTCCTCCAACACCATATTTCAAGTGAATCAGTTTTTTTATCAGCCTTCTTCACTGTCCAACTTTCATATCTGTACATAGTAATTGGGGATACGAGGGTGTGGGCGATCTTAGCCCTGGTCTCTAATGACACATCTTAGCTCTTGGCGATCTTTCCTGATTCTTCCATTGCTACCTTCTGAGTCTCAGCCTTCTCTTGATTTCAGTCTCTATTTGAATTGATAACTGAAGCAACATAAGCAAAATCTTTAGCAATTTCTATGTCTTTCTTGTCTATGTTAAAATGGCACATTTTTTGTCGTCATGATTTTTGTCCTCTTGATCTTCAAATGCAGTCCTGCTTTGGCACTTGCTTCTTTTGTTGTCATCAGAAGTCATTTTAAATCATTCCTAGGTGCTTCTGAAATGGGATACAGTATATGTTCCCCCACAGTTCATGGTTGGGGGAAGGGGAGAAGCAGATGATACAGCTTCAGATACTTTCCATAACAATGGCAGACGGATAGCCTTTTCTTCCCTAAAGGGAAGTTGTGCTACCGCCCCAGGCAAAAGGTGCAAAAGGCTTGACTTTAAGGGAGTATCCTGACTCGTGACACAGCTGGGGAGGCAGAGGCCCCTGGATGAATGCAGCTGAATGAATGTAAACTATTCAAAAAACTGGCAAACATAGCTAATCGTGGGAGGAGTCAGAGATGAGGTCACATAGGAGGCTCCTGATGGAGATTTAAACTAAGCGCAGGCAGCCTGGAGGGAATTTGGCTACACAGCCTGGAAGAGAGTGGAAGAGCCATGAGGGAGGAATGATGGAGCAGCCATGAGCGGGTGATGTAAGCAAGCAGCTGTATAGTCAGTAGTCAGGGTCCAGCTATGTGGCCTGGTGTACTAAGGAAGGAGACATGTTGCTGCTCTGACAGTGACCGCTCTGATTGTGAGCTGGCTCCAAAGACTCTTTCTTGCAGGATGCTGACCTGCTGCTTTGCAAGCCCGGACTCCATCTGGACTCTTGGGACTTGTGTTCTTCCTGAACTTCACCATGATCAGTGCACCATGGCACATGTCTTCCTGGACTATAACATGGAGGCTGATGAAAATGTACCCCAGATCTTGAAGGAGAAAGCTGCTGTGACAATGCGCAGCCAGCTTAAGATAAGGAGATGGGTAACTTTTGGGGCTTTTGGCTTATAGCCTTTTGGGGAAGAAGGGAAGTGCTGGATCTTATGAGAAAGGAAGGCTCTGAGCATTAGTGCTCTGAGAAGCCCCCAAAGCTAGAACATTGTAAATACAAACCTGTTCCTTCCAGCCTTAATTTTTGGGTCATTCACCAAGGCGCCACATGCATGGGCCCCTGTCTGCTTGGTTACACTGCCAGTAAGATGCTGTCACCTGTATATCTTAAATTATTGATATTTCTTCTACCAGTTTTCACTTCTACTTTCTGTGAGTCTACCCAGTTTTTCATATAATATGTTCTGCATACAACTTAATTAAACAGACAGGGAGATAGAATGTACCTTTGTCTGACACCTTTGCCTATAGGAAGCCATTCAATCTCTCCATATTCTGTCCTGACAGTGGATTCCTCTCCATGATACAGACTATCCATCAGGACAATCAAGTGTTGAGGCACTCCCCTTTCTTCAGAGCAACCTATAGCTTCTCATGAGCTATGCAGTCAAAGGTTTTACTGTAGTCTATAAAACCTAGAGTAATCTTCTTCTGGAATTGTTTGGAGCACTCCAGTATCTAAAGAAGGCACAATTACAATTACATCTAAAGTTCCCCTCCTCCTCCTCCTCCTTCTTCCTGCTCTTCCTCCTCTTCTTCTTCCTCCTCTTCTTCCCCTTCTTCTTCTTTTCTTCTCCTTCTCCTTCTTTCCCCTTCTCCTTCTTCTTCTCCTCCTCCCCCACCTCCCTCTTCTTCTTCTTATACAGCTTGAACGTCTGGCATTTCTTACTCCATATATAAGATAGAAGCCTTTGTTACATTTCCTTAAGCATCACTCTAATTGTGTGGGAAATTAGAGATCTTCCTTGGGGTTCTGTTATTTTGCATCTCTTCTTTTTTCTTTCCACGCATTTCTTCTTAGCAACTTATCTTCTCCCATGATTCCTAGTTATCTCTTCTATAAAAACAACCTCAAGTCTTACCCTCACGAAGAGACTTCTTTCAAGCAGAGTCATTCATTCCCCAAGGATGATTCATGAGTCTCCAACTCAGTTTGATGACATCTGAAATAGTTGCTAAACCTGTTCCCATTCCTGTAGCATTCTCCAATCTAAGTGGTCACCAAGACCATAGATTCAAACTCCACAGCATCTTATAGCAGGATATTATTTTGATAAACTAGACAATGTGTTTCTCTCACCTTTAACCCCACCACCCAGTGCTTTTACACATACGTTCTGTCTTAACAATGACCACAATTCATGGGGTCTTAGAGAGATGTCACAGAAGGAAATAATCTTAGGTGTTTGAGTTTAAAATCTAGGACACCAAAAAACTCAGTGTGTAAACATTGTATTTGGAGAAATCTGTCCTTAGTTCCAGCTCCCCTACATCCACTAGAGGAGATCTTATCTTGGAGGAAAAAGAGAGAGGACCAAAGGGATTGTGAATAGAGAGAGAAGTTGGCGGAATCCAGGACAAGGAGACCAAGATTGACCCTCTCAGAGTCTGTACAGCCTCCAGTCCTGTGAACCTCATCCTTAGCCAGGCCCATGAACCTCAGGGAGCTGATCCAGTGCTCACTACCCAAGCTTCATTTCAGTGAGCAATGTATATGGCCATACAGTGCAGTTCTATTAATGGTCCTTCATGATGGCATCTGGTGCCCATCAGTAAACATTTACTAGCAGAGATAACCAAAGTGTCAGACATTCTAAGTCTTTCTTTGCTTAATCTTCATCCAATTTACCATGTATGGGAAACCTCCTTTCATTGACTTATTCAAGGTTTCCCCTCCCACACATCCTTTCAGATGGAGGAGAATGGGCTCTTTTCTGCATATCAGAGAGGGTATGATGGTGCTGAGAAAAGCCCTCCAGCACAGGCACTTTGGTAGACATGAGGGAGATCTCCTCAAGGTTCTCTCTTAATCAAGGCAGTGTTGGAAGAAACAGTCCATCCTATAATCTCTGAAATTTCTGATCTCTTCTCTATTTTCTCTGCCTCCAGCCTAAATGAGGTCTTTATTACCTTCTTACTTATGCCATATGTTATTGGTTCCTCACCCTTCTCATCTGTCTTGCACATTAGGTTCTTCAAGTTAGTTCCTTGTTGGATCATCCTGAGTAGTTCTCCATCTTCTATTGAATGAAATTCCAACTCCATTCATGGCTTCTCAATACTGGTATCAAAACCAAACTTACCTCCCATAAGACTTAAAGTGAACCATCCATTCCTGGTTCTGTTTTAATTCATAGACTGTAGAGGTTACTCTTCCTTCTTATTGTGATAGAATTAAGTTCCATCCATTGTTAGAGTGCCATTTAATTCATGAGTCTTTTCCACTGATACCTTCCTTCCACATCAAAAGCTAGAAGTCATCTCATCGTCCTCTCACTTTTCATATTACTTTATCTGCACCATTTTATGAGCCCTTTATTTTTAAATATTTCATATTTACATATCTTATTTACTATCCTAGCTTGTATGTTTCTTGAGAGCAAGAAAAAAGTATGATTTATCTATAAGTCACCCAGAAAACCTACGCCTTGCCTGCTACATAAAGCTCAAGATGCATATGTGTTAGAGTAAAATTTTTCTGTTTTGTGTTATGCAGTAATTTCCTAGTAAAATTGCTTTATATCTGAATTAAATAGTATTGATTGCAAAAGATGAAAAAGAAAGAAACACTCAAAATCAACCATCAAAGTTAATTTTATTTTATGGACTGAGTGATATCAGCACTTTAAATTTTTGCCTCGTGTCCCAAATCTTGGAGTCTGTTTGACTCCACTCTTTCACATCCCAAAATTCATCAAAACATCCCTTTGTCTCCACCTTCAAAATATATCTAGAATCCCAGCCATTTTTACCACTTCTACTACTATTTTCATTTAAGCTGCCATTGACTCTTTGCTATATTCTATGTACTTATATTATACAATATATAGCAATATATTATATGATAATTATGTATTTCATATGTTACGTATTATCATAATTATTGCCGCCTAGATTATTGCACTAGCCCTCTAACCGGTGTCTTGCTCATATAGTCTATTTCAATATAGCAGCTGAAGTGATTTGTTAAAATGGAAGTCAGATCTTGTTATACTCCCCCTCAGAACCTCCAGTAGCTCCCCATCTCATTCAGTAGAAAACATAGTTGCCTCATAAAGGTGTACCAACCTCACCTGTTCTGCCCCCAGCTCTGCTTTCCTACCACTCCACGTCCTTGCTGGTCTCCGAGCGCCCCACATACTCTTCTGCCTCAGAGCCTGTGCCTGACTGTCCACTGTGCGGGACAGTCTTCTCCCAGGTTTGTGTTGGACTAACATCTTGTCTCCAAGTCCCTGCTCTTATTTATTTAATTTATTTTTAGAGAGAAGGGAAGGGAGGAAGAAAGAGAGGGAATGAAATATCAATGTGCAAGAGAAAAATTGATCGGTTATCTCTTGCAGGCCCCTAACTGGAGACCTGACCCGCAACTCAGGCATGTGCCCTGACCAGGAATCAAACTAGTTACCTTTCAGTTTGTGGGACAACCTCCAACATACTGAGCCACACCAGTCAGGGCCAGGCCTCTGCTTTTAGATGGCACTTTTTCAATACGATCGATTTCCAACAACCTGGTTTAAAATTGTAGTTGCCCTGGGGACTTTTGTGATTCCCCCACTTATCACCTTCCCACATACAACATAATTCACTTATTTATAATGTTTATATTATTTTCTGTCTTCCTTCACTAGAATGTAAGTTTCATGAAAGCAGAGATTTTTTTTTTTAAGTCTTACTTATTTATTTTTAGAGAGAGGGGAAGGGAGGGAGAAAGGGAGAAAAACATCAATGTGTGGTTGCCTCTTCAGCACCCCCTACTGGGGACCTGGCCTGCAACCCAGGAATGTGCCCAGACTAGGAATCAATTCAGTGACCCTTTGGTTCACAGGCTGGCACTCAATCTACTGAACTACACCAGCCAGGGCACAGAGATTTTTTTGTGTGTTTTAATCAATTACATATCATTATACCTTAAATCAATTTCTGACACATAGTAGGTGCTCACTAAATACTCAGTAGATGAGTGGTACAATATTAGAGTTAAAAGGGGGGACTCTAGGGATTCTCTGGTTAGGTGGTTCCTGACTTAGGGTCTCTGAAAGTACTAATGGCATCTCTAAGCTCTTTCCATAATTTTTAGAAAGCCTAAGTGATAATTCAAGATTGGGCCATGATAAAATTGGCTAGTCCTGTGGTTCCCAATTGTGTTAAGGAATATGAGAGTAGCAGGGATGTGGGACTTCAGAGAACTTAGAGGAACACTGCAGGATAAGTTTATGAAAAACAACAAAACTCAACATCTGTCAGACATCGGGGAAATTTCTAGCTCAAGGTAGTTCACAGTTTCAACATTAGCTTGTGCTACATTTCTTTCAATAACATCCTATCTCTGTGAAACTGAGCTTTCCATAATTGCTGTAATAAAAAGCAAGCCAGTGCCCAACAGTAATGAATGTATAATTATGCATTAAATACATGTTTATAAATCTAGTTTTAAGATTTGTAAAGGTATGCAGTGCCAACAGGTACATATAACCTGTTAGCAAATAATTGTGGTTTTATAAGAATAAAACTAAAATATTTTTAAAGATTTATTTTTTTTTCAAATGGCTATTATGCTATCAAGACAAATACTACTAAGTTGTTTGGGCCTAAATACTTAATAAACAGAACTGTTTGCTATTTCTTTTAGCAGGGGATCACTGTGAAAAAAAGGTGATACCCTAAAGGTGCCATGAATTGAGCAAGTCTGAGCACTTCTGACCTACACTTAAGACAATATTATTTTATTTATTTCACATACAATCATAAAATTAGTGTAGCAGTCTAACTGCCTCATCTTTATAAAAAGGTCTGTTGTGCTATGGATGCTCTTAATAGAAAATAAATCATAAATGAACAACAAATTAAACATTAATAATTTTTTTTAGATTAAGTCTTTCAAAATGTAAGGAACCAAAGGAAAAGACATTTAAAGCGTCCTTGTTGGGGTGTGGATAGAGAGCTTAAATTTTCTCCAAGACTCTGGTTTAACACACGAGGAAGCTAAGACCTGGCAAGATTGAGTGACATCACCACAGTCACACAGCTGGTTAAGGAAGAAGCAGGGTCATCATTTAGTCTCTGTCCCTTTTCTAATGTACTTCACCAGACTTCCTCCCTATGTCTATAGGAAGCTGATGGAGGGATTCCAAATGCACTGAGGTTTTGACGGATAAGTGTTCGCTCCACCTGCGTTCTAGTAAGGAGTATGCTTTCTACTCCAGGCCATTTTCTTCGGGTCGGGCTTAATTCCTGCAACATGTTTTAAAAATGCATGCTTAATTTAATTATACAGTGGCTATTAGATCTGTAGATCACATTTCTTAATCTCAGATATATAAATGATAATTAACCCAACAGCAAAATTAGAAAAACCTAGTTACATTTAAATACCTAAGTTAAAAATCTGGTTAAGAGAAACTAAGCTAGAAAAACTTAGTTTACAGAAGGAACGAATCAGTGATAGTTAACGTATCAAGGCATTAAAAACTGAGTCTGTTGAGCAGGTGTGCTTGGAGATGACTGCATTTCACAGCGCTTCTCGTGAAATGCTGCAGGGAATACAGCACTTGAGAGCTACATATGGTACTCTGAGTTAGAAGAAATGTTTGATTAGGAAGTCACAGCCTTAATCCTTCTTTATGTAACTCATGTGTTAGAAGTTGAGGATAAGAATATTTTAAATTTCATCCTAGACGACAGAAATCCAGTTTCATTGACCAAATCCAAGTCAGTAATCCGACAAATGTGTTGAGTGAGTAAATACGAGTATCTGGAGTTGTATATAGAAAAATTTTAGAAATGAAAAATGAGAAAATGCAGAGAAACACCTGCTGCTTTAATATTTTGCACTCCACAGATGGTTCCCTGGCCAACATACTAATTTTCTCTCTCCTTTTGAAGATATGGGCTGGAAAATGTCTCAACCAAATTAAGCTAATGGGGGTCGGTATATGGTATGTGCCATTAATTTGAAGAACAAGGAGATAGATAGAGGAAAGACAAGGTAATGATTTGTGACAAGGGGCCCCAAATTCGATTTAAACAATTCAATTACCCTTTTTAAAGTCCCCCAAAGAAATGTGCTGCAGAGCCCTCCATTCCCCGCCCAGGCACATGGGGACAGGAAAGCCGCTCTTGCTAACAGTTCTGTAACACTTCCTCCATGCCATGCTGTGAGGACTGCAAGACAAAAACAAAACAGTCTCCAGTGTGCCTGACTGTAACTCATTAGACCTGGTCAGGCACCAAGAGCTGTTCTTGCACGAATAGGAAGTAGCAAGTTGCATGTAGAACAGCCTCCTTAGCGACATCCTGCTAAGAATGCTGTGCCATTATTGCTAGAATAACTCCAGCATTGCAAAAGACTTACTAAGGGAATTTCCATTTGCAGCAGCCAAATAATGCAAGGTAAATTTAAACACTGGCCATGGCCTCATACAGGGAACCAAAGGAGGCAAATAGTGTTATCAAGGACACAGGCTCTAGGCAAAAACTCAACCCTAGTTCCATAGCCTGGTAGCTCCCTAACCTTAAGCAGATTGTTAAGCTCTTCTATGCCTCAATTTTTCCATGTGCAACATGGAGATAATAGTAAGACTTACCTCTTACGATGCTTAGAAGGAGTAAATGGGATAATTCATATAAAGCATTTACAACCAAATTGCACTTGTGAAAGTCAGAGCCAACCTACAATGAATACCAAAGAAACTTTTTTTAAAAAGCAAACCATAGAGGGGAGAGGGGAGGGAATTTCAGGGGGAAAGGGGAAGGGTTTACAGGAACGAGTATAAAGGTCACATGGACAAAAACTATGGGGGCTGGAAATGGGAGAGAGGTGGGGAGGGATGGGGTGGTGGGTTGGGGTGAGAATAAAAGACAGAAAACTGTACAAGATCAACAATTAAAATAAAAATTTTAAAAAAAAGCAAACCATAAAAAAATCATTATTTTTTTTTGTTTTTCTAATTTTAATAATGGCAAAACATTTCCAAGTATGAGATTTTAACAATCATCTGGGCACTTCCTTCGCAAATTAATGCATGTCATCTCTCATCCTAAAAAGCGGCAAGGGCCATGTGCTCAACCTTGGCATTGCACATCTTTATCCACAGAGGTAGACCCCATGGATGAGACAGTGCTGTGTAAAAGAAACAGCCTAAAGAAAACTACAGTGGCCATCAGGAAACAAAACTCCCTTCCTTTTTACCATCTCTTTAAGATCCAAAACAAAACAAGTATAGAAGCATTTCAGAATGTTTTATAAACACACAGACTTTGCATGGGATGGCAGCTACATCAACTCATAGAAGAATTGCACAACCATCATGCAACCCTGCATATTCATGGAATTAATAAAAGCAGATAGGCAGATTCATTAGTTAATGTCTACCACATCGTAGATGCTCAATTATTGGAGGCTATGATGGTGATAATAGTGATAAGAGAAACATCAGAAGAGAAACCACATCTTAAAAAGAAAATGAAAAGAATTTAGTGACATTTTGTCAGTTAGAACATAGATATTTAAAAATTTGCTCATCCTGCTGCAAATATTATGATCGGTCAGTGATTTTTATGTATTATATCCTAACACCCCAAATTTGCAAGCAATGTGGCCTGGGTGTAATGTTCCAAAATGTTTTACAGGCTGATTACTTTTTGTGGTACCATCAGGAAAGTATAAAGGCATAGTTTCACTTGTTGACAATTTTGTGACATGATTACTTAATTTGACACATAATTATTGCTCATATATTCATTTATGAGTGCTGACTCCACCAAAATGGGCAAGAAGTAGAAACAGCTCTGAATCTAGCAAGGGATGCAG
This sequence comes from Glossophaga mutica, assembly GCA_039655065.1. Classification (NCBI taxonomy): domain Eukaryota; kingdom Metazoa; phylum Chordata; class Mammalia; order Chiroptera; family Phyllostomidae; genus Glossophaga; species Glossophaga mutica. The sequence continues at coordinate 14,657,481 of CM077304.1, read as the reverse complement.
GCACACAAACCAATAATTTAAAAATCCAGTAGTGTCTGGGCTAGAAAAGAATTACACAGAAGAGCAGACAGAAGCTGGTCACAGGGGCCATTCAGAGGCTAAGTGTAGGGCTTGGAGAGTGAGCTGAGTGCTTCAGAATCTGTATCATCTTGATCATTGCTTACTTTGTCAAATACAAAACAAATTCCAACAAACACTTTTTGGGATAGTTCTGAAAGAATGAAAAAAGTATTATCTTTCAGGAGAGGACATTTTATTCTTTTAGTTAAAAGCTAATTCATTTTTTCTGTGGTATGAAATTCTCTATTTGGAGAATCATTTTTGAGAATCTCTATTTGGAGATTCTCTATCTGGAGAATATGACCAATTTTCAACCACCTAGTTATTCAAACATTGCACAAACAGAAATATCACCTTTGTTCCTAAAATCCTAATATTGCTTAAAAAGTTTACATGCCATTTTATAGACAATGTTCATTTCTATATCCTGGACAAATGTACCAAGTCTTTCAGGAATAAAAGAACGTACATCTTTTGGGTACATAAACTTATCTAATGGGTGCAACCTCCCTTTTGATCAGAGAGCTTCCTCTTTTCCAAACTATAGAAAAAATTTGTCTGATAAAATAATTAACCCAATCGTGCCACACCTGCAATTTTCCTACTACACTTCTAGTATGTTCTAACCCAGTTCTGTACGTCACTTTCAATTCTGGTTTCCTCTTGGCTAAGGAAATGGAACCATGCATGTCTGTGCAGTTCAGATCCCCAAGGCAGTACGGCACAAGCCTGGTGTCCTGCCTCTGGTTCCACACATGCCATGCCCACAGGACCGGCCCAAACTTTGGCGGGCAATCTTGCCCACAGAATCGGTGAGCTGATGATGAATGGCTGTGAAGGCTTTGTGATTGCTCAGGCTCCTTTGTGGGACCAGACAATGGAGGAGGACACAAGTCTGGCTCAGGAGAGCAACGGATACAACTGCTGGGCAGGATGGCGGGCTCCTGTCGACACGACCACTTGTTGACATTGAAAGGATTTCACAACAAGTGAGCAGAAACAGAAACGATTCTGTTCGGCAGGGCTATTAGTTGCAACGTGTGGCACCGGAGCGGTCACTCCTGATGTGTTTCCTCACTAATGAGCTCTGAATGCCCATTAAACTGGGCTGCTATAGGCCCAGAGCCACCCGGACAATGGCCTGCATGAATGGCTTCCCCTGTTACTATTGGTTGACCCAAGGAAGAAACACTGGTATCACTCAAATTTAAACAGAGTTGACAGTACAGTTAAATGATCATTAATTAGAGTTTGTGGGCAGATAAAGACTCAGAGCCATTTCTGATGACAAGATAGGTTAGCGTAACTCACTTGGGAGCACAGTCCACTCTGGTCTTGCCCTATTTCTTGGGCCATGTGGAGTGGCATCCATGGGATTCTAGATAAGGTAAATAACTTGTATAAAACTGTGTTGGGAGGATAAAATAAAAGCTTTATAAGACCCAGGAGGCTTTTGAATGATTAGTAATACCTTAAAAATAATGGTGAGAAATGAATTCAATTGTATTTGTGCAAACTCCTCCAGGCTGCGGTCCCAGGGTTAGAAGTGTGATGGACTTTGAGTCAGAAAACAGGGTTTGAAGCTTGGCTCTTAAATTTACTTGTTGAGTGACTTTGAGACATTTTTTAAACTCAGGAATTTCTATTTCTCCACCTGTAAAGTGGGGAGAGTCATAATCTCAACCTCACAGTGTTATTGCAAGGGTTACATGAGGAAGGAACTTGTACACTACATTCAATCACACACCTCCTGGTTGTTTTTCACTTTTGAGTTACATACATTATGGATGGACATGACCTCTACATCAGGTAGGCTGGAAACATAAAGGTAAAATGGTTCAAATGAAAGGGCAAATTTCAACTTTGTTTTCCAAATATTTAATTCTGAGACAAATGATTTAAACTTCATAACACATCAAACATGCTGAGGAGAAAATTAATTATTCTGTAAAAGGCATTTACCCTAATTATGCATCTCATGATAGTTTCTTGGCAGAAATAATGGTAGTAGAGTTGAATGAAGAGCAATATTTTACAGTAGTCATTATCATCATAAAATCGACATCTTATTGAGAAAATAAAAAATATTCTTATGTACATACTTGACATCAGTGACCATTCTTATATTTGTCACTCTTAAATGTCAACCTAGAACTTCATCTGTTCTAACAAGATGCAGATCTAGAACCCAAACTTTCTTCACACCTAAATGGATATTCACAGGTGTCTCAAATGTAATTATTTTATAAAAGCTAGCTTTTGTTATATAATAAACTATTCCAAAACTTAGTGGTTCAAAGCAATAATTGTTAGTTTAGCTCATGAGTCTGTAGGCTGGAAATTTGGGCTGGGTTCAGCTAGGCGGTTCTTCTGGTGTTGGTTGGACTCACTCATGTGTCTGTGGTCAGCTGCCTGCTAAGGTAGGGGCTGGCTGGTCCAAGATGGCTTCAGTCAAGATGTTTTGTCTGTTACATATGGTCTTCCATCATGCAGTAGACTAGCCTAGGTTTGCTTACATTAGTCTACATGGCACCAAGATAAAAGGCAGAAGTGTTCAGAGCCTCTTGAGGTCTAGACTTAGAACTAGCACATCATTACTTCCTCTGCATTTTATTGGCCATTGCAAGCCTCAGAGCCAGCCCAGATCCAAGGGATAGTAGAAGAGTGGACAGATTTCACTTCTTGGTGGTAAAAGCTGAAAAGTTTCACAGCAAAGAAGCGTGGATACATGAAGGGAAATAATTATGTCATTTTTCTAAGAATACCAAACTGTCTCAAACTGAACTCATTGTTCCCAATCACATTTTTCCCATCCCTGTTTTCCTCAATTTGGTTAGAACCAAACCTTTAAGGTCATCCTGGGACATTCCATGCTGACATTTAGTGGGACTGAGCTTTCTTATGTCTACTTTGTTAATAGTTCTTTATTCAATGCTCTCATCATCTCTATTTCAATAGACTCAGTATTATTATAGAGCTTTATTATTATTATAGAGTATTATCATTTTGGCCTAGATAATTCTGATAATCTAGCTGTTATCTTTCCTTCCAGTTTTACCTTCTGTATTAGTTTTGTATTGCTGTGTAACAAGTTATCACAAATTTTTCAGCTTAAAATGACACCCATTTATTATTTCACAGTTTCTATAGGTCAGAAGTTCAAGGACAGGATAGCTGGATTCTTTACTCAGCGTCTCACAAGGCTGAGATCAAAATATTGGCTGGATTATGTCTTTACAGGAGCTCAGAACCTTTACCAAACCCATGAGGCTATTAGCAGAATTTAATTCCATGCAGTTGTACAACTAAAGTTTCTGCTGTCTTGCTGGGCATCCTCTTGGGCCACTTACAGCCACCTGCTGTTCCTGACACAGGCTCACTCCATAAACAGGAGAGCTGCTTTCTTCCAGATCAGTAAGAACACATCTCACTTACTTTCATCCTTCTCCCATCCCAGAATGTTAAGACTGAATCTTGTATATAATATAACTTAATCTCAGGAGTGGCTCACCATTATTTGCCATATAATGTAATTTAATCAACGGAGTAACTAGCTCATCATACTCACAGGCTCCCGCCACACTCAAGGGTAGGGGATTATACAGATTGTGCATGCCAGGGAGAGGGAATCTCAAGGACCATTCAGAATTTTGTCTACTACATCTTTCTTCACTCGATCTCCCCAAAATAACCATCTATTTGGAATACAAATTGGATTATGCCATTCCTTGACTTCATTCTTTCACAGATTCCTATTGCCTATTAGATAACATTGTTCATGACAGATTAAACTTTCCCTTGAAAATCTTTCTCACATAAGCCAGGACATAGGCAAAGGGTTCTCAGTTTTGGATGCAGCACAGAGTCAGAGAGATGGCTGGACTGATAGACAAGGGGCAGGCATATAAATTATTTGGGCTCAAATCACACACACTTTCTGCTTAATTTTTGGACTTTATTTAATCATAGGTCCTATGGATACTGAAAAAAATTATCCAACAGAAGATACTGTGGGCCACATGGGTTTTCCCCCTGGGGACCATTATTTATTTCTGTAAGATGCTGGAGGATAAAGTAAGCACATTACATATGAACGGAAGTTTGTGTTGCTTAAAAATTAAACAGGCAAAAAACTGAGTGCAAAAATATCTAAAATCTGCCGAGGTACAGAGACTCAACAACATAAGTTTGTCAGCAGTACTCAATCCCACTTAATCGCTAGCTCACATTTATTATGTGGCTACTCTGCCCAGCTTATATACATCATTTCATTTAATCTTTGTGACAGTTAAAGGCAGGAGGTATGATTAACCCCAATTTTTTTGGATGAGGAAACTGAGGCCAAAGGAGGTTAGGTAGATCACAGCAAAAACTTATCTGTCTAGGTAAGGTTACACATGAGCACTTATTGTTCTGGCAACATGGTAGAAAGATTCAAAAAAGAGCCCCTTCCTGGACTAACACACACACACACATGCACAGGAAAAATGTCACATGGTTTAGTTAAACATACATGCGTTTAAAATAAACAAAGAAAAAAATCCTAGATACCACAATGAATAGCCAGAGTTAAGACTGAACAAATGAATACTACAACACTCCAGGGAAAAGCCAGATTCGGAGACACATCCAAGTAGCTAGAAGGTGGGGTTTGCATGTTCGCATAGGGAAAGAAGACAGGGAGGATGTGACCTTGGGCCTGCCCAAGATGTGCAGCTGGAACTGAGACATTTGCTTAAGGTTCTAACCCTGGTGGGACTGCCTCGACATGAAAAAGTTGGAGAGAAAACTTTCAAGTACAAGGTCACGGAAGTAGCATGGATGTTTGTCTCTGCTTGGCGCTCTCAGCAGAACAAAAAAGTCCCCACCTTCTGCATACAATGTTAAAACTCAAGCCTGAACTGTGTGCAGGTGTGGCCTTGGGATGTACATTCAGGCTTTGTCTTAGATAGAAACTAGAATTGAATGGACCTATCGTGCGCTATGTAGAGACACTTGTATCCCGGCAAGTAGGGCACTAAAGGAAGAAAATACAGATAAAGATGAACTCGCAGTCAAAAATTACAAGCCATATGAAGGAATGATCCACTATAAGGGAAAATCAGCAGACACAATGAAGAGGAGGGTAAGCACCTCCAGAATTTCAGACATTACATTGGAGAAAGATTCTAAGAAATAAAACCTTGTTTTAAAACAGATGGAAAACTAAAACAACTAAATTTGAAGAAGAACTACGTGGAACTGCCTAAAATTTAATTTGTCTTACTTAAATTAAAAACTACATGCACAAATTAACAGCAGATCGTATATGAAAAGAAAAAAGTAATTAGCTGGAGCTGAATATAAGGAATGAAAAAATAAATTATTTGAAATAGGGGAAGGGCCGTCAAAGAACATGTACAAAGGACACATGGACAAAGCCAAAGGCGCTAGGTTCGAGGGTGGGAGGTGGGGATGGGTGGGGTGTGGGGGCATGGTGTGGTGGAAATGGAGACGACTGTGCTTCAACAACAATAAAAATAAGTAAATAAAACAAAGACATTTGAAAGGGATATTAGTAACAAGAAGATAGAACATAGTGATATAATAACTTTTCAATAGGCATTGAGGAAGAAGGTATTTGATATGGATGAGAGGAAATATTCAGTTATAGTGATAGAGATTTATTCAGAATTTATTAGAAGCATGAATCTTACAGATGAAAGGCACACATTAGTACCAAGAAGAGTAAAAAGAATAAATCCACATCTGAGACACTCAAATTGAGTGTCTCCTCTTAATGCCATGTCTGGAGATGGTTTTGGTTGTCACAACTAAGGAAGTCCTCTAGGAATCCAGCGGGTAGAGGTTAGCAATATTACTAAACATCCTGCAAAGCCCAGAACAGCATCCTTTTGCCCCAGCAAAGAAATATCTGGCCCAACTGCCAAGAGTGTTGAAGTGAGAGTGGCTTAAAGTGAATGGAAGTTTAATATTGGATATTTGGAATAAACTAATTGCTTTTTAAATGAAAATAATTGCTTGTTTCCTAAATACTATGGGATCCTTCAAATATGTGTCTCAGATTCCTCACTTTGTGAACAGTTATACAGGATTTGGGGCACGGAAATAGCAACCAGACTACACATTTACTTTATGTATTATATGTCTCTTTTCAGCAGATGAGGCCATTCACATGAATGCCATAATATGTTCAACAGTTTCATCAAATCAGTTTTACTTAAAATAGTCTTTAATACCATGATTAGTAATTGTACCTTCCCCTGCCAATACAAAAAATGTTTTCCATTTTTGTTAAAATGTTTCAATAAGGTGGAAGATATTCAACTTCAAAGATTTGAATTGTTCCAACAAGACTTTGTGTCATTACATTTTAAGGAAAAGTGAATTTAAAATGGCTACAGCAGAGAGCAGGTTGGAGCCAGTACCATGGAAAGTGTGGCCTGGACAGGTGAGACCTGGCTTAGGAATCAGAAGTCCAGTAGCAGCATCAGCATCACCAGGGAATTTGTGACAAATGCATGTTCTTGGGCCCCACCCAGTTCTGCTGACTCATACACTCAAATAAGCTCTCCAAGTAACTCTCATGCACACTCAAGTGTGAGAACCACAGATCAAAACCTTTACTTCCTACTTACCTAACTTGGGCAAGTCGGTTACCTTCTCTGACCCTAAGTTTCTTTGTGTATTTGCTTCCCTAGATGAAAATATGACCTGGATATAAAGGTGCTTTGTAAGTTGCAAAGCATGATGGTAATATTATTAACCTGGACAAATACAATCAATGCTGTTGGTAGTGAGGGCCTGGACCTCACTAACAAATGTGCCCTTGACTTCTTCTGTCCGTTATCCTCAAAGCAGAGATGTTCACATCGGGTCAAGTGGCTCTCAGGCCATTTATCAATCAGACAGAGGATTCATGGAAATCAGTCAGTGTTTACCAGGATAAGCAAGGAAACTTGCAAGCCATGCAAAAAAACACATCTCAAAACATTTAACATGTGTTTGCATCCTGGTATAATTGGTCCTTGTTGATAACAAATTGTACACTGAACTTCAGTCTCACTGATAAAGTCTGAGAACTAAAAACACACGGTGGAAATGGCATTGGGGCTCTGCTTGGTCATCCAACACCTTGCAAAGAAGGAATGAAGTCTTTAATCTTTATATTAATAATTTATAAATTAATCTCTCACACTCTCATTCCTCTTTCATTGCTAAGCTGCCACAGAGGCAAATACTCTCAGAATAACACGAGTTGTGAAATCTCAGCTGAATCCCTAAATAGTCAAAGGACTATATTTTTTTATTGACTATAAAGCAATTTAAAGATCTTCAATGTTCTAACTGAGGTTCCAATGTGATATTATGAATGTATTTGCCCCACCCCCACCCCAAGTACAGTTTAGTGAAGCCTCTATTTACTGGCGATTAAGAATTCTAAGCTATTTTGTTTCCTTTATCTCATAAAGTCAAAAGAGCATCTTAGAAAATTGTGTGAGCACTTAAGTAAAATCATGGTAGATTTTATTTTATATTTAAAATGTGTAGGGAAGTTAGTCATTTATGCACAGCTGGTTCTGGTTTTGGTACCCATCTGTAAAAGTGAAATCATATTACACATCTCAGAGTTGCTGGGATAATTTAATGAGATGATAAGATGCTTAGTACCTGTAAAGAATTTAACGCAGTAGTTGGCACATAGTAAGTATTCATTTAAGAACATATATATTTACCTCCAAAATTCAGTTCAAAGACCCAGGCTTGCTTTTTTGAACATATCAGTACCTCTTCCAATTCCACCTACAGCATTCAGATTTTCTTGGTAAATATGACTAAAAATTGTGAATACAGTGACAAGTTTAAAAAAAAACTATAGCTTTCTCTGTCTAGCTACCCACCTGGGTAGCAAAATGAATAGGATTTCAAACCCGGAGTGCTCTGAACTTGGAGTTTGGGTTATTAAAGGACATTTGTGAAACAAGGGATCAATATGCTGATAAGAAGAGTCAAACAGAGCCCTAATGAGGTGCTGATAGACGTGTCCTTGATGTCATGATGACATTGAAATTCGGGTGATAAGGTGCCTGCCTTGATCAGTGTGTCACAGTGATTCTTGGCCAAGCCCAGTTGTTCCATTACATTGTGAGCCTTGACACGCCCTGCTCTTCCTCAGGCCCAAATCTCTAATAGCATTAAGAGCTGTTAATGAAAATAGTGATGATACATTAAGCATTCGCCTTGTGCTGGCAAAGTTCTTTCATTGATTCAACTAGTGAACATTCACTGTGTGGACGCACGGGGCTACACGCTGGGATTCAACAGTACACATGACAAAATCAGTCACCGCCCTCACTGAGTTTCTCGTTAGGTTCTTTATGTACTTATTACGGTCAATCTTTACTACAGGGAAGACATTTCACCCCCATTTCACAGATGAGAATAATGAGGCTCAGAGTCTAAGTAACTTGCTTAAGATCACATTGTGAGTGCATGTCATAGACTGGTTCAAATCCAGGTCTGCCTAACTCTTAATCCCTTCTTATTTTTACAATGCCATGCTGTCTTTAACTACATTTAATGTTTAGCCCTTTTTTTCATGAGAATCATAAACTCTAAGGACGCTTTTAATTGAGCAGTTGTAAATCCAGAATAACTGTGCACTTGAGTTTGTTTAAACCATGTCTCAAGCTTTAAACAATGGCTGCCATCCATGTTGAGGTTACTTATTACTTATCCTGTGGACGCTTTGTTTACATTTTACTGTTTAACTTTTGCAACAACCCAAGGTGGAAGGGCTCTTCCCTGTTATTATCCCCACGTGCAGGGAAGGAAACTGACACCTCAGTGTTAAGGAAGTGGAAAAGTTAGCATCCAATCCTACTGCTCTGACTTAGTGCACTGGATTGGCCTTCTACCCTGAGTGGCCACAGGGGCAGTGGCAGGTGGCTCCTGCAAGAGTGATGCCATTGTGTGGCTGTTTGGTGCATATAGGAATAAATGATACAGACAAACAAATCATGCCTCTGTCACTCAGTGATTTCTCTCCTTTAACAAATGGGTATTCCTGGCTAATACTGAGATTTGCCATTTATATTGAGCTGAGTCAGTTGGTCATTAAAACAGGTTTATAGGTATGTGGTTGATAATGACTATTTTAATATATAAGAATAATCCCCAAGTGCATGGAAGAGAATAGTCTGAAGGGTGTAATTTAATTCTGTAGGAATCTAGTTAGATTCTGGGAAGTTCTCTATTTCCTTCTGGTGCATTCTATGAATGCAATCTGGGTATAGATTTGATTAGTAAATAAAAACCCTGGTGTTTCAAACCCTGCCTTCCCAGCTTATTCACCCTATGGTCCTAGAAAATTTAAGGTTCAGTTTCCTCATCTATCAAATGAAGCTAGAATACCTTTTTATATTGTTATTATAAGGATTAAATGAGATAAGGTATGTAAAATTTTTATAAATTATAAGTCACAAAGGAAAGTGAAACATGAAATACTTTGGTGCCCTAACATTTTTAATTTAGGGACATAACGTTTTGATGGTAAATGCTAGTTTTTCATAACTCCAGAGACTTAGAGGGAGCTCATGGCTGGAGGCAAATCATGCTCCTACCGTTGGCAGGGGTCTGCCTCCATCCCTTGACTGTGAAAATCTGGAGGGCAGGCACCACAACTTAATCACTTCGTCTCCAGCTCCTGCCACACACACGCGAAGTAGCGCTTGAGCACTTAGTAAATATTTTGAAGAATGAATGAATGAATGAATGAACGAGTTAATTCAACTGTCTGCTGGGAGGTTAGAATGTGAGTGCAACATAAGGCCCTGTGCTCCGTCATCAGGTTCCACTGTTAACTCAATAACACAAATGTCAACAGCAATTAGAATTGGTCCAAGATCATATGTGGACCTTTTGCATGCTTTGTAATTTACTTGTCTCTCTAAGCATTAGCTCTCTTTAAGTGCCTGGAACTATAAAAACACTAGCTTTTATGCTATCATAAGTTATGCTTTAGTTTACATTGCTGTGATTTAAACTGACGCATCCCTAAAAATTCAGCCTATAAAACAATATATACAACAGGTGACCATATGCCCCAATTTGCTCAAAAGGTCCTAGTTTATATCTATTGTCCCAAGGGTAGTTATTAACAGCATACTCTTTTATTCTGTTTTGAAAAATTAAGATACACTTACATGGATGAAGCTTGCTGGCTTCCTTTGTTACTATTACAACCAAGAGAAGAAATGTAGTTAAATGACTGAGAGCATATGGGCTTTTGGCTCTAACAACCTGGATCTGAATTCCATCTCCTTAATTTACTAGCTGTGTAATCCTGGACAAGTTACCTAACCTCTCTAAATGTCATCAGGAAATACTGTTACTAAAACAGGGTTGATAATAACATCCACCTCAATGGTCACTGTGATAATTAAATGATATAATAAATAAAGAGAAGTAAAAGGCCTGGTGTGCAATAATCACTAACAAATATTGGGTATCACCAATGAATGTACCTTTCACACCCATTTTTTTGTCTCACTGAGGTGCAGCACAGCCACTAAATGTACTTGGTCATATCCGGCCTTCGGCCTGCGAGAAAAGCCCAGCACAGAGACCCTGGGGGTGGAGGAAAGTATGGAGGCCTTTATGTAATGAAGAAATGTGATCTGACAGATCTGTATAACCTTTCAGATAACAGAATCTTTGTTCAATGTCTGTCTCCCCGCTGCCTACCCCTCCCTAGTCAGCTTTATGTTCCATGAAGGCAGAGACTACATCTGACCTTCTTACCATTTATAAAAATGTTATTCCCAGGACTGAGCTCAACACATGGACTATAGATGACATTTAATAAATATTAGTTGAAAAGATAAATAAACTAAGCTGAAGGGAATGGCACCATACATATATACATATATACGTATATACATATATACATACACACACACACATACATACATACATGGAATCATCATGTAACCTTTCTGCCCAGAAAGGTCATCATTCTGACCTTTCATGCCCAGGCCAACCACCACCTTTCATGATAGGAAGAGAGAGGCAGTAGATTCTGCCAGCTCATCCCAAACTTGGGCTTTGGCCTTGCTGTTGGCTGAAGATCCTTGATGTGCTGATACAACCCTGGGTTATTTCTGCACCTGGGCAAATCGGCCATTGTCCATTTCACTGCATTTTCAACTAGGGAGTCCTCACAGCACAAGAGGACTGGGGAGAAGGGATGGCAGGGAAGGACAAAAGACACAGAAGAGCCATTTCCTGTGTTTCCAGAAAAAATACACTTAATTTATAGTCATCTTTGTGCAGTGCCTACTGGGCCCTGAGCACTGTACCGCACATGAAAGACGAGATATGAGTGAGACAAGCTCTCTGATGGAAAGTTGAATTCAAGGGACAGCCACAGAGCATAACTCTAGGACAGTGTGATAAGTGCAGTATTAGAAGGTCATACAAGACACAGTGGGAACACTGAGGAGCAGGTGATTACTTCCGAATGGGAGCATGTGAAGGCCTCCCAGAGGAGGAGAATCTTGAACTGGGTCTTGAATCTGTGGGCTGAGTAAGTAAAAAGAACATATGCCTAGGTAAAGAGTTCACCATTTGCAGGAGGATGTGATGAACAATGTTAACAGTGTAGAAAATGATCAAGCACGTTCTGGAAGTAAGAATATTTGAATCACCAGAGGCAGAAGTGGGAGGGAAATGGCACTCCATTGCCATAATATACCAAATATTACGTGTTTGACTTGAACACATAATTTAATTTCTTTATAACTCAGTCTTCTCATCAATAAAATAGGAATAATACAAATACCAACCTTATGGGTCATTTGTGTGAATTAAATCATCCTAATTATTAAAAATAATTAAATTAATTATTGATAATAATTACTACAATAATGATTATATTATTGATGTGATTATTATTACTATAATTGTAGAATCATAATTTTGTGTTATTAATATAATTATTATTTTTGTAGTTATTATTATAGCTATAGTAACAATAATAAGTATTATTACATTGTTTCTTAGAAGATGCCTGGATTTAAAGGATGTTTATGAATTGACAGAGAGAATGAATGAAGTTAAATAAACATAAATATTTTATTTTTTAAGTATTTTTTATGGACTATGCTATTACAGTTGTCCCATTCTTTTGTCTCCCCTTAATCCCCTCCCTCCAACACCCCCCATTTAATGTCCGTGGGTCATGCATATAAGTTCTTTGTCTTCTCCATTTCCTATACTATTCTTTTTTTTAACTTTTTTTGTTGTCAAATAAAGCTGTCTCCATTCCCGCCCCCACTCCCCTCCACTGCAGCCACCCCCACTTCCCACCCCTGATCTTACCCCCCTTTGGTTTTTTCCATGTGTCCTTTATAGATGAACATAAATATTTTATATCAAAAGCCTCAGCCAACGTAAGTGCTCTAGAAGGTAGTGGATTAAATACTTGGTACTATGGTCAAAATTGTGAACTTCTGGGAAGACCCAATCTGGAAAACAATGTAAGTCAGTTAAAGTGGGTAAGTCAAACTCAGATTTATTTAAATCCTGCTTTAAAGTAATGTCCAAGGTGCCCCATCTGTAATAGAGTGGAGCTTTAAAGCAAGAGGAAGGTCCATCAAAATAATGCAAATGGAATATGTTGTCTTCTATCATGTTTAGGAGGAGATCATAACCAACTAATCCTCACAGAAGTGAAAATAAACTACTCTTGAGCTTAATTATGCCAATAGATATCGATTCTGATTTCGGAAATGGCTGAAGACTGTTTTTAACCAAAAAAGAGACGATAAATTAATCAAGGAAGAAGGACTGAGCATTGACTTGGCAGTGGTTAGGCAGGAGAAGAGCCATGGATGGCTACAGCTCGAAAGGCTTTGACCTCTCAAGGTGATGAGCCAAGGGGATGCAAACGACTTGGTTTTTCCATTCCACCAGCTCTTCCCTGTCTGTTTCCATTTGTGATAAGTACTCCTACATTAAAAAGGAACAGGCGGTGATTTGTGGAAGGGTTACTGTGAATGCATTTCAGAGTTCTTAAGAAAGTAGAACCAGCATTCCTGACTTTCAAGGCCCCAGGCTTTCTGCATTTAGCAGGGCATTTTTGTTTTCTCTGTGACCTGGGAGGGCGATTTAAAGCAAGGTTTCAGGGAATATTTTTATTCAGTCATTCAACAAATGTTTATTGAGCACCTACAATGTGCCAAGCACTGTGCAGCTTCTGGGAATTCAGGAATAAACCAAACATACAAGGTCACCGGGAATATAGAAGAAAATGAAACAGACAAGAAAAAACATACAAATATAGAAATAAAGTGTATGGAATGATAGAAGGTGGTAAAAGGTCTATGTAAAGAAATTTTAAAAAGCAGGGAAGAAAGATGGAGAGTATGGGCAGAGGGTTGCAACTTTTAACAGTATTGCTATAAGGAATGTCCTCACCGGTAAGGTAACATTGAACTAAAAACTTGGAGGTAGGAGAGCGAGTCATGCGGCAGCCCTGGGGATGCGTGTTCCAGGCAGGGGAGCACAAGCGTCAAGGCTCTGAGTTAGGAGCCCGTCTGGCACATGAAGGAACAGCTAGACGGTCTAGAGCAGAGCGCAGAAGTGGGCAGGTGGGGTGCTAAGAAAGAATTATGATGGGCCAGATCACAGAGCGTCTTCTAGGCCAATGTAGGACTGGGCTTTTTACTGGGAGTGAGATGGGGAGCGTTGGAGGGAGTGGATGAGGAGTGGTACGAGCTGCCTCACATCCTAACGGGATCAATCTGACTGCTAGGTGGAGAATATGTTGAATAAGGGCAAGGGTGGAAGCAGAAAGATCGAGTAAAATACAGGGCCTAATTACCTCACAGTGATCTGTCACTGGATGTGAGCTGCCTCCGGAAAGTCACATGGCCTTTTGCTAGGCACCTCTTTGCTGCTGCCACCGTTGCTGCTACTGTGGCAATCCTGGCAGCTGAGGGGAACCTGGGTGGTACATTGCCTCTTCCCCACAACTACCAACTAGTCGATGGCACAGCCAGAGGAAGAATCGCTTCCTCAGACAGCCTTGCCGATGCACCTCTCTAGATAGACTGCAGCATTGCTGTTGACAATTCTTTGTTGATTCTGCAGCTAAGTCAGATCCATTTGTGTTGCTACACACAGCTGCCTCCACGGGTACCCACGCAGACCTTGGTGACCGTGCTAAGAGGAGCTATGGTGGCAGTCCATAGCACAACAAAACAGATACAGGTGAGACCTGTGCCACCGTGTTCCATCTATTGTAAGAGGAAAGTAAACTTTCCTCAATCAGAAGTAATCGGGAGGCATTGGTGAATTATTTGGTGTCCTTGAAAATTCATACAGAAAGAAAGGGTTTTGAATTCTTTGGGAATACATACAAAATCTGATGCATGTATATGATCAGCCTTGGCTTTGAACTTATTAAGGTTATACGTTTCCTATATTTCTCTAATTAAAATTGTATTTAAGCACTTGTTTTTTCAGCTCCAAACCACATTCCAATCCAAAAACTCATAATCTAGGAAGTATCCATTTTCATTTACTTTCACGTGGTATAAGCTTGTCAGATTTCACCTTGATGGCTTTAATCAAATCATCTGGAGTAAAGCCCCACATTAGTTTGAATTTATAAAATTCTTTGAATTATCACATTGTGGCGAAGGGCAAATTTTTCTTTTTTATAGGGCAGGAGTATTCCATTGTATAAATGTCCCACAGCTGTTGTATCCACTCATCTACTGAAGGACACTTGGGCTGCTTCCATATCTTGGTGATTGTAAATAATGCTGCAATGAACATAGGGGTGCTTATGGTCTTCCAAATCAGTGTTTGGGGTTCCTTCAGATATATTTCCAGAAGTGGGGTAGCTGGGTCAAAAGGCAGATCCATTTTTAATTTTCTGAGGTATCTCCATACTGCTTTCCACAGTGGCTGTACTAATCTGCATTCTCACCAACAGTGCAAAAGGGTTCCCCTTTCCCCACATCCACTCCAGCACTTGTTGTTTGTTGATTTATTGATGAAAGCCATTCTGACAGGTGTGAGGTGATATCTCATTGTGGTTTTAATTTGCATTTCTCTGATGGTTGGTCATGTTGAGCATCTTTTCATATGTGTATTGGCCATCTGTATGTCCCCTTTGTAGAAGTGTCTGTCTAGTCAGGTCGTTTGCTCATTTTTTAATTGGGTTGTTTTTTTGGTGTTGAGTTTTGTAAGTATTTTACAAATTTGGGATATTAACCCCTTATCACATGTATTAGTGACTATGTTCTCTCATTCTGTGGGTTTTTTTGTTGTTGTTGATAATTTCCTTTGCGTGGAAACATTTTTTAGTTTGATGTGGCCCCATTTGTTTATTTTTTTTCTTTGTTCCCTTGCTTGGGGAGATAGATCCAATAAAATACTGCTACAAGCAATGTCCAAGATTTCTCTCCCTGTGTTTCCTGCTATGATTTTTATGGTTTCGGGTCTAACATTTAAGTCTTTGACTCATTTTGAATTTATTCTTGTGTATAGTTTAAGAAAGCTGTCTAGTTTCATTTTTCTGCATGCATCTTTTCAAAAACTATAACTTTCGAAATTACCATTTATTATTCCAAGCTAAAAAGTAACTTCGGAGTTCTTGTTCCAAATGTTCTAGATGGTGGTTTAAACACCTGTGGAATCACCCCATTCTGCTCCTACACTCATAGAAATGAGTATTTCTGGGTATTTCAAAATAATACTCAAAAATATTAATGAATATATAGCTGGGCTCAATAACAATAGCAAAAAGAAAGAGATTTCTACTGACCGAAAAAGTTACGATGTGTGTGTCTCTGTGGCGAGAAAGACAAGATGAGAAAAGAAAAAGAAAGAAGATAAGAGAAAAGAAAAGAAAGCGGAAGAGAAAAGGTGACACACAGAAAACTCAGAAGTGAATCTGGGCTGATTCCGAGGCCCAGAGACGGCTCGAAACGGAGCTGGGCCACACTGCAGGGGCTCCCGTGCTGAACCTGTGAGGTTTTTATAACAGTCTAAATTTTTAAAAGAGACACTGAAATTCTGTTAAATTAGTAATTTGACATAATTAGTAATAAGTATTACTACTAATAACATTAGTACTTTAATACAAAATGTTAATATAGGTCAGGAAGCGAATATATCCAAAATGTTTTGTAACAGTGGGACTATGTAAAATAGCTATTTTCTTCTCTGTCTAGTCCTGTATTTTTTAAGTTAAAACACAAACAAATTACAACCCCTCCGTGTCTTTATCTCGTTGCTCCACGAGTCTATGTTCGGTATCCTGAAATCCCCAAAGAGCAACCTGAGCACTCCTCCCAACCTCCTTGTGGCTAAAATACTAACACCAAGGACTAGGGAGGCAAATCCAAGCCAGAAAGGGTGGCCTCTTCTGGCTGTTAATGGGTTGGTCCTTGGGAAGATCGGGTGGGATCTTGTTTATGGCCCCTGGGTCCCCCCACCCCCATTCTTACACAACAATGCAAACATTTTATCATTAAAGCTAAAAACCCACTGGCTTCTGTTTGTGAGTCACCTCATTGTTTTGATGCCTTGTGGCGGGGCAGCCGTGAATGGGAGCCAGGCTAACCTAATCTAGTCTAAACATTCAGACCCTGAGAAGGGGTCCTCTGCAGCAGAATGCCAACCCACATCTTTTAATTGCCTCGGCTCCTGATAGATTGGCTCTTACCCCCTTTGAATTCCTTTGTTGTGGAGGAGTTAAAATTCATGAGCGTCCCATGCCTGGGAAAATTTACTCCAGTGCTGCAATTTTTCTGAGCCAAGCTGGCCAACATTGCAAAGAGTCGGAGGTCTGTCGGGCCATCTGTTACATAATAGTCAACAATCTCGAAAATCTAGGGAAACAGGGATGGGGAGAGGGAAGATGATGAGACATTTAAACAGAACAGATTGCTGCCTTACTTACGGAGGTGGGGGGCGGGAAGGGAGAGATAATATGCTTTGATTGAGGCAGAGGCAAGCTTTATTAGCATAGGGAACAAAACAAACTTAAAAAAATGGCACCAATAAAGCTGACAGTCTAAAGAGGCTTGGTGACAAACCCCATGTTGAATTGGAGGTTGCGAGGGCCCCAAATGTGACGGGAAGATGCACACACAAACACACGATGTACGCGCTCGTACACAGACGGGCACACAGAGAGAAGCCTCTGAAAAATTGCTGTGGGATTCAAATGCTAAACACAAGCGTATACATGAATTTCAAAATCTTACAGAACGGGGAGAGGCACACTGCCTTACCCATCTTCCAAGCAAACCCCTTTCATTATGGCCCAGAGGAGTCAGGATCTACTTTGACTATTTCTACGAAGCTCAGGGCTTACATTTGACTAACACTAGACTCTTAAGCTCCCCTGTAAATGTTGTACTCTTCCCAGGCACAAGTCAGTTTTTAGCAGTGACCTGTAACATTCAATCTGAGAAATACTGTTTCTAAAGGAGAGAAATGAAACTGGACGTAACACAGAGTAAGAATGAAAGAGATGAGGACAATTGTGAAAAAGAGAAGGAGCAGCAAAAAGAAGATATGCAAGACTGGAAAAGGCACAATGTCAGTAGAGAGCCACAAAATACAGGGTGAAGATAAAGTATATATAAAAAACAATTAACTGACGAACAAAAATTGAAGTCTAGTAAATGATGTGCAGCCTGAAGTGTTTGGACGGAAGTCTACTAACGTTTGGAACTTATTTTGAAAGGCATCCAAAAATAAGGTAGATTGATGGGTAGATAATTGGATTGCTCTATGATGGAACTAGTATTGATAGGTGTTAATTGTGCAATCTAGGTGGTGGGTGTATAAATATGTACTGTATAATTCTTTCAACCTGCCAGTATTTTGAAAATGTCCACAACAAAGTTTTGGGAAAAAATAAGTGAACATTGTGTCTCCAAAAATTAAAATAGAATGAATGCTGAAATAAAAATCCCAGATATTTAAAAATGTATAATTTACCATCCCTTTAATTTCCATTTTTCTTTACATGGCATTGTTTCCAAATATGTAACTGGAAGGAGAAGTGAAAGAAATGGATTAAAGAACATGACTACAAAGTCTGAGTGACTAGTTTTGCTGCTGTTGTTACTTTGTTTTCACTTTCAGTAAACTAAAATGAATAAGATTAGTAAAAGTCATAATTTGGTACCAAAAAAAGTAGATTTGTCCCTGTCTCACAAATGGACACTCTTTGAAATGAACGATACAAATTCTTAATTCTTCCTCACAAGCTCCTTCTCCTGATAGATAATTATGTAAAAACAAAAAGGCCAGTTTGAAATCTCAGATATTTCAGAGTATGGATTTGGAACGATTGTGGCAAATTTCACTACAGTTAAGATGATTATATGTGGTTCATTTTTCTTGCAAGTCTTCAGTGGACCTAACTAACCTTGTTAGATGTATTTTTCATTGGAGAGTAGTCTCAAATTTCAGGTTCTTGTGTATCCAACAGAGTGAGAGAGCACTTTTATTTCTAAAAGTTTCATTTCGCCATCTCTTTGAACTAAATTATGAAATGAACATTTTGACTCTGTGATGGGAGGAATCAGAAAGGAAAAGGAATCCAGAGGCTATCTAAACCTTCAAGTTCATTCATCTGCATGTGTCTCAGACAGAAAGGTCTGAACCACCTCCACACTGAGGGCATTTTAAGTCTAACTCAACACGTGCAGCAAACCAGGTTTTTCAGTAATAAGTAAAACCAAGAAATAGAAATGTATTTATTTTAATCAAGTCTACCTACCTAGTGCATTCAAGTCAAATTTTTAAGCACAAAGCAGTGGAATTTTAAATGAAAACATAAGTGATTCCATTCAATATACAGCAGCACCCTGGGTGTGTGTAGGGGGGGTAACATCCCCCCAGGATGAAAACACATAGAGGCTCAGGTTGGTTCAAGAATACCTGCCTGTGAGCAGCATATTTTACACTGGAATGTGACAGGCGACAAGGTTATTGTCTGCAAGTTCTCACCCCAGGGGATGAAAAAGAGAAGAATAAAATGTAGAACTATAAATAGTGGACACTGCGGGGTGTCTTCTTTTCCAAGCCAGCAATCAACGCCATGACCCATAAAAGGAGACGTGGTAGCTCAGTCTGAAGTTCAGTGTTAGAAAATCATTGGATAGAAGTACATGTATTTTGTAAGAGCAAAATAAGGCGCAGGGTCTGGAGGAGGCCGGCTCTCTGATTGTTACGCTCCATGGCATTCCCAGCCTCTGTCACCCCTTCCTCGTCACTTGGGTAACATCCCAGGTCTGGGAAGTCAGTGGGGTACATGTGAGACATCAAGATCCCAGGAAAATTGTTCTCTTTCCAGTGACAGAAACTGGCTCCCAGTTGCCTATTTCTGCATATCATTGAAGACTTGCAAAACCCCACCCAATTTACATGGTAGGACAACAAGTATCCCCCGCCCCAGGCTTGCATTTCCAAATGGTGTTTATAAAGCCTTCCTCTAATAGGAGAAAAGGGCTTTGAAGAATTCATCAGATGAAATAACAAAAATGTTTGGGGAAATTTCGATGTAACTGTAGCCTCTGAAACACAAACAAACCAAACACTTGTTAAGAGTCAGGCTGCCTAAGTATGAATCTCAGCCCTGCCACTTCTGCTTGCGTATATTGAGTCAGGTTTTTATGCCTCGAGTCTCGGCTTTCTGGTCTGTAACATGAGGATAATAACAGCATAATAATAACCATGACTATTATTGTGAGGATTAAATGAGCTAATCCAAACATAGCGTATAACACAGTGCTTCATTATTAAGTGCTTAATAACTTCTTGATAAGTTAATTACTTTTTTGTTCATCATTATTATTACATGATCTTCTGGGCAGGAAGAAAATAAGAACTTGGGTAATACATGTTTGTTGGGAGACTCCTGGCTAGAGACCATGATCTGTATTTTTGAACCTTGGCTAGAAGTGCTTTTCACCAAGTTTCTTTGGTTTAACCCAATTTTAAAAAGTTAGAGGAAGAGGAGGTAAAGAAAAAAGCTAAAAGAGCACACTGATAGGCAACCTTGGCTCTGAAAACCAAGCCTTTTATCTCTCCAGAGATGGGTGGCTATTTGCAGTCACCTTACCAAGACTGAGGAAAGTCCCAAGATATTTTTTCATTCTTAAGCCATATTTGAAGGAAATAAGGTAAGTCCCTTAATGAAAAATGAGATACCATGGAGGCAGAGTGCAATTTTCTGATTTTGCAATGGCCTAAGCGAAGTGATTGTTTGGTATCAGCTTTCACCACTACAAGGCAATGAGAAAGGTCTTCCTTCCATAAGACTGTATTGCATTTGAGGGTTGAGCTTTAACATATATACTTTGTGACGCTAAAAAGAAGCTTATGGGGATGATATAATTTTGAGGGGTAAAGAAAAGTTACTTAGCATTCACAACTTTACAAGGAGATATCATGTTGTCCATTTATATGTAGTCATAGTTCTTGGTTGCTGACAACAGAAACTGACTTGGACAATTTAAGCAGAAGGGAATATTTTGGAAGGATATGGAGACTTCTTAGGAGCATCAGGCCTGAGATGAGAAAGAACCACGGGGACTCCGGGAGGCTAAGCCAGAAGAAGCATACTTTTGCTGCTTAAGATGTATGATTGATATCTCCATATCATTGTGTCTTTTCCTCAAGATTCAAAATCCTAGGACAGCATATCTAATTGGCTGGGGTTGGTCATGTGACCTACTCCTGATTGTGTTAGGACTTTAGACATCAGCTCCAATACTGGGAGTAGGCACCATAACTACGCACAGGAGGGGGTTATATGGAAAAGAAATCAGGATGCTGTGAGGGCTACTATCGGATGTTGGATGGCCAGAAAGGCACTTCTACACTGCACCTCTCTAAACATTCCAAAAAGGTTACAGTTAAGCTCTGTTCTTTCTAATCATGGTTGTCATCTTTTACACATTTAAAAATAATTTGTATTTCTACTCCAAAAGTCAAAGTTCTGACTTTTCTATTTTCAGTTTCATGAAGTATAGACCTTCGTTAATCTCAGAGTCCTTGTGGAACTGTATGTACAGTCACAGTCCAGGCTCACTCTGTGGCTTTGCAAAGAATGAGCTAAATTTACTCTTTTGTATATGAAACTGGCCAATATAAAAATGGAATAACAGCCAGTGGTGATGGGGACACAGAGCACCAGACACTCCCACACATTGTTGGTAGGTGGAATTTGTGCAGCCCTTCTGAAGGGCAGTTGGTCGTTATGTACCAAAACCCTTAAAAATATCCACATCCTGTGAACTAACAATTTCATTTCTAGGAATGTCTCTTCAAGGAAAAACTAGTGTGAGCACCAAGGTATTCATTATAATGTTGTCTACAATTGTGAGACATTAGAAGCCACAAAATATTCATCAAAAAGTAGATTGGTTGATTAAACTGTGATACTACCATATAATGAAATGCTTTGCAGTCATTAAAAGAGTTATGGAATTAATTGCTAACATTTTAAGATATTTGTAATATGTTATTGAAGGGCCAAAAACCCCTAGGTTACAAAAGAGAATGTTAAGTACAGTAACTTTGATTTAAAAAAGGCAAATATAGTTTATGTGGGTCCGTATGCATAAACACATAGAAAAAGACAAAGTCTGGAAAGTCACACATCAAAATAATAATAGTAATCTCAAGTAGTGGCATTATGGGTGATTTTTATGTTTTTCTCTGTGCTTTCTGTTTGATATTTTCGTCTTTATGTAGTGCATGTGGAATTGAAACATAAGAAAAGTTATTTATAAGGCTTTTTGTGTTAAGAAAATAGAGACAAACATCGGTGAACATGCAGAGGTAAGACCACTGTCACAGACGCTGTTTCAGAAATGTGCTTTGTGTACAGTGTGCATTTTAAAGAAAAAAAATGCCTCTATGCACAAGCTAAAAACATCCTGAAAACATCCTTACCTGTTCATGAGCCACATCATAATGTTCTTCCTCATGTCTTTGTTCACATCATGATGCTAATGCTTTTTTTCCAAAAATTATCTACTGATGCTGTTTACATAAATCATGGGGCATGAAGAGAAGCTAAGTAGGAGGAAGAAAACTCCTGCATTTGCCAAATAAACAGAAAGCTCACCAAAGTATCCAGAACTCTGACTCCCAGATGCCAGTCAGGTATTTAGATGTGAAATCAACAGATAAACTACCAAGCACAGTGGCCCTAGTCCTTTATTTCTAGAAGGGCAAGATTGGTTCATGGAGCATATGTCAGAGGGCCCCCAGGATGCAAAAGACATGCCCATCTAGTGCATCTCGGGGTGGATCTGTCCACTTTTTATTTAAATGCAACCTTACTAATGGTTTCTGTGAATAAGGAGCCCCATAAAAGATGCAGAAAAGCAAGTATTAACATGCTCCCTGTGCTGTGGTCAAAATGAAGCCTCAAAGGAGGAAAGCAATTTGGCCTACTTCTTTCCCCCTTTTTGTAGCTTCTAGCTTTCATTTTTCTAAACAATTATTTTCTAATTCAGATGCTTAATAAGAACCTTCAGGTCAATATGATGAAAGACACTTTGTAAAATGAAGAACAAGCATTATGCCAAATTAAAGTTTGGGCTTTTGCAACGAATGAATGAACCATTTTCTATACACAAATCCATGGCTATGACCCAGGGCAATGCAGAGGCTATTTTTTTTCTTCTTTTTCTTCTTCTTTTCTTTGCGGGGGAGGTGTTTTTTATAATAAAACTTTCTCTGTCTTTTTTTCTTTCCCTGCCAGTTGTCTTTGTGTCTTGGAATTGAATGCGACCCACCAGACTTCGTGGCTGGTTCCCTCCCTTTTCTGCATTGCACTACAGTAACTACTGCACGAAGTGTGCTCTGTAAAGCTGCAAATGTGCAAGGCTGGTGTTCGCTTGGAGTGTTGGTACAGTACCTGTCATCTTGTTTAGATCCCCGGCCCCCTTTTCTCCTTGGCTTTGAAAAGCTTTGTTCAGCCGTTACAAGGGAAAACAAAACACTCAGCAAGATGAGGAGAAAGATTGTAGAGAATCTGTTTACCCAAGGTGCATGAACCAGCAGCCAAAATAGCCTGACCAACTTTGTGGTTTAACTTTTCCAAAAGTAGAAACCGCAGGACAAAGCTCACGCGGGGATCAATGGAAAAGAGAAACATTGGTAGCATCCCCTCCCTTTTTGTCATACAAAAAGGCCATTAAGTTAAAAAGGGTAAACATGGAGAGCAGAATCATATCTTTTTCTGTGTATCATTGGTGAGTGACAATAACACAGACAGATGAAAGACGAATTTGTTTCATTCAATAAAAGCCAATTATGTAGGTTTGGGAGTTGGAGCCTCACTGTAATATACCTACAGAATGATCAGGTTTATGTACGGGTCTGCTGCAAGTCTAATCTAACCATCGAATGAAAGTAGGTAATTTTAGATTCTTGTACCTACTGGGCCTTGTTAATTAATAAAAGTTATTACTAGTTATTACAGTCTGCCTATATCAAAAGTCAAGTTCTTGAGTATGACTTCAGTGTCACCAGTCGCAGACCAAAGCATGTTTTGCTTTAATTCAAACCATTCCCATAGTTCTAATTATGTTCCAAAAGGTCTAGTTAATAACCTCGATTTGTTATGGCTTTGTTTGGCCTTTACTGTACTAACAGGAACACCTAATTGGAGTTCTCAGCAAATCTCACTATATTTAAGTGCTTTTTGTTGTGAAAAAATACAAGCACTTTTGAAGATCATGAATAAAGAGGGTTTCTTTTCTTTTGATAGTTGGATTTATATCATGAATTCTTTCTGATTTCTTTATTAAGCCCTGTGTTTTCTGGGCCCATGGACTATGAACTGAGCAGACGATAAATGAGGCTCATCTTGGCTACTGGGATTTGTTAGCAGATATAAATAATATTGCTCATTTTAGTAAAAGGAGGTATCTTGAAATAACCAAGAACTACATTGTCATTAGTTTCATATGATTTCAGTTAATTCCTTTAATTATCTGTGTAATGTACATGCGAGTATACAACAGTTTCATTTTCCATGTGTAAAACTGTTCATGATTTATTTTTTATAATGGTTCTATGTTATAAAAAATAAATCATGCTTTCTTGCACCTGGCTAAAAATCAGGGCTAAGGAAACTTAAGAACAAGCTCACTGAGAGGAGTACATAGCCAGAGAATTATTGTTCCTTGGTCCATCCAATATCACTCAAGAAGGCACTTGTATATCATAGCACTACCTGGTATGAATTTATATGAAGACTACACAGCTGGGCACTGAGAATAGTTGGTGTATAATCCTCTGTTCTCATTTATCTGGAAAGGCATATTTCCTTTGTACTGGATCAGGGCACCCCAATACCTAATCACCTGCTACCTAAATGTTTTCTTGTGTTCAAAAATCCACCTGAAGCAAAACCATTTTCAAAGATTTGGCTTAAATTGCATCTTCCTTTCACTGATTTTCAAAAGAAAACCTTTACTTAGATTTTTTTAAAGTATAACAATTAAAATTTTCATTCTAAATGTGGGACTAAAAAAGTAGTGATTCTTCAACTGTGTTCCCACAGAACACGACATGCCACAGGTTAGCTCTAGGGGCTCCTCTATTGAAAAACATGTAGTTAGGGTGGCCAGTTTAGCGAATAAAAATGCATGACACCAAGTTAAATTTAAATTACAGATAAAAAATAAAATTTTTCTTAGAATAAAAATACAGTACATGTGCTGCCGAAGTGAACACTAGTATAAGAATATAGGTCTATTCCTCTGCCTTCTAAAAATATCCAAGAACAAATTTAGTTGTGAAATTAAAATTTCAGCTTTTACTTACTGTGACTTCAGTTCCTTTAGTGAAGAAGGATTTTTAAATTTGAAAATAATAAACCTGGGTGTGTGTATTTTGTCTCTTATATCAATCAAATATTGATAACTACTTTTGTAAAGTATCTTTCCTTATGAAATGGCTTTTGTTTGCATCTATGTTAAAAATGTCAAGTTATCCTAAATCTAAAGAATTTGTAGAGGTAAATCTTGGGGGATGAATTGTTAAACCAAAGTTTTCAGGAATATATGCTCCTAAAATTTAAGTCAAGGACATAATTTAATAAAGCCTGGTCAGACTTTTGGCCATGATGGAGGCATAGGTAGACACACTGTGCCTCCTCATGTAACCAAAATAAGGACAACAAAAATTTAGAAACAAACAAACAAACAAAAAAAAAACCAACCAGAATTTACAGAAAATTGAACTGTACGGAAGTCCAACAACAAAGGAGTTAAAATAGACATATTCACCCACACCAGTAGGGGGGCGGAGACGGACAGCTGGGCAGAGAGGGGTTGTGGCAAAAAAAGCAGTGGCTGGTGGACCTGGGCGCACAAGGCAACAGCGGGCGGACCCAGCGAGGCGGCAGACTGTGGAGGGGTGCAGCGCAATAAAGCCTCAAAATACCAATTGAAAACACATGTGGGGGTGGAGGAGGCAGTGGGAAAGACTCCCAGCCTCACAGGACAGTTCATTGGAGAGACCAACAGGGTCCCAGAACATACACAAACCCACCCACCAGGATTCGGTGCCAGAAGGGCCCAGTTTGCTTGGGGGAAGTGGATGAAGTGACTGAAATCGGGTACAGTGGAGCAAATGCCATTGTTCCCTCTCAGACCCCTCCCCCACATACAGCACTGCAGCCCAGAGACTGGGTTGCCCCACCCTGGTGAACACCTAAGGCTCTGCCCCTTACTACGTAACAGGTGCATCAAGACAAAAAAAAAAAAAAAAAAAAAAGGCCCAAATGAAAGAAAAGATCAAAGCTCCAGAAAAAATACAACTAAGCAATGAAGAGCTAGCCAGCCTATCAGATGTAGAGTTCAAAGCCCTGGTTATCAGGATGCTCACACAATTGGTTGAATTTGATCACAAATTAGATGAAAAATGGAGGCTACACTAAGTGAAATGAAGGAAAACACACAGGGAACCAATAATGAGGGGAAGGAAATGGACTCAAATCAATGGAGTGGACCAGAAGGAAGAAAGAAAAAAACAAACAGAAAAGAATGAAGAAACAAAAATTCAAAAAAATGAGGAGAGGCTTAGGAACCTCCAGGACATCTTTAAACATCCCAACATCTGAATTATAGGGGTACCAGAAGAAGAAGAGGAAGAGCAACAAGTGGAAAACTTATTTGAACAAATAATAAAGGAGAACTTCCCTAATCTGGCAAAGGAAATAGACGTCCAGGAAGTCCAGGAAGCTCAGAGAGTCCCAAAGAAGCTGGACCCAAGGAGGAACACACCAAGGCACATACATCATAATTACATTAGCCAAGATTAAAATGAAGCAGAGAATTCTAGAAGCAGCAAGGGATAAGGGGACAGACACCTACAAAGGAGTTCCCATCAGACTGTCAGCTGATTTCTCAAAAGAGACCTTACAGGCAAAAAGGGGCTGGAAAGAAGTATTCCAAGTCATGAAAGCTAGGACCTACATCCAAGATTGCTTTACCCAGCAAAGCTTTCATTTAGAATGGAAGGGCAGATAAAGCACTTCTCAGATAAACTCAAGTTAAAGGAGTTGACCATCACCAAGCCCTTGTTGTACAAAATGTTAAAGGGACTTATCTAAGAAAAAGAAGACAAAAAACATGTACAGTAAAATGATAGCAAATTCACAATTAGTAACAACCACACCTAAAACAAAAACAAAAGCAAACTAAGCAAACAACTAGAACAGGAACAGAACCACAGAAATGGAGATCACATGGAGGGTTAGCAACAGAGGAGTGGGAGGAGGAGAGAGGGGAAGGTACAGAGAATAAGTAGCATAGATGGTAGATAGAAAATAGAGGGAGGGTAAGAATAGTGTGGGAAATGTAGAAGCTAAAGAACTTATAAGTATGACACATGGACATGAACTAAAGGGGGGGAATGTGGCTGGGAGAGGGTGTGCAGAGTGGAGGAGAGTGAAGGGGGAAAATGGGACAACTGTAATAGCATAATCAATAAATAAAAATTAAAAAACAAAAAAATAAAAAAATAAAGCCTGGTCACTGCTACTTTGGGATACTTTTCATTTGATAATTTAGTAGAGATTTTTGAGCATCTATTTTATGTCAGGCATTGGATATTTAAATATAAATGAGGTGACATTCCCTCCTTCCAGAATCTCACAGTCATATAGGCCAAAGAAGACATAAGTAAATGCAAGAAAGTGTCATAGTTCCTATAACACCTCAGAAATATCACCTGCAAATGTGTTACTTCTGCTAAAAATTCATGCTCCAGAAAGCTGAAGCTTCTAAAACAGTGCCTGAATAAAGCATTTTTCAAGTTGGTTTCTATCGAGTGCTTATTGTGGGATAGCCAGTGTGCTTATTTAGGTTAATCCATAATCTAAATGAATCCTCCTAATTCTACGACCTAGATTATGTTTTTATTCACTTTTTGCAGGCGAAGAAACCAAAGCACAGGGAGACAGCACACACATCCGAAAGACAGCCCAACTGATGTTGCTATGAGTCACAGAAACCAGGTTATAAGATTAAGTCAAGTGACTCGTAGTTTTTATTTCTTCACTGAGAGATCGCCAATGGTGGAGAACCCATTTTCAAAGCAAAATACTGGGATAGTCAGAATTGTTAGACCAATACCTGATTATATCTGAGTTTTTCTCTACTGGATTGACCCATTATTTTTTCCATCATCATCACTTTGCTCCATAAAATCATCATAAATTACAGCCTAGAAGTATTAACCTGCATGTTTATGTGTTATATATATTTCCTTAGTGTTAGTTAAATCATCTGAAGGGAGACTATCTTATCTTTCAAAGTAATTAATACCGGGCAGACACCCAGATGGCTTCACCAGTGAGTTCCTTTAAACATTTGAAAATGAAATAAAACCAATCCTGCACAAACGTTTCCAGAGAATAAAAAAAGACAGAATACTTTCTAACACTTTAGGAGGCCAGAATAACCTCAATTCCATAACCTGACAAGACTATTTTAAGAAAGAAAAATTATAGATCACACTCTCTCATAAAAATCGATATAAAACACATATAAACTATGAGGTTGAACTGTATAAATTGCCATTTCTAGGTCAAGTATGGTCAAATGTCAGCAATTCAAATGGTTCAAACTAACATTAGCAAATTGAATCTAGCTATTTTTAAGAAGTATAGCATCATAGTCAAGTGAAGTTCAAAAAATCAACATAATTCACACATTAAAAAGAAAAAATTATCAGTCACCCTCACAGATGTAAAACAGATTTGATAAAATTTAGCACCCATTTGTGCAATAACTCTTGGCAAACTAGGTATAGATTTATTAATTAATTAAGAATATTGTGGTAGGCGGAAGTCTAAGATGATCCCCTAGTACCTGCCCAATGGCATGTATTCTATGTATAATTCCCTCTCTTTGAGTGTGGGAAGAACCTATAAATATGATAGGATGTCACTCTCATGACTAAATTACAAATCAGTTGGTGTCAGGTTAAAGAAAAGGCAGATTACTCAAGTGAGCCTGACCCAATCAGGTGAGCCATTCACAGGTTCAAGTCAGAGATATGTGATGTGAAGGAGATTCTCTATTGCTGGCTTTGAAAATGGCAGAGGCCAAATGGCCAGGACGTGAATGTAGCCACTCTGAACTAAGAGAAACCCCCAGCGGACTGGCAGGAAAGAAAAAGAAAATAAAACAGAAACTTCAGTCCTACAACCACAAGGAACTGAATTCAGCCAATGAATGAAATTAGAAGAGGACCCAAAGCTCCAGGTAAAAATCCAGCCCCTGGTGAGACCTTGATTTCAGACTTATGAGACCCTGAAGAGAGAATCCAGCTGAACTCTTCCCAGACTTCTGACTTACAAAACTGTGAGATAATATACATTTGTGTTGCTTTAAGTTGCTGAATTTGCGATGCAGCAATAGAAAATCAAGGCATATATGTATTTTTAAAAATCTACAGGAAACACCCCATTCGATGACAAATACTGAAAACTTTCCCCTGAGATCAGAAATGCCCACTTTCACCATTTCTATTCAATACTGTCCTGGCTGCCCTAGCAAATGCAGCAAAACAAACAAAAAAGAAGTAAAAAGCATAGGATTAAAAACAAGTGGATAAAATTGCCATTATTTTACATGTTTACAGATTACATGACTGTGGACCTGAATTATTCAAAAGAATCTTCAACTTTTAGAATTGACAAATAAATGTAGCAAGGTTGCTGGATACGAGAAATGTCAAAATATAACAGTAGTTTTATTTTATTTTATACACTACACTAATTGTATTTTGTGGCTAGTAAGCAATAAAAAATAGAAAATAAAATTTTAACAATATTATTTACAATATCATGAACATAATCAAATACATACAAGAAATATAGTAAAAGATGTGTAAGATTTTTATACTAAAAACTACAAAAAATATTATGGAGACAAAAGAAAATTCTAAATAAATGTAGAGAAATACCCTGTTCATGAATTGGTTCAATGTAGTGAAGTTATCCAGTCCCTGTAGATTAATCTCTCACTCTCTCTGCCACGTGGGACTGCAGCAAGGAGACTTCCTACAGACCAGGGAGAGGGGCCTCATCAGACACCTGATCTGCCAGCCCCTTGATCTTGGACTTCCCAGCCTCCACAACTGTGAGAAATAAATTTCTGTTGTTTAAGCCACCTCTCTACAGTAATTTGTTAAAGTAGCCTGAGGTGACTGAGACAAGCAGGTTTTTATTCTTTTAAATAAAATAAGCAAGTGGTAGTTTAACTTGTTCATTTTTTCCTTTTATTCTCTGTGTTTTTGGTGTCATGTCCAAAAAAATTATTGCCTTAGATCAGTGTCAAAAAGAGTTTTTTCTATGTTTTCTTCTAGGAGTTTTACAGTTTTGGGCATTGCAATTAAGTCTTTAACGCATTTTAAGTTAATTTTTTGTTAGTGATGTAAGATAAATGTCAGTTTCACTTTTTTTCCATGTGGATACCCAGTTTTCCCAACACCATTTATTGAAGAAACTACCCTTTTCCTTTGTGTATTCTTGGTAACCTTGTCAAAGATTAGTTGACCATATATGGATGGGTTTATTTCTGGGCTTTCTATTCTGTTCCATTGGTCTCTGTGTCTATTTCTATGCCAGTTTCATGCTGATTCAATTACTATAGTTTTGTAATATGGTTTGAAAGTGGAAACTGTGATGTATCCAGCTTTGTCATTTTTTCTCAAGATTAATTTCTCTATTTGCGGTCTTTTGTTGGTCCTTATGAATTTTAGATTTTTTGTATTTCTGTGAAAAATACCATTGGAATTTTAACAGGGATTGCACAGAATGGGTAGATAGTATTCGGTGGTATGTGTATTTTAACAATATCAATTCTTTCAGTCCATACACACATGCTATCTTTCCATTTATGGTGTCTTCCTCAATTTCTTTCATCAATGTCTTAGAGTTTTCAGTGTACAGATATTTCACTTCCTTGGTTAAATTTATCCATAAGCATATTCTTCTTTTTGATGCTATAGTATATGGGAATTGTTTTCTTAGTTTCTATTTCAGAGGGTTCATTGTTCAGGTATAAAAGTAGAGCATATTTTTGTATATTGATTTTATATCCTGCAACTTTACAGAAATCATATATTAGTTCTAATAGTTTTTTGGTGGAATAGTTAGGGTTTTATACAGTAATAGATAAGGTAATGTCACCTACAAACAGAGAAAATCTAACTTCCTACTTTCCAGTTTGATGTCTTTAACAAAGGAAATAATTAACAAAACGCAAAAGCACAGAATCAAAGAAAATAATTGTAAACATATATCCAATAAAGGGTTAATATTCAAAATATGTAGGGAACTCATATAAATCAATAGCAAAAAATACATAGATGAATAACCCAATTAAAAATGGGCAAAGGACCTGAATATACATTTTTCCAAAGAAGACCAGCAGGTAAATGAAAAGGCACTCAATGATCAGTAATCGTCAGGGATATGGAAATCAAAGCCAGATGAGATATCACCTCACATCTGTTAGACTGGCTATCATCAAGAAGATAAGAGATAACAAGTGTTGGCAAATGTGGAGAAAATGGAGCCCTTGCGCACTGTTTATGGGAATTTAAATTAGTATTATGAAAAATATTATAGCCATTATGGGAAATAGTCTGAAGGCTACTCAAGAAACTGAAAACAGAACTACCAAATGATCCAGGAATCCCACTTCTGGGTACATATCCAAAGGAAATACAATCAATATCTCAATGATACTGCAGTATCCCATGTTTGTTGCAGCAGTATTCACAATAGTCAAGACTTGGAAACAATCTAAGTTTCAACTCACAGACAAACAGATGCAGAAAATGTATACACACACATACAACAGTAAAAAGAAGGCTCCACTGCCAGCGCTAAACGAAATAAACCAGACACAGAAAAACAAATACTGTAAGATCTCACTTATGTGTAGAGCCTAAAGAAATTGAGCTCAGAGAAACAGTGGGTACAGCAGTGGCTGCCAGGAGCTGGGGGTGGGGGGAAGTGGGGCAATGTTGGCCAAAGAGTATGAAAGTTCAGTTATAAGGCGCATACATTCTGGAGCCCTAATGTACAGCATGGTGACTGTAGTTCGTACTATATTGTATACTAAAAACTTGCTAAGAGAGTAAATCTTAAGTGTTTTGAAGCACACACCAAAAAACTGACAATTATGTGAGGTAATGATGGAGGTGATTGTGATGACCACTTCACAATGCCTACATATAGTAAATCATCCGTCTGTATTCCCTAAATATATGTACTGGTAGTTTTTATTTGTAAATTACACTTCAATAAAGCCAGGAAACAACAAAACAAATTGTTTTAAAATTCATGTGGGGGTGCAGTGGTCCCAGAACAGCCAAGAAAAGGTTACTGTGGCATCTCAGCTAAGTAAGAAAAGAATAATTTTTTAAATAAATAGTATGGTGTTCATTGACTATCACTCTACAAAAAATGTATCTTAATTCCTATCTTACGCTGTATACAAAATTTAATTGCAGATAAAATGTAGAAGTAAGTATGAATAATGAAACAATAAACCTTTAGAGAAAAGTTGCAGGAAAATATCTTCCTGAGTCAGGTGTAGAAATTTTTTTAAAGAATATGAAATATAAGCCATATGACATAAAGAAAAATATTTGTTAAATTAATCTATACTATAGTTAAAATTTTGTGTTTCTCAAATCTACAGTTTTTTAAAAACCTACAGAATGGAAGATATTTTCAATGTCTTCCATAAAAGAACTCATATCCCAAAATGAACTCATATCCTAAATATATTTAAAAAATAGACAAGTCATTTAGAAAAAAGAAGACTTCCAAATAAAAAAAATAATTTGAAAAGATTTGAACAAATACTTCACAGAAGTGGGTATTTGAATGGCCAATAAATTTGTGAAAAGATGTTAGAATCTATTTGTCACTAGGGAAGTTCAAATTAAAACTATCACACCCCCAGTAGGATGATTAAAATAAAAGTATCAGAAAGACCAAGTATTGGCAAACATATAGAATAACCAAAATTTTCATGTACTAATGATGAGTGTAAATTGGCACAACCATTTTGGAAAACTGTTTGGAAGCATTCACAATATCTGATTATATGCATATTCCATGATCCTGTATTTCCACTCCTAGATGTGTACCTAATGGAAATTAAAACATGTGTCCACTGAACACAAGTACTAGAACATTCCATAGCATCACTAGTCATAACAGCAAGCAATGAGAAAATGCCTCAATCTCCATCACAGTTGGAAGGAAATGGTGTTGATCACACAACAGAATACTACACAGCGCTGAGAGTGAATAGTCTACAGGGACATACACGAATGTGGATGAATCTCAGAAAAATAATTTTTAAAAGAGAAGCCAAACACATGAGGTCATGCTATATGACTCTATTTATACAAAAAGTACAAAACAGGCAAAACTGTTGCTGGCAGATATGAAGACAGTGGGTCCCCTTGGGGTGAAGGGACTGTTCTGGGGTGTGAAGCTGAGTGAGAGGTTTCTGGGTGCTGGTAATGTTCTATTTTAGGTGCTGGTTATTCAGCTGGGTTTTGTTTGTGGAAACTCATCAAACTATATAATCATATATGCATTTTCCTCAAGAAATAATTTATTCAATGAAAAGACAATTTAAAAACAAGCAACTCCCCCCCCAGAAAAAAAAAAAAGCCAACCCCTCGCAGGCAGTCCAGGTATCAAAAGCATCATAACCAGCCTAGATGGATGCTTCTAGCAGAAGGAGGCAGCTCATTCACACTGGGTGACAGGACCCCCTAGTGTTAAATTCTATCCAAAAGTAACTGCAGAAATGCGAATACAGGAAAAAATGTTTCAGCCTAATTAGTCATCAGAGAAATTCAAATTAAGTTAAGAAATATCATTTCTACTTATCAAGTTGGAAAGTTTTAAAGAACAAACTGACAGTAACCAGAGGGAAGGGGGAGGGGGATAATGGGGGAGGAGAAGGGAAAAGGAGGAACACGTATAAAGGACCCATGGACTAGGCCAAAGGGGGCTAGATTGGGGGTGGGAGGTGGGGGTGGGGGTAGCTCACCATTCCCACACCACTCCCACTTCACAAAAATGCTTTGGCCTCTGTTCTGCCAGTGAACTGGTTCCCAAAGCTGAAAACTTTCATCTCTCTCTCTCTCTCTCACTCTCCCCACCCCCCCCAATCAGCATAGTATAAACCCTCTATTTTACTACAAAAATTTGCCCAGAATTAGCGATTTGAGTACAGTCTCTGCTTTGCTCTTATTAGTTCAGGTCCTTTAAAATTATGCTTGAACAATAACCTCTTAAATTTTGTATGTGTGAGTGTGTGTGTGTGTTTATTTATTTTGGCCAGAAGTGTCTCCTTCCTGCAGTCCCTATGGTCAAACACTATTGCTGTGTAGGGAACCATATTTGAGTGGGTGGGACTGGGGTTGGTGGCAGGCATGTCCAATTGCCATGGGACCTCAAGCTGCAGTAAAGCCGAGCTACAAATGTTGATGTGGACCTTCAACTATACCTTCCAGATGAACCACAAGGACACTGATACCAAAGGTTGTTCAAAATCACTTGTAATTAAAGAGAAATTGTGAGCTGATTTTGTGAACGGGGAGGGTGGGTTTGGCAGGGACACAGTGGGGGGCATGTTAGAACAGCTGTTGCTCATTTGGTAGCCCCTCCTTCTCCCAGGGAGCCCAGGAGAAAGCTCGGGTTGCTCAGGCAGATTATTTCTGACTATTCATGAGTTGGTCACAATTATATACATGTCTGTTTTGAAGAAAGTTGCTCTTTGCAGGCTTCTACATCTGGTGATTTTTCATTAGTATAAAATAGATATTTTCTAATTATTATTAATATTCCTTAATAACATATTAATCACTAATGAGTATTAATAATAGCAACAATTATACTAAGTGTTATGATCATTGTAATTCATATTACCTATTCAGGGTTTTTTGAAGTTTTGTTTTATTTTATTTCATTTTATTTCATTTTATTTCATTTCATTTCATTTCATTTTATTTTATTTTATTTTATTTTATTTTATTTTATTTTATTTTATTTTATTTTATTTTATTTTATTTTATTTTATTTTATTTTATTTTACTGTTGTTCAAGTACAGTTGCCTCTATTCCCCCCCCACCACTCCACCCTGCCCCACCATCTCCACCTCCCACTTTTGATCCTACCCCCCTTTGGCTTTATCTATGAGTCCTTTATACATGTTCCTTGACGACCCTTCCCCTCCCCCCACCTCTGGTCACTGTCAGTTCGTTCTTTATTTCACTGTCTCTGGTTCTATTTTGCTCGCCTGTTTGTTTTGTTTAGGTTCCACTTAAAGGTGAGATCATATGGTATTTGTCTTTCCCCACCTGGCTTTTTTCACTTAGCATGATGCTCTCCAGTTCCATCCATGCTGTTGCGAAGTGTAGGATAGGAGTTCCTTCCTTTCTGCTGTGTAGTGTTCCATTGTGTAAATGTACCATATTTTTTTTTGATCCACTCATTTACTGGTGGGCACCTAGGTTGTTCATAGACTAGGGCTTATGGCCTTTTAGACAGGTTGAATCTGAAAAAAAAATCATTGTTTTCATATCAGTTTGAATATTTCAATGGCCAGTCCACAGTGTCTTTGGACATTAAAGAACCTAACTCGTTCAATCCAGCCACAGAAATGTAGCCGATGCATGAGTCCATTTATGTAGGTATATAAAAACAGGACAAACTCTTCTACAATGTGGTAAGTTGGGGGTGGTGGTCACAGCTGGAGCAGCAGTAACTGGAAAGGGGCAGGAAGTAGGGCAGGGCTTCTGGGCTGCCGAATGTTCTTCTTCCTCAGCATGGGTGTTGACTACACGCGTGAGTTCTGTTTGTAAAAGTCCACTGTGCTGTGTACTTCTGAGGGCACTTTTCTGCATCAACACTGCACTCCAATAAAAAGTAAAATAGGTCATTTCTGCATGCCAAAGGGCATGAAAATTTAGAAATTGTAATTTTATATAATTGTATTTGACTTTCACTCTAAAATTCTCCTTATTCACCACTGTTTCATTTGTACTAAGAAATGCTGGGTAGCTAGGACACAGTCATGATCCCCAAGCCCTTACTGGTCACCAGCCCATACCCTCACAACGGCAGTTCGACTCCTGCCAAGCTAGCCTTACTTTCCCAGTGGACTTCCACCTCCTTGGAAAAATAAAGTGCTAGGATTCAAGTAAACTGTGACTTGGATGAAGATATTCAGGAATGTCAATAGAGCCAGAGTGGCTAAAAGTCAGATTGCCTCATTTTGTGCTGGACTCCGTATCGAGGTTTGAATCCTGGCTCCACCATTCATTAAACAATTACAATGTGGAGCAATTTGCTTAACTTTAGTTTCCTCAGCAGTAACGTGCTAGTGGCAACCCTCACTGAGCTATTTGGGCGACTACACTTCATAACCTGGGCGAAATGTTGAGCACAATGTCTGGCACCCAAGTGCTCAGTCTTTATTTGTCCCACTCCTCTAGACCTCAGACTCAAAATGTGTGATGAATAGCATCTCGTTCCAAGGTGGGGTGGGCTTCCCACTCTTGTCCCTGCAAGGGTTCTAACCCCCAGGGACCCTTTTGAAGTTTCCCCCAAGTCTTGTAGAATATTTCCATCTCTCATCCTGCATCCCAAACTAGAAGAGGGATCTTACGATCTCCAAATATTTAAGCACTGTACAGATTGACTTGGGGATGTGTCCTCTGAAAGTAATTCTGGGGGAAGCAGCCCTCACACTAACATGTTCCAAGGCAGGTTCTGCCCCACACTGGTTCTGTGAGGTCCTAATCAAGGAAAGCCTTCTCTGACTAAATACATTTTTAGAACACGACTACCACCTCCGTCTCTTGGACATTCTCATGTGCATTGACATATAAAGGCTCTAAAAGATCCTGCAGTAAAGAAACTCACTGGACTTGATATCACATAGTATTTCTGCCATATATTTTATCACAGACCCTTGGTTAATATCTTGGAACTTGCATTCTTAGGAAAACAAGTTGGAAAGGGAGGAAGATGTCAGAAGCAACAATAAATAGTGCTACTGGAAACAGCCACCATTCCATTTTCAGAAATTCTCAGAAAAAGAATCTAAATGCTCTCTTGCTACTATTGACACAGTTAAATTCTCATTTTGCAAAGTGACATTGCCTGGCCGCATGAATGAGGTCTTGCAGACTCAGGGACCTGTGCACGCTGATGGCCTGTTTGTAAAACACTTCATGTACTTATTAAGAACAAATAGCTTGATTTCGGTTTTCAGAAGAAAGTTGTCTTCATTCAAAATAGATCATTGAACTTCATTCTACATTAATATCTTTTCTCCTTTCACTGTCTTTTTGTGGTGATCTACGCTAGAATCTGTTCCCACAGGTTTAGGAAGAAAAAAAAAATCCTCCACTCCGCCAGCACCCCCCTTCCCCTTTGCCTCCCAATGCCCCCGAGCAGCTGGTAGGGTTTATTGCTCTTTCCCCACATTGGCTTCGTTCTATACATGGAGTAA
The DNA here is from genome assembly GCA_039655065.1 of Glossophaga mutica. Taxonomy (NCBI): domain Eukaryota; kingdom Metazoa; phylum Chordata; class Mammalia; order Chiroptera; family Phyllostomidae; genus Glossophaga; species Glossophaga mutica. The sequence goes on along the minus strand of CM077304.1, from coordinate 14,620,287 downwards.
GATTGATTATCCTCATTCTCAAACGTGCAGATCCAGCATGTGTCTTTGTCCTGTTTCCCCCACAGTGAACTGGCATCAAAGGTACTCGGTAAAGAGGCGGCACCTTTTGGGCCATGAGCAGTGAAGGCAACATTGTGGAGCAGGTGGGCAGGGGCCACACCACCACCCACGGTCCTGACCATCCTGTACCTTGAGCTCAGTATCTGCCAGGGCAGGCTGCTGCCCCGCCAGACCACGCCAGGCAAGGAGCACCCAAGTCCAAACCTCCTGCAGGGCCTGCTTTGCAAGACTGGCCAGGGGCGAGCTGTAAGGATAGCTAAAATGGCCTTTCGTTCATTCAAAGACACCTTCAGTTACAAGTCTGAGGCTGCACTGATGTTCAAATGGATGTGCCTCTGTGTGTGTGTACACACGTAGGCAGACAGCGTCTGCCTGAGTGATCCTAAAGACAAGTTGCACAAAGTTGGCATATTAGGAAATTCTCACCAGGCTGTCATATTTTGTTTCTCCAGTTTGGTTGAAATAAACACTCAGAGTCCCCACAGTATTGAACTACTACTCCAGAGCCAGCCAAGACTTGGAACAAGAAGAGAGTTGAACGAACCAGCATGGAGGCAACCCGGGGGCAGTAATTGTTCTTAGCAGCATGCTGCTTCTCTGCTCAGCATCTGAACAAGTTAATTTGGAAACGTGGCCTTCTAGACAGAAATGGCACACATCTCAGCATCCTGTGGATTCATGGGGAGAGATGCCCTTTCACCAGGTACCAGCAGTACATTATATTTGCAATCCATTTCTATGCAAGGGGAAAAAATTTCTTCTCTTCTCTAGAAGCCACTTTTTTTTTTTGCTCGATGGCACCATTTAACACCACTTGCCCAAACTCAGAGTCCCTTTTGCTCACACCTGTGTCTGGAAACCAGGGGAGAATTTTCCTAATCGAACCAGGAGCTGTTTAATTAAATATAAATTCACATAAAGAGGTTTGTTCATGGCCAATCCTGGACTTCAAGGAACTGATCTCAGCAGCATCTAAATCAGACAAATTGGCTAAATTGATCCTGCTTCAGAGAAAGGATGCTTCATCTAAAGGCCAATCAGGGGCAGATTGAGGTGTGCTGTGAGACGCGGAGAAGGAATCAGGCAGTCCACAGTTTCTGGGGTGGGAGTTAGACTTCCAGCTGCAAAAACACCTCTGCTTCATGTCGGCTTTGTTACCCCCTGAACACCAGAGCTGTTGAATCGTGGCTCCGGGACTGCCCTTTCTTCTGAGCACAGGGATAGATGGCAGTAGGCTCAGCAAGGGAGAGCCGGAGAAATTCGACCTCGACATTGTCTTTTGTTTTGTCCACAGCTTTGCCAATCTGCATTTGACCCTCCATCATCAATTGATGAGACACCACGAGCAGAGAGGCCCTGCTATGTTTCCGGCACTGAGCTAGGTGTTTTATAAAATTATTTTTCAGACCATGGATGTAAAAAGTCAGCTATAAAGTATAGTGCCCAAGGATTAACTATGTGATTTGGGGCAAGTTACTTAAGCTCCCTGATCCTCAGTTTTCCCATTCATAAAATTAAGATAGTGAAAGTGCCCATTCCTTAGAATCATGGAGAAAATTAAATATGACAGCGCTAAAAAAACACTTTATACAGCTGTTATGACTCTTCTTCCCATTTTACAGATGGGGAAAGAGACTCAGAGAAGTTGGCTTATCTCAGACATCACTGCTTGTAAGTCACAAAGTTGAGGGGCCCCAGCTAGATTTACTGGACACCAAAGTCCATGTACCTTCTGCCATGTCGTGTAGCCATGATGAAAAGTATGGTAATCCCTGTGGTATGTTCTCTGTGCTAATATCTATAAAGAAAAACAAAGATATCTAAAACATTACTTCTCTTCTCAAAAGCAGTCCAGACAATGAGCACTAATGTTTAGCTCTGACCATAAGCAAAATAAATGTCCACTTAGACTCCATGTCACCACAGACATTGACAATATTATTTCTATCTCCATATGACTCCACACAACTAGCCTGGAGTCTTGGGAACACTGAGTAGTCACTTCCTGCTCTGCTACCATGGCTGTTTGCATATACCTTAGAACTTCACCTCCCATTTCATAGAAGCTGTCCATTTATACTCTTTTTTCCTCTGGAAAGCAGCTTCTTGAATGCAAGTCCTATGACAAGATCATATTTGAATTTCCTGCACCTGGCACAGTCTTAAATATGGTAAGTGCTGAGCAAACAAATACAGGATGAATGAATGAATAAATGAATGAAGTACATTCCTTTACCTTCCACAGAAGGGTTAGACACTGCTTGCATAACTCCTTTCTAGGTCCAGAGTGGTATCAGTATAAGTAGACATTGTCTTAAAAAATTTACATATCATATTGATATCTTCCATATATAGATGCTTTCATATATAAATGGGTTATGTCCCAATAAACCCATTGTAAGTTAATATATTATGAGTCAAAAATGCATTTAATAGTCCTAACCTACCAAACATCATAGCTTAGCCTAACCTACTTTTCAGGGTGCTGAGAACACTTGCATTAGCTTCTAGCCGGGCAATTATCTGGAGTTTCATCTCAAGTCTCATTGCCTTTCTCTTCTCACCAAAAGCAAGATACACAGAGGGGCATTTTGTAGACTTGATGGGGTGCAAAAACACAGGACACAGTATCCCCAAACACTGGCAACACAATACACTGTAGAATATTCATTTTCCACCCTCTTGGCAGGCTGGGAGCTGGAGCCACCGCCATTGTCCAGCACCATGAGAGAGTATCATACTGCGTACAGCTAGCCTGGGAAAAGGTCAAAATTGAATGTGTGGTTTCTGTTGAATGCACATTGCTTTCACACCATCATAAAGTTGAAAAATCATTAAGTTGAACCATCGAAAGTTGGGGACCATCTGTACTCATATTTTCATGCTCGCACATTTTTTTGTGTGTCATTTTTGTCAGCCTTTTTTTCCCATCCAGATTCTAAGCTCTTGGAGAGAGTTAACCATTCATTTACTCCATACAGCTTCCTGCACAGGAATAGACTTACATTGAGTTATACGGAGTTGAATTATTGATTTAGTAGGACAGACTAAATAAATTGGCAGGTAACATGAATCTATGAATATACTCCCAGGTGTGGAACAATAAGGTACTAAGATGACATAGGCTCAGAGTTAAGGTAGTTTGGGGTAATGGGACCCATGAAACTTAGGACAAGTGTCTCAAGACAAAGCCAGTAAGGTTTACCACACATGCATATAATCCAGTGCATTTTCTTCATGTGAAATATACTTGTGCGGTGAGGGAGAGGGTTGCAAGTGTATGTCAAGGGTAACGACAGGTCTAAAAGGTGTGAAAGAGGCGTATGGAAACAAACAGTAGATAGAGCCTCAAACTCATATAATGTAGCCAATGAATGGACTATTTCCTTCCTGTCTTTCATTAACAAAAGCTATCTTTAAAAAACCACATAGAAATAAAGAACAAACTGATGGTAACCAGAGGGGAGGAAGATAACAGGGAAGAAAAGGGGAAGGTCCGTCAAGGAACACGTATAAAGGACCCATGGACAAAGCCAAAGGTGGGTAGGATTGAGGGTTAGAGGTGGGGGTGGATAGGGTAGGGGAGAATGGTGGTGGGGGGGAATGGAGACAACTGCACTTGAACAACAATTAAAAAACACATAGATTAGTAACAGCTGGGGACTTAGCAGTGCTAAGGCCATCAGATCACTGCCTATAAGGAGCTTATTCTCTGAAGAAGTCACACAGCACTGTGGTCAGGAACATGGGCCCTGCAGCCAGCCTTCCTAGGTTTGAACCCTAGCTCCACAAGAAGTTGACTCTGAGTCCTTGCAAAAGAAGTGTAAATGCCTCTGTGCCTCAGTTTCCTCAACTGTACAGTGAAAAAACAAAGATGGGTTTCACAAGTTGGTTAATTCTGAATATTTTATATTATATAGGGAGAACTTAGCAACATTCCTGTCAAAAGATATTAGCTATTATTGCTATTAAATAAAAGAAAGGTTCTTAGCTTCAAGAATCAGAGACTCTAATAAACTTTTTGGGTATTTTATCTCATTCTACCTGACTCACAAAAACCCAATGAAACAGGTATTAGTACCCCCTCTTTATGAATACAAAGATTTAGAGAATTTAAAATAATTATGGTCCCCTAATAAATGAAGTCAGGATCTGATCCAAGTCTATTCATTCCCCAAGGTCATGCTCTTTCAGCTCTTCGATCTTATTTACTAAACCCTTCAATTCAAAGGCAATAGAGACTTCTTCCATTTTTAAGATTCTCACCTGAGATGAATGGAGAGATTTCATTTTATACTTTTCCTTTTCTTTCTTCTCAAACTGTCTTCAATCTATCTCTTATATCCATTTGATTTAGTTTTATGTTGGTGATGGGTAAATTTTCCCTTCTCAACGTGCTCTTAATTTCTTGGGGCAAAGTTTCATATGTTGATTTGTTTCTTTCAATTGCTTTTTAGGTGAAGAGCTCAGGACATAGGTTTGTGCTCATTAATGGCTCAGGAAATTGGCCATTATTACTATTACTTTGTCTTTCTGACTCTTTAAAAACCTCTACCTGAGCAATGTTTTGGTATTTCTAGTTCTAAAATAGATTTCTCCCTTTTGTTCCCCAAATGAAATGAATTGCCTGGGTATCACGTTACACCTCTGGTTTGACAGGTCACTCTGCCCCAATAGTATTGGTGGTGCAATCGTGGTCATTTCCGCATGCAAATCCTTTCAGGTGTATGTCCTGACCTGCTCCAACTTGGTCTACTTCCAGACTCCACAGAACTCTGGGCTCAAGTCAGCGTCACCAAGGCCCCTTTTCAAAGAGAATCACATCCGGTAAGAAATTAGAAGTTTTATCTCCACCAGTACATCATGCATATACTGCCTGGAGAATAACTGGAAAATCCTGTGTGCCCCCAAATGGAGGCTTCTCTCATTAGTCCTCTCTACACTAGCTTAGGCCAGAAACCTCCAGCCTCTGATTTGTACACTAGTCATCTCTGGAAGCTGAGTCCTGTCTTGAACCCTCCAATGCCCTGATAAATTTCTGGCTCGTGCAGCTTCCCCAGGCTGAGACCCTAGCCACTCGCTGGGTTCCTGCTTCCATCCAATGAATTCCTTTGGAACAATTATGCTGCCCCTTACCCACTATGGCCCAAAATCTCCTGTTGCACTTTTTCTACCCACTGGATGAGATTTTGAAATTTCATTTCCATAATCATTTAGTAAGTGTCATCTCTGGCCTTAAGCACCGAAGAGCATAAAATAATAAATTAAATTTATTCTTGAGGAAATTTGAGTCACGGACAAGCCAACAGTAAGTGAAAAAAATATGTTATAAGTGGAGATTTAAAAAAATAAGCTAAAAACACATCTGTTTAATCATCTAATCAGGGACTGAAAACTAGGTCATTAGGGCCAAAGGTTGCCTTTGTGAGTAAAGTTTGACTGCAGCTGAGTCACACATTTCTTTACACATAACCTACGGCTGCTTGCACGGCAGAGTTGAGTAGTTGTAACAAAAACTCTAAGGCCCAAAGGGCCAAAAGCATTTACTATCTAACTCTTTAATTTAAAAAGTTGGTAGATCCTTATCTAATCAATTTATTTGTTTAGCTACCAAGCAAGTAAATATTGTTATAATTCTCTTCAAGATGATGGTACACATATTAAAACACACCTACATAATATTTATCTATTGATATCTTTCTATACCATGAATATGTGATATTCTGTCTTCCAGATATTTATAATACTTTTAATTGAATTATAGCATGCATGATTGAGAGGGGGAAGGATAAAGCTCTATGAAATACTATATTGGGAATATACTTAAGTAATCACTACCTAGGCCAAATGGTAGAATATTACTAGCAAAGATCCCTAGAAATACTAACAATACAAGTACACATTTTTATACACCCTCCATCTTAATTCAAAAGTATGTTTTCAATATTCATCTTTGCTATTGAATTTAATAGTAGTTTGTTTATTTTTGAGATGTCATTATATTAACATTTCACAAATTATTTTAGATTTGGTGCACATTTTGGTGCTATTATAACTATCACTGTTATAAACACGCTTGCATATATAGAATTAATCCTCTTACTTTGTTCATCTTTGAGGCTGAGGTTATAAAATATCATTTTCTCCCTTTTTTCTTAATAGTAATGAATTATGTTCACAGCCTTTTTAATACTGAATGCATTCTTGAAATAAATTTAATTTCGTCATAATGTAAAAGAAAAATGAGCTAAAAACAAAAAGAAGAATTTAATTCACAAAGCTCCCTGAGGGCTGAGTGCATACATGTGTGAGAGAGAATATGCACCTTCTCATGAACAGCTTTCTCATACAATGGAATTCTAAATAATCTCCATATTTTAAGTTGTTTCCATGTTCACATGTACGTATAGGGAACCGTTCCGTGTGGCCTGGTGAATGTAGCCCAGCCCCTGATTGGAAAAACCAGTTTTTTATTTCTTTGTAGATGGTACATGGGATTGGGGAGTGTCCCTGACTGAGTGAGCTGGTGGGGCAGGGGTGACAAAGGAAGCCCAGTGTAAGGTACGCTGAACGGTTAAATTGGTGGGGAAAACTCAGAAAAGAAATGTGAAAGGCTGGTGGCTCCGTGTTGAGCTCTACAGGACCATGACATAAGGGAAGTGCTTGTGTGGATGACCAGAATGACTTATCACAATGTAGGGCTCATGACAGGGAAGAAGGAAGAGTCCAGAGCTGAAGATCAAGTCTAGTCTGTTTCTCAAAATGTACATCATTCATTTATTTCTTTATTAATTGCCCAAATTTAAGGCAGGAAGGAGGCTACTGAAATTTATAAATAAGATAACTGTCCTGTCTTCAAGGATGTTCCAATCTGTGGTTGCAGGAAAAACAAAAGTAATATCAATAATAAAAAAGAACCAACAAAAGTAATGTCCTTGGAACAAAGGGCAACAATCAGCTTCGAATAATGTAGTGACCGATACAATCTTTAACTCCTAATCTTGCAAGGGGTATCAAGAGCTCATGCAGTCTTACCATCATAATTTTCTTGAACACGTGATTGGGAAGCTTAAAGCCACCTGAGGAAACCTTTGCTTTTGTGGCACTTACTACCATGGAGAAATAAATCTTCAAAAAAAAAAAACTAGGAATGCCTCCTTAACAACAACAACAAAAAAACTACACTCATCAATTGTTGAGCATTTACTGGCTTTTAGTTATTGTGTCTAGTGCTTCATTTACATTATCTAATCTCACTACCCTAACAAATCTATAAGGTAACTATTATTATTCCCATTTCATAGATGTAGAAACTCATAATTTAAGTACGTTGCCAAAGTTCACACAGGCAATGACAGAGCCTATGCTTAGATTCAGAATCAAAACAGACTACATTTTTAATGATGGCATTTCAGAAGTAAGAATGAAAAGACCAGTAATTGTAGATCAAACTGTGCCTTAAAGAACAAGGCTCAAGGTTAACTTGAGTACCATGTGACAAATCCTAGTCTACATATTTTACAGCAGTAATAACATAATTCTACAAGCAACTCATGAGTCAGAAACCAGCATCAACACCCCCACTTTCCAGATGAGGAAGGGTGGCAGAGGGATTAAGTACTTTCCCAAGATCGCACAGCTAGTAGGTGACAGAGACAGGATTCAACCTCCGAAAGTCTGTTTCCAAAACTGATTCCAACCACCAGTGAACATCCCCTCTCAAACCTATCATCACCATGCCCTTATTATATGAAATGTTAAAGGGACTTATCTAAGAAAAAGAAGATAAAAATATGACAGTGAAAAGACAGCAAACTCACAGCTATTAAGAACCACACCTAAAACAAAAGCAAACTAAGCAAACAGCTAGAACAGGAACAGAACCACAGAAATGGAGATCATATGGAGGGTTAGCAACAGGGGCGTGGGAGGAGGAGAGAGGGGGAAAAGGTACAGAGAATGAGTAGCATAGACGGTAGGTAGAAAACAGACAGGGGGAGGGCAAGAATAGTATGGGAAATGTAGAAGCTAAAGAACTTATGACACATGGACATGAACTAAAGGGGGGAATGTGGGTGGGAGAGGGTGTGTAGGGTGGAGGGGATTGATGGGGGAGAAATGGGACAACTGTAATAGCATAATCAATAAAATATATATTAAAAAAAAGAACGATGTTCAAATGCTTTAATAAACTTGAGCACCAACTGATAAACAAAGTATGCCAAAATATGATTCTTTTTTCCATCTTAATATGGAAAAGTAGATTTAATTTTTTTTCAAAGTATTTTCTATCCATTTACAAGGATATTAATAAATTCAATGACTAGTTATGAGAAAGTGTTGTAAGATCTCACCAAGTGATATCGAGAGTTCACAGAACCTTGAATTTACTGAGTGAACCAACATGACATATGCATTGTTTTTATTGATAGTTGTTTTATGTATCCAATGAAAAGGGAATTCATCAGTTGAGTCTGTCCTGGAATACCTTATCAGAAAGAGGCCACGTATGACCATGTATGATCATGTTTATGAGTTGACTCTGTCCTGGAATACCTTATCAGAGAGAGGCCTTGCTTATCAGTTGACTCTGCCCTAGAGTACCTTTTCAGTGCTGATCTCTGGCAAGGTGACCGGGCACCATGACCCAAGCCAAGTGGATGATTAAGTCAGCTGGTTAATAAATACATATTGAGACTCCAGGCAGGATAAAGCAGCCAGGTAACTACAGTGAGCTAATTTTCCCATCATGAAACTTTGACCACCTCAGATCAGCATACTGGACACGGATCCTCTATTGAGACCACTTAATTCACTCACCACCACTCCACATGCCAACGCTTCACATCCTGTAGCTTCACCAACCACGGTGGCACTTCCTTTGCTCTACACCCTTCTGTCATCCTGTATTTCCCCCCACCTCATTCACTTAGTGCCACCTCTTGGACACACTGGCTGACAGTTTCACTGTTTGCTCCCCTCCTGGGTAATACACTCTTGGGAACCCAGTAAATATTTTCAAATATACGTTGTACAAAAGTTGGTTGATGCCACATGTTTTAGAGTTAGAATACCCACACTCATAGCCTTATCTCTGTGATTTACTTGTGACCTAGGGTAAGTTGCTCAGTGTCTCTAAGCCTCACTTTCTCATCTTTAAAATGGAGAAAACAATTTAGGTCTGTCGTGTCAAAGAGATAACAGTGCACAGAGTGGTTTAGCAGAGTGCCTGGCACACAGGAAATGCTCAACAATTAATGAGGCCACAGCTTATATGTCTGACCCCAGTCTATGGCTTTACATGTGTTATTTAACTCTTGGAACAACTTTTTGTGGCATCATTATCATCCTCATTTTGCAATGAAGAAACTGAGGCACAGAGAAGTGTATAGCATGCTCAAGATTTTGAAGCCAGTAATGCAGAACTAGGATTTGAAGCCAAATCCTAGTTCTGGCCCCAGAATCTGGCCTCTTAGCCCCCAGAATGCACTGGGTCACAACAGTCTAGCCTGGTAACCACATGGGAATATTACATGCAACTATTTTAGGACTTAGATGCCGATAAGAAACTGCCACTATTTACTTTGGAAAATGATGTCTCTTTCAGTAATGACTATTCAGCCCCTACCCTTGGGGTGGAAACAGTGAGGCTTCCTTTCTAAGGGCAGCTGAGGTCCAGTGGCAGCTACACTTCAGGCCAGGGGTAGGTAGGTACAAGACTCCACCCCCAGCCTTGCCCCTTGCTTTTAAATAACTCATCATTCAACAATTTGCAGGAACATATCCTGAGCTGTACAGAGTAACCTCCTATTGGAACAGCAGTGTCTGAACTATAACTTTTAAGTAAAGGCAAAGGGCAGACACACTGCTATAAAGAACGGCTGGATGGGCTTTCCCACATTGCTTCCCAGTAGAATGAGGACTTCCAGGGGGGAAACGAGTATGGTGTCTGGTCTCTAGGAAAATCAAGTCGCATAATGTCAGCTTCAGACACAACGTACCCCGATGTCTGCTGAGATGTCTTCGTGCTTGAGGTAACATCTGTCTCCACAAAGAAACAAGATGCTCTCCACAATCAAAAACAGAGCAGGGCTTTTTTTTTTAACCAAAAGTCCTCCCCAAACTGCAAAATCTACCTACAGCTGTGAAATGGAAAGCCAGCCCCTGTCCCTGCCATTACACTTCCTGACTCCCATTTTCCGAAGGGCTGAAGGAAGCTAAGCCCCACCATGGAGTTAAAATTGCCTGAATAGTTTTGGAAGACAAAGCCTGAAAAACAAGCACTTCCAAAAAGGGAAAGAAACAGCTTTCAAATCACAGAACCGCCACGAGGAGACTTCTAGAGACACACTCAGAAACTCTACTGAAAATCTGACTTTCTTGTACAAGCCATCAGATAATAAGACTTCTTTAAGAAGCACAGAATAGTTAAATTCATCCCCATAATTTAATTGTACAGGTTATTAAAGATCAGTTTGCCTCCCTTCTTTCTCCGGCGCTGCTTCTGTGTATTAAATTCAGACTAATCAAATTGGGGATTCCAAGAGTACTGTATTAGTCATCCCCATCCCTTTTAATTTGCTTAATGGTATCCTCTGTGTGTGTGTGTGTGTGTGTGTGTGTGTGTGTGTGTGTGTTCTGATGGGCTGTACATTGCTTAGCCTCACCGTGACATGTAAATAAAGACTGGATAGGGAAACTTTTGCAAAAAAGAATAAAGCGTGCCTCCATTCTAAAGTTACATTTGATGTTTGAGTAATTCATGGGACGTGTCCTGCAAGCCACGGTGCTTATTATTTCTGCTTAGTGGTCTGCAGACACAGGAGAAGAGAGAGGGTGAAGAAAGGAAGGAAGGAAGAAAGAAAGGGAGTCTGAATTTACACTCACCGCTTCAAAAGCCCTTTTGTACTCAGCCAACTTCTCCTGGCTGAAGATGCAGTATTTGCCAAGAAGTCGCCTGCAAGAAAGCACACAACACAGCAAAAGTACAAAATGGTCCATTAAAGGGCTCCTTTTCTGCCCACCCCACCTTCTTTTAATAATTTTTCTTTTACATGAAAGACATATTTCTAGTAAGTGGCACTTGGAGCTAGACAATGCTGACCAGGATTAGAAAACATTCACCTCGTTAGTGAAGTTTGGAGCCTGATTGGGCTGTTTGGGTCTATTGTCTTTTCACCTGGCCCTGGCCACCAAGTCCCCAGGAATTGAGAATAGGGGTTATTTAGCATGTAGAACCCGTCGGGAGAGTGAGCTTCTCCGAGCGGTGGTCTGAGCGAGTGAGAATGGCTGTCTTGTTTGGGTTGTTGTTTTTAGCTGCTCTTACACATTCAGACTTTCTGTCCATTCAGCCAGAGAGGCCACGTGTCCAAAACCTGAAAGGGGCTCGTGCTGTAGAATAACTTGGTTAAACTTGCTTTTTTTTTTCCCATGTAGGATTTTCCATGTGGACCATATTTTTCTCTGGCCAGTTTAAGGATTCTTCTCAAATGTGAATGTTTTAAACTGTTGGTATTTTCACATGGATGTTAAAACACCAGCATAGGTTGGGGAGGGGGAGAAAGTAGAAATAAACAAAGAGGGATCAGTAACTTCTTCCATCACAGGCTGTGTGGACACCTGCTGAAATGTTACAAGTCTAGTGAAATGACTGGCTGAATGTTTTGGTCTCTGTGATGCCAACTGGCCGACTTTCCCAATGAACTGACCAGTTGTTTTGGCATTTTTCAGGAACAACTCCGGTGCAATCTGAATTATTTAGAAGTAATTATCCCATTGGTAGCTTCTCAAGGCCTGTGTTTTCTTTCTATTTCCTTCCTGGGCACCTGCTTTTTAAAATCCACTTTAATACTAATTAATACCCCCAACCTGGGAAGGGTAGCTCAGCTTACTTCAACAAATATTTTATTGAACATGTGTCGTGTGCCAAACATTCCAATAGCTGCTAGAGATAGGAGAAAGAGAAGTGGTTGCTGTCATCAACAGTTTTGGATTTTAATGTGAGATGCACATGATTTCAAAGCAGTGGTACTAAAAGAAACTCAGAGTGGTTTGGGACCACTGGGGAAAGCCTTTAGCATGGTTTGGGGCTGTCAAGAATGGCTTTTCAAGGCGATGAAGACTGGGCTGAGTTTTAAGGGACCCAGTGGAATAAGCCAGTTAACAAAGAATGAGAAAAGGACCTGGGAAGCGGGAACCAACCCCACAAGGAAAGGCAAAGAAGTGTGTACTCGGTGGGTCAGGCAGTGTAGTACACCCGGAGCATCAAATGTGAGGACAGAAAAAGAGGAAGAGGACATGTGGAGAAACAGGATCTGGAAGCAAACTGCGGAGGGTCTAGCCACCACGAGAGCATCTGCACTTCACCTTGAGGGCCTCAGGGAACCCCTGAAAGGTTGAAGCAGGGGTAGGCCGGGACCAAATCTGAATTCAGTTAGATATTTGTGTAAAAACATGTGAAGACTGGAGATGAGAGACTGGTTAGTGAACTACTGCAACCATTCAGAGAAGAAAGAACGACATTCAGAATGAGGGATTGGGTGGTAAGCTTGTGGAGGAAGATTCATATCCTTAAAATGCATGGCAGGGAAAGTTCATAGGGTCAGGAGAAGAGCAGGGCCAGGACGATGCTCAGATTCGTGGTGTAGGTCGGTGGCAGGGAGGTGAGGTGGACAGGGAATGTGTTGAGTTCGATGCCCACTGGCACAGTTGGTGGAGGGCCATCAGGCAAGAAACCAGTGAGCTCCCCAAAGCCTTTGGCTTAAACTGCGTATCCCCAATGCAGCCAACATCTCCCCCAAGAGAGTGAAAATTTCTTCCTGGCAGGAAAGGGGCCAAAAACACTTAAATATTACAATGGTCTGTGGCTCTTCAAGGGCCTCAGTACACAAAAATATTTCTAGTATATCTGTGGTATTAAAATTTCATGGTGGGAGGGGAAGAGAAAATAGGGAAGTAGGAAAAAATAACTTAAAAAGCGCCTCAGAGGGGCCAATAATGAACCATAGGCTGAGGAATACTGACTTAAACTATGTTTTTATCAAAGAGTGTTAAAAGCTGAAAGGGAATTGGCTTCATTGACTGACATGGAATTTGGAGGAGGGACTGAATTGGAGAAAAAGCACCAGGCACAGCTTAATAGGGTCTTCTGTGTCGAACAAGTAAGTTTGCTTCCTAAAATGCAGCTTTGGGACTCCCGCCTCCTACGGTACTGATTCAGACACCACATGATCAGGGCCCAGGAATCTGCATTTTAAAGAAATTGGCCAATTGCTTCTTTCTCCCTGTCCTAACCAACAAAAAAATCCACGAACCTGAGATTAGATTAGGAGGCAATATCCTAATGGTGGGTGTGAAATCAAAAAGATAAGAAGAAACACGAAAGCACCAGCATACCATAAGTGGAATTTGGGAGCATGGGTCTCTCTTTCTAAATTTTAGAATGACTACCAGCAATACACCGAAAACAAGTGTTGGTGATCGTGCGGAGAAAAGGGAACACTAATGCACCATTGGCGGGAATGCAGATTGATCCAGCCTCTGTGGAAAACAGTAGGAAATATAATTAAAAATGGAACTCCTTTTGACCCAGTGATTCCACTTCTAGAAATATACCCCAGTGATCCCGAAACACCAACACAAAAAATACACGCACCCTATGTTTATGCATCCCTATTGCTATTTACAATGGCCAAGATTTGAGAAACAGCCTAAGTACCTATCGGTAGATGAGTGAATAAAAAGGCTGTGGTACATTTACATCATGGAATACTATGCAGCAGTAAAAAAGGATGCAACTTACATTTTGCAACAGCATGGCTGAACCTGGACAAAATTATGTTAAGTGAATTGAGCCAGTCAGTGAAAGAAAGATACCACATGATCTCACTGATATGTGGAATCCAATGGACACAATAAACTAGCAAACAATATAGTAACAGAAGCTTATATACGGAGAACAAACTGACAACTGCTGAAAAGGTGGGAGGTGGGGGATGGGATGAAAGGTGGTGAAGAGATGAACCCCAAAAAACATAGGTGCACAGCCTACGGACACGGACAACACTGTGGGGATTGGCTTGGGGTGAGATGAGGATAGGGTTGGGTAAAGGAGGGGAAGGGGAGAAAAATGGGAATAACTGTAACAGTTTAAACAATAAAAATCAATAAATCTTAGAATAGACACCATATCACTTGCTGTAAACAAGAAAGACAGAGGTGGTGCAAGCTCAGGAAATGTTCCTGTAGTCATTTCAGCTTGAGGCATCAGTGGCCTGTGTAAACTGGAGAGAAAGCATCCGCGGGCAGACATCGGTCCTCCTGGAGGCTCCAGCCAGGTGCGTTCCCCAGGAACAACGACAGTGATCGCACGATCTTTTTCATTCACCCAGAAAACTCTACTCTGTGTCAGGCATTGCCTAAACTCTGCAGCTGCATACTTTTCACCGAAAACTCATCAAAGAAATAGCATTTATGGAGATTGCCTAAAAGACATTCAATGAATGAATCCACCTATCTAGCCCTCAAGGAAGCTAAACTGTTATATCTTGTACCCCTACCACCCCTCACTCCACAGGTGGGTAGAGGAGAGCTAAGGCACATTTAGGAAAATGCTACTGTGGCATTAGGAGATGCCCCTTCCATTTTGTTACCATATCAACCAGATGCTGTTGAGTGTGTTCATTACATTGCCCAGAACACTCTTCTGGTGGTTACTTCTGTTAGGTAATTAGTATAGGAGGTTCCTCTCCTATTATTATTTTGTTTTAATTATCATGGACACTGAGAATTACATGGCTGATCTGTTTTCCTCTTTGGGCTGCTAAAAAAGCGAAAGCCAGGCTTGCTCACCACCAATACAGCAAGTAGAGAGGACCCAAACTATATGTCTTTATTAGCCTTGTTCTTACTTCCACTTTATGTCCTTACATAATAAAACAAGCCAGAGCCCCCTGCATTGATGGGTCTTTAAGGGACTTGTAAATGAGTTTAAGACATAATGTTATCTGGAAGTTACCAGCTGAGCAGGGATTAGTTATCTGATTCCCCCATCCTACTTTAAGGCAAAGCTGCAAAGAAACCGATATGAAATAGGTACATTCTGAAGAAAATAGCATGGGAAGGGGCAGGGCCAGATTGGTTAGGTCAAGGGACCATATTCTACTCAGTTCTACACATGTTATATAGCATTGAGTGGTGTAGAGATGCTCAAAGGTGGTATTGGGGTCAGAAATAATTGCTAATGAGGGTTTTGACACTAGCACACTAACTTCTAGGGGTTTTACTACCACCTTCCTTTTCTTTTTTTAACTGGAATTGGTTCAGATGAAGCTGTAACAAATAATCCAGAAAGATGCCCTGTAACTTTTATCCAGTTTTCCCCAATAGCAACATTTGGTAAAATAATATAATTGGTATTATTATTGACACCAGGATATTGACAAGGATATAATGCACTGAATCTTATTCACACTTCCTATTTTTAAAAATTAGTATTTGCATAGTATAATATTTATTTCCTGCTTTTTATAAAGCAATGCTTTTTGTAAATTCATGCTTGCATGCATGGTAGATTTTCATCCTTTTAACTTCAACCTACTTATGTTGTTGAATTTGAAATGAGCATGCTGTAATCAGCATACAGTTGTCAAATCCTCTTCTGAAAGATAGAGCAAACTTTGGGGTAAGGGCACTGGAGAACAGGGTTCCGTGCTCAGAGGTACGGATGAGGGTGGGGGCAGATCAATCTGGATAAGAGACACAAAGAGAGCCTGTGGTAGACTGTTTTTCTCTCAGGTTACGCTCCCCTGAAAGCAGGTCCCAAGTCAAAGACTTGGGAGCAGGTGATTACAGAAAACATAGGTATCACAGACTGAAGTCTGTCCCCAAATTTATAAGTTGAAGTCTTGACCCCTTGTACATCAGAATATGACTGTATGCGAAGATGGGGCCTTTAAAGAGGTAATTAAGGTAAGGTGAGGTCAGAAGTGAGAGCTTAATCCAATACAATGGGTGTCCTCATAAGAAGAAGACATTAAACACAGACATGTGTGTGCACAGAGGAAGTTACATATGAAGACACAGCGAGAAGGCAGCCATCTGTAAGCCAAGGGGAGAGACCTTATGTGACTCCAACCCTGCCACCCCTTAATCTCAGGCTTCCACCCTTCAAAAGTGTACGATAATGCATTTCTGTTGTTTATGCTCCCAGTCCGTAGTACTTCGTTACGGTAGTCCTAGGAAACTAAGACAGTGAGTAAACATGTGAGACAAATGAGTTGAGTGGAGAGAAAGGGCATTAAAATGTGCATTCCCGAGAAGTGTTCTATTGTAGGCACCTAGGATTTAACTGGGATTCTTCTCTCTCTCGCTGGGTAAGGGTTGCTTAGCCAAGCAGTGTTGCCACTGAATTGGTTCAAGAATGATAAGGGTTTTCTAACTGGCACACAGACTAGCAAGGGTTTTACTATCATCCTCCCTGTCTATATTTTTAACTGGAATTTTTATTGAAGTGTAGGTTTAGTAGAAAATAATACAGAGATACCCTGTAACTTTTATCCAGTTTTTCCCAAGAGTAACATTTTAAAACCAATATAATATCCTAACCAAATGTTAATATTGGTACAATCGACTGGATCTTATTTGAATTTCTCATTTTTATAAATTAATGTTGGTATAGCATATACAATTCCTGCTTTTTATAAATTAACCTAAACGCATCTAGCAAGGGAAAAAAAAGAGATATTTCACAGAGTTTTGGAGAAGGGGAATCTTCCTTTCTTTTCCCACTCAATTTGGTGGTCATTTAAGGTGAGTTTTGGAACCACAGAAGCCATCTTGCGATCACGAGAGGTGTCAAATCCTTGGCACGCTGCTTAGTGCTTCCACTTCTCCCTTGCTGGTAAGAATATCCTGAATTGTCTTTGGAAATCCATCCCTCTCATCCAACCGTCTGGGGTAGAATCAATCTCACCTTCAGGTTCAGGTGAGGTTGAGTTTTATGTCAGTTGCCGAAAAGGGCCCCAAATCAATACAACAGATCAAAAGATCAAGTAAGAAACATAAGATAAAGACAAGTTCTCAACTTCTTTCTCAGTTTGGTTCAGAACCTAGACAGTGAAAATGAATGACATTTATTGGGTCCACGCAAAGGCTACTAAGAAAAAGTTAATTTTCAATTGTGATTGAAACCAAGCAGGTTAACTTTATCAACACTTGTGGAGACTTGAGCAGTTACTGCTCGTAATTACTTTTAAAAGAATTTCTTCTGCAGGTGAGTTAGTTGAAAGCCCTGCTTAGCTCATGTCATTTCCTGAAACTAAAAAGGAAGTTTAACTTTCCCATGGGACCCCTTCCTGGGGCAAGGGCATGTAAATGAGAAATCACCAGACAACTGCAGCTACAACAGACTGAGTTTCCCAAACCTAAAAGCGTGAAAAATTGCATGCTCACTGGTACAGACAGTAACAAAAGGAAGGGTATGTATGGTTGCTTGATTTCGGTGACTCTCAACCTCGGGTTATAGCACAGATAAGCATAACCCAATGTCTGCCGAAAATGGAGACACATTCCTAGGGAAGATGAGCACTTAACTTTTTAGGCAAGAGAATAGCAAAGAGGTGGTGGTGGAAGAGCAGGAACATATGATGGATAGAAAGGACATAAGTGCAGGGAAAGCTCAGTCTCGGGACCAGCTCACCTTTCCGCTGGCAGCGACAGCATTGAGGATGAAATCGCTGCAGCTGGCCAAACCAGCCAGGCGTAGCAGTCCGGCTCCAACGCTGAAGGCCCAGCTCCAGCCTCCGCCACCCGAAATTCGTGCCTACTTTCTTGGCCCTGCAAGACGCATAAGAAAAAGGGGAATTAGCAACTCGGAATATGTTAGGGTTCCATGGCCTTACTGACATCCAATGAGACGACTCTAAGGAACTGCTGAGAGTCACTGCCCTAAGTGACACAGCCGTGAGAAGGTTGTGGATAGCCCTTAAAACTCTCAACTGCCTTAAATAATCCCATTATAAAACCATCAGCCCATGAATCCATCTAAACCCTTTTGGACCTTTTCATTTTCCCAGATTATATCTGACGGATTTTCCGTGCTGCCGTCTGCTAAGAGTTAATTTGTTTTTTCTTTTTAACTAGTCTAATGATTGTGTCTCCTGAAAAGAGATTTCAACTTTAAAAACTTAGCTGCATTTTAATGGCATCCATACATCCTCGAAGGCTGATTTCTCTTTTCTGTTTAAACAATCAGCACCATTTCCTTGTAGATTCAGTAAGCAAAACAAACAAAAAACCCTGAAGTTAAAATAAAGGTAGATAGATCTTTTTGCAAAAAAAAAACAAAAAACAAAACAAAACAAAAAAACAACTTTTCTCTTTCCAGGTACTCAAAATGCTTTTTTAGAGGAAAGACTAGTAGAAGATACCTTACGCAGAACCGAGTACTACAATATATTTCACAAGGTATAAGGAATCTGAACTACTTATGCAAGCTTAAGGCCAATGTATCACAAGACACACAAAGCAGCACTAACCAAAAGAAAATGAAGTGATGCATTTTTATTGCTTTAAAATTAGGAACTTCTGAGACATCATTATGACAGCTTTCACTGGTTATTTTTGAGGAAAAAGTGATGGAGCTGTTACAGGGAAGGCACATTTGGGGTTTCTGGAGCACTCACGATGTTCTATTTTTTATTTTTGTTGTTCAATTACAGCTGTCGGGGGAGAGAGCATGATCGCCGTGTTCCGTTTTTAGAACTGGGTGGTAGTTGCACACATATTCTCTACAAGAATTCATTAAGTGGCAAGTTCACGTCTTTGTATGTTTTCTATAAGTGTTAAGCTTCACGCACACACACAAAAAGATTAAAGAGTGACTTCTTTCCTCTTGGAGGAAAGAAAAAATTTATTTCTAATTTTAAATGCAGGGTAACATTTGAAAAGTTTGTCCTAGGTTCTTTGGTTTTATCCCATTTCCACAACTACTTTTCAGCTGTGACACACACACCTTTCAGCCAGTCGAGTTGGAATTTCACATTCTTCAGCCGTGTTCTGATGGTCCTGGAGCTTGCTCTGTCTGTCTGCACAGGAGTATCTCCATCAGGTCTCCCTCCGCAGCAGCCAGGACTGCTGCCTCACAGTGCCACAGAATGGAACCAGAGACAGCTAACCTCCTTATAACACACACAGGGAAATCGCGGGCTGCTAGAGATTGTAGACTGTGCCTCCAAGCAGTCTGGTTTCCTTCCTGTGGAATGTTTACCTGTCCCTACCCCAGTGATGTGCACCTTAGTTAGCTCTGTGACCTGTGATGTCCCGGGCAGAGGCCGCTCCATCCACCTGGGTCCCAGCACAGAGCACAGCTGACCATGACGAGCACTGTCTTAGCTCAGGCTGCTATAGTAAACAACATAGACTGGGTGGCTTAAACAACAAACCCGTTTTTCACAGTCTGCGAAGTCCAAGATCAAGGTGCTGGCATACTCAGTGTCCAGTAAGAGCTCTCTTCCTGGTTTGCAGATAGCTGTCTTCTGGTGGTATCCTTATACAGCAAAGAGAGAGAGAGCGCTCCGGTGTCTTCATCCCCTTATAAGGTCACTAATTCCATCATTGGCGTTCTACCCTGAGGACTGCTACACCTAATTACCCCCAAATACCATCACATTGGGGATTAGGGTCTCAACATGCAGGTTTGGGGGAACACCAACATTCAGTCTGCACCAGACATACCACATGCCAACAAAGTAACCTTCGTCATAAATCACCAAAATTTTAGAGAAATTTGTTATCAAGATGTAACCCAGACTATTCTGACTATAGAGTCCTAGCAACAGAGTCTGAAATCCTGAGCACCACATGAAAATATCTGAGCAATTGTTCAGATTCTGGTGCAACAGACTCTCTGCCTCCCTTCACTTATCCGTTGAAATATGCACACACAGATACAATAGCCAATGCTGATAAACAGACACTGCTTCCAGGTGAAGCTTTTCTAGATAAAAGAAAAAAAATAACACCCAAGAGGAGAACAATTTATATAAAATGACAGCCACGGATTGGATCTTGCTTAAAAATGACTCCACTTTGAAGAGCTCATCATAGCCCCTCTGCAACCAAGCTGAGAAATTTCAATTAAATCACACTTCTTGCCCCTGCACCTGAAAATGGTCTGAGACTTTAAAGCCAGAGCCTGCCTTTTCATCTGGGTCTATCACTCCAAACAGTTCCTTGGTGCAGCTGACGCATCTTCTTGAATACCCAGCATTCCCTGCCACCAGGACAACATCAAAAGTGAAGAAAAGAGAGATTTTCATCCCTAGTACTCATAGGCAAGCTTAATAGAGAATGAAAGAAATGTGTGTGAGCTGCATTTTTAACTTGCTTGAACTTCACCAGGAGACAGCTGGCAAACTAGATTCAATCAAATCTTCAGGGGCTGTGACTGGGCCACACCGAGCCACAGCATGGAAAAGCTTTTGTTTCAGCCGAATCCAGCCCTTATCACTTTATTCTGTCACTCATCCTTCCTCAGTCCACCCACAAATCCTCCAGGATTTATTGCAGATGTAGCAAGCTTGCTGGAAATAATGGTACAAGCAAAGAGGCTAGTCGGCTCTCGACTCCAAGCGCTGGGTAATACCAATGGGAAATTATTTGCACAAAAGGTGCGCTGGGCTGACAAATGAAGAGAGGGCTGGCCCATTGAAGATGCTAGGACTTAGACAAAGCAAACACACTAATACCAAGCCACTAGCATTATCTGATTCCGTTCTGGGGCTGAGGGCACCCCACATCCCCCTGTTTGAGTCTCCTCCACCCACCCACACTTTTTCCATGAAAGACACAGGTTGCTTTCTTTGGTGTGCAGTGTACCATGAAACAGTAATCTAGAGAATTACTACATTTATATAAACCACAAAGTGTTTTTCTGCCCTACAAAGAAAAAAAACAATTTTCAGATCTGCGATAAATTTGTTTTCACATTGTTAACTAAAGAAAAAGGTAATGGAGGAAAGCATGAAATTATGACAAAGGGAATTTAAGACTGATTTTTTTTTACCCAGAGAGTAATTTTGGTTTTGGTCTTACACACATTTTTCTTGGACCCTAGTCAGATTTGATTTCAGAAATCATTCAGAACAATAGCAATCCATTCTGCACCCATGTTTTTGCAAAAGAAAATGCATTTCTATTTTCCCATTTTAATCTTCGCACAGGCCTATTTTGGGGTAACTTCTTGCATTCATTTCTGTTATTTCTCCTCTGTGGGCTCTAGGCAGGTGGCAATGCTGGGTTCTGCATGATGGAAAACAGGCTTAGTGTTCCTCATTAGAAAAGCCCTCAGTTCTTAAAGTAAGAAAGAATTATCATCATGGACAGAGTTTCTCCCCTTTTGTAATCTCGTTTTCATAGAAACAAAGTGAAATTCTTTTTATCTGAGTCCCAATTGACCATTAATGATTCCAACCAATTCAGCCAAGATGGACTGCCTCTTTCTCTCTCCTTTCCATAGGGCTTTTCTTCAGGTTTGGTAATAAACAGAGTAAAATGGATCAACTACAAAATTTGAGGATCATTAATACAACTCTCTAATGTGGTTTTGGGGTGAAAGCTTACTGACAGAATGTGATAGTTGATTTCAGATATGAACTTTCTTCAAAATGTACTTGATACATTCGCATTGTATACATTATGCAGCTTCAATAACCTGTAATAAGATATATTTGAGAAGGCAGGCACTTACCTCACTCAGAAATATAAAACATTTTTAAAATTTCAATACATTTCAACTCATTCATTTCATTAGGTGGAATGATACTCATTGTATATCCCTACAGCCATGATATGTCTTCATTGGAATATGGTCTAAGAGACATAGCAGAGACCAAAAAACTCCCACTTTGATGGTTAAAATATATGCATAATTCATTAGGAAGCTATGCATATAAGCACCTCTCTCCCAAAGTTCCTTTCTCTGGCCTCCGTTAGTTAGCTTATGTCACACAATCCTTAGGAGATAAAATGAAAAGGAAACAGATAATTTGCAGGCCAATAAAATTCTACCTGTCATCCATTGTTAAAATACCCCCAAACTGACTCATATCCACACAACAGCCAGTACTGAGTCATAGAACTGGGACCATTTTTCCAAGGAGAGGTCTCAGAGGGCAATCTCTGGAGAATCTCTCGTTTCTAAAATCACCTCCCAACAGACTGGAGAGCCTCGAGCGCTCACTCATCCCCAGCATCCCCAGGCCACGCCCTTCCAGGTGCCCCAGGGCCCGTCAACCCTGCCCTGCGGGACCTTCAGTTCCGGAAGCACACTTCTAAATGGGGGATGGAAAGACGTTTCTCTGTCTTTGAGTTCTATTTTATATCTTCCAAGTCATTTCTTTCCCAAGGAGATTAAAGCTTGTTTTTATCAAAGAACGGTGAACCCACCGTTTAAAGAGATAAAGAAAAGAAGCACGTTTGCACAGAACCCAGCCGTCTCCTGCCCACTCTCTGTAAGAAACCTCTTCCTGGTCTCTAAGCCATCTCTCTTCCATATTCCCAGACAGTCAGTGTGCCTCTGCTGCTGGGCCAATTTCATATGTGTCGATTTAGATGTTTTCTATTGTGCTCCTAATGCAAAAGATGACGATCCATCATTTTAATGTTCCTCCTGCCTATCTTTCTTTTCCATTATTCCCAACGACAGTCGTATCACAATTTTTGGTTAAATTAGCACCAATATTCACATTATTATGTCTAGGGAAATACTGTTCTTTGCTGAGTCAGGTCATGAAGTATATTTTCCCTGTGCCCAACTTTTTACCTTGAGTCAATCACCTCATTTTCCATTCACATAAGTTTCTACATTTCTATACTTGTGATTCTTCCCAAACTCGCCAACTAACCTGTAGGCCCTTTCTCGATATTCTTTTCCACACAGTTAGATACTGACGTATTCTGCCACGTCCACTTCTCACCTGGAAACTGCTTCCTCTCTCAACCCGCAGAGATGTCTTCCTGGGGTTCTGATGGCTGTTGCCCGAGATGTCCCCTTGTGTCTTTAGTGTGCTCTCGTGTTTCGTGAATTCTGTGTTTCATCTGTCATCATTAATGTACTCATTGTGGTGGAACTCCCCCTCTATTCCCAAAGAAAGTTTCAAAAAGACCTGTGTGTGTGTGTGTATTTTATTTTTCTGAAACTGTCTAGCAAACTAATATAACATCCACCTAGAAGCTATGCTCCCAGCCTCTCTTGCAAGTGAGGACGTGTGATGAAGCTCTTTCCAATGAAATGTGAGTAGCAGCCCGGTGTGAAAGAACACTTCTTGCCTTTTAGTCTCTTTTTCCCCGATGGTTGAAATGATGCTAATGGGTGAGCTTCAAGCATTAAAAATAACATCTGAGGGGAGGCAAAAGAACAAAATTGAGGGAACCTGGATTCCTGAATGACTTTATGGAGCATATTTTTCTCTCTATCCTAGACTGCTTACTTCACTCTGGGAGAGCTAATGAGCAAGACTTTGACTTGATCTTATTCTGTAAAGAAATCAGCGTATAGATACTCTTTTACCTTTCTGCTTGCCAAGGATGGATGATTGGATGACTGAGCAGAGATAGCAAAGGCTCCAAATAAGTATGACACATGATACCTGGCTTTTTGTTGTAAAATTTTTTATTGTGGAGTTTTTAAATGCAAAAAAATTTTAAATATATTAACTTCCATATAAGCATCCCCTGGCTTAACATGTATCAGCATGTGACCAATTTGCTTCCATATACTCCTGACTCATCCTGTTGACTCAGATTTTGAAGCAAATTCAAAACACCATAATTTTTTCATCTGTAAATATTCCAGTATGTCTCTTAAAAATTACTCCTTATTAGTAGCTCTATTGAGATATAATTTACACAGAATAAAATTCATGCATTTCTGTTATTCAGTTTGTTGAATTTTGCTAATTATATGCAGTTGTGTAACCTCTACCACAATCAAGACATGGAACATTTTCATCATTCTCAAATACCCTTCTTAAATTTTGTAGATGATCCTCTCCTTCAGCCTCAGGCCCCACCTAAAAGTTTTCTGTAACTGTAGGCTTTTCCTTTTCTAGAATTGTATAGTATAATCTTTTATATTTGACGTTCACTTCACATGCTGCTTTTGTGACTCACCCATGTGGTTGTATGCATTAACGACTTAGTCTCTCTTTTTTTTTTTTTTTTACTGCTGAGAAGTATTTCATAGTACAGCTATACCAGGTTTTTTATTCATTCACCAGTTAATGGACATTTGTTTGTTTCTATATTTTGGCTTTTATGAATAATGCTGCTATGAATATTTGGCATTCTTTGTATGAACATATACTTTCATTTCTCTTAGGTAATATTTAAGAAGAAGATTACCAGTTTATATGGTAGGTAAGTATTGAACTTTATAAGAAAATTGTCAAACTTCTTACCAAATCATTAAGCATTATTACTAACAAGATATGACAGTTTTAAGTGGTTTCACCAAAACTTAGTATTGTTGGTCTTTTTACTCTAAACATTCTAGTAAGTATATAGTGGTATCTTATTGTGGTTTTAATTTAGTACTTTCCTGATGACTGAGCATATTTTCATGTGCTTATTGATCAGCTGTATATCTTCCTTTGTCAATTGTCTTTTAAAATATTTTGCCCATTTTTATTAGGCATCTGTCTTATTGCTTTAACCAGTTGTCTCTGTGTTTTGCACAGAAACCAAAGCAGCAAGCCTCTAAGATGGCCTCTATGCTTCCCACACCCTGGAATTCATAACCTTGTGTAGTTCCCTCCCACATGGTATCGGGTTGGTTTGTGAGACCAATAACCCATAACAGAAGTGTTGGTGTATGTATTAGTTGGCTCAGGCTGCCATGCCAAAATACCACGGACTAGGTTGCTTAGACAACAGAAATTAATTGTCTCCCAGTTCTGGAGGCTGGAAGTCCGAGATCAGGATGATAGCATAGTCAGACTCTGGTTAGAGTTTTCAGCAACTCGGCTCTAATTGACTAGTTAGATTCCAGAAGGGATTGAATTCCTTTGGGAACGTGTATTCGTATGTCCAAAGGCAAGTCTGGATGTCTAAAGCACATAAGCTCCAACCCAGTGAAGCAGATGGCGTCATTGGCAGTGAAATGGAGGTCATCCCAGGAAGGGTTGTCAGCAGCCTCTACATCTTCCCTCCATCTTCACGGGGTTATACCGTCTTCATAGATTTCTCCAGGAACTATAACGCACTGGTGTGAAGAAAAAAGTGAAGACTCAAATAGGAAAAGTGCCGAGAGGAATCTAAGGAGCTGTGAAAAACTCTCCGGAAAGTTTCAGACTGCTGCAGTTCTGCTGGTTCGTTTTTGGCCATGGAATATGAGTCCCGCAGGGTTCCCGTCTCTGTAATTGTGCATGAAAGAGCCGAATTCTCTCCCTTGCGATTGAGTCGGAGTTGTCAACGAGACTCCGGTCTGCGGCCAGTCCACAAAATTGCATGAGTCTCATTTTCCGCAGGTTGATTTACAACACATGAACCAATAAAAGGTAGACCAGGTTATTTTTTGGTCCTGTCCATTTGCCAAGGAGCAGTTGAGAGGACAATGATCACGATAATAATGACAACAGTGGTAATTCACACTCCTTAAGCACTTCCTTAACAGGCACTGTTATAAGCCTTTATATGTAACATCTCATTTAATACCCAGGTGATTTAAGTCGCACAACTGCCAAATTGTAATGCTTGAGTTTGGACCCACGCAATTTGACCAACAAGCCTGTACTCTGATCAACTGCACCATGAGCTGCCATGAGTAGATGCTTAGATTTTAGAACACTAATTCTCTGATAATTCAGAACATAAATAGAAAAATCATACCATACAATCCATTGGTAAAAACCTGTGCCACCTCTCTCCTTCTCTCTTTCTCTCACTGTCCTGTAGTGATGAGTTTGGGGCTATTGAAGATACTACATAAAAGCTTATTAAATGATACCTAACTTTGTGAGAGAGAAACCACAGCATGTAACAATAATCTAAACATCCCCCTTCCAGAACTACTGACACATGCAGTTTCTACGGACTGGCTTCTGCTTCGTTTCTGTGCTAACAGCTCAGTGCCTCCCACGCAAAGGTCTAGCTTGCCTAGCAAGTGGAATTCTATATTTAACAAACCAGGCTGACGAACTGTTACTCAGGAAAATGAATCTGGTTAATAAGACTGCTGATGGAAAAACATTCCAAAATTAAGCCCAAAGAAGAGTGGGTCATTTCCATGGAGGAGAAATGAGTAGCTTAATGGATGAGTTA
Source organism: Glossophaga mutica (assembly GCA_039655065.1). Lineage (NCBI taxonomy): Eukaryota > Metazoa > Chordata > Mammalia > Chiroptera > Phyllostomidae > Glossophaga > Glossophaga mutica. The sequence goes on along the minus strand of CM077304.1, from coordinate 14,593,908 downwards.
GAGCCACTGATCAATTAAGCAGCTGCAATACCTGAAGATTTATTCTCTTTCCATCTCTCTCTCTGTCCCAAGCACTGCCCATGAAAAGCAGTTATCCTGGATGAGTATTTGTAGAACTCCATGTCCTTCAGGTCCTGCCCAGAGGTCTGGATTAAGGGCAGGTGATGCAGAGAGCAAAATGCTCATTTAATTGCCTAAACAAATGCCCTTCTAACTACACTCTGTCTGCCACAAAGCTGATGTTTTCATGTCCACTCTGGAGCAGGTGAAAATGCCCACGCCTTGGAACACAGGCCTCAACGGAAAAATGGAAATTAGAGTTTTTGTGTTTTTTTCTTTTTTAAATTGTTATTCAATTACAGTCATCCCCATTATCCCCCCATTATTCTCCTCCACCCTACCCACCCCCACCTCCCACATGCAATTCTCCCCCACCCCCATGGCTTTGTCCATGGGTCTTTTATACGTGTTCCTTGGTGACTCTTCCCCTTTTTCCCTCCCCCGTTATTCCCATCCCATCATGCCTCTGGTCACCGCCAGTTTGCTCTTTAGTTCCATGCCTCGGGTTCTGTTTTGCTCAGTGGAAACAAGAGTTGTTGGACATGTTGGATGGGAAAGAAAAGCCGACCTGGGATTGGAACTGTCTCCACCAAACATTTCTAAATTTTGTGAGAAGACATATCTCAACAGCCTCCCTCTGAGAGAGGAGGTAATGACGAGAGCTACTTCTTCCATGCCATGAGTTTTACTGGCGAATTGTATCCCCCCGTGTGCCAAATCCATGTGTTAAAGTCCTAACCCTCAGTACCTAGACTGTAACTGAATTTGGAGATAAGATCTTTAAAGAGATGATTAAGTTACATTAGCTCATAAGGGAAGCCTGTTATCCAACATAATGTTGCTCATAAGGGAAGCCTGTTATCCAACATAATGTTGCTCTTATAAGAAGGCATTTGGACAGAAACATGCATGCACATGGGAGTAAGACCATGTGGAGATACAGGGAGAAGACGGACATCTGCAAACCAAGGAGAAAGGCGTCAGGAAAGACTAACCCTGCCAAGACCTTCGTCTTGAACTTCTAGCTTCCAGAACTGTTGTTGTTTAACCAGACTGTCATTTAATTAAGCTACCTAGTCTGTGGTACTTTGTTATGGCAAACCTAGTAAACCAATAGACTACTCACCATATCAAAATGGTAAAATGGTGTTGAATTAATCTTGAATTAATCTCTTGATGGGAAAGTTCTCCCAGTTGAGCTTAAGTTTGTAGATCATGAGTTTGGGTGACAAGCACAGGCTTACTGGCCTCTTGGCAAAAGCACAAACAAACAAGACAATTTTCTATTTTGCCTCCTTCCTTTTGATCTGAGCCTTTGCTATGTATGATCTTTGGCAACACTAATATTGGATTCTAGAAATGTGATTCTTTCTGAGGTAATGGTTGCTCTTGCATTTATACCAAAAAAATCCACCTGCTGTTAATTCTAATTTCCCTTGTTTAACTTATACGTTTACTTATGAACTAAATAAGTTTAACTTATTCTCCCATGAGTGAAACAAAACCTCCTTAGTGACTCTTCTGTAAGGAAACTCTTCTTTAGAACCCAGTTGTCACAGGTTCAATGTCACTTCCTCAAAGATGCCTGCTCCAATCCCTAAGATGAAATTAGGTATCTCTGTTAAACATTCTCACAGCCCCCTTTATTTTCTTTCATGGACCTTAGGACAATTGGAATTAAGTACTTATTAAATATGATTACACTTCAAATGTCCCTCCTGGTAGAACATAACCTGTTTAAGAGCAGGAGCTGTGTCTATTTTACTCCCTTTGTATTCCCAGAACTTAGCCTAGTGCCCAGCACATAGTAGGCCCTCAAGACATATTTGTTAAAACCATAAACAAACCAATCCTACCAGATTTTATACACCACCCCCACACACACTCATTCCAGTTTTCTCTTGGATTCAGTTTCATGCAAGACTAAAAAAAATTATGTTGAGAGCAGAATTTTTCTGATTTGAAGGACAAGCTCAGGGGTAATTTCATTTAAGGTAGCTAGATAACATGCAGGATGCCCGGTTAAATGTGAATTTCAGGTAAACAACAAATAATTTTCAGTCTAAGTATGTCCTAAGTGTTGCATAGTCATTATTTGTTGTTTATCTACACTTCACATTTAACTGGACATCCCATGTTTTTATTTAAGTCCAGCAACCCTACACTCAGAGCATCTTAGTAACAGAAAATAAGAAAGTAAGCCAACGAGACAAGTGAAAACTGCCAAATCTTTGAAAATAGGAACCAGGAGACTTATCTTTGTATCTGCCCCCTCCCCTACACACACACCATGGTGCAAAGTGCCTGCCACAAAGACACTAATAACTGGCTTTGAACTGAACTAAAGTTTTAAAATTTCATGGCCTTTCACAAAAGACCATGAAAGGGAAAATATTACTAAAAAAATAAACAAAAGAGTAAGTCAATAATCACATGATTTTAAAGCTGGAAGGAGGTGGGGACCACCCGTCTACTGCCTCAGTCTCAGGAGGGGAGAGGACAGGGGTGAAAACGTGACCCAGAGTGCTCTGTGACTTGTCTGAGATCCTACAATTGGCAGTAGCATATCTGAGGCCACAGCCAGATCACATTAATCCCAGTCCAATGCTCCTCCCACACCCCACACTGGAGATATTTCTGACAAAGACAAACCTTTTCTGGCCTAGATAATTTTACACCTTCCTTCTCAACCAGCTGCCCTGTCTTTGTAACCAAACAATATCCACCAAGCTATTATGCATATTCTTTCAAGAAATCCAAGTAAGAGATGTTTTAATCTAATAAAGATTACTCTTATAGATGGATGGACCAAAATAATAAGTCAAAAATGAATGTATTTGGGCAAAAACATTTAAGGCCTTTGCATGAAGCTGCCTTTCATTTGTGGACATATTAGATTATACCAAAGAACTCTTTATACATTTTTTTAAAGGGTAGAAGCTTCCATTCAATAGTGTTAGTGAGACAATCCCTTAAGCTGTTTCAAAATACCAGTTATCCTAGATGCCACCCAGATTTGAATAATTTAGAGAGAGACAAAACACAACACACACAGAAAGAAGGAATCATCTTTTGACCACTGCAGCTTTTAAGGAGGCTGCTTCCCCCACCCCTTCACTTCTTCCTGAAGCATCTTTCTCTATCAGTGGTGACAAGTGTCAATCAAGCCTACTGCGGCTAAGAAAGGGGGAGGAGTGGGCAGTGAAGTCAAGGGAAGGAGAGGGGAAAGAAACATGAAACGTTCTCCAACAATTGCTCAAGGAAAGTTCCCTATCAGTGTGTGGTCTGGGGGAAAAAAGTCTTTTCCTTTTTTCCTTTCTAATCTCTAACTGACTATTTACCCCTTTTTATAAACTTGAATCTCTCTGTTGCTCCAAAGGCTCCAAAACAAATCACTGGTCAGCTAGGATTAAGCTGCTTTGTTACCAACGATTAGCAGATTTGCTTGTAGTTTTAACGTCTTCAGCAACAGCCGAATATCAAATGATTCTTAAAATACTGGACTTATTCTGACAAGAGCCATATGAATGTTTGAAAAGTACTGAAGAGAGAGGATTGCAGAACGTTCCAAGAAGAGTTTAAATGGACAAACTGAGAACAAACTATATCAACATTTGTATTTTTTTATTGGCCACTATTTTGAACAATGTTACATCCAGTCAAACCCCTGTTTCAAAGAAAAATCTATAAAATATCTAATTTTAAGTTCAAGACTCTAGGAAATGTTAACTCCAAACATATTAAATATTTTATGGTTCAAAATCCACATAACATTCTTTTATTGAATACCTACTGACTTCCAGCCAAGATGGAGGTGTAGGTAGATACACTGTGCCTTCTTGCATAACCAAAAGAAGAACAACAAAAAATTAAAAAACAAAAAACAACCAGAACTTCCAGAAAAATCAAACTGCATGGAAGTCCGACAATCTAGGAGTTAAAGAAGAAACATTCATCCAGACTGGTAGGAGGGGCAAAGATAGGCAGCCAGGTTGGAGAGGACTATCTGCAAGGTGGTGCCTAGAGGACCAGGGCAGGCAAGCATCGGCTTGTGGACTGGGAGGGTCTCACATTTGTCTGCAGATAAACCAGGAGGATAAACTGGAAAGGGAGATAGACCATGCAACCCAGGGACAACCCAGGGTTCCAGTGCAGGGAAATAAAGTCTCAAAACTTCCAAGTGAAAAAACCTGTGGGGGTTGCAGCAGCAGAAGAGACTCCAGGCCTCACAGGAGAGTTCATTGGAGAGACACACAGGGTCCTAGAGCATACACGAAACCACCCACCTGAGAAGCAGCACCAGAAAGGCCCAATTTGCTTGTGGGTAGTGGGGGAAGTGACTGAAAGCTGAGGAGAGCTGAGCAAGTGGCATTGTTCCCTCTAGGACCCCTCCCCCACATACAGCACCACAATGCAGTGAAATGGGTTGCCCCACCCTGGCAAATACCTAAGGCTCTGCCCCTTACTATGTAACAGGCTCACTGAGGAAAAAAAAAAGGCTCAAATGAAAGAACAGATCGAAGTTCTAGAAAAAATACAACTAAGCAATGAAGAGATAGCCAGCCTATCAGATGCACAGTTCAAAACACTGGTAATCAGGATGCTCCCAGAAATGGTGGAGTATGGTTGCAAAATAAAGGAAAGAGAGAAGGCTATGAAAAGTGAAATAAAGGAAAATGCACAGGGAACCAACAGTGAAGGGAAGAAAAATGGGACTCAAATCAATGGTTTGGAGAAGGAAGAAATAAACATTCAACCAGAACAGAGTGAAGAAACAAGAATTCAAAAATATGAGGAGAAGCTTGGGAACTTCCATAACAACTATAAATGTCCAAATCATAGGAGTGCCAGAAGAAGAAGAGGAAGACCAAGAGACTGAAAACTCATTTGAAAAAATAGTGAAGGAGAACTTCCCTAATCTGGCCAAGGAAATAGACTTTTGGGAAGTCCAGGAAGCCCAGAGAGTCCCAAAGAAGTTGGACCCAAGAAAGCACACACCAAGGCACCTCATAATTACATTACTCAAGATTAAAGATAAGGAGAAAATCTTAAAAGCAGCAAGAGACAAGGAGACAGTTACCTACAAAGGAGTTCCCATAAGACTATCAGCTGATTTCTCAAAAGAAACCTTACAGGCAAGAAGGGCCTGGAAATAAGTATTCCAAGTCATGAAAGGTAAGGACCTACATCCAAAATTACTGTATACAGCAAAGTTATCATTTAGAATGGAAAGGCAGATGAAGTGCTTCCCAGATAAGGTAAAGTTAAAAGAGCTCATCATCACCAATCCCTTGTTATATGAAATGTAAAAGGGACTTACCTAAGGAAAAGAAGATCAAAAACTATGAATTGTAAAATGACAACAAACTAACAATTATCAACAACTGAACCTGAAAAACTAAAACTAAGCAAAAAACTAGAACAGGAACAGAACCACAGAAAAGGAGATCACATTAGAGGGTTATCAACAGGGAGGGGGAGGGAGGACAATGGGGGGAAAGGTACAGGGAATAAGAAACTTAAATCATAGGTACAAAATAGACAGGGAGAGGTTAAGAATAGTATAAGAAATAGAGAAGCCAAAGAACTTATATGTACAACCCATTGACATGAACTAAGAAGGGGGAATGTGGGTGGGAGGGGGGTGCAGGGGGAATAAGGGGGGGGAATGGAACAACTGTAATAGCATAATCAATAAAATATATTTTAAAGAAAAAAGAATGCCTACTATGTGCTAGGTACTATGCTGAAATAGAAATGAATATAATACAGTTCCAATTTTCAAGATTCTTCTGTATACTCAGGTATATACCCGTTTCAGCATTTAATCAGTTTTGAAAAACCAACACTATAATTACCTGGGACTCTGCCTTTGTGACTTTGAGACCATGAAGGTCAAGGACTATGCCTTCATCCTCTACCATCTCCTACTGTACTTCCCATTGATCTTTCCAAATGGTAGCTGCTCAAGACAATACCATGGTACAGGAAAGACATGGATCAGGAGTCAGGAGCTACCTGATTTTGTGGTTATGGACAAACCCCTACTCAATGGGTCTTTGGCTCTCTGCATTTGTGATTTGAGGGAATCCCCTTTTTATCATCCCTTCCAATGCGAACGTCTGTGATTCTTTGACTTGATGCCAGGAGACTAAAGAGCAGGGCTTATTGGATTTTAAACAACTTGAAGGCAGGGTTTGTCTATTTTATGTAATCCCCAGAGTGAACACAGTACCTTGCACACTTCGAATTCAAGTTAAGAGTCTGTGAATCAGAAAAGAAAGTATCCCTGGTAGGCTTAAACATAGTTCTAGGGCACAGCACGTAGAAAAAACTAGGGTAGCTCCCAGGTTTTATACATATATTTTGAGGCAACCAGCAACTACCAGTGTCCATGGGGCTGCCAGATAACAGCAGATCATCTCATCAGGGGCTTCCAGGTACGAATGTATAGGAAGGGAGATTGGGGATGAAGGTAAGCCTGCAGCCTTGGCAGATGTTGATATACTAGCCATACAGATGAAAATCTACACACTTCCCTTGTACTGAGTATATTTTGCCCACAAAGACAATTCCTCCCATCTCTGTATGAATCTCTCCCCCTGCCCACTCACCTGAATGTCCCACTTTAAACCTCTAACACAACAGTGAAGTCATCCTGTTTGGGGTATAAGGAGGAGGTTAGTTCAAGCCCAAAAGATTTCTCTCTCCTGCTTCTCTCTCAGGAATCTTGATCCACCACTTTCCTTATTTCTCCAGTACCTCCAGCCACTCCCTCTCTGTTAGCTTCTGCCATTCAGCCTATAAATATTGCTCAATTCTTACATTCATTCATCCACATTCCTTGATCACTTGCTGTACATAATCTATAAAAACGACTAACCCTCCTCAATGCCCTGTGACTTTATCACTTTCAGCAGATACCCTCTATGTCTTCCCCAACAGGATCCAAGTCAATAACAAGAACATGTTCAACGTCCTTTTCCTCATTATAATTTTTCCAAGCCTGCCTTCCTGTCCCTCATTTTGCTGTCAGAGGAGGACATTTCTGGCCCTCCTCTATCAGTCAGGAGGGTTTCACCATGACTCTCAATAGAAACCCTATTACTTCATGTAACAGGAAGTCCAGTTGGAGCCCAAGCTCCAGGCAGAGTGTCATCAAGGCTGTGGTTGCTTTTCTCTGAGATTCTTTATGGATCTTAAAAACACTCATGGTAACAAAATGGCTGTATTTAAGAAAGGGGAATGAAGAGAAGGAACAGAATAGTATTAAGAAGAGGTAAAGAGAGGTCTTCAATTGTATTTATAATACAGGGACTGGCAAAAGTAACACATGCTTGAGTGTGGTTTGTAAGGTAATAATATGGGTGTAATAATTCATAGTTTTAATTTGAACATTTCACTTAAAATGTCATATGATGTGCTTGAGTGTGATATTATTATATTACAGAATTACATGCTTATGATTTCGTACTAAAAGATTTTGTCATAAAAAGGGGCATTATTTGTGCCAAACTCTGTATTTTATTTCTTTAAGCTGAGTGGTGGGTACTTGGGCATAAATTTTAGACTTAATATTTTTTGTGAAGAGAAATATGATTAAATGTACTAACAAAATGAACGTTCATAAACACATATGGCTTGAAATCCTCTGAAGTCCCCTGTTTCTCTCCACATTCACATTTTCCTTCTAGACTCTCAGAGGGATTTAGTATATTTAAGTATGTGTATGTTTCAAGTTCATACAGGTAAAATAATTCTATATGTCATTTATGACTCATTCTTCCATGACTTGACTATTTTGTTTCAACATTTTTTTTGGATTCATACATGCTAATGCATATGGCTACAGTTCATTTTCAGTACTATGCAGTATTTCATCATACAAATTTACTGCAATTGAACCTTGTGGGGAATGCCAGGAAACCAGCATATCAGTGAAAATGGGAAGTTTTGGAGATACCTGTGAGGATTGCCAGAGTTCAAAGAGATTTGCTGCAGATCTGAGCTGTTGGTGAAATATATTGTTATGGAACATATACTAATTGCAGTCTCATACGCATTAATTTTTTTAAAAATTGCTGATGCATCCTTTCTTTATGTATATAATATGGTCCATCTTTATAACGATTTTTTATGTGCATAGGCAGTTAAGTATTTGCCTATTCAAATAACTGTGTTCCTTTTAGTCTTCAAGTCTTCTGTATCTCACAATTCTTATCTGACAACTATTGTCAGGAGATTTATTGCTGTATGTTTCGTGGATTGTGGCTGCTGAGGAAGTGGTATACAGAAGAAAAGAAAGGGTACGTGGCATTATGGTCACATTCACTGAAAAAAGCCTGCATGGATGAGACTAACTCTAGTACAGCCCACACCCACTCCATTGGCGCACAGCATGTCCCGCTTACTGCCTGGTGTGCTGGAAAATCACAGGTCACTCTGCAACTTTCATGTGCGTTCTTGAACTTACCCCTCAAACTGCCTCACATGTTTACTATTGCTGACACATTGGACCACTTCACTTGCCTTGCTTCCCTGCCATCCCTTGCCTTTTTTTCTGCTGTTCTCTCCTGTTAGGACCTTCCCCAACCTGCATACCCATATCAAAACCCTCCCTATCCTATATGAGTCCTCTTAGATTCCTTCTTTCTCTGAACATCTATGGCCCTTACTTTATTTCTCAGTTAGGAATTGTCCAATTTTGAAGTGCTTAATATTTTTCATGAATATCTATTTTTTCTCTTACTTTATTATTAAGGACCTTGAAGTCTGGAACTTAATCTTGGTCATTCTTATAGCCCAACATTACCTAGGAAGGACTCAAATATGAAAAGAATATGCAAATGTCCATGTTCAAATGCAGAAACTTTCATGGCAATAAGTTCACAAATTAAAAGTCACTTTGAAAGACTCTGTCTGCCCTAATATCATAAATGTTCTGGGTTAGGGCAGACTAATTATAGACCATGAACAGACTTCCATAAATACTACTGACATTTTCACACTAATTGTTGTGAAATTCAAAAGTCAGATGATGCAGACTTGTACTAAAACGACTTGAATCAATTTGGCAGCTCAGTTCATACTCACGGCAGGCTTTGGGACAAGTCAAATAACATTTCTTACTGAGCTGGATTAGTCTCCACTTCTCCAGTATGGTAACTTGAAGTGGCTAAAGGCAGGGGCATCCACAGAGGTTCAATATAAGGGTCAAGAAAACAATAAGCTACCCATCATTTTAGGAGTTACATTCAAATTTGAACTTTTCCTGGAAATATCAGTAAATAAGATGATCTGTTTTAGGCATTATGTTTGTAACAGCTTTCAAAAGATTTTTTTTCAGAAGTCTAGATGGACAGGTATACCTTGTAGTGTTAGCAAGGCAGTAGAGGCCTGAGTACAGATTGAGCCACACTGTCCTCATCTGAGTTCTAACACCACCACTCGCTAGCATGGGACCTTGTAACTTCTCTGCCTCAGTATCATCATCTGCAAGTACTTGGCCAATAGTGTTGGCGTGCGCGTTTGGACAGTCCAGACATGCAAAGCTTCTAGAGCAATGCCTTCCATGCATGGTAGGTGTTGAACTCCTTTCATGTTAGTATTGCACTCGGACATCCAACTACAACTGCCTCTCACTTACGTGACGAAGCTGTTTTTCAATAAAGAAGTTTGAACTTTAAATATATACATGCGCCAACTTTGGAACAACTTGTTTAAGATTCATGCCAGTTCTGGTGGTGCCTTACGTCGGCATCATAGTTCAGAAATGCTCCTGGTGGCCCTGGAAACAGGGTAAGAAACTATTCTCAGTCAAACGTAAGACAGTTTCTCTGGAAGTATCTACCTCCCACGTGCCATGACTGCAATGCTCTGAGGCTGTATTTTAGAAACTTCTGTATTTTCCAAGCATTTTATTGTTTTCTTTATTTTATGAACCGATGCATTGTGTTTAAATAGGTTATTTCACCACCACAGTTCAACATCTCTGTCATCCATCATGTGCGTTGTATGAGCTGGGTATGTATTCTAACTCCAGATCTGGTTCTGACCTGACACATCAAATGCTATATACATTGAGGTAATAAATTACTGAGTCAGATTTTGCCAGATGAGTAAACTCTTTCAAGTATAACTGGAAACCTTGTTGCCCTAATGGCTTGAAAAATTAAACACACGTCTAAAAACACTCACCTTGAACACAGCGAGCTGCTGACTTGCCGCGGGGGATCTGCTGGGTGCATCACCTGAAGGTCTCTTCTTTAATGATGGCTGAAAGGTAGGTGTGCACTCAGATGGTATTTGCCATTATCTCAGTTCAGTAAACTGCAAACCTGATTATTCTCCCAATTAAAACAGCGGTGGTTGCCTATTTCTCAGCAAGACGTGGAGCTGCAACAGGGCCTTGAATGACCAAGATTTCGTTTCTTTCTCAGAATGTTTTATACGATTCAGTAATCAGTAAAATTGGTTCTTCTACAATGTGCCTCCTCTGTCATTAGTGAGAATTAGTGAAGTTCTATTGCCTTAAATAAAGTGGTCTATTACTGCAAATGAACCTGCTTTTTTGTGCGTGAAGACTTCTTTTAATTTTAAGGAGGGCTTTTATGCTTTTGTGTTGTGAGTTAAATCACCATTTCATGAGGCTTATCCTTGTCCAGGGAGGGGGAAAAATCAATCTTTCATTAAAACTAGGAGACCCAAAATTGTGCTTACGAAAAGGACTCTAGACCTGGCAGGTCCAGCAGTGTGTCATATGCCGGGTGTCCATGGAAACGCTACTCCCCATCCAATGCCTGCACTCTACACAATATGTATTAATATTGCTGGTAAGGAAGTACCATATGTTTAAAAAATTTTAAACAGGTACACCAACGTTAATTTTCCTAAAGTAGCTTCTTGACTTGTGGGTTTGATTATATTTGAACTTGAATCTTGCACACCGTCAAATGTAACCCATGCAACCTGGAGGGAGATCAATCACAGAGGCTGTAAAGTTGTTAGGACAGTACCTCCTCAGCATCCAAGTTAACTGTGGCTTCCTGTTAGGCTTGAACTTCAAATGCAACTTTCTGGAGTGTCCCCCACTCTGCTCCATACATAGAATTAGAGTCATGTCTTCCTTGGTATCAGGAGCACTTTGGACATACCTCTGTCAAAGAATTTCTTATGGTACAGTGAAATTATGCACATTTATTCAAGAAGAACGTGAGCTCCTGGAAGTCAAGAACTGTGGGGTTTTTTTGGGGGGGGGGTTTACTTTGTGTCCCAAATATCTAATATAACATTTAGGACATAGCAGATGCCCTACACATGTTGTTTAATGGATAAAAAAATGAATAAATGAATAAATTTGTTATGGCCGACATAACAAATTGCCCAGGGTAGAGTTCTCTTTTCTTATGTCATTCAAACATTGTGAAGAGGCAGTCACATAAAATCATTAAGATAAAAGCAAACCTCTAATAAAATTTCTATTACATTTACTATCTGTGCATTATTTATTCATTTATTTATTATTACAGCTTGCTACATTGTTCAAAAATGATCAAATTCATCAACAAGAAACATTATAAAAATCATTTGGCCTCAAGATACACCACGGCATTTTAAAAAAATCTCTGTGAAGAACAGCTGTCCCTGACTTTCCCTTTCCCACCCCATAACATCACACAGCCTTAAGATGCCACTTCATTTATTGAGATTCCATTTTAATAGATGACTCATTTACCTAATGGAGCTGACCTGTCTTGTTTGGAAAGCAAACATATTGGAGAGTAAATGGAACTGAACAGATCAAGTAACTCTGTCCGGTGGTTGCACCTGCCATTCAGACCACTTTCCATGGGCAATTTGAAAATATCTGGCAGAGTTCTCTGTTTACCTTCCGAGGGTTTAATAGAAAGAGCACTGGAACATGAGTTTGGAAATCTGGGTCACCGCCAAAGCTCTTTGATCTCAACAGCAGTGTGACCGTTGGCTGGTCACTTTCCTCTCTGTGTTTCGTTTTCCTGGCCTTTTAAGAGAGGGTTGATCCAAATTACCTCTGAATGTCTTTCCAGACTTAAAATTCTACATTTATTCATTAAATAAATATTCACTCAAGACCCACTCCGAGTAAGGCACTTTGCAAGATCTTGCAGGGGACGCAAAGGTGCAGACGTCATCCCTTCGGCCCTCTCAGGGCTTGAAACCAACAGGAAACCTGACCTAGGATCAAAAACAAGCCTGGAACATATGTTAACTCATTTGTTTTAAGGCTGCCTACTTAGCTGGTGTTATAAACCCTTTTCAAAAAAATGGTTTTCATCATTAAGTCCTAGAGATTTATGCCTATGCATGTATTTAATTAAACATTTGCTGAATCCTAAGTAATCCGGAAAGCCCTTCCAAGAACAAAAATGAAAGCCATAAGGGAGGGAAACATTTTCCTAGGGTGGATGCATCTTTTTGTTTTCATTCTCCTTCCTTTGGCTCATGGAGTTCAACTACTATTCTATGTCAGAGAACATGAATCACACAGATTCTCCAACCTCTTGCCTCTCCAGTCAGCCAGCAAAGGGCCTTCCCCACAAGAGCTCTCCAAATCCAGCACCAGAGCCCAGCTCTGAGACCTAACCATTCAGAAATGAGAAAATGCAAGGACCCTGTGAGTTGCGTTCCTGAATAACCTCAACTCATTTTCTTTCAGCTATGGTCTTCATTTTTGAAGAAAAGTTCTCACCCAAGGACATTTTTTTTCAGTGCTTAGAGAGAGAGGTAGGGAGAGAAAGAAGCATCAATATGAGAGAGAAGCATCAACTGGTTCCCTCTTGCACACGCCTGGACTGGGGATCATGCACTCCCGGACTATGGATTCCACCTGAAACCTAGGTATATGCCCTGATCAGAAATCAAACCCGCAACCTTTTGGTTACAAGACGACACTCCAACAAACCGCGCCACACTGGCCAGGGCCATTTCGGTCTTCATTTATAAAGCAAAAACTCTTGTATAACAGCTAAGTTGTATCTTCTACACTTATATATAATTGTGGCAATATTTCTTTCTTTTTTACAGTAGTAGTTTGCACAGAGAAGTTCATCAAATAGCCTGCAGAATATTAATTTAATATATTGGCAGACGGCAGTCCATCTTTAAAATGTTTTTATGGCAATTTCTAAATGACTGCTTCTTTCTGCTAAAAAATCTTAAAAGATCATTGAACCCCAATTTTCTAATTCATGAGAAGTCATTTTTTTCCCACTAACCATCTGCAAAAAAATGTGTCAGATGTGTGTTCACAAGACACTGCCACACTAACATTTGGGATAGAAATCTATGGCAACCAATTTGGGTTAGGTGATCTTTTTTAAGAAATGAGAAACAGTACTTTAGTAGCTACTTTTGAAAAAACAATATATGGAAATCCAAATTTATACAAAAGATATATTTGTGATAATTCACTTTTCAAAAAGAATCACAAAATTATATTTAATATTAAATTTTCCTAATACATTGAAAGGAAGTTTTTAGTATAAATTCTACTTAGATCCAATTTTAGTGGCACTTACCTATCATGGAAATTGTGGTCTCCAGCATTATATTAGTATATTTTTTAACCACTTTGTATATAATTTAATATAACCATATATAATGGTTATATTAAATGTAACCATTATATATTTAACCAGTTGTCATTTACTGTCATATAATCATAATTAAACTCTGGATTTCTATGGGAAATCACTGAATATCTGAATGTTGTGAATATCTTACTATGTAATGTATTTGAAATTAAGTGAAGATGGGAAAACAAAACTTTGTAAAGATGAGTTGTCAAATGCTCCCATGCCCCAATCTCTGCAAAAATGTTCACAATATTTTTTTTGTTATCATTAAAATAATCGCTATTAGATATTCAGGAAATAATGTCCTGTTTTATTCAGTGTTCTACCATTTGCATTTTCTAAATATGCCTGAAAGTCATGTTAATATTATAATTACACATTTAATGATTTATCTTTCCCTTCTCCTTAGTAGCAAATGTTTTTGTAAGTAAAACTCCATCCACAATAAGCTTAACAATATACTGATAAATATTTAGTCACTAGATTTAATTCTATGAAAATGCCTAGATCTGTCCCCCTTTTCCAGGTCTGTAAAGAACAAGGTAATATTACTAGTATGCGTATGTGTGTGTTTAAAAAAATGAATGTTATCTTGGTGATGCCAGAAGGGGAAGAAAGCAAAATAAGTGTGTTATGTCATCAGGAAACAAGTACTTTAAGGCAGTGTCTTTTAATGCCGGTTGCACATTGGAATTACCTAAGGAGCATCTAGAAATCCCATTAAGAGGCTCACCCATTCGATTAAATCAGAATCTCTGGGGGTGTGCCTCCCCAGGCATCGGTATCTGTCAAAGCTGCCGGGTTGATTTCAGTGCGCAGCCATGGCGAGAACTGGAGCTCTGGGGCATACGAGAGGAAGAACGAATCAGATCTCTGATTGCCTCCATGTCTCCCATTTCCAGAAGATCGCTTTTTCTAATGTCACCAAACAAAACATTCAGCCACCTGGATCTTTCTGTCTTGAAAGTCCTGCCACCCAGTCCCTGGCCTGCTGGGGGCTTGGGCTGACGTCCCCCGAAGAAGGACTCTTCCAGTGAAGAGCTGAAGCCCTTTGAGACCATGAGAGCCAACTGCTCCAAGCAGCCACACCAGCAGCACGGCATTCCCTGGGAGGTCATCTGCTTAACGTGGCGTGGTCCCTGGGTAGCCTGGCCCATGGGTAGGTGTCTAGATAAGGGTGGTGATAGTATCTACACCATGTACTATAGGAATCTTCCCATATTTTCAGTCTTTTTCCCTGAAGACCTGTTCTGACAATCATTTGTTAAGTCTAAGTATACGTTTATTTGAGCAGTGCCCAACATTCTATGAAAAAAGAAAATAAACATGAAAAATCTCTAAGTTAGTTTCAAGGCAGAATTCTGATCAACAATGGTGCTGTAGATGTATAAAACTATAATTTAAATAACTGCATAAAATGCCTTTTCTTTGTTATTTTGTCTCCAAGGCCACAAATTTAACTTATTTTGTACTTGGCCATAATGTATTTTCATGTTCTTTTCTCACTTGACTTCTCACCCTTTTTCATGCCACAGATGTCCTCTCCATTTGCTGGCAGAGATTTATCCAGCATGTCAGGATCCACCCACTGTAAACTAATATTCCTGCTAAGTTACCAAAGAGGATTCCCAAGTACCTAAACCCCACTGTGGGTCTTTCGCTGAGATAATTGCAAAAGCAAATATGTTATTTCATCTCTTAGAAGGACACATTTCATGGTAAGCAGTAAACAGAAGCAAAGGGAAAAAGGATATTATTGTATTATCCTATTTCCGCCAAGTATTAGGGACAAATATAATCAACAAATATCTAAAAGGAATAAAATTAAGTATTCTCAGAGGACTGATAAAGGAGCATACTTTTCAAAACTTAAGCCCCACTACACACTAAAAATTACTTGGAAACAGACATTGGAAAACTCACATGGTAAAGAAATTTCAGCAGTGGTTATTTGCTATATAACATTTGGTAAGATTATTAAGTTGTCTTAGCTCCAGTTATTTTTTTCACCCATATACTGATATAATTCTCCAGGGATGTAATGACTTCACAGGGCAGTGCAAGCTATGGAGTCAGAAAAATGGGCTGTTGAATTCCACTTCTGTTAAATACTAGCTGAGCAACCACAGGCAAGTAAATTAACCTTTCTGAGCTTCACATTTTTCATGTGGGGAAAAAAAGTGAACATAATCCCTCATGGAGAGAGCTATGTGAAAGATGAATGAGATAACATGAGTAAAGAGTCTAGTTAAATGCTGGGAGCACTCTAAGCACTTTATAGTTGATAGTGATTATTTTTTTTTTCATAAAATTGGAAGCTACTGAAAAGATTAATAATTGTCAGAGCCAAATAACTGGGCTTAAGATGGTCCTTCATTTGTTCCATAAATATTAACTGAGCCTCGACACATTCAGAAGCCACTGTGGAGAAATAAGTAATAAATAAATGTGTACAATATTACTTTGCCCTCCGTCAGTAGTGATTTAGGGGAGACATAGGACATGTGTACATGTAACCATCGGACTGGGCAGTATGCTGGCAACTAAGTGCCTAATTCCTCCAAGACCAAGTGCTCTAAAACAGTGAAAGAAGCATTTCCAGCAAGGGCACTTCAGAGACTACAGGGAAAAGTTGGCCTTTGAGTTGAATGTTGAAGGGTGGGCCAAAATATGAATGAAGGACATCCAGATGAAACAGATGTGAATTGGTCGATAAAGCAGCCAAAATAATGGACATGGTTTACTTAATTTGGCCATGGCTTTGACAGAAGAGAAGTGATCAGCAGTAATTTGATTGCTGACCAATCGCTGTGAGTCCTTCTAAAACTGCCAATTTGATTCCAGCTTACAGAGATTCAGTCAGATTTACTTAGAGTTACTTAGAATTTTTTTAGAATGGAAACATTCTAAGTAACTCTAAGACACAGTAGTTTAAGAATATTGAGGCAGAAAGATGTCATGTGCTTGAGGATATCAATTCTCCTGATACCAAATGAAATTGGTTCATCGGTTTCTTTTAAGAGAACATAGCTGGAAATCAAAGTGACTTTTACTGAGGGCAGTTTCATTGGATAAGCATTTGCCATGTATTAATTCACTTCTTTAGCAATTAATTTTATTTTAGGAAGACAAGATTTAAAAAAATTGGAAGAATACCAGAATATATTCAAATGATTTTCTGCCATAAGACTCTGTACTATATGTGATCCAACTTAATTAAACTGATTTTTTTTTTTAAAAAGACATCACTGTTTGCCTACAGTGAAGTCGTAAAAGTAGTTCAACCGTGCAAAGATTTAATATCTTTTTAAAGACATAGACCTGGGAAAAAGGGATTATCTGTTCATATGGTCAGAGTAAACAACCCACTTCTGGGCCCAACAGATGGAGGCTTTGAATCTGGTGAGGAGAAGGCAGAGAAGAATAAAAATGCAGAGATTAAAATGACCATTTGGACTATATTTTTTAAAACTTCCTTCCTTACTCAGTGTGAGCCCAGAGGCCCATCATCACAGACACAAACAACACAAAATCTCTGTCTGCATTATCTATTGTTCGTAGGTATGCTTGATTTTTAATACCATAGTTAATTTTGTAAAAGCTAATTAACATATTTTATTTTCTCCATTTTCAATAATTTATTTTAATTAATATTTTATCTGAGTAAACTAAGCTTTTCAAGAAACAAAAAACTTTTCTCACCTTTAAAAGAGAACCAACTATGAAATAAACATTTAATAAGAAATTTCAAGCCCATGAATTCTCAACTTAGTCAAACGAAAGCCTCTTTCTCACTGTAACAAGTACTGTTTCTCAAAAAGTATTGTTGTCAATAGGCTCATCATATTAATATTTTGAGTTAATATTTAATCAAATGATATTGTGGAAATATACTAGAAATGTAAATATTGTAACACAACAGAAGATAGCTAAGTGTCTCGCAATTTCTCAGACTTATTCTCGCTTGAAAAATAGAGCAAAAACAAACATTTCATTTGTTCCAGACACCATAAAATGATTTAAACCCTGATAAAGAAATCTAATAGTCTACTCATTGTATGTAAGAGAAAATTTTATGTTATGAGCTTATCATCTATTAAAACAGTATTGCTTGTACAATTTCAAAAAGTAGCTATTCATTATTCCACACAGGGATAAAATGTTTAAATGCTGAGAGGTTGAAATGAGAAAGCAGAAGTGAAGCTCTGATTCTCTAGATCCCGTGAATACTCCTAGGCCAGTCTGTCCTCCCAACTCTCAACCTAATTATTTCCTCCTTTCTGGTGAGCTCTCTTCCCTTTAAGATGAATCCAAACCATCACCTTCCATAGGCGACCCTCTGATCCTTCCAAGTCCAGCTGGACAAAATTTCTTCACCACTCTCTATATGTCTCTAGTGGTTAGACTTGGCTATACTGATTGGGAATGAATGCTTGTATTAAAATGACTGAACTAATCAAGAATTAATTATTGAGAGAAAATATAGCTAACAGCTCTCAAGTGTTCATTGGGTGCCAGGTTCTGTGCTCAGCCCTTTACATGAATTATCAACCCAACCTCCCAACGATCCTATCTGGTATGCTCGATTGTTATCCCCACCTTACAGAGAGCAAATGGAGGCTTGAAAAAAGATGAGTAATCTGCCTAAGGTCATGCTCCGAGTAATTTGTAGTGAGAGCCCCTCAACTCATCTCTTTCTGACCTCCAAATCTGTCCTCTTATTCACTGGGGTATACTTCCTTTCCTTAGGGTCTTAGTCTGCTTAAGACCTGAAACTCCTTTGAGATGTAAATTCAGGATTTATAAAAGGCATTTAAGAAACTGAAATAGCTTCTTTGTCTTTTTAAAACAATGAGTTGGTATTTCTTAATAAATCTTTAGCATACACTACTATTAGACATTTACATCTGTGGAAATCATTGTGGTGATTTTTAACACTATTCAAACCTCACTGCCTGGTATTTGGATAAGTCAACAATAAAGTACTCAGAATAATTTGATTTAAACTTTCTGGCAGAGAGTTCATATAGCTAAATGATAATTCAACTCAGGGCAACATATACAATATATGACATATACTGAGGTCTGTCCAGAAAAAGTCCAGCCATTGTTAATATAACGAGAACAGTTTGCATGACATTCATGTAACCTGGCGGCCAACAAGAGTGGACTGGAATGCACATGTGTAAACAATGACAACTTCACTGTACTAGTCAGTGGGGGCAGTAGACGTTGCTGAGTGAGCAAGTGTACTGTGTGGCTGTCACATTCAAAATGTAGAGCAACGAATCTGCATCAAATTTTGTGTTAAGCTTGAACATTCCTCTGCAGAAACTATTCAGATAATTCCGAAGGCCACAGCTATAGGCAACTGGTGATTGGCAGCTTCATCACAACATGCCCACTCACGCATCATGTCCCATGCAGAGTTTTTTGCGAAACAAATCTCCCAGAAGACTCAGCCTCCCTACAACCCAGATTTGGTGCCCTGAGACTTCTGGCTTCAGCCAAAACTAAAATCAACTTTGAAAGGGAAGAGATTTCAGACTGTCAATGATTTTCAGGAAAATATGACAGGGCAACTGATGGAGATTGGGAGAAAGTGTGAGGTCCCAAGGTGCCTACTTTGAAGAAGATTGAGGTATCATTGTCCTATGTACAATGTTTCTTATATTTTCTTAATAAATGTTTCTATTTTTCATATTACATGGCTAGATACCTTCTGGACAGAACTCACATGTATTATATTTATGTATTATATAAAAGATTTTCTCATCCCTTTGGAGGACCATAAAGACATAAGTGATCTAGACAATTCCAAAGACCAGGGAAGTCATGAAGAAGGTAAATTTTCAGTTGCTTTGACACAACCTCTGAAGCCAAATAGAAATGATATGAGATTCTGGTCTGACATCCTCTAACTGTGGGATCTTGCACAGCCTTAACTTATTTGTCTCTTCATTTTTTCATCTGTAAAAATGGTTTATGGACAGAATTAAATATAATTATATATATGATAGTGTTTGGTACATAGTTGACTTTTTAAAAGTTAGTTTCTTTTTTTTTCTTTTTACATTTTACACGCATTTATTGAGCCCCCTACTAATGTTCTAGACATAGTTCATTCCCTGGGAACAGAGAATGAAGACAGAATTGAGCCTGCAAAGTAGCCCACAGCTTAGTGAGTAAGGATGACCAGAAACCCAACAAATAAAACACAACATGGCATGTGCTGCATAGAAATGAGCACAGACTGGAGGAGAACCCAGGTTGGAGCAGAGGAGCTCAGGGAGAGAGGATGGGCTTTAGGGGAGAATTAACAGTTAAGAAGAGGATTGAGGTGTGTCTGGAGAGGATGGTCCAAACTTGTGGATGCTCATGGAGATTGGGAATGAAGTTCTTGACTTACGTTTTCTCACTTAAACCTCAAAGCAATACTGCAAGTTACGTATAACTATTCCGACTTTTTTGATGATGACACACCAGGGTCTGGAGAGTACTTATGAATTTTAACAAGTATGAATATCCGAGAATAAATCAGGATGGTAATAACATGGCACCATGATTCAAAGACACAGCAAAAGAGGGTGGCGACTAAGACCAGCTGGGCCAGAATCGTAACATAAGTGAAGCAAGAGACTATAATCACCTGTATTCCCAGGCTGCAGAGACGAGATTTCTAGAGATATCAAAGGTCTAATTGGAAGTCCTTGGAGTGGTAAAAAGTTGGGAAATGTACGTTTTAGCTCAGAAAGCCTCCCACATCTCTCTATTCCTTGGTCCAACTCAATCCAGAAGAGAAGGCAGGCATTCATAAGAGGCTGCTGAACAAATAGAGACTAGCCAGTTTCAGCGCAGCTTATATTAAATAAGAGAACAAACTCAAACACATAGAGCAGACAATACCAAGTGATGCAAATCAGTCGGCTTTATGTTATCGGACTGAAAGACTAATATTACTCGTTCGTTAGGAAACAAAAGCTAGGGTAAGTGAGCAAACCAGTCAACACTCAGATTTTCTTGCCTTCCAGGAAAGAGTTACATATGTCAACATTGACTCAGCAGGGCTGGTTGCTATTTAGAAAGAAAGTCGTGTTACACCCACCAAGCTTTTTGTTCAAGCCAGGACAACATTCTCTGCAGAACATCAGTTACTGCATAGTTAGAATCATGATCAGGAGTTAGGTAAATAAAAATTATTTTCCACTTTTAAGAAATCAAAAATATCTATGTGTATGTGTATTTAATTGTATTTCTTAAAATGTCAGGTAAGACTCTTTAGGTTGAGATAAAAACGCAAAGAGGTTTATCAGTTCATATAACAAAGGTAGGGCTTGCTTCAGGGGCATGACTCAGCTGGGGGCTCAAGGGATATCACTAGGCTTTGGTTTTCCTGTCCCTCAATTCTTCTCACTTCTACGTGGTCTTCCTTCTCTGGTGGTTGCAAGATGGCTGTAGCAGCTCCAAACCTCACATCTCACCTTGACATCCAGTGGGGAAGACAAGCCTCTTCCTCAATAGCACATACAGAATGTTCTAAAATATAAACAGATTAGTATGGCTTTGGACTGTGCCCACCAGAAAAAAAAAAATCAATCACCAGAGCCACTCGAATGCAAATGTTGATAACAAGGAAAGAGAGAGGAAAAACTCTAAAGGACTCCACGGGGTTGACCACAATGCCTGATCTTCTGCTCCAAGGCTAAAGAGTGGTGCTGAGATGCCCAAAGGTGGAGAAACACAGGGGCTTCTTGGAAATATTTCCAGAATATAGAGATGCTGAAAAGGTCCTGGAGACACTTGGAAAGAATTAGGTCATGGGTCCACCGCCTTTTTCAGCCACACGGGTGCCTAGGAGAGGAGATACTGAGAAACCTCAGCCTGTGTGAATAAATGAATACAGCTGTGCCCCCAAGGAGAGCAGCTGAGGTTTGATTCACTCCTGAGAACCCAGAGGAACACTTCGGGAACTCTCTTTGGCTGGTTCGAAGACTGAACTTTGTAGGCAAGTGCCTGATGTGTCTACCATCCCCCACTGTGTGAACCTAGACGCTTGTTGAAATAAAACAGCCATGATTAATAAAAGAGTTTTCCTGTGTTAGGTACTTCCTAGATGCCAGGCACTTTGCTGGGGTCTTTCAAGCATTATCTCATTTAATCTTCCTGACACATCTATAAGGTAGGTGACATTAGCATACCAATTCCACAGAGGAATGAATGGAGTATGAAGGGAGTGAAATAACTTGTCACAGGCCACATAGCCAGTAGAGAGAATCAGACCTAATTTCGAAATCCATGCTCCAAGCAAAATGATGAGCTCTCAAAAGCTCCTCACTCAAATATGAGTTCTTAAAGGAGATAGATGGGGTTTTACTAATTTTCCGATCTTTACCGCTACCACAAGCATATTGCTGCCCTATCGATTCATTTATTTACTCATTAACTTTTACTGAGGACTATTGGGTGTCAGTACAGTGTCAGTCCCTGGTGATACAGAGAGTGTGGCAGGGTGCTTTGGGATGAGCTGACTTTCACCATTACTAAGAAGATGGAATAGGCATGTGCCTGGGCTGATTCGATAGGGCAGGGCTTACTTGCATAAATAAGAGGACATGAAACTTTCCAATGGAAAATGTGGTGAAGATGAACGCTGGGGAACACTGAAAAGAGAACCAACTCAGCACTAGACACACGAGCTAGAAGCTGGACCTTCACTTTGTAATGAAGAGTTGCAGTATAGCTAGGTTCTAACATCCATGTAGCTAACATAGATGGAGGACCTGCATCCCCAGTTTGTGAGGCATTGAAAAAGACACTGCCTTTGGCCAGTGAGGTTGAGACTATCTGTGTGCCCATCCTGGCTCTGCTGTTTGGTATTTTTGTGACCTTGAACAAGTTTAAGGTGGGATACGAACAGCATCGCTTTTACAATAGCACAAGCATTAAATGAGTCAATATGTGTATATATTGAGAGCTGTATGTGTGTAGCAAGTATCAATTCAAGCTTCCCAGCCTGACACTGATGTCCCACCACACCCCTGCAGGCTGCCCCTGCTGTCACACTGTGCCCTCCATGTCTCCACACTCAGACCTAGCACTCACCGGACTCGCACACTGCCGTGAAAATGCTCGAAAGGTACCATCTTTGAGACTGTGCTTGGGAGGCGCCATTACTCCCGCTGCTCCTTGGCTGACTATATCACAGGTTAAGAACAGCTTTAGAAAAGGGGAAGATGGATTCAGAACCAGGACTCAGGGGAAGAGAGTGAGGGGCATACCGAAGGAGGTTCTCGCACTCAGGATCATGCAAGTGCACCTGGTCATGGCTTGAAGAAAAGCTGATAGGATTTCAGTATTTGAATTACCCTTGAGTGAACAGTTCATATAGGAATAATTTACTTTCTAAACAAATTGTATTCCTCAAAAATTGTAAAAATTGCATCAGAGCCTAAATACACCAGGGGAACCTGCTAGTTAAAGGAATTAAATTGTGGATGCATTTGTAGAACCAAGAATCTTTTAGGGAATAACTTATTTACCAGAAACTGTTTTTTTCCTATGTTGTGTTTGGTTGTACTTTCTTCTTAAAAATTGCCATGTGTACTTGAACAACAGTAATTTTTTTAATTGTCATGGGTTTATGTATGAAATATTTGTTTTCATGATCGTAGAAGAAGCAAATTGATGGAAGCCTTTGTGCAAAAAGAAAAAAATGCAGCCTTAAGGAAAGTAAGGCATCAAAGTGTCCCGAAGAAGTCAAAGAACTGCCGTGGTTTTTCCCGTGTTGCTGTATACCGGGTCCTGGAGACGTTCTTTACAAGGTGCCGTGGGGCTGTGAGAACTCCACTTGACAAATTTCTGCAAACAACCATCTTTTATATTTTCAAATCCACTCTTTTTTCTATTTTATTAATTTTCCAAATGTTGTTTTTTTCTTCCTTGAGTTCATTCTGTGGCTCTGTTTCTTAACTTCTCAAGTCGAACACTTAATTCATTCATTTTCCATCTTTCTTTTGAGTGTATGTCCTTAAGACTACAGCGTTAGCTGTATCTAGTAAGTTTTGCTGTTTCCATTCTCAAGTTGTAAATATTTTAAACTTTCATAGGATGGTATTGTTTTTATTTTTTAAGCATGTGAATTTAGGGAGAGTGACAATTTTTTTGTCCGATTGCTTTGCTTTGTGGTTGAACACCATGGTCTGTGTAATATCGATTTTGGTGTTTATTGAATTTTTATTTGCTACTTTTTATAGACTCATGTTTTGTAAATTTCTGTGTATGTTTGAAAAATATGTATCTTGTAATTGTTTTATGTAAGATTGTATAATATATACTCATTAGATCCATTTTGATTGTTGTATTGTATATGGAAGTGATATGTAAAAATTGCCCATTTAAATTGCAAGTTTGTCAATTTCTCTTTGCAATTCATTCAGGTTTTGCTGTCCATATTTTTAAGGGTTATTTTCTTAGGGGAGTACAGGTCCATAATTATACGTATATTCCTGATAAATTGTTTTCTAAATAATTATATTCTTTTTATTAATAATGTTTTTGTCTTAAAGGTTATTTCATTTGAAATTAATATTGTTATACCAGTTATTATTTTGATTTATAATTCCATGGCATACATTTTTCCTTCCCTTTATGCCAAAAATTTATGTACAAATAGGTCTTAAGGTATATCTATTACAAAGAATGTATAACTGAATTTATTGTTGTAGTCTTTGCCTTTAAAGGTCAATCCAGAGATTCTGAGTGTATAGTAATTACAGTAACAGCATAGTTTTCAATATTTTGAATCCCACCGTGAAAGTAAACAGAGAAATTAAAAAGTAAAAATCAAAGATCCATGAACAACGTTTACAACAAAACTAGCCAAGCAGGTATCCCCTAACACAAGCAAATGGGGACAAACCATCAACAACCACAAGACCCTCAAGGAATTGGCATCTGTGCAGGAGAAAGTAGAAAGAAGCATATATGGATGGTAATGTTTAATGGTGAACAGAACCCCAAAAGGCCCAGCAGTTACTCACTGGGAAGCACAGTGGACCACTTTGAGAACACCAGATAACACAAAATGGACTTCCTCTAATACCAAGTGAGTTCAAGGAGCATGAAGTAAGGACTGAGGGAGTTAGAGCAGCTTAACCTTTACGAACTCTCAACACTGAAATAGGTTTCCTTTTAATACAGAAACCACACTGTGGAGAAAATATAAGAAGCAGAGTAAATTGTTCAGTTCAGGGAAAATTGGGATATAAAAAGAGAAGATTCAGACCCAATTGGGGTGAGGAAAACAATCAGGAAATATCAGGGAGCAAGTGGCCATATTTTTAAACATTACATAAAAATAACAGAAAATAGACTTTTGTGATGCTAGAAGAGCTTTCCTGAATTCTGCCTCATTCTAAAAGGTCAGGTAAATTAATTTCACGTAAAAATGAACAGCAGAGACTTATCAAAGTCAAATTCCATATAAACTTATAATAAGAAATGAGAAAATAAAGGGCATAATAGCATTTCTAGAGGTCATGATAGCATGCCAGAAAAGCATGTCCATAAGCAGGCCAAAAATGCAACTTATTATTTCAAAATTAGTTAAACAACATTAAGAAAATTATATAGGGCATGAAAAATAATATAAATTAGAATTTTTGTAGCTGAAACTGAAATAATAGCACTCAGGAGAGAATTAGAAATAAGAGAAAAATATCTTTTCAGAAATGATTGAAATAGAAGGATACAGAATAGAAAAACACACAGATGGTGAATTAAGGGAAATAGATGGTGAGAAAAAAATTTAAATCAAAGGAACTAAAGATATTAATAAGAGTTCAAGAGAAAGTGACAAATGCAAAGATGAGGAAAAAACCTCTAACATAAAGATACAAGGAGTACTATAGAATAAAACCAAAGCAAAGGGAAAAAACCTTTGTAATTAAAGAAAACATTCCTGAAATTTAAAAAAATTGAAACTACAAATTGAAATATACATAGACTCAGAATGATCAATATCAAGAAATATTCTAGTAAAATCAATAAATTTTAAAGAATAAAAAATTTTGGACATCAACAAAAAAGGATCATGCAACTTATAAAGGAAACAAAATTGGACTTTTACCAAACTTTTACCAGCAACATTTTATTCCTGAAAAAAAAAATAGAATAGTATCATTAAGATATTTAGTGGAGAAAAGCACAAACCAAGGTCTTCATAGTCATTAAAATGGACTTAAAAGAATACAAGACACAGATGAACTGTTATCAGCAAGCAAGAACTAATGGAATACTATTCTAATGAGCCCTTCCTAAAGAATTTACTAGAAAATAAGTTTCAAACAACAAAAATGAATAAAGGACTAAGACCAAATATGAGCTTGAGAGAGAGAGTATAAATAATAGGTGAATACTCTGAAAACACAGATATCTTAAACTACTTCTAAAATGAAATCAAAGAAATAAAAATCAAATGAAGTCAGACTGGTGAGAGAAATATCATTTACCAAAACCCAGATGAAAATGTATAATCATTCAATTTAAAGTTCCGAACAAGTCAAAGATGCCCATCATCACTTCTATTCAACATTATGTCAGTGCTCTAGGCCAGTTCGAAAGTATTACGGGAAAAATATATACTCATTAAAAAGTAGGAAAACATGTTATAATTCAGACCTGATAATTCAAGAGATTATACAAACTATTAGAAAAAAATAAGGATTCAAAAAAATCCCTGGATATATCATCAATGTTCAAAAAATATTTGTTTCATATACCAATAAAAACATTCATAATATGTATTTTTCAAGGTGCCTTTGAAAATAGCATGATACCTAGAAACAATTATGTGATATCTAGAAACAACTATAACTAAAGATGTACAAGACTTTAAGGGAGAAAAAATCATAAAAGTTTATTCAAAGACACAAAAAGTTTTTGAAATAAAAGGAGAATGTCCATGTCCATGCATGGTAAGATTAGACATCATAAAGATACCAAGTATCCTCAAACTAATCTATGTAACTTCAATTCAAACCTTTCCAACAAGGTGATCTCAAAATTTACACAAGTGATCAAACGGCCCAGCAATTTTGAAAAACAAGATCATGTCCTGAACATTGGGGTGCATAGGTTCTTTTGGATTGGTGTTTCAGGATTCTTAGGATATAATCCCAGCAGTGGAATTTCCAGGTCAAAAGGCAGTTCCATTTTTAGTTTTCTGAGGAAATTCTATACTGTTGTCCACAGTGACTGCACCAGTCTGCATTCCCACCAACAGTGCGCTAGGGTTTCCTTTTCTCCACATCCTCTCCAACACTTGTTGTTTGTCAATTTGCAATAGCCAAGTGCTGAAAGCAACCTAAGTGCCCATCAGTAAATGAATGGATTGAAAAACAATGGTACATCTACACGATGGAATTCTATGCAGCAGAAAGAAAGAAGGAGCTTCTACCCTTTCCAACAGCATGGATGGAACTGGAGAGCATTATACTAAGTGAAATAAACCAGGCGGTGAGGGACAAATACCATATGATCTCACCTTTAAGTGGAACCTAATCAACAAAACAAGCAAGCAAAATAGAACCAGAGACATTGAAATTAAGAACAATCTGACAGTAGTAACCAAGGGGAGTTGGGAGGGGATAATAGGGGGAAAAGGAGGAAGCGTTTTCAGGAACATCTACGAAGGACACATGGACAAAACCAAGGTGGGGGGTGGGGTCAGGGGGAAGAGGTGGGGATGGCTGGGCTTGAGGAGAGTGGTGAGGGGAAAATAGAGACAATTGTACTTGAACAACAGTAAAAATAACTAAGGTCATGTCCTCACCCTACCAGATATCGCTTCATTAGAAAGTTGTAGTAATTAAGATAGTGTAGTTTCGGTACCAGAATAGACCAATAGACCAATTGAAGATGTTAAAGAATCCAGAAACAGAAACACATAAGTGAAACTTTAACTCCTGAGTCATAATTGTCTTAGTTGTTTTTGTTTTAGATTCTGGAATCCAGTGTTTTATCAGGACTCAGGTTTCACAGTTCCAAGACCCTGAAGTGGAACTGAATTATAAAAAGATCTATTCTCCTGGAGTCAGTTTTGTTGTGTTATTTCATTATACATAAAATAACTTTAAATTTCAGGATGTTCAGTTCTCATACAGATTTTTCTAAGCCTATATATTAGGGTAGAGTGGGAAAACTTGAGCAGGGAAAGCAGGAGGTATTAATTGCATTGTTGTCTCTTGCCAATGGCTCATTGTAAGGGATTCCACCCTTCTTTTCTCATTTGAGGATAAAACACAATGCAATTCACAAACGCACTTCCAAAACTGTCAAGTATCTCTCTGTCTCATGGCCAAAAGTAATAATAATAATAGCTGGTAGAGCCTTAATCATGATCCAGACACTGTACTGAATACTTTATATGAAGTATGGGTGTTAATCCCAGAGCCAACCTTGTAAGAAAGATGCAATTATCATCCTCATCTTATGGTTGGCACATTGAGGTTAGGAGGGATTAAATAACTTTCCCAATGTCAAGGTTGATTAAATAGTAAGTAATGGACTTAGGGTTCATATCTGTGTCTGATAAATAGCACTCTCTGGTCTCTTAGTTACCACTCCACCATCTCTCTATAAAATATTGTTTGATATTGAACTGGCATATTTTTAGCCTTAAAATCAGAGTAAAAAGTATCTATATAATATGAATCAATTAAAACCAACCAGTTAACCTCTCCCAGAAACATCTTTATAGAACTAAATCAACTTTACCTTTTAGTAAAGTAGTCTGCTGACAAGAAATGCACAGGTGACCAGTAAGCTCTTCTAAAAAACAAGTGAAGTTTAAAAGTGTGAGAAACTTGGAGAGGATGCTGTTTCCTGAAACAAGAGTAAACTCCTAATGCCCTGTTTATGGACCAGGTCTTGCGCTGACACATGAAGAAGCTCTTTTAATTAACTGGGTAGGAATTTAATATCTTCACATATGCAAGGCAAATCGACTTGCCCAGGCAACCAGATACACTAAGCTTTGTATATTAGTTCTGCTCTTTTGGCTTCTGAGCGAATCTTCTGAGGAATGGGAATTAAGGCTGTCTTAAGTAAGTGGTTTTGTACTCGAGTGTTCCTTGGGAAAATTAAGATATGGTCACCACTGACGGGGGGTACAAGGTGACCTAGAAAATTAAAAACTAAGAGTAATAATAAACCACAGGAGCTCAGATAAAAATACCCAGGAGATTAATTTGCTGAATATCACATGGCCCTCACTATATATGGACAAAGACCTTTGCCAAATGGTAAATCTGGCAATCAGGTATACCAGGCAAATGTATATCTGCTTATTTTATTTTATTTGTCAATTACAGTTCACCATCAATGTTATTTCATATTAGTTTCAGGTGTACAGCATAGTGGTTAGACAATCATATACCTTACAAAGCATTCCCCTGGAATTTCCAGTACCCAACTGGCACCATACATCGTTATTACAACATTATTGACTGTATTTCCTAGTTGCACTTTACATCCCCATGAAAAAGGCAAAGGGATTGAGAAGTACAGGTTGGTAGGTACAAAATACATATCTGTTTTTGCAGAGCATTTTCAGAAACCATTTTAAGAGGTTAAGTTTTGCCACTTTAGTGTAACAGTGAATGCGAAGGTATAGCTTCCATCTTGGGAACAGTGTCAAACTCAGGTAGTTTTTGTGTCCTTCTTAGTGGTCCCCTGAAAACTGAGGGTAGTGTTCCTGAAAATAGAATACTACTTCTTCTGATATTTCTCTTTAAAAAATGTAACTTAGGATTAATGCATTTAGGATTAACGTAATACTTTTCTATGACATTTCTTAGTTGTATCATTAATATCTTTAAATTTTTCTTTCCATTTTATTTGAGCTCTTTCACCAAGGTCCACAAACTCTGTCTCTATTTATGACATGATAGTCACCTTAAGAGTCATTGTTACAATTCCTATTTCTTTATAAATTCCCTCATCAAAATTCATACATGATTCTTCATGCAAAAGTTTGGCAGAACTTTTCTGTTTATATTTCTGTGTTCCCTAACACTTAACATAGATTATCACCCAGAGGAGACAGGCAGTAAATGGTTCTTTGAGTGGAATTAAGTGTTTATTTTTTTTAAGATTTCATTATATTTTATATGCCAAATTTTATAACTTTCATTCACCCCCCTCATTCAGCAAATATTTATTGAATCTATACTATTGGCCAGGAACATATCAATATTTCTCTTGAAACATTTGTTTCACAGAATTATAAAGAATAAGATTATAAAATTTGACAGCTAGATGGAGTCTTTCAGGTTACTAGTTAAACACTTATTTTTGGAGAAGATGAGGACATTTTGCAAGTGTTTGCAAAAGTGATTTTGCAAAAGTAGTGTCAGGCCCAAGGAAAAATAGCTGGTTGGAGCCAGAATGGGGACTAAAACCCAAATCATTTTACTTTGGTGCCAGGAATTTCTCTTGTCGTGAGTTTCTTTTTAAAAGTTCTAGTATGTTTCCCTGGCTGGTATAGCTCAGTGGATTGAGCACAAGCCTGTGAACCAAAGGGTTGCTGGTTCAATTCCCAGTGTAGGGCACATGAGTGGGTTGTGGGCCAGGTCCCCAGTTGGGGACACATGAGAGGCCACCACACATGGATGTTTCTCTCCCTCTCTTTCTCCTTCCCTTCCTCTCTCTCTAAAAAATAAATAAAATCTTTTTAAAAAATAAATAAAACTTCTAGTATGTTTATGGATGAGGGATCATCAGAGCATGCCATTCATGGTACCTGCAATACTTACTGGTTACTACCTGTCACAGAACGTCTGCTTTAGTAGAGGAGAAATACATCTGTATTAAGAATGTTCATAAACACAGCCAAGAAACTTAAAATTACTTGTACCCTTTTATTCAATAACTCTACTATTAGGGATGTACCTAGGGGAAAAATCAGAGATAGAAACAAGGATTCATGCACAAGCCTAGTCACTGCAGGCTTTTTATCAAAATGTCTAACCATAAATCATGTTCCTCTCATCTAGTAGAGTATCGTGCCATTTCAAAGGATGTCTAGTCAAGCAGCAAAATATACTTAGTACAATGTTTAGTTTTAAAGAGTTGCATTGCATACAGTCTAATCTCAGTTTAATACATGAAGTTTGATGTGTGTAGTAGCACATCCAAGTCTAAAGAAAATAGACCCAAACCATAACTGTGGTTATTTCCGAGTCATAAGATTACCAGTGATTTAGATTTTCTTCTTTCATTTTTCCATATATCCAATTTTATAAAACAAACACATATAGATGTATAGTGAGGAAAGTGAAAAAGAACACTGGCTTATAAAAAGAATACCTTTGAGTCAAGGGAGGCCCTGCAGGTGGCCAAGCTGGGTAGCCGCCCATAAGAAGAGAGTTGATTGAAGTGAAGCCATATCACCTTCTTATTTTAAACTTTTTTAAAATCCTCACCTGAGGACATTTTTTTTCATTGCTTTTTTAGAAAGAGGGGAAAGGAGAGATGAAGGGAGAGAGAAAAATATCAATGTGAGAGAGAAACATCAATTGCTTGCCTCCCATACATGCCCAGACCAGGATCGAACCCACAACTTAGATACGTGCCCCAACGGGAGTCGAAACTACAACCTTTCAGTTACATGGTGATGCTCCCACCAACTGGACCATACTGGCTACGGCTATCTTAAACTTTTTAACTATTGCTTTACTACTGGCCTGCCATAGTATTATGTTTCTTATCTGAACTGAACCTGGGTCGGGGCAGGGCACCCAGAGAGCTGGAAGTGCTCCAAGAACACGGTAATGACCCCTGGCAGCCTGGTCCCGTGTTCCTGGCAAAGGGTTCCTCTCCCTGCCACACATTCTCAGCCTAACCAGCCTAACGTGCGTTTGAGACCATAGATCAATCCCATCACGCCCCTACATAACTGTTTCTGCTGAGATCATTCCATAAAGTTCAGGCTCTCGTTCCTATGGTATTTTGCTGTCTCTAATGTGCACCCATGTTTTTGGCCCAAACTTTCAGGAAAAAGATCTTTTGTTTTATTATTTTAATTCAATTATTTACTTATTTATATTTAGGAACAAAACCAATCATCATATTCCAGGGTATTATTTTACATACAGATATTATTATTGCTTTCTAGACTTACACTTTTAGTGCAAAAGCATAAATAAGAGAATTAAAAACATTTATATAGATATGGAATTAGTACTACCAATGCATAATGTGCATCCTTATTTTCCCCTCAAAAATTTGGGCAAAAGAAGTGTGCATTATACATGGCAGTACACTATACGTCTCTGCATCCCTAATCCGACCCGATCTCTCTTGCTCCTTCATGACTCCAAACCCTTCCGCTGCAGCCTGGGGAGTGCTGCTTGGTCAGCAGCAAAATGCCCTCCACAGTCAGCCTCTTCTTTCAACACCACCCCCACTTTCATTCTTTAACTGAGACTGACTGTCTTCAGGGGCCACTCCTTCTTAGAAAGGGCCCATTTTCTCTCCCACCCTCTACCACCAGAGTAGATTACATGTCTTTAGCATCTTTCACTGTGACCCACAAAACATTGTCTTTCCACCCCCTAAATGAAACAGAAACAAAACAATGCAGTTTTTGTGAAGTTCATGCTACCAGAACAAATACTAACTTAGAAATATATTTATTTAATGCTCTGCATTGTTAGCTTCAAAACCTGAGAGAGTGATGATGCTTCTGAAATGTCTACCTGCAGTAAACCTACGCCTAAAAGGCTCACCTGGCTCTAGGACATAGGTGCACTGTAGCACTGTGGCTGTACAGTGAATTCTGTCATTGGTAAAATGAAACAAATGCTCTCCATAGACACTGCTGAAATGGCTAGAAGAGGAGGGGGTTCAATTCTGAGTGGACGGCCCATTTGACCACGATGGCCCATAAGATTAAGAAAGGAAATGAGTCTAGACACAGACAGCAATGTGGCGGTTACCAGAGGGAAAGAGAGGGGAGGGGCAGCCGAGGGAAAAGGGGGTCAACTACACGGTGATGGAAGGAGATTTGACTTTGGACGGTAGAGTACACAATGCGTTATATCAGAATTGTATAATCGAAACCGATATAATTTTCTTAACTAATGTCACCCCAATGAATTTAATTGGAAAAGGCAAACATCTTATGGGGTTGGGGGGAGGGGAAGAAGAGAAACGAGTCACCATCCAAATAGCATAACTTGTAACAAGGCAAAAGAGCCCTATGGCCCTTGGCATCCATGGGTCTCAGCACAGTCCAGGCACACAGTAGGCTCTCTACATATATTTATTAGCTGACCGACTAAGGACTTTTAATGCCATGCAGCATTCCAAACTAGTTTAGCCTATAAGTTCCTGTAGCCTAATATTTCCCATTCAACAACCCACAAGCTAGCATGTTATTTAATCTTTTGGCTTGACTGGTTTACCTAAAGACTGGAATTGTAGCATCTGTCCCATAGAATAATAGAAAACAGGTGAATGTAGAAGCTAAAAAATAATAGTGTTTGTAACTCCAAACCCAATTAAAGTCAAAGGCTAAAGCACAGTATGCCCACAGGATGCTTTCGTCTGATCGGATGATGACTTACCTTTCCTATGCTTTTTCCTCCCTTGCCTTATTTATTTGGTTACCTATGCAAATGGTCCTGGGCAACAGTGGCACATACTCCGAGCACTTAGATTCTTCAGCAAGTAGTTATTCAGTTTCCTCTGTGTCGGGCACTGAGCAAGGTGCTGGGGATGTAACAATAAACAAGACTGAAAATGTCCTTGTCAGGTAGGTACCTTACCTTACCTTTATATTTTGACTCTATTTCATTCTGTTCCATTCTTATAGACTTAGAATTATATAATAAAATAATAAATTATCTCAATAGCAATTTTTAATTAATAAAAAAGTTTCACATCCAGTATCTTATTTGATGCCCAAAGGGGACTTGTTTTAGTGATGTCACTTGCCACTGTCAGGATGCTGAACGTGATATAAGCAGCACTTGTTCCGAGGGTGTTCAGAGACCGAGAATGACAGGAATGGAGGGCCTGGGAAGTGGCAGGGGGAGAGGGTAGGAGGCAGCTTCTGGTGAGAAAATACATTCCATACACAACACCCATCATTGCTGTTTCTGAATTTCTTAGGCTGTTTTGATGGGGTTCTTTTGACCTGCTGCTGCAACCACTCTGTCTACTGCCATGCCTGAGCCTCTTGCCCTGGGGGGTCTGTTGACCAAGGCTGTACCTTGGATGTGCATCTTAAACAGATAGCCTTCTCACCGGCATTTGGTGGGAGGATCCCTCTCACTGTGGAATCCAGCAACCTTGCAGCGAACACGATCTCTGCCCAGACAAGTTTACCAACTTCGTCTGCGATTGTGGTTATGCTCCTTGAGGACAGACATGTGGCTTTCTTTAATTAACTTCTACAAAAAGCTTCTAAAAGCATGAAACAAGTGGATTATTGAAGAGGTCTCTGTAACATCAAATCATGATAATTACGTCGAAAAAGATATTTTTTATTTGGAAATAATACCAAAGTTCTGAAACTGGATATCCAAGATAGAAGAAGAAAAGCCCATAAAACAAAATCTGCAGGGCTGGTTTTATTTGCTTCTGTTATCTTTATGTTATAAGGCAGATGGCCCAGCCCTGGACTGTCCAGCCAACAGCTATCATTTAGGAAAATGTGTATGTATTGTGTTACCAGAGAAGTCATAGATGGCAAACTCTTTATTAGATTATCTACTCTGATCAGCCCCTTTTGCAAATTTTCTTTCTCTACAGTTAAAGTAGCTATCTTTGTATCCCTTCAGGTTTTTCAATTCTGAAGAGTTAAAAGAAATAACAAAAATCAAAGCCAGGGAGTGTTAACTCAGTCAAGATAAGCCCGTCCAAAAGTGGGGGCTATTTCCCCATTTCCTCTTTAGATCTAGGGGTAGAAAAACCAGGAGTCAGATGGAGCCAGGTTAATCTTGAATGTTTCTTGCTTAATTTGACTATTTAAACGTTTTAATTTGATTCTTGTCTGTTCTACATCTTTAAGGAAAAGTAAAGTATTTTTAGATTAAAGAAGTAACATATTTTGTGAGCAGGTGGAGAGCTGGAAAAAAATTCCATTCACCAGGTGTAACACAATCAAACAGCACACCAGGTGTAAAAAGTGGAAAAATAACCTTGTAGGGCATCTAGGGAAAATTCCAAGAAAGGCCAGACCACAACTATCCTAACCCCTGGCAGTCATTTGGCTTTGCAAGTTGACTACAAAGAAAACACAACTATTAAGAAGATTAGAAATACCTGATTAGAAATATCTTCAAACCCCGAACCAGGAAGAAGCATGCACAGAGCAGAGTAGAAGCAAGGAGTGCCTGTTCTCGGCAGCACCAGCTTTCTCTCGGGTTATTCCTCAGCCTGCCATGCTCATCCCTCCTTCCTTCACTCACCTGAAGGAATCCTGCATATTCATCCAGTCACAGATAAAACGCCATCATTCCCAGGAAGCTCCCTCTGGTTCAAGCCAATTCACTAACACCAGGGACTGAGGCGTCAGCACCAGTGAAAACAGACATTGGCCTCAAATTGCTGAGCATCTGATGGACAAACATCAGAGGCTCAAACATCGAGTGAGCACCCACTGCGGGTCAGGCACTATTCTAGCAATACACCCTACTACTGAGCAACAAAGAAAGGCAATTATGATACGTGTATGTGTGTGTACTTATGGGAGTTACAAGCACATAAGGAGTATCACAATTGATTATAATTAGAATTATTAAAAGATAATGACACTTGAATAGAAATTTACAGCTTACAAAGCTTGTTCACATCAGGATCTGCTAGGATGCTCAGAAAAGCCCTATGGGACAGGAAGCATGGCCAGCTTTAATGATTTCATTTTACAGATGAGACATGCAAGTTGTGGAATAAACATACAAAGCAATGAACTAGAAAAATATAGTGAAGGACGAGGAGTGAAGAGAACAGAGGTGACATCGAGTTTGTCTGTAACACTGCATTTCTTTTATTTCTTTTAACTAAAATCCAGTGCACAAGGGGCAAAAAGTAAACCTTTGTTCATTCTTTGCAATTCACAGAGTACACAGTTCTTGCTCTATGAGACTCTGCTTTTTTGTATCTCAAAAAAGTATATTCAAAATAACGAAAGAAAAAATACAACAAAAAGGAATTAAAAGCACTTAAAGAATACTCCTTAAATCACCTCCCTCTGTATGTGTTGTAAAAATTCAGTGTGATCATAGAAGTGGAGGTTCCAACCTGGCTAATAGCACAGCATTTCATAAACTGTCCTCTCTTTTTCTGTTCTTTTTCTTTCCTTTGCTTTCTTTCCTTTTTTCCTTTTCCCCATACTCAGCAATGAAGTCGTTCTGATTTACGTAACAATTAGAGCAAGTTGTTCATATAACTTTACACATTCATAGATTTGAGCCTCCTGAAGGTAGGGCTTCTGTCTCAGTCACCTTTGTACACTCAGGGATTGACATCATGCCCAGTTAATAGGTACCTAATGAAAGTTTATCGCACAACACGCATACCCCCTTCACAAATTGGTGACTTAATTTTAAATGGTTATTAGCAGAGTCTGTTTCATTTTTTTTCCCCCTGAGTGGGCTACTCTTTTACTAGGATTCAGGAATTTAAAACAAAAATTAAAAAAAGGAAAAGTGATTTTAAAAAAGAACACCACTCATGATCAATCTTACAGTGTCTTTTAAGGGTGACTGTCTGAATGGCCAGTCTTCCTGAACCTGTAAGCAAGATTTGGTTGCATTATACTGGGAGAAAAGTGAGGACTTGGTATTGATTTTTCCTGATTCAAAGAGTGTGCAGGTGTTTAAGCATTTATGAAATTGATTGACTCCCCTCTAGCAGCCAACTGATAATAAGTTGAAGCTTTGGAGTGAGGCAGTAAAAGGTTTGATTATATTAACAATACTAATAGTCACGGGTTCATAAATCTTAAGAGAAAGGATGCATATGCCACATATAATGCATGAAAAAGTTGTTCTTTTATCATGGATAGCTCACCATTGTGCGGAGACCTAGTTGATCAGCTATTCCATTATTTGACTAAGTATCTGATGTCTTGTTTTCTTTCAGGAAGGCAGGTGCAGGATGAAGCAGGAAGCCTGCCAAGAAAGATGATAAATTACCATTTGGTGCTGGCGACCAGAGCACAACGAATGCAGGGCTGCCAGGAATTAAGAGGGAGAGTAACCAGAAACGAGAGGAAATGACTTCTGACTACGACTTGAGCGCTGTTTACTTTTGGTCTTCATTATCTTTGTGGTATTTTAAGGGCCTCTGTTAGTTTTGTAACCTTCAAAATGAAGTGCTGCTTTCAAACAATCAGACACTAGCTCATATTGTGTTATACCTGCCACGGTCAAATAAAAAATCGGAGTTGAGGGAGGACTGGTCAGTGGAAGCAAATACATGACCTAAGAAATCAAAGGATAGGGTGAAGCGAAGGTGAAGGGTGGCTGCTGTGAGGCTTGGAGGGAACACATGCGCTGAGCTGGGAGGGAGTGCTGTGGCCAAGAAAATGGCATTGAACATGCACCCTGCTACTGTGTTTCACCCTCCAAGACTCCAAAGAATAAAAATAACAACAACAGCAATGATTATGATCACAGTTTTTAGAATCCATCTGTTTCATTTAACTTCTCCTGTCTGCAGGTTATTTTTTTGTCGTTATACTATTACAAGTTTCTAAATCAGTGTTTAATATTCAGGCAATGATTGTATTGGAATCACCATTGGCAATGGCTGTTCATAATTTATCAAATGCATCCAGGATTTATTGAGCACCTAAGCAGTGCCTGGCACTCGACTGAATGTTAGGGATATACAGATACATATGAAGACCGGCTCCTGAAATCAGGGTTTGGTGGGAGAGGGTCAAATCGAATGCCACGTGCTCAGCACTGGAGTGATGGTACATGGAGTGTCACGAGAGAGGATGGAGGGCACACCTGGGCAGCCGGGCAGGCTCAAGAAAGGGCCCCTAGGAGTGGTGGCATCTGAACTGGCAAAGATGTATTCTTTGCCAGTCATTTTTCACATACCAGCTTTCTGTCTAGAACTCAGGATGAAAGTGCGGATGGTAAAACATAAAACAAGAAGTTCTCAGGGTTTTACACCACAAAGGGTTCGGGATTTCTGACTAAGGAGTACAGCATTTATTCTGGAATTAATGAGAAGTCGCTAAAGGATTTGGAGCAGGGGAGTCATGGGATCGATGAGCATTTAGCAGCAGATATTTGCCATATAACATGGTAGGCACTATAACAGAAACACGATGTAAGCTTTATGTAAACACAGAAAAGGTGCTACTCACCCTGGGAATGAAGAGAGGTAAGGCCACGCTTCCCAGAGGCGGTTACACTTAAAACGGGCTTTAGAGGATTCCACCAGGCACAGAGGAAATGGACAGCATTTCTGCTAAATGAGGCGGAGGCTTATGGGGAGGACAGGTTAAGAAAGAGAAAAGGGGGAGGAGAAGAAAAGGCGCAAAACAAAATTGTAACAGAGCTATGAAAAGCTGAAGAAAACTTCATTTTAGATTTTGATTACTGGTTTTACAATTGATACATTTCTAACGAAGAGCACCCTTTTAATGCACAACCTGTGACACCTGATCTAGAAACTATAGCAGGTTTTTTCCCACAGACTCATAAATAAAGCAAGATCAAGACTAGATAGAACTGTAGGCTTTGGCTATTTTTAAGTCTCTTTCCCTAAAGATACTTTAGAGACCAGTGACTTGGAACCCTTCCGCCCACCCTTCCGTACACCCAGGAGAAAACTGAGGCCCGGGAGGGGTCAGTAGCAATAGGACACACAGCTGGCTAGAGGTCATGGCGAGAAGGACAGTTCAAGGCCCCCTGACCAGCGTGTGACCTGCCTTTCTCTGTCTCTCGACTGTCACCCAAGCATGCTTTCTTCTCAGGACTTTGCCAGGCTCTCTGCTTCCAATAAATCACAAGTTCATTCTATTCACATGTAAAGTCTAGTTTGCTCATTTGTTCCAGTTTATTTTTGTGCTACCTGTGTGTTCCCTCTCGAACACTTAGTAGAAGAATATTTTTAGCGCAGGCTGTTTTCCTTTCCACGACTTCAACACCTGAGATGTTTAGCTGTTAAAATATTAGTCATTCTTTCTGTGCTGGCCATCTGGGAACCAGAATTCATGTTTCCAGCCTAAATCCAACAGTGACCCCATTGGGGGCCACTGGGAAGCCTTCGCTCAGGTTCAGTTTGATAAGAGAAAGAGCCTGTCCCCTTTTTTTTTTCATTAAACAAGGTTAAACAAACAAAAAAAAAGGGTAATAACAAAAGAATAAGAATGTGTTGCATGTATGGAATATACTAATTAATATATAATATTAATTGAACACTACTTGAATATTAATAACATAAAATTGAAACTATTAATAAAAACTTAATGAACATATGGATTTCTTAGTAACTGTTCTAAAATAAACACAGCATTGAACAATGGCCACACTCTGCTGTAGAATGGGGAGGGTGGCACTCTCACTGCTGGACGACACATCCCAACTATGGGTGGGACTTTAGCTCCATCGCCAAGTCTATCATCTTGAATACATCATTTAAGTCTCCTGACATGTCATCTCATCTGCAAAGTGAAAGTCCGGACTCTTGAATTCTTAATTTCATGACTGAAAGTCTGTCAACTTTATTAATATGCAGGATGCTGTGTCTAAAGGTCTAAGAGGTAAGAGTAAGGAGGTGGTATGACAAGAGGATCATTTAATTACTTTAAGAAATCATAAATTGGGGAAAAGAGAAGAGGTAGAGTGGAGTGAGGAGGGAGAGCAGGAAGGATGGGGAACGGGAAGCAAAGGAAGAGAAGCGCTCGTGTCGTGTTTGACTATTTCGTGGCTCAGCGGCAGCATTACAAGTCTGCATTTTCAGGCTGACACGCTGGCGGGATGTCTCCCGATGCTGGCTATTTTAACTAGAAAGTTGAAGTCCAAGAAGGAAAAGCAGAGAGAAATGATACTTTTTATAGCCCCATGGAGAGTATTCAACGTGCTGTCCAGGGTCAAGAAAATTCCTCCCGAGGGAATTCCTGGATCATCCCTGGCTGTCTCTCCTTTCTAGGCTCACAGTATGACATTACTGAGGGCTTACTCAGGGCCAAAAAACATTCTAAGTGCTTTATTATGTGTTTGCTCATTTAAACACCACAACCTGAGGAGACAGGTGCTGTTAGTGATTCTATTTTACAGCTAAGGAGTTCGAGACACAGAGAGGTTAAGTAATATACCCAAGGCCACACAGCTGTCAAGTGACAGAGCAGGATTCAAACTCAGACAGTGTTGCTGCCTTGTCTGTGCTCTTAGACATATACTCGACCATCTGGAATCAGATGTTCCTTTAAACTGAGAGCAATAAAACCCATCTCCCTGTGCTATAGTGACTATTAAATACGTAAATACTCTGTATAAAACAGGGCTTAATTTTTTACTCTTCCCCTTAGAAGTCTCAAGTTAGGCTCCCGCATTTCACAGCCCACAGAGCTGTAACCCTTCATACAGGCCACTGCCCGTTTGCTGCTCTCTCTCACTGTGGCTGAACTGGGAACCTGGCACTTCATACATTAGTTCATCTGGCCATAGGAAAGGTGTTTGTTTTTCCCGGGTGTGTGTGTGCGAGAGCGCGTGCGCGTGCACTTGTTTTGAACATTTTCATATGTAGTGAATAAATGACCTCTTCTCAAGGCTTAGTATTTGCTCCCTGAAAATAAACAAACAAACAAAAACACAGAAATATAGCTTGTTCAAATTTGATAAACAGCAGTTTCCAGCTGTTATTCTTTCAATCTAGCCAAACACTTTATGCTCAACTTGAAACCAGTTTCCTACAGTTTCCAAGGTCCTAACTGATACGCCAGGATTGAACTCTCTTTCCTCCTGATACTTCAACTGCTTGGTTCTAGCCACACTTAACACATTTGAGAGTTTTCTTTCCAGAGAAAATAGCCTTTTTTTGGAGGAAAGAAAGCATTATACTTGATGAAAAAACTTTTCACTCTTTTCCTTTAATGTTGGAAAAAGACAGGAATAACTACTCTCATCACCATATTATTGTAGCATTTGTG
This sequence comes from Glossophaga mutica, assembly GCA_039655065.1. Lineage (NCBI taxonomy): Eukaryota > Metazoa > Chordata > Mammalia > Chiroptera > Phyllostomidae > Glossophaga > Glossophaga mutica. The sequence goes on along the minus strand of CM077304.1, from coordinate 14,553,054 downwards.
GAAGCTTATAGGACCCTTTCTCATTATTTCCTGTCCCCTCGCACCAGGCCCATCTCTAGAGAGCTATTTCCTGGGATCCTCCATGGAGCATAGCAGACTTTCCGGCCCACTGATATCAAGGGTGGCCACGTCACATCCAACAGGGAGCTTTATGGGCTACCACTTGGTTCTGCCACTGCTCTCAGATGGGGCTTCCTCTTCCACCTGGATCCCAGAAGAAAGGAGACAGAGCTGCAGTCAACCACGACCAACCTGCTACTCATGGGTAAATGTGATTAAGAAATAAATCTTTGATTTTGTAAATTCCTGAGATTTGGAAGTATTCCTTATCACATTATAATCCAATGAAAGCTGACCAAAATAGTTCCGAAGGTTTTTTTCCAACATAACAAAGTGTTTATTAGATATAAAGACAGAAAGAGAAAATGCATTATCATCATAATTAGATGATCTAATGATTCATAATACAAACCCAAGAAATGCAAAACACAAAAGAACCAATAACATTCAAAGAGGTTGCTCAATACAGTATCAACCAAAATACTGACAACTTACACCAGCAAAATCAGACAAGCCATACTCATGCCTCAAAGAGGTGGACCATCACTTTCCATCTCCTATGTGTGGTCTGCCCATACCAACTTCCTTCCACAGAGCACAGTATGAAAAGGGGAATAAAAAGAATAACTTTGAAGTGGAGAAACCCAACAAAGACTGCCTTAGCTGAGCGATCTAGGTTAACATCAACATTTAGTCATGCTGATAGTATCTACTCGATATAATGCAGCGAGGATGGGGATTTTCCTCTGTGATCTTCCACTCTAAAACCCACAACCCCAGTCTAACCATGAAAAAAACATCATACACAACCTGAGGGACATTCTACAAAATTCCTAACCAATACTCTTCAATATGTCAATGTCACCAAAAATAAGGAAAGTTAGAGAACTTGTCACAGTCTGAAAGAGACTCAGGAGGATCTGGGTTCAAATGATGGCTTGTTTCCCCTTGAAATCATATCCAGTTTCTTCATCCCTTGGAACCAGCCACTTGGATTATAGTCCAGCAATATATTTAATTGTTTATATTTGATCTTGTTTATTGATTTAGTAACTTGTCCATGGACTAGGTATGTATGTAATAAATGGGAAATAAATGATGTGTCAGATGTCATCTCAGCACAAATGTATAAATATCTGATTATCTTTTGGACCCTGAAAAGACAGAATTAACTTGATATCCAAGAACAGTAATACAATGGCACATCAGAGGCAATAGCAGCTGGAGCTGAATTCATAATGATAATAATAATATTTATATTGACACCTTCAATGTATTGGATACTATGCTACGACTTTAGCAAGCATTGTCTATTGCATTTAATCCTCGCAACAACCTTTTAAAGTAGAGGCAGGTATTGTCAACCCCATTTGGTAGATGAGGAAACTGAGGTTCAGAGAACATCACCCAAGCGGAAAATGGTGAAGCCCAAATTTGAACAGTGTTGATCAAAGCTGTGTTCAACTCTGTGTAGCAGAAGTCAGACTTCAGTGCTTTAACCAAATAATGGTTTAACTTTTCTTAGGAGACAAGAAATCCAAGGGTAGAGGAATTAGGGCTTACACATTAGCTCAGGAAGTCATCAAAGATCCAGTGTCCTTCTAGCTTCCAGCTGCACCATCCTAAGCATGTGGCTGTTATCCTCATGGTCAGGAGATGACTGTTCCACCTCCAGGCACTGCACCTGTCATGAAGCAGGAAGAAGGGGAAAAACAAGGGACAAAGGACACGCTAGCTGAATCAGTTCCTTCAATCAAGAAAATGGTAACTTTTCCAGGAGAATTCTGCTTGCAACTACTTGACCAGAACAGGTGAACACAGCTACTCTAGCTACAAGGAAATATGGAGATGACAATGTTTTTTTAACTAGCATACTGTTGCCCTCAATAAAACTGAAGTTCAGTAACTAAGAAGCAGAGAACAGATATTTGGTAGACAACCACAGTGCCAGTGATGAATCTGGATGGCTACAGGATGCTAAAGCTCTATAAATAGTGTTTGTAAGCTCTGTCCCAGTGTAAAATCAGAAATTCTACACTCTCCTCCAAAAAAAATTTTTTGAGGCCAACTTGTCGCTAGAGCAATAGGTTTGTGATATTGCTTCTTCTGAAAACCCAGCCCTGCAGCAAAGAGGAAAGAAGCCCAAACATCACCCAGGCTCTCTAATCACCGCTTGCCTCCCATACCCTTTTCAATGAAGTAAATGACCATCAAGCCTTCTGCTCCCCGATGACCAAACACCGAAAATAATTTTCTTTGAAAAGACTTTGTTCAACCTAATTTGTGAGTAAAATTTCCTAAGGGCAGCGGTGAAAGGCCCAAGATAATGAGGAAGTCTTCAAACTCAGGGGAGCTGATGAGATCTGCTCTCAAAGTTACCGTACACCATTAATCAATTGTTACTAGGCAGAGTCACGGAACCCAGATAGAGGTCAGCAGATCACATGACCCACGGCCTGCCAAACTGCCAGTATCCTGCTGCTTAAACTAAAGCAGAAGTGACTTTCTAAGTATTCCACTTAGCAGAATTCACAACCTAAGCTGATTTTTCATATCAAGGGTTCTGTTCAGGCTGTGGAGAGTCACTCAGTAAAACAAAGCAGAAAAGCTAGAGGTGGGCAGAAAGAGGGGGGTGTCACCAAGTAAACAGTGTATGTTGTACAAGACAAGGAAAACAGATTGGAAATAAAAATTACATTTAGCACTTTATGCAGCTTAATTTAACATGTCCTTATTGAAAAATTGCACAAGTACTTTTAATCATCATTTTCAATAAGCATTTCCATTTAACCTTGTCCCTTTTTTTCCGAGCCAAACCATGGTTGCTCTAGTTCATCATTTTCTACACAGCAGAATATTCTGATTTTTCAAATGCCCTGTAAACTAGATGCCATTACGTCACACTTGCGACAGATCTTGCTCTTCACTGATGTTTTTTGACACTGCTCACATAGTAAGGCATCTTACTTGTAAGGAAGAGTGTCTTTAGACGGTTTTGAAAGGTAGATACGTAAACATCATCTTTAGCTATTATGTTAGCAAAACTCAAAATCCCAAACTACCTCTCTGTTAGTTCATTCTAGAATTTTAATACTAAGGAAAAATATCAATTAAGGCCTATCATTCTTGGAACAAGGCACTGGGCAATGACCACATTTAATAGAAATATGTGAAAGGACATCTGGAGAAAAAAACTAGGCAGCGTTAAGGTTCTATTTTTATACCATTTAAATATGGAACAGGTTGTGCTGTGCCACTGTATATTCGGAAGCATCCAGTTATAGTTTCTGAAGCAAGAGAAGTCCTGTATTTTGTCAAATAAAAACTTTACCATGTTCATACCAAAGGAATAAAGCCTACGTACTGTATTTTGCCGTGTATAATGAGCACTTTTTTGCCCAAGGTTTTGAGGGAAAAATAAGGATGTACATCATACATGGGTAGTACTAATTTGGTATCTATATAAATATTTTTAATTCTTTTATTTATGCTTATGCATTAAAAGTATAACTCTAGAAAGCAATAACAATATCCATACGCAAAATACTACCCTGGAATGCAATAATCGGTTTTATATATAACTAAAATATTGAATTAAAAAAATTAAATTGAAAGATTTTTTTTCCTGAAAGTTTGGACCAAAAACATGGGCACACAGTATGCATGACAAAGTGTGATCGATCTAATTCATCACGACAAAAGGTAAAGAGGCAAAGTGATTTAATTTAGAATCTCTGGTGTCTATTATTGGTTTAGGCTAAATCTTTTCTAACTAAAATAACATTACCATTATTTTTTAGTTCTGAAAGTCAGAGATCATGTCAGATGAAATGCTTAAGGAATCCTTCTAGAAAGGGACAGAAGATAATCTAACGTTAAACCTTGCATGCACGTTGACCAGCAATTCCACTTTTAGGAATGTACATTATAAAAATAATCATAAGAGTACATCTAAGGATATGTGAAGTATATTCATCATATCCATCACAAAAATATTTGCTATAGTGAAATGTGGAACTCCCTAAAATGTCTCAAGATAATGAATTTGTTAACTAAATTATAATGGTACAATGAAATTTTCTGTAGATAACGAAGACCACCATTTGTTGATAGTGAAAAGACATCCACAGTTCGTTGTGATGGGGGAAAATCAGCTTAGAGAACAATGTATGCAATATGAGTTCATTTTTCCAAAAATGGTACTGAAATATAATATGCTAAAAATGTATGAAAGGATGTTCTCCAAAGTGTAAACAATGGTTGTGATCAGGTTACCCGGCCATAGATAATTTTCCCTTTTCAGCAACAGACAATGCATGTCGAGGTCATAGCATAATATCTGACCTGTGTTGGGTCTCGATATATATTAGGCATTATTGCTATTAGGGTTTTAGCTCTGCCAGCCACTGTGTTTTGTAACTCTCTAAGTAATTTCTTTCTCTTGTCTTTCTGTCTTTTAACAATAATGAGAAAATTATGCAAGAAGTAATTTCCATTTTGAAGGGGAAAAGTTGGGGGGAGGTTATGGGACAGTTTCCTGCACCAACGGCTGCCCTCCCATCTGGGTTAGTGACATGTGTGCAAAGGCCCTAAAGAGAGAGGTGGAGGGTAAGCGAGCAGGAAGGCTTCATTGCACCAAATAAAAAGCAAACAATATGCATATCAGCATCTTAAGATGTACCACTCTGCTGGGAAAATCCAAGACAAAGGAATTATCGGACACAACAGTTCAAAGCATATTGCACCTGTCAAAACGTCTGTCATCTTCTATACAAATGCACCATTCTAAGAGAGAAAAGGAAAACTGGAGCAAAGTCACTCAGGAACAACAGCTTACTTTGTCTCCTTCCTCCGGCCATCTCCTCCATCTGAAAGCCATTTAGCTCCATGCTAAAGATTGCCTGGAAGGACCAGACAATAGGAAGGTCTCTTTCATTGTCAAGGACAGTTACACTTTGAAGATGATGTTCAAAAGGGGTTAAAATGGGTCAACAAGCAATTGTCAGGCGTACGCAAGGACATGTGAAGAGAACATTGTTAAAGTCACACGCACACAAAAATCTCAATCTTAAAGAATTCAGCTTTAACCTAGAAGAGGTGTGGGCAGGAAGGAACTAACATGCAATAGTGGTTTCATTCCAAAGAATTAAGGGGGAGGGGATCTACCCCAATAGCATTAATTAATAGACATCTTGGGGGTGGTCTTTGCTGTTCCAAACATCCACTCACACAGTGTACCGGAAACATAAGTATAATTTAGGGTAAAGTGAGAAAAAAATGTGATGTTTTTAATGATGTAAAATATGCAAGGGGTGCTAATTCCATGCAGACTGTCACATTTGTAAAAATTATATTTTCTGGATGCACTTTAGAAAATATGTCTAGCATTTACTCAGATGATAGGTAAATGGCAGGGGGGATGGGTGGGTATAATTAAACAGCAGTTACTACTTTTGTTCAATTTCTTAGCTATCCTTAGGAAAGTTTAGAAACCCACCTAAGAAAGCCGACCTAGAAAGAAGCAGGGTAACAAATTCAGGCTGGCCTGCGTAGGTTTACGGCCTGGCTCTGGTACAGGTCACATAACTTTGGACAAGCAACTTTACCTCGTTATTCTCAGTTTCCACCTGAGGGGACAGCAGCAGGTCACAGAAGCACTGGGAGGATCAAAGGAGAGTCTGCATCCAGGAGAAATGAAAACGTATGTCCACATCAAAACCTGTACACGAACGTTCACAGCAGCATTAATCGTAACAGCCAAAAAGTGGAAACAACCCCAATGTCCGTCAACTGAGTAATGGATAAACAAAATACGGTATGGGCATGCCATGAAATATTATCCATCCACAAAAAGGAATGAAACACTGACACGTACTACAAAATGGATGAATCTTGAGAAATTTATGTTGATCGGAGGAAGCCAGGCAAAAAGACCACATATTATATAATTCCACTCACGCTAAATGCCAAGAAGAGGGCAATCTATAGAGACGGAAAGTAAATTAGTGATTGTTTAGGGCTGGGGGACGGGAGGAAGGGCAACAGAGGAAGACGATAGCTGAAGCGTGCAGGTTTCTATTCGAGTGGAAGAAAATGTAAGACTGTGCTGGTGGTTGCACATATCTGTGAATATACTAAAAACCAGCGAGTTGTATACTTTAAATGGGTGACTTATAAGGTATATGAATTATAACTCAATAAAGCTGTTAAAATCTTAAAAATAAAAGAAACCAAGCGAAAGTGATCGTCAAAATCTTTGTGGCACTAAGAAAACAGAACTTATTTTAAAGGAGGTTAGAGATGTACTATATGTGATAAGTTAATCAGAACACTACCTGGCATATAGGATAAGTACTTAGTAAACATTTATTATCAGTATAGTTTTTATGAGTAAGTGTAAATCATTTTGTATAGCTTTGGAAAAGAGCATTACTATGTAGTCCAATAGACTGAAACTTCCATTTTAATCTTACAGTATTCATCATTAATGATTTTTTATATTTAATTTTATCCCTCTGATATCTGATAATCTATGCCTATGTAGTCTTTTTTAGAAGGAAGATTTCAAAGCAAAATGCAGCTTTTTAAATTTGCTTTCATGAGTTTGTAATTTAAGTATATGAAATTATTTATAATTGTCAAATCTTCTTTAAGCCTTACAAATTGACTAGCCACAGCATCAAACAGGAGATAAATTGAGAGAGATCATTCATTCTGAAATATACTTACGATTGGGCTTATTTTCTTACAAAATCTTTGGGCTGGTTTCCAAAGGCCATACATATTGTGCCTAGATTTTTTTTTAAAGGAAGCTGGTTTTGGTTATCAGTTTTCAAAATCTCAAACAATTCAAAATCATAAAAATGATAAGATTCATTCCTCTCCCCCACACGGACCTAACCCTTCTCTCCTCTTTCTCACCACCCCATGTACCAACGTATGTAACTTTTAACAATCTACAGGTATATTTCACTTTATAAAATACATTATTTATGCCTTTGATCTTGCTCAAAAATAAATTTACTGTGAAACTGATGAAGCTGAAGCTTCAGGGTCCTTCATTTACAAAGGACCTTCCAAGGCCCTCTGTGTAACTGCACTCAGGATTCTTTTCCTTAAAGGGGCCCCATCAAAATTCGTAAGCTCAGGCCACACAAGCGCTGATCTGTCCCTGGCTGCTACTTCCAGTACTATCCATTACTTTCAAATCTTACACTCTCGAAAATCAAGTTTAAATCCTGCCACGTGAGGCATTCTATGATTTTTGTAACCCAAATTGACCTTTCCCTTCTTTAAGTTTCCATTGTATTTATTCACTAAACAACTTCAATTTTTTTCCCCAAAATCCTTCAGGTCACTTAGGTTTTGGAACTTAAATGTTTGTTTATTACGGTGCATAAACTATATATTATGTAGTGGTGCACAAAACATGCGTTGTCCATCAGGGTCTCAGATAATACCCCCAAATCAAATACATTAATGCATCTTCATCAAAATACGTGAATATTCACACTGAGATCAATAAAGACCAGAAATAACTTCAGTTTGGGTGATAACAACAAATGAGTTAAAAAAGAACTTTCAATTTTCAGAGATTTGGGATTTTAGAATCACGGTGAAAGGATTACAGACCTGAATATTACTGTGTCATTATTTTATGTCTCACCAGCTAGACTTTACTTGACTAAAATGGCTCTTCGCCTTGACATCTCCAGGGAAAGTGTCTCGCGTATAAGTGGGTGTTCAATAAATGTTATAGAATGAATGAGTTAAAGGATTAAGTTTAATACTAGGTTGAGCTTGTCAAGGAAAAAGACTGTCTCCTTTTTAGCCACATCCTTAGCACCAAGGCTAGTGCCTATCACGATGTAAATGCTCAAAAATGCTGATTGAGTTGAATCACTCGTCTCAAATCTCTCACAATTGACTACCTAGGATCATAAGTATCCCATAAAAACTTCACAGTTAATCCCATATTACTGACTTACAAAATCAGATTGACTCCCACAGGGGGAAAATACAGGGTTTGGAGGATATGAAGCAGCAGAAGAAGGAGCCTAGGCATGACACACACTTGTTCTGGAAAAGTAACGCTGCGTGGACGAGTATTTCACAAAGGCTTTGGGCTGTTCGAAAGGCCTGCCACGCACCTCGAAAATTCTGGAACATTTTCCTTAATGTCAAGTCTTCTGACAACAACCTCCTTCCTGGTGCTTGCGTGACTTAGAATCCTCAACATCACATTTGTAGTTACAAACACATTGCCTTATTCTTCTCCTTGTCTGAGTAGTTTCAGACTTTTAGAGGGAGTGAGGCTAAGAGATCACATGGTAGTCCATACTGCCAACTGGCACGCTGCACTCTAAACTGAACTTTTCTAAATTGCAGATTCTGAATGTAACAGCGTGTTAGTTTGTCATCTACATACATTGTTTTTTAATACAGAATGTCTGTGAGCATGGGTGCTGGAGGCAATCAATGTGTGGGTGAATTGCTTTGTCTCTCTGTGTTTAACTTTGCTCATCGGTTAATGGGATGCTACTACTTCCCTCATAGAGCTGTGAAGAAGGTAAAAACTATGGTACATAAAAGCTTCTCAGAAAGGCACATGATCACATGGTCACAGAAATAGTACTGTCAGTTAAAGGCAGTTGGGTCTATACGCCCTTAAATTAGCCCTGCATAACCAATGACAATATTTATACTAATTATTGTTAATATTAGTCACAATACCATGAATTGCATTTGCATGGTGCTCTTGCTTTTCAAAATGCTTCATTTGATCGAAAACTTAATCCCAGAATTATCCTTGTAGTGCACAAAATATGTCATCCCAATTTAACAGGGAAGAAACTCCAGCTAAATGATGGGGTGACATTAAGTTTCAGTCACTTTTACAGGAACACGTTCTTCAGATCCAGGTTAGCACCTTCGTTCTTTCTCGATTCTTCCTCTACAGCTTCCCATCCCTTCCACAAGTCTGACGTCAGTCAGCTCCAATTAAACTTGAAAACATGCTGCCATTTTTAGTAAACCTTGAAACCACGCTCCTTTCCCTTATTTTCTGAGCCTTCGTTCACAGCGATGATGTTGTTTCAAACAAAAAGAACTGTGTGTTTATAATCTCTGACCCTGCTTTGCTCTTCAAAAACTTCAGATGTATTGTATGTCCTCACCCACCGTTACCACCTCGCACTCTTCACCTTGGTATCAGGAGGAGAGGAAATATAAGTAGAGTTTCTATACTTAACTCACTTTGGCACCGGTAGCATGGTATAAAATCTGACTTAGATGTTATTTTGTATTGGTGAAATACACACACATAGTCATATGTACATGTATACTAGCTAGAGTAACAGAGTTTACAATAATATAGCTTTATATATGAAACAAAATTTTATATTATATAATAATATAGATTTTAGAGCTTATATGTACGTGTGTATATATACACACATAATATATATCATGTTATCATTAAAAATAGAGCTTAATCATCTATGAAATGGATGTAATAATAATAGTAAAATTTCATAAATCAATTGTGAAGAGTAAATGAATTAATACATGTTAAATACTTAGAACAATCCATATAATACACAATAAATTCTACCTGCATTATGATTATTATTTTACATATTATAAAAGGAGTCAACATTTGTAAACATTATTCAATAGAGAGTGCTTTTAACATTTAGTTTCTTCAATGCATCAATTTTTTAAGTATTTTTTATTGATTATTCTATTACAGTTTTCCCAATTTTTCCCCTTTATTCCCCCCTCCACCCTTAGATCATGTCCATGGGTTGAACATGTCAGTTCTTTGAGTCCTCTGTTTCCTATACCATTTTTTATCTCTCCCCATCTATTTTATGCCTACTAATTATGCTTCTTCTTCCCTGTACCTTTTCCCCCTTATTCCTCCCTTCCCTCTCCCCGGTGAACGATCTCTCTCTCTCTCTCTCTCTCTCTCTCTGATCTCCATTTCTCTGATTCTGTTTCTGTTCTGGTTGTTTGCTGAGTTTTTATTTCCATTGTTTTTCTTTTCTTTTATGTTCATTTGTTGATAGCTGTGAGTTTGTTGTCATTTTATTGTTCATATTTTTTATCTTCTTTTTCCTAGATAAGTCCTTTTAATATTTCATATAATAAGGGCTTGGTGATGATCAACTCCTTTAACTTGACCTTATCTGGGAAGTACTTTATCTGCCCTTCCATTCTAAATGAAAGCTTTGCTGAATAGAGTAATTTTGGACATAGGTCCTTACCTTTCATGATTTGGAATACTTCTTTCCAGCCCCTTCTTGCCTGTAAGGTTTCTTTTGAGAAATCAGCTGATAGTCTTATGGAAACTCCTTTGTAGGTAACTGTCTCCACATATCTTGCTGCTTTCAGGATTGTCTTTGTCTTTAATCTTGGGTAACTTAATGATGATGTGTGTTCCTCTTTGGGTCCAGCTTCTATGGGACTCTCTGGGCTTCCTGGGCTTCCTGGACTTCCTGAAAGTCTATTTCCTTCTCCAGATTGGGGAATTTTTCCTTCATTATTTGTTCAAATAAGTTTTCAATTTATTGCTGTTGTTGTTCTTCTTCTGGCACCCCTATAATTTGGATATTGGAACATTTCAGGTTATCCCAGAGAATCCTCAGACTCAATTCATTTTTTTTGGATTCTCATTTCTTCATTCTGAGCCAGTTGGATCATTATTTCTTCCTTATGTTCTGGATCATTGCTTTGAATCCTGGTTTCCTTCTTGTCACTGTTGGCTCCCTGAGTATTTTGCTTTATTTCATTTTGGGTATCTTTCATTTGTTCTTTCATTTTTCAACCAAGCTCAATCAGTTCGGTGAGCATTTTGATTACCAGGGCTTTAAATTCTTCACCACATAGGTTGGCTATCTCCTGATCGCTTAGCTCTCTTTCTGAGGTTTTGCTGTGTTCTTTCGTTTGGGCCATATTTCTTTGTCTTGGTGCAGCTGATAGTTTGTAAGGGGGCAGGGCCTTAGGTATTCACCCAGGCAGGGCAACCCTCTTTGCTTTGCTGCGCATCATTAACTAACCAGTCATCTGCCCGGGGCCAAGCAGCGTGAGGTGAAAGGGACCAATGCACCAATTTTTTAAATTTATCAAAGTCTATTTTTCAATGCAACTTTCAGAAAAGCATTTTTTTTCTGAAAGTGGTATATTATCTTCCTTAGAAGACATATATAGTATGTAATAATAAGTGTATCATAAGTCAAATCATAGATCCCTGAAGAAATAAAAGCAATCCATAATTCAAAACTTTAGCAATAATTATTTTATACCACAGGACCTCATCTATTGCTCAGTGACAGTACTATAAATATTATTAATTTTCTAAAATTGATTCATCCTCCATGATAACTATTTAATTTAACATTGTTTTCATAAATAATGGCATTGGGAAAGACAGAACTACGTTTCTCTTGGTGCATTGGTGTCAAGTTCTAGTACAAAAGTAGACGTTCAGACGAACTTGAACACCTCAGCCCAGGACAGCCAAAGTTGGAAATGCTCCTCATTTATCATTATCCAAACAAGCCCAGTTAGGGTTGGACCCACTGACCTTCTCCCCACCAGAAACAGCTCACTACAGTCCTCCAACGAAGAATGGGGTCCCAGAGCTACTTATTCAGGGCTGTTTTCTTTGGCTCTGATTCTTTCTTCACTTCTCTGAAAAGAAATCCTCTTTTTGAATCCTACCGGTTTACATGAGTTTTGGTATATTTAGAACAGAGTTTTGAGCTGTGTTTCTCAAGTGTGTTCCACGGGATACTAATGCTGCAAAATATTAACAGTTGTTATTTTTTAAAGTACACCTACATGTGTATACACATACACATCATGGTTCCCTGATCAAAGAAAATTGGAAAACACTAGATTAAATGGAGTTTACTGGTTTTTTTTTTTTTTTTTTTTTTTTTTTAAATCATGGACGTTCTCAGGATCTTTAATATGTTGCCATGATTTCTAAGAGGGAGGAGACTGGGCCACATCTCTCAGACATATTTATCTGTAAGCTCTCCATCTCACAGAGCATCTTTCTATTCAAAATATCCTTTTACAGTATGTAAAATTTCAGTGTCGCATGATATACACTTTGGGAAATTGTTTTAGAGTATGGTATATTACATATTTTACATCTTTTGCCTATGTCCCTTCTCTCAATTCAGAACAGAATTGTTTCTTTTGTATTATATTTTTTAGCAAATTTGCCAATTTTCGCTTCAGGTGAGGGAATCCAGCTACTACATCAGAAACAGCTTCTAGCCCTGGCCGGCTGGGTCAGTTGGTTGGAGCATCATCCCATGCACCAGAACTATGCGCATCAAACTATATGCATCCAAGTCTGGGAATATTGCAAGGAACTTGAGTGCATATGGAGGTACTGGGCACATTGATTTGTGTTTCTCCATTTTGAAAAATACACTACATTACAAAGAAAAAATTAAACCCATAAAATCATCTGATAAAATCAATATCTGCTATGTTTAACTAAAATGAACAACAAGTGCCTAAAGTGTCCACTTTGACAAAAAAGTTCCCTAAGCTGCTCCAGTGTTTTGTTTTGTTTTGTTTTTTTTAATTACAAATCAGAACATTCGGTATCTCTTTTGCATTAAACTTAGTTCCAAGTGTTTCAGGGCCTCAAAGGAGGATCCAGCTTCAGGTTTCTGACATAAAAACCTTAACATAGCCTGTAGAATTCTCCTTGCCACTTCAGGAGTCATCAAATTTCAAGTTAACTATTAAATTACAAACACGCACTTACGTTTTCCAAACCTCTGTTTAGAAATTCAAAAGGCCCTTAGAAAACATCCTTCAACCAAATCCCAACTTGGCAAGTGAAACCGTTTACCTGCGCGAGCTGAACAAAGCGGGGTCCTCGCAGTCCCTGGAGGCACATTGCGAAGTGGCACGCGATGTACCCCATTCCCATTGTGAGGCACAAATTCTTTGTGACACTGGGAGACACCGCGGAACAAAAATACCATTAGAAATGCTTCAAAAGGAACATTTTTGGCTGCGATAGAGACTTTTGACATTATTTATTAGGTTCAAAACTGCTTCACAAAAGCCTAACAATGGTTCTGTGGAAACCAGTGCATCTGAGGCCCTTTTTGTTGTTCTGCGCAGGCATTGATTTGAAGATGGGCCGCGCTCGCGGAACAATCCCCTCGCAGCGGTCAGCGTCAGTGAGCATTCACCCCCGGCCAGGGAGGGGCCTGTGAACAAGCCGTATGGAAGCGCTGGGGTGGGCGCATGGGGGGACAAGACCAAGCCTTGATTAACCCCTTTGAGGGGAGCGGGCTGGGGGCCCCGGCAAACTGAGAGAGGGGTGCTCCTGCCAGATTGCCAGGGAGGGAGGCGTCTGCCCTGGGCCCCCTTTTCCCCGGGGGATGAGGATGCTTGGGGAGCGTCTCTGGTGCCATGGCAACTGCGCCTGTTCCGACTGGATTTCCGGGCGCACCCTGGAGGGCGCTTTGGGAATCTGGGTTGGCCAGAGCACCCACTTCGGCTGCTTTCGTCTCCACCACCTGGGACTCGGAGGAACTCCTGGAGACCCTCGAAGGGGCACCGGAAATCTGGCTTCTCCTGCAGGTCCCGGGGACAGTGGAAGGCCTTGCAGCAGGACCTGGAGGGCAAAGAAGGGTACCAGTGGCATGGAAGTGTGTGGAATGTACCCGCCCCCGCCAGGACTTAAAAAAAAAGCCTCTCCTTCATAACTGAATGTTTGAGAAATCAACAACTGCAATGTATTAAGAAAGAAAAAATCCCCTGACGTTATTACCCTCACGTGTCCCTTACATTTCTTTAAGAAAATAAAATGTTATCTGCTCCTTTCCTATTGTTTGAAAGCACTCCCTCTAAATAATTTTTACAGAATCCTAATAAAACTTTATTTCAAGGAACACTGTTCAAAACTTCTAAAGAGAGGGAACCAGAAGAATTGGTGACTAAAATGGGGACCTCAAATTCTAGGTTTGGGGAAAGTTTGTGAGTAAAAATTATTAACTGGGGTTATATCTCGTGCAAAAAAAAAAAAAAAAAAAAGATCCACAACCCATTTATATTTACAAGAGCTAATTTAAAAGTCCAAGAAGCAATTACTTAATGAGTTTTATTAGAAATTTCAAACAAGCTGAAAATGAAAGCAATTAATGAATTACTCTGATAGTGGAGTCTGCACAACACCTAATGATTACTCACTAATGATAATAGATTTTATATATCCTTTTGTTCAACCAAATCTTTTTTTGTGTGTAAAATGTGAGGTATTTTTTGCCATAATACAGCCAGTATTATAAAAAATATATGTATATTTTCCACCTGCATTTCCATATATATACATACATATCAAATGTATACATTCTTGAAGTTTTTACCAGAGAAATTCTACCATTGACCTACACAAATTAAAGTCTAATTTTAAAGTAGCTAAGATAATTCACATGCTTTAAATCACTTTCTACAAGACTTTAAAGATGTTTGAATAGCATATAGATGTCTAAAATATTTGGAACAACCTACAGGATCATTTGCAAGTTCAAAAATATGTAAAAGAATTAAAATGCACATTACCTTTGTAAGAGTGGGTGGCAATAGCCACTCTATGTCTGAGTAATTCAGTTTAGTTCATCACATACTGTTTTATGCTCGGTTTGTATTGAGCATCTCCCACGACACATTCAACATACCCTCATCAAAGAGTGAAATTTTTTTAGTGTATCTGATTTCTCCAATGGGAGGATCATTTCCTAGAAATAAAGGTGGTATGGCTTTTCTATATCTCCGGGTAAGTGCCAATGCTTTCGGAGAGCCAAACATGTTGCCTTGAGAAAACTAAATGTTTAAGTGAGGATGGCTGGGGGAGGGGGAGGGGTGGGGTATGGAGACAACTGTACTTCAACATCAAAAAATGGAAAAAATTAAAAACATTTAAAAAACCCAAAATGCTTAATAGCTGTTTGTCCATTTGAATTTCAGTCTTGGAAGATGACTCATTTATCGTCATCAATAATCAGTGCAAGAAGATTCCACAAGAGAACATGGGTGTGGCTCTGGAATTTGGAGCAAAAGAATATGACCTGGAAGAATATGCTGTCCTCTGCCTGGAAGCAAATGATAGGAATTCCTTCCCCGAATAAACTGTGATAACGATACGTTTTTGTAACTGTTTCAGAGGGGCAGTGTGGTAAAATGGATTAAAGAAGGCACTGGGGTCAGACCATCGTAGATTCGAACCCTAGCACATCTCCTAAGCCTTCACTGGAGTATGAGGATTATGTTACCTATTTGACAGAGTTGCCAGTAGGGTTAAGTTTGTTCATTCGTTTATTCAGCCATTACTATTTGAGTGGCTGCTATGTGCCTGGCAGTATTCTAGACATTAGAGGTGGAGAAAAGAACAAAGCTGCCAATATAAAGCCTCCATTATAGTTGTGGGAAGAAAGAGTGGGGAAAGGGTGTAAACTATGAAATAAGCAAATGAAGAAATGTTTAAGTGTCAATGAGGAGTAAGTCCTAAGGAGAAAAATCAGCAGGAAAGGCTAGGATAGACCCGCATAGATGACATTTCAGTAAAGACCTGAAGAAAAGCAAACTAGTTAAGTATCTGAGAGAAGAGCGTAAGAAAATGCAAAGCATCTAGTACGTTGTAAGTGTTCGGTACCCAAGAGCTGTCATTGTCATATTTAGAATCTCACTAGAGGAATTCTGTGACCTCTATTGAAGGGTTGAAACCTGGCCAAATTACAGAATCTCTACGGGCTTCCAATCCTGTCTCTAAACTGTGGGAAAACAACAGTTGCGATCTCAGAGGGTGGCCATATGGATCAAAACCGAGGATGTATGTTCAGATTTTAGCACATTGCCTTACACATAATGAGACTTAAAAAAATGTTAACCAGTCAGCATCCTCAGCATGCCATCCTCAAGCCCAGCTTCCCAGAGATGAAAGAATCCCTGACTCAGCATATTTGGTAGACAGTCTCCCAGCCCCTGCTTTACACTATTGGCCCAAACAGTACATTCTCCTCTGGTTCAAAGAAAGTTCTGTTTATTGTGTCAAAATCTGTCTCTTTCTGCCCTGGCTGACGTGGCTCAGTGGACTGTTTGCAGGCCTGCGAAACAAAGGGTTGACCGTTCGATTCCTAGTCAGGGCACGTGCCTGGGTTGTAGGCCTGGTCCTGAGTAGCAGGTGTATGAGAGGCAACCACACATTGAGGTTTCCCTCCCTCTCTTTCTCCTTCCCTTCCCCTCTCTAAAAATAAATAAATAAAATGTTTTTAAAAATCTGTCTCTTTCTGCTATTAGTCAAGTCCAACAAACTGTCAAACATTTGAAGAAAAAATTTTTTAAAAGGGTACATAAAATCAGTCCCATTCTTCTCCTACATGGCAGTTCCTAGAATATTTGGAAATATACATTGGTTCCTTATGTTTTCTCTCCTCCAGTCAGAACCATAAATGCCACCACCATCATCACCACCACTATTCAGTCCCTGCTGTGTTCAGAGAACTTTATTTATGTCAATCCACTAACTGCAGCATCTCTTCAAGGCACGAATTATTGTTAGCCTACAGATGGAAATACTGGGCTCAAAGAGCCTTTGTGGGACTTGATCATGGCTACAGAAATGAAATGGAAAAAAGCAGAGATTTGAGTCCAGATCTTCCTGGCTCCGAAGCTCATTCCCTCTGATCGATCTCATTACTTTTAATCATTCCTCCTATTAGTAATTTTGAGACATTTCATTATCATGTATCTTATCCTGTGCTAGGAATTCCCAGCTTTCTAATCTTCAAATAGGGATAATCACATTATCTGCCTAAGAGCGTTATGGGAGAATTTCACAAAATAATGTGAAATGCTCAGCACTCTATCTGCCATATGGTGAGAACTTTAATAAATGGGTGCTAGAATGATAATAAAAGTAACTATGATTATTATCTGGTGCAATACCTGAATCATCGAATTAATGTTAGCTACTCACACTTGTCCCTTCCTCCAATACAATGCTTAGCAGTGAGTAGACTTTCGTTAAGAACTGTCTGGCACAGTTCTTATAGAACTTTCTAGAACAGGACTTGCCATTGTAACTTTGTTGTTTATATTGATATTAAAAATAAAATATGACCAATTGAAAAGAGAAAAAAGAAATAGGAATCACAAAGTGAGACTTACAAGGTGGGACAGGATCTCTCTTGGAACTGGGAGAGGGCTGTTTCCAAGTTCTTACATGTCTGTTGATGTGCGTACCTACAGCCTCCAGGTGCACAGGGTACACCGAGTAACATCCAATAGGCTTTTCTGTCATTTGCTGGCCCACGAACGGACAGCTCCAGCTCTGCTTGGGTGCTCCTCTGTCTCTCTTATTAACTTCTCGTTTGACAGTGAAGATCAGTGGGGTCTCATCCCACTCACTGGATGGTGCTAGGAAGGGATGGATGTCTCCACGTCTTTGTTCTTTGGAAGCAGCTATACTTACAGCAGGACAACTGGGGATATTGTTCTGGTGAGTGCACAGCAGTTTTTTATATGACACTGGAGTCTCGGTCCTTCCTGGACATAATGTAACAGGTAAACACATTAGTTTGAATGAATATCACTTCTTCAACATCACCTACTAAATTAATGACAGGAAGAATGGATTTTTGGCTCTTACTTCTATCCTGAGCAAACATAAGTGACTTCCACTCAGAAATCCAAAGCCTCCCAGTTTCATAGACCCCTGAACGATATCAGGTTTCCCATATGATACAACAGCCAGGTTGCCTGAGTTGACTGGAACAATCAGTGGTTTTGGCATTGAACAGGGGCTGTTGGGAATGGAAGGGTCTTTGTCAATCTCCAATGGCTTCTAGTTTTTTTTGTTAATTTTTCAAGTTTATCCACCAAGGTAGCGACAGAACTTGAGCCAAAATCCATTGCTCGTGATGTAAAGTCCTGTGCTCTTTGCTAGGTTACACATGGTTTAAGTCCAATTCAGTATTTCCCAATCCTGGCTATGCATTAGCTAACCAATATCTGGAATGCCTTGAAAAATACAGACATGTGGTCTCGGGACTCTAGTACTGTAGTGTGCATACCCCGCAGATATTATAACGTGCCATCAGGGAGGCACCAGTCCGATTCACTCATCAGAGATTTCGGACACTTTATTATAAGCTTTATTCAGTCCAAACAATCATGCACATGCTAGAGCCTCAGAGTATTACCTCTCTGTAGGCAGCCTTTACTTCAGACACCAGTATTACATAGCACCTTACAACGTGCATAGTGCTTTACATTGCACTTGCCCTTCACACTAGTAACCCCACTTGAGCTTGAGAAAAACACTTCAGCTCCTTAAAACTGAGGTCGGAGAGAACCATCTTGTCCACACCACTAGTCAAGCATCAGAGAGAGGAGCTGGGGTTGGGACCCTGGGCTTAGATTTGGAGGTTTTTGTTTTTCTACTTCATAGTCAATGCCAGTGGAGCCAGAGGAAACATGTGGCCACCGTGAGCTGGGCTTGATGAAGAAGGATGCAAATGTCCACAATAACAGCTAACAAAGAGTGGGCACTGACCCCCAGCCAGGCACTCCCCTACTCACCATGCCTTTGCCCATAGTAAATGCTATCAGCACTACTTCTAATGAACAGAAGATGAAAGAGCACCTTTAGTTGAGTGCTCTGCCCAAGGCCCAGTGACAGAAATTTGCGCCCATGAATATTCTCACTGTTCCCCCAAGCATTCACTCATTCAAGTAAGGGCTCAACTTTTCCCAGCTCCTGAGGCACTTGTTTTCTGGGGTTTAAAAAAATTCTTCCCCATATTCAAGTTTCACCTGCTTTTTCTTTTTAATGTGTAGGCAACTCTGCCTCTTAATTTGCAGTGCAGGTCTTCCATCTGTTGCTAATTTCATTTGAAATAATATTGTGGCAGACGGGAGATTGCAAGGTACGGTAAAATAAACCTCAGGGTGAAGTGTATTCCGCAGAAGCAATTCATCTTTCTCTTGAGCTGCAAACTAGCTCATGATGAACCCTGACAGAAGCTGATTTGCTCATTTCTATTCATTAGACAAACGCAACTACGGTAACTCCTGCACATTCAGCCCCTCAGAGGCACCGGGGAGCAGGAGGCCACTCCCCTGTGAGCCCCCTCCTGGCAGCTGTCCCTCACACAGAAGTGCAATTCCTGCGGGCTTGTAACCCCACTCTGCCTCTCCCACTCTCTTGGGTGTCCAACTCCAGTATGTTCAGTTTGTAAAAAGACCAGAGACAACTCTCTTAGAAGGAGAAATGAAATCCAAAGACAATGAATTACCCAAAGCTCATTTTGCCCTTTCCTGTAGGCACAAATAGTGGCTAAAACTAACTGATTTCATCTCCTGCGTATCTGTCATCAAA
Organism: Glossophaga mutica; assembly: GCA_039655065.1. Lineage (NCBI taxonomy): Eukaryota > Metazoa > Chordata > Mammalia > Chiroptera > Phyllostomidae > Glossophaga > Glossophaga mutica. Next base: position 14,533,574 of record CM077304.1, on the reverse strand, counting down.
CAAAAACCTCGACTAGGTCTTTAGTTAATAATAAGAACTCCAATGATACACTCTTTCAAGGATCCTTAGACCTCGTAACGGAGTTTAACGGAGTCCACCACCTCACTGTTTCTCCCAGCTGTGGAGTTGGAGTTATTTTTAAGCTAATGGGGTTGAATCCATGGGAGAAGTCTGAGATGCGTTAAGCCCTGAGCAGTGGTGAGCTTAAAGGCCAAGTGCACAAATTCTGAGCCCAGACTTCCTGGGTCAAATTTATGTTTATCTTTTTCTGGATGTGTTATGTAGGCCAAGGTACCTACATGCTCTCTGCCTCAGTTTTCCCATTCATAAAATGGCAATAATGATAATACCTGCCACACCATGTTGAGGTGCAGATTAAGTGAGTTAATGAACAAAGGCTTTCAGCAGTACCTGGCACATAGGAAGTATTCAGCAGGCCTTGGCTACTATTATTATTGTTGTTGTTATTGTTATTGAAAATCTTCTCTTTCTATAGCTCCTGAAAGGCTTCTTTCAGCAATTATGACTCGCATGCAAAGTAATATACTTTCAATCTATTCAGTTTGACTCAGTCTAATCATAGTTATTGAATGCCTACTATGTGCCTTGCTCTGTCTTTGGCCTTAGGGATGCAACAGAATAAGGCCAACAGGGCCCCACCCTCATGGATTTCTGGTTTACAGTTCACTGGGGAAGATGTCAAAAATAAGTCACAACAAAGGGGTTACTCATTGTAGAACATGGTTATTAAGGGAAAAATGATGGTTTGAGACAGAGAAACACAGGTAGAGACCTGTAAAGATAACATTCAATCTGAAACTGATCCAAAGATGGAAAAGGACTCAGCCATGCAGCAGTGGGGAGAAAGAGCATCCCAGCCCCACAAGGACTGAGATGTGTTCCCGGGACCGCTAGCCTCGGTGGCCGAAGTGAGCAGGAGAAGGGGGCAGGCAAGGTCTGGAGGTTGCACAATGGGCCATGGAAAGCTGCTAAAGGCCTTACATAGGTGAGTGATGATAGCAACATGTACCTTTGACTAAACAAACCGTCTCAGGGAAAGTAGGAAAGCAGGAGGAGACCTGAGTACATACCAAACGGAGGGCAGATAGACAAGTGTGCGGGGAGGCAACTTGGACATGCATGGTGCTTTTGCATGGTGCTTAAGAGCTAGACAGTCTGGGCTTGATTTTCCTCATCTAAAATGGGGATAATGACAATAAAGTTGATAGGGAAAATACGTGAAATGGATTTCTGGTTTCAGCTCCAACAAGGAAACAGCTTGGAAATTGATGCACTTATTCTTACAAGAGCTAAACAGACTGAAAATCAGCTTTTCTTGGACTCATTAGAGAATTGAGTTTGCAGGGCAAAATGCCACTCCCAAATCTGCAGAACAGGTAAATCCAAAGGGCCAAGTCAGTATCTGTTTACCCGGAGTAGAAGCTCCAGGAGCCATACACTGATAGGAACATTTAAATGCTAATTTTGGTAACTTGCTGGAGTCTGGGTTTGGACTAGCTTCAGAACTAGAAACTCCTGAGGACTGCAGTTTTAGGGGGTCCCCCCACTTCAGTGGGTTTTACCTAACAGAAGCCCACCAGTTTCTCAAGCTGAGGATCTGAGAAAGATCCTTTCATAGCTCCGACACAGGGAAGGGGAGGATAATGGTTGTAAATTATCGCTCAGGGCGTTCTCCATCACGAAGGCATGCCAGAGCCTCATCCCAGCTGAGAGACAGGCATTTTTCCACTCCATCCCCCTTTAGCCTTTCTGTCTCACTTATGGGGAAGTAAAAAAAAAAAACAACTAAGAAACACTTGTGCATAGCACAGCCAGAGAGACAGACCTTCTAAAAGGCAGAGATTTGATCATAAGATTATAGACTGTTTCCCTTTCCCCACACCTTATCACACAAACAGGTCCCCCGGAAAATGACTGGATTTCAGTTGAAAGAGCTGTCAGATGCAGACACTTTCTCAGGAACGGAAGTCAGGGAAGCCCAAAGTCAAGAGGGGAGACAAAATGGAGAACAATGGAGAAATTTGAATCCTCTGGCACCTACAGCTACAACAAACAGCAAATACGATCCAGCACCTAGCCCGGTGAACGTAAGACTCCACACCAATGTTTACCTCACTTCCTATTACCTCATACACCATGCATGGCTTTCAGCAAAAACTTATGAGGCATGACAAAAAGCAAGAAAAACTACAGTCTGAAGAGACAAAGAAAGCATAAAAATCTGACTCAGCTATGACGCAGATGTTAGAAATACTAGAGAAGTAATTTAAAATAACTATGATTAATATGCTGAGAATTATGATAGAGAAATTAGAGCATGTGAGGAGGGTAAGCAAAGAGATGGAAATTCTAAGAAAGAATTTAAAAATGCTACGTGAACTCCAATTATATTTGGCATACAAAAAAGTTGAAGTAGAACAGTGAATATCAGGAATGGGAAGGTAGGTGAAATGGGAACATGTTGCAGCTTTGTAAGATAGGTCTAGAGATCTAATGTACAGAATAATGACTAGAGTTAATAATACTATATTTAATACTCAAATATTCCAAGATTAAACTTCAGGTGTTCTCATCACACACACACAAAAAAAACATGGTAACTTCATGAGGAGATGACATGTCAATGAGTTTGATGGCACTGATCATTTCACTGTGCATATATGTATCAAATAACCATGTTGTACATTTAAATATATGCAATTTTTATTAAAAATAAAATGCAGCAACAACAAAAAGAAAGGCTACAAATACAAACACTAACAAAAACGAAGAACATTTTTGATGGGTTCATCAGTAGACTGAGCATGGGCAAGGAAAAAAATCAGTGAGCATAAATATAGATCAATAAGAACTCCTAAGTTAAAATGCAAAGAGAGAAAGGAATGGAAAAAAGAACAGGAAATACGAGAACTATGAGATAATTTTATAAGATGCAGCATTCACATCTTAATTGAAATAGAAGAAGAAAGAGAGAATGGAACAGAAGAAATTTTTCAAGTAACAATGACTGGAACTTTCCAAACTTCATGACAAACACAAAACCATAGATCCAGGCAGCTCAGAGAACATTGAGCAAGTTACATGCCAAAAAGAAAAAACTTGCATCTAGGCATATCGTATGTAAACTGCAGAAAACTAAACACAGAGAAAATGTTGAAATACCTTCTAGAGAAATAAGGACAAGAATTAAAGTGGACTTTTCATCAGAAACCATGCAAGCAAGGAAAGTGAAAAGAAATATTTACAAAATGTTGAAAGACAACACCAATCTAAAATTTTATACCTAGAAAAATTATTTTTTGACACTGAAGGAGAAATACTTTTTCAGATTAAAAAACAAACTAACTGACAAAAAAGAGAACTGATTGCTCACAGACGTGCTCTGCAAGAAAAACGTTAAGAGAAATTCTTCAGGGAGAAGAAAAATAATATAGGTCATAAACTCAGATCTAAATAGAGAAAGGACTCAGAGAAGGAATAAAAGAACAAAATCTTCTTTCTTTATTTTTAATTAATTTAAAATGTAACTGCTTTTAAAAAAAAAACCTACTCCCCCACTTAGTTCCAAAATGCCCCCCACTGCCCTCCATTGTGTCTCCTCTCCTTGCTGTATTTTTATTCAGTATAATATAACAATAGATTGTTTATCTAATTGTTTACAATTCCATGTTCACCATAATCATCCATTCCTGTTCTACTGCCTTTTCCCCAAGAAGGATGACAAACAAGTTGCATCTCAAACACCTGTACTCCAGTTGGTTGTGGCATAAATTTAAGAAGAATTCCAGCCCTGGCTGGTGTAGCTCAGTGGATTGAATGTGGACCTGCAAACCAAACAGTCACCAGTTCAATTCGCAGTCAGGGCACATGCCTGGGTTGCAGGCCAAGTCCCCCATAGGGGGCACATGAGAAGCAACCACATATTGATGTTTCTCTCCCTCTCTTTCTCCTTCCCTTGACCTCTCTAAAAATAAATAAATAAAATCTGAAGAAGAAGAAGAAGAAGAAGAAGAAGAAGAAGAAGAAGAAGAAGAAGAAGAAGAAGAAGAAGAAGAAGACAGTTCCAGGGCTGTGTCTTGGTCCATGGGAAAGATGTCTACCATGGATATGGAAGAATGAAGTGGCCAAGAGAGGGGCAGTTACTAGTCATAGCTCAGGTATCAAGGTGTCTTTCCCTGCATCCTTCTCCCTAAATTACTAAACAACCTCTCTTTCTCCTAGGAAAGGGACACTGGGGTCAGCCTGCCAGCATGCATCAGAAGGTAACTGAGGAGTGAGTATTCAGATGCCCTTCATCCTCCTTCCACGACGGCACCTCTTTCCCATGATACCCTTAGCCTCACTCAGTTGCACTTAAATCACAATCTATAGCCCAGAGACATAGATGTGCTTTGGAATGCTTTGTTTTTAAACTTCTGGGCTAGACTACAAATTGTTTCAAACACAAACTGTAATCTGAGATCAGGTGCATTTGGTTTCTGGTGGATTCACTGAATGACTCTCTCTTCAGACCTTGATTTCCTCATCTATAGAGGAATTAAAGTGATCTCTAAATTATTCTCCATCCCTAATAATTCTGTGAGTCTCTGATTTTTTTAAACTATACTGAACATTTTTCTTTAATTACTTTTTATTTTTTGAAACATTATGTTATCGTGTGAATTTGCTATTTTGTAGGATAAAAATAGTCAAATGTAGACAATTTTATATTTTATGACAATATAATGCTTACAAGAGTATACATGACACATACATGCACATAGTTTAAAGAAAATAGCCACAGACCCACCCAATTTCATTGTATAAATATCCACAATTTATTCATCCATTCTCTTACTGATGCGCACATGGGCGAAGTCCAGTTTCGTTTTTCATTTTTTTAATATTACAAACAAGGCATTTATGAACGTTCTTGTAACATCCTCTGCGGCAGGTACCCTAGTTCCTACAGGGGTGGTACAGCCAAGTCATGGAGTTTGCATATTTTCAACCTCATTATGTAATGCCCATTGTTTTCCAGAATGATTTTACCAACTTACACTCCCGCCAGCAGTGTATGAGTCTTCCCGCCAGCAGATGTGTTCCACATCTTTGCCAGCAATTGTTATTACTTGTGTTTTTCAATTTTTAGAGTCAAGGTGGGTATAAAACAGTACTTACACCACGGTCTTAATTTGTATATATTTTTTGATAAACAATGAGCTTGAGCATCTCCCCTCCCACCCAATCTTTAATTTGAATTGCTTTCAAGCTATACAATTGTGGGTTGAGTTTCGGTCCATTTCCTTTCTCCTGCCTGCCCGTATTCTAACCAGCTGGACACAGTGGGGAGCACTTGGATAATCCACAGTGTCAATAATCTGCCCCTAAATAACCAGGAGTTGACCCTCAGGAATTGTACTCATGCAATTCAACTGCCATGACCCAGTGTAATATTTCATGTCTTGCTAAAACCCTGGCCAAGCACTATTTTGCATGCACCTAAGTACTAGGATAATTCTTTCATCTGAGTGATTAGTTTATTTCAACCACAGCTTGCTTGAGGCACAAAAGGCTTGTGCTACCTGACTGTGGTGTCGCTCCAGATGGCACCTTAGCCATGTTACATGGAATGGTTTTTATGTTTATCGCCCTTCCTCTGTGAGGATGTGCAGTTTCTCAATGACCCTTTTTAAATGTGATGCTGAGAATGGAAAACACCTTAAATCACACCATTTAATAGCACATACTCAGGAAAGCCGCCCTTCATTATATTTATTCTGTAAGAAAAAAAAGCAAAACTGTTTTCCTCTCAAGCTAGAGAACACAAGAGGAATGATATCTTTCTTAAACGATTCTGTTTCTAAATGATTCTGAAGAATAAAATTAAGGAGAAAGGTGGGGGACAGTCACACACAGAGTCAGGAACAATGGAAAAAGGAATCCAGGCTACCCACAACCCCGGCCTTTGTTGAAGGGATCACCAGAGATCTATGTAGATATTATTTTGAAATTTAGAGCTTCAACTTGTATGAACATGAATGCCCATGCTGAGTTTTTGCGTGCCTCTGTGGAACAGCAAAAAGAACCCTACGGACCCTATTCTTGACTTAAAGCAACACACTGGGGAAAGGCTGAAAATAAACCATCTATGCTTGATTAATTAGGTTTGTAAGTATTGTTTCACAACCAAACAATATTTCTAAAGATTTCAATAGTTCAAAGATTGCCCTATGGCCGTCTGGCCAATACATCTTCTAACGCACGCAGTTTACAAGCATTTTTCTTCCCAATATGTTGTCTTTGGTTGGTGCGACATTGTTTGAGTGCAGGGCTATTTGGGTCATAGTGGTTTTCTCCCCTGCACAGCGGTGGTGCTGAGCACAGCACTTCGACCATACATCTTCCATGTCATTTCCATCAAAGGCACATGATACTTCCTGGTGACCAATCAGGAGTGGTCCAGCATCCTAACAGAGGGCATATTGGCAAACCAAGCTTTCTTAATGACAGCCATTGTGCAAGGCCAACAAAAGGGAGGTCCTGAATATTAACATGTGGCCTTGTGTAAAGGTCACCGGTATGGCACATCCATCATATTTCACAACCGAGAAGGAGAACTTTATAAGTTCTGTCAGAACCTACTGTTGTTCAAATAAATGTATTAGGCTGACAGCTGACACCAACAAGGCAAGTGATCTTGAGTGATGATCTCCTCTTTTAACAAACATCCTTTCACTTCTTTGAAGCAGCAGCAGGCATTATGGTGAGAGATCATGCTTAAGGAATATACCTCAAGGCCACATGGGGTTAGAATAGCCAGGCAACCCAATTAAAATATTAATTTAATAACATGTAATCATTAGACCAAATGCCATTTCCTTCTAACAGGCATAGCATTTTGCAGTGAAAAGAGAAATTACATATTTTAACATCTCAGAATCTTGCATGATCTTGTTAATGAATAGAAAAACAAGTCCATGAAAATTCTATCCCTATTATTTATACTAATATAATTGGTATAAGAGAACTCAAAGGTCTGGGTTCTTTGAAAGCCCTGGGCCTTGGTTAAGGGATATACAAAGTAAAGTATCATGGTGGAATTGTGAAGTATGATGGCAGAATTGGATGGAACTAAAAAATGTCACAGGCAATTAATACTAAACCTAAGAGAAAATAACAAGCTCTCTCAGTTGACAATCTTGATAGAGCCACTTACATGTTGGAATATTATAGATAAGGGGTTCTTGTTATTAAACAACATCTTTTTTAAAAAAAAAAAGTAAAATTTGTTTCTATTTAAGAGATATGAAAAGAATATAAGAAAGAGACCTTACTGTCTTAGTCATGGGGATGGGAGGGAGGGGATGAGAGAGGAAGAGAAAGAAGAGTTCTCTTTAGTTCCTCGAGTACATCATACTCTTAAATTTTCTCCTGACTTTCAGACATTTTCTTTCTATCTTTCACAGCCCCTGCTGCGCTGACCAATTTCTACTCCTCTTTCCATTCTGCTTCCTGAACCCTGAACTGCTCAGAATCTTCCGCTCTATGTTCTCGTAGTTCCTTGGACTTGCTTTGTCATAACACATGAAATTGCTTATTGAATTATCTAGTTTCAAAATTACTCCAGGCCCCATGAGAAGACAGGATATGTCCATTTCATCACTGTAGGTGCTCCATAAACACTTGTACATAAATGTAACTTCTAATCACAAAACAGGATCAAAGTCTGAATTCATCACCTCTTGACTTGTAAGTTTCAGTTAAACAAAAGAAATTCTCATAGACATCAAGGAAGGAGTCATCAATATCAGAGTGATTTGCCTTTATTGTATTATAGAGAAGACACCAAGTAATGATAATAGAGCCTCACCAATTCATACTCTATTATTTCAAAGCAAGGCTTAATCAGATAAAGAGTAGGAGGAAGTCAGCTTTTAAACTATCTTTCTAAAAGGCATTGCTAGGTAAAATAATTGTGTATGTAATATATCAGGAAGTTACTTAATATATCAGTAAATATGAGACAAAGTAATTTCAACTAATAGTGTTTCAAAGCAGCCACTTGTCTTGGTATTGAGTCTTCCTTTCCACATCTATATATTGACTCCATTTAGAAAGTAGAAAGTCTTCCACTTGGAATGTTGTCTACCTGTCCACATCCTATTAGCCTCAAGGCCTAGGGTAAGTACCACTCCTTTTGTAAAGACTTCTCCTCCTGCTCATGCTCACAACATTCTCCTTGACTTCTGAATGGCTCTGTTTCTGTGTTCTCACTGGACATGAACTACATTGTAATGGAAACTCTTAAATGAGCATGTCATCTTTTTCTTTTTACAGAGAAGTTGTAAATTATTTAAGGGAAGAATCTGCATATTTATACTTTTCTGAATCCAGCCCAGTGCCTAGCATTTTGCATTCTGTAGGTGTTCAGTAAATATTTTTAAATAAATGCATTAATATATAAAGTAATCATTCTAAGTATTTAAGAAAATTCTTTTAAAACTCTTTGTTTTTAAACTTTACTTCATAGCAATCATGATTTTTTCTGTTTGTACACACTCACACATATACTTTCTTTAGGCCAATGAGCCTATGATTCTAAGTGGTTTAAATGAGAGCTTCCTTATAATATTTAATTCTTTCCTTCTTGAGTTACAATGGGAAAATCATCCAAAATGGTACCCCGCTCCCTGTCCACAGTTGATGGGTCCCGGTTTGTGCAACTGACCCAAGCTTGGACAATGACTCTTCCGATGGATTTTTGTCCTTAGGACTGAAGAGACCATATCTCAGTTCCTTTCTGGAGGAGACGCTAGGAAATAGGAGCTGTGAGTTATAGGACATCACATTCTCAGTCTCCATCGAAGAAGCAGCTCTGATAACATAAAGATGGCAGAGGAAAAATAAGAGACCCAGAGTTCCAGGGGTTCTCATAGTCCTTGGTTCAGATCTTCCCTGAGGCTTGACTCCAGTTCCATTTACTTTAGATCTACAGGACACCTCTCTTTTTGACCAGTGTAATTCAAAATGATCTCCATGATGTCTACTGAAAATAGCTTTAATAAAACTAACCATTATGGTGTTACATTAACTAAAGCTGCACTTCTTCACATGTTAAAACTGGTCTCTCTGCCACAAATGTCCAAATTCATAAGGATGTCATTAGGTTCATCTGCTATTTCTCTTAAATAAATGGAGTGCTTATAAAAAAGATAAGTTATGAAAACTTTTCATCCTCATAAATATGGTCAAATTCATTATCATATTTTAATGAATTAAGGAGACAAGAATGATAGCTTCAAGGCCCCAGGTAATAATAATGAATAATTTCAGTATTTCCCACTGGAAACACTATAATTATGCATTATAAAAAATAAAATATTGCTCAGTGCTACTTTATCTGTTCCACTGTACAAATGATGAAAAAATAACTTAGAGGATTTAGGAGACTTGTTCAATGTTATCCAACTCTTGTTTGGGAAAAACAATCTTCCAGGCTTGGCTTAAAGTGACTACCACAATGTCTAGCGCCCCATTTCACCATCATCTCTTTTTTGCCTACTTCTGGCATTTTTCCCATCACATCATTCCTGAATAATATAGGGATTCCTGAAGCTGAATTCTACAACCTCCCTTTCTGACTTAGGGTAGCCCCTAATCCTCTCTGCTTCTGCTTCCCATCAGAAAGAAAGACAGAAGTAGTTATTATATTCATCCAGCAAAAAGGGAAATTAATGGTTGTTTAGATGGCTGTTCAACACACTGAGGATGAAAAACAGTCTTCATGGTGAATTATTGAATTAGGGGGCCAACTTACAGTGAGGCTATGTCTACACAAAGCCAAATCCATTCAGCTCAGCCAAAAAAAAAAAAAAATACAGTTTAGCAAGAGGGAAAATGAAATTAGGTGATCAGGACTATGCAGAGAAAGTGAAATAAAAACACAAATACATGTCATGGTCAAAGTCCTGGCAGAGTTTAAAAAGTGAAAGGAGAGAATAAGTTAACAGTCAGAAAAGTACAAAAATAGACTCGTTGATTTTCAGTGCAGTTATACATGCCTCTCTTTTCTCTGTTATTTCTATTTCATTTTAAGAATTCCAACATAAGATAGAAATCAAGAGAAAACAAAGTCAGTATGCAAATATCTGAGTTACGCCCCAGCCCAGGATATTAAAAAGAGCCCTCTCCTTTGGTAAGTCTGGCATATGACATATTATTATGCAATCATGCAACACGACTCAATTTCATATTTGGAGCTTTAAATATCTTCATTTTCTACATAAAGTGCATCTATATTGAGATGCCCATTATCTGTGGAGAATTCTAAATAGCAAAATTCATTTGATGTTCACACTGGTTTTCCTAAGTCTTTTTTTTTTATACTAAGACAAAAATTGGAAAATCCTCTGTACGATCTGTGTTTGGTTTACCCTTTAGATAGTGGTTGTTGCCTAGCATTAATGGTCTAATGTGAACTGTGCTTTTAAGGGTGTCATTTTAACGTTCTGTATCATTTTTAGGTGGATGCTTCAGTTATGAGCACTGCAATATTACTACGCTGTAATATTAAAAACTCACATACTCTAAATAGGCTCCAAAACCACATTAAGTTTTATAACTGTTGACTTTTCAGTAGGGTAGGAGGAGAGATGATGATAACTTAACAGTAGTTTATCACTTAATTAAGAACAAAACACAATTAATTAAAATTGCAGATCTTAATTAATAATGTATTAATTTAACTCTCCCCCTCACCCTAGAAGAATTAACCCCAGGAGTTAGACAAAGGAAGCATTCTCCAAGACAAATTGGAAAGTACAGTTTTGCGAACTGAGTCCTGCACCCCAGGAACGAACACTTGCAGCTGCAACATAGGCTTGTTTTCTGTTACCTTAAATACTGCTGGGCCATATGGAGCATTTCTGAGGACCTTCTATTTTAAAACCTTCTGTTCAGAGTTGATGCTTTTCCATGGCTCATCCTCACTTCAGAGTTCCTATTCATTTCCATAAAAATAAGACCTTTGTTTGACAAGAGTTCATTTTGCTCTCTTCCCTTATCCCTATTACGGCCACAAACCTCCACTTGGGATATTACAGCCACTTCTAGGACCAGCTGATTGTGGCCCGATGAATAGAGAGTTATTTGGAAGAAACACAGCAGCAGCCGCAGATGATCCGTGGGGCGGCAAGTCTCATGTTTTCTTTGCTCATTCCAGCCGACCCAGTGCAGAGGACAATCAACCTGACATTGGTGTTGAACCGCTTCAAAATGAATCAACTGTTTACAGAAATCATAGCTGAAACCCTGAAGGAAGTGCTGAAGGAAGATATAATTTGGTTAACCGAAAATTAACCAAAATGTGCTTTCTGAAAAAGGCAGCTCCCTGTAGTTTGGGGTTGACTTCGAGCAATTATCCAAACAAAACAGTTGGCGCCTGTGTTGGTGAAAAAATAGTATTTGCATAAAAGTACAGGGAGAAGACAAATATGCATGAAAATTAAATTTAGGCCTCTGGGACTCCCCTTTTGGGGCCATAGAAGAGCTGATTACATGTTCACAGCTGGAATTGGTGTTGGCAGGCAGGCCTTATTCATGGGCAGAGGGAGGGACTCCCTTTTTGAGCAACACTCTCGGGCAAAGCAAGAATGGCAGCATTAGAAGCATCTGATGTTTACAGATCTCAAGCCCCATGGCCCCAAGCTGCTTAGATCTGCCAACCAACTAGAGTTGTCTCCACTGAGACATAATAATGCAGTTCAAAGGGTATGTGTCTGCTCAGGCACATGTTCTCTTTCACATCCCTAACCACACACTCATCTGCCCAGACGGCTTTTTGTAACTTCTCCTTTTATAAGGCGGTAAATATAGCCAATGGAACAACCAGCATTCTGGGGAATAGGAAAGCTGGGTTTTGCAATACCAAAGTTGAAGTTCACAAGATGATGCTGAAGTTGTCTTGCAACAGGGTCCCTTGGGTAATTCAACAACCCTAAGCTTGGGTGTTTTAGCAGCACTGGCCATAGTTCTTTTTGCATCCATGCTGGTAGATTGCAAACACAGCCTCAATTCTGCACCCTTCCTTTGCAATGTGACATTGCCCCATCTCTCAATAGAGTGTGTTTCTTTGCCCCTCAATCTGGGCTGGCCTTGTGACTTATTCTGGCCCAATAGAAGGTAGTGAAAGAGATAGGGAGGACTTCCTATGATGATATGAAGAATGAGCAGAAATTAACCTGATGAGTAAGAGAAAATGAAGAATAATGTTCTAAGGCAAGAAAGAGCATGTTATGCTCAATAGTAATAGGATCTAATATTTATTGGGCACTATCCAAAGCATTTCACTCGTATTAACTAATCTAATTCTGCATAACAATCTAATAACATAGGTAAAATTATCACCTTCATTTTTTTTAAATTAAGAAAACATGACTCGGGGTAGTTAATAATTGTGGCTAATATTCCACAGATAGTAATTGGCAGAGATGGTATTCAAATCCAAGGCTAGTTGGCCTCAGAGCCCATATTCTTTCACCATTACACTATGGTGCTCTTGAGAGAACTGAAATAAGATCAACAAGATGAGAACAGGATGTCACAGGCGGGAATGAAGTCTTCTGCAGTGACATCATAAGCAGGGTCTGGTGTCCATTCCCATTTGCCTCAGTCTATTTTCTATAGAACCACTGGAGAAGGACTAAACAAAATGCCATTGCTCTTCACAAAACAGAGGATTTTAGTTTGTTAATAATTAGAGCATACGTATTCATTGTACAAAATTTGACAAAGAAAATATGTGGAAAAAGGAAAACTACATAATTGCTATTAATGTTTTCATTGGTCTTTTTTCCTCCTCTCTTGAAAAATAGACAAATAGATCATTGTAATATATATGTACTAACATAATACATGTAAATGTATCATACATGTGTGCGCCCATAGAGATCTCTCTATATATTACACCTATAGTAGTACAGATGATTTTATAATCTATTTTTAACTTAACTTTCCATCATTAGACATTTCCCATGCCAATAAATAGTTTTGAAGACTTTTTTAGGGCTCTGTGACATTACTGTACAATAATGTCACTATTCCTTTTGGATAGTCTTTTTGACAGGCAATGAAAATAAATTGCTGAATGAAATGGCCCATTTGGCAGGTAAAGCTGTCAAACTTCAAAAGAGACTGAGATTTACACCTCCAAAAATTTAAGAAAAGTAAAGTAACAGAACCTTTAAGGAAGATAGAAATGTTGTTGGATTTCCTTTACTCAGTCACCTTTCCAATTACAGAAGCTGTTATGAAATATAATTAACAAATAACTATTATGTGAGTTTATATCTTCCTTCACATTCAGACATGTCAAAACATTTTATTATATTTATAGTGCCAGGACTAATATCAGCTACTTTTAACACTATGTTTAAAAGAATTTAATAAACCAATCCCATTTTGGATGGGCCTGTATATCAAGGAAGATGTGGCTTTTGGCTGTGCAAACCTGCACCTGTTAAACACCACTAATCGTTTTTAGACTGACTGACTATACTTGGTAAATTCCAGAATGAGAGGTAGTTCCACTGGAGGTAAAGAAATTGTTCCCAGGAGTGCACGGGGAGTTCTAATAGGATTAGACCCATTAGTCTCAATAAATCCCTTGTGTCAAAGGATAATCTGTAACCATTAACCTTAAACTGAAGTGGTTAGATGTTCAGGCCCACACTGTAAGTGCACTATATGGGTATGAATTTATTTCAGATAGCCAGCCAGGACAAGCAGGATTCCATGGGAGAAAATGAAAGCCATTTGTCCACTATCACTACTTTTCCTAAATTCTCATCTCTTGTTACCTTTTTGTATTATTTTTCATGTTTTTCTTCTCCAAAGGGCTTTATTCCTCACCACCTGTATCTTCTTAAATTTTAGTCATATGTGTCTTTACCTAACTCCTTTGTTCGTAAGGATTATCAGTTTTCCTCATCTATTTTGTTTCTGCATGTCTAAACTTAAATGTAAGGGGTACTCAATGGCAAGGTCTCACCAGTCCTCTCTCCTACCCCACCCAAGCTTACTCCTCTCTGTAATACAGGACTGGCCAGGTTATCAGCTACAGAGATCACTGTACCCTGAAACAGGAAAATAGGATTTATGCATCCATCATACTCCTGTTTTCTTATATGTTTGCCTCCATACAAGGCAGGCCCACCAGTGCTTCCAATGTCCATGTTGTAAGCATACCAGGCACAATGGCCACATTCTCCCACCAGCTTTACCATTATCTGGTAAAACTGAGACTTTGATCCTCCTCTGGCTCCTTGTGTCTACTCTCAATTTTATGGGATGCAATTAGTGACTTTCCCCTTTAAACCTCTAGTTCTCCCATTCTGAGGGCATGCACAAAGGTGTGTGTGGCTGGGTATGCTTCATTGAGAATGCGGTCAGCTTCCTGTCCCAGAAATACCCACCGCATCCTGGAAAGGCCTTATAATTATTACTCACTCCATGCATTAGTCACTTGCAAAGAGGACTTACAAAGTTCACCTAACAATTCATCTGTTGCTATTTATTACGTGCAAGGCATTGTATTAAACATTGGTCTTGGAGTAATGAATAAATAAGCCTAATCTCTATCTTCTAGAGGTTCCAGCCTAGAGGAAGCAAGATAAGCAAGCATACAATCACCATATAGTGTGACAAAAGCTGTCATGGAAGTCTGCACTGATGGGATGGAAGGATGGGAACATCTCATCAGTAGTCCTGGGGTGTATGGCCAGCAGACACTAACATTCCCATCTGAGGCTCATAAACACTAAGTTCTCCAAGGTTAAATGGCACAAGATAGTTAGACAGAACCAAATGTTGGTACATTACATTTCTACTACAGTATAGCACCTTTGCAGAATCATATTTCATTTATCCTAGGAGGGAGGGAAAGCTCAGATGATTAAGGAAGAATCATCCATCATTGCCTTAGGTTTATTCCAGTTTTCTACAGCTCATATAGCCATTATGATTCCCTGAGCCATTCTTTTAGTTCTCATTGCTGATTGGAAGTCATTTAGCACCTGATTTCAAGCTATAGTCATCAGTTAGTTTAAGGCTAGGTTATGCTGCAATAACAAACAATGCCCAAATCACAATGGTTAACAGAAACAAAGAATTATTCTCATTCACAATTCATGTTCATCAGCAAGGAGGCTTCAGCTCTGCTCCACATCATCTTCAGTCTGGTCCTAATGCAAAAGGAGCAGTCACTATGTGGGACTTTGCTCTATCATAGCAGAGGGAAAAGAGAACAAGGCTCTCACAGCATCTTCTCAGAAGTGAAACATTTCTGTCCACACTTCACTGGCCCAAACAAGTCACATGGTCAACCCTGATTTCAATGAGGTAGAGAAGTATAGTGCTCCCGCAATTCAGGGAAGCCAATGTTTTAAACAATAGCCCACTATCTCTCTTCATGAGTATGAAGGTGCAACTAAATGCAGAGACAGAAGACCTGGAGGTGAAAACTAACTCATCTGTGACAGGTACACTGAAATAAAACTCTCCAAACCTTAGTAATACCACCTGCAAAACAAGGATAACAATCTCCATCGATATCAGCTTGGCATGAGATTCAAGTGATACTACGTAGGAAAGTTCCTTGTAAACCCCAGAGCATGTTGCTCTTGTCCTGCATGTTGCTTCATGTTAAAATACCTTGTTTCCACCTGTAGATCAGGAGTTGCAAATTCAAACATCTACAGAACTAAGCAGATAACACAAACATAAACATATACTAGCTGTTTCTTCTGAAAACAAAATGAAAAACCTTAGTACCCACCTAGCTACATTTTCTTCCTGGTGCTTTTTTTCTTTCTCTTTAAGTTGCTGGAAAACCATGCCTATCTGAGGGCGAGGTTTGGCCTGCAGAACCACTGCCATAAATGGCATTCCTTAGGGAAAGAGAAGAGGACAGATATATCCAACCTGCAGCTTCAAATACAGTTCTAACCCTCAGCAAATCCCTGACGAAGTTAGGGGAAGTCAGGTCCGTTATCAAATAAATAGTATATTTATCTCAGAAAAAAGTATGGACAACAGCCAAACAGAGGAACCTAGAATGATATTTAAGCTCACTGGTAGGTCTTTCTTAGTAACACAAGTAAATTCTCAACATAAAAGATATACTTATCTTAAAGATAAAGTTATATTTAACCCTGGTGAAATTATAAACTATATCAAATGCAAGACAGTAGTCACTGATTTCTTCATTTCTTCGTCAAATGTTTGAGTGACTGCTATGCCTCAGGGACTGTGCTAAGCTATGTTCTCATGTACAGTAATGTGGAAAGACAACAACTGTCATACAATGTGGAAAACATGAAGAGATAAGTCCAGGGAGTTCAAAGGAGGAGCATGTGGCCCAGTTCAGTGATGTAAAAGGGTGGAAGTATTCACACTGAGGACGGCATTGCATCAGGAAAGACTGGAAGCAAGAAGATGATGGACGGTTTTTTTTAAGGACTGTGTGCAGAACACAGCATCAGAGTGCAAGTGAAGGATAAGGCTGCTGAGGAGGTGAGCAAAGCTAAATACCATGGGGCTGGGCAAATCCATCAACAGCTTAGACACATGGAATTAAATGAATTGGATGTAGAGACAGTCCTTGCCCACAAGGGAAAGCAGCTTAAGATGCAGCATAGCATTATAGGTGAAGTCCTATGGAGCATTCAAACAGAAACAGATTCCCATCTTACACAGGGTGGCGTATAGGAAAAGATGAACAGCATTTTCTAGGGAAAATGGGGAGGATTTCATTTAACAAAATTGGGAAGGGGGATTCTAAGAAATACAAAGATGTAGAAATTAAGAGAATGACAATGAAATTATGCAGAAATGTATAAAGAAGGGAGGAGTACAGAAGATAATGAAAAAATCCCACACCATGGAGCAATTGTTTATCAAGGACCCATGTGCTGATGTACCGCGTGGCCATTGCATTCAAAACGACTGAGTGAGTAGAGCAATGAATCTGCATCAAACTTTGTGTTAAGCTTGAACATTCTGCTGTGGAAACTATTCAGAAAGCTGAAGCCATGGGCAACTAGTGATTGGCAGCTTCATCACAACAATGCCCTCACTCATGCATCACGTCTTGTGCAGAGTTTTTTGGTGAAACATCACATTACCGAGGTGACTCAGGACCCCTAAAGCCCAGATTTGGTGTCCTGTGACTTCTGGCTTTTCCCAAAACTAAAATCACCTTTGAAAGAGAAGAAATTTCAGACCATTGATGAGATTCAGGAAAATACAATGGAGCAGCTGATGGTGACTGGGAAAACTGGGCGAGGTCCCAAGGTACCCACTTTGAATGAGACAAGGCATCATTGTCCTGTGTACAATGCTTTTGGTATCTTGTATGTTCTTCAATAAATGTCTCTATTTTTTATATTGCATGGTTGGATTCCTTCTAGACAGACCTATGTACAATGGAATATTAATTGGCCATAAAAATAAGAAAATTGCCATTTGCAATAACATAGATAAATTTAGAGGCCTGGAGAATATTATGCAGAGGGAAAGAAGCCAGACACAGAAAGGCAAATACATGAGATCTCACCTATATGTGGAATCTAAAAATTGAGCTTATAAAAACAAAAAAGTGGGGGTATGTGGGAAGTTACATGGGGAGATGTCCATCCAAGGGTATACATTTTCAGTTATAATATAAATAAATTCTGGAAACCTAATATGAAACATGGTGACTGTAGTTGACATTGCATTGTGTACGTGAAATTTACTATGAGAGTAGTCCCTAAGTGTCCTCAACACTGTGTGTGTGTGTGTGTGTGTGTGTGTGTGTGTGTGTGTGTGAAATGATGGATATGTTAAATAGCTTCATTTTGGTAATCATTTCACAAAGTATACATATATGAAGACATCTTGAACACTTTATACAATTTTTGTCAATCATACCTCAATAAACCTGGGGGGGAGGAATCTTTAACTGACCATCCCACCTAAAAAAGCCACTTGAGTGTTTTCATTGTTACCCTGTTTGATTTTCTAAACAGCACTCATCCCTACCCCCAAATATTATGTGTTTGTCTTTCTGCCTATTCCATGGAGGGTCCTTAAAGGCAGGACTGTGTCTAGCTTGTTTGCCGCTGTATCCTCAGTAATGCCTGTCCCATTTTAGATGCTTATAGTGAATTGAATTACATCCCCAGAAAAGATACACGGAAGTCCTAACTTCTGGTTCCTGTGATTGTGATTTTATTTGAAAAGAGTCTTTAGAGAGATAACTAAGGTGTAATAAGTTAAGATGAGGTCAACCTGAAGCAGGGTGGGCCCTTAATTTCCTATAACCAGTATCCTTATAAGAAAGGGAGAAGAGAGCCAGAAACACACAGGGAGAAGGTCATTTGATGATACAGGCAGAGATGAGGATGATGCAGCTACAAACTAAGGACCACTAAGGACTGCTGGCCAACAGCAGGAGCTAGACAGGGGCGAGTCGAACCCTCCCCTGGAGGCTGCTGAGAGAGCATGACTCTCGCTACACCTCGATTTCAGACTTCCGGCCTCCAGAACTGTAAGAGAACAAATTTCTATTGTTTAAGGCTCCTGGTTTATGGTTCTTCTTTATGGCAGCCCCAGGAAACTAATGTGGCACTCAACAAATACCCTTTAAATGAATGCACTGTTAGGTGATACTGATTCAAACCAGCGTGAGCTGAAAGTGGGAATGAATGAAAAGAACAGGAATGAGACGAATTGGAAGCGTCGATGGGATTGTTGTGAGGAATGACCTGGTCGGAGTTTCCATTTGGTCAGTTGAAAAAGTCATTCTTGAAAGGATTCACTCTGACTTGGAAAGATTCTTCTTGTGGATCCTTAAATTCTAGACTTCTGGATATGTAAGTAGTAAACCCGAATGGTTAAGAGTAAGGCACTGAGTGAGAGTGGCCTGGAGGGACATCCTGGCTTGGTTTCTTAGTGGCTCTGTGACCTTGGGTAGTTAACTTGACAACTCTGAGCAGGCTCTGGGATCCAGCCCAGTGCTTCCTCTTTCAAATGCAAATTCTGTTTTAAGAGGTCTCCAGTAGGACCCGGGATTCTGCATTTCCAATAAGCTCTGAGGGGTTACCCATGCTGCTGGTCCTCAGACAACAGTTTGAGTAGCAAGGAGCTAGAGGAAGGATGGATTCAAAACATAACCAGAAGGGGCTAACAGGAAAAAATGACCTGGACGGAAATGTGCTCATACTTGTTTTGAGGGAAATAGAATACTCACCCTGCAATGTTCTAGATGGGAGCCACCTACAGCCCACCCACCAAATCCAGTCCACCTATGTCCTGCAACGCCTGAGGTATTTACTACCTTGACCTTTACAGAAAATGTTTGCTGACCAAGGTTAACAGGTCTGCCTCTCTCTTTTGAGAATCAAATATTTAGGAAGCCACTCTGAACTGCTTAACACAGAACATGGGGGACCACTACAAGACGTAGGGGACTTCAGATGGTCAGGAAAGAAAATACAAAATGCTGCCTACGCCTGTCTTGTAGACCATACAGGAAAACGACGCAAATTTGAGAACAGAGTGCTGGGCTTTTGCCTAATAAGTTACCAAAAGTTAAAACTAAATTTCAGAAACAAGGAAAAAATATAAAGAAGAATGAAAACCTTTTTTTTTTTTTTTTTTTTTTACCAGTCTAGCAGGTAATTTGTGCTTCAGCTCCAAAAATTCAGAACATCACACCCAGACCAGCTGAAAAACTCCCAGGGTCCTCCTTCCATATTATCTTGTTGTACTAAGACCAAACCTTCAATGACAGAACTTTCAGATGTAAAAAGAAAACAAACAAACAAAAGGCCTGTGGTTCTTCAGTTTCAAATCAAACAACCTAACAATTTTGATTTTAAAAGCTCACAAAATGTGATCCATTGTAATTGACATTCAGGACGCGTCTCTCTGTGAGGAGTCAGCTCTGGAAGTCAATCTCCAGAATTAAGACCAAGAACAATGCCTCATATTTAGTACAAGGACCGGGGCTATAATGGAAAAGCAAGAACGACAGCCTGGCCCTTCCCAGGGCTGTATGTGTGGTGCCCTAACTCCAAGTGCTTCTTAATTAAAATTTAAGTTGCTGAGGGAACAATTTTAACTTAGTCCGTTTTTATGCATGTAAAGGCCCAGCTAATCTTTAAGGGGAACTTTCCCCTCCTTCTAGTTTGTTTCTTTTGCACAACGTAAAACCCAGAAAGCTGCCAAGCTGTGCCTGTTCGATGTCCACAGGACTCAGCTTTCCTGCATGGGACCCTCTGGAGAGGGAAAAAATAGAACCCACACTATCTGGTCGCAGCAAGGTTGAATCTAAACCAGCTCTTATCTTAACTTTTCTGTGTGAGATTTACAAACGGGAAGAGAACAAATAAGGAGTAATTTAAATTTTAATTTAAAAAAACCCTCTATTTTCTTATCCCTTATCAAACTGCCAGCATTTTCCCTGCTGACAATGAGCAAGTGTCGTTGGCATAGACCCTACCCACAACCAAGGAATCTCTTTCATCTAAAACCTTGATCCCTTTAATAAACAAAATACGAAAAGGCAGTCAAAATTACGCTGTGGCTTTATAAAAGAAGGCAGGGAAATCCTCTGAGTACAATCCCCTACTTGTTATTTTCACATGCCATGTGACTCCAAGTCATTCTGAAGGATAAAGAGACAGGGGTTGCCACCAGATCTCAGCCACGATTTCCCCTCCGTTCCCAGCCCCGGCCCATCTGTTCTCCAGAGGCCACATGAATGGCATATGTCAAGAGAGTCAGAGCTGTGCAAACCGCCTAAAGAAATCACGCAGCCAACTTCCCTTTGCTTCCACAGCTTCAGTAATTGTTGCTGAGCCAACCACCATATGGCGAATAATTAGTTTTTCGACCCCACTCAAGAAAAATGTCTGCTTCATTGCCAGGCCTTAGCAATATGTGTGTTAATGAACAGTGGGAGCTGAATGCCTATACATTAACAGAAGTTGAGATTCTTTTTTTTTCTTCTAGCTTCAAGCTCTATCTTTTTCGCTCTGCCTCTTTTTAAGGTCTCGGGTCCACAGCATTTAGAGGCAAACTGTACTGTTTTTATTTTTTTTAATGAGAAGCTGCAAACCAATGAAAAATGCCCAGTTTTCACAACCAAATGTCTTTCTTTGAATAAAATGACTTTATATTCTTTTTCTCAAAATGATTCATTCACTTCATGTGAAGATTGGGATATCAAGGCTCAGTACCCAAAGGCTTTCTGCCCTTGATGGGGCAGGTGAGCCTAAATTTATAGTCAGTGTCATTATCGCTGCCTCAAGTGGGATGCACATCTTTGCTCTTTTAAATAAACACTTACCTCCTCCACACTCCAACAGAAAATACACTTGCTATCTTAGCCTGAAGATTTAAGAACCCAGTTAAGATTTTAAGTTCA
Organism: Glossophaga mutica; assembly: GCA_039655065.1. Taxonomy (NCBI): domain Eukaryota; kingdom Metazoa; phylum Chordata; class Mammalia; order Chiroptera; family Phyllostomidae; genus Glossophaga; species Glossophaga mutica. The sequence goes on along the minus strand of CM077304.1, from coordinate 14,512,102 downwards.
CTATTCCAAGAATAGAAACGTTAATAAGCAGGTCATTTCTCTCAAGAGAAAAAGATCTTTATGCAGTCAGAAAATAAACACTTACATGACATATACAGTGCAAGTTAAAAATACCTAAGATTGCATCCTTTTTTTTTTTTTTTCTTGCATTTTCTGAGGCAAGGCATCACTGATTTGTTCCCAAGAAGTTTTGAGTCTTACTGCTTTCTGACCTTGGCCTTCACATTCTCTGCGTGCAAACATACAGACTCAGAGAAAAAGAGATGGGGAATTGAAATATTCTCCAATGCAATTCTCAGTTTTGCTATAGGTCAGTGGTTCTCAAATATCTTACGTTTGCAGACCACCCTACCATGGCAGAAGTCCCTAAAGATCCTTCCACGTATTTGCAGCTGAAAAAAGAAATACCTCACAAGAATAAATCAGCAGAGGAGTGCTGATTTAATGAGATGGTCTAGAGATCTCAGAAGCAAAATGTGAATTAGTACAAGACACAGTGATGACTGTCATTTTCTTTTTATATTTGTGATCAATTAGAATAATACCCACATCACCGTCTAGGCTATAAACTCATCGAAGATGTGGTCTGCTTGTTTTCTCATCAGTCTATCTTCGTACCTAAAAGCTCAGTACCAGCTAGGTGGTCAGGGCTCCAGTTCATAAATTTTCAACAAGCAATCATTGAGTAATACTTCAAATAATTTTGAATATTACAAAAGACCAGTCAAGGGCCCATGAGAATTTTGGAGATCATAGTTTGTAAAGCTCTGCAAGTGGGCATTGTAGGTTGACATTGAACATGACACCTGGTGACATCTTCAATTTCATCCAACTAGCACTGTCCCTCTGACTGCCACTGACCTACAATTATGGTCTTTATGTGTGTCTGCTCTAAAATTCTAATTGTGGAAAAACACCTTCCGTTTTGGGTCAAAGATCAGCTGATTGGATGTTTTCTATATACTTTTGATGAGAAAACTTAGGGGCAATAGCATAATTTCGAAGTCATACATCCTGGCCTCACTACACACCTCACCATCGATTGGCTGCCTCTGAATTCCTCGACACTTCAATTTCGTCATCTGTTTATAAAAGGTGGGCAGAAAATAATACCCCCTTTGCAGCATTTTGTGTATTAAAAAGTTATGCAAAATGCCTCATCTAATGCTAAACACATAGTAGATCATCCACAAAATGCAGCTACTTTTTAGTTACAATCAATTAATATATCTTCAAAGTATCAAATCTATTTAATCCTAGGACTTCAGATTTGAAGGAACCATTAATAAACACTAACTTGGAACATAAGAGGGGTTGATTATGGGTCTATCCTCTTTTTTTAAGCCGAGCCATTTTTACCCCCATATGTAGCTCATGAAACACTAAAAATGCATCACTGGGAAAAATAAAAAGCCTGAAGTTATTCTCGTGATGGTTCAAACAATGCAGTAGAAAGAAGTTTTCTTTTGCTTCCCATCCTCAGGGGAATTACAATAACTTGGTCAAACAAAGGGTTCTCAAGTCTCTGGCGTCCAACCTACATCTGGCTGGTGGGTATAAAACCTGGTTGCAGATACAGCCCTTGAGGGAGGGAGGTGGGTAGGCGGGACTTCACCAATGAATGAAATTTCTCTTAAAGGAAATTTTAATCTCTTCTATACCTATTAATGACTCAGATCTCTTAGTTCTAGTGTTACTATCTTATCTTTTCTTTCCCTTTACAATTAAAGTTTTAGAAAGAGGGGGTGTAGTCTACTCCAATTTTCTCACCCCCACTTATTCCACAACCCTCCTGTATGAATTCTGCCTCCATCTACCGAAGCTGCTCTCCAGATGGTCATCACTGAACCTTAACCATCAAATCCAGGGACCATTTCCGTGTCCTTTAGGCAGCGTCTCCCAATTTGGTTTTGCTCTCCACTTTCATAACTCTCCTTGTCTCCTTAAATATTGGCCTCTTTAACTCACCACCATATTTCTGATTTCCTCATTTTTTGCCCACTGTTTCTCCTTCCATCTTTGTCCAACAACCTACCCCTCTAAAACGTGAGCGTCCCTTAAAACAGCACCACACAAGGTCTCTCTGCAAAGATGGCAATGTTCTATATCCATGCTGTCCAATACTGTAGCCAGCAGCCAGATGCAGCTAATAAAATATTTGAAATGTGTTTCTTGTACCTAAAGAGCTAAATTTTAAATTTTATTTTAATTTAATTAATTTACATTGTAATTGCTACACGTGGCCAGTGGTTAGTATATTAAGTGCAGGCATAAGTTCTGTCTCTTCTTTTGCGCATCTTCTCCCAGGGCCCTCAGCCTCTCCCATTGACCACAGCCTCTGCTGGGGACCTCTGCCTCTCTCATAGCTTGCCCTGTCTCTTTATGCAGAGAATGGCCAAACCTCCTCACCAGGACAAAGAAACAAACCCTGGTTCTTCTTGTAAATCGACACCAGCTCTCTAGCCAACACCTGGAACTCAACATTTCAGATTCCATGTTTTAGCACTGTACTTATACACTTGAACCTGATGTCACCCTGAAAAGGCTTAGAACAGCACCTGGCTTCTGTACAGCAAGCACGTCTGAGAAGTCCTGAACAAGAGTTTCCTGGCCACTTACAATTTTTCTGTTGCATTTAACCTTTACAGTTCTTTCCTCCCTGATTATATTTGTTCAGAAAACCCCTCCTCAAGGTAACAGCTTCCTAAAGTGTTGGTATGTTTCCCCAACGTTTTCACCTCCTCCATTTTCAGACCATAGCTTCATCCCATAGCAACAACCCCTGGGTCCTTAGTACCTGTCAAATAAGAGAAATGCTCTGCGGATTCTCTGGCCAATTCTCAGGCCACAGAGGCTGGTGATGTGAGCATTTGATGAGAGGGTTTGGAGTGGGAAGCAGTTCATCAAGAGTGGGAGCAGGAGCAGAGAAGGAAGACAGGAGCCACGTTGACTGATTTCAGCACTTATATCAAACCATTAGCTGAATCCAATTCTTGTGAAAAACAGCTGTGTAGCCTCAAAGGCACAAATCTATTTCTCTCTTATTACAAAGATACATAGAAAAATGCACATTTTATTAAAAAAACAACTTGGAAAATTCATTCACATTAAACAATAAATATTTTCCCATGTTTCATCATTTTATTTATTTTTAAACTTCAAGTAGATTAGATTCGGAAGATGTCTCTTTTTTTAACCTTCAAAATACACAATTGAAGACATAAATATTATTTGTGTTTTGGCTCTCTAAGGCAGGATGACAAATTAAGATACACATATTATTGGATAAATTCAAATACACATTTAAATTTATATTTCATTTATATGCTACTGGTACTCTAGCAAGGCCAAGGTATTTCAGAGCTTCAAGTAATATTCAGAAGATCATCCAAACTCAAATAATTTACTCAGAATTTTAATAAAATAAAATATTGCCATATCATAAAATCTATTTATCAGTGTTTCTCAAAAAGTGGGAAAGACAAGAGCTGCTAGAAAAAAATTTTAACACATAAATCAGAAAAGACAGCAAACCTAGACAAGAAGGAGGAATTACAAAGGGAAATGAGGAAACTTTCAAGGTGATGGATATGTTCACTACGGTAGGTATGGTGAAAGTTTCACGGGTGTTTACATATGTCAAAACATATTTGTGTACTGTAAATATATGCAGTTTATTGTATGACAATTATGCCTCAATAAAAATTTGCTTAGCTTAAGTTTGTTTTATATTTTTTTAAAAAAATAATAAATAAATAAATACCTTAGAGCAGAAAGAAAGTACTTTGATGCTATAGGTACATCATCTCTCAGTTTCTTCCTATCCTGTAATATTCTCTACCTGCCACATATTCATTGGGAATGTATAATCAATATTTCAGATAAATAAGTATATGACTATGATTATGATGAGATAGATAAGTAGATATGAATGGATGAGTGGATAGATGGGTAGGTGGGTGGATGGATGGATGGATGGATGGGAGGATGGATGAATAAAATACCCACACTAAGGTGATCAATTTGCAGGCATGTCAGCATTTTTATGGATCTCCCACGCAGAGAGATACTGGGTTGGATTCTTCTGGCACATGATCAATCTCGAAGACTCAGCTTATACTCAAAATACCTGATGGCCCTCCTCAATCTTTTACTTTTGACAAAAGAACCAATTTTTTTGAGACTAAAAAGGTCGTAAAAATATCAAGTGCCAGTGTCAGGCTTCATCTCTCATTCTATTTGGTCTGGAATGTGTTATTCTACCCTTAGAGAGATCCAGACAAGGGACAGTACCTTATTGGATCCCACTGAAACAGGAGCTCAAGTGAAGAGAGGTGATGGAGAAAAATGAATATGCATTGAGCACCTACTGAGGGCCAGACATCGTGCTAGGTATTCCATATACATAATCTCTACTACTCAAATATGCCCAAGCATAACAGTACTATCCCATAATACAGACTCCTTAAGAAGCCTAAGCAAAATGAATCAGAAAGCTTTTAAATTTGAAAACATCCTAATTCTTTTAAGTTTAAATAAAATGGGAACCCAAATTTAAAGGTTACATATGCACTTTTTCCCCTCTCTCTATAAAAACAATCCTACCCTTAAAACTCCATGATAGAAGCTACAAATGCAGAGACAGCTGGACTGCAATTAGAGAGATGACGTCAGTTTCCAAGGGTCAGCATTGATAGGAAAACCTCATTGTCTGGTCACCAGGTCTCTGCCACCCTTCCAGTTGTCAGACAGAAAATAACCAGACAAGTGCTAAGGGCAGATTTAAGGGTGCTGTTTGAGAACCCTTTCCTTTCCCCCCCTGTTTTTAACTTCAACTCTACATCCAGGATACAGAAAGCTGAAGAACCTGTTAGAGGTGGTTTGAAATAAAAAAAATAAATGAAAACATGAAAGTATCAGAATTTTAGTACAAATCCAAATGGAATAATTCATTTTCAAAATATCAGTGTTTGCTGCCAATGTGATTTAACAAAATAAAAAATTCTAATGTTTGCAAATGAAAATAAAACTCTTCTATACCCAAGTACACGGAAAGAAATTCCCCCAAATGTCTTTTTCTCAAATGGAGATTTTTAATATCTTTAAAATTTTTTTCCTATATAGGTATTTGAACCACACACTCAGTTCAGTTTGACTTTTTTTAACCCCAACAAAAATAATAACAGTGCAGTGAAATTAAAACTGGCTTAAAAGGGAAAACATGCTGAAATCAAAGGCTTTTTTTTTCTTAAGTTAGACTGTGGACAAAGTTTTCCGTTTCAAAAAGAATAATTTATAAAAGTTATTATGTAGCTAAATGATCTTAAAAGAAGCAATATAGCCGGCTGAAGAATACTGACTGACATGCATTTTAATAGCATTTCAGAAGCCAGAATTTTCAGTAATGATCAAATTGAAGCACCAGGGGAAAGTCCAGTGTTTTTCTCCAGGGCTGCTAGTTTTTTAAAAAATATATATTTGCCCTGGCTGGTGTGGCTCAGTGGATTGAGCACAGGCTGTGAACCAAAGGGTCACGGTTCGATTCCCAGTCAGGGCACATGCCTGGGTTGCAGGCCAGGTCCCCAGTGGGGGCCATGTGAGAGGCAACCACACACTGATGTTTCTCTTCCTCTCTTTCTCCCTCCCTTCCCCTCTCTCTAAAAATAAAAGAAATAAAATATTTTAAAAATATATTTTTATTAATGGTTCTATTACAATGATTAAAATTGACCCAATTTTCTCCCCTTGCATCCCTCTGCCCGATACCTCCATTCCCTCCAGCAATCCTCCCCCTTAGTTCATGTCCATGGGCTGCATATTTTAAAGGTACAAATTCACTGAGTCAGCACCAGAATAAGCTCTACCAATTAATGTATCCATGTACCCTGAATGTACGTATCCAGAAGTGAAGTTTTTATCTTTGTCATCTTTGAATCCAGCTAAGAAGGAGTAGCCAAACTCAGGCATGTCACCAGATGTCAGCTGATGTGACCAAAACAGGGAAAGGCTGTGCATCTGAAGGCCCTTTTGTATTTAAATGAAATTAAGTCCTTTTAAGTCATTTGTGTTTTTGTTGTACAACAACAAAGGGAGGCAGGCTAGCTGGATCTTGGATCAAGATTAAGAAGTCCTTTTGACTTCATCCACAAAGATGAAAATTAATCCAGTTTCAACTTCCCAAAGTTGTTCTCATGGACAAAGATGGCAGCTGCTGAAATGGCCATGATGACGCCAGAGGGTTAGGCAATGGACATCAAGCTACCCACGCAGAATTACACCTGAGAACTCTGTGCAAAAGCCGATCGGCAAAGGCACAGAAGATGGCAAGAACCACACAGACCCTTTCCTCTACTTGAAAAGGTCTGGGTTTCGCCTCTCTGATTCCAATCAGTCATAAGCGTGTCAACCCCTGTTTCCCTGTCCATACACCCTTCTTAAAGAAACAGACCCACCCACAGCCTTGTACCAGCTCACACACAGAGACACACACACATACCACAGGTGACTGGATAAACCCTGGGCTAAATTGGGCCAATCAGACTCTCTCTCCTCAGAAATCTGAAATGCAGACACATAGACTAAATTACCTGGGCTGGGAAGACCAGTGGACATAGAGAACAAGGCACATTTGGGGGCTGTCCATGATAGTTCAAGTGCAAGTCGGGTAGAGGAAGCTGGTTTACAAAAAGAGAAGAGTAAAGCAGATGTGTATAGAGTATGAGTGACACCAGGGTCCAGAAAGAGAGAGACAGAAACCAAGAGGCCTTAAGAAAAGGTGATAAAAAAAGGTAACAGAAGTCACAACATTGTACTGAGAAGGATACTGGACTAGGAGAAGGGGCTCCAGTCTAGAATTTGCTACTGTTTATGAGGTAGCTCTGGGTAAATCACTGAACATCATTTGATTTTGGTTCCATGATGACAGTATAGCTTACATCTAAGACTTTAGCAACTTTGAGGCCCGGCGGAGTTGAGTTTGAATCTGTACCCTGATCTTTACAAGACCTACGACCTCAGTCACCAGACTTGTCCTCTTTGACTTCAAATACTTCACAAGTAAACTTGGAGAAATAATCATATCCCTCATAAGGACCTTGGTCATATTAAATAACAGGACACATTAAAAGCAGTTACAACAATCATTGATATAAGGCACCCAAGGACTAGTAGCTCTACAACAATAAAGAATTACTAAGCTGTCTGTGCAAGTCTCCTCTTCTATGAAATGGAGATAATAATAACATCTTACTCATAGAGTTGCTGTGAGGATCAAATGAGTTAATACATGTTAAAGTGCTTAGAAGAGTGCCTGGCACACAGTAAGAGTTCAATAAATTTTAGTTGCCGTTTTCATCACTGTTATTATTATTGATGATGATGTTATTATCATCATTATTATTATTATCCCAGTGTCTTTCAGGACCTGGCAGCACTTTTAATATCACCACCTTTGCAGATTAAGCTAGTCAATCAGAAAATATGGAATTATGTTTGCCTCTGTGCAGAACTTTATTAATCTTGAGTGTTTCGTTAGGGCTGTGCTTACTGACATTCCTGGTGAATATGCAGCAGAGCAGTAGTTTATATTAATGTGACTCTTAAATTCTATGGAGCCAAGCATGTCAATGTTATTCATGAGAGGAAAAATGTAAGTAAAAGCACCCTAAATATCTTAACAAGGGGAAAATCCTTAACTCAGTGATAGTAAATCAACTGGGATAATACTGTTGCACCATTAAAAGAACAGGTAAAAAGGTTTGTTGTACTGAACTGTGAAGCAACATAGAAAAAATGATGTAATGGTAAGTTAAAGAAGAATATAAAATTATACGTATCCTATGATTGAAACTGTGATGATAGCTCTGCGTATGGGGAGAGTCTAGATAAGTCTTCAAAGCAATTAGTCTGTCAAGTTATAGAGATCTGAGGATTCTTGCTTCACTGGCCACACTTTCTGTAATAAATTTTCCAATGATAAGTGAAAAAAAAGAACACAGAAAATAGGTCCTGTTCTTTTCAAACATGGAGGAAGCAGATGACTGTGTACAGCTTTGACTGTGATCACTTTCTTTAATTACATACTGTTCAATATTAAATTAGAATTGGTCAAAGGTTAAATCTTCAAATAAATAATACATTATTGGTGTTAGAAATATGGGCTAACCCTAATTTATTGCTGCATATAATTCTGGTGTGTGAGTGAGTAAACACTAGCACTTAAATGTACATAACAGAGCTTTCTTTTCCTACATCATCTCTGTGCCATGCTAGAAAATGTTGAAATAAAGAAGTCTCTAGCCCATGTAATCAGCAAGGAAGAGTTTCTATTCCCTTCTGGAGGCCCTGGTGTGACTTCAGTAGGCACTCCTACACAAAGACCTCTGTTTCTGAAAGTTCGGCCATGCTGGGCAGAATCTCTAAGCCATATAGTTTCACTCTAGTAGACCTACTGTATCCAGATTCTTGGGTAACATTGGTCCTTTGAATTTTATCATGAAATCAGATACCATCTTGACAGAACTGTAGGTTGAAGCAAAGATTGGTTCATGAGGTATTTACCAGTAAAGACAAGTTTCAAACTACATAACATCGAAATATGCATTCTTGCTCATCTGTGTAGTCTTACTCTAACTATTGATGGTAAAGAAAAGGGGTGATAAGCTCAATGATTTAAAAAGAAGTGATTTACCAAGTGGTGAGACACATGGACCGCTTGTTGGTTCGCCTCTTCCACAGCTGACATCACAGCGTCACTGACGGTCTGCACCATCTTATGTAATTACTGCTTGTATGGCTGCTGTGAAATGTAAGATTGCATGGCAAAAATTCCATAATCCCCGTAACCCCAAGTGAAACTCCACTATTAGAACAGTGGAACTGCTAGCCATCATTCCCACCCAGGTACAGCCACTCCCCACTTCTCACTAAAATCTAAGCCTGAGATACACCCTAAGCTGCATTCTAAGATGCATTTATGAGAAGTATGAGATAAAATGAGAACAATTGTCATTACTATATACATACTGCGGATGACTAACAAAAGAACACCAGATAATGGGAAAAAGAGGAAGACCTTTTGTCACACAACTCTGACAAACGAAAGTCTGTGGCCAAAAATACAAATTTGAAAAGTGCAGCCACCTCTATATAGTGTGCATTTTGGTTTTTGAGTCAGGTCAGGTACTTCTCTAATCCCTGCTCTGGAACCCTTCCCGGATGTCCAAGGGAGAGAGGAGAGTGGCAGCCGTACACTCTGCCGCTGGAGGTACGGATGCTGTGTGCAAAGTGTCAGATCGCAGAAGAGTAACGAGGCTTGCTGGAGTGGCAACGCCTCTCACAGTCCACAAGTACCAGGAATCGGGCAGTGGAGGGAGACCCCACCTCGCTATAGGAGAGCAGCACTAGATGAATGTAAGGTTAGGGTTATGGGTAGGGGTAGAGGTCGCAGTGGGGTGTAGGTTAAACACTAGGATCAGGCCTGTTCCTGTGCTCACCGACCTACATTTTTTGGGGAGAGAGGGAGTCCCATCATTTGTTTTTTGGCATGAAAACAGAAAATTTAGAAGGTGAGGGAAGGAAAATAAGTGGAACAACCAGATTTTTCTGAAGTTGGAATGGGGCCACAGCAGCCATGAAAAGAATTCAGATACACACTCCAAGTGAATAATGAACAGCGGCAAATGACATACGCACAACATGTCTTCTAGAAAGTACCAAGGACAAGAGAGACTTGCTTAACCAAAGATGCAAACCATGAGTTTATATAGTACTGTGTATGAATGGATATGTGGTTATAAACAGCAAATGAGGGAGAGAATGGATCATCCTGAAAGCTCAGGAAAACCTCCTACAGCGAGTTGTTCTGGGAATTGCAGAGAACAGAATTTGGCATCTTTAACAGATACTGAAAGAGCCTCACTGACCAGAAGCAGGGCTGTCCAGCTTATGAGTGATAACAACTACGAGCTGTGGGCCAACACAGGACATTGTCTCCCGTTCTATTTTTTATCACCGTGAAGAAGGCACAATTCAGTAAGAAACTTCAAGCACAGGCTAGAAAATATGTGGCTAATTGTTAAAGGCACAGTTAAGGCTTCCATGAACCAGGTTAGGTCAGGAAGAACAGCAGCAAATGTTAGGATCAAAGACTTTGGAGGGGACAAGATCTGGGCTGTCTCCACTCGGAGCAGTGGAATGGACCAGTCAGATACTGAACATCTCTGAGCTCAGCTACTTAGATAGAAACTAGAAATAATAATAGGAAAGCCTCATAGAGTTTCTGTAAGGTTTAAATGGATACTATAGGTAAAGTGTTAAATCAAGACCTGGCACACAGTCAAGTTCAAAGAACTTCAGCCGTCATTGTTCCTATTGTTGTGGTTGTTGAATCAGACACAGGCCAATTGGTCTTACCCTAGAAAATAAGGAAGAATGGGATTATGAAAGTTAAACAGGCAAAAAGAGTTGAGATCAACATACCTGTATGTAACCAAGACCCTTATCTAATATCTTGCAACATGTACTGATTGCCTTCAATTTAATCTTTGTGATTGTTTACACGTTAAAAGCTGTAATATTCTACTTCCCAGTCACAGAAAACTATGCAGAATGTAGGGTCCAAAAGATGCCCTGAGTTTTCCCCAAGGCACAGAGGTTCCCATACAGGCAGAGACAAGAGTTTGGCACACTGAGAAAGTCAGGGAGCCAACCTTCCGAAGGGATTGGACAGTGGGCCAATGGCTGCGGTACTCACAGAAAATGCCACTCCTTTTGTTCCCTCAGAGTTCCATAGAATTTTAGAAGGGGGAGGGAGGAGGGAAAGTATAAAAGCTAGGAGGCACCGGCGAGTGAAGGCAACGGTTTTATTAATCCATGTGATTAATCCAGCATGCTAAGGAAGATTCTTTACGGAATCAAAACTTGCGTGGTTTTGATGCAATACACAGGGATTAGAAAACACAGTTGCGTTCACTTGCCAGTGCCTCCTTTGCTTTGCTAGAGTTGTATTCTTCGGAGTCTGGTAGGAACAAAAGAGAAAGAGCATTTATACGAGGACTAGCAGCACAGGCACTTTGACAAATGTCCTTCTGCCCCACCCCTCTGCGAGACGCTTCCGGAATTTCCCAAGAACTAAGCCCTGGGTTTGTATTTGCATCATTTCCCCTGCAAAAGTCCAACAATTAGAAGTTGCCCCCTCTCCGAGTACAGATTTATGTCAACCCATGAAAAGTGGTTTTTACCAAGGGATGGATGGAGAGCAAATCCCACCCCAAGTTCTTTGCAAGAAAATGGTGACAATGGTACAGAAACATTCGAGGTTCCAGCAGGAACCACTGTTTCTTTAGGAGGGTAAGTAACCTGAAAGGGTCCTGTCAGAGTCTGAGAGTTTTCCCACAAGGTTCAGTGTGAGAGGAATGGGAACTTTTGGATGTGGCGAACAAAGAGCAAGAAAGCCTCAGGGAAACACGAGGGAGTTCTCCAGGCAAGGCCTCAGTCCACTGGGCTGTGATTCGAAGAACTGACACAAGATCTGTCTAAACAAACTAAGACGTGTTGAAGCCATTTCGTCTCTTATTGTCCTTGGGAGGAGCAAAAATGAGCCTTCTCCAGGAAGACTCTGTGGTCTGTCACACAGGGGTCTCCAAAGTTGTTGAGACTTTCCATGCATGCAACGGGTTGTGCTAAGGCTGTTGTCAGTGCCCACAGAATGGTGGTGCGGGGTAGGAACCCCAGAGACCTCCCCAAAGCACGTTTAGGGATGCAGGAAGCACCTGACTCTCAGTTCTAGAAAGAAAGAATCGTGGCTTGCGAGTGAAACTGGGTGAGTGCAAGAGAACAAGATCCCAGCTCTCCTTGTTACCTTCCTGCCCCGCCCCCACCTCCCCCTAATTCTCCAAGAGATGACTCCTAACCCTGCTGCAAAGACGGAGAACAAGCAGCAGACCTCCCAACCAACATGCTGAGATCGCCTGGTTGTTTTCCATCAATGTCGTTCATTTAAAAACTGAAAGTTTATGAGGCCTCCCTGTTAGAAATGATTTTACACTCCCTTTCCTTTTTTAAGGTTCCCTCCAGTGCCCAGCACACTGCTTGGTGCAGAGTCAGCATTTCATAAATATTTGTTCAACTGTATCACAGACCTCATTTACCAGCCAGCTACTTTGTCCTTTAGGTAAATTCTTAATCTCCTTATTAAATTACAAGATCTTTAAGAACAATCACCCTGATGAATTCGTGTGTGTGTCCCCCAGCACCTAACAGAGCACCCAGAACACAGTAGGTTGTTAGAAAGTGATGGTGGCATCTGCGGTTTGGGGCATAATCTGCTCAGGCGCAATCTTGTCATGTAGGTCTCCGGAGAGCATGGTTTTTGTTTGTGTGAGCGTGCAGACATTCATAGATGCACGCACACTTACGTGTGTGCAGTCTGGAATACATTTACACCCATCTTGGTGTATATGTCTGCCTTCGAAAGGAGCAAAACTAAGGAAACTAAACTTTGGCTAGTCATCAACACTCCCCTCTGGAAAAAAATCATTTCTATAACATTCTGCTAACTCACTTGTCGGTTGATTAAAAAATATTTTAAAACGGAGACCGGATGATCCAAGCTCCTCCTCTTTTTGCTTTATAGCAGAGAAGACTGATCAGAGAGGTTTAGCAGCTAATGCAAGGTCACACCGATGATGACTGAGCCAGGGTCTCACTTCCCCTTCTGACCTCAAGGCTCAGCACACTACTCTGAGCTCTATGACTCCAGAAGAAAATTTTTCATTCCAATGTTACCAGGACATCCTAGTTGTTAAACCAAATGAACATTCCCAGTACATTTCTTATTTGTCTATCCTTACTATTTGCTGTCAACTGGCCTCTCCCTGTTTTGAAACCCATGACCTCCTCCGAATATTGTAATAGTAATGCTAATGATTGCTGGGCATTTACTATGAGCCAGGCACCATTCCAAGAACTTTATATTGTGACATTAATCCCTCACGACAAACCCTAGGAGCTGTGTGTGTTATTATTCCTATTTTAACTTACAGAAACTAAAAAGAGTTTAAATAACTTGCCCAAGGTCAGACCAGTAGTCAGTGGTTGCCTTGGAATTTCAAAAATCTAATAGCAGACTGGGGACCTTTTTTTTTATATTTAAAAAATTTGTTTTTACTGTCGACACTATTACAGATGGATCATTTCAGACTGGGCACTTCTAACTACAGTGTCTCTTCTTATCTCCTGCCTTTCTCACTGTTCTAGGCCACACACCTTCTCAGCTTCTCTCCTTTTCATCCTCCTTAAATATTAATCCTCTGAGTTCCATTCCCAGCCTCCATATCTTCTCCCCTCTCTTGATCATCTCATCCACTCCCAAGACTCACTTATGACCTCCTTAAAACTCCATAACTTTTTCTCCAGCTCATACCTTTATTCTAAATCATGCACGAGCACACACATAACACATATGAGGTCTGTCCTGAAAAAGTCCAGCCATTGTTAATATAATGAGAACAGTTTGCACAACATCCATGTAACCTGGCAGCCAAGGAGAGTGGACTGGAATGCACATGCGTGAGCAATGACAACTTCACTGTACTAGTCAGTGGGGGTGGTAGATGCCATTGAATGAGCACATGTACTGTGTGGTCACCGCATTCAAAATGACTGAGTAAGTAGAGCAATGACTCTGCATAAAATTTTGTATTAAGCTTCAACATTCCTCTGTAGAAAGTATTCAGATCATTCTAAAGTCCACAGCTATAGAGGCACCTGGTGATTGGCAGCTTCATCGTGAAAACACACCCACTCATGCATCACGTCTCATGCACCAGGTCTCGTGCAGAGTTTTTTGGCGAAACATCACATCTCTCAGATGACTCAGCCCCCTACAGCTCAGATTTGGCTCCCTGAGATGTCTGGCTTTTCCCAAAATTAAAATCACCTTTGAAAGGGAAGGGATTTCAGACCATTGATGAGATTCAGGGAAATACAACAGGGCAGCTGATGGTGACTAGGAGAACTGGGTGAGGTCCCAAGGTGCCTACTTTGAAGGGGACTGAGACATCATTGTTCTATGCATGATGTTCTTGTATCTTGTATCTTCTTCAATAAATGTCTCTATTTTTCTTATTACATGGCTGGATGCCTTCTGGACAGACCTCTTATATATACCCATTTTAATATCTGTGTCTATTCAGGTCCATTAGACAGAACAGTCTCCTTTACTAACTTCTGCTCAGCTGATAAGAAATTAAGCTGAACTTTATAATATTCCATTTTCTCTTGTCTTCATGCCATTTGTATTTGGTTTATTTAAAACAAAAATAGCAATCTAATTCCTTCTAATTTTTTTGAGCAAACATATATTTGGTGCTTTGAATCAAGTGGTTAGGCACATTACAAGAGGAATGTGGCACCTGTCTGCTGAAGTCAAGGTCCCAGTTACTCAGGAAGCCAGTCAGGACTTCCAGAACTCCACTGACCACTGTCATCACAGTGAGCCTGGCATCTGACCGCATGGTCCTGGCCAGGAGAGGAATATCAAGGACTGACACTCCACTGATGATGGAACAACAGGGTCATCCTTGACCAAAACTCCAACAAGTTTCAAAAGGGATCAGTTTTAAACCCTGCCATTGGCCAGTTGGGCAGGATGTCCCACCATTCATTTGCAGATAAAATCAGAGGGCAAAGGTATCCACAGACTAAACATGGGCAGATTGGAACAGGGGCAGAAAGAAGACTTTCCACCGTATTCCTCTTTACATTTCCTGGTTTTGAGCCACATGAATGTATTACCCTTCTCAATTTCCAAATTTTGGGGGAGGAAGAAAGAAGAGTTTGAATGGTACCACTGTGTGATTCTCAAAGGAGCCCATTAAAGTTGTATTACCCCAGATCTTTTAAATTATCATAAGAGTCAAAAAAACCTTTCAGTGGTTCTGATATCCTCACACATGCCACAAACTCATTAACATAGAAATGCATCCTAAAATAATTCATCATCCAAGCAAAAGTATAACATTCATCTGCTTTATCAATTGTCCTAAAAACTTAATTTTCTCATAGGTAAGAAATTAGACATGTAAATTCAGCTACTCTTTCAGGTCAGTGAAGTGGTCTAAGGTGGTCATAATGGTCTACGGTGGCAGCATTTTATGAAATATAACTAATGTTACCACATATTATTTTGGCTCGACACAAAGTGACACTTTTTGCTTGCTCCATATTAATTTATTTTGGGAAATATCCCTCCCATTTTCCCCTCCTTCCCCTTCCACACACCTACATTTTGTGTAATTTAAATGCAGCTGTCAGCGTTAAATGCAAGGGTAGCCAAAGTGGACTGGTGTGCTTCATTCTCTCAAGCTGCCTGATTGTTCCAGGAATGAACATCAGACACAAGTTTAGGCAATCAAGAGTCCTTGGCTAGGAGGTGGGGACTGTTATAAATGCAAAGCAAAAGAGAGTTTCTTTACTTTCAAAATCACAGGCCTTAAGAATCATATAAGCCTGTGCCTACTAAGACCTATTATTGCTATTTATTCTGAAAAGAACAACCCCCCCGCCCCCCACTGTGAGAATTTAAAAAGTCAACAAGGACTTTTTTTAAAAGAAAAAGAGAATCATGATAACATCGGTGGATCCCAGGATGCCTTGAGCCAATCCACTCCTTCTATTTACGAACTTCATAAGCCAATGAATTCTCTCTTTTACTGCTATTTTGAAACACAATTCAAGTGTTCCTCAATAAAGTCTTTATACTTTTTACCTGCACATATTCCAGAGTTTCTTTAGAAAACTTATTTCTAGAGTTTCTTTCTTAGGATTCTTTCTTAACTTACCTGGAAAATGAGGAACACCAAGATTGCTACGTCTGAGAGATTCAGAGAAATTCCTCGTGTGAGCAGCGAATCTGGAGCAGGGCGAGGCAGTAATCTCACGGCGAGGGGTGGGCTGTGAGATAGAGGAAAACGCACAGGAGGAAATCAGGTCTGCTGCCCCCGAAATGGCCCATGTCCCCTGCCATTCTTGCTCACTTCAATGGGTGACATTTTGAAAATATTTCGCTTCTTCATTTTTTAAAATGAAACAACCGCAATTGACTCCAGTTATCTATACCTGCACATCCTTCCCATACACTTCATTAAAGTGGATAATTAAAATTTTTATCTGTCCATCCAACAAACTTTGATTACATTACACTATGTACCAGACATTGTCCCAAAAACAGGATACAGTAGATGAAGTCTCAGCCATCATGAAATTGACATTCTAGTGGAGGTGACAGAAAAATAAATACATCTATAATATATCAGAGGGTTATTTTTCTATGACTAAAGGGAAACATGAGAAAAAGTAAGGGGAATAGGAAAATGCTTAGGGTAGTGCACAAATTTATGTACAGAAACGAGATGGCTATGTGGACAGGGTGACATTAAAGCAGAGACTGGAAAACAGAGAGGGGGATATGCGATTGCCTGGGGGAGGGGCGTTCCAAGCACAGCCAGTGTGTCAGAGGAAGGAGAGACAGGTACAAGAAAGGGGGTCAGACAGATTGTGGGGCCACGGGGGTCTCAAGCTGGGCTTTGCCCCCTTGAAATAACCAAACCCAAACATAAAGAGAAGTGATACAAAGGTACTGAATAATTAATATGAAATAAAGTCATAAATAAAGACAATCTGATTAGATTTAATCAAAAACAATTCAGCAAACATGAAGTCAGTCCCAAATGCTCATTTGTGTGTGTGTGTGTGTGTGTGTGTGTGTGTGACTTTTATTATTTGGATATGATTGGATATTATTGTTTAGATATTGGATATAATTTTACATATAGTATTATTTTCATATTTCGTGTTTAAGGTGGCGTTAACCTGCTGGGTTTGCAGGAGATCAAACCACCCCTGCATGAGGGATCCAATCCTACCTAAGGGGTGAGGTGTTTATCCTGCTGTCCCCCACAGCCATCCCACCCATTCCTGAGGAAAGGTTTGTATCTCAAGCCGGAATCTCTAAACTGAGTGACAGGGACTAGATGGAAACCAGAGTTAGAACTTCCCCTGTGCTGTGACTGCCGACTACAGTGGCCGGACAGACGGCAGAGGTGAGGCTTAAGGAGACACACAGCTCTTCAAAGGCAGAAGGAGAGCTGGAAACCGACCTGGGCCAGCTGCACCAGTGACAGCGTAGCATTTTAACTAAAGAAGGGTCAGAGGTGTTCTGTGTAAGTCTTATCCACTGCAGCATTTTCTTTATTTCGATATTTCGTTGACCATAAGTGAAGTCTTTTTGAGAGTTACCTTAGATGAGCTAAGAGAAAGGAAAAGTAGTGACTTTCTAAAATTGTGAAGGGAGACAAGCAGTGATGATAACAAAAATCTGCAGGTCATTCTGGCCTCCCGCTGTCCCTCTCATCCCCAGATCCACCCTCACCCGAAACCTGTCAGCCCCACCCTCTCAGTACCCTCCAGACACGCGCCTCCCTCCTCTTTGGTCCTCCTGCTCAGCTAGGCCGCCCGCTTGCACGTCACCTCAGTGCAGCTCTCTTTTCACATTCACTTTCCAAATAATATGCAGTCTAATAATATGGTAATAAATACGGCCTTCACCTTCCTAATTGTGTGCAATGGCTTCCCATCATTTAAACAATGGTTCTCAAACTTTAGTGTGCATAAAAATCACCCGGGGCACATGTTAAAATGCAGATTTTGATTCAAGAAGTTGAGGGTGGGGCCCAGGAACGTGCATGGTTAACAAGTAGCCCAGGTGACTGATGCAAGTGGTAAGTAGATTCTTGTCACTCCAAGTGCATCGGTGGACCAGCATGTCTAAATCGCCTGGGAGCTTGTCAGATATGGAGATTCTCAGCCCCACGTTAGACCTACTGAATGAGGATGTGAATTTTAACAAGGTTTCCAGATTATCTGTATGCATGTTAAAGACATTGAACACACTCTGATCTGAAGAAGAAAATATAGAATTTTCATGGTATGGGGCTGCTCATGACCCATCATCTGTCTATTTCTTCTCCCATCTCAAGACTCGCTGTAACCTACACATGACAAACTGGGGAAGCTGAGGCACCAAACAGCTACAGCAGTGACCCCTTCTTCTCCATTTTGGTCACCCTAGTGACCAGCACAATTGCTACTAAAGACATGCTGCCTTATTGATGCACGCTGAGTCAATAGAACTGGGTTAATTTATATTTTAAAACACATTTGGAAATGCAGTAGTCCACCCAAGTTGTGCCTTTCATCAAGGTGTGATCTAACTGAAATGGAAAAGAAGAAATGAAGAATAAATGGTCAATGTCATGAGCCCAGATATATTTTACACCTAAAAGCACTGAACATGTAGTCACCGGACAGCCAAAGGGGGTACTTAGTTCTGTCTGTGAAGTTCTTGCTGTTCTCAATTGATTTGCTGCCTGAAGTCAAACCCCTGCTCTATATATCGAAGCACAACCCCCACCTTTTTTGTTTAAGGAGAGCAAACTTTCGCCACAAAGATACAAGAACAGTAAATATTGATCTTCTTGATGGATGGTGCACCTCACGCCACAGGCCACTCAAGCATCTGCTCATGACCACCCAGCCCTCCCGCTTGTGGGGAAATAATGCCAAGTGGCCTCCTGTGCTATCGGCTGCCGATTGTAAATATTTAAAAGAAATAAATTTCTCTGAATGAAAAGCACCTTTCTTTGTTCTCTCACCCCCTCTCCTCCCAAGTCATGTTGATTTTGGGGCTGTGCACACTGCCAGCACCTGTACTTTTCAATTGTTTGCTTGCCAAGATCACAGTGGTTTTCTTGCTTGGTTTTAGGAACCATTGTAAGTACAGTAGCCAATGAAGGTGTATTTTCTTTCTCTCTTGGCAGTCTGTAGGGGAAGCATCAGCTTCAGGACACCTACCAGCAATTGTAATTAGAGGACATGGAAAGAGAGAAACAGAAATTGGAACTCCTCTATCTAACCACTGTCCCCATATGACAATGAAAACGGACCACTGCCGCAGACCAGAAAGGAAGGTTTGCATTTCTTCAACAGCTGTATTGTTTGGCAGAAAGTTGTAATCATGGTTTTACTAAATCCAGAACCATTCTTTACCTGAACATGAAGACCTGTGATAAGAAATAAGAACGGAATTTCAAGACTGGAAACTCAAATTGTAATTGAGAATAGCCACTGAGGCTATTACTCTTAAGTTCTAAACATTAAGTTTGGATAAATCTATAATTTCTCCTACATGAAGCACTACCCACCATTTGATGGAGTAGGATCATGCCTTGTGTGATCTTCATCACTGCTCTTCATCTCTTCCTGCTGAGCCATGTGACAATACAGAATTAGAATGAAATCAACTGAAGCCAGTCATTGCGACCTGATCAGTGTGGATGGCCAACTGGGTGTAGGGACAAATGATCTGTGTGTAAGTGCAGGGGTGTCCAAGCTTTTGGTGTCTCTGGGCCACACTGGAAGAAGAAGAGTTGTCTTCGACCACAGATTAAATATATAAACACTAACAAAAACTGGTGAGCAAAAAAATGGTTTTCAGTAAGTTTATGATTTTGTGTTGAGCTACATTCACAACCATCCCGGGCCACATGCAGCCCACAAGCCATGGCTTAGACAGCCCTGCTAGATCCTTCCGTTACCTGAAACTGACTTCTCTTTTCAGAGTTATAGCCTTTATTATTACCACCACAGGGAGGACATGCGCTACTTTTCAAACCCTGTATATTTTTATTCGAATTTCAGAAACAAGTGTTTGGGTATAGGGAATGGTTTCACAGGGCGTGGGAATGTAGCACAGCCCCCACTCGGAAAGCCAGTGGGGAGCGAGGTCCTGGCACACAGGACCCACACCCACAGATGGGTTCTCCCATGGGGAATCGGGCCTGCATCGCTCCTAGGCTGTTTTGAGTCTTTTTGTTAAAACTCCCTCACCCTGAATTGAGACAGCAAATGCTTACTGCATATCTCTAAAGTAACTTCCTAAGATCTGTGCTAAACCCCCCAAGTATGGAATGTAACCAGTTCAACCACTTTTCCCCTTGATCTGTAACATCCTTGTCTTTGAAGTAATTAGCAACATTCATTCCTTTGTCATCTGTAAAAGGTGATCACCTACAGTGAACCTGTGCATAGTAAATGAGGACCAGCCTCAGTGTAATGTACCCAGAAAAGCAACAAAAGCCTGTCCAGGCAGGGGTCAGGGCCCTCCGTCTCACTTAGAGAGCAGCCGTGCAGTCCCTTTTCTCCACAGGACTCTGTAGTCCTGTAGTCCATGTGTGTTTGTCTCTCATGCCACAACACACAGACCCTGCTGGCCAGGGTCTGCATCATTTGGGTATCCGCATGATTCCAAGTCTTGATCCATGTGGTTTAAGTGAGTCTCACCACCTCCCCGCACCCCGCACCTCATACGTCAAAGGTAAAGCAAAATGCCCAAATCTGAGCACAGCAGCACTTTACATTCTGCTGGCTACAGGGATTGCAGTTCAGAAAAACAGAGACATAATGAGATTTTTGTTAGACTTCTGGAATCAAGGTTTAACTCTGAGAGATGGCGCAGTCTGAGGCCACCACAGCCACCTGACTGGCATGAGGCAAGGACCTGTTGGCTTTGAATTAGTTTTCTGCTAACAGAGCTAGAGCTGGGGGAGCTGCACTCTCTTGCCTGTTCTGCCCGGGATGCAGAGACCTGCATTTGTGATAGGAGGGTTCAAAATGCAGTACATGGTCATGGAGCAGTTCATTTCGCTCTGGGGAAAACTGACTGGTTCTGATAAAGATGGTATTGACGAGGATGAGGCCCCCTTTCCCTTAGTCAGCATCATCCTCCAACCAGCTTAGCCAAAAAAATCCTATGTAACTTATCCCAAAAATGAAAGAGACAATACTTGCTGCAGAAACAGCTAAAATAAAGAGGCATTTCGGTTTTGTCAGTGTATTTATGTAATGAACCATACAGTACATACGGGACTGAAACCAGCCTCCCCATCAGCACCGAATTAGGCAGGTCTCCATGGAATTGCATAACAAGTGTTTTGAATTATATGAAAACATTAAGTCACCTTCAGTTCCTGTAAGCCCTCCCCAAATTACAGGAAATGTAAGAGAAAACATGAAAATGCCATTGTATAAATTTAAAATTAAATTTAGATTTATACGCAATGGATTTGTTTGATGAGTTCGATCTCTTTTCAAAAATTGTTCTGCAAGGATCATCAGGTCTAGAAATATTAACATTTATATTTCAAAATAATTTATCATAAATTCACCCCCACTGTGGTCACAATCTATATAATACTTTTAGCAGCTTGGGTAACAGTTGCATCAGCAGAACGATACTTTTCAAAATTAAAAACTATCACAACTTACTTGCAATTTGACTAGTCCCATCTGTTTAATGGAAATGTACTAAAAGGCTGACTGCAAACTCTGGGTTCGCTTGAGCAGGCTTGCGGATGACTGGGCTTCCCAGTAGCAGCAGGCAGGGCGCCTACCTCTCCCCTGAACCACCCCACCCTCCGTGTCAGGATGCGGAGGGCTTTCCCCTGCTTTCTCCAGAGGAGAATCCTCCAAACGTCTGCTCAGGAAAAACTTTACCTGGCTGATCATGTCTGAAAGGAAGGGCCTGAAAGTCCCACAGGCCACCGTCTAAAATCAAACCCTAATGTGGAAGCCCCACCTCATTTCCAAGCCCACTGTCTCTGGGTTGGGAGCCTCTCTGACTCAAGTTTGCCAGAGAATAAATTCTTGTCCTGACTCAGCAGGTCAAACCAAGGGAAAATCAAGCTCTGTATCCAGATTCTCGCCAGCCCATTGTTTTAATATTATATATATATATATACACACACACACACACACACGTGTGTGTGTGTGTGTGTGGCTGACCCAAAAAAAGGAATTTACAAAAACAAACTATGTATTTGTCCTGACATGTTTAATCTTCAGTCACCTACAAAGTACTCTCCACTTGATGCAATATGCCTACTGAGACTTTTTCCCACTACCCAAAACAGTTTTTGAACTCATTGATTTTGATGCCTTTTAATGCTTCTGCTGTTTTTTGTTTCCCCTCTTCCACTTGGCAAAATGTTTCCCTTTGAGAAGTTTTTTCATCCAGACAAGCAAAAAAAAAAAAAAAAAATGTCACTCAGGGCAAGATCAGGTGAATAGGGAGGGTGGGGCATAGGGGTCATATCGTTTCTGGTCAAAAACTGCTGAACTCTCAGCGCAGAGTGGGCAGGTGCGCTCCTAAGTCAGCCATCATGAAATGGGCAAACACACTGAGAGAGTATTAAAAAAAAAAATCACAGAAACCGAACGCAGCCTCTCACAACAATGCCAGCTAGTATCCCCTGATACAGATGAGTTCCTAGAACATTCACCTAGTGGAGCAAGCTTGTGTTACAAGGGGCCCACCTTTCAGAAGATAAGTCCAGTTTTGGGGGGGTTCCCCTCATGTATGTATATATATATATACAGGGTCCAGCACAAATAACACCCCTTTTTATTACAGAATCATAAGCCTGTAATTCTGTAACATAACAATATCACACTCGAGCGCACCATATGACATTTTATGTGAAATGTTTGAATTAAAACTATAAACTATCACACCCATATTATTACCCTACCAACCACACTCAAGCAGGCATTTCTTCTGCCGGACTCTGCACATTCACAGTTACCAACAGCATCTGAGGTCCTTATCTGTGATAGTGGTTCCAGGCATTAGCTCTCTGATATTTTCCAGAAGAACAAAGTTACCATCCCCACTTAGTTGTTAATTAGGCTTTTGAACGGGATCAGGCATCCTCGTGTATTGTTAGCCCCCTTTTTGTAAGACCATAAATTAAAATGCAACTGATCTCTCAGCTGTATTTTTATTTCTAGCAAAAAGAGCCCAATGTGAATATCTGAGACTAAGACACTGAAGGGTGTACAAGCGTGCAGGGCCAGACCATCACACACTTACAACTATGTGACCCAATACATCAAAGGAAAAATACTACTAAAGTGGGATAAAAATAAATCAAAGGTCGATGCCTCTTTGACAGCTATAGGTATAGGTATTTTTAAATCTAAAGATGCACCTTCTCAAGAAAACAAACTCAAGTGCCTTCCCAGTTCTTCTTAGTGATGGGGTTTAGGTTGTGCTTGGACAAAAGAATCATAATTCGATTATCCGATGATTTATTACAAAACACTTTGCCCACACTGGATATTTTGATGTGTAAACATCAGAGTATTATACTCCTTCTATCCCAGGCTTCACATTTCAGATTTCATTAGTCAATAAAGCCAGGTTTATTTATAATAAAGTTAAGCCCTTCAAACCACTGACCATGGAAACCAGATTTTGAAATAATTCAGATTTGTGTTTCTGTTCTTTCTAATTAAGGGTAATATCGGGAAGCACAGACAGTGGGTAGCATTGTTCGAGCACCATGGATTTAAGCAAGAAAATCTGATTATCAGCTCATGTCAGAAGCCAAGCGATAATGCAGCTTAGCATTCACTTGGGCTTTTTCTTTGGCCAAAAGATAATTACCGTTCGTGAGGCCTTACGTAAGTGTATCTAATATCTAAGGCCCTAAAATTTATGAATAGCAAAGGCACACAATAGGCAAAGAAGAATTACTGTATTTATTATTTCTATGGCTTGTCCCACCATGATAATTTCATTATCTAGCAAAGTCAAATCTCTAAAATCAAAGTATAATTTCTTAAAGGACAGAAGTTAAATATGCTGGCAAGGTTTTATGCCCAATTTCCTCTGGCAAAAGTTATTTCTAACAAATAAAAAGAAGACCAGCCAGACTTTTAATGGGAAATTTACCAAAGGGGATTCAGAGTTACATACTGAGGTCATTGCACAAACAGATGTTAAGCTCCTATAGAGAGATTTTTTTTCTTTCATAAAGTGTTATTTCTTAATCCAGGACTATTGATAATAAATGCAATGCATCCTACCAAACAACACCAAAAATAAAATTTAAAAATGGAAAGACTTCTTAGCAGCGATGATGGTGTCAGAGTGAACATTGCTGGAATACATGCAACCTGAGTGTATATCACACAGCATACATCCTGAGAATCCAAAGGGGGACAAAAATCATTTAAACTAGGGGTTAGAAGTGTGTTGTATAAAACCAGATCGAATTACAAGATGAAAAATTTCAAGCTGAAATTTCCAAAGTAAGCATACTAAGATCCTCTAAAACATAACGAAGCAACTGCTTTTTGGAAGAAAAAGATAGCACAATTGTCCTTAATTATAGGCTTTTTTTAGGAATAAATTTTATTATTTGCTATTCATTGTATACCAGCAGCAGCTAGCACTTTATTGAGTAGATATCACAGACCATGCATTGTTCTCAACACCTCAGACATGTTAATTCATCAAATCCTACTAGTAACCCTATGAAATCAGTACTTAATTCTCCTCTTTCTACAGAGTTGGAAAATGAGTCACAGAGAGGTTAGATATGTTGCTTAACTGATTTCCACTACTCCAAAATTTATATAGAGGGTATTTGATTTTATTCATCCTCATAATTAGCTGTGGTTTTGTACATCGAACACCTAAACTCTAGTTCAAATAATCCTCCCCTGCTGGATTCCCAGAATTTGTTAGAGCAATGCTCACGCCAACACCGTCCTGAAGTAAAATGAAATGCATAGGAAATGCATATTAAGACTCATCAGAATACCTCCACTGTGGTTCAAGCACTACCAACCAGCTCTCCAGCCTTGGGCCATCATTAAACTCTCTGTTGAAGAGAAGGCAAACTGGAGCAATTGTCCCTTCCCTGTCCATTTCCCCAGTTCCTTGAGACTGGCTGGGGAGTCTGAAAGGACTTCGAGAAACGTGAGGTGCTGTCCACAGGTGAGCACGTCGACAGCACAATGCCACTGGCCAAGGTGGGAAGCAGCGGGTGAAAGTGCCAAAGGCTCTTAGGGTCTTCATCTATCACACTTGTCTTACTCCTCCACTCCTCTCCTGAGCTCTTACTTGCCACGTAGGTTCATGTGAAGGAGGGAAAAGAAATGAAGGAGAATATTCAGGATAACAACAATGACAAAAGAGTAATAATAAATAGATATGCTCATCTCCCAGAGAGCCATGTGTGTGCTGGGTCGCAGCACAAAGCCAGACCGCCTAAGTAGGATCCTGGGCCTAACACTCGGGCAAATAGTTTTATGTTTCTTTGCTTGGGTTTCCTCAGCTGTAATATGAGAATAACAATAATTTTCATTTGATAGTTATGACAATGAATGACAAAATTCATAGAGAACTTAGAAGAGACGGGTAGAGATCTCATTATTATATGAGACTTGTGAATAATGATGTAACTAATAGTTCAGTGACAGGTGCCACTGACTCGTTGGTTATTGTACCAGGTTAAAAGATGGAACAACTACTTTTCTTTCTTTCTATGTTTCATCTTGATGAAAAGTTGGTGATTTTTTTTCTACTTTGGCCAAACAACGACAACACAAACTTGTGTTTCACTATTTATGTGGCTGATTTCATCTACTTCTTATTGTTTTTACATTTTAGTAACAAGAGGCCCTCTTGAGCATTGTAGAACCATCTTTGAATATTGGGACTTGGGGGTTTCACGGGAGTTGTATTTATGGACGTACTAGGGCAGCAATAGCGGAAGATAAAACAGTCAAGTCTGTAGCAGGCACAAGCAACAAGAGTAAAGGATCAGACAAGCGTGGGTCTGCTGCCCCCAAATCCCTACTCATAGCCCCTCTGCTCTAACTCTAATCCTAATGAGATATACTAAGAAGGAAGAACAAATATGCTCACTACACTACTATGATACGAAGTATATGGTCACCATTTTACAAGTACAGAAATTGTGGGAGAGAGGGGGTTCCTGCCAGAGGTCAGCCAGTAACGAAGGAGCAGGAAGGAAAGACATGGAGAAACCACCCGCATGTGAAGAGAGACCTAAGTTCTATGCTGCTGATAGTTCAGGATTGGACATGATTGAGTAGCAAGCAGCTCAGAAACCTTTCATGCTTTTTGTAGTGCTTTCCCATATTTCTAACACTGAATATTGAGCAGCTGAAGACCCAAACTAAATATTTTATGCTAGCAGAATGTCAACTTTGATTAAAGCAAAGTTAGCTATCAGCATTACCCTACAAGAAATAATTCAATACAAACCAATATCCTTGATGAACATTAATGCAAATAAAAACTCAAAAAAATTAGCACACCAAATTCATCAGCACAGTAAAAGGATTATATGACATGAAGAGTTAAATTTATTCTTGGAATGCAAGGATTATTCAACATATAAAAATTTAAAAACTGCAATATACCATATTAATGTAAAGAAAGGCAAAAACCAACATAATCACCATGATTAACACAGAAGAAGCATTTGGCATAATTTGATTGTTCTTTGGGATAAAAAAAAAAAAAAAAAAAAAAAACACTCCACAAACTAAGAATTGAAAGAAACTACCACAACAGGGGAAAAAAAAAAAAAGGTTATGTATGAAAAGTCCACAGCTAATATTACACTCAATGATGAAAGACTGACAGCTTTCTCTGTAAGATCAGGAACAAAACAAGGATGCTCGCTCTTACCACATCCATTCAACACAGAGTTGGAAGTCCTACCCAGAGCAATTAGGCAAAAATAAGAAACAAAAGTTATCTAAATTGGAAAGGAAGAAATCACATTACCTCTGTTCATAGATGACATGATCTTGTGTGTAGACAACCCAAAATATTCCACAAAAAAAACCTAATCAGTGAATTCAGCCAAGTTGCAAATACAAAATCAAATTACAGAAATCAGTTGCATTCTATATATTGTACTAACAATAAACCATCTCACATGAAAATTAAAGGGAAAATCTCATTTAAAATAGCATCGAGAAGAGTAAAATACTTAGGAATAAACCTGACCAAGGAAGTGAAAGATTTGTTTGCTGGAAACCACAAAACATCATTAACAGAAATTAAAGAAGACACAAATAAATGGAAAGACATCCCATGTTCATGGATGGGAAGACTCAATATTGTTAAAATGTCAATATTACCCAAAGTAATCTAATCTATATCTTCAACATAATCCCTCTCAAAATCTCAATGACATTCTTTGCAGAAATTTAAAAATTCTTCCTAAAATTCATATATATTGTCAAGAGACCTGGAAGCCAAAGCAATCTTGGGGAAAAAAATGACAAAGTTGAAGGTCTCACGCTTCCTGATTTTAAAACACCTTGCAAAGCTACAGTAATCAAAATAGTGTGATACTGGCATAAAGACAGACAAGTATACCAATGGAATAGAATGGAGATCCCCAAAATCAACCCTTGATATAAAATCAACAAAATCATGTTGGGAACCTGGATGTGCACATGCAAAAGAGTGAAGTTGGATACTTACTTTACACCTTTTTTGTCTTTGAGGTGAACAAAGAGCAAGTGGCTTCAGTCTGCATTTATTTATAATGTAAACTTATCAGGAAAAGAGTCTGTCATCTCCACCCACAGGAGAGTCCTGCCATTTCCAAGGGTGTACCTTGGTGGTTTGAGCAAGTCTACCATTCTGGAGGTCAGAGTAGAAAGCCCATTTTTGCCACGCACTTAGGTGACATTCCTAACTTATCTGGTATTTTCACCTCTATTAACCAACTTTTTTGTCTCTCTCGCTGGTTTGAAGTTCATGCAAAGGAAAGAGAAGTATTAGGCATTCTCTTTTACTCATTCCTTAGACCTCATTATGAACAGTTGTTTGGGTTTTTGTTTGTCTTGCTTTCTTTTTTTCTTTTTCTTTTTTTCCCAGTCTACTCAGCACCAAACAAATTCTTTGCTATGTGGGGAGGAAATCCCCCATTGAGTGGGAGGCAGGACCCAGTAGAAACTGAAGGGGCAGACCTTCTATCATCTCCCCAAACCTTGGCATCCAGCACGTGTCTTGTTTCTTAACCTAGAGAGATGCCTTAGATGTTGTTTTTCAAATTCTCTTGCCTCACATGAAGCTATAAACCCCTGATGTCTTTTCTGCAGTTTGAACATGGAAAGGTCCTCCCTCGCTAATGCATTCCTTAGATCTATGGTGAGGTTCCAGCTAGAGGTGGACTTTATCAATATAGCTGTTTTATTTTTCACTCTGAAGTATAATGTGCAGACTAGCAAGTTAAGAAGCACTGCAAAAAAATCCCATTTTAAAATCTTAGGACTAAAAATTAACTAGTCACTTCATGTTTTTAGCAAACACACTTACTATTGTGTGGGTTTTTATTGTCCCCCTGATGAATAGAAGCCTTTAAAAATGTATATGCCCAGAACTGAATACCATGTCAAATCTATTGGCACTGCATGTTTAAACACCTGCATCTCATCATCAGCCCTTCGTAATATTGTTGTTAAACAATATTACACTTATGATGAGTAATGAACCCAAATATATCCTTCCTTGAGATGTACTCATTCTTAAGTGATAAGTAATGTATTAATAGAAGATGAAAGCTACTCAGGTAAAACAGGATTCATAAATATATCCATAGAATACTCAATAAAGTTTTTAAATGATTATAATAAACTGCAATGATCTCTTCTTCTTTATTAAAGAATTCTTGCCTTGTTTTTTACGGAATGATTGATTACATCATTTTTACTAATTCTAACTTTTGCTTACCTAGTCAGATTTAAATCAAAAATTATTTTGTACTTCGAAATTTAATGAAGTTTAATTTTTTCATTTTTGAAATGAAAATGAAAACTTGAGGTAAAGGCTAAGCTTGACTTTAAAACCAGCATTTGCTAATGAATGAAGAAGGAACCTCAGAGGAAGTAACTAACTTACTTCCCAAAAAAGAAAGACAAGCAGCATCCCAATCACTGTGATCAAAAACGTCCAGCCTCCAAACACTAGCCGTCAGTGGACCGGTCCGCAAGATTCAATACTAGTTCATATCTATGGGTCAAAAGAACATTTCATTTTAAAAAAAAGTACTAGCCCTGTGAAAAAGGGAGACACAAATATACAGTGCATTAGTCAAAAGAAGTGATAGTAAAAGCTAGCATGCACAGCAGACTTTCCACGTAGGCCAGGAACCATCGTAGGCATTTTACATTGCACTCACCTAATTCCCACACCCACTCAGGAGGTTGGTGCTGTTATTATCCCACCTTGCAGATAAGAAAGCTTGACGCATGGAAAGATGAGACATGCCCCCCAAAGTCACAGGGCAGAAAACAGCAAAATGAGGATTTGAACTGAGGCTGCCTGATCCCAGGGTTTGTCTGTACAATCACTGTGCTTAAACACGTATTCCATTTGCCATCCACTCAAGCAATGGCCTTCTGAAAGCAAGTACCAGCAACCTTAGCATCACATTGCTAAGTAAACTGCAAGACAATGAAGAACTCAGTGGTAATTCCCTGAAACACCAATCCAAAAGAACCTATGCACCCCTATGTTCATAGCAACACAATTTACAATAGCCACCTGCTGGGAGCAACCTAAGGGCCCATCAGTAAATGAATGGACCAAAAAACTATGGTACATTTACACAATGGAATACTACACAGCAGAAAGAAAGAAAGAGCTCTTACCCTTTGCAGTAGCCTGGATGGAACTGGAGAGCATTATGCTAAATGAAATAAGCCAGACAGTGAGGAACAAATACCGTAAGATCTCACCTTTGACTGGAACCTAATCAACAAAACAAACAAGCAAGCAAAACACAACCCGAGGCATTGAAATTAAGAACAATCTGACAGTAACCAGAGGGGAGAGGGGAGGGGATAATGGGGGGAAGGGTTTTCAGGAACAACTATAAAGGACACATGGACAAAACCAAGGAGGGGATGGAAGCAAGGGAGGGAGGTGGGGATGGCTGGGGTGGGCGGAGTGGTGGGGGGTAAATGCAGACAACTGTACTTAAACAACAATAAAATAATTATAAATAAATAATTAAGAAGAACTCAGTGGTCATTCCAAACTCTACTCTGGAACTGAATTGGCCATGGGAAAATCCATCTTGTCATGACCCCCAACTTATCTCTGGCTTATTGATACGGTCTTATCCCTCCTTTCTCAACTCTCTAAGCCCTAAAACTTATCTGATCAATGTCACAGCGACCAGGAATAAGGGAAGCCCCAGGGACCCTGTGCTCAAAGCCTCCTGCCATTTACAATCTTCCTAAAATCCTTGTTAATGTGAGCCTTTGATCCATGGGCGTACAGTTTATCACAGAAGAGGGTTTATAGGATCCAAAATACAGCAACCTCTCCTGCAGTGTGGGATCACTTAAAAAAAGCAGAGCAGACTGAAGTCGCACACGCTCTCCCCAGCTGTTGTGCTGCAGCCATCGTGAGGTGAACTAGTTTGAAGTGGGTTGAGCACCTTCCTGGAGTGTTGCCTGAGGCTCCAGGTGTCAGACCTGAGAGGGTATCCTGAGGACCAGGCCAGGTGCTCAGGCCCCTTCTCTGCAGAACCCCGATCTGGGAGGCAAATCCAGACCGGCTAGCTCTTCTTCCACCTCCAAGAAGTCAACCTGACTGGTCCTCTTAAACCTAAGTCCTATCCTGCCACTCACAGCCCCCCAGTGGCTCCTCATCTGGCTCAAAGTGCAATCCCCCATGACCTCCTACTAGACCGAATAGCAGCTGGGGCCTCAAAACTGCTTTCACCAATTTGGGACATTTTTAGTGTCAACATGAGTCCTATTAATAATTACTCGACAGTAAGAATAGGTGTAAACCTGGACTGTCCCAAGCAAACAAAGATGTCCCTACTACTCTCGCACCGTATCTACTGCTCCCCCTCACTCACTCCACTTCAGCCCCTTTGGTATCTGTTTAACATCCCATGCCAATTACTGCCTCGGAACCCTGAAACGTTCTGTTCTCCCTGCCTGGAACATGCTTTCTCTAAGACCTTTGTGGCTCTGCCCTTCATCTCCTTCACCTCTTTATTAAATATTATTATTAACTTCCCATGATTGGTGTATTTTAAAAATGAGCCCCCACACACACACATACACTTATTTCCCTTGGGTTCTTTATCACATGTTCTATGTTATTTTGTGTGTTGTCTATCTTCCCCAGGGCCTCCCCAGAGGACTGCGCAGGTTGGCCTCAAGCCCACTTTCCAGTAGCCAAGCCTCCCTCAAGGGCTTGGGGTCGCCTCAGCCTGGAGAGAGTATTCCCTCCCACCCACAGAGGGCGCCGTTTTTCAATTTGTACAAAGGCTCCATATATCCTAGTCTATGACTCCGAACTTCTGCTCCTACGTGCTCACTGCCCACATTGCCTTAAAAAAAAAAAAAAAAAAAAAAAAAAAAAAAAAAGCAGTGTTGCCTATAATAGGTGATGGAAAACATTTGCCAAATAAACAAATGAATGAAAAAAAATGGAGCTCTGTTATCACATCCCCAGGTGGTGAGATGTTCTTCCCACTTTTCTGATCCAAGTTCTCCTCCCCCACCTCTGTTTCTTTTTACTGCTTTAAATATATTCAACTTTGCCTTTTTAACCAAATTCAACTTGCAATAAACACTTCACCTTAAAATTTTAGTGACACTTGTAGGGTCTTAAATAGTCTCTTTTAGATGAATTGCTTGGCCAATCCAGGATGTCACTCAAGTCACTCTCAGAACTGTCTCTACTTTCAAAAGTGCGCCCTACTCTTGCCCTCCAGATGGAGCTTTGTGGGAACAAGCATCTGACCTTGGCCCAGAGAAGAGTTGATGACCCCGAGGGCCATCAGCTGGGTTCTCTCTGGCGTCTGCTGGACAGTCTTCTCCCTCCTGGCTTTTCCATTCTGATCTCTGTCCCAGGTGCCACCATAGCTGCTGGAACTAGTTCCAGCTGACCTATGTGATGGGAATGGTCAGTGCCAGCATCTGCTCTCATCCTGGGTCTGGCGGTCTGTGCAGCCTGCAGCTTCCTCCTCTAAATGCCAGACTAGTCCTAGGCCCAGCTCCTCTCATCATTCCCACACCCACTCCAGATCAAACAGGGAATTCTGGGCCCTAATCCCCCATGCCACTGACAGGCTGTGAGCAAACTGGGGTCTTGCTCTCTCTGTCTCTCTCTCTTACTCTCTCTCCCTTTTACAATACTATAATACTACATTTGTATTTGTGAAATATTTATTCTTAAGATGAGTCATAGGAAGACAGGTTATTTATTACAGTTTTCTCTAGGTTTTTAAATGCCTGGAATACTTCACACAGAGAAAAGAGACATGTTCTCTTTCTACTCTATCACTGATGTCTTATCATATTGGTGAGGGCCTCCAAGAACTCCAACAAATGAAAGGACAAAGTCCCCTGGGAATGCGTGTTATATTAATTCTGGTGCAGAGTGTCGAGCAGATTTTAATACAATACACTCATGGTTTTCTAGGCTTGGTGAAATCCTACAGCGCTCTCCTGCTCTCTGCCCCGCTCCTTTTCTCAGCCAGATGGAACAGGATCATGCGGCCAGCTGGCAGGCAGCTTTGCTTGAGAACCAGGAGGATTCTGGGAGGAGTAGTGACCTAGGCTCCATATAGGCAACTCAGGTATGGACTGGAATTGCTAAAGCTGGGTTCTCCAGCCCCATGGGGTGAGTCTAGCCCCTTGGTCCAAAGGTAAACAGATGATCTCAAATGAGTTGCCAAAAAAGTTGACAGAGATATTTGAAATTTAGCAGGAAGACTTACTAAAGACTTTATATTTACAAATGCTATATATAAAGACTTTATATCCACTCTCATTAAAAATAAGCCTTGTGTATAGTGTTCTTGACATATTAATTAAAATAATATAAAATTCATGACTACATCTGAAAAAGTAATATTTACCTCTACTTTATCTTATTCATTTTTAAATTTGATGGGATGTGTATTTTATAATATATTTATAATTTATAAAAATGTTATAGTTTATAACATTCTTTTGTTTTTTAAGATTTTATTTATTTTTTTTTTTTTAGAAAGGGAGGGGAGAGAGAAAGAGAAGGAGAGAAATATCCATGTGTGGTTGACTCTTGCATGCCCACTACTGGAGGCCTGGCTCGCCAACCAGACATGTGCCCAGACTGGGAATCCAACCAGAGACCCTTTGGTTCGCAGGCCAGCACACAATCCACTAAGCTACACCAGCCAGAATGAGTTTATAACATTCGAATGAATGGAGTTTTACATATATAAAACTTCCATATATGTATATGGAAGAAAGTCACTCGATTTTTTTTTTCATTGCTGGGAGTTTGCAGTAAGAATTTCGACACCGTTGATTCCAGACCTTGAGCCCAGACTAGCTAGTGAGTATTTTGAAACTGGTTTCTTTAGGAGAGCTCCCAGCCTGGATTTCCCAGCAGACCAGGTTCAGTTTGTTCTGAGGCAGGTGGGGCTGAGATCTGAGAGGAGGGAGGGAGCAAGGTGTATTCCTGATAGAGCACAGGTGCAAAGGGCCTAGGAGGAAAATGTGCTTGGAGCGCTGGAGCAGGGCAAGGCCAGAGAGGAAGGGAGCAGTGAGGAGCTGAGCAGACAGTGAGATCCAGATCATTAAGGTCTTGAAGCCATGAAAAAGACCTTGGATTTTACTGGGAGTGCAACTGAAGCCCGTTGGGGGTTCGTGAGTAGAAGGATTATATGATCTGTTTCTATTTTTGAAAACATTATTAAATCCTTTGATTCATCTTTGACCTGGAGTGTATTTTTACCATCATCTGTCTGATTTGCGTGTCTGTCTCAAATGACTCTAAACTAGGAAGGGAAAGCAAAGACATACAAATGTGTCCCCTAAATGACAATAAACACAAAATTAATTCTATTACTTAATTTTCCCACTTAGCATCAGGTTATTGAGATTTATCCTTGATGGTATGTGTAGCTTTACATCATTCCTTTAAACTTCTTGCAAAGGCCACCGTATAAATATATCACAATCTATTTATCCACTCTCCTGTTAACGAGCATGCATGCCTTTTCAATTTTTGTTATCAAAAATCAATGCAACAGAAACCTTCTATGTGTCTCCCTGAGTATGTGTAGTCTCTAAATTTACACCTGGTGGGAATTGTCGGGTCAAATATTCACTAGACTGTTGCATCCTACGATAAAGTTAGATCATGAGAATGCCCTCCAAGGAGACTCTGCTGCAGTGCACACAATGAGGCTGTTCATTTCTCTCCACCATTGCCAGCACATCATCATCAGCCTTTTTAATCTGTGTCAGTTGATAGATA
Organism: Glossophaga mutica; assembly: GCA_039655065.1. Taxonomy (NCBI): domain Eukaryota; kingdom Metazoa; phylum Chordata; class Mammalia; order Chiroptera; family Phyllostomidae; genus Glossophaga; species Glossophaga mutica. Next base: position 14,477,868 of record CM077304.1, on the reverse strand, counting down.
TGTAGTAAGCCTGGACATCTATTTACACGTTTATTGGGTATTCAGGTATCTTTTTTATAAATGGTCAATTCATATTCTTTGCCTATTTTTTCTAACCTATTACCTGTCTTACTCTCACTGACTGGTAGGAATTCCCTATAAATTCCTAATACCAATTTCTTGTTAGTATTTCCTTTCCAAATGTTTATTATTATCTCAACTTATCCATTTCACTTTTGTTATAAATCTTGGCGAATAAAACTTTTTATAAATTGGATAAACTGTATCAATATGCTTTTAAAGTTTGTGATTTTTATACCTTGTTTAAGAAACCCTTCGTAAGGGTTTAAGGTTATAAAAATATTTTTTTATTTTCTCCTAAAAGTTATTCCTTTTACATTGAAGCTTTAAATTTACCCCCAACTTATTTTTCAGTATGGTGGGAAGTAGGCATATAATTTCATACTTTTTTCTGTAGAGACAGCCAGGATTCCCAGCCATTGCTCGTTAAATGGTTCTTCTTTTCCTCATCAGTATCTAACGTCCCTCCTTTCATATATTAGATTTATGTATTTTATCCTGTTCCATTTGTCAATTCTTGAGCCAATGGCTCATTTTCTTATTCCTATAGATTTATAAAAGTCTTGATATCTGATAGGTCAAGTTCCTACATTTTGTTCTTCATCACTATTTTATTTATGCTTAGTCCTTGATCTTTCCTATAACTTGTAGGATCAGCTCTCTATTCATCAAAAACACTACTGGCGTCTTCTCATTCATTAGTATAGTATGTCTTCCTTTATCCAGGCCTTCTTTTATCTCCTTAGGTAATGTGTTGTATTTTTCTCCATAAATGTCTTATACGTATTTTGGTAGATTTATTATAAACAAGTTGATATTTTTGGTTTTAATAATTTACACATTGTAATAATTTGGAGATAATTTTCCAGGTATGTAATATATAGGGGTGAGCAAAAGTGGGTTTATCACTGTGAGTACATGAAACACAGAGTTTACTCTTGTATTCTTATTATTTATTAATTTTTGTATTATTTATTTGTATTACTGTAAACCTACTTTTGCTCGCCCCTGAATATTATCCTTTTCCTCTAATTCTTGAACCTCTTTTTTTTGTAATTTATTGCTTTGGACCCCTAAGGCATTGCTACATAGAAGCAATAATAGTAGACATTCTTGTTTTTCCCTTACTCTAATAGAAATGCTGCCAAAAGCTCACAATTAAGCCTGATTAATTTTTCTGTAATATATATATAATCTAAATATATATGTGTGTGTGTGTTTGTATAGATAGATAGAGAGATACAGGAAGCCTCCTTTCTATTCCCCGTTTTCTAAAAGTTGTTTTTCTCCCCTCCTACCAATTAAAGCTGAAGTGTCTGTTGGGATGGTTATACAATTTTACTCCCTTAATCTGTTAATGTATATTTGATGTTAAACTATTCTTCCACCCCTAGAATAAATTTTACTTGATTATGATGTGTTTTATTGTATGCACTGCTGAATTTGATTTTGCTGGTACTAAATTTAGTATCTTTTTACAAATGAGATTGATCCACAGGGGTCCCACCTTCATGAAGCTTTGCCGTCTCGGGGTCTTAATGTACTAATGGTGGAATGGCAGCAGTAATGGGACCTGGTTTGGTCCATTTCCTCCTTAAATAGTCCATGGTGGGAGTCATGAAATCCCTTTGTTGAAAGCATTCTTAAGAAGCTATTACTTGAAGTCCAACTCAGAAAATAACTCATGAGACAGCATATAGCCAATGCCTAATTTAGATATATCCCTGCGGTTTGGTGGTATAAGAACAGTTAGAAAACCACGTCTGGTTTTTCAACTAGGTCATGTTTTTCTTCTTCCCACAGTAGCATTTTTCTTTCATCTTAAAAATGTAATTCCCCACATCTCTTTATTTCTACTCTTGAATTCTATTTTCCGTCACCATATGCTACCTTTCATGGCAATAATGAATAATACCTTTCAAGCATTAATTTGGAGCAATTTTGCTCACAGATTTTTGAAAAGTAGAGACTAGAGCAGATAAAACAAGGATCACCCCCGCCCACCCGTGTTCTGAGGTCTTTCTGATCTCATCCTGTCACTGAGCTATGTGACCCTCCAGAAAGGACACTGCCATCCATTCCTTTCACAGAAAATAGGAAGGAAATGAAGGCAATTAGAGCCCTTAAGATGTAAATTTCAGTGTTGGCTGAAAGGTTCTTTTTTTCCCTATCCTGCTTTGTAAACAAGGCTCTGGTGGGACCAAACCTGGGAAGCTACCACAGCTCCATGACAACGGGATGGGCCCCGCCATGGCGACCATCTCCATGTGCACATCACAGTCACTTACAGACATGCAGATGCGCACTGGAGCACCGAACGCTCACTTGGGCTCCCACCAAGAAGAGATCATTAGCAACCAGTGAACAGAAGGTGGGATGGGGGGAGAACATTGCTAACGGGTCAGCTTTTCACTTGATGACCTCAGTTGTTTATTTTTATTGATCGTACTGAGATGGAATTATTGTCCTAGTTTCAGCATATTGTCCCACATCCAAGCACTGCAAAGACACCGACTGCACTATGAATTCCATTGCTATTCATCGAATGAATGATACCTTTTTTTTTCTCACTGTGAATATCTCCACGTAAAGGATAAGCGTGTAAGGTGAATCTCAAATGGAGACCCAAAGTTCCATGGGAAAATGTCTTTTAACATTCTTTTTATTTTGAAATTAAAAAAAATCTTTCACCACTTGTAAAGTAAAGAAAGAATAAAAATACAAAGGAACAAACCTTATGTATAAGCAACTGAACAGAAAAAGATGGAGCTGGAGAGGCTCACAAGGGCCCTGCGCTCACTCACATTGGCACGGGAACTCACTCACATTTGCACGGGTAGCGCTTCTCTCCCACAGGGTCGCGCTTCTCACGATGGGAACATAGCAAGGGGGTTTCTGAAAGAGTGGAAAGAAAGCATTTAGTGTCACTTCATGAAGTTTCACAGGGGATTTTTCAGGCAGATCAGGACCCAATTTATTCAGACAATAGCTGTTCTTTCACTAAATACCTGGTGCTGTCCAGACCACTGCCCTAGGTCCTAGGGGATGAATAGGGAGGCCAGACAGACACAATTCCTACCTTCAAGAGTCCAGAGGAAAACACAAGTCGTAATTAAAGAACCATATAAATAAATGCAAAATTCCAACTGTGGCAAATATTATGAATGAGAGGCAACACATTTTGAGAACATTGTGATGTATTTGGATGAAATAGAATTAAACGTTCACACTCTTTGCCACGTAGCTTTGATATGCTTCCCACTTGAGTAAATGAAGTATGTTTCCTTGTCCCATTGATGTTGAGCTAGGTCTGTGACTTGCTTTGGCCAATGACGTATTCACACACATGACATGAGCAGATGCTTCAAATGTACATGCCAGGTTTGTCTTGGCCACTTTCATTTCTATCTTAGCCAGGGAATAAAAAAATATGCCCCAGGTCACCACTGGTCCCAGAACGAAGAGAAGAGCAAAGTAATAAACTCGAACCTAACCCACAGCCTTGAATCAACACCAGCTGAGCCCAGCAGAGCTATCACCAACACACAGACCAATGAACATGAATAAGAAACAAATGCTGACAGTTAAAAGCCACTAACTTTGGAGTTGTCTCTTATGTAAAATGATCGAAGCAGAAGCCCGACGGACACAACTATGCAATGCATACACAACAGGTCCATTCAGGGAGGTCAGAAAAAACACCCCTAAGCTTCCGACAACGACCGGGAACCTTGTAATGTTACTTAAAATATCAAACTTCAGCAAGATAATAACAGGATTTCTTTATATACGTCTGCTTTTCAATTGGACACTTTTTATTTGTTGGGTTAGCCACAATTCTTGGGGTCCTTGGCTTTCCTTTGCCCACTCTTTGCTAAAATCATGTCTCAGCCTTTGATTGGCCTGAGGAACCTGGTGTCAGGAAGGAGGGACCCCCAACAGGCCTGCCACCAGGACAGGAGCGGATGTCTAGAGGCGAGAAAAACAGTGGTGAGTCCACCATTTCCTTTCTTTTATTTATTAGTCTAGAGAAAGAGATAGTAACCAAAGAATGACACAAACAAAGGCAAATTTCGATGATACTAAACATTATGAAGGGGAGACACGCGCAGTACAGATGTACGTAGAGGCAGGAAGTACAGATTATCGGCTGACCGACCAGAGAACCCCAGAGGGAGACAAAACTGGAGGGGACAGCATCTCTTGGATCATGCACTTCGGTACCAGGACAGAAGGAATCCGACAAGGCGCACCAAAGGAGGTTCCAGGTAAACTCTGGAGGAAACCACTGGGAACCCCAAAAGGAGTTCAGACGCTGAAATCATATGATACTGTAAGTGTGCCACACATGCAGCATCTTCCCATGAATCAGGAAGTGTGTTGTTTCACAGTATCCCTGACATCAGCTCCATACGAGGCATATAATAAACATCTACTTAATAGGTTTAAAGAATGCAGGTGGATTCTCCCATGATCCCAAAAGGAGTCACAGGTCACAAGAACTAGAAGGAATCTTAAATCATCAATATTGTCATTTGATAGGTGAGGAAACTGCCTAAGATCACACAAGCATGTTGTGACAAGCCCATGATCAAATTGCAGAGTCCGGACTCCATGTTCCATCTATAATCAGCACACACGTGGTCTTCAGAATCCAGCTGTCAGGTTCGAATGGAAAAGTAGCCCCCCGTCTGCAGAAAAGGGAAGTGGTCTCTTTGACACAGCGAGAACCACCAGGTAGAGAGTCAGGCCCCCCGCCTCCATAATGTACATCTCAGTCCTTCTCCTTGATGGACTTCCCGCCACTCGCTCCAGCCATGCACCTTCAAACGTCTGCTGGCTTCTGTGTGTTTGCCCAGGGTGATCAAAACCAAGCACAAAACACTGTCACCAAACCACACTGCCATCCGCATTTCTTATTGCAGTGGAGATTTCTAAGTGCCCTACTCAAAGCTATGCAGGTTTTGGATGGCACAACTCTCTGGTATCATTCACAGACTAGAATGCAAACAATCCTCCTGAGGCTGTCCAGTGCGCCACCTGAACATCTGTACACAGCAGTCCTGAGATTTCTGTCCTCCAAAGAGCAAGCCTTCAGGGATAGCTAATAGTCCATGGAGATCATACACATTCTGAGTTCCATTTTAATAGGAGACTCTTTCTCTAAAGAGAAAGAGGAAAGAAGAATCAGAGACCAGGGTTATCTGATTCCTTCAAAAACCTTTGTTTTGAACTTTTAAGCAAGCCTAAGATGCAGGTAGAATTTCTTTGTAAACAAAAAAAAAAAACTATTGTAATCAACAAATAAAATAAAAAGGCTTGAAAGAATAAAGCTGGGATATTCACTGCCAGTCATTAACCTGATTTTCTAATGAATATGGCATTAGGCATTCATTAACAATCATTTGTGTTTATGTTGAACAGTGGAAGTATAATGAAGGTTGGTAAATGAAAGCAAAATTACAACAGGGAATTTTGGACACTTATAAAGCAATTAACTTGTTTGGCAGTAATTACACATGGAAAGCTAAATCAAGTGCATTTATAAAGCCACAAGAGTCGCCACATAAACCAGAGGTACTTTGCTCTAAAATAATAGAAAAACCTCTTTCTTTCAAAATGAAAGAGAAAAGGCGAAAGTATGGTATAAATGACCAAAAAGGGCCCAGGTCCAGTGAAAAGGAAGACAGTTACAGCTCGTACATTAGCAAAGAGGCAAGTTCCTAAAAAATAGGACAGCTCAGCTAATTAAAATTAAAAAGAAGAAAAAAACCCTTTTGTCACCACAATGGCGTGAAAACAGGTGGTATGTCCTAAGGAGTTTGAGGTTTTGTTTTGGGGAGCATGCAGGCATGCACACAGGCACGCACACACATGTGCAGGCATGTGCACACACGTCTACACACTTGAACGAGTGAGTAACTGTGTGAAGAGCAGAAAATGAATCCACAGTCAGGTCCTGGGACGGCCACTCCCTCTAAGTGATTACCAAGTGTCTGTCACTGACAATTTCGTAACTTGATTTTCCAAATGAATGCTTGACTTTTTTATTTTCCCCATTTAGCACCTGGTGTTAAAGATCAGTCATCAGTTGCCATCAGGGACTCCTTTTTACAGAGGAAAGAGCGAGGCGTGGTGGTCACTAAAAGGAAGAAGACCCCCAGGGGAAAAGTCATTGCTTAACTGATAAGAAAGCAAAGGTGATAAACATGAAATGTCAGGTGGCCACACATTTGTAAACAGAAACTTTGCTGCAGAAAATGCATTCAAAATCTTATGAAGCTTTCGAGATGACAGAGGAATTTTCTCAGAATTTTCAGTTTTACAATAGTCAGCTAAGAAATATTGCAAAGGTGCTTGTTTGAGTTTGTTCATTTATTTTTGCTTTCCTGGGGCTGCAATGGGATGATTAGGCAGGAGGGGTTTATCTTCAGAGGAGCCCCGTGGCCTGAACAAAGGGGCAAAGTTTTCCAAATTAGGGCCATGAGCATGCTCCTCCAAAAGATGGGAAGGTTCACGAGCCCTTCCCATGTGACAAATATCTTTACAAATAGGGGCTGTAGGCGCTTGAGTGTTAGTAACCAAAAGAAAGGTTCCCAGGGGGATCTATAAAGGGCAGCTGGCTTTGTGGAAACAATTGCGAAGTGCTTGGATATCGACTATGCTAAAAACAAACACTTGCTTTGCCTCGGGTTTCGAATGGAACACGGAAACCAGGAGATAGCTTTTGAAATCCTCGCTCAGGTCATTAAACTGTTACCAAATAAAAAATGTGTTTGCCATGATGGGATGTGCGTGTTTCTTTCAAGAGACCCAGTCTCTCTTTAAAGAGATAAACGTTGTATTTCCAAGCAGAGGATCAAGACATTAAGTTGAAAAACTCACTTCTCACTTATTTGAAATCATTTTAAATGTTTAGATCATCTACCTAGTCCTAACCTAATATAAAGTGTTTCATTAGAGATATTCTTGGTCAGAAAATCACTTCCTGATATTGTCCCAGACCTCCTCAATATCTCATTCTCTTTGCTACAGTCCCAATACCTTTTCCTGCATCTTCGCAGATGGATGCTACTATACATCAGAAAAGTCAGGGAATACACTATTCTTTTTTAATTATTGATTTTTAGAGAGGGAGGAAAAGAGAGAGAAAAACATCGATTTGTCGTTACACTTATTTATGCATTCATCAGTTGATTCTTGTACATGCCCTGACCGGGGATCAACCCACAACCTTGGTGTATTGGGATGATGCTCTAACCCACTGAGCTATCCAGCCAGGGCCTACACTATTCATGAAAGCATCTGCTTCTGATCCAGTGCTTCTTACATTTTATAGTAAATAAACTAGTTAAAATGCAGGTCCTGATTTAGGAGGTCTAGAATGGGGCCTGAGATTCTGCTTTTATAACAAGTTTGCAGGCAATGTTGATTTCCCTGCAGTGTGACACTGAGCTACTGATCCTTGCAGTAAGTAGCTGGTTTCAAAAGGTTGTAAGATTAGGACCAGACCAGTTCCCCTCGAAGAAGAAATGTGAGCAGTGTAGTGGACCAGATATTAAGCAATAGGGAAATAAATTACCTGTCAGAAATGAAATATACAAGGGAAGGGGTTTAGTCACCATGACTCTTTAATATCGACTTCCCTGCTGCCATGGCTTTTTGCCCACACCCCCCATTGTTGAAATCCAGAGAGTCAACTTACCAAATAGTTATTGATATGTCATGCCCTATATCTAGCACTGAGAACATAAAAATAAATGAGGCATAATCCCCATAATGCTCCCCCAGCACAATTAAATATAGGAAGATAAGAACCGTGATAAAAGGATGCATACGGTACCAGGGTGCTCCTAACCCAGAGCCAAGGAGCAGAATATTTAGACAAGTTAGAGGTATCAGGAAACGCTTCTCGGAAGACATGTCAGCTGAGCCAAATATTGAAGCAGAAGGAAAAATAATCTAGGTAAAGAAAAGAAAGTAAGAGTATCATTAGCAGGGAATCAGCGTGGGAAAAAGTCAAGACTGGGAGAATATGCCAACCCCAAGCAAACTAGTAAGTGTGTCCCTGCGTTAACTCCGTTAGTGCTCCGCCAAAGGACTATTTATTGACAGACAACTATTTATATCATTCTTTTGTAGATGAGAAATCTGAAGCCCAGAGAATTTAACGACAACCCAATACAAAATCACTGAGTAGTGGAGTTAAGACTCCAACAAGAATCTGCCTAGGTATAAAGCCTGTGTTTGCTCACTTTGTTCTGGGGTCTCTGATAAGCAGTTCAGTATGACCAGGCTGTGGGATGGGAAGCAGGGAGTGATCTGATAAGAGATTAGCATCGCCTTTTCCGTAAGGATTGCAGCCTTGAATCTTTTCTTTCCTCAACTAGTATTTTGCTAAATAAACAGAAAAATAATTTATTCCAATCCCATGGTAATTTAAGATTTTAACAGCTTTGTTCAGACTCTGGTTGAGAAAGAATTTGGGACCCTTAAAAAACTAATGATTTTGCTCCTGATCACATGCTTATTTATTATTTGTTAAAAGTTCTAGATTTTAAAGAGTAAGATCAGACAGTAAATGCTGAGATTGGAGCAAAGGGAATTATTGACAAAGCCATAGCTAAGCCTATGAAACCTTCAGGCAAAGAAGGGAAGGAAGGAAGGAAGGAAGGAAGGAAGGAAGGAAGGAAGGAAGGAAGGAAGGAAGGAAGGGGGGAAGGAAGGAGAGAGAGAGAGAGAGAGAGAAAGAAAGAAAGAAAGAAAGAAAGAAAGAAAGAAAGAAAGAAAGAAAGAAAGAAAGAAAGAAGGAAGGAAGGAAGGAAAGACCAGCACCTCTGGACAAATTTGGCCCCAAGACAACACTTGGTTTGGCCAGCAAATGCACCTGGATTTCAGCCTCCACTTATCCCCTTAGTCCAAAGCCCTCATGTAGGGTACACTGTTCCAGCTGTACATGGTGGCCTTCATGTGGTAACTTCAGCTGGGGTACACAGTACAGGGCACAGGAGTGAACATAAAAACTATTCTGGAAAGATGACAACATGAAAATAAAGACCCTGGGTGTAGTACACACAACATTTAAGAGCTTAAGCCATGAACAGAAAACAAGAGATGGGACAGAAGCCAGACAGGGCAGTGGGGTCAAGTGTTGAGTTTTTTTCCCTCTAAATAATTAGACCTGGGAAAGCTTAGAAACAGAGGAAAGGGGTATGGAGGTGAGGAAGCAGGCTGAACACACACAATAGTCAACTTGAAATTCAAAAGCATCAGTTCCTTATTCTAAGCCTCTCTTCAAGGAAAACAAAATCATCTAGGATTAAAAGATTCCTTGAATCTAAGAAACTATAAACCTGATTCCTCCTAAAATAAGCACCAAGACTCTACCTTGAATGAAATAACTTATTATTTCTGTGTGTCATGATTATAAAATTGATTCCTCAATTTCTAGTTGTCAGCCACTCATTTCAGAAGCCCAAGAATAATGATGGGAAGATGGATTTCTTTGCCTCATATTTATATAATTATTGCTTTGTATTGAAGTTGGAACTTATAGATGAGCTAATTAACAATTAATATCCATAATACAATATTTATAACCAAAAGCTGTATATTCTTTGTCAACACTTGTAACAATATCCGAACAGGTGCTATAAATATATCTGCTGGGAGTTCTTCTCTTCCTCTGGCACCTAGAGAATCCAGGAGGTGGACAAGTTATATATTGTGTGTGCAACAATTAGCAACTTCATTATAAAGCTATGATCATAATCTTTTATTATAAATAAATATAGTAAATTCTTAAAAACATTAACTTTAACAATAATTATTAGGAATAAGAAGAGTTGGGGTTTTAGTTAGTCACATATTTCATCTCCTATTGTGGTTATTATTTCAAAAGACTCATTGAATTTTTAGGAACCCGCCAGTCCAGTCAAAAGAAATCACAAATCCTTAACTAACATATGCTAACTTTTCTTTGAGGAACAAAAGAAGCATCTTTGTTTGTTCCTCACCAGCAAACACCAAGCCATCTAAAAGGAGGCCTTTCAGGGGCAATGTTAGCAGGGAAATTCAATTGTATTTAATTAAGTTCTTCCCCCCAAAACTGCTCACAGAAGCACCAAAGAGGTTATCAGAGGTCAGATGCCTGTCATGACTTTCTGACCCTCCCAAAATGCCAAATAAAAGATAGTGGTATCCCCGCTGGTAAGATGGGCTTCCACATTTGTGTCTCATCCTTTATGCTTTAATTTAATAGCAATCAGCACAATATGGTTGCTTTTCTCCGAACAATGGGACAGGCAGAAGTTAGATTTACAGCGTTGCACGGGGAAGATAGGAGACAAGAGAGGCTCACTATGGCTTTTAAGGTTCAATAAGAACATCACTCTGATACCCATAAAGAAAACTTGAAGATCAACTTAGCATTCATTGTTGTCAGAAATGGACAGATGTGCACGTTGGAAATTTTGTGTCTGGAGCTGTCTTAAATTTTCAACTTTCTTACAGGTTTTTTTAAAAAGGATATTCTCACGAATAAAATTTCTTCCCTACCCCCCTAAAAAAGGATATGATATCTAGTTATACATTTGGGAGCTTCTTGACTTTAAAAATATTAAGTATTCATTTAGGAACCCTTATTTTCCAAATCTCATAATTTTCACAAGTCTACGAACAACCTTATAATGAGAAAATGTAGTAACATGGTCAGAAATACTAAGTGTGTTTCATGAGGCCAGACAAAAGTTAATTAATCCAAATGTTATTTAGAGTCTTGAACGTTAATTACAAAGGAGCCCCAGACATGGAACTTACTTCCTGAGACATTTCATGTTTAGGAAATTACAGTCTTAAGTGACACTGTAAGGAGTATCTCAGACTCTCAGACCCAGAAGACGTCTTAAAAACCATTAATCTAACATCCCAGCCAACATTTGAATAACCCCCTCCTTACCAGCCATCCAGTCTGCAGTTGAATAATTCCACAAAGACTTCAAACTCCCTGCTTCCTGCAGCCACCCACTTCCAGGGAGACGCTGCTTCCATAATCAGAAATTGAAAATCCGCAGGAAAAGGAGCCTTAATTTTGAGGCTCCTGAGTTAAGAACTCTTTTAATCACAGTCTAAAGTAGTAGATACTAGAGAATTCAAGTGGTAAGTATAACTGACAATGGTATACATACATACGATCAAGTTAAATTTGTATTTTTAAAATAAACCTTTTTCATAACCTGAGGAAAAGCCAGCCTTCACCAAACATTGGAACCTAATACGTGAGGACAATGGAAAGCTACGAAGGTCAGTTTGACACCAACTAGGTCTATAAGATATAGTGGAATTAAGCAAATGACTGTTGCATGATTTCAACCACAGAAGCGAAACAGAGCTGCATGTCCCTGGCTGCAGCCAAGAGCGGATGGCGCAGCCAGCAGCGAAGACAGACAGCCGAGGGAGGGCACGGTCCTAAAGGTGGCGCTGAATCTGCCTTATTTGGTCAAAGAGTTAGGCAGCCCTGTGGGACTCCCCAGGAGGGTGGGGCGTACCTCATGGGAATCAGAAGGAGCAAGAAAGAAAATAAACGTAGAGAGGGGAGTAATTTGTTTAAATTGTAAACTTAAGCGTGCATGTCTGAAAACGCCTGGGTGTTGGAGACTCCTTTCTTTTCTTGTGGATTCTGGTCCAGTCGATGAAATTAATACATTATGTATAACTACACATTCGCATCATCTCCCCTGTTCCTCAAACCACTCCACCCTGCTACTGGGAGAAAGCCACAGACTGAGTTTCCAGAGCCACTAAGCAGCCTGTGCTTGATGGCCTGCCCTTCTCCCGGCACTGCTCAGGAGCCTAGCTCCCCCACCCCCGCAAGGAGGCTCAGCCACACAGGACCCATTCCTGCTTTCTCTACCAGGGGTGCCCAGCCTGCAGCCCGCAGGCCGCATGCAGCGGAGGATGGCTATGAATTCGGCCCAACGCAAAATTGTAAATTTATTTTAAACCTTCTTTTTCACTCATCAGTTTTTGTTAGTGATGGTATATTTCATGTGTGGCCTAAGACAACTCTTCGTCCCAGAGACGCCAAAAGGTTGGACAGCCCTGCCAGGAGTGAGACACTGAAGCAGGTCCTCCCGCAGGCCAGCTCAGCTCTCGTATCTTGTAAGAGAGGATGCCTTACGTTTTTTTTTGTTTTGTTTTTGTTTTTTTCTCTTTAATATACTTTTTTTTACGTTTTAAATTTTTTATCAGTATTTTTTAATTGTTGATCTTGTACAGTTTTCTGTCTTTTACCCCACCCCCAGCCCACCACCCCAGCCCTCCCCAACTTCCTCCCATTTCCACCCCCCATAGTTTTCACAGACATAGAACAAACACCTCAAAAATTTATATGGAATCATAAACGACCCCGGATAGCAGCAGCAATTTTGAGAAAGAAGAGCAAAGTAGGAGGGATCACAATACCTGATACCAAACTGTATTACAAAGCCACTGTAATCAAAACAGCCTGGTACTGGCACAAGAACAGACACATGGACCAGTGGAATAGAACAGAGAGCCCAGAAATAAACCCAAGTCTCTACAGTCAATTAATATTCGACAAAGGGGGCAGCAACATAAAATGGAGCAAAAATAGCCTCTTCAACAAGTGGTGCTGGGAGAATTGGACAGCTACATGCAAAAAAATGAAACTCGAGCACCAACTTACACCGTACACAAAAATAAATTCAAGGTGGATAAAAGATTTAAATATAAGCCGTGACACCATTAAAGTCCTAGAGGAGAACATAGGCAGGAAAATCTCAGATATTTCACGCAGCAACATTTTTACTGATATGTCCCCTAGAGCAAGGGACATAAAGGAAAGAATAAACAAATGGGATCTCATCAAACGTTCTTATCCCAGAACCCCTGAATGCTCATGCCTCTCCCACCGCACTCTTCTTACACTGGCCAGAAATCAGTTAATAAAGCCTCTGACACATAAGAAACATTGAGGAGATGTAGCTCTTTGCTGTTTTATTGTTAAGACAGCTGCTGAATAATCTGCCAAATATCATGACAGTCTGTGACGCATGCTTTACAGTAACATACGCTTTCAGAATTTAATTTGGGTTTGAACAGAAGTTAATGCGCTAAAAACCAGACCACCGGATATTTATAACGAGGGACAGAACACAATAGTCAGTCACCTTACTTGAAGAGCAATTATTTAACATGAATTCACGAACTGCTGGATGGTGTTTTCTTTGTGGAGACAAGCACAGCTGCTACACTGAGAATGTGCCAAGTTTCATTCGCTTCCCCCCGTTTCCAGGAAAAGAAAACCCTTGGGCCTTCTTCGGTAGGTCTCCTTGCTCTTCTCAGATGGGTCCCCATGATTTAGCGATGACAACCACTCTCTTTGTTTCCAACTGTTTCTTATTGGCTTTTTGTAACTGAGTGTGTGTGCATGTGGGTGGTGGGGTGTCATTGGGTTGCTGGTTTTTATTATAATTAAAATGTATGTTATCCAATAGGGCATGCATATTTTTATAAAAGAATACAGAGTTGATATAAAAACATTCTAGGAAAAAGTTTTTAACTCTCACAGTTTTTCAGCTGATCTGAAGAGGTGGTGATACCCTCAAAATCTGAGACCCTATTCCAGGAACCAAAAGGTTTAGTGCTTGACAGGGGATGGGGTGGGGTGGAGTGGATGGCGGGCATCACTGGGCAGATTCAAACCACTGGGGAAATAGACACGTTTTCTTGGGAGGCTGGAAATTCTGTAATGGCCAGAGAACACTTATGCAACGGAGTTTTATGCTGGTTATTTCCAGCTAAGCTACGCAGGAATGATAAATTTGTGGGGATAAGACATTCTCTTGAGACTGAAAAAAGCATTAAGGTAGCCCACTCCCCGTATATGCAGGGAGTTAAAACAGAGTTGGTTTCAAAGATTAAGCAAAGATCTTTTTCCCCTGAAGGAACAACTTTACAAACGCTCTGTCTACTCTATAAAAAGAATCTTACTATTTGGTACTTTGCATGATTTTGATTTTGTTTCCTTTCAAATCAGTGACCTTGAGAATTGAATTAGAATTCTACACTTCTGTTAGCCTTGCATACCCGGAGCATAGTGTTTCAGAGCAAGCTACATCACTAATGAGTCAAATATTTGTTTTCACAGTAGTTACACAAAAGATATTACAACTGATGCATGCAAAGACAAAGAACTGGTTGCTAATGCTGATGTTATTTTACTAGGAGAAAAGGGCCTCTCCTTCCCCCACACTTAAGCCTTCATATGTCACTGCAATAAAAGCTGTGTGGATGTCCCAGCTCAGGAAGAGTTCTTTTGAATTTACAAATCACCCCCCTCAATGTTTAAGAGAAAGTCAATATTGAACATAAACCGAAAAGAGTAACATAAACGTAACTTCTCTCTTCCACCCCGGAAATATGACCAGCTCCTGGGCAGTTGTGGGGGGAAAGTCCCCTAACTTAACGGTGGCACGTGTCACCCAAATCGAGGTAAATGTAATTATCTTGAGACACTAACCAGTCTCTTTGCCCCTGATCTTTCTCTTGTCCTCTCTTTCCTCTAGTCCATCTCCCAAACTGACCTGGACTGATCTTCCTAAAGAATAGCTAACCTTCATGGTGTGGTCTCTGCTCAGAAATCACCAAAGGTTCTCCACACGCCTTTGTCTGGCATTTAAGACCTTCCGCCCCTCTACTTAAACCACCTTCGCAGCCATAGCCACCACTCTCCCCTGGGCACACTCTCAGCTCCCCCTCACACACACTTTGCTGTTGCCATCGTGCTCCACACCCTTCTAGCTGCCCAACAGCATTCACAGCCGGTCGTCTGCCTTTTCACTCCTTACCTGTGTCCAGGTCCCAATTTTAATGATCTAAGAGGCCATCAGTAATCTTTAAGCCCTTGCAGAAGAGAGGCTGTTGCTTATTTTTGAATCTACTCAGTAGCTAAGAATGCCTTTTACTGGGTAGATTCTTGCACAATATTTACCAGATAGGTAAATGGACGAATGTGGAGATGAGTAGGAGAAGAAAAGGTTGCATTCATGGGTGAGTGGGAGGATGATGAATGAGCAGACAAGTGGATAGATGGATGGATGATTCAATGGTTTAATGAATAAACTAACAAAGCATATCTTCTTTCCTGAGATTTAAGTTATGAGAAACATCTAATAGTCAGTTGACACCAAAAACTTTCTGGTAAAAAAACGTCCGTTGAACTCTGGTCTAACCTTTGTTCGCAAAGACACTGTTAGAAGATAACTTGGCTATTCGGTCCTACAGCCAAGAGCTCTGTGGAATAGTTGTTTATTTCTATGGCTAGTGTGGGAATGGTAATTAAATGAATTTCAACCCAGATCTATTTCTAAAACACTACCTAAACTAATCTTCCTTTCACTGGCTTGGAAAATATACTGTTTTCTCAATACAATAATTGTAACATCCAAAAAATTCAGCTTTCCGGCACCATCAATATCGAGATACAGGTCTCTGAGATTTCGGAACAAGGGAGGTGAAAGCCAGATACCAGCCGGCTTGTGCTCTTCTTAGGTAAGAGTTTGCAGCCTTCACTTAAACCCCGGAGACTCTTATATAACACAAAATGCTACCAAGATCATCTGATTTCCAGCATGGGGCAGATTACGAGTTACTGGGATACAGAGTTTCTGGCCCAGACCAGTGTATTTACCGCAGCAAAAATTAACAGTTTACAGCTACCTTTTAAGCAGGGTGAAGGAAAACTGTTTTAAGATAATTTGAAGAAGTCATTTTTCTGTGCACAACATTCAATGAAGTTGTTGTCGTTGTTGTTTTATTTTGTTTCAGTTTTTTTGTAACCACATTATATAGCTTACTTACATTGTCTCTGCTGCTGACAGAAATCAGGAGTTCTTTCCATGCATGCTCTGGTTCTCTGAGCCCACCAGTGAGACAGAGAATTAAACAGGTCAGCTAGAGGAGAGCCAACTAAGCCAGTCCCAGGATATCACGAAAGACTTCCTAATCAAAGTGCCATCGACACATAGACCTGGATGAAGGATGAGCAGGAAGACGGCACACGCAACAGCGAGAAAGATGATGGCTCATTCAGGGAACCTCAAGTAGCGCAGAGTGATGGCGGCGAAGAGAAGAAAGGAAGTTGAGTGGCAGGCCCGAGCTGGAGAGGAAGCAGGACTTGAATGGCAAAGGACTTTATAGATTTGTGTAGGAGTTTGGAATTTATTATGGAGACAATTGGAGTGGCGTTAGGTTTTAAGCTAAGGCGTGACTATTTAAGCAAAGATATGTTTTCAGAAAGGTCGCCTTGGCCCCAGTGTGGATGTTGTGCGGGATAAAGTAGACTAGAGCCAGAGTGAGGACCTAGGGCACAATGTCATTAACAGCTGGAAGGATCCCAGTGACCCTGACTCACTGGTGGTTCCCTGCCCGAGTCCCCCAGGCTGCACTCGCAAATTCCCCCGCACTGTCCCGTGCAGATGCCCGTCCTTGGGGCCTGTTTGCACCCCTCCTTTAACTGAACTTGGCTGCTCCAGCTTGGCCTTTGCATTTTCGGAGAAACTTAGCTGGGAATTGCCCTTTGGTCATATGCATTCCAGACCCCTCTGGGGATACATGACCACAGCTCTGCTTCCTAGAGCCCAAACCTGGTATCAGTTTCCTTCAGGGTCCCCTGAGCAAGGGCTTCATACGGGTTTTCTGCCACAAAACTGAACTTGCAGAGAAAGCTTTCTGCAACTAGCATTTCCGTGATTGTTATTCATTGCACAAAATTATATAAATACATGTATACTTTATATAAAATTGCATTTTTAAAAAGCCAACGGAAATGTTAGGAAGCAGGAAAGTTGCAGTGTCCTTTATCTGCACACATTTTACGTGGTCATTATCACCATGAACATGAACATGAGGTCCCATGGCACGGAGGATCCACAGACCAGTGAGAAATGAGAACAAGAGAGAAGGAAGGGAATGCAGAAGAAAGGTAAAGAAGCAAAACAAAAAAAGACCAAGTAACTGTAAACTTAAAAATACCTTAAAAAACAAAATGCACTGCTATCAATATGATATAGAAACCAGAAGTAGTGAAAGAACAAATGAAAACTTGATCAAACTAATACTCCAATACAATAGCATTGTCTCGACACTGTTTCAAAACAACCGTTCAATGCATATCTGTGGGCAACTATTCCCTCATTACTGAAGTACCCAGTATTGCCTTGAATCTACATGAATGGCTCTGAGAAAGGGACAAATCAATTGCTGAAATTGTCAAGATAACAGCTTTCCAGAAGGAGTGACTAATCACAAAAGCGTCAGTCCTAGTCTGCAAATCCTTTACACCTGGTACATTCATCTTCCAAAAAAGGAAATAAGATACACTCTGTATCTGAAATATATTCACTGGAGCCAGAGAGATAAATTTATGTATAATGAAGTACTGAACTTGTTTAAATTTGGCAATGATTATTAAATTATTTCTTAAATAAAGAAGAAAAGAAGTGTCGCTCTGAAGGGCAAGCATGAAATAAATCTGAGCAAAAGCTCTATTTTTGAACAAACCCTTGTTCTGGTCAAACCCCTCTAAATTCACTAAAACAAATTTGAATCCGGAAAAGGTCATGACTCAAAAAAAAAAGAAAGAAAAACCCAAAATTGATTTAAAGGGGCTAATCAAGGAGGACATTTGCAGTACTTTCAAGAAACAACCTTGTGAAATGGAAGAGAACTGGCCCACAATTCCATTTTACATGTTAATATAACAGCCAATTATTGCTCCACAAAAGCAATATCCCAATTCATTCTTTTTCATAAGGTAATGACTCTGGTTTGTGAGTTGAGATAATAAAATGATGGACTAGACACACGCCACAGAAGCAAAGTGTGGGTAGGATTTGGGGCTTTTTACTGGATGCGGTACATTTCATTAGAGGTTCTGAGTCTCCCGCTGGGCTCTTATTTCTAAGCCTTTTGTGAGGGATTTTCCTTTTAAAATGATACCTCAATGCCAACGTCCACATTAGTGTAAGAAAGCCTTTAAGCACACGCCTAAGAAACCTGTAGAATGGTCATGGAAAGCACAGAAATGTTTTTAAAGCAAAAATAAAGGAATAAAATGGGATATTTTAGACTGCCCTAGCAGGTGGGTATTTTGGTGGTCGAAAACTTGCTCTCAAACAAGCAGGACTATAACTAGAACAAAAGAAAAGACACTTCTGTTCCAATAATCCTGACCAAACTAAATTGCAGACCTGGGAACATTAAAAAAAAAATAACAACAACACAACACCCTTCAAAAGAAAAACAAAACAATGCTCCCCAAATAGGCCTGATCATGTGGGTCACTGCGTGCTGTGTGTGCCCCCTGTAGCGTTTCATCCCGGTTACAGTTGCCAGGGGACAGTTGGCGCTCTCATTATATATGTTTGTCTTTCACATCAGGGCCGCTCTTTCCCCTTGGACGCTCCCAGAACTGTAACAGAAATAAAAATAAGGAATGGACCCCATTATTACACAAATACCTACAAAGCAGAGGGAGTGACCCCAGTGGGTCACCGTGTTGTCCCTGGAAGCATCGATGCCTTGCCCCGGGGGCCCCCAGCCTTTTGTCATAGGGTCAAAGCCAGGACCTCGGCTGAGTATCCTCTGTGAAGAATTAACAAGTGTGACAATTTGCGGGCCCTCCCCCCTCAGCTCCTGGGCCGGCCGGCCTGAATGCTGTAAATAGAGACATCTGGATAGAGCCCTTTCACTGCAGTAATTGAAAATGAACACGGATCAAGTTCTGGCCTGTTGTATTCATAAATCTTGAGGCTTAATTACATTAAAGGAAAATCTAGGGCCCAGTGCTATGGAAACTGCAGATTCTATCAGGCGCTTGAATCATGAATCTTTAAGATAAGTGGGTTTTCTCTCCCCACCCCATCCTCAGTTCTTTGCTAAGGTTAAATGGGAAATTTCCAGATCAAGCCTTCCAGGATGCATGCCCCAGGAAACTTCTGGGAAGACTTGGGGGCTCCGCTAAGTGTCCCTGGGCTCCCATTGCATGTTCCCGGGGTGACCTGCGGGGTCCCTCCCCCGCAGATCAGCATTTCGAAGCTTCCAACGATGGATCTGACAGATACTGAAAATATGTTTCCCCCCTAATTGAGCAGAAAGAGTGTGCATCTAGTTAAAATTCGATGAGTTTCAAAACAAACAAACAGAAAGAATTATGGCAAATGAACATTCCAGATGATGTCAAAACTCTCAGCATCCTTT
This sequence comes from Glossophaga mutica, assembly GCA_039655065.1. NCBI lineage: Eukaryota > Metazoa > Chordata > Mammalia > Chiroptera > Phyllostomidae > Glossophaga > Glossophaga mutica. The sequence goes on along the minus strand of CM077304.1, from coordinate 14,458,527 downwards.
GCAAAGATAACAAGTTGAAGAGTATATATGGATATAAACATGTATGGACATATATACACACAGGGCGGGGCAAAAGTAGGGTTACAGTTGTTTGCATGGAAAATAGTACAATAATTAATAAATAATACAAGAATAAACCCTGTATTTTGTGTACTCGCAACTGTACATCTACTTTGCCCCACCCTGTATATGTATATGTATATGTATATGTATGTATATATACACATAAAATAAATTTTTTATTTGCTTAATGTAAAAATTCACTGAACTCTATTGCCTAAAGTTGAATTTAAAAGTACGTGCATGACACACGTGGTTTGCTCTGTTTGTGTTTCTGTTACAATTCCTGTATTGTATGATAGACCCACTTTGGGAAATGGATGCATGGAAAGGACTTCTGCTTAACTTACGAGACATGCATCCACACCAATGGCCACACAGAAGCCCTTTAAGGACAGGCTCTACCTGTGGCTCTCCCCCAGCTTCCCTCCACTACAGGGTCTCCCCCAGCTTGACTCCACTACAGGCTCTCCCCCAATTTATCTCCACTACAGGCTCTCCCCCAGCTTGCCTTGAACACAAGGTCTCCCCCAGTTCTTCACACCCTGTGGGCACACAGTACATATTGGGGGGATGGCTAATAAATGAATCTCCACAGTGGAGCTCTATCTCTGGGGTCAGCTATAACAATGTAATACGTTACTACCACCCCTTGTCTTCACTACTTTGTGGTTACTTTCTAGCTTCAAATGAGGGGAAAAAAATCACTGGGTAGAAAAACATGTCAAGGAACTGTAAGAACACTGTAATGGTAGTTATCATTGATCTAAAATCTAACCTTTCAGACATCATGCTAGGGTCTCCCTGCACAGTCTCTCAAATGCTCACAACAATCCATCAAGTCAGATATCATTATTTCCATTTTCTGGACTGAGAAACTGTAGCTCAGAGGAATGAGTGAGCTAGGAGTGTAGATGCTGAAAATTAAAGAGAGAACACTTTGGCTCTGGAGCCCATGCTAGTTCTACCAAACTACATTAATATCTAACCTTTTATGGAGACCTATTATTTATAAACATTGCCCTAAATATCATGGACAACATAATATTGTGGTACGACCATGAGCTCTGGATTCAAATCCTGAGTCATGCACTTATTTGTGATGGCAGCCCAGACAGGTCCACCTTTCTTAATTTCTTATCTCGCACGTTCCTCACCCTCAAAGGGAAAATGATAATAGTAGTATAACAGCAGCCAAATTTGAGGGTTATTTTGAAGATGAAATAACAATGTGTGTAAGGGTGTGTGTGTAGTAGGTGTGTGTGTGTGTGTGTGTGTGTGTGTGCACTTAGCCTGGTCCATAAATAAGTGCTCAAGAAAATATAGCTGCATTATCCTCTCCTTCACACAGGCATTCAATAAATGTTTCTATTAGGATTTAACTTTCTGGAAATCTCTTGCTAGAAACTTATTAGAACCATGTCAGAAGTTCACAAGGTATAATATAGAAGGCCCTTGCTCTCAAAAAAGGCTTATAGCTACTAAGGGGGAAAATATATAAATATGCAGACTTATTATAGTCTATGGGCTAAACTGTGTCCCCCAAATTCATATGGTGAAGTCCTAATTCCCAGTGCCTCAGAATGTATCTGTATTTGGAGATAGGGCCTTTAAAGAGGTAGTTAAGGTTAACCGAGGTTATATGGGCAAATCCTAATCCAATCTGCGCAATGTCCTTATAAAGAAGACAGTAGGACTGAGACACACACTGAAGGAAGACCTTGTGAGGGTATGAGGAGAAGACAGCCATCTACAAGCTATGAAGAGAGGCCTCAGAAGAAACCAACCCTGCAGACACCTTGATCTTGGACTTCTATCATTCAGAACTGTGAAAGCGTAAATTTCTGTTGTTTAAGCCACCCCAGTCTATGGCATTTTGTTATGGCAGCCCTGGCAAATTACTACATTAAATAAAATGGATTGAAAACAATAATACAGGAACAAAAATGGAGAGAGAAGAAAAGAACTTACTTATTTGTGTAATTGAAATGCCCAAAAGGAGAAACTGACCAATACAAAATATAGATCTTCAGGACAGAAATAAATGAGTCAAGTAGACAAAAATTAGTATGACCATGAAGGATATAAGTAACATGATTGACAAGTATACACCTACATATTTGTATAAATACAAAGTAAACACCATTTTAAAATACGTTTAGGAAATTTATAAAGATCAGCTATGTATGTATGTACTAAGTACACAGGAACACTCAATAAATTTCACAATTTAATCTCCTAAGCGACCACGTTGATGACAAAGAATGATGCAATAAAAGTTTAGAAAATGCTTCTAACTTTGTTCTAAGTTTTTAATTTGGAAGTTATGATGTAAGTGATAATGACAGAGAGCTCTTCACATCGAAACCTTGTGAAGATCACCCATGTGAGGCCCAGGGGAAAATGTGTCACTTTAAATGGCATTTTATTAAAAAAACAAAACAAAACACTGAAGAAAAGAATCAAGCTTTCAACTTCAAAAGCTAAATAATGAATAACAAAATCAACCACAATGATTACAGCAACTGAAGATAAAAGTACAAATTACTGAAATGAGAAACAAATGAAAAACGAGTAAGGTTGAACCATAAAACCAAAAATCAAGTCATTCTAAAGAGCAGAAAAAATGAACCTTTGTCGTACGTGATGAAGAAAAAGGAGACACGGCACACAGGTAAAGAACATTTATTCGACATTGATTATAAGATACACACAGACTTTGCAGAAGGGCGGCGTAGACAGAACCATCTATCTTTATAACCGTCTCCCAACTTGAACAGGGTTCAAAACTGCGGCCCAAAGCAGTGTTTATTAAAGTTGCCCTGTCTTTCCTGATCTCCGGGAGTCTTTTATGCTTCTCCCTCAAATGAATTCCCATCTGCACCATCCTGGTCTCGGGCCACCACCCCGGGCTGCCATTTCCTCTCCGTTCCTCTCGATACTGAGAAGTCTCATCTCTCTACCACAAGTCTCCTCAAGGTGCGAGGGTCCTCTTCTACTTTCATTGATTTTTCTCTTAATAATAACCCCCTGCATCTGTTTGTCTTTTTATGTCCTTAGAGAGAAGGAAAATAAAGATGTGACCCTTTTTTATAGGATAAAAAAGATGTGAATTTTTGCCCTAGCAAGCTTAGAATAAGTATTTACAAACTGAGACATTTAAAGCAGCAACTTGTTTTCTACAGAAAGTATCTACTCATACAATATGCATTTCTACATTACCCAGAATACACTTTGTCTACAAAGAATCCCAGATTCGCATATTCTTCTTTATCTGTTTGATGCTGGTGTTGCTGATGTCTCCAGAACAGAGCCCCTTTAGATATGAAGGCTTTTGACATTTACAGGGTATTTTCTGGAAACAAAAGGAGTCTCCCAAACTTTCTCAGTAGAAATGTCCAGGCTTAAAGCTCCATGCTTTTAGAACAGTTTAATGTATCAGGAAAAGGAGACTTTTAATTCAGTACCCCCATTCTTATGCAAATACCAGAAACAGAGCCCACAGGAGAAAAGAACCAATAGCAAAACACTCAAGTAAGCATTTGGAAATCAACATTGGGTATTTCCTCTGATGTCTGCTTGGGGACATGGTGTGGCCCATATTTCCATAAAAATCAAATTAAAAATCCACTTAAAATCCTGAAAGGTTAAGGTTTATCAGTAGACTTTTTATAATTGGGCCGTGGTTTCCCTCTTCAATCTAATCCCATCGGCATTCTTTCACTTAGAAATTTCTCACAGATTGAAAGATGTTCATTTTTTATTACATTATCAAATAAATTAACACTCTAGAAGAACCCTTTATGCAGTTATTCATTACTTATGTTTCCTTTGATTTTTAAAATTATATAATCTGCTTTGAAAAATTCATCAGGATGATGAAAAGACTTCTCAAAGAAACAGACTCTCTGGTCCAACTACAGTCCTGAAAATGCAATTTCTAAGAAGCATAAAATAGTCCTTACATAACCCAGAGGTAACGAACACCTGAGCCCCGTGTTTCTTCTCCCTCTTTTGTCCTTTTCTCAATTAACTCTTCCACAAATCTGTACTGAAGAACAATGTTCATAGAACTTCGGCCTTGCTGCTTTTAAGTTACTGGAAACTTTCGGTTCCTTATTTTCTACTTTGAACATAATGTATATGACGGGAAGGGGATATTTCTGGGAATTTGCAATTCCAAATGAACACGTACGTAAGACTGAGTTTCTATATCAGTTCCCCACCCTCAAAAAAAATCACTTTTGGTATCGTTCGTAAAAGAAGCCCCTGGCAGAGTGGATACTGTGTTTCCCGTAGGAAATTCACTTTTCTCCGAAGGTGCAGAAAAGAAGCTCTTGGTGCCCTGTGTCTGGGGAGCAGGGGTGCTGCGAGCTCCATCCAGCTGACCATCGCCCGGCCCAGGCCGTTGCCCTCACAACATTCCTTCGTACAATCCGTCTGGTTGTCACGGAGATGTCTTACTGCTGTGTCAGCCAGGCCGGCGGAGTGGGGTCTATGTGTGTCTGTTTGTAAAATATGTTTAGTTCCCATACCTTCAAAAACATCTAGTTAAATTGCCTAAAAAGCTTGTTCTTTCAAACTTTTAAAGCAGTTGCCATGGTAACAGATGTTCAAAGGCAGGGGCCTACAATTTTATATTAAACTATATTTTCCTCGACTTCCCACAAACTTCACATTTATAGGCTTTGCCTTGGGGGAAGGGTGCTAAAGTCTCTCCCCAAGCAAAGTTCAATCTTCATTCCCCTTTGTAAAGACTCCCCATTGCACGCAAAAATTTAGCCATAACATCAAGAGATCTCATATCCCTCTTGGTGTTTAATAAGATCTGAAAATATTGAAACAATCGTCACAGTAACTGAGAAGAAGGGAGAAAGCATTGAGCTCTGTTGCCTATGCTCCGACTACACTTCAAATAAAATTAAAACTACACAAGTCCATTTACTGGACATCTCGAAACAAAGAACAAAAGCTTAATCACATATCTAGACAGGGCAATTAAAGTCAAGACCACAGAAATCTAATTCTCCAAGCACATCCATGCATAATACCCACTATTGGAGATGTGGTCTATACTGAAAGGCCTCTGTGTCTGTATAGAATCTGTACTTTTTAATTATGAGACATTTCACATAAAGAAGACCTGGGGCAGGGGGCTGGGGGAACCTAACAAACCATGAGAGGAGGCCTCTCGTTCTCCGTAGGCTCTAAAATGGGTAAGTTTCTAGCACCAGCTGTAAGAAAGAAAACAGACGGCACTTTTCCACGAACTCACTGCAAAACTGCTCTCTGAACAGGCGTGTGGTGTGAAGGAGAAAGCGTGTGATGGGTTGTAGAATAGGGAAGATACCAGCTTTACCTCTTATCAAATATGTCACGTTGGACACATCACTTACCCCCTCTGAACCTTCTTTGGGATAAAAATATCTACCTCAAATGGATTTTCATTTAACCATCCAATGAGATTTCCTATTAAAAAAACCATCCAACTTAGGAAGGTTTTAGTAAGTGTTCATCTTTTTTGTTTTTCCATCTCCATCAGGAATCCCCGAGTTTCAAAGCAAGAAATTCTCTTTTTTAGTGGCTCTTGCAATGTGATCGCCCTACTTCTTGGGTGAACCACAGGTATCTCTGCAAGCACAACTCACCCTGGAGGCCAGAAGAGGTCAAGGGCAAAGGTTCATCTGGTTAGTTAGGGAATCTCGCCTAGTCTGAGAACTAGATGAGATAAACACAGATCCCTCATATTTTAAGAGAACAGGTCCCTTTTTACACTTCCAAATAGAAAAATTAGAATGATTTCCAGATTAGTTCCAATCTTCTGAGAAGCAAACGTCAAGACAGATTAATCTTGGAGGAAATTTATGAGGGGAAAATGGGGAAGGGCACCTCCAAACCTGGGGGAAGAAGAGCGAAAAGGAAAAAAGGAAGATGGGGTGCAATGTAAGGAAAGCACATCTGGAACTTCGGCGGGGACTTCTCAAGCCAAGATTGGCCATTAAAGGGGTCCTGTGGCTCCCAGGATGGGCCTCAGTATGCCCTCTTCACTTGGCCTCAAGACAGATCCGAGAGGTAAATTCTCAGGGCTGTCACAGCTTCCTAATTAGGTGTCATTTTTTCCCCCAGTTGTAAACACGACCTTGAATTAAAACTTAGATGTTTCAAAAAGGAACACTTAGCTGTACAAAGCCAATCCCTAATTAATTATGTCTTTCTGTGAAGCAAGCTAGGTGCAAAAGGAGCTGCTATGACACTGTACTTGCTCTGCCTGGGGCTGCTGTCACAGCCAGGGGACACTCTTTCACGGCTGCGCCAGCACCCACCACTGAGGGTTCGATACCCCTGCCCTTCTCGGGATCGCTGATGCCAGGAGCCTTCCTCCTCAACCGCCTTAGAGTGAGCTCCCCGCACCCCGAGCAGCCTCCTCCCAGGTTTCACACCCTTGCTGCCATACCATCTTCCCGAAGAGCTCAGAACAGTGACTTAACTCCAAGGGCAGAGGACTCGTAAGGTGTATTAATTAATACTTACCGTTGGGATTAGTAAATCCCCAAAGCTCAGTGGCTTCACACAATTGAAACTTATTTTTTGTATATCCAACAATTCATGCAGGTATGTCGCAGGCAGCCCTCAACACAAGGATTCAGGGACCTCCGCTTGTCAACCCCTAGGGATTTGGGGACCTTCTCTTCCAGCCAGTGGACAGAAAAGAGTGTGGGAATTCCTGGGGGAGGTTGTCATGGGTCAAGACTAGATATGGAATCTGTGACCATCACACATATTTGTTGACAAGTACAAATTCCATCGCCACATCCAACTGCAAAGAAAGCTGGGAAATGTAGTCTAGCTATGAGCTCCAGAGCAAAAAGATTTGGTAAGCACCTATCTATCTCTGCTACAAAGGGTCCAGGGTTGGGTCCTGAGGGCTGGGGACTCAGGCTAACTGAGTTACTATCTATCTGTGCAACCTTTTCTTTAAAAGGTTTCTGAGGTTGATTTCAGAGTCTAAAAAATCACAAGACTACACGCTGCTTATGGCCCCAGTTTCAGGCAGTTAGTAAGTTTGCAAGTGGTAGATAGGATGACAAAATGTATTTTGAGTTATAAACAAACCTATTTATAAACAGATTTCAGTAATCAGAGGGGAGTTGGGAGGGGATAATACAGGGAAAGCAGGGGGAGGGTTTTCAGGAACATGTATAGAGGATCCATGGACAAAGCCAAAGCGGGGTAGGATCAAGGGTGGGAAGTGGGGATGGCTGGGGTGGGGGTGAGTGGTGGGGGGGAAATGGAGACAACTGTACTTGAACAACAATTAAAAGATGTGGAAAAAAGAAAAAATCCATCTGTAAATTGGGAGTTAAGCATACACGTGTGGTATAACTACACAAGTTAAATGTGAGTTTGGATATAAGGCAATTGGCAATGGGGTATAACATAATTGGAAATTGGCTCTCATCCTCCAACAAGCTTAAATTCTTATTATTAGGGTGAGCGGATTAGAGGCATATTCATATGTGACTATCTGTGATATATAGTCTGTTGTGAAGACCATTAAGTTGATCTTTATTTCTGTGGTTTTGAGGACAGTACAGACTGACTAAAAATACTGTCTTTCATTAACTTGCAATGAAGCAACATGTTTTATGAGAATAAAAGTTTTGAGCTCCATTTATTGCATTATGGTGAAATTTTCTTTTATATTCTTATACCAACGCAAATAGGCCATTTCAAACATATGCTTGGAGAGAATGCAAAGACTGCTGGCAGTCTAGCCACTTAGCTCAGACAACAAACAATTGTATCTTTTTTTCAGCTATATCAGAGATCCCTCTTACTTTGAAGATGATAAATAGCTCTTCATAATCTAACAACAAAATTCTGCATGGCATTGTCCATTTTAGAGGACAGACAATATCGTGGGCTTACAAATTAAAGTCAGGAAATTTTAGGTCTGCTAAGAACTTGAACAATAGATTCCTGATTAGAAAGAATGTGCATAAATTGCCTTCCAGATGCACTTTGCATTTACAAAATATTTCCATTACACAGACACGTGGACATAAATGATATCATATTTGTCACATCTGCATTTCCCCTCACGAAATTGGATCCAAGATACCAGAGTAGAAAGAACTGTGAAGTGGAAGTCCAGAGACTTGAATTCCTGATGCAGGTCTGCCTTTAACTAGTTGTGCGCCCTTTAACAAGTCACTCAGCTTCTCTGGGCATTTGTTCCCTCCTTCGTAAAACTGAGATTTGGATTAAATGATTTAGTCCACCTCCAGGATTCTCTATGATATCTTTAAATTTTCTGAGTTCCCGTTTCCAAAAACAGAAAAATGTTTATAAAATGAACTACCCCTTTTTATCCCAGGATTGTTTTAAGGATCAAAAAAGCATATGGAAAAGAGCTTTAGAAATTTCAAAATGCTATGCAAGTATAAACTGTTTCCATGGAAAATAATCACATTCATAATGTCCATCTTTTGCATGTTTACTTAGTCTGGACCCTAGGGTAGATTCTGCATCATCAGAATCTTCCAGAGATCTTCGCGGTGGGCAGCCGCTAAAATATTCCCTAATGATCCATCCTTCACTCCTAGCATTTACCCGCAGTGTAATAAGTGAATGCAGAAATGATTTGTTAGCACCTCCAAGATTAGGTTATTAAAAGGAAGACTGAGGTTTCCATCTTGGTTCAATCAGTGTCTGTCTGTCTGTCTGTCTGTCTCTCTCTCTCTCTCTCCCATTTACTGGACATTCCCTTCCATATCTTATCAGGATCCCCCACTCTACCTGGCCCAGAAAGAGATTTCATCTCTTCTCCATTCAGAAGGAGGATGCTAGACAATCTTTTCCAGGATTTACTCTACTCTCCAATGACAAAGTTCTGATCAATTTGCCAAGCTTATTTCTAGGAAACCCTTTGGAATTCAAAAAATCCTTTCCTCTCTCGGATACCTGACTCTTACCATTGAAAGCTGACTTCCCATGCCATTGTTTCTAAAGTATTATTTTAAATTCTAACTCAGTCTCAATGGGTAGAAGATGTGGAAAAGCAAGAAATCTCAAAAATATAAAATAAATCATACAGCATTTCAAAGTGTTATCCCATGGAGTAGATCACGTTAATGGTTGAATCTCTCCCTGCCTCTGTGCTCCTATGCCATGTGACTTTGTAGTACCTCCCATTCTGAATCTGGGCTCAGCCATGTGGTTTGCTTTGGCCAATGAGATGTAGCAAATGCAAAACCAAGTATAGGCTTTAAGGGGTTGCACTATTGGACCTGCTTGCTCTTACCTTCTGTCATTATCATGAGACTATGTCCACACTAGCCTCCTGGAAGCTAAAAGACACATGGGGCAGAGCCAAGTAACCCCAGTCTTCCCAGTCATGCCCAGTCAACATCAGCCAACAACCAACCACCACCAGCAGCCAAAATCAGCAGAGCAGCCTAGCAGACTCGCCATTGACCACAGACCAGAGAGGGAGTCAGGCTGAGATCAGCCAGACTGAGACCACCTTAGCTGACTCTTCAAACATCTAAGCAAAATAAATATGTATGATTGTCAATAGTTTGTTACATATTGCTTAAAATGCTGGTAGAAAGTATTTTCCCCCAATGTGTATCATTAATAAGATTCAAAAAGGGACAAGATCATCAATAATTCTACCTGGATATCTAAATTCAGATCCTTTCAATTTTTTCTAGGTAGATTTTAATTACTTCATGCAACTTTATTGCATATGAATACTTTTTTTGAAAATATGATTCTGATAGTGACATAATGTCATTGCCTGTGTGCACTATAAGTTCTAGAATGTTCCTGTTATTGGACAACGTAGGTGGCTTCCATTACTGCATAACGATAAATCACATTGCAATGGCCATCCTTGTGCAGAAACTTGGTCGCATACTTCAATTATTTTCTTTTTTTAAAAAACTATTTTTTAAGATAAATTCTCAGCAGGGATGAATAGCATCAACAGATATGGACATTTCAACATACTTGATACACAACATCAAGTGAACTTGCTTTCCAGAGGAGCTACAGCAATTAGACAGTGTGTTCAGTAGCAGACTAGGGGAGTTTTGTATCAGTACACTTTCACTGACACTGGGTTTTTAATCTGCACTAATTTGACAGGCAAAACTATAAGCTGAAAGTCACTTTTTTTAGTTTATAGATGCAAAACGCATTATAGTTTGGTTTGCTCATAAGATTAGCAAATTTGGTCCATTTGGAAATCCATAAAGTCAGTCATTGGAAACCGAAAGTGACCTCAGAGAGCATACAATATCCCCAAGGTCCAGTGATTTGCCGAGTATCATGTCATGCTTTATGGATGAATCAAGGGCTAACCCCTGAGAACTTTTCTAATTCCCATCCCAGTGCCTAAGTAGAGATTTTTAGTAAAATAAACCCTACTTTAAAATCTGGAAAGAATGGAAAAATGGAGGAGACTTTTAACTCCCTTTTGGTAAAGAAACTTTTTCTCTCCTAGTTTTCATGCCTTTGTAGCACCATGGTGCCAGGCTGGCGTTCTGCCACCCAGCAGTTCCTCCATCGCCACCTTCTGCCTTTGGAAAGGGTCCTTTTGGAGGAGAGGAGTCACAAAATGTGAATTTTTTTGTTTCAGAATTAACCAGAGCAAAGTGTCATCAGGAAGTTATTCCATTCTAATGATATCTCAAATGACATTCTAAAATCACAGGTAAATGACTCCTCCCTGCTTTTACATTTGAATGATTTGTTATGTTAAGAACACAAAGGTGAACACTTTGGAGTCTTTTATTTAGCGGTAAAGAACTCTAAAGAATTCCAGTAACTTTGCAAATGTAAAATCGGCCATGTTCAAAGGAATCTATCAACCAGAAACATAGTTCTTGCTTTTAAATAAAGCCACCACTTTTGGTTGATTTAACCTTGCCCAAAGTGGATTTTTTCTTCATTATTAATATGTATCATTTATATAAATTCAGAGTAGAGCAGTTTTAAGATCAAAACAGCTTTCCACCAAAGCCAGAGTTTGCAAAGTCAATAATGCTAAATGTTAATGGATTTCACCCTCATGAATCTTGCAGGTAGAGGGACGTGGCTGGATCATTTTGAAACTTCATAAAAACTTTATATACATCAAATGTTGGGAGTTAGCCGTGAATAGGTGAAGGTTCAGCGACCCTCAAGATAAACTTTCCAAAGTTAGGCTTCTTTCCTGGTTAACCTCAGTCAAAAGATTCTCTGGGCAATACAGTAAGTTTGAACTTTTGTGTGGCCTTTTCATTGGTATGTGTGTGTTTTAGCAAGCATCCTGGAATGGCAAATGCTTTTTTGTTGGTGGGACCATGTAGATTCAGAAAAAGCCATCTTCCATTGAGAAGACAATTGTTTTCTATAGAGACAAGAAACAAACGCCCATGACCCGGGTCACCTCGTCCCAGCAGGCTTTTGCTGCGGCTTCCTCTGAGCAAACACAACAAAGTCCGGAGCAGTCAATCCTGCCGTTGCACACTGGGCCCCTGCAGTTGCGCTCTGCTATTTACCCTTCCTATTAATCTGTCAATGTTCTAGTCAAACATGCAAAACAATATGGTGGGTGCATAGTTTGATTGGCCATTGCTAAGTAACTTGGGCCAAAGATGAAGAAATGGAACGTCCAACCAACAAAATGTGAGGTCCAATTTGATTGTTAGAAAATGTTCAACAATACCAGTGCATTTCAGGGTGGCTGTGATTTAGCATCCCTCTCACCAGAAAAGAGTGGTCCCGATAAATGACATTCAGTTCTAGAATCTAAATTCAGGTCACGTGGCTGTTTCTACCATTGTGGGATAAGACAGTCTGGGCGTTTTGTAGAGGAAGGTGTTTGATATAAGATGCCATCATCAGGTTAAAGAATGGACTATTGGATTTGGCTGGGCACATAGATGAGGCCCTGACTAACAACTAAAACATTCTCTGAGCTAAAAAATCAGTCTTTGATTCACGCTCCCTGAATGCTAAAATGGAAAGGTCCCCAGTTCCAAAATGTGATCTGAATTATCAAACAGTCTGAGCAAACGTAGTAGCCTGTTTCCTCACTCCACTTTTCTCCTTTTGTGCTAGTACAGATGAAGCCTCAGAATCCTTCTCAACACAAAGCTCTAGGTAGGCATTTCCAATCCACTGGAATTAGCACGAAAGGTGGAGCTTATTTGTCATTCCAGTCCTTGTGCCCTGGTCAGGTGAACAAATTCATTAGAACATAAGATATACCGATGATCAACAACTGTTCACAACACTCCCTGCTGGTAATACAGAGCACGCATTGCTAGCAGGGATTAAGTGACCGTTTGTGAATCTAGGAGGCCAGGATTGTTCCTTACAACAATGTGAAAGGAAGTATCGATATTAAAGTCATCCTGACTTGGGGTCAAACGTCCCCTCCCCATTTACTAGCTATTTACTAGGTACAGGACCTCTGGCAAGTGTTTTACAGATGTTACTTCATCTGTAAATTGGAGAAAGTGGGACTGTACGATGCATGTCGGCACTTTTCAGTGTATCTCCCTGCTCCATTTTCTCCAACTTCTCCACAGACCACAGGTAGCTTTAGGCTCAACTCCTTGCATTTTCTTTTACCCAAGAGAGAAAGGAACCCTCTCTTCCCAGCTTGAATTCGAAAAATTGAGAGAAACAATTCTGATTGGCTTGACTGAGGTCTGTTGTCAACCCCTAGACTCTTACTATGGGGACTGTGATTGGTCCAGACTGCATCACATGCCTCTCCATAGCCGAGGTACTGCAGCTGGGCTATTTCCAGAACCACTTTAGTGCAAGTGCTTAGGAGCAGCTTCCCAAAGGAAGTGTTGGGTGGGGGGAATATTTTTCTGGGGTGGGCAAAACAGTAAAGGCGTGCTCTATGACTTCACGAAGTGAGAAATTCCATAAAATAATGTAAAAAAACTAAGTAACTGGCAGATAATAAGTATTCCACAGACGGTAGCAAACATAATGATAACTGCTACTATTATTATTATCATCATCAGTCTCTAGTCTCCAAAGGTACAACCAATAACAGGGGTATCTGCAGAAAGATACTTAATGTTTCACACTGAGTTCATCACTTACTGATGGGAGTTTTAACTTTGGCTATTAAGATCATACACTCAATTAGCACTCTCAGTGAAATAACTAAGTACAGCGATCATACTTTCTGTACTTTAAGTTGAATTCAGCTTATCATTCAAATTATAGAGATTTTAGTTTGGTGCAGCTCCCTGAAGAAACTATTCTGCTAAAGAATGAAATTAAGGTTGGCCCGTGCATTTACTTGAGTTCCTATGTGCCAGGCACTGACCTAGATGCTGGTGACACAGGGGAACAAAAGTCACTGAGTCTCTGCCCTCGAGGAGCTTAGCTTCCAGAAGGGGAGCTAAAGACTAGCGGGAAGGGCTACAGAGAAAAAAAAAGCAGCATGCAAAGAGGTGGAAAGTACAGAATGGATTTTAGATACAGGCAGGCCCTCTAAGAAGGGCACATGGCAGAGATAAGAACAAAATAAAGGAGACAGCAGTGGCAATCTGCGGGGGACAGCATTCCACACAAGGGAATGGCGGGTGCTGAGTGTGGAGTGTGGCAATATTACCAGAGCGTAGTGAGAAGAGAAACGGAGATGAAAGGGATGTTAGCCTGCCCGCCCCCACACCAAGAGGCTCAGGTCCTCGTGCCTGGAACCTGTGAATATGTTACCTTGCGTGGCAAAAGGGGCTTTGTGGATATGATGAAGTGAAGGACTTGGAGATGGGGGCGTTATCCTACATTATCCAAGTGGGGCCAAAGTAATCACGTGGGTCCTTAAAGGTTGAAGAGGGAGGCAGAGGAGGCGGTCAGAGCGATGTGATATGAGAAAGATTCAACCTGCTGTTTCAGGCTTTGAAGGTGGGGTAAAGGTAACATGAGCCAAGGAACGCGGACAGCCTCCAGAAGCTGGAAAAGGCGAGGAAATAGAATCTCCCTAAAGTCTCCAGAAAGGAATGCAACCCAGCCAACAGCTTGATTTTAACCCACTGGGATCCATATCAGACTGATGACCTGCGGAACTGTAAAATAACAGCTTTGTGTTGTTTTAAGCCACTAAGTTTATGGTAAGTTGTTACAGCAGCAATAGAAAACTAACACAGTATCATTCTTAATATCACCAGATGATTCTTACTTGCCTTACATGTCAGTGAAAAGTTTCTTCCTGTCTTTTGTTGAAAGCTTTGACTTATGTACCATCCGAGGAACAGCACTAATTGCTTTGAAGTGAGTACACATGCCCCACCCTAATGGTCTAGAGTCACCTTATAAATATACGAAAGAAAACAGAGCAAAGGAAACATGGCCCGTGTCTCCAGATTTTTGTGCCAGAGATATAATGTGTCCTTGGGGTGGTAAAAAACTTTATTTTATGAAGACATACACAATTATTCTCTAATTTACAATTATGTGGATAAATATGGAAACTAAGAGGATGTTCCAAACTAAAAGACCAATAGCACTGCAACAAGAATCAAGATTATCACCTGAAATGGAGCAAACCTACTGGCTTAAAAAAAAAAAATGTGAGAAGATACACTATTCCCCATACTACCTGTATGCTGATTGCAAAGGGTCTGGTTTGTAGTCGGTGAGAATGCTTCTTATCCATTGCTCCATACTATGCAACTTTAGACATATATTTGGTGAGTTCAACTCCCTATAAACAATGGATGGAGAAAGAAGAAAAGGTTTACAATAATGCAACAATGGGAGTGATTGACATTCTTAAGATACTGAATCATCCTAACTATAAATATATTTCTCCCCCAGGATTGTCAATAAAATTTTATAGCTTTCTACATAAAATTCTTGACCATCTTTTTTAAAGATGTAATCCTAGGAGCTGTTGTGTTTGGTTGGTTGGTGGTTGGTTGCTTGGTTTTCATTTATAATGAGAATTAATGGTATCTTTTAAATAACATTTTTTCTAATCATTTTTAGGGCATAGAAATGATTCAATTTTATACACTGTTTTAAAACAGTGAGCTAGCTTAACTCTAATATTAATTCTGAAATATACATATGTAGATCATTTGGGGTTTTGATATGAACAATTATATCATCTGCTAATAGTGATAGCTTTGTTTCTTTCCATATTTTATGCTTTAAGTTTCTTGTCTTGTTGCACTAGCTTACCTCTCTAAAAGAGTTGTGGTCATAGCAGGCATCTGTTGTTGTTTTTTTTGTTGTTGTTTTTTATTCCCAAAACAGATTTACTGCTTATTTACTGGAGCAAATAAAGCTAGCTTGCATAGGCCTCTGTGAGTTCTGGAGATTATTAAGATTTTCAGAGTATTCTAGGTGGAGAGGGGAAGCCCAGTGAAATTGAGAAGCACTTAATGATAAATTGTTTTAAAAGTTCTCAAAATGACAAAACTAAGCGTATTCTTATTATGGGATCCAGAAATTGCTGTCCTTGGCATTTACCTAAAGGAGTTGAAAACTCACATCCACACAAAAACCTGTACATGGAAGGGTGTTTGTAGCAATTTTATTCATAATTGCCAAAACTTAGAAGTGACCAAGATGTCCTTTTTTAGGTGAATGGACAGCCTATGGCATATCCAGACTATAAAATGTTATTCAGCAATAAAGTACCAAGCCATGAAAAGACATGAAAGAACCTTAAATGCATGTTACTGAGTGAAAGAAAAAGCTACATACTGTATGATTCCAACTATATGTACTGCGTATGTACATTCTGAGAAAAGAACAACTCTGAAGACAGTAAAAAGATTAGTGATTCCCAGGGGTTGGTGGGGCAAGGAAGAAGGGGTGAATAGGCAGGGCACAGAGAATTTTGGGAACAGTGAAAATACTCTATATGATACATAATAATGAACACATGACTTTAAACATTTGTCCAAACCCATAGACTGGACAACACTACAGTAAGCTCTCATGTGACCTATGGCCTTTGTACGATAGTGATGTGATACTGTAGGTTCATCAATTCAAACCAAGGTACCACTCTGGTGGGGGATATTGATAATGTGGGAGGCCACGCATGTGTGGGGGTTGGGGCACATGGGATATCTCTGTACCTACTCTCAGTTTTATTACAGATCTAACTTTGTTCTAAACAATTGTGTTTAAAGAAAAGTTTCAGACTAAAATGACCTAAATCTCTAAGTCTCCATTTTTTTGTGTTTTCTTTTTGCACTCACTTTAGTAGATATTTTTAATTATAGAATTGAGGCTTGAGTTATAATATATTTCAAATCAAAGGGAAGTTAACACAGGAAGTTGCTTACAAAGGTGTTGGAAGGAAAAGAAGAGGCATAGAGTTCAACAAAATAAGAGAAGGTGATAACAAATCACAAGATGCTAACACTCATATAATGAAGCACCCCAAATAGTATAGGTTTTGAGCCTTAACAAAAATTGTATGTGCTTGTTGTTACTGATGCTAACAGGAATTTATATAACATTTCTCCCATCAAGTACAATGTTTGCTGAATTTTTATTTATTATTTATTAATTCATTTATTTATTCTTTGTAGACTGCTTTGCCCAGTTAAACAAGTTCCCTTCTATTACTAGTTTGCCAAGGTTTTTGTTTGTTTTGATTAGGAAGAGAGAGTGAATTCTATTGAATGTCTTCTCTGCATCCATTAAGATGATCATATTTTTTCCTTTATGCCATTAAAGCGATGTTACGTTAATCAAATTTCCAGTACTAAACCAACTGGGCATTCACAGCAGGAGAACAACTTGGTCATAATGCATTCTCTTTTTAGTATATTGCTCAGTTTTGCTTTTTAATATTATGCTTAGTTTTATTTTATGTTTTCAATGATCATGGGTGAAAATGACTTTGCCCCTTCATAATGTCTTTGCCTTGCTTTGGCACCAAGTTTGAAGCCTCATAAAATGACTTGGAGAATATTCTCTTTTCTCCAGAGTTTGAATAAGATTGAAATTGTCTCTCCCTTACATTTCTGAATGACTGGATTGGTAAAAACATCTTATTCTGAAGTTTTCTTAGCAGGAAAATTTTAAACTACTGATTCAATTTATTTAATAGTGATAGGACTATTTATATACTTTCTGGGTTTTTTAGTCACTTTTAGTAAATTGTGTTTTTCTAGGGAATTATTATTTTCCAGTTTTACAAGTTTGACATTAAAGCATATATAGTATCCACTTATGTTTTTAATCTACTCAGTTTGAGTATACATTCCTGTTCTAATTGTTAATATTATTTATATTATTGCATTTCTCTCTTCTTGATAAATCTTGCCAGAGGTTTATCAATTTTATTAGTCTTTTCAAAGAACAAACTTTTTGAACAAAGATTATTTTATATGCTTATTTTATTATTTATTAGTTTTTATTATGTTTTTTAAGTATTGATTTTCTTATACATTTTGGGAGTTTATTCTGCTGTTCTTAACTCATTGATACTCCATTTTTAATATTTTTTATCCAGCATTTGTTTTGTCAATTTAGAGAATCACATGGGATAATTAGTCCGCAATTCCCTTAGAAATAGACTAATATTTTTAAATTATTAAATCATGCTCTTTTATTGGGCATCCAGTTAGCTTAATCGACATAATCATTTTTCTATTGGTTTTCTCAGACTTAGTGAGCAATATATAATTAGGAATTAGTGATCTTTTTCTTCTTTCCTTTTCACCTGGCTATGCTATTTATCTCTGCTTCATGTCTTATTTAATTTCGTGAAATTTTCAAAATAATCTAAATAAAGGTGACACTGTATTTATCCTTGTCTAATTTGTAATTTGAAAGTCATTCAGTGACTTTCATTAATATAATAATGGCTCTTATATTAAGATAGATTCTTTATTATATGAAGTATCTATCTGTTTCTAATTTATAAAAAATTTTATAAGAAATAGTCATTGTGCATTATCAAAATGTTTGCCATTTAATTGCATTCTCATATGATTATTCTGTTCATCCAAATATTGTGAAATACTTGTTTTTTATAATTCCTAAGTTTAAACTATCCTGAAATAATATTTAATGGGGATATAAAATATAACATATTTACATTATTTGCATGTTTATAAAAGATAATATATTCCATGTACACTGAAATTCAATGTGTTCATGAGATTTTTAATACATTGGCATTTATATTTCTGAGTAAAATAGTTTGACTTTTTAACTTATATTATTACCTTTGTCCAGTTTAGCTATCAAATGTGTTAGAAAAATTTCACCAGTTTTTATGTCCTATAATAATTTCGACAATGCGGAACTTGTGTTGCATTGAAACACACAAAAAAAAACTCACTTGTAAAAATGTCGCAGCTCAGAGCCTTGTTTGGAGTTAACTCGAAAGCATTGACTACTATTCTAATTAGGCCTTCCATCTCTCTTTGAGTTAATTTTAATTGTGTTTGCCCATTAACATGATAATTTTGTTAAGGTTTTAAAATGTAGCACCATAAAGTTCTGCATGGTGATTTCTTATACTTTAAACCTCTATGCGTACTATGGCTAGAGGACACTGGTTCATCTGTTCCATTTCCTTGGAGTTGTAGGTATAGTCGCTTCTGTTCTACCCCTTAAGAGAAAATGTAGAAACAAATGCCTGTCCCCTGAAGAGATAATTGGTGATATTGGAGATAGGCTTACATTGATTGGGCCCAATTTACCAGGAGTTATGCTATTAAAAAAGTAATGAGGGTGTATCTCTCACTCTCTGTTTTCATCCTGCTCTCTCCTCTGCCTTCTTGTGCCCAGATGCAGCAGGCCTGGTTTCTATACGGTAGGCGGACCTCACAG
The DNA here is from genome assembly GCA_039655065.1 of Glossophaga mutica. Classification (NCBI taxonomy): domain Eukaryota; kingdom Metazoa; phylum Chordata; class Mammalia; order Chiroptera; family Phyllostomidae; genus Glossophaga; species Glossophaga mutica. The sequence goes on along the minus strand of CM077304.1, from coordinate 14,439,639 downwards.
ACCTTGGTAGGTAGGCCTGCCAGTCAGTGTTTATCAGCTCAGCTTCTCCACTGTGACTTGAGTGATCTTCTGTCAGTTCACACTGGAGAGAGTGGGAAACTCACTCTGGCTTAAAGGCCCAGCCTCAATCCCAATTCACTTTCCCAGGGAGCCCTTTCCTTGTTGAGGCATTTGGTCAAATTAGTACAGCTGAGAAGCTGGTACAACACAGGTCTCTATGAAGCACGACTCTGAAGGGGAAGGAGGAATCAGTCACTTCCCAAACACAAGCTCTTAACTTATTACAGATCTCTTCTCATTCTCAATGTTATGCATTTGTGGTTTATCTTCTTCTTCAAATTGACATGACAACAATTCCCTTATCGTCGTTTCACAGTCAAAAATAAGAGAGTCAGCCTGGGCCAAAAGCAGCTGCAAAGATTTCATCAGCGCAGCTTTAATGTCTTCACTCTGATGGTACTCTGGCCACATGGCAGCTTCTTTATGTGAACTTGTTTCTCTCTGCCACCTCTTCTTTCCTCTAACAAATAATTTCTTCCTCATCGACTGTTTCGTAGCTTCTGCTTATTCATGTCATCCATTGACCATGATCCTGAACAGTTCTTTCTCCAGCACATAACTTGTCAGCTCCTCTTCTGATGCTAACTGCTGGGTTTTCTTAGTATTTCCAGTTCAGATCGATCCAGGAGGTAGATAATCTTACTACCCCAGCGCATGCTTTCATACTAAACCACATTACAGATCCCAAACAGCCTAGGGAGTGGCCAGCCTAGGGCAGGTCAAGTGTCTGCCCCTAAACCCCCCATCTCCTTTTGGCCCCCTCAGTAACAGCTCAAAATTAACATATCAAACCAGAACAGAAGCCTTTCCTCCCCTCTCTGTTCTCTTCCCCATCTCCACCATGTGCACAGCAATCTGACCTGCTGTTTGGACCTATGTGCTCCTCTTGGTTCCTCCTTTTCCTGCATCACCTCACTCCCACACTACCGCTCATCAAGTCTCATCTATTCTTCCCAAAGTCACTCATTCTCTTCATTTCCATTAACTTCACCTTAATCCAGGCCACTATTATTTCTTAACCAGATTATTACAACAGTCTCCTAACACTTCCTAACTACTCACTGCACTGCTGGTTCCTTTCATCATTCACTCCATACTCCACACAGCAGCAGTAATAATCTTCTTAAAATACAAACTCGGTCATATAGCTCCCACATTTAAAACCCTTCCAGTAGGTCCCTATTTTGCCTAGAATAAAACCCAGTCTTTTTCCACGCCTGACAGGACTTTCCACAATCTGCTTCCGGCTAATCTCTCTACCTCATCTCCCAATACACGCCCCCCTACCCACAATATTCTAGCCACACTGGCTTCTTTCTGTGACCCAGGACCATTGAAGCTCTACTCTGCCTCAGGGCCTCTGCACACACCTTGGCGGGCTTCCTCTTCCCTCTCTGCTTCTTCCATCACTTTAGATGCTCGATCTTCTCTGAAAGCCTTTCCTTAACCACCCTACCCGAAGAGAATTCCCCATAACTTGTAATTCTTTATTTTATTGCCTCACGCTTTCATATTTTTGTCTCTTTCCCGAATTATTAGGAAAGAAACTACAAAGAACAGAGGAAAAACTCAAAAGTCAAAAAGAGAAGAAAAACTTCAAAAGATAAGACAAAGGAAGAAAAAGCAAGCCATTTAAAGGAAATAGGCATGAAATCATTAACCTATTTGATCATTGAAATCATTAACCAATAATGATGAAATCATTATTGGAGAAAAAAGTTCATAAAAAAAACAAAAGCAAACTAAGCAAACAGCTAGAACAGGAACAGAACCACAGAAATGGAGATCATATGGAGGGTTAGCAACAGGGGAGTGGGAGGAGGGGGTGGAAGGTACAGAGAATGAGTAGCATAGATAGTGGGTAGAAAATAGACAGGGGGAGGGCAAGAATAGTATGGGAAATGTAGAAGCTAAAGAACTTATGACACAAGGACATGAACTAAAGGGGGGAATGTGGGTGGGAGAGGGTGTGCAGGGTGGGGGAAATGATGGGGGAGAAACGGGACAACTGTAATAGCATAATCAATAAAATATATTTAAAAAATTTAATAAATGGCATGTACCCCTCGAGAGAAGATACTAATCACTTATTTCTAAGTCATATATAATGATTTCTACCTCTCCTGCTTTCAGAATTGATGCATGTTGATTTTTCTTGAATTCTGGTGACTACAATAATCCTCTACTTTGGGAACTTATCAAAATGAAGGCTCAAAATGAGTTGGAAGCCTTTGAAAAAGTCATTATGAGGCACTAGAAGAGTCTAATGCTTTTTTTTTCCTCATTGTAAGTTTGCATAGCAAGCATCCAAGACAAGGGTTAAAATAAAACGACCCTCTCCTACGGCCATGGGTACATGAGCCATCATTTCCCCACAATAGCCTGGCCCTCTTGCCTCCCTTTGTCCTCTGCAATGCCTCTTTGTAAATCACAGGTGTTTGTGGGCATAAAGCCCATCAGAAGGGAGTTTATTGTGAAGAGTTCTTTCTTTGCCACTTGTTCTAAACCTGTTCAGAGAGTGCTCCGTGCGTTAGACCAAATCTCCATAAAAATAAAGAAAAAAAACCCAAGAAGTTTTCTGTACTCCTGCCCAACAGCGGCACTATGACATGGGTTTCGACAGCTCTGTGACCCTGTATTGTCTCAACTTTATTCACTGGTCTCTTTTTCTCTTTCTTTCTCCACTCTTTTTCTAAGCCTTTATTGGCATTTTTTATCTACTGTAAAATAAAAAGCAAGAGGATGGGTGTTTTTTTTAAAGCGCTCTATGTGGCAGCTTAAAAAAAAAAAAAAAAAGCTATCTGCAGTTACTGTAGTAATGGTTTCAAAAAACACCTGCAAAGCAAAGAAAGACACCATAGCAGTGCCTTTAGATTTTTTTTTCTTCTTCCCTCAAAGTTCCTTCTTGGCCATTATAGAGTAGGCTCGAGAGTGAATTTATGTGACAGCTATGAAGTTAGTATTAAAATTGTGAATAGTGCCTAGCAGTTTTCATGGCCTTACTATAAGATCACCTCAATTTGCCACACAGCGGTGAATAGGGTAGGGCGCTGGGGGGTGGGGGGAGAATGTCAGATGAATGGGAGGAGAAGGGTGAGTGAATGGAAGGGCTTCCCTGGAGGGAGCAGCATGGTAGTCAGGGGAGGAGAGTGATTTATTTTTGAAATTCCCCAAAGAAAGGCCAAGAGAAGCTGCGTAAAAGATCCTGGAGCATGTGGTGGAGGGATGTGAGATAAATATGTCCGTACACATTTAGCAAGTGTCAACGCCAAGTCTAGAAGCCAGGACGGGTCTGCAGGGGTTGGGGAGCCAGGTGGGAGGGCAGTGGTAAATCCATTCTTCTGGTCTTCCAAGATGGAATATTAAATGCCAGCAGGGAGCAGATGTGGGTAGGGGCTGCAGAGGGGGGGCGGGGGGAGGGTGAAGGCACAGACAGAGGGGGTTAAGCGTTTATCTCAATGGAAATTAACCACTTGGGAAGAATTAAGAGAGAGCTGGAGCGGGTTGGGAGGGGCCGGGGTGTGGAGAGTGTCTCAGTGTATTTAAAGAGAGGAACTCTTCCGATGCGAGGATTTGTGGAGGACATTCAGAAAAATGAGGTGAGCAGGCAGCAAAGAGCAAGGCGGGGCGTGCCCTCCTTCACCCCCTTGGCCCCGCCTCCGCGGCACTATCCTCTCCCTCCGCCCCCAGCCCCCGGTATTAGCAAGCCGCTAGCCAGGCGGGGGAGGGAGGCAGTGGGATCCAAGCGCCAAGCGCATTGTGGGCCGTGCTCGCCTCCGCAGGGGACCATCTGCTCGCTGTCAATGCATCACCTGCTCGTCTGGGCCGTCACCGGGGCAACGGGGGGGGGGTAGTGCGGGGGCGGATTAAGGAGCGTGTGCGTCTCCAGTCTCCACTTCGGCTGCAGCGGCTGGGCGGGCGCCACGGAGAGCCTGAAGACTAGCCTGCCCCGCGGAGGGGGTCAGCGACCACCTTCACAGGCTGCGCCACTTGCCGCTGCCCTTCGGGCTTTGCAAAGGCACCCGAGCTGCCTGCACTCCAGGACGTAGCTGGAGTCCAGAGCTGCAGGAGCAGAGAGCAAAAGATGTGTGGCTCCGCGAACCCACCCAGAGGGGGAGAACTGCAACTCCCACGTCTACCTGCAGCTGCCTGGGCCACGTCCCAGGTGCGCCGCTGGCAACCACCTCCAGAGGAACTGGCCAGTCCAGCCTGGTCTCCGGGGGCATGGAGCAGCGTGGTTCTGAGCACCCCGCAGTCGCCGGGCAACCACAATGGAGTCAGCACCTCGGGTAGAACTTGCCCCTTCCAGCCACCCAAGTCACAGATAACTTCCACACTTCTCATCTGACATTCTGGTCTGCCACCTGATGTCCAGACTGGGGGAGGCCTTCCACACCAGCATATGAGTGACACCTGTCCTTTTGGAGGGGGGGAGGGTCCTGAAGTTTATCAAAACTTGTTGCTTTTCTCCAGAAATCCTGAAATCCCCTTGTCTCTTCCTCATACAAGAGAAGTGCAATGAGTGATGCGCCAACAGGGGGCAGAGCTAGGCTGTAGATGGGAACAGTGTCTACTTTGTGACAAAAGTCATGCTCTCCGGTTTAGAAACTTCCAGGAAAATCTACCCTCTGCCTTTCCCCATCTCCACCCCATCTGGTCGAGAACACTTAGTTGCATTAATAAAGGTTAGTTACATATGCTGGAGGGTTCCATGCCCCTAAACGAAGAGGAACCAGTTAACTGCCCCCCACGTAAGATTTCCACGGACTACACAGAACCAAGGAGTTAGTTGTTAAGCTTTAATCACAACTCATATGTCTTGGTTTGTTTTGTTTTGTTTTTCTTTCTGAGCTGGCTAATTACTGTATTCCTCTATAGAATAACAGAAGCAGCAGAAAGTTAAGATTTACAGAATCCCAGGCTGCATCGCCCAACCCCAGACCCACACCTAAAATGTTCCCAACCAGGTAAAATACCAGCTTGTTTCCAAAAAAAAAAAAAAAAAATCTCTAAGTCAAGAAAGTCCCAAATCTTTGCCATCAAGTCTCATTCCAGAGCCTGGTGACTCTTGAGGAACCAACGGTCTTTCTTTGACTAGCTTAGTAACACATACCCATTTCCTGCAGTTCTGTTTTCTGAAGAAACAGAGAAACTGGCCCTTTTTCAAATCAACCCTTAGCATTGAAGGCATTATTAAATTGTCCGTTAACCATCTCAAAAATTCTCCTGTAAAGTTACGCCAAATACTAGTTTGTGACGCTGACCCTGAGTATCTTCTCCAACTAAAATCTCATCACTAAATACAATTTCTCTCATGCTTTTCTGATTTCTAGATGTAAACAGCATGAATTAGATTAATTTTATGATTAAAGAGAACTTTTAAAATTTTATGGTTACCTCATTTGTCTGCCGCTTCTGTCATTTATATGCAAGTGGAAGAAGTCAACTATATCTACGTGCTTTGACATAAGAGATGAAGGAAAAAGGAAGAGCAAGTGTGTGGTTTAGAAACTTGCTCAAAAGATAAAGAAAATTCTACCCATCTGGAACTGCTTTCAATTGTGACTTTTATGAGTTAAAGTTGAGAATGCTAAAAAGGCATGCAGTTTGATTCACAGGGTACTTCCAAACAGAATCACAGTATCATTCCCACTTAAAGAAGGATGAGTTTGAGTCCAACCATCCCGTCTATAGACAAGGTGATTGAAAGTGAAAGATAAGTGGCCAGCCCAGGACTGTTATGGACAGTAGCTGGGGGTGCCGGGGGCACTTTCAGCCCCACTAACCTGCCAGAGGAACAGCTTTCCACGTTAAGAACATGTCAAGATGCCCTTTGTCCACTCTATTCCCACTCCTACAGCTGCTGGCTTTACAGCAGGGATAATAAGAACTCTTCACCAATTCTACAAATAATCATCAAACACCTGCCACTTGTCAGGCAAGCAAGACAAAGATTCCCACCTCTGCGGAGCTCACTGTTCAATAGAGGTATATAGACTGAAAAAACTATTTGCCCAAGAAATGTTTCTTGAGCACCTAATCAACTATGATGGTAAGAGGGAAACAAAAATGTAAATAAGATATGACTACATCCCTCAAAAAGACAGGAAACACACACATGAAAACAGCCTATTGTAGTTAATTAGAAAATAGTATCAGGATGGAAAAGTATCCTGGAAGTCTAGAAGAAGCATCAGATCATTTTGCCTGGATAATGCTGTAGAGACGTCTTACACTGGGCCATAAAGTAGGGTTCTCCAGCCCCTACAACTGGGCACCTAACAGATGCTCTCTAGATAGTTGCTAAAGGGATGAATGATGTATTTTCCAAGTAGACAAAGGGGAGGTGTTTCAGGTAAAGATATTGCAGTAGGAAACAAGACGCCGGGACATACTGTTTAAGGAATGACGAGTGAGAAATTCATGGTGAGCAACACAATACAAGGAGAGAGAGGAAGATGGAATGCTGGTGTGGAGAAGGGATCTGAAAATCATGCCAAGAATGTGGACTTTGTCTTGAGGATCCGCAATTTTTTTAACAGCAGAACAACTTGTCTTAGACAGAATCTTGTAAATAATCCAAATGTAACAAAGTTGACCAAAGTAGACTGCCCTAGTTGAAACAGGGATAGGAACTGACACCCTCCCCCTGGCCACAGCCTTTCCATCGAAGGACTGCTGGGGAACCCTGGTGTGTCCCTTGGAACACTGCTTGTCCCTTGGAACCCTGGTGTGTCCCTTGGAACACTGCGTGAAACCCGTGGGCAATGGTCATCGTTTCATGTTATTAGACATGAGAATGTTGGGTTTGGGTGGGAAGAAGTGGAGAGCAGTTGGAATGCTATCAAAATTGCCCAAGCACAAAATAATTAGGGCTTAAATTAGATTAATGACTGAAATCAGGGGGTGAAACAGAAGATAGATTTTGAAGATGAAATCCTTAATATGTATGGTCTTTCTGCTTCAAAGAAGATAATTTCCCCTCTGGTACATCTGAATTTGGATATTTTAAAATGATAATAGCCCTGGTTGGTGTTGCTCAGAGGATTGAGCGCAGGCCTGTGAACCAAAGGGTCACCAGTTCCATTCCCAGTCAAGGCACATGCCTGGGTTGCAAGTCAGGCCCCCAGTAGGGGGCGTGTGAGAGGCAACCACACGTTAATGTTTCCTTCTCTTTCTCCCTCCCTACCCTCTGTCTAAAAATAAATAAATAAAATCTTTTTAAAATTTTTAAAAAATGATAATATCTAACAAATTGTGCATTGTAACTGTTCCTATGGCCAACACATTCTCACAGCTGCCAAAGTTTGTGAAAAAATACAAATTTTTTTGTATGTTTAAAAGATGGTTCGTATGTCACAATGTAGATTTTAGGATCCTAAGATGAGCAAATAAAAGATTGAGAAAGATAAGTAAAAGGAGGGCACAGATGAGAGATATCTAATACTTCTCTAACTAACCAGGTGAACCAATTCTGGAGCAATAACCAGAATTGTGGTGAGTGGTGACCCTCCCCCTCATCTCTTCAAATGCAAGCATACAAGTATTTACTTAAAATCATGTAAAATTCATCGTGGCTCACTCACATTTAGGTACAATTACCCCCTAAAAGCTCCTCCTAGGTGGAAAGCTTGTGATTTAAGAAACCAACGGCCCTCCTGGACTGGGTAAAACAAAGATATATGCTCACCCAAGATAAGCTAGTCGAAAAGAGGCAGCAAAGGGGAGCTGGGAAGCTGAGGAAATTCACATGACGAAGACAGCTGGCATTTCGCCAAAAGTGAAAACTATAAATATTAATCAGATGAGAATCAGTGTCACTTTACTGCAAGAGTGTTCTGTAATTAAAAGGGTGGGTATTATGTTGTGCATGTTAGCACAATTGCCACCACTAATATGGGATGCCAGCGGCTCCCAAGTGCTGGAAAGATTCTTAAGAATGTCACCCAGCAGAAAGTTTACTACCTAAGCATCAGCCACTTATGTCAAATTCAAATGATACTTTGAAACGAGGGGGAATGAATACCAGGGTTCAAGATTGTGTTTCTGTCTTTAAAAGTCAAGACAAGATAAAATATTTGTTGGACACCTATTATATGCCAGGCATTTACTAAACACTTTCCATACAGCATGTCACTTATTCCTTACCTCAGACCTGCAGAAAAAGTGTCATCATGACCACATTCAAAGATGCAGCAGTTCCAAAGTTGGCTTTGCAGCACAGGGTGTGGCTGTGGGTGTGTCTGAAGTGGAGCAGAGATGAGATGTGCCTGACATTGGTGAAGTTACGACGTCATGAGATTAGGATGCTTAACGGGTCGTCCATGTGAGCACTGAGTCTCCCAGGAAGCTGATGACCCTTGGAACAGAAAGAAAGGCTGGGAGGAAGGTGCCAAAGCTCTAATGTGCGGAATTCAGCAATACCTCTATTCAATGTTTGGGTAAAGGATGTTCATGCAACATACCAAGAATGTCAGAGGAAAGGGGCTGACTGGAAATCAATGAAGCAATGGTGGAAAGAGGCACAGGGGAACAAAAATATGCTGTTCCCTTTTTTTCCTCTGTGCCTAGGCTGGATGAGAGAGAATTAACATCTTTCACTCCAGGAGGGTGCAAAAGGAGTTATCTCCTTAAAGAAAGGCAGCATTTTAGTTAGGTCAGAAGTGGAGGGACCTTTGAATGAAGAGGCCAGAAATGTAGAGGAGTTCTGATTAGGTTACTCTTTCATCTCTCTCTTGCCTACAGTCTAAAATCCAGGTCATTAAACACTGTTCGAGGCCTCCATGATATGTTCTTTTCCAGGGGTGCCCTAGTAAATGTTTAACAACAGGCTCTCTGGGAGAATAAGGCCCATATTTTGTAGCAGTTGCCGATTTCCCTAGTGTAAACACTCCACTGTGATTGATCCGAAGCTTCCAATATGACATTAGTAAGTGCAGAGCTGGGAAAAGATGTGCACAGTCTATTCTGGTGAGCCACTGCGAGTTAGTCCAGCATACCACTAGCCTTGTCTAGTTCATATTTTCCTGTCACTGCCTCCCACTCTGTATTCTTGTCCAAAGGAAGTCTGCTAACTTGTGCAAACTCTACTTTGCACAACTCTAGTAGTGCCATGCTCATCCAGTTGTCATGGGTATGTACATATGACTGTCCCCTGAGATGGCTGTGAAATATACAGAGAAGGAGATCTTCCTTAAATTTGCACAAAAGCATCATTTGCTTGTCATGCTCCTCCAAGACCACATACCGGAAGTCACAAGCTAATATCAGCCGACAGACATCTTTTCTTCAGCTCTCACTGGGTTAACAGAATGTGAGCTTTTCAAAAACTAGTGTGTCGGCATTTAGAAGTAAGGAAATCGAAATCCAAATCTATAGATTCTCTCAGAAAAATCAGAGCAGGCTGCATTATCAACATATGGAAAGTATCTACACCTCCCACAAGGCAGTCGTTCAAAAGATGTCAGTACCATCAGCTCACCCTGGCTGATATTTTATACTTGCCATTTTTATCATGATATCCTGGAATCTGTGTCATCTGAACTTCATCTTCCCTGACAGCTCCTCACTCACCTTCTCTCAGTTGCTGGACCTGTCTTTCCACCTCAGGATTTTGCATGTGCCATTCTTATTCCTGAAACACTCTATTCTCCACCCCCTTCATTTGGCCAACCCCTTCTCATCTTTCTATTCCAATTTAGACACAGTCTCCACCATCAGCTCACAACAGGACTCCCAAATAGCCTTCCACCTGCTCCTACCTGTGCTATGCACCATAGAGCACTCAGAGTGCAAAGCACAGTGCAGTTACAAGGATACACAAACTCCTTAAAGTGGCCTTTAAAAGACTATGTAATTTGGACCCCTTCCTCATTCTTTAGTCAGTTTCCCTTTCTCCTTCACAAACATACCACACATACCACACTTGTGCTCTTGCTGATCCTTTACCTGGAATGTTCTTCCCAGGTCTTCTTCATAGAGCACATATCTTTGTATTATTCAGGTCTCAGCACAAACCAATTGCACATCCTCAGAGAGCCCTTCCTGGCCATTCACATGAACTAGCAACCCTCCTCTCTGCAAGCCTCCCTTCCACTACCCTCGGTCACATCCCTGTGACTCTTTGTCAAAGATTCCAGATAAGCCCACCAGACCTCCAACTCAGAATTCCTTGTGGCAGGACCTGTCAATCTGTCCTTTTGTTGAGCTACCCTTTATGATTCTGAAGTGCACTAATTTGGGAAAGCCTAGGCTGTAATATAATGGGTGAAGATTGAATATCATACAAGTTAAGGAATGATTTATGGTTACTGTTTTCTTCCTTCTGAGGTTTTGTAGTTCAGAATCTCAGTGATAGAATGATACCACAAATAAGCATAATTTTGCCTAAATAAATTCCCAGCATAATTTTGCAGCAATAACTTCCCTATCATTCCCTTTCCTGTTTATTAATGATTCCTAAAGTCTCCATCCACAAAATACCAGAAAACCTGTTTGAAACAAAACCAAAACTCCCCCAATCCCTTTGAAGAACAGTTGTAATTATACCAGTGAAAAGATAAAGGGTGGACACTCAGAGGTGAACTCAACAACTAATAGGATGAAAAAAATACAGACACAAGTTAAAAAGAAAGCTGGAGAATCTGTGGGTACTTAGAAATCATTGGGAAATATCTAATGTCATAAAGAATTGTAAGGTTAAAATCTTAGTGCTTATATAAAATGAAGACTAAAGGAAAAGTTGCCATAGATCAGCAAAGTTTAATAAATCTTGTGGGTGGAAGGATTGCTTTCCCGCCAGGGTGAACATGGGAGGGAATCATGAAGAAATTATTTCCCAGCAACTTTGCAAACTTTTGAGTTTGTCTTAACAGAATTGAAGCCAAAAATGATGTCATTTCCATGGTATGTTTCCAAATTTCATACTTAAATAGGAAACAAATGCCCCAAGTCAACTTTGAAAGCCCACGTCCAATAACTAGAAGTGCAATTCAGTCGATACCACACTGGCAATATTGCAATAAGCCACAACGCCGCCAAGAAGAAATGCCACTCTCCTCTGAAATGGCCTTCATGTCTCGATCTAAAAAGAACCTCTCCTAGGACCTTCCCTTCTTTTCTTTTACTGGAAATTACAGTTACTTATAAAAATTTGTATCTTCCCTTCTACACTGTGTTTTTATAGGGCAACATAATTCAGAAGAGTCAATAACCTAAGCATTGGAGGCAGGGACAGCTGGGTTCCAGTCCCAGCTTGGTCACTTGTCAACCACATGACCTTGTATAAATTATTTGACCCCTGTAGGTGTCAATTTCCCCATCTATAAAAAGGTAATCACTTAAGAAATAATAATAGGTAATATTTATAAATGTTTATATGCCAGGTAGGTACTAAGTGTTTTAAATACTTTAGTCAACTTTCACAGGAACTTTTTGAGGTGGCTACTGTTATTTTCCCTACTTTATAGATTAGGCAAATTGAGGCATAAGGATATTGAGTAACTTTCTCAGGGGATGGTACTCAAACTGAGTCCATCCGATGTCAGAATGAGATGATGCCCGCAAAGCACTCAGCACAGCAGCTGCGTGCCTGCGGTGATCTTTTCACACCAGGGAGTCTTCATGCCACCTCCCCATCTGTGCCATTCAGCAGTTTCAACTCCCAGCTACCTTATGCTCCAATCATGCAATGCATTTTTCCTGAAAAATTGGGAAGGGAGTAAACAAGCATAATCTGTAAAGTATCTTACTCTTTCTGAAGTTAATCACTACCCAACTGATCGCCTCAAGGAAGAACTATTTTCCTGGAACATTTCCAAACCTGCCATCTTCCAAGAAAATAAAAATTCATCTCAGCACTGGAGTCAGGCTTGACCACGTGTACACATCCTTGAGAGTGTAATTTAAACAACAACCGGAAAAGTGTCCTTGTATTAAATACTGAAGATACTGCCAAAGAAAAGAAAATGGTACATCAAAGTGAGTTTCCAAACATGAACAAATTTAGCAGCGATTCTGAGCAGAGCAGGTACTGGATATGAGGCATACAGCTACATTGACACTAACAAAGTCCCATTCTTGTTCTGAATTCCTGTTTTGAGCAGAGCAAGCCAGCTAGCTTTCAGAGGTCACACCCATGCATGGAATATAACAAATCCCAACAGACAGGCTTTCTGTTTTTTTCTCCTAAACACATAACAATTTCCACATCCCACTTTATCTTAGACCCTTCGACTCTGAACACGGGGGTGCTGACATAAAGATATAATTTTCTTAAATCCCCCTGAAGTAATCATTTCATTTGTGATAAAATTACAGTACCATATTCCCACCCTGGGTCCTTTATTTTATGCTGTAGGCTCAAGAGAGGCCAGATCACAGGCATTCAAGAACAGAAAACTTGGATGTGAAATCAATAATACTTTATTTTGCCCCTTCTTTAATGGTCGCAATTGGGTTCCTGGCCCATCCTTAATTCCACCTGCCCACACTGCAATTCTCTCCTGTATCCTGTTTACGCAATCAGGCCCAGTTCCCTCATCTACCAAGAGACTGCTCACTGTTGGGTGCTCCAAGCTAGACAGTGAAAGACAATATTCGGTCACTTTGAAAAGTCATAGAGTTTCCCCTCCATGAAGACAGGGGACAGGACTAAGAATCCTAACTTTCGAAACGCGTGCAGGGAAAGCTCTACATTTTAAAGCCCCCAGAGAAGAAATGAAGGGGAAGATAGAAACGTCTGAGAAGAGAGTGGAATTCCATTTACCCAAATTCTCGCCTCATTATGATTTTAAATTGGATCCCAGCAATGTTTGGAAAGCCAAAAAAGTAAACATGACCCTGCCTGGTGTGGCTCACCTGATTGAGTGTCATCCCCAAAAGCGAAAGGTCACCAGTTTGACTCCCAGTCAGGGCACATGCCTTCACTGAGGGCCCAGTCCCCAGGTGGGGTGCACGCTAGACACAATCGATAAATGTTTCTTTCTCATATTGATGTTTCTCTCCCTCTCTTTCTCCCTCCTTTCCCTATCTCTAAAAATAAATAAATAAAAGCTTTAAAAAAAAGAAGTAAACATGAACCAAATGTTATATATATTGAATGATATTTTATATAATTTATAATATAATAATATACATTTATGTAATTTATGTTGTAACTATATTATAAAATATATGTAATAAAATTAATTACATAATACGTGTATATATGAGGTCTGTCCAGAAGGTATCCAGCCATATACTATGAAAAATAGAGACATTTATTGAAGAAGATACAAGTTACAAGAAACACTGTATATAGGACAATGACACCTCGCTCCCCTTCACACTAGGCACCTTGGGACCTCACATGCTCTCCCAATCGCCATCAGCTTCCCCATCATATTTTCCTGAATTTCATCAATGGTGTGAAATCTCTTCCCTTCCAAAGGTGATTTTAGTTTTGGGAAAAGCCAGAAGTCACAGGGCACCAAATCTATGCTGTAGAAGGGCTGAGTCAGGATGATCTGATGTTTCACCAAGAGACATGATCTATGAGCGAGCGCATTGTCATGATGAAGCTGCCAATCACTCGTTGCGCATATCTGCAGACTTCTGAATCATACGAATAGTTTCCACAGAGGAATGTTCAAGCTTAACACAAAATCTGATGCAGATTCATTGCTCTACTCGCTCAGTCATTTTGAATGCAACAGCCACACAGTACACATGCTCACTCAGCAGCATCTACTGCCCCCACTGACTAGTACAGTGAAGTCTTCATTGCTCTGGCATGTGCATTCCAGTCCACTCTCCTTGGCTGCCCAGTTATATCAGTGTTGTGCAAACCGTTCTTGTTACATTAAAAATGGCTGGACTTTTTCTGGACAGACCTCATACACATTTACATATTTATGTATATATACATATAATTGAGATGTAGCAAACACTGTCACACTATAAAAACACTCTCTAACCCTCAAATGGGGGTGGGGAGTGTAAGATATTCCAAGCTGGATCAATCACTCCATTGCTCAACTCTCATTTCCTTCTTTCTCCTAACTTCTTCGTCACCCTCTCTAGAGGTGTAGATAGATGCATTCAGTTACTCAAAAGAGCCACTAGCATGTTAGTACATCTGCAAAAAGTTAGTCTAATGGAAGCAGGGACAGGCAGAGATGTTCCTTGGCTTCCAAGTTGGCCAATAATGAGACACTCCTGTACAGTTATGCACTGATGATTTTTCCAATGGCTAGTCTTTATTTAAAATTCTCACACTCTTATTTACTGTAAGATTTAAACCCATATATTTTTTAAATGTACACGTTCTCCCCACCCCTGGGGGAGCACTGGTATTATTTGGTTTCCTCCTTCTCATTTTATGTTCAGGGATGTTTTGGTTCTTTTCATGGACTTTATAGCAAACAGCCTGGTTGGCCTGCCCTCTTCCAATAAGACTTTGGGACTCTGAAAGGGTTGTTTGGGGAGGCAAAAGTGGGGCTGGTCTAAACAGCATAGTAGACATCTGGTGCTATGTCTGCCCAGCATTCATTCCTGCTTCTTCAGGTAAGGGTTTGCTGATATTCCTTTGGGGAGATGCTCATCCTCCACTCTCAGTTCATGTGGCCAATAGGGCATGTGTCCTGGAACTGGCACAGTAACTGGTTCAGAGAAGGACATGTGACCCCAACCAAGCGGAGAGTCGGGATGTTGCATGAACCCAAAGGAAAAGGGAAGTCTCTTTCCATGAGGTTTGTTAAGCTGGTAAAAGGGAAACTACAGCTCCATTTCTTGCCATCACATGAGAAGAGAATGAAGCCGCAGGGAGGGAGACAGAGCCAGAAAAGAAAAAGACTCCGAAGGACATGATTTCATAACTTATGTAGCCAAGCCTAAAGGCAGATATGCCCCTGAATTTCAGTTACGTGAGCGGATACCTCCCCTTTTTGTTTAAGCCCATCTGAGGTGGATTTTCTGCTTCTCAAAACTGAAAAAGTCCAGATTTATGAAAGCAGATTCCATCATCAGCCTTCCCTTCAATAACAGTAACAAAAAAAAAGTTACCCTGAGATTAGGAAATGGGGTCTTTCTCTAAAGATGGTTATGGTCCATCTCTGGATGTGGAATACTCTAATTAGGAAGAAAATTAAGACCCATTTGAACTAAATTTATTAATGGAAAGAGTATTCAATCCTTCAGCAGGTATTTATTGAGCACCAATACATGCTAGACAAATCAATGTGCCAGGCACTGGGACAAGACTCTGAAGAAGAGGCATTGTCTGCCTCCAGGTGCTCACATCCCAGTGGAGGAGAGCCAGGAATAAACAAGTACTATGTTACATGGTGACATTATGTTTTGGAGAAAAATAAAGTAGGGTGAGGGGCGTAGAGAATGAAGGATGTGTTGATAGGAGAGACCTCTCATCTGAACAGGGAGCAGGAGAGGGTGCTCACCACCTGTGGTGTGAGCAGCTCTGAGGGAAAGGTGCTCCCAGCAGAACACAGGGCAAATGCAAGAGCTCTGGGGTGGGCATGTGCAGAGCAGGGCCAAGGAACAGCTAGGAGGCTAGTGCAGCTGGGACCAAGTGAGGTAAAATCGGGGTTAAAAAGGAGGCGAGATCATACAGGGCCCACTAGGAATTTTAGGAACTTTATAGTGACTCTGAGTAAGGTGGCAGCCATTGAAGGATGTTCGAAAAGAGAAGACATGTGATCTGATATCACTTAAAGTTTCGCTCTAGTTGTTGTATAGAAAATAGGTAGGAATTGGGGCAACAGGCAGAAGCTGAGAGACAGTGTCCCCGGGCAACTGTATACATGCCTTTAGAGGCAGATAATATAAAATCTGTGAATCCAGATGGTCTGTTAGAAGCCTACTATATTGCTCCAAAGTGAAAACCTGAGTAATGAAAAATACTTCCCAAATATACCTGGAGATAAAGAGTTCAAAACTGTAGACTATGAAGAATTCTTTTCGACCCTCCTAGTTCTAGATCAGTGGTTCTTAATCAAGGGCCATTTTGCCCCCCCACCCCCAGGAGACATCTGGCAATGTCTGGAGAACTTTTTGATTGTCACAAGTGGTTCGGGGTGGTGGAGGGAGAAAGGGAAGAAAGTGCTACCGACATCTGTGGATGGAGGCCAGGGAGGCTACCGAACATCTACAATGCACCAGACGGCCCTGCAACAAGGAGCTATCCAGCCTCAGGTATCCCCAGCACCAAGGCCGAAAAACCCTTGTCTAGAGCACGTAAACGCTTGTTGTTCTCAGTTTCTCTGTTAGTGACTCTCAAATTTGCAATAAATACGAAATCCGAAAAGTACAGTCTGAGTTTGATTATTTTCCTCTTTGGCTAAATTATCTGAAAGGCAAACACTGGAGTTACTCTTTTACATTTAAAAACAACTTCTTGAGAAAATTAAAATAAAAAGTGGCCTACGCTCTCAAATAGATCATTAGAGGGAAAATGACATAAGAATATTCCTAAAGTTGCAATAAGAAGAAGACTTCAGTTTTTTTTTAATATGAAAATGTCCTTCCAGGGAAACAGAAGTACCTGGCACAGATCTTGCTTTGGGGAGGAAAATGCCTTTGAAAACCCAACTAGTTGTATAATTAAGTGATAATGAATGCAGAGCTGTACTTTGTATTCCATTCCAGCACATTGGAGTTGAATCTGAGCTTGAAAAGCTAAATCCCTCAATGCTTTGGCCCCTCATCAGTGAAGTGCAAATCAAGGCCTTCACTGCTCCAGAAGGGGTGGTTCCAAAAAAAAGTGTGAACTACAAATATTATGTTTTCAAACTGCCTGCTTTCTAATGATATGCTAAGTTGTATATGCAAACTGTATTTAATAAAAAGAAATGTTCCCTTGGATAAAAAGAAAGTAAACTATCAAGTGGTGTTTTATGCACAATGGAATGATATTCTTTTTTTTAAAAAAAAAGAAGAAAAGAGCTATTTCCATTTTATCTGGTAAATAAAAATGCTTTCTGGATTTTTAGCTCACTGCTGATTTCATTTAGAGAGAGACTAAAAATATGTTATACTGGTGCTGTAGTTAACATCACGTATGATGAAGCTGTGTGGCAGTATGCACGTGTGTTGGATTGAGCTTTCTGCTCGGTTATAGAGATATAATCAATATGTTACAGTTCCTTCTTGAAAACTTGCTTTAACAAAAGTTGGAAAAATTCTTTTTTTAATATATAATCTTTATTATATTTTTCCATTACCATTTAGTCTCATATCGCCCTCTCCCCAGCAATCACCGCATGCCCGTGAGTCCTTTTTCTTTTTTGCCCAATCCCTCCACCCCCTTCGGAAAAATTCTTTAAAAATCTGCAACAAAATCTTCACAGAGAACCTGAACGCATAACAAATTCATAACTTGATGAACTATTTAATATTTTCTCGTTATAATGAAAAGATATAATATTACCAGCCTGTGAACAGGCAATCATTCAAAGAAGCCACTATCATTTGATGTTTTTCTCTTGATGTTTAAGAACAAACAGAAAGTTAGAAGAGATGAAAATTTTATTGTTTCTATGAAATTGGCATTTTCTCAAAGAGGGACTAAAACCAAAATCCACATACAAAGAATTTAAGAGGTAAGCCTGATGGGGAGCAAAATTGGCCATCAAAGATATGTTCAAGTTCCAGTAGCATTTTTATAAATAGATTGGCTTTAATGGTCTGAAGAAAAAGAGGGCTCTACAAATGACAAAAGCAGCAAGAAAACATACTTATCAGTTTAACACCAACTGATACCTGCAGATTTAATAGAGAGGACAGGTTCTTGCTTAGCCTTGACCGCAGGCACAGTTCGTGGTGCAATAAAGCCTTGGAAGAGAACCAGCCACAGGTCTATTAAAAGGACCAGCAAGGAAGACCAAGACAGCAGTCAAACAAGGCTGCACAGACCAAGCCATCCAATCAGTCCATTTCCTACACAATGATGACACAATAACAGAAGGAAAACACTTGGACAAGCCAGGTTGGTGACAGAGTAAGACAGATCCAGCGTATATTTCTCCTTTCTATTGT
Organism: Glossophaga mutica; assembly: GCA_039655065.1. Taxonomy (NCBI): domain Eukaryota; kingdom Metazoa; phylum Chordata; class Mammalia; order Chiroptera; family Phyllostomidae; genus Glossophaga; species Glossophaga mutica. The sequence continues at coordinate 14,421,549 of CM077304.1, read as the reverse complement.
AAATGGACATACATCCAAGTCTATCTGCCTGAGAACTTCCTGGTGAGACAAGCAAAAAGCCTTTTCTGCTGGCACTGGTCTAACCATTGTAATTAATCATGAAATTGCATACCCTCATCGCCCCACCTCCCCTGCAAGTCAACACCCTGACACCAACAAAACTACGGATTGGGAAGTTTGCAGCCTGCAGCTGAGTGGGGCTCACCCAAGAGATTTTGGTAGAAGTAGTCAAGGCCATAGCACTGAGAGCAAGTGGGAAGGAGGACTTTGGGATGTCTTTGCAGGTGCCAAACATGAAATGTACTCTGCGTTCAAGGGTGGCGTGATCCAGCTGATGGATGACCCACAAATCAGATAGACAATTTCAGTTGAGTGGTTGGAGAGTTTCATGAACTGAAACTTCTTTTCTGATATTTTCTGATTAAAAGATACCCAAGAGACAGCCCAGTGCTACAAGAGAGGCTGGCCTTTGGGCATATCTTGAGCTATGCTTTGGGTTATTAATTTTTAATGAGAATGTCTTTTCTCTCGAACTGAATTATATGATTCTTATCTTTCTCTTGTCCCAGACAGTTAGCTTTTAAAGACAGACTTAAGCAAGTCCCTGCTTAGAGGAAAGAATAGACTCATAGAAGACATCTTCAAGATTTGAAAAAAAATCATTGAAAACAACTTTAAATAGTTTCATCTGAAAGAGGATGTAAATTATTGGCATATTTGTGGATCGTATCTCTATATTTTTCCCTTTATTTATCATGAGTCAAAAAGAAAAAAAAAAAAAATTTGAGCAGTATTCAAAAGGCAGTAGAAACATTTTAATGCCATTGAAGGCTCGGCAGAAGTGGAAACGCTTCTGCCAGGATATAAGGGTTAAAGAAATTGTAAATCATGAGAAAGATGCACAGATGTTACTTTGAACTCCAAGCCATAAATTGGCTCCCGGGCCCTCCACAAGCTGATGCTGTATCAGTCAGAGTCCTTGGTGGCAAATAATAGAATCTACTTTATCCAGCTCAAGCAGAATAGGAATTTATTAAAATTAAATAAAGAAGCTCATAGAATCTTAGAAGGGGAAGAGAAGCTAGACTTGAAGGGCATCTGACTAGGAGTTCTAGCCATCCCATGGGGTTTTCAAGCAAAATGTCACTGGCACCTCTGCTCGGCAGCTCCTGCTTGGGACCAGACACCAGAAATTGCCGCTGCTGCCCCAGATGAAGTGGACGTGGTTGCCCCACCACACCCAGAAGTCTGACTCTCCCCTGTGTGGGGCCAACGCATCCCAGTGCTTTTTTCTAACTCAAGTCTCATATGGGCGGGTCCCATTGGAAAAAACTGTCACACATGGCCATCCCATGTGCAGGAGAGTCCAGGGACGTGAGATTCTTACCTTCCAACTTGAACAGAACTTGTAAGGTGAGAAACCATCGAAATACAGATGTTCGAAGATGGTGAGGAGCCACAAAAGACACAAGGCCAAAAGGAACCCCATCTCCCTTTCTTGTCCATAGTTCCTTTCCCCAAGCCCTCTATTCTAAGCAGCCCGATCTCTTTATTTTTCCTGTGCATCCTATATTCCAGCTTTACAATGTGAGGCCTGTTATAGTAGCTTACTCAAGATCACACAACTACTAAGAAGTAAAAAATCTGAATTTGAACCCAACACTGCCTTGAGATCCAGAATCTACATCTCAGGCATGTGCTGAGAATAGATTTAAAGTTTATCATTCACCTTGTCCCCAAGCATCAAGTTCTCTGTTTTAGGTACTTAGTAACATGAACTAAGATAGTAATTTAATTCATTTCAACAGTTACAGTTTTTTTTTTAATTTTTATTGATTTTTTAGAGAAAGAGAGGAGGAAAGAGAGAAACATTGATTTGTTGTTCATTGGTTGTTTCTTGTATGTGCCCTGACCCTGGATCAAACCCGCAACCTTGGCCTATTGGGATGATGCTCTAACCAACTGAGCTACCTGACCAGGGCTCAACAGTTATGTTGTCTGTGTTTTTTTAAGATTTTATTTATTTATTTTTAGCAAGAGGGGAAGGGAATGAGAAGGATACATTCATCAGTTGCCTCTCACACACACACCACCACCACTGGGGACCTGGCTTGTACCCTGGGCATGTGCCCTGGCTGGGAATAGAACCGGTGACCTTTTGGTTCACAGGCTGGCACTCAATCCACTGAGCCACACCAGGCAGGGCTCAACAGTTACGTTTTTAATGCTTGGAAGGGAGTCTTAGTTAAGCCAGTTAGAACTTATGTAATATTAGGCAAAGTACTTACTTAAGAGTCTGTTTCTTCATCCACAAAGTGGGAATGATGAGTATCTCACAGAGTTGATGTGATGACATTTTTGGAAACGAGGCACAAGCCTGGACTAGACTAGATACACAATAAGTATCAGGTCCACACATAAAGGAAGGAGCACAGGATCAGGCCTTATGCTTTAATAGAGTAAGGGGCTTCCTAACTGTGTAATTTCTAAGGTCTCAGGAAGCCCTCCCAGCCCTCAGCCAGCCTGAAACACACACACACACACACCCACGCCCCTGCTCACTGATGACTGAAGTCAGGAGATGACGGGACCCATCTAAAATAAATGAAACTGACAAGATCATGGATTGAACAACCTGCAGTGAGGTGAAAGTGATGATTATGAGGTCCCGTTCTGAGAGCAGATTTATGGGAGAGGAGTGAAGAAGACAAAGGGCACTGGACTGTCTGGTGGTGGCGGGAGATGGGTACCAAAGAAGGCTGACCCTAAAGGTAAAAAGGGATGAGGTGGCTGCTGCAGTGGCCAGACATTGCTCAAAGTGACAAGCAACGAGCTCCATTTGACCAAGGTGGAGAGTGAGCAGTGAATATAAATGACCTGCAAGACCCAGGAGAGGGATCCCAGGAGACTGGAAAACCGTGATGTCTGATGAGGCTGTATCACCTTATAAGAGGAACAAAATATCCACAACTCTTGGGCATAGGCTGTGCCACGTAGCGGGTGTGGGGTCACAGAGGAGATTTCACTGTCTTTGGACCTCAGGGGCAGAGGGTTGAGTTCATCACCTCTGGCCTATGAAAGATCTCTCCTATGTGTAAACCCTGATTTCCTACATATTACCATACAATGCACCCTCCTCAAGAATAACTCCATTTTTTTATGATCGAAAGCAAAACAAACCAAAAAAACCTAACTAAAATAATTGGGACCTGAGCCAGGTACCCTTGAGAGAAAGAACGGAAATGCCAGGACTTCATGGGTGTGCCCAACCGCACATACTTTTTCACCTTTCTCTGTCTTGTGTCCATGCCCATCATCCCATCACTAGCTGGTAGACTCCTAGTCATCCTTCAAGACCCAGCTTAATTATTGATTGCCTTCTGTGTGAATCCTTCCTCCCAGGACTACACACAGGATAAGTCACCCCTTTCCCCGTGAGAAGCTTTTGTGCTTCCATCTACTACAGTGTTCTCCTGTCTCCCGTACTAGGCAGAAAAATCCTCCCTTCGTTGTCTTGTCATGCTTCTCCTTGTGCTATAGGTTGTAGGCTATGGCATGCCCAGTGCTCCGTTAAACCTTCTAGCTCAGCAGCAAACACAATGTATGGTACACAGACCCTGCTCCACAAATGTTGATGAAGTGTCCAACAATGACCTTGGTTATAGTTCCCCCTTGGCTGTGCTCCATCTCACTATTTGAGCACCTCTTGCATTCCACTTCCCATTTTGTTGGGTCACCTTTTTGACCCAGCCCTTGCTATGGCACCAGCTGTGCCCAGGAATCATCTGGCAATCTTGTACCTCCACTGTACTCACATCTCTCACATTTCTCCAACATAGCCCCATCCAGCCATGAGCAAACTCAGAAGGAAAAGGAAGTAAACACTCCATGGGACAACCCTTGACCGCTCTTTCATATCTCAGGGGGCAATTTTAAAAGGTTCCCTAGGAGATTGTGTTCCAGTTGCTGTCATCAGTAACCAGCTAATAATATACCCTTCAACTAACTGGCTTTCACTCCTCCTCAGTTCCATTCTGTTTAGCCACTACACCGTACATGCCTTGAAATTACTTCTCGAAACACACAAGCCCTCTTCTCAGGCTCTGATAAGATTCAAGTTCACAATGGTTTTCATTGAAAAGCTAAGAAGGGGACAAAATATCCATAAAGATTACTCTTCTAGCTTCAACAGGTCAGCTTGGACTCCCAACAAGTCTCATTGTTAGAAAGATTATGAAAGGAGACAGCACCTAGCATGTTCTTGTGGCTAGAAAAACACAAACCTATCCCAGAGAGCATGACAGTACCAATTTTGTAAGATGTTAGCCTGAAAGACCATCTTTGTGTAGGGAGGCCATCTCGGGCATCTAACTTGGCATGGTATCCATAGCAAGATAAATGAATCCTCTCTTCTAAAGATGGCCCACCTATGGTTAGAGCTTGATCCTTTCAGGTCACAGCCCCCAACCTCTTGGAGGTCTGTGTGGCTTTTGCAAGAGCCCCTAATAATTTACATAAGCACTGTGCCTTGTCTGCAGAGAGAATAGATGTCTCATATGGCTACCCGGGTATGTAGATGTGTTATGATTAATGTGATAGAAATTCATTCAAGAATGTTACTGATTTCAGCCGGTATATATTTTCTCTTCTAATAATACATATCCTTACCATGGTTATCTGCAAATTACTTTAACATCATAAAGGAATGTCCACATTCCAAGAGTTTGACAACTCCGTGTTTTAAGTGATGTTAATATAAAATAGTAGCTTCTCTACATTGAGTGCCTATATGTATTATCCTAAACCTCTTAATAATCTGCAAGAAAGTATTATTTGTCTCATTTTAAAGGTAACAGAATAGATTCAGAATGTGTCAGGGGCTTGCTTAAGGCCACAGATACAGTAAGTGACAAAGCTAAGATCAAAACCCAGACCTATGAGACCTCATTGTCACCATCACTCATTCATTCATCCACTCATTGAACAGGCATGTTGGGGACATGGTACGTGCTGTCCACTTTGGGTGAACACAGTCCTTGCCTAACCCCTGCTCCACCAAACATTTCCCCTCTGCCAATTTAATTCAATTATTCTGTCTTTCTGTTCAGCTCAAGCAGGTTTAAAGTGTAACAGAACCTGACCTTCTCTCGTAACTTATTTTCACAACCCCTAAGCCCCATCTTGCCTATCCTTTTTCAAGGATTTCTTGCTCTTTTATCATCTGTTTGTTTTCTGGCCTTTTTCTGCACAGCTACAAAGAAAGATGAAGTGACTTGAGTGACTTGAGTCTCTCCTGTCACCCCAGTTTCTTCCTTTTGCCTGGGAGGAGAGCTTAGGTCTACAGGGAGGAATCAAAAACAGGGCCCCATCATGCTTCGTGGGCACACAGCGGGGTCAAGCACGAAGTGGATGCTTGCCTTTTCCAGATGTGCCCTTTCAGTTTCAAAACCAGGGAGGCATGTTTCTGTCACCCATTCACACTAAGTGACAGCTAAGCCAGGGCAACTTCTCCCTTAAAATGCCACCAGTGAACAAGCCCAGAAAACCCAGGCAGCCATCAGCCCTCCCACTTATCAGAATGACTGTCAGCCCAATAACACTGTAAGACTGGACCACATCAGTTTTGATTTATTTGAAATGTATGATTTGCTAAGTAGCTTTATCTGCCACCATGGCCTTGGCTGTTCCCTGACAGGGTGTCTCGTGATGAATGGCTGGCTGCTCAGAGGCAGAAAGAACAGTAGTACTGTTTCCAGATCCATCAACAGACAGGATGTGGGTGAACACAGTGTGAAGACAATCAACAGGACATCTCCAGGAAACACTTTCAGGGACACCTGGGGTGTCACAGTTTCAAGGGAAGATCAGCATCACAAGATCTGGATCTGGTTTTGACCAGAATTGCTTTCTCTCGAGCCCAAGGGATGTTAATCACAAAGTACACCTGGCCCAGCTGCAAAATTAACTATTAGACCCTTTAGATGGAATTCTCAAGTCATACGCAGTGTAGCAAATGCTCTTTAACCCAGCAACTCAGCTCCTCTAGGAATTCATCTTAATGCATGCAAAGATCTGGCATCAAAGTTATTCATCACAGTGCGATGATGGTGATGAGGATGATGATGATGACAACAATGACAGATCAACTCAGCACACTGGCCTACGGACTTTGTGTCTATGAACTCAGTCTAGTTTCATAGCAACCCTATCAGATAGGTGCTGTTAGTGTTTCCGCTTTACAAATGAGAAAAACAAACATCGAGTGATTAAACGATTTCTCAAAATCACACAGCCAGTGAGAGGCAGAACTGGGACTGTGGCCCTGGCAGTCTGGTGCCAGACACTGCTCTCTTAACCAGCTGTGCTACCTGCAAGAAACCAGCCACCCGGGGGTGTTTCGTCTCTCGGTTATGCAGAACTTTCAGTCGTGTATCTTTTAATCGTCAACAAAATTACGAAGTTACCTTCAAGAAGAAAGACAATCCTCCGGCAGAATAAAACAGGTTTGCTTAAAAAAAACAAACAAACAAACATATGTACGTTACTCTGGCTTCCTGGCTTACAACAGGCACCTTCTTGCTGTCCTCACAAGGTGGGAGGAGAGATCATCTCTCTCATGTTTCTCCTTATAGCAGCACTAATCCCATTCATAAGGGCTCCACCTCGTGACCTAGTTACCATCCAAAGGCTCCATCTCCTAGTACCATCGCATTGGGGGTTAGGACTTTAATAGGTGAATTTTATGGGAATACAACATTCAGTGCACAGCACCAAGACTCAGAGAAGATAAGAAACATGTTCAAAGCTACACAATGAGTGGTAAAGCCAAAGTCCAAAAATTTTGGACTGAAATCTTTTTTCTACCATTCAATATTTTCAAAAGATTCTGAGAGTAAGTACCTTTAAAAAAGCACCAGTGCAAACTGAATTTAATATTTTTCCCCATGATCTTATAAAAACAAAGAAATGCCCCTCCGCCAAGCACCTAAGAGCTTTCATGAAGGACAGATCTAAACAGAGATGATTCCTGTCCCTTACATACGTCTTGTTCAAATAATCCAAGAATCCCAATGAAAAGTAGCTCGAGACTCCAACCTTTGTACTCAGCATTTCACTCTTCTCTTCACCACTATTAATAGCCACAAGGGTTAAGTTCTAGTGGATGTCCTATGATTTGTTCTGATAAGCCAGGGTATAACCCCAAGGCAGATTTCTTCAGAACATAGGAGCTGAAATGCTATGCTGCGGTAGCCCAGGGTTGGAGCGCTTCACCGCTAACAGCTTTCACAATTCATGAACGATTTCCACCACGCCTCAGCTCCTTCTCCATTCTCAGGATCCTGGTTGCCAGGCGAACGCCCGATTTTGAACAATACTACCTCATAAACAGACTGTGCTGAGTTAGCACAAAACCCACAGGTCTGGGCTGGCAGCAGGAGATAGCCAGGGGTTAGGGGATTTGAGAATCTGAGCTCTACAGACATTGGGTTTCTCTGGCATGAGCTAGAGAGTATGAGTTCTGTTCTTCAGAATCCTGGCAGCTGCAGTAAATGCATTTCCACTGATCTTTTCAGTCTGCAATTGGCAGAAATCTAATTCCTTTTATGATGTGTGGCTCTTCCAATGGTGAGGCAAAATCAACCCTTCACTTGGGCATTGAACTCCCATCTTTTTTAAGCTTCTTGTTTGTCCCCCTCTGAAAAGTTGTTTTCAAAATGTCCCTTTATGGGCACCCTTCTTCATCATACTTCCTTAGGTAGCAGTACCCCTCTGACACTGTCAAAACTGTCCCCAGAGAGCCAGAGAATAGCCCTTAGGAACGTATTTCTTACAACTGCTTTTAGTTTTTGCTTCGATCAACAGGCTTAGGGAACGAGTTATTTAAAATGTTTTACTGACTTGAGGCTTTAGAAACACAAACACATCTTGTCTTTATACTCATGGAACCAGTGGAGAAACTGAAAATAATAAAGCCCCAAATGGAAAAAATTCAACTAAATCCTTGTTCAAAGATTCCTCCGAAAAGAGCAAAGGAACCACCCCAGGAAACCCACGTCTTCGGGGTGTCTTTGTGGAGTTTTCCTGGAGGCCGAGGCCCTTCTCCTCTGGCATCTGAACTGTCACTGGCACATGGAGCCCGGCTGACTTTGGAGGAGCGCACACAGGGTCGTTTGGTATTCCGCAAAGGCAGTGGCCTGTGTTGGGGGGCCGCAGCGTGCTGGCGACTCGGAGGCCTGCCGGGCTTTCGCTCTCTGCGGATTGCCCTGCCTCCCAGCAGGAGCTGACCCAAGCTTGGAAAAGGTTAACTAGCACAAACAGCCGTCATTTGTGACGAGTGGGAAAGCCCCATGTGTTGCCCCAGCTTCTCTTTATGAAGCATGAGGGGTGGTTTTTCTCTGTTGTTCAGACAGTTGGCACAAGGTAAGTACCCAGCATGCTTCTGCTTTAGGAACTGGGAAGGCCTGTCTCCAGGCAAGTGTTCCGGAGGCCAGCAAAGGAAGCCATCGGAAACCTTCCTATTTCTGCACTGGGGGAGGTGAGGGGTGAAAGGGGAGGGAGAGAAGTTGGGGTGGGGTGCGGGTCGGGGCAGAATAGCTCTTCAGTGTGCGCTGAATAAATGCGTTCACCTCGACCTAATCAGTTCAAATGCTCTATTTTCAGACCCCATCTGCTTATCTCATGGGAAGTTTGGGGAACAGTTCCCGTCCTATTGTGAGTCCATCATTTTGCAAATCTATTCCCGTCAGGGCTCTCATTATAACAGATGTCAGCGGAGGAATCTGAGCTTGAGGGGCGGCGGAGGGGGGGGCGGCGGAGGGGGGGGCCGCCAACCATGAAAAGGAGAGGCAGAGGCAACAAGCTACACACACAAAACCGTGGCCCCCGCCGCAAGCGTAAACAGGCGTGTTTGTCACAATATTTTCCCACATCGCCAAGCGATTCCAGGGGACTTATTTCAAAAAGAAAAGGGGTAAAAATCACTGTCACAGTAAAGAGGCAGAACCCTTCAGGTTCCTCTCCTCCACGCTGAAAGATTTGTAACCTATTCCTAAAATTGTCTTTCCCTGCAACAAAAATTAACATCTGTCTGTTCCTGACAAGAGAGTTTCCGGCTGTCATTGAAAATGGGGCACTGGCTTACTTTTAGTCTGGACAGCAGTGTAAAGTTTTTCCATTATTATTATTACTATTCTTTTTTAAATAAGCCCTGCCTCATCCAGCTTGCAAGCAACACAGGACCTAAAATTCTGCACCTTGTAGGAAGGACAGCACCATTTCTTGCCAGCTCTACCCTGTGGTCAGAACATAAGGCTAACCCACAAGGGCCGTCTGGAACAGTAAGACAAGGGCTGCTCACCAAGGGGTGCGGTTGGTCTAAACTGGGTTTTCTCTTGTCATAGGAAAGCAAAGAGTTAGGTTTCAGAACTAGAAATAGTGGGAACCCTGGATTTTCTCCCAGCTCATGATTTTGGTGGCTTGAGTGGCAAGTCCATATTTTAGGTAAAAGAATATTAACCTGAGAACTGTTAACAACTAGCATTCATCAAAACATTAATTCCTGGAACCTGAGAGGCTTCCCTGAATTCCCTCCCGATATCAAAGCCCATCAGCAATCTCGTCTGAAGATTAAAGACCTAGCCATAACTGCAAATGGGAGCTTCCCTTCTTCACTGAAAGAAAAATCTCTAAAAGAGCATGCTGGTTCTTTCAAGTTTTGTTTTAACTTCAACTTGAAGAGCTGTATTATGAGGCATTGTGGGATTAAAGTTTTGCCATAACTGATGTTTGGTTGGTTTGTTTTTCCATTTTCAAGATGAGACAATTAGGGCAGACCCCAGTATTATGGCATATCTGTGAAGCGTTACCCACTTGTCTCATAAACACACCTTAAACAAGAGTCAGTTGGGCACTGGACTTATTGGGTGATCACTTTGTAAGTTATATAATCACTAATCACTATGTTGTACACCTAAAGCTAATAAAATACTGTATGTCAACTGTAATTGAAAAACTTTTCAAATACATACATTGTTTAAAAATTAAAAAGAATTTCTTGCTGGTATATCCTGTTCTAAGCATCACAGAAACTCAACTTTCATGACAACACGGCACCCAGAAAAATGTTAGTATTCCCATTTTATAGTAGCGGAAAGTGAGCCCCTCAAAGAGCTAAGGTTAAAACTGCATCTTCCAACCCTAACACTCAGAGACTTTCCACCCTATGAATAAAAAGCCCCATTGATTTTCACACACATCTGCATCATGGAATTCCATACAACCACCAAAAAAAAAAAAAAAAAAAAAACAGGAAAGAGCAGAATATTTGTTAAGATGAGAAAAGTTTTGCAATACCTGAAGTAGGAAAATGCCAGATCCCAAAGTGTGTATAGCATGATAATAATTCATGTTATAAATGGATTCATTTATATGCCTAGATCAAAAACAATTACAAAAATAATCAATGCGATTGTCAATGAATGTTGAGAATTTCACTTTTTCGATGATTCCTTTGTACTTAAAACATTTCATACCATAAATTTGTAAAATAGTATTTTGACCATCGGAAAAATAAAACAAAATATTTGATTGACAGTCCTTTATGACAAATAATGTTCTAAATGAAAGAAAATGTAACAAGAAAGGAAAACAACTCTATTTTATTCTATTTAATTCTCTACGAACTCCTGACACAGGGACGTGGAATGCTCTTGACTTTCAGATCTCTGACCTCCGCAGCAAAATCAAACATTGTCATCTGCCACTTGAATGATGTGCTTATTGAATTATCATTAGGATATGTGACCTACTAACTGCGACAGACGCAGAGACATGCAGACAACCGCCGCAACCATTACTGTCGCATCTAGGCTTGCCCGCCTCCTCTCACAATGGGCGAGACACAGCACTGGGTCTTCAAAGAGGTCACATCAAACCGCGCTTGCCCCACAGGCAAGGTGAAGTGCGGATCACGGGGACAACGGGGAATTGTGTGTCTGCTGGCACGACTGGAACCACTGCCAATCACACAAAAGCTCAGCCTTCAGTTCAGCCCTTGACAGGATGTGACTCCTTTTGGTCTGACTCGGTCAACACAGTGAGCTCCTGGATATTTTCTGGCTGCATTTCATAACATAATGATGTAAATGAATATTTAGCCTTGAAGATTAACTTTGAGCCACAATGCTGGTTATGTCCTCTAACTCAATAATTACTGGACTGATTAAATACTATGGTGATTTGTCATTGCTGAAAACAGCAAATTCATTTTGGGGAACTTGAATTTTCTTAAATTGTCCCTTCAGCTTTCTAGTCAGGAATTTATTCTGACAGTATAAAGTTTAATATTCATAATATCCCAGAAGGCCCTTGGCTAATCTGATGTTCACCAGTTCAGTGTCTTTTGCAGCTGCTGTAGTCTTTTTCGTTGTTCTTTTCCACTGTGCTTTTGGTCCTTATGGATTTTAGTTAAGAAACTGCCTCTCCCTATCTTCCGTGAAGAAGTCCGTTGGATGACCTCAGGGCCTAGGCACAGAGTAAAGCTGGGGCCCAGGCGTAATTCAAGGAACCAAAGTGCACCCTTTGAAGCTACCTTTTGAAAGCAGCATTGCTGAGCTGAGGTTTACAGCACATAGATGAGGTTGAAAATGTGAAACTGACATTTCATAGGGCCGAAAGGTTCAAAGATCAGCCATTTGATTTTCAAGCACACAATCCTTGTCAAGCTACAGATTTTCAAATCAGAGGATCAGATCCTGATCCACTGATAATGTAGAACATGTGTTAATATTCCACCACCCTCCTTCTTAATGAATGATAACCCTGAAACACTGGCACCTTATGGGCAGAGAGATGCTCTGTGCGGAGTCGCTGCCTAGGTCTGAACGCGAGCCCGGTGCTTACTAACAGCACGGTCATAGACAAGCCTTCATTTCTCTAAACCTCAGTTCCCTTGTCAGCAAAATGGGGCCAATCTAGCACTTATTTTACAGGGTCATTGTGCAAATTAAATGAAATATATAAGTGCTTAGCCCTGTCCTTGAGCATATAGTGAGTACTCAGTGAATTTAATTCTTCAATTCAATCAGCAAAAATGTATTAAGGACCCACTCTCTGCCTTTCCAATGGTTTTGTGAGCTGTCAATTCCCTCCCATATATCCCTCACTGCTTGAAATACCTAACGTGGTTTCTGTTTTCCTGACCCAAACGTGCCGATACATGTTCGGGAGATGGGAGAAGCAAGACAGAGCGGGACAGTGTGTGGGATGAGGACATGAATGTGGCAGACTCCGGCCAGCAGAGTCTGCGTGTTGTGGCTGAAGACGAAAACAAACGCACAGGCTGCAGCAGTCCTGTGGAGAAAGGGGGAAGGTTTGGTACTCTCCTAAGATAAGAGTCCTGTGGCCACTTCTCTCACGGGGAGAGCGCCCCAACCCTGGCCCGGACGGGCTTTTATTGTTTTCCTCAGGTCTTACATCGAAGAAGGATGTACTATCTATTACATAGAATATTATTGTCTACATTTTAGGTACAATCAAGGAAATGAAAATAACATATGCAGAAGGGAAAGGCGGCGAGCTGATTAGCTCTGTCCTTGGGGAAATTCACACAGGCTTTGGAAATTACCTTGAAGATAGGCAATAAACATCTACCGTTTCAGACCAGGGTGAGGGAGTTTTAGCAAGAGCAGCCATAACAATCTGAATGCATGTTCTAGGCCTGGCTCCCACGGGAAAACCCATTTTGAGGGTCTGGCTCCTGCCCACCACTTCGCTCCTGTAGGTTTTCCACGCAGGGCTGAGTCACATTTGCCAGACCAAAACAAACCCTAACCCTACACATGAAGATGATGGAGATCAGGATCGGCCTCAGAGTTTGAGTGAGGAGATGAGCCTTAAAGAGTTGAAGGAATCCTTCCCTAACTCTGTCAGAAGAGAAGAAATCAAGGATGAGTATGACTACATCAGAGTACATCCCAAAGTTTTTTCTCTCTCAGAAGTAATAGGAATAATAACGGCTAACATTTATTAAGCCCTAATACAAGTCAATGATCTAAAGACTTGAAATGTATTAGCTCATTTAATGGTCGCCATGATGTGATAAGATAAGCAAAAGTATCATGGCCTCCATATTACAAAGGAGGGGGCTGAGGTACAGAAAGTGTGGGTGCAGAGCCAAAATTTTAACCTGGGCAGTTCACCTCCAGATAGATCTAGATACAAATACCCATACGGGTATAGGTACCCAGCGGCACAGAGTTGGATTCACATTATCCTTGGTTCTTGTTTATGTTTTATTTTAATAAGGACAAATCACCTCTCTACCCACATCCAATACACGAGCAAGGCCACTGACAAGTACATTTCCCTATGTGCCTCCCCAATTCTGTCCCTGTGCCTCTCCCTGTCTGAAACGATCATTACACTGAATCTTGTCTTCATCACACTTTTACTTTATAAAATATACTCTTAGGATGCATTTGCGTGCATATATACTAAAGTTAACTTTTATTCATTTTAATAAAAGATGACGGACTAAATCTTCTGAGACTTAGTTTTTCACTTCATACTTTATTAAACATCAGATTATGCATATTACTTGCACTTTTTAATTTTTTCATACTATTACTGACACTTTTGTCTACTTGCTCTATCAAGCACCAAGAAAGGTGTATTAAAATCTCCATGGTATGATGTTACATTTGTCACTTATTCTATGCAGTTAATTTTGGTTTTATGCATTTTGAGGGTATGTTTCCAGGTAAGTACATAGTAAGAATTTTCATATCTTTCTCATGAGTTGAACTTTTTATCATTATGTACAATAGTAACTTTCAGTATTTTTCATTGGGTTCTTTGCCTTACAGTGTAAAGTTATTCATATTACTACACAAGCTTACTTAAGATTAGCATCTGCCTGCTATATAATTTTTTATATTTCTATTTTTTCTGTATGCTGATATTTTTAATGTGTATTTTTTAAATAACATATGGCATATATTTTAAAAGCCAGTCTAACAATCTTCGTCTTCGAAATGGAATGTTTACCACTTAATTTTTTGCAATGACAAATGCATTTCGCTTTACTTCCATCACCTCATTTTGTATTTTTGGCTTGTATCACGTTTTGTGTCTAATTTTTTTCCTTTACTGCCTTCTTCTAAATTCTTGTTCTTATTCCATTGTCTCTTCTATCAATTTGGAATTTATAATCACATTTTTATTATTCTTTAGATTCCTATATAAATTCTAACATGCATAGTTAAGTTAGTAAAGTCTAAAATTAATCATATATTTTCTCTTCCCATGCAACACAAAGACCTTAAAACGCTTTAATTTAATCAGCCATTTGTCAATTTGCATGCTGTTATTGTTCTGTGTAATGAATTCTGTCTTATCACCATAAATTTTTATACAATTAATGCTTCTTTTAGACCTATCCGTATACTTACAGCTTTTCACTAATCATTCCTTCTTGCATCTAAGAACATTCCATTTGGAAACACTTTTATTATCCCTCAAATATATCCTCTTAGAATTCTCAGTAGTAAGATTCTGTTGATAGCAAACTTTCTTGGGTTTTAGTTTTCCTTACAATGCCTTTATTTTACTTTATTAGATTTTTTTGCTGAGTAACTCTAGGTTGACAGTTATTTTCTCTGAACAATCACAAAATCTATTTTATTCTGGCCTACATTGTTATATTCAGAAGTCAGTTCTATTCAATTGCCATTTTTTTACAGATTGTCTCTATTTTTCTCAGCCACCTTTTAAGATAATATCTTTCTTTAAGGATTATAAACTTTGTGAAGTTTCAAAGTCTGTATTTTTTTATTTATCAATACTTGATGGGAATGGATTAGTTCCAAAACGTGAGGATTGCTGCTTTTCATTGGTCCTAGAAAATACTTAGCCACTGAGTCTTCAAACAGTTCTTCTACCTCATACATCTCTTCTCTTCTTCTGAAATTCCAAATATTAGCCCATCTCACTGTAGCCTTATGTTTCTTATCCTTTCTTAAGTATTTCTATTTCTTTGTTTATTTGTGCTTCATTCTGGATATTTTCTTCAGGCTACTCTCAATTCATCAATTCTCTCTTCTATTATATCTAATATATAATTAAAATCCATCCATTGATGTTTTTCTCTCTTTATCTAATACCAAGATTCAAGGCAGACCATTTTCATTGCTGTTCCTAGATTAGGGGGATGGGCAGCTTTATTTTTAGTTTACCCTTACATCCTCAGCCTGTATGGATTTGTGGGGTCCCAGCTATACTTGGGGTCTCCCTTATGTTTCCCGCTTTGTGTGGAATCTAGTTTTACCACTTTTCCCCTATATAAGAGGTCATTACAATAAAAATTCAGCTTCTTTGGGGTTTCAACAAATGTCCTCAGAACGAAAGTATCTTTAGTAATCTGTTTACCTCTTTGATTCTCTTTCCTTTGAAGGGCTCATTAATGCATTTTAGGATTTTTAAAACTTTTATCCTGCATTTGAGGATTTCACTGACAGGGTAAGTCAGACCATCTTACCTCCCGTTCTTCCAGAAATCGAACACCGGCTTGTTTTAAACCAGGAATAAAAGCGGACACCACGTCTAGTGAGCATCTCAGGGTTTTTGTGAGCAATCCACGCAGGTGTTGGATATACGTGACATATGAAAAGCAAGTTGCAAATAACTATATGTAGCATAACACAATTTTTGTAAAAATAAACACTTGAAAAATTGTAAACGTGTGTGCGTGCACAGAGAAGATGTGAAGGGCTACCTACAAAACGTGGCTACTTTAGAATGAGTAGGACAGATTATGAGAAAATAAAGGGGGAAAATACTATAAAAAGTGAAAACACACAAGTCAATAAAATGTACAGCAAAATATCCTTCCAAATATGTGAAAAGGTTAATAAGTCTACGGACAAGGACTAAAAGGTAACGTGGACAAATGTCTCGATGGTTTAGGTCAGGGGTGTCAAACTCATTTCCCCCGGGGGCCACATCAGCCTTGCGGTTGCCTTCAAAGGGCCGAATGTAATTTCAGGACTGCGTAAATGTGACTCCTCCTTAACAGTTAAGCAAGAGCTCTGTGCTGCCGCTGGGTAGAAACAAGGTGCTAGGCCGGATAAAACAAGGTAGAGGGCCGAATTTGGCCCACAGGCCTTGTGTTTGACACCTGTGGTTTAGGCGTTACCTTGACCAATTATAAAATGATTAACATGATCTTGCACATATGCTTTAAATTGCCACTTAAGTAACCTTGAACTACAACAGAACTCACCGTAATCTCTTCTCTGTCCCAGACTTGGTCTTGAACAACTTCTGCCTTATTCCATACCTACATTTCATTCCATCCACAGGACCCATCTTGGCCTGCTTGTGACCTTGGAATTCTTTCATGTATTTACAATTTTTCCTTGATTCTTAGGCCCAAAGCTCAACATTGCTGAAACTTCACTATTGCTCAGGTTCTTTATCTGGGTAGGGCGCTTCCGCTACGGGAATGAGAACAACGAGTATGCGTTGAGCGCTTGCTTACCTTATGTCCGGCACTACACGGGTACGTGCTGTGCATTATTTTATTTGTACTGACAACGGCCCTGTGAGAAGAGGTCCGAAGGCTGAAAGCATCCTAGAGAAACCGAATTAGTGAGGGAGATCCGAGAAGGCATCCTGAGCCAGTGCTGATGAAGCCAAGTCCTAGAGGATAGGTTGGAGTGAAACTGGGGACCGCACACCCATGGGATTAAAGTCGGGAAACTCAGCGTGCGCTAACTCAACACTAACCTTGTCACTAGCAAAGGAATCCGTACAAATATCTGTGTGTATATTGTGTCTCAGATCTTTTTTATTTTTTACTGTTGTTTTATTACAATTGTTCCAATTTTCCCCCAGTTGCTTTCCCCTGCCTCTTCCACCCCTAAAGACCAGAACACGCATTTGCCTTTCAAGAGAAGCCAATGTTTGGAGTCCCAGTGAGCTCAAGGCTCTGGCCAAATGGCTCCCTCTGGCAGGACCCGCACCACCTCTTCCCTAAAAGGATAACAGGATCAATTCCATTTTTAAATTATCATAATTTTCTCAGTGGCTTATAGCTTTGATTTTTTTATTGTAATTCTGCTGTTTAGACAATGGATTAAACAAAATTAACAGAAAGGATATTTCAAAAAGGATAATTTCTCCTAATTAACAAAATTAGGAGAAAGGGTATTTCCTGGGGATCTTAGAGAGTCGGAGAAAATAGAACAGCCCCTCGATGGTGAGGTGGGACAAAATGACAAGGTGTTTCCAAGGAGGTCACTGTGGGACAAATGAAGAATGTTGACATTTGAAGCTGCTACAACTTCATAATTTATCATCTAAATTTTCTATGTTATCAATGTGTAGCTACTAGCCACAGAAGGTTATTTAAATTTAACCTAAATAAGATTAAAAATTAAATTCCTCCTTCTCACTAGCCATATGTCAAGAGCTCCATAGATAATTGGTAGCTAGGAGCTAGTGCATCACATAGCTCAGATACAGAAAATCTCTGCTGTGGTAGAAAATTCTATTGGACTGACCTGAGAACTATAGCTCAGGAGTGGCCCCCTTCTCTGGTGTCAGATACAATTTTCAAGGTAGGTTATGTCCATCTAAAGTTAAATGTCTTATGTGAATATTCTATCCACCTCAACCAACCTTTATTAACCACCTTCTAGTTGCAAGGGAATCCACCACTGGCGGTTGGGGGAACAGGAAAATAAATCAGACCCAGCCCCCGCCTTCAAGTTTATAACCTAGAGAGGAAGAAAGATACGTGACCCACTTTAGGAGCTGCAAGAACTCGGGAAACTTCTCCTTAAGCACAATTTCTTCCAAGGCCAGAACTGTGAAGGGTTCCACAATCCAAACTCTCTAATTTTAGTGTGGAAGTGAAGGTTTCTGGAACTTTGGGGACAATAGAATAACATTTGTGTATGTGGAAATTTAGGTCTCCAGTAGGGAATCCAAGACTGGAATTCTTTCAAAGCTTTCTCTCCTGCATCATTTTCAGGGTAAAATGGAGCCTGTTAGGTTGACATCATGTGGTTAATGGGGTTCGAAGTTGTGTGAAACTGTATCTTCACATTCCTCCAAAAAGGAATGTACATAGGCTTGTCTTGGCTATTTCCTCATTTGTAAAATGAGCAAGTTGAACTACAAGATAATCCTTTGCAATCTCAAAAAGATTATGTTTGAACAACTTATATTTTTTAATGTGAAAATATGAGAAAGAAGCAAGGTTTTACTAATCTGGTTTGACAACAGGCCCCCACCTGCACTGTGTCAGAGGGTCTGTGGTCACCTAAGGTGCTGAGGAACCTTGAGGGAGAAGCAAGAGCTGCACAGTGTGGAGGGACCTCAGCCCTTGGCCTTGAACGTGTGGTGACGTATTACAGTGGGGGACCTTGTAAGTAGATGTATGTGTGACATAAAATGGATAGTCAAAATGAACAAGCAGTTTAAAAAATTCCTGTCACATAAAAAGCAGACCGCAAAGAATGTATCTAGAGGTAAGCCACGCGGAGTTGCCAACATTTGCTCAGCTTTTGCGAAAGAAAAACAGCAATTTAATGTGGTTCAAACTAATGCTTGCAAACAACAAGGAAGTGGCCCTATTCCTGGGACCGGGCAATCGACCACGTTATAAGGCAAAAACAATAAGCAACCATCTAGTGAGACTTGACAGAAGTGAGCCCCAAGAAGGTGGAATTATCGATATCATTTGCAATACGAATACATATATCCACTATCCTTAACCGGGAACCTCACTGTAAATACACACACTGCCTTAAGATATTAGCTAATGGTAGAATGAAAATATCAAAGTGACTTATTTACTTTATCTTTACATCATCTTTTAATTCTATTTGTTGGTGTATTTTATAATGTACATGCGTCAATACAGCACGGCCGAAGGAGGGTAGACAGTCAAAACCATGTGTAGATGATGAGGATTCCTTAAAAGACAATCACAGAACCTTAGTAGCAACGCTGATTAGATGGCTTATGTTCTTCTGCCACCTAGTGGCGAAAGCACTAACTAAGAGCACGCCTTTGGGAACAGCGGAGCGGAATGGTTTGGACCAGTTCGAACTCCAAACTTCTGGGTATCCTAGGGCCCAGAGAATAGAATCTGAGTTTTCATGCGTGTCACCGCCACAACATCTGGAAAATATGATGACACAAATAAGTGTCACAGCAGGGTTCTACAACCTTAGCAGGTCACCTCACTTTTTGGACTCCTCTTATCTGTGAAATGATTTTCAAACTCTTAGTGAACTTCAAAAACACCTCGTTCTAAAATGCCTATGATATTAATCAAGTGTCACTTTGCATTTCACTAGCTCCCAAGCCCTTTAATCACAGCTCCGAAAGGAGTTGTAAAATCTCAGAGTAGTCCCTACTTCTCTACCACATTGTGTACACGTGTGCTGAAAAAAATTTCTAGGCCTGAGATGTAGCTGCTCTTGCCAGGGTACCACCTCCGCAAACCCAAACTTAGCTCCCGGATCCCTGCGTACGTCCCACGCGACCACGCGTGAAGTGCTGTAGGCCCGGTCAGCCAGCCGGTCCCCAACGCCAAGTCTGTGTTCCATACTTACTTCCTGTTCCTTATTCATTTTCTATTTTTCTCTTCCTCATCCCTTATTTCTGGTCCTATAGGAGTTTCTCGCCTTCTCTGCCCCGTTTTGCAGTTCTCTGGACCGTCAGCAGCAGAGACTGCCTGCTTCACATTTAAACAGAGGGTTTGTGTCGTCACCTAAATTGTCCCTTTGATCATTTTTAAAGTGTCTGTCCCTTGCCGTTCTTTTTAAGTTGTTTTTTTTTTGTTTGTTTTATTTTTTGTTTTGAAATCATTGTAGATTCCCAGGAAGTTGGAGGATGAGATGTACAAGAAGGGCCCTTGCACACTTACTTCTTCACCTCCCCAGAGGCAGCATCTCGCAGAGGGCACTCGAGCTAAGCCAGGACACTGACGCTAGTGCAATCCAGAGTTCATCTAGATTCCACTGGCTTTACACGCTCTTGTTTGGGCACCTACATTGTTTTTACGTATCCTGTCGTTCTGGATTCCCTGGTTCGCTGTACAGTACCTGTGATGTTCTCTGTATGTCGGTGAAGGGAGGCAGGGAGGAAGAGCGGAAGGATGAAGGGAGGGAAGGCAAGAAGGGACTCCTGCCAATTATCAAAACAAATCAATTGATAAATTAAAAATAGTACCTAAATAGTACTTTTCACTCAGAACTAAGTATTTTTTTAATTATTCCCCAATAGATTATTTGATAGCCAGGCTTCAGGACACCCCACTCAAATGACATCCATACAAATTACAGAACCTCTTGGAGTTTTCAGCCTCTATTCAAGTGGCTGACGAGGCCCTAACAGACACCTTTTCTTTCTTTCTTTTTTTAAAGCTATTTCTAAAAGTGTGCTACCTCACTCTCTGAACCCATTATCTTAAAAAAAAAAAAAAAGGGCAAATATTCCTCTCAGAAATGATATTCTAATAATTCTATGGTACTATGATTCAGAACTTTCTTTTCAAAAATATTATTTTTATTACCTACAAGTTAACAAATATGTGCTTGTTACCAAAATGCCAAAAAGAAGTACTGAAAAAGAAAATTCAAGTCACCTGGGATCTCATCCACTGATGATACAGTCTTACTGTTCTGAAGCACTGCCTTTCATTTCGGTCCTTTCTACACTTGTCCCCTAGTTTTATACATACAAACACCTACAGAAAGAGAACACTGTATTTCCCTAATTTGGAATGAAAAGGTGCTTGAAGTTCTGGGGCTCTGAGATCCCCAGAAGTTTTGAGCTGTGTGTCTCTCTCTGTTAAAATTATCTTGAAAGTATTGCTTCAGAGCACAGAAACAGTCTCCCAGTGTTAGTGGAGTATTCCAGCATCCCGATATACTGTTGATATATTTTAGTCGCTTTCATATTATTGGACATTTACTCCCCCTTTTTTTCTATTACAGATAAACCTGGTATAAACATGTTTGCATGTTTATCAAGTCAATTATCTAAGACTCTTGATACAAGCCTGTATGGAGGAATTATATTCCAAAAAGATAGTTACAATTCACATTTCTGCTTAGTGCAGGCACATACATTTAGTACACCTTTGCTAAAATAATAATTATTTTTAAAGCTGTGCCTAAGATTAGGTAGTTGGAAAATTATATCTCCTTGTTTTTATTTATATCTCTTTAATAGATAATAAAGTTAAATTTTTGTGCCATTATAAAATAATCTATCAAATAACATGGAATTGTATTTATAAGATGTCCGTTTTCTGTTACTCCCATTGGTGTTAGTGTTTTCTTATTAATATCATACTAACTTACATATTATGGATGTGAACCTTGTTAGAGTCATTCAGTTTTTCTCTTAATGATATTTACAACACCTATCTACAGTTTTGTTAATATTTTATCTTTTTTATTCTTAGAAATCCATTCTCTAGCCTTACTTAAATATTTACCTACATTTCTTTCTTTCGCTTGTGATTTTATTTTTTATATTTAAATTTTAACACCTTAGAACTTGTTATGGTATAAGTTGAGCTGCTATAGCTTCATTTTTTTTTTCCCTGAATAGCTTCTTTTCTCAAGAATTTGAGAATCGGTCTCTTGCTTGTCTCTACTGTTTGTGGACTGAAATTTCACCAATGGTTTCCTTGGCCTCCAACTTGCAGCCAGCAGACCGTGGGACTTTCAGCCTCTCTAATGATGAGCCAATCCCTCCTAATAACTCTGCTTCTGTATGTCTGTATAGATCCTGTTAGTTCTGTGTCTTTGGAGAGGCCTGACTAATAGAGAGAGAGGAAAAACAAGTAACTGCCGGAGTGTGGTCGGTGTCGCGAAGGAGGTGAGCACTTGTTACAAGGGAAGGGTGAGAGGATGCCTCCGTGGGGATTCAGGGAGGGCTGGGAAAGCTTCATGAAAGAGACAAAGCTGAAGGTAGCAGTATTAGGTGTTCAGTACAAATACGGGTCCATGTGCACCCACAAAAATGCGGCAGGTGAGCACTCCCTGGTTTCTCACCTCAGCACTGTTGGCATTTGGGGCTGGACTATTCTCTTTCGTAGGCACTGTGGGAGGCTTAGCAGCATTCCTGGTCTCCGCCCACTAGATGTCAGTGGTGGGCATACTTGCCCCTACACATGGTTATAACAACCCAAAATGTCTTCAGACATGGTGAAATGTCCCCTACGGGGACACAAATCACCCTGGTTGAGAACCACTGGTCTAATCTTAGCTCTTCTCTTTCTGGCAGCAAAAATGAAAGCTTGGGTGATTTAAGAAAGCAGAGGACTCCTGGGTCCATTATTCATCCTCCCCTGGAAATGGTATAAGTAGTACTGCAGTCCTTCAAGCAAAGAAAAGTCTTCTTGGAGCAACGCAGTCTACAAAGAATTGCAACCTCTCTAAGTTTCAGTCATCATCTGCAAGTGGGGATAGTTAAACCCTCCTGGACTCCTTACTGTCAAGCACATTACAAGTACTCAAAAATCACACCTATTATTATGGCTTTGTTATTTCTGCCAAGCTCTGAACCTGTCAACACTGAAATTACTCAGCACTGAAACCTCATAGAACTTAGTCATCATGAAAACCAGGATAAGAACTCCAAAAAACTGTGCGTATTAGTCAGGGTTCTACAGAGAACCGGAACCAATAGGATATATGGAGATATAGAGAAAGAGATTTATTATAGAGGCTGAGAAGTCCCACAATCTGCAAGCTGGAGGCCCAGAGAAGCCATGGGGGGGAGTCCCAGTCTAAATAAGGCCCAGAGCCAGCAGCGCCCATGTCCAAGGGCAAGAGAAGATAGATGCCCCCACACCAGTAGGGACCAAATTCACCCTTCCTCCCCCTTTTTATTCTAGTCACGCCCTCAACAGGTTGGATGAGGCCCACTCATATTGATGAGGGTGATCTTCTTAACTCAAGCTGTGGATTCGAATGCTAATCTCTTCCAGAAACATCATCACAGACACACACAGAAGTAATGTTTTCCCAACCATCTGGGCAGCCCTTAGTCCAGTCAAGCTGACACATAAAACTAACCTCACACCACCCTCCAAGAGGTTAGGCTGCTTCTGTTTGAAGCCTGTATCTTGGAGTAGTCGGTCTGAAGAAGCGCAGGGAAGCAGCCTGAGTTAACCTGACCAGAAGGTTATCTCCTTCTCTGAAGGTCTTCTCCAATGATCTTATCTACATTATCCCCCTAAATAGCCCACTACATCATTCTCTAGCATTGCACCTATTTATTTCCTTCATAGAACCAATAACAAGAGCTAATTGTTTCATTTCTTTGCTCCCTCTTTTTATATATATGTACATATAAACACACATGTGTGTGTATATATAGACTGTGTGTATACAGCTCACTGTATAACAACCATAAAACCTCACTGTCATACGATAGACATTTACTGCTCGCACACCGAAGTTCAACTGGCTTGGGGGTTCTTCCATCTCCTCCCAGCTGGAACACGTGTCTGGGAGTCTGCTTCCAGTCAGCTGAGGTAGACCGATTTCAGCGGAGGCTACTAGGGCGCCTCGGCTCTGCCCTACTTGTCTCTCATCCTCCAGGGGATGGGCCCTGATGTGCTCTCCCAGCTATAGCATAGAGTCAGGTGATCAGTCCCAGTGCTCAAGGCAAGTTCAGGCTCTGCTTGCGTTGCATCAGCTAACATCCCATTGGCCAAAGCAAGTCACTTGCTAGAGCCAGCATTAAGCCAGGAGGTTCACTACAAAGTCACATGGAAAATGGTGCAAATGTAAGAAGAGGTAAAGGGACCAGACTTCTAGCTCATAACACGTGCTCCTGCACAGCTCCCTATAAAAAACAATCCATCCCACAAGGTTCAGTCTCCGAGTTCTGATGTTATAAACAATTTGCTTAACACCACCTTTTGTAGTACCTCTTCCTGACTTCCCCCCCAAAGCCTCTTTCTCATTTTATCAATGTCCTGTGTTAGGAAAAGTACGTTTTGAGTCAAACAGTCCTTGGTTAGCTTCTCAGCTGATTCACTTAAAAGTCATGCTTCTTTGGGACAAGTTACTGCACATCTCTGAGCTTCAGCTTCCTTATGGGCAAAGCCAGAAGGTGCCCGGTTTGGAGGACTGTCGTGGATGTTAAATGAGACAGATGCGCAGCAAGTACCCGGCATGTACTGCAAGACATCAGGTCCTTTCTGCCCATTCCCTCCGCTCGCCACAAGGAGGCGCTGCGAAAAAAGATTTTAAAATAAGAGGACTGGATCTGTAAGAACGATTGCATTTGCGAGATGGAGAACGTGAGTCAAAGCAGCTTACGCAAAAAATTGATTCTGGCACAGTGAACTGAAAAACTAGAGACAGAGCTTGCTAAAGACCTTGTTAAGATACAGTATGATTGCAGCCCACTGTCTCCTCTTAATTCTGTTTCTCCCCATATTGGCTTCTCGCAGGCATGGGTTCTCTTCAAAGTGGCCTCTGGGACTCACTCCATAGTCACCCCCCACAGCCACAAGTCTAGTGAAGATCCTGTCACCCAACACACAGACTCAGAACAACAGGAAAGAAGACCTGGTTCGCATATAAGATACCCAATGAAATTTAAATGTCAGGGTTAACAACGGTTTGGGGTTTTTTTTAATATAAGTATGTCTGCAAATATTGCATGGGACATACTAAATATTTATTTGTTGTTTACCTGAAATTTAAATTTAACTGGTTGTCCTGTATTTTTATTGGCTAAATCTGGCCACCCTATCCAAAGGAAAATAACAGTTGTAATACAAGGAAGAAGAATGCATACTGGGTCACAAAAGAAAGAAGGAAGTAAAAAAAGAAAGAAAGAAAAACAGGTCCATTATAAAGGGAAACAGGTTTTAGTTCTGTCTCATATCCCACTTCAATGCCAAGACTTGTGGTCATTTTCAACCCACAGATCTTACTAGGTACAGGAAGAGACGCCTTCTTTTCTCTCTCATTCTGATTTCTCTGTAGCGACACTTAAAAACAATAAAGAGTTTTCCTAAGTCATTTACATTTGTAAATGTAACTATAACATTTCAGAACCAGACAGGAAATTAAAAGTCGTCTCTCTCAACCCCACTATTTAACAAAGACACAGGAACTCAGCTGAAAAGACCAATCCAAGATGACGGTTCTCTGGGACAGAACTGATTCTGAAGTTCAGATTTTCTAAAACCTAATCATTGCGTTTTCCACTACTGTTCCTGATCATCTTTGTAATAACATCTAGGGAATAAAAGAAAAGTCATTTGGGGCTGACTTTGTTTGCAGCACTTTAAGTTGCGCTGAGAGAGAAATCGCTCTCCTTTTGTGGAACACTAAATGCAAGCTCTACCAGAAAGACTACAGGCATCTGCAGAACGATTTGCTCATGTGGAGGCCGGGGGTTTCCTCAAACCGTGCGCGTGACCTGGTGCAACCCTACTTTGCGAAGACCAGGAGAATCTGAGCTCTCAAATTCATACTCAACACCCGTGCTGCCCATTGCCTACGAGTTCAGCTCGCCTCCCCAGGCGGGCCTGCCCTGCTCCTGTTCAAACAGAGCTTCCTTTTGTTGACCGCAACTGCGCCAGCTGAGCGATTCTTTAGAGCCACACAACAAAAAGAGATGAAAAGAGGCAGCTTTCAAGATGAATCTATGGGTAAGACCACCCCTTCCCAGGCAAGTAGGGTGGCTGTCAGCTGTTGACAGCAGGGCCACAGGCTGGAGTGGCAGCCTGTGCCCTCTGCCCAGCGCCATCCCTGCTCGCCCGATAAAGGCCTGGCTCCATCCCACAGGCGACATTCCTTCGCAGAGCAGCTGCACTTAGGTTTTAACGCGCCCCATTGTATTGTTGGGTTAATGAGGTCTCTGGGGCACTGTGTTTATGAATGACAGTCATCAAAATGCCCAAGCACCAGAGACACAACCATACTGCGTTCTGCCTTCTGAGAAGCTTGCACCATTAAAGGAAATTTTTTTAATTTAAAAATACAATAGAATCATAGTAAAACCCTCCTCACTGTCTGGAATTTATTATTTATTAATTCTCCTCTAGCACAAACAAGTTATTATGGCAGAGTGGTTAGAGCAGAAGGTTTGGAGGCATGAACAAGTCCCACGTCCATACTTGCTAACCGAGACAAGTACTTGAATTACTTGGAACTCTAATTTCTCAGCTGTAAAATAGACATGAAAATCCTACCTCCTACAAAGGGTTACTGAGAGGTCAAATGACATAATATACAAACGATGCTTAGCCTGACATCTGGTATCTTGTAGGAGCTCAACAAATATTAGGTATTATTTATTTTACCAAAATATACATGATACTGCCAAAAATGAGTATGTGTGTTCATGTGTGTGCATATATATATACATATATCCATATATATATGAAAATGAGTTGCTTTTTGGAAAGCGATTATGAGCAGTGATTGGCACACGATGAGTACCATATAATTGTCAGCTCTTATTACTGTTGTTGATGATCACATTATTGTTGTTATTATTAATGTGGAACAAGAAAGAACTCAATTGATTTGACCAATCAATTAAATAATGGGTTCCTCTGCTCTGCAATTTGGGAAGAAAAAGGAAGATGAAATATTATAATGAGTGGAGATGGACTCTAGCTAGAATTAAGTTAGAGTTGAGAGGGCCAGCAAACCAGGACCCACCAGGCAACTCCAGGTTTTTATTTTGTAAATAAAGTTTTATTGAAACACAGCCCCACTCATTAGTTTATAAATTGTCTATAGTTGCCTCTACATTATGATTGCAGGTTTAAGGAGTTGCCAAAGAGATCCTATGGCCTACGTGGCCTACAATATTTACTCTCTCATCCTTTCCAGAGAAAGTTTGCTCACCTCTGAGCTAAAAAGAAGGGAATGGGGCTAGAACAGCATTTGACACATAGTAGGTCATCGGTAACTGTGTGTTGTAAAAAAATGAGTGAACTGAATAAATGAATAGGCAGGAAGCAGCTGATTTATCGTTGGTCCTGACCTATCAAGGTCTTCATGAACTCGGGACCACTTCATATCGATGTGTCAGCTCTATCATTGTCCTGGGGAACTGTCTGTGCCATTGTTGGGAATGAATAGGGCAGAAATATCACTTTGTAAATCAGACACAGCAGTACTGGGTTCCTGCCAGTCGGCTTCAAGTGCTCCATCCTCTGCCCTACTCAAGGAGGGGGGAAGCTGGGGATAGCAGAAAACGCATGGAACTTTACACTGAGATGCTATAGAGAGTCGAGAGCGAAGGGGCAGACTCTGAAATGGCACATTTGCCTCTGGTTGGAGTAAAGGAAAAGGATGCCTCTGAGTCCTGATCCTGCTAAGTGAATTCTCTACAGAACGCGGTTAGAAAAGTAAACCTCCGTATTCAGTATTCAGAGAGAACAATGAGCACGGTCATTTCAAAAGAAAAAAATTAACAACTTGGGTGCATACATGGCTAGAGCTTGGGCTGGACTCGACTATGTGAACACAACTGTCTGCTAAAACATCCTAACTTAACTGAAAACGCCTGGTCTTCCGCATCAGAACATGGGCTCTGTGCAGACCCAGGCTCAGCTCGGACCCCTGTGTCCGCCCACAGAGCTCAGCACAGGGCTCTGTGTGTCCCCTTCGGTTCAACCAAGTTGACTTGGATTTCCTTTACTTGCTACTAAAATGGTCTGAGTCGCACCATTAGTGTTGGCTATCGATGAAGCCTGCCCTCCTCCCCTCCTAAATCTGTTGATGGCAAAGAGGCAGAAAGCCAGAGAGGTTAAGAGTTCAGAACCTGTGGCCAAACCGCCTGGATCTGAACCCCAAACTCTGACCCACTGGCCCTTGGGCACATTACATCTCCGTGCCTCCATTTCTGCACAGATAAATAAGGAATAGGAACAGTATCTGCCGCATAGGATTGTTGCAAATCTGTGAGATAATTTAAGTACACAATGATTAGTAAGACATAACAGGGCTTGCATTATCACCGAGGGGGTGTGCCGGACCCACGCTGCTCTCTGCCCTCACCTCAAGGAAGCGATCACCCGTCCAGCCACCTGGAGCCTCGTTGCTCTCTCTGCCTTCCCTGCACAGCCACCTCTCCCCTAACTGGGTTGGCGTGGACTGCAGGAACAAAACAAATCACTTTACTAACCCAAGACAGATCTTCAAGGTCACCCTGGGCGAAATGGAGTTTCTGGACGCTACGGGTGTCGTGTATCAGCAACCGGAGAGGTACACACACAGAAAACGAAACTACCCAAGGCCCAAAGCTGCATTTGCCACCCATTTTGATTGAAAATCCTCCTTTGAAAGGTGACAGGTGGCAACTTGAGCACAAAGTCCAAAATGCCACTTTCACTCGACTGAAGTGTAAGCTCCATGAACTGCTCCCCATGAACCTTATTGGTCATGAAATCTAGTATCTCTTTCTAGAAGATTCTGCCTATCCCATCTCCTGATTGTCCACAAACCCCATGGCATTGTATAATCCAAAAGGGGGGTCCACATGGTACCCACACTCAGGCCATGAGAAAACTAGAATCTCATATACTGTCATCGCCCCTTGTGGCCACACAGAGTATTACAGCCAGATGCTGCAGGTCCTCGCTGCCACGGTGCCTGTTGACCCTGGTCCCTGTGCAGGCTGTCATGTCCTGGTCTCAGGGAAGGCCACTGTCATGTTGAGAGTAGCAGGGGAACCTGCTGAGCCCCCAGGGATGCCACTTGCAGAGACTGGCTCTTTCAGCTAACATGCCCAGCGCCACCTTCCTGAACAACCCCAGGCCCACAGAATCAGGTATTCTTTCTAGCATCTGCCACCTTTAGGACAGAGTCACCTTCCACCTGCCTTTTCCTTTGCAATGTTACCACTTTTCAAAGTGGTCGCATTAGGCCCTCCACCCCACCCCCATTCCCTGAAGGGACCCTCCTCAGTGGCTCCCAGGGGCTTGCCTTTTGAAGGGAAATTGCCCTCTGATTCCAGAAGGCACCGCTCTCATGACAGAAAAGGGCGAACACCACATTTAAAATCGGGCAATGCTCCTGCCATAGGATAAAGTCTGCCCCCTGCTGTCACCTCCAGGGCAAGAAGGGAAGTGAGGGAAGGAAAGGAACGTGAGGTTTGCACCCTTCAACTTCTGCCCCCCACCCTGCCCAGACTTTTGTGAACTCTCATTTAAGACATCGCTTGCCCTGTGTCAGCTGATACAACACCTTCGGTTAATTTCATTTGCCCCACGGTTCTGTGTTCATTTTTGCTACAGTCCCATTCGCTCTCCTTTTTGGACCATTTTCGGTATTTTATGGAGTATCCAGGGTGGCTCCTATGCTTGTAGAAGAGCCACAAAAGGCCACAAAATGAGCCATGACTGAAGCACATGAGATTTTGTTAACTTTTGTTTTCTACCTAATTTGCTTCCCAGAACATGTAGTAAGTGATTTTTTTCATTATAATTATTTTCAACTACCTAGGCACAAAAAATTTCAATAACCATTAAAATATATACTGTATTATAACATATGTTGGCAGTGGGTGTATTTTTTAATTATTTTATTGTTGTTCAATTACCGTTGTCTGCATATTCCCCCCACCACTCCACCCCACTCTGGCCAAACCCACCCCCCTCCCTTGCTTCCCCCCGCCACCCCTTGGTTTTGTCCATGTGTCCTTCATAGCAGTGGGTGTATTTTTAAGAGTTGGTTTACTAAATCAGATTTTTGCTTTTTCAACTACAAGGGCTTTTTTTCCTGTTTTCCCTTCTCTACCTTCTTCTCCTTTCTTCCTCTTTCATTGTCTCACACTTTTTTATGCTCTTTGAGTTTCGTGCACCCTTGATTGCTGGCCATATTCAACTGAAATGCTTTAATAAATGTATTTGTTAAATATAACATAATGTTCTGTCTTCCTAAAGAAACAGCTTCAGTGGAATTTTTTCTGCATCAAATACATAAACATACAAAATTATGAAAATATAAGAGCTAAAACTAAAAAAACCCCTTTTAAGAGAACATAGGGGGAAAATTTCATAACACTCATCTGGCAAATGATTTGTTAGATACAACACCAAAAGTAGAGACCACAAAAGAAAAAATAAATTTGATTTCATTACAATTTAAAGACATTTGTGCATCAAGGGATGCTGTCAACAAAGTAAAAAGGTAGCCCAGGGGATGGGATGTGGGAGACCTTTCTGCATGGCGTGGGCCCAGCTCCCACTCGGAGATGCACAGGACCCACGCCCACAGATAGGTTCCCCTGTGGGGAATTAGATTTGCAATGTACCTAAGCTTGCTTTTTGCTGAAGAAAAAAAAAAAAACTAGGGGGGGTGGAAATAGGAGGGAGGTGGGGAGGCATGGGGTGGTGGGTTGGGGTGAGAATAAAAGACAGAAAACTGTACAAGATCAACAATTAAAATAAAAATTAAAAAAAGAAAAAAAAAAAACTTTCTCACCCTGCAAATGCTAAACCTTGCAGGGACCAGTGTAACCGGCTCAACCACTTTTGCCTTTTCATTTGCTAATATCCTTCTTCTGTGATGTGATTAGGGGCATTGGCTCCTTTTGTTGTAACTGGGGATGGTGAGTGTGGACCATCTTGTAATGTGAGGAGAGATTAGAATAAAGGCCTGTCTTGGCAGAGGCTGAGGCTTTTGCTCCCCTTGAGAAGAAAGTCACGCTGTCGTCCTTTTTCCTCCACCGGGCTCGGTAGTCCGTGTGTATGTTTTATTTCATCCATAATTACTCGGACACTGCTAGCCAGTGTCCACATCAATGGGAGAAAATATCTATAAATCTCATATCTAATAAATAATTAATACTAGGGCTACATAATGAACACCTACAACTCAACAACAAAAAACAAGCAACCCAATTTAAAAATGGGCAAAGGATTTGAATAGACATTTCTCCAAAGAAGATAAACAAATTTTCAATAAGCGCACAAAAAGATGCTCTGTATCATTAAGCATTGGGAAAACACAAATCAAAATCACAGTGAGATACCACTTTACTTCCATTAGATTGGTTACTATCAATGAAAATTTTAAATCACAAGTGTTGGTAAGGATCTGGAGAAATTGGAACCCCTGTGCCCTGCTGGTGGGAATATAAAATGGTGCAACCATGGTGGACATTATAGGAGCTCCTCAAAAAATTAAGCAGAATTACCAGATGATTCGGCTATTGGAGATGGTCATCCAGAGGACATGACGGGAGAGCTGGACCCCAGCTATCGGAGGCTCCCCACCCCCTCCCCATCCTTGAACTGTACATTCTATGCAGCATTCCCACAGTGGGAGCTGGTCTGGGGACATAGCCATGAGACAGTAAGGTGTTGTTGAGACCACCTGAAGCAAATACGTGGCTGATCCCAGTTAAGACCTCTAATTAAACTTTAAGAGTCTGGCAGGCACATGAGGAGACCTACTGGTCTTGTGGTTGACCAAGACAAGCCTCATGAGTTCCCCTGCTTACTAAATCTGCCACCTACGACTGGAGCCATCTGCCTCTCTCTCCTGCCTCTCCTTGAATTCTGAGTACAGGCCAGTTTCAGATCTTGCTCAGGAAGCTCCCACATTATGAACCTACACCAGCAATTCTGCTTTTGAGTACACTGAAGGATTTCAAACTAAAATGGAACCGGAGGACGTACAACGCAAAATCTCATGCATGCGCCCTCAGAATCACAGAACTTAAGAACTGACTTCCCATGAAATGCCTGATTTACAAAAGACTGAGACTCTCCCGACCAATAGACTTCCACCAAGAATCCCTCCCCATCCTCAAGCCAATGAACTTACTGCTTGAATCTCACTGGACTAAACCCTTTTTGCACTCTTTACACATAAAGACAGCCCACCCCAAACCCTCAGTGGACTCGCTTATAGCTTGTTGCAGCATTTGGTTCTTGAATCGCAGTTCCTCTTCTATTCTTGAATAAATTTAATTTCTGGTAATTAGAGCCTGCCTTGGTTTACCTCTTTATTTAGGTGGACAGGTACATACCCAGAAGAATTGAAAGCAGAGATTCAGACATGTCTGCGGTGTCATTATTCATCATAGCTAAAGGTAGAAGCAACCCAAGTGTTCATCAAAGGATGGACGGGTAAATAAAATGTGGTAGGTACACCCAATGGAATATGATTCAGTCTTTTTTAAAAAAGGAAATTTTGGCACATACTTCTACATGGATGAACTTCAAAGACAGTCTGCCAAGTGAAATAAGCCAGACACAAAAGAACAAATAGTGCAATAGTCAAGTTCATAGAGACAGAAGAGTAGACTGGTGGTCCCCAGAGGCTGGGAGGAGGAAAGAAATGGGGCATTAGTGTTTAATGGGTACGGAGTTTCAGTTTGAGATGGTGAAAACGTTTGGAGATGAGTAGTAGTGATGGCCACACAACCATGTGAACATGCCTAATGCCACTGAACTGTATGCTGAAAATTAACTAATATGGCCCATTTTATGTTATGTATGTGTTTACCACAATAAAAAGAGAAAAGAGTGAATTGTCTTTTAATTTATGTACGCTTGAGTTGTATTTTCTTAGGCTAGCGGTCCTCAACTAAACGGAGTGAAGCAAAAGGAAAGTGAAAAAAAAGAAAATTTCTGCTGCAGACCTCCAAAAAGACTCCGAGAAGCTAGAATGATAAAAAGTCAAAGCCGAAGTGGAATGAAGTTGAGAAACGCAAGGACACTCACAGGTATGTGGCTTGGCCAAGATTATGCAGCTCGTTAATGGGAGAGCTAAAACGAAAACCCTGGAGAATGTGTGATGGTTTAGTGATTTTCACATCTTGGTTTTTGGGTCTCGTCTGAGAGACCTTAACAACTCTGCATCTCTCCCTGTCTCCAACAAAGGTATCCGCTCCAGCAACATGCCACAAAGTAAGAAGTCCTGTAGACTAGCATAGGCCATCTAAGCCATTGAAGGCTCTACATCTTGAGGGCTGGGGCTCCCGTAGGGAATGTGGAGGGTGGGAATGTTCAAGTCAGAGGTGGGTGGATTTGGGGCATAAGCCATTGGTTTGTGGGTGTCAGATTACTATTTAGGATAGATTCTGTGAGGTGTATTTGTGTATGTCTATTCGTTAGTTTTGACCTTTATCATGGAAGCTGGTTAAAATTTGTTTCCCTTTTATCTGGAATACAAACACTAGGGATAGTTAGTTACTTAACATTTGAAAGCTTCCAATCCAAAGCTTACAGTCCAGAAGTACTACCACTTCAGTATCCGCACATCCCAGTAACACCAGATAGTGATTTAATCAGTATGATAGAGATAGGGATGGCTTTTTCAATATTGACATTAATCATGATTATTATCAATTTGTCCTTCTCTATTGGAACATTCCCATGAGCATATAAAAAGTTTGTTAATTTTTCTCATCTTGTAAAAATCTTTCCTTGATTCATTTCCAGCCTCACCCTCCCCAGCCACTGACTTATTTCTTCATTCCCCATTTTCTGCCGAACTCAGTGAAAAAGAGATCTACTCCATCTCCAATTTCTCTCCTCCCATCCTTCCTTTTTTAAAATATTTTATTGTTACTCTATTCCAGTTGTCCCAGTTTCCCCCTACTCCCCCGCCCAGCCCACCCCCTACTCCCACAGCCATTCCCCACCCTGTTGTCCATGTCCATGGGTCATTCATACATGTTCTTTGTCTAGTCCCTTCCCTTTCTTTCCACAACTATCCCCTTTCCTGCTCCCCTCTGGTCACTTTCAGTCTGGTTCCCTTTTCGTCTTGATGATGGCTTCTTTAGCTGTATAGAAGCCTTTTAGTTTGATGTAGTCCCATTTATTTATTTTTTACTTTATTTCCCTTGTTTTAGGAAATATATCAGCAAAAATATTACAATGTAGACTATTTGAAATTTTCCTGCCTATGTTTTCCTCTAGGACTTTTATGGTATCATGACTTATTAAGTCTTTTATTCATTTTGAGTTTATTCTGGTGTATGGCATAAGTTGGTGGTCTGGTTTCATTTTTTGCATATACCAGTCCAGTTCTCCCAATACTATCTATTGAAGAGACTATATTTACTCCACCATATGCTCATGCCCGGTTTGTCAAATATAGAGACTTGGGTTTACTTCTTATTTCTCCTTTCTATTCCATTGATCTGTGTATCTGTTCCTATGCCAGTACCAAACTGTTTTGATTACAGTAGCCTTGTAGTATAGTTTGATATCAGGCATTGTGATCCCTCCTGCTTTGTTCTTCTTTTTCAAGATTGCTGAGGCTATTTGGGGTCTTTTTTGGTTCCATACAATTTTTTGAAATATTTGTTCTAGATCTGTGATTAAAACGCCATGGCATTTTAATAAGAATTGTGTTGAATCTATAGATTGCTTTGTGTAGTATGGACATTTTAATGATGTTAATTCTTCTAATCCATGAACACAATATATGCTTCCATTTATTTGTGTCTTCCTTAATTTCTTTCTTCAGTGTTCTATAGTTTTCCAAGTATAGGTCTTTTACCTCTTTGGTTAAGTATATTCCTAGGTACTTTACTTTTCTTGATGCTATAGTAAATGGTATTTTTTTTCCCTAGTTTCTCTTTCTCATATTTCATTGTTGGTATACAAAAATGCCATTGATTGCTGAATATTGACTTTATATCCCGCTATTTTCCCAAATTCACTTATTAGGTTGAGTAGTTTTTTGGTGGAGACTATAGAGTTTTCTACATACACTATCATGTCATCTGTGAATAATGACAGTTTTACTTCCTCCTTTCCAATTTGGATGCCTTTTATTTCTTTTTCTTGTCTGATTGTTGTGACTAGGACTTCCAGTACTATGCTGAATAAGAGTGGTGAAAGCAGACACCCCTTGTTTCTGATCTTACAGGTAAAGCTTTTAGTTTTGGCCCATTGAGTATAATGTTGGCTGTAGGTTTCTTGCATATAGCTTTTATTATGTTGAGATATATTTTCTCTATTCCCACTTTTCTGAGTATTTTTATCACAAATGCATGCTGGATTTTATCAAATGCTTTTTCATCATCTATTGATATGATCATGTGATTTTTGTTCTTCATTTTGTTTATGTGGTATATTATGTTTATTGATTCGCAAATATTGTACCATCCTTACATCCCTGGGATGAATCCCACTTGATCATTGTGCATGATCTTTTTGATGGATTTCTGAATCTGGATTGCCAATATTTTGTTGAGGATTTTAGCATCTATGTTTATCAGATAAATTGGCTTGTAGTTTTATTTTTTCTTGTGTCTTTACCTGGTTTGTTACATTAGCTTGCTAAGAGGTCTTCTCAATTGCTCTTCCACGGTCTAATTTTAACACAGCAGTTGGGATGATGGATTCCTAATAAGATCCAGATCATGTTTCTCCTCTACTTAAAACCCTCCAATATTTCCCAGAATCCTCACCAGGTCCCTTGATCTTTTATCTCCCATTACCACTTCTAATGAAGGGCATTTGCTCTTTCTACTCCATCTACCTGGAATACTCTTAGATATACCTCACCCTTTTTAAGTCTTTCTCATATTTCAACTTTACAGTGAGGATTGTACTCTGACTGCCCTATTTAATATGCCTTTCCTCGCTCTCCAAAACCCTTTATTCAACACTGGTTAATCTGTCTTGAAGTTTTTAATAATTTTTTAACAAAAGGCCCTGAATTTTCATTTTGCACTGGGCCCCACAAGTTATGTAGCCAAACTTAAAGATCTCTACTTTCCTCTGTTTTCTTATTTGTAAAACAAAGATAACAAAGCACTTTTCCCATAGGAATTTTGAGAGGATTAAATAATACATAGATACAGGTAAATAAAACTTATAAATTTGTATTGTCTATAAAATAGAGAGAATGTAAAAATACAAAGAATGTATTGTCTATTATGTATCAGGCACTGTTCTAGGCACTGGGGAAGTGCCTATGAAAAGGTGCTCTCAAGGAGCTTACACTTCAGTAGACGAAAGAGAGGTAGTAACAAAAAAGATACCATCACATGGAGTAAGTACTATGTGGAGAACTAAAAAGTAGTCATGTGACAGAGTGGCTAGATGACCACAGTTGCTTGGGTGGTCAGGGGTGGCTTCTCTGTGAGGCGACATTTAAATGAGAACTGATGACAAGAAAAAAATCAACCATGCAAAAATTAGAGGCAAGAGCATTCCAGGCAGAGGGAAAGTGGTGAATGTGCCAAAGACGGGAACTAACTGGGGTATCAGAGACACAGAATAAAGGCAGGATGGGTGTGGCAGGGTGCATTAGAGAGTGCTTCCAGATGAGGCCAGAGGGAAGAGTGGAGCCTGGACCAAGTAGGCCACGGCAATGGGTGCTGCCTGGTTAAACGTGTCATGGCAAGTCCCTGAAGTTTTAAGCTGGGAACATTCCATTTTACTTATGTGTTCAGAAGTTAACTGGCTCTTTCCAGCCAGTGCCAAGACATGGGTATCTCTTGAGACAGCTGGCAAAGTGCCACAAGACCAGGAGCAAGAGAAAGCCCTACCACAAGTAGCAAAATACGAGCTGGGGTGCCCTGCTACCTATCCTAAGATTGGCCCACGCCACATACACACTGTTCATGCACAGGGAGACAACAAGAAGCACTGAGCCCTGAGGCTGGATGTGGGCAACTTCTGGGGCTCAGAGTGTTGTATGTGCAAAACACAGATTATTGATGTTGTCTGCGATGCATCCAACAATGAACTGGTTGATACCAAGACCCTAGGGAAGAACGGCACCATGCTCATTGACAGCACACCATACTGACAGTGGTATGAATCCCACGATGCACTTCCTCTGGGCTGGAAGAAGGGGGCCAAGACGACCTTTGAAGAGGAAGAGAGCTTAAACAAAAAAGGATCAAAGAAAATTCAGAAGAAATATGAAGAAAGGGAAAAGAATGCCAACATCAGCAATCTTCTAGAAGAGCATTTCCAGCAGGGCAAGCTTGTTGGGTGCATCCCTTCACAGCCAGGCCAGTGTGTCCGAGCAGATGGTTCTGTGCTGGAGGGCAAAGAGCTGGAGTTCTAGCTGAGGAAAAGTAAGGCCTGGAAAGGCAAATAAATCCTCTTCCTTCCTTTCTTTAAAGCTCATGTTTAAAAAAAAAAGAAAAGAAAAAAAAGAATACTCATGTAATAAAGGTTTTTATTCTCAGGGGTTTTTTTAATATATTTTATTGATTATGCTATTACAGTTGTCCCATTTCTCCCCCATCATTCCCCTCCACCCTGCACACCCCTCCCACCCACATCCCCCCCCCTTTAGTTCATGTCCATGTGTCCTAAGTTCTTTAGCTTCTACATTTCCCACACTATTCTTGCCTTCCCCCTGTCTATTTTCTACCCACCGTCTATGCTACTTATTCTCTGTACCTTTTCCCCTTCTCTCCTTCTCCCACTCCCCTGTTGCTAACCCTCCATATGATATTCTCAGGTTTAAAAAAAAGTTCACTCTGGCCCTGGCCAGGTGGTTCAGTTGTTGGAGTATCATCCCATACACCAAAATGTTCAGGTTAGACCCGTGTCAGGGCACATGCCCAGGTTGCCCATTTGATTCCCAGGCCCTGGCTGGGGTGTGTATGGGAGGCAACCGATTCATGTTTCCTCTCACACCAATGTTTTCTCTCACACACTTTCTCTCCCTTCCTCTCTCTCTAAAATCAATAAACATATCCTCGGGTGAGGATTTTTTTTTTTAAAGTTAACTCTGATTGCTGTTTGAAAAATGGATTTGGGTGGAGAAGCAAAGGAAGAAAGAGAAGTGAAGCAGGATGTTACCACAATAATGTAAGGAAGAGATGATGGCAGCTGGAACCAAGGGGACAGTGGTGGCAATGAAGGGGTCATATTTATAATAAGATTCTACCTATGGAGGTAGAATCAATAGGAATTGCTGCTGATGGTGGTGAAGAAAAGAATCAAAAATGATTCTTGAGAAATTGGGTGGATAAATGTTCATGATGATCGTGTGCCTAGCAAAGATTATTAAGTAGATACCAAATGATTAATAACAAGTACTGGTTAATAATTAATGAAAATTAATCTTAATTAAGAATTCGGATGTTTTCATAAAATCACTTCCTAAGTAGAAAAGTGCTCTGGGTGTGCTGAGCACCCAGTAGATGTTGCTCGAATGAAGGACTGGGGGGAGGAAGGATGCTGAGGGGGAAGTGGAAGAGGAAGCTAAAGAAAAACTCTGTCAACTTTACAGTTTTGCCTAAAGCAGGACCTGCTGACTTTTCGCCACAAAAAGGAAAAACAAAATTATACACACAAAAAAGAAAGTTTGCTGCGTGGGAAGATTTGAACTAACAAAGGAACAGGAAAGGGTCAGGAGGACAGGGACGCATGTGTTTGGACACATCCCCTACTTGGGAAAGCTGACTCTGGAGAGGCCAAGCCCCGATGGGTGTGCAGGAAACTCTTTTGCCCTGTCAGTTCCTAATAACAAGCGGGCGTATTTATTTACCCTCTCAAAGGATGATGAGAGGAACCAGCAGGGCTTTGGGGGGCCAGGTGAAGGCATGGACATTTTTCTGTCTGTTCATCCGGCCCTTTCTGTAGGATGGGAAGCATTTATACAGAGGCAAAGCTGTGATCCTGATGTACATGCTATCTGAAGACATCACATATATTATATACCTATAATAATAACCTTCCTACAAAATTCATTTCCTGAGAAATGGAGTAAAAGGGTACCTCTCTATGAAGATTGAAAGCTTAGACTCTTTTCCAATTATGGACAGTGCTAAACAGGTCCTGTCAGGGTACACCATAAGAAGTTGCTGGTATTAGTGCATTTTTTTACCTAAAAGAGTGACTATTTCACATGGTTCAACATCATATCTGTCTCTGCAGCTTGATGAAATAGTTAGGCAAAATATCACTGTGGCAATGAATCTTAATTTTATTAAATATACCTCCTACCCTTTCCTCAAAATCATAGAATGTCCTGTCTGTATCCTTTAAGAAAGTAATATTAAGGAATTAAAGCAATTTCAGATACTTGAGAGAGAAAATAATTTACCTGTATGCCTCTAGGATGCACCTGAAACTCAAGCCAAGCACCAAAATACTCAAGACTTAAAGAAATTTGGAGGGGAAGAAATCTCCTTAGGGTGAGAAATGTGAAAAGAAATGTGTTACAATCCTGTAAATGTGAAGAAGCAGAGTGAATATCATTTCATCCAACACCATTAGTTTATCACAGAGCTCAAGGACTTGCCCAAGGTCAGGGTCAGCAGTTCGGGGCCGAACTGGAGCCAGTTCCTTGTATGTATTGAAGCAACTACCTTTTCTGAATCAACACTCATGACATACGGAAAGAGTCTGGGACTTTGTGTATGAAAACCACTTCATTTGTAAGAAATAGACAAATATTTAACACCACTGACAAGAATTTGATTTCCCAGATATAAAAATAATAATCCCACAGAATAATACGTGGAAACACTCACCAAGAAACAAGGAGATTTTAGAATGATCCATTAGAGGAAGGTGCTGTGGCAGAGCTGAGTGATAAAAAACGCAGGAGGAACTGATTTTGTAAGTGATTTTGTAAGGAAATTTAATGAAAAAAGAAGAATGTTTTAATGAGTTTTTTGAGGATGGTGGTATTTACATTATCTAACCTAGTCATCTATGTAGCTGAGAAATTTTCATGTCGGTGAGTTATTCTCTCAGTCATTCATACTGAGCACTTCCTATGGATCAAGCATACTTTCAGATATTTACGATGAATCAGTTAAACAAACAAAAGACCCCATTCTTAATGAGCACATATTTTAATTGGGAAAACAGAAAACAAACAATGAATAAAATAAGCAAGTGAATTGTATGGTGACTTAGAAAGTGACATGTGCCAAGGAAAGGGAAGAAGAAGATCAGGGTAAGAGGAAGCAGGGGCCAGGCTTCCTGGGGTGGGGGGTGCCTGCATCACTTTTCAGCAGAGTAGTCTGCGTGGGTCTCATGGAGAAGGTGGACTTGAACAAGCGCTTGAAGGATCTGACTTAGTCAAGTGGCTCTTTGGGGGAAGATTGGTTTTTCCAGGCCATAAACAAATCACTAAGTAGAGGCGTGCCTGGCAGGTATGTACTTCATCATGTGCTCTGAAAAGCTGACATGGTACCTGTTTCTTCCTTTTACATTGAAAAGGAAGCCTCAGTCCATCCAATTTGCCCATGTTATAGTGTGCAGTGGGTGACAAGATTAGTAGGCCATGCAGTGGACCTTTGGGAATCAGTGACCCAACACTCAGCTCTGGCCCAAGTATGCCTCAGGTTATAGGACATATTCTTTATTCTATATCCATTTTTCAGGGCTCTGTGTCCATGGCCTTGTTGCGGTGTGACGACAAATAGACAGCCCCCAGAGCAGTTCAGCATTTTAATGACTGAATTAGACGAACCACAGATAATGCATTCAGTAGTTTAGGCACCAGCTATCAGCACGTGGTGTACCCTAACAGGCAGAGTAGATGATCAGAGTAAGACTCCTAGTTCAGCTATTGCTGGTTCATACTATCCAATTGACCCTGTAAGAATCACTCAATTCTTTCATGCTTCAATTTTGACATCTACCAAACCAACATACATTCCCGCTGTCCAGTCTATTTCACAAGGTTGTAATACAGTAAAATTAGTTAAAGATTAAAAGTGTCTGGCACATGTAAGACTAATTAAATTAGTTAAAGATTAAGAGTGGCCTGAGTTGGTGATGAAGAAGATGAAGAAGAACAAGACAAAGGAGGAAGAGGAGGAGAAGGGGAGAGGGAGGACAAGGAGGAGGAGGAAGTAATGATGATGATGGTGAATACTACTCATACCCCACATGAAATGTCTTATTATTAAACATGAGTGAAATCTCGGTAAGTGGCATGCTATACAGAAAGGAGCTGTTAAACACAAACAGTCCAGAATCCTGTAGCCACAGGTGATGCT
This sequence comes from Glossophaga mutica, assembly GCA_039655065.1. NCBI lineage: Eukaryota > Metazoa > Chordata > Mammalia > Chiroptera > Phyllostomidae > Glossophaga > Glossophaga mutica. The sequence continues at coordinate 14,380,581 of CM077304.1, read as the reverse complement.
CAACAGTGTTACCCAGGAAGTGCCCTAGCCCTTCTTTTTCTTTTTTTAGTATGGGAAAAGTCTCTGCAGAGTCCAATCATGAAATGAATCCTGTCACATCAGCACCACTGAGGACACATCCTGGGGGCAAAGGAGGTGAGGGGCCGTGGAGGAGGATGCAGGAGGAAGCAGTGAGAGCGCAGAGGGTGGCCTGGGCAGAAGAAAGCCAGTCCCAGGTCTTCAGGAGCTGACAACACAGTAGAGGATGCTGTTAAAAGCAAACTGCCTGTGAAATACCACTGATTAAAAACTCACAGCTATTAACAACCACACCTAAAACAAAAGCAAACTAAGCAAACAGCTAGAACAGGAACAGAACCACAGAAATGGAGATCACATGGAGGGTTAGCAATAGGGGCATGGGAGGAGGAGAGAGGGGGAAAAGGTACAGAGAATGAGTAGCATAGACAGTGGGTAGAAAATAGACAGGGGGAGGGCAAGAATAGTGTGGGAAATGTGGAAGCTAAAGAACTTATGACACATGGACATGAACTAAAGGGGGGGAATGTGGGTGGGAGGGGGTGTGCAGGGTGGAGGGGAAGGATGGGGGAGAATGGGACAAATGTAATAGCATAATCAATAAAATATATTTTTTAAATAAATAAATAAATAAATAAATAAATAAATAAAAACTGTTGTGTCAAACCAGCTTTGAATGCTAGAGAAAGAGATTAATCAAGCCGCCAAAAGGAATATGAATCAGGAAAGTGGCGTCCCACCCCATAAGGGACACACACATCAGCAGGACAGAGGAAATCCAGAGCCACCTCGCAGCTGCACTGGACTAGGCAGAGATTTGTGCGGCAGTTGTCTGTGAAGTTGGCATCTTTTAGTTATATAATAACAACAGTTAAGAGTGGCTGAGTGCCCACTATGTGCTAGGCACCGTTCTGAGCACCTTACTTGTTGATTGCAGGTACCTTTGAGGAAAACAGTGGTGAGAATTTGAAATAATTTGAAGAATCTCTGTTCAAATGAGCCTAACAGAAAAAAAAATAACAATATTACTCAGACAATTTCTAAACAAAGTCATGTGACCTACATGTATTTTTTTTTAATGCAACTAATTGATAAGTGAATGAACAGGTTCTATGGAGTCCCCATGGCCATTAGCAGGCTAACTTCTAAAAACAGAATATTCAACCTGCTAAAGTCTAGGACTGTATTTCCCCAATATAGGTCAATGGAGCACTAAATCTGGAGCTTGCTACGCTAGTTTGCAAAGGGAAAAAGCATCTCTTAGTCTTTAAAAAAAATGAAAAAATAGTGCGTTAAGCAAAGTGGAACTGTCTTTCCTTGCTTTTGCTACATTAGGTTTTACTGCAGGTCTTCTCTGAACCTTCAATAGGCGAATGAGCATGGCCAGTTAATAAGAAAGGGACATCAGAGGCAGACTTTTCCAAATCACCTGTTGAGAGAATTCTTCCTTTCCCAGCACCCCCTGCATTATTTTCCAGAATTATTCAAAAAATGCAAGTATCCGCTCATTTTATTATTTTCCCAGGGATCTAGAACAATCTGAGCCTCAAATATTTATCCAGGCCCTTCGAAGAGGAAAGAATCAGAAAGGAGCTTCCAAATACTCTTCCTGGTGTATCAGTTAAAGTGACACAGCTGTGTAACAGATAAACCTCAAACACTTATTGGCTTCCCAGAATAACAGTTACTGAAATTTTGTTTCTAGCAACAGTCCATGCAAGTAGAATCATTCTGGAAGCTTGGAAAAATACTCCTTCTGTTCTCCACACCCAGAAGTTTTGACTGGATGGTTTAGAGTAGGGCTGGACATCAAGGAATTATTTCTAAGCTCCTCCAGGATTGTAAATCATGGTTGAAACCCACTGAACCAAGGGAATGTAAGGACTTCCTCATCGGACATCTTCCCATTCAGACCTCTGGGTGAGCTTCTGGAAGCTGTCTGTATTGGACATTTCTGAGATTATTGATCAGTGTAATGTAATGCTTCAAAAATTCTGAAAGAGAAAGACTTGGCAGCTGCTTTACCCAAGCTAGTCTCCATAACTGTGCAAGTCCTCCTGTTAACTCAGGGTCGTGAGATGTACTCTCCTAAGCCCACCCTGTTGATAAGCCCAGACTTTATCCTTCCTGACACTTTCCCATCACATCAGTGGGACCGGAGCACCACCTGCTATGTGTTCATGCATAATGGTTATTGTCTTAGGTAGTAAAGGGTAGTGGTTAAAATCACACAATATGAAAACTGGATTCCCACCCACTAGTTGTATAACCTTGGAAAAGTGGTCTAACCCTTCTGCCTCAGTTTCCTCATCTACAAAAGGAGAGAATAATTATAAATATTTTATGAAGTGTAGTGAGGATTAAACCAGTTTAATCCATGGAGAGGCCTAGAGTAATGACTAGCACACACTAAGTTTTCAACAAACGTTGGCTATTATTATTAGTTTTTATTATTGTCAAGTGTAAACCTCTGCTCTAGGTGGCCAGGGGTACAGAGATGATGAAGGCTATGCCCCTGTCCCCAAGGAATTCACGATTGGGTATGGGAGGCAGACACACAGACATGAACTGTGATAGATGTGACTAGGCCATCATACTACTGTGCGCATAATGCTAAAAGGGTTTCCAAGATGCTATTAGAGGGGCAGGACAGGAAGGCTTCCCAGAGGAGGTGGCATTAGATCCTTAAAGAGGGGCCCTTGCAAGCTGAGACCCGTAGGTTCAGTCTTTTGTTCCTGAACTAACAAGAAAGATGAGGAAGGACCAGTCAAAAACCCACTGTCAACATCCGCAAAGAGACATTTCTTTGCAGTAGCTTGCCCACTGCACCAGGTGAGGCCACCGCTAGTCTTCAAAGTCAAGGATGGGGGGCTTCTGCAACATCCCCTCCAGGGGATTGTACCCATTTATGGGCACTCCCATAGATACTGCCAGACAGCAAGCTTGGATTCAGCCAGAAAGGGCTGCAGTTTTCCATGGTGTGGTTGTGGGAATGTTGGTGGGTCTCTGGGTCCAGGAGTGGACAGCACCAGAGGCAGGAGGGGCAGAGCTGCGGGAGGCAGGAGCTTGTTCTCGGGAGTTTCATGGGGCGCAAAAATGCCAGATCGTGTTTCTCCCTCAGCCCCTTCAGGATATCCTGTCATTCAGCCAGGGCGTATATGTACAGTCGAGGTGGCCAATGTCACTACAACCCCTGGATTTGCCGTCTTTCCTGTATAGAGGCGGGCCCCACAGATCATCTGGTTCAGTCCAGGGAAAGGAGAGGGAAGGATTTAAAAACAGACACTGAAGTTAGAAAGAATTCACTGGGAGTTCATCAGACGAAGTTAAAATAGGGCAATAGTTCTGACAGGTGCATGGCACGGAGAAGGAGCAAATATTTTCTCACTATGCTACAGCATTTCATACTTCTGTTTCTTGGATTGGTTGTACAAAATTTCTGCTCTCCACCAGAAACAACAGAACAGGTAAGATGAGACTTCAGTCTTTTAATTTGTTAATTTTCAGGATGCATTCCAAAGCTCTTTGCTTTGCTATGTTGTCACGGGTAGAGAGCACTATCTGGGCTTCGTGGAGTAAAGAGAAAGCTTGTGGAGGACAGGGTCTGGTGCGATGCGCCATCTTTCTGAAGGCGTGCCAGCCCAGCTGGTCATTTCTGTGCTACAACGCCCTTGTTGGCAATCTCTGATTTTGGTGCTCACATTCCTCGTTCCAAGGTGGATTTGGGTATCCAGGGTTTGGCATGTTTGTTTGTTTTAATAGTCTCATCACTTCCCATTGCACCATTCGGAATGTAGAACAACAATGGCTGTGGAGAGATGTTCTGGGGAATTCCAGGTTGGGTGGTATCTGGCTGAGAGATACAGTATTACAAAATGTATTAGGTATTCCCCCTTTCACATTCCCAAGTTGTAGTAAAAGTACCCAGGGCACTTTACACCAGCACGCCAGCTTCTCAAGCTAGCTCATAGGAGTTGTCATCATAAAGCAAGTTCGGTGTCAGATCTGCATCAAGGTCAGCCTAAAGGGGATGTGGGGGGGTCAATCTGAGGGATTTATTTAAAATGCACTTCCAAAGATATGGCTTCTGCTCTGTGAATAATAAACGTGATTCCGAGTCTGTGCCAAGCAAATTTTAGCAACCCCAATTTCACTTCGGTTGGCTGTAGTCTAGTAATATTTTTCACGGAAACGTTTTTAAAAATGCCATAATGGTTACTCACCCCAGCTGTGAGGTTCGGTAGGGGTGAGTCCGAACGATGGTTTCATTTGTTTAACAAATGTTTCTGAGGATCAGTAACTACTGCTCCACAGCTTACTAGCTGTTCAACCCCGAGCAAGTTACTTAGTCTCGCTAAGCCTCGGTTTCTCCCCTGACAGCGCTCCACGGTCAGCAGTAATTATCATTCCCGCCAGCACCATGACTATCAGGATCGTGGGTGCCAGCTTTAGTGCAGAAATCAGGTGCTGGCTGATGCTCAAAGATGAGTTTACTCTTCCAGAAGGGATCATATGAGAAGCACAATGAGCCATTCCATTTGAAAAGATCAGTTTGATGGTCAAGGGATTTTTGTACAGAGAATATTAACTCTGGCCTACTAAGAAAGAAAAGGCAAAGTGATGCCATCCCATATACTTGCCCACATGGGAAACCCTAATACAAAGAACATTCTGCTTTAAAAAATATAGACGTTCGTGACCATGAAAAGAGATTAATTGAAACTATATCTAAGGGCGGTTTTGTTATTATTCCATAAAGACCATTCCAGTGCTATTTGGGTTCATAGTGACCATTAAATGAAAGCCACCAGAAAAAAAACCAGAGGTTTTGTTTTTCCATCCACCACTGCAGAGCGTGCAGGGAAGTGAAATGGCCAACCAAGGAACCGGACGACCTCTAACTTACCGTGTGGCCTTGGGCAGGTTATTGAACCTCCCTCACCTCAGTGTGTTCCTCCCTAAAATGAGGGTGATGCTACCTGCCCTACTGATGTTTAGGGCAGTCAAATCAAATATGATGCTGCGTTTGGAAGTATGCATAACCATCAGCTGCTCTATAAATGTGAGGTTCCTTTTTGTGCAGCCTTCACAGATTTCAATAAACACAGAAGTATTTATGATGTTCCCATGACCCCTAACATAGTGCTGGGCCATGTGACGACAAACAGAAAGAACCATAAAAGTGGTAGTGTTTAAATGGAGAGCAAGGACAACAAATGCGCTCTGCTGGCCAACCTCTGAGAAAAGGAAAAGCGATGGGTGTGGTTTTGTGTGTGTGGTGGTGTTAAACTCGGCCTTGAAAGATGAGAGGTTTGAGCAGCCAAGGGGAGAGGAAAGAGCATGTCTATCAGGAGACACAACAAAGCAAAACACACAGATAGGGTAGAGAAGTGGTACAGGAAGTAGCCCTTACGGCCTGTGATATTCCAGTACATGGCCAGGCAATTTGCTCATGTTACGTCATTTAAATTTCTCAGTATCCTGGAGAGTGGTTACCAGTATAGTCCCCTTACAGAGAATGGTGACGACTAAGGCATTCATTTCAGATTGTGCAATTAACAAGATACTGAGCTTGATTCCAATCTTAAGTCTTTTGACTCACAAGTTCAGTCTCTTGTCGTTGTACAGAGCTGTTTCTGTTTAAGTTTGATGGGGAAATGAAGGAAACCTGAAAAAGGTGAGGAAATTCATTTGGGAGGATCAGCACCAGCAGCTTGGACAATAAAGGATCCTGAGACCGGGCCCAAGTATGGCTGCATCATTCATTGTAACAGTTCTCTGCAATATTAGCAAACAGTTGCTAATATTTTCTCGTGTGCCTGTCTGATTTCCTACAATTCATTTGTTCAATCAACAAATAACTACTGTGCATTACTATGCACCAGACACTATTCTAGATATTTCAGACAAAGCAGCAGAAAATAAAATAGGAAAAGACTGATGCTCTCACAGAACCCACGTACTAGCTTGACTGTAATCAAAAGAATGCAAACATCTTTGGAACAGAAACTGTATGCTCCATGGCATTTAATACCCAAACCATCCTGTGGTCCATCTATGACCAATTGACTTTGAATGATCTGCCTTAACAATTTCATTTGAACAGAGTGTTCTACAATATATTTCTCCATTTAGAGAAGTGGTATGTAGTGAGGTTACCTTACCTTGCTGGACTCTAGGCTTCAGATCAGGGTGGTACAAGCAGCCTATAGCACAGCCATGGCAGACATTACCTGTAGATCCCAATGCTCTTTCCAAATAAGATTGAAAGCAGCCTGCCAGTCATTACTAATCAACCTCATTGTCATCCTAGTCATTCCACTGACATAAAGTCGATGGAGAAGATTGGCCAAGCAAGGTTCTGCTAATGGAACTTGATTTTTCTTTTATGTTTTTATAGACAAACAGATGCGATAAGAAGTCTCTGCTCATCATTAGGACTGAGTGCCAACCTTGCTCACTCAACTTGAGACTGAAGTGCCCCGATGGTTACACCAATGTTATCAATGGCTCCCTAGGGGTTCGGGATTGCAGGTACTCATTATGAGAAAATAGAGGCGCCGAGTTTTTAAACTCAAAGGATTGTGAATCCAAATAGAAACCTCTTGTCTCAAAAACTGCAAAGCATTTCCATGATTTTCTCTTTCTCTAAGACTGCATTAAGCCCAAACTTAGGTAATTCACAACTATGACCTTGAGTCTAAAAAAAGTATTACTATTGATTCACATCTAAATACAAAATGGACTATATTACATGGTACAGAAACATTCTTTCCTCATTTTGCCCTTCTTCAGTTTGAAAATCTGGGGTTTGTGATACTGGAAAAGGGTACTAGGCAGAACGCATCAAAAAGCCTGGTTGGGTCCAACAGTCATCTTACTAACTAGCTAGGACTCTGGTACTGATTAGAACCCAAAGGAGGGAGACAACTGAATCACAGCTGTGTTGCATTTTATGTGAGTACCGCATTCCTGAAATCCTGTTAAGATGCAAAGCTCTCGGGATTTAAGGCTAATCCTGGCAAAGGATGACAAGCTGTTCCACTCACCAGCTAATGGGTGCAGCCATGTAGTTCAAGTGCAAACACAATATTTTTTATTTACTCAGTCTACTAATTTAAAAATTAGGCAGCCCTCAGTGAGCTTCATTTTTAAGTCAGGGATGAAGAATAGGTGTGATTTCTTACTTTGCACAAAATGAAACCTCGACGCTGCCATGTCACACGATTTTAAATTCATGTTTGCTTAATGAGGCTGCACCATATTCTAAACCCAAGTCATCATTTTTAATAGAGGTTTCCCAACACTAATTGGCCTAGAATTAGCAAGCATATGTGGCAGTTGACCACTCAGTTACTGAAGTGGATTCACATTTGCAACTAGTTTCTCTTAGAAAGCACATCGGAAGAAAGACTTAGGGTTCAAGTTAAAAGTGCACAGTGGCTTTAGTGAGAACTTTTTTGCACTGGCTCCTTTTTTTCATGGCCAAGGTTGGCACTTGGTTATGTCCCAGCCCACTCTACCCTAAACACACACATGTGCACATACACAGAATAAGATTAGTAGATTAGTGCACTCATGTTCTCTGTTTCAGTATTGAAGATTTTGATGTATCATTCATTTATACTGAAACAAACCCAAGACTGGTTCTTGAGGGGATGTTTGGTTCTGCCCTTGAATCCCCCTTTTGCAGTCTTTGTAAAGAGGTGTCCCTGCTGGTATTCTCAACCTTTCAAAGAAGTTGCCAACTGTTTCTTCAACCTGACTGCCCATAAAGCCAGTAGCTCTGTGATTAATCAGCTACATAACAGGCACTGGTTTGGGAGTACAACTTTGAACTCACCAGAACACTATTAGTAACAGCCCAGTTGAAAGGAACAATACTTGAGGAGGATAATATCTAGAAATGCTAGAGTCGGATCCCACAATAAGCCATCCCTGCAGAGATCCCTGTAAATAGACAATAATGTTTAGCCTCCATAGAATGGCGATGCCATAACTGTACCTCAGATGGTACAAAAAGGCACTCATCGTTGGATTTCCCTCAAGAAAAATGTGGCAGATGTCACTCACTACGTTACACCGCCTCTCACAGAAATTTCTACACCTACGGTATCCTGAGCGGTTGGTGTGGTTTAAATTCACAGACCCTGTGTGCCACACAACTCATGACTTTTCTCTTCTTGCACTGATTGCAAGGAACCTCGGTCACAAGTGTGAAGTCCACTTGTACCGTGTGCCTAGAACATAACATCATTTTTTTCATCTACTAACTTCACTTCTGACATTGTTTTAGATATTTCACCCCTATTTTCCTTGTGCCCTGATTTTTTCATCTATTTTTTACAATGAAAGATAAATCACGATTGTTTTTTCTAACTTTTGTGTTCAATGTATATACATGTTTTTAAATATAGGCAAGTGTAAAGACCTAAAAAAAAATGTGGGGAAATTCCACTGCCCAGAGTTAACGCATTGCTCTGATAATGGGTTATGTTTCACTTTACCCTTCAAGGTACTCCTTTGAGATGAAGTCATACTCTCTGTCTCTCCCTGGATGCCGCCACATCTGCAGAAAGGACTACCTCCAGCCTCAGTGCTGTTCAGGCCACTGGGGCCCAGACTGCGTGGGTAAGTGACAAATGCTTTTTCTCGGATTTGGAGACTTCCTTCTCAAGGTCCTATTTAATGGAAAATTGAGAGGAAGGAAACTTGATAAAGGAAAATGTCAGCATCTAGAAAGTCACAGTTCTGTCTGTATGTAGAAAATCTTTCTTGCCCTCTCAGCTTCTCTAAAGAAATCTGCTTTCCTCCAGTTAGAGATTTGTCTCCAAGAGAATTCCTTTACAATTCAACAAAAGGGACAATGGAAACGCTATCCATTTTTACAACCAAAAAATAACTGACTATAGAGTAGAAGTAAGAATGCTGGATTTTAATGACCCCAAACACAATTTTCTGTAAGAAGTTTTATGACAATATCTCAAAGGCTGTAGTTTTTGTTTGGCAATCAAAATAATTGTTCAACCTTCTAAAAATTTAAGTTTTAGGGTGGAATGAAAAACCCTATAATGACCAGTTTCCACTGAAAGAAAAACTAGCCAAGTCTGAGTCAATAGTATAGTTAGACTCCTGTGGTCCAGCATAGCATTTGCTGGCTGAAATTGAACTTCTATCCTGATTATAGATGTTTACATTCAAGGAGTCACTGCATCCTGGCTGTGACATGCGAATTGTGTGAGATCCCTCTTTTTTTCTTGGGTAGTAAAAAATCAGATATTTTAATTCATGAACTTACCCTTTGTTACATTTCATATTCTAAAATGTAATGAAAATATCTCAAGTACGCACTTAAGGGAAGAGATTAGTTCTCTTTAGCTTTGTTTTTTTTTTTTTTTTCTGGTTAAAATAATATAAGAAAATTGTACACAGCTTTTAAAGAAAAGTACAAAGAAAGAAAAATAGCAAACTTGTATTTTGTCATACATAGGAAACCCTAAATATTTTGGTTTATTTTCCTGACCTTTGATTCCATATATGGCTTCTCAATCGTTGAGCCTGCAGTGTCTGCGTAACGTTGCCACTGGCTTCTTTGTGTCACTTATCTTCCCTTTACTCAGCATTGCTGACTTTAGTTACTAGAGAGGTCCTTGGCCTATGTTACCTGATTTAATTCCTAAAACAAATCCTTGAGTTAGACATTTCTATCTCCATTTTGCATATGAGGAATCAGATATTTGAAGATTGTTTCTTGCCAGTTTCCTTTGAGCTTTTAAGTGATCATGCAAATTCAAGTTCAGGGCGGCTGGCACCAAACTTGCCACGGTGGAGTGGGGGTTAGTATCCTCCAAGTGCTTTTTTTAAAAAAATTCTCTTTTGATTGGTACACCCTTCAGACCCCCAGCCAATGCCTAGATTATACTCCTTTCCTGGACCTGGAAAGGTCAAGGTTTGGGGTCTAGGATATCCTGGCCCTTCTCTCAGTTTACTGCTCTGCTCTGTGGCACCCCAGCACATTGACACAGTGTGTTTCTGCGAGTTTATTACATCAAAATCGAGTGATTAACCCACACTTCCAGATTTTGAGAACTTTTTTAGTATCACGTGTTTATATCACATCCCATTTTTATAGACACACTGATATAATAGAAAGATCTCTTAGATTTACTTTTTCTGACCCACAAAAACTAATCTGATGCTAAGTCATTAATTAGACACACCACAGAGAAGAAAGGCTTTGTCCAAGATATAAAAGTCAGCATGTTTGATAGAATGAATGACAGGCAGACCACGGCCAGGAGGGAAAAAGAATTCTAGGTCTGCTATCAAGTTTTAGGTTTTAACCTAATTCCATCATTACTGGCTTGGACAAGTTATTTCCTGCTCATGCCTTGGTCTCCTTATCTGTCAATGGTGGTAAAAAGTTTTACTTTACAAAAATATGATAGAGACTTTAAAACATCGATGTAAGTAAAAATACTAGGCAACACGTATGACACTAAGAAGATACTTTATAAAAATGTTATGAATAAATGAATGAGTGAATCACAGTCAAAATAGACCTCTGACAATGAAAGACAAACAAAACGACACCCTTTCTCCAAGACCTTTTTATTTATTTTTAAATATATATTATTGATTATGCTATTACAGTTGTCTAATTTCTCCCCCTTTATTCCCCTCCACCCTGCACACCCCCTTCCACCCACATTCCCCCCCTTTAGCTCATGTCCATGGATCATGCCTATAAGTTCTTTAGCTTCTACATTTCCCATACTATTCTTAACCTCCCCTTGTCTATTTTCTACCTACAGCAGTGGGTAACTCAGAACACATGAGCAGGCAAGCAGGATTCCAAGTCTTTCGTGCCATCACTCTGAGCTAGGGACAAAGGTAACACCTAAGATCTCACACCTAAGATCGGAGGATTCTTAGAGGATTCCTTAAACATTCAGTCATTTTCTTCCAGTAGGTCTCAAAGCCACTGCAGCAAAACACATGAGAACCAAGGCTTGGACATTCTTTCTGCTGTCCTCTTGTTGGTGCAAAAGTGTACTCCCCTTTATCTTTGGCTTCCAAACATACTAAATGTCTCAAAAGGCTTCCTTCCTTTGGCTCAGGAAAGAGATAAGTCTTCTACTGGGCTGTGTGTTTCAATTCTCACTCACATCTTGTGGTGATGACAAGAGAGATCTTGCCTATCACATTGCATTTCCTCCAGGATAAGGCCATTCGGAACTGCTGACATGTGTCCATCCTTCTTTCTGAGGAAGCACAAGCTCTGGAATGGCTTTCTTTCCAAGGCGAGAGCAGCATCCACTTCTTTTTTAATGCACTGTGATATACGTTCATACTCTACACCTCTGGGTTACTTTTTAAAGTATCTTAATAGTACCTTATTCAAATTAGAAAATAACTCTCTGATCCATTCTGAAAAAATAGAAAACATAATGAAAAAAAAATGACTCATCATCTTCTAAAATTACAGCCCAGGGAATACAGTCAATAATATTATAATAACAATGCATGGTGTCAGGCAGGAACTAGACCTATGGGGCGATCACTTCCTAAGTGATATACACGTCTAACGACTGGGGTGTACGCCTGAAACTGGTATTGTATATCAACTATAATTGTTGAAAAATAAAAATTATTAAACTGTTTATTCTTCACAAGTAAGAGGTGTCTTCTAAAGAAAATTACATAACACTAATAAGTAAAACAAAGAAAATAAATATCAATAAGCTTCCAAAGATAGCCACTACTAAGCTGTTGATCAATATGCTGAGTGATATACAGTTGTGGTTTGAAGGCACAGAAATCCAAATTTAATAACTGCTCAACAATTTATAAGCTCCATTACTCTTAATCAATTTACTTCACCAAACAAGGGCTCACTTTTACCATCTGCATAATGGCAATGCTAATTAGCATGTTTTTTTGTGAAGACAAAAAAGAAAACATAGCTATTACTATTAACTGTTGTTATTATTACTATTGTTATTACCTTTTGCTATTGTTTGAGGTGTAACAGTTTGTAGACCTACACACTGCCTTTATTTAAAATACCATACTTTTAATATACTTTTAGGTAATTTGTAATTTTCATTTAACTGTGTATTTTGAAAATTTTCTATGCCAATAGAAGTGGCTTAGTGACACTTTTTTGGATGACTCTATTGTAAATGCTTCATGGCCTACCATGCTATTACTTAGTTAGCAAATGCCTTATTTTGAACATTTAAGTTATTCCCAATATTCCGTTTATTAAATGAAACTCCAGTAAACATCTTCACAGCAAAAAAGAAAAAAGGGAAGAAGAAGGCATGAATTCTCACTTGAGGGGGAAAAAAAATATCGTCCTGACATAACAAAGGTGTTTCTCCCCATCTTGAACGTGCTCACCCCTCAATCAAACTGGTCCTGCTTTATCTGCTGTGCATGTGGAAGTCTTTGCTCATTAGCGCAAAAGCATACTTTTAACCCTGAGAATTGATACACTTAAACAACCAATTTCTGTTTAAGATGAAACAGATTTTTTATTTGAACATGCCAGTTCTTTCCCTTCCACCATCAACATTAATGGATGTGTGCTACAACTCAAAGTAATGGGAAAGGAATGTGGGAAAACAAGCTGACTGTTTCAAAAGGAAATGACCTTGATTCTACTTTTTGAGGTCAGTGCCATCAAACTATGCACCCTTGTTTTTTGTATCGTGTTATTGGCATTTTCAGACCGCTTTTTCTTTCCTGTTGTAATGTTCCTGGCCATTCACTGCACAGGCTGCAAAGAACACACAATATAGATCTGAAACCATTCTTTTAGGCAGGTCCGTTTTGGCTTTGAGTAACAAATAATGCTGAGCTTACATAAGGGACCTAATTTCACATCAGTTTCCCAGACAGACAGTTTCAACCAGAGATTTAAATGGAATGGCAGGACGTACTCTCTGCCTAGCCGTGAGCCAAGCTTTTAAACAAAAGTGGTGACACAGAGTAGGCACCTCCAGGGATCCTTGGGAGATAAAGTTACAGGAAGGTCCTTGGCCTGTTGCTGGCCAGGAAGTTTATTATCTTCCTTTAAAGAAACAGGCAGCTGATGATTTGCTGACTGTTTATAATGGGTGAGCCCCCTGCATGAGGAAAGTCATAATAAGCAAGGGACCACCAGAGTAGCAGTGACCAAGGGGAAATGTGATAACAACCTAAAATAGCCTTCTCATCTCCTTGGGCCTCACAATGTCTCAGAAACATGTCCTTAGAGCAAAGTCTGCAATTTCTCTTTCGAGTGTGGTTGCTGAGATGTCCCTTGTACCATCTTTTTTCTTAATGGGAGCCTGAGGTGATAGCAAATGATTTGAGAAGCAGGAAAGAAGCTCACACTTTTACATAAAAACCTTTACTTCCTCCCTGTCTGGGACAATCTACATTAATTGTTCCACGTACCCAGTGGTTCCCAGTGGTTTACTGGTATTAATGTCCAGTAAAATTACTCTCAAGCCTGTGAAAATGCATATTCCGGGACTTCACACCCAGAAACCCCCATTCGATAGGTGTAAAAGGCTGAACCCGGCATAAAATTGTAATAAGTTATTATCGACCAATAGGGTGAATATGGGCTGAAATCCAGCCCATCCTTGGCTCACCAAGCCATACACTCTGGTGTGGCCTAGTCCACCCCAGGGAATGGCCATCTCTTGATTTCAGTTTCATCTTCTTGCCAAGCTTAGTGCCTGTGAGGATATGCGGGAAACGGCAGTAGGGTGGGGGAGCTCTTTCTAATTTGCACAAAGGCTGTCTAGGCCCTGGTGGATTAGCCAAGGTACCCAGAAAAGCTAGAGCTGCAAGAGATTAATGAAAAGAAGTGCCTGTGAGGGCAAGTGAGAAGGAAGCCAGGAGACGCAGGGGAGCCAGGAGACAGGTGTGACTAAGGGAGGGGGCCAAGGAAGTTGGATGGAGGAGTCCCAGACTACATGTAGTTCTAAGAAAATAACAATCAGGGAAGCTGATGGGGTTTCCTCCAGCCAAAGTCACCCAACAGGGGAGTCCCCCGTCCTGCAGGAAGAGTCCCGCCTTGGTATCCCTGCCATGCTCAGTCAGTGCTGGAGGCAGCCATGGGCATTGTGGTCTGGTGAGCAGAATGGTGTATTTCAGGAAAATTATGCTCCCACCACAGAGATCTGAGAGGTGCTTTTCCGAGGCTACTATTCCTGCAGAGAAAGGCCTTCAGAATCTGCCCTTGGGCAGTCCCCACTCCCAGGTGATTAGACACAGATGGTTCAGTGAATACCCTTAGAGGAACACCTGCCCATATTTTTTAAGAATAAAGGCTTGCTAACTGTCCCCTAAAGAAAAAGGACACAGTGTCACAATCTTGGGAGCTGGGATGGGGGAAGCTCCCCAGTTCCTCAGTAACCAGCCTAGAATATGGTTATGTTCTCAATAGATGACTTTGACCTATTTTCTTCTCTATATATTAGCACGGGCATGGGCCAAGTGTAAGGGACACCCACATGATGGCCTCAGAGGAGGCATCCAGGAGAACATTTTCATGGAGGGGAAGGCACAGGCAAGATGTGGAGGGAAGGGCATGTCTGGGGTAGTCTGCCGGGGTGGACAGAAAGGATGCGGGACAGGCTGCAGCACAGAGGAGACTGGCATTACCTGCAAAAGTAAAAATGCCTGGAAGGGCATTTCTGCAAGGTGGTGCTGATTTCTGAGTGCCAGGGTGAAGGAGGCTCTGTGTCCCTCTGAGTCAGCCCAGAAGCCCGGCTGGGGATCTCCGAGAGAGAGCCCCTTGCATACCTAGCCCCAGGGAGAAGCACCAGGGCCAAGAGAAGTAACAGTGGCAGAAATGCCACCTCTCTATCTCTTCGCCCCTGCCCGGAGTTGGGCCTGGTTTCCAAAATACCATCGCAGCCCAAGTAGAGCCTAACAGCAAAGGAAATGGGCTAAGAGCCATTTGGTAGTCAATGATTTCTGGAAATGCTCTCTTGGTACCCTGTGTCCTCCATTGAGAGCTCAGGTGCTTCCGTTGGTTTTCAGATGAACCTGGTACCCGCTTGATGAGGCCCCCTTACTTCCTCTTGAGCCTCACCTCCTCCTGCTCTTTTAAAGATAAAGACCACAGTCTTCAACAAGGCCCTTCCTTGATGACCCGGCTGTTGCCTTCTGTTGAGACCAGTTCTAGGTCAGCCGGGCCATTCAGGATTAGGTTGTGTTTGGTAAATGTTGGTAACCTCCAAGAGATGAAATGGTGAGAGTTCTCGGTCTCTTCCCTGCAACAACCCCCTTCCTAGTTTTTAAACCAGTATTTATTTGATTGTCTGTGAATCCATGACTCTCTCCTCATCGGACTGGCAGGATCATGGAAATAGAGACCAGGTCTGTGTATTTACCTTGTGTATCCAGAACCTTATTTGGTCCTGATTCAAACAGGTGCCTGATAATTTATTTTCTGAGTGCTGTTGCCTGCTCCACTGCCAGTCTCAAAGAACGGAAACTGGAGAAGACGGAGAGTATCCACTCTAACAACTCCCTTTTATTGAGCGCCTGCGATTTCCAGTCCCTAGTACAGCCTGCCAGGACAAGCAACACTAGAACCGAATCTCAGAGCCAGGCATTGACCTTCCCAAAGGAATGCAGCTAGCAGAGAGTCAGCCTGGGGTTCGAACCCAGAACATTCTGATTGCAAAGTCCCCATTCTCTCAGGACACCCTTGCACCTCATGTAACCACTGCCCTAGCTGCAGAGAGCAGCCCAAACCAACATGTTTGTTTTCCAAGAGTGTCTTCTCCCTCACTCACCTCATACACATCTCTGTTATCTGTGCTGTGGGTCGGGTGCACAGTAGCTCCTGGGTGGTAGATAGCATGGTATGAACGGTGTGGTGGACTTGGAGCACCTGCCTGGGTTTGAAATCTGGCCCCGCCACTGTTGTGGAAAGAAAGACCACAGACGCAAAAGTGTACCACTTAGACCCTGCAGTTTACAAATATTCTGCACACAGGAAAGAAACGGAGGACCAGAGAGAACTCCGTCTACAGGTGCCGGCTCCATCCTCTCACCTGCCTGTACCTGAGAGTTACACATGGTCTTTTAAAGAACTAGCCTAGGAAAAATATTTTTTTAATTAAAGAGCTAGCCTAGTCACTCAAGTGAGCCAGCAAAGTATGCTAGAGAGAAAGGCTTCCCACTGTGGTCTATTTTCTAGAAGTCTCTTTTTCCAAGAACTGGTTTGTTGTTTTGTTTTATTTTGTTTTGTTTTTTTCAGTTTCTATGGCTGCTGACTTCTTGGGAAATATATGGGCTGGAAATACGTGGCATGGGAGAGATTCGAACAAAGATCTTTGTTGATGGGGTAGATGCAGAGGGCAGGCAGGGAGGTGGACTCTTGCAGTAGAAAAGGGGCCACCGGCCAGCTAGG
The DNA here is from genome assembly GCA_039655065.1 of Glossophaga mutica. Classification (NCBI taxonomy): domain Eukaryota; kingdom Metazoa; phylum Chordata; class Mammalia; order Chiroptera; family Phyllostomidae; genus Glossophaga; species Glossophaga mutica. The sequence continues at coordinate 14,364,137 of CM077304.1, read as the reverse complement.
TGACTTTGGGCAAGCCACTGTACTACTCTGGGCCTCAGTTACCTCATCTAGAATGTGGTGCATAGGAGGTGCTGAATGCACCCTTGCAGAATGTGTGTGTGCCATCACGAATGAATGAATCTGAGCCCTTTCGTTCCCTAGAGTGCCCGGGAGGTGCGCGGTCCCCCTGCAGCGGCAGGGGCAGCTGTGCCGAAGGCATGGAAGGAAACGGAAGCTGTTCATGCCAAGTAAGTTCAGAAATGTGTTCTTCCCCCTAACTCTGCTCCCTCCCCTTTCCTTTGTCCCTCCTGAAACATGCACACACAGTAGATGGAGTTTCTGGGAAGTGATACTAGAAGAAGAAAGAAAAAGTAGGCAATCTGCAACAAAATGACATCTCAGCGGCTGGGGGCTTTGGACTTAGTTAACTGCTCAGCCTGAAGTGTATACATCTGTAAAATGGGTTGGATAATAACCCTATGTGCTTACATTTGTTGAGAAGTGACTTGAGGTCACATATGTGAAAATACTCTGTGACATCGTACAGGGCTGTAGAAACTCTTGCTGTTGCTGATGATAATCACTGCTGTTAGCCAACCGTTCTCGGCGCTGTCCGCGGCTCCCGTTGGCAAGCGCCGGGCCTGCCAGTTGAAGGATTGCTTTGTTACCCCATGAAAGTGACTTTTTGCAAGTTTCAAGCCTTTGGTTAAAATACAAAGAAATCCTTCTGCAAATGAGCTCAACTGTCTTTAGAAACGCAGCACTGAGTTTTCATTTCATCCTTGGGTGAAATTCTGTTGGGGCTGTTTTCACTTGCTCTGTGTTTATATCTTTGGATTGACAAAATGGCTTTCTTATGAAGAGCTCTGAACTCGCAGAAAAAAAAAATGATGCAGGGTTTAAGGGACACATTATAACAGAAAAACAGTGAAGAATACAGGAAATAATATAAAGAAGGAGCTTCGGGATAGGCACGGAGCAAAGGTATATTCGAGAAACAAGCCCCAACCAGGCCACCAGTGAGAAAGAAATCCATGGGCCTCCTGGGTGACGTCGGTCCCTTGGGGTCTAACAGCACCTACCTGGGGTGTTTTGCAGGAAGGGTTTGGCGGAACAGCCTGTGAAACCTGTGCTGATGACAACTTATTTGGACCCAGCTGTGCAGGAGGTATGTCTGACGTTTGTGTGATCCAGGGCATTTGGAACGATTGAAAGTCGAACATGGCTGACATAGCCAAAGACCCCAGAAAGACTGTTCATTGGGGCATGGGGAGGGGGCGGTAAATGCTGAACAGTTATGTATAACCACATCTACAAAGAGTGGACAACAAATCTGATAAACTGCAGTTCTTGAAAAAAGAGACAGGGCTTCCTGTGGTTTCAGCACGTGCAGTCAGCTCCTCACCCATAATGCTTCTGGCAAGTCCACCTCTCCAGGCTCCAGGACCCACCATCCCCCATTCTTTGCCTGTCCAGCTTCTTCCCAAGGTCTTTCCAGACCCTGGTCCCAGCAGTGACCTTCTCCCCAGGGGCCTTCCCTTCCACCACATGTCACACCACATTCTACTCTGTCCCTTCCTTTGGGGAGTTCACGAACAAATACCCGAGGTGATCAGTGATTGTTGGCTCCATTTTGCAGGGTAAACAAACAAACACAGCTGGCACTGGTTTGTCTATCCTTCTATGTTTCGTTCCCCCTTTCCCCTAGAAGGAGACCCTGAAACAAGACTCCAGTACAAGTAGCATGTTCGGGAGGTGACCCTGGACACACTAAGAAAGGAAATAGGGTGTGCTGTCAAGCCAGAGACCAGTGTGATGACCAGAGCCTGATGCCCTGGGGAACTCTGGAGTCTGTGTCAAGCACACCTCAGAGTTTTCTCACCAGAGGGGACGGGGAATCGCAGTGTGGCAGGCAGAATGAAGGGCCCGCCCCCCAAAAATGTATGTCCACATCCTCATCCCTTGGACCTGAGAATACATTACCTTACCCGGCAAGGGGAATTAAAGTTGCTCTTCAGCTGACCTTGAGATAGAGTACCCTGGATTGTCCAAGTGGGCCCAGTGAAATCACAAGGGTTCTTGAACATGGAGGAGGGAAGCAGAGGAAGAAGATGCACTGTTGGAGGGATGAGATGTGAGGAAGATGCCCCACCCCCACTGGCTTTGAAGATGAGAGGGGCTAGGCACCAAGCAATGCAGGCAGCCTCTCTCCAGAAACCGGAAAGGGAACGCAAACATTTTTTTCCCTCCAGAAAGGAACATGACCCTGCCGCCTTGATTTTAGGATAGGAATTTTGGGTTTCTGACCTCCAGAAATGTAAGGCAATGAATCTGTGTTGTTTTAAGACATCACGTTTGGGGTAATTTGTTACAGCTGCAATAGGAAACTAATACATGCAGGTATGGGCAGGGGAGTTGTCCATTCCCCGGCACTTCCAGCCCCCCAGTGCGCATTCCGGTGGCATGGGCTTCCTAGGAATCACTCCCAGGTTCCTGGGAGCCAGCTGGAATGCGCAGAATCAGCAAGGCCTAGAAAACATGGGCATGGTAGGGCCAGTGTCAGCCAGAATCGTAGTCCTCCAAAAGGGATATATCCAGTGGCCTTTCTTGAACACCAGCCTGGTTTTGGATTTTATGGAAAAATCCAGTTCAATAGATACTGCAATGATTCAAATTTTCTTGATGAAACCCTGCACGTACGCATAGACACCCCACCCTCATAAGTGTGCACGCTCTGTGATAAGTTTTATCCGCAATAGCAGAGGTATTATCTCATTCTAATAACCCTCGAGTTCTTTGAAGACAGACCCCGTTATACTTCTTTATCTCCAGTACCTCCCACAGTGCTACCTGTGGGTGCAGGAGATGCTCAGTCCACGTTTGTTGGCCAGATGAGTGACTGAGTGAATGAAAGAATGAATGATCTAATTTGCTCCAGCCATGTTGACCTGACTCAAAACCACGGTTTTGAGCAGCAGCCTATAGACCTCCGGCTTTAGACTCAGAACGAGTTTCAGCCCCAAGGCTGCCAATTGCAGGAACCTTAAGTTTCCAAGCACATTCTATGTCTGTGTTTTCATCTGCAAAAATGGAAATAGTATTGTCTTCTTTAGGATTATTGTGAGGATTTGGTGAGATAATCAGTGCACAGTAAATGTTAGCAATTACCAATATTACCTACCATTCCCTAGTGGCCCCCAATCTTAGGACTTTTATTCATCCAGCGCTCTGCAAATGATTATTATTTCATAAAAGTGTTAGCAAAGGGAAATTTAAAAGAGATGCTGGTAGTCTATATAGTTTTAAGATTATACATTATATTAAAGGACAATAAAATATCAACTGTTTAGAAATTACATGTTCCCCAAATTGGCCCTTCCCTACCATAATACTAGAATTTAAATCCCATCTTTTAAATAAACATTGAAATTGAAAGGGAGAAAGACAGCATCGAGCATTGCTTACTTCCCAGGAAAGCCAGGTCCTTGCTTTGAGATGAAAATTTAGAAAGAAGGTGAGTCCACGTTGCCCCCAAGAAACTAGTGTTGGCTGCCAGTGAGCACAGATGTACATGGAGATTCCAAACATTTCTAAGTGAAGTGGCATTTATTTGCACTTATTTGTGCCATGGAGAAAGGACTAGTGAAGGGGAGAAAGATGGTATAGAAACCTAAATTGTTAAGAAAATTGGAAACCTAAACTGAGAGCCAGGAGAAAAAAATTCCAAACCCTAGTTCCCAGTAGAACTTCCGGCGGTGACGGGAATGTTCCGTGCCTGGGCTGTCCCACAGTGCTCCAGGCCACCTGTGGCCACTGAGGGCCTGAAAGGTGGCTGGTGCATCTGAGGAACTGAATTTTAAATTTTAGTGCATGATACTTCATTTAGGTTTAAATAGCCACACATGGCTAGTGGCTACCGTATGGGATTGCTCAGCGCTAGAACAGGCTTTGAAATCAGGCTGGTCTGAGTCTGAAATCAGCTGCTGTGTGCCCTGGGGCAAGCTATTTAACCTCCCTCAGCCTTCCTCATCTACAAGATGGGAACAGTAACACCTGCCTCACAGGGCTGACGCAGTAGCAAAGCTCTTAGCACCGTGGCATAAGCATCCAACTAACAAAAGCAAGTATTAAGTGAGGACGAAAGCAATCCAACAGTAAGGTGACCATTTATTCACCTATGAATGAATGGATGGATGGATGGCTCAGTGATGGCTGGTCATTGCCTATCGGCAAGCACCGGGGAATGCGCAAACCTTTTCAGCTGGGCATCCACTGGGTGCCAGTGTTGTTTCATCCAGTGGGGAGTTGTTCCCTCAGAGGTGGCCATTCTGCCTGTAAGTAGGACAGCTCTATTAGCTGCAGTTTATTTTTAACACTGGCTTGAACCTGCTGCTGGAGCATTCTCCTACCCGACCGGTGATTAATTTAGACATGAGTTAGAGCTGCATCTGCCAAGGAATTTTATCTCTGCTGCCACGGCCTTAGCCCACTCAGTGCCTCACTCCTGGCTGGGGCAGAATGCGGAGCCCATTCCTCTGACATGACCCCCAGTCAGTCCCACAACCATGTCTTGTTACTAACAGTAGCTGGCGTTTGCTGAGCACCTGCTGTGTGCCAGGCAGTGCGGGAAGATCCTCACAGCAACTCTTCAAGCTGGGTTTCTCGCTTTATAGATGAAGACACAGAGGGGTTTCTCAAGGTCTCACAGGTTTTATAGGGACAGAGGCAGGGTTTGATCCCAAGTGCCTGATGCCTGGACCTGGGTGCCCAAGCATTGAGCTACTCTGCCCTGGTGAGCATGCACCACTAGACCCCTGACGGGTAATGGGGATCCAAAGAGGGGAGAGATTAGGTGCCCAGCCTCAAGGAGCTGGAAACACAGGTGACAATTCTGTCCCAGGGTGCACAGTACCATGGATACCACAAAAACATGGGAGAGGGAGCAGCTCGCTCTGCCAAGGGGCCCAGCACAGGGGCCTTTGTGCACTATCCCTCTGACCCAAATGGCCATGGCTTTGACCACTCCAAAGTCGCACACCTCCAGTTCCAAGTGTCTCTAGAGATTTGCAACAGATACCAAGGGCTCTTTAAATGACATCTGGGAGTCCTACTGCTGCTCATTTCTCCTTCTCAAGGACGCTTTCTTGACAGAGGCTGGCAGCCCTGCGATGCATGTCAGAAGCTCCCGAAAGCTGTTAATCCAGTCCAAGGCTGCGCTAAAGGACAGGACACAGGGAGAAACTCGTGCCAGATTCTTGGGCTCATGCTACACAGCCTGAAGGGAAGCTCAGGAGCAAGGACAGCTGTTGCAGTGAGGTGGAAATCAGGAGCTGGGACCGGGTCACATTCACCTCCCCCTTCTGCCCCCTCGCCCTCTTCCATGGACCACATGACAACACTCAGATCACACAATGTCATTGTATCTCTTAGGGTCCACCTTCTGCACTGTCCAGTGAGCTCCTTGAACTAGGATATTGTGAATTACTCGTGTTTGTATTCCCCATGCCTGATACAGTGCCTGCCACTAGGTAGGAGCTGAGTAGACATTTTTTTTTTAATTTTTTTTTTAGATTTTATTTATTTATCTTTAGATGGGAAGGGAAGGAGAGATGGAGAGAAATATCAATGTATGGTTGCTTTTCGTGTGTCCCCTGCTAAGAACTGTCGCTGGGAACTGCCTTGCAACCCAGGCATGTGCCCTGACTGGGAACCGAACCGCAATCTTTTAGTTCGCAGGCCCGAGCTCAATCCACTGAGCTACACCAGCCAGGACATTTTTTAATTGAACTGAATTGAGTCTTCTCTGCTGAGCTCGTAGTGCAACCCCTCCTCACCCCAGTTATCTCCATGACCAATTTCACTTCCCTCCGGTACTCAACTCTTCCAAAAGCTACAGCCATCGGTGGATGTCAAAGTGCTTTGCTCAAAGAGAAGCAGCAGCAACTTGGCTTTTGAAGAAAAAATGACAAATGCAGATCTGATTTACTCTTTCACTCATTTGAATGAGTTCTTGAGCTAGTCATCTCCCGTTGTTCATATATATTTTTCATCCTTATAAATGAATGAATGAATGACCCCTACCTCACAGGGTGCTGTCAGCATTAAATAAGATAATACACATAAAGCCTGTGGCAGAATGCTTGGTAGGTGATAAGGACTCAACAAAAACAGGTGCAGAGCCAGTTCTAGGGTGAGGTGAGTGAGGGGTATATCTCAGATGCAGAACTGAAGGAGACATCAAAACCTCAATAATCAAGAGAAATCATTTTATTAGTTATCTAGGGCTGGTGTGACAAAGTACAATACCACAAACGGGGTGGCTTAAAAAATAGAAATTTATTGTCCCAGAAACCCAAAATCAACATGTGCGCCAGTCAGTCTCCTTTCAAAGCATCCAGCGGAAGGTCCTTCCTGGCTACACGCAGCTTCTGGTGGCAGCAGGCATGCCTTGGCTCGTGGCGGCATCACCCCAGTCATTGCCGCTGTCTTCACTTGGCCTTCCCTTTCCTGAAATGACCTGTCATGGGGCTGAAAAGTCACCTATTTCAAATTGTAAAACATGGCATAGTTATTCTCTGCCCTTCCGAATTTCTTCTTTCACTCTCACTGCCTCGTTGTCCAGGAAGTAGGATTTATTCCCATAGATTCCCGTTACCAACAGCGATGGCATCAGTGGTAGCGTTTCGCTCTTAAACATGACAGGTAAGGCATCCAGTTTAATCTTTTGTTGAGCTGTCCAAGAATGATGTTACTAGTTTGAAAATAGAGAAAGGAACTCCAGTGCATGTGATATGCTAAGTATGCCTGATATACGCTATCTCATTTCATTCTATACAAACCTCATGATGTAGGTATCGTTATCTGCATGTTACACACAAATGCACTGCAGCTATGAAAAGAAACTGAAGTCAAGGTTGAAGTCAAGATCTCTAGGACTTCAAACCCCTGGTTCTCCCTGCCTCATCATGCAGATTCTCCATAAACACTATCTGAAAACATTATCCATCCAGGTACTGAAAAATCCCCACTTTCTGTCTGCAGTGTGCAGCTGCGTGCATGGAGTGTGCAACAGCGGAGTAGACGGCAATGGAACCTGTGAGTGCTACTCTGCATACACCGGCCCCCACTGTGACAAGCGTGAGTACTGCCAGTTTCTTCAATGCCACACCAGGTCACATGGGCACAGGCGTATGCGTTTCAGACAGTGCAGGCTTGGGCCCAGCCCGGGGGGCACGTTGTTCTGCATACCCTCTCCTCAGCCCTGTGCCCACCAAGGGCTGGCCACCTGGGGAGCTGACCACCCGACCTTCATCGCACACAGCGGGCCCCTGAAGCCACCTCGGCCCCAGTCACACACAGAAGTCTGCTACACTTCCAAGAGACTGTCTCTTAGCTCCTGGTCCCAGCAGCTTCCCCAGACACCGAGTGCGTCCTGACTCTCAGCACCTCCGTGGGGGTGACCATCCCTACAGGGAAGATTTCCAGCAAATCTTGCCATGAAGGCAGCTCAGTACCTTCTCCCCCATCCAGTGACCGCGGCCATGCCCTTTCCAGGGTCACTTGGACCTCATCCCTGGACAGAGGAGGGCCTACCTTGAGTATTTACCTCAACCGGAGCTGAGTGGTTTCTCCTTATATTTCTGCTATTCCTTCATTCTTTAGAGTTCTTTTCAACTCTCATAAGGAATTCCCCATTATTTTAATTCTCTAGTCATAATTCTCTACACTACAGTTTTCCCTGTTCAAATTATCGTGTGTTTTCTATCTCCTATCTGAGTCCTAATAATACATTGCTTATTTTAAAAAATAAACAAACAAACTTAGGTTCCCCAAGATCAGAGCTCCTCTCCTGTAATGAAATCCCCTGCGTGTTCAGTCTCCACGTGGGACTCTTTGCATTGCCCATGGGAACTGGGGCTTGCAAGGCCTGGAGAAACAATGTGGACACTCTGGCTATTGCTCTTTATATGAGTAATGAACTGACCCTCATCTCTGACCCTGGGTATCTTATATCTTGTCTCATATTTTCTACCAGCACCCGTGAAACTGAATCAGCCCAACTGGTTAGCTGCGTGTTGGTTATTATATCAAACTCTTTATAGTTTTTAACAACCATCTACGTACATCAACACTATAAAATACTCTGCAGTTATTAGAGATTAAAATATATCCTTAAAGACCTCCATAGTATATTGCTAAATTAAATAACAAGTTTCTAAATATTTTAACAGGGTTCTACTTTGTTTTAAAAATCATATAAATAGCCCTGGCTGGTGTAGCTCAGTGGATTGAGTGCAGGCCTGTGAACCAAAAGGTCGCTGGTTTGATTCCTAGTCTGGCACATGCCTGGGTTGCAGGCCAGGTCCCCAGTGAGGGGCACACAAGAGGCAACCACACATTGATGTTTCTCTCCCTCTGCTTCTCCCTCCCTTTCCCTCTCTCTAAAAATAAATAAATAATTTTTTTTTAAAAGAAAACTGTGTTTTAAAAACTCATGTAAATAAGCTTGTAAACATATTGGTTGTTGACATTGACTACGTTAGGAATGGGGTGGGATAGTAAGAATAGGAAGACAGTTAATTTTCACTTTATGCTCTTTCTTTTTGGAACTACTACGACAAATCTGTGCTACCTTTGTAAAAATAGGAAATTTTGCATTTGGTGAGTTTTTGAGAACTGATTATTCTACTGAGGCAGTTACCTCAACAACCTCCCTTTGCAGCCATCCCTGAATGCGCAGCCTTGCTCTGCCCAGAAAACTCCAGATGCTCACTTTCCAGCGAAGATGCGAGGAGACTAGAATGCAAATGCCTTCCCAATTACAAAGGCGATGGCACATACTGCGAGCGTGAGTAGAATGTAGATCCCGCCCATTTATTAGTGGAGATGTTTAGGTTACTCAACAGAAAAAAAAAAAACCCTATTGACCTCCCTAATTTCAAGGCAATGACCACTTCTATTTCTCTCTATGTCAATGAATGAAATATGTAAACAGCTCTAAGCAAAATGCTCATCATGGAACTGGAGCCATACTTCCTGGGTTCAAATCCCAGATCTGCCTGGTAGTGACTACATGACCTTGGACAAATTCTTTAACCTGCCTGTGCCCCCATTTTCCTATCTAACGAATGGAGATAATAATCGTACCTTTGGAGGGTTGTAAGAATTAACTGAGTTAATGTATGACAAATGCTTAGAACAGAGCGCAGTGCATATGATAAATTCCATAAGCCTCACTGCTTTCTTTCGTGCTCTTTTATATTTAAATTTGCATGTCACGTGGCACAATAATGCATCAACACAATATTTATGGTTGTAATCTAATGGTCATATGTAAGTCTGTTTGGTAGGTGGGGTGATCTGGTGGGGTAGGGGGAAATGTTTCTTACTCCTTCTTTCAAAATCGTGGGATTGCCTGGGCAACTTTGACGAGCTGTGATTGGCAGCGCCTTCACTGTTCAGTGCTCCCTCTCCGTCCCGGGTGTGGTAATTGCCTCTTGCCTTGTCATTGCTTCTCAAGCCATCAACCCATGTTTACAAAATGTCTGCCACCGTCACGCTCGTTGCACATACCTGGGACCAAATCAGCACCGTTGCACGTGCGAAGAAGGCTACCATGGGGATGGCCAAGTGTGCTTACCAGTTGACCCCTGCCAAACCAACTTTGGAAACTGCCCTACGAAGTCTACGGTGTGCAAATATGATGGGCCTGGACAGGTGAGCTACTGCTGCACGGAACCGATGCGAATAGAAGTAGGACAACCCACCGAAGGTAAAACAAGCCATCGGTGTAAGTTGTCTTCTGGGCCTTCCCAATGCTCCCTTTCAATGTCCAGCTGGGCTTCCTCTCCAGACAGCCCTGCACATGCTCAGGGATGGCTGCAGCGTGTCCCTTCCCCAGGGCACCCTCTACACTCACACTTTCCAAGCTCCCCAGTCAAAATCAACTGTCCTACATTCTCTTTTATCCTAGTCCTACAAGGTGATCAACAAATACATACACAACTCAAATTAGATTAACAAATAAACTGGTAACCAAGTCTGAGTGACTGTGTAAGTGACTTTCACCAGCAATCCTCCAGTCACTCTAGTGGGTTTTTTTTTTTTTTTTCCAAAAATAGTCTGTGTCAAAGGGATAAGCACTGATAAAATGCCAGGCAACACTGGCAGAGTGTAGGGAGCAGTGAAGATATTCTGGAGTGAGACCCTGACCCTCGAAATCACATCATGACCTTGACTGGTAAAATCCAGCCTGGTCAGGAGACCTTTGCTGAGGACTCCAGTTGAAGGAACCCTTTTCCTAATATCTCATTCATCCATCAAATATGTAGGGGTGCCTACTGGACCCAGAACTGCACATCAGGTGTTTAGTGCAGGGAATCCATCCACACCCACGGCTGTTGCTGCGCCGGTAGGAGGAAAGGCTTCCGCGCCTGACCCAGACACAGCAATGGGTCCCCGGCTGTCTGATCAGCACCCCACAGGAGTGCTCCTGGCATTCCCTGCACAGAAACTAGCCAATCTTATCTCGTAGGAAAAATAATATATCACACAACATTTCTGCTAGCAATTTCTGAGGCAGGTTTGCAAGAAATTTAAAGGGCTGAACTGTAGTATCCTTTAAACAAGGTTCCCTGTGGGCAAAGTCATGTTACACCCTGAGCCGAGGTCCCAGGACCCTGGGAGTGAGGTTAAAAATATATTTTGTCTCTTAAGATATGTGTCCCAAGGCAGACCTTCCAGTCTTAGTAACCCCCATTATTCACACAGCAGCAGTGCATTCGTTATTTTCATTATTCCAGAATAGGGGTCCTCAACCTGAGTATTGAGATTTGGGACCACATATACTCTTCTTCGTTGTCGGGGGCTGTCCTGAGCATTGTAGGATGGTTGGGAGCATCCCTGATCTCTCATGACACCATCCCCACCCCGTTGTGAAAATCAAACATCTCCAGACATAGCCCAATGCCACTTGAGTTTAGTGTCTGACAACCAGTATTCTAGAGCGATAATACTTCCCATCTGAGTCCCACTCTCTACTCAGCTGCAGACAATCTAAAATCAGGAATTATGGTGCCAGTGAGGCCCAGGGTCTGTAAACAAGAAAACCGAAGGGTAAACTACCAACAAGGCGTATGAGTTTCCAAACAGACAAGGTATAGAGAGAGAGTGTCCAATTCTACACACTTTGACAAAGGTCTAGTTTCAGCCCACACTCTGGACCTACCCTGAGTTAGTTTTTATAGCAGTATAAAGACATGAGTGTAAGAACATCAGCTTCAGTGACTGACTAGAGCGCTCTTTGCTTTCTCTCCTGTCCACTGAAGTCTCACTGTGAGTGTAAAGAACATTACCACGACTTTGTACCTGGCCTGGGGTGCAGTATGACCGACATCTGTGCATCTAATAACCCCTGTCACAGGAGAGCAAACTGCTCCACCATCGCACCAGGTCAAACCAAGTAAGTCTTTGCAGTTCCACCACCTTCTTTCCAAGTGGTAACAGTGGCGGCTAGTCAATGCTGTTTCTCTAAGGAAGAAAATGTGTCTTAGTCTGCGTATGGCCACCCTACCCCCACATAGCACAATGCAAAAAGCACAGTAGGTACTCCATGAATCTTTGTTTAATTGATGAACCATTCAGACAGTGTTTCCTTTCTAATGATCTTAGAAAGGTCTGAAATATTCACATGGCTGCTAATCTGGTATGAAGTGGTCAGAGGGTGGGAGAAGGAAGCCGCTGTCACCAGGAAAACGAATGTCTGTTGCGATTACAGGGGTTTGGCCTCTAATGTATATGCCTGTTTCCTCATCCATGAAATATGGCTTGTTAGTGGTGCCAAACAAAAGCAGGGAAAGCGAATAAACACTAATGGTGTTTCCTGAACTCCAGGACTTAAAAGGAGGGGGTTACTGTGAGTGAAAATGTTTGCATGAAAATTCCTGAGGCAGAGGCCACTGGTGAGGTAGGAAGGAGGAGATACTTGAAGTCTAAAGACCTGAGTTTGAGTCTCTTCGCTGGTATCTTTCAGCCGTATGACCTGGGGGAAGTGACACCATCTCTCTGGCCTTAGTGTCTCTATGTGTGACCTGAGCACAGTGATGTCTCCTTCATAAGGTTGTTGTGAAGATTACAGGAGAGAATGTTCTGGAAACTGCTGTACAGCTCTGTCTCGTGTTGTTATTAGTGGAGGAACTGAGGCTAGAACCCAAGTCTTCCCCAGACCAAGGCTTCCATCTTGGTGCCACTTTCAGTTCTTATTGTCATCAGCATCTGAGTAGGATTCAGATGCTGTTGTGAGCTCAACACCATATGGAATCGTAAAGGTTTCTGTGGTTTCTGACCCCCTTCTTCTTCCTTTCATGGTTGGGTTTTGAATGTGTGGATTTGTCCAGATAGGTTTTGTGGTCATCGTATCCTGTCTATGCAAATAAGTAAATCCACACTCACCATGGATAAAGTGGAAAGAATTTGGGTATCAGAACATCTGGGTTCAAATCACAGCTCTGCCACATACCTGAACTTCTCCAAACAAGGGATATAGTGAGGCTATCATGAGATTACGTTCATCAATCTCTGAGCAGAACCTGGCACATGGAAATCACTCTGCATGTGTGTACTCACACAGACACACCCTGTCTGTGTGTATAGTCACATATCACCCAACATGCATAGTGTACAGGCACATCCTCTTTAAACACAGATTCTGGTAACACTGACAACCAAGCAAGCCAGCTTACACACTTCCAACTATCCTCTGAGGAAGCCTGAGTAGAATACTCTAAGCACTTTCTTTCTTTTGTGTTTGAGACGATAAAATTGAAAAAATAAAAATAATGAACATTAGAATAATATAAATTACATTAAAACTTTTGTTTAGAATATCAGTGGAACTAACAATGGATTTTTGGGGTATGTGTATCACTTATAAACCTCCTTGACCCTCCCTGCCCCCTCCCCAAATAATGGCCTGTCTTCAGCAGGAAGGAAGGTTGGGTTAAAGGCTGGCTAAGTTACCTGGATAAAATATAAGTTACCCATCAGCAATTCAGGCAATTTAGTTCGCCTCAGATAAAGATCTACTTTGTTTATGCTTCCTCAATATGGTAATCAGTTTATGCAGAATATTCAAAATCACACTGTATTAGCACCAAAGAACACCCAATTAAGAAGAATGGGCTCCACAGGGGCTCCACTATTCTCCCGTGGGGTGACCTCAGACAAGGCACATGCATTCTGACCCACAGTTATGGGGGTTTTGTTTGTTCATTTGTTTGTTTGGGGGGGAAGCTGAAACTCTCACAATCTTCTTTTTTTAATTTTTAATTACAGTTTACATTCAATATTATTTTATCTTAGTTTCAGGTGTACAGCAGAGTGGTTAGACAATCATATGCTTTACAGAGTGGTCCCCCCAATATCTCCAGTCCCCCCCCAGCACCATACAGTTATTACAATGTCGTTGACTATATTTCCTGTGCTGTGCTTTATGTCTCCTTGAATATTTCATAACGAGCGATTTGTACTCTCAATCCCTTCACCTTTTTCATCCGGTCCTCCCACTCCCTCACCCTTGGCAACCATTGGTCTATTCTCCGTTTCTATAAGTCTGTTCCTGTGTTGTTTGCTTATTTATATTGTTCTTTAGATTTCACATATAAGTAAAATCATATGGTATCTGTCTTTCTCTGACTGGCTTATTTTACTTAGCATAATACCCTCTAGGTCCCTCCATGCTATCACAAATAGCAAGATTTCATTCCTTTCATAGCCAAGTGATATTCCATTGTATATATGTACAATGGCTTCTTTATGCACTTGTCTATTGGGTTGCTTCTATATGTTGGCTATTGTAAATAATGCTGCAATGAACATAGGGGTGCCTGTGTTCTTTCAAATTACTGTTTTGGGTTTCTTTGAATATATACCCAGAAGTGGAATCACTTAGTCATAAGACAGTACTGTTTTTAAGTTTTTGAGGACTCTCCACCCTGTTTTCCATAGTGGCTGCACCTTCCAACGTTGGTAGGAATCTGCATTCCTACCAACAGGGCACGAGGGTTTAAAAACACGAGGGGTGTTTTTAAAGCTTGAAGACAGCAGTAGACCCTTACACCTAATAAGGAAACAATTTATAAAAAAGGCAATGCTGTGAATGTGCCATGGCCCAACTGAGAACATTTAAGTCAGAAAGTGATCTCGTGAAGTCTCAGACTTTGGACCGAGATTTTAAATAAAAATTTAAAAATATTTATCTCACACATTCCATTCCACACTGAGGCCATTAAAATATCATTCTTAGAAAAAACAAGTCAAGTCATTTTACACAAAACAGATCATTGGCCTCATAACAACTTAGGGAACTTTTAGAGAGAAATGTTCTTAATGGTTTGTAAAGGTTACTTGTCCAACTATTAACAGCTGTCTTCAAATGAAACTTACTTAATTTAGAGCAGGATTAATTTTCAACAATGACTATTGTATCACTTCCAACGCCCCTCTTGGCCTTCTTAAATTCACCATCTTGTGGCACAGTACTTGCAAAAAAAGTTGATGTTTAAGTAGAAATCTGTCATTTGATTGTATTAAATAGACTACCATTCCATGGTTAGATCTACCCTAGTGATGTCCCATAACGAGGTCTCTCAACCTCAGCACTGTTGACCTTTGGGGCTGGGTAACTCTTTGTAGTAGGTGCTGTCCTGTCCATTGTAGCGTGTATAGCAGCACCCCTGACCTCTACCTACTACTGAAAGTTGCCACTAGCACCTTCTCCCTAGCTGCGACAACAAAAAATGTCCTCAGATGTTGCCAAATGTCCCCTGGGGGGCAAAATTGCTCCTGGTTGAGAATGGCTGCTCTATAAAAATTTTGAGAACTCAGTCACTAAATTTGTCTTGCTGGGGAACTCATTTGTATCCTTCTAGAATTATCTAGAATCCTGGGGTTATAGCAGTGAATAAATACATACATAGCCCTTGTCCTCACTCTCTTCTCAAATTAGGTGGGGTCAAATAACCACACAGTTAAGATAGAATTGCAACTGGCCCTGGTGGTACAGGGAGGAGCTATATGGTACCATGAGAGAACACACTAAGCGGGGGCCTGATCCACATGGGGAGTAGAAAGGGGATGGACAATCGGGGAATACTTCCCTAAGGAAGGGAGAGTTGAGCAGAGATCTCAGCTAGGAAGGAAGCAGAAGGGAAGAGTCTTCTAGGCAGATCAACAGCTCTGAATCTTTACTTGAGGCGACATCAGTAGCTTATTCCGATTCACAGGCTCTATGGTAGGGCTCTATGATGTGGACTCTGACCAGCGGGTTGTGCCTGCGATGAACAAATTCACATGGACTGCAGGAGTCCTGTGGAGAAAAGGGACAGCATGGCCATTCTCTGAGTGAGAGAGTGCCCTGACCCCCGCCTGGACAGGCTTTTATTGCTTTTCTGGGCACATTACATCAAGGATGGCCCTCATTTACTATGCACAGGTTCACTTTAGGTGGTTACCTTTTACAGATAACAAAAAAAAAAAAAAAAAAAAAAAAGGATGTTGCTGATAACTTCAAAGAAAAGATGTTGCAAATGCAAGGGGGAAAGCAGTCAAACTGGTTACACTCTATCCTTGGGAGGATTAGCCCAGACTTCAGGAAGTTACTTTAAAGATACTCAGTAAACATTTGCTGCTTCAATTCAGGGTGAGGGCGTTTTAGCAAAAGCAAGTCTCAAAGCAGCCTGGGTGCAATGCAGGCCTGGTTCCCCATGGGAAAGCCGATCTGTGGGCTTGGCTCCTGTGTGCCACTTCATGCCTGTCGGTTTCCCGAACCAGAGCTGAGCTACATTTGCCACTGTCATGCAGATCAGTTCCCTATAGCTCTAGACTTTGCATTCATACTAAGCACTCCAAGTGATTCTGATGTACATGGTCTCTTGATCACACTTTGAAAAATACTGAGGAAGTATACAAAGATATCTAGTGTTTATAGGTATACATAATTTGTTAAATATCTATTTCTTGTGGGCTGGCCCTTTTTGTCAGGCACTGCTCTAGGAGGGCTCAGTTGTATAGAGCCTCTCCTCTCCCGGGCTCATCCCTGGCCAACCCTGGGCATCGCTCTCCCCATCGTTGCAGACAAGGATGCAGACGAAGGAGCTGTTCTGCAGGATCTCACCGCTCAATGGCGCTGAGACCCTGAGAATGTGTTTTTACCCTCTTTGTAGATGCACTTGCCAGAAAGGTTACGTGGGTGATGGCTCAACGTGTTACGGAAACATCATGGAGAGACTCAGAGAATTAAACACTGAACCTGGAGGAAAATGGCAAGGAAGTCTGACTTCTTTCATCTCGCTCCTGGGTACGCAGACTCCGCATAAAGGGCAGCCCTCTTTCAGGCAACAGCAACTGCAAGACACAATCATTCCACAAGGGCGGGCAGGCTAGGCAAGGCCGTGAATGGGGATCAGCCCTTCTAGGAAGAGCCATGCAGGTGGGAAGGAAAGGACAGGCAGCTGTTTCCAAAGAGAGTGGAGTTAGTGCCAGGAGACCTAGCAATGCCACAGTTAAGAGACAGGGAGCTGGGTCACCACAAAAGGACCAGGTCTGCAACAACAGTAAGACAGGGAAGCTACTGATATGAATAGGGAAGCCATCCTCCTTCCCTCGACCTTATGGGCCCTTCAGGCATGAAACGAGGTTGGCAGGTAATACTGGGCATAAAGAATGACTAAGGCTGCGAGGCAGCATCTATGCTCCTCAGCAGAGGTGCTGTTTGAATTTGGGGAATCGTCTTGATTGTGTGTGACCATCTCAAACATTGTTGGGTATTTAGCATCATTGGTACCCAACCACTAATTGTCTGTAGTGACCCATTCTCCACTACCCCCACCCCCCAGGGAGGGTGACAGACCCAAATACCGTCCTGCATTTCCAAATGCCCTCTTGGTCATTAAGAATCAAATCTGATAGCTGATTACAGCCTTGGACAACACTTTCAATAAAACACAAATACGGCCAATACATAGAAAATAAAACATGGACTCAACCAATCAACAGAAGCTTTAAAATATAAGTATCTTGAATTTTCCAGTCACCAAAAATGATTTCCCAGAAAGAGCACAGGGAGAGAAATGTCCTGCATGGGTCAGGGCTGTACAGGTTCCTCACATAAACCTTCGCATGCGTCCTGCATAAATGTCCTGTTCCTTCCCAGGCATCCTAAGGGGATTCGAGCATTACTGGTATGCCTCAGAGCTCAGGGGCAATCTTCCAGGCTCTGCACAGCCTTCCTCAAAGAACTCTTGAAATATCAGATGAGAGCAGGCTGGAGTGACAGCATCCTTCGCAGGCCGGGCCCTCGAACATTTCCCTGGACAGAGCTTGGCTGGCCTCTCACCCGCCCCATTTGTAAAGTGCTGGTACACACGTTACCTCCTGTGTGAGAGCACAGCTTCCTCCGCAGCATGGAGACGTGACCAGCCATGGGCCTTGCAGGGCCCCTGCAGAATGAAAAGGCAGAGTCCTTTGACTAAAAAAATAATAATACTAACCTCTGCAAGATGGCAAGATCAGAGCAATAACCAAGTATGGGGCTTCCCTGATCTGGTTCCGGATGGAACGAGGGCTTTCCTCACTGAAATGGTGACAGCTCAGAGCGTCAGGCACAGGGTCAGGGACCTGCTGCCTGGGGCTGTCTGAGGATTTGGTCACATGACCCCCACGGAACCTCTCACTTCATCCCATGGTGCCCTTACAGCCAAAACTGTGGCTGCAGAGGAAATCACATCATTATGAGGGAACTGTGGGGGCCATGCAGTCTTACACAGCTTCCCAGTTAACAAAGGACCCACACGTGACACTTAGGATCCCTGAGTCAAGGGTGCACATGGACCACAGGGCCATTGCCTGATTGTGTTCCGCACATGCCACTGACCCACTTGTGTTTTCCTTGTGTGTTTTGACCACTAAGGCAAAGCCTACGCCTGGCCACTCAGTAACCTGGGACCCTTCACTGTGCTGCTGACGACAGACAAGGGGCTGAAAGGACTCAATGTAAGTATTTAAAAGAAACCTACGCCAAGAGACTGATGCAAAAAATAATAATAACAACAAAAATCTTAGTAGGCACTACCTGCTTTTACATAAAGCGAGAAACCCCCATTAAAATCAGACCTACTGATGATAAGGATGGTGATGGTTTGGTAAACTTCTGTTAGTGACACATAACACCCTGACAGAAAGTATACCAAGGGTTGAATGCACAGCTCCATGAATTGTCACAAAGTGAATGTACTTGTGTGTCCAGGAAGACCATTACCAGCTCCCGTCAAGATCCTGGATGCCCCTTCCAGTCATTGTCCTTTCAAGGGCAATCAAGGAGGGTTCTTAGCTCCAGTCATGTGGTAAATAAGATTTGAATAGTGCAAAGCTGCTCGCTTCCTGCAGGAAGAATTCAATTCATGCATTAGCTAGGTATTTGTTTCTTTAAAATCCTAAGTGGTCGCAGTGATGGGAGAAAGTAGAAAATGGTCACCCTCCCCCTGTGAGCCGCTGTTGTCTAAGACAGTGTCGTCCACTGGGAATGAAACTTGTAGTGCCTGGTGTCCCATTGCCATGGTGTCAAATAGTTAGATTTGGTTTCATGTACTTAATGGACACACTGATTTGTATAAAACTGGTTTATCTTACTGTAAGATGTTTAGTGATCATTGTTGCTGCATGGAAGAAAAAGCCAGTCAGCTCCAGACTCATCGGCCCTAATATGCCACCACCTTTAATCTGTCTGAGATGAATCTGTCACTAACCTTCAGAGATGCCCTCCCTTCTCTCCTGTTGGGGAGAACTGGTAAAGATTGCATGCCTCTGGGCTCGGCACTTCACATGTGGTCTCTTGTTTAATAAACACATTCCATTTACAGAAAGTTTTTTTTTTTTAAATCTGTGTTGGTTGATTGTTGATGGTATCCTAAAAAATGTAGATTTCATCCAATGGATTCCAAAAATCTCAGTACTACTGTTCAAAAGCTCCATTGGTCCATTGGTCTAACTTTATATTTCATTCTCATCTGCTTCCTGAGCTCAAGATGACTCCTCGGTGCCCGTCCCCCTCCGTGTTCTTCCTGGCCCGGATGCTGTACTCTCTCCACTGTGTCAGTTTCCAGGCCAGAGCACCTCCCTGGTTGGAGAGTATAATCTGCATCACTTCTCACTCTCCAGCTTTCCACTCCCTTTAAGGCCTGGCCAGGGCAGCTGAGCTCAGGGAAAGGCATCTGTGTCTGTAAGCCCAATGAGAGCGCAATGACTTTGATGTCAGTGATGAACAAGTCAATGTATGAATCATAAACCTCACTTGCTCCCTCCAACAATGGAGATGACTAAAGGAACGAGATCTCTTTTCTTAGGGGCTTTTGATGGATAATAAGGCTACTCAGTACTTTGTGAAACTCCACATAATTGCTGGGCAGATGAGCACCGAGAGTATGAATAACACAGACACATTCTACACCTTGACGGGAAGGTCGGGGGAAATCTTCAGTGGTGATAAGGTAAGGGTTTCTCTGATGTCCACTCCCAGAACAGAACTGCCCACTGAGTCAGTGCCCACAGCTGGCTTTTTCTGTTTGTCAAAGAACTTCCCTACATAGGAAGAAGTAGGGAGCAACACCAGAAAGGGTCATATAGGAGAGTGGCAGACTTATAAAAAGGGGGCTGTAAAGTGTTTGATTTTCAAGGTAACCATTGCACTGCAAGCAGGAAGGAGAAACTTTGCAGCCAATCTGTTCCCTGGAAGTATCAGCACAAAGCCAGACCAGCCTTCTTCTTAAAAGGAAATGGATTATGTTTGTTTCAGATTGCTGGAGTTTGTCCATCCTCTCCTGCATAACTTTCCATCTTTCCTAATGCCATTAGCTCTGTTTTGTTTTTTAAATAAAACTATCCCCCCTTTCATAAATAGCTCTTTTTGTGACTTTGCTAAGGTACACATGACTAATCAACAGAATACGTGTGTGTGTATTATGGACTGTACAGTTATGTTTCACCAAATACCAATAGTTGATGGATTATTGAGCACTTACTCAATGCAAGGTACTAGGGTAAATCTTTAGGTTGGATAAGATTCACAGCAACCCTGTGAAGGACATTTTGCCAGAGCCAGGATTCAAATGCAGGTCTGCCTGACTCCAAAACCTGATTCCTTAACCAGTATGTTGTACTGTGGGTGTGAAGATGGATAGGTGAGTGGATAGATGGAAGGAAGGAAGGAAGGAAGGAAGGAAGGAAGGAAGGAAGGAAGGAAAGATAGATGAAGATGTGGCCTTCTTTCTCCCAAGGACATACGTGCATTCCTTCATCCATTCATTCAGCAAATATTTACTAAGTCTGTAACTTATAGGAAGCACATGGGAGGAAGAAGGAATTAGCTTTTGTTATTCACTCAACAAATATTTTTTACTGTATGACTTCTCTGTACAAGATACTAAAATACAATAAGTGATGTGCCCCGGCTGGGTGTCTCAGTTGGTTGGAGCATTGTCCCATACACCAAAAGGTTGCGAGTTTCATTCCTAGTCAGGGCACATACCTAGGATTTGTGTTTGATCCTGGTTGGGATGTATATGGGAGACAACTGAGCGATCTCTCTCTCTTTCTCTCTCTCTCTCTCTCTCTCTCTCTCTCTCTCTCTCTCTCTCTCTCTCCCCCCCCCCCCCTCTCTCCAATAAATATATCCTTGGGTGAGAAATAAAGAAATAAATAATAGCTAGCTAGCTAGCTAGATAGATAAAATAGATTATGTATTTATAGTAAATTGAATAGTTTCGCCTTTTTTGGAGGTTGCAGGTTATTAGGGGAGACTGGTAATGCCTTATTCGCATTTAGCATGATAGTCATCAGTGATTTCACAAGCTGTGTCATTTGATCTTAATGAAGACCCCATGGAGCCAATCCAGCAGATACCATCATCCGCATTTTAGGTTAAGTGACTTATTCAAGATCACACAGCCAATAAATGGCTGAACCCAAGGACTTCTGACTTCTAGTCCAGTACTCACTCTTTCAAGGCCACTCCACTAATTTTATTTTATTTCCATTTGGTGTTATAGGACAATCAACTAAAGCTTAAACTCTATGGAGGTAAAAAGAAGGTAAAAATTATAGAGGGGAACATAATTGCTTCCAATGGGCTCCTGCATATTCTTGACAGAGCCATGGACAAGCTGGCACCCACATTTAAGAGCAATACGGAGGTGAGATATTTCAGCTAATAGTGGCATCAACCCAAGTTCATCTTCCTTTGTTCCATGGCGGGTCACATCCAAAAAGAAAATGCATGCCAGCAGTATATACTTGTCCTTCATTTGTTGTGCTAGGACCCCAACCATGGGGAAGATGGGATCATTTGTCTATTTTCAACAGAACTACAGAGAGAAAGGTGTGCAAAGGTGTAGGAAAGACATGGATTTTATGACCTCTTTTAGGGCTGCATCTGACAATTCAGTCCAGTGACCAGTGAAGACTTATCCCTCATGCTTTATGGAGGAGGGAAATCTCATTTCGATAACATTTATTCCCTCTGACCTATCTGATGATGGCTCAAGGCTATTTCAGAATGTACAGGTCTAAACTACTGTTTCAAAAACAACAAAAACATTTGTATCTATTCACACTTGCACATAAACTCTGTCTTTTGATGTTAGGGTGTCTATTTTCTAAATCACCTTTTTTTATTATTTGTTTTAAATGTCTCTTTTTAGCAAACCATAATGACGATGCTACAACCAAGATATAGCAAGTTCAGATCTTTGTTAGAGGTATGTACTTTTCATGAATTTCTGGGAAATTTTTATGCTCAGCCTTTGTAAAACTAGCAAATGTGTTGATTACCAATATTTTGAGGACTTAAATATTTATCTGAGATAGTTGCAGATATAAAATTGTATGTCTTAAATGCAGAAAACCAACATGGGGCATGCCTATTATGGGGATGAAGCCGGTGAACCATACACCATTTTTGTTCCAAGTAATGAAGCATTGAATAACATGGAGGATGGCTCTCTGGATTACCTCCTCTCTCCAGAGGTATTGTTTCCTACTTGCTCTGATGGTATCATGTCAGCACCACTGCCTCAGTCTGTGTCCATACAGGTTTTTTCTAAACTAGGCATAGCAAAAAAAAAAGTTGCATACATATTATTGTCTACCCTCCCATAACCAAAGCAGACATCATTAATCAATCACAGTTCTCTGGAACTAAGCTTGGTGTTTCAGTGGCTTACTTCTCCTCAGTGGAGTTCCAAATAGTTGTGACTAGTCAATCAGACTAGACATAGGAAATAAAATCTATTTGCATCCCCAGATCTAAATGGCTGGTTTAATTAGTCCTGTCTCTTCTAATATTTCTCAGTAGCAAAATAGTATTTTAAGTTCTCTGCAACTCTTAAACTATCTAGAAAATGAAGTCTGTAAATGAGGCCATTCTGGGCCAAGTCTAGGCTAAATTTAAAAGGCATAAATGTTTTTTATTTTAGATTATTCATCCTTTCCTTTTGGTTGCGTTCATCTCTCTCCACTGTAATCCTCTCTTTGTAAACCATACACCTTCAATTCTCTCACAATCTTCTGTAGAAAAGGAGATTTTTTCACTCCTTCAAGCTAAGGTGTAAATGACTGAAAGCATTTAAAGTGTTTCCTCTCCCAGAAATAACAGCCTTAAAGTGAAGAGAAGAACAGCTAACTATGGAGTTTTGTTCATTAGAATGTCAAATGGTGGAAGAGCCACAGCTTTCTTCCAGCATCCTGGAATCATGCTTCCATCTTGGCAATGAGCAAGACTACCTATAACCTCGTATAGATTAGTGCCAATTATACAGAAGGGGGGATCCAGATATTTTAGGTTAATGATTCCCAAACTTTCATATGCTTAGGAATCACTGATGGAGCTTGTTAAAACTAGGTATATTCCAGAACTTTTCCCCAAGCATTCCCATTTAATGGTAGTAGAAGGGTGCCCAGAAATAGACATTTTGGTAAACACCAGCTTTAACTCAGGTAGCCCAGGCCACACTCCTGATAAAACTCTGAAACTTGTTTATGTATGGCCTAGAGGTTCACACAGATACATCCATTTTTAGAATACTTTCCAGTGCTACAAAAATATCTTACTTTCAGAGAACTATGGATTAAAAAGATATGCACTGAGGAGGTAAATAAGGAGGTAAACTACCTTACATTGCAAACAGATGTTCTACATATTAAAGGATTTGCTACAGGTTTTCATTAAAAATGCTATATTTCCAGTGTGTTAAAAATAGGATCTTATTTTAAACATATGATTCACACTCAAATTTTCTGAAACTTAGCTATTGGGAAAAAAAAAAAAACCTGTTATACCTCTCTTTAGAATTCAAATTTAAACCTATGTAATTTTAAAGCTGAAAAAATAATCACTCCCCTGGAAAATTAAAATCCTGAGATTATATGTCCTTTTTGAGTGCATGAGCTTCTGATACAGATTTTTTTAAATAACAAAGGAGTTCTCAGACACATAATCAGGTACATTTAAAATTAAACCAAAACCTTTTAACAAGAATAGAAAAGAAATCAACCTCCCTGCTTTTGTGTCAAGCACCTTTGCTCAGAAAGCTTTTCTCTCTCTCCTCCCTCATAATCCCTTCCAATGGTGTCTGGAGCGGGTACCCTCAGGCTCTCCTGAGTAGACTGTGAGTACCTCTTCCCAGCTCTATTCACTGAGATCACATTGGCAGCTTGAAATCAGCCCAGGGTGATTTGCACCATAGAAATTGGCCAATACTAAAAATCATGGCTTATTTTTTTCCCCATAGAAATGATCACTAACACACCATTGCTCCTGGCTCTCAATCTCTTTTCTCTCAACGGCAGTATTTTTCTTCCTGCAAAGAATATAACCCTTCAAGTCTCTTTGTCCTTCATCATAAACTGTTTTTCCACTTCAATTTCTAGGTAAGGGATAAAACAACCACTTTGCCTCTTTCTCAAGTACAGAGCCTGTGTGGATTAAAATTTCTCAACCTATTGGAAACGACTTCTGTCTCCATTCATCTTAATAGCACCCTTTAGTTGTCTCTTCCAAGAAGAACCTCAGCTGGAGACGGTGAAATTTCCATCAGCTACACCAATAAAACGGAAAACAAACCAATCGCATTAGAAGAGTGGTTTCCATTTCTCATGTGGGACGCCATGTTTCCTTTCCAGTGTATCTCTTTATTTCTCCCTGGAAAAAATGTTTCAGTCTCAAAATCATCCCATCCCTACAAAGACCGCAGCTGCTGATTATAAGTCCCAGTTTATGACTTCATCCCCCAACTAGACAGAAATAAAAGCAAAGCAGGAAAGAGCTTGGCCCTTGCCAGTTCTCGAATATCTTGAAACTTAAGTGGGACAAAAGGAAGTGGATTTACAGAATGCAAGGTCATGCACTTGGGGAGGAAACTCTCTCTTTCTGTCTCTGGCACCAAAAGGTTTGGTTTTTGTTGTTATTGTTGTTGTTATTAACTAAAACAGCTGGGAGGAAGTGAATGTCCTCATAAGGGAAAGAATACACTTCCCCAAAAGAATTTTCTACAACAGCGGCACCTGGAAGCATATCCTGTCACTATGAGCCACACTGGACTGTCTCTAATGGGACGGTGGCCCTCAGCCAGACAAGGCAGCGGGCACACACGGTGGCAGGGGTGACGCTGATCTATGCCTTTGTCCCTTTCATTCTCCTGTTTCTTGTAAAAAGAATCCAACACCAATTAATTATCGAGGCTTTAGAAGTGCATCACTCAATCAGTAAAGTCTTCCATATAGAATTAGGGGGCAGGAAGGAATCCTTAGCAGTCCCTTTATTTTCAGGTGAAGCTGTGCCTGGAGCAGTTAAGCGGTTTGCTCAAGGTCACACAGAAGCAGAACTCAGGATCCTGAGGTGCAGCTCAGTGCTCCTCCCAGGAACCCCCCTCCTCTTCATTTACTGTCATGAATGTTTATGCAGGGCCTTCCATGTGCCCCATACTGTGCTGGATGGGGACATAGTGATTAATAAGACAGACCTGGTTCCTGCCTTCTGGAAGTTTGCAGTCCAGTTTGGTCTCATATTTTCCCCAGTGGTCCCCACTTTTTCTCACCCCTTCTGCCCCTGAGCATCTAAGTTTGTAATAGCATTGTTTTTGCCTGCAAGTCTCACTTCTGGGTACCATAAAAATAGCATAAAGGGGAAGAAGGTAAAGCCCAGTGGCTAAGTGACTTGCTCAAGGTCACATAGTAGCAGAACCAGTACTATAGATGGTAGTTAACTTCAACACTCTTTTTGGCAACCATGCCCTGCACATAATGCTATTGACTTACAGATATGGTAGCCATATAACTTATCATTTACACCAGGACAACTTTGAGAGCAACTGGGGCAGCCAGGACAAAGAGGGTTGTACCAGAAAAACCAGGATATGCAGTCACCTTACTTACAGGTAACTCCTCTGCATAGGAACCAGGGTCAAATGCAGAGAGGAGTCTAGGTGAATGGAACTCAGATTCAGCAGGGCTTTCTTTTGATCTGGGACTTCACACTGTTAGAACATGTCCCTAGAATGGTCAGCCTCTTGAGCATTACTATGGTCTTGATTTGCAATAGTTCACCTAGTAACTATGGCTGTGCCACTTAAGAAGCAGATTCAAAGGCTGTGCAGCTTGCAACTCCCAGCTCTGGCTCAGCTGGGAGATTGCAACATCCTGCAACAGACCACCACCACTGCCACCAGCTTCTTCCCCCAAAGAGAGTGGTCCCGAGGCTCCTCATCTCTGTGTGCTCTCTCCAGGACACCCTCACGGGGACTGCTCATCCCGTTTATAGTCCCAAGACTCTCTTTTTCCTCCACTGTTGCTTTTGTTTTCTGAAGCATGAGAAATCTCGGTAAGGGCTTTGCAAGAGAAATGCCCATGTACCAAGGGAGCTCAGAAGGGAAAGTATCCTGACCAAGTGATTTAAACAAGGACTGTATACTCCTCAATAATCAGTCTGTGGTTATGGCAAAAGTGAAATGGAATCATAAACTAAGGCTGCAGTAGAAAATCCAGAAGATAGCCTTGGACATTCAAAGAGGTCATGGAGAACAGTGACTGAGACCTTGAGCTAATTCTTAGACTTATATGCTAAATTAGCTTTGTGACCTTGGACATGTCTTTAAAATTCAGTGTTACCATACATGGAATGACTTGACAATAGTCCCTACCTCACAGGGAATAAACGAAATGTGCACATAATGTTTTCAGCACAGCCTCTACCAGAGTAGGAATTTGGTGAATATTAGCTATTTAGGGAATGGAATTTTTCTCAACCTGGACTTTCCAGTAAAGAGAGTATGGGTTATTCACTTTTCCTGACTAAGTGTCCAAAGTCATTTAAAGGGGTTCCCACAAGAGTGGGGTGGTGTTTCGTTTTCTTCATTGACTAAAGAAGTGTTTTAATTCCTTTGCAGGGATCTCAGAAGCTTCTAGAACTCGTCAGACACCACATTGTCCCCTTTACCCAGGTTGGCCCCATTTTTCCTGCTCTCTTTTTTCCCCTGCTTTGAAGATATCTGACCTAGTCTTAAGTTGCAATATTTGATGCTAAAAAAATTGGTGACAGTTGTCCTTTTTCTGTAGTTTCAAATGTACCCTTAGCTATGAATGATGAGCCTTCCATCAAAGACATCTTCAAAGCCCCAAAACCCATGACATCAAAGCTCCCATTATTATTCCATAAACTTGCAGGCAGTTTTTTCTAGTGAAGACTGTATGAAAGCAGGGCTCTGTGCATTGCTCTAAACGTTTCTGCCTGGTGTTCTCGTTGCAGCTTGAAGTGGCCTCCCTCATTTCGACCTTTCACATTAGGAGCATGGCCAACCAGATCATACAATTTAACACAACCAACAATGTAGGTGAAAATTCTACCACTGGTTTTATGACTTTTATTTTTTGCTCTTCTTATGATTATTCTTTAGGTTATCCTACCTCTATACTAATTCAAAGGCTTAAAATCTTTGTGATTATTTCATTCGTTTTTTACCTTTTTCACCAAATACCTGCTGAGCACCTACATGTATGAGAGTCTGAACTAGATGCCAAGGGTAAAGCAGTGAAAGAGACAGGCTTCCATCCCAACAGAGAAAAGAGACTTTAAATAACTAATTAGCAACCAGTTAATTATTTAATTATAATTGTAATAAGTGCCACCAAGTGGAAGTTAAGAGGTCCGTGAGAACATGCAACAGGAGGAGTCTGAGGAAGTCTGGGGGCCCAGAGGTCCTTAGTGTGAGAAGGTGAGGCTTTGGCCAAGATTTGAAAGATGAGTACAGTGAACTTGGGCAAAGAAGAGTAGAAGAGAGTTCTAGGCAGAAGTAAGAGCATGTGCAAAGGCCCTGAGGTGGGAGACAACATGACTGATTTAAGAAACTCAAAGAAGGCAGCATTATTCAGCTAAATCCCTGGGACTGTAATATCAGCAAAAGTCTAGCAGCACAGAGATTACGTCTTCTGTTGATTCATTGTTGATGGTGATGATGAATGGCCAGTCCACCTTTCAACAAATATATATCGAGTGCCTTACTTTGTGCCGGACACCATTTTAGGTCCTGAAGGTAGATCAATGAGCACACAAAAGCTCTGATTGTGTGGAACTGTCATTCCAGTAAATAGGAGGATAGGCAATAAACAAAAAGTAAAATATGCCACATATTAGGGAATTGGAAGTGAGAAGATAAAAAGCAACAAAGCAAGGAAGGGGATTAGAAAGCAGGGAGGGGGCTGACATTTTGGATAAAGTGCCCAAGAAATCCTCATGGAGAAGAAAACACATCAGCAAAGACCTGAAAGAAATGAAGGGAGAAGCAGTGTGACTATTTGGGAAAGAGCACTCCAGGGAGGGGGACAGTAAGTGCCAAGTCCAGGAGCATGCCTGACCTGTTTGAGGAATCAGCAAAGTCAGTGTGGCTAGATAAGAGAGAGTAGGAGAGTTTAGAGAGGATGTCAAGACAGTAGAAGGGAGTGGAAGGAGAGGTGGGGTCAGGGCATGCAGGGCCTAAGAATTCAAGGTAAGGAAATAGGCTCTTAGAATAAGTTGAAAAGCTATCGGAGGATTTTGAGCAGTGAAATGATGTGATCAGACACACATTTTGGGAGACTGATCGGGAGGCATTTGAGAAGAATGATGGTGACTCAGACTAGGGTGGTCACAGGGATGTAATGAGAAGTGGTTGCATTCTGAAAATATTTTGAAGGTAGATGTAACAAAATGTGCTGATGGATTGAGGAAGAGAGAGGAAGCCAAGGAGGAGTCCCAAGCTTTTGACTTGAGCAATCACAAAGATGAGTTGCCATTAGTACTGCAGGTGGAGCAGATTTGGGGGAAGAGTGGAGGTCAGAATTTCTCACTAAGTTGTCCATTTTCTGCTCTCTTTCCTACAACATAAACAGGAATATGTCTTAGTTTGTTTACTGATATATCACAAGGTCAATAAATGTGTCTGAATGAATGTGAATGAATCACCACAGAGAGGTAAACTAATTTGCCCGAAGTGTCATAACAAATATATGGTGGAGCTAAAATTGTTACAACTCTTCCCTAGTATGGCACCTGCAAGGTCCATTTCTGCAAAAACATCCTTGCCTGGCATTAGTCAAAAATTCATTTAACAGATTCATCTTTCCCTGTCAGCAAATCTTCCACTCACCGAAAAGTTAAGTGAAGTCGAAGTTCTCCAGTGAGGTCGCCACCATGCAGATCTACCAGGGGACCACTGGTGCTCCTGAAGGACAGAACGAAAGATGTCATTGCTTCTTTCCAGGGGCAGATTCTGGCAAATGGTGTGGCAATGGAAGAACTTGAGGTCACTGCCAAAAATGGCCAAATTTACACACTGACTGGAGTTCTGATTCCTCCCTCCATCATCCCAATTCTGCCTCACCGATGTGATGAAGCAAAGAGAGAAATGAAACTGGTAAGAAAACTAGGGCCCCTAAACAGCCCCACAAAGCAGACAATGTTTCCAGCTCTCACAATTCTCAGGAGCCTCTTCCCAGAAGATTTCTGTCTTCACGGAGAGGCAGGCATGCTTAAGGTTCCTTTAGTGGGGGCACTTCCACAATGATAGATGCTGCCTGCGTGTATCAAGTTTTCGAAAGCTGCTATAACAAATTACCACGAATTTAGTGGCTTCAAGCAACAAAGATTAGTATTCTCTTACATCTCTAGAGGCCAGAAGTCAGAAACCAAAGTATTAGCAGAGCCATGCTCCCTCTGAAGGTTTGGGTAGATGGGTGGAGGGGGCATTCTTCCTCGCCTCTTCCAGCTTCTGGTGCCTCCCAGAGATCCCTGGTGCTCCTTGGCTTGTAACTGCATCACTTCAATCTCTTCCTCCATCTTTGGATGGCTTTCTTCTCTGTATGTGTCATCGCGTGTCTCCTACTCTTCTTATAAGGACACAAGTCGTTAGCTTTAGAGCCCACCCTGATCCAGTGTGACCTCATCTTAACTAATGACATCTGTGAAAACTCAGTTTCCAAATAAGACCACATTGTGAGATTTGTGCAAATGTAAATTTTGGGGGGAACGCTATTTAACCCACTGTGCTTCAAAATACTTTACAAGGGATTGAAAGTAGAATTTCTTCTCAGGTGGATGCTCTGGTCTAGCCAATCAACCATCTTTCTGCACTTCTTTCTAAATATGAAACTTACTGTTTGCCTGTGAGTTTGTGTACCTTCTAACGGCTTTTCTTGTTTCCATAGCAACTTTTTTGGCTCAGCTGATTTTAATCAGAGCACCCCAAATTTTAACATTGCTGTTACATATGATCTTTCAGTTCCTGTGGAAACCACAACCCCAAAGTCACAGCAATAATAAGTCTGGGTACTTCTTTTCAGGACACTTCAACATTACATCAATAATTGTCCTCACAATATTCTTGGGACATGTGTATTCCAAACAAGGAATAATGACCTCTTTTTATAGATTTTATTTTATTGAGTCCTCTTCTTGTCATGAAGGCTGGAAATACGTAGTTGAATACATGGCACAGGCTTGTGGCTCATTGCTTTGATTTCAGATTTCTTAATTAATGTAATTACTCTGATATGTTTTAGGCTACTGTGATGGTACTGGTCCCCTGTGCCAGTCATATACCATCTGAGGGATTTGACTCAACTCTGAGAGCCACTTTTTAGGAGGCAGAAACTTGGTCACTTTCCCAGCCAGTCCCTGGCAGTGATTTGTGTTTGGTTCAATCCTTTAAATAAGTACTGGCAGGTATATTACCCAGCTTTGGCCAGGACGAAGATCAGAACAGGCCAGAGGAAAATAGTCTCAACTCCTGGCCCAAAGCCTAGGAAAATACGGCCTCTGCAGAGAACAGTCAAAAGAAATCAATAATTAGACTCCTTCAGAGCTCCTCCACCTCGAGCAGCTGCCATTCAAGTTCAGGAGGGAAAGTCTGTGGAGTCATAAGGGCAGCCCTGGGTTCAAGGTTGCCTAATTCCAGGAAGTTCAAAAGTTTGTTCTCCGTCTCCCAAAAGAATAGAATCAACATGTGACTTTGAACCACAACCCAGAGAATTTTGGATAGGAGAAAGACCTTTGCAGTAGCTGTCTTAGAATGGAATCTTCAACCATTTTCTCTGAGTTTAAAGTCAAATCTATGTGCTCCGTATGGTTTAGGGTGGTTTTGGTTGTCTGGTAAAAGCAACAATGCATTCTGTGGAAAGTATTTCAGGCTAGCAAAGAATAGAAGCTCCTGGCATCTTCTAGAAGTCTCAGTTTTCACCAGGCCAAACCCGTAGCTGCCTTTGGCCATGTATGTTTGGGTTTAGGGCTATGTATTTTAGATTTTAGAGGTTTAATAAATAGCACGCTATACTTGTTAAGGTCTAGGGTCCCTGCAGGAAACAGTTTATCCCAAAAGTTCAAATGGAGAGACATTAATGAAGAATCCAATGCAGAGAGATGGGCAGGGCTAAGGAAACAAACAAGTTATGTTAGGGCATCCAGGGAGAGGCAATGGTAGGAAATCATTAACACCCCAGAACCAAAGAGTCATGGTGGGGGGGTCAAGAAGGGGAGTAGAGTTACCTTATGGGAAGAGTGGAAGGAGTGATATCATCAGGAGCTGTAGGGATGGTACCTAAGCATACAGAGAGCAGGGAAGAAATACCTTGACCTTGTTCTCCTACCGATCAATATCCTGCTGGTCCCTCCCACTGACCAAGACCAATCAGCAGTAGGCAAGGAAACCCAAGAGACTATCCTTCAAGGTCTGCCTGCTGGAGCAGAGAGCCCAGTAGGGAAGGTCAGAGGATGGGTCTGGAGAGATCTGGAGGCATACACCCCTTTCCTTGCTCCTGAGTTCAGAACCACTAGAGAAAGACGCCCAGGAGACTGAAAGGTGGAGCTTCAATGTTCAGCCTCATTACTGCTAGGCTAATTGGAGAGTAAGGACTTCACCCTAATACTTTATCCTTGGCACAGGTGGACAACCGCAGTGTCTCCTGAGGGTCAGGAGCCTCTCTGGATGGCAGAGAGTTTATCTGTCTGACCCTAAAAGAGGGAGAGAAAGGGGCTGAGCAGACTCAGTTCCTTCTCCCAGAACCCGCCTGCATTGTCTTTACTCCTTTTCTCTGAGTCAGTAGGGGATGGGGAGAGAGACCAAGAGTTACTCTAGTAGAATCCCTTTTGCAGGGAGGAAGCGTGAGGCCACACAGGGTGGTCCCCTGCTCCCTCCTAAAGGGGCACCTGTGCTGATCCACTGTCTTTCCTTCCAGGGTACTTGTGTTAGCTGTTCCCTGATACATTGGAGCAAATGTCCTGCCAACTCCGAGCCCACAGTGAGTGTGACAGCTTCATGAAAGCACACATCACCCAAACAGCCCACTGGTGTGGTTCCTCATCCTTTCTACTTTCCTCTTAAAAGATGTTAACTCCAACTGAGGTACTATAAGATTAGCTCTTAGCCTACTAGCTGGGAGATGGTAAAAAGACAACCCACAGATCTGTGTTTGAGTCCTT
This sequence comes from Glossophaga mutica, assembly GCA_039655065.1. Taxonomy (NCBI): domain Eukaryota; kingdom Metazoa; phylum Chordata; class Mammalia; order Chiroptera; family Phyllostomidae; genus Glossophaga; species Glossophaga mutica. Next base: position 14,332,108 of record CM077304.1, on the reverse strand, counting down.
GCGTTTTAGCCCTACGTAAGCTGCTTAACCTTTTTACTATAATTTTTTTCACCTGCAAGTAATAAGAATAATAACCACAACAACAGGATTAGCATAAATTAAATACCCAAACACAATGCCTCAATCAAACCATTCAGTAAAAGTTTATTCCTTCTCTACTTTTTCCTCTTAAATAAAACACGGAGTTTGTATTAGGAAGGCGACACCTTACTTCCAGCTTCTTAGGGTCTCCAGCTGGGCTTCAGAATTAAGTTGACATAAAACAGATCAACAGGAGAAAAGCTCATAGATTTTCATACCTACAGTGAGAGGTTCCATCAGAGAATGAAGACCCAGACAAGCAGCAAAACCCAAATGCTTATTTAGTAGGTTAAACAAAAAATGGGTATTTTGGGAAAGCAACTAAAATGTATGGGGAAGCTAACAGAAGATCAATAATTTTAACAAAGTTTGTGTGTGCAGATTTTTCTTGGCTTCAAATCCCTGTTTATAGTGACAAGATATTTCTTCTCCCTTGGTGCAGTGAGGGCATCTTTCATATAGGAGTTTTATCTCCTGTTTTCAGAAAGAAAAAAAGAAATCAAAGGGTCCCTTTTGTATCTCCTATTCTTCAGGTACCATTAGCTCAAAACATCCTTATGTCAAAGTGGCATACTTTGGGATGACATATTCTGCCACCCTTCATTTGTATTTGCTCCTCCAAAGCATTATTCTGGAGAGAAATATCAAAAAAAAAAAAAAAAAGACACTGGAACCAACAAAACCTTTTCAGGTTTGATCGAATTCTACACACATCTATTCAGGAGTATAGTGCTGGTTCTGGGGGCAAAAGGATGAGTAAGATGGTTTGTTTTATCTTGTTTTTGTCTTGAGAGCTCTAATCTAAAAGGAAAACAGACGGTTGTACAATTCATAATCCATGTGCCATGTACTCTCCTGGTGGCCAAAGCAAAGCGTTCTAAGGTTAAGTTGACGATAGAAATATCTGCCCATAAGTTCATCCTAAGAAAGAACTTCCCCCAGCCAGAGGTTTCATTCAACGCTAGGATAAGTCATTAAGGAAGGTGATGAGCTCTTAATGAAATCTTATTGTGAAGCATTTAATAAAGAAAACATTAAAATTAAGTAAGCACAGGTGTTTGGATATGTATTTTGCTTAATGAAGCCATCAGCCCTGAGTCCTTGGGCATGCTGTCCACCAGGGAATGTGGAGAGGGAAGGGGAAGGAGGAAATCGTGTCAGCCAGGGACACAGCGACTGCTGTGTGCCAGAGATTGTTCTAAACTCTTTACGCAGCAAATCTGTGAGGCAGGTGGATTATTATCGTAACCACTGTGTCATCAAGAAACTAAGGCAAAGAAATATAAAACGCCTCACACAAGGTCACTCAGCTGATATGTGACAGAACCTTGACCCCACATTGCCTCAGCCCAAAGGTGGAGGAGGCAGAGACGAGAGATGAGACACACTTGGGTTGGAGCCAAAAGAGCTTCGAAACTGCCCCTCCCAGGCTTCCGTGATTGACCCTTGGTGATCGATCCTGAGATCCGCCGAGAGGACTGAATATTCCTTCCTCAATAAACAGATCTAAGATTTTAGGACTTTATAGTCAGTGAAGTTCTCGATGTTTTCTTCTTGAACAAGAGCCCAAGATGAAGAAGTAAGCTCAACATCGACATTTATCTGACATGAAATCTGAGCCAGGGACTAATGCTTCTGACAAAATTTGAGATGCACGGTTGTCCCGCTTCATGGATTAGGCAGCTGAGGCCCGTGGAGACCGCATGACTTGCCTCTGACACCCTAAAGTCAGTATGTGGTAAGGCAGGTCCCGTTCTCTGGAACTGCCACTTCCTAGCAGTGTTCCTTAGAAAAATGACAGCCTACTTGGGCCTCAGCTTCCTCGTCTATAAAAAGGGATCAAAAATATCCACAAGGGGTTGAAGACGGATAACCTCATGTGTATACTGTGTCCAACCCTAGTAAGTTCTCAATAAATTGTAGTTCTAGATAATTACGAGTGGGCATTGGGTTAGAAAATAGAAGGAAGCATTTGTATCTGCCCCGAGCCCCAAGAGAAAATTCAGACTATCACTATTTAGGTGGGGGTGGGGGTCTTTCTAAAATTAGAGATAGACTCTTTACTGAATCCAAAATTTCTACATAAGAGGAGCTTAGGGGTGGTAATTGACTGGAAGGGGAGGCCAAGACATATCCAGGATGAACAGGAAAGTGTTCCCTGATGTCTGTCATCACTTGAGCAGGGGCACAAAGTTACATGTGTCCTGGTGCAAACCCTGGCCTGTATAGTCTACCAAGCTCTGACGGGGACCCACCTGCGCCAGGGTGCCCTAGAGCAGCTCCTTGATGTTGCTGGTAAAATGGAAGTAGACTGTCTAGTGTATGTAGACACTGAGAAACGCCCAAAGGACCTCAAAAGGCAGACAGCAACGCTTTTTCTCATCGGCTTTTCTCCAGGCACTCTTCACACACAAATGCGTCTACACTGGCAGAACAAGGACCCTGAAGAGTGGCTGTGCCCGGTACTGTAACGCCACTGTGAAGGTGAGGGGTGGGTGCAGCCAGGCCCTCCTCCAGGCCCTCACACAGAAGCCAGCAGGGCTGGGAGGCGCCAAGGCCACACTCTTGGGCCCCAGGTTCTGTGCAGTCACGGGTTGCCTGGGTGGCCTTGGCAATGTCTTCCTGCAAGGGAATTGAAGGGCGGATTCTCTACCCGGCAGCCAGGTCACCCCCTTCCTTGCATCCACCTTGCCCATGGTGCCCTCTCGCTCTTAATGAGGAGACCATGCTCTCAATGCCTCCCGCACCCAGCCCCCCCCCCCCCCCCCCCCCGCGTCTCTGACCTGCCTCTTACCCTCATTCCCACTGCAGAACAAACACACTGGCCCTTCCCAGCCTCAGAATGCTCGTTCAGATTCTCCTGGGGCTGAGTTACCTCTCAGGTCTCCATTTCACTCTCACCTCCTCCGTCACCACCCCATCCACAGTGGCCTCCCCAATCTCCCCGACCTCTGCCTTCACATGCTGCCAGTTCATTATAGAACTTTGTTTTCCCAGCTCCGAAATTCCCTCCTTCTTCTCATCCTTCTCCTCCCCTCTTCCTTCTCTTCCTCTCCTCCCTCCCCTCGCCCCTCGCCCCCTCCTCTTTCTTATCTATTATCCCTTCCTGATTAGACAGACCTGAGCACAAGCCTTTATCTGTCTTGCTCACGTGGTGCCAGAGCCAGGCAGATCCCCACGGTCAGCCCCCCATAGACTCGTGAGGAGCAGATGCCTGAGCATCAGCCATGACATGGTGTGCAAAAGGAAAGTCGAGCTCATACTGGGGGAGGGGCCCAATGCTGTTTATGATAATGATCGAAATTGAGGAATTGGCACTCCGCTTTGGATTTTAAAAAGGCAACAATGCGTTTTGTCTCTCAGATACCACAGTGCTGCAAAGGCTTCTACGGGCCAAGCTGCAACCAGTGTCCAGGAGGCTTCACCAACCCGTGCTCAGGAAACGGACAGGTGATCAGGACAGTCCCTGGTGCATACTTTTTTATGAATGCTGAGGCTGACCGTTCTTAAGTCGAAAAATGGTTTTTAAAACCACTGGACCAAGAAATGATCCAATGCCAGCCACTATTCCCAGGAAGTAAAAATAAAACAGATTAGTTACTAGAAGAACAGGCATTGGAAGGAGTGTTTCTTGGGAGGAGGGGGTGGGGGTGGGGTAGGGGGATGCCGGTTCTAGTCTTTGCTTCTCTGCTGCTGACTACACGGCCTTGGGCAATTCGACACAGGCTCTCTGGACTCCACTTCCTCCCCTGGGGAGGGGAGTAGGGTTGGCTGAATCTTTAAGATGCCTCCTAGGACTAAGATTTTATGATTCTTAAAAAAAAAAAAAAAAAAAAAAAAAAAAAAAAAAAAAGTAGCACTGCCCAGTGAGTGCTTTTTTTAAAACCTGTCTGCAAAACCCAGTGAAACATAAAGGCCAACATTTAATTCACTTAGCTTGGAGGCCAGAGCTAAATAAACGAAGGTTAAAAATAAAAGTAGCTGTGATTCATATGGAAAAAGCATAGTTCTGTGCATTTAAGACATCCATATTTTAAAATATGCCGTTTACAAGGAGAAGGAAAACCCGCACGACCACAAGCGGGGACACCCCGCAGGCGCAGAGAGGGGGTCGGAGCGGGTACCAACTAACCACTGTTGCTGGGTGGTCGGGAAGGCACTCACTCGTGCCCAGTTCCAGTGAATGTCGGTCATGAGAAATCTAACCTTGAAATGGCTGGGGAGGTGGGAGGGGAAAGCGTTTCCACGGAAGGGAGGAACTTTGCAGTGCGAAGTCACAGATCTGAGCAAGCGAGGGGCTGGGAAGAAACGCCAGTCTTGATTCTGGGGGTTGATGTGTTGTCACTCCTTATTTGGAGGTTTCCAGTTCCCCACTATGACTCCCCAAACCTGCCCCCCCTTGAATGACTTCCTTTAAAGTTCTAAATCCTGGCTTGGGGCCCCAAGCTTGTTACCGAAGCTTCCTACCTGATACCGACATGAGCCCCAACGAGTCCCACAGAGTCACTTCAAGCAGGCTTGCATCTGAGCTCCAAGAAGTCAGGCCACACAACTAAAGGGTCTGGGGACGGTCATGTGTTGTCTTGACAGCCCACGGGGCCTGTCTTTGCTCTCAGTGCGCAGACGGCCTCGGTGGCAACGGAACGTGCCTCTGCCGGGATGGCTTCCAGGGCTCCCAGTGTCAGTTCTGCTCGGACCCCAACAAACACGGACCTCGATGTGACAAGAGTAAGTGACACTTCCAGAGCTTCCCTCCGTCCCTCAGCCAGGCTCCCTGGTGTCCTGTGCCCCTTTGCTTGGTGAATGCCCTCATCACAGGGCTTTTCTGAAGAGCTTGGTTCGGAAACTGTGGCATGTGCCAGACCACTGGGCCCCACCCGCAGAGCTTCTGAAAGGTGGGCCTGGGGTGCTATTTGAGGATTCGCATTTCCAACAAGTTCCCTGGGAAGGCTGCCTACTGCTGGTGCAAGCACAGCACTTTCAAAACCAGGCTCTTCAAGTTTCTCCACACACCTGAAGTGCGAGTGGGTTCCATATCAACGAACAGACTTGCTCCCTGCCGTTCGAGCAAGCTGCTTCCATCAGCTCCTCCCTTTGCAAAATGCGGGACCTGGGGCAAGCTCGGACACCTCTCTCTAGGGCTCGGTTCCCTCGTGTATAAAATGGAGATATACGAACTACCTCGTACTGGAAGTACCAGTTATAAATGGAAAGCGCTTGCCTTAGAACAATGCCTAGCACATAGTATGCACTGCAAATATGCTAGCTCTTATTATTATCTATTATATTGTATTAGTATCTATTATCTGTTGCCACTGTGACTACCATTCTCAGTTCAGTGACACGAAATGTCAGGAAGCTTATAAAAAATGTAGAAAGTTCCACAACAATAGACAATGAAAAACACAATTGCATAACCTTAGAAAATGCATTGTGTTCTTTCAAATGACAGTATGTGTATATTTATGTATATAAATACATTTAGATACATACTTCCAAACTAAGATTAGAATTTAACAGGAATAAAGGGAATGGATCAGAACCAGCTGTGAAGTCAAACCCAACTTAAGTTAAAGCCCCACTGTGCTACTTACTGGCTGTACCACCTTAGAAAAAGTCTCCGCTGAGCCTTACTTTTCCCATCCAGAAAATGAAGCAAACACCAGCACCCACGGCACGGACCACTGATTAAGTTAGACCATAATTTAGGGATTTAGCACAGGGCTTGCACCCAGCAAATAATTAAAAAAAAAAAAAAAAAATGAAGCCATTCTTACCACTGTTACTACTAACTTCACTCACTTGTTACAAAATGTGCAACCCTTCCCCTCTGACCTTGCTTTGATCTTCACAATGACCTCGGAACACGGACAGGAAGCCAGAGCACCGCAGTCAGGGCTGCTGCTCCTGGTTCCGTGTTCTTTTTGCGAAATGAGTTTTCTGAGAAAAGAAAAATAGGGTTTATTCCTAAGCCTGCCAGCGTTGACATTCTTATGAGGCTGGGGGGCAGAGGTGAGGGGCTTCCTGTGTCTGGGGCTGCCCTCCATCTCAGGCAGGGGAGCCTCCTTTCCGGGGTCTTGTTTCTAGCAAATTAAACCCTGACTTGCTTAAAAGTTTATGAAAAGTCTTTTTTGTTTTAAATCCAGCCATGCTGTTCCAGCCCCTTCACCGTGTTTCTCTCCCCCCTCCTGGATGTGGGCTCCAAACACGCAAACTAATTTCTCCCCCATCAACCCCTTCAGGGGCAAAACCACAGGTTTCTTCATTTCTCATCAGTTTTGCACCCCCAAATCTTTGCCTCCTCCCTCTGAGAATCATTCCCTCCTGCATGTATTGGAGCCCAAGTCTGATGAGCTGGCTCACACTGCAGTTCTTAAATATCTGTAACCAAAAGCAAAGTAAGCAGCTAAAGTTTAAAATGACAACAGGCATGTGGCAATGCCCGTGAATATACCGCTCTATTGTGTGTACACACGGTCACTAACAGAATCGAACTTGAACTCAGGCCTGAGTTCAAGTCCATGCTTGGGAACTGAGCAGCAAGTTAGGCAATTTCCTTCACCTCTCCAGACCTCAGTTATCTCATCTGGAAAATGGGGATGATAAAGGTACCTGCCTCCTGAGGCTGGTGGCTCTTAATGAGATGGTACAGGTTAAATGCTGGCCCCATGGCTGGAAGAAGGCCAGTTGCAAATGTTGGCCACCATTATCACTGGTTTACTGTGACAGAGAGTGAAGAAGAAATAAGCAAGCTGGGATCAGAGGCTGGGCTGGCATGAGAAATCACTTCTGTTTGTCCCAAAAGGTCCTAACAGAAAGGGAAGGCATCTCCAGACTAAACTCTCAAACCATGGAGTAGGTGCCAATCGAGTTCTTCGGTGGCTGTTACGCCACAGCAACCCTCCCTGGGTACCCCCACTCGTACATACAGAGCAGCTCGGAGTCCAAGTTTTTCTCACCCTTGATGGGACAGTCAGTCTCACCAAGAAACCCTAAGAAATAGCATCCCGAGCATCCCCCTGCTCTGCCTCAGGTTCCCCTCTGACAGGAGTGAATGGAACACCAGGGGAGCTGGCCTCTGTCTTCCATGACCCATGTGCCCCAAGGCTAAGCTTGTCCCCCAAGCCCTGAATGCCACTCTTCCTTCTCTTTCAGAATGCCTGTGCATTCACGGGACATGTGATAACCGGGTAGACAGCGACGGGGCCTGCCTCGCTGGCACGTGCAGGGAGGGCTCTGCGGGGACATTCTGCCACAAGCAGACCTCAGCCTGTGGGCCCTACATGCAGTTCTGTCATATCCACGCCACCTGCGAATACAGCAATGGGACAGCAAGGTAAGTCTTCGGGGAGGGGGGCTCCACCCTTCGTGGCCGGTGGCCACTGTGTTACCTGTAGACAGATCCAACCCATGTACTGAGAGGCCTGTTCTCTCCAACTGCCAGTGTGGCTTTTGTGGGGAAAACCTCAAAGTAAGCTGGGTTCCAGTTGCTGCTCTCCCTCCTTTGAAACCTATCAGCTGTGTGACCTTGGGCAAGTTACTTAACCTCTCTGAGTCCTGCTTTCCTCAACAGTGTAATAAGGGTGATGCTACGTATCAAGCAGGGAAGTTGCGGAAATTCTATGAGCACCCAGCACCAGGGCCAGCACATCATAGATGTTTAAGTCGTGGAAACTATAATTATTACCATCACTTACGTGAAGGAAATAAAGAGTTGTCCACCGACTTTCTGAGCCTTTAAAAACATCTTTGGCCCTTGATAATAACTCCCCTGTTAAAGGCATCTTACAAGAAAGTGGGTCCTTGGTCATTGGGTCATTATTTGTTTCCTTAATGGTAACATACTCAGTGAGCCCAGAGAGAAAATTTCCTCCCAGAAAAGGGGATTCCGCAGATTGGGTTCAAGGTCAGTAACCACCCCCAAAATATTCTGGGAAATTCAGAGCATGTCTGGACTCTTGGCCTTACTTTTACAGCACTTTTCCTAATTCGTAATTACGTAGCCATGTGCTCACTTGCTGTGGTCTGTGTCCCCCACCAGACTGTGGGCAGCCTGGGGCCAGCGACTGTCGTTCCTCTTCCACAGTTTACGAGAGAAATGCACCTTCCTAGGGGTGAGGATCTGTATCAGTGCACAAGGCAAAAACCACAAGTAATCAAAGTTACCCTTAAAACCTCCTACTCACCCACAAAGGACTATGGACGTAGGTCTGTATAAACTATATAAACTTAAGTTTAAATCAGTGTTGGAACAGTTCTACCTACATCTTCATTCAGGCACCAGATAAAATACTTCGTTTCTCTAGGGGCCTTGATCCATGAAAAATATTATTTTTATTTTTTGTGAGCACACAATTTGCAGCAGGAACATGGGCATATGATGGACCCGCAGGGAGTCCCAGCACCTATCATAAAGCTCCCAATAAATATTGGTTGAACAAATGGCCCCGCATTTAATAGTGAAAGTATCATGGTAGAACATTTTGAGAGGAGTGTCTGAGAGCAGAAGGGGTCAGGAAACCATTTCAATTCACAGAATGAGGCACCTGAGAATGTTGTATTTTTCAGGGGCGGGGAACTGAGGGACTAGAAGAGAGAGAGAAGGGAAGTTTCACGGGACTGTCGTTTGCACATAGTTTAAGGGCTGTTGCATAGAAAAAAGGGTAGAGTGGTTTTCTGCCAAATCTGAGATAGTAACTAGAATTATAAAGAGGCAGATTCTGGTTCTGTATGAGCAGAAAAGCTGGCAGATGCTGAGCCTTATAAGGTGCTAACTGCTCCTTGCACATTAGCTCCTTCTTAGCAGGGAGGTGGAATGATTAGGGCCACTTTCCAGATGAGGAAACGAAGTCTCCCAGAGGGTAAGGGACTCACTCATCCAGGGTCACATGACTGCGGAGAGATGAGGCCTGGATTCCCACCTGGGTCTGTCTGGCTGCAGACCCCAGAAATTCCTACAGCCACCATGGTGCGTAGGTCATGCCCCGAACCCCTGGCTGGCTGGCCATCTTCTGGGTGGTTGGTGCCTACATTTCTGGGGCTGACTGTGTGCATTCCCCTTCTTGCAGCTGTGTTTGCAAACCAGGATATGAAGGGGACGGAAGCCTCTGTTCAGAGATGGACCCTTGCCTGGGATTAGCCCCGGGGGGCTGCAGCCACAATGTGAGTGTCGGTTTGTATTTCTAAACTGTCTGGTTTTGGGGGAAATCCTGAAGGAAGGCCTTCCAAAAGGCAGGATCCGATGGCTTTTCATCACATGAAGCGCATTTGTTTGAACTTTGCATTTTAAAGATGGTGCCACGTGCCGTTCGTGAGGCTCCACTTCATAAGTCCACATGTGCAGCGGGGTGGGGCTCTTAAAAACACAGCCTGAGAATCAGCTATTGAGATCATTAGTATTAAACTCATGCCCTGGCTGGGTGGCTCAGTGGATCGAGTGCTGGCCTGCATACCAAAGCGTCACTGGTTTGATTCCCAGTCAGGGCACATGCCTGGGTTGCGGGCCAGGTTCCCAGCTGGGGGCACACAAGAGGCAACCACACATTGATGTTTCTCTCTTTTTCTCCCTCCCTTCCCCTCTTTCTAAAAATGAATAATAACATCTTTTAAAATAAATAAATAAAGTCTTGATTCATTTGGTACAGCTTCCAAGCAGCTCTACTGTATACAATCTCACTTATTCTCCCACCAACCCGATGAAGCAGATTTCATAACCCCCATCTTACTGATTAGGAAACTAAAGCGTGGAGACATTAAGCGACACACCCTAAGTTCTGTTATTGTCAGGGTATAGCCCAGCCCACCACTGCTTTCACCAACGCCTTCATCCCTCACCCACCATGGCTTTCATTAATGCTTTTTGAATAGCACCACCACCACCTGGCCCTCATCACCTTCATCCCTTATCCACAGTTTAATAACTGGTCTCCCTGCTGCCTCTCTTGCCAACCCACAGTACGTTCAGCGTCCACCTGCAGCCAGAGCGCATCATATAGACTTGGGTTTGTGCCTCCTTGTAGCTGTGTGACCTGGGGCTGTTTACTTAGCTCCACTGAGCCTCCGGTTGCTTATCTGCAATAACAATATCTTCCTCAAAAGTGGCATACACTTACAAAATATTAAGAAGAGTCCCTGGCTCAATAAAATGACAGTAATGTTAGTGGTGGCCATTAGCTGGCCAACTCCAAGCAATCTTGCTCTTTAAACCATCTCATCTTTTCCGTTGATCTCAATGGAATCATTGAGAACAATTAAAGCAAATGTGTGCTTTAATTATTTCCATTGGATTCCGTGCAAATATGTGTTTCTAGAATGTACCTCAGAAAATTCTTTTTGGCTTTTGGGATCACGTGGCTGGACTGAACTTGCCAAAGTTTTGCTTCCTTATTTCCTCCTGCAGGCAGAATGCATCAAAACTGGCGTGGGGACCCACACCTGCGTGTGCCAGCAGGGATGGACCGGGGACGGAAGAGATTGCTCAGAGATCAACAACTGCCAGTTGCCCAGCACTGGTGGCTGCCACGACAATGCAACCTGTCTGTACGTGGGCCCTGGGCAGGTAGGTGTGCGGTGGCAGAGCGCAGAGGAGGCTTTATTCCCTCTAGACATAGAAGTGCCTCTGGAAACCACCAATCTGTTCTTTGTTTCTATGACCTTGGTTTTGGGAGGCTTTTATTTTCTTTTTTAGGTTCCACATATAAGTGAGATCATACAGTATTTGTGTTTCTTTCTCTAACTTACTTCACTTAACATAATGCCCTCAGGGCCCATTCATATTGTCGCAAACGGCAAGATTTTGTTCCTTTTTATGATTGAATAATATTTCTGTGTGTGCCCCTGTGTGTCTCACATTTTCTTTATTGTTTATCTGTCAATGGACATTTAAGCCGGTTTCCATATCTTGGCTAATGTAAATAATGCTGCAGGGAACATGGGGGTACACATAGCTTTTCTGGTTAGTGTTTTGATTTCTTCAGATAAATACCCAGAAGTGGAATTGTTGGATCATATGGTAGTTTTAGTTTTAATTGTTTAGTAACCTCCATACTTTTTTTTGTAGTGGCTGCACCAATTACATTTCCACCAACAGAGCACATGGGTTCCCTTCTCTGCACATCGTCACCAACACTTGTCATTCCTCATCTTTTTGGTGATGGCCACTCTCACATGTATGCAGTGACCACTCGTTGTGGCTTTGATTTGCATTTTCCTGAGGATCAGTGATGTTGAGCATCTCTTCATGTGCCCATTGGCCATCTCTGTGTCTTCTCTGAAAAATGGTGATTCAGATCTTCTACCCATGTTTTATTTAGATTGTTTAGGGTTCTGCCATTGAGTTGTACGAATTCTTTTCATTTTTTTATGTTAACCCCTTATCAGACGTGACTTAAAAATATTTTCTCCTACTCAGTAGGTTGTCTTTTCATTTTGTTGATGGTTTCCCTTGCTGTATAAAGCGTTTTGGTTTGCCGTTGTCACGCATTTATTTTTGCTTTTGGTGCCACATAGGTACGACTATTAATATTTCTTATGAGAGAGGCACAAAGAGGCTAAATACTTTGCTCACATCACACATAAAATAAATCATGGTGGGACATTCACACCCAGTCGGACTCTGGAGCTGCCCTCTTAATCACACCTTGACCATGTTTTACATTTCTGTGGCACTGCAGTCTGTCAATCACTTTCATTTAGCCTCATCTAAGGGAAACTGAGCCAGAAAAAGCTACTGCTTAGGAATTTATCCAGGCCAGGAGAGGCGATGACAACTACACTAGGATTGCAGCCATGGAAAAGTACTCATCATGCCCTGCCCCGGTGACTCAGTTAGTTGGAGCATCATCTCACACACCAAAAGGCTGCAGGTTCGATTCTTAGTCAGGGCACATACGTAGGTTGTGGGTTCAATCCTTAGTTGGGCACATATGAGAGGCAACCAATCAGTGCTTTCTCTCTCTCTCCCTTTCCCTTCCTCCCTCTCTCTAAAATATCAACAAACATATCCTCAGTGAGGTTTAAAAACAATGAAAAAGTACTAATCATGGAAGAGCTCACTGCAGTCTCATGTCTCACCAAGCATTTGGGAGCGGGGGGGAAGCATTTATTTTTGACTCACCTGAGTTGCCAAATTGTATTTGAAAAAGAAAAAAGATTTCTCAGTATATATATTAATTTGCTAAGTCTGTCATAACAAAGTGTCACTAACTGGGTGACCCTGAAGAACAAAACTCTATTGCGTCACAGCTCTGGAGGCTAGAGGTCCAAGATCAAGGTGTTGGCAAGTTGGGTTCCTTCTGTGGGCTGTGAGGAAGAATCTTCCATGCCTGTGTCTTAGCTCTGGAGGGTTTGCTGGCAATCTTCGGTGTTCTTTGGCTTATGCATACATCCGCATGATCTCTGTCCCCGTGTTCATGTGAGCCCCCCCCCTTTGTGTGTGTCTGTATCCAAATCTCCCCTTTTTTATAAGGACACAAGTCATGTTGGATTAGGGACCAACTTTATTCCACTATGACCTCATCTTAACTGAACTAATTACATAACAACAATCCTCTTTCCAAGTAAGTTCACATTCAGAGGTACTGGTTGTCCATGCAGAGGTGGTGCCTTACTCAGATTCACCTACTCAGAGGGGATATCTATCTTAAATTGTGCAAAGTGCCTTCTAGTCTAGCAATGGCCCTGGGCACAGAGCTCTGCCAAGCGGATACTTCGTGGCTCACTTAAGCTTTCCCTCTTAAATGGAGGGTCCAACTTTTCCAATGTGATGCTCCTTGGAGTCTAAGTTTCCTGAGGCTCTCCACATGGTCCTCTTTGGGTAATAAATTCAAAACGAGCCCTGGCTGGTGTGGCTCAGGGCACATGTCTGGGTTGCGGGTTCGGTCCCCAGTCGGAGTTCATGCAAGAGGCAACCGATCAATGTTTCTCTCTCACATCGATGGTTCTCTCCTTCCCTTCCTCTCTCTCTGAAGTCAATATATATGTCCTCCGGTGAGGACAAAAAGTAATTAAAGTACCAAGAAACTGTCAGACTGAGAAGTTCAATGTGGAATATGGACGATCCACAGCTGTGGAATCTGAAGTGTAACAAAGAGCTACGGTTTCCATGGTTCATTTCTCAGTGCCGCACAAGGGCATGACGTGGAAGGCAGTTGTTTTCCCTAACTCCCTTTGGCTCTGTCCTTGGAATTACAGAATGAGTGTGAGTGCAAGAAAGGATTTCGAGGCAATGGGATTGAATGTGAACCAATAACTTCATGCTTGGAGCAAACTGGGCAATGTCATCCCCTGGTGAGTGTCTTGATTTCTTTCATTCTTACAAAAGAAAAATTACTTGAGAAAGAAAGTGAGGTTATTTCTTATGTGAGCCTATAGATGGGAACAGAATCTCTCTTAGTGTCAAAGGCTGTCCCTAGGCGGAATGGGAGTGATTATTGTAACTTTCACTCCATTCTAAAGCTTGGAAGAACCAACATATGATTTCCTGATACTGGACTCCCGGGTAAATATGAATTTTAGATACATAATGAATCTTTTTTAGCCATGAAGTAATGCCCCCAAGTATTACATGGGACATACTTCTACTTAAACGCATTTGTTTATCTGAAGTTCAAATTAGCTGTGTGTCCTGTGGTTTTTCTTGCTACATCTAGCAGGGATGAAAAAAAAGAATTTAACTACGATTAAGTAAGAGCTGCCCCAAACATGCAGACTGGAGCCTTTCATTGCAACCTGAAAGGGTCTGCAGGTTACGTCCACCATCTTTCAACCCCAAATTCATAGTTCTCAACTTAGATGGAGGCTGGTGTCTCGCAGGTGTAACTCATATTGAACTCTTTGGTTAGACAATCAGGCCACTATTTTCCATCTCCGTTTTCTCAGGCAACCTGTCAGGTTACTTCTGGCATCTGGAGCTGCGTTTGTCGAGAGGGCTATGAAGGAGATGGCTTTCTGTGCTATGGAAACGCAGCGATGGTAAGTCCTCGGAGATGAACTCCAGCACAGAATGATGAAGACAGGACTCGTTCTTACAGTGCTCTGAGCTCGGATGCCTTTACAGTGTTGTACAAACCACGTGCTCTAGGAGATTTCATACGAAGCAAGCTGCTTTCCCCAGATGGTATATATGGCCCGTGGGTCACATGTTTTATACAGGCTGATGGGAGCTAACTTTTATTTGGTACCTGCTGTGTACTCAGCAGTCCTGGCTTCCTTTTCTGGTCATTCTACCACTTTCCATTCCCAAACTTCCTAAATGGACAATTCACTGGCCCCTGCTGAGCTCTCAGTGTGCTACTGCCTGGGTGATGTTCCCCTTTTGGTACCCGGAGCACCCTGCACTCACCACATCTGGTGGGTGTGTGGGTGTCTGAACACCTTCTGTATACCAGGCATCTTACTAAGTCCTTAACATGCAGGCACCCCATTAAACCTCATGGCAACCTCTGAGGTTAATGCTGTATTATGCCCATTTTATAGACGAGGAAACCAAGAGGCTGAGAAAACTTGCCTGAGGCCCCTCAGCTGCAAAGTGCAGAGCCCAAGCACTTCACCACGTGGAGGGTATTCTATCAGTGTGCCACCCGTCCCATCAAATTGTTGTTGCTCAAACATCTCTCCGTCCCCTCTCCAGTGGGCTCTGAACTACTGAGGGCACATCTTCACCTTGGTTCCTACTTCACTACTATGGTTTATAAAGATTTGTTGAAAAGAGAAATAAAGTAAATTAACCCATTTTCTCATCACTTATTTTTTGATCAATTCACCACAGTTTGGTTCCTGTCCCTCCTCTCAGCTAAAACCACTGGTGTGGCAAACCCCAGGACCTGCACCACACCCAAACTAAGAGCCTCCCTCAGGCTTGGGTCCTTGTTCCCCAAGGCTGGCTGTGGCATCGGGCCCTTGGCCTCTCTGCCTCTCCATGGTCCTTTCCACCCTTCACTTCCCACCGTTCCTTCTATTTGCCCTGCCGGGCCCAGGAGCTATCTCCTGATTCCCAGACCATGGCGCATGGACCTGACATTTTCTCTGCACTGTCCATGGGCCTCATTTTCTAAAACCTTAAAACTTTAGCACCCTGCATTCACAATGTCCCTCACCTCCCACGGAATGCGAGGTGATAGCCAAATGCTCAGCCAGATGCTCTGGGCATCTTCGTACAGGCTCAACTCACTTTTCCTGCAAGTAGCTGAGCTTGGCTGTGGTTGTTCCAGCTGCATGCCGGCTCTGTTCCCTCTCCCAGGGACCAACCTCTGGTCTTCCTGCCATCAGTTCAAGTCCAACTTGTGCCGCCTGCTCCCTTAAAGTTGCCCCTTGAAGGAATTACATGAGCATCTCAGCTCTTGTACTTATCTGTTCACTTATTTACTTTCTAACAGGTATTAACTGACTGACTTAATAACCTCAACTACTATCAAAAAGAAACTGAGATAGCTCTGAGATTTACTATCTTTATGAAATTTGCATATTATAATTGTTATTGCCATTTTCGTGGTGTTTAATGGTTTAAAAATGCTTTTTCAAACATTAATGCATATTATATTTATAATCCCAGGTGCGAGGCATCATCTTGGTCGTTGCTCAGATTAGATACTTGAGTTTTCAGAGCAATTCAGTGACCTGCCCAAGATCACACCGCTAGTAAATGGCAGGCTTGGGAAAAGAAGCTGGCCTTTTTTAACTCAAAGTCCAGAGCTTTCTTTCCTCTAACACGCTCAATGTCACTGATCTGCTGGCACTGCAGATTATCTTTTTAAGTCCTCAAGTTCTCACTTCCCTAGAACAACTGTAAGTTGTGTAACAGCAGAAGCCACCTTTTCCCTTTCATCTCTCATGCCTCCCTGCAGTCCAGCCTGGTACCAATTATACGTTCGGTTTATTTGTTCATGAATAATTCCATGGGATAAATTAAAAATAAGCCTGTCCTTCATGCCAGCCTCTTTCTAAGCACTGTAAAAACATTAACTCCTCCAGTTCGCACATTAACCCTCTGAGTTGAAGCTTTTATTATCCCTAATTTACAGATGAGAAAACTGAGGCCCAGAGAAATTAAGTCCCTTGTATAGGGAATTTTGGCTCCACATTCTAAGCCACTACTCAACATTGGCTCTGAAAGGGGGGTCTTTACTGAGCTCTGTGAGCCTCCCTAGGGTTGGGCAGCCATGTCTTTACAACCTAAAATCTGATTTGGAAGACCTTCGGGTGGTTGTTCCATTCCATGTTCCTGGAATTACTGCTTTACCTCAAATACAGAGGACGATAAAGCCACTGAGCTGGAAAGAAACGAGCAGCTGTGGCAGCAAGGAAATTTAAGTAGCTGGGGCACCCATTCGTGTTGGATCAAGGAGGCTGGCGGGGAAAGTGAGCCCAGCACAGGCAGGCTAAGTGCAGGCTACCCAGAAATGCGCTGTGATTGTGTTTCTCATTGTCCTTTCGCTCACATTCTCTCTCCTCTCTCCCTCCCTCCCTCCCCCCCTCCCTCGCACGATGAATAAGGAATTGTCATTTCTCTCTGCAGCAGCTATATTTAACCAGTGGATAAATGTGAGTACCTTTGTTGGAATTTAACATTGGGAATGTATATAATTTTAGAAATTTGGAATGCATATAATGGAAAACTGAAAATGCAGCTGGTATGAGGAGGGAGCAGAGTCTAGTCATTGTCTAGAGCAGAGTTTCTCAACCCCAGCTGCACTTTAGAATCACATGGGATGCATCTTTTAAAGAGCCAGGCCTAGGCACCACCACAGACTGATCTGACCGGTCAGAGGTTTGCCCTGGGGGTCAGGGCATTCCCAGGTGACTCTAACATGGAACCAGGGCTAAGAACTTCTGCTCTGTGGTAAGCTGGGGTGGTCACCTTTTCAACCAATTCAAATATACATGTTTAGCTTCATTCACGACAGAGGTCTCTCTAAAAAAGTCAACATAATTCATCACAGTAACTCACTGAGTTAGAGTTGGGATTTATAGTTGCAATCTGGAAAACTTTGTGTGTGCTTAGCTCTCAGCCCAACATGCCTGGAAAGTTCTGTAACAAAGAACCTAGTCCCCACCCTACCCAGTTGTCTGAAATCTCTGTCATCTTTTCCTGAGGGGACCAAGGTCAGCCAGCCAGCACACAAGTGGTTTATCCCCTTTAAAGAGGCTTGTGCAAAGACAGGAAGCTGTCCTGCCAGCACCTTCCTATTGCTTCTTTGTGGGGTCTCCTTGGCCCCATCACAAGGAAAAGCAGGGACCGAGAGTCCCATGTGCATGCTGATTTCTTCACAGACCAACCTCACACACGTAAGCTTGTCCAGTGGTGCGCTGGACCCAGCTCCTCCCAGCTCACGAGAGCACACCTTTCCTATCTCCACCATCCTGCTGGTAGCTTGAAGTCAGCCATGGTGGGAATGTGGACCCCACGGAAATCAGCAAACACTATAAACCAGGGCTTTCTGTTTGCTTGTTTTTCTTGGAGAGCCAATCGTTGAACATAAGTGCACCATTGCCTTCATCCGCAACTAGCTCTAGGTAAGAATGGAAAGTAGGTAAAGTTTGATCTCCATCCTCCAGTCTCTCCTGGGCGGAAACTGTTCCTGTAACCTTCCCACTATACTATTCCAAAATTACCAGGATTATGCATGCACACACACGCACAATCCTGTCAAGAATCATCTCTGACTCTTCATTTAGACTAAAGGGTGAAAGACTGATAAGGACTCAAAGTGTGTGACTTGAGCAGGAAAAACTGCCTTTTGACAATGCTCATGCAATCAAATAAAAGGAAGGATTCGGAAAGTGGTCCTTCAGACATTTCCAGTGTCCATGAAATTACATTAAAGGGAAAGTGTCATCTCTGTGAAACATGAAGACAGCTGCGGTCTGTCCCCTAATATGAGTCAGGACACTGTGTTTTCCTTCTGTGATTCAGAACGCTTCTCTACATCCCATGCTGGCAGCTGCCTCCAACCTCACTGTCCTTGTGCCTTCCCAACAAGCCATTGAGGCCATGGACCAAGATGAGAAAGACTTCTGGTTGTCCAAGAGCAATATTCCCTCCCTGATAAAGTAAGTATTATGTACTTTATTCTTCATGATATCTTACTGGTGTCACTGTGAACAAATTCCATGGAGGGAAGCCACATGGTCCTTGAGATTCACAGCACTGAGCATGTTCTAGGACTCCCCTCCCCTCCCCACAGGGTAGCAACAGTTAGCATCATTGACAGCCCACTCTGTGCTAACTGCTTTACATATCAATCTTCCTAACGACCCTATGAGATAGGCATTATAATTATTCCCCTTTCACAGATGTGGAAACTGAGGCACGGGATGATTGAGTAACTAACCCAAGGGTGCCATGGCTGTAATTGCAAGGGGAGATTTGGAACCTGGCAGTCTGGCTCCAGAATCAGTTTCTTAACATCACTCAACGATACTGCCTCACGCGCTGGTACTTCACTGTAGCCCTTACGGACTGTCGTTTTAGAAACCACATGCTGCAGGGCACGTACGGAGCGGCAGATCTGCAGACTCTGTCATCTTCCGATTTGCTGGCCACGTCGTTGCAGGGCAACTTCCTTCACCTGGCGAAGGCAGATGGGGTAAGAGCACGGCCGTTCGTCTGGTTAGTGGAAACACGCCAATTATCTTCGTATCGTACTTTTCGAATTTTTATGTTGTGGCAATTTCCAAACATGAGCAAAGATGAAACCTCTAATGTCCATGTAAGCCTCGCCTCGCTCCAACGGTCATCAACCCAGGTTGATATACACACAAACGCACGCACAGGGACGCTGTAGCCATGACCCTACAAAACGTGGCCCTCTACCCACTGGTTAGCCACAGGGCCCTTCGGGATAGACCACAGACGAACCCAGAAAGTCAAATCTTTCCGTTCTTCTGGGTGAAGGGTGTACAATTTCACCACTTTGATTTTTATGTACGGTTAACCAAGAGCTTGTCAGTGTAACCTGCTGACTGAGTCATTACAGGTTGCTAAATTTTATATTAAGTTTGGGTCAGTCAGCCAACAAATATTTATTGAGCACCTGCTACGCTCCAGGAACTGATCAAAGTACTGGAGTTAGGATGGAGCCCAGAGAAGAATAAAACCCTATGGATACTCACCTTCTGGCACCTACTACAGTGTGTCAAGGACTTGGAGTCAGTCTTCCCCAAGGAAGTCTGACTGCCCTCCTGCACATGGTGAGATTCAAACTCTGAATCTCAGAAGATGAGAATGAAGATTCTATTGGAGAGCAAGAACCATCAGTGCACCGTGGGCCACAGTCCAAATGTTTCAGAATTACTGCTCTAAAGCATTTCTACCTTCCTCTTCATCAGTGTGAGCGCTATGAAAAGACTCTATCACTAGCATTACCTAAATGTATGTGCTTCATCAGATAATTCCTTTTAGAAAGCAGAAAAGAGTTACCTATGGCCCCATGGATTCTTTACATATTATTATAATTCTTGTGTGTTACATACATATATCAGATAGTGGGGTTATTTTCTATCAGCGCTTTAAATCACTAATTCTCTTAGCAAGCATGAAGCGAATGTCCAGCCTGGTCATGCTTATCCCAGACTATAGGTTCAAATATAAATCAATCAAGACCTCTGATCAGAAGGAGCTCACCATCAAAGACACATTTTTAACGAGTTTATCCCTATATCTGATGTAAATGTTTCCTTTTAACTGAAAGAGATGTGCTAGATGGCCAGGAATGTTTTCTTTGGGGCCTCTGCAGATGTGACTTGGGAGCTGTTCAGGGTGAGACAAGTCCCCTCTGGACCCAAAGTGCCCAGGAGGAATTTCAAATAAAAGGTCACAGTGGGGAGATGAGGAGAAGAAACCAGAGAAACCAGAGAGGGTGGAGCCCAGTTGTCATGGTCGGTTGGTGGCTAGGTGGGTGGGTAGGTTGGGTTTTACTTAGCTCCATTCCCCTTGTAATTATTATTCTTGAAAAATAGTTAGATTCTGAGCAGGAAAGTCAGTTACTGTCTGTGTAAGTTTGCTAGGGCTGCGATAACAAAGTACCACAGACAGGGTGGCTCAAATAACAGAAATTTTTATCTCACATCTCTGGAGGCTGCAAGTCCAAGATCAAGGGGTGGGGAGAATTGACTCCTCCTGAGGGCTGTGGAAGGAGCTGCTCCAGGCTGTCTTGTAGATGACTGACCTCATGTTCACACGGCATTCTCCCCACGTGGCTGTGTCCAAATTTCCTCTTCTTGTAAGGACACCAGTCATATCATTCTAATGGGCCCATTCTAATGACCTCATTTTAACCTGATTACCTCTGTAAAGATCCTACCTCCGAATAAGGTCACATTCTGACGTACTGGGAGTTAGGGCTTCTACACATGAATTTTGGGGAGGAAGGAAAGACAGTTCAACCCACAACATTGTCTACAGTGTTTTTCAAATATTGAGGTCACTTTGGTGCCTGGTCAGCACTTTTTTAATGAAATAGAATGGAGTGGAATAAAATCAATGATCAACTGCCGACCACAGAGTAAAGAAAAGTACTGTTTCATTTTGATTGTGTGTTTGCATGTGCGTGATGTCTAATGGGTCCCAATTTAAGGTACTTCTAACTGTGAGCCGTGGTCCAAAAGGGAGAAGGTCACCGCTTCTCAGGAAGTGGAAAACCCAGAGATAATGTCGATCCCTAGATGTACTCGATGGAGACTCACCTTCCCACTGTGGTTTGCATTTGCAGAACATCACAATTGAAGGGGCATCTATCATTGACAGTGACAACGCAGCCACAAATGGCGTGATACACATCATCAACAAGGTACGAAACTCCATCCTCTCTCATAAGTAGCTTCCCTTCCCCTTTTATTTATCCTCCTGGACAGTATCTTTGGCGGGGCAAGGGGGGGGGTGGTAAATACTTATCCTTAATATAAAAGCAACCTGCAATGTGCTTAAGTACTTTTATTTTAAAACCATTTCAAGGTTCTGCTCATTCAATCAGACTCAGTTACTACCTACTCAGCCCATATTCTGCAATGGGCCCTGTGTAAAGTGTGGCCACATAGAGCGTATTTCTTATGTATGGGAACATCTTACAAGGCACACAGAACCTTGGTACTGGGAAGTCCATACATCCAGATGGGATGTAGTCAAGAACCGGAGGAGAAGCAAGTGCTTACTTACCACTTTTCCAGTCCCCTCTCTGCATTATTGCACCCTAAAACAATGGGGTGGGTAAAGCCCTAGAAAAATGGAAAAGGGTAGCCCTGATGAGGATGGCTTACTTGGTTGGAAAGCCATCCTGTAAACTGAAAGGTCTCAGGTTCAATTCCCAGTAATGGTACACACCTACGTTGCTGGTTCAGTCTCTAGTCAGGGCACTTACGAGAGGTTCCTGGTCAGAGCGCGCAAGAAAAGAAAACCAATCGATGCTTCTCTCGCATATCAATAAGCGTGTCCTCAGGTGGGGATTTAAAAATGGAAACGGGTAGAAAAGGTATTATGAAATTTTCATTTTCTTCTAAGGTGCAATTCAACCCTATAATGTGAAATAGGGTTTGAAGTTATACTACAATTCTTAGTTATTATATTGGAACCTTTATTTAAAATTAAAGTTAGAATTTGGGATATATTGGGAGCATTTGAAAGGTGGACAATTAAGAAAAACAATTAACTAACTGCACTTTAACTAAAATTATTCTCATTTGGCACTTACATACGCATTTTTTTATTTTAGGTTAGAGAAAAGGTCAGCTATTTCCATTCAGAAAAGAGAGGCTCTTTGTAAGGCTCCTGGGTGCATTATCCTGGAGGGGTAACCACAACTTCTCTGTGGTTCTCATCAGCGTGAGCACCTGGCCTTGCATACAGTCAAAATTGGGACCATTAATACCCCCCTAGGGACTAGGCATTATGACCAGTATCATGTGGCACATTATCACCTTTGATATTGACAACACCTGAAAAAGTAGGCGCTCTTGTTCTCACTTCCCAAATGAGGCAGCTGAGCATCCTCATGGTTAAGTAACTGGAGTGAGGAAGAAGTTATGTGAACACAAAAGTTTCAGGGATGCATGTCCACCGATTCAAGTTCTCTGCCTAGCCTCCAGGATTCACTGGCTCCCTAAGGATCTCCTTCTTCACCTATCCATTGGACATTGCGGTCACCTTTGTCAAGGGCACCATGAACAGCTCTGCAGGTTGTGCCCTGCATAAGGGTTCCTGGCCTAAAAAGGTGGCGTGAGGCTGAAATTCAGCCCACTTCATGCCCCAAGCCATGCGTCTTATTGGTATCACAAACTATCAGAGCAAAGGGTGCCTTATTTTATGTTCACAGAGGCATTGGAGGGACTGGCAGTAGCCCTGAAAATTGAATAGTGTTTTGTGACATGAACTCATGGGTTGGAGAGTCGTAATCTGACCAACACCTGCTAACAGAATTTTGGGGCTTCCTTTCCTAGGTTCTGGTTCCCCAAAGAGGTCTAAGTGGCTCCTTACCAAACCTGCTCACCCGGCTGGACCAGATGCCTGACTACTCCATCTTCCGGGGCTACATCATTGCAAGTACCATGTTCTCTGCGTGACCCCCTTGCCCATGTTCCTGGGAACAGAAATCCCTCATCCTCTCTTACCTCTTTCCATCACAGCAATACAATCTGGTGAACACAATAGAGGCTTCTGATGCTTACACAGTGTTTGCACCAAACAATGATGCCATCGAGAATTACATCCGGGAAAAGAAGGTCACAAGTCTAGTAGGTATCGGGAACAATAACCAGAGAAATCATTTTCTGGAAATTCAGACACTCAACATTTTACAATTCATCAGTCATGTATCCTTTCACTCTTCTACCAGGTACCTCACATAAAGTCACGAGGAGATGCTGTAATACACACACCTCCCCATATATGTGCCAGAGATGCCCATGTACTGTATTTAGGTTCTACTCACGGAAGCAAATATTTGGGCCTATGTACACAAGAATGCAGGAGTTCCAGGAACCTGGATGTGTGTCCACAAGACACAGGTCTCCACTGTCCCAGCCAACATTGGGAGTGCAGGGGTCCCAGTGCAGTGACAACCTTCCTCACACCCCTGTGGATCGGCCAGCCTGCCAGCAGTCCCTGGCATGAGATCGCTCAGGCCTGAGTGAGCCCCCAGTCCCACAGGCCAGCATCTCTGCAGGGAAAATACAGCAAGCTCTTTAACACACCCCATCAAACCTCCCTCATGGCTCGTAATGTGAAAGACAGGCTGGGGTGTGGCAACTCTCTCTCTTCACAGCAGTTCTTTCCAAAGAAATCTTTAAAACTTTCCCCCAACCTTTCATGCCCTCAGTCTGAGTTTTAGAATCACCTAATGAGTTCTCAACTATCTCGTATGGAAAATGTGCACGTTCTCCAAGGTGATCTGCCCCAGATTTAGTATTTAAAGTCTACTGTGCCCTGGTGTCTCAGTCAAAACCTCTGGTTCAACAAGCTGTTGCTCCTGTAATGGCCCACAGTGGCCGACGCATGAGAGCAGCCTAGTAAGTGACTGGGGACTGGCTGGCCTATGGGTTGATTTTCAATTCCGTGTGTTGTCCAGGAGGAGGACACACTCAGGTACCACGTGGTCTTGGAGGAGAAACTCCTGAAGAATGACCTGCACAACGGCATGCACCGGGAGACCATGCTGGGCTTCTCCTACCTCCTCGGCTTCTTTGTCCGCAACGACCAGGTGCGGTCCTTTCGCTCCGAGCCCAGGAATGGGTGTCTCAGCTCCTGTCACCCGACATCACTTCCATACTGGAGTAATCTCACCAGGGCTTCCTAAACCTTGTCAGCTAGACAGTTGTCGGTGTTTCACCATAAAGAAATGACTAAGCCAGAGTGTCTGTCACCAGCCTTCAGAAAACCAATGCGGCTCTGCTAATCATGGTATTTGAATCCCAGCAGTAACAGGTGCCCGTCAAGACTGATTCCTAATCAAACCCAGCAGATAGTCCCCAGGTGGTCTCTAAGAGGGAAGGGAACCGCCAGCAAAACCTCACCCCCAGGAAGTGGCACAGGCTCCAGGCCACAGGGAGCCTGATGGCTTAAGTAGGACACAGCAGCCAGATAAACGAACATTATCACTGCTTGAGTGTGGAGATGGCGGTCCTAGGACCAACTGACCTCCACACCAGCACGCCAGGATTCATCTCACGCAGGCCCCAGGTATTTAAATGTTTAGAATTCATTAAAAGAAGAATTAGTGAGACTACATATTAAATACATTGCAAATAGGGAATTTTATTCACACATTTCATTTCAAACATCAAGAGAGAAGATCAAGCTATGAAAATTCAACAAGAAACTCAGAGTTACTTAAGTATAGATTCTCATAAGAAAAAAATGCTAAAAACAAATTATTAAGACAAACTAAGCTCTGTATTAAAATAAAGGAAGTTTAATCATAGAAACTCTTAATCAATGATGTTATTTGCCTCTTTCAAGAAGGGCAGTGTTATAAACAGCTTTTTCAGTGGCATCATCATTGAGTTCCAAGTGGATTCTGTGTGCATGTTTTCCAAACTGCTTGGGTAAAAAAGTCTTTCTGACTCTTCATTACTTAGGGAATAATGGAACTCCAAAGATTTTTCTCTGACTCCTACCAATATCTCACCTATTTTATAGTAACTTGGAGGAGATTCTCTTAAATATATTTTCTTGTTTTCAGGAAAAGCAATTTATGTTAAGAACTTACATTTTTATTTTTAATCTATGTCATCTTTTACTTCATCACATAGAAATGAATGTTCCAGCATAGTTAGTTGAGTCAGTTCCAGTTATGTCATGTTTATTTTCCATCTGTTCAGAAATTCTTTGATCCAGAAGAATCTTAAAACAGAGGCTTCATCTCACAACAAATAAATGGTTATATCTTACAATGAAGGTTTTCCTTTTATCGATAACTCACTTACTTTCTTTTAGGACAATAGAGATGTAGAAAAATGTTCTCTGCATAAATAGACTTGTGTCCAAATCAAAATTTTAATGCAACACAAAATTCTCTGGATATGTCTCACAATGAAAATTAATCACATTTTAATATCAAATCAACAGTATTATAGCATCAGAAGTTCTGCCATTTTGATATTTCAGATTAGCTCAGCATCTTGGAATTCTGATAATATTTGTGTTGTAATCACCATTTGACACCACCAGTAAGGTTTACTGCTAGTCATTCAAATTTACACAGACCCTGCACTACCTCTGGGGAGCTCAGCCACTGGCAACTCACCTGACTCCAAGTAAATCATCATAAGGGACTCTTAACATTCAGTGGAAGTTCAAGTTTAAGCACTTAGCAGAGTCATTTTAATATTGCTGCTGCGGGGGCTTTGGGGGATGGTATTAATCACTTGTAAACACTTACTGAATATGAACTTGACATTTGCTTGGTACAATAAAAAATTCTCCCAACCTCAGCCCTACCGCACCCACACACACACAGACACGCACACCACCCCGATTTTTCAAAGAACCATTTATTTCCAATTATATTACTTATGTTAATGAATTAATTAATAGATTAGCTTATCTTGTATTAGTCAGTCATTAAGGTCATCTCCTTAAAAAATCAGAACAAAACTAATTTCAACTTGAAGTTGAATTTGAGTTGACCTCATATAAATATTGACCTAGTGCCCATGTCTTGGATGCTTACGGACACACTAGGCAAAGATGGATACAAACATACCATACACCCCAAAGGAAGCCCAAGGGGAACAGGGGGTAATGCTGACCTAAGAGCAGTCTCCACATACTGGAAAATGATGCCATCCAGTGGGACACTTTTTACAAACTCTAAAAAAAGTTACTTACTTTTACTCTTATTTAAGTGTTACCCAGCCTTTCTGAGAGTGCATTGCAAATTACCCATGAAGTAGAGACGTGCAGAAAGGACGGTGAATCTCACCGGGCACGTCTTGCTTTGGGAAAGCACGCACCCCTCCGGGGCCACTAGGCCGCAGCACAGCCGGGTCCATCCACGGAGCCATATTGCCGATGGTCACTAACATAATGATCATGCTTCAAGATTCTTTGAAAAATCATAAACCAGGTAGCTTGAAGGGCGGAGAGAAACCTCAAAGATTATGTAGAACAGCCTGTTTCTTTTACAAAAGAGAACATTGAGATTCAGAGAGGAAAAGCAGCAGCGGGCCCCAGGTCCCACAGCTGGATGCTGCCGGATGAGGGCATGCTACCCAGACTTCCCTCTCTGAAGCCAGAGCTCTTCCCGCTGCAGCGTGCTACCCTCTGGGTGAAGGGCGGACTCTCTCGCAGGCGGCTGTCATACTGACAGCCTCCAATCCCCATCTTCCCTCCTTCCCTTGAAATCACTACAGCGAAAATTTACATTGAACCCTCTTGTTCACAGCTCTACGTAAATGAAGCTCCAATTAACTACACCAATGTAGCCACTGACAAGGGAGTGATCCATGGCTTGGGGAAAGTTCTGGAAATTCAGAAGAATAGATGTGATATTAACGAGACTACTGTTGCACGAGTAAGTTATATTCAAGGCCAGCAGCGCATCTGAATGTTGGTTTATTTCTTCATGGTTTAAGCATTAGATTCATCTATTAGGATATCTCAGTTTCGTTCAAAAAAACACAGGGTGAGCATCTCTGATGTGCCCAGGAACATCACAGCCACCCAGCTGTGGCTCCACAAACATAAATAAGACATGGCCTCCGCCCTCGATGGGCTCACAATCTAGTGTAGTAAGTTGTACCTTGGATGCCTGGGAAAGCCTGTGTGGGGGGTCGTGTTGAGCAGGATTTTGAGGCCAGGTCTTTCTCAAAGGGAAGGTGTGCGATGCCTCCCATACACACAGGGAGGGGACTGTGGTACTTGGCAGCTATTGGCCAAGCCTGATCTACTAGGAGAGAAAATATGGAAATGGAGACTTTTCACTCCAGTCCATTACTATTATTTCAGTAATAGTAATAGCGGCTGACATGTATTGGGCACTTACTATGTGCCCAGCACTGTTCCAAACCTTTTACATATATTAACCCACATAATTTTCACAGCACCCTACAAAGTAGGGACTGTTACTATCCACATTCCATCGATGGGGGAAATGAGCCAGCGAGAAGTGGACTAATGCACCTGGGTTCACAGAGCTGACAAGTGGCAGAGAAGGAGTTCCAATCCTGGCAGTGTGAGCCCAGAGCCAGGACTCGGAACAACCAGCCTCACCATACTCTCCAGTAGATGTTGAGTTAAGAGCTAGATGCATTGACCTGTTCTTGTTTTAGGAACATGTCATACTTAAGAGTTTCTGTCATTCTTAAGTTGTGCTCTTTGTTTTGTGGTAGTGTATATATGATCTCCACCCTGACCCCTCAGCTGGACCATGGGCTCCCACGACTGGGTACTGAATCTGGCCCAATCCACTAAATAATGAGTTACCAATAAGTGATGGCTTTTGATAAAGAAATTTGGACTTAAATGAGATAAGACCTCCTCACATTAAAGGATTGTCAGCATCAGAAGCAATGCTCAAATATCCAAGACCTGAAGTATTGATAGTTAAAGTGCTTGTCTCAAAAAATATTAAAGAGGTTGACCAGATGAGCTTCCCTAATATCTTCCTGATTTTCAATTCCATGACCTAAAACCTTCAGCTCCAAAGTCCGGAAAATATTTACAGCCTCATTTTGCACTGAAATCAATAACCACGAAATGTTCTCTTTGCCTCTGTGTTTTGTCAGGGGAAGTGCGGAAAGTGTCCCCAACAACCAATCTGCCCATTTGGAAGTAAACCACTAGTAAGTATTTTTCCTGCTTTGATCAAATAGTTTCCGGATCCCAGGGAGGGCCGAATCTCAAAAACCCCTCCTTTTCACTTCCTTCACTTCTTCACTGGTTCTTCTTTTGTTTTACCTTTTTATGTGGTATGCATCTTTCTAAGGTCTTGAATCCATTTCTTTTGGACTAAATCAAAATTTTAATTAATAAATAATAGAAACTGGAGTTCATCTCAACTAATGCACAATGCAGAAAGAGATTGTTCACTTTATACATATTCTGGTAGCCAGTGGAGGCCAGAAGCAAGACATCTTACCAGGAAAGTAGCTTCCATATCCAAAACCATATCCAGCCTGGATGAGCTCCACTTGCCTGATTTCCTTCTACAGTTGAAGATACAACTGACTTTCTCTAAGAAACAGATGGCAGACTTGGGGGTGGTAGATTTGTCTTCGAATTAATTACCAACCTGTGTTTCTTGTAGCTATTTATTATATAATAAAAACATAATTCTGACGATACTCCAACCAGTAGGAAGAATAAGTACTTATGCACCTTCCAGACTATGATGATAATAATCTATAACAGGCCCGAGCTAGGTAGCTCAGTTGGTTGGAGCATCATCTCATATACCAAAAGGTTGTGGGTTCAATTCCTGGTCAGGACACATATGGGAGGCAACTGGTTGATGTTTCTCACATCTCTCTCTCTCTCTCTCTCTCTCTCTCTCCCCCCCTCTTTCTCCACCCCCCCACCCTTCTTCTCTCTCTAAAATCAATAAAAACATAGCCTCAGGTGAGGATTATTATTATTATTATTATTATTTATAACAGTCACAATGCTGATTCTCTCACTTGAGTTTTAATTTAATCTTGTGTGTCATAGCTCCTTGTAAGTGGCCTTAATCCTTTCTCTGATCAAGGCAGAACAGAAATCAGTAAATAGAAATCCAGGCTCAGACCAACTGGTGCGTAGTGCTAGAAGGACATTTTTGTCTGGTTTACTCTATGACTCTTCCTACCTTGAGTTAATCTTCTAGAGAACAGTTCTTTTTACAGAACACTACCTTACAGTAGAATCGCTTGGTTTTCCCACCGGGGGTTCCAGCTGCCAACACTGTGTTTTTATGTTTTCTTTCCTACAAAGCAGCTCTAAGAACCCATCCCTGTCCCTTTCCAAAGCATTTCAGTCAGAGAGACGGCCCTGTGTCACCCACCTATTTGCTTTTAGGGAGTAGAAAACATTTCGCTAACTAAAAAGCTGATACAATCATTACTGTTTCACAGAGTGACGAGACAAAGAGATGTATCTATACCATTTATTTCATGGGCAAACGATCCGTGTTCATTGGATGCCAACCAATCTGTGTGAAAACTGTCATTGTGAGTATCGCAATTTAATCATTCTTCTAATTATAGAGGTGGCACTGGGAAACTTAATCATATGTCCTGTTTTTCAATGTTAATCGTGTGTCATATTTTCCAATGTGCCTTTACACATATGCCTTCTGCCATCTTATCTTCCACCTTATTATCTTCGTTATCGTTGCCATTCAAAGTAGTGGGGATAGCCAGAAAGCTCAGGACAGGCCTGTCAGTCAGCAAACAGGTAAACACTGCAATATCCAATTAGATGATGAAGAAATTGAGGGTCTGAAAAGTTGAGAGGTGAACTGCCCTCTGAGCATGCTTGTAAGCAAAAGAGACCGAAGACATATGCCAACTGCCTAAGGAATGAGAAGATGCACCTGGGCGTTTAGGAAACAGGACCCCAGAGCTAAGCACCTGGGAGGCCCTGCTGCTTAGGAATCTGCAGGAAAATTCTTTATAACTTCCTGTCGTGCTGCGTTCCCAGAAGACCAAACATAACATCTATCTGTCCACAGAGGTAAGATGGTTTAGCCCTTAAGCCTCAGAGCCTGAGGCTGTACGAGATCTTGTGTGTTCATGTTCTTAAGAATAAAGTCAGGCCAAGCCATGCAGATGTCCCACAGGGTTTCCCCGAACTATCAGAGATTTGTTGTGAGAGTGACTGAGCCTCACGGCATGGGCCTCCCACCTTCGGTACCGAGGGAAATGACATGCAACGGGAAGGGGTCCGGTTCGGGTTGGGGAGAGCCCTCGAAGTCCCTCCCTTTTCACATCACCTGCATTATTTTTTACTTAGTCCCTGCTGCCCCTCTTTCTCTCTTGCTTCGCTTCGTCCTCTGCTCTTCCTTGCCTATTTCCTTTCCCTCTTTCCTACCTCCTTAGCAGAGGCCTCCATCCATTCCTGGCACCCCTGGAAGTTGCTTAGCCTCCCTGGTTCTCAGGGGTTCCTGCAACCCCTTCACAGTGGGGTCCCAGCCCGGGGTACACAGCCAGTCCGGCCAGCGGGATTCTTGCACCGCAGCTGGACAAAACCAGCAGGGGGGCATGCGGGCCCAGCCCTGGTCTTTCGTTTCAGAAACGAGAATGCTGTGCGGGCTTCTTTGGCCCCCAGTGCCAGCCCTGCCCCAGGCAAGCTGAGAACGTCTGCTCTGGAAATGGCATCTGCTTGGACGGAGTGAACGGCACCGGCGTGTGCCAGTGTGGAAAGGGCTTCAATGGGACAGCCTGCGAGACCTGCATGGAGGGCAAGTACGGCATCCACTGTGACCAAGGTGCGTACCCTGCCCCTCCCTGCCCAAGTCCACAGCAGAAGAGGAACTCGGCCTGTGTCCCAGGCAGGCTGCTATCCTACCTCCACGACCATGTGAATCGCAACGTCATTTGCGTTATGTGATTTGCATAGGACAGAGTTTCCCAACATATTCCGTCTCTAACCTAGACCTACCACCCCACCACCCCATTTGTTCCTTGGCACTCCCCATCCTAACCACGTTGTGTATTTGCCTGTATAGCTGGTCCTCATAGTCACACTCTCAGTTTTGGACAATGCTTGATAGTTTGAGCAGCGGATTTGTGCACCTTGTCTCATTTAATCCACACAGGAACCTTATGCAAGTGGGTATATAAGATCACGCCCATTTCACAGATGGAGATATTAAGGCAAAGTGGTTAGATGACTTTCCCCAAGGTCACACCTGAGAGAGGCAGGACTTGGATTTGAATGCACACTTTGCTTGACTCCAAAGCTTTGCTCTTGCAGTATGTTGTCTTTTATATGAAGATCACTCTAGAGAGTCACCCTCAGGAAACTGCATGCTTTCATTTGTTTTCACCAAAAAAAAAAAAAAAAAAAAAAAAAAGTACTCTATTTGAGCCGAGTCATTTGCATTCTCTTACCCTGAACTTCCTTGTGCCCAGGGCCACAACCTGGTCAACTTCAGAGGGGGGATTTCCTAATTCATGATAAGAAAACAACGCATTTCTTCTACTTTGTACTAAAAACCATGAATTTGACCTGGCTATCACTGCTTTATCGTCAGCTGGTCCAAGCAAGGCAAAATCAATATACAGTTGACTCATTATAATTGGGCTACATCATATATAATTGGCATTATAGTGCTGATTTTTTCTGTTACATGGAAGAGTGCCCATTTGTATTTGTGCAGGAGTTCCTGACCTGGGACCCATAGAGGACCCTCTGGGCTGAAGGCTTTTTCCTGGGGAAGGCATCCGTAGCTTTCATCCACTTCTCAAAGGGGCTCATGATACTGCTGTGTAACAAAGGAATTGGCATTTCCATGGGGTTGAAGAGGGCAGTGCCACACCAGGTTTATATAAACCCAGTAGCAAATGGGCTTCTTTTAAAGTCCACTCTTAAGGATTCCAAGGGTCCCATATAACCTTGGATCCTCCAATAACCTTAGCTAAGGACACTCTCACTTCTTGGGTGGCTGCCCACAGTGCTACACAGTCCCAAAACTATGGTCCTTGTAGAGGCATGACCTGATTCACCTGTTAGCCTGCTCGATTCTACCCCCCAGACCCCTGCCCCTCCTGTGAATCCAGCTCTCCGTTAAAGACAGCTATTCTCTGAAACCAGGTTGGAGAATAAAGTGCACTGAAGTGAACCTTCGTTATAAATGATCAATGAGTTGTGGAACACAGCTCAGAAGTCTGACAATGTGTGGGCACTTTTTCATTCAGTGTGTTCCTGTGTCCATGGGAGATGCAACCAAGGACCCTCTGGTGACGGCTCCTGTGAATGTGACGCTGGCTGGCGAGGAGTGAAATGTGACAGCGGTGAGAGCCAGCCCCTCGGGACTTACAATCTGTCCTCAGCCTCCCTTCTCGGCAGCTACGTTTTGTTTCCCCCTTTCTAAAATAGAAGTGACATCTTTATTTCTTCCTTGAGCGATAAAAACAACTCTACTTGCAGCAAAAAGTTTGTAACATAAAGAAAAGCCAAAAGAAGAAAAGAAAAATTATTCATGCTCCCAAGGCAGAAAAAGGCTATCCTTAATATTTTGTATTAGCCTTCCAAAAATTTTATGGGCATATAAACATGTGTATATAGGGCCGTAGTCTACAGACTATTCTGTAGTCTCCTTTTCCACTTTATATAATGGGTATCTTTCTGTGTGAATAAACACAGGTCAACATCACTATTTTCTTAACTTGTATATAATATTCTATTATATGACTGTACCAAGCTTTTTGGAAACAATTTTCTGCTATGATACGCAATGCTACAGTGAGCATCTCATACATACATCTTTTTTCATTTGTTTTATTCCTCCATTCTGCTCCTTCTCTCACCAGTAGCCTGGTGATACATCTATCTCATTGCCTCTTGTTCTATTTCCCTCCATTCCCTTCTCCGCAGTGCTGCCAGAGAGAACTTTCCAAAACATAGACGTCTCAGTCTGTTCAGGCTGCTATAACAAGTATCATATACTGGGTGGCTTGTAAACAACAGAAACTAATACCTCCAGTTTTGGAGGCTGGAAGTCCAGTTCACAGTCAGGTTCTGCTGAAAGCCCTCTTCTGGCTGCAGACTGCCATCTTCTTGTGTTACGGCGAGAGAGGCAAGGTAGCTCTCTGGGGTCGCTTTTAAAAGGCACTCATCCCATTCATGAGGACCCCACCCTCAGGACCTAATCACCTCCCAAAAACCCACCTCCAAATACCATCACATTGGGGATTGGTTTCAACATATAGATTGGGGCAGGGCACAAACATTCCATCTATAGCAATAGATAAGGTCGTGTTCCTCACCTCCTACCTGCTACAGCTCCCCATTGTCTCCAGGACATAGTTCAGTGCCTCCAAGAGAAACATCTTAGCAGGGTAGAGTTCAAAGCTGTTCACCAATTGGCACTTGCCGCATTTTCCAGCCTTGCCTCCAGTGCACACTCTACGCAGGAGCTTCCAGTCTAGAAAAGGAAATGAATGTTCAGCAGTGTTCGGAAATGGTGGTGTGGGGGTGGGGAACACAGAGCCTCTAGGCTACAGCAAGGAAGACAGCTCCTGTGTCTGCGCAGACTCCTCACTCCCCAGCCCCTGATAGACATCCCGAATTAGTCATTGCGCTCCTTCCTTCTGAGGCCAGGTGGGAGTTGGGGTCACATCAAAAAAGCACACCATGTAGTCACTACCAAGTAATTAAAGTTGGCGCAAAGGTTTAGAGCAGGTTTCAGAAAGGAGGACCTAAAAGATGACTGGGGTTCCAATAGACAGTGAATAGAAAGAAGCAGACTTCTAGGCTTGAGGGATAGTGCCTGTAAAGGCGCAAAATTGTATTGCATCTGCACGATTCTATCTGAGCCTGTAAATGTCCCCTCGGACACAAAGCAGGCCACTGCTGCAGCCAGGTCCAGTTCAGGACCTTCTGTGTGACTGGCCAGGCCTAAGGAGGTTTCTCTCCCAAAAGCTCTCAGCATGAGCATCCTGCCCAAAGGGTATTCTTTCCTCATCTCTAACCACTTCTTTCTGGATCCTCCCCTGCCAGGAGCATCCAACAAAACTAAGCATTCAAGAGCAGAAACCTGTACTGTTCCAGGAAATTAGGAATTAATTCAACGAATAGATAGTGAGTACCTCCTGTATGCCAGACCCTGAGCTATTTCTGCACATACCCAAAACAACTCACCTTTAATATCTGTTATAATTAGGTGTTTGCTTATTTATATCACTTCATAAGAAAGTGATGAAAAACTAGAAAGAATAAGAAACGTGGGAAATATAAATGAATTAGAACATAAAGCTCGGGCGAGGGACTTGCCTCAACACCCAGCCCTGAGGGAGGATACTGAGTGTTACCCACCCTTGCATCCTCACCACCTAGCACATGGCCCGGCACACAGGAGACACTCCATCAGCATGTTTGACCTTCTGATTTGGCTCTGAGCTTCCTGGCAGCCAATGAAAAAGAAAGAGATCTATCTACGTGATCTATACAACATTACCAGATGGGACGGGGGTTGAGTGATGGATGAAAAGGGCAAAGGGATTAGGAAGTACAAATTGATAGTTACAAAATAGTCATGGGGCCCTGGCTGGTGTAGCTCAGTGGATTGAGCGTGGGCCTGCAAATCAAAGGATCGAGGTTTGATTCCCAGTCAGGGCACATGCCTGGGTTACAGGCCAGTTCCCAGTGGGGGACTCATGAGGGGCAACCACACATTGATGTTTCTCTCCCTCTCTCCTACTGATCCCCTCTAAAGATAAATAAATAAAAATCTAAAACAAAAACAAAAACAAAACAAAACAAAATAGTCATGGGGATATAAACTGTAGCATAGGGAACGTAGTCAATAATGTTATAATAACTATATATGGTGTCAGATGGGTAGGAGATTCATTGGGGTAATTGCTTCGTAAGTCCTATAACAGCTAATCACCAGGATGCACACCTGAAACTAATACAATATTGTACATCAACTGTAACTGAAAATTTAAAAATCGTTTTTTTAAAAAATCGACCTGGACCCATAGTTTTACACAGTACACTCGATACGTACCATTTTCAACAGAAAAGGTCAGTCTTTTCCTAGCACCGAGTACTGAGAAGTAGGGCTCGAGTGAACTTTGATCAAAGGGGTCTGACAACGCAAATTTTTTTTTCAGCGATCACAAAAGACAACTGCAATGGGACATGCCACACCAGCGCCAAGTAGGTACCCTCTGGGCCTCCTCTGGGGACAACACAAAGGGGATTCTTGCCTAATAGTGTGCGTGCGCCCCAGGCCCTATCCTCACAGGAGTATTTTTCTGAGGCTGTTTCTGAGGATTTAGGATCAATTTAATATAAAACTAGAAGGATTTCTGAAGAAACTGCCATCAACTTGCCAGATCCAGTGTTCTGAGCAAGCTGCCACCTGAGTTCCCCGGCACGCTGGCGAAACGCCAGTCCTCATCCCCAGTTCACATCGCAGCGCCCCTTCACAGAGGCGGAGGGCGCCCAGGGGGCCTCTGCTGTCATCAGCGCTTCCTCCTGACTCACAGCCAGGCCTGCTTCACTCTCCAACTTCATGCTCCTAACTCCCAGCGGGGCTTAATGGGTTCACCAATGAGGAGCCTCTTAGCTGGAGTTAGAGGTGAATTCAAATAAGCCTCTGTCGTTGTCATTGATTGCATGACCTTGACTCAATGATTTAATGTCTCTCAGCCTTGGGTTCTTCACCTGTAAATGGGAGTAATAATAATACCCACCTGTCAGGGCTACTGGATATTGGGTCAGTTACAGGCAGCAATGTGTGAAGTACAGCCCCTAACACACAGGTGGCTCTCTGAAGATGGATAGCTATCCCTTTTCCCCGAGCTCACACATATTGCGTATATACATCCTCTAGTTTGCCTGATAATGACAGCGATTTTAGGTGCCTGTGGCCAAACTAGGAAGGGACTGTCCTCCTCAGCCCGTAGGCAGGACCTCTGAGTGCCACCTGGGGCAGGAGCTGGACCACTGGCCATATACGGGGTGGGTGTTCTGTGCTTATCTACGAACAACATTTGCCCTTTCTCCTGGCAGCTGCCTTCTCAATCCAGACGGCACAGCCTCGTGCAAATGTGCGGCGGGATTCCAAGGGAATGGGACAGTCTGCACAGGCAAGTGAAGCAGAATTTGCTCTGGGGGGAAGGACTAGCATGAGCTGTGGGGAGACCTGTGGTCCTCCAGGCTGAGTGGGCAGCAGCTGCCGACCACTGCTGGGGAGCTGGGTGGAGCAAGGCGGCTGACTGCGGTGGGGGGCGGGGAGAAACCACGCATTCTCTCCAAGCAGGGGTTCACACCCTTGACTGCAATAAGAGCTTTTGAAAACACTGATTTGATTGACCTAGGGTGTGACCTGGCCGTGGGAACTCTGGGGTGAGGAACACAGGGACTTGAGCCCTCACAACCTGGTTGAACTCGTTTCAATAAATGTTTTGCTCCTTCTATTGAGATGATCATGTGGTTTTTGTCTTGAATTCTACTGAAATGCTGTATAACATTAATTGATTTTTTTTTTTTTTACATTAAACCACACTGTGTTCCTGTGTAGATCCCACCTGGTTACAGAGTACAGTCAGTCCCCCTTTCCATGGTTTCAGTGACCTGTAGTCAACTGCAGTCTGAAAACATTAAATAGAAAATGCCAGGTATTTTGAGAGAGAGAGAGACCACATTCACATAGCATTTAGTATAGTATGTTGTTATAATTGTTTTATTTTATTATTAGTTATTGTTGTTAATCTCCAACTGTACCTAATTTATAAGTTAAACTTTATCCTAGACATCTATGTATAGGAAAAAACAGTGTTTTTATCATGCACATAAGGTGTGATATTATCCGCAGTTTCAGCCATCCACTGGAAATCTTGGAATGTGCCCCCTCATGGATAACAGGGGACTACTGTATAATCCATTTTATATATTGCTGAATATGACTTGCAAGTATTTTTTTAGGATTTTTGTGTGTCTATATTCAAAAAGATATTGGTTTGTATTTTTCTTGCAATGACTTTGTCTGGTTTTGATATCAAGGACATACTGGCTTCATGACATAAGTTGGGAAGTCTTCCCTGCTCTTCCAGTTTTGGGAAGAATTTGTGGAAATTTGGTATTTATTCTTCTTTTACTGTTTGGTAGACATCAACGGGGAAAAGATCCTTTGCATTCTTTGGAATTATTCACATGTAATCCAACGTCTGCCATTCTGAAGTACTTCCATTCCTCAGTGACAAGTGAAGTGTGTCAATGTCCCCCCCCACCCCTTCTCTGCTCTGTGTCATCCGTCTCCCGTAGCAATCAACGCCTGCGAGATCAGCAATGGAGGCTGCTCTGCCAAGGCCACCTGTAAGAGAACCACCCCAGGAAGCCGAGTGTGCGTGTGCAAGCCAGGCCATGCTGGTGACGGCATCGTGTGCATAGGTACGTGCCGTCCCTCCTCGATGCAGTGGCAGTGGTTTAAGAGTCGGGGCCCTGTGATACGATCCTAATGGGTGGACGCCGTTGGGCCATCTCTCGGTTTGCCTGGGCAGGAAGGTGTGAAGGTGTGGAAATGCAACCACAAGGGTATGAATGAGCGTGATCACTTTGAAAGCAGAGAGGGGGAATACTTTTTACAGTTAAACATTATTGATGGTAACTGAAAATAAAACATTAGGTTTTTTTTTAATGTAAGTAGCCACATCTTCAGTATAGAAAAATTAGAGGATGCGTATAGGCTGGGGAGGGGGGAAATCTGGAGATGACCACCGTTGCTACTATTAAATTACCCCGTTTTGCTCTGTATACATGTATTTTTTGAAGATTTTACTTATTTACTTTTTAGAGAGAGAGGAAGGGAGGGAGAAGGAGAGAGAGAAAAACATCGATGTGTGAGAGAAACATCAATCAGTCACCTCTCGTACAGTGAACCCACAACCCAGGCATGTGCCCTGAGAGGGAATTGAACCCACAACCTTTCACTTTGCGGGATGACACCCAGTCGACTGAACCACACCAGTCAGGGCTGTCTGTATACATGTATTTTTTAAAGACAAAAAAATGTGTCTTATGATATATAATGTTTACTGTGCTTAGCAACATGATGAAACAACCCGCCCAGAATATAAGATTACCTCCAGATCATTATTTTGATGGCTGCACATTGTTCTTCTCTAAAGATATGCCATTGTTATCTAAACTTTAACTTTTTAGCTGTAAAAAAAAATCACACACAAGAGTTGCAAAAACAGTGCAAAACAAAAAAGACCTATTTCCTCTTTACTTAGGTTGACTTCTTGTTAATATTTTGCCCCATTTGCTTTTTATCTTTTGTTCTCTCTCTCTCCATCTATGTATTTATATTTATATTTTAACCATTTGAGAATAAGCTGTATACATCAGATTGCCTTTATCCTTCCATACCTGACTGTACTTAAGAATAAGGATACACTCTTACAGAACCACAGCAGTTACCAACTGCAGTAAACTTATTATTGACCTAATACTTTTGTCTAATTATCATTTATACTCCAATTTTATCAAATGACCCAATAACGGTCTTTTTTTTGACAGCTTTTTTCCTCTGGTGCAGCATCCAGCCCAGGGCTGGGTATTGCATTTCATTATCCTGTGTCTTTACTCTCCTTTGACCTGGGAAGGTCCCTCAGCCTCGCTTTGTCTTTTATGACATGGCCGTTTTGGAGTAATATCACCCACCACCCCAACATTTTTCTTCTAACGTGTCCTTCATTTGAGATTTGTCTGATGTTCTTTCATGATTATATTCAGATTTGGCACTCCAGGCCCAATATCACAACCAGAAGCTTGTGGTTCCCAACCACCTCTGATCTGTGGGGTTAATTTTGACCCCGAGGTCAAGGTGCTGTCTGATTTCTCCACTGCTACTGATAAGCAATCAGTGAGAAGACACTTTAACACCAAGCAAATATTTGGCTCCTCATCAAAAATATCACCTAAAATTAGCATCTATTAATGATTCTTCCCCGAATCAATTATATTGTGAAGGTGGCAACACATTTTTTAATTCCTAAATCGCATCATTCGTAACGCGTTGGGTTGAACTCCAAGATTCTATTATTTCAAGTCCTTGACTGCAAACACTTATTCAACAGAGGAGAGATTCGAGCCCACAGACGGTGGCTCTGCTGGCACACCCCATCCCAGAGAGTCCACTTTGAGAAACTATACCTGGTACCCTCCCTGTTGGGTTACTTCTGCCTCAGGGGTGTCAGAAAACGAATCGCACTTTGACACCTGCTCAATTAGCCACCTGGCTGGTCTCTCAAGATGCCTTTACTTGAAAATGAAGTGTGATTCTCATGCCAGGTGTTGGCTTTCTGTTTTACAGAGATCAACCCATGTTTGGAGAACAATGGCGGCTGTCACAGGCACGCTGAGTGCACACAGACAGGACCCAACCAAGTGAGCTCTGCCTCCCTGGGGGTGAGGCTAAAGGTCTTTAGACCCAGGCCTGAGAGAAGGGGGCTGAGAAGAGACCTCAGCAGATAATAAACACTTTAGGAGAAATTTTGACAGCATTCCCAACGAGGCCATTCTTTAGGAACGAGGAGAAATGGGAGGGGAGAAAAGGGTCCCTAGGAGAAGGGGCTTTCCTAGAGTGGGCAGAAGTAGTCTTCTCCAAACACCGCATGGCTCCAGAAGCACCTAGATCTTCAACAATAGTCCCCTTTCTTTCAGTTCCCTGATTCCCAGAATCCCACAGTTTTTCTTTGGCCCCAGGCTGAAATGCATGTGCACAACAGAGATAACAGTTTTAGGCCCTCGGTCAGTCATCTGTTCCCTAACACAGTGGCCTTGCGGGGCCTCCCTAATGCATAGATTTGGGCCGGTAGAAAAATCTGAGGGTTCCAAAGGAGGGGAAATTCACCCCTTAGGGGGACACGATAGCAGCAGGTGCCCCTTCCTCTGGACACACGGCTTGGTGAATAGAGCAGAGCCGGCTCTTAGCCCCGCTCACCCCATGCCCAGGTCCTCCTGAGCAGGGCCCACGGCACATGGCACACGGCGATGAACCAGGCAGTCCCCAACTTCCTGTAGACAGTGTCCCCTCCCTCAGCTGGAAGTGCCCCGCTGACTTCCTTGGTCAAACAGTG
This sequence comes from Glossophaga mutica, assembly GCA_039655065.1. Lineage (NCBI taxonomy): Eukaryota > Metazoa > Chordata > Mammalia > Chiroptera > Phyllostomidae > Glossophaga > Glossophaga mutica. The sequence continues at coordinate 14,292,304 of CM077304.1, read as the reverse complement.
GGTTTGACTGATTATTCTCACATGTGCAACTGATCCGCCTGCAAAGCCACCACCTGCTGTTCACGCCAGGGAGCCGAGCCTGGGTGGAGATGAGCAAGAACTAAGTAAAATGGGAGTAGGTGAGAGCTTAGCTTCCTTGCAACTGAACCTTTACCAACCAGAGAGAAAACAGCTGAGTGCCCAAAAGGTAAGGCACTAAATAAGGTGGCAAAGCTTTGTTTTTTTTAAAATAAAGTAGCTTGGTAGCAAAGATAGAATAGGTAGGAGATTCCAGTACTAGAGTGAGGTAGGCCCAAGGTGCTAAAATGTAAGATGACAGTTATCATTATAAAACAGATACCACCAATGTAAAATCTGTGAACATCACCATTAATGTTATGGACTTCAATGTGGGAGGCGGCAGACTCTATCTGTGGAGTGACCCATGGCCCTCTCCTCCCGGACAGGCCGTCTGCAACTGTCTGCCGAGATACACTGGAAACGGGAAGGTCTGCTCGCTCATCAACATCTGCTTAACCGTGAGTACAACTCCAGCACCGAGGCCCCCTCGGGTCAGGTGTGGGGTGCCTTGTACCCTCTTCTAGGAGATGGGGTGTTGGGGCGATTGCCTCAGAGCTACTTTGGGCTCGAGGCTCATTTCTCCCTCACATTCCAGCGGTAATGTTGGGGAAACTCCAGTCTCTGCCTCTGTCTTCTGCCTTCACCTCTGTATCTGTCTTCTTTCCTAATAAGGATGCTGGGGGACCTCAGACCCACCTGTGTAATCTAAGATAATCTTATCTCAAGATCTTTAATGACGTCTGCAAAGACTCTCTAAACTAGGACACGCTCACAAGTACCGGGGCTTAGGGTGTGGACGTACCTTTCGGAGGGCCAAAATTCAACCCCCTGCAAACGGGAGGAGTGAAGGTCCTTGCCTGAGATTGCAGAGCGAGTGAAGGCACAGCCAGAACTTGAAGCCACATCTCTCTGACTCCAAGGCCAGTCTTGACCACTTCTTGAAGTACTTGTTCCTCCCACAAAGCAGTGACCCCAGTGGGGCCCCGTCAAAACACCTTACTTTCCTTATTCATACGCACTGCCCACCTGAGAGCCTCCAGCTGGGGGCATGAGAACAGCATGGACACACGGTGATGAAAGCCGTTCCTCTTCAAGGGAGGTCCCTCCTGTTGCCTTGTGTTGGTGTGGCAAGCTCATCTGGAGAACAGCGTCCCCACATGGAATGACCATGTAGGGACAACAGGGAAGAATCTGCAGAGAGCTGGGGTGTAGAGCTATTACAGCTAGTACTAAGGCCAGATTTTTTTTATCCTAACCCAAGGACATGCTTATTGATTTTAGAGAGAGGGAAAGGAAGGGAGAGGGGGAGAGAAATATTAATGAGAGAGAAACATTGATAGATTGCCTCTCGTATGGGCCCCAACCAGGACCAAACCCACAACCCAGACATTTGCCCTGATGGAGAATCAAACCAGCAACCTTTCATTTTTCGAGGTGACACCCCACCCACTGAGCCACACCAGTCAGGTCCACAAATGCTTTCTGAATGGGGATCGCAAGGGGAGATTTTGCAGCTGGCCTTTTAGGCTGTTGATCACCTTATCTGTTCAACCTCGTCTGATTTGTTCATCTTAAGCTTTCTATTCTTTCCCCTCCAAGGACCTTTGCTTGGGCTTATAATGTCCTTCTTGGTGATCCCATGGGTGTCAGCTTTGAACTGCATTTGGCTTTTCTACAGCTTAGGTCTCTGCCCCATCTTCCACAGTTTATAAGCTCTTTGCAGATAAGGACAACCTGTTGTATCATTTTATTCCTATTTCCTTCTAGCTGATGACTGTTACCTTTGCTACCAAGGGGTCAGAGTTCAGCCTACAGCTAGAAAGTGTCAAACAAGATTGGGACCTTTCCAATTAACCCCCAGATGCCAGCAAAGTTCCCATTTGGCAATTCTAGGTTTATCAATGTACCTGCCACTGGATATAAGGCCAGTTCAGGAAAATGCAAACCAGTCAAAGATGCAGCAACAAACAAATTTCAATACAGAATTGTTTCATGAATATTGGCAAAGTGGGCAAACTAACCGATCTGACTCCTATCCCCCATCCCTTGGAAATGTTACCAGAAAAATGGCGGCTGTAGTGAATTTGCTATCTGCAACCACACTGGGGAAGAAGAAAGGACCTGTACTTGCAAGCCAAACTACATCGGGGACGGGTTCACCTGCCGTGGCAACATCCATCAGGTAACTCGAGGCGCATTTCCATACAGTAAACCCTACTCCCCTCTCTGTGCTAAGAATCCAGGTTGCTAAGGAACATGCAAGAATCTTATAACATGGGAAGCTCCCTAACAATGTGAAAGACTGTTTTCACATACATTGGAAGTGAAAAGAAGTGTTTTCTACCCCCTGGGAATTCATTTGACTTCGGGCACACAGATTCAGCACACCTGGGCTGGAATTCGGCTCTGCCCATTAGTAAGATGACTTCTTAGTGAGGGCAGATTCCCTCACCTCTCTGTTCATGAGTCTTCCAACCTGGAGAAGAAGACAATGGTGCCCGCCCCATCAGGTTGGTGTAGGTATTAGATGAGATCCTGTGTGCAGCGGGCACAGAGAGCGCAGCAACCGAAGGCGAGGCGTGATGCGGGCTGCTGCTGGAGTAGGCGTGTGCATCTGCACGGGCCTGGAGGAGGAGGCCCCAGGAGACTTGCAGGTTGCTAGCTCTGATAAAGTGAGCATCCCCTTGTTTGACTTAAAGAGGAGCTGGAGCATTCCAGCTGATCCGAAATTTGTGTTAGTAGAGAAACTAAATCCGCCATAAACCTGTAACTCATTTTTTTAGAAACAGTTGAGCTTCAACGCACAAAAGAGACCTCAGGGATGCACACCCCGTGGGTGGGCCATGTGAGGACACAGTCAGAAGCCCGCAGTGGCCTGCAAGCCCAGGAGGGAGGCCTCAGAAGAATACAGCAACTTGCTCTTGGACTTCCAGCCTCAGAATCATGAAAAAATAAATTTTTGTGGTTGTTTAAAAAGTAAGAATAATAATAAAAGCAGCGGAACTTTCTGAGATACTCTTAAAGCTCACAGCTTCTGAAGATGGCAGGATCTTTCTTTGGTACATCAGGCGGAGACTTCAGAAACGTTGTGGAACTCGGCACGTCCACGCCATCCTCCCGGACATCAGCTATGCAGCCTGTGGGCGGGGCTCGGAGAAGGCCCATGGGGGCAGATGCCCAGCTGAAAGGAGGGCAGATGCCCTCGATCTTAGAAACATTGTCCTGCAATAACCCTGTGCTGTTCTCATGTATAATCCACAGACGCTAAATGCACCTGCCGTCTCTTTGTTTCCAGGAGCTTCCCAAGAACCCCAAAACTTCCCAGTACTTCTTCCAGCTGCTGGTAAGAATACTGTGTGTCTGTCTTGCTATTCCAGCTGGGTCTCAAGCCTCACCTGGGGTAGGTGAGGGTAGAAGAAAGTGTGGAGCCCCAGATTTCTGGAGTGGGCTCTGTGTTGATCATTGGTGAACTTTTCAGACCACAGGTGGGCAGCGCGAAAGAGTGAAAAATGTCACACTGGCCTGTTCTACGGTTAAGAATGTGGCACATGAAAAATCTGCCATCGTGCCAGTGGCAAAAAAGAAGCATTGTGCGGCAACTGGTTAATTCTTTGGGTGACAATATTATGTTAGACCTTCCTGCGCACTATGTATCTAAGTTCTAGATATGTTAAGAATAAAAGATAAAAATCCAGAAGAATGAAATCATAAAAATTAGATGAAAATATAACCATAAGATGTTAATATTGGCACCAAGACAATTAGAACAGTTAAGTAAATGATCTTATGACTTACGTTTGTATTATTATCCCAAGTGCGTGAAACACTTCCATGTGGAAGAGACACTGGAAAGGAATACCCAAACATAACAGGTGGTGGGATTATGGGTAGTGATTGTATTCTTTACGCTCTATTTTCTGATCTCTAATACAATAAGCATTATGTGACTTGGGTAACCAGATAAAAATAAACTTTATTTCAACGACAACGAATCTGAATGAGCTTGAATCTGAGACTAAATGAAGCAGAGGTCTCCCCACCCAATGTTCACACCCTCCGCCACCACCATCTACTCCCTCTGCTCTTGGACTGAGACCCTGCCTGCATGCGTGTTAAGTGGAGGTCACGTGCCCCCCCTTCTTCCCACAGGAGCATTCCATACGAGACCTGGCTGGCCCGGGCCCCTTCACCGTTTTTGTGCCTTCGTCTGCAGCCTTTGATGAGGATCTGCGGGTAAGAGTGAAGCTTGGGCCGGTGGGAGAGGCCTGGGACGGAAACGCAGTCTTTGGGTTCACCCTGGCCCCAACAGTGGAGACATTTCTGAGTGGGAGACTGAAGATCAGCTTGGATCTGACCCGCAACGGAAGGGACTGCCTCTCAGCGTAGGGACACTCATCAGGGGAAGCAGTCAAGTGGGCTTGGGGTCACCACTGGCCAGAGCCCCTCTAAAGGACATTCCTGACTAGACTAGGAGGTTGAAAAAGATCAGCAATTCTCAAATGATCCACACTTCCCATAAACAAAAAAAGGGGGGAGGATTGAAGGAATTTAAGTATTTTTTTTCTTTGCAGGCCTTAACAGAGCCTTTAATATTCTGACATTCACTGGGACTCTTCATGCTGGGTCGCCTATTAACATATCATCATGTAGCAAACATTTACTGAGTGTACCAGACACTACTTCCAACCCTGATCAGGACAGCCCCGTGAGCTGAGTGCTCTTATTACCCCCATTTTACAGTCAAGAACACTGAGAGGAGTAACTTTTCCAAGGTGACCTGGCCAGCCGTTGGGGGCACGAGGACCCAAACACACCCCTAGCGTCTGTGTTCTTAGCCACCACACCCACTGCCTCTCTCTGCCTGTACTTGGGACACCAGCAAAGCAGGGGCACAAACATAATTTTTGAAAAACATTGACATTTGATTCGTTCTTAAAAACATCAAAAGAGTGATCATAAAACAGTGAGAACCACGTGGCTCTTTATTACACCTACTGTGTGGGTGATTTTGTTTGCATCTTGATTCACAAGCGGAGAAGCATCGTGGCCTCTCCCATCCTAAAGATTTCAGTCTGGCCCAGGCGCCTCTCTGAGAGGGGACACAAATGCAGTGTTTCCCAGTACTTTTCACAAGAAAACTCTTTTTTTTTTTCAAGTGGCATTTCACAGGACTTGGGGTCCTTGCCACACGTGAAATGCTGGGCTGAAGGAAGCCCGAGTGCCCTTCCACTCCAAGGTCCTACCAGGGAAGCCAGACAGGCACTAGGGCCGCTTTCCCCTCTTGTCTGAGCAGTCTCTACCCTCCCACCCCGACCCCAAGCCAGCCCTGACCCCTGCCTCCCAGGGCCAGGTCGGGAGAGATGGCGGGGTGGGGCAGGGGCGGCGCATGGAGGACAGGACAGCGAACGGGCAAGCGGGAGCAAAGGCTCCTGACTCTGGCGGGGACCCTCCAACCTTCTATTTCAGATTAAAGACTGGGACAAACAGGGCCTGATGCCCCAGGTTCTCCGGTACCACGTGGTCGCCTGCCACCAGCTGCTCCTGGAAAACCTGAAATTGATCCCAAATGCTACTTCTCTCCAAGGGGAGTCCATCGTCATCTCCGTCTCTCAGGTGAGGGAGGCCACTTCAGGAAGGTGCCCGTTCTCCTTGGGCGTCCTTTCCTCTCCCCTTCTCAGAGTAACGCCAGAGATAATAAAACCACAACAGCAGTAACAAACACAGGTTGAGTGATCGCTGCATGACAGGTACTCAGTGTTTCATACATACTAACTCATCTAATCCTCCAAATAATCCCATAATGCAGATACTATTGTTTTCCTCAACTTATAAATTAGGAAACTGAGCTCCGAGAAGTTACACAAGTCACACAGGAAGTAAACCGTAGAGCTGGAATTCAAACTCAGAGGCAAGGCAGCTTCAGGTCAACAGACCTGGTTTTGGCGGCACTGATCGGAAGCTGGAGAAGGGTGAAAGCTTTCGATCAAAGCCACTTAACCATGCTGGCCCATCCCCGCCCTACCACAGAGGAACAAATGATGGCTTTGGGGCCCGCTGCCAAGGGGGGAAAGTGTGTGGTGGGGCAGAAGGGAAGGGTTGGTGATCTAGAGAGCAACCCGGGCGAGACGCCAATTTTGATCTGCTTGCTATTTCGTATTTAAGAATCACAGTGAAAGGATTGTTTTGGTTGATTACTTGCTGTTAACTTCTCCAGGTGAAAATTACATTCTTGTCTCAGTTTCCTTTTTTATCATCATAACAAGAAGTGTTCTAAACTTTGATCCTCAGATTTCTCCCACAGATCGGCTTCAACGTGCACTTTTATGACAATTGAACACGTTGGCGAACATTCGGAAAGAAGCGATGGTGTGTCTGTTTGTGCTCATTTTTTCCCCTTTCTGGTTGACTTCAGGACACCGTGCATATAAATAATAAAGCTAAAATCATATCCAGTGATATCATCAGCACCAATGGAGTCATCCACATCATAGACAAATTGCTGTCTCCCCAAGACTTGCTCATCACACCTAGAGATGCTGCTGGGAGGATCCTGGTGGGTGAACTCATGGGTACACTCTCAGTACAGAGTGACTCATAACACTAATAATTTGGCGTCTCAATTCTGATTTTGAGACACTTTAATTTTGCTGCTTCAGCTATGAAAAGCCTAGTAAGTAGTATTCTAAGTAAGAAGCAAATAAGTGTATTCTAAAGAGATAAGTAGATCGTATCAGTTTTTTTCTTTGTGTCCACAAGGGCAGATGGTTTTACCTAGGTTGGGAAGATGGAGAAATTGTGTAAATGGATGGAGATAGATAGATAGATAGATGGATAGATAGATAGATGTCACTACAACTAGACCTGGAGTAAAATTCCCTCTCAATTGACAGAAAAGACAATTTTAACTTTTATTGTTATTTATTCATATTGGCCAGAGTTCTTCATTGCAGACAACAGAATTCACTATACCTAAATGAAAAAGGAGTTTCTTAGGATATGCACATCCCCAAAGCTTTGGAAAGCCCGAGATCCTAATTCAGGTGCGGCTCAGCTGGGCACAAAGCAGCCTGAGGGCCTCTGCAGAGGGAAGACCCCTGGCTTCCCCACCATAAGCTCTGCCAGAGCCCCCCCTCGTCTCCAGCCTCACCGTCTAGGACCCAGGGGTCTGGACACCTGATGTCTCATCATGTGTTTGTCAGAAGATCTGATCTCCCTGCCAGCAGCCACTGCCACTTCCTGTCATCTCTTTCCACCCATGAGCCTTGCACAAGCACTTCACCTTGGAGGACCCTTTATCCCATGAGGCTCTAGCTGCAAGGCAGTCTGGGAAATGCAGTGCTTAGCCTTCCAGCCTCTATCATGCAGAAAGTCAAGGGTAGACTGGAGCTGGGGTGGGTGTCAATGAACCAATCCATGGTACCTGCCATGTTATCTTACCCTCACTGCATTCAGTTGAGTTTTTGTTAAAGTACTTTGTGAAGTGCATGAGGAAAGGTATCATTCCCATTCTTACTATCTTTGCAGCAAAACCTTACGACAGTGGCAGAAAACCACGGCTACATCAAATTTAGCAACTTAATACAGGTAAAAACCTCAGAGGACCGTTACCTCAGGGGATAACCTGACTAAAGAGGTTTGTTTTGGAGGTTTTCTGTTTGTTTCTGGTTTTCGCTGTTAGGTTGTGTGTGGGGGTGAGGGGCACTAGCCAACCGTTCTGGGATCTGTGTGGGGAAGTCCTAATTTTCTAGGGAACAAAGTCATTCTCTGCCACTCCATCCCCAAAATGTGGTATGGTTTGGTCAGCTAGATAGTGCACACTGGCTGAGTTAGAAATGGAAGTATATGAGGCTGGAGCAAGAGAAAGGAATTAGGGTGTGTCAGACCCTGAGCTGGAGGCTTCCTGGCTGAAGTTGTCACCTCCGTGACAGTGATGGGGACCTGAGGTGGAGAGTCAGGGAACCCATGTCCGTGAGACAGGTAGAAATTGCATTTAAAATTGTATCTTTCTGACTTCAGAGACTGTTCCCACGAATTGAGTGGGAAAACTTCTTGTTTAAACAAATATTGCAGAGGAGTATCAGCAAGGATCGGGGGTTTCCAAGCCCCCATCTCCTCCTCCTGCTCCAAGGAGTCCCAGGAGGGCTCTACGCACCCTCGATCCCCCTCCAACTCCCTCCTTCTCCCGCCACCAGGGCACAGTCTAAGACTCTCTGTGTTGGCCAAGGAATTTCCAAACCATCCGGGGCTCACACTCTCTGAGCAGCATTTAAGAAATGGAGATTTCAAGGTGTTCAAAATGAGAATCCCAGGGATGTTACAGATCAGTAATCTCTGCCCACCCATTCCCTCCCAAAACCTCAGGGTCCCTGCCACACCTGGGCATCAGGTCTGGTTGAACACAGGCTTTTATGGCAAGTTAGGAAATCTCTTTGGGGTTGACAGAAAGGGAATAATAAACTCTACTTCACGGGGTTGTTGGAAAAATTACAAGAAAAAAATGTATATGATACACCCAGGTTGCAGAAAGCTCTCCGATGAGCTCTCCACATTCATCTAGCAATTTCTTTTTTGGGTCTACGTGATCTTGAAATCTTATAAATACACAGAAATATCCCAGTATTGGATAGGCCTCACTTTTTTAAAATAAAATATGAGAAAAGTACTAAATGGGTCTTCTAGAAATTAAAGTATTTGGTCAGGAGTAGTAAAAAGAAAAAAAAATGTAAGATGCTCACTAAAGTTTATTTTCTTTTATTAAAAAGCCCAGAATTTGACTTCCTGTTTTTCTTTCTAAGAAAATGGGGGTCCAAATAGCTGAAATATGATGGGCCTCTGGTTTCTGGCTGTGTCACAGGAGGTCATGGACAGGGGGGTGGCACCAGCTGCTTTTAGTCCCCCCCACAGACTGGGTTTTGCTGAGCATGTGACCGACCCTGTGTTGCAGGATGCTGGTTTGCTGAGCATCATCACTGACCCTATCCACACTCCGATCACTCTCTTCTGGCCCACGGACCAAGCCCTCCAAGCCCTATCCCCTGAGCAACAGGATTTCCTGTTCAACCAAGACAACAAGGACAAGTTGAAGGAGTATCTAAAGTTCCACGTGATTCGAGATGCCAAGGTACCAGTGTTATGTTTTCATGCAGATGTGAGTGCAGGGAAGCCCCAGGGGCGATGCAATCCAGGAACTGGGAGCAGCCCCTGTCCCACTGTGTCCTCTGACCCCCCATCACTGATTGACCCCTGCACTATACCATGCCTCATTCTGTTTCTCCAACCTGCCTGTGTCTTTCCAACTTCCACCAATACCCAAAAGCAGTATGTGTGCCTGGTACAGCAGATCAGCTTTACCGCCTCCACCATTCACCTGGCAAAACGGCTGCCGACAGCCGTCCCCACGTGTCTCCAGATGGACTCTCTCCCAGTTCCACAATTCCAAGGCGCAGGGCTGATTCATGCACCTGCAGGCAGCTGTTCATTGCTGAACCCATCTGCCGTGCTCCGGGAACTGAGATCTTGCAGGAACATGGCAGATCTCGCTAAAACCCTGTCACTCTGGGTCCCCGACCAGGACCCATGTTCCTCTCCAGGAGTGAATTTGGCTACTGCCAAATGTCCAAACTTTGGCTAATTCATAGGATCTGTATTAGTTTCCTGGGGCTGCGGTAACAAACTGCCACAAACTGAGTGACTTGAAACAACTGAAATTTACCCCCTTGGAGTTCTGGAGGCTGGACGTCCAAAATCAAGGTGCTGATAAGGTTGTCCCTTCTCGAGGCTCTAACAGACAATCTGCTCCGCGCTTCCCTCCTCGCTCCTGGCGGTGGCTGCCAGTCCTCAGCCTCTGTTGTCACAAGGCTGTCCTCTCCCTGAGTGTTTCTGGGTCTTCCCAGGGCATTCTCTTCTCTCTTCTTATAAGGACACCAGTCACACTGGATTAAAGGCCCACTCTACTCGAGTGTGACTTCATCTTGGCCAATCACATCTGCGATGATCTTATTTCTAAGCAAGATCACATTCTAAAGTAGGGGGGTCAGGACTCTGACTTTGGGGCGGGGCACATAACTTCACGGGTAACAGCGCCATCTCCCTAACCCACTCATCCTGCCGCTGCTTTCACACACCAAGGGAACACCTTCTGTGGACTCCCGAGCACCGATGGGAGACGGAAGGGCAACTGAACCACAGCCAGCTGTTGGAAACTCCCTGCAGAAAGCATTTCCAAGCTCCAGAGGGCCTCTCGTGATTGTTCTTCTTGACTGTACCTGCTGTCTTTTTAAAGCCGGAATTATCAGAACTCTTGGAAAAGCTCATGTCTGAGTCTGGTTTGGTGGCAAGGATCCTTTGGGCCCTTCCTCCGCCCAAACTCGGGGTATTAATATGGCACCCTCGCTGCCACAGGTGTCAGCGGTGGATCTCCCCAGGTACGCTTTCTTGAAGACCCTGCAAGGCTCAGAGCTGAGTGTGCGGTGCGGAGCTGACAGTGACATTGTGAGTGTTGTCGTACGGGTCGGGGCTGGGGACACACTGTCCGCATCCCCCCACCGCTCCCCTTTCAACATGTTCATTCCTTTCCCATCGCTGACAGCAAGCTCTTCTCCCTCACTGCTTTGAGGGGCATTTCCCCTGAAAGTAAGTAAGCGGATGCGGAAAACCCGATACACCCTGGCCCACCTATGCCCTGGGAGCAGGGATCAAGGAGCCCCTCCCTTGCACTTGTGGAGAGCAGCTTTTAGAGTGAGTGAGTAAGCGAGTTAGTTAGTTATTGGTGGAGCCTTTATTTCCCAGTGTGAGACACTTCCCTGAAGCAGGAAAGGACACTGGCATGCCTTCCCTTTCCTTCCTAGCCTCCCTGTGACCTTGTCTCCAGCCCTCTCTTGGTCAGAATCAGCTCCGGGCTATTGCTTCTTAAATCAGTCAGCAGAGTGAAAGTTTGCAATTTCCACCTGCCCTGGCTGATTCCTGAACAATTTTACCTTCCTCTACTTCCCTGTGATGAATGGATATGATAGGATAATAGTAGCTACATCCTATATCCTGCATGTAATGGAAAACCCAAAATGACAGTGATTTAAATATATAAGGGTTTATCTCTCTTATAAAAGCAATTGGGAAGTGTCCCATCCAGAACTAGTATGATGGCTCAATGGGAGAGCTCCTTTTGTCTTTCTGCTCTTTGCCACATTTCCAGCCTCAAAGTAACCTCAAGGTCCAATATGGCTGCTGGAGCTCCAGCCAACACGTCCACTTCCCAGGTAGTAAGAAAGAGAAATGGCAAAAGGGATGCAGCTCTCAGATGAGTTGATTCCCTTCTAGGAGCCTTCTGGGAAGACCCATACAACTTTCTGTTTACCGCTGACGATCAGCCAGAATCCCTTTGGTGTTTGGACTAGAACTGCATTGAATTTATAACTGAATATGAAGAATGTTAGCATATTTACATTCCAACTTCTGGAAAGTTACCCCAGGGTATCTACACTGGGCATCAGCTGTACTACCTCCATAGACGAAACTGGCTGCCTATCAAAGAAGTGTCATAAGAACGCCCACTGCTCGTTCCATGTACTAATACAGCTTCCAGAGAATGTTGCGATGTATTGTTTAGTTTGATCTTTATAACAACCCATGTAATGGAATCGTTAATCCTACATACCTGGTAAGGAAAACTAAACCTCAGAGAAGCCTGCTTACTTGCCCAGGCACACAGCGATAAGTAGAAGGGGGGAATGTAACCAGTTTTCCGGTGTTCTTTCCACTGAATCGTATTGTGTCCATCACATCATAGCTGCTGAGATTTATCTTTTTTTCTTTTCAAGCAACTTTCTAAAAATATTTTGCTTCCTGTAGGGGAGGAATGTATCCACCAACTTTGCTGGGTGGACCTTACAAAAAAAGTGCTAGGATTGTTACAGCATGAAATGAAGTAACGTATCTAAAGCACAATTTAGACAATGCCTAGTACATTTGAAGAAAAAGTTATTGTTTTCATTAGAAAGATAAAGCCCATCACTTGTATATCCTGGGAAGAAACTTGAGTTGGGCGCTTTGCTGGGCACTGGTGCTGAACAAGACAACTGGGTTACTGCACATGAAGTGGCCATGCCAGCAAAGTTTATCCTGAGCCGCAGCCAGGTCACCCCTTCTCCACTGCGTCACCTCCCCGCCACTGTTTCTGCTCTGGCACAGACGGTGCTGCAGAGTGGCCAGCAGCGTGGGCTCGGAGGCTGACTGCCTGGCATGGATGCCTGCACCACCGCTTCCTGCTCAGTGACCTTGGGCAAGTTATTTAACCTCTCGCTGCCTCAGTTTCCTTACTTGGAAATGGGAATACTAGCAATAGCAGCTACATCCTAGGGCTGTTGGGAGGAATAAAAGAATTTGCACAGGTAAAGCACATAGAACTATACCTGGCCCATAACATGCGCTGAGTGTTTGAGATACATAAATTTATATCTCAGTTCTTTCTGAGTCTTACAAATGCTGGCTACATTACACAGCCTAGAAAGAAAAGAAATCTAAGAAGGATCGTTGAGTCTTTCTCTCTCTCTTTCTTTCTCTCTCTCTCAGGGCGAACTCTTCCTGAATGGCCAAACGTGCCGAATTATACAACGGGAGCTCTTATTTGACCTGGGTGTAGCCTATGGCATTGACTGTCTGCTGATTGACCCCACCCTAGGGGGACGCTGTGACATTTTCACTACATTCAACGTCTCGGTCAGTCCTAAAAACACTTAACTCTTACTGTGTTGAGCCAAAGAACAGCCCTCATGATCCGGCACAGTCTCTGCCGTAAAACTTCTGGGGCCAGCCCCCCATGAGCTTGGGACCCAAGAGGTCAGAGGCTAAATGACAGTGTTCTTCAGATTCTCAATCAGCAAGCATCTACCCAGCCCTGCGCAGGCCTCGCAAATGTTCATTTACCTACCCACCCACCCCTCCATTCCTTCCCTCGCCGTTAAGGAAACATCGTTGGGTGCCAAACACGTGCCTTGCCAGTCATTTTCAAATCCACCCATCCATTCGGCTGTTCACTCATTTATTCAGCACTTTTTTTGAGCTTCTGCTATATTAAACCACATGAAATCGCCATATTTAACAGGCTGTGACTACAAACATGGCGATTGGACATGGTTCAATCTCATGCTTCATGCCGCCCACACCTCCATGCACTTTTTCAGTCATTAACAATGCTGGCTGAACTTCTATTTCAGGCCCTGCGCTCTATGAGGCATTTTCATATCTCACACTTACTCATCCACCCAGGACCAGTTTCTGAGTTTGGCTCGATGCTCCCTCCTCTTGTCCCTACAATAATCCAATAATAGAAGTAGATATCATCAACTCTAGCACATGGATTTGGAAATTGAGTCTCAAAGTGGTGAGGTGACTTACGTGGCAAAGTCTGTCACCAGTTGATTTTGGTATCCGGCAACGTGTAGGCATTCATAAATATTATGATTACCCAATTATTAGGACACCTGTCAGCCAGAGTTGGAGATGAAAACCCAGTTGGCCTTTCTGCTATGGAGGTGGTGGCTTTCTTAACTTCCAAAGCATATTCACACACATTTTTTCAGTTAATCCCCTGAAGATTAAATAGCATCAAGAATTCTCATCCCTGTTTTATACATCAGAAACCTAGGGATCAAAGAATGTGGTTGGCCAGAAGCACCCCAGCGGGTGTGTAATGGTACTGACTCCTGTGTCCACAGTCCCCACCGTACACCACATGCCTGTGTGAGGCTGCCCTGGTCTGCCTCCGCCGAGCAGGGGACTTTTCATCTCCAACAACTCAACAAGCAGCTGAGGTCCAAGGCAGAATGCTTGGACCTTGAGAATTCTCCATGGCGGAGTTGCCGTGTGTTTGCTTTTATATTATTGGTCATAGCCAGAATCTTAACCAAGATTAAGTTCTTAGTCAACTCATCAAGACATTCACCAGGAGCATTTCCTTGTGTTTCCCAATATTCTTGATTTTTAACTGTTTTTTTTTTTCTTGACTACTAGGGGGATTGTGGGAGCTGTTCCTATACTCCCAGCTGCCCCAGGTGGACGAAACCAAAGGTAATTATGAATGCAGGGATGACACTTAGAGAGCAATAGGTCCGTTTCATGATCAGACCCCAGTCTTCAGGTGTGTGTGCATTGCGTAACTGTAATTTATGCCATATCTTGCAACAACCAGGCCAATGGGTGAGAGATGAACATTTTTTTAAACATTTTTTAAAGATTTTATTTATTTATTTTTAGAGAGGGGAAGGGAGGGAAAAAGAGAGGGAGAGAAACATCCATGTGAGATTAGTTGCTTCTTTCGTGCCCCCAACTGGGAACCTGACCTGCAACCTGGGTGTGTACCCTGGTGGGGTATTGAAACAGCAACCTTTTGGCTTGCGAGCAAGCACTCAATCCACTGAGTCACACCAGCCAGGGTGAGAGATGAGCATTCTTAACCCAGGCAACCTATCAACCCACTACCTGTCTTCTAGAAACTGTCTAGAAAAGTCATGGAAGCATAGACCTAGAAGGGACTTCAGAGATAATTACAATGATAAAAATAACAGCTGGATTTGGCTAACTGCTATTCATGTCCCTATTCCTCATTATAATACTCATAAGAAGTTGTTATCATCTCCACTTATGAAAAATATGCGTGTCAGAGAGGGTAAGCAACCAGCCAGGATCACACAGCTTGTAAGGAGCAAAGCTGGCAGTGGAGTCCAGAAGGCGATGTAGAAGTCCTGGTTTAGCCAATGAGATTTGGAGTTCGTAGATACGGGGTCATGTTTCAGTGAGTAATCTGCCAAATTACATAATCTGTACATTTCTGCCTGTGTAAAATAGAGCTAATAACTATGCAATGTATGGGTATTAGGAAAAGTAAATTTTAAAATGTGGGCACAGAGCTTGCCACACACTAAGTGTTCATTAAATATTGGTTTTATTACTGATTCCAAAGCCTAGTTCTTTCTATTCTACTAGGAAAACCTCTAACAAAAACACCCCTGCAAAACAAAATATAACTCCTACCCTCCCTTTCAACATCTTGGCTTTGATAGAAAGAGGCCTCCTGCCTCCAGTGATAGAAAACTACCTGGCCATGCCCCACCCTCTCACCAGGCCACATCCTTTGCAAACACTCTAAGGGAGAGAAGTCTTTCTGGGTCTGCATCCTCCCCCTTCATTTGCCTATCTAAGACTCCAAGAAAAGAATTCCCTGTAAAGACCATTGAATCCTGTTTTCCACTTGGGCACTACCACATCCCCTACTGCGAGCAGGCTAGATCCCCAGAGTCCAAGTTCAGGCTGCGGAAGGCAGAAGGATGGTTCGTTCTCCTCCTCTAGGGAGTGAAGCAGAGGTGTCTCTACAACCTGTCCTTCAAGAGTAACGTGGAAGGCTGCCGGCAGCAGTGCGCCCTGGTGATACAGCTGCCCAGGTGCTGCAAGGGCTACTTCGGGAGAGACTGCCAGGGTGAGGAGGACTCTTCTTGCCTTGAGATTCCAAATGGGTTGCACGATCACTATGCAGCATCCGGAAGTTTGGAAAGTGCTGAAATTATACAGTGTGTGTTTGGGGGAGGGGTGGGGCACATCCTCTGAATGACGCCTCTAAGATCCCAAAGCAATCATTCTGAATAGCTGTGTAGCTTTTCTCCAACTCATTTATTTTGTGCTATTTTGTTTCTGACAGAGTTGAGAGTCTACTCAACTCTGTGCATGGACTGCGATTGTGTAGCAGGCTTTTGTGCTTCCCACTGTAGCATAAGACACTCTCCATGTATGGCGCTACAAGCACCAGATTTCATTTATTGCTCTAGTCCGTGACGGGATAAGCACATGAATTTAAATGCATCTAATAGAATTCTACCCTGGCACAGTGCCATGCTAATATGATATGTTTGAGCCATTATTTATGGAGCACGCCCCTGTTATTGGGTATATAACATTGCCCCCCTCCCCCCATCACCTCACCAGGAAATGGAGGCCCATCCTGAAACCCCTGTGTCTAGGTACAACTCCCAGCCAGTAACACATCAGCAACAGCAGCATAACAAATGTCATGGCACTTCCCATCGGCCATGCACTGTTTTAAGTAAGCACACTAACTTGAGTGCTACTTCCCATATATATAATTACACTTTACTTCGAAACAATCCCTAAGAAGTAGATTATGTTGGTATCCCCATTTTACAGATGAGATCATGGAGGCACAGAGAGGATAAGAAGCAAGCCCAAGGTCCCACAATGCATTTGTTTGTAGAAGCCAGGAGTTTAACTACCAGGCATACTCTGTTTATTCTGGTTCAGCTGAGAAAATTCTGGGCTGGGGGTCCCTGCAACCACCCACTCTCCACTCTCCATCACTAAAGTGTGGACAGTCACAAAATTCAGTGCCATCCCTTGTATTTGTTCAGTGCTTTATATATTTTAAATGTTCTCAGTTATACTACCTCATGTCACAATGTGGTATAGGACATTATATCGTCATCATCTAGAGCTAAGAGAACTGAAACTCAGAGTGAGTTCATTATTCAGCCCAGATCTACTCAAGCCAGGTCTCCTGACCCCCAAATGCAGTGCACAGTTCAGGGTATCACCATGACGAGGGCAGCCCATCAGATGCATTTAAGTTCATGTCCCATACACATCAAGACACTATGTGGGTATGTCTTTAGGGCCACCATCCCCCTGGGCTAATGGAGGTTGAAACCCACAGCTGAGGATGGGTCAGCAGCATGTTTACAAACGCTGGGGCGGCTGCTGAGTCCCTGCTATTTCATCTCTTCCAGCCTGCCCTGGAGGACCAGAAGCCCCGTGTAATAACCGGGGTGTCTGCCTTGATCGGTACTCAGCCACGGGAGAGTGTAAATGCAACACGGGCTTCAACGGGACGGCGTGTGAGCTGTGCTGGCCAGGGAGATTCGGGCCTGACTGTCAGCGTACGTGACGCCTCTGCCCCTGTGTGCAGCCTGCTGTTCAGCTGCGTGCTCCCTGTCCCGTTCCACACCATCCTGCTGACCTAAAAGCATCCTTCTTCCCCCCTCTCCCGGGCACCGCCCCCCACCCAGGTCTACTAGCCCTGACATGCTTTTTCCCTCCTTGGATGTACTCCCAGTTCCATCTACTGAAGGAGCTTTATCTCTAAAAAGTGAAGCTCACATGCCCTGCAGCCTCCAAGGCAAGCGGCATTCACTCATTCAGTTATTTGACCAACATATGTTACCTAGTGCTCACTAATATCGACAGCTAATAGTTTATGGGGTGCCTACTATGTGCCAGGCAGATGTGTTTTACCATTTCATTCTCACAATAACACTTTGAGATCGGTACTGTTATTATTCCCACTTAGCAGATAAGAAAACTGAGAAACAGAGAGGCTCAGTGACTTGCTCGAAAGCCAGGAATGGTTCTAACACGTAAGGTTACATTGGTGTAGGAGGGGGTGAATGATGCGGACACCAGCTAGCAGTGTCCGCGTCATTATAGATGAAATAAAAACATACACAGGGACTACCAAGTCTGGTGGAGGAAAAAGGACGACAGCATGGCTTTTCTCTCAAGGGGAGCAAAAGCCGAGGCCTCCACCATGACAGGCCTTTATTCTAATCTCTCCTCATATCACAAGATGGTCCTCACTCACTATGCCCCGTTACAACAAAAGGAGCCAATGCCCCTAATCACATCACAGAAGAAGGATATTAGCAAATGAAAGGGCAAAAGTGGTGGAGCCGGTTACACTGGTCCCTGCAAGGTTCAGCATGGATTTTAGGAAGTCACAACAAGCATTTGCAGGGTGAGGGAGTTTTCAGCAAGAAGCAAAACAGCTCAGGTATATTGCAAATCCGATTCCCCACGAGAGAACCTATCTGTGGGCGTGGGTCCTGTGCATCTCCAAGTGGGAGCTGGGCCCATGCCACGCAGAAGGGTCTGCCACAGGTGAAATCCCAGCTCTCAGAGAGTGTGCATTCAAAGAGAGGAAACACACAAAACCTGCTGAAACAAAACTAGTTGTAAAGGCATAAATAAAAAGAAGCAGGTGGAGGGAATGGTGGAAGAGAGATGAGCAGGAGCAGCCTCGGCATGAAACAGCAAAGAGGCCAGGGTGACTGAGCAGAGCGAGCAAAGAAGGGAGGAAGGAATGAGACCTGAAGGTTGCCAGGGGTCAAGTCACACAGAGGCTTCTCGGGCAGAGAAAGAACTACAGCATCTATTCTGAGTGGGATGGGTGGCCAGTGGAGGGTATGAAGGCAGAAGTGTCATGTGCAGATTAGAGGAGTTCTGCCTCCCTCAGCTGCCTGCAGAGAACACAATGCAGGGAGCAAGCGCAGAGGCAGGGTCACCTCTAGGGAATCTAACGCCACAATCTCGGTGAGAGCCGGTGCTGCCTTGGGCTACGGTGGTAGTGCTGGTGTGGCAAGGAGTGGAAGAGTTGGTACGTATCTTACAGATCTTACTGTTAAATAGGTTTCTCTGTTAGGAGGCCCCAGATAAGGTTCTCTCCCCCTCCCACTCTGTTACGTACCCCATCACGTTCTCTGCGTCTGTGTTTACGACACTCACCATATCTATAATTACGTGTTCAATAAGCAGTTCCTCCTGCTGTAAGCCCCATGGGACCGGGACCTTATGTCTCATGTTTTCCAGCGTCACCTCATTGCCTAGCAGTGTCTGCCCGAGGATAGCCACTGAATAAGTGATCTGTTGAATGTGTGGATGGGTGAGTGAATAAATGAATGACTGTGGCATAAGGAGGGTGCCTCCCGCATTGGCAACACAGCCAACAGGTGTGAGCTGGTTGGTTGGATTTCAAACTCCCATCCCTGATTACTGATCGCTCTGCAATTTGCTTCACAGCCTGCGGCTGCTCGGACCATGGACAGTGTGATGAGGGGATCACGGGCTCCGGGCAGTGCCTCTGTGACGCAGGGTGGACCGGCCGCTTCTGTGACACGCAGGCAGGTCTGTCATGGGAGAGGGCAGCCGCCAGCAGCACCAGGCTGCAGTGGACCCAGCCGAGAGCTTCCAACTGAGGTTGGGTCTGAGCAACACCTGGACAAGAAAAAAAGCAGGTGTTCTCTTTTCCACATGGGAAAGATGGCGGGGCCACGCAACTCCAGGCCTCAGGAGGTATAGCAACTGGAAGGAAAAGTAGATGAACATATTTAATTCAATGAAACTGGTGTGCAATCATGGAAGGACCCCCCTCAGGCACAGAATGCAGGATGGGGCAGGAACGGTCCCTTGGGATCCTGGTCCTGGGTCCAGAGGCTAAGTGGTTTCATAGAAAAGGCACAGTCTGGAATCCCAGATCCGACCCCTGACTCTGCTCCTAACCAGACAAATGGCCCCAGATAACCCACCTGCTCTGAGCCTTGATGTGCCCATCCTTGAAAAGAAGTGTGTGTTACACATTTTGCAGGGGGGAGATGGTTGTGAGGGGCAGAGGTCATGGTTTGAAGTGCCCGGGGTATGTGGGCCCTTAAAACAGTAGCTGCCATTATCATGTCCTCCTTGTCATTGTCATCGTTGTCTTGATCCTTATTGAGCAGTCCTTTTTCTGAGGCCTCCCTCATGCCAAAGTCCTATTGCTGGCGGAAGGTCTAAGACGTAAAGTTTGAACTATCTAATGTGAACCACTGCTATTTCATCCTCCCTGGGGTCCCAAGGGCAGACTAGGCTCCTCTGCTGGGCGTCGGCAACCTGCAATTTTAGAATTCCAACAGTGCCCTTAATTCAGTTCCTCTTCCTCCCTCCTCCTGCTCCCCTAACCCCTGACTGCCTCATGGCTTCACGTGGCCTATTGAGGCCGCAGCCCCATCCGATCCCCGAAGCTCCAGACCTCTCCCTCCATGGAACGTGCCCTCCAGTTTAACCGTCTCCGTCCGGAACCCCAGGCCCTTAGGACCAGAGAAGTAATCTGCCAAATTCACCTCTATTGGCAAACTTTGAAGTATGAAGTTTTCATTGGTTGCCCCCCACAAAATAACACATTTGCATTGTAATCTGATTAACATTGCAGAGATAATGTCTTAATATAAAAGAGTGATTCCAGAATCTCTGAATCTCCAGGCTAGAAGGAACCTTGGCAAAGCACCCCACCTTCCCACCAGGTGGGGACCCCTTTGAAACACGGTGGCAGGCCAGAGAGAGAGTCCTGGGGAGACGCGTTCGGCGGGTCTCAACTCTTCTCACCGTGACTCAAGATGAAGGGTGCCCTCTTTCTTTGCAGTTTCGCCCCCTGTGTGCACACCTCCTTGTTCTGCTTATGCTACCTGTAAGGAGAACAACACGTGTGAGTGCAGCCTGAATTATGAAGGCGACGGAATCACGTGCACAGGTGGGTGCCCTTTGCGCATGTGTGAAGCAGCAGCGTGATGCAGGAGCAGAGCGGGACTCGGTCACGGTGCCTGGGCTCCATCCCGGCCCCTCTACCTGGGCCCCTTGGCGATACCTACCCTCTCTGTGACTCAGTTTTCTTAACGGGTTTGCTTATGCCTGAGGCCATGATTTGAAACTGCTTCGCAAACTGTGATGCACTTTATTGTATAGTGTTTGTTTAACTGTATGCGTAATCCAGTCTTCCTTCCTGTAACTCAGAAGATACGCGCCAGTGTGAAAAAGAAGGAAAGTTAAACGTACGCGCACTCTCACCACTCAGTGAGAACCACTCTGAACATTGCAATGTCTGTCTTTAGTAGTTAGGATAGGGAGTCAGCCACACAGAGACCCAAAGGAACAGTGGCATGAATAAGACTGATATTTAGTATTTGGATGGTCATTTTTATCTCACATCACAATCTGAATGGAGGCATCCAGGGCTAACATGGAGTGTCACTCTGAAAGGTCATCTGGGAGCCTAGTCTCCTTCTATCTTGCTGCTCTGTGGTGGCCACCACCGTCAGCACCTCCCAGGAAGCAGGATGGAGACGGAGAGGAGGAAGGTTTCAGGACACACCTTGCAGTTGCTAACATCCGGTCTGCTCCCTTCCCATTGGTTGGGCCCTCATTATCTGCCACTTTCAGCCTTGGGAAATGTAGTCTTTTATTGGGTAACCGTGGGCCCAGCTAAAAATCCACTATTATAGATAAAGGGAACAGTATGTACCAGGGGAAAACTACCAGTCTTGGTCACAAGTACTTTGCTTTTTCATGAATAATTTATTCACAGAGATATAGACTTTCTTTACGAATATGAGATCTTGCTATACCTGCTCTTTTGTAATCTGCCACAAGGCAGCCTAGAAGTGGTATAAGGCCCCCTACAATGGCAACAAAGTCCCAGGCCTGCCTTTCTACCCTTCCATCCTTAAGGTGAGGCCTTGTGTCCTAGTGTCCCTTAATGTGGTCTCAAGTGGCCACAAGAGCTCTAGGCAAAAAGGCAGGCAAGAGAAAGCAGATAGCTTCCCAGCTATTCCCGAGGCGAGAGCTAACCTATTATTGGGTTGAAATTTGGGGGGTTGTGAAAACCAATGTCCTAAGAGGCAGCACAGCACAGTGGGGACAGCACAGGCTTCGGAGTCAAACCAGTCTGGGTTTCAATCCCAGCTCTGCCTCATTCTCGCTCTCCAAGTGTCAGTTTGTTCATCTGCAAAAAGGGGTACAACATCGACCTCACAGGTGTTCTGTACTTTGCCAACTCTGCACACATACACGCGCATAACTGTCCTGACATGAAAAGCCCAAACTCACACAGAATAGTGCTACCGAAGTAGAGCCTAGAAGTATGTGAAAGGGACAGAGGTGGACAGATGTCATCAGGCCTGGTCTATGAGGGTATGAACCACAGGATATTAGGTCCACAAATGCTAGCACAGAGGCCATGGGGCAGGGGGAGACAAGGTGCCAACCTATTGGGGCCCATTTACTCCCCCCAGTGCCACTGGTCCTGGCCCTGGGGTGACCCATCCCCCAATCCGAAGCCCCAGATACAGAGACAGTGACTCAGGCAGCCCTCTCTCCCCTACTCTTGCAGTTGTGGATTTCTGCAAACAGAACAACGGAGGGTGCGCAAAGGTCGCCAAGTGCTCCCAGAAAGGCACAAAGGTCTCTTGCAGCTGCCCGAAGGGCTACAAGGGGGATGGCCACAGCTGCTCAGAGATAGACCCCTGTGCGGACGGCCTCAACGGTGGATGTCATGAGCATGCCACCTGCAAGATGACCGGCCCGGTGAGTCTCTCTTCCCTGAGGAAATGTGAGATCAGCTCCTTGTGCCTCACTCAGCCTGGCTTCTCCACTCTGCTTCCCACTTGGCCTCTTGCTAAGCTTTCTTCCCACCTCAGTCTATTTCTTGTTAAGTCAGCGAGCCAAGTACAAGGTGACAACCTCAACCAGAAAACAACGTCAGTGGAAACACTGGTGAAGTCCACGTGAAGTCTATTGTTTAGTTCATAGAAAGGTACTAGCATTAATCTCTTAGCTCTGACAAATGTATTAAGGTGATGTAAGATATTAACGTTAGGGAAATGGGTGGAGAGCATATGGGAGGGACTCTCTCTGCTGTCTTTGCAGCTTTTCTCTAAATCTAAAATTATTCAAACTGAAAGTTTCATTGAAACAAAAAGAGTTGGGTAAGTGTCAGGGAAAGTGCAGGTCTGGGCACCTCTGAGTCCCTTGGGAGTGGGATCCGCACCCTGGCGCCCTGTGGATCTGCTGGGAAGAGAAAACCGTGGGAGATAATGTCCACTGAGGTTGTAAATGTGAATTTAGACTCAGACAGCCTTTGAGTCTGAGCTCCAGGACTTACACGCTGAGTGGCCTGGGGCTGGCGACTTAATCTCCCTGAGCCTCAATTTCCTCATTTGCCAAGTGAGCCTAATAAAAAGGCAGATCTCATAGGACTGTTGTGGGGATTAAGTGAGATAATTCATTGATTCAACAAACGGTCACCAAGCACCTACTATGTGCTGTTGCTGGGGCCAGAGAATCCCCACTATACAGCTTGTATGCAAGCAGAGGGAGGCGTGATGCTCAGTGCAGAAACGAACACACAAGATACTTTCAGAGAGCACCAAGAGTCAGGAAGAACCTAAACCGGCCAATGCCCAAGAAGGGATTGGAAGGGGTTAGGGAGGTCATTCTGTTTCCGGGAGTTAGGGAGGCTTCTCTGAGCAAGCGACATTTGAGCCAAGATGCAAAGAATGGCACTTCCTCATGATCCTGCACAAACACGTGCCGTGGCAGTTACTCCATTCCCATTGGGCAGGAGAGGCATACGTTCTCGAGCCTTCTGAACATCCCCTCCGCTGGAGGGTGACCCGCGGAGCCCTGGGGAGCCCTGGGGCCCGAGACAAGGGGCTTCTTCACCTTTTCCATTCTCCCTACAGAGCAAGAAGAAGTGCGAGTGTAAGAGCCATTACGTAGGAGATGGGGTGAGCTGCGAGCCGGAGCAGCTGCCCGTGGACCGCTGCCTCCAGGACAATGGGCAGTGCCACGCGGACGCCAGCTGCACCGACCTCCACTTCCAGGGTCAGTGGGCTAGGGGCTCTGGACCCAAGCCACCTTCAGGCAAAAGAAAAAAAAAAAAAATATATATATATATATATATATATAACTTTAAAAAAGTAAAAATTTTAATTTCATTACATTTTTACAGTTTAAGTAAAGTTTTTTTCAGTAACACATTGGAAGCCAAACAGCCCGTGCTGTCTGGTGCCCAGGAGGCAGGGGCTCCCGCAGCAGAGGGGTGAGTGGGCTCAGACCTGGTCCCTGAGCCATGAGATCCAGAAGGGAGCTCGAAGGTCCTCCATCACGAATTTCCTGATACTTGCTTTCTTCAAATCACTTAGGAATCCCTGCCAACTCTTCATTGTATTTGAATCTAAAGAGCACAGTTTAGGGTTTAAATAACAAAGAGGAAGCACTGATCACGTGCAGAAGCAATTTCTTAGCAGTTATTTTGATAGGGGCACATTGATTGGCTTGGGCCCCACTTACTTCCAAGGGTGATTTGAACAGTTTATAATAAACCAATGAGTATAAGAAAACTAAGAGATACAGAGGTACAGCTGATAGGACATCTTGAAATCTGATAGAGGAAAAGCATTAAGGACCCACTAGACAAATATATGATTCCACATACAGAGAGTCAGTAGCTGGCCTTCCTCTTTGAAAGTCCTTCAAGGTTCTTTGCCGGAAGTACTGACCTGGGCAATTCCTCTCCTTCCCTATCTAGATACCACTGTTGGAGTGTTCCACCTGCGCTCCCCACTGGGCCGGTATCAGCTGACCTTTGACAAAGCCAAAGAGGCCTGTGCCAACGAAGCTGCAACCATGGCAACCTACAACCAGCTCTCCTATGCTCAGAAGGTGGGTCCCCAATTAGTGAGCCCCGTGCAGGGAGGAGCTACAGGCTCTTCTTAACATGAGGACACTTAGGCTGTTGCCTTCTTATAGGGGAATGCAGGAAGCTCCTGGAGCTATAATCCCAATTTGTCACATCCATTGGGTGTCTACCAAGTGTCAGGCACTATGAAGGGTGGTTTGTTGACATTATTGTCATCTTTGCAATATCCCTGGAGGTATAGATGGGGCAACTAAGGCTCTAAGAGGTTGAGTAATATGTCCAATGTCACCTAGCCAAGAAGTGACAGATCCAGTATTTGAATGTAGCCCTGACTCCAAAAGTCTGTTCTCAACCATGACATTCAACTGCCAAGGCAGGAGCACAGACTGGGAGTGCATGCATCACAGCTGGAGACAAGAAAAAAATCAATAACCACAAGCCTGGGATCTCCCTGAACGCACAAAGCAGTTGAGTTTCTCTGGAATAGCTGGACTTCTCTGCATCTGGGAGGGCTGAGAAGTGGGTAAATGGGGGTAGCCCCAGCTCTCAGTCACAGCCAAGCAGGAAGTAGAGCTCTGGCCAGAGCAACTCTCTTGGCCTCAAAAACCAGAAGCCCTACCCATTAGGAAAGGCCAGCTCCTTGGAGTTACCTAGGGATTGCTCACGGGAGTGGAGGAAGTGACCGCCTACACAGGATCATTTAAGGACTCTTCCTCCAGCCTCCATCACTACCAAATCTCTCTACCTTTCCTCAGACCTGAATTTTCTTTATCAAGGAACAAACCTTTGATGCCAGGATCCATCATCTCCGAGGGTCTGAATTTCTGCTCTCCTGCTTTCTGGTTGTGTGGCCTTGATCAAGCCTTTGAAACTTCTGTCCTACTTGGCATGGTTGTGTAAAGACTAAAAGTAATATGACACAGTGACCGGTGTACAGCAGGACCTCAATTTTTAAGATTAAGAGCTCTGGAGTAGACTGCCTGGGTTTGAATCTCAGCTCTGCTGCTTGCTGGCTGTATGACTTGGAGCACGTTACTTAACTCCTCTTTGCCTCCATTTTCTCATTGATATGATGGGGATTTTTTTTAAGTTCCTATCTGAAAGGATTAATGCTAGGGTTAAATGTTGATGTGCGGAAAGCCCTTGGCAACAGAACCTGGCCCGGAGGAAGCTCTCAGTGTGCGTGCTAATGATGATGGTGTTAATTACGGTGATGATGACGGCGGTCGGTCATGGTGTTGGTGATCATGGTAAGAATGATGATGATGGCAGTGATGATCAGTTAGAGGTCTGCCAGTCCATAAGCAGAATTCACACCCAGCAGGAAATGGCTGAGAGAAAATCCTTTCTCAAGAGCAGAGAGAAGAGAAGTAAGTATGAAGGACTCAGGCACCTACAAGAAAGAGGGGGTGCCACTTTCATCTATCCAATGGCTTGATCAACAAAAACTTAATGAGCACCTGCTATGTTACAGGCATAGAGGCACAATAGGAAAAATGAGCCATAACCCCGGCTCCACAAGTTTATAGTCTGATGGGGGAGCAGACATTGACCGAAGGACTCCACAACAGATATAAAGTTGCAGCTGACCCGTGGCCACATCTGTGTCCCTACAGGCCAAGTACCACCTCTGTTCGGCCGGCTGGATTGAGAGTGGGCGGGTGGCCTACCCCGTCGCCTATGCCTCCCCCAACTGTGGCTCTGGCATCGTTGGGATAGTCGACTACGGACCTAGAAACAAGAGTGAAATGTGGGATGTCTTCTGCTACCGGATGAAAGGTAATTATTCCAGCTACACTTCGGACTCCAGGCCACACAGCTGCTGAGCCATGCTCAGCCTGGCCAGCCAATCTCCAAGGGTGAGGTTGGCAGCCGGGGCCTCTGCCCCGCTGGAATCGACCCCACCTGCTCCTGCCTTCCAGATGTGAACTGCACCTGCAAGAAGGGCTACGTGGGAGATGGCTTCTCATGCAGTGGGAATCTGTTGCAGGTCCTGATGTCCTTCCCCTTGCTCACGAACTTCCTGATGGTATGTACTGTGTCTGCTCATTTTCACCTCAGGGAAGGAGGGCTTGTCTCAAAGCAGGTCTTAGAGAGATGAGGCCTTGAAAGAAGGGCAGAGGCTCCAGTCAAGGTTAAGAGCATGGGCACTGAAGCACACTGCCTGAATTTGGAGCTGGACTTTGCCCCTTGTTGCAGCACCTTAAAGTTACTTTCTTCTCTGGGCCTCAGTTTTCTCATCTATAAAATGGGGATGATGATAGCACCAACTTCACAGAATCATTGTGATGATTAAATGAGTCAATATTTGTAAAGCACTTAGACCTGAGGCCAGCACGTGGGAAGTGCCCTATTGGTGTTAGCATTACCATCTCCGTTTGCATGTAGAGCATCATGAGAGTCTGAGCTGCAGGTCTGAGATGTTCCTTTGTCTTCACAGACAGGGTGGGACACAGTGAGCTAAGCCTGCCTGGTGACCACCCAGTGTCAACATGGTGTCCACTTGTGTTTTGCACTGCACTTAAAGTCACTTCAGTTGTCCGCAAGTTATGTCTAATGAAGAGAAAGCCCCAATTGGAGGAGGGTTTGAGGTTGACTGATCAAATATCTAGCTAATAACAATAACAATAATGAGAAAGCTAATATTTCCTGAGCATTTATTTTGCACTGAGCCCCTTCAGAGCACTTTCCCCTCAATTCACAGAACGTAAGCTCTGTGAGGGGAAGGATTTTCTCTCTCTCTTGTGGCTTACATGTATTAGGTGCTCAATAAATCCTTGTTAGAAGGAATAAATCTTCATGAAGCTTTATGAGGTCACTTCTATTATTCTCATTTTGTAGATAAAGAAACTGAGGTTTAGGAAGGTCATGGACACAGCACAGGAGAGCAGACTAGGCACAAACATAAAGCTTGCAGGATCAGGACAGAAGTTAGACCAAGGACCCCAAAGTGGTGAATCTTTGTCCACAGACCAAAGGTATCCATCTCACTGATCTAAACATCAAGGTAACTGTAAACAGTCTAAAGATAATCACCCAAATCCACATTTCTGCTGTGTGGGAGCTTGTGACAGACAGCATTTCAGAGAAAAGACAGTGTCAGAGTAAAACCCACTGGCTGGGTGCCCTTGAGCAAGTTAATTAACCTCACTGGGCATTAGCAGTCCTGTCTGCACAATGACTAGGTTGAGCTGGGTAGTGTGATTTCTTATAATCGGTTCAGTATTTATTGAGCACTTACTATGTGCTTGAGCTATATTAGTGAACACAAACAAAATAAACAAATGGAATAAACAAGTACATAGTGTTGAATGCTACAAGGTGGTATGAGGGAAAAGGAAGAGTGAGGGGAAGGGGCACCACAGGGTGTCCATTTTGCATAGAGTGATGAGGGAAAGCCTTAGTGAGAAGGTGACATTTGAGACGTGCAGATTTGAGGAAGATCGTTCAGGGAAGAAGAAAGAAGGCTAAGCAAAGGACAAAAGGCAGGAGTGTGCCGGACAAGTTGGAGCAACAGCAAGGAAACCAGTGCAGCTGGAGTAGAGTGAGTGAGAGAGGGGACAGCTGGGTATGGAGTCAGAGGAGCTACTGTGTCCAGCTTTGGGCCTCATGGGTCATTATAAGGACTCTGACTTTTCCTGAGTGAAGTGGGGGCCAGGACAGGGTTTTGAAACAGGGGACTCAAGGTTGGACTTAACGTGCCAAAGGACTGGACAGGTGGCCACACTGAGAATGCTCTATGACATACCTGTGATTTAGGACCACAGGATTCATTGCAGAAAGGGAAAGTGCTCCTGAAACTCCACGAGGGTCCAGTCAGAAGAAATAACATCATGTTCTCCAGGTCCACAAGAGAAAGACAAATACCATGTGATTTCACTCATATGTGGAATCTAATGAACAAACTGAACTCACAGTCAAAATAGAGACAGACTCACAGATAGCAGATGACAGCTCTGGCGGGGAGGGGCGGTGGAAGTGGAACAAGGGATAAGGTAGATAAATAGAAATGGAAAAAAATAAAATTAAAAAGAAACAGCAGGCTAGTGGCCACTGAGTTGGGGCTACTAACATCAGGGATATTCCCGGATGGGCGATGGGATCCTCTCCAGCCACCCCCATCCCTGAACACCACTGGCCCATCTGATCTCTTCCCTTCCCTCCCCAGGAAATGCTGGCCTACGCCAACAGCTCAGCCAGGGGCCACGCATTTCTGAACCTCCTGACTGACCTGTCAGTCCACGGCACCCTCTTTGTGCCCCAAAACAGCGAGCTGGGAGAAAATGAGGTGAGTCGGGTCCCTGGTGTCTATGCTGTGGACTAATTCTTCTACCCAGGGTCAGTTACCCATCACTACAACAAGGCCGTGTCACAAATCACCCCAAACTCAGCAGCTACACATTTATTTAGCTCTCACATCTGCAGGTCAGGGGACAGTTCTTCTGGTCTTGGCCAGGCCTGCTCCTGTGCCCGAGATGGGCTGGCTCTCGGCTGATCTAGGCTGGCCGGTCTGGGGCTCTGCTCCTCAGGGCTCTCATCCTCAGCAGGCTAGCTGGGGCATGTTGTCATGGCAACGGCAGGACGTGGTGAGAGTAAGCCCAGTTCTGCTAGCACTTTTCAAGCCCCTGTCTGGTCACATTTGCTAATATACCACTGGCCCAATCAAGTCACACAGATGAGCCCAAAGCCGGAGTGGGAGACCCTCAGAGTTACTTGGCAAAGGGCAAGGACACGGGAAGGGGTGGAGAATGAGAGTCATTGATGCAACCAATCCACCACCCCAATGTCATCACACATGGCACACAGAGGGATTGGCAACGCATACTCAGCCCTCCCACTGGCGGTTGTCCTGCAAGCTCTGACAGCCTGGGCCCTTCTCAGCCCCCAGGGCCAAGTGGAACAACCCCTCTGCCCACTTGATACCCACTCAAGACCCACTCTTCCCAGGACACCACTGGGAAGCCCTGCTTAGATCATAAGACTAACTGTCAATGCCACATTCAAGGACCTAGCTGGAGGGGAACCTCTGGCAGAGCCCAGACAACCCAAAGCCTGAGATAAACCTGCCCTGTCCTGAGGAGGAGGCAGAAGGTCCACAACCATGAGAAGCGATGGTTTTTTCTATGTCATCCTTATCATTAAAGAGAAAAAATATTGTTTGGCCTTTAAAGACCATTCTTGTGTTGCTTCTTTTCTCTTAGAAGCTGTCTGGGAGGGACATTGAGCACCATTTCACCAATGTCAACATCTTCTTCTACAATGACCTCGTCAATGGTACCGTCCTGCGAACTAGGCTGGGAAGCCAGCTGCTCATCACCTCCAGCCAGAACCAGAGCCAACTGGTATGAAAAGTCTTCTGGGCTTATTAGAAGAACTGGAGATAATACATGCAAAGCACCTAGCATACAATAGGTGCTTAATAGATGGCAGCTATTCTAATGGGAAAGTATACTGTAAACCTGCAACGAGGGGATGGTATTCACTGCACACCATAGCACACCACACTGACCGTGAGACCGCCCCTACCTGTTGGCAAATAAGCCATTGGTAACCTCGAGCCTCAGAAGCCAGTAATGAGGAACTACAGAAGCAACCACCTGAAAGCTGTCTGGTCACCGCCTTTGTTTCCGTCCGTTTGCCAGCCTGTCCCAAGTGTTAACTTGTGAGTCTTGCAGTCAAGTAACCCTGCAATGAAAACTACTTCTGCCGCTTACTAGTTTTAGGAACTTCGACAAGTCATCCAACTTCTCTGCATCCCCCTCTTCTCATCTGAAAAGGGGGATGATGGGATGTGTCGATGATGTTGGTGATGGTGGTGGGAATAATGACAATATTTCGTCAGTGGCGATCATGGTGATGGCGTTGAGGTGACGGTATTGTTGTCGATGGTGGTGGTGGTGGTGGTATCAACGGTCATGTTGGTGGTGGTGCTTATTTTGCTGCTGATGGTGGTGGTGGCGGTGGCAGTGATGACCATGACAACCGTGATGTCAGATCAAAGCGCAGAGTAGGCTCTGGTGGGGACTCAGCGACTCAAGGCTTCTGATGTGCAAGAACAGTGCCTGACATGTAGCAAAATGTTAAAGAAGTTTTTTTTTATTTTTACCTAATAAAGGATTTCTAATTGTTGAAGATCGGTAGTTTAGACCAGTGCTTCTCACACTTTAACAGGCATTGGAATCACCTGCAGGTGTGTTAAATGCAGGTTGCGATTCAGCAGGTGGAGTGTGGGGCCTCAGGTTCTGCATTTCCAGTGAACTCTCAGGGGACCGCCCACACCACAAGCCAGCGGATCACACTTTGATCAGCTAGGGATTTGGTCCCTTAAAACCTTCTCTTCTCCAGTGTGGTGTGATGTTCAGAGCAACGGATCTGGAGGCAACAGGCAAGGGGCTTGCTGCTTACTACCTGGGCGCTCTTGGACAAACCCCTTTCCTCCTGAACCCTCACCTATCAGACAAGTGGGCTGCACAGGTGACCCCTTAGGTTCTCCGCAGCTCTTGGATCAAGCTGGTTGCACAAGGGCAACTGATGTGCTCTGGGCTGAGTCCTGCTGGAGAGTGGAGTCCTGTGCTGCCTATCGGTGAACACAGGCCTGAAACCCAGGCTCTGAGATCTCAGGCAAAATGAACAACTTCCCTCCATGGGAAGGAAGGGCCACCACGTGGGGAGAAAGAGCCAGGTGACGCCAATCTCCATCAGCCCCCTTCTCATTTCCCTAGGAGACCAGGTTTGTTGATGGAAGAACCATTCTACAGTGGGACATCTTTGCCTCCAATGGGATCATTCATGTCATTTCTGGGCCTTTAAAAGCACCGCCTGCCCCGGTGGTGAGTATCCAGGGTTCCCGGAGAGGGTCTCGGAAGAGCCCAATGTCCACTCTCCAAGGGGGAAACTCTTGCTGGAAGCCCTGCTCGCTGCTCCCCTGGAGACTGGCGGAGCCTCCCAGAGTCCTGGCAGCTGGCCTTGGGGACACCTGGCCCTGGTTCAGCCCAAACCCACTCCTCCGTATTCCCAACACAATACCTGTCACCACTAATATTTGTCGAATGAAAGGGGCAGGATGGGCCAATGGAGAAACCACTGGAAGGGAAGTGAGAAATCCTGGGCCCCTCCACTTCATAGCTGTGTGCTCTTGAACAAGTCCCAGAACATCTCTGAGCCCCATTTTTCTTACCTGCAAAATGAGGGTCCTAATGCCTTCCTCCCTGGGGTCTTGGGAGGACTATGAGTTAATGCAAAATAATTAGGACAGTCCCTGGCACATAGTCCATGCTCTGTAAGAGTTGGGTGGTTGATCACCCTCCCTCCAAAGCGTGAGGGAGGGTGAGCACGGCTAGATGCTGGGAAGTTCCGCAGCGGAGTAGTTAAGCTCAGCATTTCCATAGCCAAGCTGGCTTCAAAGCCCAGCTCTACCACTCACTGGCTGTGTGATACTGAGCAAGTGCTTAACCTCTCTGTGCCTCCGTTTCCCCATGTAAAATGGAAACAATAATGATTGTCCCTATTTCTTTGGGCTACTATGTATTTAAATGGATTATTTCATGCAGGGGAGTAGTAGAACAGACTCTGGCAGTAGTAAGGGAAGATACATGTTAACTATTTTATCATTAATTTTATTCCAACTTGCTCCAAGATGCCCAGGCTAGCAAGAACGGGATGGGCTGTAGAAAGCACACCTCTTTGGGGAGTCATCAGATTCAAGCGCCACCCCTCCCCTTTCTGTGTGCAGACTGCAGCCCGCACTGGCTTGGGAACGGGGATATTCTTCGCCATCCTCCTGGTCATTGGGGTCATTGCTTTGGGTGCATATTCTTACTTCCGACTGAACCGGAGAGCAATTGGCTTCCAGCATTTTGAGGTAGGAAGGAGAAAAACGGGAACATGGTGATGGGGGTCCTCTCCACAGTCCAGCGCCTGGCTCTGGGCTACTTCAGCTGACGGGCGGCTTCCAAGAGCACGCCCAGCAGCCGGTGCTTGGCGCACACCTCCTGCCTCCAGGGTGAGGTCTCTGCTCCAAGAGCAGCAGCAATGGCAGCCTGGAGCCCCTCTTCCTGGCTGAGATGGAGTTTGCTCAGGATGGGGGGGGGGGGGGGCTGCCAATAGCACGGATCCTCAAGCCTCTCGGCCAGGGGTCTGGCCTGGAAGCAAATTCCCTGGGGCCAGGAGGTGTGCTCATCTTGGGGGATTCACAAGACAGACGCCCACCGGGAGGGGCTTGGGCTTCAAGGCTGAGTGTGAGGTAGCGGACAGGGCGTGGGACCTGCACCGTGGGGCCTCCTGGGGCAGCCGTGAAACACATTTCACCGTTTGAACTGTTGAGCCCACATCCAGGTCAGCAGGTGTGGCTGACCTTGGAGTGACCCTGGGACCGGTTCGGCAGCCACATGGTGACTGAGCACCCTCCCCTATGAGCTCCCCACCCCTCCCTGGCCTCTCCTCTCCGCTGGCCGCCTCCTCCAGACACACCCAGCAAAGACTGAGCAGAGCCTCCATGCAGTCCGCTTCCTTCTGGCACAGGGGTGCAAGACTCATTTTCACCAGGGGTAGGAGGGTCGGGGTGGGGTGTCACATCAGCCTCACGGTTAACTTCAAAGGGCCGAATGTAATTGTAGGACTCTATAAATGTCACTACTCCTTAACAGTTAAGTGAGAGCTTGGCCCTACCACCGGGTAGAAACAAGGTGCCAGACCGGATAAAACAAGGTGGGGGGCCAGATTCGGCCCACGGGCCTTGTGCTTGCCACCTGCGTTCTAGCAGCTAACCTGCTTAAGTGTGAATTCCGGAGACAAAGCTAAACAAACAAACAAAAAAGCAGCCCATGATTTAAGCACAGGTGCACACACTTTGAATTCTTTTAAATTAAGCTCAAGGGCTGGCAAAACCACACCAGCGGGATGGAAGTCGGAACAGCGGTGAGGCCGGGTGGGACTGCGTGCTGGGGAGTGGGGGGGGGCGTGGGAATGCCTGACAGGCTGGTGTGGGTGGTGGTCACACCTGGGTGGACATACGAAGAAATCCCCGAGCTGAACAGTTAAGATTGGTGTGTGTCGCTCTACGTAAATCAGATCTCTATTAAAGTACTAACGAAGGTGGAGGTAGGGGCGGGCTTGCTTTACCTGCCAACTTGGAAGGAGAAGTTCCCACCCCAGGGGACAGTCTGGCTTCTCAGCCCGGGTGCTTGTCTTTCCAAACAGTCGGAAGAGGATATTGACGTCACAGCTCTCGGCAAGCAGCCACCTGAGAATATCTCGAACCCCCTGTATGAGAGCGCAACCTCGGCTCCCCCAGAACCCTCCTACGACCCCTTCGTGGTGAGTTCGTATTATTTACTTAGGAACAGGTTCCACTGGGGTGCAGGGGAACGATGTCTTCCAGCAAATCTCAGTGGAAAGCTTCATACCAAGAAAAGCTCGCCTCTAGGACGTGTCTGGGGCAACAAGCCTACACGCACGCAGGTGTTTTGAGCAGAGGGAAGCCATGGGGTTGTCCGGTGCTCCCGGGTTCCTCTGGGTGGGTGACAGAAGCGCCAGCAATTGGAAGCAGGGGAGACCAGACGGTGCCCACGCCAACCTCATGATCAGGTGACATGTCACAAGGAGAAGGAATGAGCTAAATTCTGCTGCAGATCTTTGTGAGGTTGCCGCTGGGAAATAAGACGCAAAGCCTTGGAAATGTATGCTTCCTTGGTTGTGCGTTAAACTTGTATCTACCTGGCTGTCCAAGACTGTTCTGCCTCCTGTCAGAGCAGCTCCCGGCCTTGGAAGCTTCGTTCCTTTGGCGAGGTCTTTTACATCCAGGGGAGCGCGCTCTGCCCCGGTTTTCCAGAAGAGGACCGTTTGTTTCTGGACTTGGTGATCCTTGAGCTTAGACAGGGTTTCCACTGACTTCAACCCGGGGGGACCCCATGGCAGAGTGCCCCAGGCATACTGAATGTGGAAAGTGCGCCCTGCTTGTATCACCAGGTCTGGACTGAGAAGCTAAGGATAAAATTTAATTCTTCCTTTTATATAAAGAAAGAGAAGCTGGCAGCTGGTGTGCTGACCACCCTTTCGTACCTCAGCAGACTGAGCTGATGGCCTCACCCGGAAATACTTGGCTTGTGTGCATCTAGAACCTTCCTGCAACAGTAACCAAGTCCAGAGAGTTGCTGTAATTGTTTCTTGCACAGACGTACACTGTCCCTCTCCCCAAAGACTGTATTATGGTTGCTGAATTTTTGTAAGCTGCATTGAAACATTACGAAAATATTTTATTGCACCATTTTAAGCTCGTATAGTGCCACAGGCATCGTTTGTCGGCAGCGAGTCGAACAAGCATGCCTGTGGTTCCAAGTGCCTGTGGCGCTGTGGTTGTGACAGATCGGAAAGTAACTACATCATCAATCCTATTCTGTTTTTTAACCAAACCCATGTAAGCGTTTCCAGTCTAAATTGCAGGGGTAAGCTCAGCTAGATTGCATGCATTAATATTTTATTTCTGCAAGCATGATGCTGAACTCAGCCTCCTTTAAAAAGCAGAGAAAAAGTCACCCATCCTGTTCACCATGCTCCATGCCTTATCAGCTAAGGGCTTCATCAGCACTGTGCTTCACACTCACCTGAGGCAGGTGAGAGAGTCTCCTAGATGCAGGACTCATCAAAACCTTCTGATGAGGCCAGGTGGCAAAAATGTTCCAGTAGCAGGAATCCTATGCCAAGGGCACCATCCCAAAAAAGAGACGTGCTGGAATCCCATACCTTTTGGACCTGTAGCCAACCCAGACACCTCAAACACGTGCATTATGCCAAGTAACAAAGTTTCAGTGCTCATCAGAGAGAAAGACAGCGGGAAGTTTCGGCAGCGGCCTCTGGAGCAGGGTTTCTGATTGACTCTCTCAGAAGCTCAAGGACCACCCCTGGTTCAAGAGGAATTTTCAACCTAAAAGGAGTCTTATGGCAATCACAGGAATAGCCACCCTTTGTGGGGTATTTATACCTTTCTTAATGTAGTATCTAATTCAATCCTCATACCTATTACAACTTTTTATAGCTCAGGGAACTACAGCTGAGTTTAAATAATCTGCCCAGGGCACACAAGCTTCCAACAACAGCAACTGACCCCAGAGAAGGGCCGCTAACCATCAAACCATCCTACCTCCCAACGCGAGGCGTGAGACAGCCACGTGCAGGAGTGTTCCCCCGACGTGTGCACACAGGCACTTGGGGGAGAGTCGTATTTTAGGATCCCGGGGAGGGAAGAGTTTTCCTCAACCCTTTTAGAGACCCTGGCTGGGTCGGAAAAGCAGACAAATACAGATTCACGAGAGAAAAGCACATCATCATTGTATTGAATGTTTACATGCAAATGAGAGGCTTCACAAGAGAATGAAGACCCAAGGAAGTGACCAGAGCACGAAGCTTTTATGCCTTTGAAATAAAGAAACAATACGTTTGTGAAGAACTGGTAAGACGGAGAGGTTTGGGCCCAGGTGGTACATGGTGAAGAACTAGCTAGGAAGGTAAGGGTGGTTGGACAAGGCTGGTTTGTACAGGTTTTCTGGCCCCACATTCCTCACTCTGGTGGTAAGAGTGTCTTCTTTCCTCCGGGGGCAAGGAGGGAACCTTCACATGGGAGTTTGATGACCTGTGTTGGGGACAATGGGGGAGGAGGTCAGAATGACCTCCCTGCTTCTGCCATTTTTTAAAAAATTCTTTCAGCTTAAGACATTTAATATGCCAAGGTGTCCTATTTTGGGGTAGTGTGTCCTGAACCCCATCTGGGTCTCAGACCCTTGGCCAGAGGAGATGCTCAACCTGGAAAGGTCCCGGGCCCTCCAGCGTGTTTCACAGACCTCTCTTCCCCAGGACTCCTCTGAAGACCAGCAGCTGGAGGGCAGTGACCCGCTGGGGGCGCTCTGAGGGCCCAGCCTTGCTCCAGCCAGCCTTGCTCCAGCCTCCTGGGCTCCAGCAGCCTCCTCACAGAGGCTGTCAACTGTGAATCCTCAGCCCCCGTTGCCTCTGGGGACAAGGTCCTTGAGCATTTTGAAGTATATGAAGCACTCAAGCCGTACCTCATCTCTTCACTCTATCTGGGGGGCTGTTTTGTTTCTGTGGGTGAGGGACCCTGTGAAATCCACCCACCAACTCATGGGACTGCTCCCTCCTCTGACCTTCTGCTGTCCTTCCTGTGTGCCCTTAGATGCTCTTACTACCTTCTACCCAGCTCGATAGTAACTGTGCCCTTGTCTTATTTTCCTGTTAGACTGTAAGCTCCCGAAGGCAGACACCCACCTCATTCATCTTGTATCTCAGCCCTTAGCACGGTGTCTGGCACATGCAATGTGCTCAATAAATGTTTATGGAACAGAAATAAATTCTGTGGCACAAATCCAGTGTTTTGGGAAACAAACAAAAATGCCCTTTGCCACAGAAGGAGTCAAGCTTCAAAGATAAAATCCCCTTGACTTAACTTGGGTCTTTTCAGCAGCCAACCTCTGCCTCACGACTTTTCATTAATTCTGTTTTGCCTGTGTGTGTATTAAGAAGACACAATGAACCACAATGACACCACTCCCCAGCCACCAGGATGGCTGTAAGTGGGCAGATGGATAATGACGAGGCTGCAAGGGCGTGGAGAGACCGCAGCCCTCGTCCACTGCTGGGGGACTGTCCTGCAGAAACAGGGTGCCACGCTGCGCAAAGTCTGGCAGTTCCTCCGAAAGTTGAACACTTTCATATATATATATATATATATGAACACACACACACACACACATAAAATAGCGTTCAGAGAAGCATTATTCCCAGAGAAATGGAAGGCTGGGCTGGGCCTGGGCAGCTCTTGGGCTCCTCCGTTGCCCTCACGGCCCACATAACTTTGTCCCACATCATCGGGGTTTCTGCTGTGTCAAGTTCAAAGTTCCAGAAGCCCCAGACTGTTTTGTAAGCTTTCCACAACTCCAGGAATGGGAGGAAGTCCCAGTTCCAGGCAAAGGAAGAGCCGACCATCTCCTCTAGGACAACACGCCACGGTGGGAGGGAAGTCGCTCCCCAGAAAGAACGTGGCACAGGTTTGCTATGGGTCCACCAATACCACCGTCACAGGTACCCAAAGGCAAGTGATTGGAAGGAAAAGCAGCAGGCTATCCATGGGGAAGTGAATGTGAGTACGGTCCTGCAGAGTGAGAGGTCAAGGATACCGATGTTTCAAATACAAACACACATTTAAACAGGTGTTAAAAAAACCCTCTTCAAAATATTTAAATGTATCCAAAACCCAGTAGTGATCTGACTTCATAGCACTCACTCCTAATTCAGTATTATTCAGTATTTTCTTTCCTTAGAATGCTGCTTCTGATTTCCAGCTGTCCCGGTAGTTCAATGGCAGACACACATTGGTTCACCATCCTCACCCTGTTCTCAAGGAGGGAACTGTCTGTGGGAGAAAAGAAATTCCGGGGAGGGCACCTGCGGCGAAGCTCACAGCGATTTTCCGTCCGTGGCTTCACTGCTCGGTCTTCGAGCTCGGACAACGTGCAAGCGTGCTGTGCTGGGCGGGAAGGGATGCGAGTGCTGGGGCCTGAACCCTGACTGCCCTCCTCCCACAGGGACATTCCTTTTTGGTTATATCAGGTATTGTTATGGCCTTGCCACCAACTTAAGCGCACAAAAACCAGTGACGATAAGCTGGACGAGACAAGTCTTTTATTTGGCAGTAAATTCAGTATCACGTAACAAAATCAACATTCTGAATAAATAGCAAACTCACATTCAGAATAAATAGGTCTACCTAGTTCGCAGTGACTGTGCCTTCTCTCCCTGAGGCAGCATCTGTCATTCTGCTACACGGTGAGAAAACAGCTCCCCCAGTCCGAGTTCACTCCCGCAGCCCTGGAAAAGCGCAGAAGCGCTGCAGCGGGGTGGTTCCCCGGAAAGCGGGCGCCGCTGGGATGCAGGTGCACATGCAAGTTTATGGGGTGTGTTCTTGGGGTCCACACCTGGGAAGGGAAGGGAAGGGAGGTGAAGAAGGGAAGGGAGCTGCTCAGAGGAGGCAGCATGACCTCGGCCAGTGGAGGCAGGGCTTTTCAGGACACGCCCCCAGAGGGCCACCAGCCCAGCCGCCAGAGGGCCCAGCAGCTGGGGGACTAGCTGGGACTGCCCAGCGGCAGGTCCTTCAGTCCTGAGGGTTATCTGCGCGGCCAAGCCCATCACCCACGATGAACACGGTCACAAACAACTAAAATAAGAGGTATATTCAACCGGTGCCCGAGCCCGGCAGCTCCACTACGCACGACCAAGCCATGTGCTGGAACCACACACTGGCCCTGTAAGTAACTACGCCCCGAGAGCAGCTCCTAGGGGAATATGGTGCACCTACCTACGGAACTCCTCCCTACTGGCTGCCCCACAATTAGGCTGCTCACTGACACGCTCTTTTGCTGTTAGAGTAGGAGCTGCAAACTACGACCCAAGGGCCAAATGCAGCCTGCGGCCTGTTTTTATAAATCGAGCTGTAGTGAAACAGAGCTGTCTCCATTCCCACAGCAGTGGTGACAGAACATGGCCTGCAAAGCCGAAAATATTTACTATCTGGCCCTGTACAGGAAGAGTTCGTGGACACCACCCCACCCCCACCCCCACATCAAAGAAACTTCATTCCCTGTCCTTTCCTTAAGCCACTAGGATATGAGAGGCTAACTGACCTTGGAGCCAAGCTCCCAAATGCTAAGGCGAATAAAAGAGAAAATAAACAAGAAAATTGGTACAAGAGGAAACGGATAATAAGAGGGCAGAACAGAGACTCCCTCGTAGTTGAATAGAGTAATCAAGGAAGCCTGCCTCTGGCCAAATTTAGTCTTAGAGCATTCTAGACAAGAGCCCCCAAGTGGGTCTTTGGCGGCAAGAGTGTTTGGCAGAGTGGAATTCAATTCCAATACTGAGCCCAGCTCTCTGTTGATCCAAAGGCCTTCGGGGAGGAAAACCCATTTAGTTCATCCAAAGCTCAATTAGCTAGGTGGAAAGATTGCTTTCGATTTCTCCTTTGCAATAATGAAGAGGGCCAATGCATTCCAAAGCAACTAGTAATTTAGTCTGAGATGTGCCTGATCAGCCACAGGTGGTTTATGTTCATGGCATTGATGGCAACAGCAGCAAAAGAGCATTTACAGACAGAGACAGAGACAGAAAGACTACGTCAGGAGGAAAAGTGGGAGCTCTAAGCCAAGCTCCTAAAATATTTAAAAAGCCAGGTTTCGCCTACAGAAGCAACTCCGGCAAACCAACTGCGCAGGTCCCTCCCAAGACGACCTGCTGTGGGCACCGCGCGCCTTGCGTTCGGCTGGCACGGCCTGCCCTTGGACTGTAAATTTTTGTTCCCATGATTCTGAGAAAATCCATCTAACCAATGCTAAAAATGGAAAATATTTTTAAATGTGCAAACTAATTTTATTCTGTTCGCTTTCCAAATTGCTATCTCGAAGGGTGGAAAATAGACTCACTTCCCTTGTACCAACAGCCTTACTCACCAGGCTGTGCCTGAGAGAACGAACTGGACAGAACAAAATGCCCAGGGCAACGTGCCAAGTCCCAGTGGAGTCATGACGAGGACCGAGCGCGGACCGTCCTTCAGGTGGAGGCGGCTGCCCGACCTGAGCGGCTGGCCCGGGCGCAGGTCTGCCACCTGCCGGGCACACGATCCGGGGACCCTGCCGAGACAGGCGCATGGGGCAGATCGCAGTACCGGCCCATGCAGTGGCCCACAGACACAACCTTAACTGGTAATAAACTGCGAAATTCACTATTCATACCCAGACAATGCGTTTCTTCCCCCCGAGGCCTGGCTCACCTAACCCGGGCCTCCATGAAAGCAGGTTTTAAAAACAGTCTGCTTCATTCTTGAGTAAACAAAATAAACAAAACACCCTGTAACTGGCAGCTAGGAGACATCCAATGAATATCCAATTAGATAAAAACTAAGAAATGTTTTAAAAAATCACTACTTCCTCACTCAGCGTCTCCAAAGCAGAAGCCGAGAGCACCAGCGTGTCCTTCGAGGACCCCAACACTGAGCAGTTCTGGGCACCCACCTGCATCCTATAAATGCCAGTCTCCAATGAACTTAAACCACCTAGGAGCTAACAAACAGTAAATGAAAGCCTATTCCTTCCCAGAAAAGGAACGGACCACTGTGTTTGCAACGAAACTTAGCAGAAGAGAAGGGGCCCGACTGATTGGGCTGACTGGGTCTAAAGGGCCACTTTCAGTAGTGCAGTTAAAAATACAAGAGAACATCACAGGTAAAAGCCCATTATACCAAGCGGCGTTACAGAGCATGCTACAGAACTCATCCAATCGCTGCATTCTGCGGGCAGCCCATGCGATGCCAAGCTAGCATTTTGTCAAGAGCTGGTTCCAATAGATACACTTATTACTGCAATAAAAATGCTCAGTTAGCAAGCACTCTCCACAAGCCCCCTTCCTCTACCTGCCACACATTAGGTTTAAGAATGGAGGTCACTTGCGTTGTCCTTAGACAGATGTGAGAAATACTCAGTTAGCTAAGTCATTTCTAACCCTTTCCTCTTAGTTTCAATGCCCTTTATCCTCCCCCAGCTTAAACACCGACACCTGAAGAAACCACCCCCAGACTCCCAAACAGCCACACGAATAGGGCAGGAAAGGAAGCCGGGAGAGCAGAGGGTGGGAGATGGCTAAGCAGAGAGGGCTGAACGCAAGCCCGCATCTCCCCGACAAGTCATGAGCGAGGCGGCCGTGTTCGCTGTCCCCCAGGAAAGGGTGGTTTTTGGTGGTGCTGACGCAACCTAGTGAGGGGCCTATACAAGGACTTTTTTTTCTGTTTCATTTTCTGTCCTCCAATGAGCACATCAACACTCGGGTGGCATTTTCAGGTCACCCACCACCAAGCATCGACTCTGACCTGCTTGTTGCCCACAGCCTTATTC
The DNA here is from genome assembly GCA_039655065.1 of Glossophaga mutica. Lineage (NCBI taxonomy): Eukaryota > Metazoa > Chordata > Mammalia > Chiroptera > Phyllostomidae > Glossophaga > Glossophaga mutica. Next base: position 14,251,021 of record CM077304.1, on the reverse strand, counting down.
TACCAACTGGCCGGCAATGTAACCAGAAGCTCTTCTCTCCTCTCCTCTGGGGAGAAGAGCAAACCCACCCATCACTTGTGGCACCATCTGTCCTTCCCCAGCATGGAGCAGGACACAGGAAGTGGATCCTGAGGACGATCCCTAAGGACTTGCCCCTTCTCTTGTACTTTTCCCTTCCAGGTGATGCACCAGAACACCAAAGCCCTGTGACCAAAAGGCTGGGGGACCAGCTGCTGCGTGGGGACCGCCTCTGCTATGCACTGCCGTGTTTTGCTGCTGCAGAGCTCACTAAATCACCAGCTTCCTGAGGGCGGTTTATCACTACATGCCCCTGTGCCACTCCATCCCCATAGCACCGCCTGCGGATGGATGTTCAGTACGTTGTCCAGGGCAGGGTCAGCAAGAGTTTCGAAACTTCACCTGCTGGAATACGGAGATGGCATCGAGAAGTCTCACCTGTCCCTGAACAACTGCACCAGTTACAGTGCCTCAGTCAACAAGACTGATCACAGAGTTTCCGTGTGCCACTCGCCATGCAGCCCGACACACGCCGGAAGGTGGGACTGGTGCGCTGCTGGCTTCTGTCTTAACAACCCGGGCAGTATTCTCCAGAAGGTATGAAATAAATATCAAAAGGCGTATCTGTGTTTTTTCCAAAAGCAACACTCATATCCACACAAAGTCAACCCCACGGCATCCGCCCGAGCCGGGGCCAGGGCTGTTTCTGGCTGTGTCCACAGGTGAGCACCGGGTTACTTGGCCTGGGCCTCCTGCAGGAGGGGCAGCCGGCAGGTGGGGGATCCATCAGACCATGCGGGAAGTTCATGCTGCAGCGGAGTCCTCCTGGGGTAGAACGTGTGGCTGACGTCGTAGTTCAACAGGCAGCTCAAAGATGCCATGTAGATGTCAGCGAATCGGGACAGCCGCCTCAGGAAGTAGGTTGGGTTCTGGTCTGTGCGGAACAAGCTTCCAAACTGGGCGTTGAAGAAACTTTTGGTCATCTCTCTAAAGGATCGAGAAAAGAGGGGCGTGGCAAAGAGTGATGCTCAACAGACTGCTTGGTCAAAGTTACTGAAACTAAAATCACTTTTTCATTGTTGTAGGACTCACTTTGGGAGAAAAATTAGCCTAGAAGCAGCCTCAACCTCTCATCAGAAAAACAATCTGTCCATCCAGCCAGCCAAATGACTGATCCCACTGCCCACTGCGGCCTCGGAAAGCACAGTTTGAGGGTCCAGTTCCAATGTGTGTGCCCCTCTAAGTCTGCACACCACACTCTCAAACAGACAGAGAAGCAGGAGCTGCTTCTGGAAGCATGGAGAGATGCAGAGTGTTCCCTATCTCCAAACTTCCCTCATCTACTGAAGGGGATCAAGGCCCCCTTTCTGCAATGTTGTAACAAAACGGAGTCAGGTAAGAAAAATAAAGCATACTGTAAACAAAGTAGAGCACTGTGATACCTCATCTCCTTCCTCTCCTTTTTCCACTCCTGCAACACCAGCTGGGACTCCGCATCTCTGTGAACCTGCAGGACACGGCTAATTACCGAGAATGTTCTGGATGCAAGTAAACGCGTTAGGTAATGAGAATTTTTTAACAGGCAGCTTTTTCTTGGAGAAATTTTACTCAAGTCTAAGAGACAGGCTCTTGCATGAAAAATACATTTTCAGATTTCCCAGTTGCAACCCTCCCTTCTTTACCCATATAGTTTTGAAATGTCCAACAAGAGAAATATGGCTTAACAAATTAAATGGAATATTTTATAGGTATTAAACAAGGTCACTATTAAACTAGAGATATGAAAGTATTGTTAAATAAAGGCTATGTATATACATAATACGTATCCACATAAAATATGAGGGCTGTCCATGAAGTATCCATGGAATCTGTCCATGGAATATGTAATATTCCATGTAATATTGCATGTAACATTCCATTATGTGGAATATTTTTCATATTCCATGTAATATGAAAAATAGAGACATTTACTGAGGAAAATACAAGAAACACTGTACACAGGACAATGACACCTCAGTCCCCTGCGAAGTGGGCACCTTGGGACCTCACACAGTTCTCCTAGTCACCATCAGCTGCCCTGTTGTATTTCCCTGAATCTCATCAATGGTCTGAAATCTCTTCTGTTTCAAAGTGGTTTTAGTTTTTGGAAAAGCCAGAAGTCGCAGGGCACCAAATCTGGGCTGAAGGTGGGCTGAGTCACCTGAGTGATTTGATGTTTTACCAAAAAATTCTGTATGAGACGTGATGCATGAGCGGGTGCGTCGTTGTGATGAAGCTGCCAGTCACCAGCGGCCCACAGCTGCGCTCACTGCATCGTCCCCGAAAGCCTTCTCAACCACCTGCATGGTTTCCGTGAAGAATGCTCAAGCTAAACGCAAACTCTGACACAGATTCATGCTCTACTCATTCAGTCATTTTGACTGCGACAGCCACACAGTACACACATCACTCGACAGCATCTACTGCCCCCACTGACTAGTACAGTGAAGTTGTCATTGTTCACACATGTGCATTCCAGTCCACTCTCCTTGGCTGCCAGGTGACATGTCATACAAATCATTCTCATTATATTAATGGCTGGACGTTTTCTGGACAGGCCTCAGTATGTATCCATTACACATGCATTACCTACATAAACATATACTTAGTACAGACTACCTATTACATATATCATATATATACATCAACATAAAATGACAGTTAAGGAGAAATAGCAGTTTTGGAAGCATGTAAAAATATGTGTATATATTAAAAACTTAACATGAAAATTTTTCTTAATTTGTGCAAGGGTAGTAAAACTATTCATCTGTTTTAAACTGGCTTCCTTAATATTGTATTATCTTTTAACATATTTAAGGAAAAAAGTATTTTTTGTAAGAGGCAAGAAAAAAAATGGTAGAGCCCCTCAACCAGGTGGAAAAGGAGAGAATTCTCTAGCGGAGCTGAAATATGAGCGAAGGGCACCCAGAAAACGGCAACCACCCCCAACCTGACAATGGACTCTCACCCGTCTCTCCGCAAGGCTCCTGTGGCTGAACAGAAACAGACGCTCAGCCAGAGTCAGAGGCGCACATGGTCGCAGGGGACAAGTGGCTCCCTGCAATTCACGGTCACGGGGCAGCCGAGGGACCCGGGAGAAAAGACCAAACAAGCAAACCATCTGCTTCTGACGTGGGAGCCAAGGCCCTTCTGTTCACTGCGTCTGCCCCGCTCACCAGCTCAGGGCCTGCGCCTCGCCGACAGAGCCCGAAGTTCGCAGTGCAGGTTCCTTGCCCAGCACACTGCCTGCACCAGCAGGAAGCAGTGACACTGATGCCCCTGCTGTGTGTTAGTGCAGCACCTGGGGACCGGCCCAGCACTTGTGGGGATGTTGATGGTTTTGTGAACCTAGTTTTAATGAACTTCGACATTTTAATCAACCAATTACTCACTACAGAATTTAAACTCTACAAAGGATGTGGCGAGATCAAAAATCTGTAGGGTGTCACATGTAATGTATTTATACATGTACATACATATGCACATACATATGTTCTCACACGCATACATACACATAATATATACATACATATATACAGGGTCTGGCACAAATAACATCCCTTGTTTTATGAGTTGGTAGTCTATACCAAATCTTTTATTACAAAATCATAAGCATATAACTAGGTAACATAACATCACACTGAAGCACACCGTATGACATTTTAGGTGACGTGTTCAAATTGCTGTCCCTCTCGTGTGAGACGTTCACATACCCTACCAACCACACTCAACCGCAGTCCTTCTGCTGGACCCTGTACACGGTCGTGTGTGCGTACATACAAAGAGTAACTATAATTCCTGTATGACCTGTGCACAGACTTGAGGCTTTATTAACCCAGAATCGATGCCTTTTATTTTTAGAGCATCATCTCACAGACCAGCACGGTGAGTAAAGAGGTAAACGAATCCTTGTCAGAGAAGAGTCGAGAACCAATGGAGCCGAGCACAGGGCAGCAAGACAGCGGGGCGCACATGCCCCACGCTCTGCAACGGGAGCCCCCTGGAGGGAGAACCTGGCCTGCCACCCCGTGCAGCTCTGCCAGAGCTCACTGCCAGCCGCCTCCACACAGGCTGCCAGCTTTGTCAGGCCGGGCACTTCCCTGGCCATGTCCAAAGTGAGCTGGCAGGCCATGGGCAGAAGCTGCATTAGCACCGAGAGTGGACACTCACGCCCCTTATCCTGAAAGAGTCGGCACATGCACTGAGACGGCTGCAGGCCCGGGCAGCTGGACCAAGCGAGAAAGCACGGTGCCTCGTGAGATTGGACAGGCAGTCGCAGCTGCCGCACAGGGGCATCTTCACGGGCCAGGAAACTGGCCACGTGACTTACCGGAAGGAAAAATCCGCCGCTGCTCTCCAGTGAGCCAGCTCATCGTCAGCGTCACCTTCAAAACCACGTGCAGACTGCACGCAGGGACCCTGACTCTTGCTTTGAGACTTTCCAGGAAGCCATGGTGCCTAGCCTGAAGTGTTCGTTCCACAGGACACTTCATTTTACAGCAGGGGAAACTGAGGCCCACAACAGGGAAGACTGCTGCAGGCTAAAGGCAGGACCAGGACTAGACCCAAACGGTGGCAGGGCTTCTCGAATCCCACTGCCCCACAGGACATCCCCCCGCCAAAGGGGCTTGAGTGGCAAAGTGAGGAGGGGGGACCTGCCAGAGGGACGTGGACGGACACCTGCATGTGGGCCTCATGAAGCTCTTTCTCCAAATGGCTCTGGGGGCGTTTTTAAAGGTCTCTTCAGGGAAATGGGCAAAATAATTCTAGTATTCCAGTAATAATTCTGCAGGATAACATATGCCTCCTACTTTATAACCACAATAGAATAATAAATACCTACATTAACTTTGACCAGTGGACTAACTTCAGGCTAAAGAAAAAGTAGGAGAGGAAAAGACCCCAAACCTGCATTTGCTCCAGCAGCCCGGTCAGGGTCTGCAGCCAGGTCATGGTTTGGATGTACTGCTCCGTGTTCATGATTTTGAGCTCAGACCGTAACTCGGGGATGATGGCTCCCGTTCGCCAGCCATGCTTCAGGGTCAAATCCTGATCACCAAGATCACAGAGTCTCAACGTTAATGTCAACAGAATTTAAAGCATTTCATTTCCTTACCCAGACACAACAGGCATTCATTGAATTACTTTTTAATTATAATGGTCAGTTATTAACCAAGCCAAATTCAATGAATTACATTTAATTAAAACCAAGTTAGCCCAAGGCTTTGATCATTTCACCCCAAGGAAATTTCTGTTCTGGAAATAACTGCTATGAGTCACAGTCCTTGCAGAATCACAGGGTCTGGAATCATTAACCATGGCCTGTAAAGCAACAATTAGGTCACGGGCAGAAAGAGGCTGGACCGAGATGCTACTGAAGGTCCTCATTCAATTCACACAGATGGCTGGGGAGCTCCCACTGTGTGCCATGGCCCGGTGGGTTATGGGGAACCATGGCACACCAAACTTGCAATGATCGTACAATATAAACACACACGATCACATTTTTCATTCAAATATTATAACCCCATGATTTGACAGCAGGCCAGACTATCTCGTGTCGACTATGCCCTGGAAAATCTAAGATACACAATTACTGTACTAGAAGGTCAGTCTTCCTCTCATTTGGCAAATATTTATCACGTACCATCTGCCAGGCCCTGCTCTAGATACTGAAGATAAAACAATGAACAAAAATGGACACATCCCTGCCTTCAAGCAAGTAAACACACAGTGTCGGGTGCTCTTAGAAAATTTAAAAATATTGAAATCATACGACGTATCTTTTCTGCTCACAAGAAATGAAACTACAACTCAACAGCAGAAGAAAAAACCTGGAAAATTCACAAATATGTGGATATTGAACAACATACTCTTAACCGATGGGTCAAAGAAGAGATCAGGAGGAAAGTTAGAAAATACCTTGAGACAAACAAATGCAGATGCAACACACCAGACTTATGGGATGTTGCAAAAGCAGTGCCGAGGGTGAGATTTCTGGTTACAAACACTGACATTAAAAAATGAAAGGTCTCAAACCAACCTAACCTTATATCTTAAGGAACCAGCAAAACTAAACTGAAAGCTAGCAAAGAAAAAAATAAAGATTAGATCAGAGATAAATAGAGGATAGAAAAAAGAAATCATCAAAATGAAGAGTTGGTTCTTTAAAAACATCTACGAAATTGACAAACCTTTACCTTAAGAAAAGAGAGAGAAAACTCAATTTCATAAAATCAGAAATGTAAGTGGCACCATTGCTACCAATTCGACAGAAGTAAAAAGGGTTAAAGGGCAAGCTGCGAGCCAAGGACGTCTGGATGACCTGGATGAACTGCGCAGATTCCTAGAAACTCGCAGCCTGCCCAGACTGGACCACAGAGAAATGAAAGGTCTGAGCGGACCTCTAACTAGTCACTGAATTAGCAATCAAAACACTTCCAACCATGGAGAGCCCAGAACTGGATGTCTTCACTGGTGAATTCTACCAAACATTTAAAGATGAATTAATATCAATCCCCTTCAAACTCTTCTAGAAACTGAAGAGGAGGAAGCACTTCCTAACTCATCCTGAGGCCAGCAGTACCCTGGTATCAAATTTTAGTAGGAAAGCTGGTTAAAACACAGATGGCTGGGCCCCATCCCCAGAGGCGCTGACTCAGTGGGTCCTGGGTGAGGCCTGAGAATGGGCATTGCTAACAAGGTCCCAGGTGACACTGATGCCACAGGATCCCACTTGAAAAACGACTGCTTTGTGAGCACCTCTCAGAATGCTAAGATCTGTGCGTGTGTGCCTGTGGTGGCACCTCCCAGGGCCATGCGCCCACGTGACTTCAGGGTACCGAACGTCTCCCCTCAGGGCCTGAAGACCCCACTTCGCAAGAGGCAAATGCCCACGATGCCATGTCACGTGGCCTGGCCTTCTGGGAATACGGACGCCCTGTTGGTAGCCCTTTGTATTTCTCCTTTACTAACTAAGCACTTGTTTATACATCATCTTATTTCACCCCTTTTACAGATGAGGACATCAGGGCTTGAGGGGAGTGTTCAAGGTCACCCAGCTAATAAACAGTAGAGCTGGGGTGGAAACCCTCAGTCTTCTCACCCTCCCACTAGGACCTCAGCCCGCTGGGCAGCTGTGGTTATGCAGGTGTGTGTGGGAGTCACCTGGGAAAGGTGTCACTACACACGGCTGCTGGAGTCGACCCCCTCTACCTCCAATTAGATATTGTCCCAGTTGTAGGTTTACCACACAACTGAAGTCCTGTGGTGCTCCGCTGGTCCTTCCAAGGGGCAAGAAAAGCCTCATTTTCACCTAACGGTTGTTTCCTAGAAAGGCCAGTTTTTGAAGCAACAGGCTGGCAACAGAAGCCCTGGCTGAGGTCTCTGAGCTTTGACGTTGCAGTTGTGTGTTTCTGACACGTTAATAAAAGGAAAAGGACAGAACACTGGCATTTATTTCTTACCATTACTTAAGTGCAAAGGTTTTTCTGATAAACTCTTGAGTCAATTGCTAACTTCCACCATTTCCCCCAAAATTTATCTTTTTCATGACTGATTCATCTGTTCTGTAGAATGAGACATTAAAAAAAAAAAAAAAAAAAAAAGGCCTACTCCTCATTTTTATGAAAGCCTAAAAATTGTCTTAACCAAAAGAGAAATTCCTTAATAAGTGGGACTAACACGTCTGTCCCCCAACAAAGAAGTAGGACAAAAGGCTCCCCCTCACCGCCAGGTCACTGTATATGTGGTCACCGAAATACAGCACTCGGGATCCTCTCCATCCGGTCAGCTTCAAAAACTCATACAAATTGCCCTGCAGTAAGGAAAATACAGCGATTATATCTGTGACCAGTGCCGAGACCTGGGTATAACCCATGGCCCCAAAAAACTTCAAAAAAAAGTTATCTCACCTTTATAATTTACTTTAAATATAAAAATATAAAGATAAAAGCATGTTAGTATGAAATCTCTCAGGTCTTTCTTGTACGTCAAATGTACTTTTCAAAAAAGAATCATACTGTATATACCTCTTTGCAATGCTCTGTTCACACTTATCATGCTGTGACCCTCTTTCCAGGTCAAAGATTGACCTGCCATGTAATTTCTCGTATTATATACCCAATTCCCTGACTCATCTGCCCAATTCCCTGATGTCAGACATGTATTTTGTTCTCATTTGCTTTATTATCTGTTTTGTAAGTAACTTCATTCTTATAGCAGGTGGCTAGTTACACCTTAATCATTTTCTTAGGCTAACTTCCTAGAAGTTGAATGGCTGTTATCAAAGCTAATTTTTTCAAGGCCTAGAAAATACATTTAATGCCAAATCTAGCAGGTTGTTATAAACCCACCAGAAATGTATCATGTAAAAAAAAAATAAAAATCTTCTTTTACTTACACAGTAAGAGTCAGCAATGCAATCATTTATCCAAACATTTGCAAGCTTTATGTAATATATTAAAACTGTAGATAAAACACAGCTTGTCAGGAAATAATTACTATTTTGGGCAAGTAATATGCCGTGTGATTAAATGCTTCTTAAAAAAAAAAAAAAGAAAATTTCTAAGCTTTGCTACCAGTATCTTAAATGTTATATGCTATGAGAAGTAATGCTTGAAATTTGGCTTTAAGAAACTGTTCAATGTAAGTTAATTTAGATATTGCCTGCAGCTTAAATTCTGCCACCAAGGCGTCATCAGCCCACTGGAGCAGAGCACTCAGAACCGCCCCCGGCACGAGGTGAGCCTCTGTGAACAGCAGCTGTTATCGGTACTGCTGAGCACACAAAGCGAAGTCACAAAAAGGATAAACTGGTCATGAGGTACCTGCTTGTAAATCTGGCCTTTCTGCAACTTGTGGATTCTATCCCAGAGTAAGACACCTTTCTCGGTCACCTTCCGGAAAGGTCTAAGAACAGAAACAGGAAGCGTTAGGACGTGGTGGCCGTGCGGGCCATGTGCTTCATGGAACACTACATGGTCGCTCATGGGGAACACAATGGGGCTGCACCAGCCTGAGAGCCCGGAACCAGCTCCAACACAGCCCCTGGCCCTGGGCCACGTCTCCCAAGCTGCGGGCCCAGCGGCCAAGGACGTGTAGTAGACAAAGAACTCCAGGGTCAAATACATTTGGAAACCACTATGCCCTACACATGTCCCTTTTTTAGAAAGTTACTGATGGCCGTGAAAAACCCTCCTATGCAGAAACTGTCTTTAACCCAGATTTGCCGAGTTGATTTGGTACAAAAAATTGGTTTTCTGCAAAAACAAACTCTCTGTTACACACACACACACACACACACACACACACAAGCTTATGGAAATACTGTCTTAGTATATTTATCCAGCTTTGTGCTTGAAATTCAGGGGCTCTAGATATAAAGCCAATCAGAGGCATACTATTTTACAATGGAAAATGGGAAATACCAGAGTTGGTCCTCACTGGGGGTGCTAGTCCAAAGGACTGGAGATTGTTTGCCTGTAGTTTTTTTAAGGTAACACTTATTTGAATTGCTTTTCTGATTAGAAAAATAGAAACTTGCTGCAAAAAATACTGGAAATGCAAAAAAAAAAAATACAATGGAGAGAAGGAAAATCACCCATAATTCTAATATGTATGTATAAACATATTTCAGTGGATGTCTATGGTCTTTTTACATCTGCATCTTTCTCCTTTTTAATGAACAGAAAATGAGGATCATTTGTGCACACTGGTCATATTTTTTTTCCTCTAAGGTTGTGACCTTAGAGAAAAAAATCTCCCATGTGATTACGTATTCTTCATATATCATTTTTGACAGTCATAACACATGCTCACTGCTGTTTTTCAAATGCATCACTTTCATGGCTGCATAATATGCCCACATGTGGATATTGCTAACCTTCCATCATTATAAAATAACACAGAGATGAATATAGGTGGAGGATTATTCAGCTCTTATTCCAGGCACCCAGAACAAAGGCCAAATTAAATGGGTGCAGTGAGGGACTGCACTGTGCTGGGATCCACCCCCACAACTACCCCACACACACAATCACCCCCCACAACCACCTCCACACACAACCACCCCCCAGACACTACCACCCCCACAACCATTTCAATACATCTGAGGTCTTACGCACTAATCTCACCCTCCCTGCAATTACCTGCTAGAAGAATTAAAAATCAAAAACTTTAAGGTCGGATGCTCGTGATTCCCAATGGAATTTCGCCAAGACACACTGAATCTTAAGTCTTCACAGCAGCAAATGAGAAAAATCTGGTCCCCTGGAAAGACAGATACTCACCGCCGCTTATCATTAAAGAAGTTTGGCTTCTCGGCCTGAACAATGACCACATCAAACAGGTCCCTCCAGTCCTTCCCCACGATGTACCGCATCCCTTTGTCCCTAAACAACACGTCAGCCAGGTTAGTCTAACACTGAAGGGGTGAACTGTTTTCGCAACTTCTTCTCACAAAATTCCAACTGTGAAATGCAATACAAGCAGGGAGCTGGGAGCGAGGGAGCCAGGAAACACAGAGCGACTTACACAAAGCTACTGGGGCTATTGGTGATGAGAAACATCTTCTTGCCATGATCAGCCAGTTTGGCCAACACTGCGCGGGTCTGTTCAGCGTAGCAGATGTACTTTTCTAAGAGCAAAAAAAAAAAAAGAAAGAAAAACCCACACAGGAATTCAGTATGCGGTCACTCAACCTACAAGTGCTTACTGAAGAGGGCCTGCGGGCCCAGTGCTGCCCGGGGCACACGGGGGGAGAGGAGGAAGTCTTACGGAAGCCTGGGTCAGGACAGGCTGTCGGCGTCTGACGCACCAGTCGCCAAGACCCTGCCTCCTCCGTCTACGTCTACAGGGGAAAAAACTAAGGTGCTGCAGCTGCCAGCACCTCTCCTTCAGAGTCAGGATTGTGTCAAGTTCTAAGGCAAAGGGGAGGAAGATGGGTGAGACTCCAGGATGCAGGGTCCTTGCACAACACTCAGAAAGGTGCTGCAGTGTCTGCTCGGCACCAGCAAGGAAAGTCAAATGCCTGCACGGTGCCATGGCCAAGGGCAGGCCTAAGACAACCTTCACGGTAATGCTGAGTACGTACCAATGTCTGCTTCGATGGCTCGGTACATGATTCCTTTGATGTGCACGTCTCGAATTGCATCCTGTGGAGACACGTTTTTCATCAGTGAACGTATGAGCCTGAGTAACAATACAAGTGAAATGGCATTCACAATAATGTCTGTCATTAGGAGCCTGGCAATCCAAGCACCACAGGTGGCCCCCGTGGGGAGAACTTAAGTGATAGTGGCAGTTTTCAATGCAGCCTGCAACAGGGTCACTGTGAGGAGGTAATCTGTGTGGATAATTCTGAAAAAAGCCCCACACAATAAAGCATCATTTATATGCAGTATTGTAAACAAATGAGTCCAGGACATCTGGGCCAAGGGCTCATTGTCCTCTCCATCGGTGGCACCCCTGGAGGCACCGGTGGCAGGGCACTGGGGTGCGGACAAACTGGGCCCCAAGGCTTAGAAAACTGGTGGGCGATTTCCGTGCAGCGTGTGCACCCTGGGCTGTAAACTCAACCTCGATCACCTTCCGGCACAGGCCTGTTTCAACATGACATCGGCAGAAGGCAATGGGGAAGAGCAAGCTGGAGCCAAACCCCCTGGCTTGAAGTCTAGGCTCTGCTATTCATTAGCTGTTTAACTGTGGGCAAGTTACACAACCTCTCTGTGCCTCCGTTTATCTGTAAGATGAGGGTGACGATAACAGTATCTACCTCCAGGCATTGTGGTGAGGATTTAATCAGTTAATAAGTGTAACGGAAGAACAATGCCTGAACATGGAAAAACCCCACCTACAAGTTCACTCTTGGTGAACTGGTAACGCTAAAAGTAAAAACTGAACTTTTAAATAGACGACTCTCCTCCTGAGTGCAGAGGGTTACATAACCGAAAGTGATTCTTACAGTTTCTTCAACATGAAGTACTTGTGCACGAAAAGGACACTAGAAACCAAATATTTAAATTGAGTTCACCTAGCACCAGACTGACACTGAGCAACTGTAATTCATCTTTTATCTGCCTAAAATCCACGATGCAGAGCAGTGAGAATGTCAAATCAGTCACAAACATACAATTAAAACATTGTAGTATACAAATGTTGATCTCCTAAAACTTCATATATTTAAATAAATATGTATTATATATTTTATATAAACACTTTTACAGCATGCTTAGAAATATATAAGAAATATATAGTAAATAAATAATACACAAATATTTTTAAGTAGTGAAAAAAGTTCAGCTTAAAGAATATATATAAACACATGAGTGGTGAGGGGAAAATGGAGACAACTACTTGAACAACAAATAAATAAATAAGTAAATAAACACATGGACGAAAATCTACAAATACAAAGTTATATGAATGAGGTGTGCATGCATGCACACATATATTGAGATTTCCCTGTCTCCCTCTCTGAGGGGATCTCAGCACCCAGCTTCTGCAGGGCTTCAGCAAGCCCACAAGGAACCTGTGTGCACAGGGGAAGACAGGCCTCCTGTGGGCCCTGCAGGCCCTGGGCCACCACCTAAGACGGGAGTGCCACGTCTCTGTGTAGAGTCCCCCTCCCAGCCGGTGGCCGGGCTCAAGGTGAGCTGGGTACAGGCTGGAGCGTAGTCACCACTCGCCCCTCTGGCCAGGTGCCCTAGCTCTGGCCCTGGATCAGAAAGAATTAGAAATCCAGGAAACAATATGAGCACCCTCTTCTTTTAACAACAAATTGGACTGATTTCCAATTCTCCTAATGCAACATCTTACAATTTTCAGGGACAAACCACAAACACAAGAGCCCCCAGGCAAAGGGCTACTTCAAACACCTGACCTACAAAGGAGCCTAAAAATTCTGTTCCTTGCACAGAAAGGCATAACAGGGATGCAAAACCGCAGCCTCCTACTGTCAACACGACCTTGACGTCTTTGTACAGGTGGACGGGCTCATAGTCGATGTTGTTCTTCAGGAAGTACTCGTTCACGCAGGACAGCAGCGTCATCTCCGGCAGCGAGAAGATGTCCATGAACTGCTTCATGGTGTTCCCGTGGGAACTCTGAGGGGACAGGAGGGGCGGGGGAGGGGGAGGGGGCGAACAGCACACTGTAGAAATGGAGGCCAACGCCCCGGCAGAGCCAGACGTGACCTTCACCGAGGGGGATTCCGGTCAACATCTGCATCCCTCTCCATGAGAAAAGGAAAATCCTAACAACGAAAGGTAAAAATGTTCACCTTGCTCTTATCACTCACAACAGAGCTGACACTTCCTTTACTCTAAGTGTAACGCGCATCCGAGAAAACGCCCCGATCCCCCCTCCCAAGACTACCCAGCCTCCCCCTTTCCACTCCACTCAACTCCCAGCTCACACCCTCATCAGACTTAAGGAGAACCGGGAAAAAGGCTGCTGCCCTTGGAATGGCAGAAAAAGCCACTTAACTCTCCTGGGTCTGCTGTGTGAGCTTGGAAAAGAACCTTTCTCTGAACGCTGCACGCTGTAACAGGTGACCGCTGATCGGCCACCTGCCACTGCACTTTAACAATGCAAACGAGACAACGCAACCAACAGGACAGGGAGCAAAAATGCGGAGAGCAAAGAGAACCACCAACTCAGAGAAGCAGAGGTTTCCCTTCAGGCTCAGGGTAATCTGCTGCCCTCAATGGCAGGGGAGGAGACAGCCACCCCACTGACAGCCCCCAGTGACTTAATCCAGAAAGTGGGGACACCTCAGGGAGGGTGACGGCTGTCAGTAAAAAGAGAGTAGGTATGAGGAAGGTGTACAGAGCCTTCATCGGGGAGGGAGGAAAGAGCAAAGGAAAGAGAACGGGAATGCACCCGTGGGTCCTGGAACATACTCATCCCTCTCAAACCTTGGGTCTCTCAAAACACAATCCCAAATTTCCTTGTCAGCTCCCTGGGGGCAGTCACAGAGTCCAGGGATTCAAGCCCCTCAGTCTCCCAGGCCATGCTTTGAGAAGGAAAAACACAGGCTGCTTTAAACAAATAAAGCATTTCTCATTACCTTTCCGTAAAAGTCGCTCATCTGTTCCAAAGGCACGTGGGACCCCTCGTACATGTCAATGACTTCTTCGTCGGGGACAACGCTAAGGCCCCTGGAAGAACGACAGGTGGTGCAGTTTAACAGCCCAGCCAGCGAGGGCAATGACTGTCACACCTCTGGCAACGACTGGGGTTTTCCTACCGAGGTGTCAGACACTGTCACAAGGAGGCACGATGTGCCACCGGTAACTGCTACAAATGACAGGCAAACTGCTGCTACTGTTACTACTGCTGCCATTCTAATGGCAATAAGAGCAGAAAAATAACAGTTACTATTACATGGCACCTACTATATGCCAGATATGAATGCCACATAGCCCTTCACCTACTTCTCAGCAATGCTAGGGGACAGACACTATTATCCCTTTTTTTCCAGCAGAGGCAACTGAGACACAAGAAGGTCAGGTACCTTCCCCAAGGTCACCCAAGTAGAAGATGGTGGGTCAGCGCTGGGACCCAGGCTTTGTGGCTCTTCAACCACGATGTCACACTGCCTCCCTCAACAAGGTGCAAGGCCTTCCAATGCCTTGCTTTGGGGTGGGGTTTTTTTAATGTTTTTAACACATTAGGGTGAGAAAGGCTTGGTTCTGTCTCCATCATCCTGTGCCCTCTGATACTCTACCCAAAGGTCAGCGCCGAGATGGAAAAAGTCATGTACGAGGCTCAGGTGGACTCAACCCCATGACACAAGGCAGGAAGCCTGGGCACCACCCCCGAGAGGGGTGACCCAAATGCCATCTGACAGTGGAAGCCGGTTTCCTCATCTGTAAAAGCCAAGGTAACGCACACCACCTGCCTGCCTCTGGAGCTGCAGGAGAATCCGCAAGGGAATCCAGCTCCTCCGCACACAGGAAAAAATTAATTCTGGAGTCAGAGTGGCTGGATTTCAGCCCTCCTCCGCCACCAGCGCCTGGAACAGATGCTCGATGGTCTCCTATTTCCTCACCTGGAATCTCTCTCTAGCGTGCTAAAGGGGGCAGGCCTGCTCCTCTACCCCCTTCTTTAGAAGAAGGTGCTTGAGAAACAGACACCGTGATGAGGGACCACAGAATGAACGGGCCAAACCACACGCTGCACCACAACAGGAGCACAAATCGCTCAATAAGAACTTTAGTTACTGAAACAAAGAGGTTGCTCAAAGTAAAAAAAAAAAAAAAAAAAAAAATTACTTGGCCAATATTAAAATGCATACCAAAAGTAATTTACATTTGATATGTCACTTCAGTGAAAATTTAATTTCAGCCTCTATTCCTCCATTCTCCACCCTCATATAACTTTTAAAATATCCAAGTGGATTCATTAATACTTTGCCTCCAATCTCAATTAACTTGTTACAACTACTAGCCTTTGAAAACAAAAGAGGCACTGTACTTCCGTTTATCTTTGTTCCAGAAATCAGATAAGACACTGGCACTAAACCAGATTGTTCTAGACGGTGACCTTGGACAATAGCTCGAGCTCAGGTAGCAGCAGTCAGCTGTGCACACCCCTCAGGTTTTAACGCTTGAAAGGAAAATAAAAAGGTAGAAGAATTCCGCTGTTGAGCTCCCTGCCTCCACGCTAGGCCCGACCCAATCCTTCGGAAGCCCCTGCTCTCTCTACCTGCAGTCACAGGCACCTGGCCGCACCAGACAGCTAAGAGCACAGGATCATGGGACCCCAGAAGAGCAAAAAAAAAAAAAAAACATTTCAGGCTGAGGGGCAAGGAGAGGCCTCACCACAAGTCGGCCCTGAAGCAGGGTCAGGATTTCAAGAAGCAGAGAAGAAAACTATCCTGGTAGAAGGGCTGCCGGTGTGAGCAGATGCCGAGTAGGGAGAAAGGAGAACTCAGGGGAAAGGAACACACGTTGTCTGTACCTGCCAGCATCCACTCCCTCTGAGACCAGTTGAAACTGTAGGGGAAAGAAACTCCCCTTTGCGTCTCGACCTGGAAAGCCTGGTGACTCTGCACGCAGGGGCCTGCCCCAGAGAGAGCTATCCCTGAGAGCAAGGGAGCCCAGAGATGGAAAGAGTGCTGCCAACATCAGTTTGGGCCCTGGAGCGGGCCGCACCTGCGCCGGGCACTGCCCTTGGACTGTACAAGCAGTGAGCCAATCCTGTGTTTCGTTTAGCCAGCCTGAGCTGACTTTCAGTCACTTGCAGCTAAGAGTCGTAACCAACCCAGTGAGTGAAGGAGTTGTGTGTGCAAAGAGGACGCTAACAGGAAACCTAAGAGAGGTGGCTCTAGTCTCCAGAGAGTGGGGAGCCATCAGGGATTTCAGAAGAGAGGAGAGGGTGGTTGAAGAAAGTGCTTTAGGTAAATCAGTAAAGCAACAATGCCTAGGATGTATTACTCTGCAGCAAACTGTAACAGCTCAGGAGAGAAGGCCTAAGTGTCTGGGCCAGGGATCTCACTCTTACCTGTAGACAGTTCCCAGCTGGATGTAATGAAAAGCATCAATCTTCATCAACACAGCCTTCGAAAACATAAACACAGGCACATATCAATAATGTACAACAATCTGCACATTGAGTGAGAATTCCAGGTGTCGTTATAAACCCTACCAATGTGACGTTGTCACAACAAGGAAGCACGGGCAAGTTTCTGACATCCTTGCTTGCTGATTAAAGCACTGTGCAACTCTTTACAGAAAGGTATGACGCTGGCTGTTCCTCCAAACAGAAAAAGGGCCTGCTGGAAATAAAACAGTATCTCCCAAATTGCTACATGCATTGGTGCTTATCCAATCACAGCCTCTTGAAAAAAAGACTTGATGCAAAGATGTTATGAAGAATTCCGTTTTGCAGTCCCAAAGAACGTGAATTTTAAATCAGTTTATGTGTTGAGCAAAGAAAAGCACCAAGAGTACATTTTATCCCCAAACACCACTGAACTAGAAAAACGTGAGGATTAAACCTACCCGCTGCACATCATAATGAAGTCCACGAATTGCAAAATTTGGGTCGTATTCATACTTCCTGATTTCGGCGGGGTACTAAGAAAAAAGAAAGAAACCAGTTTTAGCTAACAAAGTGCGGACTGGGTTCAAGGTAGTGTCCAGATTTGTTCCTTGTACAAAGGCCAAAGTGGCTGACACACTCTGGTGGGAAGTGGGGTCAGAAGGGATAAATCACATCGTGTCTCTCTGCTTCTGGACCGAGGGCCTCCCAGCCCCAGAGCCCTCCACCCAGCCCCGTTCCCTGTGCATCTGCCCAGCACGGGTGGGGCCTCATCCCCCCAACTTCTCTCATGTTCACTGCCCCCTCCCCTCCTTCCCTCCGCCCCAGACTCCCAGAGACCTGACCCCAGACTCACATCTGCTTCTTCCTTCCTTAGTATGGTGTCACCCACCATTCAGCTCACATTTGAGCATCTCCACGTTGCAGCCCCTCCAATGAGCCCGTTACCAGGTTTCATGAGCTTTCATTACACTTCTCATAGGGACAGCAGACCACTGCTCACCCTCCATGGGCTGGAGGGACCCCACAGCTGTCAGGACAGCAGCCCCCGACTCAGGCATGAAGGGGCCCTTTCTTAGCACGTGGCTCCAGCTACCATTCCAACACTCTGACTCAGAATACACATGGCTTTTGGGGACAGCTCAGCTCCCCTAGTATTGCCTGGCTATTAAACCATTCCTCAAATGATGCGAACAAAAAGAGCAGCTCCCTCCTTATCTACTGCACCAGGCACCCAAGTCCTTCCCTCCTCCCTGAGGCTCAGAATTGGAACACCAGCTACCCCGCTGACAGCACCGAGGTACCAAGCACTGCTTGCCCTGCCATTCCCACTTCACTGATGGGGCATCACAGGCACCGGATAAAACAACCTGGCCTGGGCCACAGAGCTGGGGCATGGTGGGTGAGGCGTCAGCTCGGGCCTCTGCTCTCCCCACACCCTCCGCCCTCAGAGCACAGATCTGGAAGACAGAACATCTACCCCTGAGGCTAGAGGAGGCTGTGTCACCAGAATCTTCCAATCGCAATGTAAACTGCCTAAGTAAAAACATAGGTACCTGCCTTCCTGCCGCAAAAATGCGTGCGGCCACAGGGAGCACTTCCGGACTACACTTCCCACAATGCTCTAGGGCAAGGGCACCCAACCTGCGGCCCGCAGGCTGCACACGGTTGAGGATGGCTACGAATGCGGCCCAACGCAAAACTGTAAATTTACTTAAAACCTTTTTTTTGCTCATCAGTTTTTATTAGTGTGTTTGTATTTAACGTGTGGCCCAAGACATCTCTTCTTCCAGTGTGGCCCAGAGACGCCAAAAGGCTGGACACCCCTGCCAGGCAACACGGACCGCAGTGCAGGGGCAGGGTTTGGGGTTCAGTGGGGGTTGCCAGGGGAGTGCAGGTTTACTACACTGAGTACCTGGATTAACATTTCCTGAACCCTGAAAGGTTAAACAATCCATGGATTCGTCATTCTGGAGTCCACATGTCCCCCCAAAAGCAGAGCCCTGGCAGACTGAGCACCACTGACATGTTTGCCTGGCACAAGAGTTTCTTCCGCTACATGGAGCTTGTGAAAAATGACATCAACAGAGTCACCTGCAAATAGAGCTGGAGCCACCTGCAAATAGAGCTGGAGCCACCGTCCCAGCGCAGCTGCCCTGCACGCCTTGCTCCTTGAACCTTCAGAATGTTTGCTTGGGCAAAATAACCTTTGGACTGGACCAATGCAACATCATCATCCGAACAACTGTCGATGAAGCCAACAGGAAAGCTGACCTGAGCACAATGACGTGATTATGGACATTCGTGAGAATCGAATGTATAGCTAAAGAAGGACAGTTTATTACCCCCAATAGGGTTTTCTTCTACCTGTGTCATTATTTCCCTTCTCTTTCTCACAGAATCCCCTTGCCGTTACTACATAATAAAAACACTATTTGGGTTTCTGCCTGAATCAGTGCTTACTAGCATTGCAATTCTATAATCTCAAATAAATTCCCATTGTCCCTCAAAAAACACAAACCTAGGCAATAATTGATACACACAGGAAACCTCTTTGCAAGGGCTGCGCCGCTCACTCCTCTTGGCCAAGGTCACAGGGGCGTGAGAAGATGTCCCAGGACCACCAAGCTGAACCGCAGACAGACAGCAAGTTTTCAATTCAAGCTGCACGAAGCGCTGACTCAAATGTCGCTTTCAGGCTCATTTATCTAACACCTGCCATGCGTGCCAAGAAATCACTACGTGATATTTCCACTCATGGGCGTTCCCAAGAATTCAGAACACTGTGCACAGTTCATACACTTCCTGTCCCCAGAACCCAACACACGCCCCACAGTACACTTGACACTTCGTCACTCCCCCGAAGTGAGGCCATGGGAGGCCACCCCCTGGAGTCTCCTTTTAACTTGGGAGTGACGAATGAGGGAAAGGACAGGAGGAAGGTGTTTAACAGGTTCCTGAGAGAGGGGCTTTTCCCGAGCCATGTGCCACACTGTTCTACACACCTTCTGTGACTTTATTTCCTCCCCTCCCCCCAGCATTAAGGGCACTTCATGTTCGTTTTCCTGTTGGATAGTCTGAGGAGGAGAGCCAAGGAGCCTGCCCAGGCTCACAGAGATAAACACAGGTCAGGCCAGTACTCGAACTCAGGTCCACCCCAACCCGCCCCCACAACCAAGTCAGAACCAACCCTGAGCCACATACTAGATGCTCATCGCCTGTGACAGCAGTACCTGCCACATCAGGTGGCACAGTGAGTTTGCCAAGAGGACTCACGGCGACAAGGGGGCTGCTGACTATTTTAGCTAAGTGTGAGTGAGAGAGAGTGCGTATACCCTGAACATGGACTGCTCTTTCCTGGAACAAGGCTTATCTGGGCTCATCTGTCACTCTCGCTGCTTCCTGGGGAGCCACTCCTGATAGATACACAGCGGTTTTCAAATGGTCCAGAGACCACAGCAGAACCTGGACAACTGACAGAAGCAGCTGAAGGCGCCATCACAGGACAACACCTGATAAAGAATGCAGGCCCAGGGTAAGGAATCAGGGGTCAAATTCTAGTCCTACCATGTGCTCACTGCAAGATCATGTCTCTCTGAGCTTCAATTTTCCCATTTCCGAGGCAAAAATAACAGGAGCCCCACCCTACCTGAAAGCAGAGAGGATTAAACCAAAGGATGCCAGCGGGGGAGCAGGCCAGTCTCCCCAGCACACAGCAACTGCTCAGGAGAACTGAGTTGCTTTACTGGATGGGGAATCGGGAAGCCTGGGCTCTCAGGCCCCCTCCATTAGCCTCTGCCACACTCCTGGAGGACTTTAGGTGAGTCCCTTAACCTTCCTGGCCTCTCCCTTCGTATGGAAAAGGAAATGCTGGAACTGGGTGATGTCTGTGCTCCACTCCTGGCCCGGAACTGTGATTCCCCATGCGTGCAGCCAAGTCCCCAAGGTCCCCATGGTGGGCCCCTTTCCAACACACACACACAGGCTTGCGTGCGCAGCATCTCCAGGAACAGCTGGTCCCAGTGACAGCCGGTCTAGAAAGCCAAAGCCGCTCCCAACGGCCAGGAGACCACACTTCTCTCCAATGGCATATGGGCTAGATTTTCTGGACACCTCATAGTTTAGAAACTTTCCAGCATCCTGAAATGTGTGACTCCCCTCACGTGTCATGAAGATTACTAGTATCCCTAAAAGCAGGAAGAAATATATTAGATAAAAAACTTTCACTCGGGATTTTTACTTAAAAAATCTTCCTATTTAGGCCCAGACTGGTGTCCTTCAGTGCCTGGATCTGTTCCAGCTGCAGGTGTGATCTGAGCAGGCTGGCGTGTGCGGACAAGGAAAGGCCAAGGTTCCCCGGAACATGCTGCGGAAATGTCCCCGACAGATTCAAGGAAAGTTAGCGCGAAAACACTGCAGAGAACCCCGGAGCCCCCGTACGTGCCATTCCCACCGATCCGCAGCTTGGCCATGCACCTGCTCCCGGCTAATGACAGAGCTCTGGCCGCAGCTCGTGACCTCGACGCTACAACACTGCCCATGAGTTCCTGAGGTCCAGATGCCTGTAAGTATATCCATTTTTCAGAGGTCTCAGTTTGCTATTTAAAGGATCCTAAATTGTGAGTCTAATTCGAGGCAGGTCAGAAGGGCATAAAGGCAAAGCTCTCCAAATTCCACACAAAATAGTCAGCAAAGGCAAATGACCTACACCAGAATGAGAGCTGCACGCCAGGCACGATACCCTCGCTTAACTGTGAAATTCACCAAGATGTCAAGTATTTACTGAGCACGTACTTTGTGCCAGGGCCTAGGAATATGGCCATGAACACAACTGACACAGTCTCTGACCTTAAGAAGTTTCCACTCTACCGTGGGAATACAGACCATGAACAAGTAAAAAAACACAATATCGTGCCTGACAGTGACAAGTACTACAAGGAAAAGGCGGTCCAAGGGTTCAGAGAGCTGAAAAAACTAAGAGAAACAAGGGCTCCGGCAGCCCGGACGGACATTCCAAAGCAGAGGAAATGGCAAAGGCCCACAGGCAGGCTCGCATCTGGGAGCTGGAGGAGCAGCAAGCAGCCTGGTGTGGCTGCAGCAGAGAGCGGGCAGGCAGGAGAGGCTGGTGAGGAAGCGGGGGCCTGGGAGCCCTGGAGGCCTTCCCTGTCATTACAAGTGTGACCGGAAGGCTGGGAGTTGAGCCCAGCAGTGACATGATCAATATTTAAAGGTTCATTCTTGCTGCCAAATGGAGATCAGGCTAAGGAGCAAGAACAGAGAAGCAGGGAAACAAGTCAGGAGGCCCCTGCACACCGGGTGGGAGGTGAGGGTGGCAGCTGGGCGGGAGGTGAGAAGCAGGTGCAGCTGGGAAACACGCTGAATGAACATCCTCCGCGTGAGTGAGAGCGAGCTCGCGTCTGCACAGAGTGAACCCTCCCGAAGGGGACAGCGTGGGAAGGGGGAGGGGAAACCTGATAGTGAGACGTGACGACAGGCACGGCCTCGTCAAGGCCAACATCACAGGTGAGTGACATTGATGGTCTGTCCCCTGGATGAGAGGTGACACAGTAGCACTTTACCTCCGTGGCCTTCCTCCCCCAAGCCCATAACCCCAGTCTGACCGTACGAAAAGCATGAGACAAATCCCAAGAGAAGGGCATCCCAACTAGTGCCCTTCCAACCTGTCAGGATTCTCAGAAACTGTCACCGCCAGGAGGAGCAGGAACAGGACATGACGTAAAAACTAAGGACGCCTGCATCAAGTCCAGACTTCAGTTAATAACAACTCGTTACTGCTGTGTCGTTGGTTGTGATAAATGGACCGTGGTTATGTGGACGGAGTGTGGACCTTACTGCCTACCAGCTGGCACCTCAGAAACTCAACTGGTAAAAGTAACCTTGGCATTGAAAAGAATTCATTCATTCTACTCCTGATTACATGAATCTACACATGTGATAAAAAGACACAGAACTACACAGACCCGGTATACCAATGTCAATTTTCTCATTTTTTAACTATTAACACTTTAGTTATTTAAGATGTAAGCAATGGGGAAAACTAGGTGGAAAGGGTAGAGGACCACTCTGTGCTATCTACCCAACTTTGTGACTCTATAATTATTTTAAGAGAAAAAAAAAAATTTCACATGTTAACATTAGGGGAAACCAGGTGTAGGACACACAGACTGGAGCTCTCTGTATTGCCTTTGCAGCTTTTCTGTGAACCTAAAACTCCTCTACAATTAGAAGATTATTTGTTTTCAAAAAAAAGAGAGAGGACCCGCAGCATTTGCTGAGAGATCCGATGTGGAACGGAGGAGAGCGTCAGGGGTCACGGCTAATGTCAGGCTTCAGACTGAACACCAGGGGACCAGCGGTGTCAATCAACGACTGGGACACGGAGGAGGGTGCGAATGTAGGACACGAACTCAAGAACTCTTCTAAGACTCCCTTTCTACCCCCCGGTGGACATCTGAAATGAAGGTATAGTAGTTATCCAGTACTTTTTATTTCTATTTTTGTGAAAACATGTTCTTGTAAAAGAAATGAGAAAGAAAGAAGAAAGAGGAAGAAAGAAGGAAGGAAGGAAGGAAAAAAGAGAGAGAGAAAGAAAAAGGGTAATTAAGAAGAAGCTGGAAGTTTACATTTGCTCTTCGGGAAGATGCTAAATTGCCCACTTGCTGTTCTATTACTGCATCTCAAAGCAGATGTCTTTCCAACTCTGCAAGTACACGTAGTCTTTGGCAGGAGAACCAGCGCCAAAGCCAATGCATTCAACAGCATCTTAGAAGAATTATTTTCAGATCCAAAGCAAGAGAAAAATGTGCATAGGCATAATTGACTCTATTAATATGCCCAATATAATTAGTGTTATGACACATTTCTCTTACCCAAGCAACAAACACATAATGTGAACGAAATTTCAATGATCTTAAATCTAGAAGCTTTCCTAATCATAATCATTGAACTTCTTTTCCCCCAAATTTCATATTTTTATCTTCCTCCATTTTTAAATCTTCACGAACATTTTATTTTCGTATGAACAATAACCCCACAAGGTGGAAATGACAGGTGTTATGTGCCCCACAGAGGGCAACATGGAGGAAAGGAGAGAGCATCTGCACTTGGAAATGAGCAGACTTAAGCTCAAATCCTGGTTCTGCCTCCCACTGATCTTGTGGCCTTGAACTACTTACTGGCTTAACTCCATAAGCCTCAGTTTCCGCAACAGTAAAACACAGACATCTATTTGCAAGGTTGTCATGTAGACTGGAAATGATAAGCCAGGATCTGAACCCCAGCAAATCAGGTTCTAGAACCTGTATTTTTGGTACCTAGCAGAGAAGCAATGGATGCTGCTGTTACTAATGACCTTAGTTTTATAAGTGATATCAGAGTCAAAGCATATGACCTGGGACTTGAATGCCAGCACCCATGCCCACACCCCTTCAGCTTGATCTCCCGGTGGGGTGCTGGAGAGGTGGTGTAGGTTCACAGATGGGAGAAAGGGCAGGATTACCTAGCTCTTATTCTGCTTCCATCCTCAGAGTCAAGGGAAAGAACCCTGGGTTAGACAGAAGAGAATCTCTTGAACAAAGGGAGAGATGTTGCTGAATGGCTGGTGGCTAGATGGGCTGCCATCTGGTACAGTGGCCATAACTAAGAAAGACAGCCAATGGCTTAGTGTCAGAGGTCAAGTTATTTTTGGCAAATAACATTTCTGCATTTTGGATGAGATCAAAATGAGTTGCTTATTAAATCCACTGATAACCAAAAGCTGAAAGGAATACACTGCATCAAATAGTGAGGATCCAAAACCAATGGGAACTTTGGCAGCATTAATAAAGGTATGGTATCCAGAACCAGGGAGGTGATGGTCTCCCTCTATTCTGCGTGAGTCAGACCCCACCTGCAGTAACATCTCCAGTTCAAACCCTTGCATCTGAGAGGAACAGACCAGAGCACACGCAAAGAAGGGTGACTGAGATGATAAAAAGAGCCCTGGCTGGTTAGCTCAGTTGGGTAGAGCATCATCACAATACACCAAGGTTGTGGGTTCGATTTCCAGTCAAGGCATATACAAGAAACAACCACTGAATACATAAATAAGTGGAACAACAGATCAATGTTTCTCTTTTCTCTCTCTCAAATCACTAAATTAAAAAAAAATTTAAGATGATAAAAAGAGGTCAAATGAGAAAGATTGAAAGAACTAAGAATGACCATCCTAGGAAAAGAGAAATCTCAGAGGGCACAGCAGCTGGTCTGTACCACACCCAACCTATTACTTAAACAGTCAAGTTTTTTGTCTCTCACCCACCCCCCAGCCCACCTTTGCTGACAAACTCCTTCCAGACTCAGCTGAAATATCACCTTCCTTGACGTTTTCCCAATTCCCTCAGGCAGAGAAAGTTGTCCCAAGCACCCCCCATACATCCCTCCTCTCTGGTCAGATGTCTGCAGAGGCTCCACCAGGTGGCTTCTTAACTCATCTGCCTGTAGGACTGACTCCCCGACTGGACTGCCAGGTCTCCGAGGGCAGAACCTGGGTCCTTCCCGTCTTCATCCGCCCTGCTTCTGTTACAGGGCTTGGCAGAGAAGAGGCACTTAGTAAGGGACTGTGCAAAAGGATGAAGGAAGAGAAGAGACGGGTGGGGAAATCTCTGTGAAGGCAGAATTGTTAAACCCACGGATGACTCTCCCCCAAATCAGAACTGCCTCCCGGAGTAAGGCACTGGGACCTCAGACGGAGACTCCAGCGGCACTTCTCAGGATGCTGTGGGGGTCCCCCAAGGGCACGAGTCCACTCCAGCTCTGAGGGTGCCTCTCATCCCGGCTCCTGAAAACTGTACTCACACCAGCCTAGAGGAAAGCATGCTAGGCTTTGAGTGTTTCTTTTCTCCTTCCTTATTCTACGATCTCAACAACACTATGCGCCAGAAGACATTCAAATATTCTTTGCAAAGGAACATGATTCCATGAGTGTAAAACACTGTGTAGTATAAGCCCTCACATTGATTTTGCTTTTTTGTAATGCAAGTGCCTGACATGAGGCTTGATTTCCGATGCATCCATTTTAAAGAGGCATCCCCTTCAAACCTGGAATAAACACACTGCTAGCCACAGGACTAGGCAGAGGACTAGGCCAGGCCACTGCCCCCTACAGCGACTCTGTTTCAGAGATCATGGCTGATATCAGTAAATGACCATTTGGGCTGCTTATTTGCTTTCTCTTCCCATGCTTTAAAATCCGGTTCTTAGGTTTTACATTCACCAACAGAGAGTGAGCCGAGGACACTGGAGGCCCCCCACCCTCAACCCCAATGAAAGCAGAGCCCCAGGCCCCGGAACACGTGCTCTCCCTCCCCGCCCACCTTGCTGTGTGGCCCCAGGTGTGCGGGGTGATTTCTAGGTCTTGTAAATAACAAAGCTCTATCCTTCCGAAGTTTCCTGATGGTTATTGCTGAAGGGTGCCTTCCAACTGTAACGAGAACCACAGGGGCTGGCGCGGCCACAACACTGCTTACTGGGGACACAATGCCTAACATCTGAAGAATTCCTTCCAACCAGAACTCCACGGCTACCACGTCCTCAGACTGGGGCAGAAACTATGGTGCTGCTCTGCGAGAAATGAGAGCACAAACTCATTTTTGCAGATGAATCTCCACTGATAGATACCTAAAGATTAAAAAAAAAAAAAAAACCTATCTTCTGGGGACAAGTTTCAGTTATGTAAAGTCCCCACAATCTATTATACAGCATGGTACCAAGAGCAAATACTGTACTCAATACTGAAAAACTGCTAGGAGGGTAGATTGCACATGAAGTGTTCCTACCACACACAGACACACGAATAACAATAACAACAATAAGGGGGCAAAGGGGGACTTCGGGAGGTGATGGAGAGCCTATGGCCTTGATGTGAGGGATGAGGGTTTCACAGGTGTGTACTTATCCCCAAACTCAAGGACGTGTACGTGTTAATTATGTACAGCTTTTTACATGTCATCATACCTCAACAAAACGGCTAATTAAAAAAATAACTATCTTCCTGGTACAGGCATTTGGCATGGAACAAAAAAATCTCCTCATCCATTCAGCCACAATTTTCTAAATGACATCTACGTGCCAGGCATGAGGCAGGTGAGCTCACGGCTGTTCTTCAACGGTCTAAGGGACGGGAGAGGAAGAGGGGATGTCCCTGTGCTCTTACCCGGTGCTCATTGATCAGAAGGTCCCGAGCAGCATTGAATATCAGCGTGTGGAGATGCTTTGAATAGAACACCAAGGTGTAGTCATAATCAAAGCCATAGATCTCGATGTCCGACAGGCTCATCTCGTTGTTGGAGAAAATGGCATCCGGATTCAGCAAGTTGTTCATAATCGAAGGAACCAATTCTAGAAGTAAGGAACCAAATACATTATACCATGTGATAAATAAGGGTTAGTATGATTTCCAACAAAATGAGCAAACGAAAGTGCGAGAGTAATCTGCTTTACCTTGAACACATTATGCTGAGTGAAAGAACCCAGTCACAATGCACCCCATGAGTGTGATCCCAGTCACACGACTTGTCTACAATGGGCAAGTCCGCACAGACAGAAAGAACAGGAGCGGTTGCCTGGGACCGTGGGGTCGGGAGAAGCAGACTGACTGGTAATGGGTACAGAACTTCTTTTCAGGGTGATGAGAATGTTCTGAACCTGATTACGGGGACGGACGGTTGAAGAGTTGTTGTGAATATACTAGAAAAGCTGAGTGGGAGATGTGAAGTGGGTGATTTGTAAGGTAGGTAAATAACACTTTGATAAAACTGTTACTGAAAAAGAATATTAGCTTCAACATCACAGAAAGATTTGTTTATAAAATAATACAGGTCAGTTACAGATTTTAGAAAATAAACAGATAACTGAATTTAAATATCACAACTATCATGTCATCACCCAGAAAAACAACGATGAATATTTCACGTGTGTCTTGCCAAGACTGTTCTACGCCGACACAGCTGAGCCGGCACTATGAATACAGTTTCTCAGGGAGGCAGAGGACAGGAAGAGCCTCATCATGTAACATTTGGTGACAGGAACACCAACCATCCTATTCTGCTAAAGGGATATGTAATGATATTCTTTCACCTTTTATGAGGTTTGCGCACCAGAATTTACTTGAAACAGCTCACAAGCGGACAAATGCTGAAGGCAGGTGTCTTTCCGGAGACAGGTACGAAACTGCAACACAAGCACACAGACACTGAACTGCCCACATCGTACCACTAAATGGAACCGTCTTGTTCCACTGATCCTTACACTACCAAAGACAACCAACCTCCTGGCTCCATTATAATAGCTGATACTGATGAGGCACTTACCACGTACTACATGCCATGGTACGCACTTACGTTACCTCACATCATCCTTACGAGGCAAGGACTCTATCCCACTAATATATGAGGACACTAGAGTCACACAGAAGTTATATAATCTGCTGAAGGACACACACCAACTAAATGGCAGAGCTGGGCTTTGAACCCAGGAAGTCTAGCTCTGGAATCAATGCTCTTGGCTCCCTTCCCCAGGATTATGGGAATCAACAAGCACTGGAGAAGAGTGCATTTTTTTTTTTCCCAAAAAATAAGATGGATTCAGTCCTTCAAACTTCAGTGCTTTAGAGTCTACGGTGCTTCCCCTTCCCCTCCGGCCCACTTCTTTCTGACTAGGAACAGCCCACATTATCCACTTGTGTTCTAAGGGCCACCTGAAATACTCGAAAGGTACCAATCTAGCAGGTTGAGAACTCTAATCAGAGGCCAGTCCAGGTGCAATTCTGAGCATTTCAGAAGGCCCCTTACTGCTTCGGGGCTTGGAGCCCTTTGAAAACCTATCACACCGTGGCTGGTGTGGTTCAGCGGTTGGAGCATCCTCCCCTCAAGGAAGGGCTGCGGGTGTGCATGACCCCCGATCGGCATGTGTGTGCAGGAGGCAACCAATCAATGCTGCTCTCTCGCATCGATGTTTTTCTCTCTCCCCTCCTCTCGCTCTGAAATCAATGAAAAAATATCCTCAGATGGGGATAAAAAAATTAAAAAAAAAAAAAAAACAGAAACTCTAGGGTCCTTTCCCTAGAAAAACAGATTTTGCAGAAAATTTCAGGGAGACTGACCCCTGAACCTATCCATGTTCTCCAGTGACGTTGCCTCATTACCCTAATCTCAAACCAAGCCTTTACATCCCCACACAGAATTCCCAGGCCAGTGAAGGCAGGGGCCTGGACGAGTGAATGAATGGGCGAATGAATTTCCCGCTGACAGCCTAGATACAGCCCACTCTACTGAAAACCCAAATAGCGAAGAGTCGCTAATTCCATTTCTTCATTGATTTTGACAAAGACACTAATTAGAAAATAACCTTGGCTGCTTTTTCTTTTGCAAATTAAAACCAAGCTGAGGAAGGAAACAGCAACATTTTAAGAAATCTGAAGGCAGACAGTTGACAAGAACTAGTCCTGAGGAAGGGAGAAGCCGGTAGCCCCAAGCTCTTGGGCAACTAACATCCAAGACCTCTGGCCTTACAAAATCAATGCGCCATCACAGCGGATGCTGTTTTCAGAGTAGGACCATCTGATGAAGTACGGGAAGCAGGACCACTTACAGAGTGCCTAAAAGCTCTTCCACAAATAAACCTTCCAAGAGAAGTTCTAATAGCCTGTTTAAATAAGTAGTTTATATTTAGAAATGGCATTGGCAATGAAGTCTCTCTCCCTTTCTACTACCTAACAAGAATATGTGAAGCTCTCAAAGAAACACTCTCAGGATGGAAACTCGCTCATAGCTGGCCAGCACATCTCCAAAAGCTGCCCAGGAATGCGCCCCCACTGGACAGAGCGTCCGAGGTGTATCGATCACATGAACACGGTCACCGGAACTCTTGGACGTCTGTCATCACTCAAAATAAACTGAAGAGTATCAGAAGCTTAACAGGGATCGCAGCATGCCCTGCAACCACTTCAAAAAAGTGCTAAGAATAAAACAAATACTTACAAGGCAAAAGAAAAGAATGGCAACCACTCGCAAAGGGAGTAGACTAAACTGTAGACTTTAAAATATAAACGGAAGGGCCCTTAACTAGTCAGTTATGTACTTTCCCAAAGCAGAAAAAGAGTGGGTATGAATTTAGAAAGTGAATTCCTTTTGCACCTAATGGATGATGACAGCAAATAAATTGTACAAAGAAATAGGGAGACATCTCTGTTGCTCTGGCCAGAGCCTGGTCTCAATGCAGCCACCCTGAGCCGGAAGCCGAGAGCCTTTCAGGGGACAGTGTGGAAGATGGGACACCCACTGGCACACTCGGTAGCTTCTGGGCTTTCATCAGCTAATCCCACGGAGCACTGGGCATGTGGTGAGCAACCTAGAGCAAAACGCGGAAGTTCTTTGGGGGAGGGGTTGTTTACTCATTCTTATTGTGGTAAAACACATGGAACATCAAATGTACCATCTTAACCATTCTTAAGTACACGGTTCAGCTATTAAGTTCATTCACATCACTGTGTGACCATCAGCGCATCTGTCTCTCCAGAACTCTTTGCATCCGGCAGAACTGAAACTCCGTACCCACTGAACTGTAACTCCCACTCCCCCCACCCCCAGCCCCTGGTAACCACCCCTCTACTTTCTGTCTGTGAACTTGACTGTTCCAGGTACCTCATAAAAGGGGAATCCTATCGTATCTTTTTGTTTCTGGCTTATTTTATTAAGCATAACCTTTTCAAGGCTAATCCATATCGTAGCATGTGTCAGAATTTCTTTCCCTTTGAAGGCTGACTAATACTCCGTTGTAGGTAGAGACCACATTTTGTTTGGGACGACACCCATCGGGGACACTGGGCTCCCACGAATAATGCTGCTATGCACGTGTGTGCGCAGGTATCTCTTGGAGCCGCTGCTTTCACTTCTTTAGAGTATAGACCAGAAGTGGAGCTGCTGGATCATACAGTCATTTTATTTTTCATTTTTTGAGGGACCACCATACTGTTCCATAGCTCCTGTACCATGCTCCGATTTGATTTTTTAAGACCACCACAGAAGAATTCCTTCCTTGAGTAGATTTTATCTTTACTGCTGACAGAGAATATGAATGAAGTCATAACTTAGGTTCAGAAGTCAGGCACTTCCCACCTAGTCAAGGAAACATTTTAAACTGTGCAAAGATCTAAGTCTGGAAAATACAACCTCTGCCAAGTGCTTCGTGCCCTTCCATGTCCAGAAATGCTAGGTGACTCTCCCTCAGTAAGGCCCTCGTGCCTGACGGACAGTGTCCAGTCCAAATCCATGGCCTGAGCTGTGCAGAAACATTCCTCCCGTCCCCAGAAAGACGGCGTCACGTGACTCCTCCTCAGCCCTTGGGGACACGGCACTGGAAGCCTCTAACAGGTTACTGGATACATTACTTGCGCTCAGCATCATGCCCGGCACGAGACAGGAGGGGTGAAAGGGGTGGACCTGACAAGCGAGGCCTTCACAGGCCACTCTGGTAAGCGATGGTCGCGGGTGCTGCTGGTCTGCGCTCACCCCGCGTGGCTGCGTCATCTCCCGCGAAAGTCCATCACCCGTCCAGGCACATGCAGAGGATTCGATCCTCCCCCAACTCCTCACGCTGGCTCTGGCCAGCTCTGGCCAAAAGACTGTGGGCAGAAGTGACAAGGGGCACTTCCAGACCACAGCACATTCGCTCCTCCTACTGGGCCGATCACGGAAACACGTGCTATGGAGACACGAGATGGAAGAAGCCGGGAAGCCTGAGCCACCGCCTGGAGGACGACTGCCCTGGAGAGCGGCCTGAGGCCCCAGACTTTGCGAGACTGAGAAACAAACTCTGGTCGCAGCTGTCTGCAGTAACCCACTGAGATTCTGGCGTTGCTTCTCAGCAACACCTAGCCTAACTGAACCATATACCTTCTACTCCTCTAATGTACTGAATTTCTTCGGGAAACTGTCCCTCCCCAACAATCAGACTTCCTGGTCTCGGTGAGGTTCCTGACTCCAGGAGAGCATGTGACCAGGCCTGGCCAAACAGAGCCCCTGATTTCCCTACCAACACTGACTGGGGAAGGCAGAGAACCCCTCTAGCCAAGCATCATCAGGCTTTCCCTGCAGCCGAAGTGCACCAATGAGTCCAATCAGGAAAGTTTCTGGATTTGTAGGGGAATTGCAAGGAACAGGCACTGTTCTTCCAAACTTGGACCTAAGAGGATGTAAATCTAGAGATGTAAGGGGCCACTACTAGGAACCTGAAAAAGAGGCCAACAGGAAGAGAGGAAGGTCAAGGGAAAGAAGCAACCCAATGACATCATCTGAACTTGGATCAAGCCATGCTTCAAGCTAATACTACCTGTGGATTTTTCAATTACACAAGCCCATACAATTTCTTCTTTTTATTTTGTATTTTTTGTTTAAATTCAGTTCGACTTGAGCTTTCTATTACTTTCAACTGAAGAAGTCCCAAGTAAAAGTTCATTTCAAGGATAATATTCACCCACTCAAAATTCTTACAGTCTATAAATTTTAAGTTTTTAACCTGGTATCGTACGTATTCCCCATTTACACTTTAATCCATCTTTCCAATCTTAAATTCTCCTTCATGTGCCCCTTTTTCAACAAGATGGGTAATCTCTTCCTTTGTGCTCTCCAGAAAATACCGTAGTTCAGCTCTGACTTGGATTAAACTCACCTGGAATATTCTATCTCTTTGTCTAACAAAATAAACACTTAGCTATAAGGAAAGAATGTTAAATAAGATGTTCCTTCACACTATATTGCAAAACAAATACCACGTGTATCTAAGAGTGAAATTTTTTTAATATTTAAAAGGTTAAAAAATATATAGATTACAATTTAGTTCATCTCTGAATAGAACATAACTTTCCAAATGTAAAAGCAATAGAATAAATCATCAGAGAAAAACACTGACAGATTTACAACATAAAATCTGAAACATCTGTATATCCAAAAATATCAAAAACAATTTGGGCTGAAGGGGTCTATTAGACAAAAAATTAAAAGACAAACAGCAAAGGCCTAATATCCTTAATATTAAAAAATCCATACAAATCTGTTAACAAGAATGAGACCCCGACAAGTGTGAAGATAAAGGATATATCTCTTACAAGACAGGAAATTAAATGACTAATAAACATAACTGTTCAAATATTCTAATGATTAAAAAGCAAACTAAAATAGTTAGCAGTTAGTTGCCCTCCCCTAAGGCAGAATTATAAGTGGTATCGGTGTCCTTATTTCATTCACTTTTTTTTTTTTTATAAGCATGTGTTGCTTGTCTAAGAGATGAAAGTAAGACGCCATTTCCAGGCGCCATTCCCTATCAGACTGCAGTGGTGTTTTGGTCGCTATTATTGTTATTCACATGCGCTGTCTGGTGGGGTTTTCTGTTGGTGTTTTGTTTTTAATGATAGAACATAAAGTTGCTTTTGGGAGTGGGCAGCCTCACTCCTTGCTGCTTAAGAGAATGAGTTAGTCTGAGCTTTCTGGAAAGCAGGTTGGAAATAACTACCAGGAGTCTTTTAAAAATATTCATACACTTTGGCCTAGTAATTCTCCAAGAATCTGTGCTAAGGAAATACTCAAAATGTGAATACAGATTTATATACAAAGATCTGGCTACAGTAATATTAATAAAGGAAAACCTGGGAGAAAGGCTTTATTTGAAGGCCCAAACGTACATCTCAGATATCTGAACTTGGGAAGAAAACATTGTTACAAGAATATGATCAAATAGAAAAGCTGAAATGCACAGGAAAATCCTTGAAGTTTACGTTTTTATTTTTTAGTAAGGCAAACCACAACCCCAGAGACATTAAGGTGACTTTTTTTCATTAATTAAATTTGATTAAGTAAAGATTAATTAACTAAATTAGGGTTTTTCCTTTGCTACATGCCCCAGACTTCAAACTGGTCTCCCAGGAAAAAAGGATACACAGATCCAAAGAAGAAAAGAAAGGGAAAGGGGGAAAAAGGGGGAGAAAGAAACAACGTTTTTTCCTAGAGTACAACAAACAGGAAAGCCTCCATTTCCCCCCATAAAGCACCACCAAGCTTCCGCGACTCTCCCCAGAGCTCAGGGCACACCCAGTGGTCTAGTGGCCAATAGCCCCAAGCAGCTGCTGTGCATCAGGGACCGACCATACGATGCAATGCACGTGGGTGTCACTTAATATCCCCACTTTACAGAGGACGAAAATAAAGATGAGGCAAGATCAACAACTCAAGGTCACATTTCTTTGCAGTATTTCCCTATGTTCCCATATCAGCAAAAGTTACAGCAGATTTAAACTATTTGTTTTTCCCTCCTTTGACCAAATCTCAATGTCTGATTGTACTTCATCATATCCATATTTCATGTATACTCATAAATATTCAAAATATTTTATGAATTAGTTCCTATTTACTAAAGATGGCTTCAAATTCTCTTTTAAAAGGCCACATACAGGTTGAAAACAAGATTTCAAAATTTCTCTTAAAACTACATAGTTTGAAAAATATATGAAAAAAGCACAGGAACTTTAGTCCCCACGGGGAGGCAGTATATACATTCCCCTGAGTGTCTCTGTGGCAAGTGAACTCAAGGTTCTACATCCAAATTTTAAACCCTTAAATTCTCATCTGTCACTGCCAAAAAGAAGACAAGCCCACCTGAGGTTATTTTCCCTTAACAAACTTCACACATTACAACTTCCTTCTGTCAAGGAAGGCTTGGGCAAAGGCTAGACAGCTTTGCTACTGACACCTGCCTGAAAAATGTGAATTCGCTCTGATGCGATTAATATGTTAGAGAATAGTGTGACTATAACGCAAATTTCACATTTACATTTAGAATGTTATGTTTCCTGCCAACCAATGTCATTTGGGTATGATTGTGTCCATTTAACATCCTTTCTGCTAATAATTAGTTACATACAGTTACAGAAATCAAAAGAAGTAGAAACAATGACTTGAGATAGACGATTCATAGGAGTGTGCTACTATCAGACCTTAGAGATTTAAATACAATTGTTCTTAGCCAGACACTGTTTTCTCCAGTGTTTCCAATAACCATTCACTTGCAAATCACTTTTACTTCTGCAATGGTCCAGGGATGGGTGTCAGGATGTCCAAGGTGTCCTTTTCATTATGATGCTGAACAACTACAGGGCAATCTGCCCAGCACACCCCAATCCTTAGTTATAAAACAACGCTTCCCCACCTCTAAAAACACAAATTCTGGGCTCTCCTAAGACCCTGCCCCATCCCTCCATCCCCAGTTGTCGGTCCAGAGTAGACCACGTGGTTCATGCTGGGCCATTCCTGGGGTCCCACCTCCTGGGAACTGCCTTAAAACCCAGGCTAAACCAGAGCCCACCCCTTATTTCTGTGTCTGTCTCCCCTTTATTGGTTTATGGAGGTACTAATGACGTATAACGAATCACACATAGTGTAATAAAGTATGACACCGTTTGATATATGTATACACTGGTGAAGCCATCATCCCCAAAAAGATAACGAGTGCATCTAGTACCCCTAAACATTTCCCTGCACCCCTGAACTCTACCCCTCCCTCTCTCCTGCACCCCTGCCCATCCCCAGGCAACTGCTGTTCACTTGATCAGATTTGTTTGCATTTTCTAGGATTCTATACTGATGAAATCATACAACATGTAATGTTTTGGTAAACTGGTTTCCCCACTTAACTCAACTCTCAGGAATTTTTTCAATAAGCACTTACTGCACACCTACTATGTACCAGACACTATATGGGCCACTGTGCGGGGCTTAAAAATAAAAGTAAGAGTAAAGCACAAAATAAAGTGAGCAACACCACAGGCAGGGAAAGAGACCAAGAGGGGCACTCTGCCAGAGGAGACAGGAGAAGATACCAGGCACTTCACACAGGGCGGGGCGTACCAGTCCTCCACACTCTGCCCCAGGGAGGCCGCAATTCACAAGCCATTCTTATTGTGCTCATCTACAAAGAAGCTTTCCTTTTCTTCACTAGTTTCGATATTTTACACCATCTCCAGGGGAAATCAATCCATGACAAATAAAATTACTCATCTGAATAATTAATAGTACCTGACATTTATACTACTCCCACCAAAAGTTAAAATTATATCTCTTATTACTCTGTAAGTAGTATCTGTAATTCTGACTGCTCCGTAGAAATCCATCACGCTTCCCAGAGTTCCAAAAACCAAACTGTATGCAACTACATTTGAAATAAAATTATATGTAGTAATTAACGGTTTAATGACAACCTCATCTTAATATTCGTCACTTAATTTTTTTAAAAATAAATTTAACTACTCAAAAGAAAGAGAAAAACTTCTGAGAAAAAGAAAAGTAAGCCATATAAAAGATCAAACACTAGGCAAACTATCAAGAATTTTTCATCACAGTATAGAGGACACCGAAAAGGAATGAATACCAGCGCCTTCCTTCCCTATGCCATGCACTGGGCACTTCTCATTCCTTATCTCAGGTAATGTCCCAAAAATTCCATGGGGTACTGTTATCCCTAAATTGAGGATGACAAAATGAGACTAAGAAGTTCAGTAACTGGTCCAGGTTGCAGAGTTATCAAAGAAATTTTAAGTTGAATACCTGGCATAGTATTTGGCACATAAATGTCAGTCCCTTCTGCTTTTCTCTACTCATCCATTCAAGTAATAGTTTCCGTAGACCAGCATAATCCAGGACCCCCCAGAAGTTCAGTAACTGGTCCAGGTTGCAGAGTTATCAAAGAAATTTTAAGTTGAATACCTGGCATAGTATTTGGCACATAAATGTCAGTCCCTTCTGCTTTTCTCTACTCATCCATTCAAGTAATAGTTTCCGTAGACCAGCATAATCCAGGACCCCCCACCCAACCCTTTTAAGGTCAGAACTGTTTTAATAATAATGCTGAAGACATCCACATCGTAATCCCTGGAACCTGTCCATATGTTACCTACATGCCGAAGGGGAAACTAAGGTTACAGGTGAATTACAGCTGCTTATCAGCTGACTTTAAAATACAGAATATGCTGGATTATCCAGGTGGATTCAATGGAACCACAAGCATCCTGAGGTGTGGAAAAGGAAGTCAGGAGATCAGAAAGACCAACCACCCATTGCTGCCTCTGCAAATGGAAGGGGCCATAAACCAAAGACCATGGGAAGCCTCTGGAAAGACGAGGAAACATTCCCCAGCGGACCACACGGAAAGGACACAGCCAGACCAACACCCTGGTTTTCCCCCAACAAGGCCCCTTCCAGACCGCTGACGCCCAGAACTATCAGATAACACATCTGTGTTGTTTTAACTCACTACACTTGTGGTTATTGGTTATAGGAGCAATAAGAATTTAACCCAGAGATGGTTGGCCTTTTTCACTCTTGTTCTCATCCATGTACAGTGGAGTTTTCCGGAGGCTGTATGATGTCTGATTCTGCAACAGAATGACGCAGAATCAGACCTGAGAAGCCAGCAGTCTTCCATTAATCCGGGCATCACAGAACTTTGCAAAAATGTCAAAGTTGTTCTGAAGTTCTTACAAAAAGTTTAGAAGTCTAGGCATTCTTCTGAAGTTCTTCTACTTTAGAAAATAGTCACTCTTCATCTCAGGCTCTGAGACGACTTTAAAGGGGGAAGCCCGCCCAGCTTCCAAGCGTTGGGCCGGAGCAGCAGGAATGCTTCCACTCCGCACAGAACAGGCTGGCTAATCACCCATCGGAACACAGGGGAGGCCAGGGATTAAGCTCAAAGATGCACACAGCATGCAGTACAGCAGGAGATAACAGACCACATGCAAATCAACCCATCCCTTTACATTATCGGTGTACAATGATTTCCTAGAATTCATCATTTCAGGACAAGAGTTCTCAGTCTTGGCACAACTGACGTTTGGGGCTGGTAATCTTTGCCGCAGGTGGCTGTGCTGTGCATTGTAGGATGTTTAGCAGCACCCCTGGCCTCCACCGGCTAGGGGCCAGCTGCCTTCTTTTCCCCCCCAAAAAGCCTCCAAACGTTGTCAAATGTCCCCCGAGGGAGCAAAATGCACACCCACTCCCCGACGCTGGTTGAGAACCATAGCTCTACAGGAAATTTTTGCGAGAGGTTATAAACCAATATTTCTTTTCCTAAAAATACAAAGAATGTTTTCTTTGAGCTAAATTTGATGTAGAGTACAGAAATACTACACTTCCAAATATCTAAAAAAAACAAACAAACAAAAAAAAAACCAACCTACAGTCATGTAAGAAGTTAACAGGGTTTATAGAAACATGCCATTTTTTTTGTAAATCTAAAATTGATCTAAAAAAATAAAGCTTGTAAAAAGTACTTTTTAAAAAGTAAAATGAAAATTAAAAGGATGGGAGAGAGAGAGTAAAAGAGAGTAAAATCCCTCTCTTCCCTGAGCAACTTCACTCCGGGAGCCCCTTCAAAGACAGGTCCCTGGACACGTTACTTGGGTTACTTGGATTAGAGCAAGAGTCTGGACGGCCAGAAGGAAATAATCAGGAAGTAAGAAAACACATTTCTTTTGTCTTCTTGTAAACTGAGACAAACAAACCAACCACTACAAGCTTTTGACCTCTCATCTCTACAGACCCTGTCCTTCGCAAGCATTTCCTGCATCCGGGGCAGTTATTTGCTCTGGTGTCAGAGCCCCTGGGGCCCACTGTTTATCTCCCCAAGCTGGACTGTCCCTTACCTGTTTACCAGTCTCCCCCTCTGGGCAACACTGGTCCGGTGCTTGCACAGGCAGGGGCTGGGACACTGTGGGCCCCTCCCTCTCAGACCCGTCCACCTGTGAATCCACAGCCTTCAAACCCA
Organism: Glossophaga mutica; assembly: GCA_039655065.1. NCBI lineage: Eukaryota > Metazoa > Chordata > Mammalia > Chiroptera > Phyllostomidae > Glossophaga > Glossophaga mutica. The sequence goes on along the minus strand of CM077304.1, from coordinate 14,212,555 downwards.
CTGCTAGGTGCTTAATAAATGCTCGGTGAATGACCAAAAGCGGGGCTCACACACTCGTACTGACTTCAGCCAAAGGGTGTAAGGGTGGTTCAGGCCCACACAGGGCAAAGAAGGAAATGTCAAATTGATGTCCCTGTGTTCTCAGGGGTGATGGAGGGACTGACCAAGTGCTAGGGTGTGAAGATGGGATGGGGCACGTGAGGACTGATTCACAAACCTGCAAAAAAGGTTTACACCTTATTTAGTGGCCTCATTCTACAAAGGAAGAAACCAAAACTCAAGAGATCAGATGGCTTGTTCAAGGGCCACACAGTTAGTTATGGCGCTGGCCCAGGTGAAAGAAACCTAGACTCCAGAGCTAAGTAACCCACCTCCCCCTCTTATTAAGTGTGTCTAAGACTGAAAGAGTTATTTAGTAACTGATAACAATAGCTAGTATCTACTGAGCATCTGGTGGGTGCCAAGCCCACGCTAAAAATCCTCAGATTATCCCCAGGTTACAGAGACAAACACTGAGGTCAGAGAGGAGAAGAACTTGCCACCAAGGTCACATGGCTAATCAATCTCAAAACCTCCCCCAAACTGTCACACACCAAAATTCCCCTGGGATTAACTGTCACACACCAAAGTTTACTGGCATGCACCCAAGTACAAGTAAAACCAGGGGACTCTTGAGCAAGAGCTGTGAAATGTATCAATACCCATATACTAGTTATGATAGTGTGCTACTTATTGTTTTGCAAAGTGTTACTATTGGGAGAAGCTGGGGTAAAAGGTATACCATATCTCCCTGTATTCATTCTTACAACTGTATATTATAAATACACAATTATCCCAATTAAGAGTTTCAATTTTTAAAAAGTCTTGCCTGCTCGAAAGCTGGGCTATGTGATCTATATTTCTTTCACCAAAAAATCTGCAATTTCTAATGTCTCCAAAGCCAGTCCTTTTTCTACCATACCACACAACCACTTCGAAAACCAATGCAAAATTAACTCTGAGCAAAGGAAAACCAAGAAACTAGCCCTGTTACACACCATTCTGCCTTGCTGGCCACTTCAAGTTCCCTCAGAAAAGTATCCTAATTGATTTTTTTCATTAAATTGACTTCTAGCCAAAAAGAAAAAAAAGGGGGGGGGGGTGTGATCCTACAAAATGTTCTTTCCCACCAAATAATCTCTTCTTATCTCTCTCTATGTGCCACATCTCCCTGTCACCCTGAAAAAATCTGTTTAAATTTTCCATTCTAAACCTTCCTTGAAAGAAGCAGCACCAAATCACTGGCCCTGTACACCACTGTCCAAATGATCAGCTACTACTGGAAGGCAGAGCAAAGCAGTAAATAAGACAGTGGGTTAGAGGCTGAGACAGATCCGTGGAGGTGTGACCGCGGCCAGGCTCCTGGAACCTGACTCCTGCCCTGGCCGGATGCTCAGCTGCTTAGAGCGTGGTCCGATGCGCCACAGTGGCGGTTCGACCCCCGGTCAGGTCCCTCTAGGTACAGGAAGAATTCAGGGAGACAATCTTTGTGCCTGGCACTAGTATTTACTCCGTCCTCTTTCTGTCTTTCCCCATTCCCCTTAGTAACAACCGAACCAAGCTAATCTTAAATTCATCAGGCCACAAAGTAGTCGCCTCCGGCAGCCCCCTCCTTGCTGAGGTTAGTAGATAGCCCAGAACACTGCGGACCTGCCTTCTCCCCTATTCCAACCGCAGCAAATCCCACCTACCCCCTAAAACAAAGACGGAAAATAGGTTAGCCTCCGGGCACTGCCACCTGCCCCGCAGCCCCGATGCAAAGTGATCCGCGGCTGGTCGGATTCGGGCCGTTCCTATTATTAGTGCTCCTTAATAACAGTATCTAACGGGGCGTGAGGGTGACCGTCTCCCGAGGGATGTCGGCGAACCCTCCGGGAGAGCCCAAAGCGCTTCTGATGCAGATTTCTAGCTAAAAATCCCACGAATTTATAAAACAGCTTTCCCGGCAACAGAAAGACAAGAGTTGTAAAGTTTCTGGAGGCGCATTTTTCCGCGTTTCCCCAAATCGCAGTGCAGACGCGATGTCGCCCGCGCTTGGGGGCGACCGGGGCGACCGGGGGTCAGGACTGGGATCCTGCGCGGGGCCGATGCACGCTTCCCGGCCGAGCGCCTGCGAGAGGACCTGGCGCCCCAGCCCAGCGGGGAGGGTCCCCCCCCCCCAGGTACAGCGGGCTCGGGGTCCGACGCACTCACCGTCCGTGCTCCTCTTCGCCTCCCGGTAACGCTCCCACAGGTAGCGCTTCATGTCCGGCGCGGTTCCAGGTGCTGTGCACAAGGGCCGTGCGGAGCCCGCACGCAGCGCTCCCCCGGCCGCAGTCCCGCGTCCGCTCCGCAGGGCCGCCGCCACCGCCCTGGCCCAGGCCCCACGGGCCACCACAGCCGCCGCCGCGGTGGCCATGCTTGCCTCCGCCCCGCCGCGCCGGGCACCGCGGGGCCGGAGCTCCGCCCGCACCCAGTCCTGCAGGCAGGCGGCTCCCTGCGTCTGAGCACGTGGCGGCGCGGCCCACCCCTTCAGCCGCGGTGGGGCGGAGCATGCCCGGGGGCGGGGCGGGGCATGCCCGGGGGCGGGGCGGGGCGGGGCCTGGGGCGCTCGGCCCGGGGCGGGAGAGGGGGCCGGAGTAGGGGCGGGGCCCCGGGGGCAGGGGCCACGCGCCGAGTTGGCTGCGGTCACCTCTTGGCCCTGCGGCGCACTGGAGTGGCGGTGCAATTGGGCGGACGCCGGGTCAGGCCGAGGCCACATGGAAAGGGATGACTCGCTGCTGGGCTGGGGCCACTAAACGTGACCCCTGCACCGACCGCGGAGCTCCGCAGCATTTTCCTCCCGCTCCTGTGCCCGTCCCCTCACTCTGGAGGTGACCTCTCTCCACATTAATGGCCTCTGAATTCTGGATCTCCCCTGGATCGCGAGACTGGGTCTGGGAGGTCCCCAGATCCCCAGCTTGGATCTTTTCAGTGCTGCCGGTGACGGGGCAGCTGGGCTGATGTGCTTGGAAGGCACCTCTCACTGCATAACCTAGAAGGCTAGCGCCCCTCAGGAGAAATCTGCCTAGCTGCGGAGGCCATTGGGACACTGCCACCCAGCTCCAGCCTGCACTCACCGACATGGTGCACTTGTCTTTTCTCAGCCCTGCTAGGCTGCCCCTGTTCTGTGCATTTGTGGTTCCACCAAAGTCAAATACACAGCAACTCCCACCATGCAACATTTCTGCATGTCTCAGCTCCTGCAGGGAAGACTGGTAAGGCCCACCGAGGACCTGACTGAGAGTCACCGAACTGGGAGGACTCCCGAACTTATTAGTTACTGTCGAGCAGAACTGGGTGAGGGGAATAACTCTCAAGCCTGGCACTCTGCCTAGGAGACCATACTGTCATCCAGGAAATAGGTGTGGAACAATTGAAGACAAATAGCACAAAGCTTTAGTGTAGGCTTTAGCTGTGGCCAGGACGGTTCAGGAGATGCTTCATGGAAAAGGGTGGCCTCTGGGTTAAACCGTGACAGATAATAACTACTACTTATTGAAGGGTACGCTGTGTGCACTCTCTCATGCAGTGATTCAGTAATCCTGAAAAGTAGGTGCATAACTTCTCCCATTTCATAAATAATGAAACTGAGGCTGAGAGAAGTGAAATAACTTTCCTAAGATTATGCAGCTGAGCTGATTCTTCCCTTTGGCTTCCTAATGTACGAGGTAGGATTTAGTTGGGTGTTTGGGAAGAAGGTAGCCAATAAGTAATCCTTAACAGTTAATGGGTAGTCTCAGACAAATCACTGATACAATAAGAGGCAATTAAAATGCTTAAAATATATATGATTTAAAGTCCATGGAGCCTGGTACTTTAAACTTTATGGTCTTGGTTTATTCTAATTTATATCTTTTCTTATTCATGTTTAATTAAAAAGTTTAGGTGATAGCAATTGTTTACATGAAAAATTAATTCATAAGTTCAAAATAGATAAACTATAACTATAAAACTAACACAAGTTAGAACTTCATAGCTTCACTATACTTTTAGAAATGGAACTCTGTGAGATCAGCATTCACATACATACCACAGAAATGTGAGCCACTTAAAAACTGTTCTTCTTAGCAAAAATCTGTTACAGTATTTTTAAGCAGCCAAAAATATACACATCTTATCAAAAATTTCTACATAAAGGCAAGTAGAAAAAATCTACAGACATGGAACAGCCTGTGATCATTTTAATTCTTTATTAGTATCCTTTGAGGTCCTCAACAAATATCTTTCAAACTGAGATCTCTGCCAAAAACACTTCTGAGGAATGGAACTGTAATCTGGCCTATGAAGAAGCCACTTTTTTGAGATGGCCTCCGTCATGAGTTCAGTGGGATTGTTTGTGCTAGGAGGCCATAGCAGGCGGTGCTGGTACATGGTGGTGACTTGCCCAGTTCCACTCTCCATGTCAGCTGACAAAATCCTTTGCCGAGAAAGCTTTACGACATCATCCACTGTACCCACAGACAAAATCTTAGAAAAATAATCTTTACTTTTCTCTGATGCTTCTTCTTCTGGGCCATTCCATATTTCAACAGTATTTGGTGTCTTCTGTGGGGTCTTTTCCTTGGCAGAAACAGAAATAATAGGTCTCAAGACCTTTTCCCTTTTCTGGAAGCAATTTTTGATGTATCTGAAATTGCGCCAGGTGCCAAGTCTGTGCTTTTAGCCCTCTGCAACTTATCTGCATTTGCACGCATTGCAGAGCTCACTGTATTAGGACTCTGGGCGCTGGGGTAGTTCAACCTCCGTAAGTGCTTCTGTAAAGAGGTGCCATTCCTAGAGTCCTCAGCATGTTGCCGGCTCATGCCTTGAGGCCAAAATCTCCTGCCCCGGATCCACGCAATTTCCCTTACAAGACTGCAAAAGGTCAGAAATTGTCAAGAGGTTATGCATAAGACGAGAATAACCAGAAGCATATTTCTTCTTGAGACACAGAAGGGGAATTCACTGCAGGATTCCATGGACTGATGAATGAGAAGAACCCAGGGAAGTCGCTCTTAAATCGAGTGACCTGTACAAATAGCCCAGGGCCTCAGTCATGACATGATGACAAGAGTCATTTATCAGTAACTGACCTGCTGGATACTTGAAAATAGGAATATTGGTATTTTTAAAAATTACTCCCGACTTCACACATTTAAGAGAGAAGGATAAAAAACATTTATCAACGGTGGCATTGGCACACCACCTTTCACAGTATTCCTGCCAATCACATTTAGCTTGAGTCTACTTACAAGGAAACAGACAGGTACAGATTGAAGGACACTGGAGCAGGGAGGGTAGGACAGAGCCTGACCTAGACTCTTCACAAGTGTCAGCATCACAAAAGCCAAAGCAAGCCCACTGAAATGCTCTAAAGGACACAGCCAAATGCAACCGAGGATCTTATATAGGGAAACACCTAGGGCACTTGGGGACATTTGAACACGGACTGCACGGGAGATAACAGTCCTAATAGCTAAGTTACCGGGGCTTGATCGCTGGTTGTCATAATGTAGGAGAATGCACTCGTTATACGCAGAAGGCACAGGCTGAAGTATCTAGAGATAAAAGTGTCCTATCTGCAGCTTCCAAATGGTTCAGATAAAACTATGGTTGTGTGTGTCTGCCTGTGTATGAAAGGCAGAGAATGCAAATGTGGCAAAAACGTTAACAATTGGTATGAATACAAGTGAACGTTATAGAGGTGTTCATTATACATCACCAGAGGCCACTGTTGATAATTTGATATAATTCTCTATAATGTGTTAAAAGTTAAAAAAGGTACATTTTACAATCTAATTTGCAAGTGGTACTCATTTATTCAATTTACCCATTTACAAGACTGCTTTTACGGGGCAGAATTTATACCAATGATCACAAACATAATGCAAGGCTGATGGGGCATTGATCTGAATATGTAATAGAGACTCCTGCATATTAAGGGCAAAAAACGCTGACCGATGACCCTGCCAGCATCCCTGTATTTATAACAATAAGAGCAAATTTATGTGAGTAATTACCATCCATCAGGCCTGTATTAACCTTGTACGGTATAAACTATCATCACCTGCCCTTTTTCTTTTTCCATTTACTCTTTTTACGAGGCCACACATTCACACATGGTTCAGAAATGAAAACGTATACAGATACAAAGTGACAAGTGTCTCTCCCATCTCAGTCCCCATCTGTGCAATCTTCTCCTAGAATGCGTGTCCTTCCAGAGAATCTGTGTGTGTCCAATGTCTTTTAAAGATGAGAAAACAAAGGATTTAAGTAACTTGCTCCAGTTGTTGGGAAAACAATCTGGGATCTGCCTCACCCCCAAGCCCCTGCTCTTGACTTCTACACTGCGCTGCCTCTTCCCCATGATCATCCTTCTGAGTATCAGCAGTGGCTCCTGCATGCAGAGATGTTCTGTTTCTGCAAGCTCTGCTTCTTGAGTCATAGCCCAGGTCACACATTGCCTGCAGCTTCTGCTGGAAATCTGATAGTTTCAGCTGTTGTCTCTACTGAGCAATCTGTGGCCATTTTTCTTCGTTTTGAATTATTGTCACGACTCCCCATGATGTTCTCAGCTGCCCCAATCTAGCTCAGCAGAATGCTGAGTTCCCCTGCTCAGGATGGCCACGTTGCATCGGCCTTAACAGGTAACAGTGAAGAAGAACAGAACCAGAAAGTTGCACATGGTGGCTGAGCAAGAACTCATTCCCAGAAATCCTCTAGACAGCGGTAACCAGATTCCACAGACTGTTCGTGGGGGGATTGAGGTTGTCACACGGATCAGCCTCTGGACACACCCTATTTCAGCCTCACGCCCCCTCGACTCTCCCTTGGTCACACACCTTACTTAGGTCCTCAGGATCTTTATGCTCATGCCCTATCCTGGATCAGTACCTACAGATTTGACTTCAGAACTTCCTTGAACACAGTCTGATTATTCTTTCTGGCATAAGCATAGTAGCTGCCAAGAAGGGACATCTTTGTCTCAGGCCCAACTCCAGTCCACTCTGTCCTCCCTCAGGGTCAGTACCAGCTGGGCAGCACTATCCAGCCTGCTTAGCCCTCCCGGCCCAGGGAAAAGGAAAGACCAATAAGAACCCATTTAACTTGGAGAGAGGCCACTGACCCTCCTCCCACTTCAAACCTTCACTGAGGATGTGTACACCGTTGGTTGTTTGGCAGACATCACCCCACTAAATCTTCGGAATAACCCACAGGCAGTCATTAGTATTCCCTTTGGCTGGTAAGAAAATTGAGACTCAGAGGGGTTATGTTCACAAGCCCAAAAAACAGCAGAACTACGATTCAAATCTAGGTCCCTAGGATCCAAGGTCCATAATTTCTAGAAGTCACTTTGGTTCCTTACATTTCCCAAAAAAAATACACCTAGGAAGGAACCGTCAGTTACTGTTTCCATTTTGTTATTTTCCATGGAGCCACACCCACTTTATTTTCAACCAAGTATGAACTGAGGGTGGGAATGCAGGAGAAGGCCCCGCTAACTTCCTTGAAAATTTATTCCCAAGTTTTAAATGGTGAGTTTTCCTAGTGTCCCCCTTTTTTCAGAACTAAATAAATAAAATGGTATCTTTATCATTTCCTCTGGAAAAAGAAAGCACCCTGATTCACCCTCCCTTGCCTTTATTCATGCTGATTCGTCTGGCCTGAAACGCCCCACCTCACCTTCCTCACCAGGCAAGCACCGGTCAGGACTCACGGCCAAGTCACTTTCTCTGGGGAGTCTTCCTGTGGCCTCTTCTGTGTGCTTCCCCACAGCCGCTCGCAATGTCGGTCATGGACATTGCTATGGACGTGGACAGCACATACCTCATTGGACCTTGGTTACCGCTCACGTGCTTATCTTCCCCAGGAAACCACAAACTCCGAAAGCCCACAAACATGGAAAGAGCATGGGATTTAGGTCAGAGGATGAAGTGTACTACTTGCTACCTTCGAGGTTTCAGAAAGCCACTTGGTCTTTCTGAGCCTCAACGATTCTAAGTCATAGGATTCTCTGCTCATCTGCACTTGGGTGGGTCATATGACATATCTGCTATTTCTTTGGCTTTAAAATTAGCTGAAGAATCACCTAGAGTCCCTTCCAGGTTTAAAAATTTTCCCAGTTTATGAGAGCTATTTGACTTATTCCTGCAACCAGGAGCATTTAGAAGTTTATAACCCATTGAAAAGGATTAAACGCACACAACAAGTGAAAAGGAAGCTCTGTTAACGTAAGCTGGATTGCTGGATTAACCAGGGCCCTCTACTTCCTCTGCAAACCACCTGATGCCCAAGGCACACCACATGCCTGCCACGGGCAGGCTCATCTCTACTCTGCTGACGTACCTCTGCTCCTAACCATTGGGCTCTAGCATGACCGAGAGTCAATTGGGTTTGTCAGTCTAATTCTGGTCATTGAATTAAGCATAGTACAAACTAATAACTTATAAGCATGAATGAAAGAGAATTGTTCTCTATGAAAAACAGACCGAATGCTTTGAAATTCCTTCAAATTATGAAAGAACAAGGCAACCATAAAAAACTGTCCACTTAAATGGGGAGAAAAAGGTAGCAATCTAGAAGGATCTTGCACGCACTGCATCACAATCGTCTAAGTTCTCACTCCACAGAAGCCAAAATTAGAAATTGTGGGGGATGCATTGTGGGGAAACTGTGAGAAAAATGACATCTAACACCAATCAGAGGACCCATTAAAAAAAGACTTTGATCCTAAATTTAAGATTGGGGTGGGGGGAGAATTGCATTTACATGTTTAAGTTAAAAGTACACTGCAAATGGTGTCTATATCACTTACCTGACTTTTTGGATGAAGAGACCTCCTGCTACAGAGAGGTCTCTGGCTGAGCAGAGCCTTTTAAAATCAAATGTGAAGAAAAGGACTGACTCACCCTAGTGAAGGTCACCCACTAGAGCTGTTGTTTAATTTCTTCCTTCGACAATGACTGAGAGGGTTGGCATTTCCTTCTTAAAACCACCCCCGGGGAGAGGGAAGTCACATAATGTTCATCTACCATACTTCATCCAAAATAAACAATTCAATACCGAACACTCAGCTTGACCTAATGGAATATGAAAACCCACATGTCTGTTTTTTTTTCCCCCTGCAATCATTTCTCAATAGGCAGATTTAAACCAGTTATCAGAGAAGGAGAATACTAAGATGGCTTTGTGTCAGAGGTAGCTTGGAACCTAAGTCACAAAAACCCTCTTTCAGAGTCAAGATTAGTACTAAAATCTCTAGAATTAAGTTTTATTAAGTTAAGATTTGTCCTTGAAGCTGAGATGTTGAGTTAAGATATATAAGATATGTAAGTTGAGATGGGATAAGCTGTAAAGGATCTATCAAACAGAAAGAGATTTCACTTTGCGTAAGTGCCTCACAAAACCGTGATCAGCAGAAATAAGATTTAGGATTGAACGCCCTCTATCAAATCCATCATTTTAACATGAGCTTACTATAATCTCACGCATAAAAATATGAGGATAATTAAAATCTGAGTGATCATTGCTGGAAACCCACTATTTTCATACCCCTTGGTGGATTACACTGTGTTCTGCATGTTCATCAGATGCAATAGTACAAGACTAAGGAAGGTGCCAAGACTTTTCAAGCTAGCAATTATCATCGTTAATCTATAATTCAAACTGAATTCTAAAAAATCAATTAAAGATTACTGTTTTCAATAGGTTAAAATACAATTTAGGCCATTTCTTTTGATGTTATTAGCCTGGAGCACAGCCAACATTTCTGTTGAATACCCAGGCCCACTGTATAAATACCCTGAAAGAACCTGTTCGCCCTCTCCCTCCCCGTTCCTGCATCGATGGGAGCACCATTCCTGATGCTTTTTGAAGATATAAAGAATAAATCTCAAGAACCCTGTTCGGTCTGTTTAAGAGGTCGAAATACTCACATTGCAAAGAAATAGAAAACGAGTGTCATAAAAGGGTCCTTCGAGCTCCTTCATAACTCTGAAGTCACAACACAATTTTAGTATATTTATTAAAAATTTCGTGTGATGACTCAAGATGTGTCTCTGTGGCCTGTGGATTACTTTCAGGTAAAGACAACTGAGACCCTTCAGGCTCAAGAGAAACTTCTATAGGGGACTCCCCCTTAACTACCTAGAAGAATATAAATTAGGAGCCTATCAAAGATAACCTTTCTGACCTATCCACAAGGCAGGCCTCTTGCCATCTTTGGCATCCTACAATGGCCTGCTGGTGCCTTGATCTGGGGCTTCCCAGCCTCTGAAACTATGAAAAGGAAGGTCCTGTTCAAGCCACCCAGGCTGTGGTGTTCTGTTAGAGCAGCCCTGCCAGACCGGGACACTTCCCTAATGAGGGAAGGTAAACAGGCAGCAAAAAAAAAGTTGAAAGTATGTGGAACAGTTGCTTGCTTCACAGATGATATCTTTTAAATAAGCAAAGTACACCAGTGAAACACCAGGAAGTCACCTGCTTCTAACAGGAACTAGATCAGAGCAATTACCTAATTTACAACTGGTATTGCTTAGGCCGATGCTCAGCTGCTTCCTGACGAGCGAAGAGTTGGCCAGAGTGATTGCATTTTCCTTTATTTTTACCACCGGTTTATCATATTCAATTGCTTTCTTCATTTGGCATCTAGAAAAGGAAAATATAATTAAAATTTTGCATTGAAGAAGCATTGTCATCATTCATTCATTCATTCATTCATTCGACAAACTTCAGGGTGCTGGTGCTAGCGCTGGTGGCAAATATGCGCAAGACTCATCCTTGTCCTCACCGAACTTCCTGATGTAGGAGGAGAGATTGGAGAGTGACACAGAGGACTGACCGCTCAGGAAGGGCATTGAGTGCCAACTAGGGTTTGGGACTTCAATATTGAAGAATTTCATTCAGAGAATGACACGATCTAAGTTGCACTTTAGGAAAGTCATCGGGGTGGACGTATGGAGGATGAACTGAGGCCGGGGAGGCTATAGGCAGGGAGGCCAGTTAGTCCAGAGGAAGAGGATGAGGGTCTGCGCCAATGCAGTGGCCACAGAGGTGAAAGGAGACCGGCTAAGGCTTGGCGTCACACTGAATGTCGTGGGCTGGGGCTGGGGCACGGGGCGCCCACGTGCGCAGCAGGGTGACCTGGTCAGGGCCGGAGCTCTCAGTCAGGCGGGCCTGGGAGTGACAGGGTTGGCAGGCACAGACTTCCGGTGCTAATCCCGCTCTACCACTTAAAAGCTGGGCGAGCATCTAAATCTCTTAAACCTCGGTTTTCTCATGTTCAGAATGAGGACCATTGAGTTGTTGTGATGCATGAATGAGAAAATGTATGGAATGTGTTTAGCGTAATGACTGATAATAAATATCCTTAAGACGGATCATTAAGAGGATGCCTGCGCTGGGTGAAGGAGAAGCAGCAGCATTTTGTCAGGAGAGGGGATGGATGCGTTCAGTCTTCACAATCTTGAACTCTGAAATGCCCAGATACTCTGGAATACCCCAATGGTGATATCCAACAGGCAGGTGGATGCGTGTGTGGGCAGCTGATGACAGAGGTCTGAGGAGAGAGACGAGAAGCCATCACCTCCTGGAAGGTTGGCTGAAGCCCAGGCATGGGTGAGGTTGAGGCGTTAAGGCTAAGACCAGCACAGAGTCCAGGAACGGAACCCAAGAGAACGCCGCCATTGGACACAAGTTGGGGAGAGAAAGAGGAAACCCACAAAAGAAACGGAGAAGCCCTAATCAGAGAAGATATCTATGGGGGGTGCACCTCAGAAACCAGGAGGGAGCTATCAACACCCAGACACTTCAGCAGGAGAGGACCAACAACATTGAAGTGCAAAGGGACGCCTTCAGGGTGTCCCCGATGACTTCCACAGGAGTGGACAAATGGAGGCGGGGAGGGCGGACGTCGAGTGACAGCAAATGAGAAGTGAGGAGGTGAAGGGGCCCCTCTGTGAAGAGGACACTGAGGAGAGAGTGGATACAAACTTGGAGTGGATGACAATCACTTCCCTGACAGTTCGTTCATTCTCCTCTGTCCTGTTCTATTTTTTTTTTCACTTTTAATTTTTAAATGGGAACTCATTTATCCATCCCTACCCATCCCATTCTGCAAGGCCCTCGGGATTCCTTGGATTGTTTCTGCAGCACGTGAAAGCTGTCTGGGGGGGCCCTCGCCACCAGGACATGAGTGACAGGTGGGTCCAGTCGCACAGCAAAGTATCTCCCAATCCGGACCCGTGCGGAGGATATACGGCCACCTGAGAACAACCTTCAACAAGGAAAAAGGCTTCTCGGTCGTTTCAGAGGGCGGACGGTTGGCAACGAGGCCTGGGGAGGAGGCATCCAAGCCTGACCCGGCCTGTGGCATGGAGGCCATCCTTGCGGAATGGCAGCACTGGTTACCGCCCGCGAGTCACGCCCCGCTGGCTCTGTCTTTGCGCTGGAGCAGCCAGGAGGTAGAGATGACTCAGTCAGTAAGCTACATGCTCGGATTTTTCATTTATGAGACAAGGGTTCTATTGTCAAGCTTTTTGTTTCTCTAAAGAAAGTCCTGTTCTCTGCTCACAGTGCTGCTCTTAAGAGAAACAAAAGGAGGCTCATGGGGTATCAAATGCCTAAAAAAGGTACCTGCTGGGGAGCAAAATAATACTGTGAGCCCGAGTGGTTGGCTCTTCTGGTACGTGCGTGCCAGGCATTCTGCTAAGCTCTTCCCACACAGCTCTTCACGATCAGCCTGCGAGGAAGGCACTGTTACCACTCTCTTTTTACTAAAGAGGAAACGGATGAGATACCAACATGTTAGCTACGTGCCCAGGTTCTTGCTGTTGCTAACTTGAACCCAGGCAACTGGACCCCAGAGCTCACCATCTCACTACTACTCTATCTCACCAGTAATTTTACCCCTAGATACGCCTTTCTTTGAACTCTTTTAAAGGTAAATACTCTTAGAAAGAACATTAAATATTAGAGATTACCAACAGCACATTCACTCTGGGAGCAAAAGCTGGAGGAGGTCAGTTTTCTGGTGAAAGGTAAGAGGAAAACTATCTCGAGAAAAGTGGAAAGCTCAAGAGAAAAGCAAAATAGAGAACAGAGAATAGAGAAGGGCAGGAGAGCAGCCACCAAGCAAACATTTTACAACTTCACAATTTAACTTGGCCCACCCCCGGCCTTCGGTCAGCTGAATCGGCTATGGAAGGGTATAAGCCCGGCCACAGGAAGGGCATGGTGTATATGTCTCTCTCCGGACGCACGCAGGATCTTCTCCCATACCACCCTGTCAAGAGAAGTGGTCAGACCTGGCAGATGCTAACCCTGGTTAGGTCCTGAGGAAAATTCCTACAACCCTCATTTAAACACAGAGGCTGACGAAGAGTTTCTCCTTGACCAAACTCGACTGAGGCTCTGCTGAGCTTTTTCTCAGCTGGCCCTCAACTTCCGACTTCCACGCTCATCTCTGCATTGTCCAGTTTGAGGAAGAAACCTGCTAAGTCAGTTTGGCCGTCCTTGCTCTCCGATCCTCATCAGACACCCAGCCGTGACGCTCACCCTCCTCCCCAGCCCATGTCTGAGCAGCCTGGCCTGCCTTCAGCAAGAACCCCGGCAGTCCCTTTAGCCAGGGTCCCCGTTCACCCCTGATGTTGCCTCTTCGTAATTTTCTACCCACTCACATCCCCACCCAACTTTTCCTTGTATGCAGAGCTGCATCCAGTTTCTCTCCCTCTCTGCAAAACCCTGTGACTGTGGGCCCTACACGTACCTATCATGAAGGGTTTGAAAAATGGCTGCCTTGCCTTTCTGGGACAAGTGTCATGGATAGTTTTGTCTCTACCGGCCTCGCATGGGGAGCTGAGGAAAGCCTCACACGTCACAAGAGAGCAAGACGACTTCCTGGCCAGCAGAGGTAGTGGGAAAGCATAGCCTGAGATAGTGCAGGCTGTGGCCTAGGTCTGGCAGAAGACAGACCAGCGGGCTGTGGCTGCCACAGACGAGGGGCTGAGGCTTATACAGAAGCTCAGAGTCAGTATGTCGTCCTGTGAACGGTGCTGGGAACCATTCATTGTGACATCAGGCTCCTTTGTACTTTTCCTGCTGCCGAAATCTCAGTGCAGTTCCTGGGCCAAGAGCTCCTTGCAAACACGTTATGGTCAGTGTCCTAACAAATCAGTTGGGACAGAACTCTCCGGCACAGTGAGTCTCTCTGAGACTGGAGCCAAAGAAGCAAAGCACCCCGATGGGTGTCCCCAAACCTCCCTGCCATTGGGCAGGTAGGTGTGGGGTGGGGGGAGATACACTTACTTGAAACATTTCATAAAAACTTACCTTTCATTATTTCTTAGTGGGAAAAATAGTAAATCTGCTAAAAATTCCATAATTTCTCCAACTAGCCTGTTTCCCCCCCCAAACAAACTTCTCCTGATATTTAAGCCATCTTGAAGTTTTGCTTCTGCAAGAGAACTGTTTCCAGCAGCAAATCTGAAAATAAAACACGCGTGTCACTTACTGGGCATGGTAAGCGTTGGCTACATTCACTGTGCTTCCGAAACTAGGTCTCACCAGCATCCCGGGTTTTGCATGGGAGGACACAAAACAGCAGAGCGCTTCCCAATAGCAGAGATGCCAGGCCTTCAAAGTGATTTGTCAGGAAACGTTAGTGCATCTTCATGAGAAACCAGAACGCTATTCCCAGCCTCAGCGACGCTGACATTTGGGGCCGGGTAATTTGTCGAGGGGGGCTGTCCCGCGCAGTGTAGGATGCTGAGCAGCATCCTCGGCCTCTGCCCATTAGATGCCAACAGCAGCCCCCAGTCACCCCACAAAATGTCTGCAGATGCTGGCAAAGCTCCCGTGGGGGGCAAGATTGCCCCTGGTTGACCCAGAGGCTGGAAGTACTTCAGTTTGGCATTTCTTACCCCAACCAGTGAGGCGGGGAATGGATTCACGAGCGTGAGTTTAGTACATCAATCATAACAATAAAAGCTAGTAGAGAAAACAAAAAATCTCAAGGAAAAAAGCACATGTGTACATCAGAACACCTTCGGGGTATCTCAAGGTGGCCTGGTCTTGGGGGTGGCCATCCAGCAGGCAGGACGGGTCGGCCACACATTCCACCACACGCTTTTCTTTCAGGTCCCCCTCGGGCGCTGGCCTGGCCAGGTGGTTCAAGACTCTGCCTGCAGGGAAGGGAATTTTGCGAAGGAGATGATACTTAATGTTTCCTTTTCCACACAAGAGATAAGAAGACAACAGGCAGGACATTTAATACCATTTCCTCATCACTGCCAACAGGTTTTTTTTCCCTTAATAAACCAGTGACTGACCCACGCAGCATGGGGCCTGGTTTCCACATGACATCTTTGTGTGCGCACAGCAGTTATTGGGCCAAAGCGCTAAGACAATAGATTGAAACCAAACTCTGAGTCTGTTTTGCAAAGGGACAAGTCGGAAATGGAGTGACAGATGTAGCCACACGCGTTGTCACTGTGATAAGGAGTCCCGCAGAGGGCGGCCAGTGAGATAAGAAACAAGACAACAAGCCAGCCTCGGGACAGCAGGCGAGTGACTCACTCAGCCCCACACACCCAGGCAGTAAACCACAGGCTCTGCCTAGACACATGCCACCAGGAGAAGCGCCCTCTGCAAAGGCCAGCATTTTGATCCTTTATTGAGAATTATATATTCTGACAGTAATACAGACTTCTGAAAAGTAACAAGTGTTTTCTTCTTTTTTATTATTATTTTTAAACATGTTTTTAATTTATTTTTCTTCTTCTTTTTTTAATCTTCACCTGAAGATATGTTTAGAGATAAGAAGGGAGAGAGAGAAATATCTATCAGTTGCCTCCTGTATATGCCCTGACTAGGAATTGAACCCGCAACCTTTTGGTGTATGGGATGACACTCCAACCAACGGAGCCACCGGCCAGGACAGAAAGTGTTTTCTAAGCTATGCTTTGTTAGGAAGAGAGAAAAACACTCTAAGGTTCCCAGAAGGTGCTGTTGCAGCATTACTAGTCATAAAGAAAAGCAGATTTAACTCTCCATGGGATGAATCCAGTCTTAATTACAGGACTACCATTACAGTCCTTCCAATTAAAGGACTACCACTACATTGCTAAGAAGCCTCTTTCCCGCCATCACCAGTACCTCGTTCATTAACCAGGGCCCACTGCTTCCCTCCCTTACCATCCATCCGGGGCCTCCTGCTTTGCACTTGGGCAGGGAGGGTCACCCACGTACCTGGTCTCCCTGTGTCCACTCTTACTCACCATGGAATCCGTTCTCCATACAGCAGCAAAAGTGATCTCAAAACACAAACCAGATGGCATGACGCACCCTGACTCACGGCGATGGCTTCCCCCAACACTGAGAACAAACTCCAAACGCTGAGACCAACTGGAGGCAGCAGAGAGTGTGCTGGGCCAGTTCTGAAGCTGAGCCAGCTTCTGCTCTCCCTCCAGGGATCCTGCCAGCCACCACTCGAACAGGCCAGGCTACCCTCCTGGGGAAGGAGGGACACGTGGCCCAGCCACCCTGTCACCTCAGCCAGACAGCCACCAGACATCTAAGTGGAGCCCACTCCGAACAGCCAGCCCAGCAGCCCTGCCAGCTGATCGCAGGTGCTTGCCGGAGCCCACCCTGGACTGGGGGAATCTCCCAGCCCCCCACAGGCCTGTGAACAATAATAAACAGCTGCTGTTTTGAGCTGCTGAGTTGTGAGTGGTTTTGATACAGCTATTTAAATCAAACATAAGTCTAGAGTCCTTTAGTTTAGTCGGACTGCCAGTCACAAGGTCAAAAATGTTTAATATCTCACCCACTGAACATTCTTTTTCTCTATCAGCGGTGCCACAGTGGCCTCCGGCATAAAATCCCGGGGCATAAGATAATGGCGTAACTGTGTGCAAGGCACCGTCCCGTGTGCTTCATAGTCTCCTGCGAACACTTCCAGTCTCAACACAACATGCTGTGCACACGCCATTTTTACCCCTCCCTCACACACAGGAAAACTGGGACCAAAACTGGGACCCACCCGGAAAGGTTAAGTCATGCGTCTAAAGGTGCAGAGCTAGGAAGCAGAGAGGTAGGATTTGAACCTAGAAAGGTTGGCTCGGAGGCAAATTCTGAATTTCCCGCTCACTGCTCAAAGCCTTCGTTCCTGAAGCTCATCACAGCAGCCTCTGACGTTCTAAAAGGGTGGCCTGCCACATGACGAGTGCTTTACGGTCAACCTTCACACATCCACCTACCTGCCAAAATAATCAGATGAACAAAGCCACACTTCATTCTCCTTCCTTTGTGGGTGAACCTAGCCTGGGAGTCTGGCTCTGGAACACAAGGTTACGCTTTCTGCACATACCCAACCAACCTTTTTGCTTCACCAAGTCCTGGTTGTCTTTTAAGTCGCTGGGCGGAAATTCCATCAGTCTCAACCCTGCTTTCTGGAGATACTGGAACCCTTCCTGAGTCAGCCCTCTCTCCAGACAGAGCTCTCCCAGGGCGGTCTGGACTTCGAGAAGCATGTCTGTCGTGCTCTGACTCTGCAGAAAATGAGGACACCATTCCTGAGGGCACACAGCATTAGACTGGCCGCCACACCCCCGCCCAAGAAAGGCTCCTTTCTTAATAAACTTGCAAAACACTGTATGCTTTATACCATTTTTCAGGGAAGTCTAAACATTTATGAAGTGTTGATAATAGGGAAGCATTTATTGGGAGACACTGCAAACTAAAAATAAATTTTGGAAAATGTTTTCACTGGTTGTGAGTGGTAATAAAATTTCTGAAGATAGTAATAACATGGCAACGTCTTGCAGATGTTAAAGTTCCCAGCAGTTTAAATGTTTAAAATTTATCATCATCCTTTCCATGCCCAGCTTCCCCTCTGGCTTTCCCCACTTCTGTTGGCCAGATTCAAATTCTCAGGGTTTGCTTGATTTATCCCGTGGCCATTGTCACAGCCAATCAGCCTGAATGGGGCAGAAGCCCCCATCACAGGGAGGCTGACATCTCCCAACTCATCAGCAGGCCACCATGATCCTTCCAACCCTGAGTTTCACTGCCCCTACCACCGAGAATACTAATCGGCAAGTCAAATGCAGTTGGAGCTAGTCAGCTTCCTCTCTACGAGGACATGCCTTATATTCTCCTCTTACTCCAGACCTTCTGCTTCCTGAGCCTGTGGGCTCCCTGCCCACAATCCACGCCCTGGGCTCCCAGCCCCGCGAGCAGTCAGTAAAGGTTTATTGACATTCACAGTGACTGCAAAGCACAGATTCCGTTTGCTTCCCAGGCTGCGGTCTGAAGTGGCCACCACTTTCTATGGAGCACTGACCAAACTAAGCTCCTGCCCGGCATGACCTCGATGGGTGTTCACAGAGACTTCTAGGAAACAGGGGTTATTCGTCCTCTGCTACAGTTTGGGGAAACTGAGGCTCAGTGAGGTTAAACAAATCACCCAAGCTCACATGGCTCACAAGTAGGAGAGCAGAGGTGCCCCACCCAGACCTGCCTAATGCCAAAGCTCTCTTCTGTGCCTTTTCTTACCAAGGGAACCTCTGACACAAAACCCTTCGGTTTTCCTGCTGCCTGGGGCACCTACTGTGAAATAGTAGCGGGGAGAGTAGTGAGACTGCTTTTGTAACAAACATACTATTTAAATCAGAGTTTCTCAGCACTGACATTTGGGGCAGGACACCTCTGGGCTGTGAGGGCTGCCCCATGTGTTGTAGGATGTTTAGCAGCAACCCCCACCTCTACCCACTAGATGCCAGCAGCAACCCCCACCAAGCTGTGACAACCAAAAACATCACCAGCACTGCCAGATATTCCTGGGGGACAAAACTGCTTCCCAGATGAAAACCACTGCATTAAAAATTTAAAATACCCTAGGCCGAAGAAAGTTTAAAAGTGGTATACAGAATGTATCCATCACAAATAGGAAGATCTGTACCCTCAAGCACGTATTTCTTTTCTATAGGACTTTATATATTTATTAGAGAAAGGGAAAGGGAGGGGGAAATCAATGGAGAGAAACATCAATGTGTGAGAGAACTTGCAGGCCCCACACCGGGGACCTGGCCCACAATCCAGGCAGGTGCCCTGATGGGGAATCAAACCAGTGACCTAGCAGTTCTCAGGCCAGTGCTCAGTCCACTGAGCCACACCAGCCAGGGCCTCAAGCTTATATTTCAAAGAATCTGTGATTGCCCAAAATAGTTTTAGAACTTCTCTTCTGGTAGTTCTGCAGAGCCTAAAGAACATTCTTATAATAGTCTCAATGGTGGCTAGTCTCAAAGACCCGTTTCAAAACTGTTTTGAGAATGGGATCATAGACTGATGCCTCCGGAAGGAGTGCTCTGCAGTGGGAAATCCTCTTTGCATGCCCGAGCTCCGGCACGCCCCTGTGAAGCCGGCCTGATCCCTTCGTGGACAACGTACTCCGCACGCTGTGCTCCATCACTGATGTCAGTGTCGGCAGGGACTTCCAGCGAGACGGGGAGCTCCACGCTGGCAGGCACTGTGCCTGCCTGGCTCATGGCTCTCTCCCCACCTCCCGGCACAGTGCTCGGCCTAGGGAAGCCCCTCCGTGAATGTCAGATGAGTGAAGGACTGGGTGAATGACGCCACAGTCAGACACTCACTGATTACCTAACAAAATGACTAGTGCTTTCCAGACACAAACATGTCAGTGATGAGAACCTGGACCTCATGGGAGAAAAATCACCTGGTATGGGGGAAAGCCCACAATCATAATAAGACACCAGAGAATCACTGGGCTCTACTCTCTGAAAGATGCAAGAGGGGTCAAAATAGCTGAAATCAAACTCTTATTATGTATAGCCTGGGCTTCAATTACTCTATAACCCATAGACAGTAATAACAAAATAGCTACCAGTTCTTAACACCTCACTATGTGCCACACATTGTGCAAAGTGCTTTGAGCACTGTCTCCATCAACCTGGTAACAGCCCCAGGAGACAAGCAACAGAATCCTCAACACTGAGAACTCCCTGAGTCAGAGGTGAGCATCCTTGCCAAGGTCCCACGGCACTGCACACCACAGAGCCTCAAATCTGGGTCAGTCTGCAAACAGCCCACGCTCTGTTCACTGTTCCACGCTTCCTTCTAAGGACACAAAGTATTTGCACATTCAAATTGGCTCATTGATACATTTATCACACTTCTTAAGCGTCCAAATGTTGTAATATGCCAGAGAGGATACCAAAATTGGTAGATGAGAATGGTCTCTGCCATAACAGAACTTGCAAAGTTGACTCTTATAAATCTGGTTAGCTAGAATTCCTTCTGTAGAGCTGTGTGTTGGTGGGATTGGAGGCAGTCTTTTATGAAAACCTGAAAGTATATGCTTTAAAATAAAGACAGCTTTGTCTTGGATGATACTAACTTTGGTCCACAAATAATACTGAAATCAGTAAAAATTTATATTTTTCTTAAAGGGCAGTTAAATGTCATCCAAAGCATGGCTAATAGTTATATGAGTGAAACTTTCACTGTGTTCAACGGAGCCAAAAGTTCATATTTCTGAAAAAGTAAATCAATATAGACAAGATAATCAATCTTCCCCAACACTTTATGAAAAGTGTGACCATGTCTGCAACCAATCTTTTAATTCACTTCAGTCCACTACTCAGTTTCCCCTTTTCTTTATGAACATTCCTCCCCCCACAAATGATGCCTATTACTAGGCATTCATTCTATATCCACTCGCATCTATTTACTGCTACTTGTCATTAATATGCAGTTTGGGGCATGGATTAAAATCATTGCTTCTTCATTAATGAACATAATTAATTGATTTCTCCATTTGTGGACTACATTGAAAAGGAACACAGGTAAATGATATCTAAAAATATCTAACAAAATAATAAAAGGAAACCTGGCTGGTGTAGCTCAGTGGATTGAGCGCGGGCCTGCGAACCAGAGGATCGCGGTTCGATTCCCAGTCAGGGCACATGCCTGGGTCGCAGGCCAGTTCCCAGCATGGGACACACAAGAGGCAACCACACATTGATGTTTCTCTCCCTCTCCCTTTCTCCTTCCCTTCCCCTCTAAAGATAAATAAATAAAAATCTTTAAAAAAATAATAATAAAAGGAATAATGCTTGAAGGATTTAGTGAAATAAGCCAGTCAGTGAAAGATAAACACCCTATGATCTCACTTATAAGTTCAATCTAGTGAACAAAATAAACTAACAAGCAAAATAGAACTGGAGGCATGGGAACAAGGATGGACTGATAGCTATAAGAGGGGAGGAGGAGGTGGGGCTGGTTGAAAGAAGGGGAAGAGATGAGTCAAAGAACATAGATGCATGACCTATGGACAAGGACAACCGTGTGGGCATTGGCTGTGGGAGAGGGGGGCGGGATGGGTGGAGGGGGGCAAAGGGGAAACAATTCAGACAACTATAATAGCTTAAACAATAAAATATCTAAATTATTTTTAAATCTACCTAAGAGGTTCCCCTTCAAAAATAAAATAAAATAAAATAAAATAAAAGTATTTCCCACATCACCTGCACTAACAAGTTCTCAACACTCAAGAACAACTCTTCTGCTTCTTTGGTCTTGCCCATCCGCTTCAAAACTCTCGCAATAAAGAAGATTAGTCAGCACTTGTCTGTGGCAGTGGCCTCCAGAGGCCTACATTCCAGCACTGGAATAGAAGGAAAGGCAAATTGTCCTAAATCACATTGGGAAAGAACAAAGAATCCCTGTCACTGACTCTTGGTACAGGAATTAAATATATTATCCATAGTTTAGTGTTTCTCTCTCAAGGGATCAGCATTTTGCTTTTATTAAGGCTTACATATATTCCCAATCATTTTAAACAATGACATGAAAATTAACTCTATGGTTTTAAATCACCTTGGTATGTAAATTTTGAAAACCAAAGGGTCAAAGAAGAGTATTTCTATAGCTCAATCTGCAAATTGCTGTAATTTGTATTTGGGGGTGCTTTTCAAGCAAGAAGAAAAAAGGTGTTTCAATATCTTACACAATTCTGCCCTCTGTTGCAACTATCTTGAATTATTCTTTAATTGTTCTTTCTTTAACAGAAAGCACCGAATGTTAAAAGAACAAAATAAGGACATACTTTGTACGCATGTGTGTGTGGTTATATCTTACTATGCACAAATGAAAATATATAGAATTTTTGAACCTGAAGACCCAGTTAAATACATGGTAGTTCAAAGTCATCATTTTCAGAATTTCTCTTTCCAAATGTCCCAGTAGCTGAACTTCTACATTTGCCCATCTGTTACATTTCAAATTACTGTGCCCAATACGTTTGATACCACGATGCTCCTTGTTCCACATTCGCTCCTCTGCACGGGCTGCAGGCCACCCAAACCTGAGTGCCCTCCAGCTTTCTTCCTGCCAACTTTTCCATGGACCATCGTCCATACACGGAGTAAATATTTACTGAGCATCCATGTGGGAGACGGCATTCTAGATCCATCAGCACAGCGGATGAGGTTGCAGCCCTCAGCCTGCAGGGAGGCTGGGAGGCTTTGAACCACAGCTACAGAGCCTCAGGCTGGAGAGCAAAAAAACAAAATCAGAGACCAGGGAGAGAGAACGCTGAGGGTCCAAGATGTCTGTCCACAGTGGCTGTCCAAGCAAAGGGGCCCGAGGTGGGTCTGAGAACTGAGGGGTTAAGTCAAGCGACAGGGCACCTCGGAACTCTAAGCAGCTGCTCAGAGCAGACAGACAGGGATGGTCTAGACAAACAGCCAAGGAACGGGCTCCTGCCCGAGGCAGGGCTTTTGAACATTCCAGAAGGATTGTCGGGTCCAGATTCCCGTGAAGGGCTCAGGTGGGACTGGACACTGCCCACCGCTATGCCTAATACTCAACTCGACATTTCATGGGCTCCAAGAAATTTCCATTCCCGAGCCCCGCTTCTCATTGGCCACATCCTCACCTTCACTCACTTGGCGCCAGCACAGAGTTGCGGTAGATGAGAAAGTAATTTTTCTTGTCATAAAACTAGTATGTGCACATTATACAAAATTGAAAAATATAGAAAAGTACAAAGAGAAATTGAAATCTCTCATAATTGCATCATTCAAAGATAATCTCTGATAACCTACAGCCGTAGGTATTTCTGATCTATTGTGTGTACTCACACTCATTGTTTTAAGTTAAAATTGGAATGTGGTGATTGCAGCCAGGAGAAAGGTGTAAGGGGGCTAAATGGTAATGGAAAAGAATACAAGAAAAAAAAAATTAATTAAAAAATTTTCAGTCCTCAAAAATTAATTAATTAACTAATCAAAGTTGGGATCATCCTATACATAATGTTCTGTGCCTGCTTTTTCACGTCCATGTTCAACAACTCCGATATGTCCGTACCGTGTTGGATGGTGAATAGATATTGAACGCAATATGCTGGGGACCCTGGCCTGGGCGCCAGATGTGGGGGGGCTCCGCCCGCAGAGCCCCATCCCTCCGTCACGGATGAAAGTAAAAACTACCAAGACATCTTGTGCTTGGGGAGGAAAGGGGTCAAACTCTCAGAGGAGAAAGACCCAGAGCCCCATCCTCACTAGGCTTTTATTGGGCTCCAATACACCGGAATACAAGTTTAACATGTCAAAGAAATCTGAGGGCTTAATCGGAGCCAGTGTTTGTCAGGAAGGGGGGTTGCCAGACTTTGGGAGACATGCTCATTTCCTTCTGGGACACTTGTCACCTCAGGAAGAGCACTCTTAGCAAAGCAGGTTTCACAGGACTTTAGGAATTCTTTCTTATGCCAATCACCCAAGGAGCCGTCCTGGCCAGGACAGGGCTGCACTGCTCACCCCCACAGTTTCAGGCTTTAAGGCAATTAGGAAGCAGGAGACATCTCCCAGATGGAAATGAGGACTCGGGCTATGTCAGAATAGCCGGGGGGCGAGGGTCCATCACATCCTCTTTGCTGCAACCCCCCGAGTCCTTCCATGAGGCCTCCCAAGTGGTCGCGTCTGGCTTAGGTTGCCCCTCCCATGAGGAGTCGTACCCGTCATTGACTGCCAACCAAGCTATGGGGCCAGAGATGGGTAAGGCAGAAGCAGTGCTCCTGCCAGGGAGATAAGCTTTGTCTCCTTAATAGGTCACATCCTTGTGACAGAACAGACCCAGATGAAGTGGGTCCCTTGGGCTCTTACACAGCCCACCATGGGGTGAGGGTTACAACTCCTGAAACCAGGCTGAACGGTCCGCAACAGCAATACTCATGGTTCCTGTCCTCGTGTAGCTTCTAAGCCATTGGAAAGCATATTGTAAATATTTCTGCACATCCTTAAAATTTGTTTGAGGACACACATACTCATGACTGGACTGTATTCCATTTTACAGACTACCATTGGCCAACTCTTCCGTGTTACAGAGTGTCACCTGGTGAGCCTTCCTGGCGGAAATCTTTTTAAACCTCCCTATTTTCTTAGAGCAGCTGTTAGGAATTTAATAACCCACAGGATATTAATCTTTTTAAGACTTTAAGTATGTGTTGCCAAAATGTCCCCAGAATGATTGTGCCAATATAAACTCTTCTTATAGCATGAAACAGTGCCTATTTCCTCACACCTTTACCAATATTATTATTATTTTTCAAACTTCATCATACAAAACATCATTGTCAGTTTGGTAACTGAAAAAATATCACCTTGTCTTAATTGGCATTTGAAACAGAATATTATATTCATTAACAATTTATGCTCTTCATCAACTCTAAGTACCAGCAAGTGCAAATTTATCCCTATTTCAGAAATGTTAAGTTTTGAGAAAGCCTGCTTCTTAAAACTAGTGAAATCTGGTATTCATTCTTCATATACAAATATAAATAAACAAGAATAAAGATCATCTATTTTATACATTAAAAAATAATAAAGATGTTCAATGTTATTTGTCATTACAGAATTGCAAATTAAAACAACTATAACATACCACTATACACCTACTGGAATGGCTCAAATTTTAAAAACTGACAACATCAAATGCTAATGAGAATGTAGAACAACACTAACTCTTACTCATTGTTGGTAGGGATGCAAAATGGTAAAGCCACTTTAAAAGATAGTTTGGCAGTTTCCTATAAAGCTAAACATTGTTTTACTGCATGATCCAGCAATCATGCTCCTAGGTATTTACCCAACTGATTTAAAAACGTATTTACATATACAAATTTACATGCAAGTATGTACAGCAGTGTTATTCATAATCAGCAAACGCTAGAAGCAACCAAAAAGTCCTCCAGTAAGTGAATAGATAGACAAACTGTGGTGTATTCAAACAACAGATTATTATTCAGTGATATGAAGAAATGAGATACCAGGCCATGAGAAAACACAGAAGAACCTTAAGTGCATATCAGTCAGCTGCACAACTGTATACAGCAGTCCTGCCAGCTCAGAGAAGGGCAGTGGTGGTGAAGGTGAACAAATCTGAGAAGCGTTTAGGAAGTAGAAAATGTCAGGGTTCAGTGGTAAAATGGATTTGGGGAAAATGTCAAGGATTACGCCACAGTGGTAAATTGAGAGACAGTCCCTGGAAGAGCCCCTGAGTTTGGAAAGATGTGGGCCAGTTCAGTCTTGCACACATTGGGTCTGGGGAGCTCTGGAGATATTATCCAAGCGGAGGGTTAAATAGGCAGTTGGATATATGGTTCTGGGGGTCAGTGGGTCAAGTGTGGCTAAAGAAATTGATGTGAGAGTCACATGCACGCAGACAAGGACTGAGACCACAGACATAGACAGTTTGCTTACCACGAACTTAAAGCACTAGAGGAGGAGAGCCTTAAGGGACTGACACTTAGCCAGGTGGAAGAGAAAGAACTAACAAAAGAGACGGATAAGGAGCAGTCAGAGAGACGGAAAACACTCCCAGGGAAGGTGTGTGAGCAAAGCCGAGAGACCAGACTGTGTGGAAGAGGAGGGCGCGGCCAGTAAATGGCCATTGACGTTGAGGAGTAAAGTCAGACACGGACTGTCCTTTGGGCGGCCTGTTCATGACCTTGCCTGTTTTCATTGACGGGTTTGTCATTTTCTTCATGATTTTAAGAGCATTTTATATACTAAAAATATTAATCATCTGTCAGTTATGCATATGACAAATATTTTCCCAGTTACTCACTCGCCTTTTAATTGTTTTTTGGTTTTCTCAGAATTTTTTTATTTCATTTTGTTTTGTTTTACATATAAAAATTTCATGCATTTATTTAGACAATTATCTTCTTCACAATTTACTCTCTTACTTTCTTACTTAGGCTCATCTACATTTTCTTCTTGTACATTTGTAGATAAAATTTTATTTTCCTATATTTAATTCAAATACTTCTGGAAGTTATTTTGATACAATGTTTTAGGTAACTTTTCACCAAATAGTGGACCATTATTCCAGTGCTCCTTTTCCCATAATCCATCTAATTTGAAATGCTTCTATCACTTACTAATTTCATATATCTATAGCTGAGTTTGTGCCTGAGCTTTCTATTTGGTTCTACAGAGCTGTCTGCTTTTGTTACCAGTAGTATTTTTTAAATTATTATAGCTTCATAATAGGTTTAAGTAATTTGATATTCAAATTGCCCTCATTAGATTGTTATTCTCACATTCTTTTCTCTAAGAACATTAGAATCATTTTGAAAATTTAGAAATGCTTGAACCCCATTGGGGTATCCATTAGAATTGTCTTCTGTCTTTAAATCAATTGGGGAAGAATAGATAGCTCGACAACACTGAACTGCTCCACCCAAGAATATCTTACATGTCTCTACATACTAAGAGCTTATCTTCTGTACCTCTTTTTCTTTATTTTTTAAATGTCTATTGACTTGAGGGAGAGAGAGAGCTTGGTGTGAGAGAGAAACATCAGTCGGTTGCCTCCCAAGCATGCCCTGGCAACCTGGCCACGTGCCCTGACTGGGAATCGAACCCCTGTTGCGGACCGTTCAGCCTGGTTTCAGGAGTTGTAACCCTCACCCCATGGTGGGCTGTATAAGAGCCCAAGGGACCCACTTCATCTGGGGTCTGTTCTGTCACAAAGACGTGACCTACTAAGGAGACAAAGCTTATCTCCCTGGCAGGAGCACCGCTTTTGCCTCATCCATCTCTGGCCCCAGTGCTTGGTTGGCAGTCAATGACGGGTAAGACTCCTCATGGGAGGGGCAACCTAAGTCAGATGCAACCACTTGGGAGGCCGCATGGAAGGACCCGGGGGGTTGCAGCAAAGAGGATGTGATGGACCCTCGCCCCCCGCCCACCCAGCTATTCTGACATAGCCCGAGTCCTCATTTCCATCTGGGAGATGTCTCCTGCTTCCTAGTAGGCTTAAAGCCTGAAACTGTGGGGGTGAGCGGTGCAGCCCTGTGCTGGCCAGGACGGCTCCCTGGGTGATCCGGACATAAGAAAGAATTCCTAAAGTCCTGTGAAATCTGCTTTGCTAAGAGTGCTCTTCCTGAGGTGACAAGTGTCCCAGGAGGAAATGAGCATGTCTCCCAAAGTTTGGCAACCCCCCTTCCTGACAAACACTGGCTCCGATTAAGCCCTCAGATTTCTTTGAAATGTCAAACCTGTATTCTGGTGTATTTGAGCCCAATAAAAGCCTAGTGAGGATGGGGCTCTGGGTCATTCTCCTCTGAGAGTTTGACCCCTTTCCTCCCCAAGCAGAAGATGTCTTGGTAGTTTTTACTTTCATCCGTGACGGAGGGATGGGGCTCTGCGGTTGGAGCCCCCCCACATCTGGCACCCAGGACAGGGTCCCCCGCAAACCCCCAGCCTTCTGGTGCACTGGATGATGCTCCATCAGACTGAGCCACACTGACAAGGGCCATTTTCTGTACTTCTGAAAATTATAAAAATACAAGATCCTGCACATTCGTGTTAAGTTTATTCTTAGATATTTCATATTTTCTGTGGCCACTGTAGGTTATATCTTTTGTTCTTTTCATTTTTCTGTAGAGCTATTTTAAAAATTCTTTAATAAACCACTTTGTCCTATCCACCCAAAACACTTAGAGGTTTCTGAAGGTACCAAGGGCAAAGCTTCATACATTAGTCTCAGAAAGCTTCAACTGTCCCATTACTGCAACCTTCTGACAAGACCCTGCAATGTAACGCATTTACCCTTTGCCCTAACAAGAAAGTCTGCCCCTTAAAGACAAGATGCTTCTCCTTACCCCACCACATCTGCCACCTGCAGGGAAGCCAGCCCTCTGTCAAGATGGAGCCACCCTGGGGACCCATCCTTCTGCCACATCTGCTCTTATTCTGTCTCTTCTCATTTTCAACAGTGTCCAAAAAGCGTGACTGCAGCCAGAAATGGGTTTTCTTCACTTTTATCTGACCCGGGGCTCCAGCCAAAAAGAAGAGCATCAGATAACCTATAAAAGCTCATTCAACCACAGAAGTTGTCCTCTAGGCTCAAGGACTTCTCTACTGGTCATCAGGCAGAGATGCTGCTGGCAAAGAGGGGCAAGCTCAGGAGCCAACAAACACCTGGGGAGAAGAGAGTTCACGTTCCAGACTGCCTCTTTCTAAGACATTAGGCCGCTTGTTCTCCTTGCAACCAGGAGGGGGAGCCAAAGCACACACTTGCAGGAGAGAAACAGGCTGGGCATCCTGGACCAACAGCCTCAGCAGCCCGAGCTACAAAGGACGCTCATCCGCTCCACAATCCAAGTAAACAGACCTGGCACCCTTGGAAACTCTCACTGTCTTCCAGAAGCAGGCAGAGGACAAAAATGTAAGTAGCCTATATTCCTTTCAGAAAAAAATATTCCTTTCAGAAAAGGCCCTTCCTTTGAAGGCCACAGACTAAGCCTTGAAAAGGGAATTCAGACTCATCTGTGGGGAGGGAGGCTATGTATTTGGGAGGATGCTCCTGCTGTCCCCGAGAACCAGGGCTCTCTTTCTACTTTGACGTGTGCCTGCCTGAAAGCGCCTCTTCCCCCAGCAGCGAGATCTGGCCCTTTCCTCCTCAAGCCTCTTCCCGCTGGTGGCTTTGGGGAGAAGAATTTGTCCTGTATCCACTTCCCCGCAGGCCAGTCCTGCTTCCAGTGATGCCTGGCTCTAACTGTGCTGTCCACCCTAAACTCCTGCTCACACCAAAGCCCTTGTCCTACCTGGGCTTGGGCACTGACCTCCTGGGGCTGCTGACTCTCTCCTCTTGGATGCACACTGCCTTAAATGTGGAATGACCAGATTCTTCCTCTTGCCCCCAAACATTTATAACAGGCTTTTACTAAAAATGAGGGATATCGGAGGAGTGTTTCAACCCAGCACAGAGAACAAAATCATTTTTAAAAGTATTGGATAATGTAATGCCTTTAATTGACATCGACCCTTACTTTTGGAATTCCTGACTCGTTAGTCTAGTCATTGACTCTTAGGAAGAAAACCAATGACTAATTAATTAGTCGACGCCGACCCCCCACTCCTCTTCCCTCTCCTGGCCTCGGTTCCCGCTCCATGTGTGTATCCCTGGCCCGGCTTTCGCTGCGCCTGAGAATGGCTGCTCCCCACATCCTACTCCCACTCCAGACTCAACCCGGCTTCTGTCCTCTAAACCTACTTCTCTGGGAGTGTTTGCTACTGGGGTTGATGGAGGCATCACCTAGCCAGTCACTCCAGTCGGACCCGTGGGAGTCATCTTTGCCTCCCCCACCTCCTGTACCTGCCTGATGACCAAAGCTGTGGATTCTAGGTCCAAACTGTCCTCTGCGTCCCCAGTGCCGCCTCCTCATCTAAGCCAGCATTGCCTCTCACCCGCTCTTCCATTTCATTCTTCACACCACACCCAGAGTGAACTTTGAAGACCGACCCTGGCACCAGCGTGCTTAAATCCCCAGTGGCTTCGCACTGCTCTCGGGGTCAGGGCCGATGCCGGAGCACGACCCTCCGCACTTGGGCTGCTGCAGCCTCTCCAGCTTCCCTTGCATCCCTACGGCGCTTGTTCAGTTCTGCAGATGCACTATTCTCCCTCTCGACTCTGGGTCTTCATCTGCGCTGTTCCCTCTGCTCTTTATCCAGTGAGTTCTCACCCACCCTCCCAGTGCCAGATGAAACGTCCCTTCTTTGGGACAACATCCACTGTCCTACGACCAGGCCACGCCCCCTGCCCTAGGCTCCATGCACTGGGTACCACGCCTCTCAGGCTGAATTGCTCCGCCTCTAAGGCCGAATTGCTCCGGGGTGTCTGTCTTCCACACTCCGCCGTGAGCTCCATCCAGGGAGGCCGGAGCCCTGAGTGTCTGTCTCACCCGTTGCTGTACCCCCGGCATCCATCCCCTTGGTCGGCACAAGGCAGGCACTCGGTACATTCCGTCGAATTAATTCGGAGGAATGAGAGCACTTGCGCAGGCTTCTCCATTACAAAGGCAGGCAGGGGTGAACTGGCAAGCAATTCCCGAGATTGCAGACTATAAAACAGGGTTTCTCTCGAACCTCTTTGAAAGGGTATTCCCGTTAAGGGCCTTACCTGCAGCGGCACCCCAGCAGGGCAGATGGGTTCAGGGCTATGCGTGGCTATACAACCAGGGGAGAAACAAAAAACGTTTGAGGAGGCCCAGACAACCAGCCACTGTGGTCTGGTCTCCCTCCTGGGGAGATCATATAGGGTTCCTTCTGTACTTAAACCTTGTTCCACCTAATTGAATACCGTATTTTTCAGACTATAAGACACACCTGTTTTGGGGGGGGGGGGTTGTTTTTTTGCTTCAAACTTTTTTCCCCTATTTCCCTCCTCTAAAACCTAGGGGCATCAGGGGTCCACACCATAAGATGCACCTAGGTTTCAGAGGAGGAAAATAGGGGGAAGACTTTGAAGCAAAAAATGTGCTAAAAAAAGTGCATCTTACAGTCTGAAAAATACATTTTCTATTGCTTTGGTGACAAGTATTTGGCCTTGTGACTCCTACTTTCGGCAACCCAAAAGGAAGAAAAGTGAACCTATACAGTCCCGGGGGTACCTCAGGGAGCTCCCCCGCAACTGGCCGAGGGCTGACTCTGCCAGCAGGGAGGCAGGAAAGCCAGGAAGGTGGACCTCGCTGTGCAGAGCGACTTGATCACAGCCTCGTGTTATGAAGATGATCAGAGGGAGGAAATGGGGGGACCTGGTGGGCGTGAGAGATGAACGCGACAGACTTCCCGGAGGTAAAACCACAGGACTCGGTGGTGACCGAGCCTGCACGATGAGGTAGAGGGAGGTGTCGAAGGCGATGACAGAGGCCAGGACTTCTGCTGAGGAGCCCCTGCGGTCCAGAGTAACACAAAGACTCACCAGCAGCATCTTAGATGAGTGTCACGCAGCAGCAGGCAACCGCTTCCACTTTCAGGAGGACAGCCCTACGGGTATCTGCAGCCTAGGTCAAGGGGATGCACTCTGAACTCACCTACATCCAAAAAATCCTCACACACTGAAATGCTAAGTGATTTCTTCCTGCTTTCAACCCCCAGCCCCATCCCTTCCATCGCCATGACAACCACGTTATGACAAGCAGTTGAGGCAGTGTCGGGAAGGATTTTTGCCCCCACCTTGGAAATCTCATCTTCCTCTGGTTAGCTGCCAGCTTCCTCCGCCTACAGAACACCCCCGCCCCGCCCTGTCTCTCAGCCCCACCTCCTTCCCCCACCCTCAGTCCCTAAGCACTGCCAACCAACCGTGCAAGCTGCACTTGGGTCCTTCCACATGGAGGATCAGTGGAGCAGACAAATTCCAAAATTTCCTAAGTCATAACTGGGAATAAGAATAAAGGTAAAGGCTGCCTGTTTAAGGACCAAGACAGACGGAGGCATGTTGAGCCCAGATCTGTTCCTCACTATCTGGGAAGACCTCGGGCAACTCACCTCACTTCTCTGAGCCTCAGTTTCCTCCATTTCAATCAAAATACCACAGTGACGGTGTTATAGAGGTTTTACGAGAATTAAACAAAATAACATGTAAACAGTAGTTAACTTAGAGTTGGACACGTGGCAGACGCTCAACATCTGCTGTTACGGTCCTTCCTGTGAGCCCCCTGAAAGCAGGGACTCTGTTCGTTGGGTCAGGAGGGCCCAGTGAGTCCACGGCCCAGGCAGGTGCGCAGATATCACTTGTTGGAAGAATGAAGGGAGGTTATCGCTCTTTAATAAGCCAGGGTGGAAGAGAGAGAGAGAGAGAGAGACAGGCAAGAGGAACCACTGATGGAGAACAAAGGGAGGAAATATTAACCGAAGTGCTGTCTCAGCCCAGGCCCTTGGATGGAATATCGAAGAACAGTCCCTGGTTGTTGGACCGCTACGCTGCACACAGGAAACTAATACAAAGTAATACCGAATGTTAACTGTAATCGAAACTTCTTTAATTTGAAATTTGAAAAAGGAAGCGTGTTCCCAACTTGGACTGAGGCCACCCTCCACAGTAATTACACATTGAATTAGTGGTACCATTGGTAGACTGTGGAAACACAAGAGGAAGTTTGGGGGGGAAATCTGAAATAATTTAGGCTTTGCACCTACTTCATTTGAACTGTCCACCGTCACTCAGGAAAGCTATTGATGAAGCAGTAATACTGTCAGTAGCTCTCAGGAAGTGAGGTACGTGTCCAGATACGCCAAAGAGAGGTTAAGGCTGAAAATACAGCCTTGGGGGTATGGTTGAAGCCATGAGAAAGTACAGAGAGAAAAAAAAAATGCTAAGGAAAGATCACAACAAGAAACTAAAGAAGAACCATTTCAAAATTAACACGTTTTCTCAATTTCCTAGCTTCAGCAATTGCCAGCTTAACTTGTGGGGAGCAGTGCTCAGCGAGGTCTGCTGGGGCGCTCAGAACTGGGTGAGGAATCAGGAAGTCCTGGCCGCTCTACACCCCAGCACAATGGAGTGTGGAGCCATCCCTACTCCCTGCACCTGAGAGTGCACCTCTCCCCCTTGTTTTGCAGCCTTTATCTTCTTGAATCTCGGCCACGGAGAACAGGTAGGCCCTGGCAGGATCGTACCCAGCTTCGGATAACACATTCCAGTGGTGAAGGCGGTGCAGCCTGGTCCAGAAGCTCGGGCTTCGGATCTTTGATACAAAGTCTGTGACACTTGTAACACAATGTATTAGCGGAAGTCATTTTAGTATTTCATGCCTTGAAGGGAGTTAGTCTTCTGTTTACATTCCATAAGCCTATTCGTAAACTTCTTAACTGATATGACTTGAGTAGGTCCACAAATAAATATGAGCCTGTCACCGTTCAGCAGTCAAAGCCAATGGCACCCATCTGTCCAGGAGGCCCCTCCTCCAAGCGGGCTCCCAGGACCTGCCGAGCAGAGCGAGCCGCTCCCTCTTCCCAGCTTGCAGAGCTGGCTGTGTGTGCTCTGGTGAGGCTGTGCACACACGTTACCACCGTGTGTAGCAATTCTCTGGCTGCACATCTTCCCCGCCACATGGAAGGCACCTAAGGACTTGGGGCTCTATCTCAGTCACTCATGCATCCCCCAGAGCCTACAACAGTGTGGGAGTCAGAGGGGGTCAGTAACAGATGTTTGCAGAAGGAAGCATAAGAAGACAGGAAGGAAGGGAAAGGGAGGGAGGGAATAAGAGTGGGGAGGGGGGAAAGAGGGGAGGCTGGAAGAGAGGAGGGTCTAGCGGGAGAACATGGCCAGTCCTTTATCCCTGCCCAGCTGTAAGTCCTCCTCGTTGCAGAATGCCTCTGAACTTGGAGAGGAATCCACGGGGAGTCAAGGAGTGAACAGAACACTCTGTAGAGCCAGATGATCAAATGGAGCAACCCTGGGGATCCATCGGCCACACCAGTTGATGCCAAATGACGGTCCTTCCAATGAATAAATGAGTGTGCCTTACTCAAGGCAACCACGGCTCACTAAATGCAGAGAGCAGCAGAAGGAAACGTCCAATCTGCCAAACACAATATAAAAACAAGGCAACTTACCTAGGACTTGAGAGAAAGTTGATCAAATCCCCCCAGTAGCCGCTCATTTTCATATGCCACGGCAGCTCTTGGTACACTCTCCAGAAAGCGGTCTGCCGTTGGAAGTATCTGACCAAAATTCAGTGCAAATGTGTTTTCTTATGATTCACTGGCTTCTGAAAGGCACGAGGGCTGCTTTCTCAAACAGGAGTGATTACACCTATTCAAAAAATCAATCGCAGTTGAATGCATCTGACTTTTTAGTATATGAAAACACAATGGTAAATAAATTAACAGCTCAGTGGCCATAATTAGAGACAATAAGACAGCCTGAAAAAAACACTGAAATATTTAAAATGTATCTCCTTGTAAGTCAGCCTAAATTTACCAGTTACTTACACTTATGATCCCTGACCTAGATTTTGAGAAGCTTGTGAACGTGTTGATTTTTCATATTGAGCTTTCCCCCTCCCCTAAGGAAATATTTGTGACCTACTTTTCTATTTTAAATACACACCATGGTTACTGCTTAAATAAGCACTTTCACATATTGGAGGGCATGCGTTTTTGGAGAAGTTAATCCACTGCCTGGATCTCACATAGGCCAAGGGGTAGCTGGGCAAACTCATGGCAGATTGAATGCTGGAGTCCCGATTACCACATCTTCATATCCAAAGAGAAATGGTTCCAACAGATCATACAACCCATAAGCAAGCTTCTCAAAATCAAAAAGGTTTTGTTTCATTATATCTTGGAGATATCTACCCTTGGAAACTGATATACAAGTACTTTTAAGTTTCTGCTGGACCCTTTTTCTTGTGAGATGATGGCACACCCAGCCCAGCTCTTCACAAGACCTCCAGTGAACGGGGCTGCCTTCCTGTTGGAAACGACGTCCGTGTTACCCACCCATTTGGGGAGACTCTGTGCTAGCTCATCTAAAATGTGCCGATCTTCCCGAGTGGCCTGTGCAGTGCTTAAGAAACTCATGGGGGGCGGGGGTGGGGGGAAGAACCCCCCACTACTGTGTGTGGCTCAGGCATTTTTGTGGGTCATAAATTGGGAAAGTGGGTGGGGAATGAGAGAGACAGAAAGCTGAGAGAAATACTAGCTTGAGTCCAAGATTTGGAGTGTTAAACATGGCACTTAAAGTGTGCATTTAAAGTCGTGTCGGGGGGCTCGTGCCTCCTCTCCAGTGCTCTGCCCCCCAGATCCTGACTCTACTGCAGGCAGACCCCACAGGCTGTACTGGCTCTCTAAACAACAGATGTGGAGGCTTCTAAGATGGCAAGCCCCAAAAACAGCATCCGGGAATAGCTGTGCATTCGTTCAGCAAGCCTCTATTGAGTGTAACTGCAGTGGACCCCAGGGAATTCAGACCTCTTTGGGGGTATCTGATGAAATGGGATAATCCTTAGGCCTCACCAGTTGATTTGTACAGATCATCTTGGGAAAGGTAGTGGGCGGGAGGCCACAGGGGAGCTAGGGGAGGAAAACGGAAAGGGAATTCATCATGGCTAGTATTTCTTGAGAATTTTCTATGGACCAGGCCTAGTCTAAATGCTCATAACTACGCAAATCAACTCATTGAATGTTCGCAAGGAAGAACCGTTTGAGTTTGGAACGCTTATCATTTTACCAATGGGGGCCTGTGTATGGGGTGGTGGAATGACAGGGACAAGGTCATCAGCCAGGAAGTCGGAGGGCCAGGGCTCCCCCCCAGTCCTGCACCAGAACGCACTTCTAACTGTTAGGCTCTGCTGACTCCTTCCACTCAACATAGGCTGAAACACAGGCTTCACAGACTGGACTGTGGGGGGCTCTTACAGGGTTAGGGGCTATAAGAAGAAACAGAAAGGGCTCTTCCCAGGAAGGGCCCCCTGAGACCCTGACAAGGGTGGGTTTTGGGGGGGAGCGCATGCATGGCTCAGGTCTCCCAGGAGATGACTCCTCGCACTTCAGTGGAACCAGTACCACCCTGGCACCTGCAGGCCTGGCTGCCTTGGGACCAAGGGAGAGGGACCCCTGGCTGAGATCTGTTTTCTTATGGTGAAATAATGTATCTGAAGTGAATGCCAACACGAAAGCACTAAAAAAAAATGGTGGCTGTTATGGCTAATATTAACAAGATGTGATAATGTCCTCGAGCCACTAGAAGAGTGTTTGTCAGCTTTTCGACTCTCCTAATAGCCCTTTTCTCTTTCCACCCCACTGATATGCACGCATCTATACACACATGTACAAAGTATACATGACCAAAGAGGGAATATAGTAACCAAAGGGGAAAGAGGCTATTGCATCAGAGCCCAGGGATCAAAGTGTCTCTCTAGATTAGCCAACTTCTAACAGGAGTAATCTAAGTTACAGGTTGAATACCATACCAGACAGAGGATTAATTTCCAAAGAAAGAAGGAGACAGGTGCATGTGGCTAAGAGACCAGTTTGCCTCAAAATGATCAGTATAACATTTAGACAAAACATGTCAAAAAACTGCCTTTTACCAAAGAATAAGATGGCAGACTGAAGTCCTATAGCCCCAGATTTTGAGTCTTTTTCATCCCTGTGGGACTGGCTTGCTTCTCATGCCCGGCACCCTGGAAATGAACTGTGGCACTCACAATTCCTGCTGCCACTAGCGAAGCCTGGTATGTACAGCCTGGTTCAGCAGCATGAAAACTTGTTGTTGTTGCTGTTTTCTGACCATAGTGAATATTGCCAGCAGTACTTTATTTGGAGGCTCGCAGGGCCAAGAAGGGGTGCAGCGTGTATCCAGAATTTTAACAGCCACATCATGACCCTTTAGTCCAGGGCTGTCAAACTCATTTTCATCGGGGACCACATCAGCCTTGCGGTTGCCTTCAAAGGGCCAAAAAATAATTTTACTACTGCATAAATATAACAACTCCTTAACTTTTAACATTGGGCCCTTTGAAGGCAACTGCAAGGCCGATGTGGTCCACAGTGAAAATGAGTTTACACCCCTGCTTTAGTCGCCTCACCTCCAAGATGGTTATCGTTCTTGGAAAAATGGAGAAGTTGAGTGTATTGCAACCCATCACAGACCAAGTGAACAGAAGAGCTGACATTCCTCCTGAGAACACCCTCATTCCTTGCCCTGGTCTCTTGCTGTGTTAGGTAACGTAAGAGATGGTGGGAAAGATTACAAGGTACAAAGGAAACAGTAGAACAGGATTTGTCTTTTTAAAAAGTGAAAGAGAGCACAGGAAATGCACACAGCACTCAGAGTCTGTTCAGAGGCTGTGATTGAAAGGTTTATAAAGTCCTCAGACCTGAAGTAAGAATAATTGTCATGGAGTTCTCTGCTTCTAGGGCAGAGCCTGTGATTGCCGCAATTTCTCAGGTTCAGACTTGCAGTCTTTTTCAGAAGGGGGTAAAAATTTGATTTCAAGAATTAGGGCAGAGTCTGCCAATCCCTACCCAACATCCATCCCCTTCCTCTTTGTTAATGACAGATCCCACCTGGGCTTAAGGTAGCAGCGCACCAGTTGACTCTTATGAATTCAACTGCCATTTAAACTGATAGAAGATTATATATTAGTTACTCTTAAATGATGCCACGATTTGTTCACCATTTCGTAAAATCACAACCCTGAGGGCAATATGGCGGATGATGCCGGAGCCTCGAGCACAGCACGCCTGTGTCAGCCCGCTCTCCCAGCTCTTGCTTCCACGTCCGTCTGCCACAGAGAGGAAGGCAGCTGCCTGCTCCGCTGCCTTCCATTGGATCAGATCGGAGCATTTACACGTGGAAAGACACACCATTTTATAATAAATAACCTTATCTCATCTTTTATGTTACAGTAGAGGGTTGTACTGATTTGCATAGATTTTTTTATATGAGAAAATGACCATAAAATCAATGACTTGAAAGTTATACATAAATGTGAGACATAAAGAAGAAGGTAGCAAAAAAAGATAGAGTTTGAGCTTGTGTCACATGATATAAAACATGTTTCAAGAGCAAGAGGGAAAATATTAATCTTGGTGCTTCATCTTTCAAGGTTTTTTTTTTTTTAATCTTTAAAATATGGGCACCATTGGGACCTCAGGCCTTAAATGCCAGAATGTTAGAGCAGAAGGCATCCTTGGACCTCACCTAGTCCAGTCCGAGCTTCTCGTTCTGTAGATGAGGAAGCGGAGGCCCAGAGACGTGAAGCGACGTGAGCACACGGATCACCAGGAGCTTCTAAAACACGCATTTTTCTAATAGTTTTCCTTCAAACAACAGGTGATCACTAAAGACAGCGTTTCAAGCTCTGCTGTCACCATTTTTTGGTGTTTACGGTCCGTCTGGGAGGCAGCGGTTGTTCGGCCACCTCAAGGCCGGCGTAGAGGCTAAGAACCAAAACGAATGTGAAGGCACCTCACGAAGGACACAGACCCCGACAATCACGAAGCGCAGTATCACTGCTAACCATCATCGAAGGCATAGTCCTGGGCCAAAAAACAAATGGTCGAGGACGGTGATGCTTGTGGACGAGATCTGGGTGTACGAAGGAGAGCGTATGTTCAGTGTTTTTAAAATCACATGTCGGACAATTAGAAAATTAAAATAAAATAATAAAACCACACTTTGGGCAATAAAATCATTTTCCTCAAAATCATGTTGAAGATAAAGTCAGGACTATTAGTAAGGAAAGAGGACTCCGCGCATTTCCCTTTATTCTGGCAGGACCAACTATCTCTTACTAAATGACGAGGCCTATTACCTAATTAAAATGGTAACATTTCGAGTATTTGAATGCGCAGTTGGGATGGGTGAAGTTATGGAGACAGGGAAACAGTTAACTGATGTCATCCCGTGGGATATCATCCCATCATCACAAAATGACCTAGTGATTGGCAAAAAGGAGGGGCGTTCCTTCAGGGGTAGAATGTGTCACCTGGCTGTCAAGTATCATAGGCCATTCCTGAATTTATCCTATTTTGTCCCACTAAAGATTCGTTTGTTTGAAAGATAGCAGCTGTTTTTATTAGGGGCTTTCAGCACCTAAAAACACCTCATTAAAATAACAATTCACTCTGGGAGTAATAATTGGGCGCGTCTGATTGAGCTTCACCTTCAGCGTGGCCACAAGGAACACCTTCGGGACGTGCCTAAGGAGGGTTAGCCCTCTCCTCCCGGAGTCAGTCACACCTGCTGCCCATAGTTTTAATGCCAACGACTTTACACACCCTGAGAAAGGCACCCAGGGAGAACTCGTGTGCACACGTTCAGCCCACTTACTCACAGACATTTAACACACACACAGAAAGAAGCTCAAATATCTGTCCCTTCACACAGAGATCATCTACATCCATCACAACTCACCCTGGGCCCCATGTACCCACTCATCGCCTAGAGGCACACATGGGTACCAGCCCAGGGTTAGAACAGATGAATTCCCAAAAGCAGGCAGTCAGACATGCACAAACATGTGAATGCACAGTGGGCACCTGGTGATGATGATGATGATCATAGCTAATATTTATCAGTAGTTACTATATGCCAGGCACTGTGCCAAGTGCCTTTGATTTTCATTTTCTTATTACCCACATTTTACAGATGGGAAAGTCAAGCCACAGAGAGTTAAAATAACTTGCTCAAGGTCACACAGCTCGGTGTCAGTTGAGCTCCCCAACTGCTCCTAGAACAGAGGCAGATCCCACCTGACTGTTGTCATTCCCTGGGCGTACCCTGTATCTTAATATCTCACGTTCAAAGCAGAGCTTCTGATTCCCCTCAAAAACCACTGCCCCGCCCCTCCAATGCTGCCCCATCTCAGTGAACAGCCCTCCTCACCTAGTTCCCTGAAGCCGAAAACTAGGAGTTATCCTCACTTCCGCCCTCTCCTTCAACCCCCACGTTCGATTCCTCAGCAAATTCTCAATCCATCCAAAGCCCGCTACCCCCACAGCCACTGCCTTCCTTCACAGCACCCTCAGCTCCTGCTTGGGTCAAGAAAACAGATATATGACTACCGGACCGAAGTCTACCTGACTTAAAATTAAATATCATTTCCAGTTACCATCACAGTGTTGGTGTGTCTGCACCAATAGAAGAGCCTTCCTTCTATGGGTGTCATTGTTCCCTCCCCTTTCTCATAAATACCCCTTGTCTTTGTCTCCGAATCAGAACACTGTTTGAACTTCTGCCCTAATCAGTGCTTCCTGAATAGCTATTCTTCTTCTATCTCAAATAAATATTTGTTGCCTCTCATTTAGGCCTTTTACTATTGGGTTAACAGTACTCGGTAGAATCCAGACCTAACATTCCATCCGGTAAGACTCTCATATGAAGTAGCCTGGCCTTGACCTCCAGCTTCACCTGGTACGACTGCCGCTGCGGCCCACTGCAGTCTGGTCACACTGACCTTCTTCCCCTGCCTTACTCAACTTGGTTTCCAGCTTGCGGCCTGTATTACCTCCCCCGTTCCCTCTGCCCGAATGTTCTTCCTTCTGATTGCCACATGGCCAGCTGCTCCCTGTCTGTGAGATGCCCCTGGAGATTGTTGCAGAGAGGGCTGCCTGTCCTACAGAAGTTCATGCTCCCTCTGCCAGAGCATAAAGTTAGCTTCCTACCCCCCCAATTCCCGTGTGGCTAGGCAGGCTCTGGGTAGCCAGGTTCTTGCCAGAAGAATGAGAGCAGAAGCATGTGTATCGCTGTCAGGCCTGAACTCGAAAGGAACAGGTGTGCCTTTTCCACTTTTTCCCTCTTCCTTTAGCCAAAAGCGGAAGGTTCTGAGTTGAGGCATTACAGGATGACACAACCCCAAGATGGAAGGAGCATGTGTCCCCAAATCACTACGTGGCGGGAAGCTACTTAGTCACCTAACTAGGAACCCCATACTGGCCTGTTTCATGAGTGAGAAACAATTTGAGAAGCCACTGAAATGAGATTTGTTATATTACCTAGAATTACTCTAATATGGAGACATACTCCCTGGTCACTCAATCTAAATAGTCACCTTATCACCTCATCACATCACTTTGCATGGCATTTATCACTATTTGATAGGTTTCCTGTTTATTTATCTGCCTTTCTCAACTGGGACATCCTGTCTACGGGAGCCATGACCTCGTTTGCCTGACTCACTCCTATGTACCCAGAACCCAGGCAGTGCCTGCCACAGAGCAGGCAACCAACAAATATTCTGAATGAATGAATGAATGAATGAATGAGTAAATGAGTGTGCTCAATAAACGGTTATTGAATGAGGAGGAGGAACAATAGTTGAAAGCCACATCCTGCCTTGGAGGATGTCTTCTTCTTGTCCTCTGACTGGGACGCTACCTCTGAGATATCAGCCTGGCTCCCTCCTTCAGATAGTTACTCAGATGTTCCTTCTCAGTTAGGCTTTGCCAGACTACAATTTTTAAATCCTAATAGTTCTTACATGCACATACTGCTTACCTTCTTTCTCTGCTTTATTTTTCTCCATAGAATTTATTATCATCAAAGAGTCTACACCTTGCATCTAGTGAGTTAACTCACCGTCCTCCCCACCTTCCCCAACAACATGAAAAGTCCATGAGGGTAAAGAATTCTGTCCATTTTGCTCACCGTTGTATCCCCACTGCCTAGAATAGTGCCCTGGCACATAAAGTTCTCAATGCCTGGTGAAGGAAGGAAGGAGGTAAGGAGCGGGGGAGAGAAGGGAGGGAGGGAGGGAGGAAGAAAATTTAGTTCTGTGAGAAGAAATTGGCACATATGTAGTTGAAACAATAGAGGGTTCAGATTAAGACAAGAGAAAAATAGCCACACGAGCAGAAGACAGAATAACTGATTTCTAACAAAATTTTCTGAATACATTTGGAAGTTGGAGTCCATTACCATAGTTTTTGCCTTGTGATTCTGTGATGAAGTAATGTATCACAGACAGGATGTCCCTGCTTGCACAGGTGCTGCCCCACAAAGTGAGGGATCATCAGGATATCTGGATATTTCTTTTTGAAATAATTCACCCAGTTGGCAATCAGAGTGGACTCCCTACAACCACGTTCTCCAGACAAGAGCAAAATAGACTTGGAGCTTGAAGGAGAATGTATTCTGAAAAATAAAGGGGCAAAATATTAGTAAATATTAGTAAGTATTAGGGAGGGATGGATGGAGAGAGGGAGGAAAAAATTTCCCACATGTGTTTGTCTCTAAGAGATATGAAATTCTAGTCTCTCCACTTGGGCCTCCATTGGCTCCCGATAAAACCCTCTGGGCTTTAGCTTTGTCCTATGTAAAATCAGGGCAGTAGAGATATGGCAACCTCATCAGGCCCTTTCAGCTACACAGATCCAAGGGTTGTCCAATATGAACACAGGGTCACATAAAGGGCCCAGGGAGGGAGACTCTACCAAGTCAGTCCACGGCCCTTGTATCTGCCCTGCTCATCCCTCCCCAGAGCAACAGCCACCACCAGCAGACCGGTCCCCCATGTAACATCACATTAGGATAGAATAAAAGATTCAAGCCCCCATATGCTGAGGATACCCATCAATCCTGATCACCGTGACATCAGAAACTCAATGATGAGATGACCACAGTTGTTAGGGACTCACTGAGGAGTAGGCAGCCTGCTCCTCTACCGGGGTATTCTGGCTTGTACTACAGCAGAGATACGGTTCCTTTGAACTGGCATGACCATAAACTAACTTGGCCCATTGCTTAATTTTTAGTGAAAAGCTTCTGAGCACGCAGAGGATTCCCAGGTCTGTGGGTGGCACTGCTTAGAGACCCTAGACCTGCCCCTTACACACTGCGACGTATTAAATATGTGTCTAGTGAGTTTTCATTGCTGTAAGTTCCTTGAGGGCAGACACCAGGCTTATTTCCTTCTCTATGGCATAGTTAGTGGCTGGCCCAGTACCTGATCATAAAGTGCTGAATGAGTGAAGGAAAGAAAATAAATAAACCTGATACTCAGTGTTAGCCAATCAAAAGGACCAGTCTGAAAACCCATGGAAAAAAGAACCCTAGAGCAGAATCATTAACTACTAGTTACTCCATAGGAATTCCATCTCCATTTATACAAATCAGAAACCAGTATGTCATTGCTTTAATTATTCAACCATCAAATTTGAATGGCAGAATTTGATTTTGTGTCCCACCTCCACCTTGTCCTTCGTTCAGTCTATCCTCAGCCACGCTGCCAGAGTGAGCCTTCGAATACGTCATACAGGTCATTGCTCAGCTCAAAAGTGGTGAAAGCCCAAGTCCTTACAATGACCCATGAGACCCGACGAAACCCGCACCCTGCCCCCCCCACCCATCACATCCGCACCCTCACCCCTACCACCCTTCCCAGGCTCCAACTTCCTTCCAGCTGCTTGGCCCCCCTGCCACTCCTCCCGCCCCAGGGCCTCTGCGCTCGCTGTTCCCTCTGTCTGGGCCATCCTTTAACCCGGATTTGCAAAGCTTCCTCCCTCCCCTATTTCCACAAGTTATCCAGATGCTACCTTCCCTCCTGCCAGATGGCCTACTGCCTTTCGAGCTTTCATTTTGCTCCACAGCACTCAAAGGCAGCTCATCTACTACATTTTTGACATATTTAGTATGCTTACGACCTGTCTCCATGTGTAAGTTCCATGGAGGCAGGGATTTTTCTCTCCTTTTTTATCCCACTTCCCTTTAGTCTTTTTCTATGCATTTTGCCTTTATATAGATCTTAGAATATACATCCATGCAATTCTTCTGTTTGTTCTTTTTTAAATACTAGTTTTACGAGTACAACATAATGACTTGATATATGTCTCCATTGTGAAATTATTACCAGAGATTTTTGCCTGTTTCGTTCACTGCCATATCCCCTGTGCTAAAACTCCTCTGGCCATTCAGCAGATAAAATCAGTAAGGGAGAAATACAAAGATAATACATCTACATAATTAGGCTAGGCTCTTAGTGATTTCTTCTCAAGAACAAATAGAAAATGAAAACACTGCAAAGCATTCTGTGGCTCCTTTCAAAATGAGGGAAAAAATACTATTTGCTCTAGATGACTGGTTATTAACACAATACTTTGAAACTTCAAGAGAATGCCCTTTTCTGTTACCTACACACACTATTCAGAAAATTGTAGCACATGGTATTTTTTCCAACCAGCAAAGCAGAGCTCTGAATGATTCCACATGACTCATCTCAAAGGACTTCCTTAACTGTATTTTATTGGCACAACTGTAGTAGTTTAATTGCAGTAAAATGCGTTAAATCTCTCGGTCACTCTAAAATACTTAAAATTATAACCTAAGTGAGATATAATTCACAAACCCCCCAAAATCACCATTTTAAGTGTACAAGTCAATGGTTTTCAGTATATCCACAAGGCTGTTGAAGCATCACCACTATCTAATCCGTGAACATTTTCAGCACCCCGAAAAGAAACTTGGCCCCCATTAAGTCATTCCGTTTCCTCTCCACCCTCATCCCCTCACAGCCACTCCCCTACTTTCTGTCTCTATAGCTTTGCCTATTCAAACCTAAGAATTTGTAACACGCCATCTACATGTTTTAAATCCTACGGTCTTAAAAACCTTGACTGAGTGCCATGCTCTATTAACCAAATGACTTGTCCTCCTCCCGGCACGGGTTCCCAGAACCACAAGAATGCCGGTAGCTCCGTGCCTTCGTGGGCTGAGCTGGTGGGCGCTGAGACGGGGTCAGAGACGGTGAAGGGCAGCCCCGAGCCGTCTGGCCACTGGGGC
This sequence comes from Glossophaga mutica, assembly GCA_039655065.1. NCBI lineage: Eukaryota > Metazoa > Chordata > Mammalia > Chiroptera > Phyllostomidae > Glossophaga > Glossophaga mutica. The sequence goes on along the minus strand of CM077304.1, from coordinate 14,167,921 downwards.
TCATCTCACACCACACCACTCCCACAGCATCAGTGACATCTGTGGTAAGAGCTGGAGGATGAGGATGGAAGAAACACAGCTGTCCCCCAAACCTCCCTATTTCTAGGGATGAGACTGGGAGGGACACCCGAGACAACCGCAGTGCTTCCTTCACGTCTCAGCCTCTTCGTACCTTTGGGAGGGAATCCAGCCAGGGTGGGGAAAGGTGGGGGCTTGAATGTGGAGGACACTAGCTAAAACATGAAGGAGCGCATGCTTTGGGGAAGGTAACTCTGTTCCTTACACATAAATACAAATAATGATATGGCCCATAGCAGGCATTTCATTAGTGCTGGCTGGATATGTAAATGTAATTAATAATGGGCTGATGATGTGTGGGGAAGCTCTTTGTAAAATATACAATACTGTGTAGATGCATTATTGATGTTTCCTTATCTCATTCCTTCTCCTCGAAGCTATTCCATCGTTGTCAGGAATTACTTAGACCAATTTTGATCTACACGAGGAAACAAGAGGCAAACACCCTGCCCTCCAAGAGTTTATAATCTTCTTGAGGAAACTGGAAGAAAGTTCAGGAAATAGCCAAGAAACCTCTGTATATGCCAAGTGACATCTAATCAGGAAACTGTAAGCCAGGGGTGGCTTTCAGGAGGGGATGGGCACAGAATGGGGCAAGTGATGGGAGAAATTCCAAATGTGGGCAAGTCGCATGGATTAAAATCAGGCTGGTTTTGCTCGATCCCGGTGCAAAAGGTTGGAGTTTCTTGACACCTTACCCGAGAACAGAGTCTGAACTGGCACCTGCCGCTGCTTCGTCAAAATCAAAGTCCAAGTCCTTTAAGGCAAATCTCTCCAAGATTTCAAACGTTCTGTTTGACTCCTTGGAAGCAGCAAACACTTGCTGGCTCTTCTCAGTAAACTCTTCGTGATAGAAACGCTCAGAGTTGTGCTTGTAGTCTTTATGGCCAAAAAGATAAGTTTTAATATCTTAAGATTCGTACTTTCACACTTTCAATTACACAGGGTTATTATAAAAGCCCAGGAAGGTATCGGCCCTTCTGTATCTGTATGACCTTCTTTCCGGGTTGGCTCCGTAGTCCACAACCCCTTCTGTATTTGAATGAAAGCGAACGCATCCCCTGGCAGCCACATTAATATGTATCCAATTTTTTAACAAATCAGCTCTGGGCTAGCTGCTGCACGGCTGAAGCTCCCTGGTGTGGTCACGCTCAGCCGTGTCACCTGCCCTTCTTTAAAGTTGAGGGTGGACGGACGGTTAAAAGGGTCAGTGAGGTTGAGCTGTACTTGCCTTTGGAGGTGAAGTTAACTCCATGGCTAGATGAGCATTTTACCACAAACCAAGCAGTTTAATCTTCCTAATGCTACATGTACAAGAAATCCTACTTAGGGTTCCAGGTTATTTCATGACTTCAGAATGACATGAGCAAAAAAAAAAAAAAAAAAAAAAGCAGATTTATTACATACGTACATTACTTCATCTTTTCAAACTGTTAGCTAAGAATGAAGATGCCTGACTAAATCTTGTGAGGTACGTGTGTGTCTGCGGATGGCAGGGGTTGGGGAAGGAGGGTGTATTTTTAGGATAAGACACTCTAATGCCATGACAACCATAGGTACAGTGGCAACTCTGCTACTGGACAAGTCCCTTAATCTCTCTGGTAAAATAAGGGGCAGGACCAGATGATTGGATCATCTCTGAGATTCCTTCCCGGGTCAATCTGCTGTGATTCTCAACTGTTGCCTAATTAGTTAGAGTCAGGGTGTTCTGGACTGCCAAAGTACCCTCCTGTTTCTGGAGGCACCTTTACTCCCCAGGTGTGAGTGCCTGCGTGCGTGCGTGCGTGTAGCTGGGGTAGGGTCGGGGAAAGCTGGGATGCAGAAAAGGAACACCAGGTAGATTAGCCTGGTGACTCCCCAAGGTTTCCACATTGTACCTGCATAGCTGACTGGGCTGCTCTGTGGTTCACGTTAGGGCCAGAACAGACCTGGAAGACCTACAGTCTGGCCAAGGGCAGCTGCAAACTTCAAAATTCTACACAGAGTTTGGGATAACCCCACAGTACAATGGGTCTTTTGAACCAATCTTGAACCTCACCAACTTATCTCAGGTATCTCCACGGACCTCGGAAATGCTTCTAAGGGCCAAGAATAGGAACTGATAGCCCCGCACTGCCTTACAGTAACTACCAGCTACCTAAGTGGCCTGCTGCTACCCAAGCTGAGAGATTTTGGAATGAACTGGACAGTTAACGGGTACTGAATATCCAAAAACCAGTAATAATAATAATTTAGGACTTCTAACACCTTTTTCAGAATTCTTCTGTACCTTCTAATTCAGACATTTAGTCCACATATTATACATTCAAAAATAAAGTCCAAAGCAAGCTAATCTTTAAATAATAACCAAAATCAAAGACCATAGAAAATACTATGAAGAAATGATCTGTACCTACCCCAAATATGCAAAAAGGTTTGATTCTGTTTTTTTTTTTATTGTTGTTTAGTTACGGTGTCCCCATTTTCCCCCCATTACTCTCCCCTGCCCTGCCCACCCCGACCTCCCACCTTCAGTCCTCCCAGGACCTCCCTTTGTCCTTGTCCATGGGTCCTTTATACTTGTTCTCTGACTTGACCCTTCCCCTTCTTTCCCTTGTTATCTCCCTCCCTGGTAAAAGACTTGATTCTTGAACATATTACTAAATATTAATCCACAGGTGCAGTTCAGATTGAGGTTAGCTGAAGAATATCACTATTAACTATATTCCAGGTGTTAATCAAATGTGTATATTCTTCCAGGACTCATTTGTTGTTATTTATTCTCACTAGCTATTTACTCTGTGCCTTATCTGTGTCCCACACTGTTTTCAGGTCATTTACACACATTACTGCTCTCAAGGTTAATGTTAACACATTACATAAAAGAAGAAACCAAGGCTTACCAATATTAAGTCATTTGCTCAAGGTCACAGGCTAGGAAGTGCAAAATCTGGGGTCTGAGAGCATGTCTGTCCTTAGACACCCTAAAACTCTAAGCCTGTAGTGAATATTCATGATATTTTTCAGCTGCCCAACATCCGTTCACCTTACCCTAGTTTCAGTAACATCCCCAGATTATCAGTTGAGATCCCATCCTGTGCCAGTTCTCCCTTCACGTTATTCCAGAATGTCTAACTCCCCCTCCAGCTCCAAAGGTGGCATATGACCCAGCGCTAGCCCCTCAGAGCATCACATTCTCTTAGTACCAGGGATTGCGACAGATACAAGAATACGGTCCAGGTCAGACTAATAGGAGACAGAAAGACTCGCATTAGGACCTTAAGCCATTTCTGCTGGACTTGACCTGGAGCTGCTACAGCCCTCTTCCTTCCATGGCAGAGAAGCCACGGAGTTGTGGCAACATCAGAACAGCAGAAACACAGGGAGACGAGGTGAGAACCAGGGCCTGGGTAAAGACTGAGTTGAATCAGACTTAATCCTGGGCTTTAAAGTTATATAAATGAATAAATTTCCTTTTTGTGGAAGCCCGTTTGGGTCACTTAAAACCAAGCCCTTATTATATGAAATGTTAAAGGGACTTACCTAAGAAAAAGATTAAAAAATAGGACAGTGAAAAGACAGCAAACTCACAGCCATTAACAACCACACCTAAAACAAAAGCAAACAACTAGAATAGGAACAGAACCACAGAAATGGAGATCACATGGAGGGTTAGCAACAGGGGAGTGGGAGGAGGAGAGAGGGGGAAAAGGTACAGAGAATAAGTAGCATAGACGGTGGGTAGAAAATAGACAGGGGGAGGGCAAGAATAGTGTGGGAAATGTAGAAGCTAAAGAATTTATGACACATGGACATGTACTGAAGGGGGGAAATGTGGGTGGGAGGGGGTGTACAGGGGTGGAGGGGAATGATGGGTGAGAAATAGGACAACTGTAATAGCATAATCAATAAAATATATTAAATAAAAAAATAAAAAAAATACTGAAACTGAGACTCATTCAGAAATGCTGCTTGGATGATCTCCAATTCTGTCAGACTGCAGTTGGGATTCTCCAGGACCTAGGGATAACTGTTTTCTGCAGCAACATAGAGATTCTGTTCCACTCCCGACAAACTTGACAAGTCAGTGGCTTTGGTGAACATCAAAGGCAAGTGGTCGGGGAGAAAGTCCCCGTATGTCTCACCCAGCACGCAGATGAAAAAGGGAAAGCAGCTGTTCACATAGTCGAGACAGAGCTTCAGATGTTGGGCGTGGAGGCAAACATGCTGTTTACCCAGGCTGAAGGGTAAGGGCGTGTGGCCCATCAACGCAGACCACCACAGGTCCACAGCTTTGAAATATGTGCCCCGCGAACTGCAGAGTTCAGTGAGCTGAGGGAAGATGCGGTGTGCCAAAAAGTCTCCCTTCTTTGAAGTCATTCAGAGGGGAGCAGATGTACGGCCGGATGGGTGTCTGCGGCTTCGAAATGAGTTGGCACAGCTGTCTACATCTTCACTCGCCATCTGGCTCATTCCACTTTACTTGGGAATGACCTCACGCTTAAAACATCATTTTCACCCTGGCATCACCACCAGCCTCCACCGCCTCTAGGTCTTCCTCTGTATTATGTTTGCTACAAACAGACTGAAATCTTTCCCCAGAGTTGTTTCTTTCTTATGGACATGTGAAGGTTAAGATGCCAACCAGCGCATGGAGAGGTCAGAGTTTAAGTTAGGACTGAAAAAGAAAAAATGCATTCATTTTAGGATGACAGGAAGATCTCATATCCACCATTCTCCTCCAGAGCTTCTGCTGAAGACCTAAGAACCACGCACGAGGTGGGTGGGCACTGGATGCAAAGCCCTCCCTCTTTTCCTCAGCCTCCCGTTCCGCCTTCCCAGTCTTCTTTCGGCTAGCCGCTACTGCTGCCCCCTGTGAATTTGAAAAGTATGGAAGGGGTCTTTGCTGAGAGTGTGAAAGGAAGATAAATCCAGGAAAGGTGCTTCATGTATCTAGGAGCAGAACAAGCCAAGACCTGTGACTGTGACCAGAAGCAAGAATGAAAATGCGTATGAAGTTGACATCAGGACAAAAGAAACAAATCAAAGTATGATAAGGCCCAAGACCTCCTTGCACCTGAGAGGCAAAGAAGTCTGATGGAGGTCTGTGCTTTTTTGAAATTTGAAGTTATGCAGGTTCATACAATATTCCACTCACCTACATGCATGGGGAATTCAATGTCACTGAGCTCATGGAAAACCTACGTGCCCTCCACCAAGGATGAAGGGGTCTTGCTGAGAGTGTGAAAAGGAAGCTATGCTTGCATCTCACTCAGAAACAAAAAAATTCAATGAACTCTGCCTAGCGGAATGAGCTTTTTCTTGATGTAACGCATCTCCATACCAAATGTTGGTTTGGTTACGGTTATTGCTTTCACCTATGGAGAAACGTATCATGTTACAATGTAGAGAGCAATTTTTCATCAAGATCCCCTAACAATTATTTAATAATGCAGTGCCTTTTTAAAAAGCATTACCCCATTTGCATTTAGTTGTCCCAATGATCCTATAATAGATAATATTGCCAGCCCACTTTACAGATGAGGAAACAAAAGTTCAGAAAGGATAAGCAACATGTCAGAAGTGACTTGGTCAGTACATGGACAGCCAGGATCTAAACACGGCTCGGCCTGACTCCAGAACACATCCATTATACTGCCTCCACATCATGGATCAGAGGTCATGAAGATGATGTAAATCAGCGGGTGGGAAACCCTGCTCCAATAAATAGGTGGCAATCTGAAAAAAAAACTAATTTAAACCATAATCTCACACTACCATAGCAAACAAACCAAAATTCTAAAAGATGGCAGAATAGGCATCAAGGGTGGTTAATTAATAGATTTCTCGCCTGTCACATAGGAGGCTAGAATTAGATAAACAGCCTCACAAATACCCACCTTCTCCTACCCCCATATGATCAGGGGTCATTTCTATCTTGGTCACTATCATGCCCCCCACAATCAGTGTAATGACTGGCTCAGAGTAGGTGTTAGGTGAAGTTTTAATTTGTTGAATGAAAATTTTTAATACAATTTTTAGAAGAAAAAACAATTAAATATTTATCAAATCTGAATAGAACTTCTAAAACTTATAAGCTGTATAAGAAATAACAAAAGAAAAGATGGAGAAATATAATCACATTTTAAAAAAACTTAAAAGGCAAACAGACTATTAAAAAATATTTGCTACAAATAAATTTATCCTTATTCCAATAAAAATACTGACACCCTAGTAAACTAATAAGCAAAATATACAAAGAGAGAAAAAAAGAACAATACAAGAATAAACATAAAAGCATATTCATCATTTCTAAAATTCAAAGAAATTTAAAAATAAGCAATGTTATAGATTTTTTCAAGTATAGCTACCTAAATATTGGTAAAACATATCTCAGATAACTTTCAAAAGCTATTGGAAAGTATATTTGGAAACTAAATTGCAATATACTTTAAAATATATTAGAATGTTTATAATTTTTGACTCAATGATCTTACTTTCTGGGAATCACTCGAAGAAACTAATCAAAATAGTGAAAAACTATAGGCAAGATGTTCATTGTATTGTTTACAACAGAAAAAGTAGGAGAAGAATGCAAGCTAGTCTTCGCTAAGGGAGCACCTAAGAGGACCAAAGCACCACTGCCAAGGGCAGGTTGTGCGTCTGCTGATAAGGCAGTTACGGACTTCCGCTTCCATTCATGATAGAATAGCAGGGGCCAGACTTGCCTACCCTCTTCAAAAAACTAGAGCACTGGGCAAAATATCTGAAATACCTATTTTCGGACACTAGACAATATAGGAGTGATCCCCGAGAGAAGTAAACTAGGGGAGCTATTTTGTTATCAGAAAAAAAGTGGACTTCAGAACAAGAGTATTACTCAGACCAGAGAGCGACACCAGTAAATGATGAAGTAGTCCACCAAGAAGATATAACAATCCTAAGAGTATAGACACCTAACAACAGAGCTTCAAAATACACAAAGCAAAAACTGGTAGAAATGAAAGGAGAAATAGACCAACCCATATCACAGTTAGAGATTTCAACATTCCTCTCCCAGTAACTGATAACAGACAGGTAATCATCAAGGATATACGAGATCTGAGACACACTATCAAAACAACTTGACCCTACGGGCATTTTTGGAACATTCACCCAACAACAAAAGAATACAGACTCTTTTCAGGCACCCACAGAACAAGGACCATACTCTAAGCCAGGGGTTAGCAAACTACAGCGTGAGGCCAAAGCCCACCTGTTGGCTACGTTTACAGAGAGTATTTCATTGGAGCATGGGCAATCCCATTCATATGAATTTCATGCTGCAACAGCAAAGTTGACAGTGCTCATATAGCCCACAGAGCCTAAAAGGGTTTCCATCTGGCCCTTTAAACAATAAATTTGCCAACCACGATTCTAGACCATAAACCAAAAACTCAACAAATCTGAAAGAAGCGAAATCATATAAGTTATGTTCTCTAATCACAATGGCATTAAATTAGAAACTAATAACAGAAAGATACCCGAAAAATTCACAAATTTTGGAAATCAAACATTACATTTCTAAATAACTCATGGGTTGAAAATGAAGTCACAAGAAATCTGAGAATAGGGACAGAAGGACAAGGGAAGAAATTACCAGGAAGGGTCACAGGGAACTCTTTAGGGGGATGGGAACGTTCTATCTTAAATATAGTGACGGTTAGGTGTTGGCATTCATCAAAACTCATCCACTGAACACTGACAATGGGTGTATTTTAGTTCATGTAAATTATACCAAAATAAAGTTAAATTTTTTTTAAATTTGAGAACTACACAGGAAGAGGAAAATGTTTATAAGTAAGGCTTAAACAAAAAGGAACAAAATAAGTACAGGCCATACTGACAACAGTGTTGATGAAACACAGCTAAATGCGGGAAACGTCAGTAGAGAGGTGAAAAGCACGAGCTCCGAGCAATTCCCTGGACTCAAGTCCTTATAGGAAGTTTCTTAAGTTCGCAGTGCTTTGGTTTCCTCGTCTGCAAAACAGGGAAACCAGTATCCATGTCATAAATGGCTGAGGAGACTGAACAAGTTATTAGATGCAAAATGCTAAGAAACAGTGCCTATTAACAAATATTCAGGGAATGTTACCAGAATTCGAACCGATGCGCATGAGGAAAAACCAGGAAAGAAAAACGATGTAGCGCTGCGGATTATGGCACATCTATTTCTCTAATCAAAAGGACAGTAAATTGTAACGATATTATTTATAATTAAAATTTTAAATAAAAAAATAATAATCGCCATGCCTCATTCCACAACTGCTGATAAATAACTTTCCTAGTTCTTGAAAAAGGGGAGGATTAACTGAAAGAAAATGAAAAACCTAGCAGACTGAAATGGAAGGAGTTATTTTTGAGTGGAAAGAAGATACAGAAAAGTAGGACACATCTTTTTATTTTTCTTTAAAAATTTTAAGTAAAAAAAAATATTAATTAGAAACTTTCCCTTATTACCACAAGTGGAAAACCCTTATCGTACGCCAAAAGTAGTCATAAAAATTAATGCTTTAAAGCAAACTGTGCGAATAAAATTCTCGTTAGATACAGTTGTCTTACTAAAAACATAAATTAACGTGTACTTATTAGGAAGACATTTAAGACAAATGATAACAAACTGACTTTCCCTTAGCGTAATCAGAAAGACGGACAGAGAATTGAAAGGATACAACGTCTGCACCAGGGAGTCAAACTTATGAAGGTCTGTCCCTGGCCCACCTGCCTGCAGCACGTGGCGTCCCAGTGGCACCGCCCACCTTGTCCGGGAAACGCGCAGAGTTTGAGGGTGGGCTTCCGAGTCATGGAAACCCTGCCTCAGGGTCTGACTCTGACCCTACTCCCTGCAAGTGGAAATAATGTGGAAATAATGAGTGCACCCAAGTGGCAGGGTTTAACGCGACTCTGAGTGGTAGAAACCCGCCTAATAAACTCATGAAATAGAAATGTTTTCTTTTAGCACTGCTAGGGCACACTTCTCATTAAGAAATATCTTTCCCAACAGGTTTCTTAAGCAAGTCATCACTGTTGAATTTACCTTTTATAATCTGTGAGGTACATACTAAGCCCTCAATAAATGTTTGCTATTCCTATTGCTGTCAATGTTGAGATTACCGCAAATGTTTGACTTCATAGTTTGCAATAAAGCATGCTCAATGACATCACTGTATTTACCACTGCATCTAGTAACTAAACATTAAGAGAATGTCTATTAACGGGTCAAATGCTCCTCTCTTTCAGAAAGTTCTACGTTCAAACACCATGCCTCTGCACCATGTCCCCAATGAACATGGCATCTAACCTGAGTGGTTTTTACTGACAGCCCGAGGCTGTACTTTTCTTTTAAGCTTTTATACTTAAAATGTAAATAGGTGAGGATGTAAACAGGTACAACTTTCCTTGAGGGCAATTTGTCAGTGTCTATCAAAAGCCTTTTAAATCAAGCCAGCATTTTATTTCCAGCAAGCGTTGCAATTTTAAGAACTTATTCGATTTGTCTATAAGGATTTACCTCTGAGGATTTTCATAGCAGGAATATTTATAACGCTTTAAAATTGGTAACAAACTGAATTCCAACAATAACAAATTGGATAATTATGACATGGTCATGACATGAAATAGTGCACACCCATTAAAAGATACTTTGTAAAAAATATTTGTTTCTAATAATGTTTACCATATGTTGGCAAGTGAAAAAGGCAATTATAAAGAGTTATAAAATAGCAGTATTGTGTGATCCTAATTTAATTTAAATGTTAAATATTAATAAAGACACCAAGATGCTAACAGTGATATATATAATAAAGAAATATGGGTTATTTTAATTTCTTCCTCAATCTTTTTTTAATTTCCAAATTTTTATAATACATATTTGTGTCTTTTGAAATCATGCAAAGATAAAATTTATTTTTTAAAAAAAGACTTTAAAACTCTTTCAAGTTGTCAAGAGGTATGTGGTGGCTGGAACAATGTAAGAAATTTATTAAATGTGAGTTCCTCTTTGTTCTGCCATCACCTAACTCTGGGACCTCATTTAATTTCTCCAGACCTCAAATTTCCTAGGCTTTCTACTTTTCTTCATAAAGGGAGGTTGGGGAGGCTTGAGATGGGAGTTTAAGTTGGTAGAGCCTTTCTTGTAGGGGAATTGCTAAATATCCGTGGAATTTTGAATGCACATACTCTTTGTCCTAACTATTCCACAGCTGAAGATTTATCCTCCCAATCAGCTTGCACAAATACGAAAACCTGTGCATATTCAAACGTTCCCTGAAGCATTGCCTGCGATAACAGCAAACTAGAACACAACAAATGCATGTCAACGAGGGGAGTACATAAGAAGGAATGAGACACCCGAGATATATTACATGGAGTAAGCTAACATGTAGAGTATTGTTCTATTTATCTTTAGAAAGTTAAACATTTTATTTTCTAATTTTATTGCACACACACGTCTCCAGAAGGGAGCAGTGGTGTGGGAACATTGGGGTGGGGAGAATCTGGAATCTTTGATCTTATAGTTTTCTTTACCATTTGGGTTTTTTAACCATGAAAATATATGGTTTATAATTTAAAACTGAAGGGAGTGTTATGGAACTCTATGATTGCTAAGACTGCTTCCAGATCAACAACTCTGTTAAATCTCAATTGAAAATTACAGTATTTTGCTGTGTATAATGTGCACCCATGTTTTGAGCCCAAACTTTCAGGACAACAATCTTTTGTTTTAATTTTTTCATTCAATTATTTACTTATTTATATTTAGATACTTATTTTTGTATTATAAAGGAATTTTAGCATTTATTTTTGAACATATTATGATACAAGAAATTTTATGTAACAAATAATTGCAAAACACAGGAACAGATACAAGGTATTTCAGGTACTACCTATGTATAATGTGCTTCCTTATGTTTCTCTCAAAAATTTGGGCAAAAAAGTGTGAATTATACACAGTAAAATATGGTATCATCAACATGGCTGATTTGATCATGCAAAATATCAAATTTATCTCCACCATTTAAAATTTAACAAGTCTCTTATTTGAAATTCCATTAAGGCAGACTCTAGGGGGATGTTTGTTTTTAATTAATAGGAAATAAAATGTAAGCTACAAGACTGGAGGTGAATTTAATTTATAACAGGTTTAAACTTTCTAATTACATGTAGGAGAATCACAGCACCCAGAGATTTTATTAGCAAAGGAAGGTGACCATTTTATAAATTCAAAGTCATTTCTCCAGCAGGGTAATGTGGTATGAATTGGGGCAAGGTATAAGGAAAAGAACACAAATAATCCAAAATTGCAGATAAAACTAGTCAAAAAGAAGATATAGCATAAACTATAGTTACACTAAATATCTAAAAATACATTTATTCTATAGCCAAAAATAATACAAGTTCCACAGTTTGGAAACATTAAACATCATATAAACTGCTTGATGAAATGCCACCAAAAGGTTCACATGAGACTATAACTACGGTTGTTGAATGTCTTAGCTAAAATCTTCATATTTTTGAAACGTTAATATAGGACCAAGGATCCATTCACTTACTGATGGGCACTTAGGCTGTTTCCAGCACTTGGCTCTTGTAAATTGTGCTGCTGTGAACATTGGGGTGCATAGGTTCTTTTGAATTGGTTTTTCAGGATTCTTAGGGTATAATCCCAGCAGTGGAATTGCCAGGTCAAAAGGCAGTTCCATTTTTGGTTTTTGAGGAAATTCCATACTGTTTTCCACAGTGGCTGTGCCAGTCTGCATTCCCACCAACAGTGCACTAGGGTTCCCTTTTCTCCACAAGCTCTCCAGCACTTATTAATTTGTTTATGATGGCCATTCTGACAGGAGTGAAATGGTATTCCATTGTGGGTTTAATTTGCATCTCTCTGATGGCTAGTGATGCTGAGCATCCTTTCATATGTTTCTGGGCCCTCTGTATGTCCTCCTTGGAGAAGTGTTTATTCAGGTCCTTTGCCCATTTTTTAATTGGGTTGTTTGTCTTCCTGGAGTGGAGTCGTGTGAGCTCTTTATATACTTTGGAGATCAAACCCTTGTCCAAGGTATCATCGGCAAATATGTTTTCCCATACAGTTGATTCCCTTTGCATTTTGCTGATGTTTTCTTTAGCCACACAGAAGCTTTTTAATTTGATGAAGTCCCACTTGTTTATTCTTTCCTTTATGTCCCTTGTTCTACAGGACATATCAGTGAAAATATTACTGGGTGGGTTATTTGAAATTTTCCTGCCTATGTTATCCTCTAGAGTTTTTATGGTGTCATTACTTATATTTAAGTCTTTTATCCATCTTGAGTTTATTTTGGTATATGATGTAAGTTGGTGGTCCAATTTCACTTTTTTGCATGTACCTGTCCCGATCTCCCAACACCATTTGTTGAAGAGCCTTTTTTACCCCATTTCATGCTCCTGTCACTTTTGTTAAATATTAATTGATCATAGAGACATGGGTTTATTTTTGGTCTCTCTATTTTGTTTCATTGATCTATGTGTCTGTTCTTATGCCAGTACCAAATGAGTGGATGAAAAATCTGTGGTACGTTTACACAATGGAATGCTACACAGCAGAAAAAAAGAAGGATCTCCTACCCTTCACAACAGCATGGATGGAACTGGAGAGAATTATGCTAAGTGAAATATGCCAGGTGGTGAAAGACAGATACCATATGATCTCACCTATAAATGAAACCTGATCAATGAAAGAAACAAATGAGCAAAAAGGAACCAGAGACATGGAAATAAAGAACAAACTGACAGTGACCAGAGGGACAGGAGGAGGGGGATAATGGGGTAAAGAAGGGGAAGGGTCAAATCAAGGAACATATACAAGGGACCGTATGGACGAGGACAACGGGGTGGGGATTGTCTGTGGGAGCAGCAGTTGGACGGGGAAAGGGAGAGCAACGAGGGGAAATGGGGACAAATGTAACTGAACAACAATAAAAAATTTAAATAAATTAATAAATTAATTTAAAAAACCTAGAGCCTAATAAAGGAAAAAAATAGGACCAACGACTTCTATTACTACATAGACCTAGCTCTACTTCTCCATTCTACAGTTTACCCTTGAACAACACAGGTTTCAACTACATGGGCCCACTTGCACACAGATTTTTTTCAATAAACATGTACAATACTATCAATACATTTCTTCTTCCTTTGATTTTCTTAATAACATTTTATTTTCTCTAGCTTACTTTATTATAAGAATACAGTATATAATACATAAAACATACGAAACAAGTTAGCCCACTGTTTATGTCTGGTCAACGGTAGGCTCTTAGTAGTTAAGTTCTAGGGGGGGGCGGTCAAAAGGTATGGACAGAGTTTTGGCTGCGCAGGGGATCAGTACCCCAACCCCCATGTTGTTCAAAAGTCCACTGTACTACGACAGACAATTTGAAGCAGGCTAACCCTCCTGCCAAAATAACTAGAGGGGCTGGATAAGATACTTGAGAATATATTTAAAGGCAGCAGGTAGCTATTCAGGCAACCAGGGTTTGAGGAGATCCAGGCAGCATGGAGGAGAGGAGACGAGATTCCAGAGAGAAGAGAACAGTATAGAAGCAAGCCCTACACTCTCTGCTGCTTTTCCCCTCCCAGTGCTTGCTGATGCTTACACCACACGGCACCGATGTTCTTAGAAGAAGGTGCGTGGCTGGAGAGATAAGCAAAGCTCCACAGCCTCGTCATGCTAGTGCTAGAAAGAACTGGAGAACTGGAGTTCAGGGCCCACCAAAAAGGAGGCCTGGTAAACCTAGGCTTTCCGTTGCACTTTCCGGATGCTTCGTCTTGGTAAAGATCTCCCTAGCCCCTGGCATGTACTCACAGGCTCTCTTAGTTACTTCTAAACTGGATTTATTTTCTACAAGGGGTAAGATAGTAGTCAACTTTATCTTCCTAGAAATGGATAACCTGTCAAAGTTTCATCATGTATGAAACAAACTATCCTTCCCTCTCTGAACTGAAACGGGTGCTTATCTCACATAGTACATTTAAATTACTTCTGGATTCTCTCTTTTGTTGCACTGATCTGTTTGAATATTCAAACATACGGCAGACATTTATCATTCTTTTTGATTTTGCAGCATCTGAATCCTCTTTCTCTGTTTGGAGAAATCCCCACCTTATGATTCTTGTCCCCAACTTAGGAGCCGATCCCTCACAAAAGAAGCTGAAAATGTCGGAGCTTTTCTCCGCTTCCCTTAAAACAAGGGTGTAGCAGCGGTCAGCTTCTAAAACAGCCACAGGGATCTCTGACTCCTGGTGCTCACATCCTTGTGAATCCCTTCTCTCGCCAAGCAGGGTTACTGCAGAAGTGACAGTGTGTGATTTCTGAGGTTGGTCATGAGTTATTCTGGATCCTGCCTTGTTTTCTGCCTTGGCTCGGCACTCACTCTGGGGAAAGCCAGCTGCCATACCGTGAGCACACTCAAGTAGCACTATGGGGAGGTCCATGCAAGAAGGAACTGGGACCTCCCGTCAGTAACTACCTGAGTGGGCGATCGGAAAAACACAGTCCACAGCCCAGGCCTTGGATGAAGGTGGCCTCTTGAGAGACCCCAAGGCACAGCCATTCAGCTAAGTGCTCCTGGATTCCCGACCTACACATACTGTGTGAGGTAATAAATGTTGTTGCTTAACCTGCGTAGTATGGGAGTAATTTGTTACATAGCAATAGGTAATACGTAGGGTATGGCACCAGACAAGTTCTCCATTTGTTTTATATTCTTCCGTAAAATTGTATAGTTTTCTTCATAGAGGAGCTATGTCTTTCTTGACAAGTTTATTCCTAAGTATTTCATGGGTTTTGTCTCTAATATGAATGAAACTTATTAAAAATTTATATGTATGTGTTTTTGCCAGATAAAAGCAAGTCTACTGATGTTTATCTATTTACCTTACAGTCAATAAGTTATTCTGTGCATGTGTGTTTCTCGGATACATAATCATTTCATCAGCAAGAAGGAACTTCAAAATAAGACTTCAACTTTTCTAAAACTACTTCCTTTTCTTGTCATACTGTTAGACTCTCTTAAGCAGTACGGGACAATGCTGACAGCAGCACGCATCTCTGGTTCCTGATTCCTACTAAAATAGGTTTTAGTGTTTCGCTGTTTAGAATGATAGTTGATTTTAGTCTGGGATGTTTTTGCTTGTTTGCGGTATAATTTCCACATCAGAAAATTCACTTTTTTAAAGATTTTTTTTTTCCTTTTAGATTTTATTTATTTACCTTTAGAGGGGAAGGGAAGGAGAGAGGGAGAGAAACATCAATGTGCGGTTGCCTCCTGTATGTCCCCTGACGGGAACTGGCCTGGCAACCCAGGCATGTGCCCCGACTGGGAATCGAACCGCGATCCTTCGGTTCGCAGGCCCGCACTCAATCCACTGAGCTACACCAGCCAGGGCAGAAAATTCACTTTTTTAAATGGACAGTTTGGTAAGTTTTAATCACCACCAAAATCAAGATCAAGAGCATATCTATCACCCTAAAAAGTTCCCTCATACTCTTTTGCAGTCATTCTTTTATATCTTTGCTTCAGTTGAAATAAAATGCACGCACTTATGATGCAACTCCACTGTCCCTGTATGAATAGAGACTGTAGCTACATTGTTCACTGCCACACTGCCAGCACCTTGCATAATACCTGGCATACACCAGATCTCCAACACTGACAAAGTAAATAAATGAATGAATGAGTAAACCGATCGACTAGCCAAAACTTCACCCTGGTGCTCAGCCCCATTCCTTCATGCTCCCTGATACCGGCGGCTTTCGCACCATGATCTCCTGCATTCTGCCTTACCCCCCACTGCCGGACCATGCCTGTCTACACCAGGGAAGCGATCCACTGTCCCTAATGGCACCCCTTTGCTTATCTGGTTTTTTCTTCCAAGAAGAAGCTTAACAACAACAAGTACAAACCACCAAAGGCAGCTGTTTCCAGTAGAGTCCATAGACATATAATGTCGAAAGAGATAAATTAGAACTAGGAAGCAAGGGAATCAGATCCAAAAGTATTCAATCTTATTGGTCAATCTGGAATGTAAGTTCTGAGGGAGCTACAAGAGGATGGGAACTGATGATAAAACACTGGGTCAAAAGTCACAAGAGATAGAGAGAACGAGGGAGAAACTGCAAGCCCTCCCTTCCTTTTACAGGTGCATAGCCAAGGATCCTGTCTTAAAGGGGTAGAGCAAGCCAGACAACAGCTAGCCATCTTCTGCCAGTCTTGTGTTCTGTCTGCCTCATAAATCCCCACCATCACTGGCAGAAAAGTATACCCACAAACAATGGATCTATTTTGGAGGGCATGTCTCATTCTCAGTTCCCTCCAGGTGCAGCACAAACTGCCTGCCACCGAGCAGTTAAGGATGGAATTTGCACTTTCAGAACTGGTTGCTCACTTGTTCGGAGCTGGAGACAAATGTAAGGAGCTGAACTGTGAAATGCAAAAAAGTAAAAGAATTCATATTTTTCCAAATATAAAAAATAAACAAAAGGGAGCCCCTGTGATGTGCTAGATGATATGCTGTTCAAATCATGAATCTCTTAATAACACCAGTTAAATCTTCAAAAAAAAAAAAAAACAAGAGTTAAAACACACAAAAATGCAATTGCGATTTCTGAATGTAATTCACACCCTAGTATATTCTTTTTAAAAAGATGCAAGCACAGAGGCATTTTAAAAAAGCTGTGTAAACTACCTTTTGCTTACTATTAATAAATGTAGGTAATTTGGGCAAATGTAAAAAAGGCACCACCACAATGTGTAAACACCAACCACAGAACTAAGACTGTCAAACCTAAATAGGGGAAGTTCTAAAAGATTACGAGAGACCGTCACTGAAAAGCTTGTCTTCAGGAATTTGGATGATCATCAGAAAACAAATTGGAAGTTCAATTTTTCTAGCAACAAGAAAGGTAGCATTTTTGTTGGAAACGAAGGTGGGTCATGGTGAGGGGTATGTAAAGACTAGGTCAGAAACAGAACATATGTCCAAAGGTGCAAGCTGAGCGTGAGGGACTTCCCTTACAGGAAAGACACTTGGTGGGTTTTGTGTCTTTCTGAATGCTGACTGAGTATTTCTATGAAGTTACAAAGCTGCACTCCCTCTCTCATTTTGCAACCCCACAGGTTTTGCTTTCAAATACCTGCAGGTGTATCCTCCTGCACCCGTTAAACTGAAAGGTTTTGGGGTTTTTTTTCCTTTTGCTATGCTAGACCGGACTTCACGATTATGCTCTCCTCCTGACTTACAGAAGGGACCCTAGGACCACCGGGTCACCGTCTTTGAATTTTATGAGGAAGTCGAAGGCATCGAAGTTGCTCGCAATTTCAAAGGAAAAAAAGAAAGAAAGAAAAGAAAAGCCCCACTACCCTCTTCTGTAAACCAATGAGGCCTTGGGATGCCGGCAGCAGAACAGGCTGAGGAAGTATAGGCTCAGGCTGCCCAAGTGACTCACAAGAAGCTATTTTCGGAAACCCGCACTTCCTAGCCCCAGGAGAAACCCAGACTCGGAGAGGCAGACCCGCAGATCACAGGTCGGCCTTGGACCAGGCGTGGCTGCTTCCTAGTCCTGCTTCATAGGGGTGTGTATACTGGCGAGTCCTGGAATTGGTACAGATCGCTACTACAATTAAAACAAAATGCGCTAAAGAATGCAGCGCTCCGTTCACGCAAAGACATGCCGGGAAAGTGCAGAAGAAAGGGCCAATCTACGTATCTGGTCAAAGACTACGATTCCCAGAATTCAATACAGTGTACCCTTAGTATGTTGCATGCCGGGAACTATAATTACTCACAACCCCTACCCCCACGCCTCCGCGGGCGCGCGCGCGCGCGCGCGCACACACACACACACACACACACACACACACACACACACCATCCTCCCATCTGAGAGCGCCCCGGGGATTTTCATCCTCTCACGTGTGTCTCTTTTCCGAGATGCACTGACAAACAGAAAGCTAAAAACAGTCGCACTGGAATCCTCGCAAGGCGACTCCACGTGCAAACCCCCAGGCGAAGATCGCGTTGCTATGGCTACCGTTCCCCTGGTCACGGAATAACGCGCTCTGGGATCCGGAAGTAGTACCTCTGCGACCTCTCCAAAAAGAGGAATGTGTTCTGGGCTGACGTTTATTGGACGGTTTCCCATAAAGGCCAAAGCTTCCCAGGCAAAGGGACGGACCCAAATGAGAGGGGCCCGCGGAGCCATTTGATTGGAGACTAGAGGCTACGGATGACCAATCGGAAGGAGCCACGCTTCGGGCATTGGGCACCGCACCTGGACAGCTCCGATTGGTGCACTGAGGTCCCCTCCTCGAATCTCCATTGGGTACAGAGAGTGCGTGGTGCGGCACGATTGGTGGGTTCGTGTTTCCCGTCCTCCGCCCTCGAGAAGTGGGGTGAAAAGCGGCCGTACTTGCTTGGGGTAGTGGGCGGACCGCGCGGCGTGAGGTGTGAGGATCTGGACCCAGGGGTGGCGGGACCGAGGCGGCTCCTGCAATCAAAAGGGACTGGAGACTCGTCGGCCGCGCGACATGAGGGCCCTGTGGGTGCTGGGCCTCTGCTGCGTACTGCTGACCTTCGGTGAGTGATCCGGGAGGAGCGGGCACCCCGGACGCCCCCCCGAATCAAGCGCGGCCTCTTCTCGAAGGTTCTTGTGCCGTTGATCTTGAGAGTGGGATAAAGTAACAGGGCCTGCGATGGTCAGGGAGACCCTCGCCTTTCCTCGAAAGAGGCTATGGGGCTTTCATTTACTGTTCCTCCTCTGGAAAGAGAACGGAGTTATTTAAACCCCTTATAGAGCTGGTATCCGAGTCTGGAGGTGGGGCCTCTCTCGAGCTCTCGCTACCCCGAGAGCATTGCGGGTGCCCGGTCGCAGGGACTTTTTGCCGATGCCTCAACCTTTGGCCATTAGAGCTTGAGGACCCCCGCCCCCCCACGTCTTCCGATTCCTGGCGAACGTGCGTTTCCTTTTTTAGGTGCCGCTTTGGGGAGCGTGGGGCCCTGGATCAAGGCAGAGGCACTGTCCGCGTGTCTGATTACATTTGTGCTCCAGCTCCTTAATAACTCACAGTCTCTTAACATCTCTTCCCCTTCTTGGGTCCCTGGGCCCAATTTCAGTACCCCTCGCCAGAGGTTACACAAAATCCTATTTGTATTCTGACCTGTGATTTCGAAGGCCTGAGTTTTGGAAACGGTCAATCTGGAGGCCTTGTCTTGGCCTGCGCACAACACGTGAATGTGGAAGGGGCCTGGTATCAAATCCGCTAAACGTTATAAAGGACCGGGGGCGGCTCTTTAAAAGTGATGATTGCCTCCGTATTTCCGAGTCTACTGGGGAACGAACCTCAGTGTCTGAACTTAAGTAAGAAATAGGCAGACTTGTTTTACATTGGCTATTTAAACCAGTGGATCCATTCTCCCATCCCTATCTCATACATTTACCAACTGAATTTTGCAGCCCCTACCCATTGCCCTGTTTATTTTCCTTCTGAGAACTACATGTAGCAATGGGGTTTTAAGAGGGTTTCATTGTTAAATCTTCTTCCAGGGTCGGTCCGAGCTGATGATGAAGTCGATGTGGACGGCACAGTAGAAGAGGACCTGGGCAAAAGTAGAGAAGGCTCAAGGACAGATGATGAAGTAGTACAGAGGTTTGTGTTCATTTAAAACTATACGGATAAGTCCTCTAAACACTGGAATACAATGCCTTCATTTGTATCTCCAAAAGCCCAGGTGAAATTTAAATAGCTCAATTTAAATAGCTAAAAAATGATTGGAGAAAATGTAGCAAGTGTGCACACAGAAGTATCTCCTAACTTGTCCCTAAGAATGGTCAAACTTGAATGAATTCCTTTGAAAACTATTTTGATAACTATGTTGCAGAATACTAGCACTGTAACCTTCTTAAGACCTTAGAAAATACTTAGTTGAACAATGTTTTAAAATTTGGCCTTTCGGGACTTAGTTTTGTAGACCTGTAGAGCTTCCTGGGCAAAGGGGTGGTTCCACATGTGAGGGAACATAAACGAATATGACTTTGCTTTTTAGTGGAAGAAAGTTGGGTTTATTTTTCTGACAAAGTTAAGAACTGAGTATTTGCAGTGCAGTGTTAAAGGTAAACCTATTACTGTAGTACAATAACAATGAGATGGTAGATTAGTAATATTATGTAAAGGTCTCCATTTTACCCTTTTAATCCTTAAGACCACCTTAAAACACCCCTGTGCTCTCATCACAGCTCCTGTATTTTTAGAGGGAACTAAGAGACTCAATATTTATCAAATTTACTTTCTTAGAGAAGAAGAAGCTATTCAGTTGGATGGATTAAATGCATCACAAATAAGGGAACTTAGAGAGAAATCAGAAAAGTTTGCCTTCCAAGCTGAAGTAAACAGAATGATGAAACTTATCATCAATTCATTATATAAAAATAAGGAGGTAAGCAACATGTGGCTAGGATAATTTTTTTCTCTGTATGGTAGCATACTTGTTTACTTTCATATTTCATAGTGAACGTACTTAAATAGTAATTCCAAATAAGTAGTTGGCGAAGTTTAAATACCCAGGACTGTATGTACAAGAATTGCTACTAGATACAGTGTGTGCTGTGTGATGGTGGGTGGGGACTGTTAGACATTCTCCCTTCACTTTCCTTTCCCCTCCATATATGTTCATGGCCTGCTAAACAGTTGAGAGTCTTCAGGGACCGTAATGAACCGAGCTTCATGTATTGCATACCTAAAGATCACCAGTAGATTGGTGTTACCGCTCTTACCAGTTCAGGTATCCCTTCTGGTTGTGATAGTCCTTCATGTAAAGAGCTGTACCTCCTTTACCAAGAGAGTAAAGCCACCTCTTTACCATAAAACGCTTCTTTTCAGAGTACAGAGGGGAAATAAAAGGAGTTTGACATTAAATTTAATGTCTTGTGTTAATCTTGAGGCTAACCTAACTGTATTTAAATCTGGCTTCCAATTAGATTTTCCTGAGAGAACTGATTTCAAATGCTTCTGACGCTTTAGATAAGATAAGGCTAATATCACTCACTGATGAAAATGCTCTTTCTGGAAATGAGGAACTAACTGTCAAAATTAAGGTGAGCTTAAAACAATTTTCTTTTTCTTTTCAAATAAAAAGAATCCTTAGCGATGTAAATTCACATCCATCAAGGTAAACAAGTTATGCTGCAGTAACAAATAACCTCCCAAATCTGAGGAAATAAATCAAAGGTCAGAAAAATATGGCCTGTGGGCGAAATCCAACCTGCTGCCTGTTTTTGTAAGTCACGTTTTATCGGAACGTTGCCATGCCTGCTTGTATATTATCTGTGACTGTTTTTGTGCTGCATGGCAGAGTTGAGTAGTTGTGACAGAGACCATACGACCCCAAAAGCCTAAAGTATTTACTTTCTGGCTTTTTTACAAGAACAGCTTGCCACCCTATGGCTTAAATCAATCACAGGCTGTCCGTGGCTTCTGCTTTGTATCATCCTCACTCCAGGCTGCAGGTTGATAGAGCAGCCACCACCTGAAGTGCAGCTGGTTGCCATGGTGTAGAGAGAGCTTGGAGGGTCTTACATCAATTAAGGGCTCCATCCTGAAAGTCACCGTCTTGCAACTTATTGACCAAAACTAGTGATGTGACCTCCCCAACCATAAATGGAAGGAGGAAGCATATTCCTGTTATGTTTCTGGAAGGCAGAGAGTTGGGAATGTGAGTGAAGAACATTGATCTCCACAGATTCCATACACAGAAGTGATTCAAGCTTTGAATTCTTATTTTCTATCAAAGAAATAGGCAAAACATAACATTTTGTTTTTCTTGAATATTTTTTTCTAAAACAACTTATTTTGTTTAGTCTGTGTCTGCCCTCTTTTGATACTTTCTCACATACACTGGACTTAAGATGATGCTCTCTATAAAGAATGATGCTTATACTTAAGATGTGCATTTTCCAAAAAGGCCGTAAAATACTATATGGAGGAAAATCCCGCAATTCAGTTTCCTGTATTGGAATCGATGTTGCCCAAAGCTGGGAGTTTTTCAACATATAGCTCAGTACTCACTTGTCATACCATGAGTAGAAAGCAAATATAACTATCTTGTTTTTTGTCTTTCCTTTAGTGTGACAAGGAGAAGAACCTGCTACATGTCACAGACACTGGTGTGGGAATGACCAGGGAAGAGTTGGTTAAAAACCTTGGTACCATAGCCAAATCCGGAACAAGCGAGTTTTTAAACAGAATGACCGAGGCACAAGAAGATGGCCAGTCAACTTCTGAATTGATTGGCCAGTTCGGTGTTGGTTTCTATTCTGCCTTCCTTGTAGCAGATAAGGTCATTGTCACATCGAAACACAACAACGATACCCAACACATCTGGGAATCCGACTCCAATGAATTTTCTGTAATTGCTGATCCAAGAGGAAACACTCTAGGACGGGGAACGACAATTACGTGAGTGTTACTAGTTCTTCATGATAATTAACAGTCGGGGTGAGGATCTTGACTGTCCAGTTTGGGCTCTCTGAGCAAATGCCTTATTCTGGGTTTTAATTTCCTTGCCTATAAAATGAGGAGATTGAGTTGTTCTCATCAGTTGAAGAATGTTTTCGGGATTTGCTAAGGGCCAAGACACCAGAGTTAATGATGGCCACTGTGCATAGAGGACGCAATAAGTAGGCAAAGCTAGCTCTTCCTGGGGAGAAGGCAAAGTGGAGGCCTCCCAGAGAAGTGGCTGGGTCCAGGTTTTGCAGGGAGGCAAGGCTGAGAAAGGTAGTCTCGGTCGTGGAGCATCACAGATGAGGGCGTGGAGGAAGGGCGTGGTCACAGGGTTCTTTTCCAAAGGAGGGTAGGATTGGATGCAAGGAGACTATGGGTGGCAGTTGAAAATATTTGAGGCTTGTGGTAGTAATGGTTGGGGTGGATTGCAGAGACTAAAGGCTTGAAGAAAGTTAAGAAATTTTTTGGAAGAAAATGTCTCATTTGAGGATAATTGGAAATTACTGAATTCTAATTGGAATTTATTTTAAGCCAGTAATTATTGTCTGTATAGCTGAGACGGATCTCACGCCCAGCACCACGTGCGTGGTGCCTGTAACAGCACCGTGTGATTGGCGGGGCAGCTCCTTTCCTACAGGTCAGCAGACGTGCTGCCAAGTGAAAATGTGCCCGAGGCCTCACTTTTCCCCCCTTGATTCAGTTTTAAGTTTTCTTAACATTAAATATTCGACTAGGAAAGAAGCAAGTGTCTATCATTTTGGCCAGTTTTCTTCATCCCAAAATGTAACATTTCCTGTCTCCGTGGTCAGAGATGTTCCTTTAGTGAAGGCTAATCAGAGGACTGCGTTTTAGTTCTTTACCAGTGTGCTCATCCCAATTTGCCCTTCCCTGCTTCGTTACGAACGCTGACATCTCCCAGTCTCCTCAGGAGGCCTCACTAATAGTCATACCCCAGTGCCCTCTCTCGTTAGGTGTTAGAGAGTAGGTAAGTCACGTCTCTTAACTGGAAAGAGAAAGAAAATGATGTCCCAGGAGGAGCTGCTGTTCTAGGGTGTGAGAGACAGGCAGGACTACTTAGAAGGAAGCTTTACGCAAGCAAACGTTTTGCTGGCTGCTCTGTTCCCAGAGCCTCACACTTGACTGGCAAACAGGTGTATGAATGAGTAGGTGTCAGGACAGTTTTATGTGGGTAGCATGGATGTTGGATAAGTGAGTGGAACTTTACAACGGGTTCTGCTCTCCCTGGGCAAAATCGCCTTTTTTTCTTCCAGTCTTCCTACCCTACCATTCACTCAACAGCTACTCATCTGAGTGCCTGTTACCTGCCAGGGTTTAAGGCTACAGCGGGGCACAAAACAGATGCAGTCCCTGCTTTCACGTGGCTTGTGCTAGTAAGGGGAGAAAACATTAAGTCATTTCAGAGTGGCAAGTGCAGGGAAGACCAGAAGGCCTTTCTGAGATAGTGATGAGTTCAGATGTTCCAGGCGGCATGTTGAAAGTTTTGGAGACGAGGTCCATTTGAGGAACCAAAAGTCTAGAGTGGCCAGAGGAACATGGAGGGTGGCAGTCAGGATCCTGCCCTTCAGGATGACTTCCTCTCTCTTCGTGCCCCTGAATCAGCCTCTGCTGTACCGTGAGGGGAAATTTTGTGAGGATCAAAAGAGATCATGAAATATGAATGCTTCTGTCCTTCCTGTCACAGTGAGGGCGGGATTCTACACTTTTCCCCAAAGCCAGTCCCTGCTTGTGATCACTCGTCTCGCCTCCTCAGAAGCTAAGCACAAATTAATTCCTGCCCCACCTTCTAAAGCCGGCCTCTCCCACACACCTGTGTCTCTCTGATCAAAGCGGAAGCGTGTCGTGGTCTCCGGGGTGGGGGAGGTGGGTGGTGCCATCCTCCCTTCTGTGGGGCACACACACTCTGTCCCTCTCCACGGTTGAGCTTAAAGCGGTACACTTGGTTTTGCTACTTCACCTTTGTCATGACTCAGCCCACTGTATCTCTGCTTTACTTACCGCCTTTCCGTTGAAATAATTCACCCATAATCCTTGCTGCCAAATCCAGTGGATTCGGGCATTTCTTAACTGACATTGCTCCCGCAGTGGATTCTCTGTTTTCCTTAGTTGTTCTGTGGTGCTTCCTACCGAATCGGCCTTCCGCTGCACACTCCTTACGACAGTCCACTGTCTAGTTTCCATGGCCCTGCGTATCTTTCCTTCGCCCCTTTCTTAAATGTTGATATTCCTTTTATTTAAAAGTTAAGTTTCAGCCCTCCTCTCATCCTTGCGTTCCTGATTTAATCCACCACTGTCATGGATTCAGGTTCCAGATTTTTCTCAGGATTCTCAAATCTGTATTCTTCGTCTGCATCAGAAGTCAGCAGACTTTTTCCTAAAGGGCCACCTAGTAAATAATTTAAGCATGTGGACTATTGGATCTGTCACATGTCACGACTCTGCTATTGTAACTGAAAGCAGCCTTAGACAATATGTGATGAGGTCATGTCCCTGTAAAATTTCATATGGGTACCAGCCATACACAGTTTGTGAACTCCTAGTCTGGATCTCACTACTGGGCACTGTTCCTATATCTAATTCCCATTTAAATGCCTCTTAAGATGTCAAATCATCAGCTTCCGCTTGCGTCCAAAATTGAATTCTTGCCCTGACTGGTGTGGCTCAGTGAACTGGGCATCCTTCTGCAAACTGAAGGGTCACCAGTTGATTCCCGGTCAGGGCACATGCCTGGGTTGTGGGCTGGGTCCCCAACCGGGGGCATATGAGAGGCAACCGCACATTGATGTTTCTCTCCCTCTCTCCCTCCCTTCCCCTCTAAAAATAAATAAATAAAATCAAAATTGAACTCTTTCCCAAACCAGCATCTCCAAGATGCGTTCTGCTCTGAGACTAGAGACTTGGTCACCTCATTGGGCTGCATCATGCGCACTGTCTACTTGCTGGCAAATGCTACTGAGCTGTTAACTTTTTGAGGCAGGAAAGGAACCATGGATACAACATCCTTCATTTTTATTGGGAGCACAAACACCAAGATAAGGGCTAGCTAGCTGCTGTGTGTGAGAACGTGTTGTGATTTGTTACTGTTGGTGGGTAGGGGGTTAGGATTCGCAGGATGGGCGGTAAGCAAGAAGAGGCGGCAACGCTCCAGCTTTTAGTGTTGGCGTTAGCTGACCAGTAGAACTCTGGAGGACACCTTCTGCGTCCGCATTGTCCAACATGGCTTGGATGGTGCAGCCATAACAATAGTTCAGATCAATTTTCTAGCTTTTATTTTTAAGGAACATTGTTTTTATTAGGGGTTCACTCTCCATAATCATCATTTGATTTCTGGATTTACTTTCAGAGTGCCTATAATTCCACTTTTCTCCAGATGTTTTCTCACCTTGAGCTATCTTCAGATTTCAGTTCTTCAAATGAAAAAAACCCGTGTATTTAGAACGGTGGGAACATTTTCATTTCCCACTTGGAACTAAGGATAGTCTCTACTTTGGGGAGTGCATGGAAGATTGTTTCACCCCACCCATACTGCGTGCATTTCACTCATATCCCTTGTTGGTGCTGAGAGTTCTTCACATGAGTAACAGGGCATCTTGAAGTAAACAGAACTGCTGGCTGTTACAGCATCGTCATGAAGGCGAATTCATAGTCAGCTCTTCTGAACCATGGACGTGTCTCTATAAATGTCTTATTTCCTTTGCAGCCTTGTTTTAAAGGAAGAAGCATCTGATTACCTTGAATTGGATACAATTAAAAATCTCGTCAAAAAGTACTCACAGTTCATAAACTTTCCTATTTATGTGTGGAGCAGCAAGGTAAATCTATATTGCTAAAAATTTATGTATTACCTTGATACATATTTAGTATTTAGAGGAAGGTAAATGTGTTTTGTTTGTTTTTTTCCAGTTCAGGATACTTGGTTTCTTTTTTTTAACAGAAGACCTGTTGTTTTTGAGCTATCATTTTTGTTTCATTCTATAGATGAAATCAGAATCATTGAAGAAATGAGTTTAACTAGAGTTCTACTTTCTACTTCAACAGACTGAAACTGTTGAGGAACCCATGGAAGAGGAAGAAGAAACAGCAAAAGAAGAAAAAGAAGAATCTGATGAAGAAGCAGCAGTAGAAGAAGAAGAAGAAGAAAAGAAACCAAAAACTAAAAAAGTAAGTCTGGTTTATATCCCCACTTAAAATATTTTTTCAGGATGCATCTAAAACACAAAAACCTAAGTAGGCACTGATTTAGGCAAGCTTCAGTTCTTAAAGGTTGTCTTTTTTTCAAATGTTAAGTCCAGTCTTTTAAACACGAGGGCTGTGTGTATTTTTCCCCTTCTAGAAAGTTGTAAGTACCAAACCCAGTTCGTTTTTATGAGAGTTTTCTGACTTCTAAATATTGCTCAGGACTGGTGGCTTATAATATGTTTTGAATTTTAAAATCTTAAGAAAGCATTCTACATCTTCTTTGTTATGTAGGTATTAACTATGAAAGTAGTTCTCTGGCCTGGACAGGAAGCAGAGTAGGTAAAAGTTATGGCTGTGAGTTTGGGTAATATTTATTATAAGATGTTGAGTTTCTGTAAGTCATGAAATATATAGTACATATATCCTTACCTCAAAACCTATTTTTAAGAAATAACATTTTAGCTAAAAATAGTGAAAAAATTAGGCTTTTTATCAATTAGAATGATAACCAGTTGCCTTTTTATTATTAAATGTCAATCTTAAATGTTGAGAAATACTTTTTTTCCTAAACTTTCCATATAGTTGGCAGGAGCTATAGTTAATATATATTAGAGGTATCTTTCGTTCCTCCCATGTTCTTTTCTGAAATGTCCTGAAGCCACGGTTTCCACTAGTGTGACTGCTGGGAGGAACTAATTAATGCCGTTAACTTCAGGTTGAAAAAACTGTCTGGGATTGGGAACTTATGAATGATATCAAACCAATATGGCAGAGACCGTCAAAAGAAGTGGAAGAGGATGAATATAAAGCTTTCTACAAATCATTTTCAAAGGTAACTATTACTTAGAACAATGTGATAATAAAAAATACTAAATTCCAAAATAAGTTTAAAACAATTTATAACTGCTTTACAGTTGGTTTCCTTTTTAATCCTGTGAATTTTATATTATGCATTTTTTTTTTTTTTAAGTCACTCTGAGAAATCTGTAGTCTTCACCAGATTGCCAAGGGGCCTGTGTTACAAAAAAAAAAATCACACCTCTGTGGGCATGTGTTTGACTCCACTCTAGAACCCATAAAACAAAGTTGTGTCATCGACTGGCTTTTAACATAATCCTCAAAGAGCTTGTTTACGACAGCATTAAATAATTACTGTGAGGTCAAAAGCCTACGTAGGAATAATTCCTAACTTTTTTTTTCTTTTACTGATCTCTTGTAACTCTTAAACATCCAAAACTAGCACAGGTTAGGATTGTTTCAAGTTATTGTTTCTCTAAACCACATTTTGTACAAAATAGAATAGTTTAATGGACTTAGCATGGCTAGATAAAACAATACTCTATGATTGCATTTGTTCTTTACTCTTTAATTCTGTCGATTTGTTACTTAACCTT
Organism: Glossophaga mutica; assembly: GCA_039655065.1. Taxonomy (NCBI): domain Eukaryota; kingdom Metazoa; phylum Chordata; class Mammalia; order Chiroptera; family Phyllostomidae; genus Glossophaga; species Glossophaga mutica. The sequence continues at coordinate 14,139,699 of CM077304.1, read as the reverse complement.
TGTTTTCCTTATGTTAACATCTAACCACCCTTTAAGCTTTACCTCTAAAAACTTTCCCTTGGTTCACTAAAATCCTACTAGTGTATATAAAGGTACTTTATCCAGAGCAGTTGTATTGGAAATACACTGTAATGTGAGCCGCATCGTGTTATCCTAAATATTTTTAGAAGCCATATTTAAAAAAAATAGAAACAGGTGAAGTTAATTGTTAATAATATATTTTATTTAACCCAACACACTCAAAATAGTATGGTTTCAACATAAAAAATTAAAATGTACTTTTTGGGGGTTTTTGCACTGTATCTTCAAAGTCTGGTTGTGTATTTTACACTTAACCATCAATCACATCCCAATTCGGACTGGCCACGTGTGGGTACAGTAATGGATAATGCAATATAGGTAGGGAATTTTTGTCTTTATACTTTTGTAGCTATTCACATACGTCTTTATATCTCCTGCTACAGTCCAAATTCCATGGGAGAAATCTGTTCTTGAGTACTTTCCATGGGTGACCAGAACACTCGTGAAGTGTGATGTATGATTCTATCATTTAGATGGGTTGCTGGTTTTCCCGTCCTCCTCTAAAACGTGGAATCCATCCTCCCCGAGTTTAGGGGTGATGTTATTGACAGTTACCATCAAAACAGCCATGTCTGGCCAACTGAAATGGCTGTCTTAGTGGTTTCTTCTTCCCTCCAGGTGCTCCCCCACCCTTTTTTCCAGAAAGGGAACCTTTTTTATTAAATGCTAAACTGAACTGTACTATGTAATAAATTGCCTAGCCTTTGTACTGCCTTTTTTTGTGCCTTTTGAATCACCAAGTACCAACTTTCCATAGGAAAGTGAAGACCCCATGGCTTATATCCACTTCACTGCTGAAGGGGAAGTTACTTTCAAGTCCATTCTATTCGTACCCACGTCTGCTCCACGTGGTCTGTTTGATGAATATGGATCTAAGAAGAGTGATTACATTAAGGTGGGTTTTTAAGCGATATAAACGGAGTTTTTCATTCGAAAGTACAACTTCCAGATGGTAACCTTTTTTTTCTTTTTGTTTCTGCTTAGCTGTATGTGCGCCGAGTGTTCATCACAGACGACTTCCATGATATGATGCCCAAGTACCTTAATTTTGTCAAGGGTGTTGTAAGTATCTGAAGATCGGGAGAAGGGGCAGTTTGGTTGGTGGTTGGTTTTGGTTTTTTCCAGTGTTTTTATTGCTCACTGAACTTTCTTTTGCCGTATGTAGGTGGACTCAGATGATCTCCCCTTGAATGTTTCCCGTGAGACTCTTCAGCAACATAAGCTGCTTAAGGTGAGTGACTCTGGGAGGAGACCGGCTGCTTTGCTCTTTGATTGGGCCACAGAGGACAGTTTCCGTTAGCGGAGTCACCAGATTGTGGGCCTAGTCCTTGGCTATTGAGATGAATCTAATTTTACTTTGAAATTCTCAAATCCTGAGAATGGTTATTTTTCCCCCATTATGTAATAAAAAAAATTCAAACATATAGAAAAGAATCAAAAGAAACATATCAAAAGAATCAAGCATGTCAAAAGAATTATATAATGACCACATACATACGTATACATGTCCATACACACTGCCTGGTCTCAAGTTAGGCTATAAACGTTAAAGCAATCTTGCAACTATCTCCACTGACAGTTTCATTCCGCTTGGTCGGACATAGCGGGCTCACCATTCCCTGCCCCTTGGTGAAGGGCAGTGACCGTGCCTGTCGGTGTCTCTCACTACTACCCCCCTGCCTCCGTGCATGTTGTAGGTTCTCAAAACTTCGAGATGAAGCTCTCTAATCAGTTGTTCTTTAATTGTGGTTAGGTGATTAGAAAGAAGCTTGTTCGTAAAACTCTGGACATGATCAAAAAGATTGCTGATGAGAAATACAATGACACTTTTTGGAAAGAATTTGGTACCAACATCAAGCTTGGGGTGATTGAAGACCACTCAAATAGAACACGTCTTGCTAAACTTCTTAGATTCCAGTCTTCTCATCATCCAAGTGACATCACTAGTCTAGACCAGTATGTGGAAAGAATGAAGGAGAAACAGGACAAAATCTACTTCATGGCTGGGTCCAGCAGAAAAGAGGTGAGACATACTCCACCTGTCAGGGATCATGGTTTATAGCTGGGAAGTTACAGCCAACTCTTGGGAACAAAAAGGGAAACTTCATTGTAATTTTGAACTGTAGGAGTGCTGAGGCCTGGTCAGTCACTTATATTCTCTGCACCTCCTAACTCTCCGGCTGTAAATGAGATTGTGGTACCCCATAAACATAGCTGCTAGCATAAACACATACATCAAGGCTAGACTTGGGAAACTGAAATTCCCTTGATTTTGTAGGCCGAATCTTCTCCATTTGTTGAGCGACTTCTGAAAAAGGGCTACGAAGTGATTTATCTCACAGAACCTGTGGATGAATACTGCATTCAGGCTCTTCCTGAGTTTGATGGGAAGAGGTTCCAGAATGTTGCCAAGGAGGGAGTGAAGTTTGATGAAAGTGAGAAAACCAAGGAGAATCGTGAAGCAATTGAGAAAGAATTTGAGCCTCTGCTCAATTGGATGAAAGATAAAGCCCTCAAGGACAAGGTATTCTGGAAATCAGAAAGTGAAAATTTCTTAGTATCTGTTTTTTTGTTTGTTTGTTTTATCAACCAATTAAACTTTGCAACTGGTTACTGTGTAACCATTAAAACTTGTCAGGACATTTAATATTGTGGTTAAATTATTGGAAAGATAAGCTTAAAATTTAAGAACTACAAAGAATTAAAAGGATAATAGTGGTTATTCTATATGTGGGTGCTAGACGGTTTTTTTTTTCCTTTATAAATGAAGGTTTTCTGTAGTTGAATATTGCTGTTGTAATAACTTAAATTTTTCCAGGTTAAGTTTAGTTTTATGTTTTTGAAAATTGATGTTTAAGTATTTCTGACTGAAAAAATCAGATTATTAAATGAGAGGTACTTTAATAGCCTGCCTCTGTGCTTACAATCTTAAGGGAAGAATCCTCGAGTTGAAATGCAGTTATTGAACGGCCTTAACTGGTGGTATTTATGTGCATCTAACTTTGCTTTCTAATCCTAAGATTGAAAAGGCCGTGGTATCTCAGCGCCTGACAGAGTCTCCGTGTGCTCTTGTGGCCAGCCAGTACGGGTGGTCCGGCAACATGGAGAGAATCATGAAAGCTCAAGCATACCAAACGGGCAAGGACATCTCTACAAAGTAAGTGGCCTTGGGAGAGTCCCTGCCATGGGGCTAGCTCGCTCTCGTCCAGCCCTCCTGTAGAAGCTGGCATTGTCCTCTACGGGGCTGGTGTCAGTTCCGCTGTGTGTCAAGTAGACAGCAAGTTTACAGAGGGATTCTTCCCGCATTAGCTTGGGAAAGAAAGGGTCTTGGATTTATAATTTATTTTACAGTATTTCGAATACAAATTTTCTTAATCTGTTACCCATAAATTATCTTTACTTCATTAGACCTGGTATCTAGACTTCTTTATATTTTTAGTCGTAAGTACAGATGAGGTCAGTGACTATTTTATTATTCAAATTAGTTAAGTCTTTTTTAAGATTTTATTTATTTATTTTTACAGAGAGGGGAATATCAATGTGTGGTTGCCTCTTGCACACCCCCTACTGGGGACCTGGCCCACAACCCAGGCATGTGCCCTGACTGGGAATTGAACCAGCAACCCTTTGCTTCACAGGCCAGTGCTCAGTCCACTGAGCCACACCAGCCAGGGCTGGTTAAGTCTTTTTTAACCACCATACCTCTTTCTCAAATAGTATGCCCCACAGAATTAAAGGTAAAATACAACCCATGAGTTAAGTATTTTGAAGTCCAAGTACTGGAAGTAAGTGGGTCTTTGGTACCCTTTATTTTTAAGAAATATGTCGAGTTTATGTTTTATTGTCATAGCAGTGGCCTTGAAAATGGTCCCCCCCCCCCGCCCCCGCTGCTTTTACTCTTTTGTCCACCTCTTATTGCTACCTAGTATCATACTTTTTTCCCCAAGGCCTAGCTTAAGAAATCTTCTCACACATGGGTTTTTAAAAATAAATACGGACTTACACACACTTAGATTTCATAATTAGCATTACTCACCAATATATGTTTATACAGCAAAATGCTAAGGTATCATTTTGCTTATATGTTTTGTTCCCTAACTAGATTATAATCATCAGGTGGAGAACAGGTTTGTGCTTATCCCGCTGCAATAGTAGTCATTTAATAAATGTATACCTATTTCAGTCATTAATTAATAGGAAGTTACCTTCCATTCAATAAACATTTGAGGACCTACTGTGTTTATTCATTGATGGTCTAAAGTAGACATTACTGCTGTCTTTGTCACATTCAGACTAGTCAGGATGACAAATCAAGTCCTAATCTTCCAAGCCCAGCACAGGTCATGGGCATCCAGGGATGGGGATAGATGGAGTTCCTCCCTGTCCTCAACGTACAGCTGTTGGAGAGAGAACAGTCACGACTGAAATGCTAGAGATCATGAAGGAATGTTCAGAATAAGGAGCTGAGCTCGGGTGAAAGAACCAGTTGACCTCTCTTGGAGCCATGCTGGGGAAGGCAGCGTGGAGAAAGTGTTACTAGAGCAACACCCAGAAGCTGCCTAGATGACCCAGAGCTCTGGGGGACAGAGCTGCAGTTGAGGCAGTGAGGATAAATTACGTGAGAACAAGCAGGATACTACATCAGTTCATCCACTCAGCGTGTTCTAGGCACTTGGGATTCATCTAACGATGCCCATCCCCCGTTAAAAGGGAAAGCATGATGTGGCAGCGTAAGAAACCTTGATTCCTTCAAGAGCTGCTCGCTGTAATTATGAAAGTGAGCAGTAGAAAAAATATATGGACCCTAGAGTTTGATGTTTGTTCATAATATTCATTTTTACCCCTTAACAGTTACTATGCCAGCCAGAAGAAAACATTTGAAATCAACCCCAGACACCCACTGATCAAAGACATGCTTCGACGAGTTAAGGTGAGTAAATATTACAGCCGTTCTCCTTCGTGTTGAATGCTTTGTGCCTTTTAATAAAGTGAGATTTCTCCCACTTCAGGAAGACGAAGATGACAAAACAGTTTCAGATCTTGCGGTGGTTTTGTTTGAAACAGCAACACTGAGGTCAGGATACCTTTTACCAGACACTAAGGAATATGGAGATAGAATAGAAAGGATGCTTCGCCTCAGTTTAAACATTGACCTTGATGCAAAGGTTTGTATTCCCAACCTTCTCACATAGCCCCCCCCCCCTTTTTTTTTTAAAGAATAAGTTTCCCATGATTATGTGATTGATGTAGGTCTGAAAATTTGGACTAATCTCTACTTTTTAGAAATAATTTATTATTTTTTAATGTACTGATTTAGAGAAAGAAAAACACCAATTCATTGTTCCACTTACTTATGCATTCATTGGTTGATCTTGTATGTGCCCTGACCAGGCATCAAACCCTCAACCTGGGCATGTCAGAACAATGCTCTAACGAACAGAGCTACCCAGCCAGGGCTAGAAATAATTTATTAAATGTTTGAATCCCCAGTATCATGTGCTGTACCAGAAATTCTCCTTTTGCGTGCTTTTTTTTTTTTTTTTAATCTTGTCTCCCATTGTTAGCTTGACTGCTAACTCTAATTGGAGGATTGTGAAATTAATTGATATCTTACACATTTAAATAGGAGAAGTGAAAATAGATCCATTAATAGACTCATAAATATTGCCCTTAGGTCGAAGAAGAACCAGAAGAAGAACCTGAAGAAACAGCAGAGGACACCACAGAAGATACAGAGCAAGACGAAGACGAAGAAGTGGATGCCGGAACAGATGAAGAAGAAGCAGAAACAGCAGAGGTATATAGCTAATCAAGAATGGGACTTTCTTAGTTCTGGCAAATTTAGAACTGTGTAACATAAAGAAAGCAGGCTTATCGGAAATCTGCCCCAAAATAGGTATCTCATTTGAAATTCAAAAGCTCTCAATCAAAGCATGTTCTTTCTTTAAATAAAGTATATTCTTTGATCTTCCAGCTTTTATTTCATTTTAGACATCCATTTTGATGTTTGTAAACAGATTTTTCTTTAACCCATAATTCTTCCATACTCTGTCATTTGCTGTGCCTTAACTGTATAGCAACATTAGGGTGTTTTAAACTTGGATTGTGTTCGGGGGCCGTTGATCTTGTGAGTACTAAATTATCTAAAATTGTTTCCAGATCAGCAAAGGTGAGGTTTTAGCCTACCAATGAAATAATAGGTACATATAAGGTCCACATATGAACCTTCTGTGAGCTAAGGGTTTTATTTCTGCTGGTTTTTAATGCCTTCTGATTTTTGTTTTCACAGAAATCTACAGCTGAAAAAGATGAATTGTAAATTACATTCTTCACCATTTGGATCCTCTGTGGAGATGGAATGTGAAATTAAGTCATTTCTTTTGGGAGAGACGTGTTTTGGATGCTTCCCCCAGCTCCCTTTTCCCCTGCACTGTAAAATGTTGGAATTGTGGGTCACAGGAAAAAGAGGGTTTTTTAGTTGAATTTTTTTTAACATTCCTCATGAATGTAAATTTGTACTATTTAACTGACTATTCTTGGTGTAAAATCTTGTCATGTGTATAAAAATAAAAAAGATCCCAAATATTCAGTGTCTTGCCTATCTTTTTTTTTTTTTTTTTTTTTTTTTTTTTAATATAGCCCTGACCAGAGTGCCTCAGTTGAGCATCATAGGCAAAGCAAGAAGTCACTGGTTCAATTCCTAGTCAGGGCACATGGCCTGGGTTGCAGGTTCAGTCCCTGGTCGGGGTGCATGGGAGAGACACCAATCAATGCTTCTCTCTCACATCGATGTTTCCCTCTCTCTAAAAATAAATAAAATCTTTAAAAAAATAGAATAGGAGCTCAGCCAGAGAAACATGTTATGACGAAGGTATAAGAATCCTTTCGTAATAGTATTAATTAGCTATTGTAATATTGCTGATTTGGGGTGAACCACAATAAATGACCATTTTTAACCATTGTTACAGAAGTTAGAGCCATTGGTTTGCATTAGTGACATCTGAAACATGCTCCTCAGAATCCCCCAAACTCCCCCCACAGCTTTACCAAGGTATAATGTAGCACTACTAGTTTTTGGTTTGCATATGTCACATTTGGTTCTCCAGGAAGCACTGAGGTCGAGTTTAGCATACAGACTGTTTATTAAGGAGTGTCCTCAGAACACCTGTGGAAGGAAAAGGGCCCGAGCAGAAGGAGAAGTGGAGCTGCAGTGCAGGTCCAAAGACCACCTCCATCAACACTGGGGAGTTTGGGAGCTAAAGTGGGCCCCTTGGAGTCGATCACTGCTCTATAAATTGCTATTGTCCTGCATTTAGACTCAGAAAAGAGTTGAAATTAGTTTCCAAGGGCTGCCACAAGTACCACTAACTGGTTGGCTTAAGACAACAAATCTATTAGTTCTGGAGGCCACAGGTCAAATCCAGGTATAGCAGGGCTGAGACTGGATAGAATCCTTGGGTCTTCTAGGTAGTGGTGGCCCTCAGTTCTCGGTGTCCCCAGGCTTGTAGCTGCATCACTGCCGTCTCTGCCTCTGTTACATGGTGTTCTCCCCGTGTGTCTAAGTGGCGTGTTCCTCTTTTATAGACACCATTCATATTGGATTAGAGCCCACCCTAATGACCTCATCCTAACTCGGTTACATTTGCAAAGACCCTCTTCCCAAATACAGTCACGTTCGCCTGTCCTGGGGGTTAGGACTGCAACATCTGCGATGGGCAATTCAACCCACGACAATTTTTTTTAAGGTTTTATTTATTTTTAGAGGGTAAGGGGAGGAGAGAAACATCAACGTGTGGTTGCCTCTTGCATGCCCCTTACTAGGAACCTGGCCCACAACCCAGGTGTGTGCCTTGACTGGGAATCAAACCAGCAACCCTTTGGTTCACAGGCTGGCACTCAATCCACTGAGCCATGCCAGCCAGGGCCCCATAACAGTTTTTTTTTTTTTTAAGTTTTTCAGTTATCTAGATTTCATAAGAAAAATGCTAACATGGTTCCTCAAAATTGGAGGTAAAGAAATTGTGACAGTCCAAGTCACAACTGTTAGAATTTTGTTACATACAGAATTCCAAAATAACTTCACACTTTCAATATTTCACCTCAGTTCAACTTAATGTGTTAACAAAGACTACTTTCTCTTTGTCAGTTTTTATTGAATTTATTGGGATGACATTGGTTAATAAAATTATATAGGTTTCAAATGTACAGTTCTCTAAGACATCATCAGTATACTGTATCGTGCCCACCATCCAAAGTCACGTCTCCATAACCATTTATTCCCACTCTACCCTCTACCACCTCCCTTTTCCTCTGGTAATCAGCACACTGCACAGTGTCAGTGAGGTTTTTGTTTTTGCTTACTCTCTTCAACTTTTTCTCAAAGCCCCCCAACCCCTCTCCCCTCTGACAGCTGCCAGTAGGTTTTCTGTATCTACGAGTATGTTTCTAGTTTGTTTATTTTGTTCTTTAGATTCCACAAATAAATGAAATCATATGATATTTGCCTTTCTCTGACTGGCTTATTCCACGGAGCACAATACCTCCCAGGTCCATCCATGCTGTCTCATAAAGTAAAATATCCTCTTTTTATGACCCAGTAGTATTCTATTGTGTAAATGTGCCACAGCTTTTCTATCCACTCATCTACTGATGGGCACTTGGGCTGCTTCCAGATCTTGGCGATTGTAAATAATGCTGCAATACACATAGGTATGCATGTATTCTTTTGAATCAGTGTTTGGAGTTTCTTCAGATATATTTCCAGAAGTGGAATCTCTAGGTCATAAGGCAGTTTCACTTTTAATTATTTGAGGAAACTCCATACTGCTCTCCACAGTGGCTGCACTAACCTGCATTCCAGCCACTGGTGCACAAGGGTTCCCTTTTCTCCACACCCTCACCAACACTTGCCGTTTGTTGATTTTTTGACAACAGCCATTCTGAGAAGTGTGAAGTGATATCTCCTTGTGGTTTTAATTTGCATTTCTCTGATGATTAGTGACATTGAGCATCTTTTCATGTCTATTGGCCATCTGTATGTACTCTTTGAAAAAGTGTTTATTCAGGTCCTTTGCCAAATTTTTAATTGGATTGTTGAGTTATATTAAGTTCTTTATAAGATTTGGATATTAATTTTTGTCAGATGTATCACTGGCAAATATGTTCTTTTCATTCAATGGGTTGTCTTTTCATTTTGTTGATGGTTTCCTTTGCTGCACAAAAACTTTTTTGACGTAGTCCCATTTGTTTATGTTTTCTTTTGTTTCCCTTGCCCAAGGAGATATATCAGAAAAAGTATTGCTATATTGCTACAAGAAATAGCTGAAATTTTACTGCCTGTTTTCTTCTAGGGTTTTTATGGTATCATGACATACATTTAGGTCTTTAATCCATTTTGAGCTTATTCTTATGCATAGTGTGAGGTGGTCTAGTTTAATTTTTTGCATTTATCTGTCCAATTTTCCCAACACCATTTATTGAAGAGACTGTTTTTACCCCATTGTATGTTCTTGCCTCCTGTTGAATATTAATTGACTATAAAGGCATGGGTTTGCTTATGGACTTTCTATTCTGATCCATTGTTCTATATATCTATTTTTTATGCCAGTACCATGCTGTTTTCATTACTACAGCTATGTAGTATAGTTTATCAGGTAGCATGATTCCTCCAACTTTGTTCTTCTTTCTCAAAATTGTTGTTGCTATTCAGGGTCTTTTGCAGTGCCATATAAATATTTGGAATATTTATTCTAGTTCTGTGAAATATACCATTGATATCTTGACAGGAATTGTGTTGGAATCTGTAGATTGCTTTGTGTAGTATAAACATTTTAATGATGTTAATTCTACTTATCCATGAACAGAGTATATCCTTCCACTTATTTGTATCTTCTTCAATTTCTTCCTTCAGCACCTTTTATGAGTACAAGTCTTTTACATCCTTGATTTAATTTACTCTTAGATATTTTATTTTTTGCTGCAACTGTAAATGGGATTATTTTCTTTCTTCCCTCCTTTTTCTCTCTCTCCTTCTTGCTAGAGGGGAAGAGAGGCAGACAGAGGAAAAGAAACAGCAATGTGCAAGAGAAACATTGATCAGTTGCCTCTTGCATATCCCCAGTAGGGTACATGGCCCACAACCCAGGCGTATACCCTGACCGGGAATCCAACCAATGAACTTTTGGTTTGCACAATGATGCCCAACCCACTGAGCCATACCAGGCAGAGCAATGGGATTATTTCTTGTTTCTCTTTCTGGTAGTTCATTATCAGTGTATACGAATGCAACCAATTTCTGGATATTTATTTTGTATGCTGTTACTTTCCTGAATTCATTTATCAGTTCTAGTAGGGTTTTTTTGGTGTAATGTTTAAGGTTCTCTATATACAGTATCATGTCATCTGCAAATAATGATAGTTTCACTTATTCTCCTCCTATTAAGACACCTTTTATTTCTTCTTTCTGTCTTGTTGCTCTGGCTAGGACCTCCTGTCCTAGCTGGATAAGTGTGAAAATGGTCCTCCCTGTCTTGTTCCTTATCTTAAGGAAAATGCTTTTAGTTTATGCCCATTGAATAAGATGTTGGTACTCTGGGGTAGGGAGCCTGGTGTGGAACTGGGCCTCCACACTCCTCAGGGGGAGAATTCACAGCTGAGATACCCCTCTGGGGTCTCAGCCACAGCCCATAGGAGCAGGATCAGGCCCTCTCACATCTCTGCCCTTCCTACCCATCTTGATGTGGTTTCTCCTGTAAATCCTTGGTTACAAGACTTCTGTTCAGACTCTTCAGTTGGTTATTCAGGTTGACTGTTCTACATTTTAGTTGTAATTCCAGTTTGGAACTGGGAGGAGGTGAGTGTAGCTTCCATCTACTCCACTGCCATCTTGGATCTCTCCAATAGTACTTTCTAACATTTAAAGAAACATTAACTTAGCACCATAAGCACTCATTGTCAGTGTCGTCTTTATTGCAGTTAATTTATAATTCCCATTTGCTGTCATAGTCAAGCTTATGCAGAGAAACAGTCGAGAATTATAGAAGAAGAATCAGAATGCTTTGATATGTCAGCATGCCAGGGCCTGAAGCTCCAAGACAACAGCTCTTTGTTCAAGACCTTGACCTATGAATCTCTTCATCTGGCTGCTGCACTGCCATTAGTAAGGGATGTCAATTGTGTAAAGAAAGGAATGGCTAAAAATTCCATTGGTTCATTGTTAACCATAGAGCATTATAGTCATTTGAAAGATACAGACCACTTCTAAACCCACAACTGGTTTTGCCTGAATTAAGAAAAATGCCGTGGCCCTGGTCAAGTAGCATGGTTGGTGCATGATCATGCACAACATCACAAGGTTGCAGGTTCAATTTCAAGTCAGGGCCCATACCTAAACTGCAGTTTCGATCCCTCGTCAGGGTGCATTTAAGAGGCACCCGATGGATGTTTCTCTTCCCCTTTCTTTCCCTCTCTCTTCCTCTCTCTCAAACATATCCTCAGATGATGATTTGAAAAAAAATAAAAGAAATTGCTGGTATTCTACCTACATGGTGTCAGATTAGAATCACTGAACAAGAAATAAGTAAATCTAGTATTTCTGGAGACTGCGGGAAGTTGCACAAAATACAAAAAAGAAAGAGTCATGTCATTAAGACCTGCCTGAGGCTTTGTTTCCAAGACTCATGTTGACCAGAACCTAAGTGTCCTGGGCGCTTAATGGTTATGGGAAGGGATGTGCAAGGGAGGAGACAGGCAGGTTTGGATGTTCTCAAGTTGACACGTGAATACAGGAACAGGCGGCCGGCAGAGAGGCGCGGGGCAAGGTGTGGGGTGGGGGGGGGTGGTGCGGCCATGCTGCTCTCCCGGCATCCCCACGTGTTCATCGGCCCAGAAGCGCTCCGAATAGAGTGAAACTTTCTGTGGTAGGTGTCATTTAACAGTATATTTGACACCCATTTGGTCATAATTTTTTAATGTTTTGTTATGTCCAGCCAGAAAGGCATCCATTGCTTTATTATACTGCTTCATGACCAGAACGCCTGTTTGTACTTTCTTCTAGATGTTTATTAACTTTTTGAATAAGGAACTGCTTTTTACTTTTAGTGAGATATGTTCCCTAAGAAGCTAGTGAATTAAAATGTAAATACGGCGATGTCTTTGTGTATTTACAACCAGGACAGAGATGAATGGCTTCATTTGTAGTCTGTGAAACAATTAACCTTTACCGACTCAACATACCTTTGTTTATATTAAGATACCCATTGATTCAGCTCCTAAGGAAGGAAAGGGAAACTAAGAGACAATTTAGCCACCCACTTCACCTTGCCCTATTCAGTAGATATTAAAATTGGTAGGTCCTAAGATACCTAAGAATTTCTGGCTCTAAGTCATTTGCCTGTTACTTTTCTTTATAAAGCTACACAATTATAGGAATAAATATTTCAGTTTCAAGAGAATTCTTATTGAAGTCTATGTGTACTATTGAATCACATACCACATGGCTGTATGAAGGTATGTTAGGACTGTTGTAATTTAATTTTGAACTAATTTCATAAAAGACCCAATGTGGTGGTGAGCAGTTAGTAAATTTTTAGAACCTGTGGGGCCTGAGGGCATGTTTCTGGAGCTCACTCATCAGGGTCTTTTCCAAGTTCAGGCCCAGGAACGCAGGGTTAATCCGGTCTAGAGGCAGAGAGAGAGAGAGAGATTCTCTTATGGAACTAACCAGTATTTCCTCTTAAGCCTTATATCAAGAGAACTCTACCCGGGGTCCCTGTCGTGACTACTTTCTCTAGGAGCTAACAGTCAAAATCAACAGTGACCGCAAATCATACAGCAGTGTGACCATCAGTAGTCTGAATTTTTTTTATTAAATAAATTTGACATGTTATGTTATGTAAGCTTCAGGTGTTCAATGTGTTACTTTGATGCATTTATATATTGTAGATGGTTGCTGTTGTAACAATATTTATCACATTACCTAATTAAAATACAATATTACTGTCTAGATCAGCGATTTTCAACCTTTTTCATCTCATGGCACATATAAACTATGTATTAAAATTCTGCAGCACACCAAAAAATGTATTTTTTGCCAATCTGACAAAAAAAAGATAAGTATAGTTTTGATTCATTCATACCAGACGGCTATGGTTATGTGGGCTGTTGCCGTTTTTTTAATTTGACAACCTAAGGGAAAAGAGGTCAGTGCCCCTGACTGAATAGTCAGGCATCACATGTTTTAAAAACTCTGGCGGCACATGGTTGCAAACTGCTGGGCTAGCTCCATCACACTGTGCATTAGAGTTCCACGGCTTTTTCACTACTTGTTACAAGTTGCACCCTTAAACACCATCTCTCTTATCACCGTTCTATGCTAACCACCGTTCTATGCTCTGCTGTTTTGGTTTCCACAGGTGTGATGTTTTTATGTTCCATACGTAAGTGAGATCATAACCACACTTTTCTTTTCGTTGGGTTCGTCTCACGTAGTATAATGCGCTCAAGGCCGAGCCATGTTGCGGCAAATGGCAGGATAGTCCCCTTTCTCAGGGCTGGATGTGTTCACTGTATACATGTGCAACATCTTTCTCACCCACTCATCTACTGATGGGGGTTTGCGGTTGCTTTTGTCGCTTGGCTAACACTGCAATAAACATGGGAGTGCATGTGTCAAAAAAATGAATGAATTATAAGAGCAGGAATCATTGCAAATACTCTATCTCACATGACGGTCACAACTAAATATCTATCAAACCACATTAAAAAGCTGAGATAGAAGCTTTGGCAGTTTTCAAGAGACATGGGTGGAATCATAAATAAACCTCCATGCATCAGTTACTATCTACTGCCCACCTTCTCCTGCAGTGCGCACTGTATTGGGTACATGAGGACAAGTAGTCTGACTCCATCAATTTCAAAAATATATATTTAAGACTTATTATTCACAGAGTTCTTGGCATAGTTGTATTTTGAGGTTTCTACTGTTGAGAAGTTTGAGGTCTGTGTTCTCTCTCTTTCAGTCCCAAAAGCTCCGTTTTGAGTTCTCCAGGCTTTGGTGGAATTTCAGGTATTGTCTATTAAAAACAAAACAAAGCATAGACGCCAGTGCTTTCTTAGACTGTAATTAAACGTGACCTCAAAAACTTCAGAGCAAGTAAGAAGTTAAAAAGAACAGAAAGTCCCTTGCTACTCAGTCATAAATCCCTATCGTGAGAACCCATGGTTGACCAAGTTCCTCTCCAGCCCTATACTTAGGACTCCCCAATCCAACCTATGTCTTAAATTCTACACAACTTACAGAGGGAGAGTTTGTATCACTACCAACTGACAGATCAAAAATCTGAATAAAGCTTTCCATACGTGGAAATTTATTCCTGTGCTACTTACTGCCTCTCCACCATGCATAAAGCAGTCAGCAAAAACATATAAAACTGCATTCAGGAAAGATGGTCAGGAAAGGCCTGAGAAGGTCACTTTTTTTTTTTTTTGGTAACTGCTTTAGTGAGATTATTTGCATATCATACCATTCATTCACCGAAAGCATACACTGAATAGCCTTTAGTATGTTCACAACGTTGTGCATCCATCAGTACAATTAATTTTAGAACTGCACCCCCAAGAGACACCCCAGAGCCATCAACAGTCACTCCTGTTTCCACACAGCCTTCCTGCCTCCGAGCCACTGCCCTAGGCAGTCATTAATCTACCTTTGTCTCTATAGACTAGACATTTAATATAAATGGAATTATACAGTATGTAGTCTTTTGTGACTAGTTTCTTTCACTTAGCATGTGTCCAAGGTTCATCCATGTTGTCACATATTAGTGCTTCACTTCCTCTTATGAACAAATAATATTCCATTATATGGGTATACCACATTCATCTATGTCTACTGACCAGTTGACAGACCGCTTGGATTGTGTCCACTTTTTGGCTCGTCTAAATACCATAGTTTGCCATGTATAATGCACATTTTTTGCCCAAATTTTTGAGGGAAAATAAGGATGTGCATTATACATGGTAGTTACTGGTACATAAAATTTCTTGTACCTTGTATCTGTTTTTGTGTTTTGTAATTATTTGTTACATAAAATTTCTTGTACCATAATGTTAAAAAATAAATGCTAAAATTCCTTTAAAATACAAAAAAAAAAACCCAAATATCTAAATATAAATAAGTAAAAAATTGAATTAAAAAATTAAAATGAAAGATTTTTTTTCTGAAAGTTTGGGCCAAAAACGTGGGTGCGCATTATACACGACAAACTATGGGACTACTTCCATGAATATTCATGTACAAGTCTTTGTGTGGACATGTGTTTTCATTTCCGTCGGGTATAAACCGGGAAGCAGAACGGCTGCGACAAACGACTCCACGCTGAACTGCGGAACCGCCAGGCTGTTCGCCCTCCCACATTCCTCACGGCGCTGCACAAGGGTTCGGATTTCTCCGCAGCCTCACCAAACCTTGTCATTAGCTGGGTTTTTTTTTTTTTTTTTTTTAATTAATAGCCATCATAGTGGTTATAAAGTGGTGTCTTACTGTGGCACAGTCCTTTTGTGGACCTTACATTCTATGGGAGGAAACAAGAAACAGAGACGAAGGAATAAAGTAAGTATACGCTGTGCGCCGTGCTCTGCGGAAACAAAGGATGGAGACAGAGCGGCGGAGGAGCAATTCTTCTGGAGCTGTCCAAGGGACCCTCACTGCTGGAGGAGATTTTGAGCAGAGACCTGAAGTTTTGAAGGAAACCAAGGCAAGATCCGGGAGAAAAGCACTCCAAGACGCAAGAAAGCATGGCCTTGAGGTAGGAAGAGGCTTGATGAACTTGAGAAACAGCAAGGAAGCTAGTGTGGTTGCAATGGAGGGAACAAGGGGGAAATGATAAAAGGTAAGGGCCCTGGCAGGCAGGTGCCAGACTGTATAAGACGTCAAGGCTGTGCATGATTTCTGGGGAAAGCTGTGTTAGAGCAGGCAGGCCATGAGAACTTGGCGTTGCTGTCAATGCAACTGGGTGCCATCATAAGGTTCTTAGGCCCAGAGCAGATGTGCTCCTGACTTTAAGATCACTTTTGCTGCTGCAGAGAGAACGGAGTGGTCCCAGACCCAGGAACCTCCAGAACCCTCCTGCACTCACCAGGTCCGGCCGGTAGTACCTGTGCACCACTTCAGCCCCTGCGAACATGGCCAAGAGGCTGGCTGCCACCATCTTTGCATAGCTGGGCCAGGGCACTCCCGCGGGCATGGTCAGCGGGCTGGGAGGGGAGGGAAAGCAGGCAGTGTTAGCAGGTTTCCAACTCACGTCTAAACCAAGCTGGGAAACAAGTCTCTCAGCAGTGTGGGGCGGGGTCAGAACACCACCGCTCCCTCCACCTCTGCACCCCAAGTCCTCTTGTATATAACAAGAGTGCTGAGAGCAGGAACCACCTCCTGGCCTGAGACTAGCCTTCAGTGCTTTCTTAGTGTTGGGGCCTGGGCCTTCGGAATTTAAAGACAACTCTTCAGGAGCCAGCGGAAGGCCCACCCACCTTGTTTCCCTGCGCCCCTTCAAACTCTAGAACTCCCACTGGCCCTGGGTGCGCACCCAGGGGCCAACTGTACCTCGGAGGGCACGCGCACTTGGTGGTAGGTCAGAGAGCGGGCAGAAGTGTGTTCAGGAGCCCGAGCAGCCGGCCATCAGACCAGAGAGAATGTGCAGGGGCTGGGGCCTTGTGAACTGGCCAGAAGGGGGACTTGGGGCCGGGACCAGAATTTTTTTTTAAACCGATTCCCAGGTCTTTCCCAGCCCAGGTGTTTGTCTCCCTCATCAATCCCCCATAGCAGGATTTCCCTGGCAGATGTCGAGGCTGGGGCTTGGCTCTGGCTGGATTAGTGCATCATTTGTCCCTTCGCGTGCACAAATTGCTGGTGTTAACTGCCTTTAACAAGCGGGTGGAGACTGGCACGCTGAGCAGTGAGTGCTTAGATGAGGTCACCTTCTAGTGAGTGAAGTTAAAAGCGCTCTGTCCATGTGCCAGATGTCCTCTGACGCCTGAAGCAACTACACCGAGACAGCTATATACCTTTGTGCTATGATGCTACTGGAAAAGAGAAAACCTGAAATCGGCAATATTTAATTATGCATTTTTAGGTTGTGCTTTGGTTATGGATTGATCTGTGTTAAGAAAAGGTTAATGCAAGACGATTCCAAAGGGTTATGGGTGTGTGTATAAGATGAATCATGATATACTCGCTTTTTAAACAGGGAGGTATATTTGACATAAAATAAATCACATATTTAAAGCATCAAATTTGATGAGGTTTGACATGTGTACACCTGTGCAACCATTCTTAAAATCAAAATAATGAACATATCTATCACAGCCGAAGTTTCTTTGTGCCTTTCTAATCCCTCCACCTCACTTTCTTCCCTGGGCAACCACTGTAAGCAAGCTTACTAGGTTCTTGAAAGGAACAGGAGGACTGGGAGGAAAGGGAAACAAGGTGAGGCAACTTGGCCCCTCTTTCGTTTTCCCATCACACACGGTCTCTTGGAAATGGAGACGTATTTGGCAAAGACAGATTTCTCCTAGGCCTCCCCAATCAAGCTCACAGCAGAACAAGTCTGTCTTCCAGGTAGAGTCGGGGTGGTGAGCGAGACATGATGGAACAGGAGCCATTTTGCTGACTGCTACACCATTCCCAAGTTCAATGTCCTGCTCCCCCACAATCTTCTAGCAATCTCTTCATAAGACAGAACTAAGCAGAGGCCCCTCATCTGCTGAGGTTATGAATGGAGTCGGCAGACCCAGAAGGCGCAGCCCCACAGTGAGGGAGATGCTGGCTGCCCATGGGTAAATCTTCCTGAGTGAAAACCTCCTGAGAAAAGTTTGCAGCTCTTACACGTACTTTCCATCACCAGAATTACCTCTCTGAAATCAGTTAGAAGCCACCTGCTTTAAAACTTTTCTAGACTGTGATCCTAGGTGTTAGAAACCAGAGAAAGAGAGGATGCACTGCTATTCACTCATTAATTCAACAAATAACTCAACGGATACCTACTGTTCTGTACTGGTCTCAGCCTATCACCAACCAATGTTGTGACTGAACCAGCCCTTATGGTTCTTATTATGGCTGTAAGACAGATAACCGTCAGCAATAGCCATCAGGAAACTTTGAAAAGATACAGGTTCATTTATAAGACCTGGAAATTACACAGCACACCTGAGGCCCCACAGCGAGGCTGCAGCTAGAAAGTGAGTGTGCCCATGTGCACGGACCTGGAGTTCTGCTTTTATTGGGGTCAAGTATGGGTGCCTAGGGTTTCAGAGTTCACTCTTTATCAGTGAATTTAAAACAAAAGAGTGGAAATTTAAAGTATAGGGGCAGGAGAAAAACAAGTAGCCCAATGATCATTTATTGAAATCAACCAAGATTCCTAAAGTAAAGGAGCTCTGGGAGGTGGCCTGGCTCTTCAACGGCTCTTTAACCTAGCAAGTGTGTGTGCGTGCATGTGTGCGCGCATGTGTGCATGTCTGTGTATCTGCCTGTTTGGTAATGTCTTTATTCTAGATGGTGTGTGTGTGTAGTGTGTGTGTAGTGTGTGTGTGTGTGTGTGTGTGCGTCTGGCAATGCATTTGTTCTAGATAGCCAGTCTATGAAAGTGGATGCCTCTTTGAAATGAATGCCACAATCAAAGCGTAAGTTCGGCACTTGCATGAAAAGAAAAGAAAAAAAGGACCAGGGTTTACATATACCTACCACGAGTCAGGGTGAGTAGTACCTACTAAGGGACACAGTATTTGTAGAGGTTCTGGAAAGTTTTAAAATATTAAAAGTTTTACTTAAATAATTTACATAATACAAAGTAATCATTCTGCATTTACTCATGAAAGCCCTTTCTTGGATCCCAGAATGGAAATGCCACATAAACCACCGAGGCACAGCCATCTCCCAGCCCACATGTTACATTAGTGAGAAATAAACCTTTGTTGCTGTAAGCCACTGAGATTTTGGAGCTAGCTGTTACCACAGCTTCACGGGGGCAAGCTAATACAGCAGCCATGTTTCTCATCATGCAAACTAGAGAAAAAGAAGGAGCCATCTCCATTAAGTATTTAATGAAATCCTTGTACCGCTCCAATGACAACTTGAGAACTAATGAGGCAAAAACGAGCTGTAAGAGCCATTGAGAAAAAAATAGGATTGGTCTGTAAGGTTATAAAGAAAACCATGTTTATAACCGAGGTTATAAAGATGCCTGAATGGCATCTACTGTCATAGGCTTCAAACTGTTATTTTTTTACACACCCAAGGTAAAGCAGACAATAGTTTATGTAAAATTTTACCAAGCAGTTTCACAATCACCTCAATTGATACATTAGGAACCTGAGAAGATGGTACAGTGGCCTGGACTCCCAGGTTTTCCGATTCCACAGACTATTCTTTCTCCCACAACATGCTTGATAATTAATGCAAAATAGCTTTTAACCAGGTTAAAATTTTGGGTGGAAAGGCCTGGATAATCCTGATCGACAAGCATAACCGCCCCACCTACACAGAGTCCCCAGAGGACATCATCACCCACTCACCTCCACCACCCGCCCACCCACTAAGAGTCCTGGGGGGACAAGAACTTACGTCAGCGGAGCGCTCACCCTCCCACTTTTTTGTCCTCCACCCTTCCCGAAAGGCCAAGCGGCAGGCGGACACTTGATTGGGCTGTCCTTTGACACGTGATGCCCACCAGTCGTGGGACTTGGCGCCGAACAAACGGAAGCGCCCAGCAAAAGAGGGGTTTGCACTGGGGGGAGGGGGAACCAGAAGCTTGGGGGAGGAGCTAGAGCGGTAGCTGCTGCTGTCCCAGTTCTGCCACCAATCGTGTCCAAGTCTCTCGTTATTGTCGAACTGCTGTACATACGCCAGGATACTACAGCGACATCGCTCGCTTGCCTGGCAGGAGCGGCCGTTCGCGCGAGCGGCAGCAGGGAATGGAAGCAGGGAACGCGGGCAGGTAAGGCTGGGGCGGAGCGCCGCCCCTCCCCCCGCGCCCCTCTCGGCGGGGCCGCCGGGCGGGCGCGCGCACGCACGCACACACGCACACACGCAGGGGGTCTTTAAGTGCAGAGGCCCGCGATACAAAGGCCGGCCTCGCGCTTGCGTACTGCCAGCCTGCTCTGGCCCCTCCTCACCCAGGCCGTCCTGACGCGGCCTCTGTGGCAACTGCACCCCTCTGTTCAGTCGTTTCCGGCGTCTAGCCGGTTGTAAAATGCGTTAGTGAGCAATCAGCAGTCTCCTATTAATATTTCTGGCTGTCATTCTTGGCTGCATTTCCTTCACCCCTTATATGTGAAGGAGCTGTGAAGATGCAGTATCCTCGTATCCGTTCAAGAGTTTGCATTTCAGAATTAGGTTTACTGTGGCTTCCTTACCCGAAGGTTTGCTGAAAGCATCGTCAGGGGCCACGAGGCAGATAGCAGTGCCAGCCTAGAGCTCTTGAATTCTGAGACTGTGGATAACAGTCCAAGAAGTCCTCTGAAAATGTCGTCTAGTGGTCTTGGGGACGAACTCCAGAGTCTACTTCTGACATGTCCTTTGGGGAGTGTTGGATGCGTGGAAGAAAATGTATTGCAAAGGCAGAGATTTTGAGATTTGAACTGACAGAAAACCAAATTTAAAAAAATAATTAGATATGTTAAATAACAGGGTCTTTTTAAAAAATAAAGTGATGATCTATGTTGGACTAAAATACTGTTAGACCTATGAAGAATTATCCTCACTCTCAGTGGCTCATGGGCCCTGAAGTTAGGCAAGACACTTCACTTCTCTGGGCCCGTTCACGTCGGAAAATAGGGCATCTCTGCGATCCAGTTCTGACATTCTGTGAATCTAGGTTTTGTGGAAAGGGTTGTTAAGTAACCAACATAGTCTTAGAGTTTAGGAAAAGATACGTGTAGATAAGGGGGGCACTTTATCCTGACTTTTCGGGTCAAATCCTGAAATGAAGTACTCCACTTCTTTCCCAGAACTTTACAAATAAAGTAATTCAGCAAAATTTGTGAAAATCACCTTCACCCTTGTGATCTTCAGATCAGAATTGAAACTCGGGTAAAAACCTACCATCAGATGAACTACATGTTTGTAAGACCTTATTCAGTATCTTATAAAGCAAAGTAATAGGTCTCTGGTACAATGTGTAGCTCAAAACTGACTTATATTCTGTCTTCACTTAATCCATGGGGTTATAGACCATTTTCAGTTTTTAACTTGCAAAACTTTACCCTCAGGAAACATGGAGAATTCTGTGTTAATACTGTAAGGAGTTTATCCCTGGGAATTCTAAAATGACAGGCCCCAGACAATCCCAAGAAAGTGGTCTTCTGTCACCCTTACTTTGTGCTAATCAAGCAATGGGGTGGAATGCTGGAAAATGATGAATTTGTTTTTTACTTTGGAAGATTAACTTCAAAAAATTTAAAGAAAAAATTCTATGGCTATAGACTCTTTTAAAAAGAGAAGACAGTTCAAGAGCCATCGTAAGCACTTACAGCCTAACCGGAGGGGGGAAAAGGAAGAAGAATAGGGCCAGTACGTTCCTGATGAGATCAAGCATGAAAAAGACATTTACCAAAGATGGAGACAAGATGGCAAATCAAAAACGACTGGAAAAAGTGTCACATGGACCACTGAGAATACAGACAGGGAACATGAACCCTGCAGGAAGATCAGGTGTTCTAGAAGTGTTAAAGAGAGCAAGAACTTTTTTGGTTAGGTGTGGACAACAAGGATAAGAAAGGTTCGGGTTTTCTGCCTAGTTTACCTGGTGTTAGTAGTGACAGCAACATAAGCACTTAGTTCTGATTTGTATTTTTCATCTCCTATGTTAAAAAAAAAGTGAATGCAGACTAGAAGTGGGGGAATGAATGTCTGTAAGAGATTTAAAGCTAAAGATCAATGAGGTCCTTTAGGAAAACTTTAGCTGCTGTAGCAAAAATCGCATTTCCTGGCCTGGAGGAGTTGGATTTCAAGTGAAAGGCCACATGCAGCAGTGTTTGAGAACTTGTAGGCAACAGGAGAGGGGTCTGAAGCCAGAAAATAACTGTGTGGGTTCCTGTTTCTCCCAAAGGTGGAATCTGCCCGCTTAACTTATGGACTTTGATCCTAAATAAAATGATTACTTCTCAGTGGTTATTGAGCATATTTAAAAGGAACTAGTGATCACTAGGCTGTAGAGTAAGTGCAGAAAAAAGCAAGACCTACCAAGCTAGGTCATTCCCTTTTAAATAACGATACTAGACTAGACAACATCAGAAGGATGATGACAGAGGTACATAAATATTTCATCATTTCCTGCTGTTTTATTATTGTCATGGCAAACTCAGTATATACCAGGCACTGTTTTAAGTGTTTTTACACCTGTTAACTAATGTAATCCTCATAGCCAGTGCACTAGGTGCAACTATTCTCATTTTACAAATGTGGAATCTGGGACATAAAGAGGTTAAGGAACTTGTCTACAGAGCTAGTAAGTGGCAGAGCTGAAATTTGAACCCAGGCAGTGTGACTTCAAAGGCTGCCTCCTTAACAACTGTGCAATCCCCAACTGTGTATGGGGATTTGGGGTGGGAGGGAGCAAGATGAAGATGGATTGATGGCAGTCTAATTAGGTGAAAGCAAAACTGGTTAACTACTGCAAGAGTTAAGGGCAGGCTGAAGAGAGGTCTGTACTGATGTGCCATTTACTTCCACCTCAACTGCATTCTCTTCAGAAGTGTGACAACTTCGGGGTGCTGGTGAAATGATAAGATCTGTGACCTAACTCTAGGACGGGTTTGTGGAATTGATGGGTTGACTCAGAATCCAGATCGGTCCCAGCGGGCTGGAATGGTGAATCATCTTTTACAAAAAGAGGCACAATCCTTTGTTTAGGTGTGGAAAAACCAGTGATCCAAATGTGAGATGAAGGAGAGGTGTTCAAGAGGCAGTTTTCAGTGATGGGGAACGCAGTGTGAATCACCAGTGTACTGCGAGTGTCAGTAAGGTCAATGTGTTGGGTTCTGTGATGTCTCCAGCATGAAGAAGTTGATCACCCTGCTCAGTTTCAGGATGATGGGGCTGTATCTGAAGTGTTTTTATTGTGTTTGCTTCTGAGCACCAAAAATGACCCAATAGTGGGGAAGCTTGAAATCATGCTACATGAAGAGAAGCTAAATGAACTGGGGGCTCTGGCTTCTTCTGTATCTTCGTGTTGACAGTTTCTAGTAGACTGTGCACAGCAAGTACCCGTAACGGGTGGCGAATACACACACGTCCGCTGAAGCAATATTGAATGGAATTCTTAAATAGTTGTGGTATTCCATCATAGTTTACGTAACTAATCCTTTTTACTTGAGCATTTGGACTATTTAGCATTGATTGATATTTTTGTAAGTATTCAGTGTTGGATATGCTTGTTTAAATGAAGATAATAAAATGTTGCTATGAATGTTTATGTCCTTCCAAATTCATACATTGAAACCTCATCCCCAGTGTGATGGTATTTGGTGGTAGAGTGTGTGGGTGGGGGTGGGGGGTTCTTAGGAGGTGATTAGTGCTCCTGTAAGGGAGATCCCCAGGGAGACCCATCACCCCTCCTGCCACGTGAAGACACGTGGACGAGGCAGCCCTCTGTGAGCCCGGAAGCAGGCCTTCGCCAGATACCAGATCTGCCACCACCCTGAAAGTGGACCTTCCAACCTCCAAAACTACGAGAAATAGATATTTGTTCCTTACCCACCCAGTGCATGGTAGTTTGTCGTAGCGGCCCGAATGGACTAGGACGAGTGTATTTGGAAAGAGCAACTGCAGTCTCTCAAATAGTGCAAAACAGTTGTGGATCAAAGAAGTTGGAGTTGTTTCTTTTAGGGAAAACCTTAAAGAATTAGTTTTTTGAAATACAGCAAAATCTGACTTAACTGGACTCCTCAGTGAGCTGTGTGTGTGTGTGTGTGTGTGTGTGTGTGTGTGTGTGTGTTTTGAGAAAGACTGTTGGGAAATACACACTTTATCGGATTCAGACAACTATAAAAACCTACCCTGGGAGCAGTGTGTTCGAGGAGAAAGGGGATGCATGGGGAGGCTAGGAGAGAGGGAGTGGGGGTTCTCGGCAGGGACAGGAGACAGCATGCAGAGCAGGTGGGGACAAACATAAACAACAGGGAAAAGTGAACAAGAGGAAGTAAAACCATTTCTACCTCTCTGACGGAGTAGCTCATTTGGTAAGAGCATCATCCTGATATGCCAAGGTTGTGGGTTCATTCTCCAGTCAGGGCACATACAAGAAGCAACTAATGAATGCATAAGTAAGTGGAGCAACAAATCTGTGTTGCTCTCTCTCTCTTCCTTCCCGTCTCTAAAATCAATTAAAAATCATTCAGCCCTGGCTGATGTGTCTCAGTGGTTGAGTGCCAGCCTGTGAATCAAATGGTCGCTGGTTCAATTCCCAGTCAGGGCACAGGCCTGGGTTACAGGCCAGCACCCCAGTGAGGGGCGTGTGAGAGGCAACCACACATTGATGTTTCTCTGCCTCTCTTTGTCTCTCCCTTCCCCTATCTAAAAAATAAATAAATAAATAAATAAATAAAGTCTTTTAAAGAATCATTCCTACTTACAACTTGGATATCAGAGAGTTATAAAAAATGAAAACTCTTTTGGGATATGTCTGAAGTCTGGACAGATTTGGCCCTGTTTTCTACACATTCTCTGTATACAAATGTAGAAATCACCAAATCTCGGCTCTCGTTTTCATGGTGAGGGAACCGAGCGCCTGCGAGGATGAATGACTTGACTGAGTGCTATTTTGCAGCTCTTCCTCTCGTACAGAGAGATAAGTATTGTTCATCAGCATTGCAGAATTCTGAGTTATGAAGTGGCAGTTACCGCATATAAATACAACAAATGTATTTACGTTAAGGATGAAAGAAGTTTATGCTGCTTACAAATTTAACTACTATTAGATAAAAAGAGATTATCCAGAGTCCTTTAGTTTTCTAGCACTCAAGCTCATGAAGGGTTTTGTACAGATGGCATGCTTGCTTTTGCCGAGCAATAAGAACGTTGTAATCCACCCTCTTTCCCTTTCTTCCGGCTGTTGGGAAGCTGTAAGATGGTCAGACTAAAATAAATGTAAACATTCAGAGATAGTATGTTACCTTAGAACTTACACATTCTGTATTCCATAGGTTAGTTTTTTGGTTTCTGTTCTAATTTAACTTACCACAAAGTGTCACTTAAATATTATAGATTTCTAGGCTTCTTTCAAAATTGATACATCAAACAAAACTCCAATATTTTTCTTCATTATTTTTCACTTCAGCTAACTGATTTTGAAAATACTAATTTTCAATTTCGAAACCCTAGACTCTCTCAAGACCCTTAATGACCCCTACGTATGCTAAGGGAACCACATTTTGAAATTTATTTTTTAAGGTTAAGAATCCTTTTGGAATGCGAGCGGTGTCTCCCAAATTTACCTATTTGGCCATGTATACCGTGCCCTTCCTGCCCACATGTCTGAGGGAAGGGTGGGGAGGCCCACTACATGCGGGTAGAATGACTGCACTCCGTGGGTACCTAACCCCCTGCGTGACGCACACGAAAACGTGGGCGCGCAGCGGACCCACCGCAGCGAACGGTGCGTGTTCTGGGCTTGGGTTTCCAAGCACGCAGAATGGAGCCCGTCTGGGAAACTCCGGGAGCGGGAGCAGGATGCTTGGGGGAGGGAGGGGGGAGGGCTGCCGTCCTGACAGTGCGACAGACTGAGAACAGACCTCGTGCATTTTGGGGCCGCTCATTTATTGTGACCGCATGTCTTTACTGTCATATATTCCAGCCGCAAGGGGCTGTGAGCCTCTGGGAAGACTGCCCCTGGCGGCGAAGTCACAGTTCGTTTCACTAGGATTTCCAGAGGGTAAACTGCACGTGATCCCGCAACGTGGCCTAGCCTCACCCGACTCCTGATTAGAATATTTAAATCGTAAACATCGAACACCCAATGTTTTATGAAAACGCTGAAACAATTTATGAAAAGAGCTACAAATAGTATTAAAGAAAAGTGTGAAAAAGGAGGATGTTTTGCTTTGTGCCAGGCACAATTTAAGCACTTCTCTTCATTTTTATATTTTAACTTCTAGTCCTTAGCTGCATTTTTCTTCTACGTGTAGCCTTAGTTTACGGTACTATTTTGTATTTTCTACATTAAAACACATATTAAATGTTTTCTGTGCTTTCACAGAATGTCCGCACATTTAATTTTTAGGTGCTGCTTAGTATTTGCTCGTATTAATGTTTGCTAAATCATTGTTTTTATTTTTTTATATAACTTTAGAATAATATATTTAAAAAATAAAATTCTTCAGATACAGTTTGATATCCTTCTTACTAATTCTTAACTTTTTTAAATCAATTTACCCCTAAAGATAGCTCGAAATTAAAATGCCTCTCCTGCCCTGACTGGTGTGGCTCGGTCAGGCATCCCCTCGCAAAACCAAGGGGCACCGACTCGGTTCCCAGGCGGGCACATGCCTGGGTTGCGGGTTCAGTCCTCGGTCAGGGCCTGTACAAAAGGCAGACCATCAATGTTTCTCTCCCTCTCTTTCTCCCTCCCTTCCTCTCTCTGTAAAAATCTTTAAAAAAGTAAAATAAAATAAAAAGCCTCTCTGGTGATCTGTCCATTGTGAAACGGGAGATTGAGCCTCTGGTTTTCTTCGAGAGTCTGTTTTCTTTGCCCGTAGCCCAGCCACCCACGGGTAGACCCCCTGTGTCTGCCTCAGCTGTTTACACCCTTCCAGGGGAATGCTTGGTTTGCCCCTTTTACAACTATTTTATTAGGATATGAGGTACGTACCATGAAATTGATCTGCTCCAAGTGTACTAGTTTGCCTTTTTAATTCCTGCTTTCCGACTCTCTTTCTCCACATGCAAAGAGAAAGAAACCTAGTAAGTAGAGTATCTTACCACAGAACATATGCCTTTTCTCTCCAGATAGTAAACCTCACTTACCACTTTATTTCCTAGTGTTTTTCTTCCTACTGTGTATCCTATGGCATTATTTGGCATTAGCGTAACTTGAGTTTCATAAAATGTGTTTCCTTCCCTATCTTTGTGCTGATGGCAACAGCTTGAGGTGTGGTGGTTGATGGTCATCGGAAATACCTTGGGGAAATTGTTGTCTGTGAAGGTCTCTGTTTCTTACAGTGAACAGAATACTTTGAACAAAGTTTAAATCATGTTCAGAAGGAAGATCTAGAGTGTTTTTTTCTGCATAAATTAGACATTCATAGACATTCATAAAATATTCATTTCTAGTCTTCATTTAGCAGCAGAAAAACCAAAAACCCAGCAACAATGAAAAAACAGATCCAATGAATGAATGAACAGGCAAATAAACCAAAGGAGAATTTTATTTTTTTTTCAACTTGCAACATGTATTTATTTTCTCCCCCCACACACACACATTTAAGAGAACTTTAAATTAGGATAGAAGGGGAGTGGGATTGGGGAGATGTTGGTTAAAGCGTACAAACTTCCAGGCAGAAGAGGGTAAAGGGGGGATACATGGCGATGGAAGGAGACTTGACGTGGGGTGGTGAACACACAATCCAATATACAGATGATGTGTTATAGAACTGTACACTTAAAACCTATATAATTTTATTAACCTATGTCACCCCAATAAATTCAATAAAGTAAAAAAAAAAAGATGTACAAGTTCTGGGAACAATGTACAGCATCACCGTGCTATTATTTACTTGAAAGTTGCTAAGAGAATAGATCTTAAATATTCTCACCACAAAAAAGAAGTGATTGTGTGACACGACGGAGGTGTTGCACAAGGCTGTGGTGGTAGCAGTCACTGTGCAATATGCAGGTGTATCCAGTGAACACACTGCACACCTTTAACTGATCTGTTAATTTTATCTCGAAACCCAGGGGAGAGTTGAGCTGGGGGAGGGTTAGATTGGGGGAAATCTTTGTGACAAGAGAAATAAATACTGAAAGTAGGAACACAAAGTGTTTTTGTGTTCCTGTGTGAACTAGTGGGCCTTTCATGTCCCTCTACTAGAAAATTGCCATGATCTCATTTCAGAGAAACTACAAGCCGACTTGACAGGACTGTTAAGTTTGATTGATGACACATCTTGTCACTAAACAGTGTGAAAATTAGTGTCTGGTTAGCAGGCACTCAGCAAAGGTTGGGTGAGTGTGTACAGATGAGAATAGCACGCTTTCTCCTCACTTTGCATCTGTTGTCAACTCTAAATCAATACTTGTCTGGTTTCAAAATACTTGGATCCTGACAATTTTTTTTATAGCTGATCATTTAAACTTAGATGTGAGTAATTTTATCTTTCTGTGTTCTTTCAGCTATTCCCTTCAGCAAGCTCAAGCTTTTTATACGTTTCCATTTCAACAAATGATGGCTGAAGCTCCTAACCCAGAAGTTATGAGTGAGCCACAAATTCCAGCAGAAGTTCCAGAGCCAGCTCCTGCTCCAGAACCCGCACAAGGTAGTTCTCCCCAGGATACTACAGAAAATTAGCGATTGAGTCAACTAACTTTTCTAAGAAAGGGTTTCATGATCAATTTTAGTTCGATTTTAGTGTTAAAATGTTTAACCCATTTATTTTATTTTATTTTATTTTATTTTATTAAGATTTTATTTATTTTTGGAGAGGGGAAGGGAGGAGGAGAAGGAGAGAAACGTTAATGTGCAGTTGCCTCTCGTGCACCTCCTACTGGGAACGTGGCCTGCAATCCAGGCATGTGCCCTGACTGGGAATCGAGCAGGGGACCCTTTCGTTTGCAGGCCAGCACTCAATCCACTGAGCCACACCAGCCAGGGCAAAACGTTTAACCTATGTTTCAAGTACTTAGTCTGCATCAGGCATGTGCTAGGATTGGCGGATTGAAAGAACACGGATCCTGCCCTGGAATATCTCATAATCCAGTAGGGGAATAGTAAGTGAGCGCACATCGTGTCTCAGCACACAGCGCAGTGAAGGTGGGCATAGGAGGCCGTGAGAGCCCGTGCGGCGGACACCTAACTCGAACCGAGGCTCAGAGGCAGCTTCCCCGAGGCTGGGAACTCAGGAGTAAGGAGACTTTATCCCCATGCAGAATGGGCTGGGGAAAACCGCAGGCCGAGGAAGAGGCATGCACAAAGCACAGGCAAGAAGCAGCATAACAGTTAAAAAATAGTGATTCTGCGTCATTGGATTCTGGGTTACAGCAAAGAAATGGTGGGAGATGAGCTTGGATAGGGGGCAAGCGAGGCTTGATTAACCTAAAAAAAAAAAAATGGATTGGATTGGCCGGAAAGTTCATTCCATTTTTTTCTGTAACATAAAACACCCATTTTTTATTGTCACCAGTAACTTCATCGATTTGGATATTTTGAGTATGCCAGCTATCTCCCACCTGGTATAACGTTGATTGTTCTTAATTAACGTCTCGATTTGATCACTATCTACTTCAATGGTCTACCAGACCAGGGAGCATCGTCCAGTGAGAAGTCTCCAGCACGAAACTTTGCAAACCACTTTGACACGTTTGATGAGTCACAGTATATTCTCCATACACTGCACAGATCTTTTTTTGTGTTCCAGTTGTGTTTTCACTTTTTTGAAATAATAAAGCATAATATGCCGATAAAGTCACTTATTTTCTTCTATCTTCAGTATTAAAACAGCTACACAAAAATTCACCAATTTCGATTTTTTTTAATGCCCACCGATATGACAGCTGTCACCATACAATCTAACAAAATTGTTTCAAATAAAATTAAAGACAACAAAGTGCTACTAGAGTCATCTTAAGGAAAAAAACAAATGACTTTTTAGCCACCCCACTACATCCTATCCTGAAGACAATAGGGAGTGTTGCGAGAATGTAAGCAGAGAGTGACTTTGGTATAATGGCATTTAAAAATACCAGCCTGGCCCTGACTGCTGTGGCTCGATGGATTGACCACTGGCCTCAGAACTGAAAGGTCGCTGGTTCGATTCCTGGTCTGGATTTCGGGCCAGGTCCCCAGTTGGGGGCATGCGAGAGGCAACCAATTGATATTTCTCTCATACATTGATGTTTTGATGTTTCTCTCCCTGTCTTTCTCCCTCCCTTCTCATCTCTCTAAAAATAAATGAATAAATAGAATCTTCTAAAAAATAAAAATGTCAGCCTGGAATTGTATACCTGGAACCTACATAATTTTAGTAACCAATGTCAACCCTAATAAATTCCACCAATCAATTAATCAATAAAGTAAAAATATCAGTCTGCAAGTATTATTAGACAATAGATCGCATGGTAGAGAGCAAGTAGAACTTGGAAACAAGGAGTGTGTTAGAGACTCTTTGAATAATCCGGGGACGAAATAAACAGGACCTGAAGGGGTGGAAAAGGACAGAATTAGGAACTACTCCGGAGGCAGAATTATGTAATTCCCTGGCCACGGTAAGCAGCTTTCATGCGGGGATGAGGGAGAAAGAGAAACCTAGAAGTCACTCCCGGGCAGTTGGATGAAGGAGGCACCATTCACCAAGACAGAGAATTAGAAGAGAGGGAAACAGATTTGGGGGTTAGGGAGTGGAGAGAAGGCAAGCGGTGTTGTGTCAGAGATGTGCCCAGGGTTCCCGTTTACGACTCCAGGAGCACCTCTAACTCCAGGGCATTGGAGGTAGCCCTGCCCTTGACTTCTGTGTTTCTGGGCAGGCAGACGAGGACTGTCCCAGCTATAAGCCGGTGGAGACGGATCCCTTGGCCTAGGAGTGGAAAGGAAGGACGGGAGGCCAGGGTGGAGAGACACCAAGCAGTAGGAGCGTGGGATAGGAGCCTGAGAAATTATAAGTGATGTTAAAGAACCAAGGGTAAGAAAAGCAAGGCTTCCTGTTGGATACTTTGGGGCAGTGGTTTGTGACCAAGGGCGATTTTGCCCCTGAGGGGCATTTGTCATTATCTGGACACACCTTTAATTGTTGTGACTAGCAGGGTGCTACTGGCCTCTAGTGGGCACAGGCCAAGGTTGCTGTTGAATACAGAATGTTAAACATCCTATGATACACAGGACAGGACCCACCACCGAAAATTATTCAGCTTGAGATAAGATGTCAGTAGTGCTAAGACTGAGAAACTCTGCTTTAGGTCCTGAGATCGGATCCCTGGTCTTGCCTTTTGAAAAAATACTGCCAGCCAGAGATTTCGTCCTCAGCACCTCTAAATTTACCTTTCTGGCTGGGTGTGGAACAGCGTACCCACTCACAGTCTCTAAAACAAGCCCACAAGCCATTTGAGGCTTTTTACTGCTGGAATTATAAGAAAATTGAAGTAAACGTTTCCTCTCCCCTCTGTTTTGCTCTCTGCTTACTCTTTCATTTGTTTACTTAACTGTTTATGTATTGACATTTAAAATTCCTATAAAATAGTACATAGATACCTTGTATCTATGGGGGAGGCCAAGATGCCAGATAAGATTGTGTGGAAAATCAATCTATGATTATTATGGGGGTTTCCTCTCAAGAAGACCCAGTAGAGGAAGGAGAGTCGGGGATGGGGCCACATGAACCCTGCTCCAGGGTGAAACAAGGGGAAGATACTGTAGAGGAGACTGATGCTGGGAAATAGGAGAGTAAGGTAAAAAGAATGTTGATGGAGTGACTTTTCTGGGAAAGCTGCCTAATGTTTGCAGTTACGGTCTTCTGCATCATATCCTGGAACTCATTGTGTTTCAGAGACTCGGAAGGGAAGGAAAAGAAAAACAACGCAACCAAAAAACCCAGTGGAACCCAAAAAACCTGCTGAGGCCAAAAAGTCTGCCAAGTCCACAAAATCAAAAGAAAAGCAAGAAAAAATTACAGACACGTTTAAAGTGAAAAGAAAAGTTGACCGTTTTAATGGTGTTTCGGAAGCTGAACTTTTGACCAAGACTCTGCCGGATATTCTGACCTTCAATCTGGACATTGTGATCGTAAGGCCTTTTGTCCTCATTTGGTTTTATAACTAGCATTGGTGGATTAACCTGAGTCTATCCATGCAAATGATTTTGCTGGAAAGGAACATTTCTAAGAACCCTTCTGGTCATGAATGGCGTCACCTTCACGAAGTTGCGTTCTTTGGGAGTGTGCGAGGGGGCGGACTCCCGCACGGGGCTGCTTGGTTCCCCACCCTGCCTCCTGGGTTTGACCCTAGACAAGCCTTAACCTTTCCAAACCCCGGTTTCCTCACTGCTGAAACAGGGCTGGTAATAGTAGCTCCCGCACGGGGGTGCAGTTAAGTTAAATAACCCATATAATTCCCTAAATTGCATGACATCTGGGAATTCTCCACAAATGATGACACTGATTTTGAACTTTGATTTTTGTCCGCACTTGTAAGAAGCATCAGCATGCAAACAGCTGTGTGGGTGATGTGGAGGGAGCTGCTTGCTGAGAGTTGAGAAGCAGACACGTGGCTGGACCTGGCACCGGGTTAACTGATTGCTTTCTTCCCAGCCCAGGTGGGTGGGAGTCGGGGCCTGGGGATCTGAGGGAATAAAACCTGTTTTTAAAAACAACAACAAAACTTTCAACATAAAGGAAATTTCTCTTCTCAAAATGGAATAACTTTTTTCAGGTCAAGAGTAGGGAATTGGTAAATGATACTGTTTATAATGCCAAATTAAAATTTTATTTTAACAAATTCAGTTTTGTCCACCACTCCTCCACAGAAGCCATAAGGCCTAAACCCCGATAAAATGTATACACTTCTTTTTTTCAGATTGGCATAAACCCAGGATTAATGGCTGCTTACAAAGGGCATCATTACCCTGGACCTGGAAACCATTTTTGTAAGTGGTCACTTTTTTATTCTTATTTTACTTTTAAACTAGATATCTTAGTTCATATTTTAGTTTTAAAAAATTGTGTTTTTAATAAAAGAGATTATATATGTATGTAAATGTATATACATGTTTTCTTTTTGTGTATACAGGATGACACATCACTGGTTAACATTTTGGCTTATGAGAGTAGAGGGGCATGAAAAGGAGTACTTTCTCTTGGTTTTACTACTTTGTTTAAAGATCTCTTTTTAGTTGTTATCTACAGACATAGCCACGGTAGTACACGGTTGCGCCAGTGCAGGCAGAATGCTGACCGACCCAGGTTTCTGCTGATCATGTTTCCTAGGAGACACGAAGTCTCGCCCATTGGCAATCAAGCTAAGAAGTGCCCTGATTGGAGGCATTCTCTGCAGATACTATGTATCTAGCAGAAATGGTATTAAACACCTTCATAGCTATAGGGTGAGCTTTAAAACTGTTACTACTCTTGTTTTAAGTCGTCTTACTGAGCACTGCCTCACAGAGCAAGGCTTGCTGTGTGGCGGCTCTCTGGAAATACTAGTTGATTATCTAAGACTAACATGAAAAACATTCAGGGTAAATGACAGTAGTATGTTTTTGGAATGAATAGTATATTGTCTCCATTATTTCATTGCTTATTTAAAATTTTTTATTGTTACCCTGTTACAGTTGGCCCAGTTTTTCCCCCTTTGCCCTAACCCCCCTGCTATAGAGAATTCTGAACTTTCTCCTTTCTCCACTGTCCAGGTGTTTGAATGTTCTGGGTCCATCGATGTATGTTTATCTGTTTGAGGTATTCCAGGGGCAGGTGGTGATACCACCAGGTATTAAAAAGGAGAACTCGCCCTGGCTGGTGTAGCTCAGTGGATTGAGCTCGGGCCTTCGAACCAGAGGATCGCGGTTCGATTCCCAGTCAGGGCACATGCCTGGGTTGCAGGCCAGTTCCCAGCAGGGGACACACGAGAGGCAACCGTACATTGATATTTCTCTCCCTCTCCCTCTCCCCTACCCCTCTAAAGACAAATAAAATAAATAAATAAATAAAAATAAAAAGGAGAACTCTTTCAAAGTGTCTTAAACTGACTGGCTGTGTATTCTCAACAGGCATTTACTTTAACCCCCCTTTGAAAAGGAAATAATAATAGTAATTATCTCATGAGATAATTATGATTAAATGAGGTAATACATGCAAAGGGCTTAGCGTAGCACCTAGGATATAGTAAATTGTTCGATATGGTGTTTGACCTGTGTTATAATCTGTTGTTGTTTTAATTTCAAGGATAGGCTATAGACTCGCACATCAGTCCGTAGGGCAGAAACCTCGGACCATCTGTGGAAATAAACTAAGCCCTCTTTCGCAGGGAAGTGTCTCTTTATGTCGGGACTGAGTGAGGTCCAGCTGAGCCATATGGATGATCACACTTTACCAGGGAAGTATGGTATCGGATTCACCAACATGGTGGAAAGGACAACCCCAGGAAGCAAGGACCTCTCCAGGTAATTGCAGGGCGTGCGTTTCTGTAGGCCGGAGCTCCGCCCAAGGCCGGTGCCTCTCGTACTCTAGGGACGCCGTGCGTACTCTAGGGACGCCGTGCGTACTCTAGGGACGCCGTGCGTACTCTAGGGACGCCGTGCGTACTCTAGGGACGCCGTGCGTACTCTAGGGACGCCGTGCGTACTCTAGGGACGCCGTGCGTACTCTAGGGACGCCGTGCGTACTCTAGGGACGCCGTGCGTACTCTAGGGACGCCGTGCGTACTCTAGGGACGCCGTGCGTACTCTAGGGACGCCGTGCGTACTCTAGGGACGCCGTGCGTACTCTAGGGACGCCGTGCGTACTCTAGGGACGCCGTGCGTACTCTAGGGACGCCGTGCCTGTCTAGTGCGCGCCACACCTAACAAGCAGTGCTTGAATGGCCCTTTCATCGAACACTGTCTGAATTTAGCATATTATAAGTGTTGCCATACTTACATTTTGATGACTTTTTAATTTGATTTTAGTAAAGAATTTCGTGAAGGAGGACGTATTCTAGTACAGAAATTACAGAAATATCAGCCACGAATAGCAGTGTTTAATGGAAAATGTAAGATTTACTTTTAATTTTATCTTTTTCCCTTGATAACAGTATGGGCAATGTAAATATGTTTGTCTTTCGTTTCAGGTATTTATGAAATTTTTAGTAAAGAAGTTTTTGGAGTAAAGGTTAAGAACTTAGAATTTGGACTTCAACCTCATAAGATTCCAGACACAGAAACTGTAAGTCGTTGAAACTACATTTGTAAATCAGCTAAATATGAATTTTTCTTAGCTAGTTTGTCTTTTTTATTTATTCTATCCATTTAAATGTATCCCATGAGGAGAAAACACTGTATTTTATTAATAGTATCTATATATCAACTTGAACTAATGGTGATAAATTAATTTAGGTACTGATATAGTTTTGTTTTCTTTTTCTAAAGAAACATTTACCAGATAAATGCCTCAATGGTGTTATGTTATTTGGCTAAAAACTGAGAGGAGCTGGCTAACATACTATATTCAAAATATATTTAATGGCATATTCTTATCAAATTCACGTGAGTTAGCCCTTACCTAGTTATGAAACAAACATGAAAACAGAGGTATCCCGATCAGCACAGCTGTAGTTGCTCCCCTTGCGTTCGAGGGCAGTTGCAGACTGCATTCGGCCGTTTGCAGACACATCCAGCCAGCGTGACTGGCTCTGGGCACTGCCGTCTGACACATGGAGGCATCATGAAATAACCCAGTGGTTTTCAAGCTCTGCCATTTCTGCAGAGCTTCTGCAGACGTTGGTTCTCAAATATAGTTTTCAGTTTTGTTTACAACTTAAAAAAAAAAAAACAATACGCACGCACAAACCCGTATGTCATAGATGGCATTTTAAATGAAAGGGAAGCCGGTGTGCTGACAGGTTTTTTGGACACCTCAGAATAAAGTTTCCGCCGGCTGTCTTTGGTGTTTGACTTCTAATAAATACGTGATTGATAAAGTGCGCTGTAGCACGGACCATTCTCCAAACAGAGGCCTACCGACCCTGTCCTGGCGGGTAAAATTGTACTTGTGAGTTCGCTGTTTCGTAACGAGCAGTGCGTTATAGTCCCTTAAATGCCAGATGAGGCCCAGGTGTGTGCGCCTCACGGCTATGTGATTGTAGCAATGCAATAGTCAGCGACCTTAAATCATGTCATGGCAGGTCGCTTTGGCTCTTATAATGAACTGTGGGTACATTGATTTTGTTTACGTTTTATTCTCTGCATAAAATATGCAGTTATTGATAAGGTTAGTAATTCAACTTTGAAGTAAAAAATACCTGCTTTTTCAAGTTACTGGATCCCTTTAATTGAAGGATATTTTGAGATTGTAGAATGTGCTTTTGCAAAACCTGGTAGCATTCGTACTGACATATCAATGCCTTGTAAACAAAACAAGTAAGTAATACTTTTTTCCGTAGTACAGGGTAAGAAGGCCGATTTAAAAACAGCACAAACTGGACCTGGGAAGCCCGTGACTCAGCAGTGTTACTCTTCCATGTGTCAGAGTCGTGCTCTGTGGAGGGAGTTGGTGGCCACCATCCAAATATTTCCCTCCACTTGTAGGAACTTATCCAACAGATACACCCACACATATTCTAAATAAAATATGTACAAGGTTTTTCACAGCTTACAATATTAAAAGATTGGAAATGGCATACATGCCCACAGTTGGACTCTGGTTAAATAAATATGAAAAGCACCACACACTTATAAAAACGGAAGCTCTTTTTACTCTTACCAGCATTATCTCAAAAGCAAGGTGCGGGACGGAGAACAGACTGTGATACCGTGTGTGGGTTTTA
The DNA here is from genome assembly GCA_039655065.1 of Glossophaga mutica. Classification (NCBI taxonomy): domain Eukaryota; kingdom Metazoa; phylum Chordata; class Mammalia; order Chiroptera; family Phyllostomidae; genus Glossophaga; species Glossophaga mutica. The sequence goes on along the minus strand of CM077304.1, from coordinate 14,102,909 downwards.
GAACGGGTAAGGGAGAATATTTATCCAGACACATTTTGTTGTGCAGTCGTGGACCACCTCTGCGACTAGCGACCGTGATGGCCCCAGAGGAAGGGTGCCAGGTGGACAGAGACCGAGCGGGGCGGGGAGGCTGCACTGGAAACTCCCGTGCTTTTTTCGACCTTTGCAACTGTGAACACGTGTCTGCTATTGAAAAGGCTGTTAATGGGTAGATGAACACGGGGGTAGCCACCTTGGTTTTGATTTATTCACTTTGTAATATGTAACTATTACAAATTTGAACTCAAACACAACCACTTTTATTGATTTTGCATATATTGATGTATGGTAAGTATCAGGTTATTAGCCCAAAGAAAGACAAATTTTCTAGTCACAGTAGGAGTGGATTCAATAGAATTACAAGGTTTCCGTAACTATAAAATTGTGTGATTCCAGCTCTGCTATGTGATGCCGTCCTCCAGTGCGAGGTGCGCTCAGTTCCCGCGAGCCCAGGACAAAGTGCATTACTACATTAAACTGAAAGACTTAAGAGATCAGTTGAAAGGCATTGAACGAAACACAGATGTTCAGGAGGTTCAGTACACATTTGACCTGCAGCTTGCCCAGGGTGAGTCGCCGTCATCGCTGCTTGTTTTCATGTCGTGTGTATGTGCGCACTGCAGAGAGTCTGTTGTGCTTTAACAGCAGAAGAGAAAGCAGTTATATATGCAGCCACGTGCTCTGATAATGGGTGTTAGTCACTGTTAAAATCTCCTTTTACTGTGGTCTTCCGTCTAATCTGGTGCCCCTACAGATGTCAAGGCCATAAGAAACCTTGTAACCCACCTCAAATTAAATCTTCCAGGCTTTAACAGTTCTTATGAGTTAGTGTAGTATATGTTACGAAAAGTGAAGAACATGTATCTCAGTATACATGAACATTCAAGAAAAAAATAGCACCGCAATTTCCGAGTAAAGCTATTTTAAAAAATTCTTGTACAAAATCAGTTTTAACTCCCTTCACTCTCCTCACAGAGGATGCAAAGAAGATGGCTGTTAAGGAAGAAAAGTACGACCCGGGTTACGAAGCAGCGTACGGTGGTGCTTATGGTGCGAATCTGTGCAGCGGTGAGCCTTGCGGCTTCTCTTCGAACGGGCTAAGTACGTTCCTCTCCCTGGGCGCGTGCTGTCAAAGGCTGGCTTTTGTCAGCATTGTGGGGGGGAAGCTCTTCTCAAAACGTAAATTATTGAATGGGAATTACAATATAAAAATTTGTTTAGTGACGTATAGAGAAAATGTGATGGTTATTTAATGTTTAACTACACAAACTTCCAGCTCATTCTCTTTGTCACTGACGTTAATAAGTCATCTTAGTAGCATTTTTCTCCACAAATAACAAATGAGGGTTTATTAGTCCTGTATCTGAAAATAGAACAGAAACTTAGCATTGTTTTCAAGAAGCTCGCTTAACTATTTTAACACCAGTTGTTTTTCACTGGAGACGTAAATCTAATTTGATCATTTAAAGCTTTCAAATGGAACAAATTAACCTTCTCCCCTTTCCCCGCAGCAGCTGGCAGCGGAGAATCAACTTTCAGTGATGTTCCAAATGGGCAGTGGATGAGCCAGTCATTTACAGACCAGATTCCTTCCATTAACAATCACTGTGGGACGCAAGAACAGGGGGAAGGAAACCATGCTTAAGAACGGTGCTTCTCAGCGCTGCTCAAATGCTGCAGTTCTAATGCAGCTGTCAAGAAGCAGCCCTCAGTTTGCTAACTGAAGTATTTTGTTAGTGTTTTACTCTGGTGATGTAGTCATAGTACAGTTGCATAGTAGAGTCAACTGTATGAACCTAAGTAGTTTAGAAGGAAAATGTAGGTTTTTTTTATATAAGTTTTTGTATTTGAATTAACCATCATTCCAGCATTTTATAAAGCCTTTTTCATTTATGAGGAAATTGATTTTCTTTTGGGAGTCACTTTGTAATTTTAAAATGCAGCAGCCTGAATATTTATATTAGATTATTAGCATAAATCTAGATACCCTTTTATGCCTGAGAAGGGCATACTAATAAGAATTACCACCGGGAAAGAGACAGGTGTGTTGATTTCCACGCGAAGCTAAGCCTCAGTGGAGTCGCATTCACACTCAGTCCTCTTTACCGGCGGCGATTGTGAGAGCTGCTTACTCGTGCAAATGTCGAGTGTGGCCTTGTGGCAGCAAGGCCATCCTGGCCTTACCCGACAGGGCACCGAACCCTGCTCTGGCCTCTGCACCCCTGTGCGTGTTAATCCTCTGATAGGCAGAAACCATGCTGCTGGGATGGATGGTGGGCTCCAGAGAATGCAGCAGACCTTTTCAATATTGTGACCACATCTGTGTTTTACTTGGCAGACATACATTTGATAGGGAAGGAGGTGAATATCTCTTTCCATATCTCTCACCATTCGAATTTTATCCTCCTTGGCTTTAAGGATGTGATGTAGGTCCTGATGAAAAATGCACCTTCAGGCTGAGCAACAAGAAGCTGGAGGTGTTCGATAACCTTATTGAAACTGGTGCTTTAGGTACATGAGATGTACTGATATAAATAATACAGCATTTTTCACTAGTTAAATCTAACAAGCCAATAATTTTAAAAATTCTTCCTCTCCATCATCGCTCTTTGCTACTGTGGACTAAGTTAACCTTATGGCAAGGTTGTTTCGAAGTAACATACCTTTGTGGTTTTCTAATGCATTCTCTTACGGTGCTACAAATAGTCCGGATGGCTAGGCCTGGCAGATATAAAGCCAGGTACTTGGAAATGCCATGTGCGTTGATTCCTGCTCACTTATACCCAAGGAGCATGCTTTTCAATATGAAATGTTTATCAGGTGTTTTTTTCCCTAAAAGATTGTGTGGCCTCTTTTTTTTTATAAGAGAAACAAATTCGTGTTGTGAATCTGAACATGCCTTTTAGCTGTGGCTTTGATGGGTTTTATTTTCCTTTAGTCTAGATGGAGCTGTGTAAAGTCATTCATGTTATTTAAACCCTGTACTGTACTGCTGTTTACATGGATGTTTTGTGCAGGTGCTTGGAAGTGCCTTGCATCAGGGATTAGGAACAATCGAGTTATTTTTTCATGGGACTATGTAAAGCATGTAACTAGGTATTGCTTTGGTAAATAATAATGTGTAGCCTTACAATAGATTTGTTTTTATTTAAGTGGAGAAAATACCCTTTAAATTATGGACACTCACTGGAGAATGGGTTTGAGGACTTCCCACGTGTACAACAATGGTGTTTTTATTAAATGTGACAGGCGAGTAGTAAGTGGTGACATATCCCATACATGACCGTGTGAGACTTTTTCATTAAATAACAGTGAAAAGGTTTTTAAATTCACTTGAAAGTCTGATGGTTTTTACAATAAAAAATATTAAGAATGATTAAGTTACAGGCTTTTCTGTAGCAAGACTCACTGGTATTCTTTCCTCCTTTAAACCTGTGATCAGTTTACCGCCTATTATATTTACTATGTAGGATACTATATTCTACAAGGAAAATCATTTCAAAATCTATGACTATTTTATTTTTTTCAGACATTCATGTTTTAAATGTAATACAAAAGACAAGATGGGCAACCTGTTAAAAAAGACCTACAAGTGAAAAATACATTTAGAAATTTTTTTAAATTTTATAATTGTCACTGAGTTAAGCAAACTCATTGCTGAAACCTAGATGGGTTCCTTTCTTTCTTTCCAACAGTATGTTTCATTCACATAATTTCGATTTCCATAATTACCAACTTGTACTTAAGAAAGTAAATCCACACCAATGGGACCCACGTTACTCTCTGCACACAGCAGTCTTTGTTTTTTACATTGTGCGTCATACGTATCAAAGACACTGTTCCTGAAGAATGACGTCATCGTAGGTTACAAGTGGACAATTCCACGTTTTTATACAGAAGATATTTAAAATCTGCCAGGTTCTGTCAGCTGTCGTGGGGATGGAGTTTAAATATCCCTGCAGGGTCTGGAACAAACCAGCTCTCCCAGAGGTCGTTGTGAGCACTGGAGAAGTCCCAAGGCTTGTGCCTTCCGTTCCAGTGGAGTAATTTTGCTTCTTGCAGAAAGTGCTCTGAGTATCTGGTATCTGGATTCCAGCCTTGATTGTGTTTATAGGAAAATTAATAGGCTTGTTAGAAAATAAAAACTTGATACATTAAAATTTGAATATGGGTTCATTATAAAAACTAAAAATTAAATCAAAGGGTATACAATGAAGAGTTTACCACCCACCCTAAGTTTCCAAAATAACCATGATTTGAGTTTCTCATGAAATCTTTCAGTAATATTTTACCTGTACACCAGTGTGTACGTAAGTATATATATTAAGTATATATATATAATGTATTTGTGTATATACATATGCATGCATATTATATATATGTTTTTAAAGTTTACTTGTAACTTGCCTTTAAAGTTACTCTTAGGAAACTTTCCACAGTAGCACACGTGGATTTACTGAATTGCTGTTAATGACTCATAGGACGCAGAGGTGATTATTGAGCGAGTTCTTTACTGAGGGCAGTTAGGTGGTTTTGGACCCTTCACTAAAATGAGCGACGCTACAACCAACAGCCTTCTACACATGTTTACGTGTGTACACAAATGCAGCTGGGGCGAAAGTACATTCACACTTGTGAGTACATGCAACAGAGTTTATTCTTGTATTATTTTCCATGTGAACGACTGTAAACCTTTGCTCTAACCTGTAGGATAACAATCTTGTAGGTGGGATTGCTAAATTGAAGGGTATGTGCCTTTTAATTTTTGATGAGAGATTATCAAACTGTCCCCAAAAGAACTTCTAACCATTTCGCTCCCACCCAGAATTTATAGTTCCTGTTTTCCTACACTGGCCTGCAATGTGGCAACATTTTCTTTTAAATAGTTTTATTTTTACTGTATGAAATACAACTAGAAAAAAGGTCCACTTTTTAACACACAGCTATTGTCTCCATTTGAATATTGTTCCCTTCATAAGTAATCACTTAGAGATTAAGCGTTTACCCTAATATTGCTGTTGCTCAGAATATTTTCAGAATATCTCTTCCAGAAGTACAATAAGATCTTGCAAATGTAAATCTTTTTAAAATATCCTCTAAGGTGTTAAGTTTTTTTTCTAAGGAAGGGAATTTGATATTTTTGAAAAACAACAAAGTCCATTGAGTAAAGAGAGGGTGAATATTAGTAACTAGGATTATGATATTCGAGCTTAACATACGTTGTAAGAAAAGGACAAACACCCATCTTCCGTTATTCATAAACGTGGCTGTGAAGACAGTTGCAGAAGAGGAGCTCAGCGTGTCAGGTTGCTGTGACACAGTTGGAGGAATTATCAGCTTCCAAAGAATCTGAGGGACAGGCTCACTCGGGAAGAGGTGCCTTCACGGGAGGAGTCTCACGAAGCAGGATATCATCTCTCAGCTCTGTGACTGAAGGATGCTAGGGGCTCACAGGTTTGCTTTTAGCTAAATGTTTCATGAATTTTTATTATTTTAAGCCTGTCTGTTTAGACCCAAACTTAACACCCATTAGTGTTACATCGCTTTCTGCTTTCGGACACTGAAGCCAGTGGTTTTGTCAGGTGATCACTGTGTAGATTTACTTTGCAGACCAACCCTGATTCCAAAACCCTCAGCACAGAATCGGTTCTGTTCTACAGAGAAAAATGACTTCTTTCCCTTGGCAAGATTCTGCCCCTTTCTACTTGTCAATAAGTTATATATTTCATAAGACGCAATTCTGAGATCATAAAAATACTCTAACCTTATCAATTGAAGCTCCCCATAACTGTTCCTACAGAACACTTTTTAAATACTAATCCCTTGTTGATTTATAGCTAAATAGCACGTTCCTTTTTTTTTTTTTTAAGATTTTATTTATTTATTTTAAGAGAGAGGGGAAGGGAAGGAGAAAGAGAGGGAGAGAAACATCAATGTGTGGCTGTCTCTGGAATGTCCCCTACTGGGGACCTGGCCCACAACCCAGGCATGTGCCCTGACTGGGAATTGAACTGTGACCTTTTGGTTTGCAGCCCGTGCTCAATTCACTGAGCTGTACCAGCACAGAACACTTTTTATAGACATGCTACTTTAATGGGGTTTTCTGCTCATCCATTGCATGGAAATGTTTGACCTAACAGTGAACTCAGCATTAATGTAAATCAAGTCAGATGGAACAATAGCGTCCTTAACTTCCCTGTGTCACTTTTATGTGCACAGATGCTCAGGAAAATCAGGGAGGGGAGATTCTGGTGATGAGGCAGAAGCAGTCTGTACACAACCAGTAAGAGGACACAGGAACCCTGCTTCCACAGTTTTGCATGCTTTTCTTCTAAAAGGTAGAGTCAGGGAAATGCCACCTTAAAGGCTTGTTCCCAGAATTAGAAATAATGTTCACCTTTATCGCCAGAACTTAGCCCGGTGCTTAGAAATGTAATGGGCACTCAATAAATGTAAGTCAATAATCCACTGTCTCCAGTGTCAAAACAATCTCAAAATGTCTGCAAACAAAAGGATTTTTAATAAATTCTTTGGCAGCGAAACCTAGATTCCACTTAGGGTATTGCATAACGTAAGTATGTGCACCACCTCAATTTTCAAAAATTCAAAACCCATCTCAGTTTCTAAACAGCTCTGGCTCAGTGGTTTCTGCTAATGGGCTGTGGGCATGTGTGTGCGTGAATGTGAATGTCCCTGTGCCTGGCTCTGCTAAGCAATTTGCATGTGTTAGGTAATTGATTGTTTTTGTAAAAACTTTATAAGGTTCCGTTAGCTTCAGTTACAAATGAAGAAACTAAGAGAGGTTGCATAACTTGCCCAGAATCACATGTAGTAGCAGAGTTGGGCCTCCAACCCCCACCCTAGAGCCTGCCCTCCTGTAGTGAAGAGTGAATAAGAGACTGCTATCGGATTCACGTGGTACGCAATCAGTAACTTCCTTTTAAAAGATACATTGCCAATTACAGAAATGCATCATAAGCCATTATGCTAATTCATTTGGTTTTGTCCACCATGGGCCACTGCAAGAGTACAATAAAGGCACATGGAAGTGTTTTGACAGTGAAAGTTTTAACAATAGTTGATGCTTATCTTGCTCCTACTGGGTGTACTTGACAAGCATGAGTCTAATTGCTTTTCAGGAATTCCTAGAAACACACCTCTCGGGTAGGCCATTTTTATCAGCTGCATTTGCAATTCTGAGCAATGAAGGTTAAATGAGTCCAAGGTAATCTCCAAGGTCGCCTGCAGGATTTGAATGGAGGAAGCTGGGGCTGCGGCACACTTCCCAGGCTTTGGCGCTCACCGGGTCTATAAAATGCACATTCGTGTTGTTTTCCTGAAGTACTTACCCAGGTGCCTTATGTGCCAGAGGGGGTTGATTGTGGAGTATTTCCCGTGGAACACGATCAGCATCGGGGAGGTGGCCACCCCTCCTCCCAGGGAGCTGCTGTAGAGATTTTCCCTAAGAAGAGGAACGGAAAAGCAACGTTTGGCCTGGAGCCCCACGGACTCAGAGAAAGTAGAACCTAGTAAAGTTAAAAGACGCAGAACAGTATCTCTCACTATTTAATAAGACTACGATCTTCCTATTTGGAAAACTGTCACAACTGCACAAAATTGTAAGCGCAACACCGTGAACTTCCACGTACTTCACCTAGTTTCACGTCGTTAATATTTTGCCATTTTAGTTCTCAGGCTTTTTAATGACAAACATAGACGATCAAATTGCAATCTTCTGTTCATTAGAATAAACGCATTTACAAATTCAAAGTCACGATGGCATTTAAAATACGCAGAATAAAAGCAGGAAAGGAAATGCAGTGACCTGGTGGTCACAGTTGTGTTGGCGGTGTTAATCTCCTCTGTTCGAAACTTCAATAATGAAAAGTGATCCGTGTAAGAAAATTCAACCCTAAGAAAGTTGACTTCATGAAATCATCCTTAAGAATAAATCTATAAAGGAGATTTATAAGATGCATATGATTTTCTCCTATAAAAAAGAGAAACTCAACTAAGACAAATGATTTTCAGCGGGAAAGGTTCACTAGGGTTCTGGGAGGAGATTTAAAGTCACACTGTTAAACAATTTCTTAGGAAAAAAATGTGTAACAAGGGATTCTGCAGGATCTCGCTTCCTCTGACATATCATTTGAGAATAAATTTTCATCTACCGCCCCTTTTCTTTCTCTTTGAGAAAGTCTGACCTACGATGGCTATAAAATATCCCTCCCTCCTGAGCTATGCATAGAAGGTTAATTGAATAACTCCGTTCCCAAGCACAGAAGAAGCGGCAGCCGGGCCTGCACGCACTCCACGTTCTTTTGCATCCATCTCTCCAGCTGCCTGGTGATGCGCTGGTGCTTCCACTCCGTCATGTTGGCAACAATCACCCCGGGGTTGAACGAGCATGTGCTGGGGCTTATGCCAAGGTCTTTAATGGTCTTCTTCCGGTAGTCCAGGTAGCCCATGTATGTGTTCTGCAGAGGAACAGGACAGGCATGCTTGTGACCTGCGAATCTTTCGTTTCTGGAAAACGATCATTTTCTTGAAACCATTGTGCGGTGTCTCTGGGTTTCCTCCTGTGTCACTGGCCACTTCCTAGTGTCCTTGGCCGGTTTCCTCTTGTTTCCCCAACGTCTAAAAGCTGAGCGCCCCAAGTCTCATTTCCAGCACCTGTTCTTTTCTCCAGTCTCGTGGCTCTAAACCCCACCTGTGTAGAGAGCCCTGGCCTCCCCTCTGGATTTCCCATTCCTGCTACACCTGCCAACTCAGTGTCTCCTTCTGGATGCTTAATGGGGCAGCTCCACTTATATCCAAAAGGTTCCCAATCCTACCTCAAATGTGCTTTCCTATAGCCTGCCCCATCTCAGTGGCCACCCTGTCCTTCTAATTACTTAGACAAAAAAACAAAACAAAACAAAAAAACACCTAAAAAAACCCAGCCAACCAACCCAAGGTCATTAGGTCATCCTTGACTCCTCTTTCTCACTTTTCATCCAAATCTGTCAGCAAATCCTGTTGGTCCCATATTCCAAAATACATCCAGAAGCCAAGTACTTCCCACTGCCTCTACTGCCGCCTTCCTAGTCCCAGCCATAATTACCACTCACTGGATATCTGCAAGTTCCTCCTAACCTGAGTTCCTTGTTCTCCCACCCTTTGCAACAGCCCTCCATCTCTGTTACGCATCTGCTCTAATGCCTGCCCCCACTTTCCGAGTAAAAGCCAGAGTTCCTAAAGTGGCCAGCCCTGCCCTGTACCACCTGCTCTCCAACTTCCGTTATCCTCCCTCTAGACCCCTCTGCCGGACCACTTTGTTTAGTCCGCCAGACACACCCCTGCCTCAGGACCCTTGCACTTGCTGTTATCTGTCCGTGGGATGTTTCTCCCCATTTAGTTCCCCATTTGGTTCCCTTCCTTCTTTCAGGTGTAGGCTCAGCCACACCATCTCAGTGGAGCCTTTCACGATCACCCTATTTAAACTATAGCCTCACCTCCACCCTATCCTTGTGAAGTATTGAATTTTATTTGCCTTCCCACTAGAATTCGAGCTACGCAAAGGCAGGAATTTTAGTTTTGTTGACTGCATTATTAGTACCTAAAACAGGGTCAGGCACATAGTAGGCACTCAGTACATAGTTGAATGAATGTATGAGCACCAGGCAGGACGAATTGTTTCGCCCACAAAGGCTGCTATCATCTACCTCAGTGGGATGCTCAAAGGCAACACGGAAGCAATAGGAATATTCGAGCACTTTCCATGTGCCAAGCACTGTTCTAAAAACTATATACGCATCACCTCATGAATGGCATGCCATAACATTACATGGATTAACTAACTTAATTCTCACAACGCCTCTCCCTCTACTTGACAAATGAAGGAGAAAACAATTGGTTAAGTCACTCGCACAAGGTCACAAAGCCACTAAGTGATGATGGAGCCCAGATCCTGACAAAGTCGGGTCTGACCCCAAAGTCTCGGCCTTAAAGTGTGTCACATCTTCAGTGTCACACATTTAGAAGTTACTCCCGGAACCTTTTTTAAAGAACAGCATTACATTCTTCATAGCACCATGTATTTTACAGCCATTCTTCGGTTTCAGCATTACACATGGGTACACCTTTTCTCATTTCCACCAGGGCAAGGAGCTGTTTACCTTTGAACAAAATCAATGGTTTCCTCTACTAAAAGGGGCAGTGGGCATGGGGGAAGCAATGGTCAAAACTCTGAAAAGAGAACCAAAGAGATAGCAATACAGAAAACACCATCTCTGACAGAGAGGGTGGTTAAGAGCAACCTAGATAACAACTACCATTTCCGGTGCGTTTATTACAAGCAGAACACGTTGCACACACGTTACTTCATCACAGCTCACAAAAGCCTGACCACACAGATATCACTGTTGCCACGTTTCAGCGAGAAAAGTGGGTCTTTCAGGGGTACAGTAACTTGCCCTGGAATAGCTAGGGAGTGGAGCTGGGGTGTCATCAGAAATCAGGGCCCTTGGGTTCTGCCTCCAACAATCCAGATTGGCTGGGTGCTGGAGGTGCAGCTCACATTCACCTTGAGTTGTGGGAGGGGGAAGGGTGGAAGTAGCAGGGCAAAGGTGGGATTTCTGAGACAAGATGCTCACCTGCAGCCCCACAAGTTTGTTCGCATCCTGAAACGAGGGCAAATCACAGTCATCTGAAAAAGCGGCCGCGTGGCCCAGGGCCAAGGTGGTGTCGTAGAGTTCTTGGATGTCACCTGAATTTAGAAGCACCGGGAGTTAAGATAGTGCAGCATTTGTTTTAGGGCTAGCTAGAGTCTCAGAGCTTAAACTAGTCCCCGATTTTGCTACTGGGGGAGAAGTATGGGATCCCTGATTCCTCGTGGCTTGTCAATTTACTTAATTAGAATAGCTCAGATCAATTTAGAAAGCCACTGGATAAGAAGTTCAGCTGGGCACTGGTCAAATGTCTTTATTTCTATTGTTATGAAGGTGACACACCACCGCTTATCTTATTTGCATTTACACACCAAAACTTAGTTTAGTTCTAAGAATGTCAATGGTGAGACTATCTCTCCCCACATTTTAGGGTGCAGGGAAAGGAGAGGCTACCAAGCTATTTATCTCACATTTTGACAGCCTGAGAGCATCTCTCAAAGTCAACTGGACTGTCCGGGGAAGTGAGCATCAAAAATGTTTTCAAAATATTCCAGAATTTACAGCAATACTACACTCCCAACCTGAATCAGCAGTAAACATTGCTGGGCAGCTAGGAATTGGAAAATGAAGAAGAAAGACAGTCATTCTACTTATCATATGCTCCTTTTCCGAGTGGTCTTGGCAGTCAGCTAGCATACCTTGGACAATTACATCATCGTCCAGATAGATGACTTTCTCATGTTGGTGGATAAGCAGAGGGAGATAAAATCGAACAAAGTTCAGCTGTTAAAACAACAAAAGAAGCAATGCTGGAGAAGAGGCATATAGCTTAGTGTCTTTCACAGGTGCTGGAGGATCAGCTTTGACCGTGGCCTTGGCTCAGCCCCAGGTTTGGAGCAGATAAAACAGGCTGCAAAGATGCCTCCTCACCCAGGATTCTGGTGCCTGACTTCTCTGGGCCCTGGGGCTGAAACCAGCACTGGCCCTGGATACGATCTCCAACCGCTCAGCCTGTCGCTGCTTTCACCTCTGTGAACTATTGCAGTGCAAGCAGCCACAGAGGCCTCCTCGTTACTCTTTTAGGCCACAAATTGCCTGTCTTCCTCCGTGCTCGGTAATTTGACTACTGTTAACTGAATCAGCCACACACACACACACACACACACACACACACACACACACACACAGGCATCATTCCCAACAACAAGCTCAACCTCTTAGCAATGTGAGCCAGGAAAAAGTCAAGAAAGGCATTGGCTTGAAGGTAAGAGCTTAATTAGCCACAACACAGCTTAATCCAAAGTCCCAGCTCAGTTCACACTCTAATAATAACTATCTGGAGTTGGGGAAGGATGATGTCATTAGACAGAGGGCTTAGAATTTAGTACATTTTCAAGGATGGATTTAAGTAATAATTACATGTAGAAGGTGGCTACATTTTTTTGTAAATCTGCCATCAAGACTCTTAATGCAGAAGAGAGTTGGTCCCTTCTTTAAAAACTCTTGCAGTAAAATACCTTAAGTTTCCAAAGCTAGAAAAAGAGTTGGTGTCTTCCGAAAATACTATCTCAGTCGATACTAGGAAGCACATTATCCAGGATGCTACTGGTTTCCTTAGCTGCTGGGATACTCCAAGCTAAACATTATGTCCACAGGGTACACACAACAGCCTGTGGGGTTGGGAATGTTTTTTCCCTGGCCTCACTACTTGGCCCCTACACACATAAATGCTTCCTACATTTTCTTATGCTTCATTTCTTCTTTAATAACTCCATTATGCTTATGTAAACCATCTTAAATCCTTCCTGGAGCAGGCGGCTTAGAAATCACAAATAAGCAGAGTTTGGTAGAAATCTAACAAATCTGAAGCCTCGAAACTATTCCATATGCACCCCGGTGGCCGGAACTCCGTACTGAGCAAGGGTCTCTCCAAGGACCGTCCCCAGCACATGCATGGTCCTACTCACAGGCTGGAGCAACTCGGGCCTCGATGAGTCCGGTCTGATCTTCCCTTTGAGGACCATAGGGTTGAACTCCACAACTCTAAAGTTTATTTCTCTCAGTTTAGAATGCTCGATCCATTTTCTAAAGAGATGACGACAACAACAAAAACCCCTCTAGTACACATTTCTCACCCTTCCTCAATTTGCTTATTGCTCCAATCTGTTGCCTCCTTCGAAGGTTGAAAATAAAATGTGTGTAACCTTAGTAGAGTTTAGTCTATAAATCCAGATTTTTTTCCCCCATCTGGTCTGGTTTAACTCTTTCCTTTTTTTTTTTTTTCCATTATTCACATAACTTTTCTGCAAAGGAAATGAAACAAAACAGTAATAACCAAGTGTCTCCCCAGATCTACATAATCTCCACAGGAAACTGGAAGAACATAAAACGTTCCCCCTCTCTTACAGAGCAGCATCTGTAGCTGCTGGCACCAACCTTGCCACGTGCTAACAACTCGGTAATGTTATGAAGCAGGACATTCCCGACCTCATATGGTGACTGAAGTCACTTTCACCCTGCTGTGTTGACTCCCAGGATGATCTGAATTGACCTGGGTTTCTTTGTCTCTGTCTCCCAGTCTCCCTCATGCCTACTCACTGCCTGTCTTCTCCCCTGACGTTTTCTCCATCTTATGGAACTCCTGTCTTTTAAGCTAATTCGCAAGTTTCTTGGAAGAAATAATCTCAAAATAAAATTTCCAAAACTTAAGCCATACATGGTAGCATTTGTTGTTGATTGAAAATTGACCAAAAAATTAAATCTTTCCAACAAAATTCGGGTCTGCAAAATTTGAACCATAAAAATTAGCCATTTAGCTCTGACCCATGTGGCTCAGCTGGGCATCATCCTGCAAAGCAAGAGATCACCAGTTTGATTCCCAGTCAGGACACATGCCTGAGTTGTAGGTTTGGTCCTCAGTCGGGGTGTGTACGAGAGGCTACTGATGGATGTTTCTCTCTCACATCGACGCTTTTCTCCCTCTCTTTCTCCCTCCCTTCCCCCTCTCTAAAAAATAAAGAGAGAGAATCTTTTTTTAAAAATCAGCCATTTACACGATGTTATCAGCCATTTACACGATGTTATCTGTCAATTGTATCTCAATAAAGCTGGAGGTGGGAAGTAGTCACATCAGTAAGAAAAAGACAGCCCAACCGTAAAACTGGCAAGAGACTCCAACACACATATCCCAACAGCCAAGAAATGTGTGGCGAAAGTGCTCAACCTCATTAGAAACAAAGGAACCTCAAATGAAAGCCACAACGAGATACTGCTGGGCTCTCATCAGAACGGCAGTGTCAAAAAGACTGACCCAACCAAGTGTCGGCGTGGCGGTTGTCACCTGAGTGTGTTGCTTACATGCTGGTGACAATTCACTGAGCCGTACACAGGATTTAGACAATTTTCGATATTTGTGTCATACTTCAATGGAAGCGGTTCTAAAAATATGCTAAAATAAGGGATGGTGAACTGGGAATCATCCCCTGCTCAAACGTCACATAGTCCCTAAGCTCATGACTTCTGTTCAAGTACAAACCCTTAGTACATACGGCATATGCCATGCTTGTGGTTTGGTTATCTGGTTTTCATACCCACAGATAACTAAGGGGAAGACTAAGTGAATAATCTGCAACAATAAGTGAAAAGAAGAATAACGAATGAGGCGGAAAAACTAGAAAGCATATATAAGCCCACAAAACCCACAGCAGCCAAGGATCGTTCAGATTAGGAGCAAATGTCTTCCATATCTCAGGACATATCTCCTAATGGTGCTGTTACCCAAAGATATAATTATAGAAGTCACATGTAAATACGTTCTCCTTACAATGGATGGAACTAACACTTGAAATACCTTGAACTTCCCTTCATCACTGCTTTTCCCAAATCTTCCACCCTCCCCAGAGATCCTCACTGTTCACAGAGAGATCTTTCCAGGCTCTTTCTTTACAGAAACACGTATTATATATGTGCACGTATACATATAGCTTGGGGGTTTGATTTTTATTGCTATAGACTGAATGTTTGTGTCCCCTAGATTCACATGTTGAAACCTACTCCCCAACGTGACGGTATTTAGACGTGGAGCCTTTAGGAGGTGACTGGGTCACCAGGATGCAGCCCTCAAATTTGGGATTAGTCTCCTTGTAAAAGAGACCCCAGTGAACCTCCTCGCCCCTCTCATCATGTGAGGACACAGCAGGAAGGCGGCTGTCTGCAAACCAGAAAGTGGGCTCTCACCAGACACGGAGTCTGCTGGTGTCTAGACCTTGGGCTTCCCAGCCTCCAGAACTGTGAGAAACAAAATTCTACTGTTTGTAAGCCACCTAGTCTGTGGTTTTCTCTTGTAGCAGCTGGAACAGAGCAAGGCATTTGTAAAGTGGATCATAGCATGTGAGGTGCACCGCAACTCACACTTTCCACTTAACGGTCTGCCGTGGGCGTCTTCTACGTCAGTGGACACAGATCGCCTTCTTTCTTTATTATTTTTATTTTTTAAGATTTTATTTATTTACTTTTAGAGAGAAGGGAAGGGAGGGAGAAAAAGGGAGAGAGAAGCATCAATGTGCGAGAGATACATCAGTCAGTTGCCTCTCACGTGCCCCCAACTGGCAACCTGGCCCGCAACCCAGGCAGGTGCCCTGACTGGGAATCCGACCTTTTGGTTCACAGGCCAGTGATCAATCCACTGAGCCACACCAGTCAGGGCGCCTTCTTTCATTTTTAATAGCTGGATCATATTCCATAGTTCATTTAAATATTCTTCCACTGATGGACATTTAAGCGCTTAGCCATTTTTTACTATTTTCCATAATACCCAAATTAACATTGTTATACATATATTTTAGTGTTATGTACTGGAATTTCTGTAGCACAGATTCCTGAGCAGTGGAAATGGTATGATGGGTCAAACTATATATGCATATAGCATGGTAATAGATATTGCTACATTGCCCTCTCAAAATGCTTTACCAATTTACAATGAATGAGCATGTTCATTTTTCTGCACTAGATATTGTTGTCCTACTTAATTTTCACTATCCTGATGAGTGCAAAGTTACCTGTCATGGTTGTTTTAATTTGAATTTTCTTATTGGTAATATGCAACATCTTTTCATATTTGTTGACTGTATTTTTTTCTTCTGTGAATTCATATTCTATGCTCATTTTTTTATTAGATGCTTGCATGTTTAAAAATCGTTTGTATGAATGCTTTACCTATTTTGGACAGTAACCATTTGTCTATAATACATGCTGAAAGTATTTTACCTAATCTATTATGTGATTAATTTCACTTTTTGTAGTGTTTTTTTTTAATCATTTAAAAGTTCATGATTGTTATGCAGTCAAATCTGTCAGTTTTTTCCATATTATTTTTGGACTTAGAGAGTCCCTCTTTATACTAAAATTATACAATTATCCCACATTTTTATAATACATTTAAAATTTGGTTTTCTGTCTATTTCTTCTCAGTCCAACTCCAATTTTTTAGTATAGTGAATGATATGAAAGATATCACTTTGAAGTTCAAAAATTATTATTAGTGATGATTCTGAGCCATATTAAAATGATTACATTATGTTAATATTCTTTTAGGTTAGGGAAGCAGAGAAAAGAGATACCATTTTGGAGAGAAAGACTTTCATATAAGCTTAAAGATTGGGGTTCCTTAATTCGTTCAACAATTCAGTTCTGCAGAATGACTCATTGCCCTATCAGATTAGTGAGGCTTTGGTGAAAATTCCTTAGTGAGGTAACACATCTGTCAGGTCACCAAGTAAACCTTAGGTCACCCCCTTCTAAATTCTAATCACATTTCTCAAACAGAAAAAGAAGGAAATTCATTTAAGAAAATACAAGGAAGATCAAAATAAAGTAGAAAACTCCAAGGTCTCTAGTATACAACTTACCGTATTCGAGACAGAGTGTTCCGGAGTCCAACTACATAGAACAGAATGTTGGCATCAGTGTTGCTGTAGATGCTATTGATGGCAGCCATTGCAGCACCCATTCTCCCTGCTGCTGCACAAATCACAACAGGGATCTCATCTTCCAGTTCCTCAGGAGTCTCGGAGTCATCATCTGGAAACATCAAAATCAGTGTCTTGGAACATGAAAAAATTTCATAGTAGAATCAGTTAAACCTGCCTTCTATACTTCCAGGGGAAGTAGCATGGTGTGGAAGAGGCTGCCAATTGTTTTCCAACATCCAGTTGTTCTTTCTTCCCTTAGAAATAGAATGCTGGAATTTTAGCTAGCACATAGCCAAGCACTAAGAATATTTTTTCCAGACTCCCTTGCAGCTTTATGTGATCAAGTTCTAACCAATGCAATGCTAGTGCAAGTAATATGTGCAACCACTGGGTTTGCTTTTGTAATGAATTTGCTTACCCTCCCCTTTTCCTTTCCCCCTTCCCCTTGGCTGGCATGTTGATATGACAGCAGCTACCTTGGACCATGCTTCCATCTGGAAGCTACCTGTTGAGGACACCAAAACTGTAAGGTAGAAAGAATCTTGCTTTAGTCATAGGTGTCCAACCTTTGGTGCCTCTGGGCCACACTGGAAGAAAAAGAGTTGTCTTGGGCCACACATTAAATACACAAACACTAATGAGAACTGATGAGCAAAAAAAGATTCTAAGTAAATTTACAATTCCGCATTCATAACCATCCTGGGCCACACGTTGGACACCCCTGCTCTAGATGACTGTGGAACTGACACATGAGACTTTCTCTTGAGAGAGAAAATAAACTTCTATTTTGCTTGAGTCACTATTTTTTTGGAACTGTCTTACAGAAGCCAATTGGATAGCTTAACACATACACACAGTTGAAAAATATGTGAAGAACTGAAAAGCCTCATTTGATTCAACAATTCCTCAACTCCTCAACTTTTCCCTGAATTGGAATATTTACCTCACCTATGCTGCTATAAAATAGATTCCTTATGATCTTCCTTCACTTATCCATTCTCTAGTTAAGTGTCTCAAAAGTTGACAGGAAGAGAAAGGAGGTAAATGAAAAGCATGACTAATATATAAGATCAATCAGTGATTATTCTTTTCAGCCTTAACTATCATATCAAATACTGATAACACATACATGTATTATTCTAAAACAAAAATGAAATCATACTTTTCATAATCTTCTGTAACTTTCTTTTTCCACTCAACATACCATGGATGTCTTTCCATGTCAACATGACATTCTGCTGAATGGTATTTCATAATACTGATTTCATTTTAATTCTCAATGGGAAAAATTATGATTTTGGGTCCATTTATGTCTAAACACTGTATCAGTATACAAGTACAGCTGATTAGTCAGGATGTGCATTTCCTCAAAGTTGTTCTAACAATTGTTATAAAAGCTATTCATTTCACTCCACGGAGAAAGGAGTTTTTGCGGTGGGATCAGCTGATTGAGTGAATTGTTTTGTGGGCAGGGAGTGAAATGTGAGGAATACAAAGCTCAAAGTTCACACAGCATTTGGCCTTGTATGACTTCCATTCTCTTTCTCTAACAGTTTTAGTGCAGCATAAGTTAGATACTGAATTGTCTATAACCTCTAAAATTCGTCTGTTGAAGCCCAGACTTGTGACAGTATTTGGATGTAGGACCCTTAAAGAGACAATTATAGTGGGGGTTGGGGGCACCTAAGCCAATATGACCAGTGTCCTTGTAAGAAGAAAGATACCAAGAACTCATGCACAGAGAAATGGTCACGTGAGGACACATGAAGAAGGCAGCCATTTGCAAGCCAAGCAGAGAGGCCTCAAGACAGACCAATCCTTCTGGCACCTTGATCTTGGACTTCTAGCCTCCTGAATTGTGAGAAAATAAATATTCATTGTCTAAGTCACCTAATCTTGTGGTACTTTGTTATGGCAGCCTTACCAAACCAATACAGATTTCTTTGTATTTACTTGTTGTAAGTGGACAGTTCAATGATTTTTTTGTAAATGTGTACAGTTGTGCAACCATCACCACAATCCAATTTTAGAAGATTTCCATTGCCTCCCAACTGTTCCCTTGAGCAGTCTGCAGTCAACTCACTCTGCTCCTAGCCCTAGGCAACCACTGCTCTGCTTTCTGTCTCCACAGATTTGCCTTTTCTTGAAAGTTTGCAGAAATGGAATCATACAACATGTGGTATTTTGGGTCTGGCTGCTTTCAATTTAGCATAATGTTTGTGAGGTTTATCCATATTGCAGCAGCATGCATTGGTCGTTTGTTCCTTTTTATTGCTGAAAAGCATTCCGCTGTATGAATTTACTACATTTTGTTCATTTCTTCATGAGCTGATGGGTGCGTGGATTGGTTCTGGTTTGGGGTTCCTGTGAATAACACCCAGCAAACATCTGTCTCCATGTCTGTGTAGAAATTACTCTCTTTCAAGATGTTCCTGATGTTTATTTAAATAAAATTATACATATTCTTAATTGTCTTTTATGACGTTTTATATTAAGAAAAAAAAACCAGTTTTGTGGGAGCAGGGACAGGGTTTTGTTCATTGTTGTGTATCCAGCATCTAAGTATCTGGCTTTAAAAAAAAAAATTGTTGAATGAATGTGAGGAAAGCGCCAGAATAGAAACTATGCTTGTCTTTGGTTGATAGAGCTATAGATAATATTTGTCTCTTCTGTAATTTCCTTAATTGAGTGTATTTGCTTGACTAACATAAAAAGTAAATGAGTTAGAAATATAATGAACACACTACCAGGGCTTCTTAATTTGTGTGTGAGTCGACTCTGCGTGTTTGTGGTTGTGAAGGTGGCCCTCTCACACAGTCCACCCCAGGGAAGGGAGGCTGGGCTGCTCAGTGCGGCTGGAGGAGGCGATAGGGTCAAGGCGGGATCTTTTCCTTAGTTGACGGTTATGAGGCTGGTTACACGCTCATGACAATGAAGCAGCAAGGAGAAGGGAGAGGGGGCGATTCTCATAAGTGGAACTGTTGAGACTCCAAAGGATGGATGTGGAGCCGGCCACTCAACGTGTGGTCCAAGAACCAACAGTGTTGGCATCGCCTGGGAGGTTGTTAGAAATGCAGATTCTTGGGCCCTGCCCTACGTCTACTGATTCAAAACCTCTCCATGTGGGAGCCAAGCCCTCCATGTGACCCTTATATGTGCTAAATTTTAAGGAACAGTGATATTCTAGGACACGGCCGAAAAGTTGGCCGTGGGTGGGTAATCTTCAAGCAGGTCCTTGGGAGCTGACCAAATTGTTGATTGTCTCTGAGCGCAGCTATTGGAAGGACTCGAAGAATCATATTTCAACCGAGTTTCTAGGTCTCCCATCTTGATGGATTACCTCTGCATTTTAAAAAATGAATTTTTTTAAATTGTGGTAAAACGCACTTAACGTAAAATTTACCATCTTAGCCATTTTTAAGTGCACAGCTCTGTGGTATTAAATACATCTACATTGTTGTCCCACCATCTCCACCATCCATCCCCATAACTCTTTTCATCTTGTAAAATGCCACTCTACCCGTTAAACAGTAACTCCCCGTTCCCCCCTCCCCTCCACCCCTGACAACCACCTTACACTTTCCGCCTCTGTGACTGCGATGTTCTAAGTACCTCGATAAGAGCAATCACACACTGTGTGTCTTTCTGTGACTGGCTGGCTTCATTCATGCCTGCTTCCAGCATTGGCATACCTGCTTCATTCCTGAGCACCGTCCCCTTGTGAACTTTCTTATACAGAATCCCACAGAGGGTCACAATCAGAAGGAACAGCAACACCTGATTAACTGAAATTACAAAAAGAAACACATTCAGATTTCCCTATCGGGCTGAAGTTGTGGAAGAGCTGAGAACAGCTGTGTAAGCAAGCAGTCGCCTGACACCCACAGAAGTGGTGGCCTGGGACCTTTCTTTAAGCAGATAGCACGTGCCGTGAAGAGTTAGCCTGCAATACTGTTGATACTCAAGGGTACACCCGTGCAGTTTAAGGAGGATCCAGGGATAAACCCAGACAGTCCGAGGCTGCCACCTTAATGACTCTCTGATGCTGCCTTGTCTGTGCATGAACTTCGTTTCAATTAAGAACCAGCATTTTATAGCATTTGTGACGAGTCAGTACTTATTTTAAGTACATATCCTCAGCCACTGGAACCCAGCTGTTTCTCAGTTAATTCAACCACTGGTCAAGGATGACATCTGTAAAATTCCCACCCTGGGTATGAGGTTGGAAGACCCCCTACAGGCCTTGCAGTTCGAAGCCTCCGGGACAGCGACCCTTGCTCCTGGGGTCTACTGAGAAGTGGAGTGATGTAGAACAGTGTTGTCAGAAGTATGAAGCACATACCACTGGTCGGACCAGGGATGATGCAGGTTTGCGTTCGTAGCAGGAAGTAACGTTAAATCACAGCATGAGAAATCAGCCCCAATTTCATACGCAGGCAGGCCGCAAAAGCTACCCAGAATGGAACAGCACTGTTCTAATCATACGCAATTGTGCAATCGCCTTCTTTTTATGGGAGGAGATAACTTATTCCATTTACAGTAAGGATATAAATTATCTATTATAAAGTATATGTATATATTTTTAAATGAGTCCATTTAAACAACTAGTCATGCCAGGGACAGAAGGAACAGCGATGATAAAAAAAAAAAATAGAGAAGGAGGTCCATTGGCATGCGTGGTGTACGAATGCCTGCATTTGGGAAAACGTTGGCTGAAGGGGGAGGGGCTGGGATTTGAAGTCAAATGTGAATCTCATTTCTACTGCTCCCTAGATGTGTGGCCTCGCACAGGTTACTTAACCTCTCTAAGCCTCAGTTTGCTCATCTGCTAACTGGGGATTGTAATAATAATCGTTACCTCACAGGGGTATTTTGAGAGTTAACAAAGGCAATGTAAGCCCAATAAAGATTTTTCAATTGTTGTCTATTATTATTTTGTGCCTCAAGATATTTACTTTTATTGCCCTCACCCTAATCTATTTTTTGGCCCCTAGGTTTTTGTGTCTTCACATTCGTAAAATCTGTAGATGGAAGGGGTTGGGCAGCATCCAAGGATGTCTTCCAGAGCTACATTCTGAGGCTCCGTGGTCCTATGTGGCTGGCATCCAGCTCCTCCCTCTCTCTGCACTGTCAAATTCAGCCAGAGACAACCAGACGCTGCTCAGTTTAAAACAAAACCGGAGAGAAGCAGAAGGTAAGGGATAAAGTTCTATAGTTTTTCAATATATTTAATGAACATCCACCTGCCACAGCCAGTTCGGGGAAGTGGCCCAATGTCACTACCACCTGACCCTTTCAACCATGGCTGTTGCTGCTGATGTAAGGTTGACAGATAAAATACTTTTCTTTTTGGTATAAGTATGTCCCACGCAATATTTGGGACATACTTATACTAAAAATTATTCATAGTTTATCTGAAACTCAAATCTAATTAGATAATTTGTCTTTCTATCTGCTATACTGGGCAACTCTACCCTGAGGATAACTGTACACAACTAGGTTATAATGTTTTCCCCCAATTCACAAACTATTGGATCTAAAATCAGGGGCAAATCTGGGTTTTGATGGGGTTTGGGATTATATAATTTGAGGTTACCCTTTAAGAATAATAATACAAAATTACCAGTGCTAAAGTAGATGGGAACATAAATATTTGTTTAGATAAAAAATAAATAACATTTGCAAGCTTTATAGAAATACACGACCCCTCTCACGATAAGTTCACCTTTGACCAAAATACTTCACAAGTTTCCATGGGGTATGCCGATGCCAAGAACTGCCTCTGGGAGCACTATCCATGATAATGAAAGCAGATTTCAGAAGAAAAGGGAAAGGTCAAGACTCAGCATCACAACAGCCCTCCAAAACATCTTTTAATCATGATTTTCAAGAGTTGCGATCTTACTTTTTCGTAACAAAGCCATGTGTGTTCACGTGGGTAAAAACTGGGACCTGTGGATTAAAGAATGAAATTTTGTTTAAAATAGAATCAACTCAAAAGTCATTATACAATTCTTAAGGATTATGTCTTCGACCGTCTGATATGTGACAAAGTGTACAATCAGTGTTTACTGTTCTGAACCGAGAATTTTGGAAACTGAATCTTTCTTGAAGGAGCAGCTCACCTCTTCAAATTGATTTATCTGGCTGTACAAACTGTATGAAGGGCCCCCCCAAAGGTAATCTTTTGTCTTTGGGTTTTTTTTCTTTTACCTTCTGCAGAAAGAGCATTAGCAGATCAGAGGGCACTCACTAACTGGTAGAAGTCCCACACAGGAAGTTCTCCTGATGTACAATATCAACCCTATGTCTTTGTTTCTGCTATCATAATTTCATTCCTTTGATAAGGAAGCTTTCACATCTTCAGGAACCCCTTGTGGATACAGAACCATCCCTGAGAGGGGCACATCCACGTTCAATTCAGTCATTCACTCATTCAGTGTTTATTGAGATACTAACAAAAACCCCGTACTGTACCACATACCGGGGCTGCACCAATGAACAAATCTGTCCCGGTCCTTATCATCATAGATCTTTCAACCCAGTGGGGAAAACAGACACTAAAATATAAGCCACAAAATAACTAGATTATGGTAAGTGCTATGAAAAGAACAACAGATGTGATGGGATAAAGATCAGCAGAGCTGGGGGGTGCATCAGGAAGAGAAATCAGGAAAAGCCTCATTGAGGAGTTGGCATTTGATCAGAAGAGTGAGCAGGAGTCAAGTGGAAAGAGTGCAAGAAGGGCATCTCAAGCAAAGGGAACAGCAAGTGCAAAGGCCCCGTGGTTGAACGAGCTCTGAGTTTTCTAAGTCTGGCAGAAGGTCCATGTGGGCAGAACATAGTAGACTAAGGGAAATGCTGGCAGAAGAGGCTGGAGACAAACTGGAGGCTATAAAGGAGTTTGATTCAACAGAGGTGGGGAGTGCATCAGGAAGAGAAATCAGGAAAAGACCGATTTGATCAGAAGGAGGGCATCTTTAAAGGGAGGCTGGAGAGATGCCAAAGACAGATTTGGGATAAGTTTTGCATTGCTGCACACTGTCAGAAGTAATTAAAATGCCCACCTTTTTGCAACTTCATAGAGACCAGTGTTCAAAAGCCCTTCTGTCTACACATTGAAGATTACAGAAAATAAAGAAGGGGCCAGGACACAAAGCGAAAGGAGACTTTTCACTTGATACTCTCACAGAACTTGCGTCGAACTTATTTCATAACCAGTATGGCTCTCGGCACTGATCGATTAGAATGAGCACGACGGGTGTCCTACTGGTGTATTCTGACTAAGAAACAGCAGCTTTGGAGCCTGCAGACGGTGGCATCACATGAACGTATTACACAGTCACACAAATCATCAGCTAGTTAAACACGGGAGATCCTATACACACACACACACAATGTGTTACATTCTCATGAGCAACGAGTGTCGCTGTCACATCATCAATCACTCTCGTGTTCTACCACACCGACTTTTTACTTTTTACACAGAGCCCTTGGCTTTGCATGAGACAAATTCAGGGTGAATTCCCAGAGGCCTATCAACTGAAGAGAATCCAGGAACAACTTTTAACATAGGAGGCCAGCTGCTTCTTCAGCAAACACGGAATTGGCCTTAGGACTATTTTTCTGCCAAGATATTTGATACATGTTAACAAGGTAACTTCTTTGTGGTCTCCCAAATTTTCAGAAATTTCCTATTGTGACCTTCCATAATTAGACAGTGTGTTTCACCTAGGGAAACACAAAAGGTGCTGTCCAATAACTATTCAGCATACCTGTTTTTTTTTTTAAACAAACAAACAAAAAAAGAAGTTTCCTTCCCATGACACGCGTAATTTAATAGAGAGAGATTATCAGGTCAGCTTCCAAATTCGACTTGTTGATTTTTAAACGTTCAAATATTTGCATACAGTAGTGTTGCAGACCATTCAGCCTGGCCTCAGGAGTTGTAACCCTCATCCCATGGTGGGCTGTATAAGAGCCTAGGGACCCACTTCATCTGGGTCTGTTCTGTCAAGAGGACGTAACCTACTAAGGAGACAAAGCTTATCTCCCTGGCAGGAGCACCGCTTCTGCCTCATCCATCTCTGGCCCTGGTGCTTGGTTGGTTAGTAAATGACAGGTAAGACTTCTCATGGGAGGGGCAACCTAAGCCAGACACAACCACTTGGGAGGCCCTCATGGAAGGACTCAGGGGGCTGCAGCAAAGATGGGGTGATGGACCCTCACCCCCTAGCTATTCTGACATAGCCCGAGTCCCCATTTTCCATCTGGGAGATGTCTTCTGCTTCCTGAGCCTAATTGGCTTAAAGCCTGAAACTATGAGGGCCAGGTGCAGCCCTGTGCGGGCCAGAACGGTTCCCCTGGGCGATCAGGCATCAGAAAGAATTCCTAAAGTCCTGTGAAACCTGCTTGTTTGCTAAGAGTGCTCTTATTTAAATGATAAGGGTCCCAGGAGGAAATGGGTATGTCTCCCAAAGTTTTGTAACCTCCTTTCCTGACAGACACTGACTCAGATTAAGCCCTCAGATTTCTTTGACATGTTAAACCTGTATTCCTGTGTATTGGAACCCAATAAAAGCCTAGTGAGGAAGGCACTCTGGGTCATCCTCCTCTGAGAGTTTGACCACCTTTCCTCCCCAAGCAGATCATGTCTTGGTAGTTTTATTTTCATCCGTGATGGAGGGATGGGGCTCTGCGGGCAGAGCACCCCCCACATCTGGCACCCAGGACAGGGGTCCCCCGCATCTGGCGCCTGGACAGGGACCTAAAACCTGAAACCTGCTTGACCAGAGGCTATGAGCTGTCGTCACTTGACAGCACGCCTAAGTCAAATGGAAATCAGCGCTTCATCCCCATAGGGATCAGGGGCACCTTTCAGTAAGGCTCCCAGGTGTGTTCCAGATCAGAGGAAAGGTTTCTGTTGCCACCTCTTGAGTGGCTTTCTTATTTCTCCCCCCTGCACTAAGGAAGTTTAGAAAAAAAACCACGCCACACCCATCGCTCCATCCCCGTCCCTGGCGCCAGCAGGCCGAGAGAGCCCCAGCGGCGGGCCAGGGGAGGGCACTGAAACTAGTTTTGTAATCGTGTTTGCCGGAGGGAGGAATTTTAGAAAAAATTCTTTTGTTCATTAAGGAACGAGCTCTTTTTAGACCGAGAGCAATGTTTTAGGTTCAGCAGCTACGGGGCTGCTGTCTCCCACATAACGGATCTTTACATTTTGGAGGTATGGAAGGGAAGGGAACGGTGCACACTAGCTAGGCCCTTCCCTCGAAGTTCGCTCCAGCTGCAGTTAGCCTCGAGCGTGGCCTGGCGTGGCGTGGGGTTTCACGCCCCTCTTCCCTGGGGGCCGGCTTGTGCCCCGCCACGGGGACACGTGCCCCGGCGGTGACCCTCAGGATGCCACAGCATCCACCGCCACGTGGGTCTCCTTGCTGGGCTGAGCGGCAGTGCACACTATGGAGAGTGCTGAGCATGGGGGTGTAACTAGCAGCTTCCACCGGTGGGCGCAGCGCCAGCCGTGTCTCCAGTGAGGTGGGGCGGCACCTTTGCAGCAGCGGCAGGGACTGCAGGCTGGGTTCACTCTCCATGGAGCGCCTTGGGCTCTGTCTCCCTGAACATGCGCAAGAACGCTGAATCTGCCTTTCTAAGCATTGCGTTTTGCCACGGGAAGGATTTTTTAAAAAAGGGGACTGCTCTGTTTGTTAAAGAATTTTTCTAAGAGCCATGAGCAATGGGCTTTCTAAAGATCAGAAGCAATACCATGTGTGTGGACTTTTAAATGTTTTGATCCAAATGGAATAGTTGGACGAATCCAGTTTTTTCACCAAAATAGTCAGGCCCTACGTAAAGAATTTAATACTCTAAGGGCCCAAGAAAAGCAAATTATCAGAATGTCCAGATTGTCAAGCACTTTCAAAGGCACCTCTTACTCTTGGGATTAACCCTAGAGGGTTGCATTGCAACTTCAAATAATTTGATAAACAAGTGTTACTCACTGTCCACCTCTTCATTTCATAATATACTCCTTGAGTGAAACATTTGGCAATATAATTGGGCTTGTTGTGCTTATGTTATACAGATTATGTATCTTGCAGAAAGTTCAAGTAAGCCGTAGATGGTCAGTAAGGAAAGAATTTAAAAAGTGAAGGAAAGGAAAGTATAGGATTGTGTAGGAGAAAAGTAAGAAGGAATAAAGGAAAAAGATAGACACCACATTCATGTGTGGTTTGGAAAGAAAGTACATTAAAGTGAATAGTTGAAAAGAGGAAATATAAGTGAAAAGGAAATAAAAGGAATAATAAGCATCTAAGTCTTTGAAACACTCCAAATTCTAGACCTAGGATAATTAAACTCATTGCAGCTTGCAGGAACAGCAGGAGGCCTGTCTTTCCAAGCAGGCACTTACTCAGGTGATCTACATGCCACCCCCCTCTCTGGGGAGTCAGCAAAGAATATTAGAGCCCATTGACTTGAGGCCTTTAATCATTTAGGATGGCCTCAGCAAAGTAAAACTGATAACAGCCCAGGATATATTGTGCAAGCCACCCAGGCTTTCTTAGAAAAATGGAGAATTTGACATAAAATAAGTATCCCCTATAATCCTATGGGCCAAGCAATTGTTGAAAGAGCTCACCAGACCTTTAAAACATTATTTAAAAGGGTGGAGTCAGGAAACACCCCCCAGGAATTTAAACATGCTAGCAATATACATAAAATTTTTTGAATTTTAATGATAATCTGTAGTCACCCATAGTAAGCACCTTGTGCAATACAGGCCTGCCTTCCCACACCCTTTGGGTCTTATATAAAGACCCTTTAGGGGAAGGAAAATGGAAAGGCCCAGTTGAACTACTATTAATCTGGGGAAGAGAAGAGGGTATGTCTGTATTTACTCCGCAGAAAGATGCCGGCGAAGAAGATGAAGCCATATCACAGAAAAGGCTTCACTGGCCTCAACCCACCTCCACCCATTGAACCCTCCTAATCCAGACTTCTCCAAGCTATGTGTCATCACACTCCAGTGGAATTCCAGCCAGCATTCCTGGAGCGATACTCAACATCACCTAAGAGGGACGTTTTCTTAAAGGGACAAATTGATAAATTGCATCTAGAATTACATCAACAGCTGTGGGACTTTGAATACCACCAGCGGTTTACTGATTCTAATAATGCTTTGTGAATCGCTCTTGCTATAATCCTCTCACCCCGAGTGCAGGCAGCAAGCCCTTGCTGCATATCTTTAAAGTAACTTCCTGAAGTCTGTGCTAATTCTCCCAAGAACTGAAGTGTAACCAGACCTTGTACTCTTATTGTTCCCTTGCATTTGCAACATTTTTCATTGGACTGAATTTACAAGTTTGGGTTATGCAGCCCTTGGGTGCCTCCTTGTTTTAATCCTTATTTGTGCCTTATGATGTATATGGAAATTGTTTTCTTGTGATTGCATTAGAAAATAGCAGATAGTAAGTTTCACAGGTCTGACAGCTACAATTGATTTAACAGGTAAAAAAAGGGGGAGGTGTTGCGGACCATTCAGTCTGGTCTCAGGAGTTGTAACTCTCATCCCATGGTGGGCTATATAAGAGCCTAGGGACCCACTTCATCTGGGTCTGTTCTGTCAAGAGAACGTAACCTACTAAGGAGACAAAGCTTATCTCCCTGGCAGGAGCACCGCTTCTGCCTCATCCATCTCTGGCCCTGGTGCTTGGTTGGTTAGTAAATGACAGGTAAGACTCCTCATGGGAGGGGCAACCTAAGCCAGACACAACCACTTGGGAGGCCCTCATGGAAGGACTCAGGGGGCTGCAGCAAAGAGGGGGTGATGGACCCTCGTCCCCTGGCTATTCTGACATAGCCCGAGTCCCCATTTTCCATCTGGGAGATGTCTTCTGCTTCCTGAGCCTAATCAGCCTAAAGCCTGAAACTATCAGGGCCAGGTGCAGCCCTGTGCCAGTCAGGACGGTTCACCTGGGGTGATCAGGCATCAGAAAGAATTCCTAAAGTCCTGTGAAACCTGCTTGTTTGCTAAGAGTGCTCTCATTTAAATGATAAGGGTCCCAGGAGGAAATGGGTATGTCTCCCAAAGTTTTGCAACCTCCTTTCCTGACAGACACTGACTCAGATTAAGCCCTCAGATTGCTTTGACATGTTAAACCTCTATTCCTGTGTATTTGAACCCAATAGAGGCCTAGTGAGGAAGACGCTCTGGGTCATCCTCCTCTGAGAGTTTGACCCCTTTCCTTCCCAAGCAGATCATGTCTTGGTAGTTTTATTTTCATCCGTGATGGAGGGATGGGGCTCTGCGGGCGGAGTCCCCCGCCCCACATCTGGCACCCAGGACAGGGGTCCCCTGCACAGTAGAATTTACTTACGGTGGTTGTACTGTTCTATGAATTTTAACACATACATAAATTCTCGTAACTAATTACAACAAATGAGATAGGGAACAATGCCAACACTCCCAGAGAATTTCCTTGGGCCGCCCTTCTGTGGGCAGATACTAGCCTCTGGGCTGATCTATTCTCTGTGCCTTTTGGCTTTGCAGTTTCCAGAATGTCATATAAATGGAATCATATAGTGCGTGATCTTTTGAGACTCTCTTCTTTCACTTGGTATGATGCCCTTGGGATTTAGCTTTGCTTTAGAGTGTATCAATAATTTCTTCTTTTTTATTGCTGAATAGCATTCCATTGTATAGACATACCACAATTTATTTGCGCATTTACCTATTGAAGAACATCTGAGCTATTTCCAGTGTTTTCTTAATATGAGTAAATCTCCTGCTGACACCTGTTTATAGGTTTTTGTGCGATTTTAAGTTTTCACTTCTCTACAGTAAATACCTAGAAGTAAGAGTGGTGGGTCATTTGGTAGATGTGCATTTAACTTTACAAGAAACTGCCACTCTGTTTTCTCGAGTGACTGTATCATTTAGCATTCCCACAAGCAATGTAAAAGAACTCCACTTACTCTGAACTCTTGGTATTATCAGCATTTTTTATTTTACCTGTTCTAATGGATCTATTTCACTGGTTTCCATCTGCACTTCCCTAATCAATATTGACGTTAAGTATATTTTTAATGTGTTTATTTGCCATCTGTATATGGTTATAATGGTTAACCTTGTACATCTATTTGACTGAGCCAAGGGGTGCCCAAATATTTAGTCAAACATTATTCTGAGTGTTTCTGTGAGGGTATTTTTTATTTTTTTTTGGATGAGATTAGCAGTGGAAGAGTAAGCCCTCTCTGATATGGGTGGGCCCCATCCAACCAGTTGAAATTCTGCATAAAACAAAGAGACTGCCCTTCCCCTGAGTAACGGTAAATTCTCCATCTTGATTGTCTTCAAATTGGGACATTGTCTTTTTCCTGCCTTCAGACTCAAGTTAATGTGTGTGCTTGGCCTGGGTCTCTAGCCTGGCTAGAGACACCACGGCTTTGCCTGGTCCCCAGGCCTTCAGACTCGAGCTGGAGCTACCCCATTGCCCCCTTGAGCCTCCAGCCTGCCCACTCACCCTGCAGACCTTGGGTCTTGTTCTTCTCCGTAAGCACACGAGCCAATTCCCGACAGTAACTGTCTTGTCCATACGCATACACACCCCATGGGTTCTTCTCTGGAGAACCCTGACAACACGGTGGTGACGTGTTTGTTTAAATTTGTTGCCTATTTTTTGAGTCATTGTTTTCTTATTTTTGAGTTTTGAGAATTCTTGACATATTCCGGATACAGGTCCTTTTTTTTGGATATGTGATTTACAAATACTGCCTCCTAGCACGTGATTTGTCTTTTCAGTCTTTAACAACGAATTGTGCAGAGAAGTTTTAATTTCAATGATGTCAAATTCATCAAATGTTTTTCTTTATGAGTCATGCATTTGGTATCATATATAAGAATTTTGGCCTAACTCAAGGTCATGATGCGTTTCTTCTCTATTTTCTTCTGAGAGTTTTGTGGTTTCATATTTTACATTTATATTTCAAGTCAATTTTTGTATATGACATGAGGTATAGGTTAAATTTTGTTTTTTAGCATATAAATATCTAGTTGTTCCAGGACCACATATTATGAAGACTGTCCTTTCCATTGAATTAATTTTTTTTCTTTAATATTTCACTCCAATTTCAGGGCATCCAGAAGGAGACTTGAGATCTGTCAAGGAGTTTGAATCTGGAGGATAAAATGTGTTCCAAAGAAGGGAAAGAGGGATCAACACAGGCTTTAGATTCTCTACAATACTTTCTACAAAAAAAGGTTTTCAATCTGGATAGCCCCCAGCGGCTAAAAGTGAGTTATGTTATCAAATAAAGAATTCTCCATGTGATCGAAGTAGCACCAGGCATAAGGAGTCAAAAAAAAAAAAAAAAGGCTGATTCATCCATCATGAAGAAGTTTCAACCAAATATTTCCCAAAATTCAAATACTATCTTTTCAAAATATTCTGGAGTATTTTATTTATGCTCTGAAATCCAGAGAGCTAACAAACTGTTCTCAAAACAGAGCTGCTACAACTCTGCTTCCTGGTGTTCACAGTTTACATATATGCTAATTACAACCTTACATATTCATTAGAAGCAGCGGCAGGTATTAAGAGAAGCTTGGGATAGCTGGGCAATTTTGAGGGAAAAAAATGAAGTTAACCATTAGAAAAGAATTTTAGATTATGAAATTCATTTTAGTCTATAAATCTAAAATTAAATTGTGTCACATTTATATGTTCATTTCACTTCTTTGTGGCATTTTGCCAAGCACCCCAGGAGCTGGAAACTGACTTCTTTTATGTTTGAAAAAAAGTTAATTTTCTATGAACAACAATTTGTCTTGAAAGCTCAAAGTTTATTTCAAGTTAAGTTGATTCTTCTTAATCGTGGACCTTCAAAGGAACTTCTGAACTTGACATTTGACTGGAGGCAGCAGTCAGCAAACAGGGAACACCACCTTTTAGAAATTAGCACCATGACAGAGACAGCCTGCGGGACGTGGCAATCAAGACAGGCGGATGTCACAGTACTGCAGAGTTTCTTCATGAACCAGTGTCGTGAGAACCTGTTGGAAGTGATCTAGGGGAAACTCTTCAACGGGGACTTGATTCAAGCCTTTCATTCACTGTAAACAACCAGCTACAATGTCCCTTTCATTTCCTGGGACAGAGACTGGATACCCAGGGCGAGGAGCGCAGTTGCAGTGACCCCTGTCCTCTCCCCCTCTTGCACCCGGGAAAGAATCGAGCCAGAAGAGCACTTCACTTAGGATTCTTCTGAGATTGGTTTCAGGCACTTTTTAT
Source organism: Glossophaga mutica (assembly GCA_039655065.1). Classification (NCBI taxonomy): domain Eukaryota; kingdom Metazoa; phylum Chordata; class Mammalia; order Chiroptera; family Phyllostomidae; genus Glossophaga; species Glossophaga mutica. The sequence goes on along the minus strand of CM077304.1, from coordinate 14,070,965 downwards.
CCATTTATAATTTTAAATGATACGAATTCAGCTAAGTTTTTTTTTTGTCTTTTGTTTCTTTTTTCTTTTTTTAAAATATATGTTATTGATTATGCTATTAGAGTTGTCCCTTTTCTCCCCCATCATTCCCCTCCACCCTGCACACCCTCTCCCACCCACATTCCCCCCCTTTAGTTCATGTCCATGTGCCATAAGTTCTTTAGCTTCCACATTTCCCACACTATTCTTGCCCTCCCCCTGTCTATTTTCTACCCACCGTCTATGCTACTCATTCTCTGTACCTTTTCCCCCTCTCTCCTCCTCCCACGCCCCTGTTGCTAACACTTCATATGATCTCCATTTCTGTGGTTCTGTTCCTGTTCCAGCTGTTTGCTAAGTTTTTGAAACAACGTAAGCCTAGAATGTTCTTTGGCCACAGGACGCCCATTCCCCGCACCCACCCACACACTCCAGGAAAGAAGGCCATCCAGTCTCAGTGGAGGGAATGAGGAGGGAAAACCAGAGGGATCCCAGCTCTGAGTCCCTGACGCCAGTTCCTCCTTGGGTGTTCCAGTTAGCTGAGCCAGTACATTCCCCCTTTTTCTTAAACTGCTTTGAAATGAGGTCCAGGGTCTCGCAAACGAGAATCCTCACAAGTACACTCCCTGTGACCAGAATGGTGTGCCCATATCGGAAGAAGCTGGCAGTGGCCAGATAATAATAATACAGTAGCTACCACCATTTATTGAAACTTTCATTTGCACCCAGCTCTACTGACCATTTAGGCACATTATCTCCTTCAATTCTTACAACACCTTTCAGGTGGATATATTACTATTTCCATGTTTGGAAGGAGGAAATTGTGGCTCAGAGAGATTCAATAACTTGCTCAAAATCACACAGCTAGTAAATGGCAGAGCAGGGATTTGAAATTAAGAGCTCTCTGACTTCAAAGCCTGTGTCCTTTAAGCACAGGTGCTGGTGCTCATTAAGGACCATTTTGGCTACCTCAGGAAGCAGGTCAGTTGAGCTCCAGGTAACAGACGTCACTGTGTGTTCATAAAATTTTGCAGCTCACAGGCAAGGTTGGTCTGCTCGCCCTGAGTGTTTGGTTGCTGTAACTACTGAGATCACGTTAGAATCTAAGAAATAATTGTTAAGTGTTGACACCTCTGAGAAGGGGGGCCCATGTCTCTCCAGCATGTTGCCATCTCCAAAATCTCTTTAAGATAAAACAACAGGCTGCAGAAAGCTGATAATAGCACAGTTAATGGCAAGGTGCGGCGGTGGTGAGTCAAGGAGGGAAATTCCCGAAGCAGGAACCCTAAGCCACTTTTAGAACACAAGGCAGAGTGAAGTCCTTGAGGAGCATGGGCTTTAAAAGGAAAGCCTAGTGTATTTAATTTAAAAATAAAAGAAGTTGTATAGGGATTCAGCATGCCTGACTGGCTTCCTTCCCTCCTTCACAATTTCATCTCACCTAGGACAGTAGTGCTTTCTGCTTAAGCTGCTGTGAATTGGTGTCTCTGATACTGGCAGTCAAAAGCATTTCCATAGACTAAGTAGGTGCTCAAGGAATGTTTGCAGCTCCTAAGTCATGTGGACTCGGTAGAAGGATCAGAGTTGTAGGAGGCAGAAAACTTATAGAGGAAGTCAAGGACAAGAGCTGGAGATAATGGCCGTGGGGCATCTTAAGAATGTGTAGAGGCCCTAGCTGGTGTGGCTCAGTTGGTTGGGCGTTGTCCTGCAGACTGGAAGGTCATGGGTTTGATCCCTGGCCAGGGCACATGCCTAGGTTACCAGTTCAGGTCCCCGGATGGGTTGAGAACAAGAGGCAACCAACTGATGTTTCTTTTTCACATCAATGTTCATGTCAATGTTTCTTTCTCTCTCTTCCTCTCTTTCTCTCCCTCCCTTTTCCTCTCTGTAAAATCAATAAGCATATACTCAGGTGAGGATAAAAAAAATAAGAATGCATAGAATAAGAGGCAGGGAACTGGGGCCAGAGAAACAGGACCGTCTGGGGCAGGGCCTGAGAGAGGATCTTCTGGGTTAACATGGTTCCTGCACAGGACGAAATGCACACTAGAACTCATCCCTGTGCAGGAAGGGGCCTGGGTACTTGGGAGGTGCGGACCACCTGTCCGTTCTCACCTCCTTTACACACTTCCTGTACGAGGTCTGCAGGATTCCATACCAAGGCTTCCCTGCCTCTCTCAGAGTAAAAGCCAAAGTCCTTACGCTGTCCTACAAAATCTCCCACGATCATCCTGGCCTCCTTGCCAGACCTTCTTCTGCCTCAGAGCCTTGATACTTGCTGTTCCTTCTTCCTGAACTGCTGGAGCGCTACTCCCAGATATCCACATCGCTCGCGCTTTCACTTCCCTCAGACTCTTAGTCAAAAGCCCCTGATCCCAACGATGCATATGTTACCTCCCAGCAATTACCACCATCCAACACAGTAGGGAGTGGGTATTTTATTACCAGGTATCATCTGCCCTCCCAATGATAGACTGTAGGCTCCATGAAGGTGTTGCAGACTGTTCAGCCTGGTCTCAGGAGTTGTAACCCTCACCCCATGGTGGGCTGTGTAAGAGCCTAGGGACCCACTTCATCTGGGTCTGTCCTGTCAAGAGGACATGAGCTACTAAGGAGACAAAGCTATCTCCCTGGCAGGAGCACCACTTCTGCCTCATCGATCTCTGGCCCCATAGCTTGGTTGGTTAGTCAATGACGGGTAAGACTCCTCAGGGGAGGGGCAACCTAAGCCAGACACGACCACTTGGGAGGCCTCATGGAAGGACTTGGGGGCCTGCAGCAAAGAGGATGTGATGGACCCTTGCCCCCTGGCTATTCTGACATAGCCCGAGTCCTCATTTTCTGTCTGGGAGATGTCTTCTGCTTCCTAATTGGCTTAAAGCCTGAAACTATCAGGGCCAGGTGCAGCCCTGTGCCAGCCAGGATGGTTCCCCCAGGCAATCAGGCATCAGAAAGAATTCCTAAAGTCCTGTGAAACCTGCTTTGCTAAGAGTGCTCTCATTTAAATGATAAGGGTCCCAGGAGGAAATGGGTATGTCTCCCAAAGTTTTGCAACCTCCTTTCCTGACAGACACTGACTCAGATTAAGCCCTCAGATTTCTTTGACATGTTAAACCTGTATTCCTGTGTATTGGAACCCAATAAAAGCCTAGTGAGGAAGGCACCCTGGGTCATCCTCCTCTGAGAGTTTGACCACCTCTTCTCCCCAAGCAGATCATGTCTTGGTAGTCTTATTTTCATCCGTGACGGAGGGATGGGGCTCTGCAGGCGGAGCCCCCCAACATCTGGCACCCAGAACAGGGGCCCTGCGTGAAGGCAGGGAATTTTGTCTGTTTTGTGCATCCTCCTATGCCCAGCACAAGTGCCTGGCAATATATACAACCCCTCAAAAGTATTAACAGACTGAAGGGATGCACACAGGACTCTCTCCTCTAGGATGTGGCACAAGCACCTCGAACCTCCTGCGTTCACCGCAGCTCCCCCAGACGCTCCTCCTCCAGTGTTCTCTGTGCATGCTCTGCCACTTCTCCCTCCTAACCCCTCCCTCGGCCATCACTGACTCCTACACTTCCAGCTCCTAAGTCTTTCTTAAACCCATGTCCTGCCTCGTCGCACTCACTCGCTGCCTCATTTCTCTCATTCGCTGGCTCTGCCACAACTTCCCACCTGGCCTCCCTGCCCCTAGAATTCTGCTCACTTTCCTTCCTCAATCTGTCAGTAATATAACTGTGACAATAGTGACTGTTTTTGTTGTTTGATAATTATATGAAATTCATGTGAAATATACAGCAGTTCGAGTCCCTTAATTTTTTTGTTCGATTTTCCTTTTCTTCTTATCACTTGAAACATTTCAAGCCTACCAAAGAGTTGAGAGATTGAATTCGCACATGCCTTGCACCAGGTTCATCAATTGCTAACATGTTGCTGGATGTGCTGTATTTCCTTCCTCCTCCCCTCCGTACGTCCGTATGAATCAAGGCATCATTGAATCACGACACTTCACCTCCTAAAACTTCAGCATGCATCTCTTAAGAACAAGGATATTCTCCTATGTAACCACCATGCCATTATCATACATAGGGAACACAATACGAACTTTAATATCGTCTGATGAGCAGATGTTATTAAACTTCTCCCTTTGTTCCAATATTGTCTTCTATAGTTCGGTTGCCCTCTCTTTAGTTCCTTTTACTCCTCATCAACCCCACTCCACCCACACTGCCTTTTTATTTTTCATGACCTAACTTTTTTGAAGACAAGCCAGTTGTCTTGCAGAATTCTACTGACTGATTTAAAAAAAAAACAAAACTCTGAGTGTCCCTTTCCTGTTTAAAGCCCTACACTGGAAACCCACTCACTACCAGAAGGTAAAGGTTGGAACTTAAGGTGCCCACAGGTCCCCAGGCCACAACTTTTGTCCAAGCTGAACTGTTTGAAGGTTAGTCTCCAGCCCTCCACCATCCTCCACACCCAAGCCTATGCTTTTCGTGCCTCTGCGTGCTTCAAAAACTGGGTGAGAAAGAAATGAGTGAGAAACAGGAAAGAAGAAGAAAGGGAAAGACGCCCTTGTTCTGTTCTTTAACAGCTTCACTAAGGAAGAAAGCCAAAAGAAGGGCACTGTTGATGGTCTTATTCCAGGAACAAGAGCAGAGGGCTCCCGTGTTCTTATCAGGCTTCCTCTTACCCGCACAAGGGGCCCCTGAACCACGTGCCCTGCACCTTTGTGAGCCTTTCCAGGCTGAGTGACTTCCATGCTGTGGTTTCCCTGTAGTGATAAGTGGTCCAGCGTTGAGCATTCAAGAGCCTGCAGGCTTGTTCTCAAGACAGCAAGAAGGATGGAGCCGGGAGCCACGGGGCGGCCAGCGTTGGACACAAGATCTCCTTAGACGAGGCACGGCATGGTGATAGCCTCAAAGAGAGGAAGAAAGAAGGCCGAGGTCCCAGTGCCTGGGACTAGGAAGAAAAGGAGAGCTTAGGAAATTTGCCTGGACCTGAGAAGAGGCCATGAAGTCTAAAAAGACACCCTTACGGACCTTGCATGTGGAGCTATTTTACCAGGTACCGAAGAGTTTGGGCTTATGACAAAACCTAGAAAGAATGTTTCAAGACCTGGCAGTGGCTAAGGGAACTAGCTCTTCCCTAGAAGAAAAGGCAAAAATGAGAAGGACTCTTCAGAAAAATATTTCGGAATCAGAGCTCCTAATTGGTTTTATCCTACAGGCCAACTTTGATCAGGTAGGACTTCGAGTACTGCTAAACTGAGACGGATTCTAATGCTATCACCAGACTTGGTAAGTTAAAAAAAAAATTCTATGATGGATTAATCATCACTGCTATGGGTTCAGGTAGGGAAGAATTAAAAAGGATCTGGGAATCAAAAGGGAGCCTAACAGAGGAGATTTTCAAAGGTATTGTTGAATGACCCAAACCCAGCAGACCATGTACCTGAGTGGAGAAATCATGGGCTTTGCCTTTAGACACAGCTGACTGAATCTCTGTTCTGCCCCGTTTCTTAGCTGTGCAATCTTGGGCAAGTCACAAAACCCAATCTCTAAAATGGGACTGTTCTGCAGATTAAATTAGATAACCTATAGTGATAGGTAACACATAGCAATTTTTATGTGCCAGCCATGGTTCTAACCCCATTATAAACACTTCCTTCATTTGATTCACACAACAACCCTATAAGGTTATTATCCCCAATTCACCAATGAGGGAAGTAAAGTTAAGAAAAATTAAGATACAGCCCTGGCTGGTGTGGCTCAGTGGATTGAGCGCTGGCCTGCGAACCAAAGGTCACTGGTTTGATTCCCAGTCAGGGCACATGCCTGGTTGCGTGCCGGGTCCCTAGTGGGGGACGTGTGAGAGGCAGCTACACATTGATGTTTCTGTCCCTCTCTTTCTTCCTTTCCCTCTGTCCAAAAATAAATAAATAAAATCTTTAAAAAAAAAAAGAAAGAAAGAAAGGTTAAGATACTTGCCAAGGGTGACATAACTAATGAGTGACAGAGCCAGGAGTCACAGGTAGGCAGTCTGGGCCTGCGTTCACATTCGTCACCACCTTAATAGCTACTGTAAGCCAACCGCTTTCCACTACTGAAAGTTACCATTATGCATCAAACAACTGACAAGCTCTGTGATTTAACTTGACTCCGCGAGACTTGCCCCCTTCAGTCTGCACATGCATAAAACCCATTTAGTGGAGCACCTCATCTTAAACTGGGGAAGCCACAGACTCATGAATGGAACAGGAGCATGGGTTCGCCTGAAGAAAGAGAAAGAAGGAAGAAAATCAGGACCCAGGAACTGGGCCTCTAAAAAAACACCCTGGCCTTTTTACTTTTTGCCATAGCAGGAAAGGTTTACTCAAGATCCACCAAAATAGGCAGCCAGGTGACGGAGCCTTCAGCATGTGGGGAGCCCGTCCTGCCTCCCCCCCCCACCCCCCTGTGTGGGACTGAGGCATTTGGTCACAGAATGGCTTTAGATCAGATACCAACAAACCACGGCCCCTGGGCCAAATCCTGTCCATCACTGATTTTTGTAAATAAAGTTTTATTGGAACATGGCTGGACTTATTCTTTCACATTTATTTTATTTTACTTTTAAGTATATTTTATTGATTACACTATTACAATTTTCCCAGTTTTCTCCCTTTTATCCCCACTCCGCCCTGTATCCCCCAACCTTCCAGCATTCCTCCCCTTAGTTCATGTCCATGGGTTGTACATATAAGTTCTTTGAGTTCTCTGTTTCCTATACCATTTCTGACCTCTCCCCATCTATTTTATGCCTACCAATTATGCTTCTTTTTCCCTGTACCTTTCCCCACTGTTCCTCCCTCCCCCCCGCCCATTGACATTTTGTCTGTGTCTGTTTCCACACTGTAACAGCAGATCTGAGTAGTTCCAACAGAGACCACATGGTCTGCAAAATCAGGCCCTATCTGGCCTTTTGCAGAGAGTTTGTTGATCCCTGCTTTTCTCTTTGGCCAGATTTTCTAAATATCAATATGGCGCATGTAATGAACCTTAGGTCCTTGACAAGGAAAGAAAGAACAAGATGTGTCCTTGGGTATTCACCAGGGGAGATATGACGGAGGGTGTCCATAAGAGGAACGAAAACAAAAGCGGATGTGGTCAGAATAGGACATGGCAGAGAGTGTGCCAAGAAACGTTCATCAAGGTTATGTGATAAAATAATTCAGGGGTCAACTGGGAACCACTGTGTTAAATGACTTTAAGCAGATTTCTCTACTGCAGGACTTATCAGGACTTTTTCAATGCCATTATACCTTGAGATTTCTGGGAGGGCTCACAAAGCTCATTTCCCACCATGAGACTAGCTTCTTCAGAACATTCCTTGGTAAATGCTAACCAAAGGAAATCTTTAGAACCATGCTCTTTGGGGACTAGAAATGAAAACCATGAGAGCTATGGCTTAATAAGCATGATTTTCTCTCAGCAAGGAAAGAGGGAGAACAGAGAAGAAATACTCAGGAGTGGGGAAAAAAAGCAAAGAGCTGTTTGAAGGGGGGAAGAAAGAAAGCAAGCCCTCGAGAGACATGGGAGGGTAGAGGGAACCTGACCACCAGACAGAAGGATGTGTCAAAAGCAGGGCCGCTGCCCCATGCAGGATGCGTGGTCACTTGCTCTCATCGCCATCATCAGCAGCAGCAGCAGCACCAGCAGAGAAACTAACCTTCCCTGCGGCCTCACTGCTCTGCAGATCCTTTAGACGTATGATAGCACTTCATTCCCGTTTTACAGATGAAGAAACAGAGTCACAGACAAGTTAACCACCCCTGCCAGAGTCAAAGCTTGTAAGTGGCGGTGCATGGATTCAACTTTGGGAGCCTGACCCCTGAGACCATGTTCTCACCACTGCACCCCACTGCTCTACTCCTAACCGCATTAGACGAGGGCTGGAATTTCATTAGGCAACACAAAAAAGGATACAGTTTAAAAATGCAACAAGAAAACATTTGGGAAAAAAGACAAAACACACCAACCAATGTCACTTTGGATATTTAGCTGCACAGGGCCATAGAGCTGCAGTACTGATCTCCCTCCCTCCCCCACACAGCCAGACGTTCAGATATCGTCATATTTTCTTCCTGTCTCCCTCTGTCTCTCTCTCTTTCTCTCTTTACTCTTACATAACATATCCCTCATTGTATCATAAGTTATACATCAGGCTTACCCAATATAGTACACTTGCTCATAAAGTGAACAGAAGACATTTTTTGAATGTTAAACACCATTTTCAATCTGAACACTATGACTAAGCTCTTGTCCCGTTCATAACTCTGTACTTCTAATAAGCTTCATTTACATTTCCACAACTGCCAGTTGTTTTTTGCCGGGGGGGGGGCGCGGGGAGGGAGGAAATCAGAACTGCTTCCTGGGACAGACCCTGAAAACATGAATCACAAATCTATTAAATCTTTCGTGGCTCAGACACATACCTGCATTAAATGCTAGAGTAGCATTTATCTGGGTCCTAGCTAACTGCCGATTTCCATGTTTAAAATATGGTACGAATAGGAAATCATACTATTTGGGGTGGGTGGGGATAAACCCAGGTCTGGAAAAGCAGTCCAGGATGTAGACTTGTTCACCAACTTGCACAGTGAGTATCCTGGCTTTGCTACCATGGTAAATAGCAAAACACACACACACACACACACACACACACACACACACACACAATCACTGGAATGCCACACACACTGGCTGGGGCTCCTGAAGACAAAGTTTGTGTGGGCCAGTCTACCTCTGGTTTACTTTCTTGCGTCTACAGCAAAATAAAGGACTGGTACAGGGTAAAACGGAAAGGCTGCCATGCTGCTTGTAAGTTTGTTTACCTGGTGACTGGCGAGGGCAGGCTTTGGGCCCCTCCGTCCAGAAGCGCTGCAGGGCTGAGCAAATAGTGATTCCCCAGGCTGCCACCCTTCACGCTGCTGCTGCTGCTGCTGCTGCTGCTGCTGCTGCTGCTGCTGCTGCTGCTGCTGCTTCTAAGATCCCATTGGAAAACCCAAAAGGCTGGAGAGCCCAAGGCCAATATTACGTTTCCAAGAGAGTATTCATCCCAGACTTGCAACACCCTTTGCTTTCGTTGACTCTGGAGCGGCTCGGGTTTCTTCCACCCTTGGGCGAAGCAGCTGGGAATCCAGGCGTTGTGCTGGCAGCCCCTGAAACCACTTCCAGATGTGCTACGCAGGCCAGAGGGGATGGGCCTGACTTCCTCTGGCATTTTAGTCCAGGAGTCTGCGTGCAAATCATTTTGAAAACAGGGCTGCTCTGGAGGAAAAGATTAGACACTGAGGAAAAGCAAATGCTTGGAGGGTAAATTTCTACCACATGCTGGGGTGTAAGGAAAACTTTCCATCAGAAGTGGAAAATACAGTTTATAGTGTGTTTAGGAATACCTTTATAGACACTAGCGTCTCCTGAAATTGAGTAAGTGCTGTTGTCCCCCAATCAAAGCCCAGCTAACTGTGGTCATTCTACCAAGGCAGTGATAAGCGACAGGACGTTCAAGAAGGCATGCTTTGTGCCTGAACGTGGAAAGGAATGCAGCAAGGAATGAACCCCACCCCACCTGGGATGGTGGAACTTCCTCCTGCAAGGGCCTCTCTCCCTGGTTCCTATAAGGACGTGAGGACCCCTCCACTCACTGCCTCCTCGTAGAGTGTGATGTGGCCAGAAAGAAGTATGATTCAAGCTACATTGTAATTGTAAATTTTCTAGTAGTCACTTTAGGAAATATATGGGGGTAAAATTACTTTTAATGATATATTTTATTTAATCCAATATATACAAAATATCATTATTTTACTATGTAATCAATATAAATATTACAAACCATGCAGTTTACATTTTTGGGGGTAATAAGTCTTTGAAATCTGGTATGCATTTAGTACTTGCAGCACACTTCAATTTGAAGACTAAATTTCATCAGAAGTAATTGATATGTATTTAGAGCTCATAAAATGAACAGCTTAAAAAATATGTTCACATACCCAGGTTGTGCCAATCATACAAGTTTTTTAATAACAAATGGAGTATCGGTTTTTCAATTTAAATTAAAACTAAGTAAAATGCGAAATTCAGTTCCTCAGTTGCACTAGTCTCATTGTAAGTGCGGCTAGTGGCTACTCAATGTGGCTAGTGGTTACTGTACTGAATGAACAGTAATTGTAAGGAAAAGGACTTAGTGGGCTTGTTTTTTCAGACTTGACCTTGAAGAGTGGGAATATCCTGAGTATCTTTCATCTGCACAGAACTTCGAACATGGACAAAGTGTCTCATATCTCCTATTTTATTTTACTCTAATAACATTCCTGTCGAGTAAGTCGAGCACCGGTGGTCTGCCCTAATTTGCAGATGAGCTAACCGAGGCTCTGAGCAAGTTAAAGTCCAAGTTCCCAAAGCAAATTAGTGATGAAGCCAGGACTGGAATGCCTACTCAGCATTTTTCAACTGTTTCTCACTCGAGGCAAATTTCAGATGCTAGGATTTCTGGCAGCAATTCGAGGGTTAAACTGCATCCAGTTACCGCATTCTTCACCTGGTCCTTCTCCAGCATCAAGTCCCCGTTTGTATAGAATGATCTATAGAATGATCGGCTGCCCTGGCGCCCTTCCCTCATACACTCCCATCCCCCAGTCCCCACACAATCCCGCAAGTGTGTCTGTCATCTTTCCCTGGAGCTGCCTTGACATTGTTATTCCTCTTCTTTCTTGACTCCCAGCGAGGTTTCAAACCACAACTCCAGTGAATGTTTTAGCTAGCAGACAGGGTTGTGAGATATTTATCTCTATTTCTGGCAAAAGCATTTTTATTCATTGGTCCTTGTTGGAAGTCAGATGGGTCAGTGGCAGCACGGAGTGCTCCGCCCTCAGTAAGTACTCTTGTTCCATCCTCACCTCACTCATGTGAACAAAACAGCACCAACATTTCCTAGCTCAGGGCTTGCCGCAGTGCTTCCAGAATTACGTGCCATCAGGAGCAGCAGGACCGTCCCTCACACACGTCCCAAGCCATTGTGGTCGCAAACACTCCAAGCGAACTCCAGTCCACCCCAGTTTCCTCCAAAGGTCCTGTTTGCTCCTCCTTTATTTCTCTTGTCCACAGAGCAGAATGCCAGACCCAGTGTGAGAGCTGGTGAACGCGTAGGTTCGGAGAGCAGGACGACCAAGGCCCCCAAGAGGGGCACTCAGAATTGAAATAACAATTATGCGGTTTTCAGAGACCCTGCTTGCTATTCAGAGTAACATCTATATGGACCCAAATCTCTCTGGTCATTGCTCTTTGTCTCCGACACCAATTCCACAATCTTTCTTCTTTATTTCTGCTGGGCCACATCCTGAGGATGCAAGATGCTTATTATCCATGACCTAGATTTTCACATTGTGTATAGATATTCTTCCCTGGGGAAGAAATGGGAAGAACAGAAACAGACACAGGATGTAAGTGCAGTGGCTACCATCATGGGCTCTGGAGACAGACCTAGCTGTTAGCTCAACCCTTATACGTACCCGCTACTGAAATCTCACTTCAGTTTCCTCATCTATAAAGTGGGGAAGTCTCATAAGACCCTTGTCAGGGTTAAAGGGCATCATGCTTGTAAAACTCAGCAAGGGCTCAGGACATGGAGGTGGTTATTATTGTTTCCTGGAGAAGCCCAAGGTATGAACTAGGAAAAGGAAGTGTAACAGTAGGGCATTTGTAACAACTACAACAAAAAAGTCCATGTGAGTTATATGATGTTGGAAACACGGCTGGCAGCCTACTTCATAACCTTCTCTGCTTTCTCTGTTCCAGTAGAAACACTATCTTTTGGGGCATCAAGGTGCCCGGTTAAAAATACTCACCTTCTCAGACATCCTACAGTAGAGTGTCATGTGAGCCGAGTCAGCTGTCTACGACTTCCTAGAAAGCTACATTTTCCTGGCAAAGAGCTGTTTGGTGCCGTTTGCCCTTTCTTCCTGTCTGAAATCCAACTTTGACGCCTGGAGGCGGAGCAGCATTTTGCAGCTCTGAGGATAAAGATCCACGCTGGGCGGCTGCATATGGTCACAGCGGCTGGGCGAGGAGACTGCAGTGCTGAGTCAGTCGGGCTCCTGGCAGGGCACAGATGGCTTAATCCAATAGGCTAACAGTGGAGACTTTTAAGAAAAAAGGCTATTTGCAAAGGCGTAGGCAGCGTACAGAAACGTGGTTAGGAGATGGCACAGTAGCTTGGGGTTGGAAGTTGTAGGAAGCCATTACAATGCCTCTGGCCCTAAAGGGCAAGGGCAGGAAGTAGTTAGCAGGACTGGGAGAGGGTAAGCTGTATGAACAGGGCAGCCCATGCCGACCCATGTAAAAGGGACTAGAGGGGCAATTCCCCCAACCTTACAATCTCTTCTTGGCGGGGCCTCCTATTGGCCAAACCCAAATGGAAGTCAAAGGGCAAGAAAGCTTGAGTGATGTAATCCACTTAGGTCAGCCTCTCAAGGCACGGAACAGGTTGAAGAGTGGAAGGTTGACCTGTACAAGCACCTAGAAAGTATCCTTGCGCACGGTGGCTAGGGTGCCCTGGCACTGTGATTCTGCAGCCTGGCACGTGCTAAGAAGGCAGAACAAGAGCACAGGAGGAGCCTAAGTCCCTGATGGCAACGGGAGTCACATAGCAGCTCTGAACTAACTGCTTATGAAACATCTTGCTCCGTGAGGAAAATAAACCCTCATGTGCTTAAGTCACTTTGGTCAGGTTTCAGTTCAAAGCCTGAATGCACTCCTGTGTGATCTGTATGTGTTTCACACGCATTTGAAATTTGTGGTGTCACCAGTCAGCACAATCTCTATCTGAGTCATTATTATTCCACGTTTGTTTTTTATCAGTTGAAAGTCAAATGTTCGTCATTTCTTCTTACCCAATGGGCCTGCCTTGCTGAGTGTAGATAACGTCTTAGATAAACATCAATTAAGGCTGATGAAGGTGACTGGAAGGAAAGGAAGAAGCGTTCTGTAGTAGCAGTGAATCACTAACTGGGTCAGGCTGATAAGCCTCTACCATTGCCTCTGTCTCCCAGGGCTGGGCTCCAAGACCACCCACGCAGGGCAGGAAATACAACTACCGGAGCCTCGATTCCCTCTATTGCCTGGTGACTTAGCAGCTCTGGGCTCTTCTCCGCTACCTGCTGAGCTGCAGCAATTGCTACTGCACCCCACTCTTTGCACCCAGGTTCCTTCTCTCCCACGTAAGATGGCTGTGTTTTGTCCTTGGCTCCTGTGCCAATTTCCTGCTCTGGTAACTGGTGGAGGCCCTACCTGGCCTAGAATTCTGCCTTGCTCTTGCCAGCTGCCCTCTTCACACCTTGGCCACAGCTCGAGCCAAGACCCATCGGCCAGAGCCCTGTAATCTGTGAACGGACCTGTCAGACACCATCTGCTTCCTTCATCGCAGCAACAGCGCTTGCCCAGGCTCTCTGCTGGTTAGTTCAGTCTCCCTGCTGGCACTCCCCAAAACCCCTTCCCAGAAGTCTGCCAATAAACCCTTGGCCTGAGTCCTCAATTGAGATTAAGGTATCCCTTGGACATAGCAATTTATACCCTTGGCTGAAAGCACAGCCCTGTCTGCGGCCCCCCTCTCCCTCTGTGCCTGATACCTCACTGGCTTGTAGCTCAGAGGGAGTAGAAATGGTAGTGACGAAATGAAGATGATGATGATGACAGAAGTAAAACAATTCACTACTCACTAAATGCTAACCACAGGCCAGGCAATGCATAAGTGCAGCACAGCGCTTGCTTTGCATAGCAACAGCACAAATTTGGCTCCCATGGTTTAGTTTAATAACACCAGCCACACACACCCCCGCAACAACACAGTTCAAATCTGTCACCAAAGAAGAACTGTAATTTCATAAGTACAAATTTTGCTGCTAGCTTTTTCAGTCCACAAGGTAACTATGCAAATGACAGGTCTACATCATGATCAGTGACCACACATGTTACTTCTTTGACAATGTGTCTGTTGGTGACTGGTCACTGGAATCTGTTATTCAGTTTACGTACAGACAGGAAGGCATGTAGCTACATTGCTTCCTTAATTCCCATTGGTAAACCATGCAATACATACAAAATTGGATAACAGAGGAAATTGGCCAACAAAAATAAAAGTAGTAAAGAAACCAAAAAGTGAGAACAGTGCGAGTGAAGTTCATTCAAAGGTAAATGGAGGTAGAGAAGAAATAGTTGGTCATAGCATGTACTATTCAACTCTAGCTGTGCAGTCAGAAAAATTTAGTGAAAGTGAATTTATGAACATAAATGAGGAAAGTGTCATGATAAAAAGGATGCAGATGTTCCAGAGAAAGTGAGCAAGCAAAAAAATTCACATGAGCCCTGGCTGGTGTAGCTCAGTGGATTGAGCACGGGCTGAGAACCAAAGTGTCGCTGATTCGATTCCCAGTCAGGGCACATGCCTGGGTTGCAGGCCAAGTCCCTATTTGGGGGCACACCAGAGACAACCACACACTGATGTTTCTCCCCCTCCTTTCTTCTCTCTCTAAATACAAATAAAAATTTAAAAATCTTTTAAAAAACTCGCATGAAAGGAACCCTCGAAGATGGTTTGTGTCATTGAGAATGCAAAGGATAAAATATGGGAAGCTGACCCGAAATTAGAAAGGAATATGACAATTTCACAATCTGCCAAGGCACAGAAAAGACGCTCACTCTGTACAGTAAGTTATGTAAGACGGTAGTATTGATAAGTTTTATACAAAAACTAAAAAATTTAATTCTCAATGTTTCTAGTGTTTTAAATTATAGTATGACAAATAATAGTAAGTCTACTAATTTTTCATTTCCCTGAACATTTAAAACCAACAATAAGAGAGTTTTAAATATTTTGACAAAAATTTTATTTTCTTTGACAAAAATTTTAAGCTCACACAATTGTAATTTTTACCACTGAGAATTAAAACAACTTTGCAGCATTTCGACTCATGGTCATTTTTCCAGAACTGCACTACTATGCAAAGCAGGGACTGCCTGCATTTTACATATATTCTCTCATTTGACCTTAAAAAAAACCCTAAGAAATAGATGCTCTTATCATCTCCATTTTATAGATAACAAATCTGAGGGTCAAAGACAATAACTTGATCCAAACCACAAAACTAGTACATAGCTGTACCTATTAGAGTGTACACTCCCTGATCTTAACCACTATGCTGCTAAAGTGGGAGTCCAGGGGTTCGACTGGTATTTGAGGTGGGGGAGCGGTGTGAAGGAGAGAACGTGCTGAGAGATGAAGGTACTTTCTCTGATGTAACCTTAAAAAGACTAGGATGGCATTTTTCAAAGGAGCTTTCTGTTTTCTATTGCATATTTATAGAATATAAACATTTATAGAATTTACAACCTATAATATAGAAATATATTCTACTTTAGTATGCCAGGTCTGTCTGGAAAAAATCCAGCCATTGTTACTATAATGAGAATGGTTTGCACAACATCGATGTAACCTGGTAGCCAAGGAGAGTGGACTGGAATGCACATGTGTGAACAATGACGACTTCACTGTACTAGTCAGTGTGGGGGGTGGACATCATTCAGTAAGCATATGTACTGTGTGACCATCACACTCAAAATGACTGAGTAAGCAACAAATCTGCATCAAATTTTGCGTTAAACTTGAACACTCCTCTGCAGAAACTATTCAGATGATTCAGGCCACAGCCACAGGCAACTAACTGGTGTTTGGCAGCTTCATCACGACAACATGCCCACTCATGTATCACATCTTCTGCAGAGTTTTTTGGTGAAACATTAAATCACCTGGGTGACTCAGTCCCCCTATAGCACAGATTTGGCACTGTGTGACTTCTGGCTTTTCCCAAAACTAAAATCACCTTTGAAAGGGAAGAGAGTTCAGACCATCAATGATATTCAAGAAACTATGACAGGGAAGCTGATGACATTTAAGAGAACTATGTGAGGTCCCAAGTTACCTACTTTGAAGGGGACTGAGGCGTCATTGTCCTACGTACAATGTTTCCTGTATCTTTTATCTTGTTTAATAAATGTCTCTGTTCCTCATATTACATGGCTGGATACCTTCTGGACAGACCTTGTACATGTAAATCTACATTTACTCCTTAATCTATCTTTTCTTGATCTTCCAGAATCTTGCTCCATCAAGTTTCAATTCTTCCTGAGGCTGGCCTAGTTGGTTAGCTAAACCAACTCTCATTTCTAACCTTCTTCTTTCTTGCCTGATTTTCATTATTAAGGTTGAAAACAGACAAACAAACCACCTTTCCAGACTCCTTTAACCACCCTTTTGTAAGACAACTGCTGGTGTTTGTTCCTCTCTTCTTTCTCTATAAGAGGACCTTGAATATTACCTGGGCACATGGCCATTCTAAATAAAAACTACATTTCCCAAACTTCCTTCAACTAGATGTGTCCTTGTCACTAAACACTGGCTTATGAAATATAAACAGAATGTGTTCTGGAGAGAGGAATGTTCCTTTCCCTTACTCTTTCCTCCTGGTTGGAATATGGATGCAATGGCTAGAGCTGGAGCAGCTGTTTTGGACCATAAGTTGGAAGGAGGAATTCCAATCCACAAAATCTGCAAATTCTTGAGGATATGGTGAAACAGAGCTGCCGTGCTGTTTTTGGACTGCCACCTCCAGAATTCATGTACATGGGAGAAACATCATCTTTTAAATCCATTATTATTTTGGTATTTCTGTCATTACAGCTAATGTAATCTTAATAGACCAAATGCTCTGGTTCTAAAACTAGGGGTTATGGGTGGCTTATGGGCAAGATGCTTTTCTTCCCTGTAAAAGCGGAGAGTTCTATTTTCCCATCCTGGCTATCCTCCCACTTCATGCCTTTGGGGATGGTTGTATGAGGATACAGTACCCAAATCTGCAACAGCCTTCTTATGACCACAAAGGAAATGTCAAGAGAAATTCAGAGCAACTACCCAGAACCATAACACCATTGAACTCCTGAACTAACCCTGGACCCACCTATCCCACATTTCTTGTGCAAGATAATTACAAGCCTTATCACTCAGCCACTATGTGTTGAATATTCTGCTACTTGTGACAGAAAGCAATTCCAAATGACATTTCTCTTGCTATGTTATGAATATTTATGTCTCTCTACAACTTCCTACGCTGAAATACTCACCCCTAATGTAATGTTAATAGGATGTGTGGCCTTTGTATTTTGGTGCACAGGTCCTGAGAATGGAGCCCTCATGGATGAGATTAGTGCCCTTATAGAAGAGACCCTAGAGACTTAAGGTCAAGATGGAAGTGTAGCCCTGGCTGGTGTGGCTCAGGGGATTGAGCACCGGACTGTGAACCAAAGGGTCACTGGTTCAATTCCCAGTCAGGGCACATGGCTGGGTTGCAGGCCAGGTCCCCAGTTGGGGGCATGCAAGAGGCAACCACACATTGATGTTTCTTTCCCTCTCTTTCCCTCCCTTTCCCTCTCTCTATAAATAAAATCTTTAAAAAAAAAAAAAGAATAGCAAAATGAAAAAAGAATAAAAAAATGAGGATTATGCTAAGGAGCCGCTGGAACATCTTCAAATGTACCAACATTCAAATTATAGGGGTGCCAGAAGGAGAAGAGAAAGAGGAAGAAATTGAAAACTTATTTGGGGACATAATGAAAGAAAACTTCCTTAATTTGGTGCAGTAAATAGACATACAAGTCTGGGAAGCACGGAGAATCCCAAACGAGATGAACCCAAAAAGGGCCACAACAAGACACATCATAATTAAAATGCCAAAGGTTAAAGATAAAGAGAGTATCTTAAAAGCAGCAAGAGAAAAGCAGATAGTTACCTACAAAGGAGTTCTCATAAGACTGTTAGCTGATTTCTCAAAAGAAACTTTGCAGGCAATAAGGGACTGGCAAGAAATATTCAAAGTAATGAAAAGCAAGGACCTACATCCAGGATTACTCTATCCAGCAAAGCTATCATTTAGAACGGAAGGGCGGATAAAGTGCTAAAGGGCAGGCAAGGTAAAGCTAAAGAAGTTCATCATCACCAAGCCATTACTGCATGAAATGTTAAAGGGACTTATTTAAGGGAAAGATCAAAACTATGAACATTAAAATGGCAACAAATGCACAACTACCAACAACTGAATCTAAAAATAACAAACTAAGTAAACAACTGAACAGGAACAGAAGCATAGATATGGAGATCATTTTGAGGGTTATCAGTTGGGAGGGGGAAGTGGGAGAATTAGAGAAAAGATGTAGGGATTAAGAAGTACAAATTGGTAGGTACAAAATAGACAGGGGGATGTTAAGAACAGAATAAGAAATCGAATAGCCAAAGAACTTATATGCATGACCTATGGACATGAACTAATTGGAGGGACGGCTGTAGGGAATGGAGGGACTGCCGGGTGGAGGGGGACAAGGGGAAAATTGAGACAACTGTAATAGCATAATCAATAAAATATTTTTTTAAAAATGATTTAGCCCCAGCTGGTATGGCTCAGTGGATTGAGTGCTGGCCTGCAAAGTAAAGGGTTGCCAGTTCGATTCCCAGTCAGGGCACATGCCTGGGTTGCAGACTAGGTTCCTGGTGAGGGGTGTGCAAGAGACAACCACATATTGATGTTTCTCTCCCTCTCTTACATCCCTCCCTTCCCCTCTCTCTAAAAATAAATAAAATAAAATCTTTTAAAAATAAATAAAAATGATTTAAAGAAAAGAGACCCTAGAGCCTTTCCTAGCCCCTTCCCCCATGTAAGAATACAGAGAGAACTCAGCAGTCTGCAACCTGAAAAAGGCCTTCACCAGACCCTGACCATGCTGGTATCCTGATCTTGAACTTCTAGCCTCCATAAATGTGAGAAGTAAATTTCTTTTATTTATAGCCACTCAGTCTGTAGTGTTTTGTTATACCAGCCCAAACAGAATTAAACCCATTAATGGCTCCTCCGGTCTTTGTTTTTCAACTGGATCCTTCTTTGGGGCCACAATCAAGTTTCATTTATGCAAAATACAGCTTTCCTTGTACCCATTTCTCCCCTCCAGCCTCTGTTCTTTCTTTTCGTTCATGGGCAAGTCTCTGTAAAAAGTAGACTACGTATGTTATTTGCGCTTCTTCACTTGTTGCTTGTTCTTCGATCTCCGCTCTCCCTCCTCCAAATCCACTGAGTATTTTAATCTAGGCCACCAATAGCCTCCTAATTTTCAAGTTGAATAGACACTTCATCTTTTTCCTCTTTGAGCTTTCTATGCTTTTTGGCTTTGATAACCACTTCCGCTTCTGTGAAACCCCCTTCACCGGTGGCTTCTTTGACATCAATCAGTTCCCTTTTGACCTCCTGGCTCCTCATTCTCTATTTCCTTCCTGCGAGTCTCCTTCTGTCTGTACCTCTTCAATGTTGGCTTCTTCAGGGTACTTTTCTGCTTCACTCTTCCCTTTTCTTTTCTTCTCTTTTTCTTTTCTTCCTTCCTTCCTTTCTTTTTCTTTTTTTTTGGGGGGGGGGATGGCTTACATTTATTGGAAGTGGCCAATTTCTTTATTTTTGAAAATATTTTATTTATTTATTTTTAGAGAGAGGGGAAGGGAAGGAGAAAGAGAGAGAGAAACATCAATGTGTGGTTGCCTCTCACGTGGCCCCTGTTGGGGACCTGGCTTACAACCCAGGCATGTGCTCTGACTGGGAATCTAACCAGCGACCCTTCCGTTCACAGCCCGCACTCAGCCCACTGAGCTACACTAGCCAGGGCTTCCCTTTTCTTTCTACACTCTTCTGCTAGGTGGTAACTTCCTGTAGTTTCCAAGATCGAAGGCAGCTTTCTTGAGACTTGGGGACCTAGTCTAAACTCCCCACCTAAGCACAGTTGAATCAGGGCTGCTCTACTAAAATATCTTTCCCAGTGGATTAAGCACTTAGTTATGGATTGAAGTGTGTGCCCCCCAAAGATATTTTAAAGTCCTAACACCCAATACATGCGAATGCGACCTTATTTGAACATAGGGTCTTTGTGAATGTAATCTAGTTAAGATGAAGTCACTCCTATGGGCCTCAATCCAATAGGACTGGTGAATTTATAAGAAAATGAGACATAGACACATGGACAACGGCCTGTTGAGATTGGAGTGATGCCACCACAAACCAAAGAATGCCTAGGATTGATGGCCACCACCAGAAGCTGGACTCAAGGAAAGATACTCTTCTACAGGTTTCAGAGGGATCATGACCCTGCTGACTCCTTGATTACGGATGTCTAACCTCTCAAACTGTGAGACAGCAAATTTCTGTTGTTTTAAGCCACCTGGTTGGTGGTACTTTGCTATAGCAGTCCCAGAAAACAGATACGTATTTCCTCCATTGTCTGCAGCTTCTTAGCTAACCAATTATCTATACCTTGTAATCTCTTTTGTCTTAAAATTTTGCCTTTGTCCTTCTCCTAGTTTAAGCATTTTCGGACTTTCAAATATCATAGACCAGTTTTGTTTAATTTGAGTATCAACATTGGGTTTGCAACTTTTAAATTTTGTGTTTCATCCTTGAAAACATTTTTTAAATAAAAAATACCCTATCATCTACTTACAGCATCATTCGTAAAAGTTAGGACATTTTAACACTGAACTCTCAGAATAAAATACAGTTCATTGTATATATATTTTTAAATATATTTTATTGATTATGCTATTACAGTTGTCCCATTTCTCCCACATCGTTCCCCTCCACCCTGCACACCCTCTCCCACCCACATTCCCCCCCTTTAGTTCATGTCCATGTGTCATAAGTTCTTTAGCTTCTACATTTCCCACACTATTCTTGCCCTCCCCCTATTTTCTACCCACCGTCTATGCTACTTATTCTCTGTACCTTTTCCCCCTCTCTCCTCCTCCCACGCCGCTGTTGCTAACCCTCCATGTGATCTCCATTTCTGTGGTTCTGTTCCTGTTCTAGTTGTTGGATTAGTTTGCTTTTGTTTTAGGTGTGGTTCTTAATAGCTGTGAGTTTGCTATCTTTTCACTGTCATATTTTTTACCTTCTTTTTCTTAGATAAGTCCCTTTAACATTTCATATAATAAGGGCTTGGTGATGATGGACTCCTTTAACTTGACCTTATCTGAGAAGCACTTTATCTTCCCTTCCATTCTAAATGAAAGCTTTGCTGGATGGAGCAATTTTGGATGTAGGTCCCTGCCTTTCAAGACTTCAAATACTTCTTTCCAGCCCCTTCTTGCCTAGAAGGTCTCTTTTGAAAAATCAGCTGACATTCTGATGGGAACTCCTTTGTAGGTGACTGTCTCCTTATTCCTTGCTGCTTCTAGAATTCTCTCCTTCATTTGAATCTTGGCGAATGTAATTACCATGTGCCTTGGTGTGTTCCTCCTTGGGTCCAACTTCTTTGGGACTCTCTGAGCTTCCTGGACTTCCTGGAAGTCTATTTCCTTTGCCAGATTGGGGAAGTTCTCCTTCATTATTTGTTCAAATAAGTTTTCCACTTGTTGCTCTTCTTCTTCACCTTCTGGTACCCCTATAATTCGGATGTTGGGGTGCTTAAAGATGTCCCAGAGGTTCCTAAGCCTCTCCTCATTTTTTGGAATTCTTGTTTCTTCCTTATTTTCTGTTTGGTTGTTTGTTTCTTCCTTCTGGTCCACTCCATTGATTTGAGTCCCAGTTTTCCTCCCATCTCTATTGGTTCCCCATGCGTCTTCCTCCATTTCACGTATTGTAGCCTGCATTTTTTTCATCTAATTTGTGAGCAAAATAAACCAATCCTGTGAGCAACCTGATTACCAGTGCTTTGAACTGTGCATCTGATAGGTTGGCTATCTCCTTGTGGTTTAGAGAATTGGCTCTGGGGCTTTCATTTGCTCTTCGGCTTAAGCCATCTTTGTTTTTTGTTTTTTTTATTGTTGTTTTGTTTTTGGTCTGGTCGCGGCTGTTACGTGTGATGGGTGGAGCCTTAGGTGTTCCTCAGGGCAGGGCAGCCCAGTCGCTGGGTCGTGACGCTGTATGTGGGGGCGGGGTCTGAGAGGGAACAATGGCGCCTGCTCCGCTCTCTCCTGGATTCCAGTCCCTTCCACCGCTTCCCCTTCGCCTGGATTATCTGCGCCCCAATGTGGGACCACCTGGTCAGCCAGCTGCCTTGCTCGGCCTCACTGGGTCTGCACAGTTGCCCCCCTGCGCCCGGGGTCCGCCAGCTGCTGCCTGTGCACCTGGGAACTGCGAGCCGCTGCTGCTTGCATTCCTGGGTCCACACCTCCACTCTCTCCCGCCGCGACTCCGCCCCTCTTACCGGTCTGGATGAATGATTGTTGGACTTCTGTACAATTCAATTTTCTATCAGTTCCGGTTGTTTTCTTGTTTCTAAATATTTGTTGTCCTTAATTTTGGTTGTGAGAGGAGGCACAGTGTGTCCACCTATGCCTCCATCCTGGCCGGAAGTTCTTTGTATATTTTGTATTATGAAAAACTCATTGCTTTATCCCAACTTTAGTTTTGTTTCAGATACATAAAACTTTGCAACAGAAATATTTGAGAGCCCATGTTAAGTATATGACAAAGAAAAATATTAATACAGAAATATTCATACCTTCTTTCGTTGTCTTTTCCAGTCATCTTTACCCCTCTTCCCAAAATTTCTTTGTCTTTGTTTGCAATTGGGGTAATAGCGAGAGGAAGAACTTGAGAGGCAGGAGCTGAAAAGAATAGTGAGATTAAAAAATACAAAGAAGACTGTAGAAAATCACCCATCAGGAGAAAGTTTAGGTGGATGAAAAGGTGGAGAGGCATGCTTAGGTTTGAGTGAGGTGGGGAAGGGGATTGACCTAGCCATAGGAGACAAATTGAAAATGAGAATATGAAGAAAAAGGAATTTTAGAAAATTTGATGTGTTTGTGTGTATTCCTCCTTCTTGAGGGTGTGAAATAGGATTTAAATTGCTTTCCTTTTTTTTTTTCCGTGCTGCCTTGTATCTCTTTGAGTGTGACTCTGTGTGTGGGGCCAGATTACGAGGCAGCCGAGCCTTTTAAGGGTTACATGTAGTTATGATTGGAGGCGGTACTGTGGTTAAGGGTAGGGGCTCTGGAACCAGAAGTCCTGCGTTTGAATCCTGCTCCCAGTCATTTTCTGTCTGTGCCCATGGAATAAGTACTTAACTTCCCTGTGCCTCGCTTCCCCACCCACAAAAAGGAGAGAATAGTTAACTACTTTAGTGGATTGTTGGGAGGATCAAATGAATTAATACAGCTAAGGTAATTAGGACAGTGGTTGGCAATGGAAGATGCTTAAGTGTTACTAATAGAATAGAAATCTATAACGTCACCGGCTTACACAAAGCAAACAGAAAAACCGTTCGCGGCCTGCCGTTCCTAAATTTCTTGGCATGACATCCCGCAAACCTGATCAGCCTGATTCCCCTTTGTAGGCTCAGCTCCGATCCTCCCTCCGGTGTTAGTGCAGCGCTCCCCGCCGTGGTATCCTGGTTCAACTTCCCTCCCTCTCTCCTGCTTTCGCGGGCATCCTCCTAGCCTGGGCGCTCACGTCACCTCCTCCGCGAAGACACTTTCCTCTCCCCTCCCCGCTTCCCGGCACTTCGAACTTCTACGCGAGCTTTTCTCCCGCGGTGTTAAGGGTCTGACTCGCCCGTACATCGTAGATGCTCAAAGTGGCCGTAAAGTAAAACGCTGTGCCTTCTCTCGCAAATACCAAATGGGGGGCTCTGCGTGGGAAAGGGAGACTTGGTCGGTAGGAAATGTGCTTTCACCCAAAAGCCGTTGCTAAGGTCACCCAAAAACCCGTTGCCAAGGGTACCCAGGCTAGCCACGTTGCCCGAGGTTGGGCGGGGCTCCCCCGCCAGGACCCCTCCGTTCCCCGAAGGCCTCCAGCCTGGTCGCAAGTGACCGCCGTCACGTGACAACACCCACCCCCACCCCCTCGCACAGCTGGAGGCGGGTCCCCGCCCTCCCCCGGGAGCTCAGGCGCCGGAGAGGGCGCGCTGCATTGTGGGCAGAGGGGCGGGGGTTGGGAAGATGGCGGCTCCCAGCCTCCTCAACTGGAGGCGGGTTTCTTCTTTCACGGGGCCGGTCCCCCGTGCCCGGCACGGACACCGGGCCGTGGCAATCCGGGAGCTGATGATCATCTTCGGTGGGGGCAACGAGGGCATCGCGGACGAGCTTCACGTCTACAACACGGGTAGGCGCGGCGGCGGCGGCTCTTCGGCCCCGCCTGTGGGAGCCACGGCGGGGGGAGGGGAGGCGAGGCGGCGGGCCCGGTCCCTGACAGCTGTCACCGCCGCCGGGTCAGTGCCTTCTCCTGCGGGCGGCGAGGGGCGCGGCTCGGCCAGGCAGCCCTGGTCCTGCAGTGTCCAGAGTGGCATCTCCGTCTCCCCGTGCCCACGGGGCGGAACCGGACCCCGAGTGGGGCGCGCCGGCCCTCTAGCGAGCGGTCCTGAACCAGTCTTCACCCCCCCCCCCCCCCCCCCCGCCTCCCGCCCCGGCCCTGGCGGACGTCGAGAGACTCCAACTGCCTGGGCCTCTGCCCAAAGTCTCGCCCACCCCAGGGCTCCAAGATCCCTCTCCTGTCAAAAACCCAAACCAACGCCAAACCAGAGTTCCTCCGGACCTTTGCCGTCTTTGCCTTCTCTCCTTCCTTAGGAGAAAGAGAATCTAAGGGCTGGGGTGCCGAGGAAAAAGAGAGGCCTCTGGTATTTTCACCCCAAATACAGCCCGGTCTCTGGCAGGTGGCAGTTTGGACTTTTTACCCCCTTGGTAATCCTCTTAACTGTCGGGAAGTGGTTGGAGAGGGAGACCAGCGCCAGTCTTTGCACAGTTGGTTGGGTGTGTGTGCCGCAGCGCAGCCGCGCGGCGCTCGGAAAGCGGGCTGTCAGCTTGAGCACCTCTGCACAGCCGAAGTGCCCCCGGCTGGCCAGCCCCGTCTTGAGTAGTACCTCCGTGGATTAGAAAGGAAGCTGGAATTTCGTTTTTCCCGCTTGTAAATGCGCCAGCCGTCGTGAGAAAGTTGTTTCCGTGGTGTAAGGGTAATTCCTGAATTTTGGGTCTGTACCGTAGTAAGTTTTCTTTGACCCAACAACTTGATCATGGTGGTCATTTAAAGGTTAATAAAAGAGTGGAGTAGGGAAAATTTTATTTTTTCACTCTCTCCTCCTTCTGGCACTCCACCATATAAAGTTTAAAAGTTATTTGACAGTTTAGTATAAAACCCTAGCTTTGGAATAAATTAGGTCTGGCTTGAAGTTTGCTCTGCCAGTTGCCCAGGATCAATCTGAAGGGTCAGATTTTCCACTTGTAAAATGCAGATGATAATATCAAGCAGAGTTTTTGTAAGCACTAAATGATATAGATCAGGATTTTTCAACAGCAGCGCTATTGATGTGAACCAGAGAATTCTTTGTTGAAGGGGGCTGCGCCATACTTAATTGTAAGTTTCACAGGGTCTCTAGCCTCTACCCACTGGTAGCCAGTAGCACTATCCCTCTTCCTTCCAATTTTAACAACTAAAAAATTTTAGTTTGCCCCAGAGGGCAGAATCATCCCCAATTAAGAACCAGTGATATAGATGATACATGTAAAGTGCATACTCATAGTTTGTGATAACTGTTTATTATAATTGCTTTCAATTTTATTTTGACGACTAGTTACAAATCAGTGGTTCCTACCAGCTGTTAGAGGAGACATCCCTCCAGGCTGTGCTGCCCATGGATTTGTCTGTGATGGTACCAGAATATTAGTATTTGGGGGAATGGTTGAATATGGAAGATACAGCAATGAGTTGTAT
This sequence comes from Glossophaga mutica, assembly GCA_039655065.1. NCBI lineage: Eukaryota > Metazoa > Chordata > Mammalia > Chiroptera > Phyllostomidae > Glossophaga > Glossophaga mutica. Next base: position 14,045,134 of record CM077304.1, on the reverse strand, counting down.
GAGTTACAAGTAAGTGTGTTTCAGATTTATTATTTCAGTCTGAAGCTGTAATGATATTGCTTATAATTCTTTAAAAGACTGCAGAATATTCCCTTAACATATTTAAACTCATATGAGCTTTACCTTTTGTAGTTTAGAAGAAATTGTTTCCACTTCACTAAAAAACTAGTTCCTAAAATAAGTCTTTTTCTAATACCCAGTGGAACATTTGTGTCGTTAAGGTATCTGTTACTTAGCATCATTGTACCTGTTAAGTGTTTAGGCCTTTGTATTTTAGTGCAGTTCATCAACTTCAGCCTGCAGCAAAAGTACCTGGAGGGCTTGTGAAAAAAGATATCTCACCCCTGCCCTTGCCTCCAGAGTTTCTGAATCAATGTTGTCTGTGGTGGGGCCTCACCATTTGCGTTCTTAGGAAGTTCCCACCTGCTGCTGCAGGTCCCCAGACAATACTTTGAAAACCTCTGCCTTGGTTATAGAAATTTTTACCCTAACACTAATAATATTTTTTTTTGCACTACATACAAAAGAGGAATAGCAGTTTTACATAGCTTGTCTAATTTTGACTCTCTATGAAATCAGTGTCAGAGCCCTCTGTGACAGCCCTAAGTGACTTGTGCATTTGTTCTCAGGGACCTGATCATGAGGGCATCAGGTAATTCCCAGATGTACGTGGATTATACCTATTACAAGCAACTCATTTTAGAAATGGTTTTAGATAAAGAAAGCATCTATAGCTAGAGAATATGTTTTAGAGTTTGGTTTGTTAAATGATTTTTATGCTTATAAAGGTTAAAATATATACCATTAATGGATTACCTAATTTCAGAAAGTAAGACTATATAAATTACATTTAATCTTGAAGCTGCATATAATATTTACTTTTTCATTTGGAAAATATTTTAGGGCTGTTAGTATTTATCATTATACGCTTAGTTTACCACTGTGGAAAGTTGTGAATATGGGAGACGACTGAATTTCTATTGGAACATTTATTTTAATTCCAGAAGTTATCTGCTTAATTGTTATTTGTCCCCAAAATGCCTTTTTGGAGCCTTCCAACTAGATTCAGTTACCAATGTATTAGTATAATGTTACATTATTAGCAATACAGGAATGCTTACCTGATTTTGTCTGAGTGTATTTATGCTCTTTTTTAGGCAAGTCGTTGGTTGTGGAAAAAAGTGAAGCCCCATCCCCCTTCTTCTGGTTTACCTCCTTGTCCTCGGCTTGGACATAGCTTTTCTTTGTACGGTAACAAATGCTATTTGTTCGGTGGCCTGGCAAATGAAAGTGAAGATTCAAACAACAATGTGCCCAGGTATGTTGACCCCTTTTCAGATCAAATGCTTATCTTATGATTTAGATGAAGAACATTTAATTTCTTTCATCTTTAATTACTAAAATAGGTGAAGCGTAGCCTCTTTTGGTTTTAAACTTTATAAAGAATAATTTGTGTGCACTTGTCTTCTCCTTAGTCCCTGGAGTAAAAAACATTATGCTTTTTCTAATCAAATACCTTTATTAAACTGATACTAATATAACTGCTTATAGCAAAATATTTGTATCTTTTGAGACTACGAATGTATTTCAATTGTCATAACTAAACATGAAAAGTAGTAAATGGTTCTTTTAAAATTTGGTTTCTCTGGGAATTCGATGACAGAAATCTGACTATAAAATGAAGGCCCTGCCCCGACCAGTGCGGCTCAGTTGGTTGGGCATCATCTCACAGAGCACAAGGTCATCAGTTTGGTTCCCGTCTGGGCACGTGCCTGGGTTGCGGGTTCAGTACCCTGACCGGGCATGTACAAGAGGCAGCCAGCTGAGGTTTCTCTCTCATGTTGATGTTTCGCTCCCTCTCTTTCTTCCTCCCTCCCCCTCTCTCTAAAAATAAGTAAATAAAATCTTTTTTTAAAAATGAAGGCCCTCATTTCCATTTTCCCCACAGAAAGCTATTAGAGTAGTTCACACAAGCAACTACTTTTTGAACCAACCCTTTCTTCCTTTTTCCAAACAATTAATTACTACCCTTTTTTCTTTTCACGTAGTGTTTTGATCACGTTGTCATAGCCCTCGAGATTTTGAGATTTAGAGTTCAGAGGCTGTTTTCTGATTTACCGCTTACTATATATGTCCTTCAGTAGACATAATCTAAACCCATTTTCCTTCACTGAAATCAGAGTGATTAAATACCTACCTTTTAGTGTCATTGTAATAACTAAAGATCATTGGCACAATATTCAGAGCACTTTGAGGTTGCCACCAGTATATGGTACAGTAGTTATTATGACCACAATATGGTATCTTTTTACTATATTAAATTAATGTCTTAGTTTTTTTTCAAACTTAAAAATAACCTTTACTAAGCCTTGGCTCTTGTGGCTCAGTGGATTGAGTGCCAGCCTGCAAACCAAAGGGCTGCTGGTTCGATTCCCAGACAGGGCACATGCCTGGGTTAGGGACATGTAGAGGCCACCACACATTGATGTTTTTCTCCCTCTCTTTCTCCGTCCCTCCCCCTCTCTCTAAAAATAAATAAATAAAATCTTTTAAAAAATGATGTAGAATAATTATTACAACTCATTTTAAAAAATAACATTTAAACGGGCAATTTGGACACTGGAGAAAAGGAAAAATTTTACCCTACCACACTAATACAGATACTAATACTAAAGACATACTAATACTTTTGCATGTCTTTTTCATTTTTCCATTAACAGATTTTCTAGAGACTCATAAAAATTAGAAAGTACATAAAGTTCTTTCTCACAGCATCACTGTCCCCCACATAAGCAAACGCATAATTCAATTTGATGTGTATCTTTTGGGACCTTTTTCATGTAACACATTGAGTCAGCTTTTCTTAGGTTATTGTAAGTAACTGGCAAGCTTCTCCAGTTTCTGCTACTTGAGGGTGCAAATAGATACATGCAATGCTTTTTAAAGCCCCTGATTAAAACTAGTACATTCATTTCTGTTCACATGCCCTTGGTCTAAGCAAGCCGTAAGGACAAGCCCTCAGTAATGATCAAGGGATGTATGTTTTGCTTACTGAGAGAGGAGAGTTGGGAACATTAATCTGATCCTATACTGACATGTATTTTCTTTTGTTGAAGTGGGGTCTGTTTTTGTTTGGTGACTTCAGGTGTTCGCTTGTTTGTTTTTGCTCTTTTCCTTTAAGGATATATCTTGGAGCTCTTTTCATGGCAGTAGGTATATATTGAACTTATTTTTTTAAAGGCTGAAAAATAGTCTGAATTATGCAAATTACTTAACCATTCCCCTAGTGATGGGCATTTAAATATTTTTGTTTTGCTATTAAAGTCTTTGCACATGTATAAATATTTTTATTTATTTATTTTTAAAGATTTTTATTTATTTTTAGAGGGAGGGGAAGGGAGAGAGAAAGAGAGGGAGAAAAACATCAATGTATGGTTGCCTGTCCTGTGCCCCCCACTGGGGACCCAACCCGCAACCCAAGTGTGTGCCCAGACTGGGAATTGAACCGGTAACCCTTTGATTTGCAGGCCAGCACTCAATTCAGTCAGCCACACCAGTCAGTGTGCACATGTATAAAAATCTTTATGAGATTGATACTTAATAAGTGGAATTTGGGGCGATGTCAAAGGGTATTTACATTTATTTAAGTTTGTTAGGTACCCCTGAATCAACCTCCAAAGACAGGGAACCAATTATATTCCTAATAACAGTGTATGAGAGTGCTTATACCCTTGGCAATCCTGAATTGTATCATTCTTCTTAGTTTTTCCCAAGCTAATACAAGAATATATTTCATGGATTTATTTTGATATTTTTAAAGTATATTTTATTGATTATGCATTACAGTTGTCCTATTTTTTTTCCTCCATTTATCCCCCTCTGCCAGGCACCCCGCTCCCTCCAGCATCCCCCACCCTTAGTTCATGTCCGTGGGTCATACATATCAGTTCTTTGGCTTCTCCATTTCCTATACTATCCTTAACCTCCCCCTGTCTATTTTGTAGCTACCAATTATGCTTCTTATTCCCTGTAACTTTCCCCCCATTCTTCCCCCTTCCCCTCCCCGCCAGTAACTTCCATGTGATATCCGTTTCTGTGATTCTGTTCCTGTTCTAGTTGTTTGTTTAATTTTTTTGTTTAGGTTCAGTTGTTGATAGTTGTGAGTTTGTTATCATTTTGCTGTTCATAGTTTTGATCATCTTCTTTTTTTTAGATAAGTTCTTTTGACATTTCATATAATAAGGGCTTAGTAATGATGAACTCCTTTAACTTGACCTTATCTGGGAAGTACTCTATCTGCCCTTCCATTCTAAATGATAGCTTTGCTGGGCAGAGTAATCTTGGATGTAGGTCCTTGCTTTTGATGACTTTCATTACTTCTTTCCAGCCCCTTCTTGCCTATAAGGTTTCTTTTGAGAAATCAGTTGATAGTCTTACAGGAACTCCTTTGTAGTTAACTGTCTCCTTTACTCTTGCTGCATTTAAGATTCTTTCCTTATCTTTAATCTTGGGTAATTTAAATATGATGTGTATTGGTGTGTTTCTCCTTGGGTCCAGCTTCTTTGGGACTCTCTGAGCTTCCTGGGCTTGCATGTCTATTTCTTTCTCCAGGTTGGGGAAGTTTTTCTTCATTATTGTTTCGAATAAGTTTTCATTTTCTTGCTCTTCCTCCTCTCTTTCTGGCACCCCTATGATTTAGATGTTGGAATGTTTCAAGTTGTCCCAGGGATTCCTAAGCTTCTCCTCACTTTTTTGAATTCTTGTTTCTTCATTTTGTTCCACTTCAGTGTTTATGTCTTACTCCTGTTCTAAGTCTTTGATTTTAGTCCCTGTTTCCTTCCTTCACTGTTGGTTCCCTGTATATTTTTCTTTATTTCACTTTGTATAGCCTTCACTTATTCCTCTATTTTGTGACCATACTCAACCATTTTTGTGAGCATCCTGATTACCAGTGTTTTGAACTCTGCATCCGATAGGTTGGCTGTCTTCTCGTTGTTTAGTTCTTTTTCTGGAGCTTTGATCTGTTCTTTCATTTGGGCCATATTTCTTTGTCTTGGTGCACCTGTTATGTTGTAAGGGGCGGAGCCTTAGGTATTTGCCAGGGCAGGGCAACCCACTTCACTGTGTTCTGGTGTGCATGTGGTAGAGGGGTCAGAGAGGGAACAATGCGCTTGCCTGGCTTTTACCCCTCTTTCAGTCACTTTCCCTGCTACCCACAAGCGGATTGGGCCCTTCTGATGCTGATTCATGGGTGGGTGGTTTTGTGTACATTCTAGGACCCTGTGGGCCGCTCTAACATACTCTTCTGTGAAATTGGAAGTTTCTCCTGCCACTGAACCCCCACAAGTTTTTACAGCCAGAGGTTTTGAGGCTTTAGTTTCCCATGCTGGAATCCTGGTTTGTGCAGTCTCACTCCCCAGTTATTCCTCCTGGCTTATCTGCACGTGAGTGTGGGACCCCACCCCCACACACCCCCACCAGCTACTGCCTTGCCGCATGCCCATCTTCACCCCTCCTACCAACCTGGACGAATGTTTCTTCTTTAACTTCTCGGTTGTCGGACTTCCATACAGCTTGATTTTCTGGTAGTTCTGGCTGTTTCTTGTTTTTAAATTGGTTGTTATCCTTCTTTTGATTGTGTGAGGAAGTGAAGCGTTATCTACCTACGCCTCTATCTTGTCTGGAAGTCCCTATTTTGATATTTTTTATTGCTAAAACTAGGAATGAGCTTGATTAATGGCTTATTGGACATTTGCAATTCCTGTTTTGAAATTGGGTGTTTATATCATTCATTTTTCTTTTTAAAAAATTGAGGTATAGCCCTGACCAGGTGGCTCAGTGGGTTAGAGTGTCGTCCCTTACACCAAAAGATTGCAGGTTCATTTCCGGATTAGGGCACATATGTAGGTTGCGGGTTCAATCCCCAGTCAGGGCATGTATGAGAGGCAACTGATGGATGTTTCTCTCTGACATCGATGTTTCTCTCTCTAAAATCAATAAACATATCCTTGGGTGAGGATTAAAAAAATTGAACTATAAATGATACATCATAAAATTCAGCCTTTTTATATGTATAATTCAATGATTTTTAGTAAATTTACAGTGTTGTGTAACCATCACTACAGTATAGTTTTAGAATATGTCCATCACTCCAAAAAGAAATTTCTTTTTTTTTTTTTAATTTTTAAAATTTATTCTTATCAGGCACAGAGGAAAAACTACATATACCTTAAACATTAAGACAAACCAGAGGACACCTCAGTAGCTCAGAATTATAAGAATGTAGAGTAGCTGGTTCTCCAGCAATCTCTTCTTATTCTGCAAGCCATGACCCTAGGTACACAACAGACAGACCCAGCCAAATTTCAATACCTAACAAAACTGCTTCTGACCCGAAAAGTGACCCACTTCTCTTGATATTTTCCCCACAAAACAACACAAAAAATTGGCAGTGGCTACAATGCTGCCCACGTAGGATCATAGTAATGGCCTAAGCTACCTGAAAATACTCACGGCTCAATGAGCAAACTTGCTGGAGGGAAAGCTAAACTCAGTGTTTATAGTTAGGGAAAGAGTTTTATTATGGCCTTTCCCAAAACCTAAAAGAAATTTCTTATTCAGTCCTCATTCCCATCCGGATCACCAGGCAAACATTAATCTACTTTTCATCTCCACAGATTAGCCTTTTCTGGATATTTCGTATAAGTATGATTTTCTGCATTTATCTTCTTTCACTTAGTGTAATGTTTTTGAGGTTCAGTCATGTTGTAGCATGTATCAAATCTTTCTTCCTTTTTATTATAGCGTGTATCAAATCTTTCTTCCTTTTTATTGTTGAATAGGTACTTCATTGCATGGATATACTATATTTGTTCATCCCTTCCTCAGTTGATAGACATTTGGGTTGTTTCCAGTTGTTGGCTTTTATGAATAATGCTGCTATAAACATTTGCATACAAGTCTTTGTATGGACATGCATTCATTTCTCTTGATTAGAAACCTAGCAGTAGAATTGCCGAGTCGTATGGTAAATTTATGTTTAACTCTTTAAGAACTACCAAATTGGTTTCCAAAGTAACCATACCATTTTGCATTCCCACCAACAATGTATGAAGGGACTAATTTCTTCACATCCTTGCTAACACTTGTTATTGTGTGTTTTTTTTAAAAATTATTTTAGAGAGTGAGGAAAGGGGGGAGAGAGAGACATTGATTTGTTGTTCCACTTATTTATGCATTCATTGGTTGATTCTTGTATGTGCCCTGACCGGGGATCAAACCCACAACTTTGTCATATCAGGATGACACTCTAACCAATTGAGCTACCTTCATACTTGAGTAGTAATTTCATAGGAAATAAATTTCTATAAATATCATTTTGCTGAAAACATTGAAAATATGTCACAGATGAGAAGTTTATGCCAGTTTCTAAAGTAAAAAAAATGTACGACATTGTTATGATAGTATAGAGTGAAATTTTAAGAGAGAATTTGCAAAACAGTATTTGTAGTATGCCTCATTTATATACATGTAGATATTCATAGTGATTTTTCTGATTAACTTGTACCATATAATAAACCTCCCTACAAGTTGTGATCCAAAAAACCATCTGATTATGCTCATGGGTTCTGTGTGTTAGGAATTCAGACAGGATGAGGCAGCGATGACTAGGCCCTCGGATGGGAACGCATGGACGGTCACACAATCACGTGTGTGGTTCCTCAGCTGAGATGGCTGAGGGATGGACTCAGCTGGGACTGTCATTTTATGTGCCTACTGATGACTTCTCTAGATGGTGGTTTTGGAACAGTTGGACTTACATTTTAGGTCAGGATTCCAGAGCGAAGCTGCATGGGCCTTCTGTGACTCAGCCTCAGAAGTTACATGGTGTCACTTCATCATACTCTCATTAGTTGAGGCAGTCACAAGCCTGCCCAGAATCAAGGGAGAGACATAGACCCTAATTCCTGGTGGGAAGAGTGTCAGGCTGTTTTGAAACCATAATGGTTGCTTTTATTGACAAGAGTGTTAGCTAAATGATGGCGGAAATTTTTTAGATCTCTTCTATTTACTCCCAGAAGAGTGCCTGACACGCAGTAGGATTTGATAAATGTGTTGGATGAATGAGGTACAGGGTTTCTGCTCGTACAGTGCCTTTCTGTGCTATATGAATTTTTCATAGGAAGCATATATTAACTTTATAGATAGAAACAAATAAAATGTATATATTATGCTAATATCTCTGTTTCTTTCCTATCTTAGGTATTTAAATGATTTCTATGAGTTGGAGCTGCAGCATGGTTCTGGTGTTGTGGGTTGGAGCATTCCGGTGACTAAAGGGACTGTGCCTTCTCCACGAGAATCCCACACAGCTGTTATATATTGCAGAAAAGATTCTGGGAGTCCTAAAATGTATGTTTTTGGTGGAATGTGTGGGTCTCGCCTGGATGATCTATGGCAACTTGACTTAGGTAAGCTTAACTTGATTCAGGCTCGGGAATTGCTTATGATAGATAAAGGCAAATATAAAAATTTTTTTTGAAAAATATTTTTGGTTATAGTATTTATTGAGTTGCACTTGGATTTATAACCAGCACTTGAAGCCATCACCAGGGGCAGTTGGGGTATGATATGAATGGTTGCTGGTCAATCAGGTCAAACAAATGAATGTTTATGACAGTAACTCTCCGGTACTTCCTGTAAGTAGGACTACTGTATGTCCTCGTTTGCTTGTGATGGTCCCGACTCATGCTTATTGTCCCATGTAATTATCATTGGTACCCACTGTCACTCTGTAAAGTATCCCAGTTGGGGATGGTCAAATTTATATGATTACACTATCTACAGTAAATTTAACATTAGTAATGTTATTGCTGGTCAGTGAAAAACCCTTGGGTAGCTCTTTTTAAAGAAATCCGAGGAATGAATAGAGAGTAGGTGTGCCTCTCACTTTTGACTGTCTTCTGCACAATGTACTCTTACTTAAAATGTTAAAATCCTTAATCCAAGTAAGTTCCCTTATTTGTGCAACACTGGGCCAGAAGTAGAAGTATTGTTTAAATACTCAATTTAAAATTGGCGGCACTCAAAATATACCTGTCTATTATGAGTACTAACATTCAAGTGTAAATAGATTTCTGTGACTGGCAATTTATGTCAATGGAAATGTTTATTTTAAACTGAAATTTAAGTAACAGTTTTGAAACATTTAGTAAGTCCTTTTGGGTTTAAATTTTTTGAATTCTACAAGTTGAGGTAGTTTGCTGTTATTAGATCAAGTTGCTAATATACTTATTTTTACTTTCAGAAACTATGTCATGGTCAAAACCAGAAACTAAAGGGACAGTGCCGCTTCCACGAAGCCTTCATACAGCCAGTGTTATAGGAAACAAGTATGGTGGTTTTTCGCTTTTACTTTTTTTTTTTTTTAAGCCAACTTAAAAATATACACAAAGAAGAGTTATGTTAGTATTTTCATGGAAATATATTACTGAATTTAATAATGTTTGATTGTGCTTACTGTAGCTAAAAAATACGCCTACAGAAGCTAAAACACTACTGTGCTATTATCTTATCATGCTACCTCATACTTTTTTACATTCCTTACAATGCCTAGTACAAGTAGGTATTACATAAGTGTAACGCAGAGTGTTGTCAAACTGATCTGTCCTCCAGGGACAGGTTTGACACACCTCACTGTTTTTTTTTTTTTTTTTTATCCTCATCTGAAGACATGCTTATCAATTTTAGAGAGAAGGAGAGGGAGGAAGAGAGAAAAGGAGAGAAACGTGGATAGGTTGCCTCTCATTCCCTAACCAGGAATTGAATCCATGACCTTATGATTTACAGGACAATGCTCCAACCCCCTGAACCACACTGGCCAGGGCCTCACTGTCTCTTTTGACATATTTTTGGTAGTGCTTCATTAGTACTCAGGTATGTACTCAATATACCTGAGTACTCAATGGTTACTCAATGATTAAACTTTTGATGGAGTTACCCCTATAACCAGATTGCCTGAATTCAGGTTTCAGCTTTGCTGTTTGTCCTGTATGGCCTGAGGCAAGAAACCTTAACTTGTCTGTATCTCAATTTCCTCAATTATAAAATGCCAATAATAAAATCTACTTCACAAAGTGGTCCTGAGGATTAAATAGATTAATACATATAAACTGCTTCCAACAGCACCTGGTACACAGAGAGCACCGTTTACTGGTTAGCCATTACTATCATTAACAAGCTCCCTTATTTGTGCACCCCTGGGCCAGAAGTAGAAATATTGTTTAAATAGAACTTAATTAAGTATTTATTTGTGTAGGGGCTTTACCTTAAAAGTTATGTTTTACGAAACAACTAGTTGTAATTTAGAACCTCATTAGTTCTTTTTTTTATTATAACTTGTATTAAATTTATTGGAGTGATATTGGTCAATAAATTAGATAGGTTTCAAGTACACAATTCTGTAACACATTATCTGTATATTGCATTGTGTGTTCACCACCCAAAGTCAAGTCTCATTCTGTCACCATACTTATTAGTTCTTTTTAAAATAATAGGTAAAATATAATGTTTTGGGAAACAACTAGTTGTAATTTAGAACCTCATTAGTTCTTTTTAAAAATAAACATAAATAAAATAGACATTTTTTAAAACAGCAGAACCCTTTTATAAAATGCAGCTTTTCATTGGAATTCTAATATATAGGAGAATAAAAATAGTTTCTCTTGTTGGCTTGAGGTCACATGGGCCCTAAACTCTGCAGGATGAGCCTTTCTCCTTCAGTAGCCATTAGACATGTTTCAAAAACCTTTTGAGCCCTAAGAAAAAAGTTTAAAGTTTTTTATTTGAGTGATATCAGTGGCCAGGATTATATGAAACTCAACCCTCTTTGGTTACTATGTGCATACAATTCTAAATTTGACTTTGAATGTCTTGGATCATTTGAGTATCTTTCTGACTGAGATACTCTTAGTATATTACATGCAATATTAATTTTCAAAAGTATAATAATTGAAATGTCCCCCACTTTGAAGAACTTGCCAGAGAGAAATCATTTTGATTCTTTATTGCTTCATAAAATTATAAACTCTTTTTTTACTTCTTTTTTTAATATATTTTATTGATTATGCTATTATAGTTGTCCTATTTCTCCCCCATCATTCCCCTCCACCCTGCACAGAAAATAAGTAGCATAGATGGTGGGTAGAAAATTGTAAACTCTTAAAAGAAGTTTACTTCTTGAACACTTTACTTCATTCATGATCTTGTTTCCATTACCTTGACATTGACAAGTGAGTAAATAGTTGTGTAGATTGGTGTCAACAAAGAAGAAATTTAAGTGTGTTATTAGCATTTTAAATCTAAAGAATAAAATTAAAGCTTTAGGGAAAAGATCAGCTACTTTACATTCTTTTTGTTTGTTTGCTTTTTAGGATGTACATATTTGGTGGATGGGTTCCACATAAGGGGGAAAATATTGAGACTTCACCTCATGATAGTGAATGGAAATGTACCAGTTCATTTTCTTACCTAAATCTGGGTGAGTCTTTTAAGAGTTACTTATTGAAGTAAAATTTATTAACAAAAGAATTTTTGTTTTGTACTTTAAGAATAGTAGGTTAGTCATGGATATTTCTATCTTTTCAGATACAGCAGAGTGGACCACCCTAGTATCAGATTCTCAGGAAGATAAAAAAAATTCAAGACCAAGACCAAGAGCTGGGCACTGTGCTGTGGCAATTGGCACTCGATTGTATTTTTGGAGTGGAAGAGATGGCTACAGAAAAGCACTAAATAGTCAGGTGTGCTGCAAGGATCTTTGGTATCTTGATACTGGTAGGTAAGAGTATTTAACAGATACAGTTTTTCCTTTAGGTAAATAAATACTCAAGTAATGCCCATCTTTTCAGACTTACTGTAAATGCCACTGTCTGTCTTTTCCATAATTAAAAATGCATGGGAGAAATAATATATGTAAATACTTTCCACTCCAAGAGAGTTTCTTAATTTCCCTCTCCTTGAAGGCAGACTGGATTTAGTGATTTCCTTCTTTAAAAAAAAAAAAAAAAAAAAAAATATATATATATATATATATATATTTACTTTTAAAAGAGAGGAGGGAGAAAAAGAAAGAGAGAAGCATCAGTGTGTGGTTGCCTATCATGTACCCCCTGCTGGGGACCTGTCCTGAAACCCAAGCATGTGTTCTGACTGGGAATCAAACTGGCAACCTTTTAGTTCCCAGACTGGCACTCAATTCACTGAGCCACACCAGCCAGGGCTAGTGACTTCCTTCTAAAAAAGAGAGTATGGGAAGGGGGAAAAAATAGAATCTTTACAGTGGAGAAACCTGACAAATAGCACCTTAATCAAGTAATTAGGGTTAATGTCACTAATAGTCATGTTGATACCATTTACCCCTGCCTTCCATATTATGAGATAAAAACAAATTTCACTTTTGGGATACTTTTCCCCAAAATCCATTACCCCACCCTAACTATGAGAACATATCAGACAAACCCAAACTGACAGACATTCTAGCCATTCTACAGATTATGTGAACACTACTGTTCAAATTTTCAAAGTGCTGAAAAACAAGGAAAGACTGAGAAATAGTCACAAATTGGAGGAGACTAAGGAGACATGATGACTGAATGCAAGCTGGCACCTTCCTGGAACAAAAAAAGACATTAATTGAAAATCTGGTGAAATCTGAATAGTCTGTACTTAGTTAACTTCTTAGTTTTAACAGATGTGTTAGCATTAGGGGGAAATAGAGTAAAGGGTATTTGGGAATTCATTGCAACTTTTCTATATCTAAAATTGTTTCAAAATAAAAGATTTTTAAAAAAACTATTACAGCACCAAGAAAATTTTTAAATATATAACTCACATCTACTTTTTCAATAAATATTTATTGATAGACAGCTGTGTATCGGGAATTGTTCCAAGTGTTAAAAGTACAGCAGTGGATGAGACTGACAATGTCCCTGCTATCAAAGAACTTTTATTCTGAGAGAGTATGAGGGCAGGGAGATGACGGACAATAATCGAGTTAACAAAGTAAGCTCAGTTTCTGGTCAGCACGTGAAGGCAGTAAGGGAGAACAATGCGATAGTAGTGGGCGGTGCTGGAAATGAAGGGGGGTGGCTACTTCAGAATGGGTAGCTAGGAAGGATGAGATGGCATTTGGGATGCAACCCAGATGGCGAGAAGATGCTATTGACATAAAAAGCTGGAGGAAAACTGCAAGAGGGCTGAGTGAACAGCAAGTACCAGGGCCCTGAGGTGGGAATACTCGGCATGTTTGGGAACAGATCTGAGCTGAGGAAAAGTGGGGAGGGCAGCAGTGGAGCCTGGAGAGGTGACCATAGGACAGATCATGTAGGGCCTCCAACATCGTAGAGAAGTTTAAATTGTTTTTAAAGTACACGGCCAGTTATTTATCAGTTTGAAGGAGAGACGTACCATGATCTGTTGGACATTTTGGAATGGTCGCTGCAGTTGCATGGAAAATATGTTAGAAGGTCAAAAGTGCACATTGGGGAGACAAGTTAGGAGGCTTTTGCAGTCGTCAAGACGTCTTAGACTGTAGTGGTGACAGTGGAACGAGGAGAAGTGGATACATTCAGAATATGTTTTGGAGTTGTGATTGCCAGAACTAGCTGATGAATTGGCTGTGGCAGGTGACAGAAAGAGGAGTGGAGGATGGAGTTGTTTTTTTTTTAAATACTCACTGGAGGATATGCTTCGTTGATTTTAGAGAGAGAGGAAGGGGGAGGGAGGGACAGAGAGAAATGTGAGAGAAATCAATGTGAGAAACATCAGTTGGTTGCCACCCATACACACTCTGACCAGGGATTGAACCAGCAATGTAGGTATATGCCCTGACTGGAAATTGAACCTGGAGCCTTCTGGTGTATGGGACATCATACCAACCAACTGAGCCACTCAGCCAGGGCGAGGATGAAGTTTCTAGCATGAAAAACTTGGTGGTATTTTCATTAACTGAGGTGGGGAAGACTGATGAGAAAACAGGCTTGTGGGGAAAATTGAGTTCCATTTAGACCATGCTGAGACCATGAAATAACAAGATCAAGTAGGCTAAGACCATGAAATAACAAGATCAAGTAGGCTAAGACCATGAAATAACAAGATCTGATTTCTCTGTTGGCCTCCAGTAGAGGAGATGTAATATGTGGAGATGTAATATCTGGAGATGATATTACAGATGTAATATCTGTAAGATGTAATATCTGGAGATGTAATAATGTGTCGTAATATGAGAAAAGCAGATCATAAAACACACCCATGATTCCAGGATTTTTAAATGTATAAACTGAAAAATCTTGAAGGATGCACTGTGTATCAAAGTATTGTCTAAGGGGTGAAATTATACATTTTCTGAAAAGGTTGTCTCTTTTATATTTTCTACAATAGCATGCATTACTTTGATAATGAAAAAACAGTTCAATTTTTAAATTCAGAATTGAAAAAATAATAAATGGAACAAAGTTAGAGACTATGAATGAAGCACATACTAGAAAGTAGGGGGGAAAATCCAAATTAGTGATTCATCTTCGAAAGTGGGCATTATTAACTGAAGCCTAAGAATAAACTTCATCCTCTGAGACTGGAAGGAAAATGTACACATATAAATTTTCCTCAGTAGCAAATATGTCAGTTTAAGCAGGTTCTGTAGGAGATATGTGACTTTTAAAAGGATAAAAGTCATAGTTCTGAATGGCCAATTTTTTTCATAAATCTTTCTGTAAAAGGCATTAGACATGAATATTTACCTAAAAGAAGTCATGGCCTCTATCATAAGGGCCATTTTGCTTTTCCTTTTGATAAGTTAGCATCAATTTTTGTGGGTGGGGAATGAGGGCTCATCTAGCCTTTTTTCACTTTTAAACTTTGTGCATTTGGTAATATTTAAAAGAGTAATATAATCCCATATTATGAATAGTGGTCTTTTGCCCCCACTCTCCTCCCGTTTTCCTTGCTTCACAAGTATCTGTTTTTAACTCTGTTAAACAAATTTTTGGTGTTTGCTTCCATATCTACATATAACATAAATAAATTGTTACTTTAATTTTTTTCAGTTTAGGTATAATATGCTCACTTTCTACTATGAAAGTTAAGAATTTATCTTTACCCACTATTCCCAATTCTCAATATAACTACATCATAATTTTGTTAGAGGAATATTCAGTGTTCACATCATAACTATATAAACACTGTTGACAGGTTAGCCATAGGGAGAACATTGTGAATACCTTCTTTGTACCATTTTTGATTCGTAATGGATTAATAATTGTCGCTTTCGTTTGTTTTAGATTTATATGTATTTACCACTAATTCGATCCATACTCTGTGATTTGCTTGAATTTTCTCTCATGGTTAGATGTACCAGATGTTCTATCAAATTTTACCATCTTGAAGAGATTTCTTCTGCTCCAATCTAGGGTGATTGCCCGCCACAAACTGAGCACAGCGATCATCTGGGAGTCTCCCTCATCTTCCTGGGAATGTGTTTTGCCTCTCACTTCTGCTAGATTACCCGCTTTCCTGCGTCCCATATGTTTTCCCTTAGTTTACTTCCTCATTTTTTTTTTTTATGAAACGCATCCCAAAGAAAAGGGTGCATAAGTGACAAATTTATTTTGAAACCTTGCATTGTTTGAAAATATTTCATTTTAGTTGGTGGTTTGCATGGAAATAGAAATCTGCATTAGAAGCCATTACCCTTAAGAATTTTGAAAACATCATTATATTGTATTCAAGCTTCTAGTGTTTTTGTTGAGAAATCCAAACCACTTGTGATTTGGGGTTCTTTTAAATGTGACCCTTCCCCTCACTCCTGATAGCTTTTAGGATTTTTTTCTTTGTCCCCTTGTTCATAACTTTCATTATGATAGGCCTGTTGTGTATCTATTGTGTTGCGTACTCAGTGGACCTTTTCAATCTGGAAATTCATGTTCATCAGTTCTGGGAATTCTCTTGATTTGTTTCATTGATTTGCACCCTACCGTTTTCCCTGTTCTCTCTTCATATAACTTCTGCTATGTGGGTGGTATACCTCCTGGGCTTGTCTTCTTATTGTCGGCTTTTGTTCAGATGTGGGTTGCCTCACTTGGAGAAACATAAGTAAACTGGATTGCAAATAGAGTCATGGAAGAATTTACATGGGAATAATTGAAGGAACTAGGCTTAATTATCCTCTAAAATAGGCCCATCACATTTTTTCTATAAAGGCACAGGTAGTAAATATTTTAGGCTTTGAAGACCATTTGGTCTCTGTTATAACTACTCAACTCTGTTGTAGCATGAAAACAGTCATAGACAATACATAAGTAAGCATACCTTTGTCCCAATAAAATTTTATTTACAAAAACAGGCGCATGAGCCATAGTCTGCTAACCCCCACTCTAAAAGATAAGGAGATATTAGAAGAAAAGTTACGAGACTTCCAGCCAACATGGAGGCATAGGTAGACACACTATGCCTCCTCGCACAGTCAAAAGAAGGACAACAACAAATTTAAAAACAAAAAAACAACCAGTACTGACAGAAAATTGAATTGTATGGAAGTCCAACAACCAAGGAGTTGAAGAAACATCCATCCAGACTGGAGGAGGGGCAGAGATGGGCAGCTGGGCAGAGAGGACTTGCAGCAAGGTGGCGGCTGGTGGACCAGGGTGGGCAAGGGGGCAGCTGGTGGACCCAGCGAGGCAGTGGATTATAGGCTGGGTAGTCCCACATTTGTGTGCAGATAAACACGGAGGAACAACTGGGGAGCGAGGCAGACCACTCAACCCAGGGCCCCAGCGCAAGGAAATAAAGCCTCAAACCTCTGATTGAAAATACCTGTGGGAGTTGAGGTGGCAGAAGGAGAAACTCCCAGCTTCACAGTAGAGTTCATTGGAGAGACCCACTGGGTCCTAGAATGTACACAAACCCACCCACTCAGGAATCAGCACCAGAAGGGCCCAATTTGATTGTGGGAGCCAGGGAAGTGACTGAAAACCGGCAGAGAGCAGAGCAAGCAGCATTGTTACCTCTCAGACCCCCTTCCCCACATACAGCGTCACAACCCAGGGACCTGGGTTGCCCCAACCTGGTGAACACCTAAGGCTCCACCCCTTACTGTGTAACAGGCACACCAACACAAAAAAGAAGGCCCAAATGAAAGAACAGATCAAAGCTCCAGAAAAAAATACAACTGAGTGAGGAAGAGGTAGCCAGCCTATCAGATGCACAGTTCAGAGCACTGGTAATCAAGATGCTCACAGAATTAGTTGAATGTGGTAGCAAATTAGATGAAAAAAATGAAGGCTATGCTAAGCGAAATAAAGGAAAATGTACAGGGAACTGACGGTGCTGGGAAGGAAACCAGGCCTCAGATCAATGTGTGGACCAGAAGGAAGAAATGAACATTCAACCAGAACAGAATGAAGAAACAAGAATTCAAAGAAATGAGGAGGAGCTTAGGTTCCTCCAGGACATCTTTAAACATTCCAACATCTGAATCATGGGGATACCAGGAGGAGAAGAGGAAGAGCAAGAAATTGAAAGTTATTTGAAAAAAATAATGAAAGAGAACTTCCCCAATCTGGCAAAGGAAATAGACTTCCAGGAAGTCTAGGAAGCTCAGAGAGTCCCAAAGAAGTTGGACCCAAGGAGGAACACGCCAAGGCTCATCATAATTACATTAGCCAAGATTTAAATGGAGAGAATTCTAGAAGCAGCAAGGGATAAGGGGACAGTCACCTCCAAAGGAGTTCCCATCAGACTGTCAGCTGATTTCTCAAAAGAGACCTTCCAGGCAAGAAGGGGCTGGAAAGAAGTATTTGATGTCTTAAAAGGCAAGGACCTACATCCAAGATTACTCTGCCCAGCAAAGCTATCATTTAGAATGGAAGGGCAGATAGAATACTTCCCAGATAAGGTCAAGTTAAAGGAGTTCATCATCACCAAGCCCTTACTATAGAAATGTTAAAGGGGCTTATCTAAGAAAAAGAAGATAAAAAAATTAACAGTAAGATGACAACAAACTCACAGTTATTAACAACCACACCTACAACAAAAATGAAAACAAACTAAGCAAACAACTAGAACGGGAACAGAATCACAGAAATGGAGATCATGTGGAGGGTTATCAGCGGGGGAGTGGAACGGGAGAGAGGGGGGAAGGTACACAGAATAAGTAGCATAAATGGTAGGTAGAAAACAGACGGGGGGCGGTTAAGAGTGGTATAGGAAATACAGAAGATAAGTAACTTATATGTACTACCCATGGACATGAATTAAAGTGGGCATATGTGGGTGGGAGGTGTGCAGGGTGGAGGGGAGTAAAGGGGGAAATGGGACAACTGTAATAGCATAATCAATAAAATATATGTTAAAAAACAAAAGATGTGCTCTATAAGGATTAAATTATTGTTTATAGATTTCAGTTCACTAAATAAATTTTCTTACTTAACTATGCAAAGATGTGATGTACTCCCTCTGGAACTGTGAGTTCTCTGGTTTGCTAGGTAAACTAAAAGGAAAAGGATGTAGTAGAAATAACCTCAGATCCTTTTTCCTCATTCTAAGAATCTGTGATTGTGATTTGTTTTGGAAATGTTGGTAATGTTTTATGCCAGAGTAATTACCTGTTTTGGGTAGTACAAGTTTTGATAAGAGGGTATTAGCTTCAAAGAAGTTATGTTTTTCCAAAATGTCATATCTAAATCACCTGGCATTAACAGTATTTCTAACACATATAGTGTTGGCTAAAATATGGCTCATAAAATTAAAATCTTAGAGAATGTAAAATTACATAGCTATAACTATATAATACTTGGTCGTCATCCCCTCCCCGCCCCCCACCTTCTAGAATTAAACATTTTTTTCTGAATGTGATGGCTCAGATAGCTTGGAACTAGATTATTTGTAGATTTATTTGTACAAGGAATTAAATAAATAAATAGAATCAGAACCCCAGATTATTTTCATTTGACCTACCATAGCTATGTTCATATGAGTAAATTTTTTCTCTCTCGGTAATCAGATGAAATATTCATTGCTGACATTTTCAGAGCTTCAGGTCCACACAAACTTTATAGGCAAACTGTTGATACATTTGAAGCTTATAATATCCATATTGTTCTTTAGAGAAGCCACAGGCGCCATCACAAGTACAACTGATCAAAGCCACTACCAACTCTTTTCATGTCAAATGGGATGAAGTGCCTACAGTTGAGGGCTATCTTTTGCAGTTGAATACTGACTTGCCATACCAAGCTGCATCATCAGATTCTTCAGCAGCACCAAATATGCAAGGTAACATAATTTTCATGCTTAAAACATGTATGCTTATGTGTTTTTTAAAAAAGATACTGCAGAAAAGCCTGCAAATGGGCCTGATTTAAGAAATGTCATATGATGTTCCCAGCCTGGTAAAGCGAATGCGTCGTGTGTCAACTCTGAAAGTTGACTGTGTCACAGTTGTGATGTGGTAGAGCTCATACGTATGTATGGTAGATTGTTTCTTCTGCAGCTGGTTTGGGTGGACTTTCTTAATTTGACAAACTACTTCAGAGATGGTTTTAATTAGCTTTCCATAAATATTTTGCTTTTTTTTTTTTCAAAAATATTTTTAACGAACTGGCACTTGGAAAATAAATTTAATCTTACATGTTCTTCTAGAAAGGATTTCAGTCAATTATTAAGCAAACTATTAAGAAAACAAAAAACTTTGATAAAGATACTACTTTTTAACTGTTAATATGTAACTTAAAATTTTTTGATTGTATATAATATATTTCATTATATCAGCATATCAGTCTGAACTCTCTTCTCCTTACAGGAGTCAGGATGGACCCTCACAGACAAGACAATAATAGCATCGTTCCTAACAGTGTAAGTTAAAAAATATTCAGGGTGGTAAATGAATGTTTATGGTTATAGTCCCATTTCTTATTAATATCGTTAGCATATTATCTTAGGACAAACATTCTCAACCCTGGTTGTACCTTAGAATCACCTCTGAGGTTAAAAAACAAATACACAGATTCCCAAGCCTTTCCCCAGATCCAGTAGTAGCAGAATCTTTAGGATGATGCCCAGCTGGTTCTGTTCTTAAAGAAAGCTCCACAGATCGTTGTGACAGTAGCCTGAGTTAAGACCCAGGCCAGGAGATTGAAGTAGCCTCATTAACACGAGAGGCTAATCCATTATTTATACTTACAGTATCTCGAATTTTGTATTTTGACATTTCTAAATAGCATGCACATTTTACATTTCTGGAGGTGTACTTTCCAAATATATGTGAAATATATTTCTTTACTATGTATTTTGTTTACCAAAGAATATGCATTGCTAAGTTGAACACCTGTGTTTCTGAGGTTATTTCTTGATTTTGAAGTCTTCACAGTAAGCATTTGTGGAGACTAATGAAGAAGCTTATTAGGATTGACATTGGTTTTTTTGTTTGTTTCTCTTAGATTTTATTCATTTATTTTTAGAGAAAGGGGAAGGGAGGGAGAAAGAGAGGGAGAGAAACATCGATGTGAGAGAGAAACCTCAATATGAGAGAGAAACATTGATTGGTTGCCTCTCATAGGCACCCTGTCCAGGGACTGAACCTGCAACCCAGGCATGAGCCCTGACGAGGAATCAAACTGGTGACCATTTGCTTTGCAGGACAACACCCAACCCACTGAGCCACACTGGTCAGGGCTACACTGTCTACATTCACAGCAGACTCTTTTCAAGGGAAATGATATAGCTACAGGCTCACATATTCTGAACATGGCAGAGGACCTGCAATAAGCAGAAAAGGCTTATGATGTCAAAAGAGTATGTAACAAGTAAAGCACACACGGTTATTTCTGAGGAGCCCATATTAATAGACTACACACACACAGAGTAGTCCCTCCTTATCCGGGGGGGATGCGTTTCAAGACCCCCAGTGGATGCCTGAAACTGGATAGTACTAAACAGTATATATTCTATGGTTTTCCTATGCATACATACCTATGATACAGTTTAATTTACACAGTAGGCACAATAAAAGATTAACAACAATAGTTAATAATAAACTAGAACAATTGTAACCATATCCTGTAATAAAAGTTACATGAATGTGGCCGCTTGTTTCAGGAGATCCCTTGCTGAAGTCTTCATATAGGCTAAGTGTTTTCTGACAGCATGTTGCTATCAGTTGGAACACTTTTCTGTTTGTGTCTTTCTGTTACAAATTTAATGTCTTTTCCATCTTAATTAAACACTTATCACACAGGGTGGCTGTAACTTTTTCAGTTTTAGGTGCAGCACCAAAACTAGCATGAATTTTTTTTTCCTTCACAATTTCACAGAAGATTTTTTCTTAACCATAGATCTCAGCAACCTCAGCATATGATTTTTAAAAATTTCTTTAATCAATAAAATACATTAAAAAATTTTTTTATTGAGAACTTTCACCTTCTTTGGCATATCCAAATTGCCAACATTACAACTTTTGCACCTTGGAGCCATTGTTAGGTAAAAGGAGGGTTATTTGAACACAGGCACTGTGATACCACAACAGTCCATCTGATAACTGAGACGCTACTAAGTGATTAATGGGTAGGTAGTGTGTACAGCATGGATACGCTGGACAAAGGGGCGACTCTCGTCCAGGCAGGGTGGAGTGGGGCAGCGAGAGATTTCATCGTGCTACTCAGAACAGCATGCAGTGTAGAACTTAGGAATTATTTATTCGCTGTGTATTTATGGAATTTTCCATTTAATGTTTTTGGCCCATGGTTACTGAGACCACGAAAAGCAAAACCATGGCTGAGGGGGCGTTAAACGTACATGTCGTATGTTTATATATTGCATATGTGCATGTATATATATATATATATGTATTCTTACAAATTTAGTGGCACTAGAAGGTTTGTGATGAAGAACAGTAGTTTCCTACTCTGTCCCTTCTACTCTTGAGTATGCCTCTCTGGAAACAACTACTTGCAGCTTTTTTGGCTTTCTTCTGATACCTGTCTTTGTGCTTTTAAATAAAATCCTTATGCTACTACGTCTTGACTTTCTAGTTTTAGATACGTTGCTTTCAGTAACAGAAGACGAAGAGTTGATCTGTCAACATATTGCCATTTCTTCCCCTTCCCCTTTCCACATCCTTCAAATGTTTTTAGATGAATTATTATTTGATGTTTACATGTCAGCTGTGAACGATGACGTAGTCACAGCTGAGCCATGTAGTATGCTATAAGCATTATTCCTTTTTTACATAATTTTTTATTTTTCCTGGCATTATTAACTGCCTCACTTTTTCATTTGCTTAGTTTTCTTCTTGCCTATCATCAATTTATACTCAAATTCTCCAACAGAATTATAAAACTCCTCTCAAGATATCAAACATATAAGGTAGTTTTTTCTTTCCTTTTTTCCCCCTTGAAGTCATCCCTCCGGAGCCCTGTATCCTGATGCTCTAGTCTTGCTGGTTCTTCTCTAGGCCTGCTACCCAGCACTCACCTTAGAACCTCCATTTGTTTCATATGAGGAGTTGCTTCTCTCCTTTCCTGTGTTACAGCCGTGTTTCTTGATCTCATTTTTCCTCTTTCTTGGTGGTTTCCCTTGCATTGTTGTAAAACTTCCTCTAGTCGTTTTCTGAGAAAGGGCTTATGAAAGGTAAACATTTTGAGAATTTACATGTCTAAAAATGCTTTTGTCTTTTCACATCTGCTTGGTAGTTTGTCTGGGTTATAGAGTTCTATAGTAGAAACTTTTTCCTCAGAATTTCAAAGACGTTTTCGTACTGTCTTTTTGCTTTCAATGTTACTATTGAGAAGTCTGATGCTGCTTGGGTTCCTGATCACGTATATGGAACCTGATTTTTTTCCTTTTATTCCAGTATTCGGAAATTTCAACAGTGATATGCCTATGACTTCGTTCATTGTGCTGGGCACTCAGTGGACCCCATCATTCTGGAAACTCATGGCTTTTATTAGTGATTACTTCTTCCCTTCATTTTCTCTTTCCTATTTTTTAAACTCCTGTTAATTACTGAATGGTACTTTTGAACTAATCCTCTGATTTTACTATTTATTTACTATTTTCTATATTTCTGTCTATTCCGCTTTCTGAAAAATTTCTTCGCTTGTAAATCTATTCAGTTTTTTAAATCTATTCAACCACATACTTAATTTCTTTTTTAAAAAAGATTTTATTTATTTACTTTTAGAGAGTGGTGAAGAAAGGGAGAAAAAGAGAGAGAGAAACATCAATGTGCGAAAGATACATCTTTCAGCTGCCTCCCACATTCCCCCAACTAGATACCTGGCCCAGGCATGTGCCCTGACAATCAAACCAGCAACCTTTTGGTTTGCAGGCTGGGGCCGAATCCACTGAGTCACACCAGCCAGGGCACACATACTTAATTTCTAAAAGCTTGATTTCATTCTCTACTTCTTCTATAGCATCTTATTCTTTATAAATATAGTACCTTCCTTTATCTCTTTGAGAATTATGCTTTAAAAAAATTGGATCTATACTCTACTCTCAGCAATATTTGGTTTTCATGCTCTTTTGAAAAAAAATTTATTGTGTCTTAGCCTTTCATGTTAGAGGCTGTCATCAAATGTGGTATTTGGCTGTCCTTTCATTTTTAAAGTGAGGCATCAAAAGGAGCTTGGAAGATGTCTTCGTCCATTTAGATGGCTAGAATAAAATCCTGTAGACTGTGTGGCTTATTAACAACAGAAGTTTATTTGGTGTTTTGCTGTTCAGCATGCAGACTTTCACTGAACCCTCATTTTCAGCGTGGTTGCCTCTCCTCCATCATCACCTGAGAAACACTGTACCACAGTCCAGAGCCTCACATTTCCACCTTTCCACTGATTTCCCACCTACAGCTAGAATAAGGGAGAAAAATTTGTCTGACTTTCTGTGCTGGAAGGGCAGAGCTGAGGCTGCAGCGACTTTTTATAGTCTTCCCTACAACCGTCTTCTGGTGTTTACTCACATCCTACACCCCAGCCTCCACAGAACCTGGTGCCTCCAGTTCCCAAGACTTTCTGGGCTGTTTGGTACAAGTGGTTTGCCTCTTAGTGACTTTCCACCTCCAGGCTTTTAGCTGTCGGTTCTTTGTGTTTTGTATCTTCTTATCTACTGTTGTTTCTTCTCCTATTCTCTTTTGCCTTATAAGTATATGCCTTTATATATATATATATTTTAAAAATTCCTTTATGATTATTTGAGTTGGGTTTGTGGAAGAACCTCCTGAAACACATGTGTTTAATCTACTATGTTTAACCAAAAATTTGAGGTCTTATTATTTTACATCTAGTTAGAATGGATATCTGATTTTTGAGCAAAAGCACGTTAGAGACACTATAACACAGAGACTTAGGAGTGAAATAACCCTAGGCTCAAATTCTAGCTCTGCTGTTACTGGTGCCTGACTGTGGGTGGATTATTTAAGCTCTCCGAGTCTCGTTTTTTTCCTGTGTAACAGGGGTCATGTTATCCAACTTACAGAATTCCTGTGAAGGTTAATTGAAACACAGACTTTATGAATATGTATTACAGTCCTGTCCTACAGTGTAGTGCTCCCTAATGGTTGTGGCTGTCATCGTCCTTTATCAACAGTAGCACCATCACTATCGGTTAGAAGAGAACTACAGGGCATGTTATGGACAAGCCTCCTCAGAACCATGAGAAATTATAGGAGCAGCAACATTGGGATCTCTGAATGAAGTCAGATTATTTTTATGTTTCATTAGACCTATAGATATCGCAGTACAATAACTGATATTCACACCCATGACTTGAAATAGCAAAAAAATCCAATGTGTTCTTTATAGTATGTTTAAGAAGACAAGAAAAATGTAATTAAGATGATTCCTATCTAAAATTTTAATGGTGAAGCAAATTATGTCTGTGAATTAAATCTTGCTGTCTATATGGAAAACTTGGTTGTGTGGAGTAATTCATTTGCCTGAAGGTTCCATGTAACAGATTTTACTTTTAGGGGCCATCAGATCAGTAGTATACATGTCTGATCTTGCTAAGAAAATTTGACCACAATGTTAAACTCAGTAGCCATGGTGTTATCTCCTTTGTTGCATACATATTTGCTTGAATACTAACTACAACTTATAAAAATGTAGATTTTTTTCCCTCAAAATACAGCCTCCGTTTCCCCTTTAGAGCTAGCCTTTTGAGACTGGAGATTACATGAAAAGAAATTGCTTTCTTAAACTATTATAAAATTTAAAAAATAATTCTGTACAAATTAAGAATGTAATTTAAACCGTTTTGTATTTTGGTTAATTTATTTTCAAAATAATTGAGTTGTAAGTTATTTTACTTGCTTTTTAACATATATTTCTATGTAATTGAATATTGCTTGCTACAATAAACTTTTATTTTTTATAGATCAATAATACAATGAACAGTACAAAAACTGAACATACAGCTACAAAAGGAACTTCAGTGGAAAACAAACCAGATCTCAAAGCATCAACTGACTCTAATGCCATTTTACATTCATCTTTGGCAACTAATGCTTCTAATCATAATAGTTGTGTGGTGGATATGCTAAGGAAAAATGAAGGTATAAAGATAGTGTTTTAAGTAAAACTAAGTAAAGCTTTCTATAATAATGATGGGGAATTTTAGAGTCTTTGAAAAAGTAAATGTTACATGGTTTTGATCCATTTTCAAAATAATAATATACCTACCATATTGGCCCTAGTTATAGTGATGTGTGATGTCAAGGTACCAAGCAAGCACTTGCCTGGACAGTAGTGAATAGTTGTGAGCCATGGAACTTAAATGAAGAAGCTGTTGTCTGACATTGGCATTTGGCCATTGTGGTCAGTGTCACTGGTCCGGTACTCTGGTTTTCTTAGCATCTGTTACTGTTTGATGTTATTTATTTTGGGAAGGGATTTTGTCTGTCTTGTTCACCGTGTGTTTTTTCAGCATCCAGATTCATGCCTGGTAAATAGTAGTCACTTAGTAAATATTTGTTTGGCAGGTAACTGGAATAAAGTTACTTGCTAACAGAAATGAAGTTATTTATAAGAATTGTTGATTAGCCAGTTATACTCATGGGAAAACTTGTAATTTGGTGACCTTATTTTTAAAATAAGTTCATTTGAATATTCTGAAGTCATCGAAATATATTTAGCATTGCCTCTAATTTTACTATCTAAAATTATTTCATAAATCTCATTCCGATATATCCCTGACATAGAAGCAATGACTTTATTTTTAATTTGAAAAAATCATGACAGCTGATACAAATTTAATTACTCCTCAATGATTCAAACTTAGGAAGAGGAACATCCTTTTTATTTGCATTTTTCTCTGTAAGTTGATTGTATATAAAAATATTCAAGGGAAATAATTTTTGTCATTTCATTACTTGTGGAACAGGAGAGTGCTTTTGTTTTATTGATTTTCTTATGCAAGGGAATCATTTGGTCAAAGTTATAGAAGCTTGGTCCTAGACTTCAAATTAAATTTCTTTCTTGTAGTGACTTTCTATGTCTGTCTTACTAAAAACTTTATACTCTTGAAAAACAAATATGAACTTTGAGATTTCAAAATCTTAGTGTACTCTGTATTCTGTATTGTAAGGCAGTTTTGATAAAATGAATACTAGGCAAATGGGAAAACCAGATTAGTCATACAGTTGTAGTACCTGGCACGTCATAGACACTCAGATGCATGAATGAATAGCTACCCAATCTCAGGTTAACAGGAAGAGACTGGGCTTTTTCTCTGCAAGTTGGAGTAGCTGGTATTTTTCAAGAATGGAAAGTGACATGATTGGGTTTCTTCTTTGGAAATGGCACTCTAGTCTCACCATCAGGAAGAACTATGGTAGGAAATGATTGGGAGACTTGATCAGGGCTCTTGGAGGACTCTAAAAAGAGAAGCGTAGAGACTAAAGCAGTGGGTAGGGTGGAGAGGAGAGAAGACATCATTTCAGAGACTTCTGGAAAGTAGTATCTATCAGACTTGGAAACTGGTTTTATATGAGAAATAGAAATTAGCTGAATGTGACTCCCAGTTTTTTGGGTTGGGCATTCAATGGATGATGATACTATTCATCAAGATTAGAAATATAGGAGCAGGAATAAATTTGGGGAAGAGATAGGTTCGACTTTGAACTTCTTGTTTTTGAAGCACTTGAGCATACTTGGTAAAGATTTCTAATGGACAGTTGAATACTTATGTATGGAGTCTGGGAGGCAGTTCTTGTCTGGAAATGTAAGTTTAGAAGTTAAAGGAATCTAAAATGTAAGCTTCACAGAGCACAGACTCTATCTGATGTATTCATTGCTAGATACCCAGCAGCTGGCACAGTACCCATGACAGGTATTTGAAAGATGTATGATCTTAAATGGTAGTTAAAGCTCAGAGAAAATATGTAAAGGAAGAAGAGAAAAGGTTTAGGAATACCTGCATTTAAAGAATCATTTGAAGAAGAGAAGCTAGCTAAAGAGATTGAAACAGGGTTCTTAGCACATTAGGAAAAAGACCAAAAAGATTGGTATCATTTTTTTCCCGTCTGTAGTGGGCATCATAGTTTGTGACTAGTGTGTGCATGCCTCTCTCTACCACATGACTGTATGTTTATGAGATATAGTCCATGCCTGCCTTGTTTCACCATTGTAGAAACAAGTACAAAGTCTGGTAGATAGTAAATATTCAGTATTGTGGAATGAATGGACATTAGTCATAGAAAGAAACAGCTTCCAGAAGGAGTATGTGGCGAGCATAGTGTACACTGCAAAAAGGTGAAGTAAATGAAAATGGAAAAGTATGCCTTAGAAATCATGGAAGTTTGCCAGAGCCATTTTATTAAAGTCTGTAGTGTTTTAGCAACCCCATTTGGAGATGACCAGTCTCCAAAGGAAATAGAGACTTCTCTGAAGGGAATTAACAAGGAGAGAGAGTAACTGGGGAAGACTCAAGGGTCAAGGAAGATGAGAGTTTGTTTGCTAGGCTCAATAATATTATGGACCGAGGGCCAAAAACTACTGACAAAAAATAATGATAAATTCTGAAGAGAGAGGAATGATTGATGAGAGGGTCCCGAAATACGGGGGGAGGAATGGGACCAAGAGCACAGGAGGCTAGATTAAACTTCCTTAGGAGACAGGGCAGTTCATCCTCTGAAATGGAAAGAGAAGATGGAGAGGCGTGTACAGTCATAAACCCCTTTCTAGTTTAGGGCAGGAGAAGGCGCAAAATTGACTGTGTTTATGCCCGATGACCTCTGTTTTTTCCCCTAAACTGGGAGGCAAGGCCATTTGATGTATAATTTAGTAGTGTTATTCTCAACAACTATTCAGTGTTTAGAATGGAAGAGAGGGCTGAGAAGTTGGATATCCATTGTGAATACCATCTAAATTGTGAATTTAGATATTTGATATTCTAAATATTTGATAAATCTAAATATTTTGAAAACTAATGGTTAATTCATATAACTGACATTTGTGGTGCTCATGTTTATGATTTTAAAATTGAAAAATACCAAGAATTGTATGACAAGAACTATAACATACAACAATTATTTGCAGGTATTATGTTAATAATCGATCTTTTCACTTTAATTTCAGGTCCTCACACTTCAGCAAATACAGGTGTTCTAAGTAGTTGC
This sequence comes from Glossophaga mutica, assembly GCA_039655065.1. NCBI lineage: Eukaryota > Metazoa > Chordata > Mammalia > Chiroptera > Phyllostomidae > Glossophaga > Glossophaga mutica. The sequence continues at coordinate 14,016,465 of CM077304.1, read as the reverse complement.
CTGGATTTAAGAACAATAATTCCTGAAACTTCTGTATCCAGTACTGTTTGCAGCGCACAAACTATGGTAACCCAGCAGACCATTAAAACTGAATCATCCCGTACAAATGGGGCAGTTGTTAAAGATGAAACTTCACTAACAACATTCAGTACCAAATCTGAAGGTTTGAAATGTGTTTCACATACTGTATTTTGAACCATTTTTGTATATAAATTCATCAAATTTATTTGTTTTAAACAGGAAATGAAATGTGTTTCACATACTGTGTTTTGAACCTTTATTTGTATACAAATTCATTAAACAGTTTTAGATGGGATTTGCATTTCACCTTAGATTGAATCATCTATAAACATATAAAGCATTTCAATTAAAATCATTATGCAATATACTTTCTGCTGCCTTGTGTAAAATATTTAAATCAGGGCACACTGAAATACAATAATGTGAATATATTCAGGAAATTCTTTTTCTTAGAAAAGATTAGTTCTAGACTATGGAATAACAGTTCCCCCAGCTTGAATGATTTCTGATTTTGTAAATTCTCATTTTGTTTCATCTTTGGTAAATGTTCTCTGAAGTTCTAGCTGGTTACCAAACTGTAGAAAAATCAACTTTGTGAATTAGTTCGAGTTAGAGGCTACATATTTCTAATTATTGTGATTTTTATCACTCTGGCTCTTTCTGTATATTTATAAATTACATTTGAATGTGTCTGTTTGAGAAGCGATTGTGGAAATCTTATCTGATGAACTGTTTAACTTTTAGTTGATGAAACATGTGCACTGCCTGCAACCAAGATCAGCCGTGTGGAGGCGCATGCTACAGCGATGCCATTTTCTGTAAGTCTATGAGCTAGAGACAGTGTGTGTTTACACACGGCTAAATATGCTTTAAGTGCTAAGCAGCTTTGATGCAAATTTACAAAAATATCCCTGGGTGTCCTCTGTTAATGATTTGACACAGATTGAAAAATGAAGAATTGACTAGGAAGAATGTTCATAGTAATGTTAAATGAAAAGAGCTAGATAAAAAGCTATACATGCACACACAGATCCATGCGTACTGTGGTCCCAATTTTATTAAAAAATAACATGCCCTGGCTGGTGTGGCTCAGTGGATTGATCGCTGGCTGCAAACCAAAGGGTTGCCAGTTTGATTCCTAGTCAGGGCACACGCCTGGGTTGGGGGCCAGGTCCCCAGTAGGGGGTTACGTGAGAAGCAACCACACATTGATGTTTCTGTATTTCTCTTTCTCCTTCCCTTCCCCGCTCTCTAAATAAATAAAATCGTAAAAAAATAAATAAATAAAAAATACAGCCGGCCCTGGCCAGGTTGCTTAGTGGGTTGGAACATCCTCCTGATAAGCTAAGGTTGCAGGTCTGATCTCTGGTCAGGGCACATTCAAGAAGCAACCAATGAGTGCATCAATAAGTGGAACAACAAACTGATATCTCCCTCTCCTTCTCTGTTCCCCTCTCCTCTCCCATTTCCCCCCTCTCTCTCAAACCGATTTTAAAAAATACAGAACTTCAAAAAAAATACACCCCATGCATACATTCATATTTCACCTGAGTCCACACACAATACAATACAAAGCTAGATGAATTTTTCCAGGTCATGGGGCTACAGATAATTTTTACTTTCTTTATGCTTTTAATATTTTTCTCTGATGAAATGTGTTACTGTCATAATCAGAAATATGTCTATGCATATATACATATGTGTGTGTAAATTACATTAATGGTTTTAAGAGTAAAAGGTATGTTACAGAACATAACACTTGAATGGTCCTATTGCACGCTGTTTAATAGGAGAACAACAGAATATTGCAGTATTGGGTTAGGCGTACCTATAGGGTAGCCCAGTAATCTCTGACATTGGATTGTTTTACGAAGGCCAGAATTGATCTGCATGGCACCAAACTTCAAATGTTAAGAATGTACCTCACAAATATACCAAGATTACCTTAATTAGATAAATATAAGGACAATACATGTTTGTGTGCATGTGTATCTGTATACTTTTTAATTTATTTTTAAATTACCAGTCATTTCAGCTTTATTGCTATGAGTAAGAGTTTTTATTTGACCTAATAGTTACTTTTTAGAGTCTTAGAGAATTGTCTATAGCTTTAGTTTTTTTTCAGTCATGACTTTATGAATTTTGGTCATATATTTAACTTCACCAGCTTTTACCTTTACAGAATGTTAAGTCCTAGTGTTCTTAAACTCTTTTCAGAGAAGAATTATTAAAATATGAACTTTTTTCTCTTATATCTATTTTGCAATGCATCAGCCAGAATGGTATTAATATTTGTTATTTCAGTTGGAGTCAGTTGTTTTACAAAAGGTGTTGAGTTTATACAACTTTAAAAATGAAAATAAGCTCAAAGCTATTCCTTTCTTTAAAAAAAAAAAGCCTTAAAGACTCTTAGTTAGCTCACTATGTCGTGTGTGATAGCCTAAATAACAAATAATGTGAATTATAAGCATGTACCTCTGCTGTTATATATTTAAGACAAATAAATAACTAAAGTGCACATTTGTTTTGAGCTTCTGGAAACAGTGTCTCATTTATAAAGAAGATGGCTTAAAAAGGTTAGTTCCAGGGATAAGTATAATTCACTTGTCACTAAAAGTAGCTTAAGGTAGAGGAAGTTTATTTCTTTAAAGCAAGATAAAACATGTAAAACTGTTTAATGTGCTCCTCTTTACTATCTATACTAAAAGATACTCAAATTGCATTTTAGTTTTGAACATTTTTTCTCCTTTTAGGTTTGGAGAATCACAGGTATTCGAAGTGCAAAGATCACTGAATTTCTGCTAGTTGTTTTTGATTCTAGAAATAAGCCAGCTTGGAATGATTTTTTTCCATATCAGCTCCTTTTGGAGCAAGTTGTAACGTCACACTAAAGGGATTACATTTTCTGAGAGGGTCTCTGAGATGACAGTGTTCTGTGGAACAGCTGGCATTTTAACATACCACTGATTGGAAAGCATGCTAACTCCAGCTAGGTTGATGGTACAGAGCTACTGACTTGGAGAATGCCTGTCACTCCCTATGTCTGAATTGGCATCCCTGTTTCACTCTCAGTTGACCTAATCTGTTAGGACTTCATTTACTTATGAACTATTAATGTTGTGGTGTTTACCCATATACCTCCTTATAGATCACTGCATGGATGTATTAAGTCTTGAAATTTATTATATGCTCAATAAGAGTCTTCATAAATTTTTCTTTCTCTGAAATTAGAAAGAGACTCCTTCTAATCCAGTGGCCACAATGAAAACAGGAGAACGACAATGGTGTGATGTAGGAATTTTTAAAAATAATACAGCTTTGGTGAGCCAGTTTTATTTGCTGCCAAAAGGGAAGCAAAGCATCTCAAAGGTACCTATTGATATATTTTCCTACACTGTGAGTTATAAGCCTCAAGAATGAGATTTTTTTTCATTACTTTGATTGGAGTTACTTGAATGCATGAAATTGGAATCTCACAATCTGTAATTGAGAATTCTATAATATATACCTAGTTACCTTATATTCTTTTTAAAAGATCTTTTTATAGAATATATCACAAGCAGGTCATTTAAAAACTCTTATATATGGGGAGGACTGTCGGGGGTGGGCTGGGATGGGACTAAAAGACAGAAAACTGTACTTGAACAGCAGTTAAAAAATACATATATAATCACTGGGCTGGATTTTGAGCCATAAATAATATAGTCTGGCCAGTAAGATAAAGATTTTTTGAAATAGCTCTAATTTTGTTATGTGATGTGTTTAGAAAATAGAATATTTTTTCTTCCTCTGAACTTTATTTCTGATTTCACAATTAAAAAATGTTAAAGCCCCTGTAGGCTAATAAATACAATTTAATTTTCCCTTGATTCTATAATCCCTTAAAGTAGAATATGAATATATATATGGCATTAAATAACCCTATAAGAACTACGAAACATAACTGCTTCAAAGCATATGGAACTTTTTTTTAATCTGGAATGGGGAATTTCAGAGAGAGAATTGCCAAGGAAATAGATACTCAGTTTGAATCTCCCAAAGATCTGCATAAATGGAGAATATATCATTTATCATTATATTTTAGTTTTTTTAGTATTACTTCTAGTGTCCCTCTCTGTCATATTGAATTCTTCCAATTCTTGGGGAAAAAATAGAAATCTTGGTTAGTAATTTGTTAGTATTATACCTAATGAAATTTTTGGCTGCAGTTTAATTTCATATATAAGGAAATATCCATATAAAGTCCTAGCAGCTACCTATTTTTCCCAAAAGGTAAAAAGAGCTTAATATTTAGAACCAATAAACTTGGATTTGAATGATTATTTCCAGCACTCAACAGTGTGACCTTGGACAAGTTACTCATTTAACCTCTCTGAGATTCAGTTTCCTCATCCATGAAATGGAGATGACATAACTCTCTTAAAATGGGATGATACATTGGTGCTACACATTTCACAGATGTGTAGTAAGAGTTAGGGAGAATATGTAAAAAATGTTTTAAAGTTGTGAAGTTACACTCTTCCTACCCAGAGTGTGAAATCCAATTATTTTATTTAATCATTTATTCAGCATGGAGATGAGATAGTCATTACTTTGTTTATAGTGGTTGTTAATTTTTGCCACCTACATACTCTTCATGTACAGAATACCCTTACATTTTTTATAATCAGTGATTCCCAACTGGAAAGTGCACTTTTTCTCTGAATAAGAATCGCCAATTTATGGCTTAGTTGCTTTTGTATTGGAGGGCTCATCCATGTGTGATAAGAGGAAAATAAATGTGAACTAGAACTTTAAAACGTAATTCATTCTTTAAAAGTTTTGTTTAATTAAAAATAATTAACTGCACTTTTTCTTTACTATTACATTTTAGATAGGAAATGCAGACGTACCTGACTACAGTTTACTTAAGAAACAAGATCTTGTTCCAGGAACGGGATACAGATTCAGGGTTGCTGCTATCAATGGTTGTGGAATAGGCCCTTTCAGCAAAATCAGTGAATTTAAAACTTGTATTCCCGGTTTTCCTGGAGCCCCTTCTGCAGTCAGAATTTCAAAGGTGAGGTGTCAGGTCAAGACTTGGTGATGTAAATCATTGAAACTATGTACATGAAATAAAACTCTCAGTTTAGAGATTCTTGTTTGTGTCTGCTGTAATGAGAGATATTTAAAAGGGGTAGATTAGAAATTTAAAAAATATTTCTTTGCTAATCACTCACAATATTTTTAAAGACCAAATTTCAAGCAGAATTACAGCATCCAAATTACAGAAATTCAGGGAAATCTGGTATGCTTCTTAATATTAATTTTGTTCTTGTTGTTTATGGAACCAAAAAGTTTGTGTTGGAAGATTTTAATAGAATACATGAAATTGGATTATATTTTATTCTAAGGTCCTGCCTCACCTTAGAGAGGAAAAGGTCTGCTTTCAAGCAAGAAAAATCCCTTTCTTGGGAAAGTACAGGCAGACATTTAAGCCTAGGTATGTGTTTGAAAAGTGGGCATAAATTAAACATTGCAGATCCAATTAAGGTACGTTTTTTAAACTCAACAATAAAAGTCCTAACATGTAATGCATTTACCTTAGCAGCATTTTGTGTTCTAAAGACAGAATCAACATAAGTGATAATAGAGAAAACTTCAGAACCTTGACCTGTTATTTTCCTTCTTTTCAAGAATGTTGAGGGTATCCATCTTTCCTGGGAACCTCCAACTTCGCCTTCTGGAAATATTTTGGAATATTCAGCCTACTTGGCGATCCGCACAGCACAAATACAAGATAATCCAAGTCAACTTGTGTTTATGAGGATTTATTGCGGTCTTAAGACATCATGTATAGTAACTGCTGGGCAGCTTGCAAATGCACATATTGATTATACATCCAGACCAGCCATTGTGTTCAGGATATCAGCAAAGAATGAAAAGGGATATGGACCAGCTACACAAGTTCGATGGCTTCAAGGTAACAGTAAAAAAGCACCTTTAAATTAAATTTCTTTTTTACTAAAGCTATTGTGATTATGATTATTTATTAGTAACTGGTTATGAAGATTTGTCATTTAAAAGAGTATTCCTTGTATTTCTAGCAGTTATTAATTTGAATTTGTAAGTTCTTAAAATGTATTTGCTCAATTCTAGATCCAAATAAAAACAGAAAAGAAGTAAAGACTCTCTGAGAATTAGTATATGGATTCTTCGTTATAGTTATAGCTCTTTCACAAAGGAACATGGTAAAATTAAGATACAAGCTAGAAGGTTTTATTACCCCAATATATTTTATAAAGGCCATGTAACTCAGAGTTCTTGAGGTGATTCTAGTAACTGGCTGTTGTACAACGTGCTGTCTCTGTAGTAAATGTTCTCTATGCTGTAAAGGCCCTGTCTTTGCGTACTCCCTCTAACTTTATTCTGTATGAGCAGTATTCCTCTAACAACTGTCTTCTACTGGATAATATAAGATTTGTGATACTAATTTTAGCAGCCATTTAATTTCTTTGTTTATTCACAGTTAGCACAGAGCTTAGGAAATTTTAAAAAAAGGAGGCAAGTTCAGAAACTCTGCTTTGAATTTTCATTATTTTCCAAGAATCATGGCAAAATATAGTGTGTCTTCTTGATTCATACCAGGGTGATATATAGGAATATATTTTTGGCCAAAGCACTTAACTTTGGCCCTTAATTTTCTCATTAATAGAATATTTTACCTTTAAGTTCCCTTTTAGCACTTAAGTTCTGTATTTTCATCAGAAGTGAAGTATTTCCCTGAACAATTTAATATCTGTTTTCATGGTCCTAACTTTCCTTTTGCTGAAATTAAAACCTTCATAATTTAAAATCAAAATTAAAGTATATGTCCCCCTTACTGCAGAAAGAAATAAGCACCTTAAAGTACACAGATTTTGAAATAGTGTTGTAAACATTTGTAAGATTTTTGTAAGTGCTCTAAATGTCTTATTTTTGCATTGTTTTTACCTCGAAATTGTATAAACTTTTTTACAACTGAAATATAAGCATTAGATAGCTTACTCTCAGGTTCCATTACAACCTTAAAGATGCAGATAGACATTCTGGATACTCTGCTGCAGGTAACCCGTTTTAAACCTTTTAGGAATTTCATGGTTTCACTGCCTATTCAAATCGGGAATCAATATACAGAGCAATAATTAAAGAAAAGACATTTCCAACTAAGAGCTGCAGTAACTGCAGGGGCACAGGTCTACCTTTTTCGTACCGTGTGACCTTATGCCAGCATAGGTTGACTGAGTCGTTACGTCCTCCAACTCCATGTATAATACTCCCAGAAAAGATAGATTTAATAAATGTGCAGAATTGAGATATATGTATGTTCCAGTTACTAATTTAAAGTGTATAGAATATTTTAATATATAATTTTTGTAAAGAACTGGGATTTTTATACTACAGTATTTGTAATTAATGTGTTTCACTAATGAAGTTTCTCTTGAAGAAAATATGCAAATTGTTAGATGCATAACGAGTGATTTCCAAACTCTAAAGGTAAAATAAATGCACTACTATGGTGTTGTTAGAATACCCTTTTTTTTGTGGCTGTATGAATCCTTAATCTTTAAATGTGTACTTTACAAACAATGTTTACAAGGAGCTTCTCTGGTTTGTTATCCCAGCACCTTCCTTGGTGAGAGCTTCATTCTGCATTTGTTTAACTCATATGCTTTGCTTTTAGCATATACTTGCTTTTTGCACTAGTAGAATTTTAACTTACCTCATTATTATGTTTGTAATTATTTGTATAGCTTCCATAATATGTCTGATATAGGCTAAACAAATACTTAACCAAAGTTAAAATAAAGGGTAAGCAATTTTGCACATACTAAACGCTAGGGTTTGTTGTGTATGTGTGCGCGTTTAGTTATAAAAAGAGTAAGAATGGAAAGGTGTAGTAAGTAATATTTCAAAGCCCAATTATTTTAAAGATCTGTTTGTTTCATTAGAAAAAGGTCTGGCTTTTAACCCCTTATTCTTTGCATTAACAGTTTGCATCTTGAAGCTTCTCTTAATGACAAGGAATAAGCTGGCTTTAAGCAAAGAATGGAGTATTTGTTTGACTGTGCACATTTATACCTATTTAGTATTTGGTTTAATTTACTTTGCTTAATTAAATGCCTCTACTGTTAGAAACCACGAGGTGAATATGAACCTTTGTTTCTAACATCTTATTTTCTATTGGGAAAGACATTCTTTCTCTACCAGGGGATTTGTTAAAGTAACTAATGTTTTTACTTTGAGAATTAGCCCAGAATCTGTTATTATTTTTTTGGCATCTGTAAATTAAGTACTAGTCACATTTATCTGTCTGATAAGTGATTGGTGACTTAAAGATGCTGCTGAGAAATCTCTGTGGCTTTTTCATTAACATTAACATTAATAAGAGATCTTTGACCTGTGTGTTCATGACTAGAATGGATTGGGGTAAGTGATAAGTGCACTTAGCCTCTTATGATTGGCACGTTTCCAAGTGAAGATCCCTTTGCGTAGCAGTGGGCTATGTTATGCAGATATCATAAGAGGATTTACAGTGAGTTTGAGTTAAATTAGTTCCTTTACTTCTCCCAGCTGCATAAGCAGTTCAGATGTACAAGTCTTTGTGCTACAGTCCTCTTTCTGGGCTCTGCAACCTTGGTTCACATATGTAGTAAAAAGATTTTGATGTTGCATGCTCTTAGAATTATGTTTTCTAAAATATTGTATTGGTTTTGATTCAGTTTAGTAAATTTTGGCAGTTTGACTAGAAATAGGGTATTATAAACTCACTTTCATCTGCACTTTTTAAAAATGGGAATAATCTGACTGCATGTATAAGGCCCTCTTGCCCTATAAATGAATTACATAAATACAATCATCTATAAGAAGGTGAAACTGTTGATCCATTATTTCAAGGACTTGTAGACTAGCAAAGATTTGTTCTGATTAGAGATATGGTCTACTATAACTGAAGATATTTTTATTTTTAAAAGTTGCAGCACTTGTAGCATAAAAATCATTTGTAACATTGGATATTAAGAGATTATTAGTATTTAAATTATTCTAGTCATCTGGTCACAAATGAACTGGGTTGCAAAATAGACTTGGTCTTTGACCATTTTAGCAGGTATAATGGACAGTTACATTTTCCAAGAAATTATTTTAGGCAGTTTTATGTATTGTGTACCAATGATATGTAAAATAAAGCACCTTTTCTACTATAACCAATTACAGGTGTTATTTATTTTGAACTATATGAAAGAAAAATTAATTATGGCAGAGTAAATCTGTACAAATGTGGATTTTTATATTAGTCACTTAAAATAACATAGGTTCATAAAGAATGGATTATGTCTAAAATCTTACTTTTAAGTCAGTGGACTATGTTTGGGAGTCGTTTTCTTGTAGAAATGTAAAGTCTGACCCTAATTGTAGCTGAGCTAGTATGCTTGGAATTTAAAAAACAAATGGCTCAAAACAACAGTCTAAACTTGTTGTCACCTCTTTTTTGTCTTCTATTTACTCTTTAATTTTTTAATTATAGTTGGCATATAATATTATATTAGTTCCAGGTGTACAGCATGGTGACTCCTTATTTATATACCCGATAATATGACCACCACGGTAAGTCTAGTGCCCATCTGTCACCATGCAGATGGTGGCACGGTTGACTGTTGCCTGTGCCGTGCACTGCACGTCCTGTCAATTTATGGCTGGAACCGTGTGCCTGTTACCCCCGTTCACCTTTTTACCTGCCTCCACAGCCCCCTCTGGCAACCATCAGTTTGTTCTTTGTTCGCTGTGAGTCTGTTTCTGGTTTGTTGTATTTATTCATTTATTTTTTCAGACTGCAGGTATAAGTGAAGTTTATTCCATTTTAATTTTTTCCTTATGCTTTTCACCCATTTTTAACTCACAGCAGCCAGGCTTCTGTCCTTTTACAACATCAGAATGGCTTTAGCAAAGGGCAGGGAGAACTTCTCATTTCCCAAATCCAGTGAATTCTTTGATTATACTTAGCCTTGTCGTTTGAAGCTTTTAACCACTTTTCTGCCACTGTCACAGTTTTCTAGTTTCTGTGATTCCATGCTCCACCTTTCTCTATGCACCTTGCCTTCCCTTTTCTGGTCGCCATCCTTTTTTTTTCAAGGGTCAGGTCAAATGTGGCCCACCTGGTGAAGGCTTTCCTGACATACTCCATTTCCAGGCAGACCTGGCCCCTTCTTCTTGCCTGCCCAGCATCCTTTGTTGTGTCTTCTGTCACGGCAGCCTGCGTGCTGTCCGCCCTTACTCGTTAGAGCCGTTCCTCCCCCTCTGCCAGGGGAGGAAGTCTTTGAGGCAGGCTGGGTCTTTATATTTCTTCCCTGTCACCCATTTAGCTGATACTTAAATATTTTAACAAATTATTAAAGAAAATTGTTACCTTTACATCTCTCCATATTCACTCTTCCTTCTCGAATTAGGGTAAAAATGGGAGGGGGCTTTTGAAAGGAAATGAGGTGTTAGCAGGTTTAATAAGGCTTTGGAGGAAAAGCGAACTCCAGCTTTGTCTTACCCTCTCCTGCTATTACTTAAATCCCCAAGAGAAGTGCTGTGATAAATAAGGGATGTGCCACGTATTTACTAGGCTAAAGGGGACTTCGTATACGTGTGTATAGACCTCAAGAGGAAGTCTTTGATCTAAAAAGATTAGTGAAATCGGTGGACGTTGCTGGATTATGGCTTTAAATTGGATGATCAGGAGAATGAGCTAAAAATATTTTCATAGTTAACCTCTATGATTTCCATATAGGAAAGCCTTGGGTGATTGTCTAACATTAGAAAGAAACCACCTGTCTTTAATATTGAAGCACAGGGAACTGCTGGAGGCCACAGATCGCCAGCGTTAGAACCATACTGCATTCTGTTACATGTCAAGTCAGGTCACTCTTGTCACCTCTGAGCTTATAGGGCAAAGGATCCTTACACTACTGGAAAACAAGGTAACATTGGTATACCTTCCTTCTAAGTTTCCCAGGTATAGTTGGGAATCCCTATGTTTATGTATATCCCTATAACTCAGGAAAAGACTTTTATCATTCATAGAAAAACACGAACTACTACATTCTGGGGAGAAACAATAAATTGTATAAACTGTATGAAGAAAGAAAAGGCTGTAAAATCCAAGGATACTTCTTGTTCAAAATAGATTTCTTTCTCTTAATAGCATCCGTTTACTTCTTTTCTGACCTCTAAAATCAGGAAAATGTCCATTTGTGGGACTGTTAATCTCAGCAAGTCAGTGTGGTGAGGGTCTTTTGTTTTGTATATTTGGTCTCTTGGATAACTTGAATTGAGCATGAATCTGGTTCTTCAAGTTCATCAAACTCAAATCTGACTACCACTCATGCCAGTACCTCAAATTCAAAAGTCTTGAGAATACAGTTATGAAGCCTTTGGTCTTGGATAGAGAGAAGGCTAGGAAGTCATAGGTATGAGGCTGTGGAGCATTTCCTGTTTCCTGACTTGATTTACTGGCTCTGCAAAAAGTCTTGGCACAGTACTCAGAGATGTCGGGGCGTTTACATGTAACCTCTGAAAATAAAAGTGCAAAAGGTATGAATTGGGGGCATATCAGATATGAAAGCTGTTAACAGAGAAGGAAATGGTCCCCCATCCTACCCACTCACCCATTCTGGTCTCCTTACCACCCAGAGACAAGGAGCTAAAGGAGACATCATTCATTCCTCAGCATGAGCATTGAGGAAGGTACAAAGAGAACCCTCTGTGTCTGAGCATCACAAGTTAAAAATAAAAGGTAGCAGCTGGTATTTGTTTTTGAACATAGAGTCAATTCTTTCCCCTAGTAAATCATGGTCCAATAGATGTCCAGCTCTGAACAAGAGCATTATCCATTCCTCTGGGGAGACAGGGTAGAAGTTCCCTAAGAACTTGAAAAAGGTTTTCTCCTCCTTTCTGTTTCTTATATGAGAGGGAAGAAAAAGCTCCAGATATGGTGATTCCCATCCAGTATAACAAAGGTTGGTGTGTACCACTGTGGCAGCAGAGCATGTAAGAAAGTGGGCGGAGTGCCGAAGGCCCAGCCGCTGGATCCAACATCAGTTTGCTCTGAGTTGCAGCCTTGCACCCTGTGGTGGCAATTGCCCATTCCAGCTAAAATATGGGTAACATTTGAGTCTTGTAGCCACCTCAGAGTTTTAAAACAGCTACAGCAATGTCTGGAGCTTTCTGATGAGTTGGCACCCTTGTACGAGACCCAGCTGAGGAGACTGGACCTGGGGAATCTACTTTCTACTTTGCCATTTCTTGGGAGTGATTTGCCAGGCATTTACTGCCGGGCTTAGTCTACCTCTTGCACCAGCTCCCTAACTCAAGTTGGTAACTTTAGCCTGCCCTTTTTGGGGACAGGGGACAGATTGAATTGTTCAAGATCTTTGTTCGTTTTTTTCAAATTTTTAAATTGTTACTAAAATTGATAGCTAATACCCTGAATCAGGAGAAATTACACCTTAATTGTGTCTTATTTAATCTGCAGAGTGTCACTGCCAGTAATAACCTTGGCAAAGGCATGATTGCAAAATTGTTTATGACATTTGTGTGACCAACCTCACAACTGTGACTGATCGATTTCGAGAAACAGCCAATAGCTATCCACTGTCCACATTTGTGGATTACTTAGTGCATAAATGTACTATTGAAGAATGTGCCAAAGGGAATTTGTACTTTTGAAAGTCAACGGAATTCAGTAAAGAGGCGGTGTCCTTGTCAGTTTATTTTGGAATTTGCATCCTCTATCATTTCATTCTCACTTTATACAAATAATCATACCCAGTGAGCAAAGTAACCAGTGAACTAGAATTATGCCAGTGAGCCTGCTTGGCAGAATAGAACTGTCACACTGCTTATAATATAATCTCATTGGATCCTGACCCTATGGGAACCTAGTTAACTTCTGTGAGGAACAGCTCAGATTCATTCCGTTTTTCCTATTATCATGTACTTCTTCCCCACCAGTTACCATGGTTGGCTGATTTGCAGTGCCTGGCAGTGTCTGAAATGTTGGGGAGATGTTCCTTTTCTTTGTTGATGAAATTCTGTATTTACACAACCTTATGCCTTTTTTCTTTTATAATATTTGTTGTAGAATAAATGATCATGCGTATACTTAGTCATCAGCTTAAGAAGTAGAACATTTTCAGATACCTAGAATCCCCCATTTGTCTTCCCTCCACATACCAGAAGAGGTAAACATTACTCTGGGGTGTTTTTTCGGTTAACAATTCTCATGTTTTATTTATATCTCCCATCTATGTGTGTATCCCTTATAAGTTTTTAGATTTACCTGTTTCTGAACTGTTATGTAAGTGCTATTATGCCATATGTATTCTTTTGTGACTTTTTCCTAACAATTGTTTTTGAGATGCCCATTCATGTATGTATGTAACTATTTCATTTGTTGTCACTGCTGTACAGTATTCTATTACATGACTATACCACAGTTTATCTGTCTGTTCACAGAAATTTGGGTTGCTTCCAGTTTTTGGTTACTAACAAACAGTGCTGCTCTGTACATCTGCCAGTTACAATGTAAGCTCCGCGCGGGCAGGGATTTTGTCTGTTTTGTCAGATTTTGTCTGTTTAGACATTCGCGATGTCTAGAGCAATGCCTGGCACATGGTAGATGCTCCACATGTGTTGGAGGAATGAATGAATTCTTGCACATGGATCCTGGCAGCACATGTGCAAGGGTTGCTCTAGGGCCGTTCTTTTCAAAGTGTGCTCCAGGGACCTCTAAGGGCCCCTGAGACCCTTTCCGGGGGTCTGTGAGGACAGAACGCTTGTCATAAAAACACTAAGACATTGTTTGTCCTTTTCACTCTCATTCTTCATGAGTTGAAATGTTTTCTGGACATGCGATGGCATCGCACTGACAGCTGATCAAGTGTGTGCTTGTGTTTTTTGTGTTTTGAAAATGTCTCTTTTAATTTCTAATACGGCAAATGTTAATAAATATAGCCCACGTGAACAACAGCAGTTTGAGATCCTCAATAATTTTTAAGGTGTTAAAAGGTCCTAAAACCAAACATTTGAGAACTGCTGCTCTAAGACCCAGGCTTTCCTTGGTCATGCTGAACTGTTTTCTGGAGAATTGGTGTCGGCGCGCACTCCCACTGGCCGTGGCTGCGTGGCATGGCTCCACGTCTCTGCACACTCTTGGCCTTGACTGTCTTTGGTACTTGTCAGTTGGATGACTGCTGTTATGCCCTGTGTCTTCATGTGGGTTTAATTCACATTCTCCTGATAACTAATGAAACTGAAGTTTTTCTCACATATAAAAGTTTCCTCTTCTGTGAAATACCTATTCATGTCTTTTGCCCATTTTGTTCTATTTGGCGTGTGTCTTTTTTTTTTACTGATTCATATGATTTCTTTATATATTCTGGATACCAATTCTTGTCATTTAAACATGTTGCATATATCTTCTCCCAGTTTGTGTATTATCTTTTGTAATTGTATTGAATCTGTTGACCAACTTGGAGAAAATTGATATCTTTTCAATAGAGTCTTCCTAGCCCAAAACATTGTATGTCTCTCCACTTATTTGGTCTTTTAATGTCTCTCAATAAACTTTAATAATTTTTCTCCATAAAGGCCTTCATGTCTTATATCAGATTTCTCCCTAGGCATTTTGTATTTTTTAATGCCATGGTAAGTTTTTTTTATTTAACTTTCTAGTTTATCTGGTTGTTGCTGATTATAGACATATTGGTGCAATGTGTTGATTTTGAATCTGGCAACCTCACTAAACTTTTATTAGTTTTTAATAATGTATCTAGATGTTATTTTGAATTTTTTGTATATCATTTCATCTGCAAATAGGGAAGTTTTCTTCCTTTCTGATCCTTATACCTTTAAAAAAATTCTTTTTACATGTCTGCACTGCTTAGGACCCATAGTATAGTTGAAAAGAACTGATAATGAATGTCCTTATCTCAGTCCTGATTTAAAGGGAATACTTTCAACATTTCAGTTCAGTATTTTTCCCCCCACAAATGGCCTTTATGGAGGTAAGGAGATTCTCTTCTAATTCTTTCTAATAGTTTTATTATGAATGGATGTTGAATTTACTGCTTTATATTATCTATTTAAATGGTGCAATTGTTTATTTTTAATGTTAATATATAAAATTATGGCAGTTGACTTTTTAATACTGAACCAACCTTTAATGCCTAGGATAAACCCAACTTGGTTATGGGTGTGTGTACATGTGTGCACGTTAATACATTTCTGGATTCCATTTGCCAGTGTTTTGTTTACGATATTTGCTCCTATGTTCATAAGGAAATCAGCCTGTAATACCCCTTTCATGTCTGGTTGTTATATCAAAGTTAGCCTAGCCTCACGAAATGAGGTTTTTCAGTTGTCTGGAAGAGTTTCTGATTGGCCCTTGTCTTTAAAGCCATTTGCCATTAAGAGAAGAATTGTAACTATTGATTCCATTTCTTTAGAGGTTATAGGATCATTAGGATTTTGTATTATTGAGTCAGTTTTGTATATGTGCAGCCAAAGTGAGCACATCAGTTTTGGTAATTTTTTCTAGTGTTTCTTCGTTTCGTCTTAGTTTAAAATTTTTTTGATATGAAGTTAGCTATATTA
Source organism: Glossophaga mutica (assembly GCA_039655065.1). Taxonomy (NCBI): domain Eukaryota; kingdom Metazoa; phylum Chordata; class Mammalia; order Chiroptera; family Phyllostomidae; genus Glossophaga; species Glossophaga mutica. Next base: position 14,000,787 of record CM077304.1, on the reverse strand, counting down.
TCTTTATCTTTTAGTTTCCACATCTGTAGTTATGACCCTTATTCATTCCTCTTGGTTTATGTGTGCCCATTTAAAAAATTTTTTTCCAGACCTTTGAATATTTAACCCATTAGTTATTTTTTAGAGTTCTTTCCAAATGCCAGGGGTGTGTTATAGGTATCTATCTGTTTTTTTTGGTGGAGATGCTGGGGACTGAAGTATTATAGTTTAATCTTTATTATTTTGACAGAGAATATGAGCTGTAAGGTTTTGGTTTTCTGAAATTTGAGAGTAGTTTTATGGTTTATCATGTGACTGGTTTTCATACAAGTTCCACATATCTATGAAAAGAATGGTGTATTCCCCAATTGTGGAGTATAGTATCCATTAAATCAGACTTGTTAGTTGTGCTGTGCAGATCTTCTTTAGTGATTTAGCTTATACGTGATTTCTTACTTCCTGCAGCCTCAAGATCTCATTATGATAGATTTCTCAGTGTCTCTTGAAGCTGTCATTACTTGCTTTCTCTTCTGGCTTTATTATTAGATACTTACTACTGCATTTTGCCATGTATAATGCGCACCCACATATTGGGCTCAAACTTTCAGGGAAAAATCTTTCATTTTAATTTTTTAATTCAATTTTTTATTTCTATTTAGAAACAAAACCGATTATCGTATTTCAGGGTATTATTTTGCATATGGGTGTCATTATTGCTTTCTAGAGTTACACTTTTAAATGCATAAGTACAAAATAATTAAAAATATATAGGTACATAATTAGTACTACCCATGTATAATGCACATCCTTATTTTTCCCTAAAAAATTTGGGCAAAAAGGTGCACACTATACATGGCAAAATATGGTAATTTAGAATTCTTCTATCTTCCTTGGTGAGGTGAACCCTTTATAATTACGCAGTGCCCATGTATGGTGGTTGTCTTTGCTTCGTTGTTGTCGTTACTGACCACAGCAATGTTTCGGTTAGTCTTTATCTGAATACCTTACTTAGATTTTTGTTTGCTCTTATATTGATATTTTAAGTTTGTAAGAGGCACTTAAAAGGCCAGAGAAAATCTGTCTTTTTAACTGGATAGTTTTGTACCTTTATATTTATTGATTACAAGTTGGATTTATTATTTCTAGGTCCTTATTATAAATTATCTTTTCTTTGTCTACACACCCCTCTTGTTGCCTTGCCTCTATTTTTCATTTTCTTATTTTCCTCTCTATTTGTTAGGTTTTTATTTTCATTTTTTCCTGAGTTCCAGTTGGTTTACAAATCTCATTTGTTCTCTTTGTAATCTTTTGCTCATTATTCGTATTTCCCATGCTTCTATTCCTTTACACATCATTACTTTTTCCTGTTTGCATCCTTGAGGGTGATTCCAGTGTTTATAAACTGTTTTCCACTCATGGTGCCATTTTCCCTTGAGTTTAGTGATATTTTAAACTTATTCTCCTTGGAAAAAGGAATTATCTGAAGTATGGACTGAAATTGAAATCTTTGAGAGGATTTTCTCTGCTAGACAGTTTGGCTTCCAACATGAAAACATTTTATCAGCTTGAAGGTTCTGGGATTTCAGATCACAGACCTTGAGGGCTGGCCTGTATGAATTTGCGTGCTGGTGATGTATCCCCCTCCACCTGGCACCAAAATTGAGCCGGGCACGTTGCCTAGCTGTCCACTTCTCTGTGGTGGACCTCCTAGACTCCAGCGAGCCTTGAGCTTCATGTCCAGCCCACCCACTGCTGTCTCATGGTCTTAAGTACAGCAGAATTCTCAGGGCAAAGCAGGCTTCGGTGCTGGCTTACCTCCCAGGTTTCCTGTTTTCACTTCCTTTTTGGAGTTTGGAAGGACTTTCATTTCAACTCAGATATATTTTAAATATTGTGTATTATTTATTATTACTTTATATTGTTGCTTATATTTTATCCAGCATTTGGCTTTGCAAACTGGGAGTTAGTTATGGAGGGTATCTAGACTGCCTTATAATGGGAAATGAAGTCTAAAATGAAAATTTGCTTTATTTCGCCCTTGATGTAAGTAGGAAACATGGTAATTTTTAGTCTCTACAGAATTATAGGGTGCCTAGTTCTTCCTTTTGCACTGTCCTACAAGACAGCACTTTCATGAGACTGCTACTTGCAAGCTTAGAAAGAGAAAGAAGCCATTTTGTAAAACTTACACTCTTCCTTCAAAGCAGAGGTGTCAAACTCATTTTCACCAGGGGCTCCATCAGCCCCGCAGTTGCCTTCAAAGGGCTGAAAGAATCTTCGGGCTGTATAAACGTAACTACTCCTTGACTGTTAAGGAGCTGAAATTACATTCGGCCCTTTGAAGGCAACCACGAGGCTAATGTGACCCCTGGTGAAAATGAGTTTACACCCCTGCTCCAAAGGAACGACTCTGCTATTTCTTTAAATGGCTGTTAGCCCAAATATTACCCCCTTATGTTCTCTGATTAGTCATTGCTTTGGTTTGGCTTGAAGAAAGGACTTGGATTTGGTTTCTTGTAAACCAACCATTGGGGATTATATATTCATGAATAAGCTTTCTTGGCCCACCTGTCCTGGCTAAGAGGCACTGTCTTATGACTTATCTTTGCCCAGCAACTTGCTTTCTATCAACTACCCAGTGTTTATGGTTCAGAAATATCTTTCGTGCACATGTACTCTGAACTCTGGGAAACAGATGGAAAAGAAAGACATAAAATTGTTAGTTTGTTTTAGAGGACACTCAAAGAAGACCTAAATTATACCATAAAGAGGCAAAAGTTTATGGTGTAGTGTAAGGATTTTTTTAATCTTATGTATTTTTGTGGAAGATGGAGGAATTACCTATCAATTTAGAACTGCCACCCCTAAAACTAATACACGGCCATTAGGTTACTACAGACAGAGCCAGCACATATTTTACTGCCGTTTTTCGGCACACATGCATTAACCTTGGCGTAGGAGCTGTTGTAATACATTGCCTTGCGCAAGTAGCTATTGAATATGCAGTGCAAAAGGAAATTGTCTCTGGAAGTAAGGTCACAGGCATGTTTTTGAAGACAGGAAAATACTGAATAGGTATTACAGTGTAGAAGGAAAACAATACAAATAGCTTAAAACACCATCACATACAAGTATATGACATTAGGAAGGTAAAATTCTAATGAGGTAGTAAAGCATCTCTATTCTAATGAGGTATGAGGGGATGGACAGAAGCACTAAAGTAGCTTCTATCTATGGCTTAGTCTCTGAAGCCCATTTCTCTCTTAGAAACTCATAAAAGCAGTATGTATGGGGTTATTTTTTAGAAAAGAAAAAAACACCTTTAGATTAATGTAGGGAGTTAAATATTTCAAAGTTCCAGAGAAGAAAACATGACATTCAGTTCGATGCAACATAAGCCAAGAAAGAAGCCATCACAACTACCTTTTACGTGCTTGAAAGGAATTACGTATCTGACACGCACAGAATGCTAACATTCTTTCAGAGTATGAAAGCCATATAACCCAAAGCTGACCTAATTTTACCTACTTTAAAGCTTTTAGTCAGTACTACCAGCAAATTACTAAATTTAGAACTTTGTTTTGGTATATATTGATATAAATTTTAAAGCCATCTAACTTTTCTTTGTCTTGATTCTTAAACATAACCCAGTCTTTAAACTAATTTTAGAGAAAGAATCTGATAACCAGAGACCAGTTGCTTTTTATCAGTTATATAGTGATGTGCTGCCTGGATCAAATGGGAGATATTTCAAAAATATACTTCTATGTAAGTATCAAAAGCCTAAAAATGTTGCATATCTGTTAACCCTGCAATTCTAAGAAATTATTTTAAGAAAACAGTCATGGATGTACACAAAATTGAGTGAATTATTGTTTATAACCATGAAAAGATATGTAGATAGTCAAAATATCCTACAGAGGATTAAATAAATTATGCTTCAGCCATATGATAGAATAATAGAGGAATAAAAATGGAAGACTAAAGACCTGGAAAAGATGTTCACAATATATTCAGCGAAAAAGGCAAGTTATGAAACAGTATGCAAATATGAGCCTATTTTTATAAAAATATATATATTTAGCAAAGTAAAAGGAAAAACAGTACTTATCAAAACATTGGTTCTTTCAACACGTAGGATGATGGTTGATTTTGTTTAACTTCTCCGCTTTTGTTTATTTGAATTCTCTGTGATGAAGATTATTTTTTAAATGGGAGGCGTAGTAAGGGAGTTATTATTAACCTTAGATTAGCCCAAATACACCCCTCCCAAAGGCGCCTTCGGCAAAGTAAATGTTTCTCTTCAGCCTACATCTGGGAAAGTGCTTCTACCTTATAAATGTGTCCGGCCCAGATGAAGTTCACTCAAACTGTCTCCCTAAAGGCAGACTATACAATAAGCAATCATTGAAATACATATATAAAAGGAACCACACTCAAGTTAATTGAAAAAATACAAATCCTCACTTAAAAAAAAAAAAAGGAACCGGAGTACATACTACTAAATTATACAAAGTTACATTATCTAAGTTTAGTTTATTGCAAATAACAAGACAGCACACTAGAAGTTGGCAGCTTCTGTTTCCCACCATTCACAGCACTCACTCAATTCATTTCATTCACTCACCCATGCAAAAAAAATTGGTATACACATAATGATGTCTGATGTTTCTTGGTTTCCATAGTATAATAGGAAACGACATTTCAATTAAAAAGGTAAAATAAGGACATTTATCATCAGACTACAAAATTCCTCTTCTAAAAGAGGGGATACTGTGATGTTCAAAGGTAAGTTTTGGAAAAATCATATGCAAAGTGAAAGGGGCACCATTTCAAGAGCAGTAGGACTAAATTAAACTTAAATGAATTCCAACACTCATATTAAACAAATCTAGCCTTAACAAAAGTTCCAGTAAGCTAAAATTATCTTAACAGGCACAATGAACAGTGTAAACACTGTTAATGGGCACCAATTTTAATAGGGCACACAATAATTGCTTCTGCATTCACACTTATTTTTTCAATTACATTTTTTAAAAAATGGTGCTGCTTAAGCTATGTTTTACAAAAAATTAATTTTAATAAATATGGCAAATGCTAAAAATCTAGCTAGGTTATCATGCAAGATACTATATAACCAAGACAAACTCAAATTTATAATAAAGGCAACTTGCATTCAAAATGAACTCTACCCTTATATTTTATTAAAAGGGTAAACATCATGAATTAACCCAGCTGCTTACCTGAATTACAAAAGTAACATGATTCAATATGAAAATAAGAAACTGTCTACAAATCTGACAGTAATAAATTGCAATATACAATGCATACAGGAGTCATACAGAGCAACAAACTCTCGTACAAAACAAAAATATTTCAATACCTTTAAAATCCAAATTTTTCTTTAAAATCATTCATGAAAAAGATTCTCAAGTCAGAATTAACACCTCAATTAGTCAAGCATCAGGAAGCTACATTACAGCCATTTAATATACAAAGAGACATCGTTTCACCAGTCCTTTCCTTCCAACGTCTCTGCTTGGGAATCACCCTGACTCTCTTGCTTCTCTGTACTTCCCACTCCACCATTTCTTCCAATCATGAAAACTGAATTTGCTGAACACCAGGAATCTAAAAATAGAAAATTTAAATTGACAAGAATTAAAGAAAAAATAGTTTAAAATAACATGTACATTATAAACATTCAATGAATAAAAATAGAGAATTTAAAGAAAAACAACAGGTGGTGAAAAATAAGTCTACTTCTCACCCCAAATTTCCATTCTCTCCACCAAAGGGGAACTACTTTGCTAATTTCTTGTGTATCTTTCTAGAAATCTTCTATGCAAATATGAACATGTGTATGCATTTTTAACCATTAGAGAATACCAAACAGTTGTGTGTGTGTGTGTGTGTGTGTGTGTGTGTGTTTAAATCCTGACCCAAGGGTATGCTTATGCTTATTGATTGTACAGAAGAAGGGAGAGACAGAGGGAAACATCGATCATTTGCTTCTATGCATGCCCTGACCAGGAATCGAACCCACAACCTTTTAGTGTACGCTGTAACCAACTGAGCTGCCTGGCCAGAGCAACACTATTTAATCTTTTTATCAGGTTAATAATTATGAAGTGTTGAAATTAACTACTTGCAATCAAAATCAATAATCAATTTTTAAAATAATTTAAAATACAGCCCTGGCTGGTGTGGCTCAGTGGACTGAGCATGGGCTGTGAACCAAAGGGTCGCAGTTGGATTCCCAGTCAGGGCACATGCCTGGGTTGGAGGCCGGGTCCCCAGTGGGGGCCATGTGAAAGGCAACCACACACTGATGTTTCTTTCCCTCTCTTTCTCCTTCCCTTTCCCTCTCTCTAAAAATAAAGAAATAAAATATTTTTAAAAAATAATAATTTAAAATACAAAGGTGCTCTACCTGTTGATACGATGTTGTGTAAACCATAACGTTTTGTTGCTGACCGTCTGCAGTTATTAAGCCAGCTGGTAACTGGTTAGCTGAAAGACAAAAGAAAAGCCCAAGTGAGAAAACAACTGCATCGTACCACTGATGTCTCACTCAATTCTGCTGCTCACCAGTGTCACTGTGGGTCCAATCATAAACTCCCAAATTTTCCATTTTTAAAAGAGCTCCCTAAAAAGCACATTTCTTCTGTAGCATTTTTGATTTTCTGAATCTTCATTTCTCTGAAATGTACTTTAGCTAACGACCCATGTGTACAAATGTGCAGAAATCAGGTTCTGATTCATGGGTAGACCTACATCATGAGGGTTGGCTGGAAGCCTCATTTTCATACCTAAGCAGCATGTATTTTACATGAGGAATGTAAAATGTATACATTAAAGTTTCTATGAGAAATATAATCACCACAGACCTTTATTTTCACCATATGATAATACGGTACTCAATTAAAAAACAGTTCAAATTTACTTAAATCACAAGCTTTTATATTGCAAACTATAATCCTCAACATTCCCATCTCATGTGAATCCTAAACCAAAAACTAGGGGCCGTGGAAATCAATCAGAACTATTGGGGAAAGATTATAACATCTGCAAAAGTTAAATTTTATACTTAGTTCCCACTGACTTCAAATATATGGGCATGAACTAAGAAGAACTGTTCAAGACAGTGCTATGTCAAAATATTCAGCGCTGTTTTCCTAAAGTGCCACTACAGACATTAAATTTAATTGCACAAATAGATCACAACACTGCTTACTAAATGCCTCCTCTGTTAGCTCTTCGCTTAGTCCGTCTGCAGCTGTGACTGCCCCACCAATTCCTTTCTCGCCTTTCATTGCCTGTGGAAGGAAGACCAAAAGAGTAACTTAACCACTGCTATTCAAAAGAAACTCTTCTCAATGAGAATGCTTACTTATTTCCTAAAATTAGGAGCTTCTATTTTTACAAACACTACACAGAGTATTTATTAGCACTTCTGGTTAATTACATATGAAGAGGCCCTTCTAACTTTTTATATAAGTAGTAATCATCACAAAACAATCTTAACAATGATCTAGAAAATCTGAAATATTTATGGGTAAAATTAATTTTTCTAATTCCACACTACATGTAAAGGAAGATAGAACTCTACAGATAAAATAATCTGTAAAAGACTTTAAATATTCAGCTTATGAATCTACTACAAATGATCCAAGTTATCAATTATGTATATAGTCCCCAGCCACCTGGGCGGTACTGTAACAGCAAGTTTGGAGTTTAAAATTTCTTTCTTTCTTTTTTACACTAAAGGTACTAAGAAAATATTTTGAAGGCAAAGTGAATCTTACGCCAAACTTGCAGTAAGGAAATGTAAAAGAAGTCAATCAATAATAAGAAAGGAACATGGTCATAATTCCCTCTTTTTCATATCTGAAAGGCCCCAAGCTTTGAGATGCATACACTAAGATCACTGAGCACTCATACGCCAAGCTCAGTGCGGTACCTCGGTCGTGGCACTTAGTGCTCTCAATGAAGCTGGGAGACAGGTACTACTGCTAGCCTCACTTTGTAGACCAGGAAACCAAGGCCTACAGTACTTACATAACCTGCCCAGGGTCACAGCGTTCACATGTGGTAGAGCTGGGATTCACCCTTCGGAGTCCACATTCTTAATCATTACATAACTATATACTATTGTTATTAATAATTACAGAGGAAAAAGAAAGGACTTACAGTAACTTAAGTGATTACACACGTCTGAAAAGTGTTATATATTTTGCTATAAAATAAATTTTTAAACATTTTAGAAGTTAGTGAACAGTATATCTTACTTTCTTAAAAGCATAATGGAAGACATTTGACTCACCTCTCTGAATTTCTGAAGGTATAATTTTAGAGGTTCTACATAACTGTCAAAGCCTAAGGTAGACATGGCAAAAAGAATATCTTCTCCATTGATTGTCTTCCGTTTCTCTTGATGGCATCTTTCACTTGCTTCAGATGTTATAAAGCTGATGAACTCACTTACACATTCTTGAACACATTCTTTGGCATCTTTTGCAATCTGAAGAGAAAAATTATAGGTAAATTTGCAGGGAATATAATCATCACCTTCCCAATAACCTGCAAAATAAAAGGCTATTTACGCAGAACACAAACTTCAGTTTATGACTGTGAACCTTTAACCTTTGAAATACATGCTAATAATGTTAACACATTTGTGCTATTAAAATTCCAACCCTCGAAGTGAGAATTAAAAACTTAAATGCAAGGCTTCTGCCTTGACAACTATTCACAGAAGACATACAATTTAAGTATAAAAGCAACCACTGGATGTCCCCACCACCCCACAGTGAAAACTCATTAACCAAGTGTCCCAAGAAAATCAACCTGGTAATGTGTGTAGCTAGTATACTGTGGGCTACAGACTTAGGTAACAGCAGAATTTAAAAAAACAAACACAATGAAGTCACATAAGGCTTACAAGGAAGTGAAATAAAGGCATCTGGTGACACTTTTCCTGCTAAAAATGTGAAGTGTCATGTTTTTGAGTTTTTTAAAAAGCCTACTTAAAGAAGCACACACCTGCCACCTCCTAAGAACTAGTCTTCTCTTAAGGGTCTAGGGTTTGAGAGTGAAGCTCTAGTGGACTAAATCATGCAGTCCCAAAGCCACTTCTAACAGGAATGACACTCAAAACCCTTGCTGAAACACAGTGTCTGTCATCTCCATGCCTAGAGTACATCCTGGAGAAAAGTAAACAAGAGCTGGATAAATGCAGTCAAGTAAGATAATGATGTTTTATTTAACCCAGCAAACCTAAAATATTATTGAAACACAGGATCAATTAAAAACTAAGATATTTTCATTGTTTTTTTGTTCATTCAAGTCTTTGAAATCTGGTTTATGTTTTACATTTACAAGCATATCTCAATTCGTTCACTAACTGAAGTGCTCGATAACCATATGTGGTTAGTTTTTTCCCTTAAAAAATGAAGAGGATCTCTCAAACTGGAACTACTAGGCTGAATGATGTATTTAAATAATATATTTATTTACAAGCTTTTATTACTTTCACGTGTACTTTATAAGCTACAATAAAGTACATTGTATATAATACAATATATATGTATTGTATAAGCTACAATAGCTCTTTCTCTCCCGCTCTAAAAGTAAGTAAATAAAATGTTTTTTAAAGAAAAGTTTAGCCCTGGCTGGTGTGGCTCAGTGGATTGAGTGCTGGCCTGTGAACCAAAGGGTTGCTGGTTCAATTCCCAGTCAGGGCACATGCCTGGGTTGCAGACCCGGTCCCTCCCTGGTAGGGAGCACATAAGAGGTAGCCACACACTGATGTTTCTCTCCCTCTCTCTCTCCCTTCCCTTCTGTCTAAAATTAAATAAAATCTTTAATAAAAAGAAAAGTTTATTATGCAATATAAAATATTAAAAGTATGAATTTAAGACTGAGTGATGAGCACAGTGACAAATGAGTTTTTAAAGTTGTTCTAACAAAACTACTTTAAAAAATTCCAGTTGAATTTAAATGTATGTTAATATCTATAATTTTATTAAAAATTGTTTCCAAATAAAAGGATTTTTAAAAAATCCCTGTAACTTCCACATCAGTCCAGTATGACCCAATTTTGCTGCAACATTACAGAAGTTACAGCATATGCCCAAACCTGATAGTTCTGACAATGCACCTTCTTTAAAAAAAAATTCTTGTATTTCATCTGCTTCCCATAGGTGGGGGAAGGGCACGTTTGGGGGACGTGACAGAACTGAAGATAGAACACTGTTAGGTAACTAAGCATCAGAACTGAAAGAAGCACTTGACGTGCCAAAGGACTGGAATAAACAAACAGCTGACTGCAGTCATGAACTGTGTGTTCGTGTAGCTTTATGTCCCAAGGAAGCCTGGTCCAGCTTCTCCTCTGCATTACCTTTCCCGTTTGAGGGATGGCGTTTTTCATTATCCTTGCCACATTTGCGATTGGAAGATATATATCTTGTTCTCTGAAACTTTCTTTTGAACCATTTGTGTCTTCATGGTCATTCATGCTGTCCTCAGTATCTACAAAGAAAAAATAATTTAGGTTTAAAGCTACCTGTAATTTTTACCTCAAGATAGAAGAAAAGACTATCTTATTGACCTGATGTAGGATAAGAACTATTTTGGTCCATTTCCTAATCCTTTTTAGGGATTAGGATAGTAGTTCTTTTCACCACTTTCTCAGGACCAGAACTAGATGGACTCGTTAATTTGAAACCTACTGTCTAGAACACTTTTGTCCGCAGTTCTGCCTACTCAGATCCTACTACCTCCCCATTCTCCAAAAAGCTTAGTAACATCTCCACAGCATGAATGACATTCCACAAAATATCACGAGTGCCTCTATGCATTTTTGACATGTTTTATAATTCTTTTTACGTCTGATTCCCTCAATTAGATTTTTCTACTTGAGACCAGAGATCGGCTTTCTGTCCTACCCAGGACTTGGTAGCACCTTCCACAGAGGAAGTGCTCATAAATATGTCGCATGACTCAGCTATAAAACTTACAGAACTTGACCTATAATGGTAGTTCCCTGCATAGTGCTAGACTAAAAGCTAGTATGTTTATCCAAAGCCAAATTTATATAGTAAGGAAAAACTGGACTTGAATATTACTGATCCAATTGGGTTATTACTAGTGTACTAAGTTTTAAACAAAGCTATAGCAGTAATCCAACATTCTTACAAAAAGTAAATTTTCAAATTATGTAGATTTAGATGAAACCAAAGCTTTCACAGTACCAATAAGATCCTTTTATGGTTAAATGCATTATCTTGTAAGTAAAACTACCACTCTTTGTATGAATTAAATAGGAAAGGCACTTAAGCTGATTCAATATACATTTTTATGTTTTTAAAATGATGTTATCAAAGTTAACTTGTTTGAGTATGTTTTAGGATGAAATAATTAATTGTCCTCCTCTAATTGCCTGCTACAAAAATATATTTTAATGTTTTTAATCTTGAAGTCAGAATGCTTACAAAACTAAGTTATTTATAACAGGCCAACATAATACTGCCCATTCTAATACCTGCATAGTTCAAACTTAATGTTGAATAAAAACAAAATAATTCTGTTCATAGGTACTAGAAATAGCTAGCAACTCACCCTCTAAAGAAATATATTTTACTGTACTAATTGAGTAAGAATTTTTCATATTTAATTCTCACATAGGAAATTACTAACAATTTTTTAAAGAAGCTTTAAAAAGGCATACTTTTATAGAACTCCTTTCTAAGATTCATCACTCTTCGCAGACTATTTCTCATGAAAATAGCAGGGTATACCTTTTTTAGATTTTTCACTGAACTGTGATGCAAGATTGCTAATTTTCCTGTAAAGACGAAAGTAACCTAGAACGTCATGTTAATAAGCTTCCACTTCTGAATCTGTTTCTACTTGTGAACCCGTTCCCACGCGCGGCTTTCTTACCATCGTGAGGCTGTATGACGTAGTGGCTGCCCCCTATGTAGTCTGCAGAGATCCCGAGCTGGGAAGCATCTGTTGTGGAACTGTCACCGTCCATCTGGGAGGGAAAAGCCTTGTTCAATGTTCTTCAATAAAACTTGCCTTAAAAAACAATAGATTCGGTGCTCATGAAATGTCATAGGATGGGTCAATGACACTGTTCACAGCTTAAATGTACTAAAAGAAAACATACTTCTTGATTTGGAAACCTTTTGGTAATGTGCCAGCTACCCAAAAGTCCCCTATCCATCCTCCATAAGTGATAAGCGTAAGACCAACACGGAAACAAGATGAGGAAATGAATCTAAAACACACACCTCTTTCCTCTCAACTGCGTCATCCTCAAATGTAGTACAGGCAGCCCTGATTTAAAACCTAACTCATCCCTAGATCAACAAGCAAAACCAAACAAAGCAGTCTCCTGCGGAGCACCGTGCCCATCACTTTCAGTTCTCCTGCTGAAGCCTAACATTCCTAGGCAACCCTTTTGTTGCTGATACAAACTTTCTCTGTGGTCTCAGAGTTCCACAACAGACAACATCTTGGTTCAAACTGTCGTTTGGGATAAGAAGTGTATGGATTCCTTGCCTAACCTGTACTGTGTTAACCACACGTGCACCCACATTTTGAATGAGCCCATCAACCTCTAATTCTTTTAAAGAAAAAAGAAAAGGAGGGGGCAAGGAGACTGGAGATCTGCATGTAAGGATAGGAAAATTACTCTCATGTAACCACAGACAAGTGAGTTGCTATTTGGAAAAGAAAAGAAAAAAAAAAGACCTGCTTAATTAATTTTGCTCGGAGCTAAAAGAATTCTAAGAGGGAAAATCTGGAGGGGGGTAAAAAAGAGAAAACCATCAGTTTTAAACTGGCTACATTCCATGTCACCAACATGGCAAATCCAAAAATTATTTGCTGTGCAAATAATGCTAAGAAACAGAGGGGCTGGGGAGGGACAACAACAAGGAACTGGCTGATTGTGAGTAGAAAGGTCTTTAATGCATTATCTGAATAAACAGTGTAGCAACATTTAAGTGTAATTTATACATGCTTTGGGCCAAATCGAGAGACACTTGATCCTAAAATGTTCACCAAGGCCCAGGACCAGCACAAACTCGACATTATTAACCACAGTATAAGTCCTTGTCGTAACACATGTCTTCTTTTCCATCTCTGTTGGATTTTTATCTAATACTAAAATACCCAAGTCTTTAATAACGTGGCATTTCTTTGATGCATTTGTTGACTGTGGTATCTAATTGAATTGTAAATACAGATACATTTCCATAATCTAGTTGTTTTAAGGGAGTTGAGAACAGAATTCACCTAACCTTAAATAATGTGTGAAAAGTACAGGGTACGTATTTACTGATACTTCTTAGTGGCCTCTAAGAAGTGATAAACACAGTGAGCTCTGACTCTGACTTTTCCCACTGATCCCTGAAAACAAGCATCCCTACTGGTTAAATGTAAAGTAACAATATCGCCTTCCCCATCCTAAACCGCTAATATAAATGAATGTGAACATTACCCAAATACAAAATGCTATACTGATCCTAAAATGCAAACAAGATAGTAGGAGAGTAGTCTCTAATATATTGATAGATATGATGATGGCTTTATTAGCTGTAGAAAGAGCTCTCTTTGAATAGCTGCGAACTGACTCCTTTTTACAATGCCCTAGGTGAGATCAAGGTGCGGGAGACAGGGCCAGTGCTTGTTTCAAACATACAACTAAAACCAAATCTTTTTTAAGTGGGGGGAAGGAAAAAAGTAACAAATCCTTTCCAAAATTAATGTCCACAGGATACCATGAGTCTTAAAATTAGCTAATAAGGACACTTCAAATAATTAGCGTCTGGGAGATTAATGTATAAATACAACATAAAAAGTATTACAAGGCAAAAAGTTTAAATCCCCTTATTTTGTCATACACTGGAATTGGCAGCAAGATTATCATTTGGATTAAGAGAATTAGTCTCTAAACCTCAGTCTTCTAAAAAATGCTTCTGAAAATGTTTCAGAGTTCTCAGCATTAAACAAAGAACAGAAACCTGCTAAGGACAGTGTTTGGTGTGGAAAGTACTCAGGAGGTATCAGATATCATCCTCCCTCCTTTGAAGATAAGCCGCACTGTCTTCTGCTTGGCTGTGTGTGTCTTGGGTTCCACAAGTTTTAGCTTTCCCGTCATTTCACCATACCTTCTGTCTGTCTCTCCACTATCGACCATAAAAATCTGTGCCCCATACTTAAACCCAATGTTCCCCCATCCTTCTGAAATCTTTTGGGTTTACTGCATTCTGTAAGCCAGAAATTAGTGTTCCCATCTCTGAATCCCCAAGGACTTAGTATCTTCCATTCAACAAATTAGCCTCATCTTTGATGCCTACAATATGCTATCCATATATGAGGAATTGGGATTTACTACACATACCCCAAAGGTTTTTTTCTTGGTGTAAAACATCTTATACAAATTTGCAAAACAGATTACAGATTGTAAGCAAGCCAGTCAACAAATAATCCACCCAGTAAACACTTAGCATTTATCAGGTCCATGCTATGTGCTAGCGATGAAGCAGTCATCAACACAGAAAAGTCTCTATCCTCATCTTGCAGAGAAGACAAATGTCATTACGTAAACTGGGGGCACTGGAAAGGGGCAGGAAGCACAGTCTATTAATATTTCCAAGGGGCAGGTTCTAGAATCGCATCACCTGGTTTGAATTCCCTACTACTTACTGGTCATGAGACCTTGAACAAGTAGGACGAGACTAGAACTCAACACATAAAGACACCACTGTGTAACAGGAGCACTCAGTAAATGTGATATATGGCTATTAATTAACTAATTGTTAGTGCTAAGGAAAACAAAGATGTCATGTTATATGCTTTGGGAGTTTATTGAAAGGGACCTCACTAGTGTGAGGAGTCAAGGAAGGCTACCTTAGGAAATATCTGAACTGAGACTGAAAGATGAATAGAAATTAGGCAAGGAAAGATGGGAAAAGAATGTTCCAGACAAAGGAAATAGGGGAATATGGTCCTGGTGGATAGTAGGGACTAGGTCAAGCAGTGCCTGTGGACAAGAGCAAATCCAAGAAGAGTTTTAGCAAAGAGGACGAATCAATTTCTTTTTTAAAAGATCACTCTGGCTATATAGTCCAGCATACAAATGAACTGAAGGGAATTAAGAATGGGGGCAGACCAGCGAGGACCATACTGCTGCAGTCAGGGCAGGAGTTCAGGTGAGATGATGGTCACGCCCAGCATCTGGAGACCCAAAGAGCAAAGAACTGAAGAGACCTGAGTGGTCGGTACAGTCGGCAGACTTGGTAACTGACTGAACAAGAGCTGGAGGAAGAAACGAGGAAAATGCTGGGATTCTGACAGCTCTTCCTCCCCATCACTGCGGAGAATGGGAAGGTAGAGTGTGAGTGGTGGGCAATGCAAAGGGCCTGGCTGAAGCTGGTGACCATGAGTACAGAGTGGTACCAGTGTGCCCACGTGTGACACTTACGGGCCTGGTACATGAACAGAGAAGCTAAAGTACCGGAGTCCGTGCAGACAAGGGAAAAAACACACGTAGGAAAATGACAAGGGAACGAGTGAAATGGTGAACAGTTCATTTCAAGGGAACTGGTAAATATGGACAAAGAGTATTTAAACCCCATTAATTAATTTAGTGACTATTCTACTGATTATTTAGTTCAAAAATAGTGTTCTCTAAAATATGTGAAATTAATGGTCAGCTGGCTAAGCCAATAAATGTTTATTCTCTAAGTTTTCCATGTAGCATTACTTAAACTATACTAATAATCTGTTGGAAAAAAAACGCAGTAGATAGCACTCTCTTTAGTAAGTTTAACACTTATCGAACACCGTCTAAATGTTTCATGCAGTGTTCACAACCCTGTGAAGGAGGTGAGAAAACTGAGGTGGCAGGAGGCTGATTTGCCAAAGGTGACGCGGTACGTGGGACTGAAAACCAGGGCTTCAGATGCCAAGTACTTTACAGTATTTGTCACTGATAGTTTTTCCTATAGTCCTTATGCCTAAATCTTTAATTTGCCCCTTTGAAACTGTGAGTCTACCAACTGTATATTGAAAACATTTAAAGTTGCTCCTGAAACAAGGACAATATTGTGAAACTGTAGGAAGTACACCTGGTTTCAGATTCTCACCAGGAGGCAGTGATGGGATGCTGGCTCTTAAACAGACCACCTGGGTTTGAAGCTGGGCTTCCATTTACTAGCTGTATGTCTTTACTTACCATCCTCTCTGTGCTTTGGCTTCCCCATTTTTACATGGGGTTGCTATGAGAAGTGAAGTTATCGCATAAAAAGCACTTAGCAAAGAGCATGATACATAGTAAGAACTTGACAAATGAAATGTTATATGATTACCATCCTTGCAAATACAATTCTCATGCTTTCCAGGCATAAAGAGTGAACTCCCACTTAACCTAATTAATCTTGTTTTCAATTCCATCTTAATGGCTGATAAAAATCTCAGTGCTAGAATGTGTCTTACTCAGGGATCACTGCGTGCAGTTCTATTTTAGCAGTGAGGCAGTCGCAGCTCTAGGAAGTTGTGACATGCCTGATGTCACAGATATCACAGCAGACCCAGAACTAAGGAACCAGACAGACCAAGTGGTATCTCTCCACCAGACCGCCCTGTGAAATCCCCACTTGGACCATGCAGACCTACTCTCCATCCCCTAAACATAAGTTACTCATCTTCAGGCTTTCGGATTTGGTGATACCCTGCACCTCGCCAAATCCCATTCATCCTACAAGGTTCATTTGGAGGTTCATTCCCAAATACCCAGGCCTACCACACCTCTCTTCTTTTCCCTTGTACTACTATCCTTAGAACAGCATTTTTCATTCCGCACATAACTGTCCTCGAAGTATTCAATTTGACTAAAGCCCTAGCAGATAAACAGCCTCTTAAGAGCTGGGACAAGCTTTTTATCCTGTAGCTTTGACAGTACTTAGGGGCCCACAGGAAACACTTGCTACATGCCAAGTCACTCAGGAATGAATATAGGTATTGTGTAGACTTACAAGGCATTCATCCCATCAGGAATCTCCAATGTAAAATCAGTTATAATTTTGTTTCCAGCTAATTACTGTGCAAATCTAATTGACAACCGAAATGGTGAAACCTACTTACGGTCATGAAACACTGGCAGGGCCGTGCTGTCAGTGGCGTTCAAGAACACCAGTCCGAGGCGTCCGAGGCGGTGTCCAATCCTTGCCCAGTGCCAACCTGGAAGATAAAATGTGTATTGGTAGTAAAAATGTATAGCCTGCAGGCTTTCTTCCTTGTAAACTTTTAAAAGGCACATATAATTTTACCTGCTATTCTTATTCAGTGGAGTGCACGGTGTAAAACAGTGCAAAAAGCAGGCACCCACTCAATGTTTGTTAAATTGGAAGATTTTGGAGAACTCAAATTTTAAAAGTTGATTCCATTGTTGGGGGGGGGGTAGTTGCTTTTCCAACATAACCCTGAATTTAGTCATGCTCACCAAAAATATTCATCACAACACTCTAAATTATGTAATGTGGGTGGGAGACCAACAATTACACATCTAAACTACTTAAAATACTAACACCCAAAACACAGTATCAACTTAATTTGGGGGGATGGTTTCTTAATGTTTTAGAATGAGATTCGGGGCTCCAAAAGCCTTGAAAGGGAAGAAAAATTTATCTCAGAATATAATGCTTCTAAATTAAGTACCTGGGATTATACTGGAAAGAAGATACATGCCGTCCAGAGAACACCCCCACAATCAATCAAGGACTCTATTTACAATTGCAAAGCACTGCCACTCTGGACTACAATTTCATCTGAATAGCTCTTCAATAAATTGGTATCAATTACATGTTACAATCTCCATTTCTCATTGGTTCTTCTCATTTTTTCAAGTGAAACAAAGGAGGGGTGTCAAAACAAAAACATCCTTTCAGTGTTAATTTTAAGGGAAGAAAATACTCATATGCATTCCAGCATGAAATCTAATAAACAGAAAAAAATTGAAGCCACTGAATTGAATTTTTAAAAAGCCATTAGGAGGGTAGAGGCAGCAAAGACAGGCTGACATTGCCTGCTATAATCGTAAAAGCAATTTTTAATTTTTCAAACACTGTCCTCTTTCTAACCCCCAAATTGCCCAGAAAATTCTTTTCTTATAGCCAGAAATGTTATTTTTTTTAAGAGAAAAACCTTTCCTCGGAATATAAGAACCATATATGTATTTGTGTATTTTGCCTGGGGGTTGGGGTGGGTCTATACCTCACTACAATCACCCAAATAGTTGAGTATTTTAGATGCAGCATATTCAAGAAAAACGCTATCATCTCATATGGTATATATTTTCTTAAAGGCAGATTATGATATATGTGAAAGCTCAAGTGAATGCATACATCTGTTTAATGTTTGAAAAAATGCAAATTTGTATCCAAGAAAAGCAGCAGACCCTTCCTCCACCCTCCCTTCTTCGGCATCAGCAACCCGAGTTTTGCATCAACAGTCCTTAAATAAAGCTACAAGAGCAGTGCGGAACAAGAATAACTGAACTGCCTTTTAAGTAATGCTGGTTAAACTTTCAATAGTTGACAAATAAAACTCCTGTTTATTAAAATGCCACTTGTATTGACTGGTTTACCTCATCACTTTCTGTTGCTCATTAGTTTGCATACTGATGCCCAAACCATCTCGGTGAGTGATTCGTGGCACGACCTACGGAACTGTTTAAGTCCAGGAGGCTTAGTGGGGTGCTGTTTTTTATTGTTGTTGTTTTTTTTTAAGGTGTATGCTGCCTAAGCTTGTTTAAATTATCTTGTTATAGTACTTTGGGGGAAATTACGACTTGTGGGTGCTCTGTAATTCTTTGTTCTCCAGACTAATACTGCTCCTAAGGCCCAACACATCCTCCCCGCCTCCCACACAAGACTAAACCTTAGTCCAATTCGAAAGTCTTCCTTCCCACCTTGGGGGCAAATCCAGGGACCGCAAGCCGCCAGATGGCTGCATTCTTTTCGTGCAAACCAGACTGGGGAGACCAAACCAATTCCTTCCTCCCGGGGACCTCGCTTCCTCCTAACGAAGGTGCGCGGGCTGGCCCCGGCCCCACAGCCCCGCCGATCTGTCAGTCCCGCACTGACGCCCTGGCAAGCATCCCCCGGACTCGCCCAGCCCAGGCCCCGGCCCGCGCCCAACGCCTGCCGCCCGCCCGCCCGCCCGCCGCGCGGTGCCCGGAGTACCGGGGCAGACAAAGCGGCCCGGCCCCGCATGCCTCCGCGGGCGGAAGAGGGGAGCTCCCCGGGGACCCCCGCGCGGCTGCCAGGCCAAGGGGGCAGGGTCGGAGCCAGGGGTCCGAACCGCGTCCCCCCGCCCCCTGGCCGGGTTCCCGCACAAAATGGAGCCGGCCGGGGCGCCGCCGAGAGGGGAGCCCGACGGAGCCCCAGCACCCCTTCCTCGGCCTCCGGCCCGGAGCCCGGCAGCGGCAAGCGGGAGGCGGCCTGGCCCGCGTCCCGCCGCTCCTCGGCCAGGCGCACAAAGAGCCGCGCCGCAGCCCGGCGCCCGCTCCCCGGCCGGGCCCGCAGCGGGAGCGGCCTCGCAGGCGCGGAACCGGCCCGGCCCGAGCGGGAGGGCGGGCATGAGGGAGGCGAGTGCCCCCGGCCGCGGCGGCGTTGGCGGCGGGGACGGCGCCGGGAGGAGACGGACATTTCATTCGAGCTAAAGTGGAGTCGGTTTAGGAGCGATCATTGGCCGAAGCGAGACACAAACCTCCAATGCAGCCCTGGTTGGCTCCCGTCTCCAATCGGCTGTTTGGTTGGACAGAAAATGGCTGCGAAGGAACCAGTCCCAGCGCGGAGCTCCGCTTCCAGCACTCGGCCTCCCCTCCCTCCGCCGCGGGCCGCTTCCCTCCGCGCGACGCCCTCCCTCCGCTCCTCCCGCTCGCCCGCCCTCCGAAGCCCCGCCCCGGCCCCACCGCGTGCGCGGAGCTGCCACCCCTGCGCCAGCTTGCAAAGCAGGGTGCGGGCGGCGGGGTGCAGGTTTAGTGGGCCAGCGGTCTATTTGCGGAGCCGGGTTTGCAGGGGCCAGGATCCCGCGCGCCGCTAAGGTCTAGGCGGGCTTTCTTCCCACGGTGTTTTCCTGGGCCTCTGCTAGACGAGATTTCTCAGGCCTGCCTCTCTTCTCAGCCCCCACCCTCTCCCACGTGGAGGTGTATCACCCGCCTGGGTGCAGCCGGTCTGCGCCTCGATTTTTAAGAAGGGGAAACCAAGGGCAGAAGCTGCCGGCCAGGGCGACACCCGAGCCACTGGGAGGATTTGAACGGCAGTTACCTCCTGGACCGCCTTCAGCACCTCGTGTTTTCCTTGTGTCCTTATTAACTTTGCCAAATGCCCAACGCCCCCTCTGACTGAGTCTCTGAGCTTCGGTGTTCGCTTTTCGGATTCCGTTTAAAGACACAATCCTATCCTTCAGGTTTCACAGATCCGTCAGTCTAGCCAGCCTGCACCCCAACTTAAAATTGTTGCATTTCCTGCCCCCGCCCCCCGCCCTAGTAGTTGCAACCTGACATTTGGCTTTTCCCAACCAGATGACATTTTGGCAGCAAGAATCCGTGGCCTCTTCTTTCCTCGGTGCAGCCAAGCTCCCTCGCTGTCTTTCCCCGACTGCAGTCTGGGTCGGACTTCCCTGGGCTGCGACCATCACCGATGGGCAGAGAGCCAGAAACCACTCAGTGCAAAGAACGACAGGATTTCTGCACAGGGAGCCGGGAATCGCCTTCCCTTTGCTTCCACTAAACAAGTGGCATGGTGCCACATTAAACTTTCCAGCTTTAATCATTTAGAAATATATAGGCATGTTTTATTTATAGAGCTCCTACTGTTTCTCTGCATATTTTAACATTTCCGGAGCAAATAACCAAAGACAAATGAAAGTCTCCAAATTATTCCAAGTGCAGCACGGAGCAATGCCGCTGTGGAATCAGACAACCTGATTTGAATTCCAGATCCTCTTAAGGGCTTGTGACCCTGATAAAATTGCTTCACATCTGCTCAATAGTTTCCTTACCTCCATAATGGAGGTAATACTAGCTATTTCTTAGGCTTGTTTGGTATTAACATAAAATACATACACACAAAAGGCCCTAAAATTTTTTTATGGTTCATTATCTCAAGATCTTTATGTGATATGAATTTTAACCTCCGTCAAACTTTTAAAAACTGTTATTTGGTTAAAAGGAGTAAAAATGGCCTGTGTTTCGCACCTCCTTTTCTCTATGATTACCAGTTAGGTGGAGTTTTAGGAGTGAAATGAGTGCTCAAAGGCAGGAAATACAAA
Source organism: Glossophaga mutica (assembly GCA_039655065.1). NCBI lineage: Eukaryota > Metazoa > Chordata > Mammalia > Chiroptera > Phyllostomidae > Glossophaga > Glossophaga mutica. The sequence continues at coordinate 13,979,457 of CM077304.1, read as the reverse complement.
AAAGAAGTAGTAGAATCAGAAGAAGTATGACTAATCCACACACTGGATGATGAACCAAAAGATGCAAAGATGACTGTTTTCTCTGAGCTAATGTATTACTAGGTTTAGGACCCTAAATCTAATCTATGTGCTTAATTCAGATTCAACAAAAAGGTTATTCAGCTCCTACTGTTTACCAGGCACTATGCCGGGAGCCTTAGGGCTACAAAGGTGAAAAAGCAGTCTCCTTCCCCTGGGAGCGGTACATTCACGGAAACAGGGGACCTAGTCCACACTCTCTGCAGTCCAATCCCAGGTCATCCTGCCTTGACGACCCGTCCTTTCATACCTGTATTCGGGAAGCCCCCAGTAAATGTTAACCATTTTTTGCGATCACGTGGTGAATGAGAGAGATGTGGATCACAATTTAGTCCTGGGGAAGACATTAATGCGCATCCAGACCTTGCATTAAAGTCAGAGGACAGCTCAGTGGATTGAGCACGGGCCTGCGAAGCAAAGGATCGCGGTTCGATTCCCAGTCAGGGCACATGCCTGGGTTGCAGGCCAGTTCCCAGCATGGGACACACAAGAGGCAACCATACATTGATATTTCTCTCCCTCTCCCCCTCTCCTACCCTTCCCCTCTAAAGATAAATAAATAAATAAATCTTTTTAAAAATAAATTAAAAAATAAAGTCAGAGGACAGAGGACACCACAGCTGCCCCTTAGTGTATACCACCATTAATGAGTCATAATTCAGCAAACAAGACAATCCCTGGCACAATGAACACTTCTCCGTTGGATTTTACTTCATTACTTTAAAGAGACCTCATAGAATTTCCAAAATTATAGTATTGTCTCCATTTCCAATTGTCTGATTGGAGTCTTGCCCCGTCTTCCCAATTGGCTCTATGTACTGAGGGCCTGGAGGGATCTGGTCTCTGTTTCCTTCCTCTCCCCCTGACCCCCAGCCCCGCTCTGCACCTCACCACCTTCTCCACACACGAGTCTTGGCTCTGCTGTACACACACCCCAGCCTCCTGCCTTAAGGTCTGGTTTCTTTTCATCTTTGAGGTCTAACCTCTTCAAAGAGGCTTTCTCTGACTTCTCCTTTGAAAGGAGCCCCACCCAATTACTCTCTATAATGCCATCCAGTCATTTCATCCTGTGCGAAGGCAAATGTGTGCACTCCAATAGCTTAGCTTAATTGGATTATCTTGGGTTTGTTGTTGTTGTTATTGACATAAGTATATCCCAAGCAGGAACATTTCTCATTAACCACACTACTACTACCGTGATTCAAGCCCCATTTCCTTTCACCTCCTAGGTCCTCTCCCTGCTTCCGCTCTGGCCTACACAGCAGCCAGAATGAGCCAAGTTGAACAAAGCAAAAAGCTAATTGTTCTTTGGCCATACTACAAGTAACCGCCAAATTCTATTTTAATCAGTCAACGACAGACTCCCAATCAGTGACAGCCAATTGCCACACTCCCGTAATCCTGCTGCTGCTTCCTTAGCTAAAGGTCAATTCATCTCTAAACAGTCCAGCTTCTAAAAGTTAATCTCTGAACCCCACGCTTCCCACAACACTGTGTAAGACCACGGATTTCTTTGTTCAGAGATACTCTGCCTTACGGTGAACCTGTCTTTCGCTTAAGAAGAAAGATATTCGGCATTTTTATTTGTTTCTTTCTGAGATGAATGGTGGCTTCTTCACTGGACAAAGCTGCCTGAGATCTACGACCTGTCCTCTCTCCACTCCGCATCTAACTTAATCACCTCCTGCTTTCTCCTTTGCTCACTCTACTCCCTGTCCTTACCGCTGGCAGGAGCACTCCTGCCTCAGTGCCTTCTCATTGGCTGTTGCATCTGCCTCGTACATTCTTCCCTCAGAGGTCCACAGAGTTCACTTCGCCTCCTTCCATCTCTTAAGGAGGCATCCCTGATCTCTTGTCTAAAAACTGTAATTCCAGCTCCTTACCCCTACTCTCCCTTAACTGCTGTATTTTGTTTTTCCGTAACACTTATCACCTTCTAACAAATGGTGGACTTACTGTATTTATTTTGTGTATAGTTTATTGTCTGTCTCTTCCCACTGGAAGTTAAATTCTATGACAACAAGGATGTTTGCTTGTTTTGTTCACTAATGCATCCCAAGCACAGAATGGGTGCTCAATAAATACTTGTTGAATGAATGGATTTTTAATACTTCACCTCATTAAAATATAGACTACCTGAGCGCAAAGACCTTGTGTTCACCACTGTGTACTCAGTGCCTGGAACAGTGCCTGGCACAGAGTAGGCGCTCCATAGACATGTGGGAAATGAGTGCATGGGCATCACTGGAAAAACTATATTTTAACTGATAATGTAAATGACCTTGTAATTACCAAAGCCTTGTGTCATCTTTCTCCAAAGAAACAGAATTAATGAGCATACTTAAAATTCCTCAAGTTATTATATAGTGTTAATCAAAATATTTAAAACATATTAATCACCATTTCACCATGGATTACATGAGTTAAAATACAAAAATGATTAAAATATCCTTGATAAACCCGGAAACGCAACAAGGTCACTCTCTTTTCACTTCTCTTTGGCTGCTCAGGCCAAAGACAGGAGAAAAACTTTTTTTAATAGGAAAGAAAGCCAGAAAGCATCCTATTCTCATCTCATTTGCTTTTTGCTTAAACTGTTGTTTCTTCTCTGAATGGTGCCCATGTCTCTGCAGTCTCTTTTTAATCTATTTGACATAACATGGCTAGATTAATCTTCCTGAAACACAGTTGTTACCATGTTACTACCTTTTAAAAATCATGCACGTGGCTCCCACTTATTGTATGTATACTGTGTATCAGGTACTCTGACAAATGCTACAGGCGTTATTTTCTCATTTCAGCCACACAATGGCCTTATGAAGACGATGTTACTATCTGCATTTAAAAGACTTGAAAAATGGTCCAGAGCTTAAGAAACTCAGAAATCCTCCAGCTAGTAGGTAGGGGAGCCACCCAGCTAGGAGGTGGGGCAGCCAAGTCTCAAACCTAGGACCCCCTCTTAGTCTTGACCCAGTAGAGGTTCATTTTGGCCCCAATCTTTCTTATAAAATCCTGTACATTCACAGGATCTGAACAATCATTTCTCCAGGCCAGAGATTTTCAAACGGTGTGCCGCGGCAGGGATACTGGTGTACGTCAAGAATTTGTTTTAATCCTTACCCTAGGATGTGTTTATTGATTTTAGAGAGAGAGAAATAGAGACACAGAGAGAGAGAGAGAGAGAAAAACATTGATGTGAGAGAAGCAGCAATTGGTTGCCTCCCATACGCGCTTCGATAGGGGATCAAACCCACGACCTAGGTATGTGTCCTGACCAGGGATTGAACTGCAACCTTTCAGCTCCTGGAAGGACGGTCCAACCAACTGAGCCACCCAGACAGGGCTGCGCCACAAGAAGTTTTAAAGCATGCCATACCTGACTATTTAGTTAGGGGCACTGACCTCTTTTCCCTTAGATTGTCAAATAAAAGAATGACAACAGCCAACACAACAATAGCCGTCTGGTGTGAATGAATGAAAATTACACCAAATCTTTTTTATCAGATTGGCAAAAAATATATTTTTGATGTGCCGCAGAATTTTAGTTATTAGTTTGTGTGTGCCATGAGATAAGAAGGTTGAAAATCACTATTCTAAGCAGATATTTAGATGGCCAGTTTGCACATGAAAAATGCTCAACATCATTAACCGCAAGGAAATCCAGATGGAAACCACAATGGGATACTAATTTGCACCCATTCATTGGGCTGCAATAAAAAAGACAGAGACAAGTGTTGTTGAGGATGTGGAGAAATCAGAACTCTCATATATTGCTGGTGGGAATATAAAACTTTGCAACCATTGTGGAAAAACAGTCTGGAAGTTCCTCAAACCTCTGGCCCCACAATTCCACTCTTAGATATAAATCTGAGAAAATTTAAAAATATGTCCACACAAAAACTTGTACATGAAGGTTCAGAACAGTATTATCCTTAACAGCCAAAAATGTGGAAATAACTCAAATGCCCATCAACTGAGAAACGAATAAACCAATGTAGCGCATCTGTACAATGGGACATTGTACAGCCATAAAAAGGGATGAAGTTCTGTACCTACTACCACATGAATGAGCCTTGAAAACATTATCTAAGTGAAAGAAGCCAGACACAAAAGACCACAGAGTATGTGATTTCATTTACGTTAAATGTCCAGAATAGGCAAACCAATAGAGACAACCAGTCAACTCGTGGTTGCTTAGGGCTGGGGGAGGGGAGGGGAGAGTAGGGACGAGAACTGCAGGACTTGGGGCTCCTTGTTGAGGTGATGGAAGCATTCTCAAATTGATGGGGATGATAATTGGACAAATCTGTCAATATACTAAAAAGCATTCAACTGTATGCTTTAAACGGGTGAATAGTATGGTATGTAAATGATATCTCAATAAAACTGTTACCAAAAAAAAAAAAAATCCTACTCATTGTTAGATGAGATCAGGCGCGTTCAGGGTGGTATGGCCTAGGCAGCTACCCATTGTTAGTGTCTTTATGTGTGAAGCACATACAAGTTGATAAGAAAAACACTGTATCTCCAATAGAAAAATGAGCAATGGACATAAAATAGAAAATTCATGTAAGAAAAATACAAATGCCTAATACACAAAAAAGAGTTAGCCTCAAATACAAATCAAAAGGAGAAACCTATCAAATAAGCAAAAAAAAAAAATTACAAAAAAGAAGACATGTTGAGGTGGGTGTGGCCACACGCTGATGATGGCCAGCTTTCTGGAAAGCAATCGGTCAGTGTGCATGAGCCGCCTTGACGATGTCCTTACCCTTCTTCAGTAACTGTATCGTAAAGACATAATTTGCGATGCCGGTAATAAGGTAATTAGGTAATAAGTTATACAGAACAGCACTGTCAGTAGTGGAAAACATTTGGAAAAACCTAAGTGGTAGGCAGACTCGAAAACGGCCCCCGGTGATCCCCACCTCGTGGTATTCACACCTGTGTGTAACCCCCTCCTCTGCTGTGTGCGCTGGACTTCCTGACTCACTTTTCATGAATAGGCACAGTAAGTAGGTGAAATTAGATTACGAAAAGACTGTGAGTTCTGTCTTGGGTAACTTTTCTCAGATAGATAGATAAATAGATATACAGATATGTGTATACAAATGTATATATATGTATGCATAGATATCTATAGGTATATATATAAATATGGAGAGAGAGAGAAATGAACTGATGTGTCCAGCCTACAGCCAGGAAGGCACCAAATGCTGCCAACAGCCACGTCAGTTTGGAAGTGGGTCTTCCCCAGCTGAACCTCAGGATGACTGCAGCCCACCCGAGGCCTGGGCTGCAGCCTTGGGAGGCCCTGCACCTGGCCACTCCCAGACTGCTGCCCCACGGAAACTGAGATGGTAAATACTTGGTATAAGCTGTTGAGTTTTGGGGTAATTCGTTACACAGCAATAGATAAATAATGCAATCTAATTGTCAAACAAGTTGAAAACGGTTGAATAAAGTATGCCATGAAATAGAATATTATGCTGCTTTAAAAATTTTTTGAAGAATTTTTAATGATATGGGAAGATGTTCAGAATATGTTGAGAATCCAGCAAACTACAAAAAAGATATATACTATGACCCCAGTTTTGTAAGTCTATATTCGCATGAATACTAACAGAGAAAACCTGCAAGGAAGCATGCTGAAAGGCACAGTTTTCTTTGAAGAACAGAGTAAGTACTCAGTGCATGCTCATTGACTTCAGTGCGGAAATCATTCAGTTAGTCCGTTTTTGTGGAACACCTACCATGTGTCAGCCGTGGTGGTTTCCTCTACGGCGGCCGTGCCGGAGATGGAGAGATGGAGAGTGGTGGGTAGATTGGCAATACATTTTAGAAACAGGACATTGTGGTGCCAAAAGGGAATCGTGCCTAAGTAGGGTTTGCTCCTGGGTGGTTGGATTGTGTAATTTGAGATGGGCTCTGGAGCTGGATCGCTCAGTGTAACATTCGGGGGCCATCAGCTACCAGCAGAACGAACTTGGGTCCACAGACTACCTATTCTCTCTATACCCCAATCTCCTAATCTGCGAAGTGATGCCTTTCCTCATCCATTTTGGAGATAACAACCTAATGCGTAGGGTTATTAGGAGCCACAAGTTAGTATAAAGAGCTTAGAAGGGTGCCTGGCACATTAAAAAATGACCAAAAGTGATAGCCATTGCCGTCATCAGTGTAATTATTGAGAACGGGATGACTGAAAAAGAGATCAAAATTAAGAATGACCGTAGGTACTTAGGAAGTGTAACAGTTATTAATACTCTTTATTACCGTGGAATCATGCCACGTTTAAAGGGTATCCGGTTCACCCAGTTATGGGAGTAATTTATATGCAATGTGATCATTAACACCCATCGTCTTGGTGGATTAGAGGTGCTTTGGGAAGGAATAAAAGGGCAGTAAATTTTAATAGGGGCTCTAGGGAATGGTCCGACAAGGGAGGTGCGATGGAGGAAAGCAAACTGAACCCTGGAGGAGAGGAAACTGCTGAGGGAGGTACCTGGAGGGGAGGAAATGGGAGGCCACAGACTTCTGTCCACCTCTGGGACCGGGACAGACTCCTGGGGACTTTTAGTGGCTCTAAGGACCACAAAGATTATGATGCTCTATCTTCAGTATGTCATTCAAAATGAAAATGATGCTTCGCTGCAAAATACGTGGCTGGAAGTTCCACAAACTTCTGCCTACTCCCAAATGGGCACTTTGATATGTTTTACAATTTCAAATTCTCCTCCCCCCCAAAAAAAATTCCCCTCATTTTCTGACACTTCTGCTTTGCTAGGCCCTGAGCACATTCTTGGTTTGCATAACAGGCAGTTCCACCTGGGAAGTTTTGGCCAATGATGCCTCACCCCTTTTACCTGGCTGACATATATCCTTCAGAATTTAGCTGCCATATCACCCGCTCCAGGGAGACTTCCCTGATCCTTGAAGTTCAAGCCGTAGAATTACACGCATCTTGTTCACTAAAGCACAACCCCCTCTAAAATGCAGGTTCTGTAAGAGCCAGGCTCTGTCTGTCTTGTTCATCAGTGCATCCTAGGACAGTTTATTGAATGAGTGACACACCCAGACCCCGACTCCCTTGTCTCCCCTCCCCCAGCCTCGCCCCCAACAAAAGCCTGGACAAAGTTACCCTGCCAGCTCTGTGGAGGTCACTGTAACCTGCCCCTCCTCCAGAGTCAGAGACTCTCCACAACGCCTTTGATTTGACACGGAGTCTGATGGCAACCCAATCCGACCAAAGGATACAAACTTATAAAGCACAGACTGAATGTATATGACTGAATTTTCTGAGCCTAGAGCGGTAAAGTTTTTTAAAAAGGTGTTGATGACCTCACTGAGAAGTCAGTGAGTTTTATGAAATGTAAAGTGAAGGATGCCTTGCCAAGTGCCCCTCCCAACTTGGCAATTAACCTTCTGAAGTAGTGTTTTCCCCACCTGGAAAAGCCCCTCCCACTTTGGTTTGCAGATTGTCTCATCAAAGTCACAACTTCATTTGCAGAATTGATGAGAAATTCTTGAGACCTTGTAGCGCAATACTACAAACTCCTCCCCAGCCAGTGTGGGCTTTGGAGGCAGCGCACATTATTTTTACTTCACCCGTGTGAGGTTTGGAGCGGGGAGGGCGGAATTTAAGTAGTGCGCGGTTGATGGCTTCTTTCCTTGGCCGACCCTAGCAGCCCCTGGCCTGTAGCAGGCTGTTTGTCACCTCTGTGTGATCTGCCCCACCTCTGAAGACAGACCTGAGATTTGGCCACTGACGCTGTGTGGAGCAAGAGCAGAGCAGGCGTTGTGGACACCTCTCGCAGTCCAATGTGGAGTCACTGTCAGCCACGACAGTGTGTCAAGAGCTCTGTCAAGACTGAGGTAATGGGGTATAACTGGAATACCCTCAGGAGGGGCCTGAAACGCCCAAAACCCTAAGTCTGGACATTTGGATAAGGACTCCATCTGGACACCAATATGAGGGCGAACTCCACCCCTTGCGGGTGTAAGAACTCAGAGCTTTGGCCATTGGATGCTGGAGCTTGGCTGTACCACAGGGTCTCAGAGCTTTGGCCATTGGATGCTGGAGCTTGGCTGTACCACAGGGTCACGCTTGGAGCACTGTTGGTCCTCCTCTCCATGAGTTGTGTACCACCACTGCAGCCAGACACCTGGCTCAAGACCCACACCTGCCTCTCCACCCACCACCGGTGACCTGGACTTCATACCGGGAGGCTCCATCTGCCGGCCTCTATCGCAGAAGCTGCCCCTCTCTGTGTGTCACCCGCGTGTAACTCTGTTGGCTGATTGGGGAGTGTTCCCTAATAAAGCTGGCCTTGTGGAAAGATACAGACATGTGTGACTCTCTTCGGGGACGCTTCCTTGCTCACAACATGCCAGTTCAACCTCCAACCCACCCCAAGTAATAACCCCGACCCAAGAATGTCTGCTGGATACCAAGGGCAGCCTCTCTCTCTGTCTCTCTCTCTCTGTCTCTCTCTCTCTCTCTCTCTTTCCCTCCCTCTCTCTCTCTCCCCCCTCCAAAGCCAGGAGGAGCCTCCCCGGTGGCTGTGGCCTGCCTGGCCACAGCCCTGGGGAGAAAGCCAACATACAGACAGGGAAGCAAAGAGAAAGCGGAGAGTCTCCACAGAGTTCTAGTCTCTGGTTCTCCCTTTTGTCTAAGTATTAGCTGGGCTTTGTACCTTGAAATTAAGTCCTGAGTAATTTGTCCTTCGTCTGGTACAGTCCCAGACACCATAACCACAAAGAGGAAGTTCATTTTGTTCATTGGGCTACTGCTTGCTATTTCCTTTGATCTGAGTTAATACGTACAGGGTGGGGCAAAAGTAGGTTTGCAGATGTTTGGATAGAAAAATAATACAATAATTAACAAGTCATACAAGAATAAACTCTGTGGTTTGCATATTCACAACTGCAAACCTACTTTTGTCCCGCCCTCTATACCCACCTCGTTGCTACCCCAGGTGACGTGCGATGCAAAGGAAACCTTTCCAAAGCTTCTAATGTGGGAGGCAGACTAGTGTGCAAGAGAGAGCCAAGAAAAGGGGGGAGGAAGTACACAGAGTGTGAGACACACAAGAGAGGCCAAAGAGGGAGACACAGTGAACTGGACTTGCACTAAAAAATTTTCAGCTGAAAAAAAATTTTTTATGGAATTAGAATCAAACTTTTACAAGTCTGGCCTGATCGCTGGGAGAACTATTAAGTGGAATCCCTACGTGATACCTTAAACTGAATTGATTCCAGACGTCCTGTTCATGGTCCTCTCGCTGACCACGGCCCCCACTGCCCCGACCACGAGGCAGGAGTCCGTGGCCATGTTCACCCTGTAACTCATGCTAAGGGTCTTAGCACTGTCATCATGGCAGGCACACAGGGAAAAAATTACGCTGATGTGCTGAGCAGAGCCGACATCCTCTGTGAATACAGTGTGCACCTGGCGGCCCAGCCGGCCTTTCCACCCTCTTCAGGCAAGATCGTTCTCCTTCTTCACGGGCAACTGCTCTTCCCCTGCTGCAACCAGGAGGTCCCAGTGTGGGCAGCCAAGCATTATTATGTGGGCAGTTGATACAAGCTAAGCAGGTCATAAGGCCTCACCTCCACAGCCACAGTACTTGGCTTGAGTGCGCATGTGACCCAAATCAAGGATAGACAGGACCCTTTCCTGGGGTTTTAAAATAAGGGAAGCTCGAGGGGAAGAAGAAGCAAAGAACTTTCCCCTTAGGGTATGGTGTGACCAGGAGTTCTCAGTTGGCACCTTCCTTGAAATAAAGAAAATACTAGTCCACATAGAAAAAGAAATGAGAGAGAGAGAGTGAAATTTGAGTTCAGTCTCTGAAATTCCTGAACTTGCCTAGTTTCACTTTCCTGAGACTGAGTTGTTATGTTTCAATTCTCAGAACTACTCCAGTATCCTGTAAATCACCCAGCCTGTCTTTTGTACCCCTTCCATGAGCTGGAACTCAGGTTTTACTGCTGGCAATCCAAGAGTCCCGATTAATATGTAAATTGTCTGAGCTCTATTTTGGATTTGCCTGAGGAGCACTTAGAGAACCCAAATGAAAAGCCTGCAGGTTGGGAACAAACTTGAAGAACCGGTAGTCTTCAGGAAGGCAGTAGAAAAAAGCAAGAGAGAGAAAATTAGAAGTATGAACATATTTTGTTACTCCTTGTAGTAATAACTTTTGTTACCTATGAGGTGAGCATGATTTTAATTTTACAGGTGAAAAAACTGGCTTAGCAAGGCCAAACAGTGAGTAAGTGATGGGTTTTAAACTTGTAGGATTTCAAAGCTTAATCTTCTACATGTTCCTGGCATGAAAAGGAACCCTTCTTTTAACCTAACACATTTTCAGGAAACTACTGACATCAAGATGTCAGAACTGAAAATTTCTGCCCTCGGTTCTTTACGGGATCAGCGGCACATGCTCTTTCTTAGGCATTTCTAGGAATTACAGCAGACTCTCCTGGCTCATTCATTCCTGGTACTCTGTAAGAGGTCCAGATTGTCGAACTGTCAGAAGGTAGAACTAGGGAAAGGCCCATTCAAAGAGATACATCACATTTGTCTACGGGGAGGCAAAAGCATGAAAAAATTCTTAAGTGTCTAGGGCAGGGGTTGGCCAGCTACAGCCTGCGAGCCCGCTCCCTGTTTTTGCGCATGAAGTTGTCCTGGAACACAGCCACCTGGGTCATTTCTGTGCCGTCTAATAGCTGCGTTCCCACTGCGATGGTGGTTGAGTCACGTGATGCAAAACTTAAACTACGTACCATCTGTCCCTCTAGGACAAAATCGGCTGACCTCTAGCCTAGAGCAATGCTTGAAACAACCAGTCAGGAACCAGCAGAACAGTTTTTCAGAGCCACCTCTGCTCCACAATGAACTGGCCCTTGGATCTGCCCAGCCTCGTGCTCAGAACACACCACCTTATTGGACGTAAACCATCCGTCCATCTGGTTCCCCACCCCACCTTCTCTGCTCCTGACCTTAATTTTTCTTTTGTTTTGATTCTCCTTGCCCATAGCCCATGGCATAAATCCCACCTCTGCCTCCTCCTCCCTAAATCACATATTCGCCTCTGCTCAGCTATTTCTACCACTTCCTTCCAAGTGTGAAATTCGAGCTCTTCTCATGAGTTTGACCAGTAAGGGTGGTGCCAGCAAGAGCTCAAGGTGAGAAGGGAGTGGGGTTGGGGTGTTTATACCCTGGTTCCTTTCCTCCTGGAAGCAGTGAGTTTGTGGCCTCCCTCTACCAAAGGCCACAGTGCTGTCTGGGTAGCCCTCCCCATTCGGCTACTCTCCATGGGTTCTGAGACTATTCCCCCCCCTTGCTTCTGCAGACCTAGGGTGCTAAGGGTTTCCTGCTCTTGCAAACCCCGGGGAAAACAACCATTTCCTATTGGTTTTCCTAAAGCCTGCTCACATCTTTGGCCATCTGTCTGTCTTCTTTGGAGAAATATCTATTCAGACCCTCTGCTCATTTTATTTTTATTTATTAGTTTCCTTAATTTATTGCATTTTTCACTTTTCAAAGTTTTTAAAAAAATTATTCTAAAATTTATTTGACATACAATATTATATTAGTGTCAGATGTACAACATCGTGGTTAGACATTTCTATACCTTACAAAAATGATCACTCCTGAGAAGTCTAGGGCCCACCTGGCACCCACCATCCATAGCTATCACAGCGTTATTGACTGTATTCCCTACGCTGTAGTTTACATCCCCATGACTCTTTCTGTAATTGGCAATTTGTGCATCTTAATCCCTGCCCCTTTATAAACTCTGTGATTTGCATACTCACAACTGTAAACCTACTTTTGCCCCAACCTGTATTTCTTATTATAAATCACAATATCAGAAAACCAACTGGTTCTTCACCACAAATAGCTTGACTTTGGCCAAGCAAACTCTCCCAACCCCCTCCCAGCTGATCCAGACTTCATTGTGAAAAATGGCCTGGAGTGGTGTGTAGCCAGGCTTGCTAATCCTACCACAGGGCCTTTGGTTGCATTGTAATTGTCCACGTAGCTCTCCCTTCTTATTTTAGCCATGCGTTCTTGGAGGGCTAGGGGATCTTTTGTTATCTCTAGTGAGATCGGAAAACCCCTGCCTAAGCCACTCTGGACTACTTCATATCACAACAAATGTAGAAAACTTCAATTCTGTATCAACCCCTTTTCCATTGGAATGATCCAAACAGCAACGTCAGTCTTCACAAACTTAAGTGCAGTGTGGCTGCGTGCCTCTCTGGTTTACCTTGGTCCGCAGGGTTGCCAGGCTGTGTTTCTGGCTCTGAGTCTCATTTGCCTTAGGTCAATTTCCTAACCAAAATAACTTAAACGGGCCAAGTCTTAAATTCTAAGACCTCCGAGGACATAGGGGCAGTGCAGGGACCAATAGAGGAAATCCAGCAAGTGGTACTTCATTTACTCAGCAAGGAAGGATGGAACCAACTTAGCCTTTGAAGTTGGCTATATGCTTGGTTATGAGACCACAAAACCAAAATCCTTCAGGCTTGCTGCCCATAAAAATTTGTAAACATGTTTTGGAGGAGAAGTTGATTTGAAACTTCTTTCTTCTGCCCTATTGATCTTTGAGTCCGTCTAGGCTTACCTTTTTATTTCTTAGTACATTGCAGAACTCTTATTAAGTAATGCTTGGAATGCACACTACTCCTGTGTTCAGAGTTATCTTTAGGAAGGGTTCAAAGCTAGTAGCTCTCCCCAGCAGGTGAGGGGCCCAGGGCAAATTACACTCTGCCCCTTCACTCCAGCTCAAAATGTTTAGGGAAGATTAAGTAATATTAAAATTAACACCAAGAACAGCCTCAAGTGGAAAATTAGACACACTACAAGCTGACTGAGGAACATGGGAGATCCCAGGGTCCTATAACCCGCCTGCCTCCAGTAATGAAGAAACTCAGGGCTGACTCAGTATTATTTTTTCTTTTGCCCGCTGGTTAAACTACTGCCATGCCCAGGTGGTCACTACACAGAAGCTAGATCTGGAAATAGCATTAAATAGAAACTTTCAAAGGCCTGAGGAATAAACTAAACTGATAAAGTATCGGCTGAGAAGAACGTTTGAGGCACAAGGTTCCCTGCCCATTTCTCTGGGCCGATCTTGTGAATTCTGACCAAAGAGGAAGAGTCTCTGAGCTGGGGGGCCTCATTCTCTCGGGGTGAACTAACACTAGCCGGTCAGAAGAGAATGAAGATTCCAAGTGGACTGGGCCCTGCTCAGGATGATGAGTTGTGCATACACTAAAGGAGGCTGATTAAACCATTAGGAGGGGTGTGAAAAATGGACAAAACCCGGGCGGGTCTGAAGGATGAGAGGATCAGGCTTAAGCAACACCTGCGAATCCATCAGTTTTCGGCCCTAGGTCTCAGGTTGTTACATACACTGGACAGAAGAGGCCCTGGGCATAGGGGCTATGAAAATAATTGGGAACTTGCAAAAAAAGTATTGCTCTAAAACACACAGAAAAATCTCAAAATGTAAGTTAATAAACATTAAGTAAATAAGTATGAAGCATTACATTATGTCAATTTCATTAATTGTTCAAACTCATAAAAATTTCCTTATATTGGAAAATAATTGTAGCTTTACATAGTGGTTCAGATCATGAACTGTGTACGAATTCTCACTCCTCCACTTACTGTGTGACTTCCAGCAAGTTATACAGCCTCTCTGAACGTCAGTCTCCTCATCCTCTGCAGTCCCATGTGTAAAATGGGAATAATTGTACCAGTAACCTCATAGATTCTATAAAAAGATTAAATGAGTGAACACTTAGAACATCGGTTGGTTGGCACATTCTAAAAACTAGATGTGTACTAATTGTTGTTATTATCGTTCCTTTCTCACTTGGAAAGAGTTCCAAATTATGAACTGATTTCTAAGAGATCATAGCCCTATTAAATGAGTTGCTCATATGTAATTTCAAAAGCAAACGTGTAAAAACTCCAAAGAATTTCCTAAAACATTTATCGATAACATATTTAAACAAATACAAATGCAAAGAAACTAGTATAATGAACATCACATACCCTTCACTCACCTTTAAGAATTATGAGCTCACAGCTGCCCCTTCTCATCTACACCTCTGCCCACTCCCCTGCCCCTCCTGTCCAGGATCATTCTGAAAAAAGAAAACCCAGACATCCTTTCATTTCATTTTTTTTAAAGATTTTATTTATTTATTTTTGGAAAGAGGGGAAGGAAGAAAGAGAGGGAGAGAAACATCAGTGTGTGGTTGCCTCAAGTGAGTCCCCTACTGGGGACCTGGCCCACAACCCAGGCATGTGCCCTGACTGGGAATCGAACCAGCAGCCCTTTAGTTTGCAGGTCGGCACTCAATCCACTGCGCTACACCAGCCAGGCCTTTCATTTCATTTTTAAATATTTCATTTATTTCTAAAAGATAAGGACTCTTTAAAAATATAACCAGAAAAACACAACAAAAAATAAACAATTAATACCATCAAATATCAAGGCAGTGCTCAAAATTTTGAGCTTATTTACCGAATTGATTTATTTTGTTTTTACGGTTTGTTTGACTCAGGATCGAAATGAAGCCCACTCATTGAAAATAAATATATCTTAAATGACTTTTAATCTATAGGTTTTTCACTCCACCTCTCTTTTTCTTTTGACTTACAATTTTTCTTTTGAATAAACCGAGCTGTTTGTCCTGTAGAAGTTCATAGTCATCTGGGTTTTGCGACTTTGCAGCTCAGAGTGTCGTTCATCATCCATTTCCTTGGTATTTCCTACGAGTCGGCAGTCAGATCTGGTTATTTGATTAGATTCATATGTAGTTTAGAATGTATTTTTAATAATAGTTAACATACAATACTATATTAGTTTCACGGGTACAACATAATTATTCAAAAATTAGTATACCTTACAAACTGATCACCACAGTAAGTCTAGTAACCATCTGTCTCTGTACCTGGTTATTACAATACAGGGGTGGGCAAAAGTAGGTGTGCAGTTGTGAGTTTATTCTTGTATTATTATTCATTAATTATCCTATTATTTATTTGTATCACAACTGTACACCTACTTTTGCCCACCCCTGTATTATTCTCTATACTGGATGCTACATCTCCATTACTTATTTTATAACTGAAAGTTTGTACTTCTTCATCTCCTTCCCCTTTTCAACCCACGCGCCCACCAGGCTCCCCTCTAATCTGTTTGATGAGATTCAGATGCAGTGTTTGCGGTGGCCTCCCGCAGAGGTGTCGTCTGTCGGGGGTGCGCAGTATCCAGTAGTTTTTCTTTCTGAAATATTTGCTGCCGTTGATGATCATTGCATAGATCCATCGATTCACTCTAATTTCACCTCATCGACGATCTGGTTATCCTGAAGCATAGTTTGTATAGAAAAGGCAAGATCAAACGCTTATTTCCTGGTTTTCAAAATAGTGAGTAGATTCTCTAGTTTTCTTCAATGGTGTCCGAAGACTGTTGTTATTTTGGTCTTAGTTCTTTACAGTGTGAATCGTCCTGACAACTGGTACACAGTTAATTTCTTTTTCCTTTTTTTAAATTTTGCTTCCAGTATTAGATATTGCTTTCTTGTCTTTTAATTGTATAATTATATGAAGTAATACATGGTTCCTTCCATCTATTAAAGGTGTAATCAAAGAAGTCTAGCTTTCTTCCCAATTTCTTCCCTTCCCCTATAGATAGCTGTTTTTTAATGTTATGTCCTTGCACTGTACTTGACTCTGCCAAATAAGTAAATATACACATATATTCATATCTCCCTCTTCTTATACAAACTTTGGAATAGTACACTCTTTTTTTCCCCCATCTTGTTCAAATAACATTTACAGCCAAAACTTAGAAAGTATATTTAATGTGTGGAGTGGTTGGGTGCTATTTTAATGTTTGCTATAATAGGTAGGCTGGCCTACAGCAGCCCAGAAAAAGCCAAGTTGGCTTTTATCTACTCGCCCAGACCAAATCTATCTCTATGCTCGGCCAGTCTGAGGTCCACAGAGCAACTGAAATCAGCTGGCTGAACGTGGGAAGCAGTCTGGCCTGGCGAGGAACTGCAGTTCTTGCCAGAAGCAGTTTCTGTAGGGGAGGAACAGGGTGCAGACTTAAGTCTCTAACATCACACCTTTGAGATGGGCTTTGCGTTTGAGGACCCCTCCATCTCTCACAAGGTAAAGTGGAGGGTCCCAACTAGGTGAACCACATTGGTTGTGGGGCTCCAACAATAACGGCACTTTAGAACGAACACTTCCTGGTGGTTTTGTCTTGTCTTGTCTGGTTTTGTTTTTGTATACAGACTCAAAACAACCCCAAGCAGAGCAAAGAGGCAAGTAGACCACCAGTGCCAAAGGTTTGTGTTCCAAACAGCGAGAGGTTTGCATGGGGACAGGGTAGGAGGTGGGCGGGGCAGGGATCTGGGGGCGGGGCCTGGAGGGATACAGGGCGGGGCCAGACACCTGGCGAGAGAAGGCGCTGGAGGGAGGCTAGGCTGGGGTCGGTCTGACTCTGGCTCAGAACCGGTCTCACCGAGGCCGCGTCTCTTTCTGCCGAATGATGCTTACCGCTAGGCTAACTCACGCCCGCCTCTCTCGCGGCCCCCAGAACCTGGCACATCAGAAGTCTGAGAAGGAGGTTCAGGGGCCGAGTAGAGGAGAAAGGAAAGAAGAAGGGAAGGGCAAGAGGAGGTACAGTGACTAGAATAGCCTGGAATACTTGCCACTTTCAAAGCGCAGTCTCAGGCAGCTCCTTTGACGAAACACCTGCCTTCTCTGGCTCCTAAATGCGATTTATTTGCTCAGATTGCCTTTGGTGCATATTTGCCCTGCATTAAAAGGGGCGCCATATCTGGGATGGAAAGAGGAGCATAGAAATTTGTCCTCTAGGGAAGGCTGTGCCAGGGGCTCTCTCCTCTTGTCTGTTGAGGCAGGAGAAGGGCAGAACACAATCACGGGTAGGAGCACATCGATTCGGGCACATTCTATACAGAATTTTATGTGGCCATGAGAAAGGCTGAGGTAGATCTATACGTACTCCTGTGGAAGGATGCATATAATATGTTGATGACTTGAAAGTAAATCAAGTTGAAAATAATACGTATGTTTGTGCATGTTTTGGAAACATTCACAGCAATGTTATCAGAAGATTCTTGTGGGATGTAGGATTGGAGAGTAATGTATCCATGACAATGCTCTGTTGCAAGGAGAGAAAACCCAATCCGGAGGTGCACACGACAGTAAATGTATTATCTTATACAACGAGAGGCCCATGGAGAGAGGGACCCTGGGATTGAGGAACTCGGCAGCTCAGGGCATCACTTGGGACCCAGGATTTTTCCATCTTTCTGTTTTGCCATTCTCGAGGAGTGGGCTTTATTGTTAGGCAGCTCCTCTTAAGGGGGTAGGGGGAGTCATTTTAAGAGAAACACCTGAACTTAACATCCATAGCAGAGAAGGCCAAAGTAACCTAGCTCAAGTCACCTGTCAGAAACAAATCTCAGTGTTCCCGCCACCCTCTATCACTGGCTAGAAGCAGCCCCTAGGAAGCATGGCCTCAGAGGCTTAGACCCTGCCACAACCGCCAGTCAGTTATGCTCCCTGCAGCTGAGCAAAGAGGGGACATGACACTCACAAGCTTTTTCTCATTTTCAGAACAAATGCACTAGCTGACTTCCTGTATTTGTCACTAGTGTCACATGTCCTTGTCTAAACCACTGTGATTGACTTAAAGATAAACCAATCAAGACCACACCTTCAGGCTTGGCTAGTGTCCACCTTCGCAGAAGCATGTGGCTATGTGGGAGAAAGGGACCGCAAAACACCTAGGTTCTGTTAGGAAGAATAGCGTGGGGAAGGAATGCCAGGTAAGCAATCAATAGAGGCTGCCTGGGTGAGGGCAGGGGAGCTGTTTAATCCATTTATTTTGCACAGTTTGGACTTTATGAGCATGTATTAATTGTATAATAATTGTTATTTTATTTTATATCTATACAATCTTGTATTTATTCCACCAGCGTTTAATGAAAACCCACTATGTGTTAGACACAGTGAAAGGCACTGAATACACAAACTCTGAAGGAAAATTAGAGCAAAGTATTATACAAAAGTCACTGCCTTCTTATTGACCATAGAAACATTATAAATGTCTAAACATATTAAGAGTCTTTAATTTCTATAAAGAAGTTTGATATTCAACTTTATTATACTAAAACCATATTAAACTATTGAAAAATTAATCTATTTTCTTGATTTTTGCTAGGAGTTACAAAGTAAATTTCTCGGATTAAATATATTCATGATCTCTCAGAAGACAATATAGTTATTATTTCAGTTAGTCTGGTTAAGAGAATGGGATTTGAAATCAAAAAGAAAAGTATTTGATTTCCTCTCTGTGATTTATAATCTGTAGCCTTGGGCAAATAACTTAATGTGTTCAAGTCTTCATTATTAAAAAGTTGAAAGTGATTCTCAAATTAGAAAGAAGAGTACAGAATACATGAAAGGGATGTGAGTTTCTCTTTTGTCTTAGGGAACAAATTATTCCCTACCTGTAAAGATTCAGAAACATATGTGCTATATTACACTACTTTAGGTTTAGTTACTGTTTTCATATTTCAAAGAACTGGAAAAATATAGTTCTTCCATAAATACAATGAAATTAAAAAGAAAGTCATGATGACTTCTTTTTAACAAATTGAGCAAAATGTCCTCTTATTGCCTCTGAACTAGTTTTTGTTTGGAATGATGGAGAGAATAATATACTTCCTAGAGGGTTGTGAAGTTTGATTATGAAGTTATGTGGCTATTTTGAAAATGATCAGTCTAGTTCTATTTATTTATACAATTATATATAATCTTGGTTTTTAACTACTTAAAATGGAACCAGAGCCCATTATCTTAATATCGCTTTAAGATTCATGCTAAGAAAACTGGAAAGTTGGGGAACTGTTTGGGTACTTCTAAGAAATACCAGAAGTTGCAGAGATGAAGTGGCCTTTAGAGTTTAGGATGTAATGTAAGAATTCAGATCGACCCCCATACTGTGGTAAGATCTTAGAAAAGTCATTCATCATTTACCTTTGCTCCCTTTAAGTTTTCTTGTTACAATGCAAGAAAGAATTAAATCTATTGCTACATAAAAAATACTCTAAAATGTAGTGGCTTAACACAACGATCTTTTAATTTGCTCAGAATTTCTCTGGGATCATAATTTGGGCTGAGCTCAGTTAGACGGATTTTCTGCTAGTTTTGTCCAGGGTCATCCGTGTGGTGACAGTCAGCTTGTGGAGATTCGCTGAGAGCTGATTGATCAGGGACGCCTAGGCTAGGGTACTCATCTCTGTTTCTTATCCTCCAATAGGCTAGCTCAGGCTCCCTCCCACGGCACTCCACAGAGGAAGAGAGGGCAAGCCCAGTGTTCAAGCACTTTTTAACTCTGTTTGTATCATGTCTCCTAACGTTCCATTGGTCAGAGCAAGTCACATGGCCACATCAAACACCAGTGTGGGAGTGTCTACACAAGAGGCTGGACCTAGGAAAGCCTGACTGAGTGGACCCATTGTTGTAACAGCCTACACTGGGACATACGTCAATCAGCAAATGTGAAGAATCACATTGTAAAATTTAAAAGACCAAGTGAGTTACAGTCATAAAGCTTTGTTGTTATTGAATGTATTTAAAACTGCAAGATACTTGGGGAAAAGAGTCATTTGTGAACTCAGAATGAAGTTGACCACAATATCAAAATTTGCATTATTTGAACATCTGCTTGGCTAGAAAATGCCCTCCCCAGATGAGAGGCGATGTGAATAGTCCCACTCTGTACCCAGCCTCATCTTAACCACCCCCCTTGGGAGGCTTTCTGCTCCCTATCCCTGCCTTTCTTTCATTGCATCCAGAATTGATTACCTCCATACACTCAACACTTTCTGTAAATTTTAATTATACAAACATTTGTTTGTTGTCCTTCTCCCCTAGAACAGCATGCAGAAAGCTCTGCGATGACAGGAATCATACCTATTTCAGGTCCCAGTCTCTACCCGGCATCTAGCACAGGACTTGGCACGTAATATAGGAGTCTAATAAATATTTGTTGACCAGTTAATGAAATGAGAAGCTACAGTTATGCAACAAGTACCTCCTGACGTAGCTTCCCAGCACCAGGCATCTTCTGTTCTGAAAATACAGTGAACTTTCCTGTCCCTTAATGGATGATTCATTGTGTCAATAATTTGCCAGAGGAGGGCAGTAGCTCCTCGCTCCGGACTCTTCCCCATACCCATCTTCTGCTCATCAGTTCTTCCCGGAACTGGGGCAGAACCAAATCCCACGGGTTCTACCAGAGCTCTACCTGTGGAATCCCACCCTTCCTTCTACTACTGCCTGAGGGGTCTTTGTCACTTCTCGCTAGGACTTCCTTCTACCTGGGCCCCTTGCCAACAGCGTCACCCAATCCCACCTCACCTTCCCCTCAGCTGTCAGAAATAACCTCATCAGAACATTTGAAAAATTAATTCTAGATCAAAGACCTCTCCTGTTTCCCAAAAATTAGAGATAAGATCAAAGCCCAAACTTTCTGGCATAAAATTCAAGGCATTTCACAATCTTCCCCGAGGTCCCTCCCCACTTCTCTCTCACCGCCAGCCCCCTTCCCCGCACACAGCCTCTGCCCCGACCACAGAGAATGTCCCAGTGTTGAATGCAATGTGCCTGCCCTGCCAGAAAGCCATCATTTGGTGCCAGCTGTCTTCTCTACCTGGCCCTGTCTTCACCTCCTTCTCCTTACCTGGCAATCTGCCTCCTTCTCATCACTCAGACCTCGCTTGAAATCACATTCTCAGCAAGCTGTCCGTTCTCCTATCCCTATTAAGATCCTCACACACTGTGTTGTAAGTCTGTGGTCACAGTTTCCGCTGCTTTTGTTTCCAGCAAGCAAGAAGATTTGTTAGAAGAGATGACTGAAGGAAAGAGGAAAGGAAGAAATTAGAAGTGAAAGAAAATTAAGAGTGTCCCACAGTTGGTGCCCCATCCCTGACTTCTTCCTTCCTGTTGCCTCGCTGTTGCACTAACTTGCGATGAAAGGCCCTTTGTGGGGAATATCTGTTGCATTTGTCTGCCTGACATCCCTTCCCTCTTCTGGAAACAGCACTCTTTTTCTCCATGGGAAAACCCGCTCTGTGCAGTTTGAGTGGGTTTGATCATAATCACCTCCGAAAGGATTCCATGCCCTTGGGCATAATGAGTGGTTCAGGACTGGGCACATGACCTAACTGAGACCATTAAAAATCCTTCTTGAGACTTTTCTGCCAAAGAGATTTGGGAAGATGCTCTCTTTCCTGAGAATGCTAAGCTGGTAAAATGTAAGTCTCAGCTGTTAGTCATTATTATGATCTTCATTGGAGAAGGCCTGTTTGAGAAAAAGGGAATGTGCCTTGATGACATCATTTCACCTCCTGGATCACGCTGTACCCGAAGCCAGTTATTTTAGATGAATCGATAAATTGTCTTTTCATTTATTCTAGTTATTTTTGGGCTTTTGCCAATTATATGTGAAAGGGTCCCTAACAAATATACTTGAAAAACAAATGCTTTATTATGATCTCAACTTTACTCAGAAAAAGGTGTGGCTACACATGAAAAGTAAGGCCCCGCTCTCCCAGCGTGGGGTACAATTGAAGCAAAATCTTTGGGCAAAGAAACTATGGGTCTCTAGCCCTTCTTGAGTCAGTTTCTCAGAAGAGAAAGGAGCTTTATTCTTATCTACAAATGTGGCAAGAAAGCTACCAGAAATCAGGCAAACCCATTTCCAAATGTAAATACCAACATTTACATTCCTTTGCCCAAGATAACGTGTTTTTGGCTTAGTTATTTTTCACATTATTACTAGAGATGCTATCTGCATAGCCTGCTTAAAGGGCTAGATTAAGAAACCTGGTGCTCATTTTCCAAGTACTAAAGCCAAGGGAAATTCTTCTTTTTTTTCACTCTTAATGATTTCAGTGAACCATCAAGTTCATATTTATTAATGCTCAGAAAAACCTGAAATGGACACTTACTCATAGACCCTTCTGCTAAAGCCCATCTCCAATACAAAAAGCT
Organism: Glossophaga mutica; assembly: GCA_039655065.1. NCBI lineage: Eukaryota > Metazoa > Chordata > Mammalia > Chiroptera > Phyllostomidae > Glossophaga > Glossophaga mutica. Next base: position 13,957,253 of record CM077304.1, on the reverse strand, counting down.
GTTTCTTGGCTACTAAATAGAAATAACATGAAACTTGAGAAAGGCCTCACACAGTTTGGGGTGCCAATGGTGTTTAAGGAAGACAAAAAGAGAGAAGTTTAAGAAATGATGGCATTTTAAGATTTCTCTAGATCCAGGACTTCAAAGTGGAGAGAATTCCTCTGTTTAGAGGTTTTTAGAGGAAAGCAAATTTATGGGCCATTTTTGGAAAGAGAAACTGTAACAGAGGTGGGGTTGACAAGAACCAACTAGTACCAAAAAATCTGCTTTTAAACTATTCTTAGCAGTTCAAAAAAAGGCAGTGAACTCCTGGGCAATGTTGAAAAAGGAGCATGGCTGGAATGTCTGCAAGAATAAAATCAATTAAACCATCTAATTTCAGAACAACTTACCTGACCAGGTCTACAAGAGATGGTCGTTAGAAAGGTGTACCCAGGAGGCCTGGAGAAGGAACAAGCTTTATGGTGTGTGCTTATGTACCTTTCTTTCTTTTACTCTGTAGCACCTTGAGATCATTGCCAGGTCCAAGTAAATAGAAGATTTATTGTTTCTTTCCTTTGCTTACTCATTTGAGATGTATTTACTGAGCAGCTACTATGCCAAGTAGCCAAGCAGCTACTTGGCTAATCACTATGCCAGGCAGTGATTAGCAGTCTGTATGACTCAGGAGGGAACAGAGTAGGACTCTGCCCCCACTGTTCACTCCTCACCCTCTCTAGCCTGGACCATTCAACAAATATTTACAATAAAGGCTTCTTTTGTGCCAGACACTGGACTACCATAGAACCAGTCACTCCCCACGGCAGTAATGATGGCAATTAGACAGGATTTGATTCCTAAAGAAATCTAATAGGACCCAAAATGACAATGTTGCCAAATAAGCTAAAATATAGCAAGAGCATTCAAGTCAAGTCATACGTGGCAGCCAACCAAAGTCTGCATCACAACAATGGGTCCGGAGAGGCCAGCTGTGGCCACCAGTTGTTCTCTTTCTGCAAAGCTGCACCACCGCCATGCACACTGAACACTTTGGAATCACAGTACTCGAAATGGAGCATTGGCCAGGCTTCTAACACCCTGCCGGTCGCATAGAATAGTCTTGCTATGTGACTACCCAAAGGTGGAGCCCCCGAGGGGTCTCATTGAGACAAGGTGCAAATCATCAATCTTATCGGCAAACTATGTTGACAAGCTGATAGAAACCGTCCTGAAACTCACCTTGGATCCGTGATTACAAAACCACACTATTAGTGAGCACATTTCATATCTTGACCGTCGTCCAGGGCTGAGCAGGTTCATCTCTCACTTCAGCCACTCATCTCTAGCCAATTCCAGGCCCACAGGAGTTAACCCTGAGCGCCCCTACCCCCAAACCATTCACCACATGGCAGCCAGTGCATTCTTTAAAAACTAAAACAAAATTTAGCATTAAAAAAAAAACAGAAAATAGGAAATGTTGGTGAGTGTGTGAAGAGATCCTGGTGCACTGTTGATGAGAAGTAAGATGGTGCAACTTCTGTGAAAAACAGTATGAAAGTTCCTCGAAAAATAAAAATAGAAATACCTTACCATCAGCAACCCCACTTCCAGCGTGCATCTGAAAGAATGGAAAGCAAAGTCCTGAAGAGGTATTTTCACACTCATGTCCACAGCAGCATTATTCACAGTAGCCAAGAGGTGGGAGCAACGCAAATGTCCATCGACAAATGAATGGATAAACAAAATACGTTATACTCATAAAATGGAATATCATTCAGCTTTCAAGAGAAAGGAAACAGAGCAATAAAGAACCAATACACAGATCTACCCCCAGATTTTTCCGTGAGCCTATACATTCCTTTTTAACTTAACCCAGTCTGAGTTTTGTTTGCTTTGTATCCAAAAGACTCCTAAGCCAGAACTGTAAGTGCATTGCAACCCCGTGAGGCAATTTTTTCCTGTTTTGTTTTTGATTGAGGTAAAATTTATATACAGTGAAATGTACAGATCAATACAATTGTCCAGTTCAATAGGCCTATGAGGTAATGTTTTACTTAGGACATTTTGAGTTGCAAATAACAGTAATCTAATTGAAGTGGCTTAAGGGGAAAAAGGAGGGGAGGAAACCATTGTAACAATACAGATATAGCTCATAGAACTTGAGGTCTCTACTGCTGCATAACAAACCACCACAAACTCAGCAGCTTATAACAACACCCATTGATTAGCTCCCAGCTCAAGACTCAAACCCAGGTATCAGCCAGGCTGAGTCCCCATCTGGAGGATCCATGGAAAAATCTGCTTCCCAACTTATTTGTGTTAGAAAATCTAGGTCCTTTCTGTTGTAGGTCTGAGGTCCCCATTCCTTTCCTCTGTGTGACTTCTGGACGTCACCTGCAGTTTCTTGCCATGTGGCCTTATTGCAGTTCATAACAGTAGTTCTCAATGGGAAGGGGAGTGATTTTGCCTCCCAGGAAACATATAGCAATGTCTTTAGAGTAATTTGGGATTGTTATAATTGAGGACCAGGGATGCTATTGGCATCTTACAGATGGCGGGGTCGGGGCGGAGGGCAAGGCTGCTGCTAAACATCCTGCAATGCTCAGGAAGGCCCCCACAGCAAAGAATTCCCTAGGCTCAAATGTCAAGAGTGCCAAGGCTGAGAAACCTGGATACGCACTAATGAAGGGGATGCTTAAGGAAAACAAGTGCACTTACCAGAAGGGGCGCCTACACGTTGGCAGAAACCACAGATTCCACAGTGCCTGACTCAGACTGTTTTCTGTACTTTTTATCTTCCTTTCTGTTGTTGTTATTTCCTTGACTTATTTTCCCTCTCTACTTCTAACTCCAATGTTTTCACACACACCTTCTTAGAAATAAGCCTTCCTCCACCTGCCCCATGAAGAGGAGTTACCAGAATCTCTCCCATAACCTGAAGCCCTCTCAGGGTTCCATGTCCCCCGTGATGCCTTGAATACTGAGGGGTGGAGGGGTGGCTTTCTCTCCATCCACACTCCCGGCCACACTCACCTGCCGTTCTGAACACATCACAAACATAAGAAGGCATGTGACGGTAAATGGATGCTGCATTTGTTGGATTTAAACACTTAGCCCTGGGCACCTAGATGATCCCATCTACTATTTTTTGGCCCAACTTTCTCCTCTAAATATCAAGAATAATACCCAATTCGTGCCACAGCTGTTCTCCCTTCTTTTCTTCCTCCTGTTTGTGTGTCCTCTCGCCGTGACTTTACCCTGGCTCCAACTCTTCTTGTTTGTTCCCTCCTCTTTTTAAAATACAGATTGCATTCATATGGCTCAAAATTCTACAGGTACCAGAGAATGTGTGCAGTAAAGTGACTGCCGCCTCTGTCTCCAGCTCCCTAACCCCTCACCAGAGGCAACTACCGTCACTAATTTCTTTGAAAATCCTTTCGGAGATACTATTTACAAGCAAGCACATACATAGATTCTTCTTTTTTCCCCCTTCTTAAAAAAATGGTAGAATTTAATGCACATGGCTTTGCACCTTACTCTGGCTTACCGTACTTAAAAATTATTGGCAGATATGGGTTTTAGGAGGTAATGGGAATTAAATGAGGTCATAAGGGTAGGGTCCTAGTATGATGGGATGGGTGGATGTGTAAGAGGAAGTGAAAGCTCCGTATGTCTGTCCTTGCATGCACATGCAGGAGAGGCCATGGGAGGACACCGCAAGAAGGTAGCCATCCGCAAGCAAGGAAGAGGGTTCCCACCGGAACCAACCAGGCTGACACCCTGATCTCAGACTTCCAGCCTCCAGAGCTGGAAGAAAATAAATTTCCGTTGTTGAAGCCACTCAGTCTGTGATACTAGTAAAGCTTGCTATACTAGCAAGCTTTTTTTACTTGCTATACTAGTAAAGCTTGCAATATCCTAAGTGTTTTACACATAGTCACTTATTTAGTCCTCATAAACAGCCTAGGAAGTCAGTGCTACCATTATCACCCCTGTTCTTCAGATGAGGAAAATTGAAGCACAGAGATATTAAGAAGCTCACCTAAAAACGTAGTCAATCCATGCTGACTCAGGATCTGAGTCGAGGCTGGCACCCACTTCTGCTTACCACTGACTGGGCACTTACTGTGTGCATTTACCAGCATTATCTTACTGGGTTTCTAAAACTCTATGGCTTGGGTATGATAATTATTCCCATTTTCCAGTTGAGGAAACTGAGATTCAGAGATGTTAAGAAACTGGCCAAATCGACCTACTAGAAAGGCAAAGCTGACTTCAATCAATTGAAATCAGAGCCACTCCCTTAAACACAAAGTAAATGCCAGGGGAATGTTTTACATTCTGTCTCCTCTCTATAGCCATCACAGAGAAATTGATGTGATTCTAAGAAATTTCCTTGCTACATTTAACGTTAGAACAATGCACTCAGCTATTACCCATAAACTGCTTTACAACGTAGTTTATAGTCCTGGTGTTCCTACAGATAGTTTTTATTGGAAAAAATAATGCAAGGTGGGATCAGATAACTTCAAATGGTCCGGCTGAACGGTAAAACAGTGTCCCAGAAGGAAGAGTTGACGTTTCCACAGTTTCACGCGGTCGAAGGCTTGCTCCTCACCTCTTCGGTGAGGCCCGCCCCATGTCCACTTAAAGCCGCACCCCTTTACCACTGGCCCATCCTCCCGATCACTCTCCAACCTCCTTAATCCTGCCCAGCGCTTTTCTTTTATATCTCTTCCACTCTCTAACTCATCGGACATTTTACCTGTTTGTTATTTGGGGTTGTCGTCTATCTTCCTTGCTAGAATTTGTTTCTTGTGGGCAGGGACTTAAAAAAAAAATCATTTCGTCCCCTGCTGTGTCCTCCAGCACCAGGAGGCCGGGCCCCAGGCAGGTGCTCAGTAGGTAGTTCTTGAATGTTTTTTCCAAGACTTATTTGTTTTGTTGTAAGTTAAAATGTTCATCCCAAAACAAAGTTTGGAGGAAATAGAGGCAAAATTATTTCTTTTTCTTTGGATTTTTTTTTTTTTTTGAGTAATCTACTGTTTCAAAATTCGGAAGCTGTATAAGGTTGGACCACGAAAAACTGACTCTCCATCCTGTTTCCTAGACCATCTTATTGTTCTTTCCATGGAGACAGCCAGTGTTATCAGTGTCTTCTGTAAATATATGTATCCCATCCTTTTTTACATTAATATTATGGTATTTTCGTATATACACACTGTAATACATATGGGGTTTTTCATTTTACTCAACAACACAGGACAATTAAGCAGGAATTGAATGCTTTCCAAAATGTTATTCAGAAACTTAATTACGTGTGAACAATCGATGCGCACGTGGGGATACGTCGTCAGGACCCTCGCGCTCAGGCGGTTCTTCCCTGCAGCTTTGAGCAGGCAGAGCTGCCCGTCGCGCGGGCGTTTCAGCCGTCCGTGGCGAGGTGCCACAAAGGGGCTGGGACGAGTTAGCCCACAGGATTCACGGGACACGCGGAGGTGGCCCACCCAGCATTTCTAAGGTTGGGGCACTTCCAGATTGTTTCTGAAGGCGTATATGTCATGTTTACATATAATATTTCGAATGTTTATATATGATGTTATATTAATTAGTCAGGGTTCTCCAGAGAAGCAGAACCAGGAGGATGTGCATGTTCACACAGGCTGGGGCAAAAGTGGGTTTACAACTGTTCATACGGGAAATCATACAATAATGAATAAGTCACAATACAAGAACGAACTGTGTTTCACGGGCTCGCAACCGGAAACTGACTTGGCCCCACCCTGTGAATGTAGACAGAGACTTAAGGAATTGGATCCAGTGGTTATGGGAGGCTGGCAAGTCCAAAGTCAGCAGCGTGGGCCAGCAGCCTGGAGAGCCGGCGGTGCGGCGGAAGTCCGAGGGTTTTACAAAATGACAACAGTTCTGGGGCTCGATGCTGCACAAGAAGGTGAACGTACTTACTTAATGCCCTTGAACCTAAAAATGATTAAGATGGTAAATTTTATGTGTATTTGACTACAATTAAAAATGAACAAATTAAATTTTTTAAGCCAACAAACTTTTATCATCTGTACTTCTGTGGGTCAGAAATGCGGGAGCAGCTTAGCAGGGTGGTTCTGGCTCTAGGTGTCCCAAGGCCACAGTCAGACAGTGGCCGGGGCCTCGGCCATCTGAGGCCCAAGTCCATGCGAAGGCCTCACTGGGGCCGAGGGGTCTGCTTCCAAGGTGGCTGCTCACGTGGCTGCGGGCTGGAAGCCTGAATTTCTCACCACGTGGACCTCACCGCTGGGCTGCTTGCGCGTTCTCGTAACACAGCAACCGGCATTCTTCAGCAAGCTATCCTCGACGCACACTCAGGGTGCCTCTACCTACCACTTAGCTGTTGCACGTGATGCTGCTCTGAGTGCCGTGTGGAGCCTCGGCGCTGTATCAGCGGTTCACTGGCAGCAACTGAAGGCTTCGTTGGAGAATTTAGACCTTGGGCTCTAAGAGTTGTGGTTATGTCAGGGGGGAAGGGGCGTTGGATGTGCAGGCAGAAGATGCTGGTTGTGGTCCTCACTCTGCCAGGATTCGCTACATGGCCTTGGGTGAGTCTCTGGGTCTCTCTCTGGATCTTGTCAAGGTCTGAAAGACTCAAATGAAATAATAATAATGGAAGGGCGGGAAAGACAAATAAAGAGGAAAGCTCTTGGTATGAGGGAGACCTGGAAAATTATAAGTGCTCAGTAAATATCTGAGGAATAAATAAATTCGAGAACCCCCTGATTCATTGTTTAAGTCTTCTTTGTGAGACCATCATTAACTTGTGATAATTATGAGGTTCCATCTTCCTCCTTTTATTACTCTGCATGTAAAGATTCCTCAGGAGAGCGTTTTCAGACAGCACACATTTTTTTTAAATATAGAGTTTAGTTTCAGGGGCATCTGTCCACAGGGCCCCTGGGTCCGGAAGCTCAGAGCTGAAAGCTCTATTCCCAGACTGGTTGGTCTTGGTTGATCCTTAGTCCTCAGCATTCTTTCAGGCTAATCTGATCCCTCCGAAGCTGACCGATCTACAGCATCATTGACACTAATTCCTCATTTGCTTGATGCAGGAAAAGGACTCAATTCCCCACTTATAGCTGTGCCCTCATTATAAATGCAAAGCTTCTTCCTGGAAGAATCCACAAAAACCTAACAGTAATTGCCTCTAGATAGGGAGATTTGGGGCTTGGAGTGAGGTGGGAGAGAGCCTTATTTTTTAGTGTAAACTCTCTTGTGTTTTAGGAGGAAAAACAATTTTATGTTGTGCATATTTTACTCTAAAAATAAAGACACTATTCTTGAAGCAAGAATAAGTACTAACCATGTGCTCAGCCAACTATGAGTCACCAGGGAAAATAGAGATTAAAATGGCAGAGGAAGCAGTTCCTGAATCAGAAGGCCAGGCCAGCCCCAAGAAAACGACAAACTGGATGAGACTGCCTTACAGACAGCAGTGTGTAGGGTCTGTCTCTGGCGTGGGAGCCGGATAAAACTGGGAGCAAATTCTAGTTTGGCCACTTATTGCAGAGGAAACTTATTTACCTTTCATTCACCTTTATTTCTGTTTCCTCATTTGCAACCTGGGGATAATAATGGCCATCTGTTATCACTAATGGGAGAGTATTTGGAGTTTTTCTCAGGCGACCTTGAAGAACACAGCTCCCGAGGGGAGGCAGAAGCTATCCCTTTGTTGAGTGTACCCTGTATGCCAATTATGTGAAGTGTTTAATCTTCATAGCTATTGTGCCGTGTAGATATGAAATACTCCTCGTTTTATAGAGAAAGTGGAGGCTCAGAGAAGTTCAGCAACTTGCTCAAAATCACACAGCAGCCCTGGCTGGTGTGGCTCAGTGGATTGAGTGCCAGCCTGCGAACCAGAGTGTTGCCAGTTCAATTCCCAGTCAGTGCACATGCTTGGGCTGCGCGCCAGGTCTCCAGTAGGGGGTGCGTGAGAGGCAACCACACGTTGATGTTTGTCTCCTCGTTCTCCCTCCCTTCCCCTCTATCTAAAAATAAATTAAAAAAACAAAACACACACAGCGAATGTGTGCCACAAGCAGGGTTCGAATTCAGTTCTGTCGCTGACAAAGCTTGGTTCTTCGCTCTACTTACCTGAGATTTCGGGTGCCAGGGCAAGCACCGTGGGAACTTTCTGAGGGAGGAGGCAATGCCGCCGGTAAGGCACCAGGAGGAGCAGCCCTGCCGCGGGCAGTTTTGATGTCCACCTTTCCAGCTATCGCAAAACCAGCGTTCATTTTATTTTCTCTTGCCTGACATGCTTAGTTCATTGCGTTGGATGAATAGACCACAGATAGTCCTACACATGGGTGACCCAGTGTCATGACCACCTTTAAAATGGAACATGGGGTGTGTGTGGGACTGAAGCCAAAAAAGTTCTAATAATAGAGAAATTAGAATTAGGGAAATTGCTTTAAAATCTAAGCCCTAGTCAACTCAAATAACCAGAACGTTTCTCAGTGTATAATTGGTGATTGATGTCACGTGATTGGTCGTTCACATTCATTCTTTTAGGCACTGAGCCAGGTGCTGGGGACACAAAAGGTGAACCAGACACACACCTGCCTGTATAAGCAGGGAAAATGTTGTTGGTGTCAAAGGGTAGCTGGGGGGGGGGGTTTACCTCTCTGCTCTCCCCCACCTCCCAGCCACCTCCAGCCTTTAAGATGAATAGTTCGCATTTTCTCAAGCTCATGGTTCACCCTGAGCAAGCCAGCTTCACCCTGCACCGTCTCTGCCCCCAAAGCCCCCTGGAAGAGACCTTCTGGAGCTGCACCAAAGGGTGTCGATGGTACAGCCTGAGTGCAACGATTATGGGAGCATTGGGTCTGGTGAGCTCAGCCCTGGAAGATGAGTAGAGGTAAGTCAGCCAAAGAAGGGTGGTGGCAGGCAGCTGAGCCAGCTTCTTAATCTCAGGGCCCCAAGGTGACCTGGCCTCACGATGCAGCCGGCTCTGGGGAGAGCAGTGAGAGACACAGGTTACTGAAGGGCCTCCTCCTGCGGTGTGCTGAGGAATCTGTCTCCTCTCTTCCAAATCCCTGTGAGTGTCCGTGGTGGCAGAAGTTTTGTTTTATTCTCCTCTGAAGCCCTAGCTCCCATCACAGTGACAGTGACAAATGTGTATGCTGTATGCAGGCAGGGTTTTGGGAGCCACGAGAGGCAGAAATGTCACAGACCTCACTGGCTGCCACACGGAGGCAGGATGTGAAGGGAACCAGACTGAAGGTGGCCCTGACCAGTGTGGCTCAGTTGATTGGGTGTCGTCCTGCAAAATGAAAGGTCACTGGTTCGATTCCCGGGCAGGGCACACCTGGGTTGTGGGTTTGGTCCCCGGTCGGGGTATGTACGAGAGGCACCTCGATCGATGCTTCTCTCCCTCTCTTTCTCCCTCCCTTTCCCTCTTTCTAAACATAAATACATAAAACCTTTTTTAAAAAGGAAAAAAAAAAAGACTGAAGGTCAAGAAGAGACTAGAGCCTAGTGCCATAATTGGGGTGGTGATGGTGGTATTTGAGTATCAGGCTATGTGATCCTTGGCAGTTAACCCACTGAGGGTCAGGATTTTATTTGTAAAATAGGAATAATAATACTAATAATAATAATCCCTACTATATAGGGTTCTTGTGCAGATAACAGGAAATGGTGTGAATAACATTCTCAGCAGGACGCCAGGCTCATTTGAAGTGCCTCAGAAACTGTTGGTATATGATGGGATGTCTCAGGTAAGCACATGACTCTCAGCTACTTTTGCCTGCATATTAAAAAAAAATGGAAAAGGCATCATTTTAGTTAAATGTGTGCTTTAAATAGAAAAAAAGAAAGGACAACCCCAATTGGAATTTTGCTGACAAAATAGCAATTTTAGCATAAGTTGAACAGCATGTTTAAAAAAAAAAAGTTTTCTGAGACAATCATTCCAACTGAACAAAGAAAATGTGGACCTGGCTCACAGAGGGAGGGAACTTTGCTTGGCCTTCAAAAGTTCCTGGCTTAGTTATATTAGTGACTATAATAGACGGCAAACACCTGGATGAAGGTCGTTATTAAGATTCACTTTGGCTTTGCAGTGTCTGTTTTTAAAAGGCTTTGGTTCAGTTTTTATTTGTTTTCTCTATTTAAGCAAATAAACACGCAGTATTTTTCAGGAGCATTTTGACTCTGGTTTGGCTCCCAAGAAAAGCAGGAAATAAGCTTGCCCACAAACCCAGATAAAAACAAAGGGCCTGCGCCACTAGCACACATCTGGTGACCAGACAAGTCCGCTAAACCTCAGCTGGGATGGGAATTCCTCAAGAGCAGGAAACTTGTGTTAGATACCCTGTAACCCTAGAACAAAGCCGGATCTGGGCTGGATGCGTAACATATGTTAATTCATTGAAAGAAAAAGGAAAAAAAAACAAAGCACTGCACCGGTAGAGAACAGCTCCCCCCCCCCCCATCCTGCCACCCCCCTCCCGCCCACTATGATACAGTTTTGGTGTTAAAAAATCACACTCAGGTGGTATGGAACTTCCATTCATAACCACTGGGAGTACAGATGGGGACCGCCATTCTGGAAAAGCCATTTGGCAGTGTGCAAGGAGAGCCTTAAAGCTCCAGACACAACGATGTTCATGGCAACCTTATTCGCAATATTCTAAAATGAGAAACAAACTAAATGTCTAACAAGGAGGACCAGGTAAGTGTAGCACAGTAGCTCTCCTGGAAGGATTATTATATTGATAGCTTTAACAATTAACGTTTCCCCCCTTCTTTCTTTCTTTCCTTCAAAATTGAATGCCTGCAATGTCCCCGGCACTGCTCTAGGCTTTTGGGATACGCCAAAGGGGGACAAAAGGCAAAAGTACTATTCTGGTGAGGTTCACATTCTGGGAGGAGAGACGTGGGAGCAGGAGACAGAATACAGGGCGAGTTAGAAGGCTGTCGGTGCTATATAAAACCAAAGAGGAAGGTAGGAGGTGGGGGTCTAGGTGAGGGTGGGTAAGAGCAGGCTCCTGTTTAAAATAGGATGGTCTGTGTTAAGTCTCATTCATTAGCAAAGCCTGAGGTGGGGGTGCAAGCCCGGCAGTTATCTGGGTGGAAGATGCCAGTAGACCGCTCCCTTTCCCCATCCAAAACTGGAGCGTTCCTATGAACCCTTTTGTAAGCAATCACCATTAATTGATACGGGAAAAAATTTCGAGCATTCCTACACCCCCCCCCCCATCACACTAACATAATAGTAAAATGAGGAATGCACACAATAAATGGAGGTAAAGCACAGATGCTTACAAACTGTTCCAAGCAAGTGGCGGCAGGTTGAGGGAAGGAGCTCGGCGAGGCCGCTGTGGGATGCTCGGGGTGCGCTCTGCCTCTGCAACGCTCACTGTGAAGCAAGTGCCGCACGCTATTTTTTTCGTACACGTGAAAATCATCTTTGGATTTATTTCAGTTAGTGAAAACATACACTAAGGTAAGTCTTTGGTAAAAGCGAAGTGGCTTAACAGCAACTATCGAAAAGAGGGAGATACCTGTATTAAATGAAAAACCGGGCGTAAACTATGCATTGAGGGGGGAAAACTGGAAAAAATAGACACAGCGACAGTAATTTGCAGGATAAGATTTTGAATGATGCTTTTTATTTTCTTCCACTATACATTTTCTTACTTATCGCTGGTGAACGTGTTTTAATATTTTTTTTAAAAAAGTCAAATGAGCTTAAACGAAAAGAGAGCTGGGACCCGGGAGTCCCAAAACCCGCCCCGTCCCGCCGCTCCCCTCTTCCCCGCCCCCTCCCCCGCACTTCACCTCCCGCCCCGCCCACCGCCACTCGCCCCGCCCACCGCCGCACGCCCCGCCCACAGCAGCAGCCAGCAGGGGGCGCGCGGCCTCCGCTCCGAGTCCCGGCCCCTGAGGCCTAGCTAGGCGTCGCAACGCATGGGTTCTGCGAAGAGTAAGGAGGTGCGGACCGCAGCACCGCCTGAATTCGAGGCCAAAGGCCACAGGGATCGGGGCCAGGGTTTGTCAGGTACGACCGAGGGTGAAGGCCCGGCGCTGTAGTAAGCCTCGGGCGCCCTCCAGGCGGCCCGCGCCGACCCGCCGTGGTGGGTACAGCACCCCGGGGCCGTCGCCCTTGCTGCACTTGGCCGTCGTCGTGGGCCAGACATGCGCCCCGAGCCCCCCAGAGAGTCCGCGAACGGACCAGGTCTGCTCTGGGCCCCGGGGATGCCCCGCTGGTGGAGAAAAGCGACCCCCCTCAGTTTACCCAAAGAGGCGGAGGCTGGCGCTGGTCGAGGGGCTGGCCAGGTAGCTCGTGGACAGGTAGGAGGTGGACGGCGGGATGTGTCGGGCCGCCCCTGCCCGAAGATGGCGCAGAAACCCCGGGGGAAGTACTGGTCTGTGTTTGCCCACGGGCTGCTGAGGGCTGCCATGCCTCGCAAATATTACAGAGGAAGGAACCACACACCTGAGTACGCGCGGGAAATTCAATCTTTACCTCTCAAAAAGCCAGCAATCCGAGCTGGGGGTGACAACCTCCAAATCAAGGGAGGTTAAGCGCCCAAGGGAACTTGAGGCCTGTTGAACTGGAGATGCTGACTGGGTGGGTCCTCGGTGGGGCCCGTGTACCCCCTGGTGTACACCACCCTCCTACGCCGTCAGGAAAGTTACCAGGCAAATCCCTTTCCCCGCCCCTTTGAATCTTAGGCACATTTCCTACACCTCGATCCCACTGTATCCTTTCAATTAACCGTCGAAATGAGAAAGGTGCTTATATATACTTTCCCCTCTTTGCAGATAATGGCTAACGGTTACTAACCTCTGTTTTTAGCACTTTACATAGATAACATTCCTCTCACCAACGACACTAAGAGAGGTTTATCGTAACCCCCATTTTATAGATGGAGAAACTGAGGCACAGAGAGGTTAGGAAACTTGTCCACAGTCCCACAACTATTGAGTGGCAGAGCTGGGATACAAGCAGAGGCGGTTTGACTCCAAAGCCCAGATCATAGCAATTATACTGCCCTCCTCACCCCTTGTTTTTTTTTTTTGTTTTTTTTTTTTTTTTTAATGGCTGTGAAAAGAAACCCAGAAAAGTAACTTGCCCAGTTGATGGAATTGTGAAATGCTGCAGGATGTTTCTTCTGAAGGCTTACCATTCAGTTGCAAGGCAGAGTAGTGGGAAGGGTTAAGAGGAATGGTAGAAACAGCCAAGTAGGAAGGGCATGTCTCTTGGAAGAGCTAGGGTTTGGCAGGGGTGTCTGAAAGAGGGGCGAATGCCCTTTGCAGGGGGAGCAGCAGATGAAACCATCCTGGAGAGAGTGAGGGTTTACATCCTGCTGGAGTTGAGGACTTGAGTTGGGCAAAGGGGAGAATGGGAGAGAAGTTGGATAGGGGCAGTTCCTGCTCTAGGTAAGCAGCTAATTTGTGGCCATCACCTAAGTTTCTCTTGTGAAACAGAAAACCACAGGCCCCCAAACAGCATCCCTCACAGTGCAAGCCCATGATGCAGATGGTGGTCAAATGGCACCAGGTGTTGGACTGGTGGAGTCCGACTGGACCCCCACTCGGCAACCTCAGTACTTGAGTTCTGGCCAAGAGAGAATTCAGAGCCTAGACTCAAACTATAAGAGAAAGTTTATTTAGAAAGTCACAGAGGTAGAAGAAGTGAGTCGTAGAAGAAGTGGGCTCAGGAAACAAGCTACAGAGGGAACGGAGGGCCCTTGGAGTTTAGGAGAAAGAGAGAGACAAGGAAAATACTCTTGGGGAAAGTGGGTGGAGAGAAGCGCACTGGGTCCTCCGGTTGAGGTTTTTTATCTGGAAGTCTCAGGGGCCGATCCCAGTAGAATATTATTCATCAGCTCTCCAGGTGCGTCCTTCCAATGTTGTGGTCTCCACTGACTGGTTGGCACCGGGGCAGGAGGACATTCATTAATACAGCTGGTCCTGATGCCGGCCATGGCATCACTTACCTGTTTTTGCTGCCTTTACTGGGCCTGGAGCTGAAACACAACTGAGGCCTAGGTGTATTCCATGTGCATAAGAACCTCATCATCCTGGGGGCCTAATGCCTATTCTCCAACCCCTTTGTTTGTTCCTCCTCTGAGGGGGTCTAACCTGCAAGACTAGCAACAGCCAGGGGAGAGAGGTCAAGGGAGGGTCTGAACTGCATGATTAGCAATATGAAAGGTCAGGGAGTATAAACCGAAGGACCTCGAAGAAAGGTTACCCTGGGGCAAACTCCTTGTTTTCCTGTTTTGCCTGTTGCTAGGCACCCAGGGCTTTCCTTCCTGACCTTCCGTACCTGGCCTATTGTCCTGGAGCTCCTCATGCCGGTTCTAACTGCCTACCGCAGAAACAAACCTGATTTAATACCTGATCTAATTGCAGTTTCAAGCTTCCAGAAACGTAATTGACCAGTCTGGAATTTTCTAGCCAAGCACCAGCAAGGTAATCTGTCACATGGGCCCTTTTGTCCACCCCCAACCCATAGAAAGAGGCAGACTGCATGATAAAAAAACATTTCTCATTTATCCCCCTCTCTCCCAAAGAAAAGTTGCCCTGGCCTAAAAACAGTTTTTTCTTCTCTTTCCATAATAGGTGCCTTGCCCCACCCTGCTTCCTATAAAATCTTCCTGGTAAGACTCTCTGCCTTTCCCTAAGAGGTGTCCTCCCCTGCCAAAATCCACTTTTTTAACTTCATAGTCCCACCCTTTTTCTGCCTATAAAAACCCTCCATTTTGTACAACTGCTTGGGGTGCACTTCTAGTTGCTAGGTGGGTTGCTGCTCGATTCATGAGTCACTTAATGAAAGCCGATTAGATCTTCAAAAATACGCAGTGGAATTTTGTTTTCTAACACTTCTCATCTTTACAAAGGGAGTGAGTTGGTGTGTCCCAAATTTGCCTTTCATGTACGGTCTTCAGGATTTTTTTTTTACTATCCAGGTACTATCATTTATTTACTATTTACCTTTATATCCACCTTTTAAAATAGTTTTCATTAATTTTTTTTTTTAAGTACAGTTGACATTCAATATGATTTTGTATCACTTTCAGGTGCACAGCGTAGTGGTTAGCCCATCATATACTTTACAGGGTGTTACCCCTGATATTTCCAGTACCCAACTGACACCTGTGCTGTATGCACAGAGACATGCAATCGTCACAATACAGCTTACTATACATCTTTACAAACTGAGCATCCCTATGCAGCCAGCACCCAGCTAAAGAAAGTGACGTTTCCAGTACCGCGGAAGCCCCCCTCACACCTCTTCCTCCCTCCCTACTCCCATCCCAAGGACTACCACTGCTATGGTCTTCTAATAGCATAGAAGTTTCACCTATTCTACATTTATTTTTTGAAATTTTAGCATTGTTTAATGCATTAATCTATGAAAGCACTACTTTGTTCTAGACGTTTTTTCTCTGCACATACATATGTGGGTCCTATTGAAATTTAAAGTGTTCTTTCATGTACCAACTACAAACATTCTAGCACCTGTCTTCCTTGGGTACCCCCAATGATCCGTGCATCCAATTTAGGGTAATGTTGGACTGCACCAGCTCTCAGTCCCCTCCTAACGTAAAACTGCATGGCTAGGTTTCAAGAAACTGATTTCTTAAATGAGCAGCCTGAATCTGATGTGAGCTGTCTCACCATCTGGCCTTGACGAGGGTCTGGATGCAATAGCTCTTCAACCAAGCATTTATTACCTACTGGGCACTGGAGATTCAGCAGCAAATAAGGCACGGGCACAGTCTAGTGGAGAGGAATGACACGGAAAATGCAGCGTCATCCTGTGTAATCACAAAGGTGGGTGGGTGTGAGATAAGAATAGCGGAAGGAGTTAACTTTGGGCACTTAGAGTTTAATTTGTATTTCTGCTATGAGACACCTCCCATTCTATTTTAATTCACTCAAAAACATTTATTTTCCTTGCTGGATTTTTGAGGATCAGGAACGTCTCTTGTTCATTGCTGTATCTCTCACAGCCCCTGGCACGCTGCCTTACAGATAGTTTGGATTCAGTAAATGTATCCACATGGTCCATGTGGCAAAGGGCAGTTTCTCATACGTGAGGAATTTTCCAAAAGCTGATGTTATTAGTGATGACTTTCTTGCCCAGTGAGGCGAGGAGATGGTGTTTCTCAAAGTGTAGACCTCAGATTGCCCACAAGAAAATCAGTTACATAAAGGGTGGGTACAGGTTAAAAGCTCATTCGCCTGGTCTCCACTCCTGAACTACTAAATCAGTCTAAGGATATTGGGCCAGGCATCGCCACTCTTGGTGCCTCAGGTTGTTCTGTTGCAACCAGGGACTGAGAACTCAGCAGTTAGGTGTTTGGGTCGGAGTCAAACCACCTTTTCCTAGGCAGAGGCTCCTGTCCTCAGCCGTGAGGGTAAAGCTTGGGTGGAGGTAACTGTTAAGGTGAGTCAGATGTAATAAAAAGAAATTGAAAGCTGTGGCGTAGAACCAAAGATCATTTGGACTGACATGCTAAGATTTTGCAATCAGAAGTTGATACTACGTGATTTACTAGATGAGTCAAGAGAAAACTTGCCTTCAGCTCATATGAGCCAGATAATTGAAATAAAAGTCTTTGTCCATTTGGATCCTCACACTTGAATGTTCACTTTTTTGTATTAA
The DNA here is from genome assembly GCA_039655065.1 of Glossophaga mutica. NCBI lineage: Eukaryota > Metazoa > Chordata > Mammalia > Chiroptera > Phyllostomidae > Glossophaga > Glossophaga mutica. The sequence continues at coordinate 13,940,599 of CM077304.1, read as the reverse complement.
TGTGTACTGTATATTTAAAGCTTTTAAATTATTAAGTCTTGTTTTTAAAGTGTATTTTGGATTTACAGTTGGATTAAGTCTGTGAAAGAAGGGATTAATCTGTAGGCCTTTTTTTAAAAAAAACTTCACAGTATACCATTATTTCATAAATACTCAGCATCCTGGTTTTTAGCTCTGAGCTTCACTTTCCTGGCAGAAACTAGTCTACACGTGCGCAGCTGTAAATCACTATCACAAATCACCGTTTGGTGGCAAAACCAAACTATTTGTTACCTATTAGAGTAAGTCAGTGATGTTTAACCTTTTTCAGCTCATGGCACACATAAACTAATTTCTAAAATTTTGTGGCACACCAAAAAATACATTTTTTGCTGAGTTGACAAAAAAGTTATAATTTTGATTCATTCACACTAGACAGCTATCGTCGTGTTGGCTGTCGTCTTCATTTCTTCCTTTTTGCCGTTGCCATGCTCCATGAGTTCTTTGATCGTCCCAACCACCCATGTTTTGTTTTGTTTTTTTAATATTTCATTTATTTTTAGAGAGGGGGGAGGGAGGGAGAAAGACAGGGAGAGGAACATCAATGTGTGGTTGCTTCTCATGTACCCCCTACTGGGAACTGGGCCTGCAGCCCAGGCATGTGCCCTGACTGAGAATCGAACCAGTGACCCTTTGGTTCACAGGCTGGCACTCAGCCCACTGAGCTACACCAGCCAGGGCCCCACCACCCATATTTTGATCTCTGCATCCGATAGGTTGGTTATCTGTTTAGTTCATTTTGTTTAGTTCTTTTTCTGGGGTTTTGTTCTGTTCTTTCATTTAGGCCTTATTTCTTTGGCTCCTCAATTTGGCAGCCTCTCTGTGTTTGTTTCTTGTATTGGGTAGAGCTGCTTTGCCTCCCTGTCTTACCGGTGTGGCCTACTGTAGAAAAGGCACCTGTAAATTATTTGGGGCAGAGCCTTAGGTCGGTGCCAGGGCGGGACAACCTGCTTCAACACTTTGTGGCTCTGTGTGGGGGGATGGTTTGGAGAGGGGACAGTGCTTCGGGAGATTTGCCTGGCACCTGCCCTGTTTCCAGTCACTTCACCCACTCCCTGTACACAACTGGTGCCCTTCCAACTGTTGCCCTGGTGGTGAACGCCAGAGTGCGTGAGTCTGCATACGTTCCAAGTCTGCGTGGGCCCTTTAAACCAAGTATCCTGAAAATCTGGCAGTTTCTTCTGCTGCCCCAAACCCCACTGGTTTTTACAACCAGAAGTTATAGGGATTTATCTTACTGCGGCTGGAATCGCTCACTCCCTAGATAGGCTCCCCTCCCTATTTTTATCTGCCATTTGTGAATGTGGGATCATCCACTCTGCCACTGCCTCTCTGCGCCATGCTGTGTCTCCGTGCCTTTCCTCCTGTCTCCGGTCTCTGCCCATGCTACCCGTCTGGATGAATGTGGCTTCTTGAAATCCTCAGTTGTCAGACTTCAGTACAGCTTGATTTTCTGAGGGTTCTGAGTGGTGTTTTGAGATCTAGTTGTAATTCCTTCTATGGTTGTGTGAGGAAGCGAAGCGTGTCTACCTATGCCTCCATCTTGACCAGAAGTCCCTATTTATTGATTTTTTTTTAGAGAGAGGAAGGGAGAGGGAGAGAGAAACATTGATTGGTTGCTTCCTGTATGTGTCTCAATTGGGGGATCGAACCCACAAGCCAGGTAGGTATGTGCTCTGATTGGGAATCAAACCCACAACCCTTTGGTGCATGGGACAATGTTCCAGCCAACTTAGCCACCCCACCAGGTCAAGATTGTGCCTTTTGAATGTATAGGAGAAGTGGCCAGGCCAGGGCAGAAAACCATTTTCCTCGGGTATCAGCACAATGCAGAGAAACCACGTGACTGAGTGAGCAGTGCAATGACTGTTGTCACAAGTATGGTTTCCAAAAAGTTGAAAACATGCGTTTCATACAAAGATAACATAAGCGTGTAAAAATTTATTAAACTCATCAATAAATAAAGGAATCAATAAGGAAGTAAAGCTGGTTTAAAAGAGAATTCAAGGAATAGAGACGTAATCAGTCAAAGAAATGCTGACTTGAACTTGCTAATAGTTACAAAGCTGGTTAATGTTCTACAGGGCAATAAAACTGTAACGTTTGATATTATTGGACATAAAGTTAACATGAAACCAGTGTCTGGGCTGTAATCAAATAGCATGTGGCAAAGTCAAACACAAGTACATTCTCTTAGGAAATTAAATGATCCTTGAGTGGGCTCATTAAACAGTGCCCCACTATGGCATTGAAAGGAGCCTCTTTATTTCCATGTTTTGATTACCTTTTCTTAACCATAGTCACGATTACCTTGGAATTATAGCTCACTTCTTCCGTGGACTTTAAGCTGATTACTCCCCTAAAATGTGCTGTTCAAATTCTACTCCTTTTTCAAGTATGTGCAGCAGCCTGCAAGAGCCTTAAAGCCACGGTGAGCACATTGACGGCTTTCTGCCCTCTGGATCCCGTTAATGATTGGTTCGTTGAGTGCTTTATCATAAAGATTTATTTTGAAGTGGGCACAGTGCTCTTGGTCATCACGTTTGTTTTAGGTTTACAGAAGTAATCTTACCTTTTGGAGCAAGAGCTAGATTTTTTTTTGCTTTTATGCATGCAGTGCGATCAAGGAAGAAGGGTGAGTAGAAGGAACTACAGCTCCGTGAGCAGATCCCCACCTCCAAGCCAAGTTTGTCAAAAATACAATATTGGGCTGAACAATCCTTGTGTTGGGAGAGCAGGAAGCATGTTTTTTTGGTACCCATTTGCAAACATGATATCTTTCTGGATGTGATTTGATCAGCTAGCCTGGTAATACAATCCTCAGGATTTGGTCAGGCTGATCTGTCTGGGCAAGAGGGGTTCCCAGGCCTAAGCAGAATGGAGGGAAAGCTGAACTGGGATTTGGCCCTCAGTCAAGCACTGGGAAAGCGAGGGTAGCGACTGCCAAGGAGGGAGGAGGGAAGCATGAGCCAGGGTGTATCTGGAAGCTGATTCTAGCAGTGGAGCAGACTTGCTAAGGAGCGTTAAGTCTTCCTGAGGATTGTATTTATTTAAACAACGACAACAACAACAACAACAACAACAACAAAGCTAATTAACTTCTCTGGCTCTGGATATGGGCAGAATAGTGTGGTGGCGGGGTAGACTTAAAGGGAATTGTATATGAGATGGTTTGTTTGTTTTTTTTTTATATAAGCACGGATTAATAATCACTCATACTGATTAGATTAATGTGGTAACTCCTGGTGAACTTTCTTTCAAGGACAAAGGACCTTTGACAGGTTTAGGCCTCTTTTAAAGCTGTTCTTTCGTGTATTTGGTGCAGTACTTTTTCCTGTCCTCTGACCTTGCCAAGCATCCTCAATTCATCTGTTCTTGAATGGTTGGTCTCTTGGGCCTGGAATCTTCTTCCCTCTCCTCTTTGCTGGGCAAGATCTCCTTATCTATCAAGAACTTGTGATTCTCCAAGTAGAACAAATGTTGCCTTTTGTGGATACCTGTGGCCCTACCCATTTCTGTTATGATGTATAGGAGGGTATTGTACTCTACTAGGCTGAATTCCCGGAGCGTGGGTGTCTTGTTCAGAGTTGAATTTTTGTTTGGGATACTGTGTGGCACACAGTATGTAGGTCTCAGTAAATGAAGTCAGTATTCCCTCCTGTTTGATTTTTCTCTCGCACTGTTGATCAATCCAGGAAACTCGTTTTCCCCTTGGAAATTTCTCTTATCTGATTCTCTTGCCTCTGACTCTTTGGATCCCTATCGATGGGACATCTCAGGTAGGTAAAACTGCCCTTGTCACAAGGGAGAGGGAATGGTATTTTCAACATCCGTATGGAATGTTGTAGTTCCCAGTAATACAGGTTTTTGAAAGAGGCAATAACTCCTGAAGTAGTCTTTCAGATTAGGCTGCGTTTATTCATCCAACACTAGCCGTCTTCTAGGTATTAGGCATTTAAGTGTTGGGGATATGAGTGAACCTGCCCTTCTGGCGTTGTTTTCTTGAGTAATACGTAACTTCTGAGACTTTAATATTTATCGAATACTTACTATGACCCAGGCACTGTGCTAACTACTTTACATGTATTCATTCATTTAATCATTGCAGCAGCCAAATGAGGAAAATGAGGCACAGAGAGGTAAAGGGCGAGTAACTAGTAAGAAGTGCAGGACCCTCACTCAGGAAGCTGATGCTCTTAACCACTATGCTTACTGCTTCACTTAGTAGACTGATTAGCCATTTCCAGACTAACGAGAATCTGTATCCCTCCATCCTCTCCTAAGACTTGAGAGTAAAGCACTGTTCCCATGAAAAGCAGCAGTTGAGTTAAAGGATTTTTGGAGGATTGCCAGTACCTGGAAACAATAGAAAAAAATTCTGGACAGTTTAACCTTACATTTAGGGACAAATAGACTGAAAATGAGTCAGAGAAATCCAAATGTAGCTAAAAATGCCAAGCTTGGATGGTGAATGCTGAATGCTGTGGGCTCACTGACCCTGCCTACAAAACAGGGTATGTAGAATCCCTTCATGTCCACAAGTTCAATCCTGTCCCTGTAGTAGTGTAGGTAGCTATTAATAAAGGAATGGAGCAAACGGAATCAGACGTTAGGAAGCCTAATCAACTGGGAAGCTAAATTGGACACTAAGCATGCTTTATTAGGAAGTTGCAGCATTCGTAGGCTCTCCAGGGCACCGCTGCATCAGGACCCAACCCCCCAAGTTGCACCGGAAGGATCATACCGGTCATTAGTAGGATTGTGGAGGGAAAGATAAAACAGCAGGAGAAATTCCTCAGCTGGACGCATGCCCAGTAGAAGCCAAGATGGCACAGGGGTTGGTCTCTCCACTTTGAGGCATGTACAGTAGGAACCAGGATGGTAACCATAAAGGCCTGTCTGTCTAGCCTGAGAAAAGGGTCAGATTGGATAAGGGATGCAGAACCCCAGAAGACCTAGGAAATGGATTGGTTAGGGGGAGGACCAAACACACGCCTATGGAAGATTAGGAAGTAGATCAGTTAGTTTGAAAGGGCACCTGGTCTGTCCCAAGCCCAGTATAATGTAATCAGCGAAGGGGCTCATTCTTGCTGTCTCACTTGGTAACATGCGTGTGCCCCATTCATTCAGGCATTCTTTTTTTTTTTTTAAATAAAGATTTAATTTATTTACTTTTAGAGATGGGGAAGGAAGGGAGAAAGGGAAGGAGAGAAATATTGATGTGAGAGAGAAACATCGATTGGTTTCCTCCGGGATGGGCCCCTCCGCAGGACAGAACACACAGCCCTGGCATGTGCTCTGACTGGGAATCGAATCGGCGACTCTTCGCTTTGTGGGGATGACGCCCAACCAACTGAGCCACACTGGTAAGGGTCGTTCTTTCCATAGCAATCATGCAGCCTTAGCAGCCAAGTGGCTGGCTGCTGCACAGGCTCCAAGTTCAGGCTCTAAGTGAGAACCTGGGTACACAGTGCAGCACCAGCTGAAGTGCAGCCAGGAACAGACTAAGCTAGCTGGACAAGGCCAGAACCGAACCGGACTTAATCAATGACACAGAATCTCTGGACAGTGGCATGGCTTGATGAAGACAAAGCTGGATTTCTTTCATGGTGGGCTGTGCAGAGACAGAGATGAGATACAAGAGCTGAACCCAACAGTCCTTTGATTTTGCTTAATATCCTCCCATATGTGGGTCCCTGGAATGCTTTCCTTGCAACTCTGTGAAAGAACCCCATTTCTACCAGCAACATCTGGAACATAATATTGAACTGGAACTGCCTGATATAAAACAACTTAGCTTCTAAAATTGATCCCCAATAAAAGACCAACATTCCAAAGAGCTCCCGTTATACTTGGGGGCTGCTTATTCAGATTATGACTCCACAGATAACTGGATGGGGAGTGGAAAGAGAATTAGAGGGAAGAGAATAGAATTCTAGTTCCTGTTGTGCCATCAATGAGCTGTGTGATCTTTTTTTTTTTTAAGATTTTATTTATTTATTTAGAGAGGGGAAAGGAGGGAGAAAGAGAGGGAGAGAAACATCAATATGTGGTTGCCTCTCACGTGGCCCCCACTAGGGGCCTGGCCTGCAACCCAGGCATGTGCCCTGACTGGGAATCGAACCTGTGACCCTTTGGTTCACAGCCCGCGCTCAATCCACTGAGCTACGCCAGCCAGGGCAAGCTGTGTGATCTTAAGCAAGTTCCATAGCACTTCTGGGCCTCGGTCTCCTCATTTGGAAAATAAAGTGAATGGAGTAACATTAAGTCCTTTCCAGCTCTAAAAATTCTGTGGACCCGTCTCCCAGGAAAATTCAACAGTCCCTAAATGCATAGAGAATATAGTAATTCCAAATAAAAATACGTCGCATTTTATAGGATTCCACAATACACAGGGTAATTTCACATGCATTTTCTAAGATACATCTTTTTTCCAGTCTTGGCTTCTGGAACACATACCTAAATAACTACTTAGATTTTAACTCATTCACTTCATTTTATGTGGACAAGTCAGCAACGCCTAGAAAGCAAGAAAGAACTTGCTTTAAAGTAATAAATTTAATAACATCCAAAGTAATGTCTTCATTGAACTTGAGAAAGATTTCAGTAAAGGAATTTGCATAAATCAAGTACAGTTCTGGAGCCAGTTCCCGGAAAGGAGTGGTCCTCAAACTCATGTCCCTTTTCTGTGTGTAAGATCTCGAGGTCAATGTGGTTCTTATAGCAACTACACAGGAGAGGAGTATAGCTTTTGGGATATCTTTTTAAATTTTAATTTTAAAATTAACATATAGGTAAAAACTGACTTTTTTGGTGTTTCATGACTTTTAGCACATTTTCATATGGCCTGCAACCCAGGCACGTGCCCTGACTGGGAATCAAACTGGTGACCCTTTGGTTCGCAGGCCAGCACTCAATCCGCTGAGCCACACCAGCCAGGTCATTGTGCTTTTGATGTGCACTTCCCTAATGACTAGCGATGGTGTGCTTATTGACTATTCGTGTATCTTCTTTGGGAAATGTCTATTCAAACTCCTTTCCCATTTTATAATTAGGCTATTTGTCTCTTTATTGTTGAGTTGTGTTTCTTTACATATTCTGATACAAGTCCCTTATTAGATATATGATTTGCAAATATTTTATCCTTTTCTACAGGTCGTGTTTTAATTTTACTTGACGGTATCCTTTGAAGCACAAAACTTTTAATTCAAATGACGTCCAATTAACCTGTTTTCTTTTGTTGCTTGTGCTTTTGGTGTCATGTCTTAGAAATCGCCCAAAGTCACAACGATTTACCACTATTTTTTTCTAAGAGTTTTATAGTTTTAATTCTTACATTTAGTTCAACAATATATCTCGAGTTAATTTTTGTGTATGGTGTGAGGACATGGTCCGACTTCACTCTTTTGCACGTGGATGTCCAGTTGTTTCAGCACCATTTGATGCAAAGAGTTCTTTCTCCATTCAGTTGTCTTGATATTCTTGTCCCAAATCAATCCAGCCGTTCAGTTCGGCAGTCTCCGCTCTACCGCATGGGTCCGCACGTCTGTCCCCGTGCCGGCGCTGCACCGTCTTGGTTCCTAGGGACTTGTAGTGAGTTCTGAAATTCAGAAGCAGGACTGCTCCTGCTTCCTTGATGCTTTTCAAGGCTTTGGCAATTCTGGATCCTTGGAATTTCCATGCGTTTTAGGATCCGCTTGTCAACTTCTGCAAAAAAGACAGTTGGGAGTTTGATAGGAATTATGTTGAATCTGTAGAAGATTGCCATCTTAACTATAATAGATCCTCCAGTCAGTGAGCTTGAGATGTTTCCATTTATTGAGTTCTTTAATTTCTTTTAATTGTGTTTTACAGTTTTCAAGGTACAGGTCTTTGTGGAACTTTTTTAAAAGTATTTTATTCTATTTAAGGCTATTGTAGATGGAAATTCTTGCTTAATTTCATTTTAAAGATTTTATTTATTTATTTTAAAAGATTTTATTCAATTATTTCTAGAGACAGGGGAAGGGAGAGAGAAAGAGAGGGAGAGAAACATCAGTGTGTGGTTGCTTCTCATGCGCCCCCTACCAGGGACCGGGCCGCAACCTGCCTGGGAGTCAAACCAAAGACCCAGCACTCAGTCCACTGAGCCACACCAGCCAGGGTGCTTCATTTCATTGTAGATTGCTAGTTGCTAGTGTATAGAAATAGAATTGATTTTTGTATTTTAGTTTTGTATCTTGCATTCTTGTGGAACTTTCTTATTCATTCTAAGAAGTGTGTGTGTGTGTGTGTGTGTGTGTGTGTTCCTGAGGATTTTTTCTACTTACAAGATTGTGTTATATCTGTGAATACAGATGGTTTTCTTTCTTTCCAATTTGGAAATGTTTTCTTTTATTTCTTTACCCAATTGCCCTAATTGCCCTGGGTGGAAGCTCCAGTATAATGTTGAGCAAAGTTGCCAAAAGCAGACATCTTTATCTTTTTCCTGATCTCAGGGGAAAAACTTTCAGGTTTTGACCATTAAGTATGATATCAGTTTATAGGTTTTTCATACATGGTGTTTATCAGATTGAGAAAGTTCCTTTGTTTTTATCATGAAAGGGTGTTGAATTTCATCAAATGTTTTTTTCTGCACCTATTGAAATGATTGTGTATTTTTTAATATTTTGACTCATTTTATTTATTTATTTGTTTTATTTTAATTATTGATCTTGTACAGTTTTCTATCTTTTACTCCCATCCCAGGCCACCACCCCAGCCCTCCCCACCTCCCTCCCATTTCCACCCCCCCTAGTTTTTGTCCATGTGTCTTTTACAAGACCAGTGCTCTAACCACTGAGCTATGGAGCCTCATGTGTCTTTTATACTTGTTGCTCCAAACCCTTCCCCTTTTCCCCTGAAATTCCCTCCCCTCTCCCCTCTGGTGACTGTGTACTTTTTATCCTTTATTAATATAAGATACTGTATCAGTTGAATTTTCATATGTTAAATCAATCTATGCAAAGTTTATTTATTCTGGGATAAATTCCACTTAGATGGTTTATAATTCTTTTAATTTGTTGCTCCATTTGGTTTGCTGATATTTTGTAGAGGATTTTTATGTCTATATTTGCACAAAATGTATTGGCCTGTGTTTTTCTGTACTGGTCTGCATTTATCTTTCTATGTGACTTTCTTGTCTGGTTTTAGTATCACGATAATAGTTGTCTCCTAAAATGAATTGAAAACTCTTCTATTTTTTGGAAGGCTTTGTGAAGAATTCGTATTAATTCTGCTTTAGATGTTTGGTAGCATTCACTAATACAGGCATATGAGCCCGGGCTTTTCTTTGTGGGAATTTTTTTGATTACTTGTTCAATCTCTTATTATAGGGCTATTCAGATTTTCATTTCTTCTCAACCCAGTTTGGGCAGTCATATCTTCCTAGGTATTTGTCCATTTCATGTAGGGTTTCTAATTCATTGGTATACAAGTGATCATGTGGTTTTTCTTTTTAGATTGTTAATATGGTAAATTGCTTTGATTGACTTTTTTGAATATTCAACTAGTCTTACGTTCCCAGCATAAACCCCACTAGCTCATGGCATATGATTATTCTTAAAAAGAAATATATTGATGGATTTAATTTGCCCTCATTTTGTAGAGAAATTTTGCATCTTTGTTTATGAGGAATATTGGTCTATAGTTTTCTTACCTTGTACTGTTTTTGTCTAGTTTGGGTATCAGAGTAATACTGGCCTCATAAAATAAGTTGGAGAATGGTCCTTCCTTTGTATTTTCTGGACAAGATTGTTTAGATTGGAAGGGTATCATAATAAGCTTTTTTTCCCCTGGCATTCTTTGTGTGTGCATGCGTGTACATACGAAAATGTTGCTGAATCAGAGGACCTTCTAAATACTTCTGCTTTCTGTAGTTTTCTCTTAGACCCTGAGGTTAAAGGAAATCTGTTCCAATACAGTATAACCTTATCTTTTATTTCTAAACCTTTTATGAGAGAACCAGAAAGATTGAGACAGTTCCTTTAAAACCCCAGTGTTGATTGTATTGGCTGAACATTTTAGTTTACTCTGATTACTCCATTTATTGGCTATTCTTAACACCCATTAGGCAACAAAGAATACAAAAAATGGAAAATATTTTCTGTGTATCTATTCAAAGCATGCTTAGTGATGTGAGAATTAAAGGTCTAGTGTAGGTGAGAGCTTTTTAGTTAGCTCTTAAGTGTTATTTAGTAGGCGTGTGTGATCAGTTTAGTCATTTCCCACATATTCCCTTTATATTTTAATGACTATAATTCAGGTTTTATAGTGGGTATATTATATGATCAAAAGTAGTACCTGCATTGTCTTCATGTATATGCCAGAAAAGACATATTACCGAAATTTTGCATGTATCTAGCCCAACACTTATATCACAGATGAAGAAATTGAAGTCCAGAGGGCATTATTAAACCAAGGGTATTTTTCCAATAGATGTGAAAAATCTAATTTTTAAGTCATTAAAAAAAAGTAATATAGTAAGAAAAACATTTAAATTTTATTGTTTTCTATAACATTTTTATGTTTTTATATTTTTATTTTTCAAAAGTTCTCTAATATTGCCTTTAAAATGATTTTCTTATTAACATCATCAGTATGAAATTTAACAGCTAAGGCCAATGAAAATTGGATTTTTTCCTTCCATTTGGTCCTTCGGTAATCCTTCCAAGGTCCCTGTGGTAGATCCTAACCATGACAGAATAATCTTTGGGCTGAGTGGTCCAGTAAACTGATATTAGCCACACCCCACCGCCACCCCAACATGAAGAGCTCCCAGTGACAGTACACCTGAACTCTGGCATGGCTTCTCCTATCATGAATCATTCCATAAACCAGACCTTGGGACAAGGGATATTTCCTTTCAAATGTGTATTCTCAAGCTCATATAGCCATTGAATCCTGTACATGGTAGAAAAATTATATTAGAATATAACTGTGGAATAAGGTAAGTAGGAAGTTCCTTCTAAGCCAGGGCCTACAATGCAGTCCAGGTTTAATTTTGACCTTTTAATAAGACTCCTTTGGAAGAGACAATAGAAAAAGTTATAACCACGATGTTGTAGGCCTTTTTGTAGCAGCTTGCTTTGAGCCTAATAAGTACTTCATACGACAAGTTCTTTGTAAGAACTAAAAATCCCTTTTGAGGTGAAAAAACCACCCTAGGGTTTTATTTCAATTTGGTAAATAAATAGTACTGAAAACGAAGATGCATTTATTACATTCGGCGTCAGAGAGTCATGATCCTGTCCTTTAAGGAGTCTTTCGTCTTCCTGGTTTCCACAAATACTGTTTCATTTCCCAGCGTGTCTCACACCCTGCAGACTTTAAAAAGCATGTATAATTATCTTGTCTTCTTCACTTTATGGATAATGCTGTGCCTCCCCATTTAAGCTTCCCCACTCTTGGGTGTTTTTATGGAATTACTTTTCATTTGATGGAGTCGTGTTAGGTCCAAGTGCAGTAGTATTCTGTGTGTTTTGTGCATTGAATAAACTATTACTTAAATTGTTAATTTCTGAAAAGAAATCCGAAGGGGCAATGTGTTTGCAAGACTCTTTGCACTTGAGCTGAATCAAAAGTGTTGCTGAGAGCTATGGGCTCTGCATAAATCCTTGATTTCTTCTGATGTCTGACAGTCCAGATGCTTTTAACCTCAAGCAGCAGAATAAAAACATGCACGTGACAAACCTACAAGCCAGAAAGCGATGACAGCAGGCAGAGTGGAGTGTTATAAAATTTTTATCATCACGTATGAAGGGATCATGTTGCTCATTAAAGGCAAGGACTCAAGTTCTGACAAGTGGCAGTTTCAGTGTGTGTTTGGCTGGGCCACTTTGCTGTTTCCCTGCTTTGAAGTTCACAAGTTCCTTAGAGCCTGCTTCTGTCATCCCTGGAGAGCCTCGGCCTAAGTCCTCTCGAAAGTCTGATCAGTCAACTCTAATAATGATCTTCTGCTGGCTTTTGTCAGTTCTCATGACCACAGTGTAGAAACACAGGCCTTTGTAGCCTTGTGCAATGTGGAAGGATCAAGAAAAGAGGGGACGCTGATGAGTCTGCTCCTTAGCAGGAGTCAAGCTACATCATCATCTTTTTTTCTTTTTGTTACCTTTTTTAAGCGGCATGGAATTAGAACTAACAGCGATAACAACAGTACTTTGTTTTCAAGGGAGGTCTAGAGTGAAAGACTGCCCCATTCCAGTTAGTTTCGGGAGGGGGGGGCGCTTTGGAAGAGAAGCCAATTTGTGCTCACTTCGTTTAGTTTAAAGAGAATTTGGGGGTATGGGAGATTCTAGATAAAAATTTTTAGCTGCCATAGAAACCCTACTTGTCACATATTCTTTCTTTCAAAATTTTCAAAATGTCAAGGTTGGGGGTTTTAAAACTTTTCATTTCAGGACCCCTTTGCTCTCAAACATTATCAAGGATCTCAACAGTGAAAAGGGAAAAAAAATCTTAAAAATAGTTTTGACCTCAGGGACCTCCAAAGGTGTGCCTGCTACATTTTGAGGGCCAATGGTCTAGGAAACTTTGTTTAGAGATGTTTATATTGGGCCAGAGAAGTCTTTGGGATGCTGCCTGAACAAAGGAAATCAAGAAATTAGTCCCAGAGTTTCCTTATTAGCTACAGATGGTGATATCCAGATTTGGCTGACTTACAACTTCCTGAGTTCTTCAAACACAAACCAGCTTCCATGTCGGAACATGACTGATGGTGATAGGATGAAGATGAATGAGCCAAACTTTGCCCACAGATCCGAACAGAAATATACTATTATGGGCTCTATAGAAACGTTTTGAAAGCTACTATCTCAGCAATCTAGCAATTCACTCAGACAACAGAAAAATCGAAGGAATGATATGTTGAATGCTCATAAGCGCTTCACAAGATTCACATTTTGTTACATTTGTTTTATTTTCTCTCTCCGTTTCTCTCTCTCTCTCTCCCCCCCCACTCCAATCTCTCCCTCCCACCCCGCACATATTTTTACTGAACCATTTGAAATAAGTTGCAGACATCATGACTTTCACCCATAAATATTTCAGCATGTGTATCATAGGAGCAAGTATTCCTCTGCATAAATCTAGTGGACTTAATGTTGATACAATAATATTATTCAGTGTAAGTTCATATTAAAATTTATGCAATTGTCTCCTCAAATTTTTGGATCCAAGCGCTAAGTGAGGATCACATGTTGTAATTTGTGGCTAGTTATAATGTTTTACAAAAAAAAAAAAAATTGAGAAATACAAGAAAGAGGAAGCCACGCATAGTCTTATCATACCTTTATAACTTATACGACCATTTTGCATATTCCTTTTTAGGACCTGAGATGCAGAGTTTCACATACCTGTAAAACTATGGTACATAGGATTTGATATTCTGTTTCTTTTCAATTAACATTATGTCAAACCATTTCCATGTTGTTTTGAACCTTGAATAGTATGCAGCCATTAAAATTACTGAAAAAACAAGAGTGCTACCATAATTTAGCTATTCTTCTAATGTTGGACATTTGTTGCTTCCAATTTTTTACTGTAACTAGTGAGGTTGTGATGAAACTGTTGATAATAATTAGATAAAAGGAGGAGATTGAGGATTGGGAGTAGAAAAGGGGGAAGTAGGCTGGAGAGCAGGGGTAGAAACTGCAGCTTAGCCTTTGGAGGGAGAAAGTGGAGACGAGATATCTTTGTCTCTGTCTCTGGAAAGGTGATGAGCATGTTCAGGAGGTTCAGAAGGTAGGGAGCAGAGAGTATTGATACTTAGGCCAGTGGCCTATTTTGTTCCATTGAGTTTTACAGGAAGTTAACATGATTAGTTTTAAAGCTATGGAACTCACATTGGAAAAGGATTTGGACGTTTCCCCTTCAACTACGTAATGCTAGTTACAGTAATACGAAGTACTGAGAGCTTTTCTTATGAGAAGAGTTGGAGGTAGGGGGTCATTTTTGTTAATAGAGTGTTTTCATTATTTTAGATTTTTTTAAAAGCTAAATTCCCACAAGAGTTCCGGTTTAAAAGGTTTGGCCATTTCGGTGGTTCTTGATCCACACCGTCAAACCGTTTCCAAAAGAACAGCATCAGTTTATATTACAGCCCCTGCCCCTTGTGTCCACAGACTCACCTCAATGCACGTTTACCTGCACTGAGGTTTACCTGCACTGAGAGTTTCCATTTTTAATAGGTAAGAAATCACACTTCACTGCTTTAATCTGCTTTTCTGATTATGAAATAGCAGTGAAATAAATTGACCTTTTAATTCTAGGTTTGCCGTTTTCTTCCTACTGATTTGACAGTTCCTATTTTTTATTCATTTCATCATTTGTGGTCCTACTGTTCTTTAACCAGTTTGCTTGAGCTCTCTTTATTTACGTAAATACTTTCCCTAGGCTGCTCTTTGGCTTTTTAAAATATTATTACTATTATTATTTTGCAGTTCAATTTGTTGTTCTTTTCTTTATATTTACTTTTTTAGATTTTATTTATTTTTAGAGAGGGGGAAGGGAGGGAGAGAGAAAGGGAGAGAAACATCGATGTGTGGTAACCTCTCATGCACCACCCCCACCAGTGACCTGGCCCACAACCCAGGCCTGTGCCCTGAATGGGAATCAAACTAGTGAACCTTTGGTTCACAGGCTGGCACCTAATCCATTGAGCCACGCCAGCTGGGGCTATATTTACTTTTAAGCTTAGGAAGTTATCAACTCATTAGAAATCTGGAAAAGGTTCCATTTAACATGCTTTGTTACATAGTAAGAGATAAGTGAAGAACTTTTTTTTCCCAAATTCAAGCCATTATTACCATATTATTTTTAAAAATGCATTCTCTCTTTATTGCTTTGTGATACCTTTTTATCATAAATTATTCTTTTTTTATTTTAATTGTTGATCTTGTACAGTTTTCTGTCTTTTACTCCCACCCCAGCCCACCACCCCAGCCATCCCCACCTCCCTCCCATTTTCACCCCCCATAGTTTTTGTCCATGTTTCCTTTATACTTGTTCCTGTAAACCCTTCCCCTTTTCCCCTGAAATTCCCTCCCCTTGCCCCTCTGGTGACTGTCAGCCTGTTCTCAGTTTCAATGTCTTTGGTTATATTATGCTTGTTTGTTTGTTTTGTTGATTAGGTTCCTGTTAAAGGTGAGATCATATGGCATTTGTCTTTCACTGCCTGGCTTATTTTGCTTAGCATGATGCTCTCCAGTTCCATCCATGCTGTTGCAGAGGGTATGAGCTCCTTCTTTCTTTCTGCTGCATAGAATTCCATTGTATAAATGTACCACAGTTTTTTGATCCATTCATTTACTGATGGGCATCTAGGTTGCTTCCAACACTTGGCTATTGTAAATTGTGCTGCTATAAACATAGGGGTGCACATGTTCTTTTGGATTGGTGTTTCAGGGTTCTTAGGATATAGTCCTAGCGGTGGAATTGCTGGGTCAAAAGGTATATCCATTTTTAGTTTTTTTAGAAAATTCCATACTGTTTTCCATAGTTATATCATAATTTATTCTATATTTGTTGATTTGTGAGCTATCCAATCTCATGCTGATGTCTGTGTTTATTTTTTATAAATGTAACTATGGAGCATATTTTATTTTTACCCTTTAGTTTGAGTTTGTACCAGTGGACAGTAGGTACTTTATGAACACAATATTAGGAATTGGTCTTAGGCAGAACAGTTGGGGCAAAATAGAAGAAACTAATAATTACAGTTTTATCTGAATTTTTCTGATCACCTGGTTGTGCACCATTCTTGTGACATTTAAAAGATTTTATTTATTTATTTTTAGAGAGAGGGAAAGGGAGGGAGAAGAAAAGGGAGAGAAACATCGGTGTAAGAGAGAAACATCGACCGGTTGCCTCTCATACGTGCCCCGCCTGGGGACCTGGCCTGAGACCCAGACATGTGCCCTGACCAGAAATCAAAGTGGCGACCTTTCGCTTTGCAGAATGACACCTGATCATCTGAGCCACACCAGTCAGGGCTAGGTAAAATATTTCTTTGAATGCTGTTTCAAATTTTATTTCAAAATTGAGGGGGGAAATTTTAAAGCAAATGATAAGCTCCTCAACAAAATTTTATTTGTCTTTTATTTTAGAGGCAGAATTTAAGGAAAAATCTAATGATTTTGATTAATTGGGCAATCTCTTATTATTTATTTGTTTATCTAGCTACCTACTTATTTATTATCATGTTCAATGAACAGTCTCTTCCCAGTCAGACTGCTGCCCTTTTATCACAGAAGATACTGCTTTCCTTGTAATGGCCCTGAATACTGTGTTGTGCCTATTGGCAAATATCTGAGCTTAATAGGTAGGTGGTGCCCTAAGTGTAGATGTTATGTAAGGAATTGTCACCTACTTTTAGAGTTAGTCATCCCAAGGAGTCAGGATTCAGTAAGGCATAACGAAATCAGGATTCTTGTGCGGCAGCCCTGACTCCGACACCAATTAATTACCTATCTGGACTTCGGTTGGCCTAGTGACCCCAAATATCTTTCCCATGCTGACTGCCAATGTTCTGTGATTCTCTTTCCATGAGATGTTATCACGAAGAATCCTTATTTCCACGATGCCTTTTTTTTTTTTTTTAATTTATTCATTGACTTGAGGGGAGAGGGATCTAGAAAGAAGGAGGGAGAGAGAGAGAGAGAAACATCAATTTAGTTGTTATAGCTGTTAATGCATTCATTGGTTGATTCTTGTATGTGTCCTGACTGGAGATTAGACTCGCAACTTTGGCGCATTGGGACAATGCTCCAACCAACTGAGCTACCCAGCCAGGGCCTTCCATGATGTCTTCTAAAATTCAAAGTCAAGGGAAGTAAAAGCAAAAATAAGTGAATTGGGACTACATCAAACTAAAAAGCTTTTGCACAGCAAATGAAACCATCAGCAATGAAACAGGGCAACCAACTGTATGGGAGAAGACATTTGCAAATAACATCTCTGATAAGGGGCTAATATCCAAAAATATATAAAGAACTGATACAACTCAACAAAAAACTGAACAATCCAATTTAAAAATGGGCAGAGGACGTGAACAGACAAATGGCCAACAGATACACGAAAAAATATTCAACTTCACTAGCTATTAGGGAAATATAAATCAAAACCACAGTGAGATACTACCTCATGCCTATTAGAATGGCTGTTATCAACAAGTTAATAAAAGTGTTGGAGAGGGTACAGATAAAAGGAGCACTCGTACACTGCTGGTGGAAGTGTAAATTGGTGCAGCTACTATGCAAAAGAGTGCGGAGATTCTTCAAAATTTAAGAATAGAGTTACCATATGATCCAGCAACACTTCTTCTGGGTATCTACCTGAAAAATTTGAAAACATTTATTCGTAAAGATATATGCACCCCTGTGTTCACTGCAGCATCATTCACAGTGGCCAATTCATGGAAACAACCAAAGTATCCTTTGATAGATAATTGGGTAAGCAAGATGTGGTACATACATACAAGGGAATACTACTTAGCCCTAAGAAAAGATGAAATACTGCCATTTGTGACCACATGGGTGAATCTTGACAATATCATGCTAAATGAAGTAGATGGAAGAAGTCAAGAACCATATGATTTCACTCATTTGTGGGATATAAAACTGAAAGCAGCAAATGAACAAACAAGACAAATGAAAATTCATAGACACAGCTCTAGCTGGATGGCTCAGTTGCTTGGAGCATCATCCAGTGCACCAAAAGGTTGCAGGTTTGATCCCCAGTCAGGGTACGTACTTAGGCTGTGGGTCCAGTCCCTGGTTGGGGTGCCTATGGGGGACCATCAGTCGATGTTTCTCTCTCACATCGATGTTTCTCTCTCTCTCACCCCCACTCTTTTTCTCTCTCAAATCAATAAACTTATCCTCAGGTAAGGATTAAAAAAAAACAACCCTCATAGACACAAACAACAGTATGGTGGTTACCAGAGGGAAAGGCGGGGTGGGAGGGAGGTAGAAAAGGGGTGAAGGGTGCGAAACATATGGTGACAGAAGGAAGACTTGACTTTGGGTGGTGAGCACACAACGCGATATAACAGACAATATATTATGGAACTATGCACTTGAAACCTACGTAATTTTATTAACAAAGGTCACTGCAATAAATTTAATAAAATTTAAAAAAGCAAAATAGAAATGAGAAAATGAAAACCAGAGTTTAATTTTAAATTTTTGAAATGTCATTGGTGGGGTTGTAGTCCTGTGACATACTGCCTTAGTCCAACAGTTCTTAATTAGAAGTGTGCATTAGAATGACAGTGAACACTTAAAAACATGCTTATAGGTAAGTGCACATGCACTAGGATGGCTAGAATAAAAAGGACAGATACTAAATGTTGGCAAGGATGTGCAGAAATTGCGACCCTCGTACACTGTTAGTGGTAATGTACGATAGTGTCACTGCTTTGGAAAGGAGTGGTGGTTCCTCAAAAGATTTAACTTGACCCCAGAGTTCTGGTCCCAGGTATTTACTGACAAGAATTGAAAACAGGTGTTGAAACAAAAACCCCTTCACGAATGTTCATAGCAGCTCCATCCACAACAGCCAAAAAGTAGAAATAACCCAAATGTCCATCCGCTGAAGAATGGATAAATAAAATGTGGAATATCTATGCAATGGAATATTATTTGGTAATATAAATAAATGAAGCACTGGGTACATGCTATAGCACGGGTGAACTTTGAAAATATTATGCTAAGTGGAAGGAGCCAGTCACGAAAGACTACATGCTGTACGATTCCAGAACAAAGATTAGTGGTTGCTTAGATGTGGGGGAGGTGGGGCTTGACGGGGGAAAATTGGGAGTGACTTCTAATGAGTACAGGGTTTCTTTTGGGGTTGGGTAATGAAAATGTTCTAAGATTGGGTGTGATGATAATTGCACAACTCTGTGAATATTACCAAAACCATTGACTTGTGCACTGTCAATTGCTAAACCCTACGGTATGTGAATTATCCATCAATAAATTTGTCTTTTTTAAAGGATGGGTTTTAGAGAATTATAACCTAGATTTGAATCCAAGCTCTACCACTTACTGTAAGCCATGCCACGTTGGGGAAGGTTGCTTAACCTCTCTGATTCTGTTTCCTTATTTGGAAAATTGGGATGATGGTAGCAGTACCTGCCTAATGATATCCATGTAAGGATTAAGTGAGTTAATGCGTACAAATGCTAGTTCCCTCTCTAGTTCTGGGTATCAACTATGAAGATGATGAAATTAAAGAAGAGTGGGTAGGTCTTCGATGAGCAGAAATTAGAGGGCATCCCTTATGGAGCAAGTCATAAGGGTAGGGTTGAGCTTGGTTTGTTTGCGGGTCCTCAAGTAGATAGTTTACATTTACGAGCCAGAGGTAGCAATCTTTCGGTGGTTTTGTCTGGTGATGATGCCCAGGGTGACACTGCCGTCATGTGGGAATGACATGCCACTAGGCTGGATCATGTTTGTTCTGGTGCCAGATTGGGTGACAGCAAAATCCTGGGGAGGAAACAGAGAATCTGAGGATAAGTTTTGTTTTTGTTTTTGTTTTTGAAAGCTTGCTGTGTGTGTGGCCTGAAGGTCCCACGGATTTGTCTGCTTATCCAGCACTGAGTTGGAGAAAACAAGAGGAAGCCTTGATTTGGGTTGTGTACGCCTGTATCTCTGAGCAGGGTTGTATGGGAAGGGGGCGTAATGTCTGATCTCTGGTCTGTCCACATGTAAACCATGGTGAGGAGTGGGCATGGGGTAAATCATGGCCCTCTATGTCCAAGAACCTGTTATGTACTCTCCTACTTCCAAAGATGGCTCAGACTCTTGCTATCACTTATCCGGATCCCCTGAGAACTCATTCTGAGTGGGACTGAATGAGTTGGAAATACTGGGAAGTTGCCCACGCCTCCAGTCAGATGACAGAGCTAGATGTATAATCCATGTTAGAGTCTTCCCTTGGATTGCTTATTTTGGCCGTTGGGGCCAAAATTGTAAGGCTTTTAGAGTGTGCCTAATCTTAGAAAATGCATCATCCTGTTTTCCTTTCTGATAATTACCATCTTTGCTTCCATTACTTCTAGCTAACGATCGCCTCTCCAGTCCAGCTTTGCCAGAAAACCCAGCCGCTGGTAGGAGCGGCCCCTCGGGATCCAGCAGCACAGCGCTCACAGACCCCAGAGCCCGGCTGCGGGCCTACATAGACAGCCACCCTGTGGTCATCTTCAGCAAGTCCACGTGCAGACGCTGTGCTGAGGTAAGGCTTTAACCTCCAGGGGTGCTAACAAGTTGTTGAATTCTGGAAATCTGACAGACTTTTGAGTTCAGGTATAAACAACTGGATTTCACTTTAGCACAATGTGTGTGTAGGTGTAACTTGCTTCGGAGTATTTCCAGAGGGTTGATTTGAGGACAAAACATTGCTTGAGTCATCTTTTTCTGAGCCTTTGCAAAGTGCTAGATGTTTTCAAGCTGTCAGGGTCAGGGTCAGAGTCAGGGAAAGTAAGGATGGGGGAGTTACCAAACTGGGCGATTTGCCACTCTTTTAGGCATGTCTACAGGGAATATTTCTTAAGAAGCTGTTGCTTAGGGTACTCTGAAATTTTGATAAATATCTCTTTGTGCTCTCTTTTATTATGGGGAAGATTATTTCACAAAGAATAATAAACTGTGCTTCCTACTTGTTTCTTAACCTTAGATTATCAGGCAGAAAAGCTCAGGGATCACAGCCATGGAGAGGCTTGGGTTAATCCACCCTGATTAACCTTAGAATGAAGGTGAGAGTTGAAAGCCCAACCTGTTCTGGTGCTTTATAGGAAGGCTGAAGGCATTTGCATGTCACTGATGTTCAGCTTTAAATTATACTCGGGATAGCTCTGGGACTAGACACCATGGACTCTTAGGTAAACATAACTGGCCATCTGTCCAGGCTCACCTGTAGGATAACTTATTAAGTTCAGTTTTCTCTCAGCTTGTTTGTCTCTTGACTTACTTTCCAGCTCTCAGGGAGGTTTATTTAACTCAGAAGACTTATTCTGGAAGCTTCACGTAGAGACAGGCTGTTTTGACTGTGTGTGTGTTTTCTATTTTTCCACAAAGAGAAGGGAAGGTGGGCAAGCAGCAGAAAGAGTTAAGGTAGGCAGAACCTTGCATCTTGATTCTCACTGAGCATGCTTGCCCATACCACCTGAGGCTTCCTCCCTCCTACCATGGCAGTGATGCCTTTTGTGTAGGACATCCTACTAGGGGTGGAGTTGCAAAGACAAAGGAGACACGGCTGCCTTTGCTTGGGGGGTTAGTCAAACTGAGAAGGCAGGACAGAGGCTTAAAAAGAAAAAGGACCTAAAATAACCCTGATTTCTAAATGATGAGTATAGGCAGTAAGCGATAGAGAATTTAGAAGAAGGCTGGGTGTGAGAAATCTGAGGTGTAATTCCTGGCCTCTGGGGGTTAATTATCTAGCTCTCGTGATCTTGTCCACTTTTGAGGCTCCTCTCCCTTGTTTGTTTAATCTTTAAAGTGAGGGCCTTGGACTAGTTGATTATTGAGACTTCTTTCAGCTCTGAAACTATGGGGGGGTCCTATCTTTTCTGTCACTGAAAGTACTTAAGAGCTGGGACTCAAGCCAGAGTTTGGATGTTGGCTCTGTGACTTATTTGCCATGTGACCTCAATTAAGTTATTTACCTGCTGGGACTCAGTTTCCTCGTCTGTAAAATGTGCATAATAATAACACCTACCTTGTAAGTTTGTTGTGACATAAATTCTTTAATACTTCTAAAAGCCATAGAACAGACCTGGCACATAGTAGATACTATAGAAGTGTTTGTTAAATAAAAGAACTACTTGCTTTTCCCGTTATCCTATCACAACTCAAAACCTTGGATGGTGATCATCCTTTCATCAATACGGAGGCTTGGTTAGATGGCAAAAAGCAAATATCTGAGTCTGTTCCAAGTATAACTAATCCTGTTAAAGGCTGATCTCGCCCTTCAAGGCCCCATGCTCGTGGTGGTGTGGAAGAAGGAATGTGTGCAGTTAAAAGAGCTCATTTCTCATTCTATAAATCTCAGTTTCCTTAACAACAAAATAAGGATGACCGTTGAACACCCAGCTTTATTATGAGGCCCAAATGACTTCAAATCTGTGTGAAAAACATTAGGAAGCATTCGGCACACACTGGTATTAATAATAGCTACCATATGAGTGCCTCCTATGTGCCACGCATGTTTTAATCACTTCACTTACGTTTTAAAACGCTTTGAATGAATTGGACAATTCCAGCTTTGACCGTGCTCCAGTTCTGCATTGGAAGGTTGGGCTAGTGAGGTCAGGACCGCTACTCGTGATAGGCAGCCAGGTTCCTTTTCCCCGCAGATCACTTGGACCTGTAATTACTCTTATCCTTACCATCTGATCCTTGAATTCGACTAATTTCTTCATTTCCTAGCTGTCCTCCCTGGCTCTGAAAAGGCAAAGCCTGGCCTTTTCCTTTTTGTATTTTACTTAATTAAATGTACTGTGGAAATGATCGACTTTTCCTAAAAAACCTGTGTCAGATATCTGCACTCTTACTTTGTTAAAAGTATAGTTATTCTGGCAATTTTATTTATTGCCATTTTCTGAATAATTCCTGGCTATGCCAGGTCTTCTGGACAAACATCCTCTGTTTTTACCTTGATAAATACCAGTTCCTTAGCTTTTCCAAATACATAATATAAAAGCTATTTTCAGATTTGTGCTAATTTGTGTGGAAATAATTTTCAATATTTTTGGCCATGAAGGATGGTTAGGTATTTCTCTTGGTCAAATGGTGATTTCCTTCTGTGGGGGTGCAACTTATATACTTGGCTCTTCACATTCATTTTTAAAAAATATTCCCATTAAATAGAATTTCCCCAGGCTGTTGCCTTCAGTTTCAGTTTTATCATTTCACTTAACAATTGTGAGGTGAGTAAATGAGAATGGAGGACCTTATAAATTATGCTTGGTCTGATTAATTTGTGTTTCTCTTTGGGATCAGTAATATAATTTTCATTAATTCAAGTTGGGAAATGTCTACAAAGAAATTAACTTCTACAAAAGGTTAGTGTCCTGCTTGTTGCCTAACATACTATCATTCACGCTTTGAATGCATCCTACAGCAAAGAGTGGGCTTTAAAGTGCAAAGATAAAGATAAATCCTTCCTGCCTTTTCAGAAAACGTGGTTTTTATTTCTTATGGATGTTTCAGTGAAGTAGGAAGTATGTAGTTGGAATTAGTGGATGATATATCTCACTGCAGCTTACCTATTGCTTGATATCCAGGTCCGCTTCCATGTCTTAATAAAGTGTCTATTTTGCAGGGAAAGTTTCCATTCTCTACTTTTTCTCAGTAAGAATATTCTAGAAGCTGGCACTTCTGATATTCAATATGCATCTTGAATCTCGTACTGTGGAACAGTGCTCAAGTTCAGTCAGAGTTAAAAGAACCTACAAAATAGTTTCTTGAGCTGGGATCATGTTTACTCTGGAATCTAGAGAGTGCATTTTCTACATTCACATATTATCAAATTTTGAAAATTACTTTTAGGATCTGCTTTTAGGGCTTCTTCTGTAAATTTGGAAAACTTTTTTTTTGTGGTAACATACTGCAGATGGTTTATT
Source organism: Glossophaga mutica (assembly GCA_039655065.1). NCBI lineage: Eukaryota > Metazoa > Chordata > Mammalia > Chiroptera > Phyllostomidae > Glossophaga > Glossophaga mutica. The sequence continues at coordinate 13,916,919 of CM077304.1, read as the reverse complement.
TCTAAAACTAGTGACTAAGAAAGAAATCTAATGAGTCTATGATTTTTTTCAGTGTATGAACTTGTATTTAGTCTTAGAAAATGAGCATTGGAATTTGAATTGACTTTTATCCAGGCGGTGCCCCAGCTACAGCTTTCCTGTCCTGTCCTCATCCTTCAAAAGGACTCCTACTTTTTTAAGCGCATGTTGCTGGGGGAGCTGAATTCAGACTGGGGCGTAAGTGCTGTCTAAAGGGTGTAAGAGGAGGGTGACCGAGCTTGTGTGAATGAACTTGTTGTCTCATTTTTGTCTAAATGTCGTACTCGGTCCAGTACTGATGGTAGAAATCTTCCAGTGTACTTCTGCACCATGGGAAGCCTACTGTTGTAGTAATTAAATTAGAATGGGATGAGAATACATTCCTTTGATTGATGATTTCTGTGAACTCCCGCCTACTCTGGCTGTTCTCATTTTATCGTATAAGGTGAAGGAATGTGGTTCTAAGCTTTCCTATTAATGATAGGCTGTGAATTGTATGTAAATATTACTTTAAAGTCTTTTTTATCAGTAATTTAAATGTTACTTTTCTGATATAAATTTATCAAAATTAACTCTTATCCTTATACCGGTAAAAAATTTTTTACCAGTATAATTTGTATAATCTTGAATATATGACTTTTGTAACTGATTTGTCATTTGAAGGCTACTGGGCCAAAACATAGATAATAGTTTAACTATTGTCGGATGTATTTTTTTTCCTTAGGGTTGCCACATAATGTTTTGGAAACATTAAGTATTCCAGTGGTTTTTAAAGATTGTTAATATTAAACCCATTTTATAGTTGGGTTGACTGAATCAATAAATATGTAAAATATATTTTATGAAGCCATACAGGTAAGTTATTGAAAACAGAGTAGACTCAAGAGACATTAAACACTCTTTTAAATAGCATTACTGTCAGCAGGAAGGTTCTTGCGGGTTATGTCCAAATGAACTGGGAAGTTTCCAGAGGAGAAGCTGGTTGAGGAGGAAAGTACAAAAGCTGAGTAGGGAGCTCTTCTGTTGGTTATTACTTTTCTTCTTCTTCTTTTTTTTTTTTTTTTTTGACGCTCTCCCCTTGTTTTTCAACTTCTTCCAGGTAAAGAACTTATTTGAATCAATGTGTGTTCCCTATTTTTTGCTCGAACTTGATCAGGCAGGTAAGATTCTGTTTAATATGTAAATTATATGTGCTCACTATACCTTTTATTTCCTCTCTTTTTACCATTTAGATGGGCATTTCCCTGGGACAAATCATACGTACCATTAGTCTTTATTAGTTTTATAGCCTTGGTATAACTCTGAGTTTCCTGTTGTTGAAATCATCCTTCCTATTAACTTGGAGTCTAGTTACAGGTACAGTATTTGGTGCTTCTCTGGTAACTATTATTTTTGTAAATTTGTCTCCTTTCTGGCAAACTGTACAAGCCGTATTTGAATTAAATATAAATTGTGATGCATTCAGAAGTTGTGGCAAGGACGTATACAGATCAGTAGGGATAGAGATCCGCAAGGAGCCACTGGCAAATAGTTGCCTGTGGCTGGAAATCCCAGGGAAAGAACGGTTGGTGGAGCAAAACGGAAAGCGTCCCCCTAGAATACAGGTGGCAAACACAAGGCCCGTGGGCCGGATCTGGCATTCCACCTGTTTCTACCCAGCAGCAGCGCCAAGCTCTCGCTTAACTGTTAAGGACTAGTTACATTTGTACAATCCTAAAAGTACATTCGGCCCTTTGAAGGCAACCGCGAGGCTGATGTGGCCCCCGGTGAAAATGAGTTTGACAGCCCTGTGCCAGAACCATGGTGTTCATGTGTTTTGATCATGGGTCAGAAAATCCCAGACTCATCAGTCAAACATTATTAGGAAGCTGATCAAGTACCTGACATCATTGTTCCTGTAGAAAAAAATGGGCCCCTCCAGATCAAGAAACGTAGGTAATCTTCAGGCCTAGCAGCTTGGGGAAGCAGAGTCCTGGGCAATTAGTCTTAGCCCAGTCTCCAAAGGAATGAAACAACAGAGAGGAGACTCAGCCAGAGAGAATCATGGTAATTGGGACTGGAAGCTCATTTCTAGGGTCAGGAGGAAGGTGGTAGTTGTTGAGCAGGAAACTATTTTTTGATGCTTCTAAAGGCAGACTCCCTAACACAGAGAGAATCTAATCATAACTGCCACTTTTTGAATGCCTACTGTTTCATAGGGACTGTGCTGGGTTTATACACAATATCATTAATCCTCACAAGAACTGTACAAGGAAAATACTGTATTTTACAGGTGAGGAAACTGAGTACCAGAGAAGTCAAATAACTTCCCTAAAGTCATATAAGTAGTGGATTTGTAACTTGGACAGAAGTCTTTCTAATTCCAAAGCCTATGTGTTTTCTATAACACATGTTATCTATCTTCTCTAACACACCCTTTCTATTCCTCCATCAAGGAAGGCTCTTGCCCCTGAACACTCTGTAGTACATGGGAAAAAAATTCCAACAATTATCATTTCACTGGGGCCAAGGAGTAGCCTTTTAGAAATGTAAGTGTTCCTGGGAGAGTTAAGTCATTTACAACTTGGTATGAATTAGGAAAAAAAAAAATCCCATAACAAGATGGTTAAACTAACAAGATAAAGCAAATGAGCATGTCCATTAAAGATGGGCAAAGTTAGGGAGGTGGCATTGGAACAGAGTAGGCAGGACAGAGTTACAAGTGCTTGGGGGCATGAGTCCTTAGGCAAGTAGATTGGCAAAGGTGCCAAAAGGTAGATGGGAGGTCAGTCAAGGCAGCTGTCAACTACTTTTGAAATTTTAGTTCTGGTAACACTAATCAGACAGGAAGCTCCTTCTTTTTACTGTGGAAGTAGCGATAGTTCTACCGATGATGGCTGGGAGCTCCCGCTCACCGCTTGCTGAAGTCCTGCCCAAGGAAACCTGCAGTCTGGGAGGTGGGATAGGATTAATTAGAACCATCTTCTGTAGTTGAAGGATGGCAGCCTCTCGCTAGATGAGGAGCTAATGATCCCCTGTGTCCTCGCTTGTTGCTTCATCACACGTAAGAAGCTATCATCCTTCTCATGCTCACCTACAGACTGGACCTTGGGCAGCTGGTCAGGGCAGATCAGGATTTATAGAGTAAGGCAGCCATTCTCAAAACGTAGTCTGCACACCCCTAAGGATGTCTGAGACCTTTCAGGGGTTCTCAAGGTCAAAACTGCTTTCATAATAATGTCAAGATGTTATTTACCACCATACTAGTTTGACCCTTTCACTGGTAGTGAAAAAGCAGCAGTGGGTAAAACTGCAGTGTCTCAGCAAGCATCTAAGCAGGGGCATCAACCTATGCTAGTTAATATTACAGTCCTCATCACCGCACCATCTCAGTAAAAAGCTGCCAATTTTACTTAAGGAGTACAAATAATTAACTATTAAACCTCAGCCCTTTGAGCATACATGTTTTTAGTGTTCTGTGTGATGAGGGAAGTGGGCATACGATGTTTTGCCACATGAAGTATGATGGCTGTCTTAAGGAAAAGCACCTGTGCAGTGATGGTTGGAATTGCAAACTGAACAAGTTGCTTTTTTCCTGGGACACCATGTGTACCTGAAGGAATGACTGACAGTCAAACTCCGATTATTCAGACTTGGGTATTTGGAACACATTTTCCCCCAAATATACAAAGTGAGCCTATCACTTCAAGGAAAACAACTGACAGTATCTGTTGCTAATGATAAAATTTGAGCTTTTCCGTGAAAGTTGGAATTTTGGAAGTAGTATTTGCCACATGAACTTGATAGCTTATTTAAAAGACTCTACTGATAAGGTTGGTGGTAATATTTATGGATGTAGTTTTTTTGATATTGTATAGTGAAATATGTCAACATTTGGAAAATCTGCATAAATTAATGAATGGGTATTTCCTGAATGATGAATGTATAATTTTACAGGGTTGTTCATTGGTAAAAGAGCCATTCAAAGTTTAAGATGGACCAATGGATTTTAATGTGATAGATCACCTTTTGGGCTGCATTTTGGATCAGTCTATATAGATTAAGGTTACTGAGAATAACCATCAAGATCAACTCAGATCTACCAAATTTGGTATTGGAAAGAGGAGCTCAGCACCAGGAAGACAAGGCATCTTGTCTTACCACTGCCCACATTAGCATCTCTGTGTGGGCAGTGGTAATAGTCATAAATGCTGTCTTCCCTGTAGCAGAGGCGTACGCGTGTTCCCTTACTTAATCTTCAGAGTACCATCAGTGAGGTAGGTGTGGTATCACCTTATGGTGAGGAAGCAAAGTATAGAAAAGTATTAATACAGAGGGTAGTTGGCTTGCAAGTAAACCCACTGGTGATTCCTGGACCCTCCCTCTACTTCCTCTGACTGACTCCTCAGAACCTTTCATGCCTTACGCCACCTGCCTTAGGTATGATGTTCATGGTATTGATACTATGATAGGCGTTCCTGGATGTGACAATGGCTGTTGTCACCGGAAGTTGTGAAATCTGCCACCATGCCAGCTGCACCTTACCTATCCTGGTGAAGAGCTGCCGCTCACAGGGCTTGTTAATACACGAACCTTGTATCTCAGCCTCAGGTGTCTGCCCAGTGGCTTTAATCCGAGGAACAGACATCAGTGCAATCAACCTTCATTTGGTCCGGCAGCTGCTGTCACTCTGTCATTCTTCAGCTATCGATATGAAAGACAGTCTAAGGTTCTGAGAGGACTCGTGTGACAGTTTGCCAAAAGTGTCTATCTGGATGCCATGTGTCAGTAGCTTGAGGGTTGTGATATGTACCACCTTTGTTCCCTGGCTGCTTATAGACAGTGTGGCTTTAATGCCTTCACCAAGAGGAAGAGAATCTAACATGGGAACTTCTTTTTGTTTTTCTGCCAGTGTTTCACATCTCTCTCACTTAATCCTCACAGTGACCTTGTGAGTTGCTGGAGCCGATTCCGTTTTACAAGTAAGCAAGCAGATGCTCAGCGTTTTAGTAACTTGCTCAGTGTGGCCGTGTCAAGCCCAGGCCTGTCTGGTTCTCAGTACCCTTTCCTTAAACAAATAAAAGCCCCTTAAATGCAGAGGTGCCCCAGGCTAGCTCAGATCTCGCCAGCTTTATTCATTCAACAGGTGTGTGTTGGACACCTATTTATGTGCCAAGCCCTGGAAAGAGAAAAAAGATGAATAAGACACAGTCACATTCTTTAAGGGCATTCCACTTGTTTGCATCTGCCTCCCTTCACATTCCAGTGGAATAGGTATCTGGGAAGGCTGTCAGATCACAGAGCAGCTGTGGTAGGATGTTGGACAGGTGGGAAAAAGTAAGGAATTCCTGGCCGTAAACAAATTTAAAACATGATGACTTGTTCATGTGGAGTGACTCTATTAAGGAGTGTGTGGTAGAGAGAATGATGAGAGATAAAAGTAGACAAGTAAAGAGGGTTTTTTTTTTTTTAATTTAAATTTTATTTATTTATATCCAGAGAGGGGAAGGGAGGGAGGAAGAGAGGGAGAGAAACATGGATGTGTGGTTGCTTCTTGCGTGCCCCCAACGGGGGACCTGGCCCACAACCCAGGCATGTGCCCTGGCTGGGGATCGAACTGTCAACCCCTTGGTTTGCAGGCCAGCATGCAATCCACTGAGCTACACCAGCCAGGGAAAGGCTTTTCCTTTAGGAAGGAGGGATCCATGGGAGGATGTTCTTTTTATTTTATGAATTAAGCTTAAGATATTATTTAAGCATTTTGGTTTTATCTGTAAAAAAAAGTTTTCATTTTAGAAAATTTGGAGACTTCAGTACAATATAATGCAAAAATCACATGTGGTTACATTCAGCGATAACCACTATTAATATTTTTGTATATCTTTTATATAGCCTATGTTCTGTTTTATTATTTAATAAATATTTTGTATGTTATTAAAGTTCCTAGTAATTTACTCAGTTTCTACAAATTATTCTTTTATTTATTAAGTTCCTTCACTATTATTGGGCAAATAGTGTGTTGCCAATTTTTTGCTATTATAGAATTGCAGGTTAGAAGTATTTTTCTTTGTACGTAAAGTTTTGCTGTGTTTAGAATTTTTTTCTTGAGATAGATTACTGGAATAGATTTTTGGGTCAGAGCGTGAACATTTCTAGAGTTCTAGAGCCTTTTTGATGCATACTAATTGATAACCCCATAAACTCAATGAAGTTTTAAGAAATAACAATTGCTTTCAAAAATTATTGTTTGCCAGTTTGGGAGGAAAAAAATCTTTATTTTAATTTGTATTTCTTTGATTCTTAATGAGGCAAAATTTTTTATATGTTGTATTATATTATCCGAATTGTATTTCGTTATCTGAATTGTCTGCTCGTGTTCCTCATGGAATAACAATAACAGCAGGAATCCCCGATGTGGCCATCCCTGCGAGGCCCTGCTCTAAGCCCATCAGTGCTAATTTATCCTGTGCTCTGTGAGATCATACTCACAGATAAGGAAATGAAGCACAAAGAGGTTAGGTAAACTGTTCAGCGACACACAAGCACTGAGTGCCAGAGCTGGCACTTGGAACTAGGGCAGATGGCTCCAAAGACCAGGCTTTTAATGCTGCTTGTTCTCTGATCAGATCTGTGCTTATGATCTTGTTGGTCAGGGTTCTCCCCTCTAAGTTCTATACACGGACCCATGCACGCCCCTCCAGGCTGCTTCTGATACCTTTGTTAGTGCTACCTATGAGAAAAAACCACGGCTCTGATAGGACACCTAGGGTGTGCTTTGCTATTATGTACTTGGATCAAGAGGAGGGAGTGCAGTGGTGCTGTAGCAGTCCTTAAAGGTCCGTATATGTACCACTATTTAAGTAAACATCTGTGTTGGAATGGATGCAAGGAACGTAGGGAAGTTGATTATCCATTTAAGAAAAGAACTCACACGTTTTATAAAAGGTTTTCTCTTAAAAAGAAAATACGGTTTTGTATCATGCAAACCAGCGTTCAAATTCATACCAGGTTTATTCCTCTGTTTGAGTTGTTAGGCTTAAAAACGATAATGTTTGTGGTGCATCTGACATAGTGTTTAATTAGTGTCCTCTTCCCATTGTACTTGGATATAAAGAGGATAGATTTAGAAGCTTTTTATAAGGCATGATAAATCGCTTTTTAGTTACCAGATACACATTCTAGTAAATTGTTGATTCTTTTCATTCTTTCAACAAATATTGGAGGAGCTGCTCTTATACATAATTGATAAGAGGCTTGCCTTCATTGGTCCAAGTCACCACAAGTAGAGGGCTTTCGGCTCCTCTGTGCCTTTGTTTCCTCATCTGTGAAGTGGGGATCTAATGAGGATGGATGTAAAGTGCCTAGTACTGTTCCTGATGCATAGTCAGTGCTCAGTGGTCAGTACTAACTCATGTAGTATTATGCTGTCATTAAAAATGACTCACAGAGGTTTTAATAGCATGGGGAAATTTTCTATACTATAATTTTTAATTAAAAAACAAAGGGCTTATCAAATAAAAATAAAAACACAATAATACAAAAAAATAAAAAGTAAATTATGCCAAGAAAACAAAGAGCTTAAAATAGTTTTTGTATAATAGTCACACCTTACTTTAAAAAAGCATAAGGAAAGGACAGGAAAGAAAGGCATAAAATAGGAATAATCACTCAAATATTTGTGCATCTGTCTTGCCAGTGCAATAATAGGCCCTAAGGAAACATGGGTAAACAAGACTTGGCTCTTCCTCAGGGGAAAGTTTTAGTATGAGAGAGAGATGGTCACAGTCCCTTGCAGGATGAAGTGGAGGAAGAAGTCAAGCATGCTGCTTTGATTTCTGCCATGAAGAAAGGAGGATAGTGGTATCATTCATTGAGAGAGACAGGATTTAGACCAGGGAGGATGACGAATTTGGTCTTGGACACATTGCGATCGTCCAGTGTGGACCCGTAGGCTGGTGGGGACGTAGGTGTGGACGAGCAGGAAGGGTTACTCTGCAGGCGAGGGTTGGAGCTGAGGGAGTGAATAACAGCCCTTCGGGAACGGTGTGGAGTGCAAGAAGAGCCTTAGATTCTGATCGCATCTCGATGGTGGGATTGTGAATGACTCTTTTTCTTCTTTGACTTTACTTCTCTATTTATAATGTCCTGTAGTGTAAATATAAGTGTTTCCTGTCACATAAGATAAAGTGTTTTAGTTAGGATTAGGTTTGGCCACTCGTGACAGCAAACCCGAAATAAGCTTATATCTAGTGACTTAAACTAGATATAAGCTTATTTCTCTCCCACCCTAAAAGAAGCCTAGAGAGAGACAGTCTGTCCAGGGCTTGGTCCAGCATCGAGTCCTTCCATTTTCATGATCCATAGTTCTCAGCATTTGTCTTCCACCTGTGTTCCAAGACGGGCACTCAAACTCCAGCCACACTTGAGAGGAAGGGTGGAAGGAGACCATGTCCTTTCCATTTCCAAACATTTTCCAGAAGTTGCACAGTTTGCTTACATCCTGTTGGCCAGAATTTAGTCATTTAGACATAGATGTACGCTGAAAGGAGTCTGGGAAATGAAATCTTTATTTTGGGAAGTCATATGCACACTAAAAATAAGAGTCCAATTAGTGATGCTAATAACATCTTGGTTTGCCTGTGGAACAGCTGAGATTGGCTCATCTAAAGGGATTAGTACAATAATTTCCATGTAAACCATACATTTGTTTTTTATTTAAATCATAAGTATAGAGTCATATGGTAGTCATATGGAAAATAGTTTGCCTACTCAGTAAGGCCCATGACTGAACACTGAACTAGAGGCCTAGTAAACTCGCTTCATGGTTAACATGGAACCCTATCAAGAAGAGTAGGAGATAATCCAGCCTCCTTCATTGCAAGACAATTTCAAGAGTTCCTGATGTTATTGAAAGATTAAATAAGCATTGTAGTTCTGTAGATAAAGGACTTCAGAAATATTTTGGTAGGGCACTACAATGTTCTTGTCTGTCTTTCAGTGGAAAAGTTGGTCTTAACATATCTAAGGTTATAAATAAGACCTAGGTCACTCTTAGTTCAAACCAGGGTCTGGGGTATTAGTTGCCAACCAGGAGTCAAGGCTACTTCAGGCTCAGCTCCATGAGATGACCATCACCCTCCACAATGACTTGCCTGGGGATGCTGCAGTTTTGGCTCTTGGATAAATTAGAAGGGAATGTTCCTCTCAATATCAACTACCCTCAAACAGGGTTTAAGAATTTAGAAGTTAATAACAATAATTAGCCAAATGTCACTTCTTTCATCTTTTTACCACTATTAATTAATACGCATACATCCTCCTGGTTGGAGGTAAAGGTGGCTGAACTCGTTTTATAAGGTTTCTGAGAGTTCACTGCAGCAGAGCCTGTGCCTCCTGAAGCTCTGCTGGCCAGAGGTTTTCCACAGGAAAAGTGTTTTCTTTCCTCTGGAACTGAAATGGGACACCAAGAAACCTAAAGCAAATGGAGAGCAGAAGGGGACTAGTTCTGCATATTCTAGCATATGGACATTATATGTAGATGTACATGGAATAAAGAATGCGTGCACTGATTTTTAAGAACTTCCTAATGTCCTTTCCACATCTTTTAGCAAGTTTAAGAAAATTACATTTAAAAAATCATGGGTTTTTCTTTTAAGAAATAAAAACACTTTACCACTCGAAAAACAAATCATGTTTTTCTTCTGCCAGGGAGAGAGCAAACTCTGAGTAGTGAGAATGGATGGCCTGTGGAAAATGACATGCTTAGCTGTAGACTGCTAATTAAGAGAAAGGTGAATGAATTACCCCCTTGAATTAAGTTTTGCACAGCATCTAGTATGACACACTGACAGATACTGTGAGTAACTGGTAAAAAGGGAAAATCCAAACTTAACACATAGAGTTACACTATGCATGAAGTCATAATGGTGGCTCAGATATTGAATACCTACCACATTCTGAGCTCTTTATATCTGTTGTACTCACTCATCTAATTTCTGCAACCAGCACATGAGGAGCAGGTACTAAATTTATAGCCATTTTACAGATGAGTAAATTGAGGCACAGAGAAGTAACAGAACTTGCTTAGGAACCTGTCAGCAGAAAAGCCAGGTTATGTGACTTCAGAGGAGGCTTCCATAACTATTGGGCCATCCTTTTAGTAGAAAGCTAAATGAGCTGTGGGATTAGCTCATATGTTTACCAAAAAAGACCTGAACACATTTGAAGGCAGAGGACAGGACAGGGAGAGGATGTTTAAGGGATGGAAGGATCCCTAAGACTACTTGGAATTGGACTGGAATAGGCTGTGGGACTCTGGGAAAGGTAAGCTTTAGCAGAGGTAGAACGGTCCTCAGCCGTGTCGTCTGAGGTTGCAGTGGAGTCTAAGTATAGAGAGCTGACCTGAAGAGTAGAGGTAGGAGGGAAAGTAGCTCATGACTGCTGGATGACCTTGAGCTTTTGGATAGCGTGCTGGAGCTGGCTCCTACCAGCTCAAGAGAACCACTGTTAAACATTCAGACAATTTTCACGCAGGTTGATGACTTGAAATCAGCCAACATGGGAGTATTTCTTTTTTAAAAAATTGGCAAATGCTACAAATTAGGGCATCTCTCCACCACCACCCAAAGCCGCTTTACCAGAACACCTTAGATTCTCTTCTCCACATCACTAACATTTGAAAGCCTGCTGAAGCACAAGTTGAATTGAAGTCTTGAGTGCGTGCCTACAATGGGAAAGACACTGTGCCAGGTATTGGGGATACAAAGACAAGCCCCTCAAGTGAAAAATAGTGTGGTGGAGAAAGAAGAGCATGTGGGCATAAATCCCAGACCAGCTGTCAGACCTTGAGTTTACTCATCTGCAAATGGAGACGGTAATACCTATCCCGAAGGCTTATTGAGATGATTAATGAGAATGTGTAAAGCTTCTGGCACACAGGTGCTCAACAAGGGGAAGTTCTAAGGTTGGCAGATGAGTAAACAGACAGCATTAATACAGCTTGATGGAAGAAATAAAAGAGTGAGTGGTTCCGTGTTTGCTCAGAGGCCTCACAGAAATCATTGTCCCCCAAGCAGAATTTCGAAGTTTTCAGAGTGAATGTTTCATGGATGAAGTCTGCCCTGGCCTTTGCCAGAATGTTAATGCTTTTTTTTTTTTTTTAATCCTAAAAAGCATGTAGCTTTTACTTCTTTATAGCCTGTACCTCACTACATACACTTTCAAATTTTAAGACAGACAATGGATTTAGAGGTACACACACCTGGATTTATATCTCAAATCTAACGCAATTGCTTTGTGACCTTTGGCAAGTAAGGTTCTTCACTTCCTGGAATTTCAGTTTGTACTTTTGTGATATGGGTGTAATACTTGGATGATTTTGAGGATTAACTGACAATGTAGGGAAAAGAGCCAGATCCTTAGCTTCCCGGTGAAACCCAAACAGAATCTAACATATATTTATAGTTTCGTCTTCCCTTACGCTTCTGTATCCCTTGCAATAACCAACAGAATCTGTTTTTAAAATATATTTTATTGACTATGCTATTACAGTTGTCCCAGTTTTTCCTCCTTTGTCCCCCCTCCACCTGGTACCCCATTCTCTCTAGCAATTCCTTCCCCGCTACACCGCTTAGTTCATGCCCATGGGTCGTGCATATAAATTCTTTGACTTCTCCATTTCCTATACTATCCTTAATGTCCCCTGTCTTTTTTGTTCCTACCAATTATGCTTCTTAATCCCTGCATCTTTTCCCCCATTCACCCCTCCCCGCTTCCAGCTGATAACCCTCCAAATGATTTCTGTATCTATGATTCTGTTCCTGTTTTGGTTGTTTGCTTAGTTCGTTTTTTTAGATTCAGTTGTTGGCAGTCGTGCATTTGTTGCCATTTTAATGTTCATAGTTTTGATCTTTTTCTTAAATAAGTCCCTTTAACATTTCATGCAATAATGGTTTGGTGATGATGAACTTCTTTAGCTTTACCTTGCCTGCCCTTTATCACATTATCTGTTTTTCCATTCCAAATGATAGCTTTGCTGGATAGAGTAATCCTGGATGTAGGTCCTTGTTTTTCATCACTTTGAATATTTCTTGCTAGTCCCTTCTTGCCTGCAGTTTCTTTTGAGAAATCAGTTGACAGTCTTTTAGGAACTCCTTTGTAGATAACTCTCTGCTTTTCTCTTGCTGCTTTTAAGATTATCCCTTCATCTTTAACCTTTGGCATTTTAATTGTGATGTGTCTTGGTGTGGTCCTCTTTGGGTCCAACTTGTTCAGGACTCTCTGTGCTTCTTGGGCTTGTATGTCTATTTCCTTCACCAAATTAGGGAAGTTTTCTCCCATTATTTTTTCAAGTGATTTTTCAATTTCTTGCTCTTTCTCCTCTCCTTCTGGCATCCCTATGATTCAGATTTTGGTATGTGTGGAGATGTCCCAGAGTCTTCTCATACTATCCTCATTTAAAACAATTTTTTTTTTTTGTCTTCTTGCTGTTCTGGTTGAATGCTTATTTCTTCCTTATGTTCCAAATCATTGATCTGAATCTCAGCTTCATGCATCCCCACCACTGTTGGTTCCCTGTAGATTTTTCTTTATTTCACTTAGTGTGACCTTCATTTCTTCCTAGGTCTTTTTTAATTTTGTTGTCATACTCAGTGAGTTCCTTGAGCATCCTGATCATCTGTGTTTTGAACTTTGCATCTGATAGGTTGGTTATCTCCATTTCATTTAGTTCTTTTTCTGGGGTTTTGTTTTGTTCTTTCATCTGGGCCATATTTCTTTGTCTCTTCAATTTGGCAGCCTCCCTGTGTTTGTTTCTGTATATAAGGTAGAGGTGCTTTGACTCCCTGTGTTAGTAGTGTGGCCTACTATAAAAATGCACCTGTAAATTGGGTGGGGTGGAGTCTTACATAATTGCCAGGGTGGGGCAACCTGCTTCACCACTTTGTGGCTCCGTGTGGTCGGAGGGCTCAGAGAGAGGACAGTGCCACTGCTGGCTTCTGGAGGTTTGCCTGACACTCACCTTGTGTGGCTAGCATCCTTCCAACTGTTGCCCTGGTGCTGAATCCTGGAGGGGTAGGTCTGTGTATATTTTAAGTTCATGCAGGTCTTTAAGCTAGGTCTCCTAAAAATCTGGCAGTTTTCTTCTGTTGCCCCAACCCCCACTGGTTTTTACAGCCAGAAATTATGGGGATTTATCTTCCTGGTTCTGGAATCCTGGGCCGTGTGGTCTGGCCTGGGGCTGGGATTGCTCATTTCCATGCTATCCCTTCTTATTTTTATCCACCACACGTGAATGTGGGACCACTCATTCTGCCACCTGTTTGCACCACACTGTTTCTCTGCACCTATCTACGCATCTCCACATCTTCCCCTACCCCTGCTCCCTGCAACCCATCTGCATGAACGTGGCTTCTTTCAATCCTTGGTTGTTGGACTTCCAAACAGTTCAATTTTCTGACAGTTCTGGGTATTGTTTTGAGGTCTAGTTGCGCTAGGAGGTGAAGCACATTTACCTATGCATCCATCTTCACCAAAAGTCACACACACTATCTTTCCTATTGCTGTGTCTTTGTATATATTGCCCCCTAGAAAAAACCTGTTCAAGGGGTAGAACAGCACTGTGGTAAGAGGCAAGGGGTGGGTGTCAGTTGCAGCTCTGTCAATTATTAAGTAGGAGACCATGGGCAAGATAATTATCCTCTCCATTCCTCAGTTTATTTTCAGCCTTAAAATGGGAAAAATAACAGTATCTCACTCATAGAATTGTTGTGAGGATTAAATGAGTCATGTAAATACCCAGACTTATACCTGGCACATAATAAGCAGTGAAAAAAATTTTAGGCATTACTTCTATTTCCACTACTATTACCTTCATTATTCCTCAAGATGTGGTTCCCTTATAATCACCTGCTGCTGTTTGAAGCCTTCCCCAATTTTCCCACACTGTTATTTGCTTTCCCTCTGTGAAGCTGATAGACCACTACATTTGAGTACCTACTATGTTTCAGGCATGCTCATGGGTATATTACAGATCTTATTTTACTCAGACCACCCAGTGTGTTCTCATTTATTATTGCAGCTACCTTCTGGGATAGATCAAATTCTTAAAGATCAAGTTTATCTTTATAGGAATACTGAGAACTTATGACAATTGCCATATAAAATCTTTTTTTTCCCTTTCCTCTTTGGAAAAAGCTGGGATTCACAAATTAACTAATAATATTCCATTTTATAGATTGACTCTTTTAACAAATATTTATTGAGCAATTATTATAAGTGGGCCATGTATTAAATACTGGGAACACCATACTGAGCATAAATAATTCTGATCCCTGCCCTCATGTGGCTATTTGCATTTAAATTAATTAAACCAATAACATAAAACTTCAGGTCTGTACTTGCACTAACCATATTTTAAGTGCTAGTGGCTATTGGGTTAAAAAGTGTTGACATAGAACATTTCTATCATCACAGAAAGTTCTATTGAACTATGCTGTTGTAGAAGTTGAGGCTGACATTGATCGAATAATCATAAATATACCGTTGCAATTGGTATGTATTAAGTAGAAAGAATACATAGTAATACAGGAGCATTGCATAAGGGGCTTTGACTTATGCGATGGCTTTCTGAAGGAAGGCATGTTTAAACTAAGATTTGATGAATGACGGGAAGTTGTGGTTTGGTAATTAAAGAGATTTAGAAAGGCCTAAGGGCTTGGGCACAGAGATCCAGAGAGATCTGGGTGAAATGAAGAGGTAGAAGGTCCACAGGGGCTTGTATAAAGAGGGCGATGAAGCTGAATAACTGGATAATTCCATTCTCTAATCAAGGATAGAATCTAGATTTGACTTCAAAGTCTAGGTTGCACAACAGATGTGTATTCAAAGGACTTTTCTTCTGTAATGATCTGCTCTTCCTCCTTTCCTCTTTGGAAATCACCAAATTTCCCTCTGCTGGATTATTCCTTCAGCATGAAAACATACTACAATAACTTCCTCCTTTAAAACAACAAACCTGTCTTGATCTTACCTCCCTCTTCAGCTATTTTCCCACTTACCTGTTTTTATAGCAAAACTTCTTGAAAGATCTTCCTACTTTTGGGAGCACTTCTTCATTGGTTTCTTTCTTTCTTTCTTTCTTTCTTTCTTTCTTTCTTTCTTTCTTTCTTTCTTTCTTTCTTTCTTTCTTTCTTTCGAGGGGAAGGGTAGGAGAGAGGGAGAGAGTAATATCAATGTATGGTTGCCTCTCACGTGTCCCCTGCTGGGAACTGGCCTGCAACCCAGGCATGTGCCCTGACTGGGAATCGAACTGTGATCCTTTAATTCGCAGGCCTGCGCTCAATCCACTGAGCTACACCAGCCAGGGCCTTCATTGGCTTCTGAGACATCACATCCTCTTGTTTTTTTCCTGCCTCCCTTCAGCTCCTTCTCAGGCTCCTTTGCTGGACTCTTCCCCTTTGCACCCTGCCAGGGCTCAGTCCTGGACTATCTTTATTTTTCTAAATACATATATTAATTCCCTTGGTAATTTAATCTGTTCCCATGATGTGATGGTTAATTTTGTATGTCAAGTTGGTGCCAAGTTTCCTTCCCCACCTTTGGTCAAATTCTAGTTTCCATGTTGCTATGATGGTATTTTCTCATGTGATTAACATTGAAATCAGTAGACTTTGAGTAAGGTAGAGTCCCTCTCTAATGTGAGTGGGCTTCATCCAATCAGTTTAGGCTTTGTGAATGAACAAGGGGCCATCTGCTCAACCAGACACGTGCAGGAGAGGCCTGCATGGCGGACTTCACAAACTCAGAGACTGAAAATAACCACCCACAGGACGGTCCGAACATAAAAATTCCTAACGAAAGGTGAGTCATGGTGGGTAGTCATTTCCTAGGCCAGTGGCCTCCTTGACAAAAGTCAGTTTGTAAGAAAGTGAGCCTGTCTGTTGTCTTTTTGCATCTAAAATAACATGCCTTTGGAATGTTAGAGTAATCTCCTCTTTGCAGAGCAGTCAGGGCATAATCTGCCACCAGAGCATGAGATCACAGAATACCGCATTGTTATATTGTTGTCCAAGTACCATCTCTAAGTGCTATAAATGTTAACTACACTGTGCCCACTAGTGTAAAAGAAATACGTGTCTCTCCGTTTTACTTTTTACCCAGCCTCAGAGATTTCCCAGCTTGACTTTCTCCTGCCTCCCTAACCTAGCATCAGTGGATTTAATGTAACTCCCCTTAGTTTTCCTCCTTTAGTTCTTGTATATAAAACAAGTTGTAAAGCAGTCATTGTCCAGAGCATTTTCTCAACCTGTTGAGATTTTGCTTCTGGACAATTTCTGTCAGTTTGGCTCAAATAAACTCTTATAAAACTTTTTCGTAGGCTGGATGTTCTTTCGTTGACAGCCTTAAGAGAAAAGATTGAGGTCTCCTGGAGAGGAAGGAACTAAGCCTCCAGACTGCGTTAAGACTCAAGACTGCAACATTAAGACTGCTGGCCTTTCCAGCCTGCTGGCCTGTCCTGTAGCTTCAGGCTTGCCAGCCCCACAGTACTGTAAGCCAACTATAAAAATCTTTATCTATCTCTATAGATACATCCTATTGCTTTTTAAATAGATAACCCTCACTGATATACAGGGAAGTAAATATCTTTTGCATTTGACTCCCAGATTTTTATTTCTAGCCTTGACTTCTCCCCTGAACTCCAGATGTTGCCTATTCACCTGCTTATTCACCGTCTCCATTTGGTAACAATAGGTCTCTGAAACCACGCTATGGATTTGTTCCAAACTATTGCTTTCCATCTCTTCCATTCCCATCTTTCCTCCTCCTCCCTGGATGCTTCCCCTTTTTGTTAAAAAGTGGCCCCATTTCTTCAGTTGCCAAGACCAGAACTCTGGAGTCATCATTAATTCTACCTTTTTTTTTTGCATCCTTCATTCCATCCATTTGCAAAACATATTTGCTTTACCTTCAAATAATATATCGTCTCACCTCACTAATCCAAGCCTTCATAATCTCTAGCTTGGACCACCACTGTAACTTCCTAACTGGTTATGTTTCTCCACTCTAAATCTCAGCCCCCTTAGTCAATTCTTCACACAGCAGAGCAGTGCTTTTAAGATACAAAATAGATCAGTCCTCTCTCATGACACTTTGGCTTCTTATCACATTTAGAATGAAATCCAAAGACATAAGTATGGCCTTTGGGATCTGACCCCTGGCTTATTCCTCTGATCTTACTGTCTGCTACTTTATTCCTCACTCACTGAGCTTTAGACACATTGGTTCCCTTGTAGGTGCTTGGACAAGTCAAACAAAACAGGCTCTCAGTTCAGGGCTTGGGCCCTTTCTGTTTCCTCTGCTTGTCAAGATCCCCTCAGTATTCTTACAGCTTCCTCCCTCATTTTACTGTGGTCTCTGCTCAAGCACTATATATATTCTTAGATCTTTCTGGGCCTCTGTCAGGGAGGAAAGATTTCTCCTCTACTCTTGTAGAGTCTTCTAGCTGGTTTAAGAATTAAATTAAGATGAAACAAGTTAATGGGAGACAATCAAGTTTAATTTCATATTTACAGTGGCCCCTTAAAAAATGCCCAAAGACAATCAGGCGATTGAGGCTTATCTGCCATCCAGAGCTAAAGAGAAGGGAGAGGCATCTGGGACTTCACATGGGAATGAAAAAACAAATGTTCGCTATGACATGCAAAGCCAATGGGACACAGAGAGGACTTTGAATAAGCAGGCTTTGCTAAGTTCCTGCCAGTCCACCATACCCCATGTCCTTTGCAGTTATGTCTGACGAAAGCTCTTCTTCCTGGAACAGGCTATCAAAATACTTTTAGGCAGTAAAGGGGAAGATAAAAAGCTCTTCCTGAGCCTTTTGTTTCTTAAACATAATCAGCCTAAAATAAACCTCCTGTCAAAGAGACGTATACTGGAATGGCAAAACCCTGCTCCCCGATACCTCCTTACCCTACCTTACTCTTCTTCAGGGTACAAATAATTCTTCCCTTCATTGTTTTCCATGAATGGAAGCAAAGGAATGGGATGGTAACTGTGAGGGTCAGAGCACATGGGAACATGGCAGGCTGTTTTTAAAATAGGAAAACTGCGGTGTGTTTATGTGGTGATGGGCATGATCAGGTAGAAAACAAGAAATTGATGATGCCAGAGAGGGAGGCTAATTTCAGGAGTGAAGTTGTTGAAGACTGAGAAAGCAGGAAAAGATGAGAATCTGCACAGAAGTGGAGAAATTGGCTTTCACTAAAACAGGAGTGAAAATGGAATATGGCAGGATGGTGGTTGAGAGGGAAATAGGAAGGAGTTCTGACTAGTTGATTCTATTTTCTTAAAGTAGAAAGCAGGTTATAAGCTAATGACAAGCTGTAGGTGTATTAGAAGCCCGAGAAAAGAGGAATAAGTATGCAATAGTCACTTTGGAAACAGGGAAAACAAATATACCAGAGATGCGAAGGCTTGCTGGGCAGCTTTGGGGACATGTAGAGGTTTGTGGTCTTGACTTAAAAATGAAATCACTTAGTTTCTGTGTTTTCTCCAGCAGTGTTTTGCTGCTTGACTAGGGGACAGAATATGTGGACATCTAGGTCTAACAAGGGTGGGCCCGGCCAAGTTGGTACAATTAAGGAGTTGGGACTGTATCTTGCGGGTCCTAGAAAGCCACTGAAGGTTTGGGCAGAGAAGATTTGAGTGTCAGAAAGGTGATCCAGATCAGGTGGTGAGAGAGCTTGTTTGCAGGAGGAACAGTGGTTTGGTTCAGTAGGACTCTGATTAAACTGTATAGATCTGTTTAGATCTGTTTAGAGTCCCATTTAGAGGCACATTTTTCACCCTTTGCTCCTTAATTCACATTGTTTCCCCAAACACCTGTGTGCTAGCCCCCACCCTCTGTTCTAAGGACCCCAAATCAGGTGAGGGATGCTCTAACGAAACTCATGGTGGTTATCATGCTGGGAGTGTCAGTTTAGTGTATGTGCGTGTGCGTGTGTGTGCATTCAAAAGCTGAGAGGGTTGGAAGGGGCTCAAAAAAGTGGATTGTGTGTGTCTGCCAGGTCACAGGTGTGATTTCTTAAAGCCATTAGAAACCAGCAACCCATTCACCTGAGTGTGCTTCGGCCCTGCAGTATGCAAACAAAGAAGAGGGGAAGACATTCATTTACTTGCTTATTCAGAAAATATTCATAGCTAGCTATATGTACGAGATGCTGAGTAAGAATATGATTAAGAGCAGGGAAGTATGCTCACTTCTTTTCAGGATTAGTCAGGGTGGACTAGTATTTTCTTTTCCAAGCCTGATGACTAACTTCCTCCAGGCTAACTAATACATTACCTGAGGGCAATGGGTCCCCAACTTTGCTGCCACTAGAAGTACCCAAGGAGTTAAAAAAAAAACCCAGATGCCCAGGTCGCACCCCATACCTATTGCAACAGACTCTCTGGGGGTGGGAGGCAGGCGCCAGCATTTCTAAAGATCCTCCCGTGATTACGATGGGCAGCAAAGTTCTGGAGTCACTGCCTTAGGGCATAGTCCAGTTTTGTTCACTTAAAACATACTCTTATTTTGGGTTCCAGTGTAAAACATTCCTGAAATTGTTTTTGCTCTTTTCTTGGGTTGGGGGGCGCTATGAGCAGGAAGAGGATGTGGCGTCACCCAATTAGGGGATCCTAGTTAGCTAAGCCATTGGCGTAGGTTGCCAGCGCTGCACGAGGAGTGGATTTTTGCTTTGTCATTCTGACTCTGGCTCTCGGCCCACCCGCTCAGCTCAGACAAGGGCGTGGCTTCTCGCAGCCACTAGGACCCAAGCAGCCTGTTCCCCAGTTTGCTTCAGTCCCGCATTGCATCGGAGCAGAAGGCGTGAGGCACCTGAAGAAGAGCCCTGCCTTGGGCTAACTGAGCGTTCAGGCTGTGAGCTCGCCGGGGACGTGAACCTCCGCCTGCCCGGTGGGTGGTGAATGCAGGGGAAGGGGAGACGTTTGAAGGCGTGTCTGAGTTGGGGTGAGGCTTTTCTGAGGCAAGTGAGCTTCTTTGCAGCTTTCATTGTTTCGCCTGGTTAGTGAAAGCTTAGCATGTGGTAGGTGATACCGGCCCTCTGGTGGTTTCTTTTCTCCAGCTCTTTGTAGAGACAGTTTCCTTGCAAAATTATCCGAGAAAATGGGTTTTTGTGTCGTTTCTTAGTGCACGAGTCTTGAAATGTAGATGGTGAAATGGACGGACAGATCCTGGACAGCATTAAGAGAGTGTAACAATTTAAGGATGCCTTCCAAGGAGTTTTCACACCATTGAATCCTCGGAAATCCTGAGACGTTGGCAAATTATATGTATTTCCATGTTTAAGGCTCAGAATCATATGACTTGCCCCAGGCAATTAAACGGGTCAGCTAAGAGTGGAACCAGCGCTTTTATCGGACTGTATCAGGTATTACAGGAGAGCGGATAAAATCTTACACCACGTTGCCTGAATGTGAATACTGGGTCTGCAGTTGACCAGCTGCGTGACCTTGGGCAAATTAGTTTTTGTGCCTCAGTTTCCCTATCTGTGAAAGGGACCTGATGGCCCCACTTCAAAAAGGTAGTTGTGAAGATTGTGTTCATATGCAAAACACTACAGAAGTGTTAGCTGCTATTACCATTATTATTATCAAACAACTATACTTTTGAGCGGTGGTGTGGTTTTTGTCTCATAAATGGGCCTGATGCCTGATGTCAGTGTAACTGGAGTCTATTTTTAATTCTGTCACTGACTCATTCCCTGAGTTCGCCTGTAAAACTGGACCATAAGGCCTCCTATGTCAGGTAGGGTGTTATTGTATTGCTTCAAGGTTCTTAAATAGATAACTCTAAATGGGCAGAGTGTTTGTAATTTTGCCCCATGGGTTCGAATGTCAAAGAAACATTGAAGTTGGATTTTGGCATTCTGTATACTTGCAGCGTTCAAAGGAAGATTAAGTTAGGAGGTGTTCTATAAAAGCTGAGATAATTGTTCCTTAAGCCTCCTTTTTGAGGCTTTCCTGAATTCCGAATTTACTGGGAAAGTAAGAGGTGTAAGTTTAGCGAGACTTGCCATGATTTGAGTCTGGACGGATCGCTGGCGTTTTGGCCTTGTGTTTCCGGCTTCTGTGCAGGTGGACCGGGACCAGGGTCCGAGCCTGATCGCAGGCTTAGGTCGCTGCGAGGGCTGGGGCAGGTGGCGCTATTCTGCAGCGAGGCGGCTTGCGCGGGTGGCCTGGGGGCGCGCCCTTGGGATGCGGAAGCCCCGCCCCAGCCCCCGCCCCCCGCCTCGCACTTCCCGCCGCCGCTCTGGGCGGAGTGCCTGACCCCGCTCCCCTCTCTGCTTCTGTGCCACAGAGGACGGGCTGGGCCTCGAGCGAGCGCTGGCCGAGGTGACCTCGGAGACCAACGTACCCGTGGTGTTTGTGAAACGGAGAAAGCTAGGCGGCTATGGTCCAACCCTGAAGGTAGGTAGGAGTCATGAACGTTTCTTTCTCCCGCCTGCGCTGGGAGTGAGCCCACCGTGGTCGCAGACCAACTTTCAAAGCCAGGGTGGATGAATGTAAATGAACTTTCAGACGGAGCTCATCCTTAGAAAATGACCAAGAAACACACAGGGGCCAGATCACCTGGTAGTCCAAGTTGCTGAAACGCTGGGTAAATCTCTGAACTGGGGAAGGGTATATGTTAACTATTTTCATCTTTTAAAATGAGTTGTGTCCTTTTCCTCCTGTTGTCCATTCCTCCTTCCCTCCCAGTAATCTAAATAACTTAAAAACTTTTACACGTTTAAACTTGTTTGAGGAAGTACTGAGAAAAGGGGATCAGGAAATGCTTAATTTTGTTGGTCTCTATCTTCCTTTTAACTCTCTGGGAGGGAAACCCAGAAACCCCAGGTGTGGAGGAGAGCCACCAGGAAGTTCCTTGAGTGAGTTTATTTCTCTTCAGGTGTCTTATTTTTGTAGCCCAGAGTTAACACTTGGGTGGAGGGAAAAGGGAGAAAGGGTTCCTTGGACTGGTCCATCCCCTGAGGGGTGAATGGGTCATGGCCTAGGGCCTGGCAGAATGCTATGAGGCTGACTGTGTGTTTAGGGAGTTGTAGTAACAGGGATGATCTACATCAGGTCTGTTTGGTTAGAAAGCCTCATAATCCCATCAGCTTGATACCTCTTTGACTTCTGCTAATTATCTTTTTTGTCTTTGTCTGTTTGAGGCTTATGTAATTTTTAAGAAATGGAACTCATACTTGAGTATTTCCTTCTGAGAAAGTAAACCTGAGGCCTCAGTTAAATGTAAAGTTTATTTAGATGCATGTCTCTTTAAGAAGCATATTAGCAAATGATTCGCATTTTTATTTATTACCTTTTTTTCTAAAAGACTTTTATTTACGTTTTTGAAAAATGGGCATAGGAAATGGAGATAGAGTTCAAAGACAAATAGCAAGTTAATGGAAAATAAAGAGCTAATAAGGCTTTTGGCTTACTTCAAAATGATTGTTACTCAGACCTTTAGTTTGCAGGGAAAATAAGACAGATCTATTAATATTCCTTCCTGTCTGATTGATCTCTGTGTTCCACCTGTGTCATAAAATTGCACTTAAAAGTTATTTGATCTTTATATAAATTCTACAGATGGTCCTGGTTTTAACATCAGTGGAGTAAAAAGAATTACTTTTATAAGCTTTGGACTCATTTTATTGATATGATCTGCTGTTTTCAATTCCATATGATCTCAGGTCATTTCAACCATTTGGGGAAGTGCAATGTCATGAATGACAAAGCACACCATCAACTCATAATTAGATCATTTGGCGCATCTCTTTTAAGTAACTTACCATTCAACTTTGTATCATTTGACTAATTTTTGGTTTTTAACGAGTACTAAGGACTGGAGGAAGAGACTACTTACTGGTAAGAACCACTGGTTTGAAATGTTTGTGAATTTCTAGCCAAATGTTGCCCATATTTGGGGTTAAATGGTGGGTTCTGAAATTCTTTAGGGAATATTGAGTTTGAGTGGAGAAAGGTATTTATTTAGTGGAGAATTGCATGTGTATAGGATTAGTGTTAAAATTTTGAGGTCCACACCTTAAAAAAGAAGGTTAAGATTTCATACTCTGATTGTAGTGTAGTTAATGGAGAGGGCACTTTTTAAAAAGTCTGCTTCTCCTTTTTCCTCTTGTTTCTTCCTCTGTCTCCCTTCCCCCTCAGTAAACAACAGCAGCAACAACAGAACTCACCTTGCTTTTAATGCACTTATTGTAGGAGACGTGGGAGTGAGAATCCTATTGCAAGAAACTGATGAGCTTAGATGACCTACAGGAAGGTTTTTAAAAGTGTTACGAAAAACTGGTCTGTGGACACTGCACCGAATCCTCTGGAGTACTTATTAGACATGCCAGCCTGGGCTTTACCAGAGGCCTTGCTGAGCAAACCCTCTGGAAGGGACTAGAATCTGCCTTTATTTGTGTGTGTGTGTGTGTGTGTGTGTGTGTGTGTGTGTGTGTGTGTATTTAGCAAGCCCCCTCAGGTCATTCTTATGATAAATATCAAGTTTGGAACTTACTTTAATATATAAGGTAGTTTGGTCAGGATCAGTTGGTAAATAATTAGAAGTGGGGAAAACCAAGGACTACTCTTTAATACCCAGAATGCAGTAGTTAGGAGATAGCAAATAATAACTTAGTAGGTAACAATTTATACCTGACTAGAAAAATAGGGAAATACGCTGTCCGTGGCTAGGACTTGTATATTGATGTGTAAAATTGAAATTGGAGAGCTACTAAATTCAGAGAACTATAAATGGAGCTCCTATTGCTCCAAGAGAGCTGGCTTTCATGAACATTTTAGTTCTTAAGGGCAGGATTGCAGTTGTTCTTTACAGGGAACCCTGTATGTAAATCAGTGTCTCCAGGATTCCAGAGTGTTGAAACCACTCTGGTGGGGTAGAGAAAAGTAAAGTGAATGAAAAAGTGCTTCTTGGAATACTAAGTGCTGGACTTACTTAGACTTTAGTTTGGGGAAGTAGTTTTGGGAGATAAGACTAAAACTGGCAACGTGATAGTTAATTTCTTCGAAGCACTAATGGGAGAGATGACAGACACAAATCAGTGCATGATGGACCCTCCAAGTGAATTACAAAGACAGTTGTGGGAGGAGCTCAGATGGGATCCTGCAGCAGGCAGGTAGCCCCGTGTCCCAGCCTTGCGCTGGGGTGGACATGGAAACAAAGGCAGGTCTCCTTCCAAGCCTAACTTCTGCAGTTTCCAGAAACCAGACTCTTAACTGAACAGACACCAGCAGATGAGTGGGAATTTAGTGACTCTCCAGCCATTCCCTTTCTTTCTCAATATTGTACTAAAACTGGCAGGAAACTTTATTTCTTTGGATTCTTTCCTCTGAGGCATTTCCACCTGGGATCTGTCCCTTCTTCTTTCCCTCCCAGGACATCTAAATAACTTAAAAACTGTTTAGAAGAAGTGTAAACTTGTTTGTTTGAGGAAGCACTGAGAAAAGGGAATCAGGAAATACTTACCTTTGTTGGTCTCTAACTTCCTTTTAATTCTCTGGGAGGGAAACCCAGAAACCCCAGGTGCCAGGAAAGCCACCAGGAAGTTCCTTGTGTGGGTTTATTTCTCTTCAGGTGTCTTTTCTTTGTAGCCCAGAGTTAACCGTTGGGCGGAGGGAAAGGGGAGAAATGTTCCCTTGGCTGGTGGCAAGCGTGGTGGCACTCCTACCATAGGACTGTTTGTGAAGGGTAGTGGTAAAGCAGTGTCCCTGCTTCTGGCCTACTGAAGGTTGGGGTCTGAGGAGAATTGAAGGACTGCTTTGAAGATGAGGGACACGAACAGGCTCTGATTTACTTAAAAAGAAGGAAAGCGGTCAAGACTAACGTAATTTAAAGGGGGCATAGATTGTTAGGTCTGGAAATGAATTTATCTGGTGCTGATCATACATGGTCAGATTTTTACTGGTTGTGAATCCATGTTGAGACCCAGTGCCCCCTCCTTTAACCCAGTAACAACCCAAACCATTTTTTTGCTGTGTAGCTGTTCTTTTACAGGACGTCACTGTTCTGGTGGTCCAGGGTTCAGATTCCCTGGCCCCTGTCCTGTCTGTTCACTTACCAGGACCTGTTTCCTATGCCCACCACCTCTATCAGCTTCGCTCAGGCTGTTTCAGCTGCTCATACCCTCTTGCTCAAACCGTTTCATCAGTCTCTAACTTGCTTTCCACCTCTGATCTCTTTACCTTTCCAGTCCACCAGCTGTCAGAATCACCTTTCCTATTGCCTCTCTGCTGCCCCCAGCTCCGCATCTGTGATAACCCACACATTCCTTAGTTCGGTATTCTGTGTCCTCAGGGATTGGGGCCCCACCTACTGTTCTGGTTATCTTCTGCTCTGCTCCCTTACCTACAGGAAGCTCCTGGCAATACTCTTACAGCTAGAGTCCCCCAAATTTCCCTCCTTCAGTCTGTTCTTTATTTCATTTCCTGACTTCCTGCTCAAACTCACTTTTCCAGCTGCCTGGTTTAGAGTACAAGACCGGAGTTGCCCGTTCTTTCCCTCCTCTCTCCTCCCACAGCACTTCCATACATTCTCCTCTGTGGGAAAGGGGGAAGCCCACCAGAGGGTTTTGTTTTTGGTCTTTACATCAAAAGTAGAGTGTTAGTTGTATTCTTTGTGCTTATCATCCCAGGTCTATATTCGATAGAGCTCAGCAAATATTTAAGACATGCCTATTAATGATAATAGTTATCATTTATTGAATGCCTTACTATGCACGAGACTCTCAACAGTGTAATACTTACTTGATTAAATCCTTACGGCAGTCTTATGAAGGAGGTGAGTTATCATCCAGTTTTACATATGGGAAAATGGGCCCTGAGAATTTAAGGAGCATGCCCAGTACATAGTAGTTAAGTGGCTGAGCCAGGAATGGAGCCCAGGCCTGTCTGTAAAGTTCACTCAGATATACGCACACTTCTGGCACTCGGCTTTGTGTTGTTGTCATTGGGATCCACGCCTCATCTCCCTCGTGTGATGGGTGCTCATGATTCAGGGCTGACTCCATGCAGATCTTAGTATTCCTAGCATAGCTCGGGCAAATTGGAATTCATTCATTAGATGCTTGCTGAGTGGAACTGCATTCCTCTGTGCCTACTAAATTTAGTTCCTTTAGGACAAAGAATGAGTTATTTTTATATCTTCTCTGTTTTAACACCTAGTATGCATTCAGTTAGTATTTGTTGAATGGATGGACCCCAGCTATAGGAGACTCACTTAAGTAAGGTGTTTAGCTATAAGATGCTTGATTTTATGAAGGGGGGCAGTCTTTCTCAGAGACCAAGCCCTCAGATGTTCAGGAGAGAGTCTAGGAAGCATGTGACGCAGTTCAGAATTTCAAAGAGCTGTACGATAGCCATGCTGTCCACCTTCAGCTGCCTGTGCATGCGTGTCCAGGTCAGTGGAGAAGCAAGTCAGATCATGTCTGTTTAGCTACGATGTATGGAGTGCCCGTGTTCCCGACATTGAGCTGGGCAGTCTGGCATCTCTAACATAAGTCTGTAGGGCAGTGTGTGCACCTTAGAATACATTTGTCAGCAGTGTTCGTATATGATTTTTTATTGAGAGTCATATCCACTGTACATGGCAGAGAACACATTGACTAGACTCATTTTACAGTTGAGGAAATTCACACTGAAGAAAATAAGTGGAAACGTACATAGTTTTGATTTGAACTCAGGCCTCCAGAGCAGAGTTCCTTCCAGGCTGCCTCCTTTGAAAGCCATGCACTAGGTGCTTTCCTACACCTGGTCCATCAAAATGACCTTCCTGGTCATTACTGACTGCGGAGGTGTCCCCAGAGAGTTGATAATTGCTGTTACAGCCTGAAAGGTTCTATTGTCCTCATGTCACACCCTTGTTTACATTAGTTCTTGAGGTTTGGCAGGTCAGACCTACTGGGTTTTCTGAAGTGTCAGTTAAGTGTGCAACTGTTACTACAGGGTAGGGGTGGAGATTTTCTATGCTCTGAAATATTTCATCGAATGGCTCCAAGTTATTTTGTGGGTTCTGGCTGTCATTTTATCTTTTATTCCACTAGGAATAAAGCAATATTATTTGAATAGAATAGTTATTCAAAGCCTTTTTTGGATACTGCTGAAATCCAAGGAGCCATTCAGGAGAAGAAGATACATAAATAATTTTGCATATAGTCCCAGACTTTTTGTGGATCGGCTTCAGAATATTTAGTAGATTGGTTTATCTTTGAAAGTACTATACACACTTCCATTAGGTGAAACCTTAGGTTTTAAAATTTTATTATATGGCAAATTTCTTTTCACTGGTATTTGTTATAGTGAGATATATTCTTTTATTCCTCCTTATGGATTCAACCTTTAAAACATTTTTATATTTCTAAAACAACATTGATGAGTGAAGCTACTGGTTTGTATATATATTTTTCTATTTGGCTTCTAATGTTTATTAAACATTCTCTATCTTTGGGATAATTTAAGATTTTTTAAATATCTACTCAGTAGTTATACATATTGTCAAATCTGTCACGTAATTCTCGTTCAATACACAGAGTAACTGTATGATATAAATAGTAGTATTCCCATCTTGCTAATGAGGAAGCTGGAGGCCTAGAGGTTAAGCAACCTGGGTAAGGTAACATTAGTAGCTAATGGGTCACGATTGGAGCCCAGGTTTGCATCTTTCCTCACTATTCATGTCTCAGAAACTCATTTGCTTGGTTGTAGCAAAGTTTGCCATTAATACTCCCATCCAAGTACTAACCAGGCCCGACCCTGCTTAGCTTCCGAGATCAGACGAGATCGGGCACGTTCAGGGTGGTATGGCCGTAGACCATTAATACTAAAAATCAGTCAAAGCAAAGTATACATTCAGGAACATAACCTTAAAGGAAATTAAGAAGAAAAAGAAAATATACCTCGCATTCTGCTACTCTGACAAATCAAACTAGGACTTTTACCACATCTCTTTACAGCTCAATATTAAATAGTTACCTTGGCAGGATGAGAGGAGAAAAGGTGTGTGAAAGAAGGAACAAAAATGTTTAGGGAGGTAGCTAGATGGCAGGATAATTTTTATCCATTAGAGTGCAGGACTTAAACTCTTAAACGTCTACTTGTTATAGAACCAGGGGTGTCAAACTCATTTTCATGGAGGGGGGCACATCAGCCCCTTCAAAGGGCTGAATGTAATTTCAGCTCCTTAACAGTTAGGAATAGTTACATTTACACAGTCCTAAAAGTATGTCAGCCCTTTGAAGGCAACCGCAAGGCAGATGTGGCCCCCGGTGAAAATGAGTTTGACACCCCTATTATAGAGTGATCCTGAAATAAAAATCCACTGGGAAAGATAGTGGACTCTCTCTGTGTTCTTTTTTTATTTGGCCGGAGAGAGACCTATAATTTATGTCATCCATCCCTTCACGTGTGTGTTGAGCACCAGGGGTTGTGGGAAGGAGCTTAAGAATGCTTGGAATGAATGAATCTGAACTCCTAGCAAAGGGATAGAAAAATAATGCAGGAGGGAAAATGGAAGAAAGTAAAAAAGGAAATGGAAGACCATCTGAGCCCTTGGCAGCAACACCTGAAGGAGGAAAAGGGGAGGAGAGGAGCTGAATTATCTTGGAGGCCAAGCTGTGTATCGTTGGTTGCCTGTACCAGTCTTGCTGCACGAATAAGGTAGACTTTAGTGATTTCTTTGAGTAATCTTTAATTGATTTCTTTTTTGCTTTCTGTTACAAGTCATAGAGAAGTTTACCAGTATAACTGAAATTGTGTATTGCTGTTTCTCGTTTTTAAAGTGGCATTTATATAATTATTATCAGTAATTTAACCTTAGGTTAGAAAGTCACTGTTTAATCATTTAAAGATTCACAAGTATAGAAATTCCCATTCTATAAATGATTAGGGAAAACCATTAGACGTGAAAGTTTTACTTTGATGCTACATCTGAATCTTGTGTTTAAAGGCAGATTTAAGAAGGCAGAATGTAATGTGAACATGGTTTAATGACGATGATTTAAGTTACATGTTACTAAGCTTCCTTAGGGACAGAGATGTACCATGGAATGAATTAAGCACTAGAAATCACAACTTAATAATATGGTGCTGTCTTCATGTGTTCTGTTGCTTTAAGCAAATTGTGTGGGCTGTTATCTCCTGAGAAATCCCTGTAAATAGTATTAGTAATACTTTATAAGTAGGTTAGGAGAATTAATTTACTTTTGTAAAACATTTTGAAATTCTTAGATGAAAGGCTCCGTATGGAGCAAATTGTTATCAGCCTGTTTTCCCTTCTCTGAACCAGGGGAAAATAGGCACCTTAGGGTGGGAAGGTTGATTTACCTTTCGGAGTTCTGAGTTACTTTTATTGAATGTGAAGTGGATATTGGAAGTTCCCAAGAATATGGTTAATGATAAAAGCAAACATTTTTGGATTTGAGAATTGGAATTAGTTAATGTGTTTTCATCTAAGATTTAAAACAGGTTTAAATATCAGTTTGTAATTGGCCAGACTTGGGGGCAAAATGTGGCACCTTCTTGATCCTGGGTCCTGACTTTGTTTTGCTCTTGCTTTTTTCGGAGAAGGGTGAGGCTGAAAAGCAGTCAACTTTTATTCTCAGTGAGTAAAATGAAAAGCAAGAGCATTTCATTCTCTTAAGCTGTTCTTTGAAATTAAATCTTTTCCTGCAAAGTTACTTGCAATAGGTCTTGGAACAAAGTTTTTCATCTGCATTCATTTATACATTCAGATGTGCATACTCAAACACATCCATGTGAAAACAGCTTTGCTTGGAAGATTTATATACCACCTTCTTGCTTTAGAGAAGCCAGCAGTATAATAGGGTAGAATAATATATATGCACAAGTACCCATAATGTGTGGTGTTTTTGAAAAATGTATGCTGCTTCCTCTATTACCCCTACTTAAAACAAAATTATTCCTTTTTAATGTTATGTGTGCTTGCTGCTCATGTGACTGCTAAGCTGAGGCCTTTCTCCCACTGTACCGGAATTCCCAGTAAACTGTGGGTGAATTTTCCAATTTCGATTAGTTGCCTGATTTACAGCGTTCACTTTCATATTCATATAACAAATTGTGTTTAAAATCTTTTTAGCTTTGCTCACCTTTTATGGTTCGGATTTACTATCCATTCAGTCTGTGGCCTTTAGCTTTTAGCAAGCTTTCAAACAAACAGCTGTTTTGCAGAGAATGTACTCACTTTATCCTTCCACCACCCGTGGAGGGTGGAACCAAAGATGGCCTGTGTAGTACCTCTCGCGCCCCTACCCCTCCCTCATTTTTGAGCTTGCTCTTGCACTGAAATACGCACATTTGGTGATTACCCTTGGTGAATACCCTGACCTCCCGTGGGGTAGGTTGGAGGATGTTGGGCCTTTGAGGGCTTTTGAGGGCCAGTGAAAGTAGTTGGCTCAATTTACATTTGTATAATGGATTGAGTTACAAACAACCACCTTGCAAATGGACCCTTAGAATTCGGCCTGTTTGTGTAGTGGTTCTGCAAGTCAAGCTCCTTGGCCTTAGGGGCAGTTTATAACTTGGCCAGATTTAGTTTCCCAAAAAATAAAAATAAAGATCCTTTGAATCGTAGTAAGAATGAAAAATGAAGGTCGACTTAACTGCAGTATATGACAGCAAGTGTTTGAAACTGCAGGACCTTTCGTTTCCCCACAGTTTTGTCGTAGATCATCCAGGTGTTTCTTTGAAAGCTATAGGACACGGTCGGTCAGTGACCGCTAAAAGACGACCTGTCCCTTGAGCGGATGTTATTTGAGCCCAGGGCTGGGATCCATTGTTGCGTCTGTTTTGTGCGCGTGTGCTGCTCCGGCAGCGGGAGCTGGGGCGGGGCTTCCTGGCTGCGCCACCGGAGCGCATGGGCATTCGGCGTCCTCGGTGCTGACGGACCCCTTCAATTTCCGCCGTTGTCGGAAACCTGGCGGAGGCCGTTAGCAGAGCGCTAGCTGAGCTGCCGCGGTCTCCAGCATGACAGATGAAAAAGATTCCCTGAGGGGACGCGAAGGGAAAGCAGAGGAGCCGGTGGTGCGTGCCATCGCCGGCAGTGCGTACTGCGTGAAGCAGGCGGCGGAGGAGGAAGAGCCCATGAAGGTGGAAGTGGCGCTGGGGGCTGATGGCTGCTCTGACAGCTGCTCTGACGGCTGCTCTGACGACTTCAGCTTTGGGGAGGCCCACATAGATCCAAATCTCCTGGGACTGGCGGCCGACGAGGAGAAGTGCCGGAATATCCGCAAGCAGTACCGGCAGCTCATCCACACCGTCCAGCAGAACCGTGAAGACATAGTGAACACGGCGAGTGACTCCTTAACCGAGGCTCTGGAGGAAGCCAACGTCCTGTTCGATGGAGTGAGCCGAACAAGAGAAGCAGCTCTCGATGCCCAGTTTCTTGTTTTGGCTTCTGATTTGGGTAAAGAAAAAGCAAAGCAGCTCAATTCTGATATGAACTATTTTAATCAAGTTGCCTTTTGTGACTTTCTGTTTATATTTGTGGGCATGAACTGGATGGAAGATGATGAACATGAGTTGAGCGGTTGTGATGATAATATAGCTCTTTCCTTCTGGGAGACAGTGCACAAAGAAGCAACGTCCTGGATGTTGCGAGCCGAAACATTCCACTTTATTTTTGGTTCATTCAAGTCACAGTCTTCTGCACCGAGACACCGATCTGAACACCATAAAAAAGCTCACAGGATGGAAGAAAATGGGGATATGCCTACAAAGCTGAGGAAGCTGGACCTGAGTAGTAATCAAGAAGCCACAGAAAAAGAAGTGGAAAGAATCTTGGGATTGTTGCAAACGTACTTTCGAAAGTATCCTGATACTCCCGTGTCCTATTTTGAGTTTGTGGTTGATCCAAAGTCTTTTTCTCGTACTGTGGAGAATATATTTTATGTTTCTTTCATTATAAGGGATGGCTTCGCAAGAATAAGGCTTGATCAAGACAGGCTGCCAATATTAGAGCCAATTAATATTAACCAAGTGGGTGAGGGAAGTGATCCCAGTTCCCATGGCAGGAAACAAGGAGTTATATCTTTGAGTTTACAGGACTGGAAAAATATTGTGGCAACTTTTGAAATTTCAGAGGCTATGATCACAAACTCCTACTAAATATTTTTGCTCTTAGTATAAGATGCATTTTGTGGCTTTTCTAAAGTATCACAAAATAGAGTGTAAAATCCAAACAGAAGCACATATTGTACCTCTTGTAAAGTGAAAAAGTATTTTCCAGAATATCAAAAATTGTTTTACTGTGCAGTGTATTTTTTTTTTCTTGGTAGTTTATAAAGTTGTTGTGATCCGTTGTTAAAAAAAAATTAGTGGCATGTTCATGGAAAATTTTTTTGAATGTCCTTTAAGACTTTATTAATAAAATCAGTTCAAAAATTTCAGCAATTAAAAGGTATTTGATATTTACAAAAACAAATTAGTTATGATGCTTTGTGATACTGTGTTCCTCAGTTACAGGGAATGGAGGGAATCCCATATGGGACTCCTAATCAGGTTGGGGAAAGAGTGGGTAAAAAAATGGTAAAGAAAGACTATCAGTAAGTCAGTGAATATGCAATATTATTAACATTGTAAAGAAAAATCAGTTACCTTGCTCCATTGCTAGGACAACTCAGATTAATTAGTGGGTATTCATATTTTAAATAACTCTTCTGTGATTAGACTCAAACGCAATAGGGTATCTATTGTATTAGGTGAGGCATTGACTAAGTGGTGAAGGTGAGTAGGAATTGGTCACAGGTAGGAACGGTATACTGGGCAGGGGACCTAGAAGCCAAATACGTGGAATCATGAGAAGGTACGGCACCAGAGAACCATAACATTTTTTATTTTAACTGTTCCATTTGAATGTTAAACTGGGCAAAAATTCATTAACTTTGTCGATTAGTCCTCAGAGGTAGATGATATTTTTGTCAGATGATTTCAAATAACATCTTTTAACATCCAGTTCTCGTCTTTATCTACTTGGTTAATTTCTTCCCTGGTCCCTAGTTTCTCTTTGTAATTTCTGCTAGTACACAGGAATGTCCTTCAGAAATCAGTGATGTTTCATTATGTAACAGCCTTGAATATTTGTTCTCAGTTCAATTTTGCATTTCTTGATAGGACTTTAAATGCCTGGAAACTGTTCCTGTTTAACCTGAAATGATTAACTTATTCATAAAGCCATAATTTTTCTTTTTCTTTCGATTGTTTTAAAAATATAAATTACATCCTTATTTGGAGGTTATTGCCAAAACTGTAGGTCTTTAAGAAAAAAACAGTGTTTGAAGGTATAGAGAGCATACCAATAGACCTTTTCTCCCCATCCCTATAGGACTTTACTTTGGTACTGGTGGATTTTGCCATTATTTGGCAAGTGGATAAGATAAGTATTTTGCATAGCAATAATGATAAATTGTCCTGCTAAGTCTAGTGTGGTATGAGGAGGGAAGTCCAAAGGCTAAATGAATGACATCAGATTGAGAGGAGAGGACAGATCTTATATGTGGGTGGCAGGAAGTGGGGGGAGAGGGAAAGGTTCTTTAGTAATAGTGAAGGTTTTTAGCAAAAAACCCAAATTTCTCACCAAACTTGGCCAGTTATTTTCCTAGCAGATGAACCCTTACAGTTTGCGGTCAGTGCATAGTGGAGGTTCTGCATGTCATGATCCTTGACCTTCCCCGTAGTTCATCATCTAGACAGATGAGTTCTCACACAAAAATGTGAAGGAGTGCTGGCTGTTCCCAGTGTCTACCACCCTTTTATTTAGCAGTGGGGAAGGCATCTTTCAGTCTTGCCGATCCTCACTTTAGCCTGTCTTCACTAACCGAGTTCCTTGGTTTCCAGAGATTTGCTGCTTGAGGAAAAGGTACTCTTAAAACGATAGCACAAAGATCTTGTTTCAGTTCTTTGCTTGCCGCCAGGTGGCTCTGCCTAGTGCCCAGTGTCTTTACTCGGAGTAGTTGAGACTTGGCGATGACCAGAAGCATTAACACGGGACGTGAAGGTTTGGGGCCTTCTCTACAGTTACAGCTGGAAAGATGTAAATCAGGTCGACCGCTTGTTTTTGCTTTTACTGGTTGTCACGATACCTGGGTTGCCTCATCGCTTCGAAATCAGAGCGACTGCTTGCTTGCCTTGAAGAAAAAGGAGAATTGACCAATAGATAATTTAATTACAGAGATTAGGTATCAACCAAACTTCACATCTGCTCGTTTCCCACTAATGGCGTGGCTTAAATTTCACAAATTCAATAAAATCAGCTGAAGAATATTACAAGAAAAAAAATTTTTTTACCCGAACTTTGGTTGGTAACAACCACTTTCTGATCGAAGGACCTGGGATCAGCTCCTGACCCTTTAACATTCTAGTAGAGAGTTGGGGCAAATTATCGAACCGGTAAACCTTAGGTTTTTGATTTACTAAGTGGGAATAATACCAATCTCAAATTTACAGTAAAGATAAAATTAGAAAATGTATGTGACAAGTACTTTGAAATCTGAATAACTGAGTATGGTATAATGAGAAAAGCAAGAGGTTTGTAGTCATACAGAGCTGGGTTCCATTCTTGACTACTGGGCAAGGCTCTAATCTCTTACGGGCTTCTATATTGTCATTTCTGAAATGGGAAAGACATCTGCTTGGAAGACTATCGTGAGGATTAAATGGGGTGGAACAGCCTGTGCTAAGTGCCCTGACAGTGTGTGTGAATAGAGCTGCAGGAAAGAGGAGAATGTGGTTTAGGAACTTCAGAGAGACAGCGGAGGAAATGGGACTTATGTTGGGCTCTTAGAATGTTGATAAAAGGACCCTTTGAACTCTCAGTCTGCCTATGTACTGGATCAGGATTTGATCAGAAGAGGGTATTTCAGGTAGGGGACAGTGCAGGGAAGTGCAAGGGACATCTGCTAAACACTCCAGAGCTTTTGGATTTAGTCTCAGGCAGGCTCCCTTCTTTGGGTAGGGGAGAGTTACTAATTTACAGGAGTTTTTCCTCCCAGCCCCTGTGCTAGTATGTATTATATCACTTAAACAGCAGTTTGGTGAGTTACAGAGGTCTGTTAACTTTACCAATGAAAAGACAAGGACTTCTAAGAACGACCAACCAGAACAAGTTACCTAGCTCCATTAGCCCCCATTACCCAGCTTGGAGAGCAGTAGAGCAAGTGTTTTAACCCAGGTCAGTTCAACACCAGAGCTCAGGTCTAATGGTAAGAAAACCCAGTATAAATCTGTGTCTAAGGATATAAATCCTATTTGGGGGAAATAAATACTACTTATTCTAATTTTAAAGAAATCCAGTACACGTGAATTGCTTTTGGCCTTCTTTAGGGAAATCTGGAGCAGTGTTTTACTGGGGTGGGGGGAAAAGGCATTGCCGAGAGGCAGATGGAAGAGAGGGGAGAGTAGCCACTGAACACCTGCAGGTGAGGTGTCGTGGATTTGCACTTACGTCCTGTTGCAGTGGTTCTCAGCGTAGTCTGGATCCCCCCCCCCCCAGGCCCTTCCAGGAAGTCCTGAGGTCAAAAATACCTTCATGATACTAAGTTTGTCCTTTTCACTTCAATTCTTGCAAGTCTCCCATGGAGTTTTCCGGAAGCTACATACATGACAAGCGATGTTGCAACAGAGTGAACGCAGAAAAGATATGGGCTGCCTTTTATCAAGAGAGACATTAAAGAGAATTACAGAGATACTGTTCAAAGCAATGCCACTCTTCTTACTAATTAAAAGTTTTAAAGTAAATTATACTTAACAATATTTAAGAAATTTAATACTTTAATAATTAAAAATATTATTTTCTTAGTTTTAATTTTTAATATGCTAAATGCTATAAATGAACTCCATTGACCAAAGCTCTTTGGGATCCTACATAATTTAAGGTTGGAAGGGGATCCTGAGACTAAGAAGCGTGAGATCGCCTCTTCTACATCTGCCGCTGTGACCAGCAGCCACTATTTCTAGCAGTTGTAACTGGAGGAGGAAGGGGGAGCATTTGTTTGTTCTTGTGTCCTTACCCCATCTGCATGCTCCTTCCTCACGTTGCCTGGGGGAGCTCTTTCCTACTGTCTGTCCTTTTTATGTTTCAGGAGTGAGACCACTTACCTGGAGCTGACTGACAGCAATTGCACTTTGAAGTTAGATTAAAATTTAAAGATAACCGTGTTTAGTTCTGGAGTCAGGGGAATGTTTCGGTTGCCTGTGTCTTACTGATTGTACAGTTAAAAATGTTCAGGCTCACTCAGAGCTTTCTTTGTAAAGTCTGTGCACTGGTTGATGTAATTTGACTTTAACCTTGGGCCCTCTGATACAGAATTTCAGTACAGAACAGATTATAAACATTGCTGGAGGGAGTGTGTGGCTTTTCAGCATGACAATGCATTTTTTTCCTGTTCTAGTAGATATGTTGGGGGAGGTGGTTACAAGAAATGGTGGTTTTATGCGGCCGCTGATGTGTTCTGGCACCATCTGTGCTAAGTACATGCAGATAAAGTGAAGCTGAGATTAAATATAGTTGTTTTCCAGAAGAACACCTGGCTGCACTTACTAATTCTTTCAAACCAGCAAGTCAGCTTTATGCTCTTTGAGACGAACTAGAGAATAACGCTTGTTATCTGAAATTATATTGGTCCTTTGATCCAAATAGCTGTTATTTCCAAATTCTTTCCCCCCCACAGTGCCCTGTGTTGAAGGAGGACCCTGTGCCATAATGCCAGTCGATGAATACTGGCTGTGTTTGCCAGCCACTCATGTTAGACCTTTCGTACAGACGGTCAGGGTGACGCGGTCTTGTCCCCACTGTTGCTGGTTTCCAGGTGTTCTGCCTTCTGTCCCTGGGCCCTCCTGTGTTCCTGCAGTGCCGCCTCCTCCGCCTCCTCCTCCTCCACCTCTTCCACCACCTTCCTCCACTGCACCCCCTCCCACACCCCAAGCATCCTGTTCTACTGACCCCAAGCTCTGCCTCTCACCCCCTACACCTGATGGTAGGCAGGAGAAAAGTGTACAATCTAGGCTGGTAAGTTCGGGGGCTTTTTTGTATGAAGGTTAAAACTTG
Organism: Glossophaga mutica; assembly: GCA_039655065.1. Classification (NCBI taxonomy): domain Eukaryota; kingdom Metazoa; phylum Chordata; class Mammalia; order Chiroptera; family Phyllostomidae; genus Glossophaga; species Glossophaga mutica. Next base: position 13,879,802 of record CM077304.1, on the reverse strand, counting down.
ATTTTTAATGAGCATCTAAAAAAATGTTTTTTAACTTTACCAGGTTTTATCTCATGTTAGCACAGATTTTTGTTTTAATTAAAGGTAATATTAAATATGTCACCAAAACGGTATTCAGAACTAATAAGAAATGATAAATAATGTGTGTAAAAACTAGGGGAATGAAATAATTTTTTAACACTAAAAGTCTACATGGAGGGGTATAAGGGAACTAAAAGGTAATGGGAAAATACAATAAAAAATGGAAATATTCATCATAAAAATGCAATTAAACGTCTAACAGTCATATTATAAAGCCTGTTATGTGTTAAGTACATGGAAACTAAATAATAAATACAGCATTGGAGGCTTTGCACGTAGGTAAAGAAGTGAGCCTTATAGAGCTGTGTGTATTTAGTTATCCCCCCTTTTGTTTATTATGCAAAAGCAGGGACTTTTACATTTAACTTTTCCTGCAGGTGTATGTCAGTTCATGGTTTAGTTCTGAATTTCTAGACTTCAGGCCTTACCTAAAAAATGCAGAAAACCCTCAAGCATTTGGCTAATCTGTCTTCATTGCTGTTTACCGGGTCCCTGTCATCACCTGAGATGCAAGCCCACTCATTATTCTACCTTTGACTAAAAAGTAAAGATAGTTGACAAATTGTATCAATGATTCTATTAAAAAAGACGCAGTACAAATGTTTTAAAAACCTAGTTTAAAAGTGCTAGGATAAAAGGGCCGATCAAAGTTAACGTAGACCTAGACTGATGTCGCTGGGCCACCGGGGCCTTACCCACGTGACACTTCAGTAGCTCTCTGCGATGTGAGAAGGTTGAGCCTTTCCAGTTGTGCGCGAATGTCAATCAAACAACACTGTTTCCTGGGACAGTTCCCTTTGCTTCTCTTCAAAGAAAGGTTTTCTCACCCAGCTTTTCAAACACTGCTGCTTTTTAAGTTACAGCTTTTCCCTTTTCATTGTTTTTCCCCTTCAGGCGTATCAGGAGGGCAGACTTCAAACACTACTGAAGATGAACGGTTCCGAGGATCTCCCTGAGTCCTACGACTATGACCTCATCGTCATCGGAGGGGGATCAGGGGGGCTGGCGGCCGCCAAGGCAAGGCTCCCCGTGTGCGATGCGGTCCCGTCGGGTCTCCAGGTCCCTGTGGCGCTTGTCTGAGCCACTCCGGTCCCATTTCGCACATTGACTTGGGTGGAACATGTTAAGGGCAGCACTTTACCAGTCATTTTTCCAGGTCGAACTGTGCGTTCTTTGCATGAAAGTACTGGGCCCAGTGTTTCGGATGCATTTGCATTCATTGTGAGTTTGGTTGATTTTTCAAAGATAATAAAGGTGTTGTATTAAATAAATACACCACCTTTGGGTTGGAGTTAAATAAATATATTTCTATTCTTAATAAATATTAATATTGTTTCACTTTGGTTTGCCTTTTCACAACTCCTTCTCCCCAATGGAAAGATGGAGAGCAGTTGGATTTCTTAAACCCAGTAAAAGAGATTTGCCTCTTGTGTTTATAAAGGGAGCTAAGAGAATAACCACTAACCGTGGCCTGGGGGTGATAGAGGCAGGTAGGAATGAGGCTCCTGGCCATGAATCGAGATACATTTTTTGTGTGCGCAAGGGGCCCTTGGAACCGTCATTCTTGCTGAAGAGTTTCTTTTAAAAGATGAAGTGCTTCTACTGCTTGAAGGTGTAGCTTGTGGTGAATCAGTGAAGGGAGATTCAAAAGAAGCTTCCCCGATGAGGAGCAAGCCAGTATCTGGTGTCAAGCAGTGCTGTGCCATAAATGACTCTGGAGTAGTACTGGGTATGCGTGTTCTGCTGTAGTGATGGTGATTTTGAAAGACACGCAGATTCAGTACTCTGAGATAATTCTTGGACGTCTTGGAAGGTGCCAGTACACAAAGCTTATTCTCTGAGAAACATAATGGATACTCTTCAAAATGAACTTTTGACTGTGATCGCTCCCCTGAAATAGATTAGAAACCTTAGAGATGCCAACTTTTTCATTTGCTCCTCACATGAAGATTTTAGAAAATCTGACAATTTCGACAGAAAAACTTTAATATTCTGCATAGAAACAAGAGTACTTAAAAAATACTATAGGGTACTTGCAGAATCAAGGGCTGTAGACTATCAGTAGATCTGTTTTACTGGCTAGTTAACACTTGCTTAGAAATAGTCATGTTTTTCATATTATTGCTTAATTTGTTACTGGTTGAGTGGGATTATGTAAGAGGGTGCTATAGGGTTTCCTGTTGATGGACAATTCTATAACTAATCTGCATATTCTTAAAGCTACTCTTATAATTATCTAAGCATTGCTCAATTTTTTTCTGAAGCAGCACTAATTGTATGAAATTCCCAGGTATTAATCACTGGTTACTGGTTATGCTTTAGGCATTGTAGCCTAATAAAAGTAGCATGGATTTTTAACATCCCATTTCCAGTCTGTCATGTTAACTTTTCCAACTCGTTTTAATAATCTTATTTTCCAGGAGGCAGCCAAATTTAACCAGAAGGTGATGGTCCTGGATTTTGTCACTCCAACTCCTCTTGGAACTAGATGGGGTAAATTTTTAAAATATTTTAGAAGTGAATTTGTAAGAGCAGGTTTTTCCTTGATAATGGTTTAAATGGCTCCTAAAACCCAATTATAAAAAACAAAACGAAACAAACATGTACCTCTTTTATGCTAAGTTAAAGTAGACTCCAGTTAAATGTTAAAAATTTAGGTTCTGCCCTGGCCAGGTGGCTCAGTTGGTTGGCATGTCGTCCTGATACACCAAAAGGTTGTGGGTTCAGTTTCCAGTCAGGGCACATAGCTAGGTTGCAGGTTCGATTCCTGGGCAGGATGGCAACCCAGTGATGTTTCTCTCTCATCTCCGCCCCCTGTTTCTTTTTTTTCTCCCCCCTTCTCTCCCTCCCCCTCTCCCCCTCTCTCCCTACCTGCCTCCCCACCTCTTTCTCTCAAATCAGTAGAAACGTATCCTTGGGTGAGGATTTAAAACAATGCTCACATCTTGAGGCCTGCGCACCTCCCGACCTGGCCGTGGTTTGGAGTTGCTATCTGCCTCATAAAGCAAAGTAGAGGGTTTGTCTTCTGGGAAGACTAAGTAGTCTTCTCCTCTGAAAACACCTCCTACATAGTTGGTTTTGACGCCCATCAGGACAGGAATAGGAGGGCAAGGATGGAGGCCTCAGGGGTTTGGGTTTTCATCTGAGGTAGAGAAGAGAGTGGTTATAACCACACAGAAAGTGCAGAGTGATGTGTGGTTACCTCCTGAACACATCACTGTTAACCCAGCCTGGGCTTCATGGCGGTCGTGGAGGTTGATTCCTTGATAATAAAATACTAATAAAAATACAGTTTATAAAAGGGTCATATACACCCAGTTTTATATGTACCTTCAGAGCCACCACAGTCCAATCATGCTCAGCCTCACAACTCCTCTATCGGGTAGTTCTGTTCATAGATTCAGTGGCAAGTACAGGCTTGAGCACAAAGTAGAATTTCAATTGCTGGCATCTTTACCACCAGTCAGTTACTTTGAACCTTTGAAGTCTGTGGAAGTTGTAGAAATCTGCTCATTTTTGTATTGTTTTTGGATAGCTCTGTTTGGTATGTAAGGCTGTCTGAACTTAGAAATGTCACAAGACTTAGGAATAAACGTGTGCAAACAGTATTGACTCTATTAAGGGTTCTTAGAACGGTAACTATTGTGGACCTTTTCCTTTGAGGGACTGTAAAGCAGCCTGTAAACTGGTATCTCAATGTCGTTGCAGGTCTCGGAGGAACATGTGTGAACGTGGGTTGCATACCGAAGAAACTGATGCACCAAGCAGCTCTGCTAGGACAGGCCCTGAGGGACTCTCGGAACTACGGATGGAAAGTCGAGGACATGGGTATGGGGGAAAGCGGTGGTTCCGTTTGGGCTTTGGGGGAGTTTGGGCCATGACCTCTCAGTGCATCGTCCATTTCTGTGAGACTAGCAGTAACCTGGAAGTGATTTTTATTGTTTACATTTTAAAAGGATAAAGTCACTGCAGTTATCCTGTGTCAGGTGGCTACACAGCTATTATGGTAAGAACAGATGTTGCACTTGGAGTATCTTTCTTTTAATAGAAAACCAGAATTCTTGCAAGTAAAGTCTCATCGTTAGAGAGTTTCATAGTGGCCCTGGCTGGCGTAGCTCAGTGGATTGAGCGTGGGCTGGGAACCAAAGGGTCACAGGTTCGATTCCCAGTCAGGGCACATGCCTGGGTTGTGGGCCAACTCCCCAGTGGGGGCCACGCGAGAGGCAACCACACATGGATGTTTCTCTTTCTTTCTCCCTCCCTTCCCCCTCTCAAATAAATAAATAAATAAATAAGATCTTCAGAGAATTTCATAGGAGAGTACACGTTACATTTACTTTCTTCTGAAGCTGTGCATTTTTCTTGATCCAAAGAAGTCTCTTTCATGACCTGATATTTTGGGGGTGGAGAGATGGCTTGCCTGTTGAGAAGAGAGAGGATGGTTAGTCTTTGTCAAATTAACATTTAGCGTGCCCTAGGAAAGGTGAGGAATCTGTTGACTTTACAAAGGACGTTGGGTTATCTGGGAGGAGAGTGATATGAGGACTGGCGCAGCTTCCCGGCTCGTTAAGCACCTGGGTCACTGTGTCCTCCAAGTGTGAGGCTGCAGCCCTGTCTGAGTTCAGTTTTGAGATCTGTGGGTTATGGGACAGTCAAGGGAAACTCTTCAGCCAGTAGCTAGGGTAAATTATTTTGTGGGGTTTTTTTGTTTTAGTTTGAATTAGTAGTTGATTATTAAAAAAACAAAACAACCCAAGCGTAAATACACACTTTGAAAAACTTTGCTTCCGCTCAAACTCGTCATGCTTCCTTTACTGGTGCTTTTCTTTCTCATTTAAAATCAACAGTGCTCTCTTTTCACGTCTGAAGTCTTAGAAATCAGTTCCTTTAGAAGTTTTCCTGAGGTTATAGCTCTTTCCTCAGACTCTTAGAGGAAAGAGCTATAACCTAGAAGGCTGCTTCTTGGGTCTTTAGAATCTCAAAAAGATAAGAGGTAAGTACAGGCCTCTGCGGAAGGTGAATTTTATTCATAGGGCCAACTGAGTTGTTGAGTCTGGTAGACTCTGTAGTCAGGTGGGTGGTAAAATAACCTGGTAAATTTGATGTCGTCTTTCCAGCAAAGGAACATCCCTGTCCCTGCCATGTAACAGTAATCGGCCACTACCGCCAGAGTCCGCATCTGTACATTAAAACCAGCACACACCCCCTGAATTTCACAGTCGTAAAACTTAAAAGTTATTTATCTTATTTGGCTATTCTTACAAAAGTTATTTATCCAACCAATTTACCAGTTTTACCTTTCTGTGTTTCTTCCTCCTTTCCAGATTTTAAGGTAGAAATAACAGTTTTCTGTCTTTATACCTTTCACCTCTTGTATTTGTCAGCAGCAGAAGCAATCATCCTGCAGTCTTTGATGAGGGCCAAAAAGCCGTGCCCTCTGGTTAAATTCGTCCCCTCTGGTTAAATCCGTCCCCGTTGGAAATCAGGCCTGGTGGTTTGTTTATTGTTATCTGCAGCTTTTCTCATTCAACCCTGGGCTTTCTGAAGGAATCTGGGACCTGGCTGTGAGAAGCAGGGCTGAGCTTTGGCGGGGGTGGCCTGCCAGGAACCCCCACCAAGGGAGCAGTTTTGCCTCCCCCACCCCACCCCTTTTTTTTTGCGCTTAAAATGATTGTGGTGAAGAATCAGTGGGTTTAGGCAAATGTGTACATCTTTAGATCTTAAAGGAAAAGGGAAACTTGGAAATTTATTTTTCAAATGAGAACCCCTGGAGGTTGCTGCTCAGTGTTCCCATAAAGGCTCATTTTGCATTTTTCAAATAGAAACACATCTCATCGCATGTCCTTGAACAAAGCATAGTGCTCTAGTTTTCTGGGAAGGCTGTCTTCTCTGCTCTCGGCTGGTGAAGGAGGAAAGGGTCCTGGGCTGGGCAGCACAGCTGAATCTGGCCGGGGCGGCGGGGGTGGGGGTGGGGGGGATGGTGACAGGTCTGGGACTCAGCCTGTGATCTGCCCTTTTCCTAGAGCTCCAAATGGAGAATGAACAGAAGTCTCAGGCCTTAAAAAACAAAATTACTCGAGCTCAGTTGTGTAAACTGAATGGATGGGTGGTCCTTTCTGGAACATTTATGGGCTTTATATTTTTTCAGATTTCTCTCTTTGACGTCTGTGCTTAAGTGTTAAATATGCATTTAAAATATTAAGTATTTTGGAAGTTTTAGAATCCTATTGTCAATACAGAGAAAGCCAGCTAGCCCTGGCTGGTGCGACTCAGTGGACTGAGCCCTGGCATGTGAACGGCTAACAGAGAGGTCACCAGTTCAGTTCCCAGTCAGGGCACATGCCCAGGTTGCAGGCCAGGACCCCTGTTGGGGGGCAAGGCAATCGATCGATGTCTCTCTCACTCCTTGATGTTTCTCTCTCTCTCATCCTATCCCTGTCTCTAAAAGTAAATAAATAAAATCTTTAAAAAAAGAAAAGAAAAAGAAAGCCAGCTCATTGGTTTGTAGTTGGGGGCTTGTAGTGTGGGGATATGTTCTACCACAGTATGTGTCTGTCTGCCACTGGGTTAGTGTGCAGCCTTGGGCAAACCATCTCTCCTTCGTTTCCCTGCGTGTATAACAGGAGCAGTTTGTGCCCCTTCAGGTGCTTTGAAGTCCACATGGAAGGTGCACTGAAAATGTTAAAGATGCTAAGTAGTTCTGCTAGTCAGACTACTATTGTTGAATTTAAGGGTGTGGCCTGGCTCTCTGCAGTGGGCTGGGGGCAGATGAGGAGCAAGAGAGTTGGCTTAAGATCCATTTGCGGCCCTGGTTGGTGTAGCTCAGTAGATTGAGCGTGGGCCTGCAAACCAAAGGGTCACCAGTTTGATTCCCGGTTGGGGCACATGCCTGGGTTGCAGGCCAGGTCCCCAGTGGGGGGCACGTGAGAGGCAACCACACATTGATGTTTCTTTCCCTCTCTCCTTCCCTTCCCCTCTCTCCAAAAATAAATAAATAAAATCTGTATTAAAAGAAAAGATCCAGTTGCTGTGCTAGGCACAAAAGCACAACACAAGTCCTGCCTGGCCAGCCCGAGGCGACGTTCCAGTGGCTCAGCATTGGATTTCAACTGTGTTGTCTTATTTTCTTGTGCAGTTAAACATGACTGGGAGAAAATGACAGAAGCTGTACAGAATCACATTGGCTCACTGAACTGGGGCTACCGGGTGGCTCTGCGGGAGAAGAAAGTCACCTATGAGAATGCGTATGGGCAGTTCGTTGGTCCTCACAGGATTAAGGTAACGATGGTGTGACAGCCGGAGTAGCTTTGGTTTGTGTTAAGCTTTGCTTGGCGGTCGGGGAGGAAAAGAGAAGGTGATTATCCTAATGAAAGTGACAGCCGCTGGGACCCAGAGTTGCCCGACGTGGTGATTTTGCCGTCACATCTTCTCATGGGGCTCTTGTTACAGTGCGGTGGAGGGTCAAAGCGCTAGATCCCAGGGCCTGGCTGCCCGGCTTTGAGCCTCGGCTTGGCCGCTTCCTAGCATTGTGGCCTGGAGAAAGTCCCTTACGCCGAGCGTTGATGTCTCTAACGTATTACCAAATTTTTACGAGACTCAAATTGGACAGTGAGGTGAATAGATTTTGTTAACGATAACTTCTATGAGATAACACCTATTAAAAGCTGACGTATTGGTTCCTTTGTAGACAACAAATAACAAAGGCAAAGAAAAAATCTACTCAGCAAAGAGATTTCTCATTGCTACTGGTGAAAGGCCACGTTACTTGGGCATCCCTGGTGACAAAGAGTACTGCATCAGTAGGTAAGGACGACCCTTCAGCAGAGAAAAACCATTGCGGGTTTGTGGGTTTGCTTTTTTCTTCAAACCCATTTTGTCTATTTCCTGGAACTTAGCCAATTTTTTTTTTGCGGGGGGGCCATATTTTTGCTCAGAAGGGCAGGGGATTGGGAAAAAGAGACAGAAAAAAAATATTTTAGGCAAGAGCACATTGACAAAATTCAGTACTCTAAACATTGGTCATCTCACCACCCAGAGTTTACATCACTGCTGACGTACAGATATATGCTTATGTTGAAAGCTACATTTGTGTATGTTTTATAAATGTATGACGTAGAGCGAGATGGAGCCCTGGCTGGGTGGCTCGGTTGGTTGGAGTGTTCCTGGTATGCCAAGGTTGCGGGTCCGATTTCCGATCAGGATACGTACCTGGGTTGTGGGTTTGATCCCTGGTTCGGGGCGTGTTCGGGTGACAACCAATAGATGTTCCTCTCTCACATCAATCTTTCTTTCTCCCTCTCTCCCTAAAATCAATAAACATATCCTTGGGTGAGGATTAAAACAAAATAAAAAACATGAAAAATCACAAACATTTTGTAAATGATACACATGTGCATACATACTTTTTGTGAAACTAGGATCATGTGTTGCCTCACCCTTTTTACACCTGCGGTGTGGACACTAAGAGAGCTAGCGGGCGGCAGATCATTTAGGCTTCTCGAACCCTGAGCCCCGTTCATTCACTGCTGTCCAAATGGTCGCAGTGTTAATGGAGACGACCCTTCTGAAATAAGTGAGTCAAGCAGGAAGGTTTTGCTAAGAGATTTATTTTTGCACATGAAGTGATAGTACTGGTGACACTTTTTTGAGATGTTTTAAATTATGAAGACATTAAGACAGATTGTTGATAAATATGTCCAGTTGGATGCCTTTTTCCCAGGATTTCCTGATTGTGTTATAAATTACTCTTTTTTTAGGCCTTTTTTAGCGGAGGAGGGAAATATTTTTTTCCTTTGTGCCTCAAACAGGGCAGCCCAGATGGTAGCTGTTGTCTTTGTGGTCTTGAATAGGCTCCTTTCTCATATTTAAAAAAAATTCATTTTCTAACAGTGCTTTTGTGACAGCATTCATGTCTTCCATATTCTTCACTCGACTAGAAGATTTGGTCAGATTTTACTTTTTATTTTACTTACTTACTTATTTACTTTTTAGAGTTTCCTTTTTGTAGTTGGCTTTTATATTACAAAAACAGTACGGCAAGTCCGTCCCCACGCTTCTCCGCACTCGTGGTCATTGGTACTCCAGATGGGAAGTAACAGATTTTTTCCCCCTCAGAGAGAGCTGAGAGGTGGGTGGAGGGTCTAGGTTTTCAAACACAGATGATACTAAACACATGAGTGGAGAACTTTTCCAGACAGTTCGGAATGAGTTTGGCTGTGAGTCGGATTACTGTCCGGAGTTAGACAGTTTGCGGTGCTGGGCCAGGGCGGCTTGAGCTTCTCTCCAAGCAACTGGGTGGCAAGAATGTAGAGTCTAAGACATCATAAGAACTTCTTACGTATTACATGTGTAGCTGATTAAGTGTTTTAAGTCTCAGAAGTGTTTTGTTCATAAGAAAGTAGAAATACTTACTTTGATTTGGTCATTATTCACATATGAACATTTTTCTGTTTTGTTTTTTTTTTATAAAAATTTCTTTTCAGTGATGATCTTTTCTCCTTGCCTTATTGCCCGGGCAAGACCCTGGTGGTCGGAGCATCCTATGTCGCTCTGGAATGTGCTGGGTTTCTCGCTGGCGTTGGTCTAGATGTCACTGTTATGGTGCGGTCCATTCTCCTCCGAGGGTTTGACCAGGACATGGCCAACAAAATCGGTGAATATATGGAGGAACATGGTATCAAGTTTATAAGACAGTTCGTACCAATAAAAGTAAGTGGAATTGCCCATAAGCTTGTCGATTCTATACTAAGGTTAAAAGTTAGGAAGGAGTTGGGTGGGTGATAGAAGCATTCTCTCAGTATTATAAACCATTAGGAATGCTGTAATTTCTCAGTTTTGTGATATTGGTGTATAAACTTGTACCTGCCTACCACCTAGATAGCTGTGTTCTTATTTGCAGAATAATAATTTAATTTCCTTTTCTGCTTTCTTACCTTTGGTTCTCTTTTGCTTAATGCTTCGCTTTATGCATTCCTTTATTATCTTTGTTCTGTTACACTTTGTTTCTTCATACATGCCAGTGATTTAAGTAAGAATTCAAGACGAGGCTGATTTAAAATTTTTTTACAGGATAGTCAGTAGATACACTATATTATTCTGGCTTCCATGAAAACAGTGATCTAGTTTTGTTATGTGGGCTTGCCATTTTTGCTCATTTAATCTTCTTTGGAATAGGCCAAATAATATGCCAGATTATATTGGGACTTATTAACTACCACAAATGTTTGAAAGATAAGAGTGACAGAATCAAACATTTTGTGTGTTTCAGATTAGTAGTTTCCTTTAGTGCAGATAAGGATGTGACTATTTCAGTTAAGGAATTTTAGCTGTCATTTTAAAAATGGCTCTGTGGGTTAAGGTAGTTTCATTGTGTTGGCTGTGAATCTCTTCATGTGGGTGGAATATGGAGCGTGGCGTCAGAATGACCTGGATTTAATGCAGTTCCGCCCGTGTCTTGCTACGTGACTTTGGGGGAATTACTTAACCTCTCGGAGCTTCAGTTTCTTCTGTGAAATTGGGATGGTCATAGCACCTATCCCAGGTCTTGTGAGGATCACATCAGCTTACAGTTAGACAATACCTGGCTCGGAGTAAGTCTCATTGACTCTGTCTCATAATATTGTTGTGAGGATTAAGTAACCAGTTTCCTGAAAGCTGTAGCTGTTTTTCAGGGAGTGGAGGTAATGTTTGCATTAGGACAGTGATTAGAAAACAACACTATATGTAAATGCTGTGCCAAGAGGAAAAGTAACATCTTCCTTTATAACCATCTTGACATTCAGGGAGTTGTGGGCCCCTTTGAGAACTGGTGGACTCTCCCTAGTGGAATAAACCTGTGCATGTAACATTTTGCTGGGGTTACTAGGGTGTCTGACCCCCAGAGGCTAACAGTGAACACTTGCTATGTTATAAAGTGACCGAGTAGAAGCAGCCTTCTACAGAGAGGAGGGAGGGATTGAGTGCATTTTGAACAAAAAGAAAGTATGAGCAAAAATTCCGTGGGGAATAAAATTGTTTTAAATGCAGAAGTTGTTCTGGATACAGAGACGGCCTGACTAGAACTGAAAAGTGAGTAAGGCAGGAATGAAATAGAGGTGCAATAAGGCCCTTACCATTTTTAAGCAAATCTAAGCCATGGACCAATTCAACTTTTCTCCAAAGATTAGAACATTGTACCTTAAATTAAATAGGAAAGACATTTCTAGTATGTTCAAAGGGACTTAGCTGTATAAGAAAGGGAGTTCAAGAAGTAAATCTTTACTATCTAATTGATACTGAAAATAAAATCAGCCTTGACAGTTTTTCCACTCAGAGTGGTTGTATTTTGAAGGTCAGGTAGAAATTGCAGGTTACTTTGATGGATTTCTCCCAGTAAGTACTTCACAGAAATCCATGATTTGTCTGTCATTCAGAGACATCAGAGGGTCACTGCATTCTTGCAGAAGCCTCAGGCAGTAGGGTCTCAGTCGGCATTACCCGGTCTGTAAGTTGCCATTGGCACCTGTGGGCAGTGGGTTAGTGTGTTCGGTCTCATCTGGCACAGCGCCAGTACCAGGCTGCTGGTTTCCTCCCAGCATTCTTAACAGGCTTCCCTAAACGCACACACCTCCTTGCCCACTGTGGTTTTTAGGGCTTTTAGATGTCACCTGTGTCATGACTGACCCATCGCCCCGTCTGTCCTTTGTAGACAAAGCTGATCATCTGCAGTCAGAAGAAAACCTCTGAGTTGGAGCAGCAAGCTCTACAGGGGATCAGTGGTTCTGGGTGACTTACCAGACAATGAGTCATTGCTTTGATTTTAGGGATTATATACAGTCTGCTTCCTCGGGCTTTCCCCTTCGCTTTTTTCTCTGACTTCTGCTTAGGAACATTAAGCAACAAGAAAAGGGGATAATAAGAGAATGACAGCATCCTAATGATGCAAAGGTGAGGGAGATGGGACTTAAAAGACCTTTGAAGCCAGATATTGTGTTTTAACTTTGGGTTAACCTGGTAGAAAGGGAGGACATAATTATCCATCTTGATACAGGTGTTTATTGTGGAGTAAAAGTTCGTCACTTTTGTAGGTTGAACAAATTGAAGCAGGGACACCAGGCCGACTCAGGGTGGTAGCTCAGTCCACCAGCAGTGACGAAATCATCGAAGGAGAGTACAATACGGTAAGGAAGGGACCCACGTCCATACTTCATTACAAAGCAAGTAGCGTGTGTACTGGAAGTTTTCTGGGTACTTAAAATGGCTGTTTGCTGTGTGCACGGTCATTGGTTCTGTTCCCATTCTAATTTGTGACATTACAATTTGTTGTGGTACAGGGATAGCGTCACATTTCTCCAGTGTAAACTGAAAATACTGTTTCTCAAATGGCTGCAAAAAAGCATCAGCATTTTTAAATGAGCTAGAATTTCTCTATCCCATTTTTTTCTCTCTCAGTTCCCCAGCTCACCACTTTTAATATTTAAAATGACTGAATTCATTCACAGGCTGTGCTGTCTTTGTCTTTAATCTTGTCTAGGTTTACTAAGGAATTGTTAACTCCCTTTTTCTTAGTAAGAAATTGATAAGGATTTCTGCTATATCACTCGAAGGATTTTTTTTTTTAAAGATTGTTAAACTCTTGCATTATTTTCTTAATAAAATATTTCTTTCCAGTTACGGATGAATCAGATTGGCTTAATAAGCAGAAAATATAATGATTAAGTGACTCACATAAAGACTTTTTGTTAATAGTTACTGTGTATTCATTTTTCAGGTATTACTGGCAATAGGAAGAGATTCTTGCACAAGAAAAATTGGCTTAGAAGCCGTGGGGGTAAAGATAAATGAAAAGTAAGAAAAAAGTCTTATATCTTACTGAATACTATTTCAGGTACTTCTAAGATTGATTAATACTGGAGTTTTAGATTTTTAACATTATTTTTATCATAGAGAATTCCCTTTTTAAGCTCAGAAAAAAATCTGTTGCTACTCACAATATTTTCTGTTTGCTTTACTTTTCTTTTCTTTTTTTTTTTTTTCTTTTCAAAATCTAAGTGAGAGCTGCAGTGGCTTGCTTTTTGTTTCTTTAATGTGAACAGAAAGAGATGCAGGCCCTGGTTAATTGTAGGTGCGCGCTTTTTCAGGCCACGTTTAAAGCTGCTAAGTTTCGGGTTGCTGGAGTGGTCACATTCCTAGTGACAGTTGCAAGCATGAAAACTTTTATTTCTTCCAGTGCTTTAAAAGGTAAAGTCCTCTGGACTGCAGCCCTGCACTGGATGACTGAGACTCTGGTGTCTGCTGTGGGGGCGGCCCGGGGCGTTGCCCAATATCACTTTTTTCACAGTCCAGTGAAGGCATGTGGCGTGGGCGGCAGGCTCCCTCCCCCCCCCCCCCCCCCCGCCGGAGTCAGGGCCAAGCTGCCAGGAATTCCTTGCAGGAATCACTTTTATTCAGAAGAGATTTCTGGTCTTTCTGTGAGGATTATTTTTTCTTCCTTTTTTTTCATAACCTGCTAGCCTGTTTCTAATTGGTTCTAAGGTTTAGATTTCATACGTTAGTAGCTAAATTTATTCTGTACTTACTGTGAGCCGTGGACGCTTATGCTGAATGTTTTACAGGGGTTCTCATTCAGTCCTCACAACCCCTTCTGGCAATAGATGAGGGAGTTCTATTTCTTCTTACTACCATTTCCATTATCATTATTCCTATTTATAGGTGGGGAAATGAGGCTTAGAGGTGGTAAATAGTTCTCCTAAGATCACAGATGTAATAACAAACAGACCTGGTTATTACAATTTAGAATCCTTATTCTTAATCGCTATGTTCTAGCTTTCCCATCTTAGGGTTTCTTAATGGCTTTCTTATTCCTTTAATTTTCAAAATAGCAGGGAGAATTATCTCTAAGCTTTCATTTCCTCTGAGTTGTTTTGTTTTGGTAACGTGTTAGAACATTGCCTCAGCTAGAGTCACAGTTTGGGGCTTCTTGGGGATACGGGGGACTTTGTTCTGCTTAATTAATAATGGTAATTAATGACGGTTTTTAACCGACCGGATTTGCAGGACTGGAAAAATACCTGTCACGGATGAAGAGCAGACCAACGTGCCTTACATTTATGCCATCGGCGACATACTGGAGGGGAAGCCGGAGCTCACCCCCGTGGCCATCCAGGCGGGCAGGCTGCTGGCCCAGAGGCTTTATGCCGGCTCCACTGTCAAGGTGAGTGTCACGGCTGCCACCCCCTGCAGCGCCGTTCTGAATAACGCTCCCAGTTCTCTGTCTAGGGGCAGTTGGGAGGTTTTCCCGGTCGTGAGTAATTTAGTTACTTTGATGATGGCATCCTGGATGTGCTTCGTTAGCTGAATTCCTAACGACGTAGTTAAGGACGCTGTACCTTTGTGGCTCTGTTAAGAAAATTGTTACATTTGGAATCACACTAAGAATAAGCTTGATGAATCACATTTCAGCACTGTTATGTTTCGTATACTCCTAATAGTTGCCTTTTCTATCAATTTTATTATTACCAAGTTAAGAAGTCTTCTTACGGCACCTGTGGAGGCTGTGTGAAAGGGTTTGGGGATCTAGGTAATAATGTCGACGTGCAGAGCTGCGTACACCCGTGTTTCAGGCTTTATTTCCCTGTTGTTTCTAACAGTATGTCTTCAGCTCCTGGAATGTTGAATGTGCTATATTAATATTTTAATGCGGTTTTTAAAAGTCAGTGTAGGAAGTTGAAACTGTTAGGGATGTTTCATGAGACCAGTTATTGAATGCTTGTCTGTCCGCTCATGGTGATTGCTTTGGCTTTCGTTTTCTTTTTTAAAAAAATTCATTTTAACTGAGGTGTGGGGGGTGAGGGTGGAGAATGGAGAATGACTGCTGATGGGTGGAGAATTTCTTGTATGGATGATGGAATCTTCCAGATTATATTGTGGTAATAGTTGCCTAACGTGACTATACAGAAAAACCATTGACTCGGAAACTTTGAAAAGGTGAATTTTATGATATGTGAATTATGTCTAAAATTTTAAGAAAGGAGGGAAGGTGGAAGGGATGAAAAGAAGGGAGGAAGGAAACTCTGAGACTCAGAGAGAATACTCAAGGAAGAAACAAACATGGAATGGGGCGGGGATAGGGCTCCCCAAGGCTAAAAAATAAGTTTATTTTGCCTTCATTTTTTGGAAGATAGTTTTACTGAATATAAAGCTCTCGATTTATAGCGTTAGTTTAAATATTGTAATAATTTACCTATGGTCTTGTGGTTGCGTAGATTGTAAAGAAAGTGAACTTTTTTTTATCTTTGTTTCTCTTAAAATTTTAAAATTATTTTTTAGCAATTTGATTATTGCATGCCTTGGTATGCTTTTCTTTATGATTATTCTGCTCGTGGCCTGTCCAAGACTCTTAGATTTATCTGTTTATAGTTTTCATCAAATTTGGAAAATTCTCAGCCATTCATTTATTTTTTTTCTGTCTTCCCCTTTTTTAGTTTTCCCTTGGCCTCCTCCAGTTAACGAATGTTGGTTCACTTGACATTGTCCCATGGGTCTCTGATGCTCTGCTCCTGTGTCCCCTCCCCACCCTCCACCCGGCCCTGCCCCATCTCAGTGCTTCTTGTCCTTAGAGAACCTATTGCGATGTCTTCAAGTTCACTGATTTTTTTCTTCTGCACTGTCTTGGGCTGTTAATACCAATTTGTGTAGTTGGTGCTTTAATTTTTTTTTAATTTAAAATAAATTTTCTTCCAGCAGGTGGTTTTCCTTTACCTTGTTGAATAGACAGAACATATTTATAATAGCTCTTTTAATGTCCTCTGCTAATTCCATCATTTCTTTTTCAGTGTCTGTTTCTGCTAGTTGATTTTTCTTATGGTATTGGTTCACATGTTCCTTGCATGTCCAGGTACTGTTGGATGGATGCAGATATTGTACATTTTACTTTGTTCAGTGCTGGGTTTTCTCGAGTTGCTTTGTACAGTGTTGGACTCTGTTCTGACAGCCCTTTAAGTTACCTAGGACTAGTTTTATCCCTGCGTAACTTGCTTTTAAGCTTCTTTCGGGTCTGGCAACAGCAACCTGTCATCTAGAGATGATTTAGTTTCGCTGCTAAAATGATGCCCTTTGGAGGTCTCTACTCCATTCCTCTTACGGGATGAATTCTTTCTATGCTGGCCGTGGGAACAGGAAGCGTTTGCAGCCCCGTTAGAGCTCTGGTCGTTGGGGGCCCACTGCTTTCCAGTGGCTCTTCCCACACTCTTGAGTACTTTGCTCTGCCGCATTTGCAGAACTCAGCCCAAACCTCCGGAGGGCCTCAACTGCAGATCTCAAGAGTTCTCCTTGTGCAGCTTCGCCCTTGGTGGCGTTCTGCCCTGTAGCTGTTGCCGAGTGTTTAAAAGGTGTTACGCCATACTTGTCTGGTTTCCTAGTTGTTTAAAGCAGGGAGGTAAATCTGGCCCCTAATACACCATTATGGCTGTATGCGGATGTCTGCCTTTACTTTTGAATCAGAATTCCAAAGGTTTATCTTCTTAGAGGGAAAGGATTATATTTATTATTTCTAGAGGGAGGCACATTTAAAGATTTCACCCTACTGTTTTAGAGAGTGAGAATTCAGTTTCTCATATTTTAAATGCATAATAACCCCCCTCTATGGGCAAATGTGCCTGGGCAGGTTTTTACCAAATAGCATTTACAGACATATTTCGCATTTACATAATAACAGTTTTCACAGTTTGCATCAGCATATTAAAGGCTCTGAGAAATCTGGTGGTTGAGATACCTATTTATTTGCTTAATACAGCATTTTACAACTTCTTTGACTTCAGCATCCCTTTGTCATCTGTGCCTATTTACATAAAATATGCTTTGGAAATAGTCAGAATCATTAGCTTTTGTGTTTTTATGGTTTTCATTTCATTTTAATAGCTGCATAATATTACACTGCGTGTATATACTATAGAACCACTTCCTTATTTGCATTTTAAAACTACTGCAATGTTGCCACTACTGAAGAGAACTCCAGCATTGCCCAGTTAACGCATGCCGCTCTTCCTCCGTACTAAATTATTATAGATGTCTAAGAGTGACATTATTGGGCCAGAAGTTATAAAATATTTTTATGACTCTTAATATGTATTACCTAATTAGTTTTTCAGACATCTATTGGTTTGTCACCAATAACGAGACCAGCAGCTTTGGGTGCACTTGTATTATTTTTGGCCACTTCATTAAAAGGAGAGGAAGTAGGACTTTGTAGTTGACATCACGTGAATTGTTTCCTCATAACTTCAAGCCTCTGCTGAAACTTCGTCAAATTAGTTCACGGTTCTTGCGTAGCGGATTTATGTCTGGGATTGTGACTTCCCATACTTTTGGTAGAAACTTATTAGTCTGCTTTCCTCCCCTAATAACGAGCCCCTCTTGAGTTACAGTTTCTCTTGTCTTACCTCTTGCCCCTTTTAAAACAGTGCGACTATGAGAACGTCCCCACCACCGTGTTCACGCCTTTGGAATACGGCGCTTGTGGTCTCTCTGAAGAGAAAGCTGTGGCGAAGTTCGGGGAAGAAAATATCGAGGTGAGTTCTCTTTACCCCTCTGTTAAGTTACTACCACTGGCTTTTCAAAATTAAAAATCATTTGAGGCACACAGAAAAGGAGAGAAATAGTACTAAGAACTTTTGTATGCCCCTTATCCAGGTTGATGTGTTACTAACATTTGCCCAGTTGTTTTTTGCATTTCATAGTCTCTCTCTCTGTTTCTCTGTGCTGTGTGCATTTTTTTTCCCCGAACCAATTGCAGGTAGGTGGAATGCCTATTTACTCATAAATATTTCGGTATGTATTTCCTAGGAACAAGGCCATTTTCTTATAAAACCATAGGATAGTTATCACATTTAGGAAACTTAATATAGTCATACAATGCATTTATCTGATCTACCTTCTATTTTTCTATTTTGTCAGTTGACCCAATAATACTATTTAGAACCACTTTTACTGGTTTAATTTTTTAAATTAAAACAATATTGTTAGAAATAAGAAAAATAGGAGAAACTACAAAGAAAAAATTAAAGTTAATTACATTTCTACTATTCTATTAGGTATTTTCCCCTCTGCCATTATCATCTAATTTATATTAACTGTACCACTCACGTTTTATCATATTCTTAAGGAAAATGCACACAAAGTACACTATTTTCATATACACAAATAATGCTACACAGCGTGACGGCTGTTTTTCCAATCATTTGAGAAAAAGGTTTTAGTACAGCCTTCTCAAAGACCAGGTTTTAGGATGCGAGTTTAGTTTAAATCTCTTACCAGTCTCTGTCTGCATTGTGTACATTAGTGGTGGCATGTAGTAGCTTGGTCTATTACTAACACTTTATTGACGTTTTCTGATTCTAAAAATAATAATCCTCATTATAGGAAGTTTGAAAAATTAAGAAAATATAAAAAAGGAAATTTTAATTCATGAAGTGATAGTTGCTAATTAATATTTTGGCACATTCTTGTCTCTAAGTAGTTTTGTCTATTTCTATATATTATATGATATATAATTTTATGTAGGTACATATGCCTTAAGTGGTTGTAAAAGTGTGATTAAGTTACGTGCAGTTTTCTGTCCTGCTTTACAATTAATATTAGGTCATAAGCATTTCCCCCTAAACACACCATTTTTAAAATGACTTGTGTGGTATCCTTTTAGGGATGCTCTGTAATAATTTGTTATGCCATTCTTCATTAGGCTGTTTACGGTTTTTCACTATTAATAGAAGGATGGACTTCTTCATTATCCCTTACCTGTTTCTCTGATTATTTTCTGAGAGTAGATTCCTATCAAGAAGTATTTAAACTTTAAGGTTCTTACTGTACATTCCATTTCTTGACAGACCATCTTTGGGTTTTGTTTTATTAAAATTTGCATTTTTTTTATTGTAAGAGTTGAAATTTTTATTGTAAGAGTTGAAATTTTGAAAATGTACGGGAAGTAGGAAACAATTATTCATAGAGTTATATTTGTAACAATAATTGTTAGTAATTGGGTATAATCTTTTTAATCATCTTCTTCCTGTATAATTGTTGTGATATGGTGATACTATACATTCAACTTAGTAACCCATATTTTAAGAAAAATTCATATCATTTTATAATATAAAAGAACACTTACTAAAATGTCTACATAACCAGTATGTTTTTAAAAGGCAGCCAACCATATACAATATGTTTTGAACTGAGGCCAGCCGTTGGAGAAAATAAATGCCTTCAGTCCTCCAGAACTTAAGTTTATGAAACATCAGTAAGGACGTCTGTGTCCTTCCGTTGGCCCACCCTCCCTCCCTCCCCCTCCGCCTCTCTTCAGTACTTCCCGTGAGTAATGCCGAAGGAGGAAATGTCTTTGGGAGCGTTAAGCGAGAAGCTTAGGTAGTCGCTGTCAGTGTTGCTGGCACTTGAACTTGTTTCCTGCCCAAAGTCGTCCTCTCTGGTAACAAGACAGTGTTGGTTTTCGTTTTTTTTTTTTTTTTTTAATCCATGTGTTAATGCAAGGCAGCAAGTGATGACATGGCTCCTTTCTCTCATCCGCCTGCTGCTTGTGGTTGTTGCTTATGGTTTCCTCTGTTTGGCCTGACGTGTAATTACGGGATGAGTGTATGGTCAAAGGGTCTCACAGCAGGGGTTTACAGGCGTTGGCTTTCTGACTTGATTCCCACTTATTCCATGAATTTTATTGGTGGTTTGTGTGGTTATTTTTTCAATTTTAGTTTTCAGTTACAGTTGACATTCAATATTATTGTATATTAGTTTCTGGTGTACAGCATGGTGGTTAGACAATTATACAATTCACAAAATGATCCCCCCAAGAGGTCTGACATGCACCTGGCGCCATACGTAGTTAGTACACTACTGGACATTTTCTGTGCTGCACTTTCCGTCCCCGTGACTGTTTTGTAACCACCCAGCTGTACTCCTCAATCGCTTCACCTTTGTCACCAGCTCCCGAGCCCCCTCCCCTCTGGCAACCATTGGTTGGCATCCGCGAATCTGTTTTCTGTATGAATTTTACTGTTTAACGAAAGTCTAATTACCAAAGAGCCTCCACCGTCTTTGTGCCACAGCTGGTGTTTGACAAACGTGCTTCTGAAGAGGGCGGGTCTAATCGTGCTCTTGTCTTCTTAGGTTTACCATAGTTACTTTTGGCCGTTGGAATGGACCGTTCCATCAAGAGACAGCAACAAGTGCTACGCAAAAATAGTCTGCAATATGAAAGACAGTGTAAGTACGGTTCTCGTTTAAACCTCACAACTAACCTCATTTTGCTTTTAGTACGTGGCTCCGTTTTGATCACAGGATGCACGGTGCGTTCCTTCACCGTTTCACCCGCCAGTCTCCCCGGAGCACAGGCACGCCGGGGCCACGCGCTTGACCCCCCTCCGTTTCACGGCACAGAGCCCCGCACGTAGTGGACAGGCAGGTGAACGTGCTGAGTGAAGGAACTGGGGGGACCACGTGAGAACTCTGTGTGTGTGACAGGGAACCAGTTAAGTCATCGATCATCTGAAAATAATGACAAAACAGAAAAGAACAGGAGCAGTGCAGGGTTATACCCTGAAGCAGCTGGCACAAGAGAGAAAGCAGTCATGGGACGAGCTCTTCAGTGGACCCTTTCTTCCTAATTGACGAGAGACAGACAGACAGACAGAGATGTGGTGCACAGCAGTTGTCGTCATGCACCTATTTGTGCGTTCGTGGGCTGCTGCCTGTGTGTTCCCTAACAGGGGATCAAACTCACAGCTTTGGGGTGTCCGAATGACCTTTCTAACCAACTGAGCTGCCTGGCCACGGCTTAACTGGGTTCTGATGTAAGGTTTTACTGCTTGCTGCTACACGTAACGTTGGTAGGTAACGAAGGCCTGCGAGCAAACGCCTTGACCTTACAGTTTGTTTCCTTACTGACACAGCACTTGTATAAATCATGGGTTTTCAAGCTTTTCTGACTGGTGCCCCCTCATTTTGTGTTGTCACCCCAGACACACGCATGTCCGTACACGTGCTCTGTGGTGTTCATTACATCTCATAACAACGGGCATTTTTAACTTGGCTGGGATCTTACTTTAAGAAAAAATGCCCTCAGTAAAAGTATAAATGATGCTAAAGAATCCATGTGTTAAAAGCCTAACAAACTTACATTTTTTTGTGTTGGATTTGAATGTAGTTAAGCCATACGTCCTATTTAGAAGCTGTTGCTCTAGACAGTAGCACAGCAGCAGGTTGCTTTTTGTAGAACCCAGGGTTCTAGGAAAACCTGGGTCCTCTGCAAAAAAGGTCGTTATATATACATTTAATAAATAAATTATACTGGGGTAACCCGTAATGAGCTATATTGAATTGACAAAGAAGCAATTTTAGATGTTTTGTTTTGTTTTTTAAGACAAATTTTATTGAAAGTTTACTTGTGTGAGTGTATGTTAGATAGGGATGTTAGCTATGTTAAATATATGTTAGATACGTTAAAAAATTGTGGCAGGGCATATACTAGTTAATGGCAGAGCTGGAATTCAAACTTGGACAAGGTAGATTCCATGCTGTTTACCATTATCCAGTGTCCTTTGTGGTCCTTCTCGATCCCGTACCCTCCTTTCTTCCCTGCCCCGGGGGCAACAGTCTTGAACTTGGAGTGTCTCGCCTGTTCGTATTTTATCCATAAACTTTATGCATTGTGGTTTGAGTGGTATCCTCAGCTAAGTAGAGGCTTGCAACTTGTTTTTTTTTAAATATTTTATTTATTTATTTTAGAGAAGAGAAGGGAGGGAGAAAGAGAAAGAAATATCAACATGCGATTGCCTCCCGCATGAATCAAACTGGCAACCCTTTGATTCACAGGCCGGCACTCAGTCCACTGAGCCACACCGGCTAGAGCTGTTTTCAGTGTCATTTTTTTGAGATCTATTCATATTATTACCTCTACATGTAGATATTTTAAGACCTAGAACATGCTTTGTTTATCCATGTACTCAACCCCTGATTGTCAGGACGAGTTCCATCAGTCCAACCTGTAATGTATTGCGGTGCTTTGGCAACAGAATGACTTCTCGGTTACTCCCCACAGAGGGAGGGGGCCTCAGATAAGGCCCCGCCCCCACAGCCCGCGTCACCACGTCTGGCACGAGGAGACTGGGCACTAGACGGGCTGGCTCAGTCAGAGTTGGCTCTGGATGTCCGAACAGCGCAGTGGATTTCTCTGCTCTTGGCAGAGTCTTTCCCAAGTCTGGGACTTAGAATTTATTGAAAATAATTTCTACATAGGCATTTCAGAGTTGCCAAACAATTTTTTGTTGCTTTCAAAAACGTTTTCAGATGGGAAGGGGCTTAAGTTTAATCTGTCCCCAAAACCTGAGTTGAAATGAATTTTGATTTGGTTGCGTGCCTTAAACGTCTCGGCCATCACAGAGAGTGTATCTGGAGGACCGAGGCAGCCGGGTGGAGGAGGGGAGGAGGCAGCTGCCCTTTGAAAACGTTTCTCAGGACATCGTGATGCTTCTGGAGTTGCAGGCAGTTTTGCTTTTAATGCTGCCCCTCACCATCACTCGTGGCCAGCTCTTGTCCCTTCCTCCTTGCTCCCTGTGACCCCACACTCTGTATGGGCCCGTGTTGGAGTTATCTTCAGCCTAAATAGCTTTTAGCAGCAAGCATTAATATCCGTATAAGTCTTTGGCCATTTCTGAATGGGGTTTTTAGAATGGACTGGGAAAATACTCTAGGCCCTTGAGAAAAAATGTCAGTGTAACTGTATTACTTGATTTTTCTATCTTAGGAACGTGTTGTGGGCTTCCACGTACTGGGTCCAAACGCCGGAGAAGTCACACAAGGCTTTGCAGCCGCGATCAAGTGCGGACTGACCAAAGAGCAGCTGGACAGCACCATCGGAATCCACCCCGTCTGTGCGGAGGTGGGTCGCCTACACTTGCAGAGCTCTGCACACCGTCCCCAGGCTTTTACAGGTGGCAGATCTGGGACACTGAAGCTAGTGCTCTTTCTGCTGTGCTCCGGCTACTCCTGTACCTCCTTACTGCTTATTAGTGAGTGAGAACCCCCAGAACAAGGCCTTGTCTCTAGAACCCATGTTTTCCTCTTTCGGATGGGAAGTACTGTCACGCTACTAAATGGTAGGAGCCGTGAGAGTGATTGATAGCGATGTGCCTTAAATCTTTTACTTATCGTGTCTTCTGAATTATTTTCATGGCTGTCGGCTAATAATGCCATTCACACCCAGAGAGATCTTCAGTACTAGTTATCTCAGGGCCACCTCGAGGCCAAATGATACACGTGCTTCTTTAGCTTTAGGTAACAGAATGAGATTTGAGAATGATGCTTTTGCAAGTTTAGACATGTGACGGTAGAATTGGAAATTGACCCCTCTGGGCCTCTGGGTGTCAGTGTTTCTTCACGTTTGTCAGTTGACTGTTCAAGAGTCGAATGTCGTGATGCTTTCTGTTAACTACGGATTGTGTCTCTGCTGGAGAACTTGGTGAAGACTGGGAGGAGCTATCTCATCCTAGCTTAAGTGCGGAGGCGAAAGTGCAGCTGTTGTCGGACCACCGTCGTCAGTGGTCTCCATGCTGTGCCTTGGGCTTGCACACGCGCACACACATGCACACACACACTCCTGCCAGATTTCATTCGGCAGCCTGCTAATTCGTCGGTCTCCGTTCTTGATTGCCCTCAGACTACTGGACTCTTTGCTGATTAGGAAAGGTCACTGTCAAGACCTGAGAAAATACTTTCCTTCTTTTGCGCTGCTGTGTTAGAGATAGCGTCCTCTAAATTATTGTGCACCTAGCTGAGATGGTAGCATAAAATATGAACGCAGTCAGTGGCTAGGGTATTATTCACAGAAAACTGCTGTCTTGTGAACTAAAACTAAGCTTCAAAAAAATATAGCATAAAAATTGGAAAGAGCCTGGATTAATGTTCTTAAAGAATGTGCTGCGATAATATCTTTTATTCAGTGTAGTGACTGAGACTGTTACTCTCTGCCTAGGGAAAGAGCCAATTAACTTCTTTTTTCTTTTTCTTTTTCTTGTTTTCCGAAAACACTTTTAACGAGCTTGGTCATTTTCTAGGGCTACCGTAAAAAAGTACCACAAACTGGGTGGCTTACATCAACAAACTTATTCTCCCACAGCTCTGGGGGCCAGAAGTCTGATCAGCAGGGCCACGGTCCCTCCAGACGCTCCAGAGAAGAACCCTTCTTGCCCCTTCGAGCTTTTCATGGTTGCCGGCAATCTTTGGTGCTCTTTCACTTACTGATGTATCACTCCCATTGGTGACCCCGTCTTCACATGTCCTTATCTCCCCTGTGTCTGTGTCAGTGCCAGTTTTCCTCTTACGACAAAGTCATCAGTCATTGGATGAGAGCCCACCCGAATCCATTGCAACCTCACCTTAACCTGGTTGCATCTGCAAAGACCCTATTTCCAGATCAGATCACGTTGACAGGTTCTGGGGCTTTGGACTTGAACATGTCCTTCTGGGGGACTTAGTTCAACCCACAGCAGGGGCTGATATATTTAAAAATCATGATGCCCATCCAAGATACTGAAAAGCTACCACAGTCCTCCAGTGTGAATGAGAAGCTGACTTTCCAATTTACTTATGTGTGTCTGATTTCTTGATCTGAATTCTGCTTTCGCTGGGCTGGTTAGAAGACTGCCGAGGGCTTGGCCCCTTCCGCCCCCCTTGGCAGTGTTAGTTGTGTTGCGATGCAGGCAGCGGTGAGCCGGCTGCGTCTGGCAGGGTGGCCACCAGCCGGGCAGTGAAGAGGCAGGGCGGCCAGCCAGGTGACTGTTCCCCATGGTGTACCTGGCTCATTTGGGAGCCCTTTTTTCTTTAACCATTTGCTTGTGTGCATCTCCATCCGTTGGTTCTCTCTTATGACTTTGAAGCTCAGAAGCTAATTTCCACTGCTTTGATAGGGCTTTCCACAACCCCCCTTTTTCTCCAAGCTGGTGGGTGAGTAATGAGATGAAACGCTGAGTGCTCTCTCCCCGTGAACACGTTTGTTGTGCAGCGATGTGCATAGCACTGTGCCGGGCCCTCGGGAACGCAGCAGGGCTTTGAGGCACAACTGAGAGCAGGGAGGCAGGTGGCGAAGTGCCAGTCACAGTTCAGTGCATTGGGCCCTGGGACAGAGTAATTGCGTCAGGTGGTGCTGGGGGCGGGGATGCCGGGGCCGGGTCGTTGAGGGAGTGCTTGCCTGAGACTGGGAGAGTGTGCTGGTGTTGGCCAGTCACGAGGAACACCGAGTAGAAGGCCTTGGTGTGACAAGCACGGCTCATTCAGGAACTGAAAGTCCCTCAAGACTGCTGTAGCTCGAAAAGCTTAGAGAGGAGTTTTTAAAAAAAAAAACATACCGTATTTTTGGGACCATAGGACATACCTAGGTTTTAGAGGAGGAAAATAGGGGGGGAAATGTTGAAGCAAAAAATGCGGTAAAATATTTAGTAACATAAATAACATAATATCTCACCAATGTAAATGTAAACAGAACTCAACAGCAGCATTAACAACCATTATTCCTCCCAAATTTTGACGGGGGTGGGGGAGGTGTGTGCCTTATAGTCCGAAAAGTGTGTGTGTGTGTGTGTGTGTGTATACACACACACTGGAGAAGTAAGTGGAAGGTCGTGCATCGGGAACCAGGGTGCAGGGTACTTTGACTTTATCCTGCAGCGTTGGGATTCAGCTGAGAAAAGCTTAAAGCGGGGGATAACTTGATCCGATACGACGTGGAGGAAAAGCACTCCTGCTCACTAAAAAATGGACCGAAGGAGGCACGTCTGGAGGCACGAGGGGCAGCCTGAACTGCGGTGGTGGCGTGGAGGTTGAGAGACGCCGATACATCGAAACGGGAAGTGGAGTTGAGCGTGCTGGCCAGCTGTTGGGAAATGTGGACAGGGAAGAACCGAGAATGACTCCTGTTCGTGGCCTGAAGCGGGAAGCAGTAGTAGGAAGAGCAGGTTCGAGGGCAAATACCGGGAGTGGCGCTGATGTTGGTGAGGCCACTGTGTGTGTCCAGGGCTCTGCAGTGTGTGCATTCGCCTGCCTAGCCCTTAGCAGATGCTCGTGAGACCGGTGGCAGTATCTCCCCCTTGCACAGATGAGGGCAGAGGGGTTGAGGGACTTGCCCGCGGTTACCAGCTTGGGAGTGGCAGACCCGGGATTCCAGCCCAAGCTGTCTGGCCCCTGAGGCACCACAGTGTACAGATGATACTCCATTTCCACAGACCTTTCTACAATAGTTGACATCGAATTAAAAACTGGGAATGACTTACGGGTGGGCACCATGAGCAAAAGTAGACACAGACCTGGGTTGTCATCTCACTCGGCAGTTTCTTTTCGGTGAACCTGGTGGTGTCACCCAGCTTTTCAGGAGCTTGTTTTCACATTAGATAAAGTAGAGGTAAGAGCTAGCGCAGAGGCTTGGTGAGCAGTGTTACGTGGCGGGGGGGGGGGGGGGGGCGGGGGCGCGGGGTGTCTTGGAGAGTTCCTGGTGTGTGATAGGTGTTCAGGGACGGTCTGCATCTGTTGGCCGGTTTTCCCCAGGGTATTTCAGTACAGGTGTGGCTTCACTAAAGGTCATCATTACGGTATTTTTAAGGGGGTTGGGGGGGATGTGGATTTTGAAAAAGCTCCTCTGGATTTTTTTTAAGCCCCTGATTATGAACTACCACCTGCTTAGAAACTAGGTTTTGAAAAAACAAAGGCTTCTGACTCCTGCTTGATCAAGGGCAAGTGAAATTTGATAGGTAGGGGATTTTAGGGGCTCTCTTCTCGGGGCTAAATGCTGGGTTCTGACGTGGTCTTGCTACTGCACGCACTGTGTTTCCATGTCACGCCGTGTTCTGTATGGTGGGGGCGCTGTGCAAAATGCCGGCCACGGAATGCTTGCTCCTAGTTTGTACTGAGTTAAGAATGGAAATGAAGAAAGGTTTAGAAACTTGAAGAGTAATTTGACAGTGTCTGATGTAATAATTAAAAATTGAGCTTTAATTTTTATGGCTTTTAAAAACTTATTTTCCTAATACATTGTTATTGAATTTCACAAATGTCAGTCCATTGGACGGATTAGAGATAATAATAATTTAAAAACTGGTCCTGAGCACAGCTTTAAAGTGTTCAGAACCAGTCACAGCCCCCAGGCCAGCTGCGGGTGGTGGGCAGAACGAAACACTGAGTGACGTCTTCCATACCGTTTCAGTAAAATAACTCGGGCAGTTGAGCAGCCTTTGGTTTTGAAGAGTAATTACTTAGGAAAGTCGACAGATTCTTCATTTGAGACTTTGCTCGTCGAGGCAAAATCCTTTCTCAAGGGTTTCTTTCCAGAATTGCTCCCAGAGGAGGGGGACTGCGCTTGTTTTGACTGAAAGCCCGCTGGTGTCGATACGTAAGGCTGGGAGCGTCAGTCATGCATCAGCGTTATTCAGTGTGAAGACAGTGTGGTGACAATTTATTCTGGACAGCTGCGCAGCAGTAATTGAATGGGAAACCGACTGTACATCATTTGGAGTAGTAATTTCAGCTAATCAAGTTTATTTGTAGGGGAAATATAATAGCTCAAGAGGAAAGAACATTGGAAAAGACCCCTGTAAAATGTCTTTAAATGAATTTCAGTGCCCACCATCTCATGTTTTGTTGGGGTTTTTTAATATTTTATTTATTTATTTTTAGAGAGGGGAAGGGAAGGAGAAAGAGAGAGAGATACACACATCAATGTGTGGTTACCTCTTGCATGCCCTGTACAGAGCACCTGACTTGAACCCAGGCACGTGCCCCAACCGGGACTCGAACTGACGACCCTTTGCTTCACAGGCCTGCACTCAGTCCCCTGAGCCACACCAGCCAGGGCTAACTGTTTTGTTTTAATAGTCAACATAATCCCAGTCTAGAGCGAGGGGGTCTCGTGAGGCTTGGAGGTGCTGGAGCCAGATGTGAAGGTAAGGTGAAGCCTGCAGCAGCGTTTGACCCTTTTGTGTGTGTGTGTGTTCAGTTTTATTTATTTATTTTTAGAGAGAGTGGAAGGGAGGGAAAGCAAGAGGGAGAGAAACATCAGTGTGTAGTCGCCTCTCGAGCGCCCCTCTGCTGAGGACCTGGCCTGCAACCCAGGCATGTGCCCTGACTGGGATTCGAACCAGCAACCCTTGATCCTTTGTTGATGTTCTGTGTGTTGGATAGAAAAGCATGAAGGGGCAGCCTCTATTCTCATTTGTAAAATTGTGTTCTTAGGAAAATTATAAAGTAGCTGTGTGCAAATAGAATCTTTGTAAAAATGGATCCCATTGGTTTTTTCATGCACACTACTCAACGCTGGCGGTGTATTGACTTCCCCCATCTTTTAAACATAAATCAGTATAAGAAAAATTGGTAAGAACTCTTTTTTTGTTATCTAGTTGCATGTCTGATGTGTTTCAGTTTCTATCCAAATCTGCCACAAGTTCTATTTCTAAATTAATTCCTGAGAAAGAAAACTTTGGCTGGCAAGTCCACATGCCTGAGATTTGTTTGACTACACTCCTTGGCACTTCATTTTTCTTCCACTATAAAAACTGAAACGAGAGTGTGTTTGATGCTATTTTCAGTTGCTCATGATACCATCATTCTGGCGCAGCTATTTGCACCGTTGAATATTGTCTTTCTGTCTTCTTCCACAGTCACACATTTTTTAAACAAAGGAACCTTACTGCTTTTCCCAAGAGTTGTACTAGCTTACAGTATTATCAGCATTGAATTTAAGAGTGCTAATGAAAATGTTCCAAAATGCAGTATAAAACTTTGTGCATTAAGTGTACAAGGGGAGCTTAACTTATTTCAAAAGGGGATTTTCACATATCTTTGCTAACAAGGATGAAATCTTCCTCACAATTATTTGTTTGGATATGAATTGTTAATAGTTTCCTCTGGCTTCATATTTTAAATGCTCTTCCGATACTGGCCATGACTACCTGCGTCTGAATTTCCAAGGTGCTGATGACATATTAGTAAACAAGGAAGGGGAAAAGCTTCGTCACTGGTTCAAGGCTACAGCAGACCGAGGGTTTTTCTCAGTGTCGTTCCTCCTTTACACAACAGTATTTCCCCCTCTATTCCACAGTAGTTTTGGTGAGGATACCTGCTGTTTGGATCTGGGTAGGCAGAGTGGCCTTGACTGGGTGTGTGTGCGCGCTTTTCCCTCTTCCTGGTGAAAGCCAGGGAACCAGATGTTTCTCAGGAACCGAAGGGACAACTGACTAAAAAACACACCAGGTGCTCAGGGGCGCCAGCACGGGTGCAGGCTCTGCATGAGTCCACGCAGGGCCCGGCTGAGCCACGGTGCCCCGTCCCAGTGAGACACTTAATGGCCTCGGGAGGGTGGTCCGCGTAGGCAGGGCAGGAGTGATCGACTGGGCGGAATCTTAGCGGTGTTGCCACCCAGCTCACTCAGTGCAACCAGAATGGTTTGGATTAAAGTTCCGGTTGTACTCAGAGACCAAATGTGTTTCTAAATTTCATTTGTTGAACGCAAGCCTTTTTGTGTTTCCATGACCAGACAGCGTAGGTGGACCATTCAGGTGGCGTTTTGGTTTCGGTTTGTTTGGCCTGTAAAAGCAATGGTTTACTCCTTGCCAGTGCTGTCTGGTTATCGGGTGTGCGCTGCAGCTCAGCCTCTACACATCTTCACTCCAGGACCAGGCCGATGGAGCAGCCTCTCCCCAGGCACTGCTAGCAAGTGGCAGAGGGGAGGGAGGGAGGAAAGCACGCTTGGCGTTAAGAGTAAGGCACGCCACTTCTGCACACACGTCTTTGGCCGGAGCGAGCCCAGCCCCCAGGTCAGCGTCCCAACAGGGTGGGAATGTGCAATGCGTGGTCCACACGAAAGGTGGTCACAGCGGGGCAAAAACGCTGAAAATCTCACAGTGACCAGTCAGAATCGTGAAGACCTGAACTGCCAGTGTTAACGCAAGGAGACATCACATTTAACAGATAAGCAAGACATATGACTTAACAATTGATTACCTATCATAGTAACAAAGATGGAAAAATTAATAATGCATTCTGGTGTGTGGCCTGGTCATCCAGGTGGTGGTGGTGCCATTCACTGAGAGGAACGGGACTGGGGGAAGGTAACAGGTTCTGTGCTGGGCATTTTCAGTTTGCAGTGTCATCCACGAAGAGTGTTGGTTGGGTCTCACCGGCGCATAGCTCAGGAGGGACACGCAGCTGGAGAGATGGCAGATTCATCTGCCTAAAAGGCAGTGTTGACTGAACGAGGCCACTGACTTAGGGGGTGTCTGAGGGGGAGCTGAGGCGGCGACCCTGGGGCAGTGCTTTCTGGCCTTTCAATGTGTCCTGCACATGTGGACAGTGGCAGGATTTGTGCAGCACTTTTGGGTGGCTGAGGGCTACAGCCAGCCAGCCAGCCCCGGGGCTCTGGCCACCGCCAGGGCTGGGGAGTCGGTGTTTCAGGACACCTCCATGCCATGGCTGAGGACCGTCACAAAAGAAGGAAACAGGAAAGATCCTCTCCTTGTCAAGGAAACAAGAAGAGGAAAGAGTTGTTAAAAGGTGTGTGAAATGGAGACCACAGGGGTCCTCTGGGTGTGGTGGTGAGTGAGAGGCACTGATGAACTGCGGGAGGGCGTGCCCACGGAATGCGGGGGTGGAAGCTGGATTTCGGTGACCTGGGGAGTGAAAATAGACTAAGTGCCAAAGAGCTTAACATTTGGCTGAAAGAGGACAAGAGACGTCGGTGACAGAGGTGATCCTCGGTTTGAGGGAGGATTGCGTTACGATAAATCCAGTCTGAGAAAGACCACGGGAAAAAGCAAGCTTAAGGATAAAAAGGTGGCGGTGAGCGGTGGGGTCCAAAGCCCAGCTGGGCAGGAAGGGGGACTCTCTTGCCCTGAGTCGTAAAGGCAGGAGGGGTTCATAAGAGTGGTGGGTGCTGAGCGCCAGGCAGGTGACGGTGACTGTTTCCCCTTTGGAGGGAAAGGTGTCATCCCTTGTTACCATTTCTCTCAGCTGGAAGAACTTTCTTGAACATTTTTTGGTAGTGTTTGTTTGCAGGTGACAAAAATCACTCAACTTTTGCTTGTCTGAAAATGTGTTTATTTTGCTGTATTCATGGAAGTATTTTTTTGTTGACTAAAGAGTTCTAGGTTGACAGGTTTTTTTGTTGTTCCTTTCAGCATCTCGAATCTGCACCAGGTACCTGGGTTTTGCTTTGGCGGACCACTAACATCCTAGTGGCTCATTGGACCCTTTGGAGGCTTGTTTTAAGCTCTGGTAGGGCAGTCTAGGGTAGCTTTACTCCAGGGCGAGTAATGCTTAGTCATCTGCCTGGGCGTGGCTTTCTGGGTCTCCAGTGGTTGCCCCAGGTGCTCAGGGAGGCCTCTGGACTGCAGCTCGTGAGAACTGGGACTCCCTGGGACTCCTCCTCGTCCCAGCTGGGCGCTGACGGCTGTTCAGCTTACAGTTCTGGGGCTGTGGTTTCTCCCCTGGCCTCGTCGGGCCCTGCCCCCTAGGCCTGCGCAGCCTGGTGTTCAGCCAGAGGTGACGGACCTGCACACAGCTTTCTGGAGCTCTTTTTCTGGGTAGCTCCCTTGTCTGGGGAATTCGGACCCCCACATCCTAGCTGCTTCAGCCACCCCGTGTCCACTCTTGTCTCCTCGTCACCAAGACATCTGCGCTCCCCTTGGGCTCCCCCCGCACTCCCCGCCCCGCCAGGCCTGGCGAAGCCTCGGCCTACTTCTTTCTCCTCTTACGGGACTCACAGCCCACTGCCTGTTGTTTGGTATCTGAAATAATTATTCCATATGTTTTGTCTAGTTTTTGGTTGTTTAAGCGGAGACAGTTGGTTTCGTACCAATTACTCCATTAGGCCGGGAATAAAAATCTGTTTCTAGATAGAGAAGTACTACGTTTTTTGTATGTTTCTTGGTAAAACTACGAAGATAAACAGCTGATGGTTAGGGTTATGACACTGGTGTCACATGACAAATCCTCATGTGGCTCACAGACAACCTGTGTAACAACCAACCAATCACTTGGGACTCTTGCTAAAAATGAAATCCCCCAGCCCTACCTTAGGTCTGCCAAATTTGCGTGATTTCTGTGTATTTTAATGAGTATGAATAGGCTTTGTTCACAAAAGTTTGAGAACCATTGTTTTATGTATAGGCCATCTTGAGCAGTAGCAAGTTAAAGCTGCCTAAAGATGTTATTAATTAAGGCCCTGATCCCACAAGCACCAAATGTTTGCAAGGATGTGAGATGGGAACTCGTCGGTCACTGCAAATGAGCGTGCCAGTTGGTCACCTACCCTCCAACCCAGCAATTGCACCTCTAGCTCTGGGCGCACGGAGACTCCTGGATGTCACAGAGCATGTTGCAAACAGAGTGTGTTGGCAGTAGCCAGGACGGCCAGCCAAAGCAGCCTGGATAAGCAGTTGTGGTACCTTCACTGCTTGACTGATTGGATACTGCAGTGCACCGCACACATGGTATACTGCAGTAACTGAACACCATTCAGTGAGACATGGAAGAATTAGAACAGAATTTCCATGTGGGTGGATTACAGAAGTACAGTGTGAGCCAAGAAAGCAGGTAGCAGAAGAGGACGTACACCATCTGCCATTTTCGTGTACAGTTTTAAAAAACCTACAAAGGGAAGCAGGAAGAACTTGGTAGGAGTGTGGTCCGCACCGATTGAGGGGGGCGTGGGGAGAGAGGGACCAAGCGGCGGCACGAGTGGGCCTCTGACCGCGCCCCCAGAGCTCCCTGGGCCGGGCCGGCGCGTGGGTGTTTGTAACAGTGCACTTTAAACCTTTCTGCAGATCCAGGATGCTTCACGGTGCACTTTTTTTAGAGAACAAAAAGTAACTTGGGTAACTTGTTTCAATCACCCTCATGCTAAGAAAGTTTGACGTTAGCTATAACCTAAATATTCTTTCTCTTTTGCTTTGGTTTTAAAATGTTTTTCCCCTTTTATCCTCCGGGGAAGTTGAGGCTATCCTTGGTCATGTTACTTCTCTGTTTCTGTCATTTTCAGTAGACACTGCACTCCTTGGTACGAACGGTGCGATCTGAACTACTTACTCCCTGGTAACCCATTTGCTCGGGTGTCTGAGAATCTGTGCTGTCTCCTCCTGCAGGTGTTCACGACTCTGTCGGTGACCAAGCGCTCTGGGGGCAACATCCTGCAGGCCGGCTGCTGAGGTTAAGCCCCAGTGTGGATGCTGCTGCCAAGACTCCACACCACTGGCGTTTCCTTGCCCAAATCCAAGGTGAAGTTTTCAGACAGGTCTTGGGCTTTGACACCTGTGGGTCCTGTGCTTACATCACCCAAGGCCCCCTTGGATCTCCTGGGTAGGAGGCCGTGAATGGAAGGCAAGCAGCATCACACTGGGGTCACTACAATGGACTCGAAACTGACCTTCGGCAGTGCATCGGAGGGATGCGTCCATGAAGTCACTGGCCTCAAGCCCACGCGGTGGGCAGTGATGGAACAACTGGCGAAGCGGTTTCCACATGTCTCTTCCTCTGCAGGTTTTCTTATTCTCTCCGTCAGGCTTCTAATGCCGGTTATTGTTTTCTGTTTTCTCCAAGGGGTTAATGACACTAGAGATGAGAAACGTTAGCACTCGAGTTTTGTCCAAAGCAAGTCACGGCTTGAGTGTGCAGGTCAGGTGCCTCGCTGCTTGGGAGGCAGGATTCGGCGCGCTCAGCGGCTAGCGGTAGGCTCGTCCCGTGAGTTCTGTTCTACGCCACTGACCTGTCTAGCACCGTCCCCCCTAATAACTTACACGTTCAAGCAAGTAAATGTATGATTGACGGCCAGGGTTGCCCCCGCCTCCTGCCTGACTAGTTGTTACTAGTTCCAGTTCTGTTTAGGAAAGGAAAAGGCCTGTTGGAGGCGATACTCCGCTGCAAGGCACCTAGCAGGCTGGGGTGATTTCCATCGTCATTCATCACGGAGGCAGACACACACCTTAGATGTGAAAACAGTGAGTGTCTTTAGTTTATTGCGTGCTGGTCTAAGTGAGCTGAAACACCTAACACTTGCTTAAAACTTTTTTTTTTTTTTTTGGTAACTTTAGCTTTAAGCTAAAAACACAGAATATCACAGCTTTATTTTTCATGTATATTATGTATCTGTCTCTCCCTAAGAACAACATATATAGGGAAATCGTTCTTTCTACACTTACGATTTAACTCTTTTGTGGTAATTACTCTTTTGAGAAAGTTGTTAATATCATAAGTTATTTTTGAACACAGGTGGATGTGAAGGATTTTTGTTTAAAAACCAAATGGTTTTGATATCTTCTGTTGAGTGAATGACTATACCTGGTGGGACTCTGGCAGAAGTGTTGATGCTTCATTTCCATTCCGACTTGTGTTATTACGGAGAGGCATCAGCTCCGCAGTCGGCGATTTCTGCGTGACTGCAGCAAGGGCCACGCTCAGGCCATCTTCTCACGACGTGGGTTGGATTTTACACACGGGCTGTGGACGTCAGGCCTCCCACCAGCGGTTCCTGTAGCTCCTTTTTCATTCCCTCCCCTCCCGTGTTCCTCGGCTGCACCACCGAGCAGTAGATTCAAAGTACATTTCTCGGTCACCTCAGGGAACCCAGGCTTTTCTGCCTGGCATTCCATCAGCAGAGCACCTAACCCGTCCCACAGGGCTCTGCCGCACAGCCTCACCCCACCTGCGTGTACGACAAAGACGTGGGAAGGAAAAATGGTGAGGGGAATCAAGGCAGTTGCCTGTGTTGAGTTTTATTTATTTTTTAAAGTTTGTTTTGCCTCCAAGTCTGTCGCTCTCTGAAAGGAGAACAGCAGGCAGTGCGAGACGGTGCCCAATCATGTGGTTCTCTCTGCTTCGTAGAGCGGAAGGTTCTGCCCCCACGGGAAGGATCATATTTTATGGCCTTGCCTGGTTTAGATTCTGTAATTGCCCAATGTATCAAAACATGTTAAGTTTCATGTTTTTTTGTTATAATTCTTTTTAAAAAAATGTGAACCATTAAAAGTTATTGATACTCACCCTGTGTGCCTTCTTACCGAATGGTGGTCTCGGGGTCCTCTCGCAAACTTTCGTAGCGACGGTCACGAGAACTGGCTGCTGAGTAAGTGGCAGGGACGCTGGGCTCTGGGGCCTGGCTGGCAAGCTGCCATTCACGGTTCAGTGGTGTTGGTTTTCCCGTTCCGGTTTTCAGCTCGTCCTCTTTGACCTGTCAGTCCTGGTCTCTGCGGTGGCAGAAGCGCCCCACCCCACTCCGGGTCCCTCTGGGTCCTAGCACTTTGCACGTCCATGGCTGCCCGTCTCTGTTACTGAGCAAAGAGAAAAGAAATGATGGAATGCTTGCATCCAAGGCACAGTGGGTTCAAAGTGAATAATAAACACTGGTGGTTAATTTACATGTCAACCTGGCTGGATGGGGTGTGCCCAGGTACTTGGTAAACACGACTTCCGGTTTGCCTGTGGGTGTTCCTGAATGAAAGGCACTCGAATCAGCGCACTCTCCAAGGCGGCTTGCCCCGCCCAGTGTGGGTCAGCCTCATCCAAGGTCACCGAGGCAGAAGGGGGTGACTGCAGCAATCCGGGGAGGGAAGGTGGTGTCTTCGGACGAGGCAGCCGCAGCAGCTGGGATAGATAAACCCTATTCTGACAAATGCTGACGGAGGAACCGGTAGCACTTAGCATTAGATTGGACGTGGGGTGGGAGAGAGCGACTGCCACCTTTAGGGCTTCCGTGGCAGGAAGGATTGAGGCAGGGGCGTCATTTCACAGAGATGGGAAGCTGGGAGGAGGAGCAGGTTCGAGCCCCGCATTGGAGATAGCTGGTAAACATCAGGGTGGAGATGGTGGGTAGGGGGTGGACACAGGAGTGGAACTGCAGAAGTTTCGGATGGAGAGCTAGGTGTCGGGTCAGCCCCGAGGGGATGTTTCCGGTCCTCAGAGTGGTGAGCCCCCAGGGCATGAGTGCAGGTAGGAATGCGCAGACCTGGCGGAAACCAGTTGCTGCCCCCCCGCAGGAGAACAGACCAAGGCCAGAGGACCTGGCAGGGTCTCTCTCGCTCTCTTTTTGATGAAGGATGGCAGGCTTTACACCCGTAAACGTCGGTGGGGAAAGGACATTGCAGACAGACAACCAGACAAGGCAGGACACAAGGTGAAGGTGCAGCGGTGAGTTGGAAGCAGCCCGCGGAAGGCCCCGAACAGCAGGCCAGTGCTCTCGGGCGGCATCCTGGGGCCGCAGGGAGCCAGGAAGGTGCAGGGCTGCAGGCCGGGACGGGTGAGGAGGGAGGCATGCACACGCAGGTCTGGTCTCACACAACTCAGAGTGGACTTCTGCACCCTGGACGCCCCCGCCTCCCAGCTCCCGGCCCCCAGCCCTGCGTGCCTGACGGACAGCTGGGCGGGGACTGGGTTAGCATCCTACCCTATTCCAGACCGAGCCAGCACAGAGTTGAATCAGCTTTGCCACGTCTCGGCCAACTTATCCATGCCTAATCTCACTCTGCCTCAGTTTCCTCATCTGTAAAATGGAAATATTCATTGCACCTTAGGGTTACATGGGTTGAAACACATGAAGCGCTTTGAACACGACCTTGCTATGCAGACAGTAAGCATATGGTAAAATTTGACTTCTTATTACACAGTTTGATCAGAGTAAAGAGTGGGAAGGAGACGAATTCAAAGGCAGTTGCACGTCAGAGCAAGAAAGGAAGGAGGCCTGAAAAGGGGCAGTTGTCATGGGAACATGAGGGGATGAACATTACCGAGAGGAGCAGTGAGACCGGTGGGGCTCGACAGTGCTCACTCGTTCCGCACTCCCGTGTAGTCCCTCCGATGCACCTGGACGTGTTCCGCGAGCTGGGTTGAGTGGAAAGCAAGGAGAAGTCTAGTCTTCAAAAAGACTCGCAGGGGCAAGGGGGGGAATGCAATAATAATAATATAAATACCTGCTCACCTTGCAGAGTTGCTGTGAGGACCATGTTAGTCAGTACACATGTAAAGTTCGTCAGAATAGTGGCTGGCACCAAGAAGGTGCGGGGTGAGTAGGAGGATGAGGGGTAACTCGGCTCTCAGCATAGGAAGCCAGGCGGTGCTGGGGTACAAGCCCAGGACGGTGCTCTCGGTCTCTTTCTACTGCAGCCTCTCTCCCTCCCATCCAGGCAGCAGCCTGGGAAGGGCCAAGTGACGGCTGACTTGGAATGTGGCTTTGAGGCCCATTCGATGCTCAAGGATGTGAAGATGACCTCTGGGGCCAGCGGAAGGGAGACCCAGAAGGAAAGGCTTGTCTCTACCAAGGGGCAAGTACAGAGGCCAGGGAAGAAAAGCCCCTCCACGCGCTGGCCCCCATCGGCCCCCCCTGGAGCCCCACATAGGCCTCCTCTACAAGAGGATAAAATTATAAAATGGCCCTGGGATGTGTCTTCCCATTTAGGAGCCCTGTAAGGTGACGTCGTGGGAGGTGTCCTCGGGAGCTACTACTACCTTCCTCCCCTGCGCCCCAGCCCTAGTGCAGAAACAACCATGGGAGGGGGATTCTGTGGGATGAGTTTCCCTTCTAGGAGGTGGGGTGGTGACTGGCTCCGTCGTAGGCACCTCCCTTCCCTGGCCTCCTTCCTACTGTAGTAAATTTGAGCCTAATGGTGAAATGAGGAGACAGGAAAATGATTAGGAACGCAATTGCCTTGCCTCCTGTGTGGCTCACGCAGCTCAAAGACTATCTTGTTATAAATTTCTTTTTATGATTCTTGTGCTGTTCTGCTGAGGTCCACATCCGGGACCATTAAGCAGAGGAAGAAAATCAGCAGCTGATCGGGGCTGGGCTCCTCCCTGGTGGGTGCGGGGTCAGGCAGCTCTGGGAGGCAGCTGGGGGCTCCCCAGCGCCACGGGCAGAATCTCAAGAGCTGTGCTTTATAAGGGCTTAGCTCGTCGTCACCATGACAAATTCCGCTGTCTCCTGACTTCTGAAATAGGGTGCGCTAATGAAGCGCCCACTCTGCCGCCCACCCTCCAGGGCTCCTCCGTGCACGATCTCATTCAGCTCCCAGATGGACCAGAGAGCTGGGCGTGTTGCCTTGTTTTCTTTCTTTATTCTTTTCTCTTCTTTTAATTTTTAAGATTGGTTTTAGAGAGAGAGAAACATCGATTTGTTGTTCCACTTATTTATGCATTCATTGGTTGCTTCTTATATGTGCCCTGACCAGATGGCGGGACCTGCACCCTCGGTGTGTCAGGACTGCGCTCTAACCAACGGAGCTACCCACCCAGGGCTATCCCCCAGTTTTCCAGAAAAACCTCCAGGTGGTGACTCGCACACAGATTGTGGACAATCTGGTGTCTTCAGCAAATCAAGTCCAAAGGGGGAACAACGAGGTGGAAGGAACCAGGGCCCCTGCACGAGCAGCCTGAGCGCCTGCCCCCCCCCCCCCCCCCGCATCTGCCAGGTGAGAGAGAGAGAGCGAGCACCGTGTGTCTTCTCCCGCCCACTCGAAGTGCAGCACTTGGGGGCCTTCGGTCTGGCAGCCTCTCCCGTCCTCCAACTAAAACAGTCGTTTAAATCCTTCCCCCCAGAATATTTAATGATAGGAGTTAAAGCTTATAGTTTATATTTCAATGAAGTCAGTATATGAAAACGAGATTTGGGGGCAGTAAAATGACCGTGTGATACTATAACGGTGGATACCTGGCACTAACGTTTGTCCAGACCCATAAAGTGCACAGCGGCCAGTGAGCCCGTCCCACGCTCCGCACCGAGGGCGATCGGGATGTGCCATTGTAGCCTCATGGGTTTCACAGACGTGCACCTCTGGTGGGGGGTGTTGGTAATGGGATAGGCCGTGTGTGTGTGGGGCGGGGGGTTGCCTTGTGATTAACATTGCTGTGGACCTAAAGCTGCTCTTAAAAGTAGTCTATTTTTTTAAAAAACCCTGGCTTTATAGACGAACACCACCTATGGGAGACCCATTTGTGTGGCCTTGGTCGCTCACGGGTAGCTCAGAGGCCCACGTTTATTTGATGTAGCACCTGGGGCTTGGAGTTTTTTGTGAATAATTCTCGATGCAGGATGCTCAGGTAGGTTCCCCAAGGCTCACCTGGGCTCACCTGGGTTCTGAGGATCCCTCCAACCAATGAATGCGCAAGAATTTAGTCACAGGACAATCAAGTCCGTGACTGTCGTGGGTCATCACAGAATTTCCCAGCGTGTTTTCATTTGATCCTTTGGAAATCGATCTTAGCATTGTTCTGTGCAGTGCTATCTATACATGTTCCACCTCTTTGACTTCAACGCAGCTCCCGCAGCTGTGAGAATTGC
This sequence comes from Glossophaga mutica, assembly GCA_039655065.1. NCBI lineage: Eukaryota > Metazoa > Chordata > Mammalia > Chiroptera > Phyllostomidae > Glossophaga > Glossophaga mutica. The sequence continues at coordinate 13,840,387 of CM077304.1, read as the reverse complement.
ACAGCTTTGAGTTAGAAGGGCCGATTGTGAGAGTCTGCGTGTGCCTTCGGAGACGTGGGCTTAGTTATGGGCGGCGGCTGTGTGCGGCTCACTCCACTCTGTTCATTGCATTCGTGAGGTGGTGTGTCTGAGCAGAATGAGAACATTAACTGTATTTATAATGAAGTTCACTGGTGCATAAATAAGAGGCATCAATATTTTGTTTGTCACTATGAAGTGCTGGCAGACAAACCAAAGCCGTGCTGGGCCTGAGTTTGAGTCATTGCTCCGTTTCTGCAGCTTCTCCGCTCCTTTGCTCAGACCCACCCGGAGGCCCGCACGCAGCCACGTGTGCACACACCTGTGCCCAGGACCCTCGTGCAGCAGGAAGGAGAACAGTGTCCAGGTGACAAGTTCTTTCTGGAAGCAAATACATGCCAGGCATGATCTAACAGAACTGCCGTTATGTGGATGCAACAATAGAAGCAGGACCCCAAAGCTTCTGACGTTCCATGGGACTCGGGGCGCAAGTCCCACCTACAGATTCCCTCGATGGCTTGGAACCTTCCTGGTAAGGGTCTGTGCCTTCCACCTGGCTCCCCTTCCTTCCCAGGGGAAAGGGGTTCTGTGGCAGGACTGCTCCTGAGCCTGAGGCCGAATCTCCACAAAGCACCTTCCAGCCCCCCTTGTTGGAGGAGGGAGGGAGGGAAGACTGTTCTTGCAGGAGCGAAACTGGGAGCAGAGCCCCTCGGACTCCCCTGCTTTCCCTGCGTGTGCCATCATCACATGGTCACATGCCTCAGTCACAGTGTTTGTCATCTCTGTGCGTCTACTTGACACCGTACTTTAAAGTGAGCCCCTTTCGCCCTGGCTGGTGTAGCTCAGTGGATTGAGCGCGGGCCTGCGAACTAAAGGATTGTGGTTCGATTCCCAGTCAGGGTACATGCCTGGGTTGCAGGCCAGTTCCCAGCGACAGTTCTTAGCAGGGGACACACGAAAAGCAACCATACATTGATATTTCTCTCCATCTCTCCTTCCCTTCCCCTCTAAAGATAAATAAATAAAATCTAAAAATAAAAAAATAAAAAAAAAATAAAGTGAGCCCCTTTCTTCTCAATGTAGACACACCACCGATCAAACTCATAAATGGAACTCTGTCTCATGTGCTATGGAGATTAATTTTAAATCAATGAACATATTTGCATATATTTGAATATGCACAAAATATTTCCGGAAGAGTGCATAAGGAGCACATAGTGATTGCCTGTGGAGAAAAGAGCTGGCGGCTAGGGATGGGGTAGGGGACAACTGTTGGTGGCGATTCTTGGGTGTTTCCATTTATACTTCCTGCTTTTGGAGTTAAATAAAAACAAGTGGAAAAAATATAATGAAAAATAAAAGATTGGCATTAAATTCTGGCTAGATACTGTTGCCTCCTGAAGATGCCAGGCCCTAGGACTTTCTCCGATAAAGAGAATTAGTGAGCAGAGGGCAATGGTAAGGAAACCATGAATCCATCTGAAACTTTCTCTTTGATGTGATAAAAGAATTGAAACAATAAGAGACTGTCTTTCCCACGCTGTTTTTCATGCTGCCTTCCTTTCCACCCTTAGTCATCCTCCCCTCCCAGGTCCCTGAATCCTAGCACTGACTTACGGTTTCCCCTCTCAGGCCAGCATTGCTCCAGGAACAGAACAGGCTCCAAGAAATCAGGGTTCTGGGTCCGCTTCTTCGCAATTCTCTTGTCTTTTCTTCATGGTCGCAAGATGGCTGTTGCAGCTCTAGGCATCAAGTCCATATTCAAGGCAGTAGGAAGAGGGGGGTATAAAAGGTAGAGCTATCTCTTTACCTTTTATGCAGCTGTCCCAACATTCCCCAGCAGACTTTTACTTTTACCACCTTGGCCAGAGCTGTGTCCCCTGGCCAACCCTAGCTGCAAGGGAAGCTGGGAAAGTGAGTTTCGTTACCCTTTTCCAGTCTAATGAATGGATTAGCGAATGTACAGTGTCTATCTCAGCATCTAAATAGAGACACACTAGACAGCAAAGGGAAGCAGAGGAACAGCGAATCTTTGTTTCTTGTCTGCCCTCCACTGGCAGGCTCCACCCCTCCCCCACAGCTGCAGGGATCCAGAAGATTGTGTACAAGAAAGAGCTCTGTGATGTACTATACACGTTCTACTCATCCTTCAGAATATTAGAGCTGCCAGAGAGGAGAGCGAAACGGGCCACCCTGAAGCAGTCGGCTCTTTTTCCCTGTTTATTTGTGAGAAGGTTTGGATTTGGGTTAAACCATCGTTAAGCAGTCTAAGGACTAGCTTGTAAACCTCACCTCTGGTGACCCCCTCCTTGTCTGGTCATTCTTTGTTCTCAGTGTGACAGGGGCCAGTCGGTCCTCTCTGTAAATAGAATCAGTGGAAAACCCCCAGGTACACTTGAAGTCATAGATGGGCGCCGTGAATGCCGACTGGGCCGGGCGTGTGTTAATTCCCCAACAGGGAGAAAAGCTCTGTCAATATTTGTGGGGAGGAGAAGTCTCCACGTGTAAGAAAGGCCACATTATGGAAATGGAGTGTTTTATGCAGAGAGGCATTTTTAGAAGCAGGGAGGGTCAATAAGACTGAGAAGGGTTAGGTGCATGTGTGTAAGAATGAGGCACAGGCGAGTCTGCCGGCTGAGAAATGAAACCAGGCTTTCATAACCTACCCCACCCCCACCGCCCCACGTCCCCATCTTCAGAATAACGGACACTTCTCAGGGACCGTGTTGTGGAGAAGTCTGAAGGCACTTATGCCGAAAGGACTGAGGGGGAAACAGCTGCTCCCGATCACCGCAGCGTCCTGGACTCTGAGTGGGCTGGCTGCTGTGCTCTTCAGTCGGAAAGGAATCAGAGAAGGGTGGTTCGAATCCGAGCGTAGCCACTCTGTGACTTTGGGCTTGTTGTTGAACCGCTCTGTGCCTCGGTTTCCTCAGCCATGAAATGGGGGTGATAATATCAGTGCCTCCCTCCTGTGATTGTTGTGGGGACGATGTAAGCTGACTTAGGCCGGTCAGGCACCGACAGCGGAGCCGGCAAGGAGGCCGAGCTGTGTTGTCGTTAGCAGTTATCGCACGCACGTGGCCCACCAGCCAGCCAGTAGCCCGTCCGGCCGTTGGAGAGCTGGCTTTTCCCCAGCCAAACCTGGGAATGTCCTATGTGGTCTGTCCAAAGACACGTTTTCTTTCTTTCCTTTTTGGTAGCCCGAGCAGTGATTTTGGAAGCAGTGCAAGGAAAGGCACGGAGACAGGGGTGGCCAGGTGCTGTGTAAACAGCATAGCTTGAAGGCTGGGAATTCAGACCGTGCCTTTGGACACGTTTTGGTCCAAACCCGGCTGCTGCTCCTGGCGAGTGTGATGCTGGAGAAGTTACCTGCCCTCCTGTGTGATGGAGAGAGGTCAGTGCCCCCGGAGCAAGGGCTGCTTGGAAGGCTCAGTCAGACAGCGATGGACAGGGGCTGGCACACGCCTGGCACACGCCTGGCACACGATGAGCCTTCAGTCGGTTCATGCAGCCATGATGACCCAGACTGCGGGACAGGGGTTTGCCTCCTGACCGTCGGCCCCATGACCCGTCAGCCCACCAAATGGCAGAAGCAGGGTGGAAGCGGTCCAGGCTCTGGGAGGGATGCTGCCATCCTCCTGCTCTGACCACCTCGGGTCACCTCTCAGCCTGTGGGCGCTGCCTGAGCTGTGACCGTGACTGCTGACAAGGCCCTGGAACCCTGGCGGGCCAGTCCCAGAGCTGGGCTCTGAGAGGAGGGGGGTGACAGGAGCTGGTGTTGGTGGGGCAGGGGGCTGTAAGTTTAAGAGACCGCACAACCTCTAGGCAGTGTGGGGGCGGGGAGGGGTTCTCCAGATGAAAGAGCGTCCTGGACTTTGTCAGGAGAAGGGGTGAGCATGCTCGGCACATCCTTTCCCCATCAGGAGCCAGTCTGTGCACATGAAGCAAATGTTCTGCCTTCTCTGCACCCCAAGTCCCAGCAGTTCACAGGGCAGGCCCCAGGGTATGAGCGGGGCTGGGGAGAGGCCTGCAGATCCCAGCCCTGCCCCTACCCTGGGAGGGTGGGGCATGCTCATGCTGCACAGAGTCTAAGCCCCCAGGACAGGGTCCCCAGCCTCTGTCCTCCAGCCCAGCTCTGCGGAAACGAGCTGCCGTTCGCTCCCCACCAGTGCCTTCTCTGTGCTCCTGGTGGGGAGGGGAGGGGCACTGTTGGTTACCCCCCAACTCCGAGTCTCGTACCTGAAGCTGGCAGGGCCCAGTCTATACTTTATCAGCAGCAAATACTACAATTTCTAAGTTAGAGGATTACTGTTGTATTTGAGACCCACTCAGGAAGATAGAAACTTATTAAAATATAAAATGTTTGGCCTTTGGGGCAGAGATCATGCCTGTTTTGTTCACTTATCGCCAGGGCCTCATATAATAGGTATCCAATAAATGTAGTTGATTAAATAACTGAAAATGAATTTAAATCATCGGATAGAAAGGTACCAGATACACAAAGATGTTTGTTGCCACATTATTTACAATAGTGGAAAACTATTTTTTAATAGTCTAAGAAATCTGTGATACTGAATACAATGAAGTAAATGCTAGTATTAGAATTAACATGAGCAGTATAAAAACATGAAAAACTGTTTATGGAATATACAGGACAGGGGTACAGATGAAATTTAATAATACTGTGTTTAAAACAGTATAAGCGTTTAGCTCTATATCGATTAAGATTGGAAGGCACATTTAGTAGTGAAGTTATCATTGTATAAAATTACTGGGCTTATGAGCAATTAAACACTTTGATGATGTTTTACACTGGATTCAAGAAGCTCTTCTAAAGACACTTGCTCACTAAACCAATGAGCCAGTTGACTGTTTCCCAGGGTCTGTTTGGTGAGCTCTGCAAACCTCATTCAATGCGGGGGGGGGGGGGCCTAAAAATTTCCATCTGCTCACCGCCTGGGCCGAGCCGCTGGGGCCTGGCACAGGTTCTCCCGGCAAACACAGGGGGTGCCCGAGTTCTCGGTTCCAAGAGCCTCCAGCGCCTGTGGTGCCATCATTTGCGCTGGTCAGACTTGGCCAACAGAGGACTTTTCAGGCTTTTATTTCCAAGTCTGTTCCTTCTCCTCTTCTTTTTTTTCTTTTTCAAGTTTAGTAAACGGCCAGGGCTATGTGGTTGGAACTTGTGGAAGGAAGCCTGGCACCGGCCCCGCCCCTCCCCTCTGCCTGTCCCCGCAGCGAGCCCAGACCTCTGGCCCTGCCCCCCATTCCAGCTGCCTCATCCCCCTCCCACCCCAGCACCCTGCTGCCGTCTGACCCAGGACCCCAGCGCTCTCAGAAAGCACACCTGTGCCCATTCTCACACCTCTTCCTGCTGGACAGCCCGTGTCCTAACAAGACAGTTTGACTTTTTGTGGGCCCTGCTGGTGTCCTGCCCAGGTGTGGGGTTGACTTGCTCCTGGAACGGCAGCTTCGAACTGTGCAGGCCTTCATCTGCAGCAACCGCACTCTGGGAAACCAAAATAAGTCTCTGTGGAGGTCCCGGCGGAGCTGGCTCCATGGGCCCAGCCCCACACAGCTGGGGTGCCCGCGAGACAGAGGGCCGGTGCCCCCATGGCAGGCGGAAGCCATCTGGGGCCACTGCATCTCCTGTGGGGCCCTTCCTTCTCCCCAGATTTCTGGGCTTCCTTCCGCTTAGGGGAACGAGAGCAGAATTCTGAGGGTTGACTTGGGGGCTGACGGACTCGAAGGGCCGTGGTGTTCCTCTGGCCATGCCTGGTATGACAGAGAGAGCCCGGGCTTCTCTTCACTTGCGCTGCCCAGCTCTGCCATCTGCGATGGGAAGTTCAACCACTCTCATCTCTTCATCTAGTTAAGTATACGCTAAGTGCTTTACGTGCTTCATCCTTTATATCCTTCTCCGCAGCTCTGGGATCTGCGCACGCTTCAGCAGTGAGGCCCAGAAAGGGCAAGTGATTGGCCCCAGGGTGCCCAGCTTGTAGTTGGTGAAGCCAGGACCCAGTCACAGATGGTTTTCCTCCCAAGCTGATGCCTTACTCCTTGTCCCATACAACCTCCTCCTGGCCCAGGCTCCCTCACAAAGCAGCAGAATGGACTACTTACCACATCCCTTCGCCATAAACCCAAACTCCAAAAATTTGGAACACCGAACGTTGTTTTTGTTTTAAAAAAAAAAAAAAAAACCCAACATACTTCTAGCTCCAAAACTCACATAGTAGCAAAACCTATCTTAAGTAGCCATGAGATTCTCCATGGTCTTGATTTATCCAACTCATTGTGAATGTCCGTCTGTTTACTGAGGAGATGATGTGATAATGAGTTGGACTGTGGGCCCGCCCCGGAATCCGCCGCATGTGTCACGTGGCGCGCAGAACTACCTGGTGCTGCTTCTCCAGAACCTGGACAATCCCGAGTCCCGAAGTACATCTGGTCCCAAGGGACTCAGCTAGGCGCTGAGGGTCTGTGCGCCCTGCTTGGCGGGCCCCTGCCCAGCCACTCCCAGCGGGGACTCCGCAGGCAGTTGGGTAGTGCAGGCCAAGAGGTGACAGGCACAGGCTCTGTGATCCGGCAATTCCTCTGCTAAGGGTCCATCACACGGAAGTCTGGAAACAGCCTAAACCCCCCAAACTCAGGAAATAGCTTAAATAAAAGCTGATCCGTTCACGCAATGGAACACTAGGCAGCCATGAAATCAGCACATGACTTGTAGATCTGGTCCTGTGGAAAAATATTCATTAGGTGCTGTCGAATGGGGGGACCCGAGAGTTACAAAATAGTATGTACTACACAGGCCTATTTTTGTTAAAAGGAGAAGAAAGATCATTTCCGCTCCCGGAAGAACAGTTCTCGCTTGCAGCTTTCTCACACAAAGGGCAGCCCCGGGCTGTCAACATGGGCTGGCCTGCCTGGCCGCGGATCTGCGGTGATAAAGGACACCTCTGTGCTGATGTGACCGGGACCCTTCTTGTCCTCATCACTGCCCCTCTCCGAGGATGGGGGGCCGAGCCTCGACGGCCAAAGCACTAGCATGGATTTTAGTGGCTATACTTTCTGCAACCTCAGTTAGGCATTTTCATCCATTCCTTCAACAGGCCCTCTGCTAAATGTTAAGGACGCCGGAATGAGTAAGACGCGAGGCTCCTAAACTGTCCTCTCCCCAGCAGCTGGGGCTATGCCTTGCTCATCTCCGTCTTCCATGTTTTGCATAGTACCTGCCTCCTCACAGATGGGGGCTCCCTCAACAAATGACAAATGAACAGGGTCCCTGTCATGGTATGGGAATGGGAACAGATAAATAAGCTTGATCAAGTGTTGTTGGTGGCATGTCCGGTGGGGACACACAGGAGGGATGGTTCGCTGTGGGGGCAGGGTGAGGGGGAAGACCGGCACTGACTCAGCTTCTGCTGGTTCACAAGCACTCTCGTCCGGATGGATGGTCTCATTATGCCCGACCGTGTGTTTAACTCCATTGCGAAGACAACAAGCTCAGCGTCTCTGAGCAGTGACTGCATGTCAATGCCAATGCCATCGAGGGGCCGGGGCAAGAGGGCTCACGAGTTAGGTCCCTAAGCAGTGTGGGATGCAGATGATGGTTTAAGCTCCTGTCTCTTTGATCCCACATGTTCTCCTTCCCTTTGCTCTCTCGGGTCGAGGGGGCTGTGGGCAGAGGGGATTCACAGGGGGTGCCCTTTTATTTTTCAGAATTTCAGTTTCACTGCCCTAAAAATGCCCTGTGCTCTGCTCACCCTCCCCCCAACCCCTGACAACCACTGATCTTTTTTACCCTCCACATAGTTTGGCCTTTCCCCAATGTGGTATGGTCATATAGTCATACCGTACGTAGCCATTTCACATGGGCTTCCTTCCCTGAGTGATAAGCACTGAAGCCCCCCAGGCCCCTTCATGACTTGATGGCTCATTTCTCTCTGGTGCTGAGCAGTATTCCAGTGTCTGACCCCTTGCTTCCCACTGTATTCTTCTCTTTCAAAAGTGCTCTAGCCATTCTAGTTCCTTGCCTTCCCATATAAAGTTTAGAGCAATCTGTACCTTCAAAAATCTCACTGGGAGTTTGATGGGGGGTGGGTTCAACTGGCATATCGATTTGGGGAGAAGTGACATCTTTATGACACTGAGTCAGCCAATCCATGAGCACGCTCTGTTTCTTCACGTACTTCCATCTTCTTTGATTTCTTTCATGAGTAGTTTGTGGGTCACAGCATACAAGTCCTGCACACGGTTTGTTAAATTTACACCCAAGTATTTTTCATCTTTTTGTGAACAGTTGTAAGTGACATTGTTTTAAAATTTTTGATGTCCGTAGCTAGCGTACAGAAATACAACTGATTTCTATATCTCTATCTCATATCTTGTGTCATTGATAAACCCACGTACATGGTTTGAGGATATTTTTGTAGATTCCATGGTGATTTTTCACGTGGGCAGTCATGTCATCTGCAAACGCATCTTCCTTTCTGGTCTGTATGCCCTCTTTTCCTTTGCTTGCCATATGTCCCTGGCGAGAAGGGACAGCGCCATGTTGAATGCCAGTGGTGACAGGAGGCATCTTTGCCTTGTTCCCAGTCCTGACGGGAACGAACGCGTCAGCCTTTCCCCAGTAAGGAAGTGAGCTGTAGGTCTCTCTTGGGTAGATATTCTTTATTAAGTTAAGAAAATATTCACTCCCATTCTTCTGAGAATTTTTTATCATGAATGGGCATTGAATTTTGTGAAATCCTTTTTCTACCTTCGTTCACAGGATCATGTGGTTTTTTTCCTACGTTAGTCTGTTAATATGGTGGATTCCATTGATTGATTTTCAAATATTGAATCGGCCTTGCATCCTTGGGCGTGTTGTCCAATTCTTTTTATATATTGCTGACTCCTACTTGCTAATATTTTATTGAGGGTTTTTGTGTCCATGTTCATGAAGATTTTAATTTGTAGTTTTATTTTTCTGTACTGTCTCTGTCTGGCTTTAATATCGGGGTCGTACTAGTTCCATAGAGTGAATTGGCAATTGCTTGCTCCTCTCATGTTTTCTGGTGGAGAATATAGAGAGACAGTGTTAATTTCTCTTGAAGCGTTTGGTAGAACTCTCCAGGGAAACCATCTGGGTCTGGAGACTTCTTTTTGGGGGAGTTTTAAAACTACAAATTCAATTTCCTTAACAGTTGCGCACGTATTCAAATCATCTAGAGCATATTGAGTAGCTGCGGCTGTTTGCGTTTTTCGAGGAATTGGCCCTTTTCATATGAGTTGTCAGGTGTGTGTTCTCAGCAGCATTTTTAAATTCACTTTCCTCTACTAGTTCTTCTCAATGAGTTGCTAATTCCCCGAGTGCTTTTCCCACCCCATTCGGGTCACAAACGACGAAAAAAGCGTTATTCTGTGTCCTGACCCAGAACCAGCCTCTTGGACTCTCAGGCAGAGCCCAGGGTTGCAGGGAAGCAGCTGTCCTTGGGTTTCTCTAAAGTGTGCTGGAACCCTAGAGGGCTGGAGACCCTCTCAGTCACCTAAGCCTTCCCGGAGAGACCTCAGGGAAGAGAGGTAGGAGCCCCTTCCTCCTCAGGTTTGGAAATAAACGCCAGGGGCCTTGGGCACCACTGGGTGGCGCTCCGAACGCACAATTGCTTGCAAGGGCCCACGTGGACCCAAGAAGCCCAGCTCAGCAGGACAGATCAGTGGGGCATTTCGTTCTTTCAGTGAGATGAACTCTAGAGTCCAGAGCCTGCAAGGACTGCAGGATCTCTGGGCCGGCGGAGTCTGCAATACTTTCTCAGACCTCCCTGCAGACAAAAGTGCTAATGCTTGAGAGGCTCCTAGGAAATGTCAGAGCACCAAAGAGCAGCTGCCAAGACAAGAACACCCACCTGGAGCCTCCGTCTGGTCACGAAGCAGTGACACCCCCAGCTGGGCCCGGAGCAGAATCCTGAAAACATCTACCCTGGTCCCCTCCCAGGCCTGGCTTCCCCACCAGACCCAGCCTTCTGCAGAGGTTCCTGGTGATTTCAGGGAGGGGTCCTGCCTCTGCCACTGCCGCCGTGTGCCTCCTCCGGCAAGTCTTGTGCCGCACCTTTGCTGGATTCTGGATCAAGTCCAAATCCTGACTCAACCACTCCTGCCTGGGCTGTGCCCCCTTGGGGAAGTTGCTTAAGCTTGCGAGCCTCCAGTTCACCTCCGTCGCAGGGGGATAGTAATGACACTCATTCACAATGCTGTGAGTCTCGGCAGACGTGCAGCCCGGCGTGAGCACGAGCAGTCATTTTTACCATCGCTCCCCTTGCTGATTGCCCTGCCTCTCCCATCCCTACCCGAGCACCAGACGTGTTCGCTTCCTGCTGCTGCTCGCACGTGTACTGCAAACGTGGAGGCTCCCAGCAGTGCGCATTCACTCCTTTCCAGGTCCAGAGGCCAGGAGTCTGTAACCCAGTGGCGCTCTTTCTGGAGACTTCAGGGGAGGATCCATGTCCTCGACCTGCCTGGCTTCCGGAGGCCACCCCCCCCCCATCAGTCTCGCATCGCACCAGCCTCTCGCTTCCATCGTCACGTCTCCTCCTGCTAACTCTGACCCCCCTGCCTCTCCATCCGAAGGGTCCTTTTCACTCTGGGCTGGTTCACATAACCCAGGATAGCTTCCCCACCTCAAGCTCCTCACGTCCATAACGTGACCCAAAGAGTGGAGGGGCGGTTTGTGGCAGCTCCGTTCTCTCTCCCGTGGGACAGGAATGAAAATGGAAATCAGTTTAAGCAGCGGGTGTGTGTAAATGCCGCAGGCCAAAGATTTTCGTCGCAGCATTGCCTGTGACAGTGAGTGACGGGAAGACATCGCGAGTTTGCTTAGGTAGGCGGCGGTGTGTCCGTAAAAAGCAATATTGTGCCCCGGTACAGAATAATATTAAGATAAAAAATTATGCACAAAACTGCATATATATACATATATATATACATATATATACACATATGCTATGATTATAACTCTGTGAACATTTTGTGGGTTTGTAAGAATTAAAATTAGAAGGCCATTATTAATGAATGGAAATAATTCTTTGTAAGACTGCTGGGATTATGAGTAGCTAAAAATACCCCTTACACTATTCTATAGTGGACATTGTATTTTATTTCTTCTGAAGAATTCCTGCAGCGATTTCCCTTTGTTTTTTTTTTTTTTGTTTTTTTTTTGTTTGTTTGTTTGTTTGGGGGTATGTGTGTATGATCTGATTTTATTTTCTGAGGATCTACCTAAATTTGCCTCGTATCCACTTCTGCACCCTGCTTTCTCCACTTCACAGTATTAATGATCCTCCTTAGAAAATGCCTTTCTGAAGAGCTGCATAATAGTTCACAGCGCGGATTTATGATTCAGTTACTGTTCTATGTCACCGCTTTTGTCTAAAATTGTTCACAGCCATCCCAACACGAACGTCTTCGTATTCATTTTTTTCTCCTCTTCAGGACAGATTTCTAGATGTGTGGATTATTTGTTTTCCAACACTGCATAGAATCTAACAAAATTCTAGATCTACGACGACATAAAAGGTGGGAGCTTTATAGCTCACACTCCCTCCGCATTGAGGTAGTGCCGCTCTCCGCGCTGATTTCGGAATAGGTATACCAGTTGGTTGCCACCTCCAGGGTCTGCCTGCTGAGCGCATTACCCTGATTTTCCTGGCAGTCGGAGCCTTCAGACGAATGCTGTCTGTGGCAGAGTGGAGGGACAGAAAGGGATGTGGCCCGTCACGGTTTCAGAGAGCTGCTGGCGGGCACTTCTGACTTCCTCCTGGGTGGGCCCACACATTCCCCAATTGTTTCACACAGCGGGGAATGTGCTTTTGATGGAGGAGAAAGCATCATAAACCCAACCCTGTCCAATGCTCTCTCCACATCTTTCATCCCATTTTAACAGCGCTGTAAAGTCAACCTACTCCTTTTAGAAAGCTGTTGAAAAGGAGCCACTTTGGAAAATGTGTTCTGTAGAAAGGACCTTTCTTATGTCCCCCCCTTCCCCATGTTCCTCATTCCCATCTTTTGCCCATTTTTCCTACCATCTTTTTCTCTGTCGGACTCTGGTGCATCTGGAGCATGGGGAGAGGCCAGTTCTTTAAGATGTAAAGGGGCACTCACTTGGGTCTCCCTTCCAGAGTCTGCCGTAGTCCTTTGCACAATAGCTGCCTTTTCCCCAAGCTCTCCAGGTGACTGTCCTGCAGCCAGGTTCGAGTGAGGACCACTGTTCCTCCACACCTGGGCATGCGCCCCTGGCATTGTGGGCAGAACCCTGAGGAGACACAGGGAAGGGGCAGTCTGAAAGCAATCAACACGGTGCTTGCTTCTTTCTCCTTCCAATGCATAATCAAACACAGGAATGAAGAACGACTTGACCTTTCCTCTCAGAGCCCCTTGGATGGTGGCCTTCATACCCCAGGAGGAACTTTGGTGAAGACTTAGAGGTGCCTGATCTGGGTTAAAAACATGTGGCCAAGCTGAGCCCCTTCTCCTTGTGGAGGGACAGCTTGAATGTGCTCAAAAGATTCGTTTGAACGACTGGGTCGAGATCCTGACCGAGGTTACTAGCTCTTCGAGGTTAGGTGAAGCCATCCGAGGATCCAAGGTGCACTTGGAGGGCCCAGCCATCTCGCTAAGCCTTGCCTGTTCTGTCGATAATGAGAACGTAATGATATTAACGTATTTCACTGATTCTAAGATGCTCCCCCCATCCCACATACACACACTTTTTGCAGCCGTGTAGTTGGGATGTGTCTTCTGATCAAAGTCTTATTGTCATTGACACAAGGTCATGACACGGCTGTCATTGCCTGGCACCTCCCACAGACCCAAAGGGCAGCACCCTGAAAGCAACGCTTCCTCGTCGGCCCTCAACTGCCCAGAGGGTGACCTTGTGTTGAAAAAGACGAACACTGACAACATTCAGGATTCAGGTGAAAAGCATTAAGGAAATGTGGACTCTGTGAAGCTGTTTTGACAATAACCCATTTTCTTTCACTTATATTTTCCTTTTTTAGGTGTACCCAAGGGAAATAGGTGATATGTCCAATAAGTCACTAAATAAGTCTACAATAAAAATTTTGAGAGACAAGAAAACATTGAATAGTTTAATTGGGAGGATGTTTTCTTTCCCAGTAGTACATGAAACAATGGTGCATCTTTCAAAGGATGGCATCTCACACACACGAAATGAAGTGTTAGCTCACACACGTGTCACTTCCAACACCAGGCATCGACACTTCACATTAACTCACTCAAATCCTCCTTACTATCAGCCGCCTTTTACCGGGTGGAGGGGGCGGAACTGAGGCACCTAGGAGATGAGGCAGCAAAGTCAGAGATCGGTAGAACGGGGTGGGATTCCAATGCCAGCGGCCGGCTCTGCGGTCCAGGCTCCAACGCAGTACTGAAGATCTTACTTAGAAGCGTGCGAGTTGACACTGTGTCAGATAATAACTGGCGGTGAATTTTCAGCCAGATTTGTATTTTAATGAGCACAGACTGGATTAGGAAGAAAATGTGCAAACGTCTGGCAAAGACAAGGCCGACTCTGCAGGCAAAGGGCCGCAGAGGGAGCCTGCATTAAGCTGGTTTCTAGCCCCCAACTCCCCAGGAGGTGCTCCCTCATTTCCCCGGAGCACCCCACATCAGAAAGCTCCTGGTGGCTTCTCATTGCATCTGATGGAGACTCAGAAAGAGTAGAGACAGAAGTTGTGTGGCCAGTCATCTTTCCCATGGTTGCGCACGGAAATGGGGAGTGACTTGAATGCTGACTTATACGTGGATGTTTGCTGCCTTAGTCAGGGGAAGAGGCAGTCCCAGCTTTCAGGGATTAAACTAATATTCTTTGCAAAGGGTTAAGCAGACATTAGAACAAAGGGTTCAAATACGGATTCAGAATCTGACCCAATAGTAAAGCCTACCTCCCAAGTTTACTTCATTTAGTGGCTTAGCAAAAAGTCTAAATTAGTACCAGTTTTATTGCTCTTGTTGCACATGATAAGACTGATACCATAACAGTGAAATTCTAGACGTGAGTGACAGGAGTTGATCACAGAGACTGAATCTTTGGAGGCTTAGCTCATTTGCAGGTGACAAAATGTACAGCTTTAGTGATAAAACAAGAATCAAAGAATCCATCATCTTTGTTCATGAAAAATGTCCTTTGAAACTGTTTTTCCTGGACAAAACAGCAACAAAAGAGAGATGGACATCAGAGCCCCTTCACACCCACTGTCCGATCCAAATTTCTTGCTCTCTCAGCAACAGGGAGTTTAGGAAAGTGAAGCCGACTCAGTCAGCTTCACACTAGACCCCCGAGCCCCCAGCGTCCAGTGGTCATTTTCATCTGGCCCAAGGGATACTGATGTGGAAAAGTTCGAGCAGCTCCGCTTTACAAAGAGTCCCTTGAGCCTCATGGCCGTCGGTCACTAAGCAGAAAAACACACGTGGTTCCTTCTGTCCTGGGCTGCCTTCCACTGCCGTCCACCCATGTCCATGGGCTGCCCATGGGCGGGCAGGGTTTTCGGAGGTGAAGGCGCCCTTGGCAGAACGTCCCCTGTCGCTTTAGCCCAGGAGGTCTATGCGGTGTGGTTTGCATGGCAAAATGAGAGACCGCCCTAGAGTCTTGAGTCTGAAATGGAGTCTTTTCCTCTGTCCAATCCCACCTGGTTCTGGTGCGGCGGGGAGTTCGGGCTGAGACGGGCTCCCTTTGGAAGCCCAGCCAAACGAGAGTGCTTTGCAAAGACGGTCAGAGTCCACAGCTCTGTGTGTGTATAGGGCTTGGCATCTTTGCAAGTTTTTGACTACAGTTTTTCCCGTTGTGTTAGGATTTGGAAAGAAGAGAGCACATTCCCATGCACTTTGGTATTTATTCGTTCAACAACGTTTTTGAGCTGCTTTGGGTGTGGAGAACGCAGCGGCAGACAGAAAGGTCAGAGTCTCTGCCCTCCCGGAGCTTACAGGCTAAGAGGGGGAGAGAGAGAGTTTGAGAAATGTTAAAATTATCTAGCCTATCTAGTGGTGGTCTATAAAGACAAACAAGGAGGAAGGGCTGAGACTATGTGTGTTGGTTGTGATGTCCAGTAGGGTGATCGGACGTCCCTGAACAGGTGACATTTGAGTGATTCTGGGCCTGTTGTTTTGAAGGGACAGCCTGCTGAGTTGCCTGCTGGACTGGGTTTCGGTGTGAGAGGAAAGGAACTGGGGATGATGTCAGGGTGAGATAGGAGCTTATGACAGGGCTCCTAGTGACCCCGCCTCCTGGCAGTCCTGTCTTTGTGTAATTCCCTTCCCGTTGAGTCTGGGTTGGACCTAGCGACTTGTCTCTAATAAATGAAATGTGACAAAGTTGATGGAGGTTACAAAAGATCGATTTTCTTGTTAGTGGACCCTCGGTGTTACCCCGTCGGCTCACACACTTCATCGAAGCAAGCTGCTTTGTTGGAAGTGTCCGCACAGCAAGGATTGGCCAACCAGCAAGGAACCGACGAGGCCCTTGGTCCGATAATCTACAAAGAACTGAGTCCTGCCAACCACCGCATGAGCTCAGAGAGGGTCCTTCCTCAGTTGGGCTTTGAGATGAGATCACAGCCCTGACCGGTGTGGCTCGGGTAGTTGGGCATCATACCACAAGGTGGAAGGTTGCAGGTTCACTTCCTGCAGTCTTCCGGGGCACATGCCTGGGTAGTGGGTTTCGGTCCTGGTAGGTGTGTGTGTGTGAGAGACAACCCATCGATGTTTCTCTCGCACGTTGATGTTTCTCTTCCTCCTTTCTCCTGTCTCTAAAAATAAATAAATAAAAATCTTACCAAAAAAGAGAGAGGTGAGATCCAGCCTCTGCTGACACCGTCATTGCCACCTGTGAGGACCCCAAAGCTGAAGGCCCAGCCAGTCATGTCCAGATCCTTACCCACAGACACTGGGGGATAGTACGTGGGTGTGTTACGCTGTTAAGTTTAGGGATAATTGGTTATGCAGCAATACAGAACTGATGCAGAAGGGTTTTGGTCTGTGCAACTGGAAGAAGAGAATTACCATTTCTCATATCATAAGAAGAGTGTAAATGGAAGGGTCTTTTGGTGGGAAAATAGCAAATTTGGTTTTGCATATGTAGAATACACACATATTTCTGTTTCCGTGATAATGTTTCTCATGAATTTTTCAAATGGCAATGAGTCACCTGTATATGATCTAATGGGCCATTTAAAAAAATGTTAATAAATGCATCTTCGGAAACCAGATTCTATGATAATTTCAGTCCCAACTATTTCTAGAAACCAAGAACATCAAATATAGTACCTACCCATTAATTCTGATGTCTTGCTTGTAGAATTTATTTATTCTTTTATAGTTTGCACAAAACTGGGATAAAATTCATTATGTAAAGCTACGAGGAAAGGCGTGTTGCAGCAAATTGACGGTACAAAGCGCTGAAGAGAAAGAATGTTTAACTTTCAGCCTTTGAGAAGGACGTATTTATGTTAACAGACTCGTTTGCTGCTGGCAGAAGTTTGGCCAGCTGACTGAGGCGTTGCGCGATGACAGCCTAGATGGAGACCAAGCAGGGAGCCGGGGGAAACGGAGGAGGCAGGATTGGCAGACTGCGCTGACCGGCTGGGCACTGGCGCAAGGAAGGGTTAGTGGGGAGACACTGCATGCTGCTTATCCACTTTCTCGTCTTCTTTGCGAAAGAGCCTCATTTGGGTGCTGGTACCAGGTGGCCAGTGTGACAAGAGGGGCCGGGTTTCCGGTGGCGTGTATGGTCAATGAGATGTGAAGGAGATCTCCCCTGTGCACCTCTGAAAATGTTTCTTTGCTCTGTAACAGAGAATATTGAGGGGAAACTTTCTTTTTGCTGCTCCCGCTCGCCGTTGTCTTCCTGTGATATTTGGAACCAGGCTGGGAGATCCAGCCAGCAGGCTGAGGGTGGCCAAGTGGGAAGGCGGAGGAACTCAGGTCCTCGATGCTGAGGCTGAACCGGCACATCAGCCATGCCTGGGACCACCACATCTGGGGACTCGTTTCTATACGAGATGGAACATTTTCAGAATGCTTAAGTCATTCCGAGGTGAGTTTTCCGTTACTTACAGCTAAAGCATGCTGAGGCAGAATTCTAGAATAAGGTCTAGTTTTCTGGCTTGGCCAGTGTACTCATTTGCTGAAACAGAAAATCCAGAAGGAGAAGGTGACGGGGTTTGGGGTGTGAGGAGAAGGGAGGGCCGTGCTCAGGGCATGGTCAGTGACGGGCCTGTGGGGCCTGGAGGTACCGAGCGAGTGCTGAGTGGAGGTGAGGCGGGGTGTGGGAGTCCTTGTGGAACAGAGTGGGGTGGTTGCCACCCAGCCTTTGGCTGGGGGTCGAGGGGGTCGGGTCCAAGCTTTGCCGAGTAATGCCTGTGTAACCCGGGGCCAGGCCCTTAACATTTTTAAGCCTCCATTCTGTCATCTGCACAATGAAACTACTTGTATTAGTGTTTCCAAAGTAGGAATTCTCACCTCAGTGTGGCAGAGATGATGTTAGATCTCCTTTAAACTTGTTTTCCATTTCTCCAAGGCCTGTGGGCAAATCACAGGTCCCAGAACCCCCTGCTCATGGCCAAGTTCTGACCAATGGGATGTGATACTCTCTCTTCCCTCCCCAGCCAGCTGGGTGCAGAGAATCTAGGGGATGAGGGAACCTTTAGATGGAAGGAGCCTGGGTCCCTCAGAGACTCTGCACAGAGCCCCAGGCCCCCAGCCACCTACCTCAGACTGTGACATGAGCAGAAAATCACCCCGACCACGCCATCTAGCAGCTGACACTCCTCACCCCCACTCACAGCCGCAGTCTTTCCCAGCGGCTGACCCACAGGATGATTTAGGCCGTATCCAAAGAGCTTCAAATTTTGATTTGTTGTACATTGGCTTCGTAGGTTGTAGGAAAAAAACCCACAAATGTACATGAAAGTAGCTCATCAGTGTTAGAATTTGAGAGGCATTAAAACAAGAGTCGGCTTAAGAAAGACATCACGTAAATAACAGAACGGGTGCCAGGTGGCCGTGGCAGAAATCTAACAGCGCACGTACACACGGGCTCACTTCCCGAGGCCGTGGTGGGGCTCACACGGCGCCGTTTGTGGAGAGCGCCCCCGCGGGCCTGGCACGCAGGAAGCGGGATAAACGGTAGCGCTTACCTTGGGGTGTGCACACCTGCCTTACAGGATCGATCCCACGGCGCCGCAGGGCTGGGCCACTGCTGGCTCACTTACCCGCCCCCCCCCCCCCCCCCCCCGCCAATTCTGAGCTCCTTAAGGATGAGGTGCTGTCTCCTTCCTCTCCGTGTCTCCAGGGTGGCTCTCTGCGTGGTACCTAACGGGAGACCAGTGAGTGGGGGTTGGATGTTGGCGATCTGGGCGGCATGACGTCCGTCCTAGGACTGCAGATTTGCTTCCACTGGACGGCGAGTCTCAGGCAGACAAGAGCCATGTCCGACTCAGTGTTGGGTCCCAGCACCCACCGCAGACCCTGGCCCACAGTGGGCGCTCGCAAAGTATTTGCGGCGAATGAGCCTATTTTAATCATTCTCATGGACTCCTACGCTGTCCAAATTTGGGGTTGGTCATGAGTTAGCACCCCAAGGGGGTGCCAAGTTTCCTCCCAGAAGCTGACGAGGAGTGGAGCCCATGGGGCTCCCCGTAGCTTGTCCGCTGTCCCCAGCCCCTTCTCCCAGCAGCTCAGCCCTGCCTGGGGGAGGGGAGCGGAGCAGCATGCAGGAGAGGAGAGAGAGTGGCAGCGGCAAATCTCACTCCAAGGTAAAAGCTGGGTCTACCTCCTAATAAAACTGAGATGAGAGTATGTATTTTAAAGCAAATAAATGTTTCAGGGCCCAAGAAAGAAGACATTAATGGCTCCATTCGAATTCGCGGAATTTATTTTCCATCAGGGCCGGACTTTCTGAGAAGCCCGGTTCAGTCAAGGTCAGACATGAAAGAAGCGCTTGTGGGCTCAGCGGACCCAAAGTCAACCCCCGAGACGTTCGCCCGCCGCACATTTCTTGCTCAGACCTCCGAACCTGCAGCCGCCCCTGACTGGTACACAGGGACACACTGGCTTTCTCTTGCTCTTTTGGGCTTTTTCCACGTTGGAAAAGATAATCTCTCAAACCCGTTTTTCGCAGTCAGCCCTGAGACAGCCGACCAACTATCCAGGCTGACCCATGTGCTTGCCGCCTCTCTGGCCAAGGGGGTGCCTGTCCGCCGGTAATCGGAGGTTTGGCTTGCCCTTTGGAAATGATTATTTTAAACAATGAATGGTGTTTACAGAAGTGAAGCTCAGACTAGAGATCCATCATGAATAGCTCCAGCAATAATTACTTATTTTCTATATTTATCGAAAATGACTACATACAGTATTGCTGTTTTCTCTGAAGAGAAGAAGGCCGTAATTATCACAACTATTTATCCACTTTCCTGTCTTTATGACTAGCAATTTCCATTTTTTTTAATTACTAGGGAAAAAAGAAAATGTTACCCCCTAGATGAGATGGCTCTAGTGTCATTAAGAATGCATTCGCATATTAATATCAGTAACTTAGTGTGCAGGGAATAAATGTAAAGCGTTTGGGCTTTGCACCATTTGTCCAACTGTTAGGCTTGTGATAGAAAAACAACCTAAGGATGAAGCAGTTTGTTTCTGGATTCCTGAAATGAGTTAGTTTTCCTTGGAGTTATATTGGAACTACCTCTCTTAACAGAGGGGACGTATTCCAATAGCACATATTCATTTATGTTTAGTGAGATACTCGTTAATGTTTAGCAACCAGCTTTGCAGGCAGAAGTCTCATTACACAGCACTGGCCAATTTCTGTGGTGTAAACACTCTTGTCATGGCAGATAGCAGCACAGTATCATGGAATTTGCACTGGGGTTGGGATGCAGGCAATTCACTTCCAAAGCTGTGTGAGCTGGCTCAGCACATCACTGGCCACAGTACACTATATGTTCAGCACATTGATTGAGGACCTACTATGTGTCAGACACTGTCCTGGCTGCTGAAGTCATAGCAGTGAACCAAATAGACAAAGCCCCTGCCCTAATGGAGTGCAGACTGAGTAGGAGAGACAGACAATTAATGGAAAGCTAACTAATAAACAAGAAACATATATCATCCCATCAAGGAGTGAAGAGTGACAAAGCAGAGTGAGAGAAAGGGTTGTGACAGGTGGGGGGTGCTTTTGGGTACAGAGGGCAGGGACGGCCTCTCAGAGGTGTGTCAGGAGCACACATTGAATACAGTGAAGGAGTGAGTCCATGAGGATGCCTGGGAAAAGAACCTTGTAGAGACAGGTAAAGTCGATGAGGCAGGAGGCGGGAAGATGTGGGGGGGAGGTGGCATTTAGCCTCTGTTTCTCAAGGCCCGGAGATCTGGGAAGCCTGGGGCTATCTTGTAGGACACAGATGTGTTTCTGGCTGTCTCAGGGGAGCATTCTCGCCCTAACTTCGGGCAAAGGTTGAGGCTGGGGTGACCCACGACTCTCTCCGCCTCCCCTCCCAGCACGAAGGCTTTCTGTGGGAACTGTGAGCCTGGCTTCTGTTCTTGTGTCTTCCGGACCTCCAGCTCCTTCATTTGCCATGTACATATTGGCCGCTGCTGTCTCTGCGGGGCAGGCTTGCTCACGGCTGATCTCCCGTCCCCCAGAACAGAGCCCGCCCTACCGCCAACACTCAGTCAATGTTGAGTTAATTAATACAAGAAGATGCAAGCATCTGATGAGGTCATCAGGACTTCCAGTGAGGTCTTGCCCTGGCTGCCAACCTGCACCCTCAACATTTCCTACCCCTCTTCCTGCCCGTCTTGTGCACCGCTGCACACCTGCGGAATTGCCCAGGGAGAGGCGCTCACAAACATTTACTGAATGACTGAAAGCAGGCTACTATTTTATCCTAAATGCCTTTCATCTTTATTCTGGATTACTTTTCTTTTATTCCTCCGTATTATGGATAGGGTGTTCTATTGATGTTTTTAAAATTGTGCGTGCGGGGAAGTAAAGTGAGCTATAAATTTCACTGCAACACAGTGAAGGAAGCATTCAAGCCTTCACCCAGGGGCAGCTGGGTCCAACCGTTGCGAGAACTTTTGGGTGAGGCAGAATGATTCTCGGTTACTTTCCGGTCCTAACAGGCCCTGGGGGGCACCCTGAGCATCTCTGAAGCGGCAGGAACTTGGTCAGGCCAAGGGTGGGTGCTCTGAGGATCTTGAGAAACTCCACTGGTGTCATTGATGAGACACGTGTCCGGGACAGAGGCAAGCCTTCCTTTCCGGGCGTCTCCCATGAGCACCGGCCGGAACGGGGACTGGGGAAGTTCCTTTCACCGCCAGCACTCTTAGATCCTGGTCTGAGATTCAGAGAGCCAGGGTGTGAGGGGCTTTCTCACTTCATGCCTAATTGATGTTGATGTTCAGAGGACAGAGAAGTGCCAGTCCAAGAGGCGAGCCGAGAAGTGAGGAGGGTTCCCTTCCTGTAGGAGCAAACTCTTGCTGGGTTTGGACACGGATCAGTCCACTCTGCTAGTAATGAGACTGGAAAATACATGGACATTTCGGGTGTTTTGAACGTGAAGATAAGACAGATGCTTCTTTTCATCTGTTCGTTAGTGACTAGGCAAGTCTCCCTGATTGAGAGACTTTGTTGTTCTATTTTCTATTTTCACACTGACTTCTAAGGTAAAGAAATTTATGGCAGGACCGAATCTTCAGAAAGAGGAAAGTGGCATCTCAGTGTTGAGAAAATGATGCAAAGGGCTACCACAGCCATCGCATCAGTGGCTCTGTCCCCCAGACTCTGAGATTGGAGCTGGAACAGTCACCTCTGTGTTAGAGATGAGGACAACAGGCCCAGGGAGGCGAATAGGTTCACCTGAGACCAGCCTTCTGGGGTTTGAAGACGCGCTTTCTGACCCCGGGAGTGCTGTTTTCTTTGGCGGGGGGTTAATGAGAAAGGCAGGAACCATGCTGTCCAAGCCAGGCCTCTCCAGAGAAACAGAACCAAGGGGATGTGCACACACGTATACGAGGTCTCTCCAGACAGTGTCCAGGCACATCCTATGAAAAATAGAGGCATTTACTGAGGAAGATACAAGGAACATGGTACATAGGACAACGGTGCCTCAGTCCCCTTCGAAGTAGGCACCTTGGGACAGTTCTCCCAGCATCTCTTCCACTGTTCAAAACACTCCGCAAAATCCTTTGCTGGAACTGCCATCAGCTGCCCTGTTGTATTTTCCTGAATCTCATCAACAATCTGAAATCCCTTCCCTTTCAAAGATGATTTCAGTTTTGGGAAAAGCCAGAAGTCACAGGACACCAAATCTGGGCTATGGGGGGCTGAGTTTGGCAAAACATCAACCCAGGGATTTGATGTTTTGCCAAAAAACTCAGCACGAGACGTGATGCATGAGCGGGCATGTTGTTGCAATGAAGCTGCCAATCGCCAGTTGCCCATAGCTGCGGATGTTTTCACTGCGTTGCATCTCTCAACCAAAGAACATTGAGGTAGGATCCTTATTCATTGTTTGGCCTGGGAGGGTGTACTCGTGATGGACAACACCTTCCCAGTCAAAACACACAGTTAACATGGTTTTGGTCTTGCTATGACTTTGCCACACCTTCTTCAGGCACAGAGAACCATTGGGGCAACTGGGCCTTCATTTCTGGATCGCAGCCATAGACCCACGATTCATCTCCAGTTATGACCTTCCTGAGGAATGTTCAAACTTAACACAATTTAATGCAGATTCGTTGCTCTACTTGCTCAGTCATTTTGAATGCGATGGTCACACAGTACACATGCTTACTGAATGACATCCACCCCCCCACACTGATTAGTACAGTGAAGTCGTCATTGTTCACACATGCACATTCCAGTCCACTCTCCTTGGCTGCCAGGTTACATCAATGTCATGCAAACCATTCTAGTTATATTAACAATGGGTGGACTTTTTCTGGGCAGATCTCATATCTACAGAGAGATTTTATTCTAAGGATTGGCTTGTATGGTTGTGGAGGCTTGTCAAGTTCAAAATCTGCAGGGTAGGACAGCAGACTGGAGATGCAGGGAAGAATCACAGTTTGAATCCAGAGGCTGTCTGCTGGCAGAATTCCCTCTCAGCAGAGATCAGTCTTTGTGCTAGTAGGGCCTTCAACTGATTGGATGAGGCTCACCCTCATATGAAGTATAATCTGCTTTACTCAGAGTCCACAGATTTGATGTTAACTGCATTCAAAAAAGACCTTCACAGAAAGATCCAGAATAATATTCGACCAAATATCTGGGCACCGTGGGCCAGCCGAGCTGACACATTAAATTAACCATCGCATGCACACTTATTTAAAAATACATTTCTTAATGATAGTGAAGGTAGTACATATCCAATATAGAAATTTGAAAATTGCAAAAACATAAAAAAGAAAAAACCTTTCAATTCTACCAGAGTTCACTGGAATGGATATTCCTTAGCACCTTAATTCTCGGCATTTGGACACTTTACATAAATAATTTCTTTTCATACCCCCCCCATGGTATCATTTCACATTAATGTTTTGCAGCTCACTTTTTTGTATTTTGCAAGACACCATGAATTTTTCACTAGGTCACTAAATATTCTCGTACATCCTGATTTTTAATGATAGCACAAGAGGTCTGCCTCACCTTGGAGAGAGCGGTTTCCCCTTCTGCTCAACATCCTTTCTCCTTGTTTCCTGATCACAGCACCTCGACTTTCTTTTAGGGCTCTTCCCCTCTCCCACTCGCAGTCCATTGGGCTCAGATGGTGCTAAGTCTTACCTCCTGACCCAAAGGATGGGCCCAGGGCCAAAGCTGTAAATACCAGGAAAGAGGGCTTTCCTTTCTCTAGGTTGTTAGGCTGGTACGTTCTAGGCCTCGGACTGCTGGAGGTCATGTTCGTCAATATTTGGGCTTGATCCTAAAGAAGAAGCCATTATAAGGAAAGCAAAGTAAAGAAATAGACAAAAATAGACTCCGGATTACATTGTTTGAACACCTGAGTCCAGCTGTAGCTGAAGCTACTCTGCTATGCTGTTCAGCTGTGGAAGATAATGAACCCATCATTTTTTGCCTAAGCCAGCAGCATTCAATGCTGTCATTTTTCCCTGAAAGAGTTCAGAGTCCTGTCTGACGCAGCGTCATTCTATCTGACTGACCAGGTACTGTTTGTTTTATTTTCTTTTGTTTCAGTTTTTTCCAATAACTCACCCACTGTAGGCAAGATGTTGCAAGAGGATTTGGAGATGACAAAGATAACTCCCTGATCTCAAGAAGCCTGTGATTCAGTAATTGGGGCCAAGTACACTTTAGTCATCAATAAGCCTGTAAATTCTGACATCCTGTGGGGATTCCCATTGGTGTATGGGGTCAGGACAAGCTTCCCAGAAGAATAAGCACTCAGCATTGACCTGGAAAGGCGAGGGGTTGGGCAGCAGTGAGGGGAAGGATTTCAAATTCCTTTTCAGGGTCTAAAAAGACCTCTGTGACTTGGTCCAGAACCACAGGGTTAATGAATGCACGTAGGAATCGCCTGGGGATCTTGTTAAAATGCAAATTCTGATTCAGCAGATCTGGGGTGTGGCCGAGATTTTGCATTTCTACTGTATTCCCAGGTGAGGTGGGCACCGCTGGCCCATGAATATGGAGGGTCTGGACCTTGGCCACTTCCTCCAGCCTCCTCTCACGCCGGGCCTCCACCAGACCGACCTCTCTGCCCAGCCCCCAGTGTTCCTGTACGTCCTCAGGGCACCCTGGGGCCTGTGTCAAGGCCTGCAGCCCACTGGCCCCTGCGCCTGGATTGCTCTTGCCTGCCCTCCCGCACGCAGGGCCTCTCTCCCAGCTCCACTCAGACATCCTCCCGTCAGGCGGGCTTCCCCAGCACTCAGGACTCCCGAGCTTTGTTCCCATCATAGCGGAGGCAGAGGACAATACTGGACTTGATGGGCGAGCAAACTCTTGAGGCGCTCCATCTCTCACACATCTGTAATCCGTTCCGGGCACGTGGCCAGGAAGCTCAGCCCAACGGCATTAACCTGTTTTACTGGAATCTGCAATGATCATGCTGACTGACTGGCTGCCTGTCTGCCTTTTCCAGGAGCAGGGAGGGCCCTGAAAGGCAAGACCCGGAGGGGTTCGACTTGCATATCGCTCTCTCCTCCGTGGTGATGAGCACAGGACAGCGCTCAGCAAATGTTCCCCAATGAATGTGGATGGGAGATGGACTGAGACAGGAAGCAGGAAAAACATTTCTGGCCAAGGGGAGATTGTGAGCAGAAGTGGGGAGCAACATGAGTCTCGCAGCTCAGCCGGAGCCTGTGGAGAGTGTGTATAGGAGGCAATGGCTGGTGAGGAAGGTTGGACCGTTCTGTGGAGGGCTCCTGATGCGGAATTGGTACTTAAGCTGGCAGCGGATGGGTCACCGTGATTGGATGTGATCACAGGTCGGTCAGCTTGCAGAGTATCCATCTGGCTGATGGGGCGGGGAGAGGGTGCAGGTGGCTGCCAGAGGCTCTGGAGGCAATTCACGGGCAAGTGGGGGCGTTGGTGGGAGGAGACAGGCGTGAAGCCAGGGGAGGGCTGGGAGTGGGGAGGCTGGAGGGAAACACAAGACGTGGGGTGACCAAGTGAGGGTGAGGGGCCAGGGGCATGGACCTGACGAGGGTGGAGCTCTGATCAGAAGCTGGGTAAAGGGAGGGGCCGGTTCTGAGGGGAAACCCAAGGAAACATAGAGGAACTCCTCGGTTCCCTAAGTCTAGGCTGGGAACCGGATGGAATTCCATAACCTGAAGTCTTCAGCTTAAGGGAGGGCTCGGCCCGGGAGACTGATGACAACAGCGGGGGATGCCTCGCCAGCTTTCTCAGACCTAGAACAGAGGTGCAGAGCGTGCCTGTGGAAGTGCTGTGACAGCCCACGCAGGCGAGTGGCGCTGTAGGTGCGGCGGGTGTCGGCCGGAGCCCCTCCGAGATGAGAGCGTTTATTCCCCGCTTGCTGGGTGGGTTGGCGGGCGATGGCTGCCTGCCGAGCCCCGTCTCACCCAAGGACACGCCTCCCTCCCTGCGGCCAGCTAAATCCAGGGACTGTGGGTGCGTGGGTACGACTGGGACAAGTCTGAAGCCCCAGCCTGGCCGCGGAGCTCCCCAGGGGATGGGCCGAGACCTTCGCTGTGACCGGTCCCTCCAGCCAGCCCTGCGTCCTTCTCTCGCCCTGCAGGACAGCCTTCGTTCCCAAGTGTTCTCCCCGATACACACCGCCCGTGTGCGGATCTCCAAGTCTCCACGCACGACACTGCAAATTCCAAGTGGAGAACCCGAGAAGGAAAATAATGGCCTGAAGGCCTGGCCTCTGGCTCCAAGGCTTCCCAGCCGTGTCAGCAATATAGGAATTACGGTGACACAGTTCTGTAGTTATGAAAGATCAGGGGACTCTCATAATTTAGAAGAAGCAGTGAACATGAATGATGGCATATTTCAAGATGTATATAGCAGCTGTCATGTGATAGGAAAATGTCTGACTTTGCTGATGGCAAAGTTACAGGGTTTACAAATACTGAGGTTAATGAAAATAAAGATGTAAATCATGCCCTGTCCCCAGAATTCTATTCATGGGTTCCCTGGGGGTCTGTGAACCTCCTGTATGGAAAAAAAGAAAAACCAACCACAAAAAACAACCACCCTAGTGTTACAATGTCAGCTGCTACTTTAAGACAGTTAGCTCTAGGTGGTTTGATGTAAGTAAGCGTGGGTCAGCGACCTCTGAGCCGGTTAGGACGCCCCACTCCAGCGCTGCTAAGATAGCAGTAGATCAGAAGTGTGCACCTGGAGATCTTTTGTTTTCCTTATCACTGGTCAACAGCAGGTGTCTCACTAATTAGCACAGAGGCTAGCCGGAGTGGGGCTTTAGTGGTGAGTGTGTGGCCAACAGCCTGACAGATGTTAGAAATGCTCTCTCCTTGTCAGATTACTGGTGTTCGAGATGACGGGGTCGGCGGAAATGTTTTGCGACCTCCCCGTGCCTCGCCCCCCGCCCTGCTTGGATGAGTGGAGCATAAGTAAGAATCCAGCCAGACTGTCCTGCATTCTTGGGGTGCCTGCTTGCAGCCAGGGCACTGGAGGTGGCTCGTCGCCTCACAGGAAGCACAGAGCTAACAGAGTCCTGCCTCGGGTTGTCTAATCCTCCAGAAAATGTTACCTGTTACGTGTGAGCAAATTGGCTAAAAATTCAGGAAGCTGGAACGTCTCCAAGTTTATAATTGTGTGGTATAAACCATTTGTTAACTGCATGCTTGTTAATAAATAAAAATATGTGAGGTGTGGTGAATTCGGTCTGAGGGGCACTTTCAATCTGACCAGCAGCAAGGTTGCAGAAAAGCAGCCCATCCCGTATGTTCTGGAAAATTCTTACATCTATCAAAAAGAGCCCAAGAGGTTGTGCCTGACCGTATTGGCTTAGGTCAGTTTGCACCAAGGACAATTATTTGTCGACCGTAAAT
Source organism: Glossophaga mutica (assembly GCA_039655065.1). NCBI lineage: Eukaryota > Metazoa > Chordata > Mammalia > Chiroptera > Phyllostomidae > Glossophaga > Glossophaga mutica. The sequence continues at coordinate 13,812,823 of CM077304.1, read as the reverse complement.
CACTTACAACACCCCCAGTACTTTACAAATGGGACAGTCCCAGCCCTACCAAAGCCAGCAGCGTGCCCTGAAACGCTCTCCAGAGAGGAGCGAATGTGAGGAGTGCTCCTGTCCGCTCTCCTCGCTGTACTGGGCTTCGCTCCGGAGAAGGAAAAATCTCTCTGAGTCTCTTACTTGGAGAAAATACAGGGTGTTATCAGGAATGGATCATAGTGCAAACTAATCCTTTCTTTTTTTACCAGTAATCCCTTTATAGAAAGTCAAGTAGCCATCATACGACTGGGGTGAAAGAAAATCGTATTTCACTAATACGCTGATACGCCCGCTAAGTGATGGGAGAGGGGGACGAGGAGAGAGATGGGCAGGAATCCAGGCCACGTCACCCCCCAAAACACCCCACCCACCCAAGAATGTAAACTGAAGACTGACAACTCATCCGTTCACACGTCCACTCACTCCTTCATTCCACGTATGAATTTGACCACCTTCAATGTGCCAATGACGGTGCTAGGTGTTGGAGCATAGTAAGAACTAGAATTAAAGTCTCAGGGATCTTAGACTTGTGGGAGAGCCAGACATCAAACACATAATTACACAAATTAGTATGTAATTCTAACTGTAATCAATGTTAAGGAAGAAAATAGAGGATACCGTGAGAATGTGGAGGGGAGGGGTGGCATTTAACCTAGCCTGGGAGATCAGGGAAGGCCTCCACGAGGAGGTGACATTTAACCTGAGGCCTGAAGATTGAATCAAACATCAGGAATGGCACCTAGCATGTGAAGGATTTTTGAGAGTGTGTATGTATGTGTAGAGCATTCTATGTAGAGCTCACGTAACAGCCTTAACGCGTGAAGTGGCCCGGCCAAGTTCAAGCAGCAGAAAGGAGGCCATGTGACCGGGTGGAGCACAGAGGCGGAGCGGTGGGAGAACAGGCCAGGGCTGTGATGGGAATACAGGAATTAGACACACTGGCCCTGGGGCCTGCCATCAAGTGGCAGACACCGGTCTGTGACTGGTGAGTTGTAGCAAAAATAGAAATAGCTACCAGGAGGCTGTAAGACTTCAGAGAGCAGAGTGGCTCATACTGCCTGGAGGAGTCAGGGAAGGCTGCCAAGAGGAGGTGATAGTTAATCTGGGTCTCAATGGCCGCATAGGTGTTCATTAAGCCAAGAGAAAGGCAGAGGGAAGAGCATATGCAAAGGCCAGGTAAGTAGAGTGGCTGGAGCATCATAGAACATGCTACGGGAAACACCAAGAAATGATTCAAGACCTACGACGGGAGCTGAGGGCCAAGGATCTTTATTTTAATATTAGTTCACATACGAATTTTGGCTGCATTATAGACACACTCAGCTTCAGCTTTCTAATTTTAAACACTGTACAAATCTTGCCATCATCTTCGTTTTCTGGACTCACAAGTGGATTCAATTCTTGTTCTTGGTCAGGTGGAATCTTTTCAATGACCCAAAAGTGAAGGCTTCTGCAAATGTCTTTAAAATAGTTACATTCGTGGAAAGGCATTTTACCCTACCCAGCCCTCAGGTCTGTGGTATTTATATAACTCAGATTCTGAGCTTGAGGTGGGGGCATGCCCCCGATTAAGCTTTGAAGAACTTACACTTTTCTATCTGGAGACTTACTGAAGCAGAGAGATGACTCTTGCATCCTTAAAATACCCTCGTTACATACATATACATCATTGCCTGGATCTCTCCGGGGGCTTATTATGCCTGGAATATTCACTAATCCCACCCATGTTTCTGTCCATCAGCAACATACCGGGTCTACAATTGCTCATCAGTAGATTCATGCATTTGTTTGGGTCAAGTGTTAATGTTTTAATCATAACAGCTATGAGCCGTTCAATGGTATGCTGGTTAATTGGGAGGGGAGCTCTGATCTGTAGCATTTGCCAGTTTCTACGGTGTTAATTAATATTCCCACCATACTAATTTCCAGCTACCGATGCTGAAGAACTGGCTCACAAAATTCCTGAATATTTAACACAGAGCACCTCACTGAAGCTGTGTGAACTCTGTCAGTTTATTGAATATCTTTGGGTTTGTTTCCTTGTGTGCAAAGCGGAGATGTTAACAGTGCCTACTTTCCAGGGTGGGTGTGATGGGTAAATAAGCTGGTGCAGCAAAAGCACTAGCCAGACAGCCTGTTTGCACTCAGCAAGGAATGGTTGAGGCCGTGGTTATAGTTTACAAACACCTGATTATTATTTAATGAATTAAGCTGCAAACAAAAAACCTCCCTTGATCTCCTATCAAGCTCGTAGTTTCCCACAGATTGCTTGATAGGTGGGTCACGTATAGTTATTTTGCTGCCTGTGAGTCTTTTTTGAATAGGATTTTGTTTACTTTCATTCAGCAAGATATTTCTACAATTGCTTCAAGAGTATCCTGCTAATAGATTGTTGGACTTCCATGACTTTGTCATCTAAAAAGAAATCTTTTTGCTTTTCATGATTCAAAAAAAAAAAACCAAAAACCAAAAAACCCTTCTTGAAAGCTTGAAAAATGTGCCTTATGATTTTCACTTTAATACCCAGAAAGAACTGAATTATACCCTTTTCCTTTGTGTATTTCAGAGGGAATGGAAATTGACTTGCCTGCTTAATGCAGCTAATAATATAGTACACTTCACTGTCAAAACAGCTTTATCGATTAGCAGCACTACCTGAGAATGCCCTACCTGCCTTAGGAAGTTTTATTAATGGCCAACTGCTGGAATTCTGGCAGAAGGAGCATCGGAGTTAATGGTTTTGGTGAGAGCTTCTAAAAAGTCAAGGGGTGTTATAATCTTTCATTTTTATAATAAAGTGTCAAGATGTGTCTGGCTGCATGGTGAAGAATACCGAACAGCGGCTGGAGCAATGAAGACATTTAATTATCTCCCTCAACAAGACGTTTAGCATTGGGCAGTTCCAGGCGGGTGCAGTGGCTCGCTGATGACTTTCTATCTTCCCTCCATCATCTTCACCGCGTTCCTTTTGTTCTTCGGCTTATTGCTTCGTGGTCGAAAGATGGCTGCTGTAGCTCCAAGCGTTGTCTCCTTACACAGCCACGTTCGAGGGAAGCAGTGAGGAAGGGATAATGATAGGTAACGCTCCTGACTTTTATCAGGAAGCAAAACATTTCCCAGAAGCCCCCAAACAGACCTCTCGTTGTGTCTCATTGGCCAGCACGTGGGCACTTGGCCACCTCCAGCAGCAAGGTGTAGACCAGTCATGATATGCCCCCTGGAGCTTGGGGAGAGGTCCTCAGCGTCTGAACTCCAGGGCTCTGTATCTTATACCAGAGCAAAACTCAAGTTCAAGGTTCTGTTAGCAAGGAATAGGGTGGGAAGGGTGCCTGAGAGGAAAGCAGGTCAAGAAACGAAGAAAGACAGGGTGCTGCCAACGTTGTCAGAGTGCCCGGCTGCAGCCAGGGCTCATCTCCCCAACCTCACACACGTGAGCCATCATAGCTCTTCTCTGGCTTATGCTCATTCGTGGGGTTTGTCTGTCATCACGGAAAGGACCTACGTTACCCTCCATGTGACAATGTTACCTTTCCAGACCTCCCAACAATTCCTCTTTCATCTCTGCCCCCACTGACCTCGGATAGGCTCTGCCATCCTACCCTCTCCCTGCCTTGCATTGTCTTCTTCTTTACCTATGCACCTGTCTCTCCCACCACACTGTGAAGCTTCTGGTGGCAGGCAGGGGTCATAGTAGCCAAGGGCGTGCATGCCGGAACCCTGACCTGCCGTTGCCTCGTGTGACCGCTGTGGTCAGGTTGTTTGACCTCTGCAGCCCTCGGCTTTCGAATCTGTAAGATGGGATAACAACAGGTCTGTGTGGATGAGTTTCCCACGGCTGCCGTAACAAGTTACCACAGATGTAGTGGCTCACAGCAATAGCACCATTGTTTTTAGCCTTACAGTTCTGTGGGTTAGAAGTCTGACAAAGGTCTCACTGGGCAGAATCGAGTCGCCAGCAGGGCCGTGTTCCTCCTGGAGGCTCCCAGGGAGACTGAGAACCTTGCTCTTCCCAGCTTCCAGAGGCGGCCCCATTCCCTGGTTTGTGGCTCCTTTCTTCCACCTTCAGAGCCAGCAACGGCAGGGAGAGTCCCTCTGACGTTGCCTCACTCTGACCTTGCTTCCATTGCCACAGCTCCTCTTCCGACACTGACCCTTGTGATTACATTGGGCCCAGCTGCTCCCTGTTTCAGCGTCAGCCAATTAACAACCTCCATTCCATCCGCAGCTTTCATCCCCCGCCGTGTAACAGAATACAGCCACAAGTGATGTAACATATTCACGGGTTCTGTAAAGTAGGATGGGGGCATCTTTGGGGGCCCATTACTGCATACCAGGTCATCGGCTTTTTTTCAAAGCTTAAAGGAGATCGTACCTGTACGGTGCTACACAGCAAGTGCCCAGTAAACGGTGGCTATTACTAGTATTTCTGTTTCCCCAGTGCCTGGCACATAGTTGGTATTTATGATAGCTGACCATCCCATCAAGAAGTGGAATCTCTGTGTCCTGTCTTGAATCTGGGCTGTGAGATTGCTCAACCAAAAGAATATGGTGGACGTGATTCTGCACTGGGTTGGGAGCCTCGGCCTCAAGAAACTGGCAGCTTCTGCTTCCTAAGTCTCAGGACGCTGGCTGTCAAAGCCCAGCCGCCATGCTGTGCGGAAGCCCAACTGCCCGTGGCGAGGCCCCCGTGGTGAGGAACCGACAGCCAGCTCCGGTCCGGTCCGACAGCTGTAGGAGTGGGCCACCTGGAAGTGGCCCTGCAGCCCAGGTGAGCTGTCTCGGCTGATGGTGAGCGGAGAGGTGACAAGCTGCCCGGGGGGCCCTGCTTACCTGGCAGATGTGTGAGCAAATGAAACGATGATTGTTGGGTAAGCCATTAAGTTGGGGTGACTGGTTGTGTAGCAACAGATAACAAAGTAGGGCTCAATGACTTATTCTGGGAATGACTGAGTCGATAAATCACGGGGTTTTAGGAGAGGAAAGAATTGCTGTTTAAAGGATCCTTGTGCCTTTTACACACAGGCCATTTGAAAGCTTATGAAGCTTCTTCACACAGGCCACGAGGGATGACATCTTTACCAAAGACTATGCCCTGGCCGGCTGCACCTGCACCTTGTAACAGCCAAGGGGACAGCAAAGAAAATCAAGAATGGCCACTTCACTTTGAATGGCCAAACTGGCCTTTGTGAGATGAAGGTACTTGGAAAAGGCAGATTCCAGAGACCACACTGCTGCTGCTGAAGCATCTGTCCCCACCCCCACCCCCAGGCCAAATCCTGAGGGAGTGGGGGTGCTGGCATTGGGTTTCCTAGTTCTGAATCACACAGGGTGACATTCTCATTCAGGTGCAGCCCAAAGGTTGGATTACATCCCTCACAGGTGCGCTGAGGGGCGAGCACAGAGGCTCTTTCAGAGGGAAAAAGGCATTACGAACGCGCCATCAAGATCCTGATTTATCACGTTCACATTTACCTGTCAGTCTCCTTGGATACGCCTCTCGATTGCAGGGTGCGGATTTCGGTTAGGCATTCAGCTCACATGCCGGGCCTGGTGGCTGCATAATGAAATGGAAAAGAGCCACCCAAGGAAGCTGGGGAAGGATGATTGCTCTCGGATGGATGGCTGGGGAGGAACCCGAAGGACCTCAGGGTCTGAAAGGGGCCTCAAAGCAAAGCACGGCTCTTGGCCACTTCTTTGCACCGAAGCACCAGGCGTTTGCTGCCTGCAGAAGCAGGGATTCACCAGAACTCCCTTCTGACCTTTGCTGTTGATGAGGTGATGTTGGAGGCGTGGTGTAGGTCCAGCCAAATGGCTTACTGACCCATATGTGCCCCTTGCTCTCTCCGCATTAGGCTGATTGCCCTGCCTGGGACTGGGCAAACGCAGGCTAGACCACTATACTGGGTTCCATAGAGTCCCCTTTCCACCGCCCCAAGCTTCATGTCTACTGGGACTTCAGAATGTGACCTTATTTAGAAACAGGGTCTTTGCAGAGGTAACTGGTTAAGATGAGGTCATATTGGATGAGGGTGGCCCCAAGTGCAGTGACTGGTCCTTACAAAAAGAGAGGAGGACACGTGGGAACACACACAGGGAAGGCTCTGTGAAGAGGGAGGCGGACACTGGAGCAAGGCAGCGACAAGCGAAGGGATTCCGAGGACCACCGGAGCCAGCGGAAGCGAACAAGAGGCCAAGAGGAGTCTCCCCTGAACCTTCGGAGGGAGCAGGACCCTGCCCACGCCTGGGTCTCAGACTGCAGCCCCCTCCACTGCATGAGACAGAATCTCTGTGGTTGTGAACCCCAGTTTGTGATAATTTGGCACAGCGGCCCTGGGAAACTCACGGCTGTCGGGGACAGCGACATTCCAGGCAGGCTACCGAGTGCAAGATGCCCTGGTCCCGTCCCAACTCAGCAGGATAGTGAGTCACCGTTGGGGTCCAACAGGGCGCCAGGAGTGTGACCCTAATGCAGCGCACTCACGTGGAGACTCGAAGCGAAGAGAGAAGTGTCTTCTCCCAACACCGCCGCGGACGAAAACCACACCGTTGGAGAAAAGCCTTAATGAAAGCTTTCTTTCCTGGCTGAGCTGGAGCCCTTCTGCAACGAACTCTTCCTTCTTCTCTCCCCTTCTCTCTCTGCTTGTCGGAAAAATAAGCAAGCTTATCTCAAGTATTTAATCAAAACACAACCGTGTCCAAAGGGGATCATAACCATGTATGGATGCTTTTATCTGCTGATTAGTGTGCACCCGGCAGGTCCTGAGAACAGTGACCACAGCTGTTGAAAATGGCATGTCAGGGACTTGAGTTGTAAACCCCATTCAGACTCGTTCGTAGAGCTATGGCAGGAAAGGCCACTAATCAATTTATATTTTGAACCAGCATCCGGCCATGGCTTAGTAAATAAGAATTTTCAGTCAGGCGGAGCACGTATTTGCCAGAAAAACTGTACTTCATCAAATTCACTTTGGTCCAAGATCGTCTGAGGGCAGAGCCAACCCCAGATGACCCAGAGCAGAGAAATGGGCCCCGGTGACTTTGCCTGAGGCCCAGAGGGAGCTGCGTCTGAAGTCATCATCTCTAGCAACCACCTTTGAAAAAAACTGGCCATCGGTGGAGAAGGCCATGTTCATCCTAAGCCTCAGATCACAGCACTGCACTCGAAATATTCTGCTCGTCTCTTTAGTTCCCGTAACTCCTGCCGCTACGGCCTTTCCCACCTCTTCCTCCTGTGTTTAACATGGAACTTCGTACGTTTCGTTGCAGTTTTAACTATACGAGTGGTTTTGTCATGTCTCATTTTCTTCTTTTCCTTTTTTTCGCCGAGTACTGTGTCTTTAAGGTGCACACAGAACGCTGTGGGTACCATATTATTCATTGGTTCTTATTACTGCATACTTCTCTCTGGTACACATTTACTATAGTTTATATGTCTGTTCCCCTGCCACAAAACACACGCAATGAGCGTGCCGTGCGTGTGCCCTGATGGGTCTGTGTAAGGATTTCCTGGGGCCATACGCTAGCAGTGGGATCTCTGGGCCCTGGGAGGGGCACTCATTTGACTACGCGACGCCTGCTTTCTCGGGGTGATGGACGTCTCTGACTCTGCTCCCCACAGCAGGCAGTGTCTGACGGCTCCTACATCTCTACTTCCTCCCCCATCTGCAGCGCTTAGCATGTTCCAGTTTTCCAGCTTTTGCCAATCAAATAAAAAGAAGGTAATGTCTTGTGTTTTTAGAATTGGCATTTCTCTGATCACTGATGACTTTGAGCATCTCTTTCTATACCTGTAAGTAGTGTGCGGTACCACTTCTATAAACTGCCTCTTCATACTCCTCACCCATTTCTTCTCGTTCATTCATTTGTAAGGGTTTCTTGTATATTATAAACATTAGCCCCTCGCTGTTTCCAGACGTTGAAAATATTTCCCCTTTCCTTTCATCTGTCCATTAACTTTGCCCATAGTGTCCTTTGTGGGTCAGAAATCCTTAATTTTCATATAATCGTGGTAGGCAGAGCTCTCGAGATCCCTGTCCCCTGATTGTCTAATCGAGGTATCGAAGGGAAGGGACACTCCAGATGTGATTAACCTTCAGGGCTGCGTTGGTCCATTCTGGTCACTGTATCAAAATACCAGAGATTAGGTAGTTTACACATTTGTTTATAAGAAAACAAAAATGTATCACTCACAGACCCATCTTTGACTGGGAAGTCAAAGATGACGGTGTCTGGTGAGACCCGCTTTCTGGCTTGTACATGGCAACTTCTAGCCGTGCCCTCACAAGATGGAAATGCGGCAGAGCCCCGTGGGGCCTCTTCTGTGAGGGTGCTAATCCCACCCACCAGGGATCTGCTTGGAGGGTCTAATCACCACCCAATACCATCACCAGGGGCGTGGGTGATTTTCAACATGAATTTGGGGGAGGGGCACAGATATTCAGACCATAGCATGGACCTCAATTAGGGAGATTGCCCTAGGTCACCTGTTTGGATCTGGTCTAATCCCTTGAGTCCGTAGGAGCAGAGGTACCTCTCTGGCTGACTTCAGAGAGGAGCAGGGGGGGAAATGAAGGAGATGGGGGGGGCGCAGTCAGAAGGATCCAGATGGTGAGGAATTGACCGTCTGTTGCTGGCTTGGAAGACAGAGGAAGGAATCCAAGATCCAAGGAATGGGCGTGGCCTTTAGAAGCGGAGAGGGACCCCTGGGCTGACCCAGCGAGAAAGCGGGGAGCTCAGTCCCACGACTGCGGGGAGCTGAACGCTGTCAACAGCCCGAATGAGTCTGGAAGTGGACTCTCCCCCAGAAGCTGCAGGTCAGAGTCCAGGCCAGCCTGGTGGGAACCCAGGCCAGCAGCCAGCTGAGCCCCCTGGACTTCACACCACAGAACCGGACTGCCGGTTTGCAGTCGACGCATTTGTGGTAATTTGTTATGGCAGCAACAGGAAACTAACATAGTAATCAAATCTATCGATCTTTTGTCTTTTGTCTTGAGCTTTTGAGGTTTTTTAAAAAAGTTCCTTCCCACTTCTATGCATGTAGCATTCTCAGTGGGTAGGGTGGGAAGTAGGAGGTAACTGCCCCCAAGAGAGTGATAATTTTTGGGGGGTGGGGGGTGGGAGTGAAAAAAAGTAACTCTTCTTGTAATTAAAGCACAGATATACATACAATATAAAAACAGAAAATTAGTGTGGCTGTGGTATTAACATTTCCCTGGTGTGCGTATAGGGTGTTACAATTAGGGGGAAAAAACATCCAAAAACAGCTCCTTAGGAGGCAGCAACAGAAAAATGTTGAGAAACACCAGCTTGTGTTGCAACGATAATCTTTGTTTCTAAAAATCATAGTTCTATGTTTAGTACTGAGGTCTTTATGTAAAATTTTACTGGGTTCCTCTAAAACTACCCATGTGAAACTGTTCCTGGAATGGCATTGAATTTACAGGTTACTTTGAGGAGAATTGACCACTTTGTAATACTAAATCATCCCATTGCTTTACTTATTCAGATCATCTTCTGTATCTGTAGTCAGAGTTTTAAAGCTTTCTCCGCAGAGGTCTTTGTGGATCATTTGTTATTTCCAAGATACTTTAAACTATCTGTGAAATTGTGAATGGCGTCTTACTGTTGTTGCTGTATTCATTCAAATCTAAGATGCCATCAGTGTAAGATGCCTTCCGATTTCAGACACATTAAAATGTGAAAAAATATGTGTCTGAAAGTTATTTTTTCCTACTGATTTACTACTGGCATAGAGAAATGCTATTGATTTTTATAGGCTAATCTTGTATCCGGCAACATCACTTATAAATTTTAATTGTTTGTTTCTTACCCCTATTGGTTTTTCTAGGTAAGTGATGGGAGTTCTATCTCTTCTCTTCCAATTTTCACACTGTTTTCTTCTTTCTTTATAGCTTTGGCTGTGACTGACCGTAATATGCAGTTGTTCGTGGTGCTAGTTGATTGTGAACTTTCAGTTAATGGGTCATTAAGTTATTTCTCCTAAGGCAGTAGCTTGGGTTTTCTGAAATTTACAATCTAAGAACTGTCACTGATATAGAGTCATTTCATCAAGGATCCTGGGTGCAGGACTCAGGCCAGTTCTTGAAGGAATCCAAACGCTTCAGTCCCCTGTCTTCTCCACACCACCTGGTATGAACAGAGTGGCTTAACACCACCTCGGTTTGTGGATGAAGGCACATTCTCTTAGAAAGGGGCGTGGGCAGGAAGAGACTAATTGGTGGGTTGAGTCGAGTGATAATAATAATTAAGATAATTACAAAGATGATGATGATCCTTTCATCTTTATGACTTTAAGTTTTCAAAGTAATCCTTTATCATGTTTGATTCTTGTGACTGTCCTATGAAGTGGGAAGGGAAAGCATCATGACCTCTGTCTTCTCCGTGAGTGGGGGAGATCATTATTTTCCACTGCGGTCCATGGATAGCTTCTTGGCAATGGGGTAGGAGGGCTCCTAAATCCAGCAGACCTGGGGAGGAGGCGATGCTTACTCAAGACAACGTTGACAGCAGTGTCCCAGCGCACTGAAAAGGCCCTGGACGACGGGCCAGGGCCGTTGGGTAAGGAAAGAGCCAGTCATTTGAAGTGTCTGTGGAATCTCAAACAAACAGCATCAAGCTGTGGAGAAAAAGTCACATCAGCCACAGGAAGCAAATTTATCTAGCAGCAGAACTCACGGCTCAGGAAACAGAAGACCTCACCACGGGTGAGAACCTGGTAAGGCCAGTAAAGTCTCCGTGGGGGAAAGGCCAGGACGAGATGCAGCGGGAGGAATCGGAGTGCTTCCACTCTCAGAGAACGCACTGGGGCCCCGTATCGGCGCCGCGTCACCTGGGGCTGAAGAGGGTCACGTGCTAAACGAAACCAGTAGCTTCTCTACCCGCCTAGATGTGTCAGCGGATTTTACCGGCACGTGTCGTGGCGTAGGGTTTGTAAGATGTGTAAATGATGAGATTCGAGAATCTCTCTCTGTTGGAAAGAGTTGCCCAAAACAAGTAAAGGTCAATATGTACTTTTTATTTAATTTAATTTAATTTTATTTGCATTACTCTATTTTATTTTTCATTACAGCTTCATTGAGATATAATCAGCATGCAATAAATGGCATAATTTGATGGGTTTTGACATATTTGCACACCTGCACAACCATCATCGCAGTCGGGATGATGAACACACCTGTCACCCCCAGGGCTTCCGTCCGCACCTGCCGTGCAATCCACTTCTCTCTATTCTGCAGTCCCAGGCCCAGGGGAGGGCCTTGATTTTCAGTTGTTACAGATTAGTTTGCATTTCCCAGAATTTAATATAGTGCAGTCATACAGTATGTATTCTTTTGTGTCTGGCTTCTTTCACTAAGCATAATCATAACAGAATCATCCTGTCATTTGTATCTATAATTTGTCCTGTTTTGTTGCTGGCTTGTGTTCGTTGCGTCATATGGATACACCGCACTTCACCCACTCACCTGTCGCCAGACACTTGACTCGTTTCCAGTTCCTGGCTGACGAGGCCGCTGCGAAGATTCACGTACAAGTCGTTGTGTGAACGTAGGCTCTCATTTGTTTGAGGTACAGGCTTAGATGTGGAAGGGCCAGGTCCTATCATCGGTACGTGTTTAATTTTATAAGAAACTGCTTTTTTTAAATAAAGTGAGTGTGTCTTAATACATTCACCATCTGCAGACTTTGAGAATTCCAGTTACTTTGCCTCTTTACTGACACTTGATATGATCAGTCTCTTTAACTTTAGCCATTCTGGGGGTTTGTAGTGTTCTCTCATTGTGGTTTCTATTTGTATTTCCTTAATGACCAGCGAGGTCCAGCGTCTTTTCATGTGCTAACTTGCCATCTGCATCACTTCTTTGGTAAAGTATTTGTTCAGATCTTTTGCTCATTTTGTATTAGATTATCTTCTTACTGAGTGGTAAGCACTCTTTGTATTCTAGATACAAGCCCTTTGTTAGCTCTATGTTCTGCAAATATTTTCTGTCCAGCTGGGCTTGCATTTTGATTTCCATAGCTAAGTTTTAAATTGTCATGAAGTCCAATTTGTTGATTTTTTTGTCTTTTACAGTATATATATATATATATATATATATATATATATTGCTTTCTACTAAAGAAATCTTTACTAGACCACCCAAGGTCACTAAGATGTTTTCTAATGTTTTTGTGTAGAAATTTAAATATTTATTGAGTTGTTTTCATATCTGGAAACAAATGGCCTGTCCGAGAGGGGCTGTCGGGCATTGGTGTGGGTGCTGCCCCATCCGGGGCTGACTCCAGGAAAGGACCCGCCTCTCTCATAAAACAGAAAATCTGGGTGTTGTCCCAAGATTCTGTTTTATTTTTCTTCATTGAGATCGGATGACAGCAAAAACCCTTGATGATGAACTGAAGAAATTCTAGTCGATGCTACAAAAATGTTAATTTTATTAAATAAAGTTCATTCAAGATCGTTTAAATTATATGACAGCCTGGGGTGAGGAAGAATTACTTTTTTCTTGGAACACTCATTCTGGGCCTGCAGCTGCCATGTGGAGAAGCCCTGGCAGCCACGTGGGGAGGCGACCTGGACAGGGTGGGCCAGCTTTCCGGTCCTCCTGCTGCCGGACGGTGAGTGAGGACAGTCTGCATGTTCCAGCCCCGCCGCCACCCCACGGAAGCCACATGAGAGACCTCGGATGAGGCCAGAGGAAGTGATCCATCTGTCAATCCCCAGAATTGTCAGAGATTATAAAACACACGGCTGTCGTGTTAGCTGTGAAATTGTGGGATGGTTTAATGCCCAGGTAAAGATAAGTGAGCGCTCTAGTATGAAAGTTCCCTCCGAAGCTCCCAGCGTTACGAAAATCACCGTCTTGTCCAGTGTGACGCCTGCTCTCTTGTAGCCTTTGTAACGGTGCTCTCACTGCTGAAGAAGAGGAGAAACTCATCCTCCGCCTCCCGCTCTGGCCCTGCGGCCCGTCTGCAGCCTCCGCCGGTCCGGCCAGGCGCCCCTCTGCCACGTGTGGAGCAGGGCCCCGTGGGCCAGGGGCGCAGACTCACATTCCCCTCCGCACTGCTGCCTTGGAACCGCTTTGGCTCATCCCCCATCACCCCTGGCTGCCTTTTGTCTAGAAAGTTCCCTGACTCTCAGGTTTATCTCGAGACTTGTGGAAATGCAGGTTCCGAGGCCATGACAATGCAGATTCTGCTTCAGTAGGTCTGGGGTTTGACTCAGAAGGAGGGACACTATTATGGAGCACATGGTTGTGACATCGGTAGGACATCGGGGGACCACGATCTGAGGAACTCCACCCTGAGCTCACAGGACTCTCCCCGTGGACGAGGGGCATTTCTGTGTCGAGTTGTCCTTGATGAGTGAGGTGCGAATGTGTGTGAGCATGTGTGTGTGAGTGCGCGGTGAGTGTGAGCATGTGTATAAGGGTGTGTCAGCCTGTGGGTGCATACGAGTGAACATCTGTGGACGTGCGTGAACATATGTGTGGACACATGACTGAGTGTGTGAGAGTGAACGTGTGTGTGAACACACACGACTGTGAGCATGTGCTGGTGGGGTCTTGGACCTGGGGTAGGACAGGGTCGGGTGGCAGTGGGAGGCTGCCCTGGGGCGAGGAGCTGGGCTTTGGTGTGGGACACAGTGAACCGGATGGTGGCGGTTGCTGGCGCTGGCGACAGGCTGGCGCCCGGCAGCGCCCGGCAGCTGCTGTGCTTTTCTTACAAACACGTGCGCCTGCGCCCTGGCGAGCCCAGCAGCCACACGTTAGAAACAGGTGCTCCGTGTGGGTAACGGAACAAGGGCAAAGCAAACCATCTGGGCCTGGCGCTGGAGCTCGGCCGTGGGTGGGGGCTCCCGCCGCCTTCAGTACCGCCCCTGCCCCGCCTTAAGTGAACTCCTGGCACTTGAGCTGGGATTTAGCTGTGCTCTGTGGTTTTCAAAAGTTCTCTACTGCCGTTTGGCAAGTCAAAGCCACAATAGTTGTAAAAATAACACTTGCTAGCCTTTGCTGAGCAGAGCTCCCCGGTCCAGACACCGCAGTAAGTTCTCTCGGGGCATTGGCTCATTTAATTTTAACTTGGAGGATCACAGACATCTTTTGGAAATCCGATCTGGTAATGAACATTTGAAACAAAGTGTAGATACCCCTGCTTAAAAGAATAATGTTAAATAAAAGTACTAACACACAGGAAAATGCAAAACCAGAAGTGTGCACCGCAGTGAGTTAGCATGGTAGCACAGACGAGCACGACACCTGTGTGACCAGCTGCCGGGGGACGACACGGAGCTTTGCCAGCTCCCCAGGGTCCCCACGGCCGACCTGCCCGCCACAACCCCTGCCTCCTAATGCAGCTGCCATCCCGCCCTCCAGCCCAGGGGTTCGCTTTGCTGTTTGGAAACCCTCTGCGAGTTGAACCACACGGTATGTGTGCCAGGCTCTGTCCCTTGACACGTACCCATGAAGTTCATCCATGTCCCGGCCCAGGGCAGTGTCATGGGTCTTCTGCATTTTCTTTGCTATAGAGTGTTGCACTGTGGGATTGCACCACATTTTATTTATTCATTCTGTTGGAAGTTTTTTGTTTGTTTGGATTTTTATAAGTAATGCTTAGGTAGCTCCACTTTTTATTGTTTGGCTTAAGAAAATACTATCTGTGCATATTGAATGCACAGTACAGGTGGCTGAATAGGTTGCTGTGATGGCCAATTAATGCGTATCTGCTGTGTTATCCGCACTTCAGTCCGGCCTTCAGAAACCAGGGCTCATTCCAGGTGGTTTGCAAGGGGTCCAGCCACCTTATGGGGGTGGTGACGTGGAAAGAGCCATGGAGTTATCTAGTCAAAAACTTGCCTTCACCAAGCCTCTGTTTCCTCATCTGTTCAATGGGAAGACTGACAGCCACCTTTACAGAGCTACTGTGGAGGCTTAAAGAAAGTGTATATGTCGCCCTGGCTGGCGTAGCTCAGTGGATTGAGCACGGGCTGTGAACCAAAGGGTCACAGGTTCGATTCCCAGTCAGGGCACATGCCTGGGTTGCAGGCCAGGCCCCTAGTGGGGGCCACGTGAGAGGCAACCACACATTGATGTTTCCCCCCCTCTCTTTCTCCCTCCTTTCCCCTCTCTAAAAATAAATAAATAAAATCTTAAAGGAAAAAAAAAAAAAAAGAAAGTGTATGTGAAGCACTAGGCATTTCATGATAACAGCTACATTGATCGAATGTTCACTGTATATGCAGCGTAAAAAGTGCTTTACATATTTTAACTCAATCATCTCAAAACCCTTGGAGGGAGTGGCATCATTCTCGTCAGTTTACAGATGAGGAAACCAAGGCACAGGGGGTTGGGGACTTTGCCTAAGGCTACACTGACCCAGCCTTGAGCAGCAGAACTGGGACATGCACCATGACCTTGACCTCTGCAGGCCACACTGCTCAGGAGCTGTTGCGGCCATCCTGGGGACTCAGTTCAGAAGCCTCCATAGAGCAGGTTAGCACAAGTCACACACACCTGGCTCATCTTCCACGTTACTTAGGGCCAAATCCCGGCTTCAGGCAGTAAAGTCGGAGCCAAACACAGCGTCCTTTGAAGTCCAAACTCTGTTCTCCTGGCTCTGCCGATGGGGCCCTGGGGAAAATGAATTCTTGCCTCCCTGTCTCAACAGCACAGAAGCAACTGCTCCGAACAGCGGCAGCTTGTCTGTGGGGGAAGCTCGGGGAATACTGAATCGGAAAACTCAATTTCGAATGTCCTGACAATGAAATGAATGTGCCTCATTTATTTAACGAATGTTTGTTGAGCGGCTACTCTGTGCCCATGTGGAGAACTAACTCTAAACAAGACAGTCGACACCCTTGCCCTGCTGGAGCCTGTGTTCTTGAGTTGGGAGGCACAAAAACAACAAGCGAAAGATACTTTCAGAGAATGACAAGTGCCTTGAAGAAATAAAATGGAGTTAGTGATTGAGGCTGGCTGGTGGGGAGAGGCTACTTTAGAGAGGGTGGCCGGGGAGGAACTGACACGTGAGCTGAGGCTGGGCTAACGGAGGCTGGCCATGTGCACATCTGGGGGCCAGCCTCCCAGGGAGAGGGCGCGGCAAGTCCAAAGGCTCTAAGGCAGGAACAGGTGTGGTGAATTCAAAGAGCATCCAACGGGGCCCATGGGGTGGGATTGTGCTAAGCAAGGTCAAGGAGATGAGGTCAAATAGCAGGGAGGGGCCCAACCACATACACATACACAGGCTTTCCAATCCATATAAGGTAGGAACTGCTGGCCACCTGTCACCCCCAGTACCTGCTCTATCCTTCTTCCATAGTAATGAAGCTTTTAACTGGGCACATAGTAACACTGTGTCTTCTAGCCTCTCTTGCAGTTAGGAAGTCATGTGACTAATTTCTGCCAACGAAGCGTTAGCAAAATTATCTTCTTTACAAGATAGCCAGTGTGTGCTCTTTGCCTCGTCTTTTCCATACCTCCTTCCATCCTGCTGCTTGGACCTCTGATGCAACAGCTAGGACTGCGGCTGCCGCTCGATGCGGCATAAAGAGAGAGACCGCCCTCGGGGACAGTGGAGCAATGACACAGAAGGGACCTGTGTCACCAGGGACTTCACGAGAAGGGTCCCGTCAGCAAGTCTTTGACTGCCTCCCTCTCTTCTCTACAGGAGGAAGAAATGAACAAAATATTTTTTTGTTGTTTAAGCCACAGATATTTTGGGTCTTTGTTATCCCTGAACTGAACGAAAGCTTCCTTTGCTATTAATACCCACAATAAAGATTGTGGATACTTCTCACTTTTTGGCTTGAGTGATTAAATAGATCTAATCACTCAAGGATGGTGAAGACTAGGGGAAAACCAAAAAAAAAAAAATTGGGTTGCAAATCAAAAGTTCTTTTTTAGTTATATCTAAACTGAAATGCCTGTTATATACCCAAGCAGCACTATCGACAAGCAGGTAGCTAGATATCTGAGTTTGGAGCTTGGGGGCGGAGCTGATAAATTTGGCCGCTGTCACGGTGAGGTCGGTGAGGTCGTGACTTCTCCAGAGCCACCTGGAGAGTCCTCAGCAGCACTTGGTCTTCCGAGTGGACAGTGACCTGCTGTTGCTTTTACAGGTAAGCTGTACTTTATATCATACATTTTTAGGCAAAAATTGAATTTTGGTCCGTCACATTCCAGTGTCCATGTAGTGGAGAAACGTGCCACTAAAAAAATCCCTTTGTGAATGATTTCAGGAAGGCCAAGTTTCTTTCTGTCACATTTTATTCTTCTTACCTGTTCGTGTTTGTTCAAAGTTTGGGTTTTCTGCAAGCATTTCCCCCTTGCACTTTCTTCCCTAAAATACAAAATAAGAATGTAAAGTCTTTTAAAAAACAGAAAACAAAAATGAGAGTGTGAAAGAGGGACTCACACACTCAGAGAAACTCGGGGTAGAGCATTGGCAGGGAACCTCTAGGCCAAACACCTGCCTCGGGCGAGTTTCATAGGAAAGACCACGGCCCCCCAGAGCGGGCGGGGACTGCTGAGCCCTCCGGGGCTCATGTTTCCCGGGCATCAATTTATGGCATGGCCCTGCATTTCAGGGAGTTTTTTCCTACTTACAAAACTGTGAACACTCAAGGAATTTGCTTTTAACCCACCTTGTTACAAACAGGCAAGCACAAACTTTACTCTCCGTGGTCGAGCCCCAACTGTGAATTTTTAATGAATCTGTCTATAAAAATAATTTCTCTGTGAGGATTCTGGGGTTTTAGTAAGGGTAGCGAATAACAAAGGAAAGCTTAATTAAAAAATTCCTAAATTTACCGAGGAATGCCGCATGGGCGCTATGAACTGAATGTTTGCGTCCATTCAGAATTCATTAGTTGACACCCTAATCCCCACTGTGATGGTATTTGAAGGTGGGGCCTTTGGGATGTAATTAGGCCATGAGGGTGGAGTGTCACGAAGGGATTAGTGCCCTTACAAGAAGAAACAGGACAGAGCTTGGCCCCCACCCCATCAGGGTCCGCCATGCAAGGATACGAGGAGAAGGTGGCTGTCCGCAGCCGGAAGTGGCCTCTGGTGGCCTTGCGGTCAGCCTCCAGAATGGGGAGAAATGAATGCGCGTGGCTGACACCCCACAGTGTCAGCAAGTTGCACCAAGATAATGTGCTTAGCACACACTTGTCTGTGCCGAGGCACACACGCTTATTCATACGTGACCATGCAAATTTAATGAGCCATGGCCAAGCATTTAGATATTATCACTCCAACTCTTATTTGGCAAATAAGGAAACTGAAGCCACTGAACATATACATATATTAAATAAACATACGTACATGTATATATTTTTTGGAGTCGTAGGAACTGCACTGATGAGGGCGGGGGCAGGCAGATCGTCCGCTGATGGCTGCGTCATTCACTGAGTGGGTGGGAGAGAGGAGACACACAGCAAGGGTGAGAGAGGGGGCTGTTTCCGATAATAACAGCAGGGGGCTTGGGTGCACCCAAGTGTACAAAGGAAACGTAATGTGGGTAAAAAGGGGCAAAATCAAATTTTAGACCAAAAAATAACTTATATAAGCTGTTCAACTGACAGATCCCTCAAAGGTGAATGCTCGGGCTTGCAGATTCCACCTCATACCTGCTTCTCTGTAGACCCTGGCTGGGTGTTTGGGGGCGCCGCTCAAGTGACACCTTGGAGGCAGGGGAAATGGGCCTGGGTCATGGGTCCCCAAGATAGCCCCAACTTTGAAGAGTCGCTGGGAGGATTCACAAGGCTCAGCACATAATCATACTACTGGCTGTGACTTATCACAGTGAATGGGTGCAAAGCCCAAGCAGCAAAGGGGAAGGTCCCCTGGGACGAAGACCAGGGGAAGCTTCTCCCCGCCAGTCACACGGGATGCGCTTAACTCACTTACTAATGGGTTGTGACAACCCATGTGAAATGCTTTCTATCAGGGATGCTCCTCTGAGCCCCGGACTCCAGGGGTTTTACTGGGGGTCAGTCATGCAGGCACCTTTGCCCAGCATACACCCAAATTCCAGGCTTCCGGGGGGAGGCAGGTGTCCACTGCAAACCACGTTGTTTGTACAGAGTTTCGGCACAGTGAGCCGATCCTGTTAGTTCTGGGCACGGTGAGACTCCTCCTCAGGTCCAAGTTCCCCGAAGCCAGTCAAGGACTACCCTTGCAGTCTCAAGCTGGCTAGGTCGACTCTTTTCTGAGTGGCGCTTCAGATCTACCTGCATCTCCTCCATCCCTGGATCGGTGGCCACTGACTCACAGCAGGTTCTAGGTTCTGCTGGAGGCCATTCGCCTTCAAAAGCCATGTGTATCTTCAGCCACAGGAAGAGAGGAGTGGGGTGGCAGCCCATCTAGCCAGCCGGACACACCCTCCGAGCAATGCTACCACCCTGGGCTGCATGTGGCCACATGGGGACTTCTTTCCAGGGAGGTGGGCAGGTGGTACGAGACCCCGGCATTTGGAATGACCCCCTCTGCCTGGTTGTCACTTCTCCTTCCCATGGTCCACTGAGGTGGGGACAGGCAGCACCCACGCCTTCCAAGCCACACTGTCGTGTTTCAGGTAAGCTGCCATCTGGGTAGCCAGGCCTGGCCGCTCTTAATGTACCTGTGGGAGCTAAAGAAATATAGAAAGTTCTTTTCTCTTTTGGAAAAATCCAGGCTTCCGATGCTAAGCAAGATTCAAAGCTGACGAATGACCTTTTTGCTCTAGATGGGACCTTTCCTTTCATGGGGAGAGCCCCGTGCCTATGCTTGGCCTGGATGGCTGCAAAGGTGGATGACGTTTAATAGTTCCACATTTCATTCCCAAAGTGGTCATTTTCATTTGTATGATGCTTTGCATGTAAATGTGCTTTTATGAATACAGGGTGGGGCAAAAGTGGGTTTACAGTTGTTCATGTGGAAAGTAATACAATAATTGATACATAATAATACAAGGATAAACTCTGCATTTTGCATATTCATAACGGGAAACCTACTTTTACCCCAAGGTGAATTAAGCCACAATAGCTCAGTGATTGAGTTACACGTGTCCATTTTGTGGATAAAGAAACTGAGACGAGCCCTGGCTGGTGTAGCTCAGTGGATTGAGCGCGGGCCTGTGAACCAGAGGATCGAGGTTCGATTCCCAGTCAGGGCACATGCCTGGGTTGCAGGCCAGTTCCCGGCAGGGGACACACGAGAGGCAACCGTACATTGATATTTCTCTCCCTCTCCTTCTCTCCTACCCTTCCCCTCTAAAAGATAAATAAATAATAAATAAAATCTTTAAAAAAAAAAAAGAAACTGAGACGAAACAAAGGCTAGTTAATGGCAGAGTTTAGACTTGAACTTACATCTTTGGACTTGATGTCCATTGAACTTACTAGATGACATTCATCGCTGGCAACAATAGATCTCTACTGACTTTTGTACTCTGTGGACAGGTGCAGATGTGGTAAAAATAATCTGTTCATCTGTTCCCATCCAGTGTGAGGAGCTGAATAATGGGCCCCCATAGATGTCCACATCCTAATCTGTGGAACCTGTAAATATGTAACCTTACATGGCAAAAGAACTTTACAAATGTGACTGAGTTAAGGATTTTGAGATGGGGGGATCATTATATCTGAGTGGATCTGATGTAATCACAAGGGTCCTTATAAGAGGAGAATAGGGGGCTCCAAGTCATAGGGAGAGACTGGAAGATGCTATTCTGTGGCTTTGAACACGGAGGACAGGAGGACAGGAGCACGGGCTAAGGAATGCAGGTGGCCTCCGGAAGTTAAAAAAGGCAAAGAAACAGATTCTTCCCAGAGGCTCCGGAAGTGACACTACCCTGCTGACCCCTTGATTTTAGCTCACTGAGACTGATTTGGGACTTCTGACCTCCAGAGCTATAAGATTATAAATTTACGTTGTTTTAAGCCACTAAGTATGTAGGAGTTTGAAACAGGGCAAGAAGACACTAATGCATCCAGTATCCCTTCTTAGTCAGAATCCAGAGTTGTCCTCTGGGGAGTTGCCTCCTGGGGAACAGCCCACCCCTGCTCTTGATCCTTGTGATGGGGGTGGGGCTGACCCCGCTTCTGGCTCCAGGGTAGAAGATGTTGTCCACGTCTGGCCAATGAGAAGACTGCATCCTCTCCCAGCGCCTGGCGAGGTCTGAGCAGGCTGGGCTCATCAGAATGAGGCAGCAGGCTCATGCTAGAGCTGTCAGGAAGGGGCATGCCCTTCCCGCCGTGGACGAGGAGCTGAAGAACCTGCGGCAGGTGGCGGCCACCTGGGAATGAAGACAGCGCAAAGGACAGCAGAGCAGAGGACTGGAATGAGACGTTGCCTTTAAGACACCTTGAATCCAGGCACGCCGAATGCCAGCTTTGCCCCTTGACGCTGCCAGTTATTGGAGCCAATCAAAGTCCCACTTTGTTCACACTGGTTGGAGTTGGATTTCAGAATCCAAATGTTCTTGACTTAATAGAGTCGCTTGGTTAGGAGTCAACTAAATGGTATTCTTTGATGATTGATTTTGTTGAAGTCTAACACTATTGAGCAGGATCTAGTACTACTCGAGAGGAGCCATGTTCTCGTCCAAACGGCACTGACCTTACCGTTAAAGCCAGGGGGAAAATAGGAGTCCCTGTCCCCTACAGAATGTTACAGCTGACAGTTACTGCTCGAGTCCTGTTACATGAGAGATCCTAACTGACATCTGCATATCGGCACATTGCTTTTCTCAGGCTTTATCTCATGTGGCTATTGAGACCCAGGAAAGGGGAATGATTTGTTTTAAGCCACATGATCAGCTGGTGGCTGAGCGGGGATCAGAACCCCCGCCTCTGACTCCTGGCACTGCGCTCTGTAACGCAGGCTGCCTGGCGCTCTGGAGAGAGCACTATCCCTCCCGTCCCGTGGCTCTGAAATTCACACCCTGCAGTGCGCAATTAGTCTTCGCTGCTCTCCCTCGCTAATCAGCATTCTTAATTTCATTTTTGCAGCCCTAGGATGATCATTATCATAACGAGATTACTTAACATCTTGAATATTAAAAATTTGACTCCACACAATAAGGTTTTGTGTTCCAAGATTATCGTTGTTTACCAGTACCCATCATTCAACCTGCTCTTTTTTTTTTTTTTTTTTTTTGGAGGAACATCCCTTGAGGGGCAAGACACCCCTTGCCAGAGTCTGTATTTGGAGGGATCTCCATTTGAGTTCCTGATATTGAGGGCACTGGTCTGACACAGCTGCGTGAACCATGTTCAGCTGACAATTCTAGATTCACCCCAGTGTCACGCAGGAAGAGGTCTTGGAGGTTACTTAGTCCAAGCTTTGCTTTTTCTAATTCCAATTTTTAAATATAATTTAAAGATGTCTTTTTTAAATTAAGACTTTATTTTTTAGAGCGATTTAAATTTCACAGCAAAATTGAGGGGAAGGTACAGAGATCTCCCTGTGTCCCCGCTCCCACACACACGTGCCCCCCATTATGAACAGACTCGCCCGAGTAGTCCATTCATTAACAGCTGCTGAGGCTGCACCGACCCTTCATCATCACCCGAAGTCCATAGCTGGCAATAGGGTTCACTCCTGGTGCTGTGCATTCTATGGGTCTGGACAAATGTATAATGGCAGTTACCCGCCATTATGGTATCATACAGAGGATTTTCACTGCCCTAAAAATCCTCTGTGCTCTGCTGATGCATCCATTCCCCCCTCCCTCAGTCCCTGGTGACCACTGATCTTTTTACTGTCTCTACAGTTCTGCCTTTTCCAGAATGTCACACCACTGGAATTGTACAGCGTGCAGCCTTTTCAGAACGGCTTCTTTCACTTAGAAATATGCATCCATCCTTGTGTTTTCCAGTAGGAAAATTGGGAATTGGAATGTCAAGATGTTTGGAGATTTAGCCCTGGCTGGTGTGGCTCAGTGGATTGAGCACCAGCCTGTGCACCAGAAAGTCTCTGGTTCAATTCCCAGTCAGGGCACATGCCTGGGTTGTGCGAGAGCCCGCCCATTGATAGATCTCGCATATATCAGTGTTTCTCTCCCTCTCCCCCTCCTTCCCCACCTCTCTAAAATAAAGAGATAAAGCCTTTAAAAACAAGTTCAGAGATATGGTATGTCAAGATGTTAAAAGATTTGGAATGTCAGAGTTCTTGGTTAAAGGCTACTATTCTGCTTCTTATGAAGAACATTAATATTTTAAAGAATGTTAGGTAGCTCACAGAGATTCCAGGAGGGTCAGAGGAGTAGGTATGTGCCTACTCCAGGAGGCTGCTCCAGCACAGACATCACTGTTAAGCCATCTGTAGGAGGTTGGCTGGCGGCTGCCAAAAAGATATGACCACATCCTAATGAAGGGAAACTGGGAACGTGACCTTGTTTGGAAACAGGGTCTTTGCAGGTGTAATTAAGGTAAGGATCTGGAGATGAGATAATTTCGGATTCTCTGGGTGGACCCTAAATTTAAAACATAGGTGTCTTTATAAGAGAGAAAAAATAAAACCCAGATACAGAGAAGACCTAGTGAAGATTGAGGCAGAGATTAGAGCGAGGTAACCACTAGCCAAAGGACACCTGGATTCAACAGAAGACAGAGGAGGAAAAGATTCTCCTCTAGAGTGCTCAGAAGGAGCGCTGCCATGCTGGCATCTGGATTTTGGACTACTCGTGAACAGAACTGTGAGAGAATAAATTTCTAGAGTTTTAAGCTATCAGGTTTGTGGTAATTTGCCAGGGCAGACACAGGAACTAAATACACTGCCAGTTGACAGATGGATGAACTTGGGATTGGATCCTGTAAACTCCTGGCAGCTGCTCCAAAGAGCCATGCCCCTCTGTCGCCACCTGGGCCACACATGTCTGATTGGCAGAGCCTAGGTCACAGGTTGCACCCTAGCTGCAAGAGATGCTAGGAGAGCATGTTCTGGCTTTTATTTTGAGTGGGAGGGACTTGTAGTAAGGCATGCTAAAAGATGCTGGATAGCTCTAAACATGACAAGCATCCTCTAAAAAGTGATTTATCCAAAGTCCCTACATTAGTGTGTTCAGGCCTGCTACAACAAATAGCACAGACTGAGTAGCTTAAACAATACACATTTGTTTTCTCACAGTTCTGGAGGCTGAGAGTCCAAGATCAAGGTGCTGGCAAGGTTGGTTTCTGGGAAAGCTCTCTCCTCAGGTTATAGATGTCTTCCTCCTCGTTGGGCCCCACATGGCCTGTCTTCTGTGTGTCTGCAGAGAGATCGAGCTCTGGTGTTTGTTCCTCTTATAAGGGCACCAGTCCAATTGGATTGGGGCCTGACTGACCCTTATGACCCCATTTACCTTAATTAACTCCTTAAAGGCTCTCTCTCCAAATACAGTCAGCCACATTGGAGGTTGGGTTTCAACATATAGATTTGGGGGGAACACAATGTAGTTCATAATAGTCGCACAGTTATTTAAAGATGTGTTTAGATTTGAGTACAGGCGTCCTGGCTCCCAATCCAGCTCCTAGCTCAGCTCCCATTAAATTTGGGCATGCGGGTCCCAATGTGAAAAACAAAGGTCCATGTTAGCTCACTGCCTGGCAGGCAGGGCACATAGAAGGGGAGGAAATCAGTTGAACTCTTTTAGGTATATTGGTGGCCCAGCTGCAGGCTCTGCTCCTCCACCTATACCTTGTAACCTGTGCATTCAAGGTTCTTAGGGGCAAGCAGCAGAAACCAACCATGATTTAGGCAGAAAGGGGATTTATTGAAAGAACAAAGGGAATTTATTGAAAGGACTCAAAGAAAAGCTGGGAGGGCTGATAAACAGCTAAAACATAAGGGAGGCTGACTGTAGTCAAAAATCACATCACGCAACCCACTCAGGCCACCACTGCCAGGGACACTGCATTTTTGCAGCTGCCACTACGAAGTCGGATTCTCTGCTATTTCTGCGTCTTTGCACCAGCAGCTCCTTACTCAATACATTGCAGCGGGGCCTCTGATGGGTCCAACTTCCATGTGCGTCCTCTCCTAACGACTCTAAAACTATGCACGATCCTTCCCACTTCACAGACAGAGAGGTTGAGGCCTAAAGATGTTCCATGACCCTCGAAAGGCAGTTAGGCCGGCCTGACTCTGCCACCCATTCTCCCAGGAGCCATATTTGGTCCTTAGCCCCGTTGCTGGGATAAAGAACACAGGGCTGTTCTGATTGCTTCTACCAAGGATGTGGGGCTGTCTGTCCCCTCCTCACTCTGCCCTTCCCAGCATCAAGGAATATGTTTCATTTAACACAAACCTTTGCTCATCTGATAGACCAAAATGGTGGCCTCTGGTTTCCTTCCCTTTAACTACAAGGTTGAACATTTCTCCATATTCTGTCATCAAGTTATGTTCACTTGGTGCATGTGTGAAAGAGCCCACCCACGGTTTTTGTTCACGGGTCTACTGGGGGCTCGACGGCGTCATCTTAGTTGTTCACCTGCGCTCTTTATATAGCGCAAAGAAGCTTGAACTTCATCTTTCTTTTTCTCAATGAATATTTTCACCACATTTTTATTTGCTGTTCAACTTTGTTCACTTTCCTTTGACATGAAGGAGTTTCACATATTAGGAACAAATATTTATCAGGCTGCCCACATAACACAAGGGATTGTTTAAGGGCTGAATACTTAGATAATTCCCCCTTTCCACACCCTGCTAGGGCATAATACTTACCGGTCAGTAGGTTTATAGTGAGTCCTTTCACCTGGAGAGACAGGGGCATAAACAACTCTAAGAGGCATGGTTTTTCCGCTACACCCTAGCATAGGGGGAAAAAAAAAGACAAGGGTGAACACTGTACCAGTCACAGACTCATCTTATCCTCCCTCCCATCTAAACAACTATTTGTAGGGAGAGAAGAGATCAGAGAGAACGCCGAAGACCATGGCTTAAAACTCACCGGGATTTGACCCGCAGGAAGGAAAGGCCCAGAAAGCGAGCAGGGCTGTAAGTGCAAAGACAAGTACCCAGGTGAGGGGTAGAAAAGCTCACCTTTAGCCCTTCATTGCCCACCTGCCAACTTCCCTGCGCTTAGATAATCTCTGCCCCCAAGATCCTTTAAGCTTGATCTTGATGAGATATGATTTTGGTGAGAAGTCTAGAGGAGACGCTGTTAGATATCTGTGGAACAGGTGGACATGGTCCAGCTCCGAAGCCTGGGTCTTGGTGCCACACGACCTTGATTCACATCCCGCCTGCCACCCACACTTAACAGCTGAGCAAAAGTGAGTGAGTCCCTTCATCTTTCTGAGGCTCAATTTTGTCATCTGTGGAAAGGGAGACTCATGCCGTCCTTGTGTGACTGATGTGAGGCTTAGCAGTGGGGCATGGAACAGAATCTGACACACAGTAGGCATGCAGCTGGAGCCCATTCTAAAGTGTCAGGAAATGAACCGGCAGGTACTTGTGAGTCACTTGCTGTGTGCTTTTGCCTCAGGTCTGTGGCCACAGGTCCCTACAGTCAACCTCCATGAGCTTCAACTCAGTGTGGCCCCGGGAGACAGGGCGCGCGCAGCCCGGCACAGGACTCCACAGCTGCGCGCGGCCGCGCAGAAGTGCCGGATTACAGAGGAGGGGCTTCATTCTCAGAAGCAGGAACATATTTCTGTTGGCTGAGATGATTAGGGAAAGCTTCAGGGAAGAAGTAGGGGCTGGAATTGGGTTTTGACTGTTTAAGAAACTTATTCTTCTCCACCGTGGTGATGCAGGTTATATACCTGTATACAGTTGCCAAAACTCAGCAAGCTATACTTAGAGTGAGTAGATTGTATTTATGTGTAGGCAATATTGCACTTAAATAAAACTGGGAGAAAAGAATCAGAAACGAATTCAGACTTTCTTGGCCTCTCCGGATGCCTTTTGGCTTTGGTGTGATTTCTATGTTGATTACACATCGGAGGGGTGTATCATGAGGTTTGCAGTTAGAGAGTTCCAGCATCTGAGTCTAGACCTGGCCTGGAAGCATCCGAGGCCCCTCTGATCATGCATTGTTCACATCGGTCACCTCCAGGGCACTGCCGGCTTTGTCCTCCGAGCTCCCTCAGGTGGGCAGCTCTGGGACTTTCATGCCACGCGTGGGGCGCCGGGATCCTGGCGCAGGGCCCACATGCCGGGCTCCAGCCTCTCCTCCTCACTGCAGAGACCCTCTGCCTCCCAGGCACGGAGTGGGAGGGCATGCACCCCACCCTTCAGAAATCTGCCCGAGGCTCCCCTTCTCCCCAGCATTCTCTTTTCTACAGTTTTACATTTTTCTCCAAGGAAGTCTTTGTCAAATTCATCAGACAAGGTAGCAGGAAGCTTGCCTGAACTGGCACGGGAGTGGAGAAGTAAAAAAATACGGGAGAATAAACACCAGTCTTTCAACAAATTGCTGCTCCATCAATGTCAAAGTGTGCTGAAGAAACCCTAATGTTTGTAACAAGGAGCAGCAAGAGGCAGGTGGCCTGGAAGGCCAACGGGTCACAGAGGCTTTTGGAGGGGTTGGCAGGGCCCAAGGAATGAGTCACTGAGTGCCACATCATCCCCTCCAGTTTGCCGTCTGGCTTGTCCGTGGTGGCAGCTGCGGCTGCCTTCATTTCATAGGTGGAGAAAGGAGGGCTCAGACAAGTGAAGTGACCTGCCTCTGGTCACACAGGTCCTGCAGGTCTGTCTGAGGCCTCAGCCTGACTAATAGTCTGGGAAGGAGAAGAAAAGGGACCCTGGAGCCACTGCCCCTCGCTGCCTGGCTGCGGGCTTTGTGACTTTGTGACCTCGGATCTGGCAGCAGCACTGTGTGACCCTGGGTGTGTTATCTACCCTTCTCTGCGTGAGATTCCTCCTCTGTGAGAGGATAACACTGGCCCCCTCCTGGAGGGTTTGGTCGGGGAAATGAATAAAGAGCACGAGTGGGCCTGGAGAGAGCTGTGTGGGTGGTGGCTCCCACTGGGACCACGTCCTAGTGGGGGAACTTAGGGGGCAGGGGGACAGCGGTCGTGGCATTGCAGCTGGAGAGCTTCCGTGTGCTGTGGATGGCAGTTTGGGAGTTGCCCAGCGGCCCCCAATGAAGAAATACTTAAGAGGGATGAGCAGCCCGGAGAGAGGAGCCCTGGGAGGGTGATCGAGGCCACCTAGGTGGCAGGCGGAGTGCGCATGGGCAGGTCCAGGCCCCATGGAATCTCTGGGCCTGAACTGGGCAGAGGGGCAAAGGCAGGGACAGATAGTGAAGCAGAGTAACAGTGGGTGCTTTTCTCCTCCTCCCACTCCTCTCTCCCTTTTCTCTCATTTACTCTTTTAATTTTCTGTATGTGTATGTATGTATGTGTGTATGTATGTATATATGTATGTATGTATTTAAGAGAGAGAGAAACTTCATTGGTTGATTCTTGTATGTGCCCTGACCGGGAATTGAACCTGCGACCTTGGCTTATCGGGACAATGCTCTAACCAACTGAGTTCCCCGGTCAGGGCCCATCCTCTCTTCTTTCTTCCTTCTCTTTCTCTGTCCCTTCTTCCATCCATTTCTCTCTTCCCCTCCTTGTTCTGAAAAGTCCGGAAAGAGAAGCCTGCTCTCAGAGCTGTCATGAGTAAGCCACTTGTGTACCTGCGGTTTACCTACCTGTAGAAAATTTGTGCCCTAACATCTCCACATGCTGTGGACAAATGGTTTTTAATTCAACTGCACAAATATTTACTGTGCTCTGGTTAACTGAGCGTACTTTGTGCGGGAGGTGACAGAGAGATGCAAATAAATGGGCAAAGCCAGTCCTCGGAGGAGCCAGTCTGGGGCCGCTGGCTGGTGCTGGCAGGACATATGCCCCCCTTCCCCAAGGATGCTAAGGAGCTCTCTGTCTACCAGTGCCCCGGGCCCACTCCTCTCCCCCACAAAGTGCAGAAAGGGCCATGGCTGCCAGCCCTGCAAGATCTCAACAAGACAGCGCATTGAAGGCGTCATCTGCAGGAGCGAGGAAGCACTCAGCCTGCAGGTACTGGAGGACTTGTTGAGTGTCTGTCTGTCCCCTGTTGATGGCACACACAAGCAGGAAGCTAGATTTTGCATCCATTTCTTCCTGTCCTATAATTACCCGAGATCAACATAAATAGGTCTTTTCCCTCAACATGTTTTTCAGGGCCACACTGCATTCTGAAATAAACAGGCCCCAGTTGCATTTGCATTTGGAGAGTAAGGTTCATGGATCAACCAAGGTATGTTTGATTTGGAGAGTAAGGTGCATGGATCAACCAAGGTATGGCCAAGTCCCACAGGGGGCATGGTGCCGATTTGTGGCAGCTCTTGGAGTGAAACAGAATTTAGACAAATGAGGGAAAATAAGATCTGAAAAGGGGGTAGAGAGTTGCAGCCAGCAAGAATGTACCCGACATAGTTTAGGCCCTCGGATGTCCCGGCCTGGGTGTGGGGTGGAGTGGAGCAGTATGTGAGTAGTTCTGGCTGGTAAATGATGAACTGAGTGACACGTGCTTCCTCTGGGCTGGATGGCTGAATTGTACATGTACTGCCCATCTGCTGACCCACAGCAGGCGTGGTGGAGCAAGACATGAGCCCTGGTTGCTTTAAGCCACTGAAGTTAGGGCTTGTTTGTTACTGCAGCATAGCCAGCCTGTCCTGACTGGTGTATCAGGAAAACAAAAAGCTTGATTTGAGAGGCAGACTTCCATTTCTCTCTCTTCAAAGTTCAAAATCCAAGTCTCTTTTCTCCGCAGTTTTATCAGTCAACACTGTCCTTTATCTGATCAACATTTAACGTGTAGTGTGCATAAAAGATATAGCAAAGTTTTGTTGGGATAGCAATGGAAAGAAAGCAGTGACTCTGTTTTTCTCTCACCTGTAATGTATATAGAACAACGGAATCACAGACCATTACCCCTGACCATGACTATAGACTTTAGAGATGATCTAGTTTAACTTCCTAGCCCAAGAAGGCATCATCTCTCCAACTCTGACTTATTTGTATCTACTGGGTGCCAGTCACTATGCTGAGCATTAGAGAGAGACAGAGATGAATAAAATTCAGCCTGGTGGATACAGTGACCCAAGAAGAGTTTGGACCTAGTGCTGAGAACATAGAGGAGGGAAGAGGCAGCTTCAGGGGGGAATCAGGGCAGGCTTCTTGGAAGAGGTGGTAGTTTACCCATCAGAACCTTACCCCTCACTGTATGTTTGGGCCAATTCCTGATTGTGGGAATGCAAACATGGATGATGGGCATCACTCAGCATCCTTCTACATCATGTGGGCCAACTGAACCCCTCCATGACCCACCAGGACTTGGCATCTGACCTCTGCCTTGGCTCTGTGACTTCCAATACTGTCTTATGCATATCCAGGCCTTTGTATGGGGACAGTGTGGTCTCTGCCCTGGAAGGTGAGGGACCAGTCAGGTGAACAAGGAGCATATCTCCCTCCCTGTCCACCCTCTGTAATACCAGGAGTTCAGTGAGAACCTGGCATTCTAGGCAAAGTGCTCACCTAGCCATGTTCCCTGGGAGGAGCCCCTCCTTTGCCTAGGGTGTGGGGTGGGGTGTGTGCAGCTTCCATCCCTCATCTCCTGCAGGGGGAATCACTGGAGAAGGACTTTGCACTGGAGCTTATTCAGCCTGGTGGCCTTTAGCAAGCAACTCATTCACAAGTGAGCACAAATTAATACAGTTCCAAGCAGCTACATAAATATTGTGCTGTAATTGATTGTCTTCTGTAATCAAAGGCAAGGCTGCTGACTTCGTTGCTTTCCTCTACACTGTGGCTGCCGGAGGAGAACTTTGGGGGAAGGGAACTGAGGTTACAAGGTGGTTTCTGCTGCATCTTTCTGTTTGCCAGTTGTGTCTCTGATGTATTGACGGGATAAGGCCCATTACATTCGGACTCGATAACTATTTGTCAAATGCCTATTATGTGAGAGGCACTGAAAGACACATTATCCTATTTCATCACTAAGTTATAGTATTAACAATTTGATAATATGGCATAAAAGTTAGACAGTCTTGACAATAATATTTTTCCTGGTATACGTGGTTGTTAGAATTTAAATACTTCTTTAGCTTTTGAAAACACTGTGCTCATTTGTAAGGAATACAAAAGGATATGACAGTGGCTAACTCTGCTCACAGAAACCACGAAGGGCGGGAGGACCAGACGGTGGATTCTGGGTAGAACTAGGTAAGTGGACTGTAGTAACAGAGCTTCTCCAGCCAGCCCTGGGTTGGTGAGCCTGTGGTCCCCACATCATTTGCCTGCGTCCACTTATTGATTACTGAACAACCTAAATGCACGGAATTGGACATTTTATATCACTTCACACAGTACAAGAGAGCAGCATCTTTCCGTTTACCTTCTGAAGCTAAGGCAGGCGTGGTTTTTCCAGCAGTTCTTGGATTTGGATGAGAGTGACTTGGCGGGTACATCCGCTCACACTCACACGCACCCTGCTCAGGTTCCTGTGCACTTTGGAGAATCTGGAGGGAGCTCTACCCTTTGGGAAGCCAGAGTTTTAACGTTCACAAGCCCCCTTTGCTCTGTTGAAGGGGTGGGTGTCAGAGACTCTCCATAAACACTCAGGAAAGCCCAGCTGTCGCCTGACCCCTGCGGGCACTGCAGGTTCCCTAACATTAACCTGAAGTCAACCTCTTTAATCCCTTTCCAAAACGTCGCTCAAGCTGGGCTGTCCTTTAAAGGAAAACGAAAATCACCCGGTCCTGAGTGCTGGGGGAAGGGTACTTGTTCCCTGGGGGCTGGGGGCAACTTCCCGGCTACCACGTCTTGCCTAAGGATCTGAAATCACAGCGTATCACCAGACCCCTTCCCGCTCCGGGTGCCCTGCCGGCTCCCCCCCACTTTCTTCTACAAACGCCGGCACAAGTGGGTGGCAGCACCGAGGCGATTTTATTCGTATTTTTTTCCTCCGGGTTTTGTCATGGAAACGCTGACACAACCTCCAGACGGCGGCCCAGCCGGCCGGGGACTGAGGGCTTTTGGGACCCTGCGGGAGCGCGGAGCGCACTCTGCACTCCCCGGGAAACAGCTGGACGCGACCAAGTCCCGGGTAGGGGCGGGGGGAGCGCGACGCTCCGCCCAGACGCTCGGGTCCCTCCCTCCCCCAGTTCTCCGCAGGCGCCCTCCTCTCGCCGGGGGCTGCGAGTTGCATTTGGTAAAACCCAGCCCCGGAATATATAGATCATTGGAGCGCAATGAAGTAGGCTTCGGAGAGAAGGGAGGGGGCCGGTTCGACAGCCACATCGGCCAGCGCAGCGGCAGCACCACCATCAACGCTCGCACCCCAGCCGCCCAGCCCGCGAGGAGGCAGCGGCGGCCGCCGGCTGGCGCTGAGGCGGCGGCGGAGAAGCGAGGAGGACCAGCCGGAGGATCCGGAGCGCGCAGCCGGCGGGTCCACGCATCTTGGCACTTCCAGAGCAACTCCGGCGTCTTCCACACCCTTGCCCGGGGCTAGGGGCTCTGAGAGCCTCGGCAAAGCCAGCCGGATCCTCCTCCCGAGCCCTCTCAACCCTGCCCTGCGCCTCCCGGGCTCTGCTCCGCGCTGCGAGGTCCCCGCTCCTGCGCCCCGGGCGCGCCTCCCGGACACCCCGGTATCCGTAGGCAGGACAAAGCCATGAAGCCGGCGCTTCTGGAAGTGATGAGGATGAACAGAATTTGCCGGATGGTGCTGGCCACTTGCTTGGGATCCTTTATCCTGGTCATCTTCTATTTCCAAAGTATGTTGCACCCAGGTAGGGGGCGCGTTAGCGTGGTTTTGTTGGATATTTTCTTCTCTCTCGCGCTCTCGCTAGGTCGCTCCGCCTGGTTTCTGCCTCTTCCACCCTTTACCTCTTATTCCTCCGCCACCTCGGGGCTCCCTGTCGCCCGGTGTGCCCGGGTCACCGAGTCGGAAAGAGGAATGGGGAGGGTGGGAAGATGTGCTGGCTCCCTGCTCTGCTTCCTCCGGCTGCGGGCTGGAGGATGGGACCAGAGGGGCGGTAGGGTTATTTTCCCCCCTTCTTTTCTTTGTGTCTCTGGTCTGTCCTTCTGCGAGGTAGCTGGGAAAGGTAGAGGTAGTGGGAAGCTGCTGGGGTCGGGGGTTAGGTTCGAAGTGTATAGAACTCCCTCTCTTCTCTTGCCGGAGTCGGAGGATGAAAGAGGCGCCGGAGCCGACCGCCCAGCGCCCGGGCGCTCTGCCCCTTCCTGGTGGGGGTGCCAGGGGCGAAGGGTGCGCTCTCCGGCGTGGTCGAGAGTGCCTGCCGCGAGCTCTGGAGCCCCGGGCTAGGCTCCCACGTGTCCGGGGCTCGGGGCCGCGCTGAGCAGGTGTGGGGAGAGGTTCCGTGCCGAGCGCTGCCCGTCCACCGGGTCGGGGAAGGGACCTGGCGCTGGCAGTTTGCCCCCGGGTCCGGATCCGCAATGACCTTGCGGCTAGTGCTATTGGGCCTGCTCCCGCGCCCCCACCCCTTCACTCTAACCCCGATTCTGGGCTGGGGCCCCGGAGCTCCTGGGTCTCGCCTTGGCCACTGCAGTTTTGGAGGAAACTTCGGCGAGGACTTGGGCTGACCGTCAGGTTGCATTTCCCCCTGCTCCCCGGCCCCAAGCATCCGGAGTCCTTCGGGCCCTCTGGGAATAAGTCCCCTCCTCCTAGTCTCGGGTGGCTTAGACTCTTTCACATCTGAAATCTGGACTGGGCGAGAACCGAGGCTCGCCGCTTCCGTGGGGCGCGAGGGAAAGTTTGGGACCTGTGAAGGGACGGGCACCCTGGAGCGCGGCGGCCAGGGGTTTGCAGTTCGCCTCTAAAGCCCAACAGGTAGAAAGAACCTTCGGAGCAGGCTTACGGGGTAACGTGGTCTGCTTGCCCCGCCTTGGACCCCCCATCCCCCAACCCCGGTCCCCCAGCAAGCCTGGCCAGGCCACATTGACTCTGAAATCCTTTTTTTTTTTTTTTTACACTCAGGAGTTCTTTCTCAGCGTAGTCGCAGCAATAGTTTGCTTTTAGAATTTCAAGGAGGAGGGAGCTGGAAACAAGGTTCCTTCCAGGGGAACGGAATTGCTGTTCTTTTTCCCCCTGTCTTCTCCCTTCAGCGTGGGTCTGATACGTTCAGCAGACCCGCATTCATCTAGCCTGCGTTTGGGTCGATGGCCGAGGAATAAAGCCTTCCTTTCCATCAAATAGGCAGGCTGCCGGCCGCGGGATGCCTTGGCAGCGCGGGGACAGAACAGCCCCTCTGCTCCACTCCAGGAGCAGTTGTCAAGGCGGCCACCGCTGCCAAGGATATGGGCCGACACCACCACTTGCAACCTCAGGACATCGCAGCCAGCCTTGTAAAAAGATGGCTTTTGTTCGCCGTCGGGTATTTTTAGTTTCATGTCAGCAAACTACCGTGGGGTTTGTCACCTCATCCAAACTCGTGGTTGTGAAGCTTCTAAGGGAATTTAAAAATGGGCCTCGCTTGCCCTCAGCCAGGCAGTGGTTGCAGCGGGCGGGAGCAGACAGACAGTGGTATCCTGGACACCAGGCCAGACTCCACCCCAGAGGGCTCAGGACTGAGTGGTGCAGGGGTAACGACACTGAGGCTCAAACAGTTTAAACAAAGGACTGAATGCTTTGGTCTAGTCTCTGGAGATGTGTGTAGGCCACTTAAAGTTTTGCCTGGATCCAGCATGCCAGGTAGCTCTCTGCAGGAATGCCTGGAACGCAGAGAAACCTCCAGCAAGAATGCACGTGAACTTCTCTGTACCTGTTGGCTGTCCAGCAAGCACACTGTAATAACACCCTGCGACCCACGGTTTCCATGCACCCCGTGCCCTTCTCTTCCTGCGTGAGAATTAGGAAGTGACTTCCTAGACGGAGATCCTGAGAAGGAACTTCCAACTTGTAATGGGCACTTTGCTAAAATTTCCAGCTGTAGTTAAGAGTATTCGGTCAATGGGAAAGTGGGATTGGCCCTTTTCTCTCTGGGCTTTTGGGACCAGCAGGAGAATCTTTTGGGATCAGCAGGCGGTGCTGACAGGACCCTCTGCCCTTGGCCATGCCTCCCCTTCCTGGTTCCCTTTCCTCCCGAGAACTGGCATTTGTTTATTATTCGCCTCTCTGTGAGTGTGCTCCCCTGATATTTTTCCCCAGTCCATAGCAAATACTACTTTCAATACGTCTTATGGACTGTAGGGCTGTAGGTAGCTCTTGTGAAAGGTCCTTACGTTGAATTACATACGGCCCCACAAAAACTCCATGTCAATGGTTTATTATTACATGGAACATAAAAATATGCCTTGAAATCCATGTTGAACATTTTCCTTTTTTCCCCCACTTTTAAAACAAACAAGCAAACAAACAAACTACACCGTTGATGAAGGCTGATGCGAAGTCTTTTTCCTACAGCTTTGAATTTCTTTGAAAGTTCACTGATCTTGGCTTCTCTGAAGGATTTAGAGTAACTGAGAGCTGATCCTTTCCTCTGGCTCTTTCACTCTCGTCTCCCCGGATCGCCCTGGGAGAGGCAGAAGGCATAGATTGTGTTGCAAAAGCATTTGGAGCCCTCTGGCAGGAGTTCCGAGTAGCTGTATCTGAGACAGAAAAATCTGTTCCAAATGACATGGGTCCCTTGGTGGCTGGAGATGACCCAAGGCATGTGAGGCGGGAGAGAAAGGGTACAAGGAGAGAGCTAGGGGTGTATGTGTGTTTTGGGGGGACGTGTATCTCTTCCTCTGATTCTAAACTGGGGTCCTTTGTACTTTTCTAATTCATAAACTTGAGTCATTTGTACCCTTGAGTGTTCGATCTTTAATTTGGTTGGAAGGTTCAGCAGAAGTGCACCTCGTCAGTGAGGAAGGGACTTTTCTTTAGGTCTTTGACATTCTGAGTTAACTGGTGTTTGTTAAGAACGCCTTTTGGGGGTGGGGACCTGGTTTTAGGCCTCATTTGGAATCCTGATGTTTTGCACAATGCCCGGCACACAGTAGGTCCTCAATGAAATATTTGCTGGGTGAAGGCATGAAATGGCCAAACTCTAGAAGCCTGGCCTCTCTGATGCTCAGGAGGCTGTGACAAGCCTCAGCAAGCACACCTGGTCAGTAGGTGTCTGGTGGGGACACTTCCCTGCCTTTCCAGTTCCTGAGACATGAATTCTGTTTAAGTTCTTGAGGCACCAGGCAGGAGTATTCCCCATGGCCTCAATTTTTTTTTTAAATCCTCGCTTGAGGATATGTTTATTGATTTTAGAGAGAGAGGAAGGGGGAGAGAGAGAAACAGGCATGTGAGAGAGGAACATCGATTGGTTGCCACCTGTACGTGCCCCGAACCGTGATCCAACCTGCGACCTAGGCATGTGCCCAGACCGGGAATTGAACCCCCAACTTTTTGGTGTTGCGGGACAATGTTCCAACCAGCTGAGCCACCTGGCCAGGGTTCCCTGTAGGCTTTATTTGCTGCCAGGAGGTGTGAGACAGCTGAGGCACTGCTCAGTGTCCTGGGTACCTGGGAGGCCTGGCCTTGTAGCCCAGTGACCTGAACAAACACATCTGCAGGGCAGACGCCTTCTGTGGGTGGAAGTGCTCCTGCCGTCGTTGAGAATGGAACCGCGTGTTACAGTTTCTGCACACGCTTGGGCCCTCGGTGAATGCAGCCTGCGACGGTGCAACCCTACATTGAAGGGTCTGCACACCCGCCCCAGACAGCGGGGCTTTGATGGAGCTTTGCCGTGCCGGGCAGTTGGGGGGAGGCCCCCACGCTGCCTGTGTGCCCAGGGTAGACGGCTGCTCCGCACCTTCCTTTGGTGTTAACTCCGGAGGACTGTGCTTTGTTCGAAAGCCCCTGATCGCAGAAGCCTGCGGAGGAGAAAGCCTGGTGCCTTGTTCCCTTCCTCTCATTGCAATTTATTTTTCCTTTTACAATATGTTTACTCTCACTGTCGCCTGGGACTTCTTTGCTTTGGTTGACGGTATTGAAAGGTTATACCCTTTATTTAAAGACTTCCTGGGTTACCCCTTTGTAGTTTCGCTTGATTAGATTGAATGTAAAACACTTTCCATCACACTTTTAATCTAATTATAAACAATAAGTGCTCATTTTCGTAAATTTGGTAAGTGCAGAAGAGAAATAATCCTTCCTTATTCCACCACCCAGAAGCAACTGGTCCTTTTTCTGTATGTTGTAGAATCTATATGTATTGATATCACACCGTGCATTTTGTACCCCATGCGATAATGTGTATTGTAGACAAATACATCATTATGGTGACTGTTCAGCTTACAGACAGAAAATCTAACCACAGCCTTTCCAATTCAGGCCTGCCTGTGCCGTTGCTCGCCTGCCCTCCTGCTCCTGCCCTTGCGGGCCAGTGTACCTTATTTCTTCTGCTACACACATTTAATTTTAAATTAAAGAATCTTTCGATTATTCGCAAAATGACCTTTGGGGTCGTAGGGGCTGTTCCAATGTTACCTCTCTGCTACTTCCTTTGCAAAGCTGTCGGGACGGTCTCAAAGATGAGACCGTTATGCATCCTGGACAGGCGTTAAATAACTGAAGGACAAGCCATTTCCTTCAGTTGTGGGGCGGCCCCTGGGCCGTTTAAGTGTTTGTGCCTCAACGGAGCGTTTTCATAGCTGCATGCAGATGAGACAGATACATGTAGGCAATTTCCTGTGACAGCTGTCACGACTGTTGAGGGGTCCTTGTTTCATCCTCTTTTGTAATAGAAGAGGAGATAAGGCCCCGGAGAAAGGGTGACTGGGGGTTTCCTTGGCGCATGGGGCAGGGAGACCATCCTGCAGCAGAGGCACCTTCTGTCTATATGTATCTGATCGAAAAGTCATTTCTCTAAGGACCAGTTCTATCAGCATAGCCACTGAAAACAGGAAATCAAAGGCTGGACCGCCCTTCCCCTTCTTAAATCCACCAGAAGGACTAACCTCTTCTTAATCTGGGGAGAAGAAGTGGAAAAGGCTCTCTCGAAAGTCATTGCT
Source organism: Glossophaga mutica (assembly GCA_039655065.1). Classification (NCBI taxonomy): domain Eukaryota; kingdom Metazoa; phylum Chordata; class Mammalia; order Chiroptera; family Phyllostomidae; genus Glossophaga; species Glossophaga mutica. Next base: position 13,774,833 of record CM077304.1, on the reverse strand, counting down.
GGCAGGCCGCTTCTACGTTCAGGTTCCGAGAAAAACTGAAAGTTGTTTTGCTGACTCATTTTCGCTTCCTAGTTTTTCCTCGCTTGAGTTTTGAGACCCCATCTTTATCACAAGCGAAGGGTGAGGCGTTTCTTCTATGAGACTATTGAATAATCTGATCGGTCCATCAAAAATTCCTGGGATTTGTAATGTCGTGCATCCTGGAACAATGGGGTGGATCAAAACTCAGGAGCACAGCTGCTGTTGCGGCCCCTCCCTCTGCCCTGCTCTGCGCCAGGTCCTCGGCACTGGAGGGTCTGCACGAACGTTGATTTCTGGGCTCACGGGACTGATAGGACAGCCTAGCGTGGCAGCCAGACTGTAAGCAAACGCAGAAGTAAGAGGTGGGGCATGTCAGATTGTGTGAAGAGAGAACAAGCACGCAGGGAAGAAGGGCGAGGGGTGTGAGAAGCAGGGGCTGCATCTCCATAGAGGTAGGTGATTAGGGGATGCCACTGGTAAGGATGACATTGGAGAGCGGAGACCTGAAGGAGGTGAAGGGGTGGCCCTATGTCTGCGCCAGGAAGAATGTTCCAGGCAGAGAGGAGCACCAGTCAGGTCTCTGGGGTGGGGACCTGCGTGGCCAGCAGTTCTGAGTGTCCGGAGCAGAGTGGAGGGGGCAGCCAAAGATTATGAGCTGGAAAGAGATTGTGTGGGCCTGGGCCTGGGCCTTGACTGAGCTTGGGATGGGAAACCCTGGTGGGGTTTGAGCAGCGGACACTGGCGGGAGGGGACAGGGGCGGGACGGAATGACGAAGCCTCTTGCTTCAGTGTACCTGAGACAGTGGGCGCCACCGAAATCCCTTCGCTCCTCTGCCAACCCGCCCCCAGTTAGACCGCCCTGTGCTCCATCTTTAAAGCCATAATGTACACAACAGAAAAGGGGATTTGAGAAAATGCCTACCTGAGCATTGTGTTGGAAATTGGCATTCGTGGATAAAAGCAACTGCAGGTGGCCCCTGACTTACCTAGGCATTCGCTAAAAATACAGAGATTGAGTGGGTGGGTGACTTGGGAGTGGAAGACCTGGGCCCGTACTTGGGTCCCCCCACTTCCTAGCCCCACGAATTACTGTATTTTATCAATGCCAAGACACTCACTTGTTCACATTCTCGTGCTTATGAAATTAGACTGTGTTGCAGTTGATGGCATCGGAGTGCGGCTGTGCTTGGGTGGGCAGGCCTTTTCTCTCCCAGCGGACTGCAAAGTAGCACCTGTGTGAATTGTGGAAACACTTTCTGGGAACCGTGGCACAGTCCGTAACTGTGGGAAGGTGGTGACAAAGGCACTCCTCTGAGATGAGACGGCCAGGCAGGCTCCAGCTGAGGGCCTGGAAGCAGCCGGTAGGGCCCGGAGTACCTGCTTCCTGCTCCCTAACGGCTTTGCTGGCTCGCAGGCCCTCATGGAATCTTTTCTGCTCTGCCTGGGAAGTTTGCACCTTTGTTCAGAGCCCCAGGGCTTACAGTTATCTGCTGAGCCACTCCCGTTGGTCAGAGTCAGAACGGGAAGGGTGGGGATGCAAGTTCTTTAACCTGGGGCTTGACCCTGGAAGCTCAGATGGAAATGGGGACATTTCTTTGGGGAAAGTATCACCAGTGTGGATTTTAAGTTCTTCCACAGCTACTGAGCTCTCAGGGCCTTTTCTCCTCACTAGCCCTTTTAGAAATAAATGTACTGTGGTTGTTTGTTTACTTGTACCTCTTCCTCTTTGGATTCAGCAAGAAGATAGGTTCTGCCCCTGAGCTTGGCCCGGAGGTGTTTAGGAAGCACTGAGAGAGTAAATACTTCACATTCTGCTGCGCCCTGAAGGAGGGTATGTTCTGAGAAACGTGTCTTTAGGCGAGTTCACCCTCCTGAACTCCCAGAGTGCGGGTACCCAGGCCTGGGCGGGGTATGGTCCAGCCTGTCGTTCCTGGGCCTCGAGCCCTGTGCGAAGGCCTCGGGCATTCCCGTCCACTGCCGTAGACTCTCTGCCCTGCCAGGGTTAGGCCACCCTGCACTTATTCAACAACACGAGATTAAAGCAAGCACAGGAGGAAATGGTGCACAAGAGACACAGTGAAGATGAGATAATGAGGCTGCTGCAACACAGCTTATTATTTTACAGAAAACATTTTTTAATAAGTAGAAAGAGTGCACTCTAAAATAATGGTAATAAAAAGTATAGCGTGACAAATACAAAAACCAGTAACATAGGCGTTTATTTTCAAGTATTGTGTATTGGACATGTATGCACGTGCTCTACTTTCATACGCAGACGCTGTTTGTAAGGCATTGAGCCACCGTGTGACAATGACTGCCGTGTCACTGGGCCGCAGGAAGTTTTCAGCTCCATTATAATCTTATGGGACGAACGTGCCCTTACCTGCCGCGCGACTGCAAACGACTGTCAGAGACGCGTCCTCCGCTTCTGCCTGCACCTCGCCAGTGTGCACAGAGCCCAGAGGGAAGAGCCAGGTTGGCTTCTCAGGTCCGAAGAGCTTCTTCTCGTGTGGTTTATTCTGCTTGACTCCCAGACTTCTTTGCTCCTGGTCTGCTAGGATTCAGTCAGAGTTCAGGGCAGGGACTAGAAGGCAGTCTAGGTATTTAAAGCGGAAAGGTATTTAATGTGGGGGATCTGGTGCTTATAAAATTGGCGGGAGGGCTGGAGGCACCGTTAATAGTAGTGTATGTATAATAATAATTCAGAAACATACATGTGTAGGCATGCTGCTGAGAACCGACCCACCGGGGGTTCGCTGCCTCCAAACTCCTGAGCCCCGGAGCAAGCTGACGACGCGTGAGTTGGGCCAGTTAACCTGCTGCAGCTGGCTGCCTGTCAGAGTCCAGAAAGCTGGAGAATGGGCCCGTGATGCTGTTGCAGGGGACCCTCGTTGCCACGTCTGTCAGCAGCCCGGAAGCAGGAAGGTGGCCTCTCGCTTGCACCTGCTTTGTAAATCTTGAAGGAGTACTTCTATTTGGGGGGAACCATAGTCATGTCCAAAAACCTGGCTTCAGGGAAGCCGGGGAAATGGAGCTTTTAAAAGGCCATCCTCTGCAGTATGGAAAGGCCTTCTAGAAGTAGGTAGAATGTGGGATGAGCAAACATGCACCGTACTCACCACAGCCTATTGGTAAAACGTATTTGAGGTGTTACTCAACCTGTTTGTAGATCATTTGTGCTTGTTACTACTGTTAACTAAGGCCGGGATCCCCGACCTCTGGGCCGGTCTGTTGCCCGTTAGGCACCGGGTCGCACAGCAGGAGGTGAGCTTGAATGCAATGGGCTAGAATCATCCTGAAACCAACCCTCCTCACCCTGGTCTGTAGGAAAATTGTCTTCCATGAAACCGGTCTCTGGTGCCCAAAACGTTGGGGACTGCTGAACTTAGGAAAAGGGTATTTCTAACTTTCTAACAGTAAGTGACCAAATCCACATGTTCGCTGTCATCTGGATAACCCTGCTGGCTGACTCCTTGTCAACTCTGATTCTGTCATCCTTCTTACCTTGTAATGTGGCCCATGAAACTTTGGAGAGAGGAACGTCAGTTTCTCGGGTGCATGTGAGTATTTTCTCCAAACTGTGGTTTCCTGGGTGGGGTCTCTTAAACGCCCATTCCATTTTGTGAGGATTATCCTGGGTGAGAGTAGGTAAGACCGTCTGTAAATCTGTTTGCGATTCAGCTGTAAAGGGCGACCCATTGCAATAGGCCCAGAGCGGTGGCAATCTCAGGGTGGCCACTAGGGTCCCCGTCAGTGTGGCCTTCCTTCTCCTCCTTCATGAGTTTTGTAAATTGCATGTAACTTGACTTGATGTGTTAGAGGGGGTGCTTGTATCCATTTGTATTTAACCATAATTCCTATTTTAACATTAGTTAATTTTCTTTTTAGAGAAAGTGAAACGGGAGGCTCGATGCTCTCTTCCCAGGCCCCTTTGCGGTGCCAGCGTGTTTCCCAGACTTTGGAACCCAGGTCTAGGCTTGTCATGAATGCAGTTGGTAATTGTGAGACCCGCCACAGTCAACAGTCGAGTGAAAGTCCTACAGTATTAATGGGGGCTGGGGGTGGGGGTGTTAAAAGTCCAGGATTATATGAGGAGGACTGAGTTCAGCTCTAACTCGGGCAGATGTGGATCGAGATAAGGAAACCCAGTAATATAAGTGTTTAAGTCCTTATCAATCTCTGGCTTGAGTGATTATCTTAAAAGCTTTGGGGAAGAAAACCCCACAAAGGCGACTCAAGTGAAATAGATTGGCTGCTGGGTTCCTGTTAGAAGCTGTTATCTTCCAAGAATCCCAGAAGAGGGACGACACAGAGGCCCCTCCAAGGTAGTGTCGTAAGGTAACACCTCACGCTTCTTAATGGTCGACATATTTTACCTTTAATATCCTTGCACATGGCCACTCGCTGTCGTGAAAAGGGCACGGAATTTGCAATGCAGGGACCAGCCTTCGGATTCAGCATCATCCGGGACATCTTTGTTGAATGCTTCCTAACAGTCAGGCCCTGTGCTAGGTGCTAAGGACACAGCAGGGACCAAAAGAGACAAACACCTGTGTCCTCGTGGTCCAAGTGATGGGGGAGACACCACACAGGATACGTGTTTAAAACATGGAGAATGTCCGATGGAAAGCAAAAAGGAGGGTGTGAAATGCAAGCAGTGAGGGGGTGGCAGTTTTATTTTACTATTTTATTTTTATCCTTACCTGAGGATATGCTTATTGATTTTAGAGAGAGGAGAAGGGAGGGAGGGAGGGAGAGAGGGAGAGAAGTATCAGTGTGAGAGAGAAACATCCATCAGTTGCCTCTCGTACACGCCCCGACCGGGACCAAACCCTCAACCCAGGCATGTGCCTCGACTGGGAATCGAACTTGCAGCTTTTTGGTTTACGGAGTGATGCTCCAACTGACTGAGCCACACCGGCCAGGGCCAGGGGGTGGCAATTTTAAATAGGGTGGTTAGGGAAGGCTCCCTGAGAAGGTGGCTTTAAAGATCCAGGGGATGAGGATATCCAGGGGATGAGCTGATGAAACAATACAGATATTTACTGGGAATTATTTACTGAAGGTTGACATGGGTCAGGTGTTTAAGATACATTATTCCTCTGAGGCACCTGATAAAGTACACACCGTTATCATTTTATAAGGGAATTAAGTGGAATGGACATTTAAGAGACCTCACCCAGGAAACCACAGTCTGGAGAAAATACTCACGTGCACCCAAGAAAATGACATTCTTCTCTCCAAAGTTTCATTTTATAAGGGAGAAGCTGAGGCATAGAAAATGTTGCTTGTCTAAAGTCACGTGGGAGAGGAGTTGATGGGACTGGAGTGAAACCGTGGCTGACTGACTTGAGGCCTGCTGCCCTGGACCTCTGACAGGGACGGTGCATGAGGGGCACCCCACCCCCCACCTTCGGAAATGTGCAGGGGTGCTCATCATTGTCTCAAGGACTGGAGACATCGACTTCGTGGGCGGGACCTAGGATGCTAGACATCCTGCGAAGGGTGAGATCTTTCTGCCTCTCCGAGAGTCATCCCACCCAGATGCCAGTGAGCTCCTCCCCGAAAAACGTGGCTCAGGCTGCCCACATCAGCAGCACCTGGCACGGGACCTGGCTACACCCCATGACTTGGGCGAGTGCCCAGCACGTTGTAGGGGCTTGCTAATTGATCGAGTGACTGAGTGAAGGTCACAGACTCAGATATTTGGTCCCTTCCTTCGCCAAGTGACAGCAGTATCCCTGCCTCGCTGACCTGGGGGTGGGCACTGAGTGAGGAAGTGGGTGTGAAAATGCGCGGAAAACAGATGCAGAAACAGTGCACCCACAATACCGTTGTTATAACACATGCGCTGTGGTTCCTCACTCGCAGATTTTAATCTTCGTGTTTACAAAATGCTGTTGTGTTGTACCCTGGTTGAAACCTGAGCAAATGTTTGTCCGTTTCCTACGTGCACCCTGCGCTGTGAAGTTTGCTGAAGGAGTCTGGCGTCTGGCCTCCTATGAATATCTTCTTTCTGAACGCACGGCCCCTCTGGGTTGCATACTTCCCTGCCAAGGCCGAACCTCGGTGCAGCAGAAAGCAGAGTCTCTATTCGGTGAAAAGTCAGCCTTGTGGTTTCATGCTGAATGCAAGGGCCATAGCTCCCCTGCCCCCAATTATGCCCATAATTACCCCTCAGTTTCCCATTGGCTTGAAAAAGTGACACTTGAAAAATGAAGCAACACGGGGCACCCGTCGGTGCTGTTTCTGAATCGGAGCTTCGAGGAGGGTGGAAGTCCGTTCGAAAACAGAGCTGTGCCATGGTAGCCCTCGCTCGAGCGGCGGTTTGGTGGCTCGGGGTGGCTCGCTGCCCAGGACAGCAGTGACCGGCCGGTCACGGGTGGAGGAGGACTTTATGGGCTCTTCTTGCACAGGGGCCAGCGCCCCCTCCCACCCCCTTACCTGCAGGCCTGGCGGAGCTTCCTCTTTGTGCAGCGATTTTCAGCCTTTTTCATCTTGTGGCACACACACATAGACTCTGGGAAATACATGCTGTTTTTTGCCAACCCGACAGATAAAATAGGTATGGTTTTGATTCATTCATACTGGATGAGTATCGTTGTGTTGGCTGTTCTCTCTCTCTCTCTCTCTCTTTTTTTTTTAATTTGCCCATTTTAGGGAGAAGAGGTCAGTGCCCCTGACTGCATAGTCAGATGTTGCATGTTTTAAAAATCCTGGTGGCACGCGGGTTGAAAATCGCTGCTCTGGTGAACCGCAGAGGTTCCTTCCTGCTGCTTGTCACCAGAGCAGGTACCGAAATTGAGTTGAAAGACTGTGATGCTGCTTTGGGTGTGGCCCAGGCCAGGGCTGTGCAAGGTGAGGCCAAGGGCGTCGTTGACCCTCTTCCCTGGTCTGCCCCTCACCCCTGTGAGCCAGTCCCTGCTGAGCGTGACACTTAACCAAAGGTGAGGAGTCTGTCAATGCTTAGGGTTCTTTACAGCTTGAAAAGTCTCTTTCCTTCTTAGCACCTGACCCTCCAGGTGGACTTTCCGCCTCACCTCATTATCCGTTCAGAACAGTGGTTCTCAAGTGGGGACCGTTTTGCTCCCCTCTCTCCCTACCTGTAGGGGGCATTTGGCAAGGTCTGGAGCCACGTTGGTTGTCACACTTGGGGAGGGGAAAGGGGGTCCTCCTGGCACCTAGTGGGTGGAGGCCAGGGATGCTGCTAAACATCCTCCAATGCACACAAGACAGTGCCCCTCCCTCCAATAAAGAGGAACCCAGGCTGGATTAGAACGAGGGCACCCTCCTTTCGCTCCATGTTTTTGTGATGCATTACTAAAACGACACTAACAACAACGATCGCTTCCTGAGAACTTACTGTGTATCAGGTAGTGTGCCAGGTAGGAGGAATCGTAACACCGAATCCTCACCACGACCTTGGCAGGTGAGCATTTACCAATCATGCTGTTAAAAAAAAAAAAAAAAAAAAAAAAAAGATGAGGAAACTGAGGCTAGCGAGGTCAGGGAGTTCATCGGGATGTGTAGAGAGTCAAGTTTCTGGCCTGAGGTCACCGAGCTGGAAAGCTGCACCAGGACCCGGCCCTGGTCCGACGGACGCAGAGATGCGCCTCTCCACCTCGCCGGCCAGCCCCATGGGCCTGTTCTCAGTTTCAGGTAACTAGGTCAGGGGTGGTTATTTCCCGGGGGCCTTAGCCTCGCTGTGGACCCTAAGTGGGACACACAGTGAGAGCCCCAGCTCCTCTTACCCTGTGCTCTGCCCCTGGAAGAGCTCCTCCCCTCCCGGGGCCAGTGTCGTCACCTGTGTTCAGATGACACTTGCTTCTCTCTTCACCTTGGATGTGTCTTAAGGTCCAAGTCCCGTTCCTATGTGAAGTTCTGTGTGAAACCCTCATCCGCTCATGGTCAGGCCGAGGGGAGGGGTGTGCTTCCTCAGCTTCCCGTGCCACTTGGCGTGTGCACACTTTCCAGATGGCACGCTCTGGCACCGTGGCTTGTTAGTGGCAGGCCGAGACTCGTTCACACAGCATCTCAGCCTCTGGAGTCCAGCCTGGTACGCAGTAGTTGCTTTTTCTGAGCTGCTGCAGCAAAACCACAGACCCAGTGGCTTACGAAGAACAGAAATTTATTCCTCACACTCCTGGGGGCTGGAAGTCTGAGGTGAGGGTGCCGGAACAGCTGGCGAGAATTCTCTTCTGGGGTGCGGAGTTTTGTTGTGGCTCTGGAATCTCTTTTATACGGTCACGAATCCCATTCCCGAGGGCCCCACCCTCGTGACCCAATCACCCCAAAGGCCCCGCCTCTTCATACTGTTATTTGGGACATCAGGTTTCCCTATTTTTTTCCTAGTCACTAATGATAACTTGTCTTTTATAGTAGGATTGCTTGGGAATTTTAACTCCATGTTCTTTTTAATTATACATTTTTCTTCGCTTGCAGTTGGTGTACGGTATTATATTAGTTCCAGGTGTACGACATAGTGATTGGACACTTATATAACTTAGGAAGTGATCACCCCAGTAAGTCTAGTCCCCACCTGACACCATGCATAGTTGTTGCAATGGTACCGACTGCGTTCCCAGCCTATGAATTCCGGGGCGACACAAACACGCAGACCGTAGCAGCAGCCCCTCAGTAGCTCTTTATTGAAAGAACGAGTGTGCCGAGGGGGATGGCGACCAAGCAGAAGCCCCCCCTACTGTACCGGGAAGGCAGGTGTGACGTTCGGAGCCACTTTCCTTGCTGATTTGATGTTCAGTTTGATTTTATAGTGAGTGAGCTGCCGCGTAAGAGAGCAGAGAACAAGTCATTTAACACCGTGGCTAGATATAGACACAGCGGAAAAGTGAACAGCGAGCACAGATGTTGTTCTTATGTGCTGCAAGCGCAGAGTGACAGTGTGTCTCGGGAAGCCGCCGGCCCCCTCAGCTCGGAGGGGAGGCTCTGAAACGAGACTTCTCCCAGGACGGCCCTGCCCGGCCGGGGTGTCCGTCAGCCACGTGTGGAACTTCGTGTTTCCTAGTAGCCACGTTGAAGAAAGTACAAAACAGGTGAAATTAATATCTAAAATGTCATCATTTTAATAGACCGTCAATACTAAAAATTATTGAGGTGTTTTACATTCTTTGTGGACTAAGTCTTCAGAAATCCCGGGCGTAGTGTACGTTTACAGCACGCCTCGACGCAGACAGACTGGCCACAGTTCAGGTGCTGGAAATAGCCACGTGGGGCTGGCGGCTGCCGTGGCAGGGTGCAGCTCTGAAGTGTTGGAGAACTTTTTATGCCTTGGGTTGGGGTTTTATGTTTGCTTTTTTACTTCTTTTTATCCCTACCCCCTTCATTTCAGGGCATGTTTTCATTCCGGGGTTTAAGCTATACTCTTTGGGGAGATTGCTGTCTCTCTGAGGACCCTAAGGGTTAAATAAGAGAGGGTGGTTGTGGGGAGGTATGTATGTGGATTGCTAAAATATTTCAGGCCGCTAAGGTATCCTCAAAGGTTTCTGGTTAATCAGTCATCACAAGGCAATTGAAATGCAGAGGTGTTCAGGAAATTGCTCGTAGCTCAGTTGGTTAGAGCATCATCTTGATATGCTAGGGTTGTGGGTTCGATCCCTGGTCAGGGCACATACAAGAATCAACCAATGAGTGCATAAGTAAGTGGAACAACAAATTGCTGTGTCTCCCTTTTTCTCTAATTTTAAAAAATAAGGTGGTTCTATCACAAACTTTTGAGTGGAAAGACAGGACCAGGGAAGATTCACGCTGTTGGGCCAAACAGAGAGAGATTGCTGTGGGAGGGGACAGGGGGTGACTGATTTCGAGTGGGCTGCTGAGGAAGACTTCATAGGAGAGGGGATGTTGCCCGGGGGAGGATGAACAGAGATTTACTAGGGGAATTTGGGGGAAGGGGAGGCCAGACATTCCAGGTAAGGGCCCCTGCCGGGGCAGGGGTGAGGCAGGAAGGGGAGTGATGTCGGGGAGCTTCAGGGTGGAGAGGCGGGTTGGCCGTGAACCTGGAGGCCTCTGGATGCTCTGAAGTTTGAATTTTATTCTGGGGACCAGAGAGCCCTGTTTTACAGATGATAAAATTTAAGCTCCATTTAATTGAACTTTCTTGTTTCAGTAGAAGGGCAAATGTTTTCGACTCACTTTCTCCAAATGAGCTCGGGGCCATTTTGAAATAGTTTCTATTCTTATCATTTAATGGGAGGTAAGATTATTCATGAACGTCTAACGTGCTGAGTAAGAATTAGCTGAAAAGCGCCCTATGACGGGATTTGAAACTCCGCTGCTGGCATGGCTGGTGCCAAAATTATAAGCCGTGGAGGTTAAGTTTCAGTCTCTCAGTTGCTAATGGTGCCCTGGGTTCACCCTCTGAGGGCCCTGGAGGCCGAGGCAGGAGGAGGGGAAATGTGTAAATAGCTACAGGGAGGAGAGTGTCTTGCTTCACAGCGTGAGCTCCTGGGTCTGCCAGGGGTCAGGCTGCAGCTGAGGGCTGCCCCAGGGATGAGCGGTGTGGACCCTGCCAAAGTCAGCCACTTCTTCCCGGGGTGGGGTGGGGGTGGGGGGTGGGGCAAGACCCAAGGGTCAGATTAGGGCCCCCTGGGGAGACTCAGCCTGGATCTGGTCTCATTGTCCCCCTGAAAGATGCTTCTCTGTCACCTTCATCTCAAACCTCCACCTGCCTCCTTTGAGGTCCCCGCCCCCGGGCCGGGCGAGGGTGGGGCAGGTGGTTATGGAGTTCAGACACAACGTGACAAGGCATCTCTGGCTTTCAGATAATTTCTGGGGGGCACTGCTCATGTGCAAAACTGAGGGTCCCCTTCGCTTTCTCCACCAGCCTGTGGCACCTGACAGCCATTGATAAATATCTCAGAACTGCTTTCCTTGTTGGGGGTATGGCACCAGCTTTGGTCTCCCCCCACCCTTTTTTGCCCCATCAAAACAGCACTGCACAGGGAGAATTCTCCCAGAGGCTTAATTAAAAACACACACGTGATATAATGTCATTACAGATGGGCTGCATTTTTAAGGGGGTGTGTGGCCCTACAGACAATGGGGGGTTCTGGATTTACATTGGCAAACTTGGAAGGATTTAGGGATCAGGGGTTGGAAGGTCTATTTAAGGCAGCACTTGCCGTAGGACGTCCCGGCAGAGGGCTGTGGCGTGGAGACCACTTGGAGAATAGAAGAACGAGATAGGAATCCTTTAAGAGCCAAGGGTGTATTGTACACAGGGCTTTCCGTGTCATGTGCTGTTCAAAAGAGGAAGTGCAGGTTTGAAATGAGAAACGGAACGGGCAGTCTTTTAGTCTCTTGTCATGAAGCAGCGTTTTTTGGGAGAGTATGAGCCATCAAAGCAAAGACAATTATGTGCTTAACAATGTTCACTGGCTACAGCGGTCCCACTCATTTTGGAATAATCCCTTTAATTCAGGAGCGGGGGTGGCTCAGGGCCCTTTCCCTCAGGACTCTGGGAGAGAATGCTTTTGAGGCTTACAGACTTTATTTCCTGTGTCTGTAAAAAAAAGTAAATGAAAGTTTTCCAAATATGTACGGGTCTGGTAGTGAGTGCCTTCCTGAATGTGGAATTCCCAGTAACGTGAAGGGCGCTCTCATTGGCAAGTCATGGTGACGTTCCTCCTTCGTTGTGCTGGGAAGGGGGTGGGCAGTGGGTTCAGGGCCCCGAGTTCTCAGCCCGGAAGCCTCTGCTGTTATCGCCAAGTGTTTGACACGGTGACCCTGCCAGGAAGAGGAGGTGCAGTGAAGTGGAAAGAGCCTTGGTGGGGGTCAGGAAACCTGGTCTCTAGTCCTAGTTCCTCTGCTCAGTTCTGAGGACCTTCTTGTGGGTTACTAGCGAATGTCCACCTCGCTCCTCCAAGTCCAAGGGGTCCAGAGTAGGTAATTCCAGGTCAAGAAGAGTTTTGGTGACCCCACCCTTATCAGAGTGCCTGCTAGCCTATTTGTTTCATATTTTGGGGTTTCCGGTAAACTTTTATCAGAAGAAAGTGTTCCAAGGCTAAAGCCATCAACAGCTTTGCAGTTTACTGCTTTCTGTTTCTAAGACTGTTTCTCCGAACTCAGCTCTTGTTCTGCTAACAGTTCTCAAAACTGATCCACAGTTAAGGGTCCATCATAGTTAAAGTGCAGAATTCCTGTTCATACAGTATGAACACGCCGACATCTATCCATCCCTCCATCCATCACGGAAACTTGTATGGACCGAACATTTATCTGACTAGAGACAAATCTAAATAAGACTTAGTTCCTGCATTCAGATAACTTGCAATTTAGCACGTGGTGACAGACCCGCGATGGAGAGCTGCCGTGCTTTGTGTTGATGGCTACGGGCAGCTAGAAAACGCAAGGCCTCCTTAGTGAGGGGGAGCTCAGGGAGCCTCACAGAGGAAGAGCCTCGGAGCTGGACCGCAGGCCTTCCTTCGGTCACTCAGCAAGCCTGCTGCGCGTGCCAGGACCAGTCCAAAGGCCAGGGCCACAGCAGGGGACAAAGCAGGCAACCATACCTGCCCCGGGGGAGCTGACATGCTTGGCTTACAGGTTATCAAGTGGCAAGGCTCGCCGCGTCACGGCTGGCTCCTCCTTCGCCGCCATACTGCCCCGCCCCCGCGCAGTGTCAGAGTAGAGCGCTGTTCGTGTGTGTGTTTATTTATGTTTCTGAGTACGCACTTAACCTAGGTGTGTTGTAGAGGACTTTGAAAAAAGGAGCCTACTACAAAAGTCACCCCTGATCCCTGCCACCCAGGAAGGACCTCTGACACCCTCTAGTCTGCGTGTCCATGCGCACGTGGTGTGCGCACGTGCTGTGCGCACGGAGATGAAGCCGCAGCGCGTCTTCCTTCTGCCACTTGCAGCGAATCGTGGGCATTTTCTCACCTCGTCCGGGTTCCTTTGAAAACCCCACAACCTTCGGTCTCATGGATGTCATAGCGTCCCATGTTATGATCACATGGGCAGGTTGTCCCCAGGATGTAATTTAGTCCCTCTCCTTTGTCGAACAATTTTGAAAAAGATTTTCCCTTTTAAAAAAATCACCGTGACCTACCTTTTTGTCCGTAAATCTTTGTCTGAGTTTCTTAATGTTTCTTGGACACGAATTTTCAGAAGGAGAACGCACAGGTTGCACACGGTTGAGGGCTTTTGAGAGGTGTGGCCACCTTGTTTTCTGGAAGGTGAAAAACATTTCATGTCAGAAATGTTTTCTGGAAGGTTGTGTCCGTTTAGGTTCCGCCCAGCAGGGCATCAGAGTGTTCGGCGTCTGAGCCGGGTGGCTGGAGCTGTGGTCTGGATGCCCAGCAGAGCCGACCTCAGGCTCAGCGTGGCTGCTCTTGTTGAGTTTCTGGTCCGTGCTGGGTTCAGGCTTCTGGAGAGCATGATGGTGTTTCTGGTGCCTGCCTGACCACGGGCTTGCACTGAAGTAAACGTCTGATGAACACATGCTTGCATGTCCGAATGAATGAGCTGAGAAGGGCTGTTGTGGTGGGAGGAGAATAGAATTCCTGTTACTGTCCCAGAGTACCTTATCAAAGGACTCGCAGGCAAAGGGAAACCCATCTGTCGACCAGGGCTTGTCTGAAAGCCACCTCCGCAAGCGCAAAGCGTGTCCGAGAGGCCTAGGGATGGTGCGTCATCCTCGGAGTTGAAGTTCAGTTAAATGGTGTGTCTTCACTGCTTACTTTCAGGGGGCCAGTTAGTCTTCTGAGCAGCCTGACCAGGGAGGCACTGTCTTCATCCTTGTTTTTAGGTGGGACTCAGAAGTTGTGTGGTGAATTTAAGATAACACAGAGCTCTGGTGTTAAATGTTTGTGCCCTCGCCCAGATCCATGTGTTGGAGTCCTGGCCCTTTGTGTGATGGGATTAGGAGGCAGGACCTTGGGAGGTACTTAGGTCAGAAGCGCAGACAGACCCTCACGCACGGGATGGGAAGACAGCCATTCGTGAACCAGGAAGAGCCCCCTCACCTGACCGTGCTGGCACCCTGGTCTCGGACGTCCAGCCTCCAGCACTGTGGGAAATCAATGTCTGTTGTTTTTAAGCAACCCAGTCTGTGCTGTTTTGTTACAGCAGCCAGAATGGACTGAGACACCCAGCTGGTAAGTGGTCAAGCTGGGATCATTCCCAGGTCTGTCAGACTTTGAATGCTGTGCTAAGAACTCAGCTCTGTGCAGATCACAGGGCTGGTGTCCGTGTGAAAACCTCCTTCTGCGACTGAGAGGGAAAACGCGTGGCGGGGTGGCGGCCGTGCTGGAAGGCAGAAGGACAATTGCTTTCCGGTTGATAGGACATGACAATAGCTTTAGGAGGCACGGTGCCCCCAGTGGTCCTCAGCCAGTGTGATGAAGGGCTTCCGATGCGAGGGAGCTCATTTAATGACAAAGGACCAAGACATTGTGGCACCGATTCATTATTTATATGCCTCGTACCACTCTCAGGAGGAGAAACTGCTTCTTCATGAAGCTCTCAAAGGCTCCCCTAAACAGGAAGTGGGGGTGAGAAAAGAAACAAAATTCAACCCAGGCTGTTTTTCCTTTGGCAACAGTGAAAGATAGACACACACACACACACACACACACACACACACACACACGTACGTGTGCGCATGCAGCCAGTGGGGGCTTCTTGTGTGATTTCTCTATTGCCTGTGCCCCCAGAGGGGAGGCCTGGATGTATTTCATCGTTCTCTTTTCTTGAACATTGTACGGCAAGATTTTCTCGTAAAAAATGCCACGATAAACATTTTTACACAGCACCCTTTGAGTTTTATGTCATCTCTTTGAAACAGTCGTGGAGACTCACTTATTCTCAGTTTGGAGTGTGCGTACGTGCGAACCCCTCCAGCAGCAGTGCCCTGCGGTGGCTTGTGGGGAACTGTAGCTCCCTGCGTTTCCACCAACCCACCGTAAATCACCCCAAAATACAGACTAAGGAAAAGTGCAGTGTTTCTCCCGCCAGGTAGTCTCCTCAAAGCCTCTTTTGTGTCAGAATTTGGGGATCGTCCCTGTCCTCCTCCTCATACTCTGTTTCATGCACACCCAGACTCCTGGCACCCCAGCACTGTGGTAGAAGTGGGGGAGGGGAAGTGAGAATGGGCCTAAAGCCGCTGGCTATTCGGTTTCCTGTTAAATAGGATGTGGTCACTCAGCGTCGGTTATTTGTGTGTCTCGCTGAGACACTCCTAACAGTGACACGCAGGGTGCCCAGAGCACGGTGGGGCCTGCGGGGGACTGAACGCCATCATCAGAAACACTGGGACCCACTGGGACTTAGCCCTGTGGGAAATCAAGGGGATGTCACCTGCAGCCCTCAGAGTAGCAGGCAATTTCAAGAGCTCCGGGAGGAGGCTGGGAATATCTTGTTCACTGTCATTTGGGGGTTGCTGGTTTGGTATGGTTTGGTTCTTAATGCACAGTGGGAGAGCCTGAACCGTGAGCTGGTTCCTCCATTCTAGGAGTTTATTGGAGGGAGATTTTTTTTTTTTTTTTTTTACAGCTGGAAATGACAATTTGGAAGGAGTCATTAAAACAATGCCTGGGGGTGAGGAATGTTAAAGGATGGGCTGCTTTCAGTCAAGTTACCTGCCTTGGCATTTCCAAACTTGCCTCAGATACCTTTCTGAGGAAGTCTTAAGATCGGGAATCTTTTAGGTGAAAATTATCCCTCCCCATAATCCCATTCACATTGGATTAAGCAGAAAAGGGACTATTTTTTCGGTGCAGGGAACTGGAAAAGTCCAAGGACCCTAGGATCTGGTCTCATGCCTTATCTGTCCCCTCATGGTGGCAAGATGGCTGCCAACAGTTTCAGCCTCCATCCCACCCTCTCAGAAATCAATAAAAAGAAAGAATACTTTTTTCTCTCCAGCAGCTTTCCACAAAAGCTTTGGCGTGTAAACTCCATGAGGGTAGGGATTTTTTATATTTTGTTTACTGCCATATCCCCAGCTCCTGGAACAGTACCTGGCATATAGTAAGTGCTCAGTAAATGTGTGAATGAATGAATGAATGAATGAATCTCACTGGTGTGGCTGGGGGTCACATGCCTAATCCAGGAGTTGGGAGATTGGTTCCCAAAGCAAACTGGGGGTGCTGTTACCCAATGTGGGACATAGGATGCTGGACAGAAGTCACCCAGCATGTGAGCAGAGCTGTACCAATGGTATTGGAACCTTGTTGAGAGCACTGGAGGAGCCTTCTAGCAAAACCAAAATAGCAACTGAGTATCAATCAGCCTAATAACCGGGTGAGTAGGAATTCTAGCCGGTGTGTGGAATCCTATCCGTTCACATTGCCTTGATTGAAGAGTTCAGGTAAGAGCCTCCAAGACTTACCTTGTGACCGAAATAAGAGCCTTAAAGTTGGCTGTTGAAATCATCTAGAAAAATAAGACAACATCTGGGCATGTTCATTCCAGCACATAACTTAGGGACATGTGTGCCCAGCAGCCTGTGGCTGATGGCCGCTTTTGGCCCAGGGTCACCAGAGACTGGTGAAGGATATTCCTTTTTTTTTTTTCCTGATGAATAACAGAAGCAGGAGAGGCAAGAAGTGAACTATAATTGGATTAAAAAAGACAGCTCGGACTCATGTAGTGGGTTGTTTTGGAGTCTTTTTGCCACTTGAAAAAGCTTTTAGGACTGAAAGTGGTGACGTGAACTTTTTGATTCCATTGGCCTCCTGTTGTTGGAAGACAAATGAATCTCTGTGGCTGAAAGAGAGGCTGAGTAAACAGACATTTTCCCAGGGAAGCAGGTCAGGGCTGGTGCAGCAGCTCTGAGGTGCGGGAGGCCCGCGCGCCTTCCTCCGAGCTGCACCGCCTGCCTGCCTGGTGGAAGGGCTTTGGTGCACCTCCACATCTGCATGCTGCCAGTGGGGAGTGGGGAGAGGTGCAGTGGAGGGCTCCCCCCCCCCCCCGCCAGCACCCACTCCTTTTGTCGTGGGTGTTTGTTTCTAGTGCGTGGGAGGCTGGGCAAGTTGTCTTTATTCTGATGGGCAGGTGCTCAGCTAAAATTTTGCGCTTTTTAGCTCTGCAGAGAGAGAGGGGGACACTGGAGGTAAATGGGTAGTTCTGCTGCATTAAAGGTGCTGCACTCCAGCTTGTGTGTGCTCTGAGCCCTGGCTGAATGCAAGTGCATTTCATAAACCGCTGCTCGGCCAGCAGGCTGGGTTGGAGAGTGTGCCTCTAAATGCATGTCCTTCCTGGAACCTCAGGTAGGGGGACCTTATCAGTGTGAGGGGAAGTTGTTAAGATGAGGTCCTACTAGATTAGGGTGGGCTCTTAATCCAGTGTGACTGGTGTCCTTAGAAGAGAGGAGACAGACACACGGAGGAAGGAGGCCACGAGATGATGAAGGTGAGGATCGGAGCGACGCCCCACAGACCAGGGCAGGCCGAGCACCACCAGAAGCCGAAGAAGCCAGGAAGTTGCCTCCCCCAGAAGCCTTGAAGGCAGTATGGCCCCGCTAAAGCCTTGACTTTGGACTTGCAGCCTCCAGCCTTGGGAGGGATACAATTTCTGTTGTTTTAAGCCACCGTGTTTGTGGCACTTTGTCACAGCAGCCCTGGGAAGCTCATACAGTCAGGAAGAACACGGTTTTTTCTTTGCTTTGACCCAGTTGAAATTGTTTCCAACTGGAATCAGAGAGTCTGGCTTCTCAGCTTCACCCTGTGCCCAGGTGTGACTCAGTGGAGGTCCCGGTCCAGGGACATGGCAGGTGGTCAATGATGTATCTACTTAGGATTATTATCAGCCCGGTGGAGGATCAGACATTAAAGCAGTAATTAAGCTGATGCATAGTTAACAACAGTTGTGATAAGTTATACAAAAGAGTGCGACGGGGGTCAGGAAAGGCTGTCTCAAGGAAACCGAATCCCGAGTTGGTGGGAGTGGGGATGTGCCATGGAGGGGGTCACAGAAGCCTTTCTCTGCTAAGGAAGCCACATCGGAGCTGAGACACAGGTGAGTGGGGGTCAGGAAAAGGATGGAAAGGGAATGGGGGCCGCTTTCTGTAGAAAACAGCTCAGGAGCTCCCCAACCACGGCTGCTCTCCGGGGAGCTGAAATCCTGGGCCCCACTGCAGACCTTCTCTGCCAGGATTCAGGGAGGGTGCCCTTGGAGGCTGCGGGGGTCCAAAGATGTGTGTTTCTTTTAAACCTGCCCTTGGGACCTTTTTTGGGGGTGGGGTGATTGCTGCACTAGGGCAGGGTCTCAAGCATTCATGTGCTGATGAGCCCCCTGGAGAGCTTGCCCTTGCCCCACCCGCCGTGCAGATTTTGGGTGGGATTCAGTAGATTTGAGGTGGGACTTGGGAATTGATTTAACAAACAGATGCCTCAGGTGACACTGACTCAGGGTGTTCCCCGACCTCATTTTGAGGAACACCGCTCTGGCAGGTTGGGTGGCTCTGAAAAAACTGAACTTGATCTCCACCACAGCAGATGATTCTGGGAGAATAAAGGAGGGTAGCACGTGACCCGGACTTGGAGAAGCAGCCACCTGGGAGGCCTGGGATGGCAGGTGGGAAGAAGGGTCCCCGGTCATCGGTACCTTCGCCATTTCCGGCCCTCACCTCGCCCCAGGAGGTAAACGCTGCACATCTAATGCCCAGTCCTGACTTCAGGGCTCTGTGCGATTGCAACAGCCGTCACACAACTCCGTTTAGACTTTTTCTGCAAAAAGAAGACTGGTTCGGCCCCTCTTCCTGTTCCCGTCCATTGTCGGACTCAGGGGGTGGGTCGTGGCGAACCTTGAATTCCAATCTAAAGCACCTTTTATGTTTGGTAACCACAGCGCTTTTGTGCTCAGTGGGGCTTACTGGGGGCGCTTGAGCTGAAAATGGAAACAGTGGAAAAATGCAAAGGTCTTTGACTGCAGACTTCCCGCCGGCCCACCTTCCTCCTCCATGGCAGGTGGGGGGGTGGGCACTTTGGGTCGTGATTACTGACACACCATTTTTAGGCGGCTGGGCAATTGAAGGTGGATCGGTCTTGGTCTGAAGCTGGAGTGTAAATCACAGCACAGCTGCGTGTGTGTCTGTCTTTCTGTCTCCCCTCGCCGCTTTCTGCTTGGGCTTCAGTGCCTCCTGCACTGTGAGTTTCCCTTTGCTAGGTTTCATCCACCACATGATGCTGCTAGTCATTCCCGCCTGACCTTTAGATTGTTCTCTTCAGGGAAAACATGATCATTAGCCTGTATTCTTGAGCAGCTGTGTCACAGTCTTCTTCTCGCCTCGCTCCCCATTCCCTGGGAGAAAAGTGTTTTAAAGCCAGTGTGAATTTTGTGTTAACAGTGTGGAAATGAATATTAGATGTGAGGGCCACTCCATGGCTCACGGCTGTTTGGGAGGGAGCCTGGGGATGGACCCTGGTGTGCCCAGCTTTTGAGAATGATGACGTCAGCTTTTGGAGGGGGGTCTGGCTTTTTGCCTGTTGGTGACACAGCATGGCTGGACTGTGGGCTTCATTAGACAGAGCTTAATCCTGGGCCTCACAGCCCATGCATGCGTGAGAGTTGGACAGCCAGGCCAAGTTCATGAACCTGGTTCCTGCTCGCCGATGGCAAGATTGTCTTGAGGGTGTGTTCCTGGAACTTTTCAGTCTGCTGCACCGCGGTGCGTATTTAATGACCACACCTGAAAGGCCTGACTGCCAGGGCCTCTCGGTAGGAGAAACTGAATCACAGGATCATGAAGTCTCAGAGCTGGAAAGAGCCCCTGGGCAAATTAGAGGGATGAGACCTTCCCTAGGAGGAGGGAGACCCCCAAGTTGGGGCTCCACCTCCATTGCATTACAGTGGAAGCGGATTTCTGATGGCGGGGTTGGGGGAGGCTTGCTAGCTTTCTACTTTGATTATGCAAATAAATAACAGTCCAATTTAGCAATCTGATGGAACTAGGTTTTTATAAAGAGGCATATCTGGATAGAGGGAGGAATAAACTAAAGCCACATTTTGGTGTGAGGCATTTTAAACTCTCACCTTGCTTTTGGGGACTCCACTGGTACAGTGGACCCTGTATAAATGAAGAACACAGCCGTGGGCAGATGACCGCCCACAAACAGTCTTCTCCCTGCCAGGACTCTGTCGGAAATTCTTGCTTAAAATGACCCCATTGTTCCCAACAATTACTAGACTAATAACAGTGGCGCCTCTTCTTGAGTGGCTATTACATGCTGTGATGGCCACTGCAGAAACAATATCTTGTTTAATAGAGCAGCTTTGGGGAGATTCTCATTGTCCTTACTGTGCAGCTGAGGTAGTCGGACTTGGAGAGGCAGGAAAATTTCTTCCAAGTTCACACCAGTTGAACATAGATTACTGGGTCTTTTAGGCTAAGAATCCTATTACAATGCACTGGAAGAGTATATACTCATTTTAAAAAAAAAGTAAAAGGTAAATCTTTCCCGGGTGGGAGGTGGGGTTACAGATCATGTTATTATTTGCGTTTTCTCGTATGTATTCTTTGCATGTTTAAAATAGCGGTAAAATTTTCAAACAGACATACGTTGTCTGATAACTTAAATTTTTTATGTGGATTTAAAAAAAAATTAGGCGAATGTGTCAGGGGCCCAAGACTTCGGGGAATGGGGCTTGGCACAGGGGCTCATGTCTCAGGGAAGAAGAAGGAGGAGGAGGAGGCTTGCTCTGGCCGAGGAGGCAGGCCCAGGCCACGCACCGCGGGGAATGCGGTTGGCCCCACAGTGGAGCGCACCCAGGCCTGTTTGCGGTCACCGTTGTGTCAGCTCCGGCGGCCGTAACGAAGCACCACACACGGCATGGCTGCAACAACAGAAATTTACTTTCTCGTGGCTTTGGAGGCTGGAAGTCCAAGATCAGCGTGTCGGCAGATTGGTTTCTTCTGAGTCCTCTGTGCTTGGCTTGCCGGCGGCTGCCCCATTGCGGTGGCCTCACGTGGTCTTTCCTTTACACGCCCACATCCCTGGCGTCTCCTTTTGTGTCCAGATTTCTTCTCACAGGGACATCAGTCGGTGTGGGTCAGCCAGCACCCACCCTGACAACTTCTTTTAAATCAATCACCTCTTTAAAGGGCTCGTCTCCAAATCCAGTCACATTGCGCGGTCCCGGGGATGAAGGCTTCCACCTGCGGATTTGGGGGAGACACAGTTCAGCCTGTAACCACCACTCCTGGTGCATTTGGGCGGAGATCTGTGCCTCGGGCAGGGCGAGAGTGTCGAGGGCGGTCGGCTCCCCATATAAACCACCCTGGGGGTGCTACAGTGACAGCAAGCTTTAGACCGAATCCTGCCTCGTGTCGGTTTCCGAGCAAGCAACCACATAACCCTTCCCGATAGCTCGAACTTGGAGCCCGAGGCAGTGCCAGTTGTCTGACCTCTTAGGTTCTCTGACTGCATCTGGCATGGAGGTCTCTCTCACAGCAGGCGAGAGAGAAGCTGCGTTCAGCGTTCCAGTTGGGTTAAGCAACAGAATCCTCTGAACATGTCTGCTGGTGACCTGGGCCAGAGGGTGCTCTCCAAGATGCCAGTCTTGGCCTATCGGGTGGCAAGGAGAAGCAGACAAGCCTAGCCGACCACACATCCTGAACACCCCTCCCTTCGCCGTTGTGAAGTTATTTCTGATATTCATGATGTTACATTTCCCACCTTCTGGTCCATACGAGAGATCGGGTCGGGCTGTTAGATCACCAGTGGGAAGTGGGCTTCTGGTTGTCATCTTTCAGTTTCTACCCACCCCCGTCAGTGTGAGTTTCCCATTTAGGAGCCTTACACATTACCTGGCTGCACTAGATTAAAAGGGACATATGCTGTGTCACGCAGTTGGTGCCACTGTGTTTTAAGGTAAGTTGCAGATAATATAAGATTTTGTCAGAAAACTTCACCATGTCAGCATTTAGCCCTGAGCCTGCCCTGCTCCCAGGTGTGAGCACGGTGATTTCCTGCCTTGGAAAGTTCAACAAAATCAAGACAGAGATTGGATTTGATGCTGCATTTTTATTAGATGTTAAGAATTGAAACTTTTTTTTTTGCCACACATCAGTCAGGGGAATTTAAGAAGTAGAAACCGAGTTTCCCTTTTCACCCTTTGAAAAGAGAAGATGGATTCATCGCAAGAACTGGCATTTCAGAAAACAAAAAAGGTTTCGTATGTGCGAAGAGACAACATTTAGATCTCAGAACTGCATCGTTTTGAACTGTTTCCAAAATTCGAGAGTAAGATTTGAGAAGTAATAAAATATTGACCACAGTTCAAAGAGAAAAATACGGGGCGGTCTTCGGCGAAGCCTTTCATTTCGCTTCCCTTTCTGACTCTCTCTCTAACTTGCCGGGAGCCCCCTCGTCTGCGCCCCGGAGTGTGCTGGGTGTCAGGGGCTGTCTCTGCCTTATTTGATCTCAACATCGAGCCTAGTGGACAAGAGTATTTGATCATTTTTCTCGTTTATCCAACAGATATTTTTGAGAGCCTGCCGTGTTTAGACATGGTTCTAAGGTCACTAGTCCTAAGGCAAGTAGCCTCTCATTGGGTACCTGTGCAAGGAGCATCCTGTTAGATTTCCCCTGTGTATCTCCCTCTGTGACCGTCAGAGAGAACTGTCAGCCCGGTCTACCACTCACTCCCACTTCACAGGATCCAGACTTTTCTGAGGATGACCTGGGGCGGGACAGACAGGAGAATTTCGAAAGAGCTCGCAAGTAAAATCCACATAATGGGGAGTTGCCTCTAACCCTCATGATCTGTTCTTTCCGTAGCAGTCTTAGATTTTTAAAAACAAAAATCTATTTACTTTAGCCCTCTTCTTCAAACCCTCCAGAACCTCCCCATTGCACTTGGGGGTTGAAATTGTCACCACTTACAGGGTCTACAAGGCTCCTCAAGTCCCAGGCCTTGTCCACCTTTATGATCGTCCTCTACTACCCCTGGACTCACTTGCCGTGCTCCAGGCATATGGATCTTCTTCCTGCCTCAAAAGCTGCCTCAGGGCCTTTGCACTTCTGTCCTCTCTACCCGGAATGCTGCCCTCGAAGACTGCCTGATTTCTACCAATCTGACCGTCTGTTCTAAAAAATTTCCCCTTATTACATCACTGTCTTCTCTTTTCTTCAAATCATGTTTGACTCCCTGAAGTTAGGTTCTTTTTCTTTTTCTGGGGTACTACCCATTTCCTCTGGTCAGAATAGAGGCTGCTGAAAGGCGGGGCCTTTGTCTGGCCATCCTCCCTGCGTATCCCCGACACTACCCCAGTGCCTGCTCTGAAGTAAGGACTCAATAAATTGTATTGTTGATTCACGAATGAGTAATTATCTTTTAATGCCCTCTGGAAGCTGGGAGTCAAGAATGGAATTCCTTTGTAAAATTACACTTTCTGCTGTTGAAGTGTGCTTCTGGAACAAGACTGAGCTTGGAGATACCACCACAGGGCGTGACATTGATTGAACTAAGGTTTTATTAAGAATCCAGGATGTAACAGAAAAATTTCAAGTTGAATTTATATCTACACTTGCCTGTAACTCTCTTACTGGCTTTCAGCAAGTTAGATTTCCTTGACCCAAGAAAGATCGGAAAGTGAAACAAAACAGTAATGGAAATGGTGTGTTAGGGCGCAGGGGTTGGCTAGCAATGCTTACAGCCTCTGCCATTCACACCTGTGGGGTGGGGGTCGGGGTGGGGCTGCGATGGGGTGCTGATGTCACAGCCGCGCTCTAGCCACGCTCTAGCGGTGAGACAAGATCTTGTTGCTTTCTCATTCGAGGACAGGTGTGGAAGCAAACTTTTTTGCCTGGAACCAGGTGGGTCTTGGGCTATTTAATTGGTTCTTAAATAGAGGTGTTTGTAGAGGGCACCGCTCATTCCCCGAAGAGGCATTTGCCGAACACCTATTAAGTGCGAGGTGCCCGGTGAATGAAACAGACGTGCTGATTGAGTGGCTTGGGACATGTCCTGTGTGAGAGCCGTGGAGAGAACACAAGGGTGGGCAAAAGTTGGTGTGCAGTTGTTCATAGGGAAAGTCATACAATAAATAATAAGGAATAATACAAGAATAAACCGCCTCGAATTCACTACTGCACACCTACTTCTGCCCACCCCGAATGTGCAAGAGTGTCAAATGCTTCCTGTATGGGCACACCTACTTTTGCCCACCCCGAATGTGCAAGAGTGTCAAATGCTTCCTGTATGGTAAACGTGTTAGTTAATTGCATGGGAGCTGTCCTAGGTAAGGAGGCTTCAGGTGGGCCCTGGAGAGGTGATCTGATGGCCTCTGATTCTGGCTCAGGCTAATGCTGGCAGGTGACATCCTGGTCAGAAGGGAAGAACAAGAGCGTCTTGTCTATAGGGAGACATGTTGCAGGTCCGTGGGGGGCAGTCCCTCCCGAAGCATTTAATCCATTGGTGGGGCTCTGCCCAGGGTGGAACCAAGCCGTTTGCTACTTGTGATCCATTCACTGCACTGGACTTGGGGCTACAGATAGGTGGAAAGAATTGGGCATGTTCCCCTGAATGTCGAGCAGGGTCCCCCCGGGAGGGATGCCAGACGAAAGACGGAGCCTGCCCCACACACTGGCCCTGCCTTGGAGCCATCGCATCCCACGCCTGTGTTCCTCATCACTGCTCTTATTTGAGCGGCGCGGTGATAGCATCTCAGAAAAGACAGATTGGGTCTCCGCTTCTGAGGATGTGGTGAGTTGGAGGCAATTTTCCAGGGAAAGGATTTTGTCTCAAAGCATTAAAATAGAATCCGTTCTAAGTCAATACTTCTTTTCAACTTAACTTCTCGACACTCCTCCGATCCACCAAGAGTTCCACCACTTCAGCATTTTTGTAGGCGTGTTACAGAAGTCAGTCACCTTGAATTCGGAGCAGTAACTCTGGGGTTGGGAGTAGGGGCCTAGCTGGTGGGCTGAGAGGCATTTAGAATTCATTTCTGAAGACATTTAAACACTGCTATTTTTTAAAAGAGATTTTAAAAAAGAATTAAAAATTGTGAAATTATAAAAATCACATAACAAAATTTATCATTTTAACCATTGTAGGTGCACAGTTCAATAGTGTTAAGTATATTCACATTATTTGTTGTGCAGTCAATCTCCAGAACATGTTTCATGTTGCAGAACTGTTACACAATTCCCCATGTCCCCCTCCCCCTAGCCCCTGATAGCCACCATTCTACCCTCTGAGTCCATAAATTTGACTACTTAATACCTCAGAAAGTAGATTCATAGAGTATTTGTCTTTGTTTTTCTTTTTTGTTTTTTGTTTTTGGACTGGCTTATTTTACTTAGCATAGTGTCCTCAAGGTTCACCCATGCTATAGCATGTATCAGATATTTTTCCTCTTTAAAATGGAGTAGTATTCCATTTTAATGTCTGTAACACACTTTCTGTATCCATTCATTCACTGATGGACGAGACAACCGGTGGGTTGCTTCCAGAGCTGGGCTATTGCGAGTAGCGGTATTATGAACATATATATGCAAATACCTCTTTGAAATCCTGCTTTCCATTCTTTTGGCTTTATACCCAGAAGCAGGATTACTAGATCATATGGTAATTCTATTTTTAATATTTTGAGGAATGCTATACTGTTTGCCATAGCAGCGGTGCCATTGCATATTCCCACCAACTGCGCACAAGGGTTCTGCTTGCTGCACATCCTTGCCAACAAGGATGTTATTTTCTGTTTCTTCATAGTAGCCGTCCTGATGGCTGTGAGGTGGTATCTCATTATGGTTAAGCGATGCAGTCGTAGTACTTTTTACCTCATGTTGTAATCAGTCCATAAACTGTAATCTTGACAAAATGGAATCAATACATAGCATGATCAGTATACTAGTAAAAACTAATAGCTACTGGTTATTATTTATTAAGTCTTCTAAGCACCTTGTATGACTCACTTCTCACCTCAACTCTACGAGGAAGGTTCCATTTTTACCCCATTTTACAGGTGGGGAAAGGGAGGGTTGGAAAATTCAAGTAACTTACTCAAGGTCACACCTAGTAAAGGCCAGCACCTTGACCCTGGCTATCAAACCTCCAGGGAGGCCTCTCCCCTCTTTCTAAGTAACTAAGCTATGTTAAAATCCCAAGCTGATCCATATCAGGAACAGTGTCATAGATAATGAGATCCTTCCTCGAGAGTGGAGTTTCTTGGTAGACTCAGGAATAAGAGGGTTCTGGAATAAGGTTCATGCCTCAGCCATCACCAAAGCCTCAGGGAGCAGCCCAAGCCAGGGCTCCACAAACAGTGGCCAAGTCTCTTTAAGCCTGTCACTTATAAAGGTCTCTACCTTTTTGGTTTGAATTCCAGTACCTCTGGAGTCAATAATAGAGAAAAGAGGAAAGAGACACCTAATTTTGAACATTTTTCTTGACACTATTCAGTTCCTGAATTTGGCTTGTATTGCGTGTGTGGGAGGAGAGGGGGATGGTGAATGAATGAATTATTGCACGAGAGGGTTTGCTCCTAGATGCCCCCAGACTTGCTGGGAAGCCATGGAAACACTGCAATGCCTGTCAAGTTCAGTGTCAACTATTTGGTCTAATTTTTGTTAATCTTTATCTCATTTCATTCTGTTTCCCCATTAGGCCTGATATCAGTCCAGTTCCCCGTAGGTGCTGCTGAGTGACTGCTGGCCACAGTTGCCCACATCAGTTCCGATGTTTGTGTTGGATCGGTCTCTTAACAAACGCTTCAAATTACATTAGGAAAAATACGTTACGTTACTTCAAGTCAGGGGAGCGATTTCACACTCACATCTGCTAATCCTGTTCGTAAATAACGGCACAGGGCCACCGGACAGGGCCAATTAAATCTGCAGGGCCACCCCGCACTCTGATAGGTTTTGTTTACATTTTTTTTTTTTATTTTGGCACCATAAAATGAAGTCTCCATGAAAAAGTCAACTCACACACTAATGCCCTAAAACTTTTTTTTTAAAACAAGACAAATTTGCAAAAACGGATGTGTCATTTCCTGTCACAAAATCCTAGACGGAGTTTAAAGGATGTGTGTGATGGCGGGTTTTGGGGATCATGGAACTGGGGAGTCTGAGAATTTGCCATCCCCAAACTGCCTTTCCCCTGGATGGGGCCACACAGGCCTGCTCGGCCAGTCCCGGGCTCAGACCTACCTCTGTGGTTAGGCCTGCGATGATTTAGCCACCTTCTATCTGTGTGACACTTGTGAATGAGAATGCCTGTCTCGGGGACCTGTGCAAAGATTTAACAAGCTGAGGTACATCAAGTACCTGGCGAAATATGATGGTCGCTTAAAAGGTTGAATGCCTTAGAGGATAGTTCCTGTCCTTACATTTATTCGGGGCTGCATTGTGTCCCTTCCCGATATTTACGTTGAAGTCCTAATCGCCATGATTTCAGAATGGACTCTGTTGGGAGATAGGGTCTTTAATGAAGTGATTAAGTTAGAATGAGATCCTGTGGACAGGCCCTAATCTAGTCTGACTGGTGTCTTTGTAAGAGGAAATTTGAACTCGAAAAGACACAGCAAGGGTCCGGGCTCACAGACGACAACCCATGGGAGGACCCAGGGCAGAGGCGGCCAACTACAGGCCAGGGAGCGAGGCCTCAGAAGAAACCAACCGTACTGACACCTTGATCTCAGACTTGGACCCTGCAGAACTATGAGCCAATCAAGTTCTGTTGTTTAAGTGGCCCGCCCCCACCTGGGGTGTTTTGTTATAGCAACTTGAGCAAACGCAGACACCCTGTAATCCCTCTGATGCTTTTGCAACGTCTTGAGTACCTTGTGTTTGAACAAAAAATTCAGTCCATTTTCTCTACAACTAGTTTCCTTGGAGGTTTCTTCTTCAGTTCTCGTTTGAGTTATTCTGGACTGTTATGCCGCTGTCGGGTGTCTTGCGGGGCCATCTTCCTGTCCCCTACCTTGTTTAGTCCTATGGCTCTGGGGGTGCTGGGCCTCACCTTGCATCTTAATAACAGTCACCGTCTTTGAAAGGGGCGTCTGTGCTCCCTTTCAAAGGGTCTGTGCATGGGTCAGAAGTCAGCTTCTTCACTTTCCTAAGCATACGGGGCCCTTTTATTTTCAAGGTTTTATTGCCAACTGTTACCGGGACACAGGCAGCTGGAATGGGAAGTGATTAGACTTGAGGGGGACCATAAACTGCCAGGGTGGGCTTCAGTCCAGGACAAAGCCAGAAGATCAAAGGGATGAGCGTGTGAAGGACTGGGCGGTGTTAACGCCTCCTGACTGAACCATCTGCGGGGTCCACGGAGCCTTCAAAGGTGCCTTTACTGGGAACTTCCCTAAGAGAGCCTTTTCACTGAAGAGTTCTGCAACTTTCACTTCTGGTTTATCTGACCTGTCCGGGTTCTTTGTGCAACTCCCAGTGATTTCTGAGAGAGCCCATTGAAGGAGGATTGAGTTAGTTCCAAGAGCTGGATGCTTGAGTTCACCATTGATTTTTTTTTTTAATTTTTTTTCCTTTTTTTAGATTTTATTTATTTATCTTCAGAGGGGAAGGGAAGGAGAGAGGGAGAGAAACATCAATGTGCGGTTGCCTCTTGTATGTCCCCTGACGGGAACTGGCCCGGCAACCCAGGCATGTGCCCTGACTGGGAATCGAACCGCGATCTTTCGGTTCGCAGGCCCGCGCTCAATCCACTGAGCTACACCAGCCAGCACCATTGATTTTAATAGTGTTTTGCAGCTGATAACATTGTTAATTACAGGTTTCTCTTAGGAAACTTTTAATATAATAGTTTTTAGGTGGTTGGAGGGAAGAGTTATTTTTATTTATATTCTTTTCTAGCAGTAAGGAAAGAAAGGGGCGAGAGGGAGGGAGGGAGAGATGGATGATTCATTTTGGATTTCTTCTCCTTTCTTGATCTTTTAAAACCCCCGTGAACAAGGCCACCACCCTCCTGCTCCGCACCCTTCAGTGGCTCACTATTGCCAGTCCTCGTCCTTTTTCTCCCGGGGCTGGTTTATTTCGCTCTCCCTGTCTGGGCCGTAGCTCTTGTTTTTCAATACGATGGATCCCAAAGGATAGAGCAGAAACTTAGCAAATACTTATTGGTTGTTCTTTTTTTGGGGGGCGGGGCAAGGAAGGGGTGCTTGGTTTTCCTTCTTTTCTCATAGGCCGTTGAGAAGCAGGTTAGTTTTGATTTGCTCTTCTGTGTCTGTGTTTTCCCCAGATGTCAATAGGGGTGGAAATGGGGGTGAGGAGTAGGGTGAATGCGTTTGGGGCTGAATTAGAGTTTGGGTGAGGCCTATGACCAGCCTTTGGGGCCCCAGCATTTGAGAGAGAAATGCTTGTAGCCTCCTTCTTGTTCCCCACCTGGATGGGGTGGGAAGGGATGAAGTTAGGGCCCCCCAAGTCCAGGTCCTGGGTTGCTCTTTGGGAACCAGAAGCAGCTATGGATTGTTGGACCATTAACTTTATGCAGTTCTGGGCCAGGATCTGCGTTCTTTAACCTTGGCTTCCGCAAAAAATAATCGAGGGAGAGACAGGGACATCAGGGAAAATACACCCTGACAAATGGATACAGGCCCATCCTGGTGGGTCATGAGAGCTTTGATTATAAAGAAATCATTTTTATGTAAATCTAGTAGGCACTTATGTCTGGACAGCGGGGAGCACAATAATGGAGAATCAGACCAAATAAAACAAGTCAGGAAAGGGAATTATCAAAATGACGGTGGGTTCTCCTGGCTTGAGACTGCCTCCTGCACTGCCTGAGTCCTCAGCGCCCCCCCCTCTCATTCTGCGCCCCCCTGCTCCCTTGCTGTGCTCTGTTGTCCCCCTGTGGCCACAGTTCGGCCACCGTAGGGTCTGTGGCATTCTCTGAGTCCCATGCCCCTGGCATCGCCAGCCCAGGGCCAGGCGGGGAAATGCTTCATATGTATATTTCTGTGCCTCTAAATGAGATTCATACAGCTTTGCAGGATTTGATTGTGAACTTTTAATCCAGCGCCCTTAAGCACTTTCTATTTTAGCTGTCTTTGGAGATACATTTGCCAGGCCTTGTAAATGGTTTGTTTCTTCTGCTTTGAATTATTAGATTAGAAGCTCCGTTCTTGGCCTTCTTGCCTTCTCCCTCCTTGGGGGAAGTTCTTGCTTGTCTCCATAAAACATTGCTGCTGGGCCTTTTCCTGGTTTATTGCTCTGCATTAATACCTGGTAGCTTATATCTGAGCTTTCCTTTTATTTCCTTAATGTACAATATTTCCTCCCCGTCGGAGGGCCTGGGGCTTGCTAAGGGTTTGATGGCCTCTCAATTTTCAGGTCGGGAGGTAAGAGTTTGTCAGTCCCAGCCTAGCGATAAGTGGCACAGAAAATTTTAAATGGTTTATTTTAAGCCACGTGGCTAATCAGGATCCAGATGAGCCAAGGATACTAGAAATGAACAAAAAAGGAAGAAGGCAACTACATCAAACTAAAAAGTTTTTGCACAGCAAAGGAAACCATCAAGCAAACAAAAAGGCGGCCCACTGCACCGCAGAACATGCCTGTTAATGGTACATCTGATAAGGGGTTAATTTCCAAATTATATAAAGAACTTATACAACTCAACACCAGGAAGATAAACAACCCAATTAAGAAATGGGCAGAGGCCCTGAATAGACACTTCTGCAAAGAGGACATGCAGATGGCCAATGGACATATGAAAAAAAATGCTCAAAGTCACTAATCATCAGAGAAATGCAAATTAAAGCCACCAAGAAATACCACCTCACACCTGTCAGAATGGCTACCATCAATAAATCAACAAACAATAAGTGCTGGTGAAGATATTGAGAAAAAGGAAGCCTAGTGCACTGTTGGTGGGAATGCAGATGGGTGTAGCCACTGTGGAAAACAGTATGGAGATACCTCAAGAAATGGAACTGCCTTTTGACCCAGTGATTCCACTGCTGGGAATACATCCAGAAAGATCTGAAACACTAATTGGGAAGAATATAAGCACCCTTATGTTCACTGCAGCATTATTTACAATTGCCAAGATCTGGAAACAGCCCAAGTGCCCATCAGTAGATGAGTGGATAAAAAAGCTGTGGTACATTTACATAATGGACTACCACTCTACCATTTAAAAAAAAAAAAAAAAAGGAATACTACCTTTTGTGATAGCATAGATGGACCTGGGATTATTTTACTAAGTGAAATAAGCCAGTCAGACAAAGACAAGTACCATAGGATCTCATATGTGGAATCGAATGAAAAAGTAAACTGATGAACAACATAGAACCGCAGGCACGGATAACATGGAACAGACCGAAGGCAGGCTTGATCGAGGCGGGTGAGGAGATCATCTCTCGCACAGGGCCGGCGTTGTGCGGACAGGGCCTACTGTTAAGGACACTTCGTCACCCTCAGAGTCCTTGAGGATCGGAGGGGCTCTGGAGTTTCTCAGTCCTGGAGACGGAGAGGCGTGAAAGTGGCGCTGTGTTTCAGAGCGTTCTGGAATGAGATAAGAGCGGGGTCTGTGTATGGAGAAGGATGCTCAAGATAGGGCCCCCTTCGTGCATGCACAGGTGGGCCCTGAGCCTGTTTCTGTCCTTCGCAGGTTTCATGCCCTTGACTATAAAGCCTGCTGCCTGGGGGTCACCTGGGAGGGCAGGTGTCAGAGGGTGTCCTGGGTGGATACTCAGTGAGGGTCTGGGACCCGAAGTAACAAGAGGGTACTTCTGAGTTCCAGAAGGCAAGCACCCTAGTTTTGCTGGATAATCTTGAGGAGATACCGAATAGAAAGTGATGGACCGGAAGTCCTTTTCTCCCTCTTGGACTAGCGTTTGGTGGTCAGATCCTTGCCCAACCACTGAACTAGATTCTTGACCCCAAGCAAGTCACTTAAGCTCAAAGGTACTCAGCTGACCTGCAAAATGGGCTCAATTTGACACAGTAGGTACCCTCGTGGACATTTCTGAGGCTTAAATCAGCTGCTGCAGGTAAAGCGCTCAGCCCCGGGCCTGGCTGGTGAAGTCATCCTGGAGAATGTGAGCTTGTGAGTTACGGTCTGCATGCACAGAGCTCCTTCAGGTGACTCCAGGTGCTGGGTGAAGGAGCTGGGGACGCAGTGAGTCCTAGAGCCTTTGCAGAGGGTAGTTGGCAAAATCGCAAGTGGCTTGCCTCAAACCCTGGGGTCAGTCACTGTGGATATGGTTAAGCAGACCCGTAGCCCTTGCCCATTGTAGGGTAAGGCACAGCTTTGGGCAAACACCTGACCTTTCCCGGCCTTTCCCAGACAGCACGTGGGCAGGACAGAGCCTCTAG
Source organism: Glossophaga mutica (assembly GCA_039655065.1). Lineage (NCBI taxonomy): Eukaryota > Metazoa > Chordata > Mammalia > Chiroptera > Phyllostomidae > Glossophaga > Glossophaga mutica. The sequence continues at coordinate 13,742,572 of CM077304.1, read as the reverse complement.
CCAGCACATACATGACCTCAGCTGCTCTTTCCTTAGTCCTTCTAAGTGCTGGTTTTTATTTTATTTACTCTTTTAAAGTATATTTTATTTATTATGCTATTACAGTTGTTTCATTTTTTTCCTCCCCTTTATACCCCTCTGCCCTGCACCCTCCCTTCCACCATAATTCCCTCCCCACTTGTTCATGTCCATGGGTCGTACATATAAGTTCTTTGGCTTCTCCATTTCCTGTACTGTTCTTAACCTCCCTCTGTTTATTTTGTACCTGCCATTTATGCTTCTTATTCCCGGTACCTTTATCCCCTCTCTCCCTTCTCCCCCTGTCCACTGATAACCCTCCTTGTGATCTCCATTTCTGTGATTCTGTTCCTGTTCTAGTGGTTTGCTTAGTTCATTTTTGTTTTTGTTTTAGATTCCGTTGTTGGTAGTTGTTCAGTTGTGAGTTTGCTATCATTTTACTGTTCATAGTTTTGATCTTCTTTTTCTTAGATAAGTCCCTTCAACATTTCATATAATAAGGGCTTGGTGGTGATGAACTCCTTTAACTTGACCTCATCTGGGAATAAGTGCTTGGTTTTTAGAACTGACCGGGTTGGCCAGATCGTTCCGTTAACGAAGACGTACACTTACTGGAGTGGCTGCTGGTCGCTGTGGGGCAGAAAATACCCCTGCCCCATGCAGAGCTCGGGTCTTCACCCCAGACTGCTAGAAATTTAATTGGATGGAGATGATAGGATTTGTGGGTGATAATTTATTCCCATTCCCTCTGCAATCCGTCGTTTAACTTTTCAGCCCCACCCCTGCACGTGTGAAACAATTAACATGTGAGCCAGCTGGGAGAGAGCGCTGGAGCTAAATTGGGTAGCTGGTAGACGGGGTGTAATTCAGGCTATCAAGTGCATAATAAATTAGAGAAGGAAGAGACCGCTGCGGGGAGTCATCAGGAAGGAGTGCGTGAAATGAATACATTTTCTCTTAGAATCTGGAAACTCCTGAGGCCCAGAACCCAGGAGAGGAGAGTTCGGAGGCCGCTCCTGATGCCAAGTGAGCGAGACAAGTACCTGATCAGCGCCTCTCCAGCTGCATCCCGCAGGTCTGGGCAGGGCCTAGGATCCTGCCTTCCTAACAAGCTCCCGAGTGATGCTGAGGCTGCTGGTCTGAGGACCACCTTTGGTATAGCGGTGTCATAGAGAATATTTAGATCAGGCATTAATCTGTAGATCTAGGTAATGTAATTAAAGGTGTTAGTTATAGGGAGAAGGAACCGTTGGCACATGGGACCAATATACCTTTCTAAACATTCTCAGGGCGGTGATTGGCATTGCATGGCCTGAGTTCATTTGTCATCTGTCACTTCCTCGGTGTGTGTGACTTCAGTGTGTCTTAGTCTGTTTGGGCTCCTGTAACAAAATATGGACAGCATAGCTCTAAACAACAGAAACTGATTTCTCTGGAAGCTGGAAGTGATCGGGCCGGGTGCCAGCATGATCCAGTTAGGGCCTTCTTCCTGCCTGACTCACAGCCGGCGCCTTCTCATTGTGCCATGTTGTGGTGGAGGGATCCGGGGGTCTTTCTGGACCCGCTTTGGTAAGGTCGCTAATCTCGTTCACGAGAGCTCCACCCTCATGATTTAAGTGCATCCCAAAGACCTCACCTCCTGGTACCATCATTTTGGGGATTAGGATTTCAACATGAATTTCAGAGGGACACCAGCATTCAGACCATAAAACGTGGGCAGATCATCAGTTCTCTCAGCCTCATTGCCTACCTGCAGACTAAGGCTGGTAGTCACCACCCCCCTTAAAAGTATGTGTCTGTTTAGTAATAAAGGAGCCAATCCATGCACATTTTCAGAACAGCTCCTGGCCCACACAAAGTGGGTGACAGCAAGGGTTTTTCCATTCTCTCACCTGGTCTCGGTGGGACTCGGCAGTGAGACCCCCAGCTGCGGCCCTGTGTCTCCCGCAGGCCCGCAGGACTGAGAACCCGGCCTCCACTCACCCAGTCCTGGGGATTTTGGCCGCCCTCGTCAGCACAGGGGATGCTTTAGGACCTGCTGCCCTCCTCCGTGGCCAGGGATGGCTTCAGGAGTTGATTGGAAAAACCAAAGAAAGGCTGTAACTGAATGGATGAGGAATCATAGGGAGAAAAAGAAAATTCTTGTGAGGACAGAAAACAAAATCATTGGGCAGATTCTGGAGTTAAAAATGGTAAGATGCTTTTGGATTGGATAGCGTTTTTTGAGCTCAGAAAGCCCCAGTACTTTTTCTGTGGGACAGAGTCTTGACCCTGGTTACTTGGCCCTAACTCAAATTTAGGGATCGCAGATCTGTTCCTGGGCCGGGCAGCACCGCCGTCAGGGGTTCTACTCCCACTCTTGGGTTGTTGGCTGGATATGAAAGTTGGTTCCTGAAAGTTCCCTTCGGACACAGGAAACAAAAAAGCAACAAGCTGGGTTGGGGCCTCTGGGTTTCTTTAAAAAAAGGGACCAGTTTTTCTCCCACCACGAATGCTCAGTGTCCTGGAGCCAAGTACTTTTGGGCTCTGATCCTCAGTTTCCTCATCTGTAAGATGAAGGCCTCGAGGCCTCCCCGCAGCCTTGCCGGGTAGACAGGAAGGAAAGCGTGCCTGGAAAGTGCCTCGTATGTGTGTGTGTGTGTGATGCGCCCAGGGAAAGGGAGCTTTTTTTTCTGGCTCTGCTGGGAACCTTTGGAGACTCTGCTCCTCCCACCAGGAAAATGGTTCCCACTCTCTGGCTGGCTGACCTGGGGGTATCCGAGACACTTGGGGCAGCGTGTTCTAATCTCTGTCTCGCTGCGGGGAGAGTTGGTGGCTGTGTGGCAGCTGCTCCTTCAGTCAACTCTAGTTCCTCTGCAGTTTTGCATCTGCGGGAAAGTCGTGTGGGTCTCACTTCCCATGTCTGCGCTTGGCCAGAGCAGCACGCCTCACCTGCCTCCACCAAGCTGTGCTAAGGCAGTTAGAGGCAGAGTTAGGCCACCAGGCCACATGCACTTGAGAAAACCAGACAGCACAGTGCTGCCTTCAACACTGCAGACACCACCTCTGTGTGCCCAGCACCTGCTGGGGGCGGGCGTACAGCAGCCTGGCAACCTCAGGGTGATTGGTTTCTTCCAGGCAGCTGTCAGTAACAGTGCTGAGTGGGCAGGAGGCCCGAGTCCCTTATGAAGAGGGTCCCAGGATTTGCGTCTCCTTAGAATGTTCTGGTGTAGTGCTTCCTAAAAGCCAGATCATGCATGAGGTCCGTTAGGGTATCTGTAGGAGCTGGTTAAAAAAGCAGATTCTGGGCCTACCTTGGGGGGTTCTTAGCAGCTCTGGGTAGTTGCGTAGGGCACGCCTTCATCTGTAATTTGAAAACCTTCCCTAGGTGATTCTCGTATGTGATGCGCTTTCAGCCTTTTTGCTGCCAGGCTGGATGTAGAGGTGGAAATCTGTGACTTGTCCAGATTCTCAGACCAGACAGTGACAGACGCAGAACCACACCCAGTCCTATGAGACAGGCCCCTGTCATTTTTGCATGGTGACCTCTGTTTCCTGCCAGAGATGTAGCCCAGCAGAATGCAGGCTCCTCCAACGAGAGATCCTCAACTGGGGGCTGTTTTGCTGGAGAAAATACTGGAGACCTTTTGGACTGACATGAGTTGGGGAGGAAGAGCTGGTGCTTCTGGCATCCCGTGGGTAGATACCAGGGATGCTGCTAACACTGCACTGCACAGGGCAGCCCTCACAGCGAAGAATTATCCAGCCCAAGCAGTCAGCAGTGCTGAGGTGAGAAACCGGGTCTACACCAGTGCTTCTCTGACTTACCTGTGCACTTGGTCCTCGTTTAGTAGGTCTGGGGTGTGGCCCGAGAGTGTGCATCTCTAAAGGCTCCTGGTTGATGGTGATGCTGCCCTTCTGGGGACCACACTTGGCACAAGGAGTGTGTTCTAGAGGAGTCAATTTCAGAGTGACCCCGGAGTGGGTTGGAATTGCAGCTGTGTGATCTTGGGCCGGCAACTTAACATCTATATACTCATGTGTCTTCACCTGTAAAGTGGGGGCAATGTTGTGTGGGTTAAATGAGATAATACTTTGTAAGGAGCTTAGTGTGGTTCTTGCCCTCGGTGAGCAGTCAGCAAATGTGGCTGTTATTTTCATTACCACCATTGTTATTTGCTTAGGAGTTTGACTCTATTCGTCCAGTGTTTCATTATTTATCTTCTTTGTGCCTAATGCTTTGCTAAAATAGGATCAGTTGGGAGGAGACAGAAATGACCTCTTGGATGGTCAAGTAGAAAGATAACTAGTGTCATTTTTCACTCAGAAGTCACCCCGCCCCCTGGCACTGGGTGGGAAGTGATGATGCTGGAGCAGGGCACCTGTTTGTCACATCCCTGAAACACAGCGGTTTTACTGCACTCACTCAACGAAAGTCAGTATGGGAAGCATATCCTAAAAACCAAGGTGCTCGTTTTCTGGGTTTTCATTCTAATAACGTTTTATAGGCAACAGAAGCATGACAAGTGATTGTAGGCATCCCGTTTCATCAGCATTCAGAAATACTTGCTCTCTCGTGCAGGAGTGGCTCAGAGCAGGTTTGAACGTGGGGTCGATCTTTCTTCAGAGCCCAGCACCGCTGTGCGTTAGCCCTGTGACCGGGGGGTTATTTCACATCTCAGAGCCTCGGTTTCCTCATCTCCGAAGTGGGAGAAAATAGCCCCTACGTCCGGAGTTGAAGCGAGGCTGACTCGAGATGCAGCGTTTCCATTCCTTGCGGACCGTGGCCCAGTACCGCGCTAGGCCTGCAGTGGAAGCTCGTCCCCAGGAGGCCCGTTTCCAAGTGCTAGTGCGTTAGAGGCGCAGAGGAGAGTCATGAATGGGGCTTCTAAGGCCTCAGGCAAGCCTAATTCACTAGGGCCTGGGCGAGGCTCAGGAAGGGGATTCTGGGACTGGCGGGCCACTCTGAGAAAGGGCTAGTGCTAAGGTTGGAGGGGGATCCCCTTCGGGTGCTGGGGTGTCTAGCAGAGATGGAAACCTGGCCGGGCAGAGGGGTCAGAGGTTACTTTAACTCCTAACAGTTGTTCCGACGGGTCTTTTATTTTGGCAGAGGCTGTTTTTGTTTTTTGCCGAACCATCATTCATTACTGGGAAAGGGGAGGGGGCATGGGGACAGGAGAGGGGACACCCACAGCTGGCTGTCAGAACAGTTGACCTCCAGATGGGATAACCCTAGAGCCAGGCTTAAACAGTCTGGAAGCCAGAGGTGGTGCAGGTGACAGCTGCGGCAGGTGCTCTGAGCGTTTCTGCAGATTTCCTGGTACATGTGAAGAGATGAAGCCAAGCGGGAAAGCTTGCGGGGCATGAGGGGCATGAGCGAGCGGGGAAGACAGGTGGAGAGGAAGCCCCGCTGGCTCCAGGTGCAGCCCCAGGAGGCGTTGTGGGGGGAAAGGCGTCTGAGGGTGAGAGGGCGGCGCAGGGAAAGGCGGGGAGCGCTCAGGTGTGCGGGCTCCCTCTGCGTGCCGCGGGGCTCCTGGGCAGAGCAGATGGCTTCCGTCCCTGCCAGCGCTAAGTCGGTGACTAGAGGAGGGTGACTGCCGCCAATTAGCAGGATCCCTGGGAGCCCTTCTCCCCGCCTGGGGGGCCCCATCTGGGAGCCCAGGCAGAGAACACTTTGCCTCCTGTTGATCAAGATTCAGCTCTGACCGCTTTATTGAGACACGTTAAGGTGAATGAAATGGATCGGAGCAAAGACTGACGGAGCCGTTGCCTGCTTTCAAGTTCCAGCTTTGCTTTGTACCAGCTGGGTAACCTTGATGAAGTTGTCTCACCTCTCTGCACCTTGGTTTCTCCATCCATAAAATGGGAACAATGACGCAGTACTCCATCAGTTACTGCCACAACAATGCTGCCTAGCAAACAACCGTGAAGCCGGAGTAGCACACACTAATCACGGTTGCTTATTCACATGTTTTGGGTGGTCAGAGGGCTCTGTGATCTTGGCTGGCCTTGCTCACGTGTCTGAGGGTCACTAATACAGAGTGGCTTTGGCGGGGATGACTGAGGTGGTCGACTCTGCTCACGTGTCTCTCCTCCCCTGGCAGGGAAGCCCAGGCACGTCCTCATGGGTATGACAAGGTGAAAGAGCCAGCAAGGCCACTTACGCAAGTGCTTGTGAATCCCCTGTGGGATGCCTGCTCACATCCCATTGACCAAAGCAAGTCACTCGACTGGGCTCAGAGTCGGAGCATGGGGCAGAGTGCCCTCCCTGCCAGACCAGCCCGCAGAGTTACGTGGCCGAAGGGGTGTGCCAGGGAGGGGCGAGGGCCTTTTTGTAGTGTATGACAAAAATTACTAATGTCAGTTTCTTACACTACCAGCAAACCCTCACCCTCCCAATTATCATTCTTACGACATAGGATGATGTGTTTTTGTAGATTTGATAATCACGTGAGAAAACGTGATGTTGGCGGTGGGAAATAGCACCAGCAATGATTTATTTGGTGGGACAGTCCTTCTCATGGCGGGTCCGCCGTTACCGCCCCCACTACCGCCACCTCCCACACAGGCAGGATGACTGGTGCTGTGCTTCAAACCCTTGTCAGAGCGTCTTCTCTGGTGACTTTCCTAACCAGCTTCCCCCACGCAGGGGGTGGTACTCCACTGTTTTGCCTCTTGTACCTGCTTCTGTTAACTCACACTGTGTTTGCGGTGCAGTGTTTGGTGATGGGCCTCCTGTCTGCCCCTCTGTAGGGGGGTAACACCTGCCCCTGTATCTTAGTATCTAGAGCAGAACCTGGCATATAGTGAGTGCTCAATTAATACCTGCTGAGGACTATTGGCAGAGGAGTTCTACCTCACTCTCGTGAGACCCTTGTTCTAAGACCAAAGGGTGTGGGAGAAGCCCCCAGCCCCCGGCTGCTGTGGCCGCAGAGGCGCATAATTAGAGTCACAGGCACAAGTGTCAGGGGACCCTGGGTTCCATGGATGTGAGCCCCAGATCCAGTAGGGGCTCTAACTTAGAAACTTATAAATGACCTCATTGTGACTATTCACATTATTTAAAGTGATACTAACTTCTGTGTCATAAGTCCCCAAACCTCAGTGAGTGAACAGAAGCAAAGTTTTTTTCTCACTTATGCAACGGTCCAGAGCAGGAGGAGTTCCTGGTTACGCAGCTCACCTCCACTGGGTGTTTCAGGGACCCGGGCTCTTTCCGTCTTGTTGATCTGCCACTTTCAGCACAAGGCTCCTGGGGTCACTCTGAAGGTCATCATTTTCTTTTCAGACAGCTAGCCAGAGGGATGAAGACACTGAGTTTACCAAGCCGGCCCTGGAATTGGCACCCATCACTTCTGCTCCCATCCCCTATCCGCCCCCCCCCCCGGCGCCTCCCCCCGCCCCACCCCATGGAGCTTGGTCTCTATGGGGCAGAGGACTGTAGTTAGTTACATATTCATTTTCTGTTTAGCCGGACCTCACACAATGGTGTTTATGTAAGGGATGCGCAGCATTCTTTTTTTTTTAGTGCTTCTATTCGATTTTCCACTTTTAAGCCAATCTCAACCAAACCCTGCCTCACCCTGCTGGGTCTTAGTGACAGATGGGGGTCTTTGAAGCAGGCGGGGGGGTTGGAGAACGGGGACTGCGGTTGACAATTTCTGCGTGGTGAAGGCCAGACCGTCACTCTGTGCTGCTCTTAGAACGCAGTTAAGTTTTAGGCTAAATGTTTGTAAGGTGCTGCTGGCTGCCAGCTACTGGAACGCAGTGCCCATCTTGCTTGGTTTACAGCCTTTGAGATCAGCGATGGCCGAATGTGCCTTCGGGAGCAGACTCTCATCCACGCGGGGGGAAAGTCGGGGACCATTGCCCCTTTCTCCTTGCTGTGGAAACGCTGCACAGCTGTCTCCCACGATCTGTGCGAGGGGCACCGATGGCCAGAGTCTCCCTGTGGCAGACAGCGCTTTCCCTTTGCCAGGGTCGGAGTGCTCGGTTAGGTTCCCGGGAGTGTGTTTAGGAGAAGTCGGTTTGTGATTCTTGTAAGTGTGTATGTGAGGTTCTCCAAGTTCTTTTCAGAGGAGCCAACAATTCATTGCGTTACCGTAAAGTATGTATGTTGGTCGCTTGCAATCTGAGGACTATACCCATGAGAGCCCCTAGTTTTATAGATTTGGGAAGTTTGTACATACTTGAAAATGGGCAGCGGGGTGGAGGGGGACTTTAAAATGTACATCTCACTTAAAAAAAAAAAAAAACAATAAAACAACCTCTTGTGTTCGGTGTGAAACTGCCATGAATCGAAGCATCATGGGAGATTACTTTTCTAGATTTTCTTGTGTGGACTTGCACTGGGAAGCAGCAGCCGGCCAAAATGACAGAGAAGTTTGGGGCCGACCCTGGGCCCCATCAGTCTGCCCCCTTGTGGGGTTTACAGCCTAAGTTCCCTTCTCTCTCCAAATGCAACTTTCATCGGTTTTGTTTAGTAACAGAATCTCTTCCCCTCCTCGCAGGATACGCCCACCCCTCTCCAGGAAAGCAGCGGCTCACTTCTTTCCATCACCAAGGAAATTCTGTTTGGGGGGCCCCTTCGTGGGGCTGGCCAGCAAAGCTTATTTGGAACTTGGAAATCAGGATGCCGGTTTCTGCTCTCCCGCTTTCTTTCAGGGAAAGGCTGGGCTGTGTGTTTCAGCGTCTGGCTGGCCTATGTTATATAGTAAGTACGGTCAGCTGTCAGTGGTACAGTTGGCCCACGCACGGCCAATTTCACAGCTTTGTAGAGTTGGCTCAGTGTTGTGCCACCCCATCTTAGACATGACGTGGTTTGAAAAGTAACCCTTTGGAACAGAGATGTTCTGGTTGGTAAGTTTCCTGGTCAGTGAGAGGGAATGAGCCTGGCCGGAGTCTATGACCTTACGTGAATTGCTTCTCCTTGCTGGGCCTCGGTTTCCTCACTTGGAGACGAGGTGTACATGTGCTCTCCTTGGTAGGGTTGTCGGGAGAATGTACGGAAGGCCTCTCGACTGTGACTGGCACGCACAGGATGCAGTGACGGAGAATGGCTGCAGTTATTAGAGTTGTATACAAAATCGCTCTCAGTGAGAGAGATTTAAAAATATCTGTGGTGGATAAAATGAAATAGAATGTCAGGAGCAGTGACTTTTCTAGTCTGATTTTATTTTGTAATCATCTACAGCATCCTTTGTGGAGGCAAATGCATTGTACAGGGAGTGCAGCAGAAGTAAGGCCTGCTTGAGGGTGGTTGGTAGGGTGATAATAGGGGTGTAATAATTTATAGTTTTAATTTGAACATTTCATCTAAAATGTCATATGTGTGCTTGAGTGTGATATTGTTATGTTACAGAATTACAGGCTTATGATTTTGTAATAAAAAGGGGGGCGTTATTTGTGCTGGACCTGTTGCTGGTACCCTTGGTACCATTTACGGTTCCTGTTATTTACAGATTCAGTTCCACAAATATTTATTATCAGGGGCTAATGCTGTTCCAGGTGCTATGCTGGGGACTGTTTAGTTAAAAAGGTGGGGGAGAGTTAACAATGTGAGACAGGGTGCTGTCCCTTCTAAAGCCTTATTGTTGGGGTGACCCTATGCCCTCTTTTGCCCTGGACTGTCCTGGTTAATGGCCGCTGTCCTCGGGTAATTATTAACAGTGCCTTTTTCACTTCAGAAGGCAGAAGGCCCTGCTTTGGGACATCAATTATATGTCAATCACCAATATAGTCTATTACTGAGACACAGTGGGTTTATTGAGAAAAGGACTTTTGTAGCTCTCTGAACAGGAAGGAGCACACAAAAAAGCTATTATTCCTCAGTGAGTTGAATGTGGGCTGGATGGTCAGCTGTCAGACTGGAGAGGAGGAGGCCAAGGGGAAGGCATTGTGGAGATGGAATAGGCCAAACACCCCCGATGCAGTTGACGGAAACCCCATTGGAGACGCCATCTTGAATTCCAGTGGATAGAGAACCAGCCTCGGGTACCCAGGCTGTTTTAAGTTTCACCCATTAGCCCACCCCAGATGTTATCATTGAGATCCTAATGATTAGGCTTTAATCTTTGCTTCAAGAATTCCATAGCAAAAGGATTTGGGGAGTAAGATGCTGAGCTAGGTTGTTACCCTGTTTTTTATGGCCATTTCCTTTCTGATTCTAGGTGCGCAGGTCCTGAGTGAGGAAGCTCACAGGGTGACTTTATGCATTTCTACAGGTGCTTCAGAATGATCTGATTCCAGGGGAGGTGGGCAGGGGCGTTATAGTGATCGAAATCCAAGGGCTGTGTTTGCGTTTTTATTCTGTGTCTCCCACACATTGAGAGAACAGTGGTTGCAATAGATTGGGGGGCGTTATAAGTTGATAAGAATGTATGTTCAGAGTTTATTTCTAAGAATCATGAGGAATGTAGTTCAGACTTCCTGCATTTTTTTAGATTTAATTTATTCATTTTTAGGCAGAGGCGAAGGGAGAGAGAAAGAGAGGGAGAGAAACATCGATGTGCAGTTGCCTCTTGCACGCCCCCATCTGGGGACACGCCCACAACCCAGGCATGTGCCCTGGCTGGGAATCGAACTGGCAATGCTTTGGTTCACAGGCCAGCACTCAGTCCATTGAGCCACACCAGCCAGGGCCAGACTTCCTGGATTTGGATGTGAATTTCTCCCCTGCCCTGGAGTGTCTTAATTACCATTTGGAGACCATTTGTGAAATGCAGGTGGAGAAACAATCACACTTGGCTTAGGTATTAAAAGATCACACTGTGTGTCTGTCCTGAAGGCTTCACCTTGGGAATTCCTGTTTGCAATCCGGGGCAGCACAAGCAATTTTCTGTGTCGTTAACTTTTCCCCGTGACACCAAAGGGCAGCAGGCTGCTAGCATCCACGCTCCCTTGCCCCAGGGCAAGTTGCAGCCATCTCTGCTGCGAGGTGGATGACACGTGACTGCCCTCCCGTTGCCTGGGTATTTGTGTTTTCGTACAGGAAATGCTGATTCTGAGGCTCACTTCCCTGGAATGTTCCTTGTTAATTCTCTGAAATCAATAAGGGATTAATTGAGGGCTTCCTGTTTGTTTTGACAAGGTTTCGTGACGGCCTGTTCCATGCAGACAGAGTTCTAGCAGTGGAATCAGAAGGCCAAGGCTGTGACCCGGCGTAAGTCAGGTCAGGCCTTGGTTTCCCGCCAGGTAAACTGATGTAGACAAGCAGTGAAGAACCCACCTCCTGGGGCTGTTTTGAGGACGGATGAGAAGATGGCCATCCCGATGTGGTACAATGTTATTATTGAGTAAATTGCTCAAATCCATGAAGGTCTAGAACAGAGGTGTCCAGCCTTTTAGCACCTCTGGGCCACACTGGAAGAAGAAGAGTTGTCTTGGTCCACACATTAAATACATTGTAACACGTAATCATAAAAAAATCTCACATCATGTTTTAAGTAAATTTACAGTTTTGTGTTGGGCCTCATTCACAGCCATCCTGGGCCGCAGGTGGTCCATGGGCCACAGGCTGGACACCCCTGGCCTAGGACAGGGGTGAGCCAACTATGGCCCATGTGCCAAATCTTGTCCATTTCCCAGTTTGCTGTATGGCCTGTGAGCTAAGAATAATGCTACATTTGAAAATAGTTGAAAAAAAGTCAAAGCATATTATTCCCTGACACATGAAAACTCCATGACATTCAAAATTTCCGTGCTCCTAAATAAGGCATCACTGGAACTCAGCCACGCTCGTTTGCTCACGGATCTTCTGTGGCTGCGTTGGCGCCATCATGACCGAGCTGGATAGCCGCTCCAGCGACGCGTGGCCTGCGAGGCTGAAAATATTTATCCGGCCCTTTTCAGGAAACGGTGCGCCAACCCTGACCTAGAACAATGGTGACTGTAGCAGTTTGAACCAGGTTCTGGGCAGGGATCTTTTTCCCTGATGAGAACAAAGCTTTGGGGAAGCCAAAGCTCTCCAGTTCCTGAGTAAGGATCTAAACTTGTTCGTTCGTTCGTTCGTTCATTCATTGTTTCAGCAGATATCTGTTGAGCTCCTGCTATGTGCCAGACACTGTGTGGGGTGGTAAGAAGAGCAGTAAGTACTGCAGAAAAAGATATCTGCCTTGTGGAGGTTGCAGTCTAATGGGAGGAATTCGAAAATACACAAAGAGAAATACCTGTCATGGTGGGGGGGGCAGGAGGAGCGCTGTGGGGGAGGGGGTCAGGAAAGGCCTTGTTGAGGAGGCGGAGTTGATGAAAGGAGGTGAAGTGTGGGAGCTGCTCAGGCAGAGGGAGAGCAGGTCGGGCACCGTGGGGTGCCAGCCTTGGAGAAGGCCTGGGAAAGCAGGGCGTTTGTAGTGCAGTTGGTTTGTTTAAATTTTCAGCCTTGGCTGCAGAGCTGATTCACCATAATCTGGTTTACGGTCGTGTTAAAACTTTTTATTGTCCTCTTCAGGCACATTAGAAAGTCAGGAAGGAGACGTGCAGGGCAGGGCACTGGCGTGGAAATTCTAGGGCGGGGTTTCTGGGCCGTTAGGGCCAGGTGGGGGTTGCGTGGAGCTGTCCCGTACACTGTTTAGCCCTATTCCTGGCCTCCAGTCATTAGAAGTGCCTCAGTTATGCCAATGAAAAATGTCACGTGTCCCCTCGGGACAAAATCACCCCCATTGAGGACCAGTGCTCTGGAGTTAAGCTGACAATAGCTGTGTGGCGTTAGGTTAGTTACTTAAGCTCTCTGGGCCTCAGTTTTGTCATCTGGCGAGTGAAGGCTACACCTCAACGTGCCACCCCAGGCTGTTCAGAGGCTGCAGCGGGGAATGCAGTGAGCGTCAGCATGGTGCCTGGTGCGGCCCAGGCCTTCCGCAGCCGTCAGCTGGGCGAGCAGACCCTGCTGCTTCCTTCCTGTCATTCGCCTTGTTAGCCAGCTACATGTGTCTCGGTGGGAAGTGTATTTATACGATTGATATGATCGATCGGATCCTTGTGTTAAAATACGAGCAACCCAGACGGTCATCTTTTGCTTTTTTTCCTTCCGTTAGTAATCATCACCTCTTATGTGTGGTTTCCATTTTGACCATGTCCAAATTGATCTGTGAAGCAATGAGGTGGACATCATTTCTTCCACTTTTAGGGCTGCTCAGGAGTGGAGGTTCGCGAGTCCACTGCCATTCTGAACCCCAAGGCTGGGGGCCCCAAGCTAGCGGTGGGGCTCGGGCAGACGGGCGAAGCAGGAGAGGGACGGCGCGTGCGCAGTGACGAAGGGCAGACGCGCTCACGCGGTTCCTCTGCGGCTGCGCTGTTACACCCCATCCATTTCAAACGGCTTCTTTGCCCAGGGGAGTCCCCAGGACGCACAGACACCTGATGTCACCATTGGGCAGACTGGATGAAAGGGACGCTCGCTGTGGAACGGCCCCGGAAGGAGTCGGCAGGCCCTAGGCAACCTGGCGTTTTTATCTCCCCTCCGCTCCGGGCACCCAAAGGGGAACTTGGGGAGGAAACGACGCTGTAACCCTGTGTTGCACGTTGTAGTCATTTGGATTTATTTCCTCTCCTCCACCCCTAACCTGTGCCAAGCTGGTCCCGCGACAGAAGTGTTCCGGCTGGCTCTTCCCTCCAGAGTTATGGATGGCAGAGGAGCAGTAACTAATGTTTGTCGAGCACTTACAACATGCTTGAAGCACTCTATGCATTTTTGTCACCCTCTTAATCCTCTTCACTGGGGCCACTTAGAGACAGGGGAGAGGGTCCCCAGGCGGGTATGTAACTTGCCAAGGCCGAGGCGGAGCAGTTAAGTGATTTGGGGAAGCTGGAATTTGACCCCCACAATCTGTTTCTTTTACAAACACATAGATGCAACGTAAGAGGAGGCCAGCGACTCTCCAGGAAGTTCAAGTTACCTCCCAAAGCTCAAGGCCTGTGGGATCCGGGGTTCCACCCACAGGGCCTCCCCCTACCACTGAATCCACCTTTCACTGTGAATGTGGATGGGTCCCTCAAAGCCAGTTTGGTCCCAGTGTGTCTAAACGATGGCCCAGGAATGGGTTGACATCCTTGGGAGTTTTTTCTTTTTATGCGGGTTTAAATTTTAAAAAATTATTTAAAATGTATTTTTCAATTGGAGTTGATATGCAATAATAGTTTTACATGTACAACATCGTGATGAGACATTAATATTCCTGATGAAGTGATCTCACCTCTTGGGAGTTATTTTCAGTAGTCTTACAGCCTCTTCTTTCTGAAGCGTGCGTATTTTAAGGGTGGGATGACCACAGAGCCTTCCTGACCCTGCTCCCTGCAACCACCGTTTATGGAGCACGCTGGGATGTGAGAGAATCCCCCAGGATCTGGTTCAAAAGCAAATGGTGATCCCTTTGTAGGCCTGGCCTGGGGCCTGAGGCTGTAGTTCTAATAAGCTCCCAGGTGAGGCTGAGCTCCATGATCACATGGAGTGGTCCGTGACAGATGACCTCACCCTCACCCACCCTTCAGAGGCTGAACTGAATTTTAGAAGAGTTTTGCCCCAGACGAGACTCAGGCTCCAGGCCCCAAGAAGAATTCCATCTTTTAGGGGCACATGGAATTAATGTGGTACTTAAGTTAACTTCCGATAAGCTTGGTGAAATTAAAGCAGACAGTTTATAATGGGTCCCTTCTCTTAATGGAGTGGGTAGCTTTTCCAGAATACCTACTATGTACCTTCACTTTTTTCCCCCACTGATCACTTTAGATCTTAGGTTACTTTCTCAGTAAAAAGTACAAGTCAAGAACCGTCTTTGAGTCAGCAAGGTGCCATTCACTTGAATGCCTGGGACCCCGTGGGCAGGAGAGAAGATTCAGATTGACACGCATTTTCATGCTCTGTTTCCTTCATTAGTTATGTGGGTCCTGAGGGAGTCTGCTTCTCGGAGGCCCAGGGAGGGACATTAGGAGGTTTGTCAATTGCCTTTGTGCCAGATTTAGTTTGACTCTCATAAAGACCCTAGAGAGGACGTCACTCTGAGACCCAAAGGTCTGTCCATCATGTTCCAGGACCACTCAGGAGCGCCCTGGGCAGACGCTCTGTCACGGTTACTAATACATCCTGAGCTTGCCCCGCACTCTGTGTGTGGTGGATCGTGTGAAGGAAATGGAGACCAGAAAACCGTTTGCGTGTCCCTTGTGAGAGAAGCCCTTCTGGTGATGAGACAGGGTTTGAGGCTGTTGGGAAGGTGTTCGGAGCAGCCCTTTCCTTCCTTCTGCACGGAAGAGTCGGCCTGAAGTCTTCCGAGCTGCATGAGGAATGCAGTATCCAAGAGGGCACGTTGGGAGGGTGTGTTTTTTATCTGTGATTTGATATTAATTTGCCTTGAACAAAAGAAGCAATTTACTGTGTAATTCTGAGGTTTATGGTGTTTCTACTGAGTCCTTTCATCTTTTGAAAGATGGTGTTTGCATTTTAATAGAAATTATTGTTTTCCTAAGAAAAACAATGTTAATGCTTTCTTTCTTCTCTCTTCAAGGGAATTATAGAGTCTTAGCTATGTCCCAAGGAGATTTGAGGCCCAGCGCTGCTGCGAATCTGGAGTTCTCTCTCCCTCTCTCCCTGCCCGCCTCCCTTCCTCTGTGTTTATGTGACGTATAGACACTATCAATTACAGGCTTCCTTTAAGGAATTTCCAGGAAGCCCTCTTACCACGAGGGTACAAATTAATGTTTTTCTAGTTTAATTACAGCAGTTTTGAAAGGAAGCACCTTTCAGACCATTATCTAAAGCCAACTTCCTTTAAAATTAGAGGGGGGCCCAGTGTACAAGATGGAAATCTGCTCTAGTGAACTAAAAGTCACCGGGCCTTGTAGGGACAGCTGGGCAACGTGGCTGACCTCGGAGGAGAGGCCTGTTTTCGGAGGCAGCGGCAGGGACATCTGTGCAACAGCGCGGGGACCGCTTCCCTCTTCAGGCTTTCATCATACTCGTCCAGTTCCAACTCCCTCCGCAGCAGCCACCTCGCTGCCTTTCAGTGAAGGGACCCCCAAGGAGCCCGTTTTTACGGCTCTGGCTTGATGGGTAATTACTGGTTATGAGGTTTGATTTGACACCAGCATTTCACGTGAGCGCCTGTTGGATTGGCTTGGCTCAGGTGGATGTTTCCGTTCCTCTGAGGCTGCATCGCGGAGACACCGTTGCCGTGGAGTTTGCCTGAACGCGAAGATTTCCTGCCGCAGGATCAGGACAGCTGTTCTGAGAACTGTCGGCAGCGCCTTTGCACGCGGTCGCACTGAAGTTTCTCCTGCAGGTGCGGGGTAGGTTCTTAAGGGACCAGTCAGGTTTTCCTAGGAAAGTCTTTGCCGCGTGTGTGCGCGTGTGCGCGCCTGTGTGTGCCTGTGTGTGTGTTTAGTTTATTAGGAGGCCCAGGTGTAAAAGAGAAAGGGGGCTCCATCGGGCACAGGAGCTCCTTCGGCCTTTGCTGTCGTTCCCAGCTGTGGGCATCAGCACTAAGTTTGGGTGCAGGGCTGCCCTCGGGGTCACTTGTCGTTCTGCACCGCCACGCAGGAGCAGTAAGGGAGGAGGTAGCAAAATAATGTTACGGTCTGTCAGCTCTCCGCCCTCTGGGGAGTCTCTGAACTGCTGCTGAGCACCGGTTTCCTCATCTGTCAAACAGGTCTGATAAAACCCACTCTGCCTAGTTCACATGGCCTTCCACATCCCCCGAGATAACTGACAGGCAGTGAAGGAAGAGGTGAGCGTCCCTGCAGTGCGAGGCAGTAGAGTTTAATGGTTACTAGTTGGCAGGACAGGTATAGCAACTAGTTGGAGTCGCTAGTACTAAGAAAGGCTACTTAGTACACAGCAAGTAGTTACGCTACTGCTACTACTTAGCCAATTGCATTTTTTTTTTTTTACTCTGGGTTTACTATAGGACAGATGGTTCCATTGCCTGAAATTCCGAAGCACTTGTAGAAGATTCTTAGGATGTACTGATTTTGTTCTGTTTAGGATCTTTTTCCTGAGGAACGAGCGTGGCAGGATCAGCCTTGTGCGTCTAGCCAGTGCGGCGACGTGTGGGTATAACTGCGTGTGCGTTGGAGCTCTGAGCTGCAGAAGGGGAGGTCTGAATTCCCGTGCGAGCCCTTGATCTTTGCTTGTCTACCCCGTCTGTTTTCTGGCTTTAGAAGCTATGGACCGTTTGCTTTGAGGCTGCCTACCTGATAGTCCTTTGGAATAGGTGAGCTGGGGGAGGTGGGAAAGAATTGGACACATTCTGAATCTTGCTGGTGTACTTTTTTCATCTGTGAAGGGGATCCCAGCCTTACTTAATTAGACATGTCTTTTGTCTCCAGCTGCTTTAATTAAATAAGAGTAATAATACTGATGATGATGATGATCAGAGTTGACCTCAGTGCCCCCAGCTTCCTGTGCCATTCTCACACACATTTATTAGGTGAATGAATGACTTGGAGATCTACAGAGGAAGACTTGGAGATTTACCATTAGATTCAAGCCTGGGGGACCTTTAAGGCAAATGTTCTTTTTCTCTGGGCTTGCAGCCTTTCATTGTCCCATATAACCACTTTCTTCTTATCTGAATGCATTTCTGCAATGCATAACCACCACAGATGAGCACGGGCAAATATGACTACAAGCAGGCTGGCTTCCTTCCTCCTGCAGCTCCTCTGTGGTCTGCGTCTTGGGAAATGTCCCTGCAGACGTTGTCCTGCCTGCCTGGTTGCTGCTGAGGGTCTAGCTTTGAAAGATTGTCAGTGCTGGCAGGGAATTCAAAGATGGCCCTCGTTCCACCTCTGCGTTTTAGAAACTCAGGCCCAGCGTGAAGAGGCTTGCCCAAGAACACACTGAGTTAGTGGGATGACTAGATAGAAGCCTACCTCTCCTGACTCCTAGCCCTGCCCTAATTCCAGGAAAGCAGGCTGCGACTTCCGTCCCGAGAGTGCCCTGGGCAGAGGTGACATCCTGGATGGAGATGTCGGGCATAAGGGCGTCTGCCTCCAGGGGGTCCCAGGCTGAGTCTTTGGTTCCACGGACACTGTGGGGGAAATGGATCTGGGTCCTTTCCACCATCTGACTGAAACGGGTCTCACCCTCTCTCAGCCTGGTGAGCCGTATCCTGTTTCCCTGCCCGTGGGCATCTTCTGCCTTTATCTCTCCTCACGGCTGGTGGATGGGACACGCAGGCTCTGGCCGATGGAGCTGCCAGATAAACTGGTTGGCCTCATTCCTGCTTGGTGGTGAGATCCCAGACAGGATCTTAGCACTCTTCTTACGCACGGGAAGCGCGACGCTGCTGGAGCTTGTAAAATCGGGATGTCTGTCTGCACTGGCTTTCCTTCCCCAGTTATATTTATCAATAATAAGAAACTCAATCAAGACACTCCTTGAACCAGTGCCAGCCTCTCAAATACATTTCTGGTCTCTACGTTCTAGCACTTGCTCTGGCTCTTTTCCTCGGGAGGGAATTTTTCTATGCACTGTAGGAGTGCAGAGCTGGCTTTCTTGGGACAGCCTGTGATTCCAGACCTCCTGGGTGAATCGGTACATCTCACCGAGCCCCGGTTTTCTTCTCTGTAAACGGGTGTAATGTGCCAACCTTGAAGGTGCGGCGAGGATGCTGTGAGGTTGTGTCGTGTGTGGAAGAGGCCTCCCGCGGTGCTTAGTGCTCGGTGGGCCTACAGATCAAGGTGGGTGCTCGCCAGACGGCCTTTCCTCTAGGACGATCCGTGTAGGTGTGCTGCCAGGGCTCTCAAACAGGCTGATCATCAGAATTAGGGGGGACGCTTTAAAACCCTAGCACCACCAGCACCCGATACCTGCCCCTCATTCAGATCTCCGGGGGTGGGTCCGTCATTTTAAAAGGCTCTCTAGTGCTTCTTCTGATCCCCAGCTATGCTTGGGAACCTCTACAGGATGGGTTTTAGTTTTTTCTAATCATTGAAAAAATGTTTTGTTTTTTTTTTTTAAATAATTGATTTGAGAGAGAGAGAGAGAGAAAGCGGGGTGGGGGGAGAAGAGAGAGAGAGAGAGAGAGAGACCTCTCGTTGCGCCCACGCATGCATCCAACGGTTGAGTCCCGCACATGCCCCACCGGGGGTCAAACCCGCATCCTTGGCGCGTTGGGATGATGCTCCAACCAACTGTACTACCTGACCGGGGCATTTTTCTAATCACCTTTGATAAAAGCAAAATGGTGGCGCACGTGTGAGTTGAGAATTTGAGCATTCTGGCCATTTTTTCCTGCTTGATTTGGGCTCTGTTTTCACAGTCGTTTGTTTCTACGGGGCGGGGCAGCTGGGGTGGGAAATGCGACCAGCAAAAAAATTGTCTAGAAAGAGAAGCTGTGATGCTTCACTCATTGGAAGGGGATACTTGGATCCTTAAAAAGACCTCCTTCTTATTCCCAAAGGCAACGGGATTATTTCCATTCAGGTGCCACCGGCACAGAGTTTATTTTCTAGACACAGAAACTTGTTTCTGAGGTGGCTTTAAGATGGAGAGATGAGAGTCAGTGCTCAGTCTCATGCCTGTTCTCAGATGGGTGGGTGGGGATTCTTCTCTCTTCGCCCTTCAACTTCTTCCCTCCTCTGGCCCCGCAGTACTGGGAGAACTCCATGTAATCGCCTTCTGGAGAACCTTGGCGTCTGTGGAGTCAGGGAAGCCAGCTTAAATTCTGGCTCCAACCTTCCCATGGCTGGAAGTTTTATAAGCTGGTAACACTTCCCAGTTAGGAACTTACCTGGGAACAGCCTGGCATTCCACGTGAGGCCTCACATGTTTCTGTTGAGCAACGAGAAGCACGTCAGACTCGGATGCAAAACGTGCCCCTTTCCACATCCTGATGCTGTGACCGGACACAAGGCATCGGCCCTCGCAGAGTGGGCCTCGGCTCCCTCACTGGCTAAACGAGGTGTGCACATGCCTTTCTTCAGCTTTCCCGAATGAAGTATTATTTGGTGTGAAAGTGCCTTGTAAAGCCACAGAGCCATGTCACCTTATTGAATAAGGAACGTTTTGTTGTATTACTCAGTATTTTTGTTGGTTATTTACCTGTTATTTCTTTCTGTGTTCACCATGGCAAATTGTATGTAAGTTTCTTCCCTGCCCTTCCCCCCGCCCCTTCCCCTTCCCTTCCCCTCCCCTCCCCTTTCCTTCCCTCTCTTTTTCTTTTTTTTTGGCTCATTATACCCTGGGAACACTGTAACACCCCGCACCCTTTGTAGAAGTGTGTTCTGGAATCTCACACGGGTTTCTTGTACCGCACTCCTAGGTCCGTCTTTAAAGCTCCGTCTCACGCATGCGGTGTGTTTGTTGGGGAGGGTGCGTAGCTGCCTGCGTGAAGCGGTTCTGACCTCCATACTGCAGTGTTCACAAAAGCCAGAGAATTTCTCTTTCTCTTTGCTCCTCAGTCGGAATCGAATGGCTGTACAGAAGGACTTGTTTGTGGAGCAGTTACTAACCCAGCATGTCCTTGAGAATCCACGTTGCTTCCTACTGTAGCACCTCAAGAATGGCAAGGACACATGGAGAAGATCACAAATATGTTTTACTGCCAACAAGTGGAGCCGCCTTCCAGAAGATGTATTTGCATTCAGCATGTGCTCGTTAAGTGGGCAGTATGGAGGGCGCAGTTGCCGGCATCTGCCTGCCTGTCCTTGGGGGAGGTCGTAGTTCAGTAGCAGCCCACGTGTGGCCCTGCCGTCACTGAGCTAGCCGGCTCTGCGGCGGGGTCGTGCATTTCTCTTGTTCCAGGTTGGGCTGTTGAAAAATATGTCTCTGGCCAGGAAACAGTTTTAGACACAGAAATATGTAGAGACTAAGTTCCTTACAGATAATTTCAGTACTTCAACCACTGGCGTAAGCATCCATCCATCCATCCATCCATCCTCTATTTTGACAACTGGTTATTAAGCACCTACTATGTGCCAATTCTGTGTTAGATTCTAGGGACAAAAAAAATCAAATAAGACAGGATCCCTGTCCTTAAGATTCCAATGGTCTGAGATGCAGGACGTTTTCCTAAATAGAAGGTCAACTTGCTCAATACCTGCCTATTTTTATTTTGTTTTGGTTCTCATCTCGTTAGCACGGCATGCGACCCTTGCGACATTTTCATTGTTTTTATAAACCCAAGTTCTAGAGTTGGATTTCAGGTTTTGCATAACTCTAAACACAGGGCAAGTGCTTGTATAACTAAACAGGAAAAGAGAGAAGAAATCAAGATCCTGGAGAAAAAAAAAAGATTAAATCTTATGACTACAAAAATGTGCTCAGGGATCCATTGGAATTCTTACAAGCTTTTTTTAAAGACTCATAACGTCTCATATTCAAATTTGCTTTTTGAGCCTTGGGCAAATTAAAGTGCAAAACACCTTCTAAATATGTAATACTTGAAGGCCAGCTGGGAGGCGGAGAGTTGTGCCTTTCAGATCAGCACGGGGACGGGATTAATGTGAGTGGTGAGGAGTGTGGGCGTGGCCTGGGTTTGGAGCTTCATGTCGCCACTCTGTACGTCGTGTGACTTTGGGCAAATTACTTAACCTCTCTGAGCCTCCGTTTCCCTCTTTGTAAATGGGGAGAGTGACAGTATTCACCGGGGAGAATGATTACGAGGATGAAATGAGATCAGAGATTTGCGAAGTGCTTCCTGCAGGCCTGGCATGGAGTTAGCGCACTATAAAATCGAGCTATTTTGATTTTTATTAGGAGCAAAGGGATTGGATGCTTCCAAAAAGAAAAGGAAAATCTTGGCAACTTGAAGTTTCATGGTGGAAATGAGATGTGCGATGATGCCTTTTGGGATTAATTACACAACTAGTCATCTCCTGAGAAACAGGAGTGCTTCTCAGTATGGTCTTCTTTTCCACCTTTGCTGGGACAGGGGTGAATGGTGAACAAGCTGTTTTTGCAGCTGGGCGGGTGGGGTGGGGGGGAATGGAGGGGGCAGGTTAGTATCGTGTCTGCAGAGAGGTAGGAGGAGAAAGAGTTCTAAACCCATAAGCCATGTCATAGATTTTCACCCAACACTCCTCAGTATTAGTATATCGTCCAGGCAGGCCAGACACTCAGGAGAAACTCTGATCCTGAAATTAATTTCAACAAGTCAGAAAAGCACTGGGTCATTGTAGCCGACATTTTGTATTTTTTAAAGGGACCACCAGCAAGCTGGATTTTATGATAACATTTGAGGAGTTCGGTGTAGGGGGAATTATTGTCACAAAAAATATATATTTTTTTAAAAAAAGAGAGTGTCTCTTATTCTTTTTCTTTTTTTCCCATGGAAGGTAGTTCTATAATATACACTGTTTACAGAGGCCTTGATCCTTTTTAAACCCAAGGAGCACGGTTGGCCTCCATGGTGATAAATCGAGAGCCATATGGGGGCCCAGGGACATTGAATTTATGTGTTTGACTCCTTCCCCCGCTTCAGCCGGCTACTTCCTGGGATGTGTACTTGATTGATGATTTTTCTGGTATTCTGTGCTTCTGGGATGTCTTTTGAAGTTTCTCCTGCCGGGACCTGAGGTTTGCCCCTGTGAGGTGTTAATGGGCTTCCTGCTGGGGCTTTATTTGTGAGGGGCGCTTGTTAGAGGGGCCTTGATGGGCCGGCCGGGACCCCAGAGCTGCTGTTCTTCCACTCGGAGGGTTGACTCGAAGACCTTGGGTCCCCAGGCCCCCAGCTTGTGTTTGGTGTTCGCTGCCGCCGCTTGTTTATGTTCTGGGGGTTCCCAGGCCCTGGCAGGTTTTGGTGGTGGGTGGGATCAGGCCCAGCCGGGGCGTAGGCTGGGACAGTAGTTCCGAGAATCCACACTGACAGGTAGAGCCCAGCAGGGAATGGCAGGCACTTTGCAGCGGGTAACAAGAGCTTGTGTCTTAGGCAGAAGCACCGAGCTCCCAAATGTGCCCCGGGTTGGACAGTGCATCATGTCACCCCTGGCCTCCCTGCCCCTCGGCTCTCGTCCCGAATTCCATCCTCCTCACCCCCCCCCCCCCCGCCCCCAGTGTGCCCTTTCTAAAATGAAAGCCTGTTCGCGTCACTCTGCTCCTCCTTCAAATACGAAAAATGGTGCCACCGGCTGAACTGTGACCTCCCCAAATTCCTCTGCGGAAGTCCCAACTCCCGGGACCTCTGACAGTGACTGTGTTTGGAGAGGGAGTCTCTAAAGAGGGGATTAAGATAAAAGGGGGTCACATGGGTGGGCCCTCGTCCAATCTGGCTGTCCTGATAAGAAGAGATGCTGAGGGCACAAACGCTTATGCACCCAGGAAAGACCATGTGAGGACACAGGGAGGAGGCGGCCACGGACAAGCCAAGGACAGAGGCTCGGAAGATACCAACCCTGCTGACTCCTAGGTCTCAGGCTTCCAGCCTCTGGAACTGTGAGAAAACGCCTTTCTGTTGTTGGAGCCCTGGCCTGTGATGTTTGCTTAGGGCAGCCCTCACATAGCTGCTGTTGACCTAGGGATACATTTCCAACCCCAAGAAGTGTCATAGGAGGTCCCTTTTTTTCTGGCTCCGTCTGCCTTTGCAGCCACGGGCAGATATCTCTTCCACTGTCTGATGAACTACAAATCCTCAAGGCTGAGTTCAAGGGCGACTTGCTCTGTGAGGCCCTCCTAGACCGCCCCTCTCTGTTCCCTTTCCCCCTCCCCCTACAGAACTTGGATCTTCCTCTGGATCCTCTTGAAGCTTCTGTCAGCCACAGCTTTATGAATCATCCTAAAATTCCTCTTCTGTCTCTTACCTGCATTAGGCTTTGAAACCTGGAGGGCAGAGGTGTTGTTCATCTTTGCTCCCTAGCACTTAGCTCTGAGCCTGGGAGTTAGTCACTGTGTGTGGAATCAGTTAAGACTTATGCTTTACTGTTCTGTTTCCTTAAGAACCCCACCCCCATTTCTGTGCTCTCTTAGCAGAGATGACAAACTTTGATTCTCCACGGGGAGGGGAGTTAATAGCTCCGCACAGGTATGTCCTCAGGTGACAATGAGAGCACCAGTGATTGTAGTTAGTACTTACCGAGCACATTCTAGATGCCAGATGAGCACGTAGTTTATTTAATCACAGTACTCTTTCAGGTAATCGTATCTTCTAATAAACTTGAGCCAAGTTTCCCTGCAAGACGGCACTGCCTTAGCTGTGAGCAAGAAGAAACGGAAGTGAAAGTCTTCTTTATCCTCAGATCCTTTCCCCCAGGGCAACACCCAAAGCAGATTTTTCTTAAGATGCCCAATTGCATAGTAAAATTTTAGTGAAACGAGCAGGAGATTGAAACCTCCTTTCACGCACTCTTCATTTGAAGACATACTGAGTTGGCCAAAAAGTTCATTTACTTTTTTTCCTTACGATGGCTCTAGTAGTGCTTAGTTGTCTTTAACTTCATTTGAAATAATTTTGTCAGATTGTACTGTGACAGCTGTCACATCAGGGTGCATTTAAAAAAATACTTACCAAAATTGGTGAGTTTTTGTGCAGCCATTTTAATATTGAAGGAGGAAGAAAATAGGCAACATTGTGGGTTTATGATGCTTTATTATTTCAAGGAAGGTAAGAACGCAACTGAAGCGCAAAGACTTGTGCAGCATGTGGAGAAGGTGCTGTGATTGATCGAATGTGTCAAAACTGGTTTGTGAAGTTTCTTGGTTCTATAGATATTTTGGCCAAATAATTCTTTGCAGTGGGGCTGTCTTATCCATTGGAAGAGGTTTAGCAGCACCCCTGGCCTCTACCCACTAGAAGCCAATAGCGAGAGAGAGCTGACATACTCAAAATATCCAAATCAATGAAGTTATTGCTAAAAATGAAAAATGTGTCTTTTATTTTACAGAAAAAACCATATGGACTTTTTTGCCAACCCAATAGAAAGAAATTATTTTTAGCAGAAACTCTGTTCACTAGAACTGTTGTGAATTCACCGGGCACTCTGCAGCTCCGGAGCTGGTAGCCAGGGGCTGTCCCTCTGCGGGCCACTCCGGATATGGAAACAGACCTGGAGGTGATTTCTGAGACTTGGTCAGGTTATAAAAAAAGTTTGTGAGTTAACCAGACTCTATGCTGCTTTCCCTGTGGTGTCCAGATAGAGAGAATTTTCAATTCACTCCTCACTCTACTGTTGCACTTTCTCATTATTTTTGACTTTGAAAGCTTGTGAAACAAGAGTGAAGACTTGGTTGGTTTTGATTTGATTCCTTTGACAGTACTCCCTTGTATTGCTGCGTCCCCAGGACTGACTTGGCAGTTCTTTCTGAATTGTGCCACACCACGGGATCCACTGAGGGGAGCCGTACCTTTCGGAAGGGAAGCGAGATGAAAGAAGTCAAGAAAGGCAATGAGCATGTCCCCAGGCTTATAGATCCCCGAGTGGGGCTGGGAGACCGGAAGTCGCGGTGGCTGCAGCACTTCCGCATTGTTCCTGTTTCACTTTAATGCCCAAACTCTGCCAAGGTTTAAATGCACAGGCGGAAAGGGCTCTCTACCTGAGCTCCCCTGAATTGGGGGAAGGAAGACAAGGGTGAACACATCACCTGGAAACCACAATGGCCAAGGACAGCCAAGGAGTTGTGCCTACTCAGCCTTGGGTGGAGAGATTGTTAAGCCAGGCTTCAGTGTTTTGGAAGTTGGTCAGATTCCTTCGTTGGTTCAGGTCAGCTGGTTGTACGGCAGGAGAGTGGCATGTTCTAACACCTGTTCAGGCTGGCCCTGTCATTTGCTTGATTGTGACAGCTTTGATACGTGATTTGTTCTTCCTGCCCCAGTGTCCTCTGTGGCAAGATGAAGATAACCGTATTACCTATTTTATAAGGCTGCATGTGGATTCAATGTACGTATAATAATGTACGTCTGTAGCTTAGCACCTGTTTTAACAGAGGGACGCAAAATAATAGTGGCTTCAAAAAGATGAAAGTTTATTTTATTTTTCTCTCATGTAGAGCCAGGCTAGGCAGCTTACGGCTTGCGATGGAGGTTGCACCATGATCTGGGACCCAGCTTCCTTTACCTTATTGCTTTGCCCTCCTTTTTTTCTTTTTAAGGGTTTTATCATTATTTCTTTATTTTAGAGAGAGGAAGGGTGGAAGAAAGAGAGGGAGAGAAACATCAGTGTGTGGTTGCCTCTCATACACCACCTACTGGGGACCTGGCCCACAACCCAGGTGTGTGCCCTGCCTGGGAATCGAACCAGCAACCTTTTGCTTTGCGGTCTGGCGCTCAATCCACTGAGCCACACCAGCCAGGACTGCTTTGCCATCCTTAATATGTGCCTTCTACCTCATGATCCAAGATAGCTGCTTCAGTTCCTGCCATCACATCTACAGTTCAGCCAGGAAGGGGACAGGGGAAGTAGAGGGCATGATCTGAAAATTGCCCACACCTTGTCTCATTCCATTGGTCAGCGCTTAGTCATGTGACCACATTATTCAAAAGTAAGTTTTAGGCTTTACATGGGTGCCCCACTAGAAACCATATTACTATGTAAAAAGGAGAAATTGGGTAGTAGAGGATAACTGGCAGTGCCTCTTCAAAAGGTAAGTACTCAATAAAGGCTAGTTATTCCCACCACCATTACCATCACCATCACCATCATCATCATGGTCATGGTCATCATCCTTTCTGATCTCAACTTATATATTCCTCCATTTCCTCACTTTCTAGTTTGCCTTCTTACTTTCCATTTTAGCTTATGCTTTGTTCCCTTGCACAGTTTGCTCTATATTCATGTACTTCTGGCACCTTCGTATACCTAGAGATTGAGCGGTAACCACAGCCCTGTAATGAATGCTCTTTGTGCTGGAAATGAAGATTAAAGCTGGTGAGGAAGGACACAGGCAATTTAGGAACGGGGGAAACTAGCGCTGCAAGTCTTAATTAAAATATTGCAGGAAAAATTGGTGTGGGAAGAAAAAAGTGTAACTACCTTTAAATGTAGGTTAAGAATTTGTTTTGTTTTACTGCTTCCATTCACCTGTTTGTGAGCTACCCCTGGAAGGTACCTTGAATCTCCACGCAGTTCTTCTCAAAGTCTTAGTCTAAATATCCAGCCTCCTGGCTCACCATTGAGGTTTTCCAAAACCCAAGTTCAAAGTCCTTGGGCCTGGAAGGATGTGGTAGCTGAGTTATTTCTACTTTGAGAAGCATGTTGAATAAATGAAGGGATCTCTTCCATCGACCCTTATTCATGATTTAAACGCTCTGCAGGAGTCTTTCATGGTGGCGATGGTTTATTGAGAAATTACGTGGACTTAGGACTCATTAAAATGTTGAGGAAGACGAATGCTGCTTCCCTGCTATAAATCCCAGTGAGGCTAATTTAATGGACCTCTAGCTAGCCTTCATGCTTTCCAGAGCCAAGTTTTACCTTCATCATTTGTCTTCTCCCTTAGCCTTTTTAAAATGCGGTGTCAGAAAGTGACATTTTCTCTTAGGAAAAATTGCTCCAAGATTATGGCCTTGCTTCTTTCTATCAAGGCCACTTATCTTTGAAGATCTGGGACCATGGAGATGAGGGACTGGGAAATCCCCAGAAAGAAACACGAAAGTCGTGGTCATTTTTCTTCTCCTCCTCCAGTCCCTGTGGATGCTCCCTGAGAAATCGCTTGGGAATTCCTCTTCTTCATTTTATTGCTTCTGTTGTCGTTCTAATTCTAGCCTTTAGCATCCTGTGCTAGGACGGTTGCAGTAGTCTCCTGTTTTCTCTGACTCCTGCCTCTGCCTCATCCCATGCATGTTCTCCCAGCGCAGCTCTGGCTGGTCACAGTCTTGGTTATAGATAATCAGTTGTTTCCACTGCGATCAGTGGTATGAAGTCAGCCTTGGCATTGGGTCCAAGGCCAGGCCATTACTGTGGCTGTCTGCTAACAATTAATAACAGGCAGAATAGCTGGCATGATGGAAGGTGCTATTTATAACCTTCTTTTATAGCCAAAGAAATGGAGGCTAGAGAGATTCAGTCACCTACCTAATGGCACCTGGTAAAAAGTAGTAAGATCAGAATGGACTCTGGGCGGCTGGACTCCAGAACTGGTCCAGTCAAGTGCCACATCATGTGTTGGTCTCATTTCTTTCTGTCCTCTTCTCCAGCCACCTCTTTCCCTCATGTCCGGACTTCCAGCCCCGCTAAGCAGCTGTAATGCCTGTCACCTCGAACAGCTAGAACAGGAAATTGTCCACGTCACTATTTCTTTGCCTTTGCAGTTCTTTCTGGCTGGACCCTGCCTTCCCTCATCTTTTGGCTGGCAGTGGTTGACTTCAAGGTCTAGTTCACAGTCTCCTCTATGAAGATTCCCCCCTCCTCCTCCTGTTGTTATGTAAATAAGCCAAAAGTGGCCACTGCACTTCAGGCCCCTAGGTTTTTATTTCTTTACTGCAGGCCAAGACCTGCTAGCTCAAAAATCCGCTAGTGCCAAACTCAAATTTTTACACATCTGATTGTTTTAAAAAAACAGCCCAAACAAGCAGATTTTTAGCTCTTTAGGACCTGCCTGCTTTGTATAGCCTGGGAAATTATGTGTGTATGTTGGCCATTGATATGATAGAGCCTTATGGTTATAAGATAAGATACTAGCGGCATTACAGCTGTAGATAGAGTCTTCTGTATATAAGACTCCAAGCTGTTGCTGCCCTTTGGGGCTCTGTGACTAAACGATTCCTGTCCCCACTGCTGAGCGATATCACTTAGATGTGTGAGCCTCCTCTCCATTTCCCCCAGGAGCTCCCTCATCTTCCTCCCCTTCTTCTTCTCCTTTTTTTTTTTTTTTTTTAAGATTTTATGTATCTATTTTTAGAGAAAGGGGAAGGGAGGGGGAAAGAGAAGGAAAGAAACATCGATGTGCGGTTGCCTCTCACGCGCCCTTCTCCTGGGAACCTGGCCCACAACCCAGGCATGTGCCCTGACTGGGAATCAAACCAGTGACCTTTGGTTTGCAGAGCAGCGCTCAGTCCACTGAGCTGCACCAGCCAGGGCATCTTCCTCCCCTTCTGAATGGAGGACCATGAGCAAAGCCTCTGAAAGATCTCCTGCTGTGAGGGACATGCCCCTCCCTGCAGCTCTGTCCAAGTCCTTCCACTCCGTGCCCCCCCCACCCCCCGCCCCCGCCATAAAGCTCATGTGTGTTGCCGCTGCCTCTCCTGGTCATGTTTTCCCTTGATCAGCCCCCCAGATCATTTGACCCCTACACGCCCAACAGATCTGATGCTGCTTCCTCACGAGGTTCCATCACATTTGGAACCCACCTTCATTCACCGTCCTCGTCTGTCCTGTCGCTGTTGGCCGTGGACCCCACTGTCATCCCCTTGGATTACAGACCAGAATCCAGGAAGCTGCGGGTGCCCAAGTCTGGCAGAGCTGAAAGATGTTTAACCTGTGGGCTTTCCCAGCATCCCACGCCCCGCCCACTGGCTGTCCTGCACTTGACGGCATTTTGTCTTGGCATCGAGTGTACAAGGACTGGTATTTTGTGGAGTACCAGGGGCAGGACCCATGAGTTTAGTTTTCTCAGATTCTGAAAAAAAATGGCTATTGGAAATATATTAGGTAGGGAGGGTTACACTGAAATCTAGAGCACTTTTCACCAAGTGTTGGGTGGATGGTTGTGAGTCTCACACCCCTTTCATCTGGACTTGGCCAAAGAAAACTGAATAAATAGATACAGAAACGGAAGGGGGGAGGGTCATTGGCATTACAAAAGGATTCTTCTCAACACATTTCCTTCCAAATTGTGCTCCTAAAATGCTTGAGTGGTGGTTTGTGGATCAATAAGGCTTGGGGGGCGGAGGGAATGAAAACTGCAGGAGCCAGTAGCAAATGTGGATCAACAAGCAACGAGGGGAAAGTTTTCCGAAACTAGTCAATGGATGTTCAGAGCTGCTCACTTCACGTACAGTCTTTGCAGAATGCCTTTTTTGGGGTATAGCTCACATCCTGCTGCTATGTCTTGATTGGATTAACGTAAGGATGGCAATAGAGGGAAACTTAAGTTGACCTCCCCCCAATGCTTTAAACACGATTAAAGTTACCCCATAATAAAGTTTGGTCTTGGGTTAGCGAAGTTACTCTTTTTTCTTACTAGAAAATAAAACTAAAATGTGGTTTTCTTGGCGTTTGGTAGGGTTCGTTTGAAAAAAACTGAGCTCTGTTTTCCTCCAAAATTATTAATGTAACAGTGATATAAAGTTTTAACAAGCCAGCTTGTTAAATATTTCTGTGGCCAGTTCGGTTTCTTGTTTCAGAATATTTTGTTCAAGCAGGAGAGCGAGTGGCAGAATGAATATCAAAGATTGTGTCTCCCATTTCGGTTTCCTTCGATGGCCCGATGGACACCGCGAGTGGCATCGTGGGTCCCGCAGCTGTCTGTGACTTGCCTAGCACTTCTCAAGATTTAGCTTCTTCCCTCAGAGCCAGGGAAATGGAACAAGAACACATTTCCAACAATATTTTTCGGAGTGCAATTAGTCACTTGCTGCTCAGGATTCCTGTTTTGCGATTTCCTTTTCGCT
The DNA here is from genome assembly GCA_039655065.1 of Glossophaga mutica. Lineage (NCBI taxonomy): Eukaryota > Metazoa > Chordata > Mammalia > Chiroptera > Phyllostomidae > Glossophaga > Glossophaga mutica. The sequence goes on along the minus strand of CM077304.1, from coordinate 13,712,111 downwards.
GAACTTTGTGCTTAGCATTGAGTGACTTTTCAATTCATTTTTATCGCGTTAGAAACTCATAGCTGAAGGTGGCCAGGTGGATGACTTTCAGCTGAACCCACCGATGAGGTGAGACAAGCTGCTGTCACCTGAATGGTTTTTCCCCCAGCAAGGAAGGATTCAGTGTGTAATCCCATATTGACTATGCGTGGTTCTTTCCATAAAGGAGGCAAGACCCAGAAGCTCTGCTGATCTCCAGTCTGTTAGATCGAAGAATGTAGTGGATGTGTGGAGTGATTTGAGGGGGAGGGGTTTGTCTGGATTATTTTCATCTGCATACTGGTTTATTAATGACCAGCACATGAGAGGAAATTTTAGATTTTAATTTTACTAAGGATCTCAATTCTTATTTCACAGAAGCCGAGTTTCTGATGAGCTGTACCACCCCATCTTTATTCGGCAATTTAAAATGTGAATTATATCGGGGGAGGGCTAAAAAAATAAAAATAAAATGTGAGTTATACATTTTTTTAAAAGTAGCTAATTCTGGTAAAACCTGAGACATTTGCATTTTTGTAAAACCGCTGAGATGAAGGTTCTGGCTCGGAGACTACATCAGACTGGGCTGTGAAAAGAAGGCCAGTGGGAGCTGCTTCTGATTATAAGGAAACGTGGAAATGCAACGTGTACCTTCTGATCCTCTTTCCGGAGGCCCCCTGCCTTTGGGGTTTGTGGGCTGAGTCACAGTCAGGAGCTCTGTCCTCGACATCACCGTGGAGCTCCCTCACCCTTCTGGGGCTCAGGGTGGAATAGAAAGGCATCAGATCCTAGACTGTCTCTTGTGCGGGTGGCAGCTCGAGTGTCCGTCTTTGGGGCCCTGTGGATCACCATGCACTGGGTGTCAATTGCCGAGCCCTGAGCAGAATGTCGGGGTGCTCTCACCTGCCCATCTGCAGGAGGGCTTCATGTCCTTAAGCTCAGGGCCAGCTCTCACACGGAGCCTTTGACGGCGCTGCATTCCAGAAGCCACTCGGAATGTTGGTTTCCCCAAGGAACATAAATCTTATGCCGTGGAACAGGGGCATTTGAGAATATCTTCCCCTCTCCTATTGCCCAGGTGGTTCAATATCTACTAACATGAAATCCATATGGGTACGCCGAGCAGATGGGGGGAGGCTCAGGGGGCTCAGAGAATACACGGCCTTATGTGTCTGTGATGACATTTAGTTACCCAGAGGTAACCTCAGCATTACAGACCTGGGCATTGTTCCCTAAACAGGATCATGTATTCATTTATGATGCTATAGGGATTTTAATGTATAATATATTTATTTATATGTAGGCGTATGAAAGAGGTCCAAGCTTTAGATGCAATGTGAATAGTAAGCAGACTCATTCTAGAGTCCTGTATACAGTTAGATTCGAAGGACAGTCCTTGTTTTTCTATTACACTAACTTTCCTTTGTGACATCTGTTAGTTCAGCTACCTTCAGCGATGGCTCAGCAACATATAGAAGGGATGTGTGTCAGAAATGGGGGAGAGACTGTAATTCAATGAAGTGTATCTATTTAATTTGTTAATTTTTTTTTCTATATAAAATGCAGAGGGTATAAAACTGGACAAATCTTCTTGCCTAACAGGGACAAGATGGACTAAGAAGCATCTTAGGGACACGGGTTCAGACAGGCTGAAAAATGATGCCTTGGAATTCATAAGAAATTTCTCACACCCTTTCTAGGCAGAGTAAGACTGTGTACTTTACTTTGCCTGGTGTTGGTGCCCATAAACCCAGGATGCAAGTCTCATGAGACCAGCCTCCTCTTCACATGGAACTGCCCATGAGTTTATGGTCCTTGTGTTGAGGTCAGGGCTCCTACCCGATGTGTGGTCGGAGGTCCAGCATCCTCCGTGTCCCTGTTGTTAGATGTTAGAAATGCAGAATCGTGGGCCTCGCCTGCCCAGGTAACGTGCTTGTGTAAACTGCCTGCACTTCGCCGCACCGTTCTTCCCGGTTATCCACCTTGGCCCGTGACACCATGCCTTCCTCTCTCCCGTGGGTACAGCGAGGAGTCCAGGTTTTGGATTGTGATGGAACTCATCTTGGCTCTCTTGCTTGAAAGTTACGTCACAGCACTCTGCCTTGCCATCCTCCTCTGTAAAGTGGAAATAAGAGCAACCCCCTCAGAGGGGGTTTTCAAGCATTAAGGAAGAGATATTTGTGAACACTCGTGTCCAAGACCCCGTCAGGTAGCACACAGCTATTGACAGCGAGGTTTATGTCCTATTTCACTGCTGATGGCACACACCTTTTAAAAAGGCTTCCTGCCTGCTTCGTCTTTGTTTTCCTCCATGCCCCTTCTCTGCGCCTAGAACATGGCTGATGGGGACGAGCTGTTATCTCGCCCTAGCACCTGTAGCTGAAAATCCTTGATCTTTGGAAGATTCAGTGTGAGTCAAAGGCCGCAGTCTCACAAGCCCAAGCTCCACCGGCAGCATTCTGGAAGCCTAGAATGAGACGGTTTCTTCGTTGTCAGGTTCGGGCAAGTTCACGACTGGTCTTTGGGTGACAGACCGCATTGCGCACAGGTGTGCGGAGTGACGAGGCGCCGTTGCTGAGAAGGTACCAGCTCACAGTTTTCAGCATCATGCCACTTTGGAATGAGACAGAGAATGATGAGCTCGAGTACTTTCGAAATGGACTTAAATTGTCCATCCACTTGGGAAGATATCCTCTTGGAATGCAGTGTGGTTGTGAGGCATGGAAGATTCACAGCAGCGTATCCTGGGGAGGGGGGCTGGGCGTTTGCACACACAGCCCATCCGGTGGGACCTTTAACCACAGGCCTCGTGGGTGCCCAGCATTGAACTAGCACTGGTCGTGGGATAGCCACATGGGCTTCCCTCGTAGTAGGGGGCAGTGAGGCCAGGTTTTAACTGGGTGGCCTTTGACATTCCATGACAAGGGTTGAGATGTCTGCTCAGTCTTCTTCCAGCAGAGAGATCACAGGCAGGTTAGGGGACTCACTGAACCACACCTCTCTCAAGAGAAAACTGTAGATGAATTTATGCCCTGCCTGGTCCTTGAGGTTTTGAGTTGGCTGTTCAGTAGAAATTTTCAAAGTCTTTTAAATGAACTTTTAATTTAATAATAACGTTAGAGGTAATCAAGGATTTGCAGAAGAAGTCACGCTGAGACTGGTGGGAAGTGCAGACACATGAAAAAAGCTGGCCCTGCCCCCTCGCATGGCAGCTGAGATTCTGGGAGGATATCTCAGCTGCAAAGGCTCCCCCTGAGGAGTGTGGGGTTTCAGCCCACACTAGGCTCCCCAGTCCAGAGCATGAGAGTTGGGTAGAGGCACCCGCATAACATCTGGCTGTGAAAACTAGTGGGGAATTTTGTCCACCAGGGAGAGAGGGGAGTCTGCTGGCGACGCAGACCCTGTAAAGGGCCAACGCACAAAAGCTCATCTGTGGCTACTCACCTTGGGCTCCAGTGGAGGGAGGGTGGAGTGGTGTACAGTCATGTGAGGAGAAACTGGAGCTTGTGGCTCTGGGAGAAGAGCTGAGGGGACAGCCACTGAACCCCAGTGCTGAGTCACTCTCCCACACCGCAGACACCATCTTTCTTGGGTGGAGCATGCCCTTCTGTGTGGCATCAGCCTGGGGAATGCATCAGGTCCACCCTCAGAACTTCCTGTTGTCCCACCCTGAAGAGCTCACGTCCTGCAGAGGAGTCAGCTCTCTGGACCTGGGGTGTAGAGGTCTGAGAAAACTCAGGGGTGCTGGTGACTGAGGTGTATGGTTCTGGGGCAAGGGTGATTCCCCCACCTCACCCCAAGCCTGACCAGTGCCCTCTTTTTATGGGAGATCCACTGGCCCCCACCCTCCTGATTCCGGGAGGCCCTGCCCTGTTGAACTTGGTCTCTCTAGGAGGTGCTGGCAGAATCTGGGACAGACTGAGTGATGTCGCTCTTAGGATGGAGGTAATTTTCCCCTTGCACACCCAACTGTTGCAGAGTCCTCCCTTCACATGGCCAAATCTTAGGCTGTTTGGGCCTGATAAACTCCGCTGGCCTTACCTTGATGACTCCCTGAGACCCTACCACAAACGTGTGCGAGCACCCAGTAGGTAGCAACTAGACCTGTTGTACCCTGGGACTTTTGCCAAGTGGCCCCAGACCTAGCCCTGACACTGTTTGAACCAGTGTCTGGTGAACACCACTCACCCCAACCTGGAAACTCACTGTGAGTCTACCTCATGCTACTCGAATACCACCAGAGGCTCTTTCAGTGACTGAGCTTAACAGGCAGCTGGCTGGCTGAGGCAGGTGGAGGCAGGCAGAGAGGGGTGGATCTTGGAGAACCTTGGGCATTTTGCTGAACTTCCCCTGGGCTCTGCACTGGTGGAAGCCAGTTTCAGTATGTAGCTTGTTCCTTCCCATGCACACCCAGGCCCAGCTGAGGCAGCCACAAACTGGATCGCTTTAACTAAGATCTGGTTAGTTTAAGCAAGGCCAGTCACAGGAGGTAGCCTCTGACATTGACCTGTACCAGAGGCTCTCCCAAGAGGCCCCAGAACCAACACACCCAGGGGCCAGCTTCAGACAACATCAGAGCAGGATCCAATTAGTTTCAAGTGGCACATCCAAAGGGAGAGCTCGGCAGGCTGCTGACTCTGCTGAGGCGTATTCTTCGTGTGGTCAGCACCTGCACAGCAGCTAGCACACTGTGGTTGGGGTTGATCCTCAGTCAGCCAGCCTGAGGGTCGAGCCCATCTACAAGTGGGCCAGTCCAATAACATTCAAGGCTCAATCACAACAGGAGGGCTCCCGTAACTCACACAGGGACATTCCTGGAGCACCCAGCTCAGGTGATCAAAGAGACAGTGCCTCTGGGTCCCACAGGACACCTACTACATAAGGCCACCCTACCAAGACTGGGTGACATAGCAGATCAACCTGATACACAGAAACAAACAGAAGGAGGCGGCCAAAATGGGGAGACAAAGCCCCAAGTGAAAGAACAGGAGAAGTCTCCAGAAAAAGAGCTAAATGATATGAAGGCAAGCAATCTGTCAGCTTTAGAATTCAGAACAATTGTTATAAGGATGCTAAAGGAACTTAGGGGGAGAATGGATGGAATCAGTGAGAACTTAAACAGAGATAGTACTCATGGAAAAGGACATAGAGACCATGAAAAAGAACCAGACAGAAATGAAGAGTACTATACCTGAAATGAAGAAGAGACTAGAAGGAATAAAGAGTAAGTTGGATGAAGCAGAGGATTGAATCAGTGATTTGGAAGACAAGGTAGCAGAACACATCCAATCAGAACAGGAAAAGGAAAAAAGAATTTTAAAAAGTGAGGATGGTTTAAGGGACCTTTGGACAACGTGAAGCATACCAACGTCCACATTATAGGGCTATCTGAAAGAGAGGAGGGCGAACAAGGGGTCGAGAACCTATTTGAAGAAATAATGATTGAAAACTTTTCTAATCCGGTGAAGGGAAACAGCATGCAAGTCCAGGAAGTGCAGAGGGTCCCAAACAAGATGAACCCAAATAGGTCCACACATCATAATTAAAGTGGCAAAGATTAAGGACAAAATATCCTGAAAGCAGCAAGAGAAAGACAGTTACTTACAAGGGAGCTCCCATAAAACTGTAAGCTGATTTCTCGACAGAAACATTTCAGGCCAGAAGGGATTGCATGAAATATTCCAAGTGATGAAAAGCAAGGACCTCCAACCAAGACTAATTTTCCCAGCAAGGCTATCATTTAAAATTAAGGAGACATAAAGAGCTTCCCAGACAAGAAAAGGCTAATGGAGTTTGTTACCACCAAACCAGTATTACAAGAAATGTTAAAGATTCTTGAAGAAGAATGAGGAGGAGGAGGAGAAGGAGAAGAGACGGAGGAGGAGAGGGGAGAAAGAAACAACAGAGAAACATATTTAAAAAATAACATGGCAGTGAATATGTACCTATGAATAATCACTTTGAATGTAAATGACCTAAATGCTCCACTCAAAGGTCATAGGGTAGCTGAGCGGATAAGAAAACGAGACCCATATATATATGCTTATATATGCTGTCTACAAGATACCCACCTCAGAAGGAAAGACACAGATTAAAACTGAAGGGATGGATAAAGATACTTCGTGCAAATGGGAATGAAAAAAGCTGGGGGAGCAACACTTACCATCCGACAAATAGGCTTTAAAACAAAGACAGCAAGAGAAAAAGAAGGACACACATACAGACATCGGGGGGACCCATCCAACAGGGGGATGCAACTCTTGTAAACATTCATGCTCCTGAGCCAAGGTCTGGGAGCCGCCCAAGTACCCATCAGTAGATGAGTGGATGAAAAAAGCGGTGCTACATTTACACAATGGAATAGTGGCTGGCTATAAAAAAGAAGGAAATCTTATCTTTTGTGACTGCACAGATGGACATGCAGAGTAAAATAAGCCGGTCAGAGTACAACAAATACCAGGTGATTTCACTTACCTGTGGAATCTAATGAACAAAATAAAGTAGAAACAGGCTTGTAGGTAGAGGACAGACCGACAGCTGTCAGAGAGGAAGAATGCGGGGGGAGGGGCTGGTTGAAAAAGGCGAAGGGGTTAGGCTAAATAACTAAAACAAACGCTCATAGACCGGCAACAGTATGGTGAATACCAGAGGGAAAAGGGTTGGCCGGGGTAAGAGAGGGTAACGAGGGGGTAAACGGTGGTGGGAGGAGGCTCGACTCGGGCAGCGAACACACAGTACAACATACAGATGACGTGTTATGGAACTGTACACCTGAAACCCGTATCATTTTGTTAACCAGTGTCACCCCCATAAATTCAATAAAAAAATAGTTTTAGATTTAGAGAAAAATTATTGTAGATAGGGAAGATAGTACAGAATTCCCATATACCCCCACGCCCAGTTTTTGTAGTGTTAACATCTTACATTAATGTGGTCCATTTCTTATAACCCATGAACGATATTATTACTGATGAAACTCCGTAGTTTTTACTTTCCATTCTTTCCCTGCTCCAGGAGACCGTCCGGGGCACCATGTTGCATTTGGTTGTCAGGTCTCCTTAGCCATGTGGTTCTGACAGTTTCTCAGACATGGTTTTTGGTGACCTTGACCATTTGGAGAAGTAGAGGTCAGATATTTGGTAGAATATCCTTAATTGGGATTTGTCTTATCTTTCCCTCATAGATTGACTGGAGTTTTGCGATTCGGGTGGAGGACTGCAGAGGTCAATTGCCATATCATGGGTACATGATTTATCACTTTTGATGTTGTTGACCTTGATCTCCTGGCTGAGGTCTTTGTCAAGGTCCTCCATTGTAAAGTTGTCCCACCCCTCCTCCCCTTTCCCTACCGTGTCCCCTGGGAGGAAGTCATTATCTGCAGCCTGTACTTAGGGGTGTGTTCAAGAGAATTTAGAAAGAAATTGCCCATACCCTTATTCCGCACTTCCCACACCCTGCATCTTATTAAAATCCGCTGTATTTCCTCCTACCGCTAGGTTGTAATTTCCTTTGTGGAAAGAATCATGGCTTATTTGTATAAGCGTTACAGGTCAATTGGCCAAATAACTTGACATTTGGGATCAGCTCCCCAGTTTCCAATTCACACTGTAACTCAGTATTACAGTGTCCGTCATTGGGGAACATTTCCTGTCCGTATTTTGAGAATGCTGAGTTTTGATTAATTGAGGCCTCAGAAGTTCAAGTAACAATGAAAGCTCACAGCTACTTATACTTCTGATGTGCCAGAGACAGTGTTCAATGCTTAACATATGCTAACTCATTTAATCCACACAGCCACCCCATAAGGCAGTTACTATTGTTATCCTCATGTTACAGATGAAGAAACTGAGGCACAAAGCACAGTGCACAGCTCAAGGTTGTGCAGGTAGTGCTTCGCAGAGCTGGGCAATAGAATTTGAAAAGCAAAAAGTTACCCGAGTGATGGCTGTTCTTCCCTGCAACCCACACTAGCTGATAAATAACTCCACTACGACTTTCCTTCTATGACAGCAGAGTCCTGGCTGTATAGCCCTGGCTCTTTTCATTCATCCCTGGCTTCAGCATCTGCCTGCTGTGTGACCTGGGGCAGGTTACCTCCCTTCTCTGCGTCGGCATCTGTAAAAATGCAGATAATAACATTTGTATCTACCAGAGAGGCTCTGATAAGCTAATGCATAGAAAACACCAAGCCTAGTATGCAATTTATATTACAAATACAACCACCATATTTTCTGCAGTAAAAGGAGGGGGGCACGGGTGGACGGTGTCAGTGTGGGGACCACCAGATGAAATATTTAAAAGGAGCATCGCCTTCTCACAGTGGAATTATAAGATGCTCAGAAAGAAGACGGAGGAAGGGACCAATTAATAGTCACGATAAGTCAGGACCCACAGCATTCAGGAGGGAGGTCTCCCAGGACCGTCTCGTATCACCAAGATCGTCACCCACCATAGCATAGTATGTAGTAAAGCATAAACTGAAAAACTTCAGTTATCTTTTCAGACTTAAGAATTATGTAAATATAACATTAAAAGTTATAAGAAACATTAGGAAATGCAGCTTGCCATTAAACTGACCTCTGTTTTAAAATTTTAATATAATTTAGGATCCCTAAGAAGTACACAGGTAGCATCTTGGATTTCGGGGAAGCCACCGTTTTTAGCTAAGAACCATAACCATCAATTCCTAGACTTTTTAATGCTAGCTTTGCTTCCGTCAGTAGCTCTGGCAGACAGCTTTTTCGGGAAAGCCGTGTTTTTGCAAAGAAAAAAGTGTGAGAGAGCGTGCGAAAGTACAGGAGATAGGAACCCCAAGTCGCTGGGTCAAAAGGGCAGGTCTCCGGTGTCTGGGGGCCCCTCCTCTGTCCTCCTCTACCCTCACCTGGATGCCCTTGACTCAGAGTTGTGCCACAGCAAAATCGGAAATGACCGATGACATGTCTGTGATCTTTGGGGATGCTTGCAAATGGGTAGAGCCACAGTGTTCCGTCGGGGAGAGCCAAGGGTCCCTCCTCTCTAATTACAAAGCTAACGAGACCTGGAGATGCAGGTTCCAGATGGCCCGCAGTGAGCCCGGACGGATTCCGATGCCCTGAAATGGTCCGGGTTTTCATGTTGGAAACACGGTCTTATCTAATCACGCGTGTGTGTCAAATGGAAGAGGTGGAGTGGAAATTGAGCTTTTCCTCTAAGATTTTGCTTCTTGAGTTAAGGTTGAAGTCAGGTCAGAAAAATACTTTTCCATCTCCTCCATTCTGATAGCAAAAGATAAAGCCAGCAGGCAGAGCTTCCGAATGACTTTTAGGAGAAGGCCCGATGTCTCTGGAATGTCCCACCGGCCTGCTTCTGAGAAGGATCTAAATGCAACTTGAGTTTTTACCACACAGAGTATTTTCAAAGTAAGAAAAACCTCTGGGATGGTGTCCAGCAACCTTTTTTTCTAACACACACAAATTTAAAAAGTTTTCGTCTGCCTGCCCTGGTCACGCTGGCCTCCTCCGATGATTAACTGGCCGTCCTTGGCTTTGCTCCAGAAGCGCAGAATCCGTGACGGTGACCCACAAGGAGTGGTGTCAGCCTACAGAGTGATTCATCACCTGTCCGAGAAGCTAATATCTTCAATGACAATCTGCCTTAACATCCCTTTGGGGGGTTTCTTCCTAGTGCCGGCAAGGCCCTTTTCATGAAACGTGGTCTGTGTTCTGCTTGCATGTAATTTGTAATCTCTGTGCAGTTCTTTTTTTTTTTTTTCTCCCACGAAAACAAAAATAATGATAGTGATGTTTATGAGGTGGTTCTCCAACAGTTGTCAGATTTCCATGGTGGCCCAGTGGATGTTCAAAAATAAAGTTTGGGCTATCAGCTCTTCCTTTCAAATCCCACAGTTAGGGGCTCCAGCTGGGGAGATCAGTTGGTTAGATCATTGTCCTGATACACCAAGGTTGCGGGTTCGATCCCCGGTCAGGGCACGTACGAGAAGCAGTGAATGAATACATAAATAAGTGGAACATGAAATAGATATTTCTGTCTATCTGTCTCTTCCTGTTCTCTCTCTCTCTAAAATAAATAAATCAAAAAAATTAAGTTTCAATCCCATGGTTGAGGATGGGACAGTTGCTCAGAATGCATTTCTCTGATATTTTAGAGACACCCGTTTTTTCTTTGTTCCATTTCACGCAGGAAGTGGGAAACAGTTGAGGACAGGGCAGTGGTAGCTATTTCAGGAAGGACCACTAATCTGCAGGGGAAGGAACTGTCTGAGGCAGAAAGACCGCTGATGGCATTTGGGTGCACCATGAAGTGTGATTGGGTAAGAATACCCCAAGCACTGTGCCCACTGGCCACGTTGCTGTCTGCCATCCAGTCTGCAGCACCCTGGATGGGAAGGATCCAGCTGGGATTCATAAGGGACTTCATCTCTTCTTAACTGAGAGAAGGGAGCAGCGCTTCCAGTGGTCGAGTATAGCACTGCGGAGAACAGGCTGACATTTGTTGGAAATGTAATCCATGTTCAGCCGCCATGGAAGGGAGCATGGTGGTCCCTCCCAACTTGAACAGAAGTACCGGTGGAATTCACCTCTGCGTATACGCCCTAGAGAATTGAAAGCGGGGACTTGAATGGATATTGGCACACCAACATTTACAGCCCATTATACACACTGGCCAAATAGGGAACTGACCCAAATGTCCACTGAGAAAAGAATGGGTCAACGTGGGGTAGCATAGCCATACAAGGAAATACTATTCAGCCTTAAAAAGGAAGGCAATGCTGAGTGAGCTACGGCATGGATAGACCTTGGAGGCATTGCGGTGAATGAATTAGCAGTCACGAAAGGACAAATACTGGCTGGCTCCCCTTAGATGAGGTACCTAGAATAGTCAAAATAGAGACTGAAAGTGGAACGGTGGTTCCCGGGGCCTGGGGGCAGGGGGGATGGGGAGTTAGCTCATGGGTACAGAGTTTCAGTTCGGAAAGATGAAGAAATTCTGCAGGCGGATGGTGGTGGTTGCACAGTAGTGTGAATGTACCTAATGCCCTGAACTGTGCACTTAATGATTAAAATAGTACGTTTAAAAAATGATTAACATGGGTCTCTAAGGGGGAGGTCCTCGTGGACCAAGAGGGGCGTTGGTTAGACAAGGGAGGGTGGCACAGCGGGTGTCTCCAGTGTTCACCTGAGCAGGACAGGTGGGCACCTTTGTCACATTGCGTCTGTTTGCTCCTGAAATGGAAGGAGGGGCGTGGGGTGTCCTCTGGCCTTAAATGCCTTTTGAATTTTTTTTTCCTGCAGAGGAATGTGGTGCTTCCCCACAACCTCCCTACCCTGCATTTGGCTTCGTCTTAAAAGAGTCCAAAAGTGTAAATTCAGGGAAATGGATACCTGTGCTGGAATCCTGCCTGATGGATTTTTATCAGCAGCATCACAAAGCACATGGTGACAACCGCTGAAGCCACTTTATACCTCTTCTCACTTCCTCCTACCTCTTTCTCCACCTCCCCTTCCCCCACCCCAGCGACCAACAAATCCTGCCGGACTGGGCTGATTATTGATACTCTGCCCCTCGCCTGCTTTGGGCACCAGTTAGGAAGTACGAAAAGAACTGAGTTCTGTCTGCATATAAGGTTTCTGAAGAGAACCTTCCTGGTTGTAAAGATGGTGTTGGCTGGCCAGCCTCTCTGGACTAGTTTCTCAGAAAATAATGAGCGTAGTTAAGGCTTTTTGAGAACCGTGTACACCTTAGGGACTGTGCCCCACGTCAGTCAGCATAGAAGAATGGACAGATGGGTGGGGAGAGGGGAAGGAAGGTAAGGGGGAAAATTCGTTTTGCTGTTGCGGAAATCTGAAGTTTGAGCTGAAATAATGAGCCATGGTGGTCACGAGCTTTCCCCGGGGGTAACAGATTAGATACTTTCTTTTTGGTTTCACAAAATTATAATGGAGTCATTTTCAGCCCCATCTGAATCGCTGCAGTGAACTCACTGGGTGGACGCTGGCCTGCTCACAGTTCAGGGGTGTGCCGTCATCCTGCCCTGCGGCTGAGGGGTGGGGAGGTGCCGCTTAAGGGATCCAGCCCTGTAGCGTCCTTGTTCTGAGCCGGGGGAGGTGTCTGGGAGGGCTGCTCTGCCCTTTCTGTGTGGGCTGTGTCTGCAGACAGTGAGAAAACCCCAGAAACAGGCACAGATCCTGGCTGAGCATCCTTGCTTGTTACCTGCAGAATGAAAGGGAGAAAAGGACCCCAGGAGAGTTTTGTCACAAATTAGAAGGCAGGGGTGGGGGAAAGTAATCCGTTGCCTTCCCAGCTTCTCTGTACTGCTGGACTGAGCTGCCCCTCCAGGGCGGGAGGCCTCCTGGCTTTGCCCGGGTGCTGGGTCCCCGGGGACTGATCGGTTATTTCAGCATTCCTTTGCAGAGTCTGTCCTGGCTTCCTTCGGAGAATGAATGTGGACTGTGTTGCAGTGGGGGGTGGAGGGGAAAAACTGCTCTGAGTCAAATTTTTGAGAATAACCGCCCTAGTCTCTCCGCTGGGTACATGTTTGGTTGATTGATTGACTATTTAGAAACCCGAGCTTAAATATAGAACAAATGGTTATTAAGATACTTAGTCTGATTTTTTGGGTTGTTTTTTTTTTTTTTTTTTTTTTGAGACTGATATTTACTGAATGGAAACTCTCTGTTCTAAATATGTTATTGTTCCGTAGTTCTCCTAAGATGGTAACAATAATAAGTAACATAAATTACAAACAAAACAATATGTCAGGCTCTCTTCGAAGTATTTATGTGTGAAATGGACTTAATCTTTTTAACGGTGCCCTGAAGGTAGAAGATACCTTCGTCGAGGTACCTTCAAGAACTCAAGACACTGAGAAACAGAAATGTTAAGTAACTCGCCCAAGATTACACCTAGTAAGTGACAGAGTCAGAATTCAAACCCAGATATTCAGGCTCCAACGCCCAAGCATGGACTTACTCACTACCCCAGAGATGAGTCACAGTGCGACTTGCCCAACGTCATGGAACTGTAAGCAATCGGTTTTTTTTCTCAGTATTTCCGATCGATCAGGAATAGTAAGGGTTTAGCTTTCCCTCCACAGTTCTTAGCCTAGCAGCATAGGGACACTCTGAGCAACCCAGAGTACACATTTAAAAAGCTCTGGGTTTTGCTTCAATACATACTGAAAAAAGGAAAAAAGAAACAAGAAATGCAGAAAGGGGCCAGTGTCGCACCTGGTGACCTTTTTCCCAGGGTGGGGAAATGTTCTGTGACGTCAGGCTCCAACAGGTTTCTGCCGCTGCTTCTGTCCCACCACCTCTTTGCTCTCCCGGACACACTCGCAACAAAGCCAAGCAGAAAGTCCAAAAGCAAAAGTCAAGAGAGAGGAGGTGGTAGGACCGGCCCAGGGAGTGCACCCAAACCTGCCACGACAAATACCGCCCCAGGCCGTGCTTTTGGACCGGAGTCCTCCAGGCACTCGCTGAGAGGCGCTAAGATCTCCAAACCAGATGACTTCTCCGCAGAGCAGCATTTCTGCGTCTGGCGTAAGCGTAGGGACACCAGAGAGACTAAGGAGAGAACTTGTTTTTTTCTACTTAAATTATTAATAATAAAGTACTCAAGGCTTTTGGCCTCCGTCACAAATACTGGCGTGTTTTTTTTTGCTGGTTCTGGGGAGGAATGCCGGTCTGTGGTGGGGTGCCAGCTGGGGTTGAACTTTGTCGTGATGGGGAGTAATTGGGATGGTACAGATTGTTAAGCTCTTCTCCAGCAGTGGGTACAGTAAAAAGGAATGCAGCCCCAGAAAGGGGGTGTGCAGTTGCAGGCAGATGGGCCAAGGAGATGGTTTGATTGCCAAATGGACTGGAGCCCAAGTCTTCAGGTTTTCAAGTGGGTAATTAGAACAGGAAGGGGCCAAACGCAGGCCTGCTGGCGCCAGGAACAGCGAGATTTTCCGTTCAGGTTGGATCGTCTTAGAGCCGAGATGGGTGCCTGTCAGTTAACAAATACAAACACCTGATGTTGTGCCCGTGATGAAAAAATGTGATTCTCATCCCTGAGCAACAGAAAGTCTTAGGCTGAAGATGAGTGCACGCAACAACAGAGACTAGCAGAAGGCAGCCTGAACAAGCCGTGGATCGCACGGTCCTGCTTCCAAGTGCGAGCGACTCTCGTGAGTGGCGTATCGGACAGAACACACAGGCTCTGGAGTCAGAATGTTTGAGTTTATATTCTGGCTGCTCAAGCTGTGTGGCCTGGAGCAAATGATTTAATCTTTTTGGGCTTCAGTTTCTCTTTCTAAAAACTGAGAATAGTTATAGTAGCTGCCTCCTGAATTTGTTAGGAGAATTAAATGATTTTCATCGTGGGTAATAAAGAAAAGGCCTTTGCTCCTGCTTCCTGCTTTTGAATTCAGTCTCGATACCTGGAGCCATAGCAGCCTTTTTGTGCACATGAGACAGTGATCAGGAGGGGGAAAGTCAATGTGCCGAGGATGGCTGCTGAGAAGGCGGAACTGTTGGCATCCTTGATGACTGTCGGGCAGCCAGACCGATGCCTACCTCCAGACTTTAGTGAACCACTGCTGGCTAAGTTTTCTGTTATTTGCAGTCAAATGCACCATGATTGGTATGAATTTGTTGCTAGATGGTAAACTCATTGAAGGCAGGGCCGTGATTTATTTACCTTTGAGCTCTCAAGGAGAACCTAACATAATGCCCTGCATGTAGTAGGTACTCAGTGGTTTACGACAGGAAGATGGATGGTTGGTAATAGAGGAGGGAGAGGGCAGGTAGAAGGGGTGTGCTGGTAAATGTGTAACTGTTAGCCCACTGGGGGGAAAAAGTCCTGGTTTGTGGCATTTGTGCATTTCCAGGTGTAAATAAATATTCCCATCATGGCTGACTTCAGGCTGCTAACAAGATGATGCTCTTCTGAGTTGGTCCAAACCAGCTCCGGCTCACCACTGGGGGGATGGAGGGGAAAAAAGGAGGGGGAGAGAAAAGGTTCTATTAAAATTAGTAATAGTAATAATGATAACAACAATAGCACTAGCTAAAGTTTCTAGAGGGCGTCCTCTGTGCCAGGTCCTGCTTCAAGTCTCCCCTGTGGTCTTGTTACACCTCCTTGTCCAGAACTGGGTCACCTGGATGTTCCTAGCTGCAAAAGAGGCCAGGAAAAGGGAACAAAGAAGGGAGGAGGGAGTGAGCTGTAATTTGCATGGGCCATTCACGAGGATCCGTTCCTTACCGCTGGGCCCTGGCCTCTCCAAACGCAAGGCAGGCATCTGGTGGCCGTGAAGACGACTGTCGGAGGGCAACCTCTTAGAGTGCCCCGAAGGGCCAGACTTTCCCAGTCAAATGGGTTAATTTTCAAACTCCCAAACTGCCTTTTCAGCAAAGTTAACTAGCGCCATTATCAACAAAATTATAAAATGCTTCCCTGCCTTCCTCCATCTCTGCGAGTACCATTCCAGACATCATACACTGACCTTGGCCTTCACAGTGGAACCGTTGGTTTTCTCAGATACCAGCTGCAGTGATCAATCAGGTGGGAATAAAGGACAGTACACGCAGATCGTCGAAACACGGTTGCAGTAAAGCATCCAGAGAGCAAACAGGAGCTGCCGTGTGCGGATTCACTGCCTGTCAGTTGGGCTGTGACGCCCTGCCTGGGTTCGGGGTGGGGACTGGCTGTGGCGGGAGTGAGGAGGAGAGGATGCGGTGGCTGGGGGGTATCTCCTGCAAAATTCCTTCCTCTGGAGGTCAGCTTCCTCCTTCACATACTCTCTGCAGATGACTCACCTCGGAGTCCAGAGTCATCACCACCCTCGGGCAGGTGGGAAATACAGAACAAAGGCAAACACCAAGGTTGGGACCCTTGTTGGGGAAAAAAGACAAGAACTATGCTAAGGGATATTTTCTGTATCGTCTTCAGGATTTTTGCAGATTTCATACCCAGATGTCAATTTCTTTAAAATAAACAAACAAAAAGATGGTAAATTATTTATTGGTTCCCCCTCCTGGGAGGCCCAGAGAAGGGAAGCAAAGGCAGAGACGGAAGAGCTGTGAGGAGATGAATGGTTGTGTAGAGGACTCCGCCGGGTGGACAGGCCTGTCCGCTGGAGGAGAGAACGATGAGCCGCTGGAGGACCCAGACTGGGTTTTGAAAGGAGGACGCACTTCACCTGGAAGAAACGCCTGGAAGAGCGAGGAGCCGGGTTTCCAAGAAGCTATTGTTTCTCCGCAGGCTGCAGACTGTGCCCTGGGAATCAGTCCATCCCCACCTGCCCCCGCCTTGGGACACTGAATTAGAGGCCCCTCTCTCTGTCCTGTGGAATTGGCATCTAGGGGGATGCTGGTCGGAGGTAACGGCCATGGGTTGGAGGGGAAGTTCCCGTGGACTTTCCAGGTGCAGAGTCTACAACCCATAGTGCAGAAGCAGGGTGGGCCCTTCATTGTCCATAGTGCCTTTCCTGGGGCACCTGGCGTCTGCCCGCGTGGCTGGTCCAGCCCGCTGTGTTGTAAAGACAAAATTACTTTTTTAGAGATCAGGATCTTGGAAAAATCGGCCATCAACCAAATATTTTGATCTTTCTTTAAGCGAATGCAAAACGCCTTCTGCTTTGACTTTGCCGTGAATATTGCCTCTTTCTCTGAAGACATACTTCTTCTTCCAGGGCCAGGGCGCACGCGTTTTAGGCTTCGTGGGCCCCACGGGGTCTGCCACAGCGTCTCAGCTGTGCAGCTAGGGACTGAAGGCATCCAGAGGCGATGGGTGAACGGATGGCATGGCTGTCTTCCAGTGAAACTACTTACAAAACCAGGCAGCTGGGAGGATTAGGCCTGACAACGGCCAACTGGTGCCATAAGGGGCTTAGATGGGATGGAAACTTCTGTCCTGGATCATAATGCATTGCAAGGTCAGTGCGTTTTTATGCTACAAGGCGCTTCCCCACCCAAAATCAGAGTGGGGAGCAGAAAGGGTGCGTGAAACCCCCCTTTCCCGTTGGTGATGGGGCTAGCCAAAGGGTGGGAGGCAGAGAACATCTTTGGGCCACCTGCGTGGTGTCACCGCTCTTGCCTGGATGCTGCAGCCCTTGGGACGTCCAGTGAGATGGGATTGGCGTGTTCTGTGTTGGTTGGTGGCGTGACCACTGTTTAACTTTCTCCCTAGTACTCTGCTAAGGCATTCTGTCTCTTACCTGCTTCATCCCTCCAATAGTCTGGATAAAGAGGACAATCAGGTGAGCACTGACAGTCCCCTTTTCTCAGTTTTCAGGCTCTGGCCTCATTGCAAAGGCGACCTACTCTACCATCTTGAAGCATGGGTTGGAATTCACTAGGCTTTCCTCCCAGACTGGGGAGGGCTCTATTAAGAAAGGAAACCAGTTTCCAATTTTACCAATGTGCTTTCCCTGACAGGACAAATTAACACGCCATCGCAAACTGCACAAATCGATTTTCACCTTTAGTCCCGAGGAGGTTTGGGGTCGGGCTGACACCTTGGTGACCCACAGGTCGGGGTTCAGATCTCCTAACACGGACAGCACCGATTCCATGGGTGGGGTGCAGGGAAGTCGCCCAGTCTTCAGTTTATGTCTTGTGTCTACTTGCTTTTGAAAGCATGTATTGGTTATAGATTGTTCTGTTCAAGTGACAAAAGCCTGGCTTTTGTTGCTGGAATCATCCAGTTTCAATCAGTTGTAGGTCCTGCAAGAAGAACGACGTAACCTCGCCCCCTCTTCTCTGGCTTGCTCTGTGCCAGTGTAACTTAGAAGGGTGTCCTCTTGAGGGAAAGTCTGGACTTACCTATTTGGTGAATTAGAGCTGTCAGATTCCTCAACGTGATTTAATAGTGGGGAGACCTCACAAGGGGGGAGAGTATTTTTAGCCACGCCGTGTGGGTTGGATAGCCGTTGAGGGACTAGTAATGGAATCTAGAGCTTCGTGTGAGACTCCGTGGGGATGCAGTGAGGGGTGGAGGAAGCCGAGGCTGTGAAAGCCCCGGGCGTGGGGCCGCTGTTGGGCGATTTGATCCCGAAGTGGGCTCAGCGCTTCTTTCGTAGTCTGCGGCGGCTGTCAGTCATCCATCCGCCTTCTAGGGATGAAGTGGACACCCTCCTTGCTGTCTGGTTCGGGGAGGCTGCCTGGGTGCTGTGAGGGGCACAGTTGGGATTGGAAACTTGATATGCAAGGACTGCACTCATTCATTCATCCAACAATCATTTTCTGAGGGCCATAGGTCAGACTTTCTCAGACTTTTCTGCGTACATCCATTTCACCAGGCCGTCTTGTTGAGATGCAGATCCTGACTTAGTAGGCCTGGGACTGTCTTTCCTGATGGCCCACATCTAAGGGAGCTCCCCTCGTCCCTGCTTTAGCTCTCACATTTCTCCGAGATTATCTCATTTCACAGTTCTTTTCCGTGTCTCCCCATTAGTGTATGACCTCCAGGAGAGCCGAGAAGCTGCACTTGCCCGTCTTGTTCGCTGCCCTCCCCTCCTCCCAGCCTGGGCAGTGCCTGCAGAGTGCCTGGCATGTAGTTGGTGCTCAGTAACATTTAGATCAACATTTGCATTTCCTTACTGACCAGAAGAGTCAGAAGGGGCAGTAACTACTAGTTTAACTGTGGCATTGGGAACAACTGTAGGGAGAGAGTTACGGGTACACACTGTGTGGGGCCCAATCCATGGGGATTGAAAATCTCTCTGGGCCTCCGTTTTCTCATCAGTAAAATGAGGGTGAGTAACGGTACCTCCCTCCCGTATTCATTGTGAGGATTGAATGAGCTCATAGACATGAATCAGTTAGCACAATACCTGGCGTAGAGTAGGCCCTCAAGAAATGTTAGTGGCGATGATGGTGATGGTGATGGTGATGGTGATGGTGGTGGAGGTTATGGAGGGAGTGCCTGACTTTTCAGGGAAAGCTTTACGTGGAACTGAATTTCAAAAGGCAAGTAGTAATTCCTTAGGGCAGTGTATTAGTTACCAAGGCTTTGTAACAAGTTGTCACAATTCGAGCAGCTTAAAGCAACACACTGTACTCCCTCATGGCTCCCGTGGGGCAGGAGGCGCAGACGTGGCTTTGCTGGGTCTTTTGTAGCAGGCTCTCGCACGGGCCACAGCGAAGGTGTCGGCCAGGGCTGGCGTCTCTTCAGAAGGTTTGACTGGGGAAGGACTCACAGCGCACATGGTTCAGGCAGGATTCTGTTCCTTGCAGGCCGCTGGACTCAGGGCCTCAGTTCTCTTCTGCGTGTTGGCCAGAGGCTGCCCTCAGTCCCTTGCCATGTGGGCATCTCCTTTGGGCAGCTCATGACATGGTACCTTGCTTTATCAAAGCCCTCGCGGGAGAGAGAGTAATGGCAAAACAGAAGTCACAGTCTTCTGTATGGTAGTCCTGTACAAAATGTGAGAAGTGACATCTTCTCACGTTTATTCTGTGCTGTTCATTAGAAGGAAGTTGTTAGGCTAGCTCAAGGGCGAAGGGAGATTACACAAGGCTGTGAATATTTGGATTTGGGGATTATTGGGGCTCAACTTAGAGTCCACCCACTACAGGCAGCAACAGGGACCAAGGGTGGGCCAGGAGGGGCAAGCTGGGCAGAGGGAACAGCATGTGCAAGGGCACAGAGGCACGAGGGACTGTGCCCTGTCGAGGAAATGCCAGTCTTGGAGGGTGTGGCTCACCAGCATTTGATTGGAGATGAGAATGCACCACGAGCAAAGGATGCGTGGGCTCTGACATGTGTCCCCCTGCTCCTGGCAATGGCTGAGAGTGTGCCCCTTGCGTTGGCCTTCCATTTGCCGTGCCGCATAAAATGAGATCAGGCCTTTCACCCGGGTGCTGGGGCATCTGGGGTTCCACAGAGGAATCTCAGGGCTGCTGGGGAGAGTGGAGGAGGGGGGAGGTAAGCATCCCCCTCCTACCCATCAGAGCAGCTGTGCTTTATTGTGGGTCCAATACTGGCTTTTCTGCCCAAGGTTTTCTTTTAATGGAGAGTTCTGTGACTTAACAGGTTGGGACCACCTGCACCAGCTACCACCGAAGGGCCCTCCTCTGCTGCCCCACGTGGCTCTGTTAGGGTTCATGTGAGCTTGAGCCAAGACCAGAGCCATAGACCCTGAGCCAGCCAATTACGCTGGCATTGTTTTTCCCCGAAGAACTGGGAGAAAGAGCACTTGAAGGTGTAGTGGGGTTGGTGGGGAGGTGGGTTACCAAGTTGTGGGAAAACCCTGTTTCTGAGCTTGTAATAAGAACTGTCCATTTCCTCCATTTGTGCACTCACTCAGCCATTCATTCATTCATTCATTCATTCAATGCTGGGTAGGCACATGGTGTTCAGTGTCATCGTGGGGCCCTCTCGGGGTCACTGCCAAGGTGTTTTGTGAATGCCGAGCACATGGGAGAGGAAACTCGGATCCAGCCTTGTTAGGGAGGCAGGTACTAAGTGAGGTTCTGCTCAGTGTGGCTTGCTGTCAGGAGGAGGGGAGGGGGCCCTGTTCCTTTGGTATCACTACATCGGGGTCATTGCCCCTCCCTTTTATGGGACCTCACGGAAAGGGGTGTCTGTGGGAAGAGTGGGGAGTGAAGATTAGTGGGGTAAGGGGGACTTGATGCCTAGGAGAGGAAAATATATTTTTGTAATAGAGTTGTCACTTTCTAGACTTGGGGGTTAAGTTCCACTATCCGGAGTGACCTGGAAGAAAAATCTTTTGCTCATTTTTGAGATTGGAGGTACATGCCTCTCACTTTTCCTTTTCCTCCCTCACTTGCTGCCTTCCCCTCTGCATATTTTTAATTTTTACAAGAGATGCTGTTCTTTGTAGCACTCAGAGACAGCTGATCCTAGTTTTGGAACTAACTGCCACGAAACAGCCTTGGGACTTTGGACAAGTCACCCAGCCACCCTGAGCTCAGGTGCGGAGGACAGGCTTGGTCCAAGTGATTTCAAGGCCCCTTGTGGCCATGCCTGGATGTCTGGGTTCTGTCTGACTGCTGTGTCTGGAAGCATTAAAATTTACTGTCTTCCCTGGAGCCAACTCTTGCTCCATTAAACAGCTTGTCCCTGGGGCAGATGGTGCTGGCAATTAGCCTGTCCTTAAAAGCAACAGGTTGGGTGCTGGCAGGCTCACAGAGGCAGTCTCCAGGGAGGTCACCTCCCTGCCGCTCCCTGGGCAGGGGGTCCAGGGCCCTCTCACAGCCTGTGGGCAGGAAGGAGCCCGGTCCCAAAGGAGAGAGGGATCACTGAGATGTGTGTGAGGGGAGAAGCTCCCAAAGACAGACCTGGGACACTTGGCAGAGGCGGCTCCAGTTACTGGGACCTCAGGGGTGCAGTGTGAGATGAGCTTTGGAAGGACAAGAAAGCCCTCCCAGAAAGGGAAGTTGTAGTACTAGCAGCTGATGCTTCCTTAGCTCCTATTCTATGCAAATTAGTTATGTATATTTGGTAATAATACCTGAGATGATAATGTAGTCCCTCCATCATACAGAGGGGAAACTGAAGCTCGGAGAATTCCAGGAACCTGTCCCAGGTGATGATGTGGCTGGGAAGCCATGGAGCTGAGATTGGAAGTCAGGTTTGACTCCAGATCCCCTCTTTTTCCGTCGCACCAGCTAAGAGGTTGTTCCAGGCACTGAGGGAGGGCCGCTCCATGGTCCTGGATGTGTTAGTTTCCTAGGCCTGCCATAACAAATTATCGCAAACTAGATGGCTTAATACAACAGAAATTTATTCTGCTGCAGTTCCGGAGGCTAGAATTCCGAAATCAAGGGTTGGTTATTTCGGGAGGCTCTGAGGGAGAAGCTGTTCCAGGCTTCTCTCCTCGCTTCTGCTGGGTGCTGGCAACCTGGGCGTTCTTGGCTGGTAGGCGCAACCTCCAGTCTCTGCCTCCATCTTCACACGACGCTCTCCCCGTGGGTTCTGGCTTCACGTCATCTCCTTCTCTGAATGTCTCGGTGGCCAAATTTCCCTCTTACATGGATACCAGTCATGGGATTAAGCCTCACCCTTCTCCCGTATGACCTCATCTTACCTTGAGGGCATTTGCAAAGACCTTATTTCCAAATAAGGTCACATTCACAGGTTCCCAGCAGTTAGGACTTGAACAGATCTTTTGGGAGACACGGTTCAAACTGCGCAACACTGGGGATGGCTGTAAGGTGGGAACGGGCAGAGAGGGGGTTCAGCTCACCTACGGCGAGGACCCCTGAGGCTGGAGAGGCCAGCTCAGGAAGTGCTTAGAACTCTGGACTCAGGCCTAGACTGTGCCATGGGCGGGTGGGGCCCTGGAGGATCTGAATTGGGGGTGGGTGGTCAGGCAGCAAGGTGAGCTCTGGGAGGAAGGGGCAGGGACGAGAGGGGACTCTGGCTGGGTGCCACCAGGAGTCTTACAGAGCAGCCTGGGGACAGATGTGCAGGGCCTGAGGGCAGGCCCTGCTGGGAGGGTGAGAGAGGAGGCGGCAAGTGGACAGGAATTTAGGTGGTCGAGTGGGCAGGGCTCGATGCGGAAGGGAGGGGCAGGAGAGGAGGGGACGTTTGTTGCATGAGTTGAAGGAGCCAACGCATAAGGAGGGTGGACTTGCCCTAGAAGGAGCAGAGGGCGTGATGGACTGAGAACGTGTGGGGGAGACATGGCAGCCAGGTGACTTCACCGCACAGCCATCGAGTTCGTCTCCCGGAAAATGCAGTACCTGGACAAGTTCACGTCATAGCTTCCTTCGGGCTCTAGCATTCCAGCGTTCCATGGATGCTGAACCACTGCAGGCTGCAGCAATCGGGGAAGGCTTCATGGCGGAAGTGGCCTGGACTTGGGGGAAAGCTGTGGAGGGGCAAGAAAGTAGGGAGGGCATTGCAGGGATGGGGATGGACCGTCCGGGGGGAAGTCAGTTGGGGGCCCCGAAAGGACCGGCTTGCTGTGCCGAGAACCTTTCCTGGCAGCGGCAGCTTCCACCCTCCGATTCGGTTACTGCCCCTCATCAATATTTCAGCCTCAGCCTCCAGGCATCGTCTCCCTCTGCCTTTCGGTCTTCCTCAGCAGCCTCGATAAATGAGAGGAAGAACCGATGCCTCCCAGCTGGTGGGCATGCCAGACACTCCTGGAAACCAAGCTCCCAGGCCCTTCGTCTGCAAATTGGGGGCTGTCATGCCCGTCCCCTCTCTCTCTCCCAGTCCCCTCCCTAAGGGTGTAACATTAATTCCACTGTGCTGTCATCCCTCGCTCCCTTTAGGCAGACACTTGTCATTCCAGGTCCGCAGGCGCCAGCAGCCTCCCTAAGAGAAACTTTTCAAAAATGGCTTTAAGTGGTTGCCGGAGGAGGGGGCAGTCCGGGTGAAGGGGGTCCAAAAGGGCAGGCTTCCAGATATAAACTAAGGCAGCCGTGGGGACGCGATGTGCAGCGTGGCGACTATAGCAGATGATGCTGTGTTGTGTGTTAGGAGGTTGCTAGGAGTAGGTCTTAAAAATTCTCATCACAAGGAAGAAATGTGTAAGTATACGTGGGGATGGATGTTAAACTAGACTGACTTATTATGATCATTTCACATCATCTACTAATATTGATTTGATAATCATTATGCTGTACACCTGAAACTAATATAGTGCTGTATGTCAGTTGTATCTCCGTTTAAAAACAGGGGAAACACTGTAATGGTTTTAAGCTTCTGGGCAGTGACTACTTCCTCAGCAGGTTGAGCACATACCCAGCACAAAGCAGTGGTGTGGTGAGCCTCTCCATCTGGCGTCCGTGTGGACCCCGGGCTCTCCCCAGGGGGTGGTGATTCTCTGGGCGGGGCCTGTCTCGCAACCGTGGTCTCCCCCCGGGAGGGGGAGCTGGTGGTTCTTCGGTACCAAGCAGTGGGGTGGGGATGGGGGGGTGCTCCCTCTGCTGTGCTCCCGGAACATGGCGGGTTCTCTTTCTTCTGGCGCTCTGGGCTCGGACACCTCTCTAGTCACCTTCATTTCTCAGCTGTGAACTCAAGGGTCAGAACGTTGCTTCGTTTGCTTGTTTTTAAATCAACGTATTCTCAGAGCCTAATGTAAATACTTGTTGAGCACCTGCTATGTGCCAGGCTCCATTCCAGGCACTACAGGTAGAGTAGTGAACTAAGCAGACAAGTCCCAGCTCTCATGGAGCTGCCGTTCTGGTGGGGAAGACAGAGCGTCGATAAATAAACATGTGTGGTTAGTAACATAATTGGGGTGATGAAGAGTGCCATTAAAGTAGGGTGAGGGAACAGAGAGTGGGAAAACGACTTTGGAAGGGGTGGTTGAGGAAGGGCCTCTCTGAAGAGGTGACTTTTTAGCACATACATAAGGATGTGAAGAGATGAGCGATGCGAAGTTCTAAGGGAAGAGTCTGCGTGGCAGAGGGAACATCTAGGATAACGTCCCGGAGCTGGGAATGAGCTTCCTATGCTAAGAGGAATGGTTGGCTGGGGCGAGTGGGAGGGGTAGGCAAGGGTTACATCATCATGCAGGATCTTAAAGGTCAAGGTTGGGTGTTAAATGGTTTGTAATCCAGGTTGGCGATGATCTGGATACACGTCAGGGGCCTGTGGGAAACCAAATTAGTACTGGAAAAGGACAAGGCAATTGTATTAATACTATTATTCCCAACTCTGCTTGCAATTTACCCTCTGCTCCTATGTAGAGACATAGCTTTAGGGTTAATCTAGGAATTAAAAATAGTGGGACAGTAGGATTTGGTTGAGCCATAGTAGGGTTCATGGTCCCTTCTAGGAATCCTGTCTTGTGTGGTGGGGTAAATTAGCACTCAAACATCAGTCAGCATCAGGAAAGCATCTTGAGATAGGAGGCTGGGATGGTCATGGCCCAGCAGGCAACATCAGTAATTTATGATGCTTTATAGTTGGGTAGCAGAAAAGACACGTGACTTGAACTGGGAAGAAGATAAGAATCTAGTTTCAGTTCTTCCACTTACTGAGTGATATTGAGTGATTAGTCATTTAACCTCTGCAGCTGACATCCTTGTTCTGTGTACCCATAATGACTAGGGAAGCCTGTTGTAAACTATAACCACAATTCTAAAGAAGATACTGGTCCTACCTTTTAACTCCTCTATTAGTCCATAATACACTGAAGTTGGGGGCTGCATTTTATCCTTCCTGTGTCTCTTGGACTTAGCAGAATGCCAAGGATCATGGAAGGAGGTCTTTGGATTTTTTTTTTTTTTTTTAATTAAACTCTGCTGTGGTCAACAGTGTTCCTTGGGGGACAAAGTCTGGAACAGAAGTGTTCCATAACCTGGGAGAAGACCCTTAGAATTGGACCTCAGCCATTTTTGGGCTGTGTGGCTTTGGACAGGTCACTTAACCTCCCTGTGGTCCTTTTTCCCGTCTGTGAGATGAGTAAGATAATTTTATCAACCTCATCTAGTACTTGTGAGGATTGGATGGGAGACGCAAGCGTACTTATCCTGACTGCTGTTACACATTCTCCAAAAGACAGCGGCTCACAGAAGGTGGAAGATCATCCTCAGAGGACAGCGCCGACATGGCCTGACTTGGCAGCTCCGTGGTGTTGGAGGCCCCGATGCCTTCCATCGTGTCGCCTTGCCATCGCTAAAGCGCCGACCTTGTTCACGTGGTCCAAGGCGGCTCTTCCCTGCATCTGGACGGAGAGAGACACAGCACTTGTGCTCGCGTCCCACTGGCCGGAACTGGGGCACGTGGTCTACTTCTCACTGCGAGGGAAGCTGAGAAATCCAGTCTTCATTCCAGTTGCCTGAGTGGCTGACTGAGTTTCTAGTCCCCTGAAGGAAGGCAAGATCAGATCTGCGAGGGACAAGTCACGCCTGAGCCACAGCAAAATAGAAGATATTTCAAAACCTTGAAACGAAGCGATTCGGGGATCACCAGCAGCCTGAGCTGATGCAGGTTTTACTCTGCTGGGGTCTGATGGAAACAACACCCCACATTTCTTTGTGGTTACCATTAGGGAATGCTTGCTGGGTGCCGGCCACTGTGCCTCACACACAGTTTCCAGTTAATCCTCACACCAGTCTTATAAAGTCTGTCCTGTTCCAAGGCCTATCAGCTCAAAGCTTTCCCCTTGACTGTCTCTGTTGTTCTATGCATAGTTTCTTCCAAAATCGTAATAGCCTTTTCTTCCACAAGTTTAATTTCAGCTGCTTCTAGCCACCCAGAACTTGACTTCTCCCTGATGGATTGGTAACAAATAAGCCCACCTGTCATCAGCCCGGTGTGGCCTGGTTCTGGGTTTGGGGCGAGAACTGTGGACGTTCGCTCTTGGTGGTTTTCAGCGCACAGAGAAGGGATTTTGTCGGATTGTGGTCGACA
This sequence comes from Glossophaga mutica, assembly GCA_039655065.1. Lineage (NCBI taxonomy): Eukaryota > Metazoa > Chordata > Mammalia > Chiroptera > Phyllostomidae > Glossophaga > Glossophaga mutica. The sequence continues at coordinate 13,685,777 of CM077304.1, read as the reverse complement.
GGGACACGGCGTGGGCTCGGTCAGGCTCTGGAGTGCGTGTGGGGCCGGCAGACATTTGTCTCAGTTGTCTGCACAGTCAGCGCTTGGTTGCTGTCTGGTGAGGCATTTGGGGGGCCCGGCACTTCTAGCCTGTGAATGCAGTGTGTTCTCAGAACAGTTACTGGATTCTGCTACGCGCGCGGAGATGTTGAGGAGACTTCAAGGATGAGGCCAGCTCAGAGGAAGGTGTCCCTGTTTCCAGGAACACTGTCCACCGGCCTCCCTCCAGCGTCCCCTCCTTCCTGTAGCTCTAAGGACCAGGGCACCTGAAAATGGGCCGAGGCCTGGGTTTCCCTGGGGACCTCCTCCGTGAGTCCTCATGGCTCAGCAAACCCTTTTTTCCCAGTGGGGCCTGGCTGGCCACCTGGGGCCTGAAGTCCAGAATCCAAATGCTGGGGTTTGGACCCCAGCCCGGCCACTCCCGGCTCCCCGTCTGATGCAGTGGCCGGAGCCACATGGGAGGTAAATCCATGATGAAGGAATAATGAACAGTGTGTTGCCTTGGGCGTCTTTTGGTGCCTCGGTTTCTTATCTATAAAAGCGGGGATAGGGGTACTTGCCTCTTAGTGTGGCGAACAGGATCAAATGTCAGTGCTCGCGAAGCCTCAATCTCAGCGCGTAGCAGGTGCGCAAAAACTGGGCCTGCCGTTTTCGTGTTCCTGTCCCCGCTCGAGGCTTTCGGAGCCCAGGTCCCTCTGCACGTTAAACCCAATCACGTCTTACCCATTTCTCCCCAAGTCTGCCGAGGGATGGGGCTGTCCAAGATGACACTCCGATCGTTTGCCAATGTGGTGTGTTGCCCCAATGAGGTATTTTCCTTCTCCCCCAGCGGGTCCTCCAAGACTGGGGACCTGAGGCTTCCACGTGACAAGTGGTGACAGTAGTCAGACTCCGCTGCACACGTCTCCACTCTTCTGTCCCGGGAGGGAGTCTAGAGACCACCTCACGCAGCCCCTTGTTTTTAAGGTGTTAGGAAATTGCCTACTCTGTATTAGTCTGTGTCTCAAAGTGCCACCAGCAGTAAGGTTCTGTCACCGGAATTCTAAGTAGGAGTCTTCAGGCAGCGGGGGTGGAGGGGGGCGGTGAGGTGAGGAGGAGTGAAAGCGGGAGGATGCCAGGGTCCAGGGGAGTCTCCCCCAGAGCAGTTAGAAGCCCAGCTAATTCCGGCATTCAGCGGTTGGCTGTTTGTTCTTCTCAGCAGCGCCTGGAGATTGGGCAGGTCCCCAGGGCACCTCTAGGGGAAAGGAGCACCGTCAGCCATGTTCTCGCGCAGCTGTAGCATAACCCTGTACCGTGCATGCTGGGGTGAGTAGAGGTGGTTGCTGAGAAGTGGGGACAGAAACACCTGGACCCACGTTTATCGAGCTTCTCCGAGGAGTAGGCCGGGCACCGTGGGAACCTCTCTATGCTCCTCTGGGCTCCGCCTTCCGATCCCACTTCCTGGGCCCTGTCCCACCCCAGCCCCCCGTGGTTGGTCTAGTGGGAAAAACAGGCCTTGGAACCCAGGTGCTGATGGCTGCTCGACCTTAACGTAACATCATGACACCGAGCCTCAGTGTCACCGCTGTAATGGGATTCTAGAATGTTCCTCAGACAGGTCTGGGGCTTCACGAGGGTCCTTGTAAATGACTTCTCTCCCTGTTCCCTCTCCTAAGTGCTGCCTCAAACTCCAAGAAGTCATTATTGCCTTTGTGTGAAATTCCTCTCCCCATTCCCCTTTGGAAGTTGCATGGGGCGGGGTGGGTCTGTCTGCGAAGTGAAAGGCGCTCACAACAGAGCTAATTTTAGACTCTCACAGAAGTTGTTACTGTGACTCAACCGCTGCACGAAAGTTCAGGGAAACCTGGGAAACTGTTCCTCCATCTCCCCGGGTCTTGGTGGCGGAGAAATGTCATGCCTGCCACCATGGGGCCCTTGGCAGGTGCTGGCAGGGGCCTGGGAGAGTGGGTTATGGACAGCTCTTCTCCACACAAACAGCGTTTCCCCCTCTACTTGCAGCAGAGGGACTGCCGTGAACCCGTGAGTGCGGCCTCTGTAAGTCAGCGCTCAGAGCAGTTGAACTCACAGGCCTCGAGAGATTTTTAAATACCCTCTGTTTGGGACTTAGATGATCGCTCAGGATCTGAGTGAGCTGATCCAGGTACCAGCAAATACCCCTTCCGTCTTTGCTCCGCGTGCCCACAGCAGACGCCACCGTTGGGTCCCAGCTCTCCTCTTCACGCTGAACCAGGGTGGAGCCTTAGAGCCTTTGCCCCACAGTGCCCGAGCCTGAAAAACACTGTGACTTTGCAGTGATAAGAGTTGAGACCCAGAGCCCTGAGTATCCAGCTCAAGACAGGTGTCTTTGTTAGATGGCTTAAAACACACACATACGTATGCACACGTACACACACACACAGTTCACATATATGTTGATGTGTGTTTTCCTCCCTATCTGTAAATCTGAGGTTCTCCATCAGAACCAATTCACCAGAGGCAAAATTTGCTGATGTCTGCAAAGAATAAAATGCACTGTCACACTGAAACTCCCGTAGCCACTGAGGCTGGCCAAGGTCAAGTTGCAGGAATCTTTGGGAAATCGAGCCACATGTTTCCGACAGGCCACATCACCTGGAACAGGCAAAACGCATCCGGGATTGCGGATAACAGTTGAGTTGGGGCATTTTTAGGTAGGCAGGAAAGTGCGGTTACAAAATACCTTCGCGATTCAATCGGGCCTGGCAGGAAATTCAGTCCTTTCTTAGAAGGCAGAAAGGCTGTGTTTTAAATGATTTATTTCTCTGTGGACAGGAAGGTGTTCCCCGGGGACACCGGACTGTGTCGTTGCTGTGCTTTCCCTGCGTCCTCTTCCATTTCCTTGCGGCCTTTAAGATCCAGCCCCTCGTCCAGGAAACTCTCACTCTGCGGAGTGCCCGCAGCCCCTCTGGTTTCACTTGTGTTGAATCACACTGTATCTGTCGTTCTGTCCCCAGGGAGACATTCCCGTGGGCTGTGCCGAAGGTTTAGAATCAGGGGTGTCCAACCTTTCGGTGTCTCTGGGCCACACTGGAAGAAGAGTTGTCTTGGGCCACACTTTAAATGCATTGTGATGTGTAACCACACAAAAACATCTCATAATGTTTTAAGGAAATTTACGGCTTTGTGTTGGGCCACTTTCGTAGCTATCCTGAGCCTCATGCGGTCCAAGGGCCGCAGGTTGGACACGCCTGGTTAGATAGAGGCTAAGCGTGTCTGCGCATCTGTGGCTTCCCAGGACAGGTGACACAGAGAAGGATCAGCGTGTCTGCTGCCTTTCTAGACCAGGATGCAGAGGGGTGGGGTGGACTGGCCCTGAGAGTGGGGCAGCTGGTTAGAGCTGGGGTCCGCTTGCCTTCTGGGGTCTGGTGCTTTGACTGTGGGGGGCGGGGGGGAGCCAGGCTCTCCCTCGCTGAGGGCTGTTGCTACACTACTGTGTGGCAGCTACCGTTGCCACGGAACAGCCAGCGGTACCGTGCCAGTGGGCCTGTCTCCCAGGGTTTGTGCATCGGCCCCTCTGTTTGCCCCCTCTCCCCGCTTAGCCCTCAGCCCTGCCACAGGGTGGGGTCGGAGGGGCCTGGAGCCGTGAACTGGGCGATTGAGTTCTAATTGCTACCCCTTTATTGATGAATTATAAGTCAGTAACTCCGAGCAGAGCTGAGATGGGGTGAGGGTGGCCCATGGCCGCTGCCTAGTTGCTTCTTGAGACTTTGAAGGTCATCTTGACATTTTACAAATGTGACCATGGGAATTGCTGATGGGACTTAGAAATGCCGTAACTGTCATACTTTGCTCTTACTTGCTAAACGTTTCGTACTTATTAACTCATTGAAGCCAGAGGGCAATGTCTTTTCCATTTTATATGTGAGAAAACTAAATCTCAGAGATGTTAAATCACTTGCCCAAGGTCACACAGCAAGTAAGAGGCAGAGCTGGGATTCAGTCCCAGGCAATGTGGCTTTAGAGTCTGTGCCCTTAACCAGTATTCTGTGTTGCTTCTCTACTTTAAAATAAAAGTAGAAATCCACCTGTGGAGATCTTTAAAAAAGCAGATCGTTAACTCTTAAGGCAGTGCTATCTTATGTATGTAGCTACATTTAGTAGAAAGTAAGGAGTTAAAAGTGTGCCAAGGACTCTTTAAGTGATCTCATGATAGCTCATTAATCCCACAGCAGCCCTGAGAGGAAGTGTAACTGTTATTCCCATTTTACAGATGAGAAAACTGGGGCATGGGGAAGTTCAGTAACCGATCCAAGGTCACAGAGCTAAGAAGTGACAGAGCCAGTATTAGAACCCAGTTGTCTGGCTCCAGATGCTACGCACAAGTAAAACTACTAGCTTATAAATCAAAACAAGACAAACTTCTCTATTTGGTTATTCTGGTGGAAAAAGTTCTAGCGCTAGAGAACCCTCGTAGAGTATCCATGTTAGTTACCAGGGCTCACTTTACGAGACCCTTCAATTTTTCAGAATGTGTTACAGTCAGAATGAAACAGAAAGTCATATGGCAAATACAACCCATTGAATCCAACCCTTTAAAGGAACAGTCATCAGGATCTGTGGACAATTTCCTCATAGACAAGTCTCCCTTACATTCTCTGTTTTCTGGTCTGAGCCGTTGTCTGTAATTCCACTGTCTCTGGTTCCATTTTGTAATCTCCTTAACATGCAGCTCTGTCGCTGCGCCCGTCACAGCAAACACGCTGGATTGACGGGAAATTGAAGTGTTATGCCCAGGACAAGAGCACAGTGAAGCGGGGGAGATTCCAGGCTAGGAATTTGGGGCACATATTCTGTGGGGTGCCTCCTAGGGGCCCAGGCTGCACCTTGTCCATCCACTTGTCCCAGCTCATGGGCCCCTGGGAGATCAGTCGGGGCAGTGAAGCGGATGGCGGTGCAGGTGGTGTTGGAGTGGGCCTGCTGACCACACTGTGTCTCGAGCCCCCAATGCCTGGCTTTCCCTTTTGAGGACCAGCGCTCAGGGCAGCCCCCTTGGTTCAGCTTCCTAATCTTACTTTACAGCTGGTGGAAGAGGACAAGATTGTGAAAGAAACTCCCTTTGCTGTCAAAGCGCTTGGCTCTCTGAGCAGCCCCGCCCCACAATCTACCAAATTGCTAAACTCAGAAACAGTTAACGGTCTTGACATATCTGACGACCTGCAAAACCATCACGCCCTGTGTTTGATCTCTGCAGTGGCATCCGTGGAGTATGAAATGAGTGTGTGTTTTAGGCAGATCCAAGTTAAATCAGCGCCCCCGCCCCCACCCCCTTGTTCCTAAAGGGTTAGGTTTCCAAAGAGCTGGGCTCAGGTGCCTGTCTCTCTCCTCCACCCACACCCCATGTGTTACCCTCCCCATTACCTTCCTGGTTGTTGTTCTGGTTGTCTAAGAGAAAGTTGACTCATTTTTAACATTTAACAAGCCTCCCCTCCCACCCGGAGGTGTGTGAGCAGTGGGGGATCGCACCATCTGTGAACCCTCCCCGCTCCCAGCAGATTCTCTTTCTGCCTTCGTGGCGCTGTGCTTCCAACCTCTGCCTCCCGCCTCCTCCGTGTCCCATCTGCACTCTCCCCTTCTCGCATCAGTATTGAAGCTGGACAGTGATGGGCATGGGGTGACTTTGAAAAGCACTGCCTTTCCTTCCTTGCAGAAAAGTGTGCCAGGCATTTAGTGTTGCGGGTCGAGGAGCAAGTACGCAGGTTCTTGCCTTCAGTGTGCTCGTGGATTTAGGAGGACAGGCAAGAGTACGGATGTTACTAATCGCTACTGCTTGTCGAGTGCTCGGGATGGGCAAGGCTCTGGGGTTTGCCCGAATGGTTGCATCCGATCCGCACAACAGCCCTGTGAGCCTAGGGGTTATCTTTGCATGGTAGAGATGAGAAAATGGCAAGAATACGTAAATGGGCCCAGGTCACTTAGCTAGTAGGTGGTGGGCCTGGCAGTCTGTTCAGGGGACAAACAATATTATTATTAAGTTACTGAATGCCTACTATGTGCCATGTGTCAAGAAGTACTTACACCTACTATCTTTCCGTCTCCATGAAATGCTACAAAGATGGTTCGATGAGAAGCTCACGATATGCCAAGGATCCCATGGTAGGAAGTAAGAGCCTGGAGCTGACGACACCAGAGTTTGATTCTAGAACTTGCAGGCTGCTCATGCCTGCCTGGCCTGTATCACCTCTGGGTGCAGCAGGACAAGATTTGTCATCAAACCTGGCCTGTTGTCAGAGTGAAAGGAAGAAATGTTAAAATAGGACCCCAGGACCACAGGCATAGAGGGGTGTGCCCCCAGGGTGCCGGCGTTCTGTGCTCACCCCGAGTGGGATATATGCGTCAATCAGCGAGCATTTTCTGAGCGCCTGCTGTGTGCCAGGCCTTGTGGTCCCAGGGAGCAGGACAAGAGGGATCCCTAGAGCTTGGTGTTTGGGGCACAGGGGGCTGTGATGAGGTAGAGATGAGCGCTCTGAGGAGACACATGGGATAATGGGGTAAGAGGGTTCCTAAGAAGGCCTCCCATAGGTGGGGACCCGTGTGATGCAGTCCATGTGATAATCTGGGTGAAGAGGGACTTGGCTGAGGCTACTGAAGGTAAAGAAAGTTCTAGAAGCAGGAACAGCTTGACTGTTAGAAGGAACAGAATTTCGCCTTGGCTGGAGTGGCTCAGTGGATTGAGTGCTGGCCTATGAACCAAGGGGTTGCTGGTTCGATTCCCGGTCAGGGCACAGGCCTGGATTGCAGGCTGGGTCCCTAGTAGGGGGCTCGAGAGAGGCAACCACACTTTGATGTTTCTCTCCCTCTCTTTCTCTTTCTTCCTCTCTCTAAAAATAAGTAAATAAAATCTTAAAAAAAAAAAAAGGAACAGAAATTCCCAGATGTGTTCTGAGATCTGTGGTTCTCTGTGGCTGAAAGGTGGTGTCCAGGTCGGGGAGGTGTAGTGCAGTCCGCAGACCTAGACATTGTGCGGCTCCCTTTGAAGGCGGCTGCTCTGTGAGCAGCAGGCTTGGGGCCCCTCCTTCATCGAAAGGGCCCCCGTCCTTCCCTCCTTCAGAGGTGCTCCGTCACAATTTAGTAGGCGTCCCCTGGTGTCTTGTCTGGAGAGTGGGGAAAGTCCCATTTGAAATAAAATGGTTGGCTTCTCCAAACTCATTCTTGTCACTTCTAAGCCAGAGGGCCATGATTTGTGATCATGGGGTGGATGGCAGGAACGCGCACGTTTTGGTCTTTTTTTAAATAATAACAGTATGGTAACTGTCATCTCTTAGATTTGTCCCCTCCCAAGCACCTCCACATGCAGCAGGTCAATAAATACGAATCTAGTCATACTTACGCGCTCACTGTGTGAGCGTCGCATCTGGTTGGCTGTGTCCCGTTGGGCTGAGTGCGCCTTGAGCTGGGTGCTTCTGTTGCAACAGCCCTTTTAGACAACTCTGTGAGCTGAGTGCTTTTTTTGTTCCCACCTTCGAGATGTGGAGGCTGAGCCCTGGCTGGTGCGGCTCAGTGGATTGAGCGCCGGCCTGCGAACCAGAGAGCTGCAGGTTCGATTCCTAGTCAGGGCACATGCCTGGGTTGCAGGCCAGGTCCCCAGTGGGGGTGCACAAGAGGCAACCACACGTTGCTGTTTCTCTCCCTCCTTTTCTCCCTCCCTTCCCCTCTGTCTAAAAATAAGTGAATAAATAAATCTTTAAAAAGAACATGTGGAGGCTGAGGTCTAGAGAAGTGAACTATGAAGAGCCCGGGGCACACGGTTGGGGCGCACGGTTGGGACACTCAGGGCAGGTGTCACGGCGCCCAGCTCACAGGAGGAGACTGAGGTGCAGTGATAAAAGGGGTGAGGAAGAGAGCTGGGGCTGGGATCTGGGTATCCCGTTTCTGGCTGATGAGTCCACTGGCAGTGGGAAAGGTGGCAGAACTGTATACTGTGCGCCTTGCCCTGACTTGTTCATGGACTCAAGGTCAGGGGCCTCCTTGAAGTGGGAACGCAGCCCCAGGCCGCCTTTACCTGGAGAGCAGGAGCCGGCAGTCCATCCTGTGGACATTTCTAAAGCCCATGCAAGGGCTGCCTCTGGTTCCTCTACCCTGTTCTGTTCAGCCCGTTGTCCTCCAGGCCTTCTCATGAACCCCGGGTCCCCCCAAATCACCAGGGACTCTTTTAAAAGGGCTGTTCCCTTTTAAGAGACCTCCAGACAGGGCTGTTAGATCAGGACCTGGATTGCGGGGCCCTGGAATCTGCATTGACCTCACCGCAGGTGGTCCTGAGGGTTCAGGTTGGAGCCCCATTGGTCTAGGCCTCGTTCGGAGACCCCGGGAGGGGTGGAAATGGCTGTGGGTTGACGCTAAGGTTCCAGGCCTGATGCTGAAACGCAGGTCCGTGGTTACTTTGGCCAGAGGAGAGGCTGTTATATCATCACCCCCAGGCATTTGGGGACGCGCTGGAAATAGCTCAGGGGCTGAGTGTTTCTATTTTGCACCAGTGTGATTAGGTGTGTCTGGGGCTGAAGCCTAACTTTTTAAATTTTTTTTTGGTACCTTTTAAAAAAATTGTGGTTAAGTATATATAACGTAAAATGTACCATTTGCACCATTTTTAGGTGTATACAGTTCAGTGGCATTGAGTACATTCTTATTGTTGTGCTTGCATCCCAAGCTAGGGGGCTCCTTTTGGAACGCTCTAGGAAGGAAGGGCTGTGCACACATTAGGTGCTTAGTAACTGCTTTCAGCTGACAGTGGAGCTATGGGGATTATTGGAGTGATAGGGTAAATTATTGAGCATTAAGTAAGCTTCCCTGCTTTTGACTTTTTTATGAGCAACTTAACCTCAGTCTGAGATGGTGAAGGAGAGGCTGTTGAATGCTCATTTTCTATTTCTGGGCCAGGCAGGATGGTGAGTTCATTGTCTGGTCAATGCCAAGGGCAACTTCCCCTGTCTCCCCCAATTCCCAGCAGAATAGAGGATATCTCTATAAAAAATCCAAGTTTGCCTCCACTGCGCGTGTTGGTAAGAGGCAACCCACGGTCACAACTGGGACCAGGGTTTCAGTGCTGCCGACTCAAGACGGATCTGGTTGAGAGCCAAACAAATGGGCCTTTTTATATTTAAGAGATTTTTTTTTTCCCACTGTGTATCAACAAAAGATCTGGAGACAGTTTTGTTACACATTTCACACTGCTGACTTCATAAGTGTAAGAGCACTCATGACCCATTTACGTTTTTTGGTGCATTTGGGTTTATTTCTGTGGTTACCACGCTCTGAGGAGGCTACAAAAGCCGGCCTGTTCGGTGGTGGAGTGCGTTGCCAGTGGAATCTTGGTGAGACTCACAGCAGTGGGGGCAGGGCAGGAACCAGCCCCTGGACTCAGAGTCACAGAAGCACCGAAATTTGCGGCTGGGAGGGACCTTGTATAGAGCAACCCTCCCCCACCCCCTTACCTGAAGATGATCTTGAGACCCAGGAAGGTGGGTGGGTCCTGTCCCAAGTTCACAGGGCTAATTAACAGTTAAGAACTCAGCCTAACACGGGCTTCCTGGTCTCCAGCTCACTGACTTTCCAGTACATCACACCTTCCTAGACCTTGAACTTTGGCTTCGGTTGAGTAGATGGCTTGCAATATAATAAACCTAAATATAAGTTTTCCTGAATGAAAAAGTCTTTCCAAATTCTTATATTTATTTTGTGACTCCTCTGGTTTTTCTTTTCCTGTGTTTGGGTAGAATCCATCTTGCTTCAATTTGAGCTTTCTTTCCCAAGATCTTTATCTTCTTGATGACATTTTTGGACACCACCCCTGTCCCCAGCCCCTGTGCTCTGAGGAGACCCCCGGGTGTGTTGGCTTTCTCTCCAGGATGGCAGCATCGCTGGCTGAAAAGTGGGAAATTGAGTCATCAGCTTTCTGGCATGGCTCATCCTTTCTCAGAAGCCTGAAGTCCCATCTGATACTATTATATTTAGTCTGGGAAGTGATTGAAATGTGAGCTTCAGAAAAAACTCAACAGAGCCCTCTGTGATAGGGATTCTTGGGGAGGCCTTGGCAACTGGCTGTGTATTACTTGGCCAAAGACCACCAGGTGAGAGCCAGACCCTCACATTCCTGAGCGAAAACCCAGGAGTGTTCTGGGCTCTTGCGACATGTAAATGTCTCAGCTGCAAAGTTGGATTAATTAACTGATTAAATCCTAAATGTTTATCAAGAACTTATTTTGTGCTGGCTCCACACAAACTATGGGGTTTAAAAAGAAATTTAACACAGCCTCTGACGTAAGGAAGAGGCCCAGATACCTGCTAAGGGGCTGACTTATGTGTTTCTGTTTCCACGTTGCCCTTAAAGAATGAGAGATGCTGTGGAACACAGTATGGCGATTCCTCAAAAAATGACCAAAAGAGAGTTGCTGTATGACCCAGGAATTCTACCTACCCAAAGAAAACAACACTACTGATCAAAAAGATGTACACCCCCCTGGGTTCATTGCAGTCTTAGATAGAACAGCCAAGGTATGGAAGCAACTTAGGTGGCCATCGATAGGTGAGTGGATAAAGCTGCGGTGTGTATATACAATGGAGTATTATCCAGTGATAAAAAAGAACGAACTCTTGCCACTTCAAATACCAGGGATGGATGGAGAGGGTATTATGCTCAGTGAACTACATCAGAGAGAGAAGGGCGAGTACTGGACGACTCATACGTGGAATCTAAACACCGAGACATGAATCATAAAAGAATGAGAGGGAGCTGCTCGGAGAGGACCCGAGGCACTGCGACCCCTGAACCTCATTGCGGGCGACATCTGTTCTGCTTCACCTCAGCCTTCCCAGTGCATTGTGGATGCTGAGTGGATGGTTTTTCACTGCACAACCGCTCTCTGCCTTTTTAAACCGTCATTTAGGAGGCAGCTGTGGCGTAGAGAAAGTCTCTGATTTACCTGGACGTGAGTCTCTGCTCCACCACCTGACCCTGTGCCCCTGGACAAGACACTCAGTCCCCGAGCCTCTATCTCCCCATCATGGAATGGAGACGCAGCGCATCTGTCTCGGGACCATGGGCACGTCGCTGAACCTCTCTGACCTCAGGTTTCTCACCTGTGACACGAGGGGCTGTGAGGAGGAGCGTGGAAGGCCCGTCGGAACAGGCAGACGTCTAACCAGATATTCATTATAATCATTCCCGTGTCAGGAGTGGGCTATTTACTGTCGTATCTCCAATGACGTTGTAAAAAGAAAAACAACTATATTCCAGTACGGGTAACTTCTCCTTTTTTAAGATTAAAAAAAATTTTTTTAATTCCATTGTAGTTGACATACCGTGTTGTTACGTTAGTTTCAGGTGGACAGCACAGGGATTAGACATTTAAGTAACTTACGAAGTGATCACCCCCAGAAATCCGGAAAGTTGACGTGGGCAACTTCCGGTGGCCAGTGTGTAGATGCGTCCCCTGCGCTGGGCCCTCCGGCTGGCTCCCCCCCGCCAGCCAGATGCAAGGTCACTTGAATAACTCTTTAGGCCAGACATGGTGGGAGATGAAAGCTGAGTGTTTAAGGCTCCTGTTCAGCAGTACCCAGCTGACCAGAAGCAATGTTTTGGGTCACCTGCTGCTTCTGCATAGCCTGGCCCACCACTGTCTGTACCGGCACAGATAATCAGAAGGCACGGGGAACCTTTGTTTGTAATGGAAGACCACGGGCAATGGCCACAGAAGATCAGCCCTAAGGAGCTGGTCTCTTTTATTTCTGATAGACATTTGAAGAAAAAGGCCTGAACTTTGAACAAAACCATTCGCTCTTTGCTCTCACCACCCTTCAGTCATGTCAGTCGGGGCTGGAAGCCAGAGATCACTGGTGATGTTTCCCCCATACGTTACAGGTTTGGGGGATAAAACACTTTTTGCAGTTTCTGTTAAGAAAGGTTCCAGGCTGAAGCCACAGAACAAAAGAAAATTGAAAGTAAAGATTAGTTGCTGGATTTGACTGAAGTTTCCCATACTGTTTAGGCACAGGGAAGCCAAAAGCTATGACTACATGTACAGACTAGCGTAATAAAGTTCAGGAAATTAAATAGGTCAATTAGGTTAGATGTTAGGCTGCTTGTTTCCAAATTCTCGAGATTCAATTTCTTATTTCGAGTTGAGTTTTAAACCCTTCTGCATTATGGACATGTAGATTGTGGATAAGTAAGAGAGGTATGAATGAATGAATGAATGCTCAATGTCAGATACAGTCGGAGAATGGCAGACAAATGTGTAACTGAGCTGTTGACCTGTAGACCAGAGACAGAATTGTGTCTCAGTGAAAGCTTCCTGGATGTGTAAGGAGCCTGGTTTTTCTTCCCCTTGTTAGATTCTGCTTCTCTGGTGTACCTGGGCCCAGAAGGTGGGTGCTCAGCCCTGTGAGGCTTCCTACTTCAGTTGGAAGGAAGTGGGGTTTTCATGTTTCTTCCAGTGGCTTGCTAGAGCAAACTGCTAAGAATTTAAGTTTCCAGCATGCTCACTGGGAAATGCACGCGAAGCCCTGGGCGTTGATATCTATTGAGATCAGAAGGAAGTGCAAGACAAAAGTGCCCTCCCTGCTGTTTCTCTGACCCTTCCTGTTCTGTCCCAGTGTCCCTCTCTGCGAAGTCACTCACCCTTGACCTTGGACATCCAGGAGTCAGCCTTTCCTGAGCAGAACCTCTTAGAGACAGATGCTTCCTGCGTCCACACTCGTACGGACTCCAGGTTCTGCTCTCAGGAGTGTTGACCTCCTTCAGCTTCTGCCGGAGGAGTCACCTTCAGCGTTGAGAAAATATTATCCCTAGCTACTTACTTTTGGCAGAGTGGTTTTTCAAATTTTGAGAAAGCTGGTTATTGTTTGCTTTAGTGACCCAACACTGGAGATGTACTAGAAATCACAATTTTAAGGAGCACCGTCCAGGATTTCTGGCCTCAGCAAGGGCTGGGGCTGTTGTTGGGAAGAGGGTTAGGTCTCATGATAGTGGCCTTTCTTGGTGCTGCCGAAGACCCACTGTCCCTGTCCCCCCGGCTCTCACAGGGTACGGTGGCTTCCACTGCAGTTCAGGACACCAGGGCAGCGACCTTGGCGTTGTGATGAATGGCTTGGGCATGGGGCTGTCTCGGGGGTCGGTTATGCTGGAGCTGCCGGCCTGCACCCGAATGAGCCCTCGCTCTGGTGTCACTCTCTGAGGGGACGGGCATTCTGATGCCGTGGCACTTTGTCCTGTGGACTTGAGGATATGTGTCTTGGCTGGGAAAACAAAGCATTACATTTGTAGTAGATGGGGGAGGATGCGGGGAGAGAGAGAGCGATAAAGGGAGAGAAGAGAGAGAAGGAGGAGGAGAGGGAACACGCTCCTAGGGGTCTGGGCTTCAAGATGAGGGATGGGGTGGGGGAGGCCCATGGATGTGTGAAGCGAGTCAGGAATGTCCTTCATCATCATCATCATCATCATCAGCTTCATTTCTGGTTTAATCAAATCTAAGAAGACTACAGTGGTAAGATGCATCCTTATTTCAGAGACATCAAAAGCCATGAAAATAACATGCACCCAGGAATCATGGCTGGCCATGTATTCGGTGCTTTTAATGACCTTTCGAGGCATGTTCTCTCCTTGTTGCCATCCCACCAGTGAGAAGACAGGGACACAGAGGGGTCAGGGCACTTGCAGAAGATGACTCCGCTGGTTCTCGGGTAGCCGGGACCCAGGCAGGGATTCTCACACCCTTAGGGCTCACCCGCAGCCATCTTGCCCTACTCCCTGGCAATGAACTTCACACAGCTGTCCCCTCTGTGTGTTGGAACACTTTGACCCCGCTGCGTCAGGCAGATACGTTGACCCTGCTCCATTACGTTTAGGGAGTAACTTAAACCCCATTTCCATGTTTTCGCTTTCCTGCCCTTACTCAGGATGGACCTGCAGTGGTGAGATGCTGCTTTCCGTGGGTTTGCTCATCTCCCTCTCCTCTCCTACGTCAGATGGATCTCTGTTGATAGCATTCAGAGATGATACCCCTTTATACCTGCTATATCCGGCTGTGTAACTTTGGCAAATGCCTCTCTGAACTTGTTTCTCTCACCTCTAAAATGGGAAGACATGTTCAGGATGATGTCAAGGAAGGGGAGGTTAAATAATGTTTACCAAAGTGCCTGGCATTCAACTTGACATATAACGTGCGCTCAAAATACGTTCTGCTTATTCTTCTCTCCTGTCTGGGTCACCCAGATAGTAAATGACCACAAGCTCCCTCCCTGCTCCTATCTGGGTCACCCAGATAGTAGGTGCCCACAAGCTCAGAACCCTTTGACACCCGCCTGGCCACTTCTCATAGATATAGAGAGGCGGGTGGCTCTTGCAGCCATAACTATTTGCAAGTGCCTTATTGTTTTATAGCTTTTTAATTTACCTGCACACACAGACCCAACCTGGCTGGCTTTGAAAGAGTTTCTGTACCTAAAACCAGCCAGAGCTGTGTGGGCTGCACCCTGAGAGGCCACACTTTGCTTTCCTGCTTATGCAACAACAAGGGCCTTGTGCATGACCTTCTTACTTTGGGGGAGAAAGGTGGGACTCTGTTCCCCCCACCTCTTGTCACAAAGATTTTTCTTTTAAGAAGTCTGAACATGCTCACCATTTCCCTGGGGAAAATCGCTACAGTACCTTTGGTTCCTTCTCTCCCCTCCTCGGGCTCATTCACATGCCTCTGCTTATCCTTAGCCGGACGGTGGAGCGAGGCTCAGTGCGGCATTTCGGACTCCCTAGGAGGGAAGGAGCGAGGGTTGAGCTGTGGAGCGTGGGCATGTTTAATCGGCTGCAGCTGCGGTGGCCTTTTCCTCTGATCACACTTCCAGAAGAATGACACCTGAGGCACAGCAGAACTCGCACACAGCTTGTACACAGCCCCATGCGCCTTCTCTGCCTCAGCCCGCTCTCCCCTGTCCCCTGCCCCCCCGCCCCCCCCCCGCCAGATCTTCTCCAGCACCTGTTCTCTTCCTCCCTCATCCCCGATGGCAGCAACTTAAGCAGCTTACAGTTCTGGGACCGGCAGAAATTTGGCGCATTTAATGTGCTCTCAGTTTTCAAAGATTTATCAGGGGAAAATAGCTACATTAGTGGCTACGGATAATTTTTGGATTGTCTTTGGGAAAATCTTGACTCTCCATTTCGAACTCCCTAGCTTTCAGTAGCGTCTTTAACACTTAAGAGTTGATTTCGAGCTAGCATTGTATTGAAGTCACCGTTTGTAAGTGGGAAAAATAATACGCAGCATGGAAGAATCATGAAAGCCACTCTAATAATTGTTTTCGTTTTGATATGTGTATGTGTACTTCCATAGCCGAGATCTGGATCCTCATGGAATTTTGAATTCTGCTGCTTTAACTTCAACCCCCTTTTCCATGTTGTGACGTCGTTATCTTTAGTAACACTCTTGTGTTCTGTGTGGTTAATGCCCTGCGATTTATTAACAATGTACCCAAGTGCACCATGATTTATGATATTCTTCCTCTCATCTTGGATGTCTTCGAATGTTTACCGTTTTTTGGCCATTGGAAGGGAAATGTTAGAGTATGCATCTTTGTGCATAAATCTTTTAGCTCCTGTCCAATTATTCCCTCGGTGTAATTTCCCAAGAGGAAAATTGCCGGAGCCGAAGGCTGTAAACATCTTCACGGCTCCAGCCACGCGGTGCCTACGGGGCTATTTTAAAACTCAGCGTTGCGTCTGAGCATCTTGTGCCAGCAAAACGTCAGGAGAAAGTAATACAAATGGACAGTTAGAAGGATGACTCCCGTCTTTAACTCATCTGGACGTATGCAAACGGAAATACGGGTTTGGGTGGATGGGTGGCTGGCGGCTCGGGAGGCTCCAGCTCCTTTCCGCTGTGAGCATGTCTTCCGTGGTGGGAGCGCGTCTCCCCCGAGCTGCCTCTTGCTTCCGGAGAAAAGCCAGTGTCTGTCTGGCAGCCGCACAGCCGCCTGCCGGAGCTGCTTCTCAGTCACCTTGAGCAAAGCCGACGACATGGTTGGACCCTCCTCGTGCACCACCAGCTCCTTCTGTCCACTAACTGATTCGTGAAGTCATGTGTATATATCATGTCCATAACAGTGAGGCTTTTGGTTGGAAGAGAAGAGGATTTAGAGATGCTCTCTTAGGGGATAATGAGAAAAAGAAGGGACCGGGCCTCAGGAATGGTAGCTAATTGAGCTTGCTGAGCACTTACCTGGGGCCAGGGGCTGCTCCAGACACTCGAGGTGAATTAACTTATTTAATCCTATGATATCCCTACTAAGCAGGCATGTTGTTGTCCCCATTTTACAGATAAGGTCACTGAGGGTGAGGGGACTGAGCACGCTGTCAAGGCCGCTTAGGCTGTGAGCCATGTGAACTAGTATCTAGTATCCTTGGGCTGCCACAGCAGAGCGCCACCAAGTGGGTGACTTCAAACAACAGCATTTCTTCTCGCACAGTGGAGGGGGCCCGAAGTCTGAGACCCAGGTGTGGGCAGGAGGGCCCTGCTCCCTCCGAAGGTTCAGGGGAGACTCCTCTTGGCCTCTTGTTCGCTTCCAGTGGCTCCGGCGGTCCTCGGCATCCCTTCGCTTGTCGCTGCCTTGCTCCAGTGTCCGCCTCCCTCTTCACAGAGCCTTCCCTGTGTGTGTCCCCACGTGTCCTCCCCTCTTTTTATACGGACCAGTCACTGCACTTGGGGCCACCCTCGTCCAATATGACCTCATCTTAATCTAACTAATTACACCTATGAAGACCCTGTTTCAAATAAGGTCCCTTTCTGAGGCTCCGAGCAGAACTCAATTTAGGTGGACACTATTCGAGCCACTACACCGTGGTCTTCACCAGGCCACCTTTCTGCCTCCTAGGACAGGATGTAGGGAAGGGAAAGAAAACAGAAGCTTGGGCAGGATCAGGCTTTGCCCAGGTGGCCTGGAGGGAGACCGAGGGTGGGTGACAATCCCCTTGGGCGTTTGAAGAGCCTATGTGGCCAGGAGGAGTGGAGCCCGGTGGGAGAGGGGGGTTGCCTGGCATAGTCTGACTGTATCATCATGAATTGATCGTGCACGGAGCTGAACAGCCTTCCGTATGGAAGGGAAGGGGGTCGGTGTGGGGTTAATGCCCTGCCGTGCTGGAGGAGCTTAAGTAAAGGTTGCTTAGGATATTTCCCTTCTCAAGCCGCCGAGCATCACTCTTGCTTGAATTGTTTGCTGTCTCTAAAGCTGCCAGGGAACCCCAGAGGCAGGTCTAAATGTCTCCAAGCCGTAAACTTGGACTTGGAGCACCAGCTACAGGGAAGAAGGTATTTTGGCATGTTATCTGCATCACTGCAAAATAAATTTATAAGCATTCCAGGGAAAATGTGGGGAAAGTGTAAAATTTCTCCAGGGGGAAGGGAGGGTAGATGGAAAGTAAGTGTACAATGCCCGAAATTACTCATTCAAGGTGTGCGGAATGGAATTAACATGATCTGGACGGCCAGGGCTGTCGCTCTTGTTTTATTTAAATGGACATAAAACGTAATTTATAAGGGCTTTCCTAGGTCAACTGCCAATTTCAGTTCTTGAACTGTGTTCTTCCACAGGGTCCTGCATTCTCAACAATAAAATCCGTCCACGCAGTAAAGGTTTTCAGGAACAGAATTTGGGCTGAGTTTTGGGTCGAGACTGGTTGTCCTCCTCTTCCCCCTCCCTTAGACCAGCCTGAAGGTGCCAGTTCCTGTTAGTTCTCTGTTAATGTGAGCATTTTTGTTTATTTTTTGGTCATTGAGGGGACAGTTGTGTATAAAAAAGGCTTCTGGAAAAAACTAATTCTAGGAAGCTATCCTTTAAGTTAAAATCTTACTCTTCTGCTCATAAATATAGTAAATGCTAACAGTTATATTTAGGGTAGCCTTTTTTAAAAATAATTTTTTGTTTCAATCGCAGTTGATGCACAGTGTTAGTTTCAGGTGTACAACACAGTGATTAGATGTTACATAACATATGACGTGATCCCCCGATAAATCTAGTGCCCACCTGACAACACCATACACAGTTACCACTGTGTTTTTGACCGTATTCTCTATAGAGTAGCATTTGATTCATATTTGACCCTTTAGTGAACTTAACCTTTAACATTTTAAATTGCATTTAAAATTATTGATATTAATATTATCTTATATTAATATCTTTTTGAGATATTAAGGTCTTTTTTGAGTACTTTAATATCTGATTGACAAAGAAATATGTAAATAATATCAAACTCAAGCCACAGACTTAGAAATATGGTGATCTTAAGTTTCCTAAATGCTCCAGCATTACATGTGAACTTAGAATACTTTAACTTAAAATCTGAAGGCAAATAAGTTGTTTAATTAAATCTTTCATAGTGGCATTGCAAGGAAGATCTACTCAAATAGATCAAAATATAGTAGTCTTCAGGGTTTTCTTCTTAAACATTTCTGTACTTATTTTTTATGATAGCCTTATTGAAGTATAATTTGCATATAAAATCCACCTGCCTTAAGTGTAGAGTTGAATGGGTTTTCTTGTGTTGACAGAGGTCCACAGCCATCAACACGACCTAATTTTAGAACGTTTCCGTCACTTTATAAAGAAGCTTTGTGTCTGTTCACCGTCACTCGCCCTTCCAGCCCGGGCCTTGGGCAGCCGTGTGCCTACTTTGTGAGCCTGTTTTGCACATTTTCCGTACTTAATTTCAAATGATGCTGGATTGGGGTTTTAGGAAAACAGCTTTGCCATTTCAAACAATTTTGGGGTCACCAGCAATTTGGGGGAGTTCCTGCCTCGGTGGCCTGAAGGTTCTTTGTGATTCAACAGGCCAGAAAGATCATTTTTCAGTTTTGCGTCCTGCCGTTTCTCTTGCTTAATCAGAACCATTTCTGAGGGTACTTTTCTTCACTCATATACAGTTGTCCCTTGGTATCCACGGGGGAAATTGGTTCTAGGACCCCCCTAGATACCAACATCCACAGATGCTCAAGTCCCTTATATAAAGTGGCATAGAACAACGCATCTCATTTTCTTTGCTTGTGATTGGGCCAGATGTCTCTAAAGGCCCTTCTTGACTGAGATGCACCAGATTCTGCTCTTAGTGGGCTGATTGACAGCTGGTTTGCGCTTTGGCAGGGACCCTACGCTTTTTGGGAGTAGACGTGACCCTCTGCTCCCAGCATGTTTTTGCAGATGGGCCGGAATCATCCAAAACAGGAAGTGGGTTGCCTGCAGAGGCCACTGGTTTTGGTGAGTCTGTTCAATGGCCGGGTCTTCTCCCAGCAGGTAAAGGTTGTAATGTGGACGGTGTATTCTTCAAAGCTGAGTATCGGAGTCCCTCAGTGGCAGGGTTCTATGACAGTAAATCTCCTGGCTTTTAGATGAAGCTGTGTCTTTTCTCTTCCTGATTTATACCAAGTGCATTCATCTAATTCTCAGATTTATACACTTGACCTTCATCTGCCTAAAGTTTAATGCACTTTAGTTCCGCAACCCCCTCCCAGGCTGGGCATCAGAAGCTCCGAGGAGCTCACAGCAGGAGCAGAGACTGGCCATGGGACTTAGCTATCATACAGGTTCAGATTCTTTCCCCGTGAAATCAAACCCCCAAACGCTTCAGTATTCTTCAGTGGTGGTTTATAGGGGCTCCAATAAGGAGAAATGGATCTGGAAATGGTTTTCAGTGGCTCTGGGCTGGCCCTGTTCAGGGGACTGTGAGCAGGAAGGAAGAGGAAGTCGGAAAATTAAAGTTTGATAATGGTATTAATGAAAGCTTAGGCTGAACCTGGCCTCTGCCTCAGTGTCTTGGGGCTCCCGGAAGGTCGCCTGTAACACACGTGTGCTGAATGTCTGTCCAGCACCCAGAGGCCCTGGCTAGTTGGAGAACACTGGGGCGCCATTCCGAGCTGCCTTTTCGCTTGGCCTCTTTCCAGGTCCGAACCTCTCTAAGCTGTAACATGGCTCGTTTCGGAGAAGTGCAGGGAAGCGTGCAGCGTTGGGGTCCCCCCAGCCCAACTGCTCTGACTAAGAAGGCCCTCGAAATAATTTTGATGAAGTCTGTTGGGAAAGAACATGCCAACCTCTTTGTTCCCTTGCTGTGAATCAGTGGTTTGACCTGCTACCCTTTAGAAAAGAAATATCTTTAGGGCTTTTTCCTCCCATTCTCTTGACACAGATGTGCTGAGTGCTTCCTATGCACTAAGCACTTAGGGAGGGAGAGAGGGGCCAACCAGACAGGCGTTGGGCTGGGCTGCCCTGGCCGAGAGCTGGGGGGACGAGCCAGCCCACGAGAGGCTGGCCCTGCTCTCCCAGCCCCACTGTGGGACCTCTGGCCATTCTGTCTTCTCCCTGGACCCACTTTTTCTTTTCAAGGTGCAAAAGGGCACGCATTTTGTATTCACTGCGAATTCAAATCCAATATTTCTCACATCGACTCCAGAAAAAAAGAAACTGCAAAGGCCCAGTAATGAGAGCACTTAGTTGAGCTCAGGTTCTATCCCCCAGAAAAGTGAACGGCGTACCAGGAAAGCTTTTAGAAAAACCTCTTCCAGGATAGTCAAAGCAAAAGTTTAATATGTTGCTGTTGCTTGCGGTTGAATCATGCTGCATCCCTTTCGAGGGGCATGCTTTTGTCTGGGGCGACCGACCATTTATAAATGTGCTGTCTGTTGATTCTGGGATGCCTTTTCTCCTCTGAAAATGAGTGGGAGTGGTCGGATGCCGGGTAAGAACCCTTCAGTCTCCAAATGTGAGCACTGAGTCTTTGTTCTTTGCTGGGCCAGAGCAAACAAGGAAAGCTAAAACCTGGGCCTCTCCAGATACCAGAATGTGTCACACACACACTGGGTTCAAAGTGCCTCAGGCCCCTTAAAATACAATGAAATCTCCCAGCGGGGCAGATTCCTGAGCGCTCAAAAAGTTTTTCTTCCCACGTCACAGTGTTTGTGAGGACTTACCGTATTTACCTCTCTGTACCTCTCAGCTGCAGGAGAACTGCATTGAGTGGAGCCAGTTCTGTGCCCCACTTGGGGTTTCAGGCCTCCCTCCTGCCCCTCCCACCGCCAGCCCCCATTCTCCTCTTGCTCCTTCTTTCCTCCAGATCTGAGCTTTCCTTCCACAGGTGGAGCCAAAACAAGGAGTTCAGGTTCTAAGTCACGGTGACTCAAAGGGAGCTTCTTCCCTTGCATTTTAAAAGGTGGTTCAATAGGTGATGCTGGCCTCCGAAGCTGAGAGTAATCCCTGAAGATGAGGGTCACAGATGCATCAGAGAGAAGGTGGGGTTCCCACCACTCTGAGATCTCCCAGCCCTGATCCCCTCCAGTGGAATTTCGGGCTGGAGTCCTGAGTGGAGACTGCGACAAGAGGTTTTTGTTCCAGAAACAGCCCATGCTCCCCCAGAGCTAGAGACCCCCAGCTCTGCTTTCTGTAAGGCTTTTTGTGGAGGAGGGGAAGCCCATATTTATTGTTATTATTAGATGATGGCATTTTTCCATATGCAAAACCTTGTCATTTCGATCTGGATGCCAGCCTGTGGTCTTTGGCCGTGGATTGTAAACAGGAAGAAATGTCTGTTTCACAGCCAGGGTTTGCCTTTGGCCTCACAACCTCTGCTGGCCCTGCAGGCTTCTCTCTCCTTCCCTCATCACTGCTGGAATGCCACCCAGTCCCCTGCCCCCCACCCCTCACACTCGACCGCTCCTGCCCGGAGTACTTCTCCAGGACTGTAAAACCGGTTCTCTGGGGAGACGGGCACTGCCGTGCGCTTAGGGATGAGGAATTTCCAGTTGGAAGGGGCTTAGAGATCACCTGGTTCTACCTCTTCTCCCGACCAAGGAGAAAGCGGAGGCCCAGGGAGACCTTGTTCAAGGTGAAGAGCAGAGCTGGGGGCAGGATCCAGGCCTGTGAGATTTCACATGGACGTTTTGGGTGGTATGTGTCAGTCTATTTTTTGCGTTGTCATTTAATTTCCATAACCACTCTAGGATATAGGCATCAGTACGATGTTTTATAGTTGAGTTTCAGCGATGAGGGCATTGACCCAGTGTCCCAAGATGAGTTAACTATGAAACCAGGATTTGAGTCCAGTTCTGGTGACTTCAGCTCCTGAATTTTCTTGTTCCCAAGGGCACTGCCAGGTGACCCACTGTCCCAGTGTGCCTGGGACTTTTGGGGTTTCAGCACGGAAAGTCCTCAGTCCTGGGCATGTCTCAGTCCCAGGCACACTGGGACAGTGGGTCCCTCTGGTTTCAGTACGGTGTCCTTCGAAGGGGACGGGGGAGAGCTGTGACATAGTGCCTTTCGAGGGTCCCACAGTTACAGAGCAGAATGGCCTATCTTCCTGGGAGGGGCTCCCTTGGAGGGAGCCGGGTGTCGCTTGCCCTTCTTCTAACCTGATGAGGTTGACTGAGACACGGTCCCATCCCAACGTCCTCTTGACAGACGGACTGGACAGTGCCGGACAGCATGAGTCTGTGCATCAGGAGAAAGCATCTCTGGAATTGCGCTGCTGCTCCGGACTCTCAGAGCAGGGATCGTGCCCAGGCTCTTAGCAAATCAGGAGATTCGGAAAGTGTCTGAAGTCGGTTGGGCATTAAAGCTGTGAAAGGGGCGGAGACCCGTTCGGACCTGGGGCTGTCAGTCAGGCAGTCAGTCAGTCAGAGTGCTTCACGGGGAGTGTTGGGGGGAGGGAGAACGCTGGTATTTGCGGTGGGAGTGCTGCGTGTGGAAGCATCTTCTAAGATCATTCGCTCTAGACACAGAGAGGCCTAGGTTTCAATTGGCTTCTTGTTCTACCTTTGGCTGGCTGTGTGATTTGGGGCAAATTAGGTACTTAACCTCTCTGGGCTTCTGTTTCCTTGACTGTGCTCAGATGGGTATAGCCATCACCAAGGGTCGGGAGGGAGGACAGAAGGGAAATAAAAAAATGAAACATAAAAATAAATAAAATGGGATAAAAGATATTATTTTTATTACTGATTACTTATAACATGGAATTTTATGAGAATTAAATGCAAAATGTGAAAAAAAAGGTTAGCATCGTGTCGGGCATCTCAGACATAGGGTAAATTCTCAGTAAATTATTATTATTATTAACTATTGCTGTGTTTTATAAAACCTGAGTTCCAGCCCTCAGAATTCCAAGTGTCTTTGGTTTTATGAAATGCATCAGGTTCTCACACAGGGTCCCACAGCATTTCAGCTTCATGACTTTAGTCCCCAGTCGACAATCCAGCAGCCAGCTCCCCTCCGCCCCGTGGGACTGGCAGGGTCCCTCCCACGCAGAGACTGAGCAGGCTCTGCCCGCATGTCGCAAGCTGACTTTCTCTCAGGCTCTCAGCTCACTGGCAGTGAAGCTTCCGCTCAAAACCAACGTGCTCGTCACCAGAGTGAAGCACACACGAGGGGCTGAATTTTAATTTTAGCTTCATTTCTGTGTTTGCAACATACAGAACTATTCCTGGTTCCAGGAAATCATAGTATAAATTGAGCCAATTAGAGTCTTCCAAAAATGGTCTGGAATTTCATTGATTTGAGTTTAGAAAGAAGAAAACAAGTGTCGTTGCTAATGAAAATGCATAGTGGTGAGCGGACCGCGGAAGGCCTCCGTTAAGTGTCCTCGGGGGTTCATTGCTTAGGGCTTTTGATCATCAGACCTTTCATTTTCAAATAAAACCCCCCCAGCAGTCTGGCACCCCGGCACTTTGTCCTCCAGAGGTCGCAGGGAACAAGCTGTCCGATGCTCGGAAAGGAAGCCTTGAATCCTAGGTCATTCCTAAACCCCTGAGTACCTACTGTGTGCCCAGCTGTGTTCTAACCTGATGAACAGGATGGAGAGGGTCTGTATCCCCCCGCCTTGTGTCTGGCACATGGTAGGTGCTTGATAAGACTTTGTCAAAGAAGTAAGTGAATGAGTGTAATAACTGTTCGCTACTGGTTCGGCCATCACATCATATCATTTTGGTGAATCCTGTAACACTGGACTACATTTTAAATCACTTGTCCTAGCGGTGACCAGCCAGCCAGGTGTTGGGCCACTAGTGAGATGTGTAATGGGTTGGGGATTTGAGGTTGGCCCAGTATGGCACCTGAGAGCGCTGGGCTGCCTGTGTCAGCATCCTGCCTTCACCTCTCACTAGTCTTGAGACCTAGGCATGTTCTTTAAGTGCCTCGGTATTCCCATCTGGGAAGTGGGGACAGCAGTGGTACCCGCCTCATCCCCGCATAGGACTGTTGTGCCAATTAAATGTGTGACCTACTTCCTGCACCCTGAGTGCTCTTTAAACGTTAAGTGCCACTGTCTGTGTGTATTGGTTGCTCAACGTCCTCTGATGCCACTTTTCCCGAGACACCTACGGTATCAGTGTACTCACACCTAAGTGAATGATTGGTCACCCTTCAGCTCCCAGGCCTGCGGTAGGTCCTCTTTACTGTATCGGATATGAAGAGTCCAGTAGTCAGGCTTGAGTCTCAGCTTGGCCTCTCCCCCCCGCCCCACACCCCCGTGTGGCCTTGACCTCCTCAAGTTCCTGGTTAGGGGGGCAGGGCTGGGGTGGGCGGGGCTCAGAGAGGTGATCCGTAAAATGCAGGCACTTCCTTCACCGTGAGAAGGGTTACGCTTCGCCAAGTGCCTGGCGCACAGTGAGTGCTCCATAAATGGTGGGATTGTTATCATTCCCATAAAAAGCACACAAGGCCCCTTTGGCTTTCGTGGCCTGGGGTGTCAACGTTGGTTCACACGGCGCCCAGTGAAGTCACGGGCAGGGCCGCCGGAGCCGCGGGGGCAGACGGCCCTGGGAAAGGACCCAGGCTGCAGGCCCCACACGGTCAAAGCGTTTTAAAGGCCTTGTATTAGAAAAATAAACCAATTAAATAATACTGCCCCCCATAAAAGCTGAGTTTTAATGGGCTGCGCGGTGGGGTTCTCTCCGCGGCGGTCCTGCAGCCGCAGGTCTCGGGGAGCCCGTCCGCCGCCACGGGGAGAGGTTAATCTTGCATGGCGTGGGCATAATTTTACAAGTTTTATGGCTGTTTCTCCTCCTCCAAAGTGTCGCTGTGCCATTGTGCACCACGGGCAACGTGCATGCGTTTAACAGTTTACCTCGTTTTTGGTGGAAATGAAAAATGAAGTAATAAATTAAAGAAAAACACAACGTGGATTTTTCCCCTCTTCCCGAGGCAACCGGGGAGGAACAAAGGGCCAGTGTTCCCCTGATCGGCGGTCAGCCTGATCAAATTCGAATAGCTTTTATGCGGACAGTTGCCCAGAGAGGGTTGGGCGGTATGTTGGGGCTCAGACCGCTGACCCCAGAATACTTGGGGCCATCCTCTAGGGCAGGGGCCAGCAAACCGCAGCCTGGGGGCCATATATGCCTCATCCCCTGTTTCTGTGAATGATCAAAAAAAATCAAAAATCAATGAGAAATGTTATTTCCCGACATGTGAAAGTTATACAGAATTCAGGTTTTGGTATCCATCAGTGAAGGGTTGGCACACAGCCACGCCAATTCATTCCTGTTTTGTCTGCGTGGCCAAGTTCAGCAGCGACGACAGAGACCGCAGGGTGCAAAGCTGAAACATCCTCTGACCCTTTGTGGAAGAAGTTTGCCGACCCTGCTCTAGGTGGTGAAGGAGGGAAGAGAAAACGCAGCTTCAGGTGTCCCGGAATTGATGACTTACTGTCAGGGTTTCCGTGTGGCTCAAAGTGACAAGTCTAAAGAGAACTGCATGAGGAGGAGTGGGTTCACCTGGAGACCTTCCAGAAGTAACTGGCTGCTCGTGGAGATGGCTTTCCCTAACATTTGGACCTTAGGTTGTGCTGCGTGGCTTTGCGGTCAGAGAATCTCGAGCCCAGATTGAGGTCAGGCACCTTCTCATCAGCTCGCTTGGTGGCTCAAGAATAGAGAAGCTCCTACCTCCCCTCCTGAGAGCAGGGGGAATGATTTTGGTCATGAATTACGTGCGAATCTAGTGTATGATCTTCAGTAGCTTCAGAAATTTATGATAAACACTTTTGTTTGCTGCCAACCCGTTTCAGCGTTCTGCATGTAGTAGCAACTCATTTAATCTTTACCACCAACCCAGGGGGCCAGGTCCTTTTCTCATCCCTGTTTTACGGATGGAGAAACAGAGATACAGAAGGGTTAGTTAGGTATCTTGCCTAAGGTCTCACAGCTGGTGAGCGGTAGAGGCAAAATCCAAACCCAGGCTGTCTGTCCCAGAGAGCATCCTGCTGTCCACTCCGCTGCCACTCTGTATGGGGTGACATGTTTAGACTTGTGAATTGATCTGCTTTCCTTGTGCACTCATGTCCCCATGGTGTCATTGCCCAGGAAAATTGCCTCCTATGTGGGAAAAGAGCATTCATTCATTCATTCATTCATTCATTCATTTATCCCTGCCTCCTCCTTCCCGCCAACAAGTGATTATTAAGCAGGCTACTGTGTCCACAAAGCCAGGGTGTCTGAGAATGAGAAGGATGAAAGAAAGAAGGGATGCTTTTCCATTTAAAAATAGTTCCTAGTGTCCTTAGCCCTATTGGGTCTTTGGGAAGTTCACTTCATTCCCCTCTTTTATTAATGGTAGGTGCCACCTCTGTCTGTCTAGAACCATATGCCCTTATCCTTTACGCCTAGAGCTGATGTTCTCATTAAAAAGAACCTAATTTACAAGAGGCCGTGGGGAGGCCGGGCCCCGGAGTTATCCAGTGGGAAGAGCCCGCCTGGGCAGGGGGCCTGCACCATTCTCGGGACCATATATATGCCTTGGGGACAAGGAATAAGAGGTCAGAACGGACTGTTAAGGGAGAGGCCTGTGGAATTGTAGAGATATCACCAAGTCTGGTGTCGATACAGCTCACTGTCTTGGAACAGCCTTTACAGTGTCTTTTGAGCGGCTTCCTTTCAACGTCTTCCATGCCTTTTTTCCTTAAAATTTTCTGGGAGGAATTTTTAGCCTTACTTCCGTCCTTCTGGGTGTGGAGATGCCTGAAAGTTGGGGAAGGCAGAATGGCCCCGATGCCATGAGGTGAGGTGTAGCTTTGCGAGAAGCCTGGTGTCTGTCTTTCTTCCCCACCCGTTTCTTCTTCCCTCCTCTGTGCCTTTTCTTTGTCAGACAGCACACATGTGTTGCTCATTCCTGATGAGCCTTCACTTTCTCTCCTCAGTCATGCGGCGGAACCCCTTCGGCGTGGACATCTGTTGCCGGAAGGGGTCTCGAAGCCCCCTGCAAGAACTCTACAACCCGACCCAGGTAAGCCCTGGAAACTTCCTTGATGTCTTCATGCGTTGATTTGGGAAGGGGTGAGGCGGGTGGCGGGGATGAGAAACTCCAAAATTCTGGTTTGGGGGGGATTTGAAACTTCCTTGCATTGCCTGGCATTTTACTTTCAGTGGTTGCTTTCTGGATCAGTCTTCTCTGTGCAAATGGTTTTGCCATTCTAGCGAGGGACGGTGGTGCTGGAGTGAGCTTTCAGACCTGCCCAGGTTTGGGGGCCCCTGAGATCCACACAGATGCCATTAATGGGACTCTGAAGTCACAGAACTGGTGGGCTGGCGGTCTCCCCTCTGCCACACCCCTAGAAGGCTCGCAAGGGGTGAACTTGATTATTAAAGCTCAATAATGCTCCAAGAGTTGCACCTCACAGCGCCATTTTGGCGAGATGCCCTTGTGTGGGGATGTTTTGCTAAGTGACTGTCAGGGTATAAAGTGAACTTGATTATGAAGAGTTCCTCTGAGCAAAAATAAGCTCCATCTGCAGGAGAGTGTCCTCTGTGGAGATCCAGGAGCAAAGGGAGTCCTGGTCACCTTGTTATGTGTGGGTCTTGACACAGAGACTCCAAGGTCCTTTTGTGGGAATGTGAATTAGCGCTTGACACCGAGAACTAGTGAGTGAACAATTAGTAGCCCATCTGCTGACCTTTGATCTCTGTTAAGAAAAAAAATTTACTGCTTTGGCCCTAGTCTCTGAGCTTTATTTTATCTCACATTGTTAACTTAGTATTTCTGTTGACCACGTTGCTTGGTGAAGGAAAATATTGCTTGTCCTTGAAGGTGCTGAATTTCCAGAAGTCTCACCAAGGGGTGAGTGAGCGGACTCCTGAGTATGGTCATCACAGGTGGCCTTACCAGGTTCACTCACTCCAATTTGGAGTTCTAGCGGGACTGGGCCAGATTAGCTAGGTAACTGTGAACTCCAAGGCTCCCTTTCCTGGGCTGTCTGTCGACTCAGCAGGGAACTTGATACTTGCGTTTTGTTTGGTTGCCCAACTAATCGGATTGCGACAGGCAAGTCTCCCCATCCGTTCGCACACTGTCCTTAGGAAGAGCAGAGCCAGCTTCGACAAAGGACAGAATTTCAGGCCACTTGGAAAACAAACCCACACTCCTGAAATGCAAACCATTCCCATCTTTTTGTTGACAGCCTCTGCTCCCAGGCCATTGTCCACTTCACAGCAGAACTGCCGGAGCGCTGCTATTGTCTTGAGGAGATTTTATGGGCAGCAGATGGTGTCACGGGAAGAGACTCTGTCTGGAGCAGATGCCCCTCTGGAGAGAAAATCCATGGGCCGTGTCTGTGCTGGTCTCTGTTGTACCCCCGACCCTAACGCAGGGCCTGGCTTATGGCGGGTACCCCCGACTATCTGTGATTGAAAAAGGAAAGTCCAAGTTCAAATTCCTGCCCCACCTCCCACGGGCGGTACAGTCTTGCCTGCACGATGAGTCGCCTTTCAGGGCCAGTTTTCCCACCGCTCCGGAAGGGTGGGAGGACAAACGCTGATGTGTCAGAGGTTGTGTAAATATGATTCGTCATTATCATGGTTGTGAGAATGGATTCAATATTGGAAGGCTTGACTTCAGAGTCAGACCAGAGTCAGACCACGTCGAAGGAATGGTTTCTTCGTTTATTAGCTATGTGACTGTGGGTAACATATGTAACCCCTCTGAGGTTGCTTCCCTTCGTTGATAACACGGTGCTAAGTATACCTGGCTCGCAGGGTTGTGTGAGAAGATGTGCCTTCCTCGGTGCTTCTTGCACAGGTCGTTCATTCCCAGATTCATTCGCTCCTTCGCTCCTTCATCTGCTGTTACCAGTATCTGCTGTGAGCAGCTCAGTGCCAGGCGCTGAGCACAGGAGGGTGAGCCACGCGCGTGTGTGGTCAGCCTTCCATGTCTGGTTCCTCTTGCTGTCTGAGAATTGACGTGAGTGATTGACCCTCGAGTAAACCAATGAGAGGAGAGAGAACTTTCCTGCATAGAGATCATCTCTTACTTCGGGGGTGTTCAGAGTGTCGCGTGGGTGAGATGCTCATTTAGCGGCAGTAGCCTAGGACCTGGGAGGGAAGACAGGACTGGAGAGGCAGCTCTGGGAGCCGTTGGCCAGGGCGTAGGTGGGTGAGTCACTGCCCTCCATCAAGAATGCTGTGGGCAAGCTGTCTGGCCCCTTGCTATGGCAACCAGGATAACGTCCCTGCAGGAAGATCTCCCTGTTTCCTGGGGATGTTGCCCTGGCATGTTTTTTCTTAGGCTGTTTCCTTTACAAGCTACAATTATGTTCCATTCTCGTGCAAGCCCAGTCCCTGGCGCTTCTTGGGGAAACTGTCTTGGTGATCCTTTGGGCTGCCGGGGCCTGGGTGGGGCGTTAAGGGCAGAGAGGGGAGTGGGCATTCCTGCTGAGTTTAGTTGGGGTTTGGGTCCACAAGGCACTTGAAACTTTGCACCTGATCTGGCTTGGTTGCCGTTTCTCGTGTTTCTCTACTGGCCAAGCTATGGAAGCTGCTAGGCCCGGACTGGTGTCATCCCAGAGGCAGATGACAACCCCTGTACTTGCTAGACACCACACTGCTCCTGGAGATGCCACATCCCCTGTCGAAGCTGACTGGTGGTTTGGGTGTGATACAGGATGGTGCAAACAGAAACAGTTTATTTCGAAGGGTGCGAAACCAACACCACCTTGTCACCGTGTTCTGGTGCTGTAGGCCGGAGGCTTGTCCAGATGCTTATCTAGGTGCTTATGAACATCTCATCAAATGCAGATAATAAGCCCCAAGCTAGGTTTTACACCCTCATTTTATGCGTGGGAGAACTGAAGCTGAGGAGGTCATACAAGTCGCCCAAGGTCACACAGCTAGTAAGAAGCAGAGTAAAGATTCAAACCCAGAACAGATTACAAATATGTTTATCTCTATGCTGTACTCACCGTCACCAGCAAAGTTCTCTTGGTAAGAATTACCCCTGCCGCCCTCCAAAAAAAAAAAAAAAAAAAATCACACCCACATCTTTGTTGGACAAAGGCTCAAAACCTCCCTCGGGAAACTTGGCTATAATCTGATTTTAGTGTCCAAGGTTTCTTAGTTTAGTCCCTTGCAAACGTCTAACCATTAAAACAACAATTGGTTAAAAAAAGTTCGTAGTGGATATTCTTAGAAAAACTGCACTCTGATGTCTTATAATTTTCCTGGTTCTATGCTGTCTCCCTGGCCCCAAAATAAAACGTAATTGCCGATCAGATCAGCTGGCGTCAAGTCACTGAAAGTTCAGGAGTTTCCAACTGCATATTTGTGGGCCGAGCACATCTGCGGGCCGCCCTGGCTCAGCTCAGACTCTTGGGGTAGAGCTCCAATGTCAGCCATTAATAGGGCATAATTGCCCCTAAATGCCAGCGAGGGCGAGACAGCTTGTCCTTCTGCCTCGCCCACCTCCTGGTCCTCTCGTGGGTTCCCTGAAATCTTCACAGCATCACTCATGTGGTTCAGCCCTGCCCTGCCTAGTTCTTTCTTTAGCATTTATACTTGCTCTGTGATTACCACGTTCTGAGAAGACAGATGCGCAGCCCAGGGGCTGACCAGGAATTCATAAGCCCTGAGCCAGGAGGCTTGCACTGGGTTCACTGGTCTGTGGGCGTTCCTAGGGGTCTCCGAGGGCCAGTCAATGTTTTATTATAAAGTAATAAAATAGGGCCTTTATTGGTTCATTCTTGAATGTGTTAAAGTCAATTTACTTCTTCATAAGGTAGACCCCAGGAGAGGTCGGTTGGAGAGAAGGAGAAAGAGAGATAGAGTCAGAGAGAGAGAGAGAGAGAGAGAGAGAGAAGGTAAGAGAGAAAGGTGCTATTCATTGAATGTATAATACATATCTGTGATGATTCCAGGTGTTTTTCACACATAGCTCATTGAATATTCACAACAACCCTAAAAGGAAAGTATCCAATAATGCTATTTTTCAGACGAGTTAACTGAGGCTCCGAAGGGCTGAGTAATCTGCTAGGATCACACAGCTCCTAAGTGGCGGCAAGGCTGGGTCCGTCGAAGCTGGCGGGATTGTGGGAAGGTGAGAGCTGGCCAGTTCATCTTTCCTGGGTGGGGAAACGCTTCCTTGAGGCTCTCTTTCCCAGTGACTAAGCTGAGACCTGGTATGTGCTCAGGGTAGTTGCAAAATTCCCAAAGCCAGGGCCAAGCCTCCTGAAATGGTATGGAACACATAGTAGTTGCCCAACAAACAGTCGAAGATTAGTTTTTGCGTATTGAACCTGGTATTTGGAGAGGCCATTGTCTCCTGGCTGGAGCCAGGCTGAGCAGGAGTCACCTGCAAAGCTCTGCTATGGGACAGCACAAATTGGTGAAGTTGGGAAGTTGAAGTCATTGACTCCACTGAATGTTTTAAATTGATAAAAGCTTGAATGTCTAAGGAGGGGCAGGGAACTCTCCTGGTCCCAACCTAAGTAGTTTTCTCAGCACCACTTGCCAACATGTGTTTCTCCTGCAGGCATGTGTAGAATAAACAGAGGAAAAAGACATGGGGAAGAGAGGCACTTCGGTAATAGGATGTGTAAGTGCTGGGTGAGAGGCTCCTAGCAAAGTCCGGGGAGAATCAGGAGTGATTAACCCTGTGAGGTGCAGGGCACAGTGCGGGGCTTTCTAGAGGTGGAGTTGGAGCCAGGCCTTTGAAGACACATCAGACTTCACCTGCCAGACAAGAGGGAATAGCATCACAGAGGGAAGGAACAGCAGGGGCAAGGACCACAGGGTGCAGGGTGGGTGGGACAGACAGCCCTTGGCACGTTAGAGAACAGTGGAGTTTGTGCCGGAGTTGGGAGCTGGTGGGAGATGAGACAGGAAAGGACGTTAGTAGCAGGTGGATGAGGCTTATCCACTGTTCCAGAAGGCTTAGTCTTCTTATCCACTGTCAGGGTTGGAGGTTCCAAGGAGCCTGTAGGAGATGGCGTGCCATTTATGAGCCAGCTTCTGCTTTGGACTCCGCCTCTTTTTAACTGTGGGGCTTCTCTAGGGCAGGTTGTGTTCCCTTGTCCCTGCAGTGTCCTCATCAATGAAACGAAGGGTTTGGACTAGGGTTCTCAACCCCAGCTGCACATTAGGACCATTCAGGGAGTGTTGAACAAACGTCAGTGCCCAGGCCTCCCCGCCGAGATCCTGATTTTATTGGTTGGTCTGGGATAGAGCCAGGACGTCAGTAGTTTTCAAAATTCCCTGGGTGATTCCGATGGGCGGCAGCAGAGTTCTGGAACACTGGATTGGAGGGTAGGAAAGGGCCCCTCCTAGTGTAAAACATCTTTGGTTCTCAGCTTCGCACATAACTCATTACATGAAAAGCAGCTCAAAGCATATGCACGGAGCTTGCTCATGATCATTTCTACTCTCTTCCCCTGAAGCCGCATGTCAGTTTTGCGCGTGCGCCCTGGTCCGCTGGGATGGAGATCACATTCCCTCACATGCTTCCTGGGAAGGCATGTGGGTCAGCACCCTGGGCGCTAGAGGCTTGGTCAGGATTTTGTGGGCAAACCCGAGAAAAGAGCCCCAGGGAGAGGACTGGGAGGAACTCTGTATAAGGACCCTTGAGCCACTCACTCGCAGCCCTGTGAGAAGGAAGAGCCAGACTTATTTACTGCCGGGTCTCTGGTGGGTGCTTCTGAAGGATCTGTGAGAAGGGAAGAAACGGTTCTCTGCCTTTCGAATTGTTGGTTGGGAAGAATGATGCTGAATGGTGGTAGCCACTGGGGGAGCCAGGAAGGAGCAGGCATTGTCCAGCCCCTACTTTGGTCAATTAATCCCTTCATTACCAACCACCTGGTAAATGACAAGTCTGTCTAATTATCTTGCTTTGACCCAACAGCTGTCTACCAGCCGAAGAGGGATTAATTGATTTAGTTGTGGACTAGCTCCCTTATGCAGAGATATTGCTTACTGTCAGCCTAGCAGAGCGGCAGCTGGCTGGCAAAGATGAAATTTTACATTAACTTGATCTCACACACAGCACTTGGGGAAATGCTTCATTATTAATTGCAAATTACAATAGATGAGCGACGCCCATGGCAAAAACCAGAGACAGTGACCGTGGCCAGTGGCTCCGTTACTCTTGAACCGGGGAAGGTGCCCTGGGTCAGGTTTCCCATCAGGCCAGGACAGATGGGGACTCACATTCAGACACAATTTGGGTCAGAGGAGAGGGCTGGGTGAAGGAAATGGAGGATCCCAGCCCCGGTGCGTACAGCCCTGGTGTATAACCCGGGGCAATTCCTTACCCTCCCAAGCCTTGGTTTCCTTATCTATAAAATAGGAGTGAGTCACCAGTCTTGCAGGTTGGTGAGATTCTCCATCATGTCTAAAAGGGCACCCAGGGCAGTGCCAAGGGCAGAGTTGGTGTCGATTAGTAGCTATTAATGAGCTGCGTTGAGTTTGGTAAACTGAGACGTAAGGGGTCTGGGCCAGGCTGTGCCCCTGTACTGCAGGCTCAGATACTTTGCAGATGCACGCTTGGAATTCCTTTGAATAATAATAAGATAGATGATTTCCTCTTGCCTGGAAGCTACTAGCTCGTCATCGTGAGCACTTCCTAAAAATGTTGATTTATGTTTTCTGTGTGGCAGACTCTGTTATTAGTAAGCCGGATGCGCTGGTTTATAAGGCCATGAGTACCTCTCTGGGGTGGGTGCGCATGCGTGCACTCAGCCCACATCCTGGAGTTGGAAAGGCCTCCTGCGGTTGTGTTTGTCATACCCCCAGTGCCTAGCTAAGTGCCCACATAATGGTTGTTAAGTAAGACCCGTTCTGAGCTCCTGTGGTGGATCCACATTCGTTCAGGCTTCCTTTCCAGGCAGCAGCCGGTTTCAGGAAGCCTAATTTCACCCAAGGTGTGCAAATCTGGAGAGGAAGCTCAGTGCCCTGGCGGGGGGTTTTCTGTGTCAGTCTGTGAATGTAACCTGGAGAAGGGCATGCGAGTGACAAAACGACCTGGGTCATTTCCAAACGGTAACGCAGCTGTAAAATCCCCCGTTTTTCGGAAGTTATTTCCTAAATTACCCTCAATTATAAGAGGCCTCTACATAATTTGATTTTTTTTTGGAAATTACACAACTGAAGGAGCTTCTCAGCCAGTTGGGTTTAACCTCGGCGGCGTGGATAGGGCTGGAAAAGGCCGGGCGCGCTCTCGGGTTCCGCGCGGGAGAGCCCTGGCCAAGGGTGGGCGTCAGCGCACGCCATCTCCTCCTGCCTCCCGCCCCCATCCCTTCGCCAGGGCAGGTCCGGTGGGGAGAAGGGTTTTTCCTCCGCCTTTACCACTGCTGCCTGCGAACTCTGGGACAGAGAGCCGACCCTTTCCTAGGACTGGAAACCTCGTTTGTGAAGTAGAAATAAGACACCAAACACTTCAGTTATTAAGGATTACATTAGAAAATGCATGGGAAGTTCGAGGCCCATGGCGAGCTGCTCGGTGAATTCTGATTTGTTTATTCATTCAGATGAAACCTCCTTCAGGAAGCTCTCCCTGCTCTCCGGCTGCCCACCCCCCGCCCCCGCCCCCAAGCTCGGGTTAAATGTCTTTCTGGAATGGTGCCGCCTACTCACAATATAATGTGACACCCATAATTTGACGTTTTTGTAGCAACCACTTTTTAAAAAGTAAAACGAAAACAAAATTTATTTTAATATGTTTTATTTACCCTGGTATATCTAAAATATGATCATTTCTACATGTAACCAACAAGAATTATTAAGGTGTTTTACTCGTTTTCATGCTAAGCCTTTGCACCCTGATGTGTACTTGACACAGCACATCCCGCTTCAGACTGGCCATGTGTCCCGTGCGCGGCGGCCCCAAGTGGCTGGTGACTGCCCTAGGCGACCAGGCGGGTCTGTAAAATGCCCCCTTCTCTCCACCCTGCGCTCATGTCTCCCTTGTTTGTGACACTTACTTCACGCCTTTGACGTGATTTTACTGGGCTTTGTGCCCCCGAGGGCAAGTCTGAGTCTTAGTCATCTGGGGGCCCCTGGACACCGTTTTTCCTGAAGTGCAAGTGCAACTACCGTGGCAGGGCTGCCACTCAGCAAGGTGTCGTGAGGCTTTATGAGAGTCTTTCTGGGGACTAGCACGGGCAGGCCTGGGGAGGTGGCAGAGACTAGCGCTCAGGGGGGGGGGTGCGAGGGCGGGCAGGCGGTGCTTGAAGGCACTGGGGAAAGAGAGTCACGGGACTCGGAAAGGAAGGTTGGGGGTGAGGCTGGGGCTACTTAAGCCAGACTCCCACCCCCAACACTTAGCCCCCGTGTGGACACATGTCTTCATTTCCTCCCTCTTCCCTCCCTTCTTCCCCTTTCCAAATGGCACAAGCAGGAACTCACTGAATATGTTGAGGGAAATGGCACTGAAATTTCCTTTACACTCTCTGTCCCTCCCTCACTTTTTGCAGACCTGCTGTATCCGTGTCCAGGGCTGCTGTAACAAAGGGCCACAGGCCGGGGCTTAAACAGCAGAGGTTTATTCTCTCGGGCTGGAGGCTGGACGTCCGAGATCAAGGTGTGGGCAGGGTTGGTTCCTTCTGAGGGCCATGAGGAAGAACCTGTGGCATCCATCCTCTCTCCCAGCTTCTGGAGCTTTCCTGGCAGTCGTTGGCGTTCCTCGGCTGTGGAAGCATCACCTCGGTGTCTGCCTTTGTGTTCACACAGCACTCTCCCTGCGTGTGTCTGTGTCCACATCTCCCCTGGCTTGTAAGGACACCAGTCATATGGGATCAGAGAGGCCCACCCTACTCCTGTAGGACCTCATCTCAGCTAATGACATCTGCAGTGACCCTCTTCTCAAATGGGGTCCCATTTCGAGGAACTAGGGCCAGGACTTCAACATATGAGTTGCAAGTGGAGGGCAGAATGCAACTCATAACACCTGCCGTGTGCTTAGCACTGTGCTAGAGGCTGGGGCTCTTGAGACGAAGAAGTCCTTGCCCTCTGTTAGTTCATACTCTTGATATGAACCCAGCACAGGGCCAGTAGATGGAGCATTACAAAATGATGGCTGTGTGACAGCTGGAGGGGCGTAGAGATGGGCCATCTACCTAGACTCAGCACGTGCACGTGGGAGTGTGTGCGTGCGCACGTGTGCTTGTGTGCGTCTAGCCTTCGTTGCTCTGAGCAGAGGCCCAGGGGAGATGGTGCACAGCCGAACAGCAGGCCGCACACCTGCGTACGCAGTCAGACACGGGCAGGGGGAGAGGATGGCTGTCTGTCAAGGGACCGCTCATCCATTCCCCTCCGGTTAGGACAGGCAGGTCAAGGATACACGAAAACGGAGTTCCTCTGTGGCCCCAGAGTTCTAGCAAGGTGGCCAGCTCCAGAGTCCCAGCCGATCTTCTGCTGTATCTGCATGACCATGCCGGGAGACACTGCCAGGTTGGCCTTGCCCCAGCCCTGGCAGCTGTTGGGCAGTCCTGGAGGGAAGCTGGCCGTTCTGGAACATGCCACAGGGGCGGGACGCCCAGACAGACTCTGGTGCTGCCTAAAATGGCCTGCCGCAGTGTTTCCTCCTCTTTGTCCTAAATCGGGGGTTTGTAAGGTCACAAATGGCCAGCATACAGTCCTGGCAGTCATTTTGAATATCGCAGAGGCCTCTCTGGCCGTCTGTTTCGTCTCCAGCCAGTTCCCTGCAGCATATCCGCCGATATAACGACGTTCTTCCAGAGCAGAGGTTGGCTTCTGACGGCTGGGCAAGCCCGGTGCTTGCTTGGACCAAGGCCGCACATCCCGTCCCAGTGTTTGGGGAAAAGTTCTGAGATGGTGGGGAGTGTCGGAGGCTACACCACCTAGAAGTGGTCCGAGCGCGGGGCCTGGGACCAGCCCTCGTAGGCTGCAATCCCAGAGCCGTCACCTGCCAGCTGTGGGACTTGGAAAAATGTTTTACCTTGTCCATACCTCAGTTTCCTCAGCTGTAAAATGGGGATAATGCTAGCACTTGCCTCCTAGGGTTCTTGTGAGGCTTAAATGAATCCAGACATGTGAGGTGCTCAGAGAGATGTCTAGCACTGAATGAGGCCAACATAAACGTTTCTGCGGTCACTACCATTCAGGCACAAAGGCCAGAAAGGAGCTAATGATCCCTGAGGACAGATGAGCAAGTCGAAGTTCAAATCACTTAGAAGACACATCTCCCTAGAGCTGGATCATCTTCTGCCTGTTAAAATGGAACATCATTCTTTAGAGCAGGGGGTCTCTGCTTTGGCTGCACTTTAGAATTTAAAAAAAGAAATTAAAAAAAAAAACAAAACCCAGGGCTCAGGCCATACCTTCAGGCTCCTGAATCAGAATTTCTGTGGCATCAATGCTTTTTAAAAGCTTCCAGTGGGTTCCAACGTGCAGCTAAGTCTGAGAACCACTGCTCTGGGATTTATTACTCAGATAGGTCTGGGGACCAGCAGCCTTGGCACTGCCTGGGAACTTGTTAGAAATGCAGAGCCTGGGCCCCCACCCCAGCCTACTGGATGCAAACCTGCATTTCAACAGGGTCGCAGGTGGTCTGCACCAGCCTTAACCGGAGATGGCTCCTGGGGGAACAGCCCGCTCTCCAGGGGCTCCTAGGAGAAGCAGCTGTCCGATGCATTAGGTGACAGAGGACAGGTGGCGGAGTTGGGAGACGGGGAAGCCGGTGGGTGGGATGCAGGGACAGGGATACGAGCGTTGAGATGTGTGTCTAGCCCTGCCGTGTACCAGCAACTTCTCTCTGCTTCCCGACTTCTCCACCAGTCCCAGAAACTCTCTCAGATCAGGAATGACATTGCTCAGGCCAGAGACTGGCCCCGAAATAGGGAAGTTGCAGGAGGTACTTCTGGGGGTTTAGGTGTTGGGAGGCTGTTTTCAGACTTTTTTAGGTTTTTTTTTTTTTTTTTTTTTTTGAGCTCTTACCTGCCCAGGTAGCCACCGTGACCATCTGTAATTTCCTCCTCAGCTCCCCTCAGCCTTGTTAGGAAGAGCTCCATGGAGACCACAGTGGATGATCATCTTTCATCCACTGGCCAGAGCCCCAATCAGGAACCAGTGTTCAGACAGGAGTCAGGACGATTTTGGTCTCTGCTAATAAAAGGACGCACAGAACCAGTGAAAGCAAACCTCAAACAGGCAGCTGGGAAAGGCCAGGCAGGGGCTGCCCATGTTGGGTAGGGTTCACCACGCCGATAGGAAGCTCCGTCAGGTGTCTGTTGGCTCAGTATTGCTTCCACAGCCTGGCCCA
Source organism: Glossophaga mutica (assembly GCA_039655065.1). Classification (NCBI taxonomy): domain Eukaryota; kingdom Metazoa; phylum Chordata; class Mammalia; order Chiroptera; family Phyllostomidae; genus Glossophaga; species Glossophaga mutica. Next base: position 13,647,239 of record CM077304.1, on the reverse strand, counting down.
GACTGCCAGTGGTAGCTGGTAGGAGGAATTAATTATAGGAGAGGGTTAACTCACTCCCCACACTCACTTATCACTAAGGCTAAGGAATGAAATAAACTGACACTAAACCCTTGGTTTTTGCAGGTGGAACATTCTGGGTTCCACTTTGCAAGAGCAACCTGGAAGTCCATTTATAAGGGAGAACTGGTAGCCTCTGCAGAGGCACGTTTGAATCAGAGGACGCAATCCCTCAGCTAGTCAGTGAGCCCAGCTATCACTCAGCCCAGATGCTTCGTAATTCTGTAATTGTCATTCTCGAAGGGACCTTTTATTCCAGGGCTGATGGAGCCACTTGAAAATTTCATCGCATTTTGTAGGGAAATTGCATGCTGGAGTGACATTTGGAAATTAGGAGGCTGTCTTGGAACATGTCCCTCAAAATTATTTTGTCACCACGTGGACTGGCTCACAAGTGGAACCCCACTCTTCCCCCTCGCTGCATTGGGTGTCTCATCCATCGGATGGTTGATCTCCGTGTGGGATCTCAGCCTCGCTCTCAGTAGGTTTTCCTTCATTCTACAGGATAAATCGACTTGTGTCTAAAAAGAAATGTGACTTTTATAAGGAATTGGCAGATACTAGGGGAGTTCGCAAGCAGCTGACATCCAATTATTCACGGTCATGGGGGAAAGGAATTGCATGAGAAACAGAAATCCACAGATAATTTCCAAGCCTCGTGTTAATCAATAGCCTTCTCCTCCAACATGCCTTTAACCAGTGCCAAGAAATAAGGCCAAGTCATCCCTCTCTTCAAAACTGAGGTCCTGAGAGATCAGTACGGAGGACTGATTTGCCAAACCCTATTGTAATGGGAAGCATCTAGAGAAACTGAAATTCTTTAAAAAGATTTTTTTTAAATTAATTCTCAGAGTCATTTTTCTTGGGCAAGTGGCAAAATGAACTTATTTTGTTGGTTGGTTTGCTGATTTCTTACCAGTGAGTAGCATATAACATTGTGATTTTCTCTTCCCTCAAAAGAAAGTGATTATTGGGATTCAGGCCTAGATAATCTTGAAATAAGAACCAGGAGCTAGAAGAATGAGAGTCGATAGCAATTGATAATTGAGTCTCCTTCCCCCTGGGTAATATGGTATAACGCAGAGGGGAAGAAGTGATAAGTATCTTGTTAAGATAAGGCCTTGCCAAAAACAGCCCCTGGCAAATTGCTGCCATTCGTTATCCGATTAGTGCATGAGGTGCAGTCTTTCCTGAGTCTAAGGAACCCTGCTTGTCTTTATCAGTTCAGTTGTTCAAATTTCACTTGCTGAATAGCAACGTCCAAACCCAGCGCCAACGTGGGAAGAAGGCGGTGGTGTCTCTGATCGCCAGCTTTACACTGTGGGACCCTGGGAAAGCCCACAGACCTCGGCCGTCAGTTTGAGGGGCCCCTTAATCAAGGCCAAGGAAAAGGATCTGTTTGGGGAATAAAAGCCAAGCTAGTCTCAAAGCTGCTAAACCCAGATAAGGGAGCCAGAGCAGACATCTGTTCTTCCTCTCTGGTACTGCCCTTGACTTTGCCCTTGACTCAGGGTCATTCAAAACCCAAGGCCTATGGTTACTTGCCTCCTAAACTTTGATAGGCATCTTTACTTCCTTCCATAGACATCCATATCCTAATCCCCGGAACCTCTGAATATGTCACCTTATGTGGCAAAAGGGACTTTGCAGATATAATTAAGTTAAGGATTTTAATATGGGAAGATTAACCAAGATTATCTGGGCAGGTCCAGTATAATAACAAGGGGGTCAGAGTCGGTGTCATTGATGAGCTGGAATGACTGATGGAAGCAGAGGTCAGGTTGATATGAGGATGGGGCCGTGAGCCAAGGAATGCAAGTGGCCTCCAGAGCTGGGAAAGGCACAGATAGGGTTTCTCCCTTAGAGCCCCCAGAAGGAATTGCGAACACCTTGACTCTAGCACCTGTGACCTCCAGAGTTGTAAGAGAATAAATTTTTGTCTTAAGCCACTGACTTTATAGCAACTTGTTGCAACAGCAATAGGAAGCTAATACATATCCACAGCCTGAGGGAGGCCTGAGAGGAGCTGGGTCCCTGCCTCAGGAGAGCAGAACCTAGCAGTCCTGTGGTACGTGGGAAGGCTGACGATGCTGGTGGTGATGCTGCCTTTGACGGAGTTTGTTCTGAGCATAAAGCGAGGTCCCCTGAAATTGCCTAACAAATCCAACTCGTGAGGCAGCCACCCGGCTGACTGAGGCGTGGGCTCGTTGTAGCTCACGCCTCCCCAGGGACGAGGCTGCGACAGGAGAACCCGAATCCTTGTATTTGTAAATATCTCACTCATGGGCAACTCTACACATCGCCTGGAGTTTTAGCTCAGTTTGGTGGATGGGTTCCTAGAGGTGGGAGGTGCTCCCACTGTGTTTAGTCAGTCCATTATTTAAAAAAAAAACAAAAAAACAAAAAAAGATTGAATACATGTCTGGAGTTAATGGTGTTATATATGTTAAAACTTTCCTTCACAATCACATAATGCTTCCAGTGTTCTCAAAGTACCTTCATGTAGGCTAGCTTCACTGAAACTCACAATTCTCTGGGGGTCCGCAGGGCAGGTGTTTATCTCCTATGGTACCGATGCGAAGAGAAGGAAGCTCAAGATGTCACATGGTTCTCCAAAGGCAAACTCTTCATAAATGACCGAGACCAGGCTAATCCGGAAAGTCTAACAGGCTGGAGGAATACAGCGTTTCGGTTAAGAACAAACAGCCCGCCTAGCCGAGTGACCTTGAGCGAGTTACTTAAGCTCTCTGTGCCTCAGTTTTCTCACTTCTCAATGAAGGAATAATCATGGCACCTACTTTACAGTTTTGTGTCAAAACTAAACGAAGATAAAGCAATATCATGCTTGGAACAGCACCGGGCACGTAGGAGAGTGGGTGGGTAGTTGTATATCCGCAGCAGCCACAATAACCATAGCCAGGGTCAGTGGTCTCCTAGTTCTGTGCTCCCTCAGGATCGCCCACAGGCGAAGAACCAAAGCACCCCAAAGCCCTTTTGTCCTGCTGGAATATTCTAGAAAGTGCTAAGCCCGGTCGGTGCCTCACGCTCCAGACCAGAGGTCCACAAGCACGCTCTGGGTCGTATCGTAGCTATTCAGCTGTTGCAGTTGTGTGAAAGCAGCCATAGTCAATATGTAAGTGAAGGGACGTGGCTGGATTTGGTCCACAGGTGACCCCTGCTTTAGACAAAGCTGAGAGCCCGAAGCCCCAAGTTCAAGTGGCAGCTTCACCGTACTTCAGCGATATTTTTGAGTAAGTCCTGAAGGCTCCTGGGACTCTGGTCCTTCACCTCTAAAAATGGGCATAACAATGCCTCCCTGGGGGGACGACGAGACCCCTTTGTAGACTGTGGAGTGCTGTGCCTAATGTGGTTATCGGCGTTTCGTTGCTGATGCGCAGTCCTGGCCGGGGCCGCCTGTTGTAGGCAAAACAACGCACGCGCACTTGGTGTAAAATGCTGGGTGCCGGCCCACCAGCGGGACCGTCAGCAGTTGCATTCTGAAATCAGGAAAGGGTTCTTTAACTTCAATTATGTTCATCTTATTTTGGGATATGAGAAAAGCATCAGCTTCTCAAAGCTTCCATTGCCTGCCATGAGAGGTTCATCCAGCAACACTGCCTGTGTGTTAGCGCGGATTGATCTCCGCTCTAAAAAACGCCACTGAGCGCAATGACTGGGATGAATGAGGCTCCGGTAAACCCAGTGCGCCCTCGCCGCGTCTCAGGCCGGAGAAGTGAACCCTGGAGCCTCTCTGGGGGAAGCCGGGTGGTAAAGGGATGGCCCAGCTGAACCACAGAACGGTGGTGAGTGAAAGCATTGTGCTGAGCAATTATGCATCTCATTGAAATGCGCTCAGTGTTGGCCTCGGTACTAGGGGAATTGTCGAGCAATTATGTGCAAGCCTCAATTTGGAGATTTGAAAAAGGGTCAGTGCATAATTGACAGGTGAAGAAAAAGAAGGGACATGGTTTGAAACAATAGGTATTAAAAGGCTGTTGCAGCAAGGAGGACAGGGATGTCAGGAGGCAGACACCCCGCTCACTCAAGACTGTGTGCGGTCTCAGAATTGCATACAGGCCACGTGGACAGTGCGTGCGGTGCCCTCCAGAGGCCTTCGTAGAATCAAAGCGGTTCGTTCTGTAGGAAGTCACACGTGTGGTGCTTGGGACACGTCTGTCTAATGAATAAATGATTGGTGTTCGGCACATGTTTGTCAGGTGAGTGAAGGAAGGAGGGAGGAGATGAAGAACAAATTTTATAAGCCAATAATGCATGTAAAATGAAGATTATCGTAGTACGGCTGGTATTACCATGGTATGGCTGGTGCGAGAATTAAATGGAATAATGAACCCAAATCCCTCAGCCCGGTGCCTGATGGGCAGACACTTGTTTAGCTAGCAGTGTTATTTTGTTTTTTTCAGGTGTGTTGGTCAGCGCCGGCTGCCATAACAAGATACCACAGACAGAGTGGGTGGCTTAAACAATAGGAATTTATTTTCTAAGCTCTGGAGGTTGGAAGTCCAAGTTCAAGGTGCGAGCAGATTTGCTATCTGGTGAGGCCTTTCTTTGTGGCTTACAGACAGCCGACTTCTAGCTGGGCCCTCACATGGCACCTCTTCTTTGTGTAAGGATGGGGGGAAGGAGGGAGATGGAGAGAGAGGGGAGGGGGGATGAGAGAGAGGAAGAGAGAAAGATCTGATGTCTCTTCTTCTAAGGACACCCAGTCCTGTTAGATTAGGGCCCCACTCATATCATCTCATTTAAAAACATTTTTAATTGATTTGAGCAAGAGAGAAAAGTGATATCTATTTGTTATCCCACCTTATTGATGCGTTCATTGGTTGATTCTTATATGTGCCCCAACCAGGAATTGAACCCGCAGCCATGGCATATCGGGACAACGCTCTAACCAATGGAGCTGCCTGGCCAGGGCCCATAAAGGTCCTGTCTCCAAATACAGTCCTGTGTGGGGTCAGGACTTCCAGCATGTGAGTTTGGGGAGGACATAATTCCATCTGCAATACTGATAAAGAATCAAACTTTTAAAGAAAACTAGTCGAACAGTAATTTTGTAGTTATCAGGCCTAACCTTGTCACTGAGCTGCTATACAAAACCTTTGAAACCGCTGAAGTGACCTTTTCCTGGTACAAGAAATTGGAGTGTCCTGAAAAATTGGACAGACCTCCAAGGGCAGATGCCCCTCAATGGCAGGGTGGGGGGTGGGGAGCAGGGCATAGGTGCCTGGTCCTGTGCTTTCCAAACACCCCAGAGGCCATCCTTTTACTCTTCACTGTGAGAGGTACAGGAGACTCATGAATGCTCTCTTTTTTCTTTAAAAAAAAAAAAAAAAAATACCTGGACCTGTCTGTCTACCAGCCTCCATGAAACAGATTGCTTGGGAATGAAAGAAAGTCAGCCACATGAACCTCTGTGAGCACTTCTGGATATCATTTCTTTTCCTGCCTTTTTCATCTCAAATCTGCCTGGAAGACAGTTATAGCTCATTAGTGTGAACCCTGCTAATTTAGAACACGGAACATTTCCTCCAGGTTTACCACGAAGCAGGAATTTGCGAAGCAAATTAATAGTGTGAACATAATTAGGAGAGATGAGCCCTGTGGAGCCGGCAGGTACCTGGAGATGGTCCTGTCCTTTCTCTTGGTGGCTTGTTTCTTTTCAAATGAAAGAACGGAGGCCCGGTAAGTGTACATGGCCCTTCCAGGCTCACACAGTGGGACTGTTTACCCTCCGTAAGGACACCAGCCTAATTCACGGAGTCTTGTTTGTTTGTGAAAGACACAGGCGCTTTATTGGCTGTGGGTTCCTTTTACTAGGTGGACTTCAAGTATTAAACGTGCATTTAAAAAAAATATTCTGCATTTCAGGTTTTCCACTAATTATGACTGGCTTTCTCCCAAGTTAGTTTGAGCTATTTTGGTGCGGTTTTATAGTTATTTAATAATAAAAACTTCATAAAGCCTTCTGTACAATTCACTGTAACCAACACTGGCTCGTACAGTGATGTCACCAACAACTTCTTTTTAAAAGACCAGAACTTTTGTGTATTCATGTTAACCTTGAAAGCGGCATTCACCGAAGCCCTGAGAAACAAGGAGAAGTGTGATAGTTTATAGGACTGGGGCAGAGCGAGGCAAATAATGCACGTGAAAGAGTTCTGTACCTTTGGGAAGCTTACACAAATGTGTTATGTTTGTCTTAATTGCCACCCTGGCTTGGGCAGCCCCACAAGTGGTCAGAATATATTTGTGGATGCCAATGCACCATTTCCTAGGACACTCCCCAGGGAATGGCTATTTTTCCATGTGATTTAAAAAAAGATGCGATGCCTATTTACTAATTTAAACCAAACTGTGACTGCTACAAGGACCGGAATGTTCTCATCAGCAGCCCAGCACTTTCCCTCTGGAAACGTCCATCAGTAGATTATTTCGCCAGTCCAGGTTCAGAGCACCAGCGAGGTGGACAAAATGACAAAGTGTTCCTTAGCCTTGGGACCTGAGGAATTCTCTGTCACAGCCACGACCAACAGGAATGGAACTCTCCAAGTATTGGGGGCGGGGCTTCTTAGTCTCTCCTTCCTCCAGCTCAGCATTATGGAAGATTTAGGCTTCTTGTCAAAGTGTCTTCTCTGCGTAAAGTCAGTTCTGTACGTGGTGGGGTGATGATGATAATGTTGATGATACAGCAGTGTTGTCGTATTAGCAGGAGTTGTAGTTGTTGTTAACATTCCTTACACATTTCCTCCGGACCAGGCACTAGTCTGGTGCTTTGCCCGCATGATTTCAATCATCACAACCCTATACGGTAGGAACTCTGTTTGACAGATGATGATGCCAAGGCTCAGAGAGGTTGATAACTTGCCCTAGGTCACACAGGTAATCATAGCCCCCAGCCATCTCCTGCCCTTACCCCCTTCACTGCTACCTGTCACAGTGCTCTAAGTCTCCGACTGCCAAGACTCTTAAGTCCCTGGACACATGCTGCTCCCGTTATGGGGACTCAGAGGACCCAGAGTGGTGCGTGTCTACACAACACACACTTTCCACAGTTTACCACAACACACACCTTCCGTGGTTCAGGAGCCTGATCAGACTTAGCTGGGCCCTGTGCTCCGGGGCTCACCAGGCTACAGTCCAGGTGCTGGCTGGGGCTACAGTCCCAGGTCAGGTTCAGGTCCCTTTCCAAGCTCTCATAGCTATTGGCTGAATTCATTTCCTTTTAGCTGTGAAATCAAAGCAGCTTGGTTCTTCCAGGCCAGCAGGACAGTCTCTTTAAGATGCTTGCCTGATTAGGTTAGGCTCATCCAGGAAACTTCCCTTTTAATAATATACAGGCAACTGATTAAGGACTTTAATCACTTCTTCAAAATTTGTTCACCATCGCTTTATAATGTCACATAATCATACGAGTGATGTGCCATCATATTCCTGGGCCCCGCTCATGCCAAAGGGGAGAGGATGATAGAGGTCATGTGCACCAAGGGGGCAGAAATCACAGGGACCATCTTACAATTCTAGCTGTATGGGCTTGGGTAAGTTGCTTAACCTCTCTGTGCCGCTGTTACCTCCTCCATAACATAGGACTAATAATAGTACCCAAGAGTTTGTAGTGAAGATTAAACGATTTATTTATGGTTAATGCTTAAAACAATTCCTGGCAGATGGTGAGTACTCAGTTAATGTTAGCTGTTTAAAGATGATAATTCCAGCCCAGCCAGTGGGATCTAAGCTTAGACACACAATGCACCAACTGGCTGGAAAAGGAAATCTGAGAAGCCAGGCTGAAGGGGAAAGGAGAGGCAGGAGAATATCAATGAGCTTGGTAAATTGGCCATTCTAAAAGGACAGCTTCCATCCCACAGCGCAGAAATGGGCGAGGCAGATGGAAAGCTGTATCAGGTTACTACAGCAAATTGGATATAAGTGGGCACATGTGCCCGCATTTGAGTTCCTTTCCTTAAAACATCTCAAGGCAAAGAGTCAGGTCCTCGTATCTTCATAAAGCTTCGAAATGCCCTGTGTCAGGAATTGGAATCAAGATGGACACTCTGATAGGAAGCAATCCATGTGACTGGCTATTTGGGCAACTTTTGAAAGCATCGGCACCCCAGAATCTATCTAGGTCTGACCTAAAGGAAGGCTTTCTCCTGAAACAAGGTCCCTGCTGGTTCAGTTTAAAATTATAAGGGCCCCTGGTTATCCAGGTGAGACCCACGTGCAGGTGCACTGTGGCTGGAAGGAGACCTGCCTGCCTGGAAATTTGCTCCATGGCACGCATTTGGCTGGAGAGCATTAAGAATCGATTTGTTGTTCAGTCTGGTATGCTGTTAACTAAATGTGGGAAGACGCAGCGAGGTGAGTAAATGAAGCAAATTCACAGCGGCATGTGTATGAGCACCAGCTGACAGGCAGAGAGAGATGACGCATCTTCTATTTTTGGAAAAAGTCGCTTCATTGAAAATCCCTTGCAGTGGGGTCACACCTAGGGCAAGTCATCCAATCTTCTTTAAATCTCATATTTCGCATCTGATTAATTCACCTCCAGTCATTTTATTGACCGTGGTAGTGGACACTGTTGACGCTCCGTGCGGGTCCCCTGGGGTTTCTGGGTGCCCACCCGCCAGCTTGTACCTGCGGTTTCTAATGGTCGGACCTGGGACTTGCCTTGGAGGCTGCATTTGGCCTCCCGAAGTTGCTTCCTCTGCTGCACAGGGAAGGGCAGGAATCTAGGTGCTTACCGCTTCCTGGGCAGCCCTTAGCCTGCTCTGCACCTGGAGCAGAGACCACCTCAGAGGCACAGTCCTGCTCGCAGGCTCCCCATGGGATCAGGTTTAAGACCAGCATTAAAGCCTGAAGTTAACTCCTTGTTGGGCTTCTTCATTTGTCCATCCTACCTCTCAGGACCAGCTGTGTAATTTGCAGAGCCCCTTGTTAAAATGTTACGAAGAATCTTAAGATGGTGACAGCAGAGTACTGGTGACACCAAGCATAAGAGCCTTCTGATTGGTGGGCGTTGTGTGATGTCACTGGTCGCATACCCAGAAAGCCAGCTCCCCCACCCTGACTTGCCTGGAGCCACCCCCATATTAGGTCACTCGCACGTGAATTCTTGTCTTGACCTCTGTTCTGGATGGATTGATTCTAAAGTGAATATGGCACCCAGCTTTCCCTTGAGGATCCAAGGGAAGACAGATGAAGGCACTGATCACTATGTCACATGTCAGATCACGAGGCAAAGCCTGACCCTGGAGGTACCCGCAGCAAGCTGTGTGGGGGGCAAATGCTGCTCCGGGGTTCCGGGCTGCAGGTCCTTCTTCTGCCCTGGGAGCTTGGTGTGCATTCCAGCTGATGGACAGAAAGGGCTGGAGTTGATGGAGTGGAAGAGGGGATGGGAGATGACGGATGTCAGGAGGGGGGCACAGCACGAACAAAGGTGTGGAGGTGGGACTTCTGTTTGTTTAACAGGTGCCTGCTGTGTCCTCAGTGCAGAAGACTTGAATTTAAGACAACCAAGTCCCTGTCCCCAAGTGGGTCATAGAGATGCTTACAAGCAAGTCAGGTCAAGTTCTGTGCAAGGGAAGCCGAGCTGAAGTGGGTAGGAGGAAGTACTAGACATGAGAGAGGGAATCTTAGAAATTCAGATCGAAGAAAAGATTTCTTTAATTGTGGAATTTCAGAAACTGACCAGCTACTGGGGTTGATCTGGCCTGGGGAAGCCTGTGGAACCTGCCATGTAAGTGATTCCCTGGTCCTAGCCCATCAGTTTGTGCAGATGACATTGTTAAATCCCCTTCTAAGTTTGTTGGACTCTTGCTTGAAATGACCCCGGGTCCCTCAGTTGCCCTTCACCTGCATCCTGACCTGGGCTGGAGACAGTGCTCTGCAGAAGGTGCTCACTTTTTCTTACTCCTCTCCAGGGAGCCCACAAACAGGCTTCAGCTTCCCAGGAGCCTGAGGCAATGGTCCCCATAACCTCCCAATCCCCTCTCCGCTCCTGAAAGCAGGAAATGTAGGTGCTGGCCCTGGTTCTGCAGGGCCCGGGGCCACTTCGTCACGGACTGTCAGGCCGAGCCCATCCCTCAATGTTCACAGCATGCCTGGGGGGCGGGGTGGGTGGGGATGGCTCGTCCCTCGGGAATAAGTGCATGAATGCCATGGAGGCGCAGGCCTTGAGCAGGCAACAGGAGGAAGCTGACTTTCTTTTATGTCGGGTGGTCTTTCTAATGCTTGGAATATGTAGCTGCTCGTGAAGTTCAATGTGAGCGCAAACCGATCATGGCTCATAATTCTTCCTTGACAGATATCCCATTTGGGGCAATAAATCATGATTTCCTCGCTGTCTTTTTATTAAGCAATTGAAAGAAGACACATTATTCTATGAATATATATAATCAAATGATTTTTAATTACTTCGTGGTGTTGAAAGAGGGAAGAGAATGGGGAGTTCCACGTTTTCCTCTCTAGTACGTTAATTTGGGTTTTCTCTGGGGGTGGGGGTCGGCCTTCAACAGCATCCCTAAATGCGGTCTGCATGTCGGGCCTCTGTCTGCTTTGGGCCACAGCTCAGAGCCCTGTTCCCCAGGGAGGCTTCTTCCGGCCCTTCTGGCACTGCCACGCCACCCCCCCTGCCCCCCCAGCTGTTCCCTCTGCCCGTTGCATCTTCCATGGTCTCAGCTCCATATAACGAGGCTTCCTCGGGAAAGCTTAGGTTCCTTCATCATATGCTCTCGCCGTGTCCTTTGCTTTGCTTTTATAGCACTTCATTCAGTTCACGAATATTTATTGCGACCTACTCTGCTCTAGGCACTTCTGACATCAGTGAACAGAATGGGCACAAATCCCTGTCCTCATGGAGGTTGTATTCTAAATTTATTTAGTGTGTGATGATAAATAACTTCGGTAGCTAGTGTATTGACAGGTCTTTCCCTCCAGCCTGGAAGCTTCGTGAGACAGAGCCATATGGGTCTTGTCCTCCAGTCTCCAAAGTACTGCCAAGTGCCATAAATTTTTGGTGCCGGAGTTTCTCAGGGGTGAAAGGTAGCTTGTGATCTGATGGCTGCTCGACCCCGTAGATTCGCCGAGGTGACCGCATCTTCCTCTGAAATCGTTACCAGGATGCGAAATTAGCTTCTCAGGACTGGGCCCAGCCTATGAGAAGGAATGTGAGGAAAGAGACCAGCCACAGGTCTCCCAGAACCCGGGGGTCTCCTCTCGGAACCGGAGGGCGCTCATCATCCGTCCGCTGCGAGGCGCCCCACAAATCTCGCACGGCGTGCGTCCAAACCTCTGCTTGTGGATCTCCCCTCATTCCAGCTTCTGCCAAGAAGAGTCTCCCCTGTGTTTTGGGATTGGTTGGTTAATGTCTCTTCACTTCCTTTGTTTTGAGCCCGTGCCTGGCTGTCCTGCTGATTTGTCTAGATGAGGCATTCACCTCCCCAGAACCCCACACCCTCAGCTGAAAAATAGATCATCGCTCTCCTCAACGAGATGCATTTGCTCGGTTTCTCTTAGGGGGTTGTTCATTTGACCATTCATTCATTCATTCATTCATTGATTCATTCATAAAGTGAGGGAAGAAAGGAGGGAGGCGCAGAGCAGGCCGGGACTGGAGCGAGGCAAGCAAGGCTCCCGGTTTGCGGAATGTAAGGCAGCATGCCCTGTCGGAGCTGGTCGAGTGCAGGTCCTCAGTCCTGGCCCTGGAAGGGAGGGACGGAAGAAGGAGTGTGAAGGCCTTTCCCTCTGGAACAAAAAATGGGAGTGAGAACTCCCTGGTCTAAAGCCAACTCCTTCCCCCTTTTAAATTTCTTTGATCACAACAGCCTCTCACTAGGTGATAACTGATCTCCAGACCTGAACCCAGGGAAGCACCTGGAGGGGCCTCCACACTGCGTTCCTGATCTCCCCACCACGTCTGTACGTTGTACCTGTCAAAGCCCATGAAAGACCATCGGAGAGGGGAGAGAGGGTCCGAGTCTCCCCGTTTTCAGGAATAAAAAGAACGCCTTTCCCCTTAAATGATCATTTAAAGGCCCTTTCCATTGCAGATGCTACCTGGTCATCTGGTAGCACGTATCCAAAGCCTCCTAACCTTTTAATGCATGCCCAGCCTCTTAAAAGGACCATAATTGTCACCATCTTACAGGCCATCATCTTACCACAGGGGGCTCGGGAAGAGAATTCAGGAGGCAAACATCAGCACAAACACCTGGCTGATCCAATTCAGCTGGTTAATGTCTGCGAACAAGACGAGAAATGACTGTGCCGATGGCCCCGCAGCTTCCAGACGTGCGGCGGATTGACGCAGCCCTGGGATGCGTCTGTGGCCGCATCTGCTGCCGCAGCTCTCAGCTGCGTCTTCTAAACGCTCGTTTCCCACTTCTGATGGGGGAGGAGTTCATCGCCAGTGCTGGTTTCCTCTGAATTAGGGAGCCCGCAGGTTGCAGATGGTGGTGTGGGGGTGGGGGGGGGCGATGGCATGGTGATCACTCAGCAGGGAAGCAGCTGCCAGGGAAGGGATCGTCCTCTTTTGCTGAACAGCTCCCAGGCCAACATGTGACTCGGCCTGAATGAACATTATTCTCATTCAGTGCCCTGTGGTTTTCATTCTGGGCAGGATGGGCTGCATCTATTACAATTTAATTATAATGATGATGATGATAATTTAATAGAGCTAATGCTTACTGTGTGTTATGTACTAAGAGCTTTTTACATCAGCTTCTACTGTGGATGGTAATCAGGATCACCCCATTGTACAGACGGGGCCACCGAGGTCTGGGGAGCTTGGCTGTGAGGCAGGAGGGCATTGGTGGAGTCAGGATCCCCATCCGGGTGTTTGGCCACCCCATGTCCCCATGTCTGTGTTCAGTGTTTGCAGGGAGCCTGCCCCACTTTTTCACCCAATTCTACCATCTTTTACTTGGCCAGACTGCGTCACTCTCTGACTTGAAGAAACATCACAGGCCACCCCTCACTTTGCAGAGGAGGCCAGTGGAGGGCTGGAGAGAGATGGCCGAACCAGGGAAATATCCCCGGTCTTAACCCTGCGCAAATTCTGTGCTGCTGTTTTCCACGTTGACAGCCTGGGACACTCTTCTAAATGCCAGTGGCCTTTAGGGATGCTCTGGTACCCTCCACCTCTGTGACACCCTTCAGGGCCACCTTCTTTCCTCATCCGACACTTGGGCTTTGCACCATTTATTTGTTTAGTGGCATTTGTGTAGCATTTAAGAGCTTGGATGTGAATCTTTGCTATACCACTTAGCAGCTGTGTCACCTTGGGTAAGTCACTTAACCTCTCTGTGCCTCAGTTCTTCATCTGTCAAATGATGATATTAGCAGTGGGTGTGGAGAGAGGGCCCACCATATGTCCTCACGTGAACTACTGCCCTTCCTATCAGAGGTGGGGTGGGAAAGGGTGGTCAGCACCCAACTCTTGCTTGAATTGCCTGCACCCACCACGGTCATGGTAAAGGGGATTCTTGGGGCTGGGGTAACGCAGAAAACAAGCTTACGTAGCTGCTAGGAATCCCCTTCCATTGGCCTGCTCACCTGCGGAGGAAGAGCTGTGGGACATTGGTCTCCAGTCCCTCTTTCCTGTGTCCCTGTGGTGGAAATCTGCAGTGAACCCGTGAGGGAGGAGTTTCTGCTTCCGGATGGGCCCAGGGCCTGCCGTTCCTTCCAGCGTCTCTAACTTTATTTTCTTTAGTTTTCAGCTCCACTCTCCCCCTCTCTAAAACCAGAAAGGCCCCGGCAGTCTTCAAAGAGTTTAACAAATCTCAAATGCCAGCGACAGGCTCACATCCAGAGAGCTGTGTACTCGCCTTTCTCCTGGCACTCCAGCTGAGAACGTCTTTTCTGGAAATGTCAGTCTGGGAGTGGGAAGCTCGGAAATGGCACTGTAAAGTGCATTTCCTGGTCCCGTTGCTCCGCATGCACCTTCTTGGCGAGGCAGCTTTCAGGGACCGGGCTTCTCAGAGTGGCCTCTGGCTGCCCGTGGCCTCTGCTTGCAGTTGAGGCCATCCTGGAGCCAGCGGGGCATGTGGCAGTGACTTCCGATTCCTGGGCTTTGAAGTACCCGTCTGGAGTCACATGTTTTATATTGCTATTTTTGGAACCAGATGATATGGTTTGGACTACAATAGGGTACACTTGTATATTACAGGTGGGAGATTAGTAGGACAAAATATTCCCCCACAGGTGGTCACAGCACGAAATTTGTACATGAGACTGTTCACAGCTTGATTCGTAAAGGCTCTAAATTGGACACAACCCAAATGTCCACAAACTTGTGGGTGGATACGTAGGAGGCCGTATACCTATACAATGGAGTCCTTCACTTTTAGCGATTCGTGTTACTGCAGGTATCAGTAGGTGGAATGAATTGTTTTAATTTGCAGTTCCCCAGTGACGTGAGGTTGACCATCTCTTTGTACGTTTATTTGCTATCTCATATCTGGTGGTCATTAATGTAATTGACATTTACTGAAACTAGTCAAACCGTACAACTTAAAATGGGTAAAATTTATTGTACGTAAATTAGACTTCAGTAAATTGGTAAAGTGAATTTTAAATGAGAAAGGAAAAGTGGGCGAAGGCCACACCACGCCAGTTCGGGGGAGAATACAAATGCCAATGGAAAGGTGAAGGCACCCAACCTCACTAATAATTTTTTAAAGGGGAAGTTACACAATGAATCTGGACACAGACCTTAGGCCTTTCGTGAAAATTAACTAGACAAGGGAACAGGGACCTAAATGCTAAATGCAAAACTATAGAAGGTAGCTCCTAGAAGATGACAATGGGGAAATTCAGGCTGACCTTGGTTTTGTGACGACTGTTTAGACACAACATCAAAAGCATGATCCAGGAAAGGAAAAACTTAGCATTTTCTGCTGCTCAAAAGACACGGTTGAGAGAATGAAGAGACAAGCCCCAGACGGGAAGAAAATGTTTCCAAAACACAGCTCTCATAAGGGACTGCTATGCAGAATTTACTGGGAACTCTTAAAACGCGACACTAAGAATACAATCCAACTTACAGGGAGCTGAAGACCCTGACAGACACCTCGCCAGGGAAGATATGGAGAGAGCAAAGACATCTACGAAAAGATGCTCAGCATCCTGTCATATTAGGGAACTGCGAATTAAAACAGTTTATTCCATGGATACCTATTAGGATAGCCAACATCCAAAACACTGACAATCAATACTGGTGAGGCGCCCAGGGAGGTGGGACCCACGGGTGGCAGTGGGCACCGCAGTTGTCTTTATTTTGGCCTCTTCTGAGTGCGTTGTCTGTCTGCCTGAGCTTGGGAGGTGGGTGCATCCCCGACCCCCGCTTCCCCCCACCCCCACGAGACCTAGCCTCCAAGGGCCCGCAGCCCTCCTCACCATCCTCCGCGTGGCTCTGCTGAGGACTAATCCCTTTGCCCCTTAGGTGAGCCAAGACAAGATTAGAGCTTTAGTAAAAGGAAATTAAACTAGGAAATGAAAGGATAAACAAACCCCAAAGGAGGAAAAAACAACAGCAGCAAGCCAATGAGTTTACAGAGCAGGTTCCTTATCCTAAAGGAGTGAACACCTACCCACAAACGGGCAGGCTGCGCTCACCCTCTGGTCTTCCTCGCCCTCGCCAGCGCTGCCGGCCGGCCACGGTCAAGGTAAGGTGGTTGTCTCGGGGCCTGGATGGCGGGGCTGTGCTCTCCAGCACCGAGCTCCCGCCAGGCCCTCCTCTGGCCCTTGTCCAAGTCTCACGTGCAGAAAGCTGCCGGCTCAGCCAGGGCTCCCTGGGGCATAGACCCGGGGGGTGGTTTGCACAGCCTCTAACCCCGACAGCAGGGGTGAGCCCTGTCGTACTGCCCGGCATCACGCGTTGCCAGGCCCCTGGTGGCCCGCTGCACCCCTCTCCTTATCCTCACTTCTGTGCTTCTGCCCAAGGTCATTCTTCTGTCTCCCCACTGCCCCAAGCTTCGACGGTTGTTGCCTGGGCTCTTTCCTGCCGGCAGTGCTCTGCCCCTCGCTTTCTCTTTTCTCGGCCAACTCCCACTTTTTCTTGAGACCTTGTCTTTAACGGAGCTTTTTCAGGGAAGCTCTTTCTGACCTCCTTCAACTAGGTTTCCCATGGTCCCTTGAAGCTTTTCTCTGTTGCACTCCTCCTAGGGGTAGTCATTTCCTTAATGCCTGTCTCTTCTGCCAAGCTCCGAGAACAGTGGAGGCCAGGACCGGGTGTGTCCAGCTCAGCGCTGAGCCCCCAGAGCCTCAGGTTGATGCAGACACTGGCCCGCAGTGTCCGCGTCATTATGGATGAAATAAGGCATTCACACGGACTGCCGAGTCTGGTGGAGGAAAAAGGACAACAGCGTGGCTTTTTTCTCAAGGGGAGCAAAAGCCCGCGGCCTCTGCCATGACAGGCCTTTATTGGGTTTCTCCCCACATCACATCATGGTCCTCATTTACTATGCGCAGGTTCACTTTAGGGGGTTACCTTTTACAGACAACAAAGAGCCAATGCTGCTAATGACATCACAGAAGAAGGATATTTGCAAATGAAAAAGGGAAAAGTAGTCAAACCGGTTACACTCATCCTAGGAAGGTTTAGCATGGATTTTAGGAAGTTACAATAAGCACTTGCTGTCTCAATTCAGGGTGAGGGAGTTTAGCAAAAGCAAGACTCAAAGCGGCCTAGGTACAATGCAGGCCTGATTCCCCATGGGAGAACCCCTCCATGGGCGTGGGTCCTGTGCATCTCCGAGTGGGAGCTGGGCCCACGCCACGCAGAATGGTCTCCTACATCAGGTGCCTGGCACATACTGTTTCTCCATTCACTCTTTCACGTATTCAGTCCTCAACAAATATTTTTTTGAGTGCCTACTGTATGCTAGGTACTGCGCGAGGCACAAAGGATTCCACAGTGAACAAAGCCAAGAGCGTGCTGTCAGAGAGCTGGCAGGCCAGCCACCCGTTCTGTGTTTGCCGAAGGAGTGACCGACAATAAGGAGGTGACCATTCATTCTCCCTGAGACATTTCTAACACTAAGAGCTGCCCACTGATGCATGGGCTCCCTCACGTGGAGGTGAGCTCCCCGTCGCAGGTAGTACTCAAGAAGAGCCTGGGTGACCCATTGTCATGGTGCTGCGAGGGGAGCCTCCTGAAGGTCCCTTTCACCTCCAGAGTTCTTGGACTCTGAAGGACGCCAGGCGCGGCTGCTGTTGAGTGGCTGTCAAGCCACAGCCAGGCTAGGCCTGTGGGGAGGAAGCAAGGTGAGGTCAGGAAGGGCCCAGGGCAGCCTGTAAGACACACGCTGTCTTCGTGGGCCCCCGTTGAAGTCAACAGGCTCCTCTTTTAAAGCGTTCTCAATGGAATTTACTGGGGTGACGCTGGTTAATAAAATTACATAGGTTTCAGGTGTACAGTTCTATGATACATTGTTTCAACGGGCTCCTCTTGAAAGTTGGAGCCAAACAGGTCCACTTTATGTTAAATAAATTTTCATTTTTTTTAATATACCAGAAACACTAGTTTTTAAAGGACACTTTTTCCAGATTATACAAAGCAATCATTTTGGAAAACACAGGAAGACTTAAATAAATTGGAAAGATTTTCATTCCTCTACCCAGAGGTAATCATTACGAACATTTAAATTTATATTCTTCCAGTCTTTTTTGATGAACATATAGAAATACGTATGTTTTTAAAAAATGGGATCCTATCTTGTATCTTATTCTTTTCACATAATAGACTGTGAGTGCTTTTTACTTCTTTAAATATTATTCCAAAATAAGATGCGTCTCTACTGTATGACGTGTGCATTTACACGCTGTCTGTTGTTGTGACAAATTGCCCGACGACGTACCACCATTAGTTCTCACGCTGCCTGTGGGTGAGGAGCTGGAGAGCGGCTTGGCCGGGCAGTTCTGCTTCGGGGTCTCCGGTTCGGGCTGCGTCACCCGAAGGCTGGACTGGCACTGGGGGAGCCGCCTCCAAGGTGGCTCATGGGCGCGGCTGGCAAGGGGCACTCCTGCACTCGGCCTTTCCACTGGACGGACTGCTGAGTGTCCACACAATGTCGCGTCTGGGTCCCTCAGACTGAACGGTCCCAGAGAAAGTGGGAGTGAGAGCGAACCAGGCAGAAGCCATGTCTTCTCTATGACCTAGCCTCAGAGGCCACACACTGTCACTTGGGCAGTATTCTGTCACTCGGGTTAGCCTTAGGGTGACGGGACGTGAATACCAGGAAGGAGGATCATTTGGAGAGGCCGTCGTGGCTGGCTGCTGGGCAGTCCTGCATTTGTAACCCCCACGTAACCCATCCCCTGCTGATGAGCATCTCGGTTGTTTCCAGTGGTTTGCTGGTGTATGGAACGTCCATTCCCGAAAGGCTCAGGCATCTGCACGTGCCTGGTCTGTATGTCGTTTCACTTAGTCCAGCCGAGGTTTCAAAGTTACAACCTAGGAGCAAAGTCATGTGGGGCCATATGCTACGCTGGGACGCCCCCATTTAGACCACCCCCTTTAAGCATCATTATGATGAGCCCCTGAGGGGATCCCACAGTGATTCAGTGGGTTAGCAGGGTCCGGCAGGAAACAGAACGCAACTCAGAAGCTCTAATGAAGAAACCACGGACACAGATTTGAGCAGGAATGAGGAAACCAAGAAGTTTGGAGGCACCTGAGACTGAAAGAGGCCATGAATTGCTGCCCTGAGGCCAGAGGGGTGGGGCCCCCCCAACTGCTGGAACTTCAGTGAAAGCAGGGACTGTCCCATGATCTCCTCTGCGCACCCTGCCCTCTCTGTTCCCCTCTCCCCCTCCTCTGTGCACCCTGCCCTCTCTGTTCCCCTCTCCCCTCCTCTGTGCACCCTGCCCTCTCTGTTCCCCTCTCCCCTCCTCTGTGCACCCTGCCCTCTCTGTTCCCCTCTCCCCTCCTCTGTGCACCCTGCCCTCTCTGTTCCCCTCTCCCCTCCTCTGTGCACCCTGCCCTCTCTGTTCCCCTCTCCCCTCCTCTGTGCACCCTGCCCTCTCTGTTCCCCTCTCCCCCTCCTCTGTGCACCCTGCCCTCTCTGTTCCCCTCTCCCCTCCTCTGTGCACCCTGCCCTCTCTGTTCCCCTCTCCCCTCCTCTGTGCACCCTGCCCTCTCTGTTCCCCTCTCCCCTCCTCTGTGCACCCTGCCCTCTCTGTTCCCCTCTCCCCTCCTCTGTGCACCCTGCCCTCTCTGTTCCCCTCTCCCCTCCTCTGTGCACCCTGCCCTCTCTGTTCCCCTCTCCCCTCCTCTGTGCACCCTGCCCTCTCTGTTCCCCTCTCCCCTCCTCTGTGCACCCTGCCCTCTCTGCTCCCCTCTCCCCCTCCTCTGTGCACCCTGCCCTCTCTGTTCCCCTCTCCCCCTCCTCTGTGCACCCTGCTCTCTGCTCCCCTCTCCCCCTCCTCTGTGCACCCTGCCCTCTCTGTTCCCCTCTCCCCCTCCTCTGTGCACTCTGCTGTCCGTTTTTCTCTCTCCCTCTCCCTCCCTCTCTGCTGGTTCCTCCCCTTGGCCGGCTGAGACAGAGGTCAGGCAGTAGCTGCACGAAGCCCATTTAGCATAGCCTATGGGGTCAGCCTACCGAGGAAGGGAGAACCATAGAGAATGGATGAATGGATGAAAAGAAGAGGCGGTGGAGACCAATCAGCCTATTATCAGTCAGTGTTTATGGAATATCATTAGGGCACAGAACAATGCATTACAATAGAGGTAACCAACCCCTGCCGTGTGGTAGATGTGGGGTAATTTTATTATTAATAATAATCCAAACAGCACTTTGGCTGTAATGTGTTAAGTATTTTCCATGTACAGGGCAATGTATTACATTATAGGGCATTTCACACATACTCTTTCCAATCTTTATAGCCAATCTGTTAGGCACATGTTGTTATGAGGCTCTTTGGGGCAAGGGAAAATGGTTTGGGAAGGTTCAAGATCCTGCCTGAGGTTACAGAATGAGTAGCGGAGCTAGGCTGGAACCCGGTCTGCTTTATTCCGAACTCCAAGTGCTTTGGTCTTGACGCCGTCTAGGGCAGCCTTAGGGGGTGGACCGACAGGATTTCTGCAAGAACCTTCAATAGCTTCTTCTACAATGGAGCAATTAAAAAAAAATAAGATCTTTAACACACCAACTCATCTGGACAGTTGCCCAGGAGTTAGAGTATCATCTGTTTGTCAAATTACGGGTTTTGTGCCAGTGCATACAAAGCAGACAAGAAGGAAAAATAAAAGATTCCCCTTAGAGTAGTGGGGCGAGGAACTCAGCGCTTGGAGCGGCGAGCTGACGCAACGGAGGTCACCTTCGAGCTCTCAGCAAATTGTCATTCAGGGGCTGCTGCCGGTGGACGAGGCATGCTGGCATCCTCTGAAAACAGTGTCCTGGCAGCCCCCGGGCACCCAGGAGGCACTCTGTCAATCACCAAGTTCTAGAAGGAAAGTTTCCCCCACTGCAGACGGATGGCTGTGAGGAGGGTTAGAGGGAATCGGGGTGGGGAGGGAGAGGGACATGCTACGTAATGGCATTACTTCGCACTCAGCATTTTGCAATAATGGAAATGACCTGCTCCGTCTTCAGTGCTGGACATGTGCCCAAAAAAATGTCGGAACTTCCTTTTTTGTTTTTCATTTACACCCTACAGGTGCTTCTGGCAAGGCAGGCGTGGTCGTGATGACAGGATGCTGTGGGGGTCACCTAGGTGGAGGAGGGGCTGGAGTTGTTGGGAGGACTGGTCAAGGATTTCTAGAGCTGCAGCCAGTGTGGGTTTGGGAGATCCGTGTTTCTCTTCTGGGTAGAGAATCTTCTATTTACACGGCAAATTCTCAGTGCCAGGATTGAAATGCCTAATCAACCCTGGGGTCCTCAGACACTGGCCAAGTTAATCTCATTAGCTGGAAGCCCACGGGTCTCTGGAAGGGCCACCTGAACATCTGGTTATTCACTAGGGCTTGGTGAACTTGGACCCAGGGCCCTGCACACAGTAGGCACTTTCTCGGGCAGCATGGCTGAGAGCCTGGCCAGCGTGGGGGCCTAAGGAGCCACACGGCTCGGGTTTTACAGCCCGTCCTCTGTCATCATGAACAAGTCATCGTGATAACAGCCCTCCCTCTTGGGGCTGTCTGAAGGGCTCGATGATTTAGCCCTTGTGAAGAGCTTAGCACATAGTGTCCATTGGCCCTTATTATTATTATTTCTCCTAAGTTTTAGCCCCATTTCCAAATAGCTAAGGTGGCCTTTTACACCTGGGTTCTTTTCACGTCCCCCTGTCTGGTGGCCCAGTTGCCAGTCCCTGTCCTGGTTCAAAGCCACCCAACATAACACCGTCAGGTTAATTTACAAATTAATCTAAAGCTTTGTGCTCATTGCTTATTTGCATTAAAAAAAATTAATACCAGATGCAAGAGCCCTGATTTGCGATCTGGCGCCCGTTCGTGTGGACGCGGTCTGTGCGTTCGCACCGAAAAGGTTTCATGTGAGCCAAGAATGTGACACCCTGGTGCGTTCGTTTTGAAATGGAGGATGTTTGGATGCATGTAACTTAATCAATGTTGACTGAACAGCTACTCTGTTCAGGGCACTGGGCTGCGCATCACTTTACACCCCCCACCCCCACCAGTGTGTTTGAGAAGAAAACCACTCCAAAGTATTAACTTGGAACCCCAGGCGAAAGAGAAGGGTTCCGGTTTGGGGTCAGGGTCGGGGAGAAGCCCGGCGGCCCCCGCCCCACCCACCCCAGCCTTTCACCCTCGGGCCAGCCCTGTGTGGGCCTCCCAGCCTAGGCCCTTCCCTGCTCACTGCGTCTTTGGGCTGGTAGAGAACTGACCAGACGTGACTGGCTCCAGACCATTCTGGGAGGTTTCGATGAAATGGAACCAGAGCCGGTGACTCCACACCCTTATTTCTTTTCCCGAGTCTCTTACTGCTCTTTGCTCCGAATTCAACAAGTAACTTGTTCTTTCCACTGCCCTCTTGATTCCTCCCGTCCCAGCTCTTGGTGATGCGACCTGTTTTTTTATGCAGGGATCTTGCTTCCAGAGGCTCTGGGTAGGTGACCTCACTCTCCCTTCATCTCATACAAAGTTAATGTTGCCTCCCCTCCCCTCGCTTCCCCTCCCCTTCCTTCCCCTCTCTCTCTGCAGGAGCCAGACCACTGAATCCTAGATTTGTTGATTAGGTAACGTTAGACGAGGAAGGTAATGTTCCTGAGCCTCAGTTTCTCTGTCTGTACAGTGGGTATAAGTAGACCCACTTGGCCAGGCTGTGAGGTGTGAAGGAGTTGTGACTATACCCAACCCAGTCTCCAGTCCACATCAGGTCTCCTCCTTCCCACCCGCCCCAACCCTTAGAGCACAGGAGGCAAACACAAGGCCCGCAGGCCGAATCCAGCCCTCCACCTTGTGTTATCTGGCCCAGCGCCTTGTTTCTACCTGGCGGCAGCGCTGAGCTCCTTGCCCCTAGCTAAGGAGTAGCTACATTTAAGCAGTCTTCAAATTACATTCGGCCTTTCGAAGGCAACCACGAGGCTGATGTGGCCCCCCCGTGAAAATGAGTTTGACAGCCCTGTCTTAGAGAGTTTGAAAAATGGAGAAATAGTTCAGTGTTTCTTAACAGTCATTTACATATTTGGTGCGCTCAGACTTGCAGTTCGATTCAGAGAAGAGCCACCAAATAAACTAAAAAAGGCAAGGACAGTGACTGTCGGCAGCAGGATAATCGATCGGGTACACAGAGGAAAGCAGCCCCCCGGGGAGCTGTGTTCGTCCACCCCACGGCAGCAGCGGGCTGCGGGCTCCCTCGTCCCTCGTGTTAGCAAGGCCCGGAAGGTACAGGACGAGGTCAAGTGTGGTGAGGGCATCCGCGTGGCCACAGGGGGAGAGGGTTCCAGCTGGCCGGCACACGATCGCTGGTGCGTGTCCTCCTGCCGGGTTGCCTCTGGAGAACAGACTGTGCATTTGGGTGAATTTAGAAAATGTTCTACATCTGCTGTGCTTATTGCTAGCTCGCCCGGTTCTGGTGGGGTGACTCAAATTCCTAAGGCCCGAGGCGGAGGACAGCATGTAGAATCCCAGTCTGGGAGAACCACACCCTCTCTCCCTCTTGGAAGCCCCAGCGTAGCTTCCAGGTAGACGTGAGACCGAGAATTGATGGGTCTTGGTTTTGACCCTGAGCTGTGTGTCCTGGCGCCTGAAACAGGTCCAAGGCATCAGGGGGCTACTGTCCCGCTCCAGCCATGCTCCCCGCCCACCCCACACAGGTCACCGCTCTGCCCTGGGCCTGATGACGCCTCTTTCTGTCTAGGGAGGTGTTCATGCTTTTAAAAATATTGTGGTAAAACACGCATAACAAAATCTACCACCTTACCCCTCTCTGAGCGTACAGTTCAGGAGTGTTAAAAAGCACGTTTTTGGGTTGTTGTGCAACAGATCTCCAGCCCTTCGTCGCTCGCACGATGGGAGCTCTGTGCCCACGGAGCAGCTCTCCCCATGACCCCTCGGCGCCGCCCCTGCAGCCTCTGCGCCGCTCCCTCTCCCTGTGAGTCCGACTGCTCCAGTCCCGCATGTAAGTGGGGTCGTAGGTGGATTATTTCACTCAGACGGATGTCCTCGAGGTTCACCCATGTCGTAGCATGTGACAGGACTTCCTTCCTTTGTAAGGCCGAATAATATTCCAGCGGACGTACACGCCATGTTTTCTTTATCCATTCACCCATCGGTGGGTATTGGGTTGCTTCCACCTGCATTGACCCTTTTAAACAAGCATTTACTGAGCACCTGTCGCAGGGGGGGGACCCTGTCAGCTGCCACCCCAGCACCCACTTCTCCCTGCGCCAAAATGTGCGTGTTTATCGAGTTCCTACCGTGTGCCGGGTCCCGGTCTGAGGTCTGCGTTCATGTCATCATTTTATGTGATTTCATTTAATCAGATCAGCAACCCTACGAAGGGGGTGCTACCGTTGTCTCCAGCGAGGAGGGACTCAGAGAGATGGAGTGACCTGCCTGAGATCATGAAGCAGGCGGGGGCAGAAGCAGGTTAGAACCGAGCAGTCTGGCTCCGGGCTTGTGAGTGCTCAGCAGCAGGTGCGTAGTCGGACTGTAAAGTCAGGTCCACGCACGGAGGAGTGTCCTGAAAAAGCTTCCCAGGCAATTCCCCTGCATAGCCTTGATGAAGGACACCCAGACCTTTGTCCCACCACTGTTCCCCAATACGAGCTGCAGGGACCAGCTGAGAAACCTCAGGAAGGGGCTCTATTTACATCTCACTGCCCCTTGCATCTGCAGGGGGCGAAGATCCCGATCCTAGGGCAGTTGAATGCCCCCACTCCAACCCTCCCCCCCCCCAGGCCAGAGCAAATCTTGGATGTTCAGGTAGACCCAGTTGGCAGAATGGAAGTGGGGTACTGTGTGAGGCCAGGGAGCGCCAGTCTGCTGGGCACCCTCTATGGCCTCTTGCTGTCTTCATATGATAAGGTGAGGGTGCCAGGTTGACAACATTCAATTCTCATGTGTTTATTGAGCATCTAACCTGTGTTAGGTGCTGGGGATGCATAGGTGATCACAAGGCCCCGACTTCATAGGGGGAGCTTTCTGAAGACAGTGGCCAGGGATGTAAGGGAACCTGGGGAGCGCCCTGGCTGCCCGTGGTCACTGGAGTTTGGGACAAATATCCCCCAGCGTTCAGAATCCTACCAGCTTATCCTAGCCCTTGGTGGAACCCAGAGACTTTTCCATCATCTTCTCCCCGCAGAATTTTCTGAAACAGTCTCAGGGCCGGCATGTGAGAGAAGCTGCTTGGTTGTCATAACAGCATGGTGATACAATCGAGAGAAAGATGCCCACGGACTCGGTGGGAAATAACCAAGGGCGCAGAAACGCGGAAACGTCCAGAGAGGGTTGTAAGGTGGAAGATAACACAGCGCACTCCGGGCAGGGGGCATCCTCCAGGGTCCCGCCTTCCCTGTGGGGATGGCACCCTGCACAGTGAGAGCGCGGAGGAGGGGTCCCCCTGGTGGGGAAGCTGCCTTCGCTACTGCTCTGGGGTTTTAAACCTGCTGCGCACCCCCTGCCACCAGTCTGAGGCTCTGGAGTCTTTGGCTAGTTCACTCGGGGAGTAAGGGGCTAAAGCCGGATGATGCAGCGTCACCTCCGAGAGATGCCAGGGAGCAGGGAAAAGCCTGCAGCCCCGCGGCTCTTGCTTTCCAGGCATCTCCACCGCCAGCTTCCCCCAAAGCATGGACCTCAGCATCAGGGCACCAGTCTCTCCACCCCCAACACGGAGGTGATAGCATCTGCCCTGAACGGACCCAGTGAGATAGATGCGAGGCCCTCGGTTGTGTCTGGCAAACAAGGAACGTGCCGTGAGCTCTGATTTTTCTCATCCGTGGGCTGCTGGCCTGCGTGTTTTGGGTCTCTCCCAGTCTTATCCCTTCATGAAATACTGGGAAGTGCTCAGAAATCGGGGTTGGGGGCCACATCCATGCCCAGTAATCGTGGGTGGCCATGGCAGGGGGCTTGGGGACTGGACGGGAAGGTTTCCTCATGCCCTGCTTTTGGTGGTGGACGGACCAGCGACTCTGTGGAGCTCAGAGCAGGCCTCCGTCTGTGCAGGACAGCTGCCCCTGACCTTGGAGGTGGAGCTGCGGGCAGGTGTCTCCCGCTTCACGGCATTCCTTTTCATTCTTTCCTGATTGACTTCAGAGATGCCCGTGTGGAGGCAGCTCCAGCCTGTAGCCTCAGCAGGACGGTGAGGGCGGGTCCCTTCTCTCTTCTCTCTTCCCTTAAGATCTGTCAGGCCTTTGCCCAGAAACCGCAGGCTGGGGGGTAAAGGGCTGAGCCTGAGGCGGGAGAGAAGGGACAACTGTCTTCGTGTTTGTGACTCATCACGATGTGTACGTGGGGAGTGCGGGCTCGTTGGACAGACAAACAGTAAATAAGGACTTGACCTTCCTTCTTCCTCCGCTGTCTCCCCCTGCCCCCCAACAAACCCCCTGTGGTTGTGAAGATGGGGGGGCGGGTGCGTTCCTCTGTCTCACTGGCGGGGCAGCGTTCCAGGGCCCCGTGAGCAGAGCTGGCAGGGGCCCCTTGCGCGTCGGCTGGACCACTTGTAGTTCGCCTTTGCTGACCCCTGCAGAGGTGCCCAGCCCAAGGCCCTGCCTCTGGCTCACACTCCGGAAGTTTCAGTGTTTCATGGAATTCGTTGTAAAAGGATGACATTCTAGGAAAGACCTTCAGACCTTGCCTGATCAAATTTCATCTTTTTTTTTTTTTTTAATTGATGAAGAAAGGAAGTAACTGGGGCTCCGGGACATCGAGTTACTCAAGGCCACAGAGCCCGTGTGAAGCCCGTGGAGCCCAGCCTCAGCGTCGGGTCTCCGGGCTGTTCTTCCAGTTACGTAACAACCCCGTGGACTCGGGTTCCCTGTTGTAGTTGCAGGCAGCAGCTAACCTTCACAGTGCGCAGGTCTCTCTCATCTTTGTGCAAGAGACAGAGAGGATAGGCTTCCCCCCCTTCCCCTGAAATGGCCACTCGCCCACCTGTTAAGTTCCCGGCAGTGTTCTGCATTTTACAATGGAAGAGGAGCTGCGTGTCGCTAATTCTCCCCGCTGAAGCCGTGACTGATGATGAGGCTAAGAAGCTGCTCAGGGAGAAGGGCGTGAGGACTTTCAGGAACCCGCCTCCCACGCGGCAGTTCTCAGGAATGGAGGACTGGTCCCTGGGAGTCGCGGCACCTTCTTCCTTCCGTGGCAGATGAGAAGAACCCCTCAGCATCATGGGCAGGTCCAGCCCTGCTCCGGGGTTCTGCCTGTGAGCCGCGTGTGAGAAATAACGCACCTTCGCATTTCACAGCTTGGAAAATTAGCAATCATTGTCTCAAATTGCTGGGATTTGGGAAGGAAGAAAAAAATGTAAAATTCCAAGCGCCTCGTGTGCGTGAGTAAACAGGTCATCGTGGCCCTCGGAGCGGAGGCTTCTGCTGCACCTTAGGTCGCTGCCGCTCAGGACTCGGGCGGCCGCCCGTGAACTTTGGAGGGTCCGAGGGCTCCGGCGTAACGTGTGGGGAACACGCAGAGGGAGAGCTCTGCTCAATGAGCCACTGTGTCCGTCTTGGCGCAGGCTCCTGGAGCGTGGTGTCCCAGAGAGCCTGGGCCCAAATAAAGACACGCTTTCTTTCCCTTTCAGTTGACAGAGGGGGGTTTTGGAGGTAGCAGGGGAAACAGAGCGAGCAGTGTTCAGGGACGCAGCCCACCTTCCTGGGTAGTTTTCCACTGCGACAGACCTGCCCCGGCAGGCGGGCCCTGGGGACGGAGGCTTTTCCAGGCGCGCCGTGTGGACGGGGCCGGGCTCACCTGCAGGCCCTTCGGCATGGCTCCGTCTGCAGCGTCCCTGGGTCCACGGGGCGAGGAAGATGTGTGTCTCCCCGGGTGTGTTCGTTTCCTCCGGCTGCCGCAACAAAGTGCCACACTCTGGGTGGCTTAAACAGCAGGAATTCATTGTCTCTGACCTGGAGGCCAGGAGCCCGAAATCCAGGTGTGGGCAGGGGCGGGTCCGGCCTCTGTCCTTGGCGTGTAGAGGTCACCTTCATGTTCATGTGGCGTTCTCCCTCCACAGCGGTCTGGGTCCAGATTTCCCCTTCTTGGGTGCACACCGGCCACCTTGGATCAGGACCCACCCCTGTGACCTCATCCTAATTGGATGACGTCTGTAAAGTCCCTGTCTCCAAATACGGTCAGATTTTGAGGTCCTGGGATTTAGGGCTCCAGTATTCGAATTTGGGGAGGGAAGGAACACATTGCAGCCCACAACAGTGTGTACTTTACATTCCATCCGGTTTATCTGGAGATGGGGAAGCAGCTGGGGGGCCATGGCTCTGCCCCCTCATGGTGCATGGCTGACTGGCCCCTCTCTCTGCCTTCCGGTCCCACCGTCCTTCCTCCTCACACACCAGACGGAGAACCCCATAGCGTCCGACCCTGTTTATACCACAGTAATTAGAGCTACTCTGTATTGGTTTCTCCGTAGGTACCAAGCAAGGTACTGTGCACTTTGTGTTGCTCATATAATCCTCGCTATGACCCTTGGCGCAGGCTCTGTTATTCCTGTTGCACAGACAAGGGAGCCAAGGCACAGGAAGGCTAAGTAACTTGCCCAAGGTCACACAGCTACTAAATGGTGGAGTCAGGATTTGAACCCAGGCCATATGGTTGCAAAAGGTACATTATAAACCACTTCTGTTTTATGTAATATACTCACTATTCAGCATGAACCCCTTCATAGCTTCCGTGCTCAAAAATTGGGATGATACAGTGGGTAAGGCCACAGGTTCTGGGTACCACATCTGTGCGCCGTTGTTCATCAGCTGTGTGACTTTGGGCGAGAACAGAACCTCCCTGTGCCTCACTTTTCTCTTCTGTAAAGCGAGGGTGATGTTCTCTTAGGGTTGTTTCGGGAGGAACACATGAGAGACTGGCACACAGTAACTGCTCAGTAAATATTATTGTTGGTGGCAACATCGTTTCACCATTTCCCTCCAAGAGAGAGCCGTCACCCACCCCTTCTTCGCCTCACTCCCCAGCGGCACAGCCCAGAGCAGCGCCGACCCGTCTGGTATGGCAGCCCCGAGCCCGGGAGATTCGGCTCGAGCGAACTCAGCTGTGCTCTACAGATTAAATACACACCGTAGCCTGAAGGTATAGCACCAGAAAGTGTAAATTATCTCGTTAATAATTTTTATTTGGTCACAGTGCAAAGTGATCATGTTTTAGATATCCTGGGTTACCTAAAAGACATCATTACAATTCATTTGTTTTGTTTCACTTTTTACAACGTGGCTCCTGGAAACTCTGGAATGGCACGTGTGGCTCGCGCGGGCCAGTGCCGGGCTAGGCTGGAGGCTGGAAGCCCCCCGGGACCACGTCGGTTGTGCTCGCCCAGGTCCCAGACTTGCAGCGACACTGAGGAAAATAGTAGCTGATGTACTTTTGATTATGCAGATGCTCTGTGTTTAGCCCCAGAAAGGTCTGGAGGGCACCAAGCCAGGAACAGGGGAAAGCCCAGCAGACGGGAGTTTTCGGCTCACCGGGTCTCCGGCGTTGTCACCGCCCTTGGCCTTGGCCCAGGCTGGCCTCCCACTGAATGGCCGGGTTTGATGGCCAGGCCCCCGCTCTCCGGTGGAAGCCTCACAATTCAGCCCAAGGGAGAACACCACTGTGGAAGTCCCTTCTATTTTCAGCACATTAGAGAAACCAGTTTTGCACAGAGGACATGAACGTTCACTTCACGGGCCAAAGGAGGCCCATGAAAGGGACCTCTGTGCATGGCGAGCAGGAGAGAAGGGCCCGAAGGAAATTTCCACTGAGTCTGAGGTCCTCCTCTGGACTTGGCTTCTCAAATGGAGCCTTGTAGAGATAGAAAATTTAATCCTTCTACCTCTGTTCCTCTCCCACATTCCCTTCTTCCCAAAAGCAAACTCCAAACCCAGCCCCAACCCCGTGAAGGGGTGTGTACCTGACATTCCTTTTTGACCTCAGGTTTATGGAAACCAACCAGCCTCACCTGCAAGCCTCACAAATCCCAAGAACTGAGGCATCTGAGGGGAGGAATTTCAGTCAAGGAATGCTAGGGCTGGAAGCCAGCTTGGAGGCTGGTCCAGTCTCGTCTACCTTGGCTTTCCGTGGTCCTCACCCTTC
The DNA here is from genome assembly GCA_039655065.1 of Glossophaga mutica. NCBI lineage: Eukaryota > Metazoa > Chordata > Mammalia > Chiroptera > Phyllostomidae > Glossophaga > Glossophaga mutica. Next base: position 13,617,466 of record CM077304.1, on the reverse strand, counting down.
CCGAGACATCTGTGCTGCAGGAGATTCAAACCCAGATGACCACGCCCACAGCGTAACCTGCCCCCGCCATCCCCTCGTGTCCATTTCCCATCTCCGTGAGCCTGGGCTCTCCCATCCGCTCTTCTCAGAGGGATGTTGCTGGATTCATACAAACTTCAATTCACCTTCACCCAACTCCTGACATAGCTTTGCTTGAGTAGTGTGTCTTTGAGCAAGGGACGACTTCTCCGAGGCTCAGTTTAAATGAGATAATATGCAAACAGCAGCAGGCAGAGCCCAGAACGCAGTGGACATGGAGGAAGCTGAGAAGGTGCTTCCTTCCTCTGACCAGGACAGGTGGGGCGAGGTCCGCCAGGGCTCCGTGGCCGGTCTCCAGCACGCGCAGGGTTTTCACCCCAATTGAATGACACTCAGTGAAGAGTTTTCTTCCGTGGCAGGTGGGAAAGCTGCGAGTTGCAGATTCCCAGTACTCCTGCCTTGTAGCTTTCTGGAAGCCACCTCTTCTTTCTGTTCGCGTCAGGAGTAGAACAAGGAATCTTGGCAAAGAGAAGATGCTGCTTTTCATTGAACATCCTGAGCCTCGTTTCCCATTTGGGCAGGATTCGGTGAGCTTCGTGTGGGTGGAGGAGAAGGGGAGCAGGAAGTCATCTGTGGTAGAAACATAAACTCAGGTGGTCACAGGGAGCATTAACCCAAGTCAGAGATCCGCATTGCTAACACGGCACCTGGCCCATCATAGGCTCTGGGCGTGTGTCAGCCCATTGTTCTTGGCATCACGCCCAACGCAGGTCATGGAAGGAAGGAAAAGCACCTGGAACCCGAGATCTGGGTTCAACGGTCAGTGTTGTCTCTCATTAGCTGTGACCCCTCGAGCACGCCACTGTCCGTCTCTGAGTCCCAGGGAATTCGCATCTTAAAAACTGGCTCTGGAGGTTGAGTGACGAAATGGAAGGGCTTTGTCAACAGCAGATCACACAGAGTATTAGCTCCCCATCCTTAATTACGCTGGTTAATGATAATCATTTTGCGCCTCTTTTTGATTTGGGTAAATATTAGTCAATTCCCTGTCATGACTCAAACTAGATCTTTTCAGATGATTCAGTTTCCAGGCCACTTCCCAGCTCTTGCAACCAAATATCGATCATGTTTGCTCCCTGGGGGCAGAAACTCAGGTTTCTTCCAGCCTCTATTCCTTGTGGCCTGATCCGTGAGGGGTCCCCAGCTCACCAGGGGACCAGATGGAAGATCAGGAGCTCTTTTGAGAAGGAAGAAAAAGCCCTTTGAAAAACTGCTGATAGAAAATGTTTATTTAATTTCAGGGGAGGAGGGCCTGTTTTTGTTTTTGAGGTGTAATGCAAGTAGAGTTTATTGCTACTTGAGCTTTTAATTGGTTTACTAAGACTTTTTATAGCTTCTTATTTTAATGTTTACAGGTCCCCCAAGCTGAGGTTTACTGACATCCATGAAGGGATTGATAAATGATTTAGTGCAAACAGCAAAACTGGAGGCATTGTATGAATTAGAAATTGTGCCACGGAGCCACTAATTTAATGTGATTTGCATCCTGCAGCTGTTCCTCACCACAGTCAAAGGAAAAACAAACATTGACTGTTCCCCCAGCAGGGCAGGGGGTGGTACCCCAGGGATTGGGGCAAGTCCTCTAGGGAGCAGCAGGTAGGGCTGGTAGGCTGGTCTGGGTTAGGTACTCAAGATAGGGCTTCCTGCTGAGCTTTGACCAAGCCCTTATTTCACCCTGCCCTCACCTGTGTTCGAGTCCTACTGCATGGGAGAAGAGACGGACTCAGCATCCTCCCATCATTTCAGAGCAGCTGTGGACCTTCTGCAAACTCATTTACTCTCACGTGTCAGCTGGGGCTGAAACCCTCTAGCATCTCTTTTGATCTCGAGATTCTCTATCAAATCTGTGATTTAGCCTCGGTCGATTTCAGTGGGTTTGCTTGGCTATTACTACTTTTTCTTCTCTGGTGCAATTGGAGATTTCTTGCAATTTCTGAAATCCTTTTTTTTTTTTTTGGACATGAAAGAGATGTTTGTTTATTACGGGAAATAGGTAAAATACATGCAAGTCAAATGAGTGAACTAGAAATCACTAGCAAACCTACCATCTAGAGATAATGATTGTTAACCATTTTGATAAATGTCCGTCCAGACTTTTTTCTCTGATTTTCTTTGCATTGTATTTCAAATTGACACAGCCTATATTTTTTGGTTACCTGTTTTATTCATTTATCTTTTTTTGAGCCATTTGTCTCCATAATACTCAATGGCTCGTGCTCAAAGAGGCTTGGGCAACTGACCCTAAAAACAGACACCGCACTGGGAATGATTTGCCCAAGTGCATCGTGCCCCTGTGGAGAGGTGACATTGGCTGCAGTGGTGCATTTTTGTTTGAGTTACTTCAATGTCATTTCTAGGGCACTGATATAATATAGATGCCTTCTCCCTTTCTTTAGTCCATTTAATGTAGCTTTCTTCACAAGTTCCTGAGGATAACTTTATTCTTGTCCTCTTCCTTTCTTCCTTCTATTCATTCATTCATGCATGCATGCATCCATTCATTTATTCATCTAACGTACTATCTATCCTTCCTTCCACCCAAACATTCATCCATTCATCCATCCACCCATCCATCCGTGCAGTGTACTGTCCATCTGTTCTTCTTTCCATCCAAACACTCAGGTATTCATTTATTTACCTGCCTGCCCATCTATCCGTCCATGCATCCATCCATGCATCCATCCATGCATCCGTCCATCCATTCATCCATCCGTCCATGCATCCATTCATCCATCCATCCATCCATCCAATGCATCAGGCAGCTAGGTTGTGTTTTGGTGGTAAGGACTCAGAGATGCATGGTGCAGGTCCCTGCCCACTAGGAGTTATGAGTCTCCATCCAGAACTGCCATCGGTGCCGGACGTCAAATGGTGACCTCCATCTGCTTTGTCCACCACGGAGTGACCACTTGCAGCCAGCTACCTGGCAGATAACCAGGGGTGTGGCGGGTAACGCCTCCTTTCCAGTGGAGGCATCTCAAGGGCAGAGACTGTGTTCCTTCTCTTTTGCAAATCCCCGAATGTCCACTACTCTATAACCCAGTACTCTGTGAGACCACAAGATGAACTGACTGACTATTAGAGGTGAAGTGGCAGCAACAGCGTAAAAAAGCTGTTTCTCAACCCAACTATTACGTCTCTCACACGTCGAAGGAGAATGGGGATGCTGACAAAAAACTGCCAGACTATTTCAGGTTTCTTTCTTTCTTTTTTTTTTTTTAATGTGGTCTTCTCAGGTTTTTGAGAGACAGCAAGACTATATTCTCTTCAGGTCTGAACAGCACTTCCCCTCCCTTCGTGGTTTATTCAAGAGAAGCACGGCTTTGTGTAAAAAGTAAGGTTTACTTTTGCCAGGGAAATACAACGCAGGGCCCAGCCCAGCCACAGCTCGGAGCGGGAGGAAGTGCCTCATTGGATGCCGGCGGCAGTTACTGTAAAATGTTACAAGTGTGAACAGCCCCCCTCCCCCCGCAGACAGAGCAGCTGCACTTTTTCCAGGAAAGTGAGGTGGTTTCTTTTTATGGTGCCATTTCGACTTCCTAAGACTGCCATAGATTTATAAGGAAATAATTTCTCCATTCTTAGTGACATCCTAAAGTTTCACATGTGCCACTTACGAAAGTCCTAGGACCGTTCCATGCACACGTTTCTGTGTCACCGACGTAGGCCCATTTATTACATTTCTGGAACTGTACCCTATGTGGGGGTTTTCAGAGATACCAAAGTATTTTTAGTGACCCCAACCCCGAGGCAAACCTCACAGGTTAATTATAAGAGCAAACGTGGCCAACGCCCATGCTGTTCGGAAAGAGACAGACGGTGGCTTCTTGCTCTGCCCGAGCGCTGCAGACCCACCTCCCGCCCAGCGCAGCCCAGGGCGCTCCTCCACGGGCCCTCTCGTCTTCGTCCTCTCCTCCCTGCCGTGGCCTCTCTGGGCAGTCTAGCCCCTCTTGGGTGGGTAGCAGATGAATAGGAACAACCTTGAGATTTCAGGACAAAAGGCCTTGAGGTCTGGCTCTATTTCCCCAATTTACTGTTAGCTGTGTGGCTTTGGTTAAGTTGCTGTCCTACTCTGGGCCTATTTCTACATCTGTCGAAGGCAGATATAATAACAACACTCGTCCCAGGGTTTGGGGCAAAGTAGAGCGCTGGGAGGAGAACAAAAGGAAACATAGGAAGAAAAGAAAGAATAACACCACCTTGCCATCACTTAAAGATGTGTCACAGCCTGGAAGACCTTGCTGCAAACCTTGCCATCTCCGTAGAGGTAGCTGAGGGTGGAAGGTGCAAGTGCAGAATCTGCAGCCACGCCACCTGGGTATCGGGCAAGTGTGTTGGTGTGTGCCCTGCATTGGACTTGGGATGATAACAGTAACTACTCGTGGGGTTGCTGTGATGGCTAACTGAGGTCAGCGATTTTCAGTCTTTCTTATCTCACGGCACACGGAAACCAATTACTACGATGCTGCAGCACACCAAAAACATATATTATACTTTTTGCGGATCTGACAAAAAAATTAAATATAATTTTGATTCATTCACACCAGACGGCTATTGTGTTGGCCGTTGTCATTTTTTAATTTGACAATCTAAGGGAAAAGAGGTCAGTGTCCCTGACTAAGTAGTTGGGTATCACACATTTTAAAAATCCTTGCAGCACACGGGTTGAAAATCGCTGCCTTAGGTGGTCGGTCCAAAGTGTTGTGTACACAGAGTCAGGCACACGTATGCTCAATAATCTTCAGTAGTAGTATTTCTAATTTTTAATTCGTTATGCCTATTGAAAACTGCGTGTAAATTTGAAACAAACATTTGTAATTTTCTCTGGATACAAAGCAATGACCCACTTTAATCCTTTCTTTCTCCTTTCCTCCCTCCCTTCCCTCCTCCCTTCCTTCCTTCTTTCCTCCCTTCATTCCTTCCTTCTTAGCATATTTAAACCAACAAATATAGAATTGGCATTGGGGTGCTATATTTAAATAGCTATCAATTGCAAGTTCAGTTTGAGGAGGGGTTAAAAGATATATAGATAGATACACACACACACACACACACACACACACATAATCTTCACCCAAGGATATGTTTATTGATTTTAGAGAGGAAGGGCAAGGGAGACAGAGAGAAACATGGATGTGAGACAGGAACATTGACTGGTTGCCTCTCATACACGCCCCAACTGGGGACTGAATCTGCAACCTGGGTATGTGCCCTGACCGGGGATCAAACCCACAAACTTTTGGTGTATGGACGGCACTATAAGCAACTGAGCCACCCAGCCAGGGCTAAAAGATATAGTTAATATTTTGAAATTGTGGCAACTATAGATTCTTTCTCCCCAAAAAAACACCTGAACTGTTTTCCTCAAACTTCACAAAGCAATTCAACTTTAGATGGAGGCAGGAAGAGAGAAAATTAATAAAGGAAGTTCAGGTATTTTTTCCCCAAAAAAATGCAATACAGGAGATCAGGGGTTGTTGTGAAACATGAGAAGCCTTTTGCAGCCCCCTCCTCCTTGAATTCTGCCTTGCCAAAGCAAGATTTTATTAGGATAAGACTATTCAATTTCCTTCTGTTGTTCTTGGGACTCTGCACTTTTGTAATTTATTCGCATCTGTCCGCACATTCAATTCTAGAGGGTGTGATTATGGACAAATAGAATGGGATGGAATCATATGGGCATCCTGCTTCATTGGTATTCAAATTTAGTATTCAGGGCTCAACATGCATGAAATACGGATTTTGCTCTGACACACAATGGTTGGCCAACAAATGTTTCTTGATTAAACAAAGAAGGAAAGAAAAGAAAGGGAGAGAAGGAAGGAAAGAATGGGGAGTCCAGCGTGGTACAGCAGGTTGGGGACAAGGGGCCCCTCAGAGAGGTGGGGAGGAGCCTGACACCCCCATGTCCACAGTTCTCCCGCATGACGAGTGGCAGGGTCCAGACAGAGCCACGATGATGGATTATCGCCCCATCCTGTTCTCCAAAATCGTGCCAAGGGCCACTTGACCACCCTAGACTGCAAATGTCTAGGCTCTACTAGCCTCCCGTAAGAGGTTGACAGCATCTTGGTACCATGGAGACCTGCAGATGGCCCCTCCCTGCCGACTATCTTTATAACGAAATGTTTGAGTCATGCAGCCTCAGCCCCCAGGGACTTGGTGCTGTGTGTCTCCGGGGTCCTCTAGCTCGCAGTCGTGTGCCACAACCGTGCCTCCCCCGGGCTGCTCGGGAACGTGGGACTGGCTTTCGATAAATGCCGCAGGAATGACACGCCCACTGTCGAACACTCGGCCCTTGGGTCTCCTATCAGCCTGTCCCTGCATCTCCATGAGAGGCCGTGCTCCGCCCTTGTTGGGAAGCGGCCGGTGAGGGGAACAGAGGGCAGCGTTGGACCAGTGAGTGGTTCTGACCTCTTGACCTGTATTTCCGTCCAAAGCAGGGTGTTTGAATTGGAAGAGACTCCGGCATGTCGGCTCATTTTTGACCTTGGGCATTCCTGAACTCTGGGGACCTCGCTTTCCTCCTCTGTAACAGGGACAGTAATGATCCTTCCTAAAGGGTTGTGAGGACGGACAGAGACCTGTCAGCCTCTTAGCACCACCTGAGGCCTCGGCGATGCTGGTTATTGTGGTCTCACGTCTAAATTATCTGGAGAGCTTTTCAGATGCCCGAGATGCCCAGACCAGTGGAATTGGAATCTCTGGAGATAGGGGCCCACGAGTTCCTATTTTCCAGTCCTCAGAGATGACTTGCATGCTCAGCCACGGTTGAAACTAATTCTAAAGGGACTGGATTCATGGAGACTTCTCTCTGGGAGGCAGTGTAACCAGCGTAACCAACTCATACAAGCAGGAGTCAGAATACAGGGGTTCCAGCCCCAGGATTCCACGCCCCCCCCCCCCCCGCACCCATAGCCAGGTACCGTTGACCTTGAGCCAATGACTTAACTTCCCTGGAAGTCAGTTTACTCAACAAGAAAATGAGGACAGTGTTGGCACCTCCCATAGAGTCATATAGGGGTTAAATGAGATACTAGATGTCAAGTCTCATAAGTGCCTGGCACAGAGTAAGCCTCCCATAAGTGATAAGCATTTTATACACATGAACCCATGTAGTCTTCACAGCAGCCTGAGGTTATAGGTGCTGTCATCATCCACACTTTAACGCTGAGAGACAAAGACTTGGGCGTTTTCGTAACTTCCGGAAGGTTGCAGGCGTTTGAACCCACTCCCTGAGACATGGTGCTCCTCGCCGCGACCGAGCACAGAACACGACCCTCTGGGCTGAGTGCAGGTCAGGGGATCTGCCCGGCTCACCGCCTGCGACTGCCTGGCCCGTGGGCTGCAGCTGACCACACAAGTGGGCACGCAGCACGCTCCCTGTGACCGATGTTTATTTATCTGGGGCTGGAGATCAGCTGTGCCTCGCGGAAGGAAAGGGGCGTTCCAGGTCCTTACTGTCTGTAGCCGTTTATCGTTCCTCTGGGGTGCACGGCCTGATTCATGCCAGTCTGACGGCAGCAGCCCCCAGAGATGTTGGGGTCACGGAGGAGGAGGGAGAAGCTCACCCCGAACCTGCGCTTTTCAGAGCGAATCGGTTCTGGGGATTTACAGCCCTCCGGGAGCTCGGTCTTTTTTTGAATTAATACAGAAGTTTTCCTGTAAGACTGCAGAGAAGCCCCGGGCAGCGCTGGGTTCCAGAAATGAAGGTGTCCTCGGCAGCCATCATGGCCCTGACATGTGTCTCTCCCCATTTCTGTGGGCCAGGAAAACGCGCCCCCGGGAACCGAGGAAGTCCCCAGCTCCAGCGAGGCGCAGGCACGTGCACTGCTCCGGGAGCCCAGGCTGCACAATCGCCCGCTCTGTCTGTCGCCAGCCAGCTGGGCTGAGTGTTGCCGGGCACCGGAGCTCTTTCCTTGCCCCCCGCCCTTCTCCCGCCCTGCTGGCTCCACACCCTCCTGAATGTTCCATTCTGAACAGCCACAATCAGGAGCCTGTTTCTTTGCTGGGAAAAGGAACAGCATGAAGGCTTTTAAACTTGCTGGGTAATTTAAGGTATTTATCGCTATTTGGAGAGCTTTGCTTGTTTTGAATCCATTCCCCCTCCAGCTTTCAGAAATGGTGCGCGGGATTTTTTTTTTTTTCTCTGAAAAGGATGCTTCTGGGTCCTTCCGCTGTCCCCCAAAGCTGGATTCCGAATGCAGCCTCCGGAGCTGGGTGCATTAGCTGAGGTTTTGTTCATTCTTCGTTCAGGCTATCCATACACGTTCATTAGGCGCCTCCCCGTTCCAGGCCAGACTCCTGTTTACAGCCCTCTCCCCTTCCTGAGCGAAGCTGTCTGCAGCTCTGGGAGCGGTAGACCTGGAGGTCGGAGAGCCTGGCTTTGGACCCAGGCCCATCCTGAGGTTGAGCTGCACGCCACCAATATGCTAGGTGGGTGCAGTTCTCAGCTTCTCCAGAGCTTTCCTCATCTGTAAAATGGGCGTGATCATACCGCCTACCTTATTGTTCTGGAAGTCAGACTCCCTGGGTTCAAATCCCAGCTCTGCCATTTCCTCTTTCTGTGATCTTAGCTTCTTTTCTGAGTCAATGTGTTTTTATGTTGGGGATGACAGGGAGTTCTCAAAAGGAAGTTGAGAGGATTGGCCAAGTTATTGGATTTGAAGTGCTAGTGCCTGGCACATAGAAAGTACTCAATGCAACCAGTATTAGCTGAGAGAGCGGGGGGCAGGGGGAGGAACACACTCACACACACACACACACACACACACACACACACACACACACACAGCCTTCCTCCCCGGCAAGAGGCACTTGATTAACTTACTCTCCCCCTCCCTCCTTTCCCAGAGGCTACACAAGCCCATAGCTGGGCAGCGGTAGGAGTTTGCCAAGATGTAGGAAGAATCTGCACTGTCCACTCAGCTTGCTGAAGGCCATGCTGACCTAACAGGGAGAGCATGGAGAAGGGTCCCTTGGTCCATGTAGAGAGATGAAAAATATCACCAGATTGGAAGGCTTCAGTGAAAACATGCCGGTTTTATCTTTTCTCCTGGATGTGGGATAAGGGCAGGAGCTCTTTCTGGTTAGCTTACATCTAGTCTGCTGACCAGCACCCCTTCCTCCAGGAAGCCTCTCATGATCTCCAGTCTGATTGGACACTGTGGTTTTATACTCCCCAGGGATGCAGGGGAGCAGGTCAGAGCCAGGCTGCTCAATTGAAATCTTGTCTACAAGTGAATTGGCGTTGCTGTGCCTTCATTTCCTCATCTGCAGAAGGGGGTCAGTATTAGCCCCTGTTTCTTGGGATTGTTATAAATATTCAGTGAGATGATCCCTATAAATTGCTCAGGATGCCTGGCCACGTGCCATTACTATTTTTAGGATTATTATTTGTGTCACCAGAGCACTTGGGAAACTGGACTGCCGTCAGGGGTTTACCTGTCTGCTTCCCCCAAAGGTCTAGCAGCAAATGAAGCGCCAAAACAATATCTTTACTCACCTCCAGGGAACAATCCTAATGATGAAAAGGCCACTGTTATAAACGAGGAGATACTTCGTTTACAAAAGATTCCTTTACTAACGTAAAGGACTCCTTTAAGTTATATTTTTAGACATTTCACCCTAACTTAATTTTCGTCTCGCACTCTTTCTTTTTTCCCATATTGCGTGGAGTGAGGAGAGTCCTCCCACGGCCTAGGGAAGCCCCCTGCAGGTGCGGGGCAGAGGCAGCCGTGAAGGGAGCGCTCGGGCAGCGACAGCAGCTTCCTCTCTGCAGCTGGGGTCCCTGCCAGCAGTCCTTCTGGCCGCTCCTGAGCACGTCGTACCGGCTGGGAAACATTTTAATGATCAGCCCTGAAAGAAAGCAGGCTAAGGCTCCTGCTGTGACTTCAGGTTTGGATACGATGTAGGTAGCCCAGGTGTTTGATCCTTCACAAAGAAATGCTGGAGAATGCTAGGGCAGTTCCCAGGTGGCTGTTTCTAGAGGCTCAGTAAGTGAGGGATGTGCACCGTGCCTGCAGGGCTGCACCGTGGGGTGGGAACGGCAGGAAGGAGGGGACGTTGGAACCTGCTCCCAGGTCGGCTCTGGCACATGGGAGATAGCTCGTGGGAGTGGCATGGGTGACCGCACTCAGAGTCCCAGCTGTCCATCTCGGTGTCTCTGCAGGGAAGGGGTGGAAGGAGCAGGTAGCTCCAGCAGTGGAGAATGAAGAAGATGTTGCTTTCTGCACGTCCTGGCAGATTCCTCCAAAATACTGCAGTTGAATGACAAACTCTAAAGGAAAACCGCCTGATGAGATACCCTGTGACTTGTGTCCACTGACCCCGTGAGCGAGTGTTCGTGAGAGCTGGCCGCCAGCCTAGCCCAGGCCTCCTGCAGCACTAGAACATGTGAGTGGGTTGGCCTCCAATGCCAGTCCCACCTCCAGGGAGGCCTTGGGAAGAATGGCCTCCCAGCTGGTTGAGATTACTCCCCGTGATGGGCAGCTCAGTCCATGACCAGGGGTGCGCACACTGCTGGGCAGCTCTCGTGGCTGGAAAACTGGTTCATTAGACTGACTATGAGTCTTCCTTCTACAGCTTCCAGACAGGGAGCCTCCCCCACGTTTCCCACGTCACTCACATGGCACCCTGTCCTCCCACCCACCGCTTCCCCAGGCATCCAGGCCTGAAGATCAGCCCGAACTCCTGATATGGGGCCATACCTTCCCCATGCCTTTTCTGAGGCTGCCGTAACAAATGACCACAAAACCAGGCGTATTGTTAAAACAGCAGCTATTGCTCTCTTGCAGTTCTAGAAGCCGGAGTCTGAAGTCAGGGTGTCAGTGAGGTCACGCTCCCTCTGGAGGCTCGAGGGGAGATTCATTCTTTCCTCTTCCAGCTCCTGGCGGTGGCTGGCATGTTCCCAGCCTCAGATGTCTGCTCTGCCTTCTGGGTCTTTTCCCTTCTGTCCCTTCTTATGAAAGGCACTCGTCATTAGATTGAGGCCCACCTGGTGATCTGGGAAGGTCTGCTCACCTCAAGATCCTTAATCACAGCTGCAAAGACCCTTTTCCAAATATCGTTCACAGACTCTTGGAATATGGACATGGGTCTGTCTTTGGGGGACCCCGTTGAACCTACTGCCCCTTGTATTGGGAAGGGTCGTTACCTGGATTAACGCTGACTGGAGGCAGGTGTTCCGTGGGAAGCCTAAGGCATTTCCTCAAGAATAAACATGTGGTAAATTTTCCAGCTGTGTAACTTGTAAAAATCACTTCACCTCCTGGAGCCTCAGTTTTCCACCAGTAAAATGGAAATAGTAATAACCATACCTACACAGAGTCTTGATGTAAGGATTGAATAAACGTGCATAAGTATAATGCTTCAAGTACTCCCTGGCCCATAACGAGCATTCTCGAAATGTTAGCCACTTGTGGTGGTTAACTGTGGCATCAAAATCGCCAGTGGAACCTACCCCAGACGGCGAGACTTTCCTAGACCCTTTATTTATGTATGTATTCATTTACTTTTGCGATTTTAAATTTTAATTTTCAATTACAATTTACATTCGGTGTTATATTTTATATTCATTTCAGGTGCACAGCATTGTGGTTAGACACTCACATACTCTACCAAGTGTTCCCCTGGTATTCCCAGTACCTGGCACTAGGCTAGCTTATGACATCATTGACTGTGTTCCCTATGCTGTGCTTTCCCTCCCGTGGCTGCTCTGTAACTACCCATTTGTTCTTCCTCACCCCATCGCCTCTTTCACCCAGCCCTCCAACGCCCCCGCCACCGGCAATCAGCCTGCTCTCCTTGTATCTGTGAGCCTGGGCCACTCATTTAAGATTCAGTGTAGCCTTCTCGTGGGCTGGCCTTTTATGTCTCGACCTCTTGGCTTAGTCAAAATTGCTTGGAATTCGTTACTGTGTGATCTTTGGCAAGTTTCTTAACCTCTCTGAGCCGGGAAGGGCTGCTAAAAGATTTAAAGGGGCCAGTCGTGCGACATGTGGTTGACAGCAGGTGTGCAGTCTGCTGCCACTCCCTTCACCCCGGTGGCATCCTTCCCCCGCCCATGTCTTCACAGCTGCTCGGTCGTCCCCAGCCTGTAGAGAATGGCTTGCTGTTAGTGTTGGTCAGTTTCCCCTCCCAGCCCAATTTTTCTTCAGTTTCCAGAACTGATAAAGCTGTGTGTTCCAGATTGCAGTCCTAGAGCTCTTTTTTTTTTTTTTTTTGGCCGGTCTATCTGGAGAGAAATTTTGTTAGCTATCTAATGATGGTAGCTGTTCAATTAGTTAAAAGGTTTCCCGTAAATTCCAACTGGATGTGCTTAAGACACCTTCTTTTCCCTTAAAATGCTGCATCGTTTCTCTCGGTGGTCTGCTATGGTGGGTCTTAACTGGAACCTGCCCCACAGTGGCTAATAGCTTTATAACAACAGCCACCCTTACATAACGCTCACTCCGTGCCAGGCGCTGTTCTCAGCACTTTGCATTTCAGCCTCCAATGAAGGAGAGCCTGGTACACACTCCATTTTACAAACGAAAGAAACAAGGCCCGAAGAGTTCCTGGAACTTCTTGTTCCTTTGACCCAGTTGAGGGCTGGCGGAGCTGGGATTCGAACCCGTGCTCTGAGCCACCGCACAGCACTGCCCCTCAGTAAATGTCTGCAACAATTTCTAGGAAGCGCAGAGTTCCATTAATGTTTTATGGAATTAATTGAATGTGAAACAGCTTGTCCTCTTAACTGAGAAACCTCAGTCTATCTCTGCCAGCAGATCAGGATGTTTTCTTTGCCCCCTGGCTTGGGACTAGTACAATTTTTTCTCTTACTGGTTTTCCCATCTGGGATATAATACCTTCATCTTCTTAACCTGTGCATGGTGTCAAACTATGGTCTTTCAAACCCAGGTGCTTGTGTGACCTGGGTAAGCCACATGACGTCTCTGAGCCTCACTTTTCTGGGGTTAGTAACATTTAACATGTTAAGCATGCTAACGTGCAGAAAGTGCCAGGCACCATTGCACGTCTCAACACACAGTAACTTGAAACATAAAATGTAAGGTACTTGGCGTTTTTCTGAAGAGCAGTACCGTATAACTCTCATGATGTATCTTTTTACCACATTTCGTTTGCGCATCTAAATCTAGATTAGGTATCTCTAGTATGACACATGTATTTAGTGGAAGAACATGCTAGTATTGAAATATTCTGGCCAAATGCAAACTTTATAAAGAAATACTTTTAAAATTGAACCAGAAGTGGGTGAGGCTGAGCATCATTTATGAAACAGAACAAATTACCATCGAAATGGATCTAATTAAGAAACTATAATAGGCATCAATTACATCAGCTTGTCTGGTGCTCACTTCTTGGTGGGAGACGTGAACATTCACGAGCCCCCTCTGCAACAATGAAGAATATTCTAGAATTGCCTCATGCGCAGCCTCACCCTTTCCCACCTGGATGATAAGGAGTCCTAGCCTTTCCATCTTTGTTTTTCTTCTCTGTTTTTCTCTCCGCTACATGCTGTCGGTAGGATGTATCACTGTCTTCAAGATCCAAGATGCTAACTGGGACCAAGAATGATAGTAGTAGTAATAATAACAAATAATACCGACACTGACAATAGCAGCCGCTGTTCTGAGCTGAGTGCTTACTCAGTGCCAGATGGCAGTTTAGTGCTTTATCACTGTGGTGGGTGAAGAACCACCAGCTCCGAAGTTAAACTCCTGGTCCCATACTCGAGCGAGTTGCTTCTCTGCACCTTGGGTTCCCCTCCTGTAGAATGGGATTAACAACATTCCTCTTATCGTAGGCTTATTTTGAGGTTTAAATGAATGGTGCCTGTTACATACGCAGCAGCTGTCTAACTACTGTTGATTCCTTTAAGAACTTTCCGGTGGAGGTGCACCCAGTTTTGTGAGTGAAGAACTGGAGCCCGGAGAGGCTTGCGGGCGTGCCCAGGGTCACGTATGGGTTGGCTGGAAGGCATGGGCTCCAGCCCAGCTGACTCCAGGGGTGCCGCTCGTACCCCCACACCCTCAACCAGCCACCCTAGGTAACATTGTGCGCCCAGCAGGGAATCTGCTGAATGATTTCCTTTTCATATCAGTTTGGTTGTTGAGCTCTTACCTCATTTGGGCAAGATACCGGCCTTCAGTGTACGTATGGTGTATTAGTTTCCTGTTGCTGCTGTAACAAATTACCACAAACTAGGGGATTACAAGTACACCAATGTATTGTTTTACACTCTGGAGGCCAGAGTGTGAAATGGGTCTTACAGGGCTAAAATCGAGGAGTAGAGCTCCTTTTGGAGGCTCTAGAGGAGAATCCACTTTTAACTTTTCCAGCTTCCAAGGCTCCCAGGTGCATCACTTTAACCTCTGCCTCGGTGGCCATATCTCCTCCGACTCTGACCCTTCTGCCTTTCTCTTAATAAGAACCCTGGTGTCTGCAGCCATACCACCCTGAACATGCCCGATCTCTGAAGCTAAGCAGGGTCAGGCCGGCTAGTACTTGGATGGGAGAACCCTTTTGAGTATCACCTGAATGATCCAGGATAATCTCCCCATCTCAAGATTCATAATCCCATCTGCCAAGTCCCCCTTGCTATGTAAATTCACACATTCCCAGGTTCCAGGGATTAGGACTGGCCTTTGGGGGCCATCATTCTGTCCCGCACGAATAGACACCCTGACCGTGGCATGTTCATTTCTCAAGGTGCTGCGTGGTGTTGGCTTTGGGGCCAGGCAGGCCTAGTCCCAGCCTCAGCCCCTCCCCCCACCCCAGGGCATTTCACTTCTTAGCGCCATTGTCTCCTTTCCTCATCCGGAAAATAGAGACTTCAATCCCAGTTTTGCAGGGCTGTTGAGAGCACAAAATGAAGTAATGTGTGCAGAGCGCCTGGTCCTAATTGGCTCTCAAAAATGGGAACCATTATTCTCCACGATGATTACTTTTAAATTATTTTTAATGCTCCTGTAACAACAAACAGAGCCCAGTGTCTTGGTGAAAATGAACAAGGGTCTTAGCATGCAGGTCGCGGGGCTTCTAATAATGGCCTGCAAAAAGGGAAAAAAACCAAACCTGGTTCCCGCTCGCCAGAACTGGACTCGGTTGGAAACAAAGGCACCATTCAGCTGACCCAGATGATAGGTGTGGACTAGGAGGGAAGGGGAGCACCGATTAGCTTGTCAAACAGTATTTTATTGTGAAAGCTGCAGATCAAGGCGGCCTTTTGTAACAGCGTTTATATTAAAGAGGCACAAGAGATTTTATGGACCCTGTTGAGGCACAGAGCCTAAATAGCCACCCTGTTTGATCAGCCTGCCACAGGTTATGCGATGTTTCCAGGAGGAATTGGGTATAAATCTTTCGAGCTGCCCATTTGAAAGTGGGAGAAACCAGGGGAGACTGAGGGCCGTGGAGCAGAGAAAGAGAGGGAGGGAGGGAAGTCCAGTCCCCTGGAGCGGTCACAGCATTTCCGATACGGTTCGTGGCCTCCTCGGGTGCCACCAGGCTGCCGGGATGCACGGTCGGAGACCGGGTGGCGAAGGAAAGGCGTGTTCGTCGTTCCCTGAGGGGGCCCTGCTTTCGCCTCCAACCCCTTCTCCTACCACCCTGCCCGCCGGCCTGTGTTCGTCAAACCTGCCGAACGAGTTCCCACAGTAGGACCTGGGCTTTTGCTTCTCTTGCTCCTGGAACTTGCTTTCTCCATTGATCTTTCTGCGGTTGGCTCCTTCTTGTCCAGTCTCAGATGAAATCACCTCCCCCGAGAAATCTTCCCCACCCTCCCCGTCACTGCTGGTAGCATCGCTCTGGTTTTACTGTCTTGACGGCAGGTACCACCGCCGCAGATGATCTCGCTCATGCGTTTGTTTGTCTGGGATCTCTCTCGCTGCTTCCGGACGGTGATCTCTAAGGGAGCAGGGACCCCACTGACTGCCTTCGCCCCGCCTGAGGACTTCGCCTGCCTAGCGCGTAATGAACACTAACACAGAGCACTTATTCTGTGCAGCATCCCGTTCTAAGTGCTTGCATGCGTCCTTTCCTTCAGTCCCTCTCCACGAATCCATTTTACAGATGAGGAAACCAAGGCATAGTTCAATACATGAAAAAAATCAAATTAACAGGTGTATTCAAGGTATTACTGAATTAATCTAGCTACTATATCAGTTATCTATTGCAATATATCATTCCATGTAACAAAACACCCATTTCTTCATGCAAGTTGTCAACAGTGCTCAGGAACAGAAAGATCAAAGGTTTTTTGTTTTTGTTTAATTTTTTCCACTGGGTGGGAGATAGAGACTGCATTATATAGTCAGAGAATTGCAACGAAGATTCATGCAGCGCCTACCCTGTACCAGGCACTCTGCCACGTTTTATTTTTATTTATTAGTTTTGGGCTGTTGTTTGTTTGTTGGTTGGTTTTTGCTGGGATTCAGTCTCCAGAGTTGGATACATTTTGTTTTTAAAGACTCAAAGCAGTCCTGAGAAGTGTAACATTGGCCCCATTTCATTCAATGTGGGAAGCAGAGACGAGGGAGGTGAAGGTACTTGCTTCCTCAGGCTCACACAGTCCCAGTTCTATTTTTATTTCTCCCGCCATTCTCCCGATAAAAGGCTCTGTCCCCCAGCAGAGTGTCGGGGACCTAGAAGGTCCTTCCTACCCGCTGGCCGAATGAATGAAGGAGGAAGGACACCCACCGAGCTGTGAGGGCGGACATTGTTCTCTTCAGCTTCCAGATAAGGAAACTGAAATTTAGAGGCTAAGTTCAAGATCGCTTGGCTAGTAAATGAGTCAAGATGCCAACCCAGACAATTCCAGCTCCTCGGGCCCCTGCTATCTGCACGAGGTGGAAGTCGGGACCCAGACGTCTGCTCCACAGTTTGGACCCCACTAGGAGAGAGGCCTGGGGAGAACAGGACATCCGTGTTTGTTTGCAAGCCCCTCAAGGGTGAGGATCCCTGCCCACTCTAGCCCAGAACTGACGTGGGCCCTGGATGTCCCTCACCAGCCACAGTCTCCTTTGAACACGGCTCCAGAGCTGCTCTGCTCCAGCCTCTGCCCTGAGCGTGACCTGGGGAAGAGGGCGGGGTTGGGACTGGAGAGAGTCCTCCAAACAAAGCCGTGTGCCCGTGGGCCCTCCCCGGACAGCAAGGACAGCGAGGCCAGGCCTGTGTGGCACTCGGGGCTTGACCAGAGTGTGGCAGCCGAGCCCAAGCCCCCGGGGACACCTGCCCTGGGAGACAGTGGCACCTTTCTTTCTCATTCGGAAACTACGTATGTGTCATTCACAGCCTAGCATGGAAAAAAGGTGAACGGGGCCCCCACCCTGCGGAAAGTCTTAGAAAATCTTCGTTAGTTTCCAGAAGTGCTGCCAGAGTCATCGCTGGCCCATCGCACCGATGACTAGCTCCTTCCACAAGGCAGCTCTGTCTGCAGGACACAGGCTCGCCCACCATCCCTCTGTTGTGATGATGCTGCTGCTGCTGCTACAGTATGTGTGTATGTGCCCCCACCCCAATCAGGGTCAGCTGCAGGCCCGCCCTTCAACTGGGAAAGCTCCACCGACCCACCTGTTTTTGTTTGAATGACGTGAGTCTCGGTCAGCCTCCATTCACCCACCATCCACACTGGGCTCCTCCTCTGAGCCTGCTCCGTGCCAGGCCCTGGGGTACCGCAGTACACAGTGTCACCAGTGCCACCGTGGTCCTTGTTCTCGAGTCAGGCAGTACCAAACAGAGGAATAGGAAAATAGCAGGCAGTGATAGAATGCAATAAAGCAAAGTAAGGGGCGGGGACAGTGGGGCGGGCGGTCAGGGAAGGCTTTGCCGAGGCAGGGACGTTGAGGTTGTGAGATGTGAATGAGAGGAAGGGATCAGCTGGAGGGGGACATTCGGGGAACACGTTCAGGCAGACGTTGGAACAAATACAAAGGCCCCACAGTGGAAGCAAGCGTGGCGGTTAGAAGAACCGAAAACAAGGAGTGTGGTTCAGCCTTAGTGAAGAAGGCTGGGAAATGGGGTCAGGCGGGTGGGCAGGGGCCAATCCATGGAGCCTGGTTAGGACACGGGAACAGGACCTTTTACCAGGAAACACCGTCGCTGTTGATCGCCGGGCAGAAGGGCGGAGCCTCCCGCTGGAGTCCTCCCCTTGGAGGGTTGATTTCTGCTCGCCGCCGCCCGAGGCAGTGATTCAGCTCCCGTGCCGGTAGGATGGAAATGGAGACCCTCCCTGGGTTCCCGTGGGTGTGTACTCAAGCCCCTCACACTCCCTTCTCCTCTGGTTCGTGCTCACCCAAAGTAATTTTTAAACCTTTAAGACCCTCGGACCTTGGATGCGGACCGCACTGCCTGTATTCTCCAAGGGGAGGAAGGCAGACCTGCTGGGCCCGCAGTTCTGAGAGCTGCAGCTCCGGGTTCCTGCTGAAGGCTGGGTTTGGGTGGAGCGTGCGCAGAGCGTAGGTGTCGGGGTCCAACAAGTCCGTGTTTTCAAATCTCCGTCCTGCTACTTAACGGCTGTGTGATCTCGGACGAGACCCTTAAAGTTTCGGAATGAACGTAACAATGGGGATGGGTAATAATATCTACCTCGAAAGGCTGCTATGAGGATTAATGGAGATAATTAATGAAAACATGCAGCGTGAAGCTAAGTGCTTCATCACTCTCGAGGCTTCCTCCTCTCCCAGTGATTTGCCAGCCTGTTGTGTAGTCCTCGGAAGCAAAGGGACAGAACTCTGCTGACGCATCACTGAGCCACAGCACGTGGGCCTGGGCACGTCACCATGTAAATGATCCTACACATAAAACGTCATCGCCAACGAAAAGGATTGAGGTATACTGATTCGCGTTAAAGTACGTAGGTGATCCTCAAAACCATTGTGCTCAGAGGCGTCGTCCCATACGCTGAAAGATTAGGGGTCCAATTCCTGGTTCGGGGCACATGCCTGGGTTGCAGGTTCGGTCCCCCCGGGGGTATGTATGGGAGGCATTTGATTAGTGTTTCTCACATTGATGTTTCTCTCCCTCTCTTTCTCCCTCCCTTCCCCTCTCTCTAAAATCAATAAACATATTTTAAAAAACCCCACACTGTACTCAGTGAAAGCAGCCAGTCACAACAGACCATGTATTATATGATTTCGTTTCACGTATGAAATCCGCAGAATAGGTAAAGCCATAAACATACTAGCAAGTGAATTACTGGTTGTAGGGGGTTTGGGGGTGAGGATGGAGGATGGGGTAACTGCTCATGGGTACAGGGTTTCTTTTTGGAGCAACAAATATATTCCTGAATTAGATTACGGTGATGGTTGCGAAACTCTAAACAGACTAAAAACCATTGAATTATTTACTTTAATGGATGAATTTTATGGAATAAAACTTAGGTCTCAATAAAGCTGCTAAAAGCAGATGTAGTTATTATTACTTTCAGGAATAATGCACAGTTTAAAAATAAGACATACTGGGTGGTAATACAAGAACTCATCACTTACCTGAGAAGATTGCCATTTACTGTTTGCTTCTGTTCCTTCCTCAAGGACATTAAAATAAAAGATCAAAAACAGAAGTCAGTGGGGGAGAGCAAAGGGGAGAAAATTGGGAAAACTGCAACAGAACAACAATATTTTTAAAAAAGGCTCACAGTAAGACTCATCAAAAAAAAAATGGGAGTCAGGGAAGGAATCCTTGATTTTGTGCGGGTTGGATTTGCCGTCTTTTTAGAATGAGGCCCTGAACGGTCCCAGAGATAGAGACGGTCCCCACCTCCACGCTGAGCGTCGTTAGCGTCGGCTGGAACGCACATGCTGGGCAACCATCGTGTGCCTGCCACTGTGCTAACTGCTGAGCCAGCACGGGGCGCCGTGGCTGTCTCCCGTGACCCCTGGCGTGGCCCTGCAAACGCAGGTGCACTGCCCAAAGGGGGCTGCTCAGCATCCCACTATGGTGGTCAGGATTTTCTGGAGAGACAGAACCACTAGGGCGGGGTGTGTGTGTGTGTGTGTGTGTGTGTGTGTGTGTGTAAAATAGAGATCGATCGCAAGGAAGGTCCTGGATGATTACGGAGGCCGACAAGTCCCGCGACCTGCAGTCTAGAGACTCGGGACAGCCAACGTTCCCACGTGAGCCAGAAGGCAGGAAAAAACCGACAGCCCAGCTCAAACACAGTCAGTCAGTTTTCTCTGACTGATGGGGAGGCTCGGCCTGTTTGTTCTTTGGGGGGCTTCAGCTGATTGGATGAGGCCCACCCACATTGGGGAGGGCAATCTGCTTTACTCTGTTGATCTCCTCCCGAGACACCATCGTGGACACACCCAGAATAGCGTTTGACTGAACGTCTGGGCACCCCACATGGCTCAGCCAAGTTGACACATAAAGTCAGTTGTCACACCAGCCCAACAAGGTGCTCCGCCCCCCTCCAAGCGGAGTTCTGGACCAGCTGGGAAGCGCTGCCTCCTGCGTGCGTCCCTTGGGAATTGACAGAGCGCACCTGCAGAAAAGGCCCTGATAAGTCCTGCAGGGGAAGGAAACTGGTTTAACCCACTGTGCCTCAATCCGAGCGTCCTGGAACACCCTTTTTTCTTTCTAAACATCGTTTTGTTTGGGTTTTTGTCAAAGAAACCGATGAATCACAGATTATTTTGATACGTACTGCAATTACACAGGGCGGGGTTTGACCCTGGCAGGATCTATATTGTACGGCCAGTTCCGTCCGGGGGGACCAGGTCAGGGGGCGAGGGTCGGGCAGGCTTCCTGCAGGGGGTGTGCCCGCGCGTGGTGTGGAGGAATGACACAGGCTCTCTCTGCCTGTGAGGGGCTAAGTGGGACCCGCGTGTGAAAAGATCTGCACGACTCTGTGGGCCTTTCCCTGCCTACAGGAGCAGCAGCAGCGCTTGTTATGGCTGCACTTTAGCTCTGTCCTTGGTGACCAGAAACCCCTGCTGACCAACCACCAGCCACCACGGGCCATAGATTTCAGTTCCTTCCCACTCACCCCAGTTTTGGTAACACGTGTAATGTCTTAGCCTGATTCTTGGTACCGAAGGTTTCCACCTCTCTGGAGTTTAGATAGTCTTGCTTTTCATCAAATGAAAATTGAGGGAAGGAGGGGGAGGGCAGAGAGAGAGAAAGAGAGAGCCTCGAGTTAGTAACGGTGCCCTCTGTAAAGATTTAACTGTACTGCTCTCGGCTTTCTCAGACGTCACCACCTCCCGAGGGGGTGAGAGCTGCCCCCTGGTCATCCCAGTGGCAGCAGCACAATGTGGCCCAAGGCTGCTCCTGGCCCTAACTAGCCAGCTGCTGTAGCCGCAGCCCCAACCCTGTGCCCACACTACCAGGCAGATGTCTGCCTTGCGCTGTGCCTCCACCTCCAGCTTTGTCTAATGGGGATCAGCTGTGCCGGCCTTGGCCCAGTGTGCATCCACTTTAAAAGATACACCGTGTATTTCAAAAGGGCAACTGACCTTTGGCAGGAAAGAAGAGAGTGGGAGAAGGCAGAGCAGCCTCAGGAGCAGAAGTGGGAGTGGAGGTTGATGGGGGGGAGTCGGAGAAGGTCGCCAAGAGCAGAGGTTGATGTCTTCCGGCTCAAACCCCAGAGCCCTGCCTGGTGAGGGATGACTCAGCCAAAGGGATACTGTGGTTTCAGCAAAGCTGAGACCTTGCTCCCCTCCTGCCCCCCACAACAAGAAAAGAGAAATTTTTGATATTTATAAAAGTCACCAATGTAGTCATCATGGGGAAAATCTGAATTAGGGTAGACGTGTACTTGTTTTACAGTTCAACCTCATTTTTATTTCGCATCCCGTTTTGGAGGGGTGCTATGGCTTTGTCAGGGTTAGGGCCTCTGAAGCTCCAAATCCACCTGTGGTGACTGGGGCAGTTTGCATGTAACTGCTGGTACCAACTCAGCGGAGTGGAAGTAAGGCATTCGGAACACGTGGCACGAACTGAGATTCCTCCGGAAGTGCTACGCTATTGTGAGGTTCCCCTACCACTCACCCCAGGCTTCAGTGGGGTCCATCCTTGATTTACCAGCACCAGACTATCAAATTTTAAAAATTATCTGAACATTTTTATTGGGTATTTCAATCTTGTTCATCACTACATCCCTTCGGCAAATAGGGCAGCTTGGCAGATGCTTAATAGCTATTTGTTGAATGAATGAAGGAGTAAGGGTGTGAATGAGAGTGAATGCATGCATGCATTTACCTCTGTGGGAAAATTTGCTACCATTGGATGGATATTCACCCCTGGGTTCAGCTCCATCATGCTGGTGCTTGTTCCCATGGAACCGAAGCCGAGAGGCAGCCTGCAGGGGCCTGGAGTCCTACCAATCTGGTGGATTAGCAGAAGGGCAGAGAAGGGAAAGATGTTCCTGTAATGGTTAGCACTAAAATGTGTAAAAGGAGGAAGATAAATCCTGTTCCTCCCTAGTGCCAAGGGCTATTGGAAAGCTCAAAATAAAAGCCAGACACCTTGGTTCAGTCCAGGTGTTCCACAGCTGTAAGGAATTACTATCTGTGTAGCCTCTTCCTTCCAAAGACAGCCTGTAGTCCCCCCGTGCTGCAAATATATTATGATTAAAGGGCAAGAGTATGTCAAAATCTTAGTAAATTCTGCGAACACTTTGGAATTCCTCCAGCAAACTGCATGGGTTTTTTTTCCTCCCTCTCAGCTCCCAAGCAATTTTTCTTACATTGGAGGTTGCCAAGATTTTATGGCTATTTGGTTATCTTATCCATCCAGATGGTTAGCATTATTTTATGCTAAAATGAGTCTGCAAAACCTCATCTGTCTTATTGCTCTAGAAGTATTAGGTGTAAGACTTTTAAAAAATCTTAATATATCACCTCCTAAAAGGCCCAAGGTGGGGTGTGACTGCATGCTTTTTTATTCAGTTTGGCTTGAAAATCTGCTTGCTTATCCCTTGACATTTATGCGTAAGCAAACTAGTTTGTCTGGTATTAACAACCTGAACTTACTTTATGACTCCTTATACGTATGCCTGTCTCTAGTTACTTAGGCCGGCTTTGTACTGAGAAAAATGAAGCTGTGCTTTATTATCCAGTGATACATTGTGAACATCTCCTCTCCGTTTTCAAACACTGACCGTTAGGGCAGAATGTCTGAGCCAGTGACCAGGGGTTCAGGGCCTCCTCAGCGGTGTGACCTCAGGCAAGCCTCTGGGCGCACCTGAGCTCCGTTTTGCTCGCCGCGGCAACGATAAGATGTGAAAATGTGTGTGCAGTGCCTGGCCTATAAGAGGACGTGCTGAATGCTGTTCCGTAGTAGCACTGTCACTGGCAGGGCTGATGAAGAATAGTGTGTGAGCGACTGGGCCTGGACTTCTATTTGGAGCATGCTGGGTGAAAATGACAGCTCCTGGCACTGCTGGGGCCCAGCCCCTGCTCTCAGCCGGTGCACGCCCTCAGACAGGAGTCGGATTACGCTGTTGCTCTGGGCTATTCGTGGGATGCTCAGGCAGACAGTCTGGTGTATTCTGATGGTTCCAGAACTTTGTTCAAAACATTTCTACCTAGTGATTCAGAGGGTTGACCCGGCTTTTCCTACCAGTCAGATGGACAGCAGCTCACCTTCTCTTGCCATGGCTCAGGGCTTGGCTGACTGTTCCCAGATGCCACACTGTGGGGACAGACAGACTCTAAGAAATAATCCTCCGCATGCCCCTGCTCACGCTGGTGCAGGAGACACTAAGACCAGGCAGCTGGTTGACGGCTGCTGGTGTAAAGTGTAGGCAGCTGGATTCTGGCCCTGGGCCTGCACCGGCAGCTCCTACGTGTCCCTCTCTATGGGCTCTTTATCTAGCAATTGAGGTCTTCTGGACAGGCTTGCAACTGTGGATACCAGTCTATCAAACGAAAGGAGCCTTTGGTTGTTTTTGTTATTGTTGATCTTGGTTTGTTGGTTTGTTTGTTTTTAAGGTTGTATACAATGAATCAGTTTTCCTGTCTCTCCATAGGGGTTGATTTGAGACTTGTGTTGGTCCCAACTTCCAAAGCATGTCATCCTTCGCCTATGTAGATTCCGCAAACCTACATACAGGTAACCAAGCAACCTCTCTGGATGCTGCCAGGTACCAAGAGGGGTTGCCATAGGGCCCAGTCTTCAGGAGGTGCATTGGGAAGTCCACAGGGCCTGTGCTGGTCACCAGCACTTCTGGGACCATCATTTTAGCATCAGAGTGCTTTATGCATTGTCTGCTTCTCATCTGGGTTTTCAAGCCAATAGTCGTTGACTGGATTCTCAAAAGCACCTTGCACATCAGAAGCACTCAGTAAATGTATATAAATCCTAGACAGCACCACAGTAATATTGAGTAATAATAATGGCTCACATTTTTTGAGCACTGTGTACCTTCTACCATACTGAATGCATAACTCAAATGATCTCATTTCACCCTCCAACCACTGCATTAAGTAGATGCCATGAAAATCCCCATTTTGCAGAAGAAACTGAGGCCAAAGAGCTGGAGACCTTGACCACAGTCAGAGCTGGAGAGCCAAGGCAAGGGTCTGACCCCAGGATTGTCTTTAGACAACTTTGGGGAGGTGAACAGGAGCTACAGGTGAAGATGGAAAGGAAGATGCTCAGGCCAAGTCAGTTCAACTTTCCTTTTAAAGAAAAGGCCTTTTTTGCCCAGAATGATCATATTCCCGATAGCTCCACAGAAAAAATTTTTTTTCACAACTTTACATTTTAGTAACTATTTTTGTTGAGAAAGAGCCCGGATGCAGTCTCCTGGCCCGTGAGCTGCTGGCGTCATCCACGCCTGCGCTCGGTTCTGTCTGGGAGGCAGGCTTCGTCACCCTCTGCTGCCGGCTCTCCGCCAGCGTGTGGAGGGTCAAGGCTCACACTTGAGTTTGACAACAGCGTGGTCATGTTTTCTGTGCGTCACCTTCCAGCGTGGTGTCCCCTGGGTCTGATAATTCTCAGGAAACACCCAAGTGTAAAGGTGTGGGTTTTGGTTTGTTTGTTTGTTTGTTTGTTTGTTTTTGAGGTTCCAACATATGTCTTTGTTAGACAAATGTCTTTATTAATCAAAAGGGAAATATTCCTTTCAAAGGAAGTCCATGATAGGAACAGTCATTTTATTAAAGGAGACATTCAGGTGCCAAACAGACATGGGGAAAGCGTTCCGTATCCAGAAGCATTGGAGGACTGTAACGGAAGCCACGGCCAGAGGCCACAGCGCCCCCATCAGAATGGCTGAAGTTAGAGAGACTGACAACACCAAGTGTCGGCAGAATGCGGAGGAGCAGGAGCTCTCGCTGGGGGAACTGCTGGGGGAACACGGGTGGGTAAAGCTAGTTTAGATTGCGGCTTGGCAGTTTCTTGAATAGTGGACACTGGAGACCTTGTATGCTTTAAGGCTGTTCAGAGAACCTTAGAGACCTGCTGGCCCCATCTTGACATTTTGCAAATGAGAAACGAGCGTTCAGGTGGCTGTAAATCTGCTAGATTTTAACTCTGCATGACCGGTTTGCTGTTAGGAAGGACAGGTTTAGAAAAATGCCTGGAGCTGCCGTCCTGGTCCTTGACTTGACCCCACAGCAGCTTGCTTCCCTCTGCTAGAGCTGCACTGGGGGCCTTTTCCGTTGCCGAGCGTGGGGTCTAGGGTCAAGCTGACACCTCAGATGCCCGATTGGGTGATGCGCCCCGGTTAAGACTGGGGATGAGGCTCACCCCCAGCAGCTCTGATGCTGAGGAGAGGCGAACACGGTCGGTTTAGGGTTCTCTTTCGTGCGTTTGTTCAACAACCGTTTGTTGAGCACTCACTGTAATTACTTACAGGATGAGTAATAGTAACTATACTGATGTGACGCTCCCCGGTGCCAGGCCCTGTGTTCGCTGCTGTCTTACAACAGTGCCCAACACATCCTGGGTACCTGCCTGAGGCTGGAGACTGGGTCGGGGAGAGGTTAGGGCTGCCCTGGGAGAGCCAAAGCCCCCCACTCCCAGCCCCCCAGCACAGGCACCCTCTGCTTAACTGGAGAGAAAAATCCAGCACCCACCCGGACCCCAGCCCTCTCTCCTGTGGTCTCTCCGTCCCTTTCTTCTCTTCCCTCCTCCCCTCCTGCGCTCACACTCCTCTGTCACAAATGCTGGCGTATATATTTTTTAACCCAGAACCACTGCGAAAATCATAATTTAGATCAAAACTGGGTAGACTCAATGCGGAGAGTATTTTTAATTTGTCTGATAGCAGTGGTCTCCCCACTCTTGAGACTGAGGTGAAGATTTAAATATAAATGATTCCCATGTGGCCACAGGAAATCAATTGGGCAGAGAAAGGATTGGAAAGAAAGAGCAAGCAAAATTGAGTTCCATTCCAATAACATGGCACCTATAAATAAGGTGAGGATCTGGTTAATAGCTTTCCAGTCAAAGGGAGTTTATGGGAAGACTTGGATTCAAGAGACTTTGCCCGGGGAGCCCTTGAGGATTTGGGCTTTCCTGTCCCAGCGTCTGTGTGTTCTGAGGGTGGAACCACATCATTTGTCTTTCTCTTTTCATGTAGCTAAAGCTATTGTTACTTTATTGTTTAAGCTATCTTTGCCCGTTCCCTTGCTGGGTAGGAGGAAAAGCTGATTTCTGACTCCAGTCCCCATGAAAAGTGGAGGCATTGAAAAGCACCATCTGAAGCCCTCCTGGGCCCAAGAGAAAACGGTGAGAACGAGCCCGTTGTAAGAGAGACAGGACCGGTTTGGAGAATTTCTCCGGAGCACAAAGAGGCCCCACAGAGATGCTCATTATGGCTCTGCTTAAAATGGGAAATTGTTTGGATGGCCAAACAAAATGTCTTGTTGCCGACCAGGAAATACTATGCAACGATTAGGAAGAACAAGGCAGACCTAAGTCTAATAAGATACATTCATCTCCTGCTGTTGAGGGAACGTGGCAAGGAGCTAAAAGGTACCTTCAGTGCAATACTCTATCCGAAAACTTGCAGTGCAGATTCTATGGGTACACTTACGAGGGAGGCATCCACACATGTGGAACGTAGTCTGGGCGGACTCCGATCAGACCGAAATGAGTGGCTGCATCCAGGAAGGTACAGAGGCTGTGAGCAGTTACGCCCTTGCGGGGAAGCCTCGGTCCTTGAAGCGGGCAGCTCACTACTCACGAAGGTGCTGGGAGACTGCTGCTGACCAGCCCTGGCAGGCCAGGCCTTGGGGCCACTCTTCTGTCCCCGCTCTGAAGTCAGGCAGTGTGTACACCTGTCTACCATGTAGAGGACATTGCATCGGGCACCAGGGATTCAGTGTGACCAACAATGATAGCTCACCTTTACATAGCATTGGAATTGGCCAGGCAGCGACTTAAGGGTTTTATGTATATTCACTGATTGAATCCTTGCAACAAACCTGTAATGCAAACACTGTTATTATCCCATTTGACAGAGGAGGAAATTGAGGCACAGAGAAATTGAGTAACTTACCCTTTGTCACACCACTAGAAAATGGAGGAATGAGATTCGAACCCAGAGCCCGTGCTGTTAAGCTACTATTCAATATGTGGATGGCAATATGTTTTATCTACCAAACTGAGACACTTTTGAAAGGGAAGGGGGACCGTGTTCACAATTATTGTGGGTCAACAGGCATAAGCTGGTGATGTCTCAGGCAAACTGGGATGTTTGGTCACCTAAATTATACTGCTTCTTGACCTCAGCAGAATGGTGCCTGCCTGCTCTTGCAGTGTTTTCAGTCCACTGGATGCCAGACAAAGTGCCAGGTGACAGGAAGGGGCAGGGGGTGCTGGGATGCAGGACTGTGAGAAAATGGGAGCACAGAGAGGGCCCCTGATTTGGTCTCTGGAGATCAGAGAGGGCTTCCTGGAGGAAGGGACAACGAAGCTGAGACTGACAGATCAGTAGGAGTTAGCCAGGCAAAGCCTAGAGTGCAGTGGTGAGCGCTGAGGCTTGAGAGACACCAAGGCCTGAGCCTACGGAGGAGGTTGCTGGCCCTGACCAGTGTGGCTCAGGCCCTTGTCCCACAAAACAAAGGGTCACCAGTTCAATTTCCGGTCAGGGCACATGCCTGGGTAGCAGGTTCAGTCCCCAGTCAGGGCACGTATGAGAGGCAACCGGTGGATGTTTCTCTCCCTCTCTTTCTCCCTCCCTTCCCCTCTCTCTCTAAAAATAAATAAATAAAATCTTTAAAAATAAACAGGAGGTCTCTGGCTTTGGCCTCAGGCACACCCCTACTCTGGGAGCTCAGACAAAATGAGATGTAGTTTATATCAGGGGTCTGCAAACTTTTCTTAAAGGGCCAGAGAGTCAACATTTCAGGCTTGGTGGGCCAAGAGGCAAAATCAAGGACATCACATAGGAACTGATATAACCCTTTAAAATGTGGCTGTACAAAAATATGGAAATTGTTCCTGGCTCTAGGACCATGGAAAAACAGGCAGCTGATCAGATCTGGCCCACAAATCCATGCTGGAGTTTCTTGTCTTGCCCAGTTGTAAGTGGCCTCTCGAGTCATCAGAAAGCTTTGCTGGCTGTCAGTAGACAGTGGGGAGGCGGCTTAGTACCAGGGACATCCACAGCTCCGAAGTCCAAAAGCCGAGGAGGCCTGTGTTCAAATCCCCCCCCACCGCTCAGCAGCAGGGGGGCACCAGAGAAGCCACGTACCCTCTCTGACTCTGCACTTCCTCAACCTGTAGAAAGTGCACAGGACTGCCGCCTCCTCAGGACGGCCGTGCAAACCTAGTGAAGATCTGCTTTCCAGTGTGCACTTCTCCTTCCTCTCACTCCACACTCACCGAGCACTTCTGTGCCAGGCACGGCCCCAGCCCCTGGGCGTTCACAGGTGCACCTGGTGGCCAGGACCCCATTCACAGCTATTCGTTGTTTGAATGTGTCGGTGGTGGTCATTTCCGTAAAGTCTGGGCCCGGGGTCGGGAGCGCAAGGCCCTGCCCCAGCACTGCTCTTGTGGAAGGAATGGGCTTGGTGGAGAGCGTTCCTTCACCTGGTTCCCTTCCAGGCGTTTCCCCTGGGGTCAGGTTTACCCCCATAAAATGGAGCAGGAGCATGGCAGAGGGGGGTACGAGCTTTTTTTATGAGAACGTGTGAGCGAAGTTCTTGGAACTCCTGGAATTAAAAGGCCCAGCTGTTAATGGGGCTGTTCTCTCTGGGTCTCAGTC
Organism: Glossophaga mutica; assembly: GCA_039655065.1. Taxonomy (NCBI): domain Eukaryota; kingdom Metazoa; phylum Chordata; class Mammalia; order Chiroptera; family Phyllostomidae; genus Glossophaga; species Glossophaga mutica. The sequence continues at coordinate 13,588,224 of CM077304.1, read as the reverse complement.
CTGGGGTGCGTGGGGAGTGATTAAGCCTGTTGAGTCTGCACTGTCTTCCTTTTGCATCAGAACTCTCTGCCCTCGCCGTGTACTTAGCCAGAGCGACTTTGCGTTCCCGGCTTTGATGTGGAATTCGAGTTCCCCAGCCTGAGTCAGACTCCAGGCCAGACGCTGCAGGAGTCGGGAGCTTCCAGTTGGCTGAGGGAGTTCCCACCAGACGCTTTGCTGGATGGAAAACAACGCAGCCCGAGAAGACTCTGGGAGGGGGTCCTTGAGTCAGCTATTAGGAAATTGCAACTGCGAGGGGCAGTGGGGAAGGGGGTGATTCCTTTGGAGCTGGCTGAGCTGCCCTCAAATCCTGGCATTACCACTTAAGGGACATGTCTAACCTCAAATAAGTAGCAGGAGTTCTTTGAACCTCAGCTTACCCATCTGTAAAATAGACACGGTGTTGCCCAGGCACCTGGCTCGCCCTGAGGAGTAACTAGTGAAAAACACTCACATGGAGTGAGTGCTCCTTGTGTGGCAGCTGTCACGCTAAGGGCCTCATCTTGCTCTCTTCCAGGTGCCGTGAGGTGAAGGGACAGAGTGAGGAGAGGTCCCATCTCTGTTCCAAGAACTTAAGCAGATTGGGTCCAGAATTACCAACATCCTTACCCATTAGATGTCACTGCCCCGTTAAGAGAGTCAAAACTCATGAAAACAAAGACACAGCTCTCAAAAACCTGTGTGCGTGGTGTGAGCGGTGTGAGTGGTGTGTGGCCCTGTGGTTCCGCTTACTGAACAAGCATTTCCTGAACACCCACTCCGGACAAAGCTCTAGAGACATAAAGATGACTCAGTCACAGTTCCTGGCTGCAAGGAGGCAGCTTCCAGGCAGATAATTTTATTTTGTTTCAGACCTGGTGATAAGAATACTTCTTCACTCTGCAGTCTACCCATCGTGCCTTAACTTACTGTTAAATCGTTTTTTAAAAAATGCTGTGACCACAGAGCTCTTGCCTGTGCTCCGAAAGAGCTGGGGGTAGAAATCCATTGTGCAGAAGCAGCCCTAGCTGACCCCATCCCTTCTCGCTTCTCATCCATGTCTGGCGTTGCCACACACAGGGGTGGATACGACACTCTGAATTCACGTGGCTGGTCTGTGGGAACAGGGGGACAACCCCGGGGAGCCGACTAGATGAATACCTATCGGAGGTGGGCATATACAGAGGACCTTGTGTAAATAAGGGATTTGATGCCTCCCCGCCAGCACCCCACCCCCATGCTGGCAGAGGTGCAGGCCTGAGAACTCGAAGCAAGGGAAATGTGTTTATTTTGCCTTCATCCGAGCAGTCATTCCGTGTGTGCACAATGCAACGTTAGATCCTAGGGGAGGCCCGCAGGTACGTCAAACAACCATCTGCACGCTGCTTTGCTGTGGAGGAGGCTTGGTGAGCAGTTTTCAAGCCTTCTACTTAGCTCCTACCCACTCTACCTTTTTTTTTTTCTTTTAATTTAGGAAATTTTTGAAGACGAAGGAAAGTGTAGCAAATGATGCAATAAGCAGTCTTTTACCATTCCCAATCAGGAAAACATTTTGGTGTGTGTTTTGCTTCGATTCTATGCTCTGCACAGACGATAGAAATAAACCATCACCAAGGTAGAAATCTTTTCTGACTGCCCCCGCCACCCGCTCCTCTCAGCCTGTTACTACGCACTTGCCGTGTATGTCCCAGTCTGTGTACTCACACTCTCCCCCTCTTACGTCGCCCAGTACCACGGGCAGCACAGTTTGCGTGTGCTCGGGATGCTCAGAGGTGCTGCCCGCCTGCCTGCAGCATTCCTCGATTTGCCTGTTCCGTTCCACCTCGTGCTCTGAGGTCCAGCCCTGCGGGTCCCTCAGTGTGTCTTGTCTGCTCTGTTGTTTCCCATCCTCTGACTATACCACGTTTTATTTACCCATCTCCCTGTGAATAGACTCATCTGTCGGTTCCAAGGTTTTGTCACCGCAGACAACATTGATGTGAACATCTGGTACATGTCCACCTCCGGATACATACGCGTGAGAACTTTCCTGCAGTTTGCGTGTGTTGGGACTCCCACCAGCTGGGCCTGGGCTCCTGTTTCCCTCTGCTCTCCTAGCCACTGGATTCGGGCAGATGGTTTGCGATTTTTGACCAATGAATGACGTCTCCCTAATCGAGATAATTTTAAACTAAGAGAAAAATGAGGAGCATGCACAGAAGTGTCCTAAGCCCACCGTTGAGGAGGGATGCTTCATAAACCCCAGGGTTCAGCATCTTCCTGCTTCCAGGCTCGAGAAGAGTCTGCCTGTCTGGGAGGAGAGATCCTCCTCTCTTCCTCTCCTGGGACTTTTCAGCCTCTGGCACAACAGCCTCACATCCCCGCCTCCGCCCGGGGAAGGCGACTCCCACGGTAGTTTCACCACGTCTTGACATTCTTACTCTGGGTCATCTGAAAACACCTGTGCCTCATCTCCTGGCTGCCGTCAGCACTTGGTCCAAATCTCATTTGCACTTCTCACCTGGACAGCTGCCCCTCATCGGCACTGGCCTCCTGACTTCAATTTCCCCCATCTTAATGCTTTCCTTCATGTTACGCAATCGTTTAGCCATCCACCTAGTCTCCCATCATCAATGGAAGGCCTGCTGTGTGCATCTCTGTCACTACAGGTTTGGCCCCTCCTCATGCACTGGATCAAATCCCAGTGCCTTAGCCGGGCCTTCTCCTCCACCCTGGCACCCAGTGTCCTTGCTCACAACTCTGCAAATCATAGTGACAATGTTCCTGGTTTCGGCTTGTTAAACACTGTATGGTCACTTGAGGCTCAGCTTGGTTCTTATCCGAGAAGGCAAAACTGATCTCTTCCTTTCTCCGCTCCCGTAGAGCTTCGTGCCTGTTTTCTGTCTTGCCAGCCACCTTTGTGGCCTCGGGGCCGAGGGCTGTGTCTGCCATACAGAAGGTGCTTAATGAAAGTTTTTAATGACTGTCTTCCCAACCCCTTCATTGTGGCGCTGACCAGTTCAGCAGAAGCACTGCGACCACCCAGCTGTCCACAGTCTTACCAGGAAGTTTTTCTGTTGAGCAAATTAGTGCTGGAGACATGATTGGAGGTTTGTTTAATCTTAAGAAAATTAATTGGTTTTTTAAAGAGTTTAACATAGTTTTGAATGAATATTCTTTATTTTTAATCAGGAAGTCTTATCTAAAACAAACACCATCTACTTGAAAACTTTTGATTTTATGCTTTATTTATGAAAGTAATTCAACTGAATATAGTCAAATATCTTTAATTCAGATTGTGCTAATTAAGGTCAAGTTTTTCCAAATCAACGTGAATTAGGGAGGAGTCCTTGCTGGCTGTTTGGCCAATCTCTATTATGTACAATGAATGGCTAGGCTGCATTTGATCAGCGTGCTGGTTCCAAATGATCAGCTGCATTGAAATCCCTTGGCATACTTGTTAAAATACAGATTGCTAGGCCTCCCCCAATCTAACAGGTCAAATCTCTGGGCAGGGCCAGACACCTGCATTTTTTTAAAATTTTTAATATATTTTATTGATTATGCTATTACAGTTGTCCCATTTCTCCCCATCATTCCCCTCCACCCTGCACACCCCCTCCCACCCACATTCCCCCCTTTAGTTCATGTCCATCTGTCGTAAGTTCTTTAGCTTCTACATTTCCCACACTATTCTTGCCCTCCCCCTGTCTATTTTCTACCCACTGTCTATGCTACTTGTTCTCTGTACCTTATCCTCCTTTCTCCTCCTCCCACTCCCTTGTTGCTAACCTTCCATGTGATCTTCAGTTCTGTGTTTCTGTTCCCGTTCTAGTTGTTTGTTTAGTTTGCTTTTGTTTTAGGTGTGGTTCTTAATAGCTGTGAGTTTGCTGTCTCTTTACTGTCCTATTTTTTATCTTCTTTTTCTTAGATAAGTCCCTTTAACATTTCACAGAATAAGGGCTTGGTGATGATGAACTCCTTTAACTTGACCTTTTCTGAGAAGCACTTTATCTGCCCTTCCATTCTAAATGAAAGCTTTGCTGGATAGAGCAATCTTGGATGTAGGTCCTTGACTTTCGAGACTTCAGATACTTCTTTCCAGCCCCTTCTTGCCTGGAAGGTCTCTTTTGAGAAATTCCAGGCAGTCTGATGGGAACTCCTTTGTAGATGACTGTCCCCTTATCCCTTGCTGCTTCTAGAAATCTCTCCTTCATTTGAATCTTGGCTAATGTAATTACAGTGTGCCTTGGTGTGTTCCTCCTTGGGTCCAACTTCTTTGGGACTCTCTGAGCTTCCTAGACTTCCTAGAAGTCTATTTCCTTGGCCAGATTGGGGAAGTTCTCCTTTATTATTTGTTCAAATAAGCTTTCCACTTGTTGCTCTTCTTCTTCCCCTTCTGGGACCCCTATAATTCGGATGTTGGGACGTTTAACGATATCCCGGAGGTTCCTAAGCCTCTCCTCATTTTTTTGAATTCTTGTTTCTTCCTCGTTTTCTGTTTGGTTGTTAGTTTCTTCCTTCTGGTCCACTCCATTGATTTGAGTCCCAGTTTTCCTCCCATCTCTATTGGTTCCCTGTGCATTTTCCTTCATTTCACTTATTGTAGCCTGCATTTTTTCATCTAATTTGTGAGCAAAACCAACCAATTCTGTGAGCATCCTGATCACCAGGGCTTTGAACTGTGCATCTGATAGGTTGGCTATCTCTTGGTTGCTTAGATAAATTGGCTCTGGGGCTTTGATTTGTTCTCCCGTTTGAGCCATTTTGGGGTTTTTCTTTTGGCCTGTTCACAGCTGTTACTTAGTCAGGGGCAGAGCCTTAGGTGTTCTCCAGGGCGGGGCAGCCCAGTCGCTGGGTAGTGACGCTGTATGTGGGGACAGGGTCCGAGAGGGAACAATGGCGCTTGCTCCACTCTCTCTTGGAGTCCAGTCCCTTCTGCCACTTCCCCTTCACCTGGGTTATCTGTGCGAGAATGTGGGACCACCTGGTCAGCCATCTGCCTTGTGCAGCCTCACTGAGTCTGTGCCCGGGGTCCCCTAGCCACCACCTGTGCTCCTGGAATCTGCCAGCTGCTGCTGCCTGCATGCCCGGGTCTGACAACCTCCACTTTTTCCTGCTGCGACTCTACCACTCTTACCAGTCTGGATGAATGGTTGTTGGATTTCCGTACAGTTCAATTTTCTGTCAGATCTGATTGTTTTGTTGTTTCTAAATCTTTGTTGTCCTTAACTTTGGTCGTGCAAGGAGGCACAGTGTGTCCACTTAGTGCCTCCATCTTGGCCGGAAGTCTCAGACATCTGCATTTTTAACAAGCTCTCTATCTGACTCCATCTCACTGTGAGACTGGCTGGGAACCAGGTACCTAGACCTGCACTGTTGGGCATGGCAGCCAGTGGTCACATGTGGCTCTGGGGCACCTAAAATGCAGTCAGTCCAGACTGAGATGTGAGGTGAGTGGGAAAGACACACTGGACTTAAAACCCTTAGGGCCCCCAAAGGTAAATACTTTGTTAATACCTGTTAAATATTGATGACTTGTTAAAACAATAAGATTTTGGATAGATTGAATTAAACTACTAATTCCACCTGCTTCACTTAACTTTTCTAACGTGGCTGCTAGAGCATTTGAAATTACAAATGTGACTTGCATTTTATCGCTACAGGACAGCGCTGGTCTGGATGGCTGCGTCACTGATAACATGGTGCTCCTCTCCTGGTGAATTCCCTGTAGTTGGTGCTCATTAAGTGTCGGATGGGTGGATGGGTGGATGGGTGCCACGGGTCAGTAACACATGGCTTCCTCTTGCCTACTTGGGGACCTCAGACCAGCTGTTTGACTTCCCTGGGCCTCAGCTTTTTCATCTGTAAAATGGGCAGGGTCACCGGAGTCCTGATATCCGCTTCCAGCTGGTCTTGTCAATGAATTAGGAGACGGGGTCTTAGTCCTCTACTTACATTGACAACAGAGCATTGCTGAGTGGGGCAGGGAATGATGCTGTCCCCAGCCGGCTGAGAGGCGAGCTCAGGAGCCTCCCTGGGAAGCCTCTATAATTGTGTCTTCCCCCAGATCGCTTCCTGGCTTCACTTAGAAACAGAAATAGCCCGGCCACCTCTTGTAAGCTGCAGCGCCCATCTTTCCTACAGCTGTCCCCACAGAACGTCTGGAATGTATTATTCATCTGCATCCCATCACCCATTCCTGACTCAACTCCAGAAATGCCAGATGAAACGTCAGTGTGTGTGTTTCTCCCTTCCACGTTTGCTCTGAAAACTGTGTCTTCGTGAGGCATTATGGCGGTCAGAGGCCAGCTGCTAAAGTGAGGTCATGTGGGGTCGCATGCATCCCTGCATATTACTAGGTCTGTAATTTTGGGCAAATTAACCCAGTGCCTGAGTTTCTTCATCTGTAAAGTGGAGGTAATACTACTAATAAACTCATATGGGTTTGAACTCAGCAGACACTGACTCCTGGTTGCCAGGCTGGGCGGGTAGGGGGGCGGGGGACAGGACTCAGGTTCACATGCTGCTCCAAGCATGTGGCCACATGGTTACCAAGATCACCTTGGATTGTAAAAGCCCACCTTCATTCGACAAGCAGGCTGCGAAATTCCGCTCTCTTCCATTTTCCGAGATTCTTGGAGAGGGTGTCTCTACCTCCGGTAACTTGTGACAATGTTTCGTTCACCTTATCATCATTCAGGTCATCCATCACCCATTTCAAAGAACTCCTCAATGCCTCCCTCCACAGTCTAGGTGCTGAGTAAGTAATAACGCTAGCAATTAGCGAGTCCTTTCTCTGACGGGCATGGCTCCAGCCCACGCTCTGTGCGGTCTCACTGAATCTTCTCCACCTTCTGCGAGATTTTACGGCAACCCTAATTTACAGATGCAGACACTGAGGCATGGAGAGGTTGAGTCCTTTGCCCAAAGCCACACAGCTAGCAAGGTCAGAAACTCCAGCGGTGGGGAGGGGCAGGTGAACCTATGCTCCGAACCCAGGCACAAAGATGCAGAACTATGGGCCCCCGTGATTCCTCAGGGTCCCTTAGGAAGCTTCAGGAAGAAGGCAGACAGTCCTCTGTCCCAGGGGGCTGAACGACCCCCAGCCCACTGGGGCGGATCATCCCTCTCCCGCCCCCTCAGCTCCTTCCCAGGTTCCACCCTGCCCCCCGCAGTGTCCTGAAGCACATTGGAAACATTAACTTGTCCCCTGCTATTCATCTTTGCTGGTGCTGGCTCAGGGAGTACAGTTGAGACGTTTCTCCAAGGGCGGACAGCAGGCCAGCCAGAGTCGATAATGGATTCCAGCAGATTGGACACCGTTCAGATCTAATGCGAGCCTGGCACCCGCATCCTCCGAGTGTATTAGCAGCTGCAGGGTGCTGCTCCCCCCGCCCAAGACCTTGGGACCAGAGGCAGCCTGGTGGGCTCAGCAGGCGCAGGTCACGGCTGACCTCCTGGCCCCTCACCAACCCCCACCCCCAACACACACACACACACACACACACACACACACACACTCACCCCTCTGAGACTAGTAATGAAAAATGCTGGCCCCTCAGGCTCCCCTGACATCTTAGTTGTCACCGTGACCTCCATCCCTGCCTGCTGGTTCCTGTAAACCCGTGAGGGCTGGGAACGTCTTTTTGTCCCCTGCTGTGTCCGCTGTGCCGGGAACAGTGCTGGCCCCTAGTAGGCGCGCAGGAGTGTTTGTTGAGTGCAGCACTCGTGGTTCCTGCTCGTGGCAGCCGTCTGCAAACACACGGGCGCCCTGGGCGCCAGACCCTTCTCCCCATCTGCCTGCTGGGTGTCTTCTTTGGACGCTACAAACGTAACGCGCCTGCAGCTGGAGAAAGCGGCTGCTCTCACATCTCCAGCTCAGCAAATGACACCCACCCCCCTTTCCAGCTGCCCCGGGGCGAAATCCTCAGGGCTCATTTCAACACCCTCTTTTCCGTGCCACGTGTTCAGCCCCTACGCAGAACCTCTCGGCTCTACCTTCAGCAGAGATCAGAGAGGCAGCTGCTTCTCCCCACCCCCATCGATGCTCTTTCCTCCAGGCTCCTGAATTCCCTGAGCTTCCACCCCTTTTCCCACCGGGAACATTCTAATGCTGTGGCCAGAGCTGTTCTAGAACGTAGGTCGGATCCTGTCCCTCCTGCACGCAGGCCCCGCTGTGAGGCCTGGCACTCACCACCCCATTCCAGGCTCATTGGTCCCCCACACACACCAGGCACGTACCCACCTCTGCCTTTGTCTTGCTTCCCCAGATACACTCCTGGTTAGAGAAGCCTCCCCACTTCCCTCCGGCTTCTGCTCAGAAATCACTTTGGATGCTCCGAGGATTAATGAGTTAACATGTGAAACAGATTTAGAACATTGCCTCGCTCAATAGCTGTTAGTTATTGCTGTGTTCTTATAATGGGTCCTTGGGGCTAATTCATAGCAGACACTAAGGCTGGTGAGTGGACTGCATGTCCACGGCCTGGCCCCATGCCTGCCACCAAGTGGGGACCCAAATGTTCGTTGAACTGAAGATGGAGCGATGAACTGCATGGGACGGGGCACACCCTGCTTGGTACAGGCCATGAGAACTTTACAATCTGAAAAAAAAGATGGGAGTCTATCATTTCCACATCCTCGGGGGACACAGTTTCCTGCCTGTCCCCACTGTTCCCTGGGGAAGTACCCCGGCCTGGGCCCTTGCTTCCTGGCTCCAAGTTCAGGGACTTGGGGGAAACCAGGGATGTGGTCTCCTGGTAGGAACTGAGCTCCTGACCAGGTTTACGGGGTGGCCAGGGCCGTGGAGAGAGAGGGGTGGGGGCAACTTGCCCTCCAAGGTGAGCCATAGTGGTTGGGGTCTGCCACCTCGCCTGTGGCGCTCGGGTTTCCCCCAGGACCTGGGAGTCGCTGCTCACTGTTTCTGGCCTTCTCTTTCTTGGCCTCTCAGGTGGAAGCTTTTGCCCAGAGGAGTCTGAAGGCTGTGGCCTGAGTCTCTTGGTCTCTTTCCAGGCAGAAAACCTTGTTAGTCCGTTCTCTGTTTAGAGTAGTTCCTAATTCGAAGCAGCTGTTGTCCCCGAGCAAAACCAGCCTGTCGGGGTCCCAGAACCCCGGCCGTCAGCAGTCTTCTCTGGTTCGTTTGGCCTCGGCTGTGTGTCCCTGACGTGCAGGGGGCAGTGTGCTGCGTCCCACCTCCCTGGGCCACCCTGGCCCTGAGAATGCCCTGGGCCCTGGCACTCAGAGGTGCACACCCAGTTTCAGCCTCAGGGAGCTCCAGGGAGGGGATTTAGTGGTGAGAGTTTCTGCCTGTTTATGTTCTATGGCCTCAGTGTGTTGAAAAACAAAAAGTGTGGAAACTTCTTACGAATAACAAATACATGAAGCTGTTCTTCCACTCCGAGGGGCTGACCCAGCCACCTGGCAGAGGAGTGAGTCTCTTCCCTGATTAACGACCTGCTCCGAGGAGCTTGCTTTTGAAGGATCGAGGTTCAGGTCATCTGGTGCGTGCAGCGCTGTTTGGTGAGAGGGGCATCATGGCCTTGGGTCTGGAGTCTGGGAGACCCAGGTTTCAGCTGCAAGTTCACTGCTCATTCACGGCATTCACTTCACCTCTGGGGGCCTTCATTTGGTCATCCGTAGATGGGAATGGGAGTAAGCCCAGGAGCCCAGCACGTGCGGCTGCTCGGTCGATGGGAGCTGGGGCATCTTTCCATTGCTTTGAGACTTTTCAGTTCCTTTCATCAATGTCTCAGGTTTTAGAGTGTTCCCTCTGTATGATTTTGTGTTATGATTTCAGGCGTACAGCATAGTGTTCAGACAACTGTATATACTTCACAGAGTGTTCCCCCGATATTCCCAGTCCCCACCTGGCACCACACGCAGTTATTATGGTATCATCGACTGACTACGTTCCCCGTGCTGTGCGGGACATCCCCGTGACTGTTCTGTAATTGCCAATCTGTGCTTCGCGATCCCTTCGCCTTCTTCACCCCGTCCCCCAAGGGGAGCTGTTATTCATTTACCCATGGAACGGCCATTTATTGAGCGCCGACTGTGCACTAGATGAGAAATAACCTAGGCAAAAACCCCTGCCCTTGTCAATGTTCTAGACGGAGGGCTGGATGAAAACCAGATAAACAAATGAAGTAGGTAAGTCAGGAAGGCAGGCTGCGGTTCAGATAGTGTGGGCAGGGACCTCTGGAGACGTGGTGCCCAGCCATGGAGCCGCCTCGAGGGGGCGCTCACCTCAGTCGTCCTCCCCTTTGCATCTTTCAACGTGGGCTTTTCCACTTGTGGTTCTCCGGACCCCATCGCCCGGCCTCCGCCTCTTCATTTCTAAGCCTTATTCGCCAAACGAATCACCCTCCTGAACATCGGCTGTGTCTTCAAGTTTTGTCTGAATAATGGAATTAATCGGACCGAATGTTATTTTTAAATGTTCTGGGGAAAGAATGAGTATGTGCCACTGTAGGGCCGCCCAATTTTAATGTGGAATATTCGGGGCAACGCTAGCTGAACTGGGAGAGGAGAAGGCTGGGGAGGCAGGGACAGAATCACTGCCGGAGCCCAGATTAAGGTCAGTTTCTAACCTTTGACCGTGGAGACAGGAAACAAAACGCTGGACAGTCCTCGCCCAAGGCTTCCATGGCCGGCTCCTTCTCATCAGTCAGCTCTCAGTGCAAATGTCACCTCCTCTAGGCTGTCCTCCCTGACCAGCCCACGAAATTACCTTCACAGACCTAGTACCACCTGGAATTATCTTGCTGAAGTTTTGGGCAGTTTGTGGTTTGTTTACTCCCTTAGGATGAAAGTGCCGGGGGAGGGGGCAAGAACCTTGCTTCCCAAGAACCTAGAAAAGCAGATGGCACGTAGCAGCTGCTCGGTGTTCGTTCCTTAGACGGGCAGGTGGCGCCTCGTCCTGTGGAGCGGGGGAGGGGTCACCCTAGACCGGTGTTTTTCAAATTGCAGGTTGTACCTCTCAGAGGGTTGTGACATCATTTTATGGCCTACAGCTAGCATTTTAAAAAAATAAAATAGAAAAGAACTCAAAATATCAGAGCACGTTACACATGATAAGGGTAAGGTTGTTTTTTAGAAATGGACATACGTGGATACACACGCACACACGTGCACACACACACATATATATTCTGTATATGTGGAAAACACACTTTTTTCCCCACTGTGGAGTAGTCAGAAAAGTTCGAAACTGAACAGTGACTTCTAAGTTTTCTCAAGCTCGATCTTCAAAAGGAACATTCTTCCCTTGGAGACTGTAAACCTAGTCGCATAAAGTTTACATTCTGGGGCCCCAAAGCAGAACTTTAAGAAAAGATTCCTTTGTTTCCCATTAACTGAAAAAAGAGAATGAATAACTTTCTACCGTAGCGGGGGCCCCGTCGCCTAAGTCTCCACTGACTTGCATGAAGTTATTTACACACTCCCATGCAAATAGACACAAGCACACACAGATTTGCACAGACATACTCACACACCCACTAACACACAAGCACATGGGCATGTGCACACTTGACACCTACAGTACTACAAATATGTCTGTGTGTACAAACACATGTGCACACACAGTCACACACACACTTGGACATTCATGTATACGGACACAAACAACACAGTAACACATGTGTCCACACAAACACACGTGTCCACACAGGAACATCCTTATTTCTTCCATTTCATGTACTCTCACCCCCCATGCCCTGTGGGGACTCCGGGCCATTTTTAGATTTGCACACGGGCCAAGGGGCCATCAGCACACGGCCTGTCCCCTCACCCGCGTCAGTGGGGTGATAGGGCTGGCTGAGTCCACAGGCTCTGCAGTCAGGCAGACACGGGTTCGAATTTCTGCTGCCTGGCTGAGTGACATCAGTCAGGTTACTGCATTTCACAGAGCCCGATTCCTCACCTGGGAACTGGGGCCTGTCGAGGTCACGCGTGCCTCCCAGGGTCAGTGGCGGTGGGCATGGGCTGTGGGCGTGTGTGTCCCAGCAGGAGCGTCGCAACCCAAGGTGCCTCTCCGCGGCTGTGTGACGTGGCCCGGCTCCCTGGCCCTCGGGATACCTCTTTTGTAAAATGGGGATGTTGTGAGGAAGAACGGGAGTCTGTCAAGGTGGTGTCCTCACATGCCCCATCTCCCAAGGCTGCATCTCCTCCTGGTGCCCTTCTTAGTCCTCGCCACCCATGCTGTTCTCACGCAGAAGCCGGGCCGGGCTCTCCTGGGGAAGCCACGGTCTCGGCCATTTAGCGATGTCCCTTTGGAATGATGTCTGTAATTTCTCACTCCTGTGTTAGAAGGATCAGCACCCGCGTCCAGAGAGCTCTGGTATAAGGCATTTGGGGCACATCAGTTGAAAAGATTGTGCCATTTTCACCTTCGTAGGTTCCTGGCACCTGGCTTGCAGGCCAGGAGTTGACAAGAGTGGGGAAGGCGGGGGGACAGAGAGGTCACTAGAGTGGGGAGTGGGGTCAGCCGTCCTGGGTCCGAGAGCAAGTGCTGTCTGAATAGCACGCCCAGGACGGGGACGGGTAAGCGTCCCAGACGCGTCTTCTGCTTCACATTTTGCCTCCAGAACAATACAGAGCAGCAGATGTCGGCGACGAAGAAACTGGAAAACAAACACATAAAACTTCACCAGAAAGCAGCAGAGTTCGTCTGCCATCTGGCGCTGCCTGCTGGCCCTCCCGAGAGGCGTCCGCATGCGGGAGCCCCGTGAGCCTCCCTGCCCACAGACTCACCCCACCCCGGGGTGGGCTCCGGGGCCTTCCCTCTCCGTCTCCCTCTGCTTCCCTCTGTCATCAGCCAGCAAAGACATGCTTAGTGAGGCTCCGACGCATGTCAGGCACGTGCCGGGTGCATGCCAGGCACCTTTGGGGACAGGAAAGCGAAGGGTGCCGACGTGGCCCTCACAGAGGTTTGCATCTGGCGGAAGGACAAACGGTGTCCAAATCACGACGCCCGCCACGGCCAGGAGTGCTGTGACAGGCGTGGGCATGCTGCAGGGTGGGACGCGCTGCCAGCTCAGGACGGGCCGGGGAGGGTGCGTGCGTCCAGGCAAGTGGCGCGGTGAACCTGGGACATCTCCTTGGACCCTTACCACTTGAACCCTTACCGCTTCCCTTTGAGGAAGGGGCTGCTGTGGCCTGCCAAGCACCCAGGACTAGGAAGTGGCAGAGCCAGGACATCGGTCACAGAGCACCACATACCGTGTGATTCCATTTCTAGGAAATGTCCAGAAGAGGCACGTTCAGAAAAACAGAAAGTAGATTCGTGGTTGCCCTGGGCTGCGGGGAGGGCGGGGGGCGTGATAGCTAAGGAGGGGGCGGCGATGGACACGGGGTGTCTTTCCGTAATGAAAATGTTCTCAAATTAATTGCGATGATGGATGTCCCGCTCTGGGAAGAGACTGGAAATCACTTGCAGTGGGTGAATTGCGTGGCTTGGGAACGATCTCTCAAGAAAGCTGTTCTGAAATGTTTCCTGTAAAGTCACGCCCTCTCCCCCTTCTGCCAGCTGGCCTGGCCCGGAAGCTGGGAAGCAGCTCCCTCTCTGGAGTGAGCTCTCTCTCTCTCTGCCTTGAACTTCTCAGTGCGGAGGGCAGGAGGAGAGGAAAAGATGCAAGAAAAGTCTGGCGCAGCTGACACAGTCCTGCGCTGCTGTCGGCTTGCTCTGGCCCAGGCGGGCGCCTCCGACAGGCTCTTTCCCGCGTGGCCGTGGGGGTTCCCGGACCCTGGGGAGTCTCTAGCCTTCAGTTTCCCTAATGAAACAGTATTCCAGCTTGTTGCTTCCACCTCATCGCTCAGCTCCTGCAACCCCGAGGCCTGGGGATGCCATAGCCCCCCTGCAGGCGGCCCCTCGTGGACATGCCCAAAGATGACCCTTGCCAGCCCTACTTGGAGTGAGGCCCCCGTCGGGTCCCCCGGAAGCCGCCCCATCCCTTCCCTGACAAGGGCTGAGAGGTCGGCTGCCCTCCAGCTCAGCAGGCGTCCTTACATATCATCACCGCTGCTGTGAGTCACAGGTTCGAGCCTCAGACAGTGGGTGCCTGCAGCCCCTCAAATGGTAGGGGGCACATATATTAAGTTCTGGGTGATTTCAAAGCTCCACTCTCTCAAGTTAAGAGGAAAGGCACACCTCCCCACCTTGGGCATGCGGGCAGGTGGAATCTGTGGCTTTTGAACAGCTCTCTCCTGGAAACCTCTAGAAAACCCCAAACCCCAGCCTTTTGTGTCAGTGTGGCCAAGGTCCAGTGGCCTTGTGTGTCAGGGATGAAGTCAGATAACTCAATACCTCCCTGACAGAGTCTCCTACACTCCAGCACCTAATGTATAATGTAGCTTGGTGCTTCGGTGGAACCTTCCGTTTCAATACCCTGATACAATTATAAAATATTAATATTTGCGGGAGGTCAGATTCTCAGTAAAACCATATTCATGCTAAGACGGGCTTGTCCTCTGAATGCGTTTCCTGAGCTGCACTGTGGATGCTTTTTAAAGATGTCCCTTTGCAAATGGTGCCTGAAGTGTCCAGATGGATTTGATTTTCCCACTGGCTTACAGATGAGCTTCCTTTTGTAGGAGGTCCTGGTGTTTTCTTGCCACCCCCCCACCCCGATGCCATTTGCATACCTCATATATCCAAATAAATAACAAGTAGTTTAAAAAATAGCAAAGAAAGTGGACGTGGCGGAGTTCCACCGAGGGTTGCATCTGTTTGCCAGTGCATTTATCCCAAAGCCTCCGGTGGGGATGTCACCAGAATATGGTAGGAAAGAGCATTGAGAAATGGTCCTTCCTTTCCTTCCTCTGTGAATAAAAAGCTGGGCTTATTTTTTTTTTTAAATGCCCTTAATGTTGATTTTCCATTAATCTTGGGAAGAACCCAAGGACGACACCAGCCAATTTCTAATTGAACCCAAATTTGGAGGGTGGCGGGTGGGGAGTGAGAGGTTAATTCTCTTCTCAGCCATATGTAGTGTCATTTTTAAGCAGTGCCTCCAGGGATGAGTTAAATGGGACGTCAGAGGACAGCATCCAGTTGGCAGCCGGGCTCTTTGAGGATGAGGGATGCTTTGGGAAAACGAAATAGCTTTGAAAGATCGTAACTAAGACACAGGACCTGGACAGACTTGCATCGCTGGGTTCTGCGTTCTCCTGAGGCTCGGCAGCTGACCCTCTACCCCATCTTGCTCCAACAAGGGCAAATGAGACACCACCACGGATGGAAAAATCTCCCTCGAGGCTTCAGCGTGGGTCACCAGGTGCTTTTTCTGACCGGCCCCCGCCTCCCCCCACCCCATAATTAACTTTGTGGGAGGGGCACGATGGTGGGCACCCGACGTAAGTAGGAAAGGAAGAGTCTCAGGAGAAGCTGAGTGTCCTTGGAAACGTGTTGATGGGTCAGAACAAAGTAAGGCTGGGCTGGGTGGGGTCAGGAATGAGTTTTTGAGGGTGGAAAAGCCACACCTGGCCACCATTTCCCAAGCACTCAATGTGTGTAAGGCTCCATGGAAGCATTTTATAAACCATGCCATGTGGTGTCTCTAAGGGGGGTACTGTTACTACTTCCCTCTCTCTCTACACCCGAGGAAGCGGAGGCACAGTGAGCTGAGAGGGAAAAGCAGGATTTGGACCTCAGCACCCCTCTCTCAACGCTTCATCTCCCTGGAGAGCTTAGAAACCAAAGGAGCAGATGATTCATTTTGATGGTGTATTTACTTGGGGACTGATGGAAAGCACCTCTCAGCCACCTCACCTCTTAGCTCTACCCTCTCTTGACAGATGAGGAAATTAGGACCAGAGAGGTTAGGTAACAGGTTCAAGATCACACAGCTCGAAGGCCATGGTGCTGAGATAAAAATTCAGGTCTGCCTGGTTCCAAAGCCCAGGCAGCCACCTTCTCCTGGAGCCACAGAACTCTGGAGTCCCATAGGGAGTATTCGGTGTGAAGACAGCCAGGCACATCTACACTGGTTGGCTGTGACCCCTCCCAACGACAGCCGAGAGGATTCCTGCTCAGCGGAGCCTCTCTCCCTCCACAGCCCCTCAACGTACCATGTAAACTCTTAAAGTGGACGTCATCACTCTTTAAGCCTGCCCTCCTCTCCTCACCAGCATAAATGGCCTTTCTCCTGGGCCGAAAGGATGGGGGCCCTTTCTCCCCATTTATGGGGAGATGCCAGTCTGAGCTCCGAGCAGCGTAGCTGGGTGGTTCTCATCGGCCCTGACCCTCGCCTCTTAAAGCCTTCCCTCATTTGGCTGGGGACAGTCTTCTGTTGTTCTGTGCAAAGCACGTCCAGACCCCCTTCCTACCTTCCTCTACGGGACCCCCAAGATAAATAAGAAAACGCACTCAGTAGAGGACTCCAGCCCCTGACTGCCGTGGCTGGGCTGTGAGGACACAGGGCTCTCGAGGTGCCCCTGGTCGCTGTGGAGGACAGCCGTGCCTTGTCAAGCTGCCTGGGAGCTCAGCCTCTTCAGACACGGGCCAGGCTGTGGTTAGTTCCCCTGGGCCCCGCTCAGAAGGCCAGCAGGTATTCTGGGACGTGGCTAAGCTGCATTCATTCTGCTTGGGGATTGACACAGCCAGGCTTTCTGTAACAATCTTTGGCCAAGACGAGACAGCGGGCGTGTGCACACCTGCGATGGAGCCCACCCAGAGAGAAATCAGCTGACCGAAGACAGCACCCTGTGACCAGGGCTGCTTGTGGGGCTTTGCCCACTCGGAGCATTGTAGGTACACCTACCAAACCCTGGCAGGACCCCCGTTCCTGGTGTATGTAGCATACATACTCCGAACGGTTTATTCTGTAAGAATTTCTAATGGCAGGTAGAGGGCACATGACAGACACCCATGCCTGCCTGGAACTCAAGACCTAATGTTCAAATCCTGACCTAGAGGCAGAGCCCAGTCTGAAGTCCTGGGTGCAAATGCCGCTCAGGCCCTTGACTTGCTAGGAGTTCATGCGCAAGTTCTGGCCCATCTGGCAGCCTTAGATCTTCAGTTGTGAAATGGAGACCGTAAGAGAGGCTTCTCTCTGAGCCATTGGGAGAGAACGAATCAGACCACGTGACATAGTCACAGCGCATGCTGCATCTGTGGTCATTCGCTGCCAGCCACCAAGCGAAACACTTCATGTTGTGTCACTAAATCCTCCCTGACCCCATCAGGCAGGACTATCACTGCCCCTCACTTTATAGATGTGGAAAGCCAGGCCCAAGGGGTTGAGGAGCCTGTCAAAGGTGCAGATGGAAGGACCAAAGCCAGCCAGACGCTGCCATTCCACTCGCTCTGGCTCCCACCGCAGCCTCCAGGCACCCCGGCCCCCTCCCTACGCTTACCTGGGCTCCTGTGGCTCACCCCTCCTCCCCGCTACAGGAAGCCTTGCCATCTCGCTCCCCCCTCCCCACGGGGGATATTGCTTGGGGATGAATGGGTCTGGGATTGCAGGTTGTTGCTGGAATAAATGAGCTCATGTGTCGTGCCTGGCTCTCATCGAGTGAGCATCACCCTATGAATCTCGATGAGCTTACCCGATGTATAGCGACGCTGGAGCAGTGTTTAAATGGACGGCCTTGTGCTCGCTGAGAATGAACAGTCAAGAAAGGCCTGTTGACTCTGGGCTGGCTTGGCCTCGAGCGGGCGCAGGCATGGGGTCCCTGCCAAGCCCTGAGAAAGGTGCAGCCCCAGCCCTGGGCTCCGGTGGTGCTGGTTTTGCACAGGGAGCGTCAGGAGCTCCGTAACCCTGTTTAGCACTTACTTTCACACACATCCTCTTGGCCCCAGAACCAGCATCACAGATACCTGCATAAATGGGGACTTGCCATCATTCTCTAAGCTGAGGGACACCTTGGGGGCCACAGTCACCTACATCTTCCTTGGGACTGTCCCCATTCCCTGTCATTTTAGATGCAGCATAGAAGAGTGTCTAGAAGACTGCCTGGGTCCCAATGTTGGCCCGCCACTGCTCAGCTCTGTGATCCTGGGTGCATCACCCAAATGCCTTGTGCCTCAGTTCCCTCATCTGTAAAACGGGGATGATCGCCAGTGCCCCACACCTCGCTCAAGAGCGCTGGCAAGGGCCAAATGTGTTCACATGTGAAGGGCTGGCACAGCATCATGCATGCAGTAAACGCCATAAAAGTGTTTCCTCCGTAAATACCTGCTAAAGGTCTATGTCCACTCTGCTCCCTGAGGGTACGCACCTGTCTGTCCTGGTCACTGCTGTGTCCCCACTACCCAGTGCTGGGTCTGACAGATGGCAAGTCCACAAAAAGCGTTTGCTGAGAGAGTGAGTAAATGTAAACATCACTGCTCCAACCATGGTGGGGGTGCAGAGGGGTCTCAAGTACCACCGAGCCCTCTAGGGGTTCCCTGGCCCAGAAGTCGCCTTAGAAGGAAACATCTGGGAATGTATTAGGCTCCTGTTGCTGCTGTAACAAATTTCGACAAATGCAATGGCTTCAAGCAACACGTATTCATAGCTATTCTGGAGGTCAGAAGTCTGACATGCGTCTCACTTGGCTAACATCAGGGCATTTCAGCGTCTGGGGGCCGCTGCACTCCTTGGCTCGTGGGCCCGGCCATCTTCAGACCTGGCCACAGCCAGCCGGATCTCACATCCCATCCCTCCTATATTGACTCTTGCCTCTTCCCCATTTAAAGGATCCTTGTGAATATGTTAAGCCCACCTGGGTTACCAAACTAATCGCTTTATCTTAAGTCACATGATCAGCAACCTGCATTCCATCTGCTACCTTAATTCCTTCTGTCTTTACTAAGTAGCAAAACATATTCACAGGTTCTGGGGATTAGGACATGGACGTCTTTGGGGACTATTAGTCAGCCTCCCACAGGGACTTGCAGGTATGCAGGAAGATGGGAAGCTAAGGCAACACCTCTCTACGTAACCACCCCAGGACAGGGGTGGTGGCTGTTTTTAATCCACCTCTACCTGCTCCTCCTCCTTATAAGTAAGTCATCGCTGCTCTTGAGGAGAATCGCATGGTGTCCCCTGCCTGCCCCCCAGGACTTTCCTTTAGCTGGGGGCCTGACGATGCAGTGAGCAAACAGATGTATCACTTGAGAGTGAGGATGGCTGGTGCCCCAGGGTCGCCTTAATGAGTGATTCCAGTCCTGTGAGTGAGAGAGGAGGAGACACAGCAATCATTACTACCCACGTCTAAATTAAACAAGAAAGGGAGGCTGCCAAGAAAACAGGCTTTGGGCACTGAAGGCCTGAAGAGCGAGGTGCCAGGAAAGGTTCTCTGACGTTCCAAGATGCCTGGAACCACAAAACGTCTCTCCTTTGGGGGATTGACATCCACCGAGGCCGAGGGTGCAGAGTGGGCACAGCCATGACCCCAGCCTCCTCTTCCCCTGTCCTCTTTTGCTCGGTGGGAGCTGGGCTCCGAGCCCTGCCCCAGGCCTCTGGCTGGGCGGCAGCGGTTCCAGAATGGGGAACGTGGTGCCGCATCACCCCCAGTGCACTGTCTCCTGGGCCCATGCTCTTGCCTCCCTAGCATGGATACCAGCTTGGGGGAGGCCAGGGTTAAGATCTGGAGTCCCTATGTCCCTTTGCAGTGATGTCAGCATTTTCTTCTGGACAAAGGGGTTCGGTGATGAAATGCTATGTTGGCTTATAGTGTGAAATGCTGTCCTTTCCCGTCCCTGGGCCTCTGGATGACTACACGAGATTACATATATCCATCCCCTGTCTCCTTGTCCATCTGCATTCATTCATTCATTCCTCTCCCCCCACCCCATGCACACACTCGCGCCTGCACACATGCACAGTACTGGCTGCAGTTTGACAGGAATAGAGGCTTCCTGCCATTAATTGGAGGCTCCTGCCTGCAGACACAGCATCACTGTCTATTCATAGTTCTTGTCTAATTCTGAGAAGTGCTGTTCTAGCTAATACCTGCTTCAGGGCAAATGGCTGTCACATCAGCACTTTTTCGAGTTATAAACACCCCCTTTTAGCTGGACCTCCTCATTTACTTTAAGTCTTCTTCAGTACAAAGAGGTACTGGGTGGCCCACAGGCCCAGGGGCGTGACACTGAGGATGAGCTGGCCGGAGAAGTGGCCGGCCCCTGGAGGTCTCTGGGAGGGGCGGCTGGGCCTGAGGCTCCACTCCCCGCCCCAGCCCCCTGGCAGTCCCGGGGCGCAGCTTTGTTTGCCTTGTGCCCACCTCCTGGAGTAAAAGCGAGCGTGGGAATCTGTCCCTCTCCCCAGACCACCTCTGCCTTCCAGGCTCCTCCACACTTCGGGTCCGAGGCTGCTGTGGTCTTGCAAACATGTCGCTTTTTCCAAACTGAGTGAGTGGGCTGCCCTGGTTCTGGGAGCTTGCCGGAGGCATCCGGAGCCCAGGAAACACCTGCTCCTGAAGCACGCACACAGAGCAGGCGGGATGGCATCCGAATATTTACCAAGCCCCGTTTCCTGAGGCCCTACTGTGTGCATTTCCCTCACGCCATCTGATTTTATCCTCCCAGCAGTCCCAGGTGGTGGGTACCATGACTTACCCCTTTTCACCGACAGGGGAGATGGACCCGAAGAAGGTTCCGTAAGTTTGTCCACAGCCTCGCAGTTCTGATGTCAACCTAGGACAAACTTGACCCAAGTTCCTGGGGACTGGGGCAGTCGTCACTGCCTTTTTGGGGAAAGTCAGTTCGCCTTTGGCTCTGTATTCGACCTGCCCCCGGGGGCTTCCACATAGCCTCCCCGCAGCCATGCTCACCCCGTTGGCTGGGTGAGTCCCCCCCCCCAGGCCTCCCGGGTCCCACGGCCACCTAGCACCCATTTCCCCCGAAGAAGAATTGTCACGGAGACTGATGTGCGGCAGCGTGACGGACACGCTGGGGCGGCAGCCGAGGCTGAGCAAAGCCGACGGACACGTGGCCTTTGAGGGAGAACACCGCGCGCTTTCCTCCGCTTTCCTTTTGATTTGCTCTTTAATTAAAAAAGAAAAAAATCGGAGAGGATCAGTGACTAGAAATCTAATTTGGAAAAAGCAAAAGAAAAAACAGAGCGAATGACACAAAGAGGAAGTGTGGGGTGTTAGCCAGTCAGCTGTCGCTCTGGGGCTCTTTGAAACGACAGCCCGCGTTCCAGAGCCCTCTGGTCCGGTCTGCGTCGCGTCTGCCTCCCTTAGCGGGCCTGGGTTCTGGGGCTCAGCCTTCTGTGGGGGGGTGGGGGGGGCGGGTCACAGGAGCAGCCTGAGGGGCTGTGCCCAAGGGATGGGGAGAGGGGACATCGAGTCCACCCTTCATTCTGCCCCAGGACCCTTGGTTCTCTGGTTTCACCATTTTCTAGTCATGTCTTTCTTGGGAAATGTTTGCTTGCAGAGATGGAAACCCACCGGTCCTGCTAAAACAAAAGGGGAATTTATTGGAAAGACAAACTCTGGAGCAGGAAGCGCATTTGGGTTTGTGCCCAAAAAAAAGAAAGAAAGAAAGTGGGTCCCCTCCTCTGCAGACCGTCTCTCTGCTTCCCTCTGGTATCTGCGGCTTTTCTCAAAGCCCCTGAAGTCAGCCAGGGCCTTTTTGAGGCTGAGATGGAGATAGTGTCTTTCCAGAACTCTCCAGTAAGTGTCAGCCCCTAAGGACTTTAAACTTGGCACCGACAAACCAGGGCGTATTACAGGACGAGCTGATGTGTGTCTGGGAGGAGAGGAAGGACTTTCTTGGCCTTTGTTCCTCAGTTCTTAGGAGGATGACGCTGTGGTGTCCGGTCAGACCCTTACTGGTGCAGACATCTCACGTTTTTTCCATTCCTTCCAGAGTTTCCCTCCCCGTAGACAGGAGCCAGACACACCCCGCTGGAGTCCCGACTCTGGCCCTGTGCCTCCTCCCTGAGCCTCAGTTTCCTCACCTGTCCTGTGAGGGTAGGAGCACCTCCCGGTGGAGCTGCGGGAGCAGCCAGCAGTGTTAACAACGGTGACTAGGGCAGCAGACCCGCCTCTGAGGCTTTCCTGGTGTGATGATAAGAACTGAGAACATTCAGTGAATGCTCATGAGATCCCAGGTGCCGTGCGGTGAGCAGGTCGTGTGCTTTCACTCATTCACGTCTCACAGTGGCTGGTAGAAAACAGAGACGTTAACGGTTTGCCCAGGGTCACACAGCATGTGCTCAGCAGAGGCAGGACCCAAAGGTGAACGGAAGGCACCAGCTCAGACCTCAGCGTGCAGCAGGTGCTCAGGCAGCGTCCCCAGGGACTGTGAGGCCCGCAGTGCCTCCCTGTTCCTCTTTCTCTGACCCCCTTCCGCCCACTGCCCTTTTCTTTCTTCTGTAACAGCCCAGACTTAGTGTACCGCAGCCTGTGGGAGGGGCTGGCTGCGCAGCCGCAGCCGGAGGGGTACTGGCCGCTCCTGGGGAGCAGCACACTCGGGTTTTCTCTCTCCGGGCCCAGGTGAGAGTTTGAGACACGTGTTCTTTGTTTAAAAAATCCCAAGTCTCCAGCCAAACGTTGTTGTGGGATTCGGACTTTTTGAACCTCAGGGACTGTTTTCTCTTGAGAGAACGTTTCCAGGGCCCTGTGGTCCCCGTGGGAGGGACAGGGACACCCCGCTGCCTCAGAACGCAGCTAGTGGGCATCTTACCAGAGAATACAGCCCGAGGCAGAGGGGGGCTTGTCTGATTCTTCCTTTTGATTTTTGTTATTTTTGCACAGTCATCTTTTTCATCCAGATGCATCCTCTCCCCAAACCCCACTGCCAGACTTCCCAACGCGCACACCGTCCAGTGGGGCGGAGTCTTCTGAGCGCCCCCACGTGCCCACCTTCCAGAAAGTGGCGGCCTCTCATGAGCACCGGCTGAGCCCGGCGACCTGCCCGGTGTGTAGACAAAGCCTCGCCCCCACGCTGCGGGTGCCGCCCTGTCAGCCCCACGACTGAGGTGCAGTTGAGGCCCTGAACTGGGCGCACAGTCTGGGGGCCTGGAGCACAGTGGCGTTAGGGAGCCCACAGCCTGTTCGGTTACTCAGTCTGCAGCCGCAGCCAAGCTCAAATTTACTCTTCTCCCTGCCCTGTCGTTGCTCACCTTCCATAAATCCCTCCTTATTTTTTAAGTTGTGCTGTTAGAGCAAAATAAAAGTTCCTTGTGGTGCCCCGTGTATCTGCCTCTGGCTTACTGCTTGGCCGTTGGCACGGAGCGGTGCAGAGGTGCCCCCCTCCCCAGGAGGTGGGGGGTTCTGTAAGCCTGTGGGGGGTCCAAATCAGACTTTGCGGAGGAGGCCGCCTCGGTCACCCTGCCCTCAGTGCCTACGATGGCTGTGACCCTGAGCAGCCCTGTCCTGGAAGGAGCTCTGTCCTGTGTCATTAGAGCCCAGAAAACTGAACAAAGCTGCTGGGGTGTTTTTGGTACCTCTCTGCAGAGAGAAAAGTTACACAACACGATCTTTCTTCAGCCTTAAAAAGGAAGGAAATTCCGAGGCATGCTACAAACGTGGATGAACCTTAAAGACATTGTGACCCACTCACGAAAGGGCAAATAACGTATGACTCCACCGCAGAGGTGCCTGGAATAGTCAGATTCACAGAGACCGTGTGAAAAGGAGTCTGCCCGGGGCTGGGGCGGAGGGGCGGCAGCGGGGAGAGGAGTCTGCGTTTAACGGGGGCGGGGTTTCAGTCTGGGAGGATGAAAGGGTTCTGGACATGACGGTGCTGATGGCTACACAATAAGGTGACTGTGTGTAGTGCCACGCAACAGTGCACTCGGAATGGTTAAAACGGTCGGTTTTGTGTTGTGTATGTCGTGCCACAACTTAAAAAAGCCCTGGGTGGTTTTCTGCCCACGTCCTTGCCCACAGGGGTCACACCCCATGGAGGCATTGGGTCGGGGGACAGCTGTGCTCGGGCCTCCTGCACCTTCGCTGTAAGTTTCTTGGGCTGGTCTTCGCTCTCACAACATTCCCTGGCGAACTCCCCGTCCTTCCTCGCCTGGGGGCATTGACTTTCGGAGCCTCGGGGATCAGCTGTCATTCTGCAGGAGAGAATCAGAGACCCGAAGAGGCCCTGCAGCTTGTCTAGAATAACCACGGCCTGTTAGAGTCAGGCTGACAGATAAAATATAGGACACCTAGTCAACGTTGAATTCTAGATGAACAATAAACTATTTTTTTAGGATAAATATGTCCAGTGCAGTACTGGGATATGCTTGATACTAAAGTAATGTGGAATTCCAATGTCACTAGCAGTTTGCTGAATCTGGAAAGCCTACGTCAGAGGCAGCCCAGGGTCTCTTTCTCTCCCCTCCCCTTCCTTCCCCCTCCCTCCCCCCACCCCTGTATCAGCGCTTCAGGACTAGAGGTGTATAGTGAGGGTATCTATCGGCTTAGGAGCACAGGTTCCGGTGTTACACTCATCTGATACCTGTGTGGCCTTCGGCCAGCTCCTCAGCTCTCTGAGCCTCAATTCTGTACCTTAAAATAATAGTACCTTCGTCATGAAAAGGTAAAGCATTGAATGATAGGACCCGAGAGGCCCTTAACCCAGTATGGGTTCAATTAGTGGTGACTCTTGCTCTTTTCTTTCCTTTATGAATTCAGGATAGCCATTGGCTTGATGAGCATCAGGCTGTGGTGCCCAAAACAGGAAAATAACCGCGGGAAGCCAGCCTTGCTGGAATGTGCTGTGTGGCCTTGGGTATAACGGTGCACCTCTCTGGGTCTCAGTGTCCTCAGCTCAAAATTGGATCAGACAGTTCTAAGGCAGCTTTCAAATTTCAAAACATAAATGATGCCTCAATAAAGCTGATAATAATATTTTTAAAAATTCTGAAGCATGCCTCCCTGTGTCTCCCAGCACTGCACAAGGCAGGCCTGCGGGTTTCCTCCCCTAATGCTCGAGAAGTGGGTGTCCTCCCCACTTGGCTAATGAGCCTCAGGATTCAGAAAGGCCAAGCCACTTGCTCAGGGTCGCACAGCTGTGATACAGCAGAGCCTGGCTTCCAACTCTGGTCGTCATGTTTGCCCGCTCTTGTCCTGCCCCATGGGCCAGGGAAGGCTTCTCTTGGTCAAGTCTCCCCGGCCAGGTTATCCCTGGATGGGTCACCAGTCCCCAGACTCAGTCCATGTGGCTCCCGGAGGCCAATGGTAACAGTGCTGGGTTATCTACCCGACAGCGTCGCGGCCACCGTCTTGAATAATCAGGATGTATCTGGACAACAGAGGTCTTCTCGGTCTTTAAGTCCTCAAACCTTCTTCGTCCATCTCTTAAGCCAGTGAAGTCTTAAGCCAAGAACCGTGCTGTGATGAAAGCATCCTCAGCTGGGACTCTGTCATCCAGAGGACAGGAGAGAGGACAAATATGCCCCCTCCCGCATGGTAGAGAGGAGTAATTGCATATTTCGTAAGGGGTCCTTAGTGTCTCCTCCAGCATCCTTAGCAGGTGGTGTAACCAAAGACTGTTTAATCTTTTGCTTTAGGACCAGCTTCAAAGTTCAAAGGAGTTTTTGTCCTTTTCATTATCTGACAGACCATTTAGAGTTGGGTTTTGGGTGGTCTTTGCTGACCAATGGAGACCGTATTGTATGTCCCCAGTGCAGAGCTTGAAGTGGACACCGGACCTGCCCCTTGGTGTGTTCGAAGAGAAAGCCAAGACAGCTGGGTTCAAATGGAAACCTAAGGGGCTTGTAATTAAAAGGGTGTGGTATAAACCGGAGGTCTGGGGTTGGAACCTGCTAGGGCAAACTAAAAATGGACTCTTTCCACAAAGCAAACAGGAGAACCCCAGTGATGGTGGACCACCGGGAGCTGGAAAACAAGAGAGGCAGCGGGCATCTGCCTTCCCATCCCTGCACACCCATCCCACCCCCAGACAAAGAAAGTCTGCAGCCCTGCTCCAGAGTGGAATGTTCTAGAAAGGGTGATCCCGGGATATTGGTGTAATGGACTAGGATGGGGTGCACTAAGATTTGAGGGGCACCAAAGGCTGCTATAAACCCACTGTAGGGCTGAGACATTCCAGTGGAATTTCTCAAGAATGTCTTAGACACATGAGTTTTACAACCGGGCTTAGCTATGTGTGGTTAGAACGCGCTGCCTAATGAACCCATTCCAAGGTTGACTATATCTGAACAACCTCATTATCTGTCTAGGAGGACTCGGGGCCCTGAAGAGTAGGATGTGGGGCAGGCAACTTTTGGTGGGTGGAACAGAGAAGACATTTGGGACAAGTCTAGGGCATGTCAAATGGTTACATAATAAACATAATGATTAGGGAGGACAGATTTGGCCACTTGGCGGTTTTGGGTGGCCCACCAAGCTGCCTTGGGTCACCAGTATAATTGTGAGCAGGTGGTCTTGGGCTCTAAAAGTAAACATATGGCCACGCCTCTCCCCAACTGATGGGATAGTCACAGCAATGACAAATTACATGAGAACCTTCTAGAAGGACTAGTGCCCATCCCCTCCCAATTGTCAGGGGTTCCTAAGATCTTGATTGGTCAAATTTTGTGTTATGTTCTCCAAGGTCTTACATTCAAGACCCTTTAAAGTCAATACTTGCTCCTAGCTCATTCCATTCACCCCTCAGGGAGCAGTAGATGGGCTAACGCATCCAAGAACTGACATTAAGGCCGGGACGTGGTGCGTCTGCCCAGGTGACTGAAGTTATGCCAGTCCAAACGGAAATTCATTGCAGGGCTCTGGAACCAACAAAAGGGTGGATAGGAGTGGGCAGCCTCAGGCATGCAGGGCTCTGGGGAAGCAGGTTCACCATGCCCTGGTGTGGTGTCTTGGATGCTGGTGGAGTGGAGGTGATGCGATTAGACCAACCAGTCCACCATCCTGCACTCTGCCAATGTGCATAACTGCTGAATGGATGGATGGATGGATGGATGGATGGAGTTCATGTGCTTTTATAATCTAATGTAATCAGAAGTCTACACGCAGGACCCAAGGAAGACATATTTCATTCTCTGCTGTCTTTCATTTAGTCTTATTCAGTAGGTATTTACTGGGCATCTACTATGTGCCAGGCAATATTCTAGGTTCTGGGGACACGGAGAATGCAACAAACAAACCCTTGGCAGCAGAGGGTATGAACTGGTGGGAGGAAAGGCCAATGGTTGCAGCATCGTGAGAAAGGCTGTGGAGGGGGAGCACAGGCCCCCTATATGTTCAGAAAAGGCCCCCCAGGAAGCCACAGTTTAGCCAAGGCCTGACAGGGGCATTAGGAGTCAGCAGGCAAAGGGGACAGAGAGGTGGAACCAAGTAACCAGCTGTGCCTTTCAGAATGTGTTGGGGTAAAGTTCAGTATTAAAAGAGTGGGTGGCCTCTAGACATAGCATGATTTTAGAAAACAATAATAATAATAAAAATAATAACAGTGATTGCTCATCGCTCTCCATCAGGAGAATTTTCACCTCCTTTTCAGGGGCTGCAGCTCTCATGGAGGAAGTGGTTCCTTTCAGAAATAGACATTGTAATCAGTCACTATTTAGAAGTCTTCCAAAGAACTGATTTGCACGTCTCTTCAGGCTTGGCCTTAACACTTCCCCCAAGCTGCGTCTACGGGGAAGCCCTGAGGAGCCTGCTGGGTTTCAGAGTAAAAGAAAAGAGGAAGTCAGACGTCCCTACAGTCAGCACGCATGGTTTCTTGTTCTCAGTTCAGAAGCATCTGGAATAATCAAACTGTCTTCAATTCGAAACGTCTCTTTATTAAAAAGTGAATTAAATAGAAGCAGACGAGTCCTGAGGCCAGTTTGCATCAGCTGTGAGTTTGCGCTCTCTGAGAAGCAAGGAGCGGGAGCAGCAATCTCAGACACGGCCACCCGTCCATCTGCGGTTAGGATGGATCGCCGGGTCCCCAGACCTGTGGTTTCAAAACGGTGCTTTGGTACTCTGCATTTTGCAATGTCCCTGTGCAAAGTGCTGGCTGCAGGATGCTCTGGTCCCCCTGGTTCAACTCCAGAAAACAGTGGGGACCCCTGAAATCCTGCCCTGAATGTGTTGGCCTTCCAGAGGCCCCAGCCCTGCCCCGGAAGGCTGCTCCTCGCCCTGCCCTCCCAGGTGCAACCTGCTCTTCCGGTTGCTAGAGGGGACAGGGAGAAGATGATGGGCCAGTGGCCACTGAGGAGGTCAGTGGGCAGAAAGGGGCAAGGCTGACAGCCAGTGTCTTCCTCGCCCTTGAAGGGCCAGTGAAAGCAGCTCCACCCTTGTTCCCAGCTAACTGTTGAAAGGGGAGACGTGGCTTAGACAAGTGGGATAGCAATGAAAGCATGAGAACAAGGCTGGGGAAGCCCCCCGAAGCATTACTGACTACTGCCAGTTTATGGGAGTTTGGAGGATTTTTATTTTCCTTTGGCTGTTACCTTTTCCTCTAATTATCACCTTCAGTTTCTAACATGGCTGTAAGAATTATCACAAGAAAGAAAAAGGAGAGACACAGGCCAAGAGAACCGGGCCAAGAAGCAGACACAGGGCTGGACTGGCCTGTGATAGGCCGGGGCCGTCCGAGCTGGCCTCCTGCCCGGCTTGCTCGGTCTCCTGGAGCTCCCGGCTCTATGAACGTCAGCCGTCTCCTCCGTGCAATGGCACTGTGCCTCCCGTCCGGGACATCTGATCAGTTGTTGCGATGATGGAGGGGGACCTGGCACATCATGGGAGATCTCTGTACACGGAGAGCAGGGGGGTCAGGCTCATGTTCACCGGGGGCCACATCAGCCTTGCGGTTGCCTTCAAAGGGCCGGAATAATGTTAGGACTGTGTAACTGGAACTACCCCTTCACTGTTAAGGAGTTGAAATTATATTCGGCCCTTTGAAGGCAGCCATGAGGCTGATGTGGCCCCTGATGAAAATGAGTTTGACACTCCTGTTTTAGAGGATTGTTTTCATCCAGTCATTGGGTACCGAGACTTAAACTGTGATTCTTCGCAGGGGAGTCACCTGAATGATTGGTTACAAATTCAGATTCCTGGGCCTGCAGCACAGAGAGGCTTTGGGAGCGGGCCCCGGAATCTGCATTCTAACAAGAGCATATATGACCCTTCACCTGCCCTGCAGATTCTTATGTTTGATGGAGTATGAGATCCAGGCACTTCAAGCAAAAGCAGCATGGCAGGAACATGAGAAAGGGACAGGGAGAGTCATCAGCGTGCGTGGTTACATGCTCAGACAATGCGTGTGCTCACGGGAGCCCCGCGGAGCTGGGGAAGGGGATCTAGCACCGGTAGGGGCGTCTGGCTGGGGA
Source organism: Glossophaga mutica (assembly GCA_039655065.1). NCBI lineage: Eukaryota > Metazoa > Chordata > Mammalia > Chiroptera > Phyllostomidae > Glossophaga > Glossophaga mutica. The sequence goes on along the minus strand of CM077304.1, from coordinate 13,559,014 downwards.
GTGCCTGGTGAGCAGGGACAGAGACAGTGGGAGGGAAAGCCTGCCCCTCTCCTGGCCTCCCTCCCTGGCTGTGTGTCAGGCTGCTGGGCCGGTGGTCTGGTGGACTGGGGATTTTGCACTCTCTATTCCCCGATCCCCACCTGCGCCCACCCCTCACCCCCACCGGTGAGTGGGGCTCTAAGTAGCACCGGACTGGCTGTGCAAAGTGACACCCTGCTCCCCTACCTTGCTGTGCTGGCTGGTGTCAGAGGATAGCAGAGCCACTCCGAAAGCAAGCCGCCCCAGGGCCTGCCTCCTGGGCCTTGTACTCACTGGTTCGCTTCCAGCGGACTCTGAAAGCACCTCTACTTCCCCCGCAGTTCCTTCACACATTTCGTCTGAGAGGGCAGTGTGGCACAGCGGCCAGCGTTTTGGGGACCACCTGCCCGGGTCGAAATCCTGTGTCTGCCACTCCCTTGCTGTGTGACCTGAGACCAGTTACTTAATCTCTCTGTTCACATGACCTCCTGCCACGGAGGGTTGTCATAAGGATTTTCACTGAGTTGATCCACACAAAAGCCTTGTTGGAGGGCTTGGCACATGGCAAGGGCTCAACAATTGTGAGTTACTGGTAACAATTATCAGTCGTTCACCAGTAACCATTTATTGAGCACCTACCATGCTAGAAGCATTAGGAGCCCATGGCCTGGGTGTGAAACAGCTTTCTGTGGCACAGTGTGATCACAGTAGTGTGTCCAGGACACAGGTCACACCAAGTGCACAGTGGCTGCCTCATCGATTGGCCGAGAAAAGACACTTGGTTTGGGCCTTGAAACAAGAGGGGACAAAACAAGAGCTGTGGAATGTCCCACCGAGGATGTGACAGCCCACTTGCATGCTCTACTTTGCAAAGACGTGGGCACAGGAGGCCCTCTGACCCCTCACCCTCTCTCTCTGGGGGCCTCCTGGGAGCAGACGGAAGGGCTCTGCCGGCTCCTGGACTGCAGCTGCCTGGGAGGGGCCCAGCCCCCCCATCCCAGAGCCCCTTGGAAGCACCTCTGCCCCTTCCCGAGATCACTGCCGGTGCACGGATGGGCCTCTCCCCACGGAAAGGCAGCAGTTCTTCTGCGTCCTTCTGAATGTGGCCACATCTGCTGTCTGCTTATGAGCTGTCTTCCCCGGGCCAGTCTTTCCTGGCTGCTCCCTTTCATCCTGTTTATACACGTGCCTTGACACTGGCCACCTCCCCCCGCATTCCAAGCCAAAGAGTACAGACTGACCGGAAGCTTCCTTGGAGGGCTGATGTGCTGCTCACAGAGGCTTCGGAGGGGTGGAGGGTGGGCGTGTCCATCACGTGGACCCCGGCCCTGAGCACAGGTGGAGCCCAGACAGTTACTCTGCAGTCAGTGAGCAAACAGGAAGTCTGATCCCAAAGCCAAGGCCAAAGGAGCGCGCCCCAGAGAGTTAATATCCTCCAGCGTGTGCGTGTGCGTGGCCCTGCGCTACACCGGGTCAGGGAGCCTTAAGTCCCACTTGGTTCGGAGGCATAAAGACAACATACCTGAAAGGAGTTTTCTCATCATTTTATCTTGGGGAAAGGGGTGGGGAACAGCGCAGAGAGAGAATCTGGCCGCTTCCATCCTGTGAATGGGCTTCCAGCTGTGGCTCTGAGGCCACATTCATAATAGAAGAGCAAGCAAACCGATGTCAGTGAGCCCTGCACCTGTCCCTGGCAGCCCGGAGACTCAGGCCCGAGCACGAGGCCTCTCTGAGCCTCAGTATTCTCATCGGTGAATCAGCCCCGTGAGGGTTGAGGGGATTCAGGACATGGCACGTCAGAGTTCTAGCACCAGGGAAAGGTTTCTGAAATGTTAGTTCCCTTCCCTGCCCTCCCCTGTCTTGCGTGTAATGATTCCAAAATGTGGTTTGGAATCATGAAACCGTGGCCCTCCCGAAGGAACACTCACTCACCGAATAGTTTTGAGAGCCTGCTAGAGCGCGAGGATACAGCTGGGAGGAGGCAGGCGTGGAGCCTGCCCGCCCTCGGTCTTGCAGCCGACCCACTAGCCCCTGCTGGGGTTCCCTGCCCCCTCGGGCCAGGGGCCGGAGCAAGTGGAACCGCCTCCTCAGCTCCGCTCTCGAACTCCAGGGGAGAGAATTGAACCTCCGGTGGCCAGAAGTTGAGTTCTGGGGGCACCTCGTGTATCGGCGTCCTCAGGATCAGGAAGTGGTAGGTTATGGCCTCCCAGGGGTCAGTGAGTTCCGCTGGTCTGGGCCAGGCTTTGCCACGCCTGTGCCCTGTGTTGGCTCACGTGCCAGAGGCCTGCAGGGCTTCCCCCACACATGTCTCTACCATGGAAGGACAAAACAGAGGTACCAGTCACCCAAGAACCTCCCCAGCCCTTGACCACATCCTGGCCGCAAACCCACCTGGTGCGTTTTCGTGACTGTTTGAACTCCTGGGGGCATTTCTGTGTGGCCTCAAAACGAAATCACTGAACTTCCACTCACTTTTTAAAAAGTCACCTACCGCATTTGAAATTGACCTTCTGGTCCTAACTATGAGCATCCCCCATCTCTTATCCCTTCTCTAGCCCCACCCTCCAAGGGGTCAGGGATGAGAGAGACCCCAGGTTGGGTGGCGGGCCAGAGTACCTGTTCCCCGCATTACTAGATACTAGAACACCCTTTGGTGTTCGGCTGCGTGAAATCACCCTGTCCCAATGCCCCTCATGTCAAAGAGGCCAGGTCCCTGGGGCAGCTGTGGAGTCAAGCCATTGACATCATCTGTCAATATACTCAGTCCCCCGGGTCTCTTTGGAAACCCTCCTTTGCAGCTTACTAGTCTCTGAGGAGTGGTGATTTATTTTGCAGGCATGCAGGAATTAGAATCTTTCTTTCTTGAATTATGTTCAAGTATTTTTAAGCACTTATTTCCAGATGCCTGGTCCGTAAAGAGGGCATGAGCCTCGTGTTTTGAACTTGACATGTATCATCTTGTTTAATTCTCACTGTGCATTCGTGTGGTTGGTATTGCCAGCCCTGTTAGAGATAGGGAGATGGAGGCCCAGACCAGTTCAGCAACTTGTCCAAAGTCACACAGCTGGGATTCCCATCCGGGCCCCCTGCAGGAGCCGACGTCCAGGGTACCCGGGCAGACAGCAGTGCCTAGCCCAGAGGCAAGGAAGTGGGAAGAGGTGGGTGAGAACTCACTTTCAGATATTTGGAGTTTGAGGTTCCTATGGGGTGTTATGGGTGATGACCAACAGGAGGTGAGACCACGCTTTCCACCTTCCCCACAAGTCCCGCCTTCTTCAGAGTCCCCCCTACAAAACAGCTGTCCTCGTGTCTCTGAAAGGTCTGGGGAACGAGCATCTCACGTGGAAGGGCAGGAAGTTCCCATGGAAGAGGAACCTAGTGTGCTGTGCTCCCTGGAAGAGAGGGAGGCAGGCAGGGAGGGAGGGAGAGGAGGCTGCCGTGCAGAAGCCAGTGGCTTGCAAGCTCATACGGCAGCCGCCACCCAGCCGGGCTGAGCTAGAGCTTCACCCCATGGCGTCCAACTGAGTCCCCTGTATTTCCAGATGTTTCTGGTTAGAGGTGTCTGTAAAACACAGAGAAAATGCCCCGCCCTCTGGATGCTGGCCTGTCTGAAGAGCACCTGGGCTGACTGAGCTGGGGCGGAGCCCAGAGGAGCGGGCGGGCAGCAGGCGGGGCCCACTTCCAGCGCATCCCGGGACGCCCGCGTGGACAGATGGCCGTGCACCCATGTGCGGTGTTAGCGCCAGTGAGCGCTGTGCTCTGCCCTGAGCTGGCCAAGGTGGGGCCTCCTGGAGGCTGGTTCAGTTCTGACCTCCACCCAGGTGCCCAGTTTCCTAAACAAAGCTGTGGATGTGCTATGCTAGAAGTCAGTGTAAAACACCCTGAAAACCCAATTTGCCAAAGCCAAGGAAAGAGGTGTCCCTCTGCTGGGTGAGGCTTCCTCGTTGCAGGTCTTGATAGAAACAGATTATGGCTTCTGGGGACAAGGAGGCAAAAACCACGCCACAGGGCTCACACCGTCGAAACTGGTGGTAACTTTGAGAAGAATATTTGATTTCCCCTTCACACCATTTACAGATGATTTTTACGGGAGGCGCTACCTAAACAACTACCGGTGGGAATTTTAAGAACTCCAGGAAGGGTATTCAGCCAGAGCCTCCTCCCCGAGAGTTTAGTTCAGTAGTCACTCCCCGAATGCCTTCATGCACCCAGAATTCACGCCCGCCCCTGTGAGGTAGATCCGAGCTGTGGGTCAGCTGTGGGTCGGCTGTGGGTCGGCTGTGGGGGCAGTCGCCGGCTTGGGGCTGAGGATCCATGCTCCAGACCTGGACTGCCAAGGTCAAAGCTGAGCCTGCAGGTGAATTTGTAGTTTTCTGTCATCAGGCTACCTTAGTGTTGTGACTTGTTCATGAATGGTCAGTTGGTCCAGACTCTTCTAGATCATTCTGTCTTATTCCAGACCCCATGCTGAGCCCAGCACCTTCCTCAGAGCGGTACCGGAGACAAGAGACTGGGGATATTTCTGCTGCCTTTTGAGGGATTAGTTTTTACATGTTTCCAAAGAAAGGAGGAACAGAGGAAAGGGAATCCTTTCCCCGGTGGTTTTGTACCCAGGGTCCAGCTGGAGAATGTGGCGAGCAGGGGAAGTGAGAGGTGAGCCGTGGAGAAGGGAGGGCCATGGCTCCCTCCCCTGGGGTGGCTGTGGTGGCCTGTCCCCACCTGTCACCAGGTGCCCTTGTTTCCTGGAGCTGAAGGGCCTCCGAGGGAGATTCAATCACTGCAGGAAGTAGATGCGTTCCTGAAACGCAGCTCCGTCCCCCGAGACCCTCCGTTCCGAACCTCTCTGTTCACTGCTTTGGCTCAGAAAATGCCACTTAGTGTATAAAAAAAGATTCCCAGTGGCCCTCCTTGCCCCACGGTGTAATTATGTCTGCGAAGCTTCCTTTCTGGAAGGCCTGGCGTATGGGCTGCCTCAGCCCACCGTGGGCCCCAGTGGCTCCTCCAGCTTCAGCAGGTGGGCCTGTCCCTGTCACTTGGGGCACACAGCTTGTGCAGGATAATCCATCGAGCCCGACCCAGAGGTGCCCTGGTCTCCTTACCACTGGGTCCGCATTTTCTGCTCCCCCGCCCCATGCCCTGCTTCTCTTGCCCAGCTTACAACTCCTGATCTCCCCAGCCTCGCAGGAACACTCTTTTTGGGGAAGTCATTCCTCACCACGGAGGGGCGTTGCCTGCAGTCTGATCCGAGCACCCACCTTGTGAGACAGATAATGAGCTCCCAGGTTACTGAGCACTTGACATGCTGGAGTGAGTAATACAACTCACCTGATCTTTTCGCCACCTGTGAGGCCAGGGCTGCCCATTTTGCAGATGGGAAAATAGAAACTTGCGGAGGTTGAGAAAGCCCCAGGCCGCTAGGCTAGCAGGTAATAGATTTGGGAGTCCGACACCAGGGATTCCCAATAGTCCCTGTGTTAGCACCTGTCACCTGCCACACTGACTTGTAAGCATTGTAAGGCTTTCCTTTCCTCATCTGGGGCCTGTTCGAATGGGCGACTGCTCCGTGAAGACGAGCCTTATCTCCTTCAGTGGGAGGAGGCTACCCCCACTACCCTGCCCCAGCGCCTTGCTGCCAAGTTTCGGTGTCCCTGCCAGGGTTGGAGAACAGGGCCGGGAGGTCAGTGACCTGTTGGGCAGTAGGAAAGGGGTGAGCTGAACCATCCAAATCCCACCCAGGGGCAACGGGGGACCTGCAAGCTGCAGGCTGGGTCGGCTGGAGGCTGGGAACAACCGTGTGCCTGCCCAGCAGAGGCCGGGCGTCGGAGCCCTGCCATGCAGCTCAGGAGCCTGCGGTGCGGGCACGTGCGGCCTAGGCGTCCTCTCCTGCCCAGCCCTAGCATGCCACTATTTGACCTCTGCCCTGGGCAGGCAGGGGAAGTGAAAGGGCAAGTGACAACAGCCATTCTCCCTCCCTGTTGGCGGGCCCTTAGGGCAGAGGTCTGGTAAGGGAAGGTGAATGCGAAGGATTTCTTCCTCGTCTCATTATCATATGGGGGACGCCTTGGGGGTATTGAATGTAAAGGAAGCTACTTTCACCATCACATAGAGCACAGGTGGCAAACACAAGGCCCGAGGGCTGAATCTGGCCCTCTGCCTTGTGTTATCTGGCTGGCACCTTGTTTCTACCTGATGGCAACCTCTTTTTCTCTAGTGAAGGAGTAGTTACATTTATACAGTCCTAAAATTACATTCGGCCCTTTGAAGGCAACCATGAGGCTGATGTGGCCCCCGGTGAAAATGAGTTTGACACTCCTGGCATAGAAGCTTAGGAGGTCAGTGCTATCCTCTATGCCCATTTTACAGGTGAGAATACTGAGGCCCGTGTTAAGTAACTTGCCCAAGGTCCACAACCAGTAGGTGGTGGAGCCAGATTTTAACACCAGGCTGCCAAGCCACTCTGCCCCTTGATGGAAGGGGCTCAAAATAAAGAAAACCTCTATTTTTCCTCATGGGAAAGAATCTTTAGCTGTGATTATTAGTTGCCTGTGCATGAAGAGCAGCTGCAGGTCAGGGGATGTGCTTTTTTTAAAGATTTTATTTATTTATCATCAAGATTCAAGAGAAACACTGATCAGTTGCCTCTCATACCCCGCCAACCAGGGGCCTATCCTGGAACCCAGGCATGTGCCCTGACTGGGAATTGAACCAGTGACCTTTCAGTTTGCAATGCTTAACCCACTGAGCCATACCAGCTAGGGCTGTAGGCACCAAGTTATTCGCCCTTTTCTAAGTCCTGCAAGTACTGGGCACTGAGTGCCTGGCACTTGGGATACAGAGATGCCCGGGACCTATCCTGATGCCTGGAGGGAAAGGAAGTAAACACATTGTTCATGGCGATGTCACTGTGATCAGGCAGAGCAGCCTGACACAAAGGGGTCAAGGTGGCAGAAGCAGCTCTCCTGGGGCCCCAGGTGTGTTGGTGATTGTGGTGGCAGGGAGGAGTAGCCTCCTGGACAGGGGTTTGGGGCCCCATCCTCAGAGCTGGCTCAGCCTCTCCTGTTTTCAAAAGAAGGAAGCGCACAACACGCAGAACGAAAACCCAAGACAGTGGCTCACATGTACCTTCTGAACAATAGGGAAATGAGATATTGTTAAAACATGCTCCTCGATTAAAACGTCAGTTGACCTTTTTGGATGTCTCTCAATCCATAGTTCGCTTGGAAAGTCCATGCGTCCTGGACAGTCTGCTGATACGTATTAATAGCTAATCTGTACATGTCCAGAAAACTGCTCTTCGACGATCCATTTGCTAAATGGCTGCCAATCCGAGTTGCCCCCATTCGGTTCTATCCGTCTCCTGTGTCGGCGAGATACTGAATCGCCAAAGCCAGGCGTTCTGCACGGGTGACAAATGCGTTTGATATTAACTGCAGAACCCGCTCGTGTGAGAACAGTTCTCAAAAACGGGACGCAGGACCACCAGCCTGGCAGGACCACCCCAGGGCGGTGGTCAGGAGCAGGTACTGAGGGCAGCCGGACCCACTGAGTCAGAATTCCTCAGAGTACCTATTGCACACAGGTAGGAATTCACAGTTTACCAAAGTCCCCCTGTGATCCTTACATACACCGAAGGTTGAGAATTGCTATGGGACAGAACAGTGTGCTCACTAACTGCCGGCCACATGTGAAGCCAACCCTCTAATATTTACGATCGTGAAGAGAATTACTGTCTTCTGAGTGTCTGCCGTGTGCTGGGCACCACACTGGTGCCCTCCTTACGGGCTCTCACTGAATCCTCAAAACGACCCAGAGCAGTAGACACTATTATTGTCCCCACTTTACAGATGGGGAAACTAAGACTTGAAGAGGTCAAGCGGTTTGGGCAAAATGTGAGTAGTAGAACATTCTGGTGAGTCTGGAAAGAGATTCAGGAAGAGAGTCCGTGGAGCCAGTTGGTCCAAGGAGGGAGAGAGCAGACGGAAAAGCTGGGGGGAATCCTAACACCTTGTCCCCAAATAGCATTGCCCTGTGGGCAGCTCATCGGGGTGGGACGCTGTCGGCCTTGAGGCCGCGCAGTGGAACCCTCCTGCCAGCAGTCAGCAGGTGCGCATTCTGCCCGCCCTCTGACTTCCGATTTCCCAGGAAATCCAGCCTCTCGAGCAGCGTGGGAGCAGTGTCCCTTCCCCACCATTGTCCCCATTCTGGGCCACCATTCATCGGAAGCCAGTCCAACTTGGCAGCCACCCCATTCCTATTCCTGTGCCCCTTCCGCACCCTGCTCAGGCCTCCGGAAGCCCAAACAGCTGATCCGAGATGGAAATGAGGCCTTCTCACCGCACCTGGCTGGGCGGCGGGGGAGCCCTGGCAGCATGCACCCCCACGCCAAACCCTCCCAGACCAGCCCTTGGCGCCTGCACGTTGTCTGGCGATTCCCCTCCTGCTGCTGCCTGGCCTCACCAGACGGGTGGAAAGTACCAGTTTCTCTCTTCATCACAGGCTGTTGTGGCCACCCGGAGCCCATTTCTACCCGACGCCGAGAGCCCAGCTGCCTCTCTCTCGGCCTCTGGTTGCTGGGCTGATGCTAAATCTCTTGCACAGCTGCAGGATTGGTGCTCGAAACCCTCTGTGAGAAAATGGGGTGGGGCTGCTGGGGGAGGCACCAGGAGGCTGTGTACAGCCTCATCAGCCATTTGGTGGCCTTTAAAATCCCTGCCATCCCCAAGCCATTCGTCCCCGCGTGCCTTCATCCATTCGACAAAGCCTTAAGTGTCTAGCATGTGCCCGGCACTGGGGGACACAGGAGTGAACAAAAGAGTGAAGCTGCCTGCCCTCTCAGAGTTCACATTCTAGAAGGCGGAGACAGAATAAGCACGTGACGTGTGACGTAAGCACGTAAGCGTTAGGAGGGGGCAAGTGTTACAAAGAAAGCGGAAGCGGGGAAGGGATGGAGAGAGCCGAGGTTCCACTGGGGTCTCTCAACAAGGGCAGCGGACTGTTAGCTTTCCTGGTCGCATTCCGGAACTCCTGCAGTCCGCCCAGTTCCACCGGCTCCCCTCCGCTCAGCTGCCTGCTGGTCCCACTCACTGAGCACTGAGCGAGGCAGCTGGGCTGCAGGCTCCAGGAGGGCCCCCTCCTTCCTGGCCGCCCTACCCTCCCATGACTGGAGGAGGGTGCCAGCTGGTGGCCCACCGGCAAACCCAGCCCCAACAAGGAGGGTTTGGCCCACGCCGTTTTTCAAAAATGTGTTTTTTAATTGTAGCTAACACTGAAGAATGCAGAGATTACACATACAATCTGGTTTACTGGCTTCTCTCCAGAAACGGAAAGATCTGGAAAGACCAGAACTCCATTCCCTCATGATCACGTGGGCGGGATTCCAGTGGCCTCTCCCTGTCTTCAAGTGGCCCGGGGACTCCCGGCTGACTCCGGGGGCCATCTGAGTTCGTGTCCCTAACCGAGGTCGTCAATTGGAAACCCTGCGTACAAAGGAAGTCCCTTGACCACAGCCTAAAAGAACCGTCCACTCGTTTGTTTCTGCCCACAGAGCTCCCAAGGTGAGCCTTAGCTGCTCACCTTATCAGCTGCGCCTGGTCAGCACCCAGCCCCGGGTCACCCAGCATCTCCTGCACCCCTGCCTCCCCTTCGAGGGCTCAAAATGCTTCCCATCCATTGCACCTTCTCCTTCCGTTTGCTTTGGGAAGGTAGCAAAGCTCCTGCAGAGGTACCATCCTTGCAATCAAACAGGCGTTTCCCTTGTGACAAGTTCAAATCCTAAGAAACCAATTTCCCTGTCCTTGTTCATGTCTGTTAACTGGGATCACGTCTTCCCTAGAGCCTTTAAGTTTTGCAGCAGGTTCAGACCAGACTCCTTCTATAAAGGCCCAGTATTTTTCTCCTTTCTGTTCTAAACATGAAAGTTTATTTTAAGCATTCTGTAATTCCCAGTGGTTCCCTACGGAAACACCCAAAGACTTCTGAGAGCGGTGGCCCCCTGGACCTTTGACCTCTGGCCCTACTGAGTGGAAAGTCCCTTCCATTAAATCTAGGGAGCAGGAAGGTGAACTTGCCTAAGATCACATGCAGGTCACTGCTGAAATCCAGTCTGTGCTTTAGTTTATAGCTTCCAGCCTGGCAACATGGAAGGCGGCGGTCCCCATGGGGCAGCTTTGGAACCCCCAGGGCGCTGAGCACACCCAGAGCAAGCCCATCCGACCTTAGAGGTGGGCCCAGGCCCGCTGGCGTTTAGAGTTCCCCTGTGATTCCCAGGGAGCAGCCAGGGTTGAGACCCAGGATTGCAGGGGCTGTCCTGGAGCCGGTGACTCCCAGTGGGTCTGCGGGCCCTGGGGGTCCGAGGACCATGCACAGGGCATGGTCTGGGAGCATGGGCTGCCTGGATGGGAACCCCGGCCCCAGTTTCTAGCTCCCTGATCTTGAGCAAGTTACATGTTCTCCCTTCCCCTCGGTTTTCCCCATCCATAAATTGGGAATGCTAATGTTATTTAGAGTGCGAATGATGTCCTAGAGCGTGAGGACAAACAGTGGCCGGAACGTAGTAAGTGCTCAGTAAACAGCAGCTAGCGCACTGCCTCTGCTGCGTGCCTCTTACGGCCCTGGGTGTCGGTTCGCCAGTCATTCCACCTGACTTGCCTTTCTGTGAGACTTCAGGAGTTTCTGTACCAGAAAGAAATGTAACAGAATCACAGCATATCAGGCTATCAGGTTCTCCTCTCCCCCTCCCACCCAGTTCTAAACTCTATAGGGTGAGAACCAGGCAACTGAGAAGGGGTTTTTTGCATTAGGATTTTCAAGTGGAGAAACCGAGGCTGGGTCCGCACTACCGGATGTTAGTGGCGGAGCTCACTAAGCCTCCCTCACCTGATGCCTCCAAGCTCACCTTTGTCTCCGGGTTTCCGCTTCGAGGGAGGCTGCTCCTCCTTCGCTTTGGGTTCTGGTGTCTGAGAGAAATTGTAAACACCACGGAAGATGTTTTAATTTAAGGGAAACCAGCTCTTCTGCCTTTTAAGATGAAACACAGTAAAGTTTGAAAGACTTTTTTTAAACAGTTCCCTAACTTTCATACTTAAACTAATTATAGATGCCTTTTCAAAATGTCCAAATTAAAAATAGACATCTAAACGAGAAGGCAGGACATAGCCCAGAGCCTTAGCATGTTCACAGTTTCCTAGAATCAGCCCTTGCTCTGACCTAATTTATACTTTTGGGAGATGAAAGGGAGGTAGAGGGAGTCGAGGCCCGGACTGGAGGCAGATCCAGGAGATCTTGGCAGCCGACGACGAACCTGGACTTCGTGTTCTGTAATTAAGAATAGCTATGGATGGGTCAGAGATGTTGTGTTACAGTCACTTCCTCATAGTGTGATGGATGCCGTGGTTCTCAAAGCGTGGTCCCTGTACCAGCAGCATCAGCCTCACCTGGTGGGATGGGCTCCCCGCAACCCCAAGTTCGTATGTTGAAGTCCCATCCCCCAGTGTCTGTGAATGTAACCGGACTTGGAGACATGGCCTTTAAAGGGGTGATTAGCCCTGGGCAGTGCGGCTCAGTTGGTTGGGTATTGTCCTGCAAACCAAAGGGTCGCTGGTTCAATTCCCAGCCGGGGCACATGCCTGGGTCACGGGTTCAGTCTTCAGTCGGGGCACTGTTTCTCTCACATCGATGTTTCTCTCCCTCTTTTTCTCCCCCCACTTTTCCTCTCTGTAGTCAATAAAAGAAAAAAAAAATTAAGAGGTGATTAAATTCAGTCCAATTGGACAGGCCCTAATCCAGTAGTGTCCCATAAAAAGAAAGAGACAGCAGGCAAAAATGTGGGGGCGGGGGGGCAGGTAGCCACGTGAAGAGCAGCAAGGAGGCGGGCCTAGGCAAGCCCAGGAGAGAGGCCCGCCCACACCTCCAGAACTGTGAGAAAATCCATTTCTGCTATTTAAGCCACTCAGTGTGTGTGGTATTTTGTTCTGGCAGCCCTGGCCAAATAGTGCACTTGGGAGCTTGCTAGAAATGCAAATTGCTGACCCACTAAATCAGAAACTCAGGGTGGCACCCAGCAAACTATAGCTTAACAAGCCCTCCAGGTGATGTCCATATGTGCTGATGGTTGAGAACCACTAACATGAAGGATTAATGCTTGGCGGTAGTGAGTCCCCGCAAAATGATACATGGTTGGAAGTATGGGCTGGTCTGTTAAAAATGTAAGCCTTCTTTTAGTCGGCTCTGGAGAAGTTCCAGTAGGTTCTTTAATGAGATGGTGTATATGAAAATATTCTGTAAATGCCGGCATGCCCTGTGACTTTTGGTGGTAATACATCGTAACATTGGTATTCAGTCAGCTGGGGCAAGCCACCCTCTGAATGCTCCATCCCGAGCAAACGGAACCAAGAATCTCCCTCCCTGGCCAGAATTCCCACATTGCTTAAAATCTTGTTCATCTTCCCTGAGCTTCCCGAGCATTTGCAATGCTTCTTCTTTCCAAGCACAAAAACAAGATTTAATCACATGTCCCCTTTTGCCCCTGCTACTAGGAAGCTCACCACCAAGGGAGAGCCATAATCACAGCCCTCAGAGCTAGTATGTTTGCTTTTTCCCTATTTCAATTTTATACTGCATGTATGTCCTTTGTTATAGTTGCTTCAAATACCTTTGAGAAAGAAACCTAGAAAAGGAGTGAAAGGAGAAAGAGATTGATCTCACAGCTCTTGGAAAGTGAGCAGATCAACAAACCTCTGCTTTGTGGAACTGGTAAAACACGGCTGGAAAAGACAGGTGTTCTCTTTCAGTGACAAGTCCTCTTCATGCCCTTGTCTTCCTGTCGTCCCATTGCTGTGGGTCCTTTGGATCGTCCCCTCATATTCAGGGAACTCGTCCGTTGCTGAAGAGTTGTTACCGTCACAGAAGCTCCTGCGAGCCCTGCTTGGGGACCAGTGTGGAAGTGACATGATCGGATTCCCATATTTTTAAAGATTCAAAATCGCTGTTTCCCTGTGATTTCTTACATGCCGTTGGTCATACAACACACATGGAGATCCTGGAGCAGCCTGGGCTGCTCTCAGAAATTGCTCCTGCCCCGTTTTGGCAGGGTGGCGAGGAGTTACTCTCTTCCTCTCACCTGTCCAGGGCTCCCCTTAACCAGGTTTCTTAAATCAAGGCGCAGGGGTCCACAAAGCTAACTCCCAGCGATCTGGAGTTCTGCATGAGAATCATATAAACTTTGTATATTTATTTTGGCGATAAGATTTTGAAATTAATCAAAGCATTTCTGGATTGTCGGGCAACCGTTCTAGTCCTTGACGGTGAGCTCACGGGGCATGCGTCCGTTCACCGTCCTGGTGGCTGCGTGCACGCCCGTTCTCATTCTCTCGGGCTCATTAGTAATGGGCAGAGACAAAAACAGGTAACTGACGAGTTCGTACCAAGTAAAGGTCATGCTATGTCCCAGGGACTAGAAGTGAGAACGCGGTGGGGAAACGGAGTCCTCAGGCGGCACAGCGGAATAGCACGGGCAAGGAATCTGCCCGGAGCCGACCGCAAGCACCCGGCACGCTTCACGCAGGGCTCCAGTCCCAGCGACACAGCATCGCCCGTCCGGTTGCTGTCGTTCGTTCCCAAAACGCTTCCATTTGTTTTGGATCACGTATACCTACTTCTTTATTTATTTTAATTAAATTTATTGGGGTGACATTGGTTAATACCATTATGTAGCTTTCTTTCTTTTTTTCCATTTTTTATTTTATTTTTAATCAGTATTTTTTAATTGTTGATATTGTACAGTTTTCTGTCTTTTACTCCCACCCCAGCCCACCACCCCAGCCCTCCCCACCTTCCTCCCATTTCCACCCCCCATAGTTTTTGTCCATGAGTCCTTTATACTTGTTGCTCTACATATACTTACTTCTTTAGTAAGTTAAATCAACACTAGACTGAAATTATTTTAAAATAAAAAGTTAAAATTAAAAAAAATAATAATTAAAATGGTTTGTTAAGTAAGCATACAACACCAGGGCCCTGATGAACATCCTCCTCCTCCCAGAAGGGGCCTGGCTGGGTCTCCCGACCGGGAACACGCCGAGTCCTCCGGAGGGAACGTGCTCGCCCCGTTGCCGCCGGTGCACCCTTTGCCACCTCAGCTGCCAAAGGAAAGGGGGAAGTGGAAGGGAAAGAAACCTCAAATACCACACTTCAAAGCCCCATGGAGCTGTTTTCTGTCTCTGTGATTGGACGTAAGGTGATATGGTGGCATTGTTCCCATTTTTCATGCCGTTGTGGTCCTGAGTGCAGTGTTGGGTGATACGCCACCTCCCTGGGGATCGGGAGGGCCGGAGAATTGTCTCCAACCAAAAGGGGCTGAGAAAAAAGCGGGGGTGGGGGGATCCCCTTGTTTCTCTGCTCGTTTAGTAATGTAGTGCCTTCAAAACTGTCCATAGCGATTCAAATGGGCAAAATCGATGGGCCCTTTTCCCTTCCGGTCCTTCTGTTTCCTTTAGGACAGTTCATTGTTGTTTTAAGTGGCATGAATGTTCCTCTTAAGGTGATGAATACATCTGCTAAGAAGACAGGAAATTAAAAAGTCAGGGTTTTCCTATTCAAAATAAATATTAACCGAATTCCGTGACCTGGGGCTGGCCTGCAACCATAGGGTGTCTCCACCCTGGGAAAGTCTCTGGGCGTCAGAGACCAAGAGGCAGGCGCTCCAAGGTGGCGTGGCCTCCTGTCTCCTATCCTCGGTGGTTTGTGAGACCTGGTTCAGCCTGGAAGTGAATGGCCTTGGGGGAGAAACGTTTGCTCCTCAAATTCAGAGGTGCACACACGCCTTCCCAATGGAGGCTGCCAGCGGTACCTCCCGGACTGGGAGCCCTGTAGGAAGAGGTTGTATGTCCCAGCAGAGCCGAATAGAGGGCCTTGTGCATTGTAGCTCTGCACACATGTTTGAATGGACAGATGGATAAGGCAGAGACGAAAAGCTCAAAGCCAGTACGTGCAAATACCCGCACATTTTGGTTGCAGTTGATATAATCCAGACTCAAACTGCCTTATGCACCAAAGCAAATGTAATAACTAACGTAACCGAAGCCCAGGACTTGGTGGGGGAGGGGGAGTCTGGTTTCAACAACATATGGACCTAGGTATTCAGATGATGTCACCGGGAATACATCCCTCTGTCTTTCTGCTCTTTTCCCTTCATTCCCAGTCTAGCCCTCCCTGCACGGTAGCCCTCTTCCCTGTCCCCAGGCTCCAGGTGCCATTCTCGTACCTCAGCAGCTTGAGAGAAAAGGGAACTGAGAATGGAGAACGGATTCCCAGAGGAGACTTGAGACACTGGTACCAGAGGGAGCAAAAAGCAACAGATGTCCACAATGACAGGCTTGTAGAAAAAACAGTTCCCCTTGCATTAAAATAGAGCAACCAAATGCCAGACATCCATCCTATCTTTCCACTTCACTCAAGAAGATGGAGTTCTGCGCATCAGGGGAGAGTACAGACCTGAGTTGAATGCTGACTCTGTCTGTTGCTCGCTGTGTGATCTCAAGCTAGTAACTTAACCTCTCTGAGCCTCGCTTTCCTGTTTCTTCCTAGCTAGACCGGAAGCTCCATAAGGGTAGTTACCTCGTTGTATGTTTTATGACTGCATCCCCAGTGCCTGGCAGCACACTGCCTGGCACAATGGCAAGTACTTGGTATTATTAAATAAATCAACAACGGTTCAAATTTGTTACACAGAGAAAAGGAAAACTATATATATGTAGCTCTAGTAAAACGCCAGTCATGTGGAAGGTGGCAGATAAGTGATGAAGTTGATCATTCTATGATTCTACAAAGGAAGGATGGTGGCACAGAGAGCAGAACTAGCTGGTGGAAAATAAGAAATGCAGACATAAGCTGCTTAGTGGTCCACCGCTGCCTCGGTGGCCTGCATTGGCCACCACGGTTATGGATGTGGAAAAGTGGAACTATCCCTCCTGAGTATTGACTTGTTACTCCTCTTGTGTCCCCTCTGCAGCTGGAGCTCTCCAACACCGCGGTCCTGCACCAGATGAGGCGGGACCAGGTCACAGACACGTGCCGGGCCAACAGCGCCATGAGCCGCAAGCGGCGCGTGCTGACGCCCAACGACCTGAAGCACCTGGTGGTGGATGAGGACCACGAGCTCATCTACTGCTACGTGCCCAAGGTGGCCTGCACCAACTGGAAGCGGCTCATGATGGTCCTCACGGGGCGGGGCAAGTACAGCGACCCCATGGAGATCCCGGCCAACGAGGCGCATGTCTCCGCCAACCTGAAGACCCTGAACCAGTACAGCATCCCAGAAATCAACCACCGCTTGAAAAGCTACATGAAGTTCCTGTTTGTCCGCGAGCCCTTCGAGAGGCTGGTGTCGGCCTACCGCAACAAGTTCACCCAGAAGTACAACACGTCCTTCCACAAGCGCTACGGCACCAAGATCATCAAGCGCCAGCGGAAGAACGCCACCCAGGAGGCCCTGCGCAAAGGGGACGACGTCAAGTTCGAGGAGTTCGTGGCCTATCTCATCGATCCGCACACGCAGCGCGAGGAGCCCTTCAACGAACACTGGCAGACCGTCTACTCCCTCTGCCACCCGTGCCACATCCACTACGACCTCGTGGGCAAGTACGAGACGCTGGAGGAGGATTCTAATTACGTCCTGCAGCTGGCGGGAGTGGGCAGCTACCTGAAGTTCCCCACCTACGCCAAGTCCACAAGAACTACTGACGAAATGACCACAGAGTTCTTCCAGAACATCAGCTCAGAGCACCAAACGCAGCTGTACGAAGTCTACAAACTCGATTTTTTAATGTTCAATTACTCAGTGCCAAGCTACCTGAAATTGGAATAAAGGGGGTGGGGGGAGCGAGGGAGAGAATTGTGCTTTTTAATTTAAGATTTTTATTTGTCAAAAAGAATTATATGAATATTGGGTTATTTTGTAAATTAATATTTCTTTGGGGGTCATGCTGCGAGCAGCATAGTGAGAATTATTTAAAGCCCTTAGTAGGGAAGGACCAGCCGCCTGGGCAGGGGAGCAGGGTGGGGTCCCTGTTTTTAGACGTGAATACTGCAACGCTGTCTCAGAGGTCTCCTTGTGTTCTGGGGAATTCCATGAAGTGTGCATTCCACAAATTCTAATTAATATTATTTATAGTTATTTAAACATAGTCTCTGTATAGATTTCATTGTGTGGCAGCAAGAGTCCAGTGTCTCTGCATCAGGAATCTGTGTTTCACTCTTCGCTTGCTCTGGCTCACTTGGGGGTGCGAATGTCCCCGCTCGCCGCTCAGAGACTCACTGTGTGACGACAGCTGTTGTGATGTGTGCCGATGCCACCGTGCTTGAAATTCTGCTAGGACTACATGGAAAGAGGCACCTTTGCCAGGGACGAATTCCAAACCGATTTTCAATCGACCCAAAAGTCCCTTGCCCTAAAGAAATGTGATTTTTGTTTAACCCAAGAAGAGAACTGATTGTAGCTTTTTTTTTTTTTTCTTTTCACCAGAATTAGTAGTCTGCTAGAATAGGCTTTTCTCAATAAATTTTTAACTGGCGGTGCCAGTTGTGATGAAGGTGAAGTGGCTGTTGCTTTATAGTCAGCAAGTATTTATCGAGCAACTACTATGTGCTGGGCCTCAGTCTAGACCCAGCAGCTAGAGCCCTGAGCAAAGCCAATAGTCTCAGCCCTCAGGAAGCTTTACATGGTCACAGCATCTCCAGCTTGACAATTGGCAGACCCCTAAGATTTTAGACTTAACGTGTGGTTTGGACTGTTCATAAGCAGGTCCATGACTCCTACAAATCTGCATCTTTCTGTGACCCAAATTTGAAAGCCACATGCTTGGAGCAGGCCACTGAACTTGGTGAGTAATCCAAGCTCAATGCCCAGCATAAAGGGTGGCAAAAATGTTTATCATGTGCCTGGTCTAATTTATTGGTAGTGCCTGCCTTTAAGCCCCAGAACAGATTGACCAGGCAAAGCATGGGAGAATGCTGTGATTGATTAGTGATGTCTGCTCTGGGGGAGGGAAGGGGAACTTGAGCGGCATCCAGTGCCTCTTCCTGTCATCTCCAGCCCACTAGCCTCCTTGTAGACGTGTTGTTTTCTACCCTTGCCACATAATACTGTGGTAGGATTCCTACACTCGGGGATCAGCAATGGTCCAGCATTCCTGCCCCTCACGAAGGTCAGGGGCGGCCTCTTGCCCACACACACGCACATGCTCTCGAGTCCTCCCAAGGCTAAAAGGACATCAGCACCTTTGTGACCGTCATGCATGAGCAGCAAGGACAGCCTTCCCTGATGGTAAGTCATGCCCCCTTCCCCCTGGAAGGCTGCAAATGTTCACTTCCTGTTCCTTGCTAATTACCACCTGCACACGCTCCCATTTCCAGCCATTTTCCACACCCCGGTTGAAGTTTGAGCCGCATCCCTCTTACAGCTAGTGAATGAGTTGGTAGCAGATACTGTATATAATAACAATTGTTCTAATAATAGGGGGTGGGGTGGGATGGGGTGTGGGTAAGTTTTGCTTTTCATTTTGATGTTTGATGCAGTACAAAGCCAAGGGGTGAGAAGAATATTCTAAAACAAACCAAAAAATGAATAATTTATTCACAGAAACTATTAAAATTGTATGGTAGAGCTCAGAGCCAGCCCAGTGAGCAGCAGCTGCCACATCTCACCGAGAGAATTATTTTATTGAATGTGAGCGAGGTGGGTACTGGAGAAGGTGGCCGGAGCCGTTTATAAATGCTGCGTACCTCCTTCCAAGCTCTCTCCCCTTGTGAAGGGCGCAGCGACTCTGCCCTTGGTGGACAGAGATTGATGCAGCCTGTTTTGCCAAGTGGAGTGACCTTTTTGGGCTGGCCCTGGAATTGGGAGTCTGGACCCCATTTCCAGGCAGAGGACACTGTCCTCAGAAAGAGGGCTTCTGCTGATGAGACAGGTTGTCCAGCGTGTTTAAATACGTGCTCTATAGAACACAGGTTATATATGTCAAGTTCGTGTGGCTCGAAATGAGAGTTTTGGGGTCACGTGTTCTTGGCAAACGCAGTGAAGCCGGTTTCCTCTCTGCAGGACTTTTCAGAGCCTTGAGGGTGTGCCGTGCACTGTGAATTCCCAAGAGCATCGTTGAGTCTGTAGCGTTCCTGACCTTTCGTGACCGAGACCCCCTGTTTCGCAGATCATCTCACAGAGCTAGTGTTCCGCAGAGTACACTTTCATTAGGTTGATTTAGCCCATCTGAGGTCTTCCAGGACAAAAGCTTCCTCCCCCTCCAAAAAACAAAACTGAAACAAAAAAATCAAAATAAAACAGCACCACAGTGGCCAAGCAGCAGAGGTACTTTATCAAATGAATTCACCTGCAGTGGCTCTAATCCTGATTTCTGCCGCCGGCAACGGCTCCATCCCTCCCAAGTGGAGTGGCGGGAAGTTTGGGGTGGTGTGGACAGAAGGAAGCAGGGAGGGCATAAGGCCACCGTGGTCCCCCGATGCCTCAAGCCTTAGGTTGCCCGATGCAGGCAGTGAGTGCAACCCTTGACGAGTGCTCCTTCAGTTCCAGAGGTTGGAATCGTTCACTGTGTGCCGTTTGGTCCTTCGGTGGAAATTCACTTACATTTCCTGAGTTTCCCATTTCCGTGTCTGCCTTTGATCGGCTCTGCGAGCGAGCTCAGGGCTGCGCGCAGATTGCCTTCTTGCGTCCGTCTCCTCTCTCTGAAGTGAGTGAGGAAGAGCGTCCCTCGGGGGAGGATCCATCAGTATGGTTCTGCAGCGAGGGACTCTTTCTCCTCGTGTTGTGTTTGGTATTCATATTTTATTTTCTGACGGTATAAATTTTTAAAAATTGATTCACTCTTTTTGCAGAATGTAGAAAGTATTCTGTGTCCTTGGTTAAAAAGTATTCATGAGTGGAAATGCGCCTAGAAAACAAGAGTTTGTGGGGGTGGTTGTTTTTGTTTGTTTGTTTTTTAAAGAAAACTGTTTGAAAATGCTTTCTATTGCATGCTTAACTGGAGAAAAGTACAGGCAGGTGTCCCGTCTCCGAGCCACCTTTCAAGGGTGCTGCTGCATTTTCGAAACCAGGTACAGTCAGGGCAGTATTTACAAGGATGTTCCCACTTACCTTACCCTTTTGGGTGGAAAACTCTGGAATGCTAGTCACAGCGTGGGAATCTCTGCAGCTTCTCTGGACCCCTCTCTCTGCCTCCCCAGCTGGTCTGGGAAGAAGGGCAGTTTGCTCACCTGTGGTGTCTCGGAGGGGACCATCCTTCCTACCTGTCCACCAGGTGAGCTCCCCCGTTCTGCTTGCTCAGGATCTGGAAGCCACAGGAGAGCAGCAGGCGGTGGACACTTTCAGACCGGTGCTCCCAGTGGCAAAGCCCTAGAAACCCGGGTCTGAAGGGTCTGGAAACCCTACTAGTAGAAAATGCCCTCAACAAAAGCGAGTCCCTAGCACACTTAGCTGGTGGAGTCTGCACCAGCGCTGAGGCAGTGGTTGCAAAAGTCCCTGTTCTAACCTGGCAAGAAGCCAAGGGGACTCTGTCCCTGTGGGTGGTGCTCAGAGCACATCCCTCAGCCCAGTCCTTCCCTGCACACACACACACGCGCGCGCGCACACACACACCGTCGAAGCTGTCCCGTTCTGTACAATCCTGGAGAGCAGAAGCCCTCCCTTGCCCACTCCTACGTCAGCAGGACTGACCTCATCGCTCTCCCATGTTGCTACAGCCAGCATTTCCTCCGGCTCTTTCCCTTCACACCCCATTGGACCCTATGAACAGGCAACAGGACCTTCTGCGACCAGCTTGACCGCTGGCCGTTAACAGGCGCATTTCACTCTGCTTCTCTTTGTCAGGCGCCGATGGGGCTGCCCGTACCATTTTCTTACCAGCATGCTCAGTATGGCATCTGGACGTATAATTCAACATCTTTGTGGAGGGTGACTTTTTTTTTTTACATATTTGTATGCAGTAGAGGGCTTATTGGGGAGGGCTCCCTGTATCTTACTGTACTGTTCAAGAAAGCCGAATTCCACATTGCCAACAAGAGCGTGACATGTTCATGAACCTTCTTCCTCCAGGAAAAGCCATTCAAGCCTGATTATTTTTCTAAGTAACTTCAATTAAATTGAAGAAAAAAAGAAGCTCCTCTCTGTGTATGGTTTGTTCACGGCTCACTGACAAAAGACCGTGGGGGCGGGGTGGGCCATGTTCCTTAGCGCGTGGGGGGTCCTGCCGGCGTGCACCGGGGAATGGAGAAGAACGGGCTCGAGGACCCCGCCAGCGGTCTGGGCCACTGCAAAGACCACCGGGGCTCCAGACCCTTTCTGTTTAGTGGATGAATCAAGCTTTCTTCATTCCGTTTGTCTATCCGCTCTGTAGGGTCTGCAGTAGCAGACCTACCGTGACCGCATAGTCCCACCAGCCGTGTGAAAGACGAGGAGACAGAGACTACCACAGGGCGGGTGGCCTTGGAGGAGAGCCGGTGTACAGACCCCGGTCGATGAGCCTGCAGAATCCTACGCTTCGGGCACCAAACAACACGTGTCTCCAGATGACTGTCCCGCGGTCCGGAAGCTGTAGGCCTGTCTGTCAAGCCCCAGTTTCCCAATTCTCAATCCGTTCCTTTTCCGAGCCCTCCTCCCTCCCCCGTATAGCTTCTTTCAGTTCCATCAATGGACATTTTTAACCTTTATTGACTAAAAAAATGATGGATTGATTTAGATTTTGCTAAAGAAGAAATCCCTCAAAGTTGTTTCTCTATGTCATTGTATTCTAATGTATTTAAATGTATTGTCTAAACATTTCCACAGGAGGATGTTGGATTAGAAAGTATGTGCCACATTTCGACCACACCAGACGTGGTTCATAATGTGCCCACTCACCAGCTGGCTCTCATCACCAGCGGCCTGGCTCCCACCGTGCCTGGTGTCAGGTCACCACTGTCCTCATGCTGGTCCCATACGGTTGGGAAATGTCCAAACTGTGGAGCTTAGCGGTCTGAAATCAATGGGAAATGCACTTTAACACCATGAGTGGACATACTGTCACGGCCTGCCCCCGTCTCATCTGGGACACTCTAAATGTCAGGGGGCGGCACACTGAACAAGAACATCCGCAGCTTTAGTGTAGTCCCCGTGGAATGAGGCTCAGATGCCCTCTTGTCATCGGCCAGCGAATCTGATGGTATTTCAGTGGCGCCACAGGTATCCGCTGTCTGACATGGCAGAAGCTACAGAAACCAAGGCACCTGCGGCCCAGGACATTGCCAGGCCCAGGCCAGGGTGGGGTCATTACTGATCCACCACTAAGGGAACAGAAGAGCACCAGGCAGAACGATTAGTGTGTGGTGCCAGTATGTCCTTTCTGGTGAAGAGCTTTCCTTTCTCAAGTTACATCTTGCCTACGTTTTTGGTCTTCGGATAATTTTTATGATGATAGATGTTAATTGTTATTAGAGAATAAAATAGGCAATCCCATGTCAGCCCCCAAAGTCATTTCATACATTTTCTCAACAAGTCATGATATCCAACAAGATCAGGAACCGTTGGCCAAGAATGCATTTGAGATATGAAGTGAGGGGTGGAGACTCGAGGGCTTGGTGGAGAACGGAACTCGGGAGCCCCTCCTGGGGCGCAGCTCTGAGCTTCGCCCAGCTGGCACCCACATGCCTGCCCTCACATTTGGATCCCTGAGGCCCTGGACGGCTTACAGGAAGGTGAAGACCGGTCTGTGTACATTCACTATAGAGAGCATACCAGACATCTCGGGTCTAGGGTGACGGGCATTCTAGTATAAAACAAAAAAGGGACATTCTAGCAGAACTGACATGAGAATAAAACGAACAGCTCTTTCCCCATTCCCTGATCCTCTCCTAGCCCCAGCCTCGTCCCCACATCATAACAAGCTGTAGACAGAACAGTCAGATGGAAGCAGGCTGCTGCTTCCAAATACTTCGCTGCCTGAGAACTGTTTGCCAACGTCCTGCCTCAGTTTCTCCCTCCAACATAGGAGCACAGTCCCATCTGAATGATGCTAGAGTTGAGGTAAATGAGAACCCTTGAGGTCGCCAGCCCCAGTTCATCCACCAAGCGGATGTTTGTAAATCTGCAGGTAATTACTTGGGCCTCGGTGTCCTCGTCTACAAAATGAAAAATTGAGCTATATATGTGGTTTTTAATTTTTTTTAATGAGCCCTTTTAAAGTATTTTGTGTGCTGAACACTCATATCTAAGATGAAGCAGAAATGTTGGGATCGAATAGTTTGAGGCCCAGCTGAGCCTCTTTTCCCTGTAAAAGTCCCTGCGGACTTCCCTGGACCCCTGGGGTTCCAAGGAACACTGTTTGAGAACCATTAAGTTAGAGGACTTCTGAGCCCTTTCGGTTTTGACATGCACAAATGATCTACCCAAATCTTCCTTTGTGGCTTTACGCCAAAGGAAGGGACCTTTAGTCAAAAGAAGTATCATAGAAGTCAAAACTGATTGAAGAAAGGAGTGAAAGCAACAGCATCGGAATGCGATTAAAATGAAAGAAAAGAAATAAGGAACCAGAAAAATTAGAAGGTAGCGGCAGATGCAGGAGACAAGTAGCTCGCACCCAGATCCAAGATGGGGACTGCAGTTTACACTCCTCTTTCCAAATGGTCTACCAGGGAAATGCAAGCTCCAAATTCCTACGAAGCCCCATTAATTTGAAACACAAGACACTGAGCTGAAAGACAGGCTCTCTGCATTCATCTGCTTTTTATTTTTCAACATTTGTTTTTAAAAATAATAGAGCATCTCGTTATGACAGAGTAGCCAGGGCCTTGGATTTCGCGGTGGTTTGGACAAGCCAGCTGCTAGAGAAGGATGTTGTTTGTGGCTGCGTCCAGCCTTGGACCTTCACCTGACAGATCAAGCCAGAAACAACTTTCTGCCTGGAACCAAACTGGCAAAAGGATGAAAAAAAGGCCTACAAAAGAAAGAAGGACCTCTGACTATAGGGTGATGCCTGCACACTGAACATCAGCGACAGCTAGCACGAATGAACTCAATTGTAGGGCGCTCGGGATGCTCGCTCTTAATGTGGCCTTTCCCCAAATCCATAGTTCCATACAGAAAGTTGCCCGTAAAAGTGGCCGACTTTTACTAACTAGTTTAAAATGTGCCCCGTAATGTGTTAAATGCTTTCCAGTTAATCCTCACAACATCCAAGGTAGATGTTTGTACCCTTTTCATAGGTAAAAGGGAGCAGAAGATTTGAGGAGTTACATAACTTGCCCCGAATTTCTCGCCTATTAAGTGGCAGAGCCAGGATTCCAGCCAGGTCCCGGTGACTTCCTACCCCATTGGAACTAGCGTCACTGGCCGGCCAAACCTGAGGCCAGAAGTCAAATCTGGGATGGTGGTGCTACAGACATGGAGAAAGATTCAAACTTTAGCCAGAGTGGCTAAAACTGATTAAATATCGTTGAAAGATACTGTGAGTATGAAACAAAAGAGCTGGAAGCCTTGACCCGTGTGGCTTAGTTCACTGGACATCATCCCACAAAGCAAAAGGTCGCCGGTTCAATTCCCAGTCAGGGCACATGCCTGGGTTGAGGGTGCGGTCCCCAGTTGGGGGGCAGAGGCAACTGATCAATGTTTCTCTCTCACATCAATGTTTCTTTCTCTCCTTTCCTTTCCCTCTCTCTAAAAATAAATAAATGAAATCTTAAAAAAAAAAAAAACTGGAAGACTAAAAGGGTAGAGTTCAGACGAAAACAGAGTCACAGAAAACTGGAAGACCTATCCAAATAAATTAAGTGTCTTGCCTATGCTGTTGCAACAGGAAAAACTCAGTTCCCTTCCCGTGTTTCTCCTTTACTCTCACACCACTGTCGCTGGGCACTTCTCTGTGACACCAGCTGGCTATCCTTCCATTCAACTCAATTCTGACACTATCTACCTAGAGAGAGCATCAGACCCCACAGGCGAAGGTCTCAGTCCCACAAGACCACCTCCTCCCCCACTTCAGATGCCAATCAAAATCACCTGTGCTTCTGACCAATTGGCTATACATCAGAGGTTCCCACCACCGCCTCCTCAGGTTTGATTAATTCGCTAGAGCAGCTCACAAAACTCATGAAGAGTTCCCTTACTGTTTACCAGCTTATTGTAACAGATGATAAAGGGCACGGACGAGCATCAGACGGGAGGGCTGTACAGGACACGCACATGAGGAGGGGCGCAGGGCGGTGTCCTTGCTCTTTCCAAGCCCTCCACTCTCCCGGAACCTTCACCTGTTCACCAGCCCAACCTGGAAGCGCTCCAAAACCCACATTTGGGGGATTTTTCTGGAGGTTTCATCACTTCTGCATGATTGATCGTGAATCCACTTCTGCCCCCTCTCGGCCCTCCGAATAATGGGGGTAGGGCTGAAATTCAAACTTCTGATCATGGCTTGGTCTTTCTGGGGAGCACCCCCCATCCCGGGGCCCACCAAGAATCACCTCATTAGAACAAAGGACACTGCCATCACCCAGGGAATCCCAAGGGGTTCAGGGGCTCTGTGTCAGGAGCAGAGCTCCCAGGTCCGACCAGCAGATGCTCCTGGTGCTCTGACCACTTAGGGAGTTACAAGGGTTTGGGAGCTCTGTGCCAGGAAGATAGATAGATAGATAGATAGATAGATAGATAGATAGATAGATGATAGATGTACATTCATTCAGGGTCTGGCCCAAAGAACGTCCCTTTTTTATTACAAAATCATAAGCATGTAATTCTGTAACATAACACTGTCACACTCAAGCACACCATGTGACATTTTAGGTGAAATATTCAAATTAAAACTATAAATTATTATACCCTGATTATTAACCTACCAACCATACTCAACAAGGCATTACCTCTGCCAGATCCCATATATATGTGTATGTGTATATATTATATAGTATCTATAAGTGTATATATTATAGTATTATCTCATAATTGTCTATTACAGTACGTTGTCAAACCAACTGGACATTTGGACAAAGTTTTGGTTTTTTAGATTTTATTTATTTTCAGAGAGGGACAGGGAGGGAGACAGAGAGGAAGAGAAACATCATTGTGCGGGAGAAACATTGATTGGTTGCCTCTTGCACACCCCAAAATGGGGACCTGGCCCACAACCCAGGCACGTGCCCTGACTGGGAATCTAACTGATGACCTTTTGGTTCGCAGGCCGGCAGTCAATCCACTGAGCCACACCAGCCAGGGCTGGATGTTTTCAAAAAGGTTGAACTTCACATAAAAATCAGATAGCAAAAGTAAAATTTAAATTAGGGGTCTCAGAAGGGGCTGTGAGCCTACCAAATGGAATGCATGAGCCATGAGTATTCAGAGGGTCTGGACAGAACAGGCCGACCTGGGTTTCACGCATAAGCCCTAAATTAAGTTTCAAAGGCCACTGACTGTTCAGGGTAAAAACATTGTGTTCGAGTAGCTGCTCACGTAGCAACGCTGCACAGTGCACCCTAGGGTGAGCAGCAGAGGGGTGAATAGCCTTCCAAGCAGTGTGGAAAAACAAGACAAAAACAGAAGAGAGAAAGGCTAGAGGGCAGATGGGAGCATCTTGGCGTGGGGACAGCTTTGGATGTTGGTCAGGCTCTGGTCTTTATAGCTTCCTCTACAGGGTCAGACTCTCTGCAGACGTGCCCAGGTGTGACTCTGGCCCGGGGCAGACCTCCTATGAGCCTCCCCCAGCCCTTCCTGCCGTTCGTTGTCAGGGGATGTATTTATTCACTCATTCAAACGTGTGTTAAGTAAGCATCCTCCTATTTCAGACGCCATGCAGGGTACCAAGAATACGAGGATTCTAGGACTCACAGTCAAGTGGAGAACACAGAAGTGTTAACAGATAGTTAGTGCTAGAATAGTCAACATATGTGTGAGAGCGAAACACCCCATTTTCCCCGGGAAAGCAGTGCTCCAAATCAGTAGCTGGAGAAACAGCAGGTGAGGGATCAGAGCAGCAATTTTCGACCTTTCTCAACTCATACCCACATACACTAATTACTAAAATTCCACAGCACACCAAAAATAGATTCTATTTTTGCCAATCTGACAAAAAAATTGGTAAAATTTTGATTCATTCACACCAGACAGCTGTTGTATTGACCGTTGTCTTTTTTTTTTTTTTTTTTTTGAACTTGACAATCTCAGAGAAAAGAGATCAATGCTCCCAACTGAATAGTCAGGTATTTCATGTTTCAAAAATCCTTGCGACCCGGATTGAAAGTCCAGGACTGGGGCTGTGGTTCTCAACAGGGAGTGATTTCGCCCCCTGGTGGACAGGCCTCTGCCACGAAGAATTGTCTGACTGTTGGAAAACAATGAATGGGAGAACTGTTAAGAGGGTAGAATCTGTGGCTTTTAGCAACCCACAGATCTGCGGGTGAAGAAGAGGAAAAGGAGGAAGCGAGGCAGGCTTGCATGGCCCATCCTGGGAAATGTCGGGGGGGGGGGCGGCTGGAGACTGGGGCCATCGCTGGAAGCCAGGCCATCAGGAGCAGGGTCCTGTGAAGGCCATGACGTCAGGATGGGACCTGCTGAATAAGGTTCCTGTGGGACATCCGAGGAAAGATGGGTAAGCAGTCTACAGCCCCACGACTTGAAGTGTGGTTCGTGGACCAGGGGCATGGCTATTACTTGAGAGCTTCTAGAAATGCAGTGTTCCAGGTGCTACACAACCATCTCTTATTTTAAGAAGACAGGTGATTTCACATGCCCGTTCACATTTGAGAAGCGTTGGTCTAATGCACAAGAGACAGTCGGGGTAGGCGGTGGGTCATTTTACATTATTGCTTATTCTTCCGGTAACCGTGAGGCATGAGCGTCGTCCGAGCCACTGTCTGGCCATACAGGTTGTACATGGCACAAAGGTGCCTGGCTGAAGATGCCGTTTGACATTCACCCTGGAGGAAGGGTGCATTTTTCTTACCCCGCTTGCCCTGTAATGGACACAGGGACTGTGACCACCCAGAACATGTATTGCTCTAATTTGCGCAAAGGCCCGATGGCCTAAGAGTGGCCCCAGCTACCATCCAGTTCCACACCCCCTTCCTTGCAGTTTTGATATCTATAAAACCCTGAAGACCAAAAGCTTTTTCCTAGATTTTCAGCAAGCTCACTTGGCAGCAAAACTGACCTTAACGAACATGAGACTAATTATAGTTTTTATTTATCCCACTTCCTGTGAAAATTCAAACATTTTCCTGCAGAAAATAGGAATGTGTTTTCTTAAGGAGGACCCAACTGGAGTATTAAGTAATACATGCTATTTGCACAGCATTATTTTTCTAAAATTTGAACATTTCTGAGTTCTAAAACAAATCTGATCCAAGGCTTTCAGGTAAGAGCTGTGAATTTGCACTACCCCAGTTTCCCAAATGGGGAAGCTGAAGCTCAGAGAGGCAAGGTACATGAGGCAGCCAAGGTTCAAACTTCGTACTCTTTCTGCACCACGTGAGTTCCAAAAAAAAAAAAAAAAGAAACCTTATTGAGACACACACATGGGGCAGTGCACAGTCCATGAGGGTCTTTTCCTCATGGACTGGGTCTATTTTCAGACCCAAACCCGGGTCAGAGGCTCAAGGATCCTCCTTTCAATCCACCACCCGCTGTTCCGCCATGCCAGTCATTACTTGAATGTCATATTTCTAAACAAGCCTCTGAGTGTTCTGACAGCCCTGAGCCCAAAGGCAGGCGCCCTGATGGAAGCATCCATCACCTGCAGCCTCCTTGGCAGGCACAGAATCCCAGCTGTATCGCAAAAGAATGAAAGCAGTGAATTCTCACTGGGCCTGTGATGGAGACGAACCAAAGGAAAGCAGAACAGCAGGGATGGTTTTCCGCTGTGCTCTCCTCATTTACCAGACCTCGGTCTGCTGTGGCCGCGGCAGAGCCCGATGCCAATTCCTTCTTGAAAAGATGCCCCTGGGCTTGGAGAGCGCAGTGCCTGTGATCTCTTCAGAACCCAGGGCGGCTCCTGATTCCTCTGCTCCTTCAACAAAGGACAGATACGATTCGGACGGAAATAAAGCAGGAGCTCGAAATGATCAGCCAGATACGAATCGGTGTGCCATCTCTGAAATTTTTCAAACTCTAAAATTAGATTCAGGTGATACACTCCGGTCCAATTTCTTCACTTTCAAGTTTACACATGGTGGTGTTGCCATGAGGTGAATGTTGGAAGTGTGGCATCTTGTCTCCAAAATCAATGGCTATCCGTTATCTATTTAAATGAGCTTAAGCTTTTGTTTTTAAAATGTTTGTTTTTTAAAAATCTTCAAAAATACTTCAGTGAATACTGAGCTCAAAATTATCTTCTGGTTCACTTTTTATCCTTCCCATTGTATATACATGAATTACACATTTATATGTATTTTGTATCACTATATATGTATACATATATAGTGATAAACTATATATATATATGTGTGTGTGTGTGTGTGTGTGTGTGTATGTGTGTATATATATATATATATATATATATATATATATATTTTAATACTCACCCAAGGATATTTTTCATTGCTTTTAGAGAGGGGCAGGGTAAGAGGGAGGGAAAGAGAGAAACATCAGTGCGAGAGAGCAGCATAGATTGGTTGCCTCCCATATATGCCCAGGTGGTTGTATGCGCCCTGACCCAAATTGGGGATTGGAGATTGAACACACAACCTAGGTATGTGCCCTGACTGGGAATTGAACCTGCAACCTTTCGGTTACGGGACAATGCTCCAACCAACTGAGCCACATCTGCCAGGGCCCTTTATATTATTTTATATACATATTTACCTATCTTCTCTGAAGGACTGTTTATTCAAATCTTTCACCCATTTAAAAATTGGCTTCTTTTGTCATTGAGCTGTAAGAATTCTTTATAGATTTTGCATAGCAGTCCTTTATCAAAAGTGTTTGGCAAATATTTTCTCCGAGTCTGCCTTGCTTTTTCATTTTCTTAACAGTATCTTTTAAAGAGGACACATTTTTAATTCTGATGAAGTCCAATTTATCAATTTTTATTTTAGGGCTGGTTGTGTCCCATTTAAGAAATTTTTTCCCCACTGAAGGCCTCCAAGAATTTTTTCAATGTTTTCTCATAGAGGTGTCATAGTTTAGCTCTTACATTCGAGTCTGCATCCGTTTAGAGTTGATTTTGTATATGGTATGAAGTAAAGGCCACAGTTAAGAACATATAAACGTCCAGTTTCTCTAGTGCCATTTGTTGATGCTCATGTTGGTGCCTTTGTCAACAATCAGTGACCACACACACACTCACACACACACAATCAAGTAACCACATATGGGGAGAGGAGGTGTTGTTCTGGACTCTGTTCGGTTTCATTGATCTTTATGCCCGTTCTCATGCCAATACCGGCCTGTCTTCACTACTGGGATTTCACAGTAAGGCTTGAAATCTTGGGTAATTTCCTCCAGGATGCCTTTTCTTTCTTACATTATATTGCCCATGACCTCCGATACCAAGTTTAATAGAAGAGGTTAGGAGGAAAGCTTTCAGCTTTTCACTGCAAAGTTTGAATGCAGCTCTAGGTCTTTTTCTCAGCAAACTGAAGTAACCGATTCACCATTTTATTGTGAATTTTGTATCTGTGTTCGTGAGAAATACCGTCTTGTAGTTTCTTTTCTTGTAATGCCTTCGTCTGTGGCGGGGCAGCTAATGCCAGCCTCACAACATGACTCAGGAAGTGTTCTTTCTATTTCTAGAAGAATCCATCACCTTATTGTTTGTTTTCTATTATTGTCACTTTCATTTTTACTTTTCTTCTCTTTTCTTTCCTTTTCTTGGATTTAATTTTTTGTTTTTAATAATTCCATTTTCCACTCTTGGCTTATTAGCTATTCCTTTGCTTGTTTGTGTTTAGTGATTGCTTTAGGATTTATAGTATGCATCTTTAAACGTGTTACAGTCTATCCTTCCAAAAATATTATACTGTATGCACATTTAATGTAAGAACTCCACAACAGATTACTTCTTTTCCTTTTTGCCATTGTTCTCCTACATTTTGTCCTGCCTCTCATGAACTATATCATGCGTTGTTATTATTTTTTCTTTATCAGTCAATTATCTTTTAAAGAAACAAAACATGAGGAAAAATTTAATATTCAACTCATCTCCGGCATCCATTGTTTCTTTGCATAACTCCAAATATACGGTCTCATTTTCCTTCCACCTGAAAAGCTTCCTTAACGTTTTTTGTACCGTGGGCCAGCTGGCAATAAATTCTCTCGTCTTTTGCCTAAAACCTCTTGACCAAATGTGACGCATGCGGCCCTTACAAGTTCTTTCCTGCCTCCACCCTCTGTCTGGGACCCCACTTGGGTAGTAGTAGGGCCATGCGGTGTTGTCCCATCCATCACCGTATGTTGTTTATTTGTTCAGTTTTTATCTTCTGTAGGTGCTTCATTTTGGATAGTTTTATTGCTATGTCTTCAAGTTCGCTGATTCTTAATTGCAACACCTTTTCTGCTGTTAATCCCAGTGGAATTTTCCTTTTAGACATAGTATTTTTATACTTGTAAATTCCATTTGGGTCTTTGTAAAGTCTTCCAGTTCTTCTTTACTTATGATGATCATGTTTTCCTTTCTGTCCTTACAAATGGAAATTACGTAGACATTTCTTTACTGTTCTTGTCTGCTAATCTGCCATATGCCATTTGGGGGTCTGTTTCTATTGATTTTTTACATTGTCTTGCCTTTTTATATTTCTATCAACTTTTGATTTGATGCAAGTATTTTTTTTTTAATTGTATGCTGTTGAGCGCTGGCTTTTCTTGTATCCCTTTAAGAGATTTTGGACTTTATGGCAAGCATTTATATTATTTGTGTATTAGATTGATCCATTTGCAGTTTGTTTTTTAAAAGACTCATTTGGGGGTGTCTAGAGTAGTCTTTATTCTAGAGCTAATTAAGCTCCATGTGTAAGCTCTGGCCTTCCTGAGGACCCTACCCAGTACCTCAAATATTCAATGAAATCTTTCACTCTGGCTAGAGGCAATTCAGATAGTAATTCCTGGCACCCTGTAACCTCTGAAAATTAAGTTTTTAAAAGATGTTATTTATTTATTTATGTTTAGAGAGAGGAGAAGGGAGGGAGAAGGAGAGGGAAAGAAATATCAATGATTATAAACAGTGTCACTATGAACATTGTTCTTATAAAAATATATATTTTTTCCCCTTAGAGGATATTTTCTTGACAATTTTGTAGAGTTATTAGAACAAGGCATATGAACAATTTTATAGTTCTTATTGCAATATTTTCTCACTGTTTCTACAAAAACAAAACCCTTCTACAGTGTCACTAGGCACTGTAATATGAATACTTATTTCCCTTGGTCACCAGTGCTGGACTTTTTCTTTTTAACTTATTTTCATGAGTTGGAGCCATGAGTAATGGTGCCTAGAAGACAGCTTAATTTATTATTATTTTCTTATATTGCTAGGAAAATTGTGCATTGTCCCACAAGATAATTAAATGCCTGGATTTCTTGTGTGTAAACTCTGTTCATCAACCTTGACAATGCAGCAATAGGAATTATGGTATTTATACTGGAGGACCCCATTACATTTTGTAGAATAGGAAGCTATTATCTGTTGTGTTTTTCACATAGCTTACCCCCCTCTTTCAGTTTGCATACAATTTTCATTTTTAAGTACGGTGTGTCTTTTTAAATAACAGATGGTTCAATTTTATTCTTCATTATCAGTGGCTCTTCTTCGCCCAGAGAATTCCATCTTTTTAACTTAAATACAAGGGATACAGTTACATTTTTCACCATCTTCTAAGTACATTTTTAATTGTCACGGTGGCTGGCTTTCTCTTTTTATTTGCATAGCTGCTGCAATACATTTTAATGTTTTGATTTCTCTTCATTCTGCACTCAGTCTACCAGACCTTAAATCCCACAGGCCATGTCCGTGTTGCCGCCACGATGGCCCTAGCGTCAAGCACAGTGCCTGGTACAGCGATTTGTTCATCTAAAAATTATTTACTGGGCCTCTCCTATGAATGCTATCAGACCTGGTGTCTGGATTAACCTAGTAACTGGAAGTCTTCTTAAGAGTCAAGTTTGTACCTTGTGCTTCTCCTGTTTTTTGTGGTCTGGCTTACAGATATTAATGTTCCTTCATTCTCCACGCCCACCAGGCAGTTTTTCTTTCAGAAAAGCCTTCATCCAATCCAAATCCGTAGTGTCCCTCCTGAAAGTTCTTGCAGCTGTGGGATAGGGGCTGGCATATGATTTCAGTTCACTTCTTGGAATTTGCACCAACCTTTTGGTTTCTTAAGAGAATGGTCAAACTGCTCTATGCTAAAGTTCAGGTTAAAAGTCCATTTGACCTTGAAAGACGAAGCTGGCCGACCCTACATGAATACTGACAACCCCATTTGTTAGCTTGGTGCAAGTTTTCACGAAAGCCCTCTTTTTCTCTTCTCTATAGTTTAAGGGATAAGTAAACGACCAACTTGCTTTGTAATTACAGCTTGCATGTAATTACATGTCTCATGTTTCATTTCTTCTTAACTCCTTAAAAGAGCCTGTCTTTAACGCTGAGGTTTGAAACCTTGACCAGAAGCGATCTTTCGCTGAGCATTGCTCCTGCGTGGATTTCTACATCATTCCCTCGCAGTGACTGAATTGAGAGTGCCATTCGGTTTAGACTATTGATCGTCAGTGATCCCCACCCCACCCTGGCCTTTCCTCCGGAGCCCTAGACACGGTGGGATCTGCTGGTTCCAGTTCACGGAGTACCCGCCAGGCCTCCCGAGGTCTGTCTGTCTGGCTGGCATTATCCCGCCTGCTTTTGTGACTGGGTCTTGACTTAGGTCACGTACAGGTGTCCCTCCTGCCCGTTAGTGGCCTTTTATGCTGCATCAATAACTTTCATTTACATTTTGCATGACCTGCCAAACAACGGGTTCCAGTGAAATCCTGCACAGAAGTCCGGTCTGTAAGGGACACCCCCAGAGCTGCTTCGGCGGGTGGTGGTGGTGGAAGGGGACCAAGGAATTCCGGCGCTTCCGCAACCTCTTCGTCCTCCAAGAGAGCCCAGAATCCACGGCTTCGCCAGGGAGTTTTACTCAGGCCGCCCTCAGGGGAGATGGGGGGCAAACCCACCTGCCACCTCAGTGTCGCCCCCAGCCACACTGTGGGCCTCAGCTCCGTCTCTCACGCTTGCTCCCCTTTCCTTTCTAACGACCATCATTTCTTACCTTTTTACCTTAGCTCCTTCCTATCTTACTCTTCATTCTTCTTTGAGGGTCTCTGGAAATCTGAGCAGATTTGGTTAATTTTTTGAAAAGCTGTTTACACTTAGAGATTGTGAATAAGTCAGGAAAGAAGTGTTTTGGATTTTTAAAATACACATATGGGCTCCTCTTTATTTATTAACAGCTTTTATACATTTTCAATATTGTTGCTCAAAGCAGCTGTTTCTTCGGGCTCTCCTTCACACCTGCCTGTCACTTCCGATTTCCATGTGTGAAGTTACAAATCCGAACTGGGAGTTAGAACAGCAAAGCACAAGGTAATGTTACTGATCTTAAATTTGACTCAGATACCTGAGAGTCGTTTCGAAGCTCTGTGTCTACCTGGCTAGGGTCACAGAGAGACCACTGGCTCATTCCCCATCCCCTCAATACTGCTCTGAGGTGTTAGAACGAATATAATGCCTGCCAGACTTATATTAGTTATGTTTGAAGGGTTCCCCCACGTGACTGTACAATTCTGAAGGGAACATTTTCCTCTTTATCCATTATTGTACTTGGTTGATGCAAACGAGTAACATGTGCTTCATTGGGGAAACCATCATCAATTTATACTTCCAAAAAGTTTTGAGAAAGCCTATACAAATGTTAATGATCTGTCCTGGGGGAAATACACCACCACCTGACTTACAGAGGGAAAGCCGCCAGGGATGGCGTTTCTTTTTCTGGATGGAAGTGATGTAATGTTCAGTGCTGGTCCCCAGGAGGGCACGTGGTCAGGTGACAGGTGGTAGTGGCTCTTCCGGTTAGGGAAACAGCACTGTTTGACGGGGATGACACAATGCTGATAGAACTTGAATGTGGAAAACACAAAAGGGAAAAATATCCAAACCATAGAGGCATGAGGGTGGCTTGGGATCGCTACGGAGCTGGAAGCTGTTATCTTCACGTTTGCTTCTGGCAAACTCAATGCAACAATGCACTTGGCCTCCTTGGTAAGAACCAGTAGTGACAGAGCAGGCTGGAGACGGTTCTCCTTCTGCTGGGCCCTGGGCACATGCAGAGCCTTGTCTGAGTCACAGTAGGTCGGAGCCGCGTCGCCTGGAGTGGGTCACTCCGGGCCTGGGCAGGGACCTCTGACACAGTCAGCAGCTAGCTGGCCAACATTATTAAGTAAATCCCCACCAGCCTTAGTTTATCCATTCATTCCACATGCCTTTAATTGAGACATTGAGAAATATCAAAGTGAAGGCATAACAGTAGTGTCCTCAAACTGGTCACGGATTATAGGGTGGTAATAGTACGGGCATAGCTCAGTGTCTTGGGTAGAAATCATGTTTAGACAATAATAACACATTATTGCTGATGTTTTCCATCCTATGATTGACTCTTATTGTTTGCCTGTCGGTGTGGGACTAAGCCTTTTTCAATAGACACATCACTCAGGATCCCAGAGAAATGACCTCCAGAGAAATGCCCAATTGTCCTAATTATTCTAAGCTGAAACCCATTAGTCAGCAAATGAAACACAGGCGTGGTCTTATTCTTGAATATAAGCTTTTAAATGAATTAAACAAGGAGGCCATTAGACTGAAGTGGCTTTAATACTTTGGCAGCCTACAGAAGCAGACCCACATATAAGCCTGTCAATGCCTCAAGGTTCCAAAATCAAAAAGCCGAGGACGACCCATCGCAAATAGCCAACTAGGCTTTCAGCTCCACCCAGTTAACTAAATCTCCTTCCTTTGCTTCCACACCCTCTCTGTGTAAGTCTTTCCCCTGACGCCTGGTGGGCGGAGCACCCCAACCCCTTCTGGTTTGGCGCTGCTCAATTCAAATTGATTTTTGTTCAAAGAAACTCATCAAAGTTTTAATATACCTCAGTTTATCTTTTAGTAAAGCATACAGCCAGGAATCTCCAAATATTTGGGGAACTTGCCCAAAGCAAAAGAAAGCACACAAAGCAAAGAGGAAAAAATAAATTCCACAGAAATAGAGAAGATTAAAGCAAATAAATAAAAATGCCAGGTGGAGCTGGTATCTTCCAAGAGGTGAGAGAAGACATTGTATTCATAGAAGAAGAAATGCCAAGAACCAGGGACAAATGCGAAATAAAAAGAGCCCTTGGAAATTACAGAGTAGCCAAAATAAATGAAGGACAGGGAGATAAAGAAACCTCACAGAAAGAAGTGAAAAAAAAAATACAAAGAAAACAAGACAGATGAGAGAGGTGGATAAGCTACCCAGGAGGTATCATTTCCAACTAATAGGAATTCCAGGGAGATGAAACGGTGAACAGGAAATTATCAAATAATAGTGGACATTTTCCCAGAAAAAAAGGAGGGATTCTATGTCTTGAGCATAACAAATTAAAAAAAAAAAAACCCACACCAAGGCACATATCATTATACAATGTTTAGTAAACAAAAGGTTCTAGTGAAAGAAAATAACGGCAAGTGGAAAAATAAAACTGCCAGATAGCAAGGACGGCAAGAAGCGGGAATTACAGTGCAAAGGTTGAAGGCGACATGCTGAGCGATTGCATGTACCCCTCTTGCTCCTGTTGGGAGAAAGAACGAGCAGTCAAGGACGGTTCCAAGTGTTCAACCTCAGCAAGTGGAAGGGTAGCGCAGCTGTTTACTGAGACGGGAAAGACTGTGAGAGGAGGAACGTAATTTGGGGAAGTTGAATTTGTGCCACCTGTATTAGTTAGCTGTTCCTGTGTAACAGATTACACCAGAGCTTAGTGGCTGAAAAAACACCAAGGCCTTATTATCGCACAGATTCTGTGGGTCAGAAAGTCAGGGGCAGTTGAGCTGGGTGCCTCCGGCCAAAGCTCTCTCCTGAGGCTGCCGTCCAGCTGGCACCTGGGGCTATGGTCTCACTGGAAAGCTCAATGGAGATGGAAGAGATCCGATCCTGGGGTTTTCGGCAGGCCTCAGTTTCCCACGGCATCGGCCTCTTGACGGGGCTGACTTATGACATCACAGCGGTTGGCTTTCCCCAGGGCGAACGATCCTAGAGAGAGTGAGCACCTCTAGTGAAGTGACATCCCCTCACATCTGCCTTGTCCTGTCCATTGGAGGCGAGTCAGCATGCCCAGCCGGCCCCCACGCAAGGAGGGAAGATCATGCAAGGACGCGGACACCCACAGGTGGGGTTCATCGGATGTCCACGTGGCAAGGTCATGTGGGCAGTTTGAGCAAAATCTGGAATTTGAGGGGGTAAACCCAGCTAGAAAGTCATCTTTAGGAAAGTACACTTATTATTGGATCTTAGACAAGCTTTGAAAGGACTGGAGGAATCCGCGCTGGGCTGAATCTCCAGGAACGGGCCCCACAGAACTAGTCTGCTCAGGGATCCCCTGTGGGCCCCGCAGCTGCAGGTCCCAGAGAAAGGTTGCCTCTGCCTCCCCCGGGGCAGAAGAGAGGCGGGGGTGCCCGCAGCTTCCTCGAGCGGTAACTCTAGCATCAAAGTTCTCAAAGGAGCTTATTCCATGTCCTAGTTACACTGCAGTGGAGAATGTGACCCTTTAAAGTGTCTATTATGGGAATGTGGAATTAATATCATGGAAAAATGTAAAGGGAGTGTTTGAAATATGTGAGGCATCTATAAAGGATTATTTTTTCATCCCATTCTGGAAGGAACCAAGATAATTTCGCCGAAATTGGAGATCTTAAAACAAATTTAACTAAAAGCCACAAAGAGATATGGAGATATATCCATTAACAACTCCAAGGTGTTAACTAAAAGAACAAGAAACAGTGTGTGATAAAGATATGAACACAGAAATTAAGAATGCAATAAATTGGGTGGAAGAAATAGATGAGAAAAATCTCCCAGAATATAGAACAATACAAAGAAATTTTAAAAAATGAGGAAAGATTAGAAACACATAACCTCAATCCAAAAGGGTCCACATTTAACTAAGACAGCCAAGAAAAAGAAAAGAGAGAAAATGAAAGGCATAAAATTATTTTTTTAAGATTTTATTTTATTTATTTTTAGAGAGAGGAGAAGAGAGAGAGAAAGAGAGGGCAAGAAACCTTGATGTGAGAGAGATACATCGACTGGTTGCCTCTCATAAGCTCCCCAATGAGGGAACAAACCCCAAACCCAGGCATGTGCCCTGACCACAAACTGAACCTGCAACCCTTCGCCTTGAGGGACAACGCCCACCAACTGAGCCACATGGGTCAGGGCATGAAATTTTTTTTTTAATTTTTTAAATTCCCAGAACTAAAGGAAAAATACTTGCAAGGGTCTTCTAAGTACCAATTTCACTGAGTGAAAAAGGCCCACATAGAGACAGTATTATGAAATCTCAGAACACCCAAGATAAAGATGATGATAATGATGAAATTAATTTTTTAAAAAAGCTAGCATTTTATGGGGCTTACTGTGTGCAAGTCGACATTTTAATCACTTTAAATATATTAACTCACTCTTCACAACAGTCTATGGCTTAGCTGCAATAATATTACTTCCATTTTTCAGACGCAAACACCAAGGAACGTACCCACGGGTACACAGCCAGCAGGTGGTGGAACTGGGGTTCAGATCCATAGACTGGC
This sequence comes from Glossophaga mutica, assembly GCA_039655065.1. NCBI lineage: Eukaryota > Metazoa > Chordata > Mammalia > Chiroptera > Phyllostomidae > Glossophaga > Glossophaga mutica. The sequence continues at coordinate 13,520,174 of CM077304.1, read as the reverse complement.
TGTGTACTCTTGATCTCGACCTTGTCTCTTATCAACACTGAGCTCCAGAAGGCAGTAGAGAGATGCCTTCAAAGTTCTGAAGGAAAATGATTTTGAATGTAGAATTACCCAAAATACAAATCCAGCATTGGGGGAGTATAATACATTTCAGACAGGCAAAACTTAGTTACGTAAAAGCCCATTTTCAGACATGCAAACATCTATGTACTTCATCTGAAAAAGTAACTTAAGGACCTCCTATGCCAAAAGGAAAAAACAAATCTAAGAAAGACAATAACAGGAGCTCCAAGAACAGTGAAACTATTGAAGAATGTGACAAAAAGTAATCCCAGAATAACTTCTATACAAATGAGCCTAGAAAGTCAGAGTACAGTAGTGCGCTCAAAATGTATTAAACAGCTGGAAGACATTAGTGATAGGGAAAATTTTTCCCCTATCAAAAAGAAAGAAGATAATTTTAAAACACGGTGGTGGGGTGGGAACTGCACAAGAATATTGATTAATTCCAAAAGCAAAACAAACCAACATGGCACAATTCAGAGTATCTGATGGACTTGAAGGGAAGGGCATCGATCTGGCTTTGACTTTGAATCTCCCCTGATGGCATGAGTTCGCGTGGCCCCGTCATAGGGTATTTCCTTTTGGTGCATCGGGTCAACCTGCACTGGTTCTCCATGAACGCTGCTTCTGTAAACAGCCTTCCCTTGCGGTGAACTTGACACAACAACAACAACACAGGACTCGGGAAGGGGGAGGGAGAAGCCGACGAATAGGCAGGGGTGCAAATTTTGTTATCTTTCATATCTTTCATGTTGGTCAGGAATATGGGTTCGATTTTGCTCAACATCTAACAACGAAGGGTCAAGAAAGAGAAGTCGAAGCATATTAAATAATATAACCAACAAAAAATAATATAACCCATGAAATGAGGAGGAAGGGGTCGGAAGAGGAGACGGTGCAAATGAAGTTCTGCGTTTTCCATGTTGGTCGTTAGTAAATGTTGGTTCAGACTAAGAAATCATGAGACAGAGGGATGAGCATGTGCGGACACGCCTCGTTCTCTTGCGTTCCACTAGACTGCACCTCACGGGCATTGCTTACAGACTGAAGGCAAGGCTCTGCACCAGAAGAAAGGTTACCACTCGCTTCGTTGTGGTGGCCTGGAAGTGCATCCGCAGTGTCGCCGTGGGGTGCCTGTAGTTTAAAGCTAAGGACGTAGCCGTGAAAAGACCTAGAGACAGAAATTAGTCGAATGGGCTCGCCTACGAGCACTGGGGAGCAAGACTTTATCTCTGTAGTGTTCGAATTTGAGCTTCCAGATGCGTCTTGAAAGAACCCGAAAAGAGCGATGCTCCCACTGAGAACACTCAGGGAACTCGGAACCACTGCCCCGCAGCATCACGAGCACGGGTCGTCTGGCTTCAGTACTTCTTCCGGTAGGAAACTCAGTTTCAGGAGGCCGATTTTTCAGTTTGGAGGCAACTCATATTCTTCCTCCTGTACCGAGAGAGGTAAGATGTCTGTGTCTTGGCCAGCCTGAGGACAGGGCCTGGAGGGAGACGGCAGGTGGAATCTGATGCATGTCCCGGGGACTTTCCAAGGACGGAGAAGGTCCAGCCCCATCCCAAGCCTGCTGAACCCGAATCTTCATCGGAACACCCCACCCCCACAATTTACACGCACGTCGTTGTTCGCCTGGTTCCTAAGGCATCGTTCGTAACCTGGCCACACTTTAGAACCAGGCCTGGAGAGCGGTCCAAACATTTGGATGCCTGGGCCCCAACTCAAAGCCGTGAAGCCAGGATCTCTGCGTGTAGAACCAGGCAGCAGCCTTTTACGAAAGCTTCCAGGTGCTTCTACGGTCGGCGAGGGTTGAAAACCTTTGCACAGAAAGGTCAGCCTGGTTAGATCTCAGGAAAGCTTTCCCCAGGACTGCCTTCCGCGCAGACTGACATTGTCGTCCCTGCTCCGTGAGCTGACCTACTTCTGGCTCCCTTTTTCTCCCTAAATGACTCTTCGTCCAGTGATTGACAGGAGTCAACCCTGGAGGGAAATAAGAAGTGAGCTCAGCTGGTACCGTGGGCCGTGAGGAGGCCAGCCCTGACCCTGCCAAATGTGCGTCGAAGTAGCATGAGCGTCAGGGAGAATTATGAAGGACCTGGGCGGTGGGCGGACGAGTCCATTCAGTGTGATGGGGGAAGAGAGAGAGCTGTTGAGGACTGGAGAGAGGTGGGGGAGGGGTACGATGAGATGCGTGGAGCGTCAGGACACGTTTGATAAGCCGGATGTATCTGAAAACGCATATTTAACCACTAAAAACCAACATGGAAATGACGACACTTGGGGCCTTCTTCTCAGAAAACTACTGACCAGTACAAACTATGCTTCCCATACTAACCCGCTCTGGAGCCAATATTGAAATCCAGTAAAGGCTTGCTAATTACATTCTCTAATGAATTGTGAGACTGCCTAATTCACAGCCCAGAGATTTGTATAGTCAATAACTCTGTTAAACAGCCTCAATTACTTACATATGGTGTCTCGCTTTGGTGTTAATTGTATCCATTAACCCACACAGAATAGTTTTAAAATCCTGCAGGATGGTTAATGTGCTGATTCCTCTGAGGCCACTAACCACATTTTCCTTTGCCCTGAAATTACTCAGCCTTCTGGGTAAATAACAAAGCAGCCTAAATTTCTTCCTCATGCGAAATGCTTTATAATATCTTTGAATTAAACCTCAAAATCAACCCTACCCGTGTATCTGTATCACAAGGGTGACTGATAGACCTGTGCTAAAGAAAAGGTACTAGGGGCCCTGGCTGGATAGCTCAGTTGGTTAGAGTGCTGTCTGCATATGCTGAGGTTGCAGGTTCAATCCCCAGCCTAGGGCACATACAGAACTCAACCAATGAACGTACAAACGAGTGGAACAACGAATCGATGCTTCTCTCTCCCTTCCTCTCTTTAAAATTCATTTATAAAAGGAACAGGTCTCCATCCTTCAGATCCCCTTAAAGGATCTTTGTCACTTGAGCGAGTAAGTTTTGGGAGCCAAGATATCCTCTTGCTAGTCATATCCACTTACCGCACTAAATGAGCCCAACACGTTCCTGAGTTTAACCCTTTATTTCTGTGGGCACCTATTGCTAACATACGTGAGGGCACCATCTTACTCTCCAGTGGTGCATGTCAATGAATGTGGTCAATATGGTTGAATCCAAAGGATGACACGCTCCAATACTTTAATCAGAAGTAGCACGTCACATTAGTGACTGAAGTCATATTTAATATATTTTGTTGCACACCAGGGCTTAAGTAGATTCTGTGGTGTGTGATACTCAACAAAACAAGCTAGAATACATTTTTGCCCAGTCATGTCTAATAGAGGTTTCTGAAGCCTACGAATGCGACGAAGAGCTCTTGTCCTGTGTGCTCCTGGACACTTCAAACAGACCATATCCCTCACTCGGCTTAGAAGGGTGCAGGAAATCCTTACATCACCGTTCTGTGATGATGCCGATCAACTTCGTGTTAGCACTAAAGAGAGGGACAGACGGGAGCCTGGGAGGTGAGCAGACAACCTCTGTCGTCACCGCTAGAGCGCAGTGCATACTTCAACAGCAAATTTCATTTGAAGACCCCGTTTAGAACACATGCTTTTGGAAGGCTAGGCTTCCAGTTTTTTGTAGGATGTATAGCTTTAAAAAATATAATAATACAGGTTCACTGGAGAAAATTTAAGAAATACAAGAAGCATGAAGAAAAAAGAAAAATCATCTACAATCTCACCATTAGATAAATATTATTATTTTTATTTATTTTTAGAGAAGGTAAGGGAGGGAGAAAGAGAGGGAGAGAAACATCAATGTGTGGTTGCCTCTCACATGCTCCCCACTGGGAGCACCTGGCTGGCAGCGCAGGCCTGTGCCCTGACTGGGAATCGAACCAGCAGCCCTTTGGTTCTCAGGCCGGCACTCAATCCACTGAGCCGCACCAGCCAGGGCAACAGCATTATTATTTTGGTGTGTTTCCTTTCAACCCTTTGAAAATGCATAGTCATACATCACATATATTTCTTATCTTCCTCCAGCTCAGAGTCACCGCGAGTCCTGTGGTAGGCCCCTTCTCATTTCTGTCCCCAGAGCACGTCTGAGCTACACTTAGGGAAGAGGAAAGCTGGGCCTTTATTTAATCCTCTCCCCACAAATGTTCAGCGGTCCACCGTGAGGGGGCTGCCATGGTTCACCCAAGGCAGGACAGGAGGCCAGCATCTCCAGTGACCCTTTCTCTGAACCGGATATACAACCCTTCCAAAGGAGATCGGAAACGCTTTAATGAAAGATTCAGTGGTTGTTACAAAGTCCTGCTGAACTGGGTGGGGGATGGGAGCCGATTAGCTGTATCCCTGGCCTTCCGCAGTAGGGCCATATGGTGGCCAGCCCCACCGATGACTCAATTAGTAGTGTTTCCGCATCAGTAGGTGGTTGTTTTTTTTAGGCGCTCAGGTGACTTGAATTTGGAGCGGTGAGAAACACTGCTGGGCCTTCAGGGCTGTGCCGCATGAGCCTCACACACACCTGAATTCTTAATTCTTCCCACGCTCTCCCTTCTCCCCTGGGTCTCCTCAACCTGCTCCTTTCTCCTGGAGCACACTGCCACTCATCCCTGGAGACAAAGCAAGCTCACTAAGCCCTCCTCCTGGGCTGCAAATTTCACAGCCTGTGTGCTACCTACAGGTGGGTTGCAGTTTCTGTTGTCTCCAGCAGGGGCAGCAGTGAGCCCAGGTCTCAGTGACCACTGACTGCCGGGCCGGGCCGGGGCGGGGCGGGGCGGGGCGGGGGGGGCGGGGTTTGAGATGGAGACCATGGGGGTATGGATAAAGTTGAGTTCTGATGCTGTTTGCCTAAACTGAGATCTGAAATTATAAACCTGACCGTGGTGAGGATTCTTTTCCTCCCTGAGGCATGCACTCCTCCTTACCAGGAAGTCGTATTTGTCTCTTTGCATTAACTTACCAGGAAAAGCGGTAAACCCAAGTGGCTTCTTTTTTCTCCCTCATCCCTGGGTGGGGGTTGTGGAAGGCAATCAATCCACAATAAGATCTTCACTTTACCGTGAGAATTTCCCCCATGCCATTAAATGTTTTTGAAAACTATAACTATACATGATGATACGTATTTTATATGTATTTTTGCAAATTACATGCCATAATTTTTAAACCCATCCCTGTATTTGTTGGACATTTTGTTGGTTTACAATTTTACTCTTATCAATAACTGCTATAAAAAAACTGCCATGAATTTCCTTATATGTAAATCTCTGACCCACTCACAAAATTATTTACTATGAGCTGCACGGACCTTGTTTCATCCTCGAACTCTCCTCAGTGCTAAGAGAAGAAGTGGGTTCACATGTGGCACTTCATAGAAACTCGTGAACTTCACTCATGGTCTAGGTCAGCTTTCACTGGGGCCTACAAAACCGTCTCTTTAATATTAAGCTACATGGCGTCACTAGATCACGCCAAGTCCAATTAGCTTTGGTCATGACTTATTCACTCTATAAAGAAGCACCTCCTATTTTATTATATTCAATTTCTGAGATGCTATCAACAGAAACCATTAAGGTACTAGAGAATCAAAACACTTGTAATAATTTTTTAAAAAACACCTCACAATGAATGGATCATGCATATTTATTCATAGCTACAGCAACGAAGTCTCCTATTCAAATGATGTCAAGAAGAACTAACAAATCATAGGTGGTACCAGGTGTAAACTACCTTCCTGGTGCTCCTGGTGCTGATGTACACCATCAGATGAAAACCGTAGCACCAAGTGCAGATTTGATGGTCAGGTGCAAACAGCATACATGTGCACACACCTGCACACACACAGGTGCGCACACATGTATTCTACGTGCAATGGTAATGCCTCAATAACCGATAATCAAAATCAACTGTTCTGAGTCAAGAGCAGTAGACCACCAGACAGAGGAGACCTAGATCCCAAAGATACCTGACTACTGCCCTGGGGGTGGAAGAACTTCGGGAAATCGTCTTTGAAGACTTTGGTTTTACCCACACGGGACTTTACTCTCTGCCCAGCCCTGGGCCCGGAGTTGCTTCTGAAATACACCTTACTCAAGTAAGATTGAATCCCTTTACTTTTCATTCCCAGGAAGAGTTCTGGAGCTGTTTCCAGTTTCTGTCTTAGTGACAGAAACTCTCATTTTGATATGAGGGGAAGAGGGATTCGGCCACATTCAACCTAAGTCATCTTCCTAAACAATCTAGAAGCAGCTGGAGAGTTCCCATTAAAAAAAAAAAAAATCATCCAAGTAATTTTTTATGCATATCCTGTGTGCTGGAAGGGGTGGGGTTCTTTCTCTTATTATCTCTTTGTTATATAACTTTGTGATTTTTTTTTTTTTTTTTTTTTTTACTTCTGAAAGTTCCTGTTTGTGGTATTGCATGAAGTATAAGGCAGAGGTTGTTTTTTGCTCTATTCTTAGTAGCTGACTTTCAGGCCACCTCCCCTCTGATGTGCAGATTGGCTTGGTGTACACCCCGGAGGTGACAGTCATTCCCTCTGCCTACTCCCCTTTGTTAGAGGAAGAAATGGCCTAGTTACCATGTGACCCTGCCCTTGGCCTCAGCTGATTGGATGTCAGACCTGACATAAGTCTATTAGATTTTCTGCCCGAGGAGTTGGCTAGCTCTGTGGTCTTTCTTTCTTGTGTCCCCCAAATAGCTTCAAGGATGTCAGCCTTCTGGGTAACATCTTCCTTTAATATCCAAATATAACATCATGAGTGCTGTGATGGAGACAAATGCATGCGCTCAACCCAACTGCATTTCCTTTTTCTCTCCTTGGGCGCATGGGAAGACCACATTCCCCAGCCTGCCTTGCAGTTAAGGTGAAGCCATGGGTAGAAGTGATGTAATGTAAGCCATTTCCACACCTGGTCCTTAAAAACGCACAAATCTCCAGTCTTCTCTTCTGCAATGATATTACAGGCCACGTGTTCAAGATGGTGGGGCTATAAGAAGATACACAGGTGGGGAGGGCCAACTGCATGCATGCTGTGCCGTTTTATACGCAGAACTTGAGCATCCATCCACTCTTGTCAGCTTTTGGTAGGGCTTTAAAGACATTCCTCTGTTTATCTATCATTTCTCTGGGCTTGGGGAGAGGGGATGAGATGTCAGTATTTGCCATTCTGCCACCTTGAAACTGGTCTGCCCTCTAAAATGTGGAAGCAGGAGAGCAGAGCTGTTTCTTCATTTGCTTTTCTCCTCAGTAGCAATTTTTCCTTCCTGTTCCCAGCCCAACGCCCCTTGCCATTGTGTATGAACCAGCAATTTAGTTTTCCAAAGCTCAGTTATATCCAGGCAGGTTTTCCGAATATAAAAGTAATTTTTTTTCTTCCTCTGGCTTCTCAAAAATCCTTTGATCCTACAGTTTAAAGAGAATCTAGCAAATGACTCCACTGAAGACCACACCTCTTGCCTACATGTTAACCGTCTACATAATATCAATCGCATATTAATATCAATCATGAATAGCTGAGCTCAGAAGGATGGACAGTGTGTGCGTACCACCTGGCTATGCCCTTCAAGGACGGGCTCTCCTGCCCTTGAGTGGGCATCTCTGATTGCCCAATTGTTCTCTGAGCCCTGCAGGAAAGAAACCTCTGATGGTTTTTCTCACAGATACATCCAACTCTATAATTTTGGATTCTACAGTTATTATTTTAATCTTGCAGAAATAGCTTTTTTGCAGGGATGAAAGCAGAAAAACTAATATTTGTCGAGTACATACATCCCTCTTGCCTGTTATTTTGTTCAATGTACTTTATCTCATTTAATTTTCCCAGCCACCGTAGGAGGCTGCCCCCACCTTCCGAATGGGAAACTAGCATCTTGGAGACTAAAGGACCTGCCCAAGCCTGGGCTGCCCAGTCAGGAGCAGGGGCAGGATTCAAGCCCAAGGGCAAGGCCCATGTCTTTGGAACCCATCCCACTGAGAAGTGCGTACATTTCATTAAAAACATTGTGGGAAATGGGTTCTCATGGTAATTACTATTCATCCAGCTTTTATAATGTACATAATCTTATCCCTAACCGCAGAATATCTTCCCTCACCTGCAAGAATAAAAAGGAGGTTCACATTTTTAAAATACATTAAGTGATCATTACTAAACAGGCCAAGGTCGATTTTTTAAGAGCCTGAATATTGGTCAAATGCTAATTACAGCTGCAAATCTATGGTCTAGAATTAGTAGAAAATAGGAACTTAACATGTTTGTGGATTGTCCAATAAATGCAGACAAAGATTCTTCATAGGGTGCAGGCACAATCTTTTCATGTTTTTGTCCAATGTGCCATTCCTGGCTAATGTCTTCCGCTGTTAGGATAAAGTTAGCGCAGCTGTGATTACTTGCAACGCTCCCGCTCTTCAGAACCTATTTGTATTGAAACAGTATAGATTTTCTGGCCTCTGCAGTTCCCTAGCACTGTTTAGTTAACACCGTTTATACCCTTGCTCATGCTGCTCCCTCATCCACATTGCCCCGCCCCCACGGTGAATTCCAGCTTCCAATGACTTTCTTAGATGTCGTTACTGTGCTGTGTTATAGGAACCAAAAGTGCTAATCTTACCCAAAAGCATGTAGGAAAATGTGAGGACAATTTTTCTGATCATGTTGACTTTACTGTTTGGAATTTTATAGTGTAAATATAGAATCACACAGCCCTGTCTTCTCTTGAACTTCAGAGCTGTGCTTACTGCCCTTCTAGGTGTGATCTCTCCCAGGGGTGACTGCGCCCTGACAAAGATTCGAACGTTAGCCAGTCTCCCGAAACTCATCCTAGGTCCATCTGTGCGCTTCCTTATAAAATCCACACCGAGCAAGCACCCTTCTAAGTCTGTTTAACTGGAGCGCCCCCACACCCTTGAATCTGATCACCCTTGATATCTAATCATCTTCCCATCCCCAAGCCATGTCTGATCATCCTGGCCCATCTGTAGCCAAGAACCCCATTAGGTCCATTTAGCCAGAATTGCCTTTATCTCTGATGTTTCCTCATAGTAATTTTCCATCCACTCGCCCCTACCCTGATACCGCGCTATACTCCCCACTTGCCTGCTCTGTGTTTGGAGTTGAGCCCGTGTCTCTCCATCACTGCAAAATCCCGCTGCAGTGGCCCCTGTACCTACTGTGATGGTCCTGAATAAAGTTCACCTTCCCATCTTTAATAAGCATCCTTGATTTTTTCCCCCTTTTAACAACCTCTGCCTACCACACACGGCACCGGGGGGAGGTTAGGTAAGGGCCCAGGAGCAAAGGGAGAAGAATGGTCCCATCCATACAATGATGAGTGGCTGTTCCTTGTCAAATGCAGTTTAAGACTTACCTGGGAGAGCACGACATCACCGTATCGACTGGAGGGAAGAGAGGATGCCAACTGGAAGGGCCAATCACAGAGCAGGGGTCTTTAAGCCATCAGGAGACAGAGACATGGCCATCCCTGGAAGGCTGCCTGGCATGTAGCACAGAACCTGCAAGAGGGTGGGGAAACCTTCCTGGGTGCAACTGATGGGGAGGGGTGCACAGAGGACAGGGTGCCTGCCACCCCCACACTCAAGGCTCCAGGCGAGAGACAGTGCCGCGGTCAGAATGCTGACCACAGAGATCTGAGGCTGGAGTCCAAGGGTTAGCTGCAGACTGTCAGTGGCCCAGACATCTGAACTCGTCCTGTGTCTGGCGTGGTCACTCCACATCCACGTGTCATTCCGGAAACCTGTTATCATTCTCACCAGAGAGAATGATGGGCTTACCACGTTGCCTTCTCGGATCTGGAGCTGGCCATAAGAGCCCAGGCACTACCCTGTAGGCAGGAATCTGACTTCCCAGGGGCATCTGTTTGACCCCACACAGGTTGACCAATTAGGGGAGACACAGGAGCTGGGCTCACCCTCAGCTTGGCTGGTCCCAGGCATTGAACGGTGAGTAACAAAACTATGAGGCAATTGCTTTTTGCAGATGGAGCCCATACAGGATCGGTTTCAGGTTGGGGCAGCCGGGATGGCACTGCTGATCCTGGCTCATCCCAGGTACCCAAGGAAGACAGAAGTAAAATTTGAAGAATTCATTCTAAAGCAGGGATGTGTGAATTTTTTTGTGTGCAATGGGACAGATAGTAAACATTGTACTTCAGGCTTTGCAGCCTATACCGTCTCTTTCACAGCTACCTAGTTCTATCAAATGGGCGGAGCTGGACTCGGATGAAGCTGCATTCACAGAAACAGGCAGTGAACTGGATCTGACCCCTGGCTGAATCCCAGCTACTGCAGGCGGCAGAGGGCCCAGGGCAGAGGCTTCCCTTGCCTGGGTCCAAGGGTGGCCCTAGTGGGACTACAGTATCAGATGACAAATGCCATGTATAATTTTGGTAGGAACAGCCAGATTCCCCTCGACAGGGCTTTTCTTATGCTGCATTTGTCATTTACCACCAGCAATTGTGTCTGTCTCCCTACAGCCTAGCCGACAGTTTGATCTGATTTTGAATTTTTGCAATTTTGATAGTGAGAAATGTTTATCTCAGTGTGATTTTCATTAGCATTTCTTTCCATTTGAGTAATACTGAGCATCTATTTTTTTAATGAACCATCTGTCTTTGGCTATTTCATTATTTTGTCGTTGGTCTTCTTCCTGCTTTACATTATGCGCTTCACATGTCGGGCCCCTAGCGTGTGCGCTCTGCAGGCATCGGATCGCATCATCTGTGCGTGTCAGTGAGGTCACGGTGGTTGCTAGTGCTTGGAACTGCAAGTCTGGAACTCAGGTGAGGGGCCTAAATTGGAGAACTCAATTTGGGAATAATCATATAGATGGCATGTGAAACAATGACATGAATTCTATCACCAAGGGTGAAAAGGTAGAGAAGAGGTAATAAAAAAATGAGTGGATCAAAAAACTGCGGTATGTTTACACAATGGAATTCCACACAGCAGAAAGAAAGAAGGAGCTCCTACCCTTTGCAACAGCATGGATGGAACTGGAGAGCATTATGCTAAGTAAAGTAAGCCAGGCAGTGAAAGACAAATCTTGATGATCTCAAGATGATCTCACCTATAAATGGAAGCTAATCAACAAAACAAGCAAGCAAAATATAACCAGAGACACTGAAATAAAGAACAAACTGACAGTGACCAGAGAAAATGGAGGAGGGGGATAACGGGGTAAAAAGGGGAAGGGTCGTCAAGGAACATGTATAAAGGACCCGTGGACAAAGCCAAAGGGGGCAGGATTGAGGGTGGAGGTGGGGGTGGGTGGGGCAGGAGATAGTGGTGGTGGGAAAGGGGAGACAACTGTACTTAAACAACAATAAAAAATGATTTTAAAAAACCTGAGCTTTGGTGCACTCCAACACTTAGCGACTGAAGAGGAACCACCAGCAGGCAGAGAAGGGGCTTCCAGGAGTGTAGAGAATAAAAGCAAAAGCCAGATGTTTTGGGAAGCCAAAAGGAGAAAGCATTTCAAAGAGGAAGGAGACCATGGAATCCTTTCAGGGACCGAATAAGATAAGAATCCTTATTGAGAACTCATCACTGGATTTGGCCACATGGAGATGGTCACTGACCTTGATAGGGATACTCTCAGCCAAGTGGTGGGGACAAAAGTCTGATCTCCGAGAGAGCAGAGAGATCAGAGAAATATAGGTTGCGGGACAGTTAAGGGTTAACTGGATGTCTGAGGTGATGAATGTAAAGAGCTGTCTGAGCAGCCACGGGTTCTTCACCATATCATCCAGCCGAGCTGTCCAGTAAGTAGGAAGGTGGTGGTGGAGGGCGTGTGGATTGATGGACCCCGGAACCTAAGCTGAAAAATGAGAAGAGTGCTTAGAACAGTGAGCAGGTGATAAAGCAATGGATTGGAGGTCCAGTATGATAAATAGAGCCAATGCATTAGTCTCATCAATGCCACACATACGCAGATCACCCCTGTCTCTCCTGGGTGCTACACAGGCTACCTGTCCATGCAGCTTATCTAAAAGTACGTACAGCCAGGCTGGGTAAACATTGCTTCGATTTTATTCTCATTTGTGTTTCCAACAATTCAAGGATGCAAGATGCCCATTATAAATGGGTAGACCACACCACAGATACACAAGAAAGCCCCAATACTGACTTTTAAGAATGTACTTCCTTTGGCTACATCACTGATGGTCTATGATGTGGAATTTTTGATGTCTTTGAGCAGATACATTACTCTAAGTTCCCATTTTATCATGATCTAAGAAACTTTTTTTTTTTAAGGAAAAAAAATGGTTGATGACCAAGAATGAAAAATATGTCTTTGAAAAATTATCTGCAGGGTAAAGCGTCTGGTAGATTAGTGAGGGAAGAAGTTTGGAAAGCAGGAGTTTTTATATTGTATAAAAATAAATGCTGCAAATTTACATTATTTAAGACTGATAAGAAATGGTTTTTGTGGGTAAATAAAAAGTCATCTATCATTTGCACACTTATATAAAGGTTTAAAAAAACAGTAAACATTTTTTAGAGGAAGCTACATCCCTCTTATAAAATTAATTCAGTTAATCGATGACCGATTTTTCCATGTCTTTCTTTTTTCTATTACATGAGTTTTAGACATTTCGTTGCTGTAACCACAACTGGGTAGCAAAATGGGAAGTAGGGAGAACTCAGATCAGTCATCCTAGTTATTCTTCAACATCTATGGAAAATGGCTAGATCTGGGAAGGGGGGTGGCAATGAAATGTTCTGTGAAATAAGGCATTGTTCGTTATTCTAACATATTCATTTATCTCTGCTCTCCTGGGTCTTATGAACATGAGTAATTCACAGTTGGCTATACTTATCAACAAGACATATGAAATGGGGTCTTTCTCTGTCTGAAATCGGTAAGCAGCAGCAATACTCTACTTTCCTTTAGACAATCCTGTTTCTCCCGTTGCTCTCTCTGAGTTACGCACTCCTGGTGCACTTGGAGGGTCACAGAAAGAGATCAGCTTAGGAGATCGGAGACATGGTCTTCGGCCACAATTCGGTTACTTTGCAGCTGTGCAACCTGTAAAATGTAACTTCTCCGAGTTTGTTTCTTTTGCTGTAATGTAAAGAAAAATATCTACTGACCTATTTCACAGGTGCTGTTGTGAGTACTAAATAATACCATGTATTTGAATGTGTTTTAGATTACGTAATGCACTCGATTAAAGCAGTTGATGAATGCTTTGAGAAAATGGGGTTTGCAAGGAAAAAAATGTGGTCTGCTGTGCACTATTTTATGTTAAAAATCAAATAGAAATCATTGGGAAATATAAATGCTTATGAACCATACAGCCCAAATGTAAACAAGCAATTTACAAATTCTTTACAATAAAATAAAATAAATTATTTATGGATATTTTAAAATTAAAAAAATCTTTGCAGATAAATATTCGTCAGTGTAACTTAATCATCTTTCTTTTATAAGAATGTTCACTATGTGACATTATAATTCTCCAAAGGAGAAATTCTACAATTCATTCAGCTCTCTGCCTTAGAAGCTTCATTATAAGGCAGAAGAATGGAATAATTAAAGTTTTAAAATAAGCAAAAATATATAACTCTAAACCACAGTCCCCTTATTGTAAAGAGTTCAACAGGAAGACTTCCCCCAGCGTGTGTATAAACAACCTACTGTTCGTATCACAGCAACACAGACTCTCCACTTCAGCCATGATGACCGAAGTTAATGTGCATTTTTCTTCCCTTACCGATTAAATTATTACATATCTGATGGTCTTAAGAGATTCCGCTGAATTTTTAAAAAGTGAACTATATAAAAATGCTTACCTATTGAATAACGAGGGTGTTGGTCAAGTATTTGGAATACGGATCAGGATTTTAGAAAAATACTTGAGACATAGCAGCGTGTAGGATTGCAGAACGAAGCCTGTGCAAACAGAGAGTGTGCACAGACATGAGCGACCAACCAACTTCTCTTACAAGATGGGACGCCTAACAGTCTCAACAGACTCCTTCAGCAAAGGAATCGCTTGCCCATTCTAAAACGTATGCTAATTAAACAGTACAGTTGTTTTTAATGAAAAGAAATTATTACAATATAGGTAAGAAATACTAAATTCTGGGCAGTAACAAAATTTTTGGACCAAATGACCACAGGATATCAAAAAAAATGTGTTTAAGAATATCTACAGAATACTAATGTTCTGATAGCACTATGATCACTGCTACCAACAGGCCAAGATTCAGTTCTCCACTAAAAGCGTCTGTCTCTGTCCCACACACAGCTTTTCACATAGTTTGTCTCTACAAATGCCGCTTGGGTTACCTTCTGGTTTTGACCGCTAAATCTTCTGAAAAGATCGACATTCTTCCAACAAATCAATGATCAGAAATGACCCACTGTTTTCATTACAGATTGCTCAAGGTCATTCTGTGTTTCAAGGGCAGCCTGCCAAGAACTCGCAAAGGTGAAATGCAATTAGCATTGGCACAGGGAAATCCACAGAAGCAGGTAAAAGTGAATTTATCGGACGCTCAGCAGAGCATATTTTAGGTCATGTTAGGAGCAAGTAATTGGCAACTTTATCCTCAGCTGGTAGAGGTGGATATAGTTAAAACTATTAAAAGCTTGGCTGGGCCCCTTTCACTTTATGGGATGCTTTGTGGTACCACACATCGGTGAGACAAGAAAGGCTAACCTGGAACTCTCCTCTAAACCGGCATTGTAAGTTAAACAATAATCAAGTACTTTTCTGCTATGTCTGTGGTTTTAAAATTATTTATTGTAAACATCCTATATTCTTTCCTATTTAATTAATTTCAGAGCTTGAACTTGTATCTATGTCTATGCGAAATTATCATTTATTCTATGAAAAGCAGCATAAATACTGTTCATTCTGGTTTCAACACAAAGTCCTTTCAAAAACGTTAAGGCCATGTAATCGAATCAGGGCCAACGAAAGTGTACCCTGGCAGAAGTCAAGCTACTAATTTAAGATTTTTGAAAAGAGTCGTTGGTGGTTATCTTGTGTGTTCGTTCTTGGTAACTTGAGAGCAGTTGGTAGGATATATCAGTCTCCGACATCTCCATCGCGATCTCCAATGAGCCAAAGAAAATGAAAACTTAAGGCTAACAACGCTGTCCCGAGCAGATCGCCCAAGGCCGTCAGGTAGGGGATGGAGAAACTGTCCGGGTCCTTTCCTTTCCTCCAGAAGTGATGGACCATCCAGTCAGCAATCCACAGCAAGGTGAACACCTGCAAGAGAGTACCAGGGGTCACTCACTCCTGTCGCCTGGATATCCCTGGCCTGCACACACGGCCAAAAGTCTAAACTGCCGCTTTTTGAGAGTTCGCAGCAGGTGCCTAAGAATCGTGCTTGAAGAAATATTTAATTGGCAGAAAGGTTTTCTTTTCTCAAGAGAAATATTTCATGTATCTCTGCAATGAAATTTTTGTCAACATTTTACATACATTGTCTCATTTTCTTCTAGCCTCCTGATAACCACCATCATCCTCGTATTTAATAATATCACACAATTGCCAAACCACTATTATGTTTCAGCGTCTGTCCATGCGAATCCTATGAGAAGGAAGAAGACACAGGCGGCAGGATATGAAAATCAAAATCGGGAATCATTTATCACTTGAGATGCAAGGATATCAACTGACATAAAGATGGAGAACTGACCGTTCCTTTACTAATTATAAGGCCATTACTGGTTTGCCAAGGAAGATGTCAGTGCAACGTAAGAACAACAAACACAAGGTAGTGCGTTGAGAAAGGACCTGTCTGTATAGATATAGACATAGAAAGAGTCAAAATATTTTAAAGTACGATTCCAATACTAAGGTAATATGTGTAAGTATTTTCTAGGATATCAGGAATAGTATAAAGACCTTTGTGATGCTTTGAGTTTGGGGATCAGATAAAATATTTTTTTCTTTGATCCATTTAGAGTAAGAGAATCATCTAATTTTCAAACTCCTGAAGAATTAAAAGAGATCCGGGACGAAAGATGTTAATGTTCAGTGGTTTGGACCGAGCCGGCAAGTACAGTACAGTGATTAAGAGCACTTCCCCACCACTTACTAGCTGGCTGTAGACAAGTTAGTTAACCTTTCTGACCATTTCTCCGAATGCACGTTAGCGATAATGATAGTACCTACCTCAGGAAAATGTTGTAAGGAGCAAACAGACTCAATAATTTAGTTCCTGGTACACAACTGCCCCTAGTGTCTGCTATCAGCAGATTTTAACAGTGTCGTTGCTATTACTATTGGTGGCCTCTCAGGTACTGGGGACACTTGGCATGTGCAGGAGGAAGCCTGCTCTAGGCCCAGTCTCTGCGCCAAGGGTCCACTACCTGTCACTGTCCTGACAAGCTGGCCATGGAGGTGAGGTGTCTGCTGTGGACTCTAAACCTCGTGTGCTGTAGGTTAGCTCTGACCAGGAAGGTGAGTGGCTTGTCCAAACAGGGACACATACATCCAGTCCAAAGGAGTGAACTTCAGGTGTCTTTGGACATCTGTCAGAGAAAGAAGTTGTACTTCGATCCTATTTTTTTTTTTTTCCCACATGAGGTTGATGCTTCCTTAGTGTTTTACTGGCCAAGACTGTTTTGGAATCATAAGGTTTCATCAGGACAATCTCATCTCAGTGCCTCGGAAGCATGGAATATCAGAAGTTATCCTGGACTCGGAGTTATAAAATCTAAATCTGATTTCCAGTTCTGGCATTTAGCAACTATATGACTTTGGGCAAGCTTCTCCCTCTCCTGAGCCTCAATTTCCTCATTTGAAGAAAACAAACCCAGAAGGGCCTATAAAACTGTCACGCTTACTCTGAGATAAGTAACAGGAGCCACAGTGAGGGGGATGAAGGGAAAGGTAAGAGGCGGCACATTGCAGGTTACAGTCAGAACAGCAAAATGCGGAGACCGAGGCCACGCGTCAGCCCAGTGGGCCCTGAACAGGTCAGCCCACTTCTGGGCACTGTGTTAGGCACTTGCTCACCCCTGTGTCTTCGGTGTCTAGCAAAGTGACTTGCTTACAAAGCCGACACTCAACATCTGATTGAACGCATAAGAGTCAGCTGGAGACAACGTCAGAGACTCCTCCGAAAACAAGAACTGCCTGCTCTGAGCAGCAAGTGGGGAGATACAAACACAAGAAGGTTGTTGTTCAGGAGCCACTAGTTTATACTAACACACGGCTTCAAAGGGTAGCGTTTTAGGCTCGAGGATAAACGTCACCACAAGACAAAACTGGAAAAACAAACACAATCTGGGCTATCTGTAAACAGGATGAGTTACGTGGCAAACTCTGTATTAATGGAGTCCATGGAGCTTCAACAAAGAAATCTGCTGATCGAGTGAGTCACATGGGCCGGGGGAAAAGAGTTTCAAAGGGAATGAGGCTAATTTCTACACGGTTGGCAAAAATATAAATGAATCATAACTGTAACTTATTATAACTTTATATATTGAGTATAAAGTTATTTATATGTTAGGTTAAATATATTTATATATTTAAATAATAAATGACTTTATATATATATTATGTAAAGAAATTTACACATTAGATACCATACATATGTGATACATACAGTTTCCGAACTCCTTGTACAACATCTGCATTGAACAGGCGCTTCATCTGGAGCAGGGCTTGGCACACTACAGCCCATGGGCCAAATTCAACCTGCTGCCTCTTTTTATAAATGTACTTTTTTAAAAAAGATTTTATTTATTTTTAGAGAGAAGAAGGGAAGGAGAAAGAGAGGGAGAGAAACATCAGTGTGTGGTTGCCTCTCCCATACCCACTCCTGGGGACTTGCAACCCAGGCATGTGCCCTGACTAGGAATTGAACCAGCCACCCTTTGGTTCAAGGCCCGCGCTAATCCACTGAGCCACACCAGTCAGGGCTTATAAATAAACTTTTATTGGAACACACCTGTACCCACTTGCTTACTTGCTGTCTATTTAGTCTATTATTTAATCCCCACAAGATTCTCATGAAACAGGTGCTATTACTATCCCTAGTGTTCTCTGGACACGTGACTCAGAGGTGCGGCAATAGGCTTTGGCACTACAACGATAGAACTCTGTAGTTGTGATGGAGACCAACTGGCCCACAGAACCTGCGATGTTCTCTATCGGGCCTTTTACAAAAACGGGAGGGTGCAGTCCCCTACTCTGGAGGAAGTTCTTTCTCATAGGGAGAGAAAGAAAACGGCACCCTCCCCTCATACTCCCAGACCAATTCTAGGTAAAGACAAGTACGAAAAGCAATACTCGAGAAGTTTTATAAGAGAATGTCTTCAGGAAGTTGATGTAGGGAATGATTTCATAAATAAAATACATAATATATTAAAGGAATGGGCATAAACTACATTAAAGATTTCTGTGGTTCAATAAATACCATAAATTAAGTTGAAAATAATGCCCCAGTCCTGAAAAAAAAATTTCTGCCTGGCACATAACTAACAAAAGAATTAGTATTCAGAATAGTTAAGAGAAAATACAGAGAACTACAGTTCATAAGAAAAAGAAATAATCCAATACAATAAAAAGGAAGTTTAAAGTACCAAAACACGTATGAAAAGGTGCTCAACCTCCCTAATAATACAGGAATGCAAATTAAAACTACTTTCAACTCCATTTCCTACCCATCTGACTGGAAAAAAAATAAACTTTTAACCAATACTAATAATAGCAAATATTGTTTTTGAATTGGCCTTTTATGAGGCAAAGCAGTGTTCAAAGAGGTTCACATGAATGAAATGATCTAATTCTCAAAACATGTCCATAACATGCTATGGATCTCACTACTATCCTTTCTGACATATAAGGAAACAAAGGCATGCGTAGAGTGTAGGAAGCCTGCCCAAGATCGCACAGCTCATAGGTGGAGTCGGGTCAAACTCGCGTCAGTCTAACACCAAAGCCCACGTTCCTGCCCATCAGTATAGTACACTGTATCGATTAAAAAAAAGAAGAAGAACTCTACATGGGTAACAGGAGCGTAAACTGGCACAACTTTGGAGAGCAATTTGGCAGTATCTATTAAATTTGAAGATGTGCATCTCCTTAATTCAGTAATTCCACCTAGAAACAATAATATTTTTTTCCTTCTGCAACACGGGTGAAAGGGTAAAACTGTTCACTGCTGGAGGCCGCTGGCTGGGAGCTCTGCGGACTCCGGGTCCCCGGTGGCTGCCCGAGGATGGAAAGGCCCAGCACCCTGGGGTGACTGTGAAAGCCACGCATACCTGAATACTACGAGAAATGTGCAAGGGTACTCATGGCACCCTTGTTGCGAAGATCAAAAATGGAAAACGACCTAAAATGTCTATGACAGAAAAATGGCTAACTTAGCTCTTAGGTCATACAACTGAACACTAGATAGAAGCAAAAAGGAATGAAAAAGAGCTATGTGAATCAATACGAGTATGTCTCAAACGCATGAGGTTGAATGAAAAAGCAGTATAAGACCATGCAAAGTATATGGTTCTAATAAGGTTCACAAATACGAAAGACAAGAGCCTGTTATTCACAGACACGCATCGGTAGCAGTAGTACAGCATGACAACGACACAAACCGATTTGGGAGGCTGCCGACTGTTAGGGAGAGCATTAAAGGAGCCCAGGAAATGATGCACAGGGAACGCCAACCATACATACGGTGTGTTTTTATTGATCACTTTGCAATATCGCCCAAATGATTTCTTACGAGTTGATAAAGCTGGGTGGCAAATATTCAGTACATGGTTACCTTCTTTCCTATGACTTCCTGTACATTTGTACTTCATAATAAAAACTAAGCAGCTGGGGCCGTGGTAACTCCCTAACCAGGACTGCCTGAGCTACAACTGAGAACACCTGCCCCGAGGGACACCTGAGAAAGGAAGCCAGTATGCCCTGCAGAATCCGTGAAGCGTTCAGACTTGTACGTAAGTACCCAGTGGTACTGAGGCTTACTTAAGAATTATTTAAATGTCTGTGTACGGACTGAGCAAATGTCTGCATTATCTCATCATTCTTGCAACTCTCCTCCCCAGGGAAGAAAGAAAGCAGTGTTTTCTGGAGACACCAAATGGGACTCAGGCCTCAAGGATACTAGGAAGTATGAGGTATTGGCTGAGAATGAGGGTGACCTGGAAGTTGGCATCGTTGACGGAGGAGATGAGACGCCTGCATTTGGAGGGCTCCCAGTGACACAGACAACCCCACCCCCACCAGCAGTCATGTGCCCCATCAAGAGCCCACACTCGCTTGCAAGCTCCTTGACCTCTCCATGCCCCAGTGTCCTCCCTGTGAAAGAGAGATAATAATCCCTATGTCATAGAGATGATGACATGAGGATTAAATAGTGCAGAACGCTTCGAACAGGGCTTGATGTATACAAAGAACATAAATATTTGCCATGATTCAGAAAACAACGGAGGTCACATATGAAGAAACAAGAGTCTAAGGGAGCGAATGCCTCAAAATCCCGAGAGCAACAGGCGTTCAGTCTGTAAGTCTGCGCCCAATTTATCAACCAAGTGGTGACGGTAAACCAAGAGCGTTTTAAGACCTGCGTGCACTCCGACAGTTTTCTCCACGTTCTCCTGTGGAACTTTCTCGAACGTGTGTCGATGCAAAATGAGGGAAAGAACCAAGAAAGAGAAAGAACTGGGACCCAGGGAAGAGAAGAGGCCACCGGAGGGCAGAGTGGGAAGCCCAGGAGTGTGCGCTGGGCTGGGCCCGAGCCCCACCGAGCAGGCGGATGGAGCGTTCTGGAAATGGGACCTCCGGGGGAAGGACAGCTCAGCAAATTATCTCATATGAGAGAGTCATTATAATTATAATTAGGAGCAAACACTTATTATGCGTATGTGATAGCTGTGATGGAGCACTTGGGGGAAAAAAGTAAGCACTGGCATACAGAAAACTGTGCAAGTGAAAAAAATAGGGTGGTTATCTCCAGGAAAAAATTAAAAATGGATAAAAGTTAAGAAACTAATTCACTACTTGCCTCTGTGATGAATGGTATTTATAGTCTCAGATTATAAACACTGCTTACTTATTAAATAAAAAACAAACATTACTACCTTAGAAGGACGGACATTGGGGCAATAAGGCATGGGGTAAGACAGCTAAATCCTCATCTGCCATTACCGAAAGTCCATCTCCAACTTTTGAGTTGACAGAGCAAAATGAGCAACCCAAGTTGATATATGGAGATGGGTAACGGAAGAAGCAGCTGACGGAGCTCTGGAGGATCTTAGTATCTAGTGTTTTATACATATGCACGTGAAGTATCTTTTTAAAAAGCATACATATATTATCTTTTTCGATATGTGACCCATAAATGGGTGTTGAAATCATTTAATGCAGCGGTCCCCCGCCTTTTTGGCACCAGGGACCAGTTTCATGGAAGACAATTTTTCCACGGACCAGGCTAGGGGGCACGATTTTGGGATGATTCAGGCACATTATGTTTATTGTGCACTTTATTTCAGTTATTATGATATTCTAATAGATGATGTAATAATTATGCAACTCACCATAATGCAGAATCAGTGGGAGCCCTGAGCTTGTCTTCCTGCAACTAGACAGCCCCCATCGGGCAGTGATGGGAGACAGTGACACCTAAAGTGTGTTGCTTATGTCCAGCCTACTCCATAATCTCATTTTGGTTGCAGTCACTACAGAAAACCCTGCTTCCCAAAGAGAGGATGTTGGAAACGGAAGCAGGCTTTTCAGTGCTTTTGTGGCAATCTCAGGATATTCTCTTGGTATTTTCTTTTAAATGCAGCTTTTTGCTTGTTGGCAGCAATGAGACTCTGCTGTCTCATCACAGGGTCTTTCCCCCTTTTCATAAAAGCTCCTCCGCGACGTTTGTTGTTACTCATTTTGCATAGGGTTGGCTTGGGAGCTTACTGAGACTGTGACTGAGACACATGCACAGTGAGGAGCAGAAGGCGTGGACGGAAGTGGTAAATAAAGTAATGGTGGGCCACCTGCAGACTAAAATAAGTGTCACATTCTGACTTAAAGCTTGCCACCAGAGGTGGCTGCACAGTTGAAGTACGTCAACTCACTTGCCTCTATAAAGCCTGCCACCAGATGCAGCTTAACTGTCACTTGCCCCACTCACTGATAGGGTTTTGATATGAGTCTACAAGCAGTTGGTTTATTGTGGTCTCTGCGCAGTCAAACCTCTCCGCTAATGATGATCCGTGTTTGCGGCCGCTCCCCAGCGCTGGCATCACCAGCTCAGCTCCACCTCGGTCATCAGGCATCAGATTCTCAAAAGGATCATTCCGCCTAGATCCTTCACCTGTGCAGTTCATAGTAGGATTCATGCTCCTAAGAGAATCTAATGCCACCACTGATCACCAGTTGCCCATAGCTGCGGCCTACTGAGTCATCTGAATAGTTTCCGCAGAGGAGTGTTCAAGCTAACTCAAAATTTGATGCAGATTTGTTGCTCTACTTGCTCAGTCATTTTGAATGTGACGACCACACAGTACACATGCTCACGCAATGGTGTCTACCACCCCCACTGACTAGTACAGTGAAGTCATCATTGTTCACACATGCGCATTCCAGTCCACTCTCCTTGGCTGCCAGGTTACATCAATGTTGTGCAAACTGTTCTCATTATATTAATAATGGCTGGACTTTTTCCAGACAGACCACATATTTATATATATAAAGAAAATATATAAATATGTTGCTTTGTTTTCAACATAAACATTTCTTACCAAGGGTTGTGGTCAAAAACGTTTGAAAGCTACTGACCTAAGACGTGCATCTTACACGTTAGGTTCTGGAGCTCCAACAGGTAAATCACAGGGAGGGGGAACTATGCCTTCTCGCTATTCACTTCCTTGGTTTCTAACAAAACACTTATATGTTATAAACCTGAAACAAATGTTTGCTGTTGAAGGGGTTCTCTCTCTGAATAATTGTGTTACTGTCAACAAGTGAAGAAAAAACCCTCTACATCTTAGTTTCCTCATCTCTAAAATGAGATGACCATTTCCTACCTCATGGGCTGGCTGCAGAAATTAAATGAGATAACACAGGGAAAGGGTTAAGCAAATGTTTGCTATAGAGCAAGTTCTCCATAAATTAGTGCCATCATCACTGTTCATTAAGCATTAAGCTAAGAATTTATGACCTTTACTTAAAAGGTTGCTGGAACAGACAAAGGACTTCTCACCATTCTGAGCCTTACCTGGGGCTTCTGTAAAATGGATGGATTTATGTCTTTATAGTTTGTTCTAGTTCTAAAGTACAAAGATTAGAAATTTGGTGTCACAAACTACCTAGCGATTGCTGAGTTACCTTTGTGTCTTCCCCAACTCTTTCCACATTCTTACTCCAACAATAGGGTTTATCTAAGTTCACATATCATGCAATTTCTTTCTGAAGCTATTGTGGTGACTTAAAGTTCAAGCTGGTTTAAATTAATTGTTTTTGCAAGTTAAACAAGGATAGGAGTGTTTCCTTGGAACACTGTGTCTGATGAATTATCAAACTCGCATTAAGTATCAGATACTTCTTAATGCGACATGTTTTATTTTAAAACTAAATGATAATTTCAGAAATGCATGCTTTTCGGGGTGAAAACACATCAAGAAAATCAAACTAAGAGTAAACTGTGTTTTCACATCATCTGTTTGTGTTTTATGAAATATGCAGAACTTTTTAAAGGTAAACATACCTTCTGGAAAGGCAACTTTGTGCCCCAGCTAATTATGCACATTCTAGATGTATTACTTGGAATTTAAATAAATATGTAAAGTACAAGAGTACATCTATTTGCTTTGGACGATAGCGGTTCTCTTGGCCAGCTCCTTTCCTGAGCTAGAACCAAGGTTCCCAAGAGGCAGCACCAATGCCGCACCCAGCTGCCAGCAGCAGCCTTGTGTGTTGTGTGAAGGAAGGAGACTTCTTCAGGAGAGGAGTGCTCCCAGATAAACACCAGGAAATGTTCGTTAGTACAGTCCTTCCTAATTCCTGACTTACAAAGGCTGAATTCATTTCCCTTATAAAAATATGCTTCCCTAATCCCTTTTCCAGACTGGAAACTTTACACATTAAAATCTAATATTTAAATGTCTGCTAAGGAGAATTTAGGGTTATTAGTCAACAGGAAGCCAATCCACTCCTGATATTCAGACAAAAGCATCTTTTCTTTGATCTGAACTGCATGGTGAGGTGGCAGGTGGCGGAGCATGAAGGAATCTTATTTTGAGAAGGAGCCCATAACATTCACTGAACTTCCCAGGGAGTCCATGGCACAAAAATAGTTAAGACCTTCTGTCCAAAAGAAACTCTCAGAATATGTTTGAGGAAACATAGACAGCAAAATTCGTAGCCTTAATTTTAATAGCAAGACACTAAACAACCTAAAAGTGCATTAAAAGAAGGATGGATAAATTAATTACGAAATAGTCCTACAATAGAATATTATATTGCAAAAAATAGATGAACAGTTATACATAAGAACAAATCTGTAAAGTACATGACTTTCTAACCACTTTGCTTACATTTGAAGCTAATACAGAATACTACTGAGTATAAACTGTAAATGAAAAATGAAAACAAATTTTATAAAAGAACTAATCTCAAATGTAACATGAAACAAGATGAGAAAGTCGCCTGAACCCACACTATGATTCCATTTTTATAAGTTTCAAGTCCGTGCAGAACTAGAAAACATAATTTGGGTACTCAAATATGTGCAGTAAAATCATAAGGAGAAGCAAAGACCTGTCAGCCAGACAATTCAGGATCAATAAAAAAAGCCACCTCTCTGCCCTTCTTTGCTCCGTGCGGGAGGCGAAGGGAGGGGCACAGAGGTGGCTTTCAAAGCGACAGGTCCTGGCAGGACTGTGTTTCTTACACTGACTGGTGAGTGTACTGGTGTTCACGGTACCATTTTTCTTTATACTTTGTGTACGTCACTGTTGTAAACATTGCTAGAAAATGGAACTAACTACCTGAAAAACTTTAAAATATTTGTCACATGGAAAGTCGGAAGGGCAGCTGTGAACTTCTTTGACATAAGGAAATGTAAACAAACCCTGAAAAGAAGACAGTGAATTTTAATGGCATGGTGGGGGAAGGAAGGAGCAAAAAAAAGTAACTGGGCGATCTGAAACCTGGAAAATAGATCCTTTCTTGACATAGAGGGGTCTAAAGGCCATGGTCACAGACAGAATACGGAGGAAAACAGAGAGGAATAGACTTGGACGTCCCAAAAGGAAGGTGTTTAATTAACCTAATTAACATCTTGGAAAAGGGTGGCCGTGAGAAGTGACGAGTGTGAAAGCCCAGCATAATCAGCACAGACTCCCACAAGGTTAGAGACACTGGTCACGTAAGGATCCATAAATATAATTACTGCTGCTGTTGAAACGCTCTTCACACTAAGAACTCTGTTTCCAGAGAATAAAAATGCGGAATGTTCATTTGGCAGGAATCACGGACAAAAACACATCTACATGAGATTTAGATATTCAGCATATCTATACCTGTAAACATACAAATGTTCATTTATGTAAACTCAGACCTACATAAAGAAGAAACTTTGCAGTTTAAAGGTAGAGTAAATGATTTGCTCTTGAGACTAATATTAAGGTTCAAAAGAAACTAACATTATTCAATAGGGGAAAGAACAGTTTTCCCAATAAATGGTGCCGGAACAAGGGGTAGTCGTATGGAAAAATAGAAACCTCAATCCGTATCTTGTGCCATATATAAAAACTCACTGAAAATGGGTCAGAGATCCAAGTAAAAGATACAGCTAAAAAATAAAAGAAAATATAGAAAAAATATATACCTCATAACCTAGGTAGAGACCAAGGTTTCTTAGGGCACAAAAAGCACTAACTGTAATTTAAAAAAAAAAATTAATGAACTGAACTTGGTTAAAATGGAGACTCCTGCTGTTAAAGTGCATGGTTAAGAAAATGAAGGCAATGCACAGACTGGAAGAAGACATACGCACATCTGACAAAAGACTTGAATCCAGAATTTGTAAAGAATGCTCACAGTTCGGTAAGTCAATCAAATTTTTTAAAAATGCACTTAACATTGGAACTTCAGAAAAGAAAACATGAATGGCCCATGAACCCGTAAAAAGATACTCAGTACCTTCGGTCACCAGGTAAGTGTAAGCCGTCACCAGCATGGGACACCACCTTCCCACCCACCGGACCGGCCAACGGCAGAAGGACTGACGGCCCTGCCTGACGGGGAGGATTGTGGAGCAAACGAAACTCTCAAACTAATGAAAATGCAGAACGATATCAACACTTTGGAAAACAGCTTGGCAGTTTCTTGTAAATTTAAACTTGCATTTTTCATAAGACCCAGCCATTCTACTCCTGGGTTTTTACCAACGAGAAAGGAAAACATGTCCACACAAAGACTCGCACACGAGTGTTAACAGCAGCGGCGTTCATCGCAGCCCCCAGTGGGCGCAGACCACATGCCGACCAGCAGGTGCTGGAGTGCATTCACACAGCGGAATACTAAGCAGCGAAACGGAGCAAATTGCTAATACATGTAACAGCATGGGTGAATTTCAGAAGACGCCGAGCAAAACGAGGCGGCAACAAAGAGCCTGTACTTAGATTCACTTAAATCCGTATTTAGAGTCCGTATTCAGATCCACAGCAAGCCGTGGAAAGGGAACATGATTTACAAGGAAGGAGAGCGGACCAGTGGAACTGACTGCAGAGAGGCGTGAGGGGACGTTTTAGGGGTGAAGGTGACGTTCCACATGTTGGCCGCGGTGGTTGAGATGTGGGAGGACACATACGTCAGAACTCACCGAACTGTGCTTCACATTTCTGGGTGCGGACGCACACTTACACTCCCTTTTGAGAAAGGGAGCTCCTGAAACCCTGTAGGGACTCTGGTACACAGCTTCCTTCCCAGCCACGGCTTACAACAAGGGTCAGCAAACCACGGCCCACGGGCCAAGTCTGGTTCCCTGCCTGCGTGGCCCATAAGCTACGGGCGGTTTTTACATTTTTTAAAAATATTTTATTTATTTATTTATTTATTTATTTAGAGGCAGGGGAAGGGAAGGAGAAAGAGAGGGAGAGAAACATCCATGTGTGGCTGTCCTTCGCGAGCCCCCAGTTGGGGACCTGGCCCACAACCCAGGCATGTGCCCTGATGGGGAAGCGAACTGCAGACTCTGGTTTGCAGGCCTGTGCTCAATCCACTGAGCCACACCAGCCAGGGTGGTTTTCACATTTTCAAATGGTTGGGAGGACGGGGGGTGGGGGGGTGGGGGGATAATCGACATGAACATTACATGAAGTCAGATTTTCTGTGTCTGTAGGTAAAGTTTTGTGGGGACATAGCCACGCTCATTTGTTTATAAACTCTTATGGCTGCTTTTGCACTGTCGTGGCGGAGTTGTGTACTTGTGGCAGGGACCACGTGGCCTGTGAAGGCTACAATGCAGAGGCCCTCTTCGGAAAATGCTGACCCTGCCCCAGAGGGTAGGGCCCCTTCCTGCCAGTCTTCACTAACCGATAATGCAATTGCCAGGTTAAGTTCTTCCTCCTTGTACTTATCCTGGGATGGAACAGAGCAGAGGCTTTGGAGCAATACAAATCTAAGTTCA
This sequence comes from Glossophaga mutica, assembly GCA_039655065.1. Taxonomy (NCBI): domain Eukaryota; kingdom Metazoa; phylum Chordata; class Mammalia; order Chiroptera; family Phyllostomidae; genus Glossophaga; species Glossophaga mutica. The sequence goes on along the minus strand of CM077304.1, from coordinate 13,492,488 downwards.
AGTTGTATCTACCACTTAACTACCATTACTTTAGGGACATTTTTTAAGCTTTCAGTTTCTCATATCTGTCACTTGGAAAGTAGGGAAGGCTACATATATCTCAGAGGACTGCTAAAAGGATTAAATAAAATAATATAAACAAAATACATATTGATGAACATTTAACAGACATAAAAAACACTAGCTGCTATTCTCCTTCTAAGTGAGGCATTCACCAACAGCGGCTTGTCAAAGGTGGGAGCTGGGGGAGAATGAGCCTGAGCCGCCACCAAACAGGTTTTGAAGTAAAAGGCACAAGCTACTATTTTCCTGCTTTGCCTCATTTCTATCCTGACAGAAGTCAGTTATCAAATTTTGTTTATTCATTCACTTAAACTGTTAATAGCTATTTCTGTGCTGAATATAAGTGTAGATTATGGGCTCTTTCTGTGCCTTTGCCTTTTTTGATCAACCTTGTATTTGTGAGATTCTCAATATTGTGAATATATTGTTGCATTAAGTCGTAGACCATTCATGATCCTTGCTATACGGAATTTCATTGTGACACTTCGTTTACTTTCCAAAATAACTTTTAAATTTAGCATTCTGTTTAAGTGGCCAAGATGTGAAAATATCTACATAATTGTAACATTTAAGTAGTTACTTACAGAATATTTTATTTGTCCTTATTAAGCATACAATACTTTTTAAATAAAGATTTTATTTATTTTTATAGAGAGATAAAAGGAAGGGAGAAAGAGAGGGAGAGAAACATCAATGTGAGAGAGAAACGTTCATCGCTTGCCTCTCGTAGGTGCCCCAACCCCAGGGACTGAACCCACAACTCAGGCATAGGCCCTGACCAGGAATCGAACCAGCAACCTTTCACTTTGTGGGACAACACCCAACCAACTAAGCCACATGGATCAGGGCATATAATACTTTTTTTTTTTAAAGCATCATCTTCAAATTGTTTTATGTGTATGTTTCGCCTCTCCAGCATGTCTACTATGTCTTCAGATGACAAACCTTTTTAAGTACTTGCCCTATCACCCAAACAAAGTACACTGAATATATCTTGAATCCAATTTAACAAATATTTATTTATACCCAACATAGAAATCGCTATGATAAGCTTTCTGGAGCACTCAGAGAAGAATAAGACATTGTTATTGCTTTCAATGAGATCAGAATCTAAATCAAGAAACAACGGAAATACCTAAAATAATCCAAGAATGACATAAAGCTAAATACTTATTTTATAGATGTTTACTGAACCAGGCAGGGGCTGGATGTTGGGTCTATCAAGATGAGAAAACATAATCCTTGACTGAGCCTGAACTAGCAATGTCCTCTGCTATCCTCTGGAGAAAAATGGAGGGGGCCTTAGCAGAACTGGAAAGTGACACCATTAGAGAACCTGAATTGAGGTTCTCCAGAGCACCTCCAAAAACATGGAAGTTGGCTATTAATCCAAGATTCTCAGAACAAAGAGATGACCACACACTGTAGACAGCTTCCATCCAAGACCACCAAAATAAAAGTTCTATTTATAGATAACAGAATGGTTTTAGACTTTCTTTTGGCCAACCAAAACCATCGCCAACACTTCATGTTCCAACTGACTTAACATTACAGGTAAAACAAAACAATCCGTATCTAAGCTACAAGAAAAGGCAGCTTGACTATCTAGGAAGTCTCTGGGGTTTGTTTCCTTGGTCACACTTGAAAAATCTTAGGTTATGGTGATGGTAATGAAGTATATGAGAGGGGACCCCCCAAACACCTGGAATTATCTTCTGAAGGGTGGACCCCTTATGGTACAGGCTTCCCCCGCTGGGTGAGTGTTCTAGGAACCCATCTGTATCAGTGTACCAGCTGGCGTTGTTGTGAGATGCTGTGTTTGGCTTCAGTGAATTTTGCTTTTAAGACTTTTCAACACTGTTGCCCGTTTCATGATGGGTGACTTACAAGCACACCTCCCCACACCGTGCTGAGTGTTGAGCAGTTTCTGATGAAAAACTGTGTGAGACCCATGCTCCACCCTCCCTCTTCACCCAAACTTGCCTCAAGTGACCTTTTTTTTTGTTTCCCTGGATGCAGAAAGTCCTCAAAGGGAAATGTTTTGCCATCATGAAAGAGGTGGGACAAAAAACAGCAGAAATACTAAAAGGCATCAAAATCAACGAGTTCAAAAACTATTCTGAGCAGTGGAAAAAACATCTCAATAGGTATATTGTATCAAATGAAGAGTATTTTGAAAGTGACTGAAGTTTAAACATGCAATAATAAATATACATTTTTAAAATAGATTCCAGGTTTTTTGGGGTCCCCCTTCTATTCTAGTCCCTTCTTATAATAACTTCTATTTTTGTTTGTCTCAGTCATTTAGTATTTATTGTGCAGTGTCTCAAATGCTTCGACATAGCCGCTGTCCTGGCAGATGTTTCAATACATGATTCAAAGACAAAATATATAAAGTTATGCTGACTGACTCAAAATAAAATCAGATATTCACAAATGAAACCCATTTTCAAGAAGAAGCAACGCCGGAAGTGAAGGTCTGGACAATCCCCAATGATATCCTCCTGTGGCTTTGACTGAGCGAAGAACAAAAGCTGAAACTGAGAATGTAAAAAGTTCTCACGCTCCTAGCTAGGAAAAGCTATTCATAGCCACTTAAGAAGAAGCCACTGGAACTGGTTTTAAATCCATTCAACCCATAACAGCTTACCTTATTGAACACATTTTAGAAGCCAGCCAATCAATGGCAGCTTTTGCTTCTCAAGTAGCCAATCAGGAATAAATCCATCCCAATAAGCGTGCACATTTCTGAGGACCAACCAAACAGCAGTAGCCCCACCCAAGGAACCATACGGCTGTAGATGACATCAACTCACTCAAGCGTTTGAACATCCGCCAATCCCTGAACTCCACACTTGCCTAAAACCCTGTATCGGATCAGTAATTTTCTCTGCTTGGAGAGATGTCACCTGATTCCAGCATAGCTCCCTTACAACAGCAAAAAATTCAACTTTGTCTTTTTCTTTCTGATACTACAGTCTCATCATCCTTAGACATCTTTAAATGTCCCTTTTAATGAATGCGAAAATATCTTGCTTTAATACATTTCCTTAGAGGGCACAAAAGTAATTTAGATCAGCTTTCTTATTCAGAACTAACATGAATATTTAGCTTTAAAAAGGTAGCATGGTGCTAAATAGCTTTTAAATAAAAAATTTTAATTAAGAAATCATCGAGGTCGGTATTTGGGGGGGTGAATATTCTGGGGCCATAGCCAACCAAGATTTTTTCTGAAAAATGTGAGTAACGGTTTTTATGCTTTTCAATGAGCGCTTTCACATGGCTGTGCTGTAAGATTTTTTTTTGTAGATGATGTGAAAATTCCTTTAAGTCATGTCTGCAATCTCAGGCAGGGTTTGGAGCGCAGGCAGCAATGTCCTAGGCGGAGCACTAGAAAAAGATGGCTCAGCTTCTGTGGTCCTGCCTTCATCTTACTCAGACTTGACAAGACTGGAAAGAGCTCCATTTCTCAATGACTTGCTACCCAGGGATCCAGGATGCTGGCCTTTAATGAGGCAGGCAGCCCTTTCATCTTCGGAACAGAACTGGCTTAGAGCCCAGGCTTATCTTTCTAGAGAATTAATCATAAATATGGATTTCAGAAACTCAATTTTAAGACTGCATAACCTAAGCTATAATAGCATAATCACACTATTGTATCACAAAAATGTGATCACATGGCTAAAAAGGAAATCTCAAAAAATCACCTATTTCAACTTCCTGCCTTAACGTAACCATTATTAATCAGCTCCCAAAGTTAAAGTATATATTTTTATAAACCAAAAAAAAAAAATTATTGGAACTGTTGATCCTCCCTTCACTTTCCCTTTATCATTCTCTGCACACTTTTCTCCCAGCCCAAGATCACAGACAGAGACAATTAAGAGAGGGGCAGATCCATCACACAGAGAGGATGGAGAGGTCCTGGAATCGGCTGGTTTCAGTCCCGAGGAGTGAAAAGAGGGTGTGACGGAGGAGGTCGCGCCAACTGCTAAAACCCCCTGGTTGGTTAGCTCCCTCCTTTGAGACAGCATCTGGGAACTGGATTGGAGTAGTATCAAAACATGAAAGACACAACCACGCCATTTAGTGTGTGTGCCACACATTACTCTGTGCCAGGTGTGTACGTGTGTGAGTACCGTGCAAAAAGGAGCCATTACCCTCACTTGACAGGCAAGAACAAGAAGACCTCAAGGACTTACGTCACTTGCCCAAGGCTAAGCCAACTGACTTGCTCAGCTATTGCGTGGTTATTCTGGGATTCCATAGAACTACATTTTTCCTTATTTAGAAGAACAGCTTCAAGGAATGGAGTATTAGAAGCATGGTTGGGATTCTTGACGCTTGATTCCATAGGGCCTGACTCTCTCACTGACACTGTAAAACTCACTGCTCCCGTAATCCACAGCCACTGTGATGATGACATTAAAATAATGGAACGATAATAGCATGCCAGACGCATTGTCTCACTCATCCTCCTAACAACCCACGGGGGCTCGCACATACGGTCCCACGTGCGCTGAGGCCTCTATCACAGCTCTCAGGCTTGGTGGGAGTGCAGAAAGGGTAGAAAATTCTCATTCTACAGAAGAAGCTAAACTCTTTATTCTGGTCCTCAAGATCCTTCACAATCTTGCCTGTGGTTTTCAATCTTATTTACTATCACTTTATTCATAAGCTCCATGCTCCAGAAATCCTCACTATTTTCTATAAATACTCTGAGCTTTCTCATTTCCTTACTGCTACTCCCTTTTGCTGAAATGGCACGTTTCTATGGATACCGCAGCACGAAATGTTCTCCACTACGAAACGTCCCTCCCCACCCAGAAAAATCCTCCCCCACTGCTGAACTCCCACAGCACTGTGTCCTCCCCTCAGCACACTCAGGACTTCTTTATGTCCGTGCCTGGGTCCCTGCTTGACTCCGGGAGGCATGGCTCCTGTGCAATCCCTGGGAAAACAGACAGAAAAACCAGACAGACGGCTGTACGCCGGCAGAGGTTGCTGTCCGAAAAGCTACGACCCTCACTAAGGGCGATGCAAAGTGCCCAGCATATTCTTGTAAACATAGGAGCGTAGACTGGAGCCAGACTCCGTCGCTGTCTGGCTCTGGGTAAACCACTTAACTTCCCTCCACGCCACAGGCCTCATCTGTAAGGGGACCTAATCGTATAACTTCCCTCACCGGGTTGCTGCGAGGACTCGGTGAGTTCTGCTGCAAAGTGCCTAGAACAACGCGTGGTTCACAATACATGCTATATAAGTACTTGCTATTCTAATTTTTGAAATACATATATGTATGTATAAGAAAAGTAGCTCAGATCACCAAACCTTAGGAAAAGAATAGTCAGAGATGAAAATTTCACAGAAGGAACAACTTAGGTGACAAGGAAGTAAACAGGCTCATGTATAAGGGAACCAGTTCTCTTTTCTTCTCAAAAGTCATGGATGAAGAGATGACACAACTGGACACGATAAAGTAACTGTACAAATAACGGCAAAGTAAGTTTTATTATAGACTTTTGGGTAAAAAACAGAGATACTAGAGTCACAGGGTATACCCAGGGACCTGCAGGAGTCTGTTTCAGGAAAAACAAATAGATGGCTTCTAAACTTAAAAACAGACCAATTCAAAACTATCTTGGGTTGTAATTTTTCAGGAAAACAATGTTTTCCATATTGCCTGGGTTCTGTGGCTAAGCATAAAAGCCAATTCAAGTTAATATTACTTTAGTAGTAATTATAGATTTTAACATTCACGTACTGTTGTAGTTACCAGATTATTTTAATATTAACGTATATTACTAATTATGTACAATCACGCTTTGTAATAAATCGTATTTACTGTGGGAGTGGGAATTCACAAAAATCCTATTTCACGAACGCAGGAGGGGATCCGCATGACAGCCAGAGGCACTGTACTGCCTGGGTTGCCCAGGACAGTGATGGTTTGTACTCACCACTCTGATTACCAGCACCTCCCTTTCATTCTCAAAAAGTGTACTGGTTTGGATGAAAACGATATGGCTACCTCAGAGAAAGTATCTTCACCCCTACAATACAAGTGAGGAAACTAAGCCACAGGATAGTGCTGTGACTTGGCTGAAGTCAGAGTTATGAAGTGACGAGAATCAGAACCCAAAATACTTGTCCCTAGTCCAGGAGTCTCCCCGTTACACCACATGGACTCCCCAGGAGCCAGACAATGGTGACAAGACAAACTGCCGGGGTGGGGGGCAGCAGTCCCTGTGAGATGTCACGTCTATGGGAGAAGTCGCTCCCCCCTCCCAGTGGGACTGCATGGGGTCAGCGGCTGAAAGCTGAGAGCGTTAGGGGATCCTTGCTTGTGGACCCTACTGCCGTTTTCACTGTACCCACCATGACTTCTTGTCCCCCACCCCTACTGATATGGGACAGGTGATGGGGGAAATAAGGAATTTCGTTTTGGACACATTGAGTTTGGGATGTCTTTTCAGCATGTACGTGGAGACGCCAGTTTGGGAGTAAGCACTGAAAGGGGTGGGGTCTGAAGCTCAGGCCACTCGTGGGAAGAGGAAGAAGAGGGTTCCACGGCACAGAACAGGGGCCGAGGGGAGGGTGAACCCTGCGGAGAGGAAAAAAGCCTCAGGGCACTGAATGACCCGCTCCAATAATGAGGAAGAAAATAACAGTGCCGATGACAATAATGAGGATAAACTGCAGCTCCTACCATATTGGAAACTTAGTCCGTTCCAGGAACTCCACCAAGTACTTTCTCCACGTTAGCTTAGTCCAGCGATTTTCCACCTTTCTCATCTCATGACACACAGAAACTAATTACTACAATTCTGCGGCACACCAAAAAACATACTGTATTTTGCGCTAATATGACCGGGAAAAGTGGGTATAATTTTGATTCACTCCCACTAGATAGATGGCTGCTTGCATGTGGCCTTTGTCATTTTTTAACTTGACAGTCAAAAGGAAAGAGGTCAGCGTCCCTGAATAAATAGTCAGGTGTCCCATGTCTTAAAAGTCCTTGCAGCGCACAGGTCGAAAATCACTGGCTTAGCCCCCGGAGACAGGGAAAAATGAGGCCAGAGAGGTAACAACACTTCACTAAGGACACTAAACAAGTAACAGAGCAGAAATGCAGACTCTAACGGGTCTTACTCTAACGAGCTCTGATCTTTCTCCAACGTTTTTCTGTGTTTTGGGATCTTATTTTTCCCTCTTTTTTCCTTTATCCTTTGTATGTGATGACAGATAGTCTGGCTTATAAATATTTTTCTTCTGTAGAAACATTCATTTTTATGTTTCCACAGTTAAAATAATTACACTGTATCATGTGACTGTGACTTCAGAACTAAGATGTTCTCGATGCTTTTTCTAAAATTTATTTTTCAATTCCACTTTTGTCAATGCTTCCCTTAGGAAGCGTGTAGACCATATTTCCACCCCAAGCCTGTTCTACTGGATGGGAAACAGAAGATGTTCGCTCCTGATGCTCACATTACAAACCATGTGTCTTAAAATGACCATGAACTATCATTTTTAAAACACAAACGCTTCTCAGAAATTCATCAATCAACAGTAACCAGTACCCCATTTCATTATGCAGGGCATTCACTTGCTCATTTAAGGTGAGCTTGGGATTTGCTAAGAACAATTTTTCTTGAGACTACAAACCTGTTGGGAAATATGAGATGGTACAAGTTACACATAACTATAAAACTTAACAACAAATATTGCCTTAGTAACAATATCTGAGGAGGCATCTGTTTTTTAAATTCTATTAATAAAAGTGTAAGTATTACTATTTTGTTAAGAGTAGTTTCCAGCAACCACATTTTTGCTCTGTGACCCTGCTCCCAGCAACATCCTACTAGACTAGGACTGGAGACCTGGCCCAGGCTGGACCACTCCTATTTGCTCTTTCAGAGCTGGAACTGGACGCGGAGGAGCAGGCCCAGCTCCACAGTCCCCATGCTATTTGCACTGTGGGGTGGACTTATGCCACTGAAGTGCAATGCAGAAAACATCAGAGAAATGCACATTAAAACCACAATGAGCTATCATCTCATGCCTGTCAGAATAGCTATCATCAATAAATGAACAAACAAACGTTGTCGAGGATGTGGAGAAAGGGGAACTCTTTTTCAGTGTTTGTAGGTATGCAGACTGGTATGTCCACTGTGGAAAGCAGTATGGAGATGACCTCAAAAGATTAAAAATGGATCTGCCCTTTGACCCAGTGATCCCACTTCTGGTGATATACCTGAAGGAACACAAAACATTAATTCGAAAGAACCTAAGCACCCCTATGTTCATTGCGGCGTTATTTACAATCACCAAGATATGAAAGCAGCCCAAGTGTCCATCAGTAGATGAGTGGATAAAACAACCTTGGGACATTTGTACAATGCAATACTACTTGGACATAAAAAAGAAGAAACTTTTATCATTTGCAACAGTGTGGATGGACCTGGAGAAGATAATGCTAAGTGAAATAAGCCAGTCAGAGAAAGACAAATACCATAGGATTTCATTCACCTGTGAAAAAAAAACAAACTGAACTAACAAGGAAAACGGAGACAGACTTGTAGATAGAGAGCAGGATGACAGCTAAGTGGGGGGACATTTGGGGATGCAAGGATTGAGGAGAAAGGAAAAAGCACTCATGGACATGGACACCACTGCGGTGACTGCTGGGAGGACAGGGTATAAGGGGACTAAATGGTAAAGGAAAAAATAAGATAAAATTTAAAAATAAAATAAAAAATGTCAAGTGTTTCTTAAAAAAGAAAAAGAAAGAGTCAAGTAAAGGTGGAAGATTACACGTCCCAAAGGAGTCTGGGAGTCGGGGTGCTGGGGGCAGGATGCTTCCTAGACCTGCATCTCTCTCCCTCCAGAGGTGGGAATGTCTTCCTTCCCTCCAATTCCATGTACAGCTTTCTCTTTCTTGATAAATTCCCATTTGTGTGTAAGCAAGCGCCAGTAGCTTTCAGTGACTTGAATCTCCAAGAGCACTGATTAGGATACCCATCATTTTGCATCATACGTATAAAAATGTAATGTCTTATTACAATGACAATATACAAAATTTTCTTTCCTATAGCAGCAATAAATTCAATAATTATTTTTAAAGTAGTTTTCATATTTATCGATATTAATTCAAGTTTCTCATCAGCTGTACTCTACACTGCAATTACCCTCCCCCTACACACACACAAAACCTTTTAAAGCACTTTTACAGAATGAAAGCCAGGCACAGGCACCACGTTTGATTCTGAAATGAGAGAGGAGGAAGACTCTCTCGGTGTAAGGAGAGTAAGTCTTAGGCTCTTTCCTAGCTAGCTGTGTCGTGCATTTACCTCTAATGTCCTACAGCTAAGAGAAGATCGTAAAGGCAGGGACAAGGTCTCCTATTTCTTTTGTACGGTGGCACAATACTTGGAATACTATATGTTCTATATATTTGATAGAATCTTGATATTTACAATTCTCAGTTTTACACACTGACAATTTGTTGTCATTCCACTATTTAAAGGAAACATTTTCTTTCTCCCACATGAAAAAACAGATAGAGCCAGGAGCAATGCTTTTCTACAACCAAGCTATCAGTGAGTTTCTCGTAGAACTTGGTGCTGCTAGAATTCTGTAAAGTTCTTCATAGTCCAATTTTCTGAAGGAAACTATCAGTACCTCAAAATAGGGAACTAAAAATTTCATTTAGAAATGGTTTGCATTGTCTACCAATTGCATTAAACACTTTGTTGGAATACAGTAGGCACCTAGGGCTAGAGAAGTCTCATTTTTTCTTTTCCCATTTAGATACTTTGGAGCAAAAAAAAAAGTCAATGTACTCCATCTTTTTGCCTCTTGTAGGGTATGTCACCCAAACTCTATGTTTTTGTCTTTTCACAAAGACTTTCTAACATAAAGGGGAACTAGTAGAGGCTTTAAATAAAACAGGGAAATGAATCACCATGTACTGCTGTTCCTTCTTGGCTCAAGAGATTGCCAGTCTGTGTATTTGATTGATGGTTATCTTTGAACCTTCTCAGGTTTATTATGCAGTCAAGGTACTACATGCTTGAAAAAGACAGTAGGGAATGAGGCAAGCATGAATTATAGACAGAAAACCCTAAAGAAGAGACTCCCTTCTGTACATCTCAGACGGAATCCCAAAAGGCCCCTCACAGCCTGGAATTCCATATTATGCTTTTGACTTTACAAATTAGCAGATTTTATTTAAGCAGACAGTGGAACATCTGAATAAATAAGATGTGAAGGCAGAAGGAATCGGTGCTTAGAGAGAAGGAACCCAGTTGTCTCTAAGTTGTCTCTAGAAGAAGAAAGTTCACTCCGGTCCCAGCAAATCGAAGCTGTAGGTTCAATGGGCTAATTTGATATAGATGAAAAATTGTGTTCTGATGTCAGCAATTATATCCCTAACCACAGCTAGCAGGCTCATAAAGGCTGACTGATGGCACAGAAGGTACATTGGGCAATACAGGATGGTCATCTTGATGCCAACCTATCCCTGATATTGAAAAAAATAACAAAATGTAATGTGACTGATCAGGTACTAAATATGATTGCCTTTCACGCATTACTCTGGCCTTGACATATTCCAACTACTGTTTTTTAAAATTAATTTGAGAGAGAGAGAGAAAGAAACATGGATTTGTTGTTCCACTTACTTATGCATTCACTAGTTGATTTTTGTATGTGCCCTGACCAGAGATCAAATCCACAACCTTGGTGCATCGGGACGATGCTCTAACCAACTGAGCTACCGGGCCACGGCCTATTCCAACTACTCTGACTGCTCTTGGGCACTGGGCAAGAACACGAGTAAGAGAACAATCCATCACATCTACCATCTGTGGTTCAGTGGCCTTAACATCACACAATGAAAACATATTTGTTAGGTTCCTTCTAATTGCAAAACCCATAATAAATACTTGAACAACGTAATTCGAGACATAATGAAGTCAGGGTGCAAATAAGACACGAATTCGACCACTTGAGGTCCCAAACAGTTTCAAACACAAGTTGACTTTCTATTTTTCACTTGACATGAGAAATAGCCACAGGACCAAAATTAGAAAGCTCATATGCTCTGAAAAACTCTTGAAGTTTCTTTTACACAAAAATTCAAACATACACAAAAGTAGACAGAATAGTACAAATGAACCCCACACCACTGTCGTAACCATCACTCAGTTTCAACAATGATCAGCGCATAACCAATCTTGCTTCACCTACAAGCATCCCCCTACTTTGCGCTTTTCCTAGATAGCAAGTCATTTCATCTCTAAACATTTCAGTAAATCCTTGCAACTTCGAATGAACATTGACAGGATTTGTGAGGTTTTGTATTTTATTTTCATTGCCCTTTATCTTAAATACCTATATCAGTGAAAGAGAGAAAATTGGTATTTATTGAAAGCAAGGAGAAGAAAATTTAGATTTTTCCTTTTTTTTCCCCTAGAATATCTGAGACTTAAACACAGACATAAACAGAGCTGGCAAGATACAGTCAGTCAGTTTAACAAACATTAACTGGGCACTAGGGGTAGGGCTAGGTGCTGGAGCTGCAAAAATGAGCAAAACAAAGATGGGGCCCCAGAATCCTCGACTTTTATTAGCAAAGATCTAAATTAAAAAAGTTAATAAAAAACTAAAAACATAGGCATAACACTTTACAACTTACAAATAAATACCAGAAGAAATAGCTAAAATATTTCTAAGTGACTGTCTGTTAGGTAGAACCCTTTAGGACTATTTAATTTTAAAATTTTGTAAATGTATTATATTGAGCACATATTTTGAAAATAAAGGCAATTTCCTTAAGTTTCAAAAGTAATAACCTTTCATGTAAAGACAGCAAGTTGAGCATATGCATTCGACTCTACTCTCTCCAGATACTTCAGTGATAAAACAGAGAAAAGATTCAGAAAAGTAAAAAAAATCTCCCATAAAGAGGAGAAAAAAAATAAAGAAATTGAGAATAAGGAAAAAATTAGAAATTTAATGCAAGAGTTCCAGGAACAAAGTAAGATTCCAAAAGAGTGACAATCACCAAAGAAGTAATTCAAAAAATTTTCCTACAACTGAAGAACATGAATTTTTAGATCCCCAAACAATGCCCCCCAAAACAATGAAAATATACCCAAACCTCCCCGCCCAGGCCTCTAAGTGAGATCGCACATTAACTGCTGTAAGGAGAGGAGCATGCTGGGAAATGTGAACATGAGAACATTAGTGACACTGTGGAGGAGAATAAACTAAACACCCATGAAACAAAAAATTAAATTAAATTAAACACACATATCTCTCCACCCCCCAAGCCAGGGATTATCAAAATGAAATTTAAGACCAAGGGGGGAAAGTTGAAGGTCTTGCAAGCTTCCAGGGAGATAGAAGTTTTGTACAATGAATCAGCAGCGAGAGCAGCCTCTGTTGTCCTCAGTGGTAATGGGAAAAGTTAAAAGGCAAGGAAGCAATACCATCAAACTTCTAAAAGGAACAGAATTCTACATCCAGTCAACATACAACATATCCACGTAAAAATAAGAGCATTTTGCAATATGCAGAGGCTCAGAATATTTCCTCCGATGCCCTTTGTCTCAGGAATCTATTAGAAGATGTATTCATACAAAATGAGAGAATGAAAAACAGGAAGACATGGAATCCGGGAAATAGAAAACCCAAAGGTTCTATTGATCAGATCAGAACAGATCCTGAACCTAACTGGTTTCAAGAAGATCCAATCAATATAAAGGCAGTAAGCTGATTTTCAAAATGTTAAAGTATTTACAGGGTTGTACTTTTACATCAATCTGTACTTGCACATCAATAGGGAAGAGATCACAAGAGGTTTCCACTCTTACCTGTAACAAAGCCGCAAACAAGTACACGACCACGAAGATCACAGTCAGAGAAGTGTGGCCACTTTTCATCAAACGAATCGTGTAGAGGAAAATTAAGTGTCCAGGAATCACTAAAAGCAGTAGAACTTGAGCAGACTTATTATTTACTCCTGTAACATAAAATGTAAAAGTTGTTTAAAAAAAACATATTTTGAGTAATAATAGGTCACAGTTCTTAAAATATGAGGATTACTTTTTAGTCACTACACCACATAGCATCATATAAAATTGCTAAAAATAATTTCACCTATTTACAATTCACGTAATTCTTTGAAATTTTCTCACTATATATGTTAATTAAATAACAGATGGTTGATAAAAATTTGTAATGAAGAACATTGGTCTGACTCTAATATCTATCAGAAAAACAGAGGAAAGACAACAGGAAAAGTAAAAAGCTCTTAAAGTACTGAAATGTTTTAATTTTACTTTTCCATTAGAGTTCTTTCATGGATATCACAAGGCAGGGCATTTCTGAGCTTCATTCAAAAGTCAGTAATTTATTTTCATTAGAAAAAAAATGACAAGAATTATGATGTTTGAAATTGTTGTTTTGCCCTGGCTGGTGCAGCTCAGTGGACTGAGTGCCGGCCTGCAAACCAAAAGGTTGCTGGTTCAATTTCCAGTCAGGGCACATGCCTGGGTTGCAGGCCAGGTCCCCAGCTGGGGGTGTGCAAGAAGCAACTGATTGATGTTTCTCTCCCTCTTTCTTCCCCTCTCTTTCTCCCTCCCTTCCCCTTTCTCCAAAAATAAAGAAAGAAAATCTCAAAATAAAATAAATTGTTGCTTTAGTTTTTTGGTAGTCACACGCATGGTGGACATAAATAATGTACTATTCCTTGTAACTGAGGTTATCATCCCTCATCCTGTTTGTGTAGGGTAAATGCCTACATTTAGAAAGGCCAAAAGGATGCATATAGGGAAGACAATACATCTGTCTAGCAATGCTTGCTTGCGTCCGCGAGGTTTCTCTTTGCTGACTCGTACACAGGGTATCTCAGAGAAAGGGACAAAAGAGAACAATTATACAAGGTTCCTCAGCAGCTGCAGAATTGATACAAGTGGCTTTTGCTCACTGAGATTTAATGAACAAAATCTACCCTATTTAAAATCTAGCACTGAAAAATAAAAAAGTTGTGTAACACTCACAAACAAAATATGCATTCAGCAAATGCTGTCCACCTATCCTCACAGAAAGGAATAGTTCCTGAAATAAAGTATGTAAGAATCAACAGGCACATACCTGGACCAAAAAATGTTCTAAATGGGCAGTAACAACCTTTGGGCTCATCAGGCAGTTCTCCTGGAATGCTGTGTAAGTGGAGGTAGGTAGAGATCCTGCTAGCCTGAATGGCCACCAGATTACCTCCGATACCTGAAAACACAGGAAAACAGAGTATTTAGCCTCGTATATTAAACAACGTGCCTACATTCAACTAACCGTAAGCCTCTTCATGTCACATCCTGGGCCAATAAAACCAAAAGTTCTTCCGAAATGCTGACTTATTTAAGTCGAGGTAGATATTCCAAAGGCATTAAAAAAATAATAATAATGGTTACGGCAGACTTTCATTATTTTTCCAAACCTGACTTACTGCCTGGTCTGAAGGCAGACCAAAATTAGTAATTTTTTAAAAAGTTACTATCAATACCGAGATATAAAACTAGGTAACAATATATATCATGTTTATCATCTTAATGAGAGGGGAAATAAGCTAGACTTACTCAAATAGACAAGGCCTGACACGCTTCTTCTCGGGTTACTAAAGAAATTCGTAAACAGCACTAAAAAACAAACTCAAGAAAGCCATCTTTTAATCTAGATCATCCTCTCGTACACTCTGAGAAGAATAATGTCAAGAGGTAAAATTAATTCCAAGGGGTGATAAACCCCACCCCCACGGCCCGCCCCCAAGGTAACACAGGACACCCAAACTCTTTCTCCTTTGACAGAACACGGGAGGGAGAGGCAGCCGTCATAAAAGCAAGCAGGAAAAGACAACTGAAATTTTCAAATTCTCAAATGCCGAGTGTGGGCCAGCATTCTTGGGAGTCCTGGACACGCGAGGGTGCCCACGCTGACTGGCCAGCTATTTCTCTAAGCCTCCAGTGGCGCGGAACTCGTGAGGCAGACGGAGTAGGGTAGAAGACATGAGACAGCCAACCTTGGTGGCACGCAGGCAAGAAAGCACATCTGTTTCCGAATCCCCCTGTTCAATCAAGCAAAAGCTGCCTGGGACGGGGAAGGAAGCATGCCTGCTACCTGTCCCAGGCAAAGATCAGTTGCCACTGCAGGAAAAGTAGAAGCAAAGCTGTCTGCTGCCAAAGGAGTGGAAGAAAAATCTTGCTCATGCCCAACCTGGCAAAGTTGGACTGCCAATAGGGGGAGGGGAAGAAACACTGAGAGAGCCTCCTCGCCTCTGAGGACCAGGGCCATGGGGCCGCCTAAGACTGAAAACAGGGCAAGAGAATCCCAAACGCCATCCTGTCCCTTGTACCAGGTCACAAGAATCAGCAGCCTACTGTGAGAGGAGGGGCAGAGCACAGATGGTTAAGCCCTCCGTGCTGCGGGCATATTGCAATCCAGGCTTCCCTCTAGGCACAAGGTAGCCGGCAAGAGCTCATCCATAAAGAAATCTGAAGTCAGTGATGCACTGAAGGTACCTACAATAATCACACACACACACACACACACACCCCACAAAAACAAAACAAACAAACACAAATTCCCTAACTCAAATACTGACCAGGTTGGCTCAGTCCTCCGTACTAATGACCCAACAGAAGAAAAAGCCTGCCTATTTATTTCTAGGCATAAACTGTCACTAAACATCCTACAGGGAACAGGAAGCTCCCCACCCAAGGAGTTATCTGGCCCCAAATGTCAGTAGGGTCAACACTGAGAAACCCTGTATTAAAAATTGATGTATGCCTCCACTATCTGAAATAACATGCGTCTAAATAATATGCCTCCACCATCTGAAATAACATGCTTCTAAGAGTAAAGAAGAAACCGTAATAAAATTTAGGAATTCTTTGTCGTTGAACGGAAATAAATACTACGTACAATAACATGTGGGATGTCTTACGCGTACATACTGGAATGAGGCCCTGGCCAGGTGGCTCAGCTGGTTAGAGCTTCATCCTAATCCAAGGTTGGCATCCCATAATAAATTCATTGATATGCACGATTTCCTCACCACATCTCATTAGTAAATAAAAAATTCATTAAAAGCAAATGCTTAAGATCACATGAAATACATTTTCATAAAAATGTTTTTAAAACGCATCCCAGGGAGTTCTGAACATTTTTGTAAGGGAAAACAAATTTCCTTTAACATGGGTCTGAAAGGGGAACAAAGTCCCATGGACTAGGCTGAATAATCAAGGCACATAAATGCTTATTAGCTCTGCCCTCCGAAGAGCTCGCTCGGGCTCGGATGGCACAAGTCTGAGACCTGCCTGAGCCGCTCGCTGTGACTTCCGTATTTAACCTCTTGGAATTCAGTTTCGTGACCTGTAAAACGATCATTTAATATCCAACTGATAAGAGGCAGAACTGACTAAAATACAGCCTACATAAAAGACACACCAGTTTCTGGACACGGTAAAGTCTCATCCATGGATTTCTCGTCAGAGCGCCCAAAAGGAGAGCTGAATGTTACGAATTCTGCATAATTATATGTAACGCAGAGCATTCAGATGCATTTGTCAGTGCTAGATATTTGCCACAGGAACGCAGGAAGGGCGGTTTCCACTTCACCTTCATGTGTCCTGGGGCCTCTCTGGGGGCAATGTTTGATTCGATATTTTATTAGACACGGGACGCCTCAATGCAAATGCAGAAAGCATGAGTTATTCAACCTGAGACTATCTACTCTGTAACTGCTCTTAAACTGAACTGGAAACAAAGAGCTATTAACAATTAGCTGTAACTCTCTTCTAAAAAATCCCATTGATAGAACTTTATAGAACTGCTTTTATCATTTCATTACCATGTCCAGACTAGCACAGGTGATCATACAAATAAACTCTTACAAATAATCAACTTACGATTCTCCTCTCCCCTGCCCTCCCTGACCTGCCTCACTCAATAGCCCAGGAAACACAGGCACACTGGTGTTAAAACTGCACCAAACTAAAAATACATCCAACTCAAAATAAAATGAATCAAGACTTTAGAAAGAGCCTGGTATAATTTTTCCAGATAAGGTGAATAAAATCTTCAAGTAAAAAACGTAATTAGTGTGGGAACTTATTTTAGCTTCAACCTCTCATGGGGTTGAAACCCCATTATGATCTCATCATGATCAGTTATATTTTTAAACTATAGCAGAATTATCACCTCGGAATAGCTCTCTTTAATGTCAAAATTCCTTTCTTGTGATCATGATACACATATATTTCTACTAAGAGCTAGTATATCTGCACTTCTGTTAAATTACTTAAATTTACTTAAATTCTTTACACTAATCGCATTACTAACGGGAGTTGAAAGTATGTAAAGATTGTGTCACGTAAATTAATAACATAAGTAAAAACAGCTTTGCCGGTATATAAATAATTAATTAGTTGAGAGCCTTCAACATCCACAAGACCTAATTTTTTAGTGCCTTATGCTAGAATAAGCTCACTTGATAATACAAAGTTTGATAGGATAAATTATCAGCAGGGTTATCTTCTAAGAACTGCTTTAAAACCCAACTTCATGTTTTGTTAAATTTTGAAATGTATGTTTCCAGTCAATGTTTAGCACTCATATCACAGAATATATTTCAAATTATGTCAAGAATTCTTTGGCTGTCCCCAAGGACCTGAAGTGAAAGTTCACTTTGTTACAAAGTAAATCCTGACAATGAACAGCACACCCGACCTGGCATCCTCCAGAGACACCTGCACATTCTGACCACCTTGACAAGCCGCATCTTCACAGGCCGGTCCTGCTCTCGTGGCTCCTTTCAGAGCTTGCATTCGGGGGCCACCCTTTTAGTTTCCAGAAGTGCAGAGGGGTGGGGGACTGTGGCTTCCATGTTTTCATGTTGATCAAAAGAAATACACAGTCCCCCCTCAGAGTGAACACCCTCTCATCTACAGAAGGTCAGGCACATCCGCTTCCCAAGCCTCTAATTCATTACCCTTTCCTGCTTCCTTCCAGGGCACCTGCCGACAACCCAATGAACAGTTGACAAAGGCTCCAAGTTCCCCATCTCCCTCACCGCAGGTCACGCATTCTTTTATTTTAACCCTCACCTGGGAGCATGCTTATTGATTGTAGAGGAAGGGGAAGAATGGAGAGGGAGAGGGAGAGAAACATCAGTTGGCTGCATCTTGCACAGGTCCTGACCAGGTACTGAACCAGCAACCCAGGCATGTGCTCTGACGGGTAACTGAGCCCGTGACTTTCAGGTTCACAGGACGATGCTCCAACCAACTGAGCCACACCGGCCAGGGCTAGGTCATGCATTCGTATTGGGGACAGAAACATAATCTTACGCATTTTATGTATAGAGAACAGCTATACATACAGTACATAAATGGAGAAAAAGGGTATCTGTGATATTACAATTTCATGGGTAAGGACAATTTAGGAAAAAAACGTTTAAGATGGCTCTTTCGGGGTGCGATCATGAAAAGGAGGCTGAGAAACCTGCCTTTGATCAGACCTTCCTGACCAGTGCACCACGCGTGGGTTACGACGGGGTTGCTGAGATGCGGACCTTCCGAGCTCTGCAGGGGCAGGCTGGGCCTGCGGTTGCAAGCGGCCTCCTTCGCCGTAGTGGTGCCGCCCCAAATTATCACTTTCCCCATGTGCCGGGACATGGGAAAGGTTGGGAAACACTCCCTGGAGAAATGAATCCATCTACTTTCTGGGGACAAAGCAGGCCATCGTTGTAATGAAGGCCCTTCGCTGCAGTCTCCGCCCCCTGCCCCTGCCCCTCCCCCTCTGCAGTCTCCGCCCCCTGCCCCTGCCCCTCCCCCTCTCTGCAGTCTCCGCCCCCTGCCCCTGCGCCTCCCCCTCTCTCCGGAGGACTCCTCTTCTCACCACAGCAAACCAGGGCGCATCCTGTCCTGCCCGGGCTGCTGGCGGTCCCCCGCTCCACGGCCGCAAGGCCGCATCCCTCTGGATCTCATGCACTCCATCTTCCCTTCCCTGCCCCCTCACCAATAAACATACCCACGCCTCTCCCATCATGGAGAAAATTCCTCATTTCGACTTCTAGGTGTCATCCTAATTCCATTCTTTCACAGTCAGCCATCTTACAAGAAACCTAAAAGTGCTACTTCTAAGATGTTCATTGTTTTGTTCTTAATATTTAATAGATATAAAAATATTTATAAAACATATATAAGCTATAAGGAATCATACTCCAAAACCCATGTATCCACCACCCAGTTTTTTAAAAAAAGGAATATGCAAAGCTCTGGAATTGTTTCTTGTGTCAGATGAACTAACAGGAACATTTATTAAACCCTTACTAACAATGGGTTGTTGTAATTGAGGTTAAATTTCTCGGTGAAATGTTGGACAATACAGCTCGAATAATCATGAATCTGTAATATCCGTGCTAGTGAATTCATCAACTAGTATTCACGGATGAGGACTGGAAGCGGTGGGAGGGAAGCGGCCATCATCCCAGGCAGGGAAAAAGTTCGAACTCTGTGTGGCCACAACGTAAGAGTCTGGTTAGAACGATGAAGGGAAAGCTGGACACGAGCCACAGCATACAGAGGGCCTACAGAGCTGGGCAGGAGATGTCAAACTGAATTTGACAGGCAGGAGAAAGCGCTGCTGAGCTTATCATCTTAGGATATGCATTTAATAAAAAGTTTAAGGAAGACCAGTAGGTAGTGACATTTAATTTGCAGTGAAGAGAAAGTGAGTGGGGAGGCTACTTTGTTACTTGAATGATGCCTGGAGTGAGACATGTGCTTCTTATACTGTAAGTGAACAAGTAATTATGTTAAAGGGAAAATCAGCACGCTTGCGTCACTGTCTCCTGAGAGAGGATGAAGGGCCAGGTTGAATCAGATGGGGCCCTGATTTGAAAGGGGGGAGAGGTGATGGGCACAATGGTGCCGCCAGGAAAATTGGGAGGGAGGATCTATAGGGGAGATTTGTTCATGGTCATTCTAATGCTATATAAAAAACTAAATGTGGAGTAGAAATTTTAAACATAACATTAGATTTTGGAGAACTTGCCTCACATAACATATTTTCTTACATATAAATATACAAAAGTAATTTATATTAAATGTGTAGCATATCCTGTAACATGTTTTTTCCCCAGGTAGAATTACCTTTTAAGTTATATTGGCTTTGGCTATATAAACTCCAATTAATAACAGCCAGCCCCAAACCCAGTAGGACTGGATTAAAATTATCTTATTAAACAGAATCCATAAAAATTCCTGTGATCTTAAGTATTGTAATTCCCATTTTATAGATTAGAAAACACTTAGGGCAGATTTAAAGGGATCAGCAGAGGAATGATAGATGTTTTTTCTTTTCTTTTTAATTTTTATTCAATTTATTGGGGGAGAATGATGGATTTTAATGGGCTGAATTGACTCAAGCAATGCATAAGCTGCGCTAACTCTAATTTCTCCACAAAAATCGACAGCAGCAACAAAACAACACAAGACAGCAAATAAGCCCAAAGTATCCAGGACGGAAATGTTGAATTTGCCTCACTACCCTTAAAATCGGGTAAGCCTGACTCTCAAACTAATACTTAGTGATAAGATTAAGAAACAGTTCTTTTCAGAAATGCGCTCTGCATACCGAGAAGAGGACACGCCATTTCCACCGTGCGAGGCAACCTGGGGTTGAAGAAAGAATGAATGGGGAGGTGTGGACAGCCCTCTTTAAATCTGAGCCCTGAGATGCCTACTAGCATCTCAGAGTATGTAAACATTTGATATCATTACGGAATAGTATATCTAATTCTTACCATTAATAACCGGTGTGTACACAACAATCCCAGCCAAATTTGGATCAGATACAGTTGTGTCCAGAATAAGGCCTCCAATGCTGAAATATACAAAATCATATAATTTAGGGAAGAGGAAAAGAAATGTACTGATTTGAAGCTGTTCTTTATATACAAACAACCCTACTTTTAAAGATAAAATATCTAGACATTAAAAAATAAAATGAAAAGTATTCAAAGTAAAAGTCAATGTCCAGCCCTGGCTGGTGTGGCTCAGTGGATTGAGCACCAGCCTGCAAACCAAAAGGTCGCTGGTTCAATTCCCAGTCAGGGCACATGCCTGGGTTGTGGTCCAGGTCCCCAGTTGGGGGTGTGTGACAGGCAACCAATCGATGTTTCTCTCACACATCGATGTTTCTCTCCGTCTCTGTCTCCCTCCCTTCCCCTCTCTCTAAAAATAAATAAAACCTTAGGAAAAAAGTCAATGTCAATCGCAAAATGTTGAAAATAAAACATGGCATAAGCCACAGCCCCACATTTCAGGGCTCTCTGATCTCCAAGATACGTTACTGTAAAAAGGAAACACATACACTTTAAGAGCATTAAAATGTACGTAAGGACATATAAGAAATTATTAACAATGTCTCTCTATAGGGGCTGAGACTGAGAGAAGATGAATGGTCATTATTTATACACTCCTGTACTTACTAAATTTTTAAACCCTGTGCATTATTGCTCTTATAATTTAAAAATAATGTTAAATGAGTATCTTCATATTCGAACTAAACAAGGTAGTAAAGAGACGATTTTTATTGTGCTATAAAACTAGATGTAGTTACGGCATGTCTTATCACTGGTAAATTAAAATAATGAGTTACAGCCATAGAAAGAGGTGATCTTGAAAATAGGGGCCTGGAAAAATAACATACAGATATACACATATATATGAAGCTGTCCATTGGTTAACTTTGGTCTCTGGCCCTACATACTACAAAGCATTGCCAGTCCCAATATTGTTGCCCAAATCTTCTGAGAAAATGCAATTCACATTACAGAAACATGAACTATATGCTGTTACAGAACAGGGTTTATGGTCAAAATATCAGATCAAAGACTCTTACCCCTCCTTGATAGTAAACATTAGGAAATTATTAAATCTTTTTATTTTAATTCTTTAGTATAATAAATGAATAGCTTAATGTGACTTCATTGCAGAGTCCACATTAAAAGATACACTACTGAATCCAAAAATAGTCATCCTTACAAATACTTGAATATTTTAAGCTCGATTTTTAAAATATATTATTTCATAGGAAAATAGTTATGTTTCAAAGAATGAATCTCCCTGCTAAAATGCACAGATCATGGTGTGCACATATAGTGAACACTTGGTAAAAAACATTTTAAAATAATGTTACCCAGGCAATAAAACTTACTAGAGAAACGTTAGAAAATACAAACCAAAAAAGGAAACACGACAATAGTTACATCATTCATTGAAAGTCATACTGTAAGCACGTTAGTCATAGCCTCCTAGACATTTTTAAACACGGATATTTTTAAAAAAATAAAAACTCCCATGTTCACGGAATGAAAGATGTAGTAAAGATTTAAAAAATAAAAAAGGCACAATGAAAACAAAACAAAATAAAAACTCAAATTGTAAAAGTATTTTTCTTCACTCTTATTAAATATTTTTAGCAAAGAAATGGCATTATTTTAAAAGTGAAAGTACCACAAAACTTATAAAGCAGTCTCTGGTCCTACCCCCAGACCCTGCTCTCCACTAGCAATTCTTGTCAACCTCGTTATGTGTTTCTTCTAGTATTTAATTCTCTGTTTCTAAATAAAATGTTTCCCTACTGTTTCTTTTATTTTTTTTTGCTTTGTTCTGAAATCTTTATTCTATTTTTTAAACTTTTAATTAAATCAGTATTGTATTTTTATTCCATTACCATTTAGTCCCCTTACACCCCCTCCCCCCAGCAATCACCACACTGTTGTCCCTGAGTCCTTTTTCCTTTTGCTCAGTCCCTCCACCCCCTGACCTCCCCCCTCTCTAGCTGTCATCCTGCTCTCCCTCTACGAGTCTGTTTTGCTTGTTAGTTTAGCTTGTACATTAGACTCCACAGGAGAGTGAGATCATATGGTATTTGTCCTTCTCCAACTGTCTTGTTTCACTTAGCATTATGTTCTCCAGGTCCATCCACACTGTTGCAAACAGTAAAAGTTTCTTCTTTTTTATGTCCGAGTAGAATTCCACTGTGCAAATGTCCCACGGTTGTTTTATCCACTCATCTACTGAGGGATACTTGGGCTGCTTTCATATCTTGGCAATTGTAAATAACGCTGCAATGAACATAGGTTCTTTCAAATTAGTGCTTAGTGTTTAGGTTTTTTCCAATTAGTGTTTTGTGTTCCTTCAGATATATTCTCAGAAGTGGGATTGCTGGATCAAAGGACAGATCCATTTTTAATCTTTTGAGGTCTCTCCACACTGCTTTCCATAGTGGACGCACCAGTCTGCATACCTATAAATATTGACAAAGGGTTCCCCTTTCTCCACATCCTCGCCAACACTTGCTGTTTATTGATTTATTGATGATAGCCATTCTTTCAAGTGTGAGATGGTATTTCATTGTGGTTTTAATTTGCATTTCTCTGATGATTAGTGATGTTGAGGATCTTTTCATATGCCTATTGGCCATCTGTATGTCCTTATGGAGAAGTGTCTATTCAGGTCCTCTGCCCATTTTTTAATCGGGTTGTTTGTTTTTCTGGTGTTGAGTTTTGTAACTACTTTATAAAATTTGGATATTAACGCCTTATCAGATGTATCGACAAATATGTTCTTCTATTCTGTGGGTTGTCTTTTTATTTTGCTGATGATTTATTTTTGCTGTGCAAAGACTTTTTAATTTGATGTAGTCCCATTTGTTTATTTTTTCTTTTGTTTCCCTTGCCTGGGGAGATGTATCCAATAAAACATTTCTACGAGCAATATCCAAGATATTAATGCCTATGTTTTCTTCTAGGATTTTTATGGTCTGGGGTCTAACATTTAAGTCTCACATTGTCCAAGATGTTTCTTAAGCTCTCCCCATTTTTTAAATTCTTTTTTTCATTTTTTGAAAAGATTTTATTTATTCATTTTTAGAGAGACAGGGAGGGAGAGAAAAAGAGAGGATGAGAAACATCAGCGTGTGGTTGCCTCTCGAGTGTCCCCTACTGAAGACCTGGCCCACAACCCAGGCATGTGCCCTGACTGGGAAGCGAAGTGTCACCCCTTTGGTTCTCAGGCCAGCACTCAGTCCCCTGAGCCACACCAGCTGGGGCTAAATTCTTTGCTCTTCTTGCTGCTCTGCCTGCGTGTGTTTTTCTACCTTGTCTTCCAAAATACTGATTCAATCCTCTGCTTCATCTAACCTCCTGTTTATGCCTTCCAGTTCGTTACGTATCTCGGATATTGCATTCTTTCTTTCTGACTGGTCCTGTTTTTATGGTTTCTACATCTTTTTTCATGTTGTTGAGTATCCTTACAATCATTATTCTAAACTCTCTGATAAATTGCTTGCCTCCATTTCATCGAGCTCTTCTGGAGAATTCGCTAGTTCATTTGGAGTCTGTTTCTCTGTCTTCCCATTTTGGCCGATTCTTTGTATTTTCCATCTCAGACATTAAACTACTCAGTCAGTGAACCGCTCTGTTGTTAATCCAATCAAGCTGTGATCAGCAGTCTGGCTTCAACACTGCAGGGTGCTTCTCACCCTATCTCCTCGCTTTAGTCCCTTCAAATTCTTTCTCTCCCTATCCTGACAACCTAGTCACCAGCTTTGGTGAAATATTTAGGGTTCCCTTTATTACGACAACAGGATCATAATTCACAACCGAGCCACACAGCATATGATTAGATTTCCTCACTTGTCCTTTTTGCGTTGTCTCATATGATTCTTCTTTTCTTTCTTTTAGCTACTTAGTACTAATTCCGCCTCAGATTTGCAGCAGAGTGAATGAAATGCCTGTGACCAGAAACTTCTCGGGCAGGTAATCAATCAATTCCACTTTTTTTCTCTTAGAGACATCCCTCGTTAAGCCCCCTGCTCTGCTGCGCACCTGGCCAGTTGCTCGCTCCACCTGGTGCGCAGCTGTCATCCCTCCCTCCCTCCAGTCTCCCTGCCCTGAGTCTTAGTCTAGGCACAGCGACCGGTCCCAGCATTTCACAGGACCCTGCTGCCAGAATCCTCCAGGAAAAAAAAAAGTCTACATTACAGAAAAATGAGCCATATGCCATCCTCATTCCTATGGCGTCTGATTTCCTCATCATGATAAAACTGTCTTCTATCAGCTTTTATATGAAAGGGTATACGGGAAGCAAATATTTTGAAATCCTGTATTTCTGAAAACTTCCTGAGTCTGTCCTTACATTTGGTTGATACTGCAACCATATTTTATGTTCAAAATAATTGTCCCTCAGAATTTTGAAGGAATCACTTCTGGTGTTGCTATTGGACATCATTCTGATTCCCAGTACTTTACGTTCTGGAAGTTTGGGGGATTTACAATAATGTGCTCTGATTTGGGGTCTGTCCTGGTCCAATTCATTGTGCTGGGTCCTCAGCGGGCCCTTTCAATCTGGAAGCCCATGACCTTCAGTTCCGGGGAATTTTCTTCTGTTATTTCTTTGATAATTTCCTCTCTGCCTTGTTTGCCTCCAGCTGTCTGCCTCTTTGCTCTCTGTTCTACTCTCCAGGATGGTTCCCTCAACCCCACTTCTAACTGTCCTACTGGATTTTTGTTTCTGCTACTTGAATATTCTTAAATTCCAAGAGCTTTTCCTGTTTTTTCAGCCCTTATTAAAGCCTTCTGCTCTTACAGAACTGTGGATGTCAAAACTTCTTTTATTTCTCTGATGACACTGGAAATAGTTTTTTGAGGTTTTTCAACTACCCCTGGACTTTCTTGGAGTGCCTTTTCTTTTTTGTCTCCGCCTTTCACGTTAGACGCCTCAATCAAATGTCCGGAGATCTGTTACAGTCTATGCCTCCGTCAGGGGCACTGCAAAACACACTGGGAGCCCTCTGTGCACCTGCGCAGAGCTGGTCGGCAGGTGGGCCTCCCCAAACAAGGGTCAGATGCGAATGCAGCTCTTTCACTAAAGGACGCCCGAGGGTCAGTACATGCAGGTTTTTCTGTGGCACTGAAGACTTTCCCCAAAGACATTATCTAATATTTCTCCTGGGGATATAAACCTGACTGCCAGCCATATACACTTAACTCGTGCAGGTGTTTCTGAACTTAGAGCCTCTCTGATTCAGTCTCTCCAGAGTAATTCTGCTAAGGTGGGAGGGGCAGTTACCTGGGTGGTCAAACTAGAGAAAAGGCTTTGAGAGTCTAATTGCTTCTTACCTACACTTTCAACCAACCTTCACTTCTGCTTTCAGAAAAACTTAAGGCCTCTCACCCCTCCACCTTTTGGGTTTCTGCGGCTCGGCTCAGACAGTGCGCTTCCCAGGGGTGCACCCTGCCCCCAGGCACGTGGGTTTTAGCTTTTCTCACTCTGCTGACAACCAGCTACCGGATCGCTATCTTAGGAATTTCTCGTCTGCTTATGTGGCTTTATAGCTTTTTATCCTTTTACTGTCACTTTAGTAGTTTCAGGAGGGAAGATGAACACCTGTCAATCCACCATGTTTAACAGGAAATTCATACTCACTTCTACCTTACTCTCTTCACCAAATGTATAATGAACACCTTTCCACACCTATAGAAATATGACAGCGTTAAGTTTTAACGGCTCACTGATATTCCATCCTGTGGCTGTGCCACA
This sequence comes from Glossophaga mutica, assembly GCA_039655065.1. Lineage (NCBI taxonomy): Eukaryota > Metazoa > Chordata > Mammalia > Chiroptera > Phyllostomidae > Glossophaga > Glossophaga mutica. The sequence goes on along the minus strand of CM077304.1, from coordinate 13,465,747 downwards.
CTTTATTTGATCAATACCTGGTTGCTAGGCCTCTCGGGTGTTCTCTTTTATTAAATATTCCCCTGTGATTAGGGTCCTTGTATGTAAATCTGTTGTGTGTACCCTTAGTTATATCCTAAGTCCTGTCAAGCCCTGTCAGAGTGGAAGTTGTCAAATGGTATGCACATTTCTCAGGCCTTCTGATAGCTATCTGAGCAGTTTACTATGAAACACAAGTGATGTCCTCGTCAGGCTAAAACACACACACGCACACACACACACCAAGACAAACACCACTAAATTTCACTCAACGATCGGTTCAAGATTTGGTTGGAAAGAAGTGTGAAACTGGTAGCCAAATGAGGTTCTGTACATCTACTGACTTCAGTAATTCCTATCACTTACATCCATCATTACGTGGGATAAGAAAAACTGGATACACAACATAATCGATCCATAATATAATTGATTCATGAAATGGAATTGTTTTAATATACACATAGATGCATGCACATGGCCCGCAAACACACACACACACACACACGCACACACACTTTGATACTAACCTGCTCACAACCATGGCAGTTATGACCGGCTCCCAGCCCGAGTGCAGAACGGTCCTTGTGGCTGGATGTTTGGCCGCTACTACAATCCAGATAGGAGTGAGAGCCAAGAAAAAGACACCAACTAATGGAGAAACGTAGTAATAGGTCTCTGAAATGAAAAAAGAGAGAGTATTTCAATTTCTGTTCTAACTGTGTAGCAAATGTAAATCTTAAAAATTTACCAGAAGATATATTATCAAACATATTCACATGCTATTTATTTTTAAAACTTTCAAACAAATTTAAACTATAGATAAGGCAGCAATTTTAATGTAACTGTGAACTACTACATTGATTCAACAAACATTGATTGAAATAGCTAGGCAACCTAGATGGGAATAGCAATAATAATAACAACAAGAACAATGGTAAAAAAGCTAACATTTATTTCACTCCTACTATTTACCAAACACTATGCTAAATGCTTCATATTCGTCAACTCATTTAACTGTCCTCACAAGTATGAGATACACACTGTCGTTTCTACTTAATGAAGAAGGTGGGCTTAGTAGTTTACAGGGTCGAAAACTGGCAAAGAGGAAGCTATCAAAGAAAGAGCTCGAGAACTGAATATCCAGCCATAGTATGAACTCCACAAGACTAAGCCAAGAATAACTGGGGACTTGTAAACTGAAAAATTCTCAGAGTTTAACAAAGGGCTAAAAGTCATTCAAGACCTAACCCCCTAGAGAGAAGAGGAGGCTTTGAACACTGAGCGCATTCGGCAGACCCACGAGTAGGAAGGTCTGAGTAGGAAAGCCCGCTCTCACGCGAGGTCTGCGGTGGACCTGCCCCGGTCAAACTGGAACCAAGCCTTGTGAGGCTCAAGCTAATCCACAAATAACAACCTACAGGAGTAAAGGCCAATACTTTGTAAAGAAAAAAAAAAAATCGAGAACTTAACAATATTACATTCACAATGTCAAGCATCTAACCAAGATTATTTTTAAGAATTTGGGATAATATTTGGTAGCATTTACAAACTGCTTCAAATACCCTGAGACATTCTACTTATGTTAGACATTTCACCTGTATCACAAAAATACCCAAGTACTTAAAATATGTATAAAGCTAACAAATTAAATGAACAAATGTAGTGAGTCTTAAGTTTTCATAAATATTCATATAATATATACAAATTTGGTAAGGTTTCTACTTAAAAATCACAAGAATAAATCAATTACTTAATTATAAATTTAAAAATGGGATTAGCCCTGGCTAGTGTGGCTCAGTGGATTGAGCACCAGCCTGTGAGCTGGAAGGTCGCTGGTTCAATTCCCAGTCAGGGCAACATGCCTGGGTTTTGGGCCAGGTCCCCAGCTTGGGGCATGCAAGAGGCAACCAATTAATGTTTCCCTCTCTTTTCCCCCCTCTCATCCTCTCTCTGAAAATAAATAAAATCTAAAATAAATAAATAAAAATGGAATTGAAAGACTGACATGTTACTCCATTGGCTAAGTACAAGTATACAAAAAAATATGTACTGCCTCATTAACAATAAACCATTAACACCATGAGTTGAATTCTCAAGTATTTTTGTACTTAATTCTAAATCTCCCTTGGATTAGCAATTGCCTGTGTCTTCTTGAAAAAATTACATTGTTCCAGGACATTTTGGTAATATCATTTTAACTGACCATGGTTTTATTATTATCAAAGATTTCAGCCAGGGCATTCTGGATTCTTCTCAATGACTCTTAATACTTATTTTGTGTAGAGGAGACTTCATAACTTAAAGACATATGATCTCCTAGTCCTTGTAGCGTTCAGCCTTAGCTTTAAGTTCAATATTACTATATTTTTCTGACATTTCACTCTGGCTGCTGTGACTTAGTGGATTGAGTGCCAGACTGCAAACCAAGGGGTTACTGGTTCGATTCCAAGTCAGGGCACATGCCAGGGTTGCGGGCCAGGTCCCCACAGTAGGGGACACTTGGGGGATAACTACACATTGATATTTCTGTCCCTCTCTTTCTCCCTCTCTTCCCCTCTCTAAAAATAAATGAATGAAATCTTTGAAAAATAAATTTTTCTGACATCTCACAGAATTTTTCAACCGTATTCTTACTCCTATCCCTAATTGTAGTAATTTACATTTCTTCATCTTCCTAACATATTTACAGATCTCACATATGACTAAAGATGTTTGAAACATAAAAATTCCAATTTTTTAACATGTAGAAATAATTACTATAGATATTAAATTAATATTCAAACAAGCTTTATTCTCATGGCTTTATCTGATTTGCTATCACACCTTCAAATAATTATACTAATAGAATTCATTTAACTATTTTCTTCCATTTAAAGGGCTTTAATGCTACATATAGTATCATTCTCTCTATGATCTTTTTTAAAAAATAAAAAGACCTTTATTGAATAGATTCTAGTTCTCCTTTTTAAACCCTTGGACAAGGATAAACAACATCCTAATTAGGAAGCATCCTTACCTCCTAAAACAACTAAGGTTGCCAACAATCTCTTTAGACATTAAACAGAAAACTAAAAGCATTAAGATCCATTAAACACAAATGAAAAGAATGATTCTGCTAGGTCAGATCATCTTAGAATTTCATTTTCAGGTCACAAGAGGAGCACCATGCCAGGCTTTTAAGTTATTCTCAACATCAAATCTCTGGAAGGTCGTCTGAAGTTGAAAAAAAACCACCTACCATCTCTACCCAAGAATCACTGCTCTGAATTTTCAAAGAACAAATTTCTCAGGAATGAAACTAAAAATAATAAGTGTACACTTCCTCAAAAACTGAAACAGAGTTGTTAAACACTAAAAAAAAAGTGGGAAAACCATGATAAAAATAAAAGTATCTCAAATGATTTACTGTAAATGGGTTCTATTTCAATTTCCTAACAAAGCCAACATACCCATTCCCACCAAACTAGACCGTATGTATAACTGTACAGAACTCTCCTTCCTTTTCCCTGGGTAACTTCTAATCCAGTTCTGATACCTAGGAAAAAATTACAAATATTGAAAAAGGGAAGCGCTAAAACAGTCCTCTTTTGAGGATGTCATTCTATAGATGTCATAAAGTTGAAGAATTACTTTTAGAAAATCACTCATGCACACACAGACAACAGTGTGGCGATGACCAGAGGGAAAGGGGGGTGGAGGGAGGTAGAAGAGGGTGAAGAGGGGACAAATGGTGATGGAAGGAGACTTGACTTGGGGTGCTGAACACACAACGCAGTATACAGGTGATGTATTATAGATCTGTACCCCTGAAACCTATATAATTTTATTAATCTAGGTCACTCCGATAAATTCAATTTTAAAAAGAAAACCACTAATGACACAATCAGCAATGGAAAAGGGTCGATTAACAGCCAACCTTTACCCAATTCTAGAGATTTCCCTACGATGCTTTCTCCTGCCTCTTTAATCCACCACCAATGGATTTCATGTATATTCCTTATGTTTTCTCCTTTGATTCTAATGCATAAAAGGAACTCAAAACTGCCACTCTCCAGAACATTTGCTCAATCCTTTAAAATTTTGCTTCTGGGCAGGTTCTCAAAAACTTGGCTTAAATAAACTCTTAAAAAACTTTTTAAAAAAGCTAGCCATAAATTTCTGCATTTAACATGAAAACCTAAAAGAATGTCTTCCTTCTCAATGAAACATTGAAATGACCCTAATCAAAACAACATTTTATATTAATTCCCAGGTATGTAAAAGGGTACTGTGGTAAGCTGAATAACGGCCCTCAAAGACATGCACATCCTAAGCCCCCAAATCTGAATGTTACCTTATACAGCGAACCCTTTCAAAGTCAAGGATTCTGCAATGGGGAGGTTATCTTGAATCATTACGGTGAACCCCAAATGTAATCACAGGTGTGCTAATAGGTACGAAGTAGAAGGAGATCTGACTACAGAAGAGAAACCAATGTGACCACCGAAGTCGGGACTGAGTAATAACGTGGCTGCAAACCCAGGGATGCTGGCAGCCCCCGGAAGACGGAAGAGGCAGAGAATGGGTTTTCCCCTGGAACCTCTGGAAGGAACCAACCCTGCTGACACTTTGATTTTAGCCGTGTGTCCAAAGCCTATCATTTTGGGCTGTGGCCTCCAGACACAAGGTTTGTGATCATCTGTTACAAGAGCAAGAGGAAACAACTACAGATGGAGAAGAAAAACTTAGTGGGATTTTAAGCTGAATTAATGCCTGTGTGCCTTAGTACTGATTCCATGATGCACATCAACTACAGACAAGTTGGGATTAATACAGCTCCAGTAGTTCAATTGCTATGATCCGTTTAACCACCGAACATAACCGCCATCTTTTTGATTCACAGCTTTCACCTTTTATTAGACTGTTGGTGGCATTTTACAGCTACTGCTATGAAACTGCATCAATAGCATTTATGATTCCCACCCTAAATTCTTCCGACATATGGAACGGCTGTGTGTGACATCTTTGTATGTTAGCTGTTTCTGTGGAAACAACAAAGCAATGGGAATTGGAAGTTGTAAACGATTTTTTAAATGCCCTTTATGACAACCATCAGGATTTCCTCACTAAACTGACTTCTAGGAATCACGCTAAACTAAGATGGTGCAGTACTGAAAAATGTTGAAGAGTGACATGCATGATAAATTTAGATTCTACTCACATCACCACATCAAGGCGGTGACATTCTAGAGTGTCCTATGAATAACCAGGTGGCATCCCTGTTAGTGTCCCTAGGACTGAAGTAACAACCCGAGGCTGGCTGTTGCCGCTCTTATAGCTTCAACTAGCCGTGTTTTTAAGGTTTTAAGGTTAACCTTGACGAATGAGAATCAATCAACATTTTGCTTCTCAGAACTTGCTTAAAAAGAGAAAAGCTGGTAATTTTCAAATCAGTTGAGACGATGTACACAGGAGGATTATACAGCCATGCATATAAACAATTGAAAAAGAGTTTTCAAACTCTTAACATTATGCAAGCAAGAAGAAAGGAAAAGACAACAGCTGTGTGCACCTATTTCAGTTACTGGCCCAACTTCAGATTTTTTAAATAGCTTTTAAAAGTTGTTACCTGTTTAGAGATTACCATATGAATGAATAAATGCCTCTGCATTTTCTCTGCAGATCATACCAAAGCGCATCATAGTCCAGAACTTAGATTACTCTCTAAACTTTCTATTTCCTCTTCTATTTGAAATAGATTTTTTTAAGCCATATGTCACCATTTTAATTTTTCCATAGTGATACTAATCTCTAGACACTTTCTGCTAAGGCAAGATACCCTAGCAATATTTCCTTAGTACTAAGTCCTCATCAAAAGGATCATTTTTTGTTATAATCTTTTATGTTACTGGATAGATACCATGATACAATCATTCAGAAGGATATCAATCTTCTATTTCCCACGTATCTACCACTTCCTGAATAACCTCTACTCATATTAATTGGGTAGCATTCAAAAGGAGTCAATCATTTGGTAAAGTGCAATTTATTTAACATCCACTAAGGGGCGCTACAAAAATTAATAAAACAGGTTTATCTTCAAGAAACTTATACCCTCACAAAGGAAAGCGCTACATTTACACAAAAAGCTATAATGACTGCCCAAAGGTAAAAAATGTCTTAAGAGAAGTATCGATAAAGTGCCACGGGAATCCAGAGGAGAAAAGGATCACCTAAGGTTGGGGAACTCTATACTTCTAACACTGAAAAATGATGCTTGTATATAGTTTTCAGGGAGTGGAGGAGAATACATAAGAAAGAAAAGAGAAAAACCACAGGCTTGTATGAGAATCAGTAAATGCGTCCGGCTGGAGGAAATGGCACAAGGAAGAGAAGGGCAGGCTGGACCTTGAGAAGATATGTTTCTGAGAACTCTGTTCATTAAGCAATAAAGACTTACTCAGGATGTCTCCAAAAAATAAAGTCAGTAGAAGTAAACAAAGCTCTTGGGCTTGTTTTGTCTTTTTTTTTTTTTTTTTTTTTTTAAATAAGAACTGGAAAGGTGAGAAGGGGGGAAATATGTATTTACTTCAGATATCAGAAATCAGCAAATTTTATCAGGACTAAAAGAAAGTTCGCATGCCCTGGCTGGTGTGGCTCAATGGATTGAGTGCTGGCCTTTGAGCTGAAAGGTTGCCAGTTCAATTCCCAGTCAGGGCACATGCCTGAATTGTGGGCAGGTCCCTAGCTGGGGGTGCATGAGAGGCAACCGATGGATGTTTCTCTTGCACATTGATGTTTCTCTCCCTCTCATTTCCCTCCCTGCTCCTCTATTTAGAAATAAATAAATTTTTAAATAAATAAATAAATAAAAGGCAGCACATTGAATGAACGTTGAGTGAGTCTTCAAAGTTAACATGTATCAAAGATAACAGGACATGAGAGGAGCTTTTCAAAGTCATTTCTGAATATCTTAAATTCTCAGTGAGACTTTTCTCAACGTCCAGTTCTTTGAGAGCCGCATTACAACACAGGGCCTCCATCTGTAACCAAAGCCTACAGCTGCCATGAAATCCTCGTTTTATCTCTAAAAACTGCTAAGTGTTTAACATAATTCGGGAATTAAACTTTGTTCTAAGAACTAGGCATCTCACCAGGACGAATGGGGCCTTGGAATTTAAAGGTGCCTGCTCCTAACCTTTGTATTCAGAACACCACTAACACAATACTAGGCTTACAACTGCTGATCTTATGAGGCCCCCTAGTGCTCACAATGCAGACTTGAGAAGTTCAAACACACTCTTCAGAAAAACCTTTAACTATTAAATCAGCTGTGGAATCCATCAGCAGCTGTGATTCTGAACCAATTCCACTCTGGGCGTGCACTTCTCAGCCACCAGCTGAGCATCCTATCATTCAACTTGGTTCTGACACTGTATGCGGGAAGACAGCATCAGATTCCACAGGCGACACCTGGCACTGAGGACAGGTTATTAGGACAAAAGATGTTCCCACTGTTCTCACCGCTCAGAAAATTTCAAGGGCTTTGGGAAGCTGTGAGCCAGGAACCTTGAACAAAGACCACATATATATGAGAAATGCATTGTGATCATCTGAATGACCAAATATATATTTCTTATAAATCACATCACCACAGTAGCCTATTAAAAATACGTTTTCAGGGAAATAAGTGATACAGAGGAAATGTAAAAGATCCTGTTTTAATTAATTCATCTTGAATTATTTTGAGCCAACTTTCAGAAGACAAGCCCTGAAAAGTCTAAGCAAAATTTAATAATAAAATTATTTTTCAAAATTATGGTCTCTGATGTTATCATTCCATTTCACTTTATTTCCTGATCCAGTTAAACTACTAATGTATCATCTATAACACTCAAAAAGTGAAAGCTTTAGATGGCAACACATTATGATGAAGTCTTTTATAAGGAGAGTTCAGCACTTGTGTAATTTTAAAAACTAAAATTTGAAAAGCCACCATACATTATTTTCCTCTAAAGTTGACTTATCTTCTGGAATCTTATAATTAAGTCTGTATCATTATAACATTGTTCTATTCCTTATAATAATGTTCTTCAATGGTCTTCTTCTTTTTTTCTTAACCTTTTTACGACCATGGCTTTAACTGAGGAGACACCCTGGTATTCAGCAAGCGGCTAAGAAACACGTTAAAATGGCTGCATGGTCACTTAAGTACCCGCATCTGCAATGAGATATCTCTCTTGTTTATGTGTGTAAGGGCACCCATCCCCAGACCACTAGCTTCCTCCCTTTCCCATGCCACCTCCATCCTCACTGTTCCTGGCCAGACCCACAGAATTTCACCCTCTTCTACTCTCCCCTTCTTCCCTCTTCCTCAAAGGGGGAGAGACTCACCTAATTAGTAAGACTAGGGAAAGGTGCACCAAGCATGGCTAACTCATCCCTTTCTCTTTGGGGATGCAGCCTAGGAATGACAGCCTCCCCTCCCCAACATAGTTTGCAGCCTGTCCTGGGGGGTGGGAGTGAGGACTGCAAGCCGTCCAGCTATGTGCCTGGGAGTGGGTGAATACGCTTCATTAACACAGTAAGAGAACAGCATTTAGTCACATTCTCTAATACCAGCCATAAGCTAATGTTTCAATCCCCGACTTCAGCATCAATTTCTAAACTGTAATGGTTTAGAGGAGAAAAGTATGACCAATTATCACCCAAGAATATACATTAGAGCAGATTATCCTGTTAGTAACTTAACTCTCATTTTCTGTGCTTTTGTTGACGAGGAGAGAAAGGAATTGAGGATTATCCTGCACAGACTTGAATTTATATCATTCCTTATACATTCCACAGCCACAAAAAAACACAAGACCTATGGGAACAAGGTCTGGCATGTGGGCCATTGATTGGTCATTGTCCTTACTTCAAGTGGAAACATACAACCTTCTAAACGAGAAAAATATTCCTCGAACATGTGCATCAAATCTTATTGAATATTGTTGGGAGCTCAGAGGGAGTGAGTCTGAGTAGGTGAGTCTGTGTGTGGGTTCTTTAGGAAGAACTGTTTGGGGATCCAGCAATTTCTTCCACCAATTCAATCCTTGCTGGTTTTTGCAGCCAGAGGTTGTGGGGACTTATCTTTCTGAGCCGGGGAGCCTGGTGTGGGTCTGGGACTCCTCGCTCCCAAGATATCCTTCCTGACTTTTCAGCCAGGGGGTGTTGGATCAGCCTGTTCTGTGTCTGTGGCCCTTCCACCAGTCTGGAAGGATGTGGTTTCTTTAATTCCATAGTTTGTCAGACTTCCATTCGGCTCAATTTCCGACGTTCTTGAGTGATGGATGTTCTATATTTTAGCTGTAATTTTGATGTGGTGGTGTGAAGAAGTGAGCCATGTCTGCCTACATCGCCATCTTGACCAGAAGTCCCCGAATATCGTTATGCCACTCATTAAATGATTCGGTTAATTTTATATACTATAGGAAGCCTCCCTTGATGTCTCCAAAAGTAGTAGATAATTTCTGCCTTCATTAAGTTAAAATCCTTTTTTTAGTGTGAAAACATTTATCTCTGACTCTTCTTCAAACCAAATGTACTTTAGATTTACTATAAAATATACCATAAATCTGTATAGAATTTGTGAAAATATATAATGATATGTGAATAAATGCTTCTGCTTTGCCATATAAACTATCTTTTTTTTTCTTTGCATTACTGTGGGTTTCTGCTTTAATTTTTAAAAATTTGGCATCTAAAAAAAATGAACCACAACTGTTAGCGCTAAATCAATTCTCACAAATCATAGTCATTTACATCGATAGTAGTCCCAGAGTATAAATCTGTAGTAAAACAATTCACTAGATTCTATAAATACTCTATCACTATCATCGGGAATCACATCTATAAGATGACTCCAATGTCACATAATATTCAGGTGATTTTTTTCTTCTTGTTAATTGCCATGCTGGTTTCTGATTGGGGGAAAATCACTAAGTTTCGAGCGTCACCATAACCTTGTGTCCCAGACAGTAGTACAACGCACATAATCAGAACACTGGGTGGACTCCTTGCTGGCTATACATTTAGAGGAAAGGGCGGAAGTCACAGAACATGACAGACCATGTTCGACCTTCCTACCAGTAGTGGGGAACATACATAACCTGTACGATCCTCAGTTTTCTCACCTGGAATTAGAGATGATAAATCTCACAGAGTTTTAAACTCTATAAGAAGAAAATATATGAGAACCATAATAGATAGAAGGTATGCAACAAATGGCAGTTAATGTCCTAATCAGTCTCAACCACAGTTCTACTTCAGATGAAGGCCGCCGCAGATTCATGGCATTGTTATCATAATATTTATTTAAAAAGACTCAAGAACATATTATATTTAGTTTCGAGTCAACTTACCAAGACAGGAGTATAAACCCTGACTTATCCAAGCTAATATGGCAAGTGTTATAAGGTCACCAAAACTAGCAGCAATGGGTGTAGCAACATTATCAGGATTGATGCCAGTCTTCTTTGAACCAACGATAACACCAACCATTATTATTCCTGGAAGAAAGCAAGCTGTTACTTTTATCTTATAATTTTAAAGACAATCCCCCTAAACACTGACACATACAGGCTGGACAAACAGCATTTCAGATCCAATTAGAGTGGTTAGGCAAGCTGACGACAGCCAACAAGACATTTGACACTAGTGCTCCAGCCGAATGCCTGTCAACAAAACCCCAGTGGGCACTTCTCAAACAAAAGATTTGAGAAGTTCAATGTTGCATTTAGACACCTGAAAACTACTGTGAAATAACATTAATGCTGAAGTTTCAAATTTAGTAACATGTAACGTGTATGTCTTAGATGTAATGTACTGGGGTGTATCAAACCCAAAGATTTTATTTTAACCTTCAAATAAAGCATGAAAATATCAAGTCATATAAATAAGTCATATTTATATGCACTGCAATTGGGAAGAACGCCAATAAAAACAGATTTGTTTAACGTTGTGGTAGCCAGCAATGCTTGCTCCATTTTATTATGGAGAGTAGTAAAATACTAAGAGGAGGGGGATAATTAAATTTTGAACAGGAGGCCAGAAGCTGTCTCCGTAAAAGACAGTCCCTCGATCCACAATTTTCATCTAAGAACCTACAGCTGAAGACTAGAAGATCAAAATGGGACTCTGCACTTACGCTTTTAAATCCCTACTTTCCTTAGTCACAGAAGTGGGAGGAAAATGAAAACATTTACATCTACACCTAAGTGTATACATTTTCTCATGCCAACCCTCATTAAAAGCATGCAGAGGAGAGACAATTTAAGACTAGTTTTACTTGCATGCCAGTCAAAAATCAATATGGAAGCCTAAATATGGCTATAATAAAACAGGACATCATAGCATTTGTAGATTGGAAATGACTCTACATGATTTTTTCTAGCAAACTAGTGGAGTTTGTATTAATAAATATTGAAAAATGATACTCCAACTGAAAATTTCTAACATAGTCGAATTTTTAAAAATTTCTGGCTCTTTGAAATTAGATAGCCAACAATCTGCTATATTAAGCTTATGGTTATGTTTGTATTGCCAGAGAGATACCTAAGAGTTTTCTTTGAAATCTGAAACTTTAAAAAATATCTACAGACACCTGACTGCTGTGGCTCAGTTGGTTGGACACAGGGCCGCAAAGCAAAAGGTTGTCAGTTCGATTCCCGGTCAGGGCACACGCCTGGGTCACAGGCCAGTGGTCAGTTAGGGCACTTGCAAGAGGCAACCCATCGATGTTTCTCGTACATCGATGTTTCTCTCTCTCTTTCTCCCTTCCCCTCCCTCTAAAAATAAGTAAAATCTTTGTCTTAAAAAGTTGAGGAAAAAAAAAAATTTCTGCAGAAAGACTGCTTTTGGAACTCAGGAGTCTAAGAAACCTTGTTGCTGAACTGACAAGCCGGTAAATCCTCAACATGATTTCCCGGAAGCGGCTTCCCAGTTAGGTTAACAGAAACCGATGGCTCTCTGAGCTGTCTGCCTGATCTTGCTTGGGAGCTGTACCAGCGCACAGAAGGCCAGGCGGCAACGCAGAAAGCCTGTTCTGCACTGAGGGTTACATATAAGAAGTGTAAATATTCCTGAAGTAAGATATTTTAAAAGTTTGTACATAACCTTTTGATGTTCTTTATTACAGACATGCATCATTTAAATAAAAACAGGCCTAAGCTGGGGAAATAAAAGACCGTAGGAGCAGACATCTGGAAAATGCACTCACCCTGCAGAAGAGATGCAATGAAGGCCGTGGCTACACTGCTGGAGCACAGAAGTATGGAGTGATCAAGGTAGTACTTGCCCTCCGGAATCCAGCCCAATATAATCGCCGCCACAGCCGCTAGAAAACCGACTACAGTTGCTTGAACCTAAAAAAAAATTTTCATAAAATCCAACAGAATTATTCATTTCAAAAACGCATTTTTCTTAAATCTGCTTATATAAATATGCATATAAGAAGTCAAAAGAAAGTACTGCATATGGTGATTGAGCTGCCTCACCTTTTGGAGAAGCTACTATACAGGGTCCTGCAGAAGTAACGCCTGCTTAGGAGTGGTTGGTAGGGTGATGAAATGGGTATAATAATTTATAGTTTTAATTTGAACATTTCACCTAAAATGTCATCTGGAGTGCTGGAGGGTGATTTGTTATATTACAGAATTACATGCTTATGACATTGTAATAAAAGAATTTGTAATAAAAAGGGGGGGGCGTTACTTGTGCTGGACCCCTGTATTTTTAGTTTTAACATTCCCATGCTTGAGAGCAGTGGGCTCTCAAGACGCACTGATCTGGTGGCAATAGGTATGGAATAGGGTCCAGGAACCTGTTCTTTAACAAGCAGTGACTTTGCTGGTGCAATCCACAGATCATCTGAGAAAAGCACACCACCCACGAAACTGAAATCTGACGCTAGAGGCAGTGTTGGCAAGGGAATGGATTTTGTAATCCAATGGTAAGAGTCTGACTCCTGAATATAGCACTTAATCTTGTGGCAAATTACTCAAATTCATTCACTCAACAACTATTAACTTAGCATCTTTTATGTATCACGCACTATGCTTGGTGTTGGGCTACAACCGTGGTGAAAATAGATTTAGTCCTTGCTCTCAGAGAGCTCTTGGTTGGTGGGAGAAACGGACGTTAAACCTTACATATAATCACAATCACAATTAATGGCATAGAAACTTTAGCTCCTAATCTGAAAAATGACAATGACGACATTGAATTTAAAAGGGTTATTTTGAGATGCAAATGCATTACATTAATACGTAAAATGCTTTCCACAGTGGTGGCATACAGCCATAACAAAAAAAAAAAAAATCCAAAACCCAGCAACTAAGCAAGTAACACTGGCTGGGCACTCTTAGAATCGTATTAGTAGAATGTCAAAACTGAAAGAAACCCTTAAGGTCGCTGGTTCGATTCCTGGTCAGGGCACATGCCTGGGTTGCCGGCCAGGTTCCCAGCAGGGGGCCCATGAGAGGCAACCACACATTGGTGTTTCTCTCCCTCTCTTTCTCTCTCCCTTCCCCTCTCTAAAATTAAATAAATAAAAAAAAATTTTTTAAACTAAGAAGCCCTTAAGGAATCATCTGGTTTACTGATTCTTAACTGTCTTTGTGTCGTGGACTCCTCTGACAATCTGACAAAAATTTGATAGAGAGACAGTATTCTGAGTAGGATTTCTGGGTGTTCACAGGCTTTCCAAAGCTAATCCACGTACGGGAATCCAGGGCTCTGGGTTAAAAAAACAAAAACTAATCCTGTCACACGGTAAATTGACAGAGGAGCCAGAGGAGCCAGGGCTCGTGCGTCCAGAGCGCCTGGATTCCGGCCCCACGATCTTCATCAGCTCCTGGTGATGCACCCACAGGCTCAGAGCGCAGATGCAAGCTGTCAGCATCGCTCTGGCTGTCCCCGCTGTCAAACGAGGCCAGCATTTTCACACTGCTGGGTAAATAATATAACATGTAAAAGCAGTGACATCGATGACTAATGTAAGTTCTAGCACTGTGATTCCAAGGTTTTTCTCGGAAATAACATACAGAGCTAGGGAGCCTGTGGCAGACATGCTGGCGAATACATGCATGTATATGAGTGGAAACGGAAGCACACAGCTGAGACGAGGAAGTCCTAGTCCGTAAACCTGCAAAAGAAATGCCTGATTGCACCCAAGAGAAGAGCTAAGTCTGCATTCAAGGAGTAGCTGCATGAGCGCGGGCCTGCGAACCGAAGGATCGCGGTTCGATTCCCAGTCAGGGCACATGCCTGGGTTGCCAGGCCAGTTCCCGGCAGGGGACATACAAGAGGCAACCGCACATTGATGTTTCTCTCCCTCTCTCCTTCCCTTCCCCTCTGAAGATAAATAAATAAAATCTAAAAGAAAAAAAAAATTTAAAAAAAAAAAAAAGGAGTAGCTGCAGAGGCGAATGGGGGCCAGAGCCCTACCGAGATTGAGTGCAGGGCACAGCCCTCCTGGTCACGTAAGGGTTCTCTAGTGGGAGTGGGAGCTTTGATTCATTTGAAATTTACACACTGGTCAAGGAGGCCAGGCCACCCTGCACAGGTTAAGAACCTGTAAGAGGTCATCTGCTTGGGATCACACTGAATAGTCAGAAAGCACACATTCCAGCTCCTGAGAGCCTGCTCCGTGCTTCCCATCCTTCCCCACCTCTACCTCCTGCAGCCAGTTGGTCAGAGAAGCCATTTTCCCAGCCCATCCCTTACCCTTCCCCATGCTCATCTCGTCCTTCACAGGCTTTAGCAGATACAGCCTCAGACGGAGCACAGCCACCTCCCCAACCTGGCCTTCTTGCCTTCTCCCTTCTGTTCTCTCCACGGGTTCCTGTGCTCCAACCAGGAGCTGCCTCCCTGGCTGGCACCAATGGTCCTATGTGGGCCTCCCTGTTTCTCATGCATTCTCGGTGGAGAGAGACAGACAGACACACAGACTTCGGGATACAGCATTTAGGACCGGTGAGTCCCCAGCCACCTCTGGCTCCCATCCTGACCAACAGTTGCAGGGAGAGAGGAAGACAAGGGAAAGTCTCAGACTAAGAGTGGAAGCAAAAATTAAAAGCTGAGATGGGAATTATTAGAATGATTTGATGGATACAACTCATATTGCTTGGTAAGAGTTTAGGATATTTACAAAATAAAATTAAATTAAAAATAGAATTTCAAAGTTTTATTTAGAGATTAAATTATAGTAGTCTACTGGTTGGTATATATTTTGATTATCATTCCTGCACAGAGTCCTACAGTTTCAAGCTGACAAGGAGCACGGACATCTCTAAGGCAATACTGCAACTTACAAGAAGAAAAGTAAGTCCAGAAAGGTTAAGTAAGTTGACAAAGGTTACATAGCTGGGTAAAGTCGGAGCTGAGAAGATCAGATGCCACATTTTCTTATCTCTAGCCTTTGGACTTTAGTAGTAGTTTCATGGATTTTTTTTTAAAAAGTCTACATTCCAAAATTTCCTCTATTTCCTTGCCTTTGAAATGCAATATAATAAATTACTCTTCTGCAACCATGTTCTCAACATGATGTCCTAGTTGACCTGACATTAAAATAATTAAGCATTCCTGGAGAGTGTGGCTCAGTTGGTTGGAGCGTCATCCCATAAAGTGAAATGTTGCCAGTTTGATTCCCGGTCAGGGCAAATGCCCAGGGTGTGTGGGTTCAATCCCTAGTTGGGGAGTGTATGAGAGGCAACCAATCCATGTTTCTCACATCGATATTTCTCTCTCCCCCTTCCTCTCTCTCTAAAAGCAATGAAAAAATGTCCTCAGGTGAAGATTTAAGAAAAAAAAGTAAGCATTTCCTAAGCTCACACTTGCTGGAATGCTAGAGTTACTTAGGGGGCTGCCTTTCTGTGTCCTGGAGAAGAAAATGGTGGGAAAAGAAGAGGTAGTCACCTGAAATGAGAAAGAACTGTAGACAATGTATATGTAAATCCACATGTACATAATGGACAATTTAATGTGTCCATGGACATTAACATTAGTATTATTGACAATTAAGGAAAACTCAGCTTAATTGAACATCTGACCACAATATATCAAAAAAGAGTTAAGGATTCTCGGGAGCATTTGAGATCTTGCTCTTAGGCATATATCCTCATTTTGACTGAAATAAACTCTTGTAAGAACCCCCAAAAAATAGTAAATAAAAAATCAAAGTTAAAAAAGGGCAAAGTTTAATTAAATAAGAGGATTTGTATAAAGCATCGAAGTAGAAAAATAGTACCTAAGCCATGAAGTGCTAAATATTTATTTGGACAGATATTAACTCAAATTCTGGCTCTATTATACATTAATGGTAAAAAGTATTTTCTATTATTTTGTATGTGACATATTTTTCATATTTAGAAGAACATGATCAGTTTGTAGACAAAGACAACTTTCAAGTCACGGATGTCTATGTACCCTACCCCTTTCTCACAGCACTAAATTATCTATCATCACGGGCCCCCTGAACAATCAATTAAATGGTAGGCTTGGCTAACATGTATTCCATTCCACAGGTGGCACCCAGAGCTGTAAATCCAAGGTCTATAAACAAATATGTGCATTACTTACTTGTTTTAAAGCCAAGTTGCCAATTATTAGATTCCACTTTTCAATGGGTGAATCCATCTTCCCGATATTTACCTGTTAAGGTGGAAATTTTCATATATCACTGAATAATCTATACACTCTCGATTCTGTTAAACAGCTTGTGAAGTCTTAAAGCCAAAGATAATTCTTTAGTAAATCTGATGAACTCACATTGGATTTTAAATATAACTCTGAACTCACTACCAGTCCTGCACCTCACATGCAGGTTGCCTGAGATATTTAACATTTTTTTTTTCTTAATTACTAGCTCACAAGAACTAGTGGACTGCCTGCCTGCCTGCTAATGTTATTTTACAACTAATAGCATAAAGTGCATCCTAACATGTCAAATTGTATGTATTTAGGCCCACTATAAGTACATAATTTTGAGGTGCTAGCATCTAATTCTGCATCAGGAAAGTACTATAATTTGAAGAATTATTGACCAAAACCCCAGACATAAACAAGTAATTCATTTGTACATAGTTTATAATTGAGTCATGACTAACCCTGTTAACAATAAAAAAGTCACTCAGTCCAATGTGAATTTTGGTCACGTATCACACTATTAAAGTTTATACATGTTGCTGCTAAGTGGAAGAATACTCTCCAAAAAAGATTATTGTTCACATATTAAATTGCACTGTAAGCCAAATCATACTTATCAACCACTTAGGATTCAAAAAATGTATATCCAAATCTGACAAGTTTTCTAATGCAGTATTTCGGAAAGCAATGAGCAACCATTATTAAAAATACTATTCTGAGACATTTTAATTCTTCATCATCTGCTCGGTCTTGGAAGATAGGTGAATGGGTAAAGTGGAAAATATAAAAGGGTTATTATTTATGGGTAGTTAACCATGGCCCAACTGGAGTTTAGCGTTCTCTCTTCAGACTATTAGGTTAAGTGCTACATCAACATCTCCAGTATCAATCTAGAAAATAGATTCTGTTTTCTAACCTTACTCTAGAGTGTAGTCTCAAAGTATCCAGCAAATGCAAATACTAAAATTTCTCAGTGTTTGAGAACAATTATTCCTGCTGTCTTAATTTGTGTATTTCTTTCCGAAGCCTGGAAATCTGAATTCTTGATGAAATTTGTGTTCATAGCTCTGCCAGCTTGGATTTTTGCTCAGACAAGTAATAAGGTACGAGCAACGTTCAAAGAGTGAAACTATCTCAGGTTTAGTGTTCAAGGTACGAGACACTGGGATCTACCAGGCATTGTGGAAAGAAACTGAAGAAGACACAAAGAAATGGAAAGGTCTTCCTTGCTCCTGGATTGGGAGAATTAACATTGTTAAAATGTCTATATTACCTAAAGCAATCTATAGATTTAATGCAATCCCTATCAAAGCACTTCAACAAAGGTAATTTTTTAAAAGTGAGTAAGATAGAATCATACAGCAGTAACTGCTTTTAGAAGTAACAAGCAATTATATTCCCACCACCTAGCTTTGTCAAATATTAACATTTGACCATATTTAGCATATCAATAAATTATATAGATGTTTAAAATCATTTTATTGTCCACAGGTATCTGAGGCTCTATTTATATTTCTTCAGTATTTTTTTCCTCTCCATTCTTCATATTGGATCATTTTTATCTTCAAATTCACAAATCCTCTCTTCCGCTATCCCCAATATAATGCATTTGATTCTTTTCCACAGTACCCATTATTCTTAAGATTTCCCATCCATTCACTCATTAAGACATATGTTTGTTTAATTCTTTGAACATTTTTTCCTTTAGTTGTTTGAACATATTTATACTAGTAGCTTTGAAAGATATTGTTAAATCCAACATCTCAGCCCATTTCCAGTCACTTTCCAATGAGCAAAGAGGAATCACACTTTTCCTGACTATAAATCGATCACACCTTTGTGTTTCTTTCCACAGGCAGTGATTTTCTGGTTGAAAACTAGACAGCATAATAATACGCACAACGACTGGAAATGTTGTATGGTTCTGAGGGTTCCTGGCTTTCCCTTGTAACGGGCAGCTGATTTTCACAGACTCATTACTACAGACTCACGGGCCTCCCTCTGCGGGCAGCAGCTCTGCCCAGCTCTTTCAGTTCCCAACTCCTGCTTTCGGCCCAGCCCTCTGGGGGTCTCCTTTGCACCTGGGTGCAGTTTAAAAGCCAACCAAACACTTGGGCAGACTTTCTGCTCAGACTCTGGGGCTCTTCTCTGTGGTTCTCTTGCTGCTGGGATTTCCCCCAAATTTCCACCGGCTCTGTCAGCTCCAAACTCTATTTACCTGATAATTCAAACCAATAAAACTTCAACTTTGTGCCGCTATAGCTATGCATAAGTCACAGAAGGCACTTAGTCAAAAAAGCAAAAACTCACAAATTTTAGCTATTATATTCGTCTTTAAAGTATAGGTTCCTCTCACATTTCTGCCTTTATTTTATTTTATTTATTATTTTATTTTATTTTTATTTTATTTATTTTATATTTTTACTTTTTGACTCCCTTACCTCAAGCTGGTAAGACTGTAGGGTTTTTGCCACGTGAGATCCAGGGATTGGGGAAGTCCCTCAAACAAAAAACCCTAAACTTTGTGAGATCTTTCTTTCTTTTCCTCTCCTGCCAAAAAGCCTTTTGGATTGGGTTCTACCTAGGTGAGCCACCAGTTTTTAAAACATAATGCATGTATAGATCACTGGGAAAAGCTGACACATGGAATGCATGTATATGCAACGATTAACTCTGAAAACCTTGGTGAAACTACAGAACAGCTTTATTCTAAGACAAAAGGTTTGCTGGACACACATTCCCACTGCATGCCTGCTGGCCAAGTGTTCAAATCACTATTCAGTGGCACCAAATGTGACCATTACATAATGAATTTCTGGGACACTAAAAAAAAAAAAAAGGAAATTTAAGCAAAATTTAAATGGTATTACCATTTTATTATTAAAGTTTATAGAAATAATATTTGTAAAATATGGAATGTAAATTTTTACAAAAATTTGTAAAAATTCACAAATTTGCATGTCATCCTTGCACCGAGGGCCATGCTAATCTCTGTATCGTTCCAATTTTAACACATGTGCCACCAAAGCGAGCCCTAGAAATAATTTCCCAACAGTGAGAGCTGCTAGATTGATCCTGCGGCCACCAGGCTTCATGTTTTTAACGCTGTAGAAATGCCCACTTTCAAACGAGAGAACCAAGACCGTCTGCGGCTGGTTTTGCCAATCTGCTGCTGAGAATGGCGAGGTCACCAAATTATTAAGCTTTCTTTCCGCTCATGTGATATTTGACAAGACAAAAACTTACCTCTTTAATGCCTAGGTTTGAAGATTTGGTTGACAGTGATGAAGCAGTGTCATTGAAATCATTTCAGAAACTAAAGCCATGCACATTGCTTGCTGATGACGCATTTCAAATATTTTCAGATGAGCCTAAGCTTGTCGCCCTCACTTGTATTTTTTACATTAATATTTTTAGACGTACTTACTGCTTCGTATGATCACTTGAGAAGAATTTGTCTTTTAAATTTTGAATCTAAAAGTATAACAATGGAGCGATGAGACTGGCTTCCAAGACACCAATTAGTAATACCCTCTGATGGCTTAATTGATTTTTGGCTGACATTCAATGGGCAGATGGCTCATGGAAGTGAACCTGACTGCACATGGTTTTAACCATGCATACACTGAGGTGGGGGAGACTTACTGCAGTGGATAGTCTAGATGCCAAGGTCATTTCCAAGTTCCCTTTGAGGCCAAGTAGTGCCGGGACTAAGATGAAAACTTCTGTTACTTTTTTGAACACCTCCCAGTGCTGTAAGAAAAAAAAAAAAGAACTTTCTGACACTCTTTTAATTTGCCCCTTGATTTTGGACTTCCAAGCTTCTAGAACCATGAGAATAAATGTCTGTTGTTTAAACCACCCACTGCTAGAGATACTTCTAGGGATGTAATAGTTAAAATAAACACCAAAAGTACCACAAAAAGAAATAGAAAATTTGATGAACCCTGTGACTTTTAAAGGAACCCAAGCTGTGCCCTGGCTGGTGTGGCTCAGTAGATTGAGTGCTGGTCTGCGAACCAAAAGGTCACCAGTTTGATTCCCAGTCAGGGCACATGCCTGGGTTGTGGGCCAGGTCCCCAGCTAGGGGCGTGCAAGAGGCAACCAGTTGATGTTTCTCGCACACATCAGTGTTTCTCTCCCTCTCTTTCTCCCTCCCTACCCCTCTCTCTAAAAATAAATAAATAAAATCTTTAAAGAAACTCAAGCTGTAATTAAAAATATTCCCACAAAGAAAACTGCAGGCCCAGATGCATTCATCAGGAAATTATACCAAGTACTTAAGGAAGAAATAATGATAATTACAAAAAACTTAAAAAAGAGTAGGAGGTAAACAGAGAACATTTTCAAATTCATCTAAGAGACTAACACTACCTTAATATGAAATCTGCCAGTGACATTATGGGGACAATTGTAGGCTAATCTTATATATGAATATAAATGCAAGAATTCTAAACAAAATATTAATAATCAGAATTTTATACAAACAATAATAAATCATGACGAGGTTACATTTATCTCAGAAATATAAGGGTGGTTTAGTCAATATAAGTCAACACAGCAAGAAATAAAGTAGGAAATAAATGTAAGAAAAATCATTTGATAAAATTCAACCTCCAGTCATGATTTTACAAAAAGAAACCTTGGCAAACTAAAAAACAATCTTCCTTAATCTGATAAAGAATATTACAAAAATCAACAGCCAACCCCCTGTTCCATGCAAACTATTGAAAGCTTATTCTTTGGGATCTGGAATAAGGCAAGTTTTCCCGCTCTTATCACTTCTTTTTATGGTATAATACTTTGGAAGTCCCAGCCAGTATGGAATGGCAAGGGAAAAAAAGTTAAAATGTATAAGATTTAGAAAGAAATAAAACCATCATTATTCATAGATAATATGATTATGATGAGGGAATTCCAAAGAACTTAAAGAAAAATTGTTAAAATTACTAAATGATTTTAGCAACTTGCTGGATATGAGGTCAACACACCCACTCTAAAGTCCTCAGGCTCAGAGGTACGTACTAAAGTTCACAAAATCACAAAAGGGGCTTTTTCCAGTTATACTTGTACTGTTCTCTCAGATAGCACAGTATCAAGAAATAAGTAAACAATATGCCAGAGGAATGTATTTACATGATGAGCTATGTAAGCATTCTGCCTAACAATCTATGCTGTAACATATTATTCCTATATATACCATTCCATAGCTAAATGTTTAGTGCTTCTTCACAATAACTGATACGTCAAAAAAAAAGTCGACCAAATTAGCTTATTGATTTCAGCAACTGTGATACTACTGTAGGAACTTGAAAAATTATATTTCAAGTGAACAGGTAGGTATGGGCCCCCTTGAATATAGTTTACTCAAAAATTCAATATACTTCTTTTAAAAAAAAGATTTTATTTTATTTATCTACTTTCAGAGAGAGTCAAAAGGAGGCAGAAAGAAAGGAAGAGAAATATCAGTTGGTTACCTGTTACCTCTCTCTCACAAGCCCCCAACTGGGGACCTGACTCATAATGTGCCCGGACTGGAAATCAAATCAGCCACCTTTCAATTTGCAGGCCGGCACTCAATCCACTGAGCCACACCAGCCAGGGCGCAATATACTTTTTAACACAGCTCTCTACATATTCTTTCTCCATCTGATGGTGGAAAAATTAAGTGTCTACTTACATAAGCTTTCCATTTAGATAGCAATGTTAACTGTTGAAAGCATCTTAGAGTCACAAAGGACCTGACATTTCTTTTAGGGAGCAGACAATGGAAGACAAGAGACATTACAGGACAATGCATCTGAGACTTTCCCAGAGCCAGTCTTTCTCTGACTGATGAATAAAAGCTGATAATAACAGAATGACACAGTTTAACAATGTACTGCTTTAGAAAAATAGTTATATAATAGGTAATTTTGTTACTATACTACATTAAGAACTACAAGTCAGTAAGTAGTATATATACAAGGTCTGTCCAGAAAAAGTCCAGCAGTTATTAAATAATGAGAACGGTTTGCGCAACATTGATAAAACTGGGCAGCAAAGGAGAGAGCGGACTGGAATGCACATGTGTGAACAATGACAACTTTACTGTACTAGTCAGTGGGGACGGTAGATGCCATTGAGTGAGCACGTGTACTGTGTGGCTGTCGCATTCAAAATGATTGAGCAAGTAGAATAACAAATTTTCAGCAAATTTTGCAATAAGCTTATACACTCTTCCATGGAAACTATTCGGGAGACTCAGAAGGCCACAGCTATGGGCAACTGGTGATTGGCAGCTTCATCACAACAACGTGCCCATTCAGGTATCACTGTCCCGTGCAGAGTTTTTTGGTGAAACATCAAACACCCAGGTAACTGAGACCCCCTATTGCCTAGATTTGGTGCCCTGCAACTTCTGGCTCTTCTCAAAACTGAAATCATCTTAGAAAGAAAAGAGATTTCAGACCATTGATGAGATTCAGCAAAATATGATGGGACAGCTGATGGCCACTGGGAGAACTGGGTGAGGTCCCAAGGTGCCTACTGTGAAGAGGACTAAAGGTTTCATTGTCTTATACACAACGTTTCTTGTATCTTGTATCTTCTTCAATGAATGTCTCTATTTTTCACAGTACATGGCTGGATACCTTCTAGACAGACCTCATACATTTTAAAAATGGATAAAAGACACAAAAAAAGTAATTCATACATATTAACAGAAAAAAATGAAAAGAGCCAATGAAAAGATGCTAAATGACAATTTAAGAATGTTAATGAAAATGTGATAACATTTTCCTATCAATTGTCAAAAACAAAAAAACAAGACAATCCAATGTTGATAAAGGCATAGAAAAATAAAATTACTTATTGGCACAAACTACTTGAAAGGCAACTGAATAGGACCTATTAAATTTTAAACACATATACCTACCCTAAGGCCTAGCAATTTTTTAAAAAATCTGTTTTATGAAAACAGCATAAGATTATAAAAATATATTTATAAGGATATTTATTAAAGCATCAGCATGGGGAAATGAATAAGTAAATTTTGGTATATACATACAATGAAATGTCAAGCATTCATTTTAAAATGCAGAATATCTTTGTATCTAATTTGAAAAGATGTTCAAGATGTATTATTAAGCAATGAACAGAAGTTGCAGAAAAATATGTATAGCATCTCACTTTTATTTTTGAAAAATAAAAGCTCTGCACAAATGTGCATACATCTGCATCGAAAAGCCTGCCAGTGTGCGCGACAAACTCATAACTATGGTAACCTGCGGAGGGAGAGTCTGGCTTGGATATGAGGAATAGGGAAGCATTTTTGTCTTTTATTTAACACTCTGTATTATTTGAACCCATTTCGGGGTAACTTCACTCTCACAATACTTTATAAAGACATGGTTAGAATGAGACTATTCTCTTAGAACTTCTAATGGAAAACAAACAGAAAAGCACCTACAAAGAGCACATCCTTTACCAGAGCCAGCCTTGGTTCATTTTAACTAAGCAATTAGCTGGAATCTAAAGTAAATGTTTGAGATGAGTAACCTACGTAAGGAACTTTAAATAACGAAAAGAATGAAGTTCCAGGTGAAAACCTACCTGGACTATATCCAAAACCATGCCAGCAGAAACTGTTCCGAAACCAGCTAGCAAAAATGGCACCAGTATCTGCAGCGCCATCACCCCGCTGGACTCCTTTGGGGCCTTGTGGCTTGCTTCCACAATGACGTCTTCCTCGCCCTCAATGGATACATCCTCGGCCTGCAGCATGGCAGAAGTTTCTGAGGTCTCCTCTCCATCGCAGTAGTTGTAGTTGGCGTAGTCGTCGTAGGTTTGGCTGCCGCCCGAGGGCGAGCGCCCACCGTGGCCATGGAAGGTCGGCTCTGCGAAGCAGTGATACTCCCCGTGCTGCTCGGACCTCACGCTGAACGTCTGCGCGGCCGCAGACAGTCCGTCCTGCCAAACGCCGTTTGCTTTCTTGTGCCTGTCGTCCGGGTTTTTCTGGTAAAGCACGGGAACCATACTCAATAAGAAGTGTAAAAACTTATCGGATTGCACTGTATTCAAGGTCAAAGTCCAGTCTACGAAACCTCCTCCGCTACTCGGACCACCGCTGGTTTGATGAGTAACAGATCTTCCTTTGCTATGAGTCATATTGTCATCGCAGAAGACCCCGCACCCCTCGGATGGCAAGCTTCGTGAGCCGCAGTCGGTGCACCGGAGTCACGCGAACGCTGGTTGAAGTCCAGGTGCTGAACTCACACTGTTCAGTGGAAATAACGTCTCCACTAATAAAAGATGTTTAGAAGGTCCCCACAGGGATTGGATCTGGAAAAGAAAAAAACAATTTTTTTAAATCAGATACACCATCTCGATACTTCAGATTTGCACAGTCGAAGACATAAAACACTATGTTCTTAAACCAGCCCTCGGGTGCTGACCCTGCGCTTCACGGGCTTCACACGCAAACCGCGTGGGCCACGCCGGTGCGCCGCACTGCTCTGGACGCAGAAATACAATGCAGAGCGACGTCTGGTGCTCCGTCTGCGTTACGCTCCTCTTATCTTTGCATATTTTATGTAATCAACGCCTATGTAAAGCCTTCAACTGTCCCAGAAGTCCAACACTAAACAAATTTATTAAAGAGATAGCCTCCATTTCTATGGAGGGGTCTCAGAATCACACTGCTACGGCCTTTTTCATCTGTCAGTACACAATAAGGGGTACAGCGTATGATGTATTTTAAGCACATTAAATAATAAACCATGTGATGTTATTTACACATTTTGTTATTCAGTTATGAAGAGACAATACTAATGTCTGCCATAAAAAAATGCTTGTTAAATATCTTGACTATTATACAGTGCATTTATTTCCCATAAATTAGATTGGAGTCATATTTGTAGCTCTGACATACAAAAAATTCATTATAATTAATTTAGGACTATAATCCCTCTGTTATCTAGGAAAAGGAATTACAAATATTCACTTAATCCTGCACTTTGCAAACCAGCCAAAAGAAAGCTGACAACGCACTTATTACTGAATACACTTCTCAAAGTCTGCTTGGACCCACAATTCCAGAGCAGGCCCCTGGCCAGTGCCCAGATTCTCTCTAAAGATTTTGGACTAAGAGACACAGACACATGCATACTGTGATGGGCACTGAAGCTGCAAGGTCACGCCCCACCTGCCCAGGGAGACTGCCTATTTGGACAGATGCTGCCACCGCTGCAAATGCTTTCAAAGCTATCCATCCCAATGGAGCTAAAGGCCTCAGGTGTTTCTCAGGCACCTGGGAAACACCAGGTTTCTCATCTGCAATGAGTTGATAAGGGACAGTCGCCCCACTGCCTGCTGCCCACCCACCAAGCTAGGCTAAGAATTGTTGCTGCTAGAATGCCACTTCTAGTGAAAGTCATTATACTCTGCAATATTTGTGTGCAATGCCTTAGAATATCCATCTCTTCTCCTAAATAGGAAGATCAATACCAGGAATGGCAGAGAAAAGGAAAAGGGGCTAGGCAGGGGACAACTGGGTGTTAAGGTGTGGCTCATCTATGTCATCACTCACTCATTTTCCTTCTTTCCCTCTCTTAATTACAGAGGGCTCTGGATAGCCCTCCTGGGGAGCAACCTTAAGATACAGATTCTAGGACCCCATTCCTACTGACTCAGAATATCTATGTCTGAGGCCTATAAATGTTTCTTTTAAGCTCCCCGAGTGATGTCAGTGGAGACTTCTATGGACCTGCGCTGAGAATCGAATGAGTAGAGTAAGTACCAGATGCCAATTGTGGCCACCTGCAGAGTAAGTCAGCAATCAAAGAAAATCAGGTGAATGGAAACAACACACAGAGTGAAGCAGAGAAGAAGCTAAGCAGTCCCAGAAAGAGAGATAAATAAGGCTAGCAGAGTTGTCTGAAAACCATCCATGCAATTGGAGGCTCAGCTGTAGGTCTGGAACTCAGGAGATTCCCAGCAGCTCAAAATGAGTCAGATTGAGTTTCTATCCCTTCCACCCACACACCTCTTTTTCAAATAGTGAGCACTTCACTGCCTCAAAGATATCTTTACTCAGACAAAATATAAAACAAACCTCGAAGAGACTGAGCTTATAGACAATTCTATTCCACCGAAGGGCAAGTAATGGAGATAAAGGTAGTTTCTTCTTCTTGAAGCAAAATTATCAGGTTGAGCAAAACAGAAATGCAGAGAGATGTAGATAAACCAGAAAGAAGGATGACAGTGTCTGCATCACCGCTCAGTCACCCTAAAATCCAGAAAGCTCGAAATGCATCCTCGGGATGCTTGACCAACAGAAAAATGGAAGGTAGGGAAGGAAAGTCAAAGAGAAATTTCCCAAGACGAGTCATCTCTTTGAGAAGATACACAGGACGTGGCTAAGCACAGAGTCGACGCTGAGCTGGCCAGTGGGGTCCAGAAGCAGAGGCACATCCAGGTCCTCCTTTTGCTCCTGGTATTCTGACTTCCATGTAAGCTATTCCGAAGGCCGAGTGGAGAGACAGATACTCAACCAGGGTCGCTGTGCACAGAGACCACACGGAGCCTTTCTGTACATTTCCAGAGTGCCTCTTGGAAAAAGGAAGATCAAGAGTGGAGCCATGGGCTGTGTTTCAGCCCCACTCCATGCCCTCTGCCATGCACCCTCGCACACTGCAGAACATGCATGATCTTATTACTCAGCGGACTGGGCTGTTGGGTGAAATATGAAACCATGCTTAAAGAATGTAAAACACAAATGGTGGACATGTATTTTTGTTGTTTGCTCAGTCTCTTCCCCCCAGTTTTTTTAGCTAATGGTATCTCCACTTTCTTGTGGTATGAAACCATCCTTCTCCTAAGCCACGAGGTGCTGGTAGTTCTATCAGTCACAGCTCCCTGCCCTCCAGACCCCTTAATGACAGGTGGTTTGAGTGGGATCTGAGTCCTTCCCTGGAATTCACGTATTTGTTGGCTTACTATTTGCTGAGTGCCTGCTAGGTTACACAATGAACAAAGCAGTCCCCATTCCTGCTTCTTATGGGGAGAAAAAACATCAGGTGAGCAAAGGAATGAGATAAGTTGTGAGAAAGGCTGTGAAGGAAGGAGTCAGCAAAGAATGAATCACTTACAGGGCTAAGGAGTGGAAGGCCTCTGGGAGAGTCCTTCCCACTCCCTTTGTGGGTCCTTACTCCCTTCCCTTTGGAATGACGTCATTCTCAAGCAGTCACTAAAAAGGTTCCCTCTGCCACCACCAACACCACCAGCACTTAGTGGAAGCCCACCTACTTTCGAAGAAGATCCACAGAAGGAGAACCAGAGCCAGGCCATGATGACAGGGGCCTCGCAACATAATTAGAACTTCTATTTCATTTATTTAAAGCACACTGCACCCTTGAGCTCCCCAATTACGTGCGCCAATAAAACCTCTTCATTGATTAAGCTAGTCTGAGTGGTGTTTCTGTCCTAACAGTATTTTTTTTAAACAATGCACTTTGGTAGTAGAAATTTTCTTCCATAGGAGTGTGCCATGGACCACTTAAAACTCACGCAGTGATATCCATCAATTATGTCTCAATACACTAGAAGAAATTAAATGTGTACCCACATAATCTAAAAAAATCTTTAAAACTCTTTCTCTAAAAATTAAGTTTGCATTTTAACACCTAAAAAAAAGTAGAAAGGACAAAAATCTCAGACTAAAAGACAGCCTTTCCACCGAACACATTTATTTTTTTTTAAATATTTATTTATCTATTTATCTTTAGAGGGGAAGGGTAGGAGAGAGGGAGAAGGAGAGAAGTATCACTGTATGGTTGCCTCTTATGTGTCCCATGCTGGGAACTGGCCTGCAACCCAGGCATGTGCCCTGACTGGGAATCGAACCGTGATCCTTTGGTTCACAGGCCCGCGCTCAATCCACTGAGCTACACCAGCCAGGGCCGAACACATTTAAATGTACGAAAATCCACGTCCCTAGGAAAGCTCGGTCCCGGGCCAGCACTGGCCACAGAGCTATTGTGTCAGGGGACCGCTGGCTTAAATGGAAATACTACTCCAGTGATGCACTCAATTTAGTTACGAACCCCAAAAAACATTCCCACGAAAGCTCCTTATTTGTAAAAGTTAAGAAAAAGAAGTGTGTGGCCTATGCGGCGAGGTGCTACCGCGGTGTCTTGGAGAACACCCGCCGGATGTGCTACAGACGCGTCCTGCTCCGTGGCAGAGGGTGAATAGCAGCGCGTGAAAAGTCCAGCAGCTGTGAGTTAGCAGGGCCCAATCACGCCAGGTGACTAAGCCCCCGGCGTTACCCGGGAGGTGAATACTCTGTTATCTGCCCACAACAGAGAAAGGTTTTTATGTCATCTATTACCAGTAATTATTGCATTTAGTGAAAAAAAATTCTCAGAGCTTGTTGATCAGGTGGATATTTTACATTTGCATGAATAAAGATAAAACCACAGTCCTACCACACATAGGTACACACACACAATATACCCCAGAAGTCTAATTATGGTCATTATGTATTCTTACTCTTGCCACTCTGCAAGTGTGCATCCTGCTCCTTTAACTTTTTTTTAACATGACTTCTATGTTTTTGTTACTAAAACGTAGATAGTCCCTAAACAGGATGTACTATGTGCTCAGTAAAATTAGCTTGCAGAGAGATCACGCCAAACAAAACTAGGCTGGAACTGATATTATACAAATTATTTTTTTGTTTTGTAAAAAAGAAAATTGGTACGTCCTTTTAACCAATACCCAGTAAGTACCTAACTGTTTGTTGTACAACAGGTTCATAAAGGATCGTGTCTATTTAATTTGCTTTTTGCAGCACCCAAATAGTAGGCTGATGTTATGGCTGCTCCCTTGTCTTCAAGCAGTTCATTTGAAAGATCCAAACCTGTGTAAACTTAAATCCTCATCAGTTTCGCTCAATGATTCACTCCTTCCATTCAAGCGAAAACTACTTTCAAAAGCTTTTCAGATTTTAGTTTCATCATCTGAACTCCTCAGCTTTTCCATTTTTGATCCAAAAGTTCCCTTTTCCTGAAGAATTTACGGCCAAATCACTGGCCGGTACACGTGCCAGACAGCTGTTCAGCAGCTGCCCCTTTGGTTTCCTCGTGTTCGCTGTGACACCGCTCTCTGCCACCCTGCCAGGACCTCACTGCCAAACCCTTCGCCTTTGAGACGTCATCAGAGCCCACGAGGACAGTCAGGACCTGCTGCTGGATCTTCTCCGTGTGAGCTAGCCCTACCGCTATTACTGAAGTCATTTCTCGCCGTTAGCCCTTTGATCTCATCATTCCCATCCACTGAGCTCCCTGCATTGCTTATTTTGGGTTACTAATTATTTCACACTGACCCAATGCCTTCTGCTAGATTACGTGAACCAGGTAAATTATGCCCTCAGCTACGAATCTCTTTTCTTCAGGTTCCCTCCTTCTACACGTTACACCAAATGGTTCCCAACACCCAAGAACTTTCACCTCCTTCAAAAGGTCACAATAAAAGTGTACTGCCTCCAAGAAATCTACCCAAATTAATGTAGGGTTAAGGGTACAGAGAGGAAAGAAAAGTCAGGATAAAATGCTCAAAACATAGTTGGCAATTTTCCTATGACCTACAGTTTAAAAAAAGAAAACTTTTTTTTTTTTAAAACAAAGGTATCCATTTGGTCTCCCTCTGCCAATTCCCACATAGCACAGATGACATTCTATTTTCGGGATATTTAATATATCACTTGACCCACAAAAGTTAAAAATCAACAGGACGATGTAAAAGAAATCTCCTGAATTCTAAATGTACTGTTGCTACTGGGCAGAGGAAAGGGACTCTCCCAGGGTAACACTGCTAAAGAATGAAGGTAAGCCCCTCAGTAACTGTCCCACAAACTTCGTAAGGTGCCAGTCTCAAATGGCCCCAAACACAGCTGAGCTATAGTCATTCACATGACCTATCCTATAATTTTTACCATTGTGCAGCTCATTTAAAAGTGCTTGGAAATTGAAATATAAGAAATGCTAGCTCACAAACACTGTCCTCCCTAATTCAAAGGCCCACCTCCAATTCATCTAAGTGACCAAGAGATAGCCAACCTATCAGAGGCACAGTTCAAAGCCCTGGTGATTAGGATGCTCACAGAATTGGTTGATTTTGGTCGCAAATTAGATGAAAAAATGTAGGCTACAATACATGAAATGAAGGAAGACGCATGGGGAACCAATAGAGATGGGAGGAAAACTGGGACTCAAATCAATGGAGTGGACCAGAAGGAAGAAGAAACAACCACACAGAAAAAAATGAAGGAACAAAAATTCAAAAAAATGAGAAGAGGCTTAGAAACCTCCAGGACATCTTTAAACATCCCAACATCCAAATTATAGGAGTACCAGAAGGGGAAGAAGAAGAGCAACAAGTGGAAAACTTATTGGACCAAATAATAAAGGAGAACTTCCCCAATCTGGCAAAGGAAATAGACTTCCAGGAAGTCCAGGAAGCTCAGAGTCCCAAAGAAGTTGGACCAAGGAGGAAAACGCCAAGGCACATCGTAATTGCATTAGCCAAGATTCAAATGAAGGCGAGAATTCTAGAAGCAGCAAGGGATAAGGGGACAGTCACCTACAAAGGAGTTCCCATCAGACCGTCAGCTGATTTCTCGAAAGAAACCTTACAGGCAAGAAGAGGCTGGAAAGAAGTATTCCAAGTCATGAAAGTCAAGTACCTACATCCAAAATTGCTCTATCCAGCAAAGCTGTCATTTAGAATGCAAGGGCAGATAAAGTGCTTCTCAGATAAGGTCAATTTCAAAGAGTTCATCATCACCAAGCCCTTATTACATGAAATGTTAAAGGGACTTATCTAAGAAAAAGAAGATAAAAAATAGGACAGTGAAAAGACAGCAAACTCACAGCTATTAACAACCACACCTAAAACAAAAGCAAACAGCTAGAACAGGAACAGAACCACAGAAATGGAGATCATATGGAGGGTTAGCAACAGGGGCGTGGGAGGAGCAGAGGGGGGGAAAGGTACAGAGAACAAGTAGCATAGACGGTGGGTAGAAAATAGACAGGGGGAGGGCAAGAATAGTGGGGGAAATATAGAAGCTAAAGAACTTATGACACATGGACATGAACTAAAGGCAGGGAATGTGGGTGGGAGAGGGTGTGCAGGGTGGAGGGGAATGATGGGGGAGAAAAGGGACAACTGTAATAGCATAATCAATAAAATATATTTAAAAAAAAAAGCCCACCTCTGAAGTGGAATGAAACTACCTCCCTTCCCCCCACTGCCCCTTTTTTGGCTGAAATACAGAGTTAGCTTCTTAAAAAATGAACAAACAAACAAACCACCTGGACTTCTTTGGCTTAAACGGAAGCCATCGGATCAAACTGGATTCGAGCACTCACGTACACATTTAGCTGACAGGTAGTGATGTAAAACTCTCTGGTCAAGTTAAGAAAAATGGTAGAAAAAGGAAAGGGCAATGAACTGCCATTCCCGTCACTCGAGGTTGCTGTAAAACTGGTGGTCTGGCTGTTTTCTACCAAACACAAAAGCTTGAGAAGTGTTGGCCATGATTCATTCGGCTGCTGGCATCCCAAAGCTAGTAGATTCCATGAAACAATCACTCATTTCTAAGACTGCCCACTGACACAAAAGACGAATGTCATAAAATGTAGCAATCCTGAAGTGTCTGTATGCCTAAAAGACAGCTAAATATTTGTTTTAAAAAACTTGTCTAGGCCCAGAGATATCATCAGTGGGTTTAATAAACTTTCGGTGTAAGAAATACTCAAAACAGCTCCAATAATTCTTCAAAAGAAAGAAACCAGACGCAGGCATGCTCTGCCTCCTGGGAGCGCGCCCGCGCCTCTCCTCCCCCCCCCCCCCCCCCCCCCAGGGCGTGCATCTCCTAAACTCTAAGGGAGCCCATGAGACTTGCCACTAGGGGCGCAGTGAGCAGCGGCAGCTCGTCCCAGCCTGAGCCCCTGAACCTGTCCCGCAAGCTGTCTTTTCTCTGAATTCCCAGCGAGCTGACAGCAGCCCCGCCCTGGTCCCCTTCTTTCCTGTGACATTTCTGGGGAGCCAAAGCAGCCCCGCCCCGGTCTCGCCTGTTGCTTCTTCTCTTCTAGGCCCTTTCTTGTTTCACTGTCCCAGCTTTAATAAACATTCGCAACCTAATAATCGAAAAAGAAAAAAGAAACCAGACCCAGGGTAACCGATTTTGTTTTCAGAATCACAACCCTCAATGCCACTTTAAAAAAAAAAAAAAGGAATTTTTTAAAGAATGCTTTGTTTGGAAGAAAGATATGACAAAAACAAGCCAATGAATCAACTACATGACAACCGACAGTTAAACCATTTCCACTTGCTGAGACAATGTTGACAGAGTAAACAAGGTGTGTGTCCCAGAACTAAACGTATTGCATAAACAGAGTGCAGTTATTCCACCGAGGGCCGTCAGCTGGATTATATCTAGCCCCTATCAAACCAGTCAACTGAAACATGTGGGAAAAAAATTCATTTAACTAGGTGTTCCCATTAAACTGATAGCAATACGTAGTTTTGTTTTTTGTGTTTGTTTTGTTTTGTTTTTATAATACAGGAAGCAAACAATTGCCAGAAAAATCAGTTACTGCTACTGCTTGAAACAACTTAATGAACTGGTTGCATAGCGAGCAAGTTGAATCAGAGAACTCTGCTTTGAAGTTGAAAAACTGTTTTGAAACAACAAAAAAGTAGACTTCCCCTACTCTGTATTAAACATTGCTTACCTGTATCTTATTTTAAAAACTGCCCAATAGTTAATAACTTGCTTCTGTAATTGACATGTAACTGTCAATCATTAATTTCCTGCAAACTACCACTAAGAACACATCACTTCCTCATGAATCTTTATTTAGAAATTACAATTACAGAAAGCCATGCTACTGACAACTGGTATTTCTACATTTCTTTAATAAAGATTGAGCCACCCTTCTTTTTAAAACTTTAGTAGCAAAGAAATTTACAGTTACACCTGAAACTCAAATCTATGATCAATTTATTCATCTTAACATTACACTCCTAGTTTTATTTTCTTTGGTATTGCTTTTCTAATCCTTTTTTTGAAATCAATATTTCTTGTAGATGTTGTTTTATAAACTGACACAGCACACTTGTGTAAAAGATAGTACATTTCCTCACTGTATTTCTCTGGTACTTATAAATCTGAAATACTTAAATTGAGAAACCAGATAAGTAGAGTTCATCAGCATTTCAAATGAGCAGAAATTATTATTCAGAACTTATACAAAAGTATACTTTCACACTTTCACCCTTAACACATCCTTACACTCCTAGAAAGAATTCGATTTTAAAAATGCAAATCCACTTCTGGGACCTACTTAAAGTATGCACTTGACTCTTTGTATAACTAAACTGAAAATAAAAGCTTCCAGAATTTTAAGGTACAGAAAGGATGCCAATGCATCAAAGTTTTAAAAGTCTTCTTGCGAAAGGGGAAAAGGAAGAAAGGAAGCTGATGCATCAACATCTAAAAGAAAAGACAAAACTTTTTAAGAAAAGTGAGAACAATAATTTGCCACCTGTAAGGCTATCATTTTTCTTCTCCATTTTAAGAGTAAGAGCGTCTCATCAGTTTCAGCTATCCCATTGCAAACACTCACTCAGAGCACGTCTGTTTCTCCACAGCCCTTTCCTCTCCCCAGACCTGCCTGGAGCTGAGGCAGCAGGCCGCACGGAGGAGCAGGCCGCACTCGGGACGGCACCTTCCACCAGGTGATGAAGCGGGGCAGCTTCTACACTGGGGTCTTCCTCAGGCGTTGGCCTAACAGCTTCCCTCGCTGGGACATCTTCACCCAGACAGGTGAAGCCAGATCTTCTACCTTCCCCAAACCGCACTTTCCCTGTGTTCCCCGATACACAGGGCTGCGCAGTCCGTTCCAGTGCACAGACCGGCTACAAGACACTACATGCAGATTAGATAAACTGCAGGTACACAGTGTTAATATTTCTCAATTACCTTGGCATCAGACTGAAACAATGACCTAACTCTCCACCTTTACTCCCTGCAATCAAGTCTCTCTCCTACCCTTTGCTCAGGGCGGTATGCTTTTTTATCCAAATGCCAGTCTTTAAAAAAAAGAAGCGCTTTCTGAAGGGCTCTAAGTGCAGCTGGAAGTTCAAGCTAAACCTACTTTCAAAGCCACCCCAAAACCTACTTAGCTGCCACATAATGGTCTTTGCTCATGAAAGTGCCCTGGCGGCCCCTCCTCCACACCTCATTTGAAACTGCTTCTGATGTCCACTGGCACAGTTTCTCTTTTACTGTTTTTCTTTTCTTTTTTTTTTTTTCACAGAAGCAATGTGTGTTCAATGCAAAAACTAAAAAAAAAAAAAAAAAAAGAGCCAAGGATAAACAAAATTATTCTGGAAACCCACCATCCAGAGATAATCACCGATCACATATTTGTGTGTATACTGGCACTATATTTTATATAGACACACTCACATATGTTTAAATCAAAAATAGGCTCACATCGTCTACTGTCTTGCATCCTTTTTGCATTTCAAAAAAATATCAAATTTTTCACCTCATCGGTACCATCCTAAAAAGTTATTTTGAATGGCTACTTACAATGGACTATTTCTAAAACTCCCAGGAGCCCTCGAATTCCTTCCTTCTTTTCTACTTTTCCATCCCCACACACTCCACTGTGAGCACAACAACACAACTAACAGGCAACAACGGCCTTTCTTCAATCGGCATCACCAAACGCGTTCAGACAGCTAACTACATACGCGCTGCCGCATTCGTTTCTCAGAGCCAGGATTTTCGTGCATGTCCGATGCACCTGTTAGCTGATGGTGACTCAGTACCTGTCTCCGCCCCACTGGCGCTGGGGCAGGGCCACGCTACCACCTTGGGAATGGCGTGTCTGTCTCCCCCACAGTCCACCACCCAGAATTCAAAACAATAACAACTCCAAACGAAGCCTGAGTCATAAACGGTGTTTTTCCCAAAAAAGCGATGACTTCACTGTGTCTTTAAGGATTACAGAACATTAAGTTATGTGAATGTTTTTCTCTCTTTCAATGCTCCCTTCCAAACGCTCAAACACATGTTTCGATTGCCTGGTGCACTGTGTCCCCCAGGACTGAGACAGGACTAGGTTTTGCTCTACTGAGTAGCCCGAGTCTAAATTCAGATTGTAAAGTCTACGCACAGTCAAAATCCCATGCCTGAGTGCGAAGGCAGAGTCCAGTGAGCACCTTTTCAAAAAGAGAATATGAATTACCTGCTCGAAGCCATGCGGTTCACATGGCATCTCCGACCAGTGCTTTCCGCTCTGCAGGAAGCCGATGTTTGCTACACCTTCATCTGATGAGCAAATAAAATGACTTGCACTGAGTGATTTTATAGGGGAATTTCAAATGACACATCCAGCAAATCTTCATGTGCTGATTGAGATGATTTGATTCCAAAAAATTAAACGTCAGGAAGTGTCAACATGCTAATGATACTGATAGTAGTTAACAGCCTGGGCTCCCAAGTCAAACTGCTTTGGCTTCAGTTCTAACTTTCACCAGCTGTGGGATCTATGCCTCTGTATCTCAGTTTCCTCGTGAAAAAATACCTCCTTCATGGAGCTATTGTGAGGATTAAGTGACATAATACATGTAAAGTGCTTAGGACAGTGGATTGCACCTTCAATAAATGGTAGCTAATTAGCATCATCATTATTTTTCATTATTATATATTTTTCATGAAAGATTCAAAACCTAACTTGCCATTTCTTCCACCCTTACTAAGGAATATACTATACTACATAATCACAAAAATTTTATACATTGTGCCCTGGACAGGTGGCTCAGTTGGTTGGAGCATCAGCCCGTACACCACAAGACTGCAGGTTCAATCCCCTGTCAGGGCACATACCTAGGTTGAGGATTTGATTCCTGGTTGGGGCACGAATGGAAGACAACCAATCAATGTTTGTCTCTCACATTCAAGTCTCTCTCTCTCTGTCTCTCTCTCTCTCTCAAATCAGTAAGCATATGGTCCAGGTGATGATGTTTCTTAATTTTAAAAAATATTATACATAGCTGTACTGAACCCATCCATGACTTATCATTTTCAGATCAACTGTTTTGTTCCAGTTTTCTCTAAAAATCAGTTGAGTGCTCACTTCAGCAGCACAAAAACTGAAGTTGGAACGATACAGAGATTAGCACAGCCCCTGCGCAAGAATGACACACACATTCGTGAAGCATTCTATAGTTTTGTCTTTCTGAAAATCAATAAATGCATTCTTTACTAATCTTTGATTGATTAAAATGTTTTTTCTTAATGATAAAGCACTTTTCTAATTAAAAAATCAATCGAAGCCCTGCCTGGTGTGGCTCAGTGGAGTGAGCGCGGGCCTGTGAACCTAAAGGGTTGACCGGTTCGATTCCCAGTCAGGGCACATGCCTGGGTTGCCTGCGGGTCCCCAGTTGTGGGGCGTGTGAGTGACAACCACACATCGATGTTTCTCTCCCTCTCTTTCTCCCTTCCTTCCCCTTTCTCTAAAAATGAGTAAATAAAATTTTAAAAAGTCAATTGAAGTTTAATATTTACATTTGATACAACTTACCCATCTTGCTTATAATTAAATTGCCTGCGTGCAATGAAGTATATACACGCACTAAATGGTACCTGTATATACTGAACAACACAGGTCTTGAGGAAACCACAGCGTTTAAAAAGAAAATGAAAGCTGGAATAGGAAACAGCTCTGATACTGTTGTTAAAGTTAAATACCATATCTGGTGCATCTTTTCATTTTAAAAAGATATGTAAATAACATCTTTACAATGAGCAAATAAAATAGACCACCTTAAACCGTACTATAAGGATTATCGGGAACTGAAGAACTAAGTCCACCCAACCAGACAGGTATGCATTACAAAGGTGGAATTCATCATGAATTCGCCTAGGGTTATTTTGAAACCCTATAATCTAGAAATGCTAGAGTTCAAGAGTTTTCTTTTTTCTACTTAAAGAGTACGAGGAAGTTACTATTAAAATTCTTTATTAATTCTTTGTTATCCAAAAGAGAGAAGAAAGTGGCAGATAGAATGAAGAAAAGAGTTGGCCAGCCTTTGGACTCTGGGGCTACCTACTAATTCGGCTTTCTCGATCATGGGTGCAACAGTTTGCTTTAAGTCTCAGGAGAATACCCTGGATGATGATGAAAGAGATTTATTTCTCCACTGTGTGTTCCTTTGGCTCTATTACTTTGCTATACTGTTTACAATTACCTTACCAGGAATATGAATAGCTTATCCAAATAGCCACTCTCAGCCAAAACAAAGAAACAAACAACCAAACACTGCTTCTTCAAAGAACCAGAATCTAATCCATAAATCCTCCAAAATATATAAAAACTTAAACCCAAAGGAAAGGAGGACAACCACCCATTCTATGGAACACTGACGCCACTTAAAGCAAAAAGAACAGACTCCATTTATATGTACTTGTCTCATATTATCTTTCGGTAAAACCCTAGGAGATAGATGTTCATACACTGCAGTCTAGAAAACTGAGGCTCCGAGAGGTTGAGTAATATGCCCAAGCGACAAAGTTAGTAAAATAAAGACAAAGGATTTGAATTCACGACTCTCTGACCAAACAACTAATAATAAGGAGGACGCTACTGGCGATTCTCTGGGTTGTGATAACCGTACACCAGCGTCAGTGGCCAGGGGCGCCAAGGAATACATAACTGAGGTCCTTCCAGTACTCCCTCCCAACTCCGCTCATGCCCAACGCTGGAATCCAGTAAACTGGATTCAAGTTATTTATTTATTTTTTGACATAGTTGATTGCTCAAGAATGAAAGCAACTCCTTTATGGGTCTCATCCCCAATTCACAGGTAAACTGTCTGCATTATCTTCTATTGATTAATAAATGAGCACATACTACCGAAAGATGCAGAAATGTAACCATATCATAAATGCCTTTTACACAAGTAAGTACCATAAAAGTATAGAAGGAAATGTAGAAGGAAGAGACCAGGTGTATCGTTAGTACCCACACCCCAAATGCTCTGAACTTTATAATACCTTACTGCACTTACATATGAAGGCCACCCTTTACTAGTCTATGAATTTTAGATACAAGTCTGCCTATTCCCCACTTAACATTACTCAACGTGCAGGCGTTCACGAAATACATGTTAAAAGGAACGAACAAAACAATGATGAGCTCAACCTTAAAGAGCAAGTCGGGTTTGGAGAGACAGGGAATAAAAAAGGGGGACGTGTATTCTAACAACGTGTTTGGTGACCAGGCGGGAAACTGCTGGGACAATGAAGACAGGTCTGCGCTAATTCTTGC
Source organism: Glossophaga mutica (assembly GCA_039655065.1). Taxonomy (NCBI): domain Eukaryota; kingdom Metazoa; phylum Chordata; class Mammalia; order Chiroptera; family Phyllostomidae; genus Glossophaga; species Glossophaga mutica. The sequence goes on along the minus strand of CM077304.1, from coordinate 13,426,673 downwards.
AACCAAGCACCAAAACTGGGGAAGATCTGGAATTCCTGAGTGGATGTCTCAGGGATTCATTTTCTAAATTAGGCCAATTGTTTTTAAACATTTCTTTTTAATGCAGGGAAACTGTTTGTTTACACTGACTCTTCTGTGAATGCCGGATATATAAAACAGGTGAAAGCAGTATAGGTTGAAGCATCCTGTTTCTACCCACTCAGTTCCCTCCCACCTTACCTGCCTTGAGAAGACCCAGAAACTCTTCATTGGAGCACAGCTTGAAAACCACTGAGTTAGGAAACAGTCTGGCCCTGGCTGGTGTGGCTTCAGTGGATTGAGTGCCGGCCTGCAAACTAAAAAGTCACTGTTCTGATTCCCAGTCAGGGTACATGCCTGGGTTGTACATCAGGTCCCCAGTAGGGGGTGTGCAAGAGGCAACCACGCATTGATCTCTTCCTCCCTCCCTTCCCCTCTCTCTAAAAATAAATAAATACAATCTTTTAAGAAAAGAAAAAAGTCTGGAAAGGCAGATACCAAAGTGCTCAGAGCACTGGCGTCTGGAGAATTGGGTCGGCCTACCTTGGTAGGGTAAAGAAGGATCTAAAATACAATTTTCACTTTTTAAGTCCTGCATATTTTTATATTATTTGAACTTTTGTTTATCCTAAGCACTTTTTGTTTTTTTTAGTTTAAAAAGAAATAAGAAAACATTGCTCTAAAACAGCATTTTAATAGTTAAGTTTCTTCAAGTGGATTGCCAGCCACATTGTAATGTCACTTCCCTATAGCAGGACATGTTCTTGACTACATTACTTTGCAATGAGAATGAAAATCTTCGAGCATAATATTTTCCCATATCTGGAATTGTTTCCTTAGGGTGAATTTACAAAAGTTAGTTTCAGTTTAAGTTCTATGAGGCACAGCTTAAAATAGGACTCTATAGAACATAAAAATATAAAATTTAATGAGTTTTAAAAGCCATCCTCTATTAGCAAGTTTTGATTCAAGCATTCGTGTTTAAGATACATAAAACCTAATTTACAAAACTAATTAGCAAAGTTTCCACATCTCAAAAATGCATTAAAAAGAAATTTGATTCAGAAATTGAAATCGCTGTACCTTTCATGAATTTTTCATAACTTCTCTTGCCACTTATCAAAACCATACCCTGAAAGAATTTCTCCTTCACAGATGGGTTTCACAATCTAATTCTGTGAAGTCACAGTACTGTGACAGTATAATCATTCTCTGGCAACAAGCTGACATCATTAAATTCTTATTCATAAGTTCTCCAGGGTGTACAGATGTTCTATTTTTACTTCTTTTAAGATCAAAATCTAGTTTCTGTTGCCTCTCCATTAATCTCATATAAGTGATACATTTTAATCTAATTCCCTTTGTCCCCAGCCATCTTTATAGAACCAATTTCGGGTGATGGCTCAGAGAATACCTTTCTGTTCAAACAAAATATAAGTGACAGCTGGACTGCCTCCTCCCATGACCAATCTCTCAGTGCTCTGTACTCCTAAAGAGGAGACACTCCAAAATCAGTTTGATGTTTGCCCTGGCTGGTGTGACTCAGTGGATTGAGCACCAGCCTGCGAACCAAAAGACTGCCCGTTCGATTCCCAGTCAGGGAATATCTCTGGGTTGCAGGCTGGGTCCCCAGTAGGGAGTGCACAAGAGGCAACCACACATTGATGTTTCTCTCCCTCTCCCCTTCTGTTCTCTCTAAAAATAAAATCTTTTTTAAAAAGTTTGACGTTCTTTTTCTTATCTTTACCACTGTCTTAACGTAAGAGTACTTTTTGTTTAATTTTTAAATAATTGAATGTGGCTCTATCACATGATTTCAACTAAAAGGAAAAAATTCCTAATAAAACCTTTTTCTTTTTTCAAAAGCAACATCAAGGTCATGTCGCTGCCATGCAACAGGTCTCCAATTAAGGGTATTTGTACTCCATCAACAAAGATTTGCTTAGTCTCTGCTCGGTGCCAGCCACTTTGCTAAAGACCAGATGTTCAGCGCGAACAACACAGGGGAAAGGTCTGCTTCTCGTAGATCTTTCCGTTCAAAGACACTTAGGCAAACAAGGAATCTTTATAAAATGGAAGGGTTCAGTACAAAAAAAAGAGTGGAATGACTCTTTATAAAGAGAGATTGGAACCAATTTTGGAATACCTGTAACCCTGGCCCGAGAAATTTGAGGTTGATATTTGAAAAACTAGGCATTCAAAGGAATATGTAGAAAATACGAATCTAACCAGGCCCTGATTTTCAATGCCTTCCCATCTCCTCTAAGATAAATCCAAAGTCTTTAATCAGGCTAATGAAATCCTACATAATCACATAATCATCCCCACCTACCCTGTGGTCACACTAGACTTCAGTTAACTCTGCTGTAGGGATTTCTAACTATATAGCACCCTATCTAACAAACATCTGTATGTGACCCACTCAACCGATTTCACAGTCCACTGGTGGGTGCCTGGTGCCTGCAGCTTGAAAACTGCTACTTTAATCTCACCTATAGGTGGAACCTTCAAAAAAAAAAGTAAGGAAAAACGCTACTTTAGTTTACAACTCTCTCACACTTCTTAGCCTTTCCACATGTTCTTTTTGGCCAGAAACACTCTGGCTCAGCCTCACTCTTCCCTCTTACCTGGCTACCTCATATTCTACTTTACAATCTTAGCGCTGACCCTCTTAGATTAATTACTTCCGCCTCCTCTGTGGTCCCAAAGTACTCCATGCTTTCTCACTTTCACTATGCCTGCTTGGACTTGGACTTGTCTTTCTAGGCTGCAAACTCCATGAAAACAAGTTTGCCCACTGATGAATTCCGAGGGCCTAGCCTAGTGCCTATTACACATTAGATATAACATCTATTAGAGGAGTAAAACAAGAAAACGGACTTGAATAATCTATCTTTAACCATACCATGAAATGATCACCCACTTAAAAACTGTTTAGCTATTTCCAAGGAGAACATGGTCTTACTTTTAATTTTATAAATGGTGATTAAGTTCTTAAGCTAGCCTACAAAACACTACTGCCCACAGCACGGCCGATGATGGACAGCTCCTTTCCCTCTCTGCAAAGACAAGAGCGCTCGGGACTGAAGCGACACCTTCTCTTTCTCTTCACCCCAGCAGTGGTTCCTCCTCCAGTAAAGTGATTTACCTACCGGCTAAAATAGGGATAAAGGTCAGTATTCCAGTAAGCCCCACCCCTGAGCTTTCGCTGGCTTCCTTGGATTTGCTGGCCTTCAGCAGGAGAAAGTTTTCCTTTCTATTCCAACTCCTGTAAGATAAACTCCCTGCGACAGGACTTTCCCTCCCTGCAGGAGGAGACACACCTGTAGTGTTTTAGATGCTGCAGTTTTGAGGGGGGAGTCAAACTGAGAAGCAAGAGAGTACTAAGCTAACTTCTGCAATCCAGCTTCATCAGAAATGACAATGAAACTGTATTTTAATACTTTAATCCTCATCTGGCTTCTTGAATTTGATTTCACTGCGACCAAAATCTAGAGAGAGGGATGTAATTAGCACACTGAAAACCTTCAACGTGAACAATAATAATCCCAGTCTGATTCTGGGTCCTAGAAGAGTAGGCAGGGAGGAGCAAGGCGGAGGAAATGGAATGGGAAGAGAAATGGAATGAAGGACAAGGAGGTTTCTTCCACTTTACCTATTTAGAATTTTTTTCTTGGGCAAAAAATGTCTGAATAAGTTGAATTTGTCTTATACCCTACAACCATTCCTTCTAAATTATTTCTCATTCATGCTTCTCTCTCTCTTTTTAAAGAATTTATTTATTTATTTTAGAGATGGAGGAGAGAGGAGAGGGAGAAAAACATCAATGTGTGGTTGCCTCCCGCACATCCCCCTAGGAACCTGGCCTGCAACCCAGGCATGTGCCCTAGACTGGGAATTGAACCTGGGGCCCCTTGGCTCACAGGCCAGCATTCAATCCACTGAGCCCCACCAGCCAGGGCCGCGCTTCTCTTTTTTCATCTTTCAGACCCCGTATGCTGTCCGAAGATCTCCCTTCTCAACACCCACACACTTAGAAGTAGAGCAAGTTTCACCCAAACCTCCAGCATGTTCCATGATCCCATACCATTCACCTCTCCTAACCCCCCTCAAGTCAAAACTCTCACTTCCTCAGTGCAGTTGATCGGGAAAAAGCCATCTGATTGCATTCACTCACCTTAGATAGACGATCTGACTGACGGTCCTCACTTTTGAACCCTACTGGACAGATTTTGTATTTTATTTTAAAGTTATTGAAATCTAACTACAGTAATTTCAGAGAAAAGATGAGGCGTGCCTAGAAGTCTACCATAAAGGAGGTAGGTCCACTCCAATCCAGGGATCGTGTCCCGGAAGTTATTCCCACTGCCCTCTCCAGGAGGTAGAAAAGGCCAACTGGAGGAAACACTTGTAGCTACAAGATATTTATATATCCCTTCCGTAAGTCAGGAACAATACTAGGTTGGATAGGTTATATTTTTGATATTTGACAATCATTCCACTAGTCAAAACAAAAATAAATACTCAAGTTATATACTGAAATGACTAGCCTCGTCTACTAATGGAGTCACTGAGGCATACATGGGTTAAATGTTTCCATTGTGTTACAATTCGGTAGTTGAGGTGAAGGGCTTAAGAAGTGCAAACTGGTCCTTACAGAATAGTGGAGTATACAGTATAGGGAATATAGTAGCCAAAGAACATATGTATGTGTGGGGACTGCCTGAGGGAGTGGGAGGGGACAGAGTGCAGGGGGGCAAAGGGGGAAAATGGGGACCACTGTGATAGCATAAACAATAAAATACAATTTAAATGTTTAAAAAAGAGTTTATCTGAGCACTGAGACAGTGGTGAGGAGCAAGGTCTCAAATGCTGCTTCACACACGCTTTTAATAAGTTACTTATCCATTACTTCCACTTGGAAATCTTTCATTTTATTTGCTATAACATTTCTAAAATTTGGTAGAACACTTTTGAACAGTCATATTAGAGTAATAAAGAAATGGGCCTGAATTCCTGGTCATTCCAATGGGCAGGCCTTTCAGGGTTTTTTGCAAAGAAGGGCCTGAAGCTAATGCTGAATTTGTGTACACTCAGACACTGACCATGGAATAAGCATAGCGTTCATTCAGGTGGAAGTGGCTCTTAACTTCAGTGCCATCAAAAATACTTATTTGCCACCACATGTAAATGTAATTATAATAAAGACTACACAAACTTAGGAAAATAGGATCTTCCACTTTGTGTGAGAAGCGTGTGAAATTTTAATTAATAGGTGATCATTAATTTTTATTAGTTTGTTTGGCTAGCCACCAAAATAAGTTCTCTGAAATTAAAATGACAACTGGGCTTTTTTCAAAGCAAGCATAGACTATATGAAAATGCCAAATATGTGTGCTCGCTCTCAGCTCTGGTCATGAACACACCTTTTGTAGCTTTTCTCAAAAGAGCAGAAAACAGAAAAGGGCAAGAAGATGCCCAGGAATTGACAGGATATTTATTCTGAAAGACTTAAATGGCACTCATTTAACTTTCCTCAGTAGATGCATCATGTTGCTTAATATTGTGTTGATTGTCTTTATCAGTCAGTGCTAGCCCCCAAACAAACTATGTTTCTTCTATAAATGGACATTATAACTCAAGAATAAAAAGAAACAAGTAGCTCAATTAAAATAAGGGCAAAAGATCTGAATAGACATTTCTCCAAAGAAGTGCACAAATGGACAATAAACACAGGAAATATGCTCAAAATGATTAGTCATCAGGGAAATGCAAATCCATACTACTTCGCACACACACACACACCCCACTAGGAGGGCTAGAATGAAAATTAGCCAACAGACAATAAGTAACAAGTGTCGGTGAGGGTGTGTAGAAACTGGAACCTTCATACACTGATTGGTGGGACTGTAACACGGTACCGCTACGTGGGGAAAGTGGGCAGTTCCTCAAAAGTTAAATAGATACGTATATCTAAGAGAAATGAAAGTACATGCCCACGGAGAAACATCCACAAATGTGCACAATGGCCAAAATGTGGAAACATCCTTAAAGTCTATCACCAGGTGACTGGATTTAAAAACAAACAAACAAAAAAAAGTGATGTAGTGGTACACCAATAAAATGAGGTATTATCCAGCCATAAAAAAGACTAAAGTACTACTAATTCACAACCCAACATAGACGAACCTTGAAAACATTATGCTAAGTCAAAGAAGTCCATCCCCTAAAGCCACATGTTATATGATTACGGTTTTATGAAACTTCCAGAATTGGGAAATACACAGACATGGTAAGTTAGTGGTTGCCAAGGGGTGGGGCAAGGGGGGAATCAGGAGTGACTGCTCCTGGAAACGGGGCTTCATTTTGGGGCGATGACAGTGTTCTGGGTAGTGGCGATTAACTGCAGAACTTTGCGACTACACTAGAAGCTGCCCATTCAGAGAATGACTTTTATAGAATGTGAAGTATATCTCAACACTGTTCAATTACCGAAAGAGATTGCATATATGGGTTATATACATGTAATTAATATAGCTAACACATACGGATATGTAACCTCTTCATGTAAACGAACACTTTGGGTTTTGTTTTTTTTTTTAACCGAGATATATTTCACATATATAAAGAATGAAAGAACACGGTGACTCAGAGCAAATGCCAAGCCCTGAAGCAGTGGATTTAGGGTGTGCACGAGCCTGCCTCGAAACCCCTCCGTCCGTGGTCACCTCCCACCCATCGCTCAGCTGTCTGGCCCACGGTCCTAGCCCGAGACGACACGCCGCGGTGGCCGGGGTCCGCTGCCCTCCCGCCCGAGGGTGGGCAGGCACAGCGGGCCGGACCCCGGCGTTGCGCTGCCCGCCGGCTGGGAGGGGACACTGCGGCTCAGGCGGACCCCGCCGCGCGGCCGCTCCCCGCTCCCCCGGCCCTCCCGCCCCCGGCCCCAGGGTCCCGAGCCGGGGTCCCACCCCACCTCTCTCCGGTATCCCGGATGCCCCCGAACCCAGCGCTGCGGCCACAGACGAGACTCTCCCTCTATCACCACCTGCCACGGAGCGCAGCGGCGGCCGGGGTGGAGAGGGGACCCCGCCTCCTAAGACCCGACCCAGGCACCTGGGGCGGGAACAGATGGAGCCTTCACCTAGTGGCCCCGCGGCGGCGTCCGCGGCTGCCCTGGGTCGGCGCTTCGTCCCTGCTCGCGCGCCTCCTCGCGCCCCGCGGCCCGGCACTGACAGCCCGGAGCCGGCGCCCGCGGCCCGCTCGCTCCCGGCCGGCCGCTCCGCCCCCGCGCGGTGGCCCAGCGCAGGCGCAAGCGCGCCACCGCCCCGGGCTGGGGCGGGGGCGGGGGGTGTCCGGAGGTGGGGGCGGAGTGGAGGGGGAGCCAGGTCTTGGTGATGTGGCCGCAGGGGCGGCGACCTGGAGCGGCGGCGCGCTTTGCCGTTCCGTGAAAGTCGAGGACTGGGGACCGGATGGAGATGAGGCCGGCAGAGAAGGGCTGTGGCTTCTTCTTGGCTGCCCGCTCCATCCCCACCGACCCACGCGCAGCCACATCACCGAGCGCTTCTCGGTCCGAACCCCCGAATCCGTGACTCATGGTTTATGTTCTCAGTCCAAGGTTTAGCTGGGTTCTTTTTTCCATCTCTCAGACTAAAAAGCAAGGTACGCTTTCCGGCAGAGCAGCGCAGACACGGGAAAGAAGGGATGGACCACTACGCGGACAGTATTCCGGGCACATCCCAACATCCTCCCAGTGCGGCAGAGGTGTACAAGCAAAGTGCACGGGCGCTGGGAGGTGGCTGGGGTGCCAGACTTTTCAAGTTGGTCCACACTTGTTTTTAAATCTAGGTAAAAATGAGCCGAAGTTTGCAGCGTAAAACCAGGAACACATTTATTTTATTTAACAGCTATTTATTGAGCACCTTTGTCTATGACTCAGGTAATGGGCTTTGCCCCCGCGGGATATTCCACTGAACAAAACAAAGGCGTCAGTCCTCGGGTATTGATTCTAAGGGAGTGACTGTCATTTTAAAGATTACACAGCTAAAGGCATTCTTTTCCTCCGATTAAAGCTTCCACCAACTTATTTTCACACCAGTGATTTCGTAGCAGCTTTTCAGGGGCTAAAGGATACCAGAGAATACCGTTATCCAGTTTTTCTTTTTTTTTCCTTCTGCATTTCAAGCTGCTTTTTGACCTTCAGTACCAGGCTAAAAAAAAGTGCTTCTGTATATCTCGGCCATCTGCAGCATGTGTTTTTTTGTTTTGTTTTGTTTTGTTTTGTTTTAAGATTTTTATTTATTTATCTGCCCTGGCTGGTGTAGCTCAGTGGATTGAGCGCGGGCCTGTGAACCAGAGGATCGCAGTTCGATTCCCAGTCAGGGCACATGCCTGGGTTGCAGGCCGGTTCCCAGCAGCGGACACACGAGAGGCAACCGTACATTGATATTTCTCTCCCTCTCCCTCTCTCCTACCCTTCCCCTCTAAAGATAAATAAATTAAAATATTTAAAAAAAAATGTCATCAGTCATAAAAAAAAAAGACTTTTATTTATTTATCTTTAGAGGGGAAGGGTAGGAGAGAGAAATATCAATGTACGGTTGCTTCTCGTGTGTCCCCTGCCGGGAACCAGCCTGCAACCCAGGCATGTGCCCTGACTGGGAATCGAACTGCGATCCTCTGGTTCGCAGGCCCGCGCTCAATCCACTGAGCTACACCAGCCAGGGTGTAACACGCGTTTTAAAATCACCCATGCAGTTGTTCCTCACCCCAAAACACAATGAGAAGTGAAAGTGTAATTGTAAAGAATATAGGAAAACAATGTTTTGACTGTATTGCCAGTGGTTGTGTTCTTAATGGTTTTTAATTACATGTCACTCAAAAGTGATTAGCTGCTCTTGAAATTTTGCCAGAAATGAAGTTCCAATCAGACAAGTAAGTGTTCTTCCACTGGGCCTTGCCGTGTTTCAAGATTTCTGCACTAAGTGCGCACAAGAAGAGGCTGCCCTCTCCAAGTTTTGAAAACTGTAGCGCCATTTTTTCCGAAAGGTGATGGTTCCCACTGCCCTAAATTTCATCAGTTAGCACATGGTGGGCAACCTTCTGCTTAGGCAGTGCTATTCATTCTGTATGCGGCAACATAATGTGTGTTTTTTTAGGTATTTTAAGCTTCAAGTTGGAATCCAAATTTAAATTAGATTTCAACCCTGAAAATAGCTCAAGATGGAAGCAGATAAAAAGATATCCCCTTCTGAAAAATCAGGTACTACAGGTAGAGGCAACATTATTTCTTCATCTTCCGCCTGACCACTGGCAACTTAAAATGCAAAGCAAGTGGCTTAGAACTGAGGATATGTATTAATCACTGTTGAGATGTTGGCTGGACAAAAGCCTAGGAGTCACAAGAGTGAGTAACAAAGGGACTGTCCGCTCTACAGGGAAACAAAGAGGAAATGACGTTTAATCTGAGCCTTGAAAAAGAACAAGTGACTGTTAAATCTGAGCCTTGGAAAGGAGTAGGCCAGGCTACAAGAAGGAGAGGTGGGGAATACACTCGGAGAGGCTGAAATTGCAGGTTTGAAGGCCCTTTGGTGGGCAGGTGTTTTTTCTGCCAGTTCAGGCCTGGGTGGGGGCGGGGCATGGGTGGGGAGAGGCCCAGGTGACTGGAGTGAGATGAACAGTTCTGCGGGAGAGGTGGGCAGGTGCCTGGAGGGCAACGCCATGGACTTTGGACTTAATCCTAAAGACAAAAAGAAGCCGCTGAAAAGTTGGAGAGGGTCCATCTGGACATGATCAGATTGGTATTTGTATTGTGGAAGACATTTCTGGCTGCAGTGTGGGGTATGAATAAGAAGGACGAAACAGAGGATGTGTGAAGACCAGTTTGCGGACAACAGAGACTGGGAGAAGAGGGTGGACTGAAGAAACAGATCGGGGTGAACTGTAAGGGCTTGGGCTTTGACTCCATGTGAGGGAGAGAAACGTGACTCCCAGCTGTTTAGCATGAGCTTGTGAAAAATAATGTAACCGTAGCCACTTTAAAATGGAGTCACTGCCATCCTAGAGAAATTTCTTTGCTGATCTTACTCCTCAAAACTTTGGAATTTTAAAACTGAGCAAACAAACCTTTGGAGTTGGCCTAATGTAGCATTGTATAACAATCAACTGTGTATTGTGACTAGGACTGAAAAAAATTAAAGACATTCTTGGGAATACACATCACTATATGAGTTTCTCTGAACCTATAGAAATTCCTCCCTTCTATTCAGGTAATTAATTATTCCCCTTCCCTTTTTCACCAATACCCCTCACCTATGTCTCCTAATCGGACCACAATTTGGGTTTCTGCCTGCATCAGTGCTTCTAGAATAGTTATTCTTTGGATCGCAAATAAATGCTGTTACCTCTCACTTTAGCCCTTTTTTAAAAAATAGGTTAACAGTATAAATATACGTAAATGTATATCCCATAGGATGATAACTACTTATGAAAATAAGAGATGTTTGGTGAGTTTGGGGGCAGGGTGGGAGAGGGGTCTGCAAGGTGTTTTATATAGAGTGATCCAGGGAGGTCTGGCTGGTTTGAGAAGAAAACAGTGTGGGTGAAAAGAGGGATTCAATGGAAAGTAACCCCACAGGGTGATCTAATCATAAATTCCTAATGGGGCAGGTCATGGTGAGTTATCACACCCTGGGCATATAACTTTCTAGTAAAAGGTTTATCTTTTCCTTAAGCATACCTGGTCCTTTGTTTCCATGCATCTAAATTAACACACCTTCGAAATAACCCCCTCGAAGAGAGCACATAATCTTAACTATCCTGTAACCCCATCCTACCTTCCTCCCACCTTCAAGTACCCGTCCTTAAATTCCTTCCTTAAGTACATAAAAGAAACTGCAAAGTGTTACCTTCTGAAATGTTTAGCTCAGTCTGTTGAGATCTTGCCTCCAGATGTATCCTCTGTTTGACTCAAATAAATTTTTTGAGAACTAAAAATTTCTCCTATGGACAGGAGGGAGGGAGCTGCCGGGCTCTCAGCGGCCGCCGCAGCAAGCACAAAGGTCCTGAGGCAGAAAAGTGTATGCTGTGTTCAAGTGACAGCAAAGACTCGCTGCGTGGCCGGAGTGAAACGATCAGAAGGGGCAGTGGCAGCAGATGCGGTGAGAGAAGCCGCTGGAGGCAGGTCACGAGGTGTGGAGGCCACTGGAAGGCCACCGGAAGGCCTTGGGCTCTCGGTCTTGAGTGAGGCGGGAACCACCGAAAGATCTGAGCAGAGGGATGGCCCTCTCTGACTTAGGCTTCAATGGGCGAGGCGGGAGCTGGAAGACCCCTGCGGAGGCTTTCACAATAATCCAGGTGAAAGGAAGAGGGGCCCAGACCAGAGTGGTCGCAGAGGAAGTGGCTGGACTCTGAACGTTTTTGTTTGAGAGTAGAGCTGACAGGCAGGATGTGCTCATGGATTGAACACGAAAGGTGTGAGAGAAAGAGAGGTGTTAAGGATGCCTCCAAAGATTTGGCTCAAGCAATTGGAAGAACAGAGAAGAAAGTCAGCGATGGGTATGAGATCACCCAGTGCGAGTTTACCAATGCCAAGCCCCTGACTGTGTGCACTCATTCAGTCCTCACAACAATGTGCTGAGGTTAAGTTCTGCTGTTATTCCTCTTTGGCAGGTGAGGGACCGAGGCATTACTCTGCCGTGTGCCTCCGAGCCCACAGCTGTAATGTGCGGATAATAGCCCTGCTGAGATTACCGCCGCATTGTCCATCAGGACAGACAGACAACCCCATAAACACAACAACGTCTCGAGTTATGGTGGGCCCAGTCTGAGGGGCTGTAGTTGTACCAAGTAGAAGCCTCTACTAAAGTTTTAGGGGCAGGGGAGACAGGCAGAGCTCCGGGAAGACTTCTAAGAGGGAGTGATGTTAGGCTGAAATCTAAAGAATCAGTAGCCAAGCGAAGATAAATTTTAGGAGGGGATGTAGAAAAGGAAGGAGAGAGCATTTCAAGTAGGGGGAATACTTGGGCTAAGGGTTCGGGAGGTGGGATTTTGAGGAATTGAAAGCATTTCAATGTTTGTATGCTGATTGGTCCCTTTTAAGAGTTTTCTTCCACAAACGTTTCAAGGGTTCCCCATTCCTATGGTCTTTATACTGTGTATTTCAGAAGCAGAGGTCTGCCATCTTTGATTACCCATCAGGTCTTTGTCAGTTCTCAACCATGACCAGCACTCCCTGCCTCTGGACTTTGGGCTTGCTGTTCTCATTAACTGGGACACTCCATTCTCCCACAGACCTTCCCAGGTATTTCCTCTTGGCTCCCACAACAGCCAGTAAAGGGCATGAACACAGAATTTAAAAATACCACATAGGGAGAAAGAGGAGAAGGTGAAAAAGGTGCATGAGGTACAAACTTCCAGTTATAAAAATAAGCCACAAAACTGTAGTGTACAGCTCCGGGAGTGTAGTTGATAATATGGTAACATCTGCACGGTGACCGGTAGTTATTAGACTTAGTGTTGCAATCACGTTGTAAAGCATGTAAATGTCGATCACTAGGTTGTACCCATGAGACTAATTATGTTGCATGCCAACCATACTTTCATCATTCTTTTAAAAAAATACTATATCCGAAAGATGTACTTACCTGTCCACGTCCCTAAGACGTCATCAGCAGGATCTTTATATCTGTCTAGCACAATGTTATTAGCCCTGAGTGAATATCAATAATTTTACCACTGAAATGAATGAACAAATACATTTTAATTGACCTTCCTTTACTTTTAGTGGTGCTGTTATGGGCATTTTTTAAAAGTTAGATTTTATTAATTATACTATTATAGTTGTCCGATTTTTTAACCTTTTGCCGCCCTCCACCTAGCACCCCTAACTCCCTCAGGCAATCCCACACCCATCATTCATGTCCATGGGTCATGCAAATAAGTTCTTTGGCTACTCCATTTCCTGTACTGTACTCTACATCCCCATGGCTGTTCTGTAACTACCTATCTGGACTTCTTAATCCCCTCACCTTTTTCACTCAGCCCCCACACTTCCTCTTATCTGACAACCATCGAAATCCTCTCCATGTCCAAGGTTCTGTTCCTGATCATCTTGTTTTTTTTTTGAGATTCAATTATTGATAGATATGTATTTATTGCTATTTCATTGTTCATATTTTTGATCTTCTTTTTCTTAAATTTAAATCCCTTTAACATTTCATATAATAATGGTTTGGTGAAGATGACCGCCTTCAGTTTTTTCTTGTCTGGGGAATTCTTTTTCTGCTGCCCTTTGATTCTAAATGACATCTTTGCTGGGTAGAGCAATCTTAGTTGTAGGACCTTGCTTTTTATGACTTTGAATATTTCTGGCCAATTACTTCTAGCCTGCAAAGTTTCTTTTGAGAAATCAGGTGACAGTTTTATGGGAACTCCCCAGTAGGTACCTAACTGCTTTTCTCTTGCTGCTTTTAAGGTTCTCTCTTTATCTTCAACCTTTGGCATTTTAATTATGATGTGTCTTGGAGTGGGCCTCTATGCATCCATCTTGTCTGGGACTCAGTGCTTCCCGGACTTGTATTTCTATTTCCTTCACCAAATTGGGGAAGTTTCCTTTCATCATTTTTTCAAATAGATTTCCAGTTTCTTGCCCTTTCTCTTCCCCTCGTGGCACCCCTGTGATGCAAATGTTGGAATACTTAAAGTTGTCCCAGAGGTTGCTTACACTGTCCTCATTTTTTTCTGATTCTTTTTTCTTATTATTGTTCTGATTAGTTGGTTTTTGCTTCCTTACATTCCAAATCATTGATTTGATTCCCAGCTTCATCCACTCTAGTCTTGATTCCCTGTAAATTATTATTTCAATTAGTGTATTCTTTGTTTCTGACTGGATCTTTTTTATGCTGTTGAGGTACTCACTAAGTTCCTTGAGCTTTTTTATAAGCAGTGTTTTGAACCCTGCATCTGATAAATTGCTTATCTCCATTTTGTTTAGCTCTTTTTCTGGAGTTTTGTTCTATGTTTTCATTTGGGCCGTGTTACTTTGTCTCCTCATTTTGACAGCCTCCCTGTGATTGTTTCTATGTATCAGGTAGATCTGCTATGACTTCCTGACTTGGTAGAGTGGCCTAATATAGTAGATGTCCTGTAGGGTCCAGTGGCACAGTCTCCCCTATCACCCAAGGTGGGTGCTGGAGGTGTGTCCTTTGTGTGGGCCGAGTACCCCCCACCTCTTGTAGTTGAGCCTTGATTGCTGTTGGCAGATCAGTGGGAGGTATCTACCTAGGTCAGTCAGCTGCAAGAACTGGCTGTGACCCCTGACCACCGACCTCCACCCTCTGTGGAGGATCAGCTCTGCGGGGGCAGGGTGGTGGTGCTCCATTGTGGTCTGTAGCTGTCCACTGGGTGTGCAGGTGATGGGGTTTCCTGGGAGGAGCAGGCCAACGTCATCCCCTACCTGTGTTCTGCCCGAAGCTACCCTGCATGAGCTATAAAGCTGTCTGAGATGGCTGCTACTAGTGCTAGGCTTGGAGATTCCCAGGAGAAGCCAAGCTGTGAATCTAGGCTGCCTGATGCTAGTGCCAGGCTTGGGGCCACTTAGCAAGAGGTTTAGGGGCTGGGGGCTCACTGAGGCCAGCTGTTGCTTATTTGATATGATTTAGGAAGATGTGAAGCATGAACCAAGATCAGCTATTCATATGGAAAAGTCACAGTAAATGGTTTGGGTGGGACCGTAAATTGGGTGGGTAAGAGTCTCAGGGGATCTCTAGGGCATGGCAAAGTGTTAGCCAGGTTGATGGAGTTTCCGATATGGCACCAGCTCTCTGGCTCTGTTGGGGGAAGGCTCAGAAAAGGGACAATGGCCTCTGACTCTCTGTCCGGGAGAATACTGTCCTCCAGTTTCCACAAACTTAGTGGCTTAAAACAAAATGTTTGTTATCTTAAAATTCTGTAGAAGTCCAATTCAAATCTCCCTGAACTAAGATGAAGGTGGCAATAGGGTTAGTCTTTTTCTGGGAACATTAGGGGAGAATCCTTTTCCAGCTTCTAGAAACCAACCATATCCCTTGGCTTAGGTCCTCCTGCCACTAACTTCAAAGACAGCCATGTAGCATTTCTGACCCTCCATCCATCTTCCCTCCTCTCTGACCCTCTTCTTCTGCTTCACTCTTCCACTTTATAAGAACACTTCTGATTACAGCACACCCACCCAGATGATCCAGGATACTCTCCCTGTTTTAAAGTCAGCTGGTTAACTATCTTAATTTTCTTGCTAGGTACCCTAAGTATACTGGACAAATATATCAAGGATAATGGAAGTCAGATTTCCAGGGGTGCGCTGCTAAACTGACTCTTGGGGGAAAAAAATTAAACAAAAAAGAGACCAACACAAAACCCTTGATTTTAGTATTTGCAAATTGATCAGAGAAGGCTGAGTGCAGCGCATGATCTTGTGTTGGATCCTGGACTCGTGAAAGGAATAAAAGTTATAAAGGACGTTATTGAGACAATCAAAATTTGAATACAACAGTGGATTACATAATGGTACAATATTCATGTTATATTTTCTGATCGTGTCCATTTTACATAAGAAAATATCCTTGTACTTAGGATTTAGACATTGACATATTTAGGGGTAAACAGACATAAAGTCCACGATTTGCTGTTGAATTATTCAGAAAATTTACAAAGATTCTACGTACAGTGTTGTTGGGGAGAAAGAGAAAAAAAATGGTGATAAAGCAAAAAAAAAAAAGCAAAATGTATTCATTTTTGAAGCTGAGTAAAAGGTATTCGGGAGTATGCTACTGTTACAACCTGTCTATAAATCTAAAATTTCATCAAAATAAAACGTGACAAAAAGTTGAGTTTGGGGAACAGGGACATGGGAAGCTTCTTCAGCAGTACTCACCCCATTGCAGAAGAAAAAGCCGTACAAAGATATGCTGGTTCTGCTTCTATTCTATGTAAACACCTCTCTCTTCTGATACGTTAAAGTAAGAGACCTCTCTCTCCTGAATAGCAATCTGGGGGCTCTGTAATGGAATGTAATCAGAATGTGTAAACTTGCAAAATGTTCTTAATATGAAATGGATTAAATAGGTAGGGTGAGAAAAAGGGAACCGTACAAACTGTACCCAATTTACTAATGTAAAAAAAAAGGGTTTCCTTCCAGTCCTCTCCCATGATTTAACTCTTGTGTGTAGTCCTTCTTCTGAATGTTTTCACCAGGTTGTGTACCTATCACTGTATAAAACAGTATCCTTAGGCTCTGGCCAGGTGACTCAGTTGGTTGGAGCATCATCTCATGTACCAAACATTGTGGGTTTGAGTCCCAGTCAGGTCACAAACCAAGGCTGCAGGTTTGACCCCTAGTAGGGGAGCCCATGGGAGGCAGCCAATCAGTGCCCTTCTCTCACATCAGTGTTTCTCTCTCTTTCTCTTTCTCCCCACTTCCTCTCTCTCTAAAGTCAATGAATGAACATGTTCTCAGGTGAGGAATAAAAGAAAAAAACAGTATCCTTAGAACACTTAGTTATTGGCCTAATTAGTTATACATCTAAATACTTTTAAGGAGATGCTGGCAGCCTAGCCCTAGACACTTCTCTAGAGCAAGACCTTACTAGAGCAAAATCCACCATATGTCCCCAAGATCCTAGAGATGCGACTCAGGAGAAGATAGAATAAGGTATAAAAGTAACTAAAAGTTATTAAAATAAAAAAATACTTTTGATCAAAAACCACCTTCATGCCCATGTTCACACTTTATTAAAATACTATGACGTTACTTAGATTCATCGATATTTAGCAGAGTTTAACACAGACCTTATTTGTGCCACACGAGGGATGGGACTTTGAGGAAGAAATGGTGCTTTGCACTGTACACAAAATTCAACCCTTAAAAAGATAATCTGAAGGCAGTGTGTCCAGGAATACGCTACAGCGACTTTGCAGGATCTGGGTCGAGATAGCAGAGCAGGTAAATGCTGTGTGTACCTCCTCCTGTCACCTCTTCAAAATTACACTACATTATAGAACAATTGACTCAGAGAAACCTCTGAAGACTAGCTGACCGGAAGTCCTAGAACGGAGGATATAAAGAAGAAAACGTGTGGAGACGAGTAGGAGGGGTGGAGACTTGAAACAGGCCAGCCCCACACCCGGGTGTGGCCGTGGAATATTGGGAGGGATAGCTCAGCTGTAGAGATCCCCCGAGGAGCAAGGGGTCCTAGCTCTACCCAGAGCTCCCTAGCCCAGAGCCTCAATGCCAGGAAGAGGAAACCCCACAACATCTGGCCATGAAAATCAGTGGGGGTTCCATCCATCCAGGTAAGAGGGAAGGCTGCTGGAAGGCCAAGCAGTCTTTTAAAGAGCCAGTACACAGATTCACTCATGGGCAATTCACCTGGGCTTAGGCAGAGGGACAGTGGCTCAGGTGATGCCAGAGACATACAGGGAGACTGAATTGCGTGGCTTCAGGGCAAGGGCTGGAGGGACAGGCTGCCACTGTCCCTGTGTGGAGCCCTCCCCCTGCACAGCCGAATCTGGGTCTGCGTTAGCCTGGTGAACTCCACTGGCTCCATCCTTAATGAAAAAGGAAGTCAGGTCCAGCTGCCTGCCACTTCGAAAGCCAATACTGGAGAGACAGGTGCAGATCTCAAAGGGAAGTGTGTTTTATTTGGGTGCCAGCCACCTGGAAGATGGGAGACTCTTACCTCAAAGCCCATCTCCCCCTGTCAGTGCAGGCAGAGGTTTTCATGAGGAGGGAGAAGGGAAGCAGAACAGAGAGCTCAAGGGGGAGGGGGTTGAAAAGTTTTCAACGTGCAGATCAGCACAGTCCATTCTTTTTTTTAGTGGGTCTGGCTACTCCTCTTTCCTATTGCGCCTCTTCTGTGATACAAGGCAGAGAATCTCTTGTAGTTTCTTATAGGAGTAAGTCTTCCTACTGGGGGCTCTCAGAACTCTGCTTGGCACCCTGGTAATGAAGGAAAAATACTTCACTGTGGCCCTGGCTGGTGTGGCTCAGTGGATTGAGCATGAGCCTGTGCACCAAAGGGTTACAGGTTTGATCCCCAGTCAGAGCACATGCCTGGGTTGCAGGCCAGGTCCCAGGGGCTGGTGAGAGGCAACCACACATTGATGTTTCTCTCCCTCTCTCTCTATCCTTTCCCCTCTCTCTTTTTTTTTAATTTTTTAATTTTTTTAATCAGTATTTTTTAATTGTTGATATTGTACAGTTTTCTGTCTTTTACCGCCCCCCAGCCCACCGCCCCAGCCCTCCACACCTTCCTTCCATTTCCACCCCCCATAGTTTTTGTCCATGTGTCCTTTATACTTGTTGCTCTAAACACAGTCCATTCTGATAAGGCAAGTTATGGTTCATGGATCATTGTGCATCATCCTGGTTTAGTCATCCTGGCTTCACATCATCCTGATGTGATGTCATCCCGAGTTAAAGGTCAGCAAATCTCCCAGAGCTGAGACCCTGAAGGTCAGAGTCTCTATCCTTTGAAGTTAGTTTCTGGGGTTCTTATACAAATGTGCAGTTTATCTGCAAGCTACATATTAGAGTCAGCACTTACGGAATAACATCAAAAGAATGGTGGGGTGGGTAACAATTCCCAACTGTTACATTACGACTCCCTGAGACTCCACCATAACCAAATCACACACCACCAGAGGCTACTTTGGTGCCAGGTAGTCAGATTTAGCCTGAGTTTCGGCCTTCCATAAGAAACTCAAATATCCGCATGCCCCAGACAGGCAGCTGCCAGCCTGTGTGCCCTGTACCTTTTGCTGAATAGACCCAGGTCAGCCCTGGTGCCAAATTTGAATTTGCATTAACCTGGTGAACACCATTCACCCGTCCCGGTGACTCCCTGAGACCTGCCTCATCTAACTGACATACGGCCCGAGGCTCTTTCAGTGGCTGAGCACCAAGGGCAGCTGGCAGACCGCGGCAAGCCTAGGATGCGCTGTGCATTTAGCTGACCTGCCCCAGGGCTGACCCTTGTACAAGAAAGCTGGCATTGGTGTACAGCATGGCCTCTCTCACGTGACTCCAGGTCCAGCACAGGGAGCTGCCAACTCCAGGTTGCTTTGGAGTTCCTACCAGGCAGCCTCAGGCTGGGTCACAGGCAGCAGATGACTCAGCCCTGCACTGGGGGTCCACCCCAGAGGCCCCAGAACCAGCACACCTGGGGGCTGACTTCAGACTACAGCAGAGCACCACCCCATTAGCTCCATAAGCAGCAAGCTCAAAGGAGCATAAACATGAATAATAAAATGGCAATAACTATGTACCTATCAATAATCACTGTAAATGTAAATGGATTAAATGCTCCAATCAAAAACCATAAGCTAGCGAAATGGATAAGAAAACAAAATCTATACATATGCTGCCCACAAGGGACCCACTTCAGACACATGCAACCTGAAAGTAAAGGGATAAAGTAGAGCTGAGGTAGCAATACTATCGGACAAAATAGACTTTCCACACAAAGACTACAGTAAGAGACACGGGACGTTTTGTAAAGATGAAGGGGCTAATCCAACAAGAGGAAACAGCCCTTGTAAACATTTGTGCACGGTATAGGAGCACCCTAATACCTAAAACAGGTACTCACAGACATAAAGGGAGAGATTGGGAGTAATACAGTCCCAGTGGGGGACTTAACACCTCATTGACTTCAGTGAATAGGTCTTCAAGACAGAAAACCAAAAAGGAAACAGCAACTTTAAACGACACTTTAGACCAGATGGGTTTAACTGATATTTGCAGAGCATTTCACCCCAAAGCAGCAGAATATACATTTTTTTCCAAGTGCACATGGAGTATTTTCCAGGATAGAACACATGTTAGGCTACAAAATAAGTCTCAATTAATCTCAGGTTTTGAAATCAGATTAAGCATCTTCTCTAACCACAGTGGTATGAAACTGAAAAAGCATTTAAGAGAAAAAAAACCTGAAAATGCACAAACACAGGGAGGCTAAATAACATGGTACTAAACAAGTAATGGGTTAACAATGAGATCAAGGATAAAATAAAAAGATACCTTCCTTCAGACAAATGAAAATGAAAACACATTGAATTAAACTCTATGGCACACAGCAAAATAGTCCTAAGAGGGAAATTTGTAACAATTAGGTGTACCTCAAGAAACAAGCAAACTCTCAAAAAAAAAAAAAAAACACTAGAAAAAGAATAACAAAGTTCAAAGTAAGTAGAAGGAAGAAAATAAGAATTAGAGCAGAAATAAATGAAAGAATCTAAATAACAATACAAAAGATCAATGAAACTAAGAGCCAATTCTTTAAAAGATAAACAAAATTAATAAATCTTTATTAATTAAGACTCATCAGGAAGAAGAAAGGATCCAAATACATAAAATCAGAAGTGAAAGAGGAGAAGCAACAACTGACAGCACAGGAAAATAAAGGGTTATCAGAAAATACTATGAACAATTACATGCCAACAAATTGGAAAATCTAAAAGAAATGGGCAAATTCCTAGAATCATACATTCTAACAAGACCAAATCAAGAAGAAACAAAAAAATCTGAGCAGACCAATGACTACCAACGAAACCAAATCAGGAATCAAAAAAACTTTCGACAAGCAGAAGTCCTAGACTAGATGGCGTCACACGTGAATTTTACCAAACATTCAAAGAAGAGTTAACACCTATTCTCCTCAAACTATTCCAAAAATTGAAAGAGGAGGTAATGCTCCCAAGCTCATTTTACGAGGTTATAATTATTACTCTGGTTCCAAAACCAGATAAAAACACTACTGAAAAAAAGGGAAAAGGAAAATCAAGGCCAATTTCTCCGATAAACATAGATGCAAATATTATCTTCAAAATACTAGCAAGCCAAATTCAGCAATACATTAAAGAGATCATACACCATGCTCAAGTGTGATTTATTCCTGGGATGCAAGGATGGTACAATATTCGCAAGTCAATTAACATACATGATACACCATGTAAACAAAATGAAAGATATGATCGTATCAATTGATTCAGAAAAAAATACTTGACAAAATCCAGCATCTGTTTATGATAAAAACTCTCATCGAAGTGGGAATAGAGGGACCATACCTAAACATAATAAAGGTTACATATGACAAACCCACAGCTAACATACTCAAGCGGAAAAGGTAAAAGCATTTTCCTTAGGATCAGAAACAAAATAAGGATGTCCACTTTCGCCATTTTTGTTCAACATAGTATTGGAAGTCCTAGCCACAGCATTCAGAAAGAAAGAGAAATAAAATGCATCCAAATCAGAAAGGAAAAACTAAAACTGTCATTATTTGCAGATGGCATGGTACTATGTATAGAGGACCATAAAGATTCCAACAAAAAACTATTAAAACTGATAAATGAATTCAGTAAAGTAACAGGATCAAAAATTAATATTTAGAAATTGGTTACAATTTTATATACCAGTAACAAACTATCAGAGAAATTAAGAAAACAATCTTTTTACAATTGCATCAAAAAAATACCTATGAATAAATTTAACCAAGTAGATAAAAATACTTGTGCTTGGAAAATGATAAGACATTGAAGAAAGATATTGAAGAAGATATAAATAAATGGGAGCATGTATCATGCGCATAGAAAGGAAGAACTAACATTGATATAATGTTCATACTACCAAAGCAATGGATAGATTCATTGCAATCCTTAGCAAAACACTAACGGCATTTTTTCACAGAACTAAAAGAAATAATTAAAAAATATATATGGAACCACAAAAAAACCCGACTAGTCACAGGATTTTTTGAGAAAGAAGAACAAAGTTGCAGGTATCATGCTGCTTGATATCAAACTGTACTACAAGGCCACAGTAATCAAAACAGTATGGTATTAGCATAAAACCAAACATGTAGATCAATGGAAGAGGCTAGAGAGCCCAGAAACAAACTCACACCTATATGATCAATTAATCTATGACAAAGGAGACAAGAATATACAATGGGGTGAAAAGAGCCTCTTCAATGAATGGTGCTGGGGAAATGAGATAGATACATGCAAAAAATGAAACTAGATCTTACACCACTTAGAATAAACTCAAAATGGATTAAAGACAAATGCAAGACCTAAAGTCATAAAACTTGTAGAAGAAAACACAAGCAGTAAACTCTTTGACATAGCTCTTAGAAACTTTTTTTTCCTGATATATCTTTTTAGGCAAGGGAAACAACAGAAAAAATAAACACATGGGACCACATCAAACTAAAAATTTTCTGCACAATGAAGGAAATCATTAACGAAACAAAAATACAGTTTACTGAATAAAAAAAGATTTTCACCAATGATACATCTGTTAGGGGGTTAATTTCCAAAATTTATAACAGTCATACATCTTAACACACACACACACACACAAAATCAATGTAAAAAAATGGGCAGAGGACCTGAATAAATATTTCTCCAAAAAGGACAACTGGATGGCCAAAAAACACATGAAAAGATGCTCAACATCATCAATCATCAAAGAAATGCAAACTAAAACCATGGTGAGTTATCACTTCACACCGGTCAGAAAGGCTATCATCAAAAAACAAGTATGGCATTCTCTTTCCTTTCTTCACCCACTCCCTACCCCCCACATATTTCTTCACATGTACCTACCTCCAAAACTTACCTCTCCAAAACTTACAGCAACCCAAGAAGCAATGACAGCGATTGAACCTTTATGTAGGGCCCTTTGTTCAGATGGGCAGCGATCTGAGAAGATGGCGGGTTCGTACCCTAACAGATTATCCTCTCTTTTCTTTCAAGGCCAAGGTTTTTATAGCAGGGAATAAACAAGGTGTGGTGAGGGGTTTTGAAATTCAGGGAGGGTCAGGTAGAAGAAACTGCAACACTCCTGTCCTGGGTAGTTAGCTGTTCCCAGGGGTGGGTGGTTGTTTGTCCCTCCCTTAAACACAATGGCCTGAATACCTCCGCTTGTCCCCAGGTGGTGATCTTCAGCAGTGCCCTAGGAGGTTGGCTGTTTTCCCAGGAGCCAGGGTGGGCCTTATCTGTAGTTTCTGAAACAAAAGCTTTAACTTACATTACTTGCTAGGCTTATAACTATTTACCTTAGACTAAAATTTTCCAGCTCTTAAGTCCCCTATCACTGGTGTCATGAAATCTTTGCTATAGGAAGTCGAGAACCCACGTGCTACAGCAGACCCTAGGCAGATCCACTCAGGGCCTTGTTTCCTGTCTGGGAACATAATCACCATGCTGTAAACCGGAAACTGATAGGGGACTTCAGAGTTGGAAAATTTTAGTTTAAGTAATAGCTAATGAGCTTAGTAATCAATGCATGTAAAAGCTTTTGTTCCAGGAACTGAAGGTCTGACCCACCCTGACTCCCGGAGACCATGAGCAGTTCCACCTTTGGTCTCAGGAGGACTGAGAGCAATCAAGATGATATCTGAGCCATTGTACTCCAGGGTGAGATGATCACCACACAGCTAAAGACCACTGCCTGGGGCGCAGCTTAACACCACCAGCCAGGACAAGAATGCTGAAGTCTTTTTTTAAATCCAGTTAACATTTCCCTGAATTTCAAAACCCCTCACCACACCTTGTTTATTCCCTGCTATAAAAACCTTGGCCTTGAAAGAAAAGAGAAGATGGTCTGTTAGGGTACGAACCCGCCATCTTCTCAGATCACCAGCCATCTGAATAAAGCGCCCATAAAGATTCAATCGCTGTCACTGCTTATTGGGTTTGGTAGTGACAGGCAGCCTGAACTCCGGTGTCTTATCCGGTTTCAAAACTAATACAAAATAATTTTAAAAACTAAAATTTTAAAATAAAAGTTAAAAATATAATTGAAACTTTTCAGCAGATGAGGCAGAAAAATCAAAGTAACTCCAGTTTAAGGTCACTACTCTTCAGCATACAAGTCTAATAGAAATAAAATCCACTCCCTCAATCCTCCAAGTGAAAATTTTACATTGCTAGAGGGGGAAAAAGCATTTATTTTTGACACAAACATTTGACTTTATCCATAGGATTAAACAAAGTTAATTAAGAGGCAAAGCAAAATATATTATTTGCAATGTGCTTATACCATACTTTTCAGCCTTAAGTATGTGTCTCTAGTGGTAAAATAGTTTCGATTTGCAAAATTGGGTAATTAAGTAGATAATCATTCCTAAGGGCATTGGAGCCAGGTAATAGTGGTTTGAAGTTACCAGCATAAATAATCAATTTGGTTATTATGCAGAAGATGGGGAAAAAATGAGCCTGAAAAAATAAAAATTACAGTTTAGAAAAACCTTAAAATAATAAATTCCAAACATTATTGACTGTAGTCGACATGGTGGGTGCCTCTTTAAATCTCCTTGCACCCTCTCAAAACCATGGCAGCTTTGCTTTCTGGATGGTATTAACACGCCCTGCCCCCCCCACCCCCCAACCCATGTACATGTCCTACTGAAACCTGAAAAGCCAGTGTTCATGCTGTCTGTCACCTACCAGACCCAATTAGCAGAGGCAGGGATACTGAATCTTTATGGGCACTTTATTCAGATGGTCGGCGATCAGAGAAGATGGCGGGTTTGTACCCTAACAGACTGTCTTAAATTCCATTTTAAACCAACCTTTTTTTACAAGGAAAAGAGAAGTGTAGGTAAGGGGTTCGGAATTCAGGGAAAAAGTTAATCAGATAGAAAGCTGCCGCATTCTTTCATCTCTGCCCTGGGCGGTGGCTCTGTCTGTGTCCTGGGCCCTGGGTGTCTCCCCCTGGAGCACAAAGGCTCAGATACCATCTCGATTGCTTGAGTCCTCCTGAGGCACAAAGGGGGGACTGCTTCTGGACTCCTGGAGTCCGAGTGGGTCCTACCTTCAGTTCCTGAAAACAGTAGCTTTTTCCACTCATTGATTACTAAGCTTATTACCTGAACGTAAAATTTTTCCAACATTTGAACCCCCATCACTATCCCCAGCTGCAGTACTGACCACCTCCCCCTTTCCTTGCCCCTAGCTGCAGAGGTGGACCCTCACTGGCTTAAACCAATTTGGATAATTTCCCTATCCTTGTCTCAGCTAGTCCAAAGTTGGGCCCATGACTCCAATTGGTTAGTTTAGCATTTTATGCTTTAGATGGCAATCTTATTTCTATCCTCTTGGAAAATTTTCATTGAAATAGCTGTTAAAGAACAAAATTCAACCCAGTAAGTCTGAAGATCTAATTGGCTTTAAGTGAGTGATTCAGGAATCAGGCAGCATTCCATCTAGCAACTAGAAGGGCATTCTGAGATGTCTTACAAAATGGAAAGTTTTTAGAGGCAGAAAGAGTGAGACTCAGAAGTTAGAAGAGTAGATTATTTCCTGCAAGGACATCTTCCCTTAAGCAAAGGCAGGGGACCTTAACAAGCCGATTACTGCACTAGTGATGGTAAGGAAATTCCACGATGATGGGTTTAAAAGTCCACTCCCACCCTAGCCCTAACCCTAATCAGGAAGAGACTGAAATTGCAGTTGGGTTAGGTATTAAGTCTTAGGTTAGGTATTGGTAAAAGTGATTCCATTTTTGGACTGTTGTTTCTTTCTTTTTTTTTTTTTAATATTGTTATTTTTCAATTACAGGTGACATATAATATTATATTACTTTCAGATGTACAACATAGGGATTAGACACTTACATAATTTAGGAAGTGATCGACCGGATAAGTCTAGTGCATGTCTGACACCATACATAATTATAATATTATTGAATATATTCTCTCTGTTGTTTCTTTATAACTCACCCTATCAGCAATCAGGTACTACTTTAGTTCTCTTATAATTAGAACTTGCCCATTATAGTAACTATAATGTATATGAAAGTGACAGGAACCCCGGCTCGTGGGTCTGCGACATTGTGGATGAGATACGAGACAAATTCACACAGACTACCAAGTCCTGTGGAGGAAAAGGGATGATGGATGGCACAGCCACGCTCTCAAGGGGACAGAGCCTCGGAGCGAGTCGGCCACTCTCAAGAGGAGAGCACTCTGACCCTTGCCTTGACAAGCTTTTATTGCTTTTCTCTGCACATTACATGACAGTCCTCATTTACTAGGTACAGGTTTGCTTTAGGTGGTTACCTTCCACAGAAAACAAAGGAGAGAATGCCATTAATCACACAACAGAAGAAGGATATTTGTAAATGCAAAGGGAAAAGTGGTTGAACTGGTTACACTTGTCCTTGGAAGGTTGAGCATGGATTTTAGAAAGTTACTTTAAAGATATGCAGTAAATGTTTGCTGCCTCAATTCAGGGTGAGGAAGTTTTAGCAAAAAGCAAGTCTCAAAGTGGCCTAGGTACAATGCAGGCCTGACTCCCCATGGGAAAACCTATCCGTGAGTGTGGGTCCTGTCTGGGCCACGCCACACAGAATGGTCTCCTATATTTCCCCCCTCGTTTTTAGTTGGAACCGCTATAGATCCCACAAAGCTTGCTACCTGCTGGTCTCTCACACAATCCTGGGAAAATAATTTGCAAATGTGTCAAAGTACACAGAGCATTATTATAATCAGTAAGCAACCAGGGTTCCAAAGACCCACATTCTCAGATTAAGCCCATCAATCATTGTCAGGCAGTAATGATCAAATAGATAACATTCAAAGAACGCTGAAGGCCTATTTTGGGTCAGGGTCAAATAGCTAAAGGGCCATAAAACTTTGGGGAAACAAACTCATTTCAGGCTTGGACCCTATCATTTAAATTGAGAGTATTAGCAAAGTAGGTTTCACAGGATTTTATGCATTCTTTCTTAGGCCTGATCTCCCTGGGGAACCTGCTCTTTCCAGCACAGGGCCGTATCCACCTCCAGCATTGTTTCAGGCTTAGGTAGAGCAGGGGAAGTAAGGCAGCCAAGAAATTAGGAGACTTCTTGCATACAGAATGAGGACTCAGGCTCTGTCAAAGCTGAAGGGCGAGGGTCCATCACCCCCCTTTTCTATAGCTCCCCCAAGGTCTTCCCTGAGGGAAGTATTATATATGGAGTGGGCAAAAGTAGGTTTATAGTTGTGAGTACGTGAAAAACAGATTTTATTCTTGTATTATTATTCATTAATTTTTGCACTATTTTCCATACAAAGAACTGTAAACCTACTTTTGCCACTTCCTTATATATGAATAAGCACCATTTCTATTTCTATTTCTGTGAATTGTCCATTTCTCTAACCCATTTTTCCATGGACTTATTGGTCATTTTCTTCTCTGTTTTTAGAAACTTCTTATGTTATGAGTATTAACTCTTTCCACTAATATAAGTCAGACATCTTGTTTTCAAGATTATCACTACCTTTTAATGTTGCTTATGCTGATAAAAATAACTTTGTAAAAGTCATTTTTGAATTTTTATATACTCCAACTCATCCATCTCTTCCCTTACTTGTAGATCTTGAATGATAATTTAGAACTTTTTTCCCATTTCCAAGCTATAAAGAAAACTTTCCTTGTATCACTAGGCGAATAGTATTTAAAGTCTGGCACGAGATGAGTTACCCGGAGTGTGAGTATTAAAAGGAAGTAGAGTTTGCCACCCCAAAATATGCCTTTTTGGGATACCAGTTATTTCAAGCTGGTTGTTTCCAATAAACAAAAGACTCAGGAAGAACATTTGACCCTTCCTCCAACTGCTTAAAAGAAATTAGGTAGAGGACCTGCTCCAGGAAGGAGGATATTTTATCATTGACAACTATAGTTTAATATGAACTAGTGTGTGATAGGCAGGCAGGAACCTAACAAGGCCCTTTTGATCCAAGCCTCTCTGTGTCCCCTTGTTAATGATGGCCCAGCAAACATGTACTTACCAAAGATCTGCGTTTCCATCTCCACGTGAATTGTCCTCCTGCCCTTTGAAATTCCAAAGCATAACCCCCTCTTTCTCCTCAGCTCTATAAGCCTCAGGAATTGTTAAATAATACTCCCTGTACTATGATTGCGTGATCAGCCTGATTTGCGCTCAGGTCTCCCATTCTTACGGAACCCTTGTCTGTACATACGTAAAACATTTGTTCGTTTTCCTCCTTTTAATCTGTCTCATGATATTTTTTTTAAATATTTTTTTTAATTTAATTTATTTATCTTTAGAGGGGAAGGGAAGGAGAGAGGGAGAGAAACATCAATGTGCGGTTGCCTCTTGTATGTCCCCTGCCGGGAACTGGCCTGGCAACCCAGGCATGTGCCCTGACTGGGAATCGAACCGCGATCCTTTGGTTCGCAGGCCCGCGCTCAATCCACTGAGCTACACCAGCCAGGGCTGTTTCATGATATTTTGACTATTAGACCAGCCAGAAGAATTTAGAAGGCTAAAAGGGGAATCATTTTTCTTCCCACATAGCATGAAGAGAGGAGCAATGAGGTCTAAAGACTAAGACCCAGGACACCCTGTTATGGACTGCATGTTTGTGTTCCTCCAGAATTTACATATTGAAACCCCGATTCCCAGTGTGATGCCATTTGCAGATGGGGCCTTGGGGAAGTAGTCAGGAGCCCTTACAATGGGATTAGTGCCCTTATCAGAAGAGATGGGGGTTTGTTTCTTTCTCCAACTGCAAGGAATCGCTCACCTTTCCCCACTATTGCTCTTTACTCTCTCTCTCAACAATGATGTCTCTCTCTTTCTGTTCCTTTCTCTCTAAAATCGATAAATATTTAAAAATATATATATATATCAATCTTTTAAAAATAAGCATCAATCTGTTGCCTCCCGTAAGCGCCCTGACCAGGCATCGAACCCACAACCATTTGGTGTTTGGGACGATGCTCCGACCAAGCCACCCAGCCAGGGTACTATTGCTCTTTTTTTTTCCCCCAAAGTATTCCTTGTGAGGATTTATAAGAACTTTAATATCTTAATTTATGAACCAATATTTGGATCTTTGCAGCTTGAGCTCTGAAGCTGATTACAGAACATAACTGTGCTCTTTCGAGCTCCAGAACTGCCTGCACAGCCGGTGGCCCTCCCCCTCCCCCTGGACTTAGTGAACGTTTGATAAATTGTACTTTTTGCATTGTTGTGAAATAATACTCCCTGTGCTATGACTGTGTGATCAAAGACAGGCTTGTTGTGGTGCAGGCCTGGGCTGAAGCTAGGACTCAATAAACGCTTAACCACATATTGCCCGTTGTTTCTCCTCACCACTCCACCGGCTTGATCACTGAGCCAGCCAACCATTGAAAGCCCCGTTGTCCTCACCAGTCAGAAAACAAATGATGCACGTTTATGGTCTCTTTCTCCCCCTAGCAACCCCTCTCTTTGATCACCAGCTCCTCGCAACTTCTTCCGCCTTTGGAAATCCTGCCCCATCCTCTCCATTTTGAAATGGATTCTCGGTTCATACCAAGGACTATGTTTCCTGGTTTGCAAATTGTTACCTGAATAAACTTTTTACATTTTTAAAAAAGGTATCTCTAGATTTTTGTTTATACTTGCTACTCTTGTTTCTCTTTTTATATAAACTGTATAATCAGTTGTCACTGAAAGGGAAAAAAATACCTGGCAATATTTTTATTAAGATTGTGAAACTTTTGTATGAGACTTTGGGAGATTGGCCTATTTTCTTTCTCTTTGTAAATGTTATTATTATTTTTGTAATCCTTACTGAGAACATTTTTTTTTCATTGCTTTCAGAGAGAGAGGAAGGGAGAAACATTGATTGGTTGCCTCCTGTATGCACCAGGACGAGACTGGGTGACATATTTTTCAAATTTAGTCTTTTTATCCAAGACCATGGGAATACATATTATGTCTTTCCACTTATTCAAATCTACTTTTTATCTTTAAAGAATGTGTTATGGGCTCTGGCCCATGTGGCTCCGTTGGTTGGAGCATCGTCCATAAACTGAAAGGTTGTGTGTTCAATTCCCGGTCAGGGCACGTGCCTAGGTTGCGGGTTCTGTCCGGTAGAGGCACACACAACAGGCAACCGGTTAATGTTTCTCTATCACAGTGATGTTTCTCCCTTCCTTCCTCTCTCTCAAATCAATAAGCATGTCTTCAAGTGAGGACAAAAAAATAGAATGTTTTATGGTTTTCTTCACATATTTTACACATTCCTTGCTAAGCCTCTGCCTATTTACTTTACGTTGTATTAAAGGATATTTGTGCCCTGGCTGGTGTAGCTCAGTGGATTGAGCGCGGGCCTGCGAACCAAAGGATCGCGGTTCGATTCCCAGTCAGGGCACATGCCTGGGTTGCCAGGCCAGTTCCCGGCAGGGAACATACAAGAGGCAACCGCACATTGATGTTTCTCTCCCTCTCTCCTTCCCTTCCCCTCTAAAGATAAATAAATAAAAAAAAAATCTAAAAGGAAAAAAAAAGTACTTAAAAAAATTAAAAAAAAAATAAAGGGTATTTGTATGCCCTTTAATGGAAGCTTTTCTCTTCCATTATATTTTTAAACTGCGTGCTATTTGTATGTATGAAAGCTATTACTTTCTGTAATTTATTTTATTTCCTGCTAATTTACCAAGTTTTCTTTTATTTGTGGCAATTTTCTCATTGTCCCCCTAGATATACCATCATAACATTCATGCAGATAGTTTTACTGCATGCTTTTCAATTTTTATGTTTCTAATTGTTTCCTCTTATCTAATTTTGGCCAATACTGCAAAGTCAATGCTGCAGTTGTAGTGAAGACTATGAATATTGTCTTTCCTCTAGTGACTTTACCAGGAAAACCTATAGAAATTCCAAATTAAGTTCAATGCTCTTTTAAGGCAGAGGTATATACATTTTATTATGCATTATAGCATTATAGGTATCATCTTTTATCTTATCAAATGTTGAATTTTGTCAAATATCTTTTGGATATCTGCTAGCACGATTGTATGATTTTTCTTTTTGCTTCTGTTAAATTGATGAATTATTTTTATGACTGTACTAATATATTAATGAATATACTAGTATCCACTCTAGCCCTCCTGGAATAAGCCCCACAGTGAAGCATGTTTTATTCAGTCTGACAATCTTTACCTTTTGCCTCTCGAGTCTTAGACCCACTTACATCTAATCTCATTAGTTATGTGGGTATCGTTTACGTCTACCATCTGGTAATTTGTTTTCTAATCATCCCTGGTTCTTTGCTCCTCTTTACCTTTTATTCTGTTTTCTTTTATATTAATTGAATATATTTTATGGCTCCATCTAATCTCCACTATTGGCTGAGCAGTTATTCATCTTATAAATTTTTTTAGGAGTTGCTCTAGTATTTACAGTATAAATCTTCAAATGACCTCTGTGTACTCTCAAACCCCACTAAAACACTTCATGTAAAATAAAAGATCCTTACGATAGATATTTTCATTTACCACCTTCATCTTCTGTGCTATTCTTATCATGCATTTTACTTGTACATTTGTTATAAACCCCATCATAGGATGTAAACAGTCAATTACCTTTGAAGATGTTAAAAATGAGAAAAACTATGTTTTGCATTTACCCTCATATTTTATAGAGCCGGTTTTCTGGTTAACGACACCATTTGCTAGGAGGGAGACTACATTCCTCAGTGCATCTTTTACTCTATTGGGGCCAGATAGAAATGTTTTAATTTCCAAATTACTGTTATAAACCAGAAACGTTCCATTAATTTTGTACAGTTTTGTACTTGTGGGGTGCTTCTGGTCTCAGTCAGTCAACAGCTCACAGACAAAAACATTGAGGACATCTCTAGGGGCTAGAATCCAGGTTTACTGAGGTGACCAATTGATTATGAAACAATTAACAACCATTCATTTGCTCAGCTTCTCTCCCTTCATTCATTAGTTAATTAATAATTAACTATGTGCCCAACTCCAAGTGAGCTACTGGCACTACAAAGGAAAAAAAAAAGTCCTGGCTGATGTGGCTCAGTGGATTGAGTGCCAGCCTGTGAACCAAAGGGTCACTGGTTCAATCCCCAGTCAGGGCACATGTCTAGGTTGCGGGCCAAGTCCCCAGTAGGGGGCGCGCAGAAGGCAACCACACAGTGATGTTCCTCTCCCTTTCTTTCTCCCTCCCTTCCCCTCTGTCTAAAAAATAAATAAATAAAATCTTTAAAAAAAAAAGTCTTGTTCCTTCTCTGGAGGATCCCCGGATATAGTAGGTTTTACCTAGAAAGAGTGAAAGTAGCTTTTTAAATGTTTTAATCAGTGTTTTCCTCCTCAGTGCTTATGGTCATTTCTCCCATAATTCCTTGTACTCTAAGTTTTATAACTTGGTAATAATTGGAATAATATCAAATTATTATTATGACAATAATAACGCAGTTACCATTTTCCTCATATGCATTTTAATCATTTCTTCAGGACAGCCTTTAAACCCTCAGGACAACCCTGTGAAATATGATTATTCTGATTTTACAGAGAAGAGAAAGAGGCTCAGAGAGTGATTTGCCCAGAGTCACAGCTACTAAGTGAGTGATCTGGGACTGAATTTCATCCAGGTCTGACTGACTTTGGACTACCCATTCTTCAGAAACAAGCAGAAAAATGTTGGAGCAGGATTTCTGTTTCTGTTTTGAATCCTACACCAGAAGAATCTGAGCATACTGTGGGTGGTAGAGAAATACTTTTGAAAGAACAAAGAAGAATAGAAACACTCAACAGTAAAAAGGCAACCTAAGGAATGGGAAATAACGTTTGCTCATCATACAAGGAGGTCCCAACAAAAACTGGAATTATCTTCCAGAGGGTGGGCCCCTTGTAGTACAGGCTTCCCCCCACTAGGTGAGTGTTCTAGGAACACATCTGTATCAGTGAGCCAGCTGGCATTGTTGTGAGAGGTTGCATTCAGCTATAGTGAATTTTTTTTGGAAGACTCTTTCAACTGTTTGCCCATTTCATGAGGGTGATTTACAAGTGCACCTGCCCACACTGGACTGACTGTTCAGCAGTTTTTGACCAAAAACAGCCTGACCTCTGTGCCCCACCCTCCCTACTCACCTGATCTGGCCCCAAGTGACTTTTTTGTTTCCCTGCGTGAAAAAAGTTTTCAAAGGGAAACATTTTGCAGATGTGGAAGAGGTGAACAACAACAACAAAAAAAGCAGCAAAAGCACTAAAAAGGCAACAAAATTGACAAGTTCAAAAACTGTTTTTGAGCAATGGAAAAAGTCTTGATAGGTATATTGCATCAAATGGAGGGTACTTTGAAGGTGACTGAAGGAATACACAATTTTTTCATAAGTAAATTCTGTTTTTCTGGTGGGTCCCCCCTTGTGTATCTGATAAGCAGTTAATATACAGAATATATAAATTACTAACGCCTACAACTCAACACCAACAAAACAACTTGATTAAAAAATAAGCAACAAATTCAAATACACATTTCTCCAAAGTAGATATACAGATGACTGATAAACACATGACAAGAAAAAACAGAAAATAACAAGTGTGGGTGAGGGTGTGGAGAGACTGAAACCCTTATGTACTGCTTTTGGATATAAGATGATGCAACTGCAATGGAAACCAGGACAGAGGGTCTTAACAAATTAAACATAGAATTACTATATATGCTAAATACGTAATTACTATGTATAAAACAGAATTACTGTATGCTATATATTATCATATATTATTATATATTCAGTGAATATGTATATTCACATATGTATATTCACACTATGGGTATAAATCCAAAAGAACTGAAAACAGGACCTCAAAGACACATATGCACACTCCTGTTATTGCAGCATTATCTACAATGCCCAGAAGAGGAAGCAACCCAAATACCCATCAAGGAATGAGTGGATAAAGAATAGAATATTCTTCAGCCTGAAGACGAAGGGAATCCTGTCACATGCTATATAATACGGATAAGTTTTGAGGACATTATACCAAGTGAAATATGTCAGTCATAAAAAGCGATTCTACTTCCATGAAGGAACTGAAGTAGAAATGTAACGGCTGTTGCCAGAGCCGAAGGCAAGGGGCAATGAGGGCATCTCTCAGTAATGCAGAATTTCAGTTTTTCTCTTTCTTTTTTTCTCTCTTTATTTGTTTCTTAAATTTATTTTTATTGTATTTTCCCATTACCATTGTCCCCCTTATACCCTTCTCCCCTTTCAGTTTTTCAAGATGAAAATATTCTAAAGATCGGTTACATAGCACTTTGAATATATTGATAGCTAACGCCTTTGAACTGCACACTTAATGGTTAAGATGGTGAAATTTGTTTTTTTACGATTACAAATAATTTTTTAAGAACGAAGAGAAGGGCAGTCCCGTGGTGCGCTCTTCACACCCGAATTTATTTAGCTTAAAAAAAAAAAAAAAGGAAATCAATGAGCCTTCCAATCATAGGGCCTCAAGAGTTGCAGCCTGCCTTTTCCCACACTAGCAACGGCCTCGAGGATTAGCCAGGTGTCGCTCTCGCTGCAGCGGCTCTTGCTCCGCCCCTTTCCCCGCCCACCGCCCATTCTCATCCAATCGAGGTCCTGGCCCCGCCCCTTCCCCGGCCTCTTTCCTGCATCCGGGCCTGGGTGGCCGGCTCTGAAACCTAGCTAGCGGCATGGAGGTTCACGGCGAAACCCAGTCCAGCCCGACCTCTTCTTCGCCCCCCAAGGATGGCTCTAGGGTCTCGGTGTCCAAGGAGTTGCTGACGGCGGGGAACGGCGGCCACGGAGGTGACGGGCGGGTGGCAGCGGCATGGGGCGCGCACGTGCTGCGTGGGCACGCAGCTGGAGCAGCCGGGCGGACCGCAGGTCGTCTGCCCAGGCCCGGCAGCCGCGAGTGGAGTTCCCGGTGTGACCGCAGGGCTCCGGCGTAGTCGCTGCCGCGTAGATAGCGGTTGGAGGCCCTGCGCCGGGCGGCGGGGCCAGGGTAGGTTTTCACATTCCGCGTGGTATTGAGCGCCCTGGCTGCCAAACGCTGCAGCAAGACCCTTCTTCTAAGGGGAGGACCTTAGGGGTCGGCGTCTGGGTCTGAACAGTTGGCTGGTCCTCTAGCAGATAACTGTTAGGCATTACCCCGCCTTGGCCTCCTCCACCCAGTCCCCCGCAACCCCCCATTCTCAAAGACTCAGCCCTTAGGACCGCCCTCTTGTAGAGGGAGATTTGGGTTTAGGGAGTCCACACTTTTTCAGACACCATCATAGAAAAAGAAATATCATGAGTTCCAATCCCAGCGCTACGAGTAATTAGCTGTGGGACTTTAGGGGAGTTCCTTACGTTTTCAACACCCCAGTTTTCATATTGGGAAAAAGGAAGTAGTAGTACTTACGAATATTTGTGAGAGAATGTAATCTTCACAGCAATGCTGTGCAGAAGGTTCTGTTGTCTCCATGTTATAGACGAAGAAACGGTTGTGCTGTAACATGCAGATAATTTGCCAGATCATGTGGCTGGAAAGGAACAAAACTGGGATTTGAGTCCAGTCAGTCTGTCTCTAGAGTCCAAGCTCTTTACATTAATCCAGTCGCTATGCCTAAAGTAGGAAGCCATCAGTCTTCATGGAGCTCTGCTTTGTGGATGAACAGGATTTTTGTAACAGAGTGAAGAGATTTTGCAGGTATTAGAAACGGGGTGCAAAGCCTCGAGTTGGACTCATTCAAAGAGTGGTGAATGACGAGACCAAATAGATGGGGTGGGGGGACAAAATTTCTCCAAAGGGCGTTTTATTTAGGTTGGGCATTTTAGATGAAGGGGAACTAACCAAGCAGGTGTGTTTTACAAATGAAATGAAACTCAAAGAGGTTAGTCCATTTGCCCAGTATAACATAGCTAGTAACCGATTCTGGCTTCACTTAGCCATTATACTTACTCATTGTCGTACCCTGTACCACAATTCCTGCATTCTGTCATTGCACCTGCTTTTGTCACGGATGGATTTCTGATCCAGAAAGGTGCAGTTTAAGGTGCATTTATTCAGCATCCGTGACACAGAGATGTATGAGGCAGGCTTAAGAAAGGGGAGCTAGATGTACCTAAAGAACTAAAATGTTATAATGAACTTAGTTAGGGTGCTCCTCTTTTTAAAAGTGTATTGGGCAATGTGGGATGTTCAGGACTTGAGAGTGGTCACAGAAAGCTTGCTGATGGACTCGTTTCTTTATGCGATAGTAAATTGAGTGCTGTGTGTGTTTGTGTGTTCAGGTATATGGGACAGATTGCTCATCAACTCCAAGCCTAATTCCAGAAAGAATTCCACTCTTCAAACAGTTCGGATAGAGAGGAGTCCCCGTAAGTACCCTTCCCCACCTCTCTTCCTGTCTCTCAAGAACCATCTCTAAATGTTAAATTCTGCCTGATTAAGAAGTTATTTGATGGGACTGTCTCTGCCTTCATGGTCAGATATTAAATCACACAGTCTGGCAGAGAAAATCTTACTTGGGATTCGCATTGGGAAGTCTGTGCACCCAGATAGGGTTCCTTATGTATTCTCCTGCTGTAAGACTAACTTTTCCCAGATAAACTCCTTGTGGGATGAATTTTTAGAAATCAAAATTAATTATTGTTAATCTTTGTGGGAAATTGTTTTAGAGGTTACTGCCCCAAATTATAGGACTTTTTTTAGGAGTTACTGAACCCAAATTTAATACACGTATATGAAAAAACACCACCAAACCTCTGGTCAAGATGGCGGTGCAGGCACACATGGTTCGCCTCTTTGCACAACTACATCAGAATTACAACTAAAATACAGAACAACCATCATTCAGAACCATCAGGGAAAACACCACCACATTCCATTAAATTGGACACAATTACACTGTAAACAATGCATGAGATTACCGTGTCTGTAAACTAAGAAATCATGAGTGTTCTGCAAGGGGAACTTCACCATAGCATATACTAAATCTGCAGCAGCTAAAGTGACTGCACTGTGGGTCCCTGCTCAAATGCAAGCTTCTGTGTGCACGCAGGTTTTCGTGTTACTGGTGGCGGGTGGAAGTGGGTACATACCTAGGAGTGGAATTGTTAGGTCATTCTGGAAAGTATGTTTTTTTATAAAGAGGAAGTTGCCAAACTATTTTCCAAAGTTGGGTGTACCGTTTTGCATTCCACCCGGCCCCGTGCGAGAGTTGGTTTTCTTAGCTGTCCCATATCCTCTGCTGACACGTGGTGTGGTCTGTCTTCAGCTATTCCAGTGTGTCTAGTGGTGTCACGCTGTGATTTCAGTTTGTTTTCCCCCAATGACTGGTGATGTTGAAGAGCCTTTTGTGTGCTTTTTCACCACTTACATGTTTTTGGTCAAGTGTCTGTTCAAATGTTAGCTCATTTTAACAACCAACTTGTTTACCTTACTGATAAACAACATTTCTTATAGTGCAGGCCTGCTGGTGATAAATTCACCGGCTTTTGTACATCAGAAAATACTTACTTCGTTTTCGGTTTTGAAAGATGTTTCCAATGTATGTAGGATTCCAGGTTGACAGGTTTTCAATTTTTTCAATTTTTCAGAATTTTAAAGATGTCGCTCTGCCGTCTTTTGACTTGTATCGTTTCTGTTGAGGGGGCTGCTGTTATTTTGTTGTGTATAAAATATTTTTCCCCCACTGGCTGTTTTTAAGATTTCTTCTTCATCACTGGTTTTCACAATTTTATTGTGGTGTGTCTTGTAGCTTTCTTTGTGATTCTTGAACTTGGGGTTTGATGAACTTCTTGGATCTGTGGATTTATAGTTTTCATCAAATTTGGGAAATTTTTGGTTCTTGTTTTTCTTCAGATACTTTATTGTCCCCCCTTTCCTCTCACCTTTCTGCAGGGACTCCAGTTATACATAATTTTGCTTTTTGAAGTTGTCCCGCATTTCATTGCTACTTGGTTTGGTTTGTTGGTTTTTAGTTTCATTTTTGTGTGTTTGTTTCTGGGTAGTTTCTATTGCTGTGTCCTCAAGTTCACTAATCCTTTCCTCTCTGTTGTCTAATCTGCTGTTGAATCCCATCCGATTTGCCAGATATTGTAGTTCATATCTCTAGAAGTCTAGTTTGAGTCTTTTATTTATATCTTTCGTTTCTTTCCATATTGTGTTCATGCTTTTGTGTGCTTGCTTGACGATGTGGAGTATTTATAATAGCTGTTTTAACATTCCTATTGCTTAATCTGTCATGTCTCATTTCTGGATCTCTTTCTCTTGGTTTTTTTTTCCCCTACTCTTTACAGATATGTTCCTGCTTGTTCACATGCTTGGTAATTTTTATTGGATGTTGTATATTTTGGATTTTATGTGTTGTAGCCTGGATTTTGTTTTATTCTGTTTAGAAAAATTACAACTGGATTAGCTTCAAGGGTTGAGCGTGTACTGGACTAGAGTACCATAGAATAAATATTTGGCTTCTCAGAATTTTGGGTCATGCCACACACAGAGGTCCTTGTTTTGCTCCACGTGATCCATTAGTTAAAAACCAAAGCAGAACAGAACGTGACCTCATACTTGATCTGAGGTAATAAATGGAAATCTGCAGACATGTAGTGTCTTTATTTTTATCACTCTGTCTGTGATCTGAAGGGGCATGAGAGGTCACGTTTGTTCCCTATTTAGTATGCGCCAGACATGGTGTGGTGCTTGGTGTGTCT
The DNA here is from genome assembly GCA_039655065.1 of Glossophaga mutica. NCBI lineage: Eukaryota > Metazoa > Chordata > Mammalia > Chiroptera > Phyllostomidae > Glossophaga > Glossophaga mutica. The sequence goes on along the minus strand of CM077304.1, from coordinate 13,388,154 downwards.
GTGACCTCATTTAATTCTTCCAGCAGCCCCATTTTACAGTGAAGGGCCATTTCTTGACCTTTATCACTATTTTCTTTTCTTTCACACTCTGGACTTTCTAGTCACCTGCTGTGTAGCTGTGCCGGCGGCTTAATGTTTTGAGAGCTGGTTACGTGCCAAACCTCTTTTGAAAGAGAAAGGAACTATTGTCCTGTATTTGTTGACTCCCCTGTTCATAGCACTGTGCCTGGCAGATACGACCCCTGTTTTATAGAGGAGTGAACTGAGGTTTCAAGTGGTTAAATAAAATGTGTTAGTTATGTGTCATTTTTTTTAAAAAGATGATTTTACATCTTTTTAGAGAGGGGAAGGGGAGGGGAAGGAGAGGGAGAGAAACATCAACGTGTGGTTGCCTTTCGTGCACCCACTAGACTGGGAATCAAACTGGTGACCCTTTGATTTGCAGGCCTGCACTCAGTCCACTAAGCCACACCAGCCAGGGTGTTAGGAGTCGTTTTATTGGGGGGAAAAGCCCAGTGATTTCGGTACATCTGCACCCTGGTGCTCGTTGCCCTCAGCAGGCTGCTACTCTGCATGTCTTAGCTCTTTTCTCCTAGGCGTTGGCTTAATCTAGAGCAGGCTCTTCCCCTCTCTGGCAAGGTGGCCCGTTCATCAGCAGCTCCAGCCTTAGATTCAGCCACTCACTCACTCTCTCAGAAAGATTTTTTTTCCTCAACAGTTCAGACCAAGTCTCAGGGTGATCTCTTTTTGGGCTGAGTAGCTAGATCACAGTGTCACTGTGTATGCCACTGAAACAACTCGTGGTGGCCAAGGTTGCAGAGCAGGTAGGCACACCTGGGGTGAGGGATGGGTGTGACGAAGAGTGACAGAGTATACGAGGAAACTCAGTCCTGGACTGGGCGGCTCTATTGGTTGGAACATCATCTCATGCGCCCAAAGGTTGCGAGTTTGATCTCTGGTCAGGGTCACGGCACTTACAAGAAGCAACCAGTGTATGCATAAATAAGTGGAACAACAAATTGACGTTGCTTGCTCTCTCTCAAATCAGTAAATAAAATTAAATATGTATAATAAAAAATAAAATTTGAACACTGGCCAAATACTAACATAAGTCTGGATAAACTATATTTTCTCTCCTTAGTATTGGACCAAGTACAGACCTTTCTGCCACAGATGGCTCAGGCGAATGACAAGCTAAGAAAGGAAATGGCAGCTGCACCACCTGGTCATTTCAATATTGAAAATATCGATGAGACGCTTGAAAAAGTTATACAAATGGTAACTACGCTTTGTTTTCATTTCATGTAGTAAAATCACCAGTGCGCCTCATCACCTAAAAAGAGAGAGAACTTATCCATTTTCATTTCACAGTTATTTTTCTTCCTGGAAAGTCAGCTCATGTTCTTGGTCATTTTTATGATTAAGGATCTTATAGGTCGTAAGCTTTCCTGGGTGAGGTTTAGGGGTTGAATAATGGGGGCGGGGGCTTTTCCAAGTCAATTGTTGCATTTGTTATCTTGAAACATTATTTCAGTAAATGTCCTAACTGGGTTTTAGTTTTTCTCTCCATCCAAGGCTCAGAGGTAATGTGGTCTGATACGTTGAGAATGCAAAAATTAATGTGTTTAACAGACTATATTATATAAGCCACGTGTGAAAAGGGTCTCAATTTAGACTCGTGTCATTTCTGCACTGGAATTCTCTTTATAACTGTGTCTGGACAGAGCTGACACCATCGTTAATAATAACATCTTATTCATCAGCAAATCTGGTCAGCTCTACCTGCATAATACCTCCTAAATCCAACCGCTTTGCATGAATTCCACTCCTGCCAGCCTGGTCCTAATAATTACAGTCTCCCCTTTGGACTGTTTCAGTGGTTTCCTAACGGGTCTCTTGGCCTTCCCCCTTTCTTCCCCGGAGTCTGCCCTTCACACTGTGTGTGGTCCACGGTTTGGGAGCCGGGGGGCTTCCCAGCCCGTTTCTAATAAAGTCAGAGTCTTTCTGGGGCCTGTGTGGCCTGGCCCTCAGCTCTAGCTGACCTCGTCCAGTCCTCGCATTGTCTGCACTCCAGTGTCGGCCCCTTACTCCAGGCCTTTTCCCTCCTTGTAGGATGCCCCTCCCCGATTTCTGCTACTTGGCCGGCTTTGTCTCTCATCAATTGTCACCTACTTCAGAGGCCTTCTCCAGTGGCCTTACTACCTTATCCTGCTTTATTTTTATTTTTCTAGCCTACACCATGCTGAATACGCAAATGTTTAGTATTGTCTTTCTTTCCCAGCTGGAACGGGGGCCAGCAAACATTTCTGTAAGGGGCCGGTTAGTGAATCCTGCCGGACTCTGGGCTGTGCTGTCCTGTCCCGTCCCGACGGCCCACCTCTGCCCTTGCAGCGTAAAAGCAGCTGCAGGCGATACTCAAAGAATGGACAAGTTGTATTAACTTTCCTCGCGGATACTGAAATTGGAATTTCGTATAATGTTCATCTTTCATGAAATACTGTCTTTCTTTTGATTTTTTTCCCCTACCACTTAAAAATATAAAAACCATTCTTAGCTCACGACCTAAACGAAGACAGGTAAGCAGGCTGAGTTTGGCCAGTAGGCGGCCAACCTCTGCTTAAAAACGCAACTTCCACCAAGGCAAGGGTTTTGTTACTATTGAGTCTCTAGTGCCTGGTGTGGTGCCTGGCTCATGTGAACAGTTGTTGAATGAGAGTGTATTCAGGACATACACAGCTGGGTGATGGGGGTCTCTTTAGACTTAGAGTAAATGTCAATTATTGTGGTGGACTCTGGCAACTAAAAGAATAGAAGTACCCTATTGTATTAAAAACATGTCCTTTGTGCTTCAACATTGGGTTCAATGTTGGTTGTTCCCAATGCTTTATCGCGACTTTTTAGGGAACTGCCCTGCAGTAAATTGCCCACATGGGGTGTTTTGCAGGATGTGGCCCTGTTTGAGATGAACCAGTCTGATTCAGAAAAAGAGGACAGTTCGACGGAGGATTCACAGGCCAGTTCAGAGGCCAGTTCAGAATCTGAGGATGAAGATGGCAGCGCCTCCTCTGAAGTCACCATAGACAACATCAAGCTTCCTCACGCAGAAGGCGGGAAAGGCAAGATAGAGGTTTTGGACAGTCCTGCCAGTCCAAGAAAGAAAGAGTGAAATAAACGATCTCAGAAGCAGGTGATCTGTGCCTTCTAATTTGGAGGAAAGGAATGTGGCTCGCTGGTTGCTTTGCTTTTCGGGTGTATGGTGCTCTTGTGTGATATCGGATGTCTTTGGTTCTCAGAGGAACAGAGGCTGACTTAGAGCTGGAGTGGGTCCATTTGGGGATCTTCTCAGAGCAGCCTGTCTCTGATCTCATGCTGAAGAGAGTTCGTTTAGAAAGCTTAACTTCGTTTTTGGTGATGAGTGAATTTGTTGGCATCTTTTTTCTTCAGCATAGACTTCAGACATATCAGACTGACTTATTTTTTAATTTTAACCCAAGGACATTTTTTCACTACTATTTAGAGAAGGAGGAAGAGCAGGGGGGCAGTGGGGGGAGAAATAACCCTGTGAGAGAGAAACATCAATGGGTTGCCTCCTGTATGTGCCCTGAGTGGAGAGCAAACCCGCAACCTGTGTGTATGCCCTGAGTGGGAATCGAATCCGCAACCCTTCGCTTTACTGGATGATGCTGTAACCAACTGAACCACACCAGCTGGGACTCACTTATTTTAAAGTAAAAATACAAATCACCTGTTCATTTTTGTTTTAAAGTACCATCTCTGATAAAACAACCTATGTGGGGTTTTTTATTATAACTCGGATTTGTTTGTTAGCATCAAAGTGGGTTTAGTGAGAGCGAAACTTTTAAGATATATCTTCTACAATAAAAAGAATTACTTAGATTTAGCTGCCCTCAGGCATATGTCCTTTCATTTAAAAAATATATTCTTTTCCAGTATGAACTGGAAAACTGGTTCTCCTTGGTTTTAATCACTGTTGGTAACTCTGTAGCCACTCAGTGGATATACAGTTTACTGGTTTGAAAAATTCATGGGTTTTTTTTTTTCTTTTTTTATAATGCACATTTTTACCCTCGGCTACTAGAACTATTTGACACTTGCCCACAGTGTGAAACCTGTCAGATGTAGAGAAGAGGGACACCAGAGCAAAAATAGGGCACAGAACACAAAAAGGGAACAGCGGTTTTTCCATTAAAAGGCAAAAGTGGTCCTATGCCGGAGTCGACTTTCTGCCTCATTGTCAGCCTCGTTAAACTGTTTCAGGTCTCATCTGCCATCGGGCTGGCTTGGCTCGGGGTGCAGACCTGGGAGTTTAAAGGACTGTCTCCAAGTAGGTTGCTGATAGAATTTTGTCCCCTAATGTTCTAAGGCTTTATTTTAACTATTTCCCCTATTCCTTCTCAATAGTGAAATATTTCAATAGTGAAAAAACCGTAAGACATGAACGAGTAGCAAAAAAATTGTTAAGCCTCATTTATCAAAGAAATATGAGTGAAACCAAGGTTGTACCATATTTTGCCATGTGTAACGCACACTTATTTGCTCGTATTTTTGAGGGAAAAACAAGGATGCACATTATACATGGGTAGTACTAATTCTGTATCTGTATAATGTTTTTAATTATTTCATTCATACTTAAGCATTAAAAGCGTAACTCTAGGAGGCAATAATAAGATCGTATCCATATGCAAAGTAATACCCTGGAATACAGTAATTGGTTTTGTTTCTGAATATAAATAAATTAAAAATTGAATTAAAAAATTAAAACAAAAGATTTCTTCCCTAAAAGTTTGGTCCAAAAACGTAGGTGCACATCATGCTCGGCAAAGTGCAAACACGGTGATTTTCCACCCGGCCCGTCGGCAGATGGAACCGCCGCGCCTTTCTGCGTGTCGGCGTTGTTCCGAGTGTTTTCCGTTTGGGTTACCCCCCATTCGTACGCGCATAAAAATCCATCGCGTCGCACACTTAACATTGGCGCACTTTGTGTACGGCATACCTTCATTTAACAGCCGTTTTGTTCATAAGCAGTTTGCCTTGCAGTCTGTTGGAAAGTAAATCACCACGGGGCTTCGGTCGGTCCGACCGTGGGCTTTCTCGGCCCGATGCCTAGGTGAGAGAGAGCGGCAGCCACTCGGAGAACGGCTCTGTCCCGCTGAGGCTGACGAAGTGTTCTCCTCAGACTGTGGGCTATTGTATCGTCTACGGCTCTGTGATCGTTGTAAATCAGAAAACTAGGTGTGATGGCCTTCGAAGCAAAAATTTCATTCTGGAGGAATCTGCCATCTGTTCTCATAGTACTTTAATTATGTGTCAAATATGTGCGCACGCGCACAGCAATGCCTGGCAGAGTTGTTCGTAGTTGTACTCTTGTGCCTGTGCCCACTACTGTAGTAGGAAAGACAAGAAAAAAGTTGTCTGTCTTTCATTTGTGTTTCCCTCAGTGCCTGGTGTGTATACATATAGACAGTGCCTTTCACTTGGTTGGAATGTACAATAAATAGTCATTAAACTAGTTTTTTCTCTTTGTGTCAATAAAGAAGTTCATTTTAAACATCAGTAGTTTACAGTCTTAAAAGGGGGGGAGGGTAAATATGATTGGTAAACTTTTCCCAAACGTTTCACGTTGGAATCTACGTGGTTGACTCGCCACCACCCATTCATGGAAAACCCTTGGCAGTGATTGGTTTGGGAATGGGCGTGGGACATGACCCTTCCCCATAAGACGTGAGCAAAGTCTTATTAGTGGACTGGGAAGGGAAGGTATTTCTCGTTCTTCAGAATGAGGGACATAAAGAGATGGTTCCTTCTTTCTGGAGAAAGGACTGGATATTGTATTCCTGCGTAGGATTCCTGGGACTCGCATCTGGCAGCCGTGCGTGGATCCAGCTCCTGAGGGTGCGGTCAGCACACAGGGATACGGAGAGAAGAAAGCATCATCCAGTCACTGCATGCATCACGGTTGATCGAACTGTTGTTGCTGAATTTCTTGTCTCATTGCAACAAATTTCCTTATTAAAAAATAAAAGCACCACCTTATGAGATACACCCATTCCACAGGTGAGAAAATGAGCATGGAGATACTAGGCAGATTCCTGAGGCTTCACAATAAGTAAGTGTTGGAGCCAAGTTCTAGGTTCAGTCACCTGCCTGTCGTGGGCCTGCGGGCCGCTCGGCGGTGAGCACAGGCTCTGACAGTGTCAGGGTCAGATCCCAGCCCAGCCACTTCTTCCAGTTTCTCCATCAGTCTGTGGGAATAACCATCTTCTCATTAAGATTTTATTTATTTATGAGAGAGAGGAGAAGGGAGGGAGAAAGAGAAGAGAAACATTGACGTGCAGAAGAAACATCAATCAGCCGCCTCTTGCACACCCCCAGCCAGGGACCAGCTGGCAACCCAGGCATGTGCCCTGACTGGGAATTGAACAGGCAACCTTTCAGTTTGCAGGCTGGTGCACAATCCACTGAGCCATACCGGCCAGCTCCTTTGTGGTGTTTTGGTAAGAAATTGAATTAATGGCCTATCACGTGCTAAGAACAGAGTCCAGTAAATGTGAGGTAATTATGATGCTATAAGAATAATACACAATGGTAGCAAAAACTTGGGAAAATCTGTAAGATTCCTACATCCTTTGACTTGGGGATTCCACTTCTAGGAATTTACCCAATTCCATAAGTATGGCTTTGTTCATGAATTTTCTGTAAGATTTATTGCAATGTTTAGTAAAAAAGCAAACCTAAATATCCTACGAGAGAGAGCAGGTTGAATTAAAGCCACTGAAGGTGTGCAGAGGAATGTTTATTGACAAATGCTTATAGACCATTAATTGAAATAGCAGGTAACATAGTCGTGTACACTTACACTGATTATGTAAAAAAGTATAGGCATAGAAAAGGTCTGGAACATTCTCACATAACATCTCTGGTTATTTCTGTGTGGAGAATTTATGGTTGAGTCTTACCTTCCTATTTTATGTGCTTTTGCACTATTAGGTGTTATTTAATCATTTAAAAATTCACTTGGGTATTATTGGCAAAGCAGTAGTAATAATGATAATAATGCACCCTATCCATCATGTCTTATGTCTGATAACCTAGCCCAGCTTTCTTTCCCTTAACAGTTGTTATTTTCTCGGAGGGGCGGTGTGGGAGGACCAGACTTGGCTCCTCATCCTGTCTCTACCCACCTCCACAAAAGCTTTTGCAGATAATGTCCAAGCTGCTCAGTTCTTCCGTTTGACGTGCATTTACTGTGTGCATCTACCATTTGCTCCCCAGTCCCTGATTTAGGCACTGGCACGAAAGCTGTGTCAGCTTGGTTCAGACTCCCAGCTCCATTGCTCGAAAGCCTGTTCTGCCACTTAACAGCTCTGTAATGTGGGCGGGTAACTTAACCTCTCTCGCTTGAAAGCAAATATTTGTTGAGCTCCACCTACATGTGAGGCACTGGAGGTAGAGCATTGAACAAAAGAAGCACCTGTTCATGAAACTTGCATTCTAATGGGGAGGGATCGAGGACAAGTATACATATGCCAAGTTGGGATAAACGCTCTGAAAATAATGTGGGATGAGGAGAATGAAGAACAACAGGCAGATGAGGTGTGAATGTGGGTACCCAGGTTCCAGAGAGAGGAGTCGGAGAGTGTATCTCTACTAACATGCTATTTGAGGAGAGTAAGGCAGCCAGCCTGGAGGAGGTGTTTGGAAAAAGAGTTTCAGGGAAAGGAGGCAGTGGCATGCTGGCCCAGCTTGCACGTGTTCTGATTGTGCCCACCTCCTCCCAACTTTGTGTTCGGCGAGATCAAATCGATAAGTTGTAGTCAGCCTTGATGAGAGCACTTGTACACAGAAATCAGCAAATACTATGAATGTTTTCCCCCAGAGAGCCACTTGTTAAACGTTTACCAGCACACCACTGGGAAGCAGAAGCAGTAAGTGCAAAGGCCCTGAGGTAGGAGCGTGCTTGGTGTGTTTGAGGAACATCGAGGCGACCTGGGTGATTAGACAGAATGAGAGGGAAGTGGAAGAGGAGACAAGGTCAGAGGTAGCTGGGAGCAAGACCAATAAGACTTCACTGGTCATGGTTAAGTACACTGGCCTTCATTCTAAGCAGAATGGAGGCCATCGGAAGGTTTAAAGCAAAAACGTGGCACTCCCTGACTTGAGCTTTCAGCAGAACCTCAGGGAGGAATCAGGAAGACTAGCTGGGAGATCAGCAATAAGTTAGATAAGAGACAATGATGGCTTGGGAGAGGTGGAGGCAGTAAGACGAGCACCTCAGTTTATTCATTTGTTCAGATGTTATGCATATTAAATGACATCTCATTTAAAAACATTGGTCTAGCACACAGGAGGCCATCCGTAAATGATCACCGTTGTTGTTATTGATGGAATGCCGATCCTGGAGTGAGGACTGGATGCTCCTATCTGGTTAGGAAGGCAAATAATGTTAGCACCCAGTGGTACATACTATGTTCCAGACGAGTGGGAGCGCAGAGGGGAGACCCCTGGACCACGGTGAGGGTAGAAAGGTCAGGGAGGGGGTCTGAGCCAAAGCGGGCAGCTGTAGCAGAGGTGAGGGGAGATGGAGTTAAAAGGAATGTGAAACTGCTGGCCTGTCTGCACCTCCCCAGTTCAGGGAGGAACAGATCTCAGCTTTAACCTCGAGCCAAACACAACCTGCGATCTGAGGGAACAGTGATCATGAAATTACTCCATGTGTTAATTAAATCACCTAGTGGGCTGTGGATCATTAGGGTCCAAATGAAATTCAGTGGTAATTTTATGAATTCCATGAAGCCTTTGATTCTGATCCAATCCGACTTCAAAACTCCAGCTGGTAAGAACTTTAGAAATTACTGTGGAAAAAGGAGTTTTTAATCCGAGGCCCAAGCGTGGGCTTCAGGAGGTCCGTGAATCCCAGGCAGGGGCAGGATTGTGTGTGTGCGCAATGAACTTGGGGAGTAGAAGTGGAACAGAGGCGTTCCATTTTTATCAGATTCTCAAAGAGTTTCGTGGCCCGAAGATTAAACATGTTCCTGCTGAGATGAACGTAAGAACGTAAGATCAGTCTAGAAGAAGGCACAGGCTTTCGTTCGCCATTTCGTCTGTCACTGAACTATTTGGTTACGTGATATTTTAAATCACATGAAATCAGGTCAAACACCGCATTTAAAAGTGGCCCCTTTATAATAAGGCCTTTGTCACGTTATTCAAATGCGAACCCAGAGAACGTTCCTTCCAACTGAGAACTGCCGCCGTGCCCAGCGCTGGTTGGTGGTCAGCGAGCTGCGATGGAACACAAAATGCTCGCAGACAGCGTTCGCTCTATTCCACCACACCAGGGCCGCCTGGCCTTCTTCCTCTTGAGTATTTTCTGCCTGTGATTTTGTTGTCGTTGCTTATTGGTTATTGATTTCCTACAGTCCCCTGATTGTCAGCTGCTGAGTCTTCAAAGGGGCAGCTATTCCCAGGCTTCTTCAAGGCCAATGAGATTGCAGACATTTTACTTTAAAATGAGGAATAATAGAAGTCAATTGCTCTGACTAGAATGTAAACTAATTGGGGCCAGAGATCACGTCATTACATTCCGCACACGCCTCAGGAGAAAATATACTCCCTTGTACCTAGCAGGTGTTCAAGAACCGTTTGTGGGTTGGTTGTCCCCACAGTGGACTGAAAAATAGAGCATCAAAGGCACAAAGGTTATAGCTTATTTCCAAGCATGAAAAAAGGAACTTCTTTCACGTTCCTTACAGCAAATACTATTCCTTGAAGGCAAAATTCTAGAAAATCTTTTAAATAACCCAAATGTATGGTTTAGAGGTTAAAGCCCATATAAGTTTCTAAAAAGTGTACCCTGTGATTACAACTGCGTGATATGGACATTTTCAAGATGAACAGCTTAGTTTGGAGGGGGGGCGGCTCGGCATTGCAGAAATACGTGTGATACACGACACAGACAAAAACCAATCAGAGGAGGTTACTTTAAGGTACAGAAGGTTCATGGCTCAGGCACGTGTGTATGTGCTTGGACATGTGGCCTGTCCCCACGGTCCCTGGGTGTAGCTGTTGGTTCGGGCCGAGACGTCCTTCCTCAGCACACCCAGGCTTCGCACATGTGTGGGGGACTGAGGCGTCACGCCGTCTGCCAGGGTTCCCTGATCCCGGCGTTGCTCTAATATTCCAGCGTCACCGTCTTGGTTTTGAGGTATTCGTTTAGCGCTTCCTCGCCTGGAGAAGAGAAAGACTGTTGATGGATGACGTTCACAGGTGGATGTGATGTCACCAGGCTTTCGGACACAGGTGTGCGTGTCTAGGGCTCTCAGCCAGTAGAATGTGGCTCAGACTAGTGCTCATCAACCTTGAAAGTTCAAGTGCTCACCTGAGGATGCCATGGCGCTGCGGCTTCCGACGCGATTACGTCCAGCAGAGGCCCCGTAATTATGCCTCTCGTGTTTATAAAGTTAAAAAAAATTTTTTTTAAGTACTTTTTTTTTCCTTTTAGATTTTATTTATTTATCTTTAGAGGGGAAGGGAAGGAGAGAGGGAGAGAAACATCAATGTGCGGTTGCCTCTTGTATGTCCCCTGCCGGGAACTGGCCTGGCAACCCAGGCATGTGCCCTGACTGGGAATCGAACCGCGATCCTTCGGTTCGCAGGCCCGCGCTCAATCCACTGAGCTACACCAGCCAGGGCAAGTTAAAAAATTTTTTCACTTACAGTTTATATTCAGTGTTGTATTGGTTTCAGGTGGACAGCTTAGAAGTTAGACAATCATACACTTTACAAAGTGTTCCCTCCGATATTTCCAGTACCCACCTGGCACCACACGTAGCTATTTCGATGCTGCTGACCGTGTTCCCTATGCTGTGCTCTACGGCCCTGTAACTAGTTTGTAACTACCCATCTGCGCCTCTCCACCCATCAGCTGTCTCACCCAGTCCCCAGCGCTCCTCCCCTCTGGCAACCATCTGCATCTCTGCATCTGTGAGTCTCTTGCTGTTTTGTTTGTTCATTTATATCATTCTGTGGCGTCCACATGTAAGTGAAATCAGACGGTATTTATCTCTGACTGGCTTATTTCACTTAGCGTATCCTGTGTCTCTTGATTTCATTAGTTTTTTCTTGTACTTGTTCACTCCTGTGTTGCTTTACACATTTAGCGAGGCCTACGTGCACAGTGTTTACAGAGTGTAGTGCACAGTACTGTCCCGGCCCTTCACACGCACTCACCACGCACTCACCGGCTCACCCAGAGTGACGTCCAGTCCTGCAGGCTCCATGAACGGTAAGTGCCCTGCACAGGTGTGCCGTTTTTTCTTCTACAACCCCATTTTTACTGCACCTTTTCTACGTTTCTCTATGTTCAGATACACAAATACCATTGTGTTACCATGGCCTACAGTCTTCAGTACTAATTACATTTTAAAGATAAGGGAAATGCAGTTTTCCTGATTTACATAGTGTCTTAAAAACAGAGAAGGCCGTATCCAGGCCAAGAAGAAAAACAGGACCTGCTTTCTGTCTCTATTCTGAGCTAGGACAACCATCCACTTCTGTAGCAGTTACCGGGCACGAATGCCACAGGCCAAGCTAATGAGTATGTGATGCTGACCGCTGAGCTAAACCCAGGGTTGTAACCTGAAATTTGAGTCACCTTGGGGAGCTATTAGCCCCCCACCCCCACCATCCAGGTCACACCCCAGTTAAGTCAGCATCTTTGTATTTTTATTTTTTGAAGCTGCCAGGTGATTCTAATGCAATGTGCAACTGGGAACCACTGGGCGAAGGGAGTTTAAAATTGGGAGAGGCAGAAACTATTAGGCAAATTCTACTGTTTTATAATAAAACAGAAACCTGAAGCCGGCCCATTATACTCTATCAACGACAAGTGGAGCACCGTTGCCTTGCTTGATAACAGGAATTTCTCTGAGAAGATCTCCCACTGTGTTTTGGATGCAAGAATGAGAGCTTAAAAATGTGAAAAAAAAAAAAAACAAAAAACAAAAAACAACAACCCTGACTTTACCTTCAACTCAATGGAATGTAAAATGAGAGCTACTTTTATTGCTGCAAATACATTGCTCAAAGTCATCAGGAAAGAGAAAATGTAAAAATATCCCAAATTAACCAAACTTGTGTTAGTGAACTATAATTTCAGTAAATCACAAATATTTCAGTTTTTGAAACGACAGGCTAGACCTGACTGTGGGGGAATTAAGAACATGGGCTCCAGAGCCAGCTTGCTCGGTTTGAATTCTCTTGCGAGCGAGTGGCTGGCTGTGTGACTTGGTGCAAGTTACCCAGCCTCTCTGAGCCCTCTTTCTCCCCATCCATTAAATAAAGATAATAAATGGCACCTGTCTCCCAGGGCCACTGTGAGAGTGCGTGTGTTCACACAGGTGAAGTAGTGAGAATGGGGCCTGGGTTAGTGTTCAAAGTGAGCTCCGGCTTGGAGTGTGGTGGTGTCCCTGCCCACAGTGCCTTCCACTGGGAGCTTTCTACAGACTGGAAATCTGAGTTCCCAGGCGCCCAGCAAACCCTGCCAGTCGCAGCGTTGACTCTGAAAGGTTGTCAAGCAGCTCAAAGACAGGACTTATTCTCAGAGCTCGCTGGTTCGCATCCGGTATCCACTTTTCCTGTCTTGGTTCCACTTAGTCCCAAGGATGCTAAACCAAGTTCATGCTGAATGTCAGGTGAGAAAAACAAACCTATTTCAGCTAAAAGATATTGTCGGAGGTTCTTTTACCTTTCAACACTCACCTTCTTCTTTTAAATAGAAACACTTTCCCACACAATTTGTGTCCTTTTCTGTATAGTCAAAACAACATTTGCCTGCAAATCAAAAGGTTGCAGGTTCGATTCCCAGTCAGGGCACATGCCTGGGTTGCAGGCCAGGTCCCTGGTGGAGGGCTCATGAGAGGCAACCACACATTGATGTTTCTCTCCTTCCCTTCCCCTCTCTCTAAAAATAAATAAATAAAATCTTTTAAAAAAAGTTCATCTACACTCATAAAAAAATTAACGTTTCAAAAAATGTCGTGCCCTGTAAACCCAAGTCCAGCTGCTTTGTAGGAAAGGAATGCCCTTCCGCGGAGCACCTGAGGGCTGCATGACACAGCGCAGACTTCCCCGCCATGGGGAAGCAAAGGGAACAGGTGGTAGGAAAGCCAAGCGTACCTAAGTCCTTTCCGAAGCCGGACTGTTTCACGCCGCCGAACGGGGCTGCCACGTCCGTCTTGTTGTACGTGTTAATAAACACGGTTCCCGCCTCCAGTTTCTCACTCACGTACATAGCCTTGTTTATGTCTCTCGTGAAAACCCCCGAGGCCAACCCGTACTCCGTATTATTGGCTCGCTGCAACACTCCATCGATGTCCCTACGCGATGTTTTTAGGAAGACATAAAAGTTCATTAAATGTAACGCACCACACTCCCGTTTGATGTTCTAAAATTTTTCCCCTCGGTGTTAGAAACCGGAAAACATTACTACCAGCCTGCTTACATTTTTATAAATGAAATTGTCCAGACTTACACCAAAAGAAAGTCCCGATGAAATATTACAACTCCATGTCATATTTTTCATATATATCCTACACCATTTAAAATCTGATCTGAAGTCATCTTTTCAATCTTCCTTATTGGTTCTCCTTTATGACTTCCTCCTTTCCCCTCCTCTCCCTTGAGTCCCACTTCTAGATATATTCTCAGATTTCACACGGAGTTCAAGGCTCATTTGGTGCCTCACCCTGAAGCTTCCTCAGCTCCCACCAGCGCAGCAGTTGTGGCGGATGGTAGTAGCAAATGGGAAGGCTTGCATCCAGACTGCCTGGATGACCTTGGGCAAGTGACCTCATCTTCCCATGCTTTCATTTATTCTTGTGAAAATGAAAATGGTAGTAATAGCACCTGCTTCATTGTTGTAAGGATTCAATGAGCTCCTGGTGACCAGTACACAGTGATTGCTCAGTAGAAGTCAGCTATAATCAGGAAGCACCTGTTCCTCCAATTTAGGATTTGGGTTAACTCTTCATGTACTTAGGGTTCACTTGCTAGCTAGACTGGAAGCTCCCTGAGGGCAGAGATAACATCTTGTTCCTCTTCTACCTGGTGCTGCCTCGGCAAAGGAGAGGAAATTCAGTCCATATGCTAATCCAATAAAAGGAGAGTAAAACAATCCCTTAATTTGGTCTAGTGCTTTCCCTGCCCTGTGACTCAGTCTGTATCCAGCTCCTACCTGCCTGTCATAGTGTGAGCATCTCACTTTCCTGAGTGTCTTGCTAATGCTCAGGAATGCATGGATTTCCTACAGTAGATGCAAGCCAAGGATCTCATCTGGTGCTCCGGCAAAGAGACAGAACCTTTCCCAAAACCGGAAGACAAATTAATTGTGCAGAATTTTCTAAGAGACAACACAGGCTCAACTGTGGAGCCTCTCAAAGGTATTTTCAAAGGCAATCTTGATTACACACAATTTTCAACTCACATAAGAGATTTGGAACCTAAACTGGAGTGAACCGAGGCTCCGCTAAAACTCTCCCACTTCTTCCTGTATGGCACGTGGTAGGGACCCAAATACTTCTAGACGGGACTGAGGCTTCATGCCATTGCTCGTAAGGACTGTTGAGATGACAGTTTCATAGTATCTCTTGCCTACATCTAGATAATAACAAGCATAACAATGGCAACACACCAACAGCAAATACTTACTTAATCCTTAGAATGACCCCAAAAGTAGATACTATTAATAACTCAGTTTTACAAATACAGAAACCGAGGGACAGAGGGAGTCAGGTGCGGGCTCAGAGTACAGGAGCTCTGTACTGCACAGTCCTGCCTTTGGCTTCCTGTGGTTAATTGCCCATATCCTTGTCTTCTCCCTCATTAGATGGTAAGCTCCTTGAGGACAGGAATGGCTTATCTAGGTTTATATCTCCAAAACATGGCTCGTAATATCTGCGAGTTTAACACAAAGCCTACCTATCTTACGGGGGATTTAGACTAAGGAAGTGAGGGTAACAGCATCCTTGAATCAGTTTGTCAAAGTTCACTCACTATAGCTTCAAGTCCCCCCAAATCTCTTACCATATGTCTATGAAGGGCCAAGAAGATCTTCTGAACTCTATATTCTGTTTTTTTTTTTTTCACCTTATCATTGGTGGAAGGAAAACTAAAGCTATAATTCAGAAGCATTTCGTGTAGTATACCATGAGTCTATTGTATTAAATATTCTTATGTGAGCTTAAGTTCCCTCACGGCCTTCTTTGATATAATGAATACTTTGGAAAGTTTCCTGTGCTGTAACAAAGCAGTATATCATTTACAGTTGATTACACAGGGATGGTGGATATTTCTATAAAAAAGTTGAGTATTAGGCTTTGGGGGGCATAATCCCCTAGGAAGGCAGCAAACACTCTTTCTTAGAGAAAATCAGATTTTGCAGATGCTGCTTTCCTAGGAATATAAATGTGAAAGCTAACTCTGCTATTCTCAGTTATTTATCTTGTTCCAGAGACATTTCAAATACTGACTGTACAAAAACTAAAATTTAGTCACCTAAAATCTCATGTTACCACTAACTTAAGCTAAGTAGCAAAAATACATTTCAATCTACATTAATCAGTCCTCTCTTCTAATGATTTAAGTCAACTATTCTTATGGTAGAGAATGACATGTTCACTGATTTTATGCTCTGTACATAGCCCAGTGGCAGAAGGGGAAAAACTTCTCTAGTCAAAACTCGTTAAATTGTGCCTGAAGAACATACCCATTTTGGAATTTAGAAATGACCATAATAGGCCCAAAGGATTCCTCTTTGGCAAGATACATGTGGTCTTCCACATCTGTGAAGACAGTCGGTTCCATAAAAAAGCCTATTTGAAAAACGGAGGAAAAGAACGTCAACGATAGGGTAATTTTCAAGGCAGTTCTCATTTAATTACATTATACTTTTTTTTCTGGGTCAGTAAAACCAAGAAGACTTTCATTTTCCCATTAGGTGTTAGCATTCCTAGGTTTTTTATTTTCTTAAATGTCTTTATTACAAAATGTTCAAATATATGTAAAAGTAGAGAAAATAGTATCATGAATAGTAAAATAAACATTTATTCATGTTCCGCTATATTTGATTCATTTTTCCGTGCTGAAATATTTTAAAGAAAATTCCAGAGATTACAACTTTGACCTCCAAAAGTATTTCCATACAAATCTGGAAAAAATAAGGACATTTTCATACCTGCAACAATACATTATCACACACACACCTAACAATTTTATGATAATTCCTTATTCTTAATTGTACTTTAATTTCTGATTATCTAGAAAGACCTCGTAACAGTTGATCTGTTTGATTCAGGATTTAAGTTCTACACATTACATTTGGTTGTTAGATCTCCTAAGTATTTTCTATCTATCTATCCATTTATTTATTTTTTAGAGAGAGAGAGAAACATCGATTTGTTGTTCCACTCACTTATGCATTCGTTGGTTGCTTCTTATATGTGCTGTGGCCAGAGATTGAACCCACAACCTTGTTGTATCATCAGGACAATGCTCCAACTAACTGAGCTACCCAGCCAGAGCTTTAAATATCCTTTAATTTAGAATGTTTTCCCCTTATCCTTGCCCTTTATTTTTCATGCCATCAATATGTTAAACAGACTGAGTCACTTGTTCTGTACAATATGAGGTCTGTCCAGAAAAAGTCCAACCATTGTTAAGATAACGAGAATGCACAACATTGATATCACCTGGCAGCCAAGGAGAGTGGACTGGAATGCGCATGTGTGAACAAGGATGACTTCACTGTACTAGTCAGCGGGGGCAGTAGACACCATTGAGTGACATGTGTACTGTGTGGCCATTGCCTTCAAAATGACTGAGTAGAGCAACGAATCTGCATCAGGTTTTGTGTTAAGCTTGAATATTCCTCTGCAGAAAGTATTCAGATGATTCAGAAGGCCGCAGCTATGGGCATCTGGTGATTGGCTGCTTCATCACTGTAATGTGCCCACTCACGTATCACTGTCTCGTGCAGAGTTTTTTGACCAAACATCAAATCACCCAAGCGACTGAGCCCCTCTACAGCCCAGATTTGGTGTCCTGCAACTTCTGGTTTTTCAAAAAACTAAAATCACCTTTGAAAGGAAAAAGATTTCAGACCATCAGTGAGATTCAGGGAAATATGATGGGGCATCTGATGGCGATTGGGAGAACTGCGTGAGGTTCCAAGGTGCCTACTTTGAAGAGGACTGAGGTGTCACTGTCCTGTGTACAATGTTTCTTGTATCTTGTATCATCTTCAATAAGTGTCTCCACTTTTCATAGTACCTGGCTGGATACCTTCTGGACAGACCTTGTATCTTGCATTTTTAGATTTCTCATTGATTCTTTGGCATGATATTTAATGTGTTCTTCTATCCCCTGTATTTCCTGTAAATGGAAATTTGACCTAAAGGCATGGTTAGGTTCAGGTTAAACATTTTCGGCAGGAATACTGTGCAGATGATGGTGTGTATTACCCATTGCATCCCACAGGAGACACATCACACCCAGTTGTCCTGCTCTTGCTGATGCGATGTGGTGCTAAGTGGTTCTAAGGGGTTCTGAGTGGTGACAACCTGACCCCTCCATTATAACACTCTGCTTTTCTTCTTGTGACTGGCAAGCAATCTGGGGGGTGGCACTGTGGCACCTTACAAATACTCAGGCCCCCATCAACTTTTTACCTCTTCACTTTAGCCTCCCTGATGATCATTGCCCGAATCAATTATTTCATTCAATTAGGGATTGCAAATTGTTGATTTTTCTATTCTCTCATTTTTTTCCCTAGATTAACTGGCAGGGATTCCTCTGGAAAACAAAAACAAAAAAAACCTAAAAGTCTCCTTTATCAACTACTCAATTATCCAGAAATTCAGTTCATACAGAAACACAGAATAAGTGTTGACTTTTTTTTAATTACCAATTTTCAGAGTAGGGTATTGGTGCATAATCTACCTACAGCTGTTCATCTTTTTCTCCTTTTTGGTATCATGACGATGAGCCACTCACTATCTCAGGAACAGGTACTGCTTTAGACAAGAGGAGTGAATCCTTCCCTGCTATGCTGGCTACGATGAAATCTCACAGTGCCAGAAAGAAAGATCAGCAGCTCCCAAGTAACAACACAGTTATCCATTATACCTGTTTACTGTGCAGCTAAGGGCCTGTCTTATCTATTCTGTGATTGGATTTTCACAGCCTAGGAAAGCGGTGTATGCACATTTCATCCCATTTTACGTGGGAGGCTCAGAAAAATTGTGTTGTCCAAGGTGCCACAGCTTATTAGTGGCCAAGCAGGATCTAGAAATTGGTTCTTCTACTTTTGAGGCAAGCTAGTGTTGCTATAAAGATCGTTACCATCTAGTCCAATTTAAGAAGCCAGGCATCCCTTACATTGGGCTGGCCAGAAAGACCGTCACATTTTTCCCATATGATTGCTCTAGTAGTGCTTAGTTGTCTTTAACTTCATTTGAAACAATTTTGTTAGATTGGATTGTGACGGCTGTCATACCAGTGTGCATTTAAAAAAACTGATCAAAATTGGTGAATTTCTGTGCAGCCATTTTAATATTGAAGATGGAAGAATATGCACAACATTTTTGGGGTATTATGCTTTACTATTTCAAGAAAGGTAAAAATGCAGTTGAAATGCAAAAGAAAAAAAAAGATTTGTGCAGTGAAGGCGCAGAGAATGTTTTGTGACTGATTGAACATGTTAAAAGTGGTTTGCAACTTCCTGCCAAGATGGAGGTGTAGGTGGATACACTGTGCCTCCTTGCACAACCAAAATTAAGGACAACAAAGCTTTAGAAACAAGAAAACAACTGGAATTTATGGAAAATTGAACTGTACAGAAGTCCAACAACCATTCATCCTGACTGGTAAGAAGGGTGAAGTTGAGGCAGGAAAAAGTGGAGATTGGTGGACCCAGGCACGCAGGCGGCAGAGGATGGCAGATCCCAGGTGCACAGGGTGGTAACTGTGCAGACCCAGTGAGGCTGCACAAGGTGGCTGGCTGACCAGGTGGTCCCACATTTGCGCACAGATAATCCAGGTGAAGGGGAAGCGGTGGAGGGGACTGGAATCTGAGAGAGAGTGGAGCAAGTGCCATTGTTCCCTCCCAGACCCCGTCCCCACATACAGCATCACAACTCAGCGACTGGGCTGCCCTGCCCTGATGAACACCTAAGGCTCCACCCCTCACTACCTAACAGCCAGGACCAGACCAAAAAAAAAAAAATCCCCCCAAAAACCCCCAAACCCCAAAATGGTTCAAATGGGAGAACAAATCAAAGCCCCAAAGCCAATTCATCTAAGTGACCAAGAGATAGCCAACCTATCAGAGGCACAGTTCAAAGTCCTGGTGATCAGGATGCTCACAGGATTGGTTGATTTTGCTCACAAATTAGATGAACAAATGAAGGCTACAATAAGTGAAATGAAGGAAAATGCACAGGGAACCAATAGAGAGGAGAGGAAAACTGGGACTCACATCAGTGGAGTGGACCAGAAGGAAGAAACAACCAACCAAACACAAAACAAGGAAGAAACAAGAATTCAAAAAAATGAAAAGAGGCTTAGGAACCTCTAGGACATCTTTAAATGTTCCAACATCCAAACTATAGGGGTACCAGAAGGGGAAGAAGAAGAGCAACAAGTGGAAAAGTTATTTGAACAAATAATAAAGGAGAACTTCCCCAATCTGGCAAAGGAAATAGACTTCCAGGATGTCCAGGAAGCTCAGAGAGTCCCAAAGAAGTTGGACCCAAGGAAGAACACACCAAAGCACATCATAATTACATTAGCCAAGAATAAAATGAAGGAGAGAATTCTAGAAGCAGCAAAGGATAAGGGAACAGTCACCTATAAAGGAGTTCCCATCAGACTGTCAGCTGATTTCTCAAAAGAGAACTTACAGGCAAGAAGGGGCTGGAAAGAGGTATTCCAAGTCATGAAAGTTAAGGACCTACATCCAAGATTGCTCTATCCAGCAAAGCTGTTGTTTTAGAATGTAAGGGCAGATAAAGTGCTTCTCAGATAAGGTCAAGTTCAAGGAGTTCATCATCACCAAGCCCTTATGCTATGAAATGTTAAAGGGACTTATCTAAGAAAAAGAAGATAAAAAATAGGACAGTAAAAAGACAGCAAACTCACAGATATTAACAACCACACCTAAAACAAAAGCAAACTAAGCCAACAAGTAGAATAGGAACAGAACTGCAGAAATGGAGATCATATGGAGGGTTAGCAACAGGGGCATGGGAGGAGGAGAGAGGGGGAAAAGGTACAGAGAATAAGTAGCATAGACGGTGGGTAGAAAATAGACAGGGGGAGGGCAAGAATAGTGTGGGAAATGTAGAAGCTAAAGGACTTATGACACATGGACATGAACTAAAGGGGGTGAATGTGGGTGGGAGGGGGTGTACAGGGTGGAGGGGAATAATGGGGGGAAATGGGACAACTGTAATAGCATAATCAATAAAATATATTTTTAAAAAGTGGTTTGCAAAATTTCTTGGTCCTGTTGACATTTTGGCCAAATAATTCTTTGCTGTGGGGCGGTCTCATGCTTTGGAAGATGTTTAGCAGCACCTCTGGTCCCTACCCACTGGAAGCCAATAGCAGGAGATAGCCGACATACTCAAAATATCCAAATCAATAAAGTTATTGGTGAAAATGAAAAACGTGTCTTTTATTTAATGGAAAAAACCACAGGGACTGTGCGGCCAGCCCAGTCCCCCCAGAGGTGGTCTTACCTGGCCTCGGAACTTGCCGTCCGCCGTACACCAGGGTGGCGCCCTCCTTCACTCCCGCTTCACAGTACTGCAGCAGCTTCTCCAGGTGGGCCTTATGGTTTTGGGGCCCATGATCAGTAGATCTATCAAGCGGATCACCAATTTTCATCTTTTTAATTTCTTCCACCTGTATGTTATCCAGTTCACAAAACACAATAGACTGTTAATAAGAATAATGGACACCCTCAGCTGAGCTTCTACCACATGGTGGGTGTTACACTGAGCTGTTAAAAGATGTGTGGTCATTTAGGCTTCAAAGCAGCACTAGAGATGGGTTTTATTATTTCCATTTTACAGATGAAGAAACTGAGGCTTAAAGAGGTGACTTGCCCAAGGGCACACAACCACCCAATATTGTAGTTTTCCTGACTTGAAAGCCTCCACTTTTAACCACTGATTCTAACGGAATATAAGCTACATATGCTATTTGAAAATTATCCTGAATGTTAATCCATTAAAATAGCAAATCTGATGTTCTGGGATTTTTGTTAATACAGCATACTTTTCCACTTCACGACAAAAGAATTTCCAATGGCCACATTATTATCTTTTTTCCTGTCCTCAATGTGGTAGACTGCCCTGGGGAAATTCTCATGGCATGGCCATGCCAGAGAAATTGCTAGAATGTTCTGATGAAAAACCATCTTTATTGAACAATGTTCATCACCAACATGTCTTTGTAATCACTTCCTGTGCACCTCAGTTACCTTAACCTATTTCTGCATTTTCAAAGGTGAAGTCCCAGTGTAGTAAGAAGAAAGAATGGGAGTAACCCTGACCCCACAGGCCCATGAATTTGAACTTAGGCCTGGAAATAATCCCTCAGAAAAGTACCTGTTGAACAACAGGTACTGTTGTTCATGAATGAACATAAGTTGCATGAGTACAAAACTGATACAGTAAATCCTCGACATTGTTGGTCTCAGCATTCGAAATTCAACAGGTTAGAGCTGAGAGAACCAGTAATGTCAGAACATTATGTGGTTACTGTCGGAACCACGACTAGTACTGTAACTGTTTCACTGAGGCTCAGAATTGAACTGCACAGATATTTAGGAGGCAGCCACTGCCCGCCACCTGCCTCTCCCTCTGACTTCCTTGTTCTCTACTCTCATAAGAAAGAATGTTTGCCTCCTGGGGGTGGGCTGGGGAGGTGGGGGTGGTGAGGGAATTGGCTCTGAAAAAGTGCTGGGTGCTTGTTTTTCAAATATAAACAATTTGTAATTACTATTACCATTGTAATGATATAATGTAGCATAGTTTAGAGTTTATTTTAGTCATGGAATTCATCTTAATAGTTCTGTAAATAGCTTTTAGTCCCACATTTATAGAATCGTGACCAATCTATAGTATCTGTCTGTCTGTCTGTCTCTATTATCTATTTAGTGGAGGAAATGATATCTGCCCTGTTAACTATGAACTGAGGATTTATAAGGATCTAGCAGTGTATAGCCAATTTCAATGCAGGGGGTTAGAAAAACCTTCGGTGTCAGGGTTTAATATACTAGAAATGCAGAGCAAGGTATAACCACAACAGCTGTTAAGGGTTTTTTTATACAGACCTATAACTTTTTACTATGAAAAATTATAAACACATATAGAAGTAGACAAATAATATAGTAAAACTGCATATACCCATCACCCAGCTTCAACAATGACCAATTCATGGCCCATTCATTTCCGCACTCAGCTCCCCCCTCCCGGGGAGCAGGAGGGAAGCCAAGTCTAGACATTATATAATCGAACCTATAAATATGTCAAAGCGTAGCTCTCCAAGATAAGGACTGTGTTGTTGTTGTTTTTTTAAAATATAACCACAGTGCTATTATCACCCCTAGAACTTCACCAAGTCTCCGAAGTACTTTTCAAGTCGAAGCAATGCTTGTTGGACTGACGGAGCCAGTGTAAAGGGGCCTTACCACTCTGGTCAGGAACTCGTCATGGATGGATTCTTCCACAAACAGCCGCCCTGCTGCAATACAGTTCTCTCCTTTGTTGAAAAACACAGCTCCCATGCCCTTGGGCAGCAGAGGGGAAGAGACTGTTAGCGTCACTTGGGAAGCTGGGCTTGTCAGAAAAGGGCAGGCCCTGCAAATCAGGTGCCAAGGGAAGGCAGCAGGCAGCACGAGAGGTCTCGGGAAAACGAGACCCCGTGGCCTGCTTAGCGATGAGAGCTGCTGGAGCTGCTCTGTTGTGGCCTAGTGCGCTTTTAGGGGATGTGGTTCTCCTTTCCCCATTTTGGTCCACGAGCACTTAAAAAAGAAGTGCGTCAAAATAAGGACATGCCACCAAACACGGATTTTGTGTTGCAAGAAAACCTAGATTGTTCTATAAATTCAAAGTTTGCTTTTGAGATCTCTATAACAGTTTGTATAAATCATAAATGTTCAGAAAGACTCCCTGACTCCCAAGATTTAAAAACACATTAATGAGACAAGTTATAAAGACATTATTTAAAAAAATTAAGGGATCTGAGTACCCTCAAATCTAAGCACCAAGAGGATAATTTCTATATATGACTAGACAAGACTGAATCTCATTTTAAGATTTCTAACGAGCAAGGAGGTAAAATGTGTTTGTTGTGTTGTTTTTTGTTCTGTTTTATTTTATTGAAATGTGTTTTAGAAGTAGGCACCTATTTAGTTCGATGTGACATACTCTTACCATTCGCACAGCTTTGTCAAGTTCACAGTCATTGAATATTATAAGTGGGGATTTGCCACCAAGTTCAAGGGACACTTTCTTCAAGTTGCTCACAGCACAACTAGAGAAAAATAAATGGAAAATAAATATTTAGTCTCTCCCTCTGCCTTTCTGTCTGTCTGTCTGTCTCCCTACCATAAATTACCACTTGATATGGAAAACATAATTGAGCCCTGGCTGGTGTGGCTCAGTGGATTGAATGCTGGCCTGAGAACCAAAGAGTTGCCAGTTTGATTCCCAGTCAGGGCACATGCCTGGGTTGTGGGCCAGATTCCCAGTGGGGGGCATGCAAGAGGCAACCACACATTGATGTTTCTCCCTTTCTTTCTCTCTCCCTTCCCCTCTCTCTAAAAAATAAATAAATAAATAAAAATCTTTTTTTTGTTTAAAGAAAAGCAATTGAGTCTTAGAAATACTCAGAAACTTATACAAAAACAAAGTGTGAGTGGTAGATAAATAGTGAGAATTGCTGACACTGGACAGTGAGCGCACGGGAGTTTGTTACATTATTCTGTGTGCTTTGTCTAGATTGGAAATTTTCCGTCATAAAAAGTTTCATTTTAAAGTCTGTGGTAAATGATTAGAGATAGCCATAGGTAACTTCCAATTTTTTAGATGTAAGAAGTTTGGGTCTATAAAGGTCTGGCAAAGAATGTAGCCTCAAACCAGATTACTGGAACCCTGGGGGAAATACAGATTTTTGTAAGTATATTGTTTATTTCCCCTTTCTGATAAAAGCATTATTTTAAACACTTTTAAAATTTAAAGAAAAGCACAAAGGGAAAAAAACACAACTCCACGGCTCACTAACCATTGTTTTTTATCATTTTGATATAGTTATTTTTGGTCTGTGTCCAACCACAGCCTTTGCCTTATTGAACATAGTTGGGAATCGCCCAGTATATACAGTTTTATACCTTATTTTCTTTTCCACTTACCATTTTAACAACACTTTTAAATGTTATTAAAATGCCCCATGGACATGACTGCACAATATTCCATTATGCTGACATACTTTAACCACTGCCTGCTTTTGGACAGTTAAAGTATCTGCAACTTTCTAAAAACTAATGTTACCACTTTTTAGAAATTAATTTTATTCACAATCCACATTTGTCATTGGCATGTCTTTTGGGGTTCTTCCTTATGCTCCAAAAACAATTTTGGCCACAGATCTAGCACAGCGAATGTTTTGTGCTGGCTTGTTAAAACTACCAGCAGGGTGTAGAATTTCAATCTGGCTCTAGTTTTATTGACTGTGTGGGCTTTACACTTTGGAAAGTATTTTATTATATTCAAACATTTCAACCCTGCAGTGATAAGAAGATTTCTCTTCTAAATCTGATGTGATTTTTCTCCCTCCACAAGCCCCTATTGGAAGAAGCAAAAGCTAAACCAAAAAACTGGTTTAACAGGGCCTGCAGCAAATCGACACATTCAAATGAATACCTCTTCATGATCTGTTTGCCAATAGGAGTGGAACCAGTGAAACCAAGTTTGCGGATATCAGGATGTTCAGAAAGGCGCTGTCCTGCCACGCCTCCTGTAGAATCAGAAAATCAAACACGATATCAAACACGGGTCAAGTTCTGATGGCTGGGGTGGCTTTGAATTCATTGAGGGAGATTGCTAAGCTCTCATTTAAATCCTGGTTTTACCTTTTCTGTATTAATTATAAACTGATGAAATTCTAAATAATATCCTTCACGTAACTCCCATCCTCCCGAAAAGATGAGTAAGGTTGTGTTTTGTTTTTTTTTGTTTTTTTTTTTAAGACATTTTTTTTTAAGATTTTTTTTTTCCTTTTTAGATTTTTTATTTATTTATCTTTAGAGGGGAAGGGAAGGAGAGAGGGAGAGAAACATCATTGTGCGGTTGCCTCTTGTATGTCCCCTGACGGGAACTGGCCTGGCAACCCAGGCATGTGCCCTGACTGGGAATCGAACCGCGATCCTTCGGTTCGCAGGCCCGCGCTCAATCCACTGAGCTACACCAGCCAGGGCTTTGTTTTTTTTTTTTAATCTTCCAAAATAGGTGTTAAAAATTGAGATGGGCCACCTTAGGGCGGTTTTACACCGCTGTGCGGTTTCTGCCTCTCCTGCCCTGCTCATGCACCATTACATTTCCATTTTAAGACTTTAGTGCGTGGGAAGCACGTCCTTAAGTTAACTGTTCGGCACACCGTCTTTAGTTTTAATGTGCAGTTACAATTCAGGACTGTCTGGAGTGGGAAAAGAGCCCCTCAGCTCCCCCTGTACCATTCGTCAACCGTAGTGAAGCGGGTCCATACCTGAGCCTGGGATGATGTTGATAACCCCCTTTGGAAAACCTGCTTTAACAGAGAGCTCTGCAAACTTCAAAGCAGTCAAGGGCGTGACCTGAGCAGAAGCAGACAGCAGTGACCTTCCTCAGACTTTGTCCTGTCCTTTAGATCAAATACCCGCCTTTCCCTCTATGGCTGCACTAGAGTTAATTTTATTTTTTCTTCTCCTTTTCACATAATGTCAGACTTACAGCAAAGTTGCAAAACAGTGCAAAGCATGTATGTCTCCGATTTTAAGTAAATAGAGGAGGAGAGGTCCCACCCGGTCCCTCCCTCACGTCTTACCTGCGCTGGCTTGAGCACTAAGGTATTGCCTGCTGCCAAACAGGCGGCACTCTTCCATGCCAGCATCATCAGCGGGTAATTCCAGGGAATAATAATGGCACAGACGCTGCGAGAAAGAAAGGCAACATCCTTAGTTGTCTCAGACTCACATAAGTCGCTCAGAGATGCTTTCCTTGTCTTACCCAAGTGGTTCCTTCTTGGTGAAGGTCAGATTGCGATTTGGACGGGCCTGGTTGATGGGAATTGTAGAACCCTAAAAAACAAATAGGTTGACCCTGACCAGTGTGGCTCACTGGGCTGGGCATTGTTCCACAAAGCACAAGGTTGCTGGTTCGATTCCCAGTCAGGGCACATGCCTGGGTTGCAGGGTCAGGTCTTGGTCGGGGCACCAATGAGAGGCACAAGGAGTGTACAAGAGGAAATGGATCCATCTTTGAAATGAGTAAATTTAATCTGCTCAAAATAGGTTAGAGATTTGAGGATATCATAGGTAGCTGAAATTTTTTTCTTTAATATCAAAGAATTTTCTGACTCTTGTTTTTCCTACCTGATATGAAAAGGTGGTGTTTAATTTATAAGAAATATATCCACACCAAGAAAAGAACTATTTCTTTCTTTCCTTTTTTTTAAAGATTTTTTTTTACTTATTTATTTTCAGAGAGGGGAAGGAAGGGGAAAAGAGGGAGAGAAACGTTAATGTGTGGTTGTCTCTCACACCGAAGGCATGTGCCCTGATTGGGAATTGAACCGGCAACCCTTTGGTTCACAGGCCAGCATTCAATCCACTAAGCCACCACACTGGCCGGAACTATTTCTTTATTGAAAGAACTAAATCACTGGAGAATAAACATAATTTTAATTTATTCACCTCCATTCCAATTTCTTGGCATGGCAGAGAATGTTAATTGCCTGCTCAATATTCATTCTCTCCTCTGTCCTTAATAATAGAAACTCTACCTTAATGATGGGGATGGCACTATGCCCAGATTAAAAAAAAAAAAAACAACTGTTTCCCAGTTTTCACAGTAGATAGGAAAGGTCAGTGGAAGATGTAAGCACAAGGCACTGGGAGGGGAACGCTCTTTAAAGTAGGCTGACTCAGCTCAAACAAGTGCTCTTTTATCCTTTCCCCCACTCCCACTTCTTCCTTCTCCCTGCTCAGAATGTTGCTGAAATGGCTGGCACTGCAGTGATTATCATGAGGCCATGAGACAGCCTCAAGAGTAGAGATCACATGGTACTAAGCATGGCCTGGCAGAGAGAGAGGGAAACTTCATCTCACATACTAGACCTGATGGCCTGCCTTTGGACTCCTTGAAAGTGAGATAAAAACAAACTTCGTAAGTTGGCTTTTCTATCGTATGTTGCCAAACTTAATCACGACTGAATCATGATAATAATCCTTAATGAAGCTACATATTTGTTTGCCACCTAAAACATTATTGTTGTTACTCAGACAAATAAGTATACAATCTCTTATCTGAAACCCTTGGGACCAGATGTGCTTGGGACTGGAAACATAATATAAGGCATATACTTTCTATGATATTATCTGTAACCTCCAGTAGGGTCTGGGCAGCCTCCCAAGGCATTGGAAGGGAGGGGTGCGAATGCTTTTTAAATTCCTTTTACGTTTCTCCCCTTGCGCGTTTCCTTTTTACTCATGCTGGGAATGTGGCCGTGATGGCTGGCACTGCAGTGATTACCATGAGTCTATGAGTGGCATGAATTCCACTGTTTGATGTAAGCCTGACCTTTCCCTTTTGTAGCCCCAATGCCAAGGGCAAGTATGGTTGTCATTTGTCATCATATATGTGCCTTTTTTTTTTTTAAATTTGTCTTTAGAGGGGTAGGGGAGAGGGAGAGGGAGAGAAATATCAATGTACGGTTGCCTCTTGTGTGTCCCCTGCTGGGAACTGGCCTGCAACCCAGGCATGTGCCCTGACTGGGAATCGAACCACGATCCTCTGGTTCGCAGGCCCGCGCTCAATCCACTGAGCTACACCAGCCAGGGCCATTTATTTTTTATAGTAAAAGGAAAATGAAATATATACTGTACCCATGTCTTAACTTTTTTTCTTATACCCAGCCTGCTTAGCCCATCTATGTTCGCTCTCTGACCTCTGTAGGCATTTGAGTTTGCAATCCCTCCATGGTACCAGGCTTCCCCTGTATGTCCAGCAGATTAGATGCCCTCAGGAGGAATTACAGTTAAAGCACAAACAATATCACTGGCCTTTAATTCAGAAAAACTTTGAGTTCAAATCCTAGCTCTGTGGTTTACTTACTGTATTACCATTGTAAGTCATTATTCACTGTCTTCAAGCCTCCATTTCCTCACCCGTAATAAGGGATAATAGGTATGCACCCACCTCAGATGACTATTATAAGGATTAGGTGAGAAAACCTGCTACATACAGGGTGGCTGGGACACAGTGTCTTTAAAAACTAATAAATGTTCATCCCTTTTCCTTTTGGAATGATCTGCATGGAGACAAACAACATTTGCACCTACCTGAATTTTGTCACACCAGCCAGCAAAGTATCTGAATGTTTGCACAGACATTCCAATGTGAGTCTTCAGAGCCAAGGTGTAGACGGCACCTGAATCAAGAGCTTCAATGGTTGCCAGCTCCTCTTGGTTCTCTTCCAGTAGGTCTGCAAGTCTGCATGGTCAGCGAAAGAAATCCGCCCAACAAATATTAATGGAGCCCCTATGTCATATAAGGCACCGACCGTCCTAAGGGCAGAGAATTCAGAGGTGAACACAAGTGGACTGGGTCTCTGTGTGCATGGAGAATATGGGAAGACAGACATTACACAAATAATGCTGTAAATACTTTGTTTTAAGAGCTCCAAGAGAAGCCTGCACGATTCACCTCATAAGTGGCTGAAAAGCAGAAGAGTGATGGAGGCCGTCCAAGGAGATCAATGTTAGGAAATGGCGCGCATGTGGGTAGCTCGCGAATATACGGGGAGATGCTAGAGGGTAGCCCCCAGCCTGGGAGAATCGGCGAACGCGCAAGGATCTCCGGCTGCTGCAGAAATATTTCCGCACCGATCGCTAAGTGAAGAGGACGTGATAGGAACAGATGGAATAAGCGACACACGCCACAGCAGATTTCTGTTCGGTGTCCCGTTTCCGTGGGAGGGTACGTGTAGGACTATCCAATGACTATGAAAGAGTCAAAATTCATCTTTTTTCTCACCTTTGCTACGTGTTTTCCTTTAGTAGTTCTCTGAGCTGCCCTCTTTGGATCAGTCCAAAGCCAGGCATGAAGTCCCCCCCCCCCCGCCCCCGTGTTTCCTCCGGGTGCTGCTCTAAGAGATCTTTTGCCCAAGGTCAGCTATTTGGCTGCAGTAAGGAGAAAACTGAATTTATGATAGAATTAAATTTTTCTTGACATACTCAATGTGTAACACCCTTTCCAGGCCTTAGTATTCTCCTTCCTTGCTTCTGTTGCCTCCACATAAAGGAGATTCAAAATTTGTCATGGAAAACAACAGGGTGCTGGATATTCTCCATTTGTGGCTGTTTTTCACGCTCTATCCCGCTCTGTCACCTGGGAAAAGGACCTTCACAGACTTTGTCCCCTGGCTTCCTTGCCCTTTCACTGGGCTGGGCCACTGCCAGTCCAGTGGGTGGCGTCCCCAGAAGACTCGTGAGCGAGAAGCAAATTGGTTGGGGATCCGAAACCCCTGGCTGCCTCACAGATGGGCTGGGGTTGAGCAGCTGCTGTGTCCCCCAACCAAACGGCACCATAGCATGGTCTTCTCCTATAGTGTTAGATTTTGCCAGATGTTGTAACAGCCCCTTCCTCTGTCCCTTTGGACCTTTGAGTAGTGGTAGCTGCTCCCTGTTGCTAATCCTGGGAACTTCATTATCCCTTGACCTTGCCCACATCTTGGTAAACAGTCCTTTATTGAACTTCATTTCGACCCTGGCTGGTGTGGCTCAGTGGATTGAGTGCCGGCCTACGAACCACTGGTTCAATTCCCAGTCAGGGCACATGCCTGGGTTGCAGGCCAGGTCCCCAGTTCAGGGTGTATGAGAGGTAACTGATGGATGTACCTCTCTCACATCGATGTTTCTGTCCCTCTCTTTTTCCCTCCCTTCCCCTCTCTCTAAAAATAAAGAAATAAAATCTTTAAATTAAAAAAAAACTTGATTTCTTACTGGGACTTTGATACAAACAATAATACAAAAGTCAGGAACTCATATACATGAAATTTTATATGATGTAAGTAACAGAAGGCATGTTATATAATAGGTACATACTAGAAAATACTTGAAGAAGTATTTTAAATCTTGGCAATATTAGTTAAAGGCAAAGTTCACGGACTTGTGTTTTAAGAAAACTGACCTGTACATCAATCTTCCTCTTTCCCGCGCGTTCATTCTTCCCCATTCACCATTTTCAAAGGCATCTTTGGCTGCTGCTACTGCTTTATCAACATCCACCAAAGACGCATAGGACACTTTGCATATTGTCTATTTCAAGGTGAGCAGAAATAGGTTAAAGTTGATTTCATAGCAAGATATATGAATAGGCGCCTTAGAATTAACATTACATTATAAAATCCAGAGAATTTTATGATGGAAAACCAATACTTCTGGTAATGAACAAAGAGAAATGCTTTTAACGTGAAAATTATAAGCCTGAAATTTGGTGCTTCTCCTCTCACACTGCGTTATGGAAAGACACATTTAGGAAAGCTGGAACGATTTCCTCTAGTGTCTAGGGAAGCTGCGTTTCTTTCCATGGGCTTGCAAAATCTGAAATTTGCTCCACATACAGCTTTATGCGTAGGCGTGCCTCTGATGTGTACACATGTCCGTCTAAATTTGTCATGCATATGCATTCTCTAAAATAGGTTACTACAGTTAACAGCCAGCACCAGAATTGAGTAGCTGAAAGGACTGCATGAAGTACACTTATATTAAGTGCTCGGAGGCAGGGTGAGAGAATGAAGGAATTCTTGACACTGTTTTCCCCCTGTGTTATAAACCAAAGCTCCATGACCTCTGGTCACTGTGCTCACTGGGTCGGTACTCACAGAGCCGTCTGTTGGGTTGATAGTGTCATAAGTCTTTCCATCCTCAGCATCTGTGAACTGTCCGTTTATGAAACACTGATAGGGCATGTTTACTGTCATTTCATTGACCTCCTTTGAAACCTGAGAGAGAGAATTATGTTAATAGATTCAACGGATTTCTGTGCTTATCCATCTGATACTGAATAGCAATAAAGAAGTTTGTTCACTTTTTTGCATGTAGCTGACCAGATCTCCCAACACCATTTGTTGAAGAGGCTATTTTTACTCCATTTTATGCTTCTTCCCCCTTTGTTGAATATTAATTGACCATAGAGACTTGAGTTTATTTCTGGGCTCTCTATTCTGTTCCATCTGCCTATGTGTCTGTTCTTACGCCAGTAAGTGCCCATCAGTAAATGAGTGGATCAAAAAAAATGGTGGTACATTTGCATAATGGAATACTAAGCAGAAGAAAGAAAGAAGGAGCTCCTACCCTTTACAACAGCTTGGATGGAACTGGAGAGCATTACGCTAAGTGAAATAAGCCAGGCGGTGAAAGACAAATTCCATATGATCTCACCTTTAAGTGGAACCTAATCAACAAAACAAACAAGCAAGCAAAATATAACCAGAGACATGGAAATAAAGAACAAACTGACAGTGACCAGAGAGGATGGGGGAGAAAGATAATAGAGGGTAATATGGCCATCAAGGAACATGTATAAAGGACATATGGACAAGGCCAAAGGGGGTAGGTTCAAGGGAGGGAGGTGGGGATGGGTGGGGCATGAGGGGTGTGGTGGGGTGAAAATGGAGACTACTGTACTTGAACAACAACCACAAAAAATT
This sequence comes from Glossophaga mutica, assembly GCA_039655065.1. Lineage (NCBI taxonomy): Eukaryota > Metazoa > Chordata > Mammalia > Chiroptera > Phyllostomidae > Glossophaga > Glossophaga mutica. The sequence continues at coordinate 13,356,102 of CM077304.1, read as the reverse complement.
AAAAAAAAAAAAAAAAAAAGGAACTTGTCACTAATGCAGAGAGAGAAGTGAAGTCAATGGGATTCAAATTTCTGTTGTCCAGAAGTGGATGTAAGATCTGGGCCTCATGACACACACGTTGGCTACGGAGGCAGGAGGTCGGCATCTGTGCTGACTGAAGCTCTGGAGGCTGGGCCTTTATAAAGATCTGATTTTCTTCTGGACGCAGATGAAATAAAGTCAAAAGACTTCCAGATAATGGAAACACCACCATCTAGTGGCAACATCTGTGGAGTGCAGCCATTGCTTCCATTTAAAGCCATGAAATTGCCTATCAATAAGTTTCCTTTCACGCAGCTGCCATTTTGAGTTTTCTTTCCTCTGTTCCTCCCCATTTTCACTTCCTCTCTCTTCATATGTGTTGCCTAAATTGTGTTCATGTAGGACATCCTGAAGGAAACGTCATCCGAATCAGCGTCCTCAGTCCTTGCATGCAGTCCAATTTTCTAAAGTGATCATTCAGGGGCTGTGCTAAGTGTTTTACATGTGTTATATATAATTGCATTCCCTCGACAATCCCATCAGGTGGGTTTCATCAGTGTCCCATTTCACACCCGAGGAAACTGAAGCTTAGAGAAGAAGGTCACACAGCTAGTACTTGGATTTAAACCCAGGTTAGTCCGAGTCCAAAATTAATGTCCTTAACCAGATGATGCTAAACTGTTTTTCCAAATTTACCTTTTATTTATTTTTTTAACATATCGGGAGTATTTTTTAAAAAGATTTTATTTATTTATTTTTAGAGAGAGGGATACAGGGAGAGAAAGAAAGGAAGAGAATCAATGATGTGTGAGAGAAATATTGATCAGTTAGTTACCTCTTGTGCACCCCCAACTGGGCACCTGGCCCACAACCCAGGCATGTGCCCTGACTGCGAATCGAACTGATGACCCTTTGGTTCACAGGCCAGCACTCAATCCACTGAGCCACACCAGCCAAGGCAACCTAACTTTTATTTTTAAAAAAATGATGAGAAGTACTTTTGGAATAGTTAAAGACCTCTGAAAATCCACTCCTTTATAAAAGCAATGAGAACATTAGAAAATATGGTCAAACTTATTTTTCTCAGAACTCTGGAAAGAAATCAAAGGCTTGTATTTACTCAACAAAAACAGCTGAATTTTTCTAAAAACAGTGATCTGTGTGGCATGTTAAATTTCTCTAGTCCCATCTCTTTCTTGACAGCTCTGTGGTGACTTGAAAACCAATATACTTGCAACTATGGTAGTATGAAAATCACCAGCCTATTAGCCACTGGAGGGGGACATGGGTCTGGGGCTCTCCAAAAGCTTCATCCTTAGAGAGTTGTTACTATTTAGCCTGGAAGCTCCCTAAAAAGCTTCATTCTCAGGACCTGTCTTTATTTGACTTGACTTAGAGCTCGCTGTGCACAAACAGCCTTGTACCCAGGGCATTTGTCCAAAATAATCAGTGGCAATTGTTTAACATGGCAGCTGCCCGAGGCAGCAACACCAAATGCAGCTAACAGATGGGTGGTCAAAGAACTTAAAAGGAAAAACAGGCATGAGATATCCATAGGAAGCTTTAAGATGCTCTGACACATTCCTGGAAGGCCTGTATATGTGCCCAGGAAAGACCTGAGAAAGCCCTAATCTTTTACCTGTAGCTGACCTGATGTCCTGTGCAAGCAGGAAGTGTGTTAAAGACTAAGGCAGAGTTGTAAACCGCCTGCTGGAGCTTTAAAGCTATATTTCTACACACAGAGTCTCTCAGTTAAGGCTTGAAGACTTATTGGTTAAGGAAATTTAAAGAAATCTATGTCCAATCATTAGCTGGTTATGAAGTTAACTGAGGAGAGACTTCAGTGGTGACAAACAACAGACTACAGGCTTTACAGAGTTAGTCCAAGAAAATTACAAACCATTGAAAAAGCAATAACAACCACCACAAGCAATGACAACAATCTCTGTGAAGGTGTATGTGTCAGAGTTTGGGGGGGAGGGAGCTGATCTCCAGAGCTGCCACTCTATTATTTAAAATGGCTGGTTCTCAACAAAAGATTATAAGATGTGCAGAAACAGGAAAGAAAGGCCCATATATGGCAGAGGTGGTGGGTGGGGGGGTGTAGTCAATGGAAACTGGCCTTGTAGAAAATGAAATATTGCATTTACTAGACAAAATTTTAAATAAGCTTCTAGAAATATATTCAAAGTACTAAAGGAAACTATATTTTTAAAAATTGAAGGAAGGTTAGTGAATGATGTCTTACCAAGAAAAGACTATTAATAAAGAGCTAAGTTTTTTTTTTAAAGAACCAAATAGAAATTCTGGAGTTGAATGAAAATTGCAATAACTGAAATTTAAAAATTCACTAGAGGGACTCAATAGTAGAGTCAAGCAAGCAGAAGAAAGAATTAGAAAACTAGATAATAGACCCTGGCTGGGTAGCCCAGCTGGTTAGAATGTTCTCCCAGCACACCAAGGCTGCAGGTTCGACCCCTGGTCAGGGCACATAGAAGAAGCAACCAATAAATGCATGCATAAGTGGAACTACAAATTGATCTTTCTATCTCTCTCTCTCTCATATCAATAAATAAAAATTTCAAAAAAGAAAATAAAACTAGACAATAGGTCAATAGAGATATCCAATCTGAGAAACAGAAAGGAAAAAGAATAAAGAAAAATGAACAGAGCCTCAGAGAGTCATGGGACACCATAAAAATGTCCCGATACATGCATAATGGGAGTCCCAGAAGGAGAGGAGAGGGTAAAAGGGGCAGAAAGAATATTTGAAGAAATAATGGCTGAAAATATCCCAAATTTGATGGAAAACAATAATATGCACATTTAAGAAACTCAACAACTCCAAGTAGTATAAACTCAAAGAAATCTATTCTTGATGCATCATAATACAATGGTCAAAAGATAAAGAAAGAATCTTGAAAACAGAGAGAGAGAAGGAACTTATCATGTAAAAGAAATATGCAATAAAATTAACAGATGACTTAGTTCCAGAAACTGTGGAGGTTGGAAGGCAATTAGATGACATATTCAAAGAGCTGAAAGAAAAAGACTGTCAACCAAAAAATGTAATTTACAGCAAAAATATCCTCCAAAAACAAAGAAATTAAGTCATTCCAAAATTAACAAAAAGTGAGAGAATTTATTGCTAGCACACTGCCCTTCAAAAAGTACTAAAAGGTGCCCTTCAGCTTGAAATGATAGGACACTAGACAGTAACTTAAATCTACATGAAGAAAAAATGAACACTGATGAAGGTAAATACAAAAGTCAGTATAAATGTAAAAGACAACTGCATAAAGCAATAATTATAAAACTATGCTGATAATCTATAAAGATGTAATTTGTGTGGCAATAATAGCAGAGATGAAGGGGTAGGGAGCAGGGCTATATTACAGCAAAGCTTTTTTATACTATTGGTATTAAATTGTATTAATCTGAATTAAAATGTTTTCAGCAGAAATGTTCATCGTAATCCTCAAAGCAGCCACTAAGAAAATAACCAAAAATACACAGTAAAAGTAATAAGAAGGGATTGAACTGGTGTTCTAGACAATGTCCACTTAACACAAAAGAAATCAGTGAAGGCAGATTAGAGAAGCAAAAAGGCATAAGACAAGACATCTAGAAGCAGATAAATTAGACTTAATTAAATTTTAAAACTTTTGTGTATCAAAGGGCACTATCGAAAACATAAAAAGAATGCCCACGGAATGGGAAAAATTATTTATAAGTCATGTATCTGAAAGGGTCTAGTATCTAAAATATACAAAGTCCTCTTCAACTCAAAAATCAAAAAGACAAATATCTCAATTTAAAAATGGGCAAAATATTTGAATAGACATTTCTTCAAAGAAGATATACAAATGGCCAATAAGCACATGAAAAAGACGCTCATCACGAGTCATTAGGGCAATGGAAGTGAAAAACATAATGAAATACCAGCTCACAGCCACAGCGGCAGCTATAACAGAAAAGACAGACAGTAGCCAATACTGGTGAGGACCTGGAGACCTGAATCTTCCTACACTGCTAGTGGGTTTGTAAAATGATGTCGTTTCTTTGGAAAAGAGTTTGGTAGTTGCTCAGAAAGTCAAACGTAGAGTTGCCATATGACTCATTAATTCCACTTCTAAATATATACCCATGAGAAGTGAGGGAATAGGATCGCACAAAAACCTTATACATGAATTTTCATAGCCATCTTATTTATAATAGCCAAAAAGTGGAAACAACCCAAATATACATGAACCAAGGAGTGGATAAACAAAATATAGTATATTCACACAATGGACTATTATTTGGCCAGACAAAGGAATGAAGTGATAGTATACTGTGCCACACAGATGAACTTTGAACACATTCTGCTAAGTGAAAGAAGCCAGAGGCAAAAGGCCACCTATTGTAGAATTCCATTTATATGAAATATCTAGCTAGGCAAACATAAACAAAGGAAGTAAAGTAGTAGTGTTCAGGGGCCAGAGGCCAGGGGAGGAGAGCAGACAATAATTCCCAACAGATGCAGGATTTTGTTTGGGGGTGATGAAAAGTTTCTGTAGTGGTGATGGTTGTGTAACTCTGAATACACTAAAAAACACCGAATTCTATACTGTGAAAAGGTGAATTTTATGCTATCTGAATTATACCTCAACACAACTGTTATTTTTTTAAAGATTTTATTTATTTATTTTTAGAAAGAGGGGAAGGGAAAGAGAGAGGGAAACATCAATGTGTGGCTGCCTCTCATGTGCCCTCTACTGGGAACCTGGCCTGCAACCCAGGCATGTGCCCTGACTGGGAATCGAACCTGAGACCCTTTGATTCACAGGCCTGCACTCAATCCATTGAGCCACATCAGCCAGGGCTACACAACTGTTATTTTAAAAAAGTTATAAGTGTAAAAACAAGTGGATAAAAGACATAGCATTCATTTATAGTATAGGGATTTAAATCAGCAGTCCCCAGCCTTTTTGGCATCAGGGACTGGTTTCATGGAAGACAGTTTTTCCACAGACCGGGGGGGAAGCGGGGAGGGCAGGGATGATTTCAGGATGACTCAAGTGCATTGCATTTATTGTACACTTTATTTCTATTATTATTACATTGTAATATATAATGAAATAGTTATACAACTCATCATAATTCAGAATCAGTGGGACCCGGAGCTTATTTTCCTGCAATTAGATGGTCCCACTGGGGGGTGATAATCTGTATTTGCAGCTGCTCCGCAGTGCTAGCATCACTGCCTCAGCTCCACCTCCATCATCAGGCATCAGATTCTCATAAGGAGCCTGCAAGTAGATCCCTCACGTGCCCAGGTCACAGTAGGGTTTGTGGTCCTATGAGAATCTAGTGCCACCGCTGGTCTGACAGGAGGTGGAGCGCAGCTGTAAATACAGTGGAAGCTCCGCCTGCTCACCTCCTGCTGTGTGGCCTGGGGGGTTGGGGACCCCTGATTTCAATGATTTCGATTTTAAGCACCAGAGACTTACGTAATCCACTACTAGCTCTGCTTCCTGATCTTCTCCTCTCAGCTTCCTCACGACTTTTTGGATGAAGTCTGCAAACTTGGTGGCCATGTAGACGTCTTCATTCTGTAACTGAAGCCCGCCACATTTCTGTCTGATCTCTTCAACCAGCCTGAAAATGAGAACCAGCTCACGTTACTTACACTTTTTAAAGGAGCACTGCATTTGTCAAGTTGCTTCGATGTAAGACTTCTGTCACCTGCTTATTTACATTCTATGAGATCTTCTATGATAACAAGAGAAATTGATAAGACTGGGAGAAAAGATTAAAAAGCTGTCCCGAAGGACGGTGGCATTTTCTTTTAACTTTCTACATGCCTAAAGAGAAAAGATATCAATGCAAAAACATTTTAATTACTTGCAACGGAAGCAAGATAATAGGGTCTAATAAAATCAGTTCAAATGAAAAAAAGAAGAGGAAATTTCCTAACTGTAAAGATTATGAGAAATACAAGTCATAATTTAGAATATTTTCTATCCATTATGGGTAAGACACACAAATATTTGTTTGTATTACATGGCTAATATAGGTGCTAATTAGAACCATAGGTCAATATAATTTTTGAAGTCTTTTCTAACCCTTCGATTTTTTTCACTGCTCATTTTTCAAATTAAAGCTGTTATTTGACATTTCTTGAATAGCATCGGTGTACTAGATGGAGTATAGAAAGCCTACCACAGTTGTTCAGGTCACTTATTCCCTAAAAGAGATTAGGTACCTTGGTAGTGTAAGATAAGGTGATTATGGTAAGTCAGACACTCGGACCGGAAATGGATGATTCCTGCATGAGCAGGAACGGATGAGTAGCTTGCTAGCAAACAAATAGTACTAACAGTACGATATTGAAATCTTTAGTTGAGCAAGTTAGAAGTTTCTGGGCAGTCGTGAGTCATAGCTGAGAAATCTGTAATTTGAGGAACCGAAATTCTTTTAAAATTTACTTTACTTATTTTTTTAGAGGAACCAAAACTGTTGACTTTTGATAATGATATTTGCTCTTGAGATGATTGTGCTTGATTCCTGAAATAAAAAAGCTTCATAAATGAAGGGACCTTGCTGCTGCTGACTGTATCCCCAGTGCAAAACACTGTTCCCGATACGCAGCAAGTGTTCAATAGGTTTTGTGAAATAAATGAGAGAATAAATAGACTATTTGTCAAGAACACTCACTTTGTGGATACAAAGGATTGTCAAGAGGAGTAACATTCTTTTTTTTTTTAATTTTTAAAAAATATTTTATTTATTTATTTCTAGAGAGAGGGGAAGGGAGGGAGAAAGAAAAGGAGAGAAACATCAATGTGTGGTTGCCCCTCAGGCACTCCCTACTGGGGACATGGCTCACAACCCAGGCATGTGCCCTGACTGGGAATCGAACTGGTGACTCTTCCGTTCGCAGGCTGGCACTCAGTCCATGGAACCACACCAGCTGGGGCCAAAAGGAGTAAAATTCTTTACTTGGTTTGCTTAGAATGGCCAGAGTGTCAAAGAAAAAAATTGCCTGCGCAACACTGTCCAAAGTTAGGATTCTGGTTCACTCTTCATGCCATAGAGGTCTTTCTAGGATTCTAGCCCTTTCTACTTCCTGTAAACCTCTGTAGAGAAGTTCTGACTACAGGATTGGTTTTTATTCTCACCCGTAGCCTGACACCCCTCATTCTAGATATATCTTACTGGGTACTTTGGGGGGACAATAAAACAAGATTTTAGCGGGAAGTGTAATCAAGGTCAGGTACCGTTCTGGACCAGACTATGTAGGAAATTCCTGATTGGAACATCCCAATTTCACTGTCATATTGGAGGAAAATCAGCTAAGAAATATGGAGACAAATTTTTAAGGGAAACAAACAGTTAGAAGGGTTGCTTTTCTGAGTATATAGGAGTAATGAAAACAACTCTTGGTAAGCAACAAAGAAGAGGGAACAAATATATGTGTTTGACCATGGAAACAAACAAACCAAAACAGGGAAAGAGAAATACAGTAGACATAGGATAAAGTAGTGACGTTCGGAATAAAGGATTTAGATCTCATTTTCAAAGTCGCAGTCAGAATCCCCAGTGGAGGGGCACGAGCGAATACGGTGGTGGTTCTACCTGACAACATCCATTGAGCTCGCTCCAGATTTAAAGAAGTCTGTTGAGTCTTCGATAACAGGGACGTTGCTTAAAATTCCAGCCCAGATGACCTGCACAAAGAGGGTGACTTTTATGAGGGATGTTCCACGCAGAACACTGGCAGAGACTGGCTAGCTCTTCGCTGAACCTATTTCTTCTTCGTTTTGGGCATATGGCTTGACTACATCTCTCAGCATCTCCTCAAGTTAGATGCAGCCATAAGACTGTCATCTAGCCTTGACCTGTGTGGATCAGTTGGTTGGTCATCATCTCACAAAGCGAAAGGTTGCCGGTTCAATTCCTAGTCAAGGCACATGCCTGGGCTGCAGGTTCAGTTCCAGGTCGGAAAGTGTATGAGAAACAACTGATCGATATTTCTTTCCCTCTCTTCCTCTCTTCCTTCCCCTCTCTCTAAAACTAAGTAAATAAATTCTAAAAAAAAAAAAAATTAGAAAAAAACAACAACAACCCTGTCACCTAGCTAATGAATATGAGCGGAAGTGACCTGCTTTTCAGGCTTGGCCCTTGGAAAACTTCCCTCACACAATTCTCTGTGCTCTTTTGCCCTTCTTGGCTGTCTGGAATGGAGATGACCCCCGGGGTGACCTTGAAGATAGCAGAGACCAAGTCCTTGAATGACTCCAGCCCTAAGCCTCTTGTTCCACCATTACCCTGAATCCCCACGCCGACCTAAAACCGCCTTGGGTTATTTATGCGAGTAAAAAATGTATCTACATATAAATGTTGGGGATGGTTTCTTAGTGTAGCTAATACAAGAAAAAGGAAATAAAATTCCATCTCCGCTACTTCAAGTACTGATGGTGCCAGGTACAAAAATGCTTCAGCTTTTCAAGGGAAGAGAAATAGTAAGGACATCACAGGCTCACCTTGATGGTCTCCGCCACCTTCTCCTCTTCGGCTGAGAGTTCTACCACCGATGTCTCACCTGCTGAAAAGTACTGAGAGGCAGGGATCATCCTTCCATCTTCAAACTGCAGATTTCTCACCATCAACTGCAAGATAGCAACAAAATAAGGAGAAGAATTGAGGATTTGGACAATTCAAAAGTGAAGATGGTGGGAGAAGTCATATATGTGTGGTATATAAGGACTAGATTATTTGGCGAATGCAAACACATGGATGAGGAGCACTTACCATTATGTGTAAAGGACTGAAACAGTATTTCAATAATGGCAGCAGAGCCCTGGCTGGTGTGGCTCAGTGGACTGAGCCCTGGCCCGCGAACCAAAAGGTTGCCAGTCTGATTCCCAGTCAGGGCACGTGCCTGGGTTGTGGGCCAGGTCTCCAGTTGGGGGAATGTGCAAAGCAACTGATCAATGCATCTCTCACCCAGTGATGTTTCTCCCCCTCCCTCCCTCCCTCCCTTTCCCTCTCTCGAAAAGCAAATAAATAAAATCTTAAAAAAAAAACTTAAAATGAAATAATGGCAGCAGAAAGAAGACTGACAGTTAAGTCTGTGTAGATCTGTGTAGATACATCTCAAGATGGATAATAAGTCCCTGAAGAACTGACACGTGATGTAGGTATTTGGACTAAAACCTACTGTAACTACCACTGCTGCCATCCTCTGAACGCTCACACTAGCTTGCACAGTGCTAAGGATGTATGTAGGGAAGCATCTAATTTAAATCCATAAATCCTGATGGAGGCAAGTGCCACTGTAACACCCATTTTACTGATGGGGAAGTGAGGTTAATGAGGTTAAGTAATCTGCCCAATGCCGCACAGCTAATAAGTAACAGAGCTGGGGTTACAAACCCAGAGCTAGCTGGACTCTGGAGCCTACGAGCTTAATAACTGAACTATCCTGCGCACTAGCAGAGAGTGTCTGTAATGTGGCAAATTCCCTTTTGCTTTCTCCACAGGGAAGCTGCCCAAGAGCCCACTGAGGCCAGAGCCCACCAGAGCCCTCAGTTGGAAGCATAGAGGGTGTAGGTGGGCTCCTGCCTGAGAGGCAAAGGCACAGTGCATCTAAGGAGGACCACATCCATCTCTTGGGATCCTCCCGGACTCTGGCAGTGGGGAGGCAGACGGATGGGATTACTCTCTCTGCTTTGTAAATGGGGAAAACTGAGACCCAAAGGGAAGAAGCATCCTGCCCATGACCAGTTTCCTATTTCACATCCTGTTTCCTGATTAAATCCCCAGCTCTTTCTACCGTATCGCAAAGCAGACTGTGCAGGTCCTTAGGGCCCATCCTGGGAAGTCTTGTTCTCATCCAGGCACATGGAGCCAGCTCATCCCCAGAGAAAAATGGGGCACAGATATCTTGAGCCTCCCTCATCCCACTGCAAAGCCTTGTGAAAGATAGTCCCTAATAGCTTGGGTTACGAAGGAAACCCAAAAAAGCTATTTTATAGGCAGCCATATGGAATACTCACTGCTTTTCCATCGTTACCAAAAAGAACAAGTCCGTTTTTGGTAACAACACCAGGCTTCTTGGCACCTTTAATTTCCAGCGGTTCGCCGGGAGGCACGGAGCCCTGCAGTAGTGATGAGCCGTAGAACGTGACCGTCTAATAAAGAGATCAAACCCAAGTGTGAAGTGAGGAAGTTACACCTCCGAACAGGGATGTGCAGGCTGTACTCGCTCCAGAAGAGCTGGAACGATCATTTATGATAAAACCGAGACACCTACTGTGAGAGACTGTATCAAACATCTGCAGAAAGGACCCAGAGCAAGAGACAGTCTGCAGCTGCATGATTGAAGAACCCCCCAAATGTCCCACATCCAGACAGCGTGAGTATACGTTTCTAATTTATTCACACTGATACAAAGGTGAATAAGAAGCTCTCACAGATGCTGCAGGCTGAAGGTGGGGTTTTGAGGGGAGTGGAGGTGTTGGCGGGGCTGGTCAGTGAGGGCAGGTGCAGAGTCGGAAACAGACTATTCCAATCCGGTGGGAGTACTGATGGGAAGTTCAGGGTGCTTTGCGGGTCAGTTCATGGAAACAGGACTGGATCTAGACTGTAACCAAAAGAACTTGACACCAACTGATTTGTTTTTATAATTCGATGACTATCAGCTCTCATTTCTTGAGCATTGTGATAGTTAACATTTACTGAATGCTTATAGCAGAGACCAAGCGCTTACATGAATTAACATGTGCTAACTCCTTAAATGTTCACATGACCCATAACCTGTAAAGGAGGCACTATTATTAGTTCCATTTTACAATGAGGACACAAGGCACCCAATGGTTAAGTAACCTGCCCCAGGTCACACAGCAAATAGTGGCAGAGTCAGAATTTTAACTGAAACATTCTGGCTTCAGACCCCACACTCTTCACCACTACACTAAACATCCTCCCTTGGTCCTCACTGATCCCACATATTCTTATTGGCACCTCATTGGCACGTCAGCACTAAGAACCCAGCTGAAGTGCTGAGATCATCAGGACAACAAGTTGAAGCCTTTACCCCTAAAAGATTCATGGTTCAGCCAAGGAGGAGGGGTAGATAAGTAAAGAGACACAATACATAAAGTGCTACGTCAGAGGTAGGCAGGGCATCGCTGGAACAGAGAGGATGGGTACTCAGCCCCACCAAACGCTCTCTATGGCTGAGCAAAGAAGTGGTATTTCCTTACAGCGGGTCACACGTACCTGGAATCACAGACCCTCCTCAGGACCAAGGGAAGACCACAGAAACCTAAATGTACGTGTGATACCTCTTTACAGTGGTAACGTGAAAAAAAAAATGGTCCTTAGAACACACCTGTCCATTTATCTCTGTCCAAGCTCCAGGGACTTTATCATGGCCTCGGATCCAGTTATGTAAAACTTCAGCAGACTGATCCCAAGAAATCTAGGAAAGCACAAAGCACACGCTGAACTTCCTAATGTTGACAGCATCAAAGGCAATGGAAACATTTCTCTCCACCAGTACAAGTGGGCGGGGTGGGGCCAGCTGGCTTGGAGAGCTACCTTTGGGCCACAATATGGTCCAATGGGAACCACTTAAAGGTGGAGTGGCACGAAGTTTGAACTGTGTTATTGAGTTTGTGTAAATACCTCAGCATTTTCCTTTTTCCGGATACCTTCATATGTTGCCCCTTCTGCCGGCTGGGGAAACCGAGGAGCTTTTCCATCGGCTATGAGTTGAACAGCTTCCACCTAGAACCAGAAATGTTACCTGTGTTACAGCCCAATGGGCAACAATGGCACGATCCCTTTAACTGGAGTTTCCGCTCTATAGAATTACTACGTATAAATCTGTCTGGAGAGTCAGACTGTGATAGTAACTACCATTTCTTCAGATCCATCCATGTGCCAGGCAGTGTGGTAGGTTACTGCATGTGAAACACCCCTTGCAACATCGCACCAATCCTGCAAGGTGGATATTGTTATTTCTGTCTCACAGATGAGGAAACTGAGGATTAGAACAGGTAAGCAACTAGCTCAGGATCACAGAGACAGCGTGTAGGTGTCAGAAGAAAGACCTGCATCCAAGTCTGTCCACTGCCGAAATCAAGCCTGTACGCGCTTCCTTATTTAAACAAATGTCAACTTCCCCTTGGTGAGTCCGTGGAAATTTCAAGAATATAATTGTAAGGTAAGTCATTACGGGTTATTTCTGCTCACCACGATGAGTGTAATCAATGATACCTTGTTATATGTAAGTAATTCGACTTGCTTTCTAGCTCAGGACACCTGAAATTTTAGCAAGTTCGTGCCTACCCACAAGTCTGATTGCCCCTGGGATGTGTGCTGCATTCTTCTCTGTGCCACGTTCATGTGTGCCTGCGGTTGAGGGCCTCCCTCCTTCACTGGGAGGCCTAAGCGAGCTCAACTTCTCAGATTCCTCTCTGAGCACCACAGCTGCTGACCAGCCTTCCCAAGAACACGTGGGAACAAGGACAGGCTTACAGCTCATCCATCCTACCCACTTCTAGCTGTAATATCATCTGGGCTTAGGTACAGGAAGCAGGTTTGAGCCAATGCCACTAAACACACAGAACACTATTTTGATCACAACTATCATTTTCGAGCACCTACTATGTGCCAGGTGCTTTACACACATGCCATTTAACTTTCACAGCTGTCGATCAGGTGGCATTATCTACACTTTATAGGTAAGGAAACCAAGGCTAAAGAGGCTAAGGTGACCTGCCTATTGTCACGCAATAAAAAAGTGGTAGAATGAGAGCTTTGGTGTCATTAAATCATTGAATGAGACAAACAAAACACTGCTCTCCTCCCTCTGAAACCAAAGGCTGCTGCTTTACATGATGCTACTGTCCGTCTCTGTGTTGCCGCTCCTGCCATATCAAACTCTGGAAAGCATTAAATGACAGTGACATTGTCTTTCAATACTTCTGCAGGCTAATATAGTTTTACTTTGTGGTGTACATGCTCGGAGCTTTCTACCCAGAGCACCTCTGAACAAACAGGGCAACGCCAGCTTTTACCTTGTTACACAGGCTGATTTCAAACACTTTTGAAGGAAGTCCAAATTATTGATACACAGCAAAGTTTCTTAAGATCTTCTACACTTCTTTACAATGAGTTGCTATAAACAGGGTTGGAGATTCAAGGGTGTGGGAAAATAATCGAAGCAGTTTGATTGCTAATTATCCATTTGATCATTGCTCTAGAAGATCCAATCAGCCTCATAGACCAGATATTTTAAAGTTCAGATTCCCACCCTAAGTATACCATCCTACTGGTAAATATAAATCTAATTTTGTTGGTCAGATTTGTATTTTTAGTAAAAATTCAGATGAGCAAATTTTCAATAAAAGAAAACTATCTTCAAAACTTTAAAGGTTTACTAAGATACTTCTTGATGACATAAATATACTGACCATGGCCTTGATTCCCTCAGGAAAAAGAAATCGATTATAAAGTGCATCCACTGTATCATTGGGTTCGACATCACACGACCTCTGAAGAAGGATGGGTCCAGTGTCTAAACCATCATCAGCCCAGAACACAGAAAACCCAGCTTTCTTATCTCCCATAATTAAAGTCCTGTAAAGAAAAAAGAGTTTCACCTTAAAATGTTGGTTCATTGTATCGTAAGATGATGAATTAGTGATCAAATACAAGGTAGTTACGATGGGGAGTTGATGGTGAATGAAGCTACTGTGAGAAATTAATAGTAGAGCCAGGAGATGTCAGCGCTCATAAAAGCCGTATTTAATGGTGTTGCTATTCTACACATCCATATATCTGTGGTCTTGTTAACACACACTAATGATGTGTAGTCTAACCAAAAAGGCATTGGAGTCCATCATCCCTGCCACTACTCACTGACTGCCTGATGTCAGCTTTCAAGTAATTTCGCCCACCCGCATCCAAACTCTTACATGGTACTTGACCCTCTACTAGGCAGAATAAGGTATTCGAAGATAAAACTGAGGGTGTTCACTGCAAAGTGAAGAGGAAAATTGATTATTAATTTAAGGTATGTAATTCAGGTATAAGCAACATTTAGAATTAGAAGTAGCTCTAGATTGGTTGTATAAATGGTAGTAAAAGATGGTTGATTATTTTAACTGTTTGTATTTTGGGCTCTATAAAACTTAACCTAAAAGAAAAGGCTGGCCTTGTGGGAGCTTATAATACATACAATAAGCTGGATATGTGGACGAATACATATGAAAACATATCACAGAGCAGGCTGACATCCACAGAGCATGAAGTGGCAGATCAGCCAGGCTTGTGATCTAAACCATTTTACTTCTCTGAGCAACTAATCAGTCCGACCTAAATCAATCAGCCAAGTAATTACACTTTTCAGAAATTTATTTCATTGTTGTCAAGATCCTTGAAAATATCCATACACTTTGACCCAATGATTCTGCATGTAGAAGCAATGTAAAAATGAAAGAAATACAAGTTTAAGTGCAAAGAGATGCCCTACAGTACTATTTAGAGAGAAAATGAAATCAGTTTGTGTAATCAGATTTTAAATTCAATGAAAGGTTCTTCACACTTAAACTAAGTGCAGAATTTCTGCCTATTCCAGAACCTGACACTGGGCTCTCTCTGGGAAATGCGCAGGTAAAGGAGAGAAGGTATAGAAGGTGGGAAAGGCCCACCTCAACCTACAACCCAGCATACCTATGGTACTGGGCACCTGAAGTGTCCCAGGCATTGTTCTTGATACTGGGGAATACAGAAGCTTAAAGTTGAATGGGGGAAGACAGACAACAAAGAAGATAATTTCAGGTAATTCAGCATTTCCTGAAATGTACTTGAGATGTTCCATGACAAAAAAAAAAAAAAAAAAAAAAAAAAAAAAAAAACCACAAAAAAACCAGAAAACTGTCTATGGTCCAATGAGTTTGGGAACATTGTACACATTCCCTCCTGGAGATGATGATGCTAACATTACAATACATATTAAAAGCTCTGACAAGTCCTGTAGTAAAGAAATCCAGCATAAACCAAGGTTGTCTGACCATAGAACCTTTGTTTGCTGAATGCCTAGTTACAATCAATTCTTATTACCTAGTTACAGACTATTCTTGGGAAATGCTATTTTGTCTTATTCAGATCCTCTAACTCTCAGGGGAGGTCATGCAGTAGCAATCATGCAGGACCTCACAAGTGCTCAAGCACACCTACTTCCTTATCACCTAGGTTCAACACAGAAAGATTATGGGCAAGAGAAATAGGCCCATCTTCTCTGTTATTAAAAAAAAAATCCAAACAACTCACCAGTTGATAGCAGAGGCCCCTCTGTGCCTGGGGAGGATGGACGGGTGATAGATGATGGAGCCGTGCTTTGGGTGGTCAATGACATCCATGGGGATGAACTGCGTGCAGAAAGGAAGAACGTTGAGCTCGGCCCCCACGGATCTGTAGGCCTCTGCCACCTCCTTTACGGTCTTGCCCTTGACTCTCCATCTAGGGAACTTGAACACAGGAGTCCCATTTTTCTCTGCAGCCAAAGCTGAGCATGAAAGAGAAGACTGTTTTGATTAAAAAGAATTTTAGCCATCATTTTATATTGCTGTGGATTTACATATTGTAGTTTTATAGCTCTGTGAAACATTTACAAATAAAGCATGGTGAAGAACAAGTTAGATTCTGAGCAGGATTTGATCCGCTACAATTTTACCAGGAACCATTCATTTTTCTAATAGGATTTTTATCTATGTATTTTAGGTATAACATTTGAACTCAAACATTTGTGGCTAGATAACATTTTGAGATTTTAACTGAAGCTTTTTTTTTCATTGCTCAAAATTTGCACTCCTATTACCGATCCAGCCATTCAAAGAATATTTTCATGTTTTTTGGATTTGAAGCCAGGTGCCAATACAGTACCACCCAAATTAACCATATTCAGCCTCTGGCACAGTTGGAAAACCTCAAGTTTCTTCTCATTCCTATTTCTTGAGGGGAGTTCCTTTAACCACAGGGCAAACTGTAAACCAGAACATACTCTCCCTGCTGCATACACAGATCCACCCAAAGGATAAAGGGAGAAAGGAGCTGAGCTGAGCCCATCCAGTTCCCTCTCCCAAGCTCACCCATCAGATAAGTTACAGGAGGAGAGAGACCAAGACTGAAGAACAAGTGCCAGAGGCGACTGGCCCAACCAGGAGCAGATCCGAGGCTCCCTCCAGAGGAAAATGTCCCTTCTAAACGGAACGGCTCCATCCCACCTCTGTGTGTGACATGGAATCGCCCTCCAAAGCGCAGACAGCACAAGCACATTTTTCCATAATAAAATACCTTTTTTACTAATTCCAGACCCTAAAATATTAACTATATTTATTTTCCACCAGTAAGCATTTTAGGCTTTTTATGTACATTTTCTTTCGGTTCCCTTTCCTTCTTTTCATCCAATCATCACTATTCATGGACTCCATGTGCATATGGGTTCTTGGCCCAACTTTTTCTTAGCTTGACTCTCGAAAAATAATATTAAAATATAATATTTTTAAAGGCAGTAACAAGAATTAGGATAAATTCCAGAGCTCCTTCTCACCCCCCAAAAAGTAAGATTTTAGAGTTACGGTTACATTGTTTTCCAGCCAATGTGTTGCATCATACCTGTGACTCATGGAGATCTGTCTGTCATAAGCCAAGATTTTTAGACACTAATCCTATTCCCAACCTGTATCATTTGTAGACTGTTTTTCTCTCTGTGTCTTGCACCTTTTCTTGATCTAACCATAAAGCTTGTGAACCAGAACCACATGGCAGGTTTGCTCTAAGGATGGCTGTCTTCTCTACCTACCTTAAACACAAAGCAGGCCAATAATTTGTTTTGAGATAAATGCATTCTTTTATGACCCCACACCAATATCTATGATTGGGTGTGGCTTCCCGTTCACTCCTATTGGCCCCTCTGCGTTAGATATTACTCTTTGAAAAGTCACGAGTGTCACTGAGGAAAAACACGTGCCTGGAAATTCCTCTGATGGACCTGATGTGCACCGTGGAGATAAATGGAACAACTCTTAATACAACAGGGACCCGCCCCTTCGTCTTGGAGCCCACAGAGAAGGAGAATTTTTGACTCTCTATCCACCATGCCAACAGACTTGGCCTGGCAAGGCTTTCAATAGGACTGGTGGATGGAGCAGAGCCCAGAAGACAGGCATGCAATCCAGGTCTTCAGGGCCAGTGGCAAGTAAGTGGAAGGACAGAGATGCTAATGAGGAATAAAAGGTCTGAGTTCACTCCAGGCTGAAGAGTTGAAAGGCTAGTTCAGAGTTTTTGATCCAGTCGTTCCAAGATACACTCACCCAAGGGGTCAGCCTTTCCATCCTTGTCTGGAACTGTGAACACCCCCACCACTCGATGGCCCTCTTTGCAGAGGTGGCTGTAGACTTCTTGTCCAAAGAGGCTCTGACCGATTACGGCCAACTTCAGCTTGTTTTTGAAATAAACCTGTGAAATAATTTAACGATGACAGATGTTAGCATGGATAGAAGACATGTGCATAATATGCATTCTTTTATCAATCACTCAAGAAGACCTGAGGATGACAAAAACTCAAAGATCTAAAACAAATTTTTACTAACATACACTGAACCCAGACTACACTGAGCCCAGAGTTCCAAGACCCTTGGTAAGCGGATCCAACTCATTTGGCCTCAAGACATGGATGGATCTAATGAAACATTCTTTATAGTCCTTATAAATTTATTGTAAGTTCGCACAAACTAATTTGGCTTTAAACATGACTTGAGCTGACATGATGCTATGTGTAGTTTTTATAATATTTATAAAGATTATATGAATAGTCATATGTTTCGCTGCAGAAAAATTAATGTATTTGGTTACAGACACTGTCCCAGACACTGCTGTGAAGTGTATGCAATGACCTATCTATGTACCATATTAACTAAATGTGAATATTTCTGAACCCTAAAACACATTCGGGTCCACACACCTCAGATAAGGAATTGAGGCTTGTACATCATTTCATTTAATTTGATCCACACAACAATCTTGTTATTACTGCCACTCCCATTTTGTACCATTTTATTAATGAAGAAACCAAGGCTTAGAAATGTCAAGTATAGCCCCAAGGTCATGCTGGCAGAAAGGAGGACAGCTGGGATTTGAATCCAGGTCTGTCTGACTTCAAAGCTCATGTATGTCCTTTAATATAAAATAATGAAAACGAGCTCTCATCACCCACCTCTTCCATCTCCTTTTTAGGTTAATGCTGATGCACAAAATTACAGTGATTATCTAGAAATATAAACACCACAGAGATCAGAGTAGTATTAAAGGGGTTAAGGTTTTTAAGGACTGTAAGCAATTATGCCTTCTGTAAATTCTCCCCAAGTGGGGCCTTTCCACAGAGCTCACTGGCAGGCGCTGAAAAGCCGTCAGGTGAGCAGGCATCAGGTGAGCAGGCGAGAAGCAGGATTGTGAGCTGAGAGGAGGCACTAATCAGAGGGTCACGACTTCCCAGGCTCCTCCCCTGTTGGCAACAGACCAACCCCAGCTCCCAGAACTCTTTTCACCTCTTACTCCTCCGGGTTAGGATGTGTTTCCACAGGGTGCGGATGCAGACTTTTTTCCTCCTCAACAATGGGATTCTCAATTAGTAAACCCTCACCGTGAACATGGGATTATGAAGAAACGTAACTTTCTTGTTTCCCACTTTATTAAGCGCATGGATAGCATCCGTTTTTAGGCATGAACTTAAAAGCATACGGCTCATACTTTCCCTGTAATTGAGCTGATAATTATACAATTAAGGTTTTAGTTTAAAAATCCTTTCCCAGAGCCAGTGGATTTCTATCCCCAAAGAGCCTAGAGAGCTCCAACATACAACAGGTACTCACGAGCAAACCGATTAACTCTGTAACAACAGTACAATTCGCCTACAGAAAACATGTGACTATCTCATTTCTTCCCATCAAAAAATATGAATGTTCTGTAAACATTCGGTCTTCAAATTCTATAATTAATGCTGTGGCTTGAAATAGAATTTACATATTGGTTATCTTACAAAATTTGGCTTTACCTCATACCAGTACTAATGCAAGATATTTTGAGACAGCTAAAATACTTCTGTGAAAACACAGGAGCCAAGAGACTGAGCTGAGTCAAATGTCAGCTGTCATCCAATTAGTTGGAGTTCAAATACAGATTCAGCACCGCTCCAGAAAGTCAGCATTTCAGGAAACGGTGTCAGTGTCTTTGGAAACACTACATTCTTGAAAACACTTTCTGAGTTTAGTGCTAAAACTGAAGTTATAAAGGTGAGTTTCTAACAGGAGAAATTTTTAGATTTTAAGTGTGTTCATGATGAATTAGCATGACTGGGGTATTTCACCTTAGTCTTTTTTCTCCAAGTATTATCTGAAGACTGCCAGTGTAGGAGAATCTGTTGGAAAGGCATGTTAAATATGTGGATTCCTGCCCTGGCTGGTGTGGCTCGATTGGTTGGGCGTCATCCTATAAACCAAAAGGTTGCAGGTTTGATTCCAGGACAGGGAACACGCTTAGGTTGTGGGTTTGGTCCCAGGTCGGAGCATATACCGAAGGCAGCCAGTTGATGTTTCTTTCTCACATTGATGCTTCTCTCCTCTTTCTCTATCCCTTTCCCTCTCTCTAAAATCAATAAGCATATTCTGGGGTTAGGGTAAAAATAATTTTTAAAAAATGTGGATTCCTGGGCCCCATCCCGATCTACTGAGTCAGATGTTCAGGCCCAGGAAGCTGCATTTCAACAAGCTCTCCGTTGACTCATAGGCACACAGAGTTTGAGAATCTCTGCTTTACGGAGGGTCTGTGTCCACCCACTACAAGAAAAGATTCTGCCCTGGGGAGTTACAAGGAGTAGAAATATTAGGTGACAGGCTAGTATCTCTGGGTTCTCAGGAGATAACCTTCTGCATTAGAAGAGCCTTTTGCAGGGAACAGAGCTTTTGTTTTTAAATAAGCAGTTATATTCCCAGGTTATCCACACCCTGGTGGAATTCTTCAAGAAGCAAGTTAATAGAGACTCTGATTATGCTCCAAGGATAAAAAATAAAATAATAATAATTTAAAAAACCCGTAGCGTTTCGTAGAAAACTTCAAGGCACCATGTTAAGAGTTTGCCCCCATCTAAAACCCTTCTGTGGAGTACATGCTACCCTACTAGAACCATTTGAGCAGGGTATAAACAATGAGGCCAAAGCTATCCACATTAAGAATTGTGAAAACTGAGTATCACGTGAAGGATCTTTCCACAAAAAATAAAACAAAGTAAGTTTTCCTGAGACAGAGACATGCCTAACACTTAACGGACATTGAGCACGTGGGACCCCAGGCCATGCCCGACACTGCATGATATCTGTTCAACAGGCATGTTTTGAGCATTTGCTGTGTTTGGGGCACAGTTGCATTTCGGGTGAGTGTGTTTTTTTGTTTTTGTTTTGGCCCCACGGAGTATGTGTAAAAGAATAAGGAGGATTCACTTTAGCAGACTGAATTTCCGATTCCTCCTTAAAAGGAGGATTCTCAACCCCAGTCCACATTCCACACAGCCGCAGTCAGCTGGAGCTGAGCAGTGAGTGCCCTTCACTCAGGGCCCGGGCTTCGCTCCCTCCAGCTCAAGTCCTTCACTTGTCTTACCTGTCTGGCCTCTGTTGGCATTTTTCTTTGGGACCCTTGCAATAAAGGTACAAAACAAGATGTGATCCCTGTCGGGAGTTCATCAGTTTGTAGGGAAGACACACACGTAAAGGATATATTGGTATCACAGTTCTGGACCCCAAACAGGGAAGGCACCCAAAGAAAACTCCTTAACTGAATCACAGATGACTCATCTTGGGAGCTGGCCAAGAGAAGGGTGGGATCTGGGGAGGTGCTTGGGAAACGCCAGGCAGAAGGAACGGCATTTACAAAGGCATGAATGGACAAAGCAGATCCAGTATTGGAAGTCAGGGAATGACAACAATTTATACTCTAGGGAGAGGCAAGAGACCTATTATGAAGGGCTTTGTCTATGTCAAATAATGTGGACCTTATTGTGAAGACAATGGTATCCATCAAACTACTGTAAGCAGGAGAGTGGTACAGTCTTATTTCTATGTTAACAGGCCACTCTCAGGAGGCAGGAACTAGCTTCCAGTGGGCACCCACCTTGTGTTTGAGAATTGAGCAGATAAACAAAGAATATAAAAATTGACCTAAGAACTCACCTTCACAGGATGTAGTTTGGAATAGTGTAGAAGCCCTTGTTACCTTATTATAACAAACTTTTATACTAACAGTCAGAAGCAACAAATTACACTTTACGCAGAGGTGCATCTGCAAGATTCAAGATACCACCCTAAATACCGAACTTGTGCAACTTGATTTTCTTATTGCATAATCATATGAACATATTAATGAGGATCTGCTTGGCTATCTGGCCAACATGTTTTCCTTTTTGCATCCTAAACAGGGTAAAAGATTTTTGTAAGAGGGATAGCAGCGCAGGGACCATTAGCCAGCAGGGCCAGGTGGGGATGGCCGACACGTGGAGAAGGGCAAGAGCACGTGGGTGGGACTAGGGATGGAGACCACTTCAAAGACTTTGAGTGCAGAGACGGACTCTAGTCCCTGCTGCAGAGGCCAGACTTTAGTCACAGCAATTACCTGTAGTATTCTAAATGCACAGAATTTGAAAATTAAGTTTAGCTATCTATATATAACACATGTAATTTTCTTTAATACAAAGAAATGATCACAGATAAGACTGGAATCCCTCATGACCACCACTCCCAGTCCAGGTCCCCTCGCCCCATCAGGGAGGAAACAACTGTTGTACAATTCAGCGTGCAGCCTACTGACCTTTCTTAGCATTTACATCTGTGGAAATATACACAGAAAATACTATTTCATGCCTTCCAAAATAATACAAATGAAATCATATTATGTGTAATGTGCCTTCACTTTCCTTGTCACTACCCATAATTCATTCTTTAATATTGCTGCACAGTACTCCATTGTGTAGCTAGGTCTCAGTTTATTTGCTCATTTCTCCATTGAGGGACATTTTGGCTTTTAATATGTCATGGTTACAGATACCATGGCAATGGATATACTTGGACATGCTTCCTGTGCCCACGTGGGACAGTTTTCTCAGTTAGATATCTACAAGTGAAATTGCACCTCATTGTCAAATGTAAATTTTAATGGATAATATTTAATTGGCTTCTAGAGTATTTGCAGAACTGTTTTCTTATCCCTGACAACACACAATATTGTCAAACCCTGATTTTTGCCAACCTGAGAAGTGAAAAATTATATCTTGTTCTAATTTGCATTTCCCTGATTACTAGTTTGGTTGAGTGTCTTTTCATATTTTATTTTCCATTTGTATTGCCTTACCGGTGCATTGTGTTATCATTCTTTACCTAAACACAAGTTTAACCATTTGTCCCACTAATCTGAACTCCCTGAAAGCAAGGACTATTTATTTCTTGTTTTATTCTTTTTTAAAATATATTTTATTGATTATGCTATTACAGTTGTCCCATTTTCCCCCCTTCACTCCCCTCCACCCTGCACACACTCTCCCACCCACATTCCCCCCACTTTAGTTCATGTCCATGGGTCATACATATAAGTTCTTTGGCTTCTACATTTCCTATACTATTCTTACCCTCCCCCTGTCTATTTTCTACCTACCATCTACGCTACTTATTCTCTGTACCTTTTCCCCCTCTCTCCCCCTCCCATTCCCCTGTTGATAACCCTCCATATGATCTCCATTTCTGTGGTTCTGTTCCTGTTCTAGCTGTTTGCTTTTGTTTTTGTTTTAGGTGTGGTTGTTAATAATTGTGAGTTTGTTGTCATTTTACTGTACATGTTTTTTATATTCTTTTTCTTAGATAAGTCCCTTTAACATTTCATATAATAAGGGCTTGGCGATGATGAACTCCTTGAACTTATCTGAGAAGCACTTTATCTTCCCTTCCATTCTAAATGAAAGCTTTGCTGGATAGAGCAATCCTGGATGTAGGTCCTTGACTTTCATGACTTGGAATACTTCTTTCTAGCCCCTTCTTGCCTGCAAGGTTTCTTTTGAGAAATCAGCTGACTATCTTATGTGAACTGCTTTATAGGTAACTGTCTCCTTTTCTCTTGCTGCTTTTAAGATTCTCCTTATCTTTTATCTTGGGTAATGTAATTATGATGTGCCTTAATGTTTTCCTCCTTGGGTCCAACTTCTTTGGGACTCTCTGAACTTCCTGGACTTCCTGAAAGTCCAGTTCCTTTGCCAGATTAGGGAAGTTCTCCATTATCTTTTCAAATAGGTTTTCAATTTTTTGCTCTTACTCTTCTCCTTCTGGTACTCCTATGATTTGGATGTTGGAATATTTAAAGATGTCCTGGAGGTTCCTAAGCCTCTCCTTGTTTTTTTGAATTCTTGTTTCTTCATTTTTTTCTGATTGGATGTTTGTTTCTTCCTTCTGGTCCACACTGTTGATTTGAGTCCCATTTTCCTTCCTATCACTATTGGTTCCCTGCACATTTTCCTTTATTTCACTTAGTGTAGCCCTCATTTTTTCATTAAATTTGTCACCAAATTCAACCAAATCTGTGAGCATCCTGATTACCAGTATTTTGAACTGTGCATCTGATAGGTTGGCTATCTCTTCATTGCTTAGTTGTATTTTTTTCTGGAGCTTTGATCTATTCTTTCACTTGGGCTTTTTTTTTTTTTTTTTTTTTTTAATTTGTCTTGACATGCCTGTTACGTAGTGAGGGGCAGAGCCTTAGATGTTCACCCAGGCGGGTAACCTACATGGCTGGGTTGTGATGTAGTATGTGGGTGAGGAGTCAGAGAGGGAACAATGGCCCTTGCTCCACTCTCTGTCAACTTTCAGTCACTTCCCCTGCTTCCCACAATCAAAGTGAGCCCTTCTGGTGCTGATTCCCATGTGGGTGGGTTTGTGTACATTCTAGGACCCTGTGGGTCTCTCCAACAAACTCTCCTGTGGGGCTGGGAGTCTCTCCTGGCATCTCAAGCCCCACAGGTATTTTCAATCAGTGGTTTGAGGCTTTATTTCCCTGTGCTGGGGCCCTGGGTTGCGTGGTCTGTCTTGTTCCACAGGTGTTTCTCCCGGTTTATCTGTGAGAATGTGGGACCACCCAGTCTACAATCTGCTGCCTTTATGGGTCCACCCGCTGCTGCCTTGCCAGCCAGCTGCAGCCTTGCCCACCAGGTTCCACTATCCACTGCGTCGCTGGGTCTGTAAGCCACCACCTTGCCCACCCAGGTCCACCAACAGCCACCTTGCCGAGAGTCCTCTCCGCGCAGCTGCCTGACTCCACCCCTTCTACCAGTCTGGATGGATGTTTCTTCTTTAACTCCTTGGTTGTCGGACTTCCATACAGTTCAATTTTCTGTCATTCCTGGCTGTTTTTTGTTTTTAAATTGTTGTCCCTCTTTTGATTGTGCAAGGAGTCACAGTGTGTCTACCTACACCTCTATCTTGGCCGTAAGTCTCTGTGTTTTATTCTTTTTGGCTATGAGACTGAAAAAGTTATGACTTTGTGTCTCAGTATCCTTAACTGTAAGGTGGACACAATAATAGTACCTAGCTCATTGAAATGTTGTAAAGATTAAATGAGCACATATGTAAAGCATTTATAACACATGCCTGGTATATACTAAGTGCTATTGTTATGATTTCCTCAAGATTACACAGAGTGCTCAGTATATAATACATCATTTGACACGGTTCGAGGTTAAATTTAGAGGTTCTAAAGAAAGAATAGAAACCAAAGCAGTGGTCACTCAATAAGGAAATAAGTTAAGGAAGTGGTTGTAGAACTAGAGTATAAAGCCAGTACTTTGTTCCAAAAGGCGGAGGAAGGTCCAACCTCTTGAACTGATTCACAGGGTAACTTCTAGCCCTAGAACCAGGCTATGAACCCACAGCCACCAGCCAAACTTGTCTCAGACAATGGTAGAGGAAGCAACGTAACAGACTGCCAATTAGATACAAGGGTTAACTAAGCCCCACCATGGGGAGACATTGAGAAGCAGTGAGCCAGGCAAGGTAGTGAATAATAGTAACTAACAAAGCATTTTATTTCTATATAGTTGCACTAGGTTAAAAGATCCAGCCATATCACTAAGCTGAAATCATTAACCATTTCTAAGTCCATTTCTTTAAAACAGAGAATGGAAAAATCAATTCTATCAGGAAATGTTTGTTATAAATTGATTTTCCCCTTGGCTCTTGCTCTGTTCGTTCTGAGAGATTTTTTTTCATTCTGCTTTAATACCCCCCCAAAAAGCACTGTGTGATTTTTTTCAAGATGACAGTATAATTTATATACAGTATATGCCCTTTTTAGTGTATAGTTCTGTCAGTTTAGACAAACACGCCATGATGTAACCACCACCACAATCAAGATGAAAAACTGGTGCACCCCCCTCAAAGCCCTTTATGCCCCTTTGTAGTCAAATCCTCCCCCCATCCCCAGCCCGTCAACCGTTGATCTTTTGCCTATCACCGTTTTACTTGTTCCAAACTGTCAGATAAATGGAGTCATACCACATGCAGCCCTTTGAGTCTGTCTTCTCACTTAGCACACATACTTGAGTCCCAGCCCTGCTGTATGTACCCGTAGTCCATGTTTCTTCTCTGTTTTCCCGGTGGGGCTGCATCGGTGGATGGAAGCACCACGGTTGGTTTGTCCTGTCACCACCTGGGGGACACTGAAGGTGTTTCAAGTTTCTGGTGACTAGGAACGAATCCTCTCAAACATTCATAAATAGGTTTTTGTGTGAATAAAAGGTTTCATGGGTAAATACCTAAGAGTGCAATTGCTGGGTCATACAATAGGTTTATGTTTAACTTTATTAAAAAAAACTGCCAGTTTTCCAAAATGGCTGTAACATTTTACATTCTCACCAGCCATGCTTGATTTTGAACAATTCTTATAGAACACAGTCCAAAGGATGGATCCTCATTTTCTATGGAGCAAAAAACAAATTTTTCGCTTATTCCATGTCTTCCTTTTAGCCATTGAAGTACCTACCTTCTTCCCAGCCACACCTCACAGTTCTTCCCTGTGCGTCCCTGGGTACAGTCTGGTGCTTCCCTACATACTGGTATTGTTTGTTTGTTTGTTTTTAAGATTTTTTTAAAAAAATTTATCTTTAGAGGTGAAGGGAAGGAGAGAGGGAGAGAAAGAGAGAAATATCATGTATGGTTGCCTCTCCTGAGTCCCCTGCTGGGAACTGGCCTGCAACCCAGGCATGTGCCCTGACTGGGAATCAAACCGCGATCCTTTGATTCGCAGGCCCGCGCTCAATCCACTGAGCTACACCAGCCAGAGTACATACTGGTTTTGTTTACGCTATTTGCCACCTGGGGTGTTCACCTTTCACTAGTCAAATCTTATGTAAATGCCACTATTGTAATCTCATTCTTCAAGACTCTCATCTGCTGTACAAACAAAGACAATCCAGTGAAAGGTGTTGACAGACAAGGCCCATACAACATGTTGGCTGGCAAGTCCCTTGCTCTCCTTACGTCCAACCCAGATTCCCGTGTGCCACGTGGCAGGAGAAAGCTAAGGAGGAGTCCAGCGCTCCTCTTGGGAGAGCAAGCAAAAGCTCTACCAGAGCAGGTCTCTTTTTCCTTGTGTTTAAAAAGGCGAATTCTCCCCAAATAACAACTGACTACGTGGGGGTAAAGTGAACTCTCATTATTTGGGGTTTCCTGGTGGGGGTGAAAACTTTTCCACTTAGGCTGCTTTGGATCAGTTCTGAGTGCAATTCAAGACTTCTCCCAGCCTCCAAGTTGGGTTTTTTGTTTTCTTTTTTCCATTTGAATGTGTACACATGTAATTGCGGTTTTGACAGAAAAGGCACAATGTAAAGCGAATTCTTTCATAACACAGCAAACATGCACTTCCCATAAAGCGATACTGTAAATGGGGTGGGTGTTTTTTTCTTCCCTAAACTGCTTGCAGTCTGCTTAGATACAGGGAGGCATCTCCCCCGAGGCGCCCAAAATGCTGAAGGCAGCGCCCTACGCGACGTGTCTGCTCTCGTTCCATTTCTCGGAGGAGCTGATGCAATTTCAAGGCCCCAGGCAGGGCCAAGGCTCGGGTCTTGCCCTACAGTTTAAGAACGTTCCAGAGTGGCTGCTTCTGGCAGCACCTAGGAATCGTAGAAATCTTGCCGCCAACCGTTCAATGAGCTTGCAGCCACCAGCTCTAAGTGGCACTATCTGAATGGGTCCTGTGAGTCAGTGCGGAGCGAGCGCTCACACCTCTCAGGCGCCAGGGAGGACCCGGCTGATTCGATACTGCTCTCCTCCAAGAGATGGTCTCGGTCCTGTACATTGGCTCCAGCTCGTAGCTAGGGGTTTCACGATCGAAACGAAAAAGAAAGGAAGCCCACTCTTGCCAAGTGACCGATCCCACCCGCAAATCCCAGCCAAACCTTACATGTTCAAAAGACGCATCCTTGGCCCCTTCCCCATAGAAGACAATAGCACGCTTGCCAAGCCCCATCTAGGACCCTCCCCAGACCATCTTCTGCGGTCTCCCAGTTTTAAAAACGTTGTCTTGGCTTTTAGCTTTCTAAGCATCCATTTCTGCTCACCCCCAGCCTTGCCTCCCGGAGCTCCAGCTCAGGAGTCTGGTAACTACCGCGGGAGAGAGCTGGGACGCTAGCCAGAGCGGGACTCACCCGGCTGGTGGAGAAACCTCGGAGCGCCTGGCTGCCCCGTAGCAACATTCTGGAAAGGAGCGCTCCCGGGCAGCGTGGCTTGGGAGTCTGGCGAATGGCTCAGCCTGGCTGCGGCCTGCAGCTTCCGAGCCCCGGGTGGTCGCGCTTGCTGTGGACAGTCACTGCAAGCCGCCGCGGGCCGCCCTCCCCAGCTGGCAAGGCTGGGAGGCCAATCCAGTGTGATTGGGCGGGGCGTGCGCCAGCTGCGGGAGCTGCTGGGACTCAGACCAGTTGCTGCACTGGTGCCTAGAGGTGATGCGGGTGGGGGTGGGGGGGGTGGAAGTGGGGGGGGGCGGTTGTGTTCCAGGTACTGACTGGCTGTGGGACCTTCTACCAGTTACAAATCTGAGGTACACAGGGATCTGCCTTCATGGTCAATCTGACAGTTCAAGTCATGTCTTATAACACCTTCCTGAGAAGGCAACAAGCATGCCAATGTGCATGGAGCTACGAACTTTAAGGGGGCACCTTCACTATCTAGGGATCCTGATATCTACCTCATAGGCTGATTGTAGGATTTAATGAGAGAAATGTGTATAAGGCACTTGGCAAAGGGCCTGGCACAGAGCTGGTTCCCAGCATCCATAGATAGATAGGTAGATAGGTGAGAGATGATAGATATCTTTTTCCTTCACCTCCTGGAAGAAACGTTTACACATGCTGTAGCTGAGCACTTTCCTCAAACAGAGTTCCTTAGTCTGGCTTGCAAGGCCACGTGCAATCTAGCATTTCTCACTGCTGTTTTGCGCTAACCACAGCACTTGCCAATTCCTTCCTGGATAACACTTCCTAGAAAAGCTTGTCATCTGTCACTTGTTACTAACTCTGCAGGACCAAATCCCTTCTCTTCTTAAAGGTTTAAGTCAAATACTGCCTTCCCCTGGAGGCATTTTCTTGATTCTATTCTCCCTAAACTCTTGATCCCCCCAAAGTACCGTATTTTGCCATGTATAATGAGCACGTTTTTTGCCCGAATTTTTAAGGGGAAAGTAAGGATGCATCTTATACATGGGTAGTACTAATTCCATATTTATATGTGTTTTTAATTCTTTTATTTATGCTTAAGCATTAACAGTGTAACTCTAAAAAGCAGTAACAATATCCATATGCAAAATAATACCCTGGAATATGATCATTTTTTTCTGAATATGATCATCATTTTTTTCTAAGTGTAAATAAATAATTGAATTAAAAAATTTTTTTACCTGAAAAAAATTTTTTTACCATGTTTTTACCAAAAACATGGGTGTGCATTATACGTGACAAAATACAGTAACCTTTTACTCTTCTGAACTGGGAAGGACTTTTGTCTATGCAGCTCTAAAGATGTCTCAATCTGTTACTGGTATTTATGAACCTGTCATCTTCTCTACCAGAAGCTCCTTGCAGGCTTAGTTATAAGGATTTACAGTATCCATCACTAAGCAGAGCTTAAAAAATACTTGTTGAAAGAGAATAAATGAGTGAATAAATAAGAAAGTAAGAAGGAGAGAAAAAGAATGATCCTTAAAGCTTGGAGAATTGCAGCAAACACCCAGATTTTTGCTTTGGAACTGCCCCTTCCCAACTC
Organism: Glossophaga mutica; assembly: GCA_039655065.1. Lineage (NCBI taxonomy): Eukaryota > Metazoa > Chordata > Mammalia > Chiroptera > Phyllostomidae > Glossophaga > Glossophaga mutica. The sequence continues at coordinate 13,326,688 of CM077304.1, read as the reverse complement.
AACCCATTTCCCTGACTGTATTTGGTGACTTATTGCTTTTTAAAAACTTCCAAATATTGATATTCATTTTATTTGTTCTGATTTGTGTAAACTGGAAGGCATGGGTGAGGAGTGTGGTTTTTCCTGAGTGGGGGTTCTATAGTTCTATACGCCCACTCCTAACTTTAGAAAATGAGTTTACGTTCATCCAAATATAATGAAATATGATGTGTAGGATTTTCTTCTGTAAGAACCAAAAGTGTAGTTCTCTTGATAACTGGAGGTTACACTAGGTGCAATTAGAGAATTTCACAAATAAAAAAAAATCCCTGCCAGTCTAGATTTATATATCCAGAAAAATGAACATGAAATAAAGTCATTTTTAGAAACAAAAGCTTGAGACAATTTGTCATCAGCAGACACACAATAAAGGAAACATTCAAGAGCATCCTTGAAGCAGGAGGAAAATTGTCCACATAGAAGCCTGCAGAAGCAGGAAGGAGTGAAGACAAAAAAAGGAGAGAAGGGGAGGTAAATATGTGAGTGAATTTAAGTGAGTATTGGCTATATTAATATTAATAATAATAATAAAATCTTGTGGGTACACACGTATTTATAGGAAAATACACAAGTGACAATAAAAAATTGTTGGATAAATTTGGGAGGGGGGGTTGGAAGAATGGAAAGGTCATCGGGTAGAAAGAAAATAACCCCAGATGGAATTTCAGAGATAAAGGAAAGAAGAACAATAGAAAGGGTAAATATGAGGGCAAATTTAAGTTAATATTGTCTAAAACAATTCTAATAATGTTTTATAGAGTTCAATTATAATTAAAATACATGACAATAGATCTGAGTTTTAGGGAGAGAAGGACTTAAAGTGTTCTAAGGCCATAGCATTGTCTTAGAAATAAGGGAGTTACTAATTTAGGTTAGACTTTATTAAATTAAGGGTGCACGTATGCATATCATAATCTCTCATATAACCACTGAAATAGTAATACCATGTATAACTACCAAGTTAATAGAATGTAAAACTATCAAGATAATAGAATGATTTTAAAAAATCAAAAGAAGGTAAGAAAAGAAAGAAAAAGGAACATAGATTAGGTGGAGGGGAAAAAAGAAGGATATTTGTAAAATGTTAGATTTAAGCTTAAATATACCAGAAATTATAGTAAATAAGAAAAAAAGACCAAATGCTTTATTTTTAAAATTTGTATATGAAGTTCTGTATCCTCATTTTTTTTTAAAGATTTTTATTTTTATTTATCTTTAGAGGGGAAGGGTAGGAGAGAGAGAGAGGGAGAGAAACATCAATGTATGGTTGCCTCTCGTGTGTCCCCTGCCAGGAACTGGCCTGCAACCCAGGCATGTGCCCTGACTGGGAATCGAACCTCGATCCTCTGGTTCGCAGGCCCGTGCTCAATCCACTGAGCTACACCAGCCAGGGCCTATATCCTCATTTTTTTTTTTTAATATTTTATTTATTTTTAGAGAGAGGGGAGGGAAGGAGAAAGAGAGGGAGAGAAACATCACTGTGTGGTTGCCTCTCACATGCCCTGCACTGGGGACCTGGCCTGCAACCTTGGCATGTGCCCTAGACTGGGAATCGAACCAGTGACCCTCTGATTCACAGGCCCGTGCTCAGTCCACTGAGCTATGCCAGCCAGGGCTGTATCCTCATTTTTAATACCTGCCCCACACTCCATGAAGAGTCATACATGTCACTTACTTAATCTGTCCTTAGGTTGTTTCTGGTCTTGTTACTGGACAGGCACCGGCCCAGAGTGGGTCTGCCTCAGGCTGGCTTGTAGTATGTGGGTTCTTGACTTCGTGTGGGAAAGATGTCACAACATGAGTCCAGGTGGTTTTGATAGTATGCTTATTAAGGCTGGGGACAGAGAAACAAAGGGAAGGACTTAGGGTAGAAGAAGTGACAGGAGAGAGCCTAGGTGGTACTCTGCTTTGGCTCCCTAGAAACATTATAGCAAAGGAATGAGCCAAGGCAGGGCTGCTGTTAGCTCACCAGGAAGTCAGAGAAAACGGGGCGGGGGAGACCTGGAGAGAGGATCGGGGGTAAGCCTGGGTCAAGCTGCTGCTGCCCACTGCTCCCCTATATGCAAGTCTCCTTGGGAACCTCAGAGTTTAGGAGGAAATATAAGATTCGTGTCTGAGAAGGAGCATAGGTATGGTCTAGAGTGAGCCTGCACAGAGTCCTTGTCTGGAGGGCTTTTTATCTTTTTTCTGTGGATGAGAATTTTAGGGGAGGGTTTCAGCAGAATATTCATCTGCTGAATTGATTAAACATTCATCTGATGAATTTTTAATATGCTGATGTGTCAAAATGAGCGCATAATGGGGTTTGGGAATATTCTTTGGTACACTATACTGTTTTACCTTGAGTCCGTCTGGCTTTTAATGTGGTGTTTGTTATTTGTTCCTGACTTCATCTGTCCTTGGGCTTAGCTGGCACAAATGACATTAATTGGTTCTCTGTTCTCTATCTTCCAGACCAGGGCAAGTTAAGCTATGTATTCTCTGGTTAGGGAGGAGAGGTATAAACTGTTCACTCTTAAGTGTTCTTGGTTAGGGGACATAAATTCTTGTAACTCACCAGCTGGCTGTCAGTTTCTCAAGCTGTTTGGTCTTGTTTAATTTTCTTGTCTCAGTGTCCCTACACCATTTGCCCAGAAATTATCCCAACTTCTTACTATCCTGCCTCATCTTGAGCAACCTTCAGTAAATGACCCCCATCTTCATCCTCAACAAAGGATTCAGTCAGTCGGGTCTTTAAGGTGAGTACCCAGGGGTCTCCTTCTGACGTGAAGGTAGCGGTTTAAACCCCGAAGCACACTGCCACATTGCCCCTAGAAGGTGGGATACAAAAATGCTCGCTTTTCTCAGCAACTCTGGGGATCAACATCAGTCTTTATCCTCATATACTATGTATTTTAAATTTTAATCTATTTAAACTAAAATAAATAATCTACCCATGTGAGTATCAAGAAATTGGAGTTCAACACCTGCCAAGATGAGAGTCCAATAAACACCTCAGGCTCTCAACTGATGCTGTTAGAAAACATCACCCTGGGAAAGAGGGTGATATACGAGTAGGGCAACTGCTGTGAAACCAGCCCACTACTTGGTAGTTGTACCCTGGTTTTTGTCTAAGGATCTGCTCCCCTCCCAGCACCCCCCTTAGATACTGTGGTTCCTATAAAGTTGCCTCTCCCCCAACCTCTCCCCCTGGCATCCAGGGGTGGAACACAAGACCTAGAATAAGCCTACTGGTGCCTTTCTCCTATTCCCTCAGTTACAATGATTGGTCTAATAGTGTGAGCAATGTCCTAGGAAGGCTAATCAAGACCAGCAAGACTTAACTCTGGGACTTCTGTTTGAACTACCAGTTAAGGGCGCTCCTAGGCTCTCTGATGCTAGGTTTGGTATGGTGATAACTTCAAAGTTGCTAAGGGCTACCATTTGGACCTCTAAACTCAGCAGGGGTGGCCAACCCGCGGTCCCTGGGCTGCCTGCGGCCCAGGATGGCTATGAATGTGGCCCAACACAAAATCATAAATTTACTTACAACCTTTTTATTTTTGGCTCATCAGTTTTCATTAGTGCTTGTGTATTTCATGTGTGGCCCAAGACAAATCTTCTTCCAGCGTGGCCCAGAGATGCCAAAATGTTGGACACCCCTGGGCTTGAAGAATGTAGCAAAAACTGTGAAGAGACAGAAAAGAAGCAGTGAAAATCCAAGACTTGACATCGCTTGAATCCTGAAACTGAATGCATGTGAAGGCCAATGCCACCACTTGATATATTAAAAATTACATACAGTAAAACTGACTATTTTTGCTATATAGTTCTGACTTTTAACAAATGTGCAGATTTGTGTGAGGAACACCACAGTCAGGACACAGAGCAGTTCCAGTCGCCACTCCGCCCTCCCAAGTTCATTGCCCTATCCCTTTGTAGTCATGTCTACCAATCACCCCTTAACCCTGATAACCTCGGAAATGTCCCCATCTCTGCATTTTTATCTTTTCAAGAATTTTAAATAAATGGAATCACACTGTATATAACTTTTTAGGCTGATCTTCTTCATTCAGCATCATGCCTCTAAATTTATATTAATTTTTAGGGAATCCCAGAGATTTTGAGATTCTTCTGTTACTGATTTCTAATACAATTCCATTGTGATCTGAGGATATAACATTTCAATTCACTGAGACTAGTGTATGGCCTAGCATATGGTCTGTCTTGCTGAGTATTCCTTGTATGCTTGAAAAAAAAATGTCTATTTTACTGTTTGGGGGTAAAATGTCTTATAAACATTAATTAAGTTGGTTGAGAGTATCATTCAAGTCTGTGTTCTATCTACTTGTTAAATACTGAGAAAGGAGTGTTAAAATTTCCAACTATAATTATAATTTTATGTATTTCTTCTTTGATTCTGTCAGATTTGGGTTAATTAAACTTTATCACTCATTGTCAAAAAAAAAAAAATCCCAATTCAGGGACACTCTGAATTCTATGTTCTTAGAAAATTATTTGGGTTTTGATTTAGAGAGAAGTAAATTTGCTTGGACTTAAACCTTGTAGAGTGAAGTAGCCTGTATTTCTGCTTGCAGGGGTGTCCAACCTGTGGCCCACAGGTCTCATGTAGCCCAGAACGGTTCTGAATGCAGCCCAACACAACATCGTAAATTTACTTAAAACATTGAGAATTTTTGTGATTGTGTGTCTCAATACATTTAACATGAGACCCAAGACAATTCTCCTTCTTCCACTGTGTCCAGAAACGCCAAAAGTTTGGAAGACTTGGCCAGCGCTTTTACTCAGATTTTGGGGTTCGGCCCGTTTGCGGTCGTTTCCTTCACTACCAGTTTTTCCTTCTAAATGTCAAGCTTTTCTGCCAGCCCAGCCTCTGTTCTCTGCTAATTAAACCCACAGGGCTTCAGCTTTTGCTGCCTGAGGTGCACATCAGTTGGGGAATGTACGCGTCAAAGAGCAGCAAACGCAGCTGTCAGCTAGTGCAGTTGTATTTCAAGGACTCCCGACTGCTGTTTTCAGCAGGCGGTCTGCATGTAGTTTAGTGGTCAGCCAGGGATTTGGGCAGAGTTTATCCTCGGATTTTAGATCCCAACCCTTTGGTGGGTCCCTTGTGTCAGGGTACTTCCCCCGAAATTTCCAGTTTCTCTTCCAACAACCCTGAACACAGTTTGCTGCCACCTCAAGCCGGCGAGACTGCAGTGTTTTACTCCTGGATTTGAAGGGGCGAGGGACGCTGGCAGGCAAAAAGCCACACACTCATAATTATTACCATTGCTGAGTAAATTGTCCTGTGGTTTCTGTGTGCTTTTACTCTTTCTCAGGTCTTTAAAAAGTTATTTTCATTATATTTTGTCTACTTTTCCTAGTTATTAACTGCAAAAGGGTCGACGTGACTACATTAGGCCATCTCCATTGCCTCCTTCCAAGGATATCGTGGTATCTTGACAAAGGTCAATTACTTTGCTATATTAATAACTGGCATAAAATTTTTTCTAAGATAGTTACAACTTTTTAAATTAGGTTATTTTAACCCACTTTGTAGACCATTACTTATAGAGAAAAACTCTTTCTTTTCGCTCATTTTGCTCTTTTGAAGTTGAAAGAAGCGTTGGCAAATGTTTTCTTAAAGGACCAGATAGTAAATATTTCAGGCTTGTGGGTTAAGGGTCACTGGTGCAACTACTCCACTCTGCCATTGTAATGTGAAGTAGCCACAGACATATGCAAATAAGTGGGCATGACTGTGTTCCAATAAACCTTTATTTACAAAAGCAAGTTGTAGATCTGCCAACTGTACTTTATAGATTCCTCAGTTAAAATAGAGAGGTACCTTAGTACTCGTGGTTAATTCGTTCCAGACCTCGTGATGAGTGCTGAAACCCATGAGTACAGAGCAAGCACTGAGTCCTGAAACATTTTTTTCTCATCAAAATGCCACGAAAACAGGGTTTGACGAGTTCTGAAGCCGATGAATACCGAGATACGACTGTATCTTAATAATAATTTTCTTTACCAGACAACCAAAGTCTTTGAAAGGTTTTAGCAACCAGAGAAGGCCCTGAATAAACCCTGGGTGTAGAAATTAACAATTTTTTCATGCCTCTATAAATCTATTTTTTAAACAGTATCTATATTTCATAGTACAGATCATTAAACTTCTATAATTATTCCCTATTGATGGACATTTCGATCTTTCCCCATTACTATCTATTGAAAACCAGGGAGTAATGAGCATTGCTATATAGCTAGTAGAGTTACTGGGTAACACAGATTCTTCTCCACGGAAAACCCAGGTAGCAGGTACAAGCATTTTCTCCCCCCTCCCCTCGCCGCCCGCACCCCCAACCTTTTTGAGAGGAGGGAGTGGAGAGCGGCGAATGCAATGAAGGCAGAGTAGTAAAATTCCGCAACTCTTCCCCTCGCACAGCCATCCCTTCTCCAGAGTAATCTCACAGGACGTGCAGGAGGAAAGCAGCAAGCTCCCTGATGGTGGCGACAGGGAGCAGGTTGGAAATACCGGTCTCCTGGAAGAAGCACCCGGAGAGCGACTTCCTCCAGGACCACGCCTTCCTCTGAAGCCCCAACCCCATCAATTTTGCCTTTCGGAGAGCAACTCCACAGGTATTAAATATGGCCTAGAGACTGCAAGGCGACATTGAAGGTATAGGTGTGGCATGAGACGAGAAGTGCCCAAGTCAAAATAGGACGACAGCCAGAGGATTGCCGCCGCCCAGGCAACCGCCCCCGGCCACTGCAGAGGACTCGCTTTCCCAGCGGCCCCCACGGCCCGGCCCGCAGGGGCTTTAAACCCAGCTGACCCTCGCCCGCGGGGGCGGGGCTAGGGCCGGAAGTCACGTGCTGTGACAGCCGCCGGGGTGAGGCCGCCGTTGTCAGTCACCCAGGCTGGTTGGTACAGTGACTGAGGGAGGCGCCGAGGTGATGGCGGTGGAGACACTGTCCCCGGACTGGGAGTTCGACCGCGTTGACGACGGCTCGCAGAGTAAGAGAGCTGCAGGACAAGAGCTGCGGGGGCACGCTCCCGCGCGGGCCTCAGCCCTGGCGGCGCTCCTGCGGGAGGGCTCTGCATCGCGGTTGCTGCGCAGCCCTCTGATTAGGGGCAGTTTCTGCCCTTTGGGATGTGAGAGGGAAGCGCTCTCTAGCGTCACGTGCAGGGTTAGGGTTCCTGCAAGAGGCGGGTCAGGGCTTGGGTTTGGGGGCGGTGACCGTCCCGGGGAGCCCGCGTGGCTGCGGGGGAGCGGCGTCCACCTTCTGCAGTCCGGGGACACGGGCGGGGCGGGTCCCGGGAGGCCCTGCAGCCCGGGAGCGGAGGCTGACCCTGGGTCTCCGGGGATTTCGCCAGATCCTCCGAGCGTTCACTTCGAGAAGAGGCTGAGGTCCGGGTTCCTGTTTCGGTTTCCTGTTTTTCTTGTTTTCCTCCCCAAACCAACTTTTTTGGAAGTTCGAGTGTTTTTTTCTTTTACACGCTTATAACCATAGACTAGAGCGAAGAGCAACTCTTTCCGTGGTGAAAATAAACTCGTGAATGCTAATTTATCTCCTACTATGCCTTTTATTTACGTTAGATAAAAGGGATGCCCTGCTGTTTCCATTGCAACTAGAAAGGTTTCGTAAATTACAGCAAATCTGCTTCAAAGTTTGCTTCAGAAAATCGAATTGTCTGATTTAACTTAGAAGTCTAACCATAAAAACTAATAAATTCAATTCCACGTAGCAAAGTTTAGAAGCCAAATTAATTATTTTAGTGAAACTCTACTTGAGATTACTACAAGTTGGCAGTCTGTTTCTTTGGTGATATTAATCTGTATAAATGATATAAGAGGTATTGGGACATACTGCTTGTGAATTTGTTTTTTTAATGCAGTTTTTCCAAAAGGTGACTAATTTAAAAAAATTACTTGTAAATTTGCTTAATTTTAATGAAAGACTCATGTGTACTTAAATTGAATTAAATTTTATTAGTCTCTCAAAGAAGCCTGAATTTAACTCAGGATGGTGTGTAGTTTTTCACCAAATGTTCCATAAGATACTAGCTTTCATGCAGCATTAAAGAAAACAGTCTTGGTGGTAATACAATCTTTCAATTTGGGGGGTGAGAGGATTCTGTATTTACTGTTACAAAGTTTCTCTTTTTTCCGTTTGGAATAAGTAATGAAGTCTTTTTTCTTTTGAATTTATTGGGGTGACATTGGTTACTAAAATTATGTGGGTTTCAGGTGTGCAATTCTGTAACACATCCTTTGTGTGTAGTGTTGGGTTCACCACCCCAAGTCAGGTCTCCTCCCATCACCATTTATCCCCCTACCTCCCCCCACTTCCCTTAAGTAATGATCTGTAGCGGGTAAGGTGGAATCTTGACGTTCATCTTCAAAAAATGGGAGTAAAAATATGTTACTGGGTTTGGAAGCAGTTCACCTTAGAGTAGAATGATCAGATTTGCTCGGACCTTTTCTGTGTACCAGGCACTGTGCTAGGTATTAGGGATACAAAGAGACAGCCACAAAGAAAGCAGTCTGTTGGAAGAGAGAACGGTGTAAGTAGGTGTTTGCAGTTTCACTCTTGAAGAATTACCATGTAATGCTTACTTCAAATCTTTGTAACTTTTACTAGTAGTATAGTGATTCCTTACATTACCAACAAGGAACTTTGATGATCTAGGTTTTCTTTTGCCTGCTGCTTTGTGAATTCCTAAGCAGACTAAGTGAATGATTTATTGGCATGTTTTTGTAGTTTTGTCATTAAGAACTCATTTTCTGGTTAAATACAGCTGCGGTAATTTTCCATGTAACTGAGAATTAGACGTGTACTTGGGATTTTGAGACTCTTATGCAGTTTTTAATTTAAGCTGTGGGGAAAAGACTCCTCATCTCTGTGCCTGATTTTCATTAATTTTTGGGCTGTGGATCAGGATTATCTATACTAATTGTTTTTCAGAATTGCCTGGGTTAATGCTGTAATGAGATAGGAACCTTAATGAACTAAATCAATCCACCTGATTCAGTGTGTTAGTTGCAAAATAGGGGAGAATGGGGAGCCAGGTCTTTATGAATCAGAAGATACTTAGAGTATGCTTTGCATTGCCGATTTGAGGAGAGATAAATTTTACCTTTATTAATAAGAAGATAGAAGTTGAATAAGGTTATTCACACTAATAAAAAACTGAGTTGGAGTTGAATTTGCTGCCTTTTAAAAAACATTTTTATTTATTTATTTGAGGGACGGGGAGATTTTTGTTGTTTCATTTATTCATACATTTATTGGTTGATCCTTGTATGTGCCCTGACAGGGATTGAACCTGCAACCTTGGTGTATTGGGACGGTGCTCTAACCAACTGAGCTACCTGGCCAGGGCAAATTTGCTGCCTTTGTAATAAGTAATGATTTCTTATGTATTGGGTAGAATATTTACTTTCATTAGTATCGATGTATATACCTTTACTGTTCAGTTTATTCCAGTGACTCTTTAGAATCTGTTGGTATGTAAATTCTGTAAATATAAACTTAGTACTCTGAACTTAGTGTTCTTTACTGGCTTTTCCAACTCTATTATGCTAGTAGAATAAAACAAAATATCTTGATAAATTTGGAGCAATACATGAATAATATTATGATGAAACAGGTCTAAATGCATTTCCAAAACAATATATTGGTGTATTTTTAAACAGTTTACTGTGCTTAGAATTAAGAATTATGCTTTTAAATTTTGCTCGTATGACACCAATTTTTGCACTTGATTCAGCTCATGTTTTTTTCATAACTGTTGTTTATGACTAAAATATAGAATCAGAATATTGAGTTGTCTAAGGAATTATTTTAAATTTAAAAGCCCTGGATAATAGGGTCAATGGATAGTGACTTTTTCATAATACTTTAAAGTTAGTTTTAAGATGATATATATCTCTGTATATGGCAGCATTGGTTTTTAAAACTATTTTACCTACTGGAAAACTTTGAAAGATAAATTATTGTTAAACTTTGAAACTTTATTTCCAAGAAGTTAAGATGTTCCAGAATAATACCTTTAACAATGCTTGCTATCTATTTTGCTGTGACTTTGGAGATTATTTGAAATAAACATCCTGTTATTTTTGTACTTCTCACATACTGTTTTAACATTTACATTTAGAAATTCATGCTGAAGTTCAGCTTAAGAATTACGGGAAATTTCTTGAGGAGTATACGTCTCAATTGAGAAGAATTGAGGATGCACTGGATGACTCAATTGGAGACGTTTGGGATTTCAATCTTGATCCTATAGCATTAAAGGTTTGATTTTTTAAAAATTTATGCATACATTTTTAGGATATACTATATCTCAAAAACATAATTACTGAAAATGAAACATATATTATTTGGTATCTAGAGAACTAAAAGAAACATGGAGAAAAATTGTTAATTTCCTTTTCTCTAAGCCATACAGGTATTTTTGTGTTTTTAAAGAATGACACAAACTCAAAGCCTTTTAAGTGTCAAGATTGACAGATTCCAACTCTGAGCTAGCTTTTTTTTTCCATCCCTGAAAATGACAAGGGTTGGAATAGAATATTCAGGTGAGGTTATTTTACATACATAGATTTAAAATATACTTTTCAATGAGTTTTGCCAAACACATATACCCATGTAACTCATCCTAATCAAGATACAGGATATTTCTGTTATTTTTAAAGGCTCCTTTATGATATTTAGGGAATCTTAATGTGGTAGTAGTTAAATATATATATATATTTTATTCTAGAGAGGGGAAAGGAGGGAGAAAGAGAGAGATAGAATCATTGATGTGAGAGAGAAACTTGGATTGGTTGCCTCCCGCACATGCTCCAGCCGGGGACCAAACCCACAACCCAGGCATGTGCTCTGACCGGAAATCAAACCCAAGACCTTTCGGTTTGCGGGACGACACCCAACTGAGCCACACCACCCAGGGCAGGAGTAATTTTATAATGTATAAAATAGGTCAGTCCCGCTCTATTCCATTTCGAGGTGGTTCTGTCTTGTTTCATCTTAAAAACTATAGCCTGTTACTACTTAATAACATTTATTGAGCATCTGTTATGTACTAGATACTGTCCTAAGTCACATATTGACAAGCTGTCTTGAGATATAGTTCATATATTCAGTTCTTTGGTTTGAAGTGTAGTCACAGAATTGTGCACCCAGCAGCAGAGCCAACTTTAGAACATTGTCGCCACCCCAGAAGGAAATCCCATACCCGTTAGTAGTCACTGCCTGTCTGGCATGGTGCTAGTGCTGAGTATCGGGTCTAACGCAAATTTAAGTAGAATAGAACACGCCTGCATTTGTGTGTTTAAGGTTTCAGTGGTTCTTTTCAAATTAAAAAGAAATATTCTTTTTCTTGTTTATATAGCTTTTGCCTTATGAACAGTCTTCCCTTTTGGAACTCATAAAGACTGAAAACAAGGTACAGATTCCTAAACGTAAAAATCTATTTTTAAAATGCTTTAATTGCCTACTGTAATTTATTTTTTCTTTTATATTTTTATTCATGAAACTAGGTCTTAAACAAAGTCATCACAGTTTATGCTGCACTTTGTTGTGAAATCAAGAAATTAAAATATGAGGTAATTATTTGTATTCTTAAGATGTTAAAAACGCTTTAAAAGGAACTGTGTGCTTATGTGTGTACATTGTGTGTGAATATTTATTGAATGTTAAATGATTTACTTAAATAGTAATAGTAATGACAGAATACTATGTACCAAACACTGTGCTAACCCTGTTACTACTGGGTGGTAACAACCCAGGCAGTTATGTGAGGAATAGATGAGGAAAGTGGGGTTTAAAGAGGGTGTCCCTTGCCTGACAATTTGCTGGTACAGCAGTTTGAGTTGAGGTCTGCACACGTTCAGTGTCTGTGTTACCTGCGTGTATATACTTGCTTTCTAGATATAACTGATATTTTTTAAAAAGTTTTGGTTTTTAATGTATTTTGTGTTTCCTTGCCCATGAGCAATCAAAACTCTGCAAGAAGTTGGTAACTCATTTTTCCTCTGTGTTTTTGGTACTATATGTTTGCGCTCTGTCTCCCGTGAACTAATGGGAGGATGTACAGTAGAGTGCTCAGAGAAGACAAAGGAAAGATTAGAGAAATCAAGAAATAACGTGGACTGTCAGTGCAATTTTTGGTACTCTAAAGATAAATTTATCTGAATTATAAGTAGCTTCTGAATTGAAGTGAATTTCTTTATAAGTGATGTCCTCTGCTTATTACTGAATATGGATGACTAAGAGCCTAGGAACTTAAAAACAAAAGAGCACCTTGTAAAGTTATTTTAATTTTTTTAAAACAGGCTGAAACTAAATTTTATAACGGTCTCTTGTTTTATGGAGAAGGAGGTAAGTTTTAAAATTTCACATTGTAATGTCATGATGCCTTTTTGAGATTGAAATGAACAAAAAGTTAACAGACAATTCTAGGATTACCATAGGTATTAGTGTGAGAAAAGCATTCGGATTTTTTGTTGGTTGGTTGGTTTGGTAAACAGGTGGGAAAAAACCTGAGTGATGAAGCGGTAGCAAATTCTCTAAGGCCTATTTGTGATATTTTTATAAATTATAAAGCATTGTAGCTAGATGAGAATTTTCCTCAAATTGGTTAAATAAGAAAACAGATGGTTACTTTCAATTGGGTAATTAAAGATCTTCTTTTTTATTTCAGTGTAAAAATTCTGTTAATACTATGCAGGTTAGAAGATGTACTAATGAATAAAAATCATTTTTATTTTTTGGTATTGATCTACTTTATATAGAAATAATTGAAATAAAATTCTTCATTTTGCCTTTTACAGCCACGGATTCTAGCATGGTGGAAGGTGATTGCCAAATACAAATGGGGAGATACATTTCATTCTTACAGGTAATTGATTTTTACTTTTTATTGAGGTTTTTCTTTGAAAAGTTTTAGTGAATTACAGATAATTAAAAATCTCTGAAACCTTCAGATGCAAAAAAATTGTACGTGAGGGTAAGACACTTAGTTGGCATTGGATTATAATGAAGGAGATCGTGATTCCTAAAAGATTTTCGTAGCGTTTTTAGGGAAGTAAAGGTCAAAATAAGTTTCTTTGTATAATTTCATTTATGGACAGCTCATCACTGTATCTTTTAAAATAATTTAAACTTTATCCTATGTAGGAAAAGATAATTTATGCCCAGAAAAAGTTGTTAATAGGGGTGATTAAGCTGTTACATGAGCAACGATGAGGTGTCGAAAGCACACGCACTTGATGCTTCTAACCAAATGTTTCAATTTAGATACGCTTTTCATCACTACAAAGTTCTATTTTATTTATTTTAAAAAGATTTTGTTTGTTCTTAGAGAGGGGGAGGGAAGAAGAAAGAGAGGGAGAGAAACATTGATTGGTTGCCTCTACCACATGCTTCAACCGGAGACCAGGCCCACAACCCAGGCATGTGCTATGACCAGGAATCAAACCCATGACTTTTCACTATGTGGGATGATGCCCAACCAACTGAGCTGCACCGGTCGGGGCTCGCTGCCAAGTTTTAGTTATTCTAGGTCTTATGGCTTGATTTTTTCAAAACAATGAAATAATTTTTCTTTCTTGTTTATTCATTATAAAAGCAATGCTTGTACAGTATGACAAAAGCAAAAATTGGAGATGAGTTAAAAATACCCATAATTCTACCTTCCTTCTGATTGTTGGGTACAAGATGTGATTATTTCATTGAATCAAGCATGCTCACATATTGTTCAGATCTTTTATATTGTTTGTTATTACTTTTTATTGGTCTACTTGACCTAATTTGAGAGCATTTTGTTTAAATTACCCTCTATTATGGTATGGGCCAATCAGGGTCCAGTGTAGAAAACAATTCACACAAGATACTTCAGAAGAGGAGGTTTTAACATAGGTAGTTGGTTACGTAAAAGTTGGAGCACTGAGTGAAAAGAGAACAATGAGGTGGTCCAGAGGAAGCAGATACCACCTCTACACCTGTGGGGGGTGGGGGGCGGGGGGAGGAGAAGAGGTTGAGGTGCTGGGATCTGGGAGCATGGAGGAGCTGTGGCAGGAGCTGGGGGCTGGAGCAGTCTGCCACTGCTGGTGGGAGCTGCTCCTGCCTGAAGAAATAGGATGTTTTTCCTGCCCGCTAGTCTCCTTTTAGTGCCACCTGTTGGCAGAACCTAACAGGAAGCCTGCTGGGCAGGAGTCTTAAGAAACGTGATTTGTAGGGTCCCAGCATTGTGTCAGTTTCTCCCCCTAGTTTTACTAAATTTTACGTTTTTTTATTTTGAAGATATTTTATTTGGTGCATACAGGTTTAGAACTGTTAGTAATTTCTAATAAATTGAATCTTTTATCATTATATGGTGAGCCTCTTAGGCTATGATAATTATATAATATATAAATATATAAGTATATATTATATATAGTAATTAGCTATAGTATTGCTAACAGTTTGTTTTGTCTGATATTAATATCACTGCCCCAGCTCTTTTTAACATTTTCTTGATTTATCTCTTCATTCTTTCAAGCTTCCAGTGTCACTATGTTTTGTTTCTTTAAAACTTTTTTTTTTATGCAATCTGAAAATCTTTGTCTTTTAATTGGCTAATTTATTCTATTTCTGTCTTAGATAGTCTATTATATATCTGGATTTGTTTCTGCCTCCTTTGTGCTGCTTGTCCTCCATTTTTTTTGTTCTTTTCTCTGCTTTTAGAAATTTAATAGGAAATCTAAAACTGGAGCTATTTAAGTAAAATTGAAGTGCATTATTTTCATTTAAAAAATGTTACATTGTTTTTGGATTTTACTGAGAGCTGCATAAAATTTCATTTTTAAATATTCAACAAGTGTTTTATGAGCGCAGACACGTTACAAATCATTCTTGGTGCTGGGAATACAGCAGTGCACAAAACCAGCCGAAATTCTTGCCTCTATAGTGTAAAATTTAGAACAGCACAGGTTTAATCAGGTTTTAAGTACGTTAGGACATAAACCGTTAGTAATTAGCTATAGTATTGCTAATTACTATAGCAAACCTAATTTCTAGAAACCTAATTTCTATAGGTTTAAAAGTTGAGAGCTTCTGAAAAATTTTTAGGAGGTGTGGGACATGGTATATGCAAGTCAGTTATTTAATCTCAAACATATTCCTAAGATAATATTTCACTTGCCTTGTGCCAGTTCTTTTTATAAATAAAGTTAAAGGTAAACGTGAAGTTATATGACAGTTATTTCTGGAGAGCGCTTTCCCCTCATCATCATACTTTCTAAAACTGGCAGCTTTTGTGCTTCTTCATTCATTCAGATGTTCATTTGTTTATTCATCTGATAGGACAGAAATTTATTGAGAAGCAGTTGAGGGTTCGCTGCTATGCTAGGCAGTGGATGTTCAGAGAAGGAATGAGACAGCCTTTGTCATTCAGGAGTTACACGGGTAAAACATAAGATTTAAACTAGAAGAACGAATGACATGCGGGGTGGAGAGCAGAAGTGACCTTGGGATGCTGGAGATGAGTTAAGAATTGATTGCTTGAGGGATGCTTGAAGTTGGCTGCAGGTTAACTGGAGTTCTTACTGGAAAACTGTTTTGTTTTTGTTTAAACTTGTTACCCTAAAATTCAGTCAAATGGTGACATTTAAAAAGCAACTTTGTAACATATACCCAACTTGTCATTTCAGGAACTGTCTTGTTTTGTTACGAGGTGCTATGAAGTGGTGATGAATGTAGTCCATCAGTTGGCTGCCCTCTATATCAGTAACAAGTAATGGATTTTAGAAATATTTTTGTGTTTATAATAGAAATACAGGAAATGTTTTTCAAAAACTAGCTGATTACCTGAAATAGTTTTTTGTTTGTTCACTTATTCATTCTTTCATTCACTTATGCAGCATTCTTCAAACACTCATGCTATTTCAAACTCTACTCGATGTGTTTAATGAAGAAATGATAGGTCAGTGAGTCACAGTTTCTACCATGGTGAATGAACCCATTATCTGTCTGAATGAGAATATGGACAGAGTAATCATAAAGAAATTTGATTATACAGAAAAAGCTTAACATACCATGTTCTCTCTTCTTACTCCTTTCCTCCCTCCTTTACATTGAAGGTTCCCTGGCTCATGAGACTCACATGAGATTTTTGTTAAACTGCAGAATCTTTAGGAGTGGGGTTAGGGAATTGACATCAAAAATTTTTGTGAGTAATTCTAATAATCTTTCAGGTTTGGGGACCACTGCCCTGCATTCAAGAAAAATGATCAAATTTTTATACAGTTCTTACCATTCTTACTATCACAAAATAATTATCTTGCATGATTAATAGCCTTACTTAAAATTTTCCCCTCTTACTATAGTCATGTGACGAATAATGACATTTCACTTACTTAGGGACCACATGTACGATGGAGGTCCCATAAGATTATTATAGTGGAGCTGAAAAATTCCTGTCACCTAGTGACATAGCTGTAGTTACATCGTAGCACAATGCATTGCACAAATACTTACTATTGTGTTATAGTTGCCTACAGTATTCAGGATAGTAACATCCTAGGTTTGTAGCCTGGGAGCTGTAGGGGGACAGAATTTGTTACACTAAAATACATCTGTTAGGCATAAAGATTATTTAAAAAACAGCAGACAAGGGAGAAGCTCTGAAAACCAAGTAGAAGTTACTCTTTGTAAAAAGACATTTCCATATGTAAGTGAAATCTTCAATTTTAAGAGTGTCTCTCACCCTGTACTAAAATAAAATCTCTCTTACTATAGGGATGTCTCAGCCAAGAGCCCAGGGGGTAGAGGGAAATTTATTTTTCCTCCCTTACTGAGAAATAGACTATAACTTATAGCCTAGGTGTATTGTAGGCTATACCACCTAGGTTTGGGTAAGTGCATCGTGTGATGTTTGCACAATGATGAAGTCCCCTCACGATGCATTTCTCGGACCATATCCCTGTGGTTAAGCGGTGCGTGGCCGTATTTAATGAAACTGGACAGTAACTTTGTTGAGGTATATGACTAGGGATTCTCAATTAGGAGAAGAGATGACTGAGGCCCAGAGGAATTACTTTGCCAAGATTCCATAGCTATTTAAGTACCGTTTTCACCAATCCATTCATTTTTGTTCTAACATGCCATGCTACATCCTGACTCTTTTATAGATTGGAAGACAGTGTTAACTGTTTGCCATTCTCATGTTTGCCCCTCAGTCAGGTATTTACGTTCTGTCCTTTCACTGAAGCTCTCTCTCGTGGCACGAGGGAGGGAGCCCGGCTCCCCCAGCCGCGGCCGTGCCTGGTGTGCAGTTCGGTCCTTAGTGTGTAAATCCCTACCACCGCACCCCTGCCCCAGGAAGATGAAATTTATTGGACCGTGTGTTTAATTTTAAAATATTCTGTCTTGTGGAATATATGTGCTTTGATATATAAGTACTGTTTTAAATTATTTACTGTTAAATAAGTCGAATCTCTAGGAGGTAAAATTAAATTATTTTGGGGCTTTTGATTTTGGTGTAATCCTAGTCGTATGCACTGTTTTTCAGTAGGGAAGACAACTCAAACAGTTTGGGTAGGATAACAAAGATTCTAGTTGGGAATTGGGAAATCCTAATAGTTTAGAAAGAAATAAATATCAGTTTTGTTATTTCTTGCCCTCCCTCCCTCCCTCCCTCCCTCCCTCCCTCCCTCCCTCCCTCCCTCCCTCCCAAGCTAAATCCTTTAGTATTAAACGGGTAAGGCTATATACATGGACCACAGACTGTCGTATTCCTATCCACTGAGTTGGGTAGAGGCAAGGATAGTCCAGACTCTGTATGTGTAAGTTAGTTCCCTTCTTGGGGAAGTGGAACATGGTAGCAATTCCTTGGATCTCTTAAATTTTATAGACTAAAGCTGAAATAAAGATAAACTCATATTAAAATCCCAAGAGCTCCTGCTATGTGTTCTTAAAAGTGAACTATGACAAAAAAGGATACATTTTTTTAACTTGGGTATTTTTTTTTTTTATTATAGAGGTGCACCCAAAATTATAGAGACAACTGGAGTTCATTTTCAGGTAAAAGTAATTTAACTTGATCCATAAAACTAATTTTTACTTGATTTTACTTTGGAGTTTGTATGATTGGGGAGTGCAACAATTACAGCAAGTGTTTCAAAGGATTGTTTTTTGAATCTGTTCTCTTCCGTTTGTGAAGCTGATGCGTTTGTGAAGCTGATGCGACATTACTGACCCACCAGCAGTGTAACTCTTAGTTTTTCCCAGTATGGCCCAGTGCAGATTCTCCAAGTGGTTTCTTTGGAGAGTGAAACAAATCTGCAACATCACAGTTAAGGATGAAATATTGGGCAAAGTGTTTCTCTATTTGAAGCTCATTATTCCATCTGAGGATTAGTAGTTTCATTTGTAGCTTAATAAACTGATTTACCCACTGCTTGAACTAATTCAGTAATTAGCTAAAATGTGTTTAACTTTAAAGATTCACGTGAAGCTTAACTTCTAACTAGTGATTAAATGGTAATCATTAAAGGTCTTTTGACAGACTATGTATGAGCACTTGGGAGAGCTGCTAACAGTTTTGCTTACCCTGGATGAAATTATTGATAATCATATCACATTAAAAGACCACTGGACTATGTATAAAAGGTGAGCCAGTTAAAATATTCTCTTAGTTTTAGTAAAAAGTAAACAAATATAAATACTGCAAGTCCTTTAAAAGACTTGGAAGTATGTATTTAGAAGACTCTCATGTCGGATGTTTTTGTATAGCTATAACCATTCTTTAATTTCAGGTGGGTTCATTTGAGAGTATGATACACCTTTATACAAGCATTATACAAGCATCCTGATTCTGGACTATCTTAGGACTCATTGATTTATTTTTTCCTTGGGTTCTATTCAAAGGACAGTTGTTTTTCCTGAGTTTAATTTTGTTTCATTGTATAGTCCAAGACTTTTTTAAAGTCAATACATCTTATTTTATTCAGTCTAGAAGTTTACTAAATGTCTGGTATCTAGAGAACATCAGGTATCTGAATTTAAGATGCTATAAAAAGGAATGATTAGAAAATTAAATGTATTAGGGTTTTTGATTTCTAGGAAAATTTTTAATTAAAAAATTTATGGTCTTATAATCTTCCACAAGGTTACTGAAATCTGTCCATCACAATCCTTCAAAATTTGGAATTCAGGAAGAAAAACTAAAGCCATTTGAAAAGTTCTTGCTGAAGCTAGAAGGGCAGTTACTTGATGGAATGATATTTCAGGTACGAGAGCTGTATCAGTGTATAATAATAAAGGGGTTTATGTTCAGAATTACAGTAGGATACTTTCTAGCATACCAGCATACTGTTGAATATGTTTCTCTTTAAAAGTGCTTTGTCTTAAAACATGGTTAGTCTACTAATATATAATTATTTCAGTATCTCATAGCAAACAAAATTAGTGTACTGGTTGTATTTGGGGGTGAGGACTTTCTTTTAAGTGTGGAAAAAAGTAAAGCTCTTCAAGGAATAGTATCTAAGCAGTTGTGTTAAGTACTGTGTTTGTTGTTAACCTCTAGATGTAGGTTTGTGAAACTACCTTTTAAAAGTCTGTTTAATTCTTCCAAGGCTCAGAGAATATGATTTGGATCTGTACAGTGGAGGTAGTTTTTAATCACATGTAGCTATTTAAGTTTAAATTAATTAAAATAAAAAGTTTACTTCCTCTGCCACACTGACAATATTTCAAGTGCTTAATAGCTACATGTAATTTAGTCATCACATTGCACACCTTAAACTTACACGTTCTTTTGTCAATAATATCTCAGTAAGGCTTGGAGGAAAAATAGCCAGATACTGTTTGTGGTCAGCCATCACCGCAGATAACGCAGACGTAGAACATTTCCGTCATCGCAGAACACGCTGTGGAACAGTAATGCTGTGGGCAGTATCTACCAGAAGTTGTGCTCCATTCCATGTAACATCTGCTTCAGGGTTACCTTGATATTTTACATGACCACGATTTTAACAGATTCATCCAAACCCTTGTTTAAAACAATTTAACTTTAATCCATTAGATTTAGAAGGTAATTTTGTTTCTCCAGGACACATTTCTACACATACTGTAATAAAGTGGTAGGAAAGTAATTGTAAACAGAAAAAATAAACTCTACTTTTAAAAGTACAAAGTAAATAATAAAACATTTTCTAGTGCTTCATCAGATAGGTCTTTCATACATCATTGAGTATCTCTCTTCATAGTGAATTACCAATTTTTGATTTAGTTTTATTTCATGTAACTGGTACTCAGATACATAAGTATATGTAAATTTTCCACTCAAATGGATTTAAATAGTAGATCAAGGTAAAAACTGAACTTCAGTGCTAGTAAAATTAAAATGATGAATGCAGCTGTTCATCACACACTGTATTTAAATTTGTTTAATAGATTGTTATTGAGAGTTAAATTTCTCTTTAAATGTTTCCTTTCTAGGCCTGTATAGAGCAGCAGTTTGATTCTCTTAATGGAGGTGTATCTGTGTCAAAAAATAGCACTTTTGCAGAAGAATTTGCACATAGTATTCGCTCAATTTTTGCAAATGTAGAAGCCAGACTTGGTAATGTATAGTACATTCTTTGGCTTTTGTTTATAAAGATTGCATTTCCTTGAAAGTAGAATTTTAAACATACTTATTCTGTTTTTCTCTCATGTTATCATTTTTTAAGGAGAGCCTTCTGAAATTGACCAGAGAGACAAGTATGTTGGAATTTGTGGTCTCTTTGTACTACACTTTCAAATTTTTCGAACTATTGATAAAAAGTTTTATAAGTCTTTATTGGACATTTGTAAGAAGGTAAGAACTTGCAATTTTTATTTTTTTCAATTTGAGTAGATGACAAAGATTTTGGATAAAAATGAATATGTTAAAATGTATTCTATTTCTGCTTACAAAAAATAATTTTTGTAATTACAAAAATATCGTCATTAAAAAAGCCCCTAGCATTCTAGAAATAAGTAATATAGTACATGAAAATACCTTATAATTCTACATAATATAAATATGTATTAGTGGTGGTTTTCCAGATTTTTTTCCTATACATTAACTTTCTATTACTACTTTTCTCTCTTCTTTCTTTTCCTCCTGTTGCCACTTATTCTCATTATTGAAGTAGAAAAAAATTAAAAAAAATTTTTTTTACATTTTTCCTGTTTCCATGATCGGCACCTGATTTAAAAATTGTAAATTTGGTCCTCACCAGTGTGGCTCAGTTGGTAGGAGCATCATCCCATAACCGAAGGGTTGTGGGTTCAGTTCCCGATCAGGGCACGTACCTGGGTTTGCTGGTCTTACCCCTGGTCCAGGTGTGTGTGATCGCAGGTCTGGGCAAGTACAGGAGGCAACCAGTTGGTATTTCTCTCACACGTTGACGTTTCCCTCACTCTCCCTTCCTTTCTCTCTAAGAGCAATTTTTAAAAATGTCCTTGGATAAAGATTTTAAAAAAAGGAAAATTTAGTTTGTGTGAAGAATCAAGTGATAAGTGACCATGAGAACCCAGCCATCTTGGGTATTTATTTTTTAATTTTTTCGGAACGCTAGTATAGAGTGAAAGTGAAGGTCATGAGGATTTCCATTTGATTCTTTTGCATATATTTGTTCATTTTAAAATCCACGAGAGTGTGTGCACATGTGTTGTGTTGTTTAACACTTAGGCAGGATGAAATTATTGTCATGCTCTATACCCAGCACTGGAATGCCTTAACTGTGTCACAGTAAGATAATTTGTCTCATAATATATAAATGAGTGTTTTTTCATGATTAATTTTCTTGAAATAAATTGTCTTCCATTATGTATTATAGAACTATTAAACAACTTATTGTTTAGCCTTCATTTAATGATTTGTTTCCTCTTATGGTTACGGTTTCAGGTACCAGCCATCACTCTAACTGCTAATATTATTTGGTTTCCTGATAATTTTTTGATCCAGAAAATACCAGCAGCTGCCAAACTTCTAGACAGAAAAAGTCTTCAAGCCATTAAAATACACAGAGATACTTTCCTACAGCAGAAAGCTCAGTCACTTACCAAGTAGGTTTAAGAAGTACCTGTAATGAAAATATTTAGATATTTTATGTTTTCAAAGCTTAGACATTTGAATTATAAAATCCAACATACTCATTACCAGTGAAAAGGTTGGGCATTCTCTAGAAAATTTATTTTCTAGGAGTTTTCTTTGTTTTGTTTTTAAGCTTACATTCCATTTAAGATTTAGGCAAATCATACTTTTTGGAGGGGGGTGTGTGTGTATTTATGTACCTGTGTACATGCACACACACATACATGCACATGTGATTATCAGATGCATTAAGTATTTTTGTTTAAAGTGAAGTCTGCGGTAGATGTCATTAAAATATTTTGTGTCCGTGGTTCAATGTTGATTTTTGTAGGAGTTGACTTTAATTTTATGCACTTCTTTTCTTTATTTTTAGGAAACTAATGTAGATACATATTTAAAAAGTTAAAAACTAAAGGTTTAAAGGGAAAAATAATTACCACCTGTACCTTAGTCTTTCTTAAAAGAATGCTTTTAGTTTCTTCTGATACTGACTTCTGATTTTTTAACTCTTTGTAAATTTTCAAATGTACACAAAGTAGAGAAAATGTTATAAAGAGCTCCAATGTTCTCATCACCTAGCATCGACAATTAAATTTACTGTGCATCTTTACTTGAGTGCAGTGCTAAAATCACATGTTGACCTGGGTGAAGGTTGTAAGGGACACAGGACTTGGCCCCTGGCCCTGTGCTGGACACAGTTTCCCTCTCTGACTTACTGAAAGGATAGTAGGCATGCTTACCCACCTTCTGTTGATCCTGACTATCGAGGGGAAATGGGTCCACTGCTACTCAGTGGGGGAAGAATTTCATCAGATATAGGAGATCCCCTAAGCAGGGGTGTCCAACCTGTAGCTTGCGGGCTGCGTGTGGCCTAGGATGGCTACGAATGCGGCCCAACACAAAATCGTAAATTTACTTAAAATGCTTTTTTTGCGCATCAGTTTTCATTAGTGTTTGTGTATTTAATGTGTGGCCCAAGACAGCCCTTCTTCCAGTGTGGCCCAGAGATGCCAGAATGTTGGACACCCCTGCCTAAAGCATTATTCTCCCGCAATCTGTGATTAAAGTCACCGGAAGATGACAACTCAACTCAGGCAGGACTACGTATGGTAGGGATTTCAGAGCTCCCTAATACATTCTGAAGCAGGGTTGAGAAGGAGATGGAGGTGTAAGTTTGGATTTAGGTTAAAGAGGTGAATTCAGTAAGATGGGGAGACTGGGATCAGGGTTAACAGCAGTAATTTTAAAAAGATGTGTATATTTTAATTATCAGAGGCTTAATATTCTTTAACAGTATGATGCAGTTGCTAAAAATGCCAATACATACTTAGATTACATTAACAACTATATCCAGCTTATGGACACTAGTAGTTATACTATCTGGACCACAGGAATTGGTAGTTTCATTGAATTCTTCCTGGTCAGATATAGTTGGTGTTTGGTGGTACCACGTTTTATTGTACAATAAGAGGGTAGCATCCCTCGGTGAAGCTGAACAGCATGTCTGAAGATCTGAGAACCATGCCCCTTAAAGACTCATTGAAGAGTCTATATAGTTTGGCCTTTGAAAGAGAAATGTGGGGAAGATGTGGTGGGTGTCTTTAAGTATTTGAGGAGCATTCAGGTTAAGGAGGGAACAGATTTGATCTCCGTAGCTTTAAAATGTTGGACTAGAACTAAAAGGTGAAAATGACATGATAATAATTGCTAACATGATTGAGCTCTTAATGATTTAGTAGGCATTATTCTAATAAAGGCTTTAAACTCAATGCCTTATGTGAAGCCTGTAACAATCTCCTTATGTGGAAAATAAACACTATAACTAGTATATATTCAATGCTTTTGATAAGCCAGCAAGTATTCCAGGAGTTTCATGTACATCATCTTCTTAATCATCAGAAAATGATATGAGGTAGATATGGTTGTTACTGCCATTTTATAGATGAGAAAACTGAAGTACAGAAAGGTTAAACTTACCAAATTTAACCAACAAGTAGATGGCAGGGCCTGGCAGTCCAGCTCTAGAGCACAGCTGTAAACTTCTCAATAGTACTATTTTTGTCCCCTTTTTGATAGAAAAACGAGGCTTAGAGAAATGGATTTTGCCAGGTCACACGGCTAGGTACATAGAGGGCATGCAAACCCATGCCAGTTCTCCTCTCGAGCCTCCGGCAGCCCGTGTAGGCTGCTCTGAGCGGTAGGTGCTGTGCGCGCTCACCAGACCCGTGTGGGCGGAATACAGGTGACCGTCAGTCCAGGGCGCTGTGCGAAGTGCGTCTTGTCGGGTGGAAGGTTGAATAAGTTGACTTTCAGAGATCCCACACGATAAAATTTTATGTTTCTAAATTTTGATTCTGAAGATGTGCAGTCACTGTGGAGCTGCGCAGATTTTCAGTGTCCTTGCACTTCTGCTGTAGCAACTCCACTGTAGTGAAACCCGGGAGAGGGGGGATGTTGTGATCAGATGTCTGACACTTGAGAGAAAGCCGAGGGTTGACGCAGAGCTGTCCCAGTCGTGTTCCAGAGTTCATTATGTAAGTGAGGGAGAAGTGGCGGGGACAGGTTCCCTGCCCCCACACTGTGCACTAGACCCCACCTGGCCCCGCGCGCTGGCCATTTCTTGACTGGGGTCCGGGGTTTGTAGGTTGCTGTGTTTTGCTTTTCATTCATAACCATTTGACACTGGGAAACTGATGTTAGAGGATAGAGGTATGAACCTTCGTTTCAAACCCCCAGTTGACTTACAGGTGTTGACACTGGTTAGTGCTTTATGTTGGGGCAGGAGATTTATTATTTTTTTTCCTGTTTGTATTTTGTAATGAAGCTGACAGTCTGACAGGACCCTTGGCCGTTTCTGTACTCCTTTTGTCAGTTAACTTGCTTTTTAAAACTTGAAGCAGTTTTATTTGTATGTATTTATAGGAGACAAGATCATCAGGAGTCTGTACAGGAGTGATGGTCGGAGTGACAGACAGACTCTGCCTTATCCTGCATGCTGTGGTCTAACACTGAGTGAATACTCTTGACTGTGTGTTAGCCTTCTTTCTAACGTTATCGACACGATTGCTCTCAGGGAAGGCCCCGCAGTCTAGGCCCCTTCCTTTTGTCGTGGCTCACAGTCTTTCTATCCTCCCCTGTACGTCGTATCCCTTCTGGGTCCTGATCGTCGTGTCCTCCTCCAAAGTGGAGGCATTGCCCTCCTGCTCTTTCTCTTTGTCCCAGACTTTTACATTGAGTTATCCACAAGTCAGATAATACACTTTAGCACCATTGGAGGTGAAGCCAGAAGTACAATATTGGTGTCTTTTGTCTGATGGAATTCTGGCTCAGCAGAAACCATTTTTCTCAGAGTTGATGGTAGGGGGGTTTCACCTCCTTAAAACACATTTATTAAAAAATTTTGGTGCAATCCTTCTTTAGTCCGAGTTCTTGAGATTATCAGATTGCTTGGCAGTATGGCTAACCAACAACCTCTGTGGGATTTTACTCTTAATTAAGTGGTCTCTTCGATCTCTTGCCCTGATGTACTGTCCTTTAGCTGTTTCTCATCAGCAGTAATGGGGTCATTTCTCTACCTGCTTATAACTGTAGATAGTTTTTTAAAAAGAGTTGGTAAAGTCAGATCCCACAAAGGAGAATTGTCCATTTTTTGCACCCTGAGTTTTTAAAGTATAGCTTAAACAGCATGTGGGCTAAAAGTTCCTGTCTTGAGTGATTTGAGATGCGTTGGTAGAATGCTTTAGTGTTTGAATTCAACATGCATATAATTATATTAAGTCTTTCCAGGGTGGGGAAGCTTCCTAGATTGGGGATGTAATCTTGACTTGCTGACTTGCTTATTAGTTACATGATCTTGAGTACATAACTTCTGTGTGTCAATTTTCTGTACTCTAAAATGAAAATCATAATACCTACCTCATAAAGTTAATGTGAGGATGGAACTAGTTAATTTGTGTAAAGTGCTGAGAACACTGGCTGGTATATGGTAAGCACTCAGTAAACACTGGCTTTTCAAATTCTCACCACTTCCACTTTCCCACTCTGGCTCAAGCTGGCATCCCCTTTCCTTCTGCTTCGTCACAGCAGCATCCTAAGTGGGTTTCCTTCTACCGTTACTCTCTTTATAGTTTCCTTCAGCATGTCAGCCAAAGTGTACGCTTCAGCGTTAGATCCTCTAGGGAGTGTCCGCTGAAGTCCCCTCTGCAAGGCTCTCCCCACTCTCCACTTTTCCTCCCTCCCAGGCCCCCCGTCCGTGTACCTCGCTGATCCCCTTTTCCTTATTTTTATCCCTGCCATCTGTGCTCCACTCACTTCTTTGGTATTATTTGAACGTGCCAGGTGTATATTCTGTTTTAACATGTTTTACATTTGCTACTTCACTAGAATTTTCTTCTCTTATATATTTGTATGGATTACTCATTCATCTTTAAATCTTGCTCAGAATCTTGTTTTCAAATGAGCCTACTTTGATCACTGTATTTAAAATTGTAACAACCATCCCAGCCCCTATCCCTTTTCCCTGCTGTATTTTTTTTACACCCCGTATCATTTGACATCTTAGAAAGTTGAGTTATTGATTTCTTATACAGCTCCCCTTTCCAGAATGTAAGCTTCATGGGGGTGGAGATTTTTGTCTGTTTTTACTGCTGATTTTTGTTCTCAGTACTGAGAAACAGTGCTTACCTTATGTAGGCATTCAGTAAATATTTGTTGAATGAATAAATTATATATGTATATACAATATCTGTATTTTCAATACCAGTAAGAAGAAATGGCTGCTGCAAGGAAATATTTTATCCCAGCCAATACGAAGAAATGGAAGTACATTTTCTTTTCTGTGCTTAGTAACCCCAGTATTTTCCTTTGTTAGAGATGTACAGTCTTACTACGTCTTTGTGAGCTCATGGATGACGAAAATGGAATCTATTTTATCTAAGGAGCAGAGAATGGATAAATTTGCTGAAGACCTCACCAATAGATGCAGTGTTTTTATACAGGTAGTTGCATCCTCTTAGAATATTTTGGGTGTCATTTCTTTGTTAATCTAATGCACAGAAGGTATACTTCAAAAAAACTGGAAATGATAGGATATGTTTTTGTCTATAAAATTGAAATTGATTAGGTTACATTTGGATCTGTGTAACATTTATTATTTGTAATTGATTAATTTAGATCTTCTAATATATACATTTAAATTCCTACATTCTCTTCAAAGCATGACCGTTTTTGCTGTATGCCATAAGTTTTGACATATTGCATTTCCATTATCCTTTATTTAGTTCAAAATATTTAAAAATTTTTATTGTGATTTCTTTGATCTGTGGCTTATTTGGAAAGAGATTTATTGTTTTCTAAATATGAGTATTTCCTAGTTATCTTTTTATTATTGATTTTAGCAATAATTTCAGTCTTTTGAAATTTGCTGAGATTTGCATTATGGCCCAGCTTTGGTAAACATTTCATGGTCACTTGAAAAGAGTGTGTAATTTGTATTTGTTGGTTGTAGTGTCCTGTAGATGTTCAATAGGTTGTGTTTCTAAATGACTTTGTCTGCACAGTGTACCAGTTACTGAGAGAACCGGGTTAGGTTCCCTCACTGTTGTTGTGGGTTTGTCCATTTATTCTTGTGGCTCTGTCAGTTTTCGTTTTACGTATTTTGGTACTAAGTGCATAACATTAAGAATGGTTTTATCTTCCTCGTGAATTGAATTATGAAATATCCCTTTTTTCTTTCATTGTGGATCTGTTTTGTATGGTTATAACATAGCCTAGTTTTCTAGTTAAGGTTTACATTGTATGTCTTTTTTGATCCTTTTACTTACAACCTGTTTGGCTCCTGAAATTTAATATGTATCTTTTATAAGCAGCATACATTTCCCCCCAATCTGATGATCTCAATTTTTTCATTAAACTGTTTTCTGTATATGTTATTACTGATGTATCTGGATTTAAAACTACCACCTTGCTAGTTGCCTCACTTGTTCTAGGTCTCTTTTATTCTCTTTTTTTCCTGTCATTTGAATTTGAATACTGTTTTTTTTTTTTTTAGTGGTTACCGTAGAGATTTTAAGATGTATGATTTACTCATTCAACTCCAATGTACATTAGTTTTACCACTTTCCAGACCATGTAAGGATCTTAAATCACTTTAATTCTCTTTATCCCCCTCTCTCTGTGCTGCTGCTCTGTATTTTGTTTGTACGTTTTAAACATCACAAGGTATTGTTGCTGCTGCTGCTGTTTTTATAGTCAGTGTTCATTTAGATTTACCAACATTTTTACTCATTGTATTGCTTTTCTTCCTTCCTACATCTCTTCATCCTTCTATTTATGGAATACCTGTTAGTATTTCATTTAAAATGACTTTATTGATGAGTTATCACAGTTTTTTGTCTGAATGTGTCTTTATTTGAACTTCATTTTTTTGCTTTGACCTTCATTGCATTTTTTCCATTACTAGTCATTCCCCTCATACCGGCCTCCATCTAGCAGTCACCACACCACGTCCCTGAGTCCTTTTTCCTTTCTGTTCAATCCCCCCCTTAACCCCCCTCCCCTCTAGCTGTCATCCTGCTTTCCATCTGTGAGTCTGCCCCCATTTTCCTTGTTGGTTCAGTTTGTTCATTGGATTCCACGTATGAGTGAGATCATACGGTATTTGTCTTCCTCTGACTGGCTTATTTCACTTGGCATAATGTTGACTTTATTTTTGAAGGTCGTTTTGCTATCTACAGAATTCTAGTTTGGTAGGATTCCTCCCCCACCATCCCCACCAGCTTTTAAAGTTACTATTTTATTGCCTTCTGGCTTCCTTTGTTTATGTGGAGAAGTCAGCTGTCAGTTTTGTTGCTTTTCCACTGTGTCTTTCCTTAATTACTTATAAGATTAATTTTTGTTTTTTAGCAATATTACTTTGATGCACCCAGGTATAATCTTTGCGCTGCTTACCATTTGTAGAGCTTGTGGAAAACTCTCAGCCATTAATTCTTCAAGTACTGTTCTGTTCTTTTTCTAATTTTTTTCCGTGTTAATTTTAATTATTTTACTTTTCTTTCTTTACTTATTTCTTTCTTTACGTAGTTTCCAGTTCTCGTCTGACGTAGTTTTATTTCCTTCAACACATTTGGCATAATTATTTGAAGCCATTGTCTAATAATTTCATTATTTGGGTATTTCTATTAGCTATTGTTTCTCTCATTTTTGGATATGCCATCTTTTGTATGGCTGGTTATTTTCTATAGTGCGACACATTATATATGAAAAATTGTAGATATAATTTGAGGATCCGGATACTGTTTTTATTCTTTCAGAGAGTTTTTGTCTTTCTTCTAGTACATATCTAGTACATATTCTAGTCTTGGACAACTTGTAACACGGGTTTATCTCAATCCAGTTGTACATGGAGATGACCGAAGTGGGACCTAAATCCTCTGATGGCTGTTTTTTCCTAGTTCACCCCTACTTTTTTAGGATCCCAAGCCAGAGCCTAGTGTTTACCTGGACTCCCGTTTTCTCCTTATGGGCCATGAACTCTTATTTTCTTCCCTTTCCCTTCGAATGAGAGGTTGAAAGAGAAGCTTGTCTTCTGCCTTTATTTTCCTCTTGTGGAAGGAAAGGGAGCCTCACATGTCAAGCTCACTTCTCCCAGTTTCTGTCTTCTCTCAGAGCTTGGCTATAAGGAATATGAATTTCCTTATTTTCTTCACAGTTTTAATGCCTTCCAAGAGACTTTTAAAAATGTTTTACCCAGATTTTCTAGTTGTCATCAGTGGAAAGGTTAGTCCAAATTATTTATTCTGTTAACAGAAACAGACCCCAGATGCCCCCTCCCCCAAATTTAGATTTTTAAAATGCTGTACATCTTCCTGTATATCCATCATAAATTACTGACCATATCTGGGAATGGCGTGATAATGGCCCATGAGTTCTGAATCTTTTTCCCCCCAAAAGAGACCCCCGCTTTCTGCCTGCCTTGGAGTTACACTTCTGCTCTTCCTTGGTTCTGCTTCTTAACCTTTCCAGTGCTGCACTGCACTCGGGCACAGTCTGGTGTTACAGTCCTGTAGCTGACCGAGTAAGACTGTGGCTCCTTCCTGCTTGAATACTGTGAGCTTTGGCCCACTTTCCTAGGTTGCTGCCCTTTCATTTCTTAATTCTCTAAATGTAGCACATCTCTTTACCACAGAGCCGTTACAGGTTCAGAAAAGTTCCCACCCCACACTGAGCGTCACTCCTTTAGTGAGCTGCTGTTACTGATGGGAGAGCACTGGATCTCTCACACATGCGGGGCAGAAGCCAGAGGTTGAGGACAACTCACGTGTCGCTTCTGCCCCTGCTCCCTGGATATGTCCGCGATACTGTAGTGTAGCTTTATTCGTAACCTGCGAGTGTCTCTTTCTTGGTCCTCTATAAACTCAGCAAGTCTCCATCATTGTCTTTGTGTTTTCGCACACTCTTTGAGTCTAAATTAAAAAAATATTTGAGAGGAAATATTATTGGTCCTGTTTTCTTATTCCCTAATGTTTCCCTGGATTTATAAGTGCTATTTTTTTTTTCTTTAAATCTCATAAGACCCGTGTGCTTCCTTCATGAATAGAAGGGTAGGAGAGAATCTGTTCTTATTGGGCTGGAAGGAGAGAAAGTCTGATTAGCACCAGCGTGGGCAGGGAACATGGTAGCCGGTGGATTGGGTACTGGCCTAAGTGAAAGTGAAGGGGGGATTGGCTTGGAACTGAGAATACATCTGTATTTAGGTGTTGGCCAGAGAGCAGCTCTCTTCATCCTCATTTTTAATTCCTAGTTCCTTACAGTCCTCAGTTCTTGTCTTAAGTTGTAGACACATAGGATTCTTTAACTTCTGCCTATCTTCTTGCTTGGCAGATAAGGTACAACTGAATAGTAGATACCTTACTGACACTCAAATAATTTTTCTGAAGTGTTTTTTTTTTTTTTAATGTAAGGATTATTTAATGTGATTATAAACAATAATTTCAGCAGTATTAAACTTCTGGATGTGCTAGGTTAAAAAATATTTAAGGGCTGCTTTGAAACTTAACCACAATGTACATCACATTGTGTGAGGAAGAATATTTCAGAATTGTAAGAGATGACTTTAAAATAAACTTTAGAAACACTAGTTATTGGTGAGTTGTGGAATAATTATTACACAGATTGAAATTGTGAAGAAATGAAATATTTTCTTGTGATTTTAATCATTGTTTTGTTTTATTTTTCTAGGGCTTCTTATATGCGTATAGTATTAGTAACATTATTAAAACCACAATGAATCTCTACATGTCCATGCAAAAGCCAATGACCAAAACCTCAGTTAAGGCATTATGCAGGCTTGTTGAACTTCTCAAGGTAGGTTTTAGATTATTTTACCTTGCCATTATAATTTAGAAATGACCTGGGCTTAAATTAGGATGATCTTTTAAGGTTTGACTTTCCGATTATATGAGAATAAAAAATTATGGGAAAATGTACTTATCTTTCAGTGAGATAAAGGAACTAGGCATTGAAAGAAATTTATGTTAACATTCTATGAATGGCTAATATATTTAAACTATATTAAAAGTTAACATGTAGCGAGACATAAAAGAAGGAAAATGAAAAGCTTAGCCTAAGTATTAGTAAAGATTTACTTATGGAAGTTTTAAACACATTGTATGAGTTAAAAAAATTATACCCTTGTACCATTAGCTATTATTTTGTGGTTTTCAAATACATATGAGGATAGTCAACATGAGGCTATACATATATGTATTTCTTGACTTAAAGTGCTGTAACCTTGTGATATCAATGAGTAAGCTACTTGGAGGAGTGGTCAAATAAATTAAGAACCAGAGCGTACTTCAGGAAATATGATAAAATAGTTCTTTGCATATTCTATATAAATAAACAAAAAAGCCCCTCTAAGCAGGAGAGCCTTTTAACCTTCTTTAAAAATTGAAATTAAGGCCCTGGCTGGTGTGGCTCAGTGGGTTGAGCACTGCACTGAACCAAACGGTCGCTGGTTCGATTTCTGGTCAGAGCACAGGCCTGGGTTACAGTCTGCTTCCTCATTGGGGGCATGTAGGAGGCAGCTGATTGATGCTTCTCTCCCTCCCTTCCCCTTCTCTCTAAATAAAAATAAATAAAATCTTTTAAAAAATTGAAGTTAAGATTTGCTAGCAAATTTCTGCTGATAGCTTTTAGATTTGCTTAGGAAATAGATTTTTTTTTTTTTAAGATTGTGCCTTTAGATTTTTAGTCTTTTTTCTTTAACATGTATTATCAGCTGTATTTTATTTTTAAGAAATATAAGTACAAATGTACATAGATATGTGTGTGTATGCATGTATAGGTACATACATATCAAATATATCAGAATAATTTAAAAAGATAATAAACACTCAAAAACCCACTACCCCAGTGAAGATCTAGAAGAATGTTACCTCTGTTTTCAAAGCCCCCGTCTCATCCTCCACATCGCATCTTTTCCTGCCCCCTCAGGAAACTGTTACCCTGTATTCTATGCTTATCGGTCCCTTGTTTTTCTTTTTAGCTTGTCACATAAGTTTGGGTCTATAAACCATTCATTGTTTATATATGTTTTTGAACTTCATACTAATGGAGTAATACTTCATGTGTTCTTTGACTTATTTATTTATTTATTCACAATTTTGTGTTTGAATTTATCTGCGTTGGGATGAATAGCTGTAGTTCCTTCCTTCTTGTAGCTGTGCAGCTTTCCGGGTGAAGAATTTTTGGGTTTCCAGTTTTTGCTGTTATAAACCACGCTGCCTTTCTTGCATATGTTTCTTGGTGTGCTGGTGCCAGAGTTTTTCTGAGGTGTCGTATGTGAGTGGATTGCTGTTACGAACATGTTCAGCTTTCCAAGATGATGCCAAATTGTTTTCCAAAGTAGTCATATCAGTTTACATACCTCCTACAATATAAGCAACTTTCCATTGTTCCCTAGCTGGCCAATATTGGTATTATTGGGCAAATTAGTGGGTATAAATGGTTTTGATTGTGATTTTTAATGTTCATTTTTCTGATTATTAACGACAGTATCTTTTCAACATTTAACTGTTTCTTCTGTTAAAAATTTGTTCATGTCTTTCATTCAGTTGTCTGTTGGATTATTTGCCTTCAAAAAATCTTTCGTTCATTTGGGGTCTTTCATATTCTAACTACTAATCCCTTGGGTGTGGCAGATATTTTTTCATACGTTGGCTTGCCTTTTTTTATACTGGCTTTTTTATTTTATTACATTTGAAATTTACCATTCTTATCCTTTATGGTAGTACTTCTTGCATCTCATTTACAAGTTCTTTGCCTAGCTCAAGGTAATAAAAATATTCTGTAATATTTGCCTAAAACTTTTATATTAATTTTTACAAAATTACTTCTGACCCTTTCTAGGCAATAGAGCACATGTTCTACAGGAGAAGCATGGTTGTGGCTGATTCAGTTTCACATATAACACAGTACCTTCAACATCAGGCTCTGAATTCTATTTCTGTGGCCAAGGTATGAAACTTATCCTGTGTTCAGCATAATTATCTTTTTAGTTTGTTATTTTGCTTTATATGTGTTTTCTAGTTCAGCCAGTTACTCCATTCCCTCAAACATAATATTCTTGGTCATTTATCTCTATGGTATTTTATGATTTTTACTTAGAGTGCTCTTTCTCTGAACTTAAAACATATACGTAATACATTGATGTATTAAAAGTGACATTATATGCAGTTTTAAAATATAAGCATCTTTTTTAAAGTAATGATTTGCTTATTAAATTAATAATGGAGATTTTAAAGTGTGCTTGACACAGATGTGCTGTCTCCAACAGTGCTAAATGATAATGTTACAGGAATAAATCACACAGCAGTATCAGAAGAAGCTCAACAGGGAAAGTATTGTTGAAGCTCTCTTGAAGTGAATCATGCAGAAGATTATTGAAAAGATTTTCTTCTGAGTCTCTTGTTACTGCCTCAGAGACAAAATTAATGTGTACTGTTTTCTCTTATCCTTAAGAAAAGAGTAATTTCTGACAAAAAATACAGCGAACAGCGTCTTGATGTGCTTTCTGCTCTAGTTTTGGCCGAAAACACTCTAAATGGACCAAGCACAAAGCAAAGACGCCTTATTGTTTCTTTGGCGCTCAGTGTTGGCACACAGTTGGTAAGTGTATTGCTATTAGTTATGTAATAAAAATGAGATCTGAGATTCCATAGTTCCCTTCTTATTGACCCAAGAAATCTGTTCCTACTTTGACTGCAACTTCTCTGCCCTTTTCTTCCTTCCATGATAGAAAACATTTAAAGATGAAGAACTCTTTCCACTTCAAGTAGTCATGAAAAAGCTGGATCTTATCAGTGAACTTAGAGAACGGTAAGCAGGGGCATGTGACAACACTCAAAAGGCAGGGCTAGTGGAAGCATTGATTTTCTCTTTAGCGTGACGAGAGAAGAAATGTAATCCCAGTACACGGCTAGTTCCTCTCCGTGATTCTTTTAGCATGACCAGAATGAGACTGTGACTAGGGATCATATGTCTTTAACTTTGCTTCCAGCTTATGGAAGAACTCACATGGGCCAATGTGATGTAGCCCTGAGAGCATCTGGCAGACCCTGATGTGCTTTGTAATTTTTGTGCTGGGTACCTCCAGTTGACTTTTAAAATTGTTGCTTTCTCATAAGGCTTCATCTATTTGGGAGAGACTTAGACATCCGTTGTTGGTAGCCAGGCACTAAGATGAAGGAGTTTTTGGAAGGCTTACCTTTTGTAGCTTCTTGTGACTTTATTTATTTTTAATTTTTTTTTAAAGATTTTAATTTATTTTTAGAGGGCAGGGGAGGGAGGAAGAGAGAGAGAGAAACATCAACATGTGGCTGCCTCTCATGCGCCCCCGCACTGGGGACCTGGCCTGCAAGCCAGGCATTGCCCTGACTGGGAATCAAACCCGTGACCCTCTGGTTTGCAGGCTACTGAGCCACACCAGCCAGGTCTGTTTATTTTTAAATGGTCTTCTTTATGAGATATTTAATGATCATTTTGTTGCACTGTAAGGTATGCAAATAGTCACTTGGCAAAGATAGTAGACAGATTAAGTGTAACTTCCCCCCCCCCCACACCCAATATTTTAAAAGACTTTGCTTTTCAATTCCGAGACAGTTAAAGTGTGCATGTGATGCAGGTATTGTAAGTAGACATATCAGATGATACTGAAATAAATTTATTTTAAATTCCTCTGTTTAAAAGTTTTTCATGTGTGCTTTAGAACTAAAGCACATGTGCAGAATTTTGAAAATATCAGGTATTAGAATATTTTGTTACCTTTGTTCAATTTGAAATATTTATTGTGTGGCTTTTTCATACTAATTTCGGGTTAAGTGATGTCAGGAATGCAAAAATGAGTGAGAGATTATTTTTTTGGGTGGGGGGAGAGATACTTCAATTTTGATACCACTAATTACTCCTTTACATTGTAGAATTCAAGCGCAATGTAACTGTTGTTTTTTATACTGGCATCGAGCTGTCTTCCCAATTTATTTAGATGATGTATATGAGAATGCCGTTGATGCAGCCAGATTACATGTAAGTAAAGAATAAACCCATCACTTTTTTAATCACCGTACAAACTAATTTTAAAATAGATTATTTGATTTAACTGCTAATGCTGGTTTACACAATGCTATACATACTGAATAGCATTTATGTAGTATAGACTATATACTTAATAAATAGTAATATATTTAACTCTTTCCCTCTTCCTTATCACTCTCATTTCCTTGATTTTAGTTTATGTCACAATTGTCTGACATTAATTTGTCAGTAAGGTATACATTATTTGGATCTTTTTATTTCTATATGGAAATAAGTGCAATTGAATGCTCAAGATAGGAAAGAATAAGTAAATTTGATTTTTTTGTATTAAAATATATACATTAGAAAACCCAACTATTCTTATTTAGGAAAGGAAGACAGTTACATGTGAAAAAAAAAATGGCCTTTAGATCTTCAGTTTTGTCTTTCAAGACAGATAATTAAACTCGGTGATATTATTTACATTAGAGATCTGGTTTTTATAAATTCATGTACATTCTGATTTTCTTCTTAGTATATGTTCAGTGCTTTACGTGACTGTGTACCTGCTATGATGCATGCAAGACATTTAGAGTCCTATGAAGTACTTCTGGATTGCTATGACAAGGAGATCATGGAAATTTTAA
Source organism: Glossophaga mutica (assembly GCA_039655065.1). Lineage (NCBI taxonomy): Eukaryota > Metazoa > Chordata > Mammalia > Chiroptera > Phyllostomidae > Glossophaga > Glossophaga mutica. Next base: position 13,290,334 of record CM077304.1, on the reverse strand, counting down.
ATGAGGTAGTATCACATTTGAGATTGAAAAACTTAAAACATGTATTTGGAATGCAGTATTTGGGAAAACTTTATTTTTTTTTTAAAGCTTTTATTTATTTTTAGAGAGAGGGGAAGGAAGGGAGAAAGGGAGAGAAACCTCAATTTGTGGTTGCCTCTCGCATACCCCCTACTGGGCACCAACCCAGGCATGTACCCTGGCTGGAAATTGAACCAGTGACCCTTTGGTTCACAGGCTGGCACTCAGTCCACTGAGCCACACCAGCCAGGGCTATTAATTTACTTTTGAATCCTCACACAAGGATATGTTTATTGATTTTTTAAAATTTATTTTTATTTTTTTTTTAGAGAGAAAGAAATATTGATATGAGACAGAAACATCAATCGGTTGCCTCCTGACTGGGGATTTTTCTTGCAGCCTAGGTGTGTGCGCTGACTGGGAATTGAACCTGCAACCCTTTTGGTGCATGGGGCAATGCTCCAACCAACTGAGCCACCCAGCCAGGGCTGGAAAAACTTTTGATTGAAATAGGCTTTTACATATTTAAAAATTTTTATAAATCACTGTCTAGAAGAAAGAGATGATTTTTAGTTATGGTATCACTATTGTATTAAGTTGGTCTTTAATTCCTAATTTTTTTATGTAAAAATCCAGACTAGGAATTTGGAATTTTTTTTTCACTTTAGTAAACAGTATATTTATATTTAAGTTTTTGTTTCTTAGAAGAATACAAATGCAAAATTGGTTGGAATATTGAATGCTACTAACGATAATACAGTTAAGACAACAACCATTATTTTACTAAATTCATTTGGAGAGCCACTAAGAGGAGGAAATTATATTTTTGAAAGATTTACTTGTGTAACAGCAATAATTCAGATACTATATAGTACATCCCCCATTTGAATAAAGTATTATAAACATTGATATCTTTAAAATTAAATTTCTATCTAATGATTATTTAGAGGGAGGAATTAAAAATGAGTCAACCTCAGTATAAACTTTATTTGGGTTTGATAAAATTACAGAAATTTTTATATAAAATATTCTCATTTAGAAGATTAAATACATGTCTTACCAGTGTTTGTAACTCCATGGTAGACCAGAAAAGATGAAGAACTTCATTACCTTTAGCTCAATGAATTTTGTGACTTTAGTGATTTTTACAAGGAAGCTTTTAAAAAATTTTCTCTCCTGCATGTTGCTTGTTCCCGTAAATTTTGTGCTTTTTAGTATATATTTGTATTCCTTGTATTGAAGCCCTCAGGCATTAGCTTTTTATTTTTCTCTCAAGGGTGTTAAAGTATTAATGAAAAAAGCTTTGAGTTACAGCTAACTCTTCCTGGTCAGAAAAATCATTGGTTTAAAATGGGGAGCAAAGTAATAATCAGTTTCCCAATAAAAATAATAATTTGCCTGAGTATTTAGACGCTTAAACCAGCTTGACGAATTTTTCATCATTGTATGGATTATAAAACTAATGCTTAAAGCACAGATGCTTAGCGGAGCAGTACAATTGAAATATCATTTGGAAAAATTATGGTATTTGTTCTTTTGTGAATAGCATTTGCTGGACAAGTTGTGCAAAGAAATAGAGAAGGATCTGCGACTTTCTGTGCATACTCACTTAAAGCTGGATGACCGAAACCCTTTCAAAGTTGGCATGAAAGACCTGGCCCTGTTTTTCTCTCTGAATCCAATTCGGTTTTTCAATCGTTTCATTGACATTCGAGGTGAGTGAGCTGCTTTTCTTCTGAAAGTCATATATCTATAACTATAAAAGAACAAATAACAAAAATGAAACTTTGAGCTTATCTTTTTTACTTTTAGTCCACTTATTCTTTTTTTTTAATTGACCTAAATTATTTATTAGGAAAGCATTTTACAAACATCACTTATATTAGCGGTAACAGTGGAGCTAGAGAATGTTGTGCGTTCTCCAAGCTGTGCGGTGAGAGCCACCAACAGTGTGGGGGGGCCTGTGACCCTGTTCAAGGCCACGGCTCTTGCTGCCTGCAGATGTCAGCTCTCACATCTCCCTATGCTTGTGGACTGGCTTGGTGACTCACTGGGTGTCAGGATTCCTTCTGATAGCCTCACGGAATGGATCAATGAGGATAACCTGAAGGAATTTGTACGTGGAGTTTTGACCACAGTGGCCCCACAGTGGCATCCAGCTTGCTCCTCAACAACAGGCTGAAGGCTTTGGGCAAACTTTAGCCGGTTAATACCATGATGGACAGGTTTGCAGTAGGTCACACCCTTGATTGCAGCCACCACAGCGCCCATGAATCCGATATATGACATGACCTTGCTTGGCCTTGTATCCCAGCCTGTGTGCTTTGACGGCCAGCGTGGGCGGGGGCCCTGTGGAGTGTGGCGAGCTGGTGGTGCCAGCAGCGCACCCTGAGAAAGAAGCGCATTGCATCGAACTGCTTGTAACTCCATAGCACCAGGATGTACTTGGAGGCGCCCGTCTTGGCTTACCTGATGGCTGCTGCTGGTTAGAAAGGAAGAACCTTTCTCCCACAATCCCTTTTCCAGTCCACTTACTCTTTGATTTCTTTTTGCTTATTTATTTATATTTTCCTAGCACCTTATTTAGAAAAAAATTTAATATTCAAAGTTGATGGCCTTTTTAGTTTTATTTCTTTTTCTACCTTTTCCTAAGTCAGACAATTTTTATTTATTTTTTTTTAGCTTATGTAACTCACTACCTAGACAAGACTTTCTACAATCTTACAACAGTAGCTCTTCATGACTGGGCCACTTACAGTGAAATGAGAAATTTAGCTACTCAGCGTTACGGATTGGTTATGACAGAGGCCCATCTTCCTAGTCAGACCTTGGAACAGGTATGGTACAAAATATTTCCAGCTTAGTCTGATTGTAGCATGATAACTATTTCTTCAAAAAATCTTTTTTTAAACTTCATTATTACATGTTTATTTTCTAAGATCTCATAGTTGACAAAAAATTATATGGCGCGAATTTGCTTTCTTTTTAAAAAATATTTTTTTAGCGTATTGATTTTAGAGGGAGAGGACGGGAACCAGAGCAAGAGAGGGAGAGAGACAGAAAGAGAAACTGATTTGTTCTACTTATTTGTGCATTCATTGGTTCATTCTTGTATGTGCCTGGACCAGGGATCAAACCTTCAACCTTGGCATATTGAGATAATGCTGTAACCAGCTGAGCTACCTGGCTAGGGCCCTAATTTCCTTTGTGAAAGAAATTATCACAGGCTTCCTGTTTACACTTCATCTTTTGTTGAACATTTGAATTACAGGCAAATCTCAGAGATACCCTGCAGATTTGGTTCCAGACCATTGCAATAAAAGTGAATATTGAAATAAAGCAAGTCATGCTGATTTTTTGGTTTCCCAGTGCATATAAAAGTTGTGCCCCAGCCAGGTAGCTCAGTTGGTCAGAGTGTCCTCCTGATATGCCAAGGTTGCAGATTTGATCCCCAGTCAGGACATAACAAGAATCAACCAATGAGTGCATCATTAAGTGGAGTAGCAAATTGATGTCTCTCTCTCCGCCCCCTCTAAAATCAATACATTTTAGAAAAAGTTATATGTACACTGTACAGTAATTTACTAAGTGTGCAATAACATATGTTGAAAAAGCAATGCACATACCTTAATTTAAAAATATCGTTAATATATGCTAACTCTTACCTGAGCTTGTTGGAAAAATGGCGCTGGTAGACTTGTTTGATGCAGGGTTGCCACAAACTTTAGTTTGTGAAATACGCAGTATGTACAAAGTGCAGTGAAGTGAAGTGCAATAAAACAAGGGGTGCCTGTACACAAAGATTTTGATACAGCTTTTCAGAAACATTGGGATAGCTAGGTGATTTCTGTAGAATTGTAACATGTTTAATAAAGATTACACAGTTAAGGATTTTAAACCTGGATATAATATATAAACTTCAATATCAGGAAAAATGCTTAAATTTATATATTTATAAATGTATTTGTCTTGAATGAGAGAAGTGTAGAGAAGCATTTCGCATTGCTCATTTAGTGAGCTGTTTGACAGTGTGGTACTATCTCATGAGTGCAAAAGTTTGTTTTCAGTTAATTTGCCTGTAATTCTTTCTAAGATAATCCAGATAATATTTACAGACAAAACAAAACAGAACATTCAGTTCCAGAATTTAAGGATCACAATTTTTCCTTCATCCCACTACATATAGGAACTATTTCTGGGATCAGTATGTGTATCCTTTCATTTGTTTATTTATATGTTTAATATTTACTGAAAATCTGGTAGGCACTGAATTATGTTTAGGGTTACAAAAATAAATAGAAACGGTCTCAGCATGTGTATGTACAGACTAGTGAGAAAGAACGAGTAAACCAAGTTTTAATTTGGAATGTGAGAAAAGCTATAATGAAAATTTTATCAAATGGGCAATAGAACGGTTTATATGGTATCACTAGGTATTAGAGTAATAACTGAAGACTGATAGATTCTTTATCATTCTTTTTTTTAAAGTATTTTATTTATTTATTTTTAGAGAGAGGGAGGGAGAAAGAGTAAGAGATACATCAGTTAGTTGCCTCTCTCATGCCTCCAACTGGAGACCTAGCCCACAACCTGGGCATGTGCCCTGACTGGAAATTGAACTGGCAACCTTTTGGTTAACAGGCCGGCAGTCAGTCCACTGAACCACACCAGCCAGGGCAGATTCTTCATCATTCTTAATGAAGGCTTCATTAAACATGGTCTAGTATAATTAAAAGAAGCGTAAGGATTTGGAGTTAGACTTTCAAAAATCCCTGGCTTCTGCCTCTTCTTAGCTATGTGACCTGGCTTCTAACCCTTGGCTTCTGTCTCTTTCTAGTTACTGGAGAACTCCCTCAGCTTCATTTTCTTCAGGTGTAGAATTTAGAATAATATCTTACTTTTTTGAGAATTACTTATAATGAACCTTGTACAGTGCCTGAAAAATAGTATGTATTTTATAAACATTACCACATACCCTATCTTTCAGAATTTGGCCATTAGTTAACTTTATAAAAAATACAGAGAAAATCCCCGGGAAGACAGAACTAGTCTCAAGAATGGTTGGGGAACTGATTGTGAGTCATAGATCTTTGAATATTTAAACTTACCTGCTCCTGTGTTTACAAAAGGGATAAGATAACTAGCAGCCCACGATTGTACATGTGGGAAGGCTCTTTTAACATTTGGTCAGGATTCTTGTGTAGCTCTGTTTTAAAATAAAAAATATTGGGAAACATAATGTAAACAGTAAGTCCCTATACTGATACAAGTCTAACTATCTTAAATGAAAGAGCTGTGTGGATTGTTTTGCAGGGTCTAGATGTTTTGGAAATTATGAGAAATATTCATATATTTGTGTCTCGATACCTCTATAATCTGAACAATCAGGTGAGTGGGTTTTAGAAATTTTATTTTTATGATGTGGGTGGCTATACAGTAGGAAGGCTGAGGGGTAAAGAATTGATTGTTTTTTTTAAGAGTTTGCTTATTTTTAGAGAGAGGGGAAGAGAAGGAGAAAGAGAGGGAGAGAAACCTTAATGTGTGGTTGCCTCTTGTGCACCCCCTACTGGGGACCTGGCCCACAACCCAGGAATGTGACCTCATTGGGAATTGAACCTGCAACACTTTGGTTTGCAGGCTGGTGCTCAGTACACTGAGCCACACCAGCCAGGGCAAGCACTGATCTCAACAGTTAAAATTGGTAAAATAAAAAAATAATTACTTAAAGATCATCTTATTTTTTAATTGTATTTATCTTCTTAAATGACTTTCTAATTATCATTAATGAACTAGATTCTAAAATTTTCTTTGGATAACTGACCAGTGATTGTGTTGGATTGTGTTGTCATTTAAGCATAAATTTGTTTCATTGCAGATTTTTATCGAACGAACCAGCAATAACAAACATTTGAATACTATTAATATTCGGCATATTGCTAATTCAATTCGAACACACGGCACAGGAATCATGAATACAACAGTAAGAATCTTTTTTAGGGGTTTGGGTGGGTAATAGACCCCTGTTTAATTTGGTATTTTGGAAAGTAGTTTTCTCATATAATATTCTGGTCAATATATGCCAGTATCTTTATATTATATTGGAATTTCCATTTTTCTGATTGGTATAATTAAAATGTCTGGCACAAAAATTGTGTTGGTTGTGGGGAAGCTCCGTGATACAAAACGCACTTCCGGATATCTTACTGTTTCAGGGCCATCATTATAAAAACAGGATAGATATTTGAGAGCATCAGCATGAATACATATATCTGTATGGATTGTTTGATACTCTCTGAAAGTTGCTTTTGAAAATGAATCATTGGTAACAGTTTATTTAGCATCACTCATGCTCTTTTTGGGGGGCTTAATAATTATTTGCTATCCATATAAACAGCAATGTGCTAAAAGTATTTTCAGTCTTAGATTTCAGCATCAGTCACTTGAAGAAATCACTTTAACTTGTATGTTATTTTTCCTTCTGTGGAAGAAGAGAGCTCTTTGAATTTCCCTGGTTTTTAGGGCATACTTAATTTCTCCTTGAGGGAAAAAGAATGTGAATGCTTACGTGGTAGAATGTTATGACGCATATTTGAGAGTACGGGAATAGAGAAGAGCTATGTAACTGCACAGTTACATAGGCACCTTTGTGTATATAGTGGGGGAGCCTTTGAAGTATTGGAGTTGATAAGTGATGTAGTTAGCGTCTGTATTAGTGGTTACCAATATGGAAATGAGACAAAAGAGTTTCAAATTTAAATTGAGCCATCCATGTAAAGGTCATGTCTGAAAGCTTAAGGATACATAAACTCTGTTGTATCTAGCAAATATTTATGTAACAGCAAATATTTATGATTATGCACCTGTTTTATACGTAAGGCTCTATGCTGGGGTTTGGGGTCAGAAAAACAGACATTTCCTCCTCTCATAATCATGGTCCGGCAGGAAATACAGTTGTCAATCAGTTAACTGCATTAATGAAAGTAAACTTGTAAAGTCTGATGCTGATCGAGTTAGCATAGAAGAGTAAGATCAGAGGCTGGCACCTTTGCCATTGCTAAGGGTGTGAAGGATAAGGAAGAGACCGCTTCTACTAAGACTGCTGCTACTGAGGTGATCAAGAAAAAGGCAGTGTTTCAGCCACAAGAGAAGGTCTGAGAAAGCACCTGCTTTTCTATAATTGGGTAAATGAAGACTGTTAAAAATGGCTTACATTTGCTGAAACAATTGGTAGTATTTGAGAATGGTGGGAATGGAATTTAGTACAGGGCTTCCATCTGTAAGTCAGAACTAATCATAATATTTTGACTTTAATCTCCGCTTAAATCATACTTTTTCAGAGTTTTTTACTCAACATTGGGGCCTTTTGTTATTCTTTCTCAAAACACCCACACATCTCAGTTTAGAAATTATTGCAACTGAGATTTACTAACTTCTTTAACACACTTGCTTAAAATGTCACTCCTGTTGGACTTGCAACTTCATGATGAGAAGGATCATATCTAGCGTGAGCAGGAAAAGTGCCTTGCTTGTACCAGGGGCTCAGAGTATTTATCGATAAATAATTGAATGCTTACTAATCTTCTTAAGGGGAGTTAATAGAGCACTGCATTTCTTACTTTAGTATCATTGTGGACATGAATCCTAGTAATAAGTAATCTTATAGGTGGAGAAATGTAGAAATTCTGACTGTGGTTTATAACTTAGACTAGAGTGTTGAATTTGGTTTTGTGATTCTCACTACAGTTCTTAGTCCTACTATGAAAGTATTTTCTGTTTTTCTTTCCCTTTTACAGTAAAATTATTAAGGGGGGTTTATAGAAAGTTCTGTAGAGTTGGGCAATAAAAAATTTCATTTATCTAAATATTTCAGGTCCAATGTGAATTAGACTTTATAAATATTAGATTTTATAAAGTCTCATATAAATTAGACTTTATAATATAATTGTTATTCAGTAATATTGACTTTAAATTAATTTTTATATTTTTCCCAATTTTATAGGTTAATTTCACCTACCAGTTTTTGAAAAAGAAGTTCTATATATTTAGCCAGTTTATGTACGATGAACATATCAAATCCAGATTGATTAAAGATATTCGGTTTTTCAGGGAAATCAAGGACCAAAATGATCATAAGGTATTTTACATAATATTTTTAAGGTAGTTCAGTTCATCTCTTATGTATTTCAGATGGCTAACAAAAGTGGAGTAACACTATACCTACTGTTTGGCAGTGTGTTTACTACATGTCAGTACATAGAAATCCACCTTATTCTTTTTAAGAGTTGATAGTAAAGATGTATACTGAAACTTATGTAACTTTCTTCTCCTGCTGAATACTAGGGTTTTTTTCTGATTTTTTCAGTGTTATAACCAGTGCTACAGTAATATCCTTACACATTTATCTCTGTGTATTTGGAGACTATTTTCGAAAGGTTCCTTGAAGAGAAATTTCTAGGGCAAAGAATATAAGTATTTAAAATTCTGATATATGTATTTCCAAGCACGCTAAAGTATTGTACCAGCCCTGCCTGGTGTGGCTCAGTGGATTGAGTGTCAACCTGCAAACCAAAGGGTCACAGGTTTGATTCCCTGTCAGGGCACACACCTGGGTTGCAGGCCAGGTCCCCAGTAGGGGATGCTCAAAAGGCAACCACACATTGATGTTTCTTCCCTCTTTTTCTCCCTGCCTTCCCTCTCTAAAAATAATAAATAAATAAATAAAAGTCTTAAAAAAAATACTGTACCACTTAACATCCCAGCCTATAATTTATAGAAATGCTGTTTTGTCTTCACCCTCCAGGCTGAGTTTTCTCGTAGTGAGGTGAAGAATTGTATGGTGATTGGTAACAGTATAGAGGCATATAGCCACTTGGATAGAGAACCAGCAGCCTTAAGTGGGTAATATATTTGATTTGCTGCATCTAGAACTATTTTAATTACTCTTAAGCATCACTTAGTTTCACGTCTCTTTTATACTAGTTGGTAGTTCTCTTCAATATCAGAGCAGAAAAAGAATTGCTTTTTAGTAAAATAATAAAATTATAGATTATAGTTATCAGAATTGTATTAACTATCTCTTTTATTGGAACAGAAATTACTAGTATTCAGAGAAATAAATAACCATGCTATTGCTTTGGTTTTTTTTTTAAAGATTTTATTTATTTTTAGAGAGGGGGAAGGGAGGGAGAAAGGGAGAGAAACATCAGTGTGTGGTTGCATCTTGTGCACCCCCTGGCCCGCAACCCAGGCATGTGCCCTCACTGGAAATCGAACTGGTGACCCTTTGGTTCGAAGCCCATGCTCAATCCACTGAGCTAGCTACACCAGCCAGGGCAACCGTGCTTTTGTTGTATAAGAATTGTTTCCATTTGTTATTTATAAAAATGAGTCATATCCTAAATCTTTTAATGACCTAAGACTTGAAAAATTTTATTGGTGATGGTTACTAGAAATTTTAGTTTAACCAATGTGTGTTATTTGGGAAGAAGTGTATTTATATAAGTTCCTAATACCTATTCAGCGCACAGAAATGTGGTCACATATCTCTGAACAAATGTTTCCAGGAGGAATTATTTCTTTTATCTGTCCGATAGAGTGGTTGGGTGTTGGGAGACTGATAATGGTGGTGGGAAACTTAAGTTTGGTGGCATTAATGATTATTCTAAAAAAATTTAATTTTATAGTGACCTTAAACATTGGTAGTTTCTGTGCTATGCATTTTTATTGTTAGATTTGAGTGTTTTTTTTCCCTTAAGCACAATGGAAATGCAAAATTAGAAAGGAAAGTGGTATTAGCATGGTTGATTTGGTAGGCATTTTATACGTTAGGGGTCTCTATTAATAAAGGTAGTCTTTAAATTATCTCTCCAGTATCCTTTTGAAAGAGCAGAAAAATTTAATCGAGGCATCAGAAAACTTGGAATAACCCCAGAAGGACAAAGCTACCTTGATCAGTTTAGGCAACTCATCAGCCAGATTGGTAAGTTATTATCAAAGTGTTGGGAAATAAAGTACAGATCTCAAGAATCTATCTCATATATTAAATATCTCATGCAAATAACTTAATATGTTAATGTCTGAGTTCAGCTTTATTCTACTAGAGAACTTCTTACCAAAAGTTTTTCAAGTATGATTACACTATTGGTGCAGAAATAATTGATAGACTGTGGACTAATATGTTGAAGAAAATCTTTCAATTGAAAATGTATTTAGCTCTAGCCTGTGTGGCTCAGTTGGTTGGAGTGTCGTCCTATAGACTAAACGGTTGCGGGTTCCATTCCTGGGCAGGGTACATACAGCGTTTGCCGGTCTGGTCTCTGGTTGGGGCGTGTACGAAAGGCAGCCAACAGATGTTTCTCACATCAATGTTTCCTTCCCTCTTTCTCTCTCCCTCCCTTCTCTATTTAAAATCAATAAGCACATCCTTGGGTGAGGATAAAAAATAAAAAACAGTTATTATATTATAATAACTAATTCATCTCAAAGACCATACTCATAATAATAGTCAACTGATAACTGTTTATTGTATACCTACTCTGTTTAAGGCACTGTTAGGCTTTTAAAAGAGGTTACAGCCTAACTACAAAGATAGAGACTATGTGAAAAGTTAATTAATATAAGGCACTTATAAATTTAAAGATGAAGTATTAACTGTTGTAATTCTTCTGTGCCACACCATTTCACATTTACTTATAATTTCTTGAGTTGTCTTTCTGCCTTATGTGTAGGACTTGTCTTCTGAAATGTGTTACATTATATTTGGAAACAAGAACTGCGTTTGAAAGTAACCATGGATTGACAAAATCTTATACTTATTTGAGCTTTTCACATATATTATGTAAACTTATGGAACAATAGTTGTTAACCCTTTTTGAGAGTCTATGAAAATTCTGGATTGTGTCACCCAGAACAGTATGATTACACTATTGGTGCAGAACAGTGCCATATGCACACATAATTTTACATGTAACAAACATACTGTAGCTCAGGTATTCAAAGTTAGTCCATGGGCCTCGGATTACGAGCTTTTTTCCTAGAGCACTGTTGCGGAAAACTTCATTTATTCACATACCAATACCGGAGTGTTTTTCCCATGTGATTATTGCCTGTACAGTTACTTCATGTTTTTATATTTTTAAAAATATAATTTTTCTCCTATGAAATAATTGTTAAGTCATGAGGTTAGTATGCTAGTCATTTTCCCCCAATAAACAAAAAATAATAATGTCAGTTTCACCTCAGTTGCCACCAGGATGCATCCCATGGTTGGGGAATATTAATTATACTTTTCATTTTGTTCCAGCATTTCATTCTTTATTTTCTTAAAAAACACAAATTCTTTACCTCTGCTTAAAACACTGTAATGTGTTTTGATTCTTTTTAGTATCTTGAGAAAAGGAGTAAGGAATCTCAAAGCTGGGAGCAAAATGGGAGTTCTTTTATTTAATAACCTGACTGCTGAAATAACAGCCATCACTAATATTTATTGAGCATTTCCTTTGTGCCAGTTTGTTCTGAGTGCTTATGTGTTCTAATATAGAACTCAGTGCTATGAAGTATTATTTCTGTTAATTTACTCCATAGATATTTACTGAGGACAAGAAATGTTTCTAAGTGTTGGTGATATATATAACAATAAACAGTCTCCGCTCCCTTAATTTAACAGATGAGGAGCCTGACATACAAGGTTTATAATTTGACCGAGGTCTTATGTCTAAAAAGTGGCAGAGTCCTGATTTGAACCCAAGTAGAATGGCTTCTGAGATTTGCTCTTAACTGCTATTCAATACTTGCCTCATTAGCATATTTTGATCAGCTAGATATTGGTCTGACAATTTGGAGGAAAACAAAAAACTAGATATTTGATTTTTCTAAGATGCATATTGAAACAACTTAGAGTCATCTCTTATATTGGAATAGGCCTTAAAGTAGGTTCAGCGATACGTATTCTGAAGGTCGTTAGAAACATCAGATGAGTTAGTGTGCGTAAGCACATATCACTTACAGTGATTGTGAAATTTTAACTACTTCTTACCTTTTTCTCTGTTCTTTCTCCTGAGTAATGTCAATTCCGTTGTGCTTTATATATTGAACTCCGACTATGTGCCAGGGCACGTTGGCTCTCGGGTCGGAGCAGTGAAAACAAAAGCTGTGTCATGGATTTGCATTCTGGTTGGGGGAGGCACAAACAAGAAGATGTCAGTGACAAGTGCTGGGTAATGGGATGTAGTGGGGCCTGGGCGGTGCTGTTCAGTGATGTTCAGGGAAGGCTCTAAGGAGGTGACATTTGAACAGGGACTTAAATAACTGAAAGGAATAAGCCGTGTGCATATCGAGGGAAAGAGTACCAGACAGAGATGACAGGAAGTGCAGAAGCCCTGAGTCAGTTCAGTATTTTGGGGAAATAGCTGGAATGGAGTTAGTGAAGGTGTGAGTGGTGGGCCATGATATCAGGACAGGGTCAAGGTCATACAAGGCTATGATAGGATGTCACGTTGGATTTTATTGTGAGATGGAAAGCCATTGTAGAGTTTTCAGAAAAGAAGCAACATGCTCCAACTTAGTTTTAAAAGAACCACTGACTGGTATGTAGATAAAAGGTTGGTGGGGGTGGGGGGGTGACGTTGCCGACAGTATGGAGGTCAGGAGGCCACTGCATACTGCGGAGGTCTAGGCAGGAGTGGCGGTGGTTTGGGGTGGGTGGTAGCTGTGCAGGTGGTGAGAGGTGGTTGGGGACTAGCTACATTTTGAAGGCAGAGCTGAATAATTACCCATTGATTAGATACAAAGTGTGAGAGAAAGAAAGGCATCAGGAATGACTTCAGGGCATTTGGTATGAGAAAGTGGAAGGATGGAATTGTCAGTTTCTGGAAAACAAAATATAATTAGGGGGTGAAGATCTTGAGTTTGACTTGAACATATTAAATTAAAAATTCTTCTTAGCCATGTGAAGTATAGGCATTGGATTAAAAAGCTTAGAGGAGTAGCTGATGATAGAGACATAAATTTGGGAAGCATCAAATAAGGTTTTCTGGTAGTAGTTTCAGCTGTGTGTGTGAGAGAGCGAGAGAGAGAGAGAGAGAGGGAGAGACAGACACTGACTCTGTCTCTGTCAGTATGAGAATGAGGAAATTACTGATACAGTAAAAAAAAATTTATTGCCAGTATTTAATTTGGCTTATCAAATGAGTTAGTTATTTTTAAAGGGTTTAATATAGATGTATATAAGTATATAAATTTATATTTTCAGGGGCACAAATATATGTTTATTTTTTTGGAGCAAGAACTGAAAAAAAATACAGCAGAATCTTTTGGTTCTAAGGAGTGGACACCTTGTAATTGCTACATACAACTATATTCCTGATTATTAGAGTTCAGAGTTATTTGTATAAACACCTGATCCTTTTTGTGTGTGTGGTTTTTTAAGGTAATGCTATGGGCTACGTACGAATGATAAGATCTGGTGGCCTTCACTGTAGCAGCAATGCCATTAGGTATGGATGCAAACATCATTTTGCCTTGTTTACTCCATTTAAAATTTTTATGTCACTTAAATCTATTGTAATATTGTAGAGGTTTTTTCCCTCGTTGATGTACTGCCTTTTGATATAAAATATGGAAGAAAACATTAATTCTACTAGTTAAAATTTTTTTCTAAAATATGACAGACTTGAACATCTTTATTTCTTTTAAAGTTATAGTTAATTTATCAGTAGTTTGTAAATGGTTCTAAAGATTATATGATTTTAAGGATTAAAATTTGACTATTCATATATAAAATTCAATTTTGAGTCTGAAGTGGTGATATTAGTAATAAAACTGAAATGCAACATTTTTTCCAAATATATCGTTGAAAAGTTTAGAGTCCCATAGTACCACGTTTATGTACATACATGTATTTTCCATTGTACATGTTTATTTTGCCATAATAAATTCCTTCCTGAATTTTTATGTAGGTTTGTGCCTGATCTTGAAGATATTATAAATTTTGAAGAACTAGTAAAAGAAGAAGGTCTTGGAGAAGAAACATTAAAAGCAGCAAGGTAATTTAATTTTAGAATAATCTAAATTTGGAGATTTATAAAGTATACGTTTATATAAAACCAGAGACATTGAAATTAAAAACAAACTGACAGTAACCAGAGGGGACGTGGGAGGGGCTCATGGGGGGAAAAGAAGGGAGGGATTTCAGGAACAACTATAAAGGACACATGGACAGAACCAAAGGGCGGTAGAGTCAGGGGAGGGAGGTGGGGATGGCTGGGGTGGGCGGAGTGGTGGGGGGTAAATGGAGACAACTGTACTTGAACAACAATGAAAAAAGTATTTGAAAATTAAAAAATAAAAACAAGATTGACTAGAGGGTAATATATAAACTTTTATATGTCACTGTTTTTATTATACAAGTTATGGTCTCAGTTTATGAAATATATTTTTTTAAGACTACAGTATTCTGAGGCCTTTCCAACTTTACTGAAAAGAGATCTTTTATAACATGCTGTTTAACGTGATAGCCAGTAGCAACACGAGGCTGTTAAACACTTGAAATGTAGCTAGTCCAAGTTGAAATATGCTAAATGTGAAGTACATAACTAATTTGGGGGATTTAGTGGAAAGTAAATGCCAGGTACCTCATTAGTAAAATTCATTTCACCTGTTTCTTTTTACTTTTTTACTATTTCTGTTTGCTAACGCTGCTCTAGAACACCAGTCCCTCACTTCGGGTAGCCTAGAGCAGCGCTGTCCAGGGCTGCCCACCGCAGGTGTGGTGGACGCCTGAATGAGGGCTGATGGCACCAGGGAACCGAGCTTTCATATTTATTCCATTAAATTTAAATAGCTAATGACATCTTACTGCACTTCGCAGACCTACAGGCTTGAGTCAGTATTGACTTTGGGACATAATTTAAAACCTGAGAGGCGCTTGCAGAATTGAGAAATACTTTAGGAAACTAAGTTTTATAAGCGATGTAACAGTTTATCGAGTCACACATGACAGGGCACCCCTGGAGAAAGTGGAAGCAGTTTGCATTTCAGAAAGAATAATGATAGAAATCTATCATAATGCATTTGTAAAATATAGTAATACATTGAGAAAAAAATGAAACCATGAGTCACAGTGATAATAAGAAAGGTTGGAGGAGCAGAGGGAAAAAACCTTTTTTACAGAAGAACACTAGCTACTGAGTAAGGAAGGGATGAGAAAATTTCGGGGGGAAAATCACTGTTTTGCAGTCATGACTGTCATACTTGAAATCAGACAAAAATCATCAATGAATTCTAGAATTTTTTGGAGAATGGAGTATTTCATCAAAAAATTATTACACGAATTGCTTATTAACAACAAAGAGGAAAACTCTCCTTACAGTGGAGAGATTGCCGTATTTCACCTTAACCAGGTGATCGAACGTAGCATTGCCAGTAACAGAGGACATGCTGACATTCTGTGGTGTCTTGATGTGGTGTGATAGCAAGTACCTGTGTTACGTTCTTGCCAGAAATGCTTATTCCGAATCTCTTATGAGGAAACCATTGGAGACATTTAGAACGTTGGCCATTCTACCAAATGAACACCTGGTCTCCACTCTTTAAAAATGTCACATGTCATGAAAGGCAGAAAAGGCGAGGAGGCTATTTTAGGTCAGGAGACTACAGAGGCCTGATGGCCCAATGCCGGGGGTGATCCCCAGTCACATCCTAGATAAGGGAAGAAACAGCAAGGACAATAGGAGGGACATTTGAGGGATAATTGGGAAAATTCGAACATGCATTATATATTCCTGTATTTTATTTTTAGGTGTAATAGTGTATTATGTCTTCATAGGAAAATGTCTTAGTTCTTAATAGACTCATACTAAACTGTTTATTGGCTGAGCAACTTTTATTTCAAGGAAAAAAGGAAATAAATGTTGACAAATGTTAAACGGTGAACTTGTTGAAAGGTGTGCAGGTGTTTATTATACTATATTTTAACTTTTGATAGGCTCAAAAATTTTTTAAATACAAAAAATATACTAGACAATGCATGTGTGCGTTTTTACGAGAATGAAGTCCCAACACAAATACTGTGTTGTGTAGCTTACTTCTTTGCCAGATTAAAGAAGCCATGAACAGTTAATAAGCTGTTTGAAATCACATGCCCTAAAATGATTGAACAAATTGTGGCTTGCATATCAAAAGAGAAAATCAGACCATTTTTTTCTCTTACTAAGTGATATCATTCGTTTCAAAATTGATGACCTTTTAAAAGTATTTGAAGTAGTTCAACAGAGAGTAGGATATTATTTTTTAAGATCTCCAGATTTGGATGGAATGGCATCAAGCCATTTTCCTAGCATCAAGTGCAGGAAAGTTCACAGCAGGTGAGGTCAGGGGCCGGTGGGGTTATAATAACGAATTGATCTGAATGGAGAGTGAGCTCTTCCAGAAAGATGAGAACTGGAGCAGGTTCATAGTCCGAGATAAATTAATGCAGGGCAGTGGTTAAAAGGTTAGTAGATGCCTGCCTGCAGGAGGAAGTAGTTAAGTAGTTGGATATAGTTAGATTAATGCGGGTCTCAAAGGAGAGAGAGCTACCTTCTGGTGGTTGGGGAATAACACTTTGAAAGTGGTGGTAGCTATACATGAGGGATGCAGGAGAAAAAGTAGCAGATGTTTCTGGAGGGTGAACAGGGTTCTAAGTTCTTGAAAAAGAACAAGGTTTCAGTTGAGGGAAGGAGGGGTCGAGAAGCATTAGTGAAAAGATTTAAGATGAGGAATCTATTTAAATGAAATGGACTTCTACAGGGCTCCTTGTGGGAAAAAGAAAGACAAAACTGAAAATATTATTTTAAGTGCCAAGATGACCCACGTACTATATTTAGGGACTAAGTTTAATTAAACAGTACTGCCCAACTTCTGTCAGTAAGAAAATTAATTCATTCCGAACTCCAAGAAAATTTACTCGGAAATATGTTACAATGTTTCACACTTGTGCATACCAAGTAAATAAGTTTTTGCATTGTAGGCATTTGGATTCAGTCCTCAGTGACCACACACGAAATTCTGCTGAAGGCACAGAGTATTTCAAGATGCTCGTAGATGTTTTTGCACCAGAATTTCGAAGGCCAAAGAATATACACCTCCGAAATTTCTACATCATTGTTCCCCCTCTGGTGAGTATTTTTAGTATCCCAAAAGAACTTTAAAAAGTATCAATAAATAGATCCAGTTTCTCTGGAGTAGGGAATGTACACAGACTACATTACTGTCTTTCTGGTTGGAGATAAAACTGAATGTGGTCTCAGTGAATTTGGCCTAGAATTTCTCACTTATTAGCCATGCAGAATGAAACTTGTAGTTAAGATAGGTTCTTATTTGTTAATAACTGCACAGAAACCTAGTGTGATTTAAATTACTTGAGTGTACACCATTATATATGTATCATTTGGGGGCTGAAGTATACCACATAATCATTTTAAGTGATTAATGTAGACTAGCTTTAATCACATTAGGAAGTTATTTCTAACACATCTCTTAAAAGCACTGTATTGGAGGACAGCTGCTCTCTACTCAGCAGTCAGTACCACAACTAGGCTAGATTTTCAGCGCTTCCTCGTTACGGTGTATCACGTGTTCTGCTCTAATTCCGTAGTTTCCTTCCAGAATAACGCAGGTTACCCAGAATTGCATCATAAAAATAATTGTTACAGCGGAGAAGATGGAGTTGAGAGAGTAGAAAAGTACAGGGCCTGGCAGAAGTAGCGCCTGCTTGAGTGTGGCTAGTAGGGTAATAATATGGATATAATGATTTATAGTTTTAATTCGAACTTTTCACCTCAAATGTCATATGGTGTGCTTGAGTGTGATATTATGTCACAGAATTACATGCTTCTGATTTTGTAATAAAGGATTTGGGAAGAAAAAAGGGGCATTATTTGTGCAGGATCCTGTGTATACTAGCAGTGAGAGTAATTTTTCCCTAAAGGTTTCTATGTAAAGCTGCTTTTTTTTTTTTTTTTTTTAGTTTTTAAAGATTTTATTTATTTTTAGAGAGAGGAGAAGGGAGGAAGAAGGAGAGGGAGAGAATCATCCATGTGAGAGAGAAACATAGTTAGTTTGCCTTTCATATGCACCCTGACCAGGGACTGAACCTGCAACCCAGGCATGCAACCCTGACCTTTTGCTTTACGGGATGATGTCCAACCGAGCTATATCAGTCCAGTCAGGGCTTGTAAGTTTTGAACAAGTCTCTACCCCTTTAGAGCTGTGCTACTGTATGTAGCTACAAGTGGCTACTTAAATTTAAACTAATTGAAATTTTATAAAATAAAAGACCCAGTTCCTCAGTTGTGCTGGCCACATTTCAATTGCTCTTTGGTCCTGTGTGGCTAGTGGCTTAGTGTGCTGGACAGTGCAGGTATGTAGCATGTTTGTCACTGCGGAGAGTGCTGCTGTAGATGGGAACTCTCTGATGGTGTTTATCTTTTTTACCGTAATTACTTAAAATAGCACCAGCAACTCTGCTGAATGAACAATATGATTAGAGAAGGTATTGGAGGAGTTGAACTTTAAGGGAGCGCTTTTGGGGGCATTCATTTATGCAAATGACGACTAATACTTTTTAACCAAGAATGCGATAATGGCATTTTAGAATGAATTGGGTAAGAAAAGTAATGATTGCCATGCTTAAAAGTGCTTATGCTTTGAGGCAGGCAGGCCTGCTCTTTTGAATCCAGCTTTCACTTAGAGTGTGGCTTCGGGCAAGTTATCCAGCTTCCTCAGCCTCATAGTCCTCCTGGGTAAAATGTGCACGATACTTTATGATAACTCTATAAAGGCACTGGGCTTGGGATGAGTAGCGATTGAGATGGGGGGGGGGGCTCCTATTTCGGAACTTGGGGAAAAGAGGCACTCAGAGAAACACCTATACAGATTGTGACCTCTCCAAGAAGCTCTTTATATGAAGCAGCTATTTCAAAGCAAAAGCACAGGAGCCTGGAAGAGGTCCTGTTTATACTTGTTGTAATCTCTGTTTTAGGAACCAAGTTCTGGAGATTTGTTAGCACGGTGTTTCTAACACACTGTTATATCTTTTTAGACCCTCAACTTTGTAGAGCATTCCATTAGTTGCAAGGAGAAACTGAATAAAAAAAATAAAATTGGAGCTGCTTTCACTGATGACGGCTTTGCCATGGGTAAGCTTAATGGAATTGTTTTCCCATTAGTTTTATGTTCACCTTGTAATGGAGTTTTAGAGAGAGTGTTCTCTGTGTTCTCTTTGTTGATCTGTTTTTCGTGAGCAGTGCTTGCTTTTTTTTTTTTTTTGCTGGGTCATTTGAGTGATACTTGTCTTTCATAATTTGTAACTGTCATTCACGTCCCCTTCGTATTGCTAATCACTTAGTGTGGCTGGACCTACCAGGCTTTGCTTCCCAGTTTTTGCATCTTGTATTTAGTTTTCCTGGTTTCCCGGTAGCTCCCTTCGTTGTTCTCTGGGCAGCGGTGGCGCTTTGTCCCGACCTTACAGCCCTGTTCTCCCCAGGTGACGTTCGCGGCCATGCCATTTCTTTCTTCTTTTTTTGTTTTTAATTCCTTATACTTTCACATCGCTTTTTTTTTTTTAAGGCAAAATCAAGTCACATTGTTACACTTATTTATGCTGTATGTAATTTAAAAGAGAATTAATTCAAAATGATTAGCTAGGAGTTACTGGTGGAGTAGAACACAACTTACTGCATTTTGTTTTGGTTTTGCTAATGACTGCAGGTGTGGCCTACATTCTAAAGCTTTTGGATCAGTACCAGGAATTTGACTCACTTCACTGGTTCCAGTCTGTTAGAGAGAAGTACCTGAAGGAGATAAGAGCAGTTGCTAAGCAACAGAACGTGCAGTCAGCTAGTCAAGATGAAAAACTGCTGCAAACCATGAATCTTACCCAGAAGCGACTGGATGTCTATCTACAGGTTAGAGGAGAGTAATAGTTAAATCTGCTTCGACTTTTCGATATCCATTACTTCTTAATATTCTTAGTATCTTAATATACTTTTTGATATCTGAAAAAATATAAATATCATGAAAAACCCCCATTTTAACAAGTGAGATGAGTAGAGGTAATTAGAGTTTATTTTAAAATGAATGGTATTGGGAAGCCATTTGATCAGATCTTTAAAAATGGATGGGTTACTTAGTTCACTTTCTGTATTTTGATTTCCACTGGAGCTTTTTAGAAATAATAAAGACATTAAGTATAAGTATTTTCAGCTTTTATTTCAAATATTTTTTATTCACTTAGGAATTTGAATTGCTGTATTTCTCACTGAGCAGTGCAAGAATTTTCTTCAGAGCTGACAAGACTGCAGCTGAAGAAAACCAAGAAAAGAAAGAGAAGGAAGGTCAGTAAATGGCTTAAATTTGGAAGGACCAGTAAATCTTTCCTTAGTAATTGACACTAATTCCCCATTCTATCTGGTCAGACTTCCAGCTTCCTTTTGAAAAATAATAGACTAGAAATGTCTTTTAAAAAAATAAAGCCTACATTATGTTGATCATTTGTGAAACTGAACAGAAAGTGACGTAGTATATATAGTTCATTCTGGGGTAACTCATTATTCAGTTTCATCTATCTTCTCTTAAATTTAAATAAAGTAACAAGCTTAGTGGGGATTTTTTCCATCCCTCACCCTGTATCAGATGAGAAGGGGCAGTTTAGAGGAGGAACACTAAATGTTGCTTAAGTCAGAGCTGCTGAAGACTAGAACTAGACATCGATGGAATGAGATGGGACAGGTGATTAAGGTGTAAAATAGTGTGATGCAGGAACAGCCTCCTGCTCTCCTCCATAGCCAGGCCCTGGAGAGGTAGTACGCAGTACGGCCAAAATAACCGACAGTGCTGTCAGTGAACTAGTCGCTTAGGGAAGGATTCTGTCCATTGTATTACTATGTAGGATGGTGGGAAAGTATGTATTTTAATGTTTAAGAACAGTGCTCAGTGTATCGTACTTAAAGACTCGGCCGTGATACATTTCTCTCAGATTTCAAATTTAGTAACAGCTGTCTTCCCACAGAAATGGACGTTTCTTTTTTCTGTTGTGGAAATTATGTAACTTAGATTTTCCTCTTTGCTTGGAAACACAAAAGTAGATTTGTGAAACTGAGTTGTGAAAACACAACTGAGTTGAAAGTTTTCGTTTTTGCTTTTTCCTTTTATATTTCAAAAATCAAAACGTAAAACTTACATTTCATAAATAACATTAATTTTATCAAATAAAAGCTTTTTTACATTGGAGAGGTGATTTAATTGGATAGACCACTTATATCAACAATCTTATTCCCATAAATTGAATATTACTTATTGGTAAGGAGCATACGCAGACATTTTTGAGTGTAGATTGAGTAAATAATAATTGTGTGCCTGAAAAATCATTTCAGGCTGTTACCTAGAAGATACTCAGTATTTATTAAATAAAAATATGTTGATACTATATTTCGGTTCATTTTCAGAGCTAAGGTAATGTTTGGCAAAGCCATTTGGAAGGATTTAGTTAGTATAATTTAAATTATGAAGTAACTCAGTTATTGCATAGGTTCTTCTCAGGCTTTTTATAATGCCAGAACCTTGTCTCCAGTCCTTAATTTATTTTAAGGCCTACCTAAAGCATTGACATAAAACAGACAGACCTTTCATTCTCAGTGGAACAACTTGATTTGGACTGGTTTTATTCTTAGAGAGAGAGGAAGGAAAGGAGAAAGACAGGGAGAGAAACACAGATGTGTGAGAGAGAATTGGCTGGTTGCCTCTTGCACTCCCCCAACTGGGCACCTGGCTTGCAACCGAAGCATGTGCCCTGACTGGGAATCGAACTAGTGACCTTGTGGTTCATAGGCTGGCATTCCAACCACTGAATCATACCAGCCAGGGCTGGACTTGCTTTTAAGGAACTCGAGGGTTCTTTCTGATTGATGTATATCACTCATATGCCTGGATTATCCTTCTTATTTTAGCTAAAGGTTGCTCAGGAATGAAGGCAAAATTTGCTGCATATGTTAGTCGAATAGTTTTCTCTGTTAAAGAAATACATGCATGTGACATTTTGCACAAAAGTCAGGAATTCATTTTATCACAGTCATAGTAAGTTGCCTTTAAATATAAATTACACATTCAAATGAAAAGTTACTCATTCTGGACAATTTTCTATGTGCATTTGTAGCCATGTTTCTCTAAGTAATGTCCCACACTGTAATAGTGATTCTTTCTTTGGCTGCGAGGAACTTGCCTTCAGACACGCGTTGTGAACACTGCCTCTCCCCGAGATGCTGTTCTGATCTCCCACAAATCTACATCCCTTTAAGAACCAGTCAAAACTGTAACACTTGCAATATTTAGCCTCAATTTTTTAAAAAAGATAATCTAAGTGTAATTTGTGGTATTAAAGAAATATTTGGTAGATATATTTTCTTAGTTTGAAATTTAGCCATGCAGCTCTTCTCAGTTTTTATTTTCTTCAGTTTTTAAAAATAACACAAACCTGTCCATTGTTATTTTCACTTATACTTCCAGAAGAGACTAAAATGAGCAATGGAGACCTGTCTGACGGCACCGTGTCTGCAGATCGTGCTGTCAAATGATGCCGATGGTACGCGATGCCCCATGCCGTCGTCAGGACGAGTCGTTACTGCTGCCAGTGACGTGGATGCTAGTGAGCTAGGGAAGTGTTTCCTGGGCCACTTCTGTGGGGACTGTTTAACTGTTGGAACTCTGTAGGCAATGCTCTAAAGATAAGTCCATTCTTCTTCCAAAGGCTCTACTTTTCCAAAGGTTGAGAATGAGATTTTAAAGTTGGATTTTTGCCTGGACTTTAGGCTAACTTGTGCCTAGGAAGTGAAGTTCTAAAAGGGCCAATCCAGATTCCTCAACTGCCACCTCAGATTTCCTGTCATCTACGTGAATATTTAGGATTTTATTTGCATGGGTCTTTGACCCGTATTTATCCAGTCACTGGACATTCAACGCATATACTGTGTACAGCCAGTAAATACATGTTTAAACAAAAGGAATTTAACCTGAAATTCATGAATCATACACATCATTATTCTTATAAAAGGAATACATGAGGATGTTTTGATACCAGAGATGAGGCACAGATGTGTTACATACTCTTTACGTCCAGGATAAGCTGATTCATCGTTAATTTCATGTGACTCACAAGAGCTGCTGGTGTCTTTGGTGAGACGTTTTATAACCAGTTTACGTTGCTTTGGGAACATTTAACCTCTACAACTGCTTTAAATTTAAGATTTACTTAATACACAAAATGGAATAAAATTCAGATAAGCCATAGAGTCCTGCTTGAAGCTTCACTTTTGGTTGAAGGCACTATGTATGATGTCAGAGAAAATTGAATGAATTCTGATTTTTACATCCAAACTCAGGTTTCTTCTTCATTAAGTTGAACTGAAATCTTGGTGATGGTTTGGGCAAACTTTTCTTTAAACCAAGTATAATCTAAGATATCAGATTAATAAGCACTGTGCAGGTTCTTAAAAAAAATTACCACTGTGAGACAATAAAGTTTTAATAAATTAAATCATTTACTGCTTTAAAAAGTATAGAAAGATTTTGAGTAAATTTAGCTCCCAGCAAGGTACTAAATTTATTTTTGTAAAGCTTTATGTTACTTTATAGTTAAATGGTTAATTGTGGCCTATAATCTTTTTAATATAACACAATGATACCTTTACAGTGAAAACAAGAAAGTTTAAAACCTTACATGTAATACTAACAGTATTTTGGAAAATATTTAATTTTCCATTGCACTTGCCTATTAAACATTCCTTTGGGTAGATCCTGAAAGTAACTCTAACAATGCTGTTTGATTTCCAGCTTTTGAAACAGGCATACAATGCCCTGTCTGTGTTCGTTGGTTACAACCAGGGTCATTTTCCCAGCCCAAGATAAATGCTTTCATTGTTAGAAGTCAGAAGAAATGGAATAGGTAGGAAACTTTTTTTTTAAATTATGTAAACATGACCTGCCAAATTATGGAAAATGATGAATTAAAGGCATTTAATATTTGTAATTCATTCTAACTGTAGAAATGGCCCTAAAGCATGCTGCATAATTAATAATTTATGTTTTCATTATTTGTAAATGTTTATATTAATGATCTTGCATTGGGTTATATCAAATGTCATCATTTCATAGCAAAGTATTGCTTTTCTGTTTTCTTTAACTTCCCTAAAATCATCTCCTTTAAAAGGGATAGAAAATGTAAGTAGAAGGAAATCAGATGTCTGTTCCTTATCCCCACACATCATTTATTTTATCAGTCGAGACTAGCTAGAGTTCGCCTGCTGACCGTATGGAGACCTACAATGAGAAGAAACTGATAGGTTATTATTTTGCCTTCAGTTGAAAATAATGTCACTGTAGTCTGGATGAATCATAGTAAGTCCACATATTCGAAATCTCTGAGAAGATTAAGTGTATTTCAATGTCTACTATTAAAATGCTGAGAAGCAGGACTTGAGTGTTTCACACCTAAGTTAACATACACATTTGGATGATGGTTTTCCTTCCTAACACATTAATGTTAATATTTTCATTTTTTCAGACATACTGTAATTTAAAATTAGTGTGAGCATTTGTTGTAAATTCTCAGAAAACTTAATAATGTTCAAATTCTCAGGAATTAAGTCCTAACTATAATGTCAGTCACTAATTAAATTTTGTAAAAGATGGCAAGTTTGTTACTTGAGTGGGGCGTCCCTTTTCCTCAATCCTAATAGAATACAGTATGTATAATAAAACATTAATAAATATAATTTTAAACGTTCACTTCCCCTGCATGTTTATGTTCAAAATTAAGACTCTTAAGACAGCATTTAACATTAACCCTTTTGGAGTTCCCTCTAATCGTGCACATAGCAAGAGATGCCCAATGTGAGATTGGCTCTGGCTCCTCCCCATACATCCCAAATGAGAACCTTTGTTTTCTTTCCTCTTCACCTTCTTGATCTTTCTGTTGCTTGCTATTTTCATATAAAAAGAACCTACATGACTAGTTTAAAATCTTAATCCTGGGATCATTAGTTTGCAGTGTTTAATGTTAGAAGTAACTGTGGTGCCATTTGCAAACATGAGTTGAGCTGAAACAGTAAGAAGTGAGAGCCTTTCAAATACTATGATGGAGACAGAGACACGAGCCTTTTAAATAGCAGCAGAAATTGTTCGTGGTGAAGTCCGATGCTCCGTTTCCGAGGTGGGACATAATTTTAAGATCGTGGGGAAGATGAGTTACCATCACATACATCGTCATGTTTCTCTTTTTTGCTGGGTTGGCTAAGTGTTAAAAGGTGGACTTGAACCAAGTTTAGTAATTTTAGTTCGTTATCCAGCTACAGTTGCAGGTGTTTCAGACTGATGGTGTTTCTTTTCTTAAGGAAGTTTTAATGCTACGTTAAAAAAAAAAAAAAAAAAAAAAAGGTTTTAGGGTGTTAGGAATAACAGGTTGTCAAAGATTTCAGTTAAAAAAGAGTCCAGAGTAAGTGGAAATCTGTAGAGATTAAGTGAAGTCATTGGATCATTCAGTGAACTCAGAGATGGTGAAGGCAGAGTTAGAGTTTATACAAAAAGTTCTTATATTACATATAAAAAGTCCACATAGGCACGTTTATAGATAGTTTCTTGTATTTTAATCGTTTGGTTCTTTACCACCTTGTTTACTTGGTAGTTCCAGTTGTTCCCGTTAGTGGAAACATGCTCAGTGAAGTAGATGGAATTTATCTTCCAATCACTGTCGATCTGATGTCATAATTCCGGGATCATCTTCAAGGACTATACATTCTATAACACTTGAAAGATCTCCGTGTGGTGAAACATTCCATAGTAATGCTTATTAAAGTGAGGGAAAAGGAGTTAATACTTTTATACCCTGAAGCACCTATTTAGATCAGATTTTTAAAATTCATTTTCTTTAAATGAAAAAAGAAGCCAGAAACAGTTCACCTGTTACTCTCTTCCCACCCCCTGGAACCACCAATCTCTGTGTGTATGAGCTTATTTTTTTTAACTTTTTTTTTTGGATTCCACGTGTTAGATTATATGGTATTTGTCTTTCTCTGACTTATTTCACCTAGCATAATGTCCTTGAGGTCCAGCCGTGTTTTTGGAAATGGCAGGACTTCTTCCTTTTCTGTTTCATGGCTGAAGAATTTCCCATCGTGCAGGCACACCAGCTTACGCGTTCATGCGTTGACAGACTTAGGTTGGTTCCACCTCTTGGCTGTTGTGAACAGTGCCGCAGTGATCTTGGGAGCACAGCTGCGTCCTTAGTTTTTTTCCTGATAAACAGACAGAAGTGGAATTGCCGGACTGTATGGTAGTTCTGTTTTCAGCTTTTAGAGGCACCTCCATACTGTTTTCCATAGTAGCCGCACCAAATTACATTCCCTCCAACCTTGTTCTTTTCTCCGCATTCTCACCAACACTTGTTACTTTTTGTATTGGATGATAGCCACTCTAACATGTGAAGTAGTTTTTATTTTCATTTCTGATTATTGATACAGAGCATCTTTTCATGTACCTGTAGCCCCTTTCTTTTTGTTTGTGGGATGATGCCCAACTCACTGACCTAGAGCAGTCAGGGCAATGCCCATCTCATAATCAGATTGGTTTGCTATTTAGTTGTGTGAATTTGTTATGTACGTTTTGGGTATTCACCCCGTAATCAGATAGGAATGGCAAATATTTTCTCCCATTCAGTAGGTTGCCTTTTCATTCTGTTGATGGATGCAGAGTACCTGTAGTTTCATGTAGTCCCTCTTGTTTACTTTTGCTTTTGGTGTCAGATTTTTTAATCTTCCAGTTTCTGTTTTTTCTTAAAGATTTCTTTCATTCATTCATTCATTCATTCATTCATTCATTCATTCTAGAGAGGGGGAGGGAGGGAGAAGGAAGGAGAGAAACAGATTGGTTGCCTCTTGCACATGCCCCGACCAAGGACAGAACCTGCAACCAGGCAAGTACCCTGACTGGGAACTGAACTGGTGACCTTTCGCTTTGTGGGACGATGCCCATCCAGCTGAGCCACACCCATCAAAGCTGGTGTCAGATTTTTAAAAAATCATAACCATGACCTTTGTCAAGGAGCTTACTGGCTATTTTCTTCTAGGAGTTACATGATTTCAGGTCTTCCATCCAAGTCCATTTTGAGTTAATTTTTGTGTGTGGTATAAATAAGGTGGTGGTCCAGTTTCCCAAGACCATTCATCGAAGAAACTGTCCTTTCCCCACTGTGTATTCTGGTTAGTAATTTTTTGTTGGTCATGCTTGCTAATAGGCTGTTAATTTTGTTTTCATTCTCTCTATGGTATTTTTGTGATTAGTTTTAATGTACTGAATTTCATTATTTTTCTTACGACTTACATGCTTTGTTGCTTAGTTAAGCCACATATTCTTTAAAAAAAATTTTAAAAAGATCAATTTTATTTTCCAAAAATTGTTCACAACTTGAGGTTTCTTCCCCTCACATTCTCAACAGTTGTAAGCAAGAAAAAGAAATTCTGGGGACTGTGGCTCTTGCAGTCAGAGAACTTCCTGATCTGATATAATTATGGTACATACAAATTTGTAAGACATCAGTTAACACTGAATAATTTTATGGTATATAATCTCATATTCAGACCAGCTCAGTGTGTCTCTAATGGTGCACACATTATACAAGTAGATTTTTCCAGTGGACCCTATATAACATTAACCTAATTTGGGGTTCCAAAAATTATTCTATTAATCCACCATTTTAAAATCAAGAGCTTTTAAAAAGTTGGCATTGAGACCCCATTATTCTACTCATGTTGAATACATGTATTTTTTGATAGCCTCTCCCCTGTGATTTCATTCTACTCTAGATTTTGGGAAATTACCAATTTAAGTTTTCTTCCAGGGATATTCTAGAAAATAACCACAAAAAAGCAAAGGAAAGAAACAGAATGATAGGTTTTATTTGCTAGCATTGACTGCTAGGTTAATTTATTACAAAGACAAGGACATTCGGTTGAAGTTGGTTATAATTAAATACACTGTACCGATTCAAGATCATTGTACTTATTTCATGTATCAGAGGGGAGAGTGGAGTCTGCTGGGGTGCCAGAGTGGAAGTAGGAACTTCGTACCAAGCCCCACCACCAACTGTTCTTCAAGTGAGTTTTAAACTTAATTGGTTCCTTCCTTGAGGAGGGTCTGGCTCAGAAGAAAGAGGACCTGGCAGAACTGCACCCTGTCCATGGAGATCTGCTACGAAAAACAGTACTATCTACAGGTCCATAAACTTCGGAATGCTGGTGCATTGAGGATCCGCTGTGAAGCTGACCGTCTTGCGTGGCACTCATCTGCTAGTCGTTCTACTGCATGATGCCTGAACAGTTACCAGAACGAGGCTTGCATTTTTGCTAGTGCTTGGGCCTCACACTCAAAGCAGGGCTTGTCACCTAACTGCACAAATTAATGCTGGTAGGTCCAATTATGAGACAAGCTTGATTATAAATACACGGTTTTCAAAATGACAGGCACTTAAAGCTTATTAAGTAAAATACAAAAATAGATTATATTAATAGGAAATATTTAGTGTTTATCAAATTGTAAATCTAGGCTTTTGCTGTTTTTAAAAAAGGATACTGGAAACTGAAGAGATGAAATTCAAATAAAGTGAACATTGCATTTTCTCATAACTTTCATTCTGCACACTGAGTAACAATCTAAGAAAAGGACTTACCACAAAGCACCTAAAATAACATTTGTAGATGGCTAGGAATGCTGTCAACCATTTCTTACTGTTCCCCTCCCAAGTCTCGGTACCAAGGCATGAGAGCGAGCAGTTCCATGAGCAACTGTCAGCATTCTGAAACCAGGCTGTGTGCCTGTGTGTCGGAGAAGCTGGAGACCCTTAAGGAGGTAGCTCTCCTCCCTGGGCGCTCTTCCCCCAAAGGCACAAGAGTTATGCTTCAGATTCTGCACCTCTGTTTTCACTTGGAATTCCGTCACTGTCATCTGGCTGATCGGTTAATAGTACATACTTTCCATCATTGGTTAGTGGTATGGACAGCATTAATTGAGCCAATGCTTCCGGATCCTGAGGTTATGGGAGTTTAAGAAGGAGAAAAGAAAACGCTTAAAATGCACTTAAAACCCCCTTGGCTCGGCTTTCATTATGTTCTGTCCTCTAGCCTCATTCCTTCTTACTTGTCTATGTGTGCCTCCAGGTGAGTCTTCTTGCTTCTCTGAAAAAAAACTCAATCGTGTTACTTCTAGAATCTAGGCGTGGGTTTTCCTCTCAGCCAGAATATCACTGCATACACAGATCATCATCTTTCCACAGAGAGTCCAAAGGAGCTCCCTCACAGCACACCTTTTGTCTTCTAGCTCTTTAAACTCCTGTCTTTCCTCCCTTTTAATCTATAGTAAGGGTTTGCACACCATGGCTCTTTGGCTCACCACTTGCGTTGGTGTAAATGTTTAATCGGAACACAGCTATGCCCACGTATTTCCATACTGCACCTGTGGCTGCGTTTGTGTTACAACGGCAGAGTTGAGTCCGTGAGGCAGCAATGGTAAGCCCGAAAGGTGCACCATCTGGTGCTTCACGGGGAATCTAGACTGTGAAATCCTAACTAACTTGCACTGCCTGTCCCTTTACGTATGTCGGTGTTAGTCCTTGTCTACACTAGAGGGTTAGAACCACACTAACACGGTGCTCACTAGCTACGTGTTAGTATTTCAAGTTAAGTTTAAAACTCCAGTTCCTCAGCCACACGAGCCACATTCAATCTGCGTATTTTCCCTTACTGCAGAAAGTCCTCCTGGGCAAGGCCGGACTCTCTAGCAGCGCCCCCTCCCCCCAGGGCAGGAACCACATCTGTCTTGCTCACTGCTGAATTCCAGGGCATTGGCTCTCAAAAACCTGCTGGGTGAGTGGAAGATTGTCAGCTGCTGAAAGGGAGGTGTGGATCTTTGTTTCTAGTAAGTTTTGGGATGATGTGTGCTAGGCCTGTGACCACTCTGAGGAACATGGCAGGTGCCTGAGTTTGTGCCATCCTAATTTGAAAGACAGGAAATCTAGGCGACAGCAGCAAGTGAGAAAGAAAATGGGCCACAGCAGTGATGTTTTTAAGAACTCCACATGTGGTACCAGTGACTGTGGGAACCAGCTGATCAGAAATGTGGTTGGGTACTCAGGAAACCCCAAAGTTGGCCGCACTGCCTAGTGAGACCATCGTTTCTTTTGGAGAAAAATACTAATGTGTGTCGTTATCTTTTAAGTAGCTGCTAAATGAGCATTAAAGTGGACCTTACCTTTTGAACCTCAATGATTTCTTTTCCCAAGTTAATAGCATAACATATCTGTAAAAGATGAGAAAAGTGGTGTTTGGTCAAGGTAGAAAAGGATAAAGGATTTTAGGGAAAAATGTGATTATGGAAATATGAGGTCACTGTCCGCTCACGTCCACATGGGGACACAGGGCTCTGAACACAAGCGCCCACCTGTCCTGGTCTCCCGTTGCCCCTGTGTGTGCAAAACACCCCGACAAGTGGCAAGTGAAGGGCCCGCAGCGTTTGAGAGCCCTCAGCGGGGTGCTTGCCCCCCGTCTCCCGACGGCACTCAGCACTGCACGCCCGCACACGCAGCGGCGGAGGGGTGCCTGCTGAAAGGAGGACTGGTTAGTGCTGACGGCTTCTAAGCAGTGAGTGCGGTCAGTCGTGCGTGCCAAACGAGAGAGCGGTTCAGATGTGCTTGGCGTCCGCTTCCTTGGTTTGCTCTCTGACACTAGATTTTCTCTGCGGTAACTTTTGCTTTGAGTGGAACTGCCTTTAACATTTACTGATAGCTCTATGAAGCAATTTTATCTCACCATGAAAGTTCATTATTCAGTCTGTTCTGGTTGATATGTATTTCCCACAGGGAAATTTTACTTCCAGGCAGTTTTATTTCAGCGGGGCCTTCCGAGGAGGTATATACTATGTAAACTCCCCAGTGGGGACTTGTACAATAGGCAACTATACAGGGAGAGGAGGGTGCAAAAAAAACCTTTAAATATCTTTTTTTTTTTAAACTAAGAATCTTAAGATGAAAAAAATAAGACCTTTTCGCCTTCCGAGTTGCTTTCAAAAACGTATGTGCTCAGAGACTCTCCGCCCGTGGATTCAGGCAGGCGGACCACAAAGCCAACCAGCCTCTTGTTTTCCTGATGAGCAGCGAACCGGGTGACACTGTTAAGCTCAAACTGGAAGAAACAGGAGGAGACTTAATACCACACAGCACACTGGAATGAACAGACAAGGGCACTCTCCGTGGAGAAAGTCACGACTGTAAGTGCACCGGGGACAGTCATTCAATCTGTGTTTAAGGCGGTTATAGAGCCGAGAGGAGGAGCAATCACCAAAGTCGGCGTATACTTACATTGGCTCTGGATACTTGAGTCTGAGGATCTATTAACCTGAAATTTTAAGAGACACTGCATCACAAATGGTGGATAAACTCAGAATTCTGGGTTTGGGGGTTGTCTGCGCACTGCTCTTTTTGATAGCGTTCTCTATGCGTTAGGTTTTTCTGCGCTCTTATGTACACTGACTCTGATGCTTTTGGTGACAGTTGTGAGGACAGTGAGCCAATGCCTATGAAAGATCCAGGACGTGCTTGGAGAAAAGCTGTAATGAATACGAGGTTTTATTCGTAAGAACCCACTTATTATAAGGTTTGTAACCCATGAAAAGAACCGATATTAATGAATGGAAGAAATGATCCTCTAGTTTTTGCCAAAGACCTGGTTAACTTTTTTGAAGCTAACATTTATTGAACACTTTCTGTGTGCTGGTCACAGTTGTAAATGTTTTACATGTATTAACTCGTCTATTCCTCACGACAACACTAGGGGGTGTAGTTAGTTACTTTTCATTTTATAGCTGAAGAAACCAAGGCACCGGGGTTAAATAACTTGCCCAAGGAAGGTCGTACAACTAATAGATGCCAAAGCCAGGAATGAACCTGGGCATCTTGGCTCCAGGGCAGTGCTGCTATCCTAGAGAAACAGAACGTAAGCCTCATACATAATATTTCCTAGCAGCTACCCTTTAAAAAGTAAAGCAGATGAAATTAATTTAATAGACCTAAAAGGCATGTTATTAACATAAGAATTGTTGAGATACTTTGCATGTATCGGGGCAGGACGAGATCTTAGAATATTCTGCATTCACAGCACTTCTCACTTCAGGCTGGTCATGCTTCAGGTGCTGCGGGGAGCGAAAGTTGCTGCACAGGGCAGGTCTTCCCAGAGCCTGCGTAGGCCGTGCCAGGAGAGTCGTTCACCACAGGTCTTACTACTGCCTGGACTGCCAGTACATTTTAAATTGCTTGGCTTCTTGATTTTAAGCCCTACAAACATTGATCAGATTCTCCTTGTGGTGGTCTCGTTATCTCAGGTGAGTTCATGTCCTGTCTTCATTGTTGTTAATTTTTACAAATACTACTGAGAAATGACAAAAAAAAAAAAAAAAAAATCCACCTTCCATTTTCAAGCTCCGAGACAGTAACTCTTGAATGATGGGAACCTCACGAACAACAGGATTCACTCGCCACTAAATTCCTAAAGATACTCACTAAGGGAGCATCTTCTATCCAACTCAGCTTACAAAATCGAAGTAAAAGGAATAGAGCAGAAGCAAGAGTAGCTTCTTCACTTAATCCGATTGAATATCCTAGTTATGAACGTTCCAGGCGGGTAAATGTGCCTTGAAATAGGAACCAGATGAAGCGGTATAAGAAAGTCTGAAAATGCAACTGAACGTACCTCAGAGCTTGACTGGTGACCATCAGATGGGATTCTGTCATACGGAAGATGTTATGGATAGCCCGTGCCGCCAACACCTGTCTCATCGCTTCGTAAATCACTTCGGTGGTGTGGTCCGTTTTAACTGCCATCGATCCCAAAAACCGAACTAGGAACATCTGTTGCAAAAGAGAATCTGCAAGACAGCGTTTTCTGCTCAGGATCACATTCACGTCCTGCCTGTGGCTGCCCTGCACCCCGTGTCCTACGTGACGATGCTCTGAGAACCAAGACCTCAGGTTTGGTTGGCTTTCTGCCGGAGTCTCAATGCTCTGCTTTTACAAATGCGCGCACGCTGCCAAAGCTCTGAATCTCCTGCTGTCTACGTTTGGCCTGTGGAACTACTTTCTTGGACTAGAAAAGCCCCGCTTTTAGCAGTACCAGATAAGCGTCCTCCTGCACTACAGCTAGGCGACTGCATGCACATGGTGTTATATGTCTCATACCTTTCCTCTGAAAATAGTTTTCCACTAGAAAACAGGAAACTCCTTACTTGGGCCCACCGATGAGGTCCTCTTACAAAAGAAGGCTTGTTTGAAGAAAGTAAGACCTGATGTTGGGTCTTACCCATCTGTGATCGAAGGGCAGTGATGCTGCATTCTGTAAACTGTGGAGATCGCAAACCAAGTGTGCTTATCTGGCTCTCCTGCACTTCCTGCACTGGCTAGCTGGTCGTGGCGTGTAACCTGACAAAACTGAATTACGGCAGCCAAACTGGAGATCGTGAAGGCCACTTAAAGGATCTTTTTCTGTAAGAATGATGCGTTTACCGACCATTTTAAGCTAAGCCTTTTTGTTCACTTGCTCTCCCATTAGTGTCCTAGCCCCTAAAAATAAGTTAAAAGTTGAATATAATTGACAAGTCATAAATGTTTCGCACATGAAGCGTTTTCATAAGTTTGAAAGTTTTTGTCTAGACTGTTTACAAACTGGTCTGTGTGAACGGTCAGCTAGATGTAAGCGGAGAGTCAGATTTGAGGCAACATTTTTTTTTTTTTTTTTTTTGGCCTGAGGCTTGATGTAAGGAGTGCTATTTCTCAAGTCCTACTTTCACATGTAAATAACTAGCATTTCACTCTAAATGGGAAATGACTCCATGTACACGACATGCCAGTGGTATTTTCCTAACTCGCTCCACTCTTGCAGCTGGGCTACGCTGGGCTCTGGCCGGCCCCTGCCTCGGCCGGGAGCTCCGGTCCTGCGCTGTGGAGCAAGGGGTTACGGGCAGCTCTACTGAGCATGTTCTGATGTACGTAAGTGTAAATTGAACAGAACCACGGATTCAAATAATGTTCACATGGCCTTCAAATCCAAGAATGAGTTACTTGTGCTTTTGGGTCTTCTAAAATGAAATAGCACATTTAGGACTCACCCAGGCTGCGTTTAACGTCATTTTATGCCCCGAATTTGTTTTGTAGTAACGTGACACCAGAGTGGGATCCGGCAACTTTCTAAGCAGGAGCCACAGAAAGGTGTGGCTGCGGCCCGCGGTGCAGCAGCTGTGCGGGATCCGTCAGCGCCCCCCGAGTCTTCATCCAAGACCTAACGGCACGCATCCTAACCAGCTTTCAGAGCACATGCCCGTGGGTCATAGATTCAACCCGTATTTCAAGTCACTGCTCTCTAGGAACATGAGGTCACAGCTGTTTCGATGGCCCTTGTTATTTTGTGCAGGGGAAAGAAGCAGCAGCGCACCGAGCAAACCACGTACCTTCTGCTTCTGGGAATGTGTCGTCCTCAGTCTCGCCAAAGGGGTTGGTACGCCTAAGGGAATGGCCAGAGTCAAACAATCATGACAGCGTCAGCTAAAAGGACACTCAGCACTTGACCTCTAAGTCAGAATGCGTTGGAGGTGGGTGGGGACACAAGAAATGGCAAATGTATTTTCATTTCTTCAGGGACGAACTCCCGTAGCCCGTACCTGCTCCCTCGGTTCTGATCAAGGAATTCTGTAGCAGGAAGTACAATGTCAAACTGAATGGGTGTTCCAGGTGCAATCAGTTCTTCAGCTTCCAGTACACCGACTGTTGCTTTGGGAACAATGTCGTCATTCTGCATCTCTGAATTTTCCAGGTTCTGGCTAGATTACAGTACAAGACAGGAGGGGAAAAAACAAATCCCTTTTAATCTTACATCTTTACAATCAAATGAATACATGTTGAGCGCTGATGGAGCCCAGGGAGAAGATTGCAATCAGGCCTTCAAACCATTCCTCAGATAAATCTTCGTAAAACGCCATTCCATGGCTGAATCACTTCACATCACCACCGCCTACAGGCAGCTCTGCCGCAGAGCACTCCACACCCTTGTACTACTTAGCACTACCAACTGATCTCCTGTTTGTATTGTGTTGGCCAAAAAGTCCGCTCCGTTTTTTCTGTACGATGGTTCTAGTCGTGCTTAGTTGTCTTCAGCTTCATTAGAAGTTGTTAACATTGTGTTAGACGGTATTTTGACAGCTATCATATCAGTGTGCATTAAAACATCAAAATTGGTGAATTTTTGTCCATTTTAATATTGAAGATGGAAGAAGATATGCAACATTTTTTGGCATTATTATGCTTTATTATTTCAAGAAAGATAAAAGCCACTGAAACACAAAGATTTCTGCAGTGTACAGAGAAGGTGCTGTGACTGATCGAATGCATCACAAGTGGTTAGGGAAGTTTCTTGGTACTACTGACATTTTGGCCAAACCATTCTGCTGGGGGGCGGTCTCATGCATTGGCTGATGTTTTAGCAGCACCTCTGGCCTCTACCCACCGGAAGCCAATAGCGGGGGGACAGCTGACATACTCAGAATATCCCAATCAATAACGTTATTGGTGAACATGAAAAAATGTGTCTTCTAATTCATGGAAAAAACATAATAGACTTTTTGGCCAACGCAGTATCTTTCTCCCTGTGAGACAGGTTTTTGAGGACAGAGCTATAATTAAATCGTATTTATTACTTGGTACATATCAGGCAGTCAAAAAAGTCAGCCGAGTGAATGTTTCTTGGCTTAGCATTCAGCCACAACCTGGCTCGCATCTATCCTGAGAGCCCCCCTCCCCCCTCCCCCAGAGCTGCACCAAGCGCAGCGCGCGCTCTTCCTCCTTTCCGTCTCCCTCCCAGTCACGCAGCAACTCTCTCGCACTGCAAGCACCAGCTCAAATCCCTATTCACCCACTAGACCTTTCGAGCCTGGCGGACCCTCTCCTTCCTCTGCACCCCTGTGGTTGTTGTAAGTCACAGGGACAGTCTTCACAGGGACAGTCTCGTACTTCTCTGGCCTCCTGAGCTACACCGGTTCCGACTTCGCCACCCCTGTTCTCGAAGCCTTCGGCGCTGCTCCGCTGCCTTCCACTCCTAAGCAGGGCCCCAATTCTGTCACGGTCGGACTCCAACCTATCTTCTGGCCTCACCCCTGTCTCCGTATCATGTGCGCAGAGCAGTGGGAACACTGGCCCCACGCTTCACAGCACTGAGACCCTGGGACTCCCTGTCCTACCTCTCCTGGAGTCGTTCGAGAGTATCTGTGAGACAGCGGGGCTCCTTCTACCAGGCCACCAGAAAGTGGATACCAAGACTGTCAATTCCAATTTACCCCTCGGCGCCATGACAAATCAGATGGCTCTCTATGGCGGAACCAAATGGAAACTCCCACAGACAAAAAGGCGGGACTCCTGGAACAAGTGCTCAGGCAGCGTTCGGGACGAGAAATACTGGAGCTGCATGCATGAAAATGCTCCTTTAACTGAAGACAGCAAACATGGAAGGGGCAGCAGCCTAAACATTTGGTGGTTAGTAGTAAGTGATAGAATAGTGTGTAGTACTGAGACAACAAAAATGTAAAAATATGAGAAACTTATGTGTGAAGAGGCAAAATAAATGCACACATGGAGATATTGATGTATGTGCCTGGGTAGTAACATGGACACACACAAGGTGGTTTTCTCATTTTTTAAAAAAAATGTGTGCTTTGGTGCCATAACTTTGTTGGTGAGGCTAGAAAGCGGGATGGGGAAGCCCCCAGCAGCAGGGCCCTCCGACGCAAGCCCTACAGGCTCCCCGCAGGCTGCAGCAGTGTGGTCGGGGCGGGGGAAGGCCTGCCCGTCATCCGCCGGGTCAGCCTCTTGGCACGGCCCCTCCGAGCAGTGAATGCGGGCACGTGTCTGGCCTTTCCCAGCCATTCCCGGCCAGTTACTGCTTTTGCAGAACGGGGCTGCACACCAACCACCCCGTGCTTGTGGGGATGAAGTGACAACTTGTGTCAAATCCCTAACTCGAGTTTGGCTCCACAAAAGCTAGCTTTCCTCTGTCCTTTAGTTACCTGGGGCACGGGCTTTCTTGTTTTTTTCTAAAACTTGTAACGGGAGTCACTGCTTGGAGAGCCGTCTCATTCAACTTGATGGCGACTGCCTAAAAATCCACAGGAAGACAGGCTCAGTCCCAGGAGGCGGACGCTCAGCTTTGAGACCGAGAAACGGGCGAGGTGCAGGGAAGGCGGCCCTTCATTACCTCGGGGTTGTCGGTCAGGTAGATCTGCCTGGAGATGTTGTTTACCGCACATATCCACTGTGGAGCACAGGAAGGGAACGCTGAATCCCCGAGTCCCCCCCGTACCGGGACGCAAGGGAAACGAACGAAACCTTTACCTCTTCATTCTCCTTTCTGCTTTCTGCCTGCAGGATTATCCCCCTGAAACAAAGAGCATCTAAGTAAGCGCTTCCCAGATCTCGGTGACCGAAGAGTACGCTACGAAAACAACTCCGCTGGGGCCCGAAGGGAAAGGGCCGGGGAGGCAGCAGAGTGGGAAGGAGCGAGAATGGGCCCTGGCTCAGGCTCTGCGGCTCATTCACTGTGCCATCCGGACAAACACTTCCTCTCCCTGGGCCTCAGCTCTCTTATCTATGAAGCAGGCAGGCTGGGCTCAGACCCACTGGCCCAGGTCTGCCATTCTCATTACAGTGTTGACCATCCACGCCCCCCACCCACGATGAGCCCAGGCAACCTGGGCTCTGGGCCAGCCACTGCTCCTGACCCCGCCCAGAGAAGGAATTTACAGCCATTCCACCCTTCCCTGAATGGAGCAAACTCTGCCTATGG
This sequence comes from Glossophaga mutica, assembly GCA_039655065.1. Classification (NCBI taxonomy): domain Eukaryota; kingdom Metazoa; phylum Chordata; class Mammalia; order Chiroptera; family Phyllostomidae; genus Glossophaga; species Glossophaga mutica. The sequence goes on along the minus strand of CM077304.1, from coordinate 13,252,367 downwards.
GACAGACAGATGGGACGGACAGGTAGTACTGCCCTGCCTTTGTGAAGGCTTACTCCACAGGGACTCCACAGCTCCTCATCCGGGGAGGCGGGGAACGAGGATCCTGGCCCTATTTCACATCTGAGAATACTGGGGCCCAGAGGAGTAATGTGCCTGCCTCGGACCACGGCTAGAACGTGGGCACCTTCATTCCCAGGTCATTCCTCATCACTCAGGGAGGAAGGTGCTCGGCCGGTCCGGGGGAGGAGACGGTCACCACCGGACCAGCAGTGCCGCACCCTCCTGAACAAGCTAGTGTTCAGATCTCAACTCGGAACCCAGCAGACAGCAAGGGCCAGCAGAGCAGCTCTGACTGCAGGACAGGCCACCACACCCCCCCACCCCCACTCTAAGGGGGCGTGGCTCCCACTGGGGTGGGGTGGACTGTGAATGACCACCGGGCTGCTGTTCTGAAAGCAGGACCCTTCTGGGTGGTGATGGGCGGGACAGCAAGCCAAGGAATGACACTCCTGCAGCTGAATGTCCTGTTGACACCTCCCGTTTCAGCTGGAAAAGCTGACTGCTCAGGCAGATCCTCCTTCCTTCCTGACTCCTCTCCTCGCCCTTGCCCCACCGTGATACAAACCCAGATGCTTTGCCTAGGGACAGGTGAGGCGTGGCCACAGCCTTCCCTGCCTGAGTCCGGGCTGGTGCACAGCCTTGCATGCGGGTCCTCTCTTCCCTAAGCCACAGACAAACCCTCGCTGGGCCCCTTACAAAAGGCAGGTTGGAGCCCACATGGGTCCTGTGTGCCTGCCTCAAGAGAACATAAAACCGCCTTCCCAGAACCGGCTGCTCCCATGGAGGAACAAGCTGGGAGGCCTAGCAGGGGTGGGGTCACTGCTCTTGTTCTCCCCCCACGTAGACCCACGTGACATACGATTTCCCGTTGGGAGTGGTGATCTGGAAGCAGTAGCGTCGGTCTTCACAATCCACCGCCATCACGGAGCAGTTGTCCAGGTCCTGGATCAAACCTCCGGCCACGGCTCCCCTGGGCTGACACATGAGATTCCCGCCTTGGGTGAAGAAGTAGAGTCTCTCCCAGGTGGTGGTGACCAGCCCAGTTTTGCTGTAAGGATTGTGGTTTAAAGCCCATTAGTACTAAAGTATGAGCAGCACCTCAAAGTCCGCTGCCTCCTTATGGGCATCTGACATTTTAGAAACAACGTATTCCTTTAAATTAAAGCAAAACTGCCTTGAAAATAATTCAGGTGCGAAGCGCAGCAGAAAAGGTGCGACCGAGCCTGAAGGATGTGGGAGGTTACGGGCCCGGCTCACACGCACGGGGATGCCAGTCCCAGGGCCAACTCCAGGAGTGGGCGGGATGCAGCTCCCTGCAGCCAGACCGGCCGCTACACCCGGTATCTGGAACAGAACTAGCCCGTCATCCTTAGAACCGAAACCTGGGAGGTCCTTTCTCTAAGACAAGGAGCTGAACTGCTCGGTATCTACTGAGTCACCAGGGTCCCCTGGGCCCACAGCACACCTGCCCAGAATCATGGGGACTTTTACTGAATTCAGTTTTGTTCCAACTGGATGGTATTCTTATTTTGTGGGCTGTTTACAAGAGCGAAATTCAGTTCCTGGCAAAGAGCACCAGGACCCTGTGGAGTTTTCTCTCTGTGCACAACTAAAGGAGACACCTGGCTTGTGATCAAGAAGCTCGCAGACCTTTGAGGGTCTTCCTCAAAGACAGCAGCTGGTGGTTCCTCTCCGCAGGCCCTCCGCCGGGGGGACATCGAATGCACTGGCTGATCCAGTATTTACTGACCAGCGACTTGTAACAACTTTACGTAGCAGGTGCAATTAATTATCAGCTCTATTTTACAGACGAAGCAGTTGAGGCCCCACCCATCCATGGAATCTGTTACCAAAGTCAGTCTTCCCCACACCTGCCAACAGCTGCTCTCAGCTCTTAGATGCAATGAAACCTGACCGTCCCTCCAATTCCAAATGGACATTTAGCAACCCGAGTGTTAAGTGTGTGACTCAGTCTAGATGAGCCGAGATGACTGAAAGCTTTGGGCCCTCAGCCTCTGCCTCCGTGGGAGGTCTCTTCCCTGATCACGGGCCTGGGGGGAGGGGAGGGTGGGCTCATTCTCAAAGGTCCAGGATGATGAGAGGTAACAGCAGTTTATCTACAAATGGCCACGGTGGGCAGGGGCCGGGTGGCCTGTGGGGTCTTGGGAGTCTACGAGCTCAGCTCTTACTCCCACGACTGTGTCAAGCCCATCTTGTGGGCATCTGGGACCTGGGACCTGGGACCCGGGACCCAGGGGGTGATGTGGTGGGAGTTCCTCCCCAGCCTCGCCCACCCCCGCCCTGGCACCGGCGCCCTCACTTTCTAAGGTTCAGGTAACCAGCCTTCTGGATGAGGGTCCTGTTGATCTGTGGTGCAGCCATGTCGGCGTCTGGGGTGTAAGCAGATTCGTCGACAGAGAGGAGTTCTTGCTGGGACACCCGCATCTTTTCGGCTTCAGCTTCCAGTTCCACCTGAATGCTTAAGACAGACAGGAGTCAGGTCAGTCACTCTGCACGGGCCGGACCAGCACAGCGGGGCGGCAGACGGCAGAGCCGCCCCCACGGCGCCCTGTCTGCCAAAGGAACCGCAGCTCTCCACCTCTTGCGTGGGCCCCAAAAGCTGAAGATCAGGGACTCAAGGCCACGGGACTCGAAGTGTTTACATGACTTGTTTAAAACAACATACAGAACACCAGTGAGCCAACCCTGAACCCAGAGAACCGGAGTCTCTGCCGACAGAGTGGGATCCGTGCTCAGGACTGCTGATACAAATTTTAGGAGAAGAGCTTTGATGAGCCCGTTCTCAGGCAGCACAAGCAGGCGGCCTGTGCAAGTGCTGGAAAGGTGAGAAGGAAGGAGCAGTCCCTTCTGCCCCCGCCTTGGTTTGGGCAGGAGCCAGGAGATGGCTGGTGGAGATGGGACATGACCTGGGGCGGTGAAGGTGCACCAAGCAAGCCAGGGTGATGCTTTTCCTTTGAAGAAAGCCATGCGAGTGCCCTGCCCGGGGGTGGCAGGCTTGGTTTATAAAGGCCTGAACACAACCTGCCACCGTGGCCCACCCATCTGAGAAAGCGCGCTTTAGAGGCTCGTCCCGCTTCTCCACTGCATTCAAGGACACGAGATGGAATTACAAATGCAGAGTTTCACAATGTGAGCTCCCAAGGACATTCTCCCAGAGGACGTTCTCCCAGCAGGGGCCTGCGGGGAAGTCGGTCTGGGCTCGCCCGCTCTGCGTTCTCCTGTTGGAAATGCACGCTGCCCACCACCTGTGTCGCGCTCAACGCAGCGGGTACAAGCAGTTGCCTGAGGGAGTTGTGGCAATTTGGACATTTGAATGAAATGACGGGACTCCAGGACTGGTGGCCTCAGGACAGGCCAGCTGGAGAGCAAACCTCCTTAGCTACACCTGCTTGTCACTGCCCAGGCTCACAGATCGGAGCAGGAGAAAAACGGGTAAGTGGTACAAGAGAAGAGAGGAGGAAAAGAGCCAGAGGTTCACAAAACCGCTCAGGATGGTGCTTCAGCTTTCGTGGGTGATAAAAGTCTTTGAGGACCTGACGGAAGGCAAGGATTTTCTCTCCTGGACAAATGCTCAGGTGCTGGTACCAAGACGGAAAGACATAGCTCTGTAGCCAAGAAACCATGAAAGGTGCTCAAGGAGCCACCCGTCTTATTTCCTAACGGAAGCAGCACCCTGGTGCTGGCGGTGCCCGGGAGCCTCCTCCCAGCTCATTGTCATGACGCTGATGACAGGTGGCACGGGGCGGGGGGGGGGGGACGCGGGGGGGGAGGGTCAGAGCAGCCGCCGCATCCATCTCCCGCGGGCAGGGCGGTCTGAAGAGATGATGCGTTGTTTAAAACAAGCAGCTGCAAGACTGCACTGCGGCTTGCTTGGCTGACTCGGAAGGGGCTTCCTGCCCGTGCCTCTGTCACTGGCCGGGGACAGGCTGAGGCACTCCTGCCTGCTAACCCGGCAGCTCGGGGCGGGGGTGGGGGGGTGGGGGGTGGGGGGGGGAGCAGAGCACTCTCCTGCATCGCCCGCAGCACGTCCGCACGGGGCTCAGGCTCTACCCTGTGAAGGCTGAGTATTAACAAAGGAAGACCCTAGGAACGGGAACTTGGACTGAACAGGAAAGGACCCTGTGGATACTTTAATCTTTTATTGGCATGTAGGCTTTACACGCAGTGGGTAGAGCTCTCTCTGGGCTCCCCACAAGGTAGGCACTGAGGAAATCATCACTTTTTCAGCACACTACTAGGAGGAGGGCGCTGCGTCTGCGTGCAGGGAGTGGACGGAACCTCCCCCACCCCACCGCGCAGAGGGGCCGAGCCAGCAGGAAAGGCGCAAAGACCCAGACGGGAGTGCAGCTTTACCTCTGAACCATGTCCGCGACGGAGGATAAAAAGCTGTCCATGCTTTGGGAAAACATCTCTGCTCCCTTCTTAAAAAAGTTAATCTGAAAGACACAATGACGACAGTCTGAAAACAGTCCAGGAAAGGGGACCGATGAGTTTGCTAATGGGGAGATGACAGTGAGGGGGCAGCGCACACTGGCTGGCCGGGTCCTCCTCGCCCACAGCACCGGCGGCATCCCCATGAGCCCCGTCCCACTGGCTGAGTTACCCCCAAAGCCTGGGGCGCACGTGTAGGGAGCAGATGGTGAAACCTGCTATCTTGCCATAAGGCCATAGGGCTCAGGAATTATGTAAATTAAAAAGCTTGGCATATACCAGGTGTGTCAGTAATTACTACAGATAACTAATTTTGATATTTATCGTCAGCCTTTTTCCTGGGTGAATTTTAGTGGGTTTCCTGAGGGCTCTGTTCTGCTTTGCAAGGCACGGTCGCACTTACGCCACTGCCTCTACCCTCTTCCCCTCTGTGGCGAGCAGCATTCACTCAAAGGTGCAGGATGGGGAAAGGGGTAGCCCTCGGCCCGAGCAGTGAAAGCAGGAGGTACCCGACCCATCCTTGAGATCTTTTACGGTCCCTCCTCTAACGACCCAGGCTCCCAACACTGTCCCAGGCCTGTAGCCGCGCATCTTCCCGAGATGCCAAATTCAGGACCCTCCCTGACCCTCTGATGAGCAGGGATTCCTGCTCCAGAGGCGGAGTCCATCCGTCAGGGAGGACAGCAAGACAGGAGGGTTTCACGAGAGCAGAGGGAGTGCTGGCGTTCTCTAACAGCGTGGGGTGGACGCCCGGGCAGAGCCACGACACTGCACAGGAGGAGAGAGGAGGGCGCCAGCCAGGACACCCGCGTGAGCACGGGCGCCCATCGTGAGCAAGCTGGCCGCTCCCAAGGAGGCGCTGAGGGCCGGAGCCCACGGCTGCGCAGCGCTGGTGTTGGCTCAACCCAGCTCCACTTGGATGGCACGGAAAGATTTTACTGTTCCATTTAAATATTACCACTGAAGGCATAAGCTCAGTGAGGACACTATCCTCCTCATTCGAGAAGGTAACAACCGTATTAAGATGATGGACAACTGATTTTTGGATGTTCAAAAATCCTCTTGTTCCCCCTTTCCCTGAACGAAAGTGATGTTGCATTTTATTTTAAAATACACGCACTTTTAAAATGTATTGTAAAAAGAATAGGTGCTCATATGTGGGATTTTTTTTAAAGTTGCTGACTTCTCCCTTCTCAACATTTTGCTTCCTCACATCCCTTTCTGTCCCCAGGTCGCCACCTGAGAGAAGGTTCCCGGTGTGTTTCTCGCAAGCAGGAGTGAGGTTTGGAGTCAACGTAAGTGGGGCGAAAGCAGGGCGGGTGGCGGGTGAGGGCCACCGCGTTCCCACTCAACGCGCCCTGGCCAGGCTGGCGCCGCAGTCCAGGCCCCATCCTGAAACTGCGGCCTCTGTGCCGACGAATGTTCCACGGACCGTTCAACGCAGGGAGGAACCTAACACATCCTCTACAGCGACTTCATCAAGTGCTGGCAATGACACTTCCCGGCGAGCCACGATGCTGGCATCCACCTCAGCCACGTATCACCTGAGAACAGCCAGCTGAGGGTGACCTCACCACACAGAGCGGCCGAGGACCAGGCGGAGTCCAAGCTGGTGAGCCTGGCTCTACGACCTGAACTGTCAGCTGCTTCTCAGACAATGGGACCGGTCCTGCCTGTCACCTGGACGAGAGACAGGGCCACGCCGGCTCCTCCCCAGGCTCCTTCCCCGGGGGACCCCCACGGGGTCAAGGCCGTCATCTCCTGCACGTAGGTACAGCCTAACAAGCCCAGCCATCCCTGACCCAGCCCAGCTGGAAGCTCTCCCAGTGCCGAATGTGGAAAGTTTCCCGGGAGGCTGTGCACTGTGCTTCTTGCTCTGATGATGCTTCCCTTTGTCCTGCGTGCTGCTGCCTCAGCAGGACGCCATGCCGCCCTCCGCGGCTGGCCTGGCTCTTACCTGCCCGTGGGCAAAGCCCAGCATGGGCTCCATCATGGCCACACGCTTCCTGTGCTGCAGCGCGTTGAGGGCGCAGTAGTACTGCAGGGAGGAAAGGTGCTGCTTCCGCCGGGCGGCCGCCACCTCCTTCACCACTTCGGTCTTCACCTGTTAGAGAGGGGGAGGGAAACCTCGAGTTGCCTCACGGACACGGCGATTCTCTAAGCGCATGCAACTTCCAAACATGTCTGTTCATACATCCGACCCTCTTCTGTGACAAAGAGAACAAAACAGGGATAAGGTTCCACCTCATGTTTTTAAAAGTCCAAACTAGAAACACCAGAATAACAGCATCTCAGCGTCTGTGAGGCTGCACTGGGGGGAAGCCAGCTCCCTCTCCTGGCAGCACCACCAAGGGCCACGACCCCTTAGGAGAACAGCAGGCCCGAGCCCTGAGCGCCGCGGACACGGCGGCTCACCTGTGAGCCTGCATTCCAGGAAGCCGGTCTCAGAAACAAAAGTCATACGCCCGGAAACATTCGGTATTTTTTACAGCGGTAAGAAGAGCTAGGAAGCGTGGGTTCAAAACTCAGAGTGAACACCCAGGACAAGGAGTGCCAGCGCCTGCCTGGGTGTGAGTCCGATAATCACACCACACCCCCAAGCGTGGTGAAAACCGTGGTGTGGCTGTGACTTTACAGTGGTTCCAACTTGGGGTTTGAAAATCGGTGTTTAAAGCTGGAATTGGGAAAGTGGGAGTCTACTTAGAATTAAAAAAATGAAAAACCCATGTATAGGGGAAAAAAGATAAGAAATTAACTAAGACATCCTCGAGACGACAAACTCATAACAGGAAGACGCGAAAGGAGCTTAAGTAAATGAGGTGAAAAACAACACGTAAGGCAGGTAACTCTTACCTTTTCGTTCTCCTTCTTTTTAGGAAGCCTGCTATATTTTGCCATTGAGAGGTCATGCTCTAAAAGCAGAGAGACATCTTAGCACCAGACAGGTTGAAAGGCACCAACACTCACTCAGCGTCTCCGGCCACAGCCATACTAAACTCACACGCATCTCTCAACCCACACGCCAAGGGCGCAGGGGATGCTTACCGCTGCTGGCGAGTCCAAACAGATCCTTTAAAGTGCTCACTTCTGCACGAGAGGAAAGAAACATCGTAGAGCACGGAATAACAAAACAAGCCAACCCAGAGCTTTGTGCCTCCCCGAGAAAATACAGGTGTCCACGGGGGCGGGGAGGCTCTCGGTCCTCTGCCCTCCCGGGCCGGGCCCGGTGGCTGGGAATCCTGGTCTCGCTGGAGCGCGTGGCTGCAGCTGCACTCCGCGCCCAGGGAGCCCTTGAGGGTCGACGGCAGATCGGGCACTTAGGGACAGGGCTGGAGTGCGTGGTGGCCAGGTACCACTCACGGAGACCGGGAGTAAAAATGTGAGCTCTGATTCTTCAGCCCCAGCGTGTTTTAGCTCATCCTTCCTCAGAATGCCCTGACTACATGCAAACCCCAGAAGTTTCCTGGCACTGCCATTTTAACACCTGACCAAGGAATACACGGTGCTTGTTTTAATGAAAAATCTGAGGCAACCTAGTGCACTGTACTTGCAACAAGCCAACCCTGGTAACTGTCCCCCGTGGGGGTGCTAAGCCATCACACACAAAGATGGCTAAACCAAGTCCAAGACCAAAAAAACCACCAAAAGATCAACGAGAGCAAGGCGTGCTCAAGGTTAAAAACTTAAAAACACGGGTATCTAAAAGAAAGTGGTATCTCCCACAACTTGAAAACTCTCTACTTTTACTGTGTCAAAGCAAAACAGTTTCACGTTTTATGTTGCTTTTCAATTTACCTCAAAACTGCCTCCAGCTTTTCAATTTCTCTTCATATTATTTTTATCCTTTCCAATATTATGCTGCTTCCTGTCTTCCTCTTCCTGCATTTTTCCTCATCAATTTTAAATAGCTTTCTTCATGAAAACGGCAGCAAAATGAAACTCCACTGTCTCGGGAGGGGGATGCCAGACTCTAAGTGGGCTCTGCCGCTGACTCAAGTCCGATCTGCATCAACACTTCAAATCTGTCTTGGTGTCACCCGAAGAGGGTGCTGTTAGCCTGGGACCTCCTTTGGGTGAGCCAAGAACACAATGAGGATTCACTAGAAGTTAGTTAAATTGAACTGCTCAAAAGCAAGGGCATTTCTCAGTGATTCACACATTTAGGGAAATTAATGCATACAAATTATTATTCAATGAATTAATATTTTGAAGGTAACTGGCACTGAATTCAGTTACTTTACCTGTGAGATCCTTTTCTCGAAATTGTACAATGGGTAGAACCATCGTGTCTGCCAACTGTTTAGCCAGCTCTGTATGGAGAACATTAAGCTGGAAGAAAGAGAAATCTATTGAAGGAAATTACATCCACTATCACTGACACTGTCTTATTTCACCCAGGAATCACTCTGCACACTTCTGAGTGGTGAAAGAGCTCAGTGACTTCTCCTTAGCAAATAAATGCCCTCATGCAGCAGAAAATGCCAGAGGCCTCGAGGTATCGGAAACTAAACACGAGCCCCGTTGGCTGTGCATGAAAAGGCTGTGGGTTCGATTCCCTGTCAGGGCACATGCCTGGATTGGGGGTTTGATCCCAGGTTGAGGTGTGTGTGGAGGTGGCCGACTGACGTCTCTTCTCCCCTCCACTCCCCCCCTAAATTCAACAAACATGTCCTCAGATGAGGAGTGGAAAAAGAAGAAGCAATGTGGGCTTCTAACTGAGCAGGCAAGTTTGCTAAAGGAGTCTCTGTGCTCACAGTTATTGTTTGTTTACCGGGTAAACTCGGGTTCAGCGTTGTCGGTCTAAGCCGCACCCGCCTGGGGCACGCCCACGCTCGCGCGGGCACGCAGTGCGTGCAGCTTACCCAGCGCTCAGCACAAGTCGTCACTGCCCAGGCCACTGTGAGCTCTCCCACTCTCCGAGGGCTGGAGTCACACTTCAAAGACAGGCCTGCTGGGAACCTGCTAACCCTCAAACCACAGCCAGCTGTGGGCCTGGAAATTACTCTCTGGAGAGAGAAAGCTCCCCACTGACACAACTCAGCCAGACTCCAAGCCTCTGCTCTTTAGAAAAGAATCTTTCTAAGAACAACAAGGCGACTGTATCCACAAGCGATTCTCCACATCCGATCATTCTAACAGCTCCTGGTTCCTTCTCCCCTCTACCTCAAGGCCTTACTAAGTCCTGCTGTTGTCAGCAGTCACAGGGAAATGAGAATGGTCCCCGTCAGCACTACCATCGGGATGACTTTTTGTAGAGCAGCTTCGCGTGCTTGACACCATTTAGTTCCCGCCTGTGAGTGAGGTGTTTTCTATCAGCCCCGTTTTACAGACAGGCAGGGAAGGCTCCCAATCCAGAGAGCACATACGTGGCACCACTGGGATTTTAATCCTGGACTACTGGGATCCAAAAGCCACACTCTTCCCCCTCCACGGTCTGAGTCATACGGTTTGTCTTCCATGCTCTCAAAGCTGCCAAAACTTCAAACGTTTGGCCGTCCAGACATCAGCCACCAACAGAGAGGAAGGGATTCTTCCCCTGCACCGCAGACTTTCCAAGATTACTGAGAATGTTCCAGGGCTCCTGCTGGGCGAACAGAGGGAATCACCCAGCAGGCCTCTTTTTGTGCAGGGAACATATGGCAAAGCTTCTTTCAGCAGTGACAGCAGTAACACATGTGTCCCCTTCTGCACAGCGATCTCCCCTTCAGGGGTGTGCCTGCAGAGCCTGCTTTGATGAGCTCACCTACGGTCAACCATTTGCCAGGCAAGGAGCTACAGGCTGAGCTCCCTGCCTTTCAATCAAGCCAAGGGAGGGCAGCTCCACTCAGCTGGGAATGCACGAAGACAGACAGTCACGCCAATAACCTAGCCATCGGGATAGAACGAGTTAATGATTTTTCCTCAATGACTTCAATAAGAAATGCACTGTTTTTTACTAACAATTGAATGAAAGTCCACAAGTGTACCTACTATGTGCCTGGCTCTGTGCTCAATGCTCTGATGTACATTATTTCATTTAACCTTTATAATATTCCGATTAAGCAGGCTTTCCCGCTACCGCCATTCATAGGTGAAGAAACCAAACCTCAGGAATGTTAAGTGGCTTTCCAATGATTATTCACTTCAAGAATGGCAATTTAGATACTCATTTTCTTCCTAATTTCTTCTTAAGGTTCAAAGGGGGCGTGTCATCAACTTTCTGCCTTGGGGCTTTCGAGAGGTAGGGGACCACCCTCTCTAAACGCAGTGCCTTCACCGAGCAGAGCGGACAGAGCGTGCACTGACTGCCTCTTGGCACTTCCGCAGCGTCACACGGAAGTCGGGGACAACACTGTCTTCCTTGTGCGGCTACTGTGAGGATAAAGCAGCGATGTGAACAGCAAACGCTCCCAGAGCAGAGCTGAGGGCCTGACACCCGCTTGGCAAATGGAATCTGTAACGATAACCACCTCCCGTCTCAGGTGCACTCCGAGGGAGTGATCTGGAAACCCTGCTTTTGGGGAGATTACCAAGGACAACTAACTCTGCATGCCCGCTACTCGGGGGATCCGGTTCCGAGGCATGCTATTGAATACAAACCGCACAAATCTGCACTTTTCATTGTTTTCTTTAACTTCTCAGTCACATTACTTATCTTAGGAATTTTTAACCTGGTTTAGGCCCAAGAAGAGAAAACCACCTCGAAAACTAGTCTTCCCGTGCCCGATGAGCTAACAGCAGCCACTCACAGCTGTTACACAGAAGAAGGCTCCCGGGGGGCCAGGACCCTGCTCGCACGCTCGCTCCTCCAGGGCTCTGTCCTTTGGAGATGATTCCCCCTCCACCAAACCAATCACCACTCCTGCCCGTGAAGATGCAGTTGTGAGTGAACATCTCACACTGGGAACCTCGGCTCCGGGGCTTTGACAACGAACCCCATTTCCTCAGCAACTCTCTTCTAGTTCAGAAAACACTTCAGGAGGGGCTGGCTGGCTGGCTGGCTTTGCTCCTCGCCCTGGTTATTTATTCACTGTTAATTAACACACAGTCTTCTCTTCATTTTCCAAAAGAAATCACGTTTTGCTCCTTTCTAATTGCATTATCCCTCCACTTTATCGCACGTTTTGAAGGAGGTCACAGTAGTGGGACAGGGGACGAAGCTCTGCACGAACCTACTTGTCTGTTACATCGCCCGCGCCCAGCACAGCCGCTGCTCAACCGCGGGTGGTCAGTCGTGTTTGCTGAACGAAGAACAAACTTTTGGACTCATTCATTGAATGAATGAAAATGCTGTCCGTGTAATTTTATATGAATATTAGTGTCTCATTTTATAAACTAAAGACAGTGTCTGCATCATGTAAATGGTTCAACAGTTAAGTGGCATCTGCATATTCCCTTTTTTGCTTATTCTTTATCGTGATTTCCTATGACGAGTTTGCAAACTCCTTGAGAGATGAGCAGTTTATACCTACCTAATTCTGCAGAGGCTTCTGCCCCACACTAGTAGCATCTGAGCTGTCTTTTTACAATTAGGATTTATGTACTCCATTCCTACAGCAATGGCTGTTTGTCACAAATCTTCCAAGTGTATTCCACAATACAGCTACAAGGGCAGTTGTATGAACCTTTTGGAGTGGGCTGAATCATGCCCCGGGCCCTCCACCCCCCACAAAAGAAATGTCCGCCCAGAACATGTAAATATTTGAGAAATGGTCTTTTCAGATGTAACAAAGGATCCTGAAATGGGATCATCCTAGACTATGCAGGTGGGGCTTAAATCCAACGACAAGTCTCTTTAAAAGAAGAGAGGACACAGACAGAGGAGAAAAAGCATGGGGGCGAGGCGGAGTTGGGGGAGAAGGCCCTGTGAAGTCAGGGGCGGAGACCAGAGTGACGCAATCACAAGCCACCAGAATAGGCCAGGAAGGGGCCCCCCTAGAGCGTTTGGAGGGAGCACAGCCCTGAGGACACCTTGATGTCACACTTCTGGTTTCCAGAACTGTGGGAGAATAAATTTCTACTGTTTTAAGCCACCTACTTATAATTTACTACAGCAGCCTGGAGAGACTAATACACCCTCCTCAGGAAACGAAATTCTTGGATACCTTTCTTTTGGTCTGTTGTTCATGTATGCCAAAGCCCTTCCCCTCAAACCAGGAAAAAATATGATAATATAAAGCCTCTTTTATGAAACAAGCCTTGTAACATCAATAAGTTGAGATAAAAATCTCAGATACTTAAGCAGATACCTAAAAATGGAAAGTAGGCCAAGTAAAAACTAAAAGAAAAGTTCAAAAACAGAATCAAAAAATTTTTTTTTACCACATTGCCATCTTACCTCATCCACCACTTTGGAAAAATAGTGAAGTGTAGAAATGACTTCCTCATCGCCTTTGCCAAGAGCAAAATTCTAAGACCAAAGAACAAAAGAGCCGGGTGTTAACCAAACGCCTGGGAATTCACCAGAGCACACACACTCTCACACCAGCCTCCTTCCTTCTCCCAAGGGCGCACCCTGCCAGAGCCTCGAACGGCAGAACCTGAGCTCTCCCCTTTCTCTGCCCCCACGATGCACACGACGGCCCCTCCCAAACCATCCCTCCGCTGGCCACTGCCCTCCCATCTAACTTTGCCTTTCCCCCCTGGGGTTGCTGGTGTCAGTTCACCCGCGGTCCCTCGGGGACCACGAGCCCTCCCTGTGGGGCCGCAGAGGACTTCCGGAGGCTAAGGAGAACACATCACGCAGACTCGGAGACGATCGCCAGTTAGAACTGACCAGGGGGAAGGAAAAGGCGAGAAGAAGAGAAAGCAATGGAAACGGGCTATGGGGAAAAAGAGAGGGAGGGAGGCCACGAGGGTGGGCACGGGGCCGGGTGGGAGGCCTCTGAAGAATGAACGCCTTCGGGGAGTTGCCTTCGAGGAGCGCCAGTGGAGGAAGTCCTGAGCACCGCCGCATGGGCCACGGAACTGTCACGTTACCTGTTTTTCGTACGCCAGGAGTTGCTTAGAAAGCTGCTGAGTGGCCAGGCACATTTCATTCTGCACGGAGAAGAGAAAAGCGAGTGAGACTTGTCCAGTGCATACGCAGTTGCCGAAAAATGGCACCTCAGAGAGTTCCTTAAAAATGTGTGTGTGTAAAATAATTATCTTGTTCATAAGTTACTTGGAAAAACAGAATCAAAGGTTAAATCTTGCCCCACCCCCCACGCCAGCTACAAACGACTGCGCCTTCTGGTTGTTGAGTCAGTGAACAGGTGTAGTGAACAAGAGTAACGTGGTGGACAAAGACACGGCCCGTCCTCCCGGGGCTTACGGGGGAAGCAGATATCAAGAGAACAGTTAGGAGCATAACGAGAACCCCGAAGGAAACACTGGGTGCGTTAGGGGGTTCTGAGAGGAAGGCCCAGGGGGTCTCTAAGGAAGAGATGTTTTAAGCAGCCCCTGAAGTAAGACTGAGAGCTAGCTCAGGGGACCGCTCCCCAGAGGCAGGGGCCCCCACGTGGGCAAAGCGCACAGCCTGCCTGCTGGAAGAGCTACAGAGCGGAGGGCAGCGGGAACGAGGGGTGCAGCGCATGGCGGTGGGACAAGGCTGCCAGGGCGGGCAGAGCGAGGGCACGCGGGACTCCGCGGCCCAGATTTAGGCTTTATTCTAAGTGCGGTGGCGGGGACCGAAGCAGCACTAGGACGTGGTCAGATTGCAGCAAACTGAGAGCGCTGGCTCGGCCATGATGGATGGTGCCACAGAAGCACAGCTGCAAAGCTTGGGGAGGCCCCTTCTGCGCCGGCTTCCACCGGCCCATGCTGTCCGTTTTCCTCTTCTCTTTCTCATCCCTCTAATCTCTGGCTGCACAGCAGTTTTCTACAACTAACCCCCGCCCGCCCCCATCAATGGAACCAGCCTAGAAAACGTGCCTGATGTTCCTAAAGCTCAGCAAAAGCTTCTCTTCAGATCCAGGGCTTATTCCCAACAGCAGAGGAGTGCCACCAGGTCCGGCCGGGAGCAGACGGGGGCGGGGGTGCTGGCCTGCCTTGGCCTTGGCCTTGGCCTTAGTCTCCACGTACTTTCTAACACTCCTGGGTTTGCTGTTCCTTTGGATAACGACTGAGCTACACCGGGGCTTGTTTTATTTTTCATGGTCCTCCTTTGCAAGACCCAGCAGAGCCTAATCCAACCCTTTTAGGACCCTCTTTGCAGACAGCTGGCTAAGCCTCTCCCTGGTTTCCTTCATCTGCCCCAAGGACAGGCATTAACAGATCCTGAAACGTGGCGCTCTCCTTTTTTCCCAAAATAAAGCCAGGCGAGTACAATAAACACCCCTGGCTCTGGCACCCTAGTGGGTGCCGCCCCCTTCCAAACTAGCCAGAGCTGGGGGCCAAGAGGAAGGCAGCGGGCGAGTCCGCCAGCACTGCGTCAGGCATCTAGACAGGGATGCGCCACAGTCCCCAGCACGCAGCAGGCACCCGGCAAATGCTGGATGAACAAATGAACGAACAAACAAGGTCAGAAGAGTCATCCAAATTCCAAGTTTAACACAATACCCTCAATTGTGGTGTGAGGAGGAAGATACTGCCTAATCCTACAAGGAAGCATCGCAAATGGCAGGGGGCGAGGGGGGAATAAAATACGACAACCGGACACAGATAAAGCAACAGCAGGACACAGCCCGCCGCCACCTTCAGCAGTGTTGTTCTGAAGATCACAGTGCGTGGGGACCAGGGTCTCAGCCCACTCACGGGGCGGATTCGCAGCTGCATCAGCAGCTCCCTCACTCCTCTGAGCCATTAGCACTGGGTTTAAGACGGATCTGTTCAAGCTACCTGGGCATCCGCCTGGGGCCTCGCCACGCACACGATGCTTCACTGACCCACAGAATCATCACCCCGACAACAGTGGCGAACAGTACAGGGCACTTAATTCCTGCCAGACACCACCCTGAGTGCATCCCAGCATCATCTCATTTAATTCTGACATCCCTGTAAGGCAGGCTCTAATTATTAACTCAGTTTCACAGATGAAAAAACTGAGGCACAGAGAGGTTAAGCCATTTGCCCAAGGTCACACAGCTAGTCAGCAGCTGGGCTGGGATGTGAATCCAAGTCTGTCCGACTCTACAACCCACAAGGTTAAACACTACTTTCTAAGATCCCAAGTCCCGCTGAGAGGCAGTTGAGGAGGTCTCTGCTGTAGATGAGACTCGACAAACTTCCTATGAAGGGACAGTCGTTGCTCCCAGCTTGTGAGGTGGATGGTCTCCGTCACAGCTGCTCAACCCTGCTGCTGCAGCATGGAAGCGGCATAAACAGCCCCCAAGAAACGAGTGCAACCTCATTCCAATAAAGCTTTATTTACAAAAACGAGAGGCCAGCCCAAGGGCAGGTTATCGCGGACCCTGCTTTAGACAGTAAATGTCTCAGAAGCGCACTCTTCTGCCACAGCGCCCTCAGGAGGCGCTCCATTAAGCCACACAGTTTCAGATCCAGGAAACGTCTTCTGCTCTTCTAGTTCTTTTGTCTTTTTAGCTTTGTCTAAGTCTAAAACGTTACCCCCCCCCCCCACATCCGCAGCCTTTAGAGACCGGTCAGTAGATAGGATGACCACCCTCTCTGCCTTCGGAACAAGACAGGGCCCCAGGCTACTGGCAGTCTTCTCCTCTCGGGAGCTTCCTGGCAAGTGCTCCACAGGTTGTGGAAAACGTCACGGAGCTGCCAGCACCACACCGCGCCTGGGCGAGGAGACCGCAGGCGAGCGCCACTCACACGACCCCCGGAGCGGCGCGCAGCACACAGCAGCTGCTTTCCCGACGCCCGTGTGCGGTGGGCCCTGCCTCATCTCTCCTGGAAACGCCGGACGGAAAGCTGTGTGTTTTCACACGTGTGTGATTTCAGGCAGCAAGGTGCTGTTCTACCAGCACGATCTCACTGGGAACAAGCCAGAAGTCAGAAATGGCCCGTCACCCGTCCTGGAAAGAAACGCACCTTTCCTGTACAGACCCCCTTGGAAGGCGAGTCTCTGACCTGGGCCGGCTGTCATCTGACGCAACCTCCTGGACTGCCGTGGACAAAGGTTTTAGGAACTGCTTTACCCACACTAGCTAATTAGTCCACGCCCTGTTGGGTGAGTCCGCACAATTATCTCTGCAACAGGACCTGCCAAGCTGGAGTCCGAGTTAAAGAGTAAACATGAGTAATCGCAACAATGAAGACAGCTGCTAACATTTATTGAGCCCTCCTAGCTCAATAAATTGCTGTTAAGTGTTTTTCATGTACTGCCACATTTAATCCTTGCAGCGCACCTATGAGGTAGGGACCATCGGAAAGGATGATGACTTCCTAAAATCACACGACTTGTAACTGGCAAGGCAAAGACTCACTTCAGATCTGGCGGACTCGAAAGCTGAAGCTCGAGTTCCTAACACTCCACTACTCCAACCCAAAGCCCCGAAGTGTATCTAGTTAGTGCTCGGTGGGCAGGCCCCATCGGGCCAACGATGGGGACGTAACTCCCACACTTTTCTAGCTGTGGTCCAGCCAAAGAGGTGGCCCACCACTTAGATTCACCACGGGCTCCCGTGACCGCTTCCGGACACTGGAGAAGAACTCTCTGGTTACCGTCTACACTACTTGATGCCTCACAAGAACCCTTTCCAAAGACGATGCAACGGAGGGCTTACTGACAGGTGTTCCCGTGTCGGGCAGGGCTTTCCACGGCTGCCGCCAAGGCAGGAACACCTGTGGTTAGCAAACCTGAAAGGGGAACCGAGATTTCGGCAAAGGGATGTTTTATCTTAAGGTGGCCCAGAGTGCTTCCTAACTCAAATGTCGCCCGAGACCCCTGTGGATGGCACCGTCCGTGGTACGCGTGAATGGAGGGGCAGGGGAAACCCACTGGAGTCCAAGTCTCGACGTGGGCATTTGCTTTGATCTGTACCAAGTATTTGACCAGAAATGCTTCCTGGAGCCCAGTGGCTGACAGTCCCATCTACCAGCGCTCACCACAGAGCTGGGTCATGGGTGACTCTAGCTCAGGAGCCCTGAGGTGGGAGGCACATGGCAGGGTGGGGGGTGAGCGGGGGAAGGAGCGCAGCAGGAATGGAGACAGAGGGCTGAGTCTGGGGGCAGCTGTGATTTCCCGAGGCAACCCTGAGACACTTGGGCAGATGAAGGACGAGATCAGATGGGCACTGAGAGCAGTCATGAGTGGCTCTGGCAGAAAAGAAACACTGAAAGGGGATGATGGCATGAGGGTCAGGAGACCAGCTGAAGAAGTCAAGCGAGAGATGGACGCAGGTCTGAGCCCGGACCACAAAGCGGAGAACGCAGCAGAGATCTGCAGCGTATTCCTGCGTCTTAAACAACAGCGTGCTTTAAGTGAGGAAGGGGGAGGAGCCTAAGAAAACGGCTCTAGTCCGGATGACAGATGGAGGATAATGCCCCTAGCTAAGGACCCAAGGAGGGGACAGGTTTGGGAGTGACAATAAACTGTACGGTGGGGCCAGGCATGGTGCTGGGCATCGGAGACAAAGAGAAGCTGCTCTCTGAGAGCTCTCAGTCCACAGAGGGACAAGGAAACCCTGCTCCCTGCACCTGAAGTGCACTGGCCGACGAGTGCACAGGGCGCCCGGCCCACAGGTGCATTCTGGCCAGGAAGGGAGAAGAGGCAGAAAGCAAAGGTGTCAGACACATCCTGGACTTCAGGTTAGTCTTAAGAGCCAGAAGACCATTTGCCAGGGCAGGGCTGATGGGGCTGCCTGGCAGCAGGAATGGCATAGCAAAGTCTTGAGATGTGTAGAGGGACCGACACATTCTAGAACAGCCAAAAGCGAGACTGATACTCCGTGTACGAAGATCTTTAAGCGCCTTACTGAGTTGAACCTCTGCTGAGGTTACAGGGAGTCACCAAAGCATCTGAAGACAGAGAGGGAAGGGAGGTCTGGATGTGATCAACTCAGCTGTAGGGTGGAGGAGGGACCGAAGGGGAAGATAACTCCTGAAGACAGGAAGACTGTTTGGGTCAGTGCTGCAGCAATAGCCCAGGTGAGAATACGTAGACACTTGCATCTGTACGGACACTATGGAGGTTCTTAACGCATTTAGCTCACAGCTTGACACGCAGCGGATCTTTCTAAGTGACCTGTCTCTGCTTGGTTCACGCCTGAGAGACGTGTACAGCTGCCGTCTTCCAAACGACCCATGACCAGGCACTCCGCGCCCACCCTGTGCAAAGGCACGTCTGACAGCGAAGAAAGGACCACGCGTGACCCCAGGGACTGCTTTAAAATGCTGAAGGCGGCTTACGGACTGCAGCTTCATTCTAGCACTTATGCCAAATAAGAGGTAAAATCTCCCCACAGTCAGCAAAACTGCTCACATAACTTTCTTCTAGTTTTTCTTGCCCTTCCCCTTTCTAAAACTGAGGTATGAAGGGCATCTGCTATCTCAGAATATGGAAATTTACTATGAGGTCTGATTAAAACAGCTTTTATGAACATTTATCATTTATAAGCAGCATATACCTGGTTTTTAAAATATAATAAAAACCTACATCTTGCTAAATACTTCTGTTTTCAAAAACAAAATTATAAAACTATATGAATCTAATTCAATAGATCTAGGTATAAACTCTATTAAGAAATAATGTTTCTCTAAGTTATATTTAAGAAAATATAACAAAGTAAATGGCAGAATGAAAACACTGAGAAACAGAAATATATATATATGCCGATCAAAGAGAAGTCAGAAAAGTTTTCTTTTTTAAATTCACAACAAAACAAAACACCTAAATCTTCAAATAAACCTGAGAAACCCACCGGCCCTGACCCAGCTGATCTGAATGCCACTGACCACTGCCTGAAGCTGTCGCCGAGTCTGGTGGCACTGACCAGATGTCCCTGCTAGCCTCTGCTGCAGGAAATGCCGAGGCAGGAGGAAGGATTTCTGGCCGGAGGAGAGCCCATGTGATGATCATCTGGTGTGAATTAGAAGCCAGTTACAGCCTCTTGAAATGCAAGACCCACTTAATTTTGGCAAAACTTAGTTTTCTGGCTCGAAAGACAAAACGCATAAGAAAGTGCTTGAACATCAAGTAAACGATTCTGACAGATAAGGAGAGGTAGACGAGAGACTCTTGGGAGTAGCAGAGACACAGTCCCTTAAGTCTTGGTGCCCTGACACAATACTTTAAACAGAAAAACAAATCACGTAATGACCGTACTTAAATAGCAAGCAAATTCAGGTATAAGTGCAGTCAAAATATTTTACTTTCTTAAATTTTGAATATTTAGGGGAAAATATGAAACAGACAATATAAATAAACAGGGCTTAAAAAATTGACAAAGTATGTCCCCAGTTTCTGAATGTCTTACCAACAAATACGCAAAATTGCAAATGAATGCAATTCACTTGGTCATTAAAATTAGTTCCAATTAATCAGCAACACTTACAATACAGTATAGTCTGCAATTCTGTATCTGTGGCCTGACCTCTGGCTATGAACTTTCAACAAGACCTCTTTCCCCACCTTTGATGACCCACGGACATCTCAAAACCAGCCTTTCAACAGAATTATGCTGACGGCCCGGCCAATACACACACATCCTTCTCCTCTTCCTGTGTTCTCCCAACTGTCCACAGCTGATGTTCAGGCTGTCTTCCTTTCCCACCCAGATCCCTCCATATCCAACTAGTCACTGACCCACCTCCTAAACTCACCCACTTCTTTCCATCTCTACTGCCGCCTGCCCAGTGCAGCTGCCGTCCCCATGCTTCGTAGTCACGGGTCTGGACTCTGCCTTCGGGCTGACTTGCTCTGCCATGTATTAATGGGGCGAACTTGGACAAGGCACTCATCATCGGAATCCTTAAGTCTCCTGACCTATATAAAATGAGGGTAATAACAAAACCCACCCCTCCGAGTTGTTGGGGAATTTAAATGAATTGATCCATGGAGGAGCCCCTGAGACCGTGCCTGGAAGCTCCTCGGTGTTCAATACACCTCGCCCATCACAGCCATCTCCCTGTCAGGTGCCCAACACAACTCTTCTGGGTCAGCGGACGTTCTCTCCCAGCACTGCCAACGCTCTGAGGGGACTGTTCTGTCTGCCTCTCCACCCACCTGCAAGCCCCCTAACGGCAAGGGTTGAGCCTTCTTCCCATTCATGCCATGAATAAATGACTACTAAAACGATGAGAATAAGTAATTCTATGTGAGTATCAAGACCTAAACAATAATGACTATAATGAGTATTAACACATGTTGTTATTAAATACAGAGTGTGCTGCTTCCTTAGAGATCATCAATGACAAAAAGAAACATTAACACGTGCAGGTTTAATTCAGCAAAAAAGCAATAATCGAAAGACTCAGCTGCCACAGCATTCTGATGTGTAAAACACTGAACTTTATTTTCAAGAAATTCTCCAGTCTTCCCTTGGAAAGTAACATACATGAGCACTTCTTGATCTTACAAAGATTCGCTTTTGCTACTCAGCAATTTATTTTCCATGGTGTTGCAAGCCAGAGATATTTGTTCCTCAAAACAAAGAAGCCGCCCAATAGTTTCAGAACTGTGACTCAAGTCTTTTCAGAGGAAGCGCTCGAACAAACATCCCCGCCGCCCGCACGGGCATCTAAGACCCCCGCCTGTGAGAGAGACAAAGCGCATGTGTCGGGGACTGAACCCGCTCCTGCACAACGAGCAAGGGCAGGCTCAGGTGCTTCCTTCCCTCTGCGGCTGAGCTGTTTCAAAAATTAAAGCAATGATGTGGTCCCTCTCTACCGGTGCTACCAGTTACAGGGACACTGTTCTTCAGCAATGACAACAGACTGTCCTCGTTTTGGGAGGTGAACCAAAGTGAGAACAACAATTCTGATTTTATTTCAAAATTGTAAATGGTGTTGTTCTGACTCAAATTTCTCAACCTCCTGAGAGAAGTTCCAGATGAGGGCAGAGGGCCCGTCCTCTGCCCCTCTCCAGGTGAGGGGACAGCGGGTACCTGGGCTCCGTAGACGCGCTGCATGGCCTGGAGCAGCTGGTTGGTGTAGTCCGTGAGGGTGCCAGCATCCTCCTCAAATACACTCAGTAAAGAGCGCGTCTGCATGGAAAGAAGAGAAGAGGTCAGTTCTGTTTCTAAGTGGAGAAGTTTCAAAGGAGGTAGAACACACACACACACACACACACACACACACACACACACACACGGGGGAGAAGGTGCCTGTTCTCCGGCTTTATTCTTTTTACTGGCACGAGTACGAGTTGATTCCTACAGCTTTAATTTAGGACTCCTTTTCCAATCCTTCAGACGGCAGCACAGGGACAAACAATACACTCTTGAGTATTGGGGCCAGAAAGGAAAGCCAGTTTTCAAGAGGTGAAGACTCAGGGCTATTATCTGTCTCAACGTCAGCCTCTGCCTAAGCACCAGTTAGGTCCATCCGATAACGCACAGAGTTAAAAGGGCAGCCTCTCCCTTCCAGCCCATAAACCCAGCCCCACGCCTGCCCTGCCTGAGCAGCTGGGGCGT
This sequence comes from Glossophaga mutica, assembly GCA_039655065.1. Classification (NCBI taxonomy): domain Eukaryota; kingdom Metazoa; phylum Chordata; class Mammalia; order Chiroptera; family Phyllostomidae; genus Glossophaga; species Glossophaga mutica. The sequence continues at coordinate 13,230,357 of CM077304.1, read as the reverse complement.
GGCGCCCAGCGCTGCATCATCCCAGCGGCCAACCAACCATCTGTCTGGGTCTGCCATCGGGGACATCTGCAGGAGTGTGTCCTTCTTTCCTCTTACAGCACTACAGGCAGTTTCCTCGTCTTTCACCTTATATTATCCAACCGATGTTCAAACTCACGGCCAGGGAATTTTGTGTGCCCTGGGTCCCCCAGTGGGAGGCCCACAAAACTCAAAGAGCAGCTCAGCAAGAATTCAGTTCGGTTTCTTCAGCAAGACGACTGCGCAGCGCTCCAAGAGGGGTGGCAATGCCACCAGGTGAAAGGCGTCTCCTGTGTGACACGCGGTGAGCACTAGGCAAACACTCACGCACTGGGTGGTGGCTGAAGAAGCAGCCAGGCATCACGGAAGGGGCCACACCTACTCAAGGGACTTTTGTGAGTGTGCCCAGCACAGTGGGAACTTAAAATACTAAGTCAGTTTCTTATTAATAATAAGATCTGTATTTCGGAAATAGGTCTAAAACGGAAATAAGTTACAGAAATGCCTTTATGAGGTGGTATCAAGACACTTTACAAAGAACAATCCATTAAAGCTTATTATTTCTTTTTCTAACCTATCTCAGGTTAGAGAGCAGTAGCTGACATCACAGCGGCAGTAGCTGACATCACAGCGCCTCATTCAACTGGAGCAGGAACCTAGGCGTTGGGATCAGCTGTTCCACCCGCTTTTGTTCCACAAATTCCAGGGCACTTCACAGCAGGGCAGGCTCACCTTGACTTTGCCCAGGGTAATCTTTAAGACTAAAAACTACGTGCTCTGAGACCACTGTACTCTGCTCGGTACCAGTCCTTATCTACAGAAGGACGAGAGCACCATGAGTAAGGAAAATGTAAGAGGTTTTTAAAAAGCTCTCAGTGAGAGCAAAACGTCACAGGGCGCACAGAGCATGTAATTTGTGCGTCAGAATGGAGTTCTTCAAACTTTTACAATTAAAATCCACGAGACATAGTTTACCCAACAAGACCATTCGGATGCGTGTGCAATGATTTTTTTCCCTATTCTATTCTGTTCTATCTATAAACAAAAATCACAGCTGTGACCTGCTGGATCTACTAATCCATTAATGGATGTCAACCCATTAATAGATGTAAAACACTGGTTTAGAATTCTTCACTACATCTCTTTAAAATATACTTTTTATTTGGGGGAAAAAAAAAAGATTGTCACAAGACATTCCCAGAACCTGCCCTGGGCTGTCCGTCACGCCCCACTTGTTCATTCGTGCACACGCTGCATCTCCGCCTGTGCCCAACACCCCATGAAACACTGTGCCGGGGACGGCGACGCACAGGTGACGAGAACCAGCTCTGTGTTCCCCAGGGGCTGACAGTCTGCGGGCACCTCTCGACAAAGAATCCGGGATCACCCGGGGACCCTGTCAGTCCTGGACCCAAATCTGCAGCGCTGGTGAGGTAATGAATGTACATGAGGTACCTGACATATAGTGACAGCAAACGATACTGATTATACAGAAGACAGGGAACTTCACTGATATATTCTGGACGGTAAGGGCGGTATGGTTTCACTTTAGCACTACGGCAACACTGCCATCTGCGCAGCTGTCCGTGAACGTCGCCTAGCGGTAGAGGACTTCTCCTGCCCACCCACGGTGCCAGTGCCGGAGGAGCCCACCAGTGTTAGGATTCTGTTACCTTTCTTTGCTACAACTAACATGTCTGGGAGAGCAGGCAGGAAAGAGAGGACACAAGTGGATTGAGGATATTTAATTTTTTTGCTACTACTGATATCCATTTAGTTGAGTCCTATTTGTGGTTTTTAATACTCTTAGGAATAAAACAGAATGGAAAATGAGATGAAAAGAGAGGACTTGTGTAAACGTGCTCCACAAAGAGAACAGAAAGAAAGCTAACGCTACCATTTCCTCTGCACCTATGTGTCAGGCACTGTGCCGAGCACCCAATATTTGTTACTTCATTTAATACTTCCAACAACTTTAGGAGGCAGACACCATGGTTACATGAGCCCTATTTTATAGATAATGAAACTGAAGTTCTTCCAGGCCAGGAAACTTGTTGGACCTCCCACAGCTGGGAAGCAGCTGGGCCGGATGCGACCCCCGTCTGCTGGCCACATGGGCCGTGATTCCCCCGCTGCAGGAAGCTGCATCTGCCCCCAGCAGGGTGAATTCTACCAGCGGACATGCGAGTGCGGCCCACCGTCCTGCCTGGAGGCAGGACAAAGGCCGCCTGGAGCTGCTGCTCTTCGGTCATCTAGTGCCATGCTCTCACCTACGGTAACTGCCGAAGAACCAGAATGCAAGTGTTTTTTTTTTCCTTATTCATACTTTGGACATATTTACCACGACACCCATTAAAACTGACAGGAAAACGCCAATCTTCCCTTTTTAATTTAACTAGGTCATGATCTCCCCTGGCAAAAAATATCCCTAGCTATCTCAGACACGGTTTTGATTTTGAGGCAGGATAGTAAAAAGCCAGGAAAATTCCCTGGCAAGTGGAATGGGGAAATTGAGGCAGGTGGCTGATTCGAACAGGCCCCATCCATCACCCTGACTCATCTGCCTCCCTCTCTCTTGCATGACCACTACCTCAATCATTCAGCCCTCAGGACAATGAGGTTTTGATCGGCAGCAAATAGTCTTAGGAACAAAAAGCCTTGGGTCTGCTGACCATGCAGAGAGTTTTGGTCAAACTGGAGATAACACCTAGGCCTCACTGGTGTTTCAGCTCCAGACCCAGAAGAGCGGCAAAACCAGACTAAGCAACACCATGGCTGATGTCAGACCGGCTGCAATGACCAATGAGCCCCCATCCCAGCGCTGACAACCCTGAAAGGACAGACCTGGAAAGCTGATGAGTGGTCTACTGAGATCCTCCCCTGAGACCTCCCCTAAAAGTCCCACTTTTATAAAACACTTAAAGCAAAGGACCCAGTGCCTGCTCACTCCTGCACCCCCCTCCCCCCACCCCACTTCTTTCCTCAGGCACATCTCTTTGCTTCTCTTCTCCTAAGCTCCAAGGGCCCTTCTTTTGCCTCTGTAACTTGTTTCCTGAGTCAACGCAGCCCAGTTGGCTCCCTTCTTTCTGCCTCTGTGACTTTCTTCCTAAAAGGCTACATAAACTGCTTGCACTTGAGTTCTTGGCTCTGAATTTTCCTTGCTGAACTCAAGAACCAGGGTCCAATATCGCCATTAGCGATATCACTTATCAGCTCCACATCTGCTTAAACTCGCATCTGGAACAACAGGAACGTTCTCAGACTTAAGGAAGGAATGAGACCAACGACAAGGCAAAGGTACCCCAGTTCAAAATTTCTACAAGACAGTCAGAAAGCCATTGGCGCACATCGCTTGTGAAGACAGCAACGGCCGTCATTCATGGAGGCCCGGTGACATGGAGGCGTGAAGACACCTCACACCTGCTGCTTATTATTCTTCAGGAGAATTCACCCAGTGCCTAGTTTTAGTCTCATTTTAGAGATGTCAAAACACAAGCTAAGAGAGGCTGAGTAACTCACTTAAGGTACCAGTGGCAGAAGCGGATATGAGTTTCATTCTTTTCCCACTACCCTCCACCCTCAGGAGGATGCCTGGCTGGAAACACAAAACCAAACACCCTATGGATACGGCCTCAGCTCCAGGCCAGCCCTCTGTCTTAAAGAACAAAATAGTCTTAGACATTTTTTTACTCAAGAACAGCCATCTAATTATACAATGGTACAATTTTAATGGCTCCGGTTGTAAAATATATATATGTAAACTACACGTCAGTATTTTACAATGTAAAAGCAATTAAAGTCCTTAGACCTATAATTTGGCAGAGGGACAGGAATGTCTCTGTAGAACCGAGTCTACTGAAAGAAAAAAAAATGTACTGTAAACCAAGAGAACGGCAGGTAAAATCTTCTCCACAACGAAGACACGACCACCAGGCTGTGTTTGGAGGCAGCTCGCCTGACTCAGGACAGGTCTGCTTTAGTCCCTGACTCAGGACAGGTCTGGTTTAGTCCCTGACTCAGGACAGGTCTGCTTTAGTCCGAGAGGGCTACTCCCGGCTTGACTACTCACTGCACAACCTCAGAACTAAGGCTTCTCTCTCTCTCTGCGCTTCATTATGCCAACTGCAAAGGAAACAGACAAAAAATCACAACCAAACAGCGAGCCACAGCGCTTTTGTCTCCACTTCTCTCAAAAGCAGACTATCCGCCCAAAAGAGAGTAAGTGAAGGAGGACGAGCGGCAGCGGCTCGAAGCTGCACCTGTGTCCCTATCACGGCAGTGCCCGCGCTGTACTGGATCTGCGGCTTTCCTCTCTGTCCCCGGGAACAGACTGTGAGCCGGTGGAGGGCAACCACTCTTATCTCATCTGCCACTACTTCCCAGCACTGGCGGCGCCTGGTGAGAAGCACAGGCTCCCTCGCAAGCAGCAATGGAGACGCATATGTCAGTCCCTAAAACTCTACCTCTCACAGAGCAGAGGTAATAATCTGGGTACACACGTAGACCAGTTGGACAAGACACCATGCAGTACTAAAAAGGAGGCGACGAACAGATGTGTGTAAAGTCAGGCAACTGCTATTCAGCCCTTCCTGGGTCACCAAGTTCAAATACAAAAGCTTTTGTGTTCATTTAGTGAAACCTATGCAACCAGGTTACTGGAGCAACCCTCATCACTACCCCACACAAAACTAGGGGAAACAAACAACAGGTATTGCTTAGGATCTTTTCCTTCTAGTGATATATCATTTTTAGGTCACCAATGCTAGACAAGCCAGGCGTTAGGTAGCTGGGCTAGCTTGAAGACTGTCCGGGGTTCCAATCCTGACTCTGCCACTGGATGGTGCATAATCTTGGGCAAGTTATTTAACTTCTCTGCTCCCAGGTAATTTTAACAGAGCACCTACCTCAAAAGAGTGCTGGGAGGACCGAGTGAGTTCATGTAAGTAAAGCATTTAGAACAGTGCGGGGCACATAAAATGCATGTGGGATGCAGGCGTTTGCTATTGTTTTTGTACTTTACTCATAAAATGGACAAGCTGGATTAGATGCCTCCCAGTTCCAAGTTTGTGAGTCTCCTTAACAGTAAAGCGGCACCAGGCACATGACCACACAAGAGTATTAAATAAATATGCTCTGATGATTATCGAAGACCTTCTTGAAAGTTAGCATCCATTCAACAACCTTACCAAGAAACCTAGTAGGGTGACACCCAAGTTGCAAAAGCAATGACAAACCACCTACATTAAGAGGAACACTTTAAGAATGACAATGCATCTAAACCTCCTCTTCCACATAGAAGCTCAGAGATACAAACCATGCCGATAATGATAAAATTTTAAGCTTCTCAAGCCCCTTAAAGATCACCTGCTCCATGTCCCTCCTGCAGATGAGAATACTGAGCCAGGATGAGGATACATGACTTGCTCAAATCACATGGTAAGTCAGGGTGAGAGCCAGCATTAGGACCCAGGTCTCCTGACTTGTTTGCCAGCGCTCTTTCTACTTCCTCGGAGCGAATCCAGTAAACCACTCAGAAACAGAGCCAGAAATTCAGGTGACTTATCGGTGAGGGCTACATGGAGAATCAGCGCAACCTCTCCAACCTCGCTCCACCACCACGTTCAGTTAGGAAAGCAATGAGCTTCGCACCTCAGTTTCTACAACTTCAAAGCAAGCGGAAATCCTCGTTCAAAGTGTTGTTAGAAATTCTACGTGACTATCTTCGATCCCACACAATATGCATGAGAATGGACGAAATAACTTCTACCAAGGGCTCCGGTACATAACATGCCAAACGTCTAGAGACTTCAGAGGACTTTAAAAGTCAATCAGACCAGCAGATACCAATTACAAAAAACAAACGAGCAAAACCAAACCAAAATCACTGCTCACTTACAATTCATTACAAAGAAATGGGCACAAGGCAACTACACCCACAGCCCCTCGGATTACTTATTCCAAACTGGAAGATGCAGTGTGGCTGTAGCTAAGTGCAAAGGATCATCCAAGGACTGCAATCCACTAAGAAAATGGAAAGGAACCAAAAAGAGAAGAGAAACTGTGAACGAAAAAGAGGTTAATCTTCTTATTATCCAAGGGCTGAGACACCAGGGAATAGAGAGACTGATTTAAACGTCCCAGGGATGCAGAACCAGGAAAGTAGATATGAAGCAGGGGAAATGTTAATGGAGAACGAAAGTTCCCTGGGGAAAGGAGCACTGAATTATGAACTAATGTCATTCTGCACTCATGTGCTACAGGTACACATCAGCTTTCACCTGCAAAGCTCAAAGGACTCTCTTTTCGAGGGCGCTAACGAAGCTCTGCGCGACAAATGGGGCTGGTATTATTCATCTCTTCGCAAATGAGAAACCAGTGCCAACGGGAGGCCTGGTACCGCCGGGAGAAAGATCTGGACTGTGCCGCCCATTCTGGCCCTCGGTCCACCAGGTCCCATGACATTGGTAACAGCAGTACTAATAATAATAAAGGTGACTCCTTTCTTACGTACAGTGTATCAGGCATTGTCTGTAACAACTTTACAAGCATTCGCTTATTTCATTCTGACACCTCTGAAGAGGCAGATATGATTACTATCCCTATTTCACAGATGACAAAACTGAGGCAGCGAAAGGTTAAGTTCTTTGCCCGCGGCACGCAGCTAGTAAGTGGTGGAGCCCGAGCATAGGCCCGGCAGCCTCAGTTTCAGCCTACTTTGAAAAGGGGTCAGGACACAAAGGCTCCGGCCACAGGGGGCTTGCCCGGCTTCTCCAGCTCTGCCAGAGGAACGCCCGCTCCCGGGGCATCCCGGGCTCGGGACGCGGGGCCAGGCCAGCCCCCTCCTCGTCCCGGAGGGGACCCCGAGCACTCCCTGCATCTACCCCCGGGCGGGCTGGAGGGGCCTCCTCGGCCTCAGCCCTCGAGCCCGTGGGATCGGAGCGGCGGGAGGTACCTGCGGGCTGTCCTGCAACGCTTCCTCCAGCAGCAGCTTGTCCACGGCGGGCATGGTGCCGCGCGGCTGGGCCGAGGGCCGGATGCACGGACGGAGGGCAGCACGCGCGGCCGCCGAGGTTGCTCCCGGCTCAGGACACCAGGCGGACGCTCCGTGCCCGCGACCGCCCCGCGCGCGCCCACGCCTGGCCAGCGGCCGCCAGCTCCTCCTCCCGCCCGCAAGCCCAGCCCTCGGCGGAGCCCGATCAACAGGAAGTGTGGCGAGCGCCCGGCCCGGCACCGGAAGTGTGGCGGCCGCTTCCGCCGCGCGCGCCCGCCTGGTGGGAAGCCGCAGACCCTGCGGGACCCCGGCGGCTGCGTGAACGCCTAGGGTGTTAACATCCGCGGTTACGGGGGCGGTACTTGTGCCAGGCGTCGCCTTTAAAGCCCGAGAAAGGGAACTCGAGGGCGGAAAGGTAAGGTTTTATCAGCTTGTGGCTAACCAGAGCCCTTTTGAATCCGAGGAGCTAGGCGCGAACAGATTTTGCTGTCCTGACTCCTGCCACTTGTTTTTTAGGGAAGGAGAACTCGACATTTCTACGCCACTTTTTCTAGACAAATCTCAGTGCTCCAGAAATAACTGTGAGAACAGAGAGGTCCTCTAGTTTTAAGAAAAACCGGGTCACTAAATCATCTGCGATACTCATTCTGGAAACCACAGCAATTTGATTTGAGCAATATGATGAGGTCTCGTCCTCATGGTTTATGTTGTGTCATTTTGGAAAAGTTCATAATCAAGTTATTAGAATTGGAACGTTTAGGTATTCCAGTTTAGTCTTCCTGTGTATAAATAATTTTTTTAAAAGGGGCCCAGAGAGTGAAGTGACTTGGTCCAACAGTTAAGGAAAGCTAGAGGGAGAAGAGAAGGAAGGGGGAGGTGGAGCCACGAGGGAAGACTGGCCAGTGGAACTTGACATTTTTTAATACCAAAGGCAAGGGTTTCAGAGTTCCTTCTTTAGCCATCAGTAGGATTTGTCCAACAGGACACACGTCACCAACATCGACAAGCAGCATACGATGAAATTGCACAAATTCTATATTCTGCAGAGACGCCTTAGGTATATTAAGGTACAATCTGATTCGCAAACACCTTTGGCAGTCCGATTACGCGCTGCCTGGCCCCCTGAAAACTCCAAGACCGTGATGTCCAGCGAGCTCTAGCCAGAGCCAACCTTTCCCCGGCCATTGTATGGCCTCCAAGAGGAAGTCATCCAGCATCCTTGCCCCCCCCCCCCAATTCTTCCTGCTTGTGTAGATTAATGCTCACATCACGTATCTTCCCTTTCCTGTGTTTTCTGACAAGTACCATTCAGGTAATTTCACCTCATGCACTCTCCCAACTCTCTCCGGACGGAAACCCTCTTCCACAACGTCAAACTCAAACCTCTTCCTTCCCCGTCCCTGGCCCCGGAGATCACTCCGTCCTCTGAACCGCGGCTATCACCCCGATGGGCGCCCCACAAGTCTTAACCCCACAGCACTTTTTCAGTGTGCAGGTCTTACTCCTGGAAATAGTAAGCCTCTGAGGAGCACAGGGCGTCACATTCCTTTATTTTGAATATGGAGACACATGGTAGCAAACACATGAGTGCTGTTTGTGGCATGCTCATCTATTCCAGCTCTTCCAATTACTTAAGAGTTTTCCCCAAACTCCCATCTTGCTTTGCTCCTACCCTTCCATCCAGTTAGAGACACAACAGTTATTAATCACCGACCAGTGAGCCTGCAGATGGTAAGAATAGTGTGATTGTCTCACACACACACAAATGGTATGATTGTACCAAGGGAAAGAAATACAGACATTTTAATTTGAAAATAGATATAAAAAGGACAATCTGGAACCCTGGAAAGGTCTCAAAAGTCCCCTTGGGAATCACATTTTTCATCTCCTAATTAAAGTTACTTTTCCTCAAACACCAGCATCCAAAACTGTTTAATTGGTGTTTTTACACAATGCCATTACTTTTTTTTTTTTTTACATTTTGTTGCTACATTAGGGGCTAAACAGCCTTAGTGAGATTTCTGGACACTTAAATATCACTTATAACATTGTTTCTATGGGCAAATGCATCCCAAATTCAAAACAACTGAGTTACAAAAACCAACTCTGGGACTACAACACATTGGTAAATGGTTCATTAATTCCATTCATTCATTCTTCCAACCATTCACTCATAAGTATGAACTGCTCAATGTTAAGTCCCCTGCTTATTTTACTGCCTTTAGGATGACTCATTCAAATCCTGAAGCCAATTATCCTCCTCTTCAACAAATACTCTGTGAAAAACTGTAAAAGGAATTTTATATAAGCATGTTTTTTTTTTAAGTTTTATTAAAAAATATCTGTCCCTATTAAGCTATTATGGGGATGGTTTCAAACATTCCCCCAACTGCATCTGAAATTGCTGGACAGCTGTGAGGGCGGTGACAGGAAGTGCAAAGGGGGGCAATTTAGAGCTGCCATATCCTCCGGGCAGAGAAAGGATGAGCCCTATGGAGCTGTAACCTTTTACCCATCGAAGACCAACAGGGAAAAGGACATGAGCTGTTTCCATAGGCACCTGTCTACGTGTCTGTGTTAACCAGGACTTTTCTGGTTGCAAATAACAGAAACCTAGCTGCAATCAGCTTAAAGAAAACATAAAAATCTGGAAGAGACCGAGGGAGATTCTGTATTTCTTAGATTATTTGCGTACTGATGAGAAGGACCCTGTAGAGTGGTGGCGGCGGAGGTAGAATTGAAGATACAGGACAGTGAAGTGACAACTGCAGGAGCACAGTCCTTGAGCAGACACGAGAAGGACCCAAATCTCGTACGAAGGGGACAGCAGCAGGAACAGTGTGTTCAGACTGATACACGTAACAGTAGGTTGGTAGATTAAATGGCGGAGGATGAAGGAGTTCTTTTTCTGATTGCTTTCATTTTCTCAGTAAAATAAGAAACGAGGTAATCAACTCAAAGCAATGAGGGTTTGAGAAAAGAGGAAAGGGTGTGGTAATCTCATCTTGTGGTATGAGAAGATGAGTCATAAGTATTAATATCCCCATTTTACAGATGCTGAAACTGAGGCTCAAACAAATGACATGGCAGAGACAGGGTTCCAAAGACCAAAACTGTGCCTGCTGCACCCCAAAGAGAAAAAAAAGAAGTCAGCTCAGTAGGAAGCCCAAGGATAGGAGACCCAAGGTCCTCTCACCCCTTGCCTCCCAGGGGCCTACATAGTGTCTGATCTACAGGACAAGCTTTTTAAATGGTTGTTGACTGTTCCTGTTTTCTCTACCTAAGACTCCTGTGACATCAGGCTATTGCTTCACTGACTCATTTCATCTGCCTTGCCTCCCTACAGCCAATCCAGGGAAACTCAAAGAGAAAACTGAAGACCTTCACAGAGGTCTGTAGTCCTTCAGGTCTGAGAGACCACCATGGAAAACAATAAAGAAGAGAAAGAGAAGGAAAGAGCTTTGTCAGTTCTGACTATACATTTCCCAGAGGGGACTGGCCTGTGATTTTCACTCAAGATACAAATTTGATCATGACACCCTGCTGTTTAAAACCCTTTGCTGATAACAGTAGCAAAAACAATAACAACAATAATGAATAGGCACTTACTGAGCTATTTTATGTGCCAGGAACCATACCTGCATTTCACCTGCATTGTCTCCAGGCATCTTATCCAAAAGCTCCTTGGTTGTTTGATGTTATAATCCCCATTTTAAAGATGAGGAAAGCGAGGCCCAAGCAGGCTAAAGAACTGCCCACAATCAGCTAATTTCAGAGGTGGCATTCCAAGGCAGGCAGTCTGCCCTTGGGAGGTGTTCTCACCCAACCTCGTCAGAGGTCTTCTTCAGAGGCTCCCTGTTGCCTACAGTGTCCCATCGGTATTCTTTAGCAGGGGCACAAGCCCCCATATAATCTGGCCCTGACTCGCCACCCACCATGACCCTTTGCATGCCTGCCATCTGAAGGTCATTGAACCATTGAAAACATTCTGTTGGGCATGCCTGTGTATGTGAAGACATTGTTTCCCTCAGCCCCCAAACGCCCTTCCCTCCCAAGCCACTTGACATATTCATCTTCTGAAGCTCGGCGAAATAGCACTTTTGAAATTCAATTCAGTGCATATTAATTAAGCATGTCCTTTATTCCAAACCTCAAGCAAGGCACTGAAAGTTTAATGATGTGAAGGAGACATGGGTTTCCTGCCTTTGAGGGAGCTTCTGGTTATTAAAGAGATGAGCATTCTGATCCAGGCTGCAGGGAGCACATGGTAGAGGCTAAGGCTGACACTTCTGGAAATCAGGACAGGAGCGTGGATGAGAACAGCGGCCACCATGAGTCCGTCAGTCTCGCTTGTACTGTGGTCATGTCTTTACATTTGTGGCTATGTGTGCTGCTAATGATAAGTCATTCTTGCAAGTAAATATGTCAACATTAGTAAGTTTATATGTATAGTATACTTTATAAATCTTTTGAGCAGTACTCCAAGAAATAGCAAGTCTGGGAAGAAAACTGCATCCTTCATTAGCAATTTCCACACAAGATCCTGTGCTGTGAGCCTTGCTAGACGAGATGAATGTTACCGCCCTGGGGAAGCTGGAAAGTTGATCTTTTATCGGGCTCAGTGCACTCTGCTAAAAACCGAGGCTTTCTCTAACGCACCGCCGGTGGGAATGTGAGACGGCGCTGCCGCTGTGGAAAGTAGATCGGCAGCTCCTCAAGATGTTCAAATGCAGAGTTATCACGTGACCCAGCAAGTCACTCCTCGTGTGTACCCAAGAGAACTGAAAACATCTGTCCGCACAAAGATGTGAACATGAATGTTCACGGTAGCATTATTCCCAATAGCCAAAGAGTGGGGGGAAATGCCGGTGTCCATCAATTGTAGATGGCTTAACAAAATATGGTGTTATGGTGTATACCCATGCAATGGAATGTTGTTATTAGTTGGCAATAAAAAGGAATGAAGTACTTACACGTGCTACAATGTGGATGAACCTTGAAAATGATATGCTAAATAACGAAAGCCAGACACGAAAGGCCACATATTAGGGGACTCAGCCTGTGTGAAGTGTCCGGAATAGGAAACTCCATAGAGATAGAGAGTCAGTTAACAGGTGCTGGAGAGATTGGGGGGAGGAGAGAATGGGGAGCCACTGCTAATGGGTATGAGGTTTGTTGGGGGGGGTGGAGCGTAATGAAATGGTCTAGAATTAAGCAGTGATGATGGCTGTACAACCTTGTGAATCTACTAAAAAAGCCATTTAATTGTACACCTTAAAATGATGAATTTTATGACATGTGAGTTATATCTCAAAAAGAATTGTTTTTAAAATGTGGGGTTCTATTATTGAAAGGGAAGAGGAGTACATAACAATTTGGGGACAATAGTCTCTGCCACAATTCCCTAGAATGAGTTACAAAAGATTCCCTTAAGAATGCACTGGGTTAATGGGAAAGAAGGGAAAGAAGGTTCTATGAAGCAGAGAATGTGACAATAAACAGAGAGGCAGGCTCGAGCAAAGGTCACCGAGGGCTTTTCTCAAGATCCGAAGCCTTGGGCTCAGTTTGTTATCACCTCCTTGTAACTCTGTTGGGAATTAAGACGTGACTTTCCATTTGAACTCATAAAACAAGACAAAGTTTAGAAAAACAAGGTTTCAGTGATAAGGTCAGTGACTTTAAACTTCTGCAAAATTAGCAATGAGGCCCTCTGGTACCAGTGACTTTTAAACTGGGAGTAGTCAGAGCCTGGGAAACGCTCCGGAGAACTCACTGTCAGGTCCTCATTGCTTTTGGTCATTAAGCAAGAAACTTGGAAGTTCAGCAGCGTGAAGATCCCTAAATTTGAAGCCCTGAGTTTAAAGAATACTGAGGACAAGGAACGTATTAGGAAGAAAGTATGGCATCATAGAGAGATGACTGACTTTGGAGTTAGACACACCTGCATTCGGACCTTGGCATGGTGGCTTGCTAGCCATGAGACTCTGGGCAGTTCACTTCTCCATGATATGGGAGTGATATGTGTCACAAGCTGTTTCCATGGGCACTTAGCCACATGTCCTGTACTAATGAGGGCTCTTTCAGTCCAAAGTGACAGAGCCCTAACTCCAGGTAGCTTAAGAAAAATACAAAAGGCTGGAAGAGAGTGGAGGGGAGTGAGGGGAGATCGGGGTTCTTGGATCCTGTTCCCAGGAAGGGCAGAATAAAGCTCAGAACTGCGGGATCCAGGAACTCAAAGGCAGGGGACAGGCTCACTGCTCATCCTCTCTGTGTTGGCTTCACTCTCAGACCTGAGTCTCAGGGTCACTCAGCTTTGTTGGGCAATTGCAGACTCACTTCTAGTGCTAAAGAGGAAAAGGACACCTCCCAGCTTTAGTTTGAAAAATTCGAAGGAAGGGCTCTGATTATTCTGGCTGAGAAAACCTACCTGTCCACTTGGACCACTAGCTGTGGCCAGGTAGCAGGATGATCCCCAGCCTAGGTCGCAGCTACACCCCAGAGACCAGAGAAGGTGGGGTCTGTTAGACAGTGGAGTGAGGAGCACTGCGCAGACCCAACAGAGAAGTCTGTGTACCCCAGGTCCCAGGCCAACCTTCACCTTCAGCCCATCTCTCCTCCCTCGCCCACCTCACCCGCCCCCTCTCTTCCTCCTGCTCCACATCTCGGGATGGCATAGCCAAGGGCTGAAGCCAGAACTCTGGGAGTCAGGCTACATTCCTTCCTCTTGCTTACCTCCCATATGGAATGAATCACCAGCCCCAGGAGTCTGCCACCAACTCCTTGCACATCTGTCCCTTTCTCTCATCCCCCCACCCTGCTCTCATGTATGCCTCACTGACCTTTCTCCTGGTTGTACCACACTCTGCTGAGAGTTGTTCTTTTAAAATAATTTTCTTGTCATGTGTCTTCCCTGCTCAAGACTTTTTGATGGCTCCCCATTAAAGCCAGCTACATAAATTCTGGGACCTGATGCAAAATGTTTAAAAAGCAAGGGAAAATGCCATTAAATGTACTAAAATATGAAAGTATGAAGATTTTCCTTTTGTTTTTAGTAGTCTCTCTCTCCAACCCTCTTTCTTTCTCCACTTGTCATGGCATTTTTTTTTGTTTTTTGTTTTTTTAAAATATATTTTATTGATTATGCTATTACAGTTGTCCCATTTCCCCCCTTCATTCCCCTCCACCCTGCACACCCCCTCCCACCCACATTCCCCCTCTTTAGTTCATGTCCACATGTCCTAAGTTCTTTAGCTTCTACATTTCCCACACGATTCTTGCCCTCCCCATGTCTATTTTCTACCTACTGTCTATGCTACTTATTCTCTGTACCTTTTCCCTTCTCTCCTCCCACTCCCCTGTTGCTAATCCTCCATGTGATCTCCATTTCTGTGTTTCTGTTCCTGTTCTAGCTGTTGACTTAGTTTGCTTTTATTTTAGGTGTGGTTGTTATATCTGTGAGTTGGCTGTCTTTTTACTGTCATATTTTCTATCTTCTTTTTCTTAGATAAGTCCCTTTAACATTTCATATAACAAGGGCTTGGTGATGATGAACTCCTTGAACTTGACCTTATCCGAGAAGTACTTTATCTGCCCTTCCATTCTAAATGAAAGCTTCGCTGGATAGAGCAATTTTGGATATAGGTCCTTGACTTTCATGACTTGGAATACCTCTTTCCAGCCCCTTCTTGCCTGGAAGGTCTCTTTTGAGAAATCAGCTGACAGTTTGATGGGAACTCCTTTGTAGATGACTGTCCCCTTATCCCTTGCTGCTTCTAGAATTCTCTCCTTCATTTGAATCTTGGCTAATGTAATTATGATGTGCCTTGGTGTGTTCCTCCTTGGGTCCAACTTCTTTGGGACTCTCTGAGTTTCCTGGACTTCCTGGAAGTCTGTTTCCTTTGCCAGATTGGGGAAGTTCTCCTTTATTATTTGTTCAAATAAGTTTTCCACTTGTTGCTCTTCTTCTTCCCCTTCTGGTACCCCTATAATTCAGATGTGGGGACGTTTAAAGATGTCCTGAAGGTTCCTAAGCCTCTCCTCATTTTTTTGAATTCTTGTTTCTTCCTTCTTTTCTGTTTGGTTGTTTGTTTCTTCCTTCTGGTCCACTCCATTGATTTGAGTCCCAGTTTTCCTCCCATCTCTATTGGTTCCCTGTGCATTTTTCTTCATTTCACTTATTGTTACCTTCATTTGTTCATCTAATTTGTGAGCAAAATCAACCAATTCTGTGAGCATTTTGATGACCAGTGCTTTGAATTGTGCATCTGATAGGTTGGCTATCTCTTCACGGCTTAGATGAATTGGCTCTGGGGCTTTGATTTGTTCTCTGGTTTGAGCCCCTTTTTTTGGTCTGATTGTGGCTGTTATGTAGTGAGGGGGTGGAGCCTTAGGTGTTCCCCAGGGCCGGGCAGCCCAGTCACTGGGTTGTGATGCTGTATGTGGGGGCGGGGTCTGAGAGGAAACAATGGCACTTGCTTCACTCTTTCTCGGATTCCAGTCCCTTCCGCCACTTCCCGTTCACCTGGATTATCTGCGTGAGAATGTGGGACTGCCTGGTCAGCCAGCGCCTTGCACAGCCTCACTGGGTCTGCCCGTTGCCACCCTGTGCCCAGGGTCCGCTAGCTGCCGCCTGTGCACCTGGGGTCTGCTAGCTGCTGCTGCCTGCGTGCCCAGGTCCACCAACCTCCACTTTTTTCTGCCGCAACTCTGCCCCTCTTACTGGTCTGTATGAATGGTTGTTGGACTTCCGTACAGTTCAATTTTCTATAAGTTCTGATTGTTTTCTTGTTTCTAAATCTTTGTTGTACTTAATTTTGGTTGTGAGAAGTGTCCACTTATGCCTCTATCTTGGCTGGACTGTCATGGCATTTTTATTTGCCATTTAATATAAAAAATTCAAATTATGAATTATTAGCACAAATTTTATTGTTCATCTTTATATTGTGCAATGCCAGTTGTACATGCAAATAGGGGAGCCTTTAACTCACATGTGGAATCACTGAAATGGTACAATTTGTCTTTTGTAGCCCATTGCACAAAACGAACCCAACTGTTTTATCTCACTTCTTCGTATGCACACATATTATCAAACCTCAGTAGGAGCTGGTGGCCTCCATAACATGTTGACCTTGTACTTGTTCTGAGTTGCACAACTCCCACACGTAGTAGGTCCACAGGAATTCTGTGCTCGTGGGCCTTCACGAATCCCACGTGTGAATGAAGCAGCAAGATAGTGCAGACGTGCATGCTGCATACACCTTCTCTGCTGTGCGCCGGCGTCATTGACCCATTGGACTTCGCTCGTAAGACACATGTTCAAAGACAAGACTAGTAGGAATTTCGAGAGAGCTGACAGCAGAGCGGGTGACTGAGCATGGGGCCCAGCTGGGCATGGAGTACTGCGGGAGCGCGCAGGCCGCAGGTCCATGAAGCTGGTCCCGCTTCCTGCCTTCTAGAGAGTGAGTTCAGACTACTTCAGATGAAATCCCTTTATGACGAGGCCCAAGCCTCATCTCTGTCCTTTCTCAATTCACTTTCCACTGTCCATGCTCCACTGGATTTTTTCTCTTGCAAGGATGAACTTCTTGTAATCCTCCCTCACACCATCCTCTTTGCCTGAAATGTCCACGATCCTCTGCTCCTCTTAAAGTCTCAGTTCAAAGGCTGGCTTCCCTGTAAATGCTGCCTCAGCTCTCCCAGGGAGCCTGAGATCCCGTCTGTCCTTCCCTGCAGGCCGCGACAGCCCATGACCATTGCGCATTGCATCACCATTGTTCAAGTGCCTATCTCCCCAACGCTGTAAGCTCTTTGGGGGCAGAAATGGTCTCTCTACTGAGTTCTCAGTGTCCAGCAGAATGTCTAGCAAATGAAGGATTTATTTCGTCCTTGTAAACTGAATGAAAGAATGAAACTGTCCCTGGTATACAGTAGGCATTTCATTAGTGAATCGATTCTTTCAAAAATATCTACTGAGTGCCAGCTATAGAATGGGCTCTGTGCCACACTTCCCACAACGAGTACTTACTGAGTATCTCCTGCGTGTCCAGGCCTATGTTAGGGACTGGGAACGCACTGTGAGCAAGACAGGCAGGACCCCCCAGCCCCACTCTGCACCCTGGCCTTCCGAGGCCTCACACTCTGGCTGGTTCTCAGTAAATGTCATTTTACTTCCTCCTCCTTTCCCTGTGCCTCCCAAGAGGTAACCGAATCGGTCATACATATTTCAAGACTTTCTCTGCTTCCACCTTCTGCTCAGGATTCTCTTTCTCTGCTCCATTCTCAGGTACCAAGAGATGGATGTTTGATCTTCCAGACTTGTTTTATTTTATTTTTTTTTCCAACCACTGCAGAAGTCAACACAGAATGAACATGAAACCAGCCCATTAGCCCCTGTACCTGCTCGGGCCTTCTCATTAAATTATTCCAGAGATTATTCCACCGAGTCTCAAACAAGTCACCAAAGGCTGACTCCCATTTCCAATCTCTTCTCCTCACCCCACTGTTTCTCTCATGAATTCGAGATTTGCTTCCTTGTAGCAAAGACCATATCTGGTAATCAGCACTGCATGGGTCTCAGCTGGAGTGCGGTCGGCTCCAGAGCCCAGCTCAGGCGAACCAGAGACAGACTAGGACAGTGGTTTGGAGGCTGGAGTTCTGGCTGCGATAGGCCTGTTTTCCACCTCCCTTCTCTTATCCTTCACTTCGTGTGGTTTCTAAGTGTTCTTCAGTGGGAAAGAATGGCGTGAAGGCTTCTTTTATCAAAGTGCCCTTACTCATACAGAGCTGATTCTCTCCGTTGTTCTCCCAGCTGAGATGAAATTCTTTAGGCTTAATCATGGCTAAAAGAACAAATATTTTGGAAAATCTGAGAAAACTTACTTCAAAAACTACTTATGATTTAGAGAATGGAATTAGGTTTCAGGTGAAGAAGTTGCCAAAGGCTCAGACTATGGGCTGAATCGTGGCCCTGCCCACACCAACTTCGTGTGTTGAAGCCCAAATCTCCGATGTGCTGGTATTTGAAGATGGGCCCTTTGGGAGGTTATTAGGATTAGATGAGGTCCTGAGGATGGGACTAGTGGCTTTATAAAGAAGAGGAAGGGAGAGAGAGAATTCCCTCTCCACCAAGTAAGGGCACAGCGAGAAAGCAGCCGTCTGCAAGGCGGGAAGAAGGCCCTCGCCCGGAGCTGACTCAGCCAACATCTCGGACTTCCTAGCTTCCTGAGGCCATAATTAACCTCCACATGCCTCTTCTAAGTGCTGGTCACTGTTGAATAGTTCGGGTCCCCTGAAGATCCTGCTGTTGAATAGTTTGAGACCGTTCAGGGCAGGTTGGAGGCTAGATTGAACACATCAACTGTCTCAGCCACTCATTGCACTTTATCAATTTAAATGATGACCCCATCTGACCTCTGACACATTGGAAAGAGTAGTGGGTTGCTGGATCCAGTGATTGCTTGAAATCATTCCCAATCCATGAATAGGTTTTCATGGAATTCTTGTTCCCGAATAAAGTACTGTTTATGGAGGACTCTGCTCTTAGTCTCAGCATTTTGGCTCACTCTGCGTCCCCAGAGGTACTGGAGGAGGCCATCGAGAGGATCTGACCACAAGGTGACCTGAGAGCTGGACCCGGGCAATCAGAGGCCCCTCACCCTCTCCACCTCTTTGGAACATAGGCCCCACCCACCGTTGCCACAGTGCGAGCTGTTTCAAGGAGTCAGGCGTTGTTAAGACCGTCATGGCATACATGACCAAACACAGCGAAGGCCTCTGTGTAAACTTGAAGATTCTGGCAGGTGAGTGGGGAGATCCCCTCCTCTTACTACCACCCAAGGCGAGCCTCATCAGTAAGTTCCCTTGCTTATTAAACCCCCTCCTGCCTGTCTGGAGCAGTCCACCTCTTTCTTTGGTCTCTCTTTGCACTCCATTCGTGGGGGCCAGTCACAAACCGAAGGAAGTTCACTGAAGATTTAAACAAGTCAGGTGGGATTGGCCCTCTCTAGCTTGAAATCGTTCTATAGCAACTTTGCCCTTCAAATACAATGGTTTAGAATACTTGGGATAGAATAATAATAATAATAATAATAATACCAATAACAATAATAGACAGTGACAACTTCCGTAAACGGAGGCCTGATAGACATACGTGTGTAGATGTTGCGTACATGCCATAGGTACTCATATACGTGTATGTACATATATACATGATCTTACAGAAATCAGGGAGGCACGTGTCATCATCCCTGCCCTACGCGTTAGGAAACAGAGGTGCCATGGCTAGCTTGGACGTGGAACTGAGAGCTGGATTCAGAGCTATCTGACTGTGGTACATGTGCTTTGTTCACCGCACGGTACTGGCCTCTGTGCCCCAGATGTCATTCCATTCCTGGATCCTGCTTTCTGGGATTCTGGGTAATTGAGTCAGTGTTTGATGTTGGAAAAGTACAACCCTGCTGGCCCAGGGAGCAGTGAGAATACGTCTGAAGTCGGACGCTTTTTGCAAAGACTCCTTTGATGTAGCATTTGAGGAACGGGGTGTGTTTCCCGTATCATTGAATTATCACTTTGTTATTCAGGGAAAACTTTGTTGAGGACAGTCAGAAAATCTTTGAACAAAAGAGCCTGCCTTCTTATTTGTTTTATTAAACAGAATAGACTGGACATAACTAATTCTATTCTTGGCATGTCGAGGCCATTTTTTATAAGCATGGATTATGGTGGTCTGACATAGGCTCTGTCTCTCCTGGGGCCATTGCCGTCTACTTACGGGAGCTTTTGACTCTACACTAACTGGCACGATCTCCTTTTTGTTTTGTTTTGTTTGTTTCTGTTTCTTCTGTCTTTCTCCTTCCTCCTGGGCAGCCGGCTGTCACTTTTCCTGACGAACTTCCCCACTCCCCCTGTTTCCAATATGCTGTATCTGAACTGCTATTCTTTAAAAATCATCTCGAGTTTATTGAATTAGGAACTTTATTTTTCAAAAAATTTCGGGCAGTTGTGGGTAAAGGTCTGTGGTTGCCCCTAGACCCTCCCCTGCAGGCAATATGCATGGGCTTATGATGGTGCTTATTCTTACCTTCATTTCCTCTGTTTAATTCTGGGTTTGGGACTGTTTTAAGTACCTTAGCCTGCTGTGAGTCTGGCCTTTGAACAAGATGGCATTACTTATACAGCAGTGATGGATGCTTTTACTTCCAAGTAAGAGACAGCCTCCCTCAAACTGGCTTAAACAATTAGGAAATGTGTTACCTCACACAACACTAAGTCCAGAGATAGGGCAGGCTTCGGGATTGCTTGATTTAATGGCTTAGCTGTGTGATCAGGGACCCAGATCTTTCCATCCCTTGGTTCTGCCATCTGCAGAACGGCCATGACAGCAACTGGGGCATCATCGATGGAAATGAGGGAATCCTTGCCCACACAGAAAATGTAAGTCCTCGCCTTTAATCTGATTGGCCAATTTAAGCAATAAGCCTGTCTTTGGACCAATAAAACCTGCCAGGGGAATGCAATATTCTGATTGGCCTAGATCAGGGTTCAGCAAACTTTTTCTGTAAATATTCAGGTAATAAATATTTTAGGTTTTGTGAGTCCTATAGTGTCTGTTACATAACTCTGCTATTGCACCAGAAAAGCAACCACAGGAAATGATGGGTGTGTCTGTTTTCAAATACTCACTATTTACAAAACAGGTAGCAGGCCAGTGGGTGAACCTCTGCCCTATACAAACAAGGATCCACCCCGGAACCTGAAGATGAGCCAGCGTCTCCAGAGTCACACAGGTAGGAGGAGGCCTGTGTGAGGACCTGGGAAATGAGGTCTGTTAGGGGGAAAGAGGGATGGGCACTACTAGCAAGCGATGGGTCATTGCGTTGTTCTTTGGGGGACTGGAGTTCGAAACCTACAACTGTAGCTGAAACCTCTTCAACTACAATGAAAAACAAGGAGAAGGACCGTGAATGCTGGTTGACTCTCTAGACATAAATTTGATATACCTGATCGTTAACCTGCTCACTGTAAGAACCACTCTCCTCTTTGCCTCTTCCTTCCTCACCCCTGCACTCTAGCCTTCGAAGGAAGCCCATTTCCTGGAAGGTGACAGGCTCCCCTGAGCCTTGCCCTTGCTCCTCCCTTTCTTAGGAACGGTTCTCCCTTCCTTGTCACCCCTCTTGGATAAGTCCTAGTCACCTCTCAGAGCTCTGCTCCATCATCAGAGACCTCCCCGAAGGTGGCTGCTTTTCATTTAGGGCCCACACAGCCCTGCACACCCTTCCATTAGGGCACGTGGTGCCCTGCACTGCACAGATGGGTTTGTAGGCAGGTCTGCCCCCGCGGGACTGCACCACCCTGGAAGCCCTTGCCCCGCTGCAGCACAGGCCCCGCCCACAGCAGTCCCTCAGTGCATATTTCCTAAACAAATGAGTGTGTCTGCCTTGGACAGTGAAAGGGAGTTAACTACTGTTTTAGTGTGTTTCAGTGTTACCATGAAGCTGAGTAGCAAAATGTATAAAACTCTTTTTCCCAAATGTCTTTCTTGTTAAATATGAATTTCAGGCATTTGAACCTCTGGTCTCTACATGTAAATCTGATCTGATGGTTACCATGTGCCTGTGTTATCATGGCTGACTTCTGACTTCAGTTCCACAGCTGCGCCCGTGCAGTGAGACCCCACCCAATCCCAGATTCCCACCCCCACCGCTAACTTACTCACAAACAGATGCGTCTTTCTAGCCTCTGGCTTTTTATTGAAAGGCCAGTGCAGGAGTATCTGACTCTTCAGTTTTGTCTGGTTCTCTCCCTGAGTATATCCACTGGTCCCTTTGCTGATAGCTGAGTCCCATTACTGGCTAACTTGGCATTTGCCATATGGAGCTCAATGGAGTTGGAAGTAAAGCTCTCCAGTGGGCAAAGGAAAGGTCTCTCCTCCACCTGCCCAACCTGCAGCCCTGCCCAGGAGTGGTTAATGTGTGGGCTTAGATTATGACACCCTTCCTTGGCTACGGATGAGCTGTTTACTTAGCTTCTCTAATCTACAGCTACCGGACCGATAAGGTAGAGCTATAAAAGTCCCTCCATCATCAGGTCTTTATGAGGATTCAGTAAGATAATGCATATAAAGTATAGCATAGTGTCTGGTATACAGTAAGGACTCAATAACAAAAGCTGCTAATCGATGCCCAAAATGTATGTGTTTGTGTGCATTAGTAATTGAGGATATTAATACATTCAATTTTCCTGTCTAGAGATTCCAGATATGACTCATCTAAGCTTCTGGGGGAGGGTTTTTTCTTTTTTTAATTTTTGATGTTAGAAATTTCAAATACACCAACCAGGAAGAGCAAAATGCAATAGACGTTCTGGACTAGATTCAGCTGTAACAGCAACTTCAAATAACCATGGTTTAAACAACATAAATGATTCTCTTTTACGTAAAAGTCCAGAATTGGCATTCTAGAGCTGGTAGGGTGGTTTCACTCTACAAGGGCCTCAGGGATCTTGGCTCTCTCCCCACCCTGATTTTGTTGAGGTGTAATCCACAAATAAGATGTTATGTATTTAAAGGGTGCAACATGATGATTTGATATATACATTTCACATATGCGTGAAATGATTGCCACAGTTAAGGTAATGCACTCATCGCCTGCCAGTCACCAGTTTTTGCATGTGCGAACTTGAGGTCTACTTGCTTAGCAAGCTGCAAGTTCGCAGTGCATCACTGTTAACTGCAGTCGCCAGGCTGGGCATCAGATCCTCAGAACTTACACGTCCTTGCAGTATAATTGCAAGTTTGTAACTTTGATGGACACGTTCCCGTTTCCCCCACCCCCCCCCCAGCTCTCAGCAACCACTATTCTCTGCTTTTATGAATTTAACTTTTTTTTAAAGATTCCACATATAAGTGATGCCATGCAGTATTTATCTTTCTCTACCCAGTTTATTTCATTTAACATAATGCCCTCTAGTTTCATCCACATTGTTACAAATGGCAGGATTTCGTTCTGTATATAGGTATCTATATATATACCACAGTTTCTTTATCTATTCACCCACTGATGGACACTTAGGCTATTTCTGTCTCTGTCTTGATGCTTCTCCATACATAACCTCCCTAGATCACTTTATGGTCCAAGAGGGCTTCTCAGTTCCAGCCCTCAAATCTATGTTCCAGTCAGATAGAAAGTGGCAAATTAAAAAAGAAGTATGATGTGTGCCAGCTCTCTTTTAAGGGCAATTCCTGGAAACTGCCACATGACAGTCCCATTGGCCAAAGCTGCCACATAACCTTGCCTAGGTGCAAAGGAGGTTGAGAAATTTAATCTGTATTTTGTATTTCCATGTGCCCAACCAAAAATCAGGGGTTCTAGTACAATCGAGAAAAGGGGAAATGAATACTGAAGACAGTCTCTGCCACAAATACCCATCCATTTCTCCTCATGATACTCTTTGTACTCAGAGACCACAAGTAAGGTCCCTAAAAGTTCACAGGATTCTTTTTTTTAATCTAATAAATAGGGCCTAGCATTGTGCTTGGCACTGACACACGTGCCCAAAATCTAGGCACTGGGGATGCGAAGATAAATAGGAAATGGTTTCTTCCCAAATAAAATTAATACAATGTTTTATGTGCTGTACCGGTGGTGGTTACAGTCTCGCTGGATGTAGAAGAAGGAATGATGAAGCCTCGCGGAGGAGAGGGTATTGGGCATGGTCTGAGGAGTCCTTGCTGAGAACACGTTGTTCGGGACCTTGGCGGATAAAGAGAGCCTTCTTAGGAATGAACAGACGCAAGCCAAAAGCAACTGCTGGGAGCATTCTCAGCTGAAGGCAAGAGATTCTTGGTTCAAATAAGTGAATCCAAGCAGAGAACTGAGGGAAAACGGGGGAGGGAAAACCCTAAGGAACCAGAAGGAAAAAGATGGAATACAATAAATTTTCCTTATTTTCCATGATGAAACTTGGCTGGACTTAAATAATTTGGCTTAGTCCAGTTATTTACCTCTGAAATATTGAATACTGGTTACTTTTCACACTGAAGAACAATTGTAGCATAATGTTAATGAGACAGAGAAACCCCTTTTAGGGAAATATTTAAAGTATTGTACTATACAAATTAGCTGATATGTGCATGATATGAAATTTCTACTTAAACCTAATGGGAAATAATCTCATTGAGAGAGTAATCAGAGCTCCGGAAAAAAGCTTTAACAATGGCAGTGAAAGCGTTCTTACCTAGTTTATTATTACAGCTGGGGAAATGACATGATAAAGTTAATAGCTTTCTAAAATCATGGGCATTACTGTGAAAGGAACTCATATCTTCTCATTCCTGGCGATGTTTCTAAGCCTATTTTGAATGTGGACACAGAGTTACTTTTTGTACTGCAGACAATTAATGTTTCAAATTACAGTTTGTTTTCTAGTTTCACCTACCATTTATACATTCTAATACAAGTTCACAACCCTAAAAGACTCATAAGTGGCTGTGAAACTGTCTGGGGGAGGCTTCCATCATGCACCTCGAGAACAATTTAAACAGCCTCGATAGTGAAGCTACAAAACCTCCATTATAAAGGTAGAAGCCATCCATGTCAAAACTGGATTCAAAATAATTTGCAGGTGCTTCTTTTTCAAAGAACACAGAATAACTCCAATTTAACTTCGGGAAGAAGAGAAAGCACAGCCAGCCGTCTACAGCACTCGGAGCGCGCCATGGCGCTGGAGAGCCAAATCACGTCCATGTGCCAGACGTTCCTGCTCTCAGCAGGAAGAAAAAGGGCAAAATAAAATAAAGGAGTGATTCCTTTGGGCTGTTTTGTCCCAGGTAGTAAGGGCTTTTTAATGCTGGTGAAATCGAAAGGCTCATTTTGAAATAATTTCACCATGTCATTGTTAAGGAAATGCAACACAAGTTGCCCAGACAATAGATATTGTCTTGTAAAACTTCTGCTGCCCTGTGGGTTTGTTTGTTTGTTTGTTTGTTTACTTTAAATAATTTTTTATTCTTCAAGTACAGTTGACACACAATATTAGTTTTTTCGTAGCATTTTATACATGCCCCTTCTTATCGCAGGTATTGCTTCTTCACGTGGAGTCGTTTGTCAGGGGCTCTCCCACACCACGCTCCTCTCACGCAGAGGAGCCGGGGATTCCGTGGCCGTGGCTTCGGGATCTCTTTGGGAGGCTGGTGGGTACTGACCTGTCTCTGCGTACACAGATGCTCATACAAGCCAGATGGAGTTTGGGCACAACCTCAGGGGCTGGCGGACAGTTTCATGGGCTACGCACAGTCTCTCCGGGGCCCTAAGAGCCAGTCTCTGACGGGGGAGTTCTACCACAAAGATTCCCTCCTAACCGGGAATCTGAGGAGCCACTGGGAAGGAGCCACGGCGGCAGTTACCTGTTTGAGGATCATCAGCTAAAACACCAACACCGGCAGAAAGGTCTCTATTAACCGTTCGGGGACTCCTACGACAAGCAGCAAAAGCAGGGAATGAAAAGCTTTTAAAAATATGAAAGAGGCCACCTCATTTTCCTTTTCAAACTCTCCAATGCTTTCCCATCACACTTACCGTAACGCGTAAAATCTTTTCCATGACCCGAAAGGTGGTTCTTACCTTTCCTGGCCCCTGCCTCCCCATTCTCTCTGCCCCGCACGCACTTCACTCTCGGAACGCTGCCTTTTCATCCGTTTCAAACACAGTCTGCTGGTTCCTCCACCTCCTTCCTGAGGCTTTCTTACCCCAGATCTTCTCGTGGAGGCTCTTCTGCCACTCAGGCCACGGCCCAGATGCCCCGCCCCGCCCACAGAGTCCAACAGGGGCTCCCCAGACACTTTGTTGTTTGTGTTTATGATACTGCGGGGACTTACCACTGTCCCAATTTTCTTGTTTATTACGTTTATTGTCAACTTGTATGTAAGTCCCGCCACAGTGGGAGGGATTGCGTCTGGCTTGTTCCCTGCTACGTTCTCCCGTTGGAGCAGAGTACAGTACTTAGTACGTAGTTGGTGCTCAGTAGAAAGTTGTCAATTAAATGAATGAGTAAAGAAATGAGTAAGCGCAGATAGCAGTAGAGAAAGTGGCCTTTATTTCCATTCTCATTCCATGCTATTAACAGCACAGGTGGTTTTGAGAATGAGGGGACTATACTGAGACACTCTGCGGTTAATCTCAACATTGAAGTGATACGGTGTAGTGAGGACCACAGAATCTGGAGTCAGACTTGCCAAGCTCTGCTGCTGTGTGACATCTAGTAAATTCTTTCAACTCTCTGCAAAATGGGTGTTATAGTAAAAGTACCTGCCATTTGTTTTGAGAATTAAATGAGATAATACATATGAAGCATTTGGAGTAAAGACTGACCCATGTTGGAGGAGGTCATCGAGGAGACGTGATCACAGTTGAAGCCTCCAACTGGTACCAGGCTGTTTGAGGGCTCCTCCCCCCGACCCCTGTCCTTGGAATAGGACACCATTCCTACAGCCATTGTCATTTCCAAGGATGAAGCTTCGAAAGAGCAAGGTGTTGCTGAGACCATCTGGATGGTATATGTGACTGAACCCAGGTAAGGCCTTTGTATAAACTTTTAAGATGCTGGTGGGTGGTGTGGAGATTTTGGGACCGCTCCAGACAAGCCTCATTGGTCATGTCCCATGCTTATTGAACCTGCTACCTACCAATTGTAGTGGCCAGGCTGCAAACTAATAGCCCATGATAAATTATGATCGAGCACTTGTTTAATGGAACTTCAAGCCTCTGCTGCCATGCCCACGACCTGCCCCCACCTCAATGTCATTCCTACACGTGAGCATGCCTGGTAAGACTGGAACCTGCTCCCGGCATCCTCACCTATCCCCACGGCACGTGCTGCTGAAATTTCTGGGTCCCTTGGGTTTAGCTTTAAATTCATTCCTTTCTTTCTCTCTTGCTTTTTTTACTCTGAACCCTTTGAGAGCTTTTATTTTTTATGCATAACTTAAAAAAATTTAAAATCATTTGTATTGTTATTCTATTACAGTCGTCTCACTTTTTCCCCCTTGGACCTCCTCTGCCCACCCCACCCCCCAGCTCCCACAGTCAATCCCCACACCATTGCCCATGTCTGTGGGTCGTTCATACATGTTCTTTGTCTAGTCCCTTCCCCTTCTCTCCACCGTCCCTTTCTCTTTTAATGAAGAAAGCACTGAGGAAAAGAAGTGAACGTGTAGTTTTTAGAGAATAACCTTGATCTTTTTCAAACTTAAAAGCAAAGGTGTAAATCATTGGGAAAGTTGGCTGTCCAGTGAGACTGAAAAGCACTGGTTTTCACGGAGTGCCGAGCGAAGTTGGTACCGAAAACACAATGGAGCGGAGAGCCCCAAGCACGACTCCTGTGGGCTTCAGTTACAGGCGAGGGTATCGCCCAGAGGTGTCCTGAAACCAGGGCCCAGAGAGGGATCTTTCCTGAACCCCACGAGGCCATTCACTGTCCACCAGGAGTAATGAACTGGATCCCCTCCCCTCCACAGGGGAGGGGCCCGAGCTGTGTTCTCAAGCAGACAGAAGAAGCCATGTCATTTGTAATAAATAATAAATAGTTGACTTTGTAGAGTCACCCTTCCTTAGCAATCTAATTCATTAAAAACCATATGTAACCATATGTAAATCAAAGCTGTAAAACACTGTTAGGATGTCTGTAATTTTAAAAAAGCAAACAACCAAACCAAACCAAAACAACCCCCCAAAGCTCGAAATCAGAAAATAACAAGTGTTGATGAGGATGGGGAGACATTAAAGTCCTTGTGCGTGGCAGTCAGGAACGTGAAACGTGCAGCTGCCCGTGGGAACAGCATGGTGGTTCCTAGGAAAAAGTAAGCACAGAACTTCCCTCTGGTCAGCAACTCCTCCTCTGGGGACATACCGAAAAGAGCTGACAGCGGGGACGCAGACAGATACTCGTGCATTCACGGCAGCATGATTCACAACGGCAAAGTTGGAGGCTCCCCAAACATCCATCGGTGGAGGCCCGGTAGACAACAGGTGGTAAGTGTGTAGAAGGGAATATTGTTCAACTTGAAAAGGAAGGAAATTTTGACCTATGCTGCAACACAAATGAACCTGGAGGACACGATGCTAACTGAAACTAGCCTGTCACAAAATGTCAAATAGTGTGTGAAGCCACTTATAGGAGGTACCCTGGTGGTCAAATTCCTACAGACAGAAAGGATAACGGTAGTTGCCAGGGTCTGGGAGAGGGAAGTAGGGAAAGCCAGTGTTTAACGGGTGTGGCAATTTTCGTTCTGCAGGATGAAAAGTGGTCTTGGATGGATGGTGGTGGTGGTCTCCCAATAATGCGAATGTACTTATTGTGGTGCAAGTGTACATTTAAAAATGGCTAACATGGTAAGTTTTTTGTTATGTGTATCTTATCATAGTTAAAAAAAAATAAGTAGTCCTATCCCAGCGTGCCAGAATGGTGCACCTAGAACAGCAGCAGCATAAGTGACTCCAGACCAAAAACCAGAGGGAAGAATTATCTTGGCCATTTTTGTCTTAAGGTTCTTTTCTTCATGTCGCACTTCCTCTGCGAGGAGGGAATAGGAAAGTGATAGTTAAAATCCACCATCAGGTAGTTTGCGATGCCATTATATTTCACAGACAAATAAAATGTATATAGTTTTGTTTGATATTGTGTTCCATTGCACTCTTCATTTTGTGGCCTTTGTAAAATCCCGAAAAGAAATACACCTAAAGACTACTTATGGGTCTGAAGACCAGTTATATGTCTGACCTGGGTGGCAAGACTGATTCTCCCCAAACCAGACCTGAGACAAAGGAGTGGATGTGAGTTGTCTAGCTGACAAGTGCAAAAAGCACGGGTTAGGGAAATAGGCAAGGGCTGCAGAGAAAGCAAGGAAGCTAGTAAAATGTGTGCTGTTAAACCAGCCACCTCGGTGGGCATTGAAATGTAGCCCCACAGGAAAATTGTGGGAAATGGTGTAAAGCGCATGTCTCAGAATAATCCTACCCAAGGGACAGGGGCTTGGGGTAGACAGGGCGTTGACGTGAGGAGAGGCTGCATTAATTTCCCGGTGCTCTGGCTTGCTGCAAGCACGTGCCAGTTAAAGGGCCTTATGTGATTCCGCAAAGAGCCTCCAGGTCCTGAGCTGCACATGCTGGGAGCTCTGGCAGCTGGAGCACTCTCAGTTGGTGAGGCCTGTGGGTCGGATACCAGAAGCAGCTGCTACGTTAACCCTTGCAATCAAGGCCAGCAGTGCAAGCTAATCCGGTTCATGTCCCAGCCCTACCATTGCTGGCTGTAAGACATGTGGCAAATTTTTAACCTTTCTAAAACCTCAGTATTTAAGCCTAAGAATTAATAGCAGCCTTATTAGGCTCCTGTGAGCTTTAATTAAGAAGATGGGCCCTGGCTGATGTAGCTCAGTGACTTGAGCACGAACCTGCGAACCAATGAGTTGCTGGTTCGATTCCCAGTCAGGGTACATGCCTGGGTTGCAGGCCAGGACCTCCGTAGGAGGCACATGAGAGGCAACCATAGATTGACGTTTCTCTCCCTCTCTTTCTCCTTCCCTTCCTCTCTCTAAAAATAAATAAATAAAATCTTTTTTTTTTTTTTTTTTAATTTGTCTTTAGAGGGGTAGGGGAGAGGGAGAGGGAGAGAAATATCAATGTACGGTTGCCTCTCGTGTGTCCCATGCTGGGAACTGGCCTGCAACCCAGGCATGTGCCCTGACTGGGAATCGAACCGCGATCCTCTGGTTCGCAGGCCCGTGCTCAATCCACTGAGCTACACCAGCCAGGGCAATAAATAAAATCTTTTAAAAAAAGAAGAAGATGGGTGTCAAGACAACATTCACACATGGTATGAACTTAATGTATATGTAATATATAATATTATGATATAAAAATATATAGACAGAGTGGGGCAGAAGTAGGTTTATAGTTGTGAATATGTGAAACACAGTTAATGTATTATTTATTATTTATTAATTCTTGTATTATTTTTTTCCATACACACAACTGTAAACCCACTTTTGCTTCACCCTGTGTTTATCAATTCTTGCAGTAGTGAGACCAGGCAAACTATGCTCTTATTGAATGCATAATAAATGTTACTTTGATCTGGGAGTGTTACATGTTACCAACCACACTGGGAGACAAAAGACCCATTTGTATGTCAGATCAGCACTCAGTACAGGCATTCAATACCCACTGAATCTCAACTGTTATCCTCAGAGCTTTAAGCAACTTTTGAAAAAGTAACAAGAGAGAACTATTTGCGACCTGGCCGGTGACTTTAGAGCCCCTTCTACCCTCAGCCTGTGGGTGAGTCCCACATGCAAGTCCAAATTCAAGCCATTTAGCTACTGGGTGCATGATCTTCCTCCCCATGGCCGTAGGCTCCAGGAAAGGTGGGGTGGGAGTGGGGGGAGTAATTTGCAGGTTTCCAAGGCAACTGTGTAGCTCAAGGCTCCTGAAAGACCTCTACGTTCTCTTCTCGGTTTGTGGCCTTGTGTCACTCGTTCCTGAACAATAAAATCTGCCCTTGGACCATAGTGCTTTTATGGGAAGAAGGAAGTTGTCAGAAGAGAAAATCATTATTGTTTTACAAAACCTCTAAAAGAATCACATAAACTGTTGATTTACCTATGTGCTTGTTTTCAAATGGAGAAACATCTTTTGTAAAAGTACCCTTCATACAAAAGATATTGACATTTTACAGGGTTTTTTTTATTTTTTGTCAATAAGATCACTAAGAAGATCTTATTGACATGCTGAAAAAAGTCCTGTTGCATTTAACATTCTTTTTCTATTAAAAGAGGAGGCTGTGAACATGTGCATTTGGATGCTTCTTGAATCTCGGGTGAGAATCTGATTTGGGTTTGCGAGATGATCAGCCTGCCCACTGACATTATGGGAGATCTACTTTGCAAAAGTGCGATCTGAAGACGGCAAATGTATCAGCAAACACGGGTGATTATTGAGTTTTTAAAAGAATGTTGCTTTCTAGCAATTGTTCTTGAGAAGGGATTTGTGCTATCTTCGGAGTATTTTTAAGCCATGAGCCAAGATTCATTTTTCGGTGTGATGTAAGAGTATTTGGAGCCAGAACCAGAAGCTACGAGGGTTCAATTTTCATGGTCTCTTCTTATCCTGTGCTGGTATGGCAGCAAAGAAGAAGCCCTTGGAAATTTCCAGTTCAGGGGCTCACAGTTCAGCCCTCATTAGTATTTTCATTTTGTTTCAAGCCTAGAGCTAGGGTTGATTTTCTTTTACTAATTTCTCCTAACTTAAATTTCATGTTCTGTTTCTCATGATTCTTCCTTTTTTTTTTTTAAGATTTTATTTATTTATTTTCAGAGAGAGGGGAAGAGAGGGAGAAGGAGAGGGAGAGAAACATCAATGTGTGGTTGCCTCTCGCATGCCCCCCACTGGGAACCTGGCCTGCAACCCTGGCATGTGCCCTGACTGGGAATTGAACCAGCGGCCCTTTGGTTTGCAGGCCAGCACTCAATCCACTGAGCCACACCAGCCAGGGCTCATGATTATTTCTTAATTTCACTCTTTTTACTTAGTCATTCAATTACTCAACTATCTATTATATATGATACCCAAGTTCTCACAACCTATTCTGTTCAGAGAAATTACCAGAAAACCCAAAACTTAATGCTTTCCACTTACAAAGTCACACTCTCTCTGTCAAAGTGGGACTGGAATTTCTTAATTGTTTCTTTACTTGGCAGAAATCTGTTTTTTAATCCTTATGTATTAAGTTCCAAAGTGCATGCAATTTCTTTTGTATTATGCACGTCTCCAATTGGGTGCAAAACTAAAAAAACCCCTTTTTGATGATGATGATGGTGATGATGATGATGATGATGATTTCGAGGAGCATGAGTAGGGTTAGTGATGTATCTGGGCCACGGGATAAGAAATTCAAACAAATGGCCTGCAGGGATCATCTCTAAAGTACTTGAAATTGGTTGGGAGGAGTTTTCACCATGTTAACAAAAAAATTTCATTTTCCTTTTTTACCCTTTCTAGCCATTTTGGAGTTCTCCAACAAGATTTAAAAAAAAAAAAATTCTTTATTCATTGCATTTGCCTTAATAGTGACTTTCATTATCATTGAAACATCTTGTTCCTGCAATTTTTCCTGCCGGTAGAATTTAAACAACAGCAACAACAAGGCACAAACAGGCCTCTGCGGGTTGATCTGGGAGCCCTGCCCTTTAGAAATTTTTCTGTGAGGAAACACGTTCCAATTTGAAATGAACAAAAACAACACCATTCTCTCGTACATGGGACACGGCCCATTTGTACCAGGTTAAGAGCTTGAAAAGGAGTAAGACAGATGGAAGTCAAGCCCTGGCTCTGCTTCCAGCTAGCTGTGTCACCCAGAGCAGGTTTCCTAACCTCTCTGACCCTCTGTTTCTTCTTCTCTGACATGGGGGGAAGGAGTACCCACTGGAGCGGGCTGCTGCGAAGTCTGAATGACATAATGTGTGCGGAGTACATAGTAAATGCTCAACAAATATCAGCTATTATGATCGTATTCTTAAGGTCCCCTTTAGACCCTGGACGATACAAGCTGGCACTAGAAAGATCAGAGCTCAGGGCAAAAGTCCTTTCTTATGCACCCAGTGACCACTTACGGAGAGATGTGCACAAGTAGGAATTCGTCGTATGACCTGGAAACTTTCACCATCACTTATGTCTCTGTTTTTTTCTTCTTTCGAGTAAGTGTAAGTAATAATAAAACCTGCCTCTTTCCCCCCCCAGCTTTATCGAGAGATAATTGGCATGTAACATTGTGTAAGTTTAAGGTGTGCAACGTGTTGATTTGATACATGTGTAGAATGAGAAATGATGAAAACATAAGGTTCGTCAACACCTCCATCACCTCACATAATTACCACTTTGGTAGTGGTGGTAACACTTAAGGTGTACTCCCTTTGCAACTTGCTAGCATACACTACAGTGTTGTTAACTGTAGTCACCATGCCATCTTATAACTGGAAGTCTGTACCTTTTCATCGTCTCCCCCAACCCCTGGCAACCACCATTCTATTCTATTTCCATGAGTTTGAAAACTACCTCTCCTTAACTCAGAGAACCACTGAGTAAATGAAGCGGAGAGTCTTTGCTGGTGGTATTTGAATTAAATGATGACATGCATAAGGTGTCTCAAACCTCAGACTTGTGCAATTTTACACTCATCATCATTCTCCATGTGTAAGAGGTGAGGGCCCAATCTACACCAACTGTGAATGCATTGGCTGATGCACCTGAGTTGGGGTATTTGGGTTCCTCATGTTCTAGTATTTACTCACAAGGACTTTGAAGACAGATTGGCTTGAAGTCTCCCAGTTCTGCCACTTACCAGCCATGTGACCTTGAGCAAGTCACTTCATTGTTCAGGGATAACACCGGTGTTCCCCTCCGAGGACCAGGGTGAGGATGAAATGAGATGTTGTACAGAGCACACTCAGCACAGTGTCCAACACAGGCTCAGTGCTCAGAACATTGGAGATGATGATGGTGGTGTTGATGGTGGTGGAGATGATGGTGATGGTGAAGGTGAGGATGATGATGGTGACGATTTTGTTAACTTACCGCTTAAATTGTCTGACCTAAAACATCATAGCTATTCATTTTTCTTTTGAGTTGCTGCTGCTGCTGCAGCCACAGGGGCTTAAAATACAGACTTGAGCTCTCCAAAGATCTTCCCCTTCCTACTTTCTAACATAGGCTTTTTGAAACTTTTGCCCTAGTTAAGTTACAGTGTTGGTTCCATACCCACCTTCTGTTTTATAAGACACGTAATTTTTAAAACAGAGAGAAAGAGAAAGAGATGATGTTAGATATGTCTTTCTACATTTTCTTTTTCTATTTAATGTAATGCACTTTCTGCCTGTTTTAAAGAAATAATGATGCTGGCAGAGTATGCAAATTGTCATTTTGATGGATCCTCATAGCGTATGACAAGATTTGACAAAGAGTTTCAAAAGTTGTTAAGTTTGTCGAAACACTATTCGGTACTTTGTCAAGACATACCATCATGCGTCGTGGTATGAATCCAAGGGCTTGTCAGGCAAAAGTCTGTTCAGGGATCACCGTCTGTGCTCTGCAGGCTCCCCGCACCACCTGCAACCTGAATAGCTGTGACGTTATACCCTGGAGTTCCAGGCAAGATTTAACGTGGAAAGAGGCTCCGCAGCGACAGTGCTTGTGGTTTTGTACATGCATGTCTTCATGGAGGCTTAGACGAGAAATGCCGAATTTCCAGACAGGAACAATTCTAACTAGCTACTTGTAGTGAGTCATAAAGGTAATGCAGGAATGATGAGAAGTATAAGGAAAAAGGGAGGTAAATAAAACTGGATAAACAGACAGAGAGCATTTGAGCAATGAAGTTTAATTTAAAACTTTTTTTGGTTTGATATAAGTTGAACATATTTATGAGCTCTGAGGTCAACCACCAGCTCACTGAAGATAGGAACTGGGTTCTGAACGTCATTAAGAACTGGTGTGGCAGAATTCAGGCGTGGCGGATCCAGAAGCTCAAAGACTGATGAGTTTACCGGTCTCTTTCTTACCATGTCTAGGCTCTGCTTTCCTGTGTGGACGTCATGCTTAGACAGGATTTTGCCAACTGCAGTGGTGTCTGCTGCTTCCATGGGCCGCAGCTAGTGGACACAGCGGGAGGGGAGTAAAGGGTGGAAAAGCACTCTTCCAATATTGCTAGGAACAGTTCTAGGCTTGACCCTCATTGGCCTGACTTGAGTCATGTACCCATTACTTAGCCAATCACTGTGGTTAGGGGTATGAAGTACTCTCACTGGACATTTCTGGATCACATGTTCACTCTCAGTGCTAAGGTGGGGAGAAGGTAAATCCTATTTGACTTTCAAAGAAGGGGTGGTTGTCCAAAGGAAAATCAAGGTTCTATTCTCAAGGGGCAAAACAATTGATAGGTATATATTAATATATATTACACCCCTGAGGCTACCTGTCCTTTCTCCTCTGGTTTACCACCAAATTTCTCAAAAAAGAGTATTGTAAAGAAGCAATCAAAATCACCAGCTTTGGAACAAGACATTCTATGTTAAAATTCTGTTATGGCCACTTACTAACCTGGTCAGTCCTTGAACAAATGACTTAGTCTTATTGAGCTTCAATCTTCTCATTTCTAGAATGAAGATAATAATAGCATTCACTTTACTGGCTACTGAGAAGACTAAATGGGATAAGGCTAAAGCAACACTCGGATACTTGGATCTCGTAAGAATAATGTTCTATTTCACAGAAGCTCTGCTTAACCCATCCATCCGATTGCAAACCACTCTCCATTACTTCTTAAAACATACAGAGAGACACATGACACATTAACGGCATGTTGGAGATCTGGACACTTCTCACCCTTTGACCTGCTTATTCCAGTCGTGCCTTTTATTATACTCAGAATTACATAATTAAGTAGTACTAGACCAATGTCATATAAATGCTGGAACAAGTCATTTCTGCAAATCCTCTTTTGAATGCCTTGTGAATATTTTGGAGAGACTCGATAAAAGTGATTGCTTAAAAGAAGTGTTACAAAAGTAGATGTGAGCAGACTAGAGTAATGGATTGAGGAGGATGGTAAAGCTCTAGAAGGATGCTGCCCCCAAAAGGGTTCATGAGGGGTGTTTATTCTAGAATGTGATACAGAGCTCAATTCATACACCTACACTCAAATAAAAGGCTCTGGCTGCGTATCAGCTGAACAGCAACTGCGTGTACAGTTATGTGTTTTAAATTCAAATAATCCCTAAGGTATTTATGATCTTTTAATGATACTTTGCTCTTGTTAATCTTTTCTCTTTCATTCATTCAGCTGTAGAACAGGCTGTATGATCTTATTTTTTATTTATTTATATTTTTAAATTTCTTTTATTGTTCATTTTTTTCAATTAACTAATCAATAGCCAGTATCAAGTTCCCCCTAACCAGGCACCTCCCTACAGAAAGAAGTTCAGGAACTCATGTTTCACATTCTGTAGGAAATTGTCTTTTATCCTTGTACCACCTTCTCCATCTGCCCACGCTCTAGCTCTTTCAGAGTGAGGACAGGTCTTCTTCATCTTTATAATCTCTATATTGCCTAAATTTATGCTATGCATGTAGTAGGTGTTCAGAAAATGTTTGCTGAATTTATTTCATAGTATAGGCTGAAGAAAAATAGAACATCAGCCAGTTAGAACAAGGGTCTTCAAATATAGTGTTAGGCTCCTAGAATTTGAGCATTGGAAGGAACCTTAACCGTCTTGCAGTGGTTACGACGACAGGAAAAGTCACATGGGGGTGGCAGAAGTCTATGGACAGCTATTCCGGATGTCCTTGCACAATGCCAAGATTACCGGCCCCCTCCCTACTCTAAGGGACCAACATGTCCCTACAGTCCTAGGGAGCTTTCGCTGTGCTAGGACAAAGAATGGACCTTTGCACAAACAAGGTTAAATAAAGCTTTGTATCATTTCAAATCTGGGACATACTGAACTGACAAGGGCTGAGTAATTATGAACCAAATAATAGCCTGGCACTTGCTGTACAGGGAATTCTAGATAAAGAGAAAAGTATTCTGTACTACCTTGACTTGTTTTTTTTTCTTCTTCTTCTTTTTTTTTTTTTTGGTCAGCATTCAGTGATCCCAGAGGAAATTTAAAATATTAATACCACCAGATTTTTTTTGGTGTGTGAAACTATCCCGCAAGGTCATCAGTTTAATGTAGAACACATGAGTTTGACCGTTCTTCTGAAATCTATTTTTACTACAGCAAAGTCTGTGAACAGTGGCTGTCCATGGGCGTCTCAGGGAGATGTTTGTTCTTTTGTACTTGTAACTGAAATAATAATGAATAAATTAATGGGTCCAATTCATGTTTGAGAGCGTCAAATTGAGAATCACAGCCTTTCAGAACCACAGAGCTAGGCTTAGCTCGGATTTTTCCAATTTAACACCCCTGAGAAATATAATGTTTACTTTTTGTGAACAGGTTCCCACATCAGAACAGGAAGAAAAACTACCTCTCCACATAATAACTATCACTAATGGAACACTGTTGGCGTCCTTCAGCAAAAGGGGCTGGCCCAGACCACGGGGAGCACACTGTGGCTGAGCAGTCTGGGCTCCTCACTCCCGGTCCAGGGAGAACACGCACCGTGTGGAGCCACGGGTGTCCCAGTGACAGGGTGTTAGCAGGAGCCTGTCATAGGATTTGGGCTTTGGTTGGGTAATCTGGGGAAGCAAGGGCCCATTCCAGACTGGATGTTGTCAGAAGGCAGGGACAGTCCCAGGACTGGGCATCTCAATCATTCCCAGCACCAGGGCGGGAGGACGAAAGCGTGGGATGAAGCTGTATGAGGAAAAGAGGTAGCAGTCACTTGTTCTATCAGAGGGAGGGGATGTTTGGTAATTTGTGGGCTGTACTGTGACCTCGTTTTGTCTCACTTTATCATGGGCTCAGCGTGGCCTTGTCTGACGTCATTGTCCTGTGAGATTATTCATGCTCAGTATGAGAACAACATGAGCCTTCCTGCTTTCTCTTAAAGCACCAACTACGCTTTAAGTGCTTTGCACACGTTATGTCATTTAATCCTTACAATTCTACTGGGCAGATATTATGAGTCCCACTTTACAAGTGAGGAAACAGAGATGTGAAGAAACTGATGTTAGCAGCGAGCAGCCAGAGTCAGGACTGACACGAGGCTGGCTCCGAAGCTCGCACACTATTAACGCGTTACAGGTGTGATCCTCAGGTGCCTTAGAAATGAAGAAAGGACAGAGAACACGTGTGTGTGGGAAGAGCAAGCTAGATGATAGAATCTTGGCATGTGGCTTTCTGTTTTCCCGCCTTTCCTCTCTCTGAGACCTGAGGTGAGCCACCTAACACCCCTGTCCTCCCAGATTCTTGACCCCCCTCCCCCAGCTCTTCTGCTTCAGTAAGATTCATCTCCAATCCATTTGACCACCCGTACTTGCCTCCTTGCATCTTGGGACTTGCCGTTTCTCCAAAGGGGTTATCTCTAAAAATGTGAATTCTGAAATTCCTGTATCTGTCTACCTCTTCCATGATCTTGTGTTCATCAAACTCATCCTTTTCCTTTTGACTTCTTCCTACCCTCCAAGCCTATCTCCCCCTCCTGGCTTCATTTTATTTTCTTCCCTGTCTACCTTGGGCTATTTGGCTCATCAATGAAGTCACCAGATCCTGAAACACTCTCACCTCTTTGACCTTCTGATGGTTCTCTCCCCTGTCTTCATGATGATTTTCAGCTTCTACTGTGTGTCAGATGCTGTTCTCAGCTCTTTTAAAAATTTAATCCATTTCATCATCACAATAGTCCTATGAGCTAAGTACTATTTTACCCTCATTTTGCAAACAAGAAAACTAAGGAACACCTCAAATAACTTGGCTAAGGTCAAACAGCCGTAGGTGGCAGAGCCAGGATTTGAACCTGGGCTGTCTGGCTCCAGAGTTTGTGCTGGTGGTCCTTGCACTCCTCAGTATGCTACCTGAACCACTGTGTTCTCCTGACAGTTATCTCTTCCTCACTGACGCCTCTGGTTACTGGATAATTCGATAAGCCTGCTTGGATCAATGCCTGCAAGGAAGTCTTTTCTTACCAGACTAAGTTCATGAACTCCTATCTCTTTTACCCCAAATTTCTCTGCACTTAACCTGGTTTCTTCCCTTTTCTTATCGGGAGATGTAGTTGTTGCTATTTTTAATTGAGTTATTTGATTTTCTGTGCCTTTCCTTGTAGTACTAAAAATCCATGAATACCAAGGGTATGTTCTATCTAAGATTTTCAACACATAGGTTTAACTTCTTTAAAAAAAAGATTTTATTTACTTATTTTTAGAAAGAGGGGAAGGGAGGGAGAAAGAGGGAGAGAAACATTGATTGGCTGCCTCTTGCAGGCTCCCAACTAGGGACCTGGCCCACAACCTAGGCATGTGTCCTGCCTAGGAACCGAAGCGATGATCCTTCAGTTTGCAGGCCAGCACTCAATCCACTGAGCCACACCAGCCAGGGCAATAGATTCAGCTTCTAAGCCAATGGTTACCAAGCCTGACAGCATGTAAAAATGCCTCATCCACACAGCAAGTAGGGTTGGAATGTCTGCCACTCCCCAAGACGGGTATTTATTGGACCTGAGACCAATGGGACCGTCAGCTCCAGCCTTTTTCTCTCACCCACGTGGTCTGTCTGGTCTGACTGGCAGCACTAAAGCATGGCTTGTATGGCTGGACCCTTGCCAACCTTCTCTTTCCAGGGACTAAACCATGTTTTCATCTTTCCACTGGCTGGGATTTTCCTCCATCCCTGGTGAAGTTCCTCCTGGAAACAAAATGATGTCACCCACCTTGGGGTTTTTTTTTCATATTTAGTTTTCTTTATAGAACGTCACTCACCCTGTGATGCATCCTCTGGCTGTCTAAGGACCACTGTGGTCACAGCCATCTATGGGCGGGGGCTTCTCTGACTAGGGAATCAACAGTTCGTATGTCATGGACACACTTTGATACACTCGAGAACATGATGAAAGTTACAAAGACCTCTTTACGCAGCAGCCAAGATATAAAGACAATCTGGGTATCCACCAATAGATGAATGGGCAAAGAAGATGTAGTGT
Source organism: Glossophaga mutica (assembly GCA_039655065.1). Classification (NCBI taxonomy): domain Eukaryota; kingdom Metazoa; phylum Chordata; class Mammalia; order Chiroptera; family Phyllostomidae; genus Glossophaga; species Glossophaga mutica. The sequence goes on along the minus strand of CM077304.1, from coordinate 13,190,664 downwards.
ATATATACAATGGAATATTACTTATCGATAAAAAGTGAAATCTTGTCATTGGTGACAACATGGATGAACCTATATGGTATCATACTAAGTGAAATAAGTCACAGGGAAAGACAAATACCACAAGGTTTCACTTATGTGTGGAATCTTAAACTAACAAACAACCAGACAAAATAGAAACAGATGCATAGATACAGAGAACAAACTGATGGTTGCCAGAGGGGAGAGGGGCCAGGTGATGGGTGAAAAGATGAGGGGAAATAAAAGGTACAAATTTCCAGTTATAAAATAAATAAGTCAGGGGGGTGTAATGTAAAGCACAAGGAACATAGTCAATAACATTGTCATAACGTCATATAATGACAGATGATTCCTGGATGGCCTTGGTGACCAGATCATAAAGTATTATGTTATACACCTGAGACTAATAGAATATTGCATGTCAGCTATACTTTAACTTTTAAAACCCATTTAAAAATATATATATATTATTTAAGTAAATATTCTGAAATCTTGTAAGAATTTTAGTGGTCTGCAGATTCCCTTGAAGTTTTTTGTTTCTCCAGAACTACTCATTTTTGTACCCAGTATAGTAGCTCATATGTGGTACTCAGTAAATATTTGTTGAATTGAATTACATGGGCTAAATGTCAATTTAACAATCTTAAATGCAGAAACAGTTTGATTAGTATATTCATTCCAAAACAGAACTTTAAGTGGTTAATGTTTGGACCGTTGCTTCTTTAAAGTCTTTTCCTTAGTACCTTGGCCTCAATAGAGACAAATCTCATTCTCAATTCAACAAGGTTTCAGAATTTTTTAAAAGAAATATTAATGGAACAGAACGTGAACAAACAAAAGCAAATCTCTCAAAATCAGCTAAAATGCCTAACAACGAATGCGTGCCTAGTTTGCATGTTCCTTACCACAGCGGTGCTTAACCTTTCCCCTAATTCAGCAAAGCTGTTGATGACAGAGGCTCACAGACAAATACACCGATCCCCCGTGGGAGTTGGCCAAGGGCCACACGAGTGCCTGAAGGTCACAGCGGAATGTCTGGGGAGATCCACAGTTCAGAAAAGCTCTCCAGGGGATTCTGGTGTGGCCACCTCTCTCTGTATTCCCATTCTCGCCCTGAGATAACAAGGCCGATTCAACCAGTGACTTGGTTTGGCTTATTGGGCATCAGACCTCCTGTTCCTCTGTTTATCTGGTTAGGGGAACAGGCTTCAGGGTTCGACTGTGTGGGTTAGAATCTTGGCTCTGCCACTTAACCTTCTCTCAGTGCCACCGCTACCATCTGCTGCCAAGAGCCGTCTCTTCCTTTCTGTCTGTCTACAGACCATGAATCCATTCAGAAATTGGCTAGGCATTCCTGACCTCCAGTGGCAGCTCCCGAGGTGGCTCCATATAGTGTTCCAGCCCCAGGGTATGAATCGTGATTGGTCAAAACGGTCATAGACATCTCTTTCCTTTCGACCAGGGATTAATCTAAAGGTGGGCTGCGGCCTAGTTACGGCCAGAGAGACGTCAGGGCAAGTCAGCTGATGGTGAGGTGAGGCCAGCATCATCCTTGAGAAGAAAAAACTGTTCTTTGCTCTTCCGGTCTGGGTGCTGACGTGATCCTAGAGGTGAAGCGACTATACTGTGGCTTGCAAAGGAGAGTCGACATGCTAAGAAGGGAGGGGTGAAACACGGAAAGAGATTGGTAGTTTGATCGTGTTACAGGGCCTGTGCACCAGCTCTGGACTCTGGACCTCTTGAACAAGAATAGCGAGAAAAACAAACAATTCCTTTGTCAAGCCCCAGTAGAGTTTGTTACTTTCAGAAGGCATTCTTATGTGATATACTCAGTTATAACTTATTAAAACAAGGATAAAAATAGCGTCAACTGAAAAGGAAGAAATAAAATGATCTCTGTCCATAACGTGGTCATACATGTAGAAAATCCTAAAAAATCCATGCAAAAAAAGCTGTTGGAACTAATAAACAAAGTCGGCAAAGTTTCAGGACACAAAGTCAATGCACAAAAATTAGTTGTGCTTTTTACATTAACGATGAACAATCTGGAAGGGACATTAAGAAAACAATTTTATTTACAATAGCCGAAACAATCTTGAGAAAGAACAAAGTTGGGAGTCGGACACTTCCTAATTTAAAAACTTACTACAAAGCTATAGTAATCAAAACAGTATAGTACTCACATAAAACAAAGATAGAGACCCATGGAATATAGTAGCAAGCCAAAAAGTAAACTCTCACATATATGGTCAACTGATTTTTGACAAAGATGCCAATTTTGTTTAACAGAGAAAAAATTAGACTTTTCATCAAATGGTGTTAGAAAAACTGGATATCCAAAGACAAAAGGATGAAGGCATGCCCTTGCCTTACACTGTATGCAAAAGTTAACTCAAAATGAATCAAAGACCTAAACATAAGAGCTAGAACAAAATAGCTCCTAGAAGAAAATAGGGGAAAAGCTTCATGACATTGAAGCTTGATTTGTCATCAAGTTCTTAGACATGCCACCAAAAGCATAGGGAACAAAAGAAGAAATGGATAAAATTCCATCAGAAAAGGGCTTTATCAAAATTAAAAACTTGTACCTTAAAGGACATTATCACCAGAGTGAAAAGACAACCTACGAAATGGGAGAAAATGTTTGCAAATCAAATGTGATAAAGATTAATATTCAGAAAACGTAACTAACAACTAGAACTCAATGACAATGAACAACTCAATGAAATGAACTTAAGGCTTGAATAAACATTTTTCCAAAGAAGATGTATAGATGGCCAATAAGACATGAAAAGATGCTCAATATCCCCAATTATTAGGGAAATGAAAACCAAAACCTCAACTAGATACCACTTTACATCCATTAGAATGAGTATTTTTTTAAAAAAAGAAAACAAGTGTTGGCAAAGATGCAGAGAAATTTCAACCCCTGGGCACCATGGGTGGGAAAGTAAAATTGTGCAGCCACTGTGGAAGTCGGTATGGTGGTTCCTCAAACAACTAAACGGAGTTACCATATGAGCTCAATTATCACATGAGCCAGCAATTCCACTTCTGAGTATAGTATATATCCCAAAGAATTGAAAACAGGAACTCAAAAAGATATTTTTACACCAGTGTTCATAGAAGCATTATTCGCACTTAGCTAAAGGTGGAAATAACCTATGCATCCATGGACAGACAAACGGTTAAACAAACGTGCTGTATACATACAGCGCACTGTTACTCATCCACACAGAAGAGGGAAATTCTGATACGGGCTACAATGTGGATGAACCTCGAAAACCTGCTGAGTGAAATAAGCCAGACACGGAAAGGACAAATGCTGTGTCATTCCACTTGTATAGGATACTTAGAATAGTCAGATTCATAGACTAAAGTAGAACAGGGGCTCCCCGGGGCTGGGAGGAGAAATGGGGAGTGACCGTTTAATGGGTACGGAGTGTCAGTTTGGGAAGGTGAAGTTCTGAAGTGCGTAGTGGTAGCGCCGGCACAACAGTGTGAACATACTTAATGCTACTGAGCTGTACACCTGAAAGGGTTATAATGGTAGACTTCGTTATGTATGTATTTTGTAAGATTTTATTTATTTAGTTTTAGAGAGAGGGGAACGGAGGGAGACAGAGAGGGAGAGAAACATCAATGTGTGTTTGCCTCTTACGCACGCCCCCCCCCACCGGGGACTTGGCCCACAATCCAGGCATGTGCCCTGATGGGGAATTGAACCAGCGACCCTTTGGTTCACAGGCCAGCACTCAATCCACTGAGCCACACCAGCCAGGGCATAGGTTATGTACATTATACCACAATTAAAAAAACAGTACCAATCCCTCAGGGCAGTTGTGAGCGTTAAATGAGGTAACTCCTATAAAGCGCTAGGCATAATGTTTAACATGCAGAGCCCATTCAACCCATGTTGGTATTGTTATTGGTAATGTCATTAGAGTCCTTGTAACTTGTTCCTAAATGTCCTGCCCTTTCCAGTGTTGAGGACCAAAGTCCTGGCATTCCTAGGCCAAGCCTCTTCTTGTCCCCAAGCCAATGGTAACAAGCTTTGCTGGAAAGAGTCTTCCATTCCCAGAGAAGTTACCCTCATGGCACCCATCAGAGCCGCAGAGCACAGCAGAGTCCTCTCCCTGGCCTGAGGAGGACTGATTCTGACCTTGAGTCAGTCAGGGGCACGTTGTCTTTGACTACCTTCTATGTGGGGATGCAGTGGAAAATAATACAGACTCTCTGCCCTCCGGGAATGTAGTTTCTCGTTGAGAAAGACAGGCAATAATCATGGGACTGAAAAATAAGATGATTTCAGGTAATGAGAACAAACTAGTACAGTATGATAAAGAGCGGGTGGAAAGAACTGTTTTGAAGTAGAGTGGACTGGGGAGACCTCTTTAAGACACCCAAGCTAAGATGGGATTGAGGAGAAGGAGCACGTACAGACCAGGCGAATGATTGTCCCAGGCAGAGAGAACACCAGGCGCACAGTTCCAAGGTGCAAAAGAGCGTGGAGTGTTTGAGGGATGGCAGGAGGGAGGATGCAGGAGTGAGGGTGGAAATGGCCAGACATCTGTGAGGTTGGACATCTTTCAGGGCCCTGTGGGACTCGGTTAGGATTTTGTTTCTTGATCCTCGAGCAGTGTTAAACCATCGGCAGTTTCCAGGAAGAGCAGCTGAGGAGTCTGGTACCTGCTCCAGGTGCTGTGTGCAGGATGGGTGGTGTCCGGGTAACAGTGGCGGCAGGAGAACTTGTTGGGAGGCTGTTGCACAAATCGGGCCAGATATTGTGGCTTCAACTTAGGCGGTACAAGTGGAGGTGGTGGGACGCAGAGTTGCGGCTACATTTTGGAGGTCGAATTAGCAATATCCCCTGCTGGCCTGAATGCAAGCTTTCAGAGAGAGGCAAAATCATAATAACCGACCCCTAGGCGTTCGTTCTGAGCAAAGGAGAGTGTGATGGTGCAATTTATTGAAAAGGAGAAGGTTTAGTGAGAAGGCAGGTAGGGGCTAGTGGGGGAGAGAGAGTGACAGAAAGGTGATGGCTTTGTAACATTTAGGATGCCTGCTGGACTTCCAAGTTGATATCTGATTCTGGGGCTTTGGGGGTGGGGCGAGAATTGAAAATCGTAAACATAGGGACGGTATTTGCAGTCTAGAGATAAGAGGGAGGGTAGAGAAGAACGAGGGCCAAGAACGGAGCCTGGGACCACCTAAAATATAGGGGACTTGCCAAGGGGAGATGCAAAATAAAGAGACCGAGAAAGAGTGGCCTTTGAGCTAGGGGAAAATCCAGGAGGCTCAGATCTTCCAAGGAGCTCTGAGAAGACTTCTGGGAATGAGGGAGTGGCCAGCTGTTGTAAATGCTGCTGAGAGGCCGAGTCAGAGGGAAGTGGGAAAGGCACCCCTGGCTGCGTCTAGATGTGGAGCGAAGGTGACCTTGCTAGTGGAGCCCAGCCGGGCCGACCTGATTAAGGAAGAAGAGGAAGTGAGGGCATCAACTATGGACGGGTCCGTAGAGGAAGCTTCCTGAGAAGGGCTTTGTGCTTCACTGAATGGAGGGTAAAGAGCGGAGAGATACTAGAATGACCCGCGTGGCTATCGCCTGCCCCTGGATGGGCGGGGGTGCCGATCACAGAAGGGGGGTTGTTGGCGCAGGATGTTGGGAGACTGGGGGTCAGGGAGCATGGGTGCTGCCCTTCAGCCCCACGCCTGCCCAGGGCTGTTTGGAATTTGCATGAACTGAAGAGCCCCTTCCTTGTGAGTGGGCTAACATACTTGGTCATTAATTAACAAATGAATTAATTTCACGAGAAACCCATGTAAATGTCCAACAGTTTACATGCAGGTTTTAAACTGGATATGTGTCTTTAAAATCTAAAAAACAAAACACAACATTAGCCCTCGAATCTGCTGTGCCGCAACGCTACGGCTTCTGGAGAAGTCACTTCTTATTTATGAACAAATACTCTGCACCGCCAGAAGCTTTCTTTTAATTTTATTTACAAAAACCAATTAGCACATGCTGCTTTCAATTATTCAAATTAATTAACCTCAATCTATTATTATTCAATTTATCTAATTATTCAAATTAATTCCCACTCAGTTGTGGGAATTATTCCAGGATTACTTACCAACCCATATAAGTTCTTAAAGATAGTTAAGTGATGAAATAAAAGTTGATTTTTAAAGTTCAGCCAGAGGAAAGAAAAATCAGCTTCTATGATAATTTTTCATTTGAAGAGTACCCGTGAAGAACACCCTTCCCTGAAATTTTCGGGATTACTCTGACGATTTCAAGGAGATGAATACGAATTTATTTTGTTTAAAACGCTAGAAAACAATTTCAAAATAATCATCAGTACTTTCCCTGCGATAATGTTATAACATGTAAACAAGATTTTAAGAAAGTATCAGTACCCCTGGGAAGGAAAAAAAAAAATAGACCTTGCTGGCGATTGGCTGCAAATCTCTCTATCATTCTGGTTCTTGGTGCGCCATCTTTTTACTAAGTTGTGATCGGAGTGCTCATTCCGGGAAATCAATCTTAAAGAAGGAGCAAAGCAAACGTGAGAGAAAAGGTAGGCATGTGTTTTCTGAAGGGCAACATGCTTCTCCCTGCTGGGGATCATCTTCTGAGAATCCCAGGGATGTAACCTAACGTGCATTTTTTTATTTCTACTTGTCCTCCTTCATTTTCGTCATGTCCTGCTCAAAACCTTGTTTAAAAAGCTGTATTTTTTTAAAAAGAAGCTTTTAAGTTCCTAAAGAACAAAAGGATATGCTGAGAAATATCCCCCTCTGGGTCCCCGGCCACTTAATTCCCCTTTCCAGATTCAACACTTCCAGCTGGTGGTGTATCCCCCCTTGCAGAGATTTTATACATTCTCACGCAATTACAAATACACGTGTGTTCATTTATCGACTCCTTTTAAAAATGACTTTATATTTTGAGCTAGTTTATGAATCACAAGAAGCTATAAAAACATTACAGAGAGTTTCTGTTTACACTTTATATACCTTCCCCCGAAGCAAAAGCACAAGCACAGCACACACTCAAAACCAAAGAAAATGATGTTAATATGACTGGTAAACTGCCAACTCAGATACAGACTGTATTCTATCCATTCATTTTCAGCCGTCCTATTTCCATATAGCAGCATATTCTGATAGCATAATACAGTATACTATATTAGAACAACAGCACATTATACTTTTGTTCAGCACCTTAGTTCTTTACACTTAACAATATAACTTAGAAATGGTCTCATAATGATCAAGTTCTTTTTTTTTTTTTTTTCCTTTAAAAGGCTGTGGTATACCTGCATGGGAAATCAATTTAATCAGATTTTTATCGCTAGGCTTTCAGATGGTTCTCAATCTTTTGTAATTACCAACAATTCTACAATGAGTAATTCTCTATGTAAGTTATTTTGCATGTTTGAGTAAATCTGTAGAAAGAATCCTTAGAAGTAAGATGATGAGGTCAAAGCCTATGTGGATTTGTAATTTTGATATCACCAGATTAACCTCCAGAAAGATTTATCAATGTATAGTTTCCCCAGTTTTGTGTGAGAAAATTCTTATTTCCTCAAACCCTCGCTAACATAGTTTACTAATCTGAGAGAGGGAAAAGTGTATCTCAGGGGGGATACAATTTTACATTTTTTCTTGTTGCAAATATGGTTGAGCAGATTCCCATAGATTTACGGTCCATTTGCATTTTCGTTTTGGTAGTATCTTGTGTGTTCTTCTATCGAGTCATGAGACTGTGCTTATTGATTTGAGGAAATGTTTATATTTAGGGAAATTAGCTTTCACTCTAAAGCTTCCAATATTTCCCATTAACCTGTTGCTTGTGTTTTGTTTTTTGTTTTTTAAATGTGATTTAGCCCTGGCTGGTGTGGCTCAGTGGATTGAGCACCAGCCTGTGAACTGAAAAGTTGTGGGTTCGATTCCCAGTCAGGACACATGCCTGGGTTGTGGACCAGACCCCCGGTTGAGGCGTGTGTGAGAGGTAACTGATTGATGTTTCTCTTCCTATCTCCCTCCCTTCACCTCTCTCTAAAAATAAATAAATAAAATCTTTAAACGTTTTAAAAATAAAACTTATTATCCTTTTCTTGGCTTCTGGAGATTGTTTTGTACTTAGCAAATATCACTGAACATTACCAAACCAAATGTTCATAGAGTTGAGATGTAGCATCTCTGAGAACCAGCAAGGAAAGGTCACGTATTCGAGCAGCTGGATTAGATTGGTTAGGCGATGGTACCAACAAGCAGAGTACAAGGGCCTGAACCAGATCTTGTGGCAGAGGTTTCTGAATAGTTGCTCTGGGTATGTTGCAAATCCCTGGTTACATGGGCTCCAGCTTCACTGAGATGATTTTCAGCAACCAACAGACGTTCTAAGACAGGCAGAGAGAGAGAGAGAGAGAGAGAGAGAGAGAGAGAGAGAGAGAGAGAGAGAGAAGGGAGAGAAACAGAGAGACAGAGAGAGAAAGGGGGGGGAGAGAGAGCGCGAGCATCAGAGAGAGACAGAAAGAGAGAGGTCTACAAGAGGGGATGATTATAATAGTGGAACTTGGCATTCAAGCCAAGTGAAAAGCTGGATGAAGACATGGGAGGTGGAACCAGAGACAGTGAAGAGGTGGCGGCGTCAGTGGGTTGGGGGCCTGGGGGGGAGACAGAACGTTGCCGTACTTGGTGCTCGGGAAAATGAGTTGGAAGCACGTGAGGCAGTCATCGGGGAAAGGGTGGAGTGCTTAAGACCGCGAGGGTGGAGGCTGTGGCAGAGACCGCTGTGTTTCCACAAAACCCACTTCCTTCACCTCCCGGGGACATAGCTATACTAAATTTCCCACGCCCCCTTTTAGGTGACTGGGGCCTTGTGACTGTGTTTTGGCCAAGGGAAAGTGGGCAGAAGAGGACTACGAAATTTAGAGGCACAGGGATTAGGGGATTCCCTCAGGGGCGGAGTGGTGCAGCCAGCTCTCCTCCCCATCCCTCCCCAAAGAGATGCCTGTAGAGAAAAAGCTTCATCTGCCCAGAGCTGTTCATCGTCATTGTCTCTGGGCTGTGTACAGAGTTGGCACTGGAAAGAATTTAATTTTCTACTTCTGTACATTTCCAAAGTGTCCACATTTTTTTTGCAAAAAAAATTTAATTCTTTGATATCGATGAGGTAAAACACAGTTTAAAAAATAAAAACAAGGTAAATTCATAGAGACTGGAAGTAGAATGGTGGTTGCCAGGGACTGGGAGGGCGAGGCCAGGAGCTGTGGTCTAATGGGTAGAGTTTTGCGAGATGAAGAAGTTTTGGAGATTGGCTGGGCAGCAATGTGAATATACTTGACTCTGCTGAACTGGACACTTAAAATGGTTAATGTGGTAAATTTTATGTTATGGGTACTTTACAGCATTTTTTAAAAAAGGTACTGCAAGGAATTTTTGAAAAACATTTTGAGAGGCAGAATTTAATACCCCATTGGAATGAAGACAAAATCCAGATAAGAAGCCTTTCAAATATTTAATGACCATATATGGTAAAGCCCCTGAGAAATGATCATCTGATAATTTTAAACCTTGTGCTTCTCAGTGAAAGAAAGCAAGAGCCAGTGGGAATAACCACGGTCATTTTTCATGAAAATGCCTTTCGATATTGACCACAGTCTTAGAAGAAGAAGAGTATAGAAGAAGAATATCTAGAGTTTGTTTCTTAACATTATTCTCCATCAAAATCTTGAAATAATTAAGTCAGATAAGCTCTGGTGTGCAAAACTTCACATAAGTTTATTGTTATGGTTACCCTACCAGATAGGTTTCTGACTGAAGATTATATTATCAGGGATAAAGAAGGCTAAAGGTCATTTTATAATAAAGAAGTCAATTAATCAAGAGGACATAGTAATCTTAGATGTTTTTAAGGGTCTTATGCTTGTCCCTGATATTCTAATTGGGAGCCACAGCAAAGCAACCTGGTTGGAGTAGGGGTAGAAGCAGTTCCCGCAAAGCAGCAGACATAAGTAGAGACCATAGTAAACGCCCGTTACAAAAGTGTTTGGTTTGACCAGTCCAAGGATATAGACAGAGACATGGCACAGAATACTAGGCGTTAGGATGCGCTGGGAAGTCCAGGTACCTTAAACCAATCTGTACAACATCCTTTCCTCCCCGCTCTTGAGGCTATTAATTATTGGCATGTGTGGAAGAAATGAAGACATTTGCGAAGCTGTCAGTTTCAACTCTAAAATTGGCTTATTTCTTTATTTGGGAACAGCCAAATTCTTTTATTATAGAATTATGGCTACTAAATTATGCAGAGCATTTAATAAAGCTAACAGGTTTTTAAATATAGATATTTATTTATTTTAACAAAAGACAATATGCTTTTTACTACTCAAAGCAAGTGACCTTCGGCAAAGGAGAGTTCTTCGATACTTGATTATTTCACATTTCCCTTACTTCACATTTCTAAATCTGCAGCTTCTAGGTCCAGTTTGCACAACACAATGAAGGGAATGCACGAGCACGAAACTTTTTCCTTGGGCTCTATTTCCATATGTATCTGACAAATTGCACGGCTTTATTTCTATGTTAATTCCTGTGCCTTTATCATGATTTCACATGTACTATTTCTTGGTGATTTAATTCAAAAGGTTTTCTCCCACTCCAGGTTTGAGGAGGTCTCCATAGTGCTTACCTTGGGACTTGGAGGAATTGACAGTTTGCAGTCAGTGTGACCATGGTCTCATAGGTGAGGGGTCCTTGTACGCACACACAGAGGGTATGATAAAGAAACCATCTACATCACCATTTTTGAATTCTACTTTGCAGGCATGATTTGGGACCATGCTTCATATTTACTTGCAGGCTTATTGGCTCTCTTGGGAAAAATAAAAAAAACAAGAAGACATTTGGAATGAAGGGATGGCCATGGAAACATTTGCTTTCTTCTACAAATACTTTCTGACTCTTTTTGTTATAAATAACCCTCCTTGTTCCAAAATAGACTTACCATTTTGCCCTTGAAAAGTTTGTCTGAAAAACTTGATTCGCTGAAGCAAACATTTTGTTTAGAAAAAAAGTTGTCCAGAAAATTGTTCCTGCTAGTGTAATTTTCATCCTCTCTAAATGATAATAACATTTTGGCCACACTTCTTTTTTTTACCACTCAGTGACCTGCTGCCTTTGCATTATTACGTAATTGTTTCAGGCTGGTGTATAGCTTATCTCCTAACTGCAGGGGCAAAGGTGAATTTTATTCTCTTTGCATGTCCTTCAGGGCCAAGCGGATCCCTCTGCAGATAATACGTGTGTAGCAAGCATTTGCTAAGTGAATGCATAAAGTGATGAATTAATGATTGCTAAAAGCTTAATGATTTTGAGGCTGTCTGAAAACCTTCTTTTCAATGTATTGTGGATTATGTTATACTGTGTTTTACAATAAAGATATCTATACATGGGCATTTCATGTTTAGGCATGTTTGTGTTTTGAAAATATTGATGACAGAAAAAGTCAGGAGAGGAGTCTGGGACCAGAGAGAGATGGCCTCCAAAGTTGAAAGTGAGATCATGTGAAGGGTCTTCGGGAACAAGCATGGAAAGAAAGAAAAGGAAGCTTTTTTAGAGAAGCTGGTGATCATTAGGCACAGCACTTAGATGAGGGTAAAGAGGTAAATAGGGTTCCGATGTGTACGTGTGTGCTGGGGTGCGGGAGCAGGGATTCCCACACAGTACCAAGTAATTCTTCAGGCACCAGCTGAGTGTTCTCCCATTCAACTCAGTTCTGACGCTGCCTACCTGGAAATAGCATTAGATCCCCTAGGTTAATCATTCAGTCCTACAGGAGTGCTCCACCCCCAACTTCAGGGGCCAGTTATCACCTGCACTTCTGACTGGCCAGCTATAGACTGGAGGTTCCAGTGACCTCCTCCTTGGACTTCAGACACCAGCTGTAAGTCTGGGTTGTTACCTTTACTTCTAACTGATTGGCAGTAAGTCAGACACCTTGGGTTTGATTAATTTGCTAGAGTGGCTCACAGAACTCAGAGAAACCGTCGACTTACTAGATCACTGGTTTATTGTAAAAGGATGTAACTCAGGAACAGCCAGATGGAAGAGATGCAAAAAGCAATGTACAGTAGCCTGCCCTTATCCACAAGGAATGTGCTCCAAGACCCCCAGTGGATGCCTGGGACCACGGATAGCGCTGAATCCTTTATCTACTGTTTTTCCTATACATACACATGCAAGATAAAGTTTAGTTTATAAACTAGGCACGCTAGGAGATTAACAATAACAATGAATGGTAAACTAGAACAATTTTATTACAACAATACACGACAATACAAGTTACACAAATATGGTCTTTCTTTCTCAAAATATCCTACTGTCCTGCACTCGCACTTCCTGGGATGCTGTGAGGTGATCCAGGGCCTGCGTGATGACATAAACTGATAAATAACTGCAGTTTTTATGAAGGACAGTCTGTTGGCCACTGACAATCCAACGTTTCAGGAGGGAACTAAAGCAGTAAAAAATGTGGCTCGATTTATGGATCTTTTTATCAAGAAAGTGCAACAAAGCATTTTACATATGGAACATACAAGATGGTGGGTAAGCATTTAGTTCCTCAGTTTCCGTTCCTGGAAAAGTATTTTTAAGGCTTTTTTTTCTCCTTTTTTCCACTATAATGTTTCCACCTCCAAATTTCAATGTGAGTTGTTTATTTATTCCTCGCCATTTCTTCTCCTTTACTTTCTGTGTAGATGAGTGCTTGCAGATGTCAACATTTCCTTAAGGCTTGGTACTCACAGGATAATTAGAAGAACTTGCATCTTGAGAGAAAACGCAAATCCTTTAACTGAGAAATTAAACTGAGGGACTTTTTATGTCATTTGCCTGATGCAGTGGTCCCTGAAATTGGCTGATGATCGGAATGCCCTGGGAAGTTCTCACATATTTTCCACTGTTGATTAATTAATTTCAGTGACAAAAGTAATATGTGCTTCGGGTTAAAGTAATTCAAAAAGTATGGAAGGATGAAAAGTTGAAAGTAAGTGCCCTCTCTATGCTAAGTGAAATAAGTCAAACAGAGAAAGATAAACACCATACGGTTTCACTTATCCAGGGGCGGACAAACTGTGTTTACAATTGTGAGTACATGAGATACAGAGTTTATTCTCGTGTCATTATTTGTGTATTATTTATTCATTATTTGTCTTATTCTTGCTGTTATTATTCTGTATCCTTACTTATGATTCATCTTTTAGGTAATGATGGCTGGTAATCTAAATCTACTTTTGCCCACCCACATATGAGGAATCTAAAGAACAAAATAAACAAACATCATAGAAACAGACTCATAAAGACAGGGGATGGACTGGCAGATGTCAGAGGGAAGGAAGACTGGGGGCCTGGGTGAAGACGGTGAGGGGATTAGAAGTACACATCGGTGGTCATGAGGCAGGATGGTAAGAAGCCAGGAGAATTCCTTGGCGAGTAGAACATAGAGACTGAGACCAATGGCTGTTTCCAACTGGCCTCATCCAGCACCCCGACTCCAGGCCTCCCTCTCCCTCACACAAATGACTCCCTTAAACGTAAAGCCCTCATGATCACAGAGACAGAGTTTTGGTCAAACTAGAGAGAACATCTAGGCCTCACTTGTGTTTCAGCTCCAGGCCCAGAGAAGCAGCAAAACCAGAAGAAGGGACACCATGGCTGGCTTCAGGACCAGATGCAGTGACCAGTGACCCCCCTACCTTAGTGCTGATCAGTAGAGACCACGACTCTGACCCTATCTGCTCATTTTGATGAATCGGCATATTTAAAACATACCTGGAAAGCTGGCAAACATTCTACTGAGATCCTCCCCCGAGACCTCCCCTAAAATTCCTGCTTTTAGAAAACAGATGAAAAATCTTAAGACAAAGAACCCAGTGAAAATTCTCTCTCTAGAGCATGCCTGCACCTTCTTTCTGCAGGCGTGTATCTTTGCTTTCTTTCTCCTAAGCTCTGAGTGTCCTCACGAGACTTGCAGCCAGGAGAGCAGTGGGCAGCGGCAGCTCATCCCGGTCTGCCTCCCTGAACATGTCTGCAGCGGCCATGCTCTTGCCTCTGTAACTTGTTTCCTGACGCCCAGCTGGCTCACTTCTTCTGCCTCTGTGTCTTAGTTTCTAAAAGGCCCAGGCAGCCCTCTGAGCAGCCTGCTCGAATCTTCCCTCGGAGTGTACTTTTGCTTTGTATGCTAAATAAACTTCCTCTTGTGTTAGAGTTCTTGGCTCTGAATCCTCTCTTTGCTGAACTCAAGCACTAAGGTCTACTATCACCGCTAATGGTTACAGAATAGTCACAGAGAGGTAGATTACAGCATAGGGAATACAGTCAATAATACTGTAATAACTATACTCGGGGCCAGATGGGTACTCGAAACATCAGGGGACTCGCTCTGAAAAGTTCATGACTTTCTAACCACTGTGTTGTATATCTGAAACTAATACAGAATAATATTGAATGCAAACTATAATTGAAAACTAAAAAAAAAAAAAAAAAACACCACTAAACCTAAGGGAAAAAAAGCAAACGCCCTCTCCCGTACTTTGTGCTTCCTAGAGTAACTCCACTGTGTATTGCCTTCCAAAAACTTTTTGTACATAATACGACCATATGCTCATTTACATCCCCCCCAAATGTAATTGTTCTACATCTACCATTCTGTAACCTGCTTTTCCAGGCCGCTGTGTCTGGACACCTTTTTATGGAGCATACCCGGCTCCACTTTAGTCTTTCAAACGCGTATGTGTTCCATGCAAATGATTCAGATTCACTGGATCAGCTGAGGCCTGGAAGTCATACTTTTCAAGAAGCTCCTCTGTTATCAACATGTCTGATGTAAGCTGGTCCACGAACCACCATTTAGAAACCACTGTTTTAGCTCATGTGGCAAAACATGCTTTAAGATGTATCATTTCCACGTTCGGCTGAAACTTCTCCTCATCAGGATGGGACCCCATGCTCTCCTTCCTGTTGCTTGACAAGAAGGAGAAATACAATACACAACTGCCTCCAAACAGATTTTTTTTAAATGACAATAAAATTCTGCTATACACACAAGGAAGAAAAGTTTCCTTGGCAACTAGTAGCAAGTATGGAAGATAATAGGTAGAATTTATCATAAAAACAAGGCGATGTTTCTGCTGAGAAAGTCTCAGAGCAGCGAAGCCATCCAACCGTGTGCAGAGCAGAGAATAAACATCTGATGTTCATAGAGAAACAGGTGATAATGGCGAAGTAGTTAAAATAAAATGCCTCCCTTTTTGAAAGCTAACATTATCTCTCTCCAATCAAAACCATGTTTACCTTGAACTTGGGTCCTGGTGAATTGCCTTAACTGTTTTTCCCTGTCCAGAGATGAAGAGTTTATTGTTGAAAATGCTATCCAAAGCCATGTGGGTGGAGGTTTGAACAGGCTTCTAGGAAACAATGAAAAGTCCATAAACCTGCTGAGGAGCTTCTCCGCGCACCGCACCCTCCCCCCGGCCCCACCACCCCGCAGTATTTGTAGCTTGTCATCCACCAGCAGTGAAAAGTGTTTTTCTGTTTTTCTGCAGGGTGAGTCATGGCTGGTCAAGTTAAGACTTGCCAAGATCTAGACGTTAGAGCCCATTTTTCTCCCTCAGTAAAGATTACAGATGGTGTGGGGGAGGGGACTTGGGAATATTGGACCCATCAAGTTCCTTAGCTCTGGGGAAGGCACCTGCCCCTCCAACCTGAACATCCCCCCGGCTTGTGATGAGTAGCAGAAATGATGAGTTTCCAAGCCGTGAAGGTCAGGCTGTATTTATCAACCACAGTGTATCTTCCAAACCGAAAAACAATAAAAACTCAAAAGATCTTTTAAGCATATTTTTACTACATACACACACATACAGCAACTGGAATAGAAGCTGAAACACTCAAAGAACATTCTCAGAGGTTCCATTTGGGATTTTTTCAGCCCTGACACTATCTCCCTTTGGAAATTGCCACTTTAAAAAGTCGAACAGGGTAAGAATGCATATTACAACTATGAAAACTGTGGAAGAACAGCATATTTTAGTTTGTACTTCTAACTTGGTTCCTGAAGACCCAGTCATTAATTAATGTATTTATTAGTCTCCATATCAGTTATAGTTCTTTGGTTACAGTTACCAATGAAGTCAGATTAACTAAAGAAAAAAAATAAGATAGACTGAAAAGAATCACAGTTTTACACAAAGGAGAAATTTGTCATAGATAAATAAGGGCAAAGTCATTGAAATTAAATAAGCTTTTTTTGAAGCTAAAATTATTCTCTTTTATCAAAATCACCTTCATCTTGAACTTGGGTCCTGGTGAACTTCCTTAACGATTTCAGTTAACAGCAGGCCTTAGAGGAAAGTAAGCAGGAACGAGGGGGAGGGTCGATGAAGAGGCTGCTTTGGGCTTCGCTACAAGATGACTCAGCTTCAGCGGCTTTCCACCCTGCCGTCATGCCGCTCAGGATGCAGGGTCCTGGGGAAGGGTTGGCCTGGCCCAGCTCGGATAACTGCTTACTCCTCAACCACTCCCTGGTGGGATGTCACGGCTTATAGTCCCATCAGGACCGCATTGAATGGGAGGTGAGGCGTTACCCCAATGAGAGTCGGATTCTTTGATAAATAGAAGGGGGAAGAAATGGTGGGCAAACTGAAACCAGAGAAGTGCACCACTGTCACCTCGTATATTAATTAAGCTGACTTCAGGGGCAAGGGCCAATAACTAATAGGATGGTGCACAGCAGAGATTTAGTTGTCTCGCTACCTGACAAGATGTCCAGAGGTTGGTGGTCCCAGAAGATACTCCCAAAATCCTCACGATGAGCAGACACGGAGATAGGGGAAAGACAGGAGGCGGCCATAAACTGGGGGAGTGAGAAAAGCTGGCAAGAGCAGTGGAAACAGCCGAACAGCAGCATTTGTTTCTACCACCGAGGGAGGCACGGACCCTTTTAAAGCCAGAGAAGAGGTGAAGACCGATGCTCTCTGTGGGAGAGAGGAAAGCGGTAAAAGTGAGATGCCTTTTCTGGCAGCGTGGGCTGGCGTCTGAGGCACACGTGGAAGGTGCCACGAGCAGAAAAAGTGCATACGGGCACTTTCACGGGTGCTGTGGGGCTGCCATGCCCATCTCGGTTTTCGATGAGCATGGCCACGTCACGGGATACCCCAGTGGTCCAACTCTGGTGACACGGCGAGTGAAGAGATTTGCTGACTTTAAACGCCTGCACTTGGCTTTTGCTTCTCCTGTGAGGTGTGGTTCGTTCTCACTGATGTTGCCGAAGCACTTCCCAGCACCGTTCAGCAGAGCAACCTGAGGGCAAAGTCCCCACTTCCAACTGCAGAACCTGAAAGGACTTCATGCATGTCCCTGGCAAGCTGTGGAGGATAAGAATTTCATTCTGGGCCAAATGGTGGGAATTATTTCCAATTTGCTGTGCAGGGAAATCTAGGTCATGGTCTCTCGTGGCCAATGAGAGCTCCCTGGATGGCAAGAGAAGCCATCAAATACCAGGCCTGTGTGCCTCCCGGGGACTGGGGACTCCAACGCTGTAATTTCTTCCAATTATTTTTTTTTTTCTGCTTGGCTGCACGTTTCAAAAGCAAGTGCTTGGGAGACTAAGGATGGAGAAGGTCAGGCAATGCTGCCTGATCATCCCTTCCCAAAATCCTGGGAGCACTCTCTGATCTGGTCGGTTGACTCCTTCTTCAAGTTCTCCCTACACCGACTCTGTGACTCGGTGGACGTTGGCTTAGCACCCCTCAGAGGAAGATAGCTCAAGTTGACTGAGCGCTTATCAGGCGTTTGGCTAAGCTCTGGGAACGCAAAGTTGGGTGAAACCTTGACTTGGTGGAATTTGCGTGTTAGTGATGATGGTGTGCGCTGGGGGACGGAGGGAAACAAGACACGATGGTACAATGCGGTCACAAATGTGCCTAAAGTGTGCAGGGAGGAGGAACAATTTCTTGCCCAGAAAAGAGGAGAGGACAAGCCTTCCCAGAAGGTGTCACTCGGGCAGGTAGACTGTTTTGAGCTAAAAACCATCAAGGCCCCCAAAGACTCAGAAAGAGCTTATTACCTCTCCTTTAACAGCTGGACAGAGGGCCTGGCCCAGGACGGAAACGTCACCAGAGATAACTACAAAGTCTATGGGTTAGGTGTGGTTGCCCAGGGGGACGGAAAAGGGGGAGCCAGGCAGGGCCTGGAGATCAAAGTCTTCTCCGTGTCCCATTGTTCGCTGAAGTGTATATTCGCTCATTGAATTCTCAGGGCAACCTTCTGATTGGGTACGATGATTTTTCCTTTTTTACAAACAAGGGAACTGAGACAGAGAGAGTGATTCAGCGACTTGGTAGTCGGTGGTGAATTTGACTTCGCGCCCAGGTTGTCTGGCTCTAGGATCTGTGCAGCCTGCGGTTTAGATTAAGGCCATATCATAGGGTTAAAGAGGTTAGGGGGCTTTGGATTTTTCAGTTATAAATAATCAGAAGTTGACACCATATCTGCCTGGATCCGAAGTCCCAAGCCTTCAGCTCTTTGCTGTTCAATCTTAAACATAGTAAGAGCACTCATCAGGGTTATTGACGAAGACATTTAGAAATCTCTGCGGAATTAAGCAGAGCACAGTAGAGAGACCTCTGATTCCTGCGGGGTTGGACGCAGGCAGTTATGGGGCAGACTGGAGAGATGCAAGGGGGGTGGATTGAAAGTCTGTAAGAAATTGGGATTCAGAACGTGGCTTCAATCTACAGTTTCTAGCTGGAGCCACTGTACCCGAGGTCACACTTTAAGATCTTCAAGCTAGGAGCCACGGCGCCTACTGAAGCATTTAAAAGCAGAAAACGATGCCCCTCGTGGTCTCTCTGAACCCTGACCGATCTTCCTCTATTAGAAGGGCCTGGACTTGGAAGTGGCGTCCTTCAGCAGCCCTTCGAGTCCAGACACAGGAGTCCAGATTCTTTGTGCTTTAGCTAATGATTAAATGTCCCCTTTCCACCTTCCAGTTTTCTCCTCCTTTTCCAAGCAATTTCATCGTAACCATTTATGTATATTGTTTAGTTAGTCATGGCAACGAAGCCATTTGATAGGCCAATTAGCAACTAAATTTAGACGTGATATTGACAGGCCAGCTGTGTCAGCCAAATTTTTGAGATTCTAGCATAAAGGCTTGACTAATCCCCACGACTAGCCAATGCACTTGGAAATGATGGTGTTGGAACTGAAGAAAAAGTTTCTTGAGCACGTTGGAATATATCACTTTGGCTTTCAAATACATTTGCAAGGCCATCACAGGGGGTGAGAATGCCGCTCATTTGGTTTCATTTAAAGCAGTCTATGAAACAGTAATCTGGCCGGGAGAGGAATTCCTTTGGAGAAAAAGGACTTTTTGGGAGAAATGTAGATTTCAGAATTTCAGTATCAAGCTTCCTTTTATTTTCCTTTTTAGAGAAACAAGTATGGAGCTGTTCATATCCTATCTTTAAAAATTAAACTTATAACAGTCTGTTGCAACAGGAACTTCATATATACGCACCTAAACCGTCACTCCCAGGTTTCCTGAAGGTTTGGTAGTGTTTTATAACTTAAAAAAAATTTATTGATTGATTTTAGAGAAAGAGGAAGGGAGGGAGGGGAGAAGGGGAGAGAGAGGAGAGAGAGAAAGAGAA
Organism: Glossophaga mutica; assembly: GCA_039655065.1. NCBI lineage: Eukaryota > Metazoa > Chordata > Mammalia > Chiroptera > Phyllostomidae > Glossophaga > Glossophaga mutica. Next base: position 13,170,925 of record CM077304.1, on the reverse strand, counting down.
ACATTCATTTGTTGTTCCACTTATTTATGCATTCACTGGTTGATTCTTATATGTGCCCTGACCAAAGATCAAACCCACAACCTCAGCATATGGGGAATGACACTCTAACCCACTGAACTACCTGTGGCCAGGGCCACGTTTTATAATTTAAAGTATGTGATCTTAAATTTGATTAAAATAAAAGGGCATTTACAAGTTTAACATTACATTTGTAAATGAATATGTAACACTGAGAGAGTCTCTCTGCCTTTTTTTTTTTTCTGAAGCCCTCAAGGTGATTCAACCATGTTTCAAATCTTCAAAAATATATGTAAAAAGCCCACATAAACAAAAAAGGATTTTAGGCACGTTACTTCCAGGTTTCGGTTTGAATTCTAGCTTGATCTCCTGATTTCATCAGGGCCAGCTTGTCCACTCTGCTCAGGATAACAGATGTGTCTCAGATCCTGAATGTTCAGCTACCCAAGGAAGATGTTCACGATTGCCCGAAGGAAATGCGGATATTTACTTAAAAGTTCGCTTCGGAGAACAGGAGTAACATTATTTATTTCACATGTCTATGAAACCATCATCACGGTCCTCGTTAGGCGACAGGCAACAGGTTTGTCCCCTGCTTGCTGGAAAGCTCTTCCTAGTTTCTCCTCATTGTCGTAAACAACCACTGACTTGAGTAAAACCTTTTATGCTAGATCTCAGTTGGACCTATTCAGCCTGCAAGTTCACGGGAGCACAGAGCAATGTACAAGTTTTGATCATGTCGGAGTACGGTGGGATAGATCCCAATTTAAAATGCAACAACATCTGCCTGGTGGATGTGGCTCAGCTGGTTGGAGTGTCCTCCCGTAATGGAAAGGTTGTGGGTTCAATCCCTGATTCAGGTGTTACGCCATCCCCAGTCTGGGTGCATGTGAGAGGCAACAGATCAATGTTTCTCTATCACATCAATATTTCTCTCTCTGCCTTCCTCTCTACTTTCCTCTCTCTCCAAAAGCAATGAAAAAAATGTCCTCGGGTAAGGATAAAAAAAATGAAAAAGAATGCAATAACATCTCCATTTATATGAAATACTCAGAATTGGCAAGCCCATGGAGACGGAAAGCAGATTGGTGGTTGCCAGGGACTGAGAATGAGGGTGGGGAATGGGGAGTGACCGCTCAAATGGGTGCAAAGCTCCTTCTTGGGGTGATGAAAAGGGTTTGGAACTAGACAGTGGAGAGGTCTGCACGACATTGCGAATGCTGACTGCCACCAAGTTGTACAGTTGAAAATTGTATGTTTATGTTACGTGAACATTAACATCAATTTAAAAAATGTAGTGACATCCAATTGTGAGGGCTGGCAGTGATTGGTGAGGCAAAACGATGCTTCACGAGGAGATTGGAGTCACGTGCCTATGTGTGGCTTCAGCCCATCCCCCTCCCTTTAAAATTGGCACACGAATTAGGCATCAACCTGGATGAAATGAAGTAGATGCATTGTCTGAGCTCTAAAATGGGGTTTCGCCAGATACCTGATGGTAGGACGCTGGACCACAATTCCTGGGACCCCTTCTGGCTCTGAAGTTCTAGGAAATTTGCTTAGCACACTTGGCTCCTCACCGTTGGGGCTCTGTCTGTTCACTGGCTGTCAGCCCAAGTCTTGGTGGCCTGAGGTGGCCGTATCTGAACCACAAAGCCAAGACGCCTTAGGAGCCCAGCATCTTCCTATCCTCAGGGATCACCTAAAATGTCACATCCCCATCTAAGTAGCTTTTCCACTTACGTTTTAATCTCCACCTGTCATGTTGGCTGACTATATATCTTCATTGCACTTACCCAAACTGTGGTTTGGGGGCTTTTCCTTTTTTTTTTTTGTCTGTCTCCTTCTTTAGAGGGTGAGCGACATGGCGGCACAGGTGGATGCTCACACGTATCCCTGGGCCCCTGCTTTGGCCCGAACACCAAGCCAGGTGCTGACCATGAAGCCGCACCGGGCCCGATCTCTGTGTTAATGGATGGATAGCCCAATAGTGGGAGAGACAGGTGTTAAGCTAAGAACCACACAGAAACCTAGAGCTGCAACCGTGACCACTGCTTTGAGGATGGAGGGGCTGCGTGACAGGGAAATTGAACCTCGCCGGGGAGGGGAGACCAGGCTTCTCTGAAGAAGTAATACTTTGCCGAGTCTGAAAGTCAAGCAGGAATTAATCAGGCAGAGGAGAGAAAAGAGTGCTCTAGGCAGAGGGCAGTCAGTGCAAAGGTGCAAAGGCGTAGTGGTGGGAGGGACAGGACTTGAACAAGACGCCAAAGAAGGGGAGGTGGGTGGAGGTCAGACCAGGCAAGCCAAGGTTAGGACTTTTGTCTTGATCAACAGAGTAAGGGGAAGCTATTGAAGATCCTCAGGAAGGTGGGGGGCGGGGGGTGGGGGTTGCCTGCGATCTGATCAGATTTACATCCTGAAAAGGCACTCTTTAGTGCAGGAAGTGGAAAGGGAAGGGGAGCCGGCCTCGATGCCTGACCCAGCTCTCCTCTGCCCCTTCCTCTCTTAGTCCCTGCCGGCTGGACAGAGTGATGGGGTGGAACACGCCTGACCAATCAAATTGCCCTGGCTCTGTCAGAATGACTGTGGGGAATTGAGCAGGAACTGCTAGAAAAGATCCATGAACTTGCTCTTTGGCTTTGAACTTGAGCACACAAGAGGAGCTGCTGTAGCTGTCTTGCCACCATGATATGGAGAGTTTGATGCCAGGTGGGACCCAAGAATGGGGCTGAGCTGAGAGATGGCATGACACTGAGTCCTGATGACTCCCAGTATCTCATTAAAGCGCAGCTGGGGTTGCCCCTCCTTAAGTATGTATCAGTTCCGTGAGCCAATGTTTTCTTGTTTTCTTCTGCCAAATCTCACCCAAGGGTGAGGGGGTCGATAGGCAACATGGGAGCCTGGAAGCACTCTCCTGCCCATCTCCATGCCCATCTCCTGCATTCGGACAGTGGAGGACAGGAATTCCTGTTTCAGCTACTCCAGCCAAGCAGAGGGACCCCAGAGTGGGGGTGGGGGGGCAAGGGGAAAGTGGCCTTCGGCCTGGGAAGATATAATTTTGGATTCCTGGTAATCTCATAGTTAGAATAAGTTGTGTAAATTTGTCTTGTCTAAATAATCCTTGTCTGTACTAAAAAGTTACTGTGTAGGCTTTATTCTCTGCTGATTTCCTAGTAAAGTTCCTCTTGGAAGCTCAGGCCTGCTCTTGGTTGATCTGAACAGAAAAGGGAGGGAACGAAGACCCAGAGAGGTGGGAATGCCCTGGAAGTTGTAGGGTGCAGAAGTGGGTGTGTGGCAGCCACTGAAGCTGAGCTTCCACTCCAGGGAGTACGCCTGTGGCCAGGCGCCAGGAAGAAAAACGTGGCTTTCCGTCCCTCCTACCCGTGATGAGGCTCCCTGCTAAGCACCGTCCAGTGCAGCCTCCCCCCCAGGCAGCCAGCCACTCTGGGGGCCTCAGCAAACTCTAGGTTTTTAGAACCAAAGCTGCCTCTGAATCTGATGATTCTTTGAGGCCCCAAAGTTGGCACTTGTCATCCTCCCAAAGGAGGAATAATATCCACAAGGGAGGATAAGTCAGGGAGATGCCACCACTCCAGTCTGTCTTTCAGGATGGAAGAGGCAGAACAGTATCATCGAGAGAGTTGGGCAGGAAACGAGAAGCCATGGGTTCAAGTTCTCGCTCTGCTAACTAATAAAGCACCGGTGAGCAAGCCCTCTTTGCGCTCTTCCTCACTCTCAAGTGAGAGCCTTGGATTCGATGTTCTTCCATCAGACGATATATACGTTATAGCGGATAACTGCCTTTTTAAGTTACTCAGAAAGTGGACCCTCTCTCAAGGTTTGGGAAAATCACCTCCTGTTTAGGAGGACTCCCACCGCTTTCTCAACCGAAGGGGGCACAGCTTCTTTCTCTCTCCGAGTCTACACAGCATCCAGCCTTGGATCTTCCTGCCTTGGGTTTTGAATCTAGACAGAGTGCCACGTAGGTAAGCGAGGGTGGGGCTGGGCGTGTGACAGTGACAGTGGTGGGTAAGGGCAGGGCAGGTCCAGTGGCACTGGTGGACAGGCGCAGGCGCAGTGCACCAAGGCTGCATGGGTCCCCGTTGCCCAGTCTCTCTTGCTTCTTGACTGCTTCCCAGGTTGGGTTCCTAGCCTTTCTATTAAGTCTGTGAACCAACCAACAAAACCTACCCTTTAAGCTTTTCATGAGGGTTACAAGGGAGGATCCATGCAACGTACTTAGCGATGTGCCTGACCCATGTTTGACTAACAGCTCAAACATGTATTATTGTTGTTTTCAAAAAAATGATGTAAGTTGTTCTGAAAACCAGCCCTAGGACTAATAGTGGCAGTCGGGCTCAAAAAAGGTTTTCATAAAGATTTTCTTTCTCTTCCCCTCACCCCTCTCCATTTGCACTCGCACAAAAGTGCTCTCACAGTGCAGTAAGGAAATAAAGAGTGTGGGACCCCATCTCTGTCCTCAAGGAGAGGACAGTCCCATCAGAAAGATATGAAATACATATAGTCAATGTCGTCTGTTTAAAAATGTCATTCATGGGCTGAATAAGTAGCATAACCCGTAAGAAAATGTTGTGGAATGTGTCCAAATATTAAATAAGGAGAATTATAAGGGAAGTCCCAATATATTTCAAATCACCACTTTCATAGTGATAATTCTCAACAAGACAAATTAAAATCAATAGTAAAAATGTTGATACCTTTTTGAAAGAAATGCATTTGGAAACAAAAAAGTTCTCACTGATTCCTGGATTACTAGGTAATGGAAGTTATAAAGTATTTATAACTGAATAACAGTGAAAACACAAAATATCAAAACTTTTGGGAGCCAGCACAAGCAATATTTAGAAGAAAGAAAGATGTAAATGAGTTTGGTGTTTAACTCAAAAAGTTGTTACAGAGTAAACTCAAAGAAATTAGAAAGAAGAAAATAATAAAGATGAGGGCTGGAAATAAATGAATTGAAAACAAAACAAGAAAGATAGTCAAAAAATGAACAGCGGGTTCGGCAAACTCTGATAAAATGGGCAAATCTATCACAAGTCAAATCAAGAGATAAAGAAAAAGTGCAAATAAACACTCTGGGAGGGCAAAAGGGGACACGGCCACAGATAGGAGATTGAAATCACCACAAGAAAATACTGTGGCCAGCGTTGTGCCAATGCATTTGAACACAGACCCTGTGGCAGATGCAGGTGGCTGCTGTATTTGTATTATGAAATGCTATGTCCTGATTTGATATGATACGGCATGTTATAATAACACAATCTTAACATCCCAGTGGCTTAGACACAACAGAAGTTCCTTCTTGCTCATGTTGCAGGACCAGTGTGGCTGTGGGTGGGGGCCTGCCTGATGTAGTGACTTAGGAATCCAGGCTGATGGAGGATGCAACTCCTCCGCTTGTGCTTCTGTGGTCTTTGCAGCTGGATAATCTGGCACTTGAGATCAAGAGCTCCTCCTTGTGCAGCAGGCTTGGAGCCATGCTGCTCAGATCTCCATTTAAGAGCGAACCTGCTATGAGCGGTGAAGTTGGCAGACAGCCCCCAGCTATTGGAACTTTCAGGATCTGCTGCTGTGTTCTACTCCAGGTCAAGAGCTCTCTGGGCGGTGGCAGCCATCTCCCCACAACCGGGAGCTACCCTTACCCTTACAGGCAATCCGCATTTGAAGTTCCCGTTGGCCTTGGCCAAGGCTTCCTCAGAGCTGCACTGCAGTCAGAACTTCTTCCTAGCCAGTCCTCCTTATGTAACCGTCTTCTTATTTGCCCGATGGGTGTCAGATCTGCCATGCGGCCTGAAGGCTTTCCCAGCCTGCTTCTGATCTCTTTCCCCTGCACCTTTCTAGTATTACCCATAATAAACCTGTTGCATCCCTGACTCCTGACTCCCAGCAGACCAGAACTCACAGAACCTCTAAGCCATATTTCACTTTTACTCACATTTCATTGGCCAAAGCTAGTCATATGTCCACGCCCATGTTCGAGGGGCGTAGAAAGGCTAATCCAAAACACAACTAGATATTGGAGCACATTTGTGTATCTATTAAACTACTGAAATACATATTAATTATTCCCATCCCTCTTTTTTTGGGGGGGGGACCAGCAAAGCTCCAGTTTTGTTCAGGTGTCCATCCTGTACCCCCTGTCCTGACTGAGGGGTAAACTGTAATTTACCAGAGCCATTTACAACCATCCTATTTACCTTCTCAGTGCCTGGATCAGGAGGAGGAGTGTGACCCAATTCTGGCCAATGAGATGGGAGAGGAAGTGTCCTGGCTTTAAAAAGGGACAGGAAGGGTGAAAGGCCCTTTTCTGTTGCTGAGATTGTGGCATGCAGATGTGTGGATGCGTTACTCAGAGCTGAGGCAGTCACCTTGTCGCTTGTCAATGGGGAATAAAAGAAAAACAAAAATAAAACTCAGGCTGGTAAACTTCTGTAGGGAGACTTTTATGGAAGAAAAAATCAAGAACATTGAGACTTATTTAAGTCTATGTTCTCTTGCCTCTTGCTTTCTTTTTCTTATCAGACCAATTTCAGTCACACACCTCTCTCCTTCACACCGCATCAGCTTTCGCTTGAAGGATGAAAACAACAGCTAGCAGTATGATTCAACAGGCACAGAGAAAAAAGCTAAAATGGACCAGTCAGGAAATGAGGCAGGCATCCATAATTTTCTTTTGAATCACTATTTTTTTTGAAAACACCCAAATGCAATCAACTGTTGTCTATAAAGTAAAACAAAGTCCTAAAAAGGCAAAAAGAAACACCGGATTACTCTTTCACTCCATATCAGGGAGAGAGACTGCCATTCATGGGGCGCTTATTATATGCCTGACACTTTCTTAGGTGCTCACCGTAGGCTGCCTCGTCGAGTCACTTTGTGTTGCCCTTTTGTAAGGTGTTCACGCCTGACAGAGCCCATCCCCAGCGTGAGCTGGCCTACACCTCCATCCATCCCCCTCCATCGCTGCTTTAGCCCGGCCATCCTGACCCTTTTCTGTTTATGAAACATACCCAGCACGTCCCTGCTTCAGGGCTCTTGCACTTGCCATTGCCCCTACCTGAAATGCTCCTTCCTCGGTCTTCCCATCTGATTTGCTCCCGTGAGTCAGAACTCAGCTAAAACACCCTGTTCCCCAAGAGGCCTTTCTCGACTATTCTGCCTAAAATAGCATCTCTCCCTCTACCCCTAGTCACCTATTCTAATGCCCTACATTTTTTTCCCCCATTGAGCTTTTAGTATCTGAAATTATCTTTTGTTTGACTTTGATCTGTCTGCTCCCATTAGATTTTTCCTCTGTGGCTTGTTCACTGCTATATCTCAAGCATTTGGAAAAGTGGCTGGCACAAAGGAGATGTTCGATAGTGTTTGTTGGAAAAATGGAGAGATAACACACCCTATTAACCTTATATGGCAGAGTACATGTTATTTACAAGGGTCAACATCCTCCAGCCAAAAACCACCAAGACTGGTAGTTGAACAAGTTGGGTTTATTCCTCATTGCAGTAAAAGACAACGCACACCATCAGGGACCACAGGGTAGCTCAGTAATGGGGTGTTAGAAAGGAACTTACAGGTTTGGGTTTGAGTTCGGTGATTTTGATTAAGGTTTAAAAAAGCAGGACCCTCCCCCACGCCCGTCCCCCCAGCTGGATTGGACGATGTCAGGAAGCAAGGGCAATCTGGTGATGGAATATTCTTAATAAATCTCATCTGTGAGGCAGGAAGGCTTGAATGAGGCTAAAACTGTAACCGGTAAGCAAGTATTGCAGCATCATTCACACGAGCCAGGACTGGGCGATGTTTGGGGTTTCTGTGGTTTGCCAGTGACTTTGTTTTTGTCACACTTGGACAAGATTACCGAGTGGCCTTGGCTGATACTGGTGTCCGTGCAACTGTGCTTAAAGGGAGAACATGAAGGCCTAGCTGGGTCAGGCCCGTTCCTGGATGTCAGGGTCTGTTTTCTTTTTCTTGTAAGTGTCCTAGGGCTGGAGTGCTGTGTTAGAAAGTGCAGAGCAAGCCAGGGTATTTCTGGTGGCCAGCTGACAGTCCCCCATAGCACCCCTCTGGAAACACCCCTCTCTATTGTAATTAATTGACCGGTCCCCACATACTTGTATCCTTGGGACTTAATTGTCACAAAAAGCTTGGCACAGGCTAGGCTCTCTATAAATATTAGATAGACTTAAAAATGGAGATTTAATTTCTGGCTTGAATTCATCTCACAAAACATTTACTGAGTCTGTACTATGAGCCAGGACATTATGATAAATCAGCTAGTCCTTACCTTCAGGGAATTAGTATTCACTTCTAATAGATTTAAGAAAAAGAATGCCTGGCATTTATTTAGGATCAGGCACCGTGTTAGGTTGTTACACGTGCAGCTGAGTTATTATTGCCATTCTACAGGGAGAACAACCCACATACTAATGGGTTAAGTGACTGTGCTGAGGTCAGGAGGGGCAGAGCAGGGATTTTAACTGGGGCCATCTGACCCCAGTAACACTTGCCCAACTATTAGGTTGAAGGGTGCTCTGTAAATTCACAGTTTGGCCATTAACTCAGTGTGAAGGTCCTGTACCCAGATTATCAAAATTGTGGCATTTATTTCGAAGCGGAATACGTTAATATGACCAATGTGGGGAATATTTATATACTTTATTAGCCAGTGTGAACAGGGGGCCAGAGAGATGCATTAGCTTTCTGTTAAAGCAGAAATGAATTTCAATTTAGCTTCAGATCTGAACATTATTTAGTCAATAACATCTATTGACCTTCCACTGCACGCAAAACAGGTGTTCCCTGCCATTTCCTCTGCTCCCCACATCCTGGAGGAGGAGGGAAAGTGGGGAAGAAAAAGAGAAGGCAAAGAGGTTGTGCAGAGTGAGCAGATGAACTTCTTGGGCTCCTTTGACACAGTCCCGCACCCGCGCGGGTCACACCTCTCAGACCAGCACAGACCCCCAACCCTTTAAACTCCCGCCCCCTCTTAATGATTACCAATGCCTGGTCAGGGAGCCCGTAGGAGGCTGCGGATTGGCCGGCGCCGCGGTTGCCGAGGTGACGGGTGGGCCCGTTGGGTCCCGGAGCAGGGCGAGGGCTAGGGTGCTCGGTGGTTTCCGCTTCGCCCTGGCCGATGAGTGTGGGCGGCCCCCGCGCGCCCCTTGCCACCGCGCACGCCGCTCGGGCCTCCGGCTCGGGACGCACCGCCCTCCGCCTCCGTCTCCGCCTCCAGGACCTGCGGCCGCCTGCTTGCAGCGCCGCTTCTCCAGCCAGCGGTGCGATGGGCTGCGGGAACTCCACTGCCACCAGCGCGGGCGCGAGCCGAGGTGAGCGCATCGGGAAGCCGGGGGCGTGGGTACGGCGAGACTGGGGGTGCTGTGGGGAGTCAGCAGGGCGAGCCACCTCGGCGAGAGAGCCCAGGACAAAGGTAGAGGGAAGGAGGGGTGCAGAGAGCCGGGGAAGGAGGGCGTGCAGACCCCTGTACCGGCCCCTATCTTCGGGACAGGAACAGATCGCCCCCTTTTGGAACCACCGGAGCTGGGCATTGCTCTCGCGCGTGGGCGGTCACGCCTGGACCAGGAGAGCCTGCAGGGCGATCCTGCGGAGGGAGTGCGGGGAGGACTGGCAGCGGGGCTCCCCTGCGGCGGGTAGGCTGGGCATTATCCGAGGGGAGAGGGTTCCTAGTGGCGGTCGGTGTCTGTGCCTTGCGCTCCCACCCTCGTCCTGGCATCCCCCCTCCCCCCACCTATCGCCCAAGCCTCGCCCCCAGCCCCTCGGAACCCAGACGCTGCACCTTGGAAAAGTGTAGCAGAGCAATTCAGGACTTTTTTGGTAGTGCTGCTGGGGGGATGCGAGTGGGGTTGAGAAGTGCAAACAGGGCTCTAAAAATTCATCCCAATCGGTCTTGACGCTGAAGATCGCTGGGCTGTTTGTAGGATTTTTCTGAGAGGCTGCGGTATAAAGGACATTTTGCATATGTGACAGAGTTTTAATATTAGTAGTGATCTGTTCCTGTATTTTTTTATTGAAAAATAAAAACCTACCGAAACTTCTTTTTACAACACGTCGCGTCATTGGTTGGCAGGTGAGGTGTTCTGGATTCCCCCAGTCACCCAGGCTTTGTATCCAGTGACCCATCCCAGAATTCAACCCTTCCCTTTAACTCAGTGCCTCCCAGATGTAAGAGTCTGGATCTGTTCGAGTGGTATCTGCTGACCTATTTTAGTGCCCGTTAGGATAAAGAACTTGTGTCTCCTCCAACTGAGAGTCAATCGGATGCCACATCCTACCCCAAACAGCCAATGTAAACAGCGGTCTGGAGCTGCAGTATTTCCTAGGCGGGGCAGGTGCCCTGCCAATGACTTTGTGACCTTGGGCCTATCACTTCACTTAACCCAGACCTTGGTGGAAGATGCAGTTTAAGATCCAAGCCTTATTTGTTTGTTTATTTTAAAGTTTATTTTGATGTTCATGTACTGGGAGCAGGTATGGAAATCTGTTCAGTTAATTGGCTGAGTTTGTTTTTTTCTCTTTGGTTGTCTGGAACCACACGTATGGAATATTTTAAAAGAAGGTGCCCAGATAATAATTTATTGAAAAGTTTATCTCTTACGGGTAGCATTTATTATCCTGAATTAAATTCCCGTTCTTGTGACAGGCAGAGAGAGAGCCAGCAGGGAACAAACCATTTCGATTCATGTGACAGTGACACAGGTTAGTGCTCGCCTTATGCTAAGGAGGGCAAGAACAGGCTTCTCCACGGACAGCGGCCAGAGAGCTCTGTATGGGGACCTGGAACAGTGCCAAGGCCACATCCCACATGCACCACGAATTGCGTTTCTTAATCCGACATGCCCAGTGGCCCTATGCGACCCACTCATGTGTACCCCCTCAACTTTACAGAAGGTTAAGGACAATTATCCACATTTAAAAAAAATCATAGGGAGGATTCGTCACAGATCTTCTTTAAAGCGGAGCCAGTTTAGTTCATCTACCCTTTTATTACTGAACTGCTTATCAGGTGTGGGGACAGAGAGAGGGAGGAGTCCCATTGCTAAATCAGAATGATGATAAGGCAGCTCCGAAATGGCATGTAAGAAAACAGGAAAATACGATTCTCCTTATACATATCCGGCTGACCTTCCACATGATCCCCCCACCCCCAGGAGCACACCCCTTATTCCATCCAGGGAGGTACAGTTATGTCGGAAAAAACCACTTACAGCTTGGTCTTCTCGATGAGTAGCCTTTTGTTTATGAAGGACAGCTCACGCAAGTGCACGTTGTTCTCCCTGCTAGCTTGTTCTTTACTAAAAATTACTCTGTGTTCAGAGAAGAGCAAGAGTGAGTGCAGACTGTGAAACACTAAGGAGCGGAAAACATCATCAACAGGGAGTTACTGCCTCTTTGAAGGATCCGCCCTTGGCTTTGGGAAGTCATTCCCCAAATCTGTCCCTGCTGGTGTGAGTCTGGCTGGCTCACTTGGGGATTTGTCATCCCCCCAAATTTCATTGTTATTTTGAACTTTTTTTGTGAGCTGGTGGTAGGACTTTAGTTTCAGAAAGGGAATGTATCAGATTGGCAGATGTCAGGTTAAAAAAAGTAAACCAGAGTGCAAAGGTACTGAAATTTCTTTCGATTGTGAACTTCGACATCAGTATCAAATATGCCGTTGACCGAGCTGCAAACTTGAGTACCGAACCCAAGCTCAATGAAATGCATTAAATAGATACTGTCCCTGTACTGTAGGTGCTCGCAATATGCAACTTCTGAAGTGTCCCAGGATCATACAATTCAATAGCTATACTTAAGCTTTTCAGCCAAAGGGGGGGAAAAAAAGGACAGAGGGATGGCGGGAACAATGCTGAACTTGAGCCTGGAGAGTGAGGCCTAGGCTTGACTTGGTGCTGTGCTGGTTGCATTACTGTGGCCACTTCATTTCACTTCTCTGGAGTTGCAGGTGGGAAGCACTGTGTACTGTAATTATCACAGAGTAGGGGAATATTACCTTGTTGAAGGTGAAATGGCTTTCCCTGAGTATTTTTCTGTAAGAACATGGCAAAGCCACTTTCAAAGGAAGCATTAGCGCGTTATTAATAAAGCTCCCGAACCTGAAATCTCCATTACGAGCCCTGTCTTAACTCCCTAAGTAATTCAAGTCAAAGCAGATCATTGTTTCTCCCTTCCCCGAGCTATCTGGACAGCTGCCTTCCTTGGCTTTTGTCTGGCGGAATTGGTTAATATGACCCATTGGTATTTAGTAGTGTACTTGAGTAAATTTGATTCTGCATGTGCACTCTGTGTCGAAGCTGCGATGCAGTAAAATGGGCAACGGCCAGAAGAAATCAGCCCCTGGATCGGCCAGGCCCTACGTCATTCAGGTTACATTTCCTGGATGGGAGATCTCTAACCGTAAACTTAAACATACCCCCTGTTTGTGTGCAGAACGCTGTACTCTTCTAGGAATTTAGGGCAAGGGTCCAGACAGCCAGCAATGGTGGCTGTAGAATGAAATCAAACTTTCTTGCCCTTGAGAAGTTAACAGTCTAGGTAGGAAGGTTAACCATTTGAGGACAACTGCAAAGCCAACAGAACACACATGGAACACTTGTGTGGCCAGGAGATGTCGAATAATAGAGTTCAATCAGAGGAGGCTTCTGGGAGGAATTCGGCTGTCGGTCTAGATGGGGTCATGGGAACCATTTAGATTACCCAAGAGCTCTCTCCATTTTAATGTTTTAGTAAGATCCCTCTTTCAATGGAGGAATGTGATTTTTCCCTACCGAGAGCTAGAGTAGGAGGACTTCTTATGTTTTCCATTCAGTGAAGATTCAGTACATTTTTTCCTGCATTATGAGAGTCTAAACTAGAGAGAAACATCTGGATTAAATAGTCCATTTTTAAAGGGTTGTATTTTCTACAAGGCAGGGAGCTTTTGCTCTCTCTGTGTTTTCCTCTGCTGTCAGATTTCTATCCCTTTGTTTTTCTTTGAACAAACTCCCTAGCCAGGCGGCGCACTGAGCAAGCCTGCATTTGAGATAATGGTTTCTGACGGGTCAGTCATTCCCTCTTATGTAGTTATACGGGTAGATTGCTAAGCGAGTCTAATGTAAACCAGGAAGTCCCTTAAAAGTTTGGATGGTTCCAAGTATCTACAATGGTCCGTTTTAATGCTGGCTAAGGCTGTAGACATGCTTTGCCACAGCAGTTATTTCAGAAGTATTCTCCTCGTGAGAGTTGATCGAATTGGTTTGTTGTAGTTTCCCTGCCAGAGGTATGTAACTGGCAACCATCTAACCATAATTTTGGGGGCAGTTTATTATCAGAATGTCTCTATCATGGTTCTTCTGCTATTTATATAACAGTCTGAGGAGGAGATGTTTAGTAATTATTTCATTTTATCAGTGTACCCAGGGAGTTAATATTATTCTTTTGAGTCCAATTATTTAGATTAGTTATCCTCATCCCCAGCTGGACAGATCATTGCGCTTTCTTTTGGTGTAGCTTATAATGCAGCCTAAATAGGAATCTATAAATGCTCTGGGAGCATTGAAATGCCACCACTGAGCTTAGCATTAGTGCAGGCTGAATAATGCTGGCAATACTATACAGCTTTGTTGATACCATCAAGCAGTCCTGTTATCGAGTGCTACTCAAGTCGCTTAGGCCCTGGCCCCACCCTCCTCCCTTCTATTCTTTAAACGCGTGGAATTCTCTTGTTTTCTCTCTGAAAAACTTTCTGCTGGAGAGCTGATATTTACTGTCCCTTTTGTTCTCCTCCACCAAGTGCTAGCTTTCTGAGACCTCCCTACATCCTGTTCACCACTGTGCCCTCAGCCTCTAGACTAATATCCACACTTTCAAAGGAATTTTTTCACCCTCACAAAATTTTGTTGAGTAAATAAGTATATTTGGGGGGGGGAGGTGTTACAAAACTAAGTCCTAAATTGTGTTGAGAGCACTGTGACTGATACAACAATTGAGAGAACAAAATAAAACCTTGGGCAGTCTGGGAAGCCTGCCTGGAAGAAGCTGGACTTGATTTAGCTTTGAAGAATAGGTAAGAACTGGATGAGCAGAAACAGGAGGGAGGGCACTTTTAGGGCCATATGAAATCAGAGGGACAGAAATCGGCTTGGCCCATTTCAAGGCAGTGAGAAGTTGGGCCCAGCCGGTGTTAGTAGTTCATATTGGTCGCCGGGTGCTGGGGTAAGAATGGTTAGGATGGGGCGAGGAGGACGGGGAGGCTTTTGTCATTTTGTCATAGCAAATTCTGCTTTTGTCACTTAATCAGCTGCATGACCTTGACATTCTTAACTTTTAAAGTATGATGTTTGTTTTGTGAAGCAGTCACATTAGTGATGGTCACTGTTTTCCGATTCTTCACGTCAGCAAATGGAACGGGCAGAGATTTCCGTGGGATGTGTTAGAGCAGTCACATACTAAGTGTGGAGGGCACGAACAAGTTGCCCAAAAAGGACACGAGGGACCTAGCTGACTTCAGGACCACTCCATTCTCCAGGGAACAGAGCTTAGTAAAAACAGCTTAGCAAGATATTGAGGCTATGAAGCTCAAGTTACAATCACATTTATGGTTTGGGGCTGCATAGTTCTTGCCCAAAGGTCTCCTGTTGCCAAGCCGTGTGGGACACTTGAGAGGGGTAACTGGATGACCTGTCTCCTGGAGGGCTGGTTTAAACATGGCCGTGACCATGCCCAGGTACTTTCACCTGCCCCCACCTTCCATGATGGGGGAGTCATTAAGCAACTGACTCAAAGTTAACCAAGTTAATGTATGTAAAGTGCTTAGAACAGTGCTCTGTACAGTGTTAAACACTCGGTATGCCATTTATTATTAATGTAGGGAAAGGCATCCATAGCTGGGGTAGAAGGGAAGAGGGAGCACCTGGGGCGACGTGAATTAAAGCTGCTGTCTGGGATCAGTGAAGCGACGAGGGCCCTGAGTGGTGGCGGCGTTGATGCCAGAGACCCTTGGAAGACAGCCAGGCTGAGGGTGGACTTCCCGGCAGGGAGGAAGGAGGAGGGGGAAGTGAAAATGCACCCACACTGTTAAGGCCTAGGTAACTGGAAGGAGATGCTGCTACCTCTCCAAGGGCGGTGGGAAGATGCAGGTGACCGGTGTACTCTTGGCCGTACCCCCTCTGAACAACGAGATGTGGAACTATCTCACTCAGGCATCACCACTGGTCCGACGGAGTCAGGAAGTTCACTGTTCCAACTCCCCAGAATTGACCTCGCAACCACGTGACCTAAGGAAATTATTCAGTCCCGCCAGGAGCTGCTTTTAGCTCAATATAGAGGCTGCTTGAATTATCGCAGCTAAGAGTCAATGCGTGACCTTTGGTCTGTATCACACGGCTGCCCGTGCTTACTAATTTTTTTATCCACCTAAGGTGCAGCTGCGCAACCAGGAAAACCTGTAAGCAAAGAGAGTTTTCTGTAAGGGCTCCCGCATTCATTAATATAATTTTATATTTCTGAGACATGTTGACCTGAATGTTTTTTTTCCCCGTTGTTGAGGAAATGACTTAGGAATCTGGGTCTTTTGTTGGCTTCTTGAAAAATAAACATTGCTTTGGATGAGCTGAAGAGCTGTCGTTCTACTTCTTTGGGCCAAATAGTCTGTGTGACATGGTTTTCGAACTGTTGTGGGTCAGAGGAGACCTAGCAAGCTGTCACAATTAAAGAGAATGTCGTTTATTTTTCTGTAGTCATGCTTCTACCGTTCCCAGAGGGGCTTTTTTGTAAAGCAAATAAGGGGTAAAACATTCCTGCAGATTTTTATTATTTCCCATAAGAGCCATATTCATTTATGCTTCTGATCATTATGGTGGAAGAAGACTGATTTATAGTCTTTAGTACTTTTTGGAAATTCTTTCTGTATATAATTTTATTTTTTGGTGTGTGTTTAAATGATTACCACATAGTCTGAAGAAAGAAATATAATTTAATATGTAATTTAACAGTTCATTTACTTGTGTGAAGAATTCCAGTACATTACATAAACTCTATAATAAAAGTGCATATAAAGTCATGATGAAATAAGGCACTAATAGACTATTTTTTTCAAATGCAAAAATGTACATGAGCTTTCTTTAAAAAAGATAAATATTTTCTTTATATTAGAACTTGACATGGGTGAGGAACTCCTAACAATAAGTGTATGAATCTGAAAACTATTAAAACCATACTGGGAAGCACAGCTCACTCTCCTGCATTTACCAGACTGATTTAAACTGAGAAGGGACCTCTGTCTTTAGGAACCGAGATTCAGACTACTGAACTGATGAAGTATCTTGCAGCTGGCTTGCTTTATTATTCATTAGGAATAAAGTTTTGTCTGTTTTTGTGGAATGTATGATATGCTATGTGAAATTTAATTCTCCCCCTCACCCGCATATTAGCTTTGCTACAGATTTCTTTTCCAAAGGGAATTTCTGTTTTTGGAGGGGTGGGGTGGACGGGGATAAGAAGGTGTAGCAGGTTGAGTGATAACCTCTATAAAGTTAAGTCCATGCCCTAATCCTGGAATGTGTGAATGTTACCTTATGCAGCAAAAGGGTCTCCGAGATGGAATTAAGTGAGGAGGTCATCTTAGATGATCTGGATAGGCCTGAAACCCAATGATAAGTGTTCTTACAAGAAACTCTAGAGGAGACAGAGATACCAAGGGGAGAAGGTGGGTGCCGATGAGCAGAGGGAAGGGACCAAAGCTGAGGAATGCTCGCTGCCACCAGTGAGCTGCTGAGAGGCACGCGTGGACTCTTCCCCGGAGCCTCGGTGGGGAGTGTGCACCTACTGACACCTTGATCTTGTACTTCCGGCCTCCAGAACTCCAGGAGCATAACTAACCACCCCCCACTTTGTGGTGATTTGTTACAGCAACCACAGGAAATGAATACAGGAGATTTTTTCTGCACTTGTTTGGGAATGGGTCAAAGTTAGGAAATAAAAAGTCATTAAAAATGTCCATACCTGGAATGTAAATAATTATTTGTTGACCTAAATCCAGCACTGTTCCATCTTGGCGTGATTCATAAAGCACCTCAAGGTTGTTCAGAGCCCCATTTATTAGGACAGCAAATGGTTATAAGGTGCGAAGAACATGTGATAGGTTTTTTCCCTCCTGATACCATCCAGCTCTCCGCTTCTCCGACACCAGCTGGTGGGCGTTTGAGGGCTCAGCTCACATCTAATGCTGACCCCATGCAGCACCAGTAGCCGCAGGTTTAGGGTCTCAGTGCCACAGGGTGCCCATACTGCAGACACGAGTCACACGTATTGGGCCCCCGGGTTACGTGCAGTTTGGAGGGGGGGGCGGTTTCCACGTTCCCTCCCTCAGATTTCATAATTTGTTAGAAAGGCTCACTGAGTTTAGGTATTGTACTTTCCAGTTTAAACTCACCAGTTTACTGCAGAAGGCATAAACGAGCGCCCTGATGGGGGGGATGGAGTGGGAGGCCTGGGAGTGCCCTCAGCGCAGGGGTCTCTGTGGCCGCGGGGTCGGGATGCGCCACCCTGCTGGCTCATGGGTGTGTTTGCCAATGCAGAGGCAATCCAAACCCCGTGGTTTGGTGGTTTTAATAGAAATTTTATTAGGTAGGCACAGCTAATGAAATCAATGGCCGTTGGCGATTAATTCAAGCTTCAGCCCCTCTCTCCTCCCTCTAGGGCTGGGAGTGGGCTGAAAGTGCCAAGCTCCTAATCAAGTGTTGTTGGCTCTTCTGATGACAGCCCCCGTCCTAAAGCTCTGTGTGATCTTGCCAGGGTCACCTCATTAGAGGGGAAAAGGCTCCTATCACCCTTATCATTCAGGAAATTCCAAGAGTTTTAGAAGCTCTGAGCCAGGAATGGGGGATAAAAACCAAATATCTTTGTCTGATTTCACAGTATCAGATTAAATTCTTCGAATGTTCACATACATTGGGTTTGCCGTGCGTGTTCAAGTAACGAGACTTTGAGACTCGTGAATAAAATATTAAAATCTTTTGAAGCGTGTAAAGTAAAAAGTGTACACACTCACGGTGAAATGAAGTGATTTCATGAGCAACCAAGAATGTTTACTGCTTGTTAAAGAAACAGTGGTTTCCTTCCTTTCAAAAGGAAATGTTCTTCCTTACAGACCCTAACCATTTGCAATTACTTTTTGTCACTGTAACTGCATGTGATACCTTTATGAAAGCAAACCTCCCCCTCCTCTAATTTTTTAGAAAGATATTTAAAATTATAATGATCATGGATAGATACAGTTGGAAAATAGTCATTAACTCTTTTGACCCACAAAAATTCTAATGAGTCTGTATTTTGTGGTGCTCTTATTCCACAAGAATCATGGTTATTTTTTTGCATCTCTATTTCTTCTAAGGCCGTTATGCTAATACATCAAGGCTGTGTTTAAAAAGTAAAGAGTCCTTTTGGCAGGAAATGAAGTGGTGCTAACAGGGATGATGGCTCTGTCCCCGGGGCCTGAAAAGAAGGAAGCACACCACTACAAATATTTGCTTAATGAAAGACAAATCATGTGAACCATAAACCCAATTTAATGCCAATGGGATTTTGCCACTATCTGAATAGTTCTAATCAAAGTATTTTTTTGCATAAATTAGAGACCTCCATCTGGTTAATTATGTTCGATATTTAGGTGAAGTGTGATTAAAATGTTACAGTGAAGGTAATGATATGTTTTCTGCTATTTATAATACTTCTGTGAATTTATACTTTTGCTGAACAAAGATATTTCACATTTGTATTCCTAGATAATCTGAGAGTCTCTCCGAGGGCTTCCAACAAATGCAATTTTTTTTAACACTTTATTCCTGCTCTGGCTGGTGTGGCTCAGTGGACTGAGTGCCGACCTGCAAACCAAAGGGTTCGCTGGTTTAATTCCCCATCAAGGCACTTGCCTGGGTTGCAGGCCAGGTCCCTAGTAGGGGGCACACTAAAGGCAACCACACACTGAGGTTTCGCTCCCTCTCTTTTTTCCCTCCCTTCTCCTCTCTCTAAAAATAAAAAAATAAAATCTTTAAAAAGATTTATTCTGAGAAGTTGTGTGTTAGGGAGTCATGTTCTACCTGCCCTTGTAAACTTATCATCAGTACCATGTTACCTTGCTTCAGAGATGCACTTTCATCCCTCTAAAAAAAACAGAGCACATATTACAATCTGTGTATGCACTCAATGTAGTGTTTCTGACTTCTTTGTTCTCCGTGCCAGTATTAAATAGGTGGCAGCATAAATAAGGGACATTTGAGAACAAAGAAATGATCTCTGACTTCCTTTCGGAGGGAAACACCCACTGGGACGATGAGGCCCATTGGGTGCCTGGAGCCTGACTCATTCTAGGTGAGCTGGATGGAAGGTTCGTGGTGGCTGATGAGAATAAGTACTGATTACATGAAATGTTAAAGGGACTTATCTAAGAAAAAGAAGATAAAAATATGACAGTGAAAAGACAGCAAACTCACAGCTGTTAACAACCACACCTAAAACAAAAGCAAACTAAGCAAACAGCTAGAACAGGAACAGAACCACAGAAATGGAGATCATATGGAGGGTTAGCAACAGGGGAGTGGGAGGAGGAGAGAGGGGGAAAAGGTACAGAGAATAAGTAGCATAGATGGTGGGTAGAAAATAGACAGGGGGAGGGCAAGAATAGTGTGGGAAATGTAGAAGCTAAAGAACTTATGACACATGGACATGAACTAAAGGGGGGAATGTGGGTGGGAGAGGGTGTGCAGGGTGGAGGGGAATGATGGGGGAGAAATGGGACAACTGTAATAGCATAATCAATAAAATATATTTAAAAAAATAAAGATGCGTGCAAAGTTTGAAAAAAAAAAGAATACCTACTGATTAGACAGCGCGGTGCCATTCGGAAAGGAATGTCACACATGTTACCGTGCTCTGTCTTCTCAGCGTTTTTATCGGCCCCACGTTAGAAACCGAAGCACAGAGATGGATTGGCTGTGAGACAAACACTGGAGCCAGGCCTCGACGGAGGCCTGCTGCCTTCCAGTTCCGTGGTGTTCTTTTCCTGCCGCCGTCCCTGAGATGGAGTGGGGCGCCTCTGTCCCCTCTGCTGTCCTGGGGGTTGTACAGGGTGGCCCTTCACTGCTGAGCGGACTCACGGTCCACGTGACAATCTCTGCGTTTTTTTTCCCTGTAAGGCCTCACGGAATCGAAGTTCCGGATACGTCTGGTTCTCCCTCCCCTGACCTCGCACATTCCCCGTCCTTTTCCACGAAAATACAAATGAGAACATGAGGCTATTATTTTCATCCTAGACTGTTTTCCAGCTTCTCATACTCGTTTTGACTTTGAAATACAATGTTCATTTTCACGGGCTTTTGGTGGCACTAATCCTTTATTTTTTTCCTATCAAGACACTCCACCGTTGGCAGTGCTTCTTATGTGAAGTTTTTTTTTTAAGTTTTAGGATTTTTTTCTTTTTATGATTTCAGATTCCAAAGCAGTTTTTATTCGTATAATTGAGTTAATAGTTATGGCACAGAAATATTACTCTTCGCTGAAGAAAGGAACTAAGTTGGTTACAGAACTTGGATTTGGTCAAAGCCTTAAAAGTCTTTGTTTGAGACATAGTCTTGGGAAGACTGGATTCGGTGATCTGTAAAACCCCTTGGCACTATCTGTGTGCTCTGCTTTGAATCCGCAGAGCGCCAGATCCCAGATTGGTATCGCTGGGCCCTGGTTCTGGCCAACTTGACGGGAACTTTTCCTACAGAC
The DNA here is from genome assembly GCA_039655065.1 of Glossophaga mutica. Taxonomy (NCBI): domain Eukaryota; kingdom Metazoa; phylum Chordata; class Mammalia; order Chiroptera; family Phyllostomidae; genus Glossophaga; species Glossophaga mutica. The sequence goes on along the minus strand of CM077304.1, from coordinate 13,150,120 downwards.
TTGCTTGCTTACTTTGCAGCAATTCTTCCTTCATTTTCGTGTTTCTGTAACTTGTGCAGAAGTATTTTCATTTCCATTTCGTAGATATGGAAATTGAGATATCAAGTTAAATGTGACTGTTAATAATAACTGAGCTATTTTTATGGCCAGACTTGGTGCTGTGTTTATATGTATGTTTATTTTTTTTAAATCTTCACAGCCTTTGAGAAAGGCACTCTTACTACCCTCATTTGACACATGAGGGTAGTGAGGTTTTGCGAGGGTTATAGGGCACTCGAGGCGGTAGAACTTGGTTCTGTGTCGCTAGATAAGGGCGTTGGGACAAGTGCGGAGCTGGGACTGTGCCGTGGGCCGAGAACCTGTGATGAGCCGTGCGCGTGGGGTCCCCGCGACTGGCTGGGAAGCAGAAATGAGAGGCTGCATGCAGGAGACAGGAGCACCCTTATACTTGTAGGTAACTCCTGGTGGAGCTGGGCTGTGGTCCTGGACACTTCCTAATCGGCTTAGGACATCGTCTCCATTTTGTCTGGTGGCCTTGCTTTACTTTGCTGAGTGAGATTTATAGCGATGCCACCCAACTTAGGAGGGGTGTGGCTTAGAAAAGAAGATATTTCTCCAGTCTTCATCCATCCGGTGGGAAGATTGGATTCGGTGATCTGTAAAACCCCTTCAGACCCAACACCTTGTAATATGTAGGAATCGTTAAAAATGGGCAGAGCAAATTATAAATTGAAGATTTGAATTTTATGATGGTCTTGCCCTCCTTTTTCTGAAATAATCTTTTAAAACACCATTTTCTCAGGTTGCCTCTTGTAGATTATTAATTTAATCGGGTATCGGGCTTATAATTTTTGTAGCAATACTCCCACACTAATACAAACCTGTCTTTTTTTCTTTCCTAGGCTCTGCAGGAGCAGCTAAAGATGTGTAAGTACTTACTATTATGATTTGCTCAACTCTTCTTGAGGAAGACACTGTTCTTTGTGGTTCTGGCCTTTGGATATGTGTGGCTATGGCCAGAAAGACACGGGGATACTTTCTGTGCTATGTACACATGAAGACTATCATTCGGTTTGTGACTAAAGTACTGTTCGAAGAATGTGATTATTTGTGACTTTTCATTTTAGCCTTTTAGTCGCCCAAGGCCTTTAACACAGAACTTGAAGAAAGGGAAATGTCCCTGTTCCCCTCCCAACTTCGATAGAGATGTCTGCCCAGGGTAAAAGCAAGTGGTGATGGGGTGGGGGCGGGGGTGGACCGAAGCGCATGGCCCTGCGATTGTGCGGTGTCTCAGAGTCGGCCGTGGGGAGCGGCTGGGGCCGAGCACTGACCCAGCGCACAGAGGATCGACCTAGAGCTGATAATTGAGAGGCACACAAGTGGATGTGCATGACCACTGGGCACAGCCAGCCAACACGGGGTTGATCTTGAGACCACAGGGCGCTGAATGAAAGCGCTGCTGTGTCTGAGAGGGTTCTGTGACTCGGGAACCCTGTCGGTACCTCCGTCTACCCCTCCTCTGCATCCCTACCTCCCACCTGAGTGAGGGCTTTGCACGAGTTCGCTGTTTTTTTTAAGAGTGTTCGTGGTTACTTCATGGAAGGTGGGATCAACCCCCGCCCCGCTCACCCCACACTGGTTCGATGTCAGGGCGGATGGTGCCGCACACACACTAAGAGGGTGTGAGAAGGTTTGTTACTCCCACGATGAGGCTTTTTGGGGAGGGCAGGGTCGGCATCAGCCTGGTGCATTCAGCTTGCGTGAAGGAGGGGATGCCTGGCTTTGGTTTCCACTGGGATAGAGCGCGGGGCGGGGTGCGCACGGGCAGAGGCCGGCAGGGTTCGCTGGTCCCCGCCAGCACCAAGGAAGCCGTGCCCGGCTTTCCTGTCAGCTTGCACAGACATGGGGAGGGCGGGGGATGGTGGCACTGGAAAGCCGTCTGTGGTCAACACCCAAAACAGATACTTTTTTAATTATCGGGAAGGAATGAAGAGAAGATGAGAATGGGGTTGTTGTATAGTTTTTTGGGAGTTAAATGCGCCTTTTATCTAGGACTTTAAGGTACAAAGGAAGCAGTACAGATTGCTTCCGTTTATCATGAAAACATCTGGCCATGGGGAGTTTGGCATCTGTACGTCTTCCCTGTCACTGCAGAGCCTGGTCTCTCCCTTCCCTTTCTACATGTTGTTGCCAGATTGATTTCTTCAAACCCTCTCCTGCCCTTTTAGGACCTCCGCGTAAAAGCTTTCAATTATGTTTCATTGCCCGCCGGATTGAGCGCAGAATCCTTGGGGAGTAGGAAGGCCCTTAATGTTGTAGCCCGTAGCTCACCGACTCCGCATGAGGTAGAAGGATATGCCGCAGCCAAGGATGGAGCAAGGCCTGGGACGGAGAGGCGAGCTGACGGTCCCCTCCGTGAGGTCGCTGGGCGGGGGGGGGGGGGGGGGGGGGGGGGGGCGGGGCCAGACGGACCTCACACCTCCTGTCTCGGTTCCTGGTCCGAGTGTTTTGCTCTCCCCCCTGCCTTGGAATGACATTTTTCCCGATGCTCTTTGTAAAAATTCTGTTTTTCAGGGCTTACGTCTTATTCTTTCGGAAAAGAATTTGATGTAATCAACTAGATATAATGTGTCTTTCTCATCTGAACTTTGATAGCAATTTGGACATCTTATGATACTTCATATTGGGCCTTTATTGGAGTTATTTATCTTCTCGTCTTGTCCCTGTGGGAACTGAGGGAATTGAGGGAAGAGAAATGTCTTGCCCTCAATTCTCCACTGTGGTTATTCATATTGTGCTTCGAATATAGTGCTTAATGAATGTGTATTGAATGAATTCCATAGGTTCTTTTCAAGCAGAGATTGATTTCATGACTTTCTCTTTCCTTTCGATCATGAAAATTTCTAATAAAATTGATTGATGCCTTATGGACGTTTGGTCAACAATATTAACTAGTCCAGGATGTGAGATGTCATTTAACTACTTTTTAAAATCCTGAAATCTCCAGATTTAATTTTTCTGTGGGTCTATATATAGCTCATTGCATGCCCTATAATTAAAATGATATAATTTTATTGAGTAAATGACCTTTTAAAAAATAAATGTAGTAAATTTAATTGGAAAAAGTACAAGAATATGATAGTGTTCCTTTTCCATGTGTAAAAGTTATGCTCAAACATGTTCTTTTTTTAAAGCAGAAGCTACAGATTTATGTAGAAATCTGACTGTACCATTAGATGATGCTGTGAGTGAACAAGGATCTGAGAAATTAAGGCAATTTAAATTTCTTATTATGAAGATTTAGACATTGTTTTTTGAATTTAAAGAAACCGATCCCAAACCAAAGGGAGCACCCGAAATCACACAGTAGGCTCTGAGAGCCCAGAGCTTCGTACGGGACCGCCACCAGATTCTACAGACCACAGAGCGTCTTTGGGGAGAGTCATGGTTATTTGCAGAAGTCAGAAATACTGTACTTTCTCCCTTAATATATAAGCAACACTCAGTTCTTTAGCAGGGGCTACAATTTTTATTTTATCCGTCTTTTCCCATTTATTCATAGGCAAGAAGCCAGGATATAATAACAAGTAAGACGTTTCTTCCTTTAAGTAGGTCATTGTCTCCTGGGGTCTAGAGTACACTGTGGTAAGTGCTAATTATTAAAATAATAAGAATTTAATGCTAGTCTGGGCCTTCAAGGGGGAGCAAGAGTGCCTGCGGGAAGGAGGAGAAGGACGACCAGGGCACAGGAAGGAGGCTGCAGGAGGCGCTGGGCGCAGGACGGCCAGGACAGCCCGTGTGTTTCCACGGAGAACAAGGATGCGGCCCATGGGCTGTGGCTGGCTTGTGAAGGGCCCTGGGTGCCAGTAATGATACCTGAGCTTGTATGCATTCAAGGGCCTTTAGACGTTTTAAGGCAGGGGAATTGAGTCATTATGTTTGAGCTTTAGGGTAATAAATAAATAGGAGGGCGTGGTGGAGGCAGAGAGCAGTGATGGGGGTGAGGCCGCACGGGGGTCAGACCGTGGACAGGATGGTCACCACGGGAAAGGAGAAGAGGAGACGGAGTCAGGTCCACGTGGAGATAGAATTGGCAAGGTTCGTCCAACGACTGGATGGGGAAGGAAAGGGGAGAGAATCGGAGGATACTGCTGCAGATTCCAGCCTGAGTCAAGGGAAGGGGTGGCAGATGATCCATGGAGGTCAGATGGGCTGAAGGGAGAAGATGAGCCGTAGGAATCGGTGTGGTGGCCACGCTGGTCACTGTGGGGACTGTGGTTTCAGGTGAGTGGTGTGAGTCAAAGTGGGCGGGGGCGAGGAGCCAGGAAGTGTGCGTGGCCTTTCATTTAATGCCTGGCAGTAAGGGACGGAAAGATGTTAGTTGCTGTAAGAGGAAGCATAATGTTTCTCTTATAAAAGGAATACCAAGAAGATTTGGAAAGTACAGAAAAGCATTTTTTTTTAAACAAAAGAGAAAAAATCAGCTATTATCCTACCACCAGAGGCAACCATCATTAATAGTTTATACTATTTCATTTTTTTCTTACCACTTCTGCCTGGCTGGTGTACGTGCGGTTTCATGTATTGAAGTCTGTTACTCTTTCACTTAATTTTTGCATGGAGGAGATATAGTCGTATTTACAGGGTAAAGGGTGGAAATCAGTAGTGTTAGAAAAGCTGAGGGTGGCTTGGGGAGGGAGTTATCTGTGGCCAGGGAGAGAATAATTGATGGAAATAGATACTAGGACAAGCGACAAGGATTAAACATGTAGATTAACCTTAGAAAGCTGAAATTAAGAACAGGCTGACAGTCACCAGAGGGGAGAGGGGAGGGAATTTCAGGGGAAAAGGGGTAGGGTTTAGAGCAATAAGTATAAAGGACACATGGACAAAAACTAGGGGGGGTGGAAATGGGAGGGAGGTGGGGAGGGCTGGGGTGGTGGGCCGGGATGGGAGTAAAAGACAGAAAACTGTACAAGAACAACAATTAAAATTAAAAAAATAAAAAATAAAAATAATAGCAAACAAACAAACAAAAAAAGAAAGCTGAGATAAGGAGGAATGCATAGGTGAGTATAGAAATTTAATTACATTAAGAGAGGCTCACATGCATATCAGGGAGCGAGCCTTTCTTCTTTCTCTTCCTCTGTCTCTTCAAAATTGAATCACTGTGCAGTGACAGGCAGAAGAAATACAAGTGGATTCAATGTGATGACATTTGGCTGTTTTCAAAAGCCTGCCGAAATCAACCATGTTTTTTTTTTTTTTTTTTTTTTAATTTCAGTGAATGATCTTAGCTATTTGGCACAAATAGGTTGTGTTGGGATATTTTTGGTTGGAAATGGCAGAAGCCCAGCTTAAACTGGTTTAAACCAACAAACAAAAAGGAATTTATTGGCACACGAAACAGGAAAGCTCCAGGGGTTTGGCCTTGGTCGCAGCTGGGTCCAGGTAATCAACTGACAGGAAGAAGCTCTCTCATCTCGGCCTTCCTGTTTTTGGCTCCATTTGTAGGCAGTTTTCCACCATATGGTCACAGAGATGCCAGTTCATATCTTAACAGCTTAATAATTTCCATGGGAAAAGCACTTCTCTTTCCCTGTGGTTTGATTAAAAGGCCTAGGGCTGGGCTGTCCCTGGCCAGGACATGGGGTCAGTCGTGTGCCTCTCTTCGAATTAGTCAGTGGGCCAGAGGAACATGAGCTTCTCATTGGTCAGGCCTAGGTCACGTGGCCACTGCTGGAGCCAATCAGTGTCGTTAACTCCACATGGCCATGTGGCCAAAAAGTGGGAGAGTGACAGTTTCCACACCAAAGAAAAATTGGGGTGCTGTTACCAGAGAGGGGGGCAGTTATATCTGGTAGGCAGAAGCAAAGTATGTTCTTTATGGAGGTCAATTTTCATGTTATTTTTTGAAAAGAATCTCAACTTAAAACTTAAAGCAATATTTATAAGACTATTATAAATATGTTTCAAATAAGAAACAGCATTAGACAAGTTGACTCAAATTTAATATTTGCTATTAAAAATAAAACACCGTAGTTACTCAGTGTAAGCAACATAATTCAGATACTTCTTTCACTTGAAACTTGTAAAGTGACATTTCATTAAGATTCCATTCTTGGACTTCTGGTCAAGATGGAGGTGTAGGTAGACACACTTCGCCTCCTCGTGCAACCACAATCAGGAATTACAACTAAATCTTAAAACAAGCAACACCCAGAACTATCAGAAAATTGAACTGTATGGAATTCCAACAACTAAGGGTCTAAAGAAGCCAGATGCATTCAGTTTGGTAAGAGGGGTGGAGACATGGACATGGGGAGGAGAGGTGAGGAGATATGGTATGGTGTGGAGAGGTAGTGGTGGCAGAATGGGTACGGACAGTCCCACATTCACGTGTGGTAGATAAAAATCAGGAGGGACACCTTGGGAGCAAGCAACCCCAGCCCTAGGCCAGACTGCACAGCCCAGGATTCCGGGGCCGGGAAGATAAGTCCCCATAACTTCTGGCTGTAAAAACCGGTGTGGGCTGAGGCAGTGGAAGAAACTGCCAGATCTTCAGAAATCTTCACTTAAAGGGCCTGGATGGTCTTAAAAGCCACTCACTCTGGGATTCACTACCAGGGCAACAGCTGGAAGATGCCAGGGAGTGGGTGAAGTGACTGGAAAGAGGGCGAGTGCTGGGTAAACCCCCAGAAGCCAGGCAGCGGCACAATCCCCACTCGGAGCCCTCCCTCCACACAGAGCCACAAAGTGGTGAAGTGGGTTGCCCCATCCTGGCGATTGCCTAAGGCTCTGCCCCACAACAGTTTACAGATGGCTTTTATAGGGAGTCAAAGCAGTTCTACCTAACACACAGAAACAACCATAAGGAGGCTGCTAAATCAAGGGGACAGAGAAATATGGTCCAAATGAAAGAACAGAACAAAACCCCAGAGAAAGAACTAAGTGAAATGGAGATAGCCAACCTATCAGATGTAGAGTTCAAAACACTAGTGATCAGAATGCTCAAAGAACACATTGAGTATGGCAACAACATAAAGGAAGAAATGAAGGCTACACTAAGTGAAATAATGAAAAATCTACAGGGAACCAACAGTGAAGGGAAGGAAGCCAGGCTTCAAATCAATGATTTGGAACCTAAGTAAGAAATAAACACTCAACCAAAACAGAAAGAAGAAACAAGAATTCAAAAACTGAGGAGAGTATAAGAAGACTCTGGAACACCTCCAAAAGTGCCAACATCTGAATCATAGGGATGTCAGAAGGATAAGAGGAAGAGCAAGAAATTGAAAACTTATTTGAAAAAATAATGAAAGAAAACTTCCCTAATTTGGCGAAGGAAATAGACATACAAGTCTAGGAAGCACAGACAGTCCCAAACAAGTTGGGCCCAAACAGGAGCACACCAAAACATATAATTAAAATGCCAAAGGTATAAAAGGTAAAGAGAGAATCTTAAAAGCAACAAGAGAAAAGCGGGGAGTTACCTACAAAGGGTGCCCATAAGACTATCAGCTGATTTCTCAAAAGAAACCTTGCAGACAAGAAGGGGCTGGAAAGACCTATTCAAAGTCATGAAAGGGAAGGACCTACAACCAAGATAACTCTATCCAGCAAAGCTGTCATTTAGAATTGAAGAACAGATAAAGTGCTTCCCAGACAAGGTAAAGCTAAAGGAGTTCATCATCACCAAGCCATTATTACATGGAATGTTAAAGGGACTTATTTAAGAAAAAGAAGATCAAAGCTATGAACATTAAAAAAGCAACAAATTTACAACTATCAGCAACTCAATCTAAAAAACAAAAAGAAACTAAGCAAACAACTAGAACAGGGACAGAGTCAATCATAGACAAGGAGAACATTTGGGAGGTTATCAGCTGGGAGGGAAGGGGGAGAATGGGGGGGAAAGGTGCAGGAATTAAAAAGCATAATTGGTAGATACAAAATAGACAGGAGAATGGTAAGAATAATATAGGAATGGAGAAGCCAAAGAACTCATACGCACGGCCCGTGGACAGGAACTAAGGGGATTGCTGGAGGAAGTGAGGGTACTGGGTGGAGGGGGGCAAAGGGGAAAAAGTGGGACAACTGCAACAGCATAATCAATAAAATATAGTAAGAATAGAAAACAGAAGATTCCATTCTTAACAAAACAATTTTATTGTTAATGGAAGGTACCCACTATAGAGAAAATTGTCCTGGAAAGGGTTAACATAAAGCATGTTGAAGCTCTGCCTTTTTAAAAACGAAATGATCCATCTCTAATCCTGAGTTTCCTGGGAGTCCTTTATTTTTATTTGTTTTTTCATAGACTTACATTGTTCTATGTTTTATTATATTTTATTCATTATGCGATTACAGTTGTCCTGATTTTGTCCCCTTTGCCTCTCTCTACCCAGCACCCCCCACTCCCTCAGGCAGTGCCCCACCATTGTTCATGTCCATGGGTCATGCAGATAAGTTCTTCAGCTGCTCCATTTCCTATACTGTTCTTTATTATTTTCCATGTCTAAAGCACTTGTGTCAGCTGAGCCCTCTCTGTTCCTTGTTCCAAACCTGAGGGTATCTTCATTACTCCTCGTGAAGTAGCAGGCAGGGTGTGGAGGACGGGGTGGGGGTAGCATTGAAAAAGCATGCCTTTCGGAAGCAGAGGGACCTGCCACCATTTACTAGCTATGTGATTCTGTGGCCTCAGAATTCTTATCTGCAAAATTGGGAGAGTCATACCTGCAGGGTAACCATCATCATCATCATCATCATTCTCCATCAGTAGCTCCTCTCGACTGAGGACTACATGCTCTATAGTGAGTCTGGCACTTCGAGTGCGTCATCTCATTTCGTTCCATGACTGTCTGATGGGACAGTAACACTGTTTCATGCACGAATGAGGAATGAGGCACAGAGGGCCTGAGTAACTGCTTAGGAGTTACGGTGGTTCTCGGTATAGTAGATTCAGTATCTTAGGACAAAGCATACTTGGCATATGCTTTGCTGCCCCTGTAAACGCTCTAGATTTTTTGGTGGTTTAAGGGTTGTTGAAGAGATTTGGCAGAGCCTCTGTCATGAATATCCGATGGCAGAAGACCCGTCACCTCGTGGCCCTTACCTTCATCAGAAACCACACAGCCCCAGTGGTTGCATGTCAATACATGGTTAATACATTTCCCTTGGGTGGGACCCAGTGGAATAGGAGCAGGAAGAGAGCAAGTAGGTGGGTGGGGCCATCCAGGGATAGAGAGGGCGAGGTGGTGACCTGCCAGTGCCGCCGAAATGCTTGGCTGCCAGGCTCATGCTGGAGCGGAGCCGGGGGGTCAGGGGGTGGGGAACACCCTCAGGGGCCGTTGAGTGGGGAGGGGCGGATGCACTGCAGGTGAAGGCGCAACAAGAAAGCGGGCATCTTGGGAAGGGAGACTTCCTTCCCCCACAGAGAGTGGAATGTTCTGCTCCGAAATGTCAGAGGTGAAGTAGTTCTGGGAACTAAGCTCCACTGAGCAGCCGAGGGAATAAGTTCCTAGAGCAGCAACTACAGTCCTGGGGCCAGAGGAAGTCAGGGGAATGTGAAGCAGGAGGTTGACTGGGTGATTTTCACGGGATTCAAATCCTCCAAGATCATGATGCTTAGGAAGAAAGCCCAAATCTTTAGTGCATTGGGCTGGTAGAGCCGGCTCTGATGCCAGAGGGGAGAGTTTTGAGTGGGGCGGGACTGGCCCCGTGGGAGAGCTCTTCAGGGAGGTCGCTCCATCTCCTGTTTGGAGACTCTGGGGTATGAGAAAGCCAGCTGCCTCTGCTCCAGGTTTTGGAGAACCGATACCATCAGGGACAAGCAAGGTTTCTTTAGGTAAGGCGGGGGAGAGCCCATTGCTGACTGATTTATGGCAAGTGGTTCTTTTACAGTTGGTGATGGAACAGCCTGTGTGCTTCTTAGAAGGAGAGCAGTAGAAGGGCGGGGAAATTGTAATTAGGCTCTTGATCCATCGCTCCCCTAAAACAGTGAGTGTTATCACGTTTTCCAGTAGTACATTCTGGAAGAAAGGAAGGGACCGGTGTTGGCCAAGGGGCTCATCCAAGGCAGGAAATTTAAAGATAACTGTCCAAAGAAGTTTTGAAATTGCAGCCCTGGCTGGTGTAGCTCAGTGGATTGAGCGCGGGCCTGTGAACCAAAGGATCGCGGTTCGATTCCCAGTCAGGGCACATGCCTGGGTTGCAGGCCAGTTCCCAGCATGGGACACATAAGAGGCAACCATACATTGATATTTCTCTCCTTCTCCCTCTCTCCTACCCTTCCCCTCTAAAAATAAATAAATAAATAAATAAATATTTTAAAAAAAAAAAGCTTTGAAATCTCGAAGAAATGAATGAGATTACATATAGGCCCAAACAGTCCATGATAAAACATTGTGTCCTAAATCAAATGTACTTAAGTGTTCGGTGGACTTGATCAGGAACCACCCTAAAAAAGCAGCAGGCTTCGTACAAACATTACAAAAGAAAATTAAATAGCGTTACTTTATTGAAGAACTGCCGCGTGACTGGAAGTCAACATTGTTCATTAAGAACTCTTTCCCAAAAGGTTGCAGTGAGCGGTGACTGAGAGTGGTTAGCCGCACGCAAGGCCTCCTCCGGAGGGTGGATTCCCTGTTGCAGTTTTACCATTTCGAAACCAAACCGGGTGAGCGGCTCTGCAAAAGGGAAAGACTGCAGCCTGGTCTGCTTCTTAAGTCACCGCTGAAAAGAATAGCTCCAGATGTAGAACATTTTTCTTGATGAAAAGTAAAAAAATAAATCTCTCCCTCTCTCTCTCTCTCTTTTGTGTGTGTGCCGCATAACTATGTTAGGTCTGGAAAGCCAGGCAAGGGAGAACTCGGTGCGTTTTGAGGGGGGCTGTAGCCGGGGTGAGTGAGGAGGTGCCGGCCGGGGGTGGGGGGAGGCTGCGGTCTCGCGTGTGTCATCTGTGTTTCTTCTCGAGAGTGCACATAGTGTGTCCATGCTGTGGTTCCACTATTTTACCTTTGAAACCCCCCTTTTTAGGTCACTTTGGATTGCTGTTTTTATACAACCTGAAACTAAGCAAATATAGTGATGAAAAGGTTTTGATTACCATGTAGTACTAAGGAAGAAAATAGCAGTGGTTTCTATTTGTTATAGTAAGTCCAGATAAGGTTTCTCTTAATTAAAGTGATAGTCGTCGATAAGCTGGGGATCGTAGTGGTGTGAACTGATCGACGGGTTCAGGTGTTCTGCACGGATATTTGCTTTGAAATAGGCAAGCACAGAACACGGTGATAAACAGGACAGGCTGAAGGACGCCATCTTGCCCCAGAGAGCAACCACAGACACGGAGCTGGTGTCGAGGCAGCCCCCCTCCTGGAACCTGGACTCACAAGAAGTCAGAGTTACGGTTAGAGAGAAGTCCCGTCTCTCTGGTTCATTTAGGAAAGGTCTGCGAAGCTAGTGCGAAGCAGGTGGGTGTGCGGTTCCCCAGAGAAGCTGGGTCCGAATACTCCATCTGAGAAGGGGAAGAGAGTCCCACGCTGCTGTTAGCAAGTTCACGGGAAGCAGGCCGGAAGTCCTTGGTGGAGGCCTCTGAGGTATAACAGAGCCCTTTGAAACCTGAAGTTATCCACCTGTAAATGTAGTTGTGGCTGCTGATGGTTGGCTGCTTGCTTTCTTTTTCTGACACACTTGGGTGGGAATCAAGTGTTGGGCCGGCTTTGGTAAGATAGGTATCACTCAGCAGTGTCCTACTCTGCAAGGGTGTGCCATTTTAAAACTGCCATCTGAAGACTTATCTTTTTAACAGTCTCCAAAGTAGGGGCGGGTGTTCATGACTGGTGGTCCACCCTCACACATTTCCATGGATCCTCTGAGCAAGAACGTAAGTCAGCCTGTGAGCCTGTGGTCTCACTCTTGGTGGTTTTCATAACTGATGGCTCCAACCTTGATGCATTCTTTCTCCCTGAACACCTGTTCTTTGATAAAAGAAGCTAAATCTTTGCTAACAAAGAGACCCAATTTTAATTAAATGCCTAGTGTTTTTTTTTTTTTAATCCTCATCTGAGGACATTTTTTCATTGCCTTCAGAGAGAGAAGAAAGAGGGGGGGAGAGAGAAGTAGAGAGAAAAACGTTGATCAGTTGCCTCCTGTGTGCACCCTAACTGGAGATCAAACCTGCAACCTGGGTGTATGCCCTGACTGGGAATCGAACCTGTGACCCTTCAGTCTATGGGATGATGCTCCAGTTAACTAAAGCCACACTGGCCAGGGCCCCAGTGTATTTTTTAAACCTGGTTTAAAATTGTTAATATGTGTTCCACATTTCTTAGGAAATGTTTCTATGGTTTAAAAAGTTTTCTCCATAAGATGGGATGTGAGCTTATGATTAAAAAATAGTTATGCTATTACATTTTTTTCCCACATACTGCATCACTTTCCAGAACTTTTCAAGTGATGTATATGGTTAGAAACATAACACTATCTTGATATTAGAGAAAGCAGTTTATCGTTAGGCTTTCGGTCATGCTCCCTCTGGAAAAAACAAGCTTTATCAAACAAGCTTACCCTTCAGAGTCGTGGTTCACACATAACTGGAAAATGATGTAACTCCTCATTGATATCGATGTAAGTCCTTGGGTGCTGCCTCGCTCCTTTGCTCTGGACTACAGAAAGTAAGCCTTCGTCTGAGATTGAGCCTGGACACAGCTGCCAAGCGGACAGTGTCAACCCCCAAACCCCAGCCTTAGTTCTAGCCCCTTCAGTGAGCTTCTCCTTCCCTCTCTCTCATTCTCTCATTCTCACTCTCTCGCTCTCACTCTCTCGCTCTCACTCTCCCGCTCTGTCTCTCTCTTCTTTGGCACCGAGGCACACACAACTGACAATAGAGAACTCAAATTTGTAACTTCAGCCAACAGGTACAATTAAACTCTACTTAAATCTTATCCTTTCCAGACCCTTAAAGTTATTCAAATAGTTGGTTACTTATACCTCTGAAAAACAAACAAACAAACAAACAAAAAACAATAAAAACAACAACCTACGTGACTCCTTACGCCTCTCCTCACCTCCCTTTACTCTTTACTTCACTGGGGAGGCCCGCAGTCAAGGTGGTGGTGACTTTCTTGACTCCTTGCCTCCCGTCCTGCTGTGAGGGCACTGAAACTGCGGTAGTGGCCGGGCTTCCTCTGGTGGAGTTTTCGACTCCTCCCCATTCCAAACGGCAGGGGGATTCTGTGGCTGCTTCGTCCCTGGTTAGATTGGAGACAGCGGTGGTAGCCTCTTCCCTTCCCCATTTCCTCTCACTAGACCGGCCTAAGTTGGAATCGAGGCAAAACCATTGACAAGGAGTGGACTTCCTGTGCCAGCCAGGAGCTTTCCGTTTTCCTGGCAGTGCCTTTGAGAAAGGGGTCGTCCCGGTGGGTGGGAGGCATGGAACTGGGCCCCTCACCTGGAGTGGTTGCCTTGTTAGGGGAGGCTTGTCCTTTTCGAGACCTACCCTAGTCATTCCTGGTCGCCACTAGACCCAACAGCAGAGTCAGATCTCAGTGAGCCCCAGAGGCCAAGTGCACAGTGTGATGTGGGAGGAAAGAGCTTCTACTGCAGCATAATTGCCGGATTTTACCGTTTGTATTACCAGAAACCTGGGGAGCATGTGAGGGAATGGATTCTAAGTGAATTGGACTGAATTTATTGTTATATGCAGCAGAGATTCGAGATTGAGTGATTCAGGTGTACGGCTGGGACTCTGACGAATGGTTCCTCGAACTTGGGGGGTGAAACAGGAGCTTACAGTCCACCCAGGGCAGGGGCGTGCCAGAACCTCAGTAGACAGGGACATCGGTGTGACTTTCTGGAGTGTGACCTGCTCCCCTCCACAGAGGAGCCCTCTTTGCTCAGACAGGAATGAAACTGAGAGACACATAGTGTAGTGAGTGTCCCCAATAAGCTCTAAGGTGGCGGTCCTCTGTCCGACGGCTGTGACAGTGGGAGAAACTGTCCCTGAGGTGGGCTCTTAGGAGCAGAGGCCGAGTGGTGGTAGAACTTAACCCCCTAGGACAAGGTTGGCACAGTGACCGTCACGGACAGCGGGGATGAGGGGGCCATTGACATGGTCTGTCCTGGAAGGGTCTGTGCTCGTAGCTCGTTGATCACAGCCTCTCTGGGGAGGAATGAGATGGACGGCCTTATGAAGGTTAAGTTCCTCCCTCTGCGTATTTCTATAAGAGGAAGACCTTCGGTCTGGGAGTCAGGAACCTGACTTGGGGTATCACGATGGAAAGACATAACCTCCAGTTGCCAGATCCAAATCGGTCTGCGAGCCCCTTGATTGAAGGTGAGGCCGTGCTCCCTGCGGGGACGTTCAGCAAGGCCGCAGGCAGGCATGTCGTGTAGCTGTCCCTCCATGTCAGCCCCAGAGGGACGAGTGTGCATCTACTAGAGCAGCTGTGCCCGGGGCCAAAGGAAGTACCTGGACTTTTTAGAGATTTCTAGGCACTGGCTCTGAGTGATGTTAATACCTGAGGACCCCAAAACACCACTGTGGCCCACCAGTTCATGAGCGGGCTTATGGTAGCCCAGTGAAAAATGGAACTTCGGCTAACGTTCAACATTACAGTGGGTCCAGTAGTCCACAGGCCCATGCTCTGGGTATTTTCTCCGTTTTTGACTTTGTAATTGGAGTAGATGTATTTGGCTTCTGGCTGAATCCCCACGTTGGCCCTCTGACCTCTGAAGCAAGGCTCCCTTGGTAGGAAGGGTCAAGTGGAGGCCACTGGAATTTCCCGTCCTTACCTGGATGATAACCGGAAGGAGTGCTGCATCCCTGGGGAATTCCTGAGCAAAATGTCCTCACAAAAGACTCGAGAAAATGAAGGCCTGGAGGTACCACTCATATCCCCGTTGAACTTGCCTGTTTGGCCAGTGTAGAAGGCAGGTTTATTTTAGAGAGCGACTTTGGATTATTGTAAACCTCGTGAAGGGGCGGTTCCGATTTCAGCTGCTGGTCAAGATGTGGTATCTTTTTTAGAATTTTTTTTTCCTTTTAGATTTTATTTATTTATCTTTAGAGGGGAAGGGAAGGAGAGAGGGAGAGAAACATCAATGTGCGGTTGCCTCTTGTATGTCCCCTGACGGGAACTGGCCTGGCAACCCAGGCATGTGCCCCGACTGGGAATCGAACCGCGATCCTTCGGTTCGCAGGCCCGCGCTCAATCCACTGAGCTACACCAGCCAGGGCAAGATGTGGTATCTTTACTGAAAATAATCCACATAGCCCCAGCTCCTGGCATGCAGCCTTTGGTCTGGCAAACCCTTTATCCCTGTACCGGTCTGCGAGGATTACCAGGAGCGTTCGCTGTTCCTGCCACGGCCAACGGTGTACCATCACAGTTGTACCTCTGTGCTTTATAGATCTCCCTGCTTTCTCACACCTGCAGTATTGATACCCCACAGCACGTCATATTCCGGTATATTGATCACATTGTAGGAATTGGATCTGATGAACAGTAAGTAGCAAGTACTTTAGATGCTTTTTAGCAAGACGGTTCAGTATGTGAGATAACCCCGATTCTTGCCACCAAGTAAGGTATCAGTTGGTGTCCCATCAGAGTGAAGGAAATCACAGTAACTATTTTAGCGGA
Source organism: Glossophaga mutica (assembly GCA_039655065.1). Lineage (NCBI taxonomy): Eukaryota > Metazoa > Chordata > Mammalia > Chiroptera > Phyllostomidae > Glossophaga > Glossophaga mutica. The sequence continues at coordinate 13,134,479 of CM077304.1, read as the reverse complement.
GAGAGTGTACTGTTAGGAATTGGTTGAGCAGGTGTTGGAGGACTGAGGAGGTAAAGAAGGAAGACTGAGATGAACAGAACAGAACAGTGGGGGCAATGGCAGGAAGTGGCTGCCTGGGCTAGGGCTGGAGCGGAGGAAGGAGTAAGGAGGCAGGATTATCAAAATCTGGGAGCTGGAGGGAGAGGGACTGTGGGGGACTGGGACCCCAACTTCTGGGGGGACAGGGTTGCCTGGCTGCTGCTGGCATCTCAGGGCCTTAGAAGACAGGGCACTGCCAGCCTGGAGCTGTCACATCTGAGTTTTGAAATCCATCAGGGACCACAGCTGCAGGCTGCTCGTAGGCACTGGCCGTGGCCCCGCCTTGAGCTATAGGGACTGGAAGACAAAGGTGCTGGGTCCTGTTCTGCATCCTGGAGCCAGCTGCTGGGGCGATGCTGGCAGAAACAGCACCCGAAGCCGCAGAGAGTAGCCCTTTTCCTCCTTTGGCATTTTATCTGTCTCCAGCATGTCCTTGTAGGACCTAACGGAGCCAGATGGCCAAGGAGAATGTGGTTTTCAGAGTCCCAGCCCCAGCGTCACAGAACAGGGGGTGAGGATTTGCTACCAAGAGACAGTAGCTTGCTGTCCAGCACAGGTCCCCCGGCAAGAGCAGATTTTGTCTTGATGTGCTACCTAGTTGCTTCCAGATCACCCTTGACCCTTCGGTAATTTGTGCTAATTTCCCCATTGACCCTGGCCTTTCGCTCCCTAATGGTGATATGGGGGCAAGAGCAGGAGAGTGGGGAGGGACACTGGTCAAAGTTACCCTCCACTTTTTGTGTTTGGGTGGTTTGGTTTATGGTACTTGGTCCCTTGCCTCCTATAACCGTGTGTTTTTGGTCCTCTTGGTAGAAGCCTTATTCTGAAGGTGTCTTCCCCACTTATGGTGGATTAAGGGGTGGGTGCTCAGGTTGTTCTCGGATTTTTCTCTCACAGTTCCTATTTTTCAGTGCCCCCGCTTGGGGCACCCAGTAGGTGTCTGGGCCTCAACTCCTGAACTGTCTTAGAACTATTATTCAGAGGTGTGGTACCTCTAGGAGATTCATCCTGGCTGATGTACATCCACTTCCTCCTTTCCTGAGGGAGCGAGATTGCGTGTAGGCTGAGTCGATTGAGATACATGGGCCACTGAGCCCCTGGGCAGTGTCACCAAGCACAGCAGGGCAGCTGGGCCTCCTTTCCAGTCCATCTGCTGCGAGACGGCCTCGTGTTTGCTTTCCCTTTTCTGGCACGGGATAATTCCGTCTCCGGCCTCTCCTCTCCAAGGGACGGTTCAAGGGTGAGGCCGTCTCACTCTGCCTTTGCTGATCTACAGAAAATAGAGTAACGGTGCCTGTTTCTGAGGACCTTCTAGACTCTGTCCGTGGCGCTGTTCTCCCAAAGCCCAGGGAGGTGTGGCTTTGTGGTGTGTTCTCCCGCCTTACTCCTGTGCTGGTTTGGGGGACAAATTTTATAATCTATCAGCCATCACAGCTGCAGGCCACCCAATAGCCATTCTTCTCCTGCTTAAGCTGTTGCTACCAGAAAAGAAAAATAAAGTCCTCAGTGAAACACAGAGTGGCTCATCCAAGATCTCCGTGGGGTGCTGGGGAGGGTTGGGGCGGAGAGGGCTCTGGCCTGGATGTGGTTCTCACAGGGGCATTCTGGATCTCGGAGGCTGAACAAAGGCCGCAGACCACCTTCATTACTTCAGAAACTGAGTGGAGATCTGCGTGTGCCCACAGTGAGGCCGCGCAGGCCTCCTGAAATGTAAGCCTTATTTGCCTCTGATTCCAATTACATTAGCTCCCCGTGGGAACCTTGGCGACCCCGTGCGCCTCAGAAGCTCCCTTGGGCGGTGTATGTCTGACAAAACATCAGTGAAAGAGCTGTGAAGGCCAGTTGATAACAGAATCTTTCCAAATATGTTTTGTGAGAGGAAACAAGTGCAGTGATATCTGGAAATGGTGTCCAGATGAGCGGCCCCCGGGTTCAGACACCCAGGGATAGAATCCCGAAGGCGAGTTTCTTGCTAAGTTGCTCAGTGGTTAGACAAACTTAACAAACCCCACTTTTGTACCACCCTGAAGGTAATGTCCACTTCTCTTTTCAACAAGAAATAACTTTTCAGGGGAAGGGATTACAAAATGGTAAAAATGGGTAGTTACAACGCGGTCACGGGGGTGTAAGGTATAGCAGAGGGAATACAGTCAATAATACTGCTATCACTAAGTCTGGTGCCAGGTGGGTACTAGCTTTATCGGGGTGATCACTTCGTAAGTTATACAAGTGTCTGAGCATGGGGTTGCACACCTGAAACTAACATACTATTGTATGTCAACTGTGATTGAAAAATAAAAATATGTTTTAAAGATAAAAGGCAAAAAAGAGAGAAATTATAGTCTAGTGAAAAGTAAGGCTCTGTACTCCAGAAAAATAAAATACTTTAAAATCTCAAAACAAAAGACCTTTTAGGGAAGTTAGTCCCCCACACTGGAAGGTGGATTTTTTAGCTCTCCCTGCAGCGAGCCGTAACCAGGAGGCAATTCCATTAGTTTTTCTGGGCCTTTGGCTTAACAACTGCAGGTCTTCCTTTCACCAGGAAGCTTTGTGGCTGCCTGATGAACCATTTCTGCCTCCTGATGCTGTGGCCTCTGCAGCTGAGGCAGGACCATGCCGTCCCAGCTGGTAGGGTGCAGTCAGTCCTCTTGCACACGGGCAGGGCAGCATTTAGCTCAGGCAGCTAAACGCAGTGTCTTGGACTTGTCTCTTCACCTAGGGATTCAGTGTAGACCAACCATGATTTTCTGATTGCATCTCAGTCTCGACCTGGTTTTTCAGGTGAGTGGATTCTGATGTAACATCTGATCAGGACAACTTTGGTACTTGGATGAAAATGAGTTGCAAAGCAATTTGTGAAGTTCTACAAAGATGGCTTGTCCACGGCAGCCGTGAGAAATTTCTTCTGATGCTAATGAAATACAGACTAAGACTCCTTTACTATCTTGGTTTCCTCTTTCCTTAAGTGGGATGGTAAAAATTGCAGAGATCCAGCTTGGGAGATGGGGGTGTTTCTCTGATTCGAGTCACCATGGGCTCATGGCTTATAAGGCAGGATTTGGAATCATATCAACTTGTGTTTGAATTCTGGCTCTATCGCCGGGGTGTGGGACCCTGGGCATGCTACTCAACCACTCAGAGTGCTGTTTTTCATCTTTAAAAGGTGGCCAGTACCCATCTTGCAGGTTAGTGGCGAGGATTAAAGGAAATGTAATAGCACCAACAAAGTGCCATGTACAGTTTACACAAGCAGGTTGTGAGCCAGGTGTGACGCCGAAAGCATTTGTAAGCGTGGTGTGGGGGCAGCTCCCACTGTAGGGGCAGCCGCCATGTTGGCGTAACCCTGAAAGCGGTTTTGGTGTTTCCATCTGCCTATGTGATGGATGGAGTGGTAGGTTAGAATGTGGAGCATGGCTCTGGTGTCGGATGGGGTCAATGTTGGGCTTGCTTGTTGGTCTTGCACGTTTATCAATTACATGGCCCTCTGAACCTATCTCCTCAGGTCTAAATTTTCAGAGCTGTTGTGCGGACGAGCACTGAAGGTGCGGAGGGCCCCTTGCTGTATGTGACACAGGAGGGGCCCCTGGAGACTCCATTCTTACCCGTGTGGTCTTTGGTCTCCGGTCATTGTATTGTGGAATCACTGTTTGTGCAAGGAACGGATGAGGCAGCAATCTCGTGTGTGGGGCGTATGCACCAAGGCAGGATGGTGCCTTAGTAGAAAGTTTAAAAGAGTAGACGTCTTGTAAGTCTTTGTAAGAGGTGTTTTTTAACATTCTGTATTATATCTGAAGGTTAATTTAGCATCCAATGAATATGGCAGCTTCATGACCATTTCCTGCCAGTTAGATGAGTAACGTTATTGATTAATTTTATAAAGGAGAATACAGATTGGGTTTTAGCATGTTGACTATTTAATAAGGTATAATAGATTAAAATAATTTACAGTTTTTTATATTTGGGGAAGTTCAAATGTATTTCAAAACCTTCACTATATCCTTAATCACAATTAGAAAGGGAAAGAATGGAAACAAACAGCTACGTAATTGGATATGAAAAGTATAGCCATGAAATATGAGGAAATACGAGACTTTGTACATGTCCAGATCTACCGGTTACGTGTAGCTTCAAAAACCCATTTCATGATAACAGTAGTTACTCAGGGCCAAAGTAAGCCGTTCTAATAATCTTGAATGAATTGATTTCGTTTTCCTGTTATCTGTACTAACAGGTTATAAATCCATTCTAATTACGAGTAGTAAACAACACTTTGTTAGACCGCTTCAATGAGCATACCACTGTTTCTAATACAGCATGGCCTTGACACCTTTGAATTAAAAAACGACCCATTGTTAGCAAGAGAGAAACGAGGCTGATCGTTGGCCGGCCACTGGAGGTTGTGCGCTGACCTCGGATCGATTAGGTCTCAAGCGCAGTTTGCGCTCTGCTGGAGCCCTAGCTGCGGGCGAGGCCAGTGCTCAACTGGTAATTGCCGCATCTATACCCCCTCCTCTGCAGACTTGGGCCTTACTGGCTGTTGCAGTGAAGCAAAATCTCATGTACGCTCACATTTGAGAAATTAACAACTTTGAAATGGGGGAAACCGCAATGAGTCCCTAGAATTAGAAGGTTCAGTGAAGCCGTTTAGATGTTTTCAGTTTTCTTTTCTTCTTGACTGAAGCCCCTAAGAATTACATGTTGAGCTCAGCCAGAAAATACTCAGATCTTGCCGAGCTGTCATTTTCTTTCAAAAAGCATCTGGTTGACCCCCTTATTTTACAAGTGACGTACAGGTAGGCCACTTGCCCACTGCCTGTTTGTCACAGGGAGCAGGTGGCACAGCTGAGAGAAGAATCCGGGCTTCCTGATGTCTAATTTCTGTGTTCTTCTCAATTTCAGCTGCCCTCAAGTTTTCTTTTTGTTTGCAGTTGGGCTCTTTGGCATTTGCTGGGTTTGAATAGTATGATAAGTAGAAAATTAACAGTTTTTTTAGCGTATGAATGATTGAGGTGGAGACAGAATACTGCATTACAGAAATAGTTGGTGGAAGGACTTGAAGTAAAAAGACTGTAACTCGGAGTCCCTTTTCTCATAACCTCAAATGAAGTCTCTGACTGTGCACCCAGACAGCTCACAGCAAGTGTTTTTGACCTTTCAGAACAGAAGAATCGATAGCAGAAGACGACAAGAGGAGGTATGTTTGACATTAAAGCTGGCTTTAATTTGGATAATTGTGGCCACATCTCATGGATTTTATTTAACGTGGATTAATTTAACTCACAAATTTAATGTAACACTGTAGCACACTACCAATGTAACAGAGATTCCACCAGGAAAAATTGGGGCGCAGAGCATGTGATCTGAAAAAGAACTTGCCCAGGGTTCAGTGTCTTCGCTTCTTTCAAGCACGTTTGGGTTTCGTCCCGTACGTGTGGCCTGTGGCAGTTTTCGTCCTGTGGCTTTGGGGGCGCTGTCCTCCCTGACCGGGTGCCTCCCCTCCTTCCTCTCCGCCTCCCGTCCTCCTGTTCCCCCTCTGCCTGCCTGCTCCCCGCTCTCATTGCTCCGCAGCTCTCTGTCTCCGAACCTTAAATTTAGATCTGCCTGTAGATGACATGTTTTCTGGGTGTGCATTGCATTGACTATATCACTTTGGCCGCTCCGAATTCTCGATAACTGTCACATGTCACTCCACTGTATTTATTACCACACTAAATTATAACATTCTAACTTCTTTTTTTCTTATTGTAAGTAAAATATCTAAAATTTCTACCAACTCAATACAGCTTCCTTATATATATATGTGGAAGATATATATATCTTCTTTTTAACAGCTTCCTTATATATATATATATATATATATATCTTCTTTTTAACAGAAAAAAATTACATTTCCAAGGGCAATAATATTTTAAATTCCGCTTTTGAAAATCATGCGTTATATTAAGAACTTGCTTGAAGTACTCCATTGCTTTCTATCGCTTTCTTCAAACATGTAGCACCATTTACATTGGTCTGACTTTTTTTTTTTTCCCATATCTGCTTCTTTTCATGAAGAAACTATGGAGGAGTGTATGTCGGTCTCCCCTCTGAAGCTGGCAATATGGTATCGAATCAAACAAAGACAGTTCGAAAAAGTAGGTAAAATCATGAGATATTTATTTTCTCTAACCATCTATTTTAGGTTTTGTGAGAAAATGCGAAGTGTGTGTTTTAGCTCGACTCAACCTGCATGCGCTTGAGTGGCAGGGAGGCCCGTGTCTGTGTGTCTGTCTTTGTGATCATTTGTGCCACTGCTGGTCCTGTGACGGGAGTCGTGAGTGAGCTTCTGTGTGTGGTTCCGCTCCATGGGTATTTTTAATTTTTTTACCAGTATCAGCGGTGATCGGTGTGAAAATGAAAGCGAAGGTGTCACTCAGTTCATGGGGAGTTTGTAGAACGCAACAGTAAATTCCTATACTATATTATAAAGATGACTGACTGTTGATCAGTCTGGTGATTTGAGGAAAATTCGCTGCCTATTGTATGATGAATGAAGTGAGGCTCCCTTTGCTGAGTTTCCCTGGTAAATTGCAGGGTGAATGAAGTCCTTTTGATGAGAGGCTCCACTGCAGCCTTGCAGATGGCTTCTTGTGTGAGTAGACTTTAAGTGAGGGCTGTGGTAAAGAGTGCTGACTTACTAAGTACTGTGCAGTTGTCTTGTGTGTAGTTTTAAAGAACTATTCAGGTGATAGTACGTTAATTTAACATACTTTAGTTATTTGTTCCTCATTGTTATCTTCTACTTTATAATTTGAACTAGCAAATAATGTATTATGTGATTATTTGAGCTTTTATAAGAAACTAGAATATGCTCTTTATAATCTGAACACTTACCTTTCTTAATTTTCTCTTTAAGATTAGAAGACAAACACATGACTCAATAATCAAGAGGTACTGTATATATTTTCTAAATAATTGGATGTATGTAGCCTTGATGATGAATGAACTGTACATATTGTTTTGCTACGTTATTTCTAAGAAATCTTGGGACTTTGCGATTAGGAGGGGGTTTCGTCTTGTGGTTAAATCTGTAGAACCGAACACATTTTATTGCAAAGAGGTCCTTGATGGTCAGATCAATTTTCTTTGCGGGTTTTAAAAAGTGTTGATTTTCTTTCAAATGCAACTTAATTCATTTAAAAAGAGCAAGCCAAGTGTTTACCAAAAACAATGAATTTTCACTGTTCATTGCCCAAAACTTTAAGGGTCTCGGACCTTGGAAATGACAGGGAGAGAGACTAGAGAGGCTGGGGCTGGGAATTAGATTAGGATCAGCATTAAGTGTTTGACCGCAGCCAGGAGCCAGTGGAAGTGCATAGAGGAGATGTCTCAGTACCACGGCTCCAGTGGAGACGGCAGTGCCTCAGTGCCCAGTTATGCGGAAAGGAAGAGTAAACTCATAGGCCAGGTTTGCTGGTTGGATATCATAACACATGTTCAGTGTGGACAGCAAAAAACATTGTCTGCATGATGCGCCGTGGACCTGGGATCCTGGTGAAGAGCTTGGAGCTATAATTATAGTAAGATGAGCAAGAACAAGGACAGGAGGAAATAGCTTTCCTTTGTTAACTACACCCCATCTCTGAAAGATGCCAAGCAGCCATCCGTAGAGAACAAGAGCCTCAGCTCACCTGGTCCAGCAACACTTCGGTGCTTGCATCCCCACTGTCTTTCAGTCTTGCTGAGTTGCCTTGTTGATACTTTTGGACCTCCATTAATCATGGATGCTGTCTCCTGAGATTCCCGAGATTGCCCGTTCTCTTTTGGGAGCCATACAGCCTTGGATTTGAATTCAAGCTCTTTCGCTTAAGAGCTAGGCAAATTACTTCCCCTTGGTTGCCTCCATTCTTTAACTCTGTAAAATGGAACTAATGCTTAGCTCGAAGGGTTGTTGTTAAGATTAAATATGAAATAAATGGTAGCTTCTGCTATCCTCGTCATCCTCATCGCTGTTATCATCATCATTATGGTACTCTGTTTGTAATCAGCACCCAGCCGTTGGCAGACCCAGAGCAGGACTGATTTGATAGTGAACCAGCTTCTTGCTGAAGGACACTACGGGAGTTGGTGTTTGGGATGGGGAGGCATCGCAAAATAAGCTCACAGGTGGAGACAAATAAGCTTTCCCACCCGGGCATGAGGACACGGAAACTGGCGCCAGTTTCTTTCTGGGAAGAAACGTAACAGTGTTGGCTAGCAGCTTCGAAGATGTTCCCATCAAGGCAGCAGCATCATGGGACTTGATCCCCTAGTGCCCACGATCACGTTAGGGTGTTGAGTTTCTCTAGGAATCTGATTGAGATTTTTTATTTCTCGTATTTTTTAAAAAGATTTATTTATTTAGTTTTAGAGAGGGAAAGGGAGGAAGAAAGAAAGGGAGAGAAACATCAATGTGTAGTTGCCTCTCATGGGCCCCTTACTGGGGGCCTGCCCGGCAAGCCAGACATGTGCCCTAGACTGGGGATCGAACCAGCAGGTTCACAGGCCTTTGGTTCACAGGCCAGCACTCAGTCCCCTGAGCCACACCTGCCAGGGCAATTTCTCATATTTTTAACAGAGTGCTAACCCTCCATGTCGATTTCTCAGTGTCCTCCTATTGTAGTAGTATTTTTGTTATTCACATCCAATTGTAAAGATAATCTAGTTGAAAGAGAGCATATGTTACTGTTTACCTTCCTGAAAACAGGGTGTATCTTGAAACGCATGGGAATGGAGTGGAAAACGTGCTCTGTTGATGGAGGTCCGGAGACTCAGTAGCTCTGCTAACACAGGGCCTTAGACGCGTCATTTACCTTCCTCAGCTTCTCCGTTTTAGTTTTTTCATGGGAGACACGTTGATTGCTAAATTTTGTACGTGGACCTCAAATTCCCAGATAACAGTTTAGCAATATTGCTGGTAAGCCAGCCCATGCAACTTCAGACAGCTGGCTAGAATATTTCCTTCCTGCTCCTGGCTGTAAATGTGTACTATTTTGTTGCCATCCCTCTCTCTTCTCAGTTTTCCCTATTTCTACACAATTGACTTGATCCTGGTCTCTCTCCCGCCTCCTTTGAGTTATCCGCAAAGACTGCTAGGTGGAGAGGCTGCCCCTTTCCCTTAGTTGTTATTTATCTGTAATACAGCTGAACTCATGGCCTTCTGGGCTGACATTATTGGGCAGAAACCCTGATGTGAACGAAGAGTATCTTTTGGAACGAAAGACATTTTTACGGAAAGGAGTAGAGACATCCTCTTTGGCCTGACATGTAAAATCTTTGAAATAAAGCCACTGAACTCACTCGATGACTGACATTCACAGTTGTCTTGGTTACTTTTTGAAGCAAAGTGAGAAATGATTTCAGGTCTTTTAAAATTACTCATGCCACGATACAAATGTGCAGTTTCTTCTACAGATGACTCAAGGGTGAAAGTTATGCTCTCTTAGACCCATGGAGCACGGCCAGCCCAGAGGAGCTTAAGGGATGGCTCCCAAAGGCCAGTGGACGGACCAGCTGCGTCAGAATCCCCCCTGCCGTAGTGTGGGTGGCTAGAGCCCGCCCAGGAGAGTCTGCCCACGGAGGGAAGGGGTGGGTTGTGGCCGAGCAGTCTGTCCCTTTCATTTGTGGGATGATGACATGCAGCTAGGTTTGGGCATTATTTTCTCGTGTTTTAAGTGTCCATTTATAAGTCTCTTTTTCTACCTGACTTTGTCACTTTACATCAATCAGTGGTTGGCACCGTGCATGAAGTCTTAAATAAATACTAAGTGAATGCTGAGTGTGTGCTTTACTTAAAAGAAAATCGGTAAATGATTTCTAGGCTGAAAGCTGATGTATTTTTATCAAAGTTGTACTTTTTCAGGCTTGCTAATTATTTCCCCTTTGTCTGTTATCTTCATAGCCTGCTCATCAAGACTTAGAAGGTATTCCGCTCCATGGGGTGTTGTAATACGCACAGACATTTCCAAGGAGATTCTAAACAATCGCTTGCCCCCCGCCCCACCTCCTCAAAATGTTTAAGTTGGTAGTTCAGACCACAGGTGCACCTTGAGCGATGTGGTACCGGAAGGGACTCGGTTAAACAGGGCACTCGGGTATGGAACTTCCTGTGGCCCGCCTGCGGGGACCAGCGAACAGACTGCCACCGCCCAGCCAGCCCGCCCGTTCCGCGCCGTTCGTGAAGATGGTGTCTTTTCACTGATACTTTTTTGATAGTTTTTATATAATGAAATCCTCATTCTATTTGTAACTTAAGATAATAAGGCACTATAAATGAATAACCTGAAGTCATGTATTTGCCTGTTACCTTTCACTGTTTCTACTTCGCATTAATTTTTAGCTGTAGAGTTGTTGAATTGATTCTTACTGTTATCTCTTACCCTTTTTTACCATTTGGTTTTCAGCTTTATTTAAGTGTCAGAAATGTTCCTTTATGAGAAACGGTATATGCCGTGGCAGTAGTTTAAAAGAACCTCTGAAACTGGCATGTCACATACACACTTCGATCCACTTCCTGTTTCCTGTAGTCCAAGGCTCTGTGCCTGCAGACCCTTCCCAGGCGTCGGGTCTCCGTTCTGCCCCTGAGGGATCCCAGCGTCTCATCACGTTCCTTCTGTCCTGTTTCATGGACTTGTGACTGATGGTCAGTGCGATACTAGGGGAGTTTTCCATTTGATAATGACCATGTGTATCCACGTACTATCGCAATGTGAATTACTCAACTTACCAATGTATTTCAATAATTAAAACATTTTTATCTCTCTTTACTTGGATTTCTTATTTTTCAAAAGAACACTTTCAAGGAAGTCATACATGTCATTGTCATGTATCAATACAGTATATCGATATGTAAAGATAATGTATAAGTAGATGACCATGATAAACCAAAATGTTTTCATATGAAAAGCATTATCTTATATATTTGGTGCATATAACAACCATAGGGACATCAAAATGATAAAAAAAAATTGAAGGTAAGAATCACTGAGAGCCCTGGCTGGTGTGGCTCAGTGGAGTGAGCACCAGCCTGTGAACCAAAGGATCACCAGTTCGATTCCCAGTCAGGGCACATGCCTGGGTTGTGGGCTAGGTTCCCTGTAGGGGGCGTGTGAGAGGCAACCACACATTGATGTTTCTTTCCCTCTCTTTTTCCTTGCCTTCCCCTCTCTCTACAAAAATAAATAAAATCTTTTATAAAAAAGAATCGCTAAGAATTGATTATGATAAACGTATGCCTGCCCCATATCCACAAGCCCATAGTAGTATTTAAGTGGACTATCAGTAGTTTATCTTATAAGGTATATTAGGTAGAGTCACTCTTTGAAAACTTTTAATTTTAAAATAATTTTAGATTTACAGACAAGTACAAAGATAGTACAGAGTCGTATACCCTTCACCCAGCTTCTCCTTACATAAACATAGTACATTTGTCCAATCTAAGAAATTGAATATTAGGGTAGTGCTATAAACTAAACTACTGTCTTTACTTGGATTCTGTTCATTTTTCAGTTAATGTCCTTTTTGTGTTTCGGATCCAGGCCAAGATTCCATTGCATTCTGTTACGTTTGGTAGTCCTGTTTCCCTTAGTCTCTTCCTGGCGTTTTTTCAGTCTTTCCTTGTTTTTCATGATCGTGACACTTTTGAAGCCGACTGGTTGATGTTTGGAAGTATTTCCCTCAATTTGGATTTGTCCGATGTTTTCTTATGATGAGGCTGGGATTATAGATTTTTGGAAAGAATATCCTCATCACATTGTATCTTAATATCTCATGAGATCAACGTGACTGGTACTGGTGGTATTAACCATGGTCCCTCAGTAGGGGGCGTCTGCCACATTTCCTCACTGTAAGGTCTCTTCAGTTTTTCTTTCCCACCCTCTATTCCTCATGGGTGAGTCACAAGTTTGGGCCACATTCAAAGAAGAGAATTAAGGTCTACCGCCTGAAGGAAAGAGTATCAAGGAATTTTTGGACATTTGTTAAAAGCAGCGCGGTCATAAGTATTTTCGGGGAGGTACTTTGAGACTCTGCCAACGCCCTGTTTCTCTTCAAAGGTTTGCCCGCTGAGTGAGCCCCCATCCTTGGGCAGGCGTTGCCTGCAGTGTTACCCCTGGGCTGTCCAGGGGCGGTTTGCACTGTCCCCAGTTCTTCACTGCTGTGACTTGGACTCCTTCTCCAAGGAGTGTTCATTTGTTCATGTATCCAATCATTTATTTCTGTCCGAATGGACTCATAGGTATTCATTTTGTTCTTTCGGTTGTAATCCAATCACCATTTTATCACCATTTTTGAGTGTGTGTGCGAATTGTTTGAGCTTTGACCATGAATGATTTTTTCAGGTTACTTCTTGACAAACCCCATCCTTTCCCTGCCCCTCCCCCACTTACGTTGACTTTTAATAGCAAGCAGGCCTGTGAAACGAAGTTCCAATTCTGAAGTTAGTTGAAACTTTCCTAAAACTTGACTGCATTTCATTCCCTTCCATATTATGATAAGCCTTAATGTTTTCCTTCACCCAGACATTATTTAAATTTAGAACCTAGTGTTGTACGTTCATCGTGCTTGCCACCCACCTACCTATGTGTTAAGACTGATGGTTGTAACCTTTACTGGGTTCTGAGGAATCTGGAGTGAGAGACTGAGAGCAGAGTAACTGTTAACATGAAGATCTGTCCAAAGAAAAGGGAGTCTTAAAAGTGCCTAAATTTTAAGTTAATAACTTTTCAAACAATAAATGTTGGTTACTTTCAAGGATAGTATTAAAAAATAGATGAGAGAGATGAATTTTAGAGACTTTCTGATGAACAGAATTATCTTATTAGAAAAGGTTTTCGTAAGAAACCTGAGCCAGGAGACATCTATTCCTAGATTAGTTAGAAGACATGACTAGAGTCTAGTCTGGGGAGAACCCTTGGAATCCCTGGCATGTAGAAGTCTGGTTCAGCAAGTACAACCAACTTCCGGGGCTTTAAAATGAAAGACGGCCTGGCCCAGGGAACTGCGCGTTTTTGCAGAAGTGATCTGGAGTAGGCTCCGGACAGAGGGGCAGAGAGAGGATCAGAGGTGCTAAGTCGGTACCCTGGGGAAGTTGTCTCTCTGGGCTGTTGAGCTGGTAAGAGCTGGAAGAGGGAGATAGAACAGGTTCACTTTTGGAAATGGGAGCTTTGTGTAGTTGTACTGTAGCCATGCCTGGGGTAATGATTTCAGGAGTGAAAAGGGGAGGTAAGGAACTCACTCCCAGGAAGGTAGCTGACATCTTATTTGCTTATTTTTATGTGATGTACACGATACACTCACACAGTGCAGAATGGTGTGCTTTCCCATAGACTGTGTTCTAATACGCAGCTGTGGTTTTCAGTCACTTACCGACCATGGCCCGTTGAGTTCCTGCTGTGCCCAGCGGGCACTAACTGCCGAGGGAGGGGACAGCTGAAAGGCCCTGTATTCGCAGCTCTTTAGAATAGCAGGGGTGGCCTGGAATGAGCACAGCGCTGCCCAGAGTTGGCACGGATTACTTTGGGAGCATCAACGGGGCACCCCCGTCAGACTGGCGGGTTAGGAAAGACACCCACTGCAGTCCCTTGCAGAGTCAAAGGAGAGTGGAGTTAGCCAGCTTTAAAGCTTGGGGCAGAAAACTGCAGGCCCAAAGACACAGAGCCCCGAGGGCCCGTGAAGTGTCCTGGGAACCGCTTAGAAATTCATCCAGAATGGGTGGAGGTGAGGGAATGGGGTGGCGGGTGAGCCTGTGGGGAGCTCCGGGGGCCATGCTGACCTGCCGTCTGTGGGAAGCCGTCGGGGAGTGAAGCAGTCGAGGAGCCTGAGTGTCGGGTCCCCCCAGGTTCCCACCTGCGGGGCCGGGGGTGGGGTGGGGGGGGGCATCGGAAGGTTCGTTCTTCCTGGCCCTTCTAACTCTGGTTTGCAGGTGTCCGTAGGAGGCGTGGGGAGTGCGGTTCTGTTCTGCGCAGGTGGGGCTTTCCCATTTGATCCGTGGCGCACATTCCTGGGGTTTTCAGACGCAGCGCCGTCTGTGAAGGTTTGGGGAACAACCAAGAGCTGGGGCGGAGGTGAGTGATACGGTTCGTCTTCCCCAGGAGAGCAGACCTTCGAGATTGAGAGAGCTGGTGGTCCTCTCCTGTGCACAGAAACCAACGCAGAGAGTCAGGGAAAAAAAAAAAAACAAAAAAACAGGAATTGGTTCCAAAGGAAACATTCCACCAGGAACAGGAGAAGCGTTCCGATCGGGCAGGGCTGTGCCTTTCCCCGCAGCAGGTAAACCGGCTGCTGAGAAATCGGGTCTTTGATGATGTTGAGGACATCCTGTGGCTTCACGTATTTCTCCCATTTCTCTCTCCACAAAAACCACTCCATTAAATGAAGACAAACTTCTTTTTTATTTTTTAATGTATTTTATTGATTATGCTATTACAGTTGTCCCATTTCTCTAAACTTCTTTATCCGCTGGCGTCTAACACTTAGACAATTTAGCACTCAATTACATGTTTCGTGTGTTCTCTAAATATTTAATATTGAAGTACTGTGGACTCCTTAGAAGGCAGGTGCCTTACATATTCTTTTCCATTCTTAGAATTGGGTCCCAGGGACCCATTGTATGATATGGCCTTAGGTTGGTATGAAGACAAAGAAATGTGTGACTCTCCCAGAGTGGGACACACTTCTGGGGCAGCTGGTATCTCCTCTAGAGCAGTAATATCTCTGGGACAATTTTTAAGGCCTTTAGCAAGTCATTTGACTTTCGTGCGCCTTGGAAGTTTTCAATGAATGAGACAAAAACTAATTCTCTTCTAAGATTGTTAGCAGAAATCATTCACTCGTTGACTCATCGATCCATGACTTATTTCCTGAGTGTCTGCTTACCGTGTTAGGCCTTGGAGATGTAGCAGTGAACAAAGCGGAGAGAAGTCCTTGACCTCGTGGGGCTTACATCTCACTGAGGGGAGACACACTCAACAAATGGTATGTGTGTGGTTGTCAGGGTAACAAGTTCTAGGGGGAAACGATACCAGAGAAGTACAAGCAGAGAGCTAGTTGGGAAAGTGGGTAGTAGAATTTCAGTCCCGAAAAGGAGGATCAGGGAATTGCTCACCGAAAAGATGTTATTTGAAGGTGAAGATCAGAAGAAGAATAGCTAGCTACCCATGTGCGTATCCCACGGAGGGACATTTTCAGGAGAAGGGACAAGTTAAAAAGCCTCATGCAGGAATGTGTGTGGCATATTTGAAGAAGAGCAAAGAGCTCAGTGTGGCTGGACGAGGATTACAAATGGGAGACGAACAGGCCAGGCCAGAGGTGGGCTGGGGGTTGGGGGTATTCTGGAGGGAGACTAGGTCCGTTGTTGACTGCTGGCTTTTTAATTTATTTATTTATGTATTTTAAGTATATATTTAAGGTATACAAACAGCATGATGATTTGATACACATATACATAGTGAAATGATTACTATAATCAAGCTAATTAACACATTACCTCACATAGTTACTTTTTGTGTGTGTGGCGAGATCTCTTGAAATCTACTCTATTAGCAATTTCCAATAATCAATGCGGTATTATTGACTATAGTCATATGCTGTACATATGATTCCCGTCCCCCCCCACTGTCTCAGTGCCTGGAAACCACCATTCCACTCTGCTCCTATGAGCTTGATTTTTTTTAAGATTCCACACCTAAGTGATATCATACAGTATTTATCTTCCTGTCTAGTTATCAGATGATTAGATACTTTAACTTTGACATTCTTCTTTAACCTCAAAGCGGAGACATAGAACAGGCAGGTAAGATACAGGAGGGAGGTGATATATATATATATATATATATATATATATATATATATATATATATATACACACACACTCATACACACACATATATATAATCTCACTATATCACTATGTGTGTGTGTGTGTGTGTGTATCTCACTATCAGCGGTGAGCAGATGGGGAAGAGATTGCAGAGGGCTGAGTCCTGGCTGCTCAGTTTGGAGTCCAGAAAATGAGGAAGGACCAGTGAAGGAGAGTGAAAAGGAGTAGCTAGGAGCAGCTAGACAGAGAGAGGGAAAGGAAAGCCAGGAATGTGTGGTGTCCTAAAACCCACACAAGAGCCCTGAGTGAGGGGCTGTATTAGATAGAAGTGCCATGCAGTAGGAAATGGGTCACATAACCGAATTCTCACAAGCACCGATTCCCATGTGAACAAAGCCAATAGGAGAGTCTAGAGATACTAATGTTGCTTTAGGCAGATGGGGTGGTACATTGAGAAGGAGGGACCGAAGGAGGTTGTGTCCTTAGGGAACAAACTATTTTCCCACCTGTCTTTGGTGTTTAATACTTGGGGGTTGGGGGGCAGAGATCTCTCCTTTCCCTCCATTTCATCCAACAGGTATCCTCTTGCTGGGTATCCTCTTCTCTTTCTCCAAAGCCATAAAGACATTCCATGCTCTGGAACCTTAGTCCAGAGTATTGTCTTCTTGGAATACTTCTCCATTTCCGCCCATCTGATTTGCAAGCTCTTTTTCATATTAAAGCTGAGTTCCCATTTCTCCAGGAGGAATCGCTCACTCCCTCTTCTGCACTCCTCCACCCCTGAGCTCTAACACAGCGCTTAACACATTGTTTTTCAGATGCAGGCTCATCCAATTGCTCCAAATCTATTCGATATTATTCACTTCTTGCCACCACTCCAGAGCAAGCTACCATGCACCTTGGGCCTGGATCATCTCTATGACCTTTTCACACAGAATAAGTGTGTGTGCACGGTGCTACAGTGGCGTGGTGGGTCCTTGTCTCTCATGGTTCAGGGAACATCAGGCCCCATGCAACAGCGCAGTCTCTGGTTCAAAGGAGTGAGCAACAATGGTTTTTTGAATGTTGATGGAGTGAAGTCCTTTCATTTGCTCAACAGTTTACCAGACACTGTTGCGTACATAATATTTAATCCTCACAGAAATACTTTATACTTCAAAATATAAGAAAATAGGAAAGTAGTTTGGATTCATTTCTTCCTTAACAATCAGCATAGAATATGTGATAAAACTTCGTGCGTAATATTAAAAAAAAAAAAAAAATTCCATGGGCTAGTGTCAAAATGCGTGTGTCTACTTCCCCCTAGTGGAATTAGCTTTAATAGCAGTTTCATTTTTCCTTTAACGCCAGTGGGCAGTAATCCCTGTTTTTCTTTTTAAAAATATATTCATGGAATCCAGGATTCTTCAGTAATGTCTTCACAATAGCAGGGAGTTCATATCCTGGCTTATTACATTAGAATTATTATTATTATTATACACACTTATTATCTGTGCACCTTGAACAGTTTACTTCTCTGTCTCTCAGTTTCCTAATTTGTCAAGCGGAGACACTAACGGTGGGGTCTTGGCAGATGTAATGAATTTATATGAGGTCACACGGGACTAAGCGAACCCCAAGCCAAATACCACTGATGTCCTTATGAGCAGAGAACACCGACGCGGGGACACACAGGGAGAAGGCAGTGGGAAGACAGAGGCGGAGCTTGGAGGGATGCAGTTACAAGAGAAGGGATGCCAAGGCATGAGAATCTGGGAGAGGCAAGAAGGGATTCTTTCCCAAAACCTTCAGAAGAAGTACCGCCTTGCTGACACCTTGATTGCGGATGTCCAGCCTCCAGCACTGCGAGAGAATAAATTTCTATTGTTTTCAGCCACCCTTTTTATGGTAGTTTGCTGCAGCAGCCACAGGAAACTGATGCACCGAGGAGAGCATGGCTTTCTGTTTGCAAGGAAAGCCATGGGTTTTGGGGTTTGTGGGTGCATCACCCAGAGTAGATGGACCTTCCCACCCAGCCTATGACACGCTTCGCCTGTGCACCCAGGCTGGCTCCTGAGGAAGAAGGAGATGAGCTGAGCGCAGGTCCTTTTCTGAAATGCACCAATCAGAGGAGAGAGACTGGAGGTTGGGTGTAGTCTCGAGTCCCTCCCCCAGAAAACATGAGGAGTGGAGGGCAAGAGTTCCTACCTAAGAGTGGACCGCCCCACTCCCATGCCAATTTTTCTGTTGGCATGAGGTTTTCCTAAAAATATTTGAATCCGTTCCCAACATTGAAAAGTTGGGAGATTTCATATAAAATCCAGATGTCAAGCTTCTCTTTGAAAATGGAAAACGTAGCCACCCCGGGCCACATCCCCACAGAGCTGCGCCTCCTTCGGATGACGCCCTGCAAGCTCAGCAGCCCTGTTCTGCCGGCCGCTCCCCAGGTCTCACCCCGCCCGGTGCCACCCACTTCTGTTCTCGCCCCCTGGCTTTAGACATTTTGGTTTAGGATTCCCAGAGCACAGACTCTGGAGTCAGACAAGCCTGGGTTCAAATCTGCGCTCAGTCACTTCCCAAATGTGTGCTCTTAGGTAATTTACTTAACTTCCCTGAGCCTCGGTTTCCTCATTTATAAAATGGGAATAACGATAGAACCTACGTTGTGGGGATGTTGGGAGAATTCGATAATGTCATCATGTGAGTCTTTTTGAACATCTGCAAGACACGTAAGTGTCCAATAGGTGGGAGCAATTGTTACCGTTTGAAAAGCAAAGCTGGGCAATGTAAGAGGAAACCTGGCAGGGAGAGCCAGCCTCTGGCTTCAAGCATGCTTTGTCTGGTTTTAGCACTGCCCTCCGATTCACCGGTTTTCAGAAAAATATTTTACTAAGCCAGCTTCCAAGATTCCCCTTTCTGGAGGAAGGAGTCCAATAGCAGATTTGAGAATTGGAGGTCTAATTAAGGTGGTTTTCCCTCCTGCCCACAATTTGATTCTTTTCTGGAAGGGAGGTCTCAGGGAGGCAGGAAACTCTGGATCCCATCCAAATACTTTGATGTCTGGGTTTTAAAATAGCCCTGATCTTAGCTGGCTTTGCAGACTTCCTAGTGGCCCCCAAAGGACAGTTTCTCCTGTGACCGATCACTTCTCCTGGGCGGCCCAGAATGATGGACGATGCAGAAGGAACCGATTGACTTCAAGTAACCTACTTCCAGGTAGAGGTGAGAGACGAGATGTAATTGGGAAGGAGGCAGGATGACGGGACAGTTATTTCTTTTAAATGATGAACATGTAAACTTCTGCGAGAAGGAATATCCAGAAAGAAGGTCATTGGCTTCTGAAATGATTATAAGGGAATCAACTCAAGCCAGTCTTTGTAAAAAAGGGAGTTTATTTGAAAGGCTACTGAGGTATTTTTATAGACTCTTACCCACCCCCCATCCCCCCACCCCGCAGGACAGCAAGACCTGCTCAGGGACTAGAACCAGGAACTGGAAAGTGATCAGGTGCAATGTATAAATTATCGATGCCATTTAGTCGATGGTGCAGCGGGTGGCTGCCTGGTTGTTCGAACATCACGTATCCAGTAATTCCTCAACTTCTTTGAAATGCCGCATTTATCATATTCTAATATTTTTATGTGTGTTTGAGTCAACTTCTGATAAAACTCAATGCCGTCTGTTATTTGTGGTTGTTATGGGTTGAATTGTGTCCCACCAAAGAGATGAGTTGAAGTCCGAACCCCCAGTACCTCAGAAAGTGACCTTGTTTATTTAGAAACAGGGTTTTACAGAGGTAATCAAGTTAAAATGAGGTCACTAGATGGGTCTTAATCCAGCATGACCGGGGGTGTCCTTATCGAAAGGGGAAATTCAGGCTCAGGCAGATGTGCGCAGAGGGAGGGCAGCTGTACGAAAGGGAGGGTTGGATGCGTCTGTGCGCGCAGGATGGCCTGCCAACCACCAAAGGCCAGGAAAAGGCAAGGAAGCGGCCTTCCCCAAAGGCTTGAGAAGTGCCATGGCCTTGATCTCAGACTTGCAGCCTCCAGGACTGTCAGACAGTAAGTTCCTCCGGGTTGCGGCACTGTGCGAAGGCAACCCGAGCAAACTAATAGGATGCTCCAGTTCCAACTGTTTGATTTATTATAGATTTCTAGTATTTAAATATACCTGGTCACACTCATCCCAGGGAGGATATTTTTAAGACAAGAAAGGTTAAATCCAATGTTAATAATGCTGAAGATTATAATCTAGAATATCATTTTAAAAATGAATTTTAATTATTTGGAAAATGCATTGAAATATACTCTTGAAAAGGGGACATTTTACTGCATGTTCATTATACCTCAATAAAATTGATTAAAAAGAGCCGTAGAAACAGCACAGACTCAAATGTATCATATACCACAATGTAGCAAGTGGGGAACACCCACCCCTGTTTTGCTTGTGTTGCGGTTTATGCACATTTTGGCCCAGGGCTCTGCGTATATTTAAAATTCTTGTGGAAGTCTCGCTGACTTGTGGGGCTGGGGTGTTACACTAATATTTAGAAATAATTTAGGCCAGCACTCAACTACTTGCTTAAAACTGTGCAAATGTATACATTCTTATAACACATGTGCAGACCATTCTCAAATACGGGCGGGTGAGGCTCTGTCATAACTTCATAGATCAGCTGGGTAGTAACAGCAGAACATAAAACATGCTGAGTTGTGACAATATAATTTCATAGATCATTTATGTATTTAAGTTTTTGTTACAGTTCTGGCTTTAGTAAGCAGAATTGTTTCAATATGGCAATGTGGGCCTCCCCATAGCCAGGCCTAGAGGAACAGCTAAAACTTCCTTAAAGTAATTGGAAGACTACATTTTGGACTCAACATTCAAAACAAAATAAATTAGGCCGTTCTGAAGTGCTTTGTGAATGTCCGATAGAACAGGAATGGAGGTGTGTAATAATTACACCCATCATTGAATGTTTCAAGGTATATTTGAAGAGTGTTCTGATTTTCCAAAAGAAGGAAAATTTAAATTGGATGGAGACCTTGTTCATCAAATCCCTCCTAAGGTAATACTTGATTATGAAATGTGAACAAAGGTTAGTGTTAGCTATTCATCATTAGACCAAAAATTCCTGCTGTCTCTCAAGCTCTGGGTTTGTTCCATTATACTGAGAATGGAAAGTGAGCTGTTAAAACTGTGAAATATGCAGCTATTTATGGAGGTTCAGTGAGCTGTAGTAGCTATGGGTTGTGTCTATGTAGGTCCTTTCCCTTTCCGCCTTTGTTTTGAGGAAGCTGAAGACAGCAGAAGCTGTCTTCCCTGGGGGAGCCCCATTCCTCCTGGATGGGAGGTGCTGACATTGTATCCTCCCCGACCACCAAGGTGGCAAGATGACCCTCACCTGGTCGGTACGAGCCCCCTTCTTCCTTACCTGTAGTCATCCCTCCTGCGAAGGACGTATGTCCCAAGGCCACCCCGTTGGAGTCTGCTCTGGAATTTTCTCCAGAACTTCAAGGAGATGGAAATCATTCTTTTTTTTCTTCCCCAGGAAGAAAAAAAGTCTAGAACTACTGGGTCCACCCTTCTTTCCAGTACGGGGAAGCTCTTCAAACCCTCGACTTTTCCTTATGTGAGCTGAGAAATGCTCCCCTCCACTCCCCTCTCCTTAATCCAAACTGAATTGAATTTCTCTCATTTGCAACATAAACGGTACAAGAAAATTGTACGTGTAATTACTGGCAAATTGCCTGCTTGTGAAAATAAGAATTTTCTTGCAGCTGTGCAGTAGCAGCAGCGACAACAGCAATCAGATGCTGAAGCCAATGTAGGTCTGAACTGGCCGACGCTGTGCAGAATTCCACAGCATAATTTTTGGATGCATCAAAGGAACCTCAGTGAAACTCAGTGCAGATAACCTGAAATGAAGATGATACACTTCTGCCCCGGCTGGTGCGGCTGAGAGGACTGAGCACTGGCCTGTGAACCAAAGGGTTGCTAGTTCGATTCCCAGTCAGGGCACATGCCTGGGTTGCAGGCCAGGTCCCCAGTAGGGAGCATATGAGAGGCAACCACCCACTGATGTTTCTCTCCCTCTCTTTCTCCCTTCCCCTCTCTCTAAAAATAAATAAAATCTTTAAAAAAAGAGAAAATGATACACTTCTGTGAAAAAATATTACTTTATCTCCCCATTTTCTGCATTAGGGTTTTGGATAAAATTTCATCTGACAAAAGTGTTTTCTTGCTAAAAATCATTTGAGGATGGCTAAATGGGATGATCTCAGAGCTTTCCTAGCCATGACATTTTAAGATTCAGACATCCTTCTCTGGATTGAATGGAAAAAAGAAGAAGAAAAATATCCAGGGGAAGGAAATGTTAGTTTCCATTTTTTCCCCCCTGAATTAACCAGTCTGTGTTGGTTCTCAGCTGGGCTGGGAAGCCAGGCATGAGGTTCCCTTTCGGGGAACGCATGGATTCATGGGAGCACAAGGCGGGGATGAGGCGGGCTGCGAACGCTTATTGAGATCCTCTCATTTATGTTGCGTCTTACCCAAGTTGCTCAAACAGCTCTCCTCACCACGACTACTTGGGTTAAAGGACAGACATGCTCATTTGCTCAGTACTAGTTCTCTCCCTCTCTCCCTCTCTCAATGACGAAAACGAACTAGCTTCCTTCCGTTAGCAACAGCAGGATTTTTCTGAAACCTTCTTTAATGGGCTCTGTTTAAACACACGTCCTCTCCATTTGCTCTCTGACAGGGGTTGGTTTCCCACCCCCAGGAGCTCTGAGATAGAATGAACCGCAGAGACACAGGGCAGGAACGGCACGTCGAGCAGGAGGCATGGCATCTGGACGCTGGTCAGCGCCCCCCCATGGCTGGCCTCTTACTGGGCTGAATGACAGAAGTGGTGGCCATTTATAGAGCTCTGGCTGCCCGCCAGGCCCTGCTCAGGCTCGGCCTCATTTAATCCTCACAAGAATCTCGGGGGTAAACGCAGTTACTATTCATGACCTCTGCAGGCTACATGAATCTCTCCCATACTCTTGTATAATGTTCTGTAACTTTGCCTTGGACCACTTGTATCAGTATGGAATTATATACGAGGTCTATCCAGAAAAAGTCCAGCCATTGTTAGTGTAACAAGAGCAGTTTGCCTGACATCAGTGTAACCTGGCAGCCAAGGAGAGTGGACTGGAATGTGCATGTGTGAACAATGACAACTTCACTGTACTAG
Organism: Glossophaga mutica; assembly: GCA_039655065.1. Classification (NCBI taxonomy): domain Eukaryota; kingdom Metazoa; phylum Chordata; class Mammalia; order Chiroptera; family Phyllostomidae; genus Glossophaga; species Glossophaga mutica. The sequence continues at coordinate 13,111,350 of CM077304.1, read as the reverse complement.
TCAGTGGGGGCAGTAGACACCACTGAGTGGCATGTGTACTGTGTGGTTGTCACATGTAAAAATGACTGAGCGAGTAGCAATGAATCTGCAACAATTTTTGCATTAAGCTTGGACATTCTATGGGCACTTGGTGATCGGCAGCTTCATCACGACACTGTGCCCACTCATGCATCATGTCTCGTCCAGAGTTTTTGGGGGAACATCAAATTACCCAGGTGACTCATCCCTGACACAGTCTAGATTTGGGACCCTGTGACTTTTGGTTTTTCCCAAAATTAAAATCACCTTTGAAAGGGAAGAGATTTCTGACCATCAGTGAGATTCGGGAAAATACGACAGGGCAGCTGATGGTGATTGGGAGAACTGTGTGAGGTCCTAAGGTGCCTACTCTGAAGAGGACTGAGGTGTCATTGTCCTAGGTACAATGTTTCTTGTATCTTCTTCAATAACTGTATTTTCCATGTTACATGGCTGGATACCCTCTGGACAGACCTCGTATGTCTCCTCATGGGAATGCAACCTTAACAGTGGCAGGAACTATGGATGTCGACCATGGATATCCAGACCTAATACAGTGCCTGACATATACCAAGGACTTAGTTAACATCTGTTGAATAAATAAACCCTCATTTAATATGAAGAAATTAAAGCTCAGAGAGCCTAAGTTCCTTGCTCAAGGCCCCGCAGCTAGCAAGTGGGGCAGCCACTGTTGGAACCCACGTTCTCCCTGCCACCTCTCAGCAGGGGGCCTCCTTCGCAGCCTCCTCCATGCAGGGAAGCAATTGTGCCCAGTGCAGTTTAGCAGCAACACTATGGCATTTGTGTAACCAGGTGAGAGTCCTGTACCCAGTGATGGGAATCGGAAGGACCAGGGTGGAAAGAGTGGACTCTGCCTCATGGTGAAGGAGATGAAGTTGACTCAGAATTCACCCACGGGCAGCCCCTGATGTTTGACTTAAGTTGTTTCTGGAAGATAGTCACCTAACATATCCTTTTTCTCCAGAAGTACTTGAATCATAATAGGGATAAGTGTTTCAATCATAGGAATGGCTGTCTTTCCTACGGAGACACTTCGAGCCGTAGGTTTCGGGTGCGGGAAGGAAGAGGGGTTGGGGTGAGTGAAGGTGGAGGTGTCTGCAGCCTGGGTCAGAGAGTCATGGGCTCAGATAAGTGAGATAAAGCTGGTTCCGTTTCTGCCCTGGTCTCCCTCCACCATTGACTCGGGACAATCACTGTGTGCCCCCAAACTGTGGCGATAGCCAAGGCCATGGTGCAGGTGTGAATCAAGATGGAGCAGAAGCCCTGTCGGAGTGAAGAGTTGAGGAAACAGGTGGATGACTAACTTTCTGTGGGTGTTCGTTTCCCCAAAACTCCTGCCACTGTGGTTTGTCTTTGAAGGCAAGAAGGTGAAGTCTTGGCCGGAAGAATGTCTTGGCGGGTGAGGCCGGGAGGAGTGATTGCCAGCTCATTGCCAGCTCATGAGGGCTGGTCTCATTCTGCCTCCTGGAAGCACCCAGGCCGCCACACCAAGGTTTGACCTTCCGCCCTTTTGTAGGTAGCACAACAGATACCCTGGGGGACGATGAACTCACAGATCAAAATAAAAAGAAACCTAGAGCACAACCTAAGGAGTACGATGACCTCAAAAAAAAAGACAAGAAACTGGACTGAATGTACACTCGAAGCAAACATCTCTTGTTAGAACGAAGGTGTTCAACGCAGCAAAGATCAGGACTTAGAGAAGGGACTAGAATAGAAGTGAAAAAAAAAAAGAAGAAAAATCATGAAACAGAATCAGGTGGAAACAATAGTTTGGAAAAATACATTGGTTGAAATCATTGACTAAGATTTTATGATACAGTAGAACTGATACAACTGAAAATGTGAATTAGTGAGTTAGATAATCATATTGATGGACTCTACCAGTAGGAAGCAAGGATAATGATAATAATGACTAATAACAATAATATGTAGAAAGTTAAACTATGGAGGAAGCAGTTTATTTTGGCTTTGAGATCAAGGCTGAGTTTCTACTAATTGGTGAAAGGAGAAGGGGGAGGCTTTGGCTATGGAGACTAGATTCTTCTGTGCTGATCTGTGGAAAGCAACTTTCCTGGCCAATGCCTTCTCAGATGGCTTTTTAAATGGTGTTTTTTTCAATTAAGGATGTGTGGTTGAGAGTCAAGCTTCTGGAAAAGGCTTTTGGCAGACTTGCGGGCACTCCAGTGAACTCCTGTCCTTCCTCCTGAATTTTCGGCAGTTACCCCTTTGAGTTCTAATGAACACCCGGAAATGTTTGCCTAAGTTGCTCACTTTCGATGGTTGGGAATATTATGTTCATTAGGATCAGCACTTTTGTCCCACGCTAGCCTCAACATCTGGACGTTTTTTATGTGAGGAGTGTGTCGGTTCTAATCTCCAACTGATCTTGAAATTTCTGCTTTTGATGTTCTTGTTTTAGGGGCTGTGATGGGCTTGGTCGTTTTCTGTGCTGAAATGTTTTGTCTTCCAATGAAAATAAGCACTGCCCTTTACTTAGTGTTTACTCTGGGTCAGGTACCAAGCTAAGTGGTGTGTCTGCATTATCTCATTGAGCCCTCCCCAACCCAGGGGACTGAGGACCATTACTGCCATTTGGTAGATGGGGTGCTGGCAGGTGAAGAGGTTTGTTCAAGGTCATGCAGTTATTCAGTGCACGGGGAGAGAAGTGACCCCAGGGCAGGGGGACCCCAAAGCCGGTGTGTTTAACCATAGCACTAGGAGGCCCCTCGACCATGCCAGCACCCCTTTTGCCAGGACAGACTCTGGAAAGCTGAGAGCAATGGAACAGAGGCTACCTGCTGGCTCAAGCCCCCTCCCCACGTGGGTTTTCTGGGACTCCTGTGTTAGCAGGTCACCCAGCATCAAGCATTGCTTTCCCACCTGGAAGAACTCAAAACACTAACCATGACAACCAGGACTTCCTTCAGTGACAACCAAAACACAGGTTATTCAACAAACTCTACCTTCCCCCAAGAAAGTCTGTACTGAGGAGGCTTTATACACCCCATCCTCTTGAGATGCGTCGACCGACCACGTGCGTGCCTGTGTGCCTTTGTGGGTGTGGGTGTGAGGGGCCCATAGGAAGCTTTTTACTCTGACAGCCAAGCCAGCATTTCTGCTCTCCGTTCCCTGTCCCTGGCATGCTGGGTACGGTCGTCCCGGTGGTCATTTCTACCCGCAACAGTGCCCTGCATCCTGGGTCTGCTGGCGGTTCCCAATGGACGTTGCAGGACCCAACTCCACCGCGCGGGGCATTCCTTCTATTCTAGCGTTGAGTGCATTCCCTGCGTCTAGCCCCCTGCTGGGGTCCTCTAGCAGTTAGCGCACCATTTCAGAGAGTGAGCACCCCTCTGCCAGGGGTAGGGTGAGTGGTGCTTCAATGGGGGCTATGGAACCAGGCTTCCCTTCGTTGCCCTCCTGCTTTGCTCTCCACTCACTGTGTTTCCCTGGGCATATTGCTTAACGTCTCTGAACTTGAGCCTTTTCACCTGTGGAAGGGAGCTCATGAGACTCATCCTGCTGCTGGCAGTGGAGAGTAATGGAAATGATGTATTTAAGCCTTGTCGATAGTATGCAGGTAACCGAGGTCTTTTTGTCCTTTTCCTGATTCACACATCTTACTTTCTTTATTCTCGTCATGCCTTGAAGTTATTGGGAGTAGGTTCCAGCGGTTCAGGCTCCCTGGGGCTCTCAGTAGAACCCAGGTGATTTGTCTTTGGTCTTCTCTTTTGTCCTTCACCGGCGTCAGGGTCTAGGTCGGCATTGAGGACTCAGGATGCTCAATGCCAGCATTCTCGCCCCCAGTGAGACTCTCGCCCCTCTCTGCTCTGCTCCAGGAGCCAAGGGTGTGACATTGACATGACACCTTGTGGAGCACCGTGTGTTGTGCTGGCTACAATATCATCATCCATTCAATTTTATTTGTAATTAGCCCAGGAGACAAAATCATGCTGTGAAAGGGCCCACCTCCTCGTTCCCTTGCCTGGAAAATGGTGATTCTGGCTGGAAGATATTGACAAAACATGCGGAAGCGCAGGATGGAAGTGTTACAAAGACCTTCAGTGCAAATTCCATTCTACGGGGGAGCAAACTAAGGTCAGGAGAAGGAAGATGCCCGTGTAGTTTCAGAAGACAGTACTGTGGAGTCGTGAAGGCTACTCAGGTCGGAATCTCAGTTCCTTCCCATGTTGGATATGTGGCCCTGAGCAAGTCACAGGATGTGTCTGAATTTCAACCTCCTTGCCAGTGAAATGAGAATGAGAATGATAGTACCTGATTCACTGAGGATTCAGGGAGAGGATTAAACGGGATCGTGTGTGCCTGTGTGTGCATTTGTGTGCTTACGCCTGTGTGTGGGATGCTCAGCTCAGTTCCTGGCACTGAGGATGTGCTCAACCAGTGTAAACTCTCACCCCCACACACCCCCATTCTCCCTTACTCTCTTCGCAGCACCCTTGTCATGGAGAGCCCTCTGAAGCACCCAAGGGCTCTAGTGAAAGTTCACACCTTGCTCTCTACAATGCCCACATTCTAGAATCTGGGGACCTGGGAATAACCCCCGTTTCATTTTTTAGGTTTCCATATAACCCATGGTCACATAAATTTAGGGGACAACTTTGGTTTCCTTACTTATAATCATGGCATAATAACCACAATAAAAATTATAGAATTGCATGTCTTATAAGAGGGGCAGTGAGTGTCTATGGGATGTGTCCAATATGCCACCGTGCATGAATCTTCGCACCCACCCTCTGAAGTAGGTGCTATTTTTGTCACCCTCACTATCCAGATGAAGACACTGAAGCACTGAGAGGCTAAGCCACTGCTCAAGGTCACTAGTTGCTACGTGGCAGTATCCTGACATGGTCCCAGAGCTGTCTGATTTGGAGTTATAGTACTTCCCTCTGTAAACTCAAACAGTATGTCTTCTTTATTCTTAGCTATTGCCTTATTTAAAGAGGATCACCCTCCTTTCTTTTGTCTTTTAAAATCTGTGTCAACTCTCCAAGTTTTATGGACAATTATATAGTTTCCCAGTTGTTGGTTCTTGGGTGTGGGCTGGTGGTTTCCCTTGAGATGGCCAAGGTCGACCAGTTAGCTGCAGACATTTGACAACTGGTATTCTCTGCTACATTTTCTCTTTCCATTTAACAACTTTTGTCTCAGATGGAAAAGTTTATAGTTTTTCTTTAATGACTTTTTAAAAAATGTGAGGGTTGGAGGTTGTGGGTGGAAAAACAGGCAGGGCGAAGGAAAAGTTCTTTATTTTTTAGTCTGGTCTCATTTAAAAAGCTCTTTTCGCTCTGTTCTTAACATTTTGGCTTTCCAATTTTTCTCTTGTTAGTGGTTTTTCCCTGTCTCTGTTTATTTTGTGACTCGTGCCTGAAGGGATGTTTTCTCAAAAGGGAATTATCCACACCACATCTCGTTCTGGCCACATGTTGACCACTCTCTCGGTCAAGGTCTCCTTTGTTCAGCGGAGTGGAGAGTTTATTCTGGTTAATGGGACGCCATATAGAAGCAGCCGTTAGATGGGGCAGAAACAGAATGAACTGCCATTAGCAGAGGCAGACATTTGAGTTGTAATATCCATTACATGATGTTTTTCCTGGCACCAGAACCGCTTGAGCGGAGGGTTAGTACACAGATTCTAATGGGGCTGACTGAAGCACATCAAGATTCTTGTTGTTCTCCTCAGAACTAAGAACAGGAGACTGTTCAAATGAGGGTGCTCTCTCAAGGGCTGCAACAGGCTGTTTCCCTGGAAAGCAAAGATGCTGGGGCCTCACAGGAAGTGGAGTGGGACTTTAGGGCCACATCCCATCCTCTGGCTTCCAGGCAGAGCAGGGGTTCCCTCCTCCTCTCATTTCTCAGGGCTGCACGGTCTCTGAGCCTCAGTTTCCCCCTCTGCACAATGAAGTAGTCACAGAGCCGAGAAGGGTGCAGGCTCAGAGGCAGAATGTCGACGTACATTCCTGCCATCGCCAATTTCCAAACGTTTGGTACATCAGCTTGTGCCTCAGTTTCCTCATTGGTGACGCAAGCATCGCCAGACTCTGGGGTTGTTGCGAGGTCCCAACACTTGTCAAGTCCTTTCTTTGCACAGTGCCCGACGCTGGGCAGTGATCCACCCGTGCTGCTATGAGCTGACCCTTGTGACTGGCTTCCCTTGCTCTCACGCTGCCAAACGTAGCCATAGCCAAGGGTAGTATTAACTCTACTAGAAATAATCATGAGAACGCACAGTCGTAAAAGTTTTAGTATATATTGTATAAATATCTTCATTTTATTCTCATGAAAATCACATTGATATAGTTACCTTTCTTCTCCCCGCATTGCAGATTAGGGAACTGAGGTTCAAGGAGGCTAAGCTGCTCGCCCAAAGTCACACAGGTGAACTGGGAACCACCCACGTGCGCACTGTGGGAACACACGACTTGGTCTGTTCAGCTGCTCTGACAAAAGACTGTAGATAGGCTGGTGCCTTATCAACAACAGACGTTTGTTTCTCACAGTTCCGGAGGCTGGAAGTCAGACCTCGGGGTGCCGGTCAGGTTCTGGGGAGGGCCTTCTTCCAGGCAGCAGGCAGCTGACTCATTGTATCATCACATGGCAGGAGGTGAGGGAGCTCTCTGGGGTTCCTTTTATAAAGACACTAATCCCATCTATGAAGACTACACCGTTATGACCTCATCACCTCCCAAGGGCCCTACCTCCAAACATTGGGGACTAGGTTTTAATGTATGGATTTTGGTTGGTGGAGGAGGGGGAGACAAAATTCAGTCCATCGCAATGACCTTTAAAGTCCAATGCCTCTACTTCTGGTGGTATGGTTTGCGATTCTTAATCTTGGTTTCTCAGTTTCCTAGTTCCAACTCTTGATGAGTGTGAGGCACGAAGCTCAGTCTATGAATTTTTTCCCCCTTTGGGTTAGGTGTACATTCTTGGTTCAGTCAGCTGTGGCTAGAGGGGTGGAGTCGCGTGGCTTCAACATGGAGGCCCAAACCACAGAGAGACCGAGAGCTTTTCTCAGAAAGGGAATTCAAGGGCAACCAAACCCTTCTATTATGCACACCCCCATTCAATCCTACAATTGTCTCTGGGTTCTCCCCGGAGGGTTAAGGCACTGCAGGATTGCTGTCCGCCTTCCTCCTGCCGCAGTCGGCTGTAGGCATGGGGGACCTTCACTGGCAAGCCCTCCCAGCTCTGGAATTAATCTACACAGTGTTGGCAGAACACTGAGTGCCCTGTGCCTGCCAGGGGGTGGGGCCTGGAAATTACTCCGGCAACCATCAACAGCAAGTGTCTATACGTCTACCACGCTGGTCTGCTCCCACCTTTGCTAGGTCTGTCTGGTTCTTGGGATTTTACTCCCGTGTTAGTGCTGCTGTTAGACCCCTTTGATGAGCTTGGCCATTTGCCTAGCATGTCCTCCCCACTCCCTGGGGCCCCCACCATTCGCTAAGGTCCTGCCTTAATCTAAAAGTACGGGGTGCGAGGCACAGACTTATTCTGCCACTACCCACCCATCAAATCAGGCCCCTTGGCATGTTTTTCTTTTAACTTTTATTGTGGAAAATCTCAAATATTCACAAAAATGTAGAGACTCATATAATAAATCTTCATGTACCCATCACGCAGCCTCAACAATGATCAAATCACGGCCAAAGTTGTTTAGCTATGCTGCCATGTAATGTCTCCTAATATTATTTTGAAACAAATTCCAGATATTCTTGCATCTGTGACTATTTTAGTGTACATCTCTATACTATGAGAACTGTTTGTTTTTAACAGAACCACAATCCTACGATCACACCTAAATGTAACAATGGTTCCTTAATGTCATCAAATAACTGAGCCAGAGTTTACATTTCCAGTTGCCTCGTAAATGTTTTAAAGGTTATTTTCATGAACAGTTTGTGTGGGTCAGCATCCAAATAAAGTCTACATATTGTGATAATAAAACCCCTCCATTTCTGTTCCCATATCTATCTTTTCCTTGCAATTTATTTCTTAAAGAAGTTGAGTTGTTCGTCCTGTAGAGTTTTGCAGCTGGATAACTTGCCGATGGGACATCCCTGTGGGCATTGGTATTTGATTAGAAAGTCTTGCTTGCCTTTGGATCTGATTTCTCTTGGCAAGACCACTCTGTAGGTGGCGCTGTGTTCTTCTACCGCAGGCGTGAAATACCTGGTCGTCTCATTTTGTGGGTGTAGCAGGTGTTGATGCTCACGCTGAAATTAATTGATTAGAGCTTGCAAAATGGTTAGTTTTGACCCTGGCTGGTACGGCTCAGTGGGTGTGCCTTGGCCCGCAAGCCAAACGTTGCTGGTTTGAGTCTCATCCAGGGGGTGGGAGGGCCTGTGACAAGAACTGATTGGTGTTTCATTGTTTTTCTCCCTCCCTCCCCTCTCTCTAAAAAATAAATAAAATCTTTTTTTAAAAATGGTTAGGTTTGAATTCTCTGATTCCTTCTTCAATTCTTAGGTAGAATACCTTTAAAAAGAGAAACTTCCCCATAGCTACCATTTGGTCACCCAATGGCATAGTCCATATAGAAAAAGCAGAGTAAAGGCTGACTTTTTTCCTTTACTTATCAGCTTTATGAATATGGAGTTAGTTCACAAGCAATTAGGGTTTTTGAGAAGTATCATTAAAACTCATAGGATTAAATATATTTGATAGGTTTCAATACATTTCAGTTATTGTATTTAATCATGCTCACACTTCATCATCTTTGGCCAGCGCAAGCCTCTTCAAATTGCTTCTGGGTCCTTTTAATAAATCCTCTCGTTCACCCCCACCCAACCTCCTCCCCGCCCCGGCATATTGGTGGGAGCCCAGACTGAGCCCCAGTTTTTAAGGCCATTTGTCTGTTTAGCACAATGTCTGGCACACAGCGAGTATTTAATAAATGGTAGATGTGAGTGTTACGATTATTTAACAGAAATCTTATCCTCCCCATCCAGGGCCAGTTCTATAACTAGGAATACCTGCCCTACCCAGTCGGGACTTCTAGGGGCGGGGAGAGGATGAGAGAAGAGGGTGGAGGGAGTTCCAGATCACTCTCTTTCCGTACCCCTGCATCCTTATCGCCACTCCTTTCACTAATCCCTCTTCCTGGGGGCGGAGGGACACAGCTCCTGGGTGAGGCTGAGACCAGGGGAAGTGCGCCTGCCTACGCGGTGTAGCGCCTTCCGAACTCTCTCAGAGACAGGCTTCGTCCATGCTCGCGATGTGTGTTCCCTTTGCACCTGCCCCCTGGGGGAGGAAGCAGCCAGGGAGGGTCTAGCCTCTGGAAGGGGTTGCCTGGAATTGGTGGGGGCGAGGGAGGAAGTAGGGGAAGCTGCAGCTATACCCAAAAATGAGGGTGTAATTTAATTCAGGAGGGAAGGAGTCGAATGCTGCTTTCATCTTCATATCTAAACTGTGTTATCTAATCCAGAGAAGCCACAAAGCTGATACCGTTGGTCCTTATTAAACTCCCCTTTCTGCTTCTGAAATGGCTTGTCATCCAAAGGAAGAAGGAGTGAACTAAGTCAGTACCTTAGAAATGCCACCGCCTGCCTTCCTTTCCTTTCAGCCACTGGCTGCTGAGGTCTCACTGTCCCCATGGACAGCCTTGCCTGAGGTGATACGGGAGGCTGGTGGTCACGGGCAGATGTTACCAAGAAGAAGAGCTGTCGGGTGGGTAGTAAGTCACCCACCTAACTTCTAAAACAGGTGTGGCTGAGGCAATATTCTATTCAGGAGCAAAGAGAGTCTTTCCTTTTATACACGTTTTAGATTCAGGAAATTGAAGACTGTGCAGCTTGTACTGTACTTTCCAGCCAGCGCTGCAGCTGGGTGAATGCATGTGCCCACGGACCCTGAAACTGTCAGTGCTGCATTCGTGCCGTGCTGGAGGCCCCGATTCTGTGCCTTTTAGGTGGATTTGAAGTACGCTCATGGCTGGTGGTTAGGGTATATCTTAGTCCGTTTGGGCCGCTATAACAAAATACCACAAACTGGGTGGCTTATCAACAACAGAAATCTCACAGTTCTGGAGGTTTGCCGTCCAAGATCATGGTGATAGCATGGTCAAGTTCGGATGAGGGCCTCTTCTAGGCTGCAGACCTCTGACTTCTTGCTGTGCCCTCACACGGTGAAGGAGTGAGGGAGCTCCCTGGGGCGTCTTTTAGAAGGGCGCTAATCCCACACATGAGGGCTCCATCCTTATGACCTAACCACCTGCCCAAAGTCTCACCTTCTGATACCATCACACTGGGGATCAAGATTCAACATACAACTTTTTGGAGATACAAATGCAATCTATAGCAGGGCACAGCAGGGAGGAGATATGAAATAGACCCCCTCTAACAATGTATTAAATTAGACAGAAATGTATTTCTCTCATGTACAAATCTGAGCTGACATAGTGACTGTGCTTCACGAAAGCATCAGGAGCTGCAGCTCCTTCCATTTTTTTTGGTTGAGAATTTAATCTGCGTTGGCTACAAGAGAAGAGAACTTCTTTACATGGGGCCAAGAGGCTCTTGTGCTTTTGCAGTTAGTTTTTAATGGGCTGGTAGTCACTCTGAGTCTTTTGTTACCTTTTCCCAAAGCATCCATTGTTCTCCAGCAACACCCATTCATTTCCATTGCCCGGATCATGACTGTTTCCTCCATGTGTTTCGAAAGCTTGATATGTCCCATCCTCTGGTTCCTTTCCTCCTCCCAGCATCCCCTCCCATTTTACCACAGCAGCAGTTTGACTGATTTCACAGCACTGTCTTCTAAACTCAGATTGGGGTTCTCATTCCCCGTGGGCTGGTGGGTGACCCAGCCCCCGTCACGCTTTAGCATCTGCTCTCTGCGACAACTCCTGGTGTCAGCGGGCAGGTTGGGGTCCCCAGGGAGCCGCCGCTGGGACAGAGATCAGGCTGCAGCAGGTCTAAGGGGGCGTGTGCTCAGGATGGACGCCTGTCGGGGGAGGGGGAGCAGGACAGGGTGGGGATAGGAGTTCCACTGCATGCCAGTCAGGTTCAGCAAAGGCTGCAGCTGACCGCTGGGGGAGCGCAGCGCCGAAGCCCGGGCAACCCCTCACACTTGTCTTGAGCCTGGGCAAGGAGCTCAGCCTTTCTATCCCAGTATTGGCCCGTTACCACTGTGGGCTCCCCCTGGGAAGAAGGAGTGTCCTTGAGTGAGGCGGCTTTCTTCAGAAGAAAAGGAGCCGTTTCTGAGAGGGCTGGCAGCTTAGGGCCCTCTGCCAGCCAAACTCCCAGCAGCTGCGGGAATAAGAAAAAAAGAAATGGCTGCAATAATTTGTAGATCCGCCCATCAAAAAGTGGAGAGTGTTTTTTCTTCCCTTGAATTTGGCTTGGCCTTGTGACTGGCTTTGGCCAGTAGCATAGGACAGTAACATCCATGAGATCATAGGATCTTGAGAAGTGCTTGTCCATCGGGGTTGCTATTCTCTGGCTACTGAGAACCCTTCCACCGGCAGGTGAAGAAGCCCAGGCTAGTGCCCTGGGGACCAGAGAGAGGCCCACTCACTTCAGGTGAGCCTCAGTCATGTGAATATGACATCCTAGCCCATCGGGGCCTGGCCAAAGGGGCCCAGATGGACCACCCAGCAGACCCCCAGGATCATGGGAAATAATAAGTATTTATTATCGAAAACAATAAATACTTGTTGTTTTCAGCCATTATGTTGCAGGAGTCATTTGTTACAGAGCAAAAATTTATTGATAATAGGCCAGCATGAACCTGGCATTGGGTCTGAACAAATGGGGAAAATGTTCTGGGATTTGGCAAACTTACATAGTTTTATTCCCCCTCCCCAGGTTTCTAGATTTCTAATAAAACTCTAGCCAAACCCGTGTTTTTTTTCAGAGCCCTGACAAAGCACCCTTTCAACTACCCTCAGCTCACAAAGGAGACTCTACGACGCTTTTGCCGTTCATATTTGCTAAGGAAAATACATGCTTTCTGAGCTCCCAGTGTTACTGAAGAGAAAACACAATCACTTCTCTGAAAACCAAGGACTGCTCTTTGGTCATAAACGTGCTAAAGACAGCAGCGTGCTGACTATTAGTGGAACCGAGTTCTGGAGGAGCATTGCGGGACCTGAGGTAGTGAATTACACGGAAAGGTGATAAAATTAAAAAAAAAAATCAGATCAAAAGAAAATGCAAATCAAGCACTTTTGCGCTGTTTACTGGAAAAATATTTTCCTGGCACATAGTTCTTGGCACTTGAAAAATGTTTGTTGAGCGAATGAACAAATAAACACAGGAATGGAAGGGGTATGGGCTACTGTGCTCGGAAATCCGGCTGCCGAGGTGCTCAGCTTGGTGATCTCGGGAAGATCAAAACGGCGTTGACATAGGAGCTGGGCTGAGTCGGCTCAAAGATTTTTCTTCCCAGACTCCACAGGACTCTGCTCAAGTTCTAGGGCCACCACGTCCACAGACATGTAGATCTATTACTCAGTTTTCCCTTCTGAAAAGGGAGGACTGGACCCTCTAGAAGGCCTCTCAGAAAAAGGGGTCTGGTTTATGCCTCCATATTCATCCTCTCACCCGTGCTGCGTGTGTGACCTTGGGCAATATACTCTCTGCCTCAGTTTCTTACTCTGTACAATGAAACGGTAATGCTACTTGCAGGTAATAAGATATGTAAAGTACTGGGAATGTAGGTGCTGAATAGTTGGAAATTATTAATAATGGCTAAGTAGTGTATTCTAACGGAGTGAAATCTAGTGTTCCTGATTTTAGTCATAATTGCCAAATATTGGGGAAAATCCTTCTGTGCCTGTTCAACTCCGCATCTTCATTTAGCATTCTGAACTCTTTCTTTCTGACTGTTCCCACTCTGAACCCCCATGGGGGCATGTCACATTTCTCAAGCTGCTAAATCAAATGACAGCGGCCTTTTATTCCATATGGTTCTCATTCCAAAATGTTGTTTCGAATATTTTCAGCTACTAAGCACAAGCTTTTTTTTTTTTTTTTTGCACATTTCGGAGGCCTGCTTTTGGGTTCTGCATTATTCTATGGTTTCCTACTCCTTTGCTCCGCCCTTTAATTACTCCACCAGCACTTAGTCTCCCGGCCTGCCAAGGCTGTCTCCTCCTTTTCCTAATATTCCCAGCTCTCCCCGAGGGCCGTCCTGAAGCCAAGGAGCTCTCGAATGCTTTGCAAAATTGAAAGTCCTCTGTTTACCCTGCTCCCACCCGGCAATGTTCGTGGCAGTTATCTCACTTGGGCTCCCATTTCCTGCTCTTATTCTTGGCTCCCTGCCAGTCATCACACATTCACATGAAATCCTGCCTCTCCTCACAGAAGGGAAAGGCTGTTTCCATTCATGGAATGCTCACTGGCCACAAAGATGCTACACCCTCGCCGCAGGCAGGGTGTTCTCGGGTTTCCTGACATGCCCAGAGCAAGGCTGGGGGTGGGGTGGGGGGGCTCTGGTCCCAACAGTTATTTACAATAATGACAGGTCAGGCTGGAGAACAGTGTGGTCTTTGTGGTGAGGGGGAGAGAATGTAGGGACTCTCAATTCTGCCTGACCTGGAGCTCGGTCCATGGGCCCTCACTGAGCCTTGGTTTATTTATCTGTGGGATGGGAGTCAGAATAATACCCGCTTCGCAGCAATATCATGGGGCCCATGGATGGAAAGGGCTGTGCACAGGGCCTGCCTGGAAAATGGCATTTGTTCCATAAGTGTTTTATTTTTCTCCCTCCCTTACTGTTTGCTAAGCCCAATGGGTCCATCAGCGTCCCAGCCATCAAGAGAATGGCACCTTGAAGGGTTTAAAGAAGACAGAGTAACGAAAGGATCGTGTCTAGATTTACAGAGGTGTGGGCAGGGGAGGAGGAACCCCTTGGGACCAGCAAGAATGGGAAGCCGCATCACCTGCCCAAGGGCAATGGCGGGGTGTGTGCCGGGCCGCACCTGCTGAGGGCCGCAGCCCGGGTGCAGGGTGCATGGGCTGGAGAAAGTGTTTGGGGTCTTAGCAAGCTGAGCTCACTTCCTTGCCTCTTCCCCAGGATTCTAGACTTCAAATAAAACCTAGGCAAATCCAAATGCTTTTTTTTTTTTTTTTTTTAAATTAAGGTGGCTGGATAGGGACTGTGGCTCAGGTAGAGGCCTGCTGCCACTACTAAAATTATAGCCCATCGGGGAGAGAGTAGGGGCCTGTAGCCCCCTTTTCGTCCTTCCCGCCCATGATTTCTATTGGCTGAACCTGACTGGAAGCCAGAGAGCCAGGGGCTTGGGTGACCAACTCCAGAATGTCGGCCTCCCGGGCACACAGAAGGGCAGAGAAAAGTGGACAGCGGACCTGGAGGAGCGGAGGATCCTCTTGTCGTTGGTCACTGATTAGATGGTCTATTAGGGCAAAACTCTGAGCCTCCGTTTCCTATAACATGGGCATCGAACTAACTTGCTTATCTGCCTCACGGGGCCGTCGTGAAGATGAAACGGACGCATTCGCATCCTTTACTTTGCCGGTGAACCTCTCCTTCATGGGCATCAATCACCACGCCTGATGCCAGGCAGAGGGACTTTGGGCTCGGCGGGTTGTCGGTGGTGGTCTGGCCAGGCTCTCTAAGTGTGGGGTCATGGGCAAGCGACAGCTCTCTGAGCCTCCGCTGCCGTCTTGCCTTGGGTTCCCCACAAAAGCAGATGCAGAGACAAGTATCTGAGTGCAGGTGGTTGATACGGGAGCTGATTCCAGGAAGCACGGAGTGGGGCATGGGCAGGGAAGGGAGAGAAGTCCGTGATGGGTCTCATCGGCCTCCTGGAGACTGTAGGATCACTGGGCAGCAGGGTGAGGGGCCTGGGGTGTTTGCCCACCGGCTCCCACCCCTCATGGGCTGACGGTTGCTCCTGGGTTCACCCCCTGGCCCTTCCTGGCTGCCTGTATGTGGGCGGAGGAGAGTAAAAAGCAACCAGAGAGACACAGGAAGCCGAGTAGATGCCCTCCGGTGAGCCAGGAGGAAATGTCTGAGAGCCCGACAGCATCTGCTCTGCTTTCCTAATTTGTGTGATGGGGACGATGCCTATCTCACAGGGCAGTTGTGAAAATTAAATAATTAATGCCAACATGATTAAATGTCTGACAGGTGCCAGGCCTCCTGTAGGTATTGGATAGAGAGGACGAGTTCGTGATAAGGTGGTTAAATATTCACGTATCACCAACGGAAGCAAAAGGGACTCAAAGAAGTTAAGGCGTTTGCCCTAAATCACACAGGCTGTTCTTAAGTGGCCAAGTCCGGTCTGACTCCGAGTGTGTTCCCCTTCCACTCAGTCGTAGCTGCCGCCTGTTAATGGACTATGCGTGCAGAGTGTTTTTGCATCATAAAGTGTGAGAAGCTCCATAAATATAAAATGTTTGCAGTCCCAGGCGTGCTCGCTCACCTCCCACTTAAATCGACTCTGGGTAGCTCTTCCCTCAGCCCTGATCCTCATAAGCTCCAATATAGATTTTCTTAGTCCCCTGGGGTTTTCCATTCTGTGCCCCAACAATCCCCAGCCTTTCATTACTGATGCCTAGGTGTCTCCACATATTTCAAGGGGTGCCAGAAAGTCTCCAGACAAAATAAAATGTGCCATAAAACACGGAGGGCATAAAATTCTAGACACCTTGTTCCCCGTGTAATGGTTCCTTTTAAAAACAAATATTTTGAAATGCCCTCTTTACTATCCTGCTGATACATACATAAAAACTAATAAAAGGCATAAGTTTAAAAAATTGCAGTTAAAGAAGCATAACACAATATTCACCATTTTAACCAGTTTTGAGCGCACAGTTCAGTGGCACTGAGCACAGCCACGCTGTTCCGCCGCCCTCACCGCCTTTGGTGCTCAGGACTTTGCCATCTACTCCAACTGCAACTCTGTGCAACTCTTCCTCCCTGTTTGCTCTCTGCCTGGCCTCCAGAAACCAGTGTCCCACTTTCTGTCTCGGGAATTTGACTAAGCTGGGTGCCTCATGTAAGTGGGATCATACAATATTTGTCCGTTTGTGCCTCTCTGATTTCACTCACACCATGTTCTCAAAGCTCATCCAAGTTGTAGCATGCTTCAGAATTTCCTTCCTTTCAAAGGCCAAATGATCTTCTCTTGCATGTATGTACCACATTTTGCTGATCCACTCATCTACTGATGGACATGCTCGTTGCTTCCCCCTTTGGGCTACTGTGGATGCTGCTGCTGTGAACACGGGTGGACAGATCATCTACTTGAGTCCCTGTGTTCTGTTCTTTTGGGTTTGTAGCCAGAAGTGAAACTGCTGGATCATCAATAATTCCATATTTCATTTTCTGAGGAACTTTCATACTGTTTTCCATAGTGGCTGCACCATTATACATTCCCACTAGCACCCTGTGTCATAAAGGAGAAAAACAGGAAGGGCATCTGTGACTGAACAGCACGCAGTCTTTCAGAACGTCAAGACTGGGGCCTCTTGACAGACAGGCCCACGTTGGAGGTCGCCGCCTGCCACCACCGCGGATCAGTGCGCAGGACCCACTCGGCCCACGTTCCTTACTGAGAGCTCGGACCTCAGCGACTTTCCAAAAACAATCAGCAAATGAAACATAGCACCCTCTGCAATAAACTCGTCACATTTCTAGCAATTGGAGTGTTTATTAAAACGGGCAATAGGTACCTTGGCATTTATTGTGAAACAAAATCATAATCAGAAA
Source organism: Glossophaga mutica (assembly GCA_039655065.1). Classification (NCBI taxonomy): domain Eukaryota; kingdom Metazoa; phylum Chordata; class Mammalia; order Chiroptera; family Phyllostomidae; genus Glossophaga; species Glossophaga mutica. The sequence continues at coordinate 13,094,610 of CM077304.1, read as the reverse complement.
ACTTTGAACAAGCAACAAGCATGTCATCGACATGTGTCTCGAGCTATATGTGTCCAAGTTGTACGGGACGGAAATAGTGTTTTTTTTGGGCAGAACTGTCCTACGCACACTTTCTGATTTCCGGGAGCAGCCCTCCCCCCACCCCACTGCAGCAACAACAACAACAATAAAAGGGCCCTACAAATTCCCCAAATGCCTGCTAGGGGACGAGATGCGGCCCCTACTTAGAAATGCTCTCGGGAGCCCACTGAGGGTCTCGAATGTGGGAGATGAGTGACTTTTGGTTGCTTGACAGTAAGAATGAGAACTGTAGGGGTGACGCCATTCACAGATGCCCCAGGAGTTCCTGGTCTTGGTCAGAAAGTTCAGTACCTGGAGTTTCTTCCTCTAGTTTTTACGTCCACGGGAGCCCGGTTTTTCTCAAAACCCATTTCGCTGTCCAGCCCCACGGGTGAGAAGGACCAAGGGCCTGGGCACGGATGATGGCCTCTGTGGGAAGGAACAAAAGGAGGGCAGAGAGCTGGATGTTTTCTGTTGAGGCTGACTCTCTGGAACTTAAGTGGTTCGATGCGGGGAGTGAGGAGGAGGAGGAGGTGTGGACTTTTTGAGGCTGGGTGCTGGAGCGCTAACATGCCCCGAACATGGAGAGAGTGGAGGAGCGTTTCGTTTGCAGGGGGCCGCGGAGTTCTGCCCGTGGGGAGCTGTGAGAGGTGTGGCCCAAGCGTCTCTGGAAGGTCAGAGTGAAACAGAGAGGGAGCTCGTTATTGGTGGTTCCAAGGTGGGGCAGCGGGAGCGAGGCGTTTTGGAGGAGGAGGCCTGGGATTTTGGTTGCTCTTTCATTCCTAAGATGTGAGACTGGGGACAAAACGCTTGCAAGGGCCAAGTTCCTCATCTGTAAAATGGGGCTAATTCCAGCCCCAACCTCCCTCCCAGGACACCTGAGTAGGAACGTGGATTCTTGGTTTCGCCATTTTTGTCCGAGACCTGGTGCTCTGCTCACCTCACACCTGAAATGTTAACAATTGCTCTTTGAACTGGTTACGGTTCTCCAGAGAAACAGAACCAATAGAATGTATGTCTCGATACTCAAAGGGATTTATTTTAAGGAATCTGTGGAGGTTGGCAAATCCAGCCTGCAGGGCAGGCTGGGAGGCTGGCAACTCAAGCAGGATTTCCACGTTCTAGTCTTGAGGCAGAATTCCTTCTTCTTTAGGGAACCACATTTTTTTTTTTCTCTTAAGCCTTCCACTGATGAGACCAGGCCCCCTGCATCATCGAAGGTGATCTTTACTAAAAGTCGGAAGGCGGTAGATGCTAATCACATCCACAAAATACCCTCTCGGCAACATCTGCACTAGGTTTGACCCAACAACTTGGGCACCATCACCCAGCCAAGCTGACACACAAAAATTGCCCCTCGAGCCTCAGACCCGTGGAAAGACAGGTGTGAGAAGGGTCTAGTGTGTGACCAGAGTCGAGCCCTTGGGGTCTGTGGCACTCATCCCATAACCAAGAATGCACCCCGGCTGCGGGCCTCCTATGCTTTCCTTGTCACCTGTCTGCTGGAACGCAGTCCTGCCACAGCCCTGGGAAGGGCCGCTCACCTTCGAGGGGCCCAACCAGAAGTCGTGCTCACCATCCTCTGGGCCAAATGCCGTCCCTGTGCCATTTCTAGCGCCCTGGACCCCAGAGGCATGAGTGGGTCAAGGTAGGGGCCTGCAAAGAGGTGCTTGCTCTCTGTCCCCAAGCTCTCTGCATTTCTCGGACATTGTCGCCCGCCTCTTGCATTTGTAGATCGAAAGGCCCCTAGACGCGCCTGCCATTTGCGCACAGAGCGGGGCCCCGTGGCACTTGGCAGCAGCTGAACCTGCAGAAGAAATCGTTTGCCAGCTGCCTGAACGGGGGCTCCAGGTAGTTTCTTCTCCTCCCAGGCCTGCGGGTGCCTGGTGCCTGGGACCATTTGGGTTGACTGTTCTAGGTCAGGCGGCAGGGAAACTAAGGGGCTGTGGAGATTATAGCTTTTCTGAAAGGTGTGCCCAGGTTACCTGGGCCCCTTGCCTCACCAAGACTGCAGTGCAATCGGCCATCCCCTGTCCCCGCACCCCTACCTCAACCTCCTCTACAATCTGTGAACAAAGGTAGCTGTTACCAGTATGAGCACCGATACTGAGGATATAAACTCTTGAGGACTGTATCCAGATTGGCTCTCTCTGTTTCACTGGTCACGTTAAGAAGGCTGCACGCAGCCCCTTCTCCGGCTTTCACAAGAGATCTCCTCACACCCATCATTTCAGTGGCATTTCATCTGGACTGGCTGGTGAGGGTGACTGAACTTCACCGGCTTTATCTAATTTAATCCTCACATCAGTCTGTGAGGCAGACATGATTAGATCTCCTTTGCTAAGTATCCCGACCGGGGCCATGCAGCTAATATGTGAGGGGCCTTTTATTCATTTTACAATGCACTGTGTCCCTCTACGATGCACTGGGAACCTGGGGCACAAGAGCACAGTATCTGCCTGTACAGACCAATGGGAAGCAGTGATACTTTTCATTTATTTCTTCACTGGTTTATTTATTCATCTATCCCGCATGTGAATATCTTGCAAGTGCAAAGCTTGCTCCAAGGAGCGTGCAGTCTAGGGAAGGAGCCAGCCGAGTTCGCCAAAAAGGGGTGAAGTGATTTATGGGCTTCTGCGCGTGGCACAGCCCGGAATGTGGAGCTGGGCAGGGAGGCGTAAAAAGTGCTGACTGTGGGCTCAGCCCGCAGCTGCCTTTTCCTGCAGCTCCCCGGTAGGAACGCTGGTGTCACGGAATGTGTGGCTCTCAAATTCCATGCCAGCTGCAGCATCCACAGGAGCCCCACGCAGGCGGGCAGGGAAGGGCTGGGGCGGGGAGAGCTCGCTGAAGGGATGGCTGCTGTGGCTGCCAGGCGGCGGGCACGGTTGGTGGTTATGGGAGCGTCTGGAAAGTGTGATGCAAAGAGAAAGACAGAGCTGTCTGGTCGGGGCTCTGCCCACCTCCCAGCCTTCGGCTGCCTCTGCCTGGGTCACCCCTTCTTCTCCCTCTTGTCTGGCGGGATGTTCTCCTCATTCTCCCGTCCCCGAGCTCTTGACTTTGCAGCTCTGGTAGCCCTGCTCCCGTCCTCCCTCCTCCCCCGTCCTCCCCCAGAACCCTGGGCATTGTTTGTGCCTACGGTGTGTGCCCTGTTTCCCCGTGTGATTGTGAACTCCTTGCTGAACCACCGAGGCCGCAGAGGCACCTCTCCAGCCTCCTCCGCACACTCCTCCGGCGCATTGTCCTGGCTTCCTCCTTTCTGATTCTTTTGTCTTCATCCAACAGAGCCCCAAGGGCATGGGGCTTCGGACAGGTGCCAAGCAGGCACTGAGCCTTCTTGCCTCTGCCAATCCTGCATCTGCACTGCCTCCACCCTCCTCTGCCCAACCCAAGACTGATTCCTCTCTCCCTGGTTCAGCGAAGGCGCCCTCTCCTTGGAATCCCAGACCCCCTAATCGCATTCCTCTGTGGCATTTGTAACAGCAGCACTAACCTCTGTCTGGCTAGTGTCCCTTACAAAGCACTTCCCCATGTGTGATCTTTTCTTATTCTTACCAAACGATCTTCGTGAATAGTTGCCACGTATGGCATACTTACTAAGAACAGACTCTTTACCTACACACTACTTTTAACGTTCACAGCAGCACCACAAGGTGTGTGCTGGTGTGCCCGTTATACAGATGGAGAAATCCAGGTGCGGAGATGCTAGGTCTCTTGCTCGAGTTCACCCAGCCCGGAGTCACACCCAGGTCTGCCTGACTTCAACGCCTCCCTGCCCACCACGGCTTGCGGTCTCTGGTGAGAGCATGCTGTTCTATATTGGTTTCATTTAGAGGCGTGGAAACCAAGCCTAGGTGAGAAGAAGTCACTCGCCCAAGATGGCAAACGCAGGACTCAGGTCCAGGCCTTGCGATTGCAGATCCCAGATGGCTCACTCCACACTGCTGCTTCTCCTGGGTGTTCATCCGTGTTCACGACCAAGCTCCTCCACTCAGTGCAAGCTACGTGGAGGTCAGATCAGTGTCTGACTCACCTTAGTGGATCCCCAAATTGCCCAGATTGAGGCCTGGCCACTGGGGCATCTGATCCATGTTCCAGGGGTGGGTGAATGGAAGGTATAAGATCTAGTGATGGGTAGGGGTGGAAGGCAGGTGAGAACATCCTGGAGGGTGAATCCCTGTGGCAGGGGAACAGAGCCACTTGGGAGTCCACATCTGGAAACTGATCGGAAGGGACCAGCATAAGGAACTGGGCTCTCGGGTAAGCAGATCGTGGGAACAAACCCTGCTCTCTTCATCGTTTTGCCAGAACCATCTCATGTGGGGTAGTGGGAGGCGGGCTAAGAATCCCAGAGACGGGGACCACCACAGACAGCGACCACTTCCTTGTGTGAGTGAGTGGTCCGATCCCGGGTGCCCCCTGGGCCCCCTTTCTACCTCCTGCAGTCTAGAGATCTAACCTTTGCATGGAGTTTTGATATTTTCTTTTCTTGGTGCTGTTCTTCCAGAGTGTACAGGAATTAATACTAATCCATACTGATGGCTCCATTGAAGGATGAAGTGCTCTTGGATGACCCGGACCGCTGGCGGGGTCGGTGTGGGTCCTCTGAGAACGGAGGCGAGATGTGCCCGGAATCTCCTGGGGATGGCAGCTGTGAAAGATAAGGAAGGAGGGAGCAGGAGTGGGCGGAGACCCTCAGACCCCAGGGCTGGCCCCACACCTGCAAAGTGAGGGCAGGAGGGAAGGGGGACTGGGTAGGAAGAGCCTCCGACTGAGATGCGCCCACGAGAGAGCCTGGGCCAGGCTGGTGGGGAGTCTCCTGCAAAGTTAGAGGAGTCCTGACCTGGCAGGAGCGGCCGGGCTCCGGCCTGCCCCTCGTCTCTCGAGCTCGGTCGCTGTCTGGGAGAACCCCAGCGCAGGTGCTGTGGCAATTTCAACGTGGCAGCAGCCGGAGGCTGTCGGTGAACAGTGCCCTCTGCCTACGGTCTCCTGCAGGAAGATGTGAACAGTGTACCTGCGTGAGTGACACAGGGATGAAGCTGGTGCTTTGGACCCAGAGAGACCCAGCTCACTGGCAGCATGACTGCAGGTCAGTAAATGAGTTTTATTTTCAGTTCATTTACTTGCCTTGGGCTGACAGATGGATTCAGTGAGGTAATGTATGCCATGCCCGCCATGGTTAAGTTGCTCAAAAATTGTTAGCTATCTTCCCTTTTTGGAGGCAGTATGAAATAGCGGCTTGCAGGTAGGTTCTGAAGAGACCACCTGGGTTCCAATCCTGTTTCTGCTACTTGCTGGCTGTGTGATCTTGAACAAGTTCCTGAACCCCTCTGGGATTCTGACTTCTCCTTTAAAAATGGAGATAATACTAATGCTTAACCTCATGGGACTGTTGTGAGAATTAAATGAGATAATCCATGTCAAGGAGTCAGAACAGAACAGCTGTTACTATTTGCCTGAATTCTAGAGTCAGGCTTCCCTCTTCTTGAAAGGTCATGCCAGGCAGTGGCCTGCAGAGGGCAGCATTTCCACAGTAATCTGACTGCTCTACGAACGTGACTGGGCCTTTCAAGTTGAGGGCAGAAAAAACAAGGCATACAAAGCACACAGCCCAGTGACCAAAAAAAACCAGAAGAGATGTGAGGGCCCAGGAAAATGGGCAGAATTAAAAAAAAAATAATGCTTATGGGTGGGTGGCTGCGCTGAAAGGGAAAGGAGAAGAATACGAAGAATTGAAAATGTAAAGCCCACACACACAACTCGAAGTGAGCATGCAAAACAAAAGCTTGCTGTTGAAAACAACACACCTGCTCTCTCTGGCCGCATCTGGGGTGGGGGTAGGGGGCCAGGAGTCTGGTGACCCGGGCCCTCGCTTGTTTGTTCAATTTGTGCCTGGGATCAAGGCACTCTTTGAAAACACTTGGAATGCAACGGAAAGATCAGCAATCCAGAGCGAACTGACTTGAGAGGGGGCAGCTTTGGGTTTGCAGGACATCTGTTGTCTGATGGCAACTCAGTTGCTAATAAGCTGGGCAACTTTAAGGGACAGTTGGAACATCTCTCCGTGGGATGCAGATGACCTTTTAAATAGTCAGGAGCGAAGGGCCAGGGTGGGGTTATTATTATTCCGTATTCCATGCCACACCCCCACCAAAGTTCTTGCTTTGCCCCACGCTGTCCTGCAGGGCGTTCTTCCAGGGTCTCTGGCATCTTGGATAAAGGGGATTATTTTCCTACACACAAGTCTGCCTGGCACCCTTGTCCCTCCTGGCGGCTGTTTGTAACATCTACCGCCAGGCCTCTTAGGAGTCTCTTGGGACCATCATTAACGATCGTTAAACTCAGAAATCTCTACTGCTATTTGCCCTGGAGCCTTGCTTCATGCGCAAGAATACAGTTTTGTTTTCTGGTGTTTTCAACATAAATGCTTAAATCCCTGCCTTATTCCAAACATAGCATCCTGTACTTTGCCCTTTTCACTAAGCCTGGACCCTAGAGAATTTCCCGTTCTTCATGTAAAAACTGACCCTGTTCTTTATAGTGGTCTGATGGTAATCCATTGCGTGGATGAGCCAGAGTTCACTTAAGAAATCTAGTATCGATGGGCATTTAGATTCTTTCCAATCTCCCCCTTTCAAAAGCAGCAATGCAAGGTTGTTCATATTTCCAAGTCTTTCACTAGGAAAGGTGCCTGAAAACGGAACTGCCAGGTTGCAGAAGGTGAGCATTTAAAATGTTGACAGATACATTGATTTGCTTCCAAAGACGATGCTCATTCCTATCCCCGTCTCTTTCTAACACACTGTCGGTTATAGTCCACAGATGCCAGGTAGGTGCTTTGTCAAGAACTGAGGAATCGGAGAGGCAGTATGGCCTGGTGGTCACGAGCCAGATATTGCATTCAGATCTTAATTCTACTCCCCACAATTTATGTGAACTTGGGCAACTCGACCTCTTGTGATTTGGTTTTCGCAAGGGTAGAGTGGGAATATGAATAGCTGCTAATTCACAGGTGGCTGTGATAACAAATGAGTTCATGTATATAAGTCACTGGGACAGGTGTCTGGTGAGCCGCAAGCCCTTCTCTGTCATTTTGTGGCGTCATTAACCAGCTTCTCTGAACTGAGAGCCTGGGGTGTTGACTGGTGAGCTAAATGGGTGAGAAATCGCAGGATGCACGCGGTCCATCCAGCCAGAGAATACATTTCCCTCGTAAACTTGGTTAGAAAAAGTACTTCAGTTGATAAGCACCTCCACACACCTTACATGCAAACAAATGCATGCATTACGGAGAAGAATATGCAGTAAAATTGACATGGATTTGAAAACAAGAAACTTCACAAACCGAATACCTATGGAGGGCTGTGATAGATGAGATACTTCAGCTCCCAGGGAGTATGGGCTCACTCTGGATTATTCTCATTCTGATGGGAAGAGGTTGAAGAAGTAGATTCACAGTGGTGTGCCTTCTGAAGCGGAGGGTCTGCATGAGTTTGGGTTTGCTTTCCACGGTTTCCTAAAACTAATGACTGTTTCTAGCAATGAAATGCAAATTACTCTTGTGGAAAGTCAATATTAGCAAATCAATGAACAGATGTTATGGCTGAAATGATTTCTCATTCGTGCCCTATAAATAGTTGGTGTTTAAAACAGTCAGTCAGGTAATCAGAATCATCCATGATCTTCTATCTTGCCGAGCCACCAGGAGAGATGGGACAACCAGAAAAATCTCCAATTTTCAGAATCGTTGAACCTGTTCCTCACTTACTGTGTCCTTCACTCTGTGTCTTGCCTTCATGCCTGCCTTTCTGTTGTGTCTTTATCTTTTCCTATTTGTCACATTGCAGTAAAAAAGCCACTGTGTCTACCCCCAGCAACTCCTTTTAGCAAGGTGAAGTGACTTCAAATTTTGGCTTGGTTCTTGAATAAATATCTGAACTTTGTCAAGTTAGGTAATCTCTTGGAGCCTCGTTTACTCCAGCTAGAGAATGGGGATCATTTCTGTATCTGGTAAGAACCCTGTTGCAACGGCTCGAAAACTCATTCTGAACAATTCACTGACTCACACCAGTGGAAAGGCTGTGGGTTCCCATTTTAGGCTTATTTTGATTCACAACCCGAAGCTGTGCGAGGACCCAATTTCTTCCTCTCCCTTTTGATTCTTCAGGTTTGACTCCATTCTCTGATTTCAAGCCGCAGCTAGATGGCTGGCTGTAGGGGCTCCGTTCTCTCGGCCTTCGTCTCAAAGGAAGCATATGTGGCCCCTCCCATCATTTCCAGCAGAAGTCTCTCTGGGTCTCACTGCAGCTCATTGGGTCTTGCGTCTGTCCCTGAGCCAATCACAACCGCCAGAGGAATGGGAGGTGTTGATTGGCTTAGGCTAGGTCACATGACCCACCTCTTCGCTGGGACCAGGGCTCCCCTGGATGCTTTAGATGGAGGGTGGGAGGCAACACTCCCAAGTCAACACTGTTGGGTGTTGCTAGAAACAGAGAGAATAGATGTTGGGAAGCAAAAGGCACGTGTGTGCCGTCACATCACTTCTCCGACAGGTTTGTGGTGAAATGATGGTGGGTGCAACTCCCTGGCAGAGGACCACGTGCTGCACAGTTTAAGTCAATTTCCTGCCAATGTCTCCTCCTGGGGTTGCTGTTTTCTTTTTATGCTCTATTCTTTGGAGATTTTGTTCGCTTTGCAACAATTTCCCAATTACTGTCTGTATCTCCAGTCCCAACATTTCTTCGTAGATTTAGTCCACCGTCTCAACTGATTTTTTGATCATTTCACTTAGTTCTCTCATTGCAACTTACAGTTCAACACCTCAAAACGCCAACTCATCATCCCTTCCCTGGATCAGATCCCCGTTCCTGATTCCCTCCTCCCGCCCTGAACACCACCCCCCCCCCCCCCCCCCCCCCGCACTTGTCTCAGATACTACAGTCGCTTTGGTTTGGTATTCACTTCCATTCCAACCTGCTGCCTGGGTGATTAAAACGACCTCTTCTGCTGTGCGCAGGCTCACCCCTCCCGTGCATCCCGGGTTCCGGAGGCTGGGGCTTGGAGTCTCACTGCCCTGTAGCTTGGTTACAAGTCTCATAAGATGAATGAACTTGAGAAAATAACAACCTTTCGAAGCCTCAGTTTCTTCAGCTATATAATTTACTTTGCTCCCCCCCCTCCCCCAGGCACACGTCCCTTTGATAAAGGATCCAGCCTTTAGAGCAGGGCCTGGGGAGTCCCATTTGTAAATACGGCCCGATGCTCTGAGTGCCAAGTTCAGTGTCTCCTGTCTCCTTTTATTTTACTTTGTGACTCTCGCTCTCTTCTTTTGGCAGCAGGTATTTTTGATTTAGAGAGTGTAGGCCAACTCTATAGAAATGCCACTTTCACACCTGCGGAGTATCATGTTGCCTGCCGTTCACTTCTGGAGCACTTCTAATCCTCTCCGGCTCTGCGATCCGTAATTATATACACCCCTGCTCAGCTCCGGCTGCTGCGGTCCCACCAGCCGTCGGCTCGTCTGTTTCCTCCTCACCTTCCACTGACCCCTAGAAGGGTCGTTACCTGGGACGTGGATTTCTTAAGGCAGAGATGAATGCGCTCAGCGCATTCACAGGCTCAGCTGTAGGAGCCAATGGGGGTGAGGGGAGTTACCTGCGGGGCCCAGCTTCACGGTGAGTGGCTAAGCAACCCTACGTGCAGTGAAGCAGGGAGACAGGAAACACACCTGGATGCGCATGCATCACACCTGCACCGTCTACTATGACAGTCACTAGTCTCAGCCACATGTGGTGACTTCATTAAAATTAATTAGAATAATTAACATTTCTGTTCCTTAGACTTACTAACCACATTTCGAGTTCTCAGTAGCCACTTGTGGCTGTCGGCTTCCATTTTGGCCAGCACAGCTATAGAGCAGTTCAATTGCCCCAGAAAATCCTGTTGACCAGCGCTGCTCTGAGGTATGGCAACGGGAGGGGGCATGCTGGGACCTCTGCCGAGGCCGTCAGCTGGGGGACAGTAGAGCCCCGCCCCCTCGGCCCCTATGTCGTGGGCTGGGGAAACCCGCTTGGTTTCAGAGGCAGGCCCTGCGCCTGGCAGCGCGTCGCAACGAGGAGCGCACAAATCTACGAGAAGCTCCCTTAATGCTCTGCGGGGACTGTGGTCTAATCTTCTTGGCCAAGCACAGTCTCGAGAGACTCCAGGCGGATGGGGACCCCTGGGAGACAAGTTCTGTACCGAGTGAGCACTTTCCATAGATTATTTCATCCAGCCTTGGGCGAGTTACTAGTACATCCATTTCTCGGAGGAGGCAGCTGAGCCTCCGCGAAGGGAGCTTGGGTGTAAGCACACTGTGCTGCTCCGTGCGGCCCCGAGGTCGTCGGGTGGGTGAGCCCGAGCTCTGGGGGAGTGGCAGAGGTCTGAGCTTGTGCTGGAAGCTGGCTGGAATCGGGCGAGGTGGCCCAGACTGGGGCTGGGGTCAGCTCTCCGTTAGTTCTCAAAGAGGATGGAAGCTAGGGCAGAGGAGAGGAGGCGGGGCACGTGGGAACAGGACCACCGGCGGACCCGACTTGGGGGTGATGCTGCTGCTGCCTTGGGGTGCGTGTACAGGCTGTCGTGACGCAGCCTGTAGGTCTGAGAACGACACCGCGAGTCCTCTGAGGGCAGGTCTGCCGTGCGGGGTGGCCCGAGCATGGACTTTGTGGGGACACACGGCCCGTCTGTCTCTGCGTCCCACTCCTGCCACTTACTCCTTTGCCACAGCTGAGGTCCCCTCTCCGAGTTTCAGTTTCCGCACCGGTAAAACAAATACGGTAAGATGGCATTTATTATTACCATCATTATCTCTGTAGCTTCGCACATGAATACCGTACTTAACCCGAGCAGTCCCTCGATAGAAAGGGAGTAGGGCGGAATCCAGTTGTGAGGGCTGGAGAGTGTGAGGGCCGAAACAAGGGTCTGTGCAGAGGAGAAGCAAGACTCCTGCTCAGGGACACAGGAGGGCAGTAATTGCAGTAAATTACAAATCTTTGACTTCTTGCTCACCAAAGCATTGGTTTAGTTTTGCTCCCAGGAGTCCCACAGACGTGTCCCTTCAGTGTGAAAGTGACCACTTGATGCCATCATTTTGTGGCCACTGGCCCTGTGAATATTAGGGTTCTCATGTACCCGATGAATAACCGGGGTCCCGCTGGAAGTTGGGAAATTGTTCTTGTCCATTGGGTGGGGATAACACATCGTACCTGTATACACAGGGCAGTTTAAAACCATTTGCCTAATCAATTATTTTGAAAATATTTAGCTTCCAAATATTAAAGCAAGATTTCAAGTTAGTTTGTCTATGCCGTCCGAAGAATTGGCACATGGAGGCTCCTTCAGGGCTTCCTGGCAACATGAGTAGACGTGGTTTATCCTGTGTGTATATCTCACTGTTAAATTCAAGGTCAGGAAGAGTGTGAGCAAGGTCACTACCATTAACAGCATTGTCAACAGATATCATTGGATGCCTGTTATGGAGATAGATGCCGGCAACCCTCACGCATCTATGCCACCTGGCCAATGTACAGGTGTAATCCTAACCCAGTCCCCAAGCTAAGTACAGACTGTACCCAGCAGACCAGTATCTGGGAGCCTAGCTATTAAATTACACCACCTGGTGGGCTGTCTGAGCATTTGACTTCACAAAAGGTGAGGTTCCTGCAGGGAGTCCCTCAGAATATATAAATCCTGGCCTCTGCTGTCTGCTCTGTGTGTGCGAGTTTGCACACGCACGCATGCACATGCATTAGTGAGGGAGAGACGCACCCGTCCCAGGCAGGACTCCAGCCTGGAATCTACCTGAGTTGCTATCACACACTCCTTTCATCCTATGGGACTGTGTGGATTACCTTTCATGAAGAAGCTGAGGAATTTCAAAGTCATATTCCCTGTTAACTGCCCTAGTACTAACCTGATCCCCTATCTGAGGATCTGAGTCACCTGTCCCGAGGTGGGGCATCACCTGTGGGCCAGTCAGTGATTGCCTGTGTTAGTCACTGGTCATGCTCGCCAGGTTGGCATGCGCAGTTTGGCTTGTAGAATTCCTACCCTTGGTTCTCTGTATTCCAGTCCATTCGTCATGGGCCCCAGGGCGAGTATTTGGTGTTGGTTTCTGTTGGGCCTTCTGGTTCTCAGGCTTGTCTGGTTCTGCTCTTCCCCAGGCACGTGGGGTAACTGCTTCCCAGTGGCTTTGTCTTCACTCTGGCCGGTTCTGACCAATGTGATGCAAATGGCAGTGATGTGTGTTACTTCTCAGCCAAAACATTTGAGGGCCAGCGTGCCCTCTCAGTGAAGGACAGCTGTGGCGGCTGTGAGCACTGCATACTAAATGGAGAATTGTTGTGAGGCCATTCCTTGTTGAGGGGATGACTTCAGAAAAGATGTGGAACTGACAACAGGCTGTCTGTTGCCTGTTTAGAACATGGGGAGAGATTAAGTTAAATAGAAGAGCGAACGAAGTAAGAGGGACAGGGGGTGGAAAGGGTCTAGAACCGGTGAACCTGGGCGTATCACTACCTCTTGCCCTGTTAGCTCTGTGTCTTCGGACAAGCTATTATCCTCTTTTAGGATCAGTTTCCTCATCTGGAATGTGAGGGGCTCATGTGACAACCCTATGTGAGTATTGTGAATCTTCATAAACCAAACAGTGCTAAATCAAACCACACAACCCTCCTCCGTTACTTTCAACAACACTATAGAAGACTGAGTATGAGTTTTGTCCTGAACTAGTCCATTTCTTCTGTCCATCCACCCTTCTGTCCATCTGTGTTAATTGAGCACCTACTATGCATCAAGTACCGCAGGCAACAGTGAGTTATTGTGTGTGTTTGTGTATAGAATGACACTTTAAGAAATTCTGGTCTTGAGATATATTGGATGAATTGGAACAGGGAAGGACCAAAGGCAGATCATTGGGAGAATATTGCTAAATTGGGAGAATGTAGTTTAAATGTGAGATGATGAAGTCTAAAAGGGCAGGTGAGAGAGAGGTTGGAATGGAAAGGAGGTTGATAACCATCAGTCATGTTACAAATGCAAAACCCAACAGCATCTCCAAGTGGACCTTTTGCTCTTGTGTCTCTGGTACAGTCTGGGGAAGTGTGGGGTATGGTAGGGTGGGCTGAGTCTTGATACTCTAAGCCTCATGGTGAAGTCCATGGTGGTCCTGGGCACCCGAGGGAAGTATTGGTGGAAATCTTCACAGTAGTGTGAGTTAGTTGTAGTTTAGACCCCTTCGTTCTTGGTGGGACCTTGCCCCACCCCCAAATACCACGTACCCATCTAACACACACACACACACACACTCACCCCTTCCAAGGACCAATGGAATTCTCAACAAAAGCAGTCAATACTCATGGTTACAAAACACTTCTCTCATGATGGCATTCCTGTCCACCTCTCTCAGATTGCTCTCAATTGCGCGCCCTCCAGCCTACTTGGAATAGGGAACATGACTATCCCCTAGCTTCCCAAAGACTCGGGAAGCTTTGGAATTACCGTTAACAAGGGCCCAGTTATAGTCTTAAGGGCCATTTTCCTTCCCATTTTCTCTCCTTCTTCTTCTGGAAAAGGCAGCCGACTGGGTTCCTTTCTCCAGCTATGTAATTTTGTCCATTCACCTTTATTACCTCCATGTAGGTCTGATTTTAAAGAACCCCAGTACTATATTAGAAATGCAGGTGTTTTGTGCTCATGTTCAACTATGAACTTGACGTAATTCTCCAAATTTATTTAAACAGTTATTAGTTATATGGCTTTAAGTTTACCAACAAAGTAGTTCATTTGAGTCTCAAACACCACCAAGGCTAACAGTACTTTCATATACATATATTATTATCTCATTTGATTTTTACAACAATACTAGGAGGTAACTTGACTTTGTACTTTTTATTCCCTTTTTATACACAAAGAAACTGATGGTCAGAGACACAGACTCCTAAGGTCTCTGAGCTAATAAATGCTTCTTTTATTGCAAATAACTCATCAACCACTTTTGCAACTGTCCTAAGAGCATTCTCTGTTTAACCTAGAGCAAAGAGCTCCCATTTATTTGTAAAGAAAACAGAAATTATTCTGCAAACACACTTAGGGAAGATTTAAAAATGTGAAAAGTGTTGGAATTTGGTTTTTATTTTCCACTCCCTAAGACCCCCCACTGTTCATATTGCAAGTCAGAGAGAGAGAGAGAGAGTTCAGCTGGCTGATCTGTGAGCTATTGAAGCTTTTGCTTGAAAAGGAAATCTGATCCCTGTGTAAGTGGCGCTAATGTGTGGGCTGAGAGCTGCTACTGTAAATTCAGCAAGGGATTCATTAATGCCCTGAACCTCCTGGAGCGCGGTGGATGGGTGACCTCTGAAATAAAAGCATAACCAGGGAAGATAAGACTTCATGCATGATCTACAGGACTCTTTCTGGTGATCTTCAAGATATCTTAAGTCAAGAGTACTTAGGGCCAGAAAGCCAGGAGTTGGGTGGGGAAGGGCAGACCACCCAGAGATTAAATGATACCACCCAACAGGTCCTGGCTTTTTGAAATTCTTTGGCAAAGCTACCCCGCTCGTCTGCACTCCCCCCGACTCCCCCCATTCTCTTTACTGGGAAGAGGTTTTGCACTGTTTTCTTTGCTGGGAAAGATAGGCTGCTGTTCTTGAAATTGCTGTGATGCAGTCAATAAGACTGATGAACTGCTGATAGGGAGGCAGGCTGGAAAACACCAGTCAGAATCTTGATGGGACCCCCAGTGGTTGGGTTGTCAGACAGCTTTGTAAGATTTTGACTTTGACAAGGCGGATGGGCTTGGGGTGGAGGTGGACCATGGCTTTGCTGGACTGGCCTTCTGGGAGCTACGGCTTATGATGCCACAGCTATCTTGATCACAGAGCATAACCATTTTTATTATATTTTATTCCTCCCAAACTACTGTAATGTGTTTGAGTCATCATAACAAAATACTACAGTCTTAAAAGACAGACATTTATTTTCTCAGTTTTGGAGGCTGGAAGTCCAAGGCCAAGGTGCCAGCAGGGTTGATGTCTGATGAAAGCTGTCTTTGTGGCTTGCAGAGAGCTGCCTTCTCTGTGTGTCCTCGAGTGGCCTCTTCTCTGTACAAGTGAAGATGGAGAGTGGCGATCTCTGGGTCTTTTCCTTTTCTTTCTTTTTTTTTAGCAATAGTCTTATAGGATTAGGGGTTCACTCTTATGACTTCATTTAACCTTAATTATCTCTTTAAAGGATCTGTCTCCAACTATAGTCACACTAGAGGTTAGGGCTTGAAAATATGAATTGTTGGGTGATGCAATTCAGTCCGTAATAACTACAAAAGCATACACTTATTGTAAGGCATTAGACAATATTGAACTGTTACAATAAAACGTAAACTATCCCAACTTCAGCTTGTCTAGCCAGGTGACCAGTTAGTGTGTATCTTTCCATACGTCTCCTGTCCTCGAACGCATGACACGTTTTGTTTTTATAGCAGTGAGCTTATATTGTGTATATTACTCTGCAACATGCTTTCTGATTGACTAACATTGAGTTGATTTTTAAAAATTTATTGGACTTCTCACTGGTGTCTACGACTCTACAGCAAGTGGTCTGAACTGGAGTTGGTGACCACCTAGAAGTCTATGGGGTAGAAGTCAGGAGGTCCATGAACTTGACTGGAAAAAAAAATTGCATCTCAATTATCACTCACCTGTAACTGAAGTTTAATGTGCCTTTTAATTAAGAATATAGACAGAAAACCATAATTGTATTAGCAAGATCCCCAGATATTTTCATATTGCATTATCGTTTTGCATATATCTTAATATATGATATATGCTTTACATTATAATAGTGATCAGACTGCTATTGGAACATATTATTTAATGTGTTAATAAAGATGTAGCTATATTAGGTGCCCTGGCTGGTGTAGTTCAGTGGATTGAGCATGGGCACGGGAACCAAAGGGTCACTGGTTCTATTCCCAGTCAGGGCGCATGCCTGGGTTGCGGGCCAGGCCCCCAGTAGGGAGCACATGAGAGGCAGCCATACATTGATGTTTCTCTCCCTCTCTCCTTTCCTTTCCCTCTCTCTAAAAATAAATAAATAAAACATTAAAAAGATATAGCTATATTACTATGTTGCAAATTCATTTTTATATGTTTTTGATAATATTTTGATGTAATTGGTTTAAAAAATTCTTCTATATGTTTTTTCCCCAAGCGTTTAAAAACAGGATTTTGAGAAGGGATTCACAGACCTCGCCAGGCTGCTGAGGGATCCAAGACACAACAAAGGTCAAGAACCCCGGCCGTAGAGACGAGACTTAAATTTCCCCGGTGGAAATATGATTGTCTTTCTCTCCTTGTCCTCTTTGTTATCCACCAATAAGAGGAAATTCTTAAGGAATAAGAAGGGTGTAGGCCTTAAATTAAGCCTTTTCCTCAAACTGGCTCTGGGACCGAGAAGTTCAGTTCAGAAAAGGAACAAGCGCCGAACTTCCAATAGTCCACATTTCTCAGTTGGCATAAAGAAACATTCCAAAAACATTCAGATTCCAAAATCTCTTCCTTAAGAGATTTTTGGCCAAACAAAAGAAAACAGTGAAAACTATCCCTTTTTTAGATCCTCCTAAATCACAGTTTGAACCTAATAATAGCCTGGTCTTCCTCCTCTTTCCCAATTCTAAGCCATTTCTGCCTGTCCCTATTACTCCCTCTGATTTGCTCCTCTTCCCTTCTGGCCTATCAGAATCCTCTTACGCTTAGTTATGTCTTAAAGTCAGACCTCCTTCAGAACAGACAAAACTCCTTTCTGTTGATTGCAAGCCTTGGTCTCACTCTGAGCCAAGAGCCCAGGCAGGATGGGGAGAGATTTGCCGAGTAACTGAAAATAATTTTCTGAACTTGTAAATACCGGACTCACTGGTCTCTATCAATGCATGTTAGTGGGAAACTCAGATGCTAAGAAATGGGTGGAGAAAGCAGAATTGGAAGCTCTGAAGGATGATGTAAAGGACCCTGAATGTCATAGGAAATCAGAAGGGTTTAGAAAAAGTGTAGATATTGAATAAGGTCTTTTGGAGTCTATCTCCAGCCTTTCCTATGAATGTAGATTAGACTCTACTTCAGTTGCAAGGAAAGAAGGATGAATACTTCGGAGACTTCAGGAACAGGCAATTTGCAGCTTTAGACAGCGTTCAGGAGGAGATCTAGAAGAGATGTGATCTCTTTCCTCTTTTTACAAAAATAAATGGTGTTAAGCCAGAAATGGAGTATTATAAGCATAGACTAGAATAGGAAATTACCCCACTGCCAGCACTCCAACACCTGCTGAGCATGTGAAAAATAGCTTAGGATGAAAACAAAGTGGAAACCTGAATGAATTTATGGCCTTGCAGATACAACATTTAGAAGCTCCCATCTCAGTCACATAACTCCAAAGGAGGGAGTCTCTTGATAAAGATGGTTCTAGACATTGTCAACACAAAGGACATTAGAAAAAACTGCTCTGTCTTGAGAAACTGGGAAAAATAAGGTGAAGGCTGGAGGAGGTGCTTAGAGGGATCTGTTCAGCAGAAATTTTTCTAAGATTAAAAAAGTTTTCTGATTAACTTATTTCAAATCAGTGCTATATCATTTGAATAATCAAAAATCTCATAAATTAAGAAAATCAAACTAATATTCAATACTTTCTTTTTTAAAAATATATTTTATTGATTATGTTATTACAGTTGTCCCATTTCCCCCTCCACCCTGCACACCCCCTCCCACCCATATTCCCCCTTTCAGTTCATGTCCATGTGTCATAAGTTCTTTAGCTTCTACATTTCCCACACTATTCTTGCCCTCCCCCTGTCTATTTTCTCTCTACTGTCTGTGCTACTTATTCTCTGTACCTTTTCCCTTTCTCTCCTTCTCCCAATCCACTGTTGCTAACCCTCCATATGATCTCTATTTCTGTGTTTCTGTTCCTGTTCTAGTTGTTTGTTTAGTTTGCTTTTGTTTTAGGTGTAGTTGTTAATATCTGTGAGTTTGTTGGCTTTTTACTGTTCATATTTTTGATCTTCTTTTTCTTAGATAAGTCCCTTTAACATTTCATATAATAAGGGCTTGGTGATGATGAACTCCTTGAACTTGACCTTATCTGAGAAGCACTTTATCTGCCCTTCCATTCTAAATGAAACTTTGCTGGATAGAGCAATCTTGGATGTAGGTCCTTGCCTTTCATGACTTGGAATATTTCTTTCCAGCCCCTTCCTGCCTGTAAGGTCTCTTTTGAGAAATCAGCTGACAGTCTGATAGGAACTCCTTTGTAGGTAACTGTCCCTTTATCCCTTGCTGCTCCTAGAATTCTCTCTTTCATTTTAATCTTGGCTAATGTAATTACGATGTGCCTTGGTGTGTTCCTCCTTGGGTCCAACTTCTTTGGGACTCTCTGAGCTTCCTGGACGTCCTGGTTGTCTATTTCCTTTGCCAGATTGGGGAAGTTCTCCTTTATTATTTGTTCAAATAAGTTTTTCACTTGTTGCTCTTCTTCTTCCCCTTCTGGTACCCCTATAATTCGGATGTTGGAACGTTTAAAGATGTCCTGGAGGTTTCTAAGCCTCTCCTCATTTTTTTGAATTCTTGTTTCTTCCTTTTATTCTGTTTGGTTGTTTCTTTTTTCCTTCTGGTCCACGCCATTGATTTGAGTCCCAGTTTTCTTTCCATCACTGTTGGTTCCCTGTGCATGTTCCTTCATTTCACTTAGTGTAGCCTTCATTTTTTCATCTAATTTGTGCGCAAAATCAACCAATTCTGTGAGCATCCTGATCACCAGGGCTTTGAACTGTGCATCTGATAGGTTGACTATCTCTTGGTCACTTAGATATATTGGCTCTGGTGCTTTGATCTGTTCTGTTTGAGCCATTTTTTGTCTTTGGTCTGTTTGAGCCATTTTTTGTCGCAGCTGTTGTGTTACGTATAGGGGCGGAGCTTTAGGTGTTCACCAGGGCGGGGCAGCCCAGTCGCTGGATTGTGGGGGCGGGGTCCAAGAGGGAACAATGGTGCTTGCTCCGCGCTCTCTCTCTCTCATATTTCAGTCCCTTCCACCGCTTCCCACAAGCAAATTGGACCCTTCTGGTGCTGGTTCCAAGGTGGGTGGGCTTGTGTATGTTCTAGGACCCTGTGGGTCTCTCCAATGAACTCTCCTGTGAGGCCGAGAGTCTCTCCTAGCACCTCAACCCCCACAGGTGTTTTCACTCACCGAGACTTTATTTCCCTGGTGCTGGGGCCCTGGGTTGTGAGGTCCTGTCTCACTCCCCGTTTTCGCCTAGTTTATCTGTGTGCGAATGTGTTGATCATGGTCAGCCAGCCGCCTTACACGTCTCATTGGGTCTGCCAGCTGCTGCCTGCATGCCAGGGTCCACCAGCTACCGCTTTGTCCTGCTGCAGCCCCTCTCCGCCAGCTGCCAACTCCATCCCTCTTACCTGTTGGATGAATGTGTCTATTTTTACTCCTTGGTTGTTGGACTTCCATGCAATTCAATTTTTCATCAGTTATGGTTGTTTTTTGTTTCTAAATTTTTGTTGTCTTATTTTGGTTGTGTGAGAAGGCACAGTGTGTCTACCTACACCTCCATCTTGGCTGGCAGTCCTCAACACTTTCATTATGTTAAAAATATATGGTGCTAGAAACTTAACTTGAATGACTTAAGAATCCAAGTTCAGATACTTTAGGTAAAATTTTCCATGTGAGACTAGTTTGTTATTTTTGGTTTAATGTGAAAGGTATGTCTTCTCTAATTTATCACAGTCAAATGTAACAGAAGCTAATGATTTTATTCTACTTGCATATGTTCTTAAACTCACCAATCAAATCAACAAACATTTCTTATATTTAATGCTTATGCTTGAAAAATAAAAATTTGTGTTGATTTATTCCAAAAATTTAATTTCAACAATAACTATATGAGGTCTGTCTGGAAAAAGTCCAACCGTTTTTAATGTAATGAAAACGATTTGCATGACATTGATGTAAATTGGCAGTCAAGGAGAGTGGACTGGAATGTACATGTGTGAACAATGACGACTTCACTGTACTAGTCAGTGGGGGTGGTAGACACCATTGAGTGAGCATATGTACTGTGTGGCCATCACATTCAAAATGACTGAATGAGTAGAGCAATGAATATTCATAAAATTTTGCATTAAGCTTGAACATTCCTCTGTGGAAAGTATTCAGATGATTCAAAAGGCCACAGCCATGGGCACCTGGTGATTGGCAGCTTCATCATGACAACATGTCTGCTCATGCATCATGTCTCATGCAGAGTGTTTTGGTGAAACATCAAATCACTCAGGTGACTCAGCCCCCCTATAGCCCAGATTTGGTGCCATATGACTTTTGGCTTTTCCTAAAACTAAATTCACCTTTGAAAGGGACGAGATTTCTGACCATTGATGAGATTCAGGAAAATATGACAGGGCAGCTGATGGTAATTGGGAGAACTGGGTGAAGGCCCAAGGTGCCTTCTTTGAAGGAGACTGAGGCATCATTGTCCTGTGTACAATGTTTCTTGTGTCTTCTTCAATAACTCTCTATTTTTCATATTATGTGGCTGGATATGTTCTGGACAGCCCTCGTATTTTGTAGTATGCCAGCTAAAAGATTCATTTCCAAGATCTTTAAGACCACTATTAAACTGAGTTAATTAATGGCTTTCATTGGATGATTAGATAATTTCTAAGTAAGAGGGAATACTGTGAAGGGGTTCAGAACAGTCCTCCCCAAGATGTGCTACATTAGCATGTGAATTATTTCCAGTTGAAGGCAATTGACACCCTGTGGACTCACATGAGACTTTTACCTGTCTCTTGAAGAATTTAAATTTGGGGCCTCACATGTAACAAAAGTTATCACTGGAAATAACTTTTCATGTACTATGTGTAGGAAAGGGCAAACTTGTAATTACATTCCTCTTCTTATTGTCTAATGAATGTCCTTCCAATCCTCTGAGGCTCCAAGGCATCTTACCTCATTTTTAGTCAGAATACCATTTTAACTTTCTGTCTCGGAACCTGTCTTGTATGTGGGATTCCCATATGTACATATGTACATATGAATTAAATTTGGTTATTTTCTCTTGTTAACCTGTCACATGCCAATTTAATTACTGGGCCAGCTGAAAGAACCTAGAAGGGTGGAGGAAAGTTTGTTTCTCCCCCACAGCTGGTGCCGTGAGCAGGAGACATCGCCGGCTGCACACTGCTCACCTCGAAGCTGCTGCAGTGAAAAGATCCTGGAACCTCTAACATCGGCCATCAAAAAAAGGTAAGAATTCTTTCCAGGTCAGACTCCTGCACCAATGCCTACAGAATTTGGTAAAATCAGAGTGGTTAGAGTCCTTTTCTTTTCTTTTTTTCTTTTCTAAATCTGGATTAGCAGAAGAAAACACTAGTAGAAACAGTTCTGTGGACAAGTGACTCTGGATTGTTTGGTATGAGTACTCATGGATGTTGTTAATTCTGTTTTTTCTGTCTCTGTCTAGTGGCTCCCCTTTTGTCTTGTTAAATGTGCTGAGAACTTAGCATTTGTGACCAGTGAGAATATTTTCTCTCTGGCTTCCATCATCCAGAGGGTACATTTTCTGAGGTGTACCAGAAAAGACTAGGCCAGTTGAAAAGACTAGGGATTCTGGGTAGCTGTATCCAGTTGGACAGAAGCACAGAGGTTTACCTGGGACTTGTGACTGGCATCTCTTTGCCTTTTTGTTTGATGGCACCAAGCTTTCAGGAGAGTTTTTTGTATCTATCCATATTCTCCTAGAGATGGTAAAAACAGGGACCCACGGTTCTTGTTTTCGGCCAGCCAGAGGATGCGCATACATCTGGTGGGCAGAGTAGGCTGTGGTTCTGAGCTTAGGGAATCTAAACACCCTATTCCGTTCAAAGGGGTGGTGGGGCGACATGTAATTCACGTTTTGGAGTGGTTGTTTCTAACTCTGGGAGTGAATTTTCTAGATCTTGTGCTTTGTCTTTGGGCAAGCCATAAAAAATCTTATTGGCTTGAATTACTATGAAGATCCTACTCATCAAGGCCGGATGATAGATTTTTTTGAATGGAAAACCTTTTAAATTGAAAATTAATTTTTTAAAGGGAACTCTCATATTATGATAATGGCCAGTCATTAAGATTCCATTAATAAGATGGAAGGAGAGAAATGAGAACAAAAATCAAAGTTAACCAGATCCCTTCCAATTTGCTTCAGACATGTGCAGATATTATAAAAAATCAGGACATTGGAAGTATAATTTTTCTGTACTTAGGGGAAAAAAAAGGAAAAAATGGCAAAATCTTATTAAAGACAACCTAAAAATTTTGCATCCTAGGAACTTGGTTTGGTAACCATCAGGATGGAAGTTCTAAACTGTGGCCAGACAGATATATAAGCTAAACTCCATTTCCCACTAGGGTCCTACCAAACTGTTATCAGCCCAGCACAAAATTATAACCTAAAATTACAATGGCAATGATGAGGAACATTCCAATTAGATTAGATCATTTAAAAGCGCATTTAAAAGCAAGGGCTTCTAAATCGAATAAGCAGAGCAAGATACCTGTTTTTAATTGGTTTGCAAGAGCCTCTAGAAGGCTTCAAAAATCCCAAAATAGCTCTTTCGAAAAATGTTTTTCGAAAGGCTAATGAAAAATTAAAGAGATAAAAGGTACCTGAAATAAAGAGTAACATAAGACTGACGTTATCCCGTACAGACGATCGTCCTCAGAGATCTTTACTCCCTGGTCTCAGGCCAATCTGAGGTCTGTATTAGGGAACTTATTAAACTCAGGGAAGAGACTCAAAAGTTTTTGTAAGTGGATTATCATATCCTGAGCCCAGTGAGGGAGGGAAATAAAATTTTATGGTCTTTTCCTTCCCAACCCCAAACCAATGGGTTATTGAACAGTTTTCCCCTAAGGGCGAGCCGTTGCTGTGTCCTCAGGGCTTGGCTCGGCTGCCTGCCTGCCTGGGACGTGCAGGCTGCCCATTCTTTTCTCTGGCTACCAGAGGGAACGATTCCAGAAGTTAGCGGCCTCTGTGCCCTGCTGAGTCCATGGAATTGTTTAATGCTGCCAGAAATATTTACTGTTCGTCCCAGCTGGAGCCTGACAAGACACTTGAAAGGATTTAATAACTACGATCAGAAATAAAACTATGTACCTAGAGGGAAAGAAGCAAATTAGAGATGATGTCATTGGATGCGTAGATCGAACTATGATGTCACTGAAGTTACGGCCCAGTTCTTTGGGAATTGAGAGCAATGGTTCTTGTCTTACAAATCTTTGCAAAACCATAACTGCAGCTCGAAGTGCTGATCGAAGCCCAACTGTCTGTCTTTACCATCCTCAGTTCTGGAGATTGAAGAAAAAGTAGGAAACAAAGGTTGTGTTTTGGAAGCAGAGACTGCTGCTCTGGCCTCAAGGCTCCCTTGCCAAGGACAAGTACAAATATTAATTGTCTTCTCCAAAAATGTTAATAAGAAAAAGCTTTAGCCATTTGAGTGGGTGAATTTAACTTGTTCCAACTGTTCTTTTATAACTAGTACATTTTTATGAACATACCTGTTTCATGACAGTAATTTTAAAATGATGACGAGGAAGTCTCAGTGTGTCTGTATGTTTATGTGTGTTATGTGGTATTTTCTACTTTCAGATGGCATTGCTGATTTGTAAGAGAGCGCTACTTATTTATTAAAAAAAATTTTATTGGGTTTTTCCATCGCCATTTAACCCCCTTGTACTCCCATCCCCGCTGCAATCACCACAGTGTTGTCCACGTCCGTGAGTCAAGAGCTTATTTAATTGGCTTGAATAACAACGTGTAACATTTCTCAAAAATATGATAGAAATGAATCCTAATGCTTTTCAGGTTCACGTGACCTGAGGGAAATATTTGGTATTAAATCTAATTTAAGTGTATTGGTTTAGTTAAAACAGGTATATCTTTAGAGTTATGAGAATTAAATATAATACTTTTATTCTACCTGGTTTTATTGGTTAAATTGATCAAGAAAAGATAACTTAAGATGTTGACTGATGCTGTCTACTGCCTACTGAAGTTTTTGTAAGTAATCTAGACATAATTGTTCAGAACAAGTAAATTAAACTGATATAAATAGAGTAAAAGTTTGTTTAGGTTGAGTTCTTTAGCAATGATTATGTGTACTTAAAAATTGTTTTTTAATCTCCTGAGTAACTTGAAACTTTAAAGTTTTTGCTAACTAAATTAAATGTCTGGTAGTCATGGGATAGTTAGATAATTTCCAAATAAGTTAAAATAGTGAAACATCAATTACTGAACATAGATTTATCCACTTTTGGCTTCTTATTACAGAGAAACTAAAAACAAAATTTGTGTTTGTTGGTAAACATTTCTTCTGTCTCATCGAAAGTCTGTATATTAAAAAGTATATACTTCTAAAAATTATGGAATGCATTCTAAAAAATTATGGAATGTATTTTTAAATTATCAATCTAAAGAATATTAGTATATCAGGCAGTTCACAATGGTTTACTTTTTAGTTTTTACTAGAAATCAAAGTTGTTAAAGTTAAGAATTCTAAATATGTAATTAAAGCTACAAAAAATAAGGGAAATAACTTTGTATACAAGTAAAGTAAAATGTGTTTTGGCTAACATTACAAAGGTATGAGGTATTGATATGTGTTTTTGTTACAGGAAATAAAAGTAACTTTGGGAATGGGTAAGAGAACAAGACATGCACTAAAATGGGCAGAGAACGTCATAGGAAGTTATGAAAGGGGAATCTTGAGAAAGAAATTTTATGTACGATCAAGTTGAATACAATTGAATGAATTTGTTAGAAAGCATTTAAAAAGTAAACGTTAATATCAATCGTGTAGTAAAACTTAAAATTCTTGCATCCGCTAAAAGGACAAAGTTTTGGCGGGCCATTAGTCTGTTCCTGTTAAGATGTTGTGAAATGTTTTCTGCTGAGAAGGCGTATTTGTGTTTTATCAAAATACTTTTCTGTGATTTATGTCATCTTAATTAGGCCTTTGATGACTTAGGAAAACTGAATCTTCTCAATAGTAAGAGTTAACCTTCTGTATTTGTCTTTGAAGTCTTGAGACATTGGTCAAATAGATAATTATTGATTTTTAAATATTGTATTTTATTGTTTATGAAATTGTCCCAATTCTCCTCTGCCCCTTCCACCCAGCAACACCCCCCACTCCCTCAGGCAATTCCCACACTGTTGTCCATGCCCTTGTCCATGGGTCATGTGTATATGTTCTAAGTATTATTTCATAATACTCTGTGATCTTATTTAATCAACTGTCCAAACATTAAGCCTTCTTTAAGTTGTATCTCTATAGGTGTATAAGTATTCTTAAAGTTATGTGAAATTCCTGGAAGTCCATTCTGTCTTGGCATAACATGTTACCTGTCATTACATTAAAATGACTGAACCTCACCCTGGCTGGGTAGTTCAGTGGGTTAGAGTGTCGTTCTAATACACCAAGGTTGTGGGTTTGATCCCTGGTCAAGGCACATAGAAGACAATGAGTGCATAAATGGGTTGAATGACAAATTGATGTTTCTTTCTGTCTCCCTTTTTCTTCTTCTCTCTCTCTAAAACCCAATGAATAGAAAATTTAAAAAAAAATAATGTAATAAAAAGGACTGAACCTAAGGGAAGTGCCCTAGCTGACTTTCATCAAAAGGCAGTAGCAAAATCTATAAAGATTGCGGCATGCATGGATGAAGTTCATTCTGCTTCTGCAAAAATGACCCCTCAGTGCCGGACTTTTAACATCCTGATGCCCTTGTAACCTGGCAACAGTCTGCTCCTGAATCAGAGAAACTAAGACAGGTAAATGGTCATAAATCAAACAAAGAGCCAGGGCTTTGGGACACCCAGGATGGCCACTTTGTTCTTCCAAGCTCCCTGGCCAACCCCAGTTTTTCAGTTCTTGCATTCTTTCATCTACCATAGTCCAAGGGCTGGACTTCATCCAACTGCCGCTTGGTATGGCTTATCAATATGGTCTTGACATTGTGCGTATGCTTCCCAGATGGGTCGACACCTTCCCCTGCTGCAAGACCGATGCCCTCACAGTGGCAAAGAAACTCTTAGAAAATGTGTTTCCCACTTGAGACGTACCTTCCACAGTCTGGTGATCTAGGCAACCACTTCAAATCATTGCAATCCTTTATGGAAAGCCTTACAAACTTCTTGGAATTATCACTGTCCCTGTCACCCTCAATTATCAGGCAAGGTCAAGGGAACTAGTGGAAAAACTAGATTCTAGTACTGCTCATTGTCTTGTGAGGTTTCGCTCCCATCCGTGAACTGGTTTGAATCCTGAATTCCTGTACTGCAGTTTCTTCAATTATTTACCTACAACTCGCCAAGCTAGTATTTCCAATATTTCTCCCATCCATTGACTCAATATCCTTGAGAACTAAAACTGCCCTTTTCCCAAAGCCATGCGAGCTAAAGTAGGACAACTTGCTATGAACTTCAGGGAAATCACTACAACAGCTCATGTATGGACAATCTTCATGCTTGTTGCAGAAAGATCACCAGAGACACTCGAACTGTAGACCAGGAAAACCTACTGGGCTGTCAGTGCTGGCCTTCACTCCATCCGAAGATGCTTCGAGCCAGACACCTAGCGATCTTCTCAACTGGCTGCTTTCAGAACTCAGGAACCGGGATTGTAGCCTACTCCCATCATTAACCATTGTTTTTGTTTTTGTTTTTGTTTTTGTTTTTCTCTTTCTCTTTCCCTTCCTTCCTTCCTTCCTTCCTTCCTTCCTTCCTTCCTTCCTTCCTTCCTTTCCATAGAGATGCCTCATTAAATACCCGATTGCTTGTACCAGAGGCCTAACTTTGAGAGCCTGCCCACATCTGCCTTCTGGAATGAGATACAGCTATATAACTGAACTGACCTAGTCTTAAGTCTGAGACTAGTTTAATGAACTACAGAACAATCTCCTAACCCAACTTCTGGAATGTGGAACTTCTCAGGAAGTTCCAAAAGCAGGATGGAAGGAGTTTAGAACCAGGGCTCTCCAAGATATGTCCCCTTGGCATGTGAATTACTTTGAGCTGAAGGCAATTGAGAGCCCGAGGGCTCATTAGAAACTTTTACCCCTCCCTTAAAGAATTTGAGTTTGGAGCTGTGACTGCCATGGCTCAGTTGGTTGAGTGTCATCTTGAAAGGTAAATGCTGTTGGTTCAATTCCTGGTCAGGACACATGCCTGGGTTTCAGGCCAGGTTCCCGGTTGGGGTGTGTGCAAGAGGCAACTGATCAATGTTTCTCTCACACATTGATGTTTCTCTCCCTTTATTTTTCCCTCCCTTCCCCTCTCTATAAAAATAAATAAATACAATCTAAGTAAAAGGAACCTGAATCTGGGGGCTTGCCCATAAAAAGAGTTACCAAAAATAACTTTTTTATGATCTATAGGGCAGAACAAACTTCTAATTACTGAACATCTGCATTTCTTGTCATCCTATGAATGACCTTCCTTGCCTCTGAAGCTCCAAGGCAACTTAACTCATCCTTAGCTCAGAATGTCATCTGTACCTCAATTTTTCTGTCCCTGAACCTCTCATATATGTGGGGTCTCTGACTCTCTTATGTATGTGAGATTCCCATATATACATACATAATTAAATGTGGTTATTTTCTTCTGTTAATCTGTCTCTTGTTGATTTAATTATTTGACCAGACAAATGAACCTAAAAGAGTAGAGTGAAATTTCTCTCCAACAATGGAGACATTGATTACTAAGCATAGTTTCAAGTTTATATACTTCTGCTTCTTATCTTTATATGCTCTCTTTGGATCTGTTAGTGAATGTGCTCATTTTTTGCCCCTTTGAGAAGTCGTGTAAGGAGGGATGGCTGTAGAAAGTTGTGTTATGTGTGTTCACGAACTCTGCTGGTCTGCTAAAATGCTGATGTATGACAACGAACAATTATCTGCACTCCTTCTCCCACGCCCTCCACTATTCTCTGTGAAAAAGAAGTGATTTTGGTTAAAAATTATAATGAAATATACTCGATGGGTATCTACTATGAACAATCTTATCACAGAGGTATAAATTTGTATGCAACATAATGAGATGTGGTTTTGCCAAGGAAAAAACTTTTAATGTGTGCAAATAATAAATCTGAAAAGCTATGAAATGTGTTAAAATCTTAGCGAAGTTTGCTCAATTGTAATGAGCTCGTTTCTTTGCTTTACTGTTTATTGCCTTCATGCACATTCTAAAGGCTTATTTATTTATTTATTTATTGGCTAGAGAAAGAGATTAGCAGGCCTCTCGCTACCTCAGAGGAATTCTAGATATCATCTTTCCATAGGCTTCTTCATTTCATGCTCCATAAGGAGCTTAGAAAGTTGGGGAAAATCCTACATGCTCTGTTTGAGGGAATAGCAGGTAATTTGGACAGTGCCACCAAGGCCGAGGAAGAGAATCAGAATATGCCACCTGAGTAGATGCCACATTAGCATAAGAATCATTTTGAGCAGAAGGCAATTGAGAAAAATCAGACAGAGGAAGAACTCTCTGCCCTCTTCCCTTCTGCCTAAAGGCGGGGCATATATTTCTTTTTATAAAGGTGACACAAATTTGCATTTGTAAAAGTGTTCCCCTCTCTCATGTCAGAAAAGAAGACTGACTCTTATCTAAACAACCTTTATTTGCCATGCATTTCCAAGTTACCTTTCAGCAATTTACCACCCCTCACAGCCCCAACCTCTCCTCCCTTTCAGTTGTCTTGTCTCTTGTTAAAATGGTATATAAGCCCCCAGTTCTTTAGGGCCTTCATTTCTTTCTTCTTTTTTTGAAGGCTTCCTTGCATGTTAAAATTAATATATTAACATTAAATAAAATTTATATGCCTTTTTTCTTGTTGATTTGCCTTTTGTTAATTTAGTTGGCAGGCCCCAGATACTAAACCTAAGCGAGTGGAGGAAAGTTTTTTTTTTTTTCTCCCTTACATCACGAAACTCCTCATCCAAGAGGATTATGAAATTGGAGAGGTAGTCACTCAGAGCAAAGCTGTCTTACTTGTACTGATGGCCAGTCAAGGAGTAATGTGTGTTTTTCTTTTTTAACTTTTTAAAAATTGTTGTTCAAGTACACTTGTGTTCTGTTTTAGCAAAAGAATATCATACTTAGATCCCTGCAAACTTCTCATAGATTTTTAATATTATTAAAAAATCTGGGAGGTAAACAAAGAAATCGGAAACCCAGGTAATTTAGTTAAAGACCTCATACCTGGGTCTGCAGAATCTTCGGATTCAGGGCAGAACCTGCTGCCCCAGTTTAGTTGGTGTGTCCTTCACTCTGGGCTAAGAAGTGGACAATGACCTCTGATCACAACCCTTCACTTAGGCTTTGTCTGCGGGACAGTGTTCACAGGTGCACGCTCCACAGTTGTAAAAGCTGTCGTTGAGCTGCCGCCCCAGCAAGTGGTCTAGCCAAGGGCCCACAGAGAGCACTGGAAAATCTGACATAGACGTTGAAACAACCGCCACAGGAAACTTGGATGGAATTATTGATGGAATGTTGAAATGCAGGTATGATTATCTCAAACAGCAGTGGCAAAGATCTGGATTAATTGCACCCCCAGGTATGAATGGTCTATCCTGCAGCTCAGGCTGAAGAATGGCCTCAAGGGGGCCTGAGAACCGAATTGCTTATCCTCACACTTAATACAGGTACCGAGGACCAAACACACCATGTTCTCTAAGTGAACATGACTCTGCGATGTTCCTTTGTTTTCATTAGCATGACCTTATGCTTCTAGGCATCTGCTGCCCAGGCAAATGGTTTGATTGACCATTACTAGAACTTGCTGAAGATTCTTTGAATCCCTTGCATTGAGGTTCTCACCTTGCTCTGTCCACCAGCCCTGGACTACTGAGCATGATCCTTACCCAATCCTAATCAAACTCCTGCTTTGAAAATCCACCTTACACAAAACTTCCAATTTTTAATAAGTTCTGACTTCCCCTTCTTTTCTTCCTCCGAGACACTGTACAACGTTGCCAGGGGGTATTCTTTAACTCAGTGAGCAATAAACTCAGCTTCCTCTTATCAAGAGGTTGGTTCAAATAGACAAACAGGCAATTTTTGATGGATGTGACAATTGCTTCAAGGGAAAAATAAAAATGCAGACTTTTACAGATTAGAAATAATGAATTTGCAAATGATTGCAAAACTGCCTGTTTTGAAAAGGAGGGGGCAGGTTATCCCTCTTCCAGACAGAATTAATTTGCATGTCTATAGAAAAAAAATGGCTTGTATTGTTATCAGTTACCTAGGACTTACAGAGCCATTCAAAAGCTCAAAAGTAATGAAAGCTGCAGAGCTACCATGGAATCAGAATCAGATGACTAGGAAGGATGTGCTGTAGACAAAGCATAGTTTTCTACTGAAGCACAAATTCTTCCCTAGACTGCTAGGTGTCTATTGTGGTTCTAGGGCATTTCCCAGGCTTTATTGTGTTTAATCTTCACCACACTCTCCAAAATGAGTATTACAATTTCCTTTTCACAAGTGAGGAAACTGAGGCTCAGTGAGGTCTTTTAAAAACCACAAAAAAGCTCAAACAACATGTGTAACCTATATTTGGTTAGTGAAAACATCATACACTAGAGGAAAAATTGCACAAATCTTTGGTGAAGAGAGAAAGGGATTACTGGGCATCATATGGAATGCTGGATGCTCTCCAGTCTTTTTAATTTGGGTTCTTTAATTTTATAGTGGTCTGCACCTTTTACTGTCTTCGAGCCATTTGAGAACTCCGTAGGTTGAAGAAAACCCCATAGCCATGTAAACGATTCTTGTCCACATTCAGTGCAAATGAATGTTTGATGGAAAAAGCCGGTCTTGAATCTATTAACAAACGCACTTCAGCATTTCTGAAATGCAATCAGCACTTCTGATTGCCTGCATATGTGTCTGTTCTTTGACTTCTCCTTTGAACACCTTAGGGTTCCTTATTAATTGATGAATAAAATGGAATCTGTGACATGTGTTCATTTTATATCCGTATGAGAGCCATGATTTTTATCTTTTCAGAAATGTTTTTTAACAGTTGGCAATGAGTTTGGCCTTTCATTAGCTAGGTCTGGGGGCACTTAATGTTTCGGGCCACAGAGAAGACTGGCGGTTCATCTAAGACGCTCCCCGCTCTGAAATTATTAGATTTTATGACTACATACCTGACATTCCTGGAGTTGCACGGGAAGCCTCCTTTTGTTTTCTTTTCAGAGCTCTCTGATAGGGCAGCGGGTTTGTGAAATCGAGTCTGAGCAATTAGGCCTAGCTAAGGTCTTCCTGACTAAAATGCCAGTACATATAGCTCACAGCAACAAGTGATTAAAAATAAATGGGGAGCAATTAATGGGGACGCATTTGGTGTGACAATGGACGTGGGGGTGAGTATATGCATTCTAATTCCAGTTAAAGATGTTTGAGGTTCCGATACAATTAACTTTGGCCATCTGGCTATCGCTACTGTAGCTCTTTTTACTGTGGGGCTGCCTAGGTCCTCGCAAGTCACCTGGGGGCCTTTGTAGGCTTGGAACTGCTTCAGTGTCCTGACACTTGCATCGTTACTTACTGAGTATGACATATTGAAGTTGGCATTCTCAGCTTCAAAGCATCAAAAAATTCAGACGCTTTCAGAAGGTAATGTTTTGGTTATGGTCCTCTTTGCTACAAGTGACAGAAAGTCCAACTCTAGCTAGCTGGAGCAAAAAAGAAAAAAAAAAGGCTTTGTTGGGTCACATGGCAAAAATCCTGGGCAAGGTGAGTTCAGGTGGAACAGGATCTGGAGCCTCCAAAAATGTCAAGACCTGGTCTTTCTTCTCTTCTTGGTTCTCCTTCCTTTGAGTTCACTTCATTGTCAGAGGCCTTCTCCTCTGGTGATACCAGGCCATTCCTGGCTTGCAACCTTACTTCCCCAAGACCAGCATAAAAAAGTCCAGCTCTCACCAACTCTTTCCTAGTTGTTCAGACCACAGTCTCACAGTTAGCTCTCACTGGACTGATTGCCATGGGTTCGATCACAGGCCCAGCTCTGATCATCGTGGCAATCAGTATGCCCAAGAGGGTGTGATGTTTTGATCAGCCAGGGGTGGACAACCACTCCCATGTTCCCACCCAGAGCACAGAGAGTGCGAGTGGGCGAGGAGAGAGGAGAGACTTCCTAGAGGAAAATCAGGAAACTTGGCCGTTGGGGGCTCAGAAACAAAACACAGGAATAGTAGTGCATGTTGACCAAGGCCCTCAGGTTAAAATCCTTGTCAGGTGCCAGTACTTTATGAGGGTTCTCTGCAGGATACTGGTGCTGTCTAAATTGGTATCTAAATGCATCCAATCATTCTATCAATAAACACATAGCACATGCTTACTATGAGACTCATTCTAAACTAGGTCTTGGGGATACAGAAATAAAAAACGCAGTCACTGCTGCAGGGAGAGCATAACATTATTGCCATTTTAGTGTCAGGGTCTTTGGTTGGTAGACAGCCTGATGAGAGTAGAGATGCATGCTGAGGCATCAATAGAACATCATTCCCCAGGGTAATGAGCCCACTGCCTGGAGGCAGGTTGGTTACCTTGGTCTGCTTCCGTTATGGAAGGGGCTAAATTTTTCCTTATTGGGACAGGCACTCTGTATATGGGTTTTCCCTCCTTGCACATAATGCTTCTGCTAAAACTACTATCTGTAGACCTGCAGAATGTGTTATCCACCATCATGGTATTTGGCACAGCATTGCTTTGGATCAAGGAACTCATTTCACAGCAAAAGAAGTGCAGCAATGGGCCCATGCTTATGAACATCACTGGTTTTACCATGTTCCCCATCATTCTGAAGCAGCTGACTTGATAGAATGGTGGATGGCCTTTTGAAGACACGGTTACAATTCGAGTTAGGTGGCAAGACCTTGGGGGGCTGGGGCAAGGTTCTCCAGAAGGATGCCTATGCTCCAAGTCAGCATAGACTGTATGGTGCTGTTTCTCCTATAGCCAGAATTTACAGATCCAGCAATTAAGGGGTGGAAATGGGAGTGGTACTATTCATCATTACCTCTAGTGACCCACTAACAAAATTTTTGCTTTGTGTCCTTGTGACATTAGGTTCTACTGGCCTGTAGATTTTAGTTGCAGAGGAAGAGATGCTTCCACCAGGAGATACAACAATGATTCTGTTGAACTAAAAGTCAAGACTGTTGCCTGACCACTTTGGGCTCCTCATGCCTCTGCATCAACAGGCGAAGAAGGGAGTTATTGTGCTGACTTGGTGACTGGTCCTGCCCACTACCAAGGAGAAACTGGGCTACTACTCCACCACGAAGGTAAGCAAACATATATCTGGAATTCAGGAGATGCCTTAAGGTTGCTCTTAGTGTTACCTACCCTGTGATTAAGGTCAAAGGAAAACTACAACCCAATCCAGGCAAGACTACCAATGGCCTGGAGCAGTCAGGAATAAAAGTTTGGGTTGCCCCACCAAATAAAGAAGCAGGATCAAGTGAGATACTTGAGAAAGGCAAAGGAAATGCAGAATGGGTAGTTGGTGATGGTAGTTGTAAATACCAATTACAACCATATGGCCAGTTATAGATGCGAGGACTGTGAAAGTCATGAGTATTTCCTCCTTGTTTTGTTATGAACACACTTGTGTGTGTGTATACATATATTAAGCAAATATCTTTGTTTTCTTTCCTCTCTTGTCCCCTTATTATGTACCATACGATGTATTAACTTTATATCATAGTATTTCAGTTTTAAGATATCAAGGAGAAGAGTAAACATCATTCAAGGACTTGTCTCCTTTTATGGGGAAGGGATTAGTGTACTTTTTGTTGTATGCAGGGTAGTTGTTATCATATTAGCAGAATTATGACCTTGCTAATATTCTTATTTGGAGATTAAGTATGGGTTAAAGAGATGCATAGAGAGGTTAAGTTGACAAGGGTGGGCTTGTGATGCTTAATTTTATGTGTTAACTTGACTGGACTAAGGGATGCCTGGATAGCACATAAAAACAGTATTTTTGGGTGTGTCTGTGAGGATGTATCTGGAAGAGATTAGCTGAGGAAAGAGATCTGTCCTCGCCAATGTGGGTGGGCATCATCCAGTCTGCTGGGGGCCCAAACGGAATAAAAAGGTAAGGAAGGGCAAACTCTCCCTTCCTGAGCCGGGATGCTCATCTTAACCAGTCCTCAAACATCAAAGCTTCTGGCTCTCAGGCTTTCAGACTTGTGCACTTCCATGAGCAACCCCCGTGCTCAGGGCTCTGGATTCAGACCACGTTACACCATTGGCTTTCCTCATTCTCCAGCTTGCAGCTGGCAGATTGTGGGGTGTGGTCTTATGTATATATTTTGTTTACTTGGAAAACCCTGACTAGCACAGGTGAATAAGAGGTGGAGTTAAATCAAGGGTGTGCTGAGTTTCAGTTCCTCAGAGCTGTAAAGTGGGCCATTATAAATATTTGTCTGGAACTCAGAGAGGAGCCAGAGACCTTAGATACACATTTGGATAACACGTTAATTTTTTAGGGCTGCCAAAAAATTACCATAAATTTAGCAGCTTAAACAACAGAAATGGACTCTTTCACAGTTTCCAAGCTCGGAAGTTCAAAATCAAGGCGTTGGCAGAGCTGGTTCCTTCCAGAGGCTTCCAGGGAGAATCCATTCCATTCCTCTCTCTTAGCTTCTGGTGGTGGCTGGCATTTCTTGGCTTGGAGATGCAAAGCTACAGTCTCTGTCTTCACATGGCCTTCTTCGCTGTATCTTCTGTATTTCTGTATCTTCTTTTACAATGTCACTCACGTCTGAATTTAGGGTCCAACTTAAATTCAGGATGACCTCATCTGAAGATCTTTAACTTGATGTCAGCTACAAAGAGCCCATTTTCAAATGAGCGCACGTTCACAAATACTTTAACATATCTTTTTGGGACAATTATTTGATCCATTATAGCAGCTTTCAGTTTAGAGACATCCTCCAAACCTGGGAGCATGCATGCAATTGTCTTAAGAGAGAACACAGAGGGAGAAGAAAAGAGGGCCCAGAGCAGAGTCTGAAAGAACTTGGTCATTTAAGGACTGGGTAGAAGTGGATGAGCCTATGGAAGAGGCCAGAGTGGTAGAAGGTACTCTGGAAGGTGGAACTCAAGAGAAGAGTGCATTTTCAGGTGGAGGGAGGGAACAGGGCTTACCAATGATCACAGAGCAGGGACAGAGACATTTTCTGGACTCCTTATTTTACTTTTTGGTGGAGATAATCCAAATAACTCATCACACTTCTGGTCAAGATGGCAGCATAGGTAAACATGCTTGCCTCCTCGCATAACCACATCAAAATTACAACTAAAATATAGGACAACCATCACTCAGAATTGTCAGAAATCAAGTCGAATGGAAGTCTGACTACTACAGAATTGAAGAAACGACATCCGTCCAGATTGGTAGGAGGAGTACAGACGGGGAATAGAACAGTCCCACACACATGTATGGTGAGTAAAAATTTGGGAGGGATATCTCTGGAGCAAAGAGGTCCCAGTCCCACACCAGGCCCCCCAGCCCAGTGCCAGGAAGATAAGCCCCCATAACTCCTGGCTGCAAAAATCAGCAGGGATTGTGTCAATGGTAGAAACTTCTGGAGTCCCAAGCAGTTCCTCTTAAAGAACCCACACATGGACTTACTCAGACTCACTGCCTCTGAGCTCCAGCACTGGGATAGCAGCTTGAAAGGCACCGGTAGTATATAGGGAGAAACAAGTGTCTGGTATGAAGCCAGGGGACAGCATTCTCCCAGACAGAAAGGTGGGCAGAGGCCATTGTCTGCCTTCTGAACACTCTCCCCACAGAGCCATAGAACCTGCAGACAGGTGCCATATCTGTGACTCTACTAACCTGGCTAACACTGTTTACCTTACCCTAAAGATGCCCTGAGACTCTATCCACCCAACTCACTTGTATACCCCAACTGTTAACAGTGACTTTTCCATATGAATGGCTGGTCTTGATTCATGCTTCACAGTTTCCTAAATCCTCTCAAACAAGCAACAGCCAGCCTCAGTGAACTCCCTGGCCCACTGTACCTCTTGCAAAGTGGCCCCAGGTAAAGAGAGAACCTTAAAAGCAGCAAGACAAAGCAGTTAGTTACCTACGGGGGAGTTCCCATAAGACTATCAGCTGATTTCTCAAAAAGAAACTTTGCAGGCTAGAAGGGACTGACAAGAAATATTCAAAGTCATGAAAAGCAGGGACCTATAGCCAAGATTGCTCTACCCAGCAAATCTATCATTTAGAATTGAAGGGCAGGGCTGGGGCGATGGGCTGGGGGCAGGGAGTAAAAGACAGAAAACTGTACAAGCTCAACAATTAAAATACTGATTAAAAAAAAAAAAAAGAATTGAAGGGCAGATAAAGAGCTTCCTAGACAAGAAAAAACTAACGGAGTTCGTCATCACCAGGCCATTATTATATGAAATGTTAAAGGGACTTATTTGAGAAAAAGAAGAAGATCAAAACTATGAACAATAAAACGTCAATAAATGCCTATCTATTAACAATTGAATCTAAAAAACAAACTGAACAAACAAGAAGAACAGAGACAGAATCATAGATATGGAGAGCATTTTGATGATTGCCAGATGGGCAGGGGGTATGGAGGAATGGGTTAAGAGGTGAGGGGATTAAGAAATACAAATAAGTAGTTACAGAATAGCCATGGGGATGCAAGGTACAGTATAGCAAATGCAGTAGCTAAAGAACTTATATGCATGACCTGTGGACATGCACAATGGGGTGGGGGTTGCTTGAGGGGGTGTGGGAGGTCCTGGGTGGAGGAGGGCAAAGGGGGAAAAGTTGGGACAACTGTAATAGCATAATCAATAAAATATAATTAAAATGCATATTAAAACAAACCCAAAGAGCTCATCATTTGAATTTTCCCAAGTAAGGTTTCATTTTTATGAATAAATCAGTTTATCCTTTAACTTTGGAGTGAACTAAAGTAGTGTCCTAAATCTGGATTTGCAGCTACATTTTAGAAACAATCGCCTCTTTTTTTTGGTACCTTTGTAGCAGAATATTACCAGGAAGAAGATACATTTAAAAGCATGTAGAAAAGACCACCAATATCTGCCAACATCAGTGGACTCAGAAAGAGGCTTAATGGTATATTTCTTTCGAGGTAACACATGAAGTAAAAGTATGTTGGCAAAAAACACCCCACTTTATTTACCCCAAAAAGTTTCTGGTTGCCCACTGGGCTGAAAACTGGTTCTAGCTTTGTGGAGGACCTCTTACTCTTTACAGGTATTTCAGTACTTTCTGCTTTCCATTGAAGTGTTTTCTTGGACATGGAGGGACCAGATGAGGGTGAAGTGCTTTCTAGCTGGTGCAATATTAGGAGCTGGAATATCTACAGCATGAGTGAGGGACAAAGTCTGTCTGACAGTTTTTGTGTACAGAGCAAAAGGGAGAAAGTTGAGAGAGTTGATTCAAATCATGGAGAGTCTTAAACACCAAGTTCAAGACCTCCCAGTGTAAAGAGTGGGATCTGTCCCAGCAAAAAAACTCCTTTCTCCAGTTCTGTAGCTGTGATTCATCCTTGGTTTTCAATGTAAGTACAGCGATCCAGGGTATAGTTATTTGTGTTTTTTCTGGGCTAATTTGGGAGTTTCTCTGGATAGAGGTCAAATTTTCATTAATCAACTTGGAATTTCTTGGCTAAGAACTGGGAAGAGTGGCTCAGGGAAAGGGCAGTTGGCTCTGGGGTCCCCTGCTGCTGCAGGCACTGTGGGGTCTCCCCCCAGCATCCAGGGACTCTGCATCCCACAGCATGGCCCAGATCCAATGAGCCGCAATGGTAGAGTCCCCTGGAACTTGATGAGAAGTGACCAGAGGGATCCTATTCATCCTCTGTGTATTTTTGTGCCCCTCCCTCCAACCCCCGGCCCTTTTTCAGCTCAGAGAAGCACAGGAGAGATGTGTTCCTTCTGTCTTTATTAAGTTCCTCTGGTCTGAGGAGTGAGAGAGGAGGGGGACAGGGAGGGGGTTGCAGATGAGATGAGCTCCAAGGCTGGGATTCGTAAGAGCATCCTTGCAGTGGGTGATGTCTGCATGAGGTGGAGGCATGGTTTCAATTCCGCTCTGGCAAGGCGGGCCGGCCCACGTTGCCAGCACATAGTTCCCTTTCATGTCTCACACTGATTCGAGAGTTTGTAGACAACTCTGTGCTTTGGGTCTCTGCCAGCTGTCCTGGAGAAACAACTCCCCTTGGCTTCTCGTTTTCTGTCTCGCCCTCCCCACTCCCAGCCAAAGTTAGAGAATAATTACTGTTTGATTAGCAAATACTGCTCCCAAGTAAACCCAAGAAGGACCTAAGCAACTGTGCCTTTGGGGACCAGTGTAGTCTTCACATCACTGTGACTCTCCTGCCTTTGATTACATTAGCGTGGCATCCTCAGCTGTCCGCGGGCAGAAGGTCACCACACACCGATGTCAGGCCAGGAGGAGTGGCTTTTCAGTTTTTATTTTGTTGTAAACCAGCAACCCAATCTAAATTTTTGTACTTAACCTACTTAACCATATTTTCTGATATATCAACGAGAGAAAAGAAACTGTGTTTTTATTTCTTCTCTTTTATTCTCCAAAATTCCTTTTGTTTTTCTAAAGATAGGACCATCTCCTGTAGGACCACAGTTTATCTATCTGTGGATCATCCAAACCATTGGCTTGTCCTTTGTCTCTCCCTACTCTTCCTTTGAATTTTTTTATTGATCTATTGATTTGAGTGAGAGAGAGGCATTGATTTGTTGTTCCACTTATTTATGCATTGGTGGATCACTTCTCATATGTGCTCTGACTGGGGATCAAACCTGCAACCTTGGTGCATTGGGATGATGCTCTAACGAGCTGAGTTGCCCAGCAAGGGCTTCCCCCTGCTCTTTTTCACGTGAGGATATTCACTGTGCTCTAGCCCTAGCTGGGAGGGGCAGGAAGGGGAAAGTGACTGGAGCTGCCTCTGTGTCAACATGTTCTCCACCAGCAGCTAACATCTGTGGAATGGAGGTCTGATCACGGAACCCATTCGCGTAAAACAAGGGTCCCATCGTAAATATTCTAGGCTTTGCAGGCCAGGCCATCTCCGTGACAACTACTCACCACTGTCACTGTGGTGCGAAAGGAGCCATCGATAATAAGTGAATGAATGGATGTGCCTATGTTCTGATACCAACGTATTTGCCCCAACGTTGGAGGACCGGAATCGGCTTGGGGCTGTGATTGGCTAACCCCTGACGCACAGCAGTTAGTGTTGTGCCTCTGCCCTTAGACTGAAGCCCAAACTCCTCGTGGGTGTGTAAGGCCAGCATGCCATGGCCCCCAGTGCCCTTTCTCCCGTGAGCATGGAGGTCGAGCCACACCGATTTTGCTTTCGTTCCTCAAACTTGCCTTGGTCCCTCCCGCCTTGGGGGGGAATTCAGAAGTTATTCCTTCTGCCTTAAACCATCTTCCAATCCCCTCTCCCCTGCAACACTCACATCCAATTTATCTTCTAGATCTCCATTTAATCTTTTCTTCCTCAAGCTAGTCTCCCTTAATCCTCGTATAAGTTACGATTCTTGCTAGCAAATGACAGAAATTAAACTCGATTAAATGGAGGCATTAAAAACAAAGAGTATTTTCGGATGAAACAAATAAACTCTGGATAGAGTTAAGAGAAATTGAGCTTAGGGATAAATAAAATCAGAGACGCGATGAATGACATAGTTGATGTAGAACGTATGCATCTCAGGGTGGAGACTCAGAGAGGTCTCCCAAATCTACTGACCTCCACTGCTCGGAACGTAGCTGAGGAACTGGGAGCAACAAGAGCTCTTGAGCATCAGAAAGGATGGCAATAAACCCCTTGTGTGAAAGAGAACCAAAAACAAGCTGTTGTTGCATTCATCGGAGAACTCCTCAGACTCAAAAGCAGGGCCTGTTTCATTTTCATTTAGCTTAGTCGCAGTCATAACAATTTTAACAATTTTATTCATCAACTTTCCCAGTGTATAGGAGTTAGAAAGAGCTTTTAAAAAAAATATTCCTTTATCAGGGTGCGGAGGAACTGCCAGAAGCAGACACCAAGTAGGACTGACAGTAAAAAGACAAGGAAGGCGGAGAGGGAAACTTTCAGAAAGCTGCGAGGCTGGGCTACCTGGCGACAGAGAAGTACTGAATCTCTCAGTAAGTC
The DNA here is from genome assembly GCA_039655065.1 of Glossophaga mutica. Classification (NCBI taxonomy): domain Eukaryota; kingdom Metazoa; phylum Chordata; class Mammalia; order Chiroptera; family Phyllostomidae; genus Glossophaga; species Glossophaga mutica. The sequence continues at coordinate 13,054,233 of CM077304.1, read as the reverse complement.
CAAGGGTATCAGTGCTTTTCAATAACTTCCAGTAGCAAATGGATACATAATGCTTATTATGTACCAGGCCCTATTCTAGGCACTTTATGGGAATTATTTAATCTTGCAAAAATCTATGCAATGAGTGCCACTATCGTCCCTAGTCTATAGACTGTATTAGTTTTCGATGACTGTGTAGCCAAAAGTTAGTGCCTTAAAGCCTCAAACACTTATTTTTCTAAAAGGTTTTGTGGACCAAGCATCCTGGTGTGGCTTCACTGGTCTCTCCTCAGGCTCAGGGTCTTTCATAAGTCTGTAATCAAGGTGGTGGCCGGGGCTGCCCTGATCTCAAGGTTAGATGAGGGGAGGACTCCTCTCTGACCTCAGTCACATGGCTGTTGTGGCAGGATGCTGTTCTTTGTGGCTCTTGGACGCAGGTCCTCACTTCCTTGCCTCCTGGGTCTCCCCATAGGGCGACTCACAGCATAGCCACTTGCTCCAACAAACTGAACAAGTGAGAAGAGTCAGAGAGGGACTGTGAGCAAGACGGATTCACAGTCCTGGATTGCCTTGTCTTGGAAATGACGTCCTCTTGCTCCTGCTGTATTCTGTTCATGTGAATCAAGCCACAGGTGCAGGCAACACCGACAGGAGCGGAGGTGGAGGGGATGACGTAAGGGTGTGAATACCAGGGGGTGGGAACCTTAGGTACCATGTCAGGACTTGCCTACCACACAGATGAAGAAACCACGGCACCAAAAGGTCATGGACTTGTCCTAAGGTCACACAGTTAATAAACCAGAGAACCTGGAAATTAGATTCCAGACTTGTGCTTTTAACCACCAACTACATACTGGGCAATCAGATTTGTCTGAGTTCCGACGGATTCTGATGAACCCCTGAGACTGAGAATCTCAAGTCCAATACTTCTCGCCCTTCAGTGCGCACACAGGCTGTCTGTGTGAAATTGCGAGTTCTGGTAAGGCTGCCGGTTCTGATTCTGTGGGCTAGGGGTGGGGCCTGATTCTGAATTTCTAATGAGTTCTAGGTGATGCTGATGCTGCTGGTCCATGGGCCACACTTTGAGTAGCACAGGTTTAAAGGGATAGATCTGCGCTGAGTGTTGGGGAATTGTTTTTCCACTTCTGATGCTTCCTCAAATTGGTGGTAGAGTGGACTCATCATTTGATCTTTCTGGGTTTTAGAAAACTTATCTTCCTCCCTCCCTCCCTTCCTTCTTTTCCTCCTTCCCATTCAGTATTCAATAGCGGATTGTCTAATAACAGCCAATACTACTTTCTAAACACTTTCTCTTATTCAGATTCAAAAAATAATAGTGATTCTTGGCTTTCAGGTTTGCTTGAAATGGTACTTCTTGTGGGAAGTCTTCTCTTCGTCCCAAAGACTGCGCAGTATCTTTTGATTGTCCAGCATGGCACTTATCATTTTGCATTGTAGTTGCTCATGGTCACTGATGTCCAACTTGATGGTTTTATGTGAGTTTTAAAAAGATATCTCTTTTTCAAGACTCTTTACTTTCATCAGCAGGAAACCTCAACTGAACACACAGGCTTGGGATGAATATGATGTTGATGATGGTCTTGAACTTGTGCATGGTCCCTTGCCTTTGTCCTTATCTGTCTTCCACACTGGACATCAACTCTTGGGGCAGAGACCATGCCCATTTCACCGTTAGATCCTTGAGGGCTTAGCATAATGCCTAATATGTAGTTAGCATGCAAAACATACTTGTCGAATGAATCAATCTTCATAGAAAATATTGAAAAGCAAAAATAAAAAATAAAAAAAATTATGTGCCATCCTGTTATATAGAGATAACCCTTGCCAATATTTTATTTTTATTTCCTTTAGTCTTTTTTCTACTTATAAATATTTGTGCCATATTTGTGCCATTGGCATCTGAACATGTAACTTTTCCTCTCTTTTGAGTGAGAACAGCCAGCATTTACTGGCACTGTGCTAAGTGCTTGGGAAGATAAGCCCCACTTCTGGCCACTAAGCTCTTGAGACCTTACAGTCTAGGGCTACAGAGTTGGAGACAGGGCTAACAAGGCACAGCCGTCACGAGGCTCAATATTTGGAGATTTAGCCTGGCACCTTTAACAGGAGGAAGGGAGAGCAGCTGGTCCTAGCCCTGCCAGGAAGGGTGGGACAGACCTAGGGGATCTGATACCGGGTGGCTGCCCTTACTGACAACCTCTGCCATTTTCCACTTCGTAGGAGCAATTTTTTTCTTAAAATCCTTCGTGATGGGCCACATCATCCAAAGTTGAAATACTCTTACTGTTAGGAAATGTTTCTTCATTGAAAGCCCTCAAATTGATCTCCATTCTGCTAAAAAATAATCAAACCAAACAAAAACAAACAAGTAAGAGACAACCACCAAATTCCATTAAAATGGGCAAAATAACTTCATTTGTTGATTAAGCCTGACAAAACATTGTCCTTCATCAATTCATTACTCTACATAATATGGCTGTTTACTGGCTCTGATTAATTTATTATGCAGACACTTTGCTCTTGAATGACAATTATGACACTGCATTTTAAAACAATTTCATTTTTAGTGCAAATAAATAAGACACTCAGAGCGGTAGCAACAAAAGAAATTGATTACAGCAAAGTGTTTTACTACACGGTCTGAACACTGGACATAAGGCATAAGATTGTGTCCTCTATAAAAGAGCCAACCCCCAGGACGCTGAGAGGAAAATTTGGCGAAACACGTGCTAACCATACACTTGCAGAAACGACCCTATGGTGACTCTCAGCTGCGGCTCTCAGCTGTGGCACTCAGCTGCTTATGAGGTGAACAAATGCACGTGCATCTTCCACTTTCAAAGATTGTGGTCACTGAAGGAGGGCTACTAAATAACACTGTGTCGATCAGATGAATCTAATATTGCCTCTGTATAATTCTACGTATATTCTATCAAAGGCTCCCAAATATAACCGGATTAGCTCCTCCTCTTCTGACCGTCTTACCTCCAAATCTATCCCTCTTCTCTTCTTCCTCTCAGTAAAAGATACCACCTTGCACCCTGTTACTTAAACTTAAAACCTAGGTACCATCTTGTGATAGTTCATTTTATGTGCCAACTTAACTGGGCCATTGGATGCTCAGATATCTAGTTAGACATTATTTCTGGGTGTTTCTGGGAGAGATTAGCATTTGAATTGGTGGATGGATTAAAGCAGATGACCCTCCTCAGGGTGGGTAGGCATCGTCCAATCCATGGAGGGTCTGAATAGAACAAAAGATGGAGGAAGCTTGCATTTGCCATCTGCCTGATTTCCTGTAGCTGGAACATTGACCTTCTTCTGCTCTTGGCATCCCTGGTTCTCAGGCCTTTACACTCAGACTGGAATCTACACACCTCATTCTCAGGCCTTTGAACTACACCACTAACTTCCCTGGGCCTCCAGCTAAGAGATGCAGGTTGTGGGCTCTCAGCCTCCATAATTGTGTGAGCAATACCTTATAATAAACCTCTTCCTACATACCTGTGCATATCTATATGTATATATATATACTCATCTATACATACAGATCTATATCTATATCTATATATGTCCGTGTTTATATCTAGTCTAATGGTTCTGTTTCCCTGGAGAACTAAAGCAATCTTGATATTTCCCTTTCCCTAATCCTCCATATCCAATATATCAAGTCCATACAAAATGTATCTCATCTCTGTCCTGTTCATCTCCACCAGCAGGTTGAAGGCTGGGCTGAGGGAAGAGGGCACCAGGGTGTGACACCCCCTCTAAAGCTCAGTACTGGCCCCATGGGTCAAAACTGAAGACAGCTGCCATTGTCAAAAGCTCCCTGCACAATACCAAGGTTTTGTTCTGACTCCAGCAGGAGGCGATTTCTATGGGGATTCTGAAGAAGTAAAAGACTTTCTAATTCTCACTTTTGCCAGAAAGTAGCAGAATGAGAAGGTGAGACAAGGTCACAGTCATCCTGAGTGAAAATGACTGAGATGCGTGTGGGGGGAGATGCAGGTACTCCATCGCTTTCCTGCCCCTTATCTCTGTATTATCCCATCTGGGAGCACTTAGAGCCAGGCAGAACAATGTGAGGAAGTTTGCGCAGAGTGATATTTCTGCACTTTGCCAAATAATGGTAAACCCCAGGTGGCTGATCTAGCCTCTGCTCCGACCTGGAACTTTGTTGGGAAGCAGGCGAGGAAAGCTCCTCAGTGGTCCACGTGCCCTGCTGAGCGTGAGTCCTGATGTTCCCACGCCGCGTGTGCCTGAGGCTCGGGGCCAGGCTCAGGGCTGCTCGGGGCTGCTTGGGGGCCAGCTCAGGTAGGAGTGGTGTTGCTGCGGTGTTTTCGTTCAGCCAGCAATCCCATGGCTTCCGCAAAGGCCTTGTCTGGGCCCCTAGAGAATGCCTGGTCTCCGTGCTGGGTGTGAAAGGGTAATTTCCGAAAGGTCGGAAAAGCAGGACTCTAAAAACAACAACAAATAACTCATGCAAATACAAAGGGAATACATGTTGAAGATTTTATTCCACTCATTAATTCGAAAACCAATTATATGTTGAAACGTGTCCAAAGACTATTTCAGAAGCTAGGGATACATACATACATATCTCTATATAAAATCATATATAATTAAACATATAATTAATTATATATAATATGCATTAATTATATACATATATGCAATTCTATAATTATGTATAATACAATTATATATAATATAAAATTATATATAATATGAAATATAATATAATAATATATTGTGTTAATATAATTATATATTGTGTTAATATATAATAATATATTGTGTTAATATAATTATATATTGTGTTAATATATAATTATATTTAATGTGATTATATATTATATATAATCATATATTATATTATCTATAATTGTGCGCATATATGCAATTTAATAGATTGCTGGGTTAAAGTCCAACAGGAGCCATATGTAGCAATCTGTGGGGTATCTGCTCCCCAGACTTAAATTATCTGCATCTCTACCAGAAAAAATGCTACCAGCCAACCTCGGCCCTCACAGAGCTGTGAACTAGCCCAGGAGGCAGCAAGTCAAGGCCAGAAATGCACTGAGAGAGCACTTGGTAATCACTTCTATTTCTAGGATTCAGATAATTTTTCTGATACTAGATTTTGATGAAAGCTGTCTTCTCAGGGCATTTGGATGGCAGCTAAAAGGTGCCCCATCCCCAAAGTTTATCCTGATAGACGGTGGTGGCATCCCTGTCCCTTCTGTGAAGATTTCCAAATCTGTACAATGTGCAATGGTAATCGTTAACCTTTATTGATAAGCTTGCTCTATGCCAAACACTGTGAAGTGCTTTACATGGATAGCCCTAATTAACCCTCAAAACAAATCAGTTATTTTCATCTCTATTTTGTAGATGAGAAAACAGAGGCTTAGGGAATTCAGTAATTGGCTTAAGGTCACAGAGCCACCCAGGAAGTGCTGGATCCAGGATTTCAAGGCATGTGGTCAGACTCTTGAACCTCAGGAAGCTGTGCTAGACATTGAGTTTTAGAGAGGTTAGTTGTCCATTGGCCTGCTCAAAATCATCTAGGAAGGGTTAGCTTCCTACCAAGGCAAAGTCTTATCTTTGAGCTGAAAAATGAGGTGCTATTCATGCTTTCACCAAGTTACTGCAAGGAAACCGAGATTATGTAGAAGCACCTTATAAACTCTCCACCGGTGGGTAGGCCCGTGTTATTATTAGGGAGCTGGAAAGCCTCATGATCAGAGCCACCCTTTGGGCTCCTGGGAGCACAGATGTTTCCACGGGGAGGATAGAATGTGGGGCTTTGATGAGCCAGAGTCAAGGATGAGCTGTTTCTGACTTCTTCCAGGGCTGGAGCTGGGGCAGTGCAAAATTTAGAGGGGCGCCATGAAGCTCAGTCATGAAGATTTAAAAAAAAAAATGCAATGCCATGTTTCTTACAAAATCAAAATCAATGCAAAAAAAAAATCCATGATGGACAAAATATCAAAATGTAATGAAAGACAGAATCCATATTGCTGACTTTTCTCTGTTTTGCCTTGGGCTCCGAATCTGGCGCAGCTTGGCGCAGGCCACTAGCCCCTTTCCTGAAGGAATTCCCCAGGAGCCAGTATTGTGGCCTGTTTTCTCAGGCTTGTTCTAGAGTGTTTATTGCTCCTACGTATGCACATTGGATTTTCTGAATGTTAAACATAAGTAGTAGAGCAATTATAATGTTTCAAAAGACTGAAGGACCTTCTCGTTCATCTTGTGAGAGGCTTTCCTCGTCCTGACAATGGCTTGGCTCGGTGTGATGTGGACCGTGGGAGTTGGTCCTCTGGAGTCATCTCATTCTGCGTGGAGCTCCTGGCAGCCGATCCAAGCTTCTCGTGCCGTACGTCTGGCCCAGCGTGTCCCCACTGTCCAATCGAGACTTTCTGCCAGCCATCCTTTACAATCCTCACAATGCCCATCTTTTTTTTTAAAAAAAAAAAGAACTGTGGGGTAACATTTCTTGAGTGCTTTCTATATCAAGAGGTTTTCATTTATTGCCTTAATGACCTCATTGTTCATTTTTTAGCTTGTTTTTCATTAGTTACCTCATCCAATCCTTTCAGCTATCCCTAAGAGGTCAATATTACTGGCCTCAGTTCACAGATGAGAAAATCTGAGACTCAGAAACCTAAGTAAACTTGCTCAACGTTCTTACATGGTTGATCACGGTGACGTCTGTGTTGGAACCCAGGCTGCCTGGCTCCAGAGCTCACGTTCTTCACCACCTGCCCTTACTGCTTCGTTTCTGAGTGAAACCCCTTCCAAGGAGCCGCTTCTTCCACACTGACCTCAACGGCCACCTCCTCCATGCAGTCTTTTCTGGTTACTTCTGCTAGACATTTATGCGCCCCTTAACTAACTCAGTCCCAAGCACTTTGTCTAAACCTTTTTTATAACTCCTACCACACTTTTCCGTTTCCTATAGTTATTTCTGTGTATTTCTGAAAATAGAGCCCTTGACTCAGAACTTCTCTTTCCCCTACACAAGCACAATGCCTTGCTTATAGGAAGCCCTCCACACACTTCTGCTGAATGACGGGAATTTGCTGGGCGCCCTCCGGAGCCCAGCCTTCAGCCACTTTGTCTGTGCCTGGCTCAGTGTGGGTGCTGGGAAGCCTCCTGGTCAGCACACCCTGCTGACGGGCTGACCCAAGAGTCAAGGTGCCTCTTGAGGAGGATTTTCTGTTTTTTTTTTTTTTTTTTCTGCCTTTCTCATGTAAAATGCCTTGGGTTTTTTTTGTATTAAGTTTCTAAATACAGAAGCTAAGAATTTTTCCTTTCACAAGGTAGGAAATGCCTGATGGAAGGAAAGCAACATCCTGCCAAAACCTTATGAAAATTCTCAGCGAACTCCCCTCAGGACTCCCAGAAGTCTGTTGAAGCCCAAGGCCCCAGGTTGAAACTCTAACTACTCAAAGAGGTCTTTCTATGGGGTCTCCTGAGTTAAATTCCCTTGATGTGTTCCTGTGTGTGTTTTTTTAAATAAGGAAAGCAATTGTATCTCCGATGAAGACACAGCATCTTTTTCAACAGACCACCGGCAGAGCGATTACTTTCAATAACAACGATAACATATGAACGAGGCAGAGACAGGTGGGGAACGGAGCTATTGGGGCTGGTAACTGTGTTGCCACCTGACTGGCTGCTCCCTGTTTTCAGAAGTGCCCGCACCGCGGTGCCCGACTCTCTCCTCCCAGTCAAGACCCTCCTGACCCCCTCCCCTCCCTGCCGAAATGCGGACATCCTGTCTACTTCCACGGGCCGCTCTTGGAGCCTCTCTAATCTGCTAAAGTGATAATCGGGTTGCACGCCTTCCTCTCTACCCCAGATAACACTTTTCTATTTTATTTTTACTCAGACGCAGACGAGCAGGGAGGTTGTAGGAGCAGGTCCAACGCTATTAGATAGCATCGAAGTTCCTGCAGTTCGGCCTTCTTGCCATTGTTTTTGTTTTCAAAAAGCAAACAGCAAACCAACCAACCAACAAAACAGAAGCTGCTGTGCAAATTCAGGCCCAGCTGATGGTTCATTGTGGCTCCAAGGTTTCTTGGTTTTGTTTTTGTTTGTCTTTGGTTGGACTCCTACATAACAAGGGTTTCTCCAGCTCGTAGGTTAGACACCATGGTTTTTTCCGGGGCAATTTGCATACATAAGAAAAATGTGTTCAGATACTGTCCCCCCAGACAGATGCCCATGTCTTTCCATTTCCTTCTTTGCAGTAAGACCTTTCCTCACTGACAAGGCTATGGCAGAGGAGAGGTGACAAGGACAGCAGTCCTCACAATGGCCTGAGTCCTCACCCAGCTGCCCACTGCCCTCCTGCCCAAGGTCCCAGGGATGTGTGTGCAGGGACACATGTGGCGGAACCAGTCATTGGTCATCGGAGCTCCGGCCCCTGTCTTCTCTGGCTTCTTTCTGACCAGCCAGCTGGGGGGTGAGTCTGGAGCATTCTCTTTGCTCACTTTCCCAGAGCCACCCAGGCCTTGTCTCCCCCCACCCCTGCTTTGTCCTCTGAGATGCAGAATGGCCCCTGGCAAAGAGCATTATCTGATTGCCTCAGTTACTATGGAAACAGAGGCCATGCCCACCCCATGGGGGAGAGCTGCCTCTGCCTCGACCTCTTACCTACCTGAGCAGCCCTGTGAGCACTTGATCTGAGTGAGAATGCCTTCCCCTTTCATAGGCAGCTTTGACCTTCCCCTGGAGGTTGATAAAAAGAAAAAGAGGTGGACACTCCACAAGTCTCCTTTCCAGGCACCTGGCAGACATCACTAATGAACCGTGATTTGTCCACTGAGACTGGGGAGGGCTGCCCACAGGCACTAGCGATCTATTCAATCTATTGGAGTTTGCATAAATGAACACGTTTGCCATCCTTTGTCATTCACGCAGGAGGGTGGGGTGGCTCCTCACCTGCCTGTAGCCAACAAGATGTGAAAGCTGGGGAGGGAGGAATAAAGCTGTGTCATGAGCTTCAAGGCCAAAAGCTGTACTTGAGTCACCGGCTGGACCAGGGCTTCAGTGGACTTACCTGAATGTGGCATCTCCACTCATTTTCTCTGCTGGATAAGAAGCAAAAAAGCAAAAAGGCCACAGTCTGGCCTATGTTTTAAAGGTTTAGCTTCGGTGATGGTGGAGAACAGAGTGGGATGGGGGTGGCAGGAAAAGGAAGCAGGAAGAAGTGTTTGGAGGTTATCACTAAAGTCTAGGTGCTGGGGGGCACGGTGACTTGATGGGGGGGGCTGCTTGCACGGGGTAGCAGCAGGTGGGACTCACACTTCTGGGGTGTAGTTCCAGCTCAGCCACCAGTGTGTAGAATGGATTGTCTCCCCCGATGTCCAGGGATCGGGGCAAGAGTCTCTGCACACTTAAAAGGTTTAATTAAGCTCGCAAACTTTTAAATACAATTGCTTCATTCATTTTGCCTTGACAATGCACCTTCTAATGACAAAGTAAAAATTATGATTAGGGTATACTCCTGTCTCTCCACAGCAATGGACATGGCTGACCATCTCGTAGAGTCGGGGCTCTGTGCCTCCACTTGGCTGTGAACCACAGGGGAGCATGCGTGGCTGACCCTCCTGAGCAGACGCTGCCCACGGTGCCTTCTCCCCGCACCTGCTATCAGAATGGAGACTCCTCTCTTTCTCACAAACATGGTCCAGGACCTGGTCGTCATCTCCAGTCCAATTCAAATGGAGCTAAGGTAGTTTTCCCAGACTTTAGGAATGGCATATCTTTTTCTGGACAGTGGCTCTGGTCTCACTGTTTGCAAGAACCAGGTCCCGATCCCACTGAGTGAGTTCTACTCTTGAAAGATAGTTTCAGTGAGAAATAATTTCATACCATAAAAGTCATCTCTTTTGAAATGCACATTTTAGTGATTTTTAGTATATTCATGGAGCTGTGCATCCATCACCTCTCTCTGATTTTAGAGCATTTTTATCACACCCGAAAGAAACACGTACCCACTAGCATCCTCTCTCCCTCCTCTTGTAGCCCTAGGTACCCAGTAGCCTATTCTCCGTCTCTGTAGCTTTGCCCATGGCAGTCATTTCATGTAAATGGAATCATAATGTTCTCAAGGTTCATCTGCATTGTAGCATGTATCGGTACTTCATTCCTTTTTTATGGCTGAATACTATTCCATTGTACGATGAAATGTGATACTACATTTTCATCCACCAAGGGACATTTGAGTTTCTACTTTTTGGTTATCATGAATGATGCTGCTCCGATCATCTGTTACCAAGTGTTTGAGTGAACATGTGCCTTCATTCCTCTTGGGTGTTTCCCAGGATGGAATTGCCGGGTCATTTTGAGGAAGTGCCAAACTGTTTTCCAGAGCAGCTGTGCCATTTTCCACTCCCACCAGCAGCAAATGAGGGTTTCACTGTCTTCACGTCCGCCCCAACACTTGTCATCGTCTGTCTTTTTTGACTGTAGCCATCCTAGTGGTAGTAAAGCGATGTCTTCTGGTTTTGATTTGCGTGTCCATGATGCTGAACATCTTTTCATGTGTTTATTGGCCTTTGGTCTATCTTCTTTGGAGAAAGCTCTATTCCGGTCCTTTGCCCATTTTTAAATTGTTAAAGAGTGCTTCACATATTCCAGGTACTGGTTCCTTATCACAGTCTGCAAATACTTTCTTCCACTCTGAGGGTTATCTTTTCCCATTCTAAATTCAACTCAATTACTGACCTTCCTAGGTTTTGGGACATTGTCTAGGCTCCAGTACTTCCAACCCTTATCAAGTCACAGACCATGAGAGAAAGGAACAAACATTTATTAAGTACATTTTAGGAGTTATATATTTTAATTCCCACCACAGGCCAGGGTATATATTATTGGTTCTATTTCACAGTGATAACACTGAGGCTCAGAAACATTAAGGCATCTTGGCCAAAGTCTCCCAACTGGTAGGAACATAGAAAGATTAAAACTCATTGCCTTTTGATTCTAAATCCATGCTCCTTATTCTCTAGCTACCGGGTCCCCTCCTATCACAATGAGTTGACACCAGATCCATCACGATTATAAAAATAAAACACTGATATCAGAGAAACAATTAAAGACTCAGCCTGAAAGACCATTCACCTAACGTCACCTTTATTGAAAGGAGTGGGAATTGTGTGTATCTGGGAGGCTGGCCTGGGAATGAGAAATCTCAGGTTGAGGCACGTGAGTATTTTTGGTAAGCGATTGTGTTTGCTCTTCCTTTTTGAGGGTGTCAGGACACCCCCGCATGGCAACTATTATTATTCCGCTTGGCACTGCAGCCTGGGAGCTGGCAGAGTGGGGCCCAGTGGCATGCTGGGATATTCATTATCGGAGCAGAGAAAGGAGCTGGAAATCACCAGCTGGCCTGGATTTCCTAGTGAGATTGGGAGGGCAGATACTGCTGGGAGGGGAAAGGGCCCTGGGTCGTGCCCTGGGAGAATGATTGGCTGTGGAGGGCCAGGAGGGCCAGCTTTAAACAATCCTCTTTCTCTGGAACGTGACACTGGAAGTATTTAATAGAATTGGATCCCAAGGCTGAAACTATGTAGTTACATGGAAAGAAACTCTGCAGGCAATGAGGCCCTTTATCCCAGCCCACAAGTTGCTTTTTTTTTTTTTTTTTTTTTGCCCCCTCGAAAAATAACCAGATGATCTTTTATACGTATAAAATCAGCTACTCAAAATAGGCGTTCCTGAAAACTCTCAGTTTCTCCCAGTTGGAAATGACCAGTGCTGGAGATAAAGATTGCAGCAGCTGGCTGTCCTTCCTGTCCAGCAGGCCTCTCCCTGTTTCGAGTCATCTTTTGAACCTGGCACAGTCAGCAGAGATTAGCAGAGCAGATGTTGTGCATTTGGCTAGCGGGGTGGCTTTCGAGAGAGGATTAAAAAGCCTTCAAGTGGTCTCTAAAAGCATGCTGCATCTCCCCAGCCTGGTATCCTTACAGGGTTGTGTAGGGTGGGGGGCAGCAATGCTAAATTGCTACATTCTGATATAATTGAAGGAATAGGGTTAGCCAAGGCTTAGGAGCCCCTGTTCAAATAAGATACTCAAATCACTAATTCTTTCAACGGACAGTACTGGTCACACGGTCTAGCCCCGGTACTGTGTTAGGTGCTCTCAAGCACTGCAGATTTGCAGACATAGCCTGTATATTCATGGGGCTGACTGTATAGAGGGTAGAGGTGGCCATGGTGGGGTAAGTAGACCAACTATTACAGCTCAGTCAGAAGATGGTGTTGTACTCCCCAGGAAGGCAGATATAAATCGTATTGGGAGGATTAAGGGTGACATCTAGGAGAAACTGACTTTTTCATTTGAAGAGCCACCCTTAATGCATTTTCTAAACTTCATACTGTTTGTTTCTCTGGGGAAGAAAAAGTCTGGGAATCATTATACTTCTACATGTCTTGCTGAGTGTTCCATGAATGCAAGTCCCTGACTTCTCTTTACCTGGGCCAAATCTCAGGGCTGCGTTTGCAGTGAGCACCCTTGAGGGATGAAATAATATCTTCCTTTAGGACAAATTGCAGGCAGGCTTGCTGCTTGCTATAAAAGTGGTAGCTTCCCCCAAACTCAGTGTTGCTCAGCTGTGACACAGCCTCACTCTATGTGAAGCATCCATCTGGGCCTTATTGCATTGCCACGTGGGACTTAGGGGCCAGAGGACATGATGCAAATGTGCTGCTGCCCATGCCGTTGCTGTGCTGTGACTACGAACATCTTTAGTCTCGGACCCAGGAGTCTTGTGTCTTTTACCAGCGCCCATGAGGCAGGGCCATGCTAACTTATTAGCTTGTAGAATCCTGGCCCAGCAGTGCCCCTTTCACCATGTGCTGAAATGCTCCTTCTGTGCTATACTTTGTTAAAAAGGAAGAGGAGGGCCCCAGGGCAAGGGTGCTCGATCCCCCAAAGTGTCACCGACACATAACAATATAGTTCTACCCGAGTTGCACCATCACAGTTCTTGGAAAGATGATCAGAATTCAAATAACATGGATTATTCTAGGGCAGAAGGTTCCAAAGTTTTTTACTTTGATAGTTGAAACATTTTTTTCCTAAATAATTTATAAGAACGCAAAAAATAAATGAAGAATGCAGGAAACTATGATTTTAAGGATTAATGTTGATTTTGAAAGCTACTGACCTCTCCTAATTTAGATGCATTTCAGTAAAGAACATTCATAGTTTTATTTTGGTGTGAATTGACGGGTAAGGCAGCCGAGGTATCCTTGTGCTAGTTTAAACACAAGCTGTTTAGAGGTGGAGGGCTCTGGCCAAGGGAGGCAGCTCATTCTCCACCAGCAGGCTTCATGGGGAAGCACTAACTTTTATGGATTTGCCATAATCTGCTATCTGGCCTTCAGCCTTGTGGATTCAGGGCTCTGACTGATCAGCATAGCATGGGTGATTTTTGAGGGCTGACTCACATTAGCTGTGCTTAAAATGCTGATGTACAAACCAGCATCACCTTTTTAGAGAAAGGTGCCCTTGTGCTTGGCCAACATAGCCCTACACCAAGGACTTGGTGAGAATTTACAGGGGCACCCTCCCATCCATTGAACACCTCCCACAGGGCACTGCCTACACGATGCTATGCGGCGGGCACAGAGCATGCAACTCTGGTTAATGCCGGCATCCCCAGCTGGATGCTCAGCTTGTGATGGATATACCGCATTCTACACATTCTTTTACCTGGAGGGACCAGGCCTTGCCTTCTTCCATGAAAGAAAGAAAGAAGGAAAGAAAGAAAGAAAGAAAGAAAGAAAGAAAGAAGGAAGGAAGGATGGAAGGAAGGAAGGAAGGAAGGAAAGAAAGAAAGAAAGAAAGAAAGAAAGAAGAAAAAAGAAAGGGAGAAAGAAAAGATGCGAGGAGAAAAACATCAAATAGTAAACTAAAAGGATAGAGCTTTTCTGATTTAGAAAACCCTTTTACATATTAGTGCATTAGATCCTGTGTATGCGTGCATGTGATCCTAACAGTTCTGTAAAGTATATCAGACAGGTTTTACTTAGTTTATTTACGGCTGGCAAACTGAGACTCAGAGCGGTGGCTTGCACAGCTCATGGACCTTCGAGCTGGATTTCTCCTTTCTGTTTGTGATGTATACATAGTTTGGCTTTCCGAGGAGGGTGCCACTTCTCATTAAAGGCTGACTGAGGGAGCTGTCCCAGGGAGGAGGCGGCCCTTCCATGTGGTTGCTGGATTTGCTCAGCTCTGAATGGCTTCCCCTATGTAAGAAACTGTGTTAACTTTACTAGCGCTTGTTCCTGGCTCCACTACATAGCAGTGGTTTCGGCAATGTGTTGGAGAAATGTGCTAATTGCAGGCTCTAATTTTCTTCCTTAAAATAAATACTTGGCATTTTAGTACGTGGAAAGAGGAATGACATAGCAGAGCTGGGGGACTCACAGAGCTTGGTGACCCTGAGGGAGTGGCTGGGGGCATGGGAACAGACTGGGCGAGCGCAGAGAAATAGAAGTTTGCATGAGGTCCTGGGGCCTGGGGTCCACTTGGTGGGAGGGGTATGTACGTAGGTGTGTGCCAGTGAGAGGGGGAGAGGCAGAGGGAGAGTGGAATAAAGTTGCGGGGGTACCCCATTAATGCTCCCCATTACACGAGAAGAGAACGTGCTAGTTCATACGACTCATGGATAGTTGGCAATTGTAAGTGGGTGAGGTGTGAGATCATGAGTCGCACAGGTTGCAGAGTTATTCTGTCACTCAAGAACTTTTTGAGCACCTGTTATGTCCCAGACACTGTGTCCTATGTGGGGCAGACAAGGCAGATATGGCCTCTGACCCCATGGAGCAGACACTGGAGTCCCAGAATATTAGTGCTGAATGGAACCTTAAAGACAATCTCTTCAACCCTTTATTTCACAGCCACAGAAACTGGGGCACAGTGAGGGGCATGAACTTGACCACTATTACTCAGCTCTTCAGTGGCAGAGCCCAGAATGGAATCCACGTTTCTTGATCCCAGGCCTAGACTTCTGCTCAAATATTCTTTACTGCCATTAAAAAGACAACATCTGTAAGGGTCAGAAGCTATAGCTATATGGAGGTGTGTTAGATCCATAATTATCGTATGCATGTGCAACTTTTGTATCAGTTAGGACAATGCTAGTGATTATAGGAAATAAATGACCGAATCTCCATGGCTTAAACAATAGAAGTTGATTTCTTTCTTAGGTTAAGTCTTTTCAGCAGCTGAAATTCACAGTCTGATTCTGTCATCTTTAAGCCTTCTTTAGGTTTCTTAAGGTCATCTGGAAAGACCTAGGTTTTTCTAGAGGGAGGTTTTTATGGGCCTAGACCTGGAAGTGCTCCTAATCCATTGGCTAAAATCAGTCACATGGCAGCACCTCACTGTAAGGACCTCACCCTCTGTCGTGCACCCAGAAAGAGGAGGAGCCAGGCTTGGCGAGTAGTTGGCCAATCCCTGTCATGCACATGACCTATGAATTTCCTTGTAGAATAGGAAAGAGAGTTATAATGTATTTGTTACAAAAAGGGGCTACTGATGCAATAGAGCTGAGAGTTATCTGGTCCGTGAGAGTCCTCAGGAGGAGGTGTTCAGTAGATATTAACATTTTTTCCTTGTCCGTGGTTTTCCAGTCCATTCTTAATAAGACTTCCCTTTGACCTGATGGAAGTCACATCGGCCTGATTGGAAGGACACACACGTGGCTCCGAGGAAGAGGGAGAGAAGTCTGCAGACAGTTTCAGCAAAGGCCCTCTCGCCGGGGGTGTGTGAGGTCCTGTACTGGCACTATTGAGCCCGGCACCCTTGACGACCTCGTTCCTTAGTTGGTGAGATACGAGCCTTCCTGAGCCCTTGTGTTTGGGTAGTGCCTCCTGGCTTACAAAGAGCTTTCTAGAATATTATTTCACTTAAGCATCATGTGAAGCCTCTGAGAGGAAGGGCGAGGCGGGGGAAGGAAGAAACTAATGGGAACTAAGGGAGTTCAGAGAGAGGGGATATTGTTTCTAGCTGAGAGGCCTCTCTGAGGAGCTGGCATCTGAGATGGGCATTGAAGACAGCACGGCAGGGAGAGGACGGCAGTCCAGGCGGAGGCCACATCGTGCGTGGGCAGGGGCACAGGAGTGGGAAAACACTGCAGTGTTTTTGCGATGGAGAGCGAAGGTCAGCTTGGCTGGAGCGAGGACTGCCTGCCGGAAGCCAGGCTGGGAAGATCAAGTGGGCCCAGAATGCTGCATCATTTATCCTTATCCTCACCGCCCTCTCCAAAACACACTGGAACGTCACCTGCTAGGTACCAGGCACTTCCCTAGGTGTGGGAGACACAAAAATATATATCGCACACAATTGTCACACACAATTGCTGCCCTTATGGAGCTTACAGGCCCCCTGAGGAGAAATACCACACACACACACACACACACACACACACACACACACACACACAGAGTGACATTCAATGAAATGCACAGGAGCTACTTGTGAACTTGGTGTTTCCATTTAATGTGCACATGCTTTCCTGCTCAAATCTGAACAGAAGCCTCCAGAAGTCCCCCTCTCTCATGTACCTGGAGTTCACTTTTGAAAAGCCCTATAACTTGTTAGTCTTTTGGGAGGCAGTATAGACAAATGGTTAAGACCACAGTCTCAGAGTCTGAAGGCCTGGGTTCAAATCAGCTTTCCCCATTGATGACATTTGACTTCCAATGAGGTCTTTGTTTCTCCAGCCTTGGTTACTTGTCTACAACATAGGGATGCAAATGCTACCTGGTTGCTTGGGTTGTCACAAGCATCACGTGAGACAACGAGGGGAAATACTTAGTGCACTGCATGGCACACATAGACACTCAATAAATGCTAACGAATCCAAAGGAGGCTGTTGGTTGTGGCTCCTGCAGCTTGTGGAGCGACAGTGGAATCTCTGAACAGGGGGATCACAAAGGGACACGGCCTTCCAGGAGCCCCAGTCGGGAAGCAAAGCTGGGCTGGTGGGCCTGGTCACTGAGGGCCTTTGGTGGCATTTCTCGGCTTGAAGGAGTAGAGATTTCTTAATAAGTCAGGTGTTTCGTGTAGACACACCGCACACTCTCCATCTCCCCCTCTTCACCAGTACCTGAAATATGGGGAGGATGTTTTAAATGTATCATCACTAACTTGTACGTCCCGCTCTGGAGCAGTGGCGTCCAGCCACCAAACCAAGGCAAGTAAGTGTCGGGGGAATGCTGGGGTAGCTGTGCCAGAAACCCTGCTTTGTGGCACCAAATGGTGCAGTCCTGTGAAACACGCGACTCCTTGAGGGCTTCCTTCAATTATACCGCCCGCGTGAGTTTGCACATCCTCGCACACAATTGTTCTTCCTCTCTTAGGAGTTTGGGATATTTCAGGCCTTACGGGTCAGCTCTGTTTATTAGATAGCCTTTGTTTTCTCCTTCTAAGATAGGAAGCTCATTAGAGACAAGCATAAACAATCACCCTTGAATCCAGAGTTGAAAAACGTCCCCTGAGAGCTGGGGGTATGTCTTAAGCAGATCATGTTCAGAGACACAGCCCAACTCCGAGTAGCTAAGCTGCCAAGTCAGGTCCTAGGCGATGTCAGGCTGATGATGAAACAGCTGCCTGTTTTCCAAGGATTTTTGAGTTCCTGAGATGAATGCCTTCCCTCTGTGATCCCACCTCATGGAAGAGGAAAAGCTGGGCGAAATGGCATATTGTGATTGGTCACGATGGCCCTGGGGTCATATGCCGCGGGCTCGCATACTGGCTCAGCCATGCATGTGGTGGCCCTGGGCAAGCTACTTAACCCCGGGTTCCCCGTCATTAAGATAGGGCTAGGGAAAACACCCGCTTCCTAGGATTGTCGTGAGGCTTTAGTGAATTAATGCTCACAGTTGGTAATGGTTATTATTTACAGTAGCTTTCATTCATCCATTCACTTGACTGACACTGATGGAGCACTTTCCACGTACTGGCTGCTGTGCAAGGTGTAAGAGATGCACAAGTGAGGCCCTGTCCTTGCCCTTGAGGAGGGGAATCAGGGAGGAAGACCATCATGCACAGGTGACTGTAAAACATGAAAAGTGTGTGCGACAGGCTTCGGGAGCACAGTGGAGGACACTTAACTGAGGTGATGGTGGTTGTGGTGGTGCTAGTGGCGGTGATGATGGAGATGCCGGTGATGGCAGTGGAGGTGGTGACAGCGGTAATGATGGTGAGGATGGCCCTGGTGCAGAGCCCTGGACAAGCTGGGAGAAGCAGCGTGCATCTCGGTGTGCTCTCTCCTGACCGTGCTCTCAAAGTCGGGTGCAGCCCTGCGTGGAGGCCGGAAAGGCGGATTTAAAAGTGGCACGATTTGCCAAGACAGTTGTTTTCCTCACCAGCTTCCTGACTGTTTATTAGGACCTCTTCTTGAGACGTTTTGAAGTAGCCCTATCAGGGGAAGGCAGAGAAAGAGGGAAGGGATATTTGATAGGTGCTGGGTCTTTTTCTTGAGTTACAAGGTTGGAGCTTCATCACTGTTATCACCAGAGAGGCTGAGTGACTTCATCGTCACAGTTATGAGTGTTAGGGGGCAGAATCAGAGCTCAAACCCCAGTTGCCTCCCTCTCCCCCTGCCATCCCTCCCTTTCCCTATCTGCCCCAATGTTGCCCCTTTCCATACTTCATGGCTAATGCCTTACTTTCTTATCAAGAACACTGCAGTCATCCGCTAACACCTTAGTTATCAGCCGACACCTTAGCTATCTGAGGATTCACGGGAAGAGTGCTGTGAGCGCAGCCAGGAGGTAGGCAGATTTCCCGGACGTGGAAGTGGGTGGGCACAGAAGAGAAACTGCCCCCACCCCCTCATGGGCTGCCTCCTGCTGGGTCTTTTCCAGTTCAACCTCAAAGCTGTCCTGTGTGCAAAGAAATCTTTGCGCTGAGCTGGAGCCTGAAAGTAGAAAGCAGAAGGCCCAGAGCAGGGGCCACCCACCCGGTACAGACACACTGGTGTGGCGGGCGGAGACACCAACAGCGCTGTCCCTTCCGCAGCTCCCTCCTCCCCAGCAAGGCTGCTCGGAGGGTAGGGAGCACTTTGCATGGCCATTTCCCAGCAGTGTCTGGTGTATCCTGGGTGTGTGTCCCAGTCCCCAATGAAGATTACAGTAGGCTTTCCTTACCTGTGGTTTTGCTTTCTGTGGTTTCTGTTACTTGTGGTCAGCTGAGGTCAGAAAATATTACGTGAAAATTCCAGAAATAAATAATCCGTAAGTTTTAAGTTGCATGCCATTCTGAGTAAAGTGATGAATGAAATCTTGCACCGTCCTGCTCTGTCCCAACCAAATGTGAGTCAGCCCTTTGTCCACTATCCATGCTGTGCACACTCCCCACCCCTGAGTCACGCAGCAGCCACATCAGTTGTCAGGTCACCTGTCCGCGTCACAATGCTTGTGTTTGCGTTACCCTTCTTTTACTCAATGATGTCCCCAAAGCTGTTAACGAGAAGTTTTATTACAGTACATTGTTATAATTGTTCCATTTTATTAGTAGTTATTATTGTCAATCTCTTAATGTGCCTGATTTATAAATTAAGCTTTATCATAGGTATGTATGTATGTATGTACAGGGAAGAACAGTTGTTCAGTAGTATCCACTGTTACAGGCATCCGCTGGGGTGGGGGGCTGATGCCCTGCTCTGCCCCGCCCCTTTTCGGCCCGCCAGCTCAGCCTGCAGGTTTGGGACTTGCCGGGCTTCGTAACCACAGGAGCCAATTCTGTGCAACCCATCTCTCTGTCTCTCTTTCTATATCCCATCGGACATGTTTCTCTGGAGAACCCTGATTAATACAGTTGTGTTTGAATGGCTTTTTAACATTTTTATAGTTGAGTCTATCTTTATGATTTGTATCTCGTTTAGGAAGTCCTTCCCTACTTTTGCTCATGAAGATAATCCTCTATATTTTCTTGTATAAATTTCAAGGGCTGATTTTTCTCTATGATGTGAAGCAGGGATAAAATGTTTTCATGTGGAGAACCAACGATCCTGGCACAATTTATCGGGCGGTCCATCCTTTCCCCACTGATCAACAATGCCACTTCTGTTCCCAATAAACATGGGCGTCTCTCTCCAAGTTCTCTTCTGTCCCATTGTTCAATTTGTCTATCCCTGTGCTGATAGCTATGTGAGTCTTAACATCAGGTAGCTAAATAGATATTGAAATTAGATAAGAAAAGTTTTCTACTGTATCTTTTAGTTTATTCTTGGGCCTTTTCCGTGTAAATTTTTGAATTAAGGATATCAAAATTTGCAAAACTCTTTGTGGAATTTTGATTAGAGTTAAATACAAGCAATAGGTAACTTGGAACAAATTGACATGCAGAAAATCTTGAGTCTTATACTCCGTTAATATGTTTATATCTCTCTATATTTTAATAAGGTCAAATATTTTACGATAAACTTCACAATTTTGTAAGATTTATCATGGATAGTTTTTCTTGCTGTTGTATAGATATATGGCCTATTTGTATATATATACATACAAATATATATCCAAATATATCCAAATACATGTATATGCTATGTATGTATATTTTTTCTTTTTTGATGTAGTAAAATGTATCCGATGCACTCATCACTTAGCTTCAGCAATTATGAAGACACAGACTTGCGTCATCTCTAACCTCACCTACTCCTCCCTCCTCAGGATTATTATTCTTTAAAAATTATATTTATTTTTAGAGAGAGGGGAAGGGAGAGAGAGAGGGAAGGAGAGAAACATTGGCCTGCAAACCAGGCATGCGCCCTGACCAGGAGCGGAACCCGTGACCTTTTGGTTCGCAGGCTGGTGCTCAATCCACTGAGCCACACCAGCCAGGGCCCTCCTCGGGATTATTTTAAAGAAAATACCCCAATTATATTATTTCACTTATAAATGTAAATTATGTGTTTAAATTTACATATTTAAACTGTTTGTTACTAGTGTGTAGGAATTCAAATGGTTTTTGATAATTGAGATAAGATCTAGTGACCTTGCAAATCTCCCTTATTATTAATAAGGTGTTTGTAGGTTCGGCTGGGTGTTCTGTGTAGGCAGTCCGTTCAGCTGCTGGTACGGTTTTGTTTCTTTTCAATACTTGTGCCTTTCATTTGTTTTTCCTGTCTTGCTAATCCATGTCCTCCAGGTTAGCATGGAAAACCAGTGGTGACATCTTTGTCTTTTTCCTGATTTTAGTAGGAATGATTCTATAAGTTCACACTAAGAATGATGCTTATTGTAGATTTACTAGGTACCCTGTACGGGGCTAGGAAAGCTTGTTCCCTTGTTGCCAAGAGTTTTTATTTTTAAATTATGAATAATTGGATTTTATCTAGGACCTTTTCTGTTTGTGCTGTCGGACACTTCTTGCTGTGCCCCTCAGAGTCCCTTGGCCTTGACTGCCTCTTGCTCCAGCTGCTGCCGCAGGGGCCAGCCCCCCACGAGGGCACCCCACATCACCAACCTGCGGGTCCCACTACCTGCCCCTTCCCTCCTCTGCTGCTGCCACCGTGGGAACCAGAGTGGGAACCACTGGCACTCACCAAAACCCATTCATTGTGATAAAGGGTTCCCCCCTCTCCTGTCTGGAGAGTACTTAGGTACAATTCACATGACAGTCCAGGAACTAAGGCACCCAGGCAGTGGCCAGTCTGGTAAATTCACCTCTGTACTGGCTTGCCTGCCTCCCTCCCTCCCTCCCTCCCTCCCTCCCTCCCTCCTTCCTTCCTTCCCTCCCTCCCTCCCTCCCTCCCGACTCTCCTTTCTTCTTGGCCCTCCCTCCTGGCCCCCAAGTGTCACTCACTGCTCAGGAAGGTACTCACAATTTAGTCTTTGTTTCTACGGAACTAAGGTTAAGGATATAATTTTTCTCCTTTAGTCTAATTAATGTGTTGAATTACATTTATGAGGTTTATGATGTTAAATTACCCTTGCATTTCTTTGGATAGAACAGCCTGGTCATAAAATGTTACATTAAAAAAATACGTTGCTAGAGTTAGTTTGCTACCATTTGGTTTGAAAATTTCACATCTGTGTTCGTGAATAAGACTGAAGTATAATTTTTTTTTCTTTTAAAAACTCTGCTTGTCTGGTTTTGATATCAGTGTTATATTAGCTTCATAAAATGAATTGTGGAGTGTTCTCTCCTCTTCTGTTCCTTGGAGAAACTATTTGAAACGATATTCTGTTCCTTGAAAGTGTTTAAAATGCACCTGCAAGATTGTGCGGCCCTCATGTTTGTTTTCAGAGCGATTCATATCGCCAGTGAAATTTCCTTTATGGCTGTAAGATTATACAGGGTTTCCGTCTCTGTAAGTCAGTTTTGGTTACTTACCGTTTTCCTAGGGATTTATACATTTTTAATCTTCATTTGCAAATTCATTAACATGAAACTTCAACTTAATTTAAAGTTATATTTGTTAGCAGCATTTATTTGTGTTCATTTTCAGCCTCTGTAGTAATGTTGCATGCCCCTTCACCCCTCGGATTGCTTACCCGTGCGCTCTATCTTTTTCTTTTTGACCAGTCTCACCGCTGGTTCATCAGTGTCGTCAGACTTTTCAAAGAACACACACTGAGTGTTGTTGGTCCTTTTAGTTACGGTTTTGTTTTACACCACGTGGGTGTTACTCTTCTCTGCTCTTCGGCGCCTTTTCAATTCCCTTGAAGTGTTGCTTCTGGACCCTGTAAGTTTCGGTTTGTAGCATCATCGTTATGATGGCGTTCTATGTATTTTTAAATTTCCATTTTGCTTTCTCTTTTCCCCATGAGTAATTTATAAATTTATTGTAAATCCCCAGTATGTTTTAAAGATTATCTCTCCATCACTGATGCCTACCTTAATGGCATTGTACTTAGAGAGTATCTTCTACATGGCCTCCTGTGAAATTTGTTCAGACTTATTCTTTAACATAGGGCATGGTAATTTAAAAATAGATGTTCTGTGTGTTTTTGAGGTACACACTTTGTAATTACTGGAAGCAGGTTTCTAAATATGTGCTTAAATCAAGCTTGTTAATAAATTATTCAGATCTGCATTTATTTTTTTTTTTACTTTTTTATTTGCTTGATCAATCAGTCATTGTACTGGTGGATTTGTCAGTTTCTCCCTGTAGTTCTATCAATTTTTGATCTATATAATATGATCATTATTATGATCTATTAATCTATATAATATGAGGTTATTTTATTAAATGTATGCAAGTTTAGTATCGTTCTGTCACAGTGGTTAATCAAACTTTGTAGCAGCCTGCCATTCCCTATCTTTGTACTTAATGCATTAGATTAAAATTGCCTAATCATGTGTCTATGTCTCCCACAGACTGTAAGTGCTTAGAGTTCAGGCAACAAATCTGTCTCGTTCATTCAGCACAGGGTTCAATGAACAATTCTCAAATGAATGGATGCACGAACAAATTGAACTCAACCCCTCTTTTATGTCAAATGATTAATACTGAGTTGTATGTACCAGGATCTCTTGTTTTAGGCCACGTTCTAAATATGTGTCAGAAAGCCAGGTTGGCAATGCACCAGAAGCTAGATCTCAAATATCCCTATCTTGGTTTAGCCATCCTCCTCCTCATTCTACAAAGGGGTACTCTGCTGAGGAATCCTGCTGCTTACAGAATTTTGATGGTGACTGTTTCCACTTGGGTGATAACCGTTCTTCTTACCCTTTTTGCATTTGGAGACTTCTACTTGCGGAAAACACGGAGTCAGCAGGCTCTTTCCTGCCCTCGAGCTAAGGTCAGAGTGCCGATGAAGAAAGAGGAAGAGTGACCCTGTCAATGGCCATCGGCAGGTCCCTTTCCCATCCGTGTCTGGAGGACCTGAGATTAGGTGGGAAGCTCCTAGAGCCTTGCTATAAAAGAATCCAAAAGACTTTGGTCTTAAAAGAATAAAGCCTTAAAGCTGTTTCTGTTGCCCAGAGAATTGACTCAGTGAGGGCTCCTCTCTCAGGTCCAATTGTAGATTTAAGGAAGTGGGCAACTGTTTTAAATCAATCAAATAAAACTTTTATTGAGCAGCTACTCTGTATCAGGCCTGAAGCTAAGCATGATGGTTGCCAAGAGGCATAAGACTTTTTAAGCAACTAAGGAAAAAAATTTTATTTGTGTGGCGTAACTCATCTATTGTTTTTATCTCTTTTGTTCTTGCTGACAGTCCTGGGAGTTAGTTTTTATTGTCTCCATTTTGCAGATTAGCAATCTGAGGCTTGGACAGGACTCTTACACAATGAGGGTTGACTCTAACCTCATCATTAAATAATTAAAATATCTAACATTTGCTAAGGTCCTACTACGTTGCAAGTATTATTCTATAGCCTTTAATTTCAAAAACAAGTGACTGTGAGTCCCACTTAATCCCTATTTTGCAGATAAAAAATTGATGCATAGAGAAATTAAGAAAATTGTACAAGGCTAACAGGTACCAGAGACGGGATTTGAACACACAGAGTCAGGCCCTGGTACTTCTACTTGACCCTCCACATAAGCCAACGTGATGTGATACAATAACCGTGGACACGGAAACCTGAGACTCCATTTTGAGTCCCAAATCAGCCTCTGATCTCTGGCTACTCAACGTGTGGGGGCCAGGAACCAGAAGACGTAATTAACATCACCCAGGAGCTGTTAGAAATGCAGAATGTAGACTCGACTCCAGACCTCCGGGAGCAGGATCTTCATTTTACATAAATCTCCAGATGATTTGCTTGCTCATCGCCTGACATTGAAACATAGTCTTTAACACTTTGGCCCCCCCAAAAGATCCCACAGGATCTCCTTTGGCCTCAGTTTCCCCAACTGTAGAATGAAGACTGCATCTGTGCCTGCCTCTTCTCAGTGCCGCTGGGCAGATCAAAAGGCGGGAGGTATGTGGGAAGGCGTTGTAAATTGCACAGTGTTCTACAAAGGTCAAAGCCAAACAGTGAACCAGAGCATTAAAGCTTTAGAGAAAATTCGACAAACAGATAATGCCTTTTATCTCCAGGGCCTGGCTGGGCAGGAACTCCAGTGCTGTGTGTTATGCAAAATAACCAGACAGAAGAAATGCCCCTTACAAGCTGTTCCTGGAAATTTCTTGCTTTATCAAGGAATTTGGTGTCTCCAGTTCACTGCCTAGTGAAAATAGCTGGCCCTTAATCAGGCCCAGATGTTGACACACTCACTCACCTTCCCCATTGCATGGATGCGTTTCATACTGAATTTCACCTAAGGAATTTTAGACTTTAAAGATAATAATCAAAAACACTGCTAGCTTCCCTTTGGGATTCTTGATGATTTGGGAGATCAAAGCCGTCCCAACACCGCAATGAATGTAGACAGAAAGTTCGGTTTCTCTTCCTACTCATGTAAAGATGAATGCAGTGTAACAATGGCCATCTTAGCACGTTTGCCCCCAGGTCTGCTCCGAGCTCGTTCTATTTTCACATATTTTTATAATCCCAGCCCCGCCACTGCCCTCCTTCCCTGCATGCTGTCGGTAAACGTGGTCGGTGTGCTAACAGCATTAGCTTCTGTTTCAAATACAATTAAATGGATGCCCTTGCTAGTTAATTCTTGGCATACCTCACAAATACTTTCTTCACGTCTGGGAAAAGTCTGAGATGTTTAAATTCCAAACAATGAATGATTCCCAGGGGCATCTCACATGGAGTTTTGTGGAATGGAAACCTGGCCCAAAGGAAAGGCACCCTCCATGGTGGCCCCTCGTTCTATCTGGAGGCGGCCCGATTTGCCTTTCTGTGAGGGGCTGAGAAATAACATAACTCTTGACTTGCGAGAGAGCCGCGCGCTCTTGCAGACACACATCTACAGACCAGGCTGTTTTCATTACGCACTCGCTGGAATGCGCGGGCTCTGCGGCGGGTCCCCGGGGACTGCACTGACCCCAATGCAGGAATGGCAGCAATTTGACGGCTGGAGCCCGCCCCCTCCACCCCCCCCGCCCCCCCCCCCCCTCCCGCCCACTGCCGTCTTCAACATGCACTGAGCTTTCCTCCCTGTCTCTAAAGAAACTATGGAGGGAAATGGTCTCAAAGTGGCTTTAAAGGGCCGGACAACGAAGACCTCACCTCACTCAGGCTTTTCTTCCCCAGGCAAGGCTGTGTCGAGGGCATGGCCCTTTGCCTTGAGAGAGAGGCATGAGAGTGGGGAACTGACCTGCTAAGTGAGCCTGGCTTTCATCCTGGCTGTGGCACGTCTTCGCACCCCAAGGCTGGACGGTGACTCAATTTTTCGGAGACTCTGGTTTCTCATTGTAGGAATGCGCGGCCACGTTTTAATGGGTTCTTAGGCAGGCTGCGCGGGCCCCTGGCTCAGGCTACGGATCGTTTTTTGGATTTCTCTAAAAAAGAGGTTGTTTTCTTCTATGCAGGAAGTGACTGCTGTCAAGCTTTATCTTGTTTTTAAAATATTCAAGATGAAAAAAAAATAAAGAGTTGGTCTGTTTAAGGAGCAGTTTAGATCATGCTGAGAGCCCGGGTCTACAGCAGATGCTGCTCTCAGTGGGAGTTTCAGACCCGCTGAATTCATTTCAACAAATACGTGTTGACCTCCTGCTCCAGGGCGGGTGCTGAGCTGGGTGCTTCGTCCACACCATCGAAGGAGGCAGGGCTGGGCCCTACGGTCAGTCCAGAGGCTGAAGGTTAGTCAGGGGAAACAAACAAGCAAACTGATTATTAGAAAATAGTTCGATAAATGTCACCACGGGGGAAGCATGGATGCTAGGGACACCTGCTAAGACCTGAAAGGTAGGAGAAGAGCTCCCGGATGCAGTGGCATTTAAGATGTGATCGTGTTGATAAATGAGACAGGCTTGGGGACACATGTTCCAAAACCTGGATGTGAGACCATGCGGGACTTACTGTGGGAGGTGAGAAAAGTGCTGGGAGGAGGAGCAGGGCTTGAAGGAGAGGAGACTGTGGCAGTGGAGGAGGAGGAGGAGGGGGAGGAGGAGGGGGAGAGGGCAGGCCCAGTCACAGAGAGCTGTATAAACCAGTTTAGGGAGTTTGGATAAACTTAAGGGCAATAGGGAGCCATCGAAGGGTATAATGTAACAGGGTAACCTGATCAGGTTTGTATTCTAAGTAGATGGTACCTCCTGTGAGCTCAGCTGGTAAGCACATTCTTCTGTGAGCCCCTGAGGATTCCCTGCCCCCCACCCCCACCCTGCCCCGTGCTCTGAATCCCTGCTCTCATCTCGCTGGTGGCAGCTGCCTCTTTCCTCATCAGTATGCCTCCTAAGGGCAGGGACGGGTTCTGTAAACTGCCTGGAGGTAGTACCGGAGAGCAAGGAGGCACAGTCTCCTGGATAGGACTTGGCTCCCGCTCTGCAGTCAGCAAAGCCTCTCAGAGAAGCAGCGGCCCCTCCTTCTGATAAGCTAAATAGAATTAAAGGCTTTTGATGATGAAAGTGCAAGAAGCGCTGTGCCAAGTTCTGAAATGCTGAGCAAAGCCAGCAGAATCACAGAAAGTAGAATTGTGTAGCAGCAGGAGGGGCCGTTGCAATTCTCACCCAGGTTATTCATGTCCTGTGCTTCCCCATCAGGCACCTCCTGATCTCACTGCGGGGCCACCTAATCATTCCTCCAGGCCTCCTCTTGCACCTCCATGCCTTTGCTCTTTCTGTCTTTGCTCCCGGGAACATCACCTTGCCCAATATGGTACTTGTATTTTGAGACTCGGTTCAAACGCCTGTTGATTCATTCATGTTCCATGTCCGATGAGCTGTCATCATCTCCCGCAGGGCCTCTGCCTGCCTCACCTGTGCTTTTCTCAGTGCCCTGTGACCCAGTCCCTCTGCTCTGTAACGGCAGCGGGGAAGGTTATAGGCAGAGCCCTGTGGGCTTGTTCTAACTGTCTTTTTAAAGCAGAAGCGCCTAGCCAGCTTATATATGCAAAAGTTGGGGTGCTTAGGGTTTCTTCTCAAGCTTGTGTGAGACGTACACAGCCACCCATCCCAACATCTGGGGTGTTTGTGCTTGTCTTTCACTGTCTCTCTGCTCAGACAGTGCCCGCTTTCCCAGAGACAGGCTGCTGGAGAAGGCTCAGGGCAGGGGGAGTGTGAGGAGGGTGAGGCCATATGAGGGGGGCAAGGGGGCCTGGCTGGGGGATGAGTGGGACTTTAACTTCTCTCCATTCCAAGGGATTTAGATGCTTAGCTGCCTTTCACACTAATCCCTGGAAATCCTAACACTTGTGGAATGAGGAATTTCTCACTTAGGAGAGAGGGTTGGAACTTGATTATTACCCTTGTGGGTGATGTGTGGAGGCACATGCTAAATGATGCATTAGCAGATAAGAAAGTGAGTCCAGAGGTGGGAGGCTCGGTGCTCTGTGCTCTGAGTTCTCCTTGTTTAGAATTCTTTCTCTGAGATATGATATGATCTCCAGGTTCTATTTATTGCTGTCAGCTCAAGATGGGGAAAAAAAGTGCTCGTGTTCTCCATGCTGATTTAATTTCACCCCTCAATCCTTTTCCCTCGGTCTGCCTTGTTTAGGGCATGTCTGCAGAGAAGTGAGTGGCTTGGGCTTGGGTGATAAGACAGTGGTGTTTGCCAGGAGCTACTGGGTGCCAAGACCATGCTGATTGCTTTACCTGCACCACCTCCTTTGCTCATCATAACCGTTACTATTATCGTCTCCAAGTGTACACAGGAAAGTAAGATACAGGGAGGTTAATTAAAAAAAACCCCACAAAAAACAAAAACCAAAAAAAAACCCACCCAAAAAACACAACAACCCTGTGTAATGTTACATGGCTTAGATGTAGTATGGCTGAGATTTGAACCACTGTTTTCTGTGGCCTCCTCTCCAGATAGAAACACAGGCTGGTGTAGTACAAGAGTCAGGGCCTTGAGTTTGATGGTGGCTCTGTCACAGATAGCTGTGAGAGCGCTGCTAAGGATGTCACTTCTCTATGACTCAGATTCCTCCACTCTAAAGGGGACACTGAAGGTCCAGATACTCTCTAAGATGACTTCCAACCCTGACAAGCGGTGGTTCTAGAATGAAGTCTGCAATCAAGAGCTGAAGAAAATTGTTATCTTTTCTTTATGGAACTGACTCTATAAAAGAGGGCATTGACTTTGTGACTAGAACCCCAATTGCTTATAAGAAGCCAGTGTTCAGCGTGGAGCTTTATGGGCTTTCTAGCTTTTGGCCCAGCTTTTCATCTTGGCTCCACCATGAGTTTTGGCAAATCACTTTATCTCTGTGAGTCAGCTTTCTGGTCTGCAGGATGGGGATATAAACTCTCTCCTTCAGAGGATCCGTGAATGCCTCAGCCATCCCGGTGGCACTATAGCACTGTGTCCTCCTTGGGGGTGGGGTCATGATTTATTTATTTCTGCCAGGCCTGGGGTTGGGTTGAATTCATTTCAAGAGGGGGAAGAAGGCAAGTCTGGCTTTCTCTGAGCAACCGATGCACATTTCTCCTTTGTTGGAGGTGGGTAGGTGCATTTCCCAGCCCCAAGATCCCCCACTGGCCAGGGTTTTGCCCTGAAGACAGCATGTCAGTTCTCAGAGGACTGGGTCATCCCAGATCATGCTCAAGGGAAGGGACGTAGAGCATATAGTATCTCCGGTTTTGATCACGGAAGAAAGATTTGGGATGGGATGGTTTTTCTTCTTTGGCTTTACGTCAACTGGTCACCTATCCCTCCTTCCACATATACATACATGCTCATTGGCCCATCTGTGTCATTGCATTTATTAGTAGTTGGTTCTTTTTGATTGTCACATAGTGTTCCATTTTATAAATATAAAAATGAATTTATATTCTTAATGTTGATGAACATTTGCTTTGGTTCCCATGTTTGTCTATTATAAATAAAATTGCAAAGAAAAAAAAAAAAACAGATAAGGAAACAAAAAAAAAAAAAAAAAAAAAAAAAGCCCAGGCCCCGCAAATATAGCAGATCAAATGATAACACCCTCGGGTCCCAGAAAGAAGTGAGGACTCACTGCAGTTTCTCCTCCCCTTCTGCTCTCCTGAGTATGGTCCTGACCCTACGTCATCCTCATCAGCACCCCAATGGGGTCCTGTGGCCTCCTGGGAAGTTGTGGAATTGTCTCACCAATGGCATTGGCCGTGGCTTTAGCCGAGAAGACCAGGGGCTTCAGTCAGCCATGTGTTTTCAGTGTGCTGGCTGCCCGAGAACACATCTGTCAAGCTTAACATCAGAGAACAAAAGCTTGGGTTTGACATAAAGAGGACAGCAAAAGAGCAGCCCCGACCTGACTGCCATGTGGCATTCCTAAAAATGCAGAGATTCAGCCTGGAAGATATGCTCCGTACTTGAAAGAAGTCTTTTATCCAGGCAAGAGGGGATAAACACATCTGTATGACATTGATTCCCCGCCCCGCCCCTCCCCCTTTCTTTCTGGGATTTGGAGTGGGGCTGAGGGAAGGAACAATGAAAACATTTGAAACATCTGACACAGAGTTGGGGTGGTGGGTAGGCAGCATTTGGGGGAAAATGAAAGGTGAAATGCCAAATTTAGTTTGGCTCTTCTTTCTTTCTGGCGCCATTTTTCTTTCTTATTTCGACCTGTATTTTCCTTTTAGTACTGGTGTGGGGCGGGGGGGGGGGAGGGGGGTGCGTAGATCATGTAACACTCCTACTTAGCACATACATAGCTTGCCTTGTCTTGAAAGGAAAACATACACTGACAACGGAAACCTCACAACCTCCCGAGTGGGAGACAACCTTAGGATTCTGGCTTCTAGGATATTTATTTTGGTTACTGTTTAATGTACTGAACACCAACCAGGATCCCTTGACTCACAACTGAAATGGGATCAGAAACCAAAGGCATGACGTCTCTGCTGGAAACACAGAGGCTGTAGCTATACAAGAGCAAACAATTATATTTAAGAAATAAGTCATTCGTACAGGGATGGGGCCAAGTCTATGCATGTGTTGGGAAAAAAAGATTTTGATATGTTACATGCTAGAATGGGTGCGGTGTTTTTATGGAGGGCCCTTGCACAGCCCACTAGTGCAGCTGGGGCTCTGCTGTGGTCTACCAGATGTCCCAGGAAAAAAGGAGGTAGAGCAGGCCTGATAAGATAAATTATGAAGTTCATCACTCAAGATTCACAAGACCTGACACAACTCATATATGAGGTGTTGAGGCAGACCTCGGTTCACACCCAGGTGTTTAGTAGCTGAATGGTTTTTGGAAATTCAACCAGCCTTTCTGAGTTTATATCCTTAGTTTCCAAATTTCAAATAGGATATCATGAGATATAAATGAAAATATAATTCATAGGTGAAAAAAGGCTGCTATAATAAAAACTTAGTGAGTGCTAAGTAATCTGTATTTTATTTTTTTGCTAGTGTGTCCCCAACGAGATTGCAAGTTTCTAGAGTGTGTATAGATTAATTTGGGGGATTTTTATAATACTTAACCTTGGTGCTTTGAAAACTTATATTGAAAATTCCTTACTATTTGTGTCTTGGTTGATTAAAATAAACATTTCCCCCCTTTAAGATCAACTTAAGGCGTCTTTTTTGAGAAGTTCTCCTTAAGACCTTAAAGTCTTTCTTTTAATAACAGTTTCGCTGAAATATAATTCCTATACCATAAAGTTGACCCTTTCATAGCGCACGTTTCCGTATTCATTATTATACTGACGGAGTTGTGCGTCCGTCACCACTAACTCCAGAATGTTTCACCTGCCCAAATAGAAGTCCTGTACCCACAGCACTCACTGTCCAAACCCTCTCCTTACCCTGGCGGGTCCAGGCAATCACTACTCTATTTTATGCCTCTATAGAGTTGTCTATTCTGGAAATTTCATATAAATGGAATTATGTAATATGTGGTCTTCTGTGACTGGTTTCTTTCACTTACCATAATGTTTTCAAGATTGTAGCACATACCACTACTTCATTCCCTTTTATGGATGAATAATAGTCCATTGTATGGATGTATTACATTTTGGTTATTTATTCATTCATCAACTGATAAACATCTGGGTTGTTTCCACCTTTTGGCTATCAGGAATAATTCTTCTAAGGACATTCACGTACATGTTTTTATGTAGATATGATTTCAGTTCTTTTGGACGTAGACCTAGGTGTGTAATTGCTAGGCCATGTGATAATTCAACATTTAACTTTTCGAGGAACTGCCAAACTGTTTTCCAAAGTGGCTGCACTATATTATATCCACACTATTTATATTTATATGAGCGTTCCAATTTCTCCACATCTTTGCCAATATTTGTTATTGTCTGTCTTTTTTATTATATCCATCTTATTGGGTGTGAAGTGGAATCTCATTGTGATTTTGATTTGCATTTCCCTAATGATTTTGAGCATCCTTTTACCTGCTTTTTGGCCATTTGTGATTTTAAAAATACATTCAGTAATTTTCAGATTTATAACTTTCATTTTTTTCTCCCATTGCGTCATGTGGTTTTGTTTTTCTTGTAGTATATTACTTTAAAGCAGAAAAGATTTTCATTTTGTTGCTTGTACTTTTTGTGCTATATTTAAGAAACCATTGCTTCAGTCCAAGGCCATGAAGATTTACTCATATGTGTTCTTCTAAGAGTTTTATAGTTTTACAAATAGTTTTAGAAATGACATTTAGGTCAATGAGTCATTTTGAGTTAATTTATGTGTATGATATGAGGCAGGGGTCTAATTTCATTTTTTGACACATGGATATCCAGTTATCCCAGTACAACTTTTTGAAGACTCTTATTTTCTCCACTGAATTTTCTTGGCACCCTTTTTGAAAACCAATTGACCATAAATCTAAGTAAGTATTGGTTTCTAGACACTCAGTTATGCTCCATTGATCTACATATCTATTTTTATTCAAGTAGCAGACTGTCTTGATTACTGTAGATTTGAAGTAAATTTTGAAATCAGGAAGTGTGAATACTTCCACTTTGTTCTTCTTTTTCAAGATTGTTTTGGCTATTTTTGGTCCCTTGAATTTCCATATGAATTTTAGCATCAGCCTGTCAATTTCTGCAAAAAAAAAAAAAAGGCATTTGAGCTTTTGATAGGGATTGCATTGACTCTGTAGATCAATTTGGAGAATATTACCATCTTAACAACAGTAAGTTTTCCAATTAATGAACGCGGGTTGTCTTCCCACTTACCTAACTTTTTAAATTTCTTTCAGCAATGTTCTATAGTTTTATGTACAAGGTTTGTGCTTCTTTTGTTAAATTTATTCCTACTTTATTTTTTTGATAGTCTTGCAAATGGAATTGTTTTCTAAATTTTATTTTTGGACTGTTTATTGCAAATTGATAGCAGTGCAATTGATTTTTGTATACTGATCTTGTGTCATGTAACCTTGCTGAACTCATTTATTAGTTCTAGTTTTTAAGTGTATTCTTTGGGATGTCTTATATGTAAGATTATATAATTTTGGTGATATAATTTTTTATTTTGTCACTTGTATTTTTGGTGTTGTACTTAAGAAGCCATTGCCTAATCTGAGGTCATGAAGATTTACTCATATGTTTTCATCTAAGAGTTTTATAGTTTAACAAATAGTTTTAGCTCTTACATTTAGGTCCGATTCATTTTGAGTTAATTTATGTGTATAATATGAAGAAGTGGTCTAATTTCATAATTTCACACATGAATATCTAGTGATTTCAGTGCCTATATGGTATTGGAGAATGCTCCATGTGCACTTGAGAAGAATATGTATTTTGCTGTCCGCTAGAGCGTTCAATAGATGTCTGTCAGGTGTATTTGCTTTTTGTTCTAGTGTTCTATTTCTTTGTCAGTATTTGCTTACTATTTAATGTATCCATCAAAAATAGATATCTTAATCCATCATGGAGAGAAGGGAATATTGAAGTCTTCAATTATTGTTGTCGAATTGTCTATTTCTCCCTTATGTTCTGTTGGTTTTTGCTTTGTGTATTTTGGGGCTCACTTGTTAGATGCATATATGTTTATAATTGTTATATCTTTTTGATGGATTGTCCCTTTAATCATTATAAAGTGTTTCTCTTTTTCTGCAGTAATAATTTTTATATTTGAGTTTACTTTCTCTGATACTAGTATTAATACTTCAGCCCTCTTTTGGATACAGTTTGCCTGGCATTTTCCTCATCATTTTACTTTAACCTATTTGTGTTTTTGAGCCTAAAGTGTGTCTCTTTTACTCAGCATGTAATTAGATAATTTCCCTCTATCTATTCTGCCCACTGCTGCCTTTTTATATTGGATTCTGTTGTCTATTTAAATTTAATGTAGCTACTACCTCTGACATTTTGAAGTGTTATTCCTCAGTGATCCTTTCTTGTTCTTGTCTCTCTTATTACATTATCTTATTTTAAAATATTTTCATAAACTAGACATTGTCTCCTTGACTTCAATGACATATTCATCTTTGCAGCCCCAGTGGCTAATACCATGCCTCCTATATAATAGGTACTCTTTTCATGGTTGATGAATAAGTGGAGACATTTAGAAATTGAAAAATTTAATTAAACTTCTTGAGAATTTTTCATAGAGATATGGCTAGGAGAAAGATAGAGAGTTTTTCTGATGAGACATTCCTATCCTCTTATTTTTATAAAAATGCATTGTTTGTTTGTTTTTTAAATATATTTTTATTGATTATGCTATTACAGTTGTCCCATTTCTCCTCCATCATTCCCCTCCACCCTGCATACCCTCTCCCACCCACATTCCCCCCTTTAGTTCATGTCCATGTGCCATAAGTTCTTTAGCTTCTACATTTCCCATACTATTCTTACCCTCCCCCTGTCTATTTTCTACCCACCGTCTATGCTACTTATTCTCTGTACCTTCCCCCCCTCCTCCTCCCACACCCCTGTTGCTAAGCCTCCATATGATCTCCATTTCTGTGGTTCTGTTCCTGTTCTAGTTGTTTGCTTTTGTTTTAGGTGTGGTTCTTAATAGCTGTGAGTTTGCTGTCTTTTCACTGTCATATTTGCTTGATTGTCTCAGGGAAACTGAGGCAATGCACCATAATTGTGAACGTGTTGCTAGTATGAATCAGGCACCACTGTAGAGGCAAGAATCAAATGCAGTCAGTCCCCCAGGGCTTACCTGACTCAACCACTCAGTTGCAGGAGGAGGGATGGAGAGAGCAGGTTCCTGGCTGGTCGGCGATCCAAGAGAGCAAGAGACCAAGTGAAAATGAGAGACAAGCCCTATTGCTATTTCAGTATAGTGATGCTGCCTCCTGATATATGCAACCCAATGGATGTTAGGATTCACTGGTTCACCAGTCAAATTACTTCTCTTCTCAGGTAGAGGACATAAGAGTGGAAACAGAAACTGGATGAAATCATGCTATACTACCTCCTCCTGAGGAGTGGAGCAGAAGTTCCCTCCCATATATTACCACCCTTTTCAGGAAATATCCAAACTCAAGCTGGCTTGAGTGGAGTTTATTGATCTACATAATAGAAAAGCTCAGGAATTCTCTAGGAAATGAGTTGATGCCTAGAGAAGTGAATTTCTATTTGTCTCTTTACCCTTCATGTGGTAGCTTCATTCTCAGGCTCTTCATGGTGGCCCTCAGGAATTCAGGCTCACATCCTCTCAGGTTCAAGTCCTGCAGAAAAGAGAATGTTCTAACAAAAGAATCATTGTATTTTAATGACTCTGATTGGGCCACATGTCCACCCTGAACCAATCACTAGGTCCAGAGTTGTATAATGACCTGAGTAGCCCCCTCTGGATCTGGTATGGCATCAACTCCATCCAAAATGTATATGAGCTAAGTAGGGACCAGGTGGCTCTGGAGAGAAATATCAGGGTATCATTCAAGAAAAAGAGTTGAAATAGAGAAAAAAGATGTTTACAGGTGATTTTTCCACTAACATCTTTGAGGTTTATGTTGTCCAATATGAGAACTTTTAATCAGATATAGCTATTACACAGTTAATATGGGGCTAGTCCAAACTGAAATATAAAATGCACATTGGGTTTTGAATATGTGGTAAGAAAAAAGAATTTAAAATATTTTATTAATTATTTATATTGTTACACATTGAAATAATTTTGATATGTTGGGTTAAATAAAATATATTATTAAGATGGATTCTACCTTAATAAGGTGGAATTTTATATTTGTGTCACTTTATATTTGTAATGTGGGTACTAGAAAATTTAAAGTTACATTTGTAGTTCACATTATATTCCTATTGGAGAATGCTATTCTAGATGTTTCTAGATTTATCTTTCAATTGCCATATTAAATGGCAATTCTCTTGACATCAGGGACTATTTCTTATTTATTATTATTTTTAGTAGAGAGCTATATGGTTATATATTACGTGTTTAGTAGACATTTCAGAATAAATGAGTATTATTTGACTTAAATAATTATCCATTTTCAACAGAATGAATGCAAACTTCTGTAACAATCTGACTTCAATGTTGTTTTCAAAACTTACTTCCCATTGCAGGTTGGATCATATTTCCTGGGCCATGTTATGTTCAAACAGGTCTCCATGCAGCTCCTTTCCAGGCTAGCCTGCAGAGATGATGGGGCCCAGGACATGGAAGAAAGAGGGGGGTGAAAGGGTATGTAGAAACTCTTTATATGATGCCATAGAAAGACCTTTTCATGTCTTGATGCATAAAGCTGTAGCTACAGTGCTCTCATATTCTAAAGTGCTCCAGAATTTTAGGGAATGACCTGGGCATTGCCCCCTTTATTTCAGTCTTGCACTTAATCCAGCTTTGACTTCCTTGAAACTTTTCCTAAGATTTCCAGAGTCCATAAATATCCTTGTGTTCTCTTTGGCTTAAACTAGCTCATCTGAATTTTGGCATTCACTTTTCTCCAGCAAGAAGAATCGTAGGAACACAGCCCATACAGGACTGTGCGCAGTAAATGTTGACTGAGCAACGGAACGATTTGGTGGCTTTAGTGCAGAAAGCAGGACAGAGCAGAAGCTAGGGCCCTGATTCTTTGGCGCTGTGATCAATGACTTTCTTCTTACACCCGGCTGGGCCACAAGAGAGGAATACGGAAGGAGTGCCGCTCACCGTTTATAAAAGGTGATGTCTGGTTTCCTTCTTCAGGCAGTTTCGCCGTGGAGGGAAGTGGACTGTGGGCACAGGGCCATGGCGTCTGTTGTGTCTGTACTTGTTCCATGAGGTTTGAGCTGATCCCCCAGGCAACAGCGTATGTGCTAATGTTTCCTGCTGATGTTTTTCCTCTTTTGAGGAAAAATGTCTGGGAAGAGTACAATGCAGACACTATCCTTCCTAGAGGAAGAATACATCCCAGGCTCAGGCCTGTAGTGCTAAGTAGAACTGACCCGGCTATGACGTAGAGGTCAGCAAGCACACCTGGAGACTGATAACTGAGAGTCCTAATGATGCACCCTAATATTAAAAGGTAACTGGGTTAAGAAATGGCTAGATCTGGGTGCTCACACGTTTTCATCAGGAAGTTGCTTCTCTACAGCTCTGTCTGTGTCTTCATTCTTAGGGTTGGGGTAGCG
Organism: Glossophaga mutica; assembly: GCA_039655065.1. Lineage (NCBI taxonomy): Eukaryota > Metazoa > Chordata > Mammalia > Chiroptera > Phyllostomidae > Glossophaga > Glossophaga mutica. The sequence goes on along the minus strand of CM077304.1, from coordinate 13,016,718 downwards.
TTACTCTTCAGGGGACCTCTGGAAACTCTAGGTTTATAGCCTCATGATTAAATGACTTTCTTGATCATACCAGTATCATATCTAGGATTAATCCTTACTGGACACACTTATGTTACATTTCCACTGTTGAACCATTTCATTGGTTCATTGTTTGTTAAACCGTTCCACCAAAAGGCATTGCATTCCATGTCCCAGCAGCATTTTAGTTATAGGGGATGGCATTAAAAAGACATATAAGATCCCAACATTCATTTCAGAAGTGGGAGATACACATACATACCAAAAAATAAGTCAACAATAAGAAAATATATCAGGTAATGACAAGAGCTGTGCAGAAAATTAATATAGGGAGATATACTTAAAAGGGATTGGGTTTCTACTTCAGGTTGTGTGGTGGGGACAGGCCACCAATTACCATGGCCAGTGAGTGGCATAAACTGATGGGTAATACTGTTGTGGCCTCTGTGTCATAGAGGCAGGGCAGCATTCCCTTCCACCCAAATGCCAGAGAGAGAGAGAGAGAGAGAGAGAGAGAGAGAGAGAGAGAGAGAGAGAGAGAAATAGGGAGAGAAATGTGCTACTGATGGAAAATAGCAGTACCACTTCTAGAGTCAGAGGGAATAGATATAGATGCTGGGCAGGAAAAAATCATAGTTGTAGATTATAGGAATTCTTTTATATAAAAATTAATACATTTTTATGGGGGACTTCAAATATTAAAATACATGAATACAACAAAATTTTCTTAGGATGAATCTATTTTGCAAGTTCGATGTTATTACAGTGGGCACTCTGAAGTCAGGCTGTGAGAACGGCAGCGCTGCTTTGATGAACCTCATGTGAGATTTATGTTGAGTTGCTCCAAAGGCAGTCCGTCTCCTTCTCCTTGTCGCTCATCCTTGGTGAGAGGACAAAAGGGCCCATTTGCCAGGTCCTTCCAACCACTTGTCCATTTGAATTCTGATCCTTCTGCAAGCAACCATTTGGAGGAATAAACACCCAACTTTGAAAGAATAAAAAAGTGTTCCATTGTATCGTAGACAAATCTATATAGCAACTTTCCTATCCCCCACCCCCTAAAAAACCAATAGTGTTCACGGAGACATAGTTGTGGGAGGCTCTGGCATAACCAAGCAGGTTAGTCAGCTTGTTTGTCTAAGTTAGATGTATTTAACCTGTTGGATTCCGGTCTTTCTCCAGCATGCTCTTCCTTTACTTTTACATATCTAAAAGGATCATTGATATGGTTTTCTCAACAACAACAACAACAAAGTCCTAAAAGACTGAAAGACAGATTAGCCTATCCTAAAGGAGAGATCGGATTATGGTCAGATTTTTAACCTGACACATTCAGAGTCCTCCAGTCATGATCCATTAATGCCCATATTTTCATCCTTCACTGTGAGCCAATGGATTGTTGGCTTTGGCTTGAAGAAGTTCTTCATCTCCCTTATACGTTCTGCGCCAATTCAGCCTCCACATTTTTATTGATGTTGTGATACTGCTGGGTTCCCTCTCCAGTTCTCTCCAAATCCCATCTATCCCTCAAGTCTGTCTTGTCCAGGAACACCTCCCAGACTAGCCCACTGGATTCCCATACTGCTTTGCTTCTCTCAGCAATTTGGGTTTTTAATGTAAGTTGTACATAGGAAAAATGAGGTGAAACATCTATGATCTGATGTCATTCTTTTAGAGAGGGAACAATTTTGACTAAAACACCTGAATTTCTACATTAAGGGGGTAGGCAAGCCTGAAAGGCATGGGTTCAGGTGGCCTCACAGGCACACAGAGAGATGGCTCAGCTGTGTGCCAGAGAAGAAGACAAGCATTTGTTTCCTGCTCCTGAGGAGTCAGGGGTGGGGGGCAGAGAAGAGAAGACAGGTGATGGAAAGGAATGGGGAAGAGAGGGAGAGACTTGCTCCCAGCAGGAAGCACAGAATAGCCTCCCTGTGGTGGGTGGCAAGGATCTTTTAAAAAAGGAGTGTCGGGTACTCCTCCTAACAGTTATGCTTTGCTGATGTAATCCCTTTTCTCACCTCTTGGGAAGGCTGCCACTTTCACAAGAGCCTTGAGTGAGAATTGAAGGAAGAGCTGGGTCTTATATTTGGGTTGATATAGCATGAAGCTGGAAGCATGGGTGGAAAGAAGCAAGAACCTAGACCCAGTGCTAACATAACAACTTGATGGAAATCTTTGGAAGGAATCTTTTGGGAGGTCAAGCCAATCACGACCATTTCTCAGGGGCTCACACTGGTGTTGCCCTGATTACAGTCTCTAGAGAGTAAAGTACCCCAGCAACTGGGTAATCCCCAAACCACTGGTACAGGGATCTCTTGTCCGGAGGCCCCACTCCTCCAGGAAGCTACTGCTCATTTTCTCCCCTCATTCTTTCTCACTTTCTGTGATGTTTCCTTTCTCCTCCCTCCTCATTTCTGCCTCATCCTGTGGTAGTTGGAGCAATTTGACTCGTACCATCCTTCTGTTTACTCTCTCTGTCAGCACGACAAAGACCGGGTGATGGACCAAATGATCAAAAGGCCATTCCTTTTGGGAAAGTGGGAGGTGAGGTGCAGAAGAGGTAGACTGTAAACCTAGGAGAGGTAGACTGTAAACCTTTATAGTTTAATATATTTTTATACTTGTCTCACTCTCATATGTTCAAACACATACATATATATAAGACTTAACAGAGCCTGTCATTTTTAAATCCTGTGAAAGTAGGGACCATGTCTTTTTTATGAGCCCTTATTTAATGAATCATAGATGACCTCCAGCAAGTCACATGACATCTCTAGGAGGAGGGAGAGAACAAGATTGACATTTTTAGGGCCTCTATTACATGCAAGGCATATTACGAGGCACATCACATGTAGCATCTACACTATATTCAATGCCTGCTGTGCATCCAGTGATCTTTTAATTCTCACTGCTGGGCCATGTCACTCCATTCCAGAAATTGTGCAGAATGGCAGCCATGCTCATAACCATAACATAGACATTGTGAGCACCATTTCACAGGTGAGGGGCCAGGGTCTGAGAATCATTAGCTCTGCTCAAGTTTCTGCAGCTGCAGGGGCAGAAACAGAACATTTGTCCTGGTCCTTTTGAATCCATGGCCCATGGTCTTTTTTTTTTCTCCAACATGAAACACATCTATTTTGAATGTTTGAAGACATATCCCCCAGGAATGAGGAGGCCTGTACTCATATGAATATTCTATGCAGTAGGGTGGAAAGGAGGTATACTCATCCCAGTAGTGTTTCTTAGAAGGACAATATGGGCATTTTTGGTTGGATGATTCTTCATCATGTAGGAATGTTCCATGCATTGCATGATATTTTGTATCCTTAGTTCTTGCCCACTACATGTTAATAGTGCCCTTTCTTTTTGCAACATCCTAAAATAAGTGCTGTCAGACAATTTCAAATGTCCTTAGGAGAGTCTATTGTCCCCTTGACACTAAGAGTTACTACAGACCAAACCGCCTCCCTAAGTGATCTCCTAGGTGCCCTTTAGCTTCAGTGAACAATAATTCTGTGTAGCAATGAGTGAATGAGTGAATGAATGAATGAATGAATGAACAAAAGTGAAAAGGTCAGGAATGAACCCAGGCTTTGGCTGCTCTTGTGAAGGCAAATTTGGATAAGATGTTCCTGTGGCCTTGGAGTATTGAGATTCTCGGGGGACTCAGAATGATACCCCAAATGGAAGTGTGATGTATATCCCAGATGTGAAATGAAAGGACCCAGAAGATAGACTTCATCCACTCTGCAGTTTACCTCTAACAAGACTCCTTCCTGGTGCTTTCAAGACGGTTAAATGAAGACGCTTGCTCAATGACAGCCCAGAGCAGGAGCAGAGGAAGGGAAGGGGGTGTGTAGGCCTTGCTGTAGTAAAGTGGAATACCATCGCTCTCAATGCTAATGCAAACCAGCTGCCCGCCGGCCCCAGCTTGCGATAGAACAGGCGGAATTCTTGGACACTGAGTTATTCTTAGAAGCATGTGCGCAGCCCCCTGGCAGGGCTCACTGTGAACTGGCTGTTGCCAGCCCCCTGTCAGGATGCTGTGCCAACAGACCCAAGAGTGATTGTTCTTGCTTATGAAAAATAACTTTAGGATTTTAATTTCAAATAACCCACAGAGCTGGGGACTGGATGTGGAGAATGGTGGTAGCGGCAAAGAGGAGAGCTGGACAAAGGAAGGGGATGAAGGATGATAGGGCATCATTCACTCGTTCAACAAATATTTATTGAATGTCTACCCCTTGCAGATACCAGGGTGCTTATCACGTCCAGACTTTCATTTGATCTGGGTGGACACAGGTGTCCAGCTGTCTAGAGCTTGAGATTTGGCACTCCTGTGTGTTTTTAGATTCTGTTTATTGAGTGCTTTTACATAGATCTCATTCATTCGTCACAGAAACATTGAGAGGTAAGTATCATTGCTCTTATTTGACAGGAAACTGAGTGTCGGAGAAGGAATCTGCCCAAGGCTCCACAGCTATCAAGTGGCAGAGTCAGGATTTGAAGTCAGGCCAGCTGACTCCTGCCTTCATGCCTGTGTTGAGCACCAACTCTATGCCAAGTCTGAGCTAGACATTGAGACTGTGAAGCCAAATAACGGGGCTGAATCTCAGCCCTCATGTCTCTTGGTTGTACTGTCTATGGGAGAGACAGATATACGACCAGGAATGATAATAGGATTTGTAAAGCAGGAGTTCTGATGAACTCCACCAGCATGTGTAAGGGACAGCTTAGCTTCAAGAAGGAGAGAATGGTTGGGTCTTACATAGATACCTCCATGCAAGGCAATCAAACAGAGCACTTCATACAGAGGACCAGCATGTATGATGGTATGTGGCTGGTGACCACGAGAAGCTTGGTGGGGCTGCAGTGCAGGGTGCACGGAGGAGGGGTGCAATCAGATGTCCATGTTGGTGAGAAGGATCTGAACAAGAAGGGCCTTGTAGTGAAGCCCAAAGTGCTGGAACTGTGTCCTGGAGGAGCTGAAAGCTCATGTACCCATTTGTTTAGTCATTTGTGCATTCGACACAGTTACTGAGTACCCACTATACTCTATGTTCCAGGCACCCTGCATCTAAAGGGTTTTGAGCAGGAAACAGGTGCATGCTGTGTAACTTAGGGGAAGAAAATGTACCTCTGTGGAAAATTACGAAGGGGCCTCCACAGTGGCCCAGGTAGAAGGTGATCCAAAAATGACAGTGGTTGGAGCTGGGAATTTAGGAGCGCACTTAATGATAGGAGCGGCCTCTGCACTGGACAAACACAAAGGATTAACCAAAGCTCTTCATTTCCTCTGCAAAAAACGCATCGATGAATGCATGCCCACATCAGGGGAACTGCCTGCACATCTGGGCTACTCTCCAGAACGCCCTCGTCTGTCTGCTCCCAGCAGTAAGTAGAACTGTATGTCTATCAAGGATCACTTGTGTTTGCTTCCAAATCTACTTATGCCAGCCTGAGTTGTTAGTTACTTAACGAAATATCAACCAAAAATTAAAATAAGTGTGTGAAAAAGAGAAAAATGTGCCTAAGAATGCTGAGTTAAAAGCTTTGAAAAGACTTAAGAGAATTACTGAAAAAAAAATTGCTATAAAACTGGGTGTGGTTGAGACAATGAAAAGATTGGGAAAAATCATAAAATTCTAGCAAGATTCTGCACTCAGATTGCTTTACAAGGGTCTTTAAGGTCTCTCGCTACTTCAAAGAAACTGACGCTGGAAATTGTAGATGATGCATTATGGGTGTGGTTTATGTAAGAAAGATGACAAGAAGCTCCAGTTAGCAGACCCGTTCTCAAAGGAAAGCCTTGGCTCCACATCAAACGGGTGGTGAATGAGTGTGCATTTATATGCTTTAAGTTAAAATTAAACAGGTTTGAAGTATTATGTATCATTTTTTTAGCTTTAAGGAAAGTTTTTATTGAAGTGCACCGTCCTTGGAGAAAAGTGCACAGATCTGAGAGTCTAGGGGGATGTATTTTTACCAAGTGAACACCCAGTGTAACCAGCAACTAGGTCAGGAAATAAAATTTTGCCAGCACCCCAAAATCTTTCCTTGTGCTTTAACCCAATCATTACACCTCAAAGGTGACCACTACTCTGACTTCTATAAGCATCGATTACTTTTGCCTATTATATCAATCAAGCAGAATGTTTCTGTTTTTGGCATGATTTCTTTTGTTAGGCATTATGTTTGTAAAATCCATCCATGTTGTTTAATGTAGAAATGATTTGGTCACTATTCAATGAACCATGTGGTGGTACACAGTAAGCACTTAAAAATGGCAGCCAGAAAGACATGTGAGTGACCTCTACCAAAATAGGACACCTGGACAGCTAGCTATCCATCATCTGTGTTCACATGGTGCTTTGGAAGAGGTGAATACCCCGATCTACCATTGGAGGGTATATATGTTGTTTACAGTGTCTGACTATTGCAAATGGTGCTGCTGTAAACACTTTGATACAAGTCTGGTGATCAACATATGCATGTATTGCTTTTGGTATCTATCTGGGAGGAAAGTTGCTGGGTCCTAAGCTGTATATATATTCGACTTTTGTAGATAATGTCAAAGTGTTTTCCAAAGTGGTTGTGCCATAGCTTTATGCTTCCGCTTATGTGAAAATTCTAGTGGCTTCATCACTCTTGCCAATATTTGTTGTTTATGTTGTTGTGGTTTTTAGTTTCAGCTCTTCTTGTGGGGGTGAAGTGGTATCTGACTGTTTTTTGTTTGTTTGTTTTTAATCAACCTTTCACTGTGGAATGACTTTAAGATTTATAGGAAAGTCACCGAGATGGTTTTGGGAGTTCCTATATAGGCCTTACACAGTTTTTTCCATTGTTAACATCTTACATTCCCAAAGTATATTTGTCAAAGCTGAGAAACAGACAGGGGGGCAGTACTGTTAAGTAAACTCCAGACTTTACTTGGATTTCATCAGGCTTTGCATTATTGTCCTCTTTACGTTCCAGGAGCCGTTCCAGGGAGCCACATTGCGTTTAGTTATCATGTCTCCCCACCTCTTCTGGGCTGTGACAGTTTCCCAGTCTTTCCTTGTTTTCATGACCTTGATGGTCTTGAGAAATACTGGCAAGGCATCCTGCAGCATGTCCCCCAATCTGGGTCTGTCTGATGTCATGACTGGAATGGGGTGAAAGGTTTTTGGAAAGGATACCACAGAGGTGAAGTGCTCTTCTCATTACACCATAATTAAGGCCTACATACCAGTCACATGACATCACTGATGATGTTAACCTTCATCACTTGGTTAAGATTGTGTTTGCCAGATTTCTCCATTGCAAAGTCACTATTTCTCCTTTTTTATTCTACGGTTTAGAAATGAATCACTAAGTCTAGCCCACCCTCAAGGGGAGGAGAGGGGAAGGAGAATTAAGTTTCACCTTCTGGGAGGTGGAGTATGTATTTACACATATTATTCGGAGTTCTGCAAGAAAGATTCGTCTCTCCCTTCCTCCCCTCTTTCCTTCCTTCCTTCCTTTTTTCCTTTCTTCCTTTCTCCCTTCCCTTTCCCTCCCTCGGTCCCTTCCTCTCTCCCTTTTATCCTTTCTTCCCTCATATCAGTATGGACTCCTGTATATTAAATAATTTTATACTTTGAGTTACTATCTTATACTATGCTATTTATTTGTTTGCTCAAATTTTTCTAGCTTTGGCCATTGGGAACTCTTTCAGGGTGGCTCCCATGTCCTTTCAGGATGACTCCCATTTCTTTAAAGCATTTTCTTACTTTCTGGCACTATAAGATATTCCCAGATCATATTGTATTTTCTCTGCCCCAGTATCAGAATCATCCATTTCTCTGAAGCCCTGATTCCTTTCATTAGAGAATAGTATTTAGAAATCCAGATCTCAGTGCTGGGTGTCCCACCATGGCATTATATTTTCCTTGAAAATCATCAGCTTTTCAAACATTTACTGGCCATTTGACTCTTCTGTTTAATGCAGTACCTATCCAAGTCATTTTTGTATTTTTCTATTGGAATGTCTACATTTTTTCCCTTAGAGATTTGTAGACATTTTCTCCTTTTCTATATATTCTGGATTTGAGTTCTTCATTGGATATATATATATATTTGTGATATATATATATCACAAATATCTTCTCCCAGTGGTATTGTCTCTTCATTGCATGACTGGTGCCTGAAAATCAGACATTCTTGATATTGTCAGGGTACAGTTAGTCATTTTTTTCCCTTATGGTACTGTTTATGGTCATAAGAATATTCTCCCATGGTATCTTCTAAAAGTTTTATTGTTTTACCTTCCATATTTGGACCTATAACACACCTGGAATTGATTTTTGTGTGTAGTGTGAGGTAGACGCAAGATGCTTTATTTTTTTCCATATGCATACCCAATTGACCAAGCCCCATGTATTGAAAAGACCATTCTTTCCTTACTCCATACATCTTCATCTTTGTTATGGAATGTCTGTTCAATTCTTCTGGTCTCTTTGTCACTCCTCTCACCAATACCATACTGTCCTGATTACTGTAGTTTTAAGTCTTGACATCTGGTAGGGTAAATCCTCCATTCTCTTCTTATTCTTCAAGATTATCTTGGCTATTATTGGTCCTACTTATTTCCTTATAAATATTAGAAAAGCAGATCGGTTCTCTCTCTCTCTCTCTCTCTCTCTCTCACACACACACACACACACACACACACACACACACTACTGCCAATGTCATTGAATCTATAGATCTGTTTAGGGACATTTGACACCTTTAAATGATCAGGCTCTCTTCTCTATCAAAATATAGCAGATTCTCCTATTTATGTAAGTCTTCTATAATATCTTTCAATGCTTTTTAGATTTTAGTGTAAAAGTCTTATACATACTTTAATTTTAAGTAGTTGATTTTTGATATTGTATAGGGACCTTTAAAATTTTCACTTGTAATTGCTTACTGATAGCGTATCAAACATTAATTTTATAATATATTGATGTTATATCTGCTAACCCTTTCCAGCTTCCTTTTTTTATTTCTTTGTCTGACAATCTTTTTTACTTTTCTATGTACACCATTATGTTATCTGTCAATAAGGACAATATTTTTTCTTCCTTTTCAATCCTTATACCTTTCATTTGTTATTTTATTTCCTTATTACACTGGCTTATTATTTTATTTCCTTATTACTGATATGACTTTCAGTACAATGTTAACCAAAATGCTAATAGTACACACTTTTGTCTCATTCTTGCTCTCAGGTGGAAACTTTCAATATTTTATTATTGAATATGTTTTCTGTAGCTTAAAATATATACAAGGCCTGTCCAGAAGGTATCCAGTCATAAAATAGGAAAAATAGAGACATTTATTGAAGAAGATATGAGATACAAGAAACATTGTACATAGGACAATGACACCTTGGATCCCTTCAAAATAGGCACCTTGGGACTTCACACAGTTCTCCCAATTGCTATAGGTGCCCTGTCATATTTTCCTGAATCTCATCACCAGTCTGAAATCTCTTCCCTTCCACAGGTGATTTTAGTTTTGGGAAAAGCCAAAAGTCACAGGGTGCCAAATATGGGCTGTAGGAGGGCTGAGTCACCTGGGTAATTTGATGTTTTGCTAAAATCTCTGCACAAAACATGATGCATGAGTGGATGCATTCTTGTCATGAAGCTGCCAATCACTAGTTACCCATGGCAGCAGCCTTCTGAATCATCTGAATAATCTCCATGGAGAAATGTTCATACTTAAAACACAATTCGATGCAGACTCATTGCTCCACTTGTTCAGTCATTTTGAATGCAATGGCAACACAGTACACATGCTCACTCAATGGCGTCTACCATCCCCACTGACTAGTACAGTGAAGTCATTACTGTTCATGCATGTGTATTCCACTCCACCCTCATTGGCTGCCAGGTTACATCGATGTACAAACCATTCTTGTTATGTTAACAATAGTTGGACTTTTTCTAGACAAACCTTACTATATATTTATCAAATTTAAAAAGCTGGATTCCAGGCTTAGTTTGCTAAGAATTGAAAATGGATGTTGGTTTTATGAATGCCTTTTATTCATTTGTTGAGCTGGTCTTATGATTGTTCTTCTATATTATCTTAATATAATAATAGCAGCTTAACATTCACTGATAAATCACTGGGTACAAGACTATATGTTAAGTTATTTCTATGTACTCTCTCATTTCATCCTCTGAAGAACTTTGGAGGTAGGTACTATCATCCTCAATTTTTTGGAGGAGAAAATAAACTCAAAGTAATCTGCTTATACTCACAAGATTATTGAGTAATTGTAATAAAATATGAGACAATGCTCCCTGGTACCATGGGGGAGATGGGCTTCTTGCCTAAAGAAAAGAGATTTTTGGACCTGTGGGTCTCCCCAATGAACTCTCCTATGAGGCTGGGAATTTCTCCCACTGCTACAAATCCTACAGATTTTTACAGCCAGAGGTTTTGAAACTTTATTTCCCTTCACTGGAACCCTGGGTTGCATGGTTTGTCTCACTCCCCAGTTGTTCCTCCTGGTTTTTCCCCATGCCAGTGTGAGACTGCCAGCCACTGCCTTGCCCACCTGGTTCTCCAACCACTGCATTGCTGTGCATCCTCTCTGCCCTGGCTGCCTGTCTCCACCCCTCCTACCAGTCTAGGTGAATGTTTCTTCTTAAACTCCTTGGTTGTCAGACTTCCATACATTTCAATTTTCTTGCTCTTCTGGTTGATTTTTAAATTTGTTGTTGTCCTTCTTTTGGTTGTCCAAGGAAGCAAAATGTATCCACCTACACCTTCATCACAGGCTCCTTGAACATACACAAGCCCACCCACCTGGGAATCAGCATCAGAAGGGCCCAGTTTGTTTGTGGGTATTAGGGAGGTGAGTGAAAGCTGGCTGAGAGCCGAGCGAGTGGCATTGTTTCCTCTCTGACCCCTCCCCCACATACCGTGCCACAACACAGCCACAGGGCTTGCCCCACCCTGGTGAATACCTAAGGCTCCACCTCTTGCAACATAACAGCTGTGCTGAGATAAAAAAATATGGCCCAAATGAAAGAACAGATCAAAACTCAAAAAATACAACTAAGTGCTGAAGAGATAGCTAACCTATCAGATGCAGAGTTCAAAACACTTGTAAATAGGATGCTCACAAAAATGGTTGAGTATGGTCACAAAATAGAGAAAAGAATGAAGGCTATGTGAAATGAAATAAAGAGAAATATACAGGGAACCAACAGTGAAGGGAAGGAAACTGAGACTCAAATCAATGATTTGGAACACAAGGAAGAAATAAACATCTAACCAGAATAAAATGAAGAAACAAGAATTCAAATAAGTGAGGAGAGGCTGAGGAACTTCTGGGACAACTTCAAATATCCCAACATCCAAATCATAGGAGTGCCAGAAGGAGAAGAGGAAGAAACAAGAAACTGAAAACTTATTTGAAAAAATAATAAAGGAGAACTTCCCCAATCTGGCAAAGAAAACAGACTTCTAATAAGTCCAGGAAGCTCAGAGAGTCCCAAAGAAGTTGGACCCAAGGAAGTACACACCAAGCCACATCATAATCACATTACCCAAGATTAAAGAAAAGGAGAGAATCTTCAAAGCAGCAAGAGAAAAGGAGACAGTTACCTACAAAGGAGTGCCCATAAGACTATCAGCTGACTTCTCAAGAAAAACCTTGAAGGCAAGAAGGGGCTGGAAAGTATTCAAAGTCATGAAAGGCAAGGACCTACATCCAAGATTACTCTATCTAGCAAAGCTATCATTTAGAATGGAAGGGTGGATAAATTACTTCCAAGATAAGGCAAAGTTAAAGGAGTTCATCATCACCAAGTCCTTACAATATGAAATGTTAAAGGGACTTATCTAAGAAAAAGAAGATGATCAAAACTATGAATAGTAAAATGACAACAAACTCACAACTATCAACAACTGAACCTAAAACAAAAACAAAACCAAAAACTAACTAAGCAAACAACTGGAACAGGAAGAGAATCACAGAAATGGAGATCATATGGAGGGATTATCACCTGGGAGGGGGAGGAGGGAGAATGGGGGAAAAGGTACAAGGAATAAGAAGTGTAATTGGTAGGCACAAAATATACAGGGGGAGGTAAAAAACAGTATAGGAAATGAAGAAGCCAAAGAACTTATATGTACAACCATGGACATGAACTAAGTGGTTGGGGGGACACAGGAGGGAGGACGGGTGCAGAGTGGAGGGGAATAAAGGGGAGAAAAAAGTGGGAAAACTGTAGTAGCATGATCGACAAAATATACTTAAAACAACAAAACAAAAAACAACAAAAAAAAAAGAAAGAAAAGGGAGATTTTGGCCTTAGAATACCCTATTTCCCTCCATCTGAAATTTGTTATTTCATATATTTTACATTTTTATAAAAAGGAAATGCTTCTTCCAACAGATGTAAAAAACAAACAAACAAACAAACAAACAAACTTGTCAGCCACCCAGTACTGCAGTCAGCTGTGGCAAAGCTGTCATTTCAATCACATGCACAACTTCCCTTCATTCACCTGATTGACACTTCCATTGCATTATTTGATTTGGTGGCACCTTACAAGGATGACTAGTACTTAATGCTGCTGCCTTCATGATGCTTCCTCAAACAGTTATACAAGGATTAGGCATTGAAACAAGAACTTGCTATATTCCCGGGTTGTCCATCAAGTCTCAGGAAATGCCACGAATGCAGTTGACATTGTCAAATATCCTGGAATTCAGCAGAGATTTCTTCAAAGCCAACAGCGCTTGGTCCGACTGATTTGTGTGGCATGAAGAACATCAAGCACCCAATGGGTAGCTGCCAAAAGCTTCCAGCTGACTTTTAACTTCCAGGAATGTGTACTTCAATGAAGGAAAAAACAGAACTATTAATTTAACCAAATCGGAAATACAAACAAACTCCTGTGTTCTTTGATATGCCTGGAAATTACTCCTAGTCAAAGGTTCCAAAAAGGTCAAGATCAAAGACTTGATCATGAGAATTACAGCGTGTTTATAAGAATGCAGGTCAAGCACCATATTACCTGCCTTTCAATAGCTAAGGAACATGGGTCACTTCTCTCTGCCTCAGCGTCATCAACTGTACATGGGGAAAATAAAAGCACCTACCTAATGGAATTGTCACGAGGATCGAATAAGTCAGTCCAAATAAATGCTAAGAAGGATGTTTGACAAATGGCACAAGCCCAATAAATGGTAACCATTTGGACAAATAGCACATCACTCCCTATATGAATTATGCTTGATGTGACTACCCATGCCCTAATGTGATTCAGAAAAATATTTAGAATCTGAATTTATAGAGGCCTTATGGGCTAATTTTGAGTGTGATATTGATGAAGCAAAAGGTATAAAAACATATGGAAAGATGTGTACTGTTGTCAGCCATTGAAGGTTTTATTTGTTGTTATTGTTTTTGCTTACTGTTTTTAATCCTCACTTGGAGGATATTTTGTTTTTCATTGCTTTTAGAGAGAGAGGAAGGGACAGAGAGAAACATTGATGTGAGAGAAGCATGGATTGGTTGTCTACCATATGCACCTGGATCAGGGATTGTATGTGACTGCACCCAGACTAGGGATTGAACCCACAACCTAAGTATGTGCCCTGACTGGGAATTGAACCCACAACCTTTCAGTTATGGGACAATGCTCCAACCACCTGAACCACACCAGCCAAAGCTACTTACTCTAAATGTATTCTTCCTTCCTTCCTTCCTTCCTTCCTTCCTTCCTTCCTTCCTTCCTTCCTTCCTTCCTTCCTTCCTTTCTTTCTTTCTTTCTTTCTTTCTTTCTTTCTTTCTTTCTTTCTTTCTTTCTTTCCTCCTTCCTTCCCCCACCAGGGCTGCTGCTAAATTATTTCAGTAACTGAAATCTGTCAACCATTCTCCATCACCAGTCCTGTGGTCCATGCCTGAGCTATCACATTTGCCTCATAGCTCATCTCCCCAATGCATTCTTTTGCCTTGTAGCAATCTTTGTTGCCCACAAGTTGGCTGATGTTGCTCTCTGCGGAAAAGCATCCGGTGGCTCCTCTCTGCTCCCAGAATAAAAACCACACTCCTTCACTCGGGCCATGCAACCTTGCCTGATGTGCCACCTGTCCAGTCCCCTGTGTGTCCATGCTCCTCACCTGCCGCCCTCTCCCTGCCTGCCAGCAGGTCTTGAGGGCCAACCCCACCTCACTCAGAAGCTTTGCTCTCCCTCTCCCTCTGCCTGAAGGCTCCCTGGCTATCATCCATGCACTCTGCTGATGGCGGCTGAAGTGTCACTTCCTCAGAGAAGTCTTCTCTGACGCTAGGGTTGAGTCAGACCTCATGTCACAATCTCCCCCACTTTCCTTTTATATTGCTTACCGGAGTTTGTTATTATTTATTCTTTCAGGTGATTATTGGCTTAATGTCTTTCCCTCCACTTGCTAATCAGTCCCATAAGTGCGTGGATTGTACATTTTTTAAATTGTTAAATCCCTAGTGCCTGAATATCCCTCTCTCTCTCTCCCTATATATACATATACATATACATATACATATACATATACATATACATATACATACGTATAGGGAGAGAGAGAGATCCAGGTGTGTGTGTGTGTATGTGTAATATAATATCTATCTATCTATTCATCTATCTATCTATAATCTATCATTGTGGGACTTCCCACCCTTTATCAGCTCACGAGCCAAGTCCTATAATAAATTCCATCTAATGTATCTCTATCTCAAGAGTAGATATAGATGAATAGATGGGTATATTGCATATATTTCTTATTAAAATACAATATACATCAAGTTCACAAACTTAAAATGCACAGCTTGATACATTTTGCAAATAGGTGCTTTCACTTTACCAGCAGCCCAATCAAGAAACAGAGCATCATAAGCGCCCAGAAGTCTCTCTCCTGCCCTTGCTGGTCACTCCCCAAAGGTGACTACTATTTACGCCTTTATCATCAGAGATCAATTTTGCCCATTTCTGAGCTCTCTATAAATGAAATTGTGGGCCCTGGCTGGTGTAGCTCAGTGGATTGAGCGCGGGCCTGCGAATCAAAGGATCGCGGTTCGATTCCCAGTCAGGGCACATGCCTGGGTTGCAGGCCAGTTCCCAGCATGGGACACACAAGAGGCAACCATACAGTGATATTTCTCTCCCTCTCTCCTACCCCTCTAAAGATAAATAAATAAAAATCTTAAAAAAAAAAAAAAAAGAAATTGTGGGCATGTGTTATTCCATCTGGCTTCGTTTGCTCAACGTTACGCGTGTGTGAGCGATCCATGTCACGCGTGTCCCAGTAGCTCTTTTTCATAGCTGTATTGCGGTATATGGTCTGAATATGCCACAGTGAGTTTACCCTTTGTGCTATTGATACACCACTGGGTTGTGTCCGCTTTGGAGAGCTGCAACAAAGCATGCTGCTGCTCTGAATATTCTTTTGCATGTCCTCTGACAGACCTATGCACTGCTTTCTCACGGGTATGGAATCAGGAGCGCAGTTGTGACCAGTGCAATTTGCAGCTGTGTTCTTGACAAAATATATATTATTATTACTATGTTTTGTCAAATACATAGTTGCTCAATTTTTAAAAATGCAAGACAACATAGAGTAGGGGGAGCTCTTCTTTCCATTCTGATGAAGTTTCTTCCAGAGTCTGGACTTCACTTTAGTCTCTTTTTCACTAAGTGTTCATGGACTGCAAACAATCACAAAGGGAGATGGATCCAAATTAGCTGTCACCAAGCATGGACAGAATTTACGGGGGTGTATCTAGAGGTGCGGGTGTCTTTTCTGGTGCCCAACTGAGGAGTGCCGACCTCTGGGTTGGGCTCTGTCCAGCTGTCCACCTGCTCCACCCATCCCTTCCCTTTCCTTTCTCCTTCTTGGCCTTGTCCTTTCAGTCCGTTCTCACTTTCTGGAGGGAATGGGTTCCAGGGAGGAGTCCACACACATCTCAATCATTTGTCTCCTGGGCTAAAAGTTCTCCCCAGACCCCGCTGTGTTCCAGTCAGCAGGGTTGGGAGGTGACAGACCCATTTGCAAGGGGCTGTTTGTTATATCTGATTGAGAGCTAGCAAGCAGGGGGACTGGACTGACTTAGAATTAGGACATGGCTAGTGGCAGGGAGACCCCTGTGCTCAAGCGCATCTCCGGCTTCGGTGTGACAGTGACAAACTCCACCATGACTTCTCTCTTCTTCAGTTAAGCAGCAGCCCTGAAACCACACACCCAACCCTGGCTGTAAAGGCCTTACTGGCACCAGAGTGCGGGGATTGTGAGTGCTTGGGGACACATTCACAGCCCGCAGGAAGCTGCAAACATTGCTTCTTCTCAGATGGCTTTTCAGCAATGCTGATTCTCCCTTTCCTGGGTGTCTCCTCCCCCCTTATACCTTCTTCTACTGTGATCCTGCCTTTATCCTGAGCATCTCAGGCAGTAAGTAACATGTTCGGCACCCTCCTGCCTCCCTCCTCATACCCCCATCTCATGTTGGAGTATTGTCAGGGTTCTCCAAAGAATCAGAAACAATGGAGATATATCTATATATCTATAGATATATCTCCATTGATATATGAGAGAGAGAGAGAGAGATTGAGAGAGAGTCTGTCCGGAAAAAGTCTAGCCATTATTAATATGAGAACGGTTTGCACAACATCGATGTAACCTGGCAGCCAAGGAGAGTGGACTGGAATGCGCATGTGTGAACAAGGATGGCTTCACTGTACTAGTCAGTGGGGGTGGTAGGCACCATTGAGTGAGCATGTGTACTGTGTGGCTGTTACACTCAAAATGACTGAGTAGAGCAACAAATCTGCATCAAATTTTGCATTAAGCTTGAACACGCCTCTGCAGAAATTATTTGGATGATTCAGAAGGTTTTCAGGGATGATGCAATGAATGCAGCGCAAATAAAAGTGTGGCACAAACACTTCAAAGATGGTTGAAAATCTGTTGAAAGTGATCCATGTTTTGGAAGGCCTGCAACAAGCTGAACACCTGAGAATGTTGAACATGTACAGGCTGCAATCAACAAAGATTGGCGACTGACAGTGTGAGAACTAGAAGCAGATCTGGGGATTCCAAAACTACTGTGTTTGAGATTTTGATGCAAGATCTTGGCATGATTCATGTTGTGGAAAATTTTTTTCTGTGGCTTCTGCTACCAGAGTAGAAGGAACATCATGCTGCACTTGCTAACGACTTGATTCAAACTGCCACCAATGAACGAGATTGCCTCAAGTAAGTTATAACCAGAGATGAATCATGGGTCTATGGCTATGACCAAAAATGAAGGCCCAGTTGTCCCAGTGGAAGTCACCTGGTTCTTCACACCAGAAGAAGGCTTGGCAAAGTCACAGCAAGAGCAAGACCATGTTAACTGTGTTTTTTGATTGGGAAGGTGTTGTCCATCACAAGGACACTCCTCTAGGCCAAACAATGAATAAGGAGTACTGTCTCAATATTCTTCCTCAGTTGAGAGATACAATACGACCAAAATAGCCACAGCTATGGGCAACTGGTGATTGGCAGTTCATCACAAGAACACACCTATTCATGCATCATGTCATGCAGAGTTTTGCCAAAACATCAAATCACCTAGGTGACTTAGTCCCCCTACAGCTCAGAGTTGGTGCCCTGCAACTTCTGGCTTTTCCCAAAACTAAAATCAGCTTTGAAATGGAAAAGATTTCAGATTGTCGATGAGATTCAGGAAAATATGATGAGGCAGCAGATGGCAATTCTAACAAAGGGTTTTCAAGAGTGTTTTGAACAGTGGAAGAGATGCTGGGAGAACTGTATGAGGTCCCAAGGTGCCTACTTTGAAGGGGACTGAGGCGTCATTGTCCTATATGCAATGTTTCTTGTATCTTGTATCTTCTTCAGTAAATACTTCTATTTTTCATATTATATGGCTGGATACTTTCTGAGGCCCCAGCTCAGACTGTTCCTTTCCCCAGCTCCCAGAGACTCAGAGGGGACTTTAGTGTACCCAAAGCACTCAGGTTTCTGATGATGATGATGATGATGATTCATGTGAATCCAGATGTTTTTGGTGAAACCCAGGGTCCCTGGTGAATCCAATTATCCTTGGAGGAACCCAGTGTCCCTGGTAGCTCACTATGTCCCTGGAAGATCCAAGTGTTCCTGGTGGATCCTGGTGTCTGTGGTGAACTTTGAAACGTAGTGGCCCTTGAAGACCCCAGTGTTCCTGGAGGATCCCTGTGTCCTTGGAGGAACCCAATGTCCCTGGAGGATCTCACTGTCTCTGGTGGTTTCAAGTGTCCCTGGCAGACCATGGTGTTCCATGGTGGATCCCAGTGTCCCTTGGGGATACAACTGTCCATGAAGGACCCCAGTCCAGTATCCATGAGGGACCTTGGTGTCCCTGGTAGATCCTGTTGTCCCTGGTGAATCCAAGTGTTTCTGGGGATCGTGTTGTCCCTTGCACATCCTGGGTCTGTTTTTTGTAGTGCAAATGCCACCTAAGAAGGTGACACTGGTGGGTCCTGAATGTTTGACTATAGAGATAGGTCTCTCTTCCTTCCAGATAGCAGGCGCTGGGGGAGTCCGAGTTGAGGATGGACTGGCTGGTGCTGAGCATGTAACTTGGCCCCAGGGATGAGGCTCTGGTTGGACTGTCAGAGACTGAGACCTGGGTCCAGAGGAGAAACTAGGAGAAGCATCAGTCTCAGGGAGGGAAACAGAGCTGGGCGTGGATGGGTCGTCAGGACCAAAACCAGTATCACGGTGCAGGAACTCAGCATCCAACACAGAGTTCAGCAGGTTCTTCGAGCCGGGTCTCTCTTCACGGATCAGCAGTGTCACCTGACTGAAGGAATGTGGGCGAGGATCCAGAAAGAAGGCATGACACCCAGAGGTCGGGGAGCACTGCAGACTTGCTGATTTCAGGATGTGTGCGTGCACGTGTGCGTGTGTGTGCATTGAGAGCTGGTGACAAGGCATTTGTACCTCTTGAGCATCTTAGCTAACCCACATTCTCAGCTGTGGAGCCTCTTCTCTTCCTGCACAGGGAGCGGGGCGCCTCCCCCCTGCTGCCTCACCAGCAAGCCGGTACCGCAGCCACAGAGCATGTGCTGGGGGCTGACGTTCTGGTCCACGCTCAGCTCACGCGCCGTCCCCACCGGCTGGAGCAACCGCACATTCTTAGACGCTCTATGTCATGGAAAGAAAGGTGAAGTGTTCCATCTGCTCTGCTCTCCCAAACATTACCACTTCAGCAACAAAAGGGGGGGCATGGTGGTGAGAGACTTTCTTCTCTTGGCGGGCAGGGAGAGTCTTTCAGATTCCGGAATCCACGGCGATAATAAATTTGAGGAATTTTTCAAATCATTGCCCCACAAAAGTGTCTGCGAACCATCCTTCTGCACGTGGTACGGGTGGAA
This sequence comes from Glossophaga mutica, assembly GCA_039655065.1. Classification (NCBI taxonomy): domain Eukaryota; kingdom Metazoa; phylum Chordata; class Mammalia; order Chiroptera; family Phyllostomidae; genus Glossophaga; species Glossophaga mutica. The sequence continues at coordinate 12,997,272 of CM077304.1, read as the reverse complement.
ACTTTGTCCAGGAATGTGGCAGGTTGCGTTTTCACGGAATTGTGCACGATAGGAGACAGCACGCTTCCCTTCCCATAGCTGTTTGCTTCCACTGATGAACACGTTCTAACATCCAACCCCTGCTATGTGCCCGGTGTTAGAGAGCAGGGAGCACCATCCTCTAAAGTCTCTGCCCTTATGAGCCCATGACCTTGCAGAACTGGGCTCCCACTGGGTGCAAGGCCCTGGGGGAGGTGCTCAGAGGGGCTCTAGTTGGCCAGGACTGATCCATTGCTTCTATGAATGGCTTCCCTGTGCCTGTGGCCTTTACAAAATAACTATCTTAGTCTGTTCAGGCTGCTATAAGCACAACACCATAAACTGAGTGGCTTATAAACAGCAAGCTTAATTTCCTACAGTTCTGGAGGCCAAGAAGTCCAAGATCATGGTGCAGGCTGATTTCGTGTCTGGTAAGGTCACTCTTCTTGGTTCACAGGTGGAGGGATCCAGGAAGCTCTGTGGGGTCTCTTCTGTAACATCAAACCCATTCATGAGGCCTCCACAGCCATGACCTAAGCACCTTCCAAAGGCCCCATCTCCTCATAACCATCACCTTGGGGTTAGAGTTCAATGTAAGAATTTTGCGGAGGCCGGGGGGCGGGGGGGCGGGACACAAACATGAAGGTCATGGCAATGACTTTGCAGCTCTTTCCATTACAAGAGGAAGCCTGTCTGCCCATCCTTGAATCTGGGCTGACCTTGTGACTTGCCTTGGCTGCTAGAACGTGAGGAAGGGAGAGAAGCACTTTGCTCTGACAACATGTCTGCCAGTAGCAGTAGGTCACTGAGGTCACTGACCGCAGACAGTTGGCACTCCACTGGCATTGCCGGCAATTTCAGCAGTGCTGGAGGGACTGTGATGCCAGTCCAGGGTTAGCAGTAGCTTCCTGATCCCGAAGTGACAGTTCTCCACCCCGCTTTGCTCTTCCAACCCTTCCAATGCCTTTATAACCAGCTCCCTGCTTCAATTTGCTCTGCACTTGAAATACTTAAAAGGCCTGGAAAAGCCCCTCAAAGGGGGAAAGCATTTAGTCAGTGGGAGGTGAGGTAGGTGGGGCTGATTCAAACCTGGAGAGAACCTGTCATGGGTCATGGAGCCCTGGGGTTCTGATATGCTTACTGAAAGGTGGAAAGTCTGTCTTCTGATGGGAAACATCGAACCTGGATGAAATGGAGTGGAAAAGCCCACCTCCAGGGTGAGGTGGGCTGGGAACTGGACTATCTTCTTGCACTCAGAGCTCGTTCTTCACATGCAGACAGGTTAAGCCTTGCTCTCTCCACCTGATTCTTCTGCTCGAGGATTGGGAAGCCATGCAGGGAACCAAGAGTGCATCGTATTGGTTGGCTGTGTCCTTGTTGGATTGGTCAGGCTTTGCCACCTGTTCAGGGGGAGGCTATAAATCAGGCGACAGGCAGCACCAGAGCATGTATGTGCTGTTGGCTTAGAGTTTCAGGTTGGAGCAGGAGGGGAAGGTGTGGAGAAGGAGGCAGAGACCACGGGTTTGAAGATTTAAATCCATGCTGGTGTATGTTTCTAATGCATTCTAATTTCTCATGCATTCTAGTCATTCTAGTGCATCAAGGCACTTTTGTCTGTGTCTCTAGTCCTTCATTTAGCACATGGTTCTGTTGATGAGGGAGATACATGGGTGATTAGTGTGTCTTTCAACTCTGTGCCAAGGGTCACGCTGTTCTTGGATTTTGGCAAAGGACCTTGATTTTAGCCCAGGCCCTAGACCTAAGCACTTCCAAATAATTGTCTTCCTCAGTCTGCACATTACGGCACATTATACTCACGTAGGAAATTTAAAAAGTCTTCACACTTGGGCCCAGCTCCAGAGATTTTGATTCAATACATTGGACATGGGGTTTGGCCTTCAGCGTTAAAAAATCAGTCCCCAGGAGATTTCAATGTGCTGTTGGAGCCCGGAACCAGCCCCCTAAGCCTCGACCCTTCTTCTTATTTTAAAAATGCTGCCAGCTTCCCCTGTCCCTGCCTAGAACGATGGCACCTTTCCTGGAAGAACAGTCTCACCTCCCTTTACCTTCCTTTAACGCTTCAAGCTTTCTAAAATACCTCATTCCCCAAAACTGCCAAAGCCCCATGATGACAACTTGTCCCCCAAATAAAGGGTGTTTTTTACTTTCCAGTTAGTAATACTAGAATCACCAACATTACCGAGAGCTCGCCATGTACCAGGTGTTGTTTCAAGTGCTTTCTCGGTGTTAATCAAGCTTCTTAAAGATACCTCACCTCCAGAAGCTCAGCCAAAAGCCCCATGGTGACAAGTATAACAATACATGGCAACGGAAGTTATGTGCATGTGGTCTCTTTCTCTCTCTCATTGTATTGTATTCACCTTTTTCACTTAAAGGAAGGACTTTACAGCTCCTCTGTGGCGTATCCAAATTGCCAGCATCACTACTCTTGCGCTTTGGGGCCATTGAGTAAAATAAGGGTGACTTGAACACACGCACTGTGATGCCACGACAGTTGGTCTAATAATGGAGCCCGCTACCTAAGGGACTAACAGGTAGGTAGCATATACAGTGTGGATACGCTGGCCAAAGGGGTGATTTACAGCCTGGGTGGGCAGGAGCTGGATCGTTCAAGGTCTCATCGTGGTACTCAGAATAGTGCACAATCTAATACATATGGATTGTTTATCTCTGGAATTTTCCATTGAATACTTTCGGGCCACCGTTGACCATGGTGACTGTAGCTGTGGAAAGCGAAACTGCGGATAAGGGGGTACCTGCTACAATAGGTTCAGTTGCCTTCGTGGGCCCTGGTCAGCTGCATCTTATACACCCTTGTCCCAATGTCAGTGGCTCTGACAATGCCAGCCCTGAGCAGGGGCTCTAAACATTCTTCTTACTTCTCTCCACATGTGTATGGAAAACCCCACATACTCCTTGTAGAATCATTTTTTTTTTTTCTGAATTGTGTTTTAGTGCAAGGATTAATTAGCAAATTTTTCTTTAAAGGGCCAGATAGTACATAATTCAGGCTGTGTGAGCTACATGGCGTATTAGTTTTCTGTTTTTGAGTAACGATTTATCACAAACTTAGCAGCTTTAAACAACATGCATTGGTTATCTCACAGATTCAGTTGGCCAGGGTCTGGGCATGGCCTAGCTGAGCTGGGTCCTCTGCTCAGGGTCTCACAGGGTTACAAGGTAGCCGGTGGCGGAGCGTCATTCTCATCTGGAGGCTGGACATGGGAAGAAGCCACACCCAAGTTCACCTGGTTGTTGGCAGAATTCAGTTCCTTGTGGTTATAGGACTGAAGCTCCCAGCTCCTGGGACCACCTGCTGTTCCTTGCCACGTGGCCCTCTCCATAGACAGTTCACACAGTAGCAGTTTTCTTCTTCAAGGCCAGAAGGAGACTGTCTTTCTCTCTCCAGTCAGCTAAGACAGAGTCTTACATAAAGTGACATAGTCAAGGGAGTGATATCGCATCACTTTTGCCTTGAGATGTAATCCAATCAAGGATGTGGCAGCCCATCACTTTTGCTGTAACCTCTTGGTCAGAAGCAAATCACAGACTCATAGATGGAGAGCAGGATGACAGCTGGTGGGGAGGAGGTCAGGGGATGGAGGGATTGAGCAAAAAAGGAAAAAGGACTCATGGACATAGAAGGATTGTGGTGACTGCTGGGGGGAGTGCGGTAGAAGGGGACTAAATGGTAGGGGAAAAATACAATAAAGATTAAATTAAAAAATATCACAGATTTTACCCACACTCAAGAGGAGGAGATTATACTAGGATATGACTCATTGTAGGAGTCACCTCAGGGTATATTGTCTTCGTAAGGTCTACTGCAGGTATTAAACTCTGCCTTTGTAGTACAGAAGTAGCCATAGACAATATGTAAACAGTGAGCATAGCTATGATTCAATAAAACTTTATTAAAAGCAAACTGAGGGAAGGGTTGGCTCGTGAACTATAGCTTGCCTGCACCTGCTCTTTAGAGTGATACTTCTGGCCTGCACCAAGAGATTTTTTTTATAAGGATTTTATTTATCACCTCATTTAACATTTTCTTTATGATAAATGTTGGAAAAATTTTTTTTCTGGTAGCTGTATTTTTCTTGAGCAACTGGCTGGTTTTAATCTCATGAACACTATGATTTGCCAAAAAAATATTGAAGTAAAATATACTAGCAAGAAAAGTGCTGAATACTGAGTTGTGGATTTGATTGGGTTTCCTTCTTCACTTTGGTTGTTAGAAATCTCAGAAGCAAAGTAGAACCATCTAGCCAAGTGCGAGTGCCCATTTTCTGTGTTTGCCTCATTCCTGGCTCTGTTCACTGTTCCGGTCCTGATTTCTCTTCTTTCCTGCTGATGTAATTCACGTCACCTTGCTGCACCGTGTGTCCGTGTGTCGGTAATCCTAAATCCTCTCTTTGTAAGTTGATGAAGATGTTTTATGGAAGAATAAAGAATTGTCCTTTAGCATGCCTGTTGTACCGGAATAGGAATAGCCCCTATATTCAGATTAAGCTGAACAGTCATTCAGTGGAAAGCCATTCAGATTCTCCCTTTATGATATTGAACCTGAGGAGAGAGTTGAAAAATTCTTGTGCAGGGCTTATTGCTGACTTGCACAGGACTATTGCCGACTTCTTCTCATTTATTCCAAGCTCTGGTTTGGAGGAGATTAATGCCAGTTCACGGCCATCGCAGGCTGCTGCACCGGGCTGCACCTGGGTGGGACTGGGCTGGGGCAGGGGTTGTGGCTCAGTGTTTCCAGACTCGTGAGATCACAAGCTACATCCTACAAGGGCGCCATTGTGCCTGGCGCCTCGCTGGTGATTTCACTCCAAGGGTTCTTACCGCCCAGGGAAGGCAGCTGTAAAATGGTTCTCCAGTGAAATCATCGGACCCAAACCACAGCTGTCAGCCTCTCTCTGCACACCCCAGGTCCTGGCCTCATCCTCCCGTGGTGGAGGTGCTGAGGGGTGAACAGACCACCTTAGTCAACAGTGGTGATGCTGGGCTTGCTGGCCCAAGAGGCCTGAAGTAGCTTAGCTCGGCTGACCGCCCCAGAGACATGGGGCCCTTTCTGTGGAACTGGGTCATGGAACAAAGGGCAAAGGACTTTGGTTGCACTTCTTCCAAGCCATGGATGTCCCGGAATCTTGAAACTTTTCTTGGGAGTAACGTGCACACTACTGAAATGTCTCCTGAAGTGTCTAACGCAGTGCTTGGCGCAGTAGAAATGAACCAGAAATGAGCCAGTTTAGGAAAGCACGTTTCTTTTAACCAGCAATCTGTTCTGATTTACCTAGAGAGGCAGCATAGCATGTAGTTAAAAGCAAGAGCTCTGGAGCCAGGCTGCCTGGTTCAAATCTTGCTTCTGACGCTAACTAACTGTGTGACTCTGGACACCTTTCCTGACTTCTCTGTGTTTTCTTACATATAAAATGGGGATTAAAGCAGATACTGCATCTCTGTTACATCCCTGCTTTGCTCTGCCTGGGATAAGCTAGCTGCCATGTCATGGGGATATACTCAAGCAACCTAATGAAGACATGCAAGTGGTGACAAAGCTGAGGCCACCTGCCGACCACCATGTGAGCAAACCATCTTGGGACCAAGTTCTCAGCCCCAGTCAGCCTTCAGGTGACTACAGCCCCCACCAACATTTCACGAGAGACCTGAGCTGGGGTCACACCGTTCACATACTCCTGGTTTCCTGAATTTACAGGAACTGTGTGAGATAATAGATGTTTGTTGTTTTAAGGACCAAAATTGGGGGTAATTTGATGCAGTAACAGATAACTCATGAAGCCTGTTTTCTGCGTATAAGACAGGCATGGTTTCTGTCATCATGGAGGTTAAATTCTAGCAAAGTACAGGAAGGAGGGAGCAGACAACCACGATACCATGTGGAAAGTGTTATGGGACGTGATGAGGCGCATGGGAGGGGTGCTGGAGCAGCCTTGAATGTGACTGTCCTCGGCGGTGACCTACATCCAATAACATCTAAGTGGCCTCTTGAAGGACGCGCAGAGCTAGTCAGGCAGGTGAAAGCAATGGAGAAGGACGTTTTAGGAGAAGGGGCAGCAGGTACAAAGGCTTGAAAGTTGGAGATGGCAAGCAGGGGCTGGGATTAGAAAGGGGTCAGGTGATACTGGCTTTTGGGCCCCATAATAAGGGAATTTAGACATCGAAGGGTTTTAGGCAGTGTAAACTTTTAGAAACATCGACCTGACTGTGGCATGGAAGATAAATTAGAGTAGGACTAGAAAAACAATGGAGCCTAAAAATTTATTTCTACTTATTTGTTCTATGATGATATTATATTACTATACATATACAGAATGGGGCAAAAGTAGGCTTACAGTGCTGAATATGTGAAACACAATTTATTCGTATATTCTTTTTTATCCATTATTATATTCTTTCCATATGAACAATTATAAACCTACTTTTGTCCCACCCTCTATGCAGACATTTTTTTAAAAAACAGAAGTCACTGTAAATAAACTATATATACTTGCTTTACTTTAAATAATTTTATATCATGAAGGTTTTCTCATGTTAGTATTAGTAAATAAAATATAAGATGATGGGCCCTGGCTGGTGTAGCTCAGTGGATTGAGCGCGGGCCTGCGAACCAGAGGATCGCGGTTCGATTCCCAGTCAGGGCACATGCCTGGGTTGCAGGCCAGTTCCCAGCAGGGGACACACGAGAGGCAACCGTACATTGATATTTCTCTCCCTCTCCCCTACCCCTCTAAAGACAAATTAAAAAAATATATATATAAGATGATGGCATAGGCTATCTGAATGTACAATTGATTTAACCAGTCTTTTAGATGGTTAGGTTATTTTTGATTTTTCACTGTTCTAAATATTGCTAGGGTTAACGTGGGAAGGGTCTCCAAGAATCTCGCATGGCAAATTTATTATCTGGTGGTTCTGAGTAAGGATTTGAGGGTGTGTAGGGGGAAGTGTATGTACAAGAGGTGGTGGATTGAGTCCTAACTACCCAGCATATTGGTGACATCATCTCTGGTATTTTCTGAGACATTCCTGATTTGGAACATTCTGCCTCATTGGGGCCATATATTCTGAGTTTTGTTTGGAAAATATTATCACCCCTCCATGCCCTGAACTTCACGCTTCAGCACATTGACTTGCTTTTTATGTCCCACACCTGCTGCGCTGTTCTCACTTTCCTGCCTCTGCCTGTGCTGAACCCTCGGCCCGGAATGCCTCCCCCTCCGCTTTATCCGTCTACCTGCTCTTCACCACGCTTTGACGCATCTGAGACGTCTCCTCCAGCAGGTTTTCCTGATCTGGCCCCACCCCAGACTGGGTTGGATGCTCTCTTCTATGCATCCACGGTAGCCTCTGCTTACTTCTTTCACTGAACTGGCATTTCACTGAAATGGGTAAGAATGGGCTCTTACCCATTCTATCATGAACTCCTTAAGGGCAAATGATCGTGGATTAAACAAACAAATAAGCAAACACACACACACTCTATTACTTTATGGAATGTCTAGAATAATTTGGACATTGAGCAACATTTTCGTGAACGGATAAATAAATCAACGAACACCAATGGAGAAAGTCAGTACGGTTGCGTTGTCCTAGGGGTGGGGTTTTGCTGGACAAAGGTAGCCCATTTGGGCAAGGAAATTGAAATAGCCAAGCTGGTTGAAGTGGTGGAGCATGGGATACATGCTGTATAGGAGGGAAGCGAAGAGAGGAAAGGCTGGTAGAGTGGACACAGAGGAATCAAGGAGTGGAATCAAGTGCCTCGTGGGTTTGAAGGTCAGGTGTGTGGTGGCAGTAATGTCAAGGCTGGCTTGAGAGGTAGTAGTTCTTACTCAGCTGTGTGCAAGCATCATCTAGGGAGCTTGTTAAAAATGCAGATTTCTGAGAACTGCTCTTAGGGATTCTGAAGCAGTAGGTCAGAGGTGGGGTCTGGGATGTGCGTATTTAACACACACTTCAGGAAGTTCTCATTCAAAGGGTCTGTGCACCGCTCTTGGATAATTTCTGAAATGTGAGGCTTTGTGCAGAAGGTACGTTGTCTGATTGTAAGATTTCAGAAGTGGAGCCATACATCTAGAAGCCAAGGTCCAGGTGTGGCCACAGGAATGCATGATTGGGACGGGAGTGCAGGGGAGGCAGGTGGAGAAAAGATTAAAGTATGGAAGAGACCATCCATGTGACAGTCACCCAGGTTGGTGTAAGGGGTTAGGGGCAGGAAGGACTCAGCACCACGTACCAAAGTCTTTCATGAGGGAAGAGGAGTTATCGGAGGGGTGGTGCTGTTCTTGGGTGTGAACGCCCGACTGTGCTGCGATGAGGAGCCTGTTTGTGATTGGAGAGAAGAGAGAGGTATATCTTGGCACTTTTTCCTTACCAGAATTCCCAAGGATCCTTCCACGGGTGGGTAAGGCAAGTGACTGCAAAGTGGTACAAAGGGCTGCAAGAACATAATCACAGGAAGATAATAAAGAACTTCTGAAGGCTGTATGTTGACATACAGTGATGTCAACAGGAATCACCCTTGGTCAATAACCTAAGTATCTCTAGCCTGGCTTCATTGGAGATTTAGGGTGCCTCACAAAGACTACTCCCAGCCAGCAACGGAGAGCTGCAGGATAAGACAGCAGACTCATTCCTGGAGATATGGACTCCTAGATGGCCACCTTGCACTTGAAGACTCCCTGACAACTTTGCCAAACTTTTCTTAGATGGCTCGGCATTCTAGGACACTTCTACCCACCCCTCCTTCCTTTTCTCCTTCACTTGGGATCAGACCTGCTCTGTGGTCTCATAATGCTTGAAGGCTTCCTTACCTTGTTCATTTCACATTTTCTCTCGAAGGTATTTCAGTGAATAAAATTCTTATATGTTCAATCCAGTCTTGATGATTGATTCTTGGAGGGCTCAGCAAATAAAGTAGAAATAATGTGGGGGTGTAGGACACTAATATCTTACTCTAAATCCTGTCCCAGGGAGTATCGGCTATGAACAAACTCAGAAAAGCTAACCAAGTCACTGGTTATTAAGAGCGAGATGCTGTTGGGCAGTGAGAGGTCACCGAGCAGTGACAATGTGTTGGACAGAATGCACTCGTTATGTCTGTAAGTCCCAACTGGACAAATCAGAACCTGACATTCAGTGAGATTACGCAACTGCATCCCATTCGAGCTGCTGACAAATGGGGAACTCTCAGGTGAAAACACAGGGACTTTCTACTGCATCAGGCTGCCTGTGGGGATGAGGGGCTTCCCAGGATGGAGACCCAACCAGGAGACTTGACCAGCACCTGTTAGTGGCATCCGGGCATTTGGGGTACCCTGGTGTCTACACATATCTTCAGAGGAACTCCTCGTTTTAAGCTACTCCTGCTTAAAGTGACTACTGAGCATTTAAGAGCAGTTAACTCAGAGTCAACAGACCTTGTAATGGACCAGATCAAAGTCACGATCAAATGGCAGATTGGCGCAAACATCAGGACCTGCTGCCGGTGAGAAGCGCTCTCTCTCTAACCACATCTAACTAGACAGGTTGGCTTGATTTGTAAAATATATCCCAAATCTGCCTGCTGCTCCACTGCCCCTACTCTTGTCCCCGCCACCTGTCCCCGCCACCATCTCCTCTCCCCTGTGGCTGCAACGGCCACCTCTCTAGTCCTCCTGTTTCCCGTTGGCCCTGTCCACCCCATTCTCCACATACAGCACGGTGACTGTTCTAATATGATTGAGCTTGCCATTCATCTTGTGCGTATAAACCTTCTGTCAGAAGGCCAAGAGAGGCAGGAACACCCCTCTTATGAGAAAAAGATAAGTTTAGATGCCAAATAGAAGCTTTATCATCTAACAACCTTTGGAGGCTCCTTGGAAAATGTAGCCAATGATTTAATGGTCTTTAACTTAAAGGCATTAGAAGTATGCAAGGTGAGCTGGCCAGTTTCACAAAACGGGGTTAGAACTTGGTTGTGTACACAGAGATTAAAAGGCAGGTTGAAATTTCTCAGAAGCTCAAATGGAGCCAAGAGTATTGATTGGCCGCTTTCTTTGATGGGAACAGACGGTAGCCCCTGCAACAGCCTCTCCTCACTGTGGCTTAATCTGATTGACAGTCAGCTCAGCCCACAAAGGGCAGTGAGGAATCACTCTGCTAACAAGCTCCTTGCCCTCCAGTCTCTGTTAGAATGTTGACTGACAGGGGCACAATTAAAAGGGGATTGATTTATTGAGCTGGAATTCTCCAGCCCCCGCTAATCTCAGCATCGCTTTGCTTCGTGCAATCACCATCTCCAAACAAGAGTCAGCCTACACAAATGAACCCCTCCTGATCTCCAGGGAGCCAAAGACGCTCTTAGTTTAGCAAAGGTAGCTCAGCCCTAGACGCCCATAAAGAAAAACCACATAAAAGAAGTCCTTTCCTGCACCAGGCCCTGGATAAGGATCTGGAATCCAGCAGGGAAGGGTGAGCTAAACAAAAAGCCAGCAGTGGTAATGAAAACAGCTAACCTTGACTCCAGGGGGGAAATGGGTTCAGAAGAGTAAGTGGGCAAGGAGCCCTATTTTTGTCTTTTATATAATGAAACTGTAAATTTCTGTTAAAAATCAAAGGGTCATCAAGTATCTGGAATGTTGATGGGGATGCCGGTGGGATTCCAGGGACAAAAAAAGTCTGGGGATTTGAATTCAATGCTCCCTTTGAAATGTTTCACTGAACCGAGGCGGTCAGATCTCAGCTGTGCGTATGCAAATAATTATTGATAATTGTTGGGATTTGAGGAGCACCCCATAAATAGCACCTCTCTCTTTCACTGGAGTTATAAACTGAGTAAGAAGTCAAACAAAAGACCTGGCAGCTGGAGATTGCAATACAGTACCATCTTTGTTTCTGATAAAAAGCGGAACATGTAGTTTGTATTTGGGGACTGGTAGAGTTCTTGCTACTAAGTCCCCACCGTGAAAAGACTTAGTGCCCCTGGTCACAGCAGCTCTGGACAGGCCCTTGTAAAACGTACCGAACGTGCTCTTTGAGAACAGGCTCACTCCCAAGGGGAAGTGTAGAGAAAGGGGTTGGGCTGAATGTGCCTGATTTCTCTCTCCAAATTTATCGGAATAAAAATATTATCACTCTTTCTCCCCTGGGGGGTCCATGAGTGAGGGAGACGGAGAGGAACCCAGAGTGACGTGGAACCTGTCCCCAGATGGAAGGAACGAACCACCGTGAGTGAGATGGAAGCACCCTCCAACCCCACACAAATAGTTCTAAAACGAATGGTAATAATAACAGAAGCAATATGATGCCGAAAGTTACAATTCACTATTTACCCTGTGCAGGCTCTGGGCAGGATACTCTGTCTCACCTGACCTTCACAACAACTCACTGAAGTCCTTTCATTATTTTCTCCCTGCAACAGATGAGAAAACAGAGACTGGGAGAGGTTCCCTAAGTTGTCCAAGGACATGCAGCTAAGAAGTAGGAGAAGCAAAGCGCACACTCAGCTTTGCCTGGTTCCAGAGCCCGAAATATGGAGCAGGTTCCGCTCTCTTGGTTTGATCAACAAAGTGAAGGAATGAGGTGAACTTCGAGGACAGTGGGTGGGGAGGTTGGGCCAGCATGGGGCAATCCAGGCAGTGTTGCGGGTGCAGCCTCCTTCCCCCCAGCTCCAGGGCTGGGCCTGGGCGCTCTTTGCCTAGATGTTCTGCCCCACCAAGTCAGGCCAGGAAGTGCCCCGCAGGTGGTCTCGGAATCTGGTCCTGCTGTCCCAGGGGCCCAGTGTCAAGGGTGAGCTGGGGAAAGAGCCCCAGACAGCCTCTTGTCTTGCTGGTTACCACCGTCCCTTTTGCTTGGTTTTTGATGCCTTGCTAGACTGCCGGTGGAACTGCTCCGATTGGCCAGGGCCTGAACACCTCTGTCCCCAGACTTGAGTGGGAAAAACTCATCTCAGTCTGAGCTAGAAATCTGACTCACTCGAGTCAGGGAAAAGCATGACCGACTGAGGCTGACATTGAACTTCCCCTCTTCTGGTGGGAATTTTGCCGTCTCCTGAGCATCTGGTCACCATATTTCCAGACATGCCTCTCACCACTGAGTGTTCAACGAAAACCAGAGCCCCTGATACCTCATTTTCCCTCACTTGTTCTTCACACCCTGCGATTTATTTTTAATCCTTGGAGCAGCCATAGTTAACTTTATCAGCTTTTCCTCTCTCAGGAGAGGAGCCCCTTCCCTTCCCAGGTGTCTGTTTCCTACTCATCAGCTTTGCCACCTCATCTCTTCCCTCACTCGCTGTCACGCTGGGTCTCGCGTTGACTTCTATTATCTCAATCTCTTTCTTTGGAAACTCCTGTCACTTCCAATTTTCCCAGTTTTCTCCGTCTAGCTCAGCCTTTCCCCCGCCCCAGGACTCCTTTGCCGTCTCAGCTTTCTTTTCAAAGGTGTTGGAGTTCTTTTCCTCCTTATTTGGTCCAATGTGTCCTGACAGGGTGACTGAGCAGCCATATTGGGGATAGAAATATGTACTCGTTTTCCATAGGTGTTGTTTTTTTTTTGAATGGGGTATTTGTAATCAATTTATGTAGTTAGCTGAAAGGTTACGAATTTTCCACTTAAAAATCAACCTCCTTGAATGACAATTTTGGGTGCTCTTTCCCCCACTGTAGTCATGCATAGAGACTTTTCTGGACAGGGCTTCTCTGGAGGTCTTCCAAGTGTCCACCACTCCCACTCAAGCCTTGTGAATGCTGGTTCCACGGGGAGGGAGGAACACATGCTTTTCCTCTTCTTTAGGCTTCTCTCTCGGACAGGTGAGTCAAAATGAGATGCTTCCAATGGGGCCACCGGTGGGGATGTGACTAAGATGGTGCCCGGCCAAAAGTCCATGTGTACTTGACCCGCTCCAGGACAGGTCTCTGTGGAAGTAAATGTTCACGGGGCAAAGCGAGGCAAAGCAGCCTTGAAGTATTTGCTGAGACTCTGACTCGAAACCTTGTTGCACACTCAAGTGGATCCAGGCTCTCACCCACGGAGATTTCTTCTTCTAAAGCTAAGTGACCCCGAGGAGTCTGGAGTGGGCGCTGTTTGTATACCCACCCAGCTCCCTGTTACTTGGCGGGCGTGTCCATATTCTAGCTGCTCTGGGTGTTGCTTGCTAAAGGCTCACAGCTGCCCCCTTCTCTGGAGATTTGTCTTCACCCACGGGAGACTCTTCACTTGGGAGAATGTGAGCTCCCCCAACTGCCCCCTGAGGCCTGCATCCACTGAGTAACCAACAAGGGATACGAAGGCCTGATCCCCGTTTCAAAGTGGCATCCGCTCTGTGGTACAGTTCATGCTCCAGAGCGCCCTGTGGAGCTGGGCTTGAGCTGGGACCGTCTCTTGGCTTAGTTCCTTCCCCTCTCTGTCTTGCTCTCCTCACTTTCTCAGTAAGTCAGGTATATTCAAATCCTTGTCTCAGGCTTTGCTTCCAGATATAAAACAGACTGCCACACCAAACTGGCAAAGAGATCTGCCCCATCAATGCCCAATCCTTAATCTGGGGTCTTTCTTACCACTTCAGGGTGAAGGACGATCACACACAGCGAGAGAAACTGAAGAGACCACAGCACCCCAGTGTCAGAGTGGAATGGGTCTGGATCAGCCTAGTCTGAGTGGAGCTAGGGTCACGGGTGGAGGGAGTCACGGGCCTGTATCACTACTGCTAGCAGGATCACGAGAGAACTTTTTCCAAAATGATGTAGGGAGTATCATAGAGAAAGAAGGCTGACTTTCCCTGAAGGGGGCTGGGCTCCAAGTTCCTAGGAAGAGCCAGCTGCTGAGAGATGGGGGAGAGTTTGTCTGAGGTCCCTGCCACTGTAGAAACAAGGGAGACACAAAAGAGATCCCGCATCTGTTTCTGACCTTTTAGGCAGGCCCAGAGAAAGCTGTTTCATCTCTCGTGAGTATTTCTCCCTTTGGGGGTGGGTTTCGGGTGGGTGAGGAGGGACTGAGTTGCAGGTGTGCTGGGGACGGGTGGGGGAAAGATGAAGAGAAGCAGTGTTCTCCTCCCAGAAGCCAATGCGGACCGACATCTGCCTCTCTGCTTTGTCTTACTTCGTGAACTTCAAATCTTTCATACCTCTCCTCATCGTGAAGACTTAGCCCACATTTTGCGTCTTTCAGCTTCTCTCCCACTTTCTTGCCTGGCCACATTCCTTGGCATTTAGGCAACAGACATTTACTGAGTGCCTACTGGGTACCAGGCACATTTCTAGACACTGGGGAGTCAACAGCTGCCCTTCATTGTTGCCACTGGGGAAGATACCCAGAAAACATGCAAACATCTAAGTAGGATGCATCCAGCTAGAGCTAGGTGCTGTGAATAAAAGGAGAGCATTACGTACTCATCGTGGTAGTGCTTGTTTGTTTTTGCTGTGAGTCTTGTCTGCCCTGTGGAACTGCGGGTGCTTGGAGGGTGGAGAACTCAGCTGACACTTCAGTTCCTCCGTGAAGCCTGATCCAACGTCTCACCCATCACTAGAAGTCAACACAAACGTGTTGATTTCTGGACAGTGATTACACTCGGGCCATTCTACTTTCAACCAGCTTTAGGTTTCAATCCGTCTGCTCTTGAGTTTCTCCCATTGCACAGATTGCATTCGGTGGAGCAGATGTGGCCTCTGGGGGCCTGCGTTGGAGATTCCTACTGCTTGGTGGCATATGACCTACAAGGAGTCCCAGCCTTCATAGCCTCAATTTCTTTTGTGCAAGAGAGGGGAGATGACAGTGTGTCTTATGGAGGACAGAGTGAGACAATCTCTGTAACATTTTCCTTTAAGGGAGAATGTTGGGTGATGGGTCAAATCCTGAGCACCACAGTGTGACCAGCCCCCAAAAGAACACAGGTCCCAAAGCTCCGGTGGTCTGGTTAGCTTCCAGGAAGTCTTGACCATTGGTTTTGGTCTTGATCAAGGTCCTGAGCATAGACTTTTAGGGGTTGGTGGAGCAAATGGTGGAAAAAGGGCTCTTCCCCAGCCTTCCTGCTGCCCCAGACCCAGAGTTCATTTTTCCCTCCTTGGACTGATACCTTCCTCATGTCCCCATTTCTATCTTTACTTAGACTTGAGATTCCCAGATTCATCTTATTTTTTCCCTTTCCTTATTCTCTTCCTCTACTCAGAAACCAAGAGTCCCATGTTCTGCGTTTCCTTTTGTCAGACTCCCATCATTTCACTTCCTTTGCCCTTTGTCCTGCTTCCAGTCCGTCTCCTCTTTTTACACTTCCCGGCAGGTGGTGTCACTTCCTCAGGGGTATCTCTGACCTCTGATTCGCCTTATTAGAGTCCATCGGTCATACTTCGGGATCCTACTTCCTAAAGGAAAAATAGTTCATGCACCCAGCGTCAGCATTTGGAGCTGCCTGCTCTGGGACCACCTCCACTCTCCCACCTTCCGTGGTCAGTACTGCAGCTAACTTGCCCACCCACTGCTCCCTGGACACATCCCTTGTTTCCTAGCCCTGGGCTTTCACTTCTGTTGCTCCTGCTGTTGAGGACGCCACGTGTGCTCTGTTCTTCAAGGCCCAGCTCAGATGCAGCCCTGGATGCCACAACCGGTCGGGAACTCGCTCTCACCTCTGCACATTCATCCACTTTCTCTTGTATCTTTCCTATGACAGTTACATCCTCTGGTTGCTCTGGGGATTCAGGGAATTTGGTGATGCTACTGAGGAAGTTTTATTTTCTCAGATTCTGATGTGAGCGTTCCTATTGGATAAAACCCATTATAGTCAAGAATGTGATTCTGTATGTTCTCTGCAGGGGTAGATGCTGAGCCCAGGAGGCCTGAGGCAGGAGGGACACTTGACGTAACAGAGGGGATGACTGTGGTGGCACCAGGGGGGATGTGGGTGGGGGGGGGCAACCAGACAGGCTGGAAAACTGTGTGCCCTGCACAGTACTTCCTCTTCTTGAGACTCTCCAAACCTTCAGGAGGGATGAAATTCCAGAGGCAGAAGGAATTTCTGTGGAACCGGAGAAGGGGCAGCTCATGGATCCTCAGTGCCTCAGGAGTGGGCGAGCCACAGAAGCACGACGAGCTCACTTGCAGGGACTGCGAAGAGGGTTTGGTCCACATGGAAGACAGGGAGTGTAGCTTCTAGCCAGGTGAAGGCACTTTTTCCAAGGTGAATAGGAGATCCTCAGGTAGCATCTAGGATAAGTTTTTATCTTGTCTGAGGGATTCTTGGGCGAAGAGCCCTAAAATCATTTTTATTTTTCGGTGTCTCCAGTCCAAAGCTGGCACAACAACCGTGGTTTTAAATTGCAATACTAAGAGGGAGGTGGTAACTTCTTTGCAGGGAAGCGGGCACAACGGGCCATTTTGTTTCTTTTTCTTGGGATGACATGGTATGTTTTTCTTCACTTTTACACTTGGTCCTTACATGGACCGTAGACGTTAGACTTTGATAAACTTGTAGGCAGATAAAGAAACTCGGGCTCCGAGAAGGTGAGTGGCTTCCTAAAGATCACACAGCTAGAAAGTGGCAGAGCTGGGTCATGAACGCAGAGCTCCTAGCTCTAAGTCCAGTGCTCAGTTCGTCTCCTGTGTCAGGAACCCTGGGGCACTCCTGTAACTCAGGTCCGGCTGGACGAGAAGAATCTGCGAAGCTTGGTTGCAGAGCTTTCTATATCAATTCCCAAAGGAAAAATCGCATATTTTGAGAGTATGAGCTGATGCCAGGACCCTCTCCTCCCTCTGAAATTCTATTCGTGAATTGTTTTGGTCATGCAGGGAGTTACCAAAATGACTTCCAGAGCAATTCCAGGATCCCAAAGCTTGGGACCATCAGAAATCCTCAATCATCTAGACCACCAAACCAGCGTATGCCAGTCCCTCAGGAAGGGGAAGGATTCTCAAACGGGTGTCCACCCCACTTGGAAGACAGCGCGGTCGTTAGTGGGGTGTAATCTACATGTTTTGTCTTCTCTACTGTTGGGCATTTATCCCCGCACCACACCGCACAGGGAGCATGTGAGATTTCCTCCTTGTGACAAATGAGGAAACGAGGCTCAGATTACATTGCTCGCCCAAGGTCATGCAGTTAGTCATGGAGAGATGTGGAATACGAACCTATAGTATTTCTTAATCCAGACACTATTCTCAGCCACTATGCTATCGTGCCTCCAAGTAGACGTTTGCTGATTGAATGGGGCTGAATACAGGAGCACGTGTGGCTATGGGCCAACTGGCCAGTCCGAAGAGAAGCGCTGCAGGATCGGAGACAAGTGGCTGGTCCCTGAGACGGCGGTGATGCTGCTGTCGGGCTGTCAGGTGGCCCGGCCCCTGGATCCAGCCCCGGGTGCAGCTGGTGGTGGGGGTCCTTCCTGGGCAGCTGGAGAAGGATGAGATCTCCTAGGAAAACTGACTTGTGATGAACCAATGCCAGAAATAGCCCCTCCGTCACGAGCCCCCCTCTTAGGTCATATTTCAAAGACTGGCTCAGGGCCACTGGCTGGGGCGCACGACTGTGAGATCATGGCTGAGCAATCTAACTTTAAAAAGTCTAAGGACCAACTTGGGAGTTTTATCGCGTTTCTGCCGCCCAGGCATGAAGTCAGCTGGACTGTGCGTGACAGGGAGCGTTTTTCTTGTAATTAGCCGGGGTGGGATTTTTTTTTTTTTTTTCATGTTCTGCCTAAATTCAGTAGCGGAGGTGAGTCATGGCCATAAAATCTGGAAGGCTCGTGGGGGGAGGAGGGTGGTGGAGAAATATAAATTATTGTTATCATCTTTCAGGCGCACTCAAGTTAATTACTGCACTTTTACCAGCTGCCTTGTGCCTTCATCAACACTGAGCAAGAAGCGAGGGTTTCGGCGGGGAAAGAAAGCCCTAGAAAACCCTTGTCCTTTTGAGGAAGGATGGGGCATGTTTGGTTCCCGGCACCACACTACCGCTCACCAGCTGGAACCTGTGCGGATTTGCTCTGAGACACTTGGGTGTGAACAGTGTCACATCACGTTTTCTTTATTTTTCTAAAGCAAATAAATCTGGCTTGGTTCTCCACCTGCCAGGCCTGGCAGGAAACCCATTCTTAGTTATATGGTGGTGGGGTGTTCTTTCCTTCTTCCTGGAGAATGTAAAGGAACCCTAGGAACTAGGCAATCTAGCCAGGTTTAGGGGCAAGTTTCTCATCTTGGGTCCGCTGCAGAGAAATCCTTGCTCCTGGGCTGCGAGTGCCGTTTTGAAGGAAGCTTCTCGGTTCTCTCCATCCCTAGTCATGCCAAAGGATGGAAGGTAGGTTAGCCATAAGTATTTGAAGCAAAAACAAAATCTCTCTTCTGTACTGAGGTGAAGCGTGCCTCCCCCCATCACGGTTCATGTCCATCCAGAAACTGTGAATGTGACATTGTTTGGTAATAGGGTCTTTGCAGATGTAATCCAGTTCAGATGGGGTCACGCTGGAGTAAAGCAGGCCCTAAGTCCACTATGACTGGTGTCTTCACAAGAGGAGGGGATTTAGACACGCAGACACAGAGATGGAGACACACAGGGAGAATTCCCTGTGAAGACGGAGACGGTTTGGAGTGATGCATCTACCAGCTCAGGAACACCAAGCACTGTTGGGCGCTACCAGAGGCTGGGAGAGGTGCAGGGGCCAGACCCTCCCTCGGAGCCCCCAGAAGGAACCAATCCTGTCGACCCCTCGATTTTGGATTCGCAGTCTCCAGAACTGTGAGAGAAGAAATTTCTCTTGTTTTAAGCCATCTCACCTTGTGGTAATTTGTTACAATAGCCCTAAGAAACTAATACACCCCTAAAACGTAAAAACAAACCCTCGAAATTCAAAATCAGGGATTTTAGCTTTTCTTCCTTCGCTGAACATCTTTAGTGAGCGTTGGAAATCACCTGGAGGATCGGAGAGCCCCAGGTGGAGCTGGGCAGGTGGTTGTTACCTGGAAGGGGCTCCAGCCCACTCCGAGAGGCCACATCACTCAGGGGCGCCGTACAAGGCAGCTCTACGGGGGAGCCGGTGGGGACAAAGATTCCCAGGTTCCAATCCCAAGATCCCACTTTTGTAGTTTGGATGTGTGTCCTGAAATCCACATTTTAATGAAGAATCGATGGCCAAAGACTGCATTTAATGAAACGTTAGGTTGGAGCGGGTGGGGCATGTAATATTTTAAAGTAGCCAACCATACCTTTGACTTTCTAAACCAGGACTTTTTAATTCTTCTCTGCCATTGATTATTTGGCAGTTTGTTTGAAGCCTGCAGCCCCTTCTCAGGACAGAATGTGGCTCCTAAATGCTCTAAATAAAATATGTAGAGTTACAGAGGAAGCTATTTAAACTGAAATGCAGTATTAGGAATGTAAAAAACCCAAATGTTTTTTGTATAGTGCTGTAAGTGGTCCTTTAGTAACATCACAGAACAAGAATTAGCAGTGAGTCTGATAAGTACTGTAATTTCAAGGTGACACTGTGTCTAAATCGTATTCTGAAAAGCTGTGACAACTACAAAGTGATTAAAAAATCTGTTCGTGCAAAGTCACAGAAACTGCTCATGCTCCTGGTGTTTGTGGTCTACTTTCACAATTGAATACATTCCAGTTAGGATCAGTAGAAATAAAGGTGAACATTTTCCTTAAGTTCATGATCCTGAACTGTGTCTACAGATCCTCTGAAAGCCCACGGACCTTAAGTTAAGAGCTTGTGGAGTCCAGTTCTTCATCTTTTCCCCTTCTCGGTGGTGTTGCTGTCTCCCTGCAAGCCAACGGCACAGCCAGATTTCCCTTTTCTCAGCCCATGTCAAAATCCGCCCTCACAGGCCACATACACAGCGTGGTTGGCCAAACATGGATTTCAGAGCCAGAAGGTCCAGGGGTTCAAGTACTCTCCCCCAAATTACTGATTGCATGACTTTAATCCTCTGAACCTAGGTAGCTGCATTTATAATAGCATCTTTGTAAGGCTATAGTGAGGGTTAAAAATGATTTATATAAAGTGATTGGCACACAATAGTTGCCTAATAAAGATTATATGTCATTTATTACAAGTTATAAGTAACTAATAAAAACAATTTTTTGTATGTCTCCCTAGTTAGGAGATATTCGAGTTTTAACAAGGACTCATAGCCTTGCAGGCATCTGTTGCAGAAAGAGGATTGGATGGGAGGAATGAGAATTCCTCAAATCACTTCCTCTTGGAGCTGGAGCTGGATGGAGTCATTCATTCACCAGTCTTTCAAAGCGATCGCTGAGCACAGCATCTATGCGTGTGCACTGTGGGAGCCAGAGGAGCCTCAGGAAGACGCTGCTGGAATCTGGGCCGAGTTTCAGCGGCTCATGCCTCCTGAGGTTTAGCCAGCCTGCTTGTTGCTGTGGCAGGGGCTGAGTCAGGTAGAAGGCGGGTGGGGTGTTTGCAGGGGCTTGGCCCCTCCTGGAGACCCAGCCCGTATCTTGCCTGGTGTGAGGAAAGGGTGTTGAGAGGACAGGCAGACAGGCGGGTAAACATTCCACGGCGTTGTCCCAGCCTGCTCTCGCCAGGGGCCTGTTCCTAATAAAGCCCGCGTGTGTGTGTGAGGGCCTCTGACAGATGTAATGGGGGCCTCCGCTTGCCAAGTTGGCTCCCTGGCCATGCTCTGGGCCGCTGGGGGAGTTGTCTGCAAAGCCACAGGACAAACCCTCCTGGAGCCCCTTCTTCCCGTCCCCCCGAGGTGGGAGCTAGCATTAGAGGTCTCTGGGAGGTACACCTCTTGTGCGGTTGTCCCCCAGGCTCTGGTGATGATAGTCAGGCAAAATGCAGTAGTGTTGGCCATGGTAGCGGAGAGGGTGAGCCTGTCCTGTGCCCTGGCTCAAGCCATTCAAAAGACAAAAGGCTTTTGAAAGTAATACCAGCGCCATCTTCCATCCTGTCGATGGTGGCAGTAATCTTGGTAAAGTAGCATTAGGAAACAAGGGAAGCAAAAGACTTAAGGTCAACTATCCTGAGGTTAATTTAGTTCTAGTTCTATCCACTGCTACTTCGTATGAACTTGGGCAAGGCGCTTAACTTCTCTGGGCCTCAGTTTCTTCGCAGAGTATAACACAGGTAGAAACTAGGGTGACCTTGTCAGTGAGATAGTAGAAAAGGAGGCTTAAAGTTTTCTCGTCTCCTCCCACAGCCCATAATAATCTCCTGTCTGAATTCTGGTCCAGCTTCCTCATCCAGTCTCTGTTCTGTGCCGCACCAGCCCAACAGGAAGTTGTGTCACTTCTGAGTGTTCTAAAAAAGGCCACTCACAAAGTAGCAAGAGTAAATTAGTAAAAATGACCACAGTGTCTTGTTGGGTTTTTTTTGTTTGTTTTGTTTTTATTTTGGTGATGATTTTGGCAGGGGAAAGAGAGCTGAGGGGTTTACATGGCAGAAATTTGATCAGCTTCAAAGTGTAGCAGGCATTATACTGTCCATAAAATGGTCTTCAGCCACCCAATCTGCGCCCCCCTCCCTGCCCCCAGGGTCTGCTTGGCTCACTTGGCCTCACCCAGTCCAAGTCTTTCTCTCTCTGTGGGTCACGTCTTCTGTGCAGTGATCTCAGCAGACTCACTCCCTTGCCTCTTGCCCAAGGTTGAGGGGCTTCTGCCTTCTGTGTTGTCTGGGGTAGCATGCCCGCCCTCATGATTGTCACCTATGTCCAGCATCTCAAAGCATCTTGTCACAGAAAGCTATTATACCTCCAAATGGAATTTATGTACTTGTTAATAATCCCCAAAATTCACCCAGTCCCATGAAAATTATATCAGATAATATAAATGAAGGTATTTATGTAATGCAAGGTGTTGCACTAATTCACTCATCCATCCATTCATTTATGCAGCAAACCTTTGTTAAGATTTATTCTAGGTGTTGGAGATGCTGAGATAAACAAGGTGCTTTCAAGGAGTTCACAGTCTAATGAGATGTCAGAGAATAATTGTAATAAAGTCTAATGAATGCCATGATTGTGCTACATTTCATGTGTAATGATGGGTTAGAGAAGGGAGTGATAGATTCATGTTGTGTGAATATAATGGATTAGATATTTAAAGTATAATGTAGACAAGCAAATGCTCTTCTGAGTGTTTTGGAGAAGAGCTTTCTGTTTGATTATTCTAGCCCTGGGAATCATATCGACAGCTTTCTGTATCTTCTGTATGTGTTGATAGAGTCAGAGCGGCATGCCAGGTCTGCAGTAACTTTATACTTTGAGTAGGTTATTTGACCTCTAAGAGTCTCAGTTTTCTAATCTTTCAAATCTATGATAATCCCCTATAAGGTTGCCATAAAGACAGAGAGAAATTCATTCCCAGCTCCTTACTCATTCAACGAATAGTTATTGAGCAACTACAATGTGCTGGACACTGCTCTGAGCACCGGGCTTTTACAGGGACTGAGAATATGAGTGGGTTCCTGTCTGTCCAGGGGGAGCACCCTGCTGGGGAGATAACATCTCTTACGGCCCAGCCCTGCAGCATTTTTACTCCAGCCTTTCGATTGTTTACATTATTCAATGCCCCTGCACTTTGCCTCAAAATTCCATTGCCCTAGAGTCCTTCAGATAGAGGTCTGGGGGAAGGGGACAACCTCAGACCCATGGGCCACCAGGCTGAGTTGGAGACATACTCCAATGTCTTAGTTCTGGCTACTATAACCAAATACCACAGACTGGGTGGCTTAAACAACAAACGTTTGTTTCTCTGTTCTGGAGGCTGGGAAGTTCAAGATCAAGGTACTGGCAGATTTGGGAAATGGTGAGGGCCCATTGTTATGTCTTCACATGGCAGAGAGAGAGAGATCAGCTCTCTGGTGTCCCTTCTTCTTATGCACTAATTCCATTCATGAAGCTCCACCCCATGACCTAATAACCCCCAAAGTCCCACCTCCTAGATATTGTCACATTGCGGGTCAGGCTCCAACCGGAGTTTCGTGGAGGACAGAAACATTCAGTCCATAGCAGGGAGAAAGGGTGGGGAGCCAATTAGAGATGCTTAAACCAACCAGCAAATATCTCCTCTTTGCTTCCTTTTGCCAAGAGTACTGGGGAGAAACCCAACTTTTTTAATGACTTCTCTTTTTTTGGTTCAGGATTTATTACAAATATGCCTCCTTTGTGTCTCCTATAATCATGTCATCGAGTGGCCCAGAGATAAATGTCAACAATGCAGCCCTCTGGCTTGAAAGGGGCCCTGAGAGGCTTGGGCTTGTCATTAAGCAGCCCTGGTGGACGGGGGGAGTGGGAGAGCAGATGCGGGGGTTGGCAGAGGACATATTCATTAGACCACGGGAGGGGTGCGTGAGCCATCCAAGGCCCGGGTCTGGCGGAGTTTGGGACTGTGGCAGGGAACAGAGTACTTCGTGTCTCAGGAAACCTTCTCCTCAGCCTGGCTTTCCTGGCTCCTTTGTCAAGCCTGGGCTCTTCAGTTCTGACATTTGTTTTTCCTTTCGGACATTCCTTCTCCTTACTAATGTGTGTTGTGACTTCACGCTTTGGAACACTGCCGTGTTTTAGTCCTAGAGTGTTGGTGGTGTACGGGATCGGTGAAAGGACTTTGACACCCTGCCCTCACGCAGGCGAGGCCTGAGGTCTTGTGGTGTGTGTGGGTGTGAGGTGGGGATGGTGCAGGCAGGTGAGACACTCGGGACTAGGACTGGGTTTCTTGACTTCTGAGCCGGACTGGTGGCGCCACCCAACTCCAGGGGCTCCTGTAAATACAATGCAGATGGCGCTCTCTGGGGTGGTGCAGTGCAGCGGTGGACTCCCTACTTTATACCCACCTCCTCTCTCAGACTTTCTCATTTTTAAGAGGTTGGACCAAGTGCCAGCTTCCCTAAGAGCTAGGATGAGATATAAGGAATGGGCTCTGGGGTGGGGGGCTTCATCAGGAATTCTGCTGTAGAGTCAGACACAGGAAAGCCAGAGTCAGAATGTTCCCTGTGAGGCTGGAAGAGGGACTCCGCTCAAAAGGGCCCCGGGGTGGGACCCCTTTCTTAAGACTGGGTGGCAAAATTGGGGGAGCACTTGCTGTTGTGGCTTGAGAATGCCTTTTTCACCTTTTCCCTTTCCTCACTTGCTAGCGTTAGGGTTTTCCGTGTGCCAGTGTCAGGATTACAGAGAGGAATCATGATGGGAGTTTGGATGAAGGCTTAGGTGCATGCACCTCATCGTTTTCTCATCTGTACCTCTTGATGTCCCCAGAGAGAGAAAGAGATCAGAACTCCCCAGAAACAAACACTGAAGGAAACAAAATACTGCTGTAGTAATAGTTGGGCAAACACCTCACACCCCCTTCCTCTCTATACTGACCTCCATCCCTGCTGCCATTCAGAACCTTCTGGGGAGCTCTGCTGGGGTACAAGACAGAGACCTGGAAGCCTAAACAATCTTCCCAGGGCCTCCCCCAGAGCCAAGATAGGTCTATGAAAGAAGCCCACTTGTTTACCCCTCCAGTGGCAGATATGGCAAAGCTGGAACAGAGCTGATGAGATGGACCAGGTTCAGCCTCCTGTGTTGAAAGCACAGGAAAGCATGCCTGGTGTGTGTCTTATTCTTGATCGTGCCCAGCGTCCCCAGTATCACAAGCTGGGAGCCAACCTTGACTCCTTTCTCTCTTTCAGTCCCATACCCAACTATGGACCAAGTCCTGTTCATTCTACTGCTGAAACATCTTTCAGATTCATCTGCTTCTCTCCATCTTCCTCCTGCAACCTCACCCTTCCAGCATAGCAAACTCACCCTTCTGGATCTCCCCACGTCCCCTCTGCCCCACCCATCATCCATGGGCCATATTGCTGCCAGGAAAATAGCTTGAAAATGTCTAACTGGTTAAGTAATTCTCTTATTGAAACCCTTCAATGTCATCCCTTTGTCCTTGAAAAACGTTCTAAATGTTTCTGACCATCCTGAGAATCCCTGATTATACTTTCAGTCTCATCTTTCATTGATCTATTCCAGACATAGTGAACTGCTTTCCTTTCCCCCAGACGGGCCATGCTCTTCCTTGCCTTTTCCTATACTGCTCCCTTTGTCAGGAATTTTTACTCCGCCCCCATCTCCTTCCAACGAACTCCTATGGGATCTTCACGCTCTTTGTTTAGCTGCCTCTTTCTCCAGGAAGCCTTTCTTCCTTTGTCTGCATCAGTGATCCTCTCACATGGTTCTGCAGCCACCTATCACTTTTTGATTATGCATTGCCATTGCCCGTTTACCAGCCATTCTCCCTGGCTGCTATAGCACCATTTGCCATCAGAAGGTACCTCCTCGATTGCTACTAGGCGAAGCACGTGGGGTCTCCCTTCCACTCCATACCATGTGGATTTATTTCACCTCTTTATGACTGTGCCTAAAGTAAAAGAAAAGGGACGTTGAGCAACCATAATGGATGATGTCCACAATAGCAGTAATTTCTTTTAATACGGAGACATTCCATGCATTATTGGTTGCTTTATTGGCTCTCAACAAAGCCAAGGGTGAAATGAGATGTCAACTATTCAAGTAATGATTCTATGGTGTAAGGGGGTCAAGAGTCCTTTTTAAATTATGTCTGAAAACTCTCAAATGGTACACAATTTCACCTTCTCTCCTCTTTGTTATGGTGGAAACTTTGGCAAATCTGTTTTTCCCTCTCTCTCTGGAGCACCATAGTTCAGCCAGGCTTTTGACAGGAGCTATATATCAGATGATTCACTGTGGAGCCAGAGTCTGAAATGATGTGTTGTTAATTAGGAGAGTATATGCATATTGAAAATAGCAAGGTGCTTCTCTTTTACAACCAACATTTCCTGAGCATCTAACCTGCGCCAGGCTCTGCTAGGTGCTGGGGTACAAGATGACTCAGACCCATCTCTGCCCTTGAAAATCTCACCGGTCCCTGCATTGTACAGCAATGACAGGCACACACACACAATGGCAGGAGTTGGGAGGAGGGAGAGACACACCAAATAAGGAGGAATGGGCAAGAATGGTGGGGTCCCATTTACACAGGCACACTTTGTGAGTGACAGCATGTAATTGCCTTGGAAGCATCCCTCGGATGGTGGCAGTGAAAGCCAAAGGGGAATGTGGAATTGGGAAGCTTTAGTTTTCCCCCAAATCTCCATTAGCACCCCATGTTTTCTGTACAATCTCCTTCGCTTTCATGTTATGTTAAGTGTTGTATGAACACACCCTGCAGTACCCTTGCCTCCCATCACCAGGTTGCCTCCTAAGCCTGATGTTCACCATTCTGTAGTCATCGCTTCCTCCCTCTGGATGCTTGTTAATTCACAAGTTGCCCACAGTTGGTTCTTAGTTGGAGACGGAGGCATACGGGGCTTATCAGAGATCTGGGCAGAGACAGATGCAGACACCTGGGCTCACGCAGACACGCATGTACTTTTATGTGCACACACATATCCCCATATACCCTATGATGCCATGTTGCTGTCCGGTTCCCTTGCTCACTGGATAGGAATGTCTACAAACACTCCAGGGACTGGGTAAGACCCTTCCTCCTCCTAGAGGCTTGGCAGGCGTTTGCAAAGCTGACCCAACAAGGCCCTGGCAAAGGCAGTAGGACAAAGAGGATCTCAACATTATTTATGACAGCTTCTCTTTGTGTTGTAAGTGACCTCAGTACCCTGTTTCTGAGGGAAACGTTTATGTGCTAAGAAGACAGGAAGATATGTGGGTGTGGAATGATGGCTGGGGTGGTTGGGGTGAAGAGTGCAGAGCTGCTGGAGTGCGGGGACAGGTGCTGACTCTGGGGCTGCTTGCCATGGTCTTGGGGCATCTCTGACTGAACCCACAGATGTGAAAACCCCGTTTTTATTGTCAACAAGATTGCCTCAGAAGCAAGAAAGTGATGATACTAATAACAATAACTGCCATTTTCGATACGTTTTTTTGAGTGGGCACAACCATGATCTCTTCCCCCTTTGATTGTAAAGCCAACACAAAGGGACAAGGTGCATGGGGTCAAACTGTCACCTTTATGAGAGAAGCAAGCACTTTGAGTGAGTGCTGGGTTGACTCCCCAAGCCCCGGACTGGACTTTGGAGCACCAACCTGAGAGCAAATTGGAGTCCGCAAAGCAGTACACTTCTCTAGGTACAAGAGAACAGGAAAGAGAGGCCAAATACCCCACTGTGGATTTTTGATAGGTTAGCATCACCCATTAAGGAAACATAGACAATTGGCTCTTGGTTGTCAACAAAGTAACTTACTCTGTCTCCTCAGGGAGTAATGAGAGGTGGGACAGAGGCCACCAGTGTTCAGGGGATTCTCCCTCTCACTGCAGTGGACAGCTAGAGATGGGGAAAATCAACTCCCTGGAACACTCCCCATGATTTTGTCACAGTCAACCCATAGTCAGTGTGGGGCGTGGCTGTCTCCCCGGATGAGGTGAGTCCTTTGTCAGGACAGCTCTGCTGCCTGCAAAAAGCTGCTCTTTCCACACAGCCCCTGCTGCTTCTAGTGTTCTCCCTTGGCTGCTGGTGGGCGGGGTAAACTTCGCTCTCAGAAGGTTCTGAAATGAAGCAAATTATACGTTAATTAAATCCCCTCCAAGGACATTCGGATCAAGGCTAAATGTTATTTCATTTCCTACTCCTTATCCCAAATTACACCTAGCTACCTTGTCTACTGTAGTTCCAAAGAGGTTCTCGTCCAACGGAGAGACAAGAGCGATGAAGGGGATCTGACAGAACCCTGAGGCAGAGACTCTGAGGTGGGCGGAGAGAGCAGGGGCTGTGAGGGGCTGTTGAAGGGCGCCAGCTGCTTCTGGAGAGGAGCTGCCGTTTTGGGTTGGGGACCAGTGAACTCCATTCAACTCAGGAATGAAGATGCAAATGAAGTCAGCCTCTCTCTCTCTCTCTCTCTCTCTCTCTCTCTCTCTCTCTCTCTCTCTCTCTCTCTCCCCCCCCCCTTTTCTCTCTATCTTTCTCCTCCCGTACCCTCTAACTTCTCCCTTTTTTCCTCACCCTTCCTGAATTAATAACTCGACCAGGACTTCCTGAGAAAAACAACCAAGTCAGAAATCACCCCGCCTCTCTGACAGCCAGATCCATCCCTACAAACCCATATCTCATGGGCAGCCACTCCCACATGTCATCGGGCCACCAAGAGACTTCCTTTTCATTCCGCTGTCAGAGACATTAGTTGTTAGCACTTTTTGGCAAAGGATCTTGACAATTGCCTTGGGAAGGAAAACAGCACCATGGTTTAGTGGAAAGAATGTGACTGTTGGAGCCAGGCAAACCTGGGCTCTACTCCCAGCTCCGCCACTTAATACCTGTGTAACCCTGGGCCAATCACTTAACCTCTTTGACTTTCAATTTCCTTTTCTGCAAAATACACAGTGAAAAGATGATAATAGTGATCTTACAGGACTGATTTGGAAGGCTAGCGATTCAGTGCGTGAACCGTGCCTGCAAGCCACATGGTAGAGAGGTTTTAGTATGTTGGGAAGATTCTATTGTAGGCTACTTACAGTTTTATGGATCTTTTCCTCTTGATAAACAGCAAGACTTATGTGAGGCTCTGAAATTACAGAAATTATACAGCATTTGTTCTGCATAAGGAAGTTCTCATTAAATAGTCTTCGTGAGCCTTCCTAATGAGTTAGCCTTTCTTTTGCTCTAAGTTTATTTCCTTCTTATTGGTAGCTTCTTATTAAGGCCATTTTGTAAACACCCTCTCCTAGTACCCTTTCAGCCATTTCTTAATAGACTGGCCCTGATTAGTAATGAATTGTTTGAGTATTTGTGTATTGAGGTTGCCTATATGTGGCCATGGAATTTATAGTGTGGACAGAAGTCTGTAGGACATAGGAATCTGGCTGGCCTTTGGTCCTTGTGGTCTTTGTTATGGACCTACCCTGCAGATGACTCAAAGCTGCTTCGTTCTTCCAGACTTTGGAACTTGGATGGGGCCCAAGCCAGACCAGTCTACCCATAAATCCTGCTCTGAGGCCAAATGTGTTAGAGAGAACAATAAGTATGTCATGTGAATGTTTTCCTAGGAGTATCACTCAGTTATTGGGTGCAAGCAACAGATTTCAACAGAAAATGCATCTATCAAAAAGACATTGAGTAATTTTCAAAATCAATGGACAACTGGAGAACCAAGCTTAGAAAGCACACGTATTCTAGCAAGATTAGGCCACAGTTGAAGTGCCCTGTTAGCATGCTGCCACTGTGTGACCACTGCTGCCCCTTGGACCCTGAGGCTTATAGCACTGAACCTTGATGCCACTGGATAAAAACCTTCGATTGTCTCTGTGTCAGTGAGTGCTTGTTCAATATTCATAGGCCTGAGTTAGAACATCCCATTGACTGATCCTAGGTCAGTATGTCTGGGAGGAAAATTCCTGTTGGCTGATGTTAGGTCATGTGCCTGGTTCCAGGTAATAGAGAGCAGGGAGTCCTCTTTGGCTTTCCTTGTGGGATCACTTCGTAGGGAATTCCTCTAAGAGTAAGAAGTTGTGTGAAAGAGAAATATGTTGTGAGCTAGAAGACTAGGCAGCTTTAATTTATTGTTTCAACTTTTGGTCCAACAGACAAAAGGTATAAATGAAATGCCCCAGTATCCCTAAAATTTGGGTATAGCAGAAAAAGTACTGACTTGGACTCAACTTCTCTGACCCTGTTTCTTTTTCTATGAAATGGGGATTAAAAAAACTACCCTGCACACCTTTATCCAGGGTGTTGTGAAAATCAAATATAATAGCATAAAAACATAACAAATTATTAAATGCTCTATTAAAGGAGCAGATAGTATGTTTTCCCCTACTATCTGGTAAACTGCTGGCAAACAATAACCTCTCTACAGAAGGCTCTAGAACAAAATATCCAACTGCATATCAGTAAAACCATGTCAAGTGTCTATCCTGCATAAAACTATCTTCCTGTATGCATATCATTCATTCGTTCAAAAATGGGCTATTGTGGCTTGTGAGCTTTGAGAGGTAAAGACAATATTTATCTTGTTTACCACAGTATCACCCGTTTTTCATACAGTGCTTCAGAATAAGTGATTGTTAAATAAGTGAGTGGATCGATGAATGAACGAATTGAAGAGGTAAAGTTGTCAAGACTTGGGATGAATGGATCTGGTAGGTAGGGAGAGAGCTGGTGTCAAGGCTAGCTTTCAAGATTTTTTGGCTTGAACCTCTGGTTGGATAGTGGTTGCCATTTACTGAGATAAGGAGCATGGGAAAGTGAGCAGGCTGTGGAAGGAAGATGAGTTCAGTTTCAGACTTGCAGAGTTTGTGTGTCTGTCAGATATGAAAGCAGGGATGTGAGTAGGCTGCTGGATATATGTGTCTGGAACTTAGAAGCGATGTCTGCATTAGAGATATAAATTTGGGTGTTGTCAGCATTTAGCTAGTAACTGAAGGTGAGGCGTGGCATGAAGATATACGATATATGCAATACGTAAACATACATCTAAATATACAAATACTTAAATAGAAAAATATATATTTGTGTGTTATCATGCATATAGTGGAATTAAGTTACTGGTAATATTCAGGAATGAAAGATACATGATATTAGCCTGAGAAGTGATCAGTGTTCAGTGAGTACCAAAACGGCAGAGACCATTCACTAGAGGTTAGAATAGTTGAAGTCCAAGTTGGTCTGTCTGCAAAGACAATATAAACACAAATCAGTGGTGTGTCCCTGTCTCAGAGTTCCTCCTGCTATGCTGGACCCAGAATGTTTGATGCTGCAGATGGATGGTAGCCATGACATAGACATTTCCTGTGTAACCCGCCTAAGAACGTTCTGGGGGAAAACGCAAAGTCAGGGCAGTGGGAATGTCAAGCTGAGACAGGGCCAGGGGCCTTCGGGGGAGCTTCACAGGGACTGCGTTTTAGGGACAGGAGACTGTGACCAAAGAGAACACCCCATATCCTTTCTTCTCTCTGTGAAAGGTATTTTCAAGGGGCAGGACAATCAAGAGACTCACACGGACCCTTCTCGTGATTCCAGCCTGAAATTGGCTGAGGGTGCCTGTGTCGCGAGGTCTTTGCACCCTATAGTTCATTGATTATAGGCCAACCATCCATTACTGTGATTAATAGCAAGCGTTGTGGATTCATAGGGCTCAAACCTCACCTCTGCGACTCACTTGCTGGGCAGCTGTTTATAAGTTACTTATTCTTTTGAACCTCACTTTCTTCACCCTGCTGAAAGGACAATGGCAGTATAAGACACAGGATGTTTGGATGTGGTGAATATCTAGACAAATTCCTATTGATGACAAATTTGAATCCCTATTAAATGCGTAGCCACTGGTGAGTTTTAGAGGTGATGGGATCTGATTTACCATTGGAGAAGATACCCCTATTGTCCTATGAAAGGTCAGAGTGGACACTAGGGGACCAGATAAGTGGCTACTGCACTGGTCCAAGCAGAGAGTGGTGATGGTTTGGATTAGGGTAGCAGTGAGGTGGGGGTCAGATGATGAATTTCCAAGTGGTTGTAAAGATTAATGCTTAGCAGGAGCATAGTAAATGATAGCTAATGTAATAATTATGCTTCAGTTATTACTTTCATTCTTAATAACACCAGTCAATTGCAGAAACATATTTGAAGACATGGCAAAACTATGTACATTGCTGTTATTCATTGTATGTGTCCTTAAGCTCCTATATACCTGGCACTGTGCTAAGAATAGTGCATACGTTAGGTTGACATACATTAGGTTATTTAATGCTTCTAACCCTTCTATGATACCCATTTTACAGAGGAGGAAGCTGAGGCTCAGAAATGTCACACAGCTAGTAGGCAGTAGAGCTGGGTTTCAATCTCATATAGTCCGGATTATATTACACTTGAAAGAAAAGGATCATGCTTAGAAGTAGTTTGGGTCCAACTCTGTTTTTATGCTACTAGCCATAGCTGGCTCAGAGTCTCCTGACTGAGGATTGAGCAAATTGCACAGACTTCAGCTGCCCCCCGCTCCACCCCAGGGCTATCAGGGGCACAGCTATTTAGATTATATGAACACTGGAACTAGTGGACACTTGGGCTGAAAGTCTCTTGGAAAACTTCTTGTAGTTCTCTGGGGTGTATGCCTTCACCTCCAATCAAAAATTAATAGTGAAACAAAATAAAATGGAAAGACTTAAAAAAAAAATACCTGACTGTTGAACTGCCAAGAGCCCAATTAGTCAGAGCAGACCTTACAATAATACCAAATCAGGGTGAGTGCACGCTGGAGGAAGTCTGATAAGAAAACACCGCCTAAGATGATTTTTAATTGGCAGCAAGAAAAGAGCCAGAGAACAATAGCTTGGCGGTGCCAATTCCCTTCACATTTCTCACTAAATGAATGTCTTTTCCCATCCGGAATGCTCTCCCCTCCCCTTGACCCACCCATTTGTGTAATTACCTTCGGGACTTGGCTGAAAAGTGAGCTCCTGCTAACTGCCTTTCCCACCTAGCATTGATTTGCTTGGACTTGATGGATTGAATCATTAATTCCTCATTCATTCAGTGAGGGCCTTCGGGGGCTTTAGATACTCAACCAGCTGCTGAGAATGCAGCAGTGAACTGGGCACCATTCCTGGCTTTTTGGAGCTTAGAGCTTTCAGTGATGATGAAAATACTCTCTGTTTGTGCTCTCCAATATAGTAGCCATGAGCTGTGTGTGACTTTTGGGTGTTCGAAAAGTGTCTAGTGCCACTGAAGAACTGAATTTTTAAATGCTATTTAACTTTAATTAGTTTCAATATAAATAGCCCTCTGTGACTGCACAAGTCTAAAGGGAATGACTGATAACGAAGAAAGGCTGGCAGCCAAGCCCTCGGGGGCTGGGATGGAAATGTGTAAGAGGCTGAGTGAGGCGCCCAGGGTGCGGCCACTCAGCTCTCCTGGGCAGCGACAGGGTCGTTCAGGGGAGCAGCTATGCAGAACCTCTGGGTCAGGTACCTGGGTTCAAGTTCAGGTTTTTCTCACCTGCTAGCTCCATGACTAAGAGCAAGTTTCTAAAATTCTGTCTTACAAGTGAGGAACCTGAGGCTGAACTAGGGCAGAGGTGAGTGGAGCTGGAGAGGCGGCAGGTTCGAGAGGTGGCCAGTGTCTCCAGAAGTGCTCTCCTTGGCGTGTGTTGACAGGGCTCTTCGTGCTGAGAATCTCAGTCCAGTCATGCTTCTTTTCTTGTCCACCCACTCGCATGCTTGCTCCACAATACAATCGCTTTTTAAAACTATGATTGGAAAACATAGTCTTGCTCATTATTTAAAAAATGCAGAAGTCATGGAAAATTATAAAGATTAAAGCACGACTCTCACTATCTAGAATTTCAGGAATTGTGTAAAAATGCAAATATTCCTATATAGAGGTATATAAACTTATAGATGTGGAACATATGGTATATTATGCTCTGTAATTGCTGCTTTACTTAATAATTTGCTATAAATACTTTAATATGTTTATGTAGAACTTTATAAACAGTTTAATGACTTCATAGAATTCCACTGTACCATCATGTTCGACACTTGGGTTGTTGATAATTTCTCCCCATTCTAAAACATTCTGTGATGGTCCTATAACCTTATGTGCTTATGTGATTATCCTGATAGGTTAAGTTCCAAAATGGAGAATTTTTATGTCAAAGAATACACTTAAATTTTAATACTGAATAGGGATTGCACTGAATCTGTAGAGTGTTTTGGGTTGTATGGACATTTTAATAATATTAAATCTTCTAATTCATGAACACAGGATGTCTTTCCATTTATTTGTGTCTTGTTAATTTTTTCACCAATTTTTGTAGTTTTCAGTGTACAAATCTTTTTAGCTATTTAGTTACATTTACTCCTAAGTATTTTATTCTTCTTGATGCTATTGTAAATGGGATTGTTTTCTTAATTTCCTTTTGGGGGTTGTTGTTAGTATATAGAAATGTGACTGGTTTTTGTATGTTTATTTTGTATTCTGAAACTTTACTGAATTTGTTTATTAGTTCTAACAGTTATTTGTGGGGTCTTTAGAGTTTTCTACATATAAGATTATACCATCTGCAAACAGATAGTTTTATATCTCTTTTCCCTTTTTGATTTGGATGTCTTTTATTTCCCTTTCTTGCCTCTGGCTAGAACTTCCAGAATATGTTGAACAGAAGGGTAAGAGTTTTGTTTTTTTCCCTGATATTAGAGGAAAAACTTTTAGTTTTCTAAACCATTGAATATAATGTTAGCTGTACATTTTCATAAAATATATTCATTATTTTGAGGTAAATTTCACCTTCCAGAAAGTGCTTACTAATTTATGCTCCTTTTTGTTTGTTTTTTTTATTTTTAATCAGTATTTTTTCAATTATGCTCCTTTTTGTACTGTGTGAGTGAACCCCTTTCCCAACCCCTTATCCAAAATTACATTTTGTCCATTTTATTAATCTTCTATAATATAATGTATATCATACTGGGCAACTTTTCATTATTTTTTTAAACTTACAATTCTTTATTATTGTTGAAATTGACTATTTTTGTTTATTTTCTATTTGTTTTTATTTTTTGAATTTCCTATTACTATCTTTGTAATATTTTTATTACTATGTTCAAGCTTTTCTTGATTTCTAAGGGCTCTTTATATATTCTTAAGCATTTTTGAATTATGAATATTAAAATGTATGTTCTTTTATTATTAAAAGGAATTTTAAGTGTGGTTAATAGTATTAAAATAAATATAACATAAGATTATTTTCAATAAAGAAGTGTTTTAAAATTATTTAGGAGAGAAATAATTACTTTGAGAATATAATACAATTGATTTCTTAGCTTTAAGCTCAAGTGTTTTAGAGGCCAGGATAAAAGAGAATATTGATGGTTTTAGACTTTTCATAGTTTAATGGAAGCAAGGATAAAAGAAAAACCCTTTTTCTTAATCCTCATTCCTAGAAAACATCTTCCTGAAATGGTCTGTAGGTGCAGTGAAGACAAGCCTGTGTCCTACCAGTTCCTCATCGTGCAAAGTGTTCTGTGTCTGAAGGAGGTACATGACTGAACCAGTGCGGGCCTGCGGTGCAACTCCAGGGAGAGATCTCCAAACCCAGTGTGACTGGTGCTCGCCCTTGGAACACACGCATGCATGCATGAATGAATGAATGACCAATGAGGAATATTTTCCTTGCTCGCAGGTTGTGGGATCACAAACTTTACAGCTGAGAATCAGAAGACTTGGGCTCCAGCTGCACAGGGCCAGCTTTGCTGCTATATGGCTTTGAGGTCTGGGACATCTGACAACCTCTGCTGGTGAAGCCAAGTTCTCTGGCCATTTAACCCAGAGCTCCTCCTTTTAAAAGAGACCAAATTTAACGTGTATTCTCACCCCTGTTTTTAACTGGCAGCTGAAGTTTCAGCCCTTTCCCACTTACCACCTGTCACTTCCTCCCCCCACCCCACCCCCGCCCCCACCCCCTGCGTCCCGGAGGTCGCTTGCATTTCTTTGCGTCTGCAGACCTCCTCTCCCCTCCACATCTCCCAAAGCCTTCTACTCTGCCCCCTGGGAGCATCTTCAGAATCCAGCTTCCCTTTGTATTTAATGGCTTTTCGGAGCTCCGCATCCAGTGACTTGCTGCTTCTGAGGATATGCTTCTCTGGAGGTGGCTGTTAAACATCACAACCCTCTGAGTTTCTCTCCTCCTCATTTGTGTGAGCTACTGATGTCTTGGACATGCCTTTTTATTCTCTAAACATTTGGGCTCCTTGTTCGATGTCTTTATACTTCCCAAGTCCTAACTCATCTGGAATGACTTCAGCCTTGACATTACAGGTTTCATGGACTTTCTCTCTCCCACTCCACCTTAGCTATATGATTCTTCATTCGCACTCTTGACCTAGTTATTACTTGAATCTTCTCTAACTCCCAGATTACTAATCCAAACATCCACTTCCTCGCTGCGGCCTCCTCTCCTCCTGACTTGCTTATTCAGCATCTCCCTTCGTATCCTTTCTGTTATCTGACTTCACCGACTGTGCTGCATGGACTCCTTCCCATTCTCCCTATCCACAGGCTTTCTTGTTTTTAAAGTTCTCCCCAGTGTCAGAAATCGCCATTTGCCTGCTCAACATTCATTTTTGCCTTCTTCTTGGGTTTATAACCTCCAGGTTTTATTTGGGAGGTAATATGTTTAGTCAAAAAAATAAATTTCCCAGACTTCTTGTATCTATGATAGGAGCAGCCAAAGATGAACAGGAAATTTTTGGGCGGGGCTTCTTGGGAAGCTCTGAAAAAGCTCAGAGAAACTATCCTGACATATGCCACCTTGATATACTGATCATTTTGAGCTGTAGGTACTTGAAAAACAGCAGATACAGAGAAAGGGTTTCTTTGAACACCCCTTACTAGGTTAAAGACCAATCCTACCAAAAAAACAAACAAAAAAAAAAAACCTCAATGATCATAAATCCCCTTCCCAAAAATTTCATCTACCAGGTATGATTAACTGAAAGATAACTGATTAGTAATCTTAATTACATCTGCAAAAACCCTTTTGCTGTTTAATATAACAATTCCAAGAGTGGTATTCCATCATATTTACAGGTCCTGCCTGTCTAGACTCAAAGGGAAGAAAATACAGGCCTTTGGAACCTTGTGTACCATCTTGGAATTCTGCCGCCAAACCAGCCCTTCGCAGCTCTGTGGGAGCTGGCCTCTGCTCCCTCAGCATCCTCATCTCATTCCATCCTCTGCCTGTCTCTCTCTGTTCTAGCCCTACCACCCCTTAGCTACTTTTACTTTCCTGAAAGTTCCCTGCTTTTCCTGTCCCAGAGCCTTTGCATACATTCCTGGTATGCCTCTTTCTTTCCCCTGACAATCCCCTCACAGCTCCCTTTAATTCATTAAAGCCCATTCTTCCTTCAGGTCTTAAGTCTGAAAGGACTCCCCCATATGGCCGCCTTCTCTAGATCAGGCCCATCTGAAATATGTTCTTAGTACAGTGTGTGCCTCTTCACAGAACTCATTAGTTTGTGTTAAACACTGACATATGTGACTCTTCAATCAGACTGCCCCAGCTGCGCGGCAAGCACGGTGAGGCGAGGGCCTGCAAGTGCAATACTTCTGCACCCCATTTGAACCTTAGCACCTAGCACTGCACCTGGCACATAGTAGGGCTCAAGAAACATAGTTTGGGTATATGAATCAGTCTCAGTTTACTTGTCTGTGGTGTGAGAGGATTGGTTTGGGTGACCAGTCATTCTCTAATGTTCTGATTCCAAGATCTAATTAAACCATCTCAATCTATTGTCAGGAAAGTGGTCCAAATATGAAGCGATTCCCAGACATTCGAAGCGGAGAGGCTGCTGCCCCAACCTCTTCTGCACTGTGGTTCTGGCCACATGCTGGCAGCCAGTTAGCCACCAGCTCCTTTTCTTTTCCGTTTGCAGTTTCATTGGCCCCTCAGCCACAATGATGGCCCAAGTGTGGACATACATGGCCTTCAGGAAGTTTTTGTTGCCAACTCAATGTGACCTACTGGGTGAAGAAAGACAGTCTCTCCTCCCTGTTGGCAGCCAGTTGGGTGATGCTGTGGGAAGAAGGTGCTGGCAGCGTCAGGGATGGGCTGCTTTGTCACTCTCTGCACGGAGGACGTGTTGGCCTCCTCGCTGGACAGCTGTTATTGCTCCTTGGCCTGCAGTGGACACCGAGCGGCAGGCCACCCGAACGGAGGCCTGTTTCCTATTTGCCTGTCGCCACGCGGCCTGTCCACCTCAGCTGCGTGAGGAACGCCAGACGCCTGGAAGGAGCGTTTCTCCTCTGGATTACTCACCTTGGCTTCCACTTCCTGACTGAACTTGGAGAGAAACAAAAGACCCGGATGATCCACCATGTCATGTGACCAATAGCAGAGGCTGGAGGCATCAAGGGGGGCACCGGATTTTCAAGGAAGGGAAACAACTTTGTAAGGAAGTTAGGAAGCAAGAATTCATGCAGTGTCTCAAGCAAGGGCTGCAAACTGGGTTTTCCTGTGAGTCTGGCTTCCAATTAGCCCTGGAAGCTAGCAGCTTGAAGTTAGCAGCAACAACAAAGTGATATGTTAAAGCTGTCCGTAATTAGTTACCCTGTAAGGACAGAAGCAGGGTAAGGCTGGCCTTTTATTTCATGAGAAACACAAAATGTTGGATTATGCAAAGGTCAAGTGAAAATCCTACTTTGGAGTGAAGAAGTTTGAGACCAAGAGAAGTGCAACAGAATAGCTAAATTATTTTGCATAACCATGTAGATAATCTAACGAGTTTCAACTCTGGAAAGTATTATATGCCCAAGGGGAGATGGGGCTTGGATTTCAGGACCCTGATGATGGTGGGAGGTGGGCTGGTTGTCAACATGGCGAAAGGCAGAGAGCACCCCAGGCAGGAAGGGGGCGCTGGCAAAAGGGCATGATCGATGGACCCAGGAGCAATGATGTCTGATGTCCACTTTTAAATGGCTTCTTCTCTCACCCCATGTGAATTAGTGACATTTCTTTAATCGTCATCCTATAACTTGACATTGTCTAACTGAAGAAAAACACTCTGGGAAAAGCCATTGGGAGGCTCATAGGATTAGAGAAGTAAATAGACAATCAAGAATCAGAAAAGTGGAAGCAAACACAGCCCCTGAAATACAGAAGTAGAAGTTTATGTTCCTTCTCAGTTGAATGGGCTGTTCCTGCAACCCAGTACCCCGGTTTCTAGTCTGTGTCTCTCTGTTCAAGCTTCAGATTCCACATAGACAGAATCTGATTGCCTCAGCTTGGTGTGGTATTTCTACTCCTGGGGCAGTTGGCCATGCTGGGGACAGAGAGTGGCACAGACTTGATTACTGGGAGATTGTCATAAAACTGGCAGCTGCCTCAAGTTGGATTTCCTATAGAAAATCATTAGAAATTTTGTTTAACAACTACCCTCCTCCAGCAGTTTGTGAAAATAAGGAAAGACCAAGTGCCTATTGACAAGGCCCTCCAAATCTTTAAAATTACATTATTTAACAGTTCTTTAGGGTTGTCTTTATAGAATGAAACTGAATTTTCATTATGTAAGTTAATTCACTTATGTGGACAATAAGGCAGGCGCATGCCTTATGTTTTCTGTTAAATATTAAGACACTGATTTTCCTATTGTTATCACATCCTAATTGATCAATATAGTTTATTTTATACTCCATGAAAAACCAAGTATGGTTCTGGGTATATTTTATTTTAAAAACTATGATTTTTACATTGGTCAGCACTCTTTGGGAAGAATGTAAGTGACAGAGTCTAAGATTTAGCTTAAGCCAAAATCATAATTTATTGGCTCACATAAGTGGGAAGTCCGGAGGTAGTTGGCTGTGGGCACAGCTAGATCCAGGAACTTAGAAAATGTTATTGAGAATCTGTTTTTCTCTTTGCTTCTTGACTCTGATTTCCTGTGTGTGTTGGCTGCATTTTGTAGACACTTGCTCTCAAATAATGGAGCACATTGCTGCTAAGAGGCCCTCTCATACATCCTTCTGACATAGGAGCCCCAATGAAAAAAATAGCTCCTGTGTTTCAACATGTGTTTGTAAACTAAGGAAAAAATCTAGATTGGGTCTTGTTCTTGTCCCTGACCAATCACTATTGCAGGAGGGTGGAACACTAGAGTCCAGCCTGAGCCACCTGCCCCTTCTGTGGTGGTGAAAGGTTGGAGGTTGGGCACTATGAATGGTAATGATACTCTGCCCATGAGAACCACATGGGAAGGATGGAGTGCCATCCCCCAAGGGAAAAGACTTCTGGGAAGTCAAAAACAGCAGGTTTCTACTTCAGTTATAGTCATAACTCCTGAATTTAGGTTTGGGAGGGATCATGGCAGAAATCACTTGTCTGCCATCTTGATTTAAAAAATAAGAAACCAGACCCACGGAATTGAAGAGACTCTATGTAGTCATTCATTTGGCAATGCTATGCTTTGCAGATGTAATTGTGGCCAGCACAATTATGACCTCTACCTCCAAGAAACATTTTGCCCAGTAGGAAAAATACATAGACAAGTAAAGAGTCTATTATAGTACAACATGGCAGGAGTTACTGAAGGAATAAAAATAGGTGTGTTATGGGAGCACATAGGAGGGGCCACTAATCCAATATGAGAGACCCTCTCTCAGGAAGAGATATCAACACCAAGACCCAAAGAATGGGTATGTTGACTGAGATAATGCCAGCTGCTGTAACAAACATACCTCCATGTTTCAGTGACAACATGACAGAATTTTACTTATTATGTAACTACCAATGTGATTGGTCTGTAAGTGGCCTTCCAGTGATTCAGGGACTCAGATTCTTTCCATCTTACAGTTCCATCACCCACTAGGATCTTAAAGTCCTTTACT
Organism: Glossophaga mutica; assembly: GCA_039655065.1. NCBI lineage: Eukaryota > Metazoa > Chordata > Mammalia > Chiroptera > Phyllostomidae > Glossophaga > Glossophaga mutica. The sequence continues at coordinate 12,956,914 of CM077304.1, read as the reverse complement.
TCCAGTTGGAAGATGCAGAAATAGGGAGATGACATACCGGCTTCTACATCACTTTGGCCTAGAAGTGATATGCACACTGATGCTCACATTCCACTGGTAGTATCTAGTTACATAGTCCCACTTGGATGCAGGGGGCTCAGAAATATAGTTGCTGATGTGGTAGCCACAGCCCAGCAATAACTTTACACTATGGAAGGTGAACATGGAGTTCTGGTGTCCCTGAGTCAATGAGTCAACCAAGCAATGACAGAGAAATGGTGTTCTAGCTAAAGGATGGTACACTTAACAAAGACCCAAGGTGAGGAAAAGCAGGGCCCAGTTGGTGTAGGGTTGCAATGTTTATGTCAGATTAGCAAGTAAAAATATAAACCTTCCAGTCACATTTGAATTTCAGATAAATACCAAATATTTTAGGATAAGTGTGTTCTAAATTTTCCATGGAACATATACTAAAAATTATTAATTGTTTCTCTGAAATTTACATTTATCCCAGTATTATGTACTTTGTCTGGCAATCCTATATTTGGGGAGAGAGCACATTATGCAGAATGACTAGAGCACAGAGTCTGGGTGGGTGAGAATTGGGGATTATGAAGCTGGAGAAGTAATCATAGGCTAGGCTTGTGAAGGTTCTTCTAAGCCATGCTAAGAATTTATCCTAGTCTATCTGAGGGGTTCCAGCCAAGATGGAGGTGTAGGTAAATATGCTTCACTTCCTTGAACAATCAAAAGAAGGCTAATAACCAAATTCAAAACAAAAAACAATCAGAACTGTCAGAAAATCAAACTGTATGGAAGACAACCAAGAAATTAAAGAAGAAACGTTCATCCAGACCAGTAGGAGGGGCAGAGAGGATGCACAACAAGGTGGCGGCTGGCAGACCTGTTGGTCCCACATTCATGTGTGGATAAGCTGGGAGGAGCAACTAAGGAGCGAGACAAACTGTGCAACCCAGGGTTCCAGTGCAGAAAACTAAAGCCTTAAAACTTCTGGCTGTAAAAACCTGTGGGGATTGCAGGCAGCAGGGGAAACTCGCAGTCTCACAGGAGAGTCTGTTGGAGAGGCCCATGGGATCCTAGAACATACACAAACCCACCCAACCAGGAATCAGCACCTGAAAGGGCACAATATGCTTGTGGGAAGTAAGGGAAGTAAGATGAAAAGTGGGGTGAGAGCCGAGCAAGTTGGCAAGCAGCATTGTTCCCTCTCTGACCCCTCCCCTCTGACACAATGTCCCACCCTGGCAAATACCTAAAGCTCCAAAAGCAAATATGGTTCAAATGAAAGAACAGATCAAAACTCCAGAAAAAGAACTAAGTGATGAGCAGATACCCAACCTATCAGAGGCAGAGTTCAAAACACTCGTAATCAGGATGCTTACAGAAATGGTTGAGGATGGTCACAAAATAGAGGAAGAAGTGAAATCTACATACAAAGTGAAATAAAGGAAAATATACAGGGAACCAACAGTGAAGGGGAGGAAACTGGGACTCATATGAATGATTTGGAACAAAAGGGAGAAATAAACATCTAACCAGAAAAAAATTAAGAAACAAGAATTCAAATAAGTGAGAAGAGGCTGAGGAACTTCTGGGGCAACTTCAAATGTCCCAACATCCAAATCATAGGGGTGCCAGAAGGAGAAGAGGAAGAGCAAGAAATTGAAAAATTATTAGAACAAATAATGAAGGAAAATTTGCCCAGTCTGGTGAAAGAACTAGACATGCAAGTCCAGGAAGCTCAGAGAGTCCCAAAGAAGTTGAATCCAAGAAGAAACACATCAATGTCATAATTACATTACCTGAGATTAAACATAAAGAGAGAATCTTAAAAGCAGCAACAGAAAAGGAGAGAGTTACTTACAAAAGAGTTCCCATAAAACTGTCAGCTGATTTCTCAAAAGAAATCTTAAAGGCAAGAAGGGGCTGGAAAGAAGTATTCAGTCATGAAAGGCAAGGACCTCCATGCAAGATGACTCTATCCAGCAAAGCTGTGATTTAGAATGGAAGGGCAGACAAAGCACTTCCCAGACAAGGTAAAACTAAAGGAGTTCATCATCACCAAGCCCTTAGGATATGAAATGTTTAAGGGGCTTAGCTAAGAAAAAGAAGACAATCAAAAACTAAGTACTGTAAAACTACAACAAACTCACAAGTATCAACAACTGAACCCCTCCTCCCCCTCCAAAAAAACAAAACAAAACAAAAACTATGCAAACAACTAGAACAGGAACAGAGTCACGGAAATGAAAATAACATGGAGAGTTATCAGTGGGGAGGGGAAGGGAGAGAATGGGGGACAAAGGTACAGGGACTAAGAAGCACAACTGGTAGGCACAAAATAGACAGGGGGAAGTTAAGAATAGTATAGGAAATGGAGAAGCCAAAGAACTTATATATATGACCCATGGACATGAACTAAGGGGAGGGGGGATGCTGGAGGGGAGGGTGGAGGGCGGAGGGGGAGAAAAGGGAGAAAAAAAATGGAACCACTGTAATAGCATAATCAATAAAATATACTTAAAAAAAAAGAATTTACCCTAATTGCAGAGGGGAGTCACTGAAGAGTTTTAAACGGGGGAAGGGCACACGATGCGCTCAGATCTGCATTGTGGGAAAGTCCAGCGGTGAAGAATATGGATTACAGTGGAGGTGACAGATGGGAGTAACCAGAGGCAAGGAGGCAGTGGCAGAACCAAGAGTAAACCCAGTGCTTCAGGTCTGAATCCATCATTTCATGATTCTGCAGGGCTCCTAGAAGCAGTTTACCGTAGTGGAAACGGCATGGCTGGGAGATCGGCAGTCCAATTCCGAACAGCTGGGTACGGCAGTCACTTGACCTTTCTAAGCCTCCCTGTCCCGAACTCTAAGTTCCTCTGGAGTTCTAGGATTCCTCCTGCTTTGCAGAGCACATCTCCCCCACCTCAGTACTGTAGTTCCTTCTACACTCCCAAACGCTGAACGCAAACCTCACAGTCAAAAGTCAGACCCTGCCTGGCCCCGGCACTTATATAACTGTCAGACTCTTTACCATGTTTCTCGTCCATCCACAGTTTGGTGCTATCAGCTCAGCTGCCATTAGCGAATCCATCACGTTAAGCTGCAAGAAGTCACACCTGCCAGGCCCAAGCTGTTTATCTCAATAATTTCCCCGCATAAAGCAAAAACAGGGGACTATTTATTTTCCTTCCTGACATACATAAGGCTGTTAAAAGTCTGAGTGCACTGGCAGTTTACATGAAGCTAACCTTAATTGCACACTGGAGCGCCATAAAAGGAAGATCAGCCCTCATTAGCTAGGGACCAATTTTACATTTTTCTCCTCTGACCCAAACTGTTTAAAAATGTAGGGTACTATCTTCTCTCAGCCAGACATAAATTTCAATGCTGTCAAATTGTCCTTGCTGAATTCCAGCTTTTTCTCATGCTTGAAAATGTTCAGTGTGTCAACTTGGGCTACAGAAGAGAAATGTTATATCTTCCTTGGTTTCCTCCCCAAATGAATGAAAACCTCTCTCTGGTCTTTATAGCACAACCTCAGTTACACATAGGATGTGATCCTCATCATTTTTTTTCATGATTCAGGGCTAATCAGAAGTACTTTCAGTCCTCTGCATGGAAAATTGCCCTGACTTTTTAAATTATTTATGGGGCAGCTATGCTGCGACAGGCACGCTGATAATCAATGTGTTATCTCAATATCCACAACTCTGGTCCAAATGGCTACCACCTTAGTATCCCTCCCCTGCCTGACAGCAAGATGAGCCCAAAGCCCTGGCCTCACCCTGTAACCACTCTCCTGCTTCAACCCCCCTTTTTGCTGGCCAGTGCTTGTTCAGCTATTAGGGAAATTCTCCTTCCTCTTCTACTGCAGTTGCTGTTCCTGGCTGTGTTAGGTCTGTTTCTGGGTGCTCCCAGAAGGGAGCTGGGTTTTCCTTTTTTTGCAGAGTTAGAGAGAAGGACCTCCCCTCCCCAACTCTACACCCCACTTCACTGCTGGGCTCCCAAAGCAACTCTTTTTGTGCCCAGCGTATCAGTAAGGCCCCATCAGCTTCTACCTCTTTGGACTAATAGACCAGGATGTGAAGAAAGTTTTCCAGGTTTTCCACATACCTCCTGTTTCTTTCCTCCTCCTCACTTCCAACAAGCTTCTCTTTCCTTCCTTAGGCATACATAAAACTAACAATATAAAACTTTAGGTCTTTATAGATCTCTATGAAAGCTTCCATCTACACAAAGGAGCATAACTGACAGCTAACATGTCTGCAGTATGCACCTATCACTGCTCTAAATGTTTCTTATATAGCAGCTCATTGAGCACCAGGAGGGACGTTGTGTTGTTGCCTCCAATACACAAGGAAACCCAAGGAAAAAAAATGTCATCATCCAGCTGGGTAATGATGGGGCTGTGTTTGTGCTGATGAACACCATTCTGTAGTGAGACTCAGATAATGAGGGTGGGGGTGTGGTATTAGCTATACATAAACCACAGCCAGCAGGTCATACCAAAATTCTTTGAGAGAGGCAATACTCTCCCCATTTTATTGATGAAGCAACTGAAACACAGGATGGTTAAAAACCTAAAAGTCAACCAGCCTAATTCTAGGCTTCCAGGATTCCATCAGGCATGTCTCCTTCGAAAGCTGAGCTCTTTGCCTGCAGTCACCAGCTCCCATTCAGAAATGGAGCGTTCTGGATCCCTACAGTAACAACCGTACAGTATGTAATTCAAGTATTTCCTTTACCGAGAAGCCAAGATTCTTCGGGTTTCTAGGGACAGAGGGAAGGACACTAGACTTGGAGTGAAGGACTGGTTCAGGGACTTCAGTGTTATACCTTACTTGCTGTGTGACCTTGGGCAAATGCCTTCAGTTCTTTGGTTGCCATTTTTCAAGTGGACATGTGTTTCTTTGTGTGTGTGTGTGTGTGTGTGTGTGTGTGTGTGTGTGAGAGAGAAAGAGAGAGAGAAAGGAGAGAGGGAGAGAACTGTATGATATTACTAAAGTAGATTCCATCTTTTGGGGCTTCAGTCTGTCTTGGCACTTGTGAGAAGAGCTGTGACATCAAATGCCTCTAAGCCTTAGTTTCTCTATTTATGAAAGGGGGATGATAATAGGATCCACCCCAAAGGTTTAGAGTAAGGAGTAACGAGAAAATAGCACAGGTCAAGCCCTCAGCTCCCAGTGCTTGGTGCAGAGTCAGCACTGGATTAAGGGCAATGATTTCTATGAACTCAACCTCCGGGCCAGGGGCCTGCTACACGTGAGGGTCTGCATTCAGAAGAACATTTGCCAAGATGAATGAGAACACAGTCCTGTCCTATCAGCCCCTCTACCTCTCAGCAGAGCTGAGAAAATCAACAGGGATAATATTTTACGCAGTAAGGCTGCAACGTGATGGTTTTGCTGTTCGACAGGAGTGTGGGTCGAAGGCAGGTGTGCAGTGGAGCGGCATACAGAGCGTATCAGAAGGAGCACTGGATGGTTTGGCCAGTGAGAGATCATGTGACTTGGACGAGTCACTTCCTTTCCCCAAGCTGCATGCGGTTCCTTGCCTCTTAGTCAAGGTGGCTGTACAAGAAAAAGTTCTGGGTTCTCTTTGATTGGATATTATACTTGCCTCCTAGGGTTATTGGAAGGGAAATGCGCAAAGGGCTTAGAAGAGAGCCTGACCTATAGTATTAGGTCATCCTATATACTGTAGTATATAGTATGTTTGATGAATGTGTGCCGTTGCTATCATCGTAGATGCTCGAATACTTATTGAGTCAACATGTTAAATGAATGAGATGAGTCTATTTGCTTCCCACCTCATCTCTGTCTCTTGTGTGATCTCCTCTTCCCGCTCTTCATAGGAAGTCTGTTGTGTATGGGTACACAAAATCTATTGTGTATGGGTACACAAAACAATTGGCTTGAATTAGCATATGCTAATTGGAGGCAATTTTCCTGTATCTGCAGGTGCTCATGGGTCCACCCTGAGCAGAGCCTCTGTCTGAAGCCCTGGTTCTCAGCCCGGTTGCACATTAGTGTAACCTGGAATGCTGATGCTCAGGCGGCACCCAGACCAATTAAATCAGAACCTCTGGAGGTAAGACCCAGATGTCAGCATTTTTAAAGCCCTGGGTCATTGCAATGTGCAGTCAAGGCCGAGAACCATTGATCTAACCCCTGGGTGAAGCTGGGGTGCGGGGTAGCATCAGAGGGCTGGATGTGTGGGCTCAGCTGTTCAGAATCTAAGCATCCCAAATTTGGGGCAAGTTTCCGTAATCTTAAACAGCACACCTCTCACTCACAAAAGAATCGCACATGGTGGATAGTGATGTGAAAACTCATTTGATCTCACTAGAAAATCAAAGAAGGGCAGATTAAAAAGACTGAGGTGGGCATTCACTTGCTTCCCATCAAATTAGCACTGATTAAAAAGATCGACAGCAGTAGTGCCTAAGGTTTAAGGTTATAGGCAACTGGGCCTGCCGTCCACAGCTGCTGAGAGCATAGTCGGGACAATCAGTCTGATCTGAAGGGCCCTTTGGGGTTAAATACCCAAATCTTTATAGGTTTCATGTCAAATCTATTGTGTATGGGTACACAAAACAATTGGCTTGAATTGAAAAAATGGTATTACTTTTCTGATGACATAATTTATATGTTTATTATAAATAATATATATATACATAGGCTAATATTTTACTATCTTTCAGACATTTTAATGCACATATTTATACATGTAAAAAACACAAGCATATTATGATTGCAATTTTATAAACTGCTGTCTTTTTTCACTTTGTTTATCATAGTTTATAGATTCTTAGTGCCAAATAAATATTTCTTGTCTGCTTAAAGGAATTAATATTCTCTAACAATATAATTTTTGATAGCTCAAGGTTTGATTTTTATGATGTACCATCATTTAACTAATCCTGTATTACTGGATATTTCTATTATAAATTCCTTTGTGATTAATATTTGGGCAGCTATAACAAAACACCACAGACAGGGTGACTTATAAACAATGGAAATTTATTTCTCACAGTTCTGGAGGCTGGGAGTTCAAGATCAGGGTGCCAGCATGGCTGGTTCTGGTGAGAGCCCTCTTCTGGGGTGCAGGCTGCTGACTTCTTCAGTCCTCACAGGGGAGTGGCAGTTGGGGGGTGGGGGGCTAGTGAGGGAGCTCTCTCAGGTTTCTATTCTAAGGGGCACTAATGCCATCGTGAGGGCTTCACCCTAATCACCTCCTAACACCGTGCATTGAGGATTAGGTTTCAACACATGAATTTTGGGAGGACGCAAACATTCAATCTGTAGCAATACACCTGTAGACAAATCTCTGAGTATGCTCAGTTATAGCCTTAGTGTAAGGCCTTAATATAAAGTAGAACTACATGGATAAAGAATATATACCTTTATAAGGCCTTGTTTCCCTTTTGCTTTCAAAGTGTTGTTTTTTTTTTTAACGCATCTAGCATTAAAAGATTCAGTTAAAGGCAGGCTCAATTTAATTCTTAACCATGTTATGTGTTAGCTGGTTGTTGCATTTCAGGCACTGTGTGTGTGCCTGTGTGTGTGCCCGCACATGCTTATGGGCATGTATATGTCCCGCTGATCCCCCCATGCAGGCAAACAAGCCAGCAGTCCTTGCTTCTAAGTCGGTTCCTTTCTCAGGTCCAACCCACCATTCTGCCCTTATTTTCCTGGCTGATTTGCAGAACCCTACACCACACCATGGCTTCTGACATTGGTTTTTGCTCTTCCACCTTGGAATCTGCATTCCAGTGATGGCCAGTGGAGTCAGCAAGTTAGTAAGAGCCCTGGAGTTTGGGCTGGAGATGAGAGTCACCCTCTGCCTACACTGGCTTTCAGGGCTGTGCCCAGCTGAACTTTCTCCTGGCTCCTCTACCCCTGCGAAGCGACTGCAGGTCCCCGAAAGATCAAAAATCCGGGGTGGGGTGGGGGGCATCTCCACCTATATACAACAAAAAGGGAAGTGTTTGTTCTTCTCATTAGTAGGCTTTCAAATGCTTTCCGGAAGTCACTCTTCTCCCTTTTTTCCTCCGTCCTTTCATCTCTTTGTTCTTCTTCCTTTTCACAGGGAAGCAAGAAAACAAGAAAATGTAGAGTTATACAAAGGAGAAAAAGACCAGAGACTGAAATAACAATATGCAGCAGAATGTTCTGGGCAATGGAGAGGCCCTGCTTGTAGCTCAAACCCAATGGCAATCTTCAGGAGCTGCTGGGGAGAAAGAAACTGGAATAATGAGCCGCATAAAGGGCTTTGGAAGAAAGTTGGAACCCAAGTGGCAGCTCCAGCCATAATTACTCATGAAAAGCCGGATACAATGACAAATTATTTATTTGATTTTTAATCTATAAAAGGCCTCCTCTAGGTTAGCTGATTTGGAGCCCAGAGATAAAGCTGGCTTTCTTGTAATATGACTGTGAAAACACGCAAGGAAAACCACTCTATTCGAACCTGGAGGCTGATTGCAAGGGCCTTTATCAAAATGTTATTCTTTTCCAAAAGGCATTCATCATTTTCAACAGGGCTTCGTCCTCGTGTTGGGGTGTAAAGTGAAGTCTTGCCTTGGGCAGGTTAACCCAGTGGCATTCAGGAACAAAATAATCCTTCTGACTGCATCCAGAGCTGTCACGGTGATTAATGAGCCCGGACAGTCCCAGGTGGGTGATAAGGACCAAAGCATTCTCGCCTACTGTTTGTACTTAGTGACATAGGCCTGGGCTCAGGTCCCCTGCATGTCACCCCCAGTCTGCAGAAATATCTGCCCTTAGTCTGATCTTAGGAAAGTGAGCGGGCAGGTTAAGTTTGAAATCCAGAGAGGCGGGAGTCTAGACTGGCTCTGTGCCCAATTTGCTCAGTGCCCTTGAGTAAGTTTCTTGGTAGCCTTGGAGCTCAGCTTTTTTAAACATGGGTCCTAAGTGCCCCTCATTACTTGGCTCTTGTCTACCTCTCCAAATCCCCCATCCCCTCTCCCTCCTTACCAACCCCCTCACCCCACCCCTCAAGGCGGGGCTTCTTTTAGCTTTTTCCACTTTTCCTTCTCCTACTTACCTCTAGCCGTTACCCAAGTCCTTTCCTTGTCTGCTCCAGAGAACGCTTTTCTTTCCTCTTTTCTGGGCTAATTCTTGCATATCCTTCAAGCCTGCACTTAGAGATAGCTCTCTTTGCAAAGTCTTGCTGGACCCTCCTCTAATGAGTGAGGCCCCCCTAGTACACTGTATTTTCCTAACCATACCATTGGTGCTTACCATTCACATCGTGGTGACGAATTAATTCATGGCTGTCCCAGCGGGCCTTTGGGCTTCTTGAAGTCAGGAAAAGTGTCCTTCTTTCTTGTCACTGTGGGTACAGCCACTATGTACAGTGCCTGGTGCATGGAAGAGGCTCAAAAAAATAAAGAAATAAAGATACGAGATGAAAAAGGGGGAATTATATTAGGTGAATGGCACAAATATTTTGCTGGGCATTTGCCGCTCATTTATTGAGAAACAGAAAACGACAAAGGTCACTATGAATAAGCACTGTCTTTAAATTAAGTTGTATTTTATTAATGACCATACCACCAGCATACATTTGAAAACACTCATACATGTGAGTAGCGGAATACTTATCAGAAACTAAAATTCGTGTTCTAAGAATTATTTTCCAGTGTGAGAAGTGTCATAATATTGCTTTTGGAATCATTAATGGTGGTACCTAACCCCTCTACCTCCCAGCAGATCTCCCAGCCGTTCTCCCAGCCGGGGTTCCTACGGGAAGCTCACAATTACCTGGAAAGTTTCTCTCAAAGAAGAAATCACTTTTGAGTCACAAAGAAGTGTTATTATTAGCAGTAATATCATATTATTATTACTCATGTAGATGGATGATACATAGCCCCACCATTCGTGTTTTGAAAGTGTTTAAGAAAAGCTGCTTGACCTTTCTAAAGACGTTGTACACCATTTCCTCTCAAATTGTCTCCTCTTTCAAGCTTGAGCTGGCCATGAATTTGGAATGAGCTTGTCTATGTCCACAAAACAAAACACCTGCAGGGATTGTTACGGTGATTGCATTGATTCTGCGAATCAGCTGCAGGATGGTTGACCTGTTCACCCCCTCGGGGCTTTCGTTCCCTGCGCATTGATACAGCTCTTCATTTCTTTACGTCATCTTTAATTTCTCTCACGGTGTTTTTCAGTGTAGAGGACTTCTACGGCCTTTGTTGAACTGAGGCCGAAGTGGTTTATGTCCTTTAATGCTTTTGCCAGTTTAATTGTTTGTATTTTGATTTCTTTTTGTAATCGTTTGCTGCTAGTATATAAAATCCATTTGATTTTTCTGTAATAATCTTATATCCTGTGACCTTACTACATTTACTTAAGAGCTGTTTTGTGGATTTCTTACAGTTTTCTGCATGCACAATGCCGTCTACAAAAGAACAGTTTTACTTCTTGCTTTCTGAACTTCCTGCATTTGACTTTTTTCTTGCCTTTTCACAATGGCTGGGACCTCCAGCGCAACGGTTCAACGTAAGTGCTGAGAAAGACATTCTCAGCTTCTATGAATATCAGAAAACAAGTGCTTACCGTGAAATGATTCAAGCTTCAGTTTCTTATAAATGCCCTTTGTGAGACTGAGGAAAGTCCCTTCTATTGCTAGTTTGCTGAGAATTTTCATCAAGATGTAGAATTTTGTCAATTGCTTTGTCTCACTCTATTAAAAAATCATACAGGCTTTTTCTCCTTTATTCTCATTATATTAACTCACACTGATTACTTTTTGGATGTTAAAACCTTGCATTTCCAGGATAAATTCCCCTTGGATTTGATGTATTATCCTTTATCTATACACCGCTGGGTTCAATTTGTTAATATTTTGTTAAGAATTTGCATGTGTTCCTAATGATTTCATTAAAAAGTTTGTATAAGATTAGTAGGTTATTTTTCCTTTAAAATGTCTGAGGGGACGCATCATCTAACTCTCGGAGCTGCAGTTTTGTTTGTTGCAGGTTCTCTGACAATGAGTTTAATTTCTTTAATAGGTTTGTGACTCTCAAGTTTTCTGTTTTTTTTCTTGTATCAATTTTGTTAAGTTGTGTTTTTTAATGAAATTTGTCCCTTTCATTTAAGTTATCAAATTTGTTAGGATAATGTTGCTCATAAAATTTCATTATTACCATTTTTATGTCTGTAAGATCTGTAATGCTAATTTCTCTTGCATGCGTTCTCTCTCTCTTTTTTCCAATCCGTCTAGCTAGGAATTTATAGTTTTTTTTTAACTCTGTCAAAAGTCAACTTTTGGCTTTCTTAATTTTCTCTATTGTTTTTCTGTTTAGTTTCATGGATTTCTTTTTTAATTTTTATTTTTCCTTCTGTCCAATTTAAAAAAAATAAGATCCTCTCTCCTTTTAAAATATTTTTTTATCCTTCACCTTGATATTATTTCCGTTGATCTACATTTATATTGCTTGCCCACTAAAAGTTATATCCAAGAGATTTTTATTTCTGACTTTTTTTATTTTTCAATTTTAAAATTTCCATTTGGTTATGTTATGTTTTCTGTTTCTGTACTATGATTTGCTATCTTCTCATCCATTGTGCATTTTTGCTCATATTCTTAAATATAATGAAATAGCTGCTTTAAAAACCATATCTGCTAATTCCAATATCTGGTTCACCTTAAGGTGGTCTAATTCCAATATCTGGTTCATCTTAAGGTGGTCTTATGTCTGCTAATTCCAATATCTGGTTCATCTTAAGGTGGTCTTATGTGTGGTTTCTCTTGAAAATACATCACATTTCCCGGTTTCTTTCTATGCTGATCCATTTTGGATTGTGTCTGGACTCTGTGAATCCTACACTGTAGAGAATTCAGATCTGATTATATCCTCCCCAACAGTGGATTTTGTTGCTGTTGTTTTCCTAGTGGGCACTCAACTTGGCTGGGTGCCAGCTGCGAACATCGCTTCCTGTAAAGCAGGTGTCAGCTCGAATCTCAGCTGAATCTTGTTCTTTGCTCGTCTGCATCACGCATTCATGATCCAGGGCGCGGTCAGAGATTCGTGCATGGCTTGTGCATAGAATTCAGGACTCCCTCTTTCTGGAAGGAGGCTTTCTCCTTCCTGGGATGTCCACCACATTTTCCAGTGGTTGCGATTACCCCAAACTCTGTTCTTCTGTTCTTCAAGCCAATAAGACTGGGCTTTCTATTGGAATGTTAGCCTGTCCTCAATGTCAACTCCCTGCCCCTCCAGCATCTTTTTGCTTTTAATTACTCTGTATTGCCTTCCAGTATTTGTTTTAAATTCCACTCCCGCCCCCCAGAGATTTTAGTTGTATTCTGTGAGGGGGTTGATGCCAGAGGAGCTCCTTGGCTATTTTGTAGGCTAGGCTTGAATAGGATTCTCAGGTCTGCCACTTACTAATATTTTGACTTTAGACAAGTTGATTAATCAAGGGGACCCTCAGCATCCACAACGATAACATAGGGATGGTTATGATGATGATGATGATGAGAAATCTCATAAAGTTAGTCTGAGAGTTAAATGAGATTATGTAAAGTGCTTGGCAAATTCCTGGCACATAGTAAATGCTCAGTACACAGTAGCTGTTATTAATAATTATTAGTACATGTGTATAAAGCAGTGGAAGATAGAAAGGTCAGTTGGATATGGGTTTAAGAAATTTGAATTTTACTTGAAAATCATGATCACCTATGGAGTGATGAGTTTTCCGACTGTGGTTCAGACCCATGAACCACAACTTCTTGAGAGTTCAGAGTCCTCTTCAACTTCAAGTGTGATCTTGCTCTTGGTGAGATTTGGGTAGAGGCAATGTATTTTGGATATCCTTCTGTGCATCTCCTCCTGTTGACACGAGCAATGGTAGCTTCAAGATTTGTCTATGCTGCGTGGGCAACTTTTCCTCTGTCTTTGCCTCTGGCACACGGGTTCTGCTCCAGGTGTCCCAGGCTGAATGGCTGAGAGACTTAGTGCATGTTCCACCACACGGGGCTTCCAGAGGTGGTACTAGACACATGGCCTGGAGTTTTCCATTCCAAACTTTGTGCCCACTGGGGAAATTCAACTTCCATGTCTGTGAGAGATGGGGGATCAAGGAAGGCCGTCCACATCCAATGAGTCACCAGATTGGGGCAATTCCACATTCTAAATATTTCTCAAATCTTGTTCTTTCTCTCCATCTGCGCATACTGATGTTACTCTAGCTCAGGTCTCTTAACTCTGTCAGGACACTTTCAGTAGCCTTTACTATCCCTTCCTCTAGGCTCTCATTCCTCCATTCTTCCTTCCATATCGCTATTGTAAATGTCTCTCTATATGCCACTCCCCTGCTCAAAAATCATTGAACACTGCAGACCATAAATTCAGAAAGTCCTAAGCATTGTACTCAAGGACCTTCATGGTCTGGTCACTTACCTGACCACTTCCTAATCCATCAACCAGAGTCCGTTCCTGTGTGATGCCTCCCTGTGTCAATTCTTCACTCTACTTCATAATAATAAATAATAATATTATAGTAACAGTTTCTTTGATATTCAAGTGTTACCTACAATGAGATTCACTGTCAATTTAATTATAGCTTTTCAGGAATAAAAGAAGTACTACTACACTATGTAAATGAACACTTTAATTGTCAAACACATTGCAATTCCAGACACATTAAAATGTGAAGAAGCTTTAGGTCTGAGAGTTGACACATCTCGATAGAGACTATTTACTAAATGGCAACAGAAGGCTCGGTGCTCATTTAGCTAAAGAATCTTTTCTCGCTTCATTCTGCCTCCAAGGAGCTCTAAACCATGCGATCCTTCCCCTCTGCACATGACCTTCTGGATTATTCTCTTGGGCTAAAATCAAATTTCACAGAAGATACTTGGTCTAAGCTTGTTTGGTCTGCAGAGAGAATAAATAGTTTGTCTAGTCACTGTGTAAAATTTGCTATACTTTAAGAAAAAAAACTACTGTTGAAAATAGGACCCTAAAAAAGTCCCAAAATATTTGCTGTATCTGGCTGGCAGCTGAGGATTAATTATTTCTGCTTCCTGGGAAGGGCGTACAGGGTAAAAGTGGAGGGATTTGTTCTTTTTGTCACAAGACGTCATTGTCTTTTTTGAAGGCATTACCCATGCAGTTATTATATCAAGGTAAATTAAATATTCAATACTTGGGTCCCAAGCTGGGGTTTCCCTCACCCTTTTTCTTTACCACTTTTGGCCTCTAAACATTGGAATCAGAATTTGCGCTGGAATTAAGCCGTCACAGATCTTGATTTGATAAGGGAAAAGGAATTAAAGTGGACAAAAGGAAGTGAGGCTAATTGGCACTGCCAAGTGATTTTTCTCTTTGCAATCGGCCAAAGAAAATTTCACGAGGGAGAGTGGGGTTTGCCTTCCCCTAGCAGCCCTCTTTGTGTGCGCAGCCAAGACCAGGCCTCGCCCTCCTCAGTCTCTCAGAGCGCCGTTCTTGGGATATAAGCGAGTGGGGCTTTGTTGTGAGAGTCTATAGACATTTAATGAGACTTCTGTTGTCTGTGCTCAGAGGATTCCAGGCCCTCCTCTCCATTTAATTTGGAATTCATTCATCGTAGGCCGTTCTCCAGGCTTAATGGCTGAAAGGGCCTTTCCAAAGGGGAAAGAATTCAGGGGTAGAATTTAATAAAGTTTAGTATGAAAGCTAATTCTTCATAAAACCCTGAAACATTTTCTCCAAAGTCCAGACACCAAAACTATTGTGTGCCTTAGGATTTCATCTCTGCTCTCTTTGCTTGGGGCCTGTGGACTAGAAGCAATGAATCTGCATTGGTAAATAAGGAATAACTTCATGACAGTTTAATGGGGTTGAGGAAAATAATTGCTTTTTTTTTTTTGAAAGTGGCTCTTCTTATCGGGTCCTGCTATGGTGAACCATGATGGTGAATTTGCTAGAGATAAGATCCTTAAAGTGAGACTAAAATAAACACAAAAGATAATCTCATTCCATTTCTGGGCTTAGACTGTCTACCAAATAGAAGTACGTTCATTGTAAAAATGAACAGGATTCCTGGCCCGGCAGCTTGAGAGGAGGAGGGGTGGGAGCCGGGCAAAAGGGGGCACAAGAAGCCAGCAGCTGAGAGTCCTTGTTGATGTGGCCCCACAGGCCTGGGTAACCCCCCCATTGGCCACTCCTTTGTCCCTACCCAGTGGTCACTCCCTTTGTTTCAGCTTCACTCAGGCTCAGGTTCATTCTCAATGCTATCATTTTAAATTTGCCTTTGAACTTAACTATCCTTTCTCTCTTCTTTGCCTTGCTAAGCCCTACCCACCTTTCAAGGATCATCTCTTTGGGAAGTCTTCCAGTTGTCCTTTTAGTTCTCTCTTAGCACTCTGCTCCGGGTGCTGTTTGAGCTTGCTGACAGTATCAATAGCATGTTTATCTGTTCACACAAGAGCCTCTTGCCTTAGATTCTGAGTAAGTGTTCATTCATTTGTTCATCTTCTGATTCAATGACTTGTGCAATCATTGAATCGGTACTTGGTGCACACATACTCTGTACTAGCGATACAAGGGAGAGCACAATGATCATGTCCTCTTTCAGTCTGGTGAGGGAGACAAAAAACACAGGAACCAAATAAATAAATGAAAGCAACGAAGGAAGCAAACAGGGTGCTGAGATAAAAAGATGAGAAGGCTACTATATTATAAAGACTGGATCCGAGCCCTGGCTGGTGTAGCTCAGTGGATTGAGCTCGGGCTGCGAATCAAAGGGTCGCAGGTTCGATTCCCAGTCAGGGCACATGCCTGGGTTGCAGGCCAGGCCCCAAGTGGGGGCCACGTGAGAGGCAACCACACACTGATGTTTCTCTCCCTCTCTTTCTCCCTCTCTTCCCCTCTCTAAAAATAAATAAATAAAATCTTAAAAAAAAAAAAAAAGACTGGATCCCTGAGGACATGGTCTTTAAGTTAAGAACCAAAGAAGTGGGATTTAGCTTTAGGGCAGAGCATATTGACTCTTCCATGATTAATTGAATGAATTAATCTAAATGGGAGGTCCTTATCATTGGCCATGTTCATTTCAAACTACTGCTGAGAATCATGTCAATGAGCATTTCCTAAGTTAGTGCTGAAAAGGTTTTTCAGGTGCTGACTCCGATCGAATGGCAAAGGCTGCTTGATGCGCAGTTTTGAGGAGCTTTGTGATCGCATCACGCTCTGTGGGAAAGATCGCCATGGGTGTGCAGGGGACGGTGACTGCAGTGCTAGACTGTTTAAAGCCATGTTGAATGGACCATTTTCTCAGTTCTTGCTGCTTCTAATTTTTCCTTTTTGATTCTTCTCCCAAAGTCTTATCCCGCTCATCTCTTCTCCATGCAATCAGCTTATGTCTTCATAAAATTTAATTTAAGATCTTCCCAAATATATATATTCGTGTATGTGCATATATGTATTTCCAAGTATATTGCACCACATACACATGTAAAAAGATGTGCATGTGTGTGTATGTATAAGTATCTAGCTTATATATACACACTGTACACACACGTATTCCTAATCTCACCATGTATAAATGTGAACTTTCAGTAGCTCTTTCCCCACATCTGACACGCACATTATTCACTCTAGTATTAAATAGAGTAAATATTTTACCCCATTTGTGTACAATTGTTTCAAGCAGCCTGGCGAAACCTAAGAAAATAGGAATTAGATTTGAAAAACCTAGATCTAAATCTTAGCTCTTCCACTTATTACTAATAACTTCTCAAGATTTAAATGTATAAATTAGACAATAGAAATAATCAATTTCATATACTCAATAACATTGGAAGATCAAATCGGTACACATATGAGTGCATTTGGAAAACTTATACAGAGATTTAGAAATGTATTATTCCATAAGTATGTTTCAATTATCATATTCCGTATTTACCTCTTTGTACCTGATACTCTCATGTATAAGATCTTAGAGATAGGACTCAACTGATTTAGAAAATTGTTATGTATAAACTGGTGTTTATTAAGTGCATTCTGATACAAGTAAAAACAGTTCCACGCACGTTTGTTTTTCCTTTTGGTGACTAAAGAAAGAAATTTTACATGATTTTAAAATTATTCACTATGCTGGTTGGTGTTCATAGTAAAATTCCATGGACTAAAATTTCTTTCATGCTAGATCCCTTTCAATCCTAATATTTTCAGGTACAGAAGAGATAGCACATATAATTTTTAAGCTACAGTTAATTCAATGCAAATTCAATACTTAAAGTCAGGTCTTGTTCCCAAGGGAAGTCGGCTAAAGGAGAGGCTGGTACCTGGGACTCACTGAGTGCAGTTCTTCCTGAGAAAATTCCCTACACTGATGTCTTCTCTTCACCGCCTCCTCCTCCTGCTCTTCCTCCTCCTCCTCCTTTTTCTCTTCTCCTCCTCCTCCTTCTTCCCCTCCCCCTTTCCTTCCTCCTTTCCCTCCTTCTCTTCCTTCTTCTTTTTCTTCCTCTTCTTCTTCTTCTTCCTCTTCTTCTTCGTCCTTCTCTCCTTCCTTAAGATAGCTGAGTTGATGACCTACTGTGTTCCAGGCACCATGCTAAATGCTTTTATGCATTGTTTTGTTTAAGCCTCAGAACAAGACTACCTTGCCATATCCACTTCACAAATGAGAAAACCAAGATTCATTGAGATTCTGCTGTCACCCAAACACCTCAGTCACCTCCAGAGTCCACTAGGCAATACTCTGTCTTATAACATTTCACTGTGTCCAGATCCCTTTGTAAATCTCGTGCCAGTGAAAGAGTCATTTCCAAGTAAAACTCACACATGCACTTACACATAAAACTGCCTTTGCTTCTTTCTCTCTGTCCCTCCTGTCATCCCTTCATGGCCGAGTTCCTGTCTTAGTCATATCTTGTGTCTGCTCAGACAATAACTCCAACAGAGTTGCTGATTGGTTGAACTAAGGAGGTTTGGCATTCCTACGGTGGGTCTGATTAGAGACAAACAAGTAGCTGATCAACAGTTGGACGTTCTTTGCCAAACTGAAAAGAAACTGGATCAGGCCCAGCTATTGTGACCAAAATGAATCAAGAATTTGAGGTTCAAAAGAGCTTTATACCTTGTGCTCACGCTGCGCTGCACACGCACCCTCTAAATTCTGTTGCAACAATGGAAGCCAATCTCTCACTTCTCTGAACACCTGAGGGGAGAAATGCAAACTGACTTTTCATGCAACAGCTGGGGCCAGGACAACCAAAACTGAAAGGAGACTTTTGCAAACAAGAAGTGTATTAGTCCTGGCAGAAGGTCAAGATCACTAAATTTTCCTGCAGGTATGTTGTGAGCCTCATTCTTGACCTCTTGGGCTCTGGTGCACACTGGCCTCTGTCATGCGTGAGAGAGTCATTCATTTAGTTTTGCGCGATGAAAATAATGCTTCTCCACTTGTTAGTTTGTACTAGGCATGTGTCAGGGGTGTCATGGCCTCAATGCTTCCAAAATGTAGCTGCTGCCCGACACTTGCCCTCTCCCCATCCTAAAATGAGTGTGCCTGGGTGGCTGAGGAACCCTGGCACCTTACAAATTATCCATTCAGACTGTCAAGCATCTTTTGTTTGGAAGGAAAAAAGATGTGACAAATGTAAACACTGGAGAATGAGACCTGCTGCAGAGGACAGATGCCCTGTCAAACCTGATAAGAGCTGATGGCACATTCCTTTATAGTTAGTCAGCTGGCTACTCTCTCTCTCCCCCAACTCCTTCCAGACGTCTTCTTCCTTTTTCTTTTGCTATGATATTTTCTTTCACTCTAACCCCTTAGGCATGCATACGCTGGAAGCAATGTTCTGATTAGCACAAAACTGCCCACCTTTTGTTTTTATTTTCATCCATGTTTCTAGTTTGGTGCCAGGCTGCAGGATTCAGATACAGATCAAATTAGATGAGGGTCCCCTGTATCCTAAAACAGGAGGCAAAGATGATTGCTTTCTGTCATCCGGAGTGGCAGAACCATCTGGTTCAAACGCTGATGGAGACTGTGCCTTCAATTATCAAGGTCCTGATTTCACAAAATTTCCCGAGGCAGAGGTGGAGGTTTGAAGGCCGGAGGAACAGTCAAAGGAAAGGAATTGGCCCTGGAAAGTTTCAAAAAACTAAATCAGTGTCTTATTCCAACCCTATCCCCAAGACACGACTGAATTAGCTCCTAGTATGCTTCAAGTTGCACTGAAGTTGGAACTGGCCTCTTTCGGAGTGGCTGTCCAGGTTGGAAATCTCAAAGCAGAGTCTGCAGAATATGAGCTGCTAGCTGGGCTTTCTCTGGCCAAGTTAGGACACATTTTTTTCTCCATTTGCATAGTTATTGTCTCAGATAAGCCATAGATAGTATAGAGCATCAGTTAAGAGAATGGGTGCTGGAGGTGAACAGATTTGAGCTTGACTTCCAACTCACCTTTTCACTCTTGGTCAAGACTGCATTTGGTCGCAAGCAACAGAAAAGTTGGCTGTTGATGGCTCAAGTGAAGGAGTTAGTTACTCATCTTAGACAACCAGGATTCCAGAGGGAGGCAGGCCAGGGCCATCACCATGGTCCAGGGGTGCTGTTGTGGACCAGTCCCTTTCAGCTTCCTGTGCTGCATCGTTAGGGGGTTATTGTAGGACAAAAAAATATAACCCCAATGATCTCGATGGAATGCAGTTTATTTTCAGGAAAGGATGCAGTGATGGTGAGATAAACAAGCCAAATCACTCAGTGTATCTCAGGATTCCCAGGAGAGATGCTGCTCTCAGTCTTAGCTAGAAGCTTCTTTCAGCATGTTCCAAAGCAGAGGTTCCAGAGGGGGAAGACCTCCAAAATCCTCTCCTGGGTCTTGTCAGCTGACAAACACATACGCAACAACATAAATAA
The DNA here is from genome assembly GCA_039655065.1 of Glossophaga mutica. Lineage (NCBI taxonomy): Eukaryota > Metazoa > Chordata > Mammalia > Chiroptera > Phyllostomidae > Glossophaga > Glossophaga mutica. Next base: position 12,937,028 of record CM077304.1, on the reverse strand, counting down.
TGTCTTGTTGTTATGCTCACTTATTTAAGAACGATTCAGCTGTGAGTGGATGCCCGAGACTTTATTTGACAACAGTTTTTACTACTGCATAGCCATGACCCTGAGCCAAATTTGCGTGGTAGATGGGGTCAGACTGAGGGCAGTGGTGGTGGGTTTAGAGAAGAAAGAACCTGTCCTGGTGGAGAGTGATTAGATGTGGAGGGGTCTGAATCGACAGTAGGTTCTTCAGTTGGAGGGGCTGGGATGGTGGTGAAACCATGAGTAGGAATGAGGAAGTCAAGAGAAGGAATCTCAGAAGTTCAGTTTGGGACACACAGACACCCTGGGGTTGAGTAGAAGCATATCTGGGGGGATGTCCAGAGCGCAACTGGCAAGCGAGGCACAGAGCTCAAGAGAGAGTTAAAATACAGAAACTGGTTAATGAAATTAAGGAGGGGAGATAAGTTTTGCCTGAAATGGTGTGGTACTTTCCCATTGGTTATGGGCATCCATCCTGTGGATGGACTGAATCCAAAGTTGAAGAAAATGAAGTCTGCAATTATCCGGTGAATGTGATCTTTGTGGAGAGTCCGTGGAGGGGAAAACGCAAACCTCTGGTTCCCCATAACTGCAGAGGAAGTGGGGAAGGGTGGCTACTTCTGACTTCATGGAAATAAATAGTTCCTTGGCTTATATAAGTTTCAAAGGCTTTTTCACAATGAGCTCATTTGATGTTCACAAGAACCCTATGAGGAAAGTGATGGAGAGCTTCTTTTCAACATTGACAAATGAGCAAAGAGGCAGGTAGGTGAGCCCCTACTGTGTCCAGACTCTGGACTGACTCAGCCCGTGATAGAGACCAGAACCAGAACCAGCTGGCCCAGGGCTGGGAGTGGCTGCCAGGCCTTTCCGCTCCTCCCTCCTATTAAAGTACCCCTCCCACCCAAGTATGACTGCTTCAAAGCATTTTACAATACCACCTCCACTCTTTGATGACTTCATAGTGAATTAAATAAATGATTCTTAAACGTCAGTTCACTTGAGGAACTTGTAAGGTACAGATTTTTGAGCCTCACCGCAAAAGATTCAGTTTCAGTATGAGCATTGGGGTTCTCCAGAGAAACAGAAACAATAGCAAATAATACATGTATTTCCTATAGATCTCTTTATGCATATATAAAGAGACTTATTGGTTTGGGGATACATAAAAAGAGATGTATTATGAGGAATTGGCTCACATAATTGTGGAGGCTGAGAAGTCCCACAATTGACCATCTATAAGCTGGAGACCCAGGAAGCCAGTGGTATAGCTCTTGTCTGAGTCAAAGGCCTGAGAACCAGGTGCATCAAAGGTGTACATCCTGGTCCGAGGGTGGGAGAAAATCAATGTCTCAGTCAGGCGGAGACAGAGAATCCTTGCTTCCTCCACTTTTTATTCTACTCAGGCTCTCATAAAATTGGACCATACCCACTCACACTGGGGAGTGCCATCTGCTTTATTCAGTGATCCAAATGCTAATCTCTTCCAGAAACACCCTCACAGCCACACCCAGAGGTGATGTTTAAGCAGAGAGCTGGGCATCTATGGCCCAGGCAAGTTGATACCATTACAAATGAACCATTACAGTATGTTTGCAAGATATCTGCCCTTTAGCAAATATCCCGGGTGAGCGTGATGTGGGTGGTTCGCTCACCGCATTTCGAGAATCACTCAAGTAAGGGGTCCTGGAGGTGAGGGAAGGATATCTAAGTCCCTTTCTGTTTCCTCTCCTGCCCCTCCCCCACTCTCCGCTAGATGAGGAGTTGCTTATCTGATTGGCCAGATACTGGAACGTAAACCAGCCTCTATTTACTACTAGTAGACATGATCATTATATTTTTCGATGTCAAGCAGCTGTGTGTTCTACCTTCTTTTCTGTTTCTTGCTGCTGCTTTGATGTGACATCCCTGAGCAGAGCTAAGATCCCTCCGTTCCTGACTATTTTTTCCCTGTCTTTTTGTATGTTTTCTGAAATGTTTTCATCAAAACTCTGGTCCCCTGGATCCTACAGCCCAGCCAGAAGGCGATAATACCCTACATTTGCAGTTGGGTGGAAAGGGCCTTTGTAGGCAATTTGACTAGGTTGCAAGTTGCCCTCAGTCCTACCAGAGCTCCACTTTGGAGATGTCAGCATTGGTCCCAATAAAAATGAAACTTAACCTTGTGTATATGTAGTCTTGTTTCCTATGTGTATAGCATCTTCAGGATTAATAGCTAGCAATTATTGAATGCATACTTTGTGCCAAATAGTGAGTGTTTTGCAAAAAGCAGCTCATTTAATCTTTATCACAACCCCGTGAGAAGATCCTATTATGATTGCTTTCCTTTTTTTCCGATGAAAAAGTTGACCAAGGTGTTCTCACTGGTGATTCAAGATTTGAACCTAGGCCTTTAATCACACCTACCTTATCCATCTGATTCCACTCTGACCCACTATACCTTACCATTTTAGGAACTGCCTGGGGGAGGGGATGGATGATCAAGACAGAATGTTGAAATTCTTGGGTACCCTGTACATACACCGACTTCGTATCATCAAAACTCTGCCTAGAATCCAATAGAGGCCAACTCAGAGGCAAAAGGACACAGGAATGCAAAGCCATTATCTGGCTAATTAGAACCACAAGTCTATTTTGAGTTGCATTAACTAGACAGATTTTTTTCCCCAATAGCTTGCTGATTCTCTTTTGAATGAGCACTTAACTCCGGCCCCTCTGAGCTGCTGTTGAAATTTCTGTAACCTCAGTGTTTCTGGAATCAACAGATGATGAAACTTTTTAGCAGATCCATTTTCTCTGAGCCAGTTGATGAGAACAGAGCTGGTATTCCTTATCTTAGAACAAACTATTATTCAGGAAGGAAGGCCACCATCATAAATCAACGTCATGTGGGTACGATCTTCCCCGAATGACTTTGCCCTGCCAGAAGTGTTGTTAGTTTTGTAAGGTTGGTCGACACGGGCCCCAGCCCAGCAGTTCCCAGTTTTTCTTTATGGAGGTGAACAGACTAAACTCAGCACTTTCTCAGTCTTTCAAATAAGTGCACTGACATCATTTGGAAATTATAAGAATCCATATATCAGGCCAAATTCCACTTCGGGTTCAACATCCGCTGCTCCCCCTCCGCCCCCCGAAATCAACCCCCAAGAGTCTGGTTAAGTAAGGGTAGAACTTGGCCGGAAGCTTGTTATTTTTGCAGTTTTAATTACACATAGCTCATTCATTTGCCCAAATTAGGAGAGAAGGTTTAAGGAGGGAACCTTTGCCTATTGGCTTGCTTCGATGTCTGGTTATTCTAGTATTTGGGAATTTCAAGAAAATAGTCAAGAATTGACATTATACATTTTTGGGGGCTGGAACAAACTAAAATCATAAGTATCTCATCCAAACCTCATGGTTTTATAGACCAACACACAAAAACAAAAACAAAATCCTGTGGGATTAAGAGAGGAGAAGTGTTCAAGGTCATATGAAACGTAAAAGTGAGCTAGACCACTGCCCCCTACCCCCCAAAAGCCAGAAATCTATCTCTCCTGTTTAGCATGCTTTCCACACACCCCACTAGAATGAGTGATTTATTACAGAAACTTGCTTCTTCTACATTCAGTGGTGGAAAGAACCTGGGTGTTAGAACCAAGGAGAGGTAGGAGTGAATCTAAGTTCAACTGCGTCTTAATCATGTGTGCCTAGTTTCTTGCCTTCCCTGGGTTTTAGTTTTCCTGTTTATCAAATGAGGAAGACTAATACATACTTCCTAGGGATGTTGTGACAGTTTTAAGTGAAATGATATTCCCCAAGCAAGTGGGACATAGTAAGTGCTTGGTCCCCTTCTTTTTAGGACTCTTGGGTTGCAAACGATGAAAATTCAAACTGGTTTGAGCATAAAAGGGAATTTGCTAGGATAGCTGTCTGAAGCTGAGTAGATTTCAGTTCAAGAGAGGGTGGCTCCACAGGGCTAAGTGTTACCTTTAGAAATGATAGCTTTCTTCTGCACGCATGATGGTCGCAGGCCAGCTCCCTCTTAGTGTGACAAGGTGGCTGTCAGCAGCCACAGGCTTCTATCCTGTAAGGTTCCAGTCCAGAAAAGAGAAAACTTTTCTTATCCAACATTTCCCATGCAGGATCCAGAATTAAGCCACATTGGTTTAGCTCTGATGAAACCCAAAATGATACAAATCAGGTACAGAATAAATTACTGCCCTGTGAAGCTGGGTAATAGATCAGAAGGTCAGATTGAGGTGAAATGCCCCCTCCTGGAGCGTGGTGAGATAGGATGGGGTGAACCTCCAAGAGCCCAGAGATTGAGAGTGGAGCAGAGTTAATTCTCTACAAAACAGTCCGCTGCTCTAGACCACTGAGGATTCGCTTCCCTTCTCCCTTCTCCTTGCCCTAGGTTTGACAACACTTAGGAGGCTATTTGTTCTCCCAGAACTAGTATTTATTCTATTTGTGCATGGAGGAAATAAGTGGTACTGAAGTTAACGCATTTTAGCCTGAGTAATTAGACTTCCTGGTTAAGAAGAAAGAACTGGTCAAAGGAAGCATTCTTTTTCACTCAGCTATACTTTATCTTCCCTTAGAAAATAAAAATGTCATTAAAATAGACAACTAATACTTGCAAATAGGAATGCGAAATGCCACCTATTGTTAAATATGAGTCACCACAGTCCGTAGCACGATGTTCTATTTAGATGTAATAGTGCATATTTAAAACCAAAATTATTTATCAAACATTTACTATGGGCTAGGCACTGTGATTGATTTAAGTGCTGATAACACAACAAGCACTTTAAAATGTTTTAACAGTAATCTATCTTAAGATTCAGTAAATACAAAAGTATTTCGCGAGGCCCAGCCATGTGCTGACCATCTTTCCAGGCAGTGCAGGAAGTGAAAAATTAAAAGCCAGATGAACACAGTGGTTAAGTACACTGAGGCTTTGAAGAGGGACGGACATGTGTTCAAAACTTGGCTTCATCACAGACCCACTGCATGACCTTGAGAAACTTGCCATTGAACCCAGTTTGTATAAAATAAGCATGAGAATTGCATTTGTTTCTCAGGGTAATTGTGGGGATTAAGAGCGATAATGTATTTTAAGTTATTTGGCACATGTCACAAAGTAGGTTACAAAATAGTAGGCGGTGTGTCAATTTTTGCATTGATATTCTACCACCTGCCTCCAAGCTCCAATGTGCTCGTGCGCACTCGTTCACACACACACACACACACACACACACACACACACACACACACGGAAAGTCACTGACTGGGCCAAAGACTGAAAATATTTTGTGACCTCTGCTTGCTGCAGGTTATGCCTTTCTGGTAGTCCCATTACGCATATGTTCCGCCTTTGGGTTGTCGTCCCACAGCTCTTGGATATTCCTTGGAGTATTTTCTAGTCCTTTTTTTTCTCTTTGCTTTCGGTTTTGGAGGTTTCTACTGATATAGCCTCCAACTCAGAGATTCTCTCCTCAGCCATGTTCAGTCTACTCATGAGCCCATCAAAGGCATCCTTTATTTCTGTCATGTTATTTTTGATCTCTAGCACTTCTCTTTTATTCTTTTTAAGAATTTCCATCTCTCTGCTTACATCATCCATCTCTTCTTATGCCCTGTATACTTTGTCCATTAGATCCCTCAGCCTATTAATGGGAATTGTTTTAAATTCCTGGTCTGATAATTCCAATGTTACTGCCATATTTGATTCTGATGCTTATCCAGTCTCTTTAAATGTGTGTGTGTGTGTGGGGGGGGGTTGTTTTGTTTCGTTTTGGTTTAGTTTTTAGTATGCCTTGTGATTTTCTGTTGAAGCTGGAACATGACGTCTGGGGTGGCAGAACTGGGGCAAACAGGCCTTCGGTGATGCAGCAGTAAGGTGGGGGGAGGGGAGGCGTACTCCACAGTCTTCTGATGAAAGCCTCAGTCTTGGCTCGGCCTGTGCCCCTGGACTGTGGACATCACCTATGCTTCTCAACCTTTTACCCCTTTAGGTGGGACAAGATGGCCGGTGGGGTCTGGCGCTGAGTATCCCCTTCCCCCAGGTAGGCTAGGCTTTGATGGAACTCCATCAGGTTAGGCTCTGGTAAACAGTTTTTCCTGAGGGCAGACCTTGTTAGGCAGAACAAAATGCTCATGTTCAAAATGGTTCTTTTTCCCCCCAGGATATTTTTCTCCAACATCCACGGGGAGGGCCTGGTAGAGTTCCTGGAGGTCAAACTCACGGAAGTGTGAGGGCTCTTCTGTACCCAGGTTGCCCTGGGGCTTCTGTCTCTGGGTGTTGTCTACATGGAGCCTCCAGCAATTCTCCAACTGCAGTTCAGGTTTTCCCTCCAGGGACGGTTTCCCGGGGGAAGCTTCTGCTCCAACCAGTATCCGCCTGTCTTCCCCTCCAACTTTGGGGCAGCACTTTGCCCTGTGGCTTCACTTCCCTGACAGATCTTAGAAGACTTGTTGGTTTTTCAATTTGTTCCGCTTTTTCCTGATTGGTAGGATAGAGCAAAGACTGGGAAGCTTCTTACACGCTGGACTAGAAACCAGGAGTCTGCATCGAGTTCTGAATTCTTATCCCACAGTCCACACATGTCGCTCTTACTCCCAAAACATTGGCCACAACTAGGCATCTGACCCTTCCTGTCAGAAGAGGTCCATGAACGTGGCCTCCAAGCTGGTGCCCAGAAGGAGAAGAAGAGGAAGTATCTGGTGTACAGCACTAATGTCTACCACAGGGGTCAACATACATTTTTATTATTGATACAACTTGACTGGACTGGTCCTGTGGGAGACACAGCAGGAGTTCAACATGCTTTTGAATGAGATACTTATCCTTATAGTCACTGACTGGCATAGCTGGACAACAATGACCCTTTTCCCCCAGGATGCTGGGGGACCAGGACATATTCTCTCCACAGCCAGATCAGAAAAGAGAGAATCCAGAGACTGAGAGTAGCGTGCCAACCTGTCCCTTCATTCTCATTGTTGGGTAGACCTCTCCTCCTTTCTTGGTGAGAAGTGAGAGAAAAAATAACAGTGGGTCAGGGCAGGAATGTTACTCTATTGGGAGCCCCTTCATTGAAAAGAACAACCGTACTTTCCACCAAGAACCATGGTGTCTTAGAAGATGTTGCAGAAACTCTGAGTGACTTTGAACTAAAGCACCATCCGGAACATGGCAGCCACCTCAATGCTTCACATTACTTAGCAATTGAGCACCTGAACATTCTCATGAATAACCTTCAAACAGCACAGTCTGGGCTACCTGAGGGGAAGGTCATGGGGAAGGGGGTTCTTTGAGAAGGTAGGGAAAAGGAAAGCAACTAAAATAATTTGACCCTGGCTGGTGTAGCTCAGTGGATTGAGCTCGGGCCTGTGAACCAGAGGATCACAGTTCGATTCCCAGTCAGGGCACATGCCTGGGTTGCAGGCCAGTTCCCGGCAGGGGACACACGAGAGGCAACCATACATTGATGTTTCTCTCCCTCTCCCTCTCTCCTACCGTTCCCCTCTAAAGATAAATAAATAAAAATCTTAAAAAAATAAAAAAATAAAATAATTTGAAGGCCTGCCATGGATCAGTCTCTGTAACAGGTACTTTTACCTATTATCATCCAATAATATAACAGTACTTATTAAATCCTTACCACTTTCCAGTTATCTCTTTTAACCCTGAAAACATGCTGATGGATTGGATAGTTGGCTGAAGTGTATTGGTTAAAACCCTGAGTCAGACTGCCAGTATTGGGATCTCCCTCTGTCCCTCTGCAGACAGCTTACTGCCACGTGATTCAGTGCTCTCACCTGTAGGATGAAGATATAGGAATAGCTTCCCCCTCATTGGATTCTTTGGAGGATATGAATACGTGATAAATACGAAGTACTCTGTCAATATAGGCTATGACTACAAGTACTAAGCCCCTATTACAGGTCAAGAAACTAAGGTTTGAAGAGCTGTGTCTAGGGTCACACCGCCAAGAATTTGTTGACTTGAAGTGGCGGGGTAAGAATTGAAGGAAAATTTGACTTGGACGAGCAGATGTAACGGGAAGCACAAAGTGCTAGACAAAAATGAGATGGTGGAGAATCGCCTGGAGGGGAGCTTAGATATTGGAAGTGTGCTGAGGACGGACTTTTCCCAAAATAAATTTTTCCCTTATTTTTTCCCCCCATGGAGGCATCTCTACAGCTTGCTTTTACTGGTAATCACACAGGATGTGATGTCCTGGGAAGACATATGGGGAAGGGAACCCCCAAGCCAGATGATGAGTCACGGCCTATTTTGGTTCAGGTTAGAAGGGTAACCTGGTGAAATTCCAAGCCTGGCTGGTGGCAGCAGGTTTTTTTGTTTTTTGCTTTCCTTACAGGGCTAGTTTTTGTAAACAGAGTTTCCCAGACAGGAAGAGGAAACCTGCTTCCACTAAAAACAAGCCACTTGAGGAGAGACAGGAAGGAAGTTGTGTGGGTGCTCGGGAATACTTGCTTTGGTTCTGGATATTCTTTTGGTCCCTTATGTGTGGCCAGTGGATTTAACCAACACTTTGGAATTAAACGGAGAAGAACACTGCAGGCTTCTAGAACTTCACCATTGATGCCATCCCATTGTGTCTCAAGCATCTGTGTTTGCTATGCATGCCACCCAAGCAATGTTAAGCCCTTTTTGGTGTTTGGATTTCATAAAATGTTTGATGCCTTGGAAGTCTTCTGTGACTGTTGTCTCTAGGATATACAACAAACATGCTGAGGTGGGCAGGATGGGAGAGATTATTCTCATTTTGCAGATGAGAAGACAGGGTCTAAGAGAATGCATTTCCCACCTGAGGTCACAGAGCTGGTGAGTGGTAGCATCGAGTTGAACTCAGAGCTTGTTAGGAAGCCCATTGAACTAGGAAGGTATGTGCTCGTGGGCAGTGGGAGCAGGTGAAGCTCTGATGAGCGCAGCTGCACTGAGATGGGGTGGGGGCTCAGTTTTCTGCACCTTTGCGTCCTGCTGCCTGGAGCTGTGCTTGCCTGCCACACAGGAGGTCTCAAATATTAGTTAAAATGCATTACAAGGGAACCTCCAGAAGTCAGGATTGGCTTGAGACCAGGGGAGGGCTGAGCCTTCATGTGGCAGGAGCGGGAGTCCTGGCTGGAGAGAGTCCAAGGACTGACATGAGGGTCTGATGCACAGTGAGGTTTTAAGAAAGAATTGCTCACGAAATGTGCTCTTGAACTGTACAGTGCACCAGTAAAAAAAATATGTTGTTTTCCCTTGTTTTGGTTGGAAAGGAAGAGCCGGGAACCAGGGAATGGGATGAGATGCCTTTCTCTTCCTCCATGTCGCCCAGGGTGGCAAACAGCGGTCCTTCAAAGCCCAGCCCCTTTGGTGCCTCTCCTTCCTGTGTCATCTCCCTCCTTTCTGCCTGATGCCCTGGTTGCTCCAGGTGCACAATCATCTTCCAACCCTCAACATGAAGCTCCTTAGACCCAGTACAAGAAAGACAAATGGGCTCCCTTTGTCCTTATGGTGCAGGGAGACAGGCAGGATGGATTTGGGGTCTCCTACACTGAGGTCACCCGCGTCTATCCCAGGCCTTACAGTGGCTCCCTTACTCCTTTGCCCTCCACCGTGGTCCAGACCAGAGGCCCAGGTGTGTTGTCTGGATGAGTCGTATTTGGCTCTTTGGAGAACACACAACGACAACAGTCTGATCTTGGGATGCTGAGAAAGTGCCCTGGGCTTATTAGGTGTGGAAGCCCAGGCAGCATCCCAGGGTTGTCCAAGAGGGTGCCTTGTCTTTCTCCTCCCTCCACTGTGACCTCTGGTGGGATGTCAGCTTCTCAGCTGTCTTGTGTGGCTGCCAGACTTTCACTAATGGACACCATCGCTGTTTCTGCAAGTGTGCATGGTTTATGTTTCTGGGAAGACTCCTTTCAGTTTTGAATCATTATCCTGCCTTGGGAAGAGCCTTACCTACTGAGTGTGTCTGTGATGCTGAGTAAATACCAGTGGATAATCACAGTTGTAATGATGGTGATAGCAATGGTGAGCTTTCATCAAACACCTACCATGTGCCAGACACTGTTTTAATTGCATTGCATGCATTATTTCACTTAGACCTCATAGCGATACGAAGTAGTTATGACAATCCCATTTTAAGATGAAAAACTAAGGCTCGGAGAGGTTACATAATTTGCCCAGGAACAAAGTATGTGATGACAAGTATATGACAGAAGCTGAATTCTATCACAGGCCTTTCTGACTCTCCAGTCCAGCCTCGTAACCACTATATCATGTGATTTCTCTCAGATGCTGAGCTGGAATAATATCATTTGTGCTGTGGATGTTGTGTGAGGGCCTTTGCTGGTGTGTCCTCTCCCCTTAGGTGACATTGAATGAGGTTGATTTGAGGGACATACATGCCCCTCTACGTCCCCTGGCTTGGCCCGCGCCTGCCACAGCTATGAACCTTCATCAACATGCTTGGGTGATCCTCTGACCTCCCCTTTCGCCATCATCTACCTTCTCACTCCTTCTCACTGCTCTCACTGGCCTCCTCACTATTCCTCAAATACAGCAGGCATTCCCCTGTCTTAGAGACTTTGCACTTCCTGGTCTGTCATTCCAGAATGTTCTTCACCCCAATAACTGCTGGGTTCACTTCCTCTTTTCACCTAAGTCTGGTCTAATGTCATCTTAGCTGAGAGGCTGTCTCTAACTATTGTGTATAAAAAAGCAGCCTCTTCTTCCTCTGCCACCCTGGGCCTCTACCCTGTTCACTACTTCTTTCCTCTTCACAGCTCTCAGCGCCACCTGGCATTGTGTACAAACAGATGCTTGGCCAGTGTTGTTTCCTGCTGTGTCCTCTGCATTTAAATTATTGCATGGCCCATGATGTGCTCGGTGAATAGTTGTTGAATGACTATATTGGTGAATGAAATGGTCCAGGCACGCCAGTCTGGAGTACGAAGCCAATTTCACATTATAACTAAAGGTAAATGTTGACATAACAAGATAGAAGCTGATAAAAATCCAGCAGGAAGCTGAAAATAGCACAAAGATTTTAAAAGAAAAATAATAAAATGTTTTTGTTATGCTCACATACAGATCACATGATTGTGGTTATTACATGCAAAGTTAGAATTCTGGACTTGATCCCAGCTAGAAAGAATTCTATAATTTCCATACAGAAATCATGCGTGCCTTCTATATGAAACCTCTTAACTTTTCCAGTAAGAATTAATACCTATGTCCTTGGGAATTCCAGAACACTTTTTCTGTACTTTTCTAGTAAACAAGGTGGCTAAGCCAAAGTGACTCACGCAAACACTCAATTTGAAGTCTAACAAATACAAGTTCAAATCCTTCTTAGAACATTCTAAAACTAGAATGGGATAACCCATATAACCACTCTCAGCTTCCGTTTCCACATTTGGTAAGTAAGGATGCAATAATTCAATCAATATTTCATTCATTCAACAACTATTTCTTGAATATTTACTGTGTGCCAGGTACTTTCTCTATATTTATGACACATCCTAGGAACAAACTTAACAAAAGATCCCTGAGCTCATGAAATTTATATTCCAGTGATAATGAGTATGCAAAGACTTTGAATACCATCAAATGCCAAGTTAACGTTAAATGTTCAAGCAGATGTTATTGGCTGCCTTCCTTCCAACTCTCTCCCCTTTTTCCCAAGTTCCAGAGCCCCAATGGCATTTTGGTGTCTACATCTCTCACAGGGACCACATGCATAGCTTCAGGGGTAAATCCTCAGCATGGTGGTCCCGTACCTATTTTGCCAGTGGAAGTAGGGATGGGAATGCGACCCAGATCTGTACAATGAAATGGAAGAGGTTTGTGGGAAGGTGTCTTTTCTTCTACAAAGAAAACAACAGAAGAGATGGCCTCAGTTTCACCTGTGGAAGTGATTGTGCCTAGATGTTACATCTGAAACTGGTGCAAAGGAATTAAGTACCCTCCTAAACTGAGGAAGAGGACAATACTGAAGATGCAGAGCAGAGAAATGGAGAGAATCTGGATTCTTGACAGTATTGACAGCCACGCACTCACTCAACTATAAACTCTACCCTACCGTTGGACTTGCTGCTCCATTTCCAAATTTTTGAAGCCAGTCTTTTTTTTCTTTTTTTTTTTAATTGTTGGTCTAGTACAGTTGTCTCCATTTTCCTCCCACCTCCCACCCTTGATCCCACCCCCTTCAGCTTTGTTCATGTGCCCTTTATACATATTCCTTGACAACCTGGAACCAGTCTTAATTAGCATTTTCTGTTACTTGAATCCAAAGATGCTCTCATTGATATGGATTATTTTTATGGTATCATTTCCCCTGCTTATCAGGGAGATCATTGGGAGTTGGGTCTGTTTCATGTTCATGTTTGTATTTGACTCTTTGGTGCATGTAGTACCGAGTTTGAGGGAGAGCGGGGTGATGAATGCCTCTTTCAATGAAAATGTACCTACAGCCATATATTTATAACTTCGCGTAAATATATGGTCTTTTAGATGTTTTGCAGATCTCCGGTTCAGTACTTTATACAGTTATATAAGAGAATAATAAATACTAACTTACTCCCAAATGCTTGGAATGACAGATCCAAAATTTTTAAAAGAACTCCCATTTTAAGATCCACGCACTCTAAGTCCAGATTTTTAGGATCAGTGCATCTGAGGTGGGTTTACCTGAAACAATGGCATGTGATATAAGTCAACACAAATTTTTTTTTAATAAAGCCCTACAAGTGTGGCTGAAGGTGCAACTCCACTGAATGAGCAAGGACGGTCCAAGCCCTGATGTCTACTCTGGGTACCAGTGAGCTAGAGTAAGGGTGCGGTCCACCCTGACCCGTGATTTCATTTAATGAGGTCATGGGAACTGGGCAAGGTTTGCGTTGGGTTCTGAGCTGACAACCTGGGGTAGGGGTATAGTTATGTAGTGTTTGCACGGCATGGGCTAATTACCCTACTTTTACAGGTGGAGAAGCTGAGAAAAAAACAGCAGGAAGACAATGATCTGGCTCGAAAGGATACTGAGGAATTATGGGGGGAGTTCTCACCGCCTCTTTAGAGTGTACCTGCTCCTCCACAGAACTGGCCATTCGATTCAATTCTGCTTAATGTTCAACACCTATTCCATGCTTGACACTGTGAGGGATATAAAAATGAGAAATATACAATCTTTCCTCAAAAGACTAACCTTCTAGTAGGAGAATATGACAAGTATATAACTCATGCATACATATGTTCATTCTTTTATTCATTCCTTCCTCCAATCATTCAAAAAATTTCTAGAAGTTTGAAATAAAGCAAAGAATAATATAGATGTGGTTTTGGTCCCAATAGAGTTTGTACTCTAAAAGGGAAGACATATATTAAACATTAACTACCTAATCAATGACTTAACTACATTTGTGATATGTACCATTGAAACTGCAGGTCCTTATGACTTTGATTAAATTTAGTTTTAAATCTGAGCTCTAGAAATCATCTCTCTCTCTCTCTCTCTCTCTCTCTCTCTCTCTCTCTGTCTCTTTCTCTCTCTCTCTCCTCATCAAAGACCTAGCCTTTCCCTGATCATCAGCAACCGCTGAGGCAGCAGAAGGCAGTAACCCTGACCTAATGGTCACATGGTTTGAACCTCTGGCAGGCTAAAGACAATATCTTGACTTAACTTAGGTTTCAGTTCCTGAGCTCTAAGGTGAAATGACCCCCTGGCTACTTTCCCATGAGACAGGACAGAGGACAGACACGGGAAAAGATCTCAGAACTGTCCTCAAGATCTCAAGAAATAATTCATTACCTTTACCTCACCTCTGACCAGTTAGCTCCCAGCACCACCGCAAACCCCTGACAGTGTCTTGTGACTTTGCCTTGCATAATCTGTAACCTACACACCATTGGGGAGTTGAGACTTTAGCATTCTCTCTCCATCTTCGGATTGGCTAATTCAATATTAAAACTTTTTGGGTTTTTGCTATACTGAAAACTATTGCTCATGCATTTCTTGGGTCCAGTGAGGGCAGGCAGACAAATTCAAGGAAAAACACTGAAGTTCTGGTAAGACCATAAAGGAAAGGAGTACAGAATACCGGGAGAGCATGGACAGGGGATCCGACCCAAATTGGCGTGCCGGTATCTTCCTTTTACAGGTGAGAAAGCACACGAGGAATGAAGTAACGTGCTCCAAATCACCCAGTTAGGTATGATCCTGCCAGATCATCTCCCTGCAGAGTGCTTAACCACTCTGCTCTGCAGACGGCATGACTCCCTTTGCCGTGAACCCCGCAGTAGGGTAGATAAGCCTGGACCCGGAGGGAGGCATCTGGGCAGGGCCGTAACGCAAATGAGAAGGCTATGCGTGGGCAGCTGAGAAGCACAGCACGCTGCCCGGGAAGATCAGGGAGAGACTGCTTCTATTTGAGAGAAACGTAGATGACTTCCTGGAGAGGGTGCCATTTCCTTCAGACTCTGAAAGAGCTATGGAAGAGTCTCTCAGGGAGAGAGCTCCAGGGCAAAAGAGTATCCCAGGCAGAGAGAAGAATGTGTAGAACAAGGTATGAGTACAGGCAGGGAGCTTACTTAAGAGGACCCTGCCAGCTCCTTCTTCCGGCTTGCCAATTTTTTCCCAACATCCTCAACAGCATGCGGTGCACTTGCAGGCATGTGGGCACACTCAGAATTGTAGCTCGTTGTTGAATATTTATCAGGTCCTCCATTTCTACAATCCTTCAGCAGCAAAGAAACCATATGTAACACTTATCCCAACATGGGATCAGTATGTCTCCACCTGTCCCCTGCCCCATTCCTAGGCCTAATTTGAGAAATGAGATTTTGGAAAGGAACTTAAGAAAAGGGTGCCTAACAGTAATCTAAAGACAGGGACAAAATGTATATATCATCCCCCGGAAGTCAGGAAATCCTCAGCCCATTGTGACCTCTGGCGAACACACTTCAAAACCTTCAGAGCAGGTAGGGACTCAAAGATCACCCCGCTCAAAACTCTCATTATACTTCCTAGGAATTGAGGCTCAAGTTGGGAAGTGACCACCCCAAAGTCAGGCTGCTCTTTATTCAGGAATTGTATGCCCCCCTCCCAGTCTCTTTCTCCCTCCTTCCAACCCAAAGAGGTCCAATAAATTTCTCCACCTCGGGCATGAACACTGACTCATTACAGCAGGGTGTGGTTTTGTAATACGCACCTCATTCTTCCTGCTTTGTCCTCCACATTTGGTTTTTGTATGTTTGTTTTGATGTATTTTATTTTGTTGTTGACCATTTATTGAGCGTTACTATGGGCCAAAGGACTCTACTAATAAATTTATATGCCTTATCACTTGTAATCCTACCATGATCCTGTAAAGTATAGGCATTCCCGTGCCCTTTTGAGAGATGAAAAATGAAGACAGTGGGAGATTAAAGTGCTCTTCTCCAGCTGACGCAGCTGGCATTTCTTTGAGCCAGGATTTCAACCTGTGTCTACCTGACTCTGAACTCATATCCAGCCAACCACAATGCCTCTTAACCTTGTGGAAGGCTGACTGCTTTTAGGCTAGAAGCATTGATTGGCTAGCAGTCTTTGTTCTCCTTGAGACAAGGGTGCCCCTACATCCTAACAACAGACTTCCTCTTTTAAAAGGATATTTTAACAACAATTGTCATTTAGGCAAGACTGAACTAGAAATTCATGCTCTATTGTAATGGCAGCTTTTCTTCTCCACCGAGGTGAATTGTGTGACTTTTAATAATAGTATTAGTTGACTTCTTTTCTAAAAAAGTTACTTAATCCTCAGAACTTGGAAGGACGGTGAAAGAGTTGCTAATCTTCACTGTCTTAATTTTGAATAATCACTTAATGTCCACAGTCCATATATTCCTCCTTGGTAAAGGTAGAATCAATTTTGTTTGGTACCCCCCCCCCCAAAATACAGTGCCACATCTCATTGTCTTTTATGACTTTCTGATGGTGTCTCAGCAATGGCTCTCATTCTGGATTCATTTAGCCTGGCCTGGACCCAGAGAACATCATCTCCATTCCCAGAATGCTCTCGGATGGGGCTACATGTCAAATTACCATTCATTACCCAAGAACGCCAGGACTCTCGCCGCTTACTGTGAATTTACAGTTCTTCATCTTCTTCCAAACTCTGAGCATTTCCTTTGATGTGAAAAAGCAATTTTAAAATGTAACATATCTAATATAACACATGGACATATTCACCACACACATTCTTTTAATTAAAAGAATCGGTACACTGCCTTCTGCTGACAGTTAACACCAATGCTTTAATGCCATTTTCTATTATTGATTTATGAGGTGCATACTCAAAGCAAATTAGGGAATAAATCATCGATGACATTGATTTGCTTACCAGCTCTCCAATAAATGTGTATAATTAATTGTGGGTGTGCTACCTGTCTCTGCTAGTTGAGACCTTCCCACAATTCTTGGCTTCTCTTCTCTGTTACACTGCTGGGCTTAATGGAGCAGAATTGGTAGTAAACCTGAAGGTGTACAGTAGGCGACGGCTTAAGCCATCAATACGTCTGATATTCTGATGTAAAAAGGAATTTTTCCACACTCCCCGGGAGAGGGGATGAAGAGACGGGTGGGGAGGGAGTTTCTGCTTGAGTGAGGCTGTTCATTATTTCAAAGGATTTGCCTGGGTCTCAGTAACACCTCTGGAAGCAGTTTTTTCTCAGTCAGGATGGCCGTAGAATCAAGTGGTTTTTACTTTCATGGTCATGCCGGGAAAATATCTTGACCTGCAAGTACCAGGTAAGAGGAGCAGGTGGCCCATGCTTTTGTTTGATTGGTCGAAGAGTCTGCTCTTAAAAGAGCAAATCTCTCCTCGGAATGCAGGAGGGGAGCAGCGTCTTCAGAGGCAGTGGGTGTGGTGGAGCCAGCTTGGTGCAAACCCCAGTCGCTGTCACTTACTGACTCTCACACTTCAGTGTGACCTTTGGCAAGTTAGCTAACTTCTTGGTCTTAGTGTCTTTGTCTACAAAAAGGGAACTAATCATAGTAGCTAGCTCTCAGGATTGCTCAATAAGAAATTGTGTGAAGTGTATGGGCCTGATATACAGTTAGCATTGTATGGTCATCATTATTATTTATTAGTCTGGAACCCGTGGATGGGCTTCTGTGTGTCTGCTCATCTGAAGAGCTGTGCAAACTTTGTGTGTACGTACCTACTTCTGGGGAGAGGGTCCATGAGATTCACCAGTCTCAAAGGAGTCCCAGGCCTCCTAAGAGTTAAAGGCTCTCTGCGCCAGGGATCTCCTGCCTCTTCTGCCCAAGAAGCTCTCTTATCTGGGGCTCTGCCTCCTGTTTTGACCATACTGTTCTGCCTTCATAGAATATACTGCCCAAGACCCACTCCCTCCTTTTCAGTAACAATGATACTAACAGTGATAATAATAGCTGTGTTTATAGAGTACCTACTATGTGGCAGGTCTCAACTCATTTAACTTACTAATTTTTCTCTGAGCTCCAGTTTTACATCTTTTAGGGCTGTGGTGAAAATTAAATGAGATAATGTGGGCAGAGGGTTTAATGATTGATTGGTATAGATATAATCAATACAGTCTCTTTATTTTCCCACACTTGCATATTTTGTTGAAGCAAGCGAGGCCTCTTCTGAATCAATTAAGAAGGTCTTTATAAATCACTGTATCTACAGGAAACACATGTCTAGGTCATGTGGAAAATACATAGTGATAATAACATGTATGTAGCACTTCACCAAGCTCTGTCCCATATACTGCCTAATCTCACAAAGTACAAGAAGCATATTCATTAATTAATCACCCTCAGTTCAGGACCTACCATTGTCCAGCACTGTGCTGGGGACTTGATCTCTGCCCTCAAGCAGCTTGTAGTAGTGAGGGATTCTTCAAGCAAGTGCATAATTGGCAGTATCTGTGATCCAAGCTATTTAATCAGAGTGATGTGTTAGAGAAGATTTCCTGGAGGGGGTAATGGTTTCCTGAGTGAGTTGAGTTGGGAAAGATGAGTGAGGGCATCTCAACAAAGGTTTCAGCTCTGAAAGGGCTTGACATCTCTAGAAGCTTAGGTGGGCTTTGTGTGCTAAGGTAAATTTAGAAATAAACTAAACTAAACTAAATCTCTGCCTTGGCCTCCATGGTGCAAAAGGGTCTGGCCGCTTTCCTCCTCACTCACTGTGGTACATATACTGACCCTTTTCCAGTTCCTTGGATGCCAAGACTGTTGCTAATACAGGGCGTATTCATTTTGCCAGTCCTTTCTAAAGTGCCTGCCACCAGATCTTCCCAAGGCTGCCTCTTTTTCACACCCCATGTCTCATTCAGCTCGTCACCTCCTCAGAGAGGACTGCTTGACCAGCCAATCAGAGTCATCCATCCCTAGTAACTCTCTTTGTATCCTCATCACACTCTGTCTGCAACCTTCCTGCCCTGCATGGCAGCCTGGAACTCTGCTCAGCCTGGGTTCCTAAGGACTTTGTGATCATAACACTCCACCAATCATCAGTGGATAGGAAGCACGAGGAGAAGAGTGTTGGACATTAAAGGCATGATGTTCTTGGGGTTGAGTGTTACTGCAATATCAGGTAACCCATTCTGACGGAGTCATTGTTCCATCCTCGAGTACCCCAGGATAATTAGACACATAATTCAATAATTATAGGCTGACCAACTGAATGAGGGAAAGAAGAAAAGAAGGGTGAGAAGAGGGAAGCAAAAAAGTTGGAGAGAGTTAGGGTGAGGCTAATGACTCATGATGGATCATCTTCTCTTGGACGAGGCCCTAAAACAATAAAAATGCTTCTACCTAGAAAAATAAAGGCTTTCAAAGCCTTAGATAGAAGCAAGGGCTGAGATATAATTATAAAGGGCAGGCGTATTGTGGATTAGTGATGGGATCCAGGAGGTTGGGACACCCTGCGCTCTGTCAGGTGGTCCTCAGGTACCTCCCTGAGTGTGGTGTTCCGAATCCCCCCTGGTGCCTGTGGGGTCCTGAGAAGCACAGACTGTAGGTATGCCCTTTCAAAAGGATCATTTTGCATCTAGACCTTTGATCCATATTGCATTCGTGATCTTCACTGTAAAAGCCTTCCCCCTCGATAGCCCGCCATGACCACATCCAGGTTCTCCTCTCCGGAGGCTGGGATGCACACCGGGTCTCAGCAGACTCCTGACCGGCTGCATGGTCTCATAGAAATAAAGAATGAGACCAATTAAAAACAGATGCCCTGCACCACCATCGGGACCTCTCGGTTCCTAACCTCCCGAAGCCACACCGTGCTGGTCCCAGCGCTCAGGAGGACCTTGGCTGATGACATAACAGGGTGAGGGACCGCCAGATTGTTGGCATTCTTTTGTTCTGAGGAGCATAAACTAGTTTCAGCTAAAATAAGAACCAGATTGCCCCCAAAGATGTCAAAGTCTTGGGACTCGCTGGTTAAAAACAACTTTTGGAGTGTCTGAATGAGAACTTTTCCCAAGGATAGCTTCGGTGAAGGAGGAGAGGCTGCCAGATACTGCATCATTAAGGAAATACGACAGAAAATGGCTCTCTCTTTTATTGCTGTGTGTGTGAAACTGTGGAGAGCAAGGAATTGGAAAGCTCAGCCGTATTCAAAGAATGGAGAACAAAATGCCCCAGCTGTTCTGTTCGGGGAAGGATAATTCATAAACAGAGAAACAGGCAACACATTTTTGGATCTCGCTGAGCAACTAGCTGGAAGCCATCTCGCTGGCAGAAGTCATTTGGCTGACACACCCTTCCCCACCTTCTCCCCTCAGATGTGTCTGAAGCCACGTCTCCATCCCATCCTGGACGAAGTCAAGCAGCGTGCGTGAGAGTGTCACATTGCCTCGGTCCTCCTGGTGATAATTTCTTGCTAATGTAAACCCTGCAGAGCAATGCACAAGCTAACACCATAGCAGGGCAGCTTTGTTGCTCCTAAGTGCGGGTTTAAAAAGAGAATAAAGAAGAAAGTGGCAACAATGTGACTCTCCCTGACCCCTCATTGTCTCCTCTTAGAATCTTATTAGAGCTTCCATTCAAGTCTGGAAAAATTCATCTGATGACATCTGCCCGACCTCCTGGGAAATGGAAGAGGGGTGGGGCTTGCCAACAAGATAACTTCCTCCTTCCTCCACTTCCTGCAGCCTCCGCTCCGGCAGCGCCCATGGCTGCTTTCCAGCTGGGCTGGATACTCTGCTAGGGTGCACCCCACCCTGCACGTTCGTGTCTGCATCTGGAGGCCCCCCCGGGCTTCTGGCTGTTGGCCTACTGTAAGAGCAAGGCAGACTTTCCCAGCTCTGCAAAGGCGTTGGCTCTGGAGACAAGAACCCAGAGAGGACTCAGGAAGCCAGTGGGTAAGGAATTCAAGGTCTTCGTGGAGCTCCCAGGGAAAGATGTGGGTCAATACTTATTTTTCTGAAAGAGTTCTTCCTTTAGGAAGGTTGGACTCTTGTTATACTCTTTGAACAAAAGCATGGAATAATATAAGCGAAGTCCATTCATCCAATTTTGTTTGTAGATTAATTGCCACTATTTAACTATTTTTGAGCTACAAAACTGGCATTTTCATATGGTTCCATCTATTTCATTATTTTAACACTGTGCTGGGCACAGAGGATTAAGAAAAACAGTACGAAAAAGTTCTTTAGGGAACACAACATTCAATAGAGGAGATGGGCATTTAAGTAGATGATTCCAGAACATTGTGAAGAGTGTAATTGTAGAGGGCATGGCAATTCCTGCTTATCTGGTATAGAATTGATTACCAGGATAAATTCTTAGTTCCTGCACGTGCATGAGCTTCTTTGCTTAAGACTAGTTACCCTCCATGAGCAATTAGAGGAGATGTGTAGTATTCTTTTATAATATAAATTATTCAACTTTTTATTTTTGAACAATTTTGGGCTTGTAGAAAAGTTGCAAAGTAGTACAAAGAGTTCCCATATATCCATCACTCAACTTCTCCTAATTTGTTCCATTGCCTTGGTACAGTTGTCAAAACTAAGAAATTAGCATTTGGTGTACTACCATTAACTAAACTCTACCAGGGGTGTCCAGCCCGTGGCCCAGGATGGCTGTGAATTCGGCCCAACACACAATCCTAAATTTACTTCAAATATTATGGGGTTGTTTTTTGTTTTAGTTTTCTTTAGTGCTTGTGTATTTAGTGTGTGGTCCAAGACAATGCTTCTTCCAGTGTGGCTCAGAGATGCCAAAAGTTTGGACACACCTGTGATTCTAGACTTCATTCAATTTCACCAATTTTCCACATTTGTGCTTAAGTGTAGTGGTTTTAAAATGCATTTGCAAATTTTTTGATACTCCTCCCATGGAAAGTGGGGTCTATGTCCCTTTGCCTTGAAACTGAACAGGCTTTGGTGAATTTTGGGCCAATACGATACAAAGGAAATGACAATACATGACTTCCCGAGTCTAGATCATAAGTGGTGATTCGTCTGTAATCCTCTACACTTTATACTAAGCAGTCCAACTGCCCTGAGCCCACCGTGCTGGGCGGGAGCCCAAACTAGCCCATGCAGACAGACCACGTGGAGAGTCCTGGAGACTACACGGAGACAGGTGCTCAGCCACACGCCAGCCTCCTGACACGCAGTTGCTCCAAACCTACACTCTTCCAGGCTTCTCTATGTCAGACTGTAACCAGTGAGAGATCCTGACTCAGAGATCCCTAGCTAACTATTTCCTGAATTTCTAACTCACAGACACCGTGAGAGGTATTACATGATGATTGTTGTTGTTTTAAGCTACTGCGCATTTGGTGAGTTTTGTTATACAGCAGTAAATAAATGGAATAAAGATGGCTTCACCAGCTGGTCACAGATAAGGTATGAGGCACATTCCAATGTAATAACTTTCCAGACATTCCACCATTTCATTTTTCAGACATTCATTGAGCACCTACTATGTGTCAGGTACTAGGTGGAGTAGGTGATTGAGATAGTTTCTGACATTGAAGAAACTCTATAATCAGAAAGAAAAGCAATTAAACAAATGGCCATATTACAATATGTTAAAGCAAAGTGAGATGAGAGAAAAGGAATACATTTCCTGGGAGATGCGCTGTATATCCTTTGTTTCAGCCAGGACTTGAAGGATGAGTCAGGGTTTTCCACTGGGGGTGAGGATGTGAGGACGTGGTGTGTGTGAGGAACCCAGAGTGACCCCATGTAGCTGGAAACACGGAGATTATTTGCATGAGTATGTGTTTGGCATTGGGGGTGGAGTCAGGCGTGTCATAGGAAGTAAAAGTGAAAAAAAAAAAAAAAGAAGAAACAGGGATACTGAGGTCCAGTTTCCACAATGGAAGCTAGGGTTGGAAGTGGAATGTCATACTTTTTAGCCTGGATCTGACTTTCCTTCTAGAAACTTCTCAAGCAGATGATGTTTAAATGCTAGTCATTGGTGCCCTGAGGAATCTGGACTCAAAATATACATTCGCTGTATGTAATTGACCTTCTGGAAGAATAAACTTTGGAAATGACTGGAGGTTAGAGTTCAGAACCTCTTAGCACATCTGTTAAAGCCCTGGTCAGAGGGTTTATGAGGTTCCGATTTCCGTGGTTTGTCTTTTCCACGGACCCAAAAGCATGGCGGGTGGGGAGCGGTGGAATGAAAACATGCATTTTCAAAAGTAAACAGAACTTAGGTGAAAGGAAATCAAATCACCTCTGAAGGTGGTTAGGCAACAACCTCGGACTGAAAAGGAAAAGAGGGTGAAGGAAAATGAGCCCCAGGTGGTAGAGGAGAAATCAGCGAGAACAGACAGGGAAAGGGCATTCAAGAGGGCAGAGAGAGGCTGCTTTTGAGAAGCTCAGATTGTGACTTGTGCCAACGTGGTCCTGTCTTTTGTTTAAGCTGGTGTGAGTTTGTTTCTGTGCCTTGCAAAGGGAAGTCTTCACTAATTCTCCATGCTCCTCTCTACCTCCACATTTGATTCCCTCCAAAATGTGGATTCTCCAAGAGATGAAATAATCTGCCCAAAGTCACACAATTGGTAAATGGCAGAGCTGGGTCGGAAGCAGATATTCTGACTCCAAAGCTGGTGTTCTTTCAAAAACAGAGGCAGTACGCCATGACCACTGCCTGTTTCACCCATCTCTCTGACAGCCAGCCTCCTTTCTCTCCTCATCCCCACCAGCAAAAGATGGCTGAGGACCCAGAAATTACCCTGGGCTCTCACAAACTCCGACTAATGGGAAGGAACATCCCTGGAGAAGATAATGACACCTGTTGCCATTTCTCATTTTATTTCCTTGGTTTAGAAATACAGATGGGATGGACAGATCTCTCAGTTCAAGGTCATTCAAGTCAAGTGCATTAGTCTGCTTGGTCTGCTATGATGAAATATTGCAGACTGGGTGGTTTAGACAACTGACATTTATCTTCTCACAGCTTTGGAGACTGGAAGTCTGACCTCAACACGACAGCATGGTCATGCCACCTTCTTGCTTTGTCTTTACATTTTTTCGATGTAATCTTCTTTTCATGTTTTTATAAGGTCACTGTCCAATCAGATCAGGCATCACCCTTAGGGCATCATGTAATCTCTGTTACTTCCTACAAGCCCCATCTCTACATATTGGGAGCTTCGCTGTGGCTTCAGGATGTGAATTGTGGGGAGATGTGATTCAGTCCATAGCAACAAGACTGTAATTTCCCAGACTGGGGAGCTGAGGCTCAAGGTTGTCTTGGGTCGATCTCTCACAACCAGGAAATAGCCAAGGTGGAATTTGAGACTAGGTCTCTAATTCCAAAATCCATGGTCTCCATTCCTGGAAATGTAATGCACCCTTAGCATTCCTGATGATAAAACTACAATGAACTAATACATAGTGTTTATACGTGCTATGCATTGTTCCAGTGCTTCGAGTTACTAACTCGTTTAGACTTTGGACAACCCTGTGCTACACTTCGGAGGTGGCGAATGCAAATGCAAAAGTAATGAGTCATCAGAGCAGGTGGCCTTTCACGCTGGCATCTCCCCTCACCCTTTTGTTCAGCCCTTCCTCGCATCCTGCTTGCACTTGAGAGGGGTTTGACGATGCCTGTTTGGGTAAGAAGCAGGGGTCCGGGGAGTCTGGCTCCTCAGATAGAGATCTGTGATTTGCTGTCTTGCACATTTCCAGACTCAGTGGCATCCGTGCGCAACCCCCCCATTTCTTAGAGTTTCTGGCTGGGGGCCTTTTCCATTTGGGGCTCATTTCCCCACCTCCCTTCCTGCCTCCTTCTGGCCAAGACTGATCTGTCTCTCTGACGGCTGGGCACCTGCTGCCAAGAGAAATAATCCCCATGTGTAGAGGGTGTTACCGAAGGAAACAGGGTGGAGGGAGAAGGGAAGGGCTTCCTGCCAGCAGCCAGTGGGCAAGGAAGAGGAGCAGGAAGGCCACGGTGGGCCCAGAGGGTGGGACAGCTGTGTGCAGAGAGTGGACCTGTCTGGGGGAGGGGAGTGGGGTCCAGAGGCAGCTGGGAAAGAGCAAGGGTTGAGAGAAGCCAGGAGACAGAGGGGATAAAAGGGAGAGAGTGGCTGGAGGCTAAGGAAGCCCACAGGGTTGTCATAGCCACTTACTTTTGTGCAGCATTTCACAGCTTTTTAAAAAAATGTATTTTATTTTATTGATTATGTTATTACATTAGTCCCATTTCCCCCCTTCATTCCCCTCCACACTGCAACCCCTCCCACCCACATTCCTCTCTTTAGTTCATGTCCATATGTCATAAGTTCTTTAGCTTCTACATTTCCCACACTATTCTTGCCCTCCCCCTATTTTCTACCCACCGTCTATGCTACTTATTCTCTGTACCTTTTCCCCCTCTCTCCTCTTCCCACTCCCCTGTTGCTAATCCTCCATATGATCTCCATTTCTGTGGTTCTGTTCCTGTTCTAGTTGTTTGCTTTTGTTTTAGGTGTGGTTGTTAATAGCTGTGAGTTTGCTGTCTTTTCACTGTTCGTATTTTTTTCTTCTTTTTCTTAGATAAGTCCCTTTAACATTTCATCGAATAAGGGCTTGGTGATGATGAACTCCTTTAACTTGACCTTATCTGAGAAGCACTTTGTCTGTCCTTCACAGAGAGGAAGCTGTGAGTGGATTCGAACCAAGGTAGTATGGTTCTAGGGTCTAAGGTTCCTCTACCATGCTCTGTAGCAGTGAGGAAAAGCATTATGGTTTGGGTCTTAACTTCAAACGACTGACTCCCAATTCTGCATCCTTTCCACTAACCCACACTGTCTGCAGTGAATGGAAGGGACAATGTATGTGCCTGGAACAGAGTGAAAGGGGATGGTCATGTGCCATCATGTGCCACGTGCTGTGCTCGGCGACTGCACGATCACATGACAGGGCCCAGGACTTTGACTGGTATGTAATAAGCACTAAGCAAATAGTGATTCTCATTCTTGACCATAGCACCTAATTATTTTTTAAGAAAAGCTAATAATGAATGGAAAACATCTCACTTTCTTTGGAAAAGGAATATTTTATACTATATCTTGACTAACTGATTTTTTAGTTGAGAAAGGGAGGGAAGAGGGAGAGAAGGAGGGAGGGAGGTGGGCGGAGAGGAGGGAAAGGTTGGAAATTAGAGCTACAGTGGGCCCTGCCACAATCTTACATTCTGTGCTCGACTCTCCCCCGTCCTTTCTCTGCCCCACCCCTCCCCCAAATCCATCTATAAATTCTGTTGGACACTTGTTTTGTGTGAAGAAGTGGTCTAGTTAAATAGTTCCACTGTACAGTCAGTGAGTTTAAGATTAAAATGTAACGTAATTACAAATGTATAAATATGGCAACTGATATTTAGAGAGGAAAGGGAAAGTGAGTCCCTCCAGAAAAGCTAACTATGGGGTATGCTTACTTTCTCCCCACAACCTTCTGAACTGGTTTTAACAATGTCAACTTCTGAAGCGTTTCCATTTATACGATTCATCTCAGACGTCCTCTGTGGACCCAGTTCCTTCCAGGACCCTGCATTCCAAGCAGAAATTTGGGGACAGGAATGTTTGTGCATGTCTGTGCTGATATTTCAAAAGCCAAATGGAATTTCGTGCCTCCTTTTTTCTACCCTGAAAAGTTACACTCACTTAGGCTCTTTGAAATGATATTCAATGGTGTAATTCCAAGGCAATTCCTTTTTCCACTTCTTTCTTTATTTGTTTTTGTTTCTTAATGTCAATCCGTACTAAGGAATGAATGTGTTTATGGCCATGGCAGCTAAAATGATACCTAATCTAGACTTGACCAGAGTCCTTCCCTCGTTCTTCAACCTTTATTACCTGTACTGTCTTCGGAGCCGCATCAGCATCCATCACGAGTCTATACCCCGTGCTACGTTCTCTCTCTGTGGGCCATTGGCAGGGTTATTCAGCATTCGCTGTAGGTTCTTCTACAGAACAAGTTTTTAAATTGATGACGTTTAAATTATTATTTTTTCTTTTATGGATCATGCTTTTGGTGTCATGTCTAAGAACACTTCTCCAAGTCCTTGAAGTCCTGAAGATTTTCTCCTATATATTCTTCTAAAAGTTTTACACTATTGTCTTTTACATTTAAATCTATGATCCTTTTTGAATTAATTGTTCTATTATTTGTGAGGCTTAAATTGAGCTTCATTTTTGCTTGCGGATATCCAATTGCCCCAGTACCATGTTTTGGAAAGACAATTCCTCCTCCGTTAAATTGCTTATGTAGCTTTGTTAAAAACTGGTTGGCTGGATACGCATTTCGGATAGCTCTGTCTTTGTGCATTAACCCTCTTAGCATTATGCGATGTTCCTCTCTATCCTTGGTCATTTTCTTTGTTCTAAAATCTATTTTATCTTTCTTTGAATCAAAACAGTCAAACAGAAATGAACATCATTAGCAATTACACAGCCTTGGAAAGATTGTCAGAATATTGCAATACAGAAAATTTGAAAGTAAAAGGATAGAAAAATACATACCACCTGGACTTCCGGCCAAGATGGAGGCGTAGGCGGACACACTGTGCCTCCTCTCACAACCAAAATTAAGGACAACAAATATTTAGAAACAAGAAAACAACCAGAACTTATAGAAAACTGAACTGTACGGAAGTCCAACAACCATTCATCCAGACCGGTAAGAGGGGCGGAGTCGCGGCAGGAGAAAGTGGAGCTGCTGACCCAGGAACGCAAGCAGAAGCGGCTGGCAGTTCCCAGGTGCACAGGCGGCGGCTGGCGGACCCCGGGCACTGGGGGGCAGCTGTGCAGACCCAGTGAGGCCGCACAAGGCGGCTGGCTGACTGACCAGGGTCTCACTTTCGAGCGCGCAGACGGTCCAGGCGGAGGGGAAGTAGAGGAGGGGACTGAATCCAAGAGAGAGCGGAGCAGGCGCCATTGCTCCCTCTCAGGCCCCACCCCCACATACAGCGTCACAACCCAGTGACTGGGCTGCCCCGCACCGGCGAGCGCCAGAGGCTCCACTCTTCACTACGTAACAGCACGCTCGCGTGCGCAGATAATCCAGGTGAAGGGGAAGCAGCGGAAAGGGCCGGAGTCCGGGAGAGAGCGGAGCAGGCGCCACTGCTCCTTCTCAGACCCCGCCCCCACCTGTAGCGTCACAACCCAGCGACTGGGCTGCCCCGCCCTGAGGAACACCTAAGGCTCCACCCCCTCATACGTAATAGCTGCGACCAGACTAAAACCAAAACAACAACAACAAAAAAACCCACCAAAAATGGCTCAAACCGGAAAACAAATAAAAGCCCCAGAGCCAATTCCTCTAAGCAGTGAAGAGATAGCCAACCTGTCAGATGCACAGTTCAAAGCACTGGTCATCAAAATGCTCACAGAATTGGTTGATTTTGCTCACAAACTAGATGAAAAAATGCAGGCTACAATCCGTGAAATGAAGGAAGATGCATGGGGAACTGATAGAGATGGAAGGAAAACTGAGACTCAAATCAATGGAGTGGACCAGAAGGAAGAAACTAACAACCAAACAGAAGACGAGGAAGAAACAAGAATTCAAAAAAACGAGGAGAGGCTTAGGAACCTTCGGGACATCGTTAAACGTCCCAACATCCGAATTATAGGGGTCCCAGAAGGGGAAGAAGAACAGCAACGAGTGGAAAACTTATTTGAACAAATAATAAAGGAGAACTTCCCCAATCTGGCAAAGGAAATAGACTACCAGGAAGTCCAGGAAGCTCAGAGAGTCCCAAAGAAGTTGGACCCAAGGAGGAACACACCAAGGCACATTGTAATTACATTAGCCAAGATTAAAATGAAGCAGAGAATTCTAGAAACAGCAAGGGATAAGGGGACAGTCACCTACAAAGGAGTTCCCATCAGACTGTCAGCTGATTTCTCAAAAGAGACCTTACAGGCAAGAAGGGGCTGGAAAGAAATATTTGAAATCTTGAAAAGCAGGGACCTACAACCAAGATTGCTCTACCCAGCAAAGCTGTCATTTAGAATGGAAGGGAAGATAAAGTGCTTCTCAGATAAGGTCAAGTTGAAGGAATTCATCATCACCAAGCCCTTATTATATGAAATGTTAAAGGGACTTATCTAAGAAAAAGAAGATAAAACTATGACAGTGAAAAGACAACAAACTCATAGCTATCAAGAACCACACCTAAAACAAAAGCAAACTAAGCAAACAGCTAGAACAGGAACAGAACCACAGAAATGGAGATCATATGGAGGGTTAGCAATAGGGGCGTGGGAGGAGGAGAGAGGGGGAAAAGGTACAGAGAATGAGTAGCATAGATGGTGGGTAGAAAATAGACAGGGGGAGGGCAAGAATAGTATGGGAAATGTAGAAGCTAGAAAACTTATGACCCATGGACATGAACTAAAGGGGGGAATGTGGGTGGGAGAGGGTGGGTAGGGTGGAGGGGAATGATGGGGGAGAAATGGGACAACTGTAATAGCATAATCAATAAAATATATTAAAAAAAAAAAAAAAAAAATACATACCACCTAAACACTAACCTAAAGGAGCCTGTAAGGGAAATAGCATTACTAGATGTAAAAAAGGACATTTTTAAATAATAGTAAGTTAATTTCATCTGAAATATACAGTAATTCTAACTTTAAGCGTATTTAATAACAGAATATCAAAAAAGAAAGCAAACATTGTCAGACCTAGAAAGACAAATAGATTAGTCTACAATCATAACTAGACATTTCAACATGTCTCATAGTAACTGATAGAAGAACAAAAAAATCAGTAAGATATAGAAGATCTGAACACAATTAACAATTATAGATAGGATAGAGTACCTCAAAACCAAAGAACATTCTTTTCAAATGTGCATGGACTATTTACCATTTGTCAAGCTATAAAGCATGGCTCACATATTTGAAAGAATTCAAACTATCCAGAGAATGTTTCTGACCACAGGAGAATTTAGATGAAAATTTCAAGGTACCCAGTGTACTTTAAAACAATCCATGGGGACAGGAAGTTTTTTTAAAATGAGATTGGGATTTAGATAATGTTTCAAGTTAAATGATGATGTACGGGGTGCCTACCTGCCCCTCATTTGTTCACTGGATGTTCCCCCTCCTGAGTTGCAAAATCTTCACCCCTGGAAGGGACTGGGCAGCTCAGTCCAGACGACAGGTTTGCATGAAGGCCGTCTCCTCAGAATGCCCGGGAGGGAAGAGGGGCTGGGGGAACTCTGCGGTAGGGCCTCAGGGGCTACGGGCCTGGGGGAGCAGAGCTATGAGAATGTTTTCTTCATGAAGAGGATGCTTCCTCGACCTTCTCTCTAAAGACAGAGAGAGAGAGAGAGAGAGAGAGAGAGAGAGAGAGAGAGAGAGAGAGAGATGCTGCCAGTAGAGAAAAGTGAATGCCTTAAATACATATAGAAGAAAAAAGGCCAAAAATCAATGGTTGAATATCTATCAGAAAGATTGGTGAAAGGCCCTGGCAGATGTGGCTCAGTTGGTTGGGCATCGTTCCACAAAGCAAAAGGTCACCGGTTCGATTCCCAGTCAGGGCACAGGCCAGGGTCGCAAGCCTGGTCCCTGGTTGTGCCACATGCAAAAGGCAACCCATTGCTGTTTCTTTCACACTTCGATATTTCTCTCCCTCTCTTTCTCCCTCCCTTTTCCTTTCTCTAAGAATGAATAAATAAATAAAATCTTTAAAAAAAAGGTTGGCAAAAGAATAGCAAATTAAATCCAAAGAAAGTAGAAGGAAGGAAACAATAAAGATAAGGGCAGAAATTAATGAAATAAAAAAATAAACATTCAAAAGAAAATAATCAGCAAAACCAAAATTTGTTTCCTTGAAAAGACTAATAAAATTAATAACCCCCAGAAAAAATAATTAAGAGAAAGAGAAAGCACAAATAACCAGTATAAATAAGAGGACAGACATTAAAGAGATGATTATAGGTTATTATAAACATTTTTTAATGAATAAACTTGTCAACTGAGATAAAATGGGAAAATTCCTAGAAAAACACAAGAGGATGTAAACATTTAAATAATCTCATATCTATTAAAAACAGTAAATCCATCATTTAAATCTTTCTATGAAAAATATACAGGCCCAGATAGTTTCTCTAATGAATTCTTCCAAATATTTAAGGAGGAAATAACACTAATCTTCAATAAACTTTCCCAGAGAATAGAAGCAGAAGGGATACTTCTCAAGTCTTACCAAACCTGGACACCTGGCAAAGATATCACAAAAAAAGGATTCAGTCTTTCTCATGAATGTTCATGATTTTGAAACAAAACATATTTAAACAAGATATACAAAAACAGTGTACACTGTGGCCAAGCCAGGTTCTTTCCTCCAACAAAGCATGATTGATTTAACATTAAAAAATCACCACTATAATTCAGTGCATTAATAGAAAAGAAAAATTACCTATCATAATCATATTGATAGATGCGGAATATATTTAATCAAATTCAATATTTATACATGACTTAAAATAATCATGGCAAACAAGAGATAGAGGGAATTTCCTTAATTTAAAAAATGTATTTATGAAAACTTGCAACAACTTTATATTTAATGATAAATTATTATAAAATTTCTTTTTCCCAAGATTGGGGTTGAGAAAATCATGCTGGCACATTTTATTACCACTATCAACATTGTATTGGAGGGCTTAGTATTTGAATTAAGCAAAAAGGGAATTAAATGTGCATAAGAATGGAAAGAATTGAATAGTAACTACTATTACCCACATATGATATGAATGTATACCTAGATGACAGAAAATAATCTACAAATAATGTATTAAAATTAGTAAGTGACTAAAACAAAACTAAAAAAAATATTATGAGAAGAAACTAAACAAGATCTAAATAAGGAGAGAACTATATCATGGTTTCTCCCCAAACTGAGCTGTAGATTCAATGCAATCTTAATCAAAATTCAGTAGCTTTATTAGAAATTGTCAAGTTGATTTTACAGAAGTACAAAAGCCCCCCGATTACCAAGGCAATCTTGAAAAGGAAGAACAATTTGGACCTCATGTACTACCAGATATTAGAGTTATAAAGCTATAGTAATTAAAACAACATGGTATTATTGGCACAACAATAGACAAACCAATGGAGCAAAATATAGCCTGGATAGAGAACCAAACATATATGAACACTTGATTCATGACAAAAGGAGCACAGTAAAGCAGTGAAGAGAAGAATCCTTTCAATAAAATGTCTGGGGAAGTGGAAAAATGATACTGACCCCTGTTTCACATCATACTAAAAAAAAAAAAAAATCCAGATGGACTGTGAGTCTCAACGTAAAAGAGAAAAGCAATACAGATCATAGAAAATACTGTAGACAATATCTTCGTGGTGTTAGGCTAGATAAAGATTTCTGAAACAGGATATAAAATCACTAAACATGAAATTGGTTGATAAACTGAAGTGCATTCACATTAAGAACTTATGTTTCTCAAAAGGCACAATTCAGGGAGTGAAAATGCAAACCACACAGTGAGAGATGGTTTATATACATATAATCAACTAAAGACTCACAACCACTCTTACAAATCAATTTTTTTAAAAAAGGCCGCCACACCATATGGGCAGAGAACCTGAATACACATTTCTGCTAAGATATACACAGATGGCCAAGAGACATATAATAAGATGCTCAGCATCACTAGTCATCAGGAAAAGGCAAATGCAGTGAGATGTCACCTCACCCCTGTCAGAATGGCAATCATCAATCAACAAGTGAGGGTGAGGCTGTGGAGCAAAGAGAACCTCAGTACACTGTGGGTAGGATTGCGTATTGCTATAGCCACTATGGAAAACAGTATGGAGGTTCCTCAAAAATTAAAAATAGGACTACCATGTGACCCAGCAATTTCACTTCTGAGTATTTATCTGAAGAAATTCAAAATGTTAATTTAAAAAAGCATATGCTTCCCTATGTTCAATGCAGCATCATTTACAATTGCCAAGATATGGAAGCAACCTAAATGTCTACTGATAGATAATTGGATAAAGAAGGTGTGGTACATACATACAACGGAGTATTGCTCATTCATAAAAAAGAAAGAAATATTGCTACTGGCAACCGCATGGATAGACCTAGAGGGTATTATGCTAAGTGAAGTAACTCAAACAGAGAAAGACAAATACCATATGATTTCACTTACATGTGGAATCTAAAAAACAACATAAATGAACAAACAAAATAGAAACAAACTCATAGATACAGAGAACAAATTGGTGGTTGCCAGACAAGAGGGGTTTTGGAGGATAGGTGAAAAAAAGAGAAGGGATTAAGATGTACAAATTGCCTGTGATAAAGAAGACAGACACAACAATTTAAAAATGAACAAAAGAATGAAGCATTTCATATCTAAATGTAAAATGATCAATAAGCTCAAGAAAAGTGCTTAAGAAGATCAGAAGGCAAATAATAATCATAGTCAATTATTGGTATCACAATAACCAATTGTGATACCATTACAAACCAAGTACAATGACAATTTTAAATTTTGACAAAGATGTGGCACCCCACTGGTATTCCAGTACTGCAGGTAGGAGCGTGAATTGGTACAACCACTCGGGAAAAGAGAGCATTTCTGTAACCTTTGACCCAGCGATGCTACTGTCAGGTATGTACCCAGGATAAATGCTCATATCCGTTCACCCCAAACCCACAGGAGACGTGATGCCGTATGGCATACAGGGTGTTGCCAGTGAAGAATTTTTCCCAGAATATCAAACCCACATCTATCCACGCTTTTAATCCTGACCTCCAGTTCCCAGTAAACGCAGGGCAAGGAGAAACCACGCGACCACCAGAAAACACTCAGATAAACCCCAATGCTGGATGGAGACTGGACAAAATGGCTGAAGTCTAAAGTTACTATCAGGGAGGAAAAAAAAAAACAAAACAAAACAAACGTGAGCCAAAATAAATACGTGAGTAAATAAAAATGCAACACCTAAACCAGGACTGGAGGCTGATTGAGAAGAAAACCTATGCCTGACAATTCTGTGACAGCTGGGGAAATCTGAGGACTAAACATCAGGTGCTGTAAAGTTATCGTTATTTTTCATTGTGTCAAATGAGGCAGAGGCACAGTCTCCTCCTCAGGAAGTACCTGATTTTATATTTAGGAGGAGAGGTATGATATCTGCAATTTATTCTCAAATATTTAGCAAAAATAAGTACAGATAGATGAATGGATATAGATGTAGATGTATATATTGAGCAGTAAGGTAAACATGGCAATAGGTTACAAGCTGATTCATTTAGGTGGTGGGTATTTTAATGTTTATTATACTACTCTTTCAACTTGTCTATATATTTAAAATTTCAATTAAAGTTTTTTAAATGGAATGTTGCACCTAGACTTCTTTAGGAGGGCAAATTGAGTTCTACTCTATTTTAAGAAAATAGAAACTAAAAATCCTAAAATACATGTTATGGGTGTAGTTTACATTTGAGATAATGTTGGAACTGCAATTAGAGAACTTAAAGCCAAAGAAAATGTCTTGGCTCTACATCAAAAGTCTGGTGTATGAATGTACATTGATATGTTTTATGTTCAAATAAAATACTCAATGTATGTGTACATCACCTTGTAATGATTCCCAGCTTTAGCCATGTTTTTCCAATGAGCCAACCCACTACTTGTGCCAATTAATGCCAGATAAGAAGGTGTCCTCTGTGTATTTCACGTATGGAAAAAATGTATCACCCAGCTAACAGCGGGTTCAGTAAATCTGATTGGAATAACCATCTGTTAGTGTCGTTGCACTTTCCAAAAGAGAAGAGGTTGAGTGAAGACTGTCCTGGTGTCCTAGGGAGCCCCACGCAGCACCAAAGCTGGGCTGTTCACCATCATGTGTTATGTGCCCCTGCCTAGAGCTCCAGGAGGGTTTTCTCTCATTCTATTTTCTTTTGGAAGGCCCAACAGCATTAATGAATGGTTATTTCAGTCAAAGGAGTGTGGGGTTAAATTCCGGAGATATATGACCTTGGGAAAGTCACTTCACCTACAGGAGCCCCGTTTTGTCAGAAGAAAGGTGAGACATACCTCATAGAATCTTTGCAGGGGTTAAATGTGACAGTGTCCCAATAGGAACTGTATAAAGAAGATGTACAACGAAGGAATTAGTGGTTGGTGGTGTTCTGTGTAGGGATGTCTAGCCCGAGGAAGTGGCTAATGATATATCAGCCAAGGCTGTAACTGTTGCTGAAGACATATAGGAAATGCAGGTTCTGCTTTCTCAGAAAATTCTAAAGGTAGGAGGTGTGGTGATTTTACCTAATGAGTTTAAGAGGACCTGATTCTCATAAAAAGTTTGAACAGAGGTCCTCAGTAAATGCTGGGTGATTAAATGCACAAACAGGTGAATGAATCAATAACATATTGATCCAAGACTCTTATAACGGGGACAGAAGTAGGACTGATTTCTGCCCTTCCTTACATACCCCTTAGGCTGAAAATTGCCCTCCCTTTCTTCTTTTTCCTTTTGTCACTGCCCTTGGGGCCCTTACTACTTGATTGGGCTGCAGGAACTTGCTGGGACTAGAAAAAGTAGGAGCCTGGACCTCTGCTGCCTGAGAAATCCTGGCCAAGGACTTTGCTTTATCTACAGCAGTGGTTCTCAATCCTGTCTGCACTTCAGAACGACCTGAGGCTCATCCCCCACTCCTGACACATTAAATCAGCATCACTGGAATTGAGATTCAGACATTGGTCATTTCCAAGAGCTACCCAACTGATTCTGTGATGTAGCGAAGTTGAGAACCATTGGTAAACAGTACTATAGACAGCTCTAAAAGTCCCAGTGTTGAGCGCAAAAGGTGGAAAATGATTTATAGCACAATGCCATTTAAGGATATTAAATTTTGCATACACATAAAACAAAGCTATATGTTTTTTCAAATGTAGACAAAAATCTAAAGACCTACCTAAATCCAAAGTCCCAAGAAGAAGAAGAAGAAGGGAGGGAATTAGGAGAGATCTTGGAGAATAAATGGGATAATATAAAATTAATCAATATAGAGGCCTTACACAGACCTTAAAGCTGTACACTAAGGAGGGTGGCCCCTAAAAATCTAATCACAATAGTCAGCATGAACAGAGAACTTACATACAGCAGACACAGCGGAATTGCTTTACACGCATCATCTCTTTTAATTTTCATCACACTTATGAGGTAGCTATTATTATTTAGAGTCATTTTATACATGAGAAAACAGAAGCTTCGAGTTCAGGAATGTTAACTAAGTTTGTGCAATGAGTGAGGGGCAGAGCTGTGTATATGTCCTGTCTGCCTGACAAGGGTTGAGGTGCTCCTTGCTCTGTTCATGGTCCTCCTTGGGTCTTCTTGAGCATTCGCTGGAAAGAAAGCTGCCTTCTCCCACCTCCCCACTTGACCCCATCCCTTGCCAAGGGTGACACTGAGAATGACCATTCAATGCTCTGTGCCCAAGGCAGAGGAAGGAGCCCTGCCTGGATCTTCCCGACATGGACACACCCAAGACCAGCCTCAGTTTCCTCATGAGGATGGCAATGTTCGTTGGTTTCAAAGAACAGAAAGAAGCCTCATAGGATGGAATAGAGAAAAAGGATGCTGGGGGCTAAGCTAGAGAAGAGGGGAGCTCAGAGCTCTATTGATATATTTAATTTATTTTAATTTAATGTATTTAATTAATAACACTAGGTACATCCTTCCCCTTACTGCTGACCCAGCTTGTGGAAGACTTTTGTGTGACTTTATGCCCAACACCTGTTTCTGAGGACAGGATCTTACCCCCAATCGCAGGACCCTTAGAAATTACTTATAATAATAATGTACTTATTGAGTCAGGCACAAACATTAGTTCCCATTTTCCTCAGAGAAAACACAGCGGCATCTTGAAGATTTCTCAGCTAGAAAGTGATGAGGCAGAAGAGACGGGAAGGGTACTTCGCTGTCACCTGGGTTGGCGCCCTCTAGAGGTGAGTTGAGCCCTCCTCCCCTCCCAAGTGGATGATTAAAGTTTCTAGGTAGAGTTCTCTACCGCAGAAGCCAGCCTCCACTAGGCTGTGCTCTGCCCTTGGGGTGCACTCACAGGGGCAGAACAGAGGAGGCTGGCCCTTTGTTTTGGATGCACGTGCAGCTGCTCCTGCGGGGGATATCTGGGGGGACTAAAAACCTCTCTTCTTCCACTCTCTTAAAAATATCTCCCCTGCGGCCCTGCCATAGTAGCGGAAGCCATCCCATTAGTTTATGGAATTAAAAATTTTTGTTAAAATATAAATCTGTAATCGGCGGGGTGGGGGGGGGGGCTGTGAAAAGAACACAGAAGGTCTCTCAAACTGGAAACTTAAGGAAACTGCTGATTTTTGAGTCCCGGTAGCGAAGATTCTGATTTAACAGGCCCAGCAGGGCCTGGAAGTCTGCAATTTTAGCCGTATTTCCGGTTGTTCTGGTGATGGAGTTCCCTGAACCTCACTTTGAGAAACACTACGTTCATGTGAAATATTTAGCTCTCATTAATCAGACGCTTAGCCTGGAAGTCAGCTCAGTCTCTGCTGACCACTCCTCTAATTAGCCAGAGAGGGGGAGGTATAGCTGCTTCTCCTCTGACTCGGCCTCTGTCTGTGCAGTTCGGAGTGTGTTCTCAGCTTATTGCTGAGAGAGAGCATTCAGGGCCTTAACTTAGAACCTGAGCTCAGCCCTAAGTCCTAGGGTTTGGCCTAGTCCCGCATTTGGGGCGGGGGGTGGCGGTGACAAAGGCCTTGTGATATAGCAGGACCGTACACAGTAGAAGTTCTCAGCTTGATGGGGCCACCCAAGATGTAAAGGTGCAAAGAGGAAAGTGATATTTTGAATTGTGGTGACACTGTGTTTAAACATATTCTTACAACCTTCAAAAGTCTTGGATGGTATTACAACCGAGTGTCACACGAGGGCACTCTAGGGAATCGACAGGAGCAAGGGCCAAATGAAATGGGGAGAAGGAGGTGCCATAATGAAGAGACTTCACCTTTTAGTCCCACTGAGCCCTTTTAGCCCAGAAGGATCCATAGAGTTTCTAGCTGTGTGTGCATGACTGTCACGGTGTGTGTGTGTGTGTGTGTGTGTGTGTGTGTGTGTGTGTGTGTTGCACACTTGGTGGAGGGGTAGTGAAAAGCAGAAATTGATGAAGGATCAAAGGGATAAAAATTAAAATACTGGGCCTTCAGAGGTCACCTTCTTTGTGATTAGAGAGACGATTTTGTGCTCTGTCATGGACATGCCCCCACGCCTTCCCTTGGAGAAGGAGGCAGCACGTGGGGAAATGCGCCCCGAGAAAATGCACACAGAGGGAGGCCCGTCGGTGCAGGCTCATCTCTTTGGGTCTGCTTTGGCTGGGACCCCGTGGGCCCTGCCTCGCCGTCAGCCCCCACAGGCTGACAACAGGGGACCCTGGCTGTCTCCGGCAGCTGCCCATCTGAGGCTCAGGCCCCAGAAAAAGCAGCTCCAGTTACACATTAGTCACAAAAATAACAATGATCAAAGGGAGCGAAAGGCCTGAAACGGCTTCATTTTCCCAATTTAATTACAGGACTGGAGGACCCATTTAGATCTGGAAGGAACCTGATTTTAACTTGTTATAAAACACTTGAAGAAGGTACTGGTTATTATTTTTATTTCCTGCCTTCCCAGCTTTCTCTCCCCTTGCTTTTAATGCTAACTTTGCATGGGCTCTTGGGCCTTTCTTCGTTTTTTCCCACAGGTCCATGATAAGAAACATCAATGAAAAACCACTTCTGCCCTCTTTTCACCTGGGAAGGCTGACTCAAGAGGCTGAAGGGCCCAATTAGAGCCCAGTAGTGAAGGCCCTTTAACTGTCTTGGGTCCCTGAAAGGAATGACATCAGGTGAGGGATGAGGGGACCTCCCCTCAGGGCAAGTGCAGTGAGTGGCCTCATTGTGAAGGTATTTGGTCATCTGAAAAAAGGGGCCCATGGCTGCTGGATCAGATGACAGTCCTCCGAATGCTTTCTGAATTACAAGTTGTTTTACTGGGCGGTGGAAGATATGATCAAAGCTGAGTCCCAGGCACCTGACTGGCTTTCTCCTCGCCCCCACTCCTTTGCACACACATGGACCCTCCTGCCCCGAAGCCAGGCCTTGCCCTTTGAAAGGCTGGCTGAAAAAAATAGACCAGGAGATGTGTTGTCATCTGATAGGTCGGCTGGTTTCTGTACTTATGAAATGACAGAGTATAATGAAGTCATTGCCTCATGAAGAGAAAGCCACCAGGATATTGGTGGGGGACAATGATGAGGTTGTTTTTACTGGGTCTTTCATTGTACTTAAAGGATTCAGCTGGGACAACGTTGTGGGCAAAATTGTCTAATGCTGGGATTGGCCTCACGCACAGGTGGGAGCTGGAAGTCAGGGGTGGGGTGCAGTTTCTGGGCCAGTTCTGCCACTGACTGGCTGTGTGAACTTGGGAGGGTGCCCCTTTGGGGTTCATGCTCTTCCTCTGGGCTAGACAATTTCTCTCTGTGGACCTTTTAAGCTCCAAGCTTGGGTGTGCATCCAGACTTCTTTGAAGCTCAAACATCTAGGTGCACCGTATTTTGGAGGCCTCTGCTTTTTCCATGTACAGGGTATTGGTATTTGTTTGGCGTTTTACTTACTCTCTACAAGGTTTAACTTTAATGCAAGGTGCGTCTTTCTCCTGCCTCCCAGGAATTAACCCACACTGTTGATTACACGCAGGAAGTAGATGGAGCAGATACGTATGGAAAGTTTCGACTTCTGTTTCCCTTCTTCTTTCTTCGGACCTCTTTGTCCATAGCAAAGCCCACTCCGGATTTCTTCCTTCGCATTCCCATTTACAGGCTACTTGGGACAAGGATTTCTCAGAAGGTCTTACTTCATTCTCGTTTAAAATTTAAGTGAGTTCTTCCTTGTGAAATGGAGTCATCTTTTTTAAATAACGTGGCTAAGGTGAAAAATCGGTAAGGACAGAATCTGTACAACAAAGCAAAATTTCATTCATATCTTTTCTTAACCAGAAAGCGACAGATTTATTTACAAATTACTTATGTACAGATGCCACATAGAAGCAAACTTGATGCCGGTTTCACCTTGAGGTTGAAATGCACATACCCCAAACTGATAAGAAATCATGCATAGAGCCCTGGCTGGTGTAGCTCAGTGGATTGAGCGCGGGCCTGTGAACCAAAGGATCGCGGTTCGATTCCCAGTCAGGGCACATGCCTGGGTTGCAGGCCAGTTCCCAGCATGGGACACATAAGAGGCAACCATACATTGATATTTCTCTCCTTCTCCCTCTCTCCTACCCTTCCCCTCTAAAGATAAATAAATAAATATTAAAAAAAAAAGAAATCATGCATAGAGTAACTTAGATTTTCTGAAATGTACTTGGCAACATAAATAATCACCTGTGCAGGCCTACGACAGGCACTGGCAAACAAGAACACGGACTATCCATGTATGGGCAAGAAAGGGTGGGAAGAATTTTAACTTTGGAATTCCCTGTCTGTCAACTATTTAGGACCCTAATCTGAAAGCTGGATATGCAAGGGGTTTTGTTTAAATGAATATAATGCTTATTAAATAAAAGTCATTTATTTATTTATTTCCCTCCAAAGCGCTAAAGAGCAGGAGAGAACTTCTAGTTTTCTAGTTTCCAGATTCACTCTTGGGGTAATACAATGGTGCTTTTAGTGGGCATTAAAATCACTGGGGAACTTGTTTAAACATTGATTCTCAGACTCTACCCCTCAGAGTTTTTGGCTCTATCAGCTGAGTTGGGTCCAAAACTCTGTATTTTAGCAGGCACTCCACAGTGATTCATATGCTTCTACTCCAGGGAGATTGCACTTCAAGAAATGCTGGTCTCATATTCATTCAGTTTTGTCCAATTAGAATTTTTTCAGTTTTTATTTTTGCTAATTTATCCATTGAAAGGCTTAGGACTGTTGTTCATATTAAACTTACTCAATAACATCTTGTAGATTGCCAGACACACTAGGTAGAGACCACGTCTCATTCTTCTTTCTAATTCTAGAACTTAGTCACTGCTGGCAGTGCAATAGAATCTCAAAAGCTGTTCATGCATCTCACTGAGCCCAAGCTCCAGCTGTGATTTCAATAGCTCTACCACAGAGCCTCAAACTCTGACAGACAAAACAAACATTATCTGATCTCTGAAGAGGCCAGTCTTTGCATTGTTGCACAAATTTATTTCCTCAATCATAGATTTTGCATTTAACCAAAATCTGTATCAGTCTTGCTTATCTTGTCTTCTTGCTTAAGAGAAATGAAGGAGCATTGGAGGAGGCAATGCAACAGCTTTTCCTTCACTTGTCAATGCCCAGGTCCCATGTTCTCCTGCTAGGGACGCTTTCTCCAGCTCTGTACTTGTCTGAAACCTACTCATCATCCAAGGCTTAGCTCAGGCCTCTCTGGGAAGGCCACCCTCTGGGTTGTCACCTTTTTTTCTGACCTTCCATGGCACTTTTGTGTCTACCAGCTCTTTTGAGCCAATTCTCACATTGGCCAAGCAAATCTTACTGCCTTTGCATCCTTCCTCTTACCGATTCTGGTTAGAGCTAGAATCCTAATTTTCTTTTGCCGTTTTTTTTCTTCCCACATTCTTGAGAT
The DNA here is from genome assembly GCA_039655065.1 of Glossophaga mutica. Classification (NCBI taxonomy): domain Eukaryota; kingdom Metazoa; phylum Chordata; class Mammalia; order Chiroptera; family Phyllostomidae; genus Glossophaga; species Glossophaga mutica. The sequence goes on along the minus strand of CM077304.1, from coordinate 12,895,896 downwards.
CTGCAGTAGAAAACCACAGTATAGTGTTGAAAGCCTTTAGTTTGTATTGCCCAATTAGAGACTCAAACATATCCTGCCTTTGATTCTTATTTGTCTTTTCACATATTTCTAATCCATCACAAATCCTGTTACTTTCAACTCCAAAAATCCTCACAAATCCGCCCACCTTTCTTCATCTCCACCACCGCCTCTCTAGCTTGCCCGAGCTGCCATCTTTTCTCACTTAGGTTTTTGCTCTGACTTCCTGCTTACTATTCCCAGATCCCATCTGTTCTCTACCTTGTAGCCAGAAGATCTCAAAATGGGAAATGATCTTCTCTCTCCCTGGCTCAAAGGCTGCATAGTTTTCCCATTGCTTTTAAGAAAGAAAACTTCTCGACATGCACTACAAGGTGTGTCCCGGTATATACCCTGCGCACTTCTCCAGCCAGCTCGCTTTGGTTTCTCTGCTCCAGACATCAGAGCCTTCTTTCAGTTGCCTGTATTTTCCAGATCTCCTTCTGCCACAAGACCTTTGCACACACGATTCCCCCTGCTCCATCTTCCCTCTCCTCTTCATCCAAGAACTGTTATGCAGAGTGCATAACCCAGGTCCGATCCTTTCGTGATTTCCCTGGCTACGTCAAACCTCATTCTCATGACACAATAGATCTTCCTTCAGAACACGCAGTGCAGATTTACCTGTACAGGTACTGTTGCGTTTGCTTGATTAATATCTGTTTCTGCAATTGACGGCAAGCTTCATGAGGACAGAGGTCATATCTGGTTCTATTCACCATTGTGTCTCAATTATTTTGCCCAATGCTTGTCAAATGGCAAGTACTCAATAAGTATTTGTTGAAGGGTGAATATTTGATAGATTTATTTAACAACATGAAATATATCACTGACTGGAGATGTGACTGTACATTAGATATTGCCCTTTATATGTAGGATCTCACCCTCTAGTGGGGAGAACAGACTTGAAAGCTTTTAATTTGAAGAGTATGATAGAGGGATGACCATATAGAGCTTGAGAGCCAAAGGAGAGAGCAAATGAATATACCCCAAAGAATCTGTATTTCCCAAAGGATGTAATGTTTGAGCTCTGTCTCAAAAAATAAACACCAGTTTTCCAAATAAGGAAACATCCCAAGCAGAAGGAAAGCATGTGGAGATGCCTGAAGGTGTACAGTAATGGGTGGCGGGTATATAGAGTCCTAGAGTAATGCTGGGTGGGGAGTTGGGGCATGAATGAGGAATGGGTGGCTGGTTGGGGTGAAAGGTCTTGCTAAGGATGTTGGACTATAAGAAACGGAATCATTGGAAGTATAGATAAACTAGATTTAAGGATGCTTGTATGTTGGGAAGGTCATTTAGACCAAAGTGAGGAATCATGGGAAGGAAAGAGAGAGGAGTTAGGGAGAAAAATGAAGAAGCAGCTTCAATAGCTCGGATGAGAAAAAAACAGGGGCCTCACGAGGCTGTGATAGCAGAAAAGGGGCAATAAAATTTGATCTGTTTCAGAGGAAGAATCAACAAGACTCGATGACCAGTTGGTTGTGGGGTTTGAGAGAGAGGGGGGGTGGGGGAAGTGTAAGGGTTCAAACAGACTAGTGAAATGGCAGAACTGTCAATCTGCATAAAAGGTACCCCTGGAAGAACAGGTTTGGTGATAAGGGAATAGAGCCATCACTCACTTTGGACTCAGCTGAGGATTAGGTGTCTGAGGAGCTTCTAGGTAGAAACGTTCAGGAGAGGGTTGGACAATCGCAGAGCTGGACATGAGCGGGTTCCTATGACTATCTGTTACTTGATTTTTTTTCTCTGACATTGATGGTGAAGACAGGAACACATCTTTCCTGTGTGTCTTTAAAAAGTCAATAGGCAGCATCTGCCATGTGTCTGGAGCCAGGTACATTATCACAAGGGCAATGTGCCACTCAGTCGATAGCTCGACAGAGGGAGCATTATCATAGGTTGTCTGAATAATTGAAAAGGCACCTCCAATGTTCACATGAAGCTTTAGTTTGGAATTAACTATCAACAGATGGATAATGGCTAGGTAGGTGAGGTAGGTGAGTAGAGTAGAACTCTTTTAAGAGTTAATATTATAGTAGGGCACAGGAGACACTTACAAGGGATTATTACATTCAGTTGTTTCATCTTCATCTATGGAGGCCATTTGGTGTCTTCTGGTTTGGCTTCAGAGAGAGGGTAGCCGTCTCTCCTGGACTCCTTTTGACTTCAAACTGCTCTTTGACCTCTTTATCCATGTCAGGGTTGGAGCATCTAGGTTCAAAAGCTCTTGGCAAAACATGAAGACACCAACTTAAGTCTTGCTCTTGGTTAAATGCGTGGGCTCTAGCACCAGAGAGTGTTGGGTTCGAATACTGGCCTCTGCCAATTGTTGACTAGATGTTTAATTTTATTTTCTGCGCCGCAGTCTCATTTTCTGTAAAACAGAGATGATAATTGGAGCTGTTTCAGGGATTTTGTAATGATTACAAATAAATTAATGATTCAATATATGTGAACACCTCAGTGGAGTGCCTGCCATTTAGGAAGTGCCCAATAAATGTTACTTTGATTACTGGATCTTGAAGTACAGGGATTGCAAATGGGTATTTTGCTTGATAATCAGTGTCTTAAAAATAAATTTAAATGGACTTGGATGAGCAGGCACCATCGAGTTCCTCAGGCCCCGCTAATCTTCATGACCTTAACACTCATCTCATTCACACATTTTTGTTAACTTCTGGGCCCCTTTATGTTTTGGGGTTTCTCACAGCCCAGTATAACCATGGCCTAATGATGGGTGAGAGGACAATTTTTCTTGTTTTTACAAATTGGAGCAATTTGTCCTATGTGAAGGCAGAGTAACCATTTGTTACCTGGTTTGATTAGAAAAGTTTAAAACATCTCATTGATTTTGAAATCTCATCACTGAGGAATAATCCCTTCAGGTGAAATACCATGGGATTAGGGATATTCAGAGAAGCAGGGCGTAGTAAGGCCAACTTCAGATATGAGTGGCAGTCCGATGTCTAGAGGTTAAGCTCCTGTGCATTTCTGACCCAGATTTAAAAATTTGCATCAGTGTTTGAACCCAGTGAAAGATGAGTCTTGATTTGAATTAAGCGTGGTCCTCCAATGCTCTCTCAGTGGGCTGGAGCTTTTTACTGTAAATCAGGCAATATACATGATGATTTATCACAGGAGCCTTTTCTTCCTAAGCTACCTTGTATATGCCATGCTTGGCCTTGGAAAAGCATGAGACTTGAGGGCAGGCAGAAGTGACATGAATTCCCCAGCCCATCATTCCCATATAACCCAAGCTAGTTTACTTGCCAGGAAGTGGAAGTCACACAAAAATAAATTCATGAACAAGGCTAGTTGCACTCAATGGCAAAGAGAGCATCAGGTTGTTTCAAAACATAAATTCAGTTCCTCAGATCATACAGCCAACCAATTTCAGCAGTAAGAACAGGGAGTTCTCTGAAAGCCACTCACAGCTGTTCCAGTTCATGCCAGCCCCTCCCGGAAAATTCCATACAGAGGGCATGTACCCTGGAGACTGCCTGACTTGTAGGGTCCTAATGTTCATCCCTGAAGGAAAAAAACTTCATTGTGTGCAATGACAAAGCTGGCACCAAGCTGTTCTAAGTTAAACTTTTTCTCATTAAGGGACATTAATTGCTCACAACTTTTAAACTTAGAAATATCTATGTGGCCCATTAAAAATCAGTCTCATTCATCTTTTGTTTGCTTGTTTGTTGCTTTGCCTTGTTTTGTGTTTTTGCTTTCTTATAGCATAGATATAGCCTGGGAAGTGGAAGAAGTAGAATGCCTTCATCACTCTTCTTCTTTGTACTTTTTTTTTTTTTTTTGCTCTTTGGATAAACCAGCATCCAATGGTGCTCGGCTATTAATTGTCGAGTTGCCATTGATGGAGCTGGAAAACTTTAGGAAACTTACTTCTTCTTTTTGGGTGATATCTGGGTCATTGATGAACTGAAGAGTTGCTCCTCTTGATCCAATGCCAGTTAATATGCCATTGATCTCTCTGCTGAACTCCTACCCCTAGAACAGGGTTAGCCAATGAATGGACCCTGGTGCAGCCACTTTCCCTTCCTGTGCCCCACACAGACTTCACTAGTCAATCACACCCCTCTTTCTGAGCCCAGACTCAGTCACACGGATCCTTTGAACACATCGCCTACGTAGCCGGTGAAATGGAGTTGTATTCAAGGAGAACACCCTCTGCCGTCCTTACTCTGTAACTCTCCTACCAACCCTCTCTCCCATCAAAGCGTGATTGTTCCTGTTTATGTAGCCATTTTCTCTCCAATTTTAAGATGGTGAGAGGAGACACACTGATATTCAAGTCTTCTTTGACTCTAAGCAGCCCATGTGCTTATCATTCTAAAGCTGACCTTACGTATTTTTATTGAAATAAAGGTATTAATACTAAAACTGGCACATGATCCTATTTGTACCTTCCACTCATTGTCATCCTCTTTGTCAGTTCTTCAGAGTCGGAGAACCTCTGTGTGCATTGTCATGTCCTGGGCCAGGTGGGCCACTGGACTAGGAGTCAAGATTCAGTTACCCAGAGTGGGACATCTCGGGGAAGTAAACACACATTTGTCTGAATGAGGCTTATTTCTGTCTGATGTGTCTATGGGCACATAATAAGAAAACTCATACTGGGAAAAGGAGTTGGGAAGGAGGCATCGCATACTGTGAGAATATAAGAGACACTGAAGTTCAGTGTGCAATATAAGCGAAGTAGCAACTATGAAGACTATTTCAAGACTAAGTCAGATCTAAGTAAGGTAACGAGAGAGAGAGAGAGAGAGAGAGAGAGAAGTAATGAGCCCCAGAACTCTATTCTTGTCAAAATATGCATTTAAGGCATGGACTATAAGTAGGATGACAACATAATTTATTGTCTAAATCAGGGGATGGGTGAGAGTGAAAGGGACACTATTAAAAATTTCAGTAGGACAACAGGTGTAAGCTAGGACATACGATCACTGACACCATAGCCCTACCCGTTGCAGCAACTCCGAGTGTGTCAATCAGAAGAGAGTCAATGAGTGAAGTATGTGTGATAAAGGAACAAAGTCTCTGAGTACTGTTTTCCTTCCCATCGAGGGGCATAGACATAAGGGCAAAGATCAGATAAAGACACAGGAAGAATATTTAAAGTATGTAGTATTCTCACCAATATGCTGTTCATAATGTATTTTTGTTTCCGAGTAGTGATGAATTGGGAGAAAAAAATTTTACTTAAAAATAAATTTTTACATTCCTAGAATTCATCTTAAAGAATAATAAATCTCAATTGTATAATTTTGACGCCAGCTATGTAGCTCTAATAATCAGAACTTTCTGTCTGGTCCAACGAAGAAGTCACATTTCTGTGGTCAGGACACTGCAGAATGTGGCCACAAGGATCGCATGACTGTCTGCAGCAGCTCAGACTCCCCAGGGGAGGAAACAAACACTTCCCCTGTCCTTTAAGCTCACAAAAATGCTGAGTATTTTATAGGTTTATCACTTCACAAATACAGAAGTGGGGGTCAGAGTTTACTTGCCCAAGGTTATCTTGTTAGACGGACTGGGATGAGAACTGAGCAGGTTTGACTTTCCCCCCATTGCCTGTGATGAAGGCATCAGACAAAACCAGCAAAGAATATTTCTTGAGTACCTTCAACGTGCTAGGCAGTGTTCTATGGGCCAGGGGTACAGGGATGAACCCACACCATTGCCCTGTGGATGCTCATATTTTGGTAGGGAAGGCAGGAAGAGAATTCCTGGCAGAGGGAACCGCACTTGCGAAGGCTGTGCAGAGGAGCTCCCACGACTGTGTTCAAGGGACATCGAAGAGCAGTCTCACCCTAGAGAGGTGAGTTTGAGCAGTTCCGACAGGGAACCAAGGGACGCAACGTGTGGAGTCCTGCAGCTTCACGTGAGGACTTCGGCTTCCAAATAAGATGGGAAATCAGAGAAACAAAGGGGTCTTATTTACAGCTGTGGGAAGCCTGGAGCGTTGGAGGCAACACAGGAAGCGGAAAGACCAAAGTAGCAGCCACCACAGTCTTCTAGGCTGGAGATGGTGGTTTCGATGAAGGCAGCCCTCGCTGATCAGAGAAAAGTGGATACAGTGAGGATAAGGTCTGAAAGCCAAGTGATTTGCTGCTGGATTGCGCTCTGGCCATGGGAGCTGAAAGGGCCCCTGTTAGTGGAACCACAAATCTAAGGTAAGGAAGGCGAGGCTGGGAAAGTGGGCAGGGCTTCGTTGTTCTTCACATGGAAGGATTTGGGATGTTCACAGAAACTTTGGGTCCTGAAGGATCGTCTCGGCGATTCTTGGGGAAGTTCTACGCAAAGTAGAAAAATCATTCCACTTTCCTTTGGGAAGATCACTCTGTGGCCATGTTTGAAACAGATTAGGGAAAGGTGAGTGAAGAAATGAAAGGCAGTTGGGAAGTTAATTGCTGAGTTAGGTAAAGGATTATGAAGGCTTGGATCAGACATTGGCAGCAGGATAAAGAGAAGAGGCTGCATTTGAGAAATACTTAGGGGTGGGAGAGTTAATTTAAAAACATCGACTTATTAGATGTAAGAGGAGAAGGAAAATATTAAAAAGTCCCCCTTTTCTAATAGTCTGAAGTATGAGAAGTACATAAATCCCACATTTTTAAAGGTCAAGTGTTTGTAAGTTTGTACGCTGTTTTTAAAAATCTCCACAAAAAAATATTAACTCAGTTTTGAAAGAGAGAGTGAAGATAGTTCTTTTCACGTTGGGTCAGAAGTAACATTTATACCATGAATTTGAATCGTAGCGATCTTTGTATCGACTCTGTATACCATAAGTAAGCATAGCCATCATATAATGTGACCCTGCAACACACTGTCCATCCCGACGTGTTGTTCCCTCTCAAAGGGTCACCTCGGGGATTTGTTTATAGCTTCATGGTAAAGATGCTGCCCACTGTTGGCACCCAACTTTCTGCTCTTTGGTGGCAGGTGGGGGTGTAATTATTTCGAGGTCAGGCTGTGAACTGTCCAAGAATGTCAGCTTCGTTATTTTGACTTCCCCAACCTTATTTTTGCCATAAGATAGGAACATCCATTTCAACAGCCCACCTTGTTCAAATTATTGGTGCACTTAGCCACTAATAATTTCGGCTGTTTGCAGAAAGTAGATCAGTGCCCAAAGGATGGAGATTTACCCACAGAGGATATGGAAGATAATGGGCCGCAGGTTCTGAAAGCCGCATGGAACCACGGTGCCGACCATCCTCCAACACGCCGTGGCTCTCTCGGGGCCCCGCGCCTTTGGGCACCCTGCCGCTTCCGCCTCCAGGCTCTTCTTCCCTTCCACCTGTGTTTGCACAACCTGTCTCTCACAATCAGCTCAGCTCTCCCTTCCCCTGGAATTCACCCTTTGCCCCACAAGGACAGGTCCCTCTGCCATGTGCTCCTGGACCCCCAGTGTTGACCTCTGTCTCCTCTGTGGACTGGAATGCTCCACTGGCTCTCCACCACTTGTCTGTGGGCTCCTGGAGCCCTGGAACCTGTGTTTTTATATCCCCATCACTAAGCAGAGGGCTCAGATGCAAAAGAAATGTTTTTGAATAATCAAATAATAGCCAGCTCTAAGGATTGAAGCAATTTTGGGGGACAAAAAGCAGCATCAAAACAATTGATCTATATTCTACTGGTAACAACTTCAACAGGGGCACTGTTCAGACTCATTCAGAGGCACAACGAGAGCTGACTTGTGGGTGTCTGAAATCAGCTGTATTATTTCATTGGTCATACAGAAGAACACGAGTGCATTTTGAAGACCCACTTCCATTACTATATTTCTAACAACAATGATAATGATAGCAACTAACTGGCCACTGTTTTGCATCAGGTCCTTTGGCAGAGACTGCTAGTTGCCTACTAATACCCATGTTCTAAATAACAGGTGTCCTTACTAATGGAACACCTATTTTATGGAGGTAATGATGTGTAAGTCTGTATTTCCCATGCCCGCTTTGGTCTGGGTGTTGCCATATGACCCACTTCTAGCCACTGATTTGGAACAAAGAATTTGGGAAGGACTTCCTAACAGGCAGACAGACATTTGAAGAAAGTCCTTTTCCTCATTCCTGACGCTTACAATGGAGCCATTTCCATCATGAAATTACCTTGAAGGTGGAGTCTCTCCGAGATGCCAGAGTCAAAGAGAGCAGGCTCCTCGCTCCCTGTGACTTCAAGGGACCAACCTATCAGCTGTAGCTGGCCGTCTCCAGGCAGCTTTTACATGTGCACATGACTCCTTGTGCAGCTAAGCTGCTCTTATTTTGGATGTTCTGTGACAGGCAACTAGACCTATTCTTAGTGAGGTTAGGTGTTTTATAGAGAGTATTTTAATTAACCTTCGCAATTCCCCTGAGAGTTAGATATTTCTGTCCCCATTTCACAGGTGAGGAAGTCAAGGTGGCAGAGCTGGGTTCGAACCCATGGATCATCATCTGCCAGATCCTGCTATTATATATGAGGATGATCCTCTGTTTTGAGTGAATTCATAGTTTTCCACCAACTTGGGAGTTGTGAATTTTGTACTTTTCGAAACATTTTTTTGAGATCATTCTTCCTTCTACCTTCTTTTAAGCATTTTCATGTAATCATGATTTATGGCTGGACAAATAACCAGTAAGATCTGGTCCCTAAAGATTTAGCCCAGAGAAGGGGGCCCATGGCGTGTGGGTCCAGTGCAGGGGGTGTTCACTGCTCTCCTGGTATCTGTACGGTAGGAGTTTGGCTTTCTTTGTCTTGTTTGACCCCATGATGCTCTGAGACCTGGGCAGGACTGCGGATTCCATTCTTTAAGGAATAAGAAGACTGAAGCTCCCGGGGTAAGCTCAGTGCAGAACCATCTGGAAACTCCCAACCCCTTTTCTTTCGGTACTCAGGATTCAAAACCTGTCACTCTGTCCTGCCTGGGGAGTTTGGGGGGTTGATGCAAGAAATAACACCCTGGAAGAATTTGGATCCCGGGGGAACCTCATTCATATCACTCAATATATTTCTCTTGAATCAATTCTAATGTTCAAACATATGTAAATTTTTATAGCAAGAATTCTGAAGAACCCTTAAAAATGTTAAGGAGCAGATTACAGGTATCTGTTCATCTGCTTCTTTGGGGATGTAAAAAGGCCATCAGGAGAACATGCTTTATCTGGATTTTATCTGTCACTTCTTATGTATTTGTGAAAAGATAATTCAATTTCTAATAAGTATCTCTTGGATTCCTTTATAAGATAGTAAGCTCAGCTGTGTCTCTGCCTTTCATCTAATGAAACTCATTCTAACTCTTAAGAGGATCATGTCATTTTGCACATCAGTGAATAAGCCTCACAACTCCCATTTCAACCCACAGCAGACGCCCTTGAGGTTAGAGCTTGATGGTTAAATACAAAAGGTCCCACTGCCCTAGGATTCCACAGATGCCTATTGAATTACCAGGATGCCCACAGACTGCAAATACTTAACAAAAGAGGTTTCTCCTCCCTGACACCCCCCACTCTCCTACCCTCACCACAATTAAAAGAGAAAAAAAATCCCCAAACTTCAAACAGTGCACCTGGCTGTAATCTTTTCTACTTGAACTAATTGATATTTGCCGTGGCATAAGGTTGGAGGCAGGGGAGGGAGTGGAGACTCCTTTGGCTAATAATAAAGTATCAAACCACAAAATGATTTCATACGGCTGGTTGTTCCATTCCAGGGCAGAGAACATCTTACATTAATTTTCAGTTGCAGGGAATATCGTTTTCATACAAAGAAATACATTCCTAACAAGGTACAGGAATTAATTTTCAAAATGCCCTTAATACAAAAGAAGGCAAAGAGTTTCAATTTGTTTCAGATTTTTAGAGTGACTTTCACAGATGTCTGAAAATAATTCAACTTCTGGACTTTTTAAAGGCATTAATGTGCTTAAGAGAGGAAAACCCGAGAGTTTCTAATGACCAAGGTTTTATTTGTGCTTTTATGTTTATGATTATTTATTTAATGTCTGTCTCATCAATTAGATTGTACATGTTATAAGGACTGGGACTCTGTCTATTTTTGGTCCCCACCATATCATCGATGTTTAGCAGAGTGCCTGGCATATGGCACGTGTTCAATAAATCATCGTTGATGGAGTGAACGAATGAAATCCCAAGGTTATAGACAATTCTTCAAGTGTTTGCAATAATATCCTGTCACCAAATGATTAAAAAGGAAGAGATGGAAGGGGATTTTTAAAATTCTATAAATTTGATTATTTATATTATTCTTTAAGCGGAAATGTTTTCACATATGGTGATAATGATGATTATCAGTAACAATATTATTATTAGTAGTAATAGCAGTAGCAGTAGTAGTAGTAGTAGTAGTAGTAGTAGTAGTAGTAGTAAAAATAGCAATGAGGCGATGATGGTGGCCTTGAATGAGTACCATGTACCAGGTATTGGGTTTAGTTCTTTACATAAATCATATTTTATTTTCACAGCTTTTCTATGGGATAGTTATTACTACTATCTCCACTTCACAGGTGAGAAAAATGGAGGCATAGGTACATTAAATAACTTCCCCAGAGTCCTAGCTTTCTCACAGCTAGGAAGTGGCAGAACTGGAACTAAACTTCAGCCCATCTGCAATCCATTCTTTTTCCTTTCCTTCCTTTCCCTTCCCTCCTCTACCCTCCCCTCCCCTCCCCTCTCCTGTTCTTTTCTTTCTTTTCCTTTTCTCTTTTTTCCTTTCTTTCTTTCTTTCTTTTTTTTTTTAAGAACAGCATAATGGTGGTAGACACTATGGTGGACATGGTAGTTTGACTCTCTAAACATCCATTCCCGGGCATTTTCTTCCCAATCTTCAGCTCTTAAGTGACTGGAAAGCTAAGTTCTTAATTTCCCAGCATCCTTTGCATTAAGGCGGGCCATGTGACACAATTTGGGCAAAGAGAGAAATGGAAGTCAGCAGAGAGAGGCCGCACGTGGGGGCTTGGGAAAGCTCTTGCTTTCTGATCAGAAGGGACAAGTGCAGCCGGCATCCCCCGCCATGCTCCGTCTGCCTTCAGCCATGGTGAACCCTGATGTTTGTTGGATGCGAAGCAACCACGTGGTAACCTCTTTGATACAGAGATTGTGTTATTCATCAAGCCTATGACATATATTAGCCCGGCAACTTGTTTCTCCAAATCATTCAATTTGGCTTCATTCATTCATTCACTCATTCAGCATGATGGTACTCACTTCAGGGCTTTCGCTTAAAGTACTGTCTTGCTAGTGGTTAGAAATGGCTTGATAGTTTCCAAGGAAAAAATAATGACCTAAACTTGTTCAAATTTTTTCACAAATTTGAAATGCTAAAATAATTTTAATTTTTATAGAGATTCTATTATATTTAGTTTTAAAGGTTGTTTTTGCTAATGTTCACTTAACTTGATGAGTGTGTCTTCACCTAATTTGCACATTACAGTTTACATTTGCTGAATTCTCATTTTTCCATCATTATTTTTAAAATTTTTATTGCTATTCAATTACAGGTGTCCCCGTTTTCCCCCAATTACTCTCCCCTGCCCTGCCCATCCTTTCTCTCCCACATTCAATCCTCCCCCCTGTTGTCCTTGTCCATGGGGCCTTTATACATGTTCCTTGACTTGACCCTTCCCCTTCTTTCCCCTGTTATAACCCACCCCCTCTTCTCCCCTGGTTATTGTCAGACTGTTCTTTATTTCAACATCTCTGGTTCTATTTTGTTTGCTTGTTTGTTTTGTTGATTAGGTTCCACTTATAGATGAGATTGTATGGTATTTGTCTTTCACTGCCTTGCTTATATCATTTAGCATAATGCTCTCTAGTTCCATCCACGCTGTCGTAAAGGGTAGGGATTCCTTCTTTCTTTCTGTTGCGTAGTATTCCATTGTGTAAATGTACCACAGTTTTTTGACCACTCACTTATAGGGCACCGTTCTGCATGGCGTGGGAAATGTAGCCCAGCTCCCACTCGGAAAAGCCAGTGGGGAGTGAGGTCTGCCACACAGGAACCATACGCAGGGATAGGTTCTCCCATGGGGAATCAGGCCTGCATTGTACCTAGGATGCTTTGAGACTTGCTTTTGCCAAAACTCCCTCACCCTGAATTGAGGCAGCAAATGTTTACTGCCTATCTTTAAAGTAACTTCCTAAAATCTATACTAAACCTCCCAAAGACGAGTGTAACCAGTTCAACTACTTGCCCTTTGCTTTTGCAAATATCCTTCTTATTTAATGTAATTAGCAACATCCTCTTATTTGTTGTCTGTAAAAGGTAACCACCTAAAGCAAACCTGTGCATAGTAAATGAGGACCATCCACTATGTAATGTGCCCAGAAAAGCAATATAAACCTGTCCAGGCAAGGGTTGGGGCCCTCTATCTCGCTGAGAGAGTAGCTATGCCATCCCTTTTTCTCCACGGGACTTCTGTGGTCCGTATAAATTTGTCTCTGGCATCCACAACACATGGACTCTGAGGGCCAGAGTCCACATCACTCACTTACTCGTTTTCCATTGTTGTTACATGACTTTATATCTAGAATTCTCATAAATAGATCATTGGCTCAAAAGTGATTTGCTGAGCATAATGTTTGTGTTGAAAGTAAGGGCGTAGTTATTGCAGCTCAAAATAATCTTATAAACAAAGAATAAGAGTGAAGTGTAAGTGTGGATATTATGTGTTGGGAAGTGGCTGTGTGTGCTAATAGGATATCTTTTGGCTGCCTCTCTGTCAAATGCACTCGTATGCAGACGAAGAATCAAAATAAGTATTTGAGAGCACATTTCACTATAAGCAAATTATACCTAAACAATCTTGGCTTTTGAAATGAATGAATAAGTAAATATCTGAAAGATATTAATCTGTAATGCCCAGGAAATTATCTATTTTGAAATTTTGTAGAGTAAAAACATAAATCTAAAATAATTTTCCCTCAATTTTTAAACAAATCCTCGATAACTTTTAAGCACTTGAGTTTCTCCAGAACAAGGATAAAATGATGTTTTCCAATACAAAACCGGTGTATTAGTTAAAGCAGTGAAGAGATCAAAACTCTTGAAGAATCATTCCAATTCATATTTCTTGAGGCAAAACAATTTAGCCACCCTGTGGCCAAGACCATTATTAAGAGTGGCCTCAAGTTAATAAAAAATATTACGTCCTGGAAGAAAGCAGGATGAGGCTTTGGCAAGGTTCCCTCACCCAATGACACTGTAGCGTTTCTTGTTCGTGGCAGAGAAGTTTGCTGTTCCTTTACTGTTGGATGACTCCGTTGCTGTGCAGAGTGTGAACAGTCTTCAGCTTTTACACAGGACAGCGTGAGGGAAAAGTGCAAACGACACCTTGTTCCATTTGACTGCTTATGTCCCTGCCATGGGAGAAGATGTTTTCTATGCAGTTATTTTGGGAATTCATGTGCAGACTGCAGAGAGCTCGCACCCAGTCCACACACGGCTTGATTCAAAGAGAGCTGCAGAAATGGCTCCACGAAGCACTTCTGACCTTGTGCTCAGGGAGACGATGGCCCTATTACCCACCTTCCCCCACCTCGCCCTGAGTTGTGCAACAAGGTGGCCCTGTTACTACGCCACCTGCTCTTCGGTCAGGGTTGAAAAACCATGGTGAAAATTCCAAGTCCAAGCAAACCACATCTAATAAGAGTAATGAGTCTAATGAGCCATTTCTTGTTCTTTGTTATCAGCCGAGCAATGAGTATAGCATTCTGCTTTTTGGCACTAGAACATGTTGGCTCTTGAGGGAGAATGTGCTCTTAGAATTTTTTCTCATATGAAGGATGGGAAAAATAAAACCTTTCTCCATGACACTAAAATACGCTTTTTGAAATATCACTTTAAGTGACTTGTTCAAGTGGACTATCTCAATGACAGATATTCCATATTGGTTCCAAAATACCATGACTTCTAATGTGAAGGATTAGATATTAGGATTACTTAAGAAAACCATACTGGTACAAATACTTCCATTGCTGGGAATTTGATCCATTCCCAGTACTTTATGATTTTCTTCACATGTCGAAGATAATCATTGGTGATATATTATCACTCATAGTTTAAAACCACATCCAAATGCTCCAACGCACCATGAAGAACTACTTTTGAGAGCAGAAGGCAACAAATGAATGCTCTGGGAATTCACTGGCTAATAACTATTCCCCAAGTTGAAAAAGTCAATTTATAGCATTTGGACAAAATGCCCTTTTTTTCCCAAATCTTTTTTTTTCTTATTAAATGTATTAGGGTGATCTTAGTTGATAACATTATACAGGTTTCAAGTGTATAATTGTGTGATTCATCATTTGTTTATTGCCTTGTGTGTTTACCCCTTGAAGTCAAATCTCCTTCTGTCACCATGCATGTGGCCCCCTTTCCCCCTCACCACCACCCCGCCTTTCCCTCTGGTAACCATCATACTGTTGCCTGTGTCTGTGAGTTTTTGTTTGTTTCCATTATCAGTTAAATATGCAAAACTATAAAATGCTCACTGCCGGCCCCAACCACCTTCCTCTATGCTCAAACACAAATATACAAACTACGATATGAATGAACACATACATGTTCCCTTCCTTCTCATTCTTTTTTTTTTTTAACAAAAGGATGCCATTTTATCATATGTTTTACTCTGCAACTTGCTTTTTATTACTCAAAAGCTAGGTCATGGGTCTCTCTCAGTAAGTCAATGGATATAGTAAGTCAATGTATTTAGAATGTTCTAACTTTGTAAGTAAATAATAAGAAGAAGCCAACTGTGTGTGAAACTTATTTTGGATGAAGAACAATTGCAAATGAATCCCTCATTATTATGACCAAACCTTATTATTAATTTTGAAATTTTAGGTAATAGCTGATCATTTAGAAACTGAGGCATATATTTTTGTTTTTGAGGTATAACTGACATACAATAAACTGAAAATATTTAAATTGTAAAGTTTGATAAGTTTTGACAAATGACTATATCTGTGAAACTATCCGCACAATCAAGATAATGAACATATCTGTCACCCCCAAAAGTTCTCTCATGCACCCGGGCAATCTCTCCCTGCAACCCCTACCTGGCCCTAGGCGGCAGATAAGTTCCAATTCGGCTTCAGAGGTCTCATTCTGGGACCACCAGCCACATAAGATATACTTCTCTCCTAGTGATGCCAGAGGCACAAGAAACCAAGTCCTGCAGGCTCACTTAAAACTTGTCCTTGTTTCATGACCACTAATATTCCATTGGCCAAAGCAAGTCACGTGACAATGCCTAACACCAATGGTGTGTCTCCTCACTCTAGGGGCATGTCCTGCATAAATACATGGCAAAGGTCGGGGATGTATTATTCTTTTTTTCTCTTAAATTATATTTTATTGATTAAGCTATTACAGTTGTCCCAGTTTTTCCCCTTTTACCTCCCACCCCTTCCATCACCCACCGCTCCCCCAGGCAGTCCCCACACTGCTGTTCATATCCTTGGGTCATGCGCGTAAGTCCTTTGGCTCCTATATTCCTGTGCTGCCCTTTACATCCCCATGGCTATTCTATAACGACCTATTTGTACTTCTTAATCCCCTCACCTCTTCACCCATTCCCCAACACGCCCCTCCCATCTGGGAGCCATCAAAACACTCTCCATATCCATGATTTTGTCTTTGTTCTTGTTGGCTTTTTAGATTCAATTGTTGATTGGTATGTGTTTATTGCCATTTTATTATTCATAGTTTTGGTCTTCTTTTTCTTTTCTTTTTCTTTCTTTTTTTACTTGTTGTTCTTGTACAGTTTTCTGTCTTCTACTCCCATCCCAGCCCTCCCCACCACCCTAGGGATGTATTATTCTTTAACTGATCGGTGGTGAAGGATTGGGTAGAATAACTCGGTTACAATAAACAAGCAGCGGAAAAGTATGACAATGGTATTGCAAAGCTGGGAATTCACTTTGGTAGTTGAAGCCGTGTTTGACTTCATACAGAAGGGAGGACGTTGAACAAGGCTGAAGCTGGAACCTCAGGCTCGGCCACAGTTAGGTGGGGAGTGCAGGATAAGGGGAAGGAAGAGAGCCGTCAGGAGGTTGGAGGAGGGTGCCCAGGGCAGAGAGAAGCATTGCCAGAAGTCACCTTTCAAACCTGCGAAGGTCCCGCAAATATTTCAATGGCTTTAACCATAGGCATTTCATGACTTATTCCCCCTACTCTTCAACCTTCTATTTTCCTTCTTAGCCAGATAAGGGAACCGAACTATTTTGCTGAAGTCTCTGATCCCATTTTTCAAATCACTGGATCCCTATTATAACCAAAACAGGTATTATAATAGGGTAGAATAGGGATACTTTTTCTTTTAAGTCTTTAGAACACACAACGAGAGACTATTTACTATTCCACCAGACCTTTGTCTGTATACAAAGATATATGTCTAAATTTAACATATGTTTACTATGAAGGGTCTTAAGTATCATATAAATATACTGTACGGTCAGTCTTCTGGAATCAGGCATGCTCGCTCATTTTCTGTGACTCATCACTTCATGGGCACTGGGAGGACCCTGACCACAGCTGTGCAGAAACTTCCATAATAAAACCATAATAGGCACTGCGCAAATTGCCTTTTTTAGAGTTTGGGTTTTGCAGCAATTGGGAACGTTGGATGGATTTCCTTGAGGCTTGGCTTGAGGAACTTCCAGTTGTTTTCTGCCCAGTCCTGGATCTGGGATATGGCTTTAGGTGGAAAATATGCCCTAAACTCAGTGCTAGGTGTGGTAGTGATGTGTTTGTCGTTGTTGTGTATGTAGTAGTGTCCATGGAGAATTAAATCAAAAGGCAGTTATTTGGGGCAGACACTAGTTTTTCTTCTCAGGTGTGTATTCAGAAGAGAAAGTGATAGTTCACTTAAAATTTTCTGACATAGCATGTTGGCTAGCAATTCATGGCCTAAAATTTCCTCTGTTTAACCCTCCGGGTAGCTTCTATCTCCTAACTGGATGGAAGCTCCTACCTATGAAGGTATTTCCGGATCTTCACAGACCATCCCCCGCTTCACTTCTCATGCTTCCTCCCCTCAGAGTTGCCTCTCTGCCCTCCCTCCTCTCTCATCTCTGGCCTGAGTTACATGTTCTCTTTCCTAGTTTTTTCTTCCTACATCTTTGCCGTTAAATCCCATCCATCCTTCGCACACCAGGAAGGAATCATTTCTTCTGGAAAGTCTTTCCTGAACCAGCCAACCCTGTGTGGGTGCCTTTCCAAGTTCTGCCACCACCAACCCTTGAACTGATTACTCTGTATTGTAGTTGTCAGTTCACTTGTCTTTCTCCCCATGAAATAGGCTTGCGGAAGGTGGAGAGCTTACGTCTTTACCCATTAC
The DNA here is from genome assembly GCA_039655065.1 of Glossophaga mutica. Lineage (NCBI taxonomy): Eukaryota > Metazoa > Chordata > Mammalia > Chiroptera > Phyllostomidae > Glossophaga > Glossophaga mutica. The sequence goes on along the minus strand of CM077304.1, from coordinate 12,878,477 downwards.
AGCTTCAACTCTCAGCTGGGCCCAGGCACATGCACTTAATCGGAACTTTATACGTGTTTATTGAATGAATGCATGAATGACAAGGTACATATCTTTAGGGAGATCGTAATCTACCATGAGATTAGTCCCCAGAACACTGGATGAATTTAACATTTGAATTCTGAAGTTTAGAGATCAGAGAAAACTTGGTGGAGAAGGCAGTATTTAAGCTGGCCTTTGAGAAATTTCGTGAGACAAAAGTGAGGAACTAAGGGCAGAGGGAACGGACAAAATAAATACAGGGGCGAGTAAAAATAGGTTTCTAGTTCATATGGAAAGTAAATAATAATTAATAAATAAATAACAATACAAGAAGAAACTCTGCTTTGTGTACTCACAACTGTAAACCTACTTTCCACCCCTGTATACAGAGGAGACTTCATTTATGTTCTGAGCATGTAAAAATAAAGATTTCAGTTCTGTGGGAAGGTCAGGTGCATCATGGCAACCCAACTATGGCAAAGAAGTGTGAACGAGAAACTTGGGGCCAGATCCTGAAAGCTCCACAAAATATGCGGGTTATGATAACGTGGTCCAGCAGTACCAACGCCCACCTGAGAACAGGAAAGAAAAGCAACTTCTCTGCCTCCACCCCAGCCTTCCCGACTCAGGAGTTCCGGAGGTGGGGCCCACAACTCTGGCATATGCTGGCACTGAGCACTACTCTGAGATGTTAGGACTTCTCCTCTGCACCCAAGCCCCTGTTGCTCTATTTGTGTTGACTATAGGACATCTTCCCCAGACCTCCAGAGGGATGCTGTACTTTGAGGTTAATTTGCCCGGATGAATATAATGTGGTGTATTCTGCTGGCTTCTGGATCATACGGCAGACATCTTCAGAGAAGTCTGACCTCAGAAATCAGCCCAGTCCATAATTTCTGCATTAGCACATTGCATCCTCTTCCCAGCTCCCAAGTCTATCAATGGACCACTCTTACCCTCCTTAGAAAAGCCGTTGGTGGGATTCCCCTGCCCAGGTGTTTCTAAGAGAAGTCAGGCTCTCAGGATTAGGTTAAGTTTGTCCTTTTGGGGGTGGAGTCATGGACTGCTGCTCTTCCTTAATCTGTTCCCTTAACAGTTGGTAATTCCTATACCGATGCCCACACTGTCACTTAGAGAATCAAGGTCACGCACGCTGAGGTCAACTCTCCCCGCGACCCATTCCCATGGACCCCTAATATCCAGAATTAGCAAGAAGCTGGTGTATTAGATCTTTTTTTTTAGACATCCACTTTCCTTAAAGATGCTCCTGATTTATTTTTTGCTGTGGACATTTGATTTCTTAAATAACCCAAATTCATTCCCCTCTCTCATGCTTTTATCTTCTTTTTTCCATTTTCTTCCATCACAAAAGTCTCTTAATTACCCAAACTAGGTATATCCTCCCAGCAATAGGAGCTCCTAAAACTCGACACTGTACATTTGAAATGCTCATTCTTGTGATTATTCAACATGTCTTTCCTTCTTTCCCATTGGATTGTGAATTGCATGAGGTTGGGCACCATTTCCGATTTGTTCACTGCTGTCCCCTCAGGTTTCAGAGTAGAGCCTGGAGCATGGTAAGTGCTCAACAATTATTTTTAAAATTCTAAGGCTGAAGGAGTGGTGCAGTTTTATAATGCAGGTCACAAGCATTTACCTGCTAGTAGCCACAGGGCTTAGAGTCATGTCAACAGCAGGCACTCAATAAATGATTGTTGCTACCTCTGCACATACTATTTCCCTCCACCTGGACTGCCCTCCTTCTGCTTCTGTACCCAATAAAATCTTAGTCCTTTAAGACTTCCAGGTACGGTCATACCGTGAGGTTGGACGTTTCACAATCCAGGGGTTGCCATTGACATAGACTGGGATGTGACTGGTGGCGCCTAGAGTTGGGCAACCAAAAGGCCCCTCCCAGCTCAAATGCCTCCTTCACTAGGAAGCTTTTGTGGATATCAGCTGCGGCCTCCAGAAGGGCAGTGAGTTTTGTCTCATCCCCCCCCCGGAACAGAACCAGGCTTGTAGCAAACCAGGAATAAACATTCGCTGAACACACAAAGGACCGCCTGAGTCATAACGAGCCATTGTCATCTAGGTTTCACACCTTGTCCTTTCTCCTAGTTTGCAAACTCTTTTATGTGGAAGGATGATCATGAGTTCACTCATGATTATGAACCAGCTCCCAGTAATTCTGCACTTTGTTCTTTTTTATACCAAAATGTGAGGATTTCAAAGAGCCTGTAATTATGAGATTGAAGGCCTTATGCCACATCTATACACAGGTGGGTCAACTCTTCATAGAAACTTCTAGAAACTGTACACACCCATGTTTTAATGAGGCCTGGAAGTTTTACCTCAGGGTGTGGTACATGCAGCTTAGGCCACAAACCGTGGTTTCTGAGAACTACTGTTTTGAGAGTGAAGGCTCTGGAAACTTGGATAGGAAACCTGAGTAAGCTCTAACAGAGGACAGTTATAGTCAGAGGCTTCCAGGCCAGCCCCAAACCTTAAGCAGTGGTCTAGATTTTCTGTTACATGTGTACATTATATTAGAAAGATAGATACATAAGTGTTTTGGTATAAAACTTTCCATGGAGCTCATTAGCTTTGCCCTGGAAGCTCTCTCTTGATCCCACAGTGCCTGTGTGTTTAGACAGACACTTGGATTGTATGTCCTTCCAGACACAGAGGAGAACCCCCAGCTGGAAAAGCCAGAGGGAGGTGTCTTTGTAGATGCTCTCAGACAACCAGAGCAACCCTTGATTTACAGGCAAAGGTGTTAATGTCTCCTATCAATGGCATCTCTGCTTTCGATAAGTGTCGGCTGAGTCTAATGAAGACCTAATTGGCAACAGAGATCAGAACAGATGTCTCACCTAATAAAAAGCCTTTGTGTCTGTGGGCTGATCCTTTTTGGACTTGGCTGGGCTTCGGTACTATGTGGTACTATGTGTGATCCCATTTGGCAGTTGTCATTCATCAAACACACACACTGATTGTTGCTAGAGCGGTGTACCAAGTCTACCGGATAAACCTGGGCTAACTGAGCATGCTCAGATCGGCTTTTCCTGAAGCCTGACCTAGGTCTTGTCTCCTGCCACTGCATTTAATCCACACACAGGTTAGACTCTTTTCCCATCCATTCATCCTCTGAGTCCTTGGTGAATTTACAATGGATGCTCCATTCCCCAGATTTAGGGAAGTGAAGAGATGTTAGTGGTCCTTATCTCTCTCTTTGACAGAGAAGGGCTGTGTGTGGTATAAAGTGCCCAGGTTCCATCCTGGGGTAGAAATGAAACTATGGACTTCCTGTGCAGAGAGGGAAAATGGAAAGTGCTTTGGAGCACAGGTATCCCCTTTATTCCCTCTTCCTCCATGCACACCTGGCCAGGTAAAGTCAAGGTGATGGTTATCAGCTTGCAAAGGCAAAGGCATTTTACCTTCTAAATTTCTGGCTGAATTAAGCATATTGACAAACAGAATATACTGTTGTTAAGTGAATAGCCTCTTTATGGAGGCCTAACCAGCAAGCTAACAGATTTAAGGAGCAATATATTAGGGTGCAATACCCAGGAGACAGTAGTCAGAGCACACACAGAACGTTTCCTTGAGAACTAACACTCTGAAAGGTTTGTACTCTGTCTTCCTAATTCCAATATTCCTAAGTAGTTATTGAAAAAAGGAAAAATAAATGCCATGGTTAAATAAATTTGGGCCTCACTAAGTTAGACAAATTTAGCCAAGTTGTTTCTTTGCAGGACTTACCAGAACCTTCAATGTAGAAGACGATTAATGGAAGTGTATTATTTTGACTCAGTCTTTCTTATAAAACCACTGTATTAGATGTAATACAGGCCAGTCTTTATTTAAAAACTGACACGCATATCTTTTTTCTAATTTTTGGTATGTGAAGTTTCACAAATTTCTAATATAAGAAGAACTGAATTTTTCAGGCTCCCCATTCGTTCCGCCAGTTCTAAACACGGTTTTCTGAATCGAGCCATTGTTTTCTGAACAATGAATGGACAGCTAGATGGATGGGCTGGGGTGGGATGAAACGAAATGGAAAAGAAGTAGGACTGTCCTCAAGAGTCTCGTTGCTTCTCTCGTAGCTCTATTTTTATTATTGTGTGATTCTGGGCCGTTTCCTGTTATTACTACACTTACTGTTGTCAGAGGAAGCCACTTAATTTTAATATTAGTCTGAGCCAAACATAATTAGGAAAAGAATCTGCTACCAAAAAGGAAACATGTATGTGCTGCTTTGCGTTGCAAAGCCCAGCACTCAGATTAAAAAAAAGAAAAAAATACGGAGAGCACCTTCCAAACAGGCTCGCAGCATCCTGCCCAGCCACCGGAGAAGCCAGACGTTCCGAGGAAAAACAGCCTGAGGACCAGATGGTTGCCCAAACTTTTCTCTGTTCCCATTTTTTATTTTGGAAGAGGAAAGACAAGAGGCACCAGAGAAGGGGAAGGAAAAAAGGGTTAGGAAGGGAACAGCTTGGAGCACTAAAAAGATCACAGACCTCAGGCTGATGGACAAACCTCTGGCCTCTCTCCTTAGAGCTTGCAGCTTGTCCAGAACTGGTGCTGAAAGTCTTCTCCTGTGAGCTGGGAGCTTCTGAGAACGTGAAAGCCCATCCTATCCCTTCCCGTGCTAACGTTTCTCTTCTCCTTGCTCTCTCGCCTTGTCCTCCTCTCTTACTAACAGAGGTATTTCCTTTCCATCATGCATGACGCACACTAATCTTGGAAGGATAGCTATTTCCTGGACATAGACAGGAGGTATGGAGTCCAACTCTGTGCCAGGCCCTGTTAAGTCTTTTCACATAATTTATTTTATTTAATACTCACAACAATAGTCTGAGGTAGGTATTGGTATCATTCCCATAATATAGACAAGGACATCAAGGACCGGAGAGGCTAAGGAACTTGCTTAAGGTTACAGGCTAGATAGTGTTGGAGGCAGGATTTAAATAAAGGGAGGTCTGCCGACTTTAAAAGCCAGCACTTTTAACCACAGTCCTGATGTTCTTCATTAACTTCCTCAAGCCTCCATGGTCTCATTCATGAACTAGAGATTATCCCCAATTTGTCCCTTCTCCCCCTTACAGTTTATTCTCCACACAATGGACAGAAAGATTGTACCAATTATGACTAGGCTGTGCTGCCAGAAACAGAGACACAGAATAAATGTCTGGAGACAGCCCGCATGGGCAGTTATGGATTTGCTCCACAAAGTCCTTGGGGACTTAAGGTTCTTTCAACTCACCACTATCCCATCAGAGGGGTGCCCCTTGCCTTCATGGCCCAAAGTAGCAGCTAGAGCCCCAGCCATCACATCTGCATTCCACACAGTGGACAAAGGATAGAGTAAAGAAGAAAAGGGTCAAAAGGTAAGCATGCTTTTTTGAATCACTACATCACACTCCGCTTCTCACCAACTGGTGATACTTAGGCATATGGCTATACCTACCTGCAAGTGATGCTGGGTAAAGAAATATAGTCTTTATTCTGGGACGTCATGTGTCCAGCTAAAAGGTTGGGGTTTGCATTATTACACAAGGAAGAAGGAATGAACCATATGGGATGACACAGTTTCTGCCAGATAACCCTGTCAAAGTGTAAGTTAGCTCACATCACTCTACTTAAAATTGTCCAAGGACTTCCCACCCACTCAGGCTAGATGCCCAAGCCTCTGCGGTGCCCAGCAGGACCTTACATGTCTTGTCTCTCATCTCTCTGACCTCATTTCCTACCTCTCTCTGCCTTGCTCACTCTGCTGCAGCCACGCTGGCCTCCCTGCTGGTTCTCTAACAAGCCAAGCACATTCCTGCCTCTGAGCCCTCGGAGGTCTCCTCCCTCAGGCCTCTGCTCAGGTATCACTCCATCAGGGAGCACCTGATAGACAACAGTGCACACCTCCCCATGGCTCTCGCGTCCCCTTACCTTGCTTAATTTTTATTTCCTGCTTTTGTCCCCCACTTATCCCATCTGATATAGTCCTTACTTGTCCACATGTGCTCATTGTCTTCCTTTTTCTCCTATTAGAGCAGGGACTTAATCTGTTTTATTCAATGCTTTCTATCTCTAGGACCGAGAATAGTGCCCGGCACACTGTAGACATCCACCAAATATGAGCTGAATAGGTGAGCGATTGATTGACTAAGTCCCACTTTATCTACCGTCTAAAATTTAGGAGAGGGTGCATTGAAGTACCCAACTTAAAGGGGCTTTGAAAATAGCAAGAGTCAAATATATATTAGTTTTATGCTGTTCTTTGATGTCTGCCCGTTTGTGAAAGCACTTCGTTGACTGCGGAGAAAGAAGGATGCAAGTGCTGTTGGCCATTATTGTTTTGAAGTAAGGCACAGCGGGATAGAATTTCCAGTCATTTCTTCCCAAAGCACCAGAACCATTTATCCTAAATCCAGTTCTTCCCTGCCTTTAGTTGTGAATGAACATGGCTTTGTTGCACATAGTTCCCTAATATATCACTTTGATGGTTTATTTCACCTTAAGTAGCATGGAATTGAAGTCCGAGACTGTATCAGGCAGATTTCAGGTCTCCTTTTCTTCCCTTTGTACTGTTGCAGTGTGGGGGGAGTTGTCAAGCTGTGCTTGGCTGAGTTAAATGAGGAGACCAGATGGTCAGAAAGAAAGGAATTTTGGTCCAGGTTTAGGAGGAAAAAAGCTCAGAGCAAAACTCCTGCATAGTTTTTGACCAAGAGATCAGAACACTCAGCACTGGGGGTGATTATTGAATGATGGGGTTCCCCAGCAAATGTTTGCAAGATAGGAGCTCCTTTTCATGTTAATCTTCTGGAACTTTCTGCCAAGACTTCAGAATCATCTCACAGCACTGGGGGGTTTTGGTTATACGTTGCTTTTAGTTTCCAGAGACAGAGTAATCGATTTATATTAAACACACAAAAAAGAAGGGAAAAAAAAAAACCCCTAACCAGAAGGCAAAGCAGTCACTTGAAGCTTTTGCTTTTGGAAGGCAAATTCAGGAAGAAAAGCAAACAAAACCCGAAACTGGGGAAGGAAGGATGACAGGGACCACTGGAGTGATAAGTCAATTTTAAAGATTTCTCATCCTTCAAACAGAAAGGGCAGGCAGGGCAGAAACCCAGAAGCCACTCCCAGTTGAACTGAGAAGGGGCATCGTGGGCTTTCTGGCACTGAAGTGGGTCAGGGGGCAAGAGAGAGACAGTCAGGCAGCAGAAGGCGGCAGGGATCCAGGCAGGAAACAGGCTGGGTGTGAACAAGTGTCTTTGCGGTAGGGACAGATGGAAAGAGAGACATTAGGGAAATACTGCCCAGAAAGGAAGAGCCTGACTCCTTACCATCCTCTGATAAAGTGTTTCATCGCTGCCGGCGTTCAGCGGGCCGTTTTTCACGTGCTTGTTGCTGTGCTCACAATAAAACATCAGGGCCTCTGCTCCATGGCCTCGGAGCTTAAATGGCCCCCAAAAGGCATAAACGTGGGACGCTGTCCTGCGAGAACCAAGTGCCAGCATCACCAGGGCTGGCTGAACGTCTCTGGTTTCCATTCTGTTTGTTGCAGGCATGCCAGGGCAGACTGACAACCACGTGGCATGTCCATAGCTGTTATAAGCCACTTTCCTGTCGGCTCTCTCGTTGAAGCATGACAGCTGTCCTGTGGCAAGAAATATGGCCTGAATCATGGCCACCTTTGCAAAGATGAGAGGATGGAGCTTCATGGCTCGCAAACTATGAAATTGGGGCTGGATCCTGCTTCTCGTCTCCTACCGTGTTGCCTCTCCACCACATTATTTATGGGAGTGATTACCTCTGACTGAGCGTGCGCTCTGCGTGTCGCTGTGGGCAGAAGCAGAACAAACCAGGCGGGGCCTTCTCCTCAGCTCTCTTTCTGATTTCAAACAGGAGACGGGACACAGACAGATAAATGAATCCATGGGCGAATGCCCCCATCGCATGCACTTAACTAGATCTTCAGACACATTCATACATCTCTGGGCATGGTTGGAAGCTTCTAGAAGGAAATATCTGGGCATTTGAAGAGACTCAGGAAACTGCCTCATTGGCTTGACTCTGAGGCTGTTCTAGATAGGAGGAATTGTATAAATAAGTGCCCAGGTTGGGGCAAATAGACGCATTTGACTGGAGGGAAGGGATTTGGGATTGAGAACCGAGCACTTCTTGGGCAGCAAAGAAATTCCGCTGTCTCAGAAAATGCATCTGGGTGACTTCTCTGCCTAGATCATGAAACTTTTCAGGCTCCTTGTAACTGGCATCTAGATATAGAGACAAGTCTGGAAAATTTTGTCCCAATTGTCATTTGGCTTCTGTTCCATAACTTTCATTGTGTGGCATATGTCAGACATCAAATGGCTGGGGCTCTTGGAAATATGAATACCATCGGGGGTCTGGTTAAACCCCCAAACTCAGGGACAATGAGTAGGGAAAAGGGAGGTAGAAGGATAACACTGAGAGCAAGGGTGTGTCTTCGGGCCACCCTACCCCTTACTTGTACAAAGTGGCAGTGGCCAGATACCACGAGATCCATTTTCTCATAACGCAGTGACCCCACTACCCATTCAGATTTCTCTTTGAAAGCATTCCTCGCCCCATGCGCAGTCTCAAGGGTCTGACAGCCACATGCCTCTGGCCAGGGCAGCCTGTGATCCCTTCTCCCTGGGTCTGAGTCTTGGGCCATGTGACTCACTGGTACCAGCTGCAGTCCAATGTAGCAAACAGTGAGTGGCTCTCAGAAGAGCTTGCCCCTTCGCGTCCGCTGCCTAGACCCCACACTCCACTTCTCCAGCTCTACCTGCTGTTCTCAGAACTGCTTCCTACTCTTCCTCCAGATTCTTCTTTTGCTTTGGACAAAGTTTGCTTTTGTCGCCTGTAATCAAAGAACCCCAAGGGGCAATTTCACCCCAAGTGAGATCATAAGCATACTTTCAGGCACCTGGGACGTGTTTGCTTATCTCTGTGCTCCAGCCCACCTGCCTCGGAAGCCCCCTTGGGGGATGAGAGCCCTTCCATAACCCAGTGTTCTCAAAAGTGGAATGTGTAACACCAGGGGATTGAAGCAATTAGTTGGATACAGGATGATGCAGGCTTCTATTTCAGAAAAATTACTCATAATTAATTGCCCCTTGACCTCCAGGTCTGTCTGCAAGTATGACACTAATTACAAGGCTGATTTAAGTCTCAGAGGTAAATTTATATGCCATGTGCCCAAGACTATTTCCAGCTCTACAAAGAACTTCTATTTCTATTTCCTTATATTAAAAGCCAGAGCAGTACAGTGTATTCCCAATGTCACTATTACAACATTTACATCCCAAACACTTAAAATAAATGATTGATACAGTCATGGAATGCCTGGAAACCTACAAAGTCTTTTGCTAAAAACGTTGGCCCATTACTTCTATCCTGTGGGATCTAGGCTCTTTGACAGTGATCAGTAGAATAGGCCACAATGAGGTCGTAACTCTTTACTAGAGAGTTAAAGACTGCCCAGAAATGAAGGAGAATTTCGCAGCTCTAGAATTGCATGAAAATGACTGCAAACTAGACCAGGGTAGAATCTGAGCACTGTCTTCAAGTGCTGAGAGGGCTGTGATGAGAAAAGAGAGAGAAAGTCCCCAGATTCAGGTAGCCCTGAGTTCACCTACCATTCATATATTTATTTCACTTGAGTACAATTCCAGGATGTCTGGCTTCAGAGTCCACAGTTTAACATGGAATTATGGTCTCTGTCTAGCATATGCTGGGCATGATTGGTGTATTTGTTTTTAAAAATTTTATTTATTTATTTTTACATACAGTGGAAGGGAGAAAGAAAGAGAGGTAGAGAAACATCAGTGTGTGAGAGAAACATCGATGGGTTGCCTCTTGGCCCGCAACCCAGGCATGTGCCCTGACTGGGAATCAAACCGGTGGCCCTTTGGTTCACAGGCCAGTGCTCAATCCACTGAGCCACAGCAGCCAGGCAAGCATGTTTTAATATACAAAAAAAAAAAAAAAAAAAGCCAGTGAAAAGGTGAGGGATAGTCATGAAAAACTTCAGTGAAAATAAGAATTGATATTTTTAAATGGAGGATTTGAGGGATTCATTCTATTTCTAGCTACCCCTTTTAGTCCCAATGGAATGTCACCTCGCTCTGCACCCCCACAGCTACCACTTATCCAGAACCTCAGAACCTCGGAGTCTCATTACTCAGAACCCGCTATCCTCAGAACCCGATTCCTTCTCCTTTTGTTGGGAGGTGACTGTTATTATGGAAATACCATCTGTGATTCTTTCTAGGTTATAGGTCTGTCAGTCGGGGCTCAATCAGGGCTGCAGAGTAACAGTGAATGTTATGGAAATAAGGGGTTTACTATGGGAATTGGACCTTTCACAAGTGTGAGGGTAACTGGGAAGCGAAAGGTGTGATAGAGGAATAAGACTTTCAAAGAAGGAGCCACCGACCAGTCCACCTGAAGCGCAGGTGTAGGTGAAGGAGCTGGCCCTCACGGTGGGCTATGAGGAGCTAGGCACATCCAGCTCTTGCAGTGGACAGCAAAGGGAAAACTCCTCTGGGACTCCGTGCAAGTTAACACCTTTGTGCTGCTGAATCTCTGAGCCCACTGCTGAGCATGTCAGCAGGCTAGCAATTGAAAACCTGATGCAGAGCAAAGGAAGTGAGGACCTCTGCGTTTCCCCAGAACCATATCTGCATATGTATTGCCCATCTGCTAAGAATAATGAATGGCCACTGATTTACTTCCACCTTCAAAATCTGGAACAAGTTCTTCTTTGGCCAACTCTACCCTGGAACCATGCAAATTAAGGAGAGGAAAAGAAGGGAATTTTGAGAAAGTTCCTAGCTTACCCAAGTTGACGATGGAGTGATTCAGAACAGTGCAACCTGTATTGAATTAGTGTATCTCTCTCCGTTGTTCTGTATTTAACTTCCAAATAAAGACAATGGCAAAATCGTGCTTTATTCTAATATGATGCAAATATCCTTTGCATGAATGGAAGTAAACTAACCTTGTCCAAGAGAGTATATACTTTATTCAGCTTTGGGTTAGGTTCACTTCCACTTCCAGCTGAATCATACTCCTACGTTAATATCCTGTAACTTAAATGTCAAGAGATGAGGCTTCCCACTTTTACTACATCTTATATTACATAGTATGAATAGGGTAAGAGGAAAAACAATGAAAAAATAATATAGAAAAAGAAGATATATACGTGTGTGTGGTATATATATGTAAACACATACATACATACATATAAATATAGATAGAAATATATCAAAGAAAAGAATAGATGCTCATAGCTGGCATAGTCATAGTCTCTGCACCTGGTTATATCGTCATAGCTGATGATTATAATTTCTTCCTTCCATATCTTCTCTGTATTTTCTTTGCCTACAGGAAGCCCCATAGCTGGTCACAGTTCCCTGTCCAGAGAAGTGATCCAAGTCTAATTGTACTGGCAGTCTTCTCTTCATTGACTTGTAGCGTCCTATTAATTTGTATCACAAGGCAAGGTATTATTAAAAGATGTCTTCGGGATTGCCTGTATTCCTGACATACTCATCTCTGCCCTTAGTGTGTAGTGGAGACTCAGTTTCCTCTGGGAGGTCAGGGTCATTCACCTCTTCCGGTGCAGGAAGTCCCCTGCCTTCCTTGTTGTTTCGCTAGCATGAGGACCTCAAGTGGCCAGGTAGGAGTCTTAGTTTACAGTTAATAGAGCTATTGTTAGTCCCCAGTGGATGGGATGGTCCCCTGTCAGAGCTCCCCAAAACTGCACATGTTTTGACAAAACAACAGCTGTCTTCTTGGACCCTCCTTTTGGGCAACTTCTCAATTTTCTCTAAGACATGCTTAGAAGTCAAGGCGTGTTAGGCCTTACACACACACACACATTCCACTTAGAAACCAAAGAAAGAAAAGAAAGAAAGAGGGAGAAGAAGAGGAAAAGGAGGAGGAGGAGAGGGGAGGGGAGGAAAAGTAAGAGAAGGGGAAAGATAGATGCTCTCTCTCTCCAGAAGGGAGGTTTGTCCAGGGAGGATTACATCACAGTTGCTTCTTGTCATTAACCTGAGAGCCATCGCCACGTGTGCTGCTTGTGGATCGAAAGCTCTATTTTCTGGTTTGACATATGAGAAAATTAATACGAGAAATCTGTGTTTAAGAGCAGTGAGAGCCTGTGATTCTCGGGACCTGGAACTGTATTAATTCAGAAATGTGAAATAATTCTTGGAACCAAAACAGAAAAACTACCTTCCAATCCTGTGCAGGGCTTTTTGAAATTTTAATCATTTTTATGAGGCTAAAAATAACAAAAATTGCAGTTCCACAAAATATGGAACACTTAGGTCAAGACAGAAATTGGTAGGGTGGGGAAAAGACTTGCGTTGGCTGCGCTTTAACCTATACATCAAGAGAAATCAGCAGAGAATGTAATCCAAACATGTGCTTCGCATAGTTTCCACTGTCCTTGTGTTACCAAGGTTAGAATTATGGTCGGGTTCACTAGTGAAAAAGTGAAAAATTGATGACATCTGCTCTCTGAGGCCTTTTTGTCTTTCCCGATAGCTACTGCAGAGGCCTTGGCATCCCGTGATGAAAGCTTCAGACGTATGATGGGAAATGTCATGGGGGCGGGGGAGGGTTTGAACAATTTAAAGCCAGAACTCTGTCCACGTTCCCAGGACTCTTGTAAAGCATCTTCTTTTGCTACCGACGAGATCAGACACCCTGAGGGTTCCGTGGTAGAGTATCTTGAAGGGTGGAACCTCACTAAGATCGCGATGAAGCCTAAGAGTGATACTAAACCAACCAAAATCCAAGTATCTCTGCTTCTCATCAGCATAGTCATCTCATTCATTCATTCATTCATTCATTCAACAACAGCATGTATTAAACACTATGGCAGACTGTGTTGGTGTCTATTCCTGTCCTTTGGGCCTTACCACTTTGGTGCACTCCAGCCAACTTCCTCTGCCAGCACCTGTATCTCTTTACCTGAGGGGTTTCTGCAAAACTCCTCTACTTTCTCCCACTGATGAAGTGATGAGAGATTACTGCTCCCTGGGAGCAGTTCCCCACCAATGGCCAATGAGAGCTTAATTATAAATACCCCAACTCCTCCCTCCTGGGGTGGGATAATACTAAGGGACAATTTCTATTCCATTTCCCCATGTTCCCTCAACCAAGCTCCACGGACCCACTGTTTTTTGCTGGCGTGATAAGACTCCGGTTTGTAGGTGGCCTTCTCTTCCTTGTACACCTCCCCACCCCCACCAGTGTTTCTTCACCTCCCTCCAAAATGAACCACCTCCACTTGAATCTTCGTGTCAGAGTCCACTTCTGAAGAACGCACACAGCAGCTATCTGCCAGGCACTGTGGCAACAATCCATCGATTGAAGGACCACCAGATTATAAGAATTTAGACACCAGTGACAGGCTGGTGGGAAGATGTCTAATGAAAGTTTGAGAGCCTACTCTAACAACTTACCTTATATAATTAGTGTGAGGTTTAAACTTGTAAAAACCACTTAACATAGTGCCTGGCATATGCTAGCAATGAAGTAATTACTAATTATTATATTTGTTATTCTGCTGAGCTAAGGCATTGGGTGTTTACCAGTTCCTTGTTAAAATGTAAATTCCCATGCCAGGGCAGCACCTTGAGCTCTCAGTGACCATTGGCACTTTAGAAGGAGTAGATTGGCCAGAGAAGCTTTAATCACTTTTCTGGACCTTGAGGGAAAGAGACAGAAAGACAAAGTAAGATTTAAAGGTGGTAGGGGGAGGCGGGAGAGCCCGCTGACAGGACAGCGGCAGTGAGGAGGCAGGGGACAGTCCAGTGGGGACTGGTGCTGGACAAGGGCGACCAGGGCTCCAGACCGTCTGGGAGGTGCGGCTCATCCCAGGGCAGGTGAATCCAGGCCTCTCCGAGTCCAAAGCCTCAACAGAAGCACGGCAGTGCGGAGAACTGAGCCCAGGTCCTGCTCTTTCATTTGTTCATTTATCATTTTGATTCATTTGTTCGACACTGAATGATTTCAGTTGGGGTTTCACAGGTCATCAGAGGACTCCCAGTGGGAGAAGGCATATCTGCAAGCCAACGGTGTGCAGTGAAATCTCCCCAGGACTTGGGTAGGAGGTGGGTGTGGATCAGAAGCAGGGAATAGCTCCTTCCTCCCTGGTCGGGTGGCTGACTCTGCAGCCCGCACTGCCTCCGTTTCACCCTGTTGCCTCCCTGCTGCCGGGGTGTGGGCATTTCATTTCTCTGAACCGCAGTCAGATTCTCCGCCCCAACCTCCAGCCCACTCTGAGCCTCGCAGAAGAGCAGGTACGGGAAACGCTCTGCAAATGCCAATTTCCTGCCATCGTCCCTCCTGCCTGAAAGAGCAGGATGCTGATAGGCAAACCACTCCTCAACCCGCGGAGCACCTGGCTTGTTAGCAGACAGTTCTGAGACCAGAACAAGCCACTCTGGCCTGCGGGAGCCCTGACACAGGCTGTGTGGGGACATTAGCAGGGGGCATGGAGACCGAGGTGTGAGCTCTTGAGTGGGACACCTGGGACCAAATCTGGGCTTCATTCCTCATTGGTTATGTGGTCTTGGGCAAGTTCCCAGACTCTGTGAGCTCCGGTTACTTCACCTACGCAACTCGCATGGTAATACTAACAGTTCCCCTCTCCTAGTGTTGTGACAAAATTAAATGAGATGATTTAAGTGCCTGGCACATCGTGAGCACTCAGTAGATGTCGTTATTATTTAGAAAGGACTCCTGGCACTGGGAGTATTACCTGCCAAGTTTCCCGACTTCTTTATCTCAGTGGCCATGATTCAACGATCTCTAGGAGGAACAGGTTAGCGCCTGAGGGCTCAAAGCTTTAGAATCAGGGAGCTTTGTGTTTTGACGTACTGTCTTCGGATATTGGCGATGCCCTGCCCGCAGGCCCTAGACATTCTCCTTCGTGAACGGAAGGCTATTTACTCTGTGACTCTCAGCCTGAGAGGATGTGGCTCATTTTGTATTCCTGGCAGGCCGAACATGCCCTCAACCCATGACAGAGGAGAGTTGATGATCAACAGGCACCAGGGCCTCCTTGCCCTGTTGCCGGGGTATGATTCTGGGAGCATTTCTCCAGTGAACACAGAGGTCTGAGTTACAGTTTCCCACAGGGTCAACAAGCTGAACAGCACCCCTTTTATTAGTTTCTTTCCTTTTTCTATCTCACTGTACACCCCCATTTCCCACCAAGATCCTATAGGATCACTTCGTAAGTAAACTATTTGCACTGAAATCCTTTATTCTGAATCTGTTTCTGGGGGAACCCAAACTGAGACACTCATTGACAGGCACGTTTAAATAAGTTCAACGCAGGCCAAATGAAGTGCAAGGTCATACCTGTGTGCAATCATGACCGTCTAGACAGCCAGCTCAGGTCCAAGCACATTTTTGCTTGACTGGGTTATTTGGGTTGGCTTGCCCCGGCAGTTCTGGATTCCCTCCAAAACTTTTCCAGCCCCCGCTTTCCCTTAGTCTTGCAGACTTACCCTCGGAAGCTGGCAGGCCTCAGATGGGAACAGCATACGGTCTGTGAAGGGCCTATGTGGGCCGCTCCTGTAAGCAAGGACGGGCTAGAAACACAGCTTTTCTCTTGTTCTCAAGCTGGAATACCAAGGTCCTTCTTTGGAGCCCAGAGATGAGGCTCGAATTGTTATTTCTCTGGAATCAATGCCATTGTCAAAGATGAGATATCGACAAAGTGTAGGAGGTATGCATGAAAATAGAGATTGATGATCACCACTTAGAAGCACTAATAGCAGGCCCACCGTTGGTCTGTAATTCACATCTGACCTCCTGAGTTACTCTCATGACTGTTCGGCAGAGCTGGTGTGATTTATACGTTTCTAAGGGTGCCCAGGCCCCATGAGAAAGATGCCAGCTAAGCAGATGGAGACCACCAAATCAATCCCAGGTTCAGAGGCGGGGACCAATCCCAAGTTCAGTAACAGGAGCCCTCTCTCTTCTCTAGATCCACTTGAGAAGAGGGACAGGAGGGGAGCTGAGAACTCAACATTGCAGATCCAGAAACGAGGAGACATGGATTTCAAAAAAAGATAGATGCCAGTGAGATACTAAATTAAGTTGAGCTTTTGGGCCCATTGAGTTAAGATAGCACATTATCCACATGATGGTATTTAGACCTTCTGTCTCCCTCTCTCTCTCTCTCCCTCTCTCTCTCTCTGTATGCTAAAGTACTACTATAGAAGATGCAAAGGTAAATAAAGCCTCGGCCCTCCCTCCTTGAAATCACTCTGATTTATTTTCTTTTTGTCCCTTTAAACACCACATTCACTTATTCGACAAACTTCTTTTTTAATTTAATCTTTATTGTATTTTTTCCATTACCATCTAGTCCCCTTATCCCCTGTCTCTCCTAGCAATCACCATACCGTTGTCCATGTCCACTAGTCCTTTTTCCTTTGTCTCAATATTTCCACCCGCTGACCTCTGCCCCTTCACTAGCTGTCATCTGCTCTCCCTCTACGAGTCTGTCCCCGTTTTCCTTGTTAGTTCAACTTGTTCATTAGATTCCACATATGAGTGAAATCATTTGGTATTTGTCTTTCTCTGACTGGCTTATTTCACTTAGCACAATATTCTCCAGGTTAGCTCTACTATCACAAAGGATAAAATTTTCTTTTTTATGGCTGAGTAATATTCTATTATTTAAATGTCCCATGGTTGTTTTATCTACTCATCTACTGATGGACACTTGGGCTGCTTCCATATCTTGGTGATTGTAAATAAGACTGCAATGAATGATAGGAGCGATTATGTTCTTTTGAATTGGTGTTCTGGGTTCCTTCAGATATATTTCCAGAAGTGGGATAGCTGGGTCGAAAGGTAGAGCCATTTTTACATTTTTGAGGTATCTCCATACTGATTTACCTGTGGCTGCACAAATTTGCATTCCCATGAAAAGTACAAAAGGGTTCTCCTTTGTCCATATCCTTGCCAGCACTTATTATTTGTTGATTTATTGATGATGGAAATTCTGAAAGGTATGAGATGACCTCTGTTGTGGTTTTAATTTGCATTTCTCTGATGATTAGTGATGTTGAGCATCTTTTCATATGTCTATTGACCATCTGTATGTCCTTTTTGGAGAAGGGTCTATTCAGGTCCTTTGCCCATTTTTTAATTGGGTTGTTTGTTGTTGAGTTTTGTAAGTTCTTTATAAATTTTGGATATTAACCCCTTATCAGATATATCAGCTAATATGTTTTCCCATTCTGTGGGTTGTCTTTTTATTTTGTTGATGACTTCCTTTGCTGTGCAAAAACTTTCTAGTTTAATGTAGTCTCATTTTTCTTTTTGCTTCCCTTGCCTTGGGAGATATATCCAATAAAATATTTCTAAGAGCAGTGTCCAATATTTTGCTGCCTATGTTTTCTTCTATGATTTTTATGGTTTTGGGTCTAACATTTAAGTCTTTGATCTATTTTGAATTCTTGTGTGTGGTATAAGAAGGTGGTCTAGTTTCATTTTTCTGCACGTATCTGTCCAATTTTCCCAACACCATTTATTGAATAAACTGCCATTAAAATGTCTATACTACCCAAAGCAATCTAGAGATTCAATGGAATTCCTATCAAGATTCCAATGACATGTTTCACAGGAGTAGAACAAATATTTCAAAAATTTATATGCAACCACAAAAGGCCCCACATAGCAACAGTGATCCTGAGAAAGAAGAACAAGGTTGGAGGAATCACACTACCTAATAACAAACTATACTATAAGGCCACTATAATCGAAACAGCATGGTACTGACATTAAAACAGACACATAGATCAATGGAATAGAATAGAGATCCCAGAAATAAACCCACACCTTTATAGCCAGTTAATATTTGACAGAGGAAGTAAGCACATTCAACAAGCTTCTTTCACAAACTTTGCCCTCCCTCTTGACTTCCCCAGTGACTAGGGAAACAGGTCCCCATCATGTCCCTCCTGGTGGTACCATAACTTCAGCCTCCTTGCTGGCCTCTCTGTCTTTAATTTATTGGAGTAAATTCTTGAAGCGTGACCTTCACAGTGTCACCCAACAGACAGAAGCTGACATCCATTCCTTCCACTATTGTTGGGATGTGAATGGAGAGAGACCAGGAGTGGGAAATGGGGAACCCAGAATCTGGCCTTGGCCCTGCCATTGACTGCTGGGTGATCTTGAGCCATTACTCCTGTCTTTTGAGGGGCCTCAGGTCCTGATCTGTGAAATAGAAGAATTGAGAACTTTGGTTTTTTTGGAAGTACTTCATAAGCCTTCTCACAGGATTTATTTACTCATTATTTATTAAGTTCCAGCTGGATGTCAGGCATTGTTTTAAATACCAGCAATAAACTGGAAAACAAAACCAGAAAAAGTTCTTGTTCTGGCTGAGCCTACTTTCTAATAAGAGAGACCAATGGTAAACAAATAACATATAATATGTCAGATCATGATAAATGCTAAGAAGAAAAATATACAGGTAAGGACACAGGGAGATAGAAGTCCTAAGTTTAATCAGGTGGCCAGGGAAGGACTCAAAATGGGGTGATAAATAACAAGGGCCTGAGGGAAATAAGGGAGAGAGCAATGTGAAGATTTGGGGTAGAGTTCTCCAGACAGAAAGGAAGTATCAGTGCAAAGTCTCTGATGAGGGAATGAGTTGGAGTATTTAAATAACAACCAAAGAGCCCAGTAGGGCTGGGGTTCAATGGCAGGAAAGGAAGCTAGAGAGTAGACTTGGCACACAATCATGGAAGGCTTGCAAACCTAGGTGGGACCATCAGCAGTCACTGCAGGGTTTGAAGAAAAGAAAGGAGAAGATCCAACTTAGATTTTAAAGTAAGGGGAATAGGATATAGAGTGTTAAGGGGAAGTAGGAAGTCCAGTGAGGAGACTTGTGCAAAATCCAGGCCAGAGCTGGTGGTGACCTGGACCAGGGAGAGAACAATGAAAAGAGAAACAATGAGAAGTGGAGTGGCAGACAGGGCTTGCAGATAGATTAAATGTGGAGTGAGAGAAAAAGGAGGCTTAGCCTTAATAATCAAGGCTTATGGTCTGAGATGCTAGAAAAATTATTGCCCTTTATAGAGAGGTGAAATTCTGGGGAGAGGAGGAGTTTTGGGAGGGGAGGTAAGGAGCTTTTTGTTGGACACTGAGTTAAATATCTAGTGGAGATGGGGTATAAGGCATTTGGTTTACGAGTCTCAAGTCAAGAGGAGCTGTCGGCTGGAGATACAAATTAGTGAGTCATCAGCACAGCGATGGTGTTTAAAGTCATGAATGAGCTCACGTAGGGAATGAGTATATACAGAGGGCAAGGACAGCATCCTGGGCACATCAACATTTAATAATAGAAGAGAAAGGGAAAACCCAGTAAAGGGGGCTTGAGGGAGCAACTAGCAGGAGAGCAGGAGGACTGAGAAAGCAGCCTTCTAAAACTAAGGGGGAAATTGCAAGGAAGAAGAAGTGATGAGCTGTGGCTAATGTTGTTGACAGGGCGAGAAAGAGGACAGACCACTGATTGACCATCCAGCTGACCACACTGGGGAGACATGAACGTACCTCTTATAAGAGTAGCTTCAGTGGACTGGATGGATAGTGGAAAAGACTAGGCATGCAGCCTCTGGACCCCTTTAACCACTCCACCCAGAACTTGCACACACACACACACACACACACACACACACTCATGCACACACAGCAGCCAGAGGAATATGGAGAAAAAATATCTTAAAGTAGTTGCCTTTGTCTTTTTTGTTGTTCTTGTGTCAACTTCTTTGTATGAATCCATGACTTTTTCTCTAACTCATCAAAAGTGCCTACATTGCTTCGTGGAGTATTGCGAATGTTACAGCAAAAATTAAAAGTGAAAGGAATTATCAATGTTCAGTTTAACTTTAGGATGTTGCAGCCTGTATTAGAAACACTAGTTCAAAAAGCCAAAGCCTTTGCTTTGTAAAGCTACATTTTACCGAAAGGAAAAAAGATCCTTAATAATCAAGACATTGGGAAGAGAGTGGAGGCTTTGGGCAAGAGTATGAGGTGTAGAGGATGGGAGAAGTCCCAGAACACTCCCTCCACCGTCCTCAGGAGACAAGTTCAGGGGCAGTGGGCTACAGTAGAGCTGAAGGAAGACAGGGTTTGATCTTGAAGAATATCTTTGAAGTTTTAGACAAGAGGACCAAACCTTGACAGTGAAGGTGGAGGATGCAGAGAGAGGGCCAGAGGTCAATATCCAGAGACTGGCCACCATGAAGGAGCTTCATGGGGCCAAGCCACATCCTGAGAACCATCTGCCTCCCTTTCACAGACTGTGAACCACCTCACCTGGAAGAAAGCACATGGACTCCTCTTCCCGTTACTGCGTGAAGACGAGCAGAGTCTACTCAAGGAAAACACAGTTTTAGCTTCATTCTGTTGAAAATCAGCATTGGCACTTTTTGAGGAAAGCTCATTTCCAGGCTTCTGTTCCTTTCTTATTCTCTGAATCTGTCTTGCGTCTCGCATCCCAGGAATGAAGTGTCACACTGGGGAGTGAGTGGGGAGGTTGCATTCCGATGACACGTGGGGCTCAGGAAGCTGGGAGCGAAGTGGCGGCAGCACTGGCTCTGGCATCCATTCCCGACACGTCTGTTGGCTGTGGTCTTTTCCCCAGCCATGAACCTCAGCAGGGGCTCTTCTGTCCTGTGTCCCAATTCATGTTCTTAAGTTAAAGTCTGAGTCTTGGTGTCTAGAAAGCAAGCTGGATGTGCATGATGGCTAAAGCTATTCAGAGGAAAAATCAAAAGTCACCTTCAAGTAATGAGGCCAGACTATTAAGTGTCTCATATCCTGGCTCCAAAAGCAAAGGCCAAAGAGGAGTTCAGAAAGGAATTCAACAATGGCAGCATTGTTGGGATAAGTGGCCCTTGTCCATGGTAACTTAGAGGCCAATACCTATTTGGATGTGTGAGAGCTGGTATTTTTAAAAAATCAGTGTCCTAAGGCATTATCACACCTGACACTTTCAACATGGCTAGCATGGGAGTTGAGAGGATCACCATGGCAACACCTCAGCTAATTCCCTATCACACTGTCACTTTCTTCCCAGGTCTGGCTCAACAAATAGTCCCGTACCCTAATGAATCCTGATCTACTTGATGAAGTAACCCTATTTTTAGTAGTGTTACTGGATTAATGGCAAAATCCACTTGATTCTACCTCCTAATCACTATTATAGCTGCCCCTTCTACTCTTTTTTACAGATGAAGAAACTCATGTTATAGAAAAGAGAAAATGGGATTTGTGGTGATTCTATATTTAAAAGAACCATTAAAGAAAAAGAGCTGACAGTAGAAACTGAAGAAAAGCAATCAGAAGGAGAAGGAAAAGGAGAGACCATCATCATCCAGCTGGTGAAAAGAAAGAAAGTCAGAAGCATCCATGTGAGAATAATCAGAGTGGCAGAAAGGTAAGTTACAATACTTAGTGAAGAGAGATTTTTAGGGTGTACCCGGCACAAGGTGGTACATGGTGATTCTTACAGGTTTCAGGGACAATGGTGGTGGAAGAAACAAAATTGCAGTGGGTTACAGGTAAAGAGTGAGGAGCAGCACATTTTGAAATTCAGCTGTGATGAAAAGAGAAGAGATGGAATCCTTCATCTTTGGGCTGGAGGGGACTTGAGCACATCTATAGAGACAAGGAGCCAGAGTAAATATGATGCGGATAGTGCCAGGAAGATGGTGAGACATCAGACAGGAGGGAAACCTAGTTCTCTGTGGCCAGGGACGGAAGGAGAGAGGGGTGGGTACACACGAAAGTGATTTGGGGGACATGTTAAGATCTGATGACCTCTTCTAGAATTTTTACATTGATAGGCTCAGAAATCCTAAAATGATGTTAGGACAGTCTCTTTTCCTTCCTTCCCTCAACCTCCAGCAAATCATTGACAGAAGGAAGTTGAATTCTCAACGCAAATGATAAATAAAAACACTAAGAGACATTCACAGTCTTTTAACCTATTCCATCATTCAAGGAAGATTTGTCTTAAGACAAATCCATAGAGTTTGAGAGGAGTTTGTGTGTGTGTGTGTGCGCGCACACGCGCGCGCGCACGCATGTGTGGTGAGGGGAGTATTAGAACATTCATGGAAGTTAGATTTTCAGAGGAAGCCAGTAAATGCAGACTCCTGGGCCATCAGCATAGCTTAGAGGATCCTTTTGAACTGCCATTAATCACGTTTCATCTTTAGGAACATTACATTTTTCCTTCGTAGCCCCCAAAGCCTTCCTAATTGAGAAGCCAGGAAATAGTTCATTGTTTCTTAAAAGCGGAAGTGATAGCGTTTACTTGAGTAAGTCTCTACCATTCCAGTTAATAGTACTGATTTATAAAGCCTGCTGGGGCTTTTCTCCGAGGGAAAGGAAAAACCCCACTGCACACACTTACCACAGCCCCTGGCTGATATCAGAGGCATTTTAATAAAATCCAGCATAGAAATGCAGGTTTTGTTGCACTGACTCCAACTGATAATTAGCTGCAAAAGTTTGACAATCTCTGAAAAAAATGATCGGCATGACTCCATGTGGTTTCGAATCTAGAGTACAATTCTGGGGGTGGTGAGAGGTGGAGAAATCTGTGATTTCCAGTAAAATGAGAGCCTCTGCTGTGGACTGCTAGGACACCTCCCGGGCCCCATGAGTGCCGCCTCCGAACAGCTGGAACCAGTTAGACTGGCCTGTGTCTTCCCTCCCAGAGAACAATGGCCTGTCCCAGGGTCCCCTACAGTTCTGAATGTGGTCGGGCATTGTCCTGGAACGAGAACATGTACCTTTGCGCAAATAATATCCTCCATTTCTATGGCCCTCTCCCATTTCCCAAGGATGTTTGCATCCAAGGATGATTTTGGTTGCTGTTGTTGTGTTGCTTTGTTTTGTTTAAATCACAACTGAAGGGAGAGACAGCACAGGTATTTTAACCTGAGGTTTAGGGAGGTGTGGGGGAGCTTTGCCCGAGGAGCCCTGCATCCTCCGCGGATGAGAATAAGTCTACCAAGACATGATCTGCTTGGGGAGGAAAGGTGGCCAATCTTTCAAGGGAGAAGGACAAAGAGCCTTTTCCTCAATGGGCTTTTATTGGGTTCATTTTGCACAGGAATACAGGTAAAGCTCATTAATCATTATCAGGTAGTAAGGATCAAAGAATAGATAACATACAAAGAACTACGGGGGCTTATTCTGAGTCAGGGTCTGTTAGCTAAAGGCCTACAAAACTTTGGGAAACAAATTCATTTCCTGCTTGGACCCTTATCATTTAATTGAGAGCATTCTTAGCAAAGCAGGTTTCACAGGATTTTATGTGTTCTTTCTCAGGCCTGATCACCTGGGGAACCTGCCCTTTCCAGCACAGAGCTGCACCGCCCTCTGTCATTGCTTCAGGTTTAAGTCAGGTAGGGGAAGTAAGGCAGCCAAGAGATTAGGAAATTTCTTGCAGACAGAATGAGGACTCAGGCTATGTCAAAGCTGAGGGTCCATCACTCCCTTTTGCTATGCCCCCCCCCCAAATCCTTCCCTGGGGCCTCCCGTGATCATGCCTGTCTTAGGCTGTTCCCCACTTAGGGAATCTTACCTGTCATTGGCTAACCGATCAAGTACTGGGGGCCAGTTATGGATGAAGTAAAAGGAGCAGAATCAGCACTCCTGCCAGGGAGATAAGCTTTGTCTCCCTAGCGGCTTATGGTCCGAAGGTCACTCACTCAGCCTTAGCCATGGCGGGGAGGGGGGGGGGGCATTTATAGCTCCTGAAACCAGGCAGGGCGGTTCCCAACAGGGAGGGTGTGGGATCTTCCCTAAAGTCACGTTACAACTATGAGTGGGAAAAAGATGGTTCTGGGATTCTTGAACACATTGCCTGGAAGTGTATCCCTCAGACCATACCTAGTAGGTAGAGTTTAGACACCAGAAGCCCCATTTTGTGTGTTCCCTCAAGGATGCAGGACTAGCAGAATGGCTCATATATCTGTGGGGTAGGAAGGGATTTTACCCTGTAATACAAATGCTGGCTTTTTAGAAACTCCAATTCTCCAGCCTGGTGGAGTTACATTGTCCTTTAATATTTAAATAAAAGCTGCTGGTACATCCATCTCACAAATAAAGCCCCAGTGGGAGTCCCCCAACCCTCCATACCCTTAGGGATTCTCTAGGTATTTAAGATGTTCCTGGTGACTTCAGGCTTCTACTGAGTTCCGGATCTCTTACCAATGTCTCTTCTTTTCTAACCACAACTGACTGCCTTTTCCCTTGAGCTTTCCAAATATACCACCCATACAAGGAGATTCAGTATAGTATAATTTAAGCGACCATTTGGGGGTGACTCCCAAGTGAGAAGGGCTGGATGGTCTACATTGCTGACAGCAAGATAAAAGAGAAGAGCAATTTTCAACATTCCCCATCGTAGTCCTGCTAGTCCAAATAATGACTTTGTGTGAATTAGGGAAAAGCTCAGTTCCTCAAGACCTTGGGTATCAATCATCTGCTGAGAACTTGTTTGAATAACTCTATGAACCACGAGGCTGATCTCTCTGCCTGGGAACGGCCTTGGCCTTGCACAAAGGGCACAACCGGCATCAGCAGCCCTTCCTGCCACCAGGGGCTTCTCCTATCTGTCACTGCCTCTCAGGGCTCAGTCCTCCCGCATCTCTGTGCCTGGTCCTCACTATCTTTGTCCAATCCATTTCTTCCTTTAATCTCCGCCAGGTTCCTTCTATTCTAGGTCCCTTTACTCTCTTCCTTCTGAGGTTCCTTGGAGAAATTTGTAATTCTTCCTTTATTTTGACCAGCACCACATAAATTCTTACTTTATTTTAGTATTGGATTCTTTCTTTCTCTTTCTTTCTTTCTTTCTTTCTTTCTTTCTTTCTTTCTTTCTTCCTTCCTTCCTTCCTTCCTTCCTTCCTTCCTTCCTTTCTTTCTTTCTTTCTTTCTTTCTTTCTTTCTTTCTTTCTTTCTTTCTTTCTTTCTTTCTTTCTTTCTTCTTCTCTCTCCTACGCATCTCAGCCCTGGCCTAAGGATTACCCTTCTTACCTGAAATGGCCTTGTGATGTTTTTGCTATGAATTCCCTGACGATTTCTGCTTCCAGCTTCTACATTAACTTTTTTCCCCCTCCTTGCCACATTATTATTATTTTTAAAAAAGACTTGGTTAGTTTTTCTGGTGCAATTCCCATTGCACCTTCTATCTCCACTTTAAAAAAATCTTCATATTATGAACTTGAAATATAGTGGATGCACATTAAATATTTGCCAATGGAATATTTATGATGTAACATATAAAGCTATGCAGGGTTTTTTTTGTTTTTGTTTTAGGATATACTAGATTGTGACCTAATTTCAGAATTCCTGGTGTGTGTTTAGCAAAGTGCCCAGCTCATAGTGGGTGCTCAAAAGATATTTGTTAAATGTGTATCGATCAACAAAATAACCCATTTTCTACGTAACCCAGTGGAATAATACAGGGAGGGCATTTTAATTCTCTAGGTTATCATGGCTGATTGATTCATTAACGGGATGAAATGATTCAGAATGAAGGCATCTCTATAGCATGTAGTTTTAAGAACATTGTTTTCATTTCTTCTCCCCAGAGCCCTGTGAATCAGATACTACTTGCCCCTAATCCTAACAACCCCACTTTACAGATGAGGAAACTAAAGCCCTGAGAGATTTAAGTAATTTGGTTGGGCTCACGCATCCGGTAAATGATGAAAAAAGAGCTTGAACAGAAATCGGCTGATGCCGAGTCTTCTACATTTTCTGCTACACGGCAGCTTTCCTTGTTCAGAAACAGAATGCCATAACTCCAAGGTTCTCTTTCCAAAGTAGATGTTTAAAAAAACACGTTCAAACTCTGCAAAAGCATGAATCACATCGCTCAGTGCCAGCGTGTCTTCAGTGTAGAATCCAGACCGTCAAGCAGGCGGCACAGCAATCTTTGAGAGAGACCTCATAAAAACACAAAGTGGAAATTGTCTCTAAGGACTTGTGCTAAGTAGACGGAATCTAGTAGGGAAAATAAAATCTTTTCCCAGAGCTTCATGGGAGTGGAAACTGAAAGATTGAGAGCTTGTGAGAAAGAACAGATACTTTAAAAAATGTTTGATTAGAAATAGAAGAATGGCAGAACAGTTTTATAAAAACAAATAAAAATGGTACAACACTTGGAAGATGTTTTAGAATCATATAATTTTAGGGCTGAAAGGGACCACAAAATGCATCTAAAACTCCCTTTCTAGACAAAAAGTATCAACATTTTCAGTTACAATCAGGATTAGCTACATAGTTTGTGGGGCCCAGTGCAAACTAAAAATGTGGGACCCCTATTTAAAAAATTATTAAGAATTTCAGGGTGGTGACCACAGATTGTGAAACTGAGTGTGAGGCCCTTCTAAGAGCACGGGCCTGTGTGGCTGCCCAGGTCATGCTCCTGTGAGGCCAGCCCTGGTCACAATCTTGTTTGTACCAATATTTCACATTTATATGGACTTTATAGTTTACACAGCCTTTGCACAGATCTAATTTGAGTTTCACCATAGCTTAGTGGAGCAGAATGAGGGTTGCCTTTATTTTAAAATAGTTCCCCTCAGGAGTGAATTTACCCATCATGACATAATCATGGACTGAAAATGTCTCTATGCCCTTCACACCATTTATGTTTAATATCCTGATGATAGCAGCATATATTAAATTAAGCAGGAAACAACTTGCTCATGGATGTTCATTCAACAAACTCTTTAGCACATACTATCACATGAGCACTTTGCTAGGCATTTCAGACATCACGTGAACTTCACCAAAACTCAGCAAAGAGCATATGAATTATTCTCAATGTACTCGTGAGCAGACTGAGAATTAGAGATGTCGTTCAAGGTCACAGATTAGTTAATGAAATAATCAGGATTAGAATACTCATTGCCAGACTGTTCTGTGATGCTCTTTAAAAAGTATAAAGGTCTCTAAAATGAGATATAAATGTGCATTTCAAATTGCCTGCCAAAGAGATGAAAGTCAAATCAGAGAGTAAGTTGCAGCTCTCCCTTTGCGACCCCTCTTCTCTCATTGTTCTGTGTCAGTTTCTAGAGTGGAAAGTACAGAAGTATAAAGATGAAATTTTCCTAAGTTTTAGGACATTGCCTTGTAAGTGAATTAAAAGTAAACGAATCCACCTGAACCCTGCCCTCCTGCCAGAATGCTGATTGCCTACTAAACACCCATGAGGTCTTTCACACTTGGAAGCTGCAAGTTGGGCAAAGCCAGATAGATGACTCTTTCCAGCTAATGGGCTGTAAACAAAAGTCACATGCAGGCTGAGGTAGTGAAAAGCTCCTTCATGACTCCTTTTTCCCAACTTGGGGTCCTCAGAAGTCATGTGATGAGATTCTGAAATCACAAGATGGAAGCAGATTGGCTCCCTGAATCACCACTTGGAGGAGAGTTCTAGCAGAGGCAGGGGACTTGCGGTAGACTTTATATTAGCAAAATAGTCATGCGAGAGTCACTGAGATGTGGGAACTGGTCACTGCAGCATGACCCAGCATCCCCTGACCAGTCTATAATATTCCTCTCATTCTGGGTTGGTTCCCCTTCTCTGTTTTGTTTTTAACCCTCAGTGGTTATAGTTAACATATATCAAGGTTTTCAAAATTCCTCCTTAAGCTGCTTTGCTTTCCTGGAAACTCTGACAGCTGACCAGGTTCTATTATTTTTAAAGGTTGTAGCCTTAAGCCAGATTTGATTTTAAGTTAAAAATAGGTGTGACCAAAAAGCTGAAGAACCTGGGTGCATAGGTGAATCAGAGGTTTCAATAAATTCTAGGTCTTCCTCAAATAAATGATTTGGGGGGAAAAGTGCTTAAACACTGAAATAATAAGCAGATGATTCTCTAACTTACTAACTTAGGTATTTGTTTTCAGGGAAATCTTAAAAAGAAACAATGTTCTAGCTTTTTATCTTTAGCTTTTAGTATAGGAAAAACTGAGAATCTTCAGGCATGACACCATAAATCTCACAGCTAAATAGACAGAACAGTTATTTTTGAAAACAAGATTATATGAGATGAAATCACCACGTAAGTAATGAGACTGATGTATAGAATTTATAGCAGGAGGCTATAATTAGATTCCTAAAAGAAGAGAGAAACTGGGGGCAAGTAAATAATTAGTGAGCTCCTTTCATGTCCCAGGGTACGTGCTGAAAATACTAAGATGAATAAGACACATCCCTGAGCTCTCAACCTAGT
Organism: Glossophaga mutica; assembly: GCA_039655065.1. Taxonomy (NCBI): domain Eukaryota; kingdom Metazoa; phylum Chordata; class Mammalia; order Chiroptera; family Phyllostomidae; genus Glossophaga; species Glossophaga mutica. Next base: position 12,850,108 of record CM077304.1, on the reverse strand, counting down.
GAAAGGAGAGTCTAGAGGGAGGAAATGTTATAAGAAAGGTATGCTGAATTTTAGAGTGGAGGGAAACATACTTGGTTTTGGATGCACCTCACCTAAACTGAGGGCATGAGGGTCAGGGTGAAAACAGATTCCAAGAAGTTAAATGAGTTGCCTAAAGTCACACAGTGTGATCCTCAGGGCTTCACTGGTCAACAAGTAAAAGAAACCAAATTCAAACTGGTTCAGGGACAGGGGAGGAACCTTCAGTGGCTCCTGTGATGGAAAGTTCAGGGGTTGATCTGGCTTTTTCCTGGATCCAGGTGATCCATCTGTGCCTTGTCTTTGACTCTGCTTTGTTCTGTGTTGTTTCATCTTCAGAAAGCCTCTCCTCCAAGGGGAAAAAAGATGACTCCCAGAAGCCACACGAACCAGTGGTCCTTCCAGCTTGCCTCCCATAGTGACCTTCAAAAGCATTCTGATTGGCTTTGCTTGGTTGCCTTGAACCAATCCCTGAGTCAAGTGGGATTGGATGCTCAGATCATACGACGGTGGTGGTACTTGACCAACATTTTAACCAGAAATACCTGAAGCAGGAAGGGACATTTCCACAATGGAATATAGGGGTGCCATCCCCCAAGGAAGGGGACAAACACAATCCATGTCCACCGCACAGATTTCAGAAAGTTGCAGAGTGGAGATGAAAGCCCAAGCTGAATTGCAAAGTCTGTGTCTTTCCACCACTCAAAGTGTCCCAGTCCTGATGAATGTGAACAGGAAGAAGATCGGATGACAGGGCAACTAAAAGGAAAGGCAGACCTCATGTTGGGAGGCCAAAACACCGAAGAAGAAATGAGAAGAGGAAGCAAGAGAAGTAGCATGGTGAGAGACTGTGGGAAAAGAGAAAGCAAGAACCGAAGGGAATGTACTGGGGGAAGGGGTATCCTGCAGCTTTCAGCCTTCTCCTCTGGAATCCCTGCCAGGAGCCACTGCTATTTTTCAGAAAGCTTTTTCCCTTCTCTCTTGTTAAGAAGCTGAGAGCCAAATGCCCCATTAATCTTTCAAAAAGGCCACTTTGGCTTCTCGTGGCAGAGCTGCGCACATTTGGCTTGGCTCCCTCACACTCTTCCCCCCCCCCCCAACAGCAATGGAACTTGGCAGACCCACCCAATACCCCTTAGAACCACAGGGACCCATGGCTGGTACCACAGTGGCTCATCTTTATTTACCTGGGGACAGGGTTGTCAGCCCTGTCTCTGAAGCATTCTCCTAGGATGTGCCTAGCTAGGCTCAGCTATACCATGTTCTTATTTCTCAGGCCTGTTTGCAGTGTGAGAGACTCAGAAGTCAAAAATAAACCCACAGCTCAATTTGCTACCACCCCATTAGGCAGCTGCTGAGCCTGGCACAAGGCAGGGTGTAGTCAGAGAATCCTTTCTCCCAGCAGAGCTGGTGGTTGGGGTGCTGCAGGCAAAAAATAGACGCATGCACTAAAGAGTAACATGACACAACAGCGGTGGAACCAACACCCTCCTTCCAAAAAACAATGTAGGAAAGGTCACAAAAGAGACTTTTATTTTACTGAGTATCTTCCAGGAGCCAAGTCTTCAATGGAACCAGGCCAAGTTCCATTGCATTGGGTGCTGAGGGTGCAGGGGTGAGCCACATGTGGACTGTTGGAGGGGAATTCTCCCTCCCTCTCCCATGTTTCCTCCATGGGAAAGTAGATCTGGTGTGAAATGGCTGACATCTTTGCACACCTTCTCCCACGTCACCCTTGGAGAGCTTGAGGGGCAGGGGGCCGGTCAACTTGGAAAGAATGCCTTGTGAATAACGCATTTGCAAAGATTGTAGCAGGGCATGCTTGGCTCAGCTCTACCTTTTTACTGCATTGCCGACTAAGTAGTCTACTGTTACGAGCCTAATGTTATTCCCCTGCTCCCAAATTCACGCATGCGTTAAGTCCTAACTTTCAGTACCTTGGAATGTGACTGTGGTTTGAGATAGGAACTTCCAATAGGGTAATTAAGGTTAAATGAAGTCTTTGGAGGTGGGCCTAAATCCAGCGTGACTGGTGTCCTTAGAAGAAGAGATCAGAACACAGACATACACAGAGGGAAGACTATGTAGAAATACAGGTAGGAGAAGACAGCCATCTACAAGTATGATGACACCTTGATCTTGGACTTCTGGACTCCATAATTGTGAGAAAATAAATTCTTGTTTTTTAGGCCATGCAGTCTGTGGTACTTGTTATGGCAACCTGAACAAATTAATCAGCCTACCGTACCTGAGCGAGAACCCATGTCCAAATAAAGCTGTGGGACTTAGCCGAGCAGGTATTTCCCACTACCATCACACCCTTCAGTCCCATGTTCTCTGGATGAAATTAATAATACCAGTAACAGCTTGGCCTCCATCTGCCTTCCATCTGTATTTTTCCCCCCATTTTGTTCAGATGTTGGGTGAAGTAGTGGAGATATCTTTTTTTGATTTTTCTTGAGAACGCTAGGCTAGACCATAGCAGCCAAGATAAGTCAACTTCTACTGTGGTAGCAAATAACCTCCAAATCTCACTGACTTAACCAAACAACTCATTATTCCTAGCTCACATTCTGTTATCAGCCTTTTTAGGTGGAACCTGGATTCTTAACACCCAACACAGCTCAGCAGGAGACTACTCATCCTAGTCACTCAGTCACCCAGAGACCCTATCCCATTATAAGGGTTCGTGGTCACCTCAGAGGAAGGAAACAAACATGGTGAGTTGCACACTGGCTCTCACGCACCCCTCTAGAAATGACTCGCATCACCTCCAATCACATTTCGTTGATTAAAGCAAGTCATTTGATCATGGTTAACCTCCAAAGGAGTAGCAAGGTGTAACCCTGTCATGTCCAGAGGGAGGTGATCTGGAAATATTTGTGAATGGCCCTAAAGACCATCACATGGACCATCTTCCCTGCCCCCAAGAAGGTTACAGTTTAGAACAGTAGAATAAGGAATTGAGCCCACATTGTCATTCTTGTGTGAGGAAATTGTCCTGCTATGTGTGTGCATGACCTGCTTGATGTTCTTCAGATGAGCTAATTACTCCCCTACAAAATGAGGCATTAGAGAGGAAAGCTATACTCATGGTTTTGCTCATTCAATTAACAATATTTGTTGAGCACCTATTAACAGTCCAGGCACATACTCTCTCCTGAATCCTTCAGGACTGAGGGAATCTCTGACCTCACACTTCTCAAATGCTGGTAGAATTCCCCCAATCATTCTGAGAAGAAAAATATTTCTATAGATATCCAGTCGAAAGCAGGGTAGAGTTATAGAAGAAGTGTCTTTTTTTGTTAATTTTTTTTATAGAAAAAACATATTATTTTGGAGGAGAAAAGATTTATTTTTACAGCAGGCTTGATGGGGGAGAAGAACTTGGGACAAAAGAAAGCAGTAGGCTTCCATCCTGATGATCCGGAAATGAGTACAATTGAGTGTTCATGAAATAATTATCATCAGAGCCGGTAGGAACCTCAGAGAACTGCAAGTTCAAGTCCCTTATTTTATAGACAAAGAACTGAAAAGACTAATGTTTTTTTTTTTAATCAGGACTTCAGAAGGGGAAAGAAGAAAGCAACCTCTCTTCCTCACTGCCCTGATCTCATTGTCCACTTTCTACCACTGGTGCCCAGCACTCTTATATTACACCTGCCTGCCCATGACATTGGATTTGGGTGGGTGGAGGCAGGAGGGAGTGAGGGGCAGCAGAGGAGTGAGGGAATAAGGGAAGGAGAAACTTAAAGAGCACTTGCAGAGCGGGTGGTTCCCCTGTAGGTGTGCTGGAAGGGAATGCAAGCCACCGAGAGGAAGACCTGCTGTGTAGCAGACCTCTGCGCTGAGAGGACAAATCAGACAATCGGGAAAGCGCTTGGTGATCTCGGCTGAGGAAGAGGTCTGACGTGACTACCAAGCAGCATTGCTATAACTGATCGTATTTATAGTGTAGTTTCTAAAACTAGCAGCCTGAGGGGTCAGCAGAACCATTTGAGAATGAAGGCAGGAAATTGACTTGCAAGCATCATCAAAACCCTGTTGGTTTCCTCTTCCTCCTTCTGACTGACAACACGTGTTTAAAAAGGATGAGAAAGCACTTAGTTTGCCATAGTGGTTAGGTTCTCCAGATGTTAGATCACCTGCTTCAAGATTTCAGCTGAGACTTGCAAATGTGTTTCATCCTAGTTCTTAAGCCCGTTTCAAGCTTGGCCCCCAAAGCAAAATTGAAGTTTATGCAAGTAACCCCCCTGGTAGACCTCGTGGACTAGAAGACAGATGCTGTAGGCCTCAGCTCTCTCATGGTTGGAACTACTCCTACTTTGGGGCTGCCCCATGAGCGTCAGAAATGTTTGGGAAGGTCTGAGGGAGCACAGATTCCCTAGGAGTAGTGTTTTGTTTCCCTGCAGTATCTTATGGGTGTGTTGGTAGATCATGGGGAAGGCTTGTAGGATGGTTACCAATGGCACCAGGAAGCGGGGAGTCCATTCATCAGTAAGTGCCGTCTGGTGTGAGAACACCCCTTGGCTCACTCACCTCTGCATAGACAAGCCTGTGGCTGAGTGGACGGGTGAAGTGGGGACACCACTGCTCCCCCGCCGGCCACACTCTGCAAGCAGGCGCACACGTGTGCAGCTTAGGAAGGAAGTCAAGTGGATGTGTGTGTGTTCCCCAGGGTGATACAGCTGTAATCAGCAAGTACGTCAAGAGAGGTGTGGGGGGGGGGGGCGGAGAGACAGATCATTTTGTATGAGGACGTTTTGTTCTAAGTTTGGCCTACCTTTGTTCTTACGCCAAAATGGAATTGTCCAGGCCCCCAAAGCACCAGCTGGTGGAGATTCCTTCATTTCCTTTGGTCTAGGAAGCAAAGGATGGGCGATGAATACCCAGAATCTATTACAAACTTGCTGACAGCCAGAAGCGAGTTAGCCAATCCTTGTTCCTTATCTCTAGGCTTCAATAATTAGCAATAAAAGAGAAAACCTGTCTTTATGAGGTGAAAGTGGATTTTTCTTCAGTTGGAGGAGCTAGTTCCCAAAGGCTTAGTTGGGGGTCCCACTGGTTTTCCAAGTTAGGAAGCAGTAGATTACTGTGCTTCCGACACACAGAACTTGAATTCTGCCTCTGCCATTTAATAGCCACATGGCCTCAGGTAGGTTACTTTAGCCTTTTTCCTCCCTTCAGAAATGAGAATAAGGGCCCCTGCTTACTTCACAGAGCTGCTGTGGGATAACATAAAGTAATGTTCATGTAACACTCTGCCCTGCGTCCCTTTGGCCTTGCTCCCAGGAGAGACTGCACCATGACACAGGTTCCCCTGATTGGGTGGGGACGTGAGCCCTGGGCTAGGGTCCAGGAGCCAGGATGGCTGCAGGGCTTAAGTGGGACTGGCCAGGGAGCTGCAGGGAAGGGAGAGCTGAAGCACATGTCCAAGGCCCCGGTCCAAGCAAAAGGTCAAGCTCAAAGGACCAGGAGGGAGATAGGACACAGTTATGAAACAATATGTTCGAAAATGAATAAATCAAGTCTGAGCAGATAGACTCCCAGTGGTTGGTAGGAGGTAAGGCCTGGCGACTAGTCCCTGAGGCCTAGAAATGCAGCAGAAAGGCTTTTTATAGAGCAACTGCCGACTGGATTCCGGTGAGGAGGGCGTGGCGGGGGGCATTGGGTCAGATTGCATAGCGGCACAGGTTTTGTTGTTAGTGCTTCTTCCCCTGTCCAGCCATAGGAATATGGCAAAATAGTTCAGAAAATCTGGCCGTTGGTAAAGGCAAGGTTCTTCTCATCTTATCGCAGAAGTCCAAAGCTTCTATCAAGAGCCAACTTAAGAAAACCTTATGAGAGGCCTTATCAACTCATCTCACCAGACTCTGGCCGTACTCACCTACAGTGGTGGTGTGTCTGCCTTACTTGTCAGGACTTCTGCTAAGGACAGACCATCAATATTCACCTGGAGGATTACACAGTGCCCAGCCAACCAATCAGCAGCTCAGAATTACTGCTTAGAGAGAGGGAGAAGAGCTTAGTAGGCATGCATTCACAGCGCTTAGAACCAGGAGAGGTGATACTCGTCTTATTAGTGTTTTTTTTTCCTTACTCATTTACCTTACTCAGATACTTTGGTAATTTCCAGGGTGTGTAGTTTTTGATCCTCTAAAAGGGCACTAACTCCAAGAACACCCACTAGAGTACAATGCCAAGTTCAAAGTGGACGCTTGAATTTAGTCTAGTGACCTCCTTATTCCTCAGGCAGCTGAGAGTATATTCAATTATTTTTGATGCTGGTGGTGATAGTTCATTTAGTAAAGCAGGAGTAAATCTTCTCTGACCCATCTTTTGTGATTGGACAGTCCCAAAATCACATTCCTCTCTTTGTTGACCTAAATGAAGAAGTCCCCAGTTAAGGGGGCCATGGGTACAGGTTGACAGATGACACCATTCCTTTTCCAGCCCCTTAGCTCACCAGCCTGTTTCAGCAGGAGACCTACTCTCCCCCTTCTCTACCCAGCTCTGGGTGGCCAATACCAATGGACTTCCCTGCCGCTTGGCTTCCTGTTGAGTTGGACAGTGGGAGGCACCAGCAGGAGATGGGAGAGAGGAGAAAGAGGTCCAGGTGTTGTGCTCCAGCATCTTCCCATCAAGGCACCTTGGGCTAGCCATGTCCCTCTAAAGGTTTCTTTCTCCTCCCTACCTTTTTAGTTTCCAGGTTTAAGGAGCCACATTCCGTTCTTGCCTGGGCACAATGGCAGAGCCTTACTGGTACCAGTTCCTGGGGAAATTCCTATGATGTGTGGTCTCCCCTTCCTTCATTTATTAAAAGTCCCTTTATTTGAACCTTCCTGGTTCTAATACCAACATCATCCCCTAACATTGGGGACCTTTAGAAAAAGTAGAAAAAAAAGGAATCTGCTGAAAAATAGTGTGAGTCTCTAAAGAGAGCAGAGCTCCTACCTAATCCTTATCACCTGGTTCTCTTGCTCCTCCAGTGGCTCACTGATGTCACCTACCTATGGGCTTCGGCTCAGCCAGTCCCTGTCTGGGCTTTGGACATGGACCTGGTCACACCCAGCAGAGGTGCTATCCCCTAGGCTCTGTGCTGAGGTGTAAGAGCACTGGGCTTATATGGGACAAATGAAAGAAGTGCAACCAGGCACTGTGTTGATCAGGGAAACAAAAATCAAAACTAGAGAGTGGCACCAGACATGGAGTCTGCAAAATGAGGCGAGGCATCAACAGAGAGGTGAGCCAGCAGGGCAGGGGAAGGGAGAACAGAATTCAAAGCAACTTGAGGCAAGTTGATGAGAGCAGAGGCCATGAAATGTGTACAGGTGTCCAAGGCCCATGTCTGCCTGATGGAGATGCAAACAGAGGAGGGGGCAGTTCATAAACCAGTTCCTTCTGTGAGGGGCTGCAGTGATAGCCCGCATCTCATCCCTCATGGGGCTTGGAATTGGGTCAGGCTCCCAGTCTCAGGACTTGGAGGTGCATGACCATGACCATTCAGCTCCCATGGAGACCCTGTGATTCTCCTGGCTGTTGAGTAGACCAAGAACGTCTCTGCTGGGGGGAAGTCCTAATGTCTAAATCTCAGCTCTCCCAGTCCCAACGTGAGAGCAGGCCATAGGATTGTCTTCTATCGAAAGACTCTCATTAATTCTGGGCTTTTGTGCTACTTTGTTTCCAGCTACCTCAGCCAGCCTTAGCAAGGCCCTGCCCTACTGCCTAGCTCCCTCCCTCCCTGGGGACTGGCGTCTGCTTTGATGACCTACTTCTGACTCCTGACTAAAGAAAAGTAATTTACCTTCCTCACCCTTCTGCTGGGCAATATCCACAGCGACAGCCACAGGATTTGGGTAAGACCACTATATAATAATGTGCAAGTCCTGAGTGTCCCTTAGAGGTTGGCTTTTTGGGATAGGGTTAGTATCACCACTCCACACTGGTTTATGGAGTGGATTTCCCCCAGTGTCCTTCATCCCTGTATGGATGAAAATTTGGATGCCTTGGTAAAAGCAGTCTAGGTGAAAGTAATTTATAGCCTCTTTCCGTCTACTTCTTCTTCAAGGCTCATCAAGCCTCCTGAGAGCAATGAGATGTTTTTTTAAGTATTTCAGGGAGAGTGACGTAAGTAATGAGAGCAATGAGATGTTTTTTTAAGTATTTCAGGGAGAGTGACGTAAGTAACGTGCTAGCTCCTGGGGTTCTGTCTCTGTAAGATCTCACTATCTCAGGGGTGGGGTACAGGTAGCGTATCCACTTAGATTAAATCTGAAGTACTGTCCACATTCTAACACCTAGAGAGTTTGTCCACAGCTACTCTCTTGCCTTAAAATGTGCAGAAATCGTAGAATATCTACTATTCTACTTATTTGACAAGTTCTTTTACAGGATCCAGGTCCAAAGTGTCCTGCAGGAATCTCTGAAGAGAGAAAATTGTCCGAGGTTGAAGCTATATAAAGTAGGTCCTCACTTAACATTATCAACAGGTTCTATATCTCTAAGTGAAATAAAGTATAATGAAACCAATTTTACGATAAGTTAATTAGTATAAGTAATTGTTAAGTTTCTTCCTATGGCATCTCATCAACATTATAATGAAATGACGGTGAACGAAATGACATTATTCGAAGACCCGCGCTACATATCCGCCTCCGTCCTGTGTACGGAAGACCACAGCAGGCCTTGAGGTTCCCTTCCGGTGGCGACCCGCCCTCTAGGCATGTTCTTATGGCTCATAAATCCACCCAGTCTATTGTGGCAGAGTTCGAGGACAGCTAATGGGATAGCTCCGGTGGGACACTTGCCTTTCTCTCCGCTCACTCCATGACATGGAAATGGACCACCTGGCAACCTCCACCATTCCGAACATGGACCCAAACCAGGGACTGCCAGCAAAGAGAGACAACAGCAGACAGCATGCAGGCACTTCGTCTGTATTCCGTGTCCCCGGTGGGCGTTTCCCCCTGCAGAGATAGGTAACCACTCTTCTTTATGTCATCTAGAGGCACACCTGCCATGTTGTCCAAAACGCGGTAGCAGAAAACGGAAGGTTTTCTGGGTGATGACAGTGGAGTCCAAACCTGTCTTTCGGTGGTGCCCACTTGGCAAATGTCGTTGGGCCACTTACTGCAGCCATCCCGAAAAAGCTTTCTCCTTTCTACAGAAAAGCTTTTGCTTTTTAAAAATAACGCCTTAAGCCCCTTCTGTTTATAGACATCATAATTGCTTTGGCAATATCGGAAAGCAGCAGTCACGTGGGCTTCAGAGTAAGACGGGCCGGAGTTGAATCCCAGTTCCGCTTCCCTGCGGCTGGAGTCTCTGAAGCCCACTAACCTTCCCTTTAATCGCCTTTAAAACTGGGACAGCAGTCAGAAAGGCACAGCCTGTTGACAGGCGGTAACCCAGGTAATCTGGCCCTGGGGAAGGTTCCGTGATCGTTTGTTGAGTTTGAGCAGAGCGAACCACACCTTCCTGCCAGCGCACCTGAACTCCAAGTTTTGAGTTACCAGCAAGCCTGACCAAACTGACAGAAAACGCTTTTTGGTTACTTATTTCTCCAACTACCTTTTTTTCCCCCTCTCTTTAAAAAAATATAACACATCTGGGATCTATTATACGCTGGTATATCTTTTAGTGTATGTTTCTGCTAATGCTTTAGTAAACAGAAACCGCATGAATGTTGACTGCTCAAATACAGTAGCTGCTAGTCGGCCTTGAGTGAGGCTCAACATAAAGCTACACGTTGTAGGATTTTTAAAAAAGTGGGTCCATCAAAGTGGGAACTCTAGCCCCCGCTGTATCTGAATCAGATTTTATAGTTACAATAATGCTTTTAACTAGTTCCTACTGCCTAGAATGAGGAAAGTTTTAAAAGTGCCTAATGTTCTTACTCCTATCAAAGGCAAGTATATCAGGAACACTTCTGGCTATTAATCTCAGTACACTTACCTAAAGGTGGATTAAACAAATAGAGGGGTGTTTTGTTATTGTTTTCATATTTTCTCACACAGAGACCTTGGTTCAGGGCCAGGATCTCTGTGTTTTAGAAATGAGGACTGAACTATATGGAGCACAGAACAAGTAAACACAACAAATGATGCTTTGAGAGAAATAGAAGGTGAAAGGAGCAATGTTTTTTATAATAAAAAAATACATGAGGAAAGAGCAAAAAAGTATTCAAGAGAACAGGACAAATATTAAAGATAGATAAAAAGATCCAATGTATGAATAACCAAAGCCCCCTGAAAAAAAAACCAAATCCTTGAGAATAGAACAAATTCTTTAAAAAATATGTAATTCAAGAAACCTTTCCTGAAATTAAGTAACTTTTGAAACTATATTGAAAGAGCATATTGTATGTCTCAGGATATTAACAGAGACTGGACAATAACAAGAAATATTACTAGATTTAAAATTTAGAAAAAAAATCCCTTGGCATCCAGGCAAAAACAGCTAGTAACTTTTATCAAGAAAAGGTAAAATTATATTACCTCCAGACTTTGGGGTCACACTTTGAAGCAGAATAAAATTAAATAACGTATGTAAAATGATACGTTTCAATGCAACTATACTCAGAATTACATTAAATGTAAATGGTCTATATTTTTTTAAGTTTGGCTTTCTCCGAGTTCCTGCAAAGCCCCCCTCCCTCCATGATGCATTCGGGCTGTGTCCCGTGGTGGCGGAGGGTCACGGATGAGCACGAGCTTCCTGTCTATCACCAGTGTTCACAGACCTCTGCTTTGTACTAATGCAGGGTCCTGACACAATGCGTGAGTGAGCTTTACCGTCCCTTCTCCAGGAGCAGAAGGGTCTCCCTAATTTCAGGCAGCTGTGAGGTTTTGTTTCCCACCCCTCCCCTGGTTGCGGCCAAAGTGGGGGCAACCTTTGCCCCGAAGTGGGGGAGAGTGGCTCATGGAGTGTTTCCTGCTTGTCTCGCAGTGGCAGCCGATTGCCCCTGGGCACAAACGCAGGCGTTTTTGGAATGAAAGGAAAAAGGAGCTACATATACGATACAGGAGGAATTAAGTAAAAATCCTACAACCTTGAATTTGTATTGAAAACACTATTATGAATTTACAGGATATTTCATATTTCCAGATACCTTTATTTCCTCATTCTAGCCACCAAAAATGTCTAAAAACATGACTGATCTCGTTGCAGTGAGCATTTTAGTGACCAGATTATGATCTTCAAATACCACTTCCTAACATAAGAAACCAGGGTTCCTTGGAGATGTAGCCGATTCCAAATTTGAGGTGGGAGCCATGCAAGACAGGGCCAGAACATCTTGTCCTTCCAAAGAGGAAAGATGCTGTCAAAGCCTAAAAGGGCCATGTCAGAAGGCCTTGGCTGCCAGTTTTAAGACATTTCCACTGGCCAAAAATGGAACAACTTGAGTTTGAATAAAGATAAGAAATCTATTAAATATGTTTAAATTCATGAGTCTGTAATGACATGTCTTTTTAAACAAAATTAAAATAGTCACTTTTACAGGGCCATAATGAACAAATTCATTACCTTGAAATCAGGTAAATAAAGGGAAGGGATCAAAAATTGGTCCTTTCATATATAAACTACGCAACTGGGTAACCAAATAATAGACGAGAGAAGCATCTCTTTATAAATCATTCCAGCTAAAAGGTGAAATGTGATCTGGAATTAGAATGTTACCATTTTTCAACTCCAGTGAATTCATGAATCTAGGTTATGACCCTCAGAGGTTGTTGATGTTACAAAAAGAGAGACAACCAGACATACACTATCTAATGGAATAACATGCCACTTCCGACGGTCTTGCCAAAATGACTGAGTTCAAGTTTTATCGGTCTCTGGATCCAGCTTCTGATTTGCAGATTATACAGAGGACAGAGCAACACGTTAAAAAACACCCTGAGTGCACAATCAGCAAACTCCAGACAAGTGGAAATTCCACAGGTCAAACCTCCAAGGACTTTAACAGATAAATGATAAGGCAAAGCAAGGGATGGAGGGCAAACAAGCAGATTAAAGGAAAATGCAAAACATCGAAATGTTGAGCGAGTGAGAATAAACGGTAGGGCTAAGAATGAGCACTTGGGTAACAAAATCATTAAAAGAGTAGGAAGTCATTACTCCAAAAGTCAAGATAGTGGTTATTTTTGGAGAGAGGAAGGGGACTCTGGTAAAGAGCTTCGGGAAAACCTGGAAAATTTCTATTTCTTGATCTGAGTGTTAGCCTTATAATTCACTAAGCTATATGCTTGGTTTTTAATAATTTTCTGTATCTGCGTTTTATTTTACAGTTTAATTTTTTTTAAAAACCTGTTTAACAGTGAATTGCGTACGTCTATGTGTGAAAATAAAATACACTCTTTTTTTTTAAAGAATAAATAGGCAGGAAGTAAGACTATATTTCAGATCAAGTTATATTTCCCTAAGTGCCTTTATTAAAACCCATTTTGCAAAATCCTTTCCTTCCTTAAAAAAAGCCTTTCAGAAGATTCTATGCACCTTTTTTCTAGACTTGCCAAGTTAAATAGCTGCAAAGTATTTCCTTTTCGAAGTCCAAGGAACATGCAATCCGCCATATAGTAAAAAAAAAAAGAGTATTAAGGTTTCCAATACCCCACTCCTTTCTTCCACTGTAGATAGAAAAATACATAAGTGTAACTGTGCACACACATTTATGAGAGCTACGTGACTGCGGCAATGTAAGTGTAGAAGTGGCATTCAAAAGGGAAAACTTCATGAAAAAAATAAATATCTCAAGTAAAAGTTAGAGGGTGAAATGATTCCGTCAAAGTGTAAATACATTAAAGAATTGTATGTGCCATCTGAGCTGTAGTTTCAGAGCCAAAATGTGAGCCCAATATGGGGATTTTAGCAACAAATGAACTTGCTGACTCGCTGACTTCTGAAAGGGGCTTCCTCGGTCTTTTGAAGTTCCATTTTGCTTTGTCTTCTGATGTTTGACATAATCAGCCCATTGATGCCTTGTGCTGCCTTGAGAACGTGAGCATTCGCTCACAATTCCACGTCAGGGCCCCAGACAAGGAGGGTTCAGATCCCTTTGACACCAGGGCGGCTGGTCAGGAAGTTCCCAAACGTGCAGCGGTCTGAACTTTGAGCTGAACCGTTGCCCAGTGGGGCGCCTGTCCTTTCAATCCCCATAAGCGCGGGTCTTCAAAGGCTGGGGGCATCTGTGCCCAGTGACCTGTACCACTGGTCTGACACATCTTTTTCCCGGGGGGCGGGGATGGGGGGCTGGATTGACATGCTTGATACACCTTCATTTCTCAAATTTGAGCCAGAACATGTGTGAGACTCACCAAGATTGACAAGTTCACCCCCAAGTTGCATTGGTCGCTGAGAAAGTATCTATCTGATCTACTTTAAGAGGCTTGATTCCCGTGGTTTCTTTGGATTAATACTGATTATGATAATAATACTGGCGCACACTCAGATGCATGTGAACATTGTCCTTGTTTAATCATTACAACAACCACATAGGTAAATATTGTTATCTTCATTTTACAGGTGAGGACACTGAGTGAATTCAGTCAAGATCACAAATATAATTAGTGGCAGAGCTGGGATTTGAACTCAGGCAGTTCTGGCTCCCAAGTCCATTCCCTTAACTACTCTCTTTTGTCGAGAAATCACTGAGTCCCATGCTCTTGATCACCAGGTAGTGGCTGAGTTGCTACAGCACTTAGCACAATGTCTGATATAATTGGTGTCCAGTAAGTTTAATTGCATAAAAAAATACATATTTCAGGCCTTAAGGCAACATAAATCACCCGGGAGATATATTTAAACACTGTTTGTTCTTCCAGTTCTGAAATCTGTCACAAATGAAGCCAAATTAGCAGGACACTGGGGCCCTGAGTTGCACCCTACAAGGGCCTGGGCTGTGCTCTGCTGGCACCAGCTTATACTGAAGAGGCTACAGCTCATGACATTCGCCATCACATCCCCTGCTGGGCTGCTGTGACAAGCTTGTTCACAACATCGGAGTGGGGTCCTGTCTGGTTTCCCTATTACAAATCATTGGACTTGAGAGACACTGTTCAGTTTTCACCTCATAAACTCGGTGAATCGCATCATTGTCTTTTTTCCCCTTTCTGTTTTGGACACTAAAAAATTGAAGCTGAGTTCGTCGTAGCAATGGAAAGGTCTTTTTGTAATGCGCTTTTTCAAAGTCAACCTTGACTCCCTTTCCTTTCCTTCCCCCAACGTTTCTCCCTTCCTCTCCCCGAGAAAGTGGCGCTGAGCAGGCCTACGTGGAGTGAGGGAAAGGTCCACTGGGAGATCTAGGACCAGACGAGCGCAGGCCGAAGAGGAGAAGGTCCAAAGGCCCTGCAGGAAGAGCATGCCTGCAAAGGCAACGGGAGGGAAAGCACACCGAGCAGAGCAAACCGCGTGAGCAAAGGCCCAGGGGCGGGACAGTTCTTGGCACGCTCAGCAATCCCCCAGCCAGCTCCTGCAGCGCAGTTCAGAGGGTCAAAAGAACAGTGATGGAGAGGAGCTTACCTATTAGCGGTGATAGGCAGGGCCCAAAGACTTTGCGGACTTTGGTCATTCATGCTATGGACCTTCTGTTTTATTCTACATGAGATGGGAACTGGTAAAGGTTTTTGGAACTGTGCTGAATGGTGGCTGGGTGGGGGTGGGAGGGACAATGGAAACAGAAGTGCGCAGGGCCAAGGCACTTTTTGGAAGTAAGATGGGCAGGACACAATGGTTGATTAGATGTGGAAAGCGAGGTGGGGGGGACAGAAATGACTTCCAGGCGTCTATGAACAGTTGGTTAGGTAGAGATGTTCTTTATCAAGAAGGGGGACTGTCAAGGGGGAAGAGGTTTGGGAGAGGACAGAGACCTTAGCCAGGTTTGTAAATCACGACAATAGAGTATTATTGTTTATATTTGATGACAAGCAGACGTACTCAGGAAAGTTACTTCACTGGCTCAAGTTCACGTATCTAGTAAGCAAAGGGACCCAGTTTCAGACCCAAGTTGATCTGAGTGATACACGAAACTGTGTCGTTTCCTCCACAACTCTCACACAGCCTCTTAAGAGGGAAGAAATGATCCGAGCATTCCGTACCGAATAACAGGAACAGTGACACAGGGAGGCCAGCCAGAGATGGGACCGGGGCAGCCCTGCGTGGGCCACACCAGGATCCAGTGCAAACACCAGGATTGTACGGCTCTTCCCTCCAAGGCCAGGAGACTGGGAGTCTACTGCCAGTCACTCGATTCTGGCCAGAACGACCCCCCCCCCCAGACCATCAGCATCAGCATCACTCAGTAACTTGCTCAAGTGCAAATTCTCAGGCACCAGCCCAGACTGAGTAACCAGAACATCCCGGGTTGGTGCCCAGCCGTTTGCATGTTCACAAACCTTTGAGGAGATTCTGATGAACACACAAACTTGAGAGTCACCGAGTTAAATCATCTGATTTCAACTGATCTGAGTTTTTGCCTCTGAGCCACGCTTGCCTGAATGAGTGCCCTATAATCCTAATAACAGGCGGACTTTGGGCCAATGGGGAAGCGACTGCCGAAGCTGGATGGAAGCTCATTTTCTCCCTTCCAATATTCTTACATCCATCTGCATCCAAAAAGGAAATAGCCTGTTTTTTTAAGGGAATGTTGTTTTGTGGCAAGAGAAATGCTTTGCTAATTTTAGGAAAGGTGACTTCAGTTATAGACAGGAAGTCTTCAGGGAAGGGGAAATTCTGGCTTGAATTTTTTAAAGTTGCATTCCTTTGTTTACTTCTTTATCTTTAGAAGAGATAAAAATTAACAGAAAGAAAACACTGTTAGCGAACCTCTGCTGACTGAAATCCCTGGGTGAGAAGGGTAGCCAGGCAGAAGCTGTGTGTCGAGTCGCCTCACTGCAGTTGAATAAGCCTGGGAGACAGAGGTCCTCAAGATTTCCCTTCAAGTGGAGAATTTGGCTTTAGGAGGAGGCAGAGCATCTGGCTTTTTGGTAAGATGGATCCTCAGGAACATTCCTCAACCCCTCCGGGTAGCATCTGTGCTACTGGTCAGTCCCCTGGTGCTCATTGGTCCCCTCAGAGCATCATCCTGGAAGCCAAGTGCCACCATATTCACGACAATCCGCCTCTCGGGCTTTACAATTTACAAATGTTTCCAGCTTCCTTATCGTGTTTACTCAACAACAAGCAGGGCATTTTGTATTATTCCCACTGCACAGGTGAGAAGACTGAGACTCACACAGGAGGAAGGTAGGCCTCGCCGATGAATAAAAATCATGAGCCGTAGGAGTTTTAGATACTTCATTCCGTTGACTTCTTAAAGTGAGAAGTAGTTCTGTTCTCACTTCGAAGCAGAGGACACAGATGGCTTAGAAAGTAGAAGTGACTTCACCGAAGTCACAAGGTTAGGAAGTGGGGCCCCACCACTCAAATGCAAGGCTTCTGAAGCCCTGCCCTCCCCTGGGTCAGAGATGAAGTCTTTAAAGTAGCCCATCTAAGAACTTTAATGGACCTCGTATTGATCTCTAGAAGATTACACAATTCAAAACACGTGCTTAGCTAAAATTTGGTGTATCCCAACAGGCCTAGCCACGCCGCGGGCAAGTTCCTGCTTCAGGAAAGTCTGCTCTAATGAACACGGTGCTCAGAACTCACTCCCATGGGTGTGGGTGTTCAGGGAGGACCACAGAGGAGAAGCTTTGCCCAAGGATCAGAATCCCCTTCACAGCTTCTGTTCTGCCCTCGCCAAGATGAGAATTGTCAAACCCTATGTGGCTACACAAAAACCCCAAACCTGACACCCTGAAAAAGTGTAAAAGAGAGGCGTTCCCTGTCCTTTGGAGGCAGAGATGTGACCTGTGGTCACCTCCTCCATCGGAGTCACTAATGGTTTGAGATGAAAGGTGGCTGTCAGGCCTGGGGAGCGGGATACTGCCTGCTAGGGTGGCAAGAGTGAATCAGCCCACCTGTCCAGCAGGAAGGCCTATTCAAGACAGTCTGCCTCACGTGGATTTAAGCCACTGTCCCCTGTGGGTGTTTTAATTGCCTTGGCTTCCTGTCAGATTTGACCCATGTGAGTCATTGGAATATAAGGGAGAGCCTGACTATCACCTTCTGCTTAGGAATGTTTGATGGCATCCCATTGTCTTCGGGAGGAAGTCCAAAATGGAATGAAAGTTAGAAATTTCTATTTGTGCTAGTGCAAGAAATCTACCACTCAGCTGTCACAGATTCATTCAGTTTCCCCTTCATGCCTGATTTGCTTAAAACATCCACCTTCCAGACGATGTTGATGATGATGGTGATGATGGAGAAAAGGGGGAATCCATTAAATAAAATACTAGTTCCCTGGCAGCAATCTAAAAATACAAATGGCTTTTATTAGCCAGTCCTGGTTTGGGGTTGCAAGGGAAAATATACATATATATTTTAAGAAAATCGAGTCTGAGTCCTCATTTGATGCTATCTCCCAGCCTCTGGGATTGGCTCAGAAAAGGACCTGTATCCCATGTCAACCAATGAGACCTGAGGGAATATTTTCTTGAAGCTTCTGGTCAAGGAAGTTTTTGCTACTAAAAAAGATGCTCCCTCCTGCCTTGGGGGTTGTGTGTGGCCTGAGGCAGTCATCTTTGTCCTATGCAGAGGAGCACACCAGGCCACAGCAGAAGACCAAGTCCAGCGAGCCACCAAAAAATGACCTAAGACCCTGCCGGTTCTTGTGAGGTGACACTTCCCTTGCCTTGATGACAGGGGCCCCGTAGGCAGGAGCTGGGCATTCCTCCTCCATGTCTGTGCCGTCAGCCTGCCACAGGAAGGGGCTCAGCTCAGGGAGTGGAGAAGGAGCAGGTGGGTGGTTTGAGAACCTGGGGACCTGGGGTTTTCTCAGTGTTTTCAGCTGGATTGAAAGCTTACCCTCATGCAGGTAATATACATTCTAGGATGAAATTCAGGGACACACAGGTCAAATTTTTGAAGAAGGGGCTTGGGTAGCACATTGGGGAGGAAAGTGGCAGGAGCGAATGGGGACGGGTAAGTGCACAGATCTTGGCTCTAGGGCAGTGCCCCGGCCAGAATCCTGTGTGAGGCTGTCCAAGCCACGGACATAGCGTTCTCCTGTGGGTTTGTACATGCTGAGCCAGCTGGGACATTTGTAAGGAGTCAGGAAGAAGCGTCAGGCCTTTATTAGCTTAAGTGCTTTACCAGAGTCTAGATTATATCCAAACCTGGAAGTTTTCAACAACAAACTTACAGTGGCTTTCCAAAAGCTCAAGGCTTGCCTTTCCTTCAGTCAAAAAGAGGACCGTGCCAGTTAAAGCTAAGAACCAGAAAACAACTGTGCAGATTTTAAAACTTGTATCTGATGAGATGTTTTTCATGCCTTTCTGCTAGGCAGACGTGCAGCAGCGCTGTAGAGATAGGTCAAGTCCCACCCCCACGCTCTGGCTCTTTCTGAATCAGTGGCTGCCTTATCGGAAAGGAACTTCAAGGTCCAGTTGAAAACAATGCTGAGTTAGATTTACTTGAGAACTAATTTAACTTGGCCGAGACACTTGGCCTCCCTGGGCCCACAGTTTCTCATCTGTAAAGTGAGAGATAGAGCTAAACCAACACCAAGTTCCTCTGTATTGAGAAATATCATTGCATGAAATGACAATCCCACAGCATTTAGCATAAGAGAGCACAGGATCTGAGGACAGCCTAGGTATGACCTCCGTTAACTCGCTGTCCAGCTCGGAATCTCAGTTTTATTATCTATAGGATAGAAATAACCTCAGTTTCATGATCTATGTCATGGGGATTTTGGAAGGTTTCGAAGACGGGGCATAGGTAAAGAAACTGGCATAGAGTAATCATTTAATAGAAATTAATTCAACAAATATTTACTAAGCATATGCTATGTGCCAAGTACTGTGTCAGCCGCTGGAGACTGAGGAATGAGCAATGCACTTACCCTCACGGGGTAGGCAGACAACAACTTAGAATTCGCATTTATGAATGTTTAATTGCCATATGAGATAAGACCTGCAGAGGAAAGTAATAGGATGTTGTGACACAGGCACAATACAGGTTAAATCTTGTCCTCTTTTCATTCAGCAATGGCATCAAAGCCATCATTCACCAAATGTTTCCCTCATAGCCCTTTTCACAGCTCACCAGGGAGACTGCATCACTCCAAGCTAGATTTCCCACTAGGTTAACTTTCCACTATTAGAGGTCTTTGGGAGTGTAGCTGATTTCACTTGCAAAACATGCGTAAAATAATGCAGGACTATTCCTGGGAGTGAGAGGCAAACCTTTGGACCGATATTGCCAACCTCATGTTCTTTCTCTTAAGTCTACATTGCTGCCCATCTCTGCCGAGGTAGATTTGATTCATCAGCACATCCTGCCCCAGCTGTCATCTATAAAGGTGCTTAACTACAAAGAATGAGGGCTTTCTGCCCAGTCTGACACCCACCTGGCGCCAGGTAGCTGCGGGGGCCCCAGGAGACTAATTCAGCCAGTGTTGAACTTGTCCAAGAGCCAAGAAATGGGAGAAACCCCACTGTGTTAGCAATGGGAGTTTAGCTTTGTTAGGCAGATAATGTCTGGCATCAGAGAGAAACTTACCTGTGAAATCTGTGCCACTATTTTCTCATTCACAAATGGGAGCAACCACAGCCTGACCTGTGCGTTGTGCAGAGTTTTCATTCACAGGTGAGACGACGCCTTATGACTGCTTTCAAATTCGCCACTTTGTTTACACATCCATAACCACCGTCCTAGTTCAGGTCTTATCATCTCATGTCTAGATTATTGCAGTAGCCTGCTAATGAATCTCTCTTCTCTCAGTCTTGTTCCCAAACCCCTTCTAATCCAGTTATAATCATGCTTCCAAGTTTAAAATATAGAGGATAGCCTATTGCCTTCCGCTTCAAACTGATGACATCCCGTTCCCTTCAAGATGAAGTCCACAATCTTCGGCATGGTATTGGTGGCACGCGCTGTGAGTTGCCTGCCCACAAGCCATTCCTCCCCTCTTCCGTACCAGCAGCACTCAATTTAAGATCTGGTTCCAATGTGCCCAAACCAAGGGGATAAGCTATGATTGTCCTAAGCCAACGATAGTGGTCTCATTCCTCTTTGGACTCAGAGTTCTGGTTATTGATATAAGGGAAAGTCTACTGGGATTTTAGGGAAAGCCTATTTTCTTCTTGATGAGGGAGAAGTAAATGAAAGGATGGCCGATTTTCTGTGTGATACATACAGTTTGGGGCTGTGGCAGCCACCTTGTGACTGAGAGGAGAGAAGTAAGATAATAACTCATCCCACTGCCCTGGCTGGTGTGGCTCAATGGGTTGAGTGCTGGCTTGCGAACCAGAGGGTTGCTGGTTTGATTTCTCCATCAGGGCGCATGCCTAGGTTGTGGGCCAGCCCTCAGTAGGGGATGTATAAGAGACAAACACACATTGATGTCTCTCTCCCTCTCTTCCTCTCACCCTTCCCCTCTCTCCAGAAAATAAATAAATAAAATCTTTAAAAAGAAGATAAAACTATGACAGTGAAAAGACAACAAACTCATAGCTATCAAGAACCACACCTAAAACAAAAGCAAACTAAGCAAACAGCTAGAACAGGAACAGAATCACAGAAATGGAGATCATATGGAGGGTTAGCAACAGGGGCGTGGGAGGAGGAGAGAGGGGGAAAAGGTACAGAGAATGAGTAGCATAGATAATGGGAAAAAAATAGACAGGGGAGGGCAAGAATAGTGTGGGAAATGTAGAAGCTAGAAAACTTATGACCCATGGACATGAACTAAAGGGGGGAATGTGGGTGGGAGAGGGTGGGTAGGGTGGAGGGGAATGATGGGGGAGAAATGGGACAACTGTAATAGCATAATCAATAAAATATATTTAAAAAAAAATAACTCATCCCACTTTGCCTGGGACTTTCTCAATTTTAACATTAAAAGTCCCATATCCTGGGAAACCCCTTAGTCCCAAGATAACTGGGACAGTTTGTCACCCTTGGAAACATCACTGGCATTCTGAGCAAGAAAAAAAAAATGATGTGAACAACTCGATGACTATCATGGAGCAGCTGAACCAGTTCTGAGGTTGCCTTTCTCAGGTCTTCTTGTGCAAGTTCCGTAAAAGCCTTCATCACGTATTGTAACTTGAACCTGACTCTAGACTGCTTTTCTTCTAACAGTCTAGTGTGAAGAGTCCTGGCCAAAGGAGATGGGAATGCGGCTGGAAGTTTCCCTCTGACAAAGAGGGAAGTAAGAATTTGCTAGTGATTTTCACCCTGGGAGTGAAAATACCTAGAGAGGATACAGAAGCATCCTTGCATCTCCTCAGGCCCACCCTACAGAGCTGGGGACGGACCGTGTCCAGGGGCCCCCCAAGGGTAGAATTCAGCTGAGGGTGGCAGCTCTCAGGCACCAGAGATGGCAGACTGGGGGTGTGGGAGTCACAATCACCTCCCAAGAATATTTTATCTGGCTTATTCAGTCTTTATGAAATGTGTAACATAAAGCTAACTTCGAAACCTTGAAATTTTACACAAAAATAAAGAATTCCATTGTCTCTGAAAAGCTAAGGGGGGTCTGGAAACACCATCCTTTGGGAGAGTCACTGGGAGGCACCCTGGGTTCTGCACTGGGGCTGGGGAAGAGTGCCCCCCGCCCCCCCCCCCCGCCCCGCCCAAGGGAGGTGGCTATACCTTACTCTTTTTTTGGAGAAGTGAAAGTGTATTAAAATGATGAAAATTCAAATTCAATTTCTTATTTTGATCTGTAACAGTATCCCAAACTATAACCTCTTTTTAATGCGATTCTTTGGACACTCCACATGCGTGAAGCCACGCCAGGACCAAGCCAAGCTCTGGGTGTGGTGAGTCTGGCTCACATTCCTGCAGGGCTGTGAGCTACTGGTGTAGTGTAGCCGCCACCAGCTTTGGGAGGGCATCTATCCCCAGCTAACTGCGTCCTCCATGACTCCTGTCTTTAGCAAGCCTGCACCATTCATTTATTTGCCAACTTCCAGGTGATACGTCTCAGTTTTTGAACTCTGTTGTGGGGAAACATACTTGGACTTCCCATAAGAAGAAATGAATTATTAACTATCTGAATTTTATTTATTTGGAATAGCTTTAAAAATGAGATAGTGAGTTTCTCTATCACCAAAGGCATTCAAGATGAAGCGGAACCACCACCCATGAAAGGAAAACCAGCCTGGATTGAGAGCTGGTTTAGAAGATGCTCTTTAAGGCCCTCTGCTTTGCTGAAAGGCACAAGTCCTCGGACAGCTGGGAGCAAGCAGGACTTGTTCAAGGAGGACATGAAGCAAGAGGCCTGAGAAGTAAAAGGAAAAAAAAATAATTGGCACCTCATTTCAAGGCTGGGTCCAAAGCAGTCTGGCAACTTTATCCAAAGCAGGAAGAAAAATGTTAATGCACACTAGCCTTGAAAAATAATCAGCACCTATTCCAGGAAAAATAGTATCACTCATTTGCTCAGTGCCCTCTGGTTTGGGGTGCACTTTCATCTACATTGTCTTGGTCCATCTTCACTGTTCTAGGATAGGAGAGTAGCCATTAGTCCAGTTATATAGACGAAGAAACTGAGGTGCAGGGAAATTGTCTCTTACATTCAACAAGTTCGAGGTAATCAGGACCTATATGTGGGTCTCGTACTATTTGTCTTGTACTCGCCCAGCATCATCTCACAGCAGCTAACCCCAGGGACATAAAGCCAAAACAAAGCTCCAAGTGTCCCCTAAGGGCCCTATTGTGATGATCTCCTGTTGGGGAGATCCCACTGATAACCAGGTAAAGCGGGGGCAGGCTATGCTGTAGACCAACTGTCTTCCCATCGGCCTCACTTAGATCTTCTTTCCTCTACAAAAGCCCACTTCTTTTTCTGCTTCAGAAAGGACAGACAGGTGGTCACCACCTTCCCCAGAACAGCCCCTCATCGACCAGAAACCTGTTATTAAGCTGACTCTTCATCTTTTCCATCTCTAGACAAAATAATTGACTTAACCTTTCCCCCAAATGACAACCACCCTCTTGAGTATCAAACACCCTTTTCATATAAATGGAGAATTCCAGAGTGCCCACTTAACAAGCCCCTCTTATTTAAAAGCTCCTCTTTCCAAAAGCAGTGGGGCTTTTAGCAAGTGAGCTGTTCAAGTAGTCCATTAGTGTTCTGAAAGGATCAGCAAGAAATACGGTTAGACCTTTGACCCCAGGTCGGAGCAAGAGCTTTGATGAGAAGACAGTGGCCAGGCGCTGACGTCAGGTCAGACTGTTCCTCTCACTCCCTGACCCTCCCTGAGCATGGCCTCAGCTACTCCCTTAGAAAGAGTAGATTTGGGATCCCAGGGCTCTCTTGGGACCCCCTTCTGGCCTCATCCTACTTTACACCCCAACGCTCACTGCTGGGCGAGGGGGTTGCACTTGGTTCACTGTAACCCTTGGATCACAGACGCACTTCTTTTTCTGCACAAAAGGGACTTGCAAAGAGTGTAGATGATTGTGACCCACACTATTTTTCATCTGGTTTACTATAGTTACACCTTTCTGAGAGCTCATGTCCTTTGAGATAAGTGGGAATAAACATTCCTACAGGTTTGAATGGTTACTGTGAGACATCCCTAAAATGAAGTCTACAAAAAGCTTTTACAAATTTTGACATGCTCTGTGAATGTGCAGAAGGGTTAATACGGCCGCCATAGCCATTCTTAAAAAGATCGCCTAGCCAGCAGGTCCCTGTGGGACAAGGAAGACAATGTCTCAGTTAAACCTGGCTCAGACTCCACCCTGGGGACAGGAGTCGGCTGAGAGGCCCCGCCTGCCACTTCCGGCTTCGCTCCCTTTTGTTCCTGCACACCTGCCCTCTCAGACTCCGACATCAGGGTAAATAAGCCTCTCTGAGGAATCGCTTTTGTCACTGCACCTGCCTGTTTCAATGTACTTGCTATGATCAGGGCCTGTGGCTCTTGACGGCTATTCAGGGACTGCACACACAAAGGAAAGCCTCTCCCGGGGGCCCAGCTGTTTTTGTGTGGAGGTGCCCCAGGGGCTGCTTCGCCGTAAATGGGGCATTTCAGACCCCCCACCTCGTTCATCCCTCTCCGCCTTTTCTAATTTCTCCGAGTCTGACGGTCT
This sequence comes from Glossophaga mutica, assembly GCA_039655065.1. Classification (NCBI taxonomy): domain Eukaryota; kingdom Metazoa; phylum Chordata; class Mammalia; order Chiroptera; family Phyllostomidae; genus Glossophaga; species Glossophaga mutica. The sequence continues at coordinate 12,825,946 of CM077304.1, read as the reverse complement.
AAACCAGAACCTGCATTTTCCCCCTTTATGTACTTGGTCTGGAACTGGGCATCTTCCTTTGTGAAATATTTAAGGAAGAGCCTCCATCAATTTGTAGTCTATTATTCGTAATGCAAAAGACAATTGTTTTGTGAGAGAAATTTGTGTGATGATATTAATTAGCTTTAAAAAGGTGGGAATATCTATATCTACATAAAGTTGCAAAATTTCTAAGGAACTCCACCTTACATAACATATGTCTTAATAATAGGAATATGTATAAACATGCAGTAGACTTTTATCTCGATCAGTTTTACATCTCTTTTACTACTTTCATTTCCTTTCTTTTTTATTAAAGTATAGTTGACATGCAATATTATATGGGTTTCAGGTGTACAACAGAGTTATTCAACATTTATATACTTTAAGAATTGATCGCTGCAATAAATCTAGGAACCATCTGTCACCATGCAAGTTAAGAGTCTATTCACCATGTTCCCTAGACGATTTTTGTTGATTAGACAAAGCAGACACTAATAGACATCCTTTGTAAATACAGGTAAGAAGAGAGAGGTCTAGTCTTGCCACCCATAGACGGACTGCATCTTGAACCTGATTCTTTATGCTCCCTTCATGTGACTTTGGGGCCCCTCCAATAGGCACAGTAGATTCCTTTCCCCACATGACTTGCTTGGGTTTAAAGAAAGAGGGGGAAGTACGGGTGCACCCAGGTCTCAGGGGCCTTGTGTGTTTAAATTTGCCCTCTTGAGCACCTACCTTCGCCCGATGGAGAACGTGCCAGAGCTAGCTGGTGGGCCCCGGGGCATTGGGGGGGGGGTGTTGCTGGGAGACATGTGGAGCACAGGTGCCCCAGCTTGGCAGCCCCAGCCCAGCTCTGCTCCCCTGAGCCCTCCAGTGTCCCTGCAGACCCGTGAGACAGCCCAGCCAAGGCCACCTGTCCCCCTGATGACCTACAGATGCCTGAGCTTAGATAAGAAATGACTGTTGCTTTGTCCCACAGTAATTGCTAATTTAAACAACGCCAAGGACAAGTCCCTGGAGGAATCTAAAGAGTCACCTCTACCTAAAATAAGTTAGGTGTGAAAAAAGAAGAAATTTTAGGGAATACGTTAAAGTTTTTCCTTATTACCAAAAATTGATTCATTCCAGAATATGCGGAAAAGTATGAATAAGAAAAAGAGAAAAATCAAACATCCTTTAATCCTGAGAAAATTTACATCTGCTAACATTTTGGTGTGTATAGTCTTTTAAAAAACCAAAATGGTTTTGTTACTAAGTTTAAAAACCACTGCAATAAATCACAAAGAAAATTGTCAGTAGGTTTGAGTGAACAAAAACGTACCATACCTGTGTGTTTAAAAGAATACTAGAAAACAAAGAGCAAGAAAAGGGGAGAGGAACCCACATGACAAAAGTGTTACAAGTAAAAAATTCATTCCACTGATAGGAACATGGGGTCCTGAAACCTAGCTGGTCAAAGGACGCACAGAAAACATTGACAAAAAGAGACTTATAACTGGTAAACAACACATGGAGAAATGGAGAAATACCCAATTTTATAAGCAAATAATAACATGCAGATTTAAATGACACTGAAGTATTACTTTCCTCATGACATCAGAAAACAAAATTTAGATGATATTTAAGGTGGGAGGTGGCAGAGTACAAAAACTACTCACAAAAGTTACTGGTAAAATATTATCTATAGTGAATAGTGGATATATGGTAAAATAGTCAATATATGCAACCCTTGGGGAAATAAATATGGCTTCTTAGACTTAAAATATGCTTATATTTGTCCCCCTAGTTTCACTTGTGGGCATCTAACTTAAAGACATAATCCAAAAGTACAGTCCCAATTCTCTGTATAACGGGCCAACAGCGAGGTGATCTTTAAGTCAATTACAATACACACAAATGATAGAATGGTAGGTGGCTACAAAATAGGGAGCGTGAGACATTTAAGTAACTTAGTAGAAATGCTAACATTTAATATTAAGTGAAAAATCGCCACTCAGTTAACATAGAATGTAATTAAAATCCTGTGCAATAAAATTAATTAAAGAAATACACCGAAATGTTCACAGCAGTTTGTTTTGCTTTCAGTGATGCAACAACGAACCACTTTAAAATGTGTTCCCATCTTTTTGTGATCAGCTGAGTGCAGAGGTCACCTTGGTCCTCAGAGCACTTTCTGGGACATGCAGCTCCTGACACTGAGTTCAGAAAGAGTCAGGGCAAGTGCTGGCCCACCCCTGCCTAGACAGCTCTGGCTCCATGACACCTGTGGCATCTGCAATTAAATTATTTTACTAAAAAGATGGAGTCATAGGTAGATACACGGTGCCTCCTCGCACAACCAAAAGAAGAACAACAACAAATTTAAAAACGAAAAATAAACAGGACTTCCAGAAAATCAAATTGTATGGAAGTCCAACAACCGAGGAGTTAAAAAAGAAACATTCATCCAGACCAGTCAGAGGGGCGGAGACAGGCAGCTGGGGCGGAGAGGACTCGCAGCAAGGTGGCAGCTGGAAGACTGGTGGGCGAGTGAGGCGGTGACTGGCAGACCAGCAGTCCCACATTTGTGTGCAGATAAACCAGAAGGAGCAACTGGGGAGCCAGACAGACCACACAACCCAAAGTTCCAGGGCAGGGAAACAAAGCCTCAAACCTCTGACTGAAAAAAAACTGTGGTGGCAGGAGAAACTCCCAGTCTCACAGGAGAGTTTGTTGGAGAGACCCACAGGGTCCTACAATGTACGCAAACCCATCCACCCAGGCAGGAGTCAGCACCACAAGGGCCCAATATGCTTGTGGTCAGGGGTGGAAGTGACTGGAAGCCAGAAGAGAGCGGAGCAAGCAGCACTGTTCCCTCTGGACCCCTCCCCAACATACGACGTCACAACACAGCCACGTGGGTTGCCCAGCCCTGGCGCACATCTAAGGCTCTGCCCCTTACACATAACAGGCACACTGAGACAAAAAAAAAAAAAAAAAAAAATGGCCCAAATGAAAGAACACATCAGAGCTCCAGAAAAAAACACAACTAAGGACCTACATCCAAAATTGCTCTATCCAGCAAAGCTGTCATTTAGAATGGATGGACAGATAAAGCGCTTCTCAGATAAGGTCAAGTTCAAGGAGTTCATCATCAGCAAGCCCTTATTATATGAAATGTTAAAGGGACTTATCTAAGAAAAAGAAGATCAAAAATATGACAGTGAAAAGACAGCAAACTCACAGCTATTAAGAACCACACCTAAAACAAAAGCAAACTAAGCAAACAGCTAGAACAGGAACAGAACCACGGAAATGGACATCATATGGAGGGTTAGCAACAGGGGTGTGGGAGGAGGAGAAGGGGGAAAAGGTACAGAGAGTAAGTAGCATAGATGGTGGGTAGAAAATAGACAGGGAGAGGGCAAGAACAGTGTGGGAAATGTAGAAGCTAAAGAACTTATGACACATGGACATGAACTAAAGGGGGGAATGTGGGTTGGAGGGGGTGTGCAGGGTGGAGTGGAATGATGGGTGAGAAATAGGACAACCATAATAGCATAATCAATAAAATATATTTAAAAAATAAAATAAAATAAATTAAAAAAAAACACAACTAAGTGACAAAGAGATAGCTAACCTATCAGATGCAGAGTTCAAAACACAGGTAATCAGGATGCTCACAGAAATGGTTCAGTATGGTCACAAAATAGAGGGAAAAGTGAAATAAAGGAAAACATGTAGGGAACCAACAGTGACAGGAAGAACTCAAATCAACCGTTTGGAGCAAAAGGGAGTAATAAACATTCAACCAGAACAGAATGAAGAAATAAGAATTCAAAAAAATGAGGAGAGGCTTAGGAACCTCCAGGACAACCTGAAATGTTTTAACATTCAAATCATAGGGGTGCCAGAAGGAGAAGAGGAAGAACAAGAAATGGAAAACTTACTTGAAAACATAGTGAAGGAGAACTTCCCTAATCTGGCAAAGGAAATAGACTTTTAGGAAGTCCAGGAAGCTCAAAGAGTCCCAAAGAAGTTGGACCCAAGAAAGCTCACACCAAAGCACATCATAATTACATTACCCAAGATTAAAGAGGAGAGAATCTTCAAAGCAGCAACAGAAAAGGAGACAGTCACCTACAAAGGAGTTCCCACAAGACTGTCAGCTGATTTCTCAAAAGAGACCTTACAGGCAAGAAGGGGCTGGAAAGAAGTATTCAGTCATGAAAGGCAAGGACCTCCATGCAAGATTACTCTATCCAGCAAAGCTGTGATTTAGAATGGAAGGGCAGATAAAGTACGTCCCAGATAAGGTCAAGTTCAAGGAGTTCATCATCACTAAGCCCTTATTATGTGAAATGTTAAAGGGACTTATCTAAGAAAAAGAAGACCAAAAATGTGAACAGTAAAATGACAACAAATTTACAACTATCAACGACCAAACCTAAAAACAAAAACAAAAACAAAAACAAACTAAGCAAACAATAGAACAGGAAGAGATTCACAGAAATGGAGATCACATGGGGGGTTATCAGCAGAGACGGGGTGTGGAGAGAGAGGGAAAAGGTACAGGGAATAAGTAGCATAAATGCTAGGTACAAAATAGACAGGGGGAGGTTGAGATAGTATAGGAAATATAGAAGTCAAAGAACTTATAAGTATGAGCCATGGACATGAACTAAGGGGTAGGGGGATATAGGTAGGAGGGGGTACAGGGCGGAGGGGAATAAAGCGAGGAAAATTGGACAACTGCAATAGCATAATCAATAAAATATATTTAAAAATTATTTTACTAACAAATGAACTTCACATTGACCCTGGATTTGATTCTTCGCTGCTTTCTCCCTGCAGCGGTGAGGGCTCTCTGAAAGCAGAGCCTAAGAGGAGGATTCTGTGAAAACAGTGTATTGAGGGGGTGCTCTCGAGGAGAGGGATGAGGCGGCAGGAGAGAGCGGGGGAAGGAAGCGAAGGAAGGATTCAGTTCTGGCTGGAGCTGGGCTTCAGCTTGATCCTGGGCGCTCTGGAGCCTGACCCAAGCTCTTCATCTCTGTGCCCCCGCGCCACCAGGCTCTGGCTCTCTTCCCCTCGCTCCCCTCTCAGGGTCAGTGTCTCCTGCTTGGTGAGGTCCATTCTCTGGAGGAGGCAGTCCTGGCTCGTCTTCAGCCCTCTCAACAGTGGAGTTCAAGGGGTCTGGGAGAGTGTGACACCAGCTTCAAGGCCATAGCGCCTCTCCCTGCTCTCTCCTGTTACCCGCTCATGGTCGACCTTGGCCTTATTGCATCTGAACCACATTCAAGGCCAAATCAGCTTTGTTTCTTGGCTTCCCATCATCTTCCACCATGTCTTTCTGACCCAAAGTAAGGACATCTTACAAGAAGCCAGGCATGGACAAAACTGAACTCCAGAATTCAGCTCGCTCGGTTAGTTGAAGGTGTGGGCTCTGCTCACCACAGATAGTCTCTGACCTCAAGGCCCTGTCAGGGTGGGTCGGAGTCCTCGGCCCAGCCAGAGTGTCCTCACTTACCCTTGACCTCAGGGGATGGGTCTTCAAAGTCTATCATTCCCAAAACCCGGACTGTCCACCAGGAACATGGCGGTGATCACGTTGGCTAAATGGAGAGAACGGGAAACATTTTCAAAAGCATGAGAGGAGTAAAAAAAAAAAAAACAAAACAAAACCAAAAAACAAAAACCTAGTGACTCAGATCCACGAACCCTGCTGGTGAGGTTTTCAGCCTTTTATTACCTCTTCCAGGGGCCCCCATCGAGTGATCTGTAAATATTTACTGAGGACTGAAAGGATGGGTGGGGGAGAAGAGTTTTCTAGCTCAATCGGTCCTCAGCGAAGGTGAGCACACGATGCTCACACAGTGCCCTACAGCCAGTAAAAGATGGGGCTTCCCGGGGGAGCGAGGGAGTCAGTCTGTAGGAGTTAGGGATCTCCACAGTGCCTGGAATTTATGCTGCAATTAACTAGGAACTTGAGTTGGTTCTATGAACAAGAGCACGTGAGACAAGGCATTACAAGCCACAGCATATGCGTGCTCCTGGGTATGTTTTTACTAAAACTTTTTTATTATCAAAATATTGTATGCTTATCCCTTAGCCCTTTCAATAACTGCTGCTCATTTTTCTGTTCTCCAACGGCAGCAGTGCAGATCATTTTACACTGTATTTGTTCATTAGGGAAATCTCATTAGGGAAATATGTCCCCTGTTAGATTGGAAGCTAGGAGAACTGCCTTATCTATCTTTGGATTCCAAACAACGGGCAGTATATGTTGAATGCACACATGAATGAATGAATGAATGAATGATGTTTTCCTTCTATAACACCTCTGCCAAAAATTCCTCAATGTCTATTTTATACTTTACCTTACAAATGCATCATGCCCACTCCTGCTATTTATCTGCTCTGTGTTCCCTTGTGCTGAATCCACTGGATGTTTTTGGTTTTGAATTCCAAAAGTCTATCTTCTGCTTATTCCGCCAGGTGAGGCCAGTGCACTTGATACTCACAGGGCCTTTGCCGAGTTACAGGGCCCTGGGCCCTGGACCTACAGTCTTCCACACTGAATTTCTGTAACCATAGCAACTATGCAATTGCTAATGTTGTTAATAATGACAATACTGTTTATTGTTCTTTTACTCTCTGACTGCCATTGTGCTAAATGCTTCGCTTATACTTTCTCATTTAATATTCTAACCACTTTATAAGAAAAGTGTTATCATTGTCCATTTTCCAGAAAAGAAAATGGAAACTCGGACAAGTTTGGTGACTTGCCCAAGGTCAAAAGGCTCATCAAATAATGGAGGAGGAGAAGCCCATCAAATGATAGAGCAAACACTTGAATCCAAGCCCAGGTAACCCTAGGGCTCAAGCGCCCACCCCTACTGAAAGCTGATAATGCCCCGGGCATAGTGCTCAGTGCTTAATGCAAATTATTTTATTGCATTAAAGAGGAAGCCCGACAACAGGGAGCAGCTGCACTGTGGTGCAGGAAGGGCCGGAAGGGAGTGAGGAGAAGTGGGGCTGAGCCTCAGATGTGAGGCGGCTGCTGGGGCCGCCTGAGGAGGGTCTGCCCACAGGGTCGGGGCCGGGGGGTGGGGGGGCCTGGAGCAGGCTGGGATGTGAGACATGAAGTGAGCTGGGGTGGATGTTTTGGGATGAGGATGGAGAAGACTCCAAGTGCACGTTTTCATGTGTTATTGGATACATACGAAAGCAAGATTGATAGATTCAAGGGCCAGGCTGCAACATCACACAGCAGGAACGTCCCCTGCTGGCACAGCCCTCAGGTCTGGTCTCTCCTTTGAGGGCGGGTTGGGGGCCACACACCTTCACTGTAGTCTCCTCGCTTACGTGAGATCATGCATGCGGGGAGCTTTGGGACAGAGCAGATCCAACACTGATTTGGGGTTCAAAGACCCTAAGTTCCCTTCCTGGTTCAGTCTTGCACCAGCTGCAACATCTTTAGAAACTAATTTAACCTCTCTGAACCCTGGTTGCTTCAGTTGTCAAAATGATACCTACTCCATAGGAGAGTTGAAGGACTAAATGGGGCACCATATGGGAAGCATTCGGTCCAATGTGCACCTGGAAGGCATTCGATAAATATTAACCTCCTCCTCCAGCTGTCCCCCTGTAACTGCCTTTTTCATTCTACTGGACACTTGTTTCATGCACTTGATTCTGTCTATGCCTCCAACTAAGCTGTGATTTCTTTCAGGGCAAGAACTGTGTCTGTTACTGCTCTGTTCATTCATTCATTCATTCATTCATTCATTCATTCAACATGTACTGTATGCTAAGCACAGTTTACCCACAGTTGATATTATGTCTTTGATCACTTGGTAAAAATAATGAATACTATATGATTGGGGTTTTTTGTTCAAAAAGATCCTTCCCAAGTGTGAAACTCTGTCCAAGTCAGTTTATACATGAGACAAACATTGCATGGGAAGGTGACTGAGTGTGTGACATCATCAAATGTTGGATCCACACAGGGAGCACTTAGAAGGAATCTCCGCCAGGAGGTTTTCATTTCTCTCCGGTACTGAATGCGTTGCCTTAGCCCCACCCTTAGCACCCCTTATGCATTTTGGGGGAGGCAATAGTTCAATCAGTTCCACATATCAGCTCATCAAGCTTTTTTATTTTAAAAAAATTCCAATTACAAGAGTAGCTTTTGTTCACTTTTAAAAATTTTAATAAAAGTGAGAAAAAGGGAGATGCATTTAAACCATTTCTAATTCTTCCATGTAGACATACCCATTGTTAACACTTTGATATAAATCCGTCTAGAGTTCTGAACTGTGTTTGTGGGTCTATGATATGCCTAAATTGGAATTGTGCTATGTAAACGAGTTGGTCTCCCACCATTCTCCTTTCCACTTTACCTGCTCCGTGTGCAGATCCGAGCTGACAAGGCCACACACCCAGTAGCCTTTCCCTGAAATGCTTTCCTGGTGTGTAGACTGACTCGGACAGAGTTTCACACTTGGGTGTGATTGCTATTTGTTTATCAGAAGATGAATTTTCATAGCAACGTGAAGTCAAGCATGGCAGTGCTTATGTGACTTGAGTTCTCGGCTGGAGCCTGTGTCCACAAGCGTCTGTCCCTGGGCACAGAGAGGAAGGCGTGTGTGTACATCCTGCAGGTGCGGTTCCCTTGCAGGTACTGTTTCTCTTACATCCTCATTCATTCTAATTTTTTCTCCTATTTTCTCTCCCTCATTCTTGGCGCCCTCCTCTCTCCTGGAGTGCTAAGAGTCACAAAGATGCTAGCGGTGTCACCACAAAGAAAGGTCCAGTCTATGGATGTCTTTGCTCTGTGAACATGTCCCACTGCTGCAGGTGGGCCTGCTGGGGTGGCGGCAGAATGTACAAAAGACGGAGCCAGGCCAAGGACGTGGGGTTCTGCCTATGCGCAAATCCCATCAAACGGCGACTTCTTCAATTCAGAAGTCTGAATAGGATGGTACTTATAAAGAACTCCAGCTGGCTAAATTTAGAGCTGGAAAAAAAAATCCCAGTCTAATAATACATTCTGGCCCTTTTATCTGGGGGAACTGGATGAGTTCTCCTTCACTTTGGGCTGCCTCTCAGGATCACCTGCTCCTTTGCCCACACTGGCCTGGGTAGGCCCGGGTCACGTAATGAGATGAGCAGCTCCCAGCGTGTCTCTGGCTTTTCAAGCAGCCTCGTGTTTGCTGATGCGTTTTCAGAAGTTGATTGTGCAAGAAATACTGCTGTTTCTGTAAATGGTTTGGCCTCTTCAGTCACAATGGTGGCATCTCTCCCCACTGGGCCCTAGCACGTCCGTCCATCCCTCTCGTTTGTAAACTATTTGCCAAAGAAAGTCCACCCTCCTGCATCTTGTTGTTATACCTACAGGGAACTTCCTCTGCTTGTGTTTCTCAGCTCGATTCGTGGATGTTTTCAGGATGTCAAGCAGTGTTTTCTAGGTCTCCCAAGTCTTCACTTCCCAGAACACATGGCTAGTCCAGACCCTTGCACTGCCTAGTTTTATTCACAAGCACGGTCAGCCAATGATCCAGAGACGCCTGCCATGGCGGGCGGGGTGCTCGGCCAGGTACATGGGTGAAGGGAAGTAGGAGAAGGTCTCAATCTTGTAGATTCAGAATTTGGCCATGCCTAATGCCCCCTCCCCCACCCCACATACACACCCCTCCAGGCTGAATTATTCCCCCTCCTACACTTGAACCTGGATACTTGCTCACCACCTGCTATAAACCACGCACTGCAGGCTCTGCACACAGTAATCCCAAGCCTCCCAACTTCCTTGGGGTGTAAATATCAATCTCATTTTATAGATGAGCAAACGGCATCCGAGAGACTGAAAACTGTGAGTAAGTTGACACAATTAAGAGCGGCAGAGCCAGAGGCGAACGCAGGGAACTGACCCCAAGACCCATGCTGTTTACCACTTGTTTACCTCTGAAGCCCAAACAACTGGCCACATATGTTTACTGAATGAATGAATGAATGAATCATTGTTTACTTCTCCATCACCTCCTAGGGCAGCAAAGAGCAGGGAAAGAGAAATAAATTCCCGTGTGTGTGTGTGTGTGTGTGTGTGTGTGTGTGAAGCAGGAAATTTGGGATAGCCTACTAAAGGAGGTAGGATTAAGTTTCTTCTCCTAAGGTTCTCCCTGCCGCTCCCACCTCAGAGGTCCGCTGGCCACTGGGTCAGCCTACACTGAATGCCAGGGGGAGAGCTTGTGGAGACTCTCATCCTCTAGGAGCGCAGCCTAGGGTGAGCGCTCGGGATCTCCCAGGCTTGGTTTGTGAAGGGAATGCTCCACACACGACACGCACACTCACACACACTCCGGCCTCGCTGTCCCTAGGTGTGGGTCTGCTAGACCCCCGGGGGTGTCCCTTCCCAGACACCACCTGCCCCAGGCGGCTTGGCTCTGTACAGAATCCGAGACCCTTTTTAGGATCATTGTTCAGTAGAGGTTGGAAGGAGACAGAATCGGAGAAGTTCATGGAGGCTGGAATGTTCTGGAAGGTAGAGACTGGTGGGGGCAGGGTGGGTGATAAAAATTTAACTTTCCACATGACACGTTTGTGGCATCTGAATTTTAACAACAAACTACTGAACCTTATATTTCCAATTTGTGGGGAGCCGTTTAATGCAGTGGTTACATACCCAGGACTCAGGGTCGCAATGCAAAGGTCAAACCTGAGTTCTACTCCTCGGACCAGTTAACGTACACGAGCTGCAGCTCAGTCAGCCTGTATCTGTAAGCACAACACAAACGTCTGCTTTGTAGGGTTGTTGTGAGGATTACAGCGGATGAGGTTTCAGTGCACTTTGGGCACAAAGAATATACACTTAACCAACTTCACCATTTACTACTATGGTTATGATTAGCGATAGTTCACACTAACAAAGTTTAATAAACGTTGGGGATTGCAAAGCAGGGAGGCAACTGGCCACGCCCCCAGACACAGAAGCTTCTGGAAGCACGCTGGCGTTAGGACGGAGAACACAGCTGAAGTTAAAACCAACGGTCCCTGTCCTGCCTGCGCACCCTTCAGCTTCTTCTCATTTCCTGAAACCTCAGCTCCCTGGGTAATGGGACGGTGAGGGTGATAGAGGCGGGGAGGAGCGACAGACAGGCCACAGGGACCCAAGTTGAAAGGAGAAATGTCCCTTTCACATTGCATAGAATAAGGGCTTGGTGATGATGAACTCCTTGAACTTGACCTTATCTGACTTACCTAAGAAAACGAAGATAAAAAATATGACAGCAAAAAGACAGCAAACTCACAGATATTAACAACCACACCTAAAACAAAAGCAAACTAAGCAAACAGCTAGAACAGGAACAGAACCACAGAAATGGAGATCACATGGAGGGTTAGCAACAGGGGCGTGGGAGGAGGAGAGAGGGGGAAAAGGTACAGAGAATGAGTAGCATAGATGGTGGGTAGAAAATAGACAGGGGGAGAGCAAGAATAGTGTGGGAAATGTAGAAGCTAAAGGACTTATGACACATGGACATGAACTAAAGGGGGGGAATGTGGGTGGGAGAGGGTGTACAGGGTGGAGGGGAATGATGGGTGAGAAATAGGACAACTGTAATAGCATAATCAATAAAATATATTTAAAAAAGAAAGGAGAAATGTCAATGGAAATGGACGATGCAGATTAAGTCTGCAAAGCTACGGGGGTTTTTAGTGGTGGTGGTTTTTTTATTAACTCCCTGAAACTTCAAAGTCAGCCTGTCATGAAATCGCCCGGGGGCTTTTCTGAGGCTGTTTTGACGCTGGTATGATCTCTCCAGGTCTGCACGGCGTCAGGAGAACTAACAGTGAAACCCGGCCAGTTGGGCAAGCACAGAGCTAGGTGGTCAGACCTCGCTCCTCAGCGCCTCTCCTGCACAGGGAGCCACCAAGAGGAAAATCCAATCGGCTCTCGGCGTTTCCAAGTTTGCTCCGGAGCAATAAAAACAAACTCTCAACATCCACATATCTAATCAATTTACCTTTATCCTTTAATCGAATAAACCTCAGCCCTGCAATCAGAAAGAAAAACATTTTGCTAAGCGTTTCATTTCTCCCATGATTCATCTAGCCTCGGTCTCAAAGCTGACATGATGGGAATGAGGTATTTAATGCTGAAATAATTTTTATGACCGCATCACAAGAGGCTGGGATGGTTTTTAAGGTACATCATATTTTAATCACAAGCACACAGAAGGCATATATTGCTTGAAAACTTTGGAGAGGCTTGAATTGGAAAGTCGGAATCATGATGGCATTTTAAAGAAAGGAAGGACTGGCTTTTTTTTTTTTTCCCCAGTTCATAACTCCTTCAGTGTCCTTGGTTTGTTAGCCTGAAAGACTCAGAAGAAAAGTGTTTTAGAAAGAAACAACAAAGTCCCTCCAAAAGGAGATTTCAAACCAGCAGACACCCAAACACGGTAAAGTAGGTAACCTTATGTTATTCATGAGCTGGAGGAAAAGTCTCCTTCAAAATAGCTGGAAGAGTCCCAGGAGCCAGGGACAGCGGCAGCATTTCCAGGGACTGTGCTCACAGCCGCGTCTCTCGCTGGTGTGTCCCAGACTCAGCATCCTTGTCCTCCATGGCAGGAGGGAAATAAAACCCTCTCCCAGGGGATGTTGCCCCTTAGATCCAGGGAAACAGGAATGAAAAGGCAAAAAGAAGTGGATCAAGGAAGAAGGAAAGTGGGCAAGAGGAAGAGGAGGGGCTCTGACGAGCTTTTTAAAGAGACAGGATGATGTGGTAAGAAAATCTGAGCTTTGGCGCCAGACAAACCTAGGTTCAAATCCTGAATCTGCCACTTCTCAACTGTGTGATGTGGGATCAGTTACTTAACCCATCTAAGCTTCATCTTCTCAATCATAAAACAGGGAAAACTATCTGGTGCATTGGGTGATCGTAAGAATTAATGAGAGGGTTTATGGAAAGGCTTTAGGGGAGTGCCGGAAATATAATAGGTACATAATAAATAGTTTTCATGTCTCCTCTTGTCTCCAACCTCTTCAAAGGTGAGAAGATAAAAATAAAATGTTTTACTCAATTTAAGTCATGTTCCTTCAACCTCAAGACCCTACCATGCGCACTTATTTTTATTTTTTAACAAAATAAAGCCCCAGGCTGCCGTCTCTCCTGTGCTATAGGCATCTGAACACCTTATACGGCATCACAGCCAGACTATTCCACTGCAGCACCAAGTAGAGGTACTTCTCCACTTGTACTTGTGTTGTTCTTCTCAGCTTGGGATTCTCCGTACTTGTTCATGAAATCCCACAGTTCTTTTCTCCTTCCCATCTCATTTATCAGGCAATTATACAGTACCAGACACTCTCCTGGGAAGCAGAGACATGAAGAGAGAGATGACTGGCCCAGATTTGAGTGTGGTGGCTGGAGCGGCAGTGCGGGGAGACACATTTTTCAACAAAAGCTTTAATAAAAGGAAGGGAGGAGCAATGGATTCTGCTAGAGAGTGGTGAGTGAAGAATATGCACACAAGGGAGGTAGCAGTTGTGCCTGACTGTGAAGGCTGTGTAGGAGTGTTTGCAGAAGGGAGGAGAAGGTGCAGTGGTAGCAAGGCAACAAAAAAGACACTATTCCTAGGGACTGGAACCCCTGAATCATGCTTTGTAGCTAGAGGAAAATTGACTAGGGGAGGACAAACAGGAGGGAATGGCTGGGAGGTGGTGTCGGTGGAGTAATTCATTGGAAGGCACAGGATAAGGCACAGATCTGACCTCGCCATTTCAGAGCTGTGCGTCCTGGGGCAGTTTGCCCACCTCTCTGAGCTTCTGTTTGCTGTTCTTTAGAGTGGGGGTAAAACTGGCATCTAGCCAGCTCAGTGTGTGAGGATAAAATAACACGATCCCTGCAATACTCTTGCAGAGACTCTGGCAACGTAGGAAGTACTGAGAAAGTATTAGTGAGTCTCATTTTTTTTCAAGCCTAACTGAAATGCCAACTCCCATTCAGCTTTTCCTGACTCTCTGAGTCAACTCTTGACTCCTCTGTCCTCTGTGTTTCGTGGCCATTTTATTAACCCCTAGTTAGCATTCATTTCACAGCCTTCTTCGTGACGCCATATTTGTTTTTGCACTTGTGTCTCTAACGGGAAACCCTGTGTCTGGTTCACCTGGGCCGTGCCCCACAGTACAAAGCACAGTGCTCATCTCTGAACTCTTGTTCACTGAATGAATGAAACCTCTCATTAAACAACTTGAAATGAATAATTTTAAGAAATATTAGAGCTAATAGCAATTCTCTAGTCCAGTATTTTTCATACCTGCTATAAACAATCTTCGGTAAGAAGTACATTTTACCTCTAGACCTAGTGTGGTCTACATATATATTTATAGTTAAGTGAAGCAAAAATTTCATGAAACAATCATTATTCTTACTACTGCAATACTTCCCAAAATGTTCCAATCCATTCTTTTTTAATATCTTTTAAAACTTTTTTTAGATTGACAAAATTTTTGTGAAGATATCACAGAACGGGTCCATATATCTCGCACCCAATTACCTCCACTATTGAACATCTTCCACAGTATGAGACATTCCTCACAGCTAATGAACCAATATTAGTGCATTCTTAATTGAAGTCCACAGTTCATTCAGGTTCCCTTAGTTTTTAACTAATGTCTTTTTTCTTCTCCAGAATCCCATCCAGTGTGTCACGTTATATTTATGTCTCCTTAGGTTCCTCTCGGCTGTGGTGATTTCCCAGACTTCCCTCGTTTCTGACGACTTTAACAGTTTTAAGGAGGACTGCTCAGATAGTTTGTAGAATGTCCCCCTAAACTGGGATTTGTCTGATGTTTTTCTCACAATTAGACTGAGGCTATGGGTGCTGTGGGGCAGGGGAAGACCACAGAGGTAAAGTGCCCTTCCCATCACATGTTATCAAGGACACACTATTCATGTGGCTTACTAGCATTGATGTTGACCTTGATCAGCTGACTTGAGGTAATGCTTGTCAGGTTTCTCCACTATAAAAGTACCCTTTGTCTTTTTAAACTTTTAATTTTTTCAATCTTTATTGTATTTTTTCATTACCATTTAGTCTCTTTATACTTCCCTACCCCCAGCAATCACCACATTGTTGCCCATGTCCATGAGTCCTTTTTCCTTAATCCCTCCATCCCGTAACAAATTTCCTTCCTTCCTTCCTTCCTTCCTTCCTTCCTTCCTTCCTTCCAACTCTACTTTTTTGGAGAAAGTCACTATGTCAGCTCACACTTAAGGACTGGGGAGTTATGCTCTATCTCCTTGATCATGGAGCATCTACATAAATTATTTGGAATTCTTTCACAGAGAAAATTTGTCTTTTCTCCTCTTATTTACTTACTTATTCAATCATTTTTTTTTCTATTAGTATGAACTCAGGGATTTTTTTTAATACTTTGGGCTAAATACTGTTTTTACTACCTTAATTATTTTGTTGCTCAGAACAACTATGGTTGAACTTTTGTTGGCTTCTGTATACCTTTAACATATCTTTATTATTATTCTGTGGGTTTTGTTTGTTTACTATAGATGAGTTCTTCCTTATTTTCTGGCACTGTAAGGTGCTTCAGAATGGTCTTGGTAATTTCCTGCCACAGTCCTAGAGTCAGCCGTTTCTCCAAGAAGCCCTGGTTCCTTTTATCGGGGAAGAGTATTAGAAACTAAGACCTGGGCCCTGGCTGGTGTAGCTCAGTGGATTGAGCGCGGGCCTGCGAACCAGAGGATCGCGGTTCGATTCCCAGTCAGGGCACATGCCTGGGTTGCAGGCCAGTTCCCAGCAGGGGACACATGAGAGGCAACCGTACATTGATATTTCTCTCCCTCTCCCTCTCTCCTACCCTTCCCCTCTAAAGATAAATAAATAAAAATCTTAAAAAAAAAAAAAAAAAGAGAGTCATTTCACAAAAAAAAAAAAAAAAAAAGAAACTAAGACCTGGGCATGAGGTGTGCTCAGTTCCACCAGCATGTCATTGCTTCTAGACCCATTCATCTAAGAGAACAAGGGGACACATGTATGTACTCTGTGGTGTACAGATGTATTTCTGTAAATATTTATTTATGTAACTGCCTGTATCTATATTAAGGTGCACATGAGTTCATAGAGAAGTTTCCAACTCTACTCCATTAAGACATGCATCATTCTGGCCTTCTTTCATCGCTCATCTGTAATCTCCCACTCCCACAGTGCAAAACCTAGTTCCTAGCATGTGTCATCTACTTGCTCCATTGTTCAGTTCCAGGGTACACGTGTACAGTGGTCTCAGTGTCATTAACCTGTGCCAATACATGGGACTCAGCTTCATCAGCTAGAGGATAGTGCTATGCATAGTTCCTTTTGCCACAGTCACTTCCAGAGTTACTTTGCTCAGCACCTTTTCCTCTCCCTCTTCCATGAGATTTGTTCATATGTTCATACCTCAGCTTTCCACAGAGCTCTTGTGTTGGGGCTTCCCTTCACCATCATCTTATTTCCAGTCCCAAGGCTTACATGTGTTTCATAGCTTAATAGGCAGAATGATAGTCCTCCAAAGTTAACTGCATCATAATCTCCAGGATCTGTGAACAGGTTGCATTATATCATAAAGAGAATTTGCAGATGTGATTAAGCTAATGGACCTTGAGATGGGGAAAACACTGTAGGCTACTCAGATGGACCCAATATAACAATGTGATACAAGCCCCTGAAAGCAGAGCACACTCTCTGGCTGAGAAGGGAGATGAGACAGAGGCGGTACCAGAGAGATTTAAAGCACAAGAAGAACGTGATGTTGCCCCTGCTGGCTTTGCAGGTGAAGGATGGAAATCGTGAGCCTAGGAATGAGGATGGCCTCTAGAAGCTGAGAACAACCTCTGGCCAACAGCCAGCAAAGAAACAGGGATCTCTGTCCTAAAACAGAAATGAACTTAATTCTGTCAACGATGTGGAACAAGATTCCCAAGCTGGCACCCACAGAAAGGAAGATGGCTGTGCCAACCCTGTGGACTCAGCCTTGCGAGCCCCCCACCCGAGGAGTGAGCTGGGACGGCCATGTTGCTGACCTTCAGACTGTGAGGGATAAATTCACGCTGTTTTAAACCACTAAGTTTGTGTAATTTTTTATGGCAGCAATACAAACTAATACATCTTGTTTAGATAGAAAATATCTAGGTTAGAAATACTTTCCCCTCTGTACTTCGGGGATACTGCTCTGCTATCGTCCAGCATCTCGTGTTGCTATTAAGAATGTCTGTGCCGTTCTCATTTCTGTCCCTTTTGAAGTGACCTGGTTTTTCTTTAGGATTTTCCCTGTATCCTATAATGTTCTGAAATTAACAATGTGCTTTTGGGTGGGTCTTTAATTCATTCATTGGGATGGGCCCTTGGTAGAGCTTTTAAATCTAGAAACTCATTTTATCAGCTTTTGTTGCATGCATACCACCCCCAAAGTAGGTTTTGGAAAGCAATTTGGTCTGGGCTCTGCTGAGCAGCTCTAATGATCTGGCCAGGCGCCACTGGTACAGGCTGAGCTCGGCCGGGATCCCCTATCTGCGCTCCATAGCAATTCAGGTCCTCCAGCAGGGCAGCCGGGCTTGTTCGTAGGTTATCAGTAGTCAGCGGTGTGGTCCCAAGAGAAAGAGTGGAAGTGTGCGGTTTCTTGAGGCCTCGCTCAGAACTTCCACCACATTCCATTGGCCAAAGCAGTTCACAAAGCCAGCTTACCCTCGGGGAGTGGAGAAAGAGATTCCACCTTTTGATAGGAGCATTATGATTACTTTTGTACACCTGTGAAACCTTTTTCTATGTTATTTCCTTTCCCTCTGCTCCTCTGTTGTTTCTTTTGGGGAACTCCTTTAGGAGACCATGGCACCAACCTCCAGTACTGATAGAATTAGTTTCATATCTTTTCTATTTTCCTTCTCTTTGACGTTTTAAAATACTTTCTAGAAGATATTTTCAACTTTTAATATCCAACCGCCTTAATGATTATTTTTTTATTTTGACTGTCATAACTCATAATTTTCATTGCCAAGAGCTCTCTCCTTCTTATTCTCTGAATATTATTTTTATACTAACTTGCTCTTTTGTCATGGATGCAGTAATTTCTTTTATTTCTCTGAGCATTTTAGTGTAGTGTTGCTTCACTTTAACATTTCTTTCTGCTCCCTGAAAATCAGATTGGTCCTCCAAGTTCCTCTGTATTTCCTCTTGTGAGTCTGAATTGCATGCTCTAGAACGTTCTCAAAGGTCTGAGATCCTTAGTTGTCTTTCCTGAAGAATGAGATCCTGTCACATCGACTGGAAGCCCTGAATGTGTGGGCCGGGCTTGCCACCTGGCAGGCTGTGGAGCAGAGTTATTTAGAATCCATATGTGTATTTAATCAAGAGGCTTCCCCATATATCAGTAAATATAGGTCTTTCCTCCTGTACAGATTAATTTCTCCAAACTCTTTCCTGCCTCAGGGCCTTTGCACATGCTGTTTCCGCTACCTGCAACATCCTCCTCTCCCCTCTCACCATCTGTTCAGCGCCTGTATAGTTCAAATGTAAGTGCCAGTGTCACTTAACAGCTATGTCTTTCCTAATCCTTCAGATTAAGCATTTACAACATTTTGTACTTATTATTACCAGCACTTGTACCAAATATAATTTAACATATTATTTTATGTAAGTAGCTATCCAATCTATTCCCACATAGGCCGCAAGCTTTGTGGGGTCAAAGACCTTGTCTGTGCTGTTCACTGCGATGTCCCAAGCACCAAGCACAGTATCTGCCATGCAATAGCTGCCCAGTGACTATGTTTTGAATAAATAAAATGACTTCCCCAACTGACACTTTTTTTAGTGAAAAGAATCCAAGTCCTGTTGCACCCTCTTGCACGACTTTTCTCCTTTGCGAGTGTCCTGACCACAGTTCCAAATAAAGCCTCCCAAGGACCCTTGGAAAGGCTGTTCTCACCTAAAAGGCTGCATACGTTCTGTAGACAGCCCCAGCTCCTAGGAGCTGTCTGATTTTAGAGAGGAGCCAGCGCTGGGCCTGTCCCCAAGACAGAAACCCTTTTAAAAAACCATAGGAGCCAGGGAGGGGGGCTGGCTGTGGCACCTGCTTGGGAAGCTCATAGCCAACGTTCACATCCAGGCCCTGGCATTGCTGGTACCGCTTAAGTGCCTGGACTTCTCAGGAGGAACAGAAAATGAAAAACTCCCTGTTGACAGATTTCACCTTACCTGGCACCAATACAACATTCCCTACATGCTAGAATAAAATAAAAATCAGTTTAAAATAAGTCTCTTAATTACTTCAGTAAGCTCAAGAAGTATTTAAGGTGTGTCCGCTTCAAAGTCTACACCTCACCTGTAACTAGCAGCCCCTCAAAGCCCGCAATGCGCAGAAAGAGGACCTCCTTACCCACTACCCCTGTCTTGGGGGAAAAAACAGACACAACAAACACATATCTTTTATACATTCAAGACAAGGTATCCTGAAAACTCAACATTAAAATAGAACAGAACTGCCCTGACCAGTGTTACTTAGTTGGTTGGAACGTTGTCCCATAAACCAAGAGGTCACAGGTTCGATTCTTGGTCAGGGCACATGCCCAGGGTTGCAGGTTCAGTCCCTGGTCGAGGTGCATATGAGAATGTTTCTCTCTTATGTTAATGTTTCTCTCTTCTCTCTCTTCTCTCTCTTCTCTCTCTCTCTCTCTCTCTCTCCCCCCCTCCCCCCTCTCTAAAATTCATAAGCATACCCTTGGGTGAGGATAAAAAATGGATAGGATAGGATAGGATAGGATAGAAGTGAGGCAGAACTGAGAACATTTCAGTCCGGATGGAGTGCTCCAGGACCTTCTTTACAAATACTGGCCTATGAGAACTGAATGAGACTTGTGAGTTAATTCTGTCATTTTAGACTCAAGGAAATCAGGTGTCAGAGAGGTTAGGCAACTTGTCACAGGTCTCAGAGGTAGTGACTTTTAAAGCCAAGAGTCAAATCCAGGCTCTAGAAACATTGTATGACAGTAATTACTATTAGGATAGATATTGGTTAAGGAATTCTACTTCTGCTTAAATGTTGAAAACCCTAAGAGAATGCTGATCCCCCTATAATAAGGAAGAAAACATTGAATAACTCATAAAAAATCATTGCCTTTTCTGATGCTATCAGAGAGCTAAGGTTGCCCAGCTACTTAGTAAACCACATTCCAGAGAGAGCAAACCTCTCCAAAAAGAGGCAGGATGCACCTCACCTTTGGTGACACATGGGAGAAAGAGGTGGCCCCTGTCCGAGCAGGTGGGAAGAAGTCAGCTGAGATGCTAACAAATGCTTCAAGGCCAGTGTGGGCCAGCACGTGAGTGTGGGGTAGCCAGGAGCCCAGACCCAGCGGAGACGGCGCTTGCTCACACGTTTGCTCCTCGGGCCTCTACCGTGTTCACGAGGAAAACGAATGACGGTCGGGAGACTGGAGAATCCCAGCAGTGGCATCGGTGGGCGCAGAGCTTCTCGGCTCTCCCAGGTCCTTCTCCTTAGAAAACAAAGCCTTAAGCTGCAGAGGCAAGAACAGCCAACCTCTTGTCCACGGAGAAAAACAGAGCCAAACATTTATGTTTGTCCTTCCTCCAGCATTTTTGATATATCTCCAATTTACTTGAGCCTCTTTAGACTCACAGCCTTAGACATCCAGCTTAATACGAACCATTCAACACAGCCCTGCATGAATTATGGGTGATTTATTGAGATCACTTTAAGGATCTCAAGTGCAGGCGCTGCTGAGATTGCCGAGGCCTAACGTCATGTGGAAGTTTTCCAAGGAATCCGGATTGCAAAGGGCTCATCAGCCCAGTGACGGTTTCTGCCTCGTTTTCTTCTTCTAGTGATTTTCCTCGAAGAGGCCTAACCTCCTGGAAGTGGAGCGCTTGCTGTTTGCAGAGAGCCGTGAGCTTCCACCTCCTTCTGCTCCTCTTTTCCTGTTCATTCACAAAGAGTGGAGGATCCCAGCTGTAGGTTGGGCTGTTTTTGAATGGCAACAAGCATGGACTAGAACTGCCTGGATCTGCTTGGCTGCAAATGATACATGTTCCCCAACTTTTCTACCTCTTCAGAGATGATGCAATAGCACCGACTCTGGTGTCAGACAGTACTGAGTTCAAATCCCATGCCTGCCACTTACTTTGTTACTTTGTATAAGTCACTTAACCTCTCTGTGCTTAACAGATTAATAGATGGATCTAGAGAGACATCATTTAGAGCAGTGCCTGGCACATAGTATGTCCTACAGACTATTGACTACTATTATTACCTGAATTTCAAACCTCTTCTTGCTGAAGCCCAGATTCTTCGCACCATCAGTTTCTGATCAGCCTTCAAGACCGCTCCACATAGTGCCCCTCCACTCACCAGCCGTGTTCATTACTCTCTCCCTGTGCCCCCAAGGTGTCCACAGAAAGCCCTGCTGTGCTAACATGTGTGCCTCTCGCTCTAACTGGGAGCTTCTGCAGGGCAGTGACTTTGCCTTGATCAGTTCGCAGGCCCAGCACTTCATGAGCACAGGGTCCACTCGTCAGCAGCGCTCACTGAATGCTCTGGGAAGAAACAGATGAAAGAATGATCTCCCTCCCCCATAGAGGAGGGCAAGGGGGAGCTAACATGTATCAGCCACCTAAGAAGTGCTAGATACTTAGCTGATTCCACCTATTGTTTTGAATGATATAGTGATATTGTAAGTGATGTATTTATTTATAAAGGTTCATGTATTAGCTGGTTTTGAGTAGTAGATCAAATATATGTGGTTTGCTTATTCTTGTCTATACCAAAACACAATATGTACATGGTTAAGAGCATGGACTCCGGAGGCAGGCTGCCTTAGTTCAGAGCCAAGATCTACACTGGCTGTGGGACCCAGGAAAAGTTACTTAACCTTTCTGTGCCTACATGTTTTAAATTTGTTATATGGGGAATAACAAGACAGTGAGAATTACATTATGTGTATAACCAATACACGTAAGGCACTAGTAGCCATGACCACTATATAATGAACATTTGTTAAATATTCATTATTAATAAATATAATTCATTCATAAATAAATAATATTCATTATTTAAATAGTGATGTTAGCCATCACTGTTGTGTAGTGTTTGATATTTTTAATGAAGAAATGTATGGATTGCAATACAATTTTAATAAATAAAATGTGTAGCTGACTACATTTTGTAGGGCAGGAAGAATGTGTACTGTTAAATAGCCTCCTTGGAAAAAGAAAGAAGTAACAGAATAATCTGGTGGCAACTGAATCTGGAGTAAGAACACCTAGTTTCCAGTCCCCATCTTGCCACCCTGGCCAATTCTCATCATCTCTAAGCCTCCTTTTCCTCCCCTAGGAATTGAAGGCAACAGGGGAGTCCTCTCTGAATAGTGTGAAAATTAGCAGGGATTGCATTTGGCAAAGCACCCACCTTGGCATCAGCGACACTGGGAGCACCCACAGAACCCGAGGTGATGGCATTTATTACCTCTTTATCCCACTCATTTACATTTCCCCAAAGACATATACACTCCCTGTACAGTAGGGAAAGTGCTTAAAAATAAACACCGGTCATTTGGGGTTGGCAGCAGGTCCTTGGAAAACCAGTGTCTGGGTTTGGCTTGTAAGAACAGCGGGGTGGGACTGGTGTGGACAGTGAGGGTGGCAAATATCTCTCAGTACCAAAGGGACAACCTCTCATTCCATATGGCAGAGGGGGCTCTCTTTTTCAGCCTCTAGGGATCTCACTGAATAAACCCTACAGTAAAGAGAAGGATTCTTTGTGAACAAAAGCAACTGATCAGCGTGATGAAGATGTGTTGGTAGACGAAGCCAAGAAACAAGTAGTTGCCGGAACCTGTCTCCCCGAGGTCCCTCAACAACTTCTCCACGCGGCAGAGGGGAGAAAGCTGAGCCAGACCAGTTCTCGGCCTTTTGACTGGAAACCAATGGCCCCTGAGGTCATTTGCCATTTTTTACTCCATAATGGTGGCACAACAAGGCAGAAGCTGGGAGACACATTATGAGTTTGGACCAAAGTAAAAAAGGAAAACAGAGAAGGGCAAAGAGAAAAAAAATAACACATTTCTGCCCCCGAGAGCTGTCGGTGGGCTGAGAACTTCCAGCCTGGGCCTGGCCCACTCCTTCCCAGGCAAGGAAGACCTGCGACCCCTAGCCAGGTGACAAATGAGGACAGAAGGCTCTGAAGAAATGTGTGCGTTCAGGTCCACGTGGGGACGGACAACTAGAATCTAAGGAGAGGGTGGAGAGGTGTTGCCTCACGGACATCAGCTTGGACACCACTCGCTCCCAGGAAAATCACCGGCTGCTCCCGGAGTGTCACTGACATAGCTGCGGTGGTGGGGGTGGGGACTTGGGGTGGGGGCCAGAGACCTGGGATGGGGAATGGAATGTGAGTGACTCTGCACGCTATTCTTGATTTCCGAGCCTCAGTGTCAGCTTTTAGGAAGGGAGAATGGTATGGTGTGGCCTCCCCACCTCACAGGTTTGCGGAATTAAACCAAATGATGCACCTGAAAGCATTGTGTTCGGTTCTGGAAGGAGGAAGAAGAAAGCAAGCGGGCTGTGGAATCACACGGACCTGGGTTCAAACGTGGTTCTAGACACTGACGAGCTGAATGATCCCGAGCCCAAGCATGTCAGCTCTGTTGCCTCATTCCCGTGTTCCTTCGTTCAGTAAATGTGTCGGAGGCCACCTGCAGGTCAGGCACCACCTGATGAAAACCCGGGGTCCTCACCTTCGCAGAACTTCCCTATCCGTAACAAGGAACAAATGGATTGCCTGCCTCACAAGGCTGCTGGAAGACTCAAGTAAGATCAAGTATTTGTAATGTTCAGCCCAGCAGCTTAGAAGGAATGCTCGACAAATGTGAATTGCACCTTCTTTCCCTGACAAAAGCATCACTATCATTGGGAGACTTTCCCATATTATCACGTGGGAAACTTCTTTTGATCAAGGCCTTTTAAGAAGAAAAAAAAAAAAAACATTGAAAAAGATTACAGAGAAAAGCCAGTTACTTTCACAAATTAAAAATGGGTTGGAGCGTAAGCACGCCCTGCTGTGCAGAGTATTTCATTTGATGGACTGGAGGATAAACGATTTGGAGGTTTCTTTTAACTGAAGTCAAAAGGAATCAGAGCAACTCGCCTGAGTCCGCCCAGCATCGTGCCATTTGATTTGGAGACTGACACGGTATCTTTACTAATGGGCGTCTGGAAGACAAGCACGTGTAGCATCGAAGCCTGGGACCCATCCCTGTTTCCGTCTTGTTCTCCTGCTCTCTATTTGCCCCCAGGTGTATTCGGCTGTGCACACATATGCATACATGCACATATATGGGGCGCATATGCACACACGTACACATGCAAGGGTCAGATACACACACGCGCATTTCCCAGAAGGCTAGTGTATCCACTTCATAAAATAACATGCCATTTTGAGAAATAGTTCTGATTTTCATTACTTTCATAAATGTAAACTGAATGAAGAAATAGATGAATGAGCCCTGGCTGGTGCGGCTCAGTGGATTGAGTGCTGGCCTGCCAACCAAAGGGTCGCTGGGTGGATTCCAAGTCAGGGCACATGCCTGGGTTGGAGGCCAGATTCCCAGTAGGGGGCATGCAAGAGGCAACCACACATTGATGTTTCTCTTTCTCTCTTTCTCCCTCCCCTTCTCTCTAAAAATAAATAAACAAGCCCTGGCTGGTGTAGCTCAGTGGATTGAGCGCGGGCCTGCGAACCAAAGGATCGAGGTTCGATTCCCAGTCAGGGCACATGCCTGGGTTGCCAGGCCAGTTCCCGGCAGGGGACATACAAGAGGCAACCGCACATTGATGTTTCTCTCCCTCTCCCCTTCCTTTCCCCTCTAAAGATAAATAAATAAAATCTTAAAAAAAAATAATAAAAATAAAAAAATAAAAATAAAAATAAATAAACAAAATCTTTAAAAAAAAAAGAAATAGATGAATGAATGAGTTAGCTCTTATGAGCTAAGCACCAGCTCTAAAACATGTTCTGAGGGAGAAAAACCAGCAGAAGGATACCCAAGTCAAATAAATTTGGGGAACACTGAATTTTATAACCCCTGTAGGAGGTTCACAATGCACAAGAGAATATAAAAGTTCTGAGAATTTTTCTCGTAAAGAAATCATGTTTGGGATGATGTATTTATCACTTAAGCCTGAAAGTTTCTTCTCCCCAGCTTTATTGAGAGATCATTGACGTGTAACACAGTATAAATGAGAAACCAATGTGACTGTCAATCCGGAGATGCCCCAACGTCCTTGGCCAAGGATAGCTCCTTCTTACATGTGTTTGTGCTGAAGCACCCACGAGCTCCACCAGACCCGTTGTCCTGAGACAAACTGCTCAGAACACTTGCCCCAGCTAGTGAGAGGGTAGCAGAGCTGCACTCCCTGGGCTCCAGCCGGGACTTTGCGATGTGCGCTGTTGCTGTGTCTGAAGGTGGAGCTTGCCCTGCCTATCTCCGCAGGTGACTGAGGCCACTTCCAGCCAGGCCCACATCAAAAACTGGGCTCCAGTGCAAGGACAAAGGAGGTCTCAGTAAACTCAGGGCTGTGGATCCAGTGGGTCCTCAGAAAGTACTGGAACCAGGGATTGGAAGGTGACAGGACCCTCTCAAGTTCCCATCCCGTCTCTTCTTCTCCTTGTATCAGCTTCGTTCCTCTGTCTCTGTGCTTCCCCCGCCTTTGCTCCTACAGGCCGCAGAGCAGGTGGAAGTCGTCCACATCTATACCTTGAGCACCAGAGGTTCAGGCCCACCCAGCCCAGTCAGTCATTGTAGTCCTGGGCAGCGTTACGTCTTAAAAGGTGGCTGCTGGACCCCTTTCCCCTCAGCGGAGGGACACAGCTGGCAATTTCTAAGCAGCCACCACACACGGGCCTGCCATACTGTCTTGTATGCTTTCCCTACCTGCGCTTCTAAACGCTGGCCATGCCTTAGAATCACCGGAAAACATTTTCAAAATATTTATCTTGAGCTCCGCAGGAGAGATACCAGTTCAGGAGATCAAAGAGGGACCCACAAATCCGTGTGTTGTGAAAGTTCCTCTGACGTTTGCCAATGTATTGCTCTAGAATCGTCCATCTGTGTTGTGCCCCAGATACGTCACAGCGTCCTGAGCTCTAAAGCTTCGGTTCTCATTGTCCTCTCACCTGCGCTCTTCTCCGTCATTTCTCAGCTCTCAAGGCCCGGTTTAGATGCCACCAGTCCAGGAAGTTTCCCCGGCCTGTCTGCCTGTGAAATCAATGAGTTATTCCTTTAGTCTTCCATTGCATTTGCTGTAATTAGTTAGGAATCGATTTTTCTCTCTGACTAGATTATAAACCGCAGCAGGCAAAAGACAAGTTATTTTAATATCTTTTTTATCATCATCTGAGGACTTTTTTATTGCTTTTAGAGAAAGAGGAAGGGAGAGAAGGTGGGAGAGAGAGGAACATCAATGTAAGAAACACCCATCCGTTGCCTCCCGCCTGTATCCAGGCCGAGGATGGTACGTGCCTGCAACCCAGGTATGCGCCCTGACTGGGGACAAAACTCACAGCCCTTCAGCTACCAGACAACGTTCTCACTGACTGACCCACCCTGGCCGGCGCAAAAGAGAAGTTACTTTAAATAATGTATTTCTTATTATAAGAAATGTGTACTCATGTACAATTTGGAAAATGAAGCTACTAGGAAAAGAAGGAGAAAATTTATAATTCTCCATATCAAAAGTAGCCATAAATTAAGTTTGGACATGCCCGCTCTAGTCTTTTCTCAAAGCATCGTATGTGCGTTCTTTTCATAATTGGAGTCATATACAATTTCCTACCTGCTTTTTGTCAGTTGACTTTATACTGAAAACATTTCCCTATGCTATTGTTGCTTCAAAAGCATTGTTTTCGATGGCCGCGTAACCTCCCACTCCAAAATGTATCACGCTTGATGGACTCATTTCCCGATGCGTTGTTGGACACTTCCATTGCCTTCCATTTTTATTCTTGCTTTTAAAAATAACAAAGTGTGCTGGATGTTTTTCATTTGTCTCTACAGAGCCACTGTTCGCCCCGGGCGCATATGGACTTTGTCAAAGGGCTCCCTGGCCTCTGGCTTTGCTGGGACTCAGAGGGGAGGTGCCGGCAGAAGACCAGAAGCTGGAGGAAGGTGAGGGCGGGCGGCGATGCCACGTGGGCCAGGCGGAGGCCCTCTCCAAACAGCTTCTCTCTCAGGTTCCGGAAGCCACTCAGTCCCTGCCCTTTTGGCCTGGAGCAGGGACAGTGCCTCCCTGGGGCTGGCCCCACAGTCCTGCCCTCACTTGTAAGCAGCTGTTTTGTTGTTGTTGTTGTTCTGTTTTTCGAATTCAACTGTCCTCCGGGGACACGGTTGGAGTGTGCAGTCTCCTGACGAGATCCTCACAGATATCTGTGGCAGCTGACATTTTGTACCGAGATCTTTGAAGACATTCCGTTTCCTCCTAGAGATAAATTCCGGATGAATTCCTAAGAGTGGGTAAACAGACAGAAACATGTTTGTGGCACTTCATTTATGTATTGTCACATTGCTCTCCAAAAATAAGGTATGTCAAATTACACTCCTCCTAGTAGTGTTTAAGAACATTAAGAATTACAGTTTTGAAGTTCAAAATATTGCTAAGCAAAAAATATTTTGTGTTTTAAGTTGCATTTCATTTATTACTAGATAAGAGAAATTTTTTCACATATTTTAATTATTTTACAAATGACCATGCCTGATTCCACTCTCCATCCCTCATGGTATCTACCTACCTACCTACCTACCTATAACAATAATCATAAAAGTTGTGACTAGTGTTATCATTATTACCAATTTGGGCAGCCATGTGGATGGCTGAAACATTAGATAAGGCGCAGACTAAAGATGCTACAAAACAGAAAAATTAATCCTGATGTGTTAAGTGAGAATGCCCAGGGACCACATGTATTTTTAATCAATGGAGTAATAACTGTATTATTAAAATAGTAGGTGTTGATCCATGCTGTCACAAAGGGTAGGAGCTCCTTCTTTCTTTCTGCTGCATAGAACTCCATTGTATATATGTACCATAGTTTTTTGATCCATTCATTTACTGATGGGCACCTAGGTTGCTTCCAGCACTTGGCTGTTGTAAATTGTGCTGCTATGAACATTGGGATGCATAGGTTCTTTTGGATTGGTGTTTCAGGGTTCTTATGATATAATCCAAGCAGTGGAATTGCTGGGTCAAAAAGCAGATCCATTTTTAGGAAATTCCATACTGTTTACCATAGTGGTTGCACCAGTCTGCATTCCCACCAACAGTGCACTAGCATTATGCTAAGCGAAGTAAGCCAGGCAGTGAAAGACAAATACCATATGATCTCACCTTTAACAGGAACCTAATCAACAAAACAAACAAACAAGCAGAATATAACCAAAGACACTGAGATTGAGAACAGGCTGACAGTGACCAGAGGGGAGAGGAGAGGGAATTTCAGGGGAAAAGGGGAAGGGTTTAGAGCAACAAGTATAAAGGACACATGGACAAACACTAGGGGGAGGGGTGGAAACAGGAGGGAGGTGGGGAGGACTGGAAGTGTGGGCTGGGATGGGAGTAAAAGGCAGAAAACTGTACTTGAACAACAATTAAAATTTAAAAAAATAGTAGATGTTGAATTCCTGTTATTTGCTACATGCTGTGCTAAGTGACTTACATGTTATTTCATCAAATCCTTAATATATGATCTGGTTGATCAATATGTACAATAACCATTGAACCATTGCTGGAGCCCAGCTTCACCTCAAGTTTTATAAACACCAGACACCCAGTCTCTCTCTCCAAAATAGGTTTTAGCTAATGAGACGTGAGCTTCAATGTGATGTGGTCGTATTGATGCTGTAGCATCTCTAAAGTAATCTTTGGTTTCCAAGTTGAGCAAAAATGGAAATGTTGAAATTCCACTACACAAACTGTTCTTGGATATTCTCAACTCACTTTTATAAATACAGGGGCCTTGGAAGGTTTGCATAAACATCCAATATCTTTTGAACCTTTGGTTGCTTTGAGTGAAGTGTTTGGGATTTATCTGTTGGAGAGATTTTTAGAAAACAACCACATAAAAGTTCCTTCCAACTTCTCTTTACAAGTTCTATTTTAGAATGAAGTGAAGAATTTCTGGAGCAAAATGGGGCCAGTTTTGAGGTCTGGAAGGAAGCGTCTCTTGAGATAAGTCATATTGCCAGGCGAGCCTGGTGCCATACCATTTTGACAGTGTTCTCTCTCTGAGTTCTTCCCTCTAACCCCCCACCCAAATTTTCCAACTTTCTCATTTCCATTTTTAGAATACCAGTCTCGCTTTTCTTATTTTACTTCTCCCTTCTTTTTCCATTTGGAGGGATAGTAGCAAGAATGCAGTCAATTCTCTCTAGGGTTTGGTCTGGCAGAAGGGGGGAAAGTGCTAGTTTCGCAGAAGAACCAAATGCTACTTCTGAGCTCTGTGGCTTTGCACAGATTTTTATTTCTGTAAGAGGCTGTGTTTTATGTATTATGGTCTTAGATTTCTGCTTGTTGCAGCGGACAGCCAAGCCCGAGTTTTAATTTCATATTACTTTGGCTGGTAATGATGAGTCTGGAAGTTGAAATGGGACTCAGAGACAACTCTCCCTTCTATCCCTGCTAAAATTGCCCCTTGTTCATTTTCAGAGACAGCTAAAATTTTAAAAGCAAAATGAAAGGAGTAGAAAGAAAAGAAGTGAGCCGAAGCCCCAGCCCCAGCTGATACTAGGGTCATTCCATGGGTGTGGTTGTCCAGATGTTAGCCGCTCCAGATGTCCAGTCTTACCCACCCACCTGGGCTGTGAGAGTGTGATATATGTGAGGTCAGACTGCTCACCTTCAGGTCACACAGTTCAATAAAAGATGCTCTATCCCCGGCCACTGGGTGTTCTAAGCCCATCTCTACGTCCCTATCGGGTCTGCAGATCATTCAGACTTTGGGTTCCCAGAGGAAGAAGAAGAGACCATTTGTCTAAGGAAACGTCTGTGATACATGTTAAGTGGCCTGGGAGAGAGCCCTCTCATTTATTGGCTGAAACATGAAACGGAAAACATGTGCAGCGAGCATACGGCCCCCAAGGCTCTCGCTTCTTCCCAGGAAATGGAGTGATGAAGGATGGAGCAAACACGTGAATGCAGGCAGCCCGCATGCCTGGGTGTTTCACAATGCGAAAAGCATCTGTCGGGTGGAAATCCCGGGCATTGGAATCGGAATTTATAGAGACGGATTGACTTCTGGTCTCTAGCAGGGATTCTATTTCTGCTGCTATGGAAATAGATTTTTCCATTAAGCGAGAAGGAAGCATTCTTCATTCAGTTACATTTATCAATGCATTTGAGGTGCACTTACCAAATGCAAGTGTCTGTGTTAGGGGCTAAGGACCTAAAAGTGAATAAAGCCTGAACTCTACCCTCAAGGAACTGACTCCTCAATGGGGAGAAATGTAGAGAAATGAGTATTTACAATACGGAAGAGTCTGTGTGACTACAGAAATGTACATAAAGATTTGGGAAGAAACCAGGGGAGCGTAGCCATCTGTAAACTGAGAGCACTGGCTATTTGCTGCCTTTAGCTATCAAAGATCCATTCTTCCCTTCCTCTTGATAAAATTAAAAATACATACACATTCAGATATTCATCTCACTCACACCCAACTGACTGGACCCCAGCCCAGGAGTGGTCCCTGACTGACTGAAGCAATCTGGGGTTTCAAAACAGTCTTGGAAAGAAAAGATACCAAAGCCAAATCTTCAAGACTGGCTGAGAATTAGCCAGACATTTTTTATTTTTAAGTTGGGAATAGTATTCTAGAAAGAAGGTAATCATTCTAGAATCACATGAGCTAAGGCACAGAGGGGCACATATGACAAGTCACGTGCATAGAACTACAAGCAGTTTGGTATTACTAAGAAATACAGCATGAAACAAGGAGATAAGGACAGACACAACCAGAAGTCGTGTCTTAGAGGCCCTGTATGTACAGAACAATTGTGCCCTTCTACTTTATTCCATAGAGCAATGGTTCCCCAAACCTAATCTGTATCTAAACCACCAGAAGAGCACAGATTTCTGATTCAGAAGGTCTGGGGAGAAGCCTGAGAATTTTTGTATTTTTGATTAAGTTCCCAGGAGATGCCGATACTACTGGTCCAGTGATAAGAGCGAAGTAATCTCCAGAGAGCATGTGTGATTAACAGACATAATCAGATCATCCTTTTGACTGCCATTCAAAAACTGAACCTGCTCGCTGACACTGTTGTACATTCTTTCCCAACTTGGTGCAGCCAAGGGCACCAGAAACTTCAATTCTGCAACAGCAGAAAGTGTTTCAGCCCGAAGAGAGGAAAGGGCCTAAGAAGGGGTCTGATGGGGGAGAGCCCAGGAAGCCCACCCCTGAGCCCCCCAGCCACAGAATCCCATCACAGGAAGTGGGGGCCCCACCCCTTCATGGTCAGGGGCTGGAAGTGAGTGCCGCTGGAGTGCCGATGTGGAGTTAAGGTGACTGTGGGGAGAGTGTGTCTCCACTGAGCAGCTGGATTCAGCTCCTTCATTTCCAACAGGGGGAGAACTTACAGATCATCCTGATGTCACAAATCGGTTACTTGTCCCTTCAATGCTATCCACCAGGTTCCTTGGCCAAAATCAGTCATCATATCTCCATAACGACAGCTGTCAGGACAAAGTTGTATTGAGCAGGATGTTGTCAACCAAACCAAGATTCTCGGATGAGAGACTCGGGCTGAGAGCACATGGCAGCGCCCTCCTTTCAGTGAAGACCGGGATAGAGGTCTGCAGGGACAGACCAGCACCCCACTTGTCTGGGGGCACAGCCAGCTACTGTGGCAACAAAAGCCCTTCAAGCAGCGCATTTACGGAACATAGGGTAACCTGGCATCAGGCATGCGTGTTCTCAGTCTCTGAGGTATGTTCTGCTATGAGAAAACAATGGAAATGCACAGTGACTGAATACCTATCTCATCAAACACCAGACCCTAGAGGACTCTTGCTTCTTCTTGCTACCAGTGGCTTCTTCCTTGTCCTCCTAATCTAATTATAACAGGATAAACTGCGAATTTCAATAACAACAAGAAAAAAGTGTCCCAGCCTGGGGATTTGCACAGTTTGCTTCTGCCCGCTGGATCCCCTTGGAAAGATGTGCGATGCTACAGTCAGCTTTCTCCTGGGATATCTTAGTTTGGATGCCTGGCCCTCTGCTCATGCGCTGTGCGATCTTGGGGAAGTTCAGAGAGGCCAGTGCCTTGGTTCCTAAATGTGTAAGAGAATAGGAAGTAGGGCAGGGCTCAAAGTGATAACTCCCTTGAAGAATGTTGGGAAACTCCCTGACACTTCGCACAGCTCTAAGATACTCAGTGTGAGCAGGGGTCAAACTCCACCAAAGGTCAAATGGACATCTGCCCGGTGACCTGGGGGTGGAAGGGGTGGAGAGCAGAGGATGGCCTAAACTATACTCACTTTTCACACGGATGGATGGGAGCAGATGCGGCTCTGGTTCCCAGGAAAAGAAGGCCATCCTCGTGCACTCACGCCCCGAGGATTTGCCCGGCCTGCTCAGCAGAGGGCACTGGGCGTGATGTTAAGACCCAAATACCTTGAGCCTTCTCCAGTTCTGCAGTACCAGGAAAACATCTTGTGCCTGCTGAGCTTGGGGTGGCCCTCCACTCAAGAGTGAGGAGGGCAGGCCGTGCTGTTCCTGACTTCTTTCCATGTGGGTGTGGGTGTGGGTGTGGGCATGACACATGCTCCGACCACAGCTCAGGCACCGTGGATTCTGCTGTCCCCTGGGAATTCGGAACATTAGTCAGAAGGGATCTCCGAGGTCATGCACTGAGGCTTGACTTCCTCTCCATCATCTTCAACAAATAGACAAGTCCCTTCTTTTTTAACACCTCCAATAACAGGAAACTCACTTACCAGCTTGGCAGGGAGATATTTTTTTTTTAATGTTTCATGGAGATTCCTTTCTTGTAATGAACAGAAACTTATCTTCCTGTAGGGTTTTTTCTTTCTGGTCTTAGGTAGAATGGCCATATTATTTATTGCCCATACCCAGATTCATGTGTAAGACTAAACAGGGGCACTATTAATAATTACACCAGGACGATACAGGTAAACTGGAACTCTCCTGGCAAAACAAGACTTAAGATGGCTTCAATCTTAGGTTTATTCCAGGGGTAACTATCCTTGCTATTCAAAGGTACTTGAATCAACCCCTGTGGCCTCTCTCCTGTAGAATGAAGAAGGGAGGCTGATTTTTTTTTTTAATTTTTTTTTTTAGTGGAAAGATAATTGGACTAAGAACAAGAAATAGCTATGTGACTTTTGGGTGTGACATCGGGAAGGGCCAGCTGCCTCCCAAGATCCAATGTTATGTTCTGATACTTCAGAAAAGAAAGCAACTTGTAGCATTCTGAAATGTGAAAGGTCTGTCAGAAGGACACGAGTTCAACCACACAAATTGTGAAGCATAAATTGTGGTTATATTTGTTCTGCAGAAGTATTAAAAGACTGATTTTTTTTCCATGAGGTGGTATAGTGTGGCGGCAATGGACGCCAACTTTGTCTGCAGCCTGGGGCTGAGCTGGCTGCATCAGAATCTGGTGGAAAGTATATGAAAAATCAGATTCCTCCGCCTCACCTCAGAATCTCCATGGGGGCTTAAAGCATTTGCATTCTGAAAAGCTCTAGAAACAATTCTAATGATGGGTCAAGTTTCAGATCCACCAGCGAAGTAGCCGAGAGCACCAACTTTGGTGTCATACAAGCATTTGCTCTACAAATATTTACTGAGCACATACTATGTGCCAGATATATTCTGTGCCAGAGAGAACCAATGGCAGACCAAAAAAAAAGATGACAAAATGTCAAACAGACTTGTAGTCCAGGGCTAAGCTGATATCACTAGCTATGTGACTCAACTTTTCAAAGCCACCGTCTCCACTTCATAAGGGTGTTGTGAGGTTTAAATAGGGTGATGTTTGTGGGGCGCTGACCCCAGTCGCTGGCCCACAGTGAGCACTCTACAAATGTCAGTTACCAAGAACCCATTGTGTGGAGGATGACAATGATGTCAAAGATGACAATGATAAAGCCAGAAAAGGAAAACAAAGAGAGCTTATTAGTTTCATCCCACGGCGTCATGGAAGACTACCTACCACCACTCCAGGCTCTCAGCGCATCATGGAGCCACTTTGTTCACGAAGATTTTGAACAGTCTTTAAAAATTTTTTTTTGTTTTATAATCCTTACCTGAGGATATGATTATTGATTTGAGAGAGAGAAGGAAAGGAGAGAGAGAGAGAGAGAAACATCGATGTGAGAGAGAAACACTGTTTGCCTTCCGTACTCACCCTGCCTGGGGAGCGAGCCCACAGCCTAAGTTTGTGCCCTGACCAGGGATCGAACCCACCATCTTCTAGTATATAGGATGACACTTCAACCAACTGAGCCGCCCACCCAGGGCGAGTGGTCTTTTTTTAACATATCCTTGTCTCAAGTATAATATGAAGGGCCTATATGTGGTGATAAATAGAAATTACATCCAACATGAACATTCTATAAACCCCAATTCACTCAACCATGCCTCCAAAAAAAAAAAAAAAAAAAAAAAACCAACAATATCCAGACACTTGGCCCACTCTGACTTCCTTCTGGACCACTCCAGCTGTGGTGTTCACCTTGACATGGGGCTCCCGAGTCAAATGCACTATTCCAGGCATGTTCTAAACTCAAAACTATATAGCAAAAGAAATAATAAGGAAATCAAAATGGCAAGGAGCTGAGCTACCACTGCTGTCATTCTAGTTCTTGTACATGGGTAGGCCTCAGACCGGGCCCCTGTGCCCCCAGTCGGGTAAGGCAACGGCTCAGGAAGAAGAGGCAGGGGGAGAAAACGGGGGCGTGCACAGTAAGACCACCATGGAGTGAGGCAGGGCCATGACAGAGGAGGAGGCTGAGAAGCCGCCTGTTTTTCAGGCAACAGCTTTCACTCCTCCGAGGAGGTCAACAGAAATTGTAATGAGAACATCTTGGCCTGGACCATGATTCGTGGTCCAAAACTGGGCTGGGCCCCTCGCACTGGGAGAGTTTCACAGTTTTTCACATTGTTGTCAAGCCCCAGTCCCCTGTTTAAGGGTGTCACTCAGGGTTTATTGCAGAAAGGGTCCAAAGGCCTCTGTTCACATATCCTAGGGGGCCAGAGGCTCGGGAAGCGTAGCGGTGGTGATGGGGGCAGTCGGGAGCATGGATAAAGGGCTGCACTGGGAGAGATTAGCAGGAAAGCTCCTAGGAGGGAAAACTCGGCTCTCTCTGTTTACACGCTCTTGGTTCAGAGCCCTGGCGAGAAGCAAACACCGAAATGCAACGGAAGAACACGAAGTTGAAAGGAAGCGCAACTTCCCAGAGGCCCCTGGCTGACCACAGTGCCACCGGCTACAGCTGCGTAGTCTGGGCACCGCGTAATTCCCAAGGGTACCATCGTACCCATCAGGGATAGGCCCTTTTTCTGCAACAGCGCAAATAATAAATGTTTTTGGCCCCTTGAGAGCCATATGGTTTCTGTCACAATTGAACTGTGCCATTGTAGTTAGGGTGGTCAGATAAAATGCAGGACACCATGTATTTTTATTTGCTAAACCTGGCAACCCAGTTTGTAGCATGAAAGCAGCCACAGATAATACACAAATGAACGGTTATGACTGTTCCAATAAAATTTTCTTCATAAAAGCAGGCCGTGGGACCAATTTGATGACGATATAAAGGACGATCCCTGGAGTTTTGCAATGCCATTGTCCTTGCCAGCCAGCAGTACCAACAAGGCAGGCCAGTTTTCACACAGAATGGCCACACCGAGTGGTCATTTTCAATCATGTTAAACCACAACCTGCACAGTAAGGCACACATTGGATAGTATGGTCAAGCTTTACAAAACCATACTTACCCTCACAAGGTATGATGCACTCCAAGATCTCTAGACTTTATTACATTCTATTTAATTTCTACAAAATGTTGGTGGCGACAGAAACAACTAACTTCGTAATCCTTGGACGGGCCTTCACTCATAGATTGCTGGGCTTGCAACTAGGAGATCTGGGTTCCAGTCTTCCAACTCTTACCAAGAGTTTCTCTTTAGAAGAATCACCTCTTCGAGAATCTGCCTCTGGAAATGGGAGTCATAATAATTTCAGAGTGGCTTGATAGGAGAAACATGGAATAATTCAGTTCTTCAGTATGGTGTAGTTACCACCACTGGCGACAGCTAGGACGCTGTCAGGTAACGTGCAGGTACACCTTGTAGATGCTTATTTGAATTCTTTATGAAAATGTACAACTTATATCAAATGCATACATAACGTTAGCAGTGATATAAATCTTTCTTTCAAAATACATTTATTTCGTCCAGTTTACTTATTTAATTATCTTAAATAAATTAATTTAAGTTAGGTTATTTAAAGAAAGATATTAAGCAGATAATAGAACAAGTTATAGGTGAAGGTGGCAAATTTGGGCAGGTGGTAAGTGAAGTGTGGGCAGCACAGAGATAACACATGAGCAGGTACAATCAAAAAGACAGTAGGTGTGACCCGATGACCCCTTGGAGACTTGAGCTGAGTGTTGATTCACTACTGGTTCCCAGCACTTAAAATTGGATTGGATCACAATAGGTGCTTAGTAGCTTTTAATGGATGGAGGACAGGTGATGAATGATGGAAGTATGGATGATGGCGAACTGATAAATGGATGGATGAATGAGTAGATGGAAGACGGAGAGAGGTAGATGTGGGATGGATGGATGGACGAATGGATGGATAGCTGGATTATTGATGGTTGGACAGATGGATGATAAATGATGGATGGATGGATTCCTGGATAAATGAGGACATAAATAAAATAATTAAAGCCCAACCTTTAGGATCAGAAGGACTTAGATTCGAATTACAACAGATGAGGGATGGCGTC
The DNA here is from genome assembly GCA_039655065.1 of Glossophaga mutica. NCBI lineage: Eukaryota > Metazoa > Chordata > Mammalia > Chiroptera > Phyllostomidae > Glossophaga > Glossophaga mutica. The sequence continues at coordinate 12,788,857 of CM077304.1, read as the reverse complement.
AAAGGTGCTGGTGACTGGCAGTGAGAAGGGGAGAGAGGCATTCTTCCTCTGAGGTGTCATCTGGATGCTAAAACCCTCCACACTGCCACAGTCAGCACTGAGCAATGGAAACGCCACGCGAGGACAGGAAACACTAGTCTGAAGCCAACTCTGTTGGCCACATCAAAATGTCATTTCTGGATGGAGACACTTGCAACAAATACCTAGTGAAGTAAGCATGAATGGAAATATCCCGGGCTGGAAATGCTTGGAAATGCTGACTCACGTAAGTCTGAACTTCTAACCATTTGCTGATGAGAAAGGCATCTTCCTGGTGCAGCCCACGAGTGCAGAGGGCACCAGCAACCGACAGCAATCCTGTGTCAGAAGGACAAGGAAGCACACGTGCTTTGGGCCGCCCCGCACAGTCAGGAGCTCCCTTCGTGGATCCACAAAGGGCATTTTTGCATTGGGGTGGGGGGGGGAATGGAGAGGGTGCGTGACAGAGGGCAGCCCCCGTCATACCAGCACTCTACTTCTCTTATGGCAAAATATTTTGGGAAACATGATTTGCTCGACTTATTTCTTCAATCTCAGGACAGGCTGTTCTGTTTTCATGTGCCTGTTTCTTGCTGAAGGTTTAAAGTGATGCTACTTTTATCTCTTCCCTCATTTCAACGCAGGAAAAGAAGTGTGACTAACAGAAGCATACACAAGGAGCGCAGTCTTTACCGAGAGAGGCGGTTATGGTCCTGTCTCTGTCCGCAGTCCTGGGTCTCCACCGGCAGGGGCGTGCTTCCACCTTTCATGCCTCAGTTTGCACATCTATAAAATGGGAATAACATCTATGGAGCTGTTGTGAGGATTAAATAAGTTGATAAAGATAAAGCATTTAGAAACATTTCTGGCACTTGGTAGGCGCTCGATAAATGTTATTGTTATTAATACTTGTTAATAACAATAATGTTAATAATGTCATTAACAATCTAATGTTATTCTATGATCTTATCAGAAACTTTCACTTAGAGAATAGCATCCAATCCTCAGAAAATTAGAAGTTTTTCCTAGTTTTCAGACTATACCACTAAGGACCAAAGGTTAAGTGATTTACCATAGTTTACTAAACAGTAGAGGCAGGACCCAAATCAGGTTTCATTCCAAAGTCCTTGCTTCTTGTCTTTCCTGCCGTCTCATGCAACCATGCTGACCTGATACGGCAACTAAATGCCATTTCCATAAAGTGTTCATTTCATTGGAATTATAATTTAATTGTTTCAATCTAACAACAGAATGAACTCTCCTCTCTGCACCCCCATTCACTTTGTTGCTGTTATTGTTCAGTGGGGTGTGTGTGTGTGTATAGGGTTGAGAAAAGATGCTAAAATCTGACTCAAGTGACCTTGAAGGTGAACCTGATTTCATTTTATCCCATGAGCCTCAGTGGCAAGGGAATGTGGAGGAGAGATTTAGGGAAAAGAGATGGTCCGTGGCGGCCCCTGCCTGGAATGGGCCCCTCACCTCCTCTGCAGGCCAGTGCAGAAGACCGAGGCTGCTAGAGGCAGCTGGACTGAGTGCAGCCTGCCCTTTGGCTACTGGCTCCTTCCAGGACTCAAGGTGCCCTCCAGCCCTCCGTCCGGATCTAGGTCTCATCCTGAGCCCAAGACATCTTACCCTCCGAGAGACTGCAGGGTAGAGAAGAAATGGGCGTAAATGAAGACGAGTTCGATGGAAAGGAGAAAGAGGAAAGAGCAGTGAGGGAGGTTCTCCCAACTGCCCGTGATTTTCTTAAAAAGGAAGCAGGAGCATTGGGTGGATGAGGGGGCTTGTGGGAGCCTGGGGTGAGGTAGGAGACAGCTGACTGGACTGGACAAGACCACGAAATGCCAGGAGACCTTGTGGGCCATTTACTAAGGACGACTGCCTCATTCCTCAGACCCTAAATGTGTCTTTCTTTAAAAAGCAGCTTCCATCTTGAAACGTCAGGCGGTGGTCTGCAGGGCTCTGCTGAGGGCAGATGTCAAGTTCGTGCCGCTGGGCATGGATTCATCAGTCCCCAGATAAAAGCTGGCTGCACACACGTGCGATGCCCTGGGACCTTGGCCGAGCTCGGAGGATACAGCAGTGGAAATAAACCATGTCCCTGCTCTCATGGAACTTCCGGGGTGATGAGGGAAACAATAAACAAAAACCGACCACGTTCATGAATAAGGAAACAAGCAGAGAGCGAGGACAGAGACCATCAGGGTGCGCCGTCAGGGCTGGGGGTCCGAGAAGTCCTCGCAGGAGGGCAGGATAAAGGGGGCTCCCTCAGGCCGAGGGAACAGTGTGCGTGCAGGGGCCTGAGGAGAAGCTGTCGGGGCGGGGAACCTAACCTGCCGTGAGCCAGGCAGAGCGACGCAAAGCGGGATCATCAGAGGGTAGGAGGGTCAGGTGGGGACTGGCAGGATCAGGACCTTTGGAAGTCAACCTGGGCACCAGCCTTTGTACCAATGAGGCTTTCTTCGATAGCAGGGTCCGAATTACACATCTTGAAAGCTTTAGACTGAGGTGATATCTTTGCATCATCTACACTGTCCCCAAGCTCTCATGACCGGACATAACACTCGGAGATGGCTGGGATCAAGGGTCACGCTAAGCTCAAATATTTTGCTCTTCATAGAAGCTTACCACCTTGGCTGACATCAAAGCCACTGCGGAGCTTTGTAAATACACAGTGGATGTCAGGGCCCCCCCCTCAGACCTTCCTCACCAGAATCCCCATGGGTGGGATGTGGGGAGGGGTGGGGTCAAGACCCAGATGGTTTTGCTGCCTTACAAAGTCCCAGCTTAACCGCCTCAGCCTCATAAAACCCTGGTCTCCCCGCAGACCACATCAAAGATGGTGCCCAAAGAGACTGCCTTTCCCTCCGTTGATAACGACCCAGTCCAAGCACTTCTGCCCTGCGCCATTTACCTGCTGCTGCCTCTTAGGAAAGTAAACCTGTCCGTTCGTCAATATTGACTCTGTCTGCTGCCCTCAATGGAAGAAGAGAAAACTGTTTTCACTGTCAAACTCATGTTTATACAAAGGATTTGTAGGCTTTCTCAGAGCTATGGAAAATCAATCACCCCCAGTTAACCTGGGCCCTTAATGAGGTGGTAGCTTTTCCCCCACCATCCTATCCATCAGGGGTGACAGTGCGTGGCTTGTCAACCAGTGAGAATGCAGGTTGAAAAGAATTTCACCCAGAACCCTGGGGAGACAGATGCTCAACGTGTAACCCAATCCGAGAGGGTAAATCTGGCCCTGCTGCTTCAGAGGACAGTGTGGGCGGGGCTCCACTGGGGACCCAGGCGGAAGAGACAAGCCAATGCTGACACTCTCCTAAGAAGCCAATATTCTTTGGCATTGGGGAAAGCTTATCAGCCCATTACATTTGCTCCAGTCACTAGTCCGCCCAGTGCTACCTCCGAGGCGGGACTCTGCTACTGCTGAATGCAAAGAAACAGCGCTTCAGGTCGCTGAAACCAAGCATTGCTCGGAGGGCAGGCATTCCTGGGATCGGCTCCCAGGGGAGCACGAGGTTTGCTGCTGGAACATCAGCCAGCTTCAGTAGTTTCAGTCACAGCCACGTGGTTTTGGACATCCAAGCCACTGGGGACAGACACACTGAGAAGTCATTTGTTGGGCTCAGGAGGAAAAACAAATCTGATCGCTGCCTTCGTCATTCAGAAGAGCCCTGGGGTTTTACGGGTCAATCTGAGGGGCCTAGCGCTGGAACATCTGAGAAAGAGTTTCAGGGGCCACGTACACTCCCCCAAAAGCGCAGCCCAGATGTGCGGTTCCAGCTCCCAGCGTGTGCTCAGCCCTGAGCCAGACACCGGGAAGTAAACCAAGGCTGTGAAACATCAGGCAGCTCCCAGTCCGTCTGATGCAGCCGCTGGACGGTCTCAAACTCCTCACAGGAAGAACTGAAAAATCTAGGTGGGGAAAGGGGGAGGGACAGAGAGAGAGAGATGGGGGGAGGGGAAGGAGGGATGTGGAAAGAAAGAAAGGGGGAGGGGAAGGGGAAAAAGAGGTAGATGAACGTCTTCTAATGTGTACCTTACTGTTTATCAGTAAAAGCTTAAAAAATTTTAACTCATTGAATCCTTCCAACTCAGCCCTCTAAGGTAGTAAGTCTTGTTATCTTTCAAATGGGGACAATACTAGGACCCACCCCAGAGGATTGTCCTTCCATAGAATCTCAATAAAGTAGTACCTAGAATGTGCATAAAATAGTCTTAACAAATAGTGGGGGGAAAAAACAAGTAGTGGGTGCCCGATAAGTGTTATGTACTTATTGTTAGTGTTATTACCACTACTACTTCTATTATACCCATTTTACAGATAAGAAAGCTGAGGCTTGCAGGGGTCACATGGACAGCGAGCAATAGCCCGCATCAAAAGTTAGGTCTTGTATAAAAGACGCGTGGACAAAAACTAGGGGGGTGGAAATGGGAGGGAGGGGGAGAGGGCTAGGGTGGTGGGCTGGGATGGGAGTAAAAGACAGAAAACTGTACTAGAACAACAATTTAAAAAAAAAGTTAGGTCTTCCCAGCTCTAGAGATCAAGGTCTTTTCTATATTAACCTTGCGGTGTGAGGAGCTCACTTCCCCTGGTGAGAGTCTGTGGGTCTGTGGGGGAGCTGGTCTTGGGGACCTTTGCCGTGCGGTGCTGCCACCACAGAGCTTGCAGTGCTCCACAAGGTGTCCTGGCCTCTCCTGTTCCCCGGGCCCAGGAAACCCTGCTCTGGGTATTGGTGCGCCCCAGGCCACTTCTGGGGTGACTCCCCTGGAGGCCCTGTGCCCTGGGATGAGGGGTGGCTGGCCGCCCCCCTTCCTAACACCATTGGGCTGGCCCCTGGCTGGGCCTCCCTGACAGGCATAGCAACCCACCAGGAAGAAATGCGGTGTCCTCCCACCCACTTCTTTGTCCTCCTGTTTCGTGTGGCCTTCGTTCGAGTCTGCGTTTGGAGAGGACCTGTCGTGCGCGTACGTTCACATGATTTTGGAGATTCTTCTTCTTCGAGGAGGCAAAATTGGCATTTTAATTTTTTTTAATTTATCCTCACAAGAGGTGAGGCATTCCAAATAAAACTTTTTCTCAAGAAATGCCTGGCCTGAAGGGGAAATAAATATCAAACAATTAAATCTGATTCTTAAAGGCTATTTAAAGAGTGTTATAAACACTAGTACATGAAATAACTCTACAAGCCTTAGCATTCTAATCTAATCTGCATTATCTCTCTTATTCTGTCTTGTATCATTATTCAAACTTAATAAACATTAGTTGGCTCCAAAAGGCTATTAACCTGTTTTTCAAGTTATCTAGCTAACTCACTCCTTTAAAAATATCTCTATTAGAATCACCCTGTCTCTTTACTAAGTATTTGAAAGATCTGATAAGTGTTTTATATTTAAAATTCATAGCTTTTATCGCCGTCATGAATGATTACAGCATTTTACAATAACAAGTATCCATTTTGCTCCAGCAGACGAATAGAGTGTCAACACACAAAGCTCATCTTCACTCCAGAATGTATCATCAGGCCTGTGGTCCTCTGTTTGAAAATGCACATTCAGGAACAAATAGTAGATCCAAGTGACATGCTTACGACCGGCCGTTCCACTGAGGAGACGTGCTGTAATCTGCAGGGTCACGGGGTCATAGGTCACACAGGCACGCCAAATGCCAGAGGCCACGCAGAAGCAGGCACTCAGCATTCAGCGATCTTCCAAAGGCAAAGTCAAATACGTGGACGTTGAGTGCAGAGTCCGGCTGGGTGAAGGCACAGTAACACACATAACATTGTCCCGAAACTATCTCTTTGCCCATCCATGCAAACTCAATTGCGAGCCTGGTGAGGGTCAATTCGTGTCTGACTCACTTAGATATTTCTACCCCTTGGCGCACAGCTTGCCTGTGACGTGGTTGGCGGAACCAAACTGACTGTGCCCCCCAGAGGCTTCTGAGAGGCTGGCTCCTTCTCTGGGCAGCCCCAACTTCACATACCCTCCTAGAGCCACGTGCTACGTGCGGGCCCTCTCCTTCCAGGCCCTGACTCTGTTTTCAGCTGGGCCCCGCAGACCAGGCCATGGCCTGTCCACCATGGTTAACCCGTGGGGCCCGGACCTCTGACCCGTCCTGCCGGAGGCCCGGGCACAGCAGCTTCCCCCTTGTCTGTCTCCAAGGAGCCGGGGCCAGGGTTTGCGCCTCTCCAAAGCCAAAGTAGCTTTTGCCTTGAGATCAGAAAGGAGTGTGTTAGTCTTTAAAGTTCTCCTGAGAAATAGAAGACAGACAGAGAGAGAGAGAGAGAGAGAGAGATGTCAATAAGATAGATTTATGATAAGAAATGGCCTCTCACATGGTTATGGAAGCCAGAAGTCACACGATCTGCAGTCGTAATGTCAACAAGCCAGAGACTCGGGAGAGCCGATGGTGTACCACGTTGCAGTCCAAGTCCGAAAGCCTGAGAACAAGAAGAGCCAATGGTATAAACTCTGATCTGAGTCCAAGTCCAAAGGCAGGAGAAGACTGATGTCCCAGCTCAAAGACAGTGGGGCAGAAAGGGCCAACGCTTTTCCTCAACCTTTTGTTCCATTCAGGACATCAGGGTATTGGATGAAGCCCACCCAAACTGTGGAGGGTAATCTTCTTGACTCTGTCTACCTGTCCAGTGTTAATCTTATCCAGAGACCCAGCCTGAATAATGGTTAACCAAGTAGCTGAGCACCCAGCAGCCCAGTTAATTTGACACAGAAAATTAACCATCACAGGAGATGAGCAGTTTATGAGAAGGGAACAAAAGAACGCTGGAATTTATTTATTAAAAAAGTGTGTATTTATTCTTAAACATTTAAACTTCAGTCACCTTCAAAGTATTCTCCATTTGATGCAATACATTTATTGAGACTTTTTTCCCATGGCTCAAAACAGTTTTTAACCTTGTTGGTTTTGCTGCCTTTTAGTGGTTCTGCCATTTTTTTTAAAATGTAGTTTATTGATTATGCTATTACAGTTGTCCCATTTTCCCCCCTTCATTCCCCTTCACCCTGCACACCCTCTCCCAGCCACATTCCCCCATTTTAGTTCATGTCCTTACTTATAAGTTCTTTAGCTTCTACTTTCCCCACACTATTCTTACCCTCCCCCTGTCTATTTTCTACCCACCATCTATGCTACTTATTCTCTGTACCTTTTCCCCTCTCTCCTCCTCCCACTCCCCTGTTGCTAACCCTCCATGTGATCTCTATTTCTGTGGTTCTGTTCCTGTTCTAGTTGTTTGCTTAGTTTGCTTTTGTTTTAGGTGCGGTTGTTAATAATTGTGAGTTTGCTGTCATTTTACTGTACATGTTTTTTATCACCTTTTTCTTAGACAAGTCCCTTTAACATTTCATATAATAAGGGTTTGGTGATGATAAACTTCTTTAACTTGACCTTATCTAAGAAGCGCTTTATCTTCCCTTCCATTCTAAATGAAACTTTGCTGGATAGAGCAACATCTTGGATGTAGGTCCTTGCCTTTCATGACTTGGAATATTTCTTTTCAGCCCCTTCTTGCCTGTAAGGTCTCTTTTGAGAAGTCAGCTGACAGTCTGATGGGAACTCCTCTATAGGTGACTGTCCCCTTATCTGTTGCTGCTTCTAGAATTCTCTCCTTCATTTTAATCTTGGCTAATGTAATTACGATGTGCCTTGGTGTGTTCCTCCTTGGGTCCAACTTCTTTGGGACTCTCTGAGCTTCCTGGACTTCCTGGAAATCTATTTCCTTTGTGAGATTGGAGAAGTTCTCCTTTATTATTTGTTCAAATAAGTTTTCCACTTGTTGCTCTTCCTCTTCCCCTTCTGGTACCCCTATTATTTGGATGTTGGGAGGTTTAAAGATGTCCTGGAGGTTCCTAAGCCTCTCCTCATTTTTTTGAATTCTTGTTTCTTCATTCTTTTCTGTTTGGTTGTTTCTTTCTTCCTTCTGGTCCACACCATTGATTTGAGTCCCAGTTTTCCTCCCATCATTATTGGTTCCCTGTACATTTTCCTTTATTTCACTTATTGTAGCCTTCATTTTTTCATCTAATTTGTGACCAAATCCAACCAATTCTGTGAGCATCCTGATCATCAGTGCTTTGAACCATGCATCTGACAGGTTGGCTATCTCTTCATCGCTTAGTTGTATTTGTTCTGGAGCTTTGATCTGTTCTTTTATTTGGGCCATTTTTTTTTTTTTTGTCTTGATGCACCTGTTATGTAGTGAGGGGCAGAGCCTTAGGTGTTTGCCTGGGCAGGGCAACCCAGTCGCTGCATTGTGATGCTGTATGTTGGGTGGGGTTGAGAGGGAACAATGGCGCTTGCTCTGCTCTCTGCTGGATTTCAGTTGCTTCTGCCAAATTGGGCCCTTCTGGTGCTGATTCCCATGTGGGTGGGTTTGTGTATGTTCTAAGACCCTGTGGGTCTCTCCAAGAAACTCTCCTGTGAGGCTGGGAGTTTCTTCTGGCACCTCAACCCCCACAGGTGTTTTCAATTGGTGTTTTGAGGCTTTATTTCCCTGAGCTGGGGCCCTGGGTTCCGCGGTCTGTCTCGCTCCCCAGTTTTGCCTGGTTTATCTGCATGCAAATGTGGGACTGCCCTGGTCTGCCAGCCACCTTGTGTGCCACACCCCTCCACAACTGCCGCCTCGCTGGGTCCACCTGTTGCCACCTTGCACACCCGGGGTCTGCAGCTACTGCTTTGCCTCGACCCCTCTCCGCCTGGCTGCCCATCTCTGCCCCTCCTACTGGTCTGGATGAATGTGTCTACTTTAACTCCTTGGTTGTCGGACTTCCATACGGTTCAATTTTCTGTCAGTACTGATTGTTTTTTTGTTTGTTTGTTTCTAAATTTTTATTGTCCTTTTGGTTGTGCAAGGAGGCACAGTGTGTCTTCCTACACCTCTATCTGGACTGGAAGTCTGGTTCTGCCATTTTTTTGTTTCACCTCTCACACATCGGCAAAACATTTCCCTTTGAGAACTTTTTTCATCCAGGGAAGCAAACAAACAAAAAAGTCACTTGGGGTGAGATTGGGTGAACAGGGAGGGTGGGGCATGAGGGTCATACCATTTTTTGTCAAAAATTACTGAACACTCAGGATGATGTGGGCAGGTGTTCTTGTAAATCACCCATCATGAAATGGAGAAATGCTTTGAATCCTCAAAAAAATTTCCTGAAGCTGAATGCAGCCTCTCACAACAACACCAGCTGGTACACTGATGTAGATGGATTCCTAGAACAATAACCTAGCAGGGGAAGCATATCCTACAAAGGCCCCTCTCCAGAAGGTAATTTCAGGGGGGTTTTGGGTCCCACCTTGTATACATATCTTTGCTCCCAGGAGGTTGGAAATTCTATAAAATCCTGGCATGTGTGGAAGGAACATAAGTTTTGGCACCAGTTGAGACTGAGTTTGACCACACTCTACCACTTAAGAGCTGTATGGCCCAAGCCAGATTACTTAACCTCTCTGAGCCTGTTTCCTCATCTGTAAAATGGGGGCAATCCCACCATCATCAAAATACTGCACACTGAGTGCCAAGCTCAACATCTGGCACGTAGAGAGTGTCTCAGGAAATGCCAGTCTCCCTCTCCCCACGACCAAGTGCATTTCTGCACTGGCCTCCTCTTCAACCTTATTGTCCATGGGTGGCGAATCTTCCTGCCCTCATCCAAATGCCACATGTCCTTTAAGGTCCTCTGCCCCAAAAAGAACTGTCCAGGAGCCCCAGGAGCCCTTCCGTCAACCCCTATCACATTTTATCCATAGCACATGGCTCAAAGCACACCTGGGTCTCAACGTCATTTTTATTTGTTCAAACAGATTCTAACACCTATGAAAGAAGCAGCTATATGTTAGACAAATTCTTTTCTCTCCTTCTAACCCCAAAACATACTATCAAAATAGGACTGAGCACATTGGAAGTGTCTGAGGGAAGAATAAACTGAATCTAAACATGTAACTGCTCATTGAAATATATTGATTTCTTTTAATGAAAGAGAACCCCTTCATCTTCCATCCCAATGTGTTCAAGGAATTCACACATTTCATGGGTCTGAGCACTGGAATGAGGGACTGAGTGAGTCGTACATCACGGGACCAAGCCACATGGATGCTCCAAAGACCACATGGTGGCCAGCAGGAACCAGGGTGTCTTGTAGGCATCATGAGGATGTACTGGGAAATCTTGGGAACAAAAAGTTCCAACATATTGTTCAGGTTTATTAATAGCAAAACTGTCCTTTAAATCCTCACTGCCATTTTCAGTATGAGTTTAGCAGATGAGTTAAACTCTCTGTTGCTCATTTATGTCACAAGGTTGTATGAGGATTTAATGAAATAATATGCAAATAGAGTAAGAACAGCATAGCATCGTGTAGCTAGGATAAAGAGTCAGGTTCAAATCTCAGCTCTTCTGCCTACCTGCTGTGTGATAGCAGGTGAGTTGCTTATCTTCTTGTGCCTCAGTTTCCTAATCTGTAAAATGGGGATTATAACAGTACTTATCTCTTGGGTTATTGTAAGATGGAATGAGAAGATATACGTCAAGTGCTTAGAACAGAAGAGAAGGGAACAGAGTAAAGCTCAATAAATCCTAGCTATTATCACACAAAGGACCAAGTCTGGTCCCAGGCATTCATTTCCTGGGTACTCAGTGGATGGGAGCTACTGTCACTGAATGGGTGGTCATTTGAGGAGAACAGAAAACCCTTGACAAGAAGAAGCAGCAAGGGCTGTATCCAGAGCAAGAGCTGAACTTTTAAACCAAGGAAATTTCATGGAAACAAAACTGATGTTGTGTCCCACCGCCATTATTAATAAACTTGAACAATATATTCCTCAGTAAGGGGGAAAAATGTACGTACAAACTTTGCACCCCAAACATAACACAAAATTATGTCTGGTTCTGGTCCCTCAAATAAATGAAAGTTCGGACATTTCTTTATAAGCATGTGCCACTAACAAAAACGCAACGCTGATAACCGAAGACATGTTGTAACCTTGCTGCATGTGATAATCACGTAAGAGCTTTGCTTTTTTCCACCATGAAGAGTCTGACGTACAGTCGGTGACCTTGATGATCTTGTGGTTTTGTTCTTTAAATACCTTCTGTGTTTTTCACTTGGTGAGCCAGTCCTCTTGAAATCTGACTCCCTTCACTTGTTGCAAGTCAAATTCTTCTCTTTCCTGAACTTTTGTCTATGATCTTCCATCGGCAGTTCCAAGGCCAGTGGCGCAGGCTTGATATTCACCTTTTCCAGTTCTGAGGTTGCTGACCAAGAAGTTCCCCCGCGGAAGCAGCTGGTATTAAAGAGTTGGTGGCCAGGGTGTGAGTGCTGAGAGGAGCATGATGGGAAAAGGAGAGATGATTCTGACTTGGTACACCTGCCCCTAGGTGAAATGGTCTGTCCTCGCACCTGGTAAATAATGAGGAAGAGCGTGTCTGTCCTTCAGCAAGGAGCTGCAGCCAGGTGACCCTGACGCTACACAGAGGCCGAGTCAACTAAGACTCTTCAAAGATAGCCCCGTCTGAATTTCTAAGTCATGGAATGTGACTTACAAATTTATACATAAATTAAAATATTTATAAACAAATAAATGTATTTATAAAGACATAGGTAAATAAAATAAATTCAATATTACATTCATTAAAAGTGATATAGATTGATATGTTATATTATAATATTGATGTTAATATAATATATAATACTGTAAATTAATATTGAATGTATTAAATATGTTTACAAATATATAAGATTATATATAGTTATAGTGTATCAATAATAAAATGTATTTTTATAATTTTTAACATAAACTAGGTCAACAAAGTTCATTTAGGTATTTCTAGTTCTGGTTTGGAGCAATCCTTAGGGATTTTAATTCCGGGATTACATAGAATGATTCGCAATATGTATAGAGCTCATTTGAATACCAACTAGATACTTTGAAAGTGTTTGACCATATTTGAAAACAGTTTTTTCTCTTAGTAGCTTAAGTACTACCCAGAGCATTTGTCTTAATCCAGTCAGGCTGCTGTGACAGAATACCATTGACTGGGTGGTTTATAAACCACAGAATTTATTTCTCAAAGTTCTGGAGGCTGAGAAGTCCAAGATCAAAGCCCTGGCAGATTCAGTGTCTGGTGAGAGTCCGTTTCCTAGTTCACAGATGACCTGTCTTCTTTTCTTTGTGTCCTCACCTGGTGGCAGGGGAGAGCTCTGGTCTCTTCGGCCACTTTTAAGGACACTAATCCCATTCCTGAGGGCTCCACCTCTGCCCTAATCACCTCCCAAGGGTCCCACCCATCACACTGAACTCCATCCCACTGGAGATTAAGTTTCAACATATGGATTAGAGGGGCAAAGGTGAGCACAAACTGCCACCTGCAGCAGCCTTACTCGGTTTTCACTAACTCTGAAGACGTGGTTTCCTATACGACTTGAATGTTAACAAAGGCCATGCTTGAATTATCACAAAGACCAACTCTGTAGTGTAAATATGACATTAGCTGACATTTATTGAAAAATTACTTTGTGCCCAGACCTGTGCTAAGGGCTTTATCTACATTATTATATTTAATTTTATATTTCCCCATGAGGGGGCATAACTGAGGCCCCCTCAATGTTCATTGAGGAAAGTAATCTGCCTACAATTACATGAGGAGTGCATGGCTGAGTAGGTGCTGAGCCTGATCTTTCAGATTCTCGAGTCGGAGCTCTTAGGCACACTGTTACACCATTCCTCATGGACTGTTCACATCTGTTCATTCTTTCATTTATCTGGGAAACTTAGCATCTTTGAGCACATACTGTGGTCAGGCGCTGTGATAAGAGCCAAAAAGAATGAGTGGCAAAGAATGAGACAGAGAAGCTGCCCTCCTTACATTTCTGGATCCAAGGTGACAAGAGACAGAAAAATATACAAATAATAGGATACATAGTGCGTCACACGGTGATGAGTGCTACAGGAAGAAAAGGGAAGCTGCAGATATTGCCAAGGGGTCCTGGGGGAGGAGGGGGGCCGTCATTTTAAGCCTGGTGAGCAGGCTCCCCTGTTGAGGGGAGACCTGGAGGAGGTGAGGGAATGGAGGGAGTTGCCTCCCAGGCAGGGAGAAGAGTACATGCAGATGACCTGGGGTGGAAGCCTACGGGGCTGCTCCAGGGGGACCCAGGAGGTCACTATGGCTGGAGCTGAGTGAGCTAGGGCAGTGGTTTTCCAAGGTCTGTCCTTGGACCAGCCGTGTCAGCATCATTGATGGGGGAAGAGAAGGAGTTAGTTAGAAAAGTACAAACTCTCAGGCCCCATTCCATACCTGGGGAAATAGAAACTCCGGGGTGTAGCCCAGTTGTGTGCGTGTGTTAACATTTTATTTTGAGACTTCCGGCCAAGATGGAAGTATAGGTAGATACACTGTGCCTCCTCCCCCAACCAGAAGAAGGATAAGAAATTTTAAAACAAAAAACACCCAGAACTGACAGAAAACCGAACTGTATAGAAGTCTGACAACCAAGGAATTAAAGAAGAAACATTCATCCAGACCAGTAGGAGGGAGTGGAGATGGCCAGCTGGGGTGGAGAGAACTCACAGCAAGGTGGTGGCTGGCGGACCAGGTGGTCCCACATGTGCATGTGGATAAACCAGAAGGAACAACTGAAGAGTGAGATGGACCTCGAAACACAGGGTTCCAGAGCAGGGAAATAAAGCCTCAAAAATCTCTGACTGAAAACACCTGTGGGGGTTGGCATGGTGGGAGAAGCTCCAAGTCTCACAGGAGAGTTTGTTGGAGAGACCCACAGGGTTGTAAAATGTACACAAACCCATCCACCCAGGAATCAGCAGCAGGAGGGCCCAGTTTGCTTGCGGGTAGTGGGAAAAGTGCCTGAAAGCCAGCTAAGAGCTGAGGAAGTGGCATTGTTGTCTCTCAGACCCTTCCCCCACAGACAGTGCCACAACGCAGCCACAGGGCTTGCCCTGCCCTGGCAAATAACTAAGGCTCTGCCCCTTACTACCTAACAGGCACACTGAGACCAAAAAAAAAAAAAAAAAAAAAAAGGCCCAAATGAAAGAACAGGTCAAAGCTCCAGGAAAAAATACAACTAAGTGATGAAGAGATAGTCAACCTATCGGATGCAGAGTTCAAAACACTCATAATCAGGATACTCACAGAAATTGTTGCAAATGGTCACAAAATAGAGGAAAAAGTGAAGGCTATGAAAAGTGAAATAAAGGAAAACATACAGGAAACCAAGAGTGATGGGAAGGAAACTGCATCTCAAATTAATGGTTTGGACCAGAAGGAAGAAATAAACATTCAACCAGAACAGAATGAAGAAACAAGAATTCAAAAAAATGAGGAGAGTCTTAGGAACCTCCAGGACAACTTTAAATGTTCCAATATCCAAATCATAGGAGTGCCAGAAGGAGAAGAGGAAGAACAAGAGATAGAAAACTTATTTGAAAAAAATAATGAAGGAGAACTTCCCTAATCTGACAAAGGAAATAGACTTCCAGGAAGTCCAGGAAGTTCAGAGAGTCCCAAAGAAATTGGACCCAAGGAGGAACACACCAAGGCACATCGTAATTACATTAGCCAAGATTAAAGAGAAGGAGAGAATCTTCAAAGCAGCAAGAGAAAAGCAGACAGTTACCTACAAAGGAGTGCCCATAAGACTATCAGCTGATTTCTCAAGAAAAACCTTGCAGGCAAGAAGTGGCTGGAAAGTATTCAGTCATGAAAGGCAAGGACCTACATCCAAGATTACTCTATCTAGCAAAGCTATCATTTAGAATAGAAGGGCAGATAAGTTACTTCCAAGATAAGACAAAGTTAAAAGAGTTGATCATCATCAATCCTTTACGATATGAAATGTTAAAGGGACTTATCTAAGAAAAAGAAGATGATCAAAACTATGACAATAAAATGACAACAAACTCACAACTATCAACAACTGAACCTAAAATAAAAACAAAACCGAAAACAAACTAGGCAAACAGCTGGAACAGGAACAGAATCATAGAAATGAAGATCACGTGGAGGGTTATTAGTGGGAAGGGGGGAAGAGGGAGAATAGGGGGGAAGGTACGGGGAATAAGAAGCGTAACTGGTAGGCACAAAATAGACAGGGGCAGGTTAAGAATAGTATAGGAAATGGAGAAGCCAAAGAACTTATAGGTACAATCCATAGATATGAACTAATTGCGGGGAGGAGGATATGGGTGGGAAGGTTTGTGCAGAGCAGAGGGGAATAAAGCCGGGGAAATTGGATAACTCTAATAGCATAATCAATAAAATATATTTAAAAGAAAAATAAAATAAAATACATGAATCTAAAAAAAACCATTTTATTTTGCAATACTTTATGATGTACAGAGGATTATAAAGTTAGTACAGAGATTTCCCTTATACCTAGTTCCCCTAATTAACATCTTACATAATCATATACATTTTTTAAAAAACTAAGATTAACACTGGTACAACTCTGCTGACTAAACTGCAAACTGTATTCGTATTTCACCAGTGTGAGCAATCTTTGTTTGACGAGGCCTCCACGTGATGCCCACCGAAGTTTAAGGACTGCCGATCTGGGGGAGCAGCCACAGGGGAGCGGGACAGAGAAGCTGGGTGGCATCTTGATCCTGGAGACCTACAGGCAACTGCGAAGCCTTTGGCTTTTCCTCTGGGTGAGATGCAAGGCATCTGGAGGGTTCTGAGTTCAAATGACGCTTTCACGATGTGGTCTGCTGTGCTCCCCTGTTTCAAAGTCAGAACGGCTTTCCCCACCCCTACCCCCAACTCTTGTACTCTGATCCCCTTCTCTTGCTTTATTTGTCTTCTAGTTTTTGCTTCTTTCCCCTTATTTATTATCCTTACTGTATTATCCTCCACCCGCTCTGTCCAAGGGCTGGGATCTTTTCCTTAGTCACTGACATACTCCCAGCACCTGGAACAGCTCCTGGCGCTCTGCATGGGCTCTGCAAACTGCTGAAAAGATGAAAACACCTAGAGAGAAAAAGTAGGCAGGGAAGGAGTGAACTGTTTTGACACCCATTTTGAAAGGCTCATTCTGGGTACTGGGTGAAAAGAGCAGTAACAGGTAGGAGTGGGGGGGGGGGCAGCATGGGCAGGGAGACCGGGTGGAGGCCGTGATCCGGGGAGAGAAGAGGACGGCTCGAAGTTGTGTGGGTGATGTGGGGACTGTGTCTTCCATGTGCTGGCTGAGCAGACATTAACGTTAGAGACATCTGAAAAATACACTGTTTGAGAAGAAATCTAAAGAGGAACTTTTGAAGATAAATCAACTTATTTTAAGCATAAAAAATAAACTCCTAATATTTGGTTATTTTTTAAAGAATTTCCTGTGCACGTGCAAAATGCCTAGCTTTGAATCTCTATTGAAACATGCAGAGTCTATTATTACGGCCTTGATGTTTAACTTCCCATCAAAGGGAGCAGGCCAAGACGGTCAGATCTCCAGTTCAAGAATGTTAAACGCTATTTACCATGGGCCCCAGACTTAACACCCTTGACTTACTACTGAACAGCACAGTTCACAAAGGACATACTCTTTCTTCCAGAAATAGGGTGAAGATGTGGGGTCATTGAGATAACACCCCAAAGGTAGTATGACACTTTAGAGGCAAAGGAACAGCCTAGAGGTTAAACCTAGTTCTGCCTCTTATTAGCTGTGTGAGCTTGGACAAGTTACTCAGCTGCTCTGAACCTGAACGTCTTTACCTTATTAACGCTGATAATAGTGCCTGGTACTTTGCATACGTATCAGGGTGCAGAACTTAATGATTTTTCTTTTAGCAAGGGGAGTTGCTATTGAGTTGCCAACCGTATCTCTAATGGAGAAGATAGCAAGTCAGTTTCCAAGAAATCATTTTGTTCTTGGAAGAATTCTTCGAAGGCCCCTTTCGGTTATGTGGACGAGGGCTGAGAAGAGCCCTGTTGCCCTGGAGGAAAAGCTCAATAGGACAGTTTCTTGGCTTAGAAAAGGCCACTCCTCTCTAGCCTCTTCCAATTTTGCATAAAGACAGAGGGGACCACTGGAAAGGGAAAGTTGGAGGGGCTGACCCCTTCCCTTTGTAGGTTCCACTGCTAGAACCTCTCTGATGGATGGAGGTGGACTTGACTGAGGTCAGCTGGCAGGAGAGGATCCTCCCGGGGGCCTGGGAAGGGGAAATAACGCACGTGTTTGCTATTATCAGAGAATAAACATCAATAATCACAAACATTTGAACCGCTTTACAGCTTCCAAGACATGGTCACATATATCAATACGGTCTTCACAACACCCTCGTTTAAACCTGATTTCCCAGCATGAGGAAGCCACATCTGCACCCCCACCCCACCCAAGCACAGCGTGGAAACATCTTCCTGGGGTTCCAGCCAAGAAATGCCCTAGTGGGTGCCCAGCCTCTGCGACTTCAGGGAGTTGAACACCAGCCTCTCCACCCCATATCTTGCTCTCAAATCCTTTTGAAAATCCTTTTCTCACCCTTTTCATCACCAGCCACTCATTCTCTCTCTCTCTGGTTATAACTTTTCTGGAGACCCATCAGTTCTAATCAAGGTTCACTTTTCTCCCAGCTTTGAGTGCCCCACTCCACCTCCCGGCTGCTGCTTTCCTCTCTTCTCTTAGTCTGATGATTGCGTATTCACCTCCTTCTGGGTACCCCTCCGCCAGCGCGCGCTGGCCTTCAAAGCCTTCCCTTGGTATATTGCCCCATAGGCAGCTCCCCACACCCTCAGGAACACGGGCAATTAAATTCGTCCGACAGATGCTGAACCTGGCCAGATTCATACAACCAACCAAACTGCGTCGCCCCGAAGTGCAGCCCAGCTCTCGGAACCCTCCTGCACCTACAGCTCCACCCTTTCCTTCACACCAACTCACCTGCAACTCCGTGAGAATATTGGCACCGTCCTGGCCATGCAATGCATTTATCGAAACGTGGGCTGTTTCATTCAGTAGGATAGGGTTTCATCACATTCTTTTCTTATCTCCTACACCCCACCCCACCCTACAATCGTGGCCAGAGTGATTCTTTTTAGGGTGATCAGGGAACAGCTGTAACAAGGCCATTCATCCTAACCCACATAGGAGCTGTTAGACCAAGGAGACGTGACTGCTAAAAGGCCAGTGAGTAGCCGGAGCAAAAGAAATGGCCTCAGGGGGCCAGAATCTGCCAAACAGCTGACCAGTGAAAACAAAATTGGCAATAAGGCCCAGTTTGCATTTCAAAGGGGAAATTAAAACCAGGCTTTTGGGGAGGGCGGGGCCCTAATCAGAAGGGAGGCAATGCCTGTAACCAAGGCAACATGCAAACACCAACTTTTCCTTTCTCCTCTTTTCCTCCCCCGAGGCCAACTTCCAAGCAGGCCTCCTACATTCATATATCTCAGGGAGAGGTGTCAAGAGAGGATGAAGACATCTTATCTTTCCCTGAGAAAATCCAAAAGGTTTAGGATGCTCCCACCAAAGAAAAATTCACAAGATAAAGAACAATCACCGTGGTTGCTTATGTCAGCAGAGAGACTTATATAATAAATATAGGAAGCCGTTTGCATCTTCCCAGACTGAGGTCATGAAGAGCCTTCTTGAAGGATTAGGAATTGAAAAGAAAGTTATATAAAAGTAGTCTAGAATAGCTTACATTTCGTGACTGCTGCAGCACACGGAGCAGTTGTACACACATTACTGCCTTGTGAGGTAGGTCTCACTGTCTCCATCTGCGAGGGGGAAAAGAAGGCCCAGGCAGTGTAAGAGACTTGTCCAAGGTCTGGCACCTGTCCCAGAGCCTCCAACAGTCAGTTCTCAGTAAATACTTGTTAAATGAATGAACGCAGCTCATGTTAGAACCAACCTTGGTTGTACAATTTCCAAACCCACGTTCGGTTGCTTGCTGTCCCACTCCATCCTACTTGCACTGAATTCCTGCAGGAGCCTCTCATCCTTTCATTCATCAATTCAACGAGTCTTCGCTGAGGCCCCACTGTGGGTCAGGCCCCGTGGGAATCACTAACCCCAGCAGGAAGGAGGCCTGGGCCTTCCTGAAGCTGACACTCAAATGGAGGGGGTAAGGGTAGTTGGTAGACAGGAAGAAGAAAGAGGTAAACCAGAGAAGTTCAGATTGTGGTAAATGCCCTGATGTGTCAGGAAGAAACAAAGCAAAAGGTGTGTGTGGCGGTTATTTGTGCGGGCCTCTGAGGGGTTGCTATTGACACCATGGCCATACATAGCGATTCAGATACATACAGTATTAATCAAAATTTCTAATTGCTATAAGTTTCAATTTAAGCACAGTTTTAGAGAGCTTAGATGACTATTCAAATACTAACGGAATGGGACTTTTTAATACCTTCTGTGCATTTCACTGCTTTATTAAGCGCTCAGGTGAGGTCTAGAAAGCTATCAGCACTGTACTCAGTGGTGATACTAAATGACCACTCAGGACCTAACCAGTGGGGCTCAGTGGGTTAGGCATCATCCTGCAAAACGAAAGGTCACAGGTTTGATTCCGTGGATTTTGGGTTCAGAACCTGCTGAATGAGGTTTCTCTCTCACATCAACGTTTCTCTCCCTTTCTTTCTCCCTCCCTTCCCTTCTCTCTCTAAAAGTAAATAAATATAATCTTTAAAAAAATAAAAATAAACGACTCACTTATTTCCTCGTGCCTGTCCACTGCCATCTCTCAGTGGAGTTGCATTGGTAGAACCACCCTCACATTTTTAACCAACTCTGAACTATGACCTGGAAGGGACTACCTGTGGATCCATTTAAATCAACAGTGTTTGGTAAACTCTTTTCAGTTACCCCTGACAAGGGAAAGGAGGACAAGCAAGAGAAGAAGCAGCAGTAATTCCTTTATTTTTGAGCAAATTACTTAAACACACACAACTGGTTAATAACAGCACCAAGGCTAGAACACAGCATCCGGACCAAGTTTAGGGCTTTTTCTAATCTGGACCACAGGAATCTGTTCAGCCTCAGGGCTCTCATCCATAAAAAGAAGAATTGCCCTAAATGACCTGAGGTTCTTTCTGGCTTTACCACTCTTCTGGTGGAGGACTTGCATTTCCAGTCACGATGGAATAACAGGAAATAACACAAATCACCAGACAAGACATGTGAAACAATGCTTTTCAAGACCGTGGGCATCAAGCAATGCAGGATAGACAGAAAACAAACAAGATGAGCCAATAATTTCTCTAGCTCCCTGTCTTAAAAGAGTTTCCAGGCCATGGGGCAGGAAGGAGGGACCAAGGCAGTGTCCAGCAAATTCCTGAGTTGAAGACAGACAGCTGAGAATCCAGGGAAATCGAGGGATGCTGAGCTCACGGGACAGTCCCGGAGAGGAGAGAGTTTCAGAAAAAGAACTCTAGAAATCTGCAGATGGCTCCCTTTAAGTATTCAGCAGACACCTGCGTGGTGCAGGCATCTGAGAAAATTATCGGAGGCCAGGAAAAGAAGCACCTAAAAGGATTAGAGGGAACAGCACACAGCATTCACACAAGGCAGGGAAGAGTGCCTCTTCTCACCAGTCAAGCTGTAAAACTTCCTCAGTCACAGGGCTCTGGGTGGAGTGCGTAGGTCTTGCCTTGAGACCAGGACTAGTTAGCCCTTGACAAAATGTTACCCTGGTTTTACCTAATAGGTTTAGAAGGAAGATCTGGGGGGAAAAAAAAAACAGATTACTTAACTATATCCCACTCAAGAATACAAAAATATTCAGCAACCAATAGGTAAAACTGATCGGGCATTCAATCAAAGATCAGCAGGCATATAGAGATAGGAAAATTTGATGCATAATGAGAATAATCAATCAGCTGATGCAAACCCCAAACTGACACTGATATTAGAATTAGAAAATAAGAACAGTAGAAGTTATTATAACTATATCCATTATACAGGGTCCGGCACACATAATGCCTCTTTTTTATTACAAAATCTTTGATTACAAGATCATAAGCCTATAATTCTGTAACATAACAATACCACACTCAAGCACACCATATGACATTTTAGGTGAAATGTTCGAATTAAAACTATAAATTATTACACCCATATCATCTCCCTACCAACCACACTCAGGCAGGCCTTACTTCTGCTGGACCCTGATTATGTACTACATTATGTACTATATTATGTACTATATTATGTACTATAACTGTTTTCCAGAGTTACATAGAGTCAAGGAAGGTATAAAAAAGACCAAAGGGTACAAACTTTCAGTTATAAGGCAAATAAGATCTGGCAATCTAGTGCACAGGATGGTGACTGTAGTTAATAATAGTGTGTTATATACTTGAAATTTGCTGAGACAGTAGATCTCAAGTGTTCTCACCAAAAACCAAACCAAAAGGTAACTATGACCGGTGATGGGTATGTTACTTAGTTTGACTGTGGTAATCATTTCACAATGTATACATTACATTGTACACCTTAAATATATGCAATTTTTTTGTCAAAAATAAATAATAAAAATGTTTTTAAAAAAACTGGTAGCTGTACAGAGTGATCACTTTGTAAGTCATACAAATGTCTAATCATTCTATTGTACACTGGAAACAAATAAATTGTATGTCAACTGTGATTGAAACATTAATTTAAAAAATTGTACATGAAAAATTTAAAAAACAGACCCACATTGAACTTCTAGAGATGAAAAAGACACTGGATAGGATTAACAGCAGGTCAGGTCATTCGGAACACATTAGTAAGTTTGGAGATGCGATCATAGAAGCTGTCCAAATGAAACACACGGAGAAGAAGTGTTCAGGAAAGAGCAGCGGGGGTCCGCGGGACACCTCCCAGCATCCTGACACACATGTGACTGAGGTCCTAAACAGTGAGGGGGGTTAGGACAGAAAAAGCATTTGCAGAAGTAACAGCCCAAATGTTCTAAACTTGATGAAAACTACAAGTCCACCTATCCAAAAAGTTTAATGAATCCATAGTGAGTGGGTATGACTGTGTTTAAGTAAAGCTTTACTTATTAAAAAAAAAGGGGGGGATGGACCAAAGTTGGTTCATGGATTGTGGTTTGCAGACCCCCATCCTAAAAATATCAGGAAATACATGAATATTTCCATCAGCCAAATATGGAGAAGATAATCTTATCCAAAACTCCAAAAGGAACTTCTCTAAATAAAATAAAATGCCAAAATAATTTAATTTTCAAAGTAGCTTGTACATAATAGACATGTGCTTCAGAAATTTCACAGTTTCAGTTGAACATTCACCTTTGGAATTTTTTTGTCATATAAAAATATTTAGGATGACTCCAACTGTCAGGCAAAGGCATTTGTGCAACCGGAAGTTAGCCTCCGGAGGCCTCTCTGACCCCTGACCCTTTTCTGGATTGCAATTTGGCATCTGTGACTGGTCTTTGTTCTTAGATATCATGCTTTAAACGCACTTCAGTGAAGCCACAATTACAGATTCCAAACGAGCATTATCATCATCGCTTTTGAAAAGGGTTGTTTTAGAGAGCACGGAATGGCTCCGGAAGTGAGCAAAGAATGCACCAAGTAGCAATCTGGCGGCTGAGTTGCCTGGGCTTTGGGAGGGATGACACAGCCTGGCCTGAGCTACCTGCCCAGAGAGAGAGTCTGAAGTGTTCTTGCCTCGGGGAACATCGGGGCTGCCTCCTGCCCCCCAAGTCTGGATGTGCAAGGTAGAAGCTTTGCCTTGCCATCTCTGCCAGGGAGCAACTGCTTCTCAGAACCTCAGCCTCCTTTAAGCTAGTAATTTATCATAATATTAAATTGTTACTTCACTTTGGATGCTATACATTCAATAAGAGAAGCAATTCTTGCTACAGCGTGGGAGAATAATGCAACTTTCTTAAGTATTTACCCCTCAAAGTGCATTCTGAATGTTAAGTCCCCCATCCCATTTTCAAATTGACAACGAAAACCTTCCCAAATGCAAGGGAAGCTTTATTCTGGGCTAGAAGAACAACATGAAACAGATATTCATTTTATAGTATTCAAAAATAAAAATAAAACTTCTGCCTATGCACTGAATGTTAATTAATTAATATCGAATATTTAATTATTTATCTGAACACCCTACAAGAAGAAGACTTTAGACCAGGGTTTTCCATTGTGGGCCGTTTTGCAAGATTTTGGTAATCCCATGGAGGGCTACATTTCAACAAAAGCCAGCTCTCATAGCTTAAATAGACAGGCTTTTGTTTCTGTTTTATACGACAATGATTCCAATGTGGCGGGCAATCCAGTCAAACCTCAGTTTACTGATGTCTCCGCAGATCCAGGGTCCCGCTCTCTTCCCTCTCACCGAGGCTCGGCCTGATGGCAGTTTGGCTGCTCTAGCTCCGGACATCACGCTCGCATTCCAAGTAGGAAGAAAAAGGGGCGAAGGAAAATTTCCTGAAGCGGCTTTCTCCTTTCATCGGGAAAGGAGAATCTATCCTGGAGGCCTCCCTGCACCCCAACACCCGCTTCCAGACTTCTCTTTATGCTCCATTGAACGTTCACGAGCCACCTGACTGTCCCCAGCAGTGAGGAAACCGGGACAGTGAGGGTGGTGGCTTTCCAACGGGCTACAACAGAGGGTGGCAAGGAAGAAGGAGGTGAATGGATGTCAGCTAGCCGGCTCCGTCTGTCTACAGCAACACAGTATGTGTATTTTTATTTCTGTTTTTGTGTGCTCTTCTATCTGTTCATGATCAAAGTATTTTATTTTTTATTTACAAATAATTTTAAAGTTCATTATCGTGACAATTATTACTGAAGTCATTCCTTTAACCCAATCGAAATGTCAGTATTTAAATACGTCATTAGTTTCGAATTGCCCTTTCAATACACCCTCTACAAGGGGAGATGGCAAAAAACGGCATGGGCCAAATCAGCCCACCGACGGTTGCTATAAATAAAGTTGTACCGGAACACAGCCACGTGCATTCATTTACTGCTGTCTGTGGCTGCTTTTGTGCTACCCCAGCAGAGGTGAGTAGTTACAATAGAGACTAGGTGGCTTGCACACTTACAGTATTTGTTCTCTGGCCATCCACGGAAAATGTTTGCCAAGCCCTGACTGCTAGGATGTGCCCCGGGGAGAAGGTAGCTCACTATACAGAATCTCAGACTCCTCGTGAGGGTCTTCAGGACTGATTGGGCCATTTGTAATGAAGACAGCATCGCCAGCTGCAGGGAATGATCTAGCCCTGGTGTCTTCTGCGCTGGGCCACCGGTTTGCCTTTGTTTTAAAGGAACTCTTTTCCAGTTTTCCGTTAAAAATAAGATATTGTATGCAAATCACCTACTTGGCGAGGAGAGTCCTTTAGCCAAATACTGATTCTTTTCATTTGATTTTTTAAAACAACAAGCAATGAACTCATTGGACCAGGGATCACCATCATAGCTGAACCCATAATAAATCATCTTCCTTTTAAAGGCTTTGCAAACAAACACTTTTTCAGGGAAAAAAAAAAATCAATCTCTTCCAAATCAGGGCAAATAAAAAATGTCCACTAAAGCTTCAGAGAGCTCTGGAAACTGATGCCATCTCCCTCAATGCCCTTTAAGAGCAGGACACCTCCACCCCTCTTGCTGGGTCATAATTTATCCCGACAGCCTCCGGGGCCCTGTTAATGGCCACGCTTTTCTAACGGAACAGTTAATATCCCCGATAGTAACTGTGACTGATCTCAAGTTCTGGCTTTGGATAAAAATCCAACAACCTTGGATGTGAATCTCCAAGGTGCTGAGCCGTCTTTGCCAACTGCACAAGGTAAAAGCTCAGGGCGCCCCAGGTGCCCCTTGTCCTTCTCCTGCCTTCTGCCTGCCCTAGTTTCTGAGCGGCTGACCGCAGGGCAGGCTTTGCAATGGGTCAGCAGTTGCGGCGGGCTTGGCCTGTCATGCTGCTAATTATGTAAGCTATACTTACCTAGAGTGCATGGGTGGTTTCTTATGAATGTGGCTGCTGTGATTACAAATTTAATTCCCAAAAGTAACCCAAAATGTGGGTTCCTCCCTTTTTATTTACCCTTGCCCCTGCCTTCCTCCCAAAGCATGCAAATATATGCAGAACAAAAGCAGAAGATATTTTTGAACAGAAAAGGAAAGCAAATTCTTTTTACCTTTTTTTTCTCACCTACTTTGTGCTTTACAGGCAGTAGCTCATGCTGTTGTCATGTTGTCCATCCAGAGGCCTTGTGAGTTTGTAACTTAGGTCACTGAAGAGGAAACTAAGAGGTTAGGTGACCTGTCCAAGGTTCCAGAGACAGTGGCTGAGCAAGGCTGGAGTGCAGGCCTACCCTACTGCAAAAGCCGCCATGGAGTCATCAGATGACAGACACAAGGACCACGAGCCAACCTATGAACCATCTATCTCTTCGGCCCTGGGCCTTCCAGCCAGTCTGGCGTGCCCAGGCCCAGGGCCCAGAAAGGCAGTTACCCTGAATTCATAAAAAAACAGCCAAGAGTCCACGAGGACATAGCTCTGTGGGCCTGAAGCTGGAACAGGTTAGCAATGCCTGAAAAGAATGACAAACCCAGGTCTCATTACCTCCAAAGCCATGCTTTGTACCTCAATTCTGTCTTTCCAATCAGCCCTGATGTGCCCAGTTCTTCTGCTCTCAACAGCTTCACCATCACTTAAAGGCTATTAGTTATATTGATCCAGGAGCAGCTCAATTGGGCCCTGGACACGTGGAGCAGACACTGTCAGGGCTATACCCAGATCCTTTCTCATCTGTTTTGCGCTGATTTTGTATATTTATCCCATGCTTCTGTATGCTTTACTTCTAACTGTTCTTATCTACAACTTTCTCTAGGGGGAGACTCTTGAGACGCTACCTCAATTTGCCCATTTGCACAGACAGCTAGGAGTTCCCGGGAGTTTAAATCCTCTCAAGCAACCTATAGCCAACGGGTAGCTGGTTGGGAGTGAGGAAGCCCACTTCCCTTGCCTGCAGGCAGGACAAACTCTGAAGATGCAATTTACACCCCTGAGTTCCCCGCAGGATCAGGCTGAGAACAGTACTCTGCCTGAAAATGTACCTTGGCCCACTTCTTTCTCTTCTCTGATCTACTTTCCTGACTTCTTTTCCCATTTCTCCTGAATCACACTCTTAAAATTCATCTTGTGAAAATCATCATGCTTCTGAGTCTGCTTCCGGGGAACCAGTCCTAAGACAACACCAGATTAAGATTACTTCCTGTGATTTCACATCTTGCGGCAGCATCCCATTCCTGCCCTGGCCGGTCTCCTAAGGGTGACAATGGGGGACCCCCCCCTTCTCTTCCTGAATTGCTCCAGCCCTCTGTCCCACTCTCTTCTGATTCTCTACCTTTGGATCTGCCTTTCCTTCATGGTTAGATAAAGACTGATAGTCAGACACAAAACAATAGAAAAACGCTCGAATCCAAACCAGGTCCGTCTGACTTCAAGTTCACACCGTTAACCACTAGATTGTCTACCCCTTAAGTTTTGTCTTTGTAGCTGGTCCCTGGGATATCTTCCAAAGACTCTAATTTGGATTCACCCCATGGAACTTCCCCAGCCTTTCTATCTCACCACTTAGAACCTAATGTGTGGCCTTGTCTGTCCCATCCAAGGTCCCCGAATGGAAGGCATGATATCTTAGAATTTCACCAGGCATGCACACAGTCCAGAAAATAAGTATTGAATTCGTTCTCTATACCAGGCTCCATTTGAGACACTGGGGATGGTGAGTATTGGGTTGGGGAAAGAGGGGAGGGGCATTAAAGGCTCTCACTCTCTTTCCTGGTTTGCATTTTCTTTCAGGGC
Organism: Glossophaga mutica; assembly: GCA_039655065.1. Lineage (NCBI taxonomy): Eukaryota > Metazoa > Chordata > Mammalia > Chiroptera > Phyllostomidae > Glossophaga > Glossophaga mutica. The sequence continues at coordinate 12,762,043 of CM077304.1, read as the reverse complement.
TTTCCCCAAGCCCCACCAAATGTTAAAAACAGTATTAACATAAAAACAATAGGCTTTGGAGGGGAAGAAAAAAAAAGAACCCAAGTTTTAAAATACCCCAAGCAAAACATGAGCTTTGCGAGACCTATAGATTCATGTAAGGTGACTCTTCGGTAGTGGTTCTCAACCTGGATGCAGCTGGGCAATATTTGGCAACATCTGGAGACATTTTGTTCATTGTCACAACTGGGGGGGGGTCCTGCTCTAGTGAATAAAGGCCAGAGATGCAGCTAAGCATCCAACCATGCACAGGACAGCTTCCGAGAGCAAAAAAGCAAAACAAACAAACAACCCCTACTTGGCCCAAAACAACAATAGTGTTGAGCTTTATAATAATAGCTCCGAACCCAGAGGCTGACACAGAAACAAATGAACAACTCTCTGCCTCTAAGTTTGAGTCTCCCCTCCCCTCCCCTCCCCTGAAGCACAGAATGGAATACCAACCCATTCACAGGTCTGGGACTTTGCTGGGAAACGTGAGGCCTGACCTAACTTGCCCCCGACCTCCCCACCACACCTCACCCCAAGAGAATCACCTACATTCACAAGGCAACTTTTCTCACTTCAAAGGAGATAGTCTGTTCCCTTTGCAGTGACAAAGATTAAATAGGTGCTTATCATCCTAGCATATGTTAGGAGGCTAAGGCCTTTTTTGTTTTAAGAAGATGGAAGCCACGGAAAGATCATATAGCAAGCATAATGGTAACCAGATTTCATGCAGTGTTGTACTGTAAAAACCAAGCTGGAGGCATTAGTCTGCATGAAAAGCACTGGCAAGACGGAGCCCAGGTAAACTAGACCGAGAGCCTCCGGGACTGATTGCACTTTCCCCTTGCCATCAGCTGTGGCCTTCTTAGCAAATTTCACTTCCTTTGCAACATTAATTAGAACTTGCCCAGACAAGGAAACCGTGGGCATGGAATCAGCCATCCTTGCTAAGAGTCTCTGCCGAGTCACTCACTCTTGCGTGGTCCAATATGGTAGCCACTAGCCACAAGGTGGCCATTTCAATGTCAGTTAATTAAAATGTTTAAATGTAAAATGTTTAAGCAGGTCCTTAATCACACTAGCCACATCTCAAGTGTTCACAGCCCCCATGGCTAGAGACAACTATATCGGGCAATGTAAATATAGAAATTTTCCCCTTATCACAGAAAGTTGGGGAGCACGCAAAAATGATGCCGGGCTAAACAATTTCCTTGAGCCCTCATTCGCTGACTTGTCCCTTTCCCAGAACTATTAGGAAGGTGAGCCCATGGAGTATGTGTGCTTTGTAAAATACAAGTATAAATCAGTACGCAAATATCAGGGTTGGGGTAAGAGCCCCAGTCACTCCCTTTACCAAAGATGACCGGCCTTGGTTTGTGGACAGGAAACCAGAAGGCTTCTCTGCACAGACTTTTCATTTCTGGGCTGATCACTTATTGCTCTGGGTGAATAACTTTAAGGTGAGGAAGTTTCGTGAGTGCGCTTCCTTTCCTTTGTAACTGATGTCTCTGCTGTGCACAGATTACACAGACTGATCTGTTCAAGAGCATTGCAGGTCAGGGATTTTCCCTTTGCATGTGTATGAAGTGTTCGCTATGGCTTTGCATTTTTTTTTTTCTTCCAGAAAAACCAGCCCAGCTCCTCCATCCCTAATGGGGTATTCAAGCAATCTCAGTCTCTGAGCTTGTGGGAGTCTTAGAATTTTTCTTACTTAGGATCGACAAAACCTTCCAAATCAAATAGAAGGAACACTTCCCACTAAGCCCCGACTAGTATTTGGTGTTGTTTCTGCTGTCAGCTTGGACGCACTCCTCCGAAAAAGCAAATCTCTGTTTTTACTTAGGCTTGTCCTGATCTGTTGTAAGTCATAACTCGATGAAAGCATTATAAAGCAGTAAGAGGATGCATGTCAAGTAATTGGCTGAATTATGTCTGAGAGGGCTCAAAGCACGCCAACAGGGCAGCTCAAGCAATCTAGAAGGTGCCACTGGATCCTGGAAGGTTGAGCCGTTCCCAGGACTCGCAGGGGCCCTTGTGTTTTTCTAATGGTAATAACGAGCTTGGCATTTGCATGGAGCTCTTCCTGCTCTTCAGGGTGAAGATGCTTTATCAACAGGGGCTGTTCATCCATACCATTCATTAGTCCTGATGCAAAACACTAGAGACCAGAAAGTGGAGTCCTGGGACCAGGCAAGGCAGAAGGAAAACAGGTGGTACCTTCATGCTCCTTCTGCTGATCACGACCACTCCAGCACACAGAGCAGACACAAGCCCAGACCTGTGGAGCCTATTTTCCAGTGGGGAAGGGGAAAGGGGGAGGGGGAAAAAGCAATAACAAATGAACAAAAATATGTACCTGAAATGAGAAAAATACAATGGGATAGGAATGCTAGAGATAGAAGAACAAGGTGAAATTTCACAAAGAAAGGTCAGGAAAAGCCTCACAAAGTGACATTTCAGCAGGAACAATGGGCTGCAAGCCCTGGGGTTATCAGTAGGGCGTGCTCATCAGGCAAAGAAAGCTGGCAAGTGCAAAGGCCCTGGGGCATGGGCAGGCCTGGCCTTTTTGAGACCGAGTAATCAGGGGAGGGAGATGGGGGTGGCTGGGGTGGGAGGAGTGGTGAGGGGAAAATGCAGACAACTGTAGTTGAACAACAATAACATTTTTTTAAAAATGAAAGAAAAACTAGCAGATTATAATAGTTGAGGCACGGCAAGTGGTGGGGAGGGGGAACAGTTGGAGATGAGGTGACAGAGGTGGCGTGGGGACAGATAATATAGGACCTCCTTCAGTATTCCACTTTTTAAGACACGGGACTCTTTGGAGAGTTTTGAGCAGAGGCGTGAAACAATCTGACTTAAGTTATTGAAGGGCCTTCCTGGACTCTTTGAGAGTAGGCCAGGTGCGGGAAAGATGATGCCAGGATGAAAACAGTTTATGACCAACCAACCTCATGGGGTTTCCCCTGACCCCAATTTTCCGTCAGCAGTCCACCGCCCTTGCCTCCAGGACCAGCAAACATTCACGACAAATCACAGTGCTGTCCTCAGCAGGCCAACTCACGGCCTGCAATGAATTGTGCCGTTGCATTGGTTCTGTTCATCCAATGCCACGCACAGGCTCATAAAACCAGAGGTCTTCACTGTTGGAGGGAACCTGGACAATCACTTGGCTCAAGTGTTCATGTTTTTAAATCCTGACATGGAGCATACATACAGAACAGTTTAAATGCTAATAATAATGTATTCACGTACTACCGTTCACTTCATAAAAAGAGCATTGCTGGTCGCTTGCGTACCCACTGTGTCCCTTCTCGGCCACACGCCTCTCCCTTCACCCTTCACTCCCACCAGAGGTAACTACCATCTCCCCTTCTATGCAAATCGTTCCCCAGCTATATTTTGTGGCTCTCCCACTTATGTGTGAAGAATAGTATGTTTACTTTTGGAAAACGGGGCACCAGCACTATCTGTGTGGGACCCTGCTGAACAGAGGACCACAGGGGAAGACCCGCTGGGCTGAGTCCCTAAGTCATGGTCTGGCTTCAGTTTCCCGGAGGCTTCACAAGAGCCCCTTTTGGGGAAGCCACTGGCCAAGGTCACAAGGGTGTCCTCCAAAACCCAGAGCTCACTCTAGGAATACCACAGCTCGTCTGGCACAGCTGAGGTGTGGGTCAAGAACAAGACATACGAAAGGAGGATAGTTAAAGAGAGTGGGATGCTCTGAATTGACATGGTCTGAGTCCAGCTTTCCAGGTCAGGTCAGAGCATAGCGTTTCTGTGGCTGAAGTGACAGTCTTCAGCTTATCCAAGAGCAGGGCCTGGAGCGGAGAGCAAGAATGTTCTCAGCCTATGGTCAAGACAAGTCAGGTGTAGCTCAGAGTCCAGACCAGACTCTCCTGGGTGTCCTGTCCTCAGGTGAGCCTAGGAACTTGGTGTGGACCACCTCAAGTGTCTGCCTCTGCTCAGAGCTGGGGGGTTGCCCCTCATGGGGAGACACAGCTGCCGTCCTAGGATATCCCTTCACTGTCCTCCCAGGAATTCCCCTCCACCCTCTCCTCTCCTGGCTCTGCTATATGCCTTAGCCGTGTCTTCCTCATTCTCCATTTACTCTTTCATTTTATGAAGAATACGCTCCATTTTGAGACCTTGAATATCTAAAAAGGTCTCTATTCTACCCTCTATTATAATTAATAATTTGGGCAGGTATGCAATTGTTAGTCGGATATCATCTACCTTTAGAGTCCTGGGAGACGCAGTTGTTGAAAAATCTAAAGCTATTCTGATACCCGGACTTTTGTATGTAGTCTTTTTTTCTTTCCAAACCCATGGAATCTTTTAGTTTTTGCTTCCAGTATTCAGACCTTTCACAATAATTCTTTTCATTCATCCTGCGTGCACTAAGTGACAACTTTTTCAATCAGTTAACCCATATTCTTCAGTCTTGGGAAATTTTCTTAAATGATTTCATAGATTGTTTCTGCTCTTTTCTTTCTTCATCTGATCTCTTTATCTAGAATTCCCTTTAGACCAGTCCTCTCATATTGTCATCATGTTTTTCCTATTTTTATTTCTTTGTGTTTTTGCTCAACTTTCTGTAATATTTCTTCGAATTTATCTTCCAGTCCTTCCGTAGTGATGTTTATTTCTGTCCTCATGTTTTTAATCACAAAACTTGTTTTCTTCTCTCTTGATTTCAGAGCATCTTTTCCTCATTTCACTCATCGACTATTTTATCTCTCTTAAGAACATTCATGAAAGATGTTTTGACACTTCATCTTATGTCTGTTTCCTCTCTGTCGTTTATTTGTTCTCCTCTCCATATTTCATGTCAAGCCTTTCCTAATGCCTGGTAGTCCTGGCTGTTTGTTAGGAATAAAAGGGAGGAATAGAAAAACTAATTGGGCCCTGGCTGGTATAGCTCAGTGGATTGAGCTCGGGCCTGTGAACCAAAGGATTGCGGTTCGATTCCCAGTCAGGGCACATGCCTGGGTTGCAGGCCGGTTCCCAGCATGGGACACACAAGAAGCAACCATACATTGATATTTCTCTCCCTCTCCCTCTCTCCTACCTTTCCCCTCTAAAGATAAATAAATAAAAATCAAAAAAAAGAAAAAGAAAAACTAATTGGAGGCTCTCAATAGAGCAGTAGAGCTCACCAGCATTGACTTCCTCAGAAGTCATTGTGTGAGGAAACCCTTTGGTCAGTACTGTTCAGTCTTTCTCCTTGGCTGGAGGTCGGAGTCCCCAGAGGGATATTACCCATGGCCTGAAGGGGAAAGATCTGGACAGAACTCTGTGGTCAAGGGAGGGAAGAGGACGGAAAGCTCAGCATCTAGCATGCATTGTACAGTCTGCTAAGTCCCTTTCATATGATGCCTACCCTTCATGCCTGGTACCCTCTAGCCCAGTGACCTCCGATTTTGCACCTCCATAAAATAAGCTTTCAGATTTACCATTTTTCAGTTGTATCACCATTCAAGGTAAACAATTCCAGATCAGTAACAGATGCCCACACTTCAATGACTTCACCGAATACACTTACTTCATACTCCTACGAAGTCTGTTGTGGGTGTTCCTGCTTGGTAGACAGCTCCCAGTTTCCTTCCATCTTGTAGTTCCACCAGGTCTCACACCTTGATCAGTTTGGGTCCTGTAGGCAGAAAGAGAGGACTATGCACGTAAGGCTGCTCTGGGCCAAGCCTGAAAGTAATGCAAATCATTGTGGACATTGTCCACATTGCCTTGTGGACTCAGTCACATGGCCATACCTAACTGCAAAGGAGACTGGGAAGCTGTGCACGCAGCAGGAAGAGGAAATGGGCTTCAGTGAATACACAGCTCACTACTCCAAACACCCTGGCATATGGCTTAACCTCCCTGACTCTCAGTTTTTTAATGTATAAAATGGTAAAATTGGAATAATACTGCTTACCTCACAGTGTTATTGTGAAGATTACATTTGTGAAATGCTTGGTCTTGTGCCAAGCACACAATAAACTCCCTGGGAAAAATAATAATAATTATTATTATTGTATGTTTTTCTTTTCTTTCATTAGCTCATTTTATCAAAAATGAAGATCCATGAAAGATCAAAACTTTCATCTTTTGAGGAAGAAATTTATAAAGCAGATGACAGTATACAGAAGAATAAGAAAATGAAGAAAGAGAAGACTATTTGATGCTTAGTGACCATCACATCCACTTCATTTGTATGTTTAATATTTTCTGAACATCTATTAGGTATCAAGCATTGTGTTCGACGTCCAGAGATAATGAGATAAATAAGATCCCCTGCCCTTGAGTTCACCACAGTCTGTTTGAGAATCAAAGAGCTAAACTTTATCACTTTTTTTTCTTTTTGCAAGCTTTGGGCCATTTTTCAAAAGAAAGTTGGAAGGTGTCCCAGAGGATAAAATGATCTGGAACGATTTTTCAGTTTAATGGTCAAAACTTTGATAAGTCAAAGTTATCAATCATCTCCATGTTGCTAAACCCAGTGGCAAATCTTTGGTCTTGATCTTACTTGACTTGCAGCTGATCATGACCTCATCCTTGAAACAGTATCATCATGCCGCTTCCAGAACAATATCCACCCTGGTTTTGCTTTTAGTTCATTGGCTGTTCATTCTTAGTCTCTTGTACTGGTTCTTCTTCATTCCACAGGCCTGAGGCTCTGTACCTCTTCTCTTCTCCATGTACACCTTTCCCTTAGTGATCTTATATAGGACTATAGCTTTCAATACCATCTATAAATTGAAGACTCCCAAAAGTATATATTCCAAACTTCAAATCATATATCCCTGTACTTGGATGCCTAGCAGCTGAACTGCTGATTTTCCCCTATTCCCGCACCTGCTCTTCCCGCAGCATTTTCCCATCAGTTAGCAACATCCTTCCATTGTTCGGGCCACTGACCTAGGAGTCATCCTTGACTCCTCTTTCGCACTTCATTCAACCCATCGGTAAATACTGTTGGCTCCACTTTCAAACTATATCCTGGACTCAAATTTTTTTTTTACTCTGTCACCACTGCCCTGATCCAAGCCACCATCATCTCCCAACTGGGTTATTTCATTAGCCTCCTAATATGTCTTCTTTTTTTTTACCATAACATTCATCATCATGTGTCATAATTATTGCCTGTCTCTGCCACTGTGATGTAAGTTGCAAGAGGATAAATGTATTTTTGCCTGTTGTTCACTGTTGTATCCCCAGTAGCTAGAACATTGTATGGCACTAAGTAAGGGTTCGATATTTTTTGAGTAAATGAAGAAAGAAATGTGAGCATTATTTTTTCCTCTATTGATTCTAGAGAGTGAGGGAGAGAAACATCAATTTGAGAGAGAGAGACATTGATTTGTTCCCCCCTGTATGTGTCCTGAGTAGGGACTGAACTTGAAACCAAGGCATGTGCCCTGATCAGGAATCGAACCCGTGACCTTTTGGTTTGCAGGATGATGCCCATGCAACAGAGCCACGCCAGACAGGGCAGCACTATTTTTAGTACACCTGCTTCAACTTAGAAGATCCCCTTCAATTTTGACAGAAATCAGGGGGGCTTATTATGATGTGAACAATTCTGTGGCCTTCATTTCTTTTAGAGTATGATCACAGTTGCGGAAGTGGGAGCTGGGGCTGGCCCTAGGGAGAAAGGTGCGATCCTAGGAGAACAGCAGTGGTTGAGTTTTCTGGGCCCAGGAGAAATGATACAGTCTGGTGGTTTAAAAAATGAACAAGTCAGCACAGTGCCTCTTCCTCCTCTGTGACACCCCCACAGGCGAAGTTAGCAGCCATCTCTCCCAGGAATCCCTGGCTCTTCATTCACTGAACATAGAAGATTCTATGGTGCTTGCAGTAGACAGTGCTATTAGTCCCCTTTATATTTCCAGCACCCAGCTCAAGTGACTAGCCCTGGTTTTCCTGGGACTGTCCCAATTTTAAAACGGAGAGGTTTGCATCCAGGGAACTTTCTCAGCCTTGGATAAACCAAGGTGTCACCCTATACTTGGCATAGCACCTGTCACCTAGTAGACCACAATAAATAAATTTTGGGTGGAGGTAGCTATCTATTCTTGTGTCCAGTCCCACCCCAGTGCCCGGCATGTGGCCTAATGTTTCTTAAAATGTGTTTCAGAGAACCCTTGCTCCATGTAATATTAACAAAGGTCATTGCTATAGTCAATGCTATAGCATTGCCCCACCCAGATCTCCTTTCCTGAGATGGTGAATCCACCCCCTGTGATCTGACTATTGAATACTAACATCTCACAGTTACACCCTTTACAACAAAGATCTACCTTAGCTTGTGGGAGCCTTCTTGCCTAAGGATTTCAAAGACATTTTTGCCCTTCTTCCCAAAGTGTTGCTTAGAGGTGATGACTGTCTGATACAGGAATAAAAAACTCATCCCATTTTCTTCAAGATGAGACAACACAGTACTGTCACTCATACTCTAGAGGCTAGACTTCAGCTCAGCCTATATCTGTGTGAAGCTGGTTCTTCTTACAAATTTCTCCTAAGAGACCTCCCTCAATAAATCGCTTGATGAGAATCCCTGTCTTAGATTCTCCTTCTAATAATCCAAATATAAAACAGTTATTACTTAGAGTTATCCCAGGAAGCTACTCTATGGATTCCGGAATTGGATCACCCACCTCATTGCTGCTGGCAATGAGGACTCCCACCTCTACTGGCCAGTGAAGATTGATGGTCCATGGCACAATAAATGCTAGGATTCTCCCCTGAATGTGGGTAGAAAACAGGTATAAGGAGATACACTGACTTGGATACATAGCATTACCAAGGAAATAGTCATTATAAAGATAGTGGAATTTGGGGTAGTCGTTGAGTGTCCTTGATACATTAAAGAAAGAGAACATCATACTTTCAGATTGGTTGCTCAGAAATTCAAGACAAAGTGTGAAATTCAGTGGGTTTCTTGACAGTATTTCAAGATATTCTCTTATCTTATAGCCAAGAGGGCCAACTAAGCCGAAACCAGGCTCAAAACTAATTGTAACAATAGAACTTCAGAGAAGATCAACTTCTAATCCTTACAAAGTCTCCTAATGCCACAGTTGGGCTCTTATAGAGAAGAAATGTGACCCTGAGGCTTGGGATGAGGATATCTGGGCAGATCTACTTGAGAATCTTGAATGACCAGTTTTTCTTGAACACTCCAGGCCTGTAGAAGTGAGCCACTCCCTCTTGTTAGAAGACAGAGCCTCCTCTTCCCACCTAGCCTTACCTGAAGATTACACAAAAACCTCAAAGGAGGCAGGTGCACTGTAAGACAATGCTTGCCCTTCTCAGGATCTGGCTCCATCTTCCTTCCAAGCCACCAGTCCCATAATTAGGGTCAAGTCTCAGCTTGACCTGACTGACAAAGTGCTTGGCCTACTAAAGCAGATGAGGGACTTCATACCAACTGAATGACAGACATGGATAAATGTTCCAGCAGGAGTTAGGGAAGAACGTCAGGGATAAATCATGAAGGTATTGGACCAAGGAGAACAATGCATAAAGTTGGTTAAAGGAGAGTTTTTTCATACGGAGGCACTTTATTTAACAAAAACCCCTGATAATTGTTAGAATACGCTGATTGTTTTTAAAATATCTGACCTGAGGGCCAGTCTGATAAATTGCTGAGACAGACCTTAGAAACTCGGAAGAAACCACTGTCTATAGTAAATGAAGTAGATACCAGGTCTGCTGGGCAGATTATGCATGATGAGATCAAATGGCCCATGCAAATGGGTCTACTAAATAAGAACAAAGAACATATTAGCTGTCCATGTTCCTCAGGAGAGCCCAGAAACATTCAACTGAGAGTACGTTGGTCAGGGGAGCACCAGCATTGTTCAGAAGCTCAGCAACGGCTGTCCTCTGTAGGCAGAGCTGATGCTGGTAGCAAAGGAATGGCAGCCTTTAGAAAACAGCGTTTAACTGCAGAAACCGTGAAAACAGAACTACTGAAATGATGAGCAAGGTTGGAATGGCAGCCACGGAGGCCTAACGTTCAAGGATCTACAGAGATCGTTAACAGAAGAGCACAGTGCTTCTAAGGGCAAGATAGATGAACAGCCAACAAGAAATTCAATGAATTGCTTTACTATAGGACTGCTCAAAACTTATAATAGATTGAGGTATTTTTGTGATCCTCTAAGACAGGTGTCTAAAATTTATATGACCAGGGAATCTGTTTTTTTAAAGAACCTCTCCTGGGATTGGTATTTTACAAAATAATCATCTGACACAGTTCATTGTTCAAAATATATATGGAGGGTATGTATATATGAACACATATTTGGTTCCTTAGCACAACTTCATAGAGTCATTGGACACATCTAGAGCTTGAAAGTATTATTCCAATGCCTACATCCAAGGAGGAAAAAAAAAATGAGGAAAATATTGATCTAGAATTGAAAGAATGAATTTGCTAACAGACTGGCCAAACCACAAACTCAAACAGTTCATGAACAGTCAGCATTTGATATGTCAGCAAACCATTCACCCTCCCCCACCCCAAAAAAAGCTTACAAAGGCAGGACATCAAGAAAAATGACTTTGGGGAAATTAATGGAACAATGTATAGAGAAGAGAAGAAAGTCAATAATGAAATCAGTCCAATTTAAACAGCCCAGGCCTAGACCACAAGGTAAAAAACTTATTTTAAATTACATTCAACACTGAAAATAAGTCCCTGTGATTTATTTAGCATTCCAGAAGATAAAGAGCAATAAACAACTACTTCAAGTGCATTACGTTATCGTCAGAGTTCTATACTTTAGTGATTCAAAGCTGGGCACAATACGATTCAACAGCACACAGTAAGCTTTGTCCCTTCCATCTGACTGCCTATACGATCCCACGCCTGCATCAACAAAACGGCTCCAACCGTCATAATAGGTAATTTCCCTTCCATCAGTAGGCAAACGATAAGAGGGAAATACATCCAACATTAGCATTTGTTCCAAAAGAAAGACATCCATTTTTCAACAGCAGCTGTTTTCTGCCTCAGGCTCTATTGTTTGAACTCTTTAGGAACAATCTCGACTCTGTTCCTCTGGAAGATGTCTCTTTCACTGTGCTCCAAACCTCGCTGGCAGGACATCTTAACTCGCACTTGAAAGTGCCCGTTGCTCCCCCTCCAGTCCCACTGTTACCCGGATGCAGACTTCATGTCCTGCTCAGACTACTGCTGCCGACTCTGAGAGTCACCCACCCTAAACTGTTTGCCATTTAGCTCTCTCCTTTATCCCTCTCCTGCCATTTCCTGTTTAAAAACCACCAGCAATAGAGTGTGCCTACCAGAGAAAACCCAAACTCCTTGGCCATCATGGAAGATCCATTTGAGAGGATCCAAGAGGTAGTGAGAATATTCTGAGTGTTAGAGGCAGACAGATCTCAGGTCCATTCTCAGGATGCTAGCTGAGTCTTCTTGGGAAAGTGACTTCCCCTCCTTGGGCCTTACCTGCCTCATCTGAACATGGGAATAAACTTTGATGTTGCAGGACTTCGTGCATCCTATGAGAATGTATTTAGGGTGACTGGCATCACGTCTAGCACATAGTAGGCACTCTATAAAAGGCAGCGTATATGTACTGGGTACAGCAAACATGGGTTTACAGTTGTTAGTACGTGAAACACAGAGCTTATTCTTTTTTTTTTTTTTTTAAGATTTTATTTATTTATCTTTAGAGGGGAAGGGAAGGAGAGAGGGAGAGAAACATCAATGTGCGGTTGCCTCTTGTATGTCCCCTGACGGGAACTGGCCTGGCAACCCAGGCATGTGCCCTGACTGGGAATCGAACCGCGATCTTTCGGTTCGTAGGCCCGCACTCAATCCACTGAGCTACACCAGCCAGGGCACAGAGCTTATTCTTGAACTATTAATTATTGTATTATTTCCATGCAAATGACTACAAACCTACTTTTGCCCAACCCTGTACAGCTGTATATGATATGCCTACCTCTTGCTTTTTCTCTCTTGTTTTCTACCATGGCCCTCTATGAACCCAACTTTGCACCAGGTTAGGCTACCCACAGAATATAGATGTTTGGAGTTGAAAAGGACTTTCGATAATATCAAGTCTGGAGATGGCACGTAAGTTTCTTTCCTCATATTAACTTCACCAGTGAGTAATGGCCACCTGGAATCCTGAGTTCAGACTTATCCCCGTATGTATGTTGTAATAATTTAAAAGGTCAGAGAATCCAGAATGGAATGTAGCATGTGACAAAAGATTTTAAAAATATCACAAATGTATGACATTACCTCATTGAAGGGAGTGGGAAAATAAGATCTAACCAAGGTAATTTTAGAAATGCATCAAATCTGAAAGACCAAAGGGACAAGGGACTGTACATGCGCCCTGTACTATGGTCAATAAAGCTGTTTCCTATGGGGGTACAGGTTAACAATTCTGAAGACACTATACATTACACTGGAATTGAACAATCAGGCAAATTATGGCCAAAGACGAGAACCCGGTTTCCCACCATTGAACTGGGAGATCATAGATACGCAAGGGCCATGGCTTAGAATGATTGATGTGGTAGGTTCTCCGAGCCCCTGCTTTTCAAGACCACTATTCATGAGGTGCTTTGAAAGAGCAATTTGAAAGTCCATGCACAGATACTTAAGCAGTTTTTATTGCTCTTAAATTCCTTTATTTTAATTTTCTTAAAGTTGTAATGGTCTGTAAAGTAGAGAAAACATTGATAAAGAAAAGGAACTCCCCACTTTGGAGTCAGGGAGCTTGCACATGTAGAATGGGTTAACATTTGTGCCAGTGCGCGCGAGCATCCGCCATATGCAGGGTTGGGTGGGGAGGGGGTGGGCTGTAGCGCCTCTCAGAGCAAGTTCTACCCCTAGGACCAGCTGAGGGTCCGGGTTTTCCTTGAATCTTCCTCATAAATCTGCACAGGAGAAAAACAAGAGGCTGGACAAGAAGATGCATGTCTGAGGTAGAGAGAAAAACATGTTTGATGCTAATAGGGTGATGGTGGGGGGAGGAAAGGAGAGGAATGTTCTGGAGCAATCTGCCCCAAGGTGAGGACTGGTTTGTGGGGCTGCCAGTATCTGCAAGTGAGATGTTAATGAGGGTTATCAGCCGTCCCTGAAGCCAAGGCAGGCAGCATCCTGGCAGCCAAGGAGCGGGAACCAGCCAAAAGTGTGTGAGTGTGTGTGAGTGTATGTGTATGTGTATGGTTCTGTGTGTATGTGTGAGTGTGAGTGTGTGCATGTCCCAGAAGAAACGCCAGGCTTCCTGTATATAGATGTCCGCAGAAAACAAATGCTCACGGTATGCCACCTGCGAACACCAGTGACAGGAGAGAGATACCTTGGAGGGAGGGAGGTTTGACACTTCTCAGTGGGAGCTATTTGCATAGAGCTGCCTCATTTTCTTTCATCTCTGGCGGAAAGGGGGACCCCTTTACCCTTTCACACACATACACCAACCAAACACACACAGTCACACAGACACACAGATACAGAGGTCTTCTCTTCATTGAAGGCCGGTCCTTGTTTTTCCTGCCAATACATATTTAAGCACATCCTCTTAAGTGAACTATTCCCATAAATAATGCTCATAGAACATACTAAGAGCCAGATAGCAAATGGTGATGCCCAACAGCCTCTCTCAAGCAGTATTTCGGCATTTTAGCCTGTTTAACACCAGGAAGCAACTTGGTGTTCTAGGTGTCCAGGAAGACACTTGACTTCTGGAGATCCTGATAGCAAAGGTAGCTTTAAGCATTAACTTTGCAGTTAGGTAGGCCTGGGCTGAGTTGTGGCTTGTCTACTGACTTTGGGTCCCTGACTTCAGATCTTTGTTTCAGTCTCCTCATCTGCAACATGGGAATAATGCCCATGAGTAGGCATTACCATTATACCCATTTTACATATGGGGAAAGCTGAGACACAAAAAGATTGTCCCAGATGAAGCAACTAGTAAAGAGCACAGCTTGAATTTGAACCTCTCTGCATCACCTGCTGTACTTACACAAAATTTCTCCTTTAACCCTCAAAATGACTCTGCTTTTGGCAACTTGGACTCAGTCTCCATTGGCTCAAGAGAAAATAGGGTTTTGTTATTGCTGTCCTCATAGGATATTATAGGCAGGGGTCCTCAACTTCTGGGGCCATGGACTGGTACCCGTCAGGTCCTGTTAGGAACTGGGCTACCCAGCAGGAGGTGAGCTTGAATGTAATGCATGTCAATCATCCCTCCCCTCCCCCGGTCCATGGAAAAATCCATCTTCCACGAAACTGGTCCCTGGCACCAAAAAAGCTGGGGACTGCTGTTATAGGGAATAACCAAGAAATGCAGGTAAGGGGGTTCGCCAGGCACTTGAGCAGGCGAGCGCAGTGACAGAGCCCGTGGTCAGTGCAGTGATCGTGGTTAGCAGCACAGTGCCCATTGCACTCAAATTATTTGTTTCAGTGCCTGTGATTTCCTCGAACTACATACATGTTCCGTGAGGACAGAAACTCTCTTTCTTAGTTATGTGCCCTTGCACTCACAGCGTTTGGCCACCAAACACAGACCTGGAACACACCGTGCTTTCGATGTTATTCGCTGATGAATGAATAAATGGATTTAAGGCCGCCTTTCTTTTGGATTGCTGCAAGAATTAAATGAGGTAATGTGTGTAAAACAGCTAGTACAATGTTTGGCTTGAGAATTCCACCCAATTAGTGTTAGATCTTTCCCTTTTGCAACTAGAACACATTACCTGAGATAAATACTAGGAATCACGTGGCCCAGAGAGTAATAAACAGAATGTCTGGGCTTTTCTAATGAACACAAACATCCTAGCCAGAACCCATGCACCACGTGACCTGGGCAGGTAAGCCAAAGAGGAGCACCAGCTGGCACCCACCTTGGTGGGCAGCAGCACCCTGCATCACAGAGAACCAGGCTGTGGGCATATTTGGAAGTCTTGAGAGCAGGCAAGCTAAGGCACTGGATGTACTGATTGATTACAGTGACTAATTAAGTCCATGCACAGTACACAGGCAGCGCTTGCTTACTGGGTACCAGGAAAGAGTTTGGCAGAGATGAAGGAAAGTGCAGCCAATCCATCCATGAGCCAAAGTGCTGCATCTATAAAGGGATGATTCAACTAAGTACATTTGGAAACAGAAATTGCCAACAATATTCAGAAACTCTAAATAGAAATAGTTGTTGAGAAACTAAGTAGAAATGTAATAGACAGTTGGGCAAAAATGTCTCTTGCTCAAAACTGCTCAGAAAATAGCTCAAACCAAAACAACAGGCCGTGCAGAAAACATGAACGTGGGCATCAGACAGACTTTCTTTCCAGCTGTGGCTCTACCAGCTGTGACCTGAGGCAGGTCACCTAACACCTCTGAGCTTCCCACATCCTCAGCTGAGAAATAAGGAATACTCACTTCGTCAACATATGAGAAGCTTAAATAAATAATCTGTACAAAGGGACCGACAAATGGACATCTGCTACCAACACCACCACCACCTAAAGGTAGCCACTCTGATTGGACAGTCTACACCACCTGGAACCAGTGCACTCGTATCTCCCCTCTGAAGTGGCTCTAGTGATAGTATTATTGTGTTTTGTTGTGACTCACTCTCTATTAATATAACTTAGCCAGGGCTTATAATAGGACAAGTGGCAAATAAGAACTCAGAGATGGGAAGGTACCTGGATTATCCTCAAATAAGATAAGCCACTCCAGAAATAAGTGACTGGGCATTGGCTGGGTTGGGGGGTGGGGAGGAGAAGGGGCTGTCATGAACCAAGGAAGCTGGAAGAGGGCAAAGAATGAGAAAAGAGGTGACAGTGAGAACTCTAGAAGAAAGCTAAAGGCAGAACTAGACCAAATAACAGAGAGGTAGCTGAGTGATGGTGCATCACTCACTTCATTGATTCTCTACCAGGAGATGCCCACCCACACTGCACTATGGAAAGCCAAGCATAGGCAGAGGCAGCAGCCAATGAAAAACTGCTAATTCATGACTGACAGCCCTGGAATGTCTCAGGAAGTAGAGAAACAGATAACTGCAGGATGGTAGGAAGTGAATCTAGGCTAGAAACAGGGGGCTGGCTACCTCATTCAGGTAACTCTGGGCAGGAGACAAAGTATGGGTCCCTGGTGAAACTGAACCAGCCTCTCTAGACTTGCCTTTCTTTAACCCTTGAAATAATTTTTGTGTTGAGGAACTTAAAAATTATTATGTACAACTCATGGTGCAGTAATGTAATCAGTGACTTGAAGATTTCACAACCCACTAACAATTTGTCGATGCTTTTTTGAGCAGAGAATATTTTCTGCTAGTCTGTTTGTTTTTGCCTACCAATTAGCCAAGTCTTCTTCTGTGGTTTCTATAATGTAGGTCAGGAATGCTTTTTCCTTCCTATTTAAATTTTTAAATGTATGCCCATAGGACTAAAAATCTGATAGTAAATTTCACTATGCAAGATGCTAATAAGATTTTGTCTATGGTATAAGGCATGTGCAAAAAAGTAGTGTTCTGTTTTCTTATTTAAAAGCAACAATTAATTTTTAAGCTAAACTTCATTGAAAAAATAGGCAATTAAATTTAATTTACATTTCTTGAAACTAATCTTTCTTTCTTTTTGTAAATTTTTAAAATGTATAATGAGAACACAATGCATTTCTGTCAAATAATTGGCTTCAGAAAAAAATGGAATTTAATTTTTCTAAAAACAAGTTTCACATATTCTAAATAGAAGTAAATTATTTTAATGAATGCTATTTAAACCATGAAAATGTATTGGTACTGATTCTGTTGAAGAGTAAAGCTACAGAAATCATGAAATGAAGCAATACGAATAAAAATAGAGCCTAAGACATTTATAGAAGACCTTGAAGAAACCATTTTCTCACTAACATTATTGCACTTAACTGTAGGCCTAGTTGTTCCAAAATAATTATAGGCAGGTGCTTGTTTCTTGATTTCTGATAGACCTGTGTGTGCATAAAAATTTTACGTTGGAAATCAAAACTAAAATTTAACTTTGTAATGTGATACCGTGTTGTTTTTGTTGTTTTACTGCACAAATACTCAATTCTCAGTCCAAATTGCGATAAGAACACACAGGTTTTTATTTCCAGCTGAAGTGGGACTCTTTGTCGTGAATTTGCATGTTAAACAAAGAAAAGCTTGGTCGCATGTGCAGGAGGCTGAAAGCTGTAGCAAAATGGCCCTTGCAAGGCCGGCTACCCTTCTACACGGAAACCGGAAACCGGAGCCTGGAAGGGGCTGATCCGCAAACCTCAGCTGGAGTTTACTATCTGGATGCCCCTCACCCATTTCTCCCTCTTCTCTCAAAGTTAAGTTCTCAAGCTGAGCAGAAGAGTCAGAAAAAGCATCCCTCACCTCATCACACACATGTGTTGCAAGGGAAGGAAAGAATGTTCCCTTCGGTCCTGCCAATCTCCTAGGTGGTTTATAAGACTTGAGGCACACTGATATCCTCCCTCTCTCCCAAACCCAAGAAGAGTGGAAACATGTCAAGATTTCCTTTTGAAACGTGATTTTCCCTCCAGAGTGTTGTTACTTGAAGTCAAAACATTCTCTCTAAGGCCTTGCAGAGTCTTCTCCCCTTGGCCCACGGGAGGAAAACTGTCTTCAAGACAAGCTAATTCCTGCCGCCGATGTTCACCTTCCAAGTTCTCAGCAGATCTGGCCAACTGGTTTTTTTTTTTAAGTACCCCTGTCATTCATCTTTAAGCTCAAACATCTGTTGAGAAGTCTCCTCTGCTAAACTACCAAATTTCTGGATGCAGAAACCTCTGATGGAACCAGCCACTGATGGGCCACCATCAAGACAGCCGCCAACACAGTTTTTCTAAGACAGACTTTGTGTTTCTAGATATAAAGGCAAAACATTAAATATAGATGGGTTTTTGCTGCTTCCAGGCAATTATTTTTGGAAACAGTAAGCATTTTCTTGAATTTCACCACCATTTACAAATCTTGCAAATCCCACACCATGACATTCATTGGTGAAACCTGTCGATGCATCAGCTTGGACAGGGGACCTACTGTGTTTCAGTTTATTGTACCAATTTCTTTACCATCAGGTGACATATCATCAATGTATTCACTAATCTAATGGCTTGAAAGAGGAATCTATTCAATTTCTCCTTCTATATCTTGTCCTACTATTGGACTCATTTTAATTTTACTGGCATTATTAGGTTTTCACCGACCAGGTGACTTCTCCTTTTGAGATCAATAAGTCCTACTATTAAGTAATTTGCTCCCTAGGCTTAAATGTGTCTCTTTTAACTAAAGGTTTACCCAATTTGTTTTCAGATTCCAATAGCCATTGAAAATCACTGGCACCTTTCCGTGTCAAAGGGCTGTGGCTTGTAGTTGAAAGTAATATTTTGCTGAGTTTTCACTGCATCTGTGAGTTCTTTGCCACAGACCCTGCACGGTGGACTAGGACAGTGTAGATCAACAGCTGTGTAAATCCACTGACAAGTGGATTTCATCACAAAGAAGAACTTTTGTGGCATCACCCTTGTTGCAATAGCTCAGGGAAGTGACTCAGAAGATCGTAATCCGTCATTACCAACCTTATCTGAATTGTCCATACAAGCAGGTCTGAAAAAGCTCACATGGAAAAACAAACATGGAAGAAGAGCCAGGGAATGCTAAAAAAGGAACACGTCAAGGGAAACTAACCCTACCACGTGGTGGAACATACTATGCAACCAGTGTAATTAAAACAAAACAGGACTGACACGTGAATCGACAAACAGACCGATGGAATAGAATTGGAAACCCAGAAATAGACTCAAGTGCATTTGGAAATTTAGTGTATGAAAAAGGTGGCCTCTCAAATCACTGGTGTAAAAATTGGACTTTTAGTAAATAGTGCTGGACAGCTAAGTAGTCAAGAGGTTGGGCTTAGAGAAGGAGGAAGATGAGAAGAAGCCCTCCACAGAGCTGGGAAAAGAGGCTGTGCTGGCTGGTGCTGTGTCTGTGAGGGTTCACGAGCCTGACACCGAAGGAAGCTGGGGGTGGAAACCTACCGCCAGGGTGACTTTGACAGGAGAGCAAGAAATAAGGCCTTCCTCCCAATCTCCTCTGCAAAGCCAGCTGGGAAAGTAGATAATGCAGTGAGCAAAGTCCCAGCACCAGCATCCCAGAGAGGAGGACCGGAAGGTGAGTTTGGAGCCAAGCTCAGTGGCTGGCAGACATGTCAACGCTGAGTGCTTGTCTAGTTAGCAGGCATTATCCTCTGACTGGACTGAGAGGAAGAGCAAGGGCAAAGGAAGAGAGGACGGGAGAGAAGGTCTGAACCTTCACCTTCCTTAACGATGAGTTAAGGCAATAATCATAAAGGATAAGTCAAAGATAGAAACACAAACACAGCACTTACAGGCACAATATAAAGCAGCTTTAAAACGTTTAAGGAATGGGATTTAAACGAGGGAGGGTGAGAGAAGGGTTTACCTTTTAAATTATAGATGCATATTTGACTTTGATTTTCTAAAAATTAAAAAATAAAACTTAAATGAACAAAGAGGAAGAGTCCAGATCTCTGGTGGCGTTTGTTGTTTGGGAAAATAAATTTGATATTGTAAGTTCAATTTTATAAGGTTCCCCTTGGGAAAGTAAATTGGAAAACTTTCGTTTGGCTAATACAAACTCCTGAAAGCAGAAATAGAAAATGCTTTTTGTTGTTGAGTCATGTGAGAGATGGAGGAGAAATTAGGTTGTGGGCCCCATGAGGGCAGATGGTGTGTCTGTTCTGCTCACCAATTATATCCATATTTTAGGAACTAATAGACGAAAAAAAGATTAAACAGAAAGAGCAGCCGCTCACACCTGCATTGACCATGAAGAATCTTGAGAGCTTTTATCAAGTAAAAATAACATCCCGCACCCATGTTGCTGGTTTTGGACAGGTCAGACAGGTAACCAGGTCCTTACAATGCCATGTGGTTAGGGCTATTTCAATAACAGGGACAAAGAATGGTGACCCATGAAGGTGAAGAATTTACTTTGCCTGGAAATGGCTGAAGTTGGCCTTAAGGTTGAGAGGCCATGGCTGGTCTGAGTTTTAAAGGAACCCTAAGAGTTTAACAGGTAAGGAGCACAGAGGAAAGAGTAGGAGAGGAAATACAGAGGTGACTAGCCTTGATGTACCCAAGGGAGAGTCAAATGTCCTGTGGCAGTGGAGAAAGGGTGCTGGACAATGAGACTAGAAAGTGTGCTCGTTGGATCCTATTCCTTGGATGCTGGAGAGCAAATAGAGGCAGACAATCCCTTCGTCAGGTTTGAATTTTAGGGAAGATTGTTCTGGTAGTGGTATGGAAGAAGTATCCAGAGCAATAGTGAACAGACACAAGGCACCAGAAATAACAATAACAATAAGAAAAGCTCATGTGCTTTGGATACTTACAACATGCCCAGCTCCGCTCAGGCTTTGCCTGCATGACCCTGAATTTTACTCTGTGAAGTGGGGAAGTGGGATTTTTTTTTTTTTATCCCAATTGTACAGACAGGGATGCTGAGGAATAAGAGACTGGGCTTTTATTTAAGAAAAAAGAAGTGTTCTCTAACCAGGAAGCCTCCAGTACATTTTCTTCCTGGACAGGAACCAATCAGCACGTGGGGGTGGCCTGATTCCAGCAGGTGTGGTCACCTGGCGGAATAGGAAGCATTTTTGCAGGAACAAGGGCAGTTCCTGACAAGTGCAGAAAGACATTTGATGAGAGGGCAGCAAGGTTAATGCCTAAGTATGGTTATTAAAGAGAAATTCAGGGACGTGATGTCAGAAGACACCCAGCCAGTCTCCCACATCCGGTCCTCCCCAGAGTCTGTCCACTCTCGCCCTGGGCAACTTTATCTTGCCATTAAGAGTTATTAATCGTGCCTCCCCTCAGTAAGTTACCATTTGCTACCCCAGAATGGTACGTGGCACACTACATGTTTGATAAATGTTTTTGGGTTTGTTTGTTTTTTTTTGCCCACTTTCCTTTTCACTGGAAATCCTTCCTCTTGTCTCCATACGCCCACTCTCTTATTCAATGAGCTCAACATCCTTTGCCCTTTGCAAAGTGCCTCCTCCCAATTTCAATCATGGCTTCATCTACACAACCATGAGCCAAGCAAGAAATCTCAGTGTCATTGTCAATCCTCCTCTTCTCCTTCACCATACTTACTCACCAAATTCCATCCTGACTCTAATTCTTCATGCTTTTCCGACCATTTTCTCTTCTCATCTGGATGAGGTACTCATCCAAAGAGCCTTCTTATGATGGTCCAAACACCAGTTTGTCCTCCCCAAAACAGCCCCTCATAGTCTTTGTTATGAGTTGAATTGTATCCCCCCAAAATATGTTGATGTTGTAACCTCCAGTACTTGTAAATGTGAACTTACTTGGAAATAGGGTCTCTGCAGAACAAGTTAAGATGAGGTCATTAGGGTGGATCCTAGTCCAGTATGACTGCATCCTGTGAAAAGGGACAATTTGGACACAGAGTTAGACATGAACACAGGGACAATGCCACGTGAGAACAAAAGGCAGAGATGGGGTGATGTGTCTGTAAGCCAAGAAATACCAAAGATTACCAGCCAACCATCAGGAGCTAGGGGAAAGGCACAGAACACAGTCTCTCCCAGCCCTGCTGACACCTTGACCTCAGACTTCTAGCCTCCAGGACTATGAGGTGAAATTCTGTTGTTTAAGACCCTCAGTTTGTGGCACTGTATTGTGGTAGCCCTGGCAAACCAATACAGCCTCCAAGGCTTTTTTTAATAAATGCCCATCTGATCACACCAATCTCTGCTTAAAATCCTTCCCAATAAAGAAAAGAATGGGTTCTACTTATTGAACACCTACTTAGGGCTAGGTGCCCCCTCTCTACTGCGTCTATTCCTTAAGCATCCTTCGAGACAAGACATCACCGTTCCTAATTTAGCAGTTGAAGAAAAGCCATCTTCTAAAAAGCTGTCACTTGCCCAAGTTCCCATAGGTAGTAAGCAGAACAACTGCATTTTGATCTTGACCCCTTGGAGTCCCAAAGTTACACAAGCGTTAGGTGTTACTTTATAACAGGGATCAGCCAACTTCTTTAAGAGCGAGATAGTAAATATTTTAGGCTTTGCAGGGCATATGGTTTCTGTTGTGACTATCAATTCTGCTATTCATAGCATGAAAGCAGCCCTAGACAATATGTAAATGAATGGGCATAAATGTGTTCCGATACATCTTTATTTACAAAAACAAGATGTGGGTCAGATTTGGGCCTCTGGCCATTGTTTGCCAAACCCCATCCTACAACATTGCCTTTAGGAGACAATCCATGCTACCTGATAAAGTAATTTTAATATTCATAGTGTGCTTGCTTTATGCCAGGATCTGTTCACATATTAAGTTTATTTAAACTTCCGCTACTATTATCTCTATTTTACAAGTTATGAACTCACCAGGATCACTCAAACAGTGACAGAACCAGGATTCGAGGTTCGGCAGTCAAACTCCAAAGTCCATGATCTCACTCACTGTCCACAAGGGGCTTCACACCCCTCATTCACATAGTCTCTACCCTCCCCTCCCTTCCCTCAGTCTACACCCTAGACTTCCTGCAGCCATCCCACAGTGGAGAAGGGCAAATGAAGGAAGGAGCCTGGGATAGCCCCACTCACCTGCTCTGGAATATACTTTTGGCCAAGGCCAAAGCCCTGGTTTTCCCAGAGCCCTCGCTGTCACCGGGCATAGGGAGTGCAGAGCAGGGAGTAGGCACCTACCCCTCCGCCAGGTGGTTGGGAGAATCTAGGGAGATTACACACAGTATTCAAATTAAAGTCCCAACAGTGGTTGGCAAATTGCCTCAGCTTGCTTTAAAGGTAGCCATCATTCAACAGACTCTGAGCTGGTGATGAAGCCATTAGTCTCCCAACAGCTATGCTGTCTTATTTTTTCATTAACAGAACCTTGATTTTGTTTGGGACTGCAGCTAGATATGTCCATCAAATCCAGTTCTGGCCAATGACATGGATGTAAACAGAAGTCTGTTGGGAATATGCAGGAAAGATGTGTGTTTCTGATGTAAAGGAGCATACCTTTTTCCTGGTTGCTTTCTGCTTTCTTCCTGGACGGTGGCCCAAGGACTGGAAGTAGATCAGCTACCTCACAACCACGAGGATGACATCTCTTAACCAAAGCTAGTGGAGGGCAAAGCAGCATCCTGGGGCACTGATGGAGGCGTGCCACCGCCGCTGTACCCGTTGCACACTGCCTACCGCCTATCTTTTGCTTGTGGGAGAAAAATAACCCCTTCTTCGGTCAATCAGTGTAGTTGAATTTCTAATACATGTGGGCTTAATCCTTCCTAACCAAAAGACCTGATCAGAACACCAGACACAACCTCAGCAAAGATCATGATTTCTAGAACATCATAGGTGCTCCATAAAAGTTTGATGAAATGAATCAATAAGTAAATGACTGTATTGCCCTACAAGACAGAAGCATTAGCTTGTAGAGGGCAGTTGCCTTAGGAAAACATAACAGTTGCAGCTACCACTCACTTTCTAAGCATGTGCTATGTGCCCCGCATTCTCTCAGCAACCTTCACAACAGTCGGAGGTTGGTATTGTCATTTCCATTTCACAGATCAGGAGCTAAAGCTCAAGGAGGCTGGGCTAGCTGGCCCAGGGAGTCAGCACCAGTGTGTGATGGGACTAGACTTTGAATCCCCGCTGGGTGATACTGAAGCTTGTGTTCCTTCTCTTAGGCCAATGAACTGTCCCAATGAACTGAGCATTTGGGCTTGAGCTAGTGCAAGATTAGAAAAATTCGGGGTGGAACCCACAATGACCAAGCTATATGGCATGGATAATTCTTCGTTCTGTGTCTCAGTTTCCTCATTTGTAAAAAGGGTAACTATCATCCCTTCACAGGCTGATTATGTTAAAAGTGACATACGTGAAGTGTTTAGCAGAGTGCTAGGAAAGGATCAAAACTTATTGCTCATCAGCATTATTGCCATTATCAGCACCCCACAACCACCACAAAAAAAGTCCTGTAAGAATCTATGATGAGAATGGGGGCCGGCTCTAAATGGAAGATCCTGGAGGAGGTGGCTAGGTTGAAGCCAGGATGAGTTTTTAGCTTTGGAGACCTGGTCCCAACCTCTGACTTTCTCCACTGGCATCCCCTTCTGAGCACAGAGCCCCTCCACAGGCCTCAGAAATGGCTGTGAGATTTCTCCTTCTGCCTTGAAGTTCTGGTCACTGGCTGACTTCATTGTCATTCCCAGCTGAAGGAGTGTCCGTTGAAGCCTGAAGGCTCACCCCCTAATCCCGTGCAGGTGCCAGACAATGCCCAATGGGTAGAAAACACCATATGGCTCCAAGCCGGGCCCCGCCTCAGCACTGGGAGTTGGATGAGTCTGAGGCGAGATGCGGGGGTGGATTTGAGTCCGAGATGCCTATCTGCCCAGCTGAAGGTTTCGCATCTGTCTTGGCACGCACACAGGTGCACAGAATCTGAAGAGACCCAGTTACAGCTCTGAGCAGGTGGGGTGGGGTCCTGGGGCCCTGAATGCAAGGTAGGGCTAGATGCCTACCCTGACAAAGCTGGCTGGCACATCTCACTGATGCCCTGGGCTGCTCAGCAAACCGTGTCAGTGTGGGAAAGAATGGGACAGGACAGTGATCTATAAAGAGGGCCATTGATATCAGAGCTCTGTTTGGACACCAGGTCTTATGCTTACTACAATAATTAGTGACTTTAACTACATAATCTTTCTTAGATGCCATTTTTTCATCTGCAAAATGAGAAAAATAGTAGTACCTACTGTTGCTATGAGTATTGGAGATGATTTAACATCGTTTTCAGCACAGTCTTTGGAAAATTGTTAGGGACCAATAAACATTAGCTATGATGATTGTGCAGCATCCAGGGTACAACTAAGAG
This sequence comes from Glossophaga mutica, assembly GCA_039655065.1. Classification (NCBI taxonomy): domain Eukaryota; kingdom Metazoa; phylum Chordata; class Mammalia; order Chiroptera; family Phyllostomidae; genus Glossophaga; species Glossophaga mutica. The sequence goes on along the minus strand of CM077304.1, from coordinate 12,737,058 downwards.
AGCACCAAAGCTTCGGAACAATCGATTAAAAGCTGCTGAGTGCCCTGGGAGGAATACTGGATTGTGGCCACACATTATATTTTTTTTATTGTTACTCACCAATGTCCTGGAAAAGTGTTAAGAGAAGTGGGTGTGGTATTGTTTTGTGATAAAGAACATACCTAGTTCTTAAAGTACAAGTTTTGCCAGTTCCTACTTTCTGCTCAGCACAGTTTGTTGTTCTGAATAAATAAAATGATGCAACATGGTCCCTGCTTTCAAAAGCTTTCAATTTAATTGGGAAAAGAGTATAAACAGGGATTAGATTAATATAAAAACTGTGACGAGCCTAAGACAAGGTATATAGCTAAACGCTAATGTGAGTATTAGTGACCATAATCCCTGGGGTTATTCAGAAGAGAGAGGTAGCCAGGGGGGATGGAATGGAAACCTAAGTTCTTGCTGGCCTCTCCCAAGGGGTCTGAAATCACTAAAACTTGATGTTGACAAGGAAAAGTAATAGGTAGTCCTTATATTGCACTCACTACATGCCATATACTAGTCCAAGCACTGTACATATGTTTTCACTTTAATCCTCAAAACTCTATGCAGTTGGTCCTGTTATTATCCCCATTTTAAGGATGTGCAAGTGGGATACAGAGAAATGGAGTAATTTACCACATAGCCGGTGAGTGGCAGAGCTGGATTTGGAACTCAGTCTCATTCCAAAAGCTGCTCTTAACCACTATGCTCTACTTCCTTTCAGAAAGAGGGAAACCAACTTGTATTAGGTACGTATAAGTAACAGATGCTATAACAAACAATCCCAAATCCTTGGGAGATGAACAGAACGCTTTGTCACCTGTCACTTAACAGTTCAATGGAGGTGTTCAGCAGGCATCTACCACACAGTGATTGAGGGACCCAGGCTCTTCCCACCTTGTGACCCCATGGTCCCAAGGGACAAGAAGTCCTCTTCCAGATCTCTCCTGGAAGGGGTCTCTCCACACAGGGGATTTCGTGGCTAGGTCTGCAAAGGGCATCTTCATTTCCATTAACATTCAATATTCAGTAGCACAGCCATTCCTAACTACAAGGGAGGCTGGGAAATGCAGTGTATCCAGGCCTCCAGGGAGAACATGAACCTTGGTGAGCACTCTCAATTTCTGCCACACAGGGAAAGACCCAAATCATTCATCCAAGTGCAAAAAGAATAGGGAGACCAGCTCTAAAGGCCAACCCCAAATGCACATCCACAACCACAAGTACCCAAATTGCCTTGGCTCTAATTCTACAAGAAGTCCAAAGGCACTAAAAAGGCCAAATGCACAGATGGGACACAGTGGTCCAAAGCAGGGAACTCCAGGCAGTGACTAAGTGCTGAGGCACACCAGAAGCAGAGGCTCTTCCTTCCACATGCTCCTCTGTAAAAACAAAAACAATAAGTGACCAGATTCAGCAAGATCTCCTCCAGTGAGTCAGTGAGTCAGCAGCCTCTGTCTGGTGCTTGGCAGGACACCAGGGCCCTGCCAAGGTGCTTTAACTATGAAATAGTCTAGACCGTGGCTGGGTGCAGGACAGGGCTCATGTCTGGAGGGGATGACTAGGATGCCAGGCAGAGGGATTAGGTAAGGCCCTATAATTGAATTATTGTAGAGACAGAGAGAAGCAGGACTAGACCACAGACACCTTGAACTCAGATTATCCACAACTCCTTGTCCTGGTCCTGGTAAGCTGTACCAGCATTCACCAGGCTGCCCAAGATAGAAATGCGGGCATCGTGGCTGATTCTCCATTGGATCCTAAGCCCAGTGGATCCAAATTGCCTCTCAAATATCTTCATTCTACACATCCCATCCTCCCCATCTCTGCCCTGACTCAGACATCTCCCCTCTCCCACCTGGGCTAACAGACCTATGACTTGACTCATGTTGCCTCCTTCCAATGTCCATTGGGTCCTCCAACAAATGTTTACCAGGCTTTATAGCAGATACTAGAATATTTACCTTCCCAGTACCCTTTCTCACCTTCTTTCTTATCAACTGAATCCTAATTTGTTCAAGAAAATAATACACACAGTTTCAAAATCTCACCTTCCCAGACTTCTTTGCAGTTACAGGTAACTGTGTGATAGAGTTCTGGCCAATGAGAAATCAGCAGATATCTCTGGGGAGGGTTTCTTTCTTTCAATGGGAAAAGAAAAATCATTTGTCCATTTCCCCTTGGCTCTTTCTCCTAGAATGTGGACATGATGCCTGGAGATGCAGCGCCTGCTTACAGCCATGAGGAAGAACACCACATGCCACGTGCTAAGCATGTCACAGTGGGAAGCTACAGGAGCCAGTTCCTTGATGGCTCTCTCAAGCAGCTGCACACTCCCTGAGTTGTCTACTTCTGCAGATTTTGTTCCGTGGGTGCATTAGTTTCTTTTTGCTGCTGTATCAAATTACCATAAGCTTAGAGACTTAAAACAACACAAATTTATCCTCCCACAGTTCTGGAGGGCAGAGTCCAAAGACAGTTGCATGGGGTGAAAGTCAAGGTGTTGGCAGAGCTGGTTCTCTCTGTTAGCACTGAGGGAAGAATCCATTCCCTTGCCTTTTTCAGCTTCTAGTGGCCACCTGTGTTCCTCAGCTCCTGTCCCTTCCTCCATCCTGAGGGCACATCATGTCAATCTCCCTTTGTAATCACATCATCTCTCTTACTCTTGTTGTCTCCTTCTGTACGGACCCTTGTGGATACTTGGGTCACAATCATGGACTTCAGGACAGTCCAGGATCACCTCCCCTTCTCTAGATCCTTAACTTCATCCTGTCTGCAAAGTGCCTTTTACTTTTTAAGGTAACATATTCACAGCTTCCGGGTATTAGGATGAAGACATCTTTGAGAGCCATTATTCAGCCCACCACAGTAAGAAAAATAAACTTTTTGCTTGTGTGAACTACTCTTTGGTGATTGTCTTGGAGAGCCAAAGGCAATCCAAGCTGACAGTAGCATCTAGTAAGTCCCAGGCACTACCCTTGGGGCTGGAGATACTCCAACAGTGGCTGAGTAAGTGTCCCTAGCTGAGAGTCCGTCATGCTGTGTTTGCAACTATTTACTTGCTTATTGGATGACCTTGAGATGCTGTGAACTCCAATGGGCAGGAAATGTGAACGCATGCTTTTCCATCATCCCGGCATTGGTCAAGGGCCTGACACACTGCAATGCTCAAAAAAGCTTGCACAGACAAACTCAGCAGCTTGCAGATCATGACTCGAACCACTGAGTCTTGAATACGAGAGTCAGCATTGACTCTGAGCATCACAGAAGAGGAAAAGGAAGACTATTGCTTAACTAACATTCTGTACCAACAGTCCCCAAAAGAGGTTCCACGGAGCAGATGCTAGATGAAAACCAGTAAGTGCAGAAAGCCCATACAAGCCTGCCTCTGAAAGTTTCACAGTCTGAGTTATTCCATAACGGTGATACCTGTTTAACTTTAGCTCAGCATCTCCCAAACCTATTTGACCATGACATTCATTTATCATAGAGCACATAGTAATCTCCTATCGAACTAGAGTTCTATGGAACACCATTTGGAAATACTGCTCAACCCTTCCCAGGACTGGTTAGGGAGCTAGAGCAGTCAGTCCCTACAGGTGGATTCAGCAGAGGATCAGACCGAACATGTACAATTTGCTTAAGGTGGGAGCTGCCATTGTCAGGGAGAGCTTTGGGGTGCAGCGGGACTTCAAAAGGCAGTGACATTAGTCCTGGCAGAGGGGAAGGTAAAGTATTCTTCCCTTCCCACCAAAGGCGCCCTGGCTTGTTTCAAATGGCCCTGGTGCAGAGTCAGGGAGCTCTGAGGGACGAGGTAAAGAGGACCACACCTGGCTGGGCAAACCCCAGGTGTGCCCTGACCCTATGCCAGGTGGCCATGCCCAGCCCCCTCTAGCCAAATGGCAGCTATTGTGTTAGGGCCTGATCTCCTGCACAGGGGCCAGCCTGCACAGGGCTCCCTTTGCTCTGTCACAGGACCCCATGTGACCCTCCAGCTCCTCTGCATCTGACCTACCACCTGTGAAAATTATCGCTTCTTCCCTGAGCAGCTAGCATTGACCTCCAGGCCCAAGGAAGTCCCCTGCCCTTTTCATCCCAGTCTCAAACCTCTTCTGAACTCCTGCCCAGGGGTTCTGTACTCATCATGGGACATGTGTCCATGGAATGATGGTGAGCATGTTCTGTGGTTTCCAAATAGAAATCTGCAGTTCATTTTGTTCAATTTTGAGTAGAAATCTGGGAGTTCATCAGGGATGCCTGGTGTGACCCACTCTTAGGACACAGGGCAGCTGTTACATTTTTCCTATTGGACTCATTTCAAAGAATTCATTTATCTTCCTTACAAATGTTCTTTTTTTTTTTTTTAATTTTTGAACCTCATTCTCTAGGTCAAGATTTTCATATTACACAGGGAAAACAGATGACCTGAGAAATAAGGTGCCCGTGATTGCAGACCAAATTAAAGGCTTCTTTGGAAGGAGACTTCTGGTCCCTCGACTCCTCATTCATTACGCATTGTTCTCCCCACGCCATGTAGGTCCCGGCGTGGGTGGCAGCAGACCAGAAGAGGGCATCCGATGCAAAATCTTCCTGAGACTATTATTTCTAAAACAAATTCCCAACGGTTACTAGAAAGTGTAGTAGAAAACAGACTTTAAAAAATAAACTTGGATGACAATAAAGAACAGATTTCTTAAAGGACCCCCCTCCCCACAGGGACCCCATTTGGTAAGTTTACTCCATGTGTCATCTATGTTAAAGGTTCTCTACTGGCTTTAAATGGATTTGCATTCAGGGGTCTCCTCCCCTCTCCCAACCCTCCTACACCCTGTCTGCTCTCTCTTCTCATCAGCTTCTTGGTCATTTTTAGCAACATCACCCTAGCCAAGGAAAGAAAAGTATTCTTAATCTTAAGCAGGCTTAGCACAGCCATGCACATAAATATTGCAAAATAATTAATCACTGCCCACACCTCACAAAGGATAGGCTGCAGCCCAGTTTACTTCCTGACCCAACCCCTCTCCCCCACCCACCATCCCCAGCCCCAGACAAATCAACAACAACCAAAATACAAAAAACAAAAAACTCCTTACTTCTCAGAAGACATGTTAGAGAGAATAAGCATCTATAGGAAGTTTCACGCATAGCATTCCTCAATTTGCTGGTTTGAGGATTTGCGTCAGAAAAGGCTGCCTGAAATTTAAGTGGATAATGACCCAGTCATTGAGTTCAAGGGAGCATGAGCTTTCTCCTGTACCATCCCTACATCCCTCTCCCCTGGATAACCCTTTTATTTGGGGTAAAATTACCACTTACTTTAGGGAAGTATGCTCTCTGGCACTGGAATTATGACCCTAATCCAAAACGAAGAGCTTTTGGTATTACGGTCATAAAAGAGCTAAAGCTCAGAATGATTAAGTAACTTGCCCAAGGTCACACAGCAAGTCAGTGGTGGAGCCTGCGTTCAGACCCAGGTGTTAGACTTCAGTGCCCGTGTTTTCCTCCCCAGGGCCTTAGCTTCTGTGACTGTAGTATTACCAACATGAGCTAACATTTACTGAGGTCTTCTACGTGCCAGGCACTGGGGTAGAACTGCTGAGATAAACCCGCTCCAACAAGAAACAGGAGTGGCTTTTGGATTTTTACATTTCATATATTTTTATTTTTCAAATTACACTCAAAGTACAATATTATATCAGTCTCAGCTGTGCAATCCACGGATTAGATGTTTATATAACTTGTGAAGGTAGCACCTTGTTATTTCAAGTATCCATCTTACACCACACATAGTATTACAATATTATTGATTATATTCTTTATGCTGCACTTTGCATTAACGTGACTATTTTGTAACTATTAATTTGTACATCTTCATCGCTTCACCTTTTTCACCCATCCCCCCAACTCCACTCACATCTGGCAATGTTCAGAATGTTCTCTGTATCTATGATTCTGTTTCTATTTATTTACTTATTTATTTTATTATTATTTATTTTATTTTATTGTTGTTTAAGTACAGTTGTCTGAATTCCCCCCCCCACGATCGCCCCCACCCCAGACATCCCACCTCCCTCCCCTGATTCCACCTCCCCTTGGTTTTGTCCATGGGCTTTTGGATTTTTAACCTACCTCTGGCTTCCAGTTGAGACAGGAAAAAAAGAACTGTCCATCTTTGGAACTTATCATTGAATAGCGTAAGACTCGTGAGCCCAGATACCTGAGTGATTATCTTTGTAACCCGATCCCTCGCAGTTGGAGAAGAGAAATACAATCCTCTTAACTTTTCAGATGTCTCTCAGCATCATCACCTCCTGTGCTCTTGCAGGTCACCGAAATAAATGGCAATGTCACTACGATATCGCCTGTCTGAATATCAGGTGTGGACTGCATCCTAGATATTATTCATGGTGATCAGACATGCCAGGTGTTTTAGGAGAGTTCCAGACCTGGCATCTGTCCTATCATCCATATAAGGGGCTTTCCAAACCATGTGGTTGCCATATATAAACCCCCCCCCCCACATCTGCCCGAATAGTTAGCATGAACATCATGTCACCAAAGCCCAGAGTTTCAGTATGAGCTTGAGCTTGCCCTTAGAATTGCTTTAATTTATGGCTATTTCAGAGAGACTGGTTTTCAAGTTGCAGTCCATGATCTCAGAGATAGGCATAAACCCTTTCTCTGTTTAACAGGTTGGTTTTGAAAATCAAAGATCCCAAAGATTGAAGTGTCGTCTGTTTCGTAGGCCAATATCTGCTTAATCACTGCTCCATTGCCTGAGGAGAGAATCATGAGCTATGCATGTGTTCCAAAGGAATTTGGTTTCCCAGTTGGAAATAAATATCATTAAGTTTCTAAACTGGGCGTGTTTAGGCATTTGACATCATTGTGCAGATCTGAAGACAAGATAAAAGGTAATTTTGTGCCGGAGCAGAATGGTGGAGAAGCTGAGGACACCCAAAATTCTCTCATCTAAAAATATTCCGCTAGATCTTTCTCATTTTATTACTTTAACCACCAAAAATACCACCCACCATTAGTGCCCAAGTCTTTGCCATGGGGTCTGAGCAACCCTGGCATGTCCTTAGTAATGAGGATTCCTCAGGCCCCAGGCCCCAGGCCCCAGGGCAGCCAGCTGGAGGGCAAAGGAGTTTACAGAGGGACTGAGGCCTAGCTCATCGGAAGAAAAAGAGATAATCATTGGGGTCAGAAGAGAGAAGCAACCCTCCCTGCCTTTGGTGTTTCTCTAACTCTAATCCTTCTAGAGAAATTGCTAGAACTCTGTTCCCTTACATGGTCCATCAGCCATTTTGGAATTACTGGACTAGAGTCTCAGGTGTGCTTATGAATTAGTCTTCCATTACCTTTTGGCTTCTGCCCCATCAGGAGTATTTGCTGACCCAACCTCTTCTTCTCACAAAACCACCTCTAGACACATTCTTGTTGCTAGCCTTGGTCTCCTAGCATTGCCAGAGGCTCTTAAAATAACCCCTTCTACTTAATTCTCAGCACTTGTTTCCTGAGGACATAATCAAGGGCCTCTGGGTGTGGGTGAGACAGCAAGGGCGGCATAGGTGCTGTCCTAAATGCCATCTACCATCTCTGACAATTCCGTGTCCCCCAAAACAAGCCTCTGTGCCTCTGCTCATAAGTGGAATTCTAACGTAGAAGGTTTCTTGGTTCCCCATATAAGCCACCCCAGAGTCCTTCCATACTCATCTGGTTAACGTGTTTATTATCTAATGTAATCACAATAGCAACACCACGTGGTAAATTATCCCTCTAATAAGCCAATCATTACATTCCTGGTGTTTCTCCAAGACACGCCAACCTGGGGGGGCAGGGGATTGGAACAAATTAATAGTAATAAACTGCTGTGTCCCCATCTCTGTTGCGAGATGACATATGTTCCTGAGAGTTCCCTCTTGCAAAGAAACCACCTCTCTCATGCTCACAAACAAGCTTCCTCTTTTTCTAATTACCAGTCTTCTACTGCTCTTCACCCCAACTTAGAGGACCAACTTTATTAAATATAATGTCAGGGAGGATGTTGGCTTACCACTTCCACCTCCAATGACACCTTTCACTCATGCTGTCCTCATCCACTCAAACTACTAATGCCCTTGAAGGCCATCAAAATCACCAGCAAGCCAATGCCAGCCATCAAAAAGTCATGACAAGACTAGCCAGAATTTTTAGGGTTGCCAGGGACAGACACCCAAGTCAATGTAAATAAGCACAAGAAGGACATTATTAGGTTACATGGCTGGAAAAAAAACCCAGCCTCCTTCTCTCCCCCTCTGCCCACTGCTCTCCTTTGTGATAGCTTCATTCCCAAATGGGCTCCCTCCTTGTAGTGGCTAAAGTGGTCACTGTGACTGACAGTTCCAAATTTATAGCCATGCATGGCGGGAAGAATGCGAGTACAGGCTTATTCATTCAATAGCTCCCTAGTAAAAGTCCTGGCAAGAGCTTTGAGTGCCCCAGCTTGGGTGACATACTTTCCCTGAACTAATCTCTGTGACCAGACAAATATAAACTTAAGTTGACCGAGCCAAAGTCTTATGCCCACCCATGTGTGGGAGAGTATTGGCTTCAAATAAACTAAACAGAATAATGTCCCCAGAGGAAAGAAAGAATCTGTCACCAAAATAAGGAGGAGAAGAATTCCAGGAAGGCTAAAGTAACAGGAACTCAAATAGACTTTATTCCGAGATCTTACATCGTTTAGGTTTGCTCAGGAACTGGGATAAAACTAGACCTGTGAACACGCAGGTGCAGACATCAATGAACCCCGCTGTGAAGGTCAGAAGAAACAAAATAAGGCAGCTGTTGATTCCAACTCAGAGTGGCCTTGGACGAGTCCCTTTCTCTGTGTGAGCCTCATGAACAGATCGGCTAAAATCATCGTCTTTAACTGAGGGCCCCTGAGCCCACTAGAGCTTCCTTATCGCCCCATGATCTAACTTCAACTTTAAACATTAGGAGCCTGGAGTCTGGCTACGTGTCATCCAAGCCCTGGTTCCTGCCATGCCCGCAGCCCATCCCTTCCTCTGGACGGTTCCATTACGGAAGCCATCGAGTTCTCCTTTCTGCACACGCCACCATGGGCTGGCTTTTCTAGCACTTACAGCCAAAAGAATCCCAAGTGTACTAACTAGGGAGTGGCTTTCTCAAGCACTCTCTTGAGAAATGTGACAATACAATTGTTTAGTGACAGCACTCAGCTGGCTAGAAATGTCTGCCCAGGGTATAAGTCCCAGCTGGGACAGGGAATGTTGGCACCCTCTGCCACACACTTGAAGAAACGAGTAAATGCAAATCTTCGAGGCAGTAAATACCCCGTCTTTAGTGCCACCGATTATTGACAATTGATCAGAACCCAATCCCCATTCCCCAAAGAGAAAATGAACTTGTTGTAGAAACGTATCCAACTCCATTGCCCAGCAAGATGGAGTGGGCCGTTTTTTTCCCAGGATATCAGGAAAGCCAGTGCCGTGAGAGCCCATCTGATTGGCAGAGTGGCAGGTCCTGTGAGCATTAACGTGCTGATCAGCTTTCAGAGCACCAACCAAGTGCCAAGCCAAAGTAAGGAGACTTATCCAGACTTCTATGAATCAGTTATCTTTCTGATTAGTGTTCGGTTTCTCTTTAAGGATTAATTCTCTCAGTACCAGGGTGAATACTGGTAATGTTCACGAATTTGCTCACCTTATGAGGAGCTTGCATGAAGCTAAATACCTGGGGCTTTCATGATATTGCGAAATACAAATCCCCCACATGAATAATTGAGATCTTACATGCAGCTTAGAAGATAAAGCACTTCAAAGACCTTCTGGGAGGTATGAGGGCTTTGGACCTGTTCACCTTTGCGTTTGGGGTTTGACTCACCTTTGGGACTTGGAGGATCCAAACCCAATTTGTCTAACCACAGAACCAGAGCCTCTTTACCACTGTTCTTTCCTGCCTAATACAGTTCCCTAGAACAAACTGGGAAGCAACATAATATTTTTAATTTTTTCCTTCCTCTCTAGAAGAAATCCTAAAGTTAAAAGATCTATTTCCTGGCACTTAGACCAATCCTATATATTAGCCTTTAGAAACCAAATTCAAATGAGAAAGGGAATTCATTAATTAATATAACTGAATGCCTCAGAAGTGAGTAAATCTTCAGGGAAAGCTTGATTCAGAACTCGTATTTTGAGATCTGGACTTGATTTCTTTCTGCCCATTTTTAAAGCGTCATATTAGTCTATTTTCTCTGACGTTGGCTCCGTTCTCAAGCAGTCTCTCCCTCATTATGTCAAGATGAACTGCAATGGCTCTCAGAGCTACATAATCTTTATTCACATCCAGCAGAAATAGAGTCTACGTCTCAGCACTTCCAGCAAAAGTTCTAAGGTTCCTTCTGATTGGTTCCTTCTGAACCAATCATAATGATAATAGAGAGCGCAACATGCTGATTGGTCAAGCCAGAGTCCATCCTTGAAGTTAGAGAGAATGTCAGTTTTACCCAGATCACGTGGCTAGAGGACTTGGGGTACAGTAGTTAAGGGAAATGGGGGATAGTGGGTAGCAAGCTCCAAAAGTCCATTTTACACATGAAGCAATGGAAAACCAGCAAGGTTACATTACTCATTCAGAATCACACAGTGAACTAACTGGGAGAAAGAGAAACTGGACCTCAAATCGCTACCCTGAAGAGCCTTGTTCTCTCTTTGCTATATTAAACTTACTCTCAACCAAAACTGTACAAATGTATTGTGTCTTCTAATGTTTCTAAAGTTTCTGGAAGAAAAAGCAGAAACACTCTGTAGCTGTGTAGGGGAAAGTAAATAACTTATAGGAGCACTCCATTCCCCAGGAGTAGACTCAGTGATTTTTAAGAACAAGCAACCATGCACAAAATAGTCCCAAGAACCCCATATGTGGACCCACACTGTGATCCCAGCCACATTGAGCAACACAGGATGCCGGGCAGGGAGAACAAAGGAGAAAGTCATGCTCGGGCCCTAGGGCTGCGTCAGATTTTCTGCTTTTCCTCTGCTCCTAGTCCTCCTGTAGGCTATTTGCATTTCGCTGTGGTCCTGGATGATTTAAGGAGCCCAGTGAAAGCCCTTGGATGTGGTCAGGATGTTCATGCTCCAGGGATCCTGTGACCGATGTGTATGGCCTAGAGTCATGGTATTATCAAAGGGCTCCTTGGAAACTGAGGGAAGGCAGGGCTTCCCCCACTCCCCCACCCTGCTCCTGCAGTTTTATTTATTTATTTTTTAACCCACTTGCTGAATTGATTTCTTGTCCGTTTCCAAGTGCTGACTGCCCTCCTAGGAACTGCCACTCTTCCCGTCTTTGGCATTAGATCTTTTCAGTTCTGCAGTTCTCCCTGAGCTTTGATCAGCGGTCAGAGTTGAAAGGAGAGGGGGAAGGACACCAGGCCCCCGGCCCAGCCCTTTCCCTCCGCCATCCTCTGTAGACACATTTTTTTTTTCTCAAAAGAAATCTCCTGATGGACTTGAAAGGAAGCTCTGCATCCAGAAGAGATAATACTGATGGGGAGTGGGGGAGGAAGGGGGAAGCTGGGCAGAAGGAGTGGGCTCTCAGGACAGGGAGGGACAGAGAACAGATGGGACCTGGGCCTGCTGTATGAGCAGGACTTGTCGTCATAAGGCAAGCCCTGGCCTGGGGGACTGGGGCCTTCATTCGGCAGGAGTGACAGTAAGGACTCGGGAGTCTGGGCTTGTCTTTGCTGGCAGAGAAGTCAGGTTTGGACAGGTCAGAGGGGAGTGACTACTGCTTCTTTCTGGAACAGCTTCTTAGATTTGTCACCATTTCACACGTACCAAGGTCTATTCTCCTGTTTGTCTTCCTCCACCCCTTGAGCTAGAGATAGTTCTGTGGTCAGAGAGAAGGTTGCAAATATCCGGGACACAGAGATCATCATCATGTGACTGTTGTCTTACATGTGCGCAGGGCGCCTAGGCAACGCAAGGCATAGAGTGCGTACTCGAGAAATGGTAGCTATCACGGGCATTTGAGGAGCATTCTATTAGCTTCATTTCCACTGTTATGTTCCATCAGAACTTCCTCTTTTCACGGTGGAAACATCAGAGCACAGCTCGGATTTCATGGTTTCTCTCCCTCATTTTGCTTGGTGGCTTTTGGGGCCCTAAAGCCCATCATGTTTTCTTTTCCACTGTCCCATCAGCATAGAACTTGGCTTTCTGACATCCTAAAATCCCTCTGTGCCAGAACAACCCAGGAAGCATCAGTGGATGGAGGAGGCTGCGTTGGACGGGTTCACTTTTTCTGTTTGTCTTCCAAGAGCCGTGATGGTTGCTTTCCAGAGCCACAGAGTCTCCATCTGAGTCAGACCCTCCCACAGAATGATTTACAGACATTTCTTTAGGACTACCTTGCCCACTTTGTGGGTTCAGTATTGTCTAAGTCACGTTCTGGTTTCTTTCTGCCATTCGTCACACACCTGGACCCTTTGTGTCTTCCCTCCAAGCTGTCATCGTGTGGTTACTCGGCAATTGCCAACTGGTTTTTTCATACTAGCCCAAGAAAAACATCATTAGGAAGGGTGAGCCTGTGGCCAAATCCATTGCTTAATGGGCTGAAAAGCCAAACAAAAATAAATTGGAGGTATCTGAGCTGAGCGCCTCCCTACTAGCAAGGAAAGTGAAACTTGACTCTTTCAACAGGGAGAGTGGTAGGGTTGCCATTATTGCGTTGAAGAAAAGTTTTCCCTAAATAAGATCATGTATAGAAATGTACTGTTTCTCCTCAGGTTTTCTTGCTAAGATGCTGTAGAAAGGAAGACCATTTTCTCCACAAGGTAGAGTAACCGTACTTTCAGTTTTTATTAAAAACTCTTGTTCCCCATAGAACAGCTTCTTTGGTAGCTAGCTCTATGAACAGAGCTGCAAAATTATGAAGAAAGTTGTTTAATGCCACCCAATTCTTGACCTCTACCTCTGCAGCACTCACCCATCTTCCGATACTTCCCATACCCACCACCCCACCTCTACCTTCCCCCACCCCCACACACCTGCTTCACTGTCATACAATTCCACGGACACATAAGTAGGAAAACCAAGTTACCCACAAGAGTAAAATTCAGGCTAGCACTAAATATCTCAACAGTGTAAGACACAGAGGATCATGAATTTTGAAAGTAAAGGTGACCCAAGGATTTTACACACAAGGAAGTTGTCCAAATTCAAAGGTATTAGCCAAGATAAAACATGGCCAGAAGCAAAATGAGGCGGGGAGGGAAGGGAGAAAATAAATACATACATACATACATACATACATACATACATAAATAAATTTAGGGATAGATTATGAGCTCTTTAAAAAACTAAAGAGTTATCTATCAAGTGTAGCCCACCAAACAATGAATCAAAATAAAGAACTCAGAAAAATAAAAATGAAATTTCAGAATGTTTTTTAAAGAATGTGTGGTGAACAGCCCTGGCTGGCGTAGCTCAGTGGATTGAGTGCGGGCTGTGAACCAAAGGGTCGCCAGTTCGATTCCCAGTCAGGGCACATGCCTGGGTTGCGGGCCAGGACCCCAGTGGGGGCCATGTGAGAGGCAACCACACATTGATGTTTCTGTCTCTCTTTCTCCCTCCCTTCCCCTCTCTCTAAAATAAATAAATAAATAAATAAATAAATAAAATCTTAAAAAAAAGAATGTGTGGTGAACAACAATATGTCAAATGCATAGCTAAAACTATTTAGCTGCAATAATTTTAACTTACAATGTAAAAATAATCATTTAACTAATAAAAATTGTGAGTTAGAAGTTAGTGCTAATTTCTGAGGGTACCATATTAGGGAGTTTGTAGATTTGTCTACATTGAAAGCACATGTTTAAAAAATGTAACTACTGCCCTGATCGGTGTGGCTAGTTGGCTGGAGCGTCTTCCTGTACACCAAAATGTTACGGGTTCAGTCCTTGGTCAGGGGGCAACAAGAGAGACCAACTGATGTCTCTCTCTCTCTCTCTCTCTCTCTCTCTCTCTCTCCCCCCTCTCCCCCCACCCCACCCCCTTCTTTTCTCTCTAAAAGTAATGACAAAATGTCCTCAGGTGAGGATAAAAAATATATTTATTTTTTTTATTTTTTTTTATTTTTTATTTTTTATTTATTTATCTTTAGAGAGGAAGGGTAGGAGAGAGGGAGAGGGAGAGAAATATCAATGTGTGGTTGCCTCTCGTGTGTCCCTTGCTGGGAACTGGCCTGCAACCCAGGCATGTGCCCTGACTGGGAATCGAACCTGCGACCCTTTGGTTCGCAGCCCGCACTCAATCCACTGAGCTACGCCAGCCAGGGCAGGATAAAAAATATATTTTAAAAAAAAGCTATAACTACCCTACCTGTTAGTTTTTTAATGATCTTTATGTTTTTACCTTTTGGTGGCTCCTTCCAGAACTTATCACTCATTGTAAATAAATGTTTATGTGCAGTCTTAGTAATTCCCTCAGTTTCCTTACTTCCATGAAATAACAAGTTAATTTCATGTGTTTGCTTCAAAAAGACACACATAGAATCTGTTTTTTTCTACTCATTCTTTTATCTGTGTATAGAGAGGGGATGGAATTATGGTCACAAATATTGAAGGTGGTTATATCTGTGTGAGACTGGGCATCGTCTTCAGTTTTCTTGGTGTTTTTCTGTATTGTGCGACTTGTCTTCATCAGTATTGTGTGTCATTTTGTAAAAACAATATTATTAAAGGGAATTAAAATGCTGGATTTGAACAAAAAACAAGGCTTCCCAGACCCCTCCCCCAGGAGCTGGAGGGGGCCCTAGGGAATGACTCCATCTCTCTGGTAGCCTTAAGCATCTTTGTCCCCAAAAGCACCGCTGGACCTAGGGGAAATCAGCAGTCAGCCCTAAGAAGACAAGTCCCTCTGGGAACTAGCACCTTCCCCCATCCAACCTCCAAGGCCACGGGGTATTGCTACGGAAGCTGTGCACTGCACAACTCCAGGGGGAGTCAGTCACATAGTCCACAACGTGAACAGAGGCCCCATGAGCTTCAAAACGTGGTGGCCCTGACTTCTTGCCAATTTCCACGAAGTCAACTCCCGTGCATCCTTCATGGCTCAGCTCAGGTGTTCTCTTCTCTCTGAACTCTTCCCCGGCCTCCCTTCTAGGCAGTAACAACAATAATAGCCAAGCACTGCACCGAGCACGTCACATGCATTGTCACATGACACAGTTCTGTTACCATCTCCATTTCATCAATGACAAAACTGAGGCTTTGACGGCTTGAGCTACTTGCTCAAAGTTTCAGAGCTACTAAGCAGTCAAGCGAAGATTCAGAAGAAGGAAGGCCGACCCTAGAGCCCAAGTTCTGTCTCTCCTACCGCACCAGCCGTGCCCTCTTTTGTGCCTCACAATAACTGGAGTGTACCCTGCCCCTTTCGAGACTCTGGTAACACATGGATGCACGCACGTGTTTGCAATTTGTCTCTTCCACTAGACTGTGAGCGCCTTGAAAGTAGGGCTCCTTTCTTACTCACCCTTGTATACCCGGGGCAGTGATTAAAGACTTGGAACTCGATACACTGTTGAAAGCGTGCATGTAGACACAAAGTGAAGGCCAACCGGCATGGCCCACATCTAATCTGCCTCCACTCTGGGTTCTGCCGCTCCTCAGCTTGCTGAACACAAGTGAGCTCAGAAGGGGACAGGGGACAGGGACAGGTATAAAGCAGGGCTCCTGATGCTATTTTGCTCAGTTAATCCCTTCATGAGGCCAGAAAATATCCACCGTCAGCTTTGAGGCCAATGGAAAATTGCCGGGCATCGCTCTGTGAACAGGGAGTCACCCCTTTCCCTGGTTCCTGAGACTAGCCCTCCTGAAGCTGAGAGTGGCCGTGGCAGTGATTTTACTCTGTTGGCTGCAGGGGAACCTGCCTCTTGTGCTGAACAGAGCCCGTCCATGCTCAGAGGCCTGGACCCACAAGCCTCCGAGATGCTCTGATCCAGTCATTTTCCACCTTTATTTGCCATAAAACCCACTTATATGAAGGCCCAACATATTAATCTGATAAAAGATGAACGGCTGTGGGTGAAGTGGGTGGTCTGGGGCACGGAGCACCCAGTCTCAGCCTTCCCTTTGTCTGCTTCATAGCAGCTACTAAGGCACCTCCGTGAACCTTACTGAACACAGCATAGGGCCCCTGATTTAACCTAGTTCCCCCAGCTTATAAATGAAGCAAGAGGCTACCAGAGAGGGCAAGAGGCTCACTCAGGGTCACAGAGTATGTGTGTTCCTTCCTCATCAAATATTCTCATACAAAATTGGTTCAGGAGGTCACCTTTGAAATGGCTGGGCCTTGTTGCCACCTGCCCAGCAACAGGGCAGGGTATGCTCTGACCCACCCACACCTTCCCTGTGTCTTGGGGGATGGTTTCTGAAGCATTCCAATGGGCAGTGAGAACCTTGAATTTCCATCGTTGCCCAACGCAAACCCTATATTAGTTTCCCAGACCTGCCACACAAATCACCACACACTGAGGGGCTTGAAATAATAGAAGTTTGTCCTCTCACAGTTCAGGGGGGCAGATGTGTGAGTCAAGTGAGCTTCTGGGTGGTTTCCTCTGGAGGCTCTGAAGGAGACCTGGTCCCCTGCCCACCTGCCAGCTTTGGGTGGTTGCTTCAAGCCTTATTCTTGGGCTTGTAGAAGCATCACTCCAATCTCTGCTTCCAATGCCATCTAGCCTTCCTCTCTGTGCATCTCTCTCTGTGCCTTCTCCTTTCTGATAAGGACACCAGTCATTGAATTTAAGACCCATCCTAAATCTGTAATGACTTCATCTTGAGATGCTCAACAAATCATGTTGGTAAACATGTTATTTCCAAATAAGGTCATGCGTGGAGGCTTTGAGTGGACATAATTTTTTTTTTGGGGGGGATGCTATTAAACACACTATAAGTCCCAAATAACTTGAGAGAGGACTCACACCCATGACCTCAGGTTCATTAGCTAACCCAGGGCTTGGCCCCTTCAGCTGAACCAGCACATTCCCTGCGGAAAATTGCTCCTGACCACACAGACCCTTCAGCTCCTCCACACCCTATCCACGGCCTTAGCAGGTGGTGGTCCACACCTCTTGTACCTGTAGAGATAATCCAGAAAGGAAAGCCTAGTGCTGCCAGATAGTATAGGAGATTTTTCTCAGAAGGAACTGGCCTGAGGTACTTTGCAGTGGACTTGGGAAGGGGCTCTCCCGAGCTCTTCCTAACATCCATTCAAAAGTTGACAGTGCCTAGAAGCCAAGAGACAGGGAGCCTCTCTGTGGCATTCCAAACCCTGGAATCTTTCTAAGCTTTGAAAACTGGACCTGGAAGCCAAAAGCGATAGTATCCTGGAACCACTTCAGGTTATGTCCACTTCACTTGAAGGGAATGGAAAGGCCACTTCCTCTGCAGAGAAACAGGCAGGCTATGGTTGGAAGAACGTAGTTGCTAAATGGCACAATGGGATTTGCAGAGATGGCCCCCAAACAGGACTGCACGCACACACAGACCTCTCCATCTGGTAAGCCAATTACTACCACAGGAGGAACCTGGAACCTGTGGTTCTTCACCTGCTTTGAATGCCTGGGTAAGATTCACCCACAGCTGAATCCAGACGTCTAGACTTCAGAAACCTGATTTTGCCTGCAAGTCTGATCAAGCTCCGTTAGCAATAAAGCAGGTGAATGCACGCTTACTACTCGGTTAGTTTCAACTCCATGGGAAGAAAACGGTTTGGGAACTTCAGAAACCCCAAGAGAATTCCCCAACAATAACTTGCCCAAAGTCAAATGTCTGGGATGTGAGTAAACACGAGATCTGACCCCAAAGTCTCAGCTTGTAACTGCTACTCTACGTTGCCAACAAGGAGGAAACTGAGGCCCAAGGAACTGAGGCAGGAGTCACATCACAAAAGGCCCTGTGGACAGTGGGGGATGTTTGGATTTTGTCACAGGGGCTGTAGGAAGCCACCCACATGGTTCAAGCAAGAAGAGAAGACGCTCCCATCTGCACTGAATCTGTACCAGACACACATGGTTAAGGCTTCGTGTTAGAATTTTCTTCCCATTGAAAAAGTGTCTGAGAAGATAATATTGTTACTGTCTTTGAAAGCTATTCATGACACGTGAGACTGAGGAACGGCTGTATTCATCATTGTCGTTGTTTGTTCTTAAAGGAGAAACATATTTAAGCGAGTGGGTTGTTTTATCTTTGACTTCCTCATTCTCGAGAAGTCAGGCAGGTCAGTCCAGCAGCCCAGGAATGTGTGTGGTCCACCTTGGCCTTGTCAATGCGTCCAGTGAAGCCAGACTTCACTGGTACCTGCCCTAGAGTCAAGCCCTAGTGCACAGTTGAACTATCATCATCCACTTCCTCATTATCATTAACAATTTCCTCTACTACCTATGTCAACTAGCCACTTGGCATGGCCAACCTCAAATAATTTCATAACAAGCCTATGAGGTAGGTGCTATTATGATTTCCGTTTCACAGTTGAAGAAATTGAGGTGTGGAACATTTAAGCAATTTGGTCAAGGTTAAACAAGCAGGAATTGGCAGAATAGTCATTTGAACCTTAGTCTGGTCAGCCCTGGAATTCAAGCTCTTAACCACAAGGCTACCCATTCTACATAGGAGTTGTTTACAGTTGGGGTCAACACTACGAGAGGCATCTTTTGTACAATGTTCGGGCTGTGGTTGGGCACAGGGATCGCTTTAATAGGCATAAGGGTTAAATGCCTTGGTGCAGAAGCATGTACAGAACACCCCCTCCCCTACATACCTTAAAAACAGAGAATGTTCTCAGGGAGCCGTAAGACTCAACTCAGAATATTGTGGAAACATCCCCTTAGTCATCTGATACACCAAACACATAAATAAACAAACAAAACCTTTGTTTGTTTTATCTTTAAGCAAACTATACACAACACAAGTAGGGGCAAATGGCTACTGAGTCAAAGCAAATCAACGTTCATGGAACATATATTATGCACTAGACACTGGGCACAGAAATGATCCAGGCACAACCGTTGCCCTAACGAGGGCTACGGAGCACTGTTACAACAGGAAGCTTAGAACTCGCCAGGCCACCGTGTCCAGGTCTAATATATGCAACAGGAGCGGTGTTCATTGGAGCCCAGAGGCCTGAGCTGTTAGTTCTATTCAGAACTCAAGGAATGCTTCGCAGAGGTGGAGACATTAGAATTTAGCCTTGAAGGATGAGAAGAGTGAGATTATGGGGAAGAATGTTCTGGAGAAGAGAATGGCTTCAAGAGCAAAAGTGTGAGAAGAGGGGAAAAAAGTGCAAGCTATGTATGAGACCTGTGAGAAATGTTGTATTTCTAGGATGTAGGGGACAGGTGGAGACTTTGCTAGGGAAATAGGCCCCCGCCCATATCACAGAGCGCCCTGCATGCCAAAATAATGAGCTTGGACGTGATCCTGTGGTTTATGCTTAACCACTAGAGAGTTTTAGAAGCAATGAGAATAATCATTTGGTGAGTACTTTTGGAAGCACGCATTGATATTGGGGTGGAGGGTAGACCAGAGGGTAAAGGCTAGAGGTGAGGGTATTACTTAGGAGGCCACGTAATAGTCCAAGTCACCGATGACGAGGGCCTAAATCCTACTAATGGCAGAGGAATGGAGAAGAGGGGTGGTACTGCACAGGGTGTCTGGGGACGAATAGACAAAGCTTGGTGACTAATTGGACAGGGAGGTAAGAGAGTGGGAAGAGAAACCCTAAGGTCTCTTGTGTTTGTGAAAGGGTGGAGGGCTAATGAGGTCACAGAAGGGCGGGGAGCGGGGAAGATAACGGGTTCTGTGCTGCATTTGAAGCATTGCAGGACAGACAGGAAGCTGGAAGCAGAAGCATGAGTCTCTGAAGAGAGAGACAGAAATGTGTGAGTCATCAGTATGTCCTGGTAGTTGAAGGTCTGGGAGAAAGAAGTTCTCAGAGAACACAGAAATTGGCCAGAAGAGCAGGGAGGGCAGGACCCTAGGGAAATTTTATATTTATAGTACTACTAGTGAAAGAGGAGCCAGAGACAGAGATCAAGAAGGAACAACTAAAGAGGGATAGGAGAAATAAGAGAAAGAGGTATGATGGAAGGGATGAAGGTGTTCCAAGACTTGGGTCAAATGCCACAGACAGATTGAGCATCAATGTCCTACTGAGCACCTGGAGAGCTTGTTAAAATGCAGGTTGTGATTCAGCAGGACTGGGGCAGGGCCTAAGATTCTGCATTTGTAACAAGCTTCCAGGTGATACCCTCGACCCTGGTCTGTGGACCACACTTTGAATTAGCAAGAGAGTAGAATGAAGGCTGGGAGGTTGTAAAATGTAGCAATTAGGGCATCACTGGGGACTTGGGAGAGAGGTCAAAGCCAGATAACAGATCTGGGTGAAGAGTGATTGGGACACTGGGGGAAATCAAGGCAAGGATGAAGCCAAGCCCTTGCTGAGGTTCAGCGACAAAGGGGAGAGATGAGGCAGTGGCTGAACAGTGAGGCAAAGGCAGGGGAAGATTTTAGGGGAGTGGGGAGACGAGGGAGGCAGTGAAGAGAAGGAAGTGGGAGCTCCCATTACTAAGCGGTTGATCTTTGTCTTCTTACTGCCTTCAGAGACACTTCCTCCCAGACCAAAGGGAAAGAGGGGAGGCTGGGCAAAGAAATAGGTAGAATTTTGAGGAGGCAAGGTAATGAGTTTCATAACTAATGTTCTTTGTTCCCTTAAAGAAGTGAGAACTGAAGTTATCTGCTAAGAACAAAAAGGTGAATTGATTTTGGAGGGTAGGAGAGAATAGCACTGATTTGGAATGGGAAAAAGATAAGATGCTGATAAGGAAACACAAGATAAGATAGTGATAATAAAAATGAAGTATGAGAAGAATGACAATTCATAATAATCCTATTTCTGTAATAATCCATCACATATGTGATATTCTACGTAGCGTGCAAGAATCAATTGTAAGACCCCAAAGCCCCGGCAATGTGAGCATCGGAAGGGATGTCTTATTCTTGAAATGGAATTGCCAAAGCCATACACTGAGTGTTGCACAGAAATGGAACGTGTCCACTCCAGAGGGGCCGCTGCTCCTGGCTCTGGGGGTGGACCTCCCAGACCCCACAGGCAAGAATTTCCCTACACCTCCCCATTTTTTCAAATTTAATTCAGGTACCAGCCACACTAATTTCAGCCCATTCTACTATTTTACAACATGCAAATCTTTCTTCACAGTCTTCCCTTTTGGAAAGATCTATAAGTAACAGGGGCCTATGAGAGGAAATTTCATAAGTAATACCATCCTCTTCTCTATCTGGGGGAAAACAGCAAGTTACTTTAGAAGGGCTTCTTCTGGGGTTTGGGACCATATTATTTGAGAGGACTTCCTTTGCCTGTATGAGACCCAAAGGCTGTCTCCCTGGCCCCAGAAAAAAGGAGAAAAAGAAGCATTTGTGGCAATTCTTCTCTGTGGTTTTCTGAAGCTTCATAGCACTTTTGCTTCTCTTGGCATCAGAGCTCTGGAGAAGGGGTGGATTAAATTGCATAAAGAGCCCAGGAGTCTCCTGGGAAGAAAGGGCCTGAGACTTCAAGTCCTTTTCCATGAAATTCAACATTGAGAATATGCTGGGCATGGCCATCATCAAGGAATTTTGAAGAGGAAAAGTCACCAAGAAGCTGCTAAGTCTGAAAATCGATCTAGAACCTGACCACCTCTCCCCTCCACCATGACCACCGGGGTCCGACCCCAGCCTGGCTCTTCTGGATAATTGTAATCACCTTTTAACTGCCTGCTCAACCCCTGGACACCAACACTCTGTGTTCAAGACTGCAGCCGATTTTTGCTTTTACAACTCAGTCAGCTCTGGTCACTTCCCTGCTCGACTCTCTCCAATACCTTCCCTCTCACTCAGAGAAAAGGCTCTTAAAGGAGCAGAATCTCATCAGTTGCTTTACTTCATCTCCAGCTACTCTCTCCCCGTTCCCTTTGCTGGAGCCGCACTGTCTCCTTGCTCAAGCAGGCCAGGCCAGACTCAGGAGCCTTGGCACTCTCTGTTCCCTCTGCCTGGAATGTTCTTCCCTCCAATATGCGAATGACTCTTCCCCTCACCTTCAGTGTTTGTTCAAATGTTGCCCTCCTCCTAAGGCTTTTACTTACAACCTGTTATACTTGCAACCCCATCTTGCCCTTCATTTCCAAGCTACCACCCCTGCTTTTTTCTCCCCAACACCTAGCACATTGTAATGAACTACATAACCTATTTATTTGGAGTATTGACTATGTCCCTCTACTGAATGCAAGCTCCTGGAAGTCAGGATTGTTGTTTGTTTTATTCACTTTTGGATTCTCAGTGGATGGTACCTGGTACATATTAGGTACTTGATAATTATTACTTTGATGAACATACTCAGGACCCAAGCCCAGTGTAAGAGCCTAAAGCATGCATTGTGAGCCCAAACACATGCAGGGGCTAGGCAGGCACTGACCGAGAAAACTGCAAAAGATGGGAAGTGGGATGCACTGTGAAGTCCCTGCCAGTCCGATGCTCAGCCTCAGCTGATGGTTGCTGGGAAACATGTAGGCATAAGGAGGCCAGACTTTCACATCTCTCTCTCTGTTTCTCTGTCTCTCTGTCTCTCTCTCTTTCAGAGCAACCAGAAATATTATTTTTGTATGAAATACCAAGATTTGGTTATTGATGACTAGGGGGTCTGGTCTAAGAGCTCAAGGAAAAGAGCCTTGCCCTGTTGAGCATGTGGTTGAGGCCAGAAGTCCCTCCAGACCTGGCCATCTTGCCCAAGTGAGATAAGAGGATTAGAGATGTCACTTAGGGTCACCCACCCTCTGGGCTTCCCTGTCCCCATCTGTAAATGAGGAAGTCAGAAGAGATCATCCCTGCAGCTCTTTCCTACCCTTGGAAGACTGATAGGGCACCTTCTACCCACCCACAACAGAGGAGGCCAAGATTGACCAGCCATGACCTCTGTCCACAGGGCGCTCGCAGCCTGATGGGGAAAACTGGAAATACATGGGGAGATTAAGCCACAGAACAAGAGATATGTGCTCAGTGCAAAGTGGAGAGGGGCTTGAAAACTAGCTGCCACCTGCAGTTTCAGAGAAGATGACTCTGCGACAGGATGATATGGAAGAGCTTCTAGCAAGAAGTGGACTCGAGATTCTGTTTTGATCTAGGTAGACAGCCTAGGGTCGGGACAGTGGGGCATTAAGCAAGTTCAAAATCACCAAGCCATTTACATTCACTTAACAAATGTGTGTTTGAGCACCCACTTATTCTCCCCTTCTTGGAAAAGTAAAAAGTCTACATTGTCCTTCAGTCTTCTGAACAAACACCAGGTTCCCTTTTAAAGAAATCCCATTTTCAGGCCTGCTGTGTTTCCATACTGACTTCAATAACTTGGCCTCACTTTCTGCACAAAGCCATCCCAACCCCTCCAATGCACCCCCGCAGCCCTGGTGATCCTGGTAAATGAGCCTCTCTTTCAAGGCAGAGACCATTACTACTCATCTTTTTACCTCCATACTCTAGCAATACACTTGGGAGTCAACACATTTGTGATGAGGAAAGAGACAAAGAAAACGCTCACTTTCTACCTCATCCTACAACCCCCCTTCTATCAAGAAAATTCTAACTTAGGTCGTTTATCATCTTCCCCTTCTTGTCTAAGAGTTATTTTAAGTCTTTTAGTTAAGTTCCTAGAAATTATTATCCAGGTCAGGAGAATCAGTGGGTATGGATATAAGAAATAAGAGCAAATAAATGTTTACATTAGGGAAAGCGCTATTAGGAAGACAAGAAAAGGCTCAAAGATGGAAGAAGGAGAAAAGAGCCAGGAGTCACATGACTTAGGTTTTAGCAGAGGTTTTGACAGAAAGGTCACAATGTGTATTGAAGATAAAGGGGGCTGGGGGACAGCTGTGAAGTTAAGGAGACATTGAAAGTGATGGAAATGATAAAACAGGACTTTAAGAAATGTTGCTGAGATTTAGGAATTGGATCTCCTGTAAAAATATTCAAGAGATTGAAACCAAGGGTTCTGATGACTTTGATCAAATCTAACTTCAAATCCTAGCTCTAAAAAACCATTTCTGTCTATAGCCCTCAGAAACCTAGCCTTTCCTGACAATCGGCATCCCCCGAGGCAGCAGAAGACAATAGCCCAGCCTCAGGACCTCTGGGATGCTACAGATAACACCTTCAGCCCCGCTTTGTTTCAGCTCCTAAGCCCTAACTAAGGTGGAACAGATCGCCTGGATACTTCCCCAGGAAACCAGACAGAGGGACACCGGGACAGATCTCAAACTGTCCTTGAGATCTGAAGAAATGATTTAGTACTCTTACCTCACCTCCGACCAATCAGGTCCCAGTCTGACCCTGAGCTCCCTGACCCACAGTGTTCTGTGGTTTTCCCCTGTGTAATCTGTAATGTCCATGCCATGGGGGAGTTGGATATTTTGAGCATCAGCTGCCTGGGTGGCACCACTCATCATAAAATAGCCAAAATTTCTCCATTTCCATTCTCACTATTTAGTGTTTGGTTTTGCCAGTGCCGGCTAGACGAACTCTCTCTGTTTGATAAAAAGATGCCAAAGAGATTGAAACAGCCTTTAAGAAGTGTTGGTTGTTGAACAGCAATAAAATAATTTTTTAAAAAAAAGAATTCACAGAAAAGATTTAGAAATGTTAAAATTTCAACTTTGTTGAATATCTAGTCATATTCTATCTTTAATAAGAATTGGTGAGATGTTTTGCATGTTAGAGGAAAGAATAAGCCAATTCACCTTTAACATTCTTTCTGATGGTCTGTTATTCAGCCAGTAACTTGAACACCATTAATTTCGAATACCGGTAATTTACAGTGGTTGCTTTGGTTCTCTGGTACAAGCTGGTCATCTTTGTTTTTAGAAAAGATTAAGCAAGCCATGTTTTATTATTATTTATTATTATTATAACATCAACCTCAAAGTATAGTTCTTTCATGAAGAAATTGGAAAGAAAAGAAACAGTATCCAAAAAAAGAGAATGTCACATTCTATGGTTCCATTTAATAAACTCCTCCCCTTTAAATAATTTTAAAAAAAAGTGTTGGTTGTTAAACTGTTCTTTCTCAATTATGATGCCATGCCAAAACTAGACCATGGATGCTTCCGGCTTATTTCTGGGCAGCAAACATATGTTTAGGGAACTAGTACACGAATGAGAAATGTCCAGGTTGCCTAGTGCACAGCAAGACTTAGTTTACATAAATCAGCGAAGCTTGTTGCAAGCTGTTAGGCAGTGTTTAAGAAGTTAGGCTCTGGAGACAAGTTTCCTGGGGTCGTGTACTTCCTAGCTGGGCAATTCATGTAAGTTACTGAACTTTCTTGCATCTCCATTTATTTACTTATTAAGGGAACAAGAGTATCTACTGGGTAGGGTTAACATGGAGATTATATGAGTTAATCCATGCAGAGCTCCTAGGACAGGCCCTTATGTACAGTAAGCACTTCATAAGTATTAGTTTTTATTATTTGTGTATGGTTGTCATTATTATCCCATCACAGTCTACATAAACACAGGGCCCCATAACTTTTTTCAACTTCTTGCTCACTGGTCAAGCCACAGCTTTGTCTCTTATGCCAATGTTGACCACCGCGAAGCCTAATTCAAACCTCATTTCCTTCTGAGTGCCTTAGCAGTATTGTTTAAACCATTCATTGGGATGTGGTCTTTTCTGCAGGGCATTATTCATCTTGCTTCTCCGAGGAGACTGAAAGCTCCTTTAAGAACATAAGCATCATACTTTGGGGGGGGGGGTCCTTCTCCCCAGCCCAAAGAAGCCCAGATGAGCAATACTGGGCTTGAAATGTTGTTTGTTTGAGTGGAGGGGATAGGAGTTGGCCAGCATTTAGCTTTTGTGTTAATATGCTTCTCATGGACCTCCACCTCACCCTCCTCTACCCTATTGTCAAACCCAAGGAAGGACCAGACTTCGTCATCCAGAAATTTCTAAAATATGGTGACAATGAGTGTTAGGTGCTGACAACTGGAACTAGATTTCATCTTAACTGTCCTGGGCTTAATAGATATTAGGCAGACTCTTCTGTGTCCTCGGGAGCATCACAGTGTGGTATGTTAGAAAGCACATAGAATTAGGAGGTAGAACATGTGTCCTTGAGTTCTCTTCAACCATCTCCTGGTTGTGAAGATGGGCAGGTCACTTACCATCTCTGAGTCATACTTTGCTCAACTATAAAATGCAAATAATAAATGCCAACCACGTAGTTGTCTTGGTCAGAGTAAAAGATATAACGTCTGGGAAAGTTCTTTGAAATGGTAAATATACCAATTTAGTGATTGTTCCTATTATCAAATTTAAGAATCCACCAGAGAAAGGGTGTCTTTTGGAAAAGGCACAGACCACTGGCCTGTCAGCTTCTTTTCAGCCTAATTAACATTCATCAGAGAGATTCTGAAACTGAAGGCATGAAAGGGATGGGGGATGTGAGGGATGTGGGTGGGAGAGGAACGGTTGGTGATGAAGAAAGAAAAATCTAATCTTTCGCTAATACCAAAGGGCCTGGCTTAAGAACACACAAGCAAACAGCAAAGCATGGTGACTCGGGACCAGCTGGGGGACCTCCTGAACAAAAGCAGTTAACAATACTGCTTTCAGCTCTGCAGCTCACCATGGCCAGCTTGGGCCTGGGGCTGCTGGGCAAAGGAGCTGGGGTCTTGTCTGGAGACCCAGCCTCCCAGCCAAATGTCAACCCATCAATACCAAGGGAGCAGAAAGGAGCCTAATGCTTGGGGCCTTTGTTTCTTTATTTTTAATTAATTAGTCTTTTGTTCACCCGTCTGAGTCCTAAAGAAACCTTTTCTGCAATCTTTTCAAAATCCAAATCCCCCACATGTATCCACATTAGTAAAAACAGAATAAAAATCTGTGGCTTTGGCTCACTGCCTTGGCCATGTGGTCAAATAGGACTTTGAAGGGCTCTTTTTTTTTTTTTTTTAAACAAGTGTTTATTGAGTGACTGCTATTCATTCAGCAAACATGTAACGAGTGTCTACTACACTACTGGCCCTGTGCTTGGTGTCAGGAACACAAAGTTGAATAAAACCCAAACTCAGAGCTCAATAAGCTCAGTAAGGAAGGTCAGAGATCGACCCCAGCAGTTAACACAGGGCCCGGTAGAAAACGCTAGCTGCCATAAGAGACAGCCAGATGGAATGCTCCATGAGCCCTGAGAAGGAAAAGGACACTCGGGCAGGAGCTGGGAAGGCTGTACTTCACGGTGACATCTGAGTGCTACAGGATTCTTCTGACCTGCGTTCCTCCGCATGTTTACCACGTTGAAATAATAGCAGACTGGTGCGGAGCATCCTCTGGGTGTGTCAGGCACCGTTCCCAGCACTTTCCTCCTGTAACTCCCCTCCGAGTATCTCCACTTCACAAACGCAAGTCTGAAGCCAAGGCAGCCCAGCTTCAGAGCCCATGCTCTTGACCTTGATGCTACGCAGTCTCTTTCTACCAGACCAATCATCCCCGAAACCTGTCCACCTCTCCCATCCAAGCCCTCAAAAGCAGGGGACGTGTCTTATTGATCTTGGTGTCCTCAGCACCCATCACAATTCCTGACACAAGGTGAGCCTTGGAAAGAGCTTCCTTGAACTTTTGAACTGGACCCTCTGCAGCCAGACGCTTAGGTTCCAGCAGGCCTTGCGGTAGGGACTGGCAGGTTAGAACATCAGTGGAGCCAGAGAGGGGCTGGGATGGGGTGAGGTGGGGAGAGGGGAAGACACAATGGACTCGTTTCACAAAGCCCTGCTTGTGGCTTTTCGGAGGCCAGGAATGAGGGCAGAGCTGGAATTCGGAAAGTAGAGGCCCCAGTCCTTCGTGACCCGGTGTAGATGCCACTTCTACACCAGGCACAGACCTGCCCTCGGGTGCACTTTTGTGGCTCTGAGGGCAGGGTTGGGGCTTTAGATAATAATTGCATAGGTTTGCTTAGTAAACACAGGGCAACTGTAGGGTAATTACATGTTCTTACGGAGATGGGGCTCAGTAATTACTTTCAGTGGCCCCAAAGTATTATTTAACACATATTCTGGTTTATAAGACAGAAATAATGATGAATTTGCTTGGTAATTACACAGCACTTACCCAGTACAGATCCTGCCAGTAGCTGATACTTAGCCCATCATTAAGGAGCTAGCAGTTGCTTTGGTAAATAATAAGTTCTTCTTATTATTGGTCTCTAGGTACATACAGCATTATTAAAACATCATTAGTGACATTTCTCCAATGGGTAAATATACACGTCTATGTGAGAAGCCAACTTTCCTGGGGCTCAGTGCTTTATTTTTATCTTTTTGGCAGAAGAAATAGCAAGGAATCAATTCTAACCTGAGCGTCTGCTCACTTAACAAAGCGAAGCCAGGTTTGCCCTGGCTTAGGGAGCGGAAGGGAGTCACCACTGTTTCCAATCTGAAGATTGCTCTTCAATGTGCCCGAATGATGGTGCCCAGTTTAGGAGGAGCCCCAGGTCTGGCGCCGCCACCCCTGTGGTGGGCTGGGTCAGCACATTGAATGCCAGGGTAAACCACAGCCTTTTGATGGGACTTCTTGGCGGCATCCTCACGGGTCCTCCCAGGATGGGGACTGAGAGGCTCAAGGAAGGCCTGGGACCCTGAGAGACCGGGCACCCAGTTTTTTCAGGCCACATACAGGAGACATGGGGAAGGAACATACGCACCCTGGATATCGAACGAGGGAGATGCAAACACAGAACCAGCCTCTTTGTCCTTGAAGGGGGCTCTTGGGAAAGCTGCCTGACATATTTCATCCGGAAGGCCATAATTTGGAGGCCATGGCACAGCTCTAACTGCCCTTGGCTCCGCCACTTGCATCAGAAGAAATCAACTCTTTGTAATCAATAGGGGGCTTAAAGAGGGTGGTCAACCATTATGGCTGGTGGGCAAGAGAGGGAGCGGGCCCTCTGGAGCAAACAGAGCCCTCATTACCATTCCATTCCAACCCAACCCATTTCTGGAGGGAACGATTCAACATCAAATAGGAACTCCGTTCCAGGTTCCAACTGCCAAGGCAAGGGGCCAGTTCCAGAGGCTTACTTCTTCTGTAATGAACTCCAGGACTCTGACTTTGGCTTAGGAAGTGACTTTAGTTACCATGAAAGCCAGTGAGAAATAGCTGTGGAAAGCTTACGGTTACAGCCAGAAGACCCAGGTTCAAATCCCAGCCCTGCTCCTTATTGGCTGAGCCATCTCTAGCAGTCACCTATCAGAGTTTGTTTCTTTATCTGTAAAACAATTTTTGAAGACTATAAATTCCAGAAGTCACATCTATTTTATTGGCCATTGAGTTCCCTGCACTCAACCCAATGCCTGACACTTACTGAATCTATAATCAATGTTTTTAATGGAATGAGACTGGGGAAATACATCACACATTTAATTCACATGAACCCACCCATTGGTACTTAGTGACAAGAGAGAAATAAAAACAACAATTGCAGGAGTCCAGATTCTTCTTGATAATCCACTCAATGCACATATGCATCAGAATGATCCTAAAACCAAAAATGTAGAACTATTTGTCTCCCCATTCCTGGTTGTGACAATCTTGCTTCATTAAATGCACAAATGCTGCATTTTCATACTGCACTTTGGAAGATGTACTCTCACTGAATATGTTACAATATCCATCTCACGTAATTCATAAGTATTACCCATTTTGGTTGTAATTACCAAACCTTTTAAACCACCTTACGGATGACTTATAGGAGCATCCAGGGAAATTTGATTATACCTAGCTTTCGCCTTAAATTTAACCTTGAGAAGTTTACCCTTTCCACTTAGATTATCTCACAGGGTCACCAGGAGTGCAGCTGTAAACCAGAAGCACTAGACAGAAATAGCTGTTATCCTGTTCACTGCTCTCTGAGTGTGGCTACTTAGCTTGGTCAAGGTCAAGAGACTTGATTTCAACCCAGACCTCTTGACTCTCAGGCTTGAACACTGGTATCTACATCATAATTTAACCCAACAAAAACCTGCTGAGTAATTATTAGGTGCTCAGCAAAATGTTAGCTACATAGGGTAGCATAAGAAGAATATAATGCATAGAGCCCTGACCAAGAGCTCGGCTGGCCCCAAAGTATGGCAAATCTGGGTGTCTCACGGGAACTTGGAGGCAGCTCCTGGGGAGCCTGAGATGGAGGGGCACTCGCTCACACAAGTAGAATTGGCTCCCAGTCTTTGCCACTAAAGCCCATTTGCTCCCTGTGATTGTTAATTGTAATACCTCCCCCCCCCCGCCCATTCAAATCTGCCTATTTCCATGTTATTTCACTGGGTTTCCAGTGAGGAAAGGAAATACAATGTTATTTCTACCCCATCCTACTCATATCCTACCCAGTGCCCTGTATTACCCAGGAAGGACCCCCAGACCCAGTGGAAGAAACATAGGAGCTATATACAACCCCGTATTCAACTGTAAAGTGTTTCAGTGATGAGAGAGGAGAATGCGTACCAAAATGAACTGAGCTTGAGAATCAGGCTATGGATTGTGTCTGTTGATTTTCCAGGTCCTATACCCATTCCACCCTATCCTCATGATAAGATCCTGATTCCCTTTGGAAAAAGACCCTACTCCTCATCCTTAGGGTTCGCAAGGGACACAGGCCTGGGAAATAATGGAAATCCCACCTGCCGATTATACTGATTAGTTCATGGCGAACATGTGCATGTCCCAGGATGGTCTGATCAGGCCTGCCCCCAGGATTATTGGGAAAGAGTCCATCTCTTTCTGCGGAAGAGCTAACCTGATACGATATAAGCCTGGAGCTGCCAGGGCCAGCCCTTCCAGTGCCTGCCTGAAAATGGAGCCCGTGTAGGAGGAAACATAATCTAGACGTGGAGCTCAGGCAGGACTAAGACCAGGTCCTGGAAAAATCATTTGGACCCTTGGATCCGGCTGTACCTGACTTTGAAGTCAAATAGTCCTGGATTTTAAGTTACATTACTCAATAAATATAGCGTTTTGGTTAAAGCAAGTTGGACTGGGCTTCCCTTAATTGCCCAATTGGAAAGAGTCCTAATTAGACAGTCATTTTTTTAAAAAAGGATGGCAGTCCAGGCTTGGATGATGGCATGCGCAAAGCCCTAGATGCAGGGATATCAGCTTTGGGGCGTCTGAATCACATTCATCGATAATCATAGAAAATAAATAAGTGGGGGGAGTGTTTTATAAGAAATGCCAAGTGATAGGAAGAGGACTTTGGACTTCTGAGAACCAAAATCCAGAGCTGAGCGTAGAAAAATACATGCCTGGGCCCAAAGGCATCTCACAAAGTGGCTGGCTTGTGATCTCCAGTTACTGATCTCCTCATTCAGGGAAATCCCTACCATGCCAGATGCTACACATCTGTGGTTAGTATTGTTCCTTTAAAGAATAACACAGATTCTTCCCTGGGCACGCCACACATTTTCATTAGCTGTGGTCAGGAGGGGAACCGTGATCCTTCAGATGAGTTTCAGCTGACAGACTGCTCTGGGGCACGGCTTTGGGGGAAGCTGATTCATCTTCTCTGTCGGCTGACTGTGGGGGATGCACACCTGTGTCCTAGGATGACTTCAGAGAGAGGGGAGACAAGAGACCACGCTGGGCTCCAGCTGCCTCTGCAGACACTCCTGCAGCGGAGGGGACACAAGTGCAGACATGGCTGGTGAGCAGTCAGCAGTGGGGGTGTTTATGTTCAGCTCCAGGGAACCCCCACTGGGGGCTCTTCCTCTAAGCTCTGTCCCGACCCACGGCTTGGATCGGGGAGACTGACTGACATCTGGGCTTCATTTGATTCCCCCACTTATCCAGCTCACAGCCATCCACATGCTACATTCTCCAACTATTGCAGAAGGCAAGCTGCTCAAAACTGCATTCACGGGGGAGTTTCAAACGGGGCGGAGGTGCAGTCACATCATGCCCACATTGAACTTACAAGGACTCTGCCACAGGTCTACCCCAGAGATATTGTGGGTTCACTTCCAGATCACCACAAATAAAGCGAGTCATAATCTTTTTTCTGGTGCAGGGCCTTGCCTTCAATTTGTAAAAAAACACAACATCTGTGAAGCCCCATAAAGCAAAGCTCAATAAAACGAGATATGCCTGCATGTGTGCTCGGTGAGAGAGAGAAAAAAGAGACTGAATGAAAATCAAATAATGGGTGCGAGTGACATGGCCTTCCATCCCACTCGCAGGGAAGATGCTCTGTGGTGACTTCGAGAAGGTGCATGTAATCCGTACGTCTCAATTCCCACAGACCTCTCGTGGCATAAACATCTTGTCTTGCTGAGTGTATTTGTCAAAATAAATAGAGCTTGCTGCTGTAGCAAACAATACCAAGTTTAAGAGGCATAACACAGAGGTAGGTTGTTTGCCCGTTGTCACGGGGCGAAGCATGTCTGAAGGCGCTGTCACTAAGGAGTGACTGTTCTCTAAGTAGTGATGCAAGAGTTCAGCACCTTTCATCTGTGACAGTCATATGAAGCAGCCTGGAGAGGGATAGATGCTGATGCAGGCTGGATTCCCCAGGGTCGGACTCTGAGATGGAGGTCAGAGTGTGGGACATTTATTAGGGAGAGTTCTGGGGTCAACAGATGTAGAAGCAAGGAAGCAACATTGTGCAGAGGGAGAAGGTGAGCTGTAATATAGCCACCGCCCCCCCGCCCTCCAAAAAAGGTCTCCGTCAGCCCAATGGAGAATTCTGGAGCTGGGTGGCCTCTTGGAGCTGTCCTGAGTTGGAGGAAGGTGGTCATGCTGTTGAACCTATGTCCACCGGTCATTAGATGCAGACAAGGACCATCTTCCAGCAGCACCCCTAGCAGCGAAGGAATGAAGTTTTCACTACTAGAGGAGAAAATGGCGGGGCACATCACTGCATCCCCACAAGAGGAAAAACACAGGAGTCAAAACACTTTGGGTAAATATTTTATGTTTTTCAGGCCACGCGGGCTCTGTCTCTGCTGTTGTAGCATGAAAGCAGCCAGAGGTAGTGTGCAAACAAATGAGTGTGGCGTGTTCCAACAAAACTTTATTGACAAAAGCAGGCAGTGGGCCAGATGGACTCACGGGCCATATTTTGCTGACTCCTGGACAAAGTATTCCAAAAGTATTTCAGAGCCAACCCTGGAATGGGCATAGACCACTCCTGTCCACATCCCACTGGCCAGAACACAGTCGCATCGCCTCACTTTCACTGCAAACAGTTAGGAAATAGAGTTTTTCTCTGAGTCCCAGAAAAAAATAAATGAAACTTGTGACCATCCAGCCAAAAGGCCACAGTGTAATTCTTGTGTTGAAGGCTATTTTTTAGAACATGAGAGAGCCCTGGAATATATCACACATTTCTAGTATGTCTATTACTGTATTTGTTCGATCATAAATTCCTGCAGCTCCCTGAACCTTGATTATACCTTCTGCAAGTTCATTGGATGGTCTCCTGGCATCTGGGGTTGGGATGAGTAAGAGTTGCTGTGACTTTTATAATTACAAATAAATAGAAAATGATAGTAAGATTTACCTGACAGGGTTGTCAGGAGGATAAAGTTTATGTCAATATAAATCTGTTAAGAGCAGACATATGCCAGGCAATATAGTGGGTTCTGAGGAAACAAACATGAAGAAGCTATTGCCCTAGTTCTCAGTTTCCCTGAAGCTTAGTGATTTAAGACAATCACAATTTTACCACCCACAGTTCTGTGGGGTGCACAGGTGGTTGTTCCACCGGTTTCACTTGGGTCCACTCATGCAGCCGAAGTTACCTGAGAGGGTGGGCTGTGGGTTGCAACCAGCTGGGACAGCTGGGAAGGCCGTGTTCCATGACAGCAAGCATAAGCATGCAACAATTCTCTGCTTGCGTCATGATGGCTGACGTCCATTGGCCACAGCAAGACCAGCACTTGAGTGGAAGGGAACCACACAGGGATATGAATATCAGGAGCAAGAATTTATTTGGGGCCATTATTTTAATAATTTACCACAAATATCTTCTCTGCCCTTAAGAAAGCTGTTATAAGATGTCTGTCTTGCTCCCACTAGATTTATTGCTCTCCATAGTCCGCCGTCCCTGGTATCTCCCAAGAAAGCATTTAGAAGAGAACTGCCTGGTTAGCTTGCACAACATTGTGTTAAGTCTAACTTTCCACCCAGAACATCAGGCATCATCATCTCCACTCCTATCATTAGGTCAGTTATTCAGTGTCCATTGGCCAGAACCCAGTCACATGGCCCCAATATAACAACAAAGGAGGCTTGGGAAATGTAGTCTTCCTACAAGTCCCAGAACTGAGGACTGGCTCAACCCTCACAAAGACTCTTACACTGATGTCACTTCTGCCTCCACAGGGTCTTCTCACTCACTGGGGAGCTCACACTGGGGTTCTTCTTTGCCCTTTAGCATGACTTGGCTGACAGTGTAGCAACTGAGGGGAGATGGCGTGATCTGTGGGGGCTGGACTACTGGCCAGGCCTAGAGTAGGATTGGTTCAGGACCATTCAAAGTCTTGGACATGAGCCCCTCAAATGGACACGGGGTGATACAGCCTATAGAGTGCATCTCTACTTACCTTCTGCGAAAACACTGTAGGGAGACAATTGGCCTTACTGTTTTTCTAGCAAGGTAACATCTCATTTCATGGGTTATTCTGCCTCAATACCTGGTGTCAACTAAGACCGTCTCCTCTTACTACCCAAAGGATAAGGCCTTAGTTCTTGGGCCTTGGGAAGTGTCCCACATGGAGGCTTCCCTCCTGTCCCCTGCTTGTCTTATCTGTTCTTGATACAACAGTCTTCTCTCTTTAATCCCTTTCCTGTGTGTTGTCTCTGCTCTGCTTTTTTCTAGACACACCAACCCACCTTAAAGAAGGTCAGCAGGGGGTGCATCTCACAGAGCAGTAGAATCGAAGCATATGAAAGAGGGCAAGATCATGAAGATACCGCAAGGTTAAGAAGCCTTAGGGGACAAACAGAAAAGAAATTTAATAGTAGAACCCACAAAACTTAGTGATGGGGGGCTCCCATCCATTTCCTGATGGACTACCAGAGGCCAGCTTCACCATGTACAGGACCCAATGTGAAATAAAAATGTGGAACTCCTGTTCAGAACGCAGGGGTTCTTAACGCAAGTGCTCTTAAACACACCAAAGTGCTAAGTTTTTCCTTTCTCCCATACTCTCTCCTGCAACTTTTTATGGTACCTTTCATTTGCTATTTAACATCACTCTAGACAAAGAAAACAAAAATTCGAATTATCAGCATGGATTTTTCCCATTTATCTTTACATTGTGCAATGTCAGTTTTAAATGCATAGCTCTTAAATATGTGTGTTCCTCTCTCTCTCCCCGCCTCCCTCTCTCTCTTTTCTTGCGAGAACAATAGAAACACTGCACAAAATTAACTTGTTTTCGTTTCTTATATACACACCTTCTACCAAGATGAGCAAGGAAGAAATGAAAGGAAACTATAGATCACCCTGTGTTTCTCTTTCTTCCTATACCTTCATTTTCAGCCCAAGAAAGGATGTAACGGGGTGTCTTGGGTGTTCGTGTTTCTTAAACACCATCGCCTTCTTTCTGTGTTCTAAGGAAGCCTTGTTTCAAATGGAAAGCTCTGTTCCATGGCGTCTTGGGGTTGTCAGTGCCCCCCACTTAGCATTATCTGCAGCGCCCAGGCTGTGGGACTGACTAATAAGTGAAGCCATTTTGTGAGAAGCTGTTGAGACTACTTCCAATGATTTCTGTAACAGAGCTTTTTCAATTATGCATTAGTGGGAAAACCAGCATTTATTTAGTGATATACAATGCAATGCAATACATCAGAATCCATTGCAGGATGCGAGGGCATAATGTTGCTTTGTGAAATTTTTGTTTCAGTCACATTTATATGATGTGCAGGTGATGGTCAAAAATATTTGAGGGCATCCCCTGAGCCAGGCTCTCCTTTTATTAACTTCTACTCCTGGGCAAAAGGCTTTATGGAAGAGAGTGAGCTGGAGGTCGGTGGTGTGATCTGGATATTTTCCTAAGATTTGAAATGTGGACAGGAAAGAATCCTCTAGCATTTGGTTTTTGTGTTTTAAAGAGGTGCCAGAAGTGTGTGTCATGCTGTATTACCAAGTACTTCTCTAACCTTCTCCTTCTCTACTCCTATCCTCATTTCATCCATGAATAGGCAGGCCCATCAATATGGAGAGAACCAAACAGAAATAGCACAGGTTGATATGCAATACTGATGCATGCACTGGACAAGAATTTGCTGCTCATCACCATCAACGTGGATTTCTGTAATGGGCTGTCCTTTGAAATGACCAAGCATGATCCTTGAACTATCTAAAGTACAAAAATGACCAGACCTCTCTCCCATCCATCACCCAGCAACCAATATCTTCACCACGTTGCTCAGGGTGTGAGTCAGCCCCTCATCAGCAAGCTAAGCACATTCTCGGGTTCAAATTCTCAGGTCAAGATCCTAAGAGCCAACAGATCCTCTTCCCCACCGGTGGAAAATTGCAGCATTCGGGTCACTGCAGAGGCCACTGAACGAACGCCCAATTGGCCCGTGAGCCATGCCTTGATCAGCTCACTGTGGGAGGTCAGTCTTCCTTTTCCCTGAGAATCCAACTCTGAGTTTCCCAGTTCGTCTTTCCTCATTACAGAACCCAGCTGTTCCCTGCAGCCGCCTGCGAGGCTGGGAGCACTGGGCTGGGAGATCTGGCTCCAAGACCTGTGTCCAGCACTCCGTGGCCATTGCACAGTTCCAAACCTTCTGTCCTCTTAGAGCTCTGCTCACACCGTAACCAGCAAAATGGAAGCACCTGCCTTGAGTTCCAGCGGGGCTGTGGAGAGGTCACGTGGCATGATCACCTCTTCCCCTTCTGGAAGCGTAAGGTGGTAGTCCTGTTCTAAGCCTCTGCTCCTGGCTGCCGTCTGGTGGGCGTCTGAGAGGTGGGGCCGAGGGATCGGCCGGGTTGGTGCTCAGACAAAATGCTGACCCAGGGATACCTCCGTTGTACTTGGCCCTTGGCCCACCCACAACTTTCCCAGCAATCTTGCTGCTGCCGCACCTTAAAACCACCCAGCAAGAAAGGGGGTGGGAGGACTCTCAGCAAAGCCCTCAGGTCCTCCCTCTGAAACCAGAGCTCCAGGGGGAGCAGCAACAGAGCAGTGACTCAGTGTTTAGTCTGTGGCATGTCATGTGCACACAACGACGACTCAGGAGGGTCTAGCTAAGCTTCCAGCACCACTTGAAGGAGTCTGTCTGGGAACGAAGTGCATTCGGGGAGCTGCTGAGCCCTGGCCCATGAGGCCAAGGTGGGACGGGAAGACAAAGGCTGCCCTGAGCATGCACGTCGGGGTCTGGCAAGGGATGGGCTGGGGACAACCAGGATGGTCAGCCAGGCAGAGGCTTCTGGGCCCAACAGGAGGCAGGCGGGCCATCAGAGAGCTTCTTCCCAACAGACCCCTGGAAGGGAATGTAAACAGAGGGTGGTCTCCTCGGGGTCCCGGGCGTGACTAACCCTGAGGAGGAGGAACTTCTGGCCCACCTCGGGCTTCTGGTCAGACCCCCCAACTTGAGCCCTGGGAGCAGCCGGGGATGATGCCCCCACATCTCAGCCACTGCAGAAGTGGAAAATATAACATGAGCAACATCTGCTTCTCTTCATGGGAGTCAGAAGGCCTCGGCGTGTGCTTCTCCGTTTCCTCCTCATGCCTCCCCTTTTCCATCTCTCTTTCTTCCCGACTTTTATAAACATAAAATGTGGTGCCAGGGCTTGCAAAGAATGTCCCAGAGATATCTGGGCAGGTTTGATATGTGGTTCATTGGCTACCACGAAGGCCCACCTGCCAGCGGCAGACACGTCCCTGACGAGACGGAGGGAAGGCAGAGGAGGCAGAGAGCCTGTCGGAGGTGTGAAAGGAATCCGGAGAATGAGGGTCACGCCAGACTCACACCTCTGGCACGTCACCACCTGCTCAGCCCTTGTGCTTAGAGAAAGCTGTGGAAACGTGATTTGTCCCTTCCTTACGGTAAAACCTTCTCAGCGCCAGGCCCTGCCTTCCACCTGCGCCTTATTGCATCCAAAAGGCACTGCCAGGACTCAGCAAGTCGTAAATAATGGTAAAATAAAGAATAGCTAGTGGATGTTAAATAGTTCAATAAAGCAGGCTAGCTAGACATCTTCCTGCTTTAACTGAAGGGACCAGTCATAGCAAAAGTAGCTGTTCCCTGCTGGCTGCTAGCCACTCGAACCATGTGGTTTGATCTAATTATTTTCTTCTAATGTTATTGCAAAATCTAGCTACTCTCTCAAGTTTTGCCTTTTATCTGCCCGCCTCTCTTTTCCTAGTCACATCAGCCTGCATGCTTCCTAGGGAACCAGAGACACTCACTCCTAACTGGAACCTTCTGAGGAGTGTCCTGTGGATTCAGAGATTAAAATGTAAAAAGAAAGTGGTGACTGGAACAAAGAGGGTAGTTGCTTATTGCTCTGGAAGGAGGCAGGGAGATATGTCCAGAAATACAGTTGTCTTTGTGTCCCAGCAAGGGAGAAGATGCTCGGTCCTCTCTCTTCGTAACACACAAGTGGATCACTGCCCGGCATTACAGTGTATGTTTTTTTTTTTTTTTTTAAGATTTTATTTATTTATTTTTAGAGAGGGGAAGAAAGGGAGAAAGAGAGGGAGAGAAACATCAATGTGTGGTTGCCTCTCACGTGGCCCCCACTAGGGGCCTAGCCTGCAACCCAGGCATGTGCCCTGACTGGGAATCGAACCTGCGACCCTTTGATTCGCAGCCCGCGCTCAATCCACTGAGCTACGCCAGCCAGGGCTACAGTGTATGTTTTATATGTGTCTTCTGTGTGTGGCTCCTCCACTAGGAAATGAACTCCATGAGGGCAGAGACCTTGACTTTTAGGGTCGACTGCTAAGCACTGTATCCACAGTGCCCAGAACAGTACCTGGCACATAGTGGCTTGTTTATTCAGTGAATGGATAGTTGAATGAATCTCTCCGGTCAGAACGGATCGCTAGTGACAAAGGAAATGTCTAGGGTACACGTTGGGTACAGGTGTGCATGCACATCCCCACACAGGGGACGGCGAGGGCTTGAAGTGATTATGATAATGATAACGCTAACGCTGACAGTCACTGCAAGCCATGCCTTTCTACGTCAAGGGTAATACTGACAATCATGTACAAGCATTATCTCAGTCAACACTCGCCACGTCTTGTGCTGCTTTAAAGATGACAGAACTTTAGAGAGATTGAGCGTCCTGGCAAAGTTGAAACTAGGTTAAGAGCAGAGCCAGGCGGGAAGTCAGATCCACCTGCCTGTAAAGTCCATGATTTTTTTTAATTGAATATATTGAGATGGCATTGGTTAATAAAATCATGTAGGTTTCGGATTACAATCGTATGGTGCATCGTCTGTATGTTGTACTGTGTTCACCACTCTGAGTCAAGTCTCCTTTGACCACCATTTACTTCCTACCTCCCCTCCCCGCCCCTTCCCTCCGGTAATCGCCGTGCTATTGTCTGTGTCTATGAGGTTGGTTTGTTTTGCTTTTTCTTTTGCTTCCTTTCTTTAAGGTTCATGCTTTTTAACTATGATGTGTCCCCAGAGTCATCGTTTCATTTGGGCATTCATCTTATTCAGCAAAACATTATTATATTATCATTCTTTAACTTCCCGTGAGTGTCCTAACTCCATTGCTAAATTAGAACTCCCTAAAGTTAGAAACTATATTTCATTTCCTTATTCTATTCCTTATTATATTTTATTACTACTATGACCTGCACATAGCAAATACACAATACATGCCTGGCCAATGAATTACTATAGCCATAGAGTACATAAGAGAAATCAACTATAGATGACATTCAAAGAAAGAAAGAGAGAAGGCAGAAATGTCAAAATGCCTGGCTGGAGACCTGTCCTTGGTAGGGCCAAGTTTTGTTCTTCTTTATATTCTCACTTGTTTCTGATGTTCTCAGCATCAGGCTTGTTGCATGAGTTAAGAAAAACTGATTCATAACTGGGGGTTTCCCAGAGAGAGGCTATTTTATCTAGACTTTTGAAGGTTTGGATGGATAAGCATGTAGTATGATATCTAGCATACAAAAAATGCTCAAAAATTGGGTTGAATAAACTGGTCAGTGGTGGTCTCACAGTGACTGGCACAGTGTCTGACAGAGAGTGAGTATTCAATAGCTAGTGACTAAATTGTATGATGAAATGATT
Source organism: Glossophaga mutica (assembly GCA_039655065.1). NCBI lineage: Eukaryota > Metazoa > Chordata > Mammalia > Chiroptera > Phyllostomidae > Glossophaga > Glossophaga mutica. The sequence continues at coordinate 12,696,670 of CM077304.1, read as the reverse complement.
TTCGCTGGTCTCGTGAAAATAGCTTTCACTTACCTAGCCAGGCACTATTTTGCATTTACCATCTCATTTAATTCAACTCTATGGAGCAGGTATTATGTTCTGTCTTATACAGATATAAAAACTGAGGCTCAGAAAGTTTAAGTAATTTGCCCGAGAGCCCACAGATATCAGGGATAGACATAGGAATTGAACTGTGTGACTCCCAATGGCTTAGCCTTGAAGCTTGGTCCTGTCCTGTCAGCCCCTTGTGGCTGTCACTGTGTCCTGATGACAGCAGGAAGCCTCTCGAGACAGGAAAGAACTTCAGGTACATGGCAGTGCCGTAAGATGGTGCTGGGGCTCCTGACTTCCCCAGTGACGCACAGCCAGAATCCCCACGTTCTCCCTCCTGTCCTGTGACAACTGCAAGGCTTGGGTAAGAACTCAGAGAGCTGAGGGCTCTTGGTTCACATGTGATGTCCAACATCCAAGTTCTTTGCTTTCATCAGGTAAGTTAGGTCTCTTGGAAACATGCAAAGTGGATACGGATTTTATTACCATTTATGGAGGAAGACACTGAAGCTTAGGCAGGCTGAGTTACATATCCAAGTTCACACAACTGGTAAGGGGCAGAGCTGGGTTTTGAACACAAGTCACCTGGCTTCCCAAGCTCATGACTTAACCATCATGACTGCCTTGCATTTGACAGTGCCCAGAAACCACCAGTTAAGACAATCCTATTGATAGAATAATTATAATCATGGCAACGATGTAGTGGGAGCCAGGCATTGTTCTAGGAGTGCATTTCTTATTTGGTCCTCCGCCAGTGCTGTGGGGCGACTGGCAAGAAAATGGCAGCTAACATGAAGGAATGAGTGGTAGAGCTGGGATTTGAACCCAGGCCCAGCTAATTCCAACACTTGGATACCTCCAACCCCCTTCCAGTATCCATGTCCTTAACAATTAAGCTTTCTGGTGTTCCTGAGTTGGCTTTACTTCGCCTTTGAGATTGTACTATATACCACTTCTACTTGGCATGCCTTGTCGTATATATTTCCTGGGAACTACAATCAGGGAGATGATGGAGAAATGTGAAGAATTAATGTTGATGCCTCTCCCCTCTGCCTTCTACCACATCTATCAGGGTAGCCCTGGTTTTCTGCCCCTTTTTACAAAATCATCTACACTCTCACAAGGACTTGAAAATGGGTCAACACTGGAAGGATGTTCCTGTCCCACTTCCATCTGGTAGGAAAAAGTGTGAGCTGGGGCACATTCTCATGAATGGGCAGAATGGCCTCCTCAAGTAGAATCTGTTTGAAACTGTCCCTTTAACCGGCAGCTAAACAACAAAAGAGAGGTAAGCACACGCAGAGTCAGAAAGTACAGGTGGTAACTGGAATTCCCTTTGCCACATAGGTTTAAACCCCTTAAAGTTATATTGCAAACCTATAAAAACTTGTTGGAAAATGAATAATTCAATGAGATGGCTCCAGGTGTTTCCCAGAAACAAGCCTGCCGCGTTGTTATCATTAAAATCAACGCCGTCAGAGTGAGTCTTATATAGTAATGGTAGCAAATGCTCCTGAGTATAATTTAAGTAACCAAGGAATGATAGTATTAACCTCTAATATCTGTATGATTTATGGTGTACAACACTTTTTCCCAGATACTGTATTGCTTTATCCTTACCACAACCCATTGAATCCACAGATTTCCATTTAGATACAAGAAAACTAAGGTTCAACCCCAGCAGGTACAGCTCAGTTGCTTGGAGCATCATCCTGTAACCAAAAGGTTGTGGGTTCAATTCCCAGTTAAGTCACATACCTAGGTTGCAGGTTTGATCCCTGACTGTGGAGATCACAGAAAGCAACTGATCAGTCTCTCTCTCTCTCTCTCTCTCTCTCTCTCTCTCTCTCTCTCTCTCTCCCCCCCCCCTCCTCCTCCTCCTCCTCCTCCTCCTCCCCCTTTCTCCTCCTTCCTCTCTCACTAACAACAATGAAAAAATGTCCTCTGGTGAGAATATTTAAAAAAAATAAAACTAAGATTCGAATGTCAGATTTCCTGAATTCAAATGCACTGCTTTCTCTATTACTCATAAACGCAGTGGTAGTATTGTTATAGTAGCAGTAATAACAATAATAAGACTATAGAAGCCTAAGGGAATGGCTTAGGGAAGCAGACAGACTCCTCAGCTTCACAGCCCTGCCTTGGCCTTGCCTGCTGTATTGCTACGTAAACATGAGTAAAATGGATGCGGCTCCTCCCTTCTGGTGATTTAGCTGGACAAGGCAATCGTGCTGCCCATCTAAAGAGTATACATTTATTCACTCATGAAGTGCAAGGGCAGAGGGCTTTGCGAGCACGTAAGGGGGTGTTGTGCGAATTACTAAAGGAGCTGATGTGACCCCAAATGGAGGCGCAGTGACTTCCCAGCACAGCACTGGCTGGTTTCGGCTCCTACTTGTCCTCCAGGCCAGACCTCTGCCCAGCACAAAAACTGCACAACTAGAGGGAGACGCTCTAGAGGAGAAGACACAGGTACATGGGTCATTGCCACAATGTAATAAATATCATCAAAGAGATTTGAGGAAGCCACTATAAGGGGATAAACTAGTGCTGGTCAAGATTTTACTTTCAATCCTACTGTTGAGGTTGAGAGAGCCCAATGAATGGTGTCCTTTTTTGACTCCTGAACCAATTGAAAGACAGAACTCAGAAATGAGCTAACATTAGAGAAGGTGACTTTAGGTCAATGGGCAAGTAGACTTCTTCATACCAAACCCCAGAAGCAGACCACTTTACCCACCTGGTCAGTTGCAGGCAGGGCTGCATATTGATTGCACACGACCCACCTGGACCCACACGGGGACCTGGCCATGTCAAACTCACTATTTGAAGAAGCTAAGGAGAATGTGTCCACCCTGCCAAGTGGATTATATGCCAGAGAAAGAAGAAAGGAAGGATGGAGACACCAGTCCCAGTCCCTGATCCTAAATTCACCAGTCAAAATTCTGAAGGCCAGGAGCTGTAAGATTTCTGTCCCACATAGAAAGAAATGGGGAAGAAGGCCCACTCTACCCCAGCCCCCATTTAACAAATATTATGATGCCACCCAGCTCTATCCCCAGCACTAGACCACGCACAGGTCTGATCTGCTCTCCATTCATTTCTCCAGCTCCCACCACAGTACTTGACGCCTAGGAGACACCCAATAAATATTCAGTGAAAAAAAATAATGATTAAATCTTGGCTGAAAAGATCACAGAAGGCTTCCAGAAAGGAAAAGAAAAATTTTGAGGTAAGCCTTGAAGAATCAGTAGCCATGAAACAGGAGGTCAATGCCACACCCAGAATGAGACCCCGGAAGTAAAAAGGGCTCCACTGGAGAAGCAGAGGTTAAATAGCTAAACAGCTTATTTCACTTTCATGTTTCCTTTCAGGGGACGTGAATCACTTGTTCACTTGTGAGATTTGTCAATCCGAAGAGCAGAAACCTTCAAACATCCATTGGGTAAATGAGGACAGGTTCTGTCACCTTGTGGCCACCAGCATTGCCATCCAGGATGGTAATCTTGGGGCATCAGCTGAGAGCAAGGCTGCAGGAGCCTCTGTGCTCCTTCCTGAGGACAGGGAGGAGCCCACATTCCCGTTTTCTGCATTTCCCAGAGAGCCCTGCTCTACCCGCCCTTTCTTCCTCCCCTTATCCCACACCCCTACCCTTCCCTCATACACACACACTCACGCATGTGAACACACACACATGACAACCCATCCCACTCCTTCCCAACACACAAGCAGCTGTGTTTTCAAGATTGGAATGCTGATACGAGGTTTGTTTATTTTGGGTTAAGAAAAAAATGTTTATAATTCATAAAGCCAATGAATGGTTTCCTAGTAACCTCTTGTATAATCATTGTGAAATAATATTCCCTCTCTCCTCTCTCCCCCTCACCCTCATATTCTCTCCCTGACCACCAACAATCCTTTTTCTGTTCTAAGCATCAAAATGCATTGGGGGTTTGATAAAAACTGAGACTCTCTCCCTAGGAAAATCCATGTAAACAAACACAGTTTCCCTCACAATTCCGTATACCTACCCATGGAACCCAGTGAATAATCCTGTCCTGCACACGGGTAACAAACCATTAGTTTGATATCTCTCTTATCCAAGCGAGGAAAAAATGGCCACGGGGAAACTTGATGAACTCAGCTCACTCACACCGTCTCCTCCACCTCTCTCAACGTCGCACGCTCCAATCCCAAAGCCTCGGTGCTCCCGCCCAGCGGCATCAGATCCGGCTGCCTCTCTAAGCATTCCTCCAGCCAGCCAGCACTTAGGAAATGCAAACACACTCTATGACAGCCTGAGAACAATGCCATTAAGATAAGGCCCCATGAAAGCCTTCCAAAGCCCAGTGCAATTGGCATTGGTGGTCCCCACCCCAGGCTTCCTTCCCCAGGCCCAGCCACCCCTGGGCATTGACCATCTATGAATGCCTGAGAGCCATGGCCACGCGCAGAGGCTGCGCTGCCCTCCTTTCCCTCGCCCCTTAACACAGCCCACGGTTGAGTTCATTACTTCATGAGGCCCAGGGGTCTCGTAAGTGTCAGCTGGACTCAGGGTAACTATAGGCCCCTGATCACTTCAATGTCAGCATGTTGGCACGTCTCCTTGATCCAGTCCTTCATAAAATAAGAAGCATACGGAATAAAGGAAGATATTAGCAATACCTTGTAGTGTTTATTATGTGCCGGGCACTGGGTCAGATGCCTGCCTTGCATAGTCTTCTGTTGTCCTCATAAACCGCCTTCTAAAATATCACTTCATGAAGTCCCTTTGGTGGACGGAATAAACAGGCAGCTCCTAGAGCCAGGGTAACCTGGTCGGAATCCCATCCCCACCACATATCAGCTGTGTGGCTTTGCACAAGTTATTTAACCGCTCTGTGCCTCAGTTTCTTCATTTGTAAAAGAAGAATAGTAATGCTTAAAAATATGTCTTTTATAAGGTCATCATGAGGACTAAATGAGCCTATACAGATAAGACATTTGGAACAAATGAAGGCCATAGTAAATACCCATTAAATGTAAATTGCTACCACTCTGTCCATTTTACAGATTAGGAAACTGAAACTTGAGAGGGGAAGTGACACTCCGAAGGTCACACTCCTAAAATGCATCTATAGGGAGTGATTCTAAGGCCTGAGGTCATAACAACTCTGATGCTTCCAATCTTTCTTGAATACCAAGCCCTTTGAAACAGTTGCCTTAATGTGGAGAGTTGGAGGGGCACGGAATGGCATGGAGTGGTGTGGGGACACAGAACGAGTGGTCCCACATCCATGTGTAGTGAATACAAATCAAGAGGGATACCTCAGGGGTAAGGGATCCCAGCCCCACACCAGACCATCCAGCCCAGGGTTCCAGCATCAGGAGATAAGTCCCCACAACTTCTGGCTGTAAAAACCAGTAGGGGTTGGAGTGGTGGAAGAAACTGCAGGATTCTCAAGAGAATCCTCTTAAAGGGCCCACAACAGACTTAGGACTCACATAGACCTACTCCCTCTTGGATTCAGCACCAGGGCAACAGCTGGAAGGGCATCAGTGGCATACAAGGAGAAATTGAAGAGTCTGGCATCAGGACGAGTGCTGGGAGACAGCTCCCTCCTGAGCAAAACTCCAGAGACCAGGCAGTGGCATTGTCTCCTCTCCCAGCCATGTGGAGATATCAGATAAACACAAACTAATGGCCATTCTATAGGAAAAACAAAACAAAACAAAACAAAACACTAGTCCACATTCTTGAGAAATGTCAAGGTCAGGAAAGACAAAGCCTAAAGACTGTTTCATATTGAAGGGAACTAAAGAGATTTCATTAAATTCAACACATGATCCTGGATTGGATCCAGAACCAGAAAAAAAAAAATGCTCTTTCTTCTGCTGTAAAAGACATTACTAGGTCAACTGGCAAAATATGAATAAGATCTGTTGGTTAGCCATACAATTACATCCATGTAAATTGCCTGCTTTTGATCATTGTAGGAGAACGTCCTTGTTTCTTGGGTAAATACACATTGAAGTATTTAGAGGTAAAGGGACATCACGTCTGCAACTTCCTCCCACACAGTTCAGAAAAAGCAATGATAACATGTATATAGAGACCAAAAACTGATAAAATAAATGTGGTCAGATGCTAACTTTGGGGAAATCTCGGTGAAGAATATTCGGGAATTCCTTGTACTTTATTTGTAACTTCTCTGCAGATCTGGAATTACTTCAAATAAAAATGTTTTCAAAAAAGAAACACAAAAGAATCGATCTTTTCACTTTCGGTGATCGCCTCCGAGTGAACGCGATTGGCGCAGAGTTCCTTGCGGTCTCCTCTGTAGCCACAGCTTCAGTCCAGAAAAGGCCTTCTTGACGTGAACCCAGTAGATTAGCATTTCCGAGAGGGAAAGTGTTCCTAAGCCACCCATTAGGCCCTACTATAAAAAGAGAGACATTTTAAAATTAGAAGACATCTTTCTCTCTTGTCTAAGAGGATAGAGCAACTCCTCACCCCTTTCCCCACTCCTAAAAATTGTCCATGCTTACACTCATCCTCTGACACCCACTCACAAAACCCTTTTTTATCTGCCAGATTTGCACAGGCTTCTCAAGAATGTGGTTCGTTTGCGCAAAATTCCTCAACCCCTTTTTCCATCCACTTTCATCATCCATGCCCTTTTCTCCGATAGGCCGCTTAAAAACAGAAGCAGAGAGTTGGGGAAGGGGGAAATGGCAAGGGCTACAGGGGAGGCTGCAGCTTGTTCAGGCAGCAAGCATTCATTTAGTAAGTACCTACTATGTGCTGCCTACCAGGTCATGGGCCCAGCAGGGAAGGAGGCAAGACTGATCTGCCCTCAGAGAGCTCACTCTGGGGAAGAGAAGTGGGTGCTGCTGACCAAAGCTTGGAGAGTGTTACAGAAAGAGAGGAACAGGGGATTGGGGGAAGAGGGGCATGTAGAAGGGGAGCCAACTTATGAGGTCTGTCCAGAAAAAGTCCAACCATTGTTAGCACAGTGAGAATGGTTTATGCAATACTGAAGGTAACCTGGCAGCCAGAGAAAGAGGACTGGAATGCACGTGTGTGAAGAATGGTGACTTCGGTGGGGGCAGTAGATGCTATAGGCTGAGCGTGTGTACTGTGTGGCTGTCACATTCAAAAATGACAGAGTAGAGCAACAAGTCTGCACCACATTTTGCACTAAGCTTGAATGTTCTTCCGCAGAAACTATTCAGACGATTCAGAAGGCTGCAGCTACCGACACCTGGTGACTGGCAGCTTTGTCACGACAATGCACCTGCTCATGCATCACATTTTGTTCAGTTTTTTGGTGAAACATCAAATCACCCAGGTGAGTGAGCTCCCTACAGACCAGATTTGATACCCTGCAACTTCTGTTTTTTCCCAAAGCTAAAATCACCTTTGGGAGGGAAGAGATTTCAGACCACCAATGAGATTCAGGAAAATATGATGGGGCAGTTGATGGTGATTGGGAGAACTGTGTGAGGTCCCAAGGTGCCTACTTTGAAGGGGACTGAGGCATCATTATCCTATGTACAATGTTTCTTGTATCTTGTATCTTCTTCAATAAATGTCTCTATTTTTCATATTACATGGCTGGGTACCTTCTGGACAGCCCTCTCACTCTGCCTGGGTCAAGGAAAATTTTACATCTGAAAGATAACCACATGTTAGTTAGATCAAAGAGAGTCGGATGGGGAAGAGAGAGTAAAAAAGAAATTCGTTTCACTCATAAAAATAAAGACCCATACTTGCTTAAGGCACAATAAACAACACTGTTGGTGGGATTGTCAAATGGTATAATCTCTATGGAAAACAGTATGGAGGGTCCACAAAGAGCCATTCTCAAATCCCCGGCGGACTTCAACTCCTGCCTCCCTGCCAGCATTGCACCAGCTGGCCACGCCCAAACCTGCGAAGCAAGTGAGAGGAGAGCACCTTGACTGGCTTTCACTAATCGTGATTCTTACCGAGGTTTCTCCAGAACAGTCACCCATGATCTAAAACCCCGTTGTTGTCCTGGTGACAAGCACAAGGGGGAAAGGATATCTTTCAGGTTAGAGACCAAAGTCGTCCCCCGGATCCTGACTCTGTGTCTCTAGCCCTCTCCTCTCACAGCTCAGACAACCTGATTTCACAGAGAGGCTCTCGGGCAGTGGTCTCCAACTGAAACCCGCATCACTGCCAACTGGGCAGAGACTTCTGCACGTGGGACCCTTGAAGATTTTGCCCTGTGTACTACTTCATTTGGCTGTTCATTTGTACCTTTTATAATAAAATGGTCATCGAAGTATAGTGCCTTCCTGAGTTCTGTTAGGTCATTCCAGGGAATTATCAAACATGGATGCTGGGGGTTATAGGAAACCTGGAATTTACGGCCAAGTCGGACAGGATGTGGGAAGCCCAGGGTCCCTCACTTGCCTCTGAAATAATGGAAGGGCATATGAAATAATGGAAGGGCAGTCTTGTTGGGGACCTTGCCCCTTAACTTGTGGAACCTGATGCTAACTCCAGGTAGTATCAGAATTGAAATAAATTGGGCATTCTCTTGTCGGCAGAGAACTGGTATCAGAATGCACTCAGATGGTCATGACAGCAGCCATAGTGGGGAGCAAGAGAGCCCCAGCTGACACTCAGATGTGTGTACCTCCAGAGCTTCCATTCTAAATCTAGGGTGACCATTTAGCACAAGGCCAGGGGCCACCACTTACATTTTGCAAGGTGCACGATGTCCCTGCCTGGTCCTGCCATTGTGCAATGCACAGCCCTGCAATCACAGGCCCGGGTTGGCCAAATTCACCTAATCATCAGAAGCACCTGGGGCATTTATTTAAAACTAGGGATTCCCAGGCCCCTCCCCTGAAGATTCTGATTCAGTCAGTTTGGGGTGGGGCCCAGGAATTTTTATTTTTAACAACCTCCTCAGGGGATTCTGACAATCAGGCAAGTTTGGCAAACCACGCACTATGCTGCCTTTACCAGCCTCCTTACTCAGGTCTATCCATCTACCATAGAGCCTGCTCTTCTGTTTGCCCAGTTCTTGCCTAGTATCTGACATATTCCTGTGCTGGGATGCTAAGATCTAGATATATTCTTTTCCAAGCTCTGCACTGTTGCCTAGTCTTATATTTGCAAGAATTTTTATGAATCAGGCAATATGAATTCAACTCAGCATGGTTAAAGTGGGACCTCATCGACAGTTCCACTCCTGCTTCCTGCTCTTGCTCCCACATCCTCCAACTCAGCGAATGACCCACCACCTCCCCAAACAGCAGAGCCAGGAATCTTTGGCATGCTCTTGGTCCTCTTTTCCTTCAGTCTTCATTTCCTGATCACCATTTCCTAGTGACTTCTACCTCCTACAAAATACAAACCAGCCCCTCCTCTTCTTTCCCACTGACCAGATGGCATCCATTACAACTTTTCAGCCAGACCAGCTTACTAACAAGGCTTTCTGCCTTCATCCTCTGCCTCCATCCCCTATCCGTCACCCCACCGGGGGCAGATTGCTTATTCCAAAGGCGGTTATAATAATATCTCCCATGTCGCATGTTCTTCTGGAATCTTGAAGCTGTTCCATCAAGAGGTGGGGTCCAATCCCCCTTTCCTTGAATATGGGTGCATTTTGGTGCCTACTTCAATCAGTAGAGTATGTAGAAGGGAGGCTACATGACTTCTAAAGCTAGCTCCTAGAAGAAGGTGATTCACATACCACTTTGTCCTCTACAACACATTCGGTCTCCATCTATGCTTCCACGTCAGCAGTCAGCTGCCTGAGCCCGCCATGCTGGGAGGAAGCCCACGCTAGCCCATGCAGGGAGGGCATGTGGAATGGCCCTGAAACTACCAGCTACAGAGAGACGCCTGACCAGCCAGCAGCGGCTCCAGCCTTGACTATTCCATCTCTAGCCACTGCCTGGCTGCAACCACCTGAGAGACCCCAAACCAGAACCAACCTGCTGAGCCCTTCCCAAATTCCTGACAAGAAGAAATGGTGAGAGATAATGAGGTAATTGTTGTTTTAAGCTAGGAAGTTTTCTGCAGCAATAGTTTACAGGATGCCCATTTAATGCGCACAATGGCTGGAACTGTTTGAGGCCATGCTACTCAAAGTGTGGTCCCCTGACTAGGTCGGGAGAGCAAACTGTTACCACTCAGTATGGATACTGAGGGGAAGTGCTGAGAAGCTTTTGACAGGGTGATTTTTTTGCTCATTGTAGCTAATCATTTTTTTTAAATGGGCTTGTGTCTGGATTTGAGCAGACCTGGGTTCAAAGAGTGGGGGGAACTGCTTTTGGTGGGTTGGTCAGACACAGCCCCATCTCAGAAACTGCACTATGTTGGAAGAGTGAAGACAGGCCACGGGGCGGGGGGAGGCGTGAGGGACAGCAGGCCAGGTGGAGGCAGCGTTCAAGAGAGACTCTTCCTTTTTTTTACTTTTATTTTTTTATTACTTTTCAAACTTTTTTTTATTGTTGTTCACGTACAGTTGTCTTTCTTTTCCCCCTACCACCCCCCCCCACCCCAGCCAACCCCACTTCCCACCTTTGATCCTACCCCCATTTTGGTTTTGTCTGTGTGACCTTTATAGATGTTCCTGAAAACCCTTCTGAGGGGGCCTCTTTCTAATGCAAGAAAAAGTATGATGTGTTCACAGGATTGAAGGAAGGCAAGCTGCCCTGAGACAACTGCTAACTTTGGGAATCCCTTCAGCTGCAAATAACAGACAACCCTACTCCAACGGCTTAAACCGGCCATGCCTTATTTTTTTGCATTGTATCAGAATTTTGTCTATGATACTTGGCACTGGATGCTGTGTGCCTCAGCCAGTCTTCCAACTGTACAAACTGGCAGCTCTTGGAGGGTTTTCTCCAAAGTCACAGAAGGTCCCTCTGCCCTTGGCTGTCCTAACTGAAGTGCGTGTTCTACACTGGCTCCATGGTGCCCCAGCAGGATTAAGCTCCAGTGCCCAAAAGAGGTCATACTTAATAACTCAGCCTTTATTGCCTTTCTCGCCATCCTTGTCTCCAGTCCCCTCTCCCTTAACAGCATTTCCTGGAATCCCTTTACCAACCAAACTGCTTGCATTCTGCGACGTTAGAGCGGCATAAGCAGGACGGGGAATGGTAAGTGATGACACTGGAGAAGTAGGCAGAGACCAGAGAGGCAGAGAGGTGGGGAGTCACCTAAGGACACACTGAAGCTGGTGGCACAGCCAGAATGAAACTCTGTCCTGAGATGACAGGTCAGTCCTTCTCATGAGGCTGCACTGCACTCACTGAGAAGTCGAGAAACAAAATCGCCAGCTCACAGGTGCCTGCAAACCATCTTGGTGAGCCTCCCTGCAAAGGACCTCACCTGAATCTTTACTTTTCAGAGCTTACTCCCACCAAGCACCACCTGGCACCAATCAGCTTAAGGTGGAAGAAACAGAGCGCTTGGAGTCAAGCAGCCTCTGCCTAGCCTATGCCTTCTCCATTTGCTAGCGGGGTGACTAAGGGCAAATGTCTTCACTTCTCTGTAAATGCAGGTATGCTCATAATGCTACCTTGCTGGGTCATTTCAAAATAAAATGCATAACATGAAAAAGTGCCTGGGGCATGCCTAACGCATAGTAGGTGCTCAGCAATAGCCCTCTCCTGTCTTGCCACTCACTCTTGTTTTCGCAGCAGAATGAAAGGCCAAATAAAGAGTATTAGCCCAATACTCAACTCCATTTTTCTGGCATTTCTCAGCCCACTTGCTTCACATGATTACTTCTAGGAGGCTAATACCTCATTACAATAACACTGCACTCTAATACCAGCGGGCCCATAAACAAAGGCCCGCTAAAATAAAAACCATTATAATCATGGCCCAGATTTAATCGCTGGCTAGTGGGCTCCCCAGCGGTTTGACCAAGAGCCAGGCAATAGTCAAATAATCAAACTGCAGATGCTGGGATAGCAAATCGGCTTAAATTTAAACAGTGGCAAAGACCCAAACTAGAGTGAGGAGAAAAGAGAGGCAAGGAGGGGGAGATATAGCCTTGTACAATGTTGGAATTTCCCTTCCACGGCCTCCCAAGTTAATTGGCCCGTAAAATAACCAGGCTTGTTAATGAATAATAAGCTCGTTCCGGAGAGGCACCTAGGTCAGGCAGTCACTCAGGGCCTGCTGGCTGAGGACTCTGCTCTTGGACCTGAAAGTGATCCCAAGGGTGACATGAAGGCAGAGGCGATGGTCTCCACCCCACCGATCACTCACAGGCATGCGGCTACTTACCAAGGGGATCCAAAGTCACGCAACCAATCATGATGAGGGAGGAGAGGCTGCTCAGCTTTGGGGGTCCCGAAACTTATCCAATTTGGGGCCCTCTTTGAGACTATAAGACAAAACTGTGCAGATAGAGTATGCTCAGCCATCCAACACCACCTTGCACGAAAGAATGGCTACCCCAGCACCACCTGAGCCAAGGAGAAGTGTGAGGGAGGGAAGGGGAAGTGGAAAGAGAGAGCGGACTTAGCCACTGCACTTAAAATATGGTACAAAAACCTGTGGCCCTGTGAGCACAAAGCTAGGGATGCTCCTGGGCGAGCGAGCAGCTCCGAAGCTTTGTTAACTTCGTGGTAAGCCCACTGCTAATGAAAGACTAAGACCGTGAACTTCTGAGTTTCCCACATTTTGCTTCCCGATGTCATTCCGTCAAACCAAAACCCTGGTGCTGCTGAACACTGGAGCTGGGTCGCCTCCAAGAGCTCGGACTCAGCAGGCACAGTGAGCAGAGCATCCAAGGGCAAAGGTCCGAGGGCACATCAGACTGTTTCCAAAACCAAAACACCAAGGACATTTCGATTGCCCATGTTTCAGCTGTCTCTGCTATCCACAAGAAACTGTGTGTTTAAAAATTTCATGCTTCGTGAAATAGGCAGACCTGGAAGTCCAAATTCTTGCAAGGAAACTGAACGTTCGAAGAGAACTGTGGTTTAGACCCTCGCTGGGGCAGGCAGTCAGCGGCTGAAAGCATTATGGTTCAGAGGCTAGGTTTTTAAATTGGACAGATTTGGATTCTGGCTCTGTTCTGGCTCTGCCACTTACTAGCTCGATGACCTTAAATAACTTCCTTAACTGCCTTCAACCTTGGTTGCCTCTTTTGTAAACTTGAGGTAACAATAACATCTGTTTCGTAGAGGTGGAAAAGGTCAATTGAGATAATTCACACAAAGCACTTAACCCAGTTCCTAGCACATAATCATAGGAGATGGAGATTCACTGGGATTGAGAATAAATCTACTGTCCCTGTTATGAAGGAATGTTTGCTTCCCCCACCAAAAAAACTCATACGCTGAAGCCCCGGCTAACTGGGGCCATATAACTGTAGGTGGGGAGAGAACCGTCATGGAGGTAGTTAAGGTTAAAGGAGGTCATAAGGATGGGTCCACTGGATTTGAAAAGTGGCCAAGCCCTGTGCCCTGGGACCAGAGAGCCCCGGCTCCTGGGAGGAACGCACATTCCCAAGTTTGTTTGACAGCTGGCTCCTCAGCCCCCCTGTCACCGCTCCGGCCTCGTCGGTGACAGTGCAGACAGGAAGCAAGAAACCGGAGCTTGACGGCATTTCCTTCCCTTTGTCCTGTGAGGCACATTCACAGATGTCAGCTCATGTGAGTCTCACACCAAGCTTGAAGGCAGGAGGAGGGGCAGGGCGAGGGGGAGTCCCTTCCGCGGCTTATGTGGGGACTGAGGTTAAGTGAAATTCAAAGGCTGTCTCAAAGCCACACTGTCTGTCCCATGCCTCACTCTCCCGGCCTCAGTCTCTCCCAGCTGTCCCTCATCTTGGCCCGCTGACCCATCTACCTGCAAAACCCATGAAGCCTTAAGCAATCCCTCTGGTATCCTATCTGAATCAAGACAGAAACTGTTTTAGCTCACACACAAACATCCCCCCTACCCCCTCACACACCTTCCTACACATACACATATATACACAGGCTTACATTCGTTCACATGTTCACATGCATGTACATATACGCTGTACATTCATGGATATAGGCTTATCCCACACACGCACGCAAAGACCCGTGCAGACATCTAATAGAAGGGCACACTCACTCATTCACCTGTGCGGAGGTTAGTATCCGACACCCTCCCTAGGCAGGTTCGCATTACTGTGACCCCCACCCCGCCCAGAACTGATGCTTGCTTTCCTGCACTGAGCCGAGTAGTCCAACCTGCCAATTCCTCCCCCTCCCCCTCCATATTCCAGTGACTTCATCCAGGATCCAGGTCTGAATTTTTCTTTACTTAAAGCCTCTCGCTGATGCTGCGAGGCTGTTCTGTCATGACAGCCGGAATAAAATCTGTCACGAACATACGTGGAAATGCAACGGAGAGGAGGCGGGATCTGAAGGAAGGACCAGGGGCTCGTTCACTTGTGCCAAAGCTAGAGGGGCAGCGCGCACTACTAAAAAGCCGAAGTCCATGTTTGCTAAGATGGGGGGTGAATCCCAAATAAAGATGAACAGATCAGACTCAGCACTATAATGAAAGAAACACGAAAATCATGAAGTAAGACATCTATTATTGTAATTCACCGGCATTGTCATTCAGAGAATTTAGTGGACTATTTGAACACTTACTCTTTGCCAGCGTGGTGTTGGCTCAAGGACAGGGCAATAGGATAAAATAGATGGATAATTCAGTCTACAAACATCTTAAAGGAATAGGAGATTCTAGAGACAGACGCATATCATAAAGGTGACCATTTAAACCGGAAGCTGAAAAGAAAGACTCCACAACACGTGGTATTGACACAACTGCTCCCTTACAAAGGAAAACATAAAATGAGGTCCTACTCAATACCATTCAAAATAACAGGTCTGGAAGCATTAGACTTTAACACAAAAACTGAAACTACCAAGGATGCCCCATAACAAATGAATTCATATATAACACAACCAGTGACTGGCACTTAGTTCTTATCTTCAGCTCAATGAACACCGACCCCACATTTTAAGTGACAACATTTTGGGCCCCACTTCTAGCATTATGCTGGGGTTGTCCCAGAGGAGAGCAGGGGAGAATATTTTTACAGCCTTCAGAGGGTGGGAAGACCTTCCTGAGCAAGACACAGAATTCAGAGGCTGTAAAAAAGAAAAAAAAAAAGGCTGGCAGAGGTGACTATATTAGAATTCAAAGCCCTGTCCAATCAACACCAATAAGGGAAGTTCAAAGGTAAAACACTCCAAAAAACTCAAACATTTTTCAATAGAGAAATCATTTATAAATTTAACTATATGTTTTACCATATAGCCACTTAAGTAGTGGTTACAAATGATGCAAAGGCATCTATACACAGGTAGGAAAACATTTCTAAGACATAGAGCTAAGTATCGAAGTGAGTCCTAGAACTGGCTAGATAGACAGATAGATCCCATTCATGTTTTAAAAATGTGCGTGGAAACTGTGATGAAACTTCATAAAAAATGGACTACACGCATCCATGACGAACTGTTAACGGTGGTTATCTCCGAGGAGAATGAGGCCAAGAGATAAGGGGTCAGTTTCACTTTTCACTCTACAAGCTCCTGAACTGTTGAGTTTTAAACAAAAAGAATGCATTTGTCTATTTCATTTGTATAACACATGAGACAAAGCAAGTTGTAACACTTGGCATCAGATAGGCCGCCTCGCTGGCTCCGTTGTATATTAGCTTTCTGACCTGTGGCAATTTGCTCAGTCAAAACGGGGCAATAACACCCACACAGTTATGAGCACCAATGTTATGAGCGCTAAATAAGATTGTTATAACCGCTGCTTATTGAGCACCTACTGTATACTTGGTTTTTCAAATGCACTACTGCCTTTTAAATAAAGGGTCATGCTGAAGTGTAGTAGCAGCCTGTTCAAGTAGCTATTATTCTGTTTTATATGTAAGGAAACTGAGGCTCAGAGAGGTGGAGTAACTTGCCCAAGACCACACAGCAGGTAAGTAGCAGAGCTGGGGGAAACCTGGATCTTTTTGCTCTAAGACCTATGCCCGCCGGTCCCTCCCATGTTCACCATTCAAGGCCCTTCAGCTTTCTCTCTCAGAGGGGGGTGCTTATGCTGGGCTTAGGCAGCACCCCAGAATAAACCTTAGACCGTCTCTGGTACTGCCCCCAACCCAGACCCTGCAGAAAGGGGACCAGGAATTACTGACTCACAGCCACAGCCGACTGCTCACAGACAGTGTCTGGAAGCGCCTGTCTCCCACTTCCTCTGAAATAGATAACGACGGCTATTTTAGCCTGAAATGTCACTGGCATAAGCACATGAGCAGTAATAAATCTGAACTGGAAAAAGAAAACCTCATTATAAAAGAGAAATCAGGGCCTTGTATTATAAACTCCCCCCACTCCACTACAGCCAGCTGGGACCCCCACTCTGGGGACCCCAACCAAAGGTAGGAAAAGAAGAAGAGGGGACTGGGGACAGGTACCACAGGTAGTTGGGGGCTCATCAGAACCTTCAGTGGCAGAAGCTGAACAGACATTTAAGACCAGGAGTAGCCAATGGGATACTGGAATTGTTTACAGCAGGGTACACAATCTGACTTCTCTCTGTGAGCCCCAAATGTTCAGTGAAGTCTAGCGTATCTACAAATACTGGCTGCTTTTAAGGACGTACTATGTGCTAGGAAGTGTTCTAGGGATGCCCACTAAATTAAATGATTAAATTAACCCATTTAATCCTCACAACAACTCAAGTATCATCCCCATTTTCCCGGTGAGAAAACTAAGGCACAGAGAAAGTGACGTATATTGTCCAAGTTTCCAAAGCTAGGAAATGACAGGCCCTGGGCAGCCCGCCTTCAGAGCCCCCACCCTTAGCTGCCAGCCCACGCTGCCTCTTGAGCACGTGGCATGGGGAGGTGTCTGCAGTGAGATTTGTGAAGGAACTGCGAATCAGGTCTGGATCCAGACTCCTCCTCACACCGCAGCCCACGCCAGACACCTCCCCAGCCCCAATGCTCCCCCAGCTGATGCAGCCAGAGAATGGTAAGATCAAAAGTCCCTCACACATTCAGATCACCCCTTACAACAGGCCCACAAAAATGTCCCATGGGGTTGGCCTTCCCCCACTGTGGAGAACTAAGTGAAATCAGCATTTTTTAAAGGTCTCTCTGCCTCAGTCCAGCGAACCATTACCCACCTCCCTTAAAGAAGAGGATTTGTCATTTTAGCCACAATTTTCCCCTCTACCCAGTGCCAGTAACAAACGGGATCTCTCTGGCTCCGCCCCCACTCTGTCAGGAAGCTCCAGCTACCACCAGCTTCCCCGCGGTGAGTCCCGGGCGTCCTCAAGCTTGGTTGTTGTGCAGAGTAGAAGTAACATCTCGAAGATGTCTGAGATTTCACAGATGCTCAGACAAAGGGGAGCTGCCTGCAATGGCGAGCACAGAGAGAAATCAATTGCTGTTTTACTTACCTCGAGAGGAGGGCCTACTCCACGCCAGCCAGTGGACAGATGGTGCCGGCTGTGAGCGGCCATGGTGATCCTATCACATCGAGACAGGGATCGCTTCTCCCCACTGGTCTCATGGACAGGGCTGTCCCGTTAGCAAATAAAAACGCAGGCTGCTGAGCTAAATTTGAGTTGCAGACAAACATTGAAGAATGTTTTGGTATACATGTGTCTCGTGCAAAATTTGAGACGTACTCGCGCTTAAAAAAAATAAAGCTCAATGATAACTGTGTTTTACATAGAAATGTGTATTACACACCTAATAGATGCCAGGCATGGTCTAGTAAACAAAAGTAATAAAACAGAGCTCTGGCTGGGTAGCTCCATCGGTTAGTGTGTTGTCCTGATACACCAAGGTTGCATGTTCGATCCCTGGTCAGGGACACACAAAAATCAACCAGTGAATATATAAATCAGTGGAACAAATTGATGTTTCTCTCTCTCTCTCTCTCTCTCTCTCTCAACCAGTGAATATATAAATCAGTGGAACAAATTGATGTTTCTCTCTCTCTCTCTCTCTCTCTCTCTCTCAACCAGTGAATATATAAATCAGTGGAACAAATTGATGTTTCTCTCTCTCTCTCTCTCTCTCTCTCGCTCTCTCTCTCTCATCTCTCTATCTCTCTCTGCCCCCTTCCTCTCTCTCTAAAATCAATAAGTAAAATCTATCTATCGATCGACTGATCTATCTATCTATCTTTTTAAAGTAATAAGGCGCAATCCTAGCCCTTGGTGAATACCGTTTCCCTAATTGAGAGCATTCTGAGTCAGGGGTCAGTCCTTCAGAAAGAAATGTGGCAATGAATTGGCCTTAAAAATATTTTAATCCTTTGACTTAGAAATTTCACTGCATACGACTTTTGGATATTTTAGCTAATTTTCTAAGTCTTTAACGTATTTCATAACTATTTACACAGCAGGCTACAATTGCAAAACATCAGTACTTTCATCAAGATAAATAAAAAAATTATAGGAACTAATGTCCTCAGGGTGGTGATTAGGAATTATTATGGAATGAATCATGTCCCCCCCAAAAAAAATTATGTTGGAGGCCTAACATCCAGTACCTCGGAATGTGATGTTATTGGGAGATAGTCTTTATAGAGGTGATCAAGTCAAAATGAGGCCATCGGGGTGGGCCCTAACTCAATAACTGGTGTCTCTATCAAACAAGGAAATGTGGACACAGAGGCAGACACAAAAGGAGAGATGATGTGAAGAGACACGGAGGAGATGACAATCTGTAAGACAAGGAGAGAAGCCTGGGGCAGATCCTCGGTTCACAGCCCCCAGAAGCAAACAGCCCTGGTGACTCCTCAGTTTGGATTTCCAGCCTCTGGAACTGCGAGGCGATGGAGGTCCGTCACGTGGCCACTCAGACTGTGGTGTCCTGTGATAGCAGCCCCAGCAAACTAGTCAGGAACACCTTAGCTCACTGTCAAATTTTGGAATAAACTGATCATGAGTTTCTTCCTTTCTTCCTCTTTCTTTCTTTTCTTTCTTTTCCTTCCTTCCTTCCTTCCTTCCTTCCTTCCTTCCCTCCCTCTTTCCTTCCTTCCTTCCTTCCATTAATTCAGCACATGGTTTGAAATCTGTCTACCACCCCGGATTAAATAAATTGTGGTAAATGGAAAACTTTGCAGCTAAAGCTACAGAAAAAGAAATATTAGAATGGCAAGCTATTTATATCTATTGCTAAATAAAAAAGTTCAGAGTCCAACCTCCTGGTTCTAATACTGGCTTCATCATTCACTGCTGAACTATCTCATTTAAACTTTCTGTTACTCAGTTTCCTCATCTCTAAATTGGGCATGACCATATTAACACTTACCTCATAGTGTTATTATGAGGATTAAGTAAGTGAAATGTGTAAGACATTAGAATTATACCTGCACATAGAAGTTCCTCTATAAATATTAGCTATTACAATTTGTAGTGCAGTTCAAGTCCATGTTTGTAAAAATCACTTGCAGGCTTACATGTAATTCATCTCTATGTATCTATATCTATAAATATTCTCATATCTTACATAAATTACAGTGACTAGTTCTGGATGGTAGAACTACAGGTGATTTCTATTTTCTCCTTTTTGTTCATATTTATTAACTATTCTACAAGATGCATGTGTTATGCATATAATACATCTTTACAGATGTTTCTATCATTTTAGAAATATGTCTTTTGACTCTCCTAAAATTATATTGCAACACAGTAACGCACAAGGAGTTGACTGACAGCCAGTTAACAAAAGAACATCTTCATCCCTGTGACCTTGGCTGGGGTTTTTGATGTTGGGAAGAGACTGGCAAATTTGTCATTGTCAGGTTGAGTTCTTCTTCCTGCTCATGGCCAGGTTAGCATGGGAACAGTGGGGGAGGGGGCTGGATAAAAAGGGGAAGGATGCATATAGCCCACAGCCAAGGAACAGAGGAAAGAACCGAGCCCTGACTGTAGGTGATCTGACTTACAATGTGTGTCTGCCCCAGGAAGGTCTTAAATATTTATTCGCTTACGCTTGTTCTATTTATGCACTCAAGAAACATTGATTAAGTTCTTGCACACTACACATCCTGTGTTAAGGATAAAAAGATGATTCAGATGTAGTTTCTGCATTCAAAAAGCTCACAGTCCAATCCTGAAGACAGATGGCAGATGCTACATCATGAGTGGTGACAACACCTACAGCTAAAGCAATGACACATGCGGGAACACAAAAGCCCCCAGGAAAGCCAACCAAGCCACAGAAGCTGTGGGCAGAACTGGTCTCGAGAACTCCTTTAGAGCCTGCTTGGTTTATTCTGAGATTTTAACCCCACATCTAACCCCTAAGACCCCCAGACTAGGGGAAGAGTCAAATAGTGCCTTTGAAATGCTGCTCTTTGACATTTATACAACCAGTGCAGGAGGGAAACCCAGACATCTGAGAATGAAAGCATTCCATTCCCACAAAACGCAAGTGTTCCATTTCTTCCTGCAGGTGTACCCCTGCCGGCTTCATAATAGCTAATAAAAAACATTTGAGAAGCTCTTTGCAGATTCGATAAGAGGCACTGTAGCAGATCCTGTCCAAAGTGGAGAGACGCCTAAATGTACAATAGCAAGCAATAGCACCTGGATAGCCTCCTATGAACTCACTCCAGCGTCTCGGGCCTCGGGCCAGGGAAACTCCGCTGCTTCGTGTCATTATCACCCAAGGGCCCCACCTTCCCCCGATAGGCTGAGCTGTCTCCTTCTAAAACCTGCACTGCCTATTGTCCTCAAGACACCTGCAAGACACAGAGAGGGTCTCCGAGCTGAGGCAAGTCAGAAAAGAAAACAATATCTGAAGCACAGAAGGAGGAGATGAACAAGTCCTTGTTAGCAACGTAGTCATCGCCACCATCGCTGTGGTCACTCTCCCCTCCAGACTTTATTGAGCACCAAGTCCATGCTCAACTGGCCAGGGCTACTCCATGAGCAACATGGAAGACATCTCTGCCCTCGTGGAATTTTCATCCTCTTGGGAAAGAGGCAATAAAAATTTTTCAGAAAATTTCAGGCAACGATAAATGTTACAGAACAGAGTGATGTGGTAAAGAGGAGTTTGGGTGAGGGAGGGAAAGCTTCAAAAAGGTGAAACACCCTTGGAGGTGGGAACGTAGCGATAAGAAGAAGCCAGGAGGCTGAAGATCCATGAGGAGAGTTCTCCACGCAGAAGGAGCAGCATGTGCAAAGGCTCTGGGGTGGGGCCGAGCTTGGCCTGTTTGAGGAGCCTGAAGAAGACCGCTGTGTTTTCACTGTGTGCAACAAACCGCAGGGACAGGATAGAAGGTGGGATGGGGGAAACAGGAGGGGCCAGATCACATGGAGCTAGTAGACGGTGATAAGGACATGGATTTTGCTGATAGCTTTGTTGAGCACCTATTACGCTCTGAGCATTTTGCTGACACTATCTCCTTAATTCTCATGGTAACGACACCAAATTGATGTCATGACAACCACATGATAGATGAGAACATGATGTAGAGAGGTTACAGGGTGTGTTTTATATCCCGCAGTAAATGGCAGAACTGGAATTTAAATCCACATTTGTCAGACACTGAAGCCTGTGTAGCTAACCACTACATCATGCTGGGTGAAAGAAGAAGATTTCAGTGGTTGCAGTGCCTCTGTGTGTTCCTCCGTCCTCCTCGCACACTGCCCTTCCCACTGCTTGTCCCTCCTCATTTCCCCCGCTCTTTCCCTCAAACACCTGTAGAATGTGAGCAATGCGGGCCAGGGCAAGACAGCCGTCCTAGACCCTTACATGGATCTCAGAGCCCAGGACCCTGCATCAAGAAGCAATCCTGAATGCTGGGGGTCCCTCCTGATGTTGCCTGCCATGTAGTGGTAGGAGCTCCCTTAGGGTAAGGGGTCAGCATCTCTGCCCCCTCCCTCATTTGCCCCAAGGGAGAAGAGGTGACTTAACCTAATTGGTAAGGTCAAAAGAAGCCCTTTTCCCTCCCCTTCCCTTCTCTGCTGTCACCTCTTTTCCTTCTCTTACTCTTAGCACTCTGGGGCCCACATGCAGCACCCATTCCGCTGTCCGGCCTCCTGGCAGTCTCTGACCTCACTGGGGTTGGTGGCCCAAGCTGCCTATGGCTGGTAGGTAAGACTGTCCATTCCTGGGTTAGTGCTGGGGCACCCAGATGAGTCTGCCATCTGATCCACAGCGCTCACCTCCTGCTGCTGTCTGTGGAACAAACAGTGGGGGGACAATTAACTTTCCAGGGTGGGCACCCACTGCAGGCCACTGCCATCAGTGGGCCCCTGCTTAGGTCCCCCGGGCTGCGGTTTGCCTATTGGTAGCAGCTGAGTTCATTCATCTAAGCTCCGGTTGTTGTGAGAAGCAGCTGAAACACGACAGTGAATGGCAAGGTGGCCCATAACCCATGCAGCCCTGTTAATAATGGTGGGGGGAGGAAAACATGTTATTATATAAAGATACAGACATCCTGGGCCTCAAAGTAGGACCTCAGAACCAGGAGTAGGCAGAGTGTGACGAGGAGAGGACATGGGAGGGGGCCTCAGGGGCAGCATGCCCTCAGCAGTGGGTACCAGAAGGGGCAGGGGCTCTAGAGTAAGAGAGATCACGGCAGAAGCTTGGCAGCTCCATCTACCAGCTGTGGGTAAATCTCTCCGTCTAAGTTACCCTCAGTTTCCTCACTTGGGAAGCGGGTGAGGCATCTGTTCTGCATGCCCAGCATCCACACCCACCTTCTGGCAACAGCCTCCTGCTTTTGTTTTGTGCAAACACCTGCCCCCACTCTCGGGCCATGTCGTGGAGCTGACCTCACCCCCAGGGCCAAGGTGGGCATGGGACAGAGACCTTCGTGGTTCAAGCATGAAACTCCCACAGCCACAGTGGGTTGTTTAGAAATGAGTCTGTTCTCATTCTGAGACCTTCACTGAAACTCTCAACCAAAAATGTCTCCAGACCTTGACAGATATCCTTGGGAAGTGGGGGCGGAAGGTCATCCCAGCTGCAAACCACTGACCTAAGTCCAAGCCATGATGTCCAATCTATTGAATAATCTTGGTGGTGAAATGTGAAACCCAAAGACCCCAAGATTTTCAAGGACGCAATCAGTATGAAGTTTGGAGAATTTAATGGACAGCTTGGAAATGCAAATGACATGATGGTGGTGACGCAGCAACATAGGTAAGAAATAAAACAGCTTCTAAAGGCATT
Source organism: Glossophaga mutica (assembly GCA_039655065.1). Classification (NCBI taxonomy): domain Eukaryota; kingdom Metazoa; phylum Chordata; class Mammalia; order Chiroptera; family Phyllostomidae; genus Glossophaga; species Glossophaga mutica. The sequence continues at coordinate 12,673,427 of CM077304.1, read as the reverse complement.
TTCATGATCATCATCATCATCATCATCAATGACAACATCATCATCACAAGGTAGCATGTATATTGTGTGCTACCAAGCACTTTTCACTTATTCTCTCTCTTAAGCCTCACAACAACCCCCAAAGAGGAACCAATATCAGCAATAAATTCCAAGTGGGCACACAGCAAGTTGGGTAAGGAGCATGTCTGGGATTCACACAGAGGTAATCTGACTTCACAGCCCAGATTTTCACCAAGATGTCATACTGATTTTGCATGAGATTCCATCGACTAAGTGCTGAATTTATTTGATAATCACAGGTGACACCAAAGGTTTCCTGAAATAAATAGGTGATAGACAGGTGGATGGATGAATAGATAGATAAATGGATTGACAGAGAGATGGCCAGATTCAGAAATATGGACCCAGAAAAGGTCTCGGATGTGAGACCTCAGAGCCATCAGGAGAATTCCCAAAATGCAGTTTTATTACATCATTAGAAATATTTATATGTCTGAGTCATAAGTAGAAGGAAAAGAATATTGGTTATTATTTAACGAATAGTTTGTTGAGAAGACAGTGCCTTTCAAAGCATGGGGAGAAAAAGAATAAGAAAAAAGGCCCCAGACATCAAAAGGCATGAGACCTGTTCCAGTCGAGTCTGGTTGCTTTTAACCAAAGTGGGAAATAACAGAAACCAAGCTGGAAAAACTGTAAGAGAAAAAAATCTCAGTCTTCCTAAATTCATAGTCCCGGGGATGCTGTCAGAGGAAGATGTGCTGGCACAAATGTATTTCTTTTTTTTCTCATTATGCGTGGGTGGAACTTTCTAAAAAATTTTTTTTGCTGTGGCAGATTAGTTGGCCAACCTTTCTCGATATAGAAACATTCACACAGAGCCTCCTAAAGTGAGCGTGTGACCAGCAGGGAGGTGTGGGGAAAGCAGAAGAAAACCACCAGACTTGCTCATCCTGCTCAGACTTGGCCTTGGCCAGATCCCACAGACCCTCCACGCGACCCAGGCGCATGGCAGGCAGACATGGGTAAATCCTAATGGCGACCATGTGCTTACTTACTGACCTCCCCTCCAAGACGACACTCTCCTCTTTGTCTCTCCTGTGCCCAGGACCCTTCTCGCCACTCGGTAAGCACTCCAAATGTCTGAATTAATTCATTGTTGTGGGCTAAGGCATTAGTCAACAAGAACTAGTATGCATTTAAAGAGCCAGGATTCCAATCCTGGTTCTTACTGGCAAACTTTGTGACCCCCATCTAGGCTTCCTTGCCTTATCTGTGAGATGGGTCGATTTTAAAGTAAAAACTCTGCGCTGCATTGGTGGAAAGGTGAGAGATTACAGGCGTTTCAGAAAGCAATCTGTCAGCCCTGAGTGACATTAAATGTGTATGCGTTCTCCTGGGCACACACGTCTCAGGTTTACAGAAATGGTTTGTGGTAACGGGTGACGCCAGAGGAAATAACGAAGTTAACTGTAATGAATGCAGTCTCTGGAATGCGAGGCCGCAGAAGGAGCAACAAACTGTGCATCCCTAGAGCATCGCAGATAGATTTCAAAGGTGCGGCATTAACACACAAAACAAGCAAGCAGCCAGAAACACATGGAAAGGCCTAAAACCTAACTCATTAGAAGAAAAAATGCAAATTATATACTGCAATAGTAGTTCTCATCTATTAGATGTTAAGACTACGAAGGTTGGACTTCACTCCTGGCAGGACTGCAGACTAACTGGTATCTTATACATTACATCGTATAAATACTGCCCTCTCTGTGGCGGCGATTTGAAAGTTTCCTCATAAAGGGACGGAGCATCTGTCCTTTGGTCCTGGAAGTCCATTTCTAGGAACCAACACTGAAAATGCACCTGCACAAATACGACTTATGTGCAGGGTGATTCACAGTGGCATTGCCTGCGATAACAAAAGCACTGGGGCACCCTACATTTCCGCCAGTGGGAAAGCGGCTGAGGAAAACTATTGTGCCTTGTCGCCATGGAGCGCTGAGTGACCGGGGGAACAGTGGAGAAGATCTCTCTATACCGATTGGGAGTAACTCCGGATGTATTGCTCAATGCAAGAAAAACAAGGTAGAGATGCTTTCTATACGTGTACTGCATTTCATGTCATAAGGAAAAAGAGACTATAGATACATATATGCATATGTGTTTATTGTTGCCTCCCCCACAAAGAAAAACTGGAAATTAATAAGAATGATCACGTTATGGGTAAGAGGGCCAGAAATGGGAAGGAGGAATAGGGATGGAAGAGATGGAATTTCTCATTTAGTTTTGTCTTTCAAACTATGTATGTTACATACTCAAAAAACAAATTGCACCAAAAAGAGGGCAGAAAAGATGAACCTCAAAATTGGAAATAAACTTTTGAACACAATATCCTAACTATTTATCCTTAGTGGGATATAGTCTGCGAACCACAATAAGAACATAAGAATTGTGCAAAGAAGTTGCAGACTTCACTCAGTAGCTTTATGGTTAGTAATATGTGTGTTTTTCTTTTAAAAAAAATAGTATTGAGTGAGGAAATAAGGAAAGAATAAGATTTATGGCACAATACCATTTGTGAACATTAAAAACATACACCTCGGCAATGCTTTCCGAAGACATGCCCATATTTTAGCACGTGCATCTCACATTAGGATGAGTGCCTACCTCTTGCAAGGAGACAGAACGGACGTGGACGGGTATTAGGATAAAGGGTGGGAAATAAAACAAGAGAGAGCCTTTGCAGGAACCGAAGATGACCATGTGCTACCACAAATTTAGCAGCTTAAAAAACAACATTCACTTGTTATTTCACAGCTCTGCAGTTCAGACGTTTAGCCTGACAGGGTCGAACTCTGCTCGGGCGCTCACAAGGCCAAAATCAAGGTGCCAACAGAGCTGCGTTCCCCTCTGGAAGCTCTGGGGAAGAGCTCACTTCCAAGCTCATTCAGGGTGTTAGCAGAATTCCGTTCCTCGAATTCAGTTCAGGACCGAGGTTCCCATTGCCTTGGCCTGTGGCCCCTGTGTCTTCAAGCCAGCAATGGCCGTCCATTCCTTCTCAAGTCTCCTTGACTTTCCCTTCTGCCCTCTGCGGCTGCTGTTAAGGCTTCATGGGATGACACTGAGCCCACCTGGGTAATCCGGGATAATTTCCTTACCTTGAGGTCAACTGTCCTAAATTACATCTGCAAAGTCCTTTTTTTCATTAGGGCTGGAATCTTGTGGGGCCCTCAGGGCTTCCCCAAAGCCACCGTGCAGTGCCTCAAATTTCCCTCCTTGCTAAGATGGTTGATATCACCCCAAAAGTGTTTGGAAGCGAGGTTCGATCTGCATTTCAGAAAGACTCGGGTGCCTGTGTGCAGGAGGCAGTGAAGAAGAAACGAAGCAGTCGGGGAGATCAGCCCACGCGAGGGAGGACGCAGGTGAAAACCAGGGCTGTGGCAGTGGAAGTGAACCTGAACTCGAGAATGACCGAGAAACCACCCGGAGGTGGAGGGCGGGCCAGGGAGGAGTGAGGCGGAAAGCAAGACCGACTCTCCCTGGGTTCCCGTCCAGCCCATCTGGTGCCCCTAAGCAACACGGGAAACCAATGAGGAAGAGAAGCAGGATTGCTGGGTGGGAAGAAAGTGATTTTGATTCGAAGGCCTGGCATCTGAGAGGCCTAGAGATTATCAAAGTGAAAATGCCTCCCCTGGCCCTGGCAGGAGGCTGAGGGAACTGGAGAAAACTAAAGCGAAAGCGAAAAGCGATGGAAGCAAAAGAGGGGGTGGGGGGAGGAGGAACTCAAAGAGAGTGGGAAGTGCAGGCAGGCAAGGGAGAAGTTTCTCAGACATCTGACAGCACTGTTAGGGGACAGAGTGTGCTGGCTGCGCCCACTGCGACATGTGACTTTACCTTCCCATCTGCTGCCTAATCGGATGTGTGGGCCTCGGCTTCCAAAGCGCCAGGTTTCTATGCCTCCCCGAGAGGCTGCCGGCCAGCACAGTCCTGCTCTCCTCATTTTGCAGAGATAAAGCTGCTTCAGGACTTTATGGAACGCCAGATGGCATCCCTGGGATTCCTGCCCACATGCCTTATGCTTCCCATGTCTCAGAGAATCGCTGCCACCTGAAGTCTCCTCCGTTCCTGTCTGCTATCTCCCAACAGCCTACACAGCAGCCTTCCTTATCTCCCTCCCGTTCCTCCGCCTCTCCTTCCTCATGCCCCAGCCCTGCGATCCAGAGGGGAAATCACACCCCGGAATTGACAGACCTGCTGTTAGTACTTTAACCAGCTGTGTGGTCTCGAGCAAGGTACATAATGTCTACGAACCTCAGATTATTCACACATAGAATGGAGTCAGTAATACCTGTAGCAATGGGTCTGTTGTGAGTCAATTGCCCAGTACAGCACCTGGCAGAAAGTAGAAACTCACTCGATGCTGGTCCCTGTCCTCCAGCCTCGCACACAAGCTGTGGATGGCTTTTCAAAGTCAGAAGGTGCAGCCAAAGGCCCTGGGGCCAGAGTGACGAAGGTGAGCCCAAGCTCTGTGGCGGGGGGGGGCTGAGCTGTGGTCTGTCTTTGTCACTTCATGTGATATCACTTGGGCCCCTATCCAACCTCTCTGAGCCTCAGCTTCCTCATCTAGAAAATAGAGACAGCAAAGCATGTGCCTCTGCTCAGGGTCCTCCAGTGGCCCCTCCAGGTGTACTCTCCACCTGTTCTGGGCCCTTGGAAGGTGACTCGTGTCACCTGCCTCAGTGGATGGATGTCCCTGTCCTCTGGCTGCAGTTGAAGTTTAGCTGAGGGGGTGCACTGGGAGAAGAGGGAGACCAAGGTTCCCATTTCCCAGTTCCTCCCCTGCAGGGTCACCGTGGAGGGGAGCAAGTCCACCAGTTTCCAATCCCAGAGGAAAAATCTAAACACATCTGCGTTTTAGTATCAGAGTCAACAAGAAGAACACGACGCAGTCGAGTACTGGCTGGAAAAAAGGCTTTGCTTCTGCAGAACAGAGATGGAACAAGATCAGCTTTGGTCACAGGGCTGGGTCCCTCACAGCCAGCCAGTCTCTCTCAGCAGCCAAGGTGGGGCAACTATCCCACATACACCCATTTGGTGTCCCTTCCACGCAGAGGACAAAGACAACAGGTGCCAGAGGATACGCCGACTTGAGACAAAAGAGCACCCATCATTCCTGAAACAGGGGAAGCTGTTCCCACGTAAGGTGACAAGTCAACAGGCTCTTTATCTCTCGGTGGGGAAGTGTTCCAGGCCCCAAGGGACCTGTTCTTACTCAGCCACCTGGAGGTGGGAAGACTACCCGCAGGAGAAGTCCTTTCCCGGCAGTCACCTCGGGCAGGCGGCTACTCCCCTGACAATGGCTCCTGTCAGGGAGACCCTCTCCACACCACTCCATCCTTCCAGAGCCCAGCGTCCATCGGTACATGAGCAGGAAAAAAGCCACAGTACATGTACGTAAGGGAATACTACTCAGCTGTGAAAAAGGAGGAGATTTCAGCCTTTGCAACAGCAGCATGAATGGACCTGGGGAGCATTATGCTAAGTGAAATAAGCCAGTCAGAGAAAGACCAATACCATGTGATTTCACTCATATGTGGAATCTGAGGAACAAAATGAACCAACCAGCAAAATAGAAACAGACTCATAGATAGAGAGCAGGCTGGCAGCTATTGAGGGTGGGGCTGGGTGGAGGAGCAGAGGAATTGAGCAAAAAAGAAAAAAAAAAGAGAAAGAACTCATGGACAGGAACAACACCGTGGTGATTGCCATGGGGAGAGGGAGCGGGGGAGGTTGAGGAGGGCGTGGGGGATAGAGGGTGATGGACGGAGACTTGACTTGGGGGGGCGAACACACAACACAGTGTGTAGATGATGCGTTACAGAATTGTGCACCTGAAACCTGTACAGTTCTGTTAACCAGCGTCACAGTAAATTCAATCAAATGAATTAATTAAACTCCCACAAAGTATACTAACTCTCATAACGGCAAAGTCTCGGATTAGTGTTTGCTTCAGGGATGCCTGGACCCAGAAGTTCCAATGATGTTATAGTACACATTTCATTTCCTAACTCAGTTCTGTGTTCCTCTTGGCTTCCTTCTCAGGCCATCTTCCTTCTCAGGCCATCTTTCTTACCACTTGGTGCTAAAACAGGCCACCTTCTATATCTCTAGGTTTACATCATTCTCCTGGTTAATTCCAGGAAGAATAGAAAGAAAAAGAAGACAAACCCCTCTCCCCCAACATTCACATGTGACCACCCAAATGGGACTGACTGGCCCTGTTTGGGCTTCAGAGGGACCCTGGGACCAATTGTTAGGTCTAGGAGAAAAAGGAATCCAACTGGTCAGAGTGGGCGAGGACCTCACCCCTGCAGCATGGAAGGTAATTACAGCTGGGCGATGCCCTGCTCGAGTCCCACGGCATTGGGAGGGGCAGTTCCCCCAAAGGAAGTGATGCGAACGGCAAAAGGAATAGATTCCCACTACCCAGTCCTCGGTGGCACGGAGCACCTATCCAATGAAAGCTGCTAGAATGAAAACTGCAGTTCGGAGCAAGGAGTTCTCCTACGAAGACTAACGCATTTCTCTGGCTCCCTCCCTCCCTTTCCTGTCTGTCTCACAAACACACACAAGAAAAAGGTGGCAAACAGTCCCTAGGGCCCTAAGAGAGGACAATGGCCCTGAGGATCGATCCCAGTATGACTAGCGGTACAAAGCTGAGGTCTCTTATTACATCAAGAGAAAAAGCAAAACTGTGAACTGAAGCATAAGCTCCCTAATTGAGCACCATAATTGACGGGCAGTAAAAACCACATCATTCTCAAACAGACCAGAGCTTCAGGAAGCCTTCATTAAATAACCTAGGATACAGACACGAATAAAATTAAGGAGAAGTGGGATGTGCTGAGGCGGTAGACACTGAAAGGGAGCGGGGATTGGTTCTGACATCCCTTTGTATCTCACTCCTACCCAGATACTAAAATTGAACCACCACAACGGGCCAAGTATCATATTCCCAAAAAATCTGCCAGACATTCCTGCCATTTCAGCTTTATTGAATTACTATGCAGTGCAGCCTTAGAAACATAAATCATGGGGAAGCAGGAAATGGGTTTATTTCATTAACCCATCTAGCCCTCATTTAAGGCCTGCTGGTGCCTCTCTTGGGGGCAGGCTTTACCTTACCCGGCAAACACATCGCCTTTTGTTTCTAGCGGTGGCAGCTGACAATAGGATATCCTTTAATTCCCGCTTCTCCTCCAAGGCCCCGCTTTTCCAATGCAGTTGCCCAGATGCGCTGCAGAAATCGAAGAGGGGAACATCTGTGTGTCCTTTTGCCTGTCATGTCTTGGTCTTCCAGGCAGTAGTTGGCCAGACTTGCTTTTCACTTTCATTCCAATCAACCCTCCACGAAGAAGAACCCGTGTCCAACATCGGCAACGAACATCTGGATGACACGCAAGAACCCAGATGACATCCGGCACAAAAGCTTGGTGCTCGGTGGAAGGGGCTGCACGTGCAAATGCTTAGTTGATGGCGTGAGTAAGGAAGGCCGAGCTGATTCGGTCATGGCCATCCACTCGGCAGGCTTAGATGACAGAGCAGAATTTGAATGGGAAGCCCTCGATGGCGTGACCATGTAACTCCAGGTTCAGGCCGTGCACTTTCCGGCTGGATGCTTTGAGCCGGGGACTTCCTTTCTCCAAGCTTCCATTTCCTCGGCAGTATTAATGTTTACCTCCAGGTTCTATAGAGAGGCAGTTTCAAGGGGAAAATGAGTTGGGGTGGGGGGAGGTGGGTAACCTACAAATTATCACTCAACTTTGTTATTATTATGACACTCAGACCCAAAAAGGCAAGAGAGGTACTTTAGTGGCTCAGTTTGAGGCCAAAGTCCAGTCTGTCTTTGCCACCTTCCCTGTGAGAATTCCCCTGCTTTCCCTTCTGTCCCATTTTCCAAGGGGCCTACGTTGTTCTCCATTCTTACTCTCCATTAGCACTTAATAAATCTCTCCTGAAACATTAATGGCTGCCTAAGATTTAGCTAAGCATGGTTTGATATGTGATTCCTCCCAGGGGTATTGACATTTATTTTAATAGGGACAAAGACCCTAACCACTCAGAACTTCCACCAGGGTCCAGGAAGACATGCTGAAGATGTCATTACCAGGGCCTTTTCCACATGACCATGAACATGAAGGCTAGTGAGAGTGGAGCAAGAAGTGGGTGAAGAAAGCAAACGAAGCCCTGGCCGGTGTAGCTCAGTGGATTGAGCACAGGCTGTGAACCAAAGGGTCACCGGTCTGATTCCCAGTCAGGGCACGTGCCTGGCTTGTGGGCCAGGTCTCCAGTGGGGACCATGTGAGAGGCAACCACACATCGATGTTTCTCTCCCTCTCTTTCTCCCTCCCTTCCTCTCTCTCTAAAAATAAATAAATAAAATCTCAAAAAAAAAAAAAAAAAAGAAGAAGAAGAAGAAAGAAAGCAAATGAAAACCTGGTGGGTGTTCCTTCTCACTCCCTGACATGAAGCAAAGCCTGGAACACGATAGGTGTTCCATAAATAATCTTGAGGGGTAGATAAATGATAGGATTCATGACATGAGTGAACAGACAAATGAGGAGCTGTCCCATACATTCTCCGCTCACTCGGGAGGAAGAACATAAATGAAAGCTCACTTCGTCGGGGCACCTCTGAGAAGTAACAACCAACAGCACTCTCCCTGTCTAATCTTTTTTATCAGAATTGCCAGCAAGCAGAGTAACCAATTTGCTTTTCACCTGCCTTCTTTGTGGAATGCAATTTTTAAAGGGGGTCAGGTAGGAAAGAAGAATAGAATCTTAGTAATGGTGAAAGGCACAGGCTTCAAAGCCTGTCACATCTGAATGTACGACCCAATTTTGCCATCAACTATTTCCACTATTGGGCAAATGAATTAACTTCGACTTTTACTTCTGTCCAAGCAGGGGACTCTCCTATGGGATACCCCCGGCCCCACCATAAAGACAAAGGATGGAAAAAAAACCTATAAGACAGAACAAAACATATTAAATAATTATTTTGAGACATTGGACAGTGAGCAATAATAGGATTATAATCCCAGTCAAAAGAAAAGAAAACAAAGGAACACCTGCAATTGTCCTGCTTAATCTGGGAGGAACCCAGACGGAGCGAGTGACAGGCAGCGGAGAGGCCAAGGCAGCAGGACTGGGGGCACGGAGCACTGGAGAAGAGGCCCCCACAGGAAGAAAGGTCTCCGGAGGCCTGCAGAGGGGCACGCTGAGCCTTGAACTAAATACTAATCTGCTAACCTGTAGGGAGAAAGTCTAGGAAGATGAGCAAAGAAAAATAACAAAACAAAACAAAACAAAATCCATGGAGAGCTGCACGCCAAACAATTTTCAGACCTAACCAAGAACTGGAAAACTGGAAATGTCAAGTTCCCACCAGCCAGAGTACAGAGACTCTGCTGTATATATACGTATGCGTGTGTGTGTGTGTGTGTGTGTGTGTGTGTGTGTAGATATATACACAGAGAGAGAGAGAGATTCAGCAGAGTTTTTCATTCCTAAAAGTCTCATTGGGTACCCCAAATGAGCCTTTTAGGAATGAAAAACATAATATCGGAAATAAAATTTTACTAGATAGAATTTAGAACATATCAAAAAGTCACAAGAAACACAGAGAGAAGATTATATATATATGTATATGTGTGTGTGTATTTATAAAATCAGCAGAGGCTCGTTGTTCCAAAAACAGCCGTATCAGATGGTGATAAGACAACGGAAGACATAAAGCAGGACAGGGAAACGGGTGTGTGGGGAACAGAGTGTTCGGCGAAAGCCTCACCGATTAGGTGGCGCTTAAGCAGTTAGCCCTACAGCTGGGGGTTGACAAAGTCTTCAGCTGGAGGAAGCAGCAAGGGCACAGGCCATGGGGAAGGAACACACTTGAGGGGTTCACGAAACAACCAGGCACAGGGAGGCTGGAGCCAGGCCTGCAGATGGTGTCGAAGGGGCAGCCAGGCACAACCCAGGCCACAGAGCCCCACCGTGGAACCCAGAGGGAGCTGTTTTTCTCTGTCCTTGCTGAAAATCCTCAAGACCTTCTGCTACTACAAGTCAGATTCTCTTCCTATACTTTGACCAGAACAACGTATCACATGATTCTGCGTGCAGAAGCAGAAATGAGAAGCCAGCCAATCACACGGATAAAAGCACCTGTTCTTTTTTTTTTTTTTTTTGTCTCCTCCCCAATTCTGCCGGCTCACTGCTGAATCCCCTGCACCTGCAACAGTGTATGCAAAAAAATATGTTGATTAAATCAACTTGAACGTGGGTGGGACAAAAAGCACTTCCCATTAAAAAAAGGGACAGAGAGTTTCTGCTCCCAAAAGAAATAGGGAGCCATGTTGTAGAAATAATGCACATACCTCCACTTCATGCAGTGAAAACTCCGAGTCAGGTCTTCGGAGTAGATATTGCCATTTGTGAGCCATTTGGGGAGACCGCTTAGCTAAGCAGGAGACACAGACTGGCTCACAAGAGCAAATTGTTAAATTTCCAGGAATTTTGCTAGCTCATTGATATCACACTGGTACCTTGAAATTGGTCACTGTGGAAGAATGTACACTGCGGAAATGAGCAAACTGCGAATCAGTGCAAATCTCCTTGCAACCGGTAAACACTTCGCCAGCTGCTAACTCTTTACCAGCACACCAGTAACTAAAGTTACATGACCCACCATTTAAAAAAAATTTCTAGCCATGAATTTTACCCTTCAAACAAAAATGTTTCAAAAAGCACAATACACTGATAACATGGAACAGTTTAGGTTACCATGTGGGCTGGCTTTCTAATAAATCCCAGCCGCTCAGGTTTCTTTCTTTCTATGCTCCTTGGCCCAGGTGAGCACGCTTTAAGATGATCCCAAGAATACAATTTGAAAATCACTGCTTCAATCCAACGCCTCCCTTTGCAGGTGAGAAAAATGAAGTCCGGAGTGAGAGTACAGCTAGGTCAAGATCACAGAGGCCAAGACTAAGGTCTCCCAACATGGCACTGGCATCTATGTTGGACTAAGACCCCTGACTTCTTTGGCTTATAAGCATGGTTCTCAATTATTTATTAGGTGCTGTGTGAGACAAGGCCACCTAGTGAAGGTAAAGGGTGCGGGCTGATCCCAGGGTCCACGCTAGGATGTCACAGCAGTGCTCGCATATCAGGAATGAGTGTGAGGGTAAACACAAAGGCAAGCAAGACTCTAAGGTCCAGGAGAAGGCAGACGTGGTTCAGCAGGTGAAGTGGAAGAAAGAACCAGGCACATTGGCTGTGAGCAAGGTGGCTGGCACTGGCTAGAGTGGCAGAATCGTGAGTGGATAAAACTAAATGGAAGATGCAAGGACAGGAAAGACCTCAGGGTAACACCAGTCAAAGTACCAAAGTGCGACTGCCCTGGAACCTTAGAGGATGACTGTGTCTTTTTTTTTTTTTTAATTTAATCTTGTTTTCCCATTGCCATTTAGTCCCCTCGTACTTCCCTCCCACCAGCAATCACCACGCTGCCGTCCATGTCCATGAGTCCTTTTTCCTTTTTGCTCAGTCCCTCATCCACCCATATTCCCCCCACTAGCTGTCATCTGCTCTCCATCTACGAGTCCATCTCTGTTTTGCTTATTAGTTCAGTTTGTTCATTAGATTCCATGTATGAGTGAGATCATATGGTATTTGTCTTTCTGACTTGCTTATTCTACTTAGCATAATGTTCTCTGGGTCCATCCATACTGTTGTAAAGGGTAAAATTTTCTTCTTTTTTATGGCCAAGTAGTGTTCCGATGTATAAATGTCCCATTGTTGTTTTATGCACTCATACGTTGGTGGACACCTGGGCTGCTTCCCTATCTTGGTGACTGTAAATAACACTGCATTGAACACAGGGGTGTTTATGTTCTTTCGAATTATTGTTTTGGGTTCCTTCAGCTATCTTTCCAGAAGTGGAATCGCTGGTTCAAAAGACAGATCCATTTTTAATTTTTGAGGTATCTCCACACTGCTTTCCACAGTGGATGCACCGATCTGCATTCCCATCAACTGTGCAAAAGGGTTCCCCTTTCTCCACATCCTCATCAGCACTGTTCGTTGATTTATTGATGATAGCCATTCTGACAGGTGCAAGGTGGTATCTCATTGTGGTTTTAGTTTTAATTTCTATAATGGTTAGTGGTGCTGAGCATCTTTTCATATGTCTACTGGCCATCTGTATGTCCTTTTTGGAGAAAAGTCTATTCAGGTCCCTTGCCCATTTTTTAATTGGGTTGTTTGTTTTTTTGGTGTTGAGTTTTGTAAGTGCTTTATAAATTTGAGGTATTAAGCCCTTATCAGATGTATCGGTGAATATGTTCTCCCCTTCTGTGGGTTGTCTTTTTATTTTGTTGATTTCCTTTGCTGTGCAAAAACTTTTTAGTTTGATGTAATCACATTTGTTTATTTATTTTTTTCTTTTCTTTCCCTTATCTGGGGAGATATATCTGATAAAAAATTTCTATGGGCAACATCCAAGATTTTGCTGTCTGTATTTTCTTCTAGGATTTTTATGATTTGAGGTATAACATCTAAGTCTTTAATCCATTTTGAATTTATTCTTGTGTGTGGTCTAAGAAGGTGGTCTAGTTTCATTTTTCTGCACATATCTTTCTAATTTTCCCAACACCATTTATTGAATAGACTACCTTTAGCCCACTGTATGTGCTTGTTTCCTCTGTTGAATATTAATTGACTATAAAGTTGTGGGTTTATTTCTGTGCTCTCTATTTGGTTCCATTGATCTATGTGTCTGTTTTTGCCAGTACCAGGCTGTTTTGATTACTATGGCTTTGTAGTATAGTTTGATGTTAGGTAGCATGATTCCTCCAACTTTGTTCTTCTTTCTCAGATTCACTATTGGTATGCAGGGCCTTTTGTGGTTCCATATAAATTTTTGAAATATTTGTTTGAGTTCTGTGAAATATGTCATTGGAATCTTGATAGGGGTTTTGTTGAATCTGTGGATTGCTTTGGGTAATATGACATTTTAATAATGTTAATTCTTCCAATCCATGAACACAGTATGTACTTCCATTTATTTGTGTCTTCTTCAGTTTCTTTCTTCAGTGTCTTAAAATTTTCTGAGTACAGATCTTTTACATCCCTGGTTAGGGTTTATTCCTAGGTATTTTATTCTTTTTGAAGCAATTGTGAATAAGATTGTTTTCTTAATTTCCCTTTCTATTAGTTCATTGTTGGCATATAAAAGTGCAGCTGGATCCTGCTAGTTCCATTCACCAGTTCTAGTAGTTTCTTGGTGGAATCTTTCAGGTTCTCTATGTACAGAATCATGTCATCTGCAAACAAAGACAGTTTACTTCTTCCTTTCCAATTTGGATGCCTTTTATTTCTTCTTCTTGTCTGATTGTTGTGGTTAGGACTTCCAGTACTGTGTTGAATAAAAGAGGTGAAAGTGGACATCCCTGTCCTGTTCTCATTCTTAAGCTTGTAGTTTTTATCCATTGAGTATGATGCTGGCAGTGGGTTTGTCATATATGGCCTTTATTATGTTTAAGTATGTTCCCTTTATTCCCACTTTGCTGAGAGTTTTGATCATAAATGGGTGCTAGATTTTATCAAAAGCTTTTCTGCATCCATTGATATGATTATGTGGTTTTCATTCTTCACTTTGTTCATGTGGTGAATCATATTTATTGATTTGCGAATGTTGTACCAACCTTGCATTCACGGAATAAATCCCACTTGATCGTGGTGAATGACATTTTTGATGCATTGCTGAATTCAGTTTTCTAATGTTTTGTTGAGGATTTTAGCATCTATGTTCATCAGAGATGTTGGCCTAAAATTTTCTTTCCTTGTAGTGTCTTTATCTGGTTTTAGAATTAGGATAATGCTGGCCTCATAAAATGAGTTTGGGAGACTTCCTTCCTCTTGAATTTTATGAAGTAGTTTGAGGAGAGGTGTTAGTTCTTCTTGGAATGTTTGGTAAAATTCCCCTGTGAAGCCAGTCATCTTGTCCAGGGCTTTTGTTTATTGGGAGTGTTTTGATCACTGCTTCGATTTCACTAGGTGTAATCTGTCTATTCAGATTCTCTGATTTTTCCTGATTTATTTTTGGAAGATTATATGTTTCTAGGAATTTATCCATTTTGTCCAGGTTGTTCAGTTTGTTGACACATAATTGTTCACAATATTTTCTTATAAATCTTTTGTATTTCTTTTGTGTCAGTTGTTATTTCTTCTCTTTCATTTCTGATTTAATTTATTTGGGTCCTTTGTCTTTTTTTCTTGATGAATCTGGTTAAATGTTTGTCAATCTTTTTTATCTTTTCAAAGAACCAGCTCTTGGATTCATTGATCTTTTGTATCACTTTTTTAGACTGTATTTCATTTATTTCTGCTCTAATCTTTATTATTTCTTTCCTTCTACTCACTTTGGGTTTTGTTTATTGTTCTGTTTCAAGTTCTGTTAAGTATGAAGTTAGATCGTTTATTTGAGCTTTTTCTTATTTTTTTTGTTTTCGTTTTTTGGGTGTTTTTTTTTTGAGATAGGCCTGTAATGCTATAAATTTCCCTCTTAGGAATGCTTTCCCAGTGTCCCACAGATTTTGGATTGCTGTGTCCTCATTTTCATCTGTTTCAAGGTACCATTTTGATGTCGTCTTTGATCTCATTCTTAACTCATTCATTGTTCAATAACATGTTATTTAGCTTCCATGTCTTTGTGTGTTTTTCATGTTATTGATTTTTAGTTTCATAGCATGTTTGTCAGAAAAAGATGCCTGGAATCTTTCCTTCACTTTGGAATCTTCTTAACAAGGAGCACTCTCATTAACTCCAACTTAATCTCACAGACAGCATTACCGTGCTATTCTGGATTCCCCAAAAGGCCTGAGCATGTGATTATGATGTGTTTCTCCAGACGGGAGAGGCAATTTTTCCCAAGCTCCCCATGTCTCTTTACTTCACCATCATGCCCAGATATGTGTGTTTATGAAAAGCTAGTCTAAGCAGCAACCACTGCCAGGGACCATCTGTACTTCATAGGGACTGAACCCATGACCATAGCCTCTTTGGGGCGGTCAGGCAGGCCTGGTTCTGAGGTCTGCATCAGGCTTTCTGCTTTGCACACTTCCTTTTGCCTGGGATCCAAAGCCTGGTGTCTGAAGCTTCTGGAATGCCCTTGGCACTGCTGAATCCGATGTTTTTCAGCTTCAGTGATTCACAAATTCCAATTTGCAGAGCTTTCTCAGAATAGCTATTTCTTTGGAGCCCCTTTTCTCCAGCTGCCTCCACAATGAACTGTTCTCCACTCTCTGTTTCTCCTGACTGTGAGATGTTCCTCTGGAATTCCAGCTTGGGACCATGCCTGCGTCATCACTCTGCTCTGGGCTTCGAAGACATGGCAATCCTCTCCTTTTTGTGTGATTGAAGTCGCTGTTGCAATGCCTGACCCCAGGCAGGTTCATGCAGCCCAGCCTGGCATCCTGTGTTTCCATATGGCTCCATGCAGTCGCTTGGAGCAATCAGCCCTCCAGAAGCAGGGTCCTCAGCACAGGAAGTAGCCTGGAGAGCCCTGCTGGGGGATGAGTGTGAATACACAGCTTTGGATAAGAGGAACCCTGCCACTGAAGACCTACTGTCCCTCTACTGAGTTCTGAGCCACAGCAGGTGCTCAGAATGGAGAAAGACTCACTCCTCCATCCCATTCCACTCTAGGGGAATTAAGAAACCTGAACCAACCCTACTAATTCCATCTGCTGATCCCGGTCTTCTAAACATAAAACCAATAGGGTACTGGGGGACTGTGGCTCTTTCCGTATTTGTTTGGAGAGTGCATTGACTTGGGCTGGCTTCTTCATTCTTGACGGTATCTGTTTAGATTCTGCAGAAAAATATCATTTACATGAACAGGGATGGTGACAGGATGGGGCTTGTGATCAAGGAGCCCGACTTAAAGAAGGACCATCTCAGGGGCACAACAGAGTCATTAAGTGCCTGGGCTCAGAAGTCGGTCAGCCAGACCTATATTTAAATCCGGCTGCACGCATAACAGTTGAGCAACTTGTGCAAGTTACCGCATGCTCCCAACCCTCAGTTTCCTCATCTGTACAAATGGAGATAAGGGAACAGGAGGAGCATTAAAAGAGATAATGTGTGGAAAGGGTAGGCACACTGCCTGCAGCTCAGTAAGAACTCGGTTAACACCAGCAATAATGATTTTCACTGATGCTGGGGCCTTCCCATGGGAAGCAGACTTAGGTTGTGACAGAGACACTACATGTCCATATGATTCAGTTTTAATTAACACTTTTTAAGTCCTATAGACTTGAAGACTATCCAGGAAGTTAGGTGGGGGTCAGATGACATGAGTTCTGGCCAATGGGATGTGGGCACAAATGATGTACATGACATCCAGGCCTGATTCTTAAAAGATCTTGACTCTCCCTCATCTCCCCAGCCAGACATGAAGGACCCTACGATGGCAGAACCACAGGATGGAAGAAGCTCAGACCCCCAAGTGTCGTCATGGAGACAACATGATGAGGAGAACGGCCCAACCAGTGTTGAACTTGGTGAGAGTAAGAAATAATTGTTTATCCTATTAAGCCACTGACATTTCAGGGCTTATTTGTCACTTTAGCATTACATAGTCTGTCCAGATGAATTCACAAATGAAAACAAGCACAGGGAGTGGAGGGCGAGCCAGGTGATCAAAAAATCAGGGATATTCCCAGTCAGGTATTCCCAGAGAAGGGCAGTGTAAATTTTTCGCCAGTAGAAAAATAGCTGTCACAATTTAAAGGCCAACTTGATGGCTCAGTTTCCGCACAGCTCCCTACTGGAACCAGACACTGGTGACAGTGTGGGGCAGGGTTTTGTGACATGAAACCCTTACTCTGCACTTTCTGATCTTTAGAGAGCGTCCCCGCTGCTCCACTTCCGTGTCCCAAACTTTGCATGATGCTGTGGATGAAAAACATCCTTTCCATAGATTTCAATAAACCGGCAGTGAATTCCTGCAGTGGAAACAGATTCTCATTTAAAATGCACGTCATGGCATGTATCTCGTCTGGGGACCACCTGCCGAAGGAAGCAGCCATCTGTAATTAAGGGTATGAAAAGTCATGATTACAGCCAGTCCACATTAGAACGGCACCACATCTGTTTGGCAAAACACCACACTGCCTGGACCAGGGTTGTCCTGTGCCAACGGACCAGAAATTAACCCTGTAAAACTCTGTTTGGAAGACACGAGGGCCTTGGGTATGCTCTTCCTGCTGCCTGACGTGCTCACTCTTCCTATAGCTGGTTCTTCATCTTTAGACCTCTGCCCAAAAGTCACCTCTTCAGAGATGCCTTCCTGGATGACTCTTCATACAAGATGTACTCCCCTCCCGTAATTCTTTCTCTCTGCACCCTACCCATTTCTTTCACAGCATTTATTACAATCTGTTGGCGGGGGGGGGGGGGGGGCGTTGTTTACTTGTTTATTATCTGTTTCTCCTACTAGATCTAAGTAAGCATGAAATCCACTCTGTCTCTAGAATTCCAGGTACATGAACTAATAAAGCTCTTATAGTGTTTAAACATGTTTCAGCTGAGTTACCTCGTGTTTTAGCTGATTTCACAAACATCTTTCCTCTCTATAGCATTGTATTGTTGTCTTCCTGAAACTAGCTGTATCGGTTTAAAATCTTCTGTGTATCAAGCCCTATATTAGGTACTTTCATTTAATTTTCACAATAACTAAAAGTTAGGGATGATTTAATGCTATTTCATAGCTGAGGCCCGAAAGGTGTAACTTTTTTTGTTGGCTCTCCATCCCTTCTGTTGGGAGAGCTACCCTCCCACACTGTGTGACTCTGAAGGAGCTGTCATTCAAGCATACCACAAGGTGGGCACAAGCTCCGGGCTGGCCAATCAGGGCATCTTTCTACCTGGATTCTGTGACTGGGCCAGAGGGAGACACATGATTCCAGCAAAGCCAATCACAATGCTTCCTTAGCTCATAAATACTAGGATAGTAAGAGTCTGTCTCTGACTCAAGGATCACACACTAACAGGACGTATTACCCCAAGAGCTCTCTTGTGGCCATGCAGAGAGAGCCTAAGAATGAAACCCACATTTAGTGAGAATGAGTGAAAAAGAGTTCAATGACATCACTTGAACCCCTGGATCCAGCTGTGCCTGAGACATACTCCTTTGACTTACATGAAGCAGTAAATTCATCTGGGTACTTAGCATGGTCTGAGTTGTGTTTCTGCCACTTGCCACTGAATAAGGATGACGTGAGCACCATGTAGAAGCTCAATAATGTAGCTCAGGCAATAAGTGTAAATTGTCTCAATTTTCCTCGTCAAAGTGACCGTTCCCCATTAACTTCACCAATCTATCAGTTGACATGTCATCTGTGCCACTCCAGCCAGCCCGTTTTCCTCACTACCCCTTATATGTCACATTTGGTCCATCCCCTGGGCTGTGCACATCCTATTTCTTCTATCTGGCTGCAGAATTACGTCTTTCCGAAGGGACTCACTTTTACATAGACTTCCCCTTAGTCTCTTACCCTGAAAATAACTGACAGGCCCATTTCCTAATAGTGGAAGGGGGCCGCAGTAAGAATTAAGAGCCTCCAAGCCAGGCAGATTGCCTTTAAAATGACCAAAGTCAATGAATATTGCCCTGTAAAGAAAGGACTATGGTTTCCCTTTCATGTTGAGTTTTATACTCAAAGAAACTTCATAAACATTCTCTCAATCCTTCACAGATCTGTTAACAGTTGGGTAAGGCAGCAAGTAATATACCCATCAGACAGCTGAGAGGCCTGAGGCCAAAGTTATACAAAGCAATTTCACGAAAAAGCAATCAAGTTCAGACTGCAACTGGAATTCCCCCTGCCTCAGCCCGCTTGAGAGGCACGGCCGTGTCCTAATCTGGCGGGTCACAATTTGTAAGCATCCAGTCCCCGATCCTCTACCTTGGCCACTACCTAGCGAATTTAGCCACTTAAGTTCCATCAGATTAGGTTGCCAGAATAAAAGATAGAATGCCAATCAAACTTGAATTTCATTTCAGATCATCTTTTCTTTTCGGTATAAGCCTACCCCAAATATATTGCATGAGGCATACTTACACTAAAAAAGAAAATTTAACCTATTAACTAGGTGTCCTACAGTTTCATTTGCTACACGTGACCATGCTACATCAGACATTCTCCCGGTGGACCAGGTAAGGAGTAAGAGATGCAATTTCTTCGGAAAGTCAGGCTTTTCTTGAGTCGATCTCCCAACACTGCTCTTCAGTACAGAGCGTGACTCCTAAGGTTTGAGTGGAGGACAGGGCTTGATGTCATTTCATATTGTGACTGGGACCCAGGGCTCCAAGTCTTCCCATTAGTCATCCTTCTTCCCAAGAGTTTGTTTTCTGGAGGGTCTTTGTGCAAAAGGAACGATGGCAAACTGGGACCCAGGATGCCACTTTATTACAGGCAGAGCCGCAGCCTTCCCCTTTAGGAAACAAAGCCTTCGGATCTTGGACCTCCAAGCAATCGGATTAGGGATTCGTCTGCCCTTAGGACAGAAGGAGGTGCGGAGGATGCCGGCAGACTGAGGAAGCCGAGGCTGGGCACAGAGCGTGGCTGTGTTAACCCCTGATGCTCTCTCTAGCCCAGGTTGAAGGAACTAGGTTAGTAGTCTCCTTTGAAAACCAGAACTGAGAACATGTAAATTTGAAAGTTGCCTGATCAGCCAAGGTGGGTGTGATTAGATCAGGAAGAAGAAAGTCAGGCTACAAAACGAGAAGAATGAAGCTGATGTGCGAAGAGGAGCAGAAAAGAGGGCCTGTGGTTTTCTAAGACCCCCCCCACCCGCCCCCCAGTCTCCAGCTCCTGGTTCCAGCTGCACTGCCCACGGCTTTCCACCTTCTGAGAACTTCGAGCAAATTCCCCTTCTGTGCTTAAGCTAGCTTGGACAGATCTCTGCTGCTTACCCCTGTTCTGCCATTTATTTAACTGAAAGAAAAACAACCAAAGAAAGAAGCAAGGTCCCAGTTCAGTTCAGTTCATTGCGATTTATTTAATTTAAAAATAAAAACAGAAACAAAAACAAAACAGAACTCAGTTTCCAATGAAAATACAAACACTTTGGGTGGTTATCCAGCTTTTTTTTGCTTGTTGGTTGGTTTTGGTTTTTTGGTTTTTTTCCCTGTAGGCTGTCCTGGGCTCAAACCAATCAAGTGAGTGAAAACCAATTTTGACTGGAGCCATAGAGCATGTCGCACCAATTAAATTACACCAATATATTATTATAATACCTTTGAAATGCCTTTCAGACCAATAAATAAGAAAAGACAAATTCAAATAAAAAAGTCAACTTTTTATTACCAAAAAAAATAGAAATTAAATAAAAGTCACAACATGGATTTTTTTCTTAAAAAAAATGTGCAGTCAAGTTTCTCTCTCTTTTTTTTTCTTCTAGGAATGATACCATGCCAGTTAATCCCTACAGAACATTTCCAGTTTGGCAATAAGCAGTCAGTCGATCATTCACATTTGTACTCAAGACAGCAGGCCTGGGCGACGCTCACCTGAATTTCCCCCTGAAAAGTGCTCCCTGTCATCTGAAGCAGCAGCACCTTACACCAGGGATGGAAATTCAGTGAGTTCTTAGCATTTGCATGTCGCCTGGGGTCTTGAAGCACTTCCTGAAAACTGATCATGCCTTGAAATCTACCTGTAAAAAGAAGTATCACTCGACTCCTTTGGCAGACTTGTAAACTAAGACACTGAAAGGCCCCCGGAGGCAAGGAAGGGACCAGGAGAGCCGACATCGAATCCCCTGCCTGGTCCACCAGGTCATAAAAGTGTCTCCCACTTGTGATTCCGTGGAAATGCGTCAACCACAACCTCCTTGGCTGGGGATTGGCTGGTAGGGATGGTTAGGACTGAAACAGGAAGCAGGGAAGTTGCTTATCTGGGCTTTCCCCTCTACTCCAAGGTTTTCCTTGGAAAGACAGAGCCAACCTCACATCTCGAATCCGAGGATCTAGCAGAATGTGAGAACCAGGCGGGGCCTGAGAGACCAGCTAACCCACCCTTCCAGCTCTCAACGAAGGGAAAAAGTGCCTGTAACTCTGCGGGTGCCTAAGGCTGCCGGCTAGTTAGCGGTGCACCGGGACTCGACTCAGAATCTCTGAGTGGAGGCCTGTCTTTGCTAGAATCCAGTCTGGGTTTATTGACAAAAGAGAACATAATGTGTGTTTCTCCCTTTGTTTTTGCTGTTGGGGGGAGAGGGGAGGTGAGAATGGTTTTTCTTAATAGTGTCATTTTTATTTAAAAATTAGAAGGCTGGAAAATACTAAACAGAGGCAATCGCTTGGCAGAAGACAAAAAAAAAAAAAAATCAACCAGTAGCTAGGTGTTATTCCTGAATCATACTGACAGCTACCAACGGGCCGGTTGCCATGCACGAGGACCGGCAGCGTGGCGGCGCCGGGCGCTCAGAAAAGGCTGCAGAAAACGAGATAAGGAGCAGGGAGCTCCGAGGTTGCAGAATGCCCTCCATGCACCCACACACCCTCCACACACAATTTGCCACCTACAGAAATTTTTTCCCTTTTGAACCTATAATGGGGCTCAGGAAGGAGGTGGAATTGAATGAAAGGAAACTGAGAAGCTTCCCACAATACATTACTCAGCTCAACCTGAAGGGAACGCGCAAGCCAAAACCCCACAGCTGGTGGCAAAGGGGAGAAATGCAGCCATCTCCTTAGGGGAAGGGTGGCTTCATTTGAATTAATGTTCTTAGTGCCTTAAGGTGAATTCTTTCCCATCTCCATGTGGGCCATTGCCTGTTGGTTTTCCCGAAAATGAAAAGACTAGCCCTCACATAATGTTTCTAGGTGGCTACCAGAAGTCGGCCATCTTGAAACAAAGGTTTCAACTTCCCCAGGCCAGTAGAATCTGAAGTCATCCCCAAATCACAAATAAGACCATTAATCCTAAACCCAGTATCTACGGATGTCCCACTGTGGGAGTGATGTCCTGTCACCTGCAATCTGGGTGTTGAGAAGTTAAATACCTAGTCCTGTTGCTTTTTAAGATAAGAGTCCTATCACACGGCTTCTCTGCCCACTCCAGAACCACGTGGATGACTTTTAGGGAAGCGTCTCCTCTTCTGTATGCTTCCTCCCGCCCACTCCGCTCTTTCAACACCTTATTCATTTGAACGGATGAAACATTCTTTTCCCCCCGAAGCCTAGGGGTTCACACCCCCGGCACTGAATACCTAGATTTGGGAAGAAAGCACCTTCTGCCTGACTTTCCTTTCCTCACCCAAATATCCCACCTACACACTAACTCCCTAGAAGCAAACTCGCCTACCTCTGAGGATCCCACGTTCGGTGGGTGGGGAAGCCATCTGCTCTTACTAAACAGGGTCAATGGTTGAGCCAGTTGCTCCTTTGGAGACTATGGACAGTACTGCATCCAATTCAGAGCATTCGTGCAGGGGAGAATGAACCCAAGAGGCGGCATTCCAGTTCATATTGAGATGTTAGAGAAATCAATAAGTTGCCCCCTTGCTGGTGTGGGTCAATTTCCACTCATCCGTGCAAGGACCACGGAGAGTCCCAAGCTCTATGATACACTGAAGTTTTGACCCCTGACACTGCCATCCTTTTCCCATCCACCCTTAGGCAGCTGTGCTGAAGAACGAGGCAGACATCTGGAAAGAAGTCAAAAAATCACTATGGGCTGACTCTAAGTCCTTAGCCAAGTTCAGAGCCTTCTCTCTCTCTGACCAAGGCCCTGTCTTCCATTCAAGGTAGAGTAGCAAATTAACAAATGCCACCCCAGTAGCATTAAAAGATAACATAGATCCCACAGGATGCCCTAACCTAATTCCCAGGCGCCTTGCCAGGTCAAGGATGGCAACTACATGGCACGAGTGCTACCGCCCCTCTTCCCATCCCCACGGCAGCCATGACTATCCAATCACAGTACTCCTTCCCATGTGCCTGGGCTACTCACACCAGCACAGCCAGCAGCCACTATCAATCGATCACCGATTCAAGTGCAGGTTGCTGAAATCTATTTGCCAACCCCACACTGTCAGACCAAGCTTGCTAAAGTGAGGAGAGAAAGCGCAAGCTCTGAGCTCACCCAAAGCAGATGGCTCCAGTCTCTCCTGTCCCCCCTCCAGAAGCATTTGGACGACTTCTAGGGAAATGCTCCCTCTCCCATATGCTTCCTCCCCACTCCCTAAGTGCTGGCCAACACCACCTCCCCTGGACAGCTGGTCCTCTAGGAGGTGCCATAAAGCCAATGCCAATTAGGACCCATATTCTGACTGGCGGTTGACAGGACTGGCAGAGAGCCCACTTGCTGGCTCGAGGCTGCAAACTAGGCCAAGCAAGATGGCACCAACCCTTTTTATGTCTATTATCACAGCCAGCAAAGAGGTAACCAGCTCGTCAGCACAAGTCATTACTTCCCTTCCTCCCTGGTACCCACCCCACCCCGCCCCCACACCCTGGGGAGCTAGTTGAGTTTGTTGCAGATCTCCAGCGCTTTCTTGTAGACCTGAGTCACGTCATCCATGTCCGTGAGGAGAGAGAAGCTGCTGTCTCCCAGCCGGTTCCGGTACCGCTTCAGGTACTGGGGCCGGGGCCGGTTCTGGAGCCCCTCAAAGTCCTGGATCTGGAGGAAATTTTCGGCAGAGACGCAGCTGCGGATGCGCTGGCGGGCAGGGCGATTCTCCTGCAAATCCAGCAAGTCAAAGGAGTCGCTGGACAGGACACTGTCATCGCTGATGATGCTGGAAGGCCGGCTGTAGCTCCGGGAGAGGCCCTCCCCAGCGGGGACGCTAGGCTCCAGCAAGGATTCCAGTGTGGGCATTTCAGGGCTGGCGAGGGCGGGGTCCATGGTGCCTGTGGAGTACTTGCTGCTGTGTTTCAAGATGCCCTTCCTGCGGCAGGAGAGGCTGTGAGCAGTTGCCCTGGCTGGGTCCGGAGGGCTAGGGGACGGAACGCCGCTGCCCATCCCATCGTTACTGTCCAGCAGCTCCGAGGACTCACTGCGCTCTGGGGAGGAGTAGTAACCCGATTCTCTTTGCTGCGTCTTTTTCAAGATGCCTTTCTTGGGCATGGTGGCTGACTGTTTGGGGCTGAGTTTACCTGGCACCTCTGCCTCAGGGGAGCTTGGGAGGGGCATGCCAGTCCGGCACAGGTCCTGCTCCATCTTGAAAGCAGAGGGTAGGGCAGGACTGCCAACACCTTCGATGAAGCCGGTGCTGTGAGAGCGATGCTCGCTGTTGCTTCGCTTCTTCAGGATCCCCTTGGGTCTCTTGGAGCTCAGCTTGGATGGGCTTTCGGGCACCGAGTCCTGGCCGGACTGGGCAAAGTCATTCTCTTTCTTGGACTTCTTCAGTGACCGCTGCCGCTCCAGCATGACCTCGGAAGCCCCGGGTTTTGCCAGGCTCTTAATTTTGGCTTCAGCCTCAGCCTGCAGCCCCGTGGAACGGTGGTGCCAGTCGATAATCCGAGCCAGGAGTGGGGACTCGGAGTTGTGAAGGGCATCGCAGTCACAGACGCTGCTCTTGTAGCCCCAGTTCACCCACCAGTGGTTGGCAATGTCCTCGATGGTGGCCCGGCGGTCTGGGTTCACCATCAGCATCCACCGAATGAGTCCTCGAGCATCTACGGGACAAGGAAAAAAAAAAAGGAAGATGACTTAGGGGGAGTTCCTGGGTTTGTGACAGGGACAACACTCCAGAAACGGCTAAGGAGGCATGTTCACTTTCGGAAAACTCCAGCTGGAGTCCTGGTCCAGCCGAAGTCTTCCAGACTATCTCAAAAGCATCATCAGAACTTAGAACCACAGGCCCGCGCGCCATCCCACCCTGGCACGCTTTTCCCATATGAGTGAAAGAATGTCATGAACTACCGAGCTCTCCGTCAACTCCAGTCTTTATAAAATGGGCAAGGCCAGGGACCCGGGAAAGAATCCAGATGCTGCCCCTGGCAGGGCCCTGCCATTCCTTTGGGGAATATCATTTCACCAAAAGAGAAAGCAGGCATAGATTACCATGGCTCTCTTTCGTCCTCCAAAGGTAGGCTTGCATAAACACGCAGAGCTCAGGGTCACTGGGACAGTGTATAGGCACGAGAAGGAAATTTGGGGCTGAGATGACAAGGAAGAGGCTCCTCCCCAGGGAGAGAAAGACAGAGAAGGGTGGAGAGGAGGCTCAGACCGAGCACACCTGGGTAGTGAAAGGGGCCATGCCCACGGCTGGCCTTGGCCAGGCTCTGTGCCCCACACCCTGTGAGCTCACCTCCTTTCCCTCTCTGACATAAGCCATAGCATGCTGAGCTGTCAGATCGGAGAGCTGATCTATGTCTGCTATCAGCTTACCGCCTGTCTGAAAAACTCCATTTGCAAATTTCTGCTGCCAGAGAGTCAGGGGAAAGCCCCAAAGGGATGTAGAGGAGGCCACAGGAACCAAATGACTCTCACAGCTTATAAACTGACTTTAAAGATCACACTGTGCTTCCCCAGTGGGGACTGAACTGTATCCAGGGAAGGCGCCACCTCCCTGCTACCCCGCCATTTATGTGAGCTAATGAGTAGCTCACAGGCACCTGGCAAGGGGGCCGGGGCTGAGGTGCACCCCTGAAAGGTGACAGGGAAATGTTCATTCAGTCATTCAACAAATATTTTCTGAACCCCTATAATGTGCCAGAAATTCAAGTTAGGAGGTGAGGCAAATAAGACCGCCCTAGAGGTTGCCTTGAAATTTCTCAAAAAAAAAAAAAAACCAAGTTGGCTTATTGAAAAAATATAGACAGATATGAATATCTCTATCTACTAATATATAATAGTCAATGCTCATTAGTCACAGATTCTGTACTTGTAAATTCACCTATTCACTAAAATTTATTTGTAACCTCACAATCGACACTCAGGGTGCCGTCCCGGTCACTTGAGTACGTAGAGTGGCAGAAAACACGAGTCTCGCCAACACACGTGTGCGTTCCCAGCTGGGGGGCAACGTTCTGTCTTGTTGGTTTGCCCTCCTCCTAACAAGGGTCCTTACAAGTTTTCGGTCTATTCAGTCCACGTCTCTCACAGGGTGGTACTTTGTGTTGGTGATTTCATGGTACAAAATGCCCCCAGGGGTAGTGCTGAAATGCTGTCCAGAGTTCCTGAGTGCAAGAAGGCTGTGGCGAGCCTTTTGGAGGAAATTGTGAGTTAGACAAGCTTTGTTCAGGCACGAGTTAGACTGCTATTGGCTGTGAGTTCGATGTTAATGAATTAACAGTATATTTTAAGGGAGGTATCTTTAAACAGAAGCATACGTAAAACAAGATTGTGTACTGACCAGCTGTCAAAAACGGTGTGACCAGAGGCTCACAGGAATGGAGCCCTGTATTCCCCTGAGGACCAATGTTTAGTATTCACAAACTCAGCGCTCACAGCAATTTCATAGAATGTAACTAACTACCAATAATGAGAACTGCCTATGTGCGTCTGTGTGTATACGTACATAGTATGTGTGCATGTGTGTACACACACACATACACATACATATACATATACATATATATATATATATATATATATGAAGTATTTGTGTTCATTATCTTCCCAAGATGGCCCTGGTACCCGCCTTTTCCCTCCACACATGACACTCTCCCATCAAGAGATGGAGCCCAGGGTTGCTTTGACTAATGGAACATGGCAGAAGTGACATTATCTGGCTTCCAAACACAGACAGTAAGAAGGCCTGGCGGCTACTCCGTCCTCCTTCTCAGAGCCCTGAGCTGCCAGGTAAGAAGTCCAGGTGCCTTCCTGGGCTGAGAAGCCTGGGGAGCCACCTCATGCAGAAGGAGCCCACATGGAGGTGTCCCAGAAGCAGCTCCAGCCCCAGCTGCCATCTGACTACAGCTGCTGGAGAACTCCCAGGCAAGGCCAGAAGAGCTCTAGCCCACCCAGGGGATCGAGAGACGTGGTTATTTGCTTGTTGTTTAAACCACCGAGTTCGCTGCGGGGAAGGGACAGAGCTGTTAAGCAGCAACAGGTCGTGAAAGAGCAGCGCCTACATGTCACAGCCCCCAGCCAGGGCACAGGGGTGAGAAAGAGCAGTTGTCCCCTCAGGGCACTTACAGTCCAGGGAGCATGCTTCGTATGGCTCAGAAGGGACTTCCTGTAATACCTTTGCCCGATTTTTAATTTTTAGTGGAGAAATTGAATCCGAACAGAGTCAGGTACTTGCCCAGGTTCACGCGGCAAGCAAACGGGACCCCTAGCCTGCCTGCCATGTAGAACGCTTGTTTTGAAAATTTCATTTGGGAAAGTTTGGGTAAAGCAGCCTAACAAGCCAGCTTTGCCAGAAGTCAAAGATCTGGACAAAAGGAAGTGGAAAAGTGGAAGACTCTTTCCAGACAATAAAACAGAAGCACAAAGTGTGAGTGAGGGCAGGTACGCACCACTCCCGCTCAACGCCTGACCCCCTCCCCCAGCACGCACCTGAGGGCTGCGTGGGCTCCCGGTACTCTCCGCTGCTGATCTGCCGAATGAGGTTTTTGTGATCGAAACCATCGAAGGGCATTGTTCCGTAAACGAGCGTGTAAAGCAACACGCCCAGGGCCCAGCTGTCCACCTGGAGCAGAGAGAGAGGACATGCAGGAGCTGGGAAGCAGAGTCCAGATGCCTTCCAAACCATCCGCATCCCAGCGTGTGAGCAGCCAGCCCCAGCGACCCTAGGAACTGAATTCAGCACCTGGCAGACAGGTGCCCCTGGCAGCCTGACAACTGACAGGCAGGGCGGCTAGGCATTTCCTGTTCGAACCAAGACCCACGGTCCCACCCTACATGACAACTCCCTCAAACAGAGTATCTTCTTTGATCCTCACCACAATTTTGTGAAATAGGTAGGGCCTGGATGACTCCCACCCCCCACTTGACAGATGAGAATATGGAGGCACCAGGACCTCAACAGTTTCTCGAGAGGTCCCACCCCAGTGATGGAGGTTAAGGCTAGGATGCGGGGCTCTTCGCTCCTGATCCAGGAATCAATTCCTTCCTGTACCGTCTTCAAACGGATCAGGCGGCGAACCCAAAAGCTTGCAGGAGCCAGGCACACAACACACGTGAACAAAGCAAGAGGGAACTGGGGACGTCGGCGTGGAGGGCAGGGCACCGAGACAGACTGAGTCCATTCACCCATCAGCACGCAGCCTCCCCTTGGCTCACGGCTGCCTCATAGTGACACGGGCCCCGCACTGCCGGCTCCTTCGGGTTTCAAGAGAAGTCATTAACCAGACTTCTATGTGAAATCTCCTAGTTATTAAATGTTTGCTCTTTTTTTTTTTTTTTTTTTTTTTTTTTTAGAAAGACTAATGTGGCCAAATAAAGCATGCTTGCAGGCCAGATCACAGGCTGCCAGCTTATAACCTCGGAAACAGATCCTCAAAGATCAAAGAAGCCTTCATTATCTATGATAAATTTACAGTGTCAGGTTTCTACAGTTTTGTAAATGGAATCCGATGCTCCTCCCTTACATTCCTCCTTCAGAAAGACTTCCTCTTCCCTGTAATTGGCAGAGGCTCTTGGCATCCTTCTCTTCAGTCTCCAGCCCTGCCCCCAAACACTCTCAAACAGATAAATATTTGGAAGGAAACATTTCAACCCAGTGAACAGCTGCTATTTAAAGAATACTGAGTGGATGAAATCTCTCTGTGAAGAGAACCGTCTTTTTTAAAGGAAACAGTCACTCCCAACTCCCCCGTTTTCAAAATGACATTTCCACTTAACGCATCTTTTCCAGAGGTCCCAAAAGCCTTGAGCATATAGAGAAATACATTTCTCGTGAATTAGAAGATGCAATTAAAATGTATCTTCCTTGGCAGAAAAGAATCAGACTGTCAAAATTATTTGCAAAAAAGGTAGTCACTCCCAGAGGGAGGGGGGTTTGGGTTTGATGCTTGTTTTATCTGTTTTGTTATATTGAGGAAAAACTGAAAATCTGTCTAAATCTTGGGGCATGATTAAGTTATGGGATATTTATTCATACAATAAAACTCTGTGTCATTATTAAAAACGACATTTTTAATAACAAATTTGAAAATGTCACAGTATAATGTTAATAAAAGGCAAATTGTATATGCATGTACGAGGACCTCAATTATTTTTTAAATGCAGAGATTTACACTGGAAAAAAGTCTTTAAAAAAGTCACAAAAATATTAACTGGTTATCTTTTGTGGGTAGATACAGGTAAATTTATTTTCTCTTTTAGGCTTTTCGGGATTTTTCAAATTTTCTCCTAGGTGTGTATGTAATGGCTTTCATAATCATACAAGCAAAGGCTTTCTTTGCCTATTTTGGGGATTTTTTTTTTAAATATCTCCTGGATCCATCTCTTGCCCTCTGGCCTCTTCTCCCCCTAAGAACCCCATCCGCCTGCCAGACACGGCTGGCACCCTGCTCACCTCTGGCCCTCGGTAAGGCCTCCCATTGACAATTTCAGGAGATGCGTAGAGCGGGCTGCCACAAAACGTCTGCAAGAACTTGTCCTTCTGGTACAGGTTGGAAAGCCCAAAATCAGCAATCTGCGAAAACAAGCAAGATCCAGGGAGGTGTGTTAGCGTTGCAGTTAGTGTCTGCACCATCTCAACTCACACCCCCCAGCACTGGAGCAGCCGAGGGGCACCCGGTGGGTCTGCCCGCTGAGTCACCCTTTTCTCTCCATCCCTGGGTCTTCACAAAAGGACCAGTCACCACGACTGGGCCCCCAACGCCAGTTCTGCCGCATCTGCACACTGCCTGCTCTACTACTTAAAATCACCCCTTACGGGGCCTCTCTATCTTCAGTTCATGCTTGCCTGAGAAACGTCCACAAAATCACAGACTTGGGGTTTCTGGTGAACACTGAGGTGCACGACTATTAATTTGAAAGCGTTCAACTGTGGCCTACCTAAAATCACACAGCAGCGTGGTGGAGTGCACGTCACACTTCGGAAAGCCCTCACCTGTATACCTGGCACCACCACCTTCTGACCCACCCACGCTCTGATCGGAACTGTAGTGGCCCACCTTGCAAGCCTAGATGAAACGGACTCGGGACTCCGGGTTCTGAGTCCTCATATTTCAGCCATCTGCATGACATGGCTCAGGGCCCTTAGCTACTCTGAGCCTCCGTTTACCCACCAGAAAATGGGAATCCACGATCCCTACCTTGTTCCAGCTCACAAGATTATTGTGAGAAGGATAAGGAAAACAAACCCATTCAGATGAGACCATGATTGCAAAAGTGCTTTATAACCTTCCGATCTTCACATACTGTGCAAATGTTCCATCTAACCTTGCCTGTCTTGTATTGCACGCCCCGTGAAGTCCTTCTCTTTCCCTTTAGTCTCTTGAAGTGTTTTAATTATTCTCCTTTGTGGCAGCACTCTTGCCTGTATCTATCTATATATGTGCATGTATACAAGTTTTCCCATATATAACATGATATATATATCATGTATATTCCCATGTATTACATGTATTACATGTACACATGTATTATATACATGCGTATATTTGTATATGTTTTTCACCTTGCCTATTAGATTCCGAGTCCCCTGAGGTAGGTGGCAGGTTCCACATCTTCCCCTCATCGTTGTATCACCAAATGCTTAGCACCTGCCCTCACCTAAGAAACACTCGTCACTAGAATAGGCATTATGTTTTCCAAAGCACAAGATAATTGGTAGATAATACAAAATAATGACCTTGGTTACCACTTACTGAACACCCCCCCAAGTATCGAGCGCTGTTCTAAGCACTTTACTTTACACCCTCTAATCCAATCCTATCCACAGCCCCACTTGCACAGCAGCATGAATGTACTTCCTGCCACTGAGCTGTTCACCTAAAAATAGTTAAAATGAAAATGGTGAATTTTATGCCATGTGTATTTTACCACATGCTTTAAAAAAACCATCTAACAGATGAGGAAACGGAGGTTTCAGGAGATGAGGTGGTTCAGCCCAGGCAAGCTCACTCATACGCAGCAATGTCACCCCTTGTGTCTCTAAAGTCCCCAACCACCAAGCCACTCGCCCCCGGGAGACAGCAAATTTCACTCCACTCTAAGCCTTTCGCTGCAGCCCTGCGAGCTGAGCCACCGCGGGCCGCTGCCGGTCCCCAGGCTGATTCCCACGTGGGGTTATAAACAGGCCGAGTGGTTCACTGCCCAGAGAGCAGCCCGGCCTGACCGCAAATGCGCTGGGGCTCTGTTTTGAGCGAAACCCCCAGAATAAGCCTATTTTGTAAAAGTCAGCCTTGAATGAATGGAATGTCACTGAATGTAGCTGGGGAAAAACAACCCTCAGAAAACGCATTCTCGGGGTTCAGATTGCACTTAATTGCCCTGAATCCCACCTTCTTATCAAGGCCCCTGCCTGGCTTGCTTGCAGAAAGTTGGTTGGAAACTCTATGAAGGGTGTCCTGTCAATCAGAAGAGGAATGAAACGGCTGCCGCCCTGGGACAAACCCAGAAGTCACAGGCTTCCTCCTCTCCGACTGCCGCTGAGGCAGGACCTGCGCCGGCACACTGCGCACCCTGCAGAAAGCACGTCCCCTCCCCACCCTGCAATGTCTGCGGCCTCTGGGGCGCCTGTGAGCTTCCAAGTGCACACGCGTGTGCGTGCAGGGCACCCGCCAGCTCCACATGTAAGCCTCTGCACACACACGCTCACGCCGGGAGCTCTCCGAGTCTGGGCATCCTTGCTTCCTTTGTAGCCCTTCTCAGAAGCGTGTTTACGTTGTACCCAGTCCCACCCTCGCAGCCTGATGTTTATCAGCCTCTCCCAGTAAAACTGTCAGAGCCTCTGACAGAAGATGAATAGAAATCTAGATTACTGCCAAGAACTTCAACAGAAAAGCAATATTAATCAACACATACACGCAAATAATTCTCAAACCTCAAGCCAGTTCAACTTGGGCTACAGCTCTACGATTTCATGCCATGTGGAGTTTATATGAGGTGGCCACTGGTTATGAAACTTCTCAAAGCCTCAGTGTCCTCATCTGTGAAATGGAGGTGGGAATAGTCTCTACCCCCACAGGGCCATGGAGAAAATTAAATAGCACGATGTATGCAAAATGCTTAGAACAGTAATTGGCACAGTGTTGAAGCTCAAGAAATGTTTGCCTCCCACCTTTAAACCCGTAGAGGTAATGTTAGTAACTTCATAATACTCACAACAACACTGGTTTTCCATTTAAGGAAATTATATGAGACTTCTATTTCAAATAAACACAATTTTAAAAAGTGCATTGAACTAAAAATATTAAGTAGAATGACACAGGAGATACTAGGAAAAGGTAGAATCCAAGAAGAGAGTGAAAGAAAAGAAATTTTGGAAATCTAGAAAAGCTAAAGCATGGGGAATAATGACTTGAAACACACAAAATAAACAAAAATAACCAAATCCCCACAAGGGTGTCAACCTGAAAGATGCTCTAATCCCACCCCTTGTCTGTAAGGAAAGCACGTGGAAGTCAGAGGGCTTAAAAGCATCGCGGAAGGTCACGGAGACAGAACTGACGAGCACCAGGTCCTCCCCGATCCGTGTGCTGTCTCTGTAACAGGACATCAGCTGGGTGAGAGAGCGACTCCCCACCAAGGAGGAGGCTGGGCTTTGCCTTTAAAGTGGTATTTGGCTGACACACTGGGCACCTCGGGGAAAAGGCAGCTACTTTGCACTCTGTGTGTGTGTGTGTGTGTGTGTGTGGTGTGTGTGTGTGTGTGCACGCGCGCGTGCGCGCTGATGGACTGTTCTGCTCTGTCCCCACACTGGGTTCAGTGCAGCCTGGACTCTGAAAAAGACACTAGGAAGTCAACACTCGCACCCTTAACTTTCGGAGTTCTCGTTGTCATCGAGCCTTTCTAGAAGTGTGCCCTGCTCGTGAAAACGAGCGTGAGAAAGATAAACTAGGAAATGATTATTCACACTTCCAAGGAATTAACCCGACTACAGCATGGCTGGAACTTGAAGACACGGTGCTAGGTAGGGGACACAAGCCAGGCCCAACAGAACAAGGACACAGTTCCATCCGTACGCGGCACACGGAGTCGTCGAGTCCCAGGGAAACGAGGGCTTCTAGGGGCTGGGGCTGGAGAAGGGAGTGGGGAACTGTTTTTGACGGGTAGCGCGGCGTTTCGGTTGGGGAAGGTGCAAACGTGCTGGCGAAGGTTGCGCAGCCATGCGAGCGTGCTTAGTGCCACTGAACCACGCAGCAAAGAACGGCCAACTTTACGGTACGTGTATTTTACCATTTGAAAAAATGGATTAACCCCAAATCACATGAATAGTCACTGTGAGCTCAGCCAATAAAAAAGTATCAGCTTGCTGATGACTAACTTCTGGGAAAGGCTGCTGACGGCCACGACGAGATAAGCGTGGCCGGACGGTCATGCACAGGGTCTAAGAGGAAACACGGCAGACTGAACAGACCAGAGGTTTGGGAGCCAGGAGAACCTGGGGCCAACCCTGGGCCTAGCACTACTAGGTGGTTGGTGGGACCCGCCTAGTTACTCCATTTCCTCATCTGCAAAGTAGGAACAATAACAGACCCCATCACATTAAAAGTGTTGTAAGGATCAGCGAACACTCACGTGAAGCCCTGAAGCAATCCTGGTCCCAGCCGACTCCATAAATTACAGCCGTTACGATAGTGCTGATGTGATAATACTTCACATTCTTTGCTGGGCAAGACACAGTTAGAACTGAGAGCGCTAGGCCACTGCCCACCAAAGAATGGAAGAAGTCATCACCATCCACTTCTGAAATAAGCATGAGAGGCTGCACTGCATGAGGATCTGAGTTCAAATCCCAGCCTCAACTCTTCCCAGCTCTAACTTTAGGTCCATTAGTCAATCCCTCCCTCCTCCACTGAACTCTGAGGACCAACAGCAGCATGGGCAGGGGCTGGGAGCAGGTCAGTGACAGCATTGCAGGCCCCGCCCACGCCAGGCCTACTGAGTCAGGTTGCATTTGAACAAGATCCCCAGGGCCTTTGCCAAACATCAGTCACTCTGAACCTGGGTTTGTTTTCCATCCATACAATAGGGAATGATGATAATGTAACCTACGTTGCGGGGCTGATGTACAATCCAATGAATGATAGATGGAGGCCTCACACAGCCTCCAGTAAATGTCAGCAATTACAACTTTAACATCTCTGAGTCTCGGTTTCCTTTGCTGGAAAACGCGATGCAATGGCAGCAACCACACAACGTGGTGAAACCAAAATCAGATTAAATGAGATAATGATAACAACAAAAAATAATAACAATAGCCGCCTCGCTACAGGCCAGGCGCCGTTCTATGGGCACTATGTATATTAATGTATTAAATCCTCACAACGACCCTATGAAGAGGGTACTATCATTTTCCCCATTTTGTAAATGGGGAAACTGAGGCCCAGCATGGAGACATGCCTGGCCGGAGACGTGGAGGAAGAGCTGTCCTGGCCGTAAAGCTCCCCATAAAGGAGAGTTATTGCTCTCAGGTGGCCAAGGAGGAAACGGCTTCCTGCAGAACTCTTCAGGAAGACAGCAACCCCATAAAGGAAGGCACACTCCACAGCTCCTTTCCGGCCCTGGAATTAATGGCTGTGACTTTACCCAGGACAGCTTCACTCCTGACTAGTCAGGAAGTGAAGGTAGTGGGTGGAACGGTGAGCAGAAGGGAATGGGGTCAGCTTTCATCTTCCAAAGATCTAAGCTCACACCGCCTTGAGAGAGAGACTGGAAATGACCGACTCCACGCAACCTGGGGAAGCTCTTCACTGAGGGCACCTCCGAGAAGCAGCCTCTCGGGACGCTAAGGAGCAACCGGCCCCAGCTCACTACACATGCGACCCAGGCGTCCTTGTGCTTGGAAAGTCTCTCCCAGGGACAGCTGGACACAAGCTGCTACAGACAAGGTGAGGCCAACTGAAGCAAGGACCAAAAAGTGTCCTCATGTGGTGCTTTCTTGGAATCAGGGCAAATCTGGGTGGGAGCAGTAAAGGGTAGAATTTGTCAGACGCCTGGTCGATGGAGTCAAATAGCCTTTTAGCTGTGCAGCCGCCCCCACCACTTAGTAGCTGTGGGAGCCTCCTCATGCACGAAATGGGAGTCATCAGACCCACCCCCGTGGAGACAGTCTAAGAAGCAAATGGAAGAAGACTTGTGGGAGGTCTGGCTCTGGGCTTCTAGCAAGGGCTCGATAAAGGCTGCTTTCGTTTCCGGCCTCCTTGCCCCGTTCCTGTGCTTGCTGTCCCTTCCCCTTAGAAGACAGTCACACTCCCTTCTGTTGAATTCCCACCTATCCTTCAAATCCCAGTTCCATCAACACCTCCTCAGCTTTCTGGCCTGTCCAGCTGAACAGACCCACCACTTCTGCTCAGACTCCCACAGCATACTACACAAGGCACCATGAGGCACACAGCAGGGCCATCTGTCCCTGCCAAGGGACAAGGATCAGAGAAGCCTTCCTGGAAGAAGACGCATTCAAGCTGAGACTCAAAGGACAGAAGCCAAAGAGCAGTGGGAAGAGCATTCTAGGCAAAGGGAACCATGTGTGCCAAGGCCAAAAAATCCAGAGAAAGATGGAGGATTTGAGGAGTTCCAGGCCCCTGGGACAGGACTGCTCTGAGCACCCGAGATAAATAGTACCTCCTGTTCTCTAATGGAACCCTGCATGGACTTCCTTCTCTGCCAGACAGTTCCATTATATATTTCCTTGTTTATCGCTTGTGTCCTGAACTGAAATTCTAAGTCCATTGGGGCAGGTACCCTATCGTCCTCATCCACCTCTGTATCCCTCTCATGACCCCTGATGGCTGAGGGTTTAACAAGTGCTAGATTCTACATTCCAGGAAGACAGGGACCTAGCTATCGGGTTCACTATTAAATTCCCCGTGTCCGGTACAAGGCCTGGTACCCAGTAGGAACTTAGTATCTGTGGTTGAATAAATATTGTCCAGAGAAGAGACTTGATGTGCTGAGTGAATAAGTGCAGGAATGGATGAGCGAATGCAAGCACACAGGGATATCTACGTACACACGCACATAAATGGACAGACAAGCAAATGAATGGATTAAGTCGCGCATGAATGCACATTCTCACATTCGTACACGCCAAGCCCGGAGGCGCCTCTCCTGAGCTGCACATTCTCACTTGGTCTTGTTAAGCTTCAGAGGCTTCTATCTCGCCTGGGCCCTGGCCATTCATAGCTTCTTTTCTCATCCGCAGCCGCTGAGTTTCCATTGTCACCGGGGGCAACAGGCCATTTCCCCTGCAGCCCTCTACCCTGAGTCCCGGGAGCTCGCTGAACTCCCAGCCGTCTTTGAGGAGGTCAGCTGACCCCGGTGCCTGGACCTCTTCTCATTGTATGGCATTTTTACAGGAGCCTCCTATGGGAATTGTCGGCATTCCATTCTCCCAGAGAATGGGATGTGAATCTGGCCCGTTTTTATTGATTGCAAATTAATGCTATACTGGGTGTCTATTTTGGTAGACATGCTTCTCCGCCGAGTACGGAATGCGACCCAAGGAAGCACATTGCTCTCATTCTTTCTGCTGACTGACTGTGTGAATATTTTTAGAAGCCACACCCTCTTGCAGTGGCCAGATAAGTAATTCCTAATGCCAGATGTGCTCTCTGCAAATCAACATCAGGCTGGGAAGGGGAGAGAAAGAGCTGCATGGCTCACACCAAACTGCGGCGACGTGTGACAAGTTTAAACCAGTAGCATTTTGATAGGGCTCCTGGGCCAAAGCCCTCCACCCTGGGAATACAGAAGATGCACCCACATTTAAAGACACAAGCGGGGGCTCCAAGAGGCACCTCACTGTTCACAACCCAGTTGGTTGGTAATAGGCCGTCAGTGTCAATGGTCCCCCAGACACTGATGACACGGGCTCTCTCCAACCTGGGGGCCAGCTCGCGGCCCTACGTCTGTGCCTGCCTGCCTTTGTCACAAGTGCCCTTTCAGCAAAATGCTGACTCGGGAAGAGCTGAGCACATCCAGCCGGAAGGCAAATCAACACCAGCTGGAACACATTTTAAAAAACTTTGGAAGTGGGTGTGAGATGATGAAAAGGGAGTTTGTCTGGAAGTCAGACGCATGAGTTCTAATCCCGGCTGTCATCCCTTCCCTCCAAATCACACAGCCTCAAGAGCACCTACTATGTGACAAGCACCGTGCCACACTCCAGGGAGACAAAGACACAGCGACTGAGACTAGAGACTGATTCACTGTGTGTGATCCTGGGCACATCACTTAGCCTTTCTGGATGAAAACAAGGGGCTGGGAAATGACCCTGGAGGTCCCTTCAAGTTGTAGGATTCTCAAATCCTAGCAGCATTCTTTGAATAAGCAGAAGGAAGGATCAGTGCCAGAGAAAGGCAAGGACTGGTTTCCGTTTGGTACACGCATGTGTGTTCTTCCTTGATAAATGCCAAAAATAGAAAATCTTCAGGATTAAGAATCCTAAAGAAAAAAGATAGGACCAAAACCTTAACTTCTGTAACAAGCTATTTGTCTGCTATTTCCCTACCAAATGGACTGGGATCCTGGATGGAAGGACTTGGTCTTGAGGGCCAGCAGGTCCCCCAATATCACCGCTCTATTGCTTATGCCAGCGAGCCATTCTCCTGGGCTCCTGCCTATTGTGCCCAGCACAATTGCTTCAGAATTGTAACCATTCTTCTCCACTGGGCAAGCCTATGACTCCCTAGGAAGCTATGTGCCTTATCACTTCTGGAACTACATCATGGGAGCAAGAGGTCACACTACTACAGAAACCAATCCCCAAGCGACAGGCTCACATTCCAGGCCTTGTAAAGGCTACATTTAGCTCTGAGAGCTCTGGGGGCAGGTGGAGGGAAGAATCTGCAGACAAAGTTACCAGGGTGGATGACACAAGCCCTTAGAATGTGTCCTTCAGCCCAGAACCCAATTCTCTAGCCACAGCCTGACCACCAGGTACCTTCAATTTCCTCTCCAGCGGCCAGCCATTTAAGCAGGTTCCTTGGATGATACGAGTCAAGTGCCAAGTGCCATGACTATATAGTGTCTAAATTCCTCACATTTGTCACTGACTCCCCGGGACTGGGCACAGGGCACGGCACACAGTGACTGCTCGGGAGACACGTGCTCCTTGAAAAAATGAACAAATCAACAGCCATCATGAGAGATGGGGGCCGGCATCCCTACGGACAAATGAGGAAACTGAGGCTTAGACAAGCAGTTAGTTTATCCAAAATTAGTGACAAACAGGGCTGCAATTCAAACGCAGGCTGTGCAACGTCCGAGTCACTGCTCCCAACCCTGACTCGCTGCACAACGCTCAGCAGTTTATACACTAAACACAGAGCATCTGTTTGCTCCTCAACACAAGCCTGTGGGCATTACTGTCAGCCCACTTTATAGTCGAGGAAACGGGGTGAGGTGCGTTTCCCAATGTCAAGGGTAGAATCTTCTAACTCTACATCTAGTCTCCTTCTGGAATACCCCAGCCACTTGGCCAGAATTGGAGGAACCCTGAGATTTCACTTCCTGTTCCCAGAGGAAGCTGCTTTGACCAGCTGTTCCCTCCTTATTCTAAGGGCTACACAGAAATAGATGACCACGACCAACCACCTGCAAGAACAAGACGTCACCAGACATGGCTTCCAGGGCCTCTCGGAGGATGGTGGTGACTAGTGACGTCACCATGATCTGAAATCCAAATGCCAAAGCAGCACGCTTCCTTCCAAGCAAGGAAACGGTTTCCCCACAATGCACCCCCCTCAACTCAGAGCAGCAACAGCCACGACAAAAGAGGACAATGCAAGGTCATTCCCAGGCTTTGTCCGGGGACCAGGGACGAGGCACTAACGTCACCAGCGGCTAATTAGATGGAGCCCCTTGGTGCCGGGAGTGCTAAGGCCATTTCATAATGAAACCCATGCAGCGAGCTCCATTTATCTTGAAACCATATTTGCTTATTTTGCAGATGTGATCAAAAGGACGTTCGGAGCGCTCTGTGGGAGGCCCTTGAACCCTACTGGCCAGGAGAGCTTTCTCCAGCTCCAGCAGCAGCCAGCAATAATACCCTCCATAAAAGTAAACTCCATCACGTGACGGGACGCTCTTCCCCAACAGCGAACACCACCATCACTTCAGTCGGCCTCCCAGTCCCACGGCAGGTTCCGGGGGTGGGAGGGTTGGGAGGGAGAAGTAGGAGACATGGGGTGGGAGTGACGGAAAGTGGCGGGGGAAGAGTCCCAGCTCTAAAATAACATGGGGCCCTGCTGGCAAATGGAGCCTAGCAGTTCAAGCTTGAGTTCATGAGTCAGACAGACATGGGTTCAAACCCCAGCTCCACTCCCTACCATTGTGTTACCTTGGGTGAGTCACCTCACTTCCCTGTGGCACCATTTCCCTGCCTGTGAAAGGATGTCAGTAAGAGTACCTGTCTCATGGGGTTCTTATAAAGATCTAATGTAAACGCTATCAGACGAGTATGATTTGAAATACACATGCAAAGTATTATTGTTGTGTTATTTTTATGGCAATGGTTGTAGACCATGAACTTGCTGAGGACAAGGACTGTATTTTCATCGCCTGTTACGCCGGCATTGAAGAAGAATGGCATGTAGTTAAACACGAGTAAGTCCTGACGGAGTTTAATTGTTTGAACTGAGCACTCCAGCCCAGTGACTCTGCCTACCCTCCTGCCAGGGGAGGAAGCAGCCGCCTCATCTCTAGGCTGTAGTCCGGAGCAGCACCAGCCCCTACCGGACGCCGTCCCCAGGCCCTGCACATCCACCACTGAGGCGAGAGGTTTACCTTAATATTGCAGTTGTCATCGAGCAGTATATTTTCCAGCTTCAAGTCCCGGTGGACCACACCGTTCTGAAATGAGAAGACAGGCAGGGAACTGAATGTGAGCGCCCGGGATGAGAGGGAGGAGGAGGAGGAAGGCGGAGGCAGAGCGCTGGGAAGTATCTGACAGATGAAACAAATGCGCCAGCCCAGTGGTCTCTGCCTCCGTCCTTCAGGGCTGCGCTCCCTGTCATGAAGCTCCCGCCAGGGACCAGGGACAGAAGAGCATTAGTCACTCGCTGTGTGGTGAAGGGAAAAATGACTGGAATCCATTCTCCCCCAGAGCCTGTAAAACAGCAGGGGCATCCTTTGTCGGAATGTCATTCCACTGTGTAAAAGCAATATAGTCCCAGGCAGTGGCACACAGTGTCTGTCTGTGACGCGATTCCCAGGGAAGACGCAGATTTCGCTGCTGGAGACTCAGAATGCAGGGCCCACAGCCCTTGCTTGTCTGTCTGTCCGTCCGTCCGCCTGCCTGCCTGCCTGCCTCCTCAATGCTGGAAAGAAGCCTGACTCAATCTATTCTGACCCATGAAACCAATCCAGATCTGTTCTGAGGATAACAAAGGTGCTCTCATGGGTGTTGCCTAAGCAGCCAGGCAGGAAGACTGTAAAAGTCCCTGTCTGCTCAGCGGCACTCAACACAGGTGAAGGGTGAAGGTCGGGGAGGCTGGTGAGACTGTAGCCACCGGGTTGACCAAAGTAGGTCGCTGCCACACTGGGTGACCTTTCCACTCAGGCAAACTCTGGCAAGGCTGGCATCTGAGCTGCAGTGACCAGCAGACAGCCAGCCGAAAGGAGAAAAGGAGTCATCGGCCAGTAGGCTGTCAGCTTATACAGCAGCAACAACTGGTGTGCTTAGTTCTCTTTGAAAACCTAATGGTCTTGTTCCGGGGGCGGGTGAGCATGGGAAGAGGAGCGGAACTGAAAGAACCAACTATTTTGGGCTGGGCAGATAAATAGCAGGGAGAACGTTTTTAACATCATTCAGCAGAAAGGACATTTACAGTGGAAGCTGCTCTTTGAAGCAAATGAACTGGCTAGAAATTCTTTATCTTTCAGTCAAGATTTCCTTAGTTCAGAATCTGCCTGTTTACGGTCAGTTCTTTATCATTTTCCTTTCCATTTGACGGTTCCTAACATCTCCAAAAGCACTGACTGGAGAGATGGAAAAAACATGCATTTCTGTGGCTCTTCTTCTAATCTAAACCTTCAAGGATGTGTTTTGAACTCAGAGGTACACAAACGCAGGCTCCTGGAGGAAAATACAAGGTACCTGACTCTGCTTTGTTTTAAATGTTGGGGGTAGTTCGGTTTACACTGTTGCATTCCTGGTTTTTCACAATAAGATGGAATGAGTCTAACAAAGTCCCATGCACCAGGAACCCAAATATTCAGATACATCAAATAATAAAAATACGGTCTGTAATAATTTTCTGATGGTGCCTGATGATAAA
The DNA here is from genome assembly GCA_039655065.1 of Glossophaga mutica. NCBI lineage: Eukaryota > Metazoa > Chordata > Mammalia > Chiroptera > Phyllostomidae > Glossophaga > Glossophaga mutica. The sequence continues at coordinate 12,632,018 of CM077304.1, read as the reverse complement.
ATACGAAATGTCGTATGATCTGAATCATCACGGTCTTGAGTCAGCCAGGAGAAGTCAAATAATGTTCACATGCTTACAGGTTTTATAATCATTTTCTAACTACTCCCAAATAATCATTTTCTAATTAGTCCCAGAGCCCCTAGCAATTCGCCAGAATGCTTGACACACCAGAAGACCCCAGAACGCAGCCATTTGTATGAGGACGCTGACTGTGTTCTAGGTGCCGTGTTGGATTCAATCACTGTTGTACTCAAAGTGAATGTTCAAGGTATGACAGTTCTGGGGGAAAGTATCAACAAGAAGATTAATAACAAGAATGGCTGAACTGTGGCTTGGAATGATCTGGATACTTAATTTCCTTCTCCAGAGGCCACGGGTGGTGGCACCGTGGCTGTGTTACCAGCACACCCCATTAGGTGTGTGGCAATAGAATGTACCTGGGCACATACAACCAAACCTCGGTTCTCGACAGTCTTGGCTCTCGAACACTTTGGTTCTTGACCAAGTAGTTCACAGAAGAAAGGTCTCAGCTGTCTAACAAAACTCCAGGTCTCGATTCTCTAAGCTGACAGCCTTTTCCTGCTGATACCTGTGTGATCAGCCCTGCATCTCGCAAGCAACAAGCAGAGGAGATGTGGTTTTCAAACAAATCGCTCCTTGAACAATTTTCCGGAACGAATTAGGTTCGAGAACCAAGGCTCCACTAGGTAACCCCTGTGGATGTAATCAGTGCCACAAATGGTACCAAGGACATAGAAAGGTTCGGAAGCTATGACCCAGTAACTGCGTTTCTAGAATTTCCCTTAAGTAAATTATTCAAATGAGAGGAAAAGGTTACCAGAAGTTGGAACTAGCCTGAAGGCCCAACCATCACAATAATTGCAGAGAATTTTAGTAACATAGGAAAACGTGTACATTATATACTAAGTTAAAAAGCAGGACACAAACTATGTAAAAAGCATGCAATGTGTTGCTCCTGGAACAGAGACAGGCCATTGGTGGAAAACTGGTGAAATCCCAATGAAATCTGGAGTTTCGTTGATGACAACGTACGAGTGTTGGTACACTTGTACTCTAGCAACTTACTACGCGGAGATGTGATCACAACGTCAGCTGAGTGAGGGGGACGTGGGAACTCTCTCCACTGTCTGGGAAACTGCTATAAATCTAAAATTATTCAAGATACGAAGTTTCAACAAAAAACAAATGGTAAGGATAGGAGGAAGGAGACTGGAAAGAAACAAATAAAAACGTCCATCGTGGGTTATCACCGGATTCTGGAATTATGGGTGGGGGTAACTTTCTCCTTTGCATTTTATAAATTCTCCGTAAGCTCTGCAATGAACAGACACCGCCCTTGTAACGTGAAAACAAAATCATGTGACGCCATAACAACCATCTGCAGCCAAGCTCGGGCCGGGCCGGTACCTTGTGACAATAGTGAACAGCGGAGACGATCTGCCGGAAGAAGTGTCTGGTCTCCCTCTCGCTGAGGCGTCTCCGCTCGCTGATGTAGTCGTACAGCTCCCCTTTGCTTGCGTACTCCATGATGATCACAATCTTGTCTTTGTTCTCAAACACTGCGGGGGGGACAGCAAGGGACAAACACCCTGTTTATCCAACAAGCTCCCTTATGACTACCCAGAGTGCAAGAGAGGACAACGGAGATGTCACTGAGCGTGGGGCGGGGCCAACAGCAACCGGCCGGGACACAAGTGGGGCCATTCAGCACCACGAGGAGTAGGGCGAGTTTCCCAGCCAGGTGCACAATGACATCATCACTATTGTTACTGGACACACCTTTGCCACATTCAGGGAACATGTCTCTGAGGACCCCGCTCCCCTTACCAGGATCATTCTCACCAGCCCTCCTGCCAGACCAGCACCCCTACAGAAGGGATGATGGGTAACAACAAACACAACATCCATTTATTAACCATTTGATATGGGCCAGCTACCCAGACCCCAAGCCACTCTCACCCAAAGTGGGTAGCTGATCTTGCCCCCTCTTTGCTCAAAACCTTCCGGACCTTCCATCTTACTCAAACTAAAACCCCAGGTTCCGAGTGTGGCCCACCAGGCCCTACATGATCCTGTGGACACTTCTGCGCCCTGTTACACATCTGTTCTGCGCATGTGTTTATTCTGTCTCCTCCATTAGAAGGTAAATGAGGGCGATTCTGTTTCATTCACTGATGTATCCCCAGCACTCAGCATGCTAGTTGGTGTAGGGCTCAGTCAACATTTAATAAATGAGTGCACTCAAAACTTCCTGGATGCCTTCTGGACAGCTACAGTAAACAATTACATATCACTAAGTGCCCCTCACTCCCAACCCTGATATTCTCTAGCAGTGATGTTCACACTCTGCTCATCAGTGTTCCTAGAGCTCCAGACAGATGCCCAGGGGCCTGGGGGTGGGGCCCAAAGGGCAGGCTCTGGGTCCTGGCACCACCTCAGCCAAAGGGACTCCATCGCCATGTTTCACATTTTGGTCCTTTGAGATGTCCTTTGAACAAAGACAAAATAAATACCATATTTTTCAGACTGTGAGATGCACTCTGCCACACCCCACCCCCACCCCCCCGCCAAATTTGGGAGGAATAATCGTTGTTAATGCTGCTGTTGAGTTCGGTTCACATTTACGTTGGCGAAATATTATGTTCTTTATGTTATTAAATATGTTACCACATTTTTTGCTTCAAATTTCTTTTTCCTGTTTGCCTCCTCTAAAAACAATATGCTATCAAACAAACAAAATGGAACAAAAACAAACCTTCCAGGCTACCCACGACCCTCCCTGAAGGACCCCTGTGTACCTCCCTCCATCTCTTCAGCGTCTACCAATCCCGGGCAGCCGCTGTGCCTGCCAGGCAGGACTGTTTGCCGCTTCTCTCCCTCTCCCTCTCTCTCCTCTTTCTCTCTCTCTCTCTCTCTCTCTCACACACACACACACACATACACACACACACACACACACACACGTGCGCACACTGCTGTTTCCCACCTCTGTGCTCTTCCCTCTGACTGCTACCTGCCTTTCCCGCCAGGGAAATGCCAGCTCGTCAGTCAAGAATGAACTCGAACACGGCCCGACTTTGCTCCCTTCTGCCTCTCACTGTACGGATGGACACCAGCATCACGGGACCTTCAAGCTCCATGACTTTACTTGCTGGTTCACCTATCCAGTTCCTCTGCCTGGGCTTTGAGCGGTAAACTCTCAAAGGAGTTTTGGAACGAGACACTGCTAAGTGGGATTCCTGCATGTGCCTCTCACTTGCTGTGTGATTTGGGGGATGTTGCTTGCCTTCTCTGTGCCTCAGTTTGGTCAACTGCAAAATGTGCATAATACTAACAAGTACCTCTTCGAACTGCTGGGAGAATTTGACACTAGGTGCGTTAAATGCTTAGAATGAAGCCTGTAGCTGTTACTGTTCGTATCAGTATAATTGGATCCCAGGCCCTACCGCTGACACACACACACACACACACACACACACACACACACACACACAAAGGACTGAGTGAAACTGGAATGTGCCCAGGCCTGGGTCCCCTGGCCTCCCACACCTTGTCACTGGCTGCTAGAAGCTCAGGCCCCTCCAGTTCCTTTACGGCTCCTTCAAGTCCAGCCAAACCTCTCTGATAAAATGAAGAGGGGAAGGAGGAGGACAGGGAGGAGGAAGAGAGAGAGAATAGCCAGATAAAACCGGCTGCTCCGCGTCTGCTGGCCTCGGTGTACCCCGAGGCTCCGGCTCCTGCCAGGGAGTTCGCCCCGGTGTACACTTTTCATCAACAGTAAACCCTGGAAACCAGAAAAGCTGCCTCAGGACCCACGGCCCAGGCTCCCACAAGGACAGTGGCATCCCCCGAAGAGGGCACAGGGTTTTCTCATTTTAAAAGGACTGGGGGAGGAACAGAGAGGGAAGGTACTTCAACAGGGAAAGAGACAAGGAGTTCACACCCCAAAAAGCCTGATGCCAAAGACGAAAGGAGATGGAAGCCAGCGGTCCCTTCAGGGACTGTCAGAAGGTGTGGGTCACCGCCTCCCATGAACCAGAGAACGGCTTAGGCGACGGGCTTCTTCCCTTCCCAGCCGGCTGCCTCAGCCTGGGGGAGGCGTAAACACAGTTCGGCTCACCACACTTCAGTACGTCAACCATTACCAAGCAGCTTCCATCGCGAAGTCCTGCTGCTCCACCCTCCAAAATACGTCCCGACTCTGTCCACCTGTCTCACATCCCCAGCCCCCTTGCTCCAAATCCCCATCCTCTCCGATCGGGTCTTTCATTCCTGGCCCTCTGCTGGCTGCATTTGGAGGGGCCTGGGGAACAGTTCCCAGGGCATGTTCCATGGGCCACGTGCCCCGTGAGATACTCTGCAGGGAAAAGGTGTTCCATGGTCAAACAGAGGTAACGTGTTCAGAACACGCTACTACTTGATCGTCCTTAGAGTGTCCGGCTTCTTTAACTCAGAGTTTTGCAGGTTGATTTGGTCATTTCGATATTCCTGTTGAAATCCAGAGGAACGAGACAGAAGCCGGCGTGGGAAACACTGGGTGAATGAGATGCTATCTGAGCAATACAATCGGCCCCACACTGTTGCAGGCGGGGCTGGTGGGCAGCCCGGTCAGAGAAACATCCGAGTGGCCAGCCTGGCTCTGGAACCGCCACCCTCACCCCTCCCGTAGGAAGCAGCCAGAGTTGCGTGGTCGAGGTTCTGCTTGTAACTCTGGATTAGCTAAAGGCAAACAACAGTTCTAGACTTGGAGCATCAATGATTCACCCAGAAGCCCATGTGGTGTCCGTACTGAAGCTTCCTGAGGCCTTCCTAATAAAAGCAGCACTTCTGAAGGTGCGCTGCGTGCAGGCACTCTGCTCATAGCATTCTGCGTGAATTATGCCCCATGCCTTTGGTCCTTCCAGTATCCCCATTCAACTGATGAGAGAGCCTGGGTGCAGGAGGTTAATTAATAACTGCCACGGCCACGGGGTCTGTATGAGGCAGAGCCGGGCCTGAGCCCGTGCTCTGATGCACAGCCCATGCTCTTAGCCACCGGGCTAATATTCGCACGCAATAACCTCAGTCTCCTCATCGCTCAAGTGAACCTAAGGATTCGCTCCCACAGTCACGGGGCACTCAGTGCGGGCCCAACATCCTCAGCACAGCGCTCAATACACGGAAGCTATTCTCACGATGACTTCATCTGCCTCTTAGGCAGCTCCGGCAAAACGAAACCCCAGGCTTGCCTCTCCACACCAGCATCGCTCTTTAAAACATGCTGTTGCTGCCGCAGAACTACAGGACTTTCACATGGAAAGAACCTGAGAGATCAACTGTTATTTTTCCAGAACAGCCCAGGAGTTATAACATATGAGAGCAAAGCCTTGGGAATCTGTTCTGAAGAATGACCGGCTTCCGCATCCTGGGCCCAGGGCCCCTTGCCCACAGTCAGGTCACTATCAGCGAGGCGACAGGACCGCTCTTGGCCATTCTGTGGCCAAAAGGGCTGCTTCCCTTGGGCACTTTTACAACTGGTTATTTATAAGCCCAGAAATCTTGTCTGTGTTTATGTTATTAGTCACTAAGCAAAAGCTTATTTTCCACCAGTTGGGAAGGGTTTCCTTTCTGAAAAATGAAAGCCTGTGTCTCTTGGCCAGACAGTTCTACCCAGAAGCCTGGTGGCTCCAGAGTGGTAAGGAAAACTATGGCCCTTGACATGCCAGGCCTACCAGGAAAACGAAAGCCCTGAATAGAACCTGAGCTCAGCCGGAGTTAGCCCACGGTACTGGGGCCATGTCCATCGGGTGCAGGTCCAGGCTTTCGGTACAACAACGAATGTTTACGAAGCACCCCTGTGCGGATGGCAGTGGGGATACTGAAGGAAACCTTCACAAAATTGAAAAGGGGAGGAGAGGCTGGCCCAGGAGCAGGTGCCAGGGATTAGGGGAAGAAAAAGAGAAGAAGCAGGCTGTAAATGCAACACACGAACACCCACAGGGAGCTCCACGGAAAAGTCAGATACGCATCACCCATAACGACAAATACACCGAACTGAGAACAGGGTAGCATCCAGGATCCCGGTCCGGACCTGTGAAGTAGCCCACGGCTCACTTCTCCCCGAGGGCCTCCCCAGACCGTGGCCGCCCCTTCCCTGGAAGCCTTGGTCATAATAACGAGAGTTAACATTTATTGAGCGGTGACTGCATGCCACGTATTGTCACACTTAATGCTAACAGTCCTACGAGACAAGTATTAAGACAACTCCCACTTCAGAAAGAGGGAGCCAGCATCCAGGGGAAGAAACAATGTGGCCAGCGCCCTGCAAGCACCGCCCATGTCCTCCTTCCGTCACCCCCCGTCTCCCCCCAACACACACACACACACACACACACACACACATCATGAATATCATCAGCATCAGCCGACAGCATAGATCAGATTGGCGTTTCGGGTTTCCTAAAAATGGAATCGTGCGGGACATGGCCTTTTGCATCTGGCTTCATTAGCTCAGTATCGCATCCGTAAGAATAATCCACCTTGTTCCCTGTTGTCCAAGGTGGTTCCCTCGTTGGCGCGGAGTTCTCTCCGTATTGTGAATGTCACCCGCTCCGCGGCTGGTCGGCATCTGCGGTGCTTCCAGGGGCGGGCCATGACGAGCAGTGTTGCTGAGGACATCCTTATTTACGGCTTTAGATTCCCGTCTGCATACACTTCGGCGGGAGGATCCTTACTGGGTTTCATCCCAAATTTGTGTCACTCAAAAGCTCACATTCTTGCCGCAACCCCCATCACCTTCCTCCGTCATCCACTTAACTCTCCTTTCATGATACTCACTGGAGATCCTCCTTCATTAAAGAGACCCAACAGCACTATCTTTTCTAAAAATGCTCTTTCTTCAGCCTACCTGAACCATTTATCCGAGCTTTTTGCTGTGTGTTTAAGGGGAGGCAAACACAGCATAAGACACAGTGTTTGTTCTCCAGAGTTGCTATCCAGTTGAATACGACTCGAACTTAACATGTAAATCAAGTGCTCGCCTGTGCCGTACAGACTTTAAATACCTAGATGATCGGAAAGATGCGTGAGGTGACGTGACTGGGCCTGAGAAGATTTCTAGAGAAAAGGGGCGTGGCCCTGAACCATGACAAGTGACAGGGCTCTACCATTGTTTCAGCCTGTCCCTGGATATCCAAACACTCTTCATCGTCTTCTACTTTCCACAGAAAGGCCTTCTTCACAGACACCAACTTGAATTATTTTTGTTTTCTGTTTATTTTCCATTTCAAAGGCGAGTGGGAACTGGTTGCTACAGCAACAGCTACTTCTCCGAATTAATTCTGAATTTCATCAGAATTTCAGTTTGACAGCCCAGTTTTGCCTTCTGATTTGTCTGGCTTTCACAACCACATTAATTACCCAACTCCTAACGATTCCCTCCTGTTGCCCTTGGGGTTAGTAACACAACTGTATAACTCGGGAATATGCGTATTATTAAAACAATGCCCTGGCCTGGGAGAAAGGCTGATGATAAGTAAGGCAATCTTCGGATTTTAACCATCCGCCAGCCATTCGAGAGCCAAATCCAGGAGGCCATTTAGGAAGATCATGGGCTTGGGAAGGGAGAGGGTGGGAATCGATTTGCAGGATACCCTGTGAAGAGCAGGTTATAAAAACGGAGGCTGTCTTTCTGGTTTACGCGTAACCTCAAGAAAGGAAGATTCGTTCGTTGGTTTTAGGCAAAAAGGCCAAGGGCCTAGAGTGGACCAGTCTGAATTCCCTTCAGGCCTTTGCCTTCTATCAACTCCATCTCCCAAATTAGTTCCAGGAAGCTGCCATTCCCTCCATGGCATGCCCCACCCCCCGCCCGACATGCAGCACTTTTATTACTTTCTCAAAACCTCAGAGAGAAGGACCAGTCCATTCCTCAGTAGTGCTTTTTTACTAAACATCAGTAGAATCCTCACAGAAAATCACTGATTTTTCTTTTCAGAAATGGAGCGATCTTTCCTTTGCAAGAATCGTCTGCCACCCGATTACATCATTTAGTGCAAGATTCACTCCTCAAGAGTTTCCTCCCAGCCCTAAATTCCAAAAGCCTCATGGGCTCACAGCTTCACACAAGGGTCCTCTGACTCCTTAAGTCCAAAAGGCCAGGGCAGTGAGAGAGAACATTCAACTGAACTGGCAACTCCCCACTGCCAACGAGCTGGCCAGAGGAGAGACAATGTCCTTCCCAGTTTGGACAATGAACGGTTCTTTAGTTCACTCGTTGTCTTTTCTTAAACTAAAACTCTTTCTAGATGTTGGTTGACATGTCCAAGAACCATCACCACCCAGGCCACCCACTGCCAGAGTGGACCCCACCGAAGTCAGAAGAAATGGTAAGAAAGTGTGTACGTGTCCTGCAGAAGACAGGGGAGCAGAAGGCTTGCCAAGAGCCATTCACTCCTGCTAAGACCACCAGTGCTATCTGGGGCCCAGCATCAACTTCTAGGAGGACAGAGGACAGGCATGGCCGGAATAGAGAGAGGAGCTGCATGGGAAAGAAGATCCAAGGTTCCACGCTGGACCAGCCTTTGGACTCCACCCTCCTTCCACAACCATCCCTGGGCTTTGAGGGGATGGGCTCTGTCAACGGTCATCACACGCCCATCAGCCCCGCCCAGTCTCCCTGACCATTTTCTCTATCGCTCTGTCTCAGCCTTTCTGTCACACATACACACACACACACACACACTCATATGTACTCACACACACACGTACTCATACAATCCTGAATCCGAGAGAGCAGTGACAATTGATCAGAACACCTCAGAGCTACCCCAGAGAGAGGCTAAAGCTCTTTTACTTGACCCAGTGCACTTCTGAAGGAGCATGCTCCCCCAATTAGGCATTGAAGGGGACAGAACTCCATCCCTCTGGGATAACGGCCTTAGTCTTCCCCTCCCCACAGAGGGCTTTGCTACAGGGGCTCATCCCACCCTTGCCACCAGTCAGAGTGGAAAAGCCTGGCCAATGGTTAACACAGCTCTGCTTCGAGCCACCTAATGCTCCACCCACCACATATGGCTCATCTAGCCAACTCTAAATTCCGGTCCACCTCATTGGACAACATAGAGCCTGACTCCCAGGGCCAGGCTACCTGGGCTCAAGTCCAGGCTCTGCCGTCTACCAGCTGAGTGACCTTAGCAAGTTACTTCGCCTTCCTGTGACTCGGTTTCTTCATCTGTTGAAACCAAGGCTGTCCTTACTGTAAAGATTATCATAGCACGCAATGGTAAGCATACCTGTGAGTGTTGGCCTGCTAGCCTGCTACTGTTCGGCAGCAAGTATTAGTTGAAGAAAGAACAAAAGGAGACATGCCTGGATTAAATCCAAAATTATCAAGGACATGTACTGGCGGCATCCGCACCTGAGATTATGTATGTGCCCTTGAGGACTGGGGCAAGATGGGAGAATGGAGGAGACAGGAAACTAATACCCAAAGACAGCAAAGCCTGAGGTGGAAGCAAACCTAGATCTCTTAACTGGGGTCCACTCCTCCACCCCCAGGGGTGTTCCAAAGCATGGATCTCGCAGACCCGTACCTACCGGAGGAACCCACTGTTAGAAATCAGGGTGGCGGGTGGGCCCTCATCCACACTCCGGGAGCCTTCCTAACCGCAGGCTGCTGACCGCCCGGTGCAAATTCACAGAGCTGTCCCAGTTAATTCCCAAAGACCCTATATTAAACGACAACACAGTTCCATTTTTTTCCCTTTAAAAATTAGCTACAAGTCCACGTGGTATTATTTGTGGCACTAGGAAATACTGAATGCCAGGAAACCCAAGAGGGTGAGGCAGGACAACCAGGGAGTAGCATTAGTTTTCAGTTGTTTAATTTCTAATCTCCAGCCTTCAGAAAAAAAAAAATAATAATGACTGGGGTGTAATCAAAAGAAAACAATGGAAATCATACACGTGAAGGTCAAACAGCCAACTTAATAGGAAACTCATTAGAAACGTGGCTGCACAGACTCACAGCTCGAGAGCCGGTTCACGTGAGTAAACGTGAGGTCGGCCTCCGGTGCCGTGTGATTAACGGGGGCGAGTCCCTCACTTGGATCCAGTCTGCAGAGTCTTCACGTGGAACTTGTGAATCTGGCAGCGGAGGCAGCGTGTTAGAAGGCTCAGCAATTTGCCATGGGTTCCAAAGAGTAAACACAAGCATAATACGCCACTTTGCCAAGTTCAACAAACTGTTTCATGGGGCTCTGAGTCCCTGATGAGGGCAGCAACCCAACAGCTCAGTAAGTAAACCCAAGCCCGAAGGTATCGCTCACCGCTCACCGGTGACTGCGGCCAGACGCCAGACACACGTTCTTCTCTGGCACTCACTGATGACAAACGATCAGACCAAGGTGAGTTTCTACAGCTGGGCTCTCATTTCCCCTTAGTTGCAGGATTAAGTCCGTATTTCTCACCCTGGTCAATTAAATCTACATCTCCGGGGAGAGGCAGAGGCATCGGCATTTTTATCAACACCCCAAGGGAGTCTACATGTACCCAGCATTCAGCATCACCGATTTAGGAAGTCTGGTCTCAACCTTCTCTCCCAGCACCTCCCACGAGAAGTTTCTACTCCAGCCAGAAGGGTCTCTCAGGGCCGTAAAGATCAATCACATGTGGAACAACCAGTATCAGCTACTGACCATGTATCCAGCACTTAATAATTTTACGCATTATCTTAGTTAATCTTCATAACCTGATGTATCAAGTACCAAGCTACTGGTTGTATCATATAAACAGATAAGAGGACTGAGCCTCAGAGAGGTTAAGTCACTAGCCTAACATCACACAGTAGCGACTGGTTGAGCAATTGGCTTATTCATATCTAAACCTATTTGGACAATAAATATATACTCGCCCTACTAAACCAGTATCTGGAACACAAGGGCTCAGTAAGTCTTTGAAAAAGGAATGAGTGGTTGAATATATAAATGACTAAATGGGGGAATGAATAAATGAGAACAGTAAATAGTATTAATAACCCACAGACCTTGTTAGATCAATTCAGCTAAGCCCTGTCTTTTTTTATTATCCTCACCTAAGGACATTTTTTCATTGCTTTGAGAGAGAGAGGAAGGGGGGGAGAGGGAGAGAGAGACAGAGAGAAACATCGATATGCAAGGAAAACATCAAACAGTTGCCTCCTGTATACACCCCAACTAAGGTCGGAACCCACCAGCCAGTATGTACCCTCACCAGGGATCAAACCCACGACCCTTTGCTCAACAGGACGATGCTTCAACCAACAAAACCACACCAGCCAGGACTGATGCCTGCTTTTTAAACAGGCTAAACCAGGATTTGCTTGCTGCCTGAGCAACCTGTATTAGAACACGTGAGCCTGAGAAGAAAAATGTAAACGGCTTCCATAAATTATAGGTATTTCCAAATAATCGATGCCAGCAACGCTGCCCGGCTTTGGTTTCTGACCTGCTGAGCAGGCGTTTCTCTGAGACAGTGGTTCTCAAACTTGAGAGTGTGAGGAGACGCTGGGCCCCGCCCCCAGGCTTTCGGAGTCAGTGGATTTGGGCGGGGCTAGGTGATGCCGAGGCAGCTAGTCCTGGACCAACGTCTGAGAACAGCTGTTCAAAGGCATTAATAGCTGGTTGATCAGGGTCCTGCCATTCTCAGGGGGCGTATTTTCAGGGGACGTTTCTGACTCCTGGACTTCTACTGGGTCCTGTGGAAACGTCAGCCCCACTGGCCCTGGCCATAAGAGGAGCGGGAGGAAAAGGCGGAGGAGGTGGCCTGCCCGGCCGTACAAGCCTGCGCTACACAACACAGGCCGAGAGCCATGGGCTTGTCCACGGACCCTGTCTCTTGGTTTCTCCTCTGCATCCCTGGCTGGATGTTCTGAGCAGTGATTTTTTTTCACCAGGAGGCCAAATCACTTTCCCCTTTCAGAAAGATCGACCGGAATCTCAGGAGGTACAGGTAGCTTGAAAAAGCATATTGTAACATGTACTCCTAGGAAGATGAGAACAGCTTTTAACTAATCGTAAATTCATCTCAAGGGTCTTCATGGTAGGAATTTGGAGAATTTTCTAGAATGCAGACTCTTTTCCATCTTCTCCCAGACAGCAGGTTGAAGGCTCACGGGGCAAGGGCATGAGACTCACATGCTTATGTTTGTTATTTTTAGTTTGAGAAGCTCTTCCAAAGGCAAAAGATCACAGCTGGCAAATGCCACAGAGCCTTCCTACTTTGTCCCAGAAAGCCAGGCTCCCGGTACCTGAGACAGAAGCCGTGATGAAAGAACGGGGCGGCCAGTTCTAGCGTATCACAGTGCACAGTGCCTTACAGAGATCTAATCTTGCAGGGCCAGGAAGAGAGACTTCCAGGAGCAGAGGCCAAGGGCATAGGAGGGGAGGCACAGGCCCAGTCTACCGCACTCCCTCCCCTCTTCCCTTTTCCCTGCTGGACTGTGACCAGACAAGGTGCTAAGGTTCCCTAAATTACGGCAAGATGTTGGTTCCTGTGGTTGGGCAGACTGGGTCTCCTAGGCTTTCAAAGAGGAAAGGGGGGAGGGAAGGTGAGACAACAGGCCTTTGATGTTTGAACTCCATCCTGAAATCAGAACCTGGGGCAAAACCTGTTTTTATCTCTTCCATCCTCCCAACCAAGTAGAAAGCTCTGGTGGGCACTTCCTTTTCAGCGACTCTTTCCATATTGTCAATTACCTCCCTGCTGAGAGAATGGGATTCCTTTGACTGGAAGCAGGGGTCCAGCTTGGAGATGGTGCCAGAGATTTCCTCCTTCTCCCTCTGGATTAGGTTACCCTTCCCATCCCACACTGGAAGGTGTGTTTCCATCCTCTCTCATTTGACTGAGCCTTAGAAGCCAGCTCTGGTTTATGTCCACAGAGCTGACAGATTTGCAGGTTAATCACCTTCCTCCCTGGGCAAATAGGAGAGGAACCCCCGGGTCTGGTTTGTGATAGAAACATGGGAAGGGAATTATTTTTTGAGACTTGGTGAACAGCAGCGTGGACTCAGTGAGATCGCAGATTTGATGGGCCTGCAGGTATCATGAATAATACATAAATAACGTATTTCCATGGACTGCTGTGTAGGCAACACTTGCCCTAGGAGTGTACTGGATTTGGGCCCCAAGCTTCTTCGTGAGACATACGCAGAAATATTTTGTAAAGTACCCACAAATCTGGGATCTAATGCTCTCACGTGTTTATAACAGCAATCTCTGTGAAGGCCAGAAATTCTTCTCATCACAGAGTCTAGGACAATGTCCCCAATCAGAGGTCCCTGCAGATCACCAAATGACCTGGTGGGTTTTCTGAGCACCAGCCTCAGGAGGTACCTGCCTGGGTCACTTCTTAGTTGGTGTAAACTTGGGAAAACCTAAATTTTCCTTACCATAAATTAGAGATGTTCACAGTTTGCATGATAAGGATGTAAGGATTAGCCCTGGCTGGCGTAGCTCAGTGGATTGAGCGCGGGCTGCGAACCAAAGAGTCGCAGGTTCGATTCCCAGTCAGGGCACATGCCTGGGTTGCAGGCCAGGCCCCTAGTGGGGGCCACGTGAGAGGCAACCACACATTGATGTTTCTCTCCCTCTCTTTCTCCCTCTCTTCCCCTCTCTAAAAAATAAATAAATAAAATCTTAAAAAAAAATAAAAATACTTTCATTTAAAAAAAAAAAAGGATGTAAGGATTAAAGGTGATAATACATTTAATAAAAGCTCAAGGTAAACACTCCACAACTCCTAGCTCCTTTAAAGGGTACATTTATAAATGCTATTTCCCTCATCAAGATCAATGGCTTGCCCTCATTCCTGGCATAAAATCCTCACTCCCTGCTTTAGTCGATGTGACCAAAATGTGGAACCTCTCCAACCTCTTCTCTCCTGCCACCATCCTACTCACTCACCCCCTCGGCCTCCCTGGCCCTCTGTCACTTCTACCGGCACCAGCTCCTCCTCTGAGCATCCGCCCATGCTGTTCCCTTTGCCAGCTCTTCCAAGGGCTCACTCCCTGTTCCATTCAGGTCTCAGCTCAAAAGTCACTTATCTGTTCACCTGTCTACTCATTCAATGTCAGCTCCATGGGGCCAGAACTTGTCTTGTTCACCACTGTATCCCTAGTGCCTAGAACAGAGCCTGGTTCACATTAAACACTTGCTTGGTATTTTTTTAATGAATGAAATTACTTTTTCTCTGGAACTAGTATTTCAATAATACCAGCTAATACAGTTCAAGACGGTGCCTTCCCCTCCTGAAAGCCCAAAGCTCCTACGCACACAGGAGGTGCACTGTTGCTTTGTCATGCTTGCTGCTGTCACTGTTGCTGCTGCTATGTGTGTGTGTAATCTTAAAGGTCCTTGTTGAAAAAGACATCACAAAGTTCTTTAATCGCTTCTCCTCACTTGGCTAACGTCTGAACCGCCAGCCACTCAGGTGCTTTGGCGCTGACTTTTCGCTAAGCCAATTAATGCATTGCTGCACTCGGCTAAGGCTCTTGAATGGCCTGTCAAACAACCAATCAGCTTTCAGAGAGAAGGTTTCCTTTCACTTTGTGAGGGGCACAGAGACCAGCCCATAAGCTCACTGACTCGGATCCCACCACCTTGCTGCCACGTCATTGTCCCTACCACGCCCAGGGTTGAAAAGAATAGAAAAGGCCAGGCTGAGGGGGATGCCTGGGGCAGAGAGGTTGGCTGCAGAGCCAGCAAAACAAGAAACAAAGTCAAAACTGCAGGGCTGAGGCCTGGCAGAGGGAAAAAACGAACAGGGTCAGAAGACCTGTGTGCCGGGGCCACCAGCTAGCCGTGACACCAGTGTTGGGAGCTGAATTAGGTCCTCCCAAGTTCCCATGTGAAAGTCCTAACTCCCAACACCTGAGAATGTGACCCTAGATGGACACAGGCTCTTTAACGTGATAACCAAGGTAAAATGAGCTCATTAGGGTGGGTGTTAATCCAACGTGACTGCGTCCTGGTAAAAGGGGGAAATTTGGACACAGATACATTCAGAGGGAAGATGATGTGAGGACACGGAGAAGATGACCATCTACAAGCCGAGGAAGAGAGGCCTCAGAGGAAACAAACCCGCTGACACCTTGACCTGGGACGTCCAGCCTCCAGGCCTGTGAGACAATGAACTTCTGTTGTTTCGGGCCCCCAGGCTGTGGCACTGAGCTTCGGAGGCCCTGGCAAACTCACTAGCCCAGCAAGTCATTAACCACCCAGAGCCTCGGTTTCCACAACTGCCAAATGGGAACACCTGGCCTGCCGGCATCAGGATGCCTAACTTCACTCTCAGAAGGGGGTCTGGGGACCCTGGGCAGCGAAGCAGGTGAAGTTGTAAGACCCGAAGACTGGGGCGGGGGAGGGGGGGTGTCACGGTTAGAGGTGCAAGAGCTGGCACGGTGCCTTGGCCCTCTCCCCTGCCCCCTCCACAGTTCTTTAGTGGGTGTGGGAGAAACAGAGCTTGCGTGGGAGAAGAGCAAGGGGACAGAACAGAAACTAGAGATCTTTAAGAAATTAAAAAGAAAAAGAGGATTGCAGTTAAGTCCCAGGGAGTTTGCTGGATAAAAACACCACCTTGTCTATACGGCACTCCACAGGTCACAGACACTGACGGCAGTGGGGTTTTTTCCCAGCCTATCTGAAGCCAGGAATCCCTCTGAGTCTCTCATGAAAGCTATGCGCCCTCCCCACTACTTCCCACATTTTACCATCATGGTCCTACCCCGCAGGGATGACAGTGTCCTGTGTGTCTACACTGCCTGATGGGGCAGCCGCTAGACACAGGTGGCTACTGAGCACCTGACATGTGGCTAGTGCAACTGAGGAACTGAATTTTCACGTTTTTTCATTTCAGTGACTTTTAATTTAAATATCCGTCTGTGCCTGTGGCTTTTGTATTAGACAATGTAGTGACAGACTGTTCTGGAGGGCTTACAGAGCCCCCGGAAATACCCTTGACAGTGGACCCCAAGTTAAGAACCACTTACGATGATGACACCATCCTCACAACACTGCCCCTTTTTGAGCCAGCATGTGTATCGTCTCGCTCAGTCCTATCGACAGCCCATGAGAGAGCAGGGCACTTGCCCCGTTTTATGGATGTGGTCCCTGAGGCACTGAGAGGCCTGCCGATCTGCCCGAAGTTGCAGGTCTAGGCCACTGGGGACTGTCTGATGTAAGAACTCAAGCTCTTTCCTGACTCCCTGAAAACAGTCCAGGGGCAGGGTGGGGGGTTACAAACTGAGATGAACAGAGGCCTTCTCGATATGAATGGAGGGAGATTATTTCGAGTCACCCAAAGAACTTCAGTTCCCACTGGTACCCGTCTAAGCAAGGGCTTCTTGTCTTCTTGAAGCCTCCAGCAGGAGGCCAGCTTGACCTTGATAATGGAATGCTCTTCCATTAAGGTTCATCTCTGGCCCTCCCTTGGGAGGCGCACGGATACCCTGCTCCCCATTCAGCCTGCAGGATTCCCAGGAGGAGTGGAGAGGCCAGGCGACTCTGGTCACCCCAGATGCCTCTCAAATAAAGAACCTGGGAACTTCATGCTGGGAGAACACTCTCTCTCTCTGCCTCCCTGATAAAGAAGGCCCCCACTCAAGGGGGCCTTCACAGAAGTGCTCACAGAGCATGTGACCCACCCCAGTCCCACCGTACATCTGTCTTCAGGTTTCCATAGCAACTGGGCCAGAGGGAGCAAGAGCACTGAGAAGTTCATAAAACTCACTCTCATCCTGCACTCTGTATCTCTCCCACTTCTAACCTCTAGAAAGTCCCCAGATTCACATTTGTTTTATCAGCCTGAAATCCTACTTCAGCCATTTCTTCCCCAAAATAACGCCTCCAAGGCCCAGCCCGGATCCCGCACACCTCCACGAAAACGTCTAACCCACAGGCCTCCACAGCCCCAGAAGACGTTGCTTACGCACCTGCAGAACACCTTTCCTATCACGCCTTGCATCACTTCCTGAGCACCAGATCCATACTGCGTTCCTCTTTAGGAAGCTCTAACCACGTTTCACACGGCATCGCAAGAAGTAAACACAGTAGACCTGCGGCTCCCAAGCTGTTAAAACTCAGATGGTGGGGCCCCACCCCAGAGGTGCCAGTTCAGCAGGTCCTGGGGGAGGCCCAGGAACCTGCATCTCCAACAATCCCAGTTTATACTGATGCTGCGGGTTCAGGGACCGCACTTTGAAAATCACTGCAAGAGATGGCTGTGGGGCGAATAAATGACTGACTGAATGAAAATGTCCCTTAACATCAAGATAAACAATATTATCAACATTTCCTCCTACGTGAGGAGCAAAAACCAGCAGGGAGCCACAAGGAAGATTTTAAATATCAGAGAAACTTCAGGGTTACCCTTTTGCGTTCTCTTAGCTCTTACTGTGGAACTTCTCATGATCAGACCAGAAATTAAAAATAGGTTCACTATTCTGACTCAACCATGTATTGCAAATATTCTCTCTATGTGTGTGGATGCAGAAAGAACTACCTGAAAATATGTTCCCTAATAATGCTCATGTAGGGATGCTGAGATTTCCATAAGCTTTACAATTTTTGCATCTCTATTACATGTGAACTTATTTTTACTGTAATCATGTATCAGCTGTATAAAAATAAAGCTATATAATAATGTAGAAAGCTATATATATGCATATATGTATTCTCACATATACACATATATGTATCCTCAAGAAACACTTAGAAAGTCCAAGTCTTGAAATTTTTCATAAGAAAATAATCAGAAGTGAATGTAAAAATGATATCCAAGGAGGGTCACTAAAGCCCTGTTTACAATAACCAGAGACTTGAAACGACCTAAATGTCTGACAAAAAGAATTAGATTCAATAAATTATGGTATTTCCATAAACGGAATACTATAAAGTATTTTAAAATGTCCCTGTAGGGGACATTTATTGACATAGGAAGAGCTGTGTAATACAAAAAAATGAGAGCCAATCAACCTAAAAACCAGTACAAACTGTATGACCTAACTTTGGGTAAAGACACATACAGATATAAAGAAGCAGATAAAAATATAAATATGGGCAGAGAGCTTTTTATCAAACTGGGAATTAGAACAGAAATTATTTTTTAACATGAGTATTTTAACCATTTCTACACTAAACACATACATTGTTTATGTTATATTTTTCCAGGAAATTTTTAAAAATGAGAAGCTGCGGGAAATTTATACTCTCCATTTCCTCCCATGCGGGACCAAAGAGGCTGAAGTGTGAGCGCTTTCGTCAGCTTTTCCCCTCCCTGCCCTTCTGTAAGCACCAGGTACAACCTGGATCCACCTGCATCAACAGATCCCTCTTTTTTCCTCCAAGTTTTCTGGACCTGATCACAGGTAACTCCTAACTCAAAGAGCCTAGCGTTGAGTAATTCATGACACCGCCCCTGAGCATCAGCTTTGGGGAATGACATTTACAATGTATCCACTGTTACTTGGTCACCCAACAAACTTGGCCATTTTTTCAGAAGCCACACCATACCGGCTTTCAATAAGGTGGGTTGCTTAGCAACCGCCAAGGAACTGGGAAGCCGGAAGAAGGCACCCGCAGGAGATAGTTTATGACCAAGGAGTGAGCTGTGCTACACGTCTGGTTGTATTCAAGGTAACCAAATAAGAGATAACACCCGGCTATTTTTGCATCATGAGGAAAAATACTTGGCTCCTGCCCAGAAGGGCAATTACCTAAAAATCTTGGCAGGCCTCATGGTATGAGAAATGGTAACTGATACAAGGATGAAAAAAAAAATCACTGACCTTCATAAATACTGATGATATGAGGATGGTTGAGGGATGACATAATCTCAATCTCTCGTCTGATGTGAACCATGTCTTGTTCATCCTTAATTTTGTCCTTACGAATGGATTTTATAGCAACCTGTAAAGTCAGGAAATGAAATGTTACTCAGAGAACTGAACAGATGCAAATCAGCCATTGGGAGAGTTTGGAAAATAAGTACAGATGTTCCATGTTGGCAGAATCGACATTAACAAAAAAAAAAAAAAAAAAGGCTTCAAAATACCCCTGTTGTGTCTTCCCTTCACAGCAGTAACACCCTTCTCCCGACAACAGAAAACATCAGGTTTTCACAGCCTGGGGTCTGGGAGGATGAGTTTCTTTTTCACAAAGCAGAGGCTGCTTCATGCGGCCAGGTTCACTAACTCTAGGAATCCCAATCCTTCGAAAAAGGAAAAACCGAGGGCTTGGTTTACAGGGTATTGATGAGCGAACACGGAGAGGCGAACTCAGTACCACTCAGCTCCTGCGGCAGCTGCCAGGGCACTGGCTACTGCAAGCTTTCCTGCACGCCCCAGCTGGAGGCCTCGTCCGCCCAAACCTTAGGTTTTAAGACTCCAGGTTATGCCTCGTTCATCCACTTGCTCAGAGGCCGAATCCTCCTGACACCTTTCCTCTTGCCCAAGGCACCCTCAGCAGCACAGGTTGTGACCAAAGGGCTCCGCTAGAGGACAATGGGGGAAACCAAGGGAGTGACAGCTGGCCTCCCTGCCCAGCCCCAGGTGATTCCCAAAGCTCCGTACCTGCAAATCCAAACCAGGGAGAAGTGCCGGGGCCAAGACATGGAGCAATTACTCAAAAGAAATCCATCAATAAACAGGCATTAAATGACACTGGGAATCCAATAAGGAAAATCATACTTGCCAGCGGATTCATCTTTGCTCACGAGCAAGTTGGTTGGGAATTTAATTCTCCTTGGCTCTGAGAGGGGCAAAAACTACTCAGGTGGCGGGGTGGGGTATCCACAAGTAACAAGGAAGCCGGCCAACCAACGTGCTGTCTGCTCCGAAAGCCTGATGAGTGACCCCCAACCTGGTGTGCCTACGGCCTTCTCTCACCAGTCCCACGCTTTCCCAGAGGAAAGCGGTTAAACCTCACTCCAGATTCCGAAGCCATAAAGTGTTCCAAAGGAAAAAAAAATGTCCTTGTCACCAGCAGCCCAGGGTCACACCTGGACTTCCACAGGGCGAACCGCAGTGGGCCTCGGCAGGTAGTCATCACATCCCTGGACATTCACAGTTCAGGCTTCCGCCGCCCGCCCCCCTCCAACACTATACGTGGAAACAATTCTAAAAGGCAGTGAGTCCTTCGGTAACTCGACAAGAATTGGGAAGCTATTTTTACTGTTCTTGCTGTTTACTGACCTCCCCAAAACAGATGACATCAACTAGCAACTCCCTGTACTTCGTTGCGGAACCTTCCCCCATTGTAATTAAATCAGATTTTGTGTCATTCCTTGACTCTGCACTAGTGGAGATCTTACTCACTGCTTTATCTCGGTGCTTAACAACACGCCTGGCACGTGGCAGGCCTGAGAAAACAGTGTGGGCGGGCAGGTAGACAGAACGGGAAGGAGAAGAGAGAAGGAGGGAGGAGAGACGGCCGGGGGGGGAGGGCGGGGGCAGGAGTTGATGCTATAAGGTGATGAGAGCTCGGACTGGAGAAGCGATAGGGAAACTGGAGCAGAAAAGAAGGGACCACTTCTGCCAAACGAACCTCAGAGACAGGCACAGTCGGAAGACAACTTGGGATTTCTTGGACATCCTACCTACGTGGGTAATCGAGGAATGAAGAAAGCAGATAGGAAACACAGGACGTTCTGCTGGATAAAAGGCGGCTGCACAAATATGAATGAGCTGCCAGCTACAAGGCCCCTTTTCACCCCAGGGCCAGGCTCAGAGCTACCCCAGGCCCGCACGACAGCCCCATTCAGGAAGCAGCGAGAAAAGTGTCCGTGTGCTTACGTCAAACGTAAAGACATGACTGGAAGGCTTTATTTCATGCGAGTGAGACAGGAGATCCTGAGAGCTGGTTCTTGGAGGCAGCAGACAGTGAGCACACACAGGCCTGGAGGATGTGGGTGGCTGTTGGACCAACTCCTGCATTCCTCCAGGAACTAAAGATGGGAGGAGGGGCGAAACTACCCCTTTGATTATGCAGCAGGCTGAACTTGGCCTTGAGGAGGCCCCATTGTCCAATGACAATAGGAAATACATTCTTTCACCATCTAGGGTCAGGGGAGGGTAGTGACATTCAATGGGAGGTGAGGGGGCCGGTGAGAAAATAAGCCCACTTGTCAATTCCCCCCAGCAGGAGGCAGAGGCCAGGGGTCCCACAGTGCCTTTGCCAGGGGGATGCTTCCAGCCCAGCGTGAGTAGGGGGGCGCCCACATTCTAATGAAACCCCACTCAGCACTGAGGAAACTGAAAGGGCTCCATCAATGTTAATAAGCAGGGTAGCTGTTCCTCCACAAAAGCTTCCCTCTTCCAACAATGAATCTTCTATTGAAAATGTGAAAGAGGGCTCATTCTATCCCCTGTTGCAAAGGGGTGGGGGGAAGTCAGGAGGAGACAGATGCCAGCGCTCCCTCAGAAGCGTGCGACCGCCCGGCCAGCTGAGGGAGGGCTTTCAGGTCAACTCCCACGGCAGTGGGGTGACTTGCCCAAGGTCACAGAGCCAGTCAATGGCAAACCACAAAAATAATGACATAGTAATAATGGCGGGAGCACTTCGCACCGGGCTAAGTGCCTTGTGCAGGTCTTCACATCCTTCTTCCTCATTCAGGCTTCAGCTTCCTGCACCCCCTCAGGGAGGCTCGGG
The DNA here is from genome assembly GCA_039655065.1 of Glossophaga mutica. NCBI lineage: Eukaryota > Metazoa > Chordata > Mammalia > Chiroptera > Phyllostomidae > Glossophaga > Glossophaga mutica. The sequence continues at coordinate 12,610,340 of CM077304.1, read as the reverse complement.
GTGATAAGGCCTCCCCCACCCGCTCCTCTACACCTTTCTCCATTTTATCTTTTTGGGAGCGTTTCACACCGTCTGAAATTATCTTGCGTCTTTGTTTGCTGCATATTCTTTCAGCCTGTGGGCCAAACCCAGCTTGAGGCCTGTTTAGAACTAAGAATGAGTTGTCACATTTTTCAACAGTCGTTTACAAAGAAGAAGGAGATCTATAACGGTAGCTTGTCATGGAATGTAGTGCCCGCTTCATGAACTTGATGGATAAACTGAGCCAGGGCACAGTGAAGCCGTATTGCATAATGGTTATCGACGTGACTTTGATTCCTAGTTAAAACCCTTCCCTAGCTGTGTGGCCTTGGGCAGGTTACATAACCTCTCTGTGCTCCAGTTTCCTCATCTGTCAAGTAAGGAAATAACAGCACCAGCTTCATAGGTGCCTCCCTATGAGGATGACATGTCAGGGGCTTAAATGTGCCTGGCCCAGGGTAGCTGTTCAATAAATGTCAAACATGTTTAACCTGGAGAGAGTGCCCCAAAAACAGGGTCTTCCTTCCTTCCCTTCATCCTCAGAGCAAACCTGAATTCCTCCTGGTTTCTCATGAGGCAGTGAGTGAAGGCCTTGGGAACAGAAAACACTTTTGTTCCCAAAGAACCCACAGGGCTACACCATCTGTCTCCGGGGTCTTTAAATTGTGCCCTCATCTGAAATGTCGGGAAGCTCGGAGCAGCTGGGGCCTACCACGTATGGCACCTGAGTCTGAGACCAGCCGGAAGATGACAAACTTGAACCTAGGACCATCTCCCCTCATCTCCTTCTTGGGGTCACCCATCCAGGTGAACAAGGAAATGCAACCCTCCTTAAAATCAAAAGTCAGACTCAAGCTGTCCACTCCGGCTTTTCTCGGCTTGTTCATCCACATGCTCCGCTGAGCGCCTACCAGGTACCAAGCACAAATGCTCAAACAACGCAAGAGGCAGCCGGTGCGACTCTGCCCCAGCCCTCGAGGTGAGGGAAAGGGAGGGGAACGAGGACAAGACAGAAAAATTACACAATTGCATAATCTCCCTCGTGACCAAAGGCTACCGAAGACATGCACAGAGATGCCAGCATTATGGAAAAAAGATCCTCCCCAGTTTTCCTGCGTCCTCCCCACATCTACAAAGAAAGACCAAGATAAGTAAAGGGCCCAGCAGGAAGAGATAACCAAACGTCTGAAATCATACACCCTCCAAAATAAAAAAATCCAATTTGTTCTAGCACGAGTCAGATTCCACTCCGCCTTCAAAATGACTGGAGCAGGGAAGTCAGGTGTCTGAGCCCAACAGGCAGCACAGCAGCTCCCGTAACTGGGCCCACGTCTAGACGGCACCGTGCGCCTTATAAAACAGTCTGCCTTTCAATAAGGCCACCCCACCGCTTCATGTTTAAACCGTATGCAGCAGCAGGTCCGACCGGGGGCCTGCCAGCGCTGCCCTGCCCTGCGGTGCCTGCCTGTTTAAGAGGCGGACTCAGCCCAGCCGATTCCCAACCCTTGGGAAAGAGTCCCATCCCTTGGGGAATGCACGAGCCCACCTCCTCTTCTGCAGAGGTAGGTGTTCCTTTTTGGGAATAATCACCCCAAACCTGCACCCACTCTGCAGCTTTCCACCATGGCCACTGTGAACGGTTAAGAGCTCGGTGATCTCGGCAGGGCAGGACGGGGAAAGCTTAGGCTCTCCCTGGCTGGCTGACCTCAGGCAAGCCCCCGCCTCACAGGCCTCAGTTTCCTCATCTATAAAGTGGGGTTAGCGAGTCGTACCTCCTGGGGTGGCTGTAAGGAGTGGAAATAACGGAAGTAACGTGCCCGGCACACAGTGAACAGTGGTGACTAGAAAGGAGGCCTATCGGATAAGGGGTCCTGGACCACGTTTGAGGGATGATGAGCGCACAGTGAATCATCTCACAGACCTCTCCCCTCCCCGTTTCCTGTCCCCCACAGCTTCTCCTCCCCATATTAAACTGAAGGAAGAGCAGGTTAAAATTCAGATCCGGCCTGCATGCCCCCACGCTGCCTCCCGGGCCTGCTTTGGGGAAGGGGCCACATTCTGGGCAGATTGGGTGTGCATCTGAGGCTCTAGCCCAGAGCATCACTGCCCTCGTCCCTCCGCAGCCACCGCCTGGGGATGCTCAGTCGCTGCCATGTGTCAGCCTGCGTGAAGTGTTCTAGAACGGTGCCTCTCAAATAGGAGTCACGGGCATCTTGTTAAAATGCAGATTCTGAGTCCAAAGGTCAAAGGAGGGGCCTGGGATTCTGCATGTCTAGCAACCTTTCAGGTGTCACCAAAAACACAGGTTTGAGGACCCACTTTGAGCAGGGAGATCTTAGTGCTCTACCTTTGGCCATGACACATCAATGTTTTTTGTTTGTTTGTTTTGTTACACCATATCAACACTTCTAAATCAGCGACAACATTCTTAATAACGGCAGTGACAAACATTCATTGTGTGTTAACCATGTGCCAGAGGAGGACCTGATCTCATTTAATGCTAACTGTGCCCCCATTTTAGAGAGGAGGAAACTGAGGCACAGAGGACCGAAACATTACCCAAAGTCACACAGCTTGCAAACCATGGAGCTCGGACTGCATTCCAGGGAGGCTGAGCCCAGAGGCTGCTGATTCTTGAGGCTGTGGATAAAGTTGGGAGAGACAGCAAACGTGGCCGGTGAAAGAATCTCTCAAAAGATCCCAAACCGTCTCCCAAGCCCGATGTCATGGGCCCCCTCCATGCAGATGAAGTCTTACAGGGTCACCTGTGAGGTGCTGGGAGGTGGGACTGGGGAGTGAGCAGCAGAGAAGACACACAGCCATAAACACGGCATTAGCGTCACTTAGCGAAAGCAAGTTTGCAGTTACTTGGCAATAGGAGTTGGCAGCTGCCCCGCCATTCACCAGATGTGATCTCACACCCAGCCACGTTCCGTTCCATGGGGGCTGCAGGCCACAGAGTCAGGCAGCCCAGGGACCTTTTCTGACCAAGGGGTCCATTGCAAGAGACCAGTCAAGCTGGAGGCCAGTGTGCAGACCCCTGTTCTCATCTGGTTGACGGCCAGAGTTCAGGCAAGGCCGAGCTCCGCATGGGCCACCCTGGTCCAGAGCTCCCCAGGATCACCAGGTGGCTTCCACTCAGAAAGCCGATACCCAGCCATCACCCAGGCAATATACCACCCAGGAGACCACCTTGCAGCCAAAGCCCCTAATTAATTAAATGACCCCCGGCTCTTTGTGAGCAGTCTGGCCAAGTCAGGAAAACACTCCAGCAAGATGCGGTGATGCAACCGGCCGCACGGGGACCCAAGCCAGCTCCGCCGTGGGGCCCGCAGGCCTCTTCCTCTCCGGCCCGTTGATTCATGTCGTTACATGGGTGTTTTCTCAGGCAGAAGCGGGTTGGAAGCCAAGAGTTGTATCAACAGGCTCTGAGAAGAGGCATCCTGATGCCAGGGAGCAAGGCATGTGTGAAAAAGAGCTGCTTCTTCAAAGAATGGCATCCCCCCCCATTCGCCACCTGCAGCCCGTTAGTCTTGTAAGAGGTTCTAGAAACATAATCCTCGGTAACTCAGTGCTCATCCTCTACTTCCCAAAACACCCCGTCAGAGATGCTGTTTCCTCAGATGAGACTGCTTTTTCTCCTGCCATGAAAAAATGTACTCTATTTCAAGAATTTAAGCGGCAAGTCAGACTTTTATTTGACGGCGCCAGGGCCTGCTTAGGCGGACCTTGGAAAGGCGTGGGACTTTTTTGCTACACGCGTAGTCAGTCCTTGATCTCTGTCACTCCCCCTCCAAGCACTGAGCTAAGATTGTCTTTATTGTACATGGTGATGCCACAAGGGAAGTGGAATTAATGACTAAGAAATCTCAGGCAGATTTACACTCCCTGTACGGTGGCGGGCGCTGGGGTTTGTAAACACGAGATAGTGGCCGTGGCTGACCGAGCCATGGCAAGAAGGCCAAGGGAAAGTTAACACCGGCAGCAATGCCAAAAACAAGCAACAGTTAGATTCTCGGAGAGAGCAATTTGCCGAAGGGTGGTGAGCTCACCCCTTGCATCAGATCCCCTGGTAGGGAGGCGGGGGAACTATCGAAATGCAGATTCCTGGGGCCCACCCAGAATCTATTGAATTTTGAGGGTGGGGGCAAGCTGGTATGATGACAAGCACTTTTTATGAGTGACCCCAGTGACTCCCCTGCACTCTGAAGTTTAAGACATGCCATCTTCTACCAAGGTAAGTGTGGCCACGATGGCCCTTACTATCCTGTACCCTAAATATGATGCAGTTCTGGTCAGCGTTCGGTGATTAGTGAAAGTTGATGAGCTGCCCATCTATATCAAGGGTAATTATAAACCAGCTGCTTCCTGGAGAGAACTGACTGACGCGGTGACCTGAATTAATTTACCGTTGGCAAATGGAAGGCTTCTTCCTCTCCTCCTAGCCCGAGGCAAGCCTGTGGCCGCTGTAAGGGCAGGAAGCTGGCTGCTAATGGATGACTTCATGCTCAGCACACAGACTGGGGCTCCCACGCCTGGTAAAAGCGAATGTGCCCAAAGGAGGAGAGAGAAAGTGAGCCCTGGAGCCTGTGAGGAGCCTTCTACCTGCTTCTCTGCGGCTGTGAGGAGCCTTCTTTCACCAGGACCCTCTGGAAGTGTCTCCAGGCTCTGTCCACTCCAACAAACATCCCCAAGGACACCTGTATGAAAAGCCTTCTAGCAACACAAAAGGTGCTACACAGGTACCTGGAGTTGCAGAAAGACTGAAAATGCAAGACCGTGCTGAGTGGCCAAGCAGCTGTTTATGAACTTCCACGTCACCACAAGCCAAATGCAACACCAGCCGCGAATTCTCAAGCACCACTGCTTTTCTTCCAGGGGATACCTGCCCTGGGGAGGGAGAGGATGGGCCGGACCAGAGGGCCAAGGTTACTCACAAGCTGGACCGCCTCAACTGGTAGCATCCGATCACACTGACTCTGTTTATAACTCGGCTTGGATAAGCTTAGGGTTGTGCAACTTTTATTTATCAGCCTCCAAGCCCAGCAGAGCCCCAGCCAGAACCGCCGAGAAACCCAGTGTCAGCGCTTCGGCCCTATCATCAGTCACAGCCAGGCCCAGGCGCGCCCCGCCGCACAGACAGATCCTCAGGAAAGCGAGTCACAGGCTCAGCATCCTCACCGGCAATGAGGATGACAAGAGCGCCAACCCCTCTAGTTGGCATCAGTAGGAGTCATGTCGGCCTGTGCGTAGGATGGAGGGCAGAGAAGGCCGGGCGTCACTATGGCAGAGGCACGGTTAGCAGCATTATCGTCAGCAGATGTCAGAGCTACAGGCACCTCAGAAGGTTCTATGCCACCTCCCCTCCCCCATTTTACAGATGAGGAAACTGAGTCCCCGGCAGATTCAAGCACAGGTCCCAAGTTAACAGCAGCACTGGAACTGAGGCAAGAGTCCGGAGTCTCACTCCAGCGCTGGATGAGTACTCTGGGCAAGGAGTCCTCCATTCCAAGGCACAGCCAGCAGCAGGACAGACTCTGCCCCAGAAAGGTGCCCACAGGTACACGTGAGACAGCCTCCTGCACGGCCAAGTCCCCAGAAACGCTGCATTGTCAATGCCCCGAGATGAGGACGCGAGGAGTGGCGAGCACGCCTAAGCGTGCCGGCAAATGATGAGCCACTTTGCAGCAGGGTGCCCTCTTCCAGCCCCTTCTAATGCCAGGGGGTGTCCTCACACAGACACGCCAGGGACACCGTTCTCAGTCCAAGTCAGTCCAAACCGTGCCCCAATTTCTGAAGGCTGATTCCACATCACACATGAACAGGCACACTTGGGAGGTTTTTATCCCATTATTTTTTAATTCGCTGAAAGCATTGCCTTTAAAGATTAACTTCTGGCTACTCCCTGGCTTTGGGAGCCATGAACAAGGAACACAAAAGACCTAAGGAACAAAATTCGTTCTGCAAAGGGAAAGGAGATGAGTCCACTGCATTGGGTTGATCCAGGTGAGCAGGACTAAGAAGAACAAGTTTTTAAATTCCCGAATTTTCGAAACACACATCATGTGCAAAAAAAGGGGGCATGGCTTTAAATCGTCTTTTATATTTTAACCACGTGTGATTTTATAGCTAAGTGAAAGAAGAGATTCTTTAGAAGTTATTTTTATCCTGACAGACTCCCTCTTACTCGAAAAACTGATTTATGGCAATTAGAGTGTGCAAAGACGTATCAGACAAGGAAGGAACAATAGCCCCGGCTGCAGCCTGTCCCCCGGGGAGCCTCATTCATCATTCCCTCCCAAGCAGAAGCTTCTTTTCCTTCCAAGGGAAGCGCTCACTGTCCATTATGCAGAGAGTTAACAGGCTGGTTCCTGCTCCATAGCCCCGTTGCAAAATCTATCTGGATGCTTATCAGCCCGCCAATTACGGCCCCACAGACCTGCTGGGGATGCTTGTCACGGCAGCACCTCCGGCTACAAATGCACAGCACCCCTCCTAGCGATGATGGCCCGACCCCCAAGGAGCATGCTCGGTTCCAGGCAGGCATTTCCTGCCGCCGGGATCAGGATCTCTGCCAGGATCCCTATCATCTGCACCGAACGTCTTCAGCTGACCACCTCCTCCACGTCCATCCCCTGTGATGAACCCCAGAAAGCTGGTCCAGGCCCCTTTCATAACCTCGCTCACCATGGCGGGCAGGTTCCACCCGCAGAGACTGTCTTCCTCAGTCCAACGCCGGGGCCCAGCAGGTGCCTGCAGCGTACGTAGTACATGCCAAGAAGCCAGGGCTGAAATGCACCCCAAGTATTAAAAAGGACCCTGAACGTTACGCTACGTGAAGGAAGGCAGACAGAAAAAGGCAAGTTCCGTGTGATTTCACTTGCATGTGGAATAGAAAAGATCCAAACTCGGGGAAGTAGAGAGAAGGTGGGTGGTGGCGAGGGGCCGGGATGGGAGAACGGGGCGATGCCAGCCAAAGGGCACAGGCCTCCAGCCGTAAGGGGAACCCGTTCTGGGGGATCGAACGTGCCGCACGGTGAGCACAGTTAACGATGCTGCACCACACACCTGGAAATTTTAAGGGCGTGGATCTTAAATGTTATCGCCACCCACACGTGCGCACAAATTGTGAAGAGCACCATCACTCGAGGGGATGGAGGAACTGGCTAACCTCACTGTGATCACCATTCTGCCACGTACACGTGCATCAACTCACCACCTCGCACACCTGAAACTGCACACGTTCTATGTCGTTCTACGTCCGTAAAGCTGGGAGGCGAGAAAAGACCCCTAAAAACCGTAAAACCATAGCAGGACCCCTCATCATACCACAGGCCCCTGCCACTGAGTCTCCTTTTACTTACTACTCTCCTAAGCGTTGAATCCAAGCCGTGCTCGTCCCAAAATCACTTAGCCTGAACTTGCTCATCTTTAACATGGCGACAGGCTGGGAGATAACGCCCCGTAGTAGCTAACGGCACTCGTAAGAGTCAGCAGTCACCAAGCCCTGCATATACGCCAGGCACTGGGCACTGTCCCATTCAACGCCTCAACCTCTCACTCATTAAATTCTCGCAGAAGCATTATTGTTTCTGCTTTCTCAATGCGTATAAACTGCATCCAAGGGAGGTTAACTCGTCCTGGGGCATACAACTAGTAAGTAGGAGAGCTGGGTCTCACCAAAAGCACCCGAAGACTCTTAACCTCTGTACCGCACTGAGAAAGGACACCACTCCGGGCCTGGCACACGGTTCATAGCTGATGAACAGGAACTCAATCAGAGTCTCTGGGGATGAAGGCCCCACCCAAGCCACACTGCCTTGTCCCCACCCCAAGTCATTTTTAAAGCTAAAATTTAAGCCACCTCCATCTTCAACCGCACACCCACTGGTGTTCCGAGCTGCTCTCCGTGAGACCAGTCAATGCAGTGGGCAGAATCGGACAGCAGGGCCTGGGAGGCGTGTCTCTAAAATGATGCAATAATGAGTCAATTCTCCAGCAGGCAATTTGAGGAAATCTACTGTGAATAGGGCATTGATCCAGGTGCTGTAAAACATGACCCAGACCTAGCCTTTACGTTGTTTACAATCCATCTGGAAAGAGCAGCGGACACGGGGGGCTCCTGTCTGCCCCGCACCCATTCACCCTTCTACTAGTAGAAACCCCCAACTGTACTCTGGAGACCAGCGCTACCCCATGGACGCAGTGTTAAAGAGACAGTCAGGATAATTCATGCCAACAGATGGACCCGTGACCCTAGAGTTTAGCTAAGGAAATGCTCTTCCCCCAGAACTGAATTTTCGGCGGTCGGAAACAGCTGGGGCATTCATCCCAACAGCGATCTCCGGTAAGACCTTCTGTTACTGGCTCCTCCCACCTAGCTCCTCAGAGCTTCCTTAGTTCTCGTCTTTCTCCTCCCAAGTTTGGTCCTGGGGGATACGCTGACCGAGAGTTCAGTAAGGATCATTTTGATACATCTTGCAGAAAGGTGCAGGACGCCTAGCCATATTTTTTGCCAAAGAATATTCACACCAAAAAAAATATTTACCGGTTGTTACCTACAGTGTTGTATGTGTGCGCCCTTTCCCCGACCCCAACGCACACAGGTTCCTTTGTTGAAGCCCCCCTCTCTGGCATGGCTACATTTGGAAACAGCACCTGTAAGGAGATAATTCAGGTTAGCTGAGGTCATAAGGGTGGGGCCCTGATCCAATAGGGCTGGTGTCCTTACGAGAAGAGGAAGAGACACCGGGAGCACACACACACACACACCACGGAGAGGCCGTGTGAGGACACAGCGAGAAGGCAGCTGTCTACAAGCCACGGAGAGAGGTCTCACCGCAAACCAATCCTGCTGACACGCTGATCTTGGACTTCAGCCTCCAGAAGTGCGAAAAAATTAAATTTCTGTTGTTTACGCCACTCAGTCTGTGCTGTTCTGTTGTGGCTGCCTGAGCAGACGCACACGCTCTAATCATCATCGTCCACGCTACCGCAACACACCAGCATGCCAACTAAGGAAAGGGAGGGTCAGTCACGGTCAGCACCAGGCATGGCGAGCAGAGGATGCAGAACAGGAGCCCCAACCCCTCTGTTCACCGCTGCGTCCCCAACATCTAAGAAAGCGTCTGGCGCCCCAGCAGACATTCAATAAGTATTTGTTCAGTTGAACTGAATCAAACATGATAAATATCAGAAGTCCCAATTTTCATGAGAATGATTCCTTTCTCACCCACCCGTTACCATCAACCCGGCCCAGCTTCTTGCTGAAGTCAGACGGGTGATATCCCTGCCCAGACAGTATCCCGGGGCCCCCTCTGCTCCACGCTGCCTCTGTACCCGTGGGTGAGACCGCAAACCCACAGGAGCAACACCATGCTGTGAATGACCGACCCCTTTGTGTACAACGCCACCCCACTTTACTTCCCTCTCCCCCCCCACCCCATGAGACAGGCAAGACAGGGAAACTGAAACTGAGGGCAAAGAAGTCCCCAAGTCCCCATGGGCCATAAAGTCAACACCCAAGTTTCAGCCGAAGTACTTGGATTCTGTGGCTAATGCTCCTTCCGCGGGACCGCACCTGTTTCCACAGATTTTGTCAAATCTGTGGAAACACAGGTTAAAGAACAAACACCCTGAGTTGCAGCGTTGTGATGCTTCCTTTTTCTGGAACTTCAGCCTTGGGGGAAACCAGCTCAGACATCAGACCGTTCAAATGTCGTGGGCGACCTGGCCAGGGAGCTAATCAGAACAATTTGGGAGTGCGGCGAAACAAGGACACCCCTTCCTGGATCTGGCCTTTATGGCAACACTTCATAAGAACCATTCTCTTACAACAAAACTGTCAAATCCAGCAACCGCAGGCCAGAAACATCCCAGCTGAACCCCGCCAAGCTGCCTTCTGATGTACCGTACGCACAAATACCAGTATTCCCCAGATGTTCTCCATGTAAAACATTTGGTTTGAGATGCAGCCCTTCTCTCCCCAGAACTCTTACATTTGTTTAATGGACTCATACAGTTCAGCTAAAATAGCCTGGAGCAGACATCTGAAGCCAGCCCGGCTCTGATGCAAGCATCCCATCTGCAGAAAAGACAAACAAGTAAACAAGACAACCCGCCCCGAGATTTATGCTCCCTGCATCTTTTAAGCAGGTCATAAACCGTAAGCTATATACGGGGAGCAATGCATTGGGCTTTCAAGTGTGTTTCTGAATCCATCTCCTGGTTCATCGTAGGCTGACGTCCACACAGAGAGTGGGTCTGCCATGCCGAAGCGAAGGCTACATTCTCTCTTTCTTACTCCCTCAGAAAAGGAGTTTAAAAATCTGTCACTTAATAAAAATTTAAAATAAAAATAAAAAATAAAAATCTGTCACTTGAGCAAAAAAAAAAAAGATGACCGAGGTAAAGGCAAGTTCTTCCTGGATTTAATTATCCGAATGTAGCAACAATTCCTTTAATTCCAAAGCCCCTCCACCGACAATGCGGAACACAGGTAAGAGGTGGTGGAAGACCTGGAAGCGGCGCAATACCCTTCCGTAGGGGAGTGGATAAAAAAGCTGCGGTACATTCGCACAATGGAATACTACTTGGCCATAAAAAAGAAGGCACTCTCACCTTTTGAAACAGCGTGGGGGGACCTAGAGTGTATTACGCTGAATGAAATAAGACAGAGAAATACAACACCATATGATTTCACTCGTCTGTGGAATCTAAGAAGGAAATAAACCAAACAGAAACCGATTCCTAGATACAGAGAACAGACACTGACAGCTGTCAGCGGGGAGGGTGTTAGGGGGCTCGGTGGAAAAGGTGACGGGATTAAGCGAAAACCAAAACTCAGACACAGACAACAGTACGGTGATCGCTACCGGGAAACAGGGAGGGGGAGGAGGGAGAGGTAAACGGTGATGGGTAGAGACGTGGCGTGGGGTGGTGAATGCACAAGACAATGCACAGGTGATGTCTTATAGAACCGTCCACCTTAACCGTCCACCTTAACCCTGTACAATCTTATTAACCAACGTCACCCCAATAAATGCAGTAAAAAAGAGGTGGCAATATTGGAAATGCATTGTACCTTGAGTCAAGAGACCCAGTTTGGCCCCATACTACGCAGGCCAGCCCCGCTCCCCCCCAGATGGCTCACACTGTTACATACGACGAAACTTCACGAGAGCCACTGTCGGGGACAGTCCAGCTGTGCAGGCTGTATGAAGAAGGACAATAAACCCTCAGAAACGCCAAGAAATGTCATCAAATCCACGCACCGAGCCCCCCCAGACGGTCACCCATAGTCTTCCCACTCACAACACTCACAAGCGTGGTCCCAGCAACGCTGTGGGAAAGTGGAATGAGAGACCCAGAAAGCCGCTGCAGACAGCCTCACAGACAGAAGGAAGGCAGGACAGCTAACTTCCCCTTTAATCTTGTCTTGTGAGTTTTCAGTACGAGCACGCGTTATTTTTGCGGGAGGGAAAAGAAGGGTTTCGCTGTTGAAAAAGGTCACAAGAAGGACTGAAAGTTGATGAGGGAGAAGACAGACAAACCGCGCAGAGCAGACCCGAGGACTCCAAAACACAGCACTAAGGACCACCGAGGAGGTCCCCAAGGGCATCGGGACAAGGCTCATCCACCTTCCAGGTACTTTGCTTGAAGAGCCCAGCCAGTATGCATCTACTGAGAAAGATTCCCGTAATAAATAAATATAATTTTTTGAAAGATGGGCTCTTCAATGGGTGAGCTTCAGTCACACGGAAAAATCTATCTAGATCTCTCTAACGTAACGTCTTACGTGCACTTAACCAGGCATCGGATGAGCCAGTCCTCTCCACCGCCTTCGCTGAGGCTCATGCCGGGTTGAACCGCACGGGTTCCTGGGCTCCTGTCTGCCTTTCCCGCACTCTCTCCGCCAGCCCCCCAGCGCCATCCCAGCCACGCCAGCTGCTCCCGTGTGGCGGGCTCCGCGGTCCACGGAACATCTCACTCTCCAGCAAGGCCATGCTAGCGACGAAAATCCCCAGACTTCAGACTCCTGTTTCCTCCCGTGACTGATGAGCAAAGACAAAATGCAAGGAGACGACATATAGGAAATGCTCTGGAGTGTGCCCAACAGACAGCACACACTGCAAAGCCGCTTCTTAAATTACTGTCACTGACAAAGGAGCCTTTTGCTGAGATGTGTGTAGTTAAGAACCCTAGAGTGAGGGCCTCAAAATAGGAGGTGGAGAGGACGATGTCAGGGGGCAAAGTGAGACAGGGGTCAGAGAAAGGGAACAGCTGTAGCCTCTTTTAAGAGGCCATTTCAGGTCACCCCACTAAAAGAAGTCCCTCCGAACGTGCTTCAGCAGCCCCTGGGGAATCAGTTTTGCAGGACGGAGTTATTTCCCTGAAATGAACAGACGCACAAAGGTCGCCACAACTGGGGCCTAAAAAGAAAACAAGCCGGCTGCCAATTTACGGGCAGCCTGTGATGCAACACAGCCCACGGCCCCAGCCCAGGTCCGGTGGGGTGGCTTTGGGTGCACCCGTCCTCCCTGAAGAAAGCCCACTGGGGGCGCGAGTGGGGAGGGGGGTCCACCTCCTGTAGGCAAGGTCCCAGCGTGACCAGTCTTGGATGGGGACACCTTCACGAGGACAGACCCTTGGACCTCAGCGATCAGCATACATTAGCCAGCGGCTCTCAACTCCGGTGCATCACAGCAACCTACAGGGCAGTTTAAACATGCCGATGCTTGTGCCCCTCCCCCAGAGAGCTTGTGAAAGGTCCCCCAGGTTACTCTAGTGCTCAGCTGGGGCTGAGAACCAGGGCTGCACGGGGAAGAGCCCCAGCCGGGCCACAGGGCCCTGAGCTTGCAACTCGGGTGCTACGGTGAGTTCAGGAGCGGATCAGTTACTCTTTCTGAGCATCACCTTCTTTAACTGCAAAGTGGGGATAATGGTCACGACACGTCACGGAGCTGCTGTGAAATGAGAGGACGCGTGTAAGCTGCCCCGTCCAGTGCCTTGTGGAAGGCACACACCGAGTGTCCTGTAAACATTTGTTCCTCTCTCCCTTTCACTCGCCTTCTGCCAAGGGACTCCCCCCGAGTGGGCTGGGGGTTCTGGGTGCTCCCAACTCTATGGGCGTCCTGCCCGGCCAAGTAGGTATAAAGAGCGGGGAGGGTAGACGTGTCCTCCCTTATGTGGGACGCCTTACTACACACACACAAAATCCACACACGCTGAACCCCTACTCGGTGAAACCGGCATGTTCAATGGCAAAACCACCTAAAAACAGATGAATCCACTCAGTGGTTACAGCTCCAGAAGAATGCGTTCAATTTTTCAAAGGCCCACTGTGTGTCAGGCACATGCAAAGCAATGCTGAGTCAGACAACTTCATTCATTTGTTCTAAAAGTCTTCACTGGGTGCTTACTGCATGCCAGGCACTGGCCTAGACACTGGAGATACGGAAAAGGTGATGAGTGCAGTTGCGTGGAGACCATTACAGATGGTGACAAGTGCTCCGTATGGAGCTAATACAGCCCAGTGAGGGGCGACGTGCGTCACTGCAATGGTTCAACTCGGCACCGAGGGCAGCGCTGTCCTTCAGAACCTTCTCTGAGGACGGAAATGACCTTCTCTGCACTGTCCAATGGTAGCCACAAGACGCACAGGGTTATTAATTAAGCACTTAAAATGTGGCTAGCACGGCCAAAGGACTGAAGTTTTAATTTTGTTTCATCGTAATTGATTTTTATTTTAACAGCCACACGTATCCATAGAAGGCAGTGCAGGTCTAGAGGCAAAAAGAGAGAAGTAAGCTGGAAATTATAACACACAGCAGTATGTGCTGAGGGCAGATTGGGGGAGGGGAGGGAATAGATCCCCATGTTATCAAATGCCTCTCATTCAATTACCAGATGCCCTAATGTTCTCAGGCGCTGGGAGCTGAGGAAACAAGGTCAGGTACACGGCATTGTACTTGGGCTGGAATTTTTATAGCCCATGATCAGTGGGAAGTGGTATGCAGCCCGACCAAGCCCTGGAGACTGTGGTTCAAGAACACACCACCATCCGAAAAGCTGCCCACAGCTGCCGGAGAGATCTTTTTCTTCCCCGTCATTCCGCCGATGGTCATTTTGTCCTTGGCTGGAACGTCCCTCTGGGCCCGAGACACTGCACAGATTTTATGAGATTTCTTCGCTCCAAGCGTAAGTACAAATACAAGCCTCCTAAATTCCACCGGAAAATTGGGGACTAATCCAAACATTTCATAAAATTAGAACTCATTGTGGGGCTGAAAGGAATTCAGACTGTGCCGCCACCAGAGAAATGCAAAATATTTGTTATAATTTTTCCCTTCATGAGCTGTTTTAAGAAGCAAGTGCTTTTTTCTGCTCGAAGCAAAGGCGGCAGCAGGGGGAGTGGAGGGGGGAGGAAATGGGAGAGTTTTTGTTATTTCTCTGTGGTTTGCAAAAAGCATCACCAGATGAAAAAATCGAGGAACCCTGCCTGATTTCCAAATCCCTCAGCTAGCAGCGATAACACACCTTCCCACTCTCGGCTGCATCTTGCCTTCACCAATTCAGTGTTTTTCCTGGAAAACGGCACTCTTGAGCCTTATTTTTCTTCTTGCACTTCAACCCCAGAATTTTTAGATCTGAGATTCTGTTAGCAAGAGAGACACTGCAGTCACTCCTTCGGGCACGCCCGCTGCCTGGCACCCACGGTCACTTGCCAGGCACCGGGCGGGGTACCAGCAAGCAGAACCGAGGGGCGCCACGCCCTGGTGGAACACGTCCTCCAGCAAAGACGACAAACCTGGAAGCAGTCCGCGTCTGCCGCTCCGAAGCAGTCTGGGGATGAGATGTGAGGACTCACCCAGTGCGGACTCTTGGAAGGGGCTGGAAGGTAAGCTCTAGGAGAGCTGGGGCCTCATCTGCCCCATCGTCATCGTCACTCTCTCCCTGTCGCCCAGAGCAGAATGGTGTCTGACTCATGGCAGGCATTCAAAAAATAGCTGTTGAATGAATCCTAAAACAAAAATCGAAGCTTTCATCTCACAGATACGTTAGTGGAAGCCAAGGAAGGGACGTGTCTTGGCCAAGGTCACACAGCTGAAGCTGTGGCAGCTCCCAAGTCTCCTGACAACATCCCCAGACTCCTAACACTCGGTAGCCATTCAACACGTATTTTTAAAGATTTATCTATCTATTTATTTATTTATTTTTAGAGAGCGGGGAAGGGAGGGAAAAAGAGAGGGAGAGAAACAGCGATGTGAGAGAAAAACATCCCTCAGCGGCTTCTCGAACCCGCCCCAACCAGGGACTGAACCCACAACCCTGGCCTGTGCCCTGACCAAGGATCGAACCAGCAGCCTTTCACCTTGCAGCGTGACACCCCACCCACTGAGCCACACCAACCAGGGCTCAACCAATTTTTATTGCATTCTGATGGTGTGCCAGGCACTTCACTAACAGCAGAAGGACAAAAATGAATAAGACACCCAAAAATTGAGATTACGGGACAAAGCCCCTCAAATTGCTGTTTCACAAGCCTGAAGACAACTTTCTCGGAGCTTTGCATCTGGTGCAATGAATCCAAGTGGGAAGCTGCAGAGGCTTAGAGCGCTCCATGCCCTTTAGCCCAGTGGCTACAACCCTGACCCTGATGTTCGACAGCCCAGCCCTCCAGCCCGGCTCTGTGACCTTCAGGCAAGTCACTTGATCCGAGTCTCTCCTTCCTCGTCTGCGAACTAATGCACTAATAACGGACTCAAAGGAGAGAAGGCATGTAAAGTAGTCAGAACAGTGCCCGGCACGCACTCATCACTCACTCTCGGCTCCCTGCTACTCAGACAGCTACAAAAAGGGTCCTCCTGCTCTGGACCTTCCTACACATCTGAGAAGGTGGATCGGATTAGTGGAGATTTCCACTCCGTTCCTCCCCTTTCCAGGATTTCTGCTACCAGCTGCTTGCACACCCACGCGCTGGGTCCCTCCCTGAGCATTCCATTGGATTCTGCCTGGGAAAAGCTATCCCATTAACCATGAGGAACATAGATGCACAGGGGAGCTCTCCCTGGAGTGAGCGCATCGCTGCCCTGCCTTTTCATCCGAACGCACTCTCGTGCTGCAGGGCTCTGAGCTCAGCAGACCCACGGATGTCAGCCTCCTCCCTCCTGCTGCTGCTGCTGCTACTTAGAGAAGTTCACTTTGGAATCCACCGAGAACCATACAAAGTAATTATGTTGCATCAAGGGCTGCTGAGAGTTTCTCAAAAGTTTGTTGCATCTCTTTAATTGATACTGTGAAAGTCAAGGCTACATATTGGTGTGGTGTGCTCCATGCAAAGGGATGAGTCGTGAGAGATTAAAACACACACATACGTACACAACAGGGAATCAGCCTCTTTAAATGGACCAGCAAGGAGGGGTAAGTGTGCACCACAAAGTCGGGGATCTGGAAACGACAAGAGGTAGGCACGCTTTCTCCAAGCAAGAGGTAACTGAGCTCCTTTGGGACAGAGGTCATAGCTTGTTCTTTGTTGTCCCCCCAAGGCCTCCTACGTGCCTGGCACCAAGGAGGAAATACCTGAGTAAGTATTTCTAAACCACTACCTGAGAGAAAGAGAAAGAACACTGGCCACAAGAAAAAAAAATAACAGATATTTCTGCTCCTCCTTGGGAAGCTGTCTAGGGGCGTAGCCAAGAGCTCAGGCGGATGCGGACTTCACTCCTGCCGCCGCCCCCGGGTTACAAATAGCATGGCCCTCTGTGACAAAGTGGGATGGCAACAGCATCTCTCACAGGCTGCCGAAAGAAAGCCAGTGAGATGATGCAGGCAATAAACTTACGCCCAAACCTGGCCAGTATAAAGCGCTCCCTACAGGTGGGTTTGATTGACTGATTGATCGATCGGTGGATTGATTTCATCTTTAAGCATGTAACAGATGTCAACATATTAGTGAGCTAATCCTTCCTTTTAACTGAGGCTTCCAAACACACCTCCTGCCCATCCTGGGCACAGGACCCCTCCTTAGTCTTTTCCTCATCCTCTGAGTCTTGCCACCACCCCACCTGGCACCAGGATGAAGGACCCAGGCCAGAGGGATGCTGAATGTCCTCGTCACTGCTAAAGCCACTGGGAGAAAAAACGGTGTCTCCCAGAAGACCAATGGCACAACTGAAGGCGAGGCAGCCACGGGGTCCTGGCTTCACTGGGACCAAAAGCAAAGCCCCCCTCATTCTAAGTATCTAAGGGATGAGCAAAGATCCTTCCAGGCCCTCCTCTCGACCCCAGAGAATAGCCGTGAACAGGTACTGAGACCTGGCCACATGTCAGGCACTATCCTCACAGCACCCTCCCCAACCAACAGGAGTGAGAGCAGGGAAGGTGCGACGTCCCCCCCGGCGTGGCCTCACGCTCCACATGGGAGACTTGGAGAACGTGTGTCTCAGCCCCTCGGTGTGCAGGTGAAGAGCGGGGATGTTCAACAATGGGGCACCTACTACGTGTGGTACACTGTGCCCAGGCTGCCAAGGTGCAGACGGCTGGGACCCGGTCCTGCCTTTCCCCAGACAGCGCCTTCCTAGAACACACAGAGAACATTCACTGTGGGCCCCACACTTTTCTGAGAACTGGACATACAGCTTTGTCCTCACAGCCACTCCCATTTCACAGATGAGGAAACTGAGTCAGGCTGACCATCTCACGGTTACACAGGAGGTTTGGGGGGCACTCTCAAGCCCACTCAGCCCGGCTCCAGGCCACCCCATGCACCCTTTTACAATCCAAGACTGGACAGTGCATGGCCCTTCCCTGTCGAAGGCTGGGACCTGAGTGTCCTTGGGCACTTGGGGTGAATCATAGGTAAAATGACCAGAGCCAGAAAAGATTCCTTCTAATCTGCCGCCATCAGCTGTCTTTGTGGCTTTTGAGTCAGCTGGAGGAAATGGGGAGGGAATGGCTCAGACAGAGAGGCAGCCCCCGCCCTTTTTGCTGGGAAAGTGCCCTTGGGCCAAACAGATTCAAGTCGCACGGCACACACCCAGAGCCACCTGCACACTGCCAGCCCCCTCCGCGCAGGGGGCGGAGGGGAACCCACCACAGACCTCTTAGCACCTTCCCGCTGCAAACCTCTTGCTGCTTCTCAATATCTCTAATGAAAGTAAACAAGTGGAATTCTTCTCTCCAGTTTAGAGGGCAAAGGACCGTGGCGTTTCCTCCAGACACACATTACCTCTGCACTCCAGCCAGTTTACAATTCTTTAAGTGCTTGATTTACAACCCTGGGATAAAAGGTTTTGAAAATCTTGCAAATGCATCTTGCATCTAAGGCTTGCCTACTCTGCAGAGCTGACGGCCAGGGTTTCTCAGATGGGGAGCTGGAGGCTCGGGGAAGTAGGACAGCAACTCAAGGACACAGAGCTTTGGGGAGCAGGCTCCAAGGGTGGGGAACAGGTTCCCTCTTCCTCTCCGGGCCCCTGGTGCAGTCAGGAGGCAGCAGGCAATGCAGAGGTCTCCCCGGATGTCCTCATGGTGGTGAGGAGAAGGGAGACCCAGGAAAGGAGGGGGCAGTTCCCATGGCACCTTCACAGAACACCCAGTGTCTCAGGATTGTTGGTGCACTCTTCACGCAGTTGTTCCTTCATTCATTCGTCCTCACTGACCACCTGCTGTAGGCCTGGCACCAGGCTACAGGCCAGGATGCAGTGGTGAGATCGTGCCTCTGTTTCCCTTCTAATGGGTGGCAAGGGGCAGAGTGTATATAGATAAACAATCAAACCTGCACAGTTTACGTGCTCTGAAGGGAACAGACACAGGTCTGAGACAGAAGAACAGGGAAGTGGGAATTCAGACACCCAGGAAGGAGCCTCGAAAAGCATGGAAAATTCAGAGTTTGGCCCCCTGGCAACCCAAGAAAGGGATTTAAGCAGGAAGATCGGTGATCTAAGATAAGAAGGTCACCAGGTACTCGATGCTAGTGCTTCACACCAAAATAATAATGCTGGCTCTATTTCTCAAGAGCCTACTATGCACTAGGCTCCAGGGCCTGGTTTGGAAGCTTCCAAACCCCATTCCTATGGCAAGCCCACCTGGTAGCCGGCAGGCGCATCTTTCTAGATGAGAAGGCAGAAGCCCGGAGGGAACATGCAGCTTGCCCAGGTCACCAAGTTCCCAAGTAGCAGGGAGGACTCTGAACCCAAGCCTGCCTGATTCCACAGCCAGGATGTCTTCTTCCTCCGCACCTCGCTCATATACTCACTCCCTCGCACCGTGCTTGGGTTATTACTCCAGGTCTGTTCATTACACACCCCAGCTAACTGCTCAGAATCTCAATGGCAGGGCTTGTCATAGTCTCCGAAACTTCCCACAGTCCTGGGCCCTTCCGGAAGTGCTCATCAAATGCATCCACTTTATTGCTAAAGTGACAGGAAAAGTATATCGTGTTTTCATTATGAGGAACCTTCAGTTGCAGAGTAGTGACGTGTAGCAGCTGATAAGAACACTGACGAAAGCCATCGCTCGGATGCGGACAAGGGACAGGCATCCAGCCCACCCTGTTCTCACAGAGCCACCAGTCTGGTGGGAGCTGCCTCCAGCCCAGAGAGGAGCCTTTTCACATCCATCCACCTAGAGCAAAAGGCCTTTCTCTAATTTGTACAAATGGGCCTTTTAGGCTAGTAGTGGCCCTGGATGCACTTCCTGCCCGCCTACTATGAGCCAGACACAGGGCTAAAGGCTCAGCCACAGCACAGGAATCCTCTCAACAATCCAGAAAATGAGAACTCACAGGAGCCCCAGATGAGAAAACGGGTCTGCAGGGACTGGTGCCTGGCCCACGGTCACGCAGCTGTCGAGGGGAGGGATGGGGTGGGGGTGGGGTGGGCCAGGCAGCCTGGTTCCAGGGTACTCGCTCTTGACCACGGCACCCGGGGCAAGGCTTTCATCCTCTTCCACAAAATGCATGTGCATGTTCCGTGGACCCACTAGCTGGCATCTCGGGGGCCTGACAGATTCGGGCTTCCGCCCCCACCTCCTCTTCCCCACACCCTCCCTGAGCTACAGTTGTTTTTTATAACAGATCTATTGACGTCTAATTCACGTATCATCGATTCACCCACTTACAATGCGTAAGTCGGGGCTTTTCGTATATTCACAGAGCTGTGCGATCATCATCACGACCAGCTCTCCAACACTTTGATCCCCCCAAAGAAGCCCCACGCCCATCAGCGGCCACTCCCATCTGCTTCCAGACCACCCCAGCCCTGGGCAGCCACTAACCCACTTTCTGTCTCGATGGATTTGCCGCGTTTGGATAGTTCAGAGAAATGGAATCATACATTATGCATGATCTTTTGCGACGGGCTTCTTTCACTTAGCATAATGTTTCCAAGGTTCACCCAGGCTGCAGCGTATTTCAACATTCCATTTTATTCCTGAATATCATTCCAGAAATATTCCACAAATAAAACTATAGAATTGATCGGAAATAACATTCAGAAATAAAATACACATACCGTAGTGTAGCCACCCATCAGCTGATGGATGCTGGAGGTGCTTCTACTCTGGGGGGGGGGGGGTGTGCGGGGGTCGTGCGGGCCTGCGTGCACGCTCTCCTGGCGGACCTAGGAGTAGCATTGCCCGGCGCTGGCTTAAGTGCAATTGAAAGTCGACCAAGGAGCCTCACTGTGAAGTCAACATCTGGCTGCTCCTGGGCCGTTTCCAGAGAACTTTATCACTACAACCAGACGCCATTCACGGGTGGCTCATCTGGCCCAGCCCCTCCTCTTCTGGGGCCTGGGACCTTCTCATTCCTGCGCTGCGCAGTGTCGTCTGGGCCAGTGCGATGATAAATGCATTCTTCTTTAAAGCGGATACTTCACAAATCATAACTTACAGATGCTCCGGGACTTTCATGTGGGAAAGACAAATGAGACTATGCTGTCTGCCTCCAGAGCCACTGAGGACAGGAAGCCACGGCCAGGAGGCTGACAAGCCCTGGGTAGACGTCTGTCTATCTGTCTGTCTGTCTGTCTGTCTCTCTCTCTCATATGAGCACATGAAACAGAAGAAAGGGAATTCGTGCAGGAGAGGGTCTGCCTGGCTTTGCAGACTTTTCTACACAACCCACCATTCACTTCCAGCCATTGTCTCTTCTTCCCAACAAATCAAAAAGCTCCTTGAGGTCAGAGACGATGACCTACAGCCTCTACACTTCCTAAAATATTCCCTGGCTCAGTATTCACTTCAGTTCCATTCTACAGGCCTTTGCTGAGGACCTACTATGTGCTTGGCACCATGCGAGGCATTGCTAGGAGGTTTAAGACAGTGAGTCAGGGCTTACCAACAGAGCAGACAAGACACCTGACTCAACCCTTATCTCCTGCTGCTTCCCAGGAGGAAATGATACCATGACGACCTGGCGTGTGGTGTGGGTGCATGTCTGTCTGTGAGCAAGGAAGTAAACGGGCTGACCTCCCGAGGCCCCCTAGGGCTCCTAGCATCTCAGGATACTTAAGCAACGAAAAACTCAGTGTGCGTCCAGGTGGACAGTTCCCTGACCTGATTCATTAAAGCAGACGTGGCCGGACAAGCAGCTACTACTTTGCCAGAAGCAGACAAATCTCTCTCCCCCAGCACGGTCCGATTCTTATCTTCTCATACCTCAGCTCTTACGAAAACCTCCAGGCTGGCCTTCCTGCTCCAGGCCAGCCCACCAGACTGATGGACTCCGGGCTCCACCGTGAATCAGAGCCCGCAAAAGGAGGGGAGATGGTCAAGGTCTCTGCATTTGGACACTACCTGGGTCCAAACCACAGTTCTGCTGCTGCCTATGCCCTTGGGCAGGCTGTGCCCTTGGGCAGGCTCGTGAACCTCTCTGTGACTCAGTTTCTTCATCTGAAACGTGAGATCATTACATAATTGGTAGGAGGCTTAAACCATTTTCTATGTCCCTGGCATGTTATAATCACTCAGGAACTAGGAGCAGCTGTTGTTGTCAGTATGTATTATTATTACCCCATCCTATTTTATCCATCCGGCCCCCTCACTGGGTCCCAGCACAAGCCCCGCATTACAAGCAGTCCGGCCAGCTCGCCCTAGAATCGGCTCTCTGACAGAACGCCCCAGATTTCAGCCTTCTGAAACTCAAATCAAA
This sequence comes from Glossophaga mutica, assembly GCA_039655065.1. Lineage (NCBI taxonomy): Eukaryota > Metazoa > Chordata > Mammalia > Chiroptera > Phyllostomidae > Glossophaga > Glossophaga mutica. The sequence continues at coordinate 12,588,169 of CM077304.1, read as the reverse complement.
GGTCGTCTTCAACAGCACTTGTCGTCCCTAATCCTGCAGTATGCCGTGACCCCTTCTCTGTATTCCCTGCTGAAGAACAACAAGAAACCCCCCAGGAAAACGACTGCCCCATGGCTGGTCTTCCGGCATCACGAGCAAAGCACCACACCCAAATCCAGAGGTGACCAGCTGGACCACGTAAGGAAGATTCTCTATTTCTCAGCAGCAACAGATTTCAAAACGGGCAGACTTGTTTGATACCATCTAGCTGTGCGATCCTGGGCAAGTTACTTAGCCTCCCTAAAGCGTCACTTCCCCGATCTGTGAAGCAGGTCTGACCAGAGAGAGTGCATACCTCTTAGCATTGCTGAGGATCAGAGAAGATATCTGTAGAGTAGACACATCCCAGACTCTCCAAAATATCAGCTGGTAGCAATAAGAGCACCAGGACTAATACAGGGAGGGGGTGTTCCTGGCCAGGATCAAACTCAAGGAAATGAGCTACATTCCGACCTGAAAATCACCTGGAATAATTGAGTCCCGGACAGAAGAGGAACCCATGGCCTAGCAACTGCTAGTCCTGCCTCTTCCACCAGACGTTAAGTCTTTGTCTGCGTCCCAGCATTTAACATGGTGAGAAGCATATGGCAGATGGCAATAAATCTTTGTTGAACTGAGCAGAACTAGTTCAATATTTGTAAGTACATTTCATCTTTGCTACTAGATTATGAGCTCTTTAGCAGTGAGAATCATGTCTTGCTCTAGGAAAAATTTATTAAATGAATGAGGGAAAAATACCAAATCAAGAATCAGGTTTCTTAGACCCAACTCAGTCACTCACGAGCTGTGCAACCTCAAAAAAGTCATTTAATGCTTCTGTGCCTCACGTTTCCCACCTGCAGGTAGAGAAGCTTGGACCACAGGGTTGTCTCACTCCCTGATACTGAGGTGGCGCCTTGGCTGCCACGTGCCACCTCTGCCACCAAGCACGCGACAGCCACACACGCCTTGGCTCAGCAGGCCAGCCTGCTACTTCACGCCTCTGGTGTGTAGTTTTCCAGGATCAGGCTATGAATAATGGGACCAATGCTTCCAACACCCATTTTGGGTCAAATCAGTAGCTTTGCCAAGCGAAGCTGGAGCTCTGGGACCTGAAGGCACATTCTGCCCACTGGCCCCATCGCTCCCGGGCCAGGCCCCTCCCACAGACCTTGCCTCCTGCTTACACAACCCCGAAGACAAGAGATAACGCGGTGCACAGGGAAAGCTGAATTTGGCCCTTGGCGGTGAGGGGATCACATGACGCCTCTCCCCAAAATGTTGGCTTTGGTTTGGGCATTTTTGTCAATACTTTGTGCCGCCTGAAGGCGCAGAGAAAAAGCATGCCGCGTTATAGCACCGGGGCCCACTCAACAACCCTGCCCCAAAATGTAATAAAGCAAGAGTTATGTGATAAAGTGTAAATTCAAGGCTTTAGAAATATGTTCAGAACCTACAGAAGTCCAGCTGCGCTGGCTTCCTGTGGGTGCACTTCCCTAGCGTTCCCTGATCAACCTGAAGAGGTGATTATTTCTTCTACCTCTCTCTCTGAAGGCTACAAGGCTAACTGTCCAAGGCATCTATGCCTTTCTGATAGTTCTAAAGCTAAATGAAAAGTTCAAGTGAGATGAGAAAGAAGAATCTGCTAAAACAGGGAACTAAAATTGGCTCATTTCCCCCTTTTTGAGGCTTTCTATAGATAATTTCACTCAATGCTCACAACAAGTCCATGACCTTGGTACCATTAGTCGCCCATTTTACAGATGAGGAAGCTGAGGTTTTGACCAGCTACATAGCTTGCCCAAGGTCACAAAACTAGTAAGGAATGGGTCAGGATTCGAATGTAAGCCAAGGCTCTTAGCCCTTCTCAGGGTGCCTCAGAGTCGGTCTTGTCACTCTTTGGAAGAAACCACTTGAAGTCCCTGTCTCATGGACTTGCTCGGGCAGTGGGCACTAAGACCACATTTGGGATTGAAAGGAGAAAGATGCCTGGACCATGCAGAAGGCTGGCCCAGCTGACACCAACTTCCCGATTCCGCAACTCTTTTCAGAACTCCTTTTCGCAGATCATAGAAGAACACGATGCTGCGCGGTGTTTTGTTCGATCCAGAAGGCCCTCCAGACAGGCAATTAAAAGCCACAACGTTCTTGTCTGTAAGCACTTCTCAGACACCGGAGTGCTGACTTCACAGCACCCCCTGCAGCCTGACACCCGGCACCTGACTTCAGCCACTCTCGTCAGCAAAGCAGCTGAGGGCCACTGCACCTCTTGAGAAGTGCTCTAAAACGTGTGGCTACAGGTGAAAATAAAACATCATTGCAGAATTCTCCCCGAAGATCGAAAAGGCAGAATTGAGACAAGGTTTATCAATTCTCCTCAATTGTAACCTTAAAAGCAAGTTGTGGCTGTTGAATGCATCCTTGGAACCAGAGGAAAATTCCCAGTTTAAATGAAAATTTCTTGCTGCTCTGGAGAGATTCTGAGTCACCAAGCACTGTATGGCAAAGAAGAACTTACCAACCTATTTTTTTTCTTAATGTTTGTTTTATTTTCTGTTCAGCCAGGCGCAGGGAATTTTCCACCTGACAATTCCTGTTTCTCACTTAAGTTCTTACACCATCTGTGAGCAGTGTGCTCAGCAGGGGGAGGACTCAAGGCCAAGGAGGCCTTCCCTTCACCCAGCCTCACCCAACGGCTTTCCCATCTATTTAATGCAAGGTCTTCACCAGATGATTCTGCTAATATTGTGAGACTATCTATCCAGGAGGGGAACAGTTTGGGGATTGCCAGTTTCAGGGTCTGGATCTGCCACCAGATTCGAAATCTTTGCATTAATTTTTGAGTAAAACAAGAAATTGAGCTGAAATAAATAGCACAATGGGAAACTGAACTAGGGCTGGACAATAACAGTAGGGCTGATGTCTTGGCGGCTGAAAAATGAGCCTCTTCCGTTCTCAGGGCGCCCCCTAGTGGGTACTCGACTACATCCCGACAGAATGTTCAGAGTTTCTGCTAATAAAGGGAGACACCCACTGTAAGAGAAGGGCAGGCTCCCCTCTCCTGATGCAATCCCTCTCACTCTAACCTACTCTGTGGGTCAGACAGCCAGACGAATGCCTGGCAGGAGGCTGCAGTGAAGCTCCGAAAGGTGTCTGCCATAACACAAGATTCCATTCTTTCTGTTAGCGGCAGCTCCCCAGCATTCAGACTTCGGTGTCCCCTCGCAGATCCCCCCAGACACACCCTTATCGCTCAGTCCCTCCCAAACTCACATCCTCAACCTGCAGCTCCAACCACGTCTGGTTTTCATTATTCCACTTTCCAACTTCCCAGCGCGATTCTTCAACAGCTATTAAGACAACACGAGCAAGGAGCTAAGCTTAGCTTTTGCTTATTCAACATCCAGCCTGGGGAATATCACCTCGGAATAAAAGCATGAATGAAGTGCGCGTTCCTCGGCCTCTTCTTCCACAAACCAGGAAGTGTGTTCCTCAAAGGCATCTTTACAATGACCTCTTCTTTAAGTTTTTCAGCCTCCAAAAATGACACCTGTCCAGAGTGAATTCTCAACTAGTTGCTTGCTGTAGAATTTGTTTATTGGAGATGGCTTAAAATACATAACGTACGATGCCTCCAATTTCCAATTAACCTACAACAGACTTTTTTTTTTAACTATAGGATAAAGTTGTATCAACCCAAACAGGGAAGCTTAGAATGAGGGAGTTACCCAGGTATCCAGATCTTTGAGAATCGGGGGGGGGGGGGGCTGAACTTTCTGATTGGTGCCTCATTTTTTTTTTCATAGAACAGTCCCTGCACGTATGCAAAAGAAAAACACCAACGTCAACCTACCAATTCATTCAACGATTCATTTTGCTTTTTCCTCTCTGGTCATTTGTCAAGTTTACAGGCAACCCTGGGCCACAAAACACCCCCAAAAGTGCACACAAGGAGTCCCAAAATTAGTTCCTTACTTTGGCACTAAATGGATTGAAATACATCTGATATGTTTCCAATCAAAGAACCCTATTAATTTTCTGCCACACACCACACAAAATCTTTCTGCAGCAGTCAGTCGCTTTGAGCCCAGTCCCCCAGCCACAAGCAGTGTGGATTTCAGGGGCCTGTTCTGCAGAAAGGAAAATGACAACAAACCACGTTGTGCCAGCCTAGAGACCCCGAGGCACTCAGGGCGCTCTTTGGGGGCTGTGCAAATGGCACTGGGACCCTGGCAGGGTTTCAGCTGTCACGGAGTGGGGCAGCTGGGCCAGACCTCTAAAGCAATTGAGTAGCCTTGCAGCCAGGATCTGAAATGTAATTGAGTCTGCTCATGCCCTGGGCATTTCAGTACTCGGAGAAGCCAGGCCAAACTGTCACAACCCTCATGCCTGTGGCAGCCTTTACTTTTGCTCCCTAACCTTCTCTCTGAAAAACAGGCAGGAGTCCAACCTTCCTTTGCAGCGACAGCAGCATCACGATGATCGAGAGTACAAGTGGGAGGATGGAGGGGTCGCATTCATCTGCAGGACACGGGACTTGGGGGACCAGCTCCAAGCGGAGTACGTGGGTCCGGTTTAGAGTTAGAGCAATAAGACATTCCAGGGCATGGTCTGAATGCATGCCCGCGAGGGAGACCCCGACGGTCCCAATGTTGCAATGTGTTTGCAAATCATAAACACTACTTTGCTGCTGGGATAAAAACCCCCCAAAATATGCGCAGACAGGATGTAACAAGTGTTTCAGGAGAGAAACACGCCTGAGTCACGGGGTGCTTGAGTCTAGGGGGAGAGTGAAGTCTGTCTGGGGGTTCCGGGGAAGCCCCCTCTCCGACGAGAGAGCCTCAGCGCCCAAGATCTCCCCGCCCCTGGCTCCCTCCGTCCCCAGCTGCGTCTAGTCCGCGCCCCCTGGGGTCTCTCCCCAACTCACCACTCGGCCAGAAAACCTCTCGGTGGCCCTCTTGACTTTGCCGTAGGTGCCTTTGCCCAGGGTCTCCTGCAGCTCGTAGCGGTGCTTCAAGTTGTGCTTGTGGTGATGCCGCTTCACCCCGTGCGGCTTCCTGGGCTCCGGGGCCGCCGCTGCGGGGGCTGCGGTCGCCCCCGCCACCGCCTCCAGGGGTGAGCCCGGCGACCCCGGCACCAAGTCGTGACCATCCCGGGGCGCGGGCGCAGCGGCCCCCTCCATGTCTACACTCGGGGTGAGCGTGATGGAAAGGGCAGGACCCGGCACAGTGCTCTGGGTTTCGGGGGTCCCCACCGAAGGAAGTCGGGGTGCGCTCAGGGCCGCTCCCACAGCATTGGGGAGGCGGCCGGATCCCGCTAGGGCTGCGGCTGGGTCACTGGCGGCGGCGGGGACTGCACATCTGGCGCCCCCGGCGCGCACGGTCCGCGCACCGCCCACCGGCCGCGGCGAGCTGCAGAGCGTCGGGCGAGGTGGCGGCGGTGGCAGGAGAGGCGGTGGTGTTTGCAGGAGGGAGGGGAGAGGGGTGGCTCCGAGCGCAATAGGGGGAGTGTTATGTGGGCGCCGCGCCCCCCGACCCCTCCCCTGGAGGACGGGCAGACGGGCGGGGGCGGGGCGGCGCGCTCGCCTGGTCCCGGGGGAGGGGGAGCGAGGGGCGGGGCGGTTTCCCCCACCTCACGGCTGCCACCCGGGGCCCCGGGCCACCCGGAGCTGAGAGGGGGATGGGTGCGTGTCGCAGCTCGCCCTTTGTGCCGCGCGGCGTAGGCTGCAGGAGCGGCCAGGGGGCTCTATCCTCGCTCGGCTGAGACGGGGATCGAGGGTTCCAAGCCCGGGCACCCCCGCCCCGGGCTCGTCCGCCGCAGCTACCGCTGGCCCTCCACTGCCGCCGACGCTGCCACCGCCGCCTCCTGCCCTGGCCACTCGCCCTCCCTTCTTGCTCGCGCCCGGGCGGCGGCTGCTCGCCGAGCCCGGGGGCCCGGCACCCGAGAGTGCGCCGAGCCGGGGGCCGCCGGGGCCGGCTCGCGATCCGGCTGGGGGCGCCACGGGCTCGGGCGCCCCTTCATTCTTTTAGGTGTCGCCGCGGCCTCCAAGCCGAGCTGGGGAAGAGGCTGGGGGAGGGGAAGCAGGGCTGGTGTAGGGTTACAGGCGGTGAGTCACGGCCCGACTCCCGCCGCATGCGCACCCCTTCGCCCCGCCTGGGCTGGCACCCCAGCCTCGCCAGCCTGGGGGAGGGCTACCCACCTGGGGCAGCTGCGCGCCCCGGAGAACCCCAAGAAGAGGGCTATGACCTGGTCCCCGCGACCTCCCACAGTAAGGAGCAAGGGAGGCTCCGAGGCTGAACCTGGGGCCGGCCGCCAGACTGCCGGTCCTCCGTCACCATCCAGGACTCCGGCCCGCGCAGCCGCCTGGGAGAGGAGGAATGTTGGGGACGTGGAAGAGATGGGGTTGCTAGAGGCGCCAGGACGGATCTGGGCGCCCACCCTGCCCGCCAAGGCTGCCTCCGGAAGTGGGCTAACCAGGGCCCTCGTATGGAGCCGGGCCCGGGGCCTGCTGAGAAGGAGGCGACTTGCAGGCCTCTTGGCCCTCGGGCTTTGGGACTTATCCTTTAACTAAAAGGGCCAGATCCTGGAGATGGTAACAGCGACCGTACCCCCCAGAGCTGAAGGTCAGATGGAGAGGGCCTCGGACCACAGCAAGGCTGCTCGCGCGCGCGCGCGCGCACGCACCCCTTCTTGAAGAGACAAGGAAAAATAAGGAAGAAAGCAAGAGAAAAAGAGGCCTTAGGGAAAAAAATTTTTATAAACGGTGCGGTATTGCAGACAGGAATAGGAAGAGTGAGGTATGAAGAGTGTCTGGTGCGTTCTGTAGACCTCCCGGTGGTGCTTTACTTTTCTCCAGTGAACGCGGCCGGGCCCTCCTCTGCAGCTCTCAGGTTCGTCCCTTCTGCATTCCTGCTGTCTTCACTCCTGCCTACCCCTATCACCTTACCCGGGGCTACTGCAATGGCTTGTCCTCTCCCCATAAGCCCCCTGCCTGCTTCCAGAGCAATGGCTTAACACAGGGCAGTCATCCCATCTTCCATGCCTGCTGGCCACAGTCCTCTCATGTGGCCACGCTTCTCTTCCACTGCAGCTCCACGTAACCCCTTTGCCCCTTCCTGCCTCCCCCAGGAGCACAGTAGTTGTTGCATTATAGAAACACAAAGGCCACGTTTACTCCATTCCTTTTCTGTCCTGCATACTTGCACTGCCTGCCTTCCTCCTGCCTGCAACTCTGGTCTGCTTTAGTGCAGAGTCTGCACAACGTCTGTCCAGAAGTATCCAGCCATGTACTATGAAAAATAGAGACATTTATTGAAGAAGATACAGGAAACATTGCACGTCAGACAATGATACCTCAGCGATGCATGAGCAGGCTTGTTGCTGATGAAGCTGCCAATCACCAGTTGCCCACAGCTGCGGCCTTCTGAATCATCTGAATAGTTAGTTTCTGGGGAGGAATGTTCAAGCTTAATGCAAAATTTGATGCAAATTCATTGTTCCACTCACTCAGTGATTTGGAACGTGACAGCCACACAGTACACATGCCCACTCATTAGCATCTACCACCCTCACTGACTAGTACAGCGAAGGCATCATTGTTCACACATGCACATTCCAGTCCACTCTCCTTGGCTGCCGGTTCATAACCATGTCACCCAAATCGTCCTTATTATATTAATAATGGTTGGACTTTTTCTGGACAGACCTCACAGACCTTGTGCACGTAGAACAAAGAGTCAGAGTGAGTAACATAAGGGTTGAGCCTGGTTCCCCAGTGAATAGGCTGTGTGACCTTGGTCACATGACGTAACCTCTCAGAGCTTCAGTTTCCTCTTCTTAAATTATGGATTACCAATCTGTTTTCCAGGTAAATAGACTCTGTCTGTTGTGGTCATTAAAACTGTTCACCACATAATTTCTGATTCTTTCCCTCACCCAGGATGTGGTAGGAATGTACAACCCCAACCTCTTGAAATGAGATGTGGCCATATGCCTTGTTTGAGGTGATGGAGTGAGAGCGTTGCTTTCAAGTAGAAACTTTTAAGATCTGTTGGGCAAATCCCCATGTCTTTACAATTCTGAAAGTACAGTCTTGGCAATCCTGTCTCGACAACCATGGAAATACAGAGCCTCCCCCAGCCAGTCTGGGTCTCTGTAAAGGTGGCGGAGCAGTCCCAGCTAGCCTGCACTGGAAAAGGAGTGTGAGCGAGGTTTGGAGGGTTGTTTGTTGCAGCAACGTAACCTAGCTTATTCTGGCTGATAATGTTGCTCACGAGGGTGCGGGACTTCATCGGCATTTGTTGAGTGAGTAGCACCAGCCACAGTTTGGTACCATTTTATGACAGTAAACCCTTTAGAGTAGTTGCTGTGATCCCTGTTTTCAATGGAGAAAACCATACCAGAAAGGTTAAGTAACTTGCCTGAGATTGCGCAGGTTGTAAATAGCAGCACCTGGCTTTAAACCCTACCTGTCCAGTCCCGAACTGCCAGCTCTTCCCCTTCCACAGGCACTGTGCTGCCTCTCCTTACATGGGAAGGATGGAAACGCCCAGTACAATGCCTGGCACACAGTCCTGCCCCTGCCCGAGCACTGGGAGTTCCTCTCCAGACCGAATTCCTATAGCATTTATAATTTGAACCACACTTCAGTACAATGTTATCATGCATTGTATTTGAGTGTTTTCCATAGATAAAGCTTTTCCTCCAATCCCAGACTCCTGGATTTAGATAGAGCTTGCATTCTGGAGTCAGACTGCTTGGGTTCAAATCCCTGTTCTACCACTAGTAATTGACGATCCTGGACAATTCTTTTCCCCTTCTATGCCTCAGTTATTTCATCTGCAAAGTGGTGATCGTGATAACATGGATGGTATTAGTGGTGGTGACAATAATATGTCCCATGGGGTAGGTGTGAGCATTAAGGAATGTAATATACACACTCAATAAATCGTAGCTGTTATACTTATTTTGCATCCTCCAGGGCTCCTACTAGAATTCAGGCAATTATGAGCAGTTTAATCACACTGCTTGTGTAGGGGGATTTCTGGCTTCATTCTGGACACGGGACAGTTGTAACATCTGCAGGTAGAAGCACGACATCCGCATGGTCCTACAACATACACTCCATAAGGCTTGTTACACTTCCTCTTTCCAAAGCAATTTGAAAGAGGATGCCCTGGCTGGTGAGGCTCACTGAGTTGAGCATCGGCCTGCGAACCGAAAAGTCACCGGTTAGATTCCTGGTCAGGGCACGTGCCTGGGTTGCTGGCCAGGTCCCCGGTCAGGGGCGTGTGAGTGGCAACCAGTTGATGTTTCTCTCCCACACTGATGTTTCTCTCCCACTCTTTCTCCCTCCCTCCCCTTCTCTCTAAAAATAAATAAATAAAGGTGTTTTAAATTTTTTAAAAAAAAGAAAGAAGGTATGTTTGCTTTCTTGAGAAAGCTTTGCTCAGAAAGCCAGTAATAGTAATACCGGTTATCGTTTATCTACTACCTATTGTCTTCCAGGACCTTTACATTACTTCTAATCATCATAAAACTGCCATCTGGGTGGAATGACCCCCATTTGGCTATTAAGAACACTTAGTCTCAAGTTAAGCTGCTGGTGATCATCAGGCGGCTAGTAACTGCCTGAATCGGAGTTTGAACCCAAGTCCCTGACTCAGACCTCTATCCCGAGCTGCCTGACATCCCAGCTCACGTCAGGGAAGGCCTGTGCTTTGGTTGACACCAGTCTTCCATTTTCCTAAATGAGGTTTTGGAAAGTTACCAAAGATTGTGACACTCCTCACTTAAGTATGTTGTCTGATAGACATTTTGCCTTAAAGAGCAACCTGAGAAGCGCTTATCTGTCACTGTGGCAAAAGATTGTTAGCTGCCCACCAAAACTGCATGCTTCTCCTTCTATAGGGGAGCTGGTGGACAGCTGCTTAGCTGGTGCTATATCTCCCAGCCTCCCTTGCATCCAGGCATGGCCATGTGGCTAGTTCTCTCTAATGGAACATGAGCGAAAGTGATGGACCCAGGTTAGGATGTTTAAAAACTGGTCTGCCTTCCCCATGTTGCCTCCCTGGAAGCAGAGGGTTCCAAGGCCCCAAAGGATGGTAGACTCACTAGACAGAAGCAGCCTGGGTCCCTGCATCACCTTGAGGAATGAAGCCACCCTCGGATCAGGACATTGGACTGGGGCCAGAGTGAAAAACAAACTTGCACTGTGTTAAGCCCCAGAAATTAGAAGCTGTTTTTGTTACAGCATCGAGTACCGCCCTCACTAATACATACAGCTTATGCTAAGTCGTATTTACACATAAAAAGCAAAACTGAAGATTACAACAACCATCTGAATCGTCGAAACCAAAAATGCCACTTCTATATTCACTGTCTACTTGCTTATTTAAGGAGAAAGCAGATTGTTTGGAGCCAGAGTTTTTTCGTTAATTTTTTTCCTTAGGTTCATGGATCAGAGACCAAAGAAGAGTATTCGATAGCCACAAAGCAGTAAGAAACACGTTTCCTCATCCAACGGTATCTCTCACTCACCACACGCCCCCTCTCTGGGGCTGAGGATGTGCTGGGACAGGACAGGCACGGTCTCATCCTCACGAAGCCCCCGCCCGTGGGTGACAAACGGCGACAAACACACCGCACAGCATTCAACTCGCCTCTGGCCACCCGACTTCTGGGGAGCGCCCAGGCTATTTGGATGTGACATAGATAGCTAAAATAAAAACTTAAACTTACGAATCCAACGAGAAAGCCACGTGCCTTCGCATGCTAAGTGGCTAGAGAAAGAGCAAGGACAATGGTTGGGAGCAGAGATTCCAGAGACAACACCACTGGGTGCCAACCCTGGCTCTACGACTGTTAAGCTGCGGGCATTCTTGGGCATCTTCCTCTTTGTTTCTCAGTTTCCTCATCTTTGAAATGGGGACATTAATAATACCTAGCTCAAAGGGTTTCTGCTGAGCACCCACTGAGTTAATGCAACAAAAGTACTAAAAACAGCATGAGATGGACACTGGATCCTAACAAATGTCGCCGTTGATGTTATTTGCCACCCCCCCCCCATGGTATTCTATTCTGTGCTTAAAAGGATACAAGGCAAGACCTTTTCATGGGGATTGATAGATGACATCAGGAAAGAGAATTATTAACAGAACCAGGGGATGTTACAAGGCTTCCACTGAAGTAACCCAGACTGAGACCTTCCTCTCCATTTTTCTCACCCATCTGGTGACTAACAGGGCAGAAGCCTCCTGTCTGGGGAGAGCTTCAGTTTGCGCATCCACCCCAGTATGGGGTCCAGGACAGGTCTTCGAGGCCCCGCTGTACCCGGAGGTGCTACCTGGGGCAGGTGCCTTTGCCTCTCTGGGGGATGATGTCATCAGGCAAGACGACTTATGGTGACCCTGCAGTGCTGACAGTGTTGGCCCTTTTGCAGATTTCGGTTTTGCATTCCTCACACGTGCCTTATCTTTCCTCTTCTTTGTGCGGGTGTGCTGAGGACGGCGAAAGAGGACAATCGGCCACAGTTCCGTTTGCTTTGTGTTCTCTGTCTTAACTTTATACTGAAAAACAAGATAGCTTCTTCCTGGGGTGGGGTGGGGGAGGGGAGCAGCGGGGGATTCGTTGGAAGGTTCTGCTGCGGAGAAAAGAAACCTAAGTGTGGCGAATTCCCGCTCAACAGAGAAAGCACTCCGGAAGCAGCAAACACCACCAGGGCACCCTGGACAGAGCAGCCCCCAGAAAGTCCAGAAAGTCAATATGTCACACGCCGGAGCGCGTGCTAGCGTCGGGTGGGGGGAGACACCTCTGATTGGCTACAATGGAGGAGTCTTTCGGTTCCATTGAGGTCAGATGAGGGGTTCTGGGCAGGGCGGGTGGAGGCGTAAAGAGCTCTCCTCTACATTTTGCTGCGTGAATGGGCGCATTCAACCGTATTAGCCCAGCGCTTACCATGGGCTCATCATGAATCTATCAATAGAGACTGGGGAGACAGAAGGGAACGAAAAGGGCATCCCTGCCTTCATTAGGTGTACAGGTAGACAAGTTACCATGGGCAAATAAATGTATTAAAGGTCAGGTCACGGTGAGGGCTGGCAGGAAGAAAACATCAGGGTTAGGGAGGTGGGTAGGGCATGATGATGGTATCGAGGAGAAGGCTTTCTGATGATAAGGTGGCATTTGAGCAGAGGCCCCCAGGGAAGCCAGGGAGTGTACAATCTGGACGTCTGGGGGACAATAGGAGACCCGGGGAAGAGCCTCCCAGGCATAGGGCATAGTAAGTGCAAAGGCCCTGAGGCAGGAATATTCTTGGCAGATTCCCGAAACTGTAAGGAGGTCATTGTGAGTGGAGCGAAATAGAAGAGCAGTAGGAGTGGAAGCCAGAGAGTTAGCTAAAGACCAAATCCTGGAGAGCTCTGTGTGACGATGTAAGAACTGTGGGTTTTGTTTTGAGTCAGGCAGGAGCCATTGGCCAATTCTGATTAGAGCAGTGACGTAATCAGACTTGAGTTGGAAGAGTCTCCTTCTAGCCACTGTGTTGAAAATAGACTTGGGAAGAAGGATGCGATTTGGGGGGAGTAGGAAGGGGCTGTGACACATGCCACGGAGAGGCGCCTACAGGAACTGGAAAGCAGGGACTACCTGCCACACTGTGGTCAGTCTCCTCAGTGCGGTCCTTCTCCGTGCAGTCACCAGAGTTTGTTCCTAAAACACACATCTGTTTGCTCCTAAAACACACATCTGACCCCGTGTCTCCCTCCTCCAAGATTCTGCTGACCTCCAGTGACCTTCAGGACAAAGTCCAAACTCCTTAGCCTGACACAGCTTGAAGAGATAATGGGCGCATTGACATTAGCATCAGAAAGACCTGGCTCAGAATCCTGCCCTGAGCGGTCTCCAGCTGTGTCACTTTGCCCAAGTCACTGGACCTCTCGGACATGGGTTTGCTCTCTTTCCTACTTGTCCTGACCCACATGTCAGCTCTGTGAGGGCAGGGTCTTTGTCTTGCTCCGTGCTGTATACTCAGCACCCAGAACAGTGCCTAGCACATAGTAGGCACTCAGCAAGTATGTGCGGAGCCAGTGAATGAGCTGATGTAGGAGAAAGCAACGGGCACAGTGGCTGGCACACAGTGGTGACTTTCTCTTGCTGAGTAACGTCGGTTCCCCCTTCCCTGCATGGTCAGACCCTAACGGGGATACACGCCTGGTGCGTACCCACACCACCTCCTCCCACCACGCACCCTGCGTTCCAGGGCACTTCTCACTGCTTCATGCCTCCCGCCTTTGCACACGCTGCACCCAATGCCTAGGATGCCCGTAACCTGTCCTGCGGGTGACAAATTCCTACTCATTGTGGAGCCCTAGCTTAAGACGTCATCTCTCCTTTGATCTCAGAACTGCAGGCTCAGTTCTCTGTCCCTGTGGTATTACAGTTATTTGACCATGTGCCCAGCTCTGCCCGGTTGCCTGAGAGCTCCAGAACGGTCAGCTCTAAAACAGCACTGTCCACTAAAATACAATGGGAGCTACGTATATCACTTTAACATTCCTAGCAACCACATTAAGAACAAGTAAAAAACTAAATCAATTTTAATAGTGTATTTTATTTAACCTAGTATGTCCAAAATATTATCATTTCAATATGCAATCAATATAAAAATCTATTGAGGGCATATTTTACATTCTTCTGTCTTCAAACACTGTTGTGTATTTTACCATTAAAATAAATGGCAATTCATCCTGGCCCAGGTGGCTCAGTTGGTTGGCACATCATCCCATACATCAAATATTGAGGGTTCGATTCCCTGTCAGGGCACATACCCAGGTTGTGGGTTCAATCCCCCAGCAGGGAGTACACAGGAGGCAACCAATTGATGTTTCTCTCTCTCTCTCTCTCACGCACACACACACATACACACATACAAATCAATAAACATATTCTTGGATAAGGATAATAATAATAACAAATCTCAATTCACAGTTAAGTTTTTAATGGTTAAACTGAAATTTAACCCTATTAAAACAATAAAGTTGTAGTTAACAGAAAAATATTTTGCACTGCTCCACGGTTTCTTAATTTAAAATTTCGTTAATTGCATAAAATTAAAATTTTAGTTCCCCCATCCCATTTCGAGTGCTCAGTAGCCACAAGTGTAGAGGCTACTGTGCCCAACAGGACAGGTCTAGACCTTATTCTTCTTTCTAAGGAAAGGATAGATCTGGTTTGTGACGGGGGCCGTGTAAACATTAAATGGATGGATGGATGATGGATGGACGGATACATTTTACTACCTTCACGTCCTCCCTCGTTTACTTTCTTATTTCTTCCTCTGACTATGCGTAGTCCAGGAAAGGGAGAATCAACTTAAGGGAAAGGTGAGTCCTTAGAAATCTTCCTTGTCCTCCCAATTTTTCAATTTGCCTCACTGGGCAAAGTTCAAATGCATCGAAGCTCTACCCTCTGACCTACACAGCTCAGCAAGCCAGCACCCTCAGCTCCTGGCTCAGGCGTCACCTCATCTGTGGGGTCTTTCCTGGCCATCCCGTTCTAAGCTGCAGCCCACCCTCCCCTCCCTCCCCCCACCACTGGTGTTCCTCACCCCCTTTCCCTGCTCTGTTCTTCACCATTGCATTTATCAGCATGTAATATATTATACTTCTTTGTCGTATTTGCCTGGACAAAGCAGGTGTTTTTATCTATATTATTCACTCATGGATCCTCAGTATCTGGTATATAATAGGTTCTCAAATAATTGTTTATGAATGAATAAACAGATGAACGAGTGGTTTGAGTTCCAGCTCTTTTATCTGCTAGCTCTAAAACCCTAGTGACTAATTAAAGATTAAACCTCAGTTTCCTCATCTGTAAAAGGGGTATCATGCTTCACCTTACAGAATTGTGTGATATGACCCTACAGGGCTAATGCTTACCTTATAAGGCTAACTAAGATAATGTCTACAAAGTATTTAGCATAGTAGCTACATAGACACATGGTAAGCACTGATAAAATGGTAGCTGCTATTATTACTGTTTAAATAATAATATTATTAGATTTAATCTATCAAGTCTATGACATACAAACACTACCAGATCAATAACCATGTAAAGCAAATACAAGTTCCCAAGTAATTCTATCCCAATCCAAAAAAAAAAAAAAAAACTAGGTCAAGGAAAAATAGGCTTGAGATCTAGATTTCCAACATAAGTGCCTATATTTACCTGTCCTCCTTTTATTTGTGTTTCCAGCCATGGGATACAGGTCCCTCCTCCCACCCTACAAAGACCCGGGCCGCTTCAGTGTCAGGCCCTGTACCTGTTGTGTTTACTGTCACCAGGGACTTAGGCTCTAAAAGCAGGCACAAGAGGGTGAGCATTCCGGGCGCGTCACCAGCCTGCCCTTGACGGCAGAAGCTCTTGGCTCTCCTGCTCTGGAACAGTCAGTCACATGGGCCTCGAATGGCCCGGGCTCTGGCAGCTGGGCACCAGTGGGGCCGGGCCGCCCGGCGGCCAGCTGGTGAGGGATGGTGAGCTGCCTTCCTGGCAGATGAGGCCCGTGCCCCAAATTCCTCTCGAGGGCCTGCTTCTCCTGCTCCCTCTCCAGCCTCATCCTCTGACACCCTTCATTTCACAGGCATGTTTTCAGTCTGCCCTTCACTTTATGATCTCTGCATCCACCTGTTCATCCATTCATCCAACCAACGTGACTCGAGCATCGATGAGATGCAGGTACTGCGCAAGGACCGGGGACGGATAAAGAGAGTGATACAGTGTAAGACCGTCCTCTGCCCTGGGGAAGTTTCCAATACCTTCCCTCGGTGTCACGGTGTCACGCTTCACAGTTTACAAAACACTTTCACAGGCGTGGGTGGGCTCTTCTAATTCCCATAATGGCATCTTACTTGGGATTAGCTCTGCTCAGGCTCCCCACTCTTCACTTGAGGTGCTCAGAGACCGGGTGCCTTTCCTGAAGTTTCACAGTTCCCAAACCGGGAGCGAGAACTCCAACACGGGCTTTTTTTCGGCTGCATCACGGCTTTTACGCAGGCAACATCCCATCTCACAAACAGCAGTTCTTTGAAAGTCACAGAAAGTCAGCTCTTTGAAGGATAGCGGTCGCTTGACTGTATACCTAATGGCTCCAAAAAGAAATTGCATGTTCTACATGGAGAGGACAGAGACTGACTGTCTCCCCAGCAGGACAGGACGTTCCAGGAATTTGGGTGAATGGGGCACCCCGCCAGATCTGTCTTTGCCAGGTCCCTCCAGTACAAGCACTTCACTCGGGATTCCCGAAACCTCTGAACTCAGAGCCCCGACTGTCCCAACGAGCGGGATGCGGACAGATGCTGGAAACACACGCACAGGCATGAACCACGCCTCTTCCCCCAAACACCATTTCTGGTGTCCCTGCCGTTAAACCTGAAGTCCTCCTGGAGACAAGTCCAGGTGGCTTTATGAGAACAAACCTATTCCCACAGCGCCACCAAGTGGCTGAGCCTCTGCCCACTAAAAAACTCCATGAAACAGCCTGGGAAGAAGTGTAGTTCCCTTCAGGGAGAGCCAAGGCACAAAATACCAAGAAAAAGAACTTGGCAGAGTGGAGATGGGGTGGAGAAATTCAGGGAAGATTTAGGACGTGTGGACAGGCAGAAGGCAAGCACCCAAAGCTGTTTATCAAGAAGCGATTTGGCAGAAATTCATTGACTATTAGGCCTGCAAGTGGCCAACCCTTCCCTTTCAAACAAATTTTTATTTCAATTACATTTTGCATTTGGTATTATTTTGTTTTAGTTTCAGGGGTACAGCACCACGGTTAGACATATTTGGAGTACCCACCCACCACCATGGATAGCTGTTACAGTATCACTGACTACATTCCCCGTGCTGTACTTTTTACATCCCCGTGACCATTCTGTAACTACCAGTCTGTGCTTCTCAATCCCTTCACCTTTATCACCCCGTCCCCCGACCCAACCCGAACCCCTTCCCAACCCTTCTCTTTCGATAGATAAGAAAACTGATATTAGGGTCCCAATCTCCCAACCCCTCACCTTGCACACTTCCCCTGCCCCATTACGCAGTCTCTCTGGGCCTCGGTTTCCCCATCTATAAAATGGAAATAATGATACCTTTCATCAGAGGGACAGTGTCATATTTTTTTAAAGGGTACGGATGCGAAAGCCACTTGGAGACCCACAACACAGCTGCTGCAGCCTCCCAGCCTCGTTTTCCTCATGGAATGCGTGGCGATTTCAGCCTCCAGATCAGAAGAGGACTGCGGGCCAAAATGAAGAGCCAGAGGAAGGGCAGGACAAAGAACCCCAGCCTGGCTTCAGCCTGGCCTTGCGCTCTTTCCAGAATAGCAGCCGCCTCAGTGTTCTTTCGAAAGGGCAGCTGATTGGATTCTGGGCGCCTTCATTACGCCAGAAGGACGCGTAGAGAAATTAACGTGTCCCTGGGGTGTTCCCACACAGCAGTCTCCTTCCTGCCTTGCACTCTGCTTCTCACCTCTGGCCTTCTCGGGTGGCCATCAAATCGGGCAGGCGACAGGTGATGAGTGGGCTCTGGCCTGAGGGACTAGATCCCCATGCTGACAAAGAATGGACAGGGACAGTGGCCCAGGCAGTTGGTGAAGAGAGGCCAGGATCTGCAGCTGAGACAGGGGACAGTGATTAGCCCGCTCTGCCTACGTCCGGCCACAGCACGACACAGCAATTATCCACGGAGTCTGGGTGCCCCGTACTTTTACGTAAAATGTCCCAGCAGCTCTCTCCGTGCTGCTCAGGTCATGGGCCTACCTGCTGTTTCAGACCTACACTTGACTGCGCCGTTCCTGAGCATTGGGCTGCATCTGCCTAGAACAAGCCAGCCAACGCTGAAAGAAAAACAGCACAGAGGGAGTCCAATATAGGCGAGGCCATGGGCATTGAGAACGGAAGCTCTGAAGCCTGTTCTGGGCCAAATCCTACTCCTTCCATTGCTAGCTGTGTGATGTCGGGCAAATTTGCTGAATTTCTCTTAGGCCTCGGTTCCTGCATCTACGACATGGGAATAATACCTAACAAATACAGTTTGGTGAGGATTCTGTTAAAATAACCTGTGTCTGGCACATGTAAGAGCTCAATTTGAAGAGGATATTGTTATTTTTTACTGTTGGGGCAGCAATTCCTCCTCAGGCATGGTGGTAGCCCTTCGTCCCTCGGATCAGAGCCGCTAAGAAACACTTGCTACAGGTGACTGGATGAGTGGATGAAGGAACTGACAAGTGTCAGAGCAGCAAGCTGCATTCTGTCCGATGACGTCTAGCAGAGCCGTGCTATTGCATTATTGTGTCCAGATGAGCAACGTGCGTCCCACAGTCCTTCTTCTCCTCCCATCCACCTCGCCCCTCCCTGAATTTGGGCTGGCATTACGACTTGTGTGGCCCGTAAGAGGCAATGGAAATGATGTCTGGCCAGTTCCAAGCCTGGACCTCAAGGGGCCTTTTTCACTGCTTCTCTCTCTCTCGAAGCCTTGGGCCACTGCCACTGGAAAAGGCCAAGACTCGGCAAGTCTGTTGGAGGGTGGGAGGCCGCATGGACCAGCAGGGGGCCAACCCAGCTGCAGCTGTCCTAGACCTGCCAGCCCCCAAGCCATCCAGCAGCTGACCACAGATGCATGAACCCAGCAGTCCTAAGTCCCACCTGGCCCAGAGAAATAACCAGTCACACAGAGTCTCAAGAGCTAAATAAATAGCTGTGGTTTTAAACCACCAACGTTTAGAGTCATTTGTTACACAGCAAAAGCTAACTAATACAACTGGCAAGCCTGGTATGCTTAGGATGGTAGTGAGAGTAGCAGTGACCATGCACAGGGCATCTGAAGGCTGAAGTTAGGCAACAAGAAGCCCACCTGCTGCCCTGGTCAGTTGGGTCAAAGAGCACAGTTCTGTCTCCTCGTTTTTGCTCTCCCTCCAAAGACAAGGCACACGGTCTGCAAGAAGAGAAAGAGCCCCCGTGGCTCCAAATGGGCTGTGAAAACAAGCCAAACAGGCAAACAGGTCTTCCATTCCAGTCCCCAAAGGTTTTAACATACCAGCTCTCAAACCCTGACATAAATCTTGCTCTACCAAGAAGTGACTATTGTGTATCCCAGAATTAGAACATTTCAAAGGAATGTTCAATGAATAAAATGAAGTGCCAGGAAAGCCTCTTATGTAACTCAAAGGAAATGAAATCAGTCCTTTTGGAAGTGACTTGGATCTTGGAGAGGACACTTGTCTGCTTCTCTGGTTAGCAAATAGGGACTCAGCATTTCTAGAAAGGGATGAGAACCTTGCCGATCTCTTGCGAAGTCCTGGCTCCAAAGTTGCTGAGTTTCACCTAATGGGTGTTATCCCCATAAATGGAGATAGCCATGATCCCCCCTAGGAGAGAGGAGCTGTCTTTTCTATTTGCTTCTCCATTGCTCCCCTGTGTTGATATAATCCAAGTCAATAGCCTCAAGATGCATTTCTAGGAGTGTAAGGGAGAGGACAGAGGAAAGCTTTTCCTGAGAATAGCCTTTGTCATTTAGTCATTAAAAAAAAAAAAAAACACCTAATAAGCAGGCACTGTGCTCGGCCCTGGAAATAAAATGGTGAAAAGACACAGGACCTGCCTTCCAGCAGAAGGAAACAGAAAAGGAAGACAAAAAGGAGGAGATCTTATAACCAGCCTGAGGTTTTCTTTCTCCAGTTAGTGTTTTTTTTGGTTCGTTTTGTGTGAAGCTTTCCTGTCTTGAGAGCCGGGCACAGCGCGGGGCTCGAGAGGAAAAGAGTGTTAGGAAAATAAACAGAACCTCCTTTCAGGAAGATAGTAGTAATCGTGGTTAATAATACTATTGTTTTTATAACTCCCTTGGTTTCATTTTGTTTTGTTACTTGTTTGTGATAAAATACGCATGATATAAAATTTACCATTTTAATCACCTCAGGTGCTCCGTTCTGTAGCAGTAAGCACATTCACACTGTTCTGCGGCCAGTCTCCAGAAGTCGTTCATCTCCCCCAGCGGAAGCTCTGTCCCCACTGAACACTCACTCCCGATGGCCCCCTGCAAAGCCCCCGGCCAACCTCCATTCTACCCTTGTGATTTTAACGGGCTGATTTCACTTACGCAATGTCTTCGAGGATCATCCCTGTTACAGCTTTTGTCGGAATATCTTCCTCTGTGAGTCTTAATGCCCCACCATGTGTATACGCCGCATTGTGCTTACCCATCGTCCATCAGTGGACACTTGGTTGCTTCCACCTTTAGGCTGCTGTGAATAATGTTACAACGAGCATGAGTGTGCAAGTATCTCTTCGTGTTCCTGCTCTCACTTCTTTTGGATATGTACCCAGAAACGGAATTGCTGGATCATAGGCTAACATGCTAGTGCTATGTTTAATTTTTTGAGGGACCGCCATACTGCTTCCCACTGTGGCTGCACGAGTTTATGTTCCCACCAGCAGTGCACAAGGGATCCGCTTTCTCCACATTGTCGCCAACTCTCATTATTCTCTGGTTTTTCAATAGTAGCCATCCTGACGGGCATGAGGTGGTATTGTGGTTTTGATTTGCATTTTCCTAATGATTAGCGATGTTGAGCGTCTTCTCATGTGTTTATTAGCCATTTATATGTCTTCTTTGGAGAAATGTCCCTCGGTTTTGTTTCTTGTAACCACACGTTGCTTTCAGGTTTTGTGCCAGGCGCTCTAACAAGCTCCACAGGTACATTATTGTATTGCGTTTAATCTCCCTGAACTGAGAGGTTATTATTCCCATGTTACAGGTGTGGAAACTGAGGTCAGCCTGGCTGACTCCACTGGCCTCGCTGCATTTGAGGGACAATGGAAAGTGTGCCTGTGAGGTGAGGAGGGTGCGGGGAGCAGGGGGCAGAGGCTGGTCTTTGGGTCTCACGAGTCCTCTTTGTGCCTTTTGCAACGCTTTGCTTCTCCTCTTTCTTCCTTCCCTTCTCTTTTCTCTCCGGGTCAGAGCCACTAAATGTCCCCTCCCTTCCTGCCAAAATCTTATACGTTCCTCCGTGAGAATGGCTCCCTCCCCAGGAGGATTTTCTTTTTCAAAGGCTTGAACTAGGAGAGAAGGGCCCAGGCAGATCATTGGGAGGGTCACTCCTGGGACCCTGACTGGGGAAGCTAAATCTACCCTGGGGTTCGCCATCAGAGAGGGAGGAGCAAGCTGGCTCCAGCCGCATCCTCGTGACCTGGTGACCAGAAAGTGTTACCCAACTATTCACTAGTTCCTATTGCAATGAATTGGTGGCATGGCTATAAAGTTCCTGAGCACCTACTATGTGCCAGGCACTGTTCTAAACACTTATACACATTGGCATTCATTCATCTAATCCTTGCAACCACCACTGGTCCCATGGAGAGATGAGGAGACGGATCCCCTGAGAGGTTCGGTAACTCCCACCACTGGTGAGTGGTCCAGCCAGCGCTCCACCTCAAGTGTCTGGACCCAGAGCCCGCACCTTCCTACTGCCCCCAATTTTCTCCTAGAAGAATTTAGAGACAGGGACACATGGTAGATACATAGACAGACAGACAGACAGACAGAGAGATAAAGAGATAGGCAAACAGATAAGGGGAGGCAGGGGGAGGGGCTTTTGCTCCATCCTGCCTGATTTTACTTACTTGTGAAATAACTCCGCCATCAAAATCAGCCTCTCTCGGGCTCCTCACTCACTGCTCTCCAGGGAAAGAAGCTTCTGTTGTCTATTTGTTTGCCCTACCTTCCCCCCCAGTACCAATCCATTCTGTTCTCTCTCTGGTCGGGGAAAGCTGTCCCCTGTGGGCCACACCAGGGCTCCCTTGACCTCTGGCTTTCAACTGGGCACAGCCAATGGGAGGCGGCAGCGAGGGTCAGAAGGTGAGAAGTGTCCTGCTGCCAGCAGTTTCTGATCCATCCTCCTGGCCGAGGACCCTGCCCTGTAGCCCTCGCCATGGCTACAGCTCCTCCAAACTGAAAAGCTCCGCTTCCCTGGCAGCCTTAGGGGAGGCGAGTCCTTCCAGTGGCTAGCTAGCCTTAGAGGGCCACGCCAGCGCATGTTCGTTCCTCAGCTCTGCCCGCACCTCTGTAATGCTCCCTTCTCTTCATTCGGATCTTCCTGACCGGCTCTTCAGACTCTCGGGAGGTGCAGACATCAGACCATCAGACGGGAACAGGGCTGTTTTATAGGAACCTATGAACACACACGCACTCGCACACACACCTGCACGTGTGCATACACATGCACACATACATGTGTGCACACACATACACATAGGTGTGCGTGCCTGTGCATATATGCACGTGCATGTGCACACATGCGATTGTAGGCACATGCACACACGCAAATACACATAGATGTGTATACACTTGTGCGTGTCTGCACGTGCATGTGCACATGCACACATGAAATTTAGGCCCATGCATATGCACATAGATGTGTGTGTGCGCTTGTGCACATGCATGTGCACACATGCACACATACAATTGTAGACACATGCACGCACATGCAGATACTGGGGAACGCAAGCCAAAATGCCCACAGTGATTTTCTCTGCATAATAGGATTATAGGTGATTGGTTTTTTCTTTATGCATTTCCATAATTTCTACGGCTTTATTTTTGTTATGCTCTTTTTTCCCCCAAAGAAATGCTGATCTGTGGGGTAAGAAGGCAGAGCCAATGAGGATGTGCGGAGTGGCTACATTCACAGATCAGAAGGTTCTTCTCCTTTCTCTGGAGACCACGGTAGGAAGATGGGGCCTCCCCTGCCGTTGCAGAGGTCCATCCCCAAGCCCTCCCGTGGCCAGGCCATCACTGAGCACTAAGCCTGCCTTCTGCTCTCTCTCTGAGGCCACCTTGAGGCCTTGAACATAAGAAACCCCCTCAGGAGTCCTTCCACGTCCCCCAAATGGCCAAAAGTGTCAGCGAGACTTATGCCTGGGCCCTTGAACCCCAGTAGCCTCTGTTCTCAGGTGCGGAGCACTGCCGCCTCCCAGACCCCAGCTCCCCACCTGTGGGAGGAGCCAAATCTGGGGACCGCCTGGACGTCCCAGACAGTCTACATGAAATTAGGATTAGGTCAAGATTATCAGGCAAGAAAGTCAAACGCCCCTCCCCCAGGCAGGGACCCGGCCCACAGAGCCCACCAGCCCTCCCTGCAGTTGTGCATGAGAAAAATGTGTTTCCCACGACCCAGGTCCTGCCTTCCATGCTCTCCCTGTCACCTCGCCCCACTCCACATGGGCTCAGCTCTGTTCTCTCTCAGGACCTGCTCTGCGATCCCAGGCACTCTCAGGCAACAATAGCAGGTCAGACGGAAAAGGGTGGCCGCTCCCAGGGGTATTTACATCTTAAATAGAGGAATCGCAGAAAGGCATCCCCGAAGAGAGCCTTTGATGGAGGGATTCCAGCAGTGGCTGGCGCAGCCTGTTGAGAGCCAGAGGGTGTCATGCTGCCCGTGCCCCAGACCACAATCGGCTTTCTACTGCGTTTCAAAGTAGGGTCAGCCAGGGTCAGCTGGGTCAGTGCCCTTGGCTGCTTTCCAGCAATAGCTAATCTAACCAGGATCTAGCAACACCACAGGGAGGAACCGGTTATCAGAAGTGATATTGGCTCCAAGCAAACAAGTCCAACCCTTCCACCCCACTCCCCAGCGATGCTGTCTTCGAGATAGCAGTGGTCAACACGTAAGATAGCTCAGTCAACAGCCTCGCTGTGCGGGGAGGGGAAGGGGCACAGCTCTGGCCTAGAAGTTTAAAAAGTCCTGTGCTCTGCACCTAGCTGTCTCCTAATTTGCTGTGTGATGGTAGGCAAGACGCTAAACCTCTCTGAGCCTTGTGTCATGACTGGCAATATGGAGAGACTGGATTAGATGGCTCTAAGGTCCCCTCCTGCTCCAGTATGCTATGATCCCCTCCCCCTTCCATTTCTCCTCCTTCCCCTCTCCCCCTTTCTCTCACACACACTCACACACACACACACCCCACCCCAAAGAACGCATATCAAGACAAAGGCAGAGAGTTTGGCTCAACTCTGTGCGGAGACTGCAAGAAGCCTGGACCTCACACTTGGTCCACCATAGCCAGATAGCTGTCTTAGGGGCTGAAAGAGCCTCTCTTCTCAGGGCAACAAAAGGTCCAGGTCGAGATGAAAGGCCTGCTCCATGCTCAGCCCGCATCCAGGATTAACCAAGGCTCCTCACTGGCTCTCTGGTTTCAAAACAAAACTTTGAAAGAGAACTGCGTTCAGTGGAAAATCCCCCAGAAACAAGGCCGCTGGGAGCATTATGGGAATACCATCTGTCAAGCATCGCTTCGCACAACCTGTGACCAAAACAGCCTTTTAATGTCAATACCAATCATGATAATCGCACCTCGTGTGTTTAGACAGCGCCGCTGACCTTCCAAAGCCCTTCATCTGGGCTCAATTTGGCCTTGTGCAACTTTCTGATGTAGGAGGAGCAAGGGACTTTCAAATAACTTAGTTCTGTGCTAGAGATGAGGCAATTGAAGCCTGAAAAATCACAGAGGTGGGAAGAGAGGCATTCAGAGCTGGAACCGAGTCCCCTTAGTTCAGTGAGCCCCGCCCCCATGCACACACCGCACCAGTGCATTCCAAATGCCATCTGCAGATGCTGCCCCGCTGGTTGCCTCACAACCCTCACAACCATCACAACCACTGCAGGGAGGTTAGAGGTCTTGGATGTAACCCTCAACAAGTATTCGTTAGTTTCCCTAGAGGTGCACGTGTCTGGAGGCCACGCGCCCCCCATGCTGTGTTCACAATATCTGGGAATTCTGGAAACTGCAGGCTGGACGGACCATCTGAGCTCATTGAGCGTAATCACCTGCTCAGTGCAAATCGCCACTCTGCAGCCTCCCCGGGTGCTTTGGGTACACTTCCTGCTGCGATGACAGAGACCGCAAACAGGAGCACCTTTAGGGAAGTTTACTCCTTATCCCAATCCGGGTGCAAACGATGCAGGACTAATAGGGAAGCTCCTTGGGGTTGGAGGTACAGGACTCCTCTCTGCTTTGGGTTCTTTAGGGCGTATTGCAGTTTGAGCCCCCCAGAAGGACTCCAAGACAGAGGTTAGCATGCAGGGCTGACACCTACGGAAAAGGGTACCTGCTGGATTGAACAGAAGGGTGGGTGTTGGGCTGTGATGTGCTCATGGCCAAGGCCTCAGCCATCCGCTAGAGGAGCCCTGAAGCTATAATGGCCTTTCAGAGTTGCCCAAGTTGAGGCAAAGCCTTATACAAACACAGAGAGACTGGTCATGGGGAACTGGCTGCCCCCGGGGAGGGGCGTGACCTTGGACCAGAAGATTCTCTTCACCTGAGAGCATTTCTCAGCAAGGGCTGATAGCTGAGGGCTGGCAGCTGTGGGAATACATTCTTTGGTCCCGAAAAGTACTCTGAGCGGTGCAGCACAGCCTCCCCCAAGGTCATTGGGGTTGAACTGTCTTCCCCCCAAATTCATATGTGGAAGTTCTAATCCCCAGTACCTCAGAATGTGATCTGATTTGGAAACAGGATGGTTGCAGATGTAATTAGTTAAGCTTAGATGAGGTCACATATATGCACATGCATGTGGGTCCCTAATCCAATATGACTGATGTCCTTCTACAAAGGACAGATTTGGCATGGAGATGCATGTGGAGAGAATGTCACAAAGGTAAAGATTGGGGTCACACTGCTACAAGCCGAGGAACGCCAAGGCTTGCCAGCAAGCCACCAGAAGCTGGGAGACAGGCACAGAAGATTCTCTCCACAGCCCTCAGAAGGAACTAACTCCTCCGACACCTTGATCTTGGACTTCAGGCAACCTGAACTCTGAGACATTAAATTTCTATTGTTTAAACCACTAAGTTTGCGGTACTTTGTTACGGCAGCCCCAGGAAACTAAAAGGAGATGTTGCCTTCATCGGCGTGGTTCACAATAATTCACTGCCCTGTCCATTCCAGCCAGTGGAAAGGAGAAAGAGGGAGGGGAGGGGAGACAGGCCACCTCCCTCTCGCCCCGTCATATATAGCCCGTTGGTCACAACTGGATCACAGGGCCACACCTGCTGCAAGGACAGCTGAGAAATGAAGTCTTTATTATGGATAGCCATGTGCCCAGTTAAGGACTCTTACAAAAGAAGAATGAGCCCACCAATAAAGTGAAGTTAACCCCTTTAATGAGTTCAGGTGAGCTCAGGGACCAGGCATAAAACTGAACGCTTCACTTAGAACATTTTGCCCGGAGGTATGCAAGAAAAGAAGGCACAAAGGACAGTGGGAACACAGAGAAAATTTGGTCTCACTCTGCCTGAGAGCTAGGCAGGCTCCCTGAAGGAGGTGACACAGGAGCTGGGCCCTGAGGGTCAGAGAAGACATGCCCAAAGTATAACTGGAAGAGGAGGGAATTGCAGGAAAGAGGGGGAAAAAAAGCATGCCCAGTAGGCAGTGTTCAAGGAGCTATGCATTCATTATCTCATTGCATCCTCAGAACAACCCTGCAAAGCAACAATGGTTATCTCTACTTCCCAGAGGAGGAATCTGAGATACTAATTAAAGGATATAAGTAACTTTGACAGCTTCCTTTCAAAGGTCATAGAACTAGTAAGAGGCAGAGCAGAGGCACCAATTAGGTCTTCCAATTCCAAGCAAAAACTCTATTTGTAACCTAGATGTAAATTGGGGCCCCCAACCCTTGAGATCTATAGAGGACTGCCATTAGCAGACACAGCTAAAGGACACTAGTTCTATCCAAAACGTGGCTACATTCCCAGGAACTCAGTCATCCATGGACTCCTCTGTCTGCCTCAAGGGTCCTGGGCCTTCATGAGCTGTCTTAGCCCACACTGACATGAAGTTGGATATAAAACCCTTCGCTGCCCTGGCTGGTGTGGCTCAGTGGATTGAGTGCCACCTGTGACCCAAAGGTCTAGGGTTCGATTCCGTCAGGGCACATGCCTGGGTTGCAGGCCTGGTCCCCAGTGCGGGGCATGCAGGAGGCACATGAGAGGCAACCGATCAATGTATCTCACACATCGCTGTTTCTCTCCCTGTCTTTCTCTCTCGCTTCTCCTCTCTCTAAAGATAAATATTAAAAGTAAATAAAGTAAAACCCTCCACCTGTTTCCTAAGTAAGTAAACTGTTTACCCAAGAGAGGTAGTGGGACGGGATCATACCTCTCCTGCATGACTGTCTGTGAATCCTCCAACCCACCAATCCTCGATCCCCCTGGCTCTTCCCAAAACACTCATCGCCCAGCTCCCTTTCAAATGCCACCACTTTCTTTGAGGCCCTGATGATCCAGGAGACCCTTTTTCAAATGCCCCTTTGATAGGCCTGGGCCCATAATTTACCTATTTATTTGTAGGCTTGCAGCTGCCTTTCTGTGCTCTGCTCTGTGTACCTGGAGCCAGGAACCTGCAAACTACCATTCCCAGATGCCCTTACCCGCTGCCTTCCGGGTCAGTTCCACCAATGGGAGGCTCTCGTAGGAGGAAGTGGGCGGCTCCCTGCTCTGATGCTCTGACAGATGGAATTGCCGGGGCTAGCTCTCCTGACAGCAGGGGTTGGGTGATTTGGGGTTCCAGCCACCGCGGCAGGAACAATTCCATGTCAGCTGTCCCAGCCTAAGCTGAGGAGGCACCTCTTCAACTGACCCAGACGTCACTGCGACAGTGAGGGGGCTCCTGCCAGGGACACCAGCAGCGCTGGGTGCCCAGGTGTGTCCTTCTGTTCTTCCTGACCCCCTCCTTCTTCTGGTTGTTGTTTGTTCAGCCCTTCTAACATCTGCATAACAATGCCCTGTATTAAATTCCCTCTGCTAGACATACCCAGTATTTTTTTTATTTCCCGACGGAACCTCTTGAAACTCAATACACATATAAAGAATGTTTTCCCCTCTATCTTTCAGGAAAAGGGTGAAAATAGATTCAATTCTTTTTCCCTCTGCTTCCAGTGAGTTGCACTTACGATCTATCTGTATCTTTCTCAGAAAGATAAATTTTTCCATTATTAAAACAAATGAAACGTAATACTGGAACATTCTTATAAGTAATAATTATTCAAAAGTTGGGCCATTCCTGTTGTTTAATATTCACTTTGAAAAGCTAAGGGGGACCCATTACAGCTACCTCAGTTGACTGTGTGCAGTAATAATCTGCTGTCATCCTTCCAATGGTATTTTTCCCTGGAAGGTTTCATAAAAATGTCATTCCTGCCTCCAAAGCAGTATCCGTATGTGGGGTCGGGGAGCTTCTCTGGGTCTTCCCTCACCCAAACTGGGAAATCTCTTCAGACAGATCCAAATGGAATACGCGTCCCAGGCTGAGGACTGAAGTGATGCAGTACTAGCTGAGTATTAGTCGGAGTTAATACTGAGAATAATCTGAGTGGTTGCTAACATCTCCTGGTGTCTGGATGCCTCTTCCTTGTTACTTATTTCAAAAGATCAAACAGTTGTGCCCAGCCCAGAAAAGGGATCCACCCTTGCCTTTGGGGTGTTCTTAATACTCTCTGAGCTCCAAGGGATCTCACCCTAATAGGCTTCATCAATGTTTTCACAAATACACAGGTTCACTCCCCAAAAAGAACTCTTCTCTTACCGGCTACTAAGACAACGGTTTTCTCTGTGGTTTTATTACCACGTTAACCAGGAATCCATGTGTGGAATTTACGTGGGGAATCTAAAGAACCATATAAACAATATAAGCCTCCTGCCCCAGTCTCAGCTCTACAAAGGGGTCTGGCATGGTTCAGTAGCTGAAACCATGTATATGAAGGCCCATTTAGACTACCCTGTGGTCGTTGAACAGACTTCTCACCTCACCCCCATGCACGGATCTGGAAAAGGCACAGATATGTTTGGATAAAGTCCTAGTTTGTCAGTCCTCTTGGTTGAGGGGTGCAAAGACACAAGTTGGAACTTCAGTGCAGGCTGGAGGGCAGGGTGCCGCTGGGAGGTCCGGTTGTCACTTGAGTTGGGGCTGGAGTTGAAGTAAGAGAGACCTGGAGAGCCAGCAGATGAAGTTCCAAGACACACTCAAGAAGTACATTAAATGAGGATGCGGGGATGACCGTTATGTAAGTCAGAGCAACGAGGCTTTGGGAAAGCTTTGGAAGGAAACATGTCTCTCCCCAGTCTGACACATCTTTGAGGTCATGGTGAAGGAGTCCCCCATTCCTTCATTCACTCCTGAACATTCACAGAAGCAGTCAACGTCTTCTAGGCAGTAGGGCCTGGTGGTTACATTGTGCCCACTCTATGGTCCGAAGACCTGAGTTTGAATTTTGGCTCTGTCTCTTATTACCTATGTATCTTGGGCAAATGGTTCAATGCCTCAGTTTCCTCATGGTAGGAAGAAATGGGGGGAAGAATATGCCTCCTTCAAAAGGCTGCTGTGAGCATGAAATAAAATCATGGGTGCAGGCACAGTGCCTAACTCACAGAAACGTTCAATTAACAGAAGTATAAAAAATCTAATTGGCTTGTGGCGATAAGCCCACAGCCTGGGGCCTAAGTGCTTATTTAATGCTTGTTGACTGCTTGACTTATGCCCCCATGGCCCTGCTCCAAGAACCCAAACGGGCCAAATGGATTTTGTCTTTCTAAAATTTGTAATTAGTACTCAGTAATTCTGGGTCTTCTCTGTTGGTGCTGGAACCAAGAGGACAGGTGAGAGCTAAGATGGCCATCCCATGCCCTGCATCCGGAGAAGCAGAGAAAGTCTGGGGAGGAGGGACGGAAGAAAACAGAGTGAGTGGGAAAGAGGAGAACCCGCTGGGGTGGGGGTGGGGAGGAGGGTAGCCGAGGAAGAAATTGGGGGAAAAGTAAAGGAGGAGGAAGACAGGAGTCACATACTTGGTTTTCATTAAAAAAAATAAGAAAAGATCCATTGCATATTCATGCGACCGCTGTGGAAAACAGTATGGAGGTTCCTCAAAAAATTAAAAATGGAACTGCCTGATGACCCAGCGATTCCACTTCAGGGAATACATCCAAAGACACCCAAAACTCTAATTCAAAAGATTATACACACCCCTCCGTTCATTGCAACACCGTTTACAACAGCCAGGCCATTGAAGCAACCCAAGTGCCCACCAATAGACAAACAAATAAAAAAGCTGTGGTACATATATTCAATTGAATATTATTTGGCAATACAAAAGAATGCGATCTTGCCATTTGCAACAGCATGGATGGACCTAGAGGGTACTATGCTAAGGGAAACAAGTCAGTCAGAGAAAGACAAATACTATAGGATTTTACTTATGTGTGGAATCTAAAGAACAATCTAAACAAACAAAACAGAAACAGACTCATAGATACAGACAACAGACTGATGGTTGCTAGGGGGAGGAAGTCTGGGGGACTTGCTGGGGGGTGAAAAAGGTGAAGGGATTGAGAGGTATAGACCGGCAGTTGTAAAACAGTCATGGGGTTTATAGTACAACATAGGGAATGTAAGTTACGTACTAGAAATATCAGGGGGCAGGCACACTTTGTAAAGTATATGATTGTCTAACCACTATCCTGTACCCCTGAGACTAATACAAAATACTATTGAATGTAAACTGTAATTGAAAAAAATTAATTCGAAAAAGAATTAAAAGAGCCAATGTAAAAAGAAGGAGAAAGAGAGAGAGGAAGGAAGGAAGGAAGGAAGGAAGGAAGGAAGGAAGGAAGGAAGGAAAGAGAGGAGAGGGGAAGGGAGGAGGGGAAGGGAAGGGAAGGGAAGGGAGGAAGGAAGGAAGGAAGGAAGGAAACGAACCCTAGTACGCTCCTCCCAGTGAGTCACCCATTTCACTGAAGCTACTGGGGAGCCTGAACCAAGACATCCACTCTCTCAGGTGTCTCCTCAGCTCACTGACTCTTCTCTCCCTCAGGTTATATGTATCCTAGTTCCTCCTTTGACAGACAAAGACGTGAGGTTTGGAGAGGGTGGGTGTCTCGTCAAGGGCACACATCTGGTAAGCCTCAGAGTCAGAACTCAGACGCCAACCAATCTGTCTTCCTGTGGAATGAGCATGGACCCAGGAGTCAGACGACCTCAGCTGCAGGGGTAGTGCTGCCACTCACCAGCCACGTGACTTAGTCCACTCACTCTATGCCATAGTGCCCCACTTGCCTGTTCTATAAAATGGGAATAATGTCTCTTCCCCTACCTTCCAAGGTCGTCGGTGAAATACTATATGTGAACCCACTTTTTAAACTGTAAAGCACTGTACAAATACTAGCCACCATTCATTTATTTATCTTTGCTCATCTTATATTTTTAAGGTAAAAATCCCGTAGATAGAGGTAGTGTCTACCTGAACACCCAAAAACCACCTGGAAGTCTCCTGGCCCTTGGAAAATGTTAAATAATTCCAAGTTGAGAGATCACAGGCACATTTATTTCTCTGAAGCAGAGGATACAGACTTTATAAGGAAAGTAAAATTACTCAGTTTCTTAACTCACGTTCCCAACTATTTTTTGAAACCACTGTGGATGGCATTTGAAATGATTAACAAATGAAAAATAATTTATGTGAGTGTTTGTGTGCTGCTTCTTAAAGGAACCATTAAAAACATAACTGAACAGCATGTGTTTTTCCATTCTCTGGGAAGCAAGAAATAGAGAGCTGTTTTCACTCAGCCTTTTCCAAAACAAAGCACCTTTGGTGATGGAAAATGTTACCCTAAGGAGAGAAATTCTCAGAAAAATTATGAGTGAGTGAAAAAAAAAAAAACACACCACACAGAGCACCAAATCGAAGCCCTGTTTAATGAGAGCGGTAAGCCTGAATCTGTTTGCACCCAGCGCCACTCGGCTCTCCCACCTGCATGAGCGCTGAAGTCGGGCAGACCGGGGTTCAAATCCAGCCTTGACAGTTAGCTGAGTAGTCTGGGGTATCTCATCACCTCATCTGGAAAATGGGGATCAAACACTTTCCTCACAGACTTCTGGAAAACTTAAAGGAGGTTGTGTTTCAGGTCCCCACCATGTTGTAAACTTCAGACATATCGTCACTTCTCTGGCTGCACTGGACTCACACGATCTCGCTGAACATGGAACACTGCTCTGTGAAGCGCCATCTTGGTCTAAGAACCACTCTCTCCCTAGTGATACCTACTAGAATATTCTAGCCCCCAAAACTGAGTTAGGCCTCTCATCTTGATATCTAAAAGAATACGGATTGGATATAGAGAGGTAAGATTTTTGTTTGTTTGTTTTCTCATTTCTATGTTCAAAAACATTGTCAAGCGTAAGGGCAGATGGGAAGGAACCCCACTAAACTCAGGAGGCCCGCAGCACGTGAGGTGGGTAATGCGGGGAGAACAAGGAGGTAGGGGGACGTGGGCTGAGAAAGAAGGGAAAAGAGAATTCCAATTTTATCTGTAGTTTTAAATTTTCGTTCATCTAAACACATTCGAAGGAACTTGGGTGAAATGTTAGCAACAATTCCAAATGGTGGCTACGGGAATGTTTGTTATGGTGTTCTTTGTACCTTTCTGCATTTTTCACTATCAAAATTACTCCCAGCTAAGCACATTATTCATTATAACCACAATAAAAATTTTAATGGAAAGAACTTCACCATATCCAGCTACCCTAACAGCTGATGTCATTGACAGCCTGTTTCTTTTTCTTGTGTTTACACACGAGCGCAGCTATCTTACAGAATAAGAGTGTAATCCGTTCCCTCTTTGAGATTTGCAAGGATGGCAGCAGACCAGCCCCAGGGGTGTTTGGTTGGGCAGTTTGCTTAACCCACGTAACAGGGCAGAAACTAGACTGTTCACGTTACAAGCAGTCTGGCACCCATTGTCTCAAATATGGCCAGCTTGAGGAACGTTCTTTTGAAACGGCCTGGTCTTGGGTTTGCAAGTTCCACATCATAACATGACATCTTCCTGCTTTAGCTCATCGGTCATTGATTTATCCAGTCATTGCAGATGTCTGTTGAGCCCCTCTGTGTACCTGGCCCTGTGCTAGGCACATGACTCGGGCCAGGTGGCCACTCTCACGTAAGCGAGGGACAAATGCGAGAGATGAACAGGTAAGCAACCACGAGAAGTTATGCAAGGTGATGAGGTGGGATGATGGACAGAAGCAGAAGGTGTGGGGGCACCGAGGAGACTTGCGGGCAGGAGCAGCTCCCCAGAAGAAGTGATAGCTGGGAAACATCTTGAAGGAAAAATGAGACTTTGAGAACATGTAAAACTTGGGAGATTATTTTATATATGTTTTTGAAATCCAGATACGTTGGCCTACATTTCAAAAATCGGATCTGGCAGTACCGGGGAAGAATCCCAGAAGGCGAGAATCCACTGGACCCCAGTGGAGAGCTGTGTGCCCGAGCAGAGGGGAAAGTGTCAGGGCAACCAAACCTCATCAGTTTCAACAGACATCACATGGGATGGGGCCTTCACACACCACTGTGGTTGCTTCCAATTTTGCAGGGAAGGGTGCACTGGCTTTCCCTGGAAGAGGAGGCTGGATTCAGAGAGGTTCCATTCCAGGGTCTTCCAGGGCAGAGACAGATTTCAAACTGCATTCTCCAGTAAAAAGTCCAGGGCTCCTCTCTAGGCCAGAGAAGTCTCCCTAACGGTGAAGATGTTGGGCACCAAGGGAGGCCAGCTGGGGAGGCCAGACAGGAGGGCACGTAATTGGTTCTCTTTATACCTTAGCCCACTTCCTTCCTGGAGGCCTCATGGAGAGGTGTTCCTGGGTAAATGAAGACAGAGAAGGGGCTAACTGAGACTTTCCCAGGCCCGAGGTAAGCTGAAATGAGATGACAGCTGAGAAGGGCAATCAAGACACACCTTGACCTAGTTTGAGAAAAAGCCTGTCGATTGTCTGAAGTGCTCATACACTCAAACTCAGTAATATGTTTTCTTGTGATGGTGGCTGTTCGTCACTAACTACGCACCAGGCCTCATTCCAGCACTTACCATTGAATCCTTACCAAAATCCTGGGAGGAGGCTTTCGAACCTACATTTTAGAGATGAGAAAGCAAAGGTGTGAGAGGGAACGTAACTCGTCCAGGGTCATCCAGCTACGGAAAGGTGGAGACCTATGGTTTTTCCACTAACCATAGTCAGCTGCCTCTAACTGCTGAGAATCTAGCCTAAGAAGATAATCCCAAACTTGGGAAAAAGTTATATTATGTACAAAATTACTTGTCCCCGGACTATGTATACTATTATAAAAATGGGCACAGCCTACCTAAGTGTCTAATGTTTCATAAAATACCTGACCCAGCCTGGGCCCTCAACAAACATCCTTCTGATGAACAAAAGGTAATAGTTAAAGAAACGATAGGTCACCCACCTCGATGGAGTATGATGTCTGTCCGGAAAAAGTCCATCCAGCCATCATTAATATAATGAGAAGTTTGTGTGACATCCATGTAACCTTGCAGCCAAGGAGAGTGGACCGGAATGAGCATGTGTGAACAATGACAACTTCACTGTACTAGTCAGTGGGGGCAGTAGACGCTGTTGAGTGAGCATATGTACTGTGTGGCTGTTACATTCAAAATGACTGAGCAAGCAGAGCAATGAATCTGCATCAAATTTTACATTAAGTTTGAACATTCCTCTGCAGAACTTATTCAGATGATTCAGAAAGCCACAGCTATGGGCCACTGGTGACTGGCAGCTTCATTACGACAGTGCACCCACTCATGCATCACGTCTTGTGCAGTTTTTTGGCAAAACATCAAATCACCCAGGTGACTCAGCCCCCTACAGCTTAGATTTGGTGCCCTGTGACTTCTGGCTTTTCCCAAAACTAAAATCACCTTTGAAAGGGAAGAGATTTCAGACCATCGATGAGATTCAGGGAAATATGACAGGGAGTTGATGGCAACTGGGAGAACTGGGTGAGATCCCAAGGTGCCTATTTTGAAGGGGACTGAGGCCTCACTGTCTGACGCATGATGTTTCTTGTATCTTCTTCGGTAAATGTCTCTATTTTTCATATTACATGGATGGATACTTTCTGGACAGACTTCATATTAAATACCTTTTACTAAGTACACTTAAGAAGAGTTTGTGATAATATCTTAAGTGAGTGTTATAATGTTATAGGGAAATTCCAAGTACGCAGTTATATATATATTATATGATTGCAATCGTGTTCAAACACATTTCATCTGGACAAAAAGACTGCCAGAAAATATGACCTGGGAGGTTACAGTAACTGTATTTGGCTGTTAGTTTTATACTAATAAGAATTTAATTTTTTTCTTTTCTGTTTTCCAGATTTCCAGTTGTAGGTATGGATCACTTGGATAATAAAAAGGAAACACTCTGTTTTATTTCAAAGAAACCCTTTCAGAATGCCCGTCTCGGACAAGAAAGACCTGGAACTAAAACACTCTAGGAAAACAGCAAAACGGACCGTGCCAAACGGCCAGCCCAACAAGCAGGTGCCAAGGAAAGGGACGGCTACTCTGGGACAAAGGAGGAAGCAGGTGGACGGCAGGGATATCTGCGACGGAGAAGGATTTGGGGTGGGGAAGGTTGTGCAGAAAGGGCCTGGACTGGCCCGGAGCCGGCAGCCGAGCACACGGAGTCAGGAGACCGGTGTGGGTTTGGCATCTGCCTACTGTCTTCTATGCTCAGGGCACCGTTCACACATTGTCTCACTTAACCCCCATCGCCAGTCTGTGCATGTTATGACTTCAGCTTTCCAGGTTAAGAAAATAACGGATTTGAAACCACCTTAGAGGTGGAAAACGCCTGCGAGTTGATTGATACCAGAGATTTCCAGAACTAACAATGTATCGCAGACTCTGGGACACTGGTTTGAAGTCTGGAAATGTCATTTGGCCAGGGCCCTGCGCTAACAAGGTGGCCAGGCTGAGATGCAAGCCTTCCTATGACCACTTGACAAGCTATGGCATGGGACCCAGAGTTTGGGGGAGCCCCCCTAATCCTCAAGGTCATGTAGAAGATCTTACTTGCCCAAAGACCAGCCTTGATCCCCCCCAAGCCCGGCACCCCAAGCCTAATCTCACCAGCCGTCCCGAGATTTTATTGTATATTTATTGTATGTTGTATATTTATTTTATTGTGTATGTACCCTGTGCCCACACAGTAGGCTCATAGTTATGGAATATTAGACTTGGAAGACATCTGAGGGATGACCCGGTTCAACTCCCTCATTTAACAAAGGAGGAAACTGATACCCAGAGAAGTTGAGGAACTTGCCCAAGGTCACACAGCCAGGTGGTACCTCTGGTCCTAATTCTACTAGGACTAGAACCCAAATGCTTTGCCTTCAAGCCCCCTTTCCATTTTTCCCTCTCTGCACTTAATGCTCCCAAGTTCCATTTCATTCTCTTATGAAAAAGAATCATTAGTCCCAAATGGGAAAGAGGCAAGCTGTTTTGTCCCCTAAAGATTTTATTTCTAATATCCAAGGAATCATTGCAAATAACAATAAGCAATAAGAAGTTATTAAAGCAACCCTGTATAACATGAAAAAGTCATTTCTCAGAAACTGGCTTCAAAGCCATTTTTCAGAAACTACAAAAAAAAATTAATAAACCCAATGACTCCAAAGAGGGCAGGAAAATCCCAATGGATCCAAACGAAACATGTGGAAGGCCTGCCAGGGCTCAGCCGAAGGAGGCAGAAAGAGCCAGTTTCTTCCAATTACCCCCATTTTCCATCCTCTAATCGAGATGAAGACTGTCATTTTATTGGCTTGTCAAAATCTCTGGGAAACTGACCCCTGTTCTTCCTTTACTCACTTATCTCCCCAGCCCTCACGCTGCTGCCAGAGGTAAGCGTGTGGTCCAGCTCACTCACGGCGGGGGCTTCTTTGTTTTTGTTTTGTTGCCCAAAGACCTGCTCATCTCCCCACTGGGCTGCTTGTCGCTTTCTGGCATCCTGGAAGCTCATGCTCATCCCACTATTCCAGGAGCGTGCATTTTGGAGTCCGCCTGAAGCTGGGTTTTAAGGGCCATCACTGTCTGGGTTCTCGGAGCCTCAGTTTCCCAGTCAGTAAAATCACATGTGACTTCCGTGAGAAATAAGTGGGATTACTTCTGCAGAGTAACCAGCACCGAGTCAGCCTTCACTCAGTCAGCGCTTGTCCCACCCCCAACGGCACCTTGGGTGCCGCACGCACCAACCATCCCTGTGGCTCAGGACACCTGACTAGTTAACGTTCAAAGTACCATGAAAGATTCCAGGTACTTTAAGACTTGGAGGGCACAAAGGGAAAACAGTTCTGAAAAATAAACAGTGAAGTCGTTTTCCCTTAAAAAAACAAAATAGGAATTGGTAACCCTAAGAAAGCTGACCGGAGATGGAGTCGGACAGAAATCGGCCAAAGGCACTGAGGAGAATCCTGCAGAAAGGAATTGGTGTCCCTTCTTCGCTACAAATTTTCTGAACTGAACTGGTCTCAGAAACTTCTGTTAAGTAATACCTGTCAGTCCCCAGCACTTTTGGAGCGGTCGCTAATTATTTTAAGAGCGTTAATAGCTACCCCTGCCTGGCCAAGCGGACCGCTGTGTGTCAGGTGTGTCTCTGACTTCATCGGGCTCACACACACACACCTGGGAGACAGTGTCGTCCCTAAGAGGTGACAGTCAGCTGCCCAACATCACACAGGCAAGACCGGCAGGAATCTACGCCAGCCTGCCCCACTCTGAAGCCCACGGCCTCTCCGCCATGCCGGACACCCTCCCTCTGCTGTCTGATTTCTGTCTCCTTCATCCCACCCTGAGCCCCCTCTCTCTCTAAGGGCCGCTGAACCCAACATTTCAGCAAAACTTTGTGATCAAGCTGTCGTAGAGTTTGCCTTCAGTAAGCAAGTGCACAGTGGGACACTCTGCAAGGCACTGCCCAGACCACACCCACCTGGGGACGCTTCCTCCACAGGACATCTGCTGGGACACACTTCCAGAAACCTCACCCGAGTTTCTAGGGGAAGTCACGGTGGAGGTGGAGTTCTGGGTGTTTCAGCATAGTTGAGGCCTGATTTTTCCGTAAAACGTGACTGAAGTAGAAGTCAGGAACTGGGCTCATACCCAGCTCTACCTCTATTCACAGGGATGCCCCTGAGCAAACCCTCAGGACACCTCCTCTCTGGACTTCCCACGTGGCAGCTATGAACCGAACAGGACACACTGGGGTTCCCCGTAGGCACTTAGACGATGAGATCATCTGAGTTCATTATTTCAAAGAGACCTAGGTTCTAACGTCCAGCCGCTGGTGTTGGAATTCTGGCTGTACCACTCCCTGTGTGATCTGGAGCTGGTTAGGTAACCTCTTCGTTCCTCAGTTCCCTCAGCTGTCAGATGGGATTAAATCAGAGAAACTACTGTCAAAGGTAAAGGGATTAGAAGATGGCTTGGCAAACTTCGAGTGCTTGATAAATGTTAGCATTATTATTCTTAGTCTTGTTGCAAAGTGCTGCCCAAGAGGTTACAAATCCCCCAAAGCCCCATTTCCCAGACAGAGCTGACCTCTCACCCCCAGAGCCCATTCCCTCTCCCCTTCTCTCCCCACTCCTCCTCTCGCTCCGCTCCCTCCCCTCTGCCCCACCCACCTTCTCAGCCTCAGAGTCTGAACCCTGCAAAGAGGAGTCTCCGGGGAGCCTGCCGGAAGGTAGCAAGGCTGACCTTTCACCGTTGGACCAGCTCGCAGTGACCAGTGGAGCCATGCAAGGTCGGGACCAGCAGCAAGGGCACCCAGGGACTGGCCGGGTTGCCAGCCCATTCACTGACACCTGGTGAACTGCCCATCCCTACGCTCAGGGTCCTCGGGGCCATCGTGAGGGAAGAGTCCTCCCGCTCTGCCGGGCTCAGCCACCCGGACCCTGCAAAGGCGCCGGCTGCCCAGAGCTGCCGCCAAAAGGGGCTCGCACTCCAGGGGGGTGTCATTGCTGCATCTGGGCCCAGGAGGAGCTGGCAGGGGAGGAGGGGCAAAGTTAGGGGTGGGAGCAATAGTTACACACGCTAGGAGTCCTGCCACGAGCTGGACTCTCCGCACCACAAGGAGGAGCAAGCACTGGGAAGAGAAAGAGATGAGCTCAAACATGGCGGCACCACTGTGCCCCCGACACGTCCCCAAGTCCCCTGGACCCTCCACGCCTCAGCTCTCTGAGAGGATCAAGTGAAATAGTACATGGTAAACTCACAATAGATCTTAACTGTCACTGTCAACAACTATTCATTTATTCCTCACCACAGCCCCCTGAAGATAGAAATTATTAGCACTTCCATTTTGCTGAGGAACAAAACCGAGACTCGCAGAGCTTGTCCCTTGCAGCCTGGGTTCAAACGCAGCTCTGCCCCGAAAGTACACAGGGTTTCAAGGTCACCCCTTGCCCTGGGATTTCAGACTGCCAGTCTCTAGCACGTTCTTTTCTGATAGAGACAAGAGCTTTAGTTTGTCCATTCCGCCAGGATCCGGGATGTGGCCTGACCTCAGACAGGGTCAGGGACCAAGTGGGAGCTCGTGGCCTGTGACCGAGACACGGAGACAAAAGCAACAGGAGTGAAGGAGCACCATTCCAACTCGAGACGAGTGCTATGAAGTCACACCTTTCAATGCGGTAGCCACTGTCACATGGGAGAATTTTAATTTAACTTTGAATTAATTACAATTAAACAAAAGGAATAACCTGGCCCTTTAATCACTTGACCCAAGTGCCCAACCACCGGTGTGGCTCGTGGCTACTGTACTGCTCAGTACAAAGATAGACCATTTCCATCATCGCAGAATCTGCTCTTGGAGAGCGAGGCTTAAGAGGAAAGGACCTCTGGGCTCTGGGGGTTTAGACACTAAGAGTTTCCCTGACGATATGGTGTTTGAGCTGGAACTGAGGGATGAGGGGAAATCAGGTGGTGGCGAAGTTGGGGGAAGGGCAGGAAAGCAGGCCAGGCAGGGGAAATAGCACCCATAAAAGCCTGTGTGGGGGAGGGAACCATGTGACTGTAACT
Source organism: Glossophaga mutica (assembly GCA_039655065.1). Lineage (NCBI taxonomy): Eukaryota > Metazoa > Chordata > Mammalia > Chiroptera > Phyllostomidae > Glossophaga > Glossophaga mutica. Next base: position 12,548,181 of record CM077304.1, on the reverse strand, counting down.
CAAAGGGAGGGAGTCATTAAGAGCAGAGTCTCCAAGGTGAAGCTGCCTGGGTTTGAATCCCAGCCCCAACTCTTCCCCACTGTGCATCACTGGACAAGTTACTTGACTTCTCTATGCCTCGCTTTCCTCACCTACAGAGTGAGGGTAATAATAGTATCTCCCTCCCTGGTCTGCCCTGAGGATCAAAAGAGCCTGGTGCAGGTTTAGTGCCGTGCGTGTGTTGCCATTATTATTCCTGGCACAAGCTGAGAGACGGAGGCAGGAGTCAGGCTGTGCAGGCTTTGTGGGACATGGAAAGAATGTTGGTCTGTATCTTAAAAGCATCCGGGAGCCTGAACGGTTTTAAACGGAGAGGGCAGAACGTGACTGTGGGCAATGGACAATCAAAGCCATCTGAAGGTGTGGCAGCCACCCTCAACACCAGCTGGGCTCCGAGGAGTGTGGGACAGCAGGTCCAGTGTTGCCAGGCCTTCCAGTCTTCCAAAAGAGGCTGGAAAGAGGGAATTTTTTTTAAATGTAAAATCTCTTAACTTTTTAAAGTAAGCCTCTTATTCCCCAATTTTTTTAATATCACGAGGACCCGCTAGGACTTCTGGTCTACCCCATAATCTGCAGTTCCCCAAACCTCAATAAAACCAAGTTTATAACTAAAGCCGCATCACCTGGCGAGCCAGGTGGCTGCAGGAAGAAACCAATAGATGGCCAAGAACAAAAGTGAGACATCAAAAGAGCTGCCAAATTAAATCCGAACCAAATTGCCACACATACAAATGGGCTAGAGGCCCTTGGGGCCTGAGGGAAAGGGCCCTGTGAAAAGAGACTATACCAGCTGCACAGCCGTTTTATTTCTTAACCTGTTGGTAGTAAAAAGAAATATTTTATTTCGTAACCTGTTGGTAGTAAAAAGTAAAAAGAAAAACCAGCATTCTCTTCGCTCTGAGGTCGTTAAATGAATGTATTCTAGCTCTTCCATAAAGTCCTTCAATCCTTTTCCCCAAAAAATATAGGGAGCAGGTGTTCATTGGGGAGGTCTGCGGTTCATGTCATTTCCTGGGACCAAGTTATAAAGCCAACCCAGTTCATTAGGACATGGTATTGGCTGGGAGCAAGAAAGGGCAGAAAGAGGAAAGACTGGTTTGATAAATAAAGACGCTTGCGTCAAAGCCTGAGGCCTGAGCAAGAATCAGCTATTTTAGATTCTCATTCTTGAGATCTTAATCTTCATTAACCATTACTGGTTCATGGAAGTTCTTCTTCTGAAAATATTGACTAGCTAATGCATGCTGGGAACTGTCCCCAGATAACTCACAGGTAACCAGGCATTGATTACCATTCTGCCAGATTAAGGAAGAGACCCGGCCAGGCACTCGTTTTAGGTGGTAAACGTTTGTAACAAAGAAAGTAAAGAAAAATCTGCCCAGCTTTAGCATCTCATTAAACCCTTCCTTCCCCGTCCAGTCCCCCAGTCAGGAAAGAAAGGTAGTCACTGAGTTCTTTAGGGAAGATTTTAGGAATACTGGGGAAGCAGAAACTGCCTCTGAAGAAAGAAACTTCCAGCACTTCCTCCAAGGGTCAAGCTCGAGAAACGTCAGTTTAGAAACATCAGACTGCTCTCTGAGAAGGGTGGGAGTTTTACTGAGGGAAGCGTGTCAGTCTGGGCTGACACCGAATGGAGCTGGGGCTGGAGCCGAGGATGAGGGCTGCCAGCAGAGCACCACACCCCTTTCCACCTGCCCCCATCCCCCCGCCCCTCCTGTAAGCAGCTGGTGGAAGAGCAGGGCATGGGCTGGCTTGTGGTGACCGTATGTCTCAGTCCAGCTTTGACAGCAGCAGAGGAAAAGGGTCGTGATACAGAGACACATAAAACGCTTCCAGATCTTAGGTCAAGGGCATCTAAATCTGACTAGGGCAGAGTTATCAACTTGCCTTCTGTAACCCAACGTCTCCTGAAACGTGGCAAGCAAAAAATTTATCTTGCTTTTCATTAACCTCTAACGGAAAGGAGGCACGTCTTTTTATTATGAGTAGAGGCAACAAACCACATGGTATTAGCAGTACTGTGACTTCGCCACAAATTGTAATCACACGTATTCTCACACCAAATTTCATTTGTGGCGGAAACCTTGAAAGAACATTTACGTGCATCAATACATCAAAACCATGCTAGTAGTTATTAACCTTGCTGTGGGTATTATTATTTAATGCATTAGTGAAGAGGAACATATATGACTGTGTCACTAAGTCATTTCTTTCCACGGGCTCTGAGGCATAAAAGGACTAATGACCCCTGGACCAGGGTATGCAAGCACGGTGTTTTGAAGAACTGGTTGCTAGAATTTAAAGGGTATGAATTCAAGCTGGGGAAAAAAAAAAAAAAAAGCGCGGGAGAAAGGCGTTTTGATCTAGGGCACAGCACTTGGAAAAGTACATGCTTTCCAGACACTGTAACTGGTGAGGTTGCAAAGGGCCCCAAATTCGGGCTTCTGGTCCTAGTCATCAAATGAGATGGTATGACCATTGAACTTTGATGTATGTGTTGAGAGTGTTATTTAACCCAAACATTTCACATGTACCACAATATTTCTAGCCCTGTTTTGACATGTCTTTACTTTTCTTCAAGGCACCTCTCTTGACCTCTGAGAGTGTGAAGTTGGCCAAGAAGGAAGGATTTCCTGGAGGTGGGGAAAAAGATGAGGTCAGCAAAGTAAACATGGGCCAGACCAAAGAGTTGGTATTTGTTCCTGGGATTTATTTTTTTGTTGTTGTTTTTTAAGGGTTTTTTTTTTTTTTAATGTCATCCAAGTGACATAATCTGCATAATGTTTATTTGCTAATTTCCCTTCCAACATCCAACCCTTTTCTCCTGGAAACAGCAGCTCAGATTTCAAACCACCTCTCCATAACTTTTAGAGGTGGGGGAAGGCCACGTGACCCAGATTTGGCCAATCAGAGCACAGAATGCCCCAAGCCATAGTGATTGATTTAGAGATAAACCTATCACAACAATTCTATCCTTGTGGCTTCATAGGGATTGTTCCAGGGTGGATACACTTCCAGGTTGGTCCAATCAGAGTGAACCTTAGGATTTGTGTAAATACTATTGATGAAAGGTTGTCCTTTTTAGGCTGGATTGGATTAGAAGGGTTTAAGCCTAGAGAAAACAGCTAAAGTAGCTACCTTGCTAGCATGTAAAGCCTGAGAATGAAGCCAAAAATGGGAAAGCAGAGCCAGGAGATGGAGAGAGATGGAGTCCTGACGATAATACTGCAAATACTGCACCTCTGGATAAAGCTGGGCCAAATCTATTTGGACTTTTCATTTAAATAAACTAAAAAGCTTTTGTACCTGCTGAGTTGGGCTTTCTGGAACTTGCAACAAAAAGAGCCCTAATGGGTACAGCCAGCTCTGGTTTTAGAACAGGCACGGTGTCTGCCGGGAGAGGAATGATCAAGGGGACCCCGCAGGGGAGGCAAGAAGACCCAGAACTTCGAAGTCGGGCGTGTGCCAGTCCACGGTCCCCAGGTAGGGCTGCAGTAACAGAGAGCCCCAAGCTGCCAAGGGCCCACAACAAAGATTCACTTCTCACTCACACTGATTACCGACTGCAGGCCCATGCTGGCTCTATGGCTTCATTCCACATGTCTTCCCCAGTCCAGGATCCGGGCTGGGGGGTGCAGCTCCTATCTTCGTCTCATGGCAGAAAGTAACAGAACAGTAAGTGAACCACATGGTGGCTCTGAACACTTCTGCTCAATAGTGGCTCTGGCACACCTGCCCACATTCCACTGGCCAGTCTGTGGCCAAGCCCAACATCAGTGGAGGCACTGAAAGCCCTGTGGCCCCGGGCAGGGAGATATAATCCCCTTGTGGGAAAGGCTGCAACTAATCAGAACAATAATAGGATCCACTGCCAGGACTTCGGAGGTGATCTGGTTCAAGTATCCCACTGACAGATGGGGAGGCTGAGGCCCTGATTAGTGAAGCAAATTGCTCACAGTCCCATGAGTCGCCAGTGGCAGAGCAAGGGCGAGGACCCAGCCTTCCCAGTTCCCAGCCCAGAGCTCTCCCCTGCACCCCGGCTGCTCCCTGCAGATGCACCTCGGCAAGTGACGAGGGATCGTTCAGGGTCCTCTGTCCTGTGCCATTCATTTGCACAGTGCGTTTCCCAGCACAGAGAGCTGGATGATAGGGCAAAAGAGAAAGTTCTCCAGAATCAATATTTGAGCTTGTTCCTTCCAGACATCCAGTGAAAACAGAAAGTGGGTTTGGGGTGAGCCTTGGAAACAAGCACAAGGAAGTATGAGTCCGCAACATTTTTTGAACTTGCAGACTTCGATTTGGAATGGCAGGTTTGGGGCTCCTTCCTTACATTCCAAATGTTTTTTGTACTCTACCTGTTTTTAATACTACAAAGGAGAACAAAAACTAATGGTTACTAATCATCCAGAAGGTGCCAGACACTGATAGCTCTCACGCGTATGGAAGTAACCTTTATTACATGGATTTTCCAGGGTCACTGGGAATTTTTTTCAATATTTCTCGAGTGCCATGTTTCTCCCCCCATTTGCAGCGCTCCTGAGGACACACAACGTACAGCGGATGCCCTGTTTTCACATTCTCTGCTACCCAGACTTTGGATCTCCCAATACTTCCTATAACGTTTTGTGAGCACTAAGTGTATAAACTGATTACAGACACTTAAAATTTTGGAGTAGTCACAGTGTGCAACACCCGTGGACATCAGTGCGGCTGGGATGCATCTTCCAGGTCTGGGCATTTGATTTTGCACTCAGCCCTCCTGGGAGGCCACTGGACCCAGTGACCTGCCCCTAGTCCCAGAACCCCCTCTAACACAGACTCCCTCAGTGGGGTCAGGGAAGGGTCTATATACCCCAAGGTGGATACTGGAGCCAAGAAGGAACCTTCGCCAGTCTCCCCTGCTGGACCTCTAAGTGCCTGATCCAGAAATGGACACTAGTGAAGGGACATGGATGACTTCTATGCCCTTGCTGGCCCTCACCTTGTCTTGCCTCTTTTCCTACCCTCATCCCTCTGGCTCTACCGTCCCCATTTTCCTTTGTCCCGGAGTCACCATCAACTCTCTGAAGATCTCTCTTTGCCTCATTTCTTTATTAGCTAGTACATTAGCTCATCCTACCCTCAGGACAAACTCTGCGTTACAGATACTGTTACCTCCATCATGCAGAGGAGGAACGTGAGACTCAAAAAGGAAACTGATCGATTTTGCCAGAAGATTGTGGAGCCAGCATTTGACACCATATCTGTCAGACTCCAGCGTTACAGAGGCTGAGGTTCATTCATTCGCAAATGTGGTAAAGCACCCACCATCTCCAAGCCCTGTGAAAAACTGGAAAGAAATGGTGGGCGGGAGCCAGTCCTGATGTAGCTCATTCCAAATTCCATCAACAAATAACGTGTCCCACCATGCGCCTGGGCCAAGGTAGTTTATAAACTACTTGCAAATGTAGACAAATTCATGCGCAACTAACAGTGCAGTTTGCTAAGTCTACAATAGTGTCAGTAACGGGGGAGAACAGACAGTATGAGCGCATCACTTTCTACCACTTGCCTTGCACTGCACTTGAAAAACCTTAGAATAAGCCTACCCAACCCCACTCTCTCCAATTCTAATCATTCCCTTACTTAACAGTTCATCAAAAAACAGAGACCTGCAGGGATTTAGGATAACCTGGCCTTTGGCCTACTCTTTGCAGCTATAGAAAAATGTATTGGAGCAGTGCCTCAGGCCAGAATCAATTTCCGTCCAAGAAGTCAGGCAGTGTACTTACAGCTCAGTAATGAGAGGGTGCGGGGAGAAAGTCTGAGATGGTTCTGGAGAAGTCCAGAGATGGCTCTGCAGTCAATTACGGATGGTGAGTGAAAAATGAGGTCAGCTCCCTGACAGCAAGGCCCGAGAGAGGCCGCGAAATACCACAGAACCCCCATTCTCTGTGGCCCGAGGACACGGCGTCTAAAAATAGACACACAATAACACTGGATCTGCTGTGGATTTCACAACTGCTGGCCCAGCACAAAATGTTTGGCTTTGGCCAAGTCAGGATGCAATGAAAACCAGCCGGGAAGCTGAGCATGACCAAGATCAACATTCACAGGACAACAGCAACCCCTCTGTCCATCAGGCCTTGACCATGAAGCTAAATTACCCGCTGCCCTAGGTCCTCGTTCAACTTGCTCTGCAACTTACAGAACACTTGCCTTGCACGCCAGGGACTTTCTAAGACATTTCATTGCAGGGACACTGGGGCGGAGGAATTTGTGGATGATTGCCCTGAGAACTAGAAAATTAGTGAAAAATGTCCATGATTTCAGTGTAAGGGAAATGCAACTGCAAGTGTGGGATGTGGGTGGAATGGGATAAGAAAACATTTTAAAGAGAAAATAATTGCAAACACATGAGAGGGAGAAAGGGCATGGCCCAGGCTAGAAGTGTGTAAGAAAATAAAATGAAAACAAGAAAAGATTTGGCATTAGATTTGTGGGTTTAAAACCAATTTTAGAGTTGACAATTCTACTCCACTGGAAAATAGCTATTTTTATTATTTACGAGATAGTATTTACTGAGTAGGTAGCACGTGCCAGAGTCTGCTCCCAATCCTTAACATGCGTTATTTCATCTAATCCTCACATCGACCTATGGGGCAGGTACTAAGATTGTTCCCATTTTTCATATAAGGGAAGTGACTTTAAAGCTTGAACAGACCTTAGAAATGACCTTAACCAGTGGTTTCTAGGCTGACTTCTACATCGGAAACTTATACCTTAGAAACCCTGTAGAATCTGGGGCCCTATTGTAGACACCACCCCCCCCAATCAGAAAGGGGATCAGTGACTGACTACACAGCCAAGACTCCGTGTTCACAGAAAACCCAGATGATGCTCACACACAGCATTGATTGGGACCCACTTACCAATCCAACTGACCGTTGTTTTCCAGACCAGAAAACGGGAGCCCGGAGTTCCAGAGGCAGGCCCCACGAGACCAGCCTGCTGGGCGCAGGGCCAGCTCTGGAACCTAGAGCTTGGAACACAATGCACTTCGCTATCGTATTGGTCCTTCTCCACTGGACTCTTCCGAGGGGAACAGCGGCTTCTCTCTCTCCCGTGAAAGCACCAGACTTGTCATTTGGTTTGCCCACCTCTTCTCCAAACCCTTTAACTGAACTCGGTGCAGTTAAACGAAGATTGGTTAAGCACCTACTAGGAGCTCACACTGTTCTCGGGGCTAGCAACCCTGTGGGGAACAAGACTACCACAAGACCTTGCCCTCAGGGAGCTTACGGTGCAGCAGAAAGAACAACTTTGAAGCTGTAACCAACCAGCTTGCTGAACGAACTAGACTCAGCAGAAAGCAAGTTTATTTTCTCATCACTGCCACTTCAAGCTTGTTTCCACCTTCCTACGCCCTGGAAATCTTAGGTGTCTTAGATGGATCCTGTAGCTAGCTATTCTGGCAACTCTTAGATATCAAAGAACAGCCTCATGCTTCAGGTCATTTGTAAAGTCCCATTTGGTTCAATGGCAAATCTGCAATCTCTTATTCAGTTTAAAAGGTCTTCCCCACCCTGAGTGAGCTTGGGACTGGCTCAGGCTCAAGAGCTGCCATGGGGGAGGGGAGAGTGTGGGCTCCTTTGCTAATTCTTGCCCTTCTCTCTCAACTCCCTTGCCTATTTAGGCTCCTCTGGGCCAGGGTCAGGAGTCCAGAGAGCAGGAAGCAGGGACTGGAGAGGTAAAGAAAGTGAGAAAGTCTTGCGGAGCCAGGGTCGTCAGTACTATCAAACATCCTTGGTCACGGGAGAGGTCCAAACGCTGGTACGTCCTCCCACAAGGGCTTCTTCCCACTGGCTTCTCACTTTCTCACTTCTGCTCACCTACCCTATTCAGACCCTCTCTGTTGGGGTCACCTGCGCCTCAAAAAGGATCTCTTGGATGGGGACCCCTCTCAGAATGACTCAAGTCCGGTTCGCCCTTCCTGGACCCCTATCCAGGCGCCCCTGCTATTGGGAGGCTGGCTCACACTGGCACAGCCCTCCCTCTGCTCTTTCTTGTCAGGGCAGCGCAGGGCAGCCACTCTCTTTCGACCTTCCAGGCATGAATTGTGCACCCGTCACGAAGACCCTTCAGTGCCAGGGAGTTTTCCAGATGATTCTCAGAAGTCCTCCTCATTTGGCTTGGAGGAAGGGGAGAGAAGCACGCCCTCTCCCCCCACCCCACCCCCCGCCCTCACTCCTCGCTCTCCAATCTCTCCGGTGGATTCCCACCACACCCTGTTGTATGTCCTCCATGTGCGTGATGAGCTAAGAATTTTTCAAATAAAAACCGATTTCACAACCTCTTAGCATGTACTGCGCAGATGGTCTCAACCCTTGGGTCCTGAGCCAAAACAGCAAAAGTCAAATATAACATCCTGTTACATAAGACATTACAAATTCAGAGTGCCAAGGGAACATATAGCAAGCATGCTGGGGGCCAGCCCACTTCAGTTACTAAGATCTTCCCCTCACAGCCCTCAAGGTACCTGGTCCCTCCTTTGCTTGACACTGGCTTTCTAAGAGGGTAAATATGCAGCTCTTCGCTGTCACCCACAACTCACCCATTCCACTCCTCTCGAACAGCCTCTGCTTGGCATCGTACAGTATAGAGTTAACTTCATACGTGTGCGGCCTTCATATACCGCTGCTGCTATCTTTAAAATCATAGATCGTAAACTCCTATGAAGGAGTCTAGGACATCTCAAGAATGACGATGATGAGGATGATGATGACAATGATGACGAACAGCAGTGATGATGTCAGTTAGCAACGATGATAGTGATTAGAGGTGAACAAACAAAGAGAAATGGTCAGTCCCTACCTCCCTATCTTGTCTAACTATTAATCTACTCTCCAGCCTTTTAGGTCCAACTCAAAATCTATCACTCCCATCAGTTAGATTCCAAAAGACAGGAAATATTTTACTGTGTACCTTCTGTGTCTGAAGAGCACCTGGCAGCAGCCAGCCTACAGGACAGTCCCCACAGACCCTCGGCCCTGGGACCCACCCCTTTGTGCAGCCCACTCCCACACCGCGTAGGGCTGGCCCACGTCACCACACTATTTCCACATTTCCAACCCGTGGCTTGGAAAACACGGGTTGCATGGCAGAGGCAAAATAACTACCCTTTGGCAGCAAACAAAAGAGGCTCAATAACTTAACAGAAGACCCTGAGGCAGTGAGTGGCAGAACCAGGATTCAAACTCAGGACGGTCTGGCTCCATGTCCCATGTTACTGTCATGAGGTTGGTCCAGTCCTACCTCCTATGTCTCCTTATCCAGGTTTCTCAGTCTTCCTCACACATCTTGAGTTCCCAGACATCGGTGTGTTTGCTCACGTTGTTCCATTTGCTGGTTCTCCTTCCCCAGTTCTTCCCGTCCCCCAGTTCTACTCCCCAAAATCCCTGTCGTATGAAGCTTTGTCTTGTTCCTTTGAAGAATTTATTGTTCTCTGTGTTTCCATAACCTCTCATTCACTATAGATTTTATCACATAATGAGCTTTGGCCTATTGGTCTCCCTAGATTAGAAATAGAATAATAATAATAATAATTAATATCAATAGCTGACATTAATTGAGCACCTGACAGATACTACTTCAAAGACCTAACATTTAGGTCACTTAACAACAACAGTCCTATAAGATAGGCACTATTATTACACTTATTTTACAGGCGTGGAAACTAAAACACAGAGAGGTAGATCAACTTGCCCAAGGACACCCAGCTCCTAGAGGGCAGATCTGGGATTTGAACCTATGTCTGCCTGACTGGGTTATAAGGCAGAGAACATGCCTATGGTCCTCTGCACTCAACACAGGTTCTGGTCCTCAGTGTGCACACAGAAAATAATCATTGAATCAATGATGGATAAACATACATCTGCCTGTTCAGGGCTTCCCCCCACCCAACCTCAGCTCCAGGTCCTGTGCCTAGAGCCAGGGAAGATGCCCACCAATCTTGGTTGATGGATTGAATGCCAGAAGGAATTTACTTTCAGCTCCGGTGCCCTGTGAGGGCGGGGCAGAAACACAGAAATGAAAGGATCCTCCCAGGTAAGAGTTGTCACAGCTCTAGATCCTGAAGTCCCTACTCTTTTCTGGGGCCATCGCCACCAACAATCCCTTCTAAAAAGCCTCACAGAACCCAAGCCCTGCCCGGTTCTTGGACCGACTTGCCAGGATACTGAGGAGTCCAGTGAGCAAATCAAGGAGCAACTGAGTGCGTCAGATCTGTGAAGTTTTGAGCTAGAGTTAGTTTCTGAGCCAGACCCAGAGGTCTGGTCCCAAAGCAAGCCAAAATTTATAAAAAGCAGACTTCATATTCTCAAGCCACCACTTCAGTAAAAACACTACTACTAATAATAAGTTGAAAGAATAACAACTCCTCTGCCATTATTTGCGCACCCCGTGGGGCAGGGAAAGACGCGGTGTGAACACAGAGAGAAGACGAGGCTCCTGGAGGCCCCTCCAGGTCGGCGCTCTGTGGTTTTGTGGCAGGTGCTGGTCCCAGCCAGACCGGCACAGCAGCCCACGTTTCCTAACCCGGTTCCAATCACCCACCGAGGTCCCAGGAGCACCTTTTCACCTTCCAGGTGCGTTTCTAAAGTGGGCACAGGGAGGAAAAGAGAGGCCCAGAGGGAAAGAAAAATGTTGGGGTAGGCAATTTGGATTCTTGTGAAATAAAACAACCCAGGCCATGAAGTTAAATTAAATAATAACCATAAACAGCCCAGCCCGGGACCCGGCACAAGGTTAAACGCTAAGTAGGTGTGAGTTCCCCTTCCCTCTGCTAATTGCAGCATCAGCCCTGGCAGTTGCCTGCTGCCAGATCACGCTTAATCCATGGCTAAAAGGTGAGAGTAAGATTTGCAAGCGCTCCACTGAGGGTCCCAGGCAGGGCTCACACTCAGCCAGGATGCCCAGGAAGGCGGCGCCGGTTGTTCACGCTAAGGACCCACCCCACCTGGATGGAGCGTGTCTCTCCCTTCCAGTTATGACCTATTTTGAATAGTGTATCTGGCTCCAGAGATTCATTTACTTAATACGTATACGTTGAGTGTCTACTATATGCCAGAACCTGGTCAAACTGCAGTGAAAGACTGGATGAAAAAAGAAACGGAAAATGCCCTCTCTCCTGCAGGAGGAGCTGGCCTTCCGGCGGGAGAATTGAACGAAAGTCGCTTGCTCTGCAGTCGGAGAGGTGGGGGAAATGCTTGGAGGAAATGCAGGAAAGGCAGAGGCAGCACAGGAGTGCGATTCTGGGGGCTTTTTAGGGAAGTATCGCACACAGACGGAAAAGTGAACAAATTGTGAGTGTTCAGCTCCACAACGTTTCTCGAAGGTCACATGGCCGTATAACGAGCACCTGGCTCCAGACGCAGAGCGTGACCGGCATCTGTGGGGCCCGGTCATCACAGCCAGCTTCCCTGAGACGTGGGAGTCCCTGGAGCTGTGGCCCAAATGCTCCCAGCTCCCTGGTCCCTGCAGCCATTCATTCGCCCTGGCCTAGGAGCAGAAGTGAGGAGTACCGCGTCTCCACGGCCCTCATCATGCTGTGCAGACGGTGGGATCCACGTTCCCTTGGAGCACCCATCAGCCTGGGCCCCCAGGGTCTCTACTGAGCAGAGCTCCACCCCCCAACATCCAGTGGGCAAGTGGCAGGAGGATAGATACATCTTTGTTGGTTAAGCCACTGAGATGAGGGCCTGTTTGTTACCTCAGCATAACGAACCCATCCTGCCGGATAATGAAGGTGATGTCTTAGGAGAGAGCTGAGCAGGCAAAGGAGTGACCCTTCATGGAGAGGAAGCCAGGGACAGCACATTCCAAGCCCCGCAAACCGGAGTGCGTATGCGGTGTGAGGATCAGGGTCTTAGGAAGAAAGCCCCCAGAAGCAGACCCTGAGACAAACATTTGAACGTAAGGAATTTATTTGGCAGTAGATCCCAGAAACACCGAGAGGGGAGTGAGACAGGGAAGGGGAGGAATCCATTATAAAGTGGTTCTTTCAGGTGCAGCTACCCTGGGGGCATCTGGGAGGCTGGTGATGAAGAGGGGTGTAGAAGAGGTCTCCGGGCTGTTCCCCGGGGGTGTGAGCAGGCTGGGCTGTTTATCTGCCGACACCGGCTCTATCCTATCGGCTGAGGCTGCTCCCCAGGTGTTAACCCGCAGGCAAGCCAGCAGGCAGAGCTGCCCTGCTGTCCCTGCCAGGTGCCTCAGGCCCGCAGTAGGATGGGGACGGACAGGGGCCGTGGGCAGGACACTGACGGCCACCGCAAACAGCAAGGAGGCCGGTGGGGCGGAAGAACCAACACGCAGGGTCCGGCGGCAGTAAGGCCTGCTTGAGTGCACTTGGCAGGGGACATGGACGCCTCCCACGAGATGGACAGCAATCTGAACATTCCCCCTAAAACGTCACATGGTGTGCTTCAGTGCGATACTGTTAGGTTACAGCGTTACATGCTTATGATTTTGTAATAAAAGATTTTGTAATAAAAAGGGGAGTTATTTGTGCTGGTCTCTGTATATGTATAAAAGTATAAATTACAGGAACCGCCCAAAAACCACTGGCAACATCTTCAGACTAAACAAATTATCCAGGCTTACCCCTCCCCGGGACGGGGCAACCCCCTCCCACCTGTTATCCTGCCTCCAGCCTCACTCACCCTGGTCTGGTCCATTCTTCATCAGCAACCAAAGTGGCCTGTAAAACACGAGAACCTGACAATGACACGTCCCTGCCCAGACTCCCGCAGTGGTTTCCATCTCTGACAGGGGAAACTGCACGCTCTTTGGGTTGGCAGACCGGACCCTGTGCGTGGGCGCGGGCCCCGCCCACCGCGGCAGCTTACCTCCTCCACGGTCCCGCTCAGCACCCATACTCCAGCCGCAGCACGTGGCTGACCACCCCCCACCGCCCCCTGTTCTCTCCAAGCCCTGTGCCTCTGCAAATGCTCTTCCCTCCGCCCGGACTCCTCCTACGTCTCTCCTTCATTTTTGTTCACCTAACCAACTTTCATTCATTCATTCAACAAACATTTACCTAGGGCGTACCACACGAGGGGCACCAGGACACAGCTGTAAATAATCAGGCCCAGCCCTCTTGCCCTCAGTGAAGATTATTTGGGTAAGAGGGGAGAGACTAATAATAAAAAAAAAGTGAATGAGTAAGAAAACCAAATAGCAGTAAATGCAGCAAAGCAAAAAATCACAGGGTGACATGGCAGACAGTGGCGATTGGGTGGGAAGCGTCAGGACAACTTTAACTGGGTGGTCAGGGAGTGACTGGTCTGAGTGGCAAAAGATTGTCAGACAAGTAAGATGTGAAGCAGGAGGGTGATAAGTGCAAAGGCCCTGAGGCAGGAAGGAGGTTGGAGGATCCGCATAACTGAAGGAAGGTCAGGGTGGTGGGGCACAGCAAGCCCGCGGAGAAAGGCAGGAGACGTGCTTAGACGCAGGGCCAAGTCCTCATGGAGGGCTTAGTTGGCCACGGGGGGGCGCTAGACTTCTCCCTACCATCTTCAGCGCATCTAGCTCCCTGTGCGTTCTTCTCTATGGATGAAGGAGCATGTGCACTAGTATCCTCTTCTTACCATAAATTGCCCTTGACACGTAGGTCCCCACCGCGGGCTGGCTGCAGGCATCTGTCCTTGGCCTTGCCTCTGCCTGGCTGTGTGACATTAGACACATTATTTAACCTCTCTCTGCCTAGAATTTTTCCATGAATGTCTGTTCTATCCTCTTAGTGACAGTGAATTAACTCAGCCTTGCAGGTAAAATAGAAGAACTGGCAAAATTTCCCCCCCACCAACAGAGTGTTTTATGAGGCTCCCTTTATACCCCAGCCACTAAGAACATGGGTGTTGAAGTCAGACGGACCTAGTGTTGCATCTTGTCTTTATTGCTTTCTTGAGCAAATTATTTAATCTCCCTTAGCCTTGGTCTTCTTAGTTGTAGCATTCTACAGCTAATGATCATCCCTACTGCATAGTGTTTGGGGAATGATTTTGTGAAGTAAGGCATTTAATCTCTTACCATAGCCTTTGCACAAATTAGAGCTCAGTATATAGTTTCTATCACTTTTGCAATCAATCCTTCCAACATTGTCTGGGCTTGGCCACCCCATCACTTTCTCTGTAAGTAGGCTGAGATTTGCATCGCGGGGATCTCCAGCCACCCTCAAAAGTTCAGCCTCTAATCCCAGCGTCATGAAAAGACAGGCGATCCTTAACAAGGATTCAAATCCCATCTCAGCCAATGACTGGCTTTCCTACTTTAAGCAAGTCCCCTCTGTCCTCTCGGTTTCGTTGCATGACTTAAGGAACTGCTTTTCAACGAGGGTTGTGGCAGACAGAGTAAGGGTCACCCGAAGATGTCTATACCCTATCCCTGAAGCCTGTGACCATGCGACCTTACATGGTTAACAGGGACTTTGCAAACGTGACCAGGTAAAGGACTTGGAGATGGGGAGATTATTCTGGGTAATCTAGGTGAGTCCAGTGTGATCGCAGGGGTCCTGAAAAGCGTCAGAGAAGGAAGGCAATGAAGAAAGCAGGGTGTGCGGGCGATGCTATGCATATTGGAAGATGCCACGGTGCTGGCTTTGAAGATGGAGGAAGGGGCCATGAACCAAGGAATGCAGGTGGCCCCCGGAAGTTGGAAAAGTCAAGGAAACAGCTTCTCCTCGATAGCCTCCAGAAGGAACCAGCCCTGCCAAGACCTCGATTTTAGCCCAGTGAGACCAGTGGGGGACTTCCAGAGCTGTGAGAGAACACGTTTGTGCTGTTTGAAGGCACCAAGTTTGTGGTCATTTGTTATGGCAGCCACTGGAAAGCAACACAAGACCTCTCAGTGTGAGTTCCTGAAAAGCCGCTCTCTGCCTGCTTGCTCTCCCATCCGTATGCTGCTGACACCGCAGGTGAGCGACTTGGCAGGTCAGCAGGTGGCTCAAGTGCTGGCAGAGGGGAGAAGCATAATCACGGGGCCTTGTTACCCAGGGGCCAAGGGTCACTGCATCTTCATTAGACCAGAGCCAGACGTCACAGAAACTGAACTGGGAGCTTCCAAATCCCAGCTCCCTGGGATTCCCAGAGCCTGGAGAAGGCCAAGGAATTATCTTTCCAACAAACACTTGTGCATTCCATCCTTACTCAGAACCAAAAGATTTCATCCCAACCCGCCCCATCCTAGCCAAAAAACAAACAAACAAAAAACCAAAGCGGGACCATCCACAGGCATCTAGCGCAGTGCTGAGGGAAAAAACAACGGTGACCTCCTGGGTTTCACCCACCCTCTGCAATTACCCTGGTTTCATGTGCTTCTCTTTTTTTTTTTCTCCACAAACAATGTGATTTGCCTTTGCTTCAGAGAAAGTTCCTTGGAGAAAGTGCACGCACAAAATTTTTTTCAGGATCCCTCCCCAGAGTCAAAACCACTAGGCTCCAGATTTTTCCGAGGAAAAGTCCCATAAACATTGTGCCACGTGGAGAGCTCTTGCCTGGCACCAGGGGCGTGGTTTTTGGCAGCCAGGGCCACACCTGCTAAAGGCAGCCCCCTGTCGTGCTCAGCAAAGGCTGGGGGCCGGTGGGGAGAGAGAAGGGGTGGGCCCAGGCAGCTGGGCAGAAATGAGAGCCAGGGCTGGGGCTGGGGCTGGGGCTGGGCCTGGGCCTGGGGCTGGGCCTGGGGCTGGGGCTGGGGCTGGAGGAGCTCCGGACTCAATGGGGCACACCAGTTGGAAACGGCCTCACAGGAGGGCCCTCCAATCAACTGGGCACTTTTTAACAGCATGTGCTTTGAAAACACAGTCCAAGAAGTAGTGACAACAAAGAACAGGAGAGTCTTGTATAAGGATGAGGACGGGGAGGAGTCTTGTATAAGGAGGAGCAGTCGCTGTCACGGGTCTAGGCTGCATCAGCACGAAACAGCCCGGCCTGGAAGGAAGGACAGCCGGTGGCTTCCTGGCTCATCGGAGGGCCGGAGGCCCCGTCACTGGAAGTGTTCAGACACGAGGGAAGCAAAGTTCCTGCGAAATCAGTCCATGTGATGCTGCTGGGGCCACCACCGCCCCTGGACAGTTGCTACCTCGTCCCTGGATGCTCAGCGTCTTCAGTATCACTGGGAATAACCTCCGATTATCTCTGCACCTTCAAGAGCAAGAGCTTGAGGCTGCGAGTTTGTGAGTGGCTGAGAACTAGAAGAGAGGATATCTGTGTCTGTTCCCCCGCAGTAGAAAGGGTGTTCCAATAATGGAGAGTCTGCCGGGAGGTCTTCAGACATCCGGGGAGAAATGTCAAGTACGCATTAACCCACAGGGGACCCAGAACTCAGAAGAGAGGTCTGCGCCGGAGACGAAACCTTGGTGTTCTCAGCCTGTGCAGGTGGCGTGCTGAGCCCAGGAACAGATGGCATCACACAGGAAGGGAGGAGAGGGCAGGGGCAGAGGACTGCCCATGACCAAGACCTTGGGTCTAGACCAGGAGAGAAGTGTGAAATAAGGTGGACGCCAAGGGAGGGGCTGGGTGCCTGTAGCTGTGGGGGGTCAACGGCGATGAGGATGGAGAGCTCTGGGGGCTTCTGCAGGAACCATTCTGACAGCATGGAGGGGAACGCAGACAGAGGGGACGGAAGAGGAAAGAAAAGGTGACAACGTAGGTGACTCCTTCCAGAGAAGTTGGCCTGTGGGGTGGAGGCGTGAGGTGGACAGGCACGGGAGGTTTGTTGTCCGTTTTGGGGTTTTTTTGGTTGGTTGTTTTTTGTTTTATTCCTGAACAGGCAAGAGATGACCACGCTCAAGACTTGAGTGGATGGAGCCAGAAGAGACGAGGCCGAAGACCCAGGGGGTGGCGGGGGGGGACCTGTCTCATTCTGGGTGGTGGGGTCATTCCTTCGACAAATATTATTGGACCCTTCGCTGCAGGCTCAAGCAGAAGAGCTCAGTGGTCCAGAACTCGGCCTCTGCAAAGTCTGGGTCTTGATTCTGCCCCTGACTTCTTAACCGACCTTGACCAAGTCGTGTCAACTCTCTGAGCCTCAGTTTCCTCCGAGGCACAAGGAGACTAACAATGTGACACACTTCGCACACCTGTCGTAAGGGATAAATGAGCGAAAGCATGAAAACCGTAACATCGGCCAGCCTTTAATGAGCACTTGTCATGTGCTTAGTATTTAGTTCTTCCAGACAGGCGGGCAAATGCAGCTCGTGTCTTTCTCCACCGCAGAAATAATGACTTTTAATGTGTTCTTCCTGGGGTTTTTTATTTGCCTACATACATCTCTATAACATAGACACAAGTGTATGTTTTCAACAAATCTTTATCAGGCGCCTGCTTATAATGCACTAAGCACTTTAATCCTCACAAATAACTCTGTGAGGTACTATGATATTCAACCCATTTCCAGGTGAGGAACTGGGGCAATGAGAAGTAATTCAACCTGAGTCACACACCCCAACAGTCCAGCTCCAGAGACTGTGTTCAAGCCACTAGGCTCTCTAACTACCCCCAAGAAATCCAAGTGTAGTTAGTAACAGGAAGTGAGAGAGGCAGTCGGCAGCCAAGGGATGAAGGAACAGGCTGGAAAGTGGGAAACGTGGTAGGAAGCTCCTAACAGCAGTCACCTGCCCAGAGTTTATCCTTTTGCGGCTGGCTTTTGGGTGAGTCTGGCAGAATTGAAGGCCCCAGCGGAGATGCATCTACCAGCAAACCACCCAAAACATCCATTTGTCTCTTAGTGACGAGCTAGACCCTTAGTGGTCTCATAAGACATACTCTCATTGTCCCTGACTCCCGGAGCACCCGTTCAAATGACTCCAACGGAAAAGGGCTCTTCCCAAAGTCACTGGGTGACCCCAGGACCCCAGTGGGTTTCTAAAGCACAACCAGGCAGTTCAATGGAGCTGGGATGAGCCAGGGAGGGTTTTGCCTGCTGACTTCACTTTTTATCTCCGCCAAGGGGCACCCCGAGGCCACCACAGACTCCGCAGCAAGCCATTTCGGGAAGGAATTTCCACCAAGGAAAAAATATATAGCCTTTGTTGTTATAAAATGCAGAGGTGGGCAAAACCACCAGTGTGTGGAGTTTATAACTTTAATTGTTTCTTTGGGATTAAGCATTTGTCCCAACAAGGGCAGCGACAGATGATAACGGTGGATTCCAAACGACCTGAGGTGGTTTGACAGGCTGCCCGGCCGAGCACGTGGCCCTAAGGGAGATGTGTGGAGGCGTTTTCCCCATGCTGGATTCACTTAGAGATATTTGAGTTCCCACAAAAGAAACTTCCCAGCCACTTGTCCACACCCATTATCCCTCATTCCCCTCCACGCCCACCTCTGTCCCACTTCTGGTTTCTTATTTACACAAACTTACTTGGAGTTCTTGGCTAATTCATTCCAATTCTCTCCTGACAGGATCACAGAACCTCAGAGCTAGAAGGGACCACGGGGAAAAACTGGGCCAAGCTTGTTTTACAGACCACAGCTCTTTCCCAGCCCTCTGGACTGGGTAACCTGCTGCTCCTGGACTAGCGGGTCCTCTGTCCTCTGCACTACACTGCCCTCTTCTGGCAATGATGGGAAATTGCCTTTTTGGTCGGCCTCTACTTTTCAAAACTGTCTTGAAGCTCTGCCATCTCCTGGGGGCAGATTTTTCTCTGAAGAGTTGGCTGCAGCTGGGTGAGTGTCTGGACTGAGTCTCTCTTTGCAAATCTCTCTCTTGCATCTCTCCATGTAGTGCTTCATTTCACAAGCCTCACGTTTTCAATTCGCTGCCTTACAGTCAACTTTTAAATAATGAGCACTTTACTCTGTGATGGGCACTGTTCTAAGCACCTTGGATGTCGTAACGCTTTTAAGCTTCACACAACCCTCTGAAGTGGATGTTATCATTAGCATCAACCCCGCTGGTAATGGGAAAGTGAGTCACGGAGTACTTCAGTAGCTTTCCCTGTGTCAGATAGAAAGTGGTACGGCTGGG
Source organism: Glossophaga mutica (assembly GCA_039655065.1). Taxonomy (NCBI): domain Eukaryota; kingdom Metazoa; phylum Chordata; class Mammalia; order Chiroptera; family Phyllostomidae; genus Glossophaga; species Glossophaga mutica. Next base: position 12,529,140 of record CM077304.1, on the reverse strand, counting down.
ATTTGAAAGCAGGTAGACTGGCTTCAGAACACGATTTCTTAACCATTAGTATTATATATGCAGTAGAAGGATATAGAGTTGTATCCTTGGACGCGATGGAATGCCACTTTTATCACTATGGAAAAGGGAGCGGTGCTGGTTTTGTGTAAGTGGGCAGAAAACGGTCGTCAGAGACAGACACGTGTGAGGTGGAATCGTGGCCTCACCGCTTACTGGGTGACCCCAGGACACATTAGTGAAACTTTCTTAGCTGCGGTGACTGATCAGCAAATCAGAGGCAGCTGTTCTTACTCCCTAGGATAATTGTCAGGATTAAGAGAGATAAAAAATGTGTTCACCCTGACACATGACATAACAGCACAGATGCACCGTCATGCGCGGCTGCTACTATTTATGTCAGCGACTGAGCGTGCAGCATCGGCTGCTCTGAGGGTCAGGGCCTGCCCTTCTGACCAGCTGGGCGTGGGGAGGATAAAAGCCCCTGGTCCTCTAAGCTTCCAGTAACAAAAGATTCCAATTAACAGAACCCTTAGTTAATTAATATAAGTTTTCAGAGGAACTAACTAAGAGAGAGTATACATATTAGAAAGTGTGTCGCATAAAAATACACTCGTAGGTGTTGGAGACCAAGAGGCCTGTGAGGGGTCGAGGATAGGGTCCTGCACCGCAGGTGTGGTGGCTGGGCCTGGTTTCCGGCCTTGGGGCTATCTTGGTCTCTGACTGTTCTCATAACATTGGCCTTCGAATCATGTATACAGTAGCAATGCTAGTCTGAGAACTCCCCGACCTTGAGGGAGTAGATAGTCTCGTGCCAGAAAGCTTCTCCTTTGTCTGCTATGCACTCATGATTGTACTTAAGCCTGAAGACTGCACAATAAACTTGCCTTATGCCAGCAGAGCATTTGGTCCTCTCCTATATTCAGTCCCTCGCCCAGCCTCACGACCACCCTTGCTGCAGCGGGCTGCGGCAGAGTGGCGCCCGAACAGGGACCAAGAAGAGTCCAGAACAGGGACCAAGAAGAGTCCGAAATCGTGAGGATTTGGGATCCCGAGAGGACCGCTGCTACGGGGGCCCGGTAAGTTAAAAAAGTAAAAGTAGCAAAGAGCAGGGCAGGAGAGTAAAATAATGGAAAATTCCCACTCTTCCGAAAGGAAGTTGTTTGAACAAGTATTGTGCACCCTATTAAGGGGACGAGGTGTCATGACCTCAAAAAGACAAATCCATCATTTTGTAAATTTTATCCAACAAGTCTGCCCTTGGTTCCCTGAAGAAGGAACCATAAATATTGATACTTGGAGGAAGATTGGGGAGCAGATTCGAAAGCATTACCGAGCTCACAGTCCTGAAAAGACTCCCGTTGATGCCTTTTCCCTATGGTCCCTAGTGAAGGATTGTTTGAAAGGGGACTCTGAACTAGATAAATGGGAAAACGGGACTAGAGGCAGTCTCACGCTGCGGGCTACTCGCTCTGCAGAGGATTTGTTTAAAAACACCCCGCCTCTGCCACCTGCACCTCCGCCGCCGTTAGAGTCTCCGCAGTATGAGCAATCAGATGTTAAGCCTGAGAATTTTGAATCTAGAGATCCAGACCCTGCGGAGGTCGATTGGGATGATCTAGAGGAACAGGCGGCGGCGGCTTTTGATCGCTCTCATGGAGCGTTTGTTGCCACTGAGATGAAAGAAACTAAGAAAGATAAATCAGAGCCAGCTGTGCTCTTCAAGAACCTTTTGCAGCTGTTACAATCTCTTCAGGTTCAGGATTCTGAAAAAATTGTTGCAAATAGAGAGCAGACCTCTGTTTCTGAAGATCCTATGTTTCCCAGAGATCCCACCTCTCCGTTAATAGCTCAAGTGGGGTTTCGCCCACATCCCCCCCGAGAGGATGCTGTAGCGTCGCCTTTACAGATTGCGCTGCAGCGCGCGCTCTGTGATAGGAAGTCAATAGATGGCTTCTCCCCCGAGAGACAGATTTTCCCTGTCCTTCAGAGGCAGAATGATCAAGGCCAACAGTGGCGAGATTATGAGCCTATTCCTTACAAGACCTTGAAGGAGTTAAAATTAGCCTGTGCCCAGTATGGGGCTACAGCCCCCTTTACTATCGCTACCATGGAAACTGTTGCAAGCCTTGCTCTTCCCCCGCAAGACTGGAAAACTATGTGTAAGGCAGTGCTAACTGGGGGTGATTATTTGTTATGGCTTGCTGAATATCACGAGAGCTGTGAGCAACAGGCAAGGTCTGAAGCTGCTCGCAGACTTGGAATAACATGTGAGCAATTGGCAGGAACAAGGAGCCCGGCTAGCTCAGTCGGCAGAGCACCAGACTTTTAATCTGAGGGTCCAGGGTTCAAGTCCCTGTTCGACCCTCAAGGACAAGGAGTCATCGAACGAGTGTACCTTTCCCTCAAACAACTATTTGCTAAACTGAAAGGGGGGAGATGGTACAGCAAAACTGCTTGTATTTCATTTTTTATTTGTTTTGCAAAATTGCTTGTATCTCATTCTTTATTTGTTTTAAATTTTTTAACCATGGATTCGGAAGGGCGCTTCTCGGCATGGGCCTGACCCGGTACTAGTTTGGGGCCGAGGGCATGTTTGTGTTTTTCCCACAGACGCTGCATACCCACGGTGGTTGCCCGAGAGGTGTGTCCGCCATGCCCATGTCACTGAGGAACCGGAACACCCATCCCCGGAGAGCCCAGAGGAGACTCCAGCAGTTGGCGCTGATCTTGAGCCTCCTGTGGATACTGAAAACTCAAGTGAAGGCTGAAGAATATGGACAAGAAATAATCGGACCTATCAGACTATGCTTTGGAAGGCAGTCGCCTCCCTTCAATATGTCACCGTAGCCAAGAGACAGGTAGCTTGGATGCATATAGGGACACAGGACGCTATCTCTGTGGACGGAAGCCAGAAAAATGTATCTATCATAGCTTGTGTACCTGACCCCTTCGCGTTTGTTGCAGGGGATCTGCGGCTTGTCCAGAATGCCATGTATAATCTTACCTGTCATGATTGTATTTTAACTAACTGTCTTAATTCCTCCTTGAATGTAAGCTCTTTTGCTATTGTTAAACAACCCGCTTTTTCTTTTGTTCCTGTTAATCTCACTGTTCCCTGGTTCAATGATCCTGGTTATGCTGTCATTCGAGCGGCTAATGAAATCATACTAGCTCGCTCTAAACGCTTTGTTGGGATGCTGATTGCAGGAATAACTGCCCTTGTAGCTCTTATAGCTACTGCCGCCACAGCCACCATTGCCCTAACAGAGGGAATTCAAACGGCAGAATTTGTTAATGAATTGTCTCATAATGTTTCTGTGACTTTTCAGACTCAAGAGGACTGGGATCAGAAAATAGAGCAAAAACTGAATGCCCTCTACGATACGGTCAGAGTCGTAGGGGAGGAGTTGAATTCTTTGGAAGTTCGGTCCTCATTGAAGTGTCATGCTATGTTTTCTCACATTTGTGTAACCCCCTTTCCTTATAACTCTACCACCTTCCCTTGGGATAAGATACGTAATCATTTATTAGGTATTTGGCATAACTGCAATACTTCTTTAGACCTTGCTGCCCTGCACAAGGAAATCCGAAATTTGGCAGAAGCACCCCCTATAGATATAGATATTGCTCGAGACGCTCAGAACTTTCTGTCAGCCTTAGCCAAGCGGTTCCCTACCTTTAATCAGCTCATGTATAATTGGATTGGTGTTGGAATTTTTGTACTTTTGTTCCTCTTGTTAATACCCTGTATTTTCCGAGTGTTTGTAAGCCAAATCAATGGCTTGTACATAGATCTAAAATGGCAAAGATTGGATATGACCAAAAATGAAGTTCCACTGCATTGTATAAAGTAAAAAAGGGGGATATGTTGGAGACCAAGAGGCCTGTGAGGGGTCGAGGATAGGGTCCTGCACCGCAGGTGTGGTGGCTGGGCCTGGTTTCCGGCCTTGGGGCTATCTTGGTCTCTGACTGTTCTCATAACATTGGCCTTCGAATCATGTATACAGTAGCAATGCTAGTCTGAGAACTCCCCGACCTTGAGGGAGTAGATAGTCTCGTGCCAGAAAGCTTCTCCTTTGTCTGCTATGCACTCATGATTGTACTTAAGCCTGAAGACTGCACAATAAACTTGCCTTATGCCAGCAGAGCATTTGGTCCTCTCCTATATTCAGTCCCTCGCCCAGCCTCACGACCACCCTTGCTGCAGCGGGCTGCGGCACGTAGGTCTTTTAAATAGTGATTTTCTTGGTATATTTTAATGGTGCGACTGGATTTATTGGTCTTGTAAAACACAATAGCTTAAAAAAAGAAAAAGAAATCACTTCTGTGATCCCCAACACAACACTAGATGGCGCTAAATTCTCACTTCAAGTGGCATCTCCGCTTCCTACAGCCGTCAGTCCCACTGAGGAGGGATACTCCCCAGCTGAAAATTCAAACGTTGCTACTGGTGATTCGGGCATCTTCGGAAAGTACACAGACTTCAGATGAAGTTTTACAAGATGTCACCCCAGCCTGGCAACTATCCCCAATAACAAATCTATTCAATCACTGGCCCCACCTCAGTAAAAAAGAAAGTATTTGAGCACCCACTGTATACCAGACACTGATGCAAGCTGGGAACCCTGCCTTGGTTACGACAGAGGTCATCCCTTCCCCCTCCCGCCCCCCTCCAGGGATTCCTCTCTCTCTCTCTGTCTCTGTCTCTCTCTCTCTCTCTCTCTCTCTCTCTCTCTCTCTCGTCCTTTTTCCCTCGGGGTTCCTCCTGCCCACAGGAAACTCCCAAAGAAGCATAGATGATCATAAAGTCAAGGGAAGTTGGAGCTGGAACAGAACTTGGAGGTCCTCTTATCACCACCTCCCTTTACAGGTAGGGGGAGAGGCCCGGAGACAGAGGTGCATTACCCAAGGCAGTGCAGGCAAGCAGACCAGAACCAGAACCAGGGCCAGCTTCCTGATTCCAGGTCTCTCCCACCCCGCCTGCTGCTGTTACCACTCCAGCTGCCCCAGGAGGGCAAACCAGGACCAACCACACCAGCAAATGAGAGAGAAGCACCTATGCTCCGGAGTGTCTAAGACCGACTCTGTGGAGCAGCAAGCATCTTCACACCAGGCAGCTGCCCCCGGTTGGTCACAGGCATTTCGACAGAACATTACCAGGTATTCAAACCCAGGGAGGCCAAGGTTTCCCCATAGATCATTGCCCAACGAGTGTTGCTTGTGAGTGTTCGTGACCAACATGCTCAGCCTGGCCGAGGCGCCACTCCCTTCCCGCCCAGAATGCAGTTGGCTGCCTGCAGGGACTCGGCTGCCCTGATCCTTTGCTTCCTTGTGGGCAGTAAGGATCTTGGCTTAGGCTGGGGTGAAGCCAGAACAAATCGTGGGGGAGAGAAGCAGGAACAAGCCTCAGTCTCCTTAACAGTTAGTGTGTGAGCCTCGGGGAGCAACTTCCGCTCTCTGAGACTCAGTCTCCCCATCTGTAAAAGAAGGGAGTTAGACGGGAAGCCCTCTTCAGCCTTAGCAAAGGCCGGCCACGTGGCTCCTTCAGCTTCCATCATGACGAAAACCAATTAATCGTAGTTACATATGGTGCTTCGTGAAGTATATGGAGGTCATCCTTTGTTTTCTGACCCACACTATTGTAAACAACAGAAGTGTGAGTTTTTCCCTATGTTGTTTCTTCCCCTTTAAAAAAAATTTAATTACAAAATATTTATGACATATAAAAAGGTATCAAGAATATGAGGAAATGGAGATATGTATATATAAGATAAGTAAATACAGCATTGTGCTCTCTAAATAGTAGAGATATCGGTGCTCACTGGACAATTCCTTCCATTTTTCTATTTGAATTTTCATAATTCAATGTGGAGAGAATAAACTATTAAGAATAATAGGAATGCCCAGGCAGCCCTGACTTAGCCTAAGAAATCAAAAAATCTGAATTTGGATATTCTGTCTCCTGGTCATTTACTGACACTTTCACTACAATAGATAATATTCTTTTGCATAGTTTCTTAATTTTATTAAAGATTTTATTTATTTATTTTTAGAGAGGGGGGAGGAAGAAAGAAGAGAGGGAGAGAAGTATCAATGTGCGGTTGCCTCTTGTGCTCCCCCCACTGGGGACCTGGCCCACAACCCAGGCATGTGCCCTGACTGGGAATCGAACCAGCGACCCTTTGGTTTGCAGGGCCCAGCACTCAATCCACTGAGCCACACCAGTCAGGGCTGGTTTCTTACTTTTACATGCAAGTTTTCACACTACTTCCTTCAGCAGCTTGTTTCTCTTCACTCAGAGTTTAGTGATGAGCTTCATCTGCCTGATAAATGGGATGATTCTGATTTATTTGTTTTTGTCGTTATTTTGAGGCCCATTGTATGAACAAGTGACAATGTGGTTATCGATCAGGCTGCCAGACTTTTTCGTTGTTTCCAGTTTCTTTAGTCATCAGCAGCACTGCTGCGTCCATTCTCTACATGGCTTCATGTCACCTCGTGTAGACACAGAAGATGGTACAGTGGTGTGAGATGCTGTGTGGTGAAGAACGTGGCTTCTGGAGCTTCAGGCACAGCTGGATCCAGGTGCTCATGCTATGTCATTGGAGCCTGACTCATGCCATCTCTTAGCTCTGCTTTCTTCTCTGCTGGCTCCATTCTCAGTGGTCTGTCCCTCAGTAATGGCCCCTACAGGCTCTGGGCTTATACCCTGCTGGCTTCTGGAAAGTCCCAGCAGCAGTCAATGCACCAGATTGGGACATTGGATCATCCAGGAGAATGGGGTTTCTCATTTGGCCAAACCTGGGTCATGTGCTCCTCCCAGCCAGTCTCACCAGAGCCAAATGGATTGAGTGTGGGGACGGGGTGGTTCTCTAAAGAAAGACGAAGTTGTTAACACGTAAGAGGGGACTGGGTGCCGGGAAGGCAACAGCGACAAAGGTCCCGGACCCCGCCACTCCCCACTAGGTGCACCCCTATCCCATGACTATGGGGTCCTGTGTCCTGTTCAGCTGGGAATCTCCAAGCAAAGGAGACCTCACCTTTCATCTCGTCCCCCAAAGTAGACGCAGCTCAGGGCCCAGTGCATGATCAACAGCCGCGGTGGAATCGACCCCTTGACCAAATCCAGCCTGAGGATGGGGAAGGGCGGTCAAGCCTCCGCCTCTGTGGCTTTCCCCTCTGCCCAGCGCGGGCCCAGCCCCACCGGCAAGAGGAAGAGCGTTTCCACCACAGCTCACTCTCCTTCCTCTCAGCAGCACGGACACCCCACAACGCACCGTCCGGCCCAGAAGTTCCTAAGGACTCCAGCAGCTGCTGTTTACTGAACACCTGGGTGCCACGTCTTTTCTGTGCGTGGCAGGGCAAGAGTTCTCAAGCCAGAAATGCGTCCAGCCTTCTGTGAATACACGAAGAACGGCTATACCTTTCAATAGGATGGGTTTTGTGGGATATGGATATGGTTTTCTTTTTTAAAAGATTTTATTTACTCATTTTAAGAGACAGGAGAAAGGAAAGAAACATCAGTGTGTGGTTGCCTCCTGCACGCCCCCAACTGGAGACCCGGCCCACAACGCAGGCATGTGCCCCGACTGGGAATCAAACTGGCGACTCTTTGGTTCTCAGGCCAGTGCTCAGTGCGCTGAGCCACACCAGCCAGGCTGTTGTTTTTCTTAAAGGACTACAGGTCTTAGATGCTGTGGTTCCATCTATTGCACAGGTGGCAAACACAAGGCCCTCGGGCCGAATCCGGCCCTCCACCTTTATGTATCCGGCCCAGCACCTTGTTTCTACCCAGTGGCAGCGCCAAGCTCTCGCTTAACTGTTAAGGAGGAGTCACATGTATACAGTCCTAAAATTACATTCGGCCCTTTCAAGGCAACCACGAGGCTGATGTGGCCCCTGGTGAAAATAAGCTTGACACCCCTGATTGGGCAAAAGTAGCCCGCGGAGATAGTGGTCGGAAGAGTGGTGACCTGCGGAGCCATTGCCCGAGGGGCACGGGAGCCTCCGGAGGGCTGGGGATGGGGAATATCGTCACCTGGTAGTTAGTGCGTGGCGTGGCATGTGTGGAAATCCACTCAGCCGGGTACTTCAGACCTGTATGCCTTAGAGCACAGAAGTTACGCTTCGATAAAAAGTAAATCCCCAGAGTTCGAGGTGTTCTAAAGTGGAGAAAAGAAACCAGTTTAGACTAATTCAGAGCACAGGTTCTCAACTTAGAAAACTGGGTTCTAAATCTGGCTCTGCCACTTCCTCCTCTGGGACCAGTAAGCCCTTGGAACAAGTTATTTAATCGCTCTGTGCCTCAGCTTCTCCATCTGTAAAATGGCAATAATAATAGTACCTTCACTACTGTAACAATTTGAGTTAATCCTTGCAAAACCCTTGGAACAGTAGTTAGCACCTACTAAGTGCTCAATAAATGTTAGTTATTTCTATTGCCAGTAATGTCAGTCAAGCACAGTGTGATCTCCGTGGATACAGAGAAAGACACAGCCGTGGAGTGCACCCTCCGGTGGGAAGACAGCGGGAAGCCTGGAACCGTGGGAGCCCACGGGAAGAGCTCCCACGTTTGGTCCGTGGTTCCGGTACAGACGGGAAGGCAGGGAACTCCAGTGGGAGGAAGAGGGCTGCACAAAGGCACCTGGTGACCGCTCGAGAAGCACGTGAGGAATGGGTCAGGTGGTGAGTGCGGCTGCGGGCAGAGTCCGTGGAAGATGAAGCCAGATGGCAGGGACAGAGAGCAGCCCGGACGTTCCTTCGCAGCCGCACCACGGAGCTGGGGTTTTCCCCTGAAGCCAAAGCGGAGACGCTGCAGGATGTAACAGGCAGACGTCTTTTGAGAAAGGCCAGGCTGCTCACCTGGAGGGAATTCTCTGAACGGGAGCCGGGCTAGAGACAGGGCAGCCAGCTGGGGGCTGTTCCTGTCCCTCAAGACACGTGCTACAGTTTGTACAATCAGATCATATTTACTGCTGGCCTCCTCCCGGCCGGACGGTGTCAGGAAGACAGGAACCGTCGTGTCTGTCTCGTTCTCAGTCACTTCCTCTGCATCTGGCAAAGGGTGGTGCTCTCCGAGCATTACTGAATGAGTACTGAGCTCACAAACCACATTTCTGTTCTCAGTCAACAGGCAGGGGGTGCAGCGAGGGGGCTGGGGCAGGAACGCGGGCATCATCTCACCATGGAGGGGAGGGGAGGCTGAGAGGTGGGGCGCGTGGCTGTGGAGAGGCGGGGAGACAGAGAGGCAGAGAGACCGGGGCTGACTCTGAGCTTCCAACCCCAGCAGGGAGCAGGTAGTGGTTTCCCTTACTCTGGGGGAAACCACGGCTTCGGTTCGGAGCCCCTGTGAGACATCTGGTGAGGGGGGTGTGTGTCCAGATGTTACTGGGGGGAAAACGGATCAGTAGAGCAGAGACGTGCTTTGAGGAAGACACAGGGCGATTTCAAACTATTTAACCCCTGGTAAAGCATGGGCACCCACCCATTAGAGTCAGTGCTGGCCACGGGGCTGGAGCAGGGGCCTGGGGGCCCTTGCTATGCGGGGGGGGGGGTGCGGTGTAGTTAATCTCCAAGTTGCTGGACTGTGAGGAGGTCCAACAGTCCCGAGGGAGGCAGGCGCTCAGGGGGCTCAGGACGACAGCTGTTTACCAAGCAGCACTGAGTATTTCAGTCCTTTAACCTCTGGTAGGCTGCACAGGAACAAGCCCTGGAGCACTTACTATGAGCCCAGTGTTGCGCTAAGCTCAACCCTTCCCACCCAGGACCTCGTTCAAACCCCAGGACCATCACCAGCATCCTCCTCCTCCCCATCTTCTCCACGCCAACACACACAGGAAGGGGCAGAGCAGTCTCCTGAGTGTGCTGATGATCTCACCTGGGAGGAGGTCACGGCAGCCTCCGATCACGGTGCTGGGTCCTCTGCAATTTAATCAACACCTTCAGTCCCTCGCGCACATTCCCTGTTCAAAACACAAGGCAACCTCACTTCCCGAAGCTTCCCACCACTCCTGGAAGCACTCCAAGGGACTTGCCACGGGCTTTGCAAACCTGTTCTAGCCACCCCCAGCCTGACCCCAGCACAACTGGTCACTCCCTCCTGTGTCCTGTTACACCTGGCTACAGCACCTGTCATTCCTTACAACAGCGACCCGTTTCCACAACTGGCACCCCCACTGGAATGCGGGGACACTGGAGGACAAGGAGCCTGTCGCATCCGTCTCGAATTCGTTGACACACAGCTACGGGCTCAACAAATGCCCACTGAAGGGGCAGGTACGTGAACAAGAGCGAGTTGTGACTATTACCTGGGGTTGGATCAAGCTCCAACTACCCCACCATGAGGAACATGAACCCATAATGCGCAGTCCTTTTATTTTCACCACTTGAGTTTATGTCCGATTACCTCTCTGACCCTTGTAGGTGTTTTCTACTCTATTAAATAAGAATCTATTAATACTCCAGTCTGAAATGGATGAGCAAGAATGTGCCTGATGCAACCAACCACCCTAAGAACTGAATTTTACTTTCTCTGTGCATTTTATGTTGCTAACCCCCCTCCCCAAACAAGGGTGAAACTAGTTATTGTATCAATACTTAGACTTTAAAACAAAAATACAAATATCTCCTACGCCTACAAAGGGCCCATCCTGATTCTCAAACTGCTCAGGGTCGTGACACCTCAGAGATGCTGCCTCAGGGACCCAGAATGATTGACAGAGGAGGTTCTGATATGAGCAGCCCTCTGGCCAGAAAGGAGGGCATAAAGCTACATGTGTGCTCCGCTCCTGCTCCCCCTCTGCTGCCTAGGTGGGAGAGAAGGGTTCCTGCACTGGCGGTGTCAGAAGGTGAAGGATGCTGTTAAGAAACACTGGGTTCAGCCTTAGCTGGTGCGGCTCAGTGGATTGAGCACCAGCCTGTGAACCAAAGAGTTGCCAGTTTGATTCCCAGTCTATACTTGGGTTGTGGGCCAGGCCCCCAGTAGGGAGCTTGCGAGAAGCAACCACACATTGATGTCTCTCCCTTTCTTCCTTCTCCTCTCTAAAAATAAGCATCTTTTTTTTTTTTTTTTTAAAGACACTGGGTTCAAATCTCAGCCCTGCCATGTCCACATCCTAGCTAATGATCTTGCACAAAGCTTCCCAGCCTGCTGCCCCTCTGTAAATTGGAAAATAATAATGCTTATCTCCTGGAAATAGGAGGAATACACAGAGGTCTATGAAGTGCTTAGCACAATGCTGGCACACAGGTGCTCAATCAACATCCCTGTACCAGCTAGCAGGGAGGGCAACGTGGGAAGCAACTGTGCCTGGGTTTGCGACAGCCTGAAGGCTGCTCAGATGGTCTGAGACAGAGGCTCCCAAACCTGGCGGCACAGCAGAGTCAGCGCGGGTGCCTCTCAAATTCCAGCGCCAGCCCTCCCTACACGCACTTACTCCCAAACCCAGGGGGCGGGCCCAGGCATTTTTAAAGCTCCAGAAGGTTCGCCCAGGTGGTCAGGGCTGAGACCTGCTGCTGCGGCCAACAAGAGCTGGAGTCAGGCAATGACCTATAGACAAACCTGCTAACAGTCGATCAAACGTATGTCCCCAGGCCTGAGTGAGGCCATCTTGGTTTCAGAATTGGAAAGGTCTGAAAATCGAAAACGTACCTGTCTTTCTAATCCTCAGTACTGCGCATTAATAAAAGACATGTAATTGCTAAATTCTCGGAAAGGAACCACTCTGGAAAAGTTGTAACAAAGCTCAAGTGTTTATTAAGAATTAAAAATACTGTAAATAAGCCATACAGTTCATTTCACAGTAAACTAAACAAACCTTTTTTTAAATCTTTTTCTTTTCTTTTTCTTTTTTTTCTTTTTTTGAAAGGCAAGACAGCCACTGACGAACAGTGCGGCTCGAAGGGAAAGGGAGACAGCAAACTATGGAAAACGCACACGCCCCTCTCCGACAGCCAGGGGCCCGCTCGGACCGCGGACCGCCCACGGACGCTGCGGCGAAACGAAAACGAGAAGACGCGGCCTCCGTCCCCAGGGAGAAAGCCCCGTGCCTTCGTGAAGAGCCCCCAAAATACACTTCCTGAGAGGGTCCAAGGACTCCCCTCCTTTCAGGGATTATAAACGTACGTCATAAACGTATGCATTATTTGGGGACCCTGCCAAGAGGTGCCACGGGTCAGCCACAGGGGACCCTGCGGGGGTGTTGTGCCTTCACATTCAGAACCGTCTGGATTCTTTGCATAGTTACCTTTGAGATCACGAAGTGATTCAGGAAAGGAAGAAGACACCCACACCACGGGAGGCCACGGCCACGCGGCTGCTGCTTTCGGCTAACCAACGAGGGGCTTCCCCCTCCCTGCTCAGAGCTGGCACTGATGCGTTTTAACCGGTTTAAAGTGGAAGACAAAGTGTGAATGACGTCCCCCTGAAGACTTCGGCCGGAAGTATAAAAAAAGTAAAATGAATTTTCCTTGAAGACAATTAGGAAGAAAAATGCCTCCTCCCCCCACTTGAAATCTGCCAGCCAGCCAGGCTTTTTTGAGGTTAATCTGCTTCCGTTAATCCTCAGATGAAGCCACTCCCCTTCTTCTTTGACACCAGGGACATCCCTGCGGACAGGCACCTCTGATCCACAGGGGCTGGGCCTTCAGGAAACCAACCAAAAGCAGAAGCAGAACACCTGAGAAAACCCGTGGTGTGTGGCAATCATTGTAAATAAATTAACCGGGCCCAGAAATACAAAATGCTGCAGTGTTCCAAGTGCTGTCCACGGCTCTTTAAGAGGGGACAAGAATGGGGGGGGGGGGGGGGGTGATGGGGGAGGCGCACAGGAGAAAAACAATACTTTTTTTTTTTCCTTTTGGTCATGAGAAATTGGACTTTCAATCCGCACCCTGAAAAACACAATCCACCTAGACTTTTTCATGAATTTTTTCAACTTGCACAAACAACCTATCCAGGTCGTTCCTCAGGTCATCGAGCAAACCCTTGGCTGATTCCAGGTTGTTCTCGTTGGTTTCTATCTTGACCGAGTACGCCACCAAACTGTCCACGGCAGTCCTGAGCATTTTCAAGTCCGATTCCACTTGGCTGACTGAGGATTTGAGGTGATCTAGGGAAGCAAGTCTGTCCAGGAAGTCCTGAGGAGGCGAGCGGGCTGCCTGGGCTTGGTCCTGGCCCAGCAGCGCGTGGACTTGCTCTTGAACCTTCTGGAGTGTGTCCACCGTGCTAGGGAGCTCGCCCAGGCTTCTCTTGAGCTCCTCCACGTCGCTGTAGAGCGAGAGCTGGGCCTCCCCCAGGCTCCTCACGGTGCTGGCCAGGCCACCCTTGTCCGCCTCCTCGGCCGAGCGGCCCAGGCTGTCCAGGCGCTGCTGCAGGGCAGCCAGGCGCTGCTCGCACTCCTCACTCTTGGCCAGCAGGGCCTCCAGGCTCTCGCTGTGCCTCTCGGAGGCCGCCTGCACAGCCTGGACCCCGTCTTCCACAGTCTGCAGCCGGGAGTCCACGCCCTCGCTCTTTTTCTGGAGCGCTTCTAGGGCGTCGGAGGTTTTGAAAACCCCATCTTCCTCCGGCCTCAGGGCCTGGGCCTGCAGCTGGCGCAGCTCCTCCTCGAGCCTCCTGATCTCCTCCGGGAGGTGAGACGTGTACTCCTCGGACCGGGCGACCCTCTCCGTGAGGGCCCGCAACGTGAGGTGCTCCGAATCGGCCGCCTCCTTGAACTTCTGCTGCTCCTGTTTGAGGCTCACCAGCTCTTTGACCTCGGTGTAGACATCGGACTCCATGGCCTGCAGGGTGCTTCTCAGGGCCGCCAGGTCCTTTTCTTTGGACTTCGCGGAGGCTTGCATTTCCTTCACAGCTTCCTGCAAGGCTTTCAAATCCTGCCTGTACCCCTCGGGGTCCTCCAGAGAGGCAACCTTTGCCTTTACGTCGTTTATCTCCTTCTGGCTCCTCTTCTGGACCTCCGTGAAGATGGCGATGTTGTCGTTGATGGACTTGGTGAGCTCCGTCAGCCGCTCCTCCACCGTGTTCTCGAGGGACGTGAAGTCCCGCTCCCGGGCGTCCTTCACCACGTGGATGCCGTCCGAGAGGTCTTTGAGGATCTCGTTCTGGAGCTTCTGCAGCACCTCGCTGATCCGGTTGATCTCACTCTCCCCTTGCTTCACGACCTTCTCTGTGAGCTCTTGCTTATGTTGGGAGCTTCTCAAGACGGACTCGAAAGTCCCGAACGTGGCCTGCAGAGACTGCACCTGTAACCAAAGTCCAGATGTTAGCTAAGAAGAGCTGATGAGGGTTATGCAGCGCACCTAGGGGTATTTTTCTTCCTGCCTGTCCAGCTTCCAGGTCCCGCCTCTTCTAGAATGGCTCCGCAACTTTCCTTTAGAGAGTGACCACCCTCACGTGCACAATCCCTGTGGTTTGGGGGACCAACCTGAGGGCCCCCTCCAAGTGCTCCAGGGATGGTTTGCAACACAGGCCTGACCAACCAGCACTCTATCCACCTTGCTCCCCGGAAGTGGAGCCCAGGGTTGGGTATGTGGCCTAAAGCAGGCCAAGTCAATTCCAGAACTCCTGTTAAATCTAGTTAGAAAGAAAACCTCTCCTTCTACAGGGGACTGCTAGCTACAGAATGAGGGCAGCCTGGAGCTGAGCTCGCAGACTAGCAGAGGAAGATCGCAGGTCTAGGAATCAAGCCAGCACAGAGAGAAGCAGAACTGAGAAACAAGATGATAAGATCAACATCTGAAGACACAGTTCGAATCCCCGGATACAACTACATCTGAAGAAATCTACTCTTCAGCTCTCTAGTTTGAGCCAATAAGTTCTCCCCACCCGCCTTAAGACACTTTGAGCTACATTTCTAGCTTTTGCAAGTGAAAGAGCCTCAAGTTTTCACAGGAGAAAAAGCTGAGGCATGTGGGAGACACTGGGCTGAGAGGCAAGACACAAGGACTCTTGTCTCTGCTTACCGCTCGTAGCTGTGCAGCCCTGAACGAGTCAGTCACTGTCCTCACCTGCAATATGGGGGCGGTAGACCAGATGACCCCTCCGCATGCTCCGGCTCAGTGAATACCTTATGATCCTGTTGGCCATCACGCATTCGCTGTGAATAAAACCTACCCTAAACAAGGTCTGACGTGGGAACTACCCCAAGGAGCTGGTTCGACGTATTGAGAAGCTGACAGATGATGATTGATGGCCCCGGCTTTATCCTAGTCTGGTACACAGAGCCACCTGGAATGCTTTCTTGCACGCGCACGCACGCACACACACAGAGGAGAAGAACTGAATCTATCACGTCTCTAGCTCTGATCACCAGTCCACAGAAAACACACAAGAGAGAAACATGCCAGGAGAATGCAATCAGCTAAACCCACAAGGTGGAAAATTCTACAGGCCAAGTGACCTGGACCTGCAACAGGTAAATGGCATTTTAAAAGGAACAGAGAGCCCTGGCTGGTGTGGCTCAGCGGACTGAGTGCTGGCCTGCCAACCAACGGGTCACCAGTTCGATTCCCAGTCAGGGCACGTGCCTGGGTTGCAGGCCAGGTCCCCAGTGCGGGGTACGCAAGGGGCAACCACACACTGGTATTTCCCCTTCCCTTCCTCTAAAATAAATAAATCAATCAATAAAGCCTTAAAAAGAAAAAAGGAGGAAGACAGGAGACTATTACAGATTGAAAGAAATTTAAGATCCATCAATCAAATGTAATGTGTGGATTCAAATGGATCGTGATCCAAAAAAACCAATTGTGAAAGAGACATATTTTTGAGAGAATCAGGGAAATCGCATTAGGGACTGGGTGTTAGAAGACAGTCAAGAACTACTGTTAACCAGTGAATGCATAAATAAGCAGAACAACAAATTGATGCTTCTCTTTCCCTGCCTTTCCCCTTCTCTCTCTAAATAAAAAATAAATTTAAAAAAAGAATCGTTAACTTCGTTAGGGATAATATACGTTTTGTAAAAAAAAAATAATAATAAAAACAAAGAAAGAAGAGGAAAGAAACTCTTGTTTCTTAGAAATAAATCCTAAAATACTCTGGGTGACCGATGTGTCAGAGATTAATTTTAAAATTATTGGGTTGACCAAGAATCCATTTCATTTTTTCCATACAATGGCTCTAGTAGTGCTGAGTTGTCTTTAACTTCATTTGAAACAATTGTTAGACTGTGTTGTGACAGCTGTCATATCAACTGTGCATTTTTTAAAAATTATCAAAATTGATGAACTTTTGTGCAGCCATTTTTATATTGAAGATGGAAGAAAATATGCAACATTTCTGGCGTATGATGCTTGATTATTTGAAGAAAGGTAACATGCAACTAAAATGCAAAAAATGATTGTACAGCGTATGGAGAAGGTGCTGTGACTGACGGAATGTGTCAAAAGTGGTTTGCAAAGTTTCTTGGTACTATAGACATTTTGGCCAAGTAATTATTTGCTGTGGGGCTATCTTATGCATTGGAAGATATTTACCAGCCCCCCTGGCCTCTACCCGCAAGAAGCCAATGGTGGGAGATAACCAACGTACTCAAAATACCTACATCAAAAAAGTTATTGGTGAAAATGAAAAGTGTGTCTTTTATTCTACGTAACAAAAAACGTAACGGACTTTTGGGCCAGCCCAATAGCTCCCAGTTCACTATCCGTGGGTCTGCCAGGGCAACCAGGGTACTTCCGAGGGCCTGGAACCAAACTCTGAAGCCCTGCACCCACTTCTGCCCGCTGAATCTTCTGGGTTAGGACAGGCCGGCCTCTCTGCCCATGCTGTGGCCACTCAGAAGACCTGGGCCATTTTCCAAAACTGACAAACTCTGGAGAGCAAGGGGAAGCAGGTGGGGGGGACCCAGCAGGGCAGTGGGGTGGAATGCTTCTGACTCCAGACAACTAAAAAAGAGGTGGGAAGGGGTGGTGATCGGATGAAACTAGAAAAAAAAAAAGGTAATTACTGAAACTGGGATTCATTATATTGATCTCTCCTTTTGTTTACGCTTCAATACGTCCATCATAAAAAGGTAACAGATAAAATAGTGTGGGCTCTACAACCAGACCGCCTACATCCACAGCCCAGCCTGGACACTTCCAGCTGTGCGCTCGTGGGCAAGTTACTGAACCTATCTGTGCCTGGGTTTCCTCAGCTGCATGATGGGAACAGAAGTCCCTGACTCAGGGCTATCTTGTGAGGTTGAAGTGAGTTAATCTACGTAAAGTGCTTACATGGTGCCTAACATGTAGTGAATAACCAATAAATGGTAGCTATCATCTTCATTATTGTTCAGTCTTTCTTCTAAAGTAGCTCAGAAGTCTGGGGATTCCTAGACCATCCTCAGTCCAATGCCAAAGGGAACACACTACAGGAACGGGAACAGGACACCCGGGCTCGAGTTCCAGCCCCACCAATAACCAGCGCAGTGAGCACAAAGCGGTCACACTTGCTTCCCAAGTCCCAAGCTCCTTGTCTATTAACAAACAGGTTTCTGAAGTCCCTTCTGGCTTCCACCGGCCTGTGATTTTAAGACAAATTAGACTACAGTTCTCAGGGACTCTAGGATATTAGACAATTTCCTTGCCCAACCAAATATAACCTGAGTAATAACACTGGAAGGAGCGCACCTCTGAAAGTAGGTTATGTAATCACAGTACTTGCCTGCTCTCAGAATAGAGGCGTGAGCAGGTGAGTGCAGTACCTGCAACATGGCAGGCAATCACCAGTGAATGAATCAAAGAAAAAATGAATTAACACAGCAAAGTCGAATTAAGACCGAGCTGGTCCATTTCCTCTCTGATCCCTGACTATCACCCACATCCTGGACTGGCTTTTAACAAATGCTACGAAAGGGACTAGATCAGAAATTATGGATGAAACCAACCAACCAAGTCCTAACGCTGTAAAAAGAACACAGGGTCCCCCTGCCAGTGCTGTTGGTTGTTCATTTTTACATGCAAAGCCCTTCTTATAACTAATATGCAACAGACGCATGCGTTCCCCCAATATATGCAGGATGCTACTAAGTGGCGGGTGCTGGGCAACATGTCAGAGATAACACAACAACTAAGACAGGACATTTGCCCTCGAGGTGCTCTCGACCTGGGGAAGGGGGTAGCAGTGACTGTCACTCAACAGAACACTTACTGCACACAACAGTTATGCCAAGGACTTCAGAGACATCCTCTCTGACTTTCAGTCAAGATGGCGGCATAAGAACACCACTCACCTCCTCGCTAAGGAGAATCATAATTACAACTAAGATATGAACAGCCACCACTGTTCTATTTCTTTCAGAACCATCAGAAATAGAGTTGAATGGAAGTTTGACAGCTATGGAATTAAAGAGACATCACCTCGTTACATCCTCCTAATAATCTCACTGGCAGCTCCCGCCGATCTCCATTTCACAAGTGAGGAGACTGAGAGGCGGCAGAGCTGAGAGCATCCGAGTCCCAGAATGTGCGACTTCAGAACCTGAGCTTTAACCTCTGCGATACGCTCAGGCAGAGGCGTGTTCAGCGTGCACTCAGAGCATTGGAGATGCTTCCTAAACCCAAAGCCCTAGCCGCTGGTCCAGAGCCAAATGGGAAAACAAAGAAATACGATCAGGAAACTCACTCTTCAACAAATTACAAGTAGTCTCATTGAACTGCTCCCTCTAGGCCTACGCCAACTCCTACAATCACTTTAGGCCACCCTGGATCCACAAAGGCAACCTGGGACCGTTAACTCCACCACTCAGGGTCTGTGTGTGACCCTGAACTAGTAACTCCAGGCTCAGCTGGCCCACCTGTGAACTAATAAATGGTACCTGCCTCACAGGATGGCTGGGAAACACTTAACAGAATGCCTGCCATTAATATGTGAATACTAACTATGAATAACACTGTAGGTATGATACTATGAATAATAGTGAATACTAATTATGTATAGTAACACTGTAAATATATGTCCCTGCTGAGAACCAAACTCCGGCCCCAACCAAGCCTTATATCAAGTTTAAAAAGGGTTCAAGCTTAGATTGTCAGAGGACCCATCACTACTCACTCCTCAATGTGAAATAACTTAGTCACTGTCCACCCAGAGGTGCACACAGAAGTAACCACATACTGTGGCAAATCCTATACTCTTCTGGGCATGCTCTGAGTTCCAAGCCAATGGAATGAGCATAAACTGAGCGCTACTACCAACAAGGCAAGGCACAGGAAACACAAAAAATGCACAGATGACTGAGTAAAAGTGTTCTAAGAGATACATGTGGGTTGGATCCTGCCACTCACTTACCAGTTGTGTCACTACACAAAGTTACTTAGCCTCTTTGTGCCTCACTTTTCTCATCTGTTAAAGGGGGATAATAATAGCACAGCTGGCCCCCGAACGAGGCGGGAGTTAGCGGTGCCAACCACCCCCACAGCAGTCAAAAATCCATATACACCTTTTGACTCCCCAAAACCTAACTACTGATAGCCTGCTGACTGGAAGCTTTGCCAGTAACATAGTCAATTAACACACATTTTGCATCTTATATGTACATATTATATACTGTATTATTACAATAAAGTAAGCTAGAGAAAGTAAAATGCTATGAAGAAAATCATAAGGAAGATACATTACAGTACTGTATGTAGATATCAGGAAAAACCCACAAATAAGTGGGCCCATGTGGTTCAAACCCACGTTGTTCCAGGGTCAGCTGTAATTGCTCTCCCTTGGGGGTTGTTGTGAAAGAGATGAACGCACAATAAACATGATGCATTAAATAACAGCTTGATTACAATGCTAAATTAAAAGGAAGGTCACTATCTTTCACAGTGATCACTCGCTCAATACTTCCATTGCCAGGTAGATTCTTAAAAAATCTAGATGGGACCCTCCCCTGTACAGATAGGAAAACTGAGCTCTAGAGAGGAAAGTAATCTGTACGCAACTGTGCCGTGTGACGGAGAAGGGGTGGGACCCAGAAAGGAAGGAATAAGAGGGACGGGGAGGGCTCGGGGAATAAAGCCCAGTTTCTTCAGTCTGGATTGGATTCATGACCTCCCTCCCCTATTTGGGCCTCAGTTTCAATCGCCCCTCACAACTCTCTGTTGCTCACTATAGGCAGAGAGCCACCTGCTGTCCCTCAAACATGCTCAAGACTGTCCGCCACCTGTGTGTCCCTCATGCCTTCGCTCAAGTTAGGATCACCAATGAGATCTCCACGGACCACCCGGATGGGACAGAGGCCGAGGCAAACTCCACATCCTCTTCCTTCTGGATGGATACTCCTCCGGTTTCCCTCGATGGAAACCCATGTATGTGCAGCTTCACACATACGATTTGTCTTTTCTGCTTCCTACCATCCACGGGGCCTACGTGAAGCCATGTGACTGGTACCAGACTTCAACAAATACTAGGACTGATTAGTAAGGGGGTGGACGATAGGGAGGGAAAGGGAGCCTAGTGATTCCACCCCAGCAGCACATCTATTTTCTTAAGAATGATTTCACATTCCGGACAGGCAAAGCCACCACTGCCTGCTTAACTCAAAAGTCACCTCCCGTGGCCTGCAGCTGGAGCAGGCTGACTCATCCCAGTTGCTCTGCCAGTCTGAAGAGCAAATGGCTCGTCCTGCGTACTCTACAGAAGTGGAAAGGGACCTGGCAAGACAGACAGCATACTGGGAAAAGGAGGCAGCAGTTTTGGGCTCCTGAGTGGTGGCGGGATTTTTTGTTTCATCAGGCAACCAACTTTCATTGAGCAATGATGACATTAAGTGGAGGACGGAGGAGGAGGAATGAGATTTGAGGGAGTCGCACTCAGTGTGCAAAAACACAGACGAGTGCACACTAAGCAACTCTGTGTTGAAAGTTGGGTCCAGCCGCACACCTGACATAGGCGCCTGTGGCCCCGGGACTGGGCAGGGGCCTAGACATTCTCATGCAGTCTGCCACTCAACAGCTGGAGTCTTGATCCATTCACTTAATCTCTCTAACCCTCAGTTTTCTAGTCTGGAAAATGGAGTCGAAACTGCCACTATGCCCCACCCCCACCCCCCCACCGAGGTGCTATGAAAATCAGATAGTGAGTAAACCTTCTAAACACTATGTAAGTGGTATCCATCCATATGACTTACTATTTCTTGGCCTTTCCTTTCCTGTAAGGCTGTAGTATGCTGCTTCCAAAGGCCCACATGGGTACCTTGGTCCGATAAAGGACGAGGGGGCCTAAAAACATGTACTATTTCATTGGAATTTCGCAAATGAATAAGACTACAAGGGTTTTCCTTCCCCAGGCTCAGGGTCTATTAAAACTGGCTCAGATGTCTCCCACGGGGAGAGCTGAGGTACCTGCGGCCTTGCCAGAGGCTTCCAGGGATGCGCTGGCTTCCCTTCCAACCTCCTTTCCACAGAACTCTGCCCGTTCAATGGTTCCTAACCCAGAAAGAATGGGCTCCCCAAAGCCTCCTGCTTCCTTACAGGTCACCGCTAGTGTCCTGTGACAGGCCCTCGGCCCACCCTCGCGGCGGTCCATCCCTCGAGGCCGATCCCTCCGCAGCCATTACGAAGAGGGTCTGGGGACCGCCTGAGGACCGCCTGGGGACCGCCTGGGGACTCGGGGGCCGGATGGGGGGCCTGGGCAAGGACCTGGCTGTAGGTACGGGGGCCGGGGGTACCCACCTTCTGCTCGACGCCCTGCAAGCCCTGCCCCAGCTCCTCCCGCTGCCGGGAGAAGTCCTGGTGGCTGCGCCGGACCTGCTGGACCTCCTCCAGGACGTGGTGCACACACCACCCGGAGAAGGCGGCCGCCGCCACCAAGGCGAGGTAGAAGAGAAAGTTGAGCACCCGGCCGAGCCTGCGCGAGCAGGACGCCGAGGACGAGGCGGCGGCAGCGGAGGAGGAGGAGGACTTGCCACCGCGGTGGCCGCCCTTGCTGTGTGCCTGGTTCTGCGGGTGCTGCGGCGGATGCTGCGGCGGGTGCGGCGCGGGCGGCGGGTGCGGCGGCTGCTGGGGCGCCGGCGGCTTCTTCGCCACGTCATCCGCGCCGCCCGACGGGTGGGCGCCCTTCTCCGAGGGGCTCGCGGCGCCGTGGCCGCCCTTAGAGCCCCTTTGTTTGGCCGAGGGCATGGCGGGCGCGGCGGCGGAGGCCGCGGGTTACGAGGCGAGCGAGCGGGACGCGCGGCCCGGGACACTTGCTCGGGTTCCCCCGGGGCTGGGCGAGCGGCACGCGGCGCTGCTGGCGTCGGAGCGGCCGAGAGAGAGCGAGCGGGCGGGCGGGCGGCGAGGAAGGAGGCCGGGCGAGGGAGGAAGGAGGAGGGGGCTGGCTTCGGCGCCGCGGCGCCGACCCCGCCCCCCGGGAAGGGAGGCCGGGAGCGCGGAGCCCGGAGAGCCTGCCACGCACGCGGGGGCGGGGGTGGCCCCTCCCCCTGCGCCACGACCCCACGGAGGGAGGGCGGAGAAGGGACGGCCCAGCGGGATCTATGGGGGCGAGTAGGGGCCGGTCTGGGTCTACGGGGGCCGGGGTGCTGATGGAAGTGGAGGTGGAGGTGGGCGCGGCCTTAGGGTAGGGGCGTGACCGAGCGGGGTCTACGGGGCCAAATCGGGACCACGGCGAGGGGGACCGGATGGGGGGGCCCGCGGGTGAAGTGACGGAGGGAGGCAGGGCGGCCGGGAGGGGTATACGGAGCCGGGGGCCGGCAGCCTAGGTGGTCAAAGGGAGGGGGAGAAGGACTGGTTGGACCGGGTCGGAGACTGGCGACTGGGCGGGGGCCCCAGGGGCCTCTGGTGTAGGCGGCCGAGGTGGGGGTGGCTAGGCGGGTGGGACGGAGGAGAGCCTGGGATGACCCGGTGCAGTGGGCCAAGCGCGAACCCCCCTTCCTTCCCGACCAGTGAGTGAAGAGGAAGTGAAGGAGGGAGCCCCAGGAGCTCTGCCCGGACCGGGAGTGGGAATAAGGGGGCGGGAACAGACCCCCCCATTCCTTCCCGCTGGGAGTTGGGGCATCCCCGCCCCCCACTCCATGCCATTCTCCAAGCCCGCCACGGGGCTGGGCCTTGTCTCTTCCCTTGGGTTTGAAGGCGGAGGCCGAAAGGGCTGTCTGTATAAAACCCAGTCAACCCCGAAGGGCATGATTGGGACAGTGAGCAAAGACTCTTAGACTATGTGAAGTCTCTTCGTGGAAGCACACGTATTGAGCGTCCCCTCAGCCGGTCAGCCCGCTGTCAACACTGTTGTATTTTTTTCTGAAGCCCTGTCAACTGCGTTTTGTCTTTGCCACCCCCCACCCCGCACCCACCTCCACCCCCGGCGGTCTGTCCACAGCCCCTATTAGGGACCAGCCTCAGAGCACTGACAGGGAGGCAGAGAGGGTTGTTGCACCTACTTTCGTAGAAGGAAATACAATAAGGTCAGTATTGTGCTTAGCAACTTACACGTGTTCTTAAAACCTCAAGAAACTTCCTAAGGTAGGAATTATTTTACCCATTTTATAGGAAGGAAACTGAGGCTGAACCAGCCACCCCAAATGGCTGGCTCAAGGTCACATTCAGCCGTCTGCTTCTTCCAGAGCCTGTGCCATTTAATCACTTCAGAGAGGGAAGGAAACGTGGCCCCGTGGAAATTAAGCAATTCGCTCACCCTCACTATGGCTAGCTGGTGCTGGGCCAGGGACCAAACTCTACCCCACTGCTTTCCTCCTGAGCCTGGTACCTGGTGTGTGCCTGGCACTGTGTATGCCTAGTAATGTGCTGTAAGGAATAAGGATTCTTCTGCCTGTTCTCCCCATTTTGGTTATAAAAAAACATTCCCTGTCCTTAAGGCCTAGTTCAAATGCCACCTCGTTCATGATGCCTTCCCTATAACACCACCTGGTACCTCTCACGGGACTTAGAGACAGCAAATAATTGAATGTATGTATATGTTCCATGTAGCAAACCTCTGTTTAGGTCCCACTACATGCCAGACAGATGTCTGCAAACTACTAGAGTCTCCCCTCCTTGGAGACAGGAAGCAACCATTGCTTATATTTCTCTCTGTGTCTCACCTTGTAAGGTACTTTTGAAAATCTATAGTGGATGAGCCCTGACCAATGTGGCTCAGGTGGTTGGAGCATCGCCCTGTAAGCCAAAAGGTTGCTGGTTCACCTCCTGGTCAGGACACATGCTTAGGTTGCAGAAGCAACTGATCAATGTTTCCAGTCTCCCTTCCCCCTCTCTAAAATCTGTAAGTATGTCCTTGGGTGAGGGCTTAAAAAAATCTATAGTGAATGAATAAACACATGTGTGCCTGCCCTCAAGGGGCCTGCATTACATTTGGAAAAATGTGCAGAAACACTTTGAGGCTAAAGTAGATGGGGGAGAACATAAATGTTAAGGGAACTTGGAAAGGAAACCGCAGGGCTGTGTGCTTGGGGAAGTCTTCTTGGGCAGAATGGTCTTGAGCAAAGCCTTGAAGAATGGATTTGCATAGGAGGAGGGCAGAGAGGATATTTCTGTGGCCGGAAATGGGGTAAGCCCAGGACACCTGTCTGATAAGAAGGGTGTAAGCTGCGGTATAGGGAAGAAAGATATGAGCTGGGTGGAGTGGGTCCAGATTACAGAGGTCTGTAAGAGCCAGCTAGCTAGGCCGAAGAGTCACAGTTTTGGGAGGGCAGAGTAAATTATAGTAAGTTCTAGAAATATAATCATCTGCCCCACACAGGTTCAACAGGGCACACAGCTCTGACCTTGACTGAGAGATGGGGAGGGGATGGCTGAAAAAAAAAAAAAAAAAACAGAACACGAACTCATCAGAAGGTGCTAGAAAGCGCTTGTTTAGAAACTTCAGCTAAATTCAGACTGTGTTTAGAATCTCTGGCACACAGAAAGAGCTATCATCCTTCATGCAGTCGTCTGTGTTAGGGAAGAGACAGCAGTAACAGGCGAAGCAGCTCTGGCCCCCCCCCCCCGCCCCCCAAGTGCTGATCTGGGAGGCAGGAGCCCAGCTTTGTTAGCCTTAGTTCTGCCACCAAACCGTGACATTGAAAAGTGTACATAACCTCCTCTCCGGAGTTCAAGGTCACCCCTTCTGCATCTCTGAAGACCTTTCTTATTACTAATCTGTGTCCTAGAGAAAATAGTCATCTGATTTTTGTCAGAAATAATTAAATATTTAAAAATTTTTAAGTTGATTTAGACCATAGGCCAGATATAAAAATGGGAGGTTTTTCAACTCTGACTCTACGGAGCCCTGGAAGGATAGAGGGGAGGAGGAGGGGACCAATACTGTTTTCAGTTTTTCCCTTTCCTCCTTTCCCTGTGGGAGGTAGCGAGTATAGTGGTTAAGACACAGGGTCTGGAATAGACTGACTTGGGTTCAAAGTCAGCGTCATGACAGACTGGGGAATGTGACCTCTCTGAGTCTCTGTGTCTTCATCTGTGAGATGGGGTTATAAGAACTACTTCCCCGGGGTTGTAGTGAGGATTAAATGAGAGGCACCATATAATACTGGGCGCAGGAGAGGGTTCACTGAATAAAGGCTAGCTAACACAATTCACGGAGTCATTGAGGGAAAGTGTAGCTGCACAGACCTTCTGTGTCTAGGTTTCAATGATTTTCTTTCATCCATAGTTCTCGGAGCTTCCAGCACCATATGAGGCTTACAGACCACAGGCTCTGATGTGTTCGACTTGAAAAAGCAGGCAGTGTTTTCCTCCGAAGCGTGGTTCCACTGCGGTGTTTGGCTGCACCCAGAGGAGGAGGTTGGTAATTAGTCGTGAAAGCGCATCTTCTAGGACAGGAAGGCACCAGCGGGTCTTCACGGAGCATTCTTCCGCCCCATTTTCCGAGTCAGCACAGCACACGTTTAGAGGGAGTCGCCCTTCCTTTCCTCTTGATTTATTCTCCTCCACCCCTTTTCCTTTTCATGCACCCTCAAGTGTGTTGGATGGTTCCCCAGCTTGTGCAAAGCCTCTTCAGAACACCGCTGGACTACATGGACCATAAATGATAAGGTGGAGCTTTGTAAGCCTGCAGCCCTCTTGGTTCTCTGCATTTCAGTTAGAATGCCGAAATAGAAAGCCCCTATTACTGCTGATGGCCTCTTCTCTGCTCCAGGTTGATAAGACCCACCCCACCCCTCCACCTGGGGGCCAAGGCATGAGGCTGAATGCCCTGCAAACAGGGTGAGTATTAGAGGTGAGGGCCTTCCTTACTGTCTGGCTCAGCTGGGATCTCCCCCTCCTCCGCCCCACCAGCCTCATGGTTCCCACTCCCAGCAGCTCCCAGCTTCAAATCCTGTAGCTCCATGCCGTAGGGGAATTAGTTCTTGGAGCTCCCAGCACCATACGTGGCTTCCAGACCACACGCTTCACCTCACTGAGTCCCAGTTTTTTAAGGTAACCACAGTACCTGCCTTGTAGAGGCAACGTGAATATTAAATTGATTTTCTCTCCACATCCGCTTCACTCATAGCCTTCCTCGCCCCAGCCTGTGCCAATAACATCCATTTAGTTGCTCAGGAACGATCCTTGACTCCTCTCTGTCTCTCACCCAATCCCTCCACACCCAATGCAATATATTAGCAAATCTTGTCTTTACCTTCCAAATCCATCCAGCACCTCCCACTTCTCACGACCTGCACCGCTTGCTACCACTGATCCAAGTCACCACCAACTCACGTTTGGACTCTTGAAATAGCATCACACTGACCTCTCTGCTTAAGCACCTGCTGCCCCGTGGCCTCTTCAACACACTAGCCAGACAACACGAAATCCCTGGAAACGTGTCAGATCACGTCACACCTTCTAAAACCCTCCCATGACTTTCCAAGTCACTGGGAGTAAAAAGCAAAAATTTGACAATGACCTCCACCCCCCCGTGTTCTGACCCCCTGCTGCCCTCTCGGATCTCGTCCCCCTCTCACGCACCCCTGGACCACCGGCATGGGACACAAAGGCCACCTCATCGCCCCTCAGTGTACCAGGCATGTTCCTCCCTTGAGCCTTTTATAATTTTGTTCTCTGTGCCTGATGAACTTTACCACCCCCACCAACCCCTTCCACTTTTGTAGTGTCCTCCACATCCTCACTTCAGATGTCACCTCCAGGCGTGCTCTTCCTGGACCGTTGTTATCACAACTGCCTGACGCGAGACACCTTCTTTCCCTGCCTTATTCCCCACTGTAGTATTCCTTTCTCTCTAACCTACTACATAGTTGCTGGTTTAGTATTGCCTGTCTCTTCATTAGATTGTCAGTTCCATGTGTGGGACCTTTATTTAGCTCACTCTTTTACCCCCGAGTACCTGGAACAATGTCTGCCACAAAAATAAATGCTATGAATTTCACATTATTCAAGTCCCTGCAGGTAGAGCCTTCTTTCCCATAAGACGGCCACAAGGAAGGAGCGTGCAGGGAGGAGCCCGGTGAGGACTGACCTCCTGGAACTTCCATGACGCCACGATGGGAATGATGGGGATGGCGGTGACGGCAGGGGGGATGGGGACGGTGATGACAAAGAAGGGGTGGCTGCTAGCACTGCGAGGCTGCAGGGGAGCTGCAACATCACAGCTCACCTTGCCAGCCACTCTCTGTTGGCCAGCACCCTGCCTGGAGTTTGCTGTGTGTCTCCTCCTTCCGTCCTCAGCGAGCCTTTGGAGTATAGGCACTGCAGGAGTGCTGATCCAGTGTGCCCGGTAGGGTGGACAACTCCTACGAAGTGACACGGCTGGAGAACGGTAGGAGTCAGGCAGGAGTCTAGGCAGCGGCTCCTGGAGCTCCCGCTCTCGACGAGCACCGGGAGGTATAGTCGGATGTGAAGGCAAAGGGAAGCTTATCCAAGGCCAGTCAGCCTTCTGATAAAACCCAGACTCTTGATGAGCATGATGGATCTCAAACTGGGAAGGCCCGGGCAGGGTTGTAGCTCAACCTGACACTGGTGATTCACGCCCACGCCCACCCCCTCTCCCCACGCGGCTGTGTATGTTACATATGTAATATAGAATGGGAGTCCCTGTGTTCGCGTGACATTCAAAAGCCCTTCATAATTTGGCCCCTTCTTCTGCAGCCTCCTTTCTCCCTCGAATCCCTTCCTTTGCTATGTAGCCAGATGGTGCGTCCCTACAGGGGCCCTAATTAGCCATATTCTCTAAGGAACTCCGCTTCCTTGACGCTTTTTCCTGCCCCCACCCCCAATCTGCATAAGTGTCCCTCCTGGGTGCCCCCCCAGCTCCCAGAGAGGTGATAGCACTTACGTCATATAGTGTCTATTTATAGTACTTAACTGCCATCCACACTAGAGCTTTCAGGGCAGATACTAATCTGTTCCTTTTCTTATCCCCAGTGCCAGGTAATTTGCCTGGATTATAGGAGGTGCTTAATGCATCATGGATGGATATGACAGTGCCTAACTTGCAATGCTAGGCCTCTCGTTCTCAGCCTTCCACACTGCCAGAGTGTCCACTCCTTAGGGAGTGGGGGTATTGGGAAAGTACCAAAGTTTGAAAGTTTAGTAGAAGTAGGTGTTATGTGGAAATGCAGTGTGTTAGGATAGGTTCAAATAGCACGTTACAAACGTATGGTGATAATTTAACGGAAAAGTAGAAGGGGTGTGTGGATATGATGGGTGTCTAAGTGAATGGGATGGAGAAGTTGCTATAAAAACCCTGCTCCTCGGAGACCGTTTTCATCAGGCCCCAGCTTTGCTCAGGAACCTCCCACAACCAACCCCTGATTGGAATCAAATCACAATGACCAGGAGGGTGTGTATAGAGGAAGGGGGCGTATAGAGGAAGGGGGGCGTGGGCGCTGTGCCTCCCCTCCCAGCGAGGAGTCTCTGCAACCTACCTTCCCCGCCCTACAGCCACCCGCCAGCCTTGGCTGTTCAGCCTCTTCTCCCCAGCCCTCCAACCTGAAGTCCCAACCACCTCCTCCTGTAGGAAAATCTAGTCCCTGACCACCTGTCTCATCCCCCCACTGCCCCATCCATTGGTCCCTCCATCATTTGGGTTCCTCAGAATGAAGAAGGGTTATAAGGATACAGATTGGGTTTGATCCTGTCTGGAAAACTAACTCAGCTGTATGGTTCTGGAATGTTCTCTAACTCCTCCGAATCCACGTTTACAGAGTAGGATGAATACCACGCAGGGTTCATGGAAAGTAATGAATATGAAAAAGACTATTATAAATGAAGTTACATGTACATAGTTATTATTATGTGTCAACTAAATAAACCCAGCCCCTCTATAATTCAGAGCCTGCCTGGACAGTTTCCCTATAGAAAAAACTAAAATGGTGTCTATAAACCATGGCTTATAGTACCGATGGCCTGGGGTTGTGATGAGGTTTCCATGAAATAATACCAACAAAGCATCCAGAATGCTCCGGTTTGGCGACATGGAGATTACTGTGTAATTAGTGAGATATCCCCACCAGGCCATGGAGCCCTAGAGGGCACACACCTGTCTGCCTTGTTCATGGCCCTATCCTTAGAGCTTACTGTTGGGTGGATGATTGACACTGAGAAATTATTTTATTCCGTTCACACATGGAACAAATTTGAGCATCTGACTTAGGCAAGGGGGCTAGAGCAGTAAACGGTCTGAAATCCCTGCCCTCCCAGAGTTCTCACACTGGCAAGGGAGATCAGGCAGCAAGTGCACCAGTAGATACAGAACCCGAGGTAGTGCTCACGGGGAACCACGTGGGGGGAGGGGAGCAGGAAGTCTGTGGAACTGGCAGGAGGGTGGTCAAGGAGACCTCCGAGAAAGTGTCGTTTCCATGCGGAAGTGAAGGAAGTGAGGGAGACAGCCACACAAATATCTGGAAGGAGAGCCTTCCAGGTGGACAAAAGAGCATGTGCAAAGGCCCTGAGGTGCATTTGAGGAGCCAGCGTAGCTGGGGCAAGTGAACACGTCAACAAATATTTCTGAAGCCCCACTTATTATTGAATAAATGAATAAATGAGCTCAATGCCTAGCATGTAGTTACATGTTGCTGTTTTTATTATCATTGTCATTATTGCTGTTAGGTCTGGATTTCCCCCATCCCACCTCCCAATACCTAAACCAAGACCAGGCACCGAATAAGAGCTCAGTAACTGCTTCGTGAACTGAATCTTGCTGTCCTGTGTAGACAGGTGACCTTGACCATTAACACCTGGCTATCCCTTGAAGTTTAGCTGCACTGGAGACATACTGTTTTCTTACATTGGCCTTTACTTTGAAAATCCCTAGGCTTAAAGTGATAACGGAATTTATATAAATGCACTATTATATCAATTCGGTTGAATTTCTCAACCTTCTGAAAGATAAGAGAGGGAAGTCAAGCTGTTCCACTTCTGTGACTTCCGATCAGTTCTGGGCCCCTTCCTTTCATAGGGACCCTTAAGAGGAATGGCAAGTGCCTGGGCTCTGGGCCCAGCATCTTCATCAGCTTTGAGGGGACGTCACCCGAGACCCAGCGCCAGAACTCAGTCTGCTCTTTGCAACTCAGATTTGTGTCTGAAAGATTTCAGCCTAGAAGTGAGTGGATGGGAGTGTGGGAACTAGGAGCTCACCCGGAAACTTTCCAACATAATGATCATCTCGGTAATTAAGGAAACTTGTCCAGTATGTGGAAGAGATTAAAAGTCACTAATGAACTAATGAACTCCTCCCTGAGCCTCTGCCAGCCAGGAGATTTCAAGTCTCTTAGAAAAGAGACTCCTTATGACATAGGATACTCTTAGAGTGAGGAAGTCGGTATCACTATCTAATTTAAGCCCCTCTTGTTTCTACAAAGCTAGGTCCCCTTGTTCTTTCTTCAAGGGGA
Source organism: Glossophaga mutica (assembly GCA_039655065.1). Taxonomy (NCBI): domain Eukaryota; kingdom Metazoa; phylum Chordata; class Mammalia; order Chiroptera; family Phyllostomidae; genus Glossophaga; species Glossophaga mutica. The sequence continues at coordinate 12,498,391 of CM077304.1, read as the reverse complement.
AAAAAAATACCATCCCTCTCTTGATCTGTTTCTCTGATGTCCAGTGAAGGCAAAGCAGACAAGAACTCTATTCATAAAAAGCTTTCAATTCAGTCACCACGTGACTCTAAACACATTTGTTTCCGCTGCAGCTCAAGCCCCTCCATCTGTCTTCCAGGGGCTTCCCAGACACCTGTCCTAAGGCCAGGGTTTTTGGTGTGTGATCAGTATACAAAGCAGAAGGGTCCTTCTTTTCCTGTCCCAGTATTTCCCCTCATTGTTCCCAAAATACCCTCCACTGTGGGCAGGCAGGGCTCTCTCGGCTCTCTCTCGCTCTCCGCACCACCCCAGACCCGCCGCCTCCACCCCCCCTGCCCCCGCACTCTCCTCTCTAGTACCCCACAAGTCCTGCTTCCCAGAATGAATGAGCTCTTTCCTCCTCTCCACACAACCCAAGGCTGCTCTCCCAGGAAGAGAACACCAGATTTAGAGTAAGAATAGCATTCTCATTTTAGAGAAAAGTAAGGCTGGGCCCACAGTGTTTAAGCGATTGGCTTAAACTCACACAGCTCATCCCTATCAAGAGTCAAGGTTGGAGACCATGTGTGTCTGATTCCACATCGTTCTCCCTTTTCACCAGCCCTCACTGCTTTTTGGATGGGTGACCTCCAAGAAATACTGATTAGGACACAATTCTAACACGTATAACACAGGGCGGCGTGGAAAACCGGTTTTAAATGAGTACTGTGCGGAGGCCACTTCCAAAGGAGTTGTCCAACAGGAGTGATACCAGGAAATATTTGCCCGATCACTGAGTGACTGTCAGTGACATGCAATTAGAGCAGGGGGATCTTCTGAGCAGTAATGGCATTTTTCATCCTTGAGGAAGAAGATTCTTTGCTCTGTAGACAGATTTGCATGAGTTTTTTTTAATAAAAATGATTACACCTGCTTTTCCCTCCCCCGCCCCCACAACAGCTGCCCTTGCTTTACACACTAAATTGCCCAGGGGCTGAGATTATCTTTGCTATTGAGCCCAGGTGGCTGATAGTGAAGCCAGATTTTGCCTTTGCCAAGCTTATGAAGGTAAAAGCTTTGTGAAGTTCAAAGCATCTCTCCACCTTTCTAAGGAGAAAGGGTACCTTTCCAAAAAAGGTGCAGCTTCTCTGAAGGTTTCTGAGACCTCGGGGATTGAAGGACACCTTAGACCTCTTTCCCTTTCTCATCCTGACATGTATTTGCATGTTTTCTCTAGAAATGTCTTGCATTATTGGTTCACCTCCAAAGTGGCTTAAAGCAGGCCTGGTGTGAGCCAAAGCCTCACTCAAGAGGAAGAAGGGAGAATTGAGGTGTCAGGTGCTAAGCCAGACATTTTATAGTTGATTTCCCATGGAATCATCACCACCCTATTAGACAAATATTATTATGACTGTTTAGGACAGAAAGATTCAACTCCAAGAGGACCAGTGATCTGCCCCAGTAACACAGCTTGCAAGTGGCAGGAACGGGGTTGAAACCTTCATCTGCCCGCATCCAAAGCCCACGTTTTTTCTACTCTGCCCTCAGAGGCTTCCTGGACCTACAGCTAAATCCGTCTGGTCACCGACACCTCTCTCAGTCTGCTCCCTATTTATCTGACTAGCCGCATCCACCACCATTTCCTACATTGGCAGCACCCAGGGAGCATATGAAAAATAGATTAACTCTCGCCCTGCATCAAACCTACCAATGGCAGGGCCGAGGCATGGGTGGTTCTTTTAACTCCCTGGTCAACATGAGACAGGATCGTAAGAAGCAAGGAAAATTCCTTGGCAGGTGGAATGGGGAAACTGAGGCAGAAAGCTGAGCGATTTACAGCCAGACGCAGACAGTCGCCTCCCTGGAGATAACATCTAGGCCTCAGCCGCATTTCAGCTCCAGGCCCAGAAAAGCAGCAAAACCAGGTGGGCAACGCCAGAACCAACTGCAATGACTAATGATCCCCTGCCCTGACACCAACCAATCAGTGGAGACCATGATCCTAAAAAGGCCCGCCTAGAGGACTGATGAAGATACTACTGAGATCCTCCCCCTGAGACCTCCCCTCAAGAGCTAAAAGCCTCAAGACAAGGACCCAGCACGCGCCTTCCCTCTGGGGAGCAGCCCAGGCCATTCCCTTCTGCCTCCCCCACTTCCTTCTTCACAGGCACCGTGTCTTGTGGGCAGCTGCCAGCTCATCCTAGGCTAACGCCCTGAACCTGTCTTCCCTGCGAGCTCAGGCAGCCCAGCCTCTGTGGCTTCCTCTGTGCTGAGCCCTTCCTTGTTTCTCTGTCCCTGCTTTAATAAATGGATCTTCATAGTCACCCAGACTCGCGTTGTAAAATCTTTCCTGCATGAAGACAAGAACTCACACGCTACAGCGGGCCCTAGGCAGACCCACTCAGGACCAGGCCCTTGAATGGTAATAAACAGGTACATTCATCCCTAGTTAAGAATCACTGCAATATATGGACCCTTTATTCCAGACAAACCCCACCGCCTAGTAACGGCTTGTGTTTCCCTTCCTCACCATTTCCCAGACCGGCTTCCTTAAACTGAGCAATTTCAGTTGCTTTTCAGCAACTCACCTCTCCACCAATCAGAAGTCTTTCATCTTCACAAATCTGAGGAAGGGAGGCTTCCGTAGTGTTAAAAGTTCGGGGAAAATGACCAATTTAGATGCTCAGCTCACCCACCTATTATGAAAAGTTACCAATGAATTAAATCATTGAATACAAGAATTCCAAGCCCAGTCAAACAGGGAGGGAATAAAGGTTTTAAATGAAAGGGGGGAAGCATGGAAGAAAAAGGTTTTATTAAAAGTGGAAAGTCTATCCAATTTAACTACATGAAAATATAAAACAACCGTTTCGAGGAAGAAGGAAAGAACATAGAAAAATACCTGTTGTAATATAAAGCAGACACTAGTATATTCTTATCCGAATAGACCATACGAGTGAGGGGAGCACTTTGAACGCCAAAACCGTGTCTCGTTTGCTGTTACACGTCCTGTGCCCACAGTCACTCGGCCTGTCACAACAGATCAGTAACTATTTGTCGAACGGAGAGATATTTTTTAAACCTTAAAACCCCAGGAGGTAAGGGAGCAAAAGGCATGAAAATAATTCACAAAAGAGGAAATACAGTTATTCAACACACAGAAGCTTTATGCTAGCTTCACATGTGATAGAAGGAGTAGAAACAATTAAAAAACAATTTTTATCTATGAAATTAGCAGAGATTAAAAAAACAACTATAAACACAATGCCAAGTGGGTAGGATAAAAGAGCTCCCTCATTCCGTCACCTCTTCGGCTGCTTTGGGGACAAGAGGAAATGGGAACCAGGTTCCAACGGTGTCGGGTTGGTCACTGCAATGGCAGCTACTGGGTTTGTCTCACCAGCCGCTCTCCCTCCCCACGTCTGACAGCCCCCACGATCCCCTGCAGGCAGAGAGCACGCCTGCCCTCCGATCCAAGGAAAGCACACAAGTAAAGGCTGGTCTGCCCTCCGCTGGGGTTTCTCAAACTGGCACTGACTGGGAGAGAAGTCCTCCTTCTCTTTTATGAATCAGTAAAGATGCGACTCTGGAAACTGCTAGTAGGCATCTCCCTTGAAATCTAGGAAGAGTATATCTGTGGCAGGGAAAAAAATAGGTTGGTGTGCAGAGATGGTCCTGTTGACATCAGAGTCTTTGCTTCCCGTCCTTCCTGAGGTCGTTCTGTGTGTCCCTGCTCTTCCCACATGTGGATGACACGCGTCACTCACCCCCTTCTCCAGGTGGACCCCAGAGCAGGCTCCTTCTGGGCGGTGAGAGTCTTCTGTTTAGTTTTCAGGAGCTTTGCAAACTGGCTGTTAAGCAGTTGAAGCTTGATATCAGCCCAGGTAGAAGTATTGATTCTACAACCACGGGGGAGTTTCTAGCCCCGGGAAATCTACAAACAGTGCAAATCAGAGTTCTTCTCCCCCTGTTGTGAAGCATTTACTAGCGCACACCACTTCCCTTAAGGTACCTGGCCTGGATTTCTGTCACTAGCCATCCCAAGAATGTTGGGCAATGCAGCCAGAGATGCTGAGAGCACCCACATCCCACCTAAGATTTTTATTACCCCCAATTTACCAATAAATCTCCCCAGGTAGTCCCCCAGGGAGGCAAAACCCTAAGAGGGGGGGCATCATTTCTAGATGGACTTTAGGCTGCTCCTCAAAACAGTGCTCTGATGCCTGAAACTCTTCTACAAGGTCATAGCTACACACCTAAGGGGCAGGCTTCTCTGGCCTAAAATAAACATTGGGTCAGCCTTTTTGCAAGGGAAGAAGCTGTCAATGCAGATCCGTCCATGCTGGATGAGATGGAACCACAGAAAGATCTCAAGAGAAAGTGCATCATCCTAGCAGGCAGCCCTGGCAGGGGCTGGGGAGGGTCCCAGGGCTGCTCACCTCATGGGAGAAAAGACAGCAAAGCGGGTGTCGGAGGTCCTCTGGAAGTTCCTGCTCTGAGTCAGCTTTCCTCTCACACTGCACTCAACAGGCTGGCAGAGAAAAGAGAATCCACAGCCATCTCCAGACCACTTTCCGCCTGGCGACTCTGCCCACTGGCCAAGACGACCCACTGAATCGCTGGGCCTCTGGCTCATCACATTCTTCCTCTTCCTCCTCCTCTTGGGTAAGAAGCGGAAAAAAAAAAAAAAAAGAGGGATGCAAGGAAAGGGTGTGGGAATAGCAGCCCTTTCTCCAGCCGCATTCAGAATTCTTTTGACAATAAATAAGAACGTTAAAACCGTTGGTACTTTCATTCCTGGGAATGGTTTCTAAAGGCATACTCCAAAATAAAGGAAGAGGTTTATGTACAGACTTGTTTAGTGCTGAGTTATCTAGAATAGGAAAAAGGAACCCTGGAACCCGCACGAACGTCTAACAATAGGAGAACGGTTAAGAAAATCACTGTTTATGAATTCGATTTAATGTATCCCAGTTGTTAAAAAAATGCTTTGAAGAGATGAGACTGAGATGGCGGGGGGGAATCCTATGTTGACTAGGTATTAATTGGTATTTAAGATTTGTATGCAGAATGACTGGCAATACAAAAAGAAAAAAAAGGCAAACTAAATTATGCCTTGACTGGAAACTGGAAAGGTATATTCCGAAGTGTTCACTGTGGTTTTCTTCTTGGAGTGACGAAACTACCGATGGTTTTTAGTCTAACTTTTCTCTATATTTTCCAAATTGCATTCAACAAACTTACATAAAAGTGGACACCGCTTTATCATCACTCGGTATTTATCTTGTGCCAGGCCCTATGCTAAGCACTTTTCATAGATTATATTATTTAACTTTCCCAGCAGTCCTGTGGGGTGGGTCCTTTTATTATCGCCAGTCTACAAATGAAGGAATTGACGCTCAGGTTGCTTGTATAGTTTGCCCAAAGCCAGGGTTTAGAGCCTGGTCTGTTTAATTTCAAAGCCAAAACACATCAGCCAACTCACCCTCCCCAATAAAAGAAGAAAATAGACAAGTAATTAACATATAGCTATATATATATATAACTATATACCTACATATATAGATAATAAACTTATAAACGGTAGATCCATTCTTCAAGGCTAGTTCCAGGCTTACCTCTTTCATGGCCAACTTCTGCTTTTTGTCCCTGAACTCTTACACGGATGCTTGCTCCTTCGCTGATGGCTGTCTTTTTAGATAGACAGGACTCACACTCTCAAACAGACCAGGAAGCCTGGGGGGAGGAAGGACATCTCCTCACTCCGGTTCTTCCCTCCCTTCCTCCCTCTCCTTCCCTGTGCATCCTAGAAGCCATAAGATAAAATGAGCTAGAAACTCCCAAGGTTATGTCCTAAGGGAAGTTTAAAAAGCCTTATCCATGACTTCTGCTTACTTCCTTAAGTTGCTTTCTTATGGCTGCTTCTGCCTCCAACTCCTGCTCCGAACTAGTTTGCTCTGGAAATGGTCTCACGTTTCTATCCCTGACCCAGATGGAAGCTCAGCCCCTTCCTCACTTTCTACAGAAAACCCACACGACTAGCCTAGCCAGTCGATCTAAAGGCACAGACTTTATCAAAGATACCGGAGGGCAAGGAGAGGTTTGCCCTCTTGAAACTCAAAACAACTGCAACGTGAATGTTAAAAGACCCTGTGAAAACAAAGCAAAGCCCTTTGGCTACCAGGACCTGTGTCTGTATTATTTATTGGCTGCTTTGCTCTACAAGCATCTTACTAGGTCCTCTCCCTCTCTCCCTCCCTCCCCTTGGAAGCCTTCCTACCCCAGCCTCACCCCAGCCTTGCCCCACACCCACCCAGACTCCTCTCTCTTCTGCACAGCTATTCAGCTCACTCAAGCTCCAACCTGCAGACTCACTGACCCTTGCAGGTGCCCAGCTGAGCTAAAGGAACTTCCGCTGAAACGAATCCACTCTTGTGCTGGTGGATGGCAGATATTGTATCCTCCTCCGTTACACTTAAATCTATGAATTTACTTGAGAACCTGCTTTGTGCCAGATGACAAAGGTATACACAATTTGAAAACGAAGCAAGAATCCTTAAGAATTTAATCATTGAGTTCCTTAAGCACTCACAGTTTATGGAACAACTAACCCCCATACCTGGCCCATACAGAGGTGGGAGGGCAAGGGCCATGGGGCTGGAGGGGATGAAGCAGCCTGCACATTTGGGCCCCTTAGAGACTCAAGGTTCAGGCACACAGCAGTCTCGAGTTCTGAGTTCCTTTCTCTAGCCACGGGTTCAGCTGCCATTCCTTCCGTCTCCCCTCCAAAAGCTTCTCTTTGGCTGAGGCTGCCACAGAGCTTTCCATTGCCTTACACAACGCAGAGCACTTTTGACTGGCGCTAGCCCCAATATCCCTAGCTTGACAGTAACCCCAGCATGAACCCTGCAGAAGATGAGCTCTGCACCACCCTGCAGGGTGACTGGAACATCCGCAAGACCATTTGGTGGGTTGAGCAACAGAGGGTATTGAGTGTTCTCTAAAGAAAGTCCTCGCGTGCTGCTGTGCTCTGTAAAGTCCATTTGCAACAACGAGTTTCCTGTTTCCTGTTTTGGTCACCTCCTGCCTTCCCCTAGCCCCCCAACACCCCCTGTCCCCTCTTTCAAAACCAAATGCGAACCAGAGCTCTTCATTTAGAGTCTTTAAAACTGGGGGCCGGACGACTGGTGATCTCTGTTATCACAAAGGATGTTGCCTGTCTTGACCTCGGTTTCAGCAGTCCCTTTACCACACACTGCGTGCGACCACGCGTTAGTGAGCCCCAGCTTGGATCGTGAGCTCGGGCCGATTGGCTGTCCAGACACTCAGACAAGTTCTAACATTTGCGGATCACGCGTTACCTGCCGGTTGTGCTAAATATAATGTCAACTTTTGTCCTCAAGATGAACCTCTGAAGTAAATGATCTGTCAGATTTTAGAAAAAGAAAATTAAAGCTCTGAAACTTTGCCCCAGATCCTCCAGCTGATAGGCAGATGAGCTGGAGGTTGCTGTCAGGTTGCTTTGAGTCTAAACTCGTAGCATCTCCCAAAAGCAATAATCTCGGGAAATACAAATTGTAATGGTTTGAGGTCTTGTCCTAGTAATCTGAGACTGGAAACCAAATATTTTATCTTTTAAGGATATAATCGGGATCTGCCTTCACCCTAGCACAATACACTACTATTAAGTTTAAACTTAAAGTTTTTAAGTTTATAAAGTTCAAATTGGGATCGTCGTTGTGTTCTGGGCCGAGATGTTTTAAATTATTTTTTTATCCTAATAAAAGAGATACTGGGTCATCATAAAATTTAAAACTCTATGGCGTATACAGTGAAACAAATGTTAATAGCCTACAAAAATTTGAATAGACACTTCACCAAAGGAGATCTGCAGATGGTAAATAAGTATATGAAAAATCTACATCATTAATCATTAAAGAAATGAAAATTTAAGCCACCCATTTGAAGAGCTAAAATTGAAAAGTCCGATCCTGCCAGATACTGGCAAGGATTGAGAGGCACCGGGATGCTCGTACGGGGCTGGTGGGATGCGAACGATACAATCACTTTGGAAACCGATTTTGCAGTTTCTTAGAAGTTAATCAGAGGATGCAGACATTCCACTCCTGGGTAGGAGCGGAATCATCACCCAAGAGACTGGCGTGTGAATGCGCCTGGCAGCTTTACTTGTCATAGCCAAAAACTATTAACAAATCCAAATGCCCATCTGCAGATGAATGAGAAGCAAATCACGATACCTCCATACAATGTAATGCTGGTAAGCAATGAAAAGGAATTAATCATTGATACACTTCACAACATGGATGAATCTCAAATTAAGTTTGCTAAATGAAGCAAGGCCAAAAATAAGATATATCGTGTGATTCCAGTTATGTAAAGTTCTGGAAAATGCAAACTTTTAGGGGCAGTAGGCAGACCCTCGGCTGCCTGGGGCACGGGGACAGGGCAGGAGGGTAGAAGGGATCGCAGAGGAGTGTGAGGGAACTGGGGAGGGTGACGGACACATTCACTATTGCGACTGGAAAACTTATTGAATTGCACAGTCTAAATACGGGCAGCCTATTGTGGGCCAGTCATGCCTCAGAAAAGCCGTCACACACCCACACAAAGGCAATAGCCCCCAAACCCTTTCTGACCGCTCCTATCTATCAACGTCATGATCATTTTTCTAGACATTTGCAGAAGGGGGATCAAATTAGACACTCTTCTACAACTTGCTTTTTTCACTTGGACTTTTTTCATGTGGGTACACACAAAGCTACCTCATTCCCTTAATGGTCTTCCTAGTAATCCGCTAGGCGAATGTTTCGTGGTATTTAATGCGTACTCTGTTTGTGGACATTTTGGTGACTTCTAGTTTTTACTGGAGAATTTTTTATATCCATACAGTTATTTCCAGGTCTAGAAGCGTCCTGCTCATGAAAAGTCCCCTGCTGGGTGCTTTCTCCTATTTTATCCTTTCTCCATAGCCTCCCCTCTCCACATCCCAGGGCCCCAGCCCGCAACCAAGCTGTTCTGGCCTACTTGCTCCACCTGCTGGGCGGTATAGGAAACTGCCAAGGTTTACTGTTTTTCCTGTAGGAGTGGGGGGGCCCCCTTGACTCCACTTTGCCCTTCTCAAACCCATTTTGCCCCGGATGCCAGAGTGATTTTTCTACACACAAATATGATCTTCTCACTCTCCTTGTGAAAGCCCATCACCTAAAATAAGCCCTGGTCCCCTTATCAAAGCATACAAAGTATTAGTACTCTGACCTTTGCCCAGCTCTCCAGCCTCAATTTTAGTAATTCCCCTACGGGTACATGTACTCCAGAAATACATAACCGACTGTAGCAGCTCTCTAAAAAGACAGCGCTGCTTCATACATCCACATATTTGTATCTTCCATTTGGTGTGTCACGCTGCCTTTTCCTATTCCATGTTTGCCTGATAAACTCCTATTCAGCCTTAAAAACCCTATGTAAGAATTACCCCCTTTGCAGTTTTATCTGTTCCCACCACTCAGAGTTAACAATTCCTTTCTACCATGCGTGGCATAAACATCCAATACTGCACCTACACCATTCATTAGAATTACCTGTTTATATGTTAGTCTCTTGCACTACACCAGCTGCCTCACTAAACCCCCTCGCTGACCTTGAGAGCCGTGGTCATCGTTATACCCCCAGCATCTTCCATAGTGCCCAGAACGTGGAAAGCGAGGCTTCATGGGCTGACCTGAAATAAAATCAGCCGGCCACATCTGCAGCCTCGGCGGAAACAGTGCCAGCTCCTTCTAATTTTTCTCGTGCGTGTGAGGCCTGCCAAAGTTAGGGTGCAGTCGGTCAAGACACAGAGTCCAGAGGCTGAGAGCGGTCAGAGGGACCGTGCATTTTTCAATCCTTACCAAATACATCGTCAAGGGCAGCCACCCCTCGGCCAAGTGTGAAGATCGTTTGAACTATCTTGAACGCAGCATTCCTCATTCAGTGGTTGGGAAGCAAAGATTTGTTTGATGAATGAGTTTCGGGGTTGGCTTGTAGTTTACAGCCTGGTCCCTTTGGGGCCACACGGAAACCGTTCCGGCAAATAGAGAGTTTCCTGACTTTGCCTTACTTCCCCAGGAGAGAAAGTACGGGGCCATCACAGCCTCCCTTTTGCTTCATTTGGGATCCAAAGGAAAATATTCACCCTTTTACTCAATCATTTGGCAAATATGTATTAGGTGCCTACGCTGTTTCAGACACCGTTATAGGCACTCCAGATCCGTAAGTGAATAAAACAACGATTCCTGCCCGCAGAGAGCTGAATTCAAAGGAAGAAAAAAAAGACCGTACTAATAAGTATAAGTAAGTACATTTTTAAAAATTTATTTGTTTTTAGAGAGGGGGGAAGGGAGGCAGAAAGTGAAGGAGAGAAACGTCGATGGGTTGTCTCTCTTGCGTGCCCTGACGGGAGACCAAACCTGCAGCCTTTCACTTTGCAGGATGGTGCCCAGCCCACTGAGCCACACTGGTCAGGGCAGTGAGGGAAAAAAAGAAAGAGTCGAGCGGGGGATAGACATCGATAAAGATATATGTATCAGATGTGGAAGCAAAGAGAAGACCCCTGAACTCTCTACTGTGGGAGACGATTTCCTCACTGTTTAAACCAGTCCGAATGGGCCTTTGTCCCTCAAAGCTAAAAGCATCCAGACTACACTGAGGCCGTCTTCTTGGCTTGCCCTTCCCTGAGAGCAACGTTTATCATCTTCTAGTCCCATCTGTTCCCTGGCAAGGAAAAAATAATTACAAGGAGCTAGCAGAGTCTCAGGTTCCACTTGGGGATTTTCCTGAGGGCCTTTATGACCCTGTGTTCCTCCTCGGGTACCATGCCACTACATCCAGGCCAGCCAGGTCCTCTCCTTCTCGCTGTCAGACTGGCACTCCGAAGGCTGCACCTGGCCATATAGCCCCAGGCCAGGATTTAAGAGGGACACGCCCAACCGCTGTGCCCAGGCCCGCTCTATCCACCAGGAGCAGTCCTCGGCACAAACCCAGGACATGCAGCGCCATCTCTAGCCTGATTCCTGCCACAGCCTCGGAACTGGTCTCCCTGCTTCTTCTTGCCCTACTCTGTTACCCTCGCAGCAGCCAGGGTGATTGTTTTAAAATATCTGTCACTTCTCTCCAATTGCTTCTCATCCCTTTCAGGACCTCTGCCATCTGGCTCCAGGTTAGCTCCAACCTCACATCTGCCCCCAAGTCCCCAATCCCCCAGGGCCTCCCCCATCCAGCGCCCCACCCCCATTACCTTCACCACCACACTTCAGCCACACCTGCTCCCTGGCTGTCCCTTAAGTATGCCAGTGAGTGTCTACCTCAGGCCTTTGCACTTGCTATTCCCACTACCTAGAACATTCTTTCCCCAGACACCTGCAGGCTTATACCCTCACTTCCTTCAGATTCCTGCTCAGATATAACTCTCGGAAGAATCTAAAGGATTCCTTGCCTGGCCAAACTGCCTAAAAAAATACCCTAAGCCTGTCTACTCTTTATCCTGCTTTGTTTTTCTGCACAGCATTTGTCATACATGAAATTATGTGGATCCATTTATTTATTTCTGTGCTGCCTGCCTTCCATGACTAATGTGCGAGCTCCTTGAGGGCAAGGCCGTTGCCTACTGTGTTCACTGCTTGGCCCTCCAGATACAAAGAGTCCCTGGCACATAGTAGCTGCTCAACAAATCTTTGCTGAATGAATGAATGAATGGTACCTCACCTGACTCTACCTCACTCCACCGCCAAGATAGGACATTCACACCAAGACATACGTTCTTTTAAAGCCTCTTCTTCCTCTCCACTGTTCTTCTGACACTTACCTTATTTTTTGGACCATAAGAAGCACCTAGGTTTTAGAGGAGGAAAATAGGGGAAAAAATTTGAAGCAAAAAATGTGGTAAAATATTTAATAACATAAGTCACATAATATTTCACCAACGTAAATGTAAATAAAACTCAACAGTAGCATTAACAACCATTATTCCTCCCAAATTTGGGGGTTGGGCGGGGTGGGGGCGGTGAGTGTGTCTTATAGTCTGAAAAAATACGGTATATCTTTAGAAAAGCTTGGCTTCCATTTTCTCTTTACAGTCCCTTAAAGAAAAAATATACAGTTTGTTTTTTTTTAAAGTCATACCTGATTAGTAATCTGATTAGTGCCAAAGCTCTTGGGCTGTGCTCTGAAAGAACTATCTGCAGGAGGCCAAGCGGTGTCAGAACTGGGGAAAGACCGCGTGAGGCTCCAAGTGTGAGCATCCAAGGGTGCAAGCAGGGTCAGGGAGGGGGCTCAGCTCCCGCCTCTGCACAGAGCCCAGCACAAAGTCCGGAAGATGTGGAAGCATCCAGAGGTTGTCTGTTTGGCGTGGACCTGGGCTGCCCCGTGGCTGACAGTGGCGGAATTGTCCACGCATCTCCGTGAGCAGTAGACCTGGACACGTGGGAATCTGAGGAGGAGGGCACAAGCAGGGCTGATGCCGTGCAGTGTTTAAAGGCTCAGAGGTGCATGTGACCGCCCAGGAGGCTCATTTCCAGCAACACAGCTGGTAGGCAGCCATGCTATCGTAATCTGAGTGCAAAATGGAAATGTGACCTCTTTTTGAACGCATCAGCTTGTGAGGGCAGGGACTATTAGATTATATACCTGGGGTGGGGGGAACATGAATTGGGGATCGGGGTTAGACATAAAAATGAACCAGGTAAGTCAATCTTCAAAGCCATGTGGAGAGTCGGGGCATCCTTAGTAAACGCACCCCAAATTTTGTGCCTCTGTCTCATTTTCCTTTCCTCAGGTTAGCTCTCCCCTCAAACATCAGCACATCAGTGGGAGTTGTTCCAAAAACTATATTCACTTTTTTCCATTGTGTTTAATTACTAGAATTGTGTCATTTTTTTTCATTGCAACTAATTGGCATTTTGAAGATATTATTGCTGGGATCGTGTTCTGTGAGTCACCTAAGGAAATTTAAGTTCTTTGTATGCAGTCAGGTGTTCTTGCAAAGCATCCCCCGAACATTGTTGGAACATCACTTGTTTATAAATCAGAAACTTCTCAACAGTGAGTTGCTTTTTTAAAAAATTTGCTTTAGCACTAGTGTTTATGATGAGTGGAATGATCTCGGTTCATCTGTTTGCTGTGACCCAGAAAATTCTGCTTTTGGAGAAGAGAAAGGTGGGGAAGGGAGAGGCTTGAAAGGATAGGCTGAAGGGTGACCCCGGTCTGCTTGGGACAACAGCATCCCTCTTCCTCAGGCAAGTGGTTGTTGGAAGGGAGCCACGATGAAGACCATTCATTCTGACCCACGGTGCCCAGTGGATTAAGAGCACTTCCTCCCCTTTCAACACTTGATTCTCTCTTCCAACTGCTCCAAACTGCCTCAAAACACCTTAATGGAACGATAGCAAATTAGCAAACTATGCACATGAGTGTGCATGTGCGTGAGTTGGGGGAGGCAGGCTTGATCATTTAACTAACTCTTTTTTGAAAGCTTATTGTGGCCGAAGCTCTGCTGGAAGAGCTAGAAATAAAAGGGGTGGGGGGGTAGTTACAACGGTAAGTCAAACTTGGCCCCTACCTTCAAGACACTAAACATCCAGAGGGGAAAATGAACATCAACAGCAACTAATTCCAAATGGGCGTTCTCAGTAGCACCTGAGGTCACTTTCTCACAGCTGAGATTTTATTGTTCTATTTATCCATTCAACAAATATGCATTCAGGTCACCTAAGGGAAGTTGAAAGAAGGCCATGAGCAGAACAGAGGTTAATTACTTCCAAATGTGGGGCTGCCGAAGGTTATATTGAAGATGGTATCCAAACTGAATCTTAAATGATGAGTAGAAATTTGGGAGGCAAGTCTGTGGGAACAACAGCAATGCAAGAAAAGGGTAGGGTGTAAGTAAAAGCATGGCCACAAATTCAAGGACCAATGGGTGGTTTAGTGTCCCTAAAGCCTAAGTGTGGTTTGTGGTAGTTTTAAAACATGTCCGAAAACTCTCTGAAGCTCTTGCCTCGAAGGGTAGGATCTAATTCCCCTCCCTTCGCATATAGTGAGTATTTAACTAAAAGAACGTGGTGGTGGTGACGCTGTGTGACTTCCGGAGCCAGGCTGGGAAAGGTGACAGTATCCACCTGGCTCTCTCAAGCCATGTGCTTTGGGGACCCACATGAGAGAAGTGCAGCTACCCTAAAGCCACCACTCTGGGGAGACCACATGGAGAGGGCACACAGCGAGACAGAGAGATGGCCCAGAAGCCCCAGCTGTTTGAGTCTCCCCAGCACCGACCACCAGGCACGCAGGTGGGCATGTGTGCAGACTGGCCAGTGGTGCTTACCCTCCACCTTCAAGTCTTCTAGTGGAGGTGCCACTTGTCGTGGAGACAGATGAGCCTGCCCTACTGGGTCCTAATCAAATTCTGACACCCTAGAGTCTGCAAGCATAATGAAAGGCTGTTTTATGCCACTGACTTTTGGAGTTAATTTGTTACACAGCCATGGTAACAGGTGAAAATGTGCTGAGAGAAAAGGCAGAAAGAGTTGGTTGCTGCCCAGTCAGTGAAGTCCTTGAAATCCATGTTAATTAGGAAGTTTGGATTTTACTTGGGGAGGGGGTACTAGGGAGCCAGTGATAGTAGTTGAGCAGGGATGTGGCATAATGACATCTTATGACATGGTTCCCCAACATTTGTGTGTGGATAACTTCACATTTCCTTGAAGGCTTGTTGTCAGTGGAGAAAGGTGAAAGAAGAGTACAAGGTCTGACATCCTTGAGGAAGGTGGTGTGGAGGGAGGCAGAGGCATCGCCTTCATGGAGCTCTCTTACCTCCTTGGGAAATACCAGAAAACATGGAAAACAAACATGGTGGGCGGGACTAGCTGAGATCTGCCACTACGTACAAAGCCATTGTTTCAGGACCTGAATGTAAGACCAGCGGCTAGTCTTCCCTTTTTCCTCATTTCCCATGGGATTAAGAAGATGCAGGTTGGTGAGCCTCAGACAAAGAGAAATCAACTAAATGCAATGTGGAACGCAGCCATCAGCTCTTGCTCTTTAAGTCCGGCTCGTCCCCACTAGGTGCCCACGGCTGTTTCTCACCTCTGTGCCTTTTGTCAGGCTGAGGCCTCACCTAGAACACTGAGCTCCTTCTCTTCTTCTAGCCAACTCGTCCCTCAGGGCTGAGCTTTAGGAGAGCTCATCCATCCATCCATTCATTCATTCACTCACGCAATATTTACGAGGAACCAAATAATGCACCAGACACAACACCAGGCACTGAAGAGACAGATGGAAAAGACTGATGCAGCCCCCACCTGTGTAGAGTCCAGTGGAAGGAACAGGTGTCACAAGATGCAGGCACTCCTCGGAGATAGTGCAGGTTCGGTTCCAGACCACGACAACAAAACACTGCAATGAAGCCTGTTGTACTCTTTTTTTTCCTAGTGGAGGGTTTTGCCTTCAATTTGTAAACACACGCCACCTATGAAGCTCAATAAAGTGAAATACAACGAAGCAAGGTATGCCTGCATATAAATGATGTGGCGGTGGTATCGCTTTCACCTGCAGCCCCAAGAAAGTGGGTGACAACTACTTCCAGGTTCTCGAGAAAGATGGATGTCAGACTCCTCAGGTAGGACTTGCAAATGTGATGGTCAAAACCAGCTGTGTGGCTCTCAGCTCCTCATCCACTCAACGGTAGAAAGTGTTAGATTTAGAGAAAGACATAGCACATGAAGGGTCATGGAAGTCACGGAAGGGGGCAAGGGTATCTGTGGAGGAGATGTGGGCAGGGTGAGGACAAAAGAGTGACAAATCGCACTCTTTGGGAACACCATCACCCAAAGGGCTCATCGGGGGAAGGAGTTTTTGCAAAGACCACGATGGAATGGCCAGAGAAGTAAGAGAGTGTGATATGCAGGGACAAAGCAAAAAATGTGTTTGAAGATGGGCAGAGTGTTCAAACTGTGACGATGTGTACCGTACAGAGGTCTAGTAGGTTGAGGCCTCAGAATTCACTGTTGGATTTGGCAACATGAACATTTTCCAGGAAGCTCCCTCATAATTCTCAAATTAGCCTAAATGTACCCCTTCTGTGCTTCCTTGGCATCCTGGGTGTTTTTAAATTAATATTCTCTTGAAATGATCTCTCTCTGTGTTATTCTTTTCCATCAGACCACGGCTCTTTAAATTTAAATCAATTAAATGAAATAAAACTCAACATTGTATTCCCAAGTTGCAGTAACCGCATTTTAAATTCTTTTTTTTAAGATTGTATTTATTTATCGTTAGAGAGAGAGGAAGGGAGGGCGAGAAATATCAGCGGTTGCCACTGGTACATGCCCCAAAAGGGGGCCGAACTCACAACCCAGGCACATGCTCTGACTGGGAATGGAACCAGCAAACTTTTGCTTTGTGGGATGACACCCAACCCACTGAGCTACCCATTTCGGGGCACATTTTACACGCTTCATAGCCACATGTGACTTGAGTGTATTGAGATTATAGAATACCTCTAGGTATAGAATACGTCTAAGAAGCTAAGAAAATTCCTTAGCAGGTGGAATGGGGAAACTGAGACAGATAGCTGAACAAACTGGCTGAGCAATGTACTGCCAGACACAGATCACCTCCCCAGCAGTAACATCTGGGCCTCGGTTGTATTTCAGCTCCAGGCCCAGAAAAGCCGCAAAACCAGGTGGGCAACGCCAGGACCAGCTGCAATGACTGATGACCCCTGCCCTGTCACTAACCAATCAGCGGAGACCACGACCCTGAGAGGGCACACCTGGAAAACTAATGAAGAGGCTGCTGAAATCCTCCCCTGAGACCTCCCCTAAGATTCTCGCCTGCAAGAGAGAAAAAAGACCTTTAAGACAAAGGACCCAGCTCTTGACTCCCTGCCGGGATCACGCCCATGCCTTCCCTTTCCCCTTCCCCGTCCCCTACAGGCATGCATCTCCTGAACTCTAAGGGACCCTACAAGGCTTGCAACCAGGGGAGCAATGGACAGCAGCAGCTGGTCCTGGGCCAACCCCCAAACCTGTCCCCAAGGCCCACTTCCTCTGAATTCCCAGTGAGCTGACAGCAGCCTGCCCTTGGCTCCCTTCTTTCCTGTGACATTTCTAGAGAGTCAGAGCAGCCCCACCTAGGTCTTTCCTGTTGCTTCTTCTATGCTAAGCCCTTTCTTGTGTCACTGTCCCAGCTTTAATAAATGTGCCCTTAAAGTCACCTGGACTTGTGAAATCTTTCCTCCATGACGTCAGGAACCCACACACTACCAGCTGGCTCGAGGCAGACCCACTCAGGGCCCAAGCCCTGTCTGGTGACATCTCTGTCATTGCTGAACGCCGTATCAGACAGTGTTGCTTGTATATTAATAATGGGACTACTAGTTGGGAAGATGGATCACCAAGATGACAAATGCCCCCCCCAACACCCCCATTTTACTTCTGTAAAAATAAAGGTGTGTGTATATTGAGGGGTGGAAGTTCGCTACGGGCCCTCCGGTCTGCCTGAACCGAGAGAGCAGCCTCTCCCCACTGTACTACATGTGCAGCTAGTTTGTACTGTAATGGATTCGCTCTCTGAAAACTGCTCTACATATGCTTGTAAATTAAAAAAAAAAAAAACCTTTTAAATTTGTAAGTATAATCAAGATAGCCTTCCCTTAAACAAAGAAGCTTAAGCTTTGACATTCACTTGTACGCAGTTACGTTGTGCCCAGCTTCTCAGGACTTGCTGATTAGGTAGGAGCCGTTGTCCTGTGACATGAACGACGTCACGGCCAAGATCTCGCTCCGGAAATCTCCCAGAAATGCCTTACTGTTGCTCTTCACTCCCAACTTTCTTGTAGTCAGATTTACTTCTTCTTCTTCTTCTTTTTTTTTTTTTTTTGCTTCATACGTACATGAGAGACACACAAACAGATTCATATTTTAACAGAGTTGGCAGCCTCTCGTTCTTCCTGCTTTCTGAAAGGCACAGCCATGCCTGTACCCGGTCCGGGCACCCTTCTAGAGCAATGGAATGTGGAATGTGGTTATAAATACTTTGGGCACTTAGTCGATAGCGTGCTTGTTGACATGTTGTTATGGAAATTAGATAATTACGCCAATAGGTAATACTTGACTTGTGACACTGCGTGCCTGCGTGTACAGAAGCCATGAAATAAGTTCTGGTTTCTATTCCTGACCTACCAATTCAGTGAGTCACTGAATAGCCCTTTGGTTCCTCAAACCCTCAGGGCCCTCATTAACTGTGGGGGCTAAAAAAAAAAAAAAAGAAAGAAAAGAAAGCTTTTCTTCCCACCTTCTAAATTCTTTTAGATAGGTTAACAATCAAATTAACAGAGACAGGTTAACAGAAAAAAAATCAAAATTTTAATGCATGAGCGTGGAAAATTCACCGAAGCATGAAAATTCCCCAAACAGTGAGGCAACATGGAGTATGTAAGACGCTTTGGACAAAGGAGGAAAGGGGAGGAAGGGGCATCCGATTTCCGAAGTGAGAACGGGAGGCTCACAGGTCGTTGCGGGAGAGTGGAGCACACGTGGCAGGAGACTCCTGGCTGGGCAGGTCAGAAACGATGAGGGCGCACAGGGTAGCTGGCGGACAGGCTCCTGCCCGAAGCCCTCCTGCCTACCAACCACATTTCATTCAAGTTAGGCTAAAGCAAACATTCTAAGATTTCCTTCCTGGAGCAGGTTTTTCTGTCTGAATCCCTTGGACAGGAAAGGGGGGTGGTTTGAAGTTTCTTTCTGAGTCTTATTTCTTAAGAAACAGCTTAAAATCAATATCCCCCAAAAGGCAACTTCAGGGTGGAAAAACTTTCGTTCCCTTCAATACCTCCTACCAGAACCCTCAGAAACTCAGGTAAAAGCTATTGCGCAGCTTAAAGCCCCAAATGTTCGGGGCTCTCAACTTTTCACCCTCAAAAGTTGTTCTAATGAAACTCCGATACCACTTTGGGAAAGAACGCCTGTTCAGTTTGTCGTCAAAGGAGAGGAACCCTTAGAAATCACAGGTAGGGGCAAACCGTGCATTAAAAATGCAAGTAAATGCCATACACTTTGACTTTCTAAGAATTGGGTTTGAAGGGAACTCCTTAAAAAGTAAAGATGAGTATTTTCCCACCCAGCATAAATAATGTTGACATGGCATAGAATTTTAAATTAAATTTTCTTTTAAAAATAATAAGGGCCTTTTGCAAATCTCTCCCTTTCTGTAATTTATATGGAAAGCTCCATTTGCTTTCATGACTTTGAAAATATGAATAAAAGGGAGATGGGAAAGTTACGTGTTATGCAGTGTAACAGCTTACTGCCACTAAGGTATATTTGGGAGGGAATACAATGGTGAGAGTGGTATCATTGCATGGCACTGTGAAATTGTATTAGTGACACCTGAATGAACACATTCTCACTGCAAAAGAAATAAGCCATTTGCATGTATATAGACTAAATCAGAAACATCTCCCCACTTGCCTCCTAAAGAGTTTGGAGAGTAACTTTTTAGTCCACTTCTATGCATTTCATACACAAAGAATACGTATATGTACTCTCAAGTGCAAATTCTCTGTCAGGTGTAAATAGTATCACCACACCACAAAATCGTCGTTTTAACTCATGTTTCTGTTTTTTTATGTTGAACATACTATCTGAAGACACATTTTTACATCTTTTCCTTTGTGTCTTCTAAGTTTTGTCTCTTATTTCAGAAGCTCTTCCCTCCCTGGTTTTCTAATGTAGGTTTAAAGTGCAGATTGAACTATTCAAACACAATCGAGCTGTGCAGGCATTCAGGAAAGGGCCGTCTGATGGTCAGCGATGGGGTCCAGAGCGGGACTGTCTCAGCCAGGGCTCTGAATCATCATCACCTCCTTGGCTTCCTCTAGGTGCTTCTTTGAGCATCAGGTCTCCTGGGCCCCTCCCACTTCCTGTTCAGAGCTGCCTTCAATGCTGGCTCACTCATTTTTGCTTTGTAGGGGACAGCAGTGGTTTCCAGGTAAGTGGAGGGGACCCAGGAAGGGTGAAGGGAGGGTATCAAGAATGTTATTTCTTTTAGTATGGGGGGATTCAGGGTCTGGGGCTATATCAAGGTGTGAGGGTACGAACAATTGGAATGAGACATAACCTCCAATTTTATGCTTAATTCAGTTCAGTGGAGTCAGAGGAAAAACTAGTTTTGGTGCTTTGGAAACTTGATCAAGCATCAACAATTTGATTAACTGTCCAAAGTGGTCAGTGATCTAAACCTGCTTTCTATTCAAGATAAAAAGAAAAAAATGACAAAATCTGCCAAGAAGGTGTGGTTAAAATTTGAACATACAGTGACCAATTTTCTAGTTTGTGTATTAGCCAAATTATTTCTATTCCTTTCACTTTGTATTGCCCTCCCCCACATTACTGAATTTTAGCCTTTCCTAGCAACTTAAGATGAACAGGGGAGAAAAAGAGAGATGAGGTTCCATGTAATCAATTCTGCTACTTACAATACAGCCCTATCTTATGTGAGAGGTTAGGTTCTGAAGGGACACCGTAAGGTCATAGTTATATACAGTCAAAGTCATCACTGAAAGTTCCTTCAATGGATCCCCAAAACTGGGACATACCCACCTCTTTTTCTTTATATTTGGGGGCAGGTTAAGGGAAAATAAGTACCTTTAAACATTAGACTCTGTGCGGTGAGATCAGGACCAGCTAGGTAATTTTTGAGCTACAGTACAAAATGAAAATGTAGGGCTCCTTGTAAAAAAAATTATTACAAATGTCAAGATCGCAGCAGCAGAGCATTAAACCAACTGTGGGGCTCTTCCAAGTGGAGGGTCTTATGCAACAGGGTGGGCTGTACATTTAAAAGCCAGGCTGGGTAAGAAGCTTGGAACCAAATGAGAAGCGTGGAAACTGAGATCAACCTGGGAAGAGAAGCCTTAAAACTCTCATAGAGAGAATAGAGGCAAAAATCACTGTCAGTGTTTAAATTATTCTCTTGTGTTCCCCACACCCTTGTCCCACCTGAATAGCATAGTTGAACTAAATCAGCACAAAGTGCAGCTTCCATTATACAAGTTAAAGCGTTGAAGAGTTGCAAATCCACATTAAAACAAAAGTTCTGGATTTTCTGATTTTTTTCCTCAAGGATTCATTGTAATTTGAAATTCAAATGTGTAAAAAGAAAATTAGTATCTACATTTCTTTACTGAGCAAAATTTTTGACATGCTCTTACCAAAAGCAAAATAGCAAATTTAGTCTGTTGTGTAGTTGGTAGAAAAAAACAAACTGCATTACCATGAGTTAGCTCCCCAAGTGGGCTCCCCAAAAAGCTAGAAAAATTAGGTGTAATAACATCTTCTTCAAATAAAAGCCTAGTTACTTTACTTCCTAAAGAGGTTGTCTTTTCAGACAATTTTCCCCCCAGAAGGTCTTGAACATAATATGAGCAAGGAAGATTTTATTCTAAGACTGCCTAAGCAACCTGAGCAAGGCTCATTTTTAAAAGGAACTGTGTAATATTTTACAGCACTATATTTTTCAAAGTGCTGTTAATATTTAAGTCAGGCTCAGGGCAGTTGGCCAGATAATTGACTAAAAAGTTTTCAGATAGTGTGTTATTTAATGTCAAAGTAACAGAAGATTGTGTTTCCAGGATATTTTCTCTCCCTGGCTTGGGTTTCTGATGTTACCCCACCTCTTCCACCTCAAGGTTCTCAACTCAGCACGTTGAATCTTGATTCACCTGCTTTGATAAAAATTGCTTCCTTATGGTCTTGAGAGTTACGGTAGTTGAGCTTTATGCCTGGAGTCAAGCAGCTGGTTACCCAGGTAGACTGGTCAACTCTCTTGACTCATGCTCATCTGTTCCAAGTTATGCAATAACAATACTTAAGCTCCTACAAAGCTAACAAAGGAAGCAAAGCCGCAATATGTCATTGTCACAGTGTTTAGAAGTTTTAGGGGTTTTTTGGTTATTGTGGAGATTTTAGGGTGTTGATGGAAGTTGTTGTGTGGTGGTTATTTCACAAGAGTCGAAATTGGAGGCATCTGTTATTCTGACTGCTGATTCCAACAAACTGTATAAACAAGGGCATGAAAGAATCTGGAAAAGAACTTGGGTGGCAACCGTATTTTGTCATTAATCTCTTGATTTGTATCAAGTTGTATATTTTTAGAGAAGGGAGGAGAAAATGGCATAAGGAAACACAAACACAAATTTATACTGATCATCAGATAAGTTTGTTCAGAGTGGTTTGCCAAAGAGTTTCAGTAACTAACACTAATTGACTGCTTAGTGTGTACAGCTTGAACCATTCACACTCTTCATCTCATTTCATTCTCACCATAACCCAATGAGACAGTCATCACTGCTATCCCCATTGACCAAGACCTCCTGGGTAGATAGTAAATGTCAGAGCCAGGGTTTGAACTCAAGATGAATCCCTATTATAACACTGAATTATTCCACTTAGGATAACTGCTTTTCTCCCCTCCTTTAAAATGTTGCCTATCTGGTTTTTTCCTAGAACCAATTTTGCCTCCCCAAGCCAGATTGATTTCAACACTAAATAAAAGTACTCCAGCCTAAATAAAATTTACTTACATTCCTGCATGATACTATCTCCTAAGTAACACCAATTTACACCTGGCAGAAGATAGAGTGGTTTTCATGTGCGAGGTCGGGGGAAGGGTGTTTCTGTACACCCTGAAGCGTGCTCACAAGAGCGAAGCATTAGGCCTGACAGCACAGAGCCCATCCTGGCACTGTCCATTTACATTAACGAATGTCGAAACTTCTCCCGAACAGAGAGTTAGGTGCTGCCAAGAACGCTTAGGGGAAGTGAGATGCTTTATCTTTTGCTTGCACACAAGTTTACTCTTCAGAGAGCCTGAGTGGGTGTGATGCCCAGGAGTTAATCGTCTAGTCCAGCCGTACGCAAATCTGGACCCGTGTTTATGTGGAGGTGCAGACACAAACGTGGGCGACACGGTTGGTTGCTGACGTGCGTGGAAACGCACTTGCCACACTGTCGTTTGGGCTGTTTCTGTGTCGATGGTGTGACAGTGAACACCCCAATTCTGATCTCCCCGTCTAGACGGGGGGTTACTCGGGTAGTAGAAGTTCCACCCGCGGCCGGGGAGCTTGCAGTAATGTCCACACCTAGTGCACCCACGGGGATCCCAAGAGGGTCAATCCAGCGCTTTTAGAAGTTGAGTCTCCGGTGGCTCTGCCGCGCCCCCGGCGACCCGACTCCGCTCCCACTTCCTCGCCCCCAGCTTAGCCCCGCCCCCCAGCGCGCGTCCAGGCCCCGCCTCCAACGCCCGGCGTTCGGGGCGGCCTGGCTGCCCCAGTTCCGTAAACACTTCTGACCCCGCCCCCAGGAGCCCCCGGACTGCACCACTCCCGGGCCGTGGGGGCAGCGTTCCCTCTGGCACCCCAAACACCTTCAGTCCGAGCTCCCCTCAGCTCCTTTCATCCGAACGTGCGGACACACGCTCTGTAGTGAGTGAAACCCGTCAGAGCTCCGCCAGCGGAGCCTGAAACGCCCTGGCTTCCCCGCGGCCGGTGCTGTCTTCCCCCCACTCGACCGTCCCGTGATGGTCGCGCCGTGGCTGTCTCCGCAGAGTCCCTCCCGGCCCTTTAAATTCAGCGTGGGGCGGGGGTGGGGGACAGGGAGGCTAAGAGGTGGTGGGTCCAGGGAGTGTTCCAGGTGCTTGTGCCGGCCTGGGTGAGGGACGCGCGGAGACCCTTGCCCCGGGCACACGCAGTCGCCTTTCTCCGCCGCCTGTCTCCGCGCGGGGCCCGGTGCGTATGCGTCCCGAGGGAGGGGTCGCCGGCTCCGGGGTGAAGGGCCGGGGCGGACGGAGGGGCACACGTTGGCTTGGGGCAGCCGGAGCCTCCCCGTTCCGCCGTAGAACGCAGTCCCGAGACGCCGGGCCGGGGGCGTTAAAGCCCGGCTCCTCGCTCCCGGCAGTCCTCTGGTCTGACCTCGCACTGCCGTCCCGCGTGGCAGCGGGGCGCGCGAGCAGCCGCGGCGGGGGTCGGGGTGGCCGCGGGGCTCGGGTCCCGGAGGCCGCCGGGCCGCTGCCGCTGGGCCGCTGTGTAACATCTCGCTGGGCCCGTGCCAGCGACCGCTCTGCGAGCGGCTTCGCACCATCTCCCCGGGGAGGGACACTCTCTCGCCCGCGACCCCGGCCTCGCTGGAGGGGGCGAACCGAGCCGTCGTGAGGGCCAGGCGGGGCCCGAAGCGTGTGTTTGGGGTTTGTTGCCGGGGTTTCCCCGGCGCTGGGCTCGGCCTCCGCCGTCCCCTCCCCCAAGGGTTTGTTTTGACAGGAAACTGCCGCTGGAGTGGAGAGGCTGCGGGAGGACGTGGGTATGTGTGTCTGTGTTTGGGGGGTGGGGGTCGTTAGTCTGAGCCGACTCCGGGGCGTCCCCTCGAGGGTGCCCCTCGCTGGGGGAGCTAAATCAGGCCTGGGTCCAGCCCCGGCCTCTCGGGGACTGCTTGTGCTTCCCAAAGCCTCTCCTCTTGGTGGCACCACTGGGGTTAACAGCGATGATTTGAGGTGGCACGTGGACAAACGAACGTGGTTCTGTGTTCTGTGTTTTCGTAAGTATTACGAAAAACTGTTCCATTAACCGAGCGATTTCACAATGATACAAAGTTTCCTTTTCAATGCAATGTATTCAAACACAGAATTCGGGTGAAGAGAAAGAGAAGCGATTGATAAATTAGTGTATGGGTGAGGAGGGCAACATGGAAACAGGCATGAAGAATGGTACTCAGATGATTAAAGTTTGGGAAATACTGCCTTGGATGGCTGTCCTGTTACTTTTACCTTGAAGAAGCTAGACAAATTGTCCTTGTCCCCAGTACCCCACCAGTCCCCAAGATCCCCATGGTCTCATGATCTCCAGTGTAGAGGTCTTGCTCTTTGCTACCAGCCGACGGTAATGAGGTTACAGCAGTGTTTCCCACTTTAGGGGGCTCCCTGCCTGCCTTTTCCCCATGCCTTCAGGCTTCATACATCTCCTTGGCAGCCCACAGAGGTGGCCTGACTTGAAGTGGCCTGGGACTAAAGATACCCGGTCATGTGTGGGAGCAGCTTCAGTGCCATTTTTTTTTGGGGGGGGGGGGGGTTGGTCGAGCGCCCCAGAGGGCACAGGTACTAAAACAGGGCATCCGGGGTGGGAGGAGAAGTGTTTCCAAGAATGAGAAGTGCCTAGAAACCCTCCTCCCTGATGCTGTCATGTTAGATGCGCTGTGAACATCTGCTGTTTTAGACAATGACTGGCTTGTTGGCTCTATCTAGCTCTTTGTTGGCTCTTATGTGATGAAGACCACTGTTCTCTAGCTGACTGGAGCAAGCACCTCTCTCTCTGCTCTGTGGTTTTTGCTTTGCTGGGAATGAATAACCTTTTAGCGCTGCTGTTTGGGCCTAGTTCTAAAGCAGCATTTTGCAGAAGGTGGAGATGTTCCTCACCATCTGCAGTTTTTCTTCCAAGCCCAGACTTACTCCACTGACTCTTTGCCCTCTACTACGCATATGTAAATGGTTGTCCTGGCGCCTGACCTGGACTGGGTCTTCAGAGATGGTCCCCACTAGATGTTTCTTGAAATTTCTGTTTTCTGAGACAACCTTAACAGGATGGGTTCCATTCCTCAGGGCACTGCTGGGTAATCTGAACAATTCACTTCGAAATCTTTTTGACTTACGCTAGTTGTGAGCAGTTAACCCTTTCGATATTTGAGTTTTAACTTAGGCTTTTGCAGTGCTTTAAAGAATGGCTCCCTGATGGAGGATTTTCAGTCCCTCCAGTGGGGCGGTTGAGAGTTATTTTGGACAATAAACTCTTTCAGTGATGCCCTTCACAGTACAGTACTTGAGCAGCCTCCCGGGGGTAAGGTCAGCTTGCTAACACATGTGCGTATGTTCCTGCGGTGATAGGTAGATCGATTTGGCAGAGTGAGAATGGAAAGAATGAGCAGCATGCCAAATTTTCTCCAGCCATCCTGGAGTGACAGAAAGTCTGGGCTTTAGGGATCCACTACTGGATCTGAGTTGTGCTGCTGCTGCTGCTGCTGCTGTGAATTCTTAGGCAAGTAATTTAACTTCTCTGAGCCTTAGGTCCTTACGTATAAAATGGGGATAATAGCAATACCGTAGTTAGCATGGCTGTAATGAAGATTCAAGGAGAGAAAACTTTTAAAGCACTTTTCATGGGGGCTGGGTCATAATAAACACCAAGTAACTATTAGCTTTACTTGTTATTGTTTGCTCTCAGTGAGCATTGAGAGGGTGAAGAGACACAGTGTCACTGTGAGTCTTTACAGTTACTGAATTATTGGTGCCTTAGAAATGTGTAGGATTTCTCAGGCACTGGGAGTGGAGACATAGCTCCTTCCTGCAAGCTGCTTCAAATTTAGTGGGAGACAGGCAGCTATGCAGAAAAAACTATAGTACTTAAAGGGACCACATGATGAGAATATGAGTAATAAGAGTGAGGCAGAAGAGAAGGAAAACCCAAGTTGTCTTATTCAGTAGGAGTGTGGCTTAATTTGTTCATCAGTGATACTCAGAAAGCTCTTGCTCTATCCCAGGGCGAGTTCTAAGCTCTAGGTGGCTAATTTAGATGGAGTGAGTAGGGATATCAGGGAAAGTGACTTTAAAGTTGTAACATTCAACTTCAAATCTGAATGACAACAAGGAGCCCGTCTTGTGATCTGGGAGAAGAACATTCCAGAAGGAGAGAACCGCAGGTACAAGTGCTCTAAAGTAGGAAGTAGGGCTTGTCCGAGGAGCTCAAAGAAGGCTGTGGTGTCTGGAGCTGGGGAGGTTAGCCGGAGAAGGGTGCAGGATGAGGTGGGCAAGGCCGGGTCACAGAAGGGTTGTGAACTACCGCCAGGAGACTTCTTAGGAAAAGGGAAACCTCCTGGAGGAGAACTCTTAAAAGGGATGGTTTATTTTTCCTCTTCGGAAGGGCTCCATCCTATTTCCTGTTTTAGTCTATAGGCGCTGTTCAAAAAGGACTTTGGGACAAGTCTGACTGTACAGAACTTTTGTAATACAGTGGCATCTAAGCTATCAGTAATGGGAACAATCAAAATGTGAGAACTGCAGGAGACTGAACTGTTTCGAATTAGACTTGACATTTCAGTTTAATGCTTTCTTCTCTTTTAAGCTTTAGCTCAGAAATAATTTAAAACTTATAGACAAAATTGCAAGAACAGTACAAAGAACTTCCTATTGTCTACCTTTTACTTATATTCACCTATTAACACTTTGCTCCATATGCTTTATTGTTTTCAGTTTTTCCCTCTCATTTGAATAACTTGAGAGAAAGTTGCATACATTATACTTTATTCCTAAATACATAGTTGCGGTGCATTTATCAGCTTGGTAAATTTAATGTTGCAATGCAGAAGTAGATTCAAGTATTGTAACAATGTTCTCAATTGACCCAGTAATGTCCCTTTCCTCCCTCCTGTACAGGATCCAGTCTAGAATCCTCATTGCACTCACGGTCAAGTGTCTTTTCATCTGGGACATATCCTAGCCTTACTTTGTTTTTATGACATTGACATTTTGGGAATTCATAACTTCTTTTAGTAAGGATAAAATAATAGTTGATAATCAATGACTAGGAGTTTAAGTACTTGACACAGATTATTTAAATTAAACTTCACAACAACTACAACTGATTTTCCTTCCATGTGTTATGAAACACAGGACTGGCCCCCTCAGGTCCCTGCACCCATTCCCTCTCTCTCTAAAATATCAGTGGTCATTCTACCATTCATTCATCCATTTATTCATTCAACAAGAACTATTTAAGTGTCTGCTGTATCCCAATCTTTGACCTTGGGAGGAATGATATAATAATTGCATTTATTATTATTAAACATGGAACACTGCGATGAAATATGTGATTCTCTTTGAATTGTGACCTACTGTAGCATTGGAGGCTTTGCTTGGAGTTGTCTTCTGTCTTCACCTTTGACTTTACCTTTGACCTGTGAGTAAATCCTCTAGGTCTGAGAAGTGGTGTTCCTGAAGAGTTGAGAGGTTTGCTTGTGAGTTACAGTGGTGAAGGTTAAGTAGATCTAAGTTTGTTGATATGCGAAGCGTTATCTTTCTTAAAGAACCAGCCAGGGAGAGGGGAGGGAATTTCAAGGGAAAAGGGGAAGGGTTTAGAGCAACAAGTATAAAGGACACATGGACAAAAACTGGGGGGGGTGGAAATGGGAGGGAGGTGGGGAGGGCTGGGGTGGTGGGCTGGGATGGGAGTAAAAGATAGAAAACTGTATAAGAACAACAATTAAAATTAAAAAAAAAAGAATTGCCTTAAAAAAAAAAAGAACCAGCCTTGTTCCATTATCACTTGTTCTAAGAGAGAATCCAAAATCATTTTGAAAGCAGTCTAATTACCCTCAATGTGTTTTGAGTCAAATAGCATTGTCCCCAGATGACTTACACAGAAACCCGAGAACAAGAAAAGAACGCATGTGAAGGAACTTTCAGAAGACCATTTATACCAGGATGGGCCACTTGCTTTTGGCTTTTGTATTTCAAACAAATGCAAGAGTTCGGTCCTAGCCAAACTACCAGTCTTGTTTATCTGTAGGGGAACATGTTTTAGTCATCATAGGATAAAAACTCTTCTTCCCTCTAGAGTTCTTAATGCCTAAATTGATGGTAATAACAACAAAAACAAATAATACTACTAATTACTAACATCTGTATCCTGTTTAGACTGTGTCAGACATCGTTCCGAGCACTACACATACACTGACTACGTGAAATCTCACACCAGCCCTATGACTTAGGTAACATTAGCTTGCCTATATGAGGAAATGGGCAATTTCCCAATAAAGTAGTAATGGACATTTGGCTTCAAAGAAAAGTTTCTGTTTAGATGCACTAAAGCCCAGCGTGGGGGACACTTCTACCAACTAAACAAGTTGCTGAACATTTTGAAGCTTTTAAATTTTCTGTTGCATTCCCTGTGCTAGAAACTCTGCCTTCAGTGAACTGTTGGAAAAAAGCCTAGTTGCACGTTATTAACTGTGTCTGCAATGAGCACACTTAATTTCTTGAAACTTCTAGTGAGGCCTCATGGAACTCTGGGTTTATCGCATTTTAGCAGTTTCTGGCCAAAAGGGAACTTACAGCTGTCCAACGTGCGCGGAGAAATGAGGTGAAGAGAGTGGATGTGATGTGCAGGAAGCCACGCAGGAAATTAGCGACAGACTCAGGCCTCATACCTTCGACTGCTGCCTTCTAAGTTAGATCTTCTATTTTTTAAATCTTTGTACTTTGTTGCCTCGTTAAACACAATTTAAAAACCTACAAATTGTGCTGCTCAGCTGAAGTAGAAAACTGAAATGGACAGTTCACAATTGGAATGGATGAATTTATGGTGAAATAAATCTGATGGATTATGTATGAATTAGCCTACTTCATAAATTCCAGTGGATGAAAGCTTTTACGCACCTTTACTTGGAAAAACAGCCAAAGTAAAGAGAAATAAGAGCAGGCCACACATAGTACAATTGTTACAGTTGGAATGTCTGAAAAAAAATAATAAAGTGGAAACAAAGTTTAAGATTTTCAAATAAGAATGCGATAAGGACCAGGGAGTATTAAGTCTTAAAACTAGTAAGGTGGGTTTCGGTGTAGGTTCTCTGCTCCAGCGCTGAACTCTGGCAGTACCGGGCCTGTGCAAATGTGTGGTGCTATCAGTTTGCAAATGTTCTGGTTGAAGCTGCACCAGATGGGATTCAGCGATTCCAATTCCGCTGACACCGAAGGAATACTTGTCACATATCCGACACTGGCGGTGGACGAGGCACAGCTCCCGCCTTACTAAGGAGACTTGGAAGTCGCCCTGGGAGAAAAATCACCGTCCAGGTGACTAAGCACTGTCACGAAGGCACAGGAGACGTGCCGCAGGTGTACAAAGAAGAGTGCCCTTGGCCCTGGCCAGAGGGTGGAGGGAAGGCTTTCGGGAGGAGGTAGCGTTTTTAAGAAATGCCATCCATGAGAAGTAAAATACTGGCAAAGAGGGAAAGCTGGAGGGAAGGGCAAGCATTCATTCCGTTCAGGATCTGGACTTTGGTGGAAGTGAAAGGATTGGAGCACATGCTTTTCTGTTGTCCTCCCCCCTCCTCTCCAAGCAGATGGGAGTTCAAGCTCAAGTGGAATCTAGTTTGCATGGCGTAAAGGAGGCTCAGGGCTATTTTATAGCCTGTGACCATGGTGGGTGGTCAGCCTTGGGACTGTAGGGCAAGGTGAATGCCTCTACCTGGTAGCTTCCTGGCAGCTACACTCGACTCCTTGCCCTTCGGTCTGCAGAGGCAACCTCCAAGTTAGTGGTTTTCTGTCTGTGAAAGTGGTGGGCCCAGCAAAGGTGCATTTCTGTGAGTGGCAGGTCTGAAGACGTTTGTTTAGGTGAGGTCAGGTGCAAATGCCCTTGAGCTTCTGACCCTTAACCTATCCCTCTCAGGCCCATTCTTGTCTACCACCCAAGAGATAAAGAGTGGCACTCTGTCTCTCAACAAAGACTAGGTTCCCCCTTATTCCCAGCCCTGCTGGCCTCTCCTTTCTCATGTTTCCTCAGCAATGTCTTGTTTTGCCTTTTCTTGTGTTCTGGCATCTGGCACGCACAGTCTTAGGTAACTGGACTTGCGGGCCATGAGAGCAGGGCCCTGTCTGTTTCGTTCACTGTTATTCTCCCCAGGGCCTGGCACACAGCAGGCACTGGGTAAATCATGAGAGGCATCACGGCAGAAACTGTGCAGGCATTCCTAGGCATGCGAGGCGCAGCTGTGGTTTCACGTCCTGGCAGCTTTAAAAGCTCTTGTGTACCTCATCGCATGAGCTGGTTCAGGTCTAAAGACACTCAGGGAGCCCTTACTATCATTACTGTCCCTGTAGGATTTGACACACCTTTTCTCCTCAGTGTCAGCTGACACCGCATGCACATGAAAGCCAGATTTCTCCTGGGCCTGGCTGAGGCTCCCGGGCTCAGGCCTGAGCATCCCCTGTGCCCAGGATCTCCTTTCTAGGGGGTGACGGGGGGCCCAACTGCTCTGCCCTGCAAGGCACTCTGATGTTCCAGAGGCGACACTGGATGTAGCGTCGGGGGCTGGTTTTATGTCATAGGAAGTCGTCTTGTCCCCGGAGTCTGTCCTCCGCAGCCTGTGAATGAAGATGTTCTGTGCCTGTTTGTCCTTCGGCTGGTAGTGAGTACTTTGTGAGTTGTCAGGTACGAACCAAGTGTCGCTCCTTACTCTTCGTGTCCTGGCAGTCCATGGGAAGGCGGAGAACCGAAGGACTGGCCAGTCAGAGACTTGAAGTGGCCTTCTCCTTTCCTCAGGAGGCTCACAGACAACTAATGAGGCTGATTTCAAAAATATTTTATGCAAAACAAAGACATAAGAACAATAACAGTAGCTAACAGGTGGGTGCTGCACTAAGCACTTTAATAAGATGAGTCCAGGTTCATCTCCAAGTACTCCGATGAGATTAGTCTTTCAGCCCAGTTTTACTGATGAGGTAGGAAGGTCAGTGACTTCCTCAAGGTCACGTGACAAAAGAGTGCATGACCTTCTAACCTAGGCAGTCCGACAGCAGAACCCCGCACTTTTACCTTCCCATGTCGTAGCAGCCCAGGAGGAGAGACTGTGTTCTGCGCTTTGTTTTTTAAGGGTCCGTTATCACGGAGAGTCCACATTCACCCAGGGGTTGCCCTGAGTTAGGCTCACACCTGTGGCTGTGGAACCCCGTTTCCAGAAGGCAGTCTTGAAGGCCTAGTGATAGCCTGGCTGGGGCGCTATGGGGAGCACCAGGTCACCTTCTGCGACACACGGGACACGGGTGTCTTCCCTGGAGGACGCATCGGCACCACCGGTGAAGCATCGCAGAACGTTGACACAGGGTCTGTTTGTCTGTGCAGGTTCTAGCTCTTCACCCCACACTCAAGTGACGCAAAATGCCCTTCAATGATGAGAAGCAGTGCGTGGGTGAGGACCAGCCCAGCGACGCAGATTCCTCCCGCTTGTCCGAAAGCACGGCCTCGCTCAGCGACTACGAGTGCTCCAGGCAGAGCTTTACCAGTGACTCCTCCAGCAAGTCCAGCTCTCCCGCTTGTAAGCTCGCAGGGCCGCGGAGGCTCGGGGCAGCGGGTGGTTCTGGCGTGTGTGCCCACTGCTGTGGCTCAGTGGGTGGGGTGTCGACCCGGGGACTGGGGCGTGTGGGGGCGGGGAGAGCAGTGTTTCTCTTCACGTCACTGCTTCTCCCCCTGACTCCCCCTCTCTAAAAATAAATAAATAAAATCTTTAAAAAAATAGAAATGACTGATATCAGAGTACAGATGCAGCGGAACAGTGTTGCAGAGGCCTTGCAGCTGTCTTGTACGTGCTCTCAGGAGTAAATAGCCACCAAAACTTACAGCCCACCCCTTTTCCCCCCATCGCTGTGTCTGATGTGCTCTGCTTTGACTGTAAGTCAGCCCCACCTGTCTGAAGTAGTGGTAATCCAGTCCTTGCCATCATGACATCACTTACTGGGTCACATCCAAGGATAAATTCAAATTGGTCTTTTCTGATAGTTTCTGATTTACATGAAAGGAAAGGTGCCCCAATTCAAGGGTCAGGGAGGAAGTGAAATAATCTAAAGGATTTCCTGCTGATTTCAAAAAATGTTGTGCAAATCATGCCAGAAAAGTGCCCACGAGGAGAGTTACCGCACTAGGAGGGTGAGAGAGAGTTCAGAGAGCCGCCCGGTGGAGGGAGACGTCTTGTTCTGTTGTTTTTTTGTATGTGGAAGCTGGTGATGTGTAAGGCAGGTGCACTTGTCTTTTTTTTTTTTTAAGCTTTTAAATTGGCATTTTTGTATAGAAAATATAACACGTTGACAAAGCAAATGCAGAAAAAAAGCAACTAATGTTTACTATGATCAAGTGCCCACTTCAAAAAAGTGTGTCCATTTGTATTTATTTTAACTCGTACATTCTCATTTTTAAATAGCGGAAAGTTGCTAAGTATATCGCCTGTGAGATCACCCAGAGCTGGCAGCTGGCACATCCGCGTTCGTGCTCCGGCACATCTGCTTTCTCTGCAGAGACCTGCGTGTGTGCTCGTGCGAGCTCTCCTCACGCAGTGGCACACTGAAAACATTTCCTCCTGAAAGAATGTTTTTAGAACGTTTTTTTATGACTACCACTTCTTTAAGTGAATCTATGATAAATATTTAACCATTGATTTATCATTGGACCTTTCGTTCGTTGTTTGTTTTTTTTTCCCTGTTCTAAATAGTGTTTCATGAACATCTTGGCACATCAAGCCTTTCCAGGAGTTCCTTTGACATAATTGGGTTATTGGACCAAGGGGTACAGACATTTTTAAGGAGATTCTCAATGGGACGGAGAATGGGCAAAAGAATTTGCTAGTAGCCACTCAGCTTTCTGTGCTTTTTCTTACTCTTTGTGTTACATACAAGGCTGATGCCTCTAAACGGGAACCTAGGAATCCCGAGGAAGAGTTTTACTAGTTCTGTGTATCGCCATTTTCTCCTCCTCCTCTTAAAATTGTTTTAGGTAGCAAAATATTGCTAGGCAGTACTGTTATTTGAGGTAATAATTTTCAATCCATAGGAGCTATGAGTTCCAACAGTGATTTCAAAAGGACCTGATTTATTAGAATAATTTTTTAGAATGATCTTTAAAAATAGAGTAATTATTTACTACTTCCTTCTGAGATGTACATCATGAAGCTTACCAGAATTATTTTTAGTCATCTGCATTTATCGGCTTCTTATGCTGTTCCTCTTTACCTGAATTACCTTATTGAATCACCTCAGGACAACCCTGCAAGGAGGTCAGTCTTGTCTCAGCGAGGTCCGATGATAGCTACCAGTTGGCAAAACTTAGAACCACATCTAAGCATTATGCTGTACTGCATGTATTTTTAGAAATTATATTAGTTCTAAAAAGTCAGTTATTTCATATTGTCTGCTTCAGTTAATGAGAGTTATGAAATACCAATAAAAAGTAGTCATCCATTTCCTCTGTATAACATGTAATAAAGGCAAATGTAGTAGGTACAAAAATGAGGTGATTTGATTTAAAAATTAACAGCCTATGTCCATAAGATTGTTTCAGAAACACTGAAACTTTATCAGTGCAGTAACTGCAGCTGTCAGAGGAGTTCTTACATTTTTGAAGTCACATGTTAAGCAGGGAATCCACCTAGTTTAGTAGATGTTCCTCTTACTTGTAAAGCCCTGAAAATATGTGTTGGGATAACTTACACTCCAGCTGCATCAGGAGGCTCCGTTGGATGACTCCTCCTCTTCCCCCACATTGACTGGTTCTTGCTTTTCTCTCAACAGCAAGCCCCCCCAGGGTTGTAACTCTTGATGAAGTGATGGCTACAGCGAAGAATTTAGTCAACTTGACTCTTGCTCATGAAATTGCTGTCAATGAGAACTTTGAAGTGAAACACGTTGACCTCCCTGAGAACAGGTAACCCAGAGGTGTTTGTACTGTAGCCTGTGTGTGTGTGTGTGTGTGTGTGTGTGTGCGCGCGCGCGCGCGCGCGTACATGTCCACACTGATTCCTGGAAGTCCTTGTGTAGTATTGAGTGGGAGTAGACCTTATCTGGCTCTCTAACAAGGTCTTGTCCTTGTTTTTAAAACCATTCATCTGGGTATGTTTCCCATAATCTTTAAAACTCAGCTTATGTGTCACTTCCTGAGGGAAGCTTTTCCTGATATTCCTGAGCCTATTAGACACACGACATCCTCTCTCTAAAATCTCCCGTAGCCCCCTCTACCTCCCCTTTGTTACGATGCCCTGGTTTTATGTTCAATGTCCTTCCCACTTGATCCAAAGCACCGTTAATGGAGGAGCTATGTCTGTATTGTTTGCTCTAACCCTGTTACCTGGCAGAGTACCTGACATATAATACATGCTCAAGAAGTATTTGCAGATTGACTTATTAAAAACCAATATTTACGTTGTGAAAGATGCTTGCAGCTGAGTTGCCCAAGTGCTAAGAAAAGGCAGTCTAGAAGCCCTTGGATGTACAATAGAAACCACAGCTGCGTACGCTCCCCTATTTAACCTCACCACCAAGGAACCGTTAGTTATAGATACACCCTTATTTCCTAGTTTACCCGCTCCAGCTTCCGTGGCTGGGACAAAGGAGAGCCTTGGGGCCGTTACTACAGATCTTCAGAGGCAAAGTTGGCTCGTGGGTAATGGCACCGAACCTTCAACCCTACAGCGCCATTTATAAACCTGGAGACATTCTACCACTTAAGACAACAAGTAATATTTGATTCCACTCAGAACTTTTTTGTTTGTTTTAAAGCAGGACAATAGTAAACATAAAAGGTTTTAAAATACAAAATGTGGTTCACAGTCCTCCTGATCCTGGGATGTTCCTAAGAATCCTTAACATTTTTTCAGAGTACTGGCCACAGTAGGTGTCTCTGTGTGGTTTTCTGTGGTGACGGCATTTCATCACGATCCTTTATTCCAGCTCTGCTGCTACCCCTCTGGGTTCGGTCACTCTTGTCTCCAGACTAGTTCCATCCTAACTAGTTGCCCCCTCTCCATTCTTAGTTCCTCCACATCCACGTGGTAGCCATGGAGACTTAGTAGAGGGTGAGTCAGATTAGATCGTTGCTGTGCTCAAAACCCTTCAGTGGTTTTCTAGTGCACTTAGAATAGAAATGTACGCTCTTCAGCGTGGCCTGCAAGGCCCTCCTTCCCCAGCCAGGTCTCTCGATCTTTCCCTCCTGCCTGCTCGCTTGCAGCCCCGTTGGCTTCCTTGATGATCTCCGGGGGGGCGGGGAGGGCAGCTTCATTGTGTCCCAGGGATTTTGTCCTCTTTCTTCTTTTTCACAGCTCTTCCCCTAGATCTTCACCAGCTACTGTCTTCTCCCCATTCAAGTCTCCGTTCAAAGATCGCTGTCTTAGAGAAGTTTTCTTTAGCCATTCAGCAAAATTATCTCCCTCTTCATCACCATCTACCACATTGTCTGACTCAGTCTTCCTCGTAGCTCTGAAATTGTCTTATTTTAATGTTTTCTTTTTCTTTTCCTGCTAACATATACACATTCTAAGAGCAGAGATTCCTTTTCCTTATAGTATCTCCAGCATCTAATGTAGGGCATACCACATAGTGAACGTTGAACAAACATTTATTGACTAATAAAAATGAATGTTTGAAGTTAAAACTAGCATGTTTTATGAAGTACAGCAAAAGACAATTAGGAGATATCGTACTTTAATTCAAAAGTTGCACATATATGCTGTTATTAAGGTGCTTTAGGATCAGACAGACCCTGGGGCTTGAATCCTCACTCTGCTGAGACCATGTCTGAACCTTACATTCCCCGAGAAGGAGGTGGGGACTACAGCGCTCTCTTCAAAGCCATGCTCAGGGGCATGTGAGTGCCTTGCATGTACGTTTTCCTGATACTACGGAAAATAAGAATCCTCTTCCCTTCATTTTCTTCCAGAGCTACACACTATGAGCAAGGGTAAAACAACATGCAGAGTTAAGACACATGACCTGTGCTTAAAAATGACACAGCATATTTGGAACCGTTGATTTTTCAGATGACTTTCCACAGCGACCAGGTTGCTACTTTTTGAAATATGGATGACTCATATCTCGCCAACTATTTTCTTTGGGGAAAAAACTTGGTAAACTAAATCAGATTTCTGATACCCAGTAGGAATGCTTATAAATGGTTTAGTTGATCTCATGCCCTCCCCTCCTTCCCACCCCATCCCCGAAAATTAAAGACCTAAAAAGCATCTTTCAGCCTTTAGGAGAACATAAATTAAAACGCGGATGTCCCTGAGGGAGCCATAAAGTTGTTTTAGCTCATTCCCGGTTGTTCCATGGAGGCCAAGTACTTGAGGCTTGTGACGTGAAGAGCGGAAGTCCGTCCCAGCGGCGTTTGCCTCTGTAACTGTTCTGTGGTTGCTCAGGAGAGTCTCAAATGGTGGAACTGGCATTCGTGTTGAGTTAACTTTTAACATTTAAAGTGTCTGAGCGGAAGGTAGTATTTGTAGTTACAGAAGCAATTTTAACACACTTCTCAAAAAGCTAATATTCATTTCTCCTAATGTTGTGTATATTGTCATTTGCAGTTTAAAAAGAAAAATTAGGAGCTATGCCACACTAGCCTATCAAATTGTTAATTCACTCACCATGCATTTATTGAACATTCAGCATATGCCAGGTATCTAGAGGAATGTGGCCTCTACCTGGGAGAGGTGCACACCGCTCCCCGTGGGAGGGTAGAGCCTGGTAAGTAATGCTAGGGCAGGGGAACATGCGCTGTTCTCAAAGCTGTTGCAGAACGGTGGAGCAGTTCAGTCAGGATGTGTATGTTAGTGTGCACCTGTTGTAGGGCTTTGCCGTAAAGGGTGAAGCAAGATGAC
The DNA here is from genome assembly GCA_039655065.1 of Glossophaga mutica. Lineage (NCBI taxonomy): Eukaryota > Metazoa > Chordata > Mammalia > Chiroptera > Phyllostomidae > Glossophaga > Glossophaga mutica. Next base: position 12,460,901 of record CM077304.1, on the reverse strand, counting down.
CATCTACGCTATTGTGAGCTCTTCCTAGGAAGCTCCTATTTCTGCAGTTTGGTCTGGCTAACTTTAAATGGGACATCGAAGCTGAAATTGGCAGGCTTTCAAATGCATGTCTCCTTGGGGCCAGTCCGTTCTGTGCCACAAAACTTCAGCTGTTGAGGAAAGAGCAACTTCGTCACCTCATCCCCCAAATCTAGGACGAGTCTGAGAATCTGTGTAAAAGAGTTAGCTAGGTAAATTACAATATCTCCTTAGGACAGGATTGTATGTACTTCTTAAAGGAAGGCTGGGGAAACATGACAATATGAAATGAAACAAGCAAGCATGCGAGACAACATTGTTCTTGCCGGGTACTCTGTGCTAAAACAATACATTAAAAATGGAAATAATGGAATTATGGTCAATTTCATTCTGATTTTCTAAGATTTCTACCATGAACATACCCCCCTTATAAACAGGGGCAACAATGCCCACTTAAAAGAACAATCTGTATCATCCCCGTAGCTTGGCCAGCCGAGTGAAGAGCATTGTCCACCAGGCCTACTGGGACGTCCTGGAATCCGAACTGAGTGCTGAGCCCCCCGAGTACGACCACGCCATCAAACTGTTTGAAGAAATCAGAGAGGCAAGTTGACCTTGTCTGTATTTATTAATAATCGTTTCCCCCAGACTGTTTTCATGCCCTCCAAAAAGTACTAGAGACTCTTTTTGAAAAACTGAGCAGGTTCAGTCCCTGGGAGGGATTTTTCCTGCACCTCCCAGAGTAGGGCGGGGGGCAGGGAAGACGGAGGGGGGGGCGGGGGGGGGCCGTGGTCGGGTGGGGGATGGGGGGCTCACGGTGATGCTGCGCTCCGAGTGGTGGGTGTGGTGGTTAAGACCACAGACTCTGGAGTTAGATAGTCCTGGTCCGGTGATGGCCTCTCCCTCTTTAAGTCTTATTTCCCGAACACATAAGCTGTAAGGATTGAATGAGGTGACCATTATTACAGTTTTAGCTAGCATTGACAAGACACTTGCTGTGTGCGAAGCAGTAGACTATCCATTTATCCTTACCATCCTGCTGTGAGGTGGTGACACCTGTTGTTTTATATCAAGAAGCCAAGTTCCCCGCCTTGCCTGGGGTCACACAGCTTTGAGGGGTGGGTGGAAAGGGGTTTGAAACTGAGTTACTCTGACTCAGTGCTCCTGTCCGTGTGCTATGTGTGTAAGTACCATGTCTGCTGGGTACTGAGTATTCAGTAGAGGTTGCTTATGTAATGTACATATTTTATATGTAAAATATGATGTACTAATGGAGCCCGTGCGGGGGAGGGGATTCTGTTTGCTCCTCTTTAATGCATCCTTTTGGAGCCACGATCTGCAACTTGTTCTTTCTTTGCAGAGTTCATCTGTAAACCTTTTGGAGTTCTTCCAGAGTAATATTGCTTCCTTACTCTGCTTTTATTCCAAGGGCATCAGTAATTTCCCACAAAAGGGATGGGGGGCTTAAATTCAGAAGCTAGGTTTTTCTTTTTAGGGTTGAGACACTGGAGTGCTCTGATCCACCACCCAGTGCACACAAACTTCTGTGGCATCCAGGATGTTAAAATATGGACAGGGAGCTTGGTTGTCTAGACAGCGAAATTAAAAAAAAAATTTAAAAAAGACAACCTTTATTCATGTAATGATGCTGTGAATTTTCCCTCCCTTTTCCTGTGTAGATTCTTCTCTCTTTTCTGACTCCTGGTGGCGGGAACCGGCTTCGCAACCAGATCTGTGAAGTTCTGGACACAGACCTCATCAGGCAGCAGGCCGAGCACAGCGCTGTGGACATCCCAGGCCTGGCCAGCTATATCATCAGCACGATGGGGAAGCTGTGTGCCCCTGTGAGAGATGACGATGTCAGAAAGTTAAAGGCTACAGGCAACATCGTGGAGGTGCTGAGGTTAGCACTTGGGCTGCTCGCATTTTCTTAGAGTGCCTGTGGGTTCCCACAGAAGGGAAGTGTGGGGATTGAGGAACACAATAAAGAAAGGCTGGTCTCTCAGAGGACTCCTTTACCCTGGGAGTCCCTAGGGAGTTACAACTGCAGTGAATGCTATGGGAGGGGAAGTGAAAGGGTTAATGGAGCCTCCAGCAGGGAGACCTGGTCACGAATCTAGAAAGGCTTCTTTATTAGGATAATGCCAGGGCTATAGCACAGAACCCTGAATTCTCAGTTCCCAATCAACCAACACGAATTTGCCTCTCGTTCACGTCACAGTGCAAGGCAGGGGTGCTGCGGCAGGCGGCCTGCCACATGCCATTCGGTGACTCAGGCTCCATCTTGCCCAGGTCCTCGGAGTCCTTTACCTTCAGCTGGTGCATGGGAAGGAGATCGTGGGGCAGTTATACCCAGTGTTTACCCACCTCGGCCTGGAAGTGACACCTTCCACTGACTAACTAGTACCGTGGTCCCACCTAGAGTGTGAAGGGGGTCTGGGAAGTGTAGTGGCTCTCTGGAAATGCATTTCCCAGCCACAGATCCACACAGTGGAAAGGGGGTGTGGATCTTGGGTGGTCAGCTCGCCATCTCTGCCTCAGCTTCCCTGAGGAAGCGAGAATCTAACCTGGCTGCGCACACAGTAACTGCTTTGTGATGCTAGAGGAAGGAGGAGTCTGCAACATTTTTTGCTGTGGAGGGCAACTTTTCTTTGTGTGTGTGTGAACAGGGCCACATTGACATATAAGTTTTATGTAACAGGATTGGGAAGGTAGGACAAGGAAACTGCATGTAGCAGCAGGTGGCTTATTTTACGACCTCGGGCAAGTTGACAGCCTCTCAAAGTCGCTTTTCCCCATCTTTAAAATGGGCTTTCTGTATGCTTAGAGCCGAGCTCAGCTCTGGCAAATTGCAGTTCTCCAGCTGCAGAATCTTTGCTTCTGGTTGTTTTATTACCCATGTGCGTGGTATCAGATCTGGGGTGTTCATCTCGGTCATTTATTGAGCACCTACTGGGTGACACTGTCCCCTACACTTTACATTTATTATCTCATTCACTCTTCACAACATCCCTCCAAGGTTGGTCTTGTCCTCTCCTTTCAAAGGTGAGGAAACTGAGGCTCAGAGACATTGAGTAACTCGTATCTGGCCGCAGAGCTGGATTTGAGCAATGGGTTGCCCAACTCGAAAAGGAAGTAGTTTTTCCCCTGTGCCTCACTGCCCCATCTTCTCTTCTCTTCTCTTCTCTTCTCTTCTCTTCTCTTCTCTTCTCTTCTCTTCTCTTCTCTTCTCTTCTCTTCTCTCTAATTCCCTTAGGAATAGAAACTAATACACTATGTTCAGACTCCTTAAATTTCAAGGGCTTTCAAGTGAAAATTCGTTATGGAACCTTTTTCATCTCATTGTCAAGACTCATTGTATGTGCTTCGTAGTGTCTTTCCATCAGTTCAGAACTGGATGTAATGACTCAGCGGGAGGTAATATGTTTGCTAAAGCAAACACCCTTGAGAGCTATAGACAGATAGATTTGGGAAGCGTATGTAATACCTCCTGTGAAAAGTGACCTTGTCAAATGGCGATTGGAATTTAAAAACCATTTTGGGGATGTTTGTTTTTTTCCAGCTGGAAAATAGGTAAAAATTAGTGAATTTCAGATTAATTTCTTAATCACCTCTCTAACTACTTTAACTCTCAAATTCTTAGACAAATATTTCAAGTCCTGGAACTCATGAGTATGGACATGGCCAATTTTCTCATTCGGAGTTTTAGACCACATTTTCAACGCCAGCTGGTGGATTATGAGAGAAGCAAGTTCCAGGAAATTTTAGAAGAAACTCCAAGTAAGTACCAGATATTGTCTATTTATATTGAAATTAGGCGAAAATTTGATATCTTGACATCTTAAGAAGCGTCTGTAAAGAATTTCTTTCTTTCTGTTAAACTTTTTTTTTTTCACTTTTAAAACTGACATCACAAACTTGTAGCTGTTGACTGTGTGCTAGGAACTATGCCAAGCACTATTCGTTTCTTTATGCTCGAAAACAATATTTATTGAGTACCTGCTGTGTCCCAGGCACTGCTTAGGTGCTGTGGATACTGCAGTGAACTAAGCAGAATAAAGTTGTGACCCCCAAGTAGCTGACATTCTAGCAGGCAAACCGACTTATATTATCAGCTGTGTTACTAAGTGCTATGAAGAAAATTGGATAGAGGGACAGACAAGAATAGTGCAGGAGTGAGAGTGGGGAGTGTCGGTTTTTTTTTGTTTGTTTGTTTTTGTTTTAGATGAGGCAGACTGGGAAGGCCTCCCTCACAAGTAACATTTGAGTAGAGTTTGCAAAGGAAAGAGGGGTGTGAAGACGTGGGGGAAGAACTTCCCAGCCAGAAGGAGCCGGCAAACACAAAGGCCCTGAAGCAGAAACTTGTTTGTGAAATTGGACAAACACAAGGCCAGAAAGAATGGCTGGCTTAGAGTAGGCAAGGAGAGAGTCATGACTTGGAGATGAGGCCAAGAGGTAGACAGTTCGTACAGAGCCTTGTTAGGAAAGGAGAGGAATTTAGATTCCTGCCAAGTGTGATGGGAAGTCCTTGGAGAGTTCCGAGCAGGGAAGCAACATCTGATTTGCATTTGAAAGAATACTCCGGCTCCTGGGTAGAGAATCGACTGTATGCAGCAAGGAGGGAAGCAAGGGCGCCAATTAGCTGGTAGTGAAGTTGCTGGAGCAAGAAGTGATGGTGGCTTAGGCAGGTGGTAGCGGGGGAAGTAGTAAGGAGAGGTCCTGTTCTGGATGTGTTTTGAACGTGGAATAGCTGTATTTCCTGACAGTTGGGTGAGGGGGGAAAGGGAGTGGAGCATGACTGTAAGGTTTTCCCTGAGCATCCAGGTGAACAGTGGGGCCTGTTAGCGAGGCGGGGAAGATGAGGGGACAGAAGGTTGGGAGGAGCTGTGGAATCAAGCTCAGTTTTAGACAAATGATCTCTGAGACCTTGTTTGACAACAACATGGGGATGTCAGGCGGGCTTTTAGATACAGAAGACTGGCGTGTTGGAGAATGGAGATGTATCGATACGTTTGGGAATCATCAGCATATTTATGGTAGATAAAGTCATGGAACTAGGTAACATGTATAAAATGCCTACCGCATTCTAACCTCTTTACCTGTATTAACTAGTTTACTCTTTACGCTGCCTTTAGGCAATCACTGCCCATTTTATGGATGAGGAAACTGAGGCCCAGGAGGTTCAGTCACTTTCCTCCATAATAAAACTTGTACATTGTAGAGTGGGAGTCACCCAGGCAGTCTGGCTCCACGGCCCTTGCTTTTACCCACAGTAGTACACTGGGTGAGATCGCCTAGGCAGTGAGCGTAGGTACCGAAGGGGCCTGACCTGGGACTCTGGAGCATCTAGAGCCGAAGAGAAGGGCCCCGCAATTGAAACCACGGGAGTAGCCACAGGTAAAGACAGCCAGGTCTTTACCAGGAGAGAGTGGTGTCCTGTAAGATGAAAAGAAAGTGTTTGGAAGAGGAAGACGTTGTCAGCTATGGGAAGTGCCGCTAAGTGGTCAAGAAAAATGAAAGCCAAGGCTTGGCCACGGGATGTAACTACATGAGGATCCTTGGTAACCTTGAGGGTATGCCCTGAGCCCGTGAACTAGTGGGCAGTAGAGCTGGACTGGAAGGGGTTGAGAAAGAGTGGGAGTAAGGGAGGTATCGCTTCGTTGAATCCGCAGTTACTCGGGGTAGGTAGATACCCTCATTTTGCAGGTGAGCAACTGAGATTTCACAACTGGCAAAAGACTGGCTAACTGGTTCTCTCATTGGCAACCCTAGATACAGACGCTATTTACTGTCTGGACTTGAACTGACCACAGTCTAAGGCTGAGTTAGGTCACCTACCCACCTCACTCCACCCCTTGAGGACTGACCTCAGTCAGGGTAGTCAATACAGTAGCATCGTGTAAACCAAACCAAACAGGAGCCGCTTGCACAGGGGCTCCAGCAGGCTGGAGAGTGTCCAGGAAAGAGCATGGGTCACGGAGGGTCACATGAGGAACAGCCCGGGTACCAGGGAGTCTCAGGTGGGCCATGCGCTCCACCCTGCTGACAGTGATTCAGGGAGTTGGGTTAAGCTCTGTGGGGCTGAAGAGAATCCGTGGATGGGATGTAGCAGTCAGCCGGGTTTGGCCTTATTAGCGGCTGCAGTTGTTTGAACACTGGAATGGACTGCTCTTTCATAATAGTAGTCAGTCCTAGCCACATTTTATTTGAGCACACAGTGTAAATGCCAAGTTCTTACTATATGTGAAACACTCCATTGATTAGCCCATTCAAGCCTCACAATAGCCCTGTGAAGCTGGTACTGTTATCACCCACTGTTTACAAATGAAGAAGTTGAAGTTAAGGCACCTAACCCCAGGTGACTGCGAGTAAGGAGTAAAGCCTTCGAACCCCGACCTGTCTCTGCCCCAAAGCACGTGCGTTCAGCCTCCGGATCCTTCTGCAACAAAGAGGCAGTGACGTCAGGGCTCCGTTGGTTCAGTTCCAAAGAGAGGGAGGGGTTCAGGGAGGTAGAACCCCACCCAGAGCCTGGGTCTGGCACCTGGACTCTAGTTAGTTTGTTCTCAGCAGTGTTTTCCGGAGACTTGGTGGCCGGTGTCATGTGCGTGCCTGTGTACATGTGTATGAACACATGTGCAAATGTCTCTGTTTTGAATAAAGATAGCTTGGAATCTTGAGCAAATTCTTAGTATAGGGTTGAATTACAGTTTTGTTTGTCTCAGATGATTTGTTTCTCTCCTTAAAACCTAGCCTTAGTGACCTGTGATTCTTTCGTACCCTTCACATTGACTTGGATATTTCCAGAGGTTTAAGAATAGAATAAATCCAGCTGTGCATGTAGAGCATTGCTGCCCAGCTCCAAATATGTCCCCAGAGAAGTCGAGTCCCAACGCAGAGTGTCTGTCACTTGTTAATTATATCCTTAAGTGACTGCCAAAAGTCGGCCACAGTGCCCCAGTATCAAAATAAGAGCCTCACAGCATCACACAGAAAGACAATTGGAATTTGTATATCGATGATTTTTGTAAAATAGGTATTAGAAAATTAATACAGAGATGTACTCTGAGTTTCTGAATTGACCCCAAGATTTTACTTTTCTGATCAATTTTATATATGCATCTGCCTTATTTAAAATACACCCGAGAGCCCTGGCTGGTGTGGCTCAGTTGATTGGAGCATCATCCCACAGATGGAAAGTCACGGATTCGACTCCTGGTCAGGGCACTGACCCAGGCTGCGAGTTCAGTCCCTGGTCGGGTATGCATGAGGAGGCAGCCAGTGGACGTTTCTCTCTCACACACACTGCTGTTTCTTTCCCTTCCCCTCTCTCCCCCTTTCTTTCTCTCTCTCTAACAAAGCAATGGGAAAATATCCTCAGGTGAGGATTAAAAAATAAATAAATAAATAAATAGAATACGCCCAAGAGCTTTCACATATATGTGGAATCTAAAGTAAAAACTACAAAAATAAATGAAGAAACAAAACAAACTCATAGATACAGAGAACATTTTGATGGTTGCCACATGGGAGGGGCATTGGGGGGATGAGTGTAAAAAGGGAAGGGATTGAGAAGTACAAATTGGTGGTTACAAAATAGTCCTGGGCCTGTGGAGTGTAGCATAGGGAATATAGTCAATAATATTGTAATAACTACAGGGTGGGGCAGAAGTAGACAGTTGTTGATACGGAAAATAATACAGTAACTAATATGTAGTGATGCAAGAATGAACTCTGTGTTTCATGCACTCACAATTGTAAACGGGCCTTTGCCCTACCCTGTATGTATGGTGTTAGGTGGGCACTAAACTTATCCGGGTGGTCACTTCACGGGTTATATAACTATCTAATCACAGTGGCGTGAAACAAAAGTTCACACTGTATGATTTCACTTTTATAAAAGTGTAGACAAAGCAAGCTGATCTCCAGTGACAGAAGGCAGATCAGTGTGTTTGGGAATGGCGAGGTGGGGATGGGAGAGAGAGAGAAGTGGGGATGATTGCAAAGCACGCTGGGAATCTTTTGGGGGTGATGAGTATGTCCGTCTCTTACCCGTGGTGATGGTTGCATGTCCGTACACATGTATCAGAGCTTCTCAAATTGTATACTTTAAATATGTACAGCTTTTTATATGTTGATTATACTTGAGTAAAGATATTTAACATAAAAAAAAGAATGGGATAGGATAAAAATAAAGTAAAAAACACCTAAGAAAGCCTTTGGCGATGAATGATTGGGTGCATGTACTAAGCATCAAAAAGGTAACCACATTAGATACAAAAACTACATTACCTGTGGAAAAAGTAACAGATTACCCCTGAGGGAGCCGTACCACAAGTAATTTTTAATATACTCAGAGAGAAGAAGGGTTTATTTATTTTACATTTAATAAAATGTTCTCATGAATTTTATGTAGCCTGAGACAAGTAGTTTTTAAAAGCACGTCATGCAGCATTATGATTGTCTTCGCCTGGCGCACAGGGCATTCAGGATACATCCATGGAGCATTTTAAAGGTGAGCAGCCTGGTGCTCAGCTGGGACCTGCCCAAAGGCAGAGCCACACAGCTAATGAGTGGCTGGGCTAGGACTTGAAGCTGGGTCTCCCCTAGCCAAGCCAGGATGAGACCAAGCTGCTGCTGGGGCAGTTTCTTTGACTTTTCAGTTTTGTGTTATGTCAGCTGGGTTGTATTGAAACCAGCCGAAACCGACTCTGGCTAATTTAGCAAAACAGAAAGTGAATGGCAGGACAGAGGCTAAAGCTACACTACAGAAAAGCTAAAATACCTACCCGAGAAAGGCCCGAAGCCAGGATAGTGTCAGGAACCTGGATTGAAAAAATAAAAAACAAAACAAAACAAGGGAGAGCTCCTGGCGTCTGTAGTCAGGATGGTTCGTGTCAGCTTCAAAATGGGTCGTCCTTGACGGCCGCACTCACCTTTCAGAGTTCCAGGGAAGAGTCTGGCTGGCCTGTGGGTTAGGCCAACCCTTGGTCAAGGGCCTCTTAATTGATAGTCAAAAGAAAGCACGGAGCAAGGGGAGACAGTTTCTCAGGGAAAATCAGCACCCAAAAGAAGGGGAGGTGGGGGCTGCCAGGTGTAAAAGAGCAAGTGTCTTGGATAAGGGAACTGTGTCCTTCTGACTGGCAGGTGGGGTACCTGGGATACTTCCCAGGATGTTGGAGATGGGGGACATCTCAAAGCTTGCTCAGCATCAGAGGCCCCCACTGGCAGTGCCTAGAACTGGGCACCATTCTCCTCGTTTGTGTGGATGCTGCCTGCTCAGAATTGTACAGGCCGAGAGCTGGCCTGGCCATCCCTCCCGTTCAGGGCGTGGACTCGTTGCCTGTTTAGGGGTCACATTTTCTGCTTCGGGTACCATATTAGAAGTTGTCTTACTATCAGATTAAAGAGCTCTTTATGCGTTCCGGAAACAAGTCCTCCATCAGGTTCATGGGTGAAAGTGTCTACCCCTCTGCGGTGTGCCTTTCCATTTTAACACTGTCCTTTGTAGAGGAGAAGTGTTTGATTTTGATGAAGTCCAAATTATCAAATTTTTCTCTTATGGTTTGTGTTTTTAGTAAACTGTCTACAAAATCTTGGCACATCTTAAGATCATAAAGGTTTTTTTGGATGTTTTCTGGAAGTAATCATATAACTAACACATTTTAAAACTGTATGTATAACACCTGTTATACTTGACACATTACAAGGCTATTTATGGAAATTTTTCTCTGACAGGTTATTATTGGCTTGGCCAAAAAGTCTGTTTAGTTTTTTTTGTAAAATAAAAGACACACTTTTCATTTTCAGTACCTTACAAATCAATAACTTTATTGATTTGGATATTTTGTGAAGTTATTTTCTAGTATATAGAAATATAATTGACTTTTAAATAGTAACTTTGCATCCTGAAATCTTGCTAAATTAACTTATAAATTCTAGTAGCTTTCTGGAATATTTCTCAGGCTTTTCTATATATACAATCATGTCTGCGAACAAAGATAATCTTTCTTTCTTTACTTTGCATGCCTCTTACTTCTTTTTCTTGCCTTATTGCACTAACTAGGACCTCCAATCACAATGTCGAATAGAAGTCATGAGAGGGCATCATTGCCTTTCTGGGGGAAGGATGTTCACTCTTTGATCATTGAGTATTATGTTTACTGCAGCTTGTCATTGATGTCCTTTTTCTGGGTTGAGGACATTTTCGTCTAGTTCTGGTTGACTAAAAGATTTTCTCTAAGCAGGTCACGTGTTAAATTTGGTCACATGCTTTTTCTGCATATGATGAAGTGATTTTTTTTCCTTTTTTTGTATTCATGTAGTGAATCACAATGATTCATTTTTTTCTAATGTTAAACCAACCTTGCAGTCCTGAAATGTTTATCCCATCAGTTGGCCCCGGTGTATTATTTTTATCTTATTGCACTGGTAATGCTTTCTTAATGATGTTTTTAAAACTCCTCACTCAAGAATATGTTTTTTGGATTTTAGAGAGAATAAGGGAGGGGAGGGGGGAGAGAGAGAGAGAGAGTGAGCAAGAGAGCGAGAGAGAAACATTACTGTGAGAGAGAAGCATGGATTGGTTGTCAGTTGCTCCCATGCGTGCCCTGGCTGGGAACCAAACCAGTAACCTTTTGGTGTATAGGACAGTGCTCCCGCCTACTGAGCCACCTGGCCGGGACCTAAGGATTTTTACATCTGTATTTATGAAAGATATTACTCCGTAATTTTTTCCCTTATAATGCCTTTGCCTGATTTTGGTATCAGGGCAAAGCTGGCATCATAAAATGAATGTGGGAAGTGTTCCCTCCTGCTTTCTGCAAGAGTTTGCAAAAAGCACCCTGTGTCTTTTAGTTTGATTTGCATACACTGTTTACGTTAGTAAACATTTTATTGGATGACAGTGGAAAAAATAAGATAAATGCAGGCATGTGGGACCAAATCATGAGGGAGACTATTTGAGCCAATCCTTAAACCCATTGTTGCCTCCAGAGATGGAAACCTGCCAGATCTCTCATGCCAAATAGAGAGTGAAGGCTTTTTTTTTTTTTAAGCTTTTATTTATTTATTGTTAGAGAGAGTAGAAGGGAGGGAGAAAGAAAGGGAGAGAAACATGGACTGGACCGGTTGCTATGTGCCCTAACCAGGGACCAAACCGACAACCCAGGCATGTGCCCTGACTGGGGATTAAACTGGCAATGCTTCACTTTTTGGGATGACACCCAACCAGGGTGAGAGAGCAGAGGCTTTCGATAAGCGCCTACTGTGTGACAAATACTGCTGGGAAAGTATCTGATTGTCTCAGCAGACCCGTTTGCTTTGGAAATCCAGGCTGGACGTTTCCCGCACTTACCAAGCTGTGCTGTGAGCTCAGTCAAAGGAAAGAGAAGCAGAGGCTGTAGACGGGACCCTCAGCAATCTCAGTAGTGAGACGACAGTGAGATGAAGGCACGGGAAGTGTTTAGTGACAATTTTAAAAAAACAGTTGTTCTTTAGTTCAGCTGTTTAAGAGAAATGATAGCCAGATAAAAAATTCAAAGGTGGAGAGGTAAGAATAGATCCATATAACCAAGAAAGGCTTGAAGGAAGAGGGAGTGGGGCTGGGCCATTACCAACTGGCAGGATTTGGATTTAGAAAGTCAGAGGGAGTTGTGGGGAGGGCTGCTGGTTAGGCCAAGCCTCCCCCACAGGAAATCGGGAGCCTGTATTGGTGTGGAGTAAAGTCAGGTTAGGTGCTCTTGGGCCTCCACTGTTCCTGGGAAAGCCTCAGGTAAACACACCTGTAAAGTCCTCGCCTATTGTGTTTCTCTCTGCGAGTAGACTAGGAACTTCTCTAGTGCGGGGTCTGGATTTACTCATCTGTGATTCCCTAGCACTGATGCAGTACCTGGTGTATAGCAGGTGCTCAGCTGCCATTGGATAAATGAGTGCATAGAGAGGCTCTTATTATTGTCCGCAGGAAAGACCTCTGGTGCAGGTGCCTCGTGGAGTTGACCTTGCCTTTAGAGCCATATACTGCATTCAGTGTACTAGCTTATGAAATAAATCTCAGCAGATCCCTCAGAGAAAGCATGATGTTTCACTCTAAACATCATGCTCTTTTTGCTTTACCAGTTGTACTCCATTCTGGGTGCATATTAGGATCACCTGGGGCGTTTGAATAGCGATGCCTGAGCACCATCACATACTGATTAAATCAGAGTCTCCAGGAACTGTGCCCAGGATCTTTTTTTTTTTTTCCCTCTTTAAAGCTCCCCAGATGATTCTAAAATCAGCCTGGATTGAGAACCACTATGCTACACTCTTGCTTTTGTTTGAAATAACTAAATGGCCTTTTAAATGTGTCAGCTGTAAATGGTTACACTTGCAGTGTAAATGCTCGTATTGCCACATGGTAATTACATTCATGATGGTTTCTGTTCTCTGTTGGATATCTTTTAAATTAAAGACTGCAAGCCTTTTACATTTTTCTAAGCAGAACTAGAAAAACCAAGAACAACACTTGCCAACCGAGGAGAAACAAAATTGTGAAATTCTAGGGGTGGTGTTGCTTTAGTGTGGCAAACAGCCACTCATAAATGACCCCTGTTTACACACTGGGTCTGAGGAAGAATTTCAGGTGACTGTTCTTTCTTTTGTTCTTCATTAAAAAAAAAAAATCTGCACCTGTTTTTCAGTCTGCATTTTTTTTTTTTTAGCAATTGCCACCTTATAAATCCTACCAAATACTTAATTTTATAAGAAATGTAGTATTAAAAGCAACTTGTTTCTAACAGGAAACCTCAGTCCTGGGTCTAAAGTAAAATAAAGTGCGCACACCAGCATGCCTGTGTATTGTGGGAAAGACATAGCTCTAATCAGACACTCAGAAGGGCCCGGTACACAAAACTGTTTACCAGTCAATGCCTTTATACTAAATGCCTTCTCCACACAAAACTCAAGTTCATGTGTGAGCTGGCCTGTCTACTCATCCAACGCCATCTGCTCCCACTCTCTTCCCCCTGGTTCTTCATGCACCAGCAATACGGATTTGCTTGTAGCATCCAGAATGTGCCATATGTGCGCACTTTTTGGGTCTTTGTATGGGCTCTTCTCCTGGTCTGGGGTGACAGCCCTTTCTTCTGTCTGCCTTGTATCTTCAAGTGTCCCAGCTCTTTCTCCGAGACTCTGCTCTGGGCATCCTCTGCTCCCTCCAGCCCCGTGCCTTCTGGTATTCTTTGTGTGCTGCTGTGATCGTTAGTGTACAGGTCTGGCTGCCCATCTGGACCGCAAGCTCCTTGAGGGCCATGGCTGTTTTTCCATTCGTGCCCAGCACCCAACAGCATCTGTCATGAAGAATGCTCAACTGCAGGGACCTGTCAGCTGTAGGACAAATTTGTGGCCTTTTCGCTTTGTAGGTGCTCTTGATAAAACTACACAATGGATAGAAGAATCCGTAAATGAAGAATTACTTTCTCTTTCTGAGACTGCTTTAACTCCTGGGGCTGAAAGCAGCTCCAAGCCAAGCCTGAGCCCTACACTGGTGCTAAATAACAGTTACTTGAAACTGTTGCGGTGGGATTATCAGAAAAAAGTGTTTCCAGAGGTGAGTGATTTTTTTTTCCCCTTCAAGTGTCCCGTTACGTTCATCCTTAAGTTCTAGCCACGAATCAGCTAGTCTGTCTGTGTTGCATGTAGTTTACTGACTTTACTGGAACCAGATAAAAATGGGGGTTTGGATGTAACCTGGCTTATTTTACATTTTCATGGTATTGAGCTTCCCTCTCTGTTCTTCCGTTTCCAATAAATATGCTAGACCCTGATTACAGAAGAGGCACGTCTTCAGGAACTGACAGAAAAGCTGAACCAGTTGAAAATCATTGCCTGCCTGTCGCTCATCACCAGCACTACGGTGGGTGCCGTCACCGAAGGCCTCCCTGAGCTTGCAGGCAGGTTAAAGAGGATTTCAGCTGTTCTGCTGGAAGGCCTGTGTGAAAAGTAAGTTCCAGGCGTTTTCGTCTGCTCCCTCTTCCGCCAAGGCTCTGCATGCATTTCAGAGAACGTGAACAACCTTGGACGTCTGGATGCGATACTCAGAACCGTGCTTTAGGGAGGCTTATCTCACCCCTTCTTTTTCTAGAATTTCTTTTAATATCTCTGAAGGCTTAGGTGTCCTTTCATAGGAAGGGAGAGGTCTTTTCCATGACAAGTGCCAGGGCGAGTGTAGGATTTCCACTGGGGATGGGTGTGCGCGAAAGCTCTTCTTTGACGATGCCGTGGAAAAAAACAAACAAAACCCAGAAGCCCAACAAGCTCAGTGTTTGGAATGCCTAGCAAAGAGGCTTCCTACAGTAAGCAGTTCTGACACCATCATTTTTCTGTAATGAAATGCTTGCCAGCTTCCCCGACCCAGGGCGCTGTGAAGTCTTTGGCAGTAGTGACCTCTCTCTGTCCTCTGAGATGTGTCCCACAAATTCACTGAGGGTTTTGTTTTTGTGAAATTCATTTCTCAGTACCACGCCTTCATTGAATACTAGCATCCCACCGAGATTGTGCATTTAGGTCATCCTGTTAGGAATCCTGTCCAAGTCAGAAAATTCCAAATCTTCGTCAAAGACTGCATGTTTCCATGGGTCTTAAATGGGCAAAACGCCTCCTGCTGGTTTGCTCCTCCCCTTGGAGGTGTTCTCAGGGACACGGACTGGCTCTGTTCCTGTCATCGAAGGGCGATGCGCCTGTTTTCTCAGGCTCCTGCCCGTTGCTCAAAGAGCACACAGATTACTCGGTAAAATCCTGGAATAGTAAGAGCCAAAAGGAGCCTGAGTGTTTACAACATCCAGCGTTCTCATTTTGAACTGAAGCCCGAGGATCTGCCTTCAGCAGCACAGCAAGAAAAGGGCAAGCCAAGGCCTGAGGCCTGGTCCGCCTGTGTCCAGGCCCTGCCCTTTCTACTGATGCTCTTTTTAATCATCGCTCTGAATGCTTTTTAATGTTGTACAACGATTATGAAAGGAACTAGAGAATAATTGGCATGGTCATGCTCTATGAGAATAATCTCTGAACAAACCCAATTTTAAAGTTATTATTAAGGCTGAAGGACATTGTTATTTTTATCTTGGGGGGTTTTAATTCTTCAGTTACAGTTTACTTTCATTGTTATTTGCGGTGGTTTCAGGCGCACAGCATAGTGGTTGGACAGTCATCTGCTCTACAAAGCCCGCCCCCCACGGCCTTCAGGGTTTCCGTTCTGCTGATTCTTATGCTAACCAGCCAGGCTCCTGCATTTGACACTCGGGACTCCTGACCTGTGGTGGAAAGAGGCCTCTGTTTTTGCAGTGTTATCACCTTAGCCTTTCCCCACACCAGATAATCATTACTTTCCAGAAATTTTTTAAACCTTTAAGAGTGAACCCCCAGTGCTGCTTAAATATTGATCATATAAAACATATAACAAAGTGGCTACTAAGAGGACAGGTTTTTGGATCCAAATCTAGATTTTTAAATCCCAGCTCTGCTGTTGACTTATATACGTACCCTTGAACAAGTTCCTGAATCACCCCGAGCCTCACTTCCTCACTTGCAAAATAGGAATAATATTTGTGCCTGTCTTAGAGTTGTGAGAACTCAGGGAGATTCACGTGAAACAGTCCTGTACTCTGGCACATAGTAAGTGCTTGGTAAATGTGAGCTTTTCATAACTCTGTAGTTGTTAAGTCATTCTCTTTGTAGTTGTTCTGTCTGTCTGGTTTTTAAAATTATTTTGTTTAATCCCCTGCCCCACCCCCCGAAACCTGTGTGAGGAAATGATTATAGTCAGTTCTCAATTACCCTCATTATGGATGGAGTAATAGCATTTGTAATATTAAAAAAAAAAAAAAAAAAGCAACTCTTCTTTTCTTGGCAGGGGTCGGGCTTGCAGTCCTGGTCCCCGTAATGTACAGCGGCAGAGGGAAAGGGATCCGGCCCCCTCAGCGTCACGTCTTGGGTGCTGATGGTTTCCAGTCCGCTGGTTCTGTCCTCAAGTGCCAGGACACTGGTGGGGAAAAAAAAGGCAAACAGATGACCCAGATGTCATTTACATTTGGTTTAATGATGCGTTTTGAAAACTAGCGAGAATTTTGCCTTCTTTCTTATGAATAGGAAGTCATGGCTTATGCCGAAATTAATTTTTCCTTTAGCTACGAACTCATGCTTAAAAGCAGGAGGAAGCTAGGAGGAAGTTGGGTAAGAGTCGGAAGGTAAAAATTTTGCCATAAACTAACTTTGGGTTGTAGAACCCCAAAGGCAGATTCAGTGTGGATTTATAACAAATTCCAGTCAAGGCAGAATACCTAGGACTTATTTCGTATTGCTGTTAATGATGATAATAATGATAAAGCCTTTTTATTTTTTTTCTTTTTCTTCTTCTTATTAAGCATTTACTACGTGCCCGACAATCTGCCGGGAGCTAACATGGTCACGTTGCAAGTTTAGTGCTAGCGTCAGGACTTGAACCCAGGTCTGCGTGACACCGCAGCTCGCGCTGTAATCGCTACGTTACATCTCCTGTCCCTGAGCCTCTCCACCCTTGGTCCCCACTGTGAACAGAGCTGTCTCACAGGCCCTCTGTGGGTAGTGAGATGCAGCGTTCAGTCGCTGTTCCCCAACGGTGCAGACCAGGGCTGTCAGACTCGTTGTCACCGGGGGGCCACGTCAGCCTCGTGGCTGCCTTCAGTGGGCCGAATGTAATTTCAGCTCCTTGACAGTTGAGGAGCAGTTACATTTACACAGTCCTAAAATTATTCCGGCCCTTTGAAGGCAACCGCGAGGCTGACATGTCCCCCGGTGAAAATGAGTTTGAGAGCCCTGTAGACCCAACAAACACACTGATTAACTCTTTTTCCTTGTCTCTTAAGTAACCAACTGCTCATTACTTTTATAACTTTCTGAACTCTCTCTGTATATGCATTATTGATCAGTTGCTTCACAGTAGCAATGAGAAGGAACCTCTTATCTTTGGTCATGATAGATCAAGAGTTTTAGGTAATTTGCCTTTATGGTATTGACCTCTGATTATCTTCATTTCTTGTTTTGATTGGTGTTAAAGATTTACTGCTCAGGCATAGATAAAGGAATTGATTTTACATTATCTTCCAAGCTGAAAAAAAAAAAAAATCTATGAATGAATCCCTTTAGACCAAAGGGTTTATTTTAAGAACAGGTATTTTTCTTTCCTAAGAGCCCTGCATGAAAACGGGATTGCAGACTTACCGTATTTCGCCATGTATAATGCACACCCATGTTTTTGGCCCCAACTTTCAGGAAAAAAAATCTTTCATTTAAATTTTTTTTAAATTTTTTTTTATTTATTTATCTTTAGAGGGGAAGGGTAGGAGAGAGGAAGAGGGAGAGAAATATCAATGTACGGTTGCCTCTCATGTGTCCCCTGCTGGGAACTGGCCTGCAACCCAGGCATGTGCCCTGACTGGGAATTGAACTGCGATCTTCTGGTTCGCAGGCCCGCGCTCAATCCACTGAGCTACACCAGCCAGGGCTTTCATTTAAATTTTTTAAATTCAATTATTTATTTATATTTAGATACTTGTTTTTATATTAAGAAGGAATTTTAGCATTTATTTTTGAACACATTATGGCACAAGAAATTTTATGTAACAAATAATTACAAAACATAAGAACACATTCACGGTATTTCAGATACTACCCATGTATATAATGTGCATCTCTATTTTTCCCTCAAAAATTCGGGCAAAAAAAGTACACATTGGATGCAGCAAAATATGGTATTTTCAGGGGCCATGATTTTCTGCCTTGTGCGTTCCTATATGAACACTATATACAGAGTTGAGTGGTTGTAATGATGTGAAAATCTGCTGCAAATAAGTGTTGGTAATTGGGAGGAGTTACTGTTTTTTAAGTTCATTCTAATAGAGGTAATTATTGTCTGTAGAAGAAAAAGTGGGTAGATAAACATGGGGAGAAATATGTTGGTATATCACAAAAGAGAAACAAACTCTCCCTGATGGGGGGTTTTGTTTTCTGTTCTGTAGGACCTTTTGGTATACTCAACAAAATACAGAGGAATTAAGAAAAATTAAACTTTCCCTGATGGGGTTTGTTTTCTGTTTCACAGGACCTTTAACATGAAGGAAGTCCTGAATTCCATTGGTGTGAAGAGCTGTGCTGAGATTAACAAGACCCTGATGGAGAGAGGCTTACCCCCTTTAAATGCCGAGGTTCAAGCTAATCTTATAGGGCAATTCTCAAGCATCGAAAAGGAGGACAATCCCATCCGGTCTTTGATTGGTGGGTCCCTATATTTTTATTGTTTTCTTCTTCAATTTCAATTTGGTTTAACTTGCCGTTTTTGACTAATGTTGAGTATCAGTCAAAATTCAGCCTTAAACATTTTACCTGCTTCTTTTAGAGAATAAACATAGAAAATATGAACACAATAGTAATATTTTAAAAGGTTTGGGACTTGCTGCTGCTTCTGTGTGTATATGTAGTGGAGGGAGAGGTATTTCAAGGCCTTCTATTTTATTATCCAGCCAATAGATTTTTATGAAGAAAATGACAAAATGCCACCAGGAACGTTAAAACCCTAGATCAGTGCAGCAACGCAAACCTGCTGACAGGATGCTCACAGGAAGTGATGTCAGTTCGGCTGTGAGCTAGCCGGAGCCAGCAGAGCCCCTTTCTTGGTCAGACTCGAGGAGACAAAAGAGCGAAAGGGCCATGGAACTGGGACACACAGTGGGTAGGCTTTTTGTGCGCTTGCTTATACTGAGAAAGCGAATGAATGAATATCTGGGTGTCAGGCAGTGTTGGTAAGTGGGGAAAATGGAGAATGTATCAATTGGGACATTTCTGTTGCCTGCGACTGAGAATCTGAACCAGTTCAAGCAAAAAGAGAATGTATTTTCACACGTACCTGAAAAGACCAGAGGTAGGGCTGGTTGCAGGTGCAGCTTAACCAGGGCCCCAAATGTGTCCCTGGCCCTCGTGTCCCCACTTTCAGCCCTCGGCACTGCCTGCCTCGGGGCTGGCTGTCTCACAGGCAGTGACATAGCTTCCGCTCAAGCCTGTATCCTCCCATGCTTCACACCAGGAGTCAGCTTTGCTCTTAGGTCCTTGGATCTGGTTGGCCTGACTGTAGGGTGTGTCCCGTTTTTGAATCAGTCTTTGTGGCCCGAGAGGAGGGAACTTAGGCTCCGAGACATGCGTTCAGTTCCTGGAGCCAGGGTGAGTCAGCTTGACCTTTAACTCCTGGTCCGAGGGTATGGGACAGATGGTTTCCCCCACCCAAAAATCAGGCGCTGTGGTCAAAAGAAGAGGGAGCGGGCGATGTGGGGCGCAGAGCCAGTGTCTCCTGTAGAGAGTGGGCAATGAAGACTGGAAAGAAGAAAGGGGGTAGACTTAGAATATACTACTATTCTGGGACTGATCGGCAAGTTTTTGAAGTACCACATCGACTTGCCTAAGAGTACAAACACTTGTTACTCTTTATTAGAGGCTCTCAAATAGCTTCTCTCATCCTTATCCCCCCGTGACACAGAATGCTGGAGATCTAGGCTCACAGCCTCAACCCCTCCCCCGGGAAAGAGCGGTCAGGTGTGCAGCCCCGCAGGCCGCTGAGAGTGGCCGTTGATAACAGTAACGCGCACTGCATAACTGCAGCCACCTGTGGCTGAGCCCTCCGCTGCATGGCCTTCACTGGTGACAAGCCTGTCCTCACAGCCCATAGTCTCCAGCTGAAGAGCTAACAGCTGGGAGATCGTGTCCCTTGGAGCTAGACGGGCAGGCTGTCTGCCGTCTCTGCCCCATGCCGCTAGCCCCCCACTGGTGTGCAGGCTCATGAGGATGGGGCGCCTGTTTGTTCACTGCTGTGTCCTTGCGCCACACTGGGCCCACAGACGACCTTTAATAAAGGTTTGTGGAAGGGGCGGATGCGGCAGAGACTTAGAGTGGCTCAGTGGCTTTCCCTCAAGGCCACGTAACCAACCAACTGGTCGCAGAGTAGGGAGTCTTACTGAGCCTGCCTGACTCTGGAGCTCAGAGTCTTAACTGTTCTCCTCATAGCCGCAGCCCTGGTGGTTGTTGGCACGGTGGCCGGAGCATCCCGGTGTCCTTGGCACCTTCCTTTAGATGAGGGAAGTATGGCCCTGCCATAAGAAGAGGGTGACTGGGGGCCAGGGGCTGCCCCACCCTGAGGTGGCCTCTTAGAATCTGGTAAAACAGCTTTTTTCTAGCCCTCTCTCCCCAGTCCAACTCTCCTATTATTTTGAAAATTTAAGCTTTTTTTTTTTTTTTAACCTCAAGCTGTTGTTGCCTAGCGACGATACTGACTCACTTGAGCTGCTCTCAGACTCAGGAAGCCAAGGGCACGCCTTTGGCAGGGACTCAGTCTGGCTGCTCCCAACTGGACAAATGCTGCTGCCGTTTCAGTCTTGGCCTAAAAACTGAGTCGTCCACAGAGGAGACTCAACCACTTTTTGACACAAGAATAGTTCTGAAAGAGTTTTATCCTTTAACCAGTCTTGCTGGAAAGTTTGTTTGGACCATAGCTGTGATAACAACAGACCTGGCACTGGACAGGCAGGCGACCAGTCTGCTGGGAAAGCTGGTGCACAGTCCGTTCTTCCTTTCCTGCTCATGGGGGGGGGGGAGGGGAAGAAACCAAGCACTCAGAGGACACAGAATGGACTTGACCAGCATCAGCCATGGCTCTGCCCCCCACCCCCACCCCACCCCGTGCATGGCTCCCGGCCTCCTTCCGTTCCTACGGGATGTGCTGTCCCTTTTTACTGTGTGGTTACACCTCCCACTGTGTTCTCAGACTTTTAGAGAGACAATGAGAAAAGTTTCCTTTCAAACCACTTTTTTCCAAATGCCTACCCGAACCTGGTAAACATTATTTCTGGATTACCTCTCGTGCAGATTATTTGCATGGGTAGAGAGATCTGCATTTTTAAAAAGTGATTTTCAATTGTGCGGGTGATACATGCATGAGTAATTTCTTCTTGTCGACCAATTACGGATAAGGCCCGAGGTACCTGTGACTGCCTTTCCCAGCCTCCCTGGCTCCCATTGTTTTCAGTTCGGCATTGATCGTTATACGTCTTTTCCATTCCATTCTCACTTCCCTTCAGTCCGCATTTGTGGTGTGCCTGCCTCGTGCCAGGTCAGAACTATAAAGGTAAAAGAGCAGCCTCACCCTCAGAGAGCTCACCGGAGCGAGGAGAGAGGTGCATTCCTAAGTACCAGTAATGTGGTGCGGTAGTCGGACTGATGTCAGGGAGCGGTAGTCAGACAGATGTCAGGAGCGCCGCAGCAGGAGATGGCCGTAGGCTTGGCATCGAAGGACGCTTTTGACTTGTGGCAGGGAGGAGGTGAGATGGGAGAACATTCTAGTGAGAGGAAGCTGTTGCGGCTAAGCCACGGACATGGGCTATCGAGAACTTTGAGTTCTAGGTCAGATCTGGCTGAAACGTGTGCCTTTTGGGAGAAGTGTTTGGTGATGAGTGTTTCATTAGTGTCAGTTGTCTGAATTTGATGGAGTCTGTCCTCCTTAGTACGCCTTCTTTCTTGTGAGATTTGTGTCCAAGGCCAAAGAAAGTCCTTGGAACAGCGTGAGCTGCAGCAGGCCCGGTTTGTCCAGTACCGTTTTCCAATACCTCTGCAGCCTGGTTTGCATGTGCATTTGCCTGCTGTGCTGAGACCGTCTCAGATGCGGGGGCGTGGAAGCAGTGACGTAGAGAGGGCGGAGCCGGGGGCGAGCTGGACGTCCAGGCGGTCAGCGTAGCCCTTGCCCTGCGCTCCCAGTCGGTGGCCGTGTGTGGGGTGAACGTGAAAGTGATTGTCCAACCGAGGCCACTTTTGAGAGTGCTCTTTTTAATTATGCCCGCACAACAGGTGTTAACTTCCCCTGTCCCGGGAAAACCTGCATGCCTCGTCAGCCTTGCTGTGCGGTGATTTGGGCCCCCAAGTTTGCCAGATCTGTAGGTTTTTCAAGAGGAACCAGAACTTGGATTTCTATATGAAATCCCCTGGTTTTAAGTTTTACTTAAGAGAAAAACAAAAACAACACTGCACAGGCCAAAGTAGGAGTGCCAGTTTACAAACTCAGCTTTAGTGTGCCTAACTAAAATTGTGGACAGTAAATGTAAAAGATTCCCTGTGTCCTCCCAGAAGCACTCTACGTTTTTTATTGGGTAGTTCTTTGCTGCATGATAAGTCACCCTCAGACTCCATAGCTTAAAAAACAGGAAACATTTAGTATTTCTCACAAGTTTGTGGGGCACCTGGGTAGTTGTTTTGGTATTGCTGGACTCCTACATGCATTTGTGCTCAGCTGTGGCTGGGTAGGTAGCCCTGCTGATCTTGGCTGGGCCCCCTCAAGTGTTTGGGAGTCGGCTGGCTCTGCAGGTTGGTCCCGCATGGCCTCAGAGAGAAGAGCGGGGTGTCCCTCTATGTGGTCTTTCATCAAGCCCAGGCTTGTTCACGTGGCAGGTGGGGAGGGCGGCTGTGAACCGTGCTTCTTCAGGCCTCTGCACGGAACTAACATACCGGCGCTCCTGCTGCATTCTGTAGTGGCCAACAGGAGTCATAAGGCCAGCGCCAGTTCCAACAGGGGGAAACAAACTCCAGCCTTTGGTGGGAGGAGCTGCAAAGCTGCCTTGTGAAGGACATGGAAACAGGGAGGGTTAAGAATTGGGAATATTTACTACTCTTGTTTTTTTAATTATGTGTTTTAATAATGGGACAGATAAAGATATCATGTTCCCCCTCTCCCCCAGATAAACGAATCCAGCTATACCTGAAGAGCCTGCTTGGTCTTCCAAGCCCTAAAAAATGCTTGCCTCCCATGCCTGGAGGCCTGGCTGTCATTCAGCCAGAGCTGGAGGTGCTGGGTTGTCAGTATGCAAACATCGTGAATCTCAACAAACAAGTGTATGGACCGTTTTATGCAAACATACTTCGAAAGCTGCTCTTTGGCGAGGAAGCCGCGGGGAAGACAGACGCTTCGTCTTCCGCTAACTAACGAGGAACTGACATCGGAGAAGAGATTGGAAATCCAGCACTTCCGCGTGGAGTCTGCTTCCGGCGATGGCATTTCAGATGTGGCACATTCTCAGTCCTGTCCGCGGTGCAGTGTTACCCGAATCCGTGTAACCCAGAAATAGTAGAATTGCAAAAGACACGCAAACCATATAGGCCCTACTCACACATCATTTTCTTTCTTTCTTTTTTTTACTTGTCCGAAGGTGACTGGCAGCAATGGCTAAGCTGAGTCATGCTGCCAATTTGTAATTAATTAGATAACCTATATGATACTTGTAAATGTTTTGTTAAACATTTATATTTGGCTTATACATTCATTCAGCCCTTCAGGAGTTGTATTTCCTCATTTATCATGATCAAATCTAACGATTTTTAATTTTGGTACAACTTAAAGGGTTGCAAGTTGTGAGAATAACCAAGGGGACTGATGTTCTAAATACATGATGTGAAGTAAGCATAACTATATTTGAAATGTACAGTTAAAAAAAAGAAAGAAACGTGCAATGAAATCGTCTTAATGTGTAACACAAACTTACATAGTAAGTCCTAAAATTCCACAAATGTACCAGTTCAAAATTTATAATACCAATTGTCAGTATTTGTGTAGAATTTAAACTTATTAAATATATTTTAAAGCCATATGCACATTTTAGATAAAACCTCCCTTGTTCGTTTAGTGAAACGGAAACAAATCCCTTCTAAAATTTTATTCGGGAGGTTGGTTTATCCTTGCAATTTATTCTGCTCTCTGAGAGAAACATTTTTTTGCACAAATCTCTTAGTGAATGTCTTTGCATTTCTCAGGCCGTTGGTAAGGTTTATACAAAATTTTAATATTTTTACATAAGTCAGGAATGGTCTGAATTGGTTTACTTGTAAGAAGAGGGGCAGTTTAAGAATAAAACAAGATGCCCAGGAGATCCCCATTCTCAGTGAAGTTCACAAAACAGTAGTTAAACTTTGGATTTTTTAACAACGTAACTTGCTAGCAGATGCCTTCTGTGCTGGTTAGATGCGTGTGCCCTGCTCTGACCAAGGTGCTCTTCAAAGCCACTCGACCTTCTGGAGCACGACGTCGACCTCTGCTGCGCTGGCACTGGTGGTCATAGGGTTTCAGAGGACCCTGCTCCTCCTGGGATTGTTGCATACTGCTTTTGAAGTATTAAGGGAAGCATCAGTTTGGGCAGACTCAGTTTAGAAAGTGCTTTCTCTGCGTAAAACGTTTTTGATGGTTTTGTTTTCTGAGGGCTCCTTGAACCTTAGTAGTTTGCTGGGGAAAAGTGGGTAGGAAGTTAAAAGTTCTCCTTCCTTACCCCCTCCTCCTCCCCACGCCCCCCCACCGTGATGGCGCTCCTCCGTTGTGTGACAAAGTTCTGAGTAATGATGGTGTAAATAAATTACCTCCAGTCTTCGCATTTTGGAGGCATCTGCCAAAATTTGAGGAAAGTTTGAAAGTCGGTTTTCTTTTTCTGACAACGACCAGATACGTAAATCAGCCAGCCAACCTGTCCCTTGAAGCTGGTGTGTGTGAGTGGACACTCACTGAAGAGCGCATCCTTGGTCTCGCCCTCGCCCTCCCCGTTCCTGGGCTTCCACGCTGATGCCCCTGCTTCTCTGTGCTTAGAAACCACACGGTGCTGTAGACTTTTGTTTTCATTTTCTCTGAAACTGAGTAGCTTTCAACTTTGTTCACTTCGGGGCCTGGGCGGCAAGGGAGGTCTAACCTAGCCAAGTAATGCATTGTGTGATTTTTTTTGTTGTTGCTTTCTGAGGTGAACTGTATCCTTAACAGGAAGACCAGGTGCACTTTTTAATGACCAGATTGGAATCCAGCTGGTATTCTTAGATACTTGACTACACTGCAGTTGCCAGCAGGAAAACAATGTGCAAACATTTTTTAAAAAATGCATTTTAAATGAAGGGCATTCTGCTTTCTTTTTTTAAGTGGCAAAGTAAATCTCAATGTCTCAAGTCTGGATTTAGGCAACTACCTTATTAGGATTTTTACATCATATCCCTTAGCATGTTGTCTAATTTGGTTTTTACCTAAATGTTTACTTCTACTTTTAAGGATTTCTTAACATGGTCTTCTTTTGTAATGTCAATTTTATTAAACACCATACACACATTTTCATTCTTCTACTGCTAAAACATGTTGTGTGCATTGTTAAATTTTAAGCATTAAATATTATTCAACATAGCTAGTGTCTCTTTTCTAGAAATTGTATTTATTTTTAGAGATGGGGGAGGAAGGGAGAAAGAGAGGGCGAGAAACATTGATGGTTGCCTCTCACACGCCCTGAATGGAGGACCAGGCCTATGCCCTGACCAGGAATCGAACCGGTGACCTTTCTCTTTGCAGGATGATGCCCAAGCAACTGAGCCATGCCTGTGAGGGCACTGGCGACTCTTTGTCTTCTAAACAACCTTTGGGTAACTCAGGGCTAGAGTACTGCACAATTTTTATTGTGGCTGTTCTAGAATGAGTCTTCGGGTCATCAGAGCCTTATATGAGGTCATGTTCATTCATTCAGTCATTCAGTCAGTCAGTCAACAAATATGTATCAGCATCTTGTATGTGCCAAGAAGTATTCAGATATTGTGATAGATGGATGACGAGACACTGTCCTCAAGAAGTTTATTACCAACTGGGAAGGACAAACTTGTGAATAATTACAATAAAGTGTAAGATGGGCTATAAAACAAGTACACATAATGCCAGAGGAAAAATCATCAAACTCTATTCCGGGGAGATCATTCTTCAGCTAGAACATGAAAGACAAGCAGGAACTTGCTGAGAGGCCAAGAGAGGGAAAGGCACAGCGGGCCAAGTGCACAGTGAATACAGCGGTCTGGGGAGAGGGTGAGTCCAGGACCTGCATGTGGTAGAAGAGCGAAAGGGATGAATGAGAGGGGAAACCAGAAAGGAAAACGGGTTCTGGGTGTCCTGCTAAACCGTGTGGGCTTCGTCCTGAGCTGAATCAGTGACTCTTTTGAAACAGGAGATGACAAATTCTTGTTTGGGAAAGACTGCCCTGGCAAAGAACACTTGTTGGTGCTGGAACACCCCTCTGTGTTGTGTGGGTACACATACACGCACTTCCACATGAACACACAGATCAAGCAGTAGAAACAGACCCTGCTAACTGAAGCAGAAAGGGAGTTTAGTGCATAGCTGTTAAGTATCTCACAATCCACTCGACCTGAAGAATCGGGCTTGAAAATGGGCATGAACCAAAGAAAGCAATGCAAACTGCAGGACTCCTGCCAAACTGGATCCAGTGTGCAGCTTCAGAGACCGATTTCTTAACTGTCCTTGCTTCTTTGCCTCATTTGCTCAAGATTTGGCCTCCTGGCTATCAACATTCAGTTGGAAGAATCTAGGTCAAGAGCCCAGACTAATTTGCAGGGGATGGAATGAGGGAGTAGCTAGCTAATCCTTAGACTCCCGCGGTCCCAACAAAATCACCCAACTAGGGGTTTCTCCCATATGGGAGGTTTCTCCCATATGGGTGCTGAGGAGCAGAAAGAGAAACAAACCTACTGTAGTGTACATTCATGAGGGCTTTAATGTTCGGAAGTAGGAAACGTGTGAGGAGACCACCTAATCCGGCATTGCCTCTGAGAATGACACCAAAAGATGGTTCAAGGAAGGGCATAATCACCAGCGGTCAACCTTCATTCGTGTGTGTGCAGGTGAACTGCTGAACCAAAGCTCCCAGGTCATGGTGGCCTCAGGACAGCCTTATTTCTCAAGTCATAGTTCAAAGCAGGGGGTAGGCTGCTTAGGGCTGGCGGGCTACTCCAGCCATTTGGGGACCCAACTTCCATCCATCTTGTGACTCAGCTGTCCCCTACATCTTCAGAGACTTGTCTGTCCACTCAGTTATAGGGGAAAGAAAAGAATCACCCACTTCCACTCATGGTGCATTCCAGAACCCAATCCCGAGGCCTCATCTGACTGCAAGGTGGGCAGGAAAATGTACGCAGGAGAAAGAGGCTGACATGAATACTGGTAAGCATTCAGCTTCCTTGGGTATGCCCTGTGAACCTTCTTTTCATAAAAATAAGTTTAAAATCATGTGTCCGCTCTGATCTTTTAGTAGCGCCCCAGGGCGCTGTGTTGGTAGGATTCTGAAGCCAGCGCAGATCAGCAAGTGGAGATTTCTGGGTCTGACTGGCGAAGTACGCCACAGGCATGGGGGTGCCACCTCTTGTGCAACAGATGCTCATTTCTCACTTGGCCCCTTCTTGAAACTAACGTTAAGCTTGTTCTACCTCTGAGGGTGTTAAGTTGCAAAAATTTCCACTCTTCTTGCATTCACTTCTACTAGTTAATAGCTATACGCACTCAAACCAGCCTTTTATCCCCCTGAACCTCCCAAATGGGGTTTCCTACCTTATATCCACCCACTCTACCACCTGCCTACCTCACAGAGATAGCGTGCGGATCACATGAGATAACGTACTTGAAACTGTCTGCAAATCCTAAAGCATAATGCAGCTGGAATGCATTATAATAACTAATTTATTAGTCCTAAATCTCTTTCAAGCTTCAAGAGGTTTTAGTATTGTGAGATGTGATGATTAAATGCTTACGTACATAAGAACAAAAATTGTCATATCTCATCAGAACCATGGTTCATTAAGCCCACTATTGTCATTGGCAGAGAAATTCAAGGGTATGTGGAAGGCTGCAGTTATTGTCCTTGATGTCAACTTCAAAGGACAGTGACAAAACTCAACATGTTCTGATTTCCTTTAGCAATCAATCATGACTTTATTCTCCATGACTTAATCTCACCTTTTAGAAAGTATGTTTCTATTATCAACTTGTGCCCTCTTGTTCTCTACTTTTGAAGTGAAGCTTTATCTTTTCACTTCTAAGCTATGTTAGCCTCCTTCCGACTTCAAAGGAAGGGACCTAGGGATTTAGTGTAAGGCTTTTATGAAAAAGAAAGGAAACCAAGGAATCTGTCCCAACAGCTGCACTGGTAGACTTGGTGGAGAACCTGAATATAATATTTTTCCTTCAGAATATAAGAAAATAATAGCAGCCACCCAGCACTTAAGCACATGGCAGGGAATACCCTAAGCACTTGATATAAATAATCTCACATAACTATACAACAGGCTGTGAGGCAGGCTCCATTATTTCTTCCAAATGAGACTCAGAGAGGCTAAGGAAGTCACCTGAGGTCACAGTGGTGGTAAGTGTATTTGAACCCAAGAAACTGAACCCTAGTATGGGTGCTCTTAGCTATTGCTACATTCGTTTCCTTAGGTCATCAAATAAATATTTACTGCTTATTGTCATGTCACTGACTTGATATTTACTTCTCTGCTTCTGCTTCCTGCTGCTGCCTCTCTTTTGGTTCATCTTAATCAGAAACATCCCAGAAGAGAGAATGATTGGGTCTATTTGCCACCACTCAGTATGGACACTCCCCCCTCACCCCTTGCCACCACCATCACCAAAACTGTCCCGCCTTGGGGAGGGGGTCTCCTGACAAGCCACTTCAGCTCCCTCACATGGCTGTCTTTGGCAGGCTCCTGGCCCTACTGCTTCTGGCAGGGTGATTACGTCACCGGATGCAAGGCAAGGCTTTTCGGAGAAAGGCCTGTGGGTATGGTGGGCAGCTAGAGGTTTGCGGACCACTGTCTTCCTCAGAATGCAGAATCTCCTCTGATTACAGCAGAGACTTCTGGTCATATTCCTCCTCCCCCCTGCTGTCTGGGAAATGACGGACTTCAAGGATGTCCCCTTTGCCCTTGCCTTTTCCCACTGAAGAGCCCTTCTTTCCAAACCAACACTCTTCTGGTCTTCTCTAGTTCTTTTATGAATTTATTCAAGTACAGAAATCAAGAGCACGCATATTTTTCTCCAGGCTGAATGCCCGAAGGTTTTCAAGAGGGGATAATCTTTTCCTTTTGTTTCTTCATGTTGAAGCCTCTCGTAAGGTCTAACTTGAACACGGCGTAAAAGCCATTCATGTTCAGCCCCCGTGGATTTCTCTAGTGTCTCTACACACGCTTCCCTTGACGGCCCTACGGAGAACCACGCTCGCTCACAAGAATGTGGCATTATGTCATCGGAATCCCTCACGCCACCGCTCAGGCTGTTCTCTGCCGGAAACGTCCCCCACCGGCCTGCGGAAGATGCGGTACTATGAGAGAGCGGTTAAAAACATGGGCTCTGGTGCCAGAGGGTTATGAGTTTAAATTCCAGCTCCGGCAGATTCTTAACCCCCATGAACCTTAGTCTCCGCACTTGTCAAGAGGGGATAATCCTACCTACCCCCCGGGGTTCATCATTAGATCAGAGTCTGCACAGAAAGTGGGATTCTAATGTCTGGTGAAGAGGAAACACTCAGGAAACGGATGATCTAACATTTCAAGGTGCAGATTGGACAGTTCTGTTTTCCCCTTTGCTTCACTCTCCTTTAGCCAAGGCCCTGTTCCTCCCCCAGGGCACTGGCCACTTTCTCACTTGGCGCCCCAAACACTTTATACCTAAGTGATGGGATAACAGTCTAGATATCAATCATTCTTCCCTCTGCAATCAATTCCCTTTCCCGAACTGCCCAGCCTTCTATTCAAACCACTGCTGTTTTTGTAGCAATGCCTCAGGACCAGAGTGTGAGAGCAGAAGGCCAACCGGGAGACTGTTCCTGGCTTGCTGGTTTCTCCCCCTAGGAGGTCTGAGAGAAGTCTTGGGTTTCGCTTGGGGGTGCAAATACTGGTACTTCGGGGGCCAGGCCAATGCAATAAGGGCTTGCAGCAGTCACGGACTGAGGGCTGGCACTGCTCCGGGCGGCCCCCTGTTGTCGCGCAGGACTCTGGGATCATGGCCGCTACAGCCTCCTCTTTTCAAGAGAAACTAAACAAAATTTAAAGTTAGGATTAAAAAATGTGAAATATAATACTAAATTTATTATCATTCATCGCAGGTTCTTCTTTCAAATTGTTTTTTTTTCCCCACACGAATTTACTCAGGAACA
The DNA here is from genome assembly GCA_039655065.1 of Glossophaga mutica. Taxonomy (NCBI): domain Eukaryota; kingdom Metazoa; phylum Chordata; class Mammalia; order Chiroptera; family Phyllostomidae; genus Glossophaga; species Glossophaga mutica. Next base: position 12,430,842 of record CM077304.1, on the reverse strand, counting down.
AACAGTGGGTTAGAACGCAGGAACACAAAGACAGACAAGACAGTCTCAGTAGCTCGACATGAATATAGGGTATGTATTGAGTGGTAAGTCTCATGTTAGAGCGTGATTCTCAAAGTGTGATCGCCTGGGAACTTATCAGAAATGCAAATCTGCAGACCTGAGACCAAACCCTACCAAATCAGAAAGCTGTGGTTGTTTTAACAGGTTCTCCAGGCGATGCGGGATAATGCTGGTGAACCACTTTGACAGCAGGAAGCCAAGAGGACTTTGGGACAGAAAGCCCATGTCTGAGCCAACTGCGACATCTCTGGTATCAAAAAGTCACTTCAGAGTCCCTTCCAGACTAGATTCTAAATAGGTTGCTCTCTGCTGATTCACAAGGAAGCTATAAAAGTGCATCTGTCTCTAAGTGAACTGTGAGATGCTCAAGAGCAGGAGCTGATTCTTCGTTTGTCTTTGTCCTCTTACTTTCAGACACCAGCACAATACTTAGAAGACACAGGCATTAAAATTTACTTGAGGTAGCTAATTCAGAAATTAAGACTGGACTTCCGGCCAAGATGGAGGTGTAGGTGGACACACTGTGCCTCCTCGCAAAACCAAAATTAAGGACAACAAAGATTTAGAAACAAGAAAACAATCAGAACTTATAGAAAACTGAACTGTATGGAAGTCTGACAACCATTCATCCAGACCGGTAAGAGGGGCAGAGGCGCGGCAGGAAAAAGTGGAGGTTGGTAGACCAGGGTGCGCAAGCAGTGGCTAGCAGACCCCAGGCACAGGGTGGCAACGGGCAGATCCAGTGAAACTGCACAAGGTGTCTGGCTGACCAGGCAGTCCCACATTCCCACGCAGATAATCCAGGTGAAGGGGAAGCAGCGGAAGGGACTAGAATCCGAGAGAGAGTGGAGCAAGCACCATTGTTCCCTCTTGGACCCCACCCCCACCTACAGCATCACTACCCAGCGACTGGGCTGCCCCACCCTGGGGAAACACCTAAGGCTCTGCCCCTCACTAGTAACAGCCGTGACCAGACCAAAAAAAAAGAAAAAGAAAAAGAAAAGAAAGAAACAGAACCAAAAATGGCTCAAACGGGAGAACAGATCAAAGCCCCAGAGCCAATTCATCTAAGCGATCAAGAGTTAGCCAACCTATCAGATGCACAGTTCAAAGCACTTGTGATCAGGATGCTCACAGAACTGGTTGATTTTGATTGCAAATTAGATGAACAAATGAAGGCTGTAATAAGTGAAATGAGGGGAAACGCACAGGGAACCAATAGTGATGGGAGGAAAACTGGGACTCAAATCAATGGAATGGACCAGAAGAAAGGAAGAAACAACCAAACAGAAAACAAGGAAGAAACAAGAATTCAAAAAAATGAGAAGAGGCTTTGGAACCTCCAGGACATCTTTAAACATCCCAACATTCAAATTATAGGGGTACGAGAAGGGGAAGAAGAAGAGCAACAAGTGGAAAACTTATTTGAACAAATAATAAAGGAGAACTTCCCCAATCTGGCAAAGGAAATAGACTACCAGGAAGTCCAGGAAGCTCAGAGAGTCCCACAGAAGTTGGACCCAAGGAGGAACACACCAAGGCACATCATAATTACATTAGCCAAGATTCAAATGAAGGAAAGAATTCTAGAAGCAGCAAGGGATAAGGGGACAGTCACCTACAAAGGAGTTCCCATCAGACTGTCAGCTGATTTCTCAAAAGAGACCTTATAGGCAAGAAGGGGCTGGAAAGAAGTATTCCAAGTCATGAAAAGCAAGGACCTACATCCAAGATTGCTCTATCCAGCGAAGCTGTCATTTAGAATGGAAGTGAAGATAAAGCACTTCTCAGATAAGGTCAAGTTAAAGGAGTTCATCATCCCCTAGCCCTTATTATATGAAATGTTAAAGGGGCTTATCTAAGAAAAAGATGATCAAAAATACGAACAGTAAAAAGACAGCAAACTCACAGCTATTAACAACCACACCTAAAACAAAAGCAAACCACTACAACAGGAACAGAACCACGGAAATGGAGATCATATGGAGGGTTAGCAACAGGGGCATGGGAGGAGGAGAGAGAGGGAAAAGGTACAGAGAATAAGTAGCATAGACGGTAGGTAGAAAACAGACAGGGGGAGGGCAAGAATAGTGTGGGAAATGTAGAAGCTAAAGAACTTATGACACATGGACATGAACTAAAGGGGGGGAATGTGGGTGGGAGGGGGTGTGCAGGGTGGAGGGGAATGAAGGGGGGAAATGGGACAACTGTAATAGTATAATCAATAAAATATATTAAAAAATAAAAAAAGAAATTAAGACTAACCTGATGCAAGGTCTACACATTCATGAGAACATGGCAAATGTATATTTAACAAATTTTTGTAATTAATTGTAGGAAAACATACATATTTACCATTTTAATCATTTTAAGTGTCCGGTTCAGAGGCTATAAGTACATTCTCATTGTTGTGCAAACACCTCCAATTATCCACATCTAGACCTTCTGCAGCTTCCTCAACTGAAACTCCTTAGCCATCAAAACAACTATTGGGACTGTTTGCTTTGTCTTTCCCTGGGGGATTTTTTTCCCTACTGATTTGTATGAAATGATTTTAAATTAGGGACACCAAGTTTTGGTTTTTTGTCAACTTGTGTTTTTAAAAAACTCTATTCACAGTGACTTTAAAAAAATCTGTTCAGCCCTGGTTAGTGTAGCTCAGTGGATTGAGCGTGGGCTGTGAACCAAAGGTCGCTAGTTTGAGTTCCAGTCAGGGCACATGCCTGGTTGTGGGCCAGGTGCCCAGTGGGGGTGGGGGCACAAGAGGCAACTGCACATTGATACTTCTCTCCCTTTCTTTCTCCCTCCCTTCCCCTCTTTCTAAAAATAAAATAAAATCTTTTTAAAAAATCTGTTCAGAAAATTTAAAATTTTCATGGAATCATAAAACAACAACTAGAAGTATATTGCCAAACCTATGGATATTTCCCTTTACAACTTGTGTGCTGCTGTCCTTGAAGGCCCTCATCAGGAAAGGGATGAATACATTCGCTTGCATTTTCTCCTAAAGTTTTGTTACCATTTAAGTATTTTATCCTTATAGGATTGTTTTGTCTAAATAGCTGATCAGCTGTCCCAACATCATTTACTAAATAACCTTTTTCATACTAAATTTCTCTATGTGCTGATATTTATTCCTGCACCTAACTTCCAGTCCTTTCAGACTTGAACAGTGTCTTAATTACTGCCCTGTTGTGCTCTTATTCTCAAGTGAGTTGCTGCCTCCTCATTTTATGGTCATTTTAATAGTTGTATAATATTCTATCACATGCACACATCATAGTTTTTTAACTAGTCCCCTCCCCTACTTGTAGGCATTTGGTAAATTTCCTATTTTTCCATACTATACAATGTATCGTTTTGGACTGAATTACATGAGTTCTCTGTCTTGGTGGCTCAAGCTGTGCAAATTATCCGTTTACCTCGTTCTCTGAGTTACTTAGAAATCACAACCAATTTGCTCTATTGGTCTCAATTACCGGATAACTGGCAATGAACCTGTCGTCTGGGCTTTAGGATAACTCGTGCGAGACCTCCGAGCGACCCCAGGGGGCGCAGTTTCCCAAATTCGGCTCCGCCACATCCGGGTTCCACCGCAGGTTCAGGCTGGGAGCAGGCGGAACCTTTCTGTCGCGCCTTCAATCATCCAGTGCGGCGGGGACCGTTTGGGCCAAGCGCACCGCTCTCTACGGGTGCTGCAGTTTGCTTGAGGTGGCGCAAGCTAGTGTGTCGGGCTTCTGTTTACTGCTTCCTTCGTCGTGAGCAGCATGCACGTGCTTGCGGAGGAATTCGGGAACCTGACCCCAGAGCAGCTAGCAGCGCCGATACCGACTGTAGAGGTGAAGGCCGGGCACACGGGGAACGGAAGGGGCTGGGACGCGTCCCCAGGAGGCGGTACCCTGAGAGCTCTCGCCGCGGAGCTGGGTGGGCCGTGGGTTCTGCGCATGCTCAGAACTTCGCGCACGGTCTTTCTCCGCACGAGGTTGGGGTCTTCTTTTCCCGAGCCGACCCACGCAATCGGGTGGGAGGCGCCTTCTCTGTCGGCCGCCGGGCGGGCAGAGCTTTCGGGTGGGGTCCTTTCCAGCGTTCGTGAGCGCGGGCAAGATTGGTCCTCGCGCCCACCTTTGCGGGACACATTCCATCTTCTTAGGCTTGTAGAGGACACTGAAGCCCAGGGAGCTTAGGCCCCTTTTGCGAGAGGTTCCACAGCTGGCTGTGGTGATAAAACAAATCGTCTCAATGTCAGGCCAGAAATCTTCCCTTTTAACCCGGAATTCAAGTTTGGACTGCAGGAGTGCTTGAAACCCCTGAAAATTTGCTCAGAATTCCCCCCACCCCCGCGTGTTTTCTGCGAAGTAGCACCTTAGCTTTCGACAGATGATCAGAAGTTAAGGGTAACTGCTCTACAGTGAGCAGCTGCCTGATGAAGTTGAGCTGTTGACATATTTTATTTTCTATAAAGGCACGTATTATTATTTTAACCTCTTTGGGCCTCCGATTCTTCATTGGCATGGAATGGGGATCTGTAGAAATGAGGCTTGGAAAGACAGGGGAGCGATTTCAGGTAGAGAGAACCGGACACTCTGAAACCCGGTAGTTTCTGAGTACCTTAAATAAGTGCTGGAGTGAAGAAGCGAGGAGAGATGAAAGATGAAGGATAGGCACAGGTTCTGGCTATGAAAGGTTTTGTTAGCCATCTGAGTGAGCAATGAGATGCTATCGAAGGGTTTGAGCAAAGTAGTATGATCAGTGAACTTTTGGGTCATAGGGAATTCTTTATAACCATTTGGCCGGTGAATGAGATTGATTTACTATTATCAGCCCATCTGATCCAGTCTGTGAGTGCCTGCGGTAAATAACACTGCTGATCATTGGTAGGCAATACTGGGTTTTAACTCTTGAAGAATTAACATTAAGAGCCAGCATTTACTGAGTACTTAGGATGTCCCAGCCTTTGTGTAAACCTAACATGCATTATGTTATTTAATTCTCTGAAATAAGTGCTATTTCCACCGCATTTCACCAGTGAAGATTTCTGGGGCCCAGAGAGGTTAAGTAACTAACCCAGCGTCAGAGGCTGGTGAGTGGCTGATCTGGAACTTGGAGTCTGGCAGTCGGACTTGAGAGTTTTCATCCTGAACTGCTTGCTGACTGCACTGCTTCTCCAGAGAGATAAAGGAATAAGCCTAAAGGATTGAAATTTCTTACCTGAATTTGCACAGCTGTGCAGGAAGTAAAACCACAATTCCAGTCTTCTGACTCAGGAATGACAGTTCTTCCTGGCCCTGTGCATCCAGTCCACCATCCATCCCATCTTAAGGGTCCTGCCTACAAAATATGCTCCAGTCTGGAACTTTAGAATCGGAAGTTCAGAATCTGAAACTTCATTCCGCTGTTCTCCGAGTCTGAACTACTGACATCTCTTACTTCCTGGGCACTGAACTTCTCTCACTCCAATCTGTCTGTCCTGTGACAGGAGCCATCAGCTTAAACACACAAATATAATCATGTTGCTGTATTGGTTACATTTCTTCAATCTCTGCCCATTGCTTTTAGGGTAAAATCTAGTGTTTACCATGTTTATAAGGCCTGCCTCAGTCGGGCCACTGACACCTATTCCAGTGTCTCCCCGCCCCCCATTGCTCGCCCTCACTACCTGCCTCCCCTGAGATATTTCTGCTCTGATATAGTTCATTTTGATCTTTCTCTCATTCCTCTTTGTAGATTGATGTGCAATAAAATGCGGGAGTACCAAGACTTCCACTGCATTCATTTTGACATTTATGTATTCCCACATAATTACCACTCAATACAAGATATAGAATGTTTCCATCCCCCCAGAAAGTTCCTTTTTCAGTCTGTCTCCACCTCTTATCTTTTGATTCCCCTTCCTTCTTTTTTTTTAAAGACTTAATTTTATTTAGAGCTTTTTTAGGTTCACAGTGAAATCGAGAGGAAAGTACAGAGATTTCTTATATACCCCTTGCCCCCACTTCCCTTTTTTCTTTTCTTTTTTTAATCCTCACCTCAGGATACGTTTATTGATTTTAAAAGGAGAGAGAGACATCGATTGGTTGCCTCCCATATGTGCCCCATTGGGGATCGAACCCACAACCTAGGTATGTGCCCTGCCTGGGGATTGAACCCTCAATCTTTTGATCTATGGGATGATGCTTCAACCAATTGAGTGACCCGGCCAGGGCACCTCCCTTTTTTCTTGAAAAATGTTTTTACTTTATCCAAATTGTCTGCCTCCTTCCTTGGCCTCCTTCCTTCTTCTTAGTGCCCTTTGCTAGATCTGTCTTTTGTTCCTCATCTCTAAATATTGGAATGTTCTTGGTGTTCTTCGTGGAACCCTTCTCCATTTACATTCCTTAGGCAATCTTACCCATTACATGACTGTAGTTCCCATCCATTTGCTGACTTCTTCCTAATTTATATCTCCAGGCCACTCTCTTCCCAGGTTCCAGACTCATATTTGTTGTCTATTTGACATCTTCACCCGAATGTCTAGTGGGTATCTCAGACTTAGCATGCCCCTGACAAAACTCCTGATAACCCTCTTACTCTTTAAAGCAGTTGCTCTGACAATATCCCTGCTTCCTTATCTCCATACATGGCAACTCTAAGGTATCAGTCTTGACTCCTCTTTCTCTCAGAGTCTCTATCTAATCTACTGTAAAGTCCCGTTGGCTTGAACTTCGCATTGTCTCCTAGCTAGCAATTTTACCCTACCTGTACTATTTTCAGCCTGGAGGACGCAGTAAACTCCTAAATGACCTCCCTGCTTCTAACCTTGTCTATTCTCAACCCAGCAGTTCAACCTGTTATTTTAAATGATCCAGTTAAAATGAGTCACAGGTTCATGTCACTCTTCTGTTCATAACCTTCCAGCGCTGCCCATGTCGGAGTGGAAGTCAAAGGTTTTACAGTTGCTGCAATGCCTTACATGATTCTTAGGCCCTTATTCAGAAACAGTGTATTCTTTAGACTCAGTTCTGCCCATTTGTCAGATTTCCCGTTAGCAGATTAGATGCCATTCATGAAGTCTTACCTCTGCAAAATGTAAATAGGAAGCCTAAGAGGACAAGCATTGTGGCAGTGTACAGCTCTTTAACGTAGAAGGTGAACACGGTGGGTGCCGCCCTGAGCTGAGCTCTGATCACACACTCGTTGACAGAAAATGGGAGAGAGGAAGAACTCGAGAGACCCGGCTTCCCCACCACACTCTGAAACTCACTTTCCTTTCTCAAACCGAAAATCCACTTACTCATGTAGTGTCATGAGGATAAAATAAAGTGCTTGGAATCTTGAGTCATCCAGAAGAGATTAAATTATGTTCCATTTAAGAACTCTGTGGTCCGTGTGTGTGTGTGTGTACATATGAGTGTATTTGTGTGCACATACACACACACCTGTGTGATTTCCATGAAAGTGTTACCATGTGAAAATTGTTCTTTTAGTTTTGATTTACTTTCTTTCACTCGTTGTGATAAAGTGAGTCATTTTTGGCACACTAAAATAACATCTTATAAAAATACTGTGGTTGCTAGCACACATGCTAACACTGTTTGTATTCACAGGAAAAATGGAGGCTGCTTCCAGCATTTTTAAAGGTAATGAACATTTAATAATAATTATTTTTCTGATAAAAGTCAAGAAGTCAGGCTTCCTTTTTAGATTAAATTTTTATCACCGACATGTTTTGACTGTGTGCAGCTGTGTACATTGCTAGGGTTGGGAAATAAAGGGATTACAAGGCAGCGAGTCCCTGCCTTTTCGGTGCAAGATGGGGGAATGGCAATCTAATTTTAGAGATAGGAATTAGTGCACGTTGTAGCGCTGCAGGTGAGTAACACAAACCGAAGTGCTGCTGGTCAGGGGGGGGTCTCCCAAATAAGGTGAGACATGACCCGCATCTTAAGAGGAAAGGATTTAACTTGGCTGGAAGGTAGGATGCAGAGAGTGTGGCTTTATGAAGGTGCCCAAGGGAAACCTTCACGGGGTCTGTAGGAAGCAGCGGTCCATCTCTTGCTGGAACAGAGGAGTGGATGGTCAGAGGAACTGCTGGATAGAGGTTGGTGAAGGGCTTCAATTCATTTTTCAAGAGCTTATGCTAAGAAGCAGGGCTGAGACGCTACTTGGCACCCACTAAGATACTGTCGTCGAAGAGGAAGATACTAAGTGTTGATGTGGGTGTGGAGAAATCGGAATCCTCAGGCTCTACTGGTGGGAACCTGAATTTTGCAGCCACTTTGGACAATAGCCTGGCAGTTACTCAAATGCTTAAACATAGGGTTACCATATGACCCAGCAATTCTACTTGTAGGTATTTATGCCAGAGAAGTGAAGACATATACCCATGCAAAGAGTTGTGCCCAAGTGTTCAGTGGCATTATTTTTAATAGCTTCCAAGTGGAAATAACCTGAATGAGCACCAACTGAGGGATGGACGAATAGAGTGTAGCATAGTCATACAATGGAATATTAGTTGGCAATAAAAGTGAATCAGGTGCTGGTACACACTACAGCATGGATAAATCTTGAAAGCATCGTGTGAAATGAGAGAATGGAGACTTGAAAAATGAGCAGAGTTTTGTCTGACTTAGTTCTGTGCTGTAGGCAGAGGGGAGAGGACTGGGAGATGATGCCGGGGAAGCTGTCAGCGCTGCAGGTTTCTGATCAGACCTGAAAGCCATTTAAAAAATGTGGGCTGTTTTTCTAACAGCAAAGGGAAGCTGTTGAAGAATCTTTAAGTAGAGGTGTGACCAGAATGAAATATTGATCAAGGAAAAAATTTTATTATAATTAAAAAAAAATGAACTATACATAAGCAGAAGAGAAGGGATGGTATTTATGATTCAAAAACGAGGAAAACAGTTGATGGCACCAAGTCCGAGAGGAGAGAGACGCGTTAATGGAGGCATAAGACAATGGTTAGGCCAGTCAGTCAGTCTTTTATTCATGCATTTAAAGTAGTTGGAATTCCTCGTCACTCAGATCACCTTGAAATACATTTGTCTAAGAACAGAAGTATAAAGATTTGCACACATATCTGAAGGCTGCCCGTGCGGTTCAGGGTTGGCCCGCGGAAGCACCACTCGGAATGCTAGACGGCAGTGAAGAGGGGCGAACGGGAACCCCTGAGTGTACTTAGTTTTGCACAAGCACCAAATGGGGTGCGCTTGACTTAATAGCGTTGATTTTGGTGAAGGTTAACATTACCTTTTGAGGTTTGGCCAGTAGCGTGCCCTTGTTTCTTTCATAGCAGTGGTGTGATAACCGGAGTGAGGGAGGTGGTAGCCTCTGTACGCTGGTCAGACTTCCGAGAATGTCAGTGAGTTCAGGGGGCCCGTGTTAAGAGGCAACATTGGCAGATTGGACCATGTTTGGGAGCTGGCCGAAGGCTGCTGAATGGTCTGGAAGGCACGCCTGTGAGAAATAGTTGGATGGCCTGTTTAGCTTGCGAGTGAGAACGTGAAAGAGAGATGTGGTAACTAAATGGGTTGTCCTAGAATAGGTGATTCCCTGGAAGAGGCTTAACTAAGTCCAAAGGGTGGAAACTTGAGAAGGGTGGACCTCAGGTCACTATAAGCTTGGATTTTTTCTGCGACAATCAGGGCTACTTCAAAATATGGAACGGTTGGTGGTTTTGTACGCCAGTGAGATTCCTGAAGAAGGCAGTGTATTAAAAGTGCTGCGATTATCTGTCAGGGAAGTTCAAGAAGTGTTGAACTAAGTGTCTCTTTGAAGATTAATGTAAAGAAAGCACATGCAGTCCTTTTAAATCTGAAGATTTTGGATTCTCTGCGTCGGTTGTTACGCTGTTTTACACGGCGGTGCACAGCACTGTCTGCGCACAGTCGTCCAGGCGTCTCTGACTTCTGAGATGAAAGGGAAGTCGCTGTCAGCTGGTGTCTGCTCATAGGTTCCCCGAGTTCCACCCTGCTTTCTATTTCCAGTGCAGGTATTTTCTCCATGGAGACCCTTATTTTTTCCCCCTCCTTCTTTTAGAAAGTGATTTGAAAGGCCAGTTTGGATGTGTGTAAATCATAAAATTGTCCAGGTAGGAGAAAGACAAAAAAGTAAATAGACATCATTTGAGGGTTTGAAGAAATGATGCTCAATTGCTATATTTTTTTGAAAATTCAAAGTATGCAGAGATAATCCTACCTTATATATTAGCTTATGGAGAATCATTAGGTATATTCAAATATCCATATTTTTTTTTTTTTTTAGATTTTTTATTTATTTATTTTTAGAGAGGGGAAGGGAGGGAGAAAGAGAGAGAAACATCAATGTGTGGTTGCCTCTTGCATGGACCCACTGGGGACCCGGCCTGCAACCCAGGCATGTGCCCTGACTGGGAATCGAACCTGCGACACTTTGGTTCGCAGTCCGCACTCAATCCACTGAGCTACGCCAGCCAGGCCAAATATCCATATTTTGAATTTCTAAAGTCAGGTTGCTTCTCAAGGAGGAAAATTTGAAAATGTTCTAGTAAGACGGATGAGAAATGTAATGAAGACACATAAATATAAAGTTTTACTAAACGAAATTCATGGGTCTTTTTTTTTAAGATTTTATTTATTCATTTAGAGAGAGTGGAAGGGAGGGAGAAAGAGAGGGAGAGAAACATCAACATGTGGTTGCCTCTCACATGGCCCCCCCACTGGGGACCTGGCCTGCAACCCAGGCATGTGCCCTGACTGGGAATCGAACTGGCAACCCTTTAGTTCGCAGCCTGAGCTCCATCCACTGAGCTACACCAGCCAGGGCAAAACCATGGGTCTTTTTCTCACTTTGGTTTTGAGAAAAATTTGATGGTCACCTATGAATAGAATCTATTGTATAATTTGCTAACCCACTCTGGTTGCTAATCTACTATTTTCCCTTTTCTATGCAGGTGAAAGGCCTTGTGAAGCAGCATATAGATTCATTCAACTATTTTATTAATGTAGAGGTAAGCGTCAGATCTCAGAGCTAGACGTAGCTAAGAATTAATTGGGGGCTAGAGTCGTCCCTAATGCTGATCTTTCCATTGCAGATAAAGAAGATCATGAAAGCCAATGAAAAGGTTACAAGTGATGCTGACCCCATGTGGTACTTAAAGTAAGGAATCAGCTCCTCTTAATTGCTCTTTTAAGTATGTCTAACATTTTAAAAAGTGAACGTAGCCCTGGCTGGTGTAGCTCAGTGGATTGAGCGCGGGCCTGCGAACCAAAGGATCGCGGTTCGATTCCCAGTCAGGGCACATGCCTGGGTTGTCAGGCCAGTTCCCGGCAGGGGACATACAAGAGGCAACCGCACATTGATGTTTCTCTCCCTCTCTCCTTCCCTTCCCCTCTAAAGATAAAGAAATAATAAAAATAAATAAATAAAATTAAAAAAAAAATAAATAAAATTAAAAAAAAAAAAAAGTGAACGTAGTTGTTATCAAAATTCTTTTTAATCTGTTTAATAAGTTAACTATCAAGTGTTCAATTTTTAATTGGTAAACTAATTATAACACATAGCATTATGATTAAGAAGTTACTGGAACTATTAGTTTAAAAATTTTTAAATAATTTTAGACTTAAAGAAAAATTACAAAAATAGTACAGTGTTCCTATTTTATCCTTCATCCAGCTCCTGCTAATACTAACGTCTTACATTGACATAGCACAATTAACAAAACCTGGAAATTAGCGTTGATATAATACTATCAACACATCCACAGATCTTATTTAAAGTTTTCCCACTGATGTCCTTTTCTCGGCTCAGGATTCAGTCCAGGACCCCACAGCATGTTTAATTGCCACGTCTCCTCATTCCCCTCCAGTCTGTGACAGTTCCTTGTGCCTTCTTGGTCTTTCATGGCCTCGACACTTCTCTGGTCAGTTGTTTTACGGGAGATCCTTCTGTTTGGTTCCGTATGATGTTTATCTGTGATTAGACTGGCTTATGCATTTTGGGCCAGAATACCACAGCAGTTGCATTTTGTTCCATTCTTTCAGGGAATACAGATGTCACTGTGTTTTATTACTGGTGATTTTAACTCTGATTAAAATCAGTTGATTAAGGTGATGTCTCCTAGGTTTCTCCATTGTAAAGTTACTGGTTTTCCTTTTGTCATTAATAAGTGTCTTATTGGGAGATCTTTTGAGACTATGCAAATATCTTATTATTCATCATGTCCACTAGTTTTAGATATGTTGTGGTTTTTACCTATAAAAGTTAATATTACTTATAACAGTTATTATGTTCCCATCATTTCTTTTACAATAGTTCTGTAATTTACTGTAAGGGGGAGTACTTTCTTCCCCTCCTTCGTTTATCTGTAATTTTATTTATATCAATATGAACTCAGGGACATTCATTTTACTCTATGGGTCATAATCCAGCACTATCATTATTTTATTTTTCTTAAGATTTTATTTATTTATTTTTAGAGAGAGGGGAAGGGAGGGAGAAAAACATCGATGTGCAAGAGAAACATTGATTGGCTGCCTCACATGCCCCCCTCCAGGGACCTGGCCCACAACCCAGGCATGTGCCCTGAGTGGGAATCACCCCGCGCTCATTCGGTGTGCAACACGAAGCTCAACCCACTGAGCCACACCAGTCAGGGCAGGACTGTTACTTATTGCTCAGATTGTCTCGGCTTTGGCCACGAGAGAGTCTTCAGGTTGGCTCCTGTGTCCTTTCAATACGCCCCTGTTAATTTTCGAGTACCATGAGATGTGGTTCATCTGCTATTTTCCTTGTCCCAGCCTAGAATCAACCGTTTCTACAAGGAGCTCTGTTTCCTTTTATTGGAGAATAGTATTTAGAAACCTAGATATGGGTATTAAAGCCTCAGCCGGCAGAGCCAGGAAATACATGTATGTATTTTGCTGCATACACGCACACATCTGTGTTTCTATATCTCATCCATTTTTATGTAGATTAAAAACCATGCATACTGATAACCTCCAATTCTACTCCAGCTTTATGAGGCACATTCTAGCTTTCTTTCCATTCTTATTTGTAAGCTCTGTGGCTGACAGTGAGAAATCTGACTCTCATTATCCATACTAGGTTTACTTATGTTTTCAGTCCTGGAATATACATGAAATTGTTTCAGAATTGTTAAACATGCTTCTATGAGAATAAAATTGACTAATCAGATTACAGTATTTACATACTGCTTTTTTTTCTTGTTATAGTGTCCAATCAAAATACTGTTTTCCAAAGTTATTTAGCTTAGTTTTCTTTTCCACCTTTTCAGTGCAGTTATGTTACTCATTTGTAATGCAGTAAGTTTTGTATTCCATTTGGGTCGGCTCCCCCACCTGCCATCCTGGTTGATTTTAATTATGTATTTATTTTTAGAGCATGCGAAACAATGGTATGGTTGTAAAAGTTAGGCCTTACAGAAAAAAGTATATTCAGGATACTGTCACTCCTCTCCTGATTCTTTCCATGCTGTTCCTAGGCATTTTCTGTAGGTAATGAATCTCATTAGTTTCTGCTTTCTCCTTCCTGTATTTTTGCACAAACGAGGTCTTTCCAGAAAAAGTCCAGCCATTGTCAATATAACAAGAGAGGTTTGCACAACATCGATGTAACCTGGCAGCCAAGGAGAGTGGACTGGAATGTACAGGCGTGAACAATGGCAACTTCACTGTACTAGTCAGTAGGGGTGGTAGATGCTATTGAGTGACATGTGTACTGTGTGGTCATCGCATTCAGAAATGACTGCGTGAGTAGAGCAATGAATTTGTATCAAATTTTGCATTAGCTTGAACATTCCTCCGCAGAAACTGGTATTTGAAAAATTTAGAAGGCTTTCTGGGACCATGCAATGAGTGTTTGGTAGCTTCATCACGACAACATGCCCACTCAGTTTTTTGGTGAAACATCAAATCATTCAGGTGACTCAGCCCCCTACAGCCCAGGTTTGGTGCCCTACAACTCTGGCTTTTCCCAAAACTAAAATCACCTTTGAAAGGGAAGAGATTTCAGACCGTCAGTGAGATTCAGGAACATATGACAGGGAAGCCGATGGTGATTCCAACAAAGGACTTTGCAGAGTGCTTTGAACACTAGAAGAGACTCTGGGAGAACTGTGTGAAGTCCCAAGGTGCCTACTTTGAAGGGGCACCTGAAGTGTCAGTGTCCCGTGTACAATGTTTCTTGCATCTTGCATCTTCAATAAATTTCTCTTTCACGGTACATGGCTGGATACTTTCTGGACAGGCCTTGTATATTTTTTCTCTTACATGAATCATAATGTACTATAGATACTCTTTGCACTTTGCTTTTTTCATTAAATATCATTTTATGGGAGCTGTGTTTCTAGTAGTTTTGTAAAGAGATTTATACTATTCTTTAAAAAAATACTCTGATAGTATTTTCCCTCCTTTGTGGAGATATATGTACTATCACTTTAAGAAGTTCTGCAACTATAATTTTTAATTTGTTTGTCATATTTAGCAAGATAAGCATTTGTCAAAGCATAACCCTGTATTTAGGGGGAAACTATCTTGTTTGTTTGTACGTTCTTTGGAGGAGTATAACTGGTAATGGAATGATTTGCTTTTCAGATATCTTAATATTTATGTTGGGCTTCCTGATGTTGAAGAGAGCTTCAATGTAACTAGACCAGTGTCACCTCATGAGGTAATTTTTAATCTTACTTTTTAATTGAGCTCGTTTGCTTTAACCCAGAGGGTCTGTGCCCTTAATATATACTCTTAAAACATGATTTAAAAACAGGTAAAGAAATCTCTTGTGAGACAGATAACCAAAATAAACAAGCACTTGTATAATACTATAGTCTATTAGGAAACAATTCTGTACTAGTTTGTCATTTCGTTTTATTAACTTGCACTGTATATACCCGTGTCCTATTTTTGTCGCTGAGCCTTTTGGTGGTGTGTCCCCATCTCCTCACCAGCCGCTTGTGCCTAGCATGGTGCTGTCTGTTGCAGAGGTTATTAGCGCATTTTCTGAGGGTCGGCAGGCATTGTGTAAGGGAGAGGAGACCAAGGGCTAGAAGCTCACTGTCTCATAGAAGAGCTGGATAAGAAGAAATTTCAATACCAGAATTTCAACAGAGGTGCAGGCAGAGGGTTATAGAACAGGCCTATTGATTGGCTTTTAACAGATGCTAGACTTCTCTTTAAATTCTTTCACTTAGTGTGCAGAATTGGGAATCGATTCGGTGTATAAAATGACTTTTGTAGATTTGTCTGATTTGTATTAATGTAGAGCTAAAATAGTGATTATGGAACATAGCACAGGAATCTTTTATGAGACAACAGTTCAGGTGTTAGATTGTATGGTTGTTGCCTAAGGGAGGTTAAACAGGAAGTATGAACAAGTAACCACATAAACTTCGGTACTATAATCGCCAAGTATTGACCGAGCGTTTATTTCGTGTCTCAACATTGAGAGATACGAAAGAAATGAGGCACATAGCCTTCCTCGAGGAGTCCATACTCTTGTGGGGAGATTGACACAACCAAACAGTGACATGGGGACCCAGGGGCAGCACGCTCGGAGTGTCCGGAAGGACCATGTAGGGAAGGGAAACGTGCGAAGTTGTCGTGAGTAGGGAGGGAGTGGTGAGGGCTGTGGGGTACGCGTGCCCCCGTTCAGCCCGCCCCACTCCCTGGTCCCTTTTGCTAGGACTTCCCACGTTTTTGAGAACTAGGCAGCCAGTTAGCAGTTTGCAGGTCATCTAAACTATATCACTGAGTTTAGAGAACAGAGAAGACAAAGTAGTTTGAAGTAGTTCAGGAAGGCTGAGGCCACAGTTGTCATTATAGTTATTTTTCGGATGTTGAAAAACATAGGTATTAGTGCAGTGGCGGGGGAGGGGGGCCAAGGTTTACTGGAGGGAGTTCGACTCTTGGGGAGATGGCGAGAGTGGGAGACCAGAGGGGCAGGCGTCACAGGGACCAGGGCAGGACTCCCAGGGTGCAGGTACCGCCAAGCCTGGCAGCACAGCCTGGGGCCGTGATGAGAGAGAGGGGGAGGGAGGGGCCTGTGGAGGGACTTGGGGGGCCTACGAGAGGTCCCAAGTTGTACCCCATCTGTCGAATTTCATTTCCATTTGAAGGGATATGTTTGCTAAAACCCACAAATGCTTGCCTACCATGGATATTACATTAGTAGTCTTATTAATAAAAACGAGGTAATTGTATATAGTACTGTGACCCAGGTACCATTTCAAACTTTATACTCCTGGGAATTAAAATGATTCTTACTCCCATTTACGTAGGAGGAAACTGATGTGAAGAAAGGTTATGGGAACCGTAAGTGGCAGAACCAGGGTCTGAGCACAGGCAGTGGAGTCGGTACTCGGCACCACCATGCCACACCGCCTTTGGTCTGGCCCGAGGGAGGAGGCTCCATCTAATTAAACATAATGTAAATAGTTTCTACTGGTCAACTCTGGGAACATCTAATATTTTTACATCCCAGGCACTGTTTTAAAGGCTAGAAGAAAGTTTAATTACTTGGTTTAGTAGAAGTCAGAAAGATGATTCAGCACCATATATTGTAAAGTGGATGATCGGAGAAATTCGTTTTGAGACTACAAGCCACCAGATCACCATCAATTTCATGGGGAAGTCATTGGATGAGGCTGACGAGGTTTCCTCTGTCTGATCACGGCTCAGGCAAGGACTTTATTTTGTGAGCTACATCAAACCAAAGATTATAGGAGCAGTTACAACCATCACTTGTTATGGAATTTTATGATGTAGTTTTGTCTATTTGGAGAATAAAAGGAAGTATAGAAGTATCGTTTGAACTGTTTAGTTTGTGTGTGTGTCTGTGTGTACTTTAATTGTCGCCGTACTGGGTAACTGTTCTGAATAAGCCAGCCACAGAGATGTGGGAGCAGACTGGCGATGGCATCGGATCAGGAGAAACCAGTCAGTACCAGATTTATTGTTCCGTTTCGGGGCTGGTGGGGGCGGGGATGCTGGGGTGAGGTCTGGATCTCTGCAGCTGCCATCATCCCCCTCGAGGGCCAAGCAGGCTCGTAAGTCCCGGTGCCCTGAGGTGGCGTGTATAACAGCTCAGTGTTCCGAGGGCAGGTCCAAGTTCTACTAGAGAAGGAGCTCTTTGGGGCTGTCAGGACTCTTTCTCTTCCTGAGAGGAGCAGTCACTGTCTGAATCTATCTTAGTGCCGTCTGCGGGACATGACGTACTCTGCCCCCATCACAGTGGATATTGAATATACCCGAGGCAGCCAGAGGATCATCCGCAACGCTTTACCCATTGGCAGGTGAGAGCTGATGTTGGGATTACAGCCGCACCGCCTGCGTTTCAGCCCTCTGAGGTGGCCTTGAGCGGTGGGGAGAATGTGGGGAGCAGCGCCTAGTTCGGGGGCTATTTTCTGGGCCCCGTGTGTCGGTAGATGTGAAGCACTTAGAGATTCTTGCAGCGCGGGTCTGTGAGTGGTGATGCCCCCTGACTCTGCTCTCCCCTGACTCTTTCACACTGTCCCTCTCTTTTTCTTTCGGAAGTGCATGTTCCGTAATTTCTTCGATCTCTTTCCCGTTCAGTAATTCTGTCCTCAGCAGTGTCAAATCTGTGATTTAGGCAGTTCACAGACATTTAAATGAATGCTTACATTTTCACATTTTTCATTTCTAGAAGTTTAGCTTAGTTCTCTTTCAAAACTGCCTAGTTTTGATGGTCCGTTTCTCACACTTGGATTCATTGTGCTATTTCTACACACCGAATAAGAGTCATTCGTTTACCGCGAAGGGAGGGTGGCTGCCATTTCCGACTTTCACGAAAGCCTGTCTGCAAAGTTTTCCGTACCTGTCATTCCTCTCCCTCTTACAGTGCGTTGCAGAGGAGCGTAGGCCTCTTAGAGATGAGTACGGTGCGCACTTCTTTTTACCTTTGTGCCAGTGACAGTCTTGACGTGATGTTTCCTTTTGTTTTCTTTTAAACAGAATGCCCATAATGCTTCGTAGTTCAAACTGTGTTCTTACAGGGAAGACGCCAGCAGAATTTGCCAAACTGAATGAATGTCCTTTAGATCCAGGTACGTGTGACTCCTTGGATCAGCCCCCCGCCTTGTTTTTGTTTTTCTGTTGCTGTTTTTCTCTCATTTTTCCTTAAAACAATACCAGGCTTGCTGCTGTATGATGAACTTCGATAAAACGTTGTTCATGGAACATCAGAAACTTGGTTCCGTCTTCGATCTGTTAGTCCATATCTCTAAGATACACTGTTTCCTCTTCTATTTCAAGTTGTGAACTTGAATACCCCGAGTTCTGGTTGGTTGCTGTGGTTTGTAGAGCTTTTCTTTGTCTCTTTGCTCAGTGGTAATGCTCTTTCGGAGCACTTAAAAATTCAAAATAATCTCACAAAGTTACTTGTGTAGCTAGTCTGAAAGTACTCAAACATCTCCTTTCAGGCTTTTTTAAATTCAGTAACAAGGCAAAAAATAAGTCTTCTGTTTAAATATTTTTAAATTACATTTTTACCTGTTTTTAGTTAGTTTATTTTATGAAGGTTCAAGCTTAGCACTTAACAGAAAGTTTCTTTTAATTCCTTCACTCGCATTTCACAGTGACTTAATTGATAGTTGCTTTAATCTGCTTCCTGTAAAGTCAAGTTGATGTAGAGGCCCAGCAGGTTTTGGAGAGAGGCTAACACGGAACGTGACTTTCAGACTACAGCAAAATAATGCATGAGCCAAGGGTATTGCCCTGGTTTTACTTACATTCCGAAGGTAAAATGAGGTCTCACTTTACCCCCTCCTGAATTTTGTGCAAAAATATATATGATGTTTTGTGAGTTTTGAGTATAGAATATCACAGAAACCTAGTCTACCATTATCACTGATTTGTTACAAAACTTAGAGCAAATTTTAGTTTATATTAAAAGTTTATCAGTTATTTTTCTGCTTAAAAAAATCTGAAGACTAATTTATTTAACACAGCTGTTTTCATTTCACCTCTTACATATGTCAGGTGCTGGGATGCATAGACTTCTGAGATACATTTCCTGTCAAGAAGTTTATGATCTTGTGCCTCTCTCACATAAAATCATGTGGTGACACTATCATTAATTCATAAAACAGTATCGGTAAACCTCTTTGCATTGAGTGGTGGTCAGTGCCGTGAGCGGTGGAAGAGTGATCCCTGTCAGGAGATTACTACATCACACCGTTGGAGAATAGGTGGCGAAGCTCTTCTTGTTTCCTTTGGGCAGGTGGCTACTTCATTGTCAAAGGAGTGGAAAAAGTTATTCTCATCCAAGAGCAGCTGTCTAAGAACAGGATCATTGTGGAGGCCGACCGAAAAGGGGCGGTTGGTGCTTCAGTTACCAGGTATGGAAAGCGGAGATGGCGTTCTTAAGAAATGTTGATGATTCCATTAGCATCAGATGGCTGTCTTTTGATATGGAGGTACCCAGTTATTTTTCGCTGATAATAGCAGTGAAATATTTAAACTGTCTGTATTCAATTTACTGTGAAAGACTATAAGCATAGAGTATTGATTGATCCCACTTCTGGGAATATATCCAAAGAAACCTGAAACACCCATTCGAAAGAATATACGCACCCCTAGGTTCATAGCAGCATTATTTACGATAGCAAGATTTGGAAACAGCCCAAGTGTTGATCAGTAGGCAAGTGGATAAAAAAAACCCTATGGTACATTTATACAATGGAATACTACTCATCGGTAAAAAAAAAGGACTTCTTACCTTTTGCAACAGCATGGACGGACCTGGAGACTATTATGCTAAGTGAAATAAGGCAGTTGGTGAAAGACAAATACCATATGATCTCACTTATATGTGGAATCTAATGAACAAAATAAACTGAGGAACAAAATAGAAACAGAGGCATGAGTACGTGAGACAGCCGTCAGAGGGGAGGTTGAAGGAAAGAAGATGAAGGGATCAGCCAAAGAACACACATGCAAAACCCATGGACGCAGACAACAGTGTGGTGATGGCCAGAGGGAAGCGGCGCAAGGGTGGGGAGGGAGGGGGGCAAAGGTGGGGGAATAGGGACATCTGTAGTAGTGTCAACAATAAAAATAAAGTTAAAAAAAGGAGTCATTTAAAATTTTCTGTAATGAATGTGTGAGACATTGTTTGAAAGGCCACTAGCTATTTTAAGTTGAATTTTATGTTAATTTATAGTCTTAAAGAAACTTACAGAAAAGAAATATAAAATCACTTGTTTCATGTTTCTTTTCAGTCTTTGGTGATTTTACATGTGTATTCTGACTTGTTATTACTGAATGAGTGTATTTAATGAATTATTTCATGGACTTACCATCGTATTGGTTTTTGTAGCAGCCACTTTCACAGCATTCTCATTTTCCTATAACAGCATCCGTTGCGTTATTCTTCTTTCTCTGGTTTACTATCATGTAATTTGAAATTTGGAGATTAATGAATCCTGGGAAAAAAAATTGTGACGTAGTTAAGATGTCAGTATGCAATAGAATTTTTCTTCTAACAACCTGTAATGAACTGCATAACTCAGAGTTTCTGCATTTTTCTTTTAGAGAGAGAGGAAACTAACAATAAATAGCCATTTACAGAGTAGTTACTAGAAGCCAGGCAGTATGCTAGGTGCTTTACATATATTTTTTGTCAGCTTGGTCCTCCCAGAGAAGTGGTATCAGCTCTGTCTTACAGCTGAGTGGCAGGCCTTGAGAGCAGGGTCACATCAGCCATCAGAGGTAGCCAGCGTTTTTCCGCAGGTCTGATCATTCTACAACCCACGTCTTCCCACTATATACAGTTTTCGAGTCCATGGCAATCAGCGTTTGACTTCTCAAGGTTTTGTTTACTAGATATGAGGTACTCGGGTGAGCAGTTACTTAGCTTCTCTAAGCCTTGGTCTCCTCCCATGTGATTAGGAGGCAATACTTCAAAGTCTAAGTGTTGATATGTGGGAGCGCAGAGCTAAGATAAGTAGCTTGGGTAACAGTACATAATACAAGGTCTGCCAAGAAAAAGTCCAGCCATTGTTAATATAATGAGAACGGTTCGTGCTACATCTATGAAACCGGGCAGCCAAGGAGAGTGGACTGGAGTGTACATGCGTGAACAATGACGACTTCACCGTACTAGTCAGCAGGAGCAATAGATGTGTTGAGTGAGCGTGTGTACTGCCTGATCATCGCATTCAAAATGACTGAGTGAGTAGAGCAGTGAACCTGCATCAAATTTTGCATTAAGCTTGAACACTCCTCCATGGAGACTATTTGGATGATTCAGAAGGCCACAGCTGTGGGCAACCAGTGACTGGCAGCTTCATCACCGCAATGCGCCTGTTATGTATCACATCTTTTGCAGAGTTTTTTGGTGAAACATCAAATCACCCTGGTCCCTACAGCCCAGATTTGGTGCCCTGTGACTTCTGGCTTTTCCCAAAACTAAAGTCACTTTTGAAACAGAAGAGATTTCAGACTGTCAATGAGATTCAAGAAAATATGACAGAGCCGCTGATGGCCATTGGGAGAACTGTGTGAGGTCCCAAGGTGCCGACTCTGAAGGGGACTGAGGTGTCATTGTCCTATGTACAATGTTTCTTGTAACTTGTATCTTCAGTAAATCTCTATTTTTCATATTACATGGCTGGATACCTTCTGGACAGACCTCATTATGTAGCAGGTGATCAGTACATGTTACTATTATTGTTGAATAAAGCTTTGAAATATTTTTAAATCTCCTAGAAATTTTATAGTGAATAGAGATATCAATAGAAGGAGAGACCTTAGTTTTTTTTTGTTGTTGTTGTTGTTGATTTCACTGTATACCAAGACTGTAGGTATATTTTATTGGATTATTAGTATACAAATTCATTTCTTCATAGTTTTAACATTGTGGTATAGGCTCACTTTGAGGTTTTTTTTCTTTGAATATAAAATTGATTATGAATATATGCCCCACACTGAATTCAAGCAGTTCAGGAGCAAAGTGAAGTAGGTCAAAAAGAATTGGTCACTGTCACTCATTCACACACAAAACTTCCACCATAATCTCAAAGCCAAGGAACATTTATAGTGTTTTAAAATGGAAGTGACAGGGACAGGAGTTGTGCATCTTTAAAAAGCACCTATTAGATAGGACCTTTCTGATCATTATTGATCATTTGAATCTTATTGATTGACAGACTTTGCTATTGCATGTGACTAGGTTGAAACTGAGTGGGGATGTTTAACCAACTTGTATTTCCTTGTAGCTCTACCCATGAGAAGAAAAGCAGAACCAATATGGCTGTGAAACAAGGACGATTTTATTTAAGGCATAATACTTTATCAGAGGATATTCCCATTGTAATTATATTTAAGGTAAGGTTGCAGGTATCCACTGAAAATTGTAAAGAATTTCTTCATTTGACATTCAGTATTCTGTTAACTTCAGCATGGTGGTTAGTGCTTATATAACTCCTAAGTGATCCCCTGAAAAGACTAATAGTACCCAGCTAGCACCACGTGTGCTTATTGTAATATGACTGAGTACATTCCCCACACTGTGGTTGACATCCTGTGACCATTTTGTAAATATCAATTTGTACTTCTTAATCCCCTCACCTTTTTCACACAATCCCTCAACACCCCTCCCATCTGGCAACCGTCAGTCTGTTCTTTGTATCTATGAGTCTGTTTCTATTTTGTTTCTCTGGTTTAGAAATTTGTAATTAGAAATTTACATATGTAAATTTCTCATATGTAATTAGAAATTTGGAGGTTAAGGAGATCTAAGAATAGAAAGATTTGTGGCATGGATAAGTTGTCAGTTTTGTAATGTATTTTAAGTTGAAAGCTAATAAGAATAAGGTTCAAGTATTTTTAAAAATAGGAACCTATTTTTTAATAGATATATTGTTTTTAAAAAATCCAAAGGTACCCAGGGGTTTATAGTGATGAGTAAGCCTCCCATCCACCTGTACCTGCCCACATAGTTCTGCCCAAAGATAGCACACTAGTCTGAGCATGTTCAAGCACGTGAACATAGAGTACGTTTTTGTTGTTTTGTTTTATATTTACACACATTGCACATTGTTTTGCCCTTAGCAATTTTTTTTGTAGCTTACATCTTAGAGCTAGTGTTACATTACTCCATACAGACCTGTATTCTTTCCGACAAACTTCCATTATTTAATCATTCCCTCATCAGTGGACATACCTCTCTCTTGCTATTGTGAAACTGCTTTAATATCATGTCACACATGGGCAAGGATATCTGTAGGCTGAATTTCTAGTAGTAGGGTTTTCAAAAGGGCAAAGAATATGGCCCAAGTTCATTGTTCTTTTTTATGGACTTCTGGATTCTGGTGAGTTTCTACGTAAGCATGACTCTTCACTCTACAACAGATTTTTTTTTCAGCTTGTTTATGAATTATTGGCTTAGAACCCAAAAGACATTCTCTCATAGGATTAATTTCTAACTGGTATCTATGAACAGTCAAATTAGAGTATTAGTCATTAAGCAAAACAGAAAAACGTTGACCTTACATCCTGTAGTTGGTCCTCAGTCTTCACAGATTCTATCTTTGCCAATTCTCCTAATTGCTAAAATTTATTTGTGACTGCAAATCAGTATTTGGGGTGCTTTTACAATTATTCATGGACATGCACAGGCCCAGAGCCTGGAAAAATTTAAGTCAGCAAGCAGGCACGTTCCCAGCTGAGGTCAAACAAGGCAACACTGCCTTCTCATTTCAGCTCTTACACTGTTAAAAACTGCCCTTTTGGCGGTCTATTTAGTGCCATGTTTTTTGCATTTTTGTACCTTTTGTTGGTGGTTTTGCTCTTTAAAATGACTCCCAAATATACTGCTGAAGTGCTGTCTAGAGTTCCTAAGTGCAAGAAGGCTGTGGTGTGCCTTATGGAGGAAATATGTGTTAGATAAGCTTTGTTCAGGTATGAATTACAGTGCTGTGGACTGTGACTTCAGTGTAAATGAATCGCATGTATATTACATAAGGTATCTTTAAATACAAACATATGTAAAACAAGGTTCTGTATTAATCACTTGAAGAAAATGTAAGCAGAGGCTCACAGAACCTAGCAGTATTTCCCCTAGAAACAATGCTTTGGTATTCATTAATTCAGTGTTTTTGGCAACTTTGTAGAAAATAGCTGCTGTGGGTAATGATGATCAACTGTATATGGGTATTAAATAAATCTTGATGACTAGTCGATTGAGATAAAAAGCTCAGATTACCTGAGGAAACACTGAAGAGATATTGAGTACTTAAGATAACTTTAGAGGTTGATAATACTCATTTCTCATTATTTAGTTTCACTTCAGAGTTAGATATTTCTGCTCAACAGTTGTTAATGGTAGTGGAAATATTCTGCGGGTCGCAGTGAGAGAAAACAGAGAAAGAGATCCTCTGAGGTGGAATTAACTAAGTTGGTTAAAAGGGAAAACATTTGGCTGTGAGCCTTGAGGAGTAAGAAAGGAGTTGAACTGCCCCGTTAAAGCTGTAACCAGGCAGCAGAGCATAGGGGTCAGGGGCGCAGATGGGCCTCCTCATGTAAGGGTGGTGTTGAGGGCCAGAGGGCTGTTCCTAGGAGTTGTCTATTCAGGAGAGAGACAGTGAAAGAGACACAGAGAGAGAGAGGCAGAGAGAAACAGATGTGAGAGAGAAACATCGATCGGCTACCCCCCATACCAGCCCTGACGGGGGATAGAACCTGCAATCCAGGTGTGTGCCCTGACTGGGAATCAAACTCGCAACCCCTGGTGTATGGGACAGTGCTCCAACCAACCAAGCCACCCAGTCAGGGCTGTAGACGTTTTTTAATATGTAGTAGAGCTCAACATGCTTTAGAGTTCTCTATCTTTTTTTAAAAAGATTTTATTTATTTGTTTTTAGAGAGAGAGGAAGGGAGGGAGAAAGGGGGAGAGAAACATCAATGTGAGAAACATCTATCGGTTGCCTCTTGAATGCAACCCAGGCGTGCACCCCGGCCAGGAATCGAACTGGCAACCATTTGTTTTATGGGATGAAACCCAACCAACTGAGTCACACCAGCCAGGGTGTTTTTGAGTTCTGTGAATGAGATTGTACTGTTTTCTTTTTAGGATGATGATGATGATGGTGATAAGGATGATGATTTTTTGAGTTCTGTGAATGAGATTGTACTATTTTCTTTTTAGGATGATGATGATGATGATGGTGATGATGATGAGTTTTTGAGTTCTGTAAATGAGATCGTACTATTTTTAGGATGATGATGATGATGATAATAATGATGATGATGAATAGTAGTATCAGGGGGCCAAGGATAATTCATAAATATACTTTATTGCCTTTGTTTGAGTTTTATATATATTTTAAGCACAGAAGTAATTTTGGCTTTTCTCATTGGGATCCCACAGTACCCAGTGCAGGGCCTTGTGTACGTAAGGGTGTTGAGCAAAGGAAATTTTATTTATGTAAAATTACATCTCCAGCAGAGGGCAGTATGCTCCCGTGCATGAAAGGAATTTCTTGAAAATTTCTTGATGCTTGAAAAGGTGCACAGGACTACCTTTCTTACACTAGGAATTATAAATTAATTATGATGTATGTAATATTATGTCACTCACATGGGAAATGTATCACTAGACACATGCATGACAATCAAAAAATCATTATTAACTACTTTTTTTAGCTAGATGACAAATGCTTGATAAGATAGTCTCTCATCAATTTTTCTTAGTATTTATGCCATAAATGTATACATATATAGCTGACTTAAATCCTTTTTTTATCATGGGCTATTGATTAACAATGTACATTTTTATGAGATTTCAAACTTCTTCATTTCTGATTATAAAACAGTCCTTGCATTGTAACAATTTAGAAAGCCACCGAGAAATATAACTTTATTTGTGGATATAGTTTTCCAACCTTTTCCCCTCTGCCTTTGTGATATACACATTAGTTTTATTTTCTTCACTAACAGTGAATTGTAAATAGTTTCCCATGTCTGAAAACATGAACGTACACGCTAGTTTAGTAGGCATTGTGGAGAAATTGCACATTTGTGGTGTATTTAACCAGTTTCCTGTGGTGGGACATTAGGTGTTATTTTTTTCCCCAGGTTTTCACTCTTACGCACGACCCTGGATGGCCTTACACACGCATGTCTGTGCATGTTGCTGATTATTTTGTGAGACTTAATTCCTAAGAGTGGGATTGCGTCCTTTAAAATAATTTTGGTGCATGCTGCCACATTTTTCTCCTGAAATGTATCCAAGTCTACGTATAATGTGTATTATACATAGTGTATCATGAGTATATAAGAATTAAACATTTTTAAATTTCAGTTCAGACTTTCCAGTTTAAATATCCAGTTTAAATTTGTCACTTTTTTTTGGTTTCTTACTATAGGGATATTTTAATAATCTGGTGGAAACGTGTTTGATAATCACTAGTCCAGGGGCGCCCAACCTGCAGCCCGTGGGCCACATGTGGTTCGGGATGGCTGTGAATCGTAAATGTACTTTAAAAATTATGAGATTTTTTTGTGATTACATGTCACAATGCGTTTACTGTGTGACCCAACACAGCTCTTCTTCCAGTGTGGCCCAGGGGCGCCCAGGGGTTGGACATCCCTGACCTGTCTGGGAGGTACATAGGGTGCTGGGTTGCTTAGGATCAGACAGATCTAGGTTGAATTCCAGCTTCTTAACTTATAAGCTATGGGACCTTGGGCAAGTTTCCCAGTCTCTTTGAGTCGTAGATAATCCCCCTCTCCAGTGAGGACTTCATCTGAGAGGACAGTGGCGAAGGGCAAGTGAGATTGTGTAGTTTTTGAAAACCGAGGCTGCCTGGAAAGAGGGTGCTCTTTCTCTGTCCTTAGTTCTCCTTACACAGTTGATGTGGGAAGCCCAGGAAAGTAAACTGGGATACAGAGAAGTCAGATCATTTCTCTTTTTCTGTTGTGTGGCCTTAACAGGGACTTTGACAGTCATTAGGACTTGATGGTTGTTGATTGTAACCGACAATTGGCTAAAAGTGACAGAAACGGCAGGGTTTCCAGAGTCCATGCTGAGTCTGAATATGATGGATAAAGCTTTTAAGACCTAGATCAGCCTTATTTTCGGACTTGAATCACTACAAAGGTTCTTCTGCCCATGAATCTTCCCCACTTCACATTTTGCATTCACACGTTATTTAGCGGCTGTGCTGTGATGGCACCAACAGTCTGAAAGTTTTTGCAGAAAAGAGGATTGAGTTTCAGGGAGATGCTCGGCATTGTTTCCTGGAGGCCAACATATTGAAACTTTTGGTCTTTAAAGAAAAGAAAATTGCCCTGGCCAGGTACCTCAGTTGTTTAGAGTGTCTTCCCAACAATGCCAAGGCTATGGGTTCGATCCCCAGTGAGGGCACCTGCAAGAATCAACCAATGAATGTATAAATAAGTTGAACAGCAAAATTGATCTCTCTCTCTCCCTCTTTCTCCTCTATCTCTGAAATCAATAAGTAAATTTTTTAAAAAAGAAAAAAATCACACAGTTAAAGGGGGTCATCACAGTTTTTTTATTATCTGCTAGGACTGCTTTGGGTAACAATAAGCTGACTTCTGTCTACTTTAAAGAAAAAATAGAGATTTTTTAATATTGGATGTTTTAAGAAGTTATCCCCTTTCCCTCCTTGACATAATATATTTCAACATATCACCATAATCCTGCATATCATTCTTTTCTTCTCGTTAGTATTTTTCTTTCTGTCTTTTAAAAGTCACACTTTTGGTCACACTCAGTGGATATCCAAGGAGAAGACCTCATGCCACTTTTGAAAGAACATGTCTCCTTATTTTCGTTCCTATTGCTAGTGACCAGACTAAGGTGACCTTGTGCTGAAATGTATTTTCTCTGCTGTTTTTTCATAAGGTTATTATATAGCATTCACTTTTGATTTAAATTAGGTGAACTGATTTCAGATATCTAAAGTACAAAGAGCACCATGTAAAGCTAGTTTTCAGATGTCTAAATTATGTCTGTAAAGCAAGATGGTTGGGCATTTTGCTGTGGTTTCCATAGCAATATGTCATTTATTTGTAACTGACTTCTGAAGGCTAAGTAGTCATAAAGTTAGTTTGGTCTTTGGAGCTGGAGCGCTTTGGATGATAACCTGGCTGGGTTAGCACCCTGTATTTCAGTGTATTTCAGACTCAGGAAGAATTTATTCCTTTTAGAGGAAAGCTTTGTCACTGATCATTTTTTCTGCACATATGGTGTCGTTTACCATGTGCTTGGCATGTCTTTGCTTCATAGCTTAGAAATATTGGAAGGCCTAAGCAGTCTTCTTAGATCCATATTAGGCCACTTGAGAATTTTATGCAATTATGAAATTATTTCTTAGATTTAGCATCATGGCAGCTTAAAGTGGCAATCCATATGTTAAACGAGGATGCAGTTTCATTACAATATTATTAAAGACCAAAATAGGCAATCAAGTATACATCTTTTTCACTTGGAGATTACTGAACTAAAAATTAATTATTAAAATAATCTAGGTAGTCGCTGATTTAGATGTTTTAGGTATTAATGTGTCTCAAGAAGGGGGGCTGATCCAGAAAGCTACTGCCATTTCAGCTCCAGGATTCTGCTCCTGTCTCAGCGAGCCTGTCTCCTGCTGTATCATTCTGCGTGCTTCCTTTGGTATCTGTCCCGCACGGATCCCTTGTAGTGTTTGGGCTTTCCTCTGAGAAGTGATGTGCATCGGTCACAGAGTTTTACATCTAAAGACTTCAGAGAAAGGTGCCTCGGTTCCACAGCAAATTAGTTGCTTAGTACGGTTTCTCTTGTATTTGGATTTCATGGAAACCCATGTAACACAATTTTGAGAGATTAACATGTACAAAGTAACTTCTGTTTAGCTTTTCACAGGGAGCTAGTCCTCCCTGGTTTCCGTGACTGCCACTTGAGGGCCAAGGGGGACATGTAGGTGGTTCCATGTGCACGCCATCACCACAGAGCAGGTGCAGCGCCGTGTGCGTGATCCAAGGATAAACTGTTTTTTTCCATTGGTTTAAAAATTAAGACGGATACATATATTCTATGTATATTTTATACCTATAAAACTTTCAAAAGGAGTGTCCTGTCTGTCAAAAGTAGGCCCTCAGTGAATGGCTCATTTCCTGGTGCAGCAAAATGCATGTAAATCTAGTTTTTTTGGTTCATAAAACATCTCGAAAAATTAGCAAGACATTTATTGTACAACTAAGCTTCCTAAAAGCCATCATAGTTTAGAAAGGAATTTGATGTGCACATTCCCATGAGACTCAAAGGTCAGATAACCAGGCGGAAATAAAGACCTATTGGAGGCACATGCTTTTACTGCACAGAGCAGGGAAGGCAGGGGTGTGACGGACGAGGAGAATTGGGAAGTAGCACATAGGAGATGCAGGAAGGAACAAATAACAATGCACTATGAGTCTGAACTTGGATATGAGCTCCACTGGTACCCAATTACTAATTCTCTCATCCTCACTTAGGAATATTTACAGTGTTGAGAACTTTCTTAGAAGCCCCCTCCAGTTTCTGGGTTGCCACCAGAACGCTTGATGTGTGTTTTCTTTTACAAAATCACCTCGAATCTGACCAAGACACTAGGTCGAGGAATCCGAATTGCTATTTCTTCATGATTTAAATTTATAAGAAAACTTTTCTTCACTGACAAAGGATATCACTGATCAATATTATTAATGTCCAGAGGTGTATATGTTGATTTTCATTCTAGCCAAGACTATTAACTAGAAACAAGGGAAGGAAAGTAAGACTGGGTTTTTGTTTAATGTTTGAACAAAGGCAATAGATTCCTGACACTGAACAACTCTAAGAGCAGCCAATCATAAACACCTGTGGGCTAAGCGGGCACTTTTCAGAGACACAGGAAGGAAGAAAATAATAAGGGGTTCTTTACCTTCAGTCTGGTTGGAGACGGCAGTCCCACCACAATCCTGCACCTTGTACTGAAAAGGGCATGGAGAACTGCCGTCACTCTGACTCTGGAGGTATTAAAGGAAAGCCATTCTTTCCAGCACAGACAGGACTTTTTCTGTTCGAGTTTCAAAGTTTGAACTCCAGATAACTTGGAGAGTTGCATACCATTTGCAGCAACATATGTCAAATCTTAACTTGTTCTAATGTACAAACAGAAAGAAAAAGAATGGGAGAAAAGGAACAGGAGGAGGAAGACAGGGAGGCAGAGGGTTACTTAACCAAACTTGGCCCTAAAGGACGCCATCTCCCCTGTAGCACCTCGAGGCACCGCGTGGTGTGGCTCCGCAGGGACTGCAGAGAGATGGCGTCTGCAGTCTCCCCTCGGCCCAGTGTGTAGCCCGGCGCACCGACTCCTCGAAGGAAGAGCGCCCCCAGGTGCTGCTGTCTTGCAGCAGTGGCTCAGTCATTAATTACATACACAACTTTTAGAAAGACTTATGCACTGACTGGATACATTTAAAATAGGTATATAGTTTGAAACCTGATCTGCTTTGAACAGAAATGACATATCTTTATCGTGCTGTTGGTTTTTAAGTTAAGCTTCCTAGTGCATAAAACTTTGCAATGAATGGAAAATAAAAATAAGTAAAAATTAGGACATCACTTTTTAGGATTGCTCTCCTTTAATCCAGGAAAGGCTGAGTGTTTTAATGAATGTGTGTAATTTTTAAATAATGGAGTTTATGTTCAGTGTCCATTTAAATAAATGCATTATTTCAAATTAGAGATAAAAATATGCAAAAATTAAGGCACAAAAAAGAGATATGTATCCTGAGAACGTCCTTATTTGTTCACCAAATGAAAAAAATTTTGAACAAGTTATACACTTAAAAAATGTTTTTAAGTTTAAACAGTGGATTTAATCCCAGAACTTGGTCTATCAGTGATCTGTGCTGTATAACAAATTAGAGCACAGTGTCTGCTGGTCAGGGATTTGGGAGTTGATTGGCCGGTGGTTCTGGCTCAGGGTCATTCCTGAGTCAAGATGGCAGCCAAGGCCGCAGTCATCTGAAGGCTGGATCGAAGCTGGAGGGTCCACTTCCGTCATGGCTCACCCACGTGGCAATTGGCCTCAGCGTGGGTCTTTCCGTAGACTGCTTGAGAGTCTTCATGGCGTGGCTGCTGGCCTCCCCCAGAGGAGCGCTCTGGGAGGCAGGAAGCAGGAAGCTGCAGTGCCTTTATGACCAAGGCTCCAACTTTTTTTTCTGTGGAGGTAAGCCTTTAAGGTTGGCATACACTCAGGGAAAGGAAAATTAGTCCTCACCTTTGGAAGGGAATGTCAAAGAACTGGTGAACATTTTTTAAACCACCTCAGTTGGCCTGAAAGGGACACAGCATATATTTAGCTCCTTGCAAAAAAACCTTCACAACTTTAAAGAAGTCTACATCCGATCCTAAAGTATCCATGTCACATTTACAGAATGCAGACTGAAACGCAATTGTAGAATTGTAGGATTTGGAGGTGGAAGAGACCTGCTTGTGTCCTCTTGTTACAGAAATGAGAAAACTGAGGTCGAAGAGGCGGCATGACAGTAGTGGTTCTATGGTCTGTTGTTGACATTTTACGTTAGGACAGACACCTCGGAGAGGTGCCCTTCGCATTGCGTACGCAGGGTGATGTTCTTGACGGTCTGCACTGGAACTCGGGATTCCGCTTAACCTTTCCCTCTTGTGTGTGGACGGAGAGCTGAGAACCAGAGCATCAAAGCCTAATGAGACATTATCTCTGGTTCTGTTTCCTCTGCATAGGTAAAGTAAAAATTTTAATGCAAACATCACTTTTCCCCGAACTTCTAAGGAGCAGATGACTTCTCTGCCAAGAGAGGGTTAGTGCGATTTGCTCTGTTTCTTGATCTGGCAGAATTCCAGGCCAATGTGTGAAGGAGTTAGCCTCCACACCATGTGGAATCTACAAAGACCTGCATTGCTGGCTGCCACCTTGAAACACTTAAGATAAGTGGGTTTCTTAAACCTGTTAAGTGTGTTCTTAGTCTTTAAAAGATCTCTTTTAAAACCTGCATAAAGCACAGTGTGGTGTCTCTGGAAGAGAGGTAAAACATCCCTCAGGAAAAATTCTTTTATCCTGAATGCAAGTGATTTGACAATTTTCAGGAAAATCATTCTTTTGACAAAGCTATTTGTTTTCAGCACTGCACATTTGCGGGTTTGCCCTTTGGCTGTGTCCGTGTGTGTGTTTCTCCGTTTGCCTTTGTGTGTGTGCCTTTGTTTTATGACCAGTGCATCCACTATACCTCCCTGCTTCCTTTTTTCATGGTGAAACTCACAGGATATTTATAAATTTTAGAAGATAGTACACATGCCAAAAGTGCTTGAGAATGTTTGTTTTCCTCTTCCTAATCAGAATTTCTGTTTCAGGTTCTTCTGCAGCCTGGGCTATGGCTGCCAATGCCAGATGGCACCATTTCTGAGGAAAGAGCTAGCTTTTGCTTAGAAGTAATACCCACAAACAATGCCAAATTAGCATAAGCAAATGTCAGTGAGTTAACACAAAGCCAACACTCTCTCTATCTTTTCTCTCCGTCCTAGGCCATGGGTGTTGAGAGTGACCAGGAAATCGTACAGATGATTGGAACAGAGGAGCACGTGATGGCTGCTTTTGGGCCCAGTTTGGAAGAGTGCCAGAAAGCTCAGATTTTCACACAGATGCAGGTGTGTCTTTTCATGTTGTCCTTCGCTATGAAAGGGAATTGGAGGTTTAGTGCTGCTCATTGATAAGGCATGGGATGCAATGACTTTCAGGGGTGTGGGTTTGGGGCGGGTGTGGGGGAGAGGGAAGAAGTGATGGAGAAGCTTCTGTGACTCATTTTGTAGGGACTGGAGGAAGCAGTGTGCCTAGACAAATCATCATCCTGTGGTGTCCAACTCAGAAGGGGGATATGTGGCCAAGAGGCTTTTGTTCTGATTTGATAGGAAGTTTTCTCTTTTCTCCATATTTGTCTGAGTTATATATATTTTAAGCTACAGCAACTCTAGTGTAGAAGGCTTTATTTTCTGCATTTCCCTTTAATATCCATTTTTACTCCCTACTTCTAGTGCCTTTTCATGTCTAGTGGTATGTGATCCCTGTCCCTTTCCCTGAATTCCCAGCGTTACCAGCAAGAGAGGCCCAGGATCAGAGACCCCTTTACCACTCCAGAGCCTTCACTGACCTGCCGAGGCACTCCTGGTTGGAACTTGGGGATTTTACATGAGACACGAAGATGAAAATAGGGATGTGCATGAAAAACAGCCATACTTAGGATTTTTAGTCTGCATTTGTACAGTGCTTTGCTAAGTGGAAATCAATGATGACATGCCTAAGAGCCATCCTGGGAAGGGGGATTCCTACTGTTGAAGCACAATAGAGTGTTTATCAATCCCCACGTGTGTTGTCTATTCTGTGGGTTACTTACAACAAGGTATAAATTCCAGGCTGCTTTTTTCCTTGTCACCTAGGATGCTTGTAGAGATAGCATTTTCCCACTTGTATTTGTTAGTGTGTATTCTGTAAAAAATCAAATCCACCTTGATATTTTCAAAGACTGACTAAACGTTTAGGAAGGTTATTGTCATGTGTAAGTATACATAATTCGAAAATCAATAGGGATTATTCTCATCACTAACTTCCTCTTTTTCTGCAGTTAATTAATAGTCGACTGTAGTTATTCAATAGGCAGCATCAGGAAAAGTTGGTGGAGTTTGGGAGATTCTATTTTTGATCTTTATTGAACATGAAATATTTAGTGAGCATGAATCTTATTACAAACTGAAGTTGTATTTTCCAGGTGTTCCTAGAATACGAAGAGAAAAGTGTTAAGAAATATCCAGGAATTGGCTCAGTTTGAGGGATATGCTCAATTTGCCTTAATGATATCGCAGTGGATGCAGTGAGATCCATTATTCGTTTTATTACACACATCATCCTTGTTGGTCACATGATTCTGCGTCATAAAGCAGTGGGTTGGAAAACCATGCGCTTATTTCTCTTAAGTAGGTGCTGACAGAAAATTCTAGCTAACTGAATCAGAGAAGTTCGGTGAGAAGATCAGTGTAATGCAGTCACCAGGAAAGACAAAGGTTCCTGACAGAGGGAAACAAACAGGAAGTGCAGGTTTGAGACGGTCTGTGCTCTGTACGCTGAATTAGAGCGTAGATTAGTTACTTGCTACTAATAAAAGGTGGCAAGACACAAGTAATCCAAAATGGTTAAGTTGAACATAAATTATGAGTTAGGGCAACGTGCATATCTTATGTTATTCTAGATGAAAATGTAGCGAGTATACTTTATCTTGTATAATAGAATTTTTAACAATATGGAATTCTAGAGGACTGCTTGAAACCAGTGTTTTGTTTTTAAGGCCTCCATTTCATCTCCCTTTTTGGTGCTCACAAAGCCTTCCTATTCTCTATTTGTTAGGTGCATTTTACATCATCCTTGCCATGGGATCTGGTGTGCAGAGAAGAAATTATTCCCTTTTGGGGAGGATAGGATGCAGTAGGGTGTCATCTTGGCCTATTTATGAACAGATTGGGCTCTCATCCTCACACTGTAAAACCCTAGCAACATTATTGGATATTCTAGTGAAAAGGTGACTTCCTGCTTACATTAGAAGGAATACCAGGTGCTCCTGTGTTCTTTTGTTTCTTCCTCAGAGAAGTGAATAATCTTTAGCTTTTTCCCCTAGGAACTGGAAGACCAAAATTTAATGAAGACAGCTCAGTTTAGGGAAACCCAAACTGTCTAACTATTCATGGGTCCCACTAACTGCTGACCTGTTTTAATCAGTTACTGTACTTAGCGACTACTTACTGCCAGGTTACTGCAGCAAGCATTTTCAGGGTCCTTAGTTTATCATATTCTCCAATGGCCTTTTAATAGGGATGATCCCAGGTTTGATGTTTAGACACCACACTTGTCATTATGAACCAAAGAAAAAGATGACATAACATTTAATAGGAGAGATACAGACAGTTAAAACGTAGCATTACCTGAATGCTAATGGAAGTATTCAGTTTTTTATACGTAAGGAATTAAAAGAGCAGAGAAAAAGAGTGGAGTTAGGAAAGTCTTCTTCAAAGAGGAAGTGATCCCTCATCTAGGTTTTGAAATGTGGAAAAGAAATGTCCCATTGGGGTAACTGGGGACGGGACTTTAAAGAATCAGGGATCCCAGCCCTTTCTTCTGACTTTCTGACTAACTGAAAGCCACTTTAAAAAAAAAAAGCATTCATTGTTGTTATGAAGTAGTAAGAACCACATGATCCTCTTCTTTAAAAACTTTCTATGAAAAAATGTTAACAATTCGAAGTATGCAGAATAGTGTCATGAGCCCTCATGTACCTGTCGCCCAGCTTCAGCAGTTACAAACACTCGGCCATTTGTGTTTCCTCTAGCTCTTCACTTACACTCTTCACTCATTACTTGATTAGTTTTTAATATTTCCTTCTTTTTAGGTAAAACTCATATATACCGAAGTATACAAATCCTCGTCGTATAATTTTTATAAGACATCAAATATTGTTGCCCTGGCTGGTGTGGCTCTGGATTGAGTGCTGGCCTGAGAACCAAAGGGTTGCTGGTTAGATTCCAAGTTGGGGCATGTGCCTGGGTTGTGGGCCATGTCTCCAGTAGGGGGTGCTCGAGAGGCAACCACACATTGATGTTTCTCTCCCTTTCTTTCTCCCTCCCATTCCCCCTTTTCTAAAAATGAAGAAATAAATTTTTTTAAAATGCTATATTAAAAAAAGTAAAAATTGCCATCACCTCAGAAAGTTCTGTCATGCCCCTTCCTAGGCATTTTTTGCCTTCATCCTCTGATTTCTTCCACTGTTTTGATTTTTTCACCATAAGTTAGTTTTGCCTATTCTGGAACTTTATGTATATGGTTTGGTTTCCAGGCCAGCGCTCAATCCACCAAGCCACACAAGCCAGGGCGGAACTTTATGCATATGGAATTATGCAATATATACTTTCAGTGTCAAGCTTCTTTTGGTTGAGCATGCTCTCTGAGGTTCATCCAGGTTGTTCCTTTCTATGTCATTTATCCATGTAGTTTGTTTCTTTTTATTGCTGAGTAGTATTCCATTGTGTGAATATACCGCAGTTTGTCTTTTCCTGTCGATGGACATTGGGTTTGTTTCACTCTTTGGCTATTATGAATAACGCTACTATAAGCGTTCCTGTACAAGTCTTTGCCTGGACAGGGTAGTATTTCTCTTAGATTAATACCTAGGAACAGAACTGCTGGATCAAAGAGGTTGTGTATATAACTTTTATAAAATTGGAACTGCCAAATCTGTTCCCAAAGTGATTGTACCATTTTGCAGTCCCACTGGCAGTGCATGAGGGTTCTGATTTCTTCACATCTTCACCATTATTTAGTAGTATTGGCCTTTTTAACTTTAGGCATTTTAGTGGATGTTTAGTGGTATCTCATTGTGGTTTGAGTATGTATTTCCCAGATGACTAATGAGGTTGAACACTTTTTCCATGTGCTTATTTATTTCCTGTGTGAAGTGTCCAAATCTTTTGCTCGTTTTCCTTATCGAGTTGTCCTTTTATTATTGAATTTGAGTTCTTTAAATATCCTGGATATAAATCCCTCGTCAGATTTATGTGTTACAAGTATTTTCTCCCAGTCAATTGCTTCCCTATTCCTTATGTGTCTTTTGATGAGTAGTCTTTAATTTTGGTAAAATCTAATTATCAAGAGGTTTTTTTGTTTATTCGCTTGTCTTTTATGGTTATTGATTTCTATGTCCTGTTTAAAGAAATCGTTGCCTACTTCCAGGGCAAGAACATACTTGCATATGTTTTTTTAGAAGCTTTATACTTTTCTTTTTTTGTATTTAAGTCTAAAATTCATCTTAAACTAATTTTTCCATTTGGTGTGAGGTAGGGGTCAGGTTTTTTTACCTTGGGGTTTTTGGTTATTTTAGCACCATTTGTTGGAAAGACTTTCCCTTGCCCATTGAATTGCTTTGGCACTTCTATCAAAAATGAATTGACCGCAAAAGCCTGGGTTTATTTCTGGACTTGTTACTCTCTCTTTGTGTGTCCTTACCCTAGTGTCTCACTGTCTTTCACTGCTGCTTTAGAGTTGAAATCAGGTTGTGTAAATCCTCCAGCTTTTCTTATTCAGCATTGTTTCAGCTATTCCAGGTCTTCTGCATTTTCATATAAATTTTGGAATCAATTAATTTTTGTTTTTATAAAAGCCTGCCAGGAGTATAATTAGCAATTATGATGCACCTATTGGTCATTTTGGAGAGAATTTTAACAGTGAACCATCTTAACACTATTAAATGTTCCAGTCAATGAAAATGGCATAGCCATTGTTTATTTTAGTTTTGTTTTTTCTCAGCAGTGTTTTGGTTAGCGGTCTTACATGGTATGATAACTTTTTGAGGTGAAAAAAGCACTATCCAAAAATATTAACTGTAGGCTGTGGTTTTCTCTAGGTGGAAGATTTATGGCTATTATATATATATATTTTTTCACTTGCCTGCATTTTCTAAATTTTCTACAACGATTATCTATCAACTTTATAGTAAGGAAACAAATTATAAAATAAAAAGGAACCAGTGTATTAGATAATGTATAATGCTGCTTTGTCATCGATTCGTGACAAATTCTGGCTTTTAACTAAGCCCAGTGCAGCTTTCTCTATAACCGGGGTCCCTGTTTTTTTTGCTTATACTGTTATGTAAGGGTAGGTGCTAACTAAGCTGTCTCTGGTGATATCATTAAACATTATTATACTGCATTCTGTTTTTTATAGGCACTGAAATATATAGGGAACAAAGTAAGAAGGCAAAGGATGTGGGGAGGTGGACCAAAGAAAACCAAGATAGAAGAAGCAAGAGAGCTCCTGGCTTCTACCATCCTGACCCACGTACCAGTGAGTACCTTCGCGATTGTGAATGATGCTCGTGGGGCCTGTGCATGTCTGTTAAAAAACCTGGAGTGCCAGTTTATACTTAAAAGTCTAGGTCCTTAAGAAAAGAGAGACTCCTAAAGAGGGCTAGATTGCTGCACTGGCAGTAATCTTCCATTGTCAACAGTTTATTTGGACTGGGAAAATGTTTGCTGTATTGGAACCATCACCATCGTGTTTGTTCTCTCCAAGTTCTTTTAATGCATAGTAGTTGTTTTTTACCTTCATGTGTCTATTAATGCTGTACTACATTTCATGGTTTCAAAGTACAGAGATGGTATCTTAGATGTTTGGGTTTTTATTGAGGCATAATTGGCATACAGCATTATGTTAGTTCCAGGTATACAACATAATGATTTGAGTTTTGTATGTATTGTAAAATGATAACCACAGTAAGTCTAGTTAACATCTGTCACCATATGTAGTTGCAGATTTTTTTTCTTTTGATGAGAACTTTCCAGATGTATTCTCTTAGCAACTTTCAAATATGCAAGACAGTATTATACACTGTAGTTGCCATGCTGTGCATTGTATCCTGTTGACCTGTCTATTTTATAACTGGAAGTTTCTACCTTTTGACCCCGTTGCCCTAGATGTTTTAAAATAACTTAAAACAAGTTTACAGTGGCTTGCCCATATAGATATTTTTTATTGCGATGAAATATACATAACATAAAGTTTACCATTTTAAGTACACAGTTCTGTGGCATTAAATACGTTCTCATTGCTGTGTTTCCACAGTAGATGCTTTTCGACATACCGGATGAGTCTGTCTCTTAGACCTTGAGTTTTGGAGTTCACGCTGTTTGGTCTCCTTCGCTTGCAGTGGGAATGCTCAGGTTCAGGCCAACTAGTTGAGTAGCCTTGTCACTCATCTGGTTAATGGTCATCAAGAGAACTAGAAGCTACTTTCTGACCCTCGAACCAGTGCTTAATATTTACTTTTTATTAACATCATTAAATAGATCGGTCATGTTGGCATGGCAGCAAGAGTGATCCTTTCCCCACTCTTTCTTTGTTTTAAAATCCTCTTCCAAGGATATGTTTATTGATTTTAGAGAGAGAGGAAGGGAGTGAAAGAGAGAGAAATTTTGATGTAAGAAGGAAACATGGATCAGTTGCCCCCTGTACCCACCCTGACTGGGGATCGAACTCTCAATCTTTTGGTGTATGGGTCGAAGCTCCAAGCAACTTAGCCACCCGGCCAGGGCTCCTCCACTCTTATTTACTATGTATGCTCTACTTTTTAAGTTATAGAATTATTTGTTAAACCGTCTTGTTAACCAGGTAGTCTGGTTTATGATGAGCTACCGTGTGTACTCTTCATAAATGATCTAATTCAGGGGTTACAAACTCTGCCTTCAGGGGCTGATTACAAATAATGGAGACTCAAGGGATCTGTGGGAGTGGACACTAACCACCTAAATGCATTCAGATCTGATCTGCTTATTTTGCCGCACCTTGTTAGCCAAATAACACAGGTCTCTGATTCTGCCCTTCGGCTGTCATTTATTTTTATGTGTCCTTGATCTAATTTAAATAGTTGGAAGTCTTAATGTTAAAACTTGATCTGAACTGAATTTTAAACTTGGATGATTGGAAAAACAGTTTAAAACTCGAAATACCAAAAATGAGAAATGGAAACAACAAAGGCTTTGGAACCAGACATTCAAGGGTTCAAATCCTGGTTTCTTACTTCCAGGCTGATTTACTGTGGGCAAATCTTAACTTTTCTAAGCTTCAGTTTTCTCATCGGTACAATGAAACCAACACCACTTGCTCACATGGTTGTCGTGATGATGCAACGATGTGATGTATGCAAACCATGGTTTCCCAGCCGTAGAGTTGCTATCGGGGCCTCATTGACCTGTGTGCAATGTCCGAGGAGGACTGTTGGTTAATTAAAGAGCCTTCACTCATAGAATGCTGGCTGTCCTGACATTTATTGATTTCAATTGATGAAGCTAAACATTGCTACTTTAATGTGACTGCACTGGGCTTAAAGTTTTGTGATACATAGTTCATTGAGGTATAGTCAGAACAGATAAACCAGAAAAAGATCTTCATTTTGCAGAATGGTTTAGTACAGCAAGTACCAGGGTTACATTAGAGGTGATTGTCGGTAACACAGGGATATCTTTATTTGAATAATGCTGTCCTTATGAGAAGAAATACAATTAGCACATCAAATCCATTTTTGTAGTATTTGGGATCTTAAGGTATTATATGGGGTGAAACATACTTAAAACTAAGTTTAAAAGTAGAATAAAAATACTAAACAAATACTTTAAGTATTAAGATAGGACAGTAATCGTGATGGTAGAGTGACTTAGATTGGTAAGCAGTGGTTTAAATGTTTCTGCATAGAGGGAGAAAGATGGGCAGGATACTCACCATCCTCCAGCACTTGTACTTGAGGGGGGCCTGCAGGGGCTTTAGCTCGGAATCCTGACCTCTCAGTTCCCCAGAGGCACTGCTTCTTAAAGTACATTTTTCAGACTCGTAGTATCAGCATTACCTGGGAACTTGTCAGAAGCTCTTGAACTCTGTCTCAGACCTGCTGAATGAGGTACCCTGGGAATGGGGCCCAGCAATCTGTTTTAAGAAGCCCTCCCATGGGGGATCCACGCCGAAGCTTGGAGACTGCTGCTCTAAGGGTTTCTCCAAGATGCCCAAGACCTCTCTGTTCTCCAGCATACTACTGAAAGGACTCCACAGCTTTGTGCTGACAGCGGTTCTGGGTCAGTGTTCCAAGCTCGTTTGGTGGGTCTTCTTTCTCTCCGTTAGATTATCTGTACGGGCTAACATCCCACAGAGGGGTATCTGAACTGTTATTAGCACTCTACCAAAAAGTGATGTCAACCACTAGATTAGAGGGTTTCTGTTCTCTCTGTCAGTAGGAAAAATGGGCTAAGTATTAACTAATTTTTTCAGTTTAGACCTAGGGTTTACTTCTCAGCATGTAGTAGTTCAAAGAGGAGGGAAGTTGAGATGACTTCTGGTTCAAGTGCTTTAT
Source organism: Glossophaga mutica (assembly GCA_039655065.1). Taxonomy (NCBI): domain Eukaryota; kingdom Metazoa; phylum Chordata; class Mammalia; order Chiroptera; family Phyllostomidae; genus Glossophaga; species Glossophaga mutica. The sequence continues at coordinate 12,389,854 of CM077304.1, read as the reverse complement.
AAAGTGCTGTGAGGCATCTGCCAGTATTTATACAAAATGAAAATATGAAATGGACTTACGAAGGGGAAGGGACTAGTTAGTCAAAGAACATGTATGAATGACCCATGGGCATGGACGACAGTGTGGGGATTGCCTGTGGGAGTGGGGAGTGGGGTGGGCAGAGGAGGGAAAAGGAGGGAAAACGGGACAACGGTAATAAAATAACAATAACAAAATCTTTTTTTTTTTCATTTTTTATTTTATTTTTTAAATCAGTATTTTTTTAATTGTTGATATTGTACAGTTTTCTGTCTTTTACCCCGCCCCAGCCCACCACCCCAGCCCTCTCCACCTTCCTCCCATTTCCACCCCCCATAGTTTTTGTCCATGAGTCCTTTATACTTGTTGCTCTAAACCGTTCCCCTTTTCCCCTGAAATTCCCTCCCCTCCCACTCTGGACACTGTCAGACTGTTCTCAAATTCAGTGTCTTTGTTTATATTATGCTTGTTTGTTTGTTTTGTTGATTAGCTTCCTGTTAAAGGTGAGATCATATGGTATTTGTCTTTCACTGCCTGGCTTATTTCGCTTAGCATGATACTCTCCAATTCCTTCCATGCTGTCGCAAAGGGTAGGAGCTCCTTCTTTCTTTCTTAAAAATAAAAATAAATTTAAAAAATAAAAGAAATTTTAAAAAGTTGAAAATTTTGTTAATGAAAGTTTGCTTCATTCTTTTCATTAATGAGAAAGGTAAATACAACTAAGACGAGTTACATTGTCAAATTAACTTGCCAGGTTAACATTAAAAAAAGTAAGTTAGAGCTGATGGGAGAACCAAACACCTTTGTAAATATTAATTGAGATTATAAGTTATTTATAGCTGCCCAGATGCTGGGCTTTTCTGCTCAGTGTTGTGGTAATTGGTGTTATGGTTATAGGGTTTTTGTTTGTTTGAGGATGGACAAGAGAGACTTCTCTTTTTAAAGAACTGGATTTATTCCAGCCTTGCTTATTAATGTCATTGTTTTGTGAGTGTGAGAAGACAACCTCGCTTCTAGGGCTACTTTTCATTTTTAACCACATTCCAAAATTAACACATTTCTTTTAAGACATTCCAAAGTTCTCTATAATAAGAAGAGAATAAACTGACCTAGAGAAGAAATGAAACTTTCTTTGGAAGAGAATGAAGTTTTGAGATATATACAGAATTTCTCACATCCTGTATTATTTAATGTAATTCTTTAATTAGCATCCATAAAATATATGAAGGAGACTGGTTGCTGATGTTCTTTTAAATCAAGATTCCCTGAATTAATCCATCATAGTGATAAACTCAACAGGATCTCATTGAGCCCTTACTCAAGAATTAAGGAAAGTAAATACAATAAACATTTTATAATATGAATCTTCTATAGAAAAGTATGTAAGATATTCCTTAGCATTGGCAGAAGATAAAGCCATGCTGTTAGACCATGCTCATCATTTTGGATGTAGAAAAAGGATCTCCCTATTTTCCTGAGGTTTTTGTCTTCCTGGACAAACCAGTGCAATTATTTAACCATTTCTAATTTAACTTACTGATTGAGCCAGATTCATTCCTCTGGATGTCAGGGTTTGTACTGGAGAAGATTGACTGGAACGTTTGTGGTGGATTCACTCATCAATTGCTTCATTCACCCAATAGATATTTGAGTGCCAGACCATGTTTGGTACTATTCCTGTGATGTATTGTTGCATAACAAACATTTCCAAAACTTGATGGCTCAAGATAACTGTTTGTTGCTCTCTCTCATGATTCTGTGGGGGTTTGACTGGGTTCAATAGTGGGAGAAGGGAGGTTTCGCATCCTGGGTCTCATAAAGTTGCAGGCAGACAGCAGCTGAGTCCTTCGAAGGCTCCACCAGGCCGGACATCTACAGCGTTTTCTCCACTGGTGTCTCTGGCTCCTCAGTGCTTTTACAAGGACCCCTGTCTCCCCAGCGGAGTGTCCTGGACTTCTCACATGGTGCTTCAGCAGTCTAAGAGGGAGTGGGAACCACCAGTTTACAGGCCCACACGAAGGGGATGATGGAGTCAGCCTCTTAGTGAAGGACTAACGTTCTGAAACATACGGAGAGGCAAGGAGTCGATAGCGGTCACCTTTGAAGACAGGCTGACCACGGGAGCTGAGCACGACATGAAAGGGCATCATCTCAGCTCTCCGCAAGTTTACAGACCGGTTGAATTTTTCCAAATAGCAGGAATCATAGTTCATTATTTCCTAATTTAAATATTACAGCATTGGTACTTTTCTTGAGGTAACTTAAATTATAATATACATCGTCTCAGAAACTTCCTCTAATCTCCGAACTCCAGGTTAAAGAGTTCAATTTCCGAGCTAAGTGTGTCTACACTGCCGTGATGGTGCGAAGGGTGATCCTGGCCCAAGGAGACAACAAAGTGGACGACAGAGACTACTACGGGAACAAGCGGTTGGAGTTGGCGGGGCAGGTGATTTAATCATTTATGTCAGAGACCTTATTTTCTTTAATAAAAATTAACTTGGTAGTCATTTTAAATGGGAGGAAGAAAGAGATCGTTGAATGGAATGTACATTCATATATTTGAAGTATGAACATTTTACACATGACTTACTATCTCTCAAGAACTTCTTTAACTATGAAAACTCTATCTTGAGTCTTTAAATATGTTATTAGTATGTTATCTATATATTTTGTCGAGATGTTCACCCTCATTCTGTGTAATGTTCTGTTGGTTCATGGCTGATGCTAGCAGGTGGGTTTTGGCCACTTTCAGATTGACCACGGTTCAGGGGATGACAGGTGTCCCCACTACCATCAATCCCAATTTTTACAGTTTTCAATTGGAAAAAATTGTGCAGTTAAATGAGTTCATTAAAAAATAAAATGTTGGTTGTTTGGAGGAATAAGGAATGGAGTCAGGAGAGGGTAGAGAAGGAACTATCCTGTTGCTTAAAAAATTGAAATTAAAACAAGGGTTCCCATGTGCAAGAAAACACCGCTTTATAAACAATGTAAAGACATAAAAGGCATTGTGTTGGCTAAAATGTGTAAACACAATCGCTGCTAATTTCACACCCCCTGGGGCGAGGGAGCATAAATGCGCCTCGGCTTTAGATAACGGAGCTGCATCCACCGGCCAAGCGGGTCCACAGAGCTTTCCCTCAGCCTCGCCGCCACCTGAGGGCTGGCCGGCCGGCCGCCAGCGGAGGTGTTCACAAAACCTGCCCATTTCAGGCTTAATCTCTTCACCTGCCTTTTCTTTTTCCGTAATGTGTTCATTATTTACTGAGTATTACTCTATTCTTTGTCTGCAAATTTTTTGTTCCTAATGCAGCTTGCTTTGTATGGGTGAGATAGGGAACGGCACCAAAATCCGGCACCCTGCGACAAAAGAATGCCGTCTTGACTTCAGAGATTGCCTAATCCCAGCTGTTCTGATAATGTAATTAAGGCTGCCTAATGTCTTTAATTTTGCAACCAGTTTGTGTGAAAAGGAGAATTTGGCACTCGGAAGGCTTAAACACTAAATAGCAATCTCAAGACGCCTAATTAGAATTCTCTGACATTAAGCTAATTGGTGAAACTGTATTTCAGCAGCTTAACTTCTTTATTAATTTTTTAGGATTTTCATTGAAAATCAATTGATGAGCTGTCAGCATTTTTTCCTTAAATATAATGTGCTTCTTAGTGTTCCTGTCTTAAGCAGACTGAAAGGCCTCGTACTTGCAGTGAAAGGTATTGAATATTATCACCAGCATTCCATCCCTTTTAATCATTTCACTCTTGACCTACATAATGTGGCTTATTGTGCGACTTGGCCTTGTCGTGTCTCACGACTCTGTGAACTGGAGAACATTTCTCTCAAAGTGAAAATTTAGGCGTGGAGAAATTTATTAACGAGGCAGTGGCTCTGATGAGTTTGCTCGTACTTTTTACCTGTTCGGTACCAGGAGCATTTCTGTGTGTTTGAATCAGGGGCTACAACCAATTCAGCTGGGATCTAAAAAAAAAAAAAATCCTTGTCATAATTTGAGACACAAAAGTCTAAGTGTAAAGGACTAATTAGACTGGAACTGAGCTTTTTTGGTGTTAAGGGCATTTGCTTTTGTTCAGAATGCTTATTCAAGTTCCTTTTGCCAGTTTCCACAGGAAGTTGCTGAAATGGGCTTCTTCCTCCCTCTCACCCCTCTGCACCTGCTTCCATTCCCATAGTCTTTCTTTCCATGAGTGAAACTGCTGGGTCTGAGTGGAAGAAAGGATTAAGCTCTCAGAGGAGGAAGTTTTCTTTTTAGAACACTTCTGACATGGTAAATTCGAGTCTGGGATCCTGGGTTTCCTATCTGCAGAGTCGATTTTAGCAGAAAAGTGGAAGGCTCTGTCTTCACTTATTAAGTGAAGCTAGGGGAAAAGCATGACATCACATTCCACTTAGGAAATTCTTTCTTTAGTAACGGCTAGAGGAGAAGACTCATTTACTTTGAATAGTTTCACTATGAGTTAAAAAGCTACCGTGGGTAATAAACATTCAAGAATATATTATGGAATTTAGAAAATCTTTAGCTTACAAGATTTCTCTGATTTTCAGAATTCCTATTTAAGTAAACAATTAGTCTGTATTTTCTTTTTTTTACAAATATTAACATTCTTATTTATATTGTCTGGTGCCCATGTACAAATGTTTCTACAAATAGGATTGCCTAAATCTTTAACTTAACTGGAGAATGTCAAACTAGTTTCCCAAATGTTTGTTCATTGCATTGTATGTGAGTTGCTCATGATCTTTATCCTATGACTTAGTATCAAACTTTAAAATTTTTGTCTAGATTATCTAGCAGGTATAAAATGGCATCTCCATTTGGTCTTAATTTGCATTTTCTTCATTCCTAATGAGATTAAACCTCTTTTTCATATGCTTCTTGACTTCCTCTTTTTTCTTCTTTGAAATACTGTTTTAGTTGTGTCATTTTCCTTATGGATTTCGAGTTTGTTTGTCTGTTTCCTGTATATTTCGGTTCCTAGTTTTTTTGGTCAGTTATGTGTTGCTGATATCTTCTCCCAGTCTGGATTCCTTTTCTTTTAAAAATACCAAACTTGGTGGTGTTTTCTGATGTCTAGAAGTTTATCATTTTCATTGTGGTCAGTTTTGTCAACCCTGTTTTTAAATATTGCTTTTTTACATTTTAAACATATGTCTTTGGTATTTGTTCTTTAGCAATCTGGACCATTGGAATGAAGAAAACTATCCAATTTCAGTTGTTTTCAAATGAGTATCAAGTCCCAGCACCACCTATTATATAGTCTTTCATTTCCTCAGTGATCTGAAGAGCCACCTGTCTAATGTGACAAGTTTTAATATGCGTGTAGGTTTGTTTCTGGACTCCGTGTTGTACCCACTGGTCAGTTTGTCTATGCATTCATCAGTCCATTCATCTTTTCTCAGGAGTGTCTTGTCTCTTTTAGGGTCTTGGCTTTTCCATATAAAGTTTAGAATTAATTTTCATAAAAATCTTTAAACACGTACAAAATTTCAAATATATACAAACACAGAAGTAGCTATTAAAGTAATATTAGCCATGACTCGCGTGGCTCAGTTGGTTGGGTGTTGTCCCACAAAAGAAAAGGTTGCTGGTTCGATTCCAGGTCAGGGTACCAGCCTGGGTTCAGTCTCAGTTGGGGCGGGTGAGGGAGGCAGCTGGTAGGTGTCTCTCTCACATCGTTGCTTCTCTCCCCCTCTTTCTCCCTCTCTTCCCCTCCCTCTAAAAATAAGCAAACAGAATCTTTAAAAAGGTAAAATAACATTACATTTTGAAATTTAATAGTAAGTATTAAACATAGAATTAGATAATAAAATTGACCCCCAGATACCCATCACGCAACTTCAGTCATCATCGTTAGAAGTCAGTCTTGTTTTATCTCCACCCTCCTGACGCTCTCCCACTCCTCCCATTCCACAAATGGGGTTGTTTAAACAGAGCTGACTCATCAAATCACTTCTTTTTTAAAAAAATTCATTTATTTATTTTTAAATTTTTTAAATTACAGTTTACATATTACTTTGTATTAGTTTCGGGTGTATAGCATAATGGTTAGGCAGTCGTATACTTTACATAGTGATCCCCAAGGTATTTCTAGTACCCACCTGGCACCATACATAGTTATAACAGTATCGTTGACTATATTTCCCATGCTGTACTTTACATCCCCAGGACTATTTTGTAACCACCAATCTGTACTTCTCAATCCCTTCACCTTTTCACCAAGTGCTCCAACCCCTGCCCCACCCCCAGCCACCGTCGGTATGTTCTCTGTATCTATGAGTCTATTTCTGTTTTGTTTGTTCATTTACATTGTTCTTTAGATTCCATACATAAGTGAAATTATGTGGTATTTGACTTTCTCTGACTGACTGCTTCCCTTAGCACAATACCCTCTAGGTCCATCCATGCTGTTGCAAATGGTAAGATTTCATTCTTCTCAATGGCTGAGTGATATTCCATTGTATGTATGCACCACAGCTTTTTTTATCCACTTGTCTATTGGTGGGCACTTGGGTTGCTTCCATACCTTGGCGATTATAAATAATACTGCAGTGAACATTGGGGTGCATGTATTCTTTTGAATTAGTGTTTTGGGTTGTTTTGGACGTATACCCAGAAGTGGAATTGCTGGGTCATAAGACGGTTTCATTTTTAATTTTTTGAGATACCTCCATACTGTTTTCCATAGTGGCTGCACCAGTCTGCATCCCACCAACAGTGCATGAGGGTTTCCTTTTCTCTACATTTTTGCCAACACCTGTTTGTAGATTTATTGATGACAGCCTTTCTGACAGGTATGAGGTGATATCTCATTGTGGTTTTAATTGTATTTCTCTGATGATTAGTGACATTGAGCATCTTTTCATAAGTTTCTTGGACATCTATATGTCCTCTTTGGAGAAGTGTCATACAGTTGCTTCACCCATTTTTTAAATTGCAGTGTTTGGCTTTTGGTGTTGAGTTTTGTAAGTTCTTTATAAGTTTTAGATATTAAACCCTTATTAGAGTACCAGTGGTAAATATCTTCTTCCATGCAGTGGGTTGTGTTTTCATTTTGATGGTTTCTTTACTGTGGAAAAACTTTTTAGTTTAACATAGTCCCATTTGTTTATTTTTTCTTTTGTTTTCCTTGCCTGAGGAGATATTTCAGAAAAAAAACCACTACTACAAGAAATGGCTGAGATGTTTTTATCCCCACCTGAGGACATGCCAACTGATTTTAGAGAGAGGAGAAGAGAGGGACAGATACATTTATGTGATAGAGAAAGGTTGACTGGCTGCCTCTTGCATGCACCCTGACTAGGGACCAAATCCACAACCCAGGCATGTGCCCTGACTGGGAATTGAACCTGTGACCTTTCAGTTTATGGAATGATGCTCCAGCCAACTACCACACCAGCCATGGCTGAAACATGTGAGATTTTACTTCCTGTGTTTTCTTCTAGGATTATTATTGTATTGAGTCTGACATTTAAGTCCTTAATCCATTTTGAGTTTATTCTTGTATATGGTGTAAAAAGATAGTCTAGTTTTATTTTTACTTTTTGCACGTCTTCAATTTTCCCAACACCATTTATTGAATAGATTGTCTTTTCCCCATTTTATGTTCTTGCCTATTAATTGACTATATGGGCATGGGTTTATTTCTGGGCTCTATTCTGTTCCATTGATCTGTATGTCTGTTTCTATGCTAGTACCATGCTGTTTTGATTACTGTGGTCTTGTATAGTTTGATATTAGGTAGCATAATTTCCTCCAACTTAGTTCTTCAAGATTGCTGTGGTATTCAGTGTCTTTTGTCATTCTGTGTAAATTTTTGCATTATTGATTCTGGTTCTGTGAAATACGCCATTGGTATTTTTATAGGAATTGCATTGAGTCTATAGATTGCTTTGGGTAGTACGGATATTTTAACAGTGTTGATTTTTCCTATCCATAAACATGGTATAGGCTATAGGCTTCCATTTACTTGTATCTTCAATTTCTCTTTTCAGTGTCTTCCAGTTTTTCAAGTACAGGCCTTTTCCTGCCTTGGTTAAATTTATTCCTAGGTATTTTTTAATGTAATTCTAAATGAGATTGTTTTCTTAGTTTCCCTTTCTGGTAGTTTATTATTGGTGTGTAAAAATGCAACCTATTTCTAGAGATCTATTTTGTATCCTGCCACTTTACTGAACTTATTTATTAGTTCCAGTAGTTTTTCTGGTGGAATCTTTAGGGTGTCAAATTATTTCAATGCCTCAGATAGCAAATCACATTCTGTAAATACTTTAAAATGTATCTCTAAAAGATACAACTTTTAAGAATTATAACACCATTTTTACAACTAAATTTTTAAAGAATGATTGCTTAAATCATCAAGGATCCATTATGTGTTTAAATTGCCCTGATTTCTTTATAAATATTGATGTTTTGCCCTGGCTGGCGTGGCTCAGTTGGTTGGAGCTTTGTCCCATACACCAAAAGGTTTGATTCCCAATCAGGGCACATACCTAGGTTGTGGGTTCAATCCCTGGTTGGGGCTCAAATGAGAGGCAACCAATCAATGCTTCTCTCTTCCTTTCCCTCTCTCTCTAAAATAAATACATACATATACATACATACATACATACATACATACATACATATGGTTGTTTACTGTATGATTGTTCAAGTAGAATCCAAACATGTTTCTTATATTGCATTTGGTTGATATGTCTCTGAAATTCTTTTTGATCTGTAGGTTCTCCCTCTGTGTGTGTTTGAAAAAATTGGACCTTTTATCCTAAAGAAGTTCCCATATTCTGTGTCCCCATGTGATGGTATCCCTGTAGTGTCATTTAACATATACTGGTATATTCCTAAATATTGATCTGTTCTCTAAATTTCTTGTAGTTAAAGTCAGAGGCTAGATCCTATTCAAGGCCTTTTTTTCCCCTTAAGACTGTGTTTGGTTATATCTACTTTATGTGCCACTGGAGTTGATCACTGGGTTTAGGCGTTTGGCGCCCTGACTCATCCGTTATAAAGTTCCCTATCAGCCTTTCTCCTGATGGTTTTATTTAGTCGCTGCTGCTTATTATGCCTTGGTTCATTGTTTAATTAGGACATGCAAAATAGTGATAGTTTTATAGTTTCATTCTTTCCGCATTTTTAAGCTGGAATTTTTCAATACAAAATATTTTCATTAGCCTCTCTTTGGCTACTCTGAGACATAATTTATATGGAAAATGCAGGATGAATACATGCTAGATTTTTTTTTAAACCAGTTTGCAGAATATTGATTTAGCTCTCTGGTTTCCTCCAGAGGTGGGTAGTGAAAGGTTTTCTTTTCTTCTTTCTATCATTAGAAACTGAGAACCTTGAGCATTTTTATTTAAATTTTAGAGTTACTTCATTTTTTTAAAAAAGCCTGTTAGTTTTTTTTCTTGAGAGCACGTTTGAATTTGTAGATCAGTATCTAATAATACTCAGTCTTTTTATCCATGAACGTAGTATATCTCTCCTATTGAGATTCTCTGTAATTTCTCTCACTAATGTTTTAAATAAAACTGTGTTTTGTATATTGGTCTGTATCTTGTAAGCTTGCTGAACTCACTTATTCTGGTAGGGTTTGTTTTTTTAAAGATTTTTCGGGATTTTCTATGTGGACAAACATGTTATCTGAAAGTAATAAAACATTTATTTCTTCATTCCAACATCCATATCTTGTCTTTCTGTTGCACCCCCTGTTGCACTGAATGGCACCCCCAGTACAACATTGCACAGGAATGGACATTCTCTCTTTCTCACCAGTTTTATGAAGGAAAGCTTTTGGTTTTCTGCCCTTCCCTGTGGTGTCTGGGACTAGCTTTGTATCAGTACAGGATCCTTGGTCCAAACAGGTTTCCTGCCCTGCCCCAGGGAAAGATGGTTTTGACTTCTCCCCTTGCATCTGGCCTTGTACCTTTTCCTGGAATCAGTGGTCAGAGGTGTTTGCTGACCATCCTCCAGCAGTAGCCCACTGTTGCTTATGGCCAGGTGCATGGCTTATGGTCAGTGTGGGGAGAGGGCCTCTTCCACCCTCTTCCACCTCATACAGCTTTGCTTCCACCCCTCCTCTCTTAGTGCAGGAGGCTACCTTTGCCTGGGTCCATCACCTGGAGGGTTAACCGGCCCTTCTTTAGTGCCTTAATGGTTTTGCTTCATGTGAGAGAAACTCCAGGAAAGTAGATTGGATTCTGTTGCTTGTTCCAACCAAGGGTCTCTCTCAGGTCTTACTTCCTTTGCTTTACTCCAGTCTTCCCTGAGCACTCACGGAAAAGAACTTGTGAGTGTGGAACCCCTTGTGCCTGGGGCTCTGAAGTGTTCTAAGCGTTCGTGGTAGGCATTTGGCATTCAGGAAGTCCTTAAAATTTTAGTTGATTTCTTTTTTTGTGGCAGACATCTGCTCTATCATGTGTCCCATCTGTCCTTGGAGAGGCGTGTGCCCTGTGGTAGTGCAGTTCACCTGGCTGTTGCAACCTCACTTCTCTGTCAGAGTCAAGAAGTTTATGATCTCACAGTTGGTTCATCTTTTTTAAAAGTATGAGAGTGGGACAGATGTTGCCTTGTGGCTTTCTGCAGTGGAACTCAGATGTCTTAAGATCTCTACTCACTTTCCAAAGCCTAGCCTTCGTTCCACCTCCTCTACTCACTTATTTCATGAAATCGTTGATTAATGCCTGTTTCCAAATAACCTTAGAGTAGGGGCTTAAGCACTTTGATTTTTTTTTTCTAGCATAGACTGAACTAACTTGTTTTACGTTGTATTTTGGTCTCTACAGCATTTACGTTGTTCACTGCTCATTCAGCCTTGTAGAGCCCGGGCACTGGGCTGAGGACTGGTGTGAGTCTGTGGTTTGCTTTTCACCGGTCTGGAGAGTGAGTGACGAGTGAGGGTGGGTCCTCAAACAAAGAAAAGCACCTATTTATCAAGTTGAACTTGAAAATATATATTTTCAGTTTTAAGCTATTCGTTCATTTCATTTTTTAACAAAATTTAATAAAAACCTAAAATGTATTAAATAAGCTAGTAATACATTTTGAAAGTTCACCATACACCTTTTTTTTCCTTTAGCTTTTATCTCTTCTTTTTGAAGATTTGTTCAAAAAATTTAATTCTGAAATGAAGAAAATTGCAGACCAGGTGATTCCGAAGCAAAGAGCCGCCCAGTTCGATGTCGTCAAGCACATGCGTCAGGACCAGATCACCAATGGCATGGTGAATGCCATTTCTACCGTGAGTCTGCGGCCACTCATTTGCCCTCTGGGACTCGGGATCTGTGAATCTGTTCAGTGGAGTGGAAGTTTAAAGTACTGGAAGAATCTAGGTGGAATATGTGTGCACGTGCGTCTTCAAGGATGCTCACAGATTAGACATTTGCTGCTTTGAAAGATAGTCTACAGTTTCCATGGAACCAGTACGAATTTTGTTGCTCTATGACTTTACTGCCAAACTATAGTTCCTGTTATACAAGGCAATCAGAAAATAGATATACTCTTACATAAAGGAAAAATCTTTTAGTTTCACCATTAATAGCCATTGTTTTCATGGATATCTGTCTGTGTTTTTTCCTGTGATAAAATGGACATAGTACACATAGGTTTATTAATGACAACTTGTGCCTGTAACAGTACAAAATGTTTCATTTTATTGTAGGTTTATATTCCTCAAAGGGCTATCAGCTCTTCCCCACACGGAGATAAATTCAGGCTTTTGCAGCTGCTGTGTATTCAGGGCCCTGGCTGTTCATAAAGGGTCATCAGATAGGTTCTTGCTCCTTTTCTTCAAGTGTGACAACTACAGGTCTATCTGATAAAGTTTGGTTTACGTTTTGTGTGCCAGACATGAAATTAGTTTTATGGATGGGATTTTTGCCTCAACAAAAGAATAGTATATTGTTACACGTTGGTTCCCTTAATGAAAGAAGCAGTGGCAGACTCGCCGCAATACTCGGCCTCAGAAATTTGCAGGCTCTGTGAGCAGCCCCGCAGTGGCGGGTGCCGCTAGCCCTGCGGAGGCCCAGGCCTTTGTGCTTACTCGGGCACATGGGACTCTTGCGGCCCGAGCTTTCCTGACTTGAGGTCCCTGGGTGTTTGAAGAGAAGCCTCCAGAGACCTCTTGAACACGCTTCTGTGAGGATGACTTTTTCTTGCTTTCAGACTCGTGATTTTCAGGTCATAATACCTGTTTTGAGTAGTTCTTTGCCCCTAAGTGATACCGCTTTACCTCCCAGAGAAGACTGCTATTTAGAAAAATCACTAGTGGCCTCGTCGCAGGTGTACTACAGCCTGCAGGCAACCCGAAAAAGGTCCGCTTCTCTAATTCTGTGTGACCATTAGTAGAATATTTTCAACAAATAAACTTCCTCAGAGGAGTAGTTTTAGACCCCGTCTGTTCCCCTTCTCTCCCTTTTGTAATACTCTTGGGGAATACAAGAGCAAATTCTCTGGCTGAACATCTTGGCTTAACTCCCCACCTACTTCTCACTTGCCAGCAGCTGCTGCTTTATTTTAGTTCAGTGCAGAATATTTATTTACCTTACTCTTACTCTCTCGGCATAAATCAGTTTACAAGGCTCATTCTCATTCAAAGCATAAAAGGAGTTAATGGAAAAAGCAGTAAAGAAGTTAACTTGTGGAATAAATGTGTTTTGCTTTATTTCTTTGCTTTGTAATAGAGTTTCTTAGAATCTAGCTCTCTTCCATGTTATCAAAAACTCAAGTTTCTGAAGTGATAGACTTTCACTATAATAATGATGGAACTTTAATTTGTGAGGGAGTCCCTCAAAGTCACATATTTTAATTCAAACAGATCACCTTATCTGCTTCTAAGTCCCTCTCGATTTTTCTACTAGGAGAATTTTTAATGTGGGGTCCAAGAGTCCCGCCCTGAAATTGAATGAAAAAATGTGTTCGTGACCAATATGTATTTTTTTTTTTCACAAGAACAGTCGTAGCTTTTTTCAGATTCTCGAAAGAAAAAATGCAGAACCACTGTGTGGCAGGTGCAATTTTTTTTTTTTTTTTTGCTTTTGAATCAGGTTATTGAATTATTTTCTATTTTGCTTTTCTCTGCATAGTATTTTCTACCATTAATTCATGTTATCATAAATTTAAAATTTAACAGTTCCTAACTTTAATCTTTCAATTATCCTTGAGAATATTTAATATGTCCAATTAATACAACTATAAAATAATATATAGGGGTGGGAAAAAGTAGGTTTATGGTTGTTCACATGGGAACTAATACAATAATTAATAAATAATAATACAAGAACAAATTTCAGTGTACTCACAACTGTAAACCTACTTTTGTTCACCCCTGTATTTAATGTACTTAATACATAGAAGATAAAGTATGTTTAATGTTCAAGATATATTTCATATGGGTCTATTTTAAGATTGACGTGATAGCTACAGAGGATGCATAATATTTTGAATATGAATATACATTCAGTTTTTACCTTTAATTAAGAAGCCTACAGTTCATTCATTATTCTCGATAACTGCTATTAGAGTTATTTTTTGGTTGCTATATTTTCCTCTACTTAAGACTAATTTTTGGAAGACATTCAAATAATGGCACACTCCAACATGAAATTATCTCTTTGAGCTTTATGCTAGTTTTACCTTAAATGTGTGTAGAAATTGCTACTGTTCTCTTAGTCAGCTTATTGTTTTCAGTGGAAATTTCTAGTTGAACTGGCTTGTTTGGGATATGATTAGTTCTTCAGAAAATAACTGCTTTAAGAGCATCCTGAGATGATTCATAGACATAAGTAATATTCATTAAATTCCTAGAAAACCCCAGCAAGTGACCTGGCTAGATTTTAATTTTAATTGTGACATTTTGATTGCTGAATATACATCATGGCTTTAATTTCATGAACATGTAATCCCTATGATGAACTTCTCAGAGTAACTGCGAAGTATCAGGCAAGTTACAAAAGATCAAGGGTAGCCTGTCTTTCTTCTCTCTACAGGGAAATTGGTCTCTAAAGAGATTTAAAATGGACCGTCAAGGTGTGACTCAAGTACTGTCCCGCTTGTCGTATATATCTGCACTGGGTATGATGACAAGAATCTCTTCCCAGTTTGAAAAAACAAGAAAAGTGAGTGGTCCTCGATCCCTCCAGCCATCTCAGTGGGGAATGCTCTGTCCTTCGGACACTCCTGAAGGAGAGGTAAGGTACTTGAGTCTCTGTGCTATGTCAGAGTTAATACCTGTTGGTGGTGTTCTGCTTCTGCTCCCATTCTCCCAGGCCATATATTTGGCGGGGGGGGGGGGGGGGGGGGGGCGGGGGTGATCAGCCACTTATGTAGTCAAGAAATATTAATGCAGCTTGTCAGGACGACATCAGTATCATTCCAGAATCAGCACCTACAGAAACATTTGATTTAGTATCTCACCTAAATAGAAACATGGTCTAAATTTTCTCCCTTGTTTAGTTAATTCAGGAATCCAACCATGCAATGGAGAAGAGACAGAGTGTGAAGGAAAACTGAGAAACCCATTACCTTTGTTTATGAGGAGCTCTTTTTAAGCTCCCCCCCCCACTTTTTTTTGAGATGTCCTTAGGGAACGTCCCAGTAACATTTGCAGCCAAGTAGGAGCACACAGCCCAAGACCTAACATGGATTCTGACTCAATTTTGTAGGATACACAGGCACTTACCTAAACACTAAACCAGGAGGGTTAAATAGGTTTGTTTCCATGCATCCCCCACCTCCTGTATCATGGCCATTTCTCCTTCCTGCTAACCACTGTTGGTTTCACTTGAGTGTAGTCATTCTAAATTGTGAACTTTGGGAGGGAGGGTCCTTGTTGGCCTCACCATTGCATCCTGACCTCCTAGCACAGAGCCTTGCTCAGAGTAAAGGCTCCATAAAGATATGTTGAATGAATAAATAAGTTAATTATGACAAATAAAAGATATAAGTTTCAAAGTGTAGGAGTTTCTTATGGCTTGGGAGAGGTGATAAATAGAAGTTCATGCAAGGTTATGATTTTTTAGAAAGTACCATTCTCCTAATTTATCTTAAACCATATGGAAATTCACACTAAAATTATGCAGCTTGTTAAATTTGCATAACTTAAACATCTTGAGCTTTGAAACACTAGATTTCCCAAAGATTGCTTCAGCTGCCCCGATAATGTAACTATTTTGTGTATCACTACAGCAGGTGGCTTTTCAGAATTGAAATATAATCTTTACATGTCACACATCTTACTGTTTTTTTCCTATTTGCTATATTATATACTTATTTATATTTCCATTTGGGGGGGTTGGTTGTATAGAAGTTTAAAATTGTTATATTTTCTTTTCATTTTGAAATAATTTTAGACATGCAAAATAGTTACAAAAATAGTACAAGGAATTTCCATAACCCTTCACCCTAACCATCTCCAAATGTGAACATCTTCGCCGTAGCGTGGTTCTCAAAGTCTTGAAACCCCGACTAGTACCTACAGTGCACTAGGCCCCTCCTTCAAATGTCGTCAGTTGTCCCAGTGATGTTTTATTTTTGATGTAAGACTACACATTGCTTCCGGTTGGAAGGTCTCCTTCGTCTGTTTATCTGGAGCAGTTCTTCGGTCTTTCTTTGCCTTTTATGACCAAGAAGCTTTATAGGATAGTGGCCAGTTATTTTGTGGACTGTCTCTCATTTTAGGCCAGAAGTTTTATATTTTACATGTCCACATTTATCAATGCTTTCCTTTACTGCTTGTATACAGTGTCATCTTAATGACTAGGATGTTCTGTTGTCTGGAGTAACAATTTATACGATCATTTTCTTTTCGGGGGGGCAGCATTTGTGATGCTATCATTATTTGCCATTTCAAATGGTGCCGTGCTAAGCATTTCTGTGACTAAATCTGCATTTGTGTCATTGCTTGTTAACTTAGGACAACTTTCTGTGGGTTCAAGGGTATTGCTCACCTGTCCCCTTCAAGGTTATGTTGCTTTACATTACCATCAGCAAAAAGTGTTAAACTATTTTTAGACATGAAATGTACTTCATATTACTAGTGTTCATTCTTAGAAATGACTGTCTTTTGTGTTTTAGGCATGTGGTTTGGTTAAAAACTTGGCCCTTATGACTCACATCACAACTGACATGGAAGATGGGCCCATTGTTAAATTAGCCAGTAACCTGGGAGTAGAAGATGTGAATTTATTATGTGGAGAAGAGCTCTCTTACCCAAATGTGTTTCTTGTCTTCCTCAATGGTGAGCGTATTATGGAGACATGTTGATCCTAAACAGTCTGTGGGGGAGGGGAAGAATCCGTTATCATTCATGTATTTAAGACACAAATATACTTTAATCCTGGGCCCGGGTCGTCCTTAATCTAAAGGTAGAAAAATAGTAACAGAAATAGGTATGCCATTGGCTCTGGGCCATCCAGGTTCTGCAAGGATACAGCTCTCAGAGCCAAAGGCGAACGTTGCAGAGGCTGGCTGCTGTCTGTCCCTTTGCAGCTGCCAGCACATGCACAGTGGAATAAGCCTCGACATGGTGTCTTCAAGTTCAAGTTAAGTACGTGAGGCATTCTCCAAAAATGTGCAGATCAGCCCAACAGTGAGTTGACTTACATTCAGTCACTTGATAATTGATTATCGACAGCCTGTGGCAAGAGAGTCCCTTTCCTTCCGCTCCTGCTCTAGTCGCTTCTTTCATCTGCCCCTCCCCACCCGATTCAGGGTGTTCCAAAGGCTCATCAGTCAAGGCGCCTTGCTCTGTTTACTGGAGATTCGTGGTCCGGGTGGCTGCCCTCTCACCACTGCGTTCCACGTGCTCGTGGTGACCGCTTAGCTCTCGCACTCTGCTCCTTCCTCCCACTCTGCTCTGCCAGGCGTTACTCCTTCCTCCCACTGTGTGACGCAAGGGCCAGCGAGTGGGAAAACAGGGCTGTTGACTGCCTGCCTCATTCCGTGTATCCCAGGGGCCGACCCTGAGAGAGCCAGTGCTCTTCACTTGCAGCTGGTACCTGTCTGAGTCCTCAGACTAACCCTGGGAGGCGAAGTCCACTTTCCTTATCTCACAGATGATCATCACAACAAGCTGTTTAATAACAGCGGTTATTAGGTGCTGGGCAAAGTTGTAAGTGCTTTATGTAAGATCAACTCATTTAACCCTCACACTGGCCCTTTGGAAATGATAGAGCCAGTGTTCAAACCCAGGGGGTCTGGACCCCAAGTTTATGCCCCCAGCATGGTGCTGACAGATGAGGAAGATGAGACTGACTTTTCCAGGGTTGCTCTTCTACCATCTGGTAAGGCTGGCCCTAGACCCAGGCCCCTCGGACTGCCCTCAGCGTTCCACTGTGGGGCTTCTCTACAGCCTTGTTGATGGGCTGGAGGCGTTACTGGTATTTTCAGATGACTACTCAGCACTGCTTATGCTTTTTATTGAGTGTGTAATTTAAATCCTGCAGGATTTATTTTTTTATTTCTGTCTTAAATATTATTCGTCTTTCTGCTTAGGTAACATCCTGGGTGTCATTCGAGACCATAAGAAACTAGTGAATACATTCCGACTGATGCGAAGAGCAGGATACATCAATGAGTTTGTTTCCATCTCCACAAACCTCACAGACCGTTGTGTCTACATTTCCTCTGATGGAGGAAGGTTGTGCAGGTATGAGTTGCTAAAAAGAGTCATTAAGAATCTCTTTATGTTCATTTTTGAAAGAAAGACTTTATTTTTGAATCCGCTTTAATCTCTTTCATTGTTAAGATAAATTTCATTCAGTTAGCAAACACCTCATGAATATGCATTCTGGGTACTGGGGATTCAAAGATTAATGAGAGTCTCTGCCCTCAGAGAGCTCAGTGTGCTGGCAAATGCAGAATTAATACTAATAACAACCAGCTATGTTAGTAGTAAGTGATAGCCATTATTTATTATTTTAATAGATATATTACATGTAAGGCTTTAATTACATTCAACCCTTTATGGTTCAACTATTATTTTCATTTAACAAATGAGGAACTGGTGTTTTATGAAACTAAGTAACTTACTGAAAGCTAGCTACTAATGGAGTCTGCTTTTTACTCAAAAGTCCTTAGAGTTTGTTAGTGCCTTGTAGGGTGCCTGGCACGTAACAGATACTTATTTGCGGCTAGCCTGGTCTGACTATGGGTGGGAAAAACAATGACATTGTCTAGGTTACTCTTTTTCAGGATTTTTCTCTTTCCTTACATGTAATATAATATAGCATAGCCTAAAAAGAAAACTAGTTCTTATTTATTTATTTAGAGGAAGGGAGAGAGAGAGAAACATCTACTTGTTATTCCACCTACCCATGCATTCATTGGTTAATTCCTGTATGTGCCCTGATTGGGGGATTGAACCCTCAATCTTGTCACATCATGACAGTCCTCGAACCAACCGAGCTACACGACCAGGGCAGAACGAGTTTTTTTTGTTTTGTTTTGTTTTGTTTTGTTTTTTTTAAGAAATAACTTTATAATGGCATACCACAAATCTGGCAGGAAGAATTAGAATTTACTGAGTAAAAGTGAAAGGTAACTGAGGTGGCCAGACGTGGTCTCTTTCTCTCCTACTCCTTGCTTCTGTCATTACTTCTGAGTCGCTTAACCTGAACTCAACTGCAGCCCTTGAAGGTGATTTCCATGTAAAGTTCACCCAGTTCATTTTTCAGCAACTTGTAATTGTGCAGCTACTCTTAACTCTTTAAAAGCACTCATTAGTCTTCAAAGAGTCATTTGGATTTTAGGGTAAGGTGCATTAAGTGTCTGGTGGTTACTTGCTCCTCTGAAAGAGCTGCTTAGTCAAATAGCAACAGCCCTTGACATTTCAGTACCACATGCCATCCTTTGTGTCCGTGTTTCCTCGTGGTGGCGAAGCCCTCAGAGGCAAATCAACACTGACAGTTACAGATTAATCTACCGGAACATGGAGACCGAAAGCTCTCTCCACCTTACAACCCACTACATTGCTAAAACTCACAAAGTACATTCTCTGCAAAATTACTGCCCCTGTCTTTGGTCTTGTATAGCTTTTGGTAGCCTGCCCGGTAGCCCAGTGATACTCGCCCTAAATCAAACCACTCTGAACCGTTGATATTCATTAGCCCCTCACTAGAAAATGCCATTGTAACCCTCGGTACAGTTCTTCTCTGCCTGCTGACTTCGTGGGTGGTAGGTCACATATTTGCTGTATGAAATAGGAGGTGCTTTTAGTATGATGCATTTACATAGTTTTAAGATATGACACTAAAGGTTTCATTTTCTTGTAGACATAATTGAGTATCGTTTTTGAGTTACGTTCTCATTGAGAACCAAATATTTCCTAAGCTACGTCGGGGAGTACTGGATACGCATGCACACAGACAGACACGGGCGGATACGTGCATCCGGGCATTCGCGTGTGAGAGGGAGAAAGCAGGCCTCTACATGCTCACACGTAGGGATTACCTGGTGGCCTCAAGTGATCCGGAAATAAACTTGTTTGCATTTACAGGTTTCCTCATTTCCCTGTAGTAAACTTTTTTCCTGGCTTAATTTTTCTGTTGAACTACTGTGAGTTTATTTTTTCCATTCCAGACCCTACATAATTGTTAAGAAACAAAAGCCTGCAGTCACAAATAAGCATATGGAAGAGCTGGCTCAAGGGTACAGGTAAACGGCCAAAGACAACTTCTCTGTCTCCTTAGTCCTCCCCTACATAATGTAATCCGCAGTAGCATCATTTTAGCTGAGCTTTTAAGAATGGTATATTTTCACTTACAGTCTTTGATTCCTATCCACTAAATATATTAGCCTGTTAGAAAACGTATTTTTCTCTTGGAATTTGCTTGGATACTGTAAAATATTTATCAACTTAGATCATGAGGATTACAGATTCTTGGTGTGAATTAGTGGACTGTGAAGTGATTGGGGTGAGAGAAGGACTTTCATCAATATGTTGATTTAGATACTGTGGGTCTCTCATCTTATGGAATTCCTAAAGTCATAAAACACATTTGTAGAAGTGGAGACCAGATTGACAAGAATCACAGATGTTTTACGGTTATTTCGGTGCTTTGTGACCATTGTATGACCCAAGAATGGCCTGTCCGGGTATCCCATTGTACTGGTACTCTCAGGGGGAGAGCGGTGCTTGGGCCTGAAGGAAAGGCAGTGTCTTCCATTATTGCATATAAAATATTGCAATAAAATGCTTTTTAGTAATGTATGTTTCACCAATATTTTCCCAGGAATTTTGAAGATTTCTTACATGAGAGTCTGGTTGAATATCTAGATGTGAATGAAGAAAATGACTGTAACGTTGCACTCTACGAGCACACAATTAACAAGTAAGTAGGATTCCTAACGACTGTAATGAAAACCTATTCTGCTTATAGAAACTGCTTTTCTTTTCGTTTCATTTTCAATTCTTCTATTGTGCTCTCTCTTAGTACTTACTGTTATAAGCATACTCTTTTATATAAGCCGTACCCATTACTTATCCCACTGTACGACTACCACAAAACTGCTAATAAGTCGTATTTAGACTTCATTTTCTTTCCTATTTATTTTATACTTAGCGTTTGTTTTTTGAAAGGAATCGCAGCTCTGATTTTGATATTTAATTGCTGCCAAAATTGAACTAACAAATTAGGATCTGTAGAAATGTATTTATATCTTTTTTATATCTTATTTATATCTAAAAAGAAGATTTTATCAGTGGACATACCTACATAGTATGTGGTAAAGATACCGCTAAACTTACGGCAATATAAACCCAAAACAGTGGTATGTTTACAGAATTTTTTCTATAACAGTGATATTTTTAGAAGCATTAAAGGACATATATGTAAGTTCCTATCTGGTGCGTGTTACTGATACATGGTTTACCTGGAATTGGAATTTTTGCAGTTATATTGTTAAATAGAGAGTTTAATACTACCAGCTGATAAATATTTGTCTTCAACAAGAATGTATTTCTGCCCTGGGTGGTGTGGCTCAGTGGACTGAGTGCCGTCTGGGAACCGAAATGTCACCCCTTCAATTCCCAGTCAGGGCACATGCCTGGGTTGTGGGCCAGGTCCCCAACTGGGGGCGTGTGAGAAGCAACCAATTAATGTGTCTCTCACACATCGATGTCTCTCTCCCTCTCCTTCTCCCTCCCTTCCCCTCTCTCTACAAGTAAGTAAATAAAATCTTAAGAGTACTTCTCTGTTTCCTGTTACCAGATGAAATATACTACTTTATTTTTGTCTAATTATAAGCTAGTAAATAATGCTTTCGGTCAGAAATTTTAACTCTTTAAAGATATGAATCTCTCAAAATACTATTTTTATACCCCTAATTTCAAGATTGAGGATAAGGGAGAACTATCACGTAGTAACCCTGTAAACGGCAATTCCATCTGCCTTGTTATTCAAGCCAGAAACCTCAGTTTCAGCCTTGACTCCTCCCTTCCTCTATACCAGGGCTGTCAGACTCATTTCCACCGGGGCCCACATCAGCCTCGCGGTTGCCTTCGAAGGGCCAAATGTAATTTCAGGACTGTATAAATGTAACTCCTCCTTAACAGTGAAGCAAGAGCTTGGCACTGCTGCTGAGTAGAAACGAAGTGGAGGGCCAGATAAAATAAGGTGGATTTGGCTTGCAGGCCTCGTGTCTGCCACCTGTGCTCTATACCCACATACACCCTTAACATATTACCGGACCTTCAGTCTGCCTATCCCTGAGGTCTTTTCACCACCTTCACGGGTCACCCTAGTCCAGGCCACTGCCATTGCTTGCCTGGATTCTTGCAAAAGGCTTGTGACTCTTTGTGCACTTGTCCTCATACGGTCTATCTTAATGGATCAGAATGGTCACTTGTCTTCTCAAACCCCCAGTTGCTTTCCATCTCCCTTTAAAATCCTTCCAGAGGCCTTCAGGTTCTTACGCAATCTGCCCACATTGCTTCCTACCTACAACTCCTGCCTCCCTTCCCTCTTTGTTTTAACCCTGGCCTCTTCAAATACCTGAGGCATGCTTCCCCCTCGGCACCTTTGCACTGGCGGTTCCCTCTGCCTGGAACACTGTCTCCTATAGCTGCGTGGCTCACTCCTTCACCTCCTCCAGGTCTCTGCTCAGGTGTCACCTGCTCACTGAGATTTCCTGACCCCCCTATTTAAAATAGAAACCCCTCCTCTGACCACCCCTCTTCACCGCTTTACTTTTCTAGTGCTTATTGCCTTATGCTTCTATCGTAAGGCAATCAGCCTTACGATAAAAGCTGTAAAATGGATATTTTATTACTTACTTATTTATGTGTATTATCTGCCCTCCTACACTAGAAGCTTCATGAGGCAGGGGTTTTTCTCTGTTTTGTTCACTGCTATAAAAGACTATAACAATCAGGTGTCAGTATCACCAAATCACCATGCTATCCCATGCTTTCAATTCATTTTATTTAAAAAAAATAGAAAAGTTTCTAAATATTATTTGATTCATATATATATGACATTTTAAAAAATGCAGTTATAGATCTAAATCTATTATCTTAATTGCTTTTTATTGTGTTGTCTGACTACACATAAGTAATTTATTTAACTTGTCCCCTGTTGATGAAGATTCAGATTGTTTCCAATTTTCCTGTTATTACAAGCCACAGGTCACTTAAGCTGAATTCGAGCTCAATTTAAGGCCATTATTGACATTTGATAGGAAGTGTCCTACTTTCTGTTCAGGATGGAAACTTATGGTTATAATTTTGAATAATTGTGTTCCTTTCTGTTTTGTAAAGCCAGAATCCAGAGTGTTTGGACTTTTTGAATAATATATGATCTTACATAAGTTGTCATGAAAAAGGAAGAAACTTCAATGTTTACCTTATTTATTTTCAGCTTCTAGCTTACCCCAACCTTTATATATGAAAAAGTCATTTTTATTTACGTGGGGAATGTCAAATGGCCACTATTTAAACAAAACATTACACTTAAAACAAATTCTTTTATTCTGGGCTATCCTGGATGTGATATCTGTTACTTTAAGCAAAGACCTAAAAGTAATTTGCTCTTCTTTCTTATTAAAATATCTAGATTGCTTTATCATTTAGCCAAAGCTGAGTTTTCTGCAAAAATATATTATGAAAGTAACAAAGATTCTGACAGTTAGTAGGTAGTCTTACTTAGTGTTCAGTATCTATAGCTGAGCTGTCCAATAAAAATATAATGTAAGCCATGTACATAAATTTAAATTTTCCAGCAGCCACATTTAAAAAGTAAAAAGAAACATGTAATTAATTTTAATAATTTTATTTAATCCAATATATATATAAAATGTATCAACGTGAGTATGAAAATATTGAGATATTTTACATTTTCTTCTAAGTCTTCAAAACCTGGTGTACACTTACGGCACATCTCAATTTGGATGCTGAATTTTACTGGAAATACTCGATCTGATTTCATAACACAGTTGAAAAAGTAGACTCACAAATATAAGTTGTTACAAACATAACTAAAAGGTTTAAAATGAATGAGCCAAGTTATTTAAATTTGAGTTTTAAAATGTAAGGTAATTAAAATTAAGTAAAACATAAAAATTCAGTTCTTCAGTTTTCACTAGTCTTAACTTTTCAAGTGCTTGATAGCTGCACCTCGCCGGTGGCCACGGCACTGGTCCCCGCGCACTGCGGGGTGCGTGTTCTGAAAGGAGATGCAGTCCCCTCTGAAGCGGTGACCGCACTTCCTCATTGATCTAAACTGGAAAAGCAAGGAAAAGCGAGTTACTGATCCATGTGGGTGTTTTCGATCTGCATGTCTATATGCTCAGTTAATGATTTCTTTGTGTTATTGTTATTGTTAGTTAATATATAATAATGCTTTATTTTTATATAGACATTCCATACAGTTTCCCTTCTCTTGTATTTCTACAAATAATAGGAGTTTCTGTCATTAAAAAAATTACTTGTGTTTTTTTATATTTTATTTATCAATTTTACTAGCATCAAATTTTGTTATTGATGTTTTGTAATATAAATTTGTTACATGTATTATATATATTTATATAAACAAATTTTATTACCATATTTTTCAGACTATAAGATGCACCTTTCCCCCCAAATTTGGGAGGAATAATGGTTGTTAATGCTGCTGTTAAGTTCTGTTTACATTTACATTGGTGAAATATTATGTTATTTATGTTATTAAATATTTTACCACATTTTTTGCTTCAAAATTTATTTTCCTATTCTAAAATCTGGGTGCGTCTTATGGTCCAAAATGCGGTATGTAGGTCCCATAGGGACTTAGTAATATTAATATTTTTATACCCTTTAAGAGATATTTATTTTAGTACTTGGTGCCTGAGATGCCTAATTCTTCATTAACTTGCTAGAGACACCACCCACTTGGAAATTGAACCCTTCACTCTTCTCGGTGTTTGTGCCGGCCTGATTCCGTACCCTCATCATAACCAGTCCCCAAGAAACACGTACCAGTGTGCCATGGGAAAACAAGCCATGGGTAAGATTTCCTTCTTGAATTTGGTTCTAAACACTCAGATAAGAGAGATGTCTTCATTCTTACGTCACCGGTGTTGGGTGTTCGCTCAAACCAGGCGTTAGTGACACCTGAGGCAGCCCTGTGGCGTTCTGCACCACTTGCGCCTGCCCCTGTCATGTCTGAAGCGTAAACCAAAGTGGAGAAAACCTCTCTGAACTTGTTCCCTTGGCCAAGCAAAGGGACATGAAACAAATGTAACAGAGTGACGAAGGGGTAAGGATGACAATTGCTATGAAATGTCAGCTGTTAGCCCAGAGAGATGAAATAACGAGCAGAAAAACTCAAGGTTGAGGGAGGAGAGGAAAAGGAAATAGAAATAAAGATGCCCAGTATGTATCAGAACAGGGGTGTCAAACTCATTTTCACCGGGGGCCACATCAGCCTCGTGGTTGCCCTCAAAGGGCCGAGTGTAATTTCAGGACTGTGTAAATGTAACTGCTCCTTAACTAGGGGCAGGGAGCTCTGTGGTGCCGCCGGGTAGAAACGAGGTAGAGGGCTGGGTTCCGCCCGCGGGCCTTGTGTTTGCCACCTGTGTCTCAGCACGCACTTAGTAACTGTCTGGATGACAGTCATTGGACCCATCGTATCCTTGAAACTGTTCCTATAGCTTCTAAAATGTCCAATTCATGTCACATCAGTTTCTGGATTCATTCTCCTATCTTGCTTCCTTTTTATATCCACTCATCTATTAATTTATCTCTATACCCTGCTTGTAACATTTATTGAGTATCATCTACAGATCAGACATTGGGGCTGGAACCTAAAAATACAGAGATGAGGACAGAGCCCTGTCCTCAGGGAGTTCACAGTCTGGCAGGAGAGACCAGAGAACGAAACGATAATTCAGTACAGTATGCTAGACGGAGAGCCAGAGTCTCAGGGAATGAGAGCAGAAAGATCACTTAAGGTTAGAGAGTGGGTTATTTCTGAAGAACAGAATCAAACTAAATCTTGAAAGACACTAGTATTTTTTTCACAGGCATGGAAATTACAGGCAAGCATTACATAGGAAAGTCTCAATACTTTGATGTGGCTATTTAGTAGAGAGGTGCTGTAGAGGTGCACATATGTTAACGAGTTTGGGTTTTATCTTGAAGCTGATTCAGAGAGAATACCAAGCAAAAAGGTTTTGCTTATAAACTTCTTTTGAAATGTTTTTAAAATCCTTTAAATCCTAATAAGTTTAATAAGTTTTATTTTTATATATGTCTATGACATCAATATGACTTATCTCTGATTTAAAGTATGATACAAGGAGCTTCATAAAAAAACAAACAAAAAACTGTTAAAAGGTTTTTTACATTGACTTTGGGTAACAAGCAGAATGAATGCAGTTAGCTCTCAGTTACCAAGAATCAGCTGCAGTTGACTGTAACTTGACAATTAAGGAACTCTGTTTCTCATTATGGGTAAAGAGTCTATATGCTTTTCAAGTTTTTATATTGCCCTTTCCTCGGCCATGAAGAAATAAGAAGCATGCTGTCCTGCCACCATTTACCTGAATGATGTAATGCCTGGACAGTTCAGAATAATTCCCAGTGGGAAAATCTAAACAGCGGCTCATCAATTTAGCCTTTCCCATTCATCCTCAGCTGCAGTAGAGGCTGATTTCCCGCTTGTGCTTCTGACTTGCTAACAAGTTGAAATATACAGTACTGAACCCTGCGTGTCATGAAAGGGCTATCACTTCTGCTGGGTTTACCAAACCATTTTGTTTCGTGATGTGAATCCCGACTGAAACAATGCACCTTTTGTGTAGAACCTTCAGCAGAATTAACGGAAGACTAATCACCTCATCGCTAATGCCACTCTTTAGTGTGTGTGTTTGAGGATTGAAATAGAAAGGGCTGCGTCTATCTCCACTTAGTGGATCAGTTCCCTTTTTTTTTTTAATAAGAGACTTGAAGGAAAGAAATAATATTTTTATTTTCGTTACTCCTCTTCCTACCTACCCTCCCCCGCCAAAGCCTTTATTTGTGGCCCTGAGTATCCGAAACGTTCAGTTAGTTACCACACACAGTTAAGCAGGATCAGTGTGTACAGAAAGCCAATTCAGTGTCTGTAGAGTTCTTTTGTAGTTTTCTGTGTGAAGGTTTTTTTCCTCGTTTTGTTTTGAGTGTCATTTGCAATTCATTGTCTGTGTTTTCTGAGGTTGGTGTATTCAGCTGCTCTGACCCTGGGTCCTGCACATTTAGCTCCTTGGATACAATCCTCTGACGTTACTGCTGACGCTGGGAAGACAAAAGCTGCTGAATATCTTAAGTAATATAAAAAAAAAAAAAGCCTTTGTAACCGTTTGTTATTATAAAACACCTGACTGGAAAGAAAGGCAGAGAGATAAAAGTACATTTAAAGCTGGCACATGGCATGGCCACATTTCTCTCTGGACACTGAAATAGCTGCAGAAGTCTTGAACAAGGGCTGTATGAGAAATCACAAAAGGGAAAGGCCGACCGAGGGGGAGAACCCACAGCAGAGACCCAGGTCTGTAACGCAGACCCTGTACTCTGAGTTGGACCTCTCTGAGTCATTGTAGTTGTGTACAGTCTTAACAGCAGATAACTCGAGTCACACTGTCCCATTTTAAATATGCACTGAAGACTATGTGCTGTTCATCCATTAGTCCATGTGGAAGGTGGAGGACAGTAGCCCAGAATTAATTCACTGAATATTCCAGCCAACATGAAAAATTTGCTGTCTGCCTTTCACTACAAACTTCTCCCATTCAACAGAGTAAAGAAATAAGTGAAAGTCCTTTTCTGTCCCTACAAAGGAGACCAAGACTGGCACAAACCAGAGACTGAAAGACTTACCTTACACATTAGAGAGAGCTGACTTGAATCCAGCACAAAACACCAGCAGAGGGTGTTTCTTAAATCTAAGGCTCTTTGAGCTATTAATAAAGTCCAAGTTTCCACACGGCATCTTACTAAGCTCTTGAGTGACACCTCCCTTCCGTGGGTACGGTGTTTGTCATGACGGGGTTCAGAGCACGAATCAGGGAGACGCGTGTGGAAGTGGCAAGGGTTCCAGGTCACTCGGTGCCACGAGTGAAGGCTGTGCGTCGGAGCTGCATTGCACACTCTCCCTGGCACCGGACACCACGGTCCCGTGAGTCACGCTTTCATATCTGCCCGTTTTACGAGCCGGCAACCCTGCAGTGGAACAGTCTCTCCGTTTGAAATGACCTTTCAGCCGTCGTCAGCCCTGTTAGTGAACGTGCATCGCACACCTGCCCTAGTCCTGCCTGCTTCCTCCCCTTCAGCTCCAAATTGCCAGGACTTTTTTTTTTTTTAAACTCAGGAGCTAATGCAGCTCTGTTTTTGTTTTTGTTTTCACTAGGTTCCATTCCTAAGCAGATAGTTTCCTCTTTTGTATTTCCCACTTAAGAGTAGGATGGGATGTACTGGAGATATTAAAAACATAATATATACAAGGATCCTTGTAACATTTCATTTTATTCTACGTCTCCTCCCCCACTTTCCGTGTGAATTTTTATTTTAAAGAATTCTTTATGCGTTTAAGGGTACAAAATGAAAAGATGTCTTGGTCAAATGGTCCCTGGCAATTCTTCTTTTAGAATTCTGCTGTTGGTTCAAAAAAAATTAAAATCATTGTTAACTGTATTAGGTGTAAGCTCATGTGATATTTCTTGTGACTAGCATGTTAACAAGGAGTGCTCGGGAGGTTGAACTAAAGGTCGGTACGTGGGTGAGAGTTGCAGCTGGAATGGGTGGTATTGCAGGGTGATGGCGTATATGTTCGTATTACCACTAGCATTGTTCGTATTAGTCGTGATGGACGTTGCCACTGACCGAATACACAAATGATGCACGTGCATTTCTTCTTTCATTCTTAATAACAATGCTGTTACATTGTGATTTCAGACATATATATTGTCAGATATAATGCATACTTCTTTTGTTTCTGATAAGGGAACTCAATCCCAGTTTGGTTGAGTAACATAAAAAAGGTTTTGTCTTCTCTGCAGTCCCATCTATAAAACTTCTAAAATTCTTCTCAACTGAAATGAACTACGGATCATGATCTAGGTGCCTTTCCTGTTAGACTATAGATTATAAGCTCCTCGAGGATAGGGGTTCTGTCTGTGTCGTCTATTACTCTATCCTTTGTGTCTAGCATAGTGCCAGCCTAAGTAGAGTGTAGTCAGGACCTCATAGGCATTTCTACAATGAGTGGCTGAATCTTTGAGCACGTTAAAATTGTTAAGAAATCAGGTGCGGATGTTTTAAAAGAATCTTTGAAACAAAAAACTAAGTGGGAAGGCTTATACAAACTGATTTTAACACTTACCTGAAACCACAGTAATAAAGGCAGGATGAGATTGAAATGAAGGGTAGGCATACAGGTAATCGAACAGAATCGAGAATCAGAAATAGACCCACACATTTATGAGCAGTTGTTTCTCAATGAATGTTTCAGGGCAATTCAGGGGAAGGAAAATCTTTTCAACAAAATCAAATGTGTCTATGTAGCTCTATAATAGAAAAGAAATGGACATCTTCTCCTACGTCATACCGTACAAAAAAATTAACACAAAACGAATCATAGCCCTAAATGTAAGAGCTAAAACCATAACACTCATGGAAGGAAATGGGCAGAAATCTTCATGACCTTGAATAACGTAAGATTTGTTAGATAGAGTATAAAACCACAAACTTTAAAAATGAAAAAGTAAATAATTAGACTTTCTCAAAATTAAACGTTTGCTCTTTGAAAGAAAGATACTTAACAATATGAAATTGGCAGTTACAAAATAGCATAGGGGCTGTAAAGTGTAGGAAATGGAGTAACCAAAGAACTTATACACATGACCCATGGAAATGAACAGTGGTTAAAATTGGGGCAACTGTAATAGTATAGTCAATAAAACATAATTTTTTAAAGATTTTATTTATTCATTTTTAGAGAGAAGGGAAGGGAGGGAGAAAGAGAGACAGAAACATCAATGTGTGGTTGCCTCTCATGTAGCCCCCACTGGGGACCTGGCCCACAACCCAGGCATGTTCCCTGACTGGGAATCGAACTGGCGACCCTTTGGTTCACAGCCCGCACTCAATCCACTGAGCTACACCAGCCAGGGCAATAAAATGTAATTTTTAAAAGGCAGAAAAAGAATACGAAAGAGACCTTAATCTGCATAATGGGGCCAAGTCTTTGCAATACATCTATTTGATCAAGGATTTGTATCCAGTATATAGAAAGAATTCTTTACTGATAAGACAAATCAATTGAAAGGCGGGAAGAACAAAAACGAGACACTTCACAAAGAATAAGAATGATCAATAAGCTCATAAGATATATTTACTCTTATTGTCAGTCATCAGTAAATGTAATTTGAGACCGAGATGCCACTGCGCACTCAGTGGAGTGAGTAAAGTGAAAAGGACTCACGTTCCGCGCTGGTTGGGATGGGGAGCAGCCAGCATGCTCGTGCACCGCTGGTGAGGATGTAAAATCCTGCGACCAGTTTGGACAATTCTTGAGCAGTTCCTTCAAGTGAACCCTGCCCTTGTGGAACCACCCAGAAGTTCCACTCCTGTGCATTGACTAAGAGAAAGGAGCACACAAAGATGCCTGCATGAGCGTTCGGAGCAGCTTTGCGCCCAGTGGCCCAGAAGCGGAAGCAACCCAAATCCCTCAGTAGGTGAGCGCATGCGTACCATGGAGTACGACTCCGCAGTAAAAAGGATGAGCTATGATATTCAAACGACATGAGTGTGTCTCAGAATCATTCTGCTAAATGAAAGAAGCAGCAGAAAAATATACATACTATTTCCATTTTATAAAATTCTAGAAAATGCAACCCAATCTGTAAGGATAAAAGGATAGACCAATGGTTGTCTGGGGCCAGGGACAGAGGCAGGGCTCTTCCAGGTGAGTTGGAAATGCTCTAGATCTTGATTATAGTGGTGATTTCACAGATGTGTGTATCCGTCAGAACTTTAAATGGATGAAGTTTATTGTATTCAATAATGTTGATTAGATAAAGAGAAACTGGGCAAAGGAAGACAGAAAAATAGTTAAATGCATGAAGCATCTTTTTTTTTTCAGTATGCATTTTCTAAGCTATATGCATTCTTACTAACTTTTTTCATCCCATCTTAAAATAAACTTCTTCACTATTTTAACCTACATTTAAATACTTTTCCATGCCAACTTGTAACTTTGTAAGAAAGTATAATCAAGAAGATATGACTATGCAAGAAAAATTATGCCCTGGTAGTAAGAAATTGAAATCATCGGTGACTATAGTTAGGGCAGAATGGGGCTGTAAAAGGAGAATTCAGCTTATAGATATTCTTGTTGTTAGTTATTATATTCATACAATGCCCTTTTTAAGGAAGCTGAAAATTTTAAGAGGCATTCTAATTTGAACATGCACTTCACCTAGACTAGTCTTACAATTTAATTTCTGTATGACGTTTTCTCAAAAAAAGCTTGTTTTGGGCAAAATAGCTAGTCAGTTGACCATAATTTTTATAATAATTATGGGGTATAGTGGCATTTTGAGTTTTACAATATAGAAGTCATAGTTCATAAATCATGTTTTCACCTACACACCATTGTCAGTGCTGCTAAAAATAGTTGTACGTATGCATTCCCTCGGGTTCTTTTCAGAGCCTTTAAAGAAAAATTTGTGATGAGATCACAAGCACGGAACATTTGCTAAACTGTTTTGTTGTCCGTCCATTCAGTGGTCAGTGGTAATGCCCAGGAATTGTGTTCTGGGCCTTGTAGCACAATTTACAGCGGGAGCCAGTCTCTTTCACCATTGTTGGGAGGTGCAGCCATTTATGCCCCCCTGCTGCACAGCAGTGCTTGTCTC
The DNA here is from genome assembly GCA_039655065.1 of Glossophaga mutica. Classification (NCBI taxonomy): domain Eukaryota; kingdom Metazoa; phylum Chordata; class Mammalia; order Chiroptera; family Phyllostomidae; genus Glossophaga; species Glossophaga mutica. The sequence continues at coordinate 12,358,451 of CM077304.1, read as the reverse complement.
AGGTTTCAGAGGCCGCGTTTGGCAGCCTGGTGGGACGGTGCCTGAACCCTTGCCTCAAGCTGGACAGAGTATACAATTGGGGCTGAAATCCCAACATAAATTTCAAGTGATTTCACGTAAGAGGACAAACTTACTGCCAGTGAACTTCACCACAACCCAAGCAGCAGTGATTTTATTTCTAAAACAGTAAGTGATCTATTACCAGGTATCCTGTCCAGTTTATTAGTTGGCACTAAAATAACATAAATTAATTGGCAATTTATAGTGTAAACTGGATAAAAAGTTCATGAGTTTAGTTTAACTATTGTTTTTCAGCTGAATCTTGATGCATTTTCTAGAAACTGAAGGATAAAAATACACTCTCATAAAGAATATAATACAGTTCTTCCGTGTCATTTACTTGATATTTATTGAGCATCTGTAGTGAGCCCAGCACTGTACTAGGTGCTCATTTCTTTAGTATTCTATAGATTTCAGAATTCCTTTCATCATCCCTAAATAGGTTATTTTCGTTCCTGAGTTGAAATTACCATTGATTTAATGACATGAGTACAGAGAAAAAGGTAAAAGAAATACTGAGTTTTGGGTCTTGGTTCACTTTAGAGCTTAACTGCATTAAATGACACATAGGCATCTTGGGGTGTGTGGGTGTTGTGGATGTATCACTAGGGAAGCACATGCCAGAGAGAGACTTCCAGCTACCTTCTTAGCCACTCAAGGGGAAAAGAGGAAAGACCTGGGGGAGGTTAAAGAGGCTCGGTAGCCCACACTCAAGCTCAGCAGTAGGGCAAACATGAATTTCCCAGTTTTAAGGTCTCTGAGTAGGACCAGCCCCTGGAGAGTGAAAGCTGCTTTTTCAGACAGGTCCAAATGAACGCTGATGAACTCCTGTAGGGAAAAGGGAGACGGAGGTCCGGGGGAGCAGGGGAGGGAGGTGGGTAACATTCTCATTTCATTTCTAGTTGACAGTAAAACTCTTTCAAGGTCCGATCAGGTGCAAAGGCTGATTGCTAAGGAGGGAAGAGCCCATCTTTGATTGGGCAGGGATTGGATTCCTAGGGGAAAGGCATGGTCTTTTTAATCTCCACTGCTGGGCGCAGAATTGGTATTTATGAACTGCTCGATAAATGAATAGTTAAGCAGATGAAGAAATCTGTTCTCGGCTTTCAAGTTCCTCTTTATTTTTCTTCAGCTTCCTTTTTCATTTAGAACTTTTGTAATTGTTGATTTCTTTTTATGAACTATATCTGTTTGTCCCAGTGTATAAACTCCTTGCCTACCAGCTCTGGGTGTTGCTCTGGTTACCTTCCCTCAGCAACTGGACATGTCCCAGAATATAGCAGAACCAAATACAGAATTGTTGACTTTGAAATTAACCAATGGAGACTAAAATTCCTCAAATGGGATTAATTGTGTAAATCCCAAAGGTTGAAATTATTTAGGTTAGTATATCTTGAGTGTGGTTTATTTATTTATTTATTTATTTATTTATTTATTTTTTAATCAGTATTTTTTAATTGTTGCTATTGTACAGTTTTCTGTCTTTTACCCCGCCCCAGCCCACCACCCCAGCCCTCCCCACCTTCCTCCCATTTCCACCCCCCATAGTTTTTGTCCATGAGTCCTTTATACTTGCTGCTCTAAACCGTTCCCCTTTTCCCCCGAAATTCCCTCCCCTCCCACTCTGGACACTGTCAGACTGTTCTCAAATTCAGTGACTTTGTTTATATTATGCTTGTTTGTTTGTTTTGTTGATTAGCTTCCTGTTAAAGGTGAGATCATATGGTATTTGTCTTTCACTGCCTGGCTTATTTCGCTTAGCATGATACTCTCCAATTCCTTCCATGCTGTCGCAAAGGGTAGGAGTTTTTCTTCTTTGTGGAATTTTTAATATTATCGAGAAAAATTATTTTAAAAAGTTGTTAGCTACTGTGAGGGTATTGCTTTCGAAATGTTTGACTGGAAGATTTTCTTCATTTCAATTAGTGAAATTAATGTGTTTCTCACTGTATTCATTGCTACTTAGTTATTTGACATAATAGAATATTGCATTTGGTTTCTTTTCCAATGTCAATGAAGGTACCATTGGATACAACCAGCGGAACAGAATTGATACTCTCATGTATCTGCTAGCATACCCACAAAAACCTATGGTCAAAACAAAGACCATCGAGTTGATAGAATTTGAGAAACTGCCGGCTGGACAGAATGCGACAGTTGCTGTGATGAGTTATAGTGGCTATGATATTGAAGACGCCCTTGTTTTAAACAAGGCCTCACTGGACAGAGGTAAGTGAATTTGGAAAGCTCTAACATGGAGAGTGCTTGGTACAGGGTTAGATATAGGGATGATCAATGTAGAAATTACCTGGCGTCAAAATGTTAATGTCAGTTTCAAGTGATTAGCATTGTATAATGTACAACCAGGAGGCAGTTGTGTTGTGATGTTGACTTTTTAAAAAATGAATATTATATAGAAGTAATTTGTTAAATGTATTAATAAACAGGCTTTTTGTGTTGTTATTTTACTTTATTGGCGAATTGAGATAATTCCTCAATGGGAAAACATGTAAGAATTGTTTTGTTTTCCAGCAGGAATTAAAATAAATGAAGTATGGTTTCACCAATAAGCCCATTTGGTAGGATAGTAGCAATATTTGCGTGTAAAAGGCTCTTTTATTTTATACCTCAACCCCATAATATTAGACCTTTTTGTTAGCAAAATGATAAAAGTTTAAAAATACATATGTATCAACTGTGGCTTATAGCTCTTACATTTTTCTTTCACAGTTTCTTGATAGTTCACTTTCGCAGGTCACCGCATTATGGTCCGTTAGCCACCACCTGAAGTCTGACTTCTCCCTTTATGATCTCGGTTTCTCTTGTTCCTCTCAGGCGTACCCACTCTGCCTTCCCCTCACTCTTCGTAGTTGCTAGGCAGCCGTAATAGTACTCCTAGACATGTGTCTTTGGCATTAATGTTGGCTGCACTTAATTTATGCCTCTTTTTTTCCTCCAAATGACAACAGCCATGCTTTAAAACTGGATGTTTTCCTTTCTGATTAACTGGTAACGTTTATGTGCAAATCTGAAGACTTTGTGATATCTGTCAGAAACTTTTCAGCACAGTTTAATGACCTGAGTTTACTGTTCACTAGCTGTTAAGCTACCACCTGTAAATACAATGTCCGTTTACCCTTAGAAGAAAACACTTCTTGATTTCATGCAGTTCAGGTTCATGCTGCACTCCAGCCTTTTGCAGCTAATGGCCACTGGACAAAATCTGAAGGTCATGTAATGTTTCCAAAGAAGCTGGCTCTTGCAGCCAAGTTTATTATGGCCGTACACAATTTACTGGGGGCAGTGATGACTAAGGCCTTTTTCAAAGACATGCAAACGTCTTCATCTGTCGTCCACTTGTAGAAATGTGTTGTTTTATTGGACAGTCACCTTCATATTTAAACAAATTACCTGGGAGCACTGAAATTTTATTTAGAAATCTGCTTTTCCCTGATTGATTTTCTAAATTCATATTCTTAGGTTTCTTGAAAGTGCTCTGCTTTTGCTGAAGAATTATAAATGAAGCATTTTACAGCCATGCATTTATCTCATCACCAATAGCCAGCATTTGATCCTGAAACATTTTCCTGCTTGAGTGAACTCTTGACATGGCTTAGTATATCCTGGGGAGATAGAGAGAGAAGCGAGTTTAAAATAGCTGCTTGGGGGGAAAAACAATGAATTCAATAAAAATTAAAAAAAGAAAAACCGCTTGGCCAAACTGGGGAAGATAAAAGAAATGCAGCCACAGGGTCTTGGGAAATGATATTTAGTGTTGAAAGAATGACAGCTCTTTTGGGGAACTCAATAGCTGGTGAACCTTTTTGTGGGAGTCAGTGGTTGAGTTTTTTGCTTCATCTAAAGGTGTTCTTCTGTTCGTTTTGCTTATTTTTGTTAATGTGTAGATTGTTACTTAATCTCAGGCCTTTTGCCTCATCCACTAGGTAAATGTTATCTAAAAATATAATCAAAGTAAACTGATCTCCAGAACAGAGATGAACTATTTTTGTCATTAAAATCATTTGATTGTTTCTTTTTCCATGGACTTTGGGGGGAAAAATTTTTTTTGTTTACTCCTTTGAAACTTGCTCTGATCGCTAATATCAGAAAAAGGAAAACTCTCCAGAGAAGGTTAGCAAAAGTTATGCAACAAAATGACATGTAGGAGGAATCCTGGCTGATCAGTGGAGTTGGTCTGTCTCAACTTTACCACCAACTTCCTGGGAGACCTTGACCGTTTAATTTCTTTGGCACCAGCGCCTGTAAAATAGAGGGGTTATGCCAGGTGATCACTAAGGCCCTTTCTGTTTCTCACATCCTGTGGCTTTGCTCTAAAAGAACCACAGTGACACCTGGGTTTCTCTTACCTTCCTCCAACATGATAGCGTACGTATAGTCCATGCTGGAAATGGTGGTGGAGATTCCAGTGTTTACATGGATAACAGGTAAGGGGAGAAGTCCTGATTTGTAGATTGTTGATTGGTTTGGCCCATCCCAGACTATCCAAATGTAGATTGTCGTAGGGGGAGAAGGGAAGTACAATGAGGGGGGTTGTTGAGTAACATGAGTAACACAGACCTGTGTTTTCTCATAGTTTTGTATTTCTGGTGGTTCTGATACCCATTTTGGTTTCACTTTAGGTTTTGGACGTTGCCTTGTATATAAAAATGCTAAATGTACATTGAAACGATATACTAACCAGACTTTTGATAAAGTGATGGGGCCGATGTTGGATGCTGCCACAAGGAAACCCATCTGGCGACATGAAATTTTAGATGCAGATGGTATTTGTTCTCCAGGTAAAAGTCTCTGAAAAATTTAATGTATGCCTTTTGAAATTATGAAAGTTATTCAAATAATATATCCGAATATTTGGTACATGGGGTAGAAAAAATAACCTCTAAAACCACTATCCTAATTTAGCCAGTTTGGTCATTGTTTGGTGAATTTCATTCTAGTCTTTTTATGCATATGTTTATACTTAGCAATAATCCATTCTAGTTACACTTTCCTAGTTATAATTTTGAATCATAGAAAATCCACTGTAAGGAAATAGTTAAAATAAGAAGGTCATGTTCCAGCATCTACACTGGTATTTCATCATTTGTACACTTCGCTTACAGACTGACTTTGGAGTCGATCTAATGCCTCTAAGAAGTGTGACTCCATCATAATTACAAGCACATAATGAATTATGTTGGTGCAGCCCACAGCCCTTGCCCTTATGAGCATTACGGCTAGTGTGGGACACGCATTGAGCAGAGGAGTGCACGTACATATATGTCAAATGCAGCCAGGTTAAGGAATTGTGTAAGGAGCTAGGAAGCCGTTCTGTGGCAAGAGTGTTTTACCCTCATCAAGAAGATTGAGGTAGCCTTCCCATGAAGTGAGCTGAAATGCGAAGGATGAGTGGAGCCAACCCATGAAGAGCGGGAAGGAGCGTGTTTTAAGCAGTGGGAAGGGCTTGTGCAAGTGTCCTGCAGCTTGACAGTTAAGGGGTCTGAAAGAAGGCCAGTGTGGCTGCAAAGGACAGAGTGTTGGGGAGCATGGTGAACATGAGTCTAGAAAGAGAGAAATGGGGGGGCAGGCAGGGGGTCTTAGCCATGTTAGTATTTTCATTACGATCCTAAAAGCAACGATAGGGTCAGTTACGCAGTTTGAAATGATCATTCTGACTACCACGTAGAGAGGAGTAGCGGGGGAGCCAAAATAGAGGGGGACCAACTGAGAGCTCTCTCGGCAGCCCAGGTGCCAGGAGCTGTGGTGAGCTGAAGAGAAGGGCTGGGAGGGGAGGACTCTTGGTGGGAAGTCTGCATGACCTTGTCACAGTGGAGCGTGGGTGGTGAGCACCGCATCCGCTGTGGTGCCCTGAGCCGCGCGGTGCGTGGCTTCCCCTCCTGGCTGCCTTCGCTGCTTGGAGATGTTCTCCCACTCTTCACCCAGGCCATGTGGCTGGGAGGTGAGTGCTGTGACAGAACCGTAGTGGTTGGCCTTTGAGCTTCCCCAGAAAAGGTGCAAAGCAAAGGTGAGAACAGCAGGAAAATCAAAGAAATCTTTGATTTATTTTGCCCAACTTGGCAGTGACTTAGTATTTACTGGTTGAAATAACTGTTAATAAAAGTAATCCAAATGCATTCTAACACCCTAAGAGATATATAAAATTGCTCCCTACTGACACAGCATTCCTCCCGTTAATGTGGTCCCCTAAATCAGTTTCTTAGTTTTATGCACACTGCAGTCTGAGTCTGTGTTTTTTTTCATCTGGGCCTGCAGAACTACAAACGAGCCCTTCTACACTCTAGTTCCCACTATACGGACTCATTTTTTCCCCCATGTCTAGACTTCATAGACTAAGTCTAATCTCATAGTTTTTACCCCAGTAATCTTTGCATATCGCATGGATGATAACAATTTGTCTAACCATTCTTACTTTCTTAGGTGAGAAAGTAGAAAACAAACAAGTGCTTGTAAATAAATCCATGCCCACAGTAACTCAGATTCCTCTGGAAGGCAGCAACGTGCCACAGCAACCACAGTACAAAGATGTGCCGATCACGTATGTATTGGGCGTGCCTTGGAAATGCATGGAAAGAGTCAGCCCTGGCTGGTGCGGTTCCATTGGTTGGAGTGTCGTCTTGTAAACCAAAAGGTCACAGTCGCGGGTTCAATTCCCAGTCAGAGCACATGCCTAGGTTGCCAGTTTTGTCCCCAGTCAGGGTGTGTATAAGAGATAGCCGATCACACCGGTATTCCTCTGCCTCCCTCCTTCCCTTCCCCTCTCTCTAAATCAATAAGCATGTCCTCAGGTGAGGATAAAAAAAATACACAGGAAGAATCACTTATTCTCAGTGCTCCAGTCACTTTCCTTTTGCTGATGACTTCCAGACAGACACCTGTGTGGTTTCAGCCCCATACTTCAACAGCGTTACAGATGTCCCAAATCCAGAACAAAATCCTCCTCCTCCTGGGTCTCTCTCTTGGTGAGTGGCACTGTCATCCCACCAGTCTCACCTGCAACACAAACCTGACTCTTTTCCTTTACCTGCCAAAGCCTTACACAAAGCCAAAGCCTGTAGGTTCAACCACATCTGTAGGTCCCATCTCCTTAGCTGTCCTCTTGTCTTCTCAATGACAGCGCTTGCTGTCTGAGTTCCAGCCCTCCTCTCCCGCCGGACTCTTAGTTGTCCATCGGTGCACATCTGCCTCCGGTCTTGCACCTCTCCCCGTGTCTCACACGCTCTCCGTGGTGCTGCCAGCCTGCTGCTTCTCTGACATGCTCCTCTGGTCATGTGACTCTCTTGAGTAAATAGAATAAAACTTGAGTAGATTGAGTAAAACTCTCAATGACAATGTTGCCTGCTGGATAAAGGCCAGACAAAATAATACATAGCAAGCCCTGGCCGGGTGGGTCAGTTGGTTGGAGCATTGTCCTGTACGCCAAAAGGCTGCAGGTTTGATTCCTGGTCAGGGCACATATAGGGACCAAGCAATGAATGCATCGGTAAGTGGAACAACAAATTGATGTCCCCCCCCCGCCCCTCCACACTCACACACACCTCTCCCTCTCCCTCCCCTCTCTCCTCCCCACTCCATCCTTCCCTCCATCCCTTTTTCTCTAAAATTGGTAAACGTATCTTTGGGTGAGGATTAAAAATAATAATACATACAAGACTATGGATGATTCTTGGCGTACCTCCGTAGCCCCTTGCACACTGGGCCCCGTGTTTCTAGTAAACTGTCTCTTACTCTCCAAACCATGATCCTACCGTCCTCCTTCGGGCCTTTCGCATGGGTTCCGCCGGCTCCCTCCGCCTGAACGCACCTCCGCTGGCGAGGTCTCAGCCCCGGGGCCACCTCTCTGTGAAGCAGTCCCTGACAGCCTGCCCTCCTCACCCCACTGTCATCCCACCTGCTTCCAGTGTTCACTGTTGTCCCTCTTGGGTCTTTCCTGTTCTCTGTAGCACTGTCTTCACCGTACTTCCCTTCTCACTCTGTGTATTGTATCGTGAGTTCCTTTGGGCAGGAGCCGTGTCTATTTGATCTTTGTCTGTCCAGAGCCTACAAAGATCTGATGTCGGGTGGACTCTTAATAACGTTTGTTGTATGGAAAACAGGTTGAAGAGGCAAAGTGTGTGAAAAAAATTCATAATGGGAAAATTCAGTCAATAAAAGTGGCTAAGAACTTGGAGTTAAGTCTGACAGGCGTCACCTCAAATCAGGTCCACTTCACATGTCCTCTCTAAGCATCAGTTCTCTTTGTCTACAACAAGGGAATAACAACACGTGAACAGTATGTGTGGCGCAGATTAAATGTTAGCCATTTTAAACTAGGACGAGAAAGGGGAAATTGTAAACTTTGAATTTAATGTTGAAAATGAAAGTCATTTTTCAGAGCCCAAAATGGGAATGTCAAAATGTTCTGCAGCAGATATTAAATAAAACATGGCCTGGAGGTGATAGGTTCACAAATGGCAGTTTGAAAACTCTGCTTTGTTGATTTTCTCTTCACACTAGCTATAAAGGGGCAACAGATTCATATATTGAAAAAGTGATGATATCTTCAAATGCTGAAGATGCTTTTCTGATCAAAATGTTGCTGAGACAGACAAGGCGTCCAGAGATTGGGGACAAATTCAGCAGTCGTCATGGGCAAAAAGGTAAATTATTTCATTTCTCCACTGGGTTATAAAACTGAACATACTAAAATATTTATTAACCACATGTTTATATCTTTCCCCTATTAAAAATTTAGTATGTTCGAAAAGTTATGACCTTGTTATCAAAATTATTCTTGTTTAACTTCTCAGATTAACCTGTTTATATTTTTAAAAACATTTAAAAATATACTATAGAATTGCTTCTCTATGCTATTCATTTCCTTCTGCAACTGCTTGGACCAGGGTTATAACTATAAATACATTCTAGGTGGTGTAGCTACTGAAGTACGGCTAGCTGTTTAAAAAGCTAATGGTAATACCTATTTTTTATGAAAGGTACATACTTAAACTACTCTGTGTTCTGTTGGGTCGTAGCATCAGGGGATGTCAGCACTAGAAGGTGCCTCGGCATCATGTGCCCTTTATGTAACAGAGAGGGAGCGCAGGCCCTGCGTGGTAAGTGGGCAGTCACAGGCACCCAGCTAGTGTGCTGCTGAGCTGGGGTACACCCAGGTCTCCCGACTCCAGTGCAGAGCTTTGTCCGCTACACCATTCCCTCTCCTGGATGGGGTTTTCACCCACTTGTGGTTTGGTTTGGTTTTTTATCTTCAAAAACCAGAGCACTGTGTCACTATTGATTAACTCGTTATCATTCAGTTCTCTTTTAGTCAATGTATATGTACTATTTAAGAGTGGGAAAGTTTGTCCTGGGGTGGGAACTCCGGCTCTGTCTGCTACCTGCTGGTTTTAGGAACAACAGCGGTAGCTAGCACGGAAGTTAGCTAGCACCAACTGCGTGCCTGGCGGTGTCTCAGCACTCAATGCTAACTAACCCTTTTGCTTCTCACACAGTCCTGGGGGGTAGGACTGTTATCATCTGCATTTTACAGATGAGGAAACAGGCACAGAGAGATTAGGAGCTTGACCGAGGTCTCCAGTTCGATAGTAAAACTAGTTTTTGAACCCTGGCAGCCCCGCTAAACTGTGTACCCTTTAATTCACTACCGTCTGACTGTTAAGCGAGGAGCGTTGTGCCTGGCACATACTTATTAAGTGCAAAGAAAGGACCGCAACGATCGTAAACATTGGGGGTTAGACTCATTCCACTCTGCAACCTTGAATCTCACCTTTGCGTATACATTATTAGAGTGGTATCTTCTTTGTAATTGATGGGTTAGAGGAAAACTGCACATGGTGGTCCTGCTGATTTTAACTCTTTGTTTGCCAAGCAATGTATCCAGTGTTACAATTTGTTTGGACCAATCACTCCAGCCTTAGTTGTCAGTCCATCAAAATTTTTCAGACTAAGAGACTATTTCATCAAAGGCATTTTTAATTCAGTTGACAGATGCAGGATTATTGTACCCTGTCAGTATTTTATAAGAATTGGTTCCATAAATAAGTGTGAGTTTTATACAGTTTTTTAAGATGCTAACTCTAAATACCTTTGAGTTTTTGTAAACGTATCTTAAGATTCTAGTGCTTTCTGCTGCTTACCAGTGACACTGAAATTCTCTACATTGAACCTATTTCTGTTTCTCTCTCAGTCATGAGAGTTTCCAAGACGCACTCCTAAGTCATTCCGGGATGACCGTAACTGTGTTGACAGCCTCTGGTTTACTCGACCTGTCATCTTATAAAATGCCAGCCCTAGAAGCTTTCCAAAATGCACACCATAAGAGAATATCTCTATTCTGAATCAGTTTACACACTTTGCATATCCCAAATCCTTGTGCTTTATTCCATCAGAGTATTGTGCAAAGACTGGAAGGCTGGCATACACTTCAGTGATTATCCACTGTGTTCTCACTCCATGAAACTTTCTGAAGTCTGGGCCTATGTCCTCGTATTCTCATGAAGTCTGAAAGACCCTCTCTTGCAGCAGATTTGTGATAGGTAGTTGATGATGGTTGAATATGTGAATGCATTGAAGGTAGGGGAAATGGACAGGGACGGACTCTCTATCCTTGATGGACTGATTTTACATAGGTTTCGATGTATTACATGTGAGTGTGTGTATGTATAGTACAGACAAAGCATTACTTTTGAAAGTGAGAAACACACTTGATTAGTAATTTCCTGTGAGTACAGACCTCTAGGTAAAATGTCAGTCTTTGTGCTATTGCATTTCTCAGACTGTTAATGCGATAAGGGTAATAATGTTCACTGACAGGAGTGGTTTCTAACTGGCAGTGACCCGCAACAGCAGCCTTTGAGAAGATCTATCTGTTTAGTCTTCAGGGGGCTTTGACTGGTACAGCTCTGTACGAAACCAAAAGAAGTCCTCCTGGGTTTAGGTGACCTTTCATTTGTAGTGAGGAGTTTATCTTGCTAGTTTTCCTTTTCCAGATGGCTTTTAATCCAAGGGTAAAAACCTTCTGATTAGCCTAGATTCCCTTGGTATTTCCTTCTTTTACAGCTTCATCAGATTTATTGAAAAGATTGAGCAAAAACCAACAAACAAAAAAATATTGTAAGCTTTTAACAGAGTAATGGAAGGAATGACATAGAACCCATAACTGAACATAATTTTTATTTCCTTTAAGTATAATTTTTATTAAATAATAAACACATATGATTTAAAAAGGTCAAATAGTACAGAAAAGGGGGAGATTGTACTGAAAAACATCAGTCTCTGCTTTTCTTCCAGTTTTGCTTCCCAGAAGGAATTTTTTCTCATTTTCATCTTCGTATCTCAGTGATATTCTTAAATAACTATATACTCACTTATCTATTTTAGATATTGATTTCCTAATACATGATAGGTAGCAGGACCTAGCATTAGTTACTATGCTTCCTCACTCTCCACCTCCACTTTCAGCATAGATTTATTAAAATTTTGGATTATTTAATTATTTAGATTCCATTATTGTTACTACATAAATATTATTCACTTCCAAACCAAGCAAGTTGTTGAGTATATTTCCTTTGTAATATAACTTTATAACTTTATTCTTTTTGAAGTTAATAATCTCTTATTTTTATTTGCTTAATTTTTCTTATTCTTATTACCATTCTTCAATACCATCAACAGCCTCTCCACAGTTGTCTACGTGATCAATAGTCTGTTGGAGCGCTTTTCTCCCAGATTTTCTTTATAGCACCCCCACTCTTCCTGCCCCAAACTGTGGTGGTGCGTCTCGGAGCCCTGCCTTCCCAGCGTGTTAAGAACTGCTAGCAGACAAGCTGAGCCTTGGATGCCCTCAGCCCTCGGGAGTGCTGGGCAGAGCCTGGGGCAGTCAAGACCCTGAGCAGCCTCACATTGTCTGCCCTGGAAATGTTCTCAAAAAAGGTTAAAAAGCTCTCTGTTAATTTGTTAGGGCTGCTATTATAAAATACCACAGACTGAGTAGTTTAAACAACAGAAATTTATAGTCTCACAATTTGGAGGCTGGAAGTCCAAGATCAAGGTGTTGGGAGGTTTGGTTTCTCTTGAGGCCTCTCTCCTCGGCTTGCAGATGGCAACTTTCTCCCTGTGTCCTCGAATGGTCTTTCCTCTATGCAGGAGTGCATCCTGGTACATCTCCCTCTTCTTGTAAGGACGCCAGTCACATTGGATTAGGGCCCACTCGATGGCTTCTTCAACCTGAATTACCTCTTTAAAGTCCTATGTTGAGGTGTCTGGGGGTTAAGGCTTCAACACATGAATTTGGGAGGGGGCGGGCACAGAAGAGTGAAGCAATGGGACTTCTTGACTGTCAGGAGTAAAGTGAGGCAAAGGGCCACAAGGACTGTGGTTTTACGCTTAGTAAATGAGGGCACCAATCACAAAGGGACTTTGTGTCTCATATGTACCAGCTGCTGTTCTAGACGCTGGCATACAACGGTAAACAGGACTGACAGGGTCTCTGCCCGCCAGGAGTTCATGTTTTCTTGGGGAAGGAAACAGAAAAGAAGTAAAGAGAAATAATAGCGTGACAGTTGAAGGTAGCGATAAGGGCTGTGCACGAAAGACGGTGTGAAAGAGTGGGTGGTGTGCCGGAGGAGGGCGTGCTTTAGAGGGACGCATGGGATTGGCCTCTTGAAGAAAGTGCCACTGGGGCTGAGACCTAAAGGGTGAGAAGGAGCCAGCCAAGCAAAAACCTGGGAGAAATAAGTTCAAATCCCTGAGGCATGAATGAGTTTGGTGTATTCAAGAGCAGCAAAAAGGCCAGTCTGCTCAGGCCTGTGCCTGAGGAGGAGCCTGATGTGAGGTGCGCGGAGAGAAACCGGACGGGGCCCATCCTGTGGTCCTTGCACCCGAAGGACAAGGGCTGGGGCTTCATTCGGAACAGGATGGGACCCAGCAAGGCTTTTGGGTGGTGACTGTATGCAGAGGAGAGATGAGATCTAAGTTACTCTTTTTAGAGATCCCCTGGATTCCGTATGGAGAGCAGATTGGAGGGGGGCGGCAAGGAGGGAAGCAGGGAGACTTGCAGGGGTTCAGGCAAGAGAGCATAATGGCTTGAACTGGGTAGTAGCAGTGGAAAATTAGACTGAAGTGGTGGATTCTGGATGTGGTCGGAGTTAAAACCAACAGGACTTGCCAATAGCGGAGATGTTGGGAGGAAAAGACAGGAACTGCAGATGAGGTTTGCAGCCTGATCAGCTGGTGACGCCATGGACCGAGGTGGGGAGGACTGGGGACGGAATCAGTTTCTTGGCGTTGGGCAGGGGTTGAGAGTTTGGGCCTCAGGTTAGAGATGCCCATTAGACTCTAAGTGAAGGTGTTGAGTAGGCAGTTGGATCTAGAGTCTGGAGCTTCAAGGAGAGGTTGGGGCTAGAGATAAAATTTGGAAGTCACCTGCATGTAAGTTTATAGTATTTTTGCCTGTTGTGTATTATCGATTTACAAGCATTTTCATCTAGATTCCATCCTCTGACCTTTTAGTTGGTATTGTCGTTCCTGCTATGCAGACCCAGGAAACGGAAGCTCAGAGCGGCGCCCACCACGGCCGGCGTGGTGGGGTCAGGACTCCCGCTCAGGTGTTCGGTTCTCAGTGCATGGCCCACGCTGCTGAATCTGGATAAGACGGCTTTCTCTCCTGATGCCCCATTACCCCTCCGTGCCCTGGGTTGCCGTTTTCCCCAAGATTTCCCCTTGGATAAGATACAGCCTCTTCCTGAGGCTGACCTAATACTAATATTTCTTAACTTATCTTTCCTGTTTCCTCCTTAAGATGGTCATCTCCTTAAAATACCCATTCTTCCTGGGTAAACAACTGTACGTAGCACTTCTCAGCCACCGATCCAGAGTAACTGCTGCTTCCCACGCAGCTTGTTGCGGTGCGCATACTCCTCACACAGAGCTGGGTTCTCGGGTATCTCTTTCCTTCGGAACCCCACTCATTGTGAAACACTGTTCCCACTCCCTTTACGTCCCTGGTCAGGTTTTCGTAGTCTTAGGTAAAATGCAAAATCGGTTAAGAATGTGAGCAGATACAAAGGAAAGTAAATGTTCGAGCCCTCAAGTCTGACCAGTCTCCTGGTCCAGCGGGCCAGCCATGCTGGTGGGAACCAGAAGAGGCGCAGGGCCAGGGAGCCGCAGCCACGTGCGGTGGCCCCAGCCGGCAGTGTCTCTAAGGAGCCACGCAGCAACCCCGCCCTTCGTGCGGGGGCCGGAGAGGAACCGGGTCAGACCTAAAGTTGGATGTTGGCAAGTAAAATGTGAATGAAATGGAGAGTGTCGTCTACAACACCATGTGTGCTGTTTGTGGTTGTGGTGAGATGAGCTGGTAACATCTCGCAGTGTTGGGAATTTGCGGGGTGTGCGTGTCACGCCGCGATCCTGCGGCGATTTGTTTCTGGTTCGGCCTAGATGCATGCCGGAGGAAGACCAGCGGTTACTTAGTCGGCCTTCGTTTTCACTCTTGGCGTGGAGAGTTGTTTAGAAATACTGTTTTTTCCTTTACCACCACCTGTAAGCTGAGACATGTGAAAAGCGTAAAGGTTATTTTGATTTAGTTTATCTATGTACCCACCTCTTTTCTCCCTCCAGTTAGAGCATTAAATCTGTTACTCTGGTATTTAGAAAGCAGCGTGGCCCTGCGGATTGCCTGACTTTTGTCTTTTGTTAAAAGTCAACTTTGACAGAGCTGTTGTTAGAGACTGTTTTTGCACACATATAGTGTACAGACTGAATTTCTGCACAGAACGCCTCTTAAAATACCCTCTCTGACAATCAGAGGAGACGTGACAACTTTGTTTCACGGAACTGGAGTGTCTGTCCTGCTCAAGCTTGAACACTTCAAGGGCGTTAGGATAATTAGTAGCTAAATGCAATATATGTGAAGAGGGAACTAAACACCAGCGGTTTACGTGTTATAAAAGAGCTCAGGAAGATTGAAGAGGACAGCATGAGTGGGGGAACCGGAGCAGGCGACTCAGCACTAAGTGGCTGGGGATCAATAGCAGTGCTGTGTGGTAAGAAAACATTGGCTGTCACTGATCCGAGAAGTCCCGTTGAAAGAGTGAAAGGGTTTGATCGGGAGCTGTTAAAAATGTGATAGACCCGATAAGCAGGATAAGCAGCATTGCCTTCTGTGACCTCAGGAGTGGAGGATGACCAAGCAGAGAGCCAAGTGTGCAGGAAGGAGAAAGTATTTCCTAAAGACGGTGTCCCAGTTCCCATGAAGACGACGCCGACTTGAGAAGCAGTCAGGACTCACTCACAGCATACTTTGTAGGTGAGGGAATTACAGTGCAGTCTTCTCGTGAGAGATTCAAAGTTTAATAAAGTGCAGTCCTCCTTTGGGTCTTTTTGAAGGCCTATCATGTACCTCATCAGTAAATGCACAGTGGGTCGGCTCCCCCCGGAAGGGCCTTACCTAGGCCTTGCAAGGGCCTTGATCAGGAATCTTTAGTTTATTCTTCAGTAGACTACAAAGTACAGGGAAAGGTGAGATGATTTAGTAATAACCTTCTAAGCACCAAAGTCGCGAATTTGTTGTGTGTTTATAAGGGAAGGGAATTTTTTTAGTTTTGTTTCAACTTCAGTTGGAGATGAATGTTAAAACCCTGGAATCTTAATCTCCTTTGCAAGTGTTCTACACGTCTAGTGCCTTAGAGTGAAGCCACAAGCACGGCAACAGATGCACAGTGACGCTCCGTAGAGCGAAATAGAGCAGAACAGGGGGTCTGGAGTGTTCCTCCTGTTTTCTCCTTTTTTCTTGATCATTTTGTGGAAAGAGTTACAGACAGGAAGAGACATCCATATATAATGTGGATTGGAGTCATGTTTAGAACTAGACTGTTTATTAAAATCAAAAGAACATGTTGGCCTCTTGAACTTTGTTGTAATAAGTTTTCTGTGAAGGTAACTCATCAAAAGCAGACATCTTTATCTTGATCCTTGCTTTTTCTGATGCTTAGAAGGGGTGAGCAGAATTCCTGCCTTTTTTCTTATTCTTTAACAAAAATTATCTGTCAGCTTAAGGAGTTTCCAAGTTTTATTTCACTGCTTAGGCAAACCAGATTATTATATATATTCTCCCTTTCTTTTGCTGCCGTTCACGATGAGGAAGGAAACCATGGACTCCTTTGATGTGGGGGGGCGGGGGGGAGCAATACATCACTTCCCTGAAAGAACATTTCTCAGTCTCTCATCTGAGAAAGGATTAGCACCTCAACAGAGGTCCTGTAGATCACAGAACCGGGCAACAGCACCAAACAGTAGTCCTCAGGAGAGGAAGACCTGTATTTCAGCACAAGTGTCCTGGCAAACAGAAGCTTCTGAGCAACTGCAAATCTGAGATAATGGCATACACTTCTTGGTATCTCCCTCTAAATCCTCAGATAGCTCGTTCAAATAAAGTCAACCTTTGTTTTAAAATAGAGGTGTAGTCTTATCAAAGTGCAGGTTTTTCATGGAATGGTTCAGTGTACCTTTGGTTCATAAGGTTTTTTTTACAGATAAAACTGTTTGGAAGATTCATCTTTGACCCTCTCTTGTTCAACAAAACTTCCATTATAAGATCACTTGCTTCCACTGTGCATTTAGCAAGTTATTCAACAACCTGCTGGATTAATTTATTAAGATTTTGATTGTTTATTAGAAGAAATGAAAACCTACCCTGACTTTCCAACACATTAGGGAATCTTTATACAGTAGGTATGAAGAGGCTTAGGAGGTAGGAAAATGTTAATTCGTGTGTGGCAGAAAGCTGAGAGGAAAGTTTATTTGTTAAACAAGGTTTGGGTAAAAACTTTGCTTTTTCCAGACCTTCCTTTATATCCTTTTTCTAGATTATGTTTTCTAAAATTGAGAGAATGAAGAGAATCTGATTGAAGGTAATAACAGTAACACCTTGTACTTACGTAGTATTTGAGACCCTCTAAAATCCTCTCCGCTTGACTGAAGCTTCAGAGTGGGGATGTCTTTGGCTCTCTACTTTGCTTGATCCTGCTTGAATGAAAGATTCTGAGTGGGAGGGGAACCGATGGAGCTAACAGTGTGAGCCCCAAGATAAGGTGTGTGATGCTAAACGATCCGGCAGAGTTTGGGTCCAAAAGGAAATTCTGGCAGCTGTTACTTTAATGTTAGAAATCAGGATTATTTGGTATACATAGACACCTCTATTGTAAGGAGATCTTATTTAATTTTCTCTTTTAAGAACAAATTTTGGACTTCTGTAGCTAGCCAGTAACCCTCTGACCTTTCCGTAAATATCCAACTGAAGCTTTGAAATTAGGGTGTTTAGTGTTTTATGGCCCAGAGTAAAAATCCCCAATCCTGTTTCCAAATAGTGTAGCCCCAACACATTTTATTAAGCTCTTGACACATTCAACCGTGTGTATTTTGTAAAGTTCCTATGGTTATTGTTTTACAATAGCTGCTTCCAGGAGCATTGTAAGGGTTTCAATTAATCAGCCCTTTGTGTGCTTCAGACTATGCAAATTTATCACATCAGACCATTCAGCTGCTCATGGGAAAGCCATGTAAAAACTGTATTGTCTTCTAGCGCCTCCTCTCATTTAGAGTGATGTTTTAATAAGAAAGCTAATCAAGTTTTCTTATGCATTATTTATCTGTTAACATGTAAGGAAGAGCCAAATTAAAATTATGTCAACCGGGATATGGCAAGCGATGGGATAGATCTGGAAGTGATTCAACCACAGAACAAAGCTAATATGATTCAACAGTTTTTGTCTCCTCCCCTCCCCCTTGGGATTATTTAAGGTGCTGGTGAGAAAATAAAAGAAGGTTAATTCAATCACTGGAAAGGGAGAAAAGAAGAAAGGGAGTAACCACCTGTGTTAGCTTTCACATTTTGATTTAGAGATTTGCATTTCTGAATACATAAAGGCTTACGGAGGTGAGTTTATTCAGAGCAAAAACATTTCTTGCTTACTACGAACAAACTTGAAAGCATTCCTGCTGCCCCTCTGGCCCCGTTTACCACTATACTCATCAGCAGTAAACCGCTCCACGCTGGAAATCCGCAGCCCACGTCCTGTGAAGTTCTTGAGTGAGCGGGAGACGCTGTCCTGACCGTGTGAAATCATCCTCGCAGCCCAGCCGCAGTGAGCGGCTTTTCAGCCCCTTCAGCCGAAATCGGGGCAACTGCACTTGCTTCTTCCATTCATTATGTTGGTCTCTTTTGCTTTGCTAGTTTGCTTCCTGCTGAGAATAATTAGGTTTCTTATATAAAAATAATCCCTTGGATTTAGATGGTGCCTTTCTCTAAGGACCTTAAAGTACCTCTCAGACATTAGTACCTCTCATCTGTCCTTTTGACACAACTGACTCATGAAATAAGTGCTCATTGTTCCCATTACAAAGAACGAACAAGTAAGGCTCCTTGGAAAGTGGCGCTTCCCCCCAGGAAACACAATGTTGCTTGAATAACGCAGAGTCAAGTTAAGGTCACGCGATGCCTTGATCTGGGGGCTACACAGATCTGAGAGTCTGTGAGGTGATGTCCTTTACAGATGCCATGCCCCCCACAACGCACACGCACACATTTATGAACCTCATTAAGACCAGGCATTGCAGAGTGATCACTCCTGTACTGAACATCAGCCCTCTTCTGGCACTGTGACTGATGGCGAAAAATCACAGCATCGTTTCACCCTTCATTTCATGCAGAGTGTTAAACTGTGCAGAATAAATAGCCTTGTCTAATAGGTAGCTGCAGAAAGTAGAGCATTAGAATGTAGCAAGCTGAATTGTGTGTCTTCAGTTTCAATATTCAGTCTGATTAATTTGTGTAGGACTCCTCTCAAGTGGAGTTGTACCCCTGAGCCTCTTCTTACGTCCCCACCTCCAGCGCAGCACTTGTCACTCAGCATATGCTTGGTAATTGAGAGGAAGGAGTCTCTCTTTCCTCGCTTAGAAAAGGAAGAGTAAGAATATATGTCAACCTCAGAGTGGTACATTTAATCCCAAAGTGGTTATACATGGAAGGTAGACTTGCTAAAGAAAAAAGTTTAAGTTGAAAAGTGAAACAGAATGTGATATTGAAATGAGACCTGGCTGTCAACACAGTAGAAAAGCATTTGCCGGTCAGTTCTTGATGCATTGAAATCACGTCAAAACAGCTCTTGTATCAAAAATGTCCTTGTAGTTGTCCTCTGCCCCTGCCTGCCACTTGCTTTCCTGTCTGGATATGGTATCAGAATGCTTTAGTTTTTTTCTTGCCTTTTTTTATTACGTTCTTACCTTCTTTTTTTTTCTATTTGAATTGAGATAGGACCATTATACTAAACCTAAAAAAGGACACCCCAGAGTTACTTTTGAATAAGTCAGTTGCTGTTTATAAATAGAAGTACTTTCTAAGAATGATTCATCAGATTATGGATTTTTGCTGGGTCTACCTGTTCTTAAAACGAGCTGTATGTTGTTCTTTCTGCTGGGCCGTGGAAATAGAAATAACGCGTTGGTGTAGGCCCTCTGCTGTCCGGGGCACTGAGGTGCGGCGACAGGGGTCCCTAGACTTGCCTTTCCTGAGTGGCCTGGTGGTTTCCTTAAGAATTCCCTAAATTCTCACCTTTACCATGTGAAATTTAGACGGTGATAGAATAATATTTTATTTTGACTGTGTATCTCTAGAACTTTTATGCTCTTTTTATGTCCCAATTTTTCCTTAGTATCGGTTTTCATTCGTTAACGGTTTTGTAGTATGATCCATGGTCTAAGTCCCAGTGGGCCCTCTAAGCGTGTCAGTGTTTCTGGGCCTGCGGACCGGGCGTGTTTGCATGTCCCTGCCAGGAGGCTGTGCTGTCTGCAGTGGGGTTTGGGACACCAGCGGCAGCCAGGGGACGGAACTTTATTTTAAAATCTGAAATGCTGTGTAAGCGTTTAAGGAATGAATCAGTGATTGTTCCACAACAGCTTCCATTAGATATGGTTTATTTGTAGTCCATCCTCTTTGCGAGGATCCAGGGAGTATTTTAACACACTGAAGCATACCGCATATCATTTACATTTTTAAACCAGCATTAAAGGAAAGTGACTATAACTTTTAAGAGTTCTAAATATAGAAAGAGATTTTATGCTCTGTCCTTGGAGAAAACAAATTACAATTTTCCACTTGAAAATAAGAAAAGAAAGCTTCCTGCTTTGATTAAGGATTTGAATAATTCTAAAACAGAGAAATACCATTAAAAAAAAAAAAAGTCTGGTTCTAAGATTGAGAATTCTCTTCTCCCCCTAATGAATTCAGTAAAATGCAAACTTTTAAAAATCATCTGTCTAATTTGAGATTCAAGATCATCAAATTCTGTCTAAATATTTTGTTTTAACTTCTAAGCTCATTATGGTTTCTTTGTGTTAACTTGTATTAAAATCTGTCAGCTATGACTAGTCTCATAAGCACAGTCAGCGGACCAGAATAAGTTAATTATTTACTTGTGTCACTAGTGCTCTTCATCTAATGAAATGCACAGCTGTGTTAGATCTGCAGTTGGATGTGTAGCTCCCATTGTTCTGCAAGTCAGCAGAGGGTAGAAGCTGCAATGATGGAGAGCCCTCAGTTCTTTCTGCTGTTCTGGCTTTCTGTGTCGATTTCATGGATCTTTTATCATTCACTTTCACACAAAACAAACAACACAGGGCTGTCTGCTATGGGAACCATCTTGGCATATAAAAGGGTTTTCAGAACCTAAAGTAATTTTAAGTTAGCTAAGATTTAATTTTTGGCGTACAGGTGCCCTTGATTCAGATGGGGCCAAAGCAATTCCTATACTGGAATGAAAAATCTGAAAGTTACTTATGTGTTTTTAAATGCCCTGTCAAAAAAGGACTAATAAGAAAATCACTTCCCAAAAAGGAAGCTCTACGCTAAATATTAATCAGATTTCAAGCAGAGTTATTAGAGATTCAGATTTCAGGGGAAGGAGCATTGCTTTCATTTTAATAACAAAATGAAGTTGCCTTTGCTGGAATTAATCTGTTGGCTAAAGTTGAAAATGCAAAATGCAAATCTCCTTACCTTCCTCCAGTGTGAGTATGCCAGGCTTCCTCCCTGGGTTTTGGTACCTCCTGCTCCTTACTGCCACCTTCTCTTGTTAGAGGGCCAACAAGCAGCTTCCTCCTGAGCCGCCCGAGGCATCCCCCATGAAGTGCTGCTGAAGGGGAGCTGAAGTTTCTCCGGTTTTGCTTTTAAGGGATGTAGCCGGACCCTCCACCCCCTCACTGCCCAAAGTGACATCTCGCCCAAGCACATCCCAGGGCCGGCCTCTTTAGGGGCTGCTGTTTGTAACATTGTGTTCACTGCCAAGCAATGGTGGTTGGTGGTGCACCTCGATGTACAATTTCATCTCTTTCAGAGATTTCCCAGTAGTACTAGTGTTTTGCCAGATTAATTTCAACGTGGACAAGATGGACTTTTGGAGGGGAGACGGAAGGGTCACACACTCTGCTTGATTTAAATTCTAACACATTGTGGCTGAATTTGAAATAAAGCCAACTAAATGTTTCTATTCTTCATGTAGGAAAGGATACTTTCTTTATAATAAACAATGCAATTTCAACGAAAACACCAGTTAAAATACCTACGTACACCAGAATTTAACTCCACGAACCTAATTACCATATTATCGTCAGCCACTAAAAGTCAGAATATTAATAATCAGTGTTGAATAGGCACATAGTGTACTTTTACTTGAGACTTGAGCTCTTGATAATTATAGTACATCCCAAAAATTCTACTTTGAAGTAGTTTGAGTAATTGTGTAGAAATCAAACTAAGCAATGAAAAGTCTCTTTGAGAGCAATTTCTTTTCAATCGCTGCAGATAGTTAATAATTTATGTACAGGGGCAAAGGAATTTCACCTCACTAATATGAAACCTTGTTTTTGGTCCAGTGCCATTTGTTGTATACTAATTTTCCAGTTCTAAATTATATAGGTTGTGGTTAACAATCAAAATTGTTCCCCCATTCCTCCTGCCATGGATGGGAAATAAGAGGAGTTACCAAGCATTTAAGCAACAAAATTCCCTCCAAGTTAGAATACTGCTAAAGGAGTAATAAAGGTCAGGCAATTTAAGAGACTGTTCGTGTCCATGGAGTTGGTAGGCTTTTGTTCTCTTGTGTTTTCATTCTTAGAACACATTTCTAATTTTGTCTTTCCTTCCAAGAATAATTTGGTATTTAATTTTATTATTCAACTTTACAACTTGGAGCAAAGATCACTTTCCTCACGTGTTATAAGTTACAGGAATGAAAATTCCTTAGGGCATTTTAGACTCAGCCAGGGAAGCCCTGGCAAGAATCAGCCAGCCAGCCAGCTCTCTGCAGCTAGTAGGTACACCCATTAGCTCACCTGCCACACACGAGAACGCCTTGTCACAGGTTTAGAAAGCACAGTTTAATGCACCCGTCACTCAGCCCGTTCTGTGTTTGGTGGCCGGAGAACCTGGAGTCCTGTGGTCGGGCAGAGTGTGTAGCAGGTCATGGCCAAGCCGACAAGGAGTGAAATTGCTCTTGGAGTTTCAGGGACGTTGACAGGGCAGGGCCCAGTGAAGCCGCTGCTGTCCCATCTCGGCGGCGCGAGAGGTTGGCCAAGCGGCCCGACAGCACCACCGTGTGTCGTACCAGCAGGCCAGTCTACAGGCGGCCCTGCCTTTCCGCAGGGACAGCCATTTTTGAACTGTCTAGCAGGATTGGTGGAGATTGCTTCTGTTACTCTTGATAGCGACCATGGGGAAGGTTTGAAAGCAATAGAAATGGAGATAGTGACAGGGAGATTCGGTTAAGTACTGTTGTAGCCTTCCTTTCCGCCAGTTTGCTTCACAAGGTGTGAAATCTCTCCCGCAGGTGTTTGTGGTCTGATCGTCCCTCAGGAAGACATGCCGTTTTGCGATTCTGGCATCTGTCCGGACATCATCATGAACCCGCATGGCTTCCCATCACGAATGACGGTCAGCACATTTCTCAGGGGCACAGCTTTGGAGGGAGAGCGCTGGCGGTTGGTTTGTAGTTCGTGGAGGTGATGGGACCTTGAAACTGATTTTTAGAAAGGGCCCTTGGACCCCTGGCCAAACAACTAGGTTCCTAGCTCCGGACAGGGCTGGACTACTGTCCCATGCTGAGAGCATGTGGAGCAGGTTTGCCCTTGCCTTCGAGAACAGTCTTCTGAGTGGCAGCCTTACCCTTAGCAAAAAGAACTGCTTGTGTCAAACCTGCTGTGTCTCCCTGTCTGTGGTGTTGGTTTTGTAATCCTGGCTCCACCACTTACTGGCCGTGTAACGTGGGAAAGTCGCTTAACCTCTGTGTACTTCGGTTTCCTCACATGTAAAGTCGAGCAGCAGTGCCTGTCCTGCAGCAGTTTGGGGAGGGAGGCACAGACTTAGCTCACACCTATCAAGCTTTTTCAACAGTCGGTCACACAGTAAGAGAGCGACAGATATTTACTGTCATTAGTTGATCATTCTTATTAATAGTAGTAGTCTCACAATTCTTTGGGGAAATAGTCCATACTAAATAAACAGACAGGATTTCTATACCACAGGAAGGTACTCACTTACGCTGTTCACATCCCACAGGTGGGAAAGTTAATTGAGCTGTTGGCCGGCAAGGCAGGCGTGCTGGATGGCAGATTCCACTACGGCACTGCTTTTGGAGGCAGCAAAGTGAAGGATGTGTGTGAAGACCTTGTTCGCCATGGTTATAACTACTTGGGGAAAGACTACGTTACATCTGGCATCACAGGGTAAGTAAGTGCATGTTCAGATGTTTTAAAGTAAAAGTATGGATTTATTAGGATAAGAGGTAGGAGCCCTTAAGGTATTCAGCTTTACTCCTTTAAGAAATCCGATATAAGAAAATCCAGATATATGATGGAGGTGTTAGCTAGTGCTGTGGTGGTGATCATTTTGCAATGTATAAATGTATCAAATCAACATGTTGTACACCTTAAGCTTACATGTTATATTGTCAATTATTGGGCTAGCCACAAAGTCTGTTTAGTTTTTTCCATAAAATAAAAGACATTTTCATTTTCACCAATAACTTTATTGATTTGGATATTCTGAGTATGTCAGCTATCTCCTGCTATCTAGTGGGTAGAGGTCAGGGGTGCTGCTAAACCTCTTCCAATGCGTAAGACAGCCCCACAGCAAAGAATTATTTGGCCAAAATGTCAACAGTGCCAAGAAACTTCGCAAACCACTAACATGTTTAATCAGTCACAGCACCTTCTCCATACACAGCACAAATCATTTTTTGCGCCTCAGTTATATTTTCACCTTTCTTGAATAATAAAGCATAATACGTCAAAATGTTGCATATTTTCTTCCATATTAAATGGGTACACAAAAATTCACCAATATTGATAAGTTTTTTTAAGGCACTCTGATATGACAGTGGTCACAATACAGTCTAACAAAATTGTTTCAAATGAAATTAAAGACAACTAAGCACTACTAGAGCCATTGCATGGAAAAAACTAAACGAACTTTTTGGCCAACCAATATAACTCAATAAAACAGGGAGGAGAAGAAAAGAAAATCCAAATTTAGGAAACTGATAAATTAAGAAGTGCTGTTTTGCTAGTGGTGTTATCATTTAAAAATTAGAAAATATTTAATTTACCAAAACAGGATGTCTACACAACTTTTAAGAAACAAATTAATTATATGTAATGCAACATTCCGTAGTTGTTGAACTTGCTGTGCGTTAACGTGATGAGTATCAGGTAATTAGTGCTGTCAGAAGGCCTGAGGCCTACCATTTGCACACTCACTGAAGATGTGTTAAATACTGAACATGAGCTAGGTACTAAGTTTGCAGCAGTGAACAAAATGGACATGATCCCTGACCTGTGGAACTGATGGTTGAGATTTGTCGCTAGATGTTAAAAAGTAACGGATAACGGTTAACTTCTCAGCAGGGCCCACCCCTGACTACTTAATTTAACACTACAATTCAGTATTGCCCATTTCCAGCTTTCTTTTTCTCTGTGGCATTCATCACTATCAAATACACTGTGTAATAATACTATATAATATTATCATCTGTCTCCCCAAGTAGCATGTAGCCTCCATGAGGGCAGGGCTTGTCTGTTTTTACTGTTTTGTTCAGCGTCTAGCTCAGAGCCTGATACACAGTGGGCACTCCATAATTATCTGCTGAATAAAGAAATAACAACAAGTAATGCAAGTACAAATAGCTCTCACCAGAGTAAAGACAAAGGGTAGGTTAGAGGAGCCCTGTGAGGAGGTAGATGTTTCAGCAGAGATGTGAGCGATGAGAAGAATGGAGCATTTGAAGAGCGTGTCATGCGGAGGAAAAGCTTATTAACACCTAACAAGGGACAGATCTCGGTGAGTCCCAGCACTGGAAGAGGCCAGGCTGGCTGCAGTGCCGTGAGGAGGCCATGCTGCAGCCTGAGGCTTGAGGGTGGGGAGGGGAGAGCAGGCCACATGGGCGGAGCGCCTGGTCTTCCTTTTAACCCGGGGGAACCGATGTCTCTGAAGTTACCGTGAAGGACAAGGTTTGGAAACTCAGCTTGCACATGACTTTAAAGGATGGAGTTAGTTGTTGAAAATAAGACACACGTGTTTTTACGCCAGGTAAACCTGTGGGACAGAGTGTTTATTCCGTTCCTCTGAGGCTTTAAACCTGAAACCCACCAGCGAGACCAGAGTGGGAGCCCCTGGGAGAACACACAGCGTGACTCCGGCGCTGCACACAGGCTCTCCAGGGTGGCTGAGATGGTCAGAGTCTGCTTCTGCTAAAAACATCGAGTGCTTCTAAAGTGATTTATCCAGACTACGATAAATGGATTTATTTAGGTGTTTCATACTTGAGATGTTATAGAAAATCGCATTATAGGGAAAGAGTAATGGTCCATTTCAAAAATGATTCATATAGCTAAGGTCCATTTAAAAAAAATGCAGTTGTCATTGTTAAACTGATCATCTTAGTCTTTGCTTCTCATCCAGCAATAATGCAGAAGTTGAGTCTTTGCTTCTCATCCAGCAATAATGCAGAAGTTGACCAGGAAGCATGCAAATCCAACGAACCAATTTGGTGGACCTTCCGAACATAATTTTACTGAACGATTTGAATGGATTATGCTCTGCTTGCTGTAGGCAGCTGTGGGCCGCGTCCGTCCATGTCACCATCCGCTACTCCCCCAGCCCGTGTTTTCATTCCTGTCCCATTCATCTCAGAGCTCCACAAAGGGCTTGCAAACATATTCACCCACCAGATGTCATCCTCCCTACATTCGTGAGCATGGCTAGCAGGGACAATTGCATATGGCTTTATTCATTTGATGATGGAATGGTGACAGAGTTCCATGAACTCAGCCATGAGCGACCAGACTATGGAGGAATAGAATCATTCGTTATTAGAGCTAGAAAGAAACTTGGTCCAACCACCTTATTGTACAACTTAGAAAACTGAGATAAAGAGGTCACATAATTACTGTATGACACACTGAGACAAGATCAGGGTCTCCTGATACCCTGTTTGTTCTGCCTTCTGCTCCGCCCTGGGTCTTCCAAGAATCTGGTTGTGCTTAAGCCAGCGGAATGGCTTAATAGCTGCAAAAGCCTTTGCTAGTGACACTGAAAGTATTATAAGGTATGTAGCAAGCATGCAGGGACAAATGCACTTATGTGTCTCTCTGCCATGTCCTTTGCTTCCTTTGCTCATTCTGCTCTTACATCATACTGTGGCCCAAATTTCCTTGGCTCAAGACTGGCTAGCATGGTAGTGAGAGCCCTGGATTCGAATCCTCCTGCATCACTCATCGGCTCTTGTTTAACCTTGTGGACCCTCTGTGTCTATTTCTTCATCTTAAAAATAGGAAAGACAATATCTCCCTTCCTGGATGGCTGTATGGATTAAATGGCACATGGTAGATGCTTTATTTCTTGGCAGAAAGAAAGTTCTGGAGCAGTAAAAGAATTCTACAGTCATTGGTCCCTGGCTACCCTTGCTCCAGACTTAAGGAAAGAGTTCTTTTCTGTCAAAACAGTTAAATATTCACTCCTTTAGAACCCTCAGCACAGTATTTCTAAAGACTCACTGAGTGGGCTGTAACAGACGTTCGCTGAGCATCAGTTACCTGCCAGGCAGGGCCATTCATCCTGGAACGACAGGGACAGGGGAGACAGAGTGCTTGTCTGGCTGAGTCTACTTCTTGTGAGGAGCTGATTGGTGTTCCAAAGAAAATAAAACCAGTGTAAGAGTTGAGACGGGGCATGGGTACAGCCGTACTGGAGGAGGAGGAAGACTCCTTTAGCTAGGGGATCAGGAAAGTCTCTCTGAGGAAGTGAAGTGTTTGAGCTGGTGAATACCTGCCAGAAGAATGTTTTAGGCAGGGCAAACAGTAAGCGCAAAGGCCCTGAGGCAGGCATGCTTGCTACATTTAAGGAGCAATGAAGAGGCCCATGTTACTGGAGTAGAATGAGCAACAAAGGGAATAGTAAGTGAGTCAGATGTGGGTAGGAACCAGATTACGTTAGATCTTACGGCTGTATACAAAATTTGGAGCAAAATAGACTCTGAGTATAATGGGAAACCTCTGGGAATTTAGAGCGAAAGAATGACCTGCTATGGTGCACACTGTGGAAGAAATCACTGTGGCTTGCTCTGCGATGAGCAGGTTGTTGAGGGAGGGGAGTGGAAGCCGGGAGGCCAACGAGAGGATTATGCGCAGCTGTCCAGGCAAGGACGGAGGCTGGCCTGCCCCGAGTGAGCAGCCAAGGGGGCGCCGTCCCGTGCCCACTGTTTTACAGGCTGTTCAAGGTTTTTATTTCTTAACTAAACGACGTCTCCTTTAACGTATCCATGGCACTTTTATATTTTCAGATCTAGCCTCTTCATTTACCGCAGACTGAAAATCCTTCTCTGACTCAATCATAAACCCGTTCACAGACAAATAAGGGCCTGCCAGTGCTGAGACCTAGGAAGGGCTATTTCCTGTTAGCCTGAACTTGGTTCCCTAACCCCAAACTCGACCTTATTTCCCAGGGAGCCCTTGGAAGCCTACATCTACTTCGGCCCCGTGTACTACCAGAAGCTGAAACACATGGTGCTGGACAAGATGCACGCGCGGGCCCGGGGGCCGCGGGCCGTCCTCACCAGGTGAGAGCGCCGCGCTGGCAGGGCGAGTGTGTGAGGCGTCGGTCTGCCTTGCGTCTCCCAGGACAGCAGCGAGCAGACTCGGCGGAGTCTCCGTTCCCTGGGATCGCACGCTTCGGGGTATTGGGCATCAGCAGCAACTATGTATGTCTGATTAGCACGACAAAATGGCACCCCCCTAGAAAATCACTTCATAGGCGCAAGGGCAGACCCTCCGTAAGTCTTGACAGTCTCTCCTAACTAGTCATTTACTGTTTTCCAGTTTGCAGATGTGGTCCTGTTCAGGCAGGTTCTTTGTGAGAGTGCAGATGCCCTTGCCCACGTGCATACCAGTGCACCTGCGCTCTCCCACACGCACGCAGAGGACACAGGCACGCATGATCCGGTCGCCTGAGCTCCGGGGCCCATGTGTGCCCCTCCACCAGCGTATCCGGTGTTCCCAGCCCAGTGTCTGTGTGTTGATGAATGGGTATAATTGTTGGGAAAGGCAGTGTCCTAAGTTGTACTTGTCCTTAATGCTACATTTTTCAGTCGCAGAAGCACCGTGTAAGGCAGTAGTTCTCAAGCAGGGGCGATTTTGCCTTTCAGGGGACGTTTGATAATGTCTGAAGACATTTTGGGGTGTCACAGTCGGTGGCAGGGGGAGCAACTGGCATCCAGTGGGTGAGGCCAGGAATGCTGCTGAGCACCTTGCAGTGCACAGAACAGCCTCTGCCTCAAAGAATTAGCCAGCTCAGGATGGCCTTACTGCCAAGGACGAGGAGCCCTGGGCGGGGAGGGAGCACAGGCCCTGGGGTCAGAGTGACATACATGTGAGCTCATCTCCACCTCGTAGCATCGCCGTGAGCCTCGGACAGGTCACTTACGGCTCTCGGCTTCAGTTTTCCTCACATGCGAGGGAGAGACAGCAGTGCCCACTACCCAGCACGCCGGCGAATGTGCGACGTGTGCATACACAGTGTGTGCAGCGCTGATCCCTGGGAGTTGCTCCAGAGATACCCAGTCCCCTGCTCACCGTCACAGAGCGCTGCTCAGGTGTCACAATGTAGTGGAGGGAGCAGAGCGTGAAGGAGCTGGTCTTTGGATGTTTGTTTTTTCAAACCGAGGGAGAGGCGTGGATGACTTCACTCCCTGACCGTGTAAACCTGAGCGAGTGCACACGCCTACTGGAATGATAGGCATATGTGTGCTTAAATTGCAGAAGAGGGGGGAGAAGTTGAGATTCTCAAGACAGCCATGGCTTTAACAGTAAGACCGTATTTGAGTTAGGTGTGTTTTCCCCCGAATGCTGTCCCCTCCAGAGCTTCCATTTCAGTTACAACATCCAAAAACTATTTCAGAGTAATATAAATGTCAAAACAGTTATTTCCTATTTTTTGCTTTGCTGTAGTTAAAAAAAAAAAAATACTACTTTAGTATTACTTTTGTGTATTCCATATGAAGACGGCCTGGAGTGCATTTGTCTGTAGTCAGTTATCTTGGTTAAAATCCAGGTTTTGAGTTCTGCCCTCGCGTGATCTGGCCGCCTTCACTTGTCCAGCGCCCACAGGCGGAGGCGTGCTTCCGCTGCCCCTGGGAGGCTCTGCTCGCAGACACAGGCGCAGGCGTGTTGTGCTCGGTTATGAAGTTCCCACCACATCGTGTTCACTGAGATCTGCGTACAAGTTTTTGCTGAGTAGATTTTCTGTTGACAAATAATGTGCAACTTAAGTTGATTTTCCTTTGTAAATATCAACAACAAAAGTTAAAATTCAGCACTGCTGGCAGTCATGTGTTTACTTTCTTAACTCTTTGGGAAACTGGCAGCAGTAACCAAAAAAATTAAAAGTTGCTATGGAATAAAGCAAACAAGAGCGTTATGGACCGGCCTGCTGGACTACCCCCACGGAGCATCACCCCAGCAGGAGCTACCCAGGGCGTGTGCATGTGTGTGTCTCATACTAGGTGTCATCAGTATCTGGGGGGGGTTGCCTATGTTGTTTCAAAATCCCCTCATTTTACCCACGTCTGTGATACTGGATTCTCAGCTTGTTAGAGTATTCTCAAGCCCCGCAGATGCATGAGTCACAAGGAGCTCACTCAGGGGGCCCATAGCTTCCCAGTTCAGTGCTCCCTCCAAGGAGGAGCGGAGCATGTTCATACATGAAGGAAGGACCTGAGTGGGACACACAGCTGGGGGCAGGGAGGTGAGTCTCTGGGAAACCTCCCATTTGGCTCCAGGTGATTCCTGATCTATTCCAAATTTATAAAAATCCATTTGCTTCTTTCCGTGTTCAGTTTATGTAACAGTAAAGCTCCTCCCTGCAGTCCTGGGACTAACTACTGGAGGACTTGGATTTCTTCCACAGTCTGTTCTGCTCAGTTTTTCTGCTTTTAAATAACAGAAAACCGAGACATCTCTGAAAATATTCCAAAGACATTCTTCCCTAGTAATAGTGATAGTGATGCTAATGGTATTGCTAGCACTGGTGTTTTGTATGCTATATATTAATCTATTTTATCATCATTCATATCATTTAAGTAACTGTTATTTTCATTTAATAATAAAAATAGCAATCAGCTCCAGGGTTACATCTCTTCTCATTTAAGGCACCTTCGGAGAGATAGCCTTATACACATTGTGCAGACGAGGTTGCGCAGCATGCTCAAGGTCACTGTCTAATAAGCGATTTGCATCCAGGTCAGGCCTGCTCCAAAGCTTTGTGCCCTCAGCCGGAATGTGATGCTTCCCCTTTGTGTAATGTAATAACACCTTTGTCTAACTTGTTTCAAAGGCAACCCACTGAAGGTCGATCTCGTGACGGTGGTTTGCGTCTTGGAGAAATGGAACGTGACTGTTTAATTGGTTATGGAGCCAGTATGCTTTTACTAGAGCGACTAATGATTTCAAGTGATGCCTTTGAGGTTGATGTCTGTGGGCAGTGTGGACTTCTGGGGTATTCCGGCTGGTAAGTGGATACCATATGTCCTTCATACCACACCTCTTGCTCCTTAAATCATAGCTCGAGAATTGACCCTAGATCACACCTACATGTTCTCCAGCCTCCCTCATCCCTGCATTCCTCGAATGGGGGATTCTGTATGCACATGTTTACTTTGTCTAGTTAATGTTCTGCTCTTTACACTGCTAGAATTTAAACTTCCAGGGGGTAAGGATTTTATCCTCTTTTTAACATTATGAATATTATGTTGAGTACCTTTTATAACACTGTTTACCTGTAAAAATCCTAACAGAGTCATTGTTAGGTGTTATAATTATAGCATATTGTAAATAGAAACATTTTAAAGAAGATTATATCAAATGCCCAAATTTAACCTCAGACCTAAAGAACCAGGATGTTGCCCCAGATTTTATAGTAAATTGGTGACAAAGCCAGGACCAGAACCTGGTCCCGAAACACCTTGTCTGCACCCTGTCCGCACGGCAAGCCGCTTTCCACTCGGACGGCAGATCCCACAATGGCAGAGACCGTGTCTGTCTCAGTCTTTCCCTCACAGACACTTCATGAGCGTCTGCTAGGTGCCAGACTCAGCCCCACAGCACAGTGGTAAGACAGATGAACCGCTGCCCACCGGTGCTTATCTTCTAGTTCATTCTAAATATTATTCTGTCTTGTTAACCCCTGCTTCTCCAGCCTGGGACCTGGAGGATGCATAATGGAAAATAATTGCTAAATGGCACTAACCCTGCATCTAGAGAATTGCCAGTAGGTAAACTATGTAATCATAGTTTATCATTTTTGCGTAGGGTTCAGTATACAAAGTCCAGCTTAAATGGTGATGCTGCATATTTTTGGTTCTTATTTGGGTAGTTACAGCACCTTTTCTTCCTTGCAGCGGTTCCACTGTCCCACTAACTGCTGCTCTGCTTAGCATTGGTCATGATCCAGAGCCCTGAAACAGCCCTGTAGACAGGAGGGCCTGTAGCTCCCCGGGCTCTTCTCACTTTCCTATCAGAGACCAGGTCTGTGGTCCCTGGTAGGTGCTGCAAGGATGGGAAACAGCTTCAACTTCCTTGTCAGCCCTCACTTTCCTTCCCAGAGCCCCTTTCCCTCGGGAGGGGCATTCCCCAGAAGGAGAGAGTTAGGCCTGGATGCGCACTCATCCCCAGAGCATGAGGGTTAGTTACATGGGCCCTCTTTTCCTCACGAGTCCCTGCTTCAAAGCCTCCTTACAGAGAAAACCCCAACTTCTTGCCATCTTAAGCTGCCACTTACTTGGTTGAATAAAGCAAATTAAGAGTCAGAATGAGTGGCCTTCTTAGTACACAGTGTATATAACTTGCTAGTTAAACGTCAAACCTCTTAGCCAAAATCAATTATTTGATTATTTTGATGTAGAAGGGTTGATGAGACCTGTGTGTGAAGAAATCATCTCATCTTAAAAACTAACACAAGAGGTGGCCATTTGCCTTTCATGAGGTTGCAGAGATGGGGTGCCCTTATTCTGAGCATAAACTTGGCTCTTTTTCGTATCGATGACATGGAAGGGGTGCTGTTTCAATTCTGAAATGCACATTGAGTTTGCTCTTTATTGTCCTGTGTAACAACAAGAAAAAAGTATAATAGGAAGATGCCTGGAACTTAATTCCACTATGCTGAAATCTTTAAATTTGGTACAAATTTAGTGTAGAAGAGTCATTTTATTACCAATAGGGATCATGAAACCTTAAAAAAGAATTTCTTTTACTTCATTCTCTCTGCATTTGTACCACTCTCCTTCTAAAGGAGATGGGGGCAGGGAGGAGGGGGAGAGAAGAAAAGAGAAGGGAAGGAAAGAGGGAGGGAGGGGGGGAGAGAGAAGAAGAGGGAGGGAGGCCCTAAAAGGAAAATTTTAAAAAGGACAAAAGAGGGAGGAAAAGAGAAAGAAAGAAAGAAAGAAAGGAAGGAAGGAAGGAAGGAAGGAAAAGAAAAGAGAAGGAGGGAGGAAGGGAAAGAGACAAAAAGAAGGAAAGGAAGGAAAGAAAAGAAGGAAGAAGAGAAAGAGGAAAATTAAAAAAGAAGGAAAGGAGGGAGGAAGGTAGGAAGGAAAAAAATAGAGAAAAAGAAATGGGGAAAGAGGAAAAAGAAGGGAGGGAGGGAGGAAAGAGAAAAAGGAAAGGAGGGAGAAAGGGAGGGGTGGGAAGAGGAAAAGAAAGTGAGGAAGGGAGGGAAATAGGGAAAAGGGAAGGGAAGAAGAGAGGAAAGGAAAGAGGAAACAGAGGGAGAAAAAGAGAAGAAAAAGACATGGGAAGGAAGGAGGGAGGGAAGGAAAGAAGGAAATGGAAGAACGAAAGAAAAGAAAGGTATTTACTCATGCACTTTGAAAGCCTTCCGCCCTCCTGCTGAATACTCAGGGAAGCTGAGGTGAGCAGTAATTAATGTCTACATCATTCTGTTGAAGTCCTATCTTCTTTCCTCCTTCATTTCTGTCTCATTTAGAGATCATCCGATGGCAGTGCCTGATTTTGAAGCTCATGTGTTCAATGTGTATTGTGTTTGAAATCCTTTGAAAGGGGGCTAAATCAGGTTACACGGTTTAAGGGTCTTTACTGTAATTAAACAGACCTGGATGTACCGTGTGTCTGATTTTGAATGACCTATTTCTACCCTTGTTGCCAAGAGGAAAAAAATCCGCATCCAGGCTGGAAGTCTGGCAGCCTCCTTGCGCTGCTCTCAGGCAGGGGAGCGTAATGATGCTGTCATTCCCCACGTTACCTGAGGTGCGCGCTGGGCTGTGTGGGAGGGAGCACCGCGTTCGCTGGAGGAAGACACTCTGTAATGAACAGCACAATGGGGGCTGAGTAATTAGAGCAGTTCAGAACCTTGAAATTGGCCTTTCGTCAGTGATTCGAGCATTAGTAAGGCATTGCTATGGGGATGTTTACAGCGAGACTGTTCCACAGAAGACATGGAGGGCCTAAGCCACAAAAGAGAGGTCCCGAAGGAAAACTGCAGAGAAAAGCAAACCCACGTTAAGATAATTAGCTCATAGAGGACATTTTACTGGACAGTCATTCCTCACGTGAAGCCACAGCCTCCTTCTCTTGCTGGCTTTGCCCTGAAAAATCGGTTTATTTGATTGTTGTTTGGGTCAAGTTTTTTTCTTTAGAAATTATTCAGACACAGGGGAAGGTAATTTATATATTTGTGTGTGTGTGTGTGTGTGTGTGTATGCATTGGAACAATTTAAACATGCCAGAAATATTTAATAAGAGAGAAGATTCGTGGGCTTTCTGAAACATGACGAATCAGCACAGAAATTTTAAACAGGTTAGCATGGATCGAATTCACAGGGTAATGACAGGAGAATCAGCAAGAAGTTGCTCCAGTTAAATCCATTTCTCCAATTGAATTAAGGCGAGAACATGATTCCTGAATAAATTAGATCAACCCAGGCACCTGAAAACCAGTTTTTCAACTGTCATGCACTGAAGAGATCCTTAGGTAACCCTGTAGGGAAAAGTCGTGCACCATGTCCCTATTATGACTGTGGAGAGTCAAATCCTCCCCAGGGTGTGCTGAGCCGCCTGCATTCCCCCGGAGGGACCCGCACCCGGACCCCTGTGGGCTCTTCCTTCCCCGTTCTCTCCTCCTCTGCAAGTTCAGGTCTGTGGGGTCGCCACCACGTTCGGTTTCTCAGCGGTGGTGACTCTGTTTTCTGAAATGATAAAAGCTTTATTTTGCTGATTACGAAAATGATCCCTGCTCCTTATAGAATATTCAAAGTTATGAAAAATATAGTTACATTAATTCCCACCACCCAGAAATGAACACTTAATTTTTTAGTCACTTTGGAAGATACCTGTGTTTGCCCATAGTTCTGTACCGTTTTTTTTTTTTTTTTTAAATCATGAATTCTTTTGAGATTCTGCTAGTAGCAGGAAAAATACAAATAGTTACCAAAAAAAACCTGTTACGTGTGATTTGGGGGGGCTTCATGCATTTACTGAAATCCATCTGAGAACCCAGTCGGGACCATGCTGTTGAGCAAACTGCTTTTCTCACCTCACAGTGTGTGCTGGGTGGGCGCCTTCACAGCTCAGTGAACATGGGCCTGCGCCATTGCGTTCAGCGGCCGCACGGTGTCCTCTGCATAAATGTCCTGTTGCCAGAGAAGCCTCCCGCTTTGTGCTATTAGAGGTGGTATGATCGTGAGCGTTCTTGTGCACATATCTCTGCCACTTTTGTGATTACTTAAATAACATGCGTGTTTGTATTTTTTACACACGTTGCCTTATACCATCCACAGTCGCCTTCATTGTTCGCTGAGGAATCTTCCGCCAGTACCTGGTTAGCACTGGGTCTTCTCAGCCTTGGTTGCTATTGCTCCTGCACTCATTTTCTCCTCTGTTAACCGGGAGGACCTGGTTTTCTGCCAGTGAAGTCTCCGCATTTGTACTGGGTACCTATTGTCCCAGGTGCCCCAGACCCTTGAGGTGTAAGGGGAGGCCCTGTTTTGGTCTGAAACCCGACGGAGTAGCTAGTTCACTTTCTTCCTTGG
This sequence comes from Glossophaga mutica, assembly GCA_039655065.1. Taxonomy (NCBI): domain Eukaryota; kingdom Metazoa; phylum Chordata; class Mammalia; order Chiroptera; family Phyllostomidae; genus Glossophaga; species Glossophaga mutica. Next base: position 12,322,734 of record CM077304.1, on the reverse strand, counting down.
GGCCCTTCTTCAGCTGTAGCCGTTCAGTAAGACCGAGGGTCCGTTCACTGGCTCTCCTGGAGGAAGAGAGAAGAAAACCCCAGCTGGAATAGCAGGCGTACGGGGAAGGGGGGCGGGCTGCCGTGCAGGGTCACTGGGAATGTGTGCACGCACGCAGGGCCTGCGCGCTGTAAGCAGAGCAGCTCGGATACTGACGGAGATGGCCAGCTTTGAAGGGCCCTGGAAAAATGAGTAACATTTGATTGGCCGCCGCCTTTCTCTATGTAAGTCTCATCTTTCCCAGAAATCCGAGGGTGAATGCTGAGCCTCTTGCCTAGGCTAGTGCAGTGTGTGTAGTAGATGCTTTTCACTCCGTGGAGGCTCAGTCTGTTTAAATCCTTGCAACAATCGAAAGTCTAAGCCTGAGGAATGTTTGGATGGCTCAGATTTCTGGGGCCTATTCCAAACAAGTATATGGGCAGATGTTTTGCGTTTCGAGGAGAAACGTCTAGCTGCATAGTACTAACTAATTAAAAGTACGTGTTTTTAAAACTGGAGGAGTGATAACTTGTTTTGGTTTTTTGCTTCTTTGGAGGCTTCTGTTCACTGTGTGAACACGTAAGTACGTGTTGGATAATGTGGCTGAACAGTGAGAAACAGAAAACCAGGTTGGTGGAATGCTGATAGAATCTGTTAGAGAGAATCCTCCCTTCCGACGTGCAGGTATCTGTTTATCTCTGAGTTGCTGCCCCTCTAACACATGCCGACTTGGGTTTCAGGTGCCACTACTGCAAGTCGTCTTGTCACGTGTCTTCCCTCCGTATTCCGTATGCCTGCAAGCTGCTCTTCCAGGAACTGCAGTCTATGAACATTATCCCCAGGTTAAAACTGTCCAAATACAATGAGTGAGGAAGGATGCGAAGGTAATCATTTAAAGAGAACAATCCATATGTCCGACGCAGTGCAACTTAGAAGGGATTGAGAACCACTTCTGCCCCTGTGAATAATTGCTTTGAATGTTGTCTTGGAAAAAGACAGAAAGTGATGGAGAGGCTTTTTAGACACCGGATGACTGACTAAACAACCTTGGCCCGTGAGCCTCAGGCTGTGGAAGAGATGCCAGCAACGTGGATTCCGATGCAGTTCCTCGTCTGTGTACTGAATTCAAATCACGAGTGGCCGTGACCTAAAATGTTCTGGTATCTTGAAGTTTACTCTTTAGAAAAACCTTCCTCCTTGAAAAGAATGTTTGGGGTTTAATAAAACTCAGGATTTTTATGAAACCTGATGGATACTAGAATCTGTTTGAACCAGTGGGTTTGGCCTTTGTCGTGGGGGCTGGTCTGAGCGGCGGGGAAGGTAAGAGCGGCGGGAACCCGGGGCGTGGTGGGTGACATGGTGGCCTTCTTACCTGTTACCATAGATAATGAATTTCCTTACCCTCGAACTCTGCCTTTTTACGCCCAAACTTTAAAGTTTAAGCTTGGTGACATATTTCTACCATCTTAAGCAAGTTTCCCAGTGATGTCACTTTCTCTTATGGACTTAATTGCTTAATTTTGAATCTCCATGATTGTACCATGTATTTGTTGAATAATATTTGTTGAATACATGAAAATAATTCCATGAATGCTTTGTAATTTTTCTGTTCCTTCCATTTCTGCCAGGGTGTTAGCTTTCCATTTTCGTTTTAATCTGACAGCCTTCTTGACCCATTTCTAATTGGTTCTTAATTGCTCTTCCCTGAAGCCAGATAAACATTTGTGTTAAGGATTACTTATAAAATAAGTCAGGAAAGCTTTGAGTAACTGTCTGACGCTGCGTCCCCAGCACGTCACAGTGAACAGCGTTCGCAGAATATTAACAGGTATACCAACAAGAATCAAGTTCCAGTGTCCGATAAGGTTGAGAAAATGGTGTAACCAAGTTGAGCATACTGGACTTCTCTACACCTTTACCAAGCTACCGTACTCTGAGAGTCTCCAAAAGAGGGATGTTCCAAAAAAACAGACTAGTCATTGACCTGAGAACGAACCTGACCTCACTCGGTTTTCTTCCCAGGGAAACGCTCTCGCACAGGTGTGGACGTCGCGGAGGCCTCCCAGTAGATGCAGGGCGGCGGAGACGCTGCAGGTGCGCAGGCCTTCCTCGGCCACCACCTCCTGGCTCCAGCCACTGCCAGAGCTTGAGAGGTGTGACGAAGACAGAGGGGTGTGGATGCCCAGATCTCTGGTTACGCCCAGGGTTCTCGCCTTTGGTCTCGCTTTGTATTTCTCAAAACTGAGGCTGCCTAAAGATTACTGGACTGGATTGAGTGTACAAAACGTATGTTCTGTACTTCTTGGGCCATGTAAGGAGTTTTCTAGGGTGACCTTGACTGTTTCCTGTTGTGTGACAATTCTGCTTATCAGCTTCATCAAAGCTGGAATTGCCCTGTAATGTTGGTAACACCATTTCACTGAACACCCGGGTTGGCTTGGGAAGAGCTACAGGTGTGCTGGGTACGTGAGGACTGCATCACTTATCACTAGGGACCTGCCATGTGAGGCACTGTACCAGGGACGAAAAGACAGCAGGACATGGCCTGTGCCTGAAGGATTCCAGAACCCAGCAGAGGAGGCCCAGACATCATCAGCTGGTCATACATAGAACACCATCCCGAGTCAGCGCCAAGGATTAACCTTGGCCGTGCTGTGGGAGCTCCGAGGGCAGAATGAGTCACCGCTCTGGAGACTCGGAAACAATTCTACACGAGCGTGATTATTCCCTTTATACAGCTGACGCCCTCAACACCACACCATTAATGGGGACAGTGTGGGCCTGGAGACCAGGCTTTGCTCCTCGGCTTTGTTTGAGCTTCATTCAGTTACCAGATGCGACATTTTAAAAAAATGATTTTAGTGACAGGATATGGAGGTGGGAGAGACATCAATTTATTAATTGTTTGGTTCTTCTCGTATGTTCCCTGACTGGGGATTGAACCCACAACCTTCGTAGCAGGGCAGCATTGCAGCCTACTGAATTACCTGGCCAGGGCTCAGGTGTAACTATTTTTTAAATTCAATTACCACTAAGTAGTTGTATTTCTTAAACATCATTTTTTAAACATTTAAACATTCCAGGCAGTTCTGATAATTTTGCAGAGTCGCCTAACCAGCCTTCTAGGAAATTCTCAGTTCTCAAAGATAACAAAGGAAAGTGTAGGTTCCAAATGGAGACATCCTTAGAGGAAAGCATTGTGTTGGGTCGATATTTCAAAAACCAGCAGGTACTACGTTTCAATAGCATGTGACTCAGAAATACCGTAATGAAAAGAAGCCAGAATTGGTAAGGTAGTCAGTCCTACCGTACTTTCATTTTTTAGGTTACTTGTAAACTCCTTGCTGTAAGAACTACCAGTTAGATGTTCATTTTTAGTACTGGAGGAGTAAACTTCTACCGACCACCCTGCCAGCAGTTTTCCCCTCAGGCCTTTGCCGGGCTAGAAGTGGCACAGGGAGGAGAGGCTGCAAAGCCTCCAGAGGCCGCACCCCGACCTGAGCTGCGGCAGAGCCAGAGAGCCGGGGCGGCCAGCCAGCCCGTGGGCTTGGGGCGGCCGAGAGCCAGGCCCAGAGAGGCCGAGACTCCAAACAGAAAGCGGGCGCGCTGAGGTGAGCCCCACTTCCCCACGCTCCCCTCTCGTTAGTCTGCTCTGGCTGTCACTACGCAAGTCCTCAGCCTAGGTGGCTTCAGTGGCAGAAATTTTCTCACAGTTCTGGATTCTTGAAGTTCAAGATCGAGGTGCTGACAGGTCTGGTTTCTGGTGAGGACTGTTCCCTCCTGGCTGCAGACAGCCACCTTCTCGCTGCGTCCTCATGTGGCCTTTGCTCCGTTCGTGACAGGAGAGAGCGAGCGAGCTCTGGTGTCTCTTTCTCTCCCTAAAACAACACCAGTTCTGTCGGGTCAGGGCCTTGTGACCTCATTTACACTAATTATCTCCTTAGAGGCCGCATCTCCAAATATGAACACGTTGGGAGCTGTGGTTCAGCATATGAATTTTGGAGGGACACGACTCAGTTCATAATAACCCTCAAGTCATATGACAACACAGGCTGAACGGCTAACTTCATCCATTAAAGCTGAACCAGCCCAGCAACTCCATCCCTAGGTGCGTGCGTGTGTGCGTGCTGAGCAGACGTGTATGTGTGTGTTGTCAGTACGCACGTCCAAAATTGTTTCTGATGGCGTTATCTGTGATAGCCCCACCTTATAAATAACTCCTGCATGCTTGCAGTAGATAAATGCACTGCATTCACACAATGGAACACCACGCAGTAGAGAGAGAACTGCCGCCTGCAATGACGTAGGTAATCTCGCCACTATAACAGTGGGTTGAAAAGAGGCAGACGAGAATGCCTACTGTATTAGTCCCATTCACGTTCAAAGACAGGCATGACCTAAGACGTTACAATCGTAGTTCCCTGTGCAGAGTGGGTGGCTAATGAGCGTGCGGTGCAGGAAGGGGCTTCTCAGGTGCATCTGATAGTTTTCTGACCTGAGACCTAAGTGCTGGTTCCACAGTGTGTTTATTTAATGAAAATTCATTGAGCTGTATACATTCAGGATTTTTCACTTCTCTGAGTATATGTTATGCTTTACTAGGTTTTCTTTTTAAAGAACAGAGGTTCTAAATTTAATAGCTTTGTCACCTCAAACATAACATACTGTCTTTGTTCTCTTAGTTTTCCCATCTTCAACATGAGAGTTACAATAGTTCTGACACCTAGAGCTGTTTGAGATTGAACGAGACGACACACCTGAAGGGCTCAGCACGGGGCCTGGTACACGACAGGTGCTCGCAGATGTTTGCTCTTGTTCTCGCTGAGAGTCGCGTGCTCCTTGCTGGCCTCGTCCTGAACAGCGTCACCAAGAAAGGGTCAGAAAAGGCAGTCCTGAGCTTCCTTTGCAAGAGCGAGTTTGGGAACCAGGACCAAGTGCAGACGCTGTAGGGTTTTGCCAAAGTTACTCGTGAAAGCCGCCCTGTTTCACAGTGATAGGGAGGAAGGAAGGTGGCAGGATTTGCGAACGAACACACTTCCGTGGAACATCCATTTACCACTGACATCAAAGCGAGGCCTGTTGTCGGCACGGGAGTCCCGGAATAGTTTCACGAAGCCCACAGAACCAGTTCTCAAAGCGTTTCCATGTGGTGAGAATCGAGTGAGGGATTTTTTTTTTTTTTTTTTTTAAGAAAGGGAAAAAGGCCTTGATTGGCTGCTGCGTAATGGGATAGTTTTCAGCTGCTTCAGAGCATTTCGGACCAACACCTCTGTTTGCAGTAATGAGTCACATGAGAACGCGCCATTAGGGCTGGTGGCTGAGTCCCTCCACTTCGGGGCCGTCTGAGTCGCAGAGGAGCCAGTTTCTGGGAGACCTGCAAATAATTCCTTTGCGAAACGGATGGTCAGAAAAGTGACTGTAAAAGTAGCACCTCTTCAGCATCCATATTTACTCCATATGTGTCTTGAAAATAGTTTATTTCGTTTGCTGACCAAAAGGTGGATTTTTACTGCGCCAGCCTCACAGGGTCAAGGTTGGGAGGAATTAAAGTCAAGCTTCAAAGTGGCAGCTTCAAACGGGAACGAGAACACGAGTGGGGCGGCCCAGAAGCGCACGCCATTTGTGACGGAGGCCAAGCTGCCGGCCTGGGTTTCAGACACAGGCACCGGGAGCAATGAAGAGATTTGCTTCCGCAAATCAAATTTATTGTGATCAGAATGCCATGGCAGAAAATTTCAGAGCAGCCTGAAACTCACAGTGTTACTCAGAAGTCTGAAATCTCAGACCGTGGTCCAAGGAGGGGAACTATTTTTCAAGTCCAGGTAATAGCTCTTGTTCCATGCACAATAAATTTTAAGTCTGGTTAACTCCCAGTCCTCCACGTTGATGGAGGCAGAGTGGTGTGAATACAGTAAAACAGATGGCGGATCGCAAACCTTTCGTGTTGGACGCTGGAGTGAAGTTTACATTCGCATTCTTACTGTCACTTGAATGGAGGGTTGGTGAATTTACGCTACTTTAAGCAGAGGCTCCTTTGAACACTGCATTTGGAAAAAAATGGAATCATAATACCCCTATGGTTAAGTAATGATCTGTCAAGATCTTTGGGGTGGGTAGGGTAGCCTGACAACTGGATGCTTCTGGGCAGGTGGCTCTCAATGGTTGTGGACCAGTGGCGTCAATATCCCTGGGGAACTTTTTAAAAATTTGGGTGGAACCCAGCAGTCTGTTTTAGCAAGCTTTCCAGGTGGTTCTAATGGAACCTCAAAGCTGAGATCCACTGTTGCAGCTACTTGAAGAACTCTGGGGCCAACTGTCCCGTAGGGCCAGCGTTTATATTTTTAGGGGTGCCACAGGACCAACCCCTTGGGAACTAGCTCCTCGCTTTTCTGTCTTTCTTGCTGGCATGACTTCCCCTTAAGCAGCAGGTTGAATTGGGTTGTTCCTCCCCCTGAGGTTCGGCACCACTTTCCCAGCCTCGCCCACCCACCCCTTCCCTGCCGGTGGAGAGCTAGAGCAAAGGAAATGGGCATCAAAGGCCAGATTTATACAGGAACCAAGACTGTCTCCAGGCACTGCCGGATGGACCCTGCAGGGCAAAATCGCCCCCCGCTGAGAACCGCTGGATTGGACAGTGCGTGGGAGAAGGGGTTTAACTTACAAACAAATGAGAACAATGTCAGATTGCAGTTATGTGGATTTGTGCTCAGTAAACTGACAGCCAGTGTGCTTCTGGGTAATCTACTGAGTATCCAGACGTATTGAGTATAATCGTTACTCCATTACACCAGCAACTGTAAACGTGAACCACAAGGCCCTTGTTTTCAGTGTGAAAGCTGTAAACAGCATCAGATAAAACTGGTGTCTAAGAAAAAGAGGATAAAAAATATGAACAGTGAAATGACAGCAAACTCACAATCATTAACAATGACACCTAAAAAAAAAAAAAACACGCAAGCTAGCAAACAACTAGAACAAGAACAGAAACACAGAAATGGAGATCATATGGAGGGTTATCAACAGGGGAGGGGGAGAGAGTGGGGAAAGGTACAGAGAATAAGTAGTATGATGGTAGGTAGAAAATAGGGGGAGGGTCAGAATAGTGTAGGAAATGTAGAAGCCAAAGAACTTATATGTATGACCTATGGACATGAACTAAAGGGGGGGGAATGGGCAGGTGGGAGGGTAGTGAAGGGGGGAACATGGGACAACTGTAATAGCATAATCAATAAAATATATTAAAATTAAAAAAAACTGATGTCCATCATGTTGGTCATTTGGTTTAATAAGTTCCATTCCTGTTGTAAACATGCTTTTATATATCTGGTGGTAATATTACAGACCTCAAAAAATAAGGTTAGTTATAACCTCCATTTTTATTCACCCACAGCCTGACTTGTTTTAGATCTAGCCAAGTTTTGTCAAAGACACATACTGACTCTCCTCCTTTACACAATAACATCTTAGCCTTGCACCCCGCCTGCCTCGTGGCAGGGGCTGTTCAGCTCCCATTCTGCCCCAGTGCAAAAACTCTGCCTCCTCTCTGAGTAGCCCTGTGCAGGGAAGTGGAGTCCTGTGTCCTAGGTGGAGGCCTCTCCTAGCAGGCTCAAGTGCTGCCTGCGCTTTAAGATGACAGCAATGGGGTTGAGCTGCAGAGCAGAACTAGCAGCTGCAACCGTCTTTCTGAGTGACTGGAAAATTTCCTTCCTCGTTACTGTGGGTTTTGCATGTCCCAAGCAGGTCTACAATCTGTCAGGACCCGAAACGTATAAACCCTGGTCCAGAAAGTAAAACAGGAGGCTGTTAGCGATTCATTCCCTGCTCTGCCAGCAGGGAGAGTTCTTCTAATTACCTTACTCATTGTCAGATGTAACAAAAATCTAGGCATAAATATTTGTAGAGATCGAGGCAGGCACAGTTCCGATAGTATAGATGTTGTAAGTGCCTCTTAAATACAGTTGGGGATGCGAGCGCACATACATGTGCTTCCATTCTGTGTCTGTATCTCCTTGGCAGCCCCCTAATCAATCATAGCAGCCTCGCCTGCCAAACCGGAGCTTGGCCTCGGACCCTTGAACACCAAACCCAGAAGCCATACCCCATATTTGAGGGGCAGGAGCAAGCTACGGTTGTGAGTAAGGACCCTGCAGTCCGACTGCCTGCCCTCAAACTCTAGCTCCACCCCCAACTAGCTTTGTGATCTCGGGCAAATTATTTTGCCTCAGTTTCCCCATCTGTAAAAATGAGGCAATAATAGTACCTACTCCTAGGGCTAATTGAATCAATTCATGTGACCCATATAAGTGCTCACTAAATATCAGCTATCATGAGTAATTGGAGGTGGCTTCCATATGGGACCTATTTGCCATCCCCATGTAATAGCATTTCTTCTCTTTCTTAATTAAGTCCATTTCACCTGTGTGGCTTGCTCCCTGCGTGGGGTGGCCTGTTGTGTTAATAAAGCTAGGGTTTGATCCTTGTTGGGAGTGGAAAGTTTAAATGTGCGCCTCACTTTTATTCAAACACTCCTAAATGCGTGCCTTTGGTTGCAGTGGAGACTGGGTCCAAGGGTGTGGTTGGCTAAAAGTGAAGCCATTTCCACTCTTAGAAAATAAACAGCTTAAAGTATGTACCTAATAGTGGGTTAGGAGTGCAGTCTTCACGTGGGAAAGAAATTCAAGACACGCATGTGGTGTTATGGGCCTTCCCATCTAGGAACCCCACTCCACTGAGTTACCAGATTTTATATTTGTATTCAGCTGTGTGCATTGAACTCAGCATTAATGTCCCCCACATAAGAATCCGATGACCTGCATAAGAAAGAATTTGTGTATGAAGGAATCCTTGGCTTGTGTGCAAAGGAAAAAGTCTCCCCTGGAAAAATACAGGCCTTACACATTTAGCAGACCCTTGTGTCCACAGAAACAGTCATTGGCAATTAGGCAACTGCCGAAAGATCAGAGGCAGGAGCCCGCACATGAAACAGAGGCGGCACAGGAAGATCACCGCCTTCTATCTCTGAGTTATGGGCGGCTGAGGTTGCCTCCCCCTGGGCCCAATCTGCTCTGAGCTTTTCCTGCTGCGGACAGAGGCCCCCGGGACTTTTATGCACCCCAGTTTTCATGCAGCTTACTGATCCCTTTTTCACATGAATGAAAAACGCCTTTGATTTTGAATTCTCACGTCTGTTTTGTGTAACACTTAACTGATGTGCCAGAATCATTCTGTACCTTAAAGGGGGTCAGCCTCACACTGGGTTATTAAACTCAGTCCTTATGTGAAGAGTCACTTTGCTCACTTAGGGGATAACTGCCCTGACTTTCTTAATGATGCTCATCTCATTAAACCTGGATTAGGGAAAAGAGGGGCAAGCAGAGCAACCGTTGGAACCCGGCCAGAACCTATGGATGAGTCGGTCTGGTCACACGAGAGCCTTCAGAGAAGTATTATCTGCTGATCAGCGGGGCTGGACAGAGCCCCCTGAGCCTTTCGGCCCTGCTCTTCTTTGGGAAGCCTGCTTCGGAGCATAACTCCAATTAGAGTCCTGATAGAGACCTTGAACCAGTGGGTCCACTTCGTTTGATCCCATGACAGAATGGGCTGTTCTATTACCTGTGAAAGTCTCCATCCCTGGAGAGGTCCAAACTGTGAATCTGTTCACCCAACACTCCGTTTCTTCTAGGCGGGGGGCATTCTACTAAGACCTGGGAATGCAGTCATGACTTAGATGCTCAGAATTGGGAGAGAAGACAGAGAAGCTGCAACCCAGTGAGGGGAGAGGCTACTGTTCACGCGTGTGTGTAACTCTGACAAATTTAATACATGCTCAGCATCGGAAAAGAGAAGGAAGGGTAGAATTTAAACAAGGCAGACAACTGCTTTCACCTCCCCATTGTCAGGTCTACATTAAGTGAAATGTAATCCGCTGTCTCCTCATGCTTCTCCCAGCGTGAGAGTCTCCGCTCTAGTCTGAGTCTCTAGAGCTAAAAAGATTGTGAGTGGCTTTAGATGTTTTGTGCATCACAAACCCTGCATTTAAGACACTGTCCCATTGGGTGCTCAGCCAAAGAAATAGCCAACTGTTCCAATGCTTAGTGGTTTAAGTCATCTTCACGGGTAATTTTGACATTTTGAGGTTTTCCCTTTAAGTGCTGACTGTAGAGCTAATGCCCCAGTGAAGTGAGGTTCCCCTGTCATATGGCAGAAGGGGAAGCCAGCGTGTGGCCTTGTGCAGGGGGAGCTCCTGAGCGTCAGCCAGGTTTCTCAGAGTAGGCACCTGCCAGAGCTGACTTGTGAAGAACGACTGTACATTAACCAATGCAACGATAGTCTGGGGTGACCCTGGGGGGGGGGGGAGGAGAGGGAGGAGGACACTGATGACAACAGGTGGAGGAAATAAAGAAGTGGAATTGACAGGACTTTGAAGGAAGTGAGAGAAAGGAATCAAGGCGGAGCCCTGAGGTAATGGCTTGGACGTTCAAGTAGGCAGCGAACCACCAAGATAAGGAGCAACGGGCAGAAAGCCGGTGTTGGCCGGTGGAGGTGGTGGGGAGGGGGATATGTCACATTTAGAGTGCACTGAGTTGGGTGCCTAGGGGACATCTGGGTCGGCGGCCCATTTGGAGATGAAAGGCAGGGATGGCCAGGACGGATTTGGAAGTCACCGGCGATGACAGGCCTGGGAACGTGTGTGACCTCCCCCCTCCCCAGTGAGATGCACTGAGGACAGAGGGCCAAGAGGGAACTTGAAAGACACCAACGTGTAGGCCAGGTAGGAGCCACAAAAGAACACCAGGAAATATCAGTGCCCAGCAAAGCAGGGGAGGAGGAGGGAGGGTCAAGAGGCAGATGCTGCGGAGAAGACCAGAAAGATGAGGTCTGAAAGGCATCCAATGGGAGCAGATTCAAGGGCGTGGAGACAGGGGCTGCTGGGAGCCCCAGGGGATGGAGGGCGAGTAGAGGTGGCCGTTTAATAGGGTGTCCTAGAGCTCCCGGTCTCCCTCCCGTGCGCTGGTTCACAGGGGCAAACAAACCAAGGGAACACCTCTGGCCTCCATGGTCTCTGGGGTGATCCCACCCTCCCCTCCAGTTCCCCCCCATCCGTCTGCCTGAAACCCCCGTCATTGGACTCCCTGCAGGCAGGTCTCCTGGGAGAACACATTAACTAATGAACTCCTTATTAAGGTCGTGACTGAGATTAGCTGACCTGTCTTCTCAGGCCCCTACAGATGGGCTGGAAGGGTTAAGGGCAGCGAGAAGGGCAAAGGGAGCAGACTCAGCTAGGGGTCTCCTTGATTCTTTTCCTATATTGTCCAGTTTTCAAAATAATGATTTGGTTCCCTAGCAGGTCCTTCACTGAGGACCAGTGAGCTCTTATGGGGCGTTATCATGAACTCGTGGATTCAATGTATTTCATGTGTCCCTATCCATTGCAGTTTTCAGCATTCTGGTGCTCAGACTGCCCCATCTTCGGCCGGGAGAGGCTATTCAAATTTGCCCCTGAGTCCTTTTGACACACACACCCAGGAGCCCTTGACGCTTCCTTGCTTTCAGGTATGCCACGATGTCCCCATCTCCTACTGCACATGCGCTGTCCCGGGGCCCGGACTCACCCATCTCTCCCAGGAGGCCGCTGTCCTTGTGAGAAATAGTTCAAGACCACAGTCCAGGTGTTGGGAATGCTCATTACCACGAGTGCGTAGTTGTTTCTAGGCCTTTTTGATAATTTGAGCTAAGAGAGAAGATGGAAGGAATAAAATAAGGAAAAGAGGGAGGGAGTAAAGGAAGAAAGGGGAGAAAGAAGGAAGGGAAGAAAGAAAGAAGGAATCAACCACGAGTCCATACTAACACTTCCAATTCCCATTGCAATGCAGGGCTGCAAGCCTTTCTTAATTGCATCAATCTTAGATCTGTTTTCACACCAAAATACCCAGTTCCGAGTTCTCAACCGCACCAGTGTACTCACCGTCCCAAAACATAAGCACAGCAGCTTCGGAACAGCACTGACCGGCATCACCACTGACAACACGAGTACCAAAGAAAGTTTAGTGGCTTCCGGGCCCTTTCTGTTTATGAAGTATATCCCACCAGGGGTGTGCAGTCAAATTCTTGGTGGTACAGTAGTTTAGGATTGTTCTCTGAGATTTTCCCTGATGGCGTACACAGTTAGGTTCACTTACAGTATTTCATTTGCTTGGGGTTTTAGGAATTTGTGTTTTTATTTAATTTTTTTAAAATTAAGTCTAGCTTCTATTCCTGTCTTCTCCACCCTATTCACTTTCTTCTAGAGTTAACCATTTACATTTTTATGTTGACATATCTATTATTTTGTAAATATATGCATATTCCTCTTCAAAAAATACCAGAAGCAGCTGCGCGTACTTCACCCTGATTTTCCACCCAGTGTTACATCCATGGGAGCCCGCAGAGCAGGGGCGGAGCACATAGATCCCTGTGTCAGCGGGACCGGGTAGAGCAGACTGCTCTGGAACCTGCCCCTGACCACTTAGCCCCCCGGTGCCGCTTTCCCTCGTCCCCTAGGGCTTTGGCAATGCAGTCAAATGCACATCCGCTTTGTGGGGGGAGGGGGGGGGTTCACCATGACAGCACCACTCAGGTTTCTGGTTTCACCCGTCAATCAAAGGCTACACATGCATACTACACATGCGTTTTGTAAATAAAACAATATTTTAAATACTTCCACTTGTTTAAATCTGTGAAAGGAATGACACTTGCCATTTTTCATCCAGCATTTACGTGCAAACAGCCTGAGGATGAACAGCTGGAGAACCCTAGGTGAGGGTTCCCATCAGTCTTTTCTCTGTCATTAATTTTTACTCCATTAGAAATGTCTAACAAGGATTTGGTGGTTCTAGTAGACAGCTGTGGATGTTCACTGTGGAAAGTGTTTCTATTGCTCCTTCAAGCCTCCTCGGTACTTAGCAGCTTAAAATAATGGTTTCTTTCTCGTGGTTCTTTTTTTTTATTATTATTTTTATTTTTATTGTTGATCTTGTACAGTTTTCTGTCTTTTACTCCCACCCCAGCCCACCACCCTAGCCCTCCCCTTTCCACCCTCCATAGTTTTTGTCCGTGTGTCCTTTTCTCGTGGTTCTGAGGGTTGAGATCCTGTGCAGGGCTTAGCCGACAGCTAGTTCTTTAGCTCCGGCAGCGGGCAGTGTCAGCAGGGGTGCCTCTGCGGCCTGCAGCCCTGGCTGGGCTGGGCTGGGCTGGGCTGGGCTGGAAGGCCTCCCTCTCTGTCTGGCGCCTCAGCTGGAGTGTCTGGAAAGACTGATGGCCTCGCTCACTCCCTCTTCCTGTGGCTCCCCAGCAGGGGTCCAGATGCTTTACAAAAGCTGCCCTGCTCCAAGGGTGAGTGTTTCAAAAGGACCAGCCCAGGCACTCGTTAAGGACAACCTTATTATCACTTGTTGATGTCCCATTGGTCAAAATAAGTCACGTAGCCAAGTCCAGAGTCAGCGTGGGAGGGGACCACACAGGTGCATGAACACCAGGGGGCACGATTGGGAGCCACCAACGTCACGGAACAGTCTGCAGGGGGGACTTTCTCGCTCAGTCAAGCCTCCCTGCAGCTCTGTGTTAGAGCCTACGTTTACAGCTGGAGGAGCGGCTGTTTCGATTTGGGAAGCAGTGTAACTGCCCCTCTTGATGCAGCGTTAGGATTTCACCCTGGAAAATACTTAATATCCATTGCAGCATTTGGATGTAGCTTTTCAAAGTCTTGGTACCTGCTCTTATGAGCAGCAGTCGTGGAATCCTGGCCCGAGGGTGACAGGCTCTGGCTGCACAGAATACCTGTCATTTCACCGAGTTGCTTCCCTTGAGCAAGGCCCTCGAAGTCGTTGAAATGGTCCTACATGGAACCATCAGCATCATGAAAAATGTTTTTATCTCACCCCTCATGTGAAAGAAAACCCTAATAGTTCCCTCCAGGGCAAGGACGGAGGATCAGGAATGGTGGTCAGGGGTCTTTACCTTCATCTGTCTTTCACCGGTTTTTTATCATCAAAGTATTCTCATATACTATGTATATAACTAAAAAAATAGAAGAGGCAGCTTACATGAGCCCTTTCACACACACCCCCGCCCAGCCAGCGTGCTTCAGTGTGGGAAAGCAGGGACTCGTGCGTGCTCACACTTCAGGTGGGTGGCCGAGACCCGTGCGTAGTCCCAATTTCACCATTTCCTCCAATGCCGAGTCCAGAGTCCAGAGGCTGATCATTGCCACCGACTGTTCCCTCTGTGTGTTGGTCTTTAGGGGAAACTCCTTGGTAGAGGATATTTTTCTTGCCTTTTGGTCATTACTGGTCCCAGCACGCCCTGTCCTGTCCACGCATCTCAAACAAGAACTAACCGTTAATCACGTGGGCAGAAATCTCGTCTCCTGCGTCAGGGTTTTCACTGATAAAGAAGCCCAGTTCCAACAGGCAACACACTCTGTGCCTCGTGTGTGCACTGCAGTACGCTGTGAGCGGCACCACTGTCTGCCTGTCAGCGGCGTTGGCCCCCTGAGCAAGGGCAGACCTTCGAGCATGTTCACCCAAGAGCAGTGGCTGGTCCTTGCTGTGCCCCATTGATAGTGTGCACCAGCCAACGGTGCCTCGAAAAAGGAAAGCTGCCAGATGCTCACTCCACGCTTTTCTAGAGCACACTCTAAACGGTGCGGGTGGTTTTAGAAGCTTTTAATCAGGTAGCGTGACTCATATACTGAGGGCCGCTGCAGGGGAAGTGAGGACTGAAGCCTCAGGAGGCGGAAGTTTGAAAGGCAGCTCTGCCGCTTGTTAGCTACGTGCATGGACCAGCGGGTAGTGACCAGGGCCAGCCTGTCAGTGGGTCGCATTTCTGAGAACGTCCTGCAGCATGATTGGGGTCCGGATCCTCGGAATAGCTTGTGCTGGCGGTGGGCAGTGAGGCTGAGTTCCAGCTTTCACAAACTTCTTCTCACAGGTGTTTGTGACCGTAGTATCTTCAAGTGATGGATGTAAAGAAAGCATGCCCTCCGCAATCTCTCTCACTTGGCTGCCACGCAGAGAGGTCCTGAGAGAGCAGACACCAGAGATTATGATTTCGGCGGTGAGCAAGTTAACATTGGGTATTTGGGGTCCCAAAAGGCTGGGAACTATAGCCTTTTTGGCTAAGGGCCCAAAGTCCGGGGACAGTGGAGTGGCCCTATTTCCTAAGTCAAGGAGCGAGACCCTCTGTGGGGGACGTGCTGGGGTGAAGCCGGTGCTGTCGGCACCGGAAATCATCTGCCTCTAGCCGGCAAAGGGAAGGCGGTCGAAGAAGTCAGAAGGAGAGGATTTCTTGGGAGAGAGGCATTGAATTTCCATGGCATTTTCTATCCCCGTCGAGTGTGAAGGGTAATGGGGCAAGGGGCTTCTTCTGCCCTCTCCGCCCAGAAGAGAGGGACCTCCAGGGGATGGCTGGGTTCTGGTGCGCGTCCTCCTCTGGGGCGTGGACCGCCGGCTTCTTACTGCGTCTTCCCATGGCGGGAGGTGGTGAGTGAGGGAGCTCTGTGGGCTCCCTTTTATAATCCCACGCATGCGGGCTCCGCCCTCGTGACCCAATCACCCCCAGAGATTGCACCTCCGAATGTTTTCTCACTGGGCGTTAGAACTTCAACATCTAATTTTGGGGGGACACATACATCCAGTCTGTAACTGTAGAGCAAACCGCCACCATGAAATCTGGAGAGACAGGCAAGCCAGGGACACGTCCCAGATCTGGAGCAGAAGCTGCGAGAGACCTAAACTAACAGGAAATTTTAAATGGTGGTATTGAAGAATTTCTGGAGGCTGAGCATGAACTGGCCTAAGAGTGAGAGACTTCTGGAGCCTTCCGTCTTCGGGGGGCCTTCAAACTTTTACTTCTAATAACCCCATGAGGTTATCAAGGTGAAGATGCCAGAAAGATTCCCTCAGGGCCCTGGCAGGGGCTGGAGAAAAGTTATCGTTGCTGAATACACTCAGAGTGTTCTCCGTAACAGAGACCTGTTATCCAGGGGAAAAAAGATTATCCTTAGAGCCTTATTCCGCGTGGGAGAAGGGCACCCACCCCTCTTTATTTCACTCTAATCTTCCATGTCACTTAGAAGGGGAGATCTGTGCCAACAGGGAATCCCTCATGAAGGTCACAAGTCACTAGAACCTGAGATTTAATCATAAGGTTCCAGAGTGCTCCCCCTCCCCACTCTTGCATGGCTCTGACAGGTTCCAGCACAGTGACAGTTGGGACAGAGCTGAAAAGGCTGCGAGACACAGACTTCCCTCTCACAGACAAGGAATGCTCAGGGAAACACGAAGTCAGGAGGGCAGACAAAACAAGAGCACGAGAGGTGTTTCAGCGCCCTGACACCCACAGCTACGGCAGCCATGGAGCCCACCACAGCTTCTGACCTAACTTACAGCACGGTCCCCACACCAACACTCAGTTCCTCTTGCTCAGCCCAACATGCCTGGCAGCTGACAAAAAATGAGGAGGCACGCCAAAGGTAAGGAAAAAGAAGAACGCAGTCTGAAGAGACCAAGCATCAGGACCAGATTCAGATACGGCACAGAAGTTGAATTCTCAGGGAATTTAAAATAACTGCTGCGTGTGGTTATAGCGCTAGTGGGAAAAGTGACAGCGTGCAAGAAGAGATGGGAAATGTAAGAGGATGGAAATTCTAAGACCCCAGAGGAAATGCTAGCGATGAAAAACATCCTGACGGAAGTGCAGAACGGCCTTCGATGGGCTCACCGAAGGCTGGGGAAAGAATCGGTGAGCTTGAGGTTAGGTCATTGGAAACAGCAATGACGAAGCAAATAAATGAAAATCAGAACAGAACATCCAAGAACTGTGGAACGACCTTACAGTTTCACGATATGTAGCATACATGTAATTGGAATATCAGAAGAAAGAGAGAGCAAAAAAATACTCGAAGTAGTAATGACCAAGAACTTTCCAAAATTAGCGACAGACACCAAACCACAGATCCAGGAAGCCTGGAGAATATCAAGCAGAATAAATATCAAAAATCTACACCCAGGCATATCATACTCAGATTGCAGAAACCTGGAGACAGAGAGAATCTTGAAAGAACCTGGGAGGGGGGTGATATCTTACCTATAGAAGGGAAGCATTATACTGGAAAGCAAGAAAGAAAAAAGTAGAATGAAATATTTAAGATGTTGAAAGAAAAAAAGCCACTAACCTAGAATTCTACATCTAGCAAAATGACCTTTCATTAGTGCAGAAGAAATAAAGACTTTCTCAGGCAAATAAAAATGAAGGGAATTTATTGCTGGCAGATCTGCCCTACATGAAAAGTTAAAAGATTTTCTTCAGCAGAAGGAAAATACAGGATGAAAACTTTCATTTACATAAAGAAATGACCATTAGAAAGGAATAAATGAAGGTAGAATAAATCTCTTTTTTCTTAATTGATCTAAAAAAATAACTGTTTGAAGTAGTAAGCGATTTATTGTGTGATTATAACATGAAAAAGTGAAGTCGGGGACAGCAGTGTCGTAGGTGATGAGTGAGCGGAACTGGCAGCCGTGTCCGAGCGAGTCGGTGTGCGCGTGCAGGGGATGTTTGAAGGAGGAATTAGACTAGTTAAAAGTGTATTTTGGATACCCTAAGGCAACCAGTAAAAAAAAAAGTTTAAAAATAAGCACTCCTATAATAATGCTGCCCTAAAAGAGAAAAGAAAACGGAACTGTTCGGAAGGCTCCATTACCATCAGAGAGGCGGAAGGACGGACGGACAGACAGACAAGCACAGTGCCGGGGTGGGCACCGTCACAACAAACATGGTCGGTGTTGCCGACCGCTCCAGCAGTCGGTTTCAACGCGAGTTGTTTAAATAGATGAGTTAAAAGACAGGTTGTCAGAGAAATGCCAGAAGAGCTAAAAATCATGATACAATCAGCTGGGATTATGTACACCGGTACTAAAAGTTGGTGATAGAATGGAAGAACGGATGGGAGGTGAGCGGAGGTAGAAGCACTCTAACGTTTTCATTATACACAGCAAAAGTCAGTAATTGCTACTTGAAGAAAGAGAGGATTAATCACATAAGCTACTAAAATAACTTTTAAACCATTAAAATGTTGAAGTAAAACAAACTAAAAACCTTCCAAATTATCAGGAAATCCACGCATAGAATGAAATACAGAAAATACAAATCACATCATAAAGAGCTTTTTAAAGGACTAAAAAGGGCAGATTGTAACATGAAACACTGTTAACAAGCACCAAATACATTTGGGTTTTTAATAAGGGGCAGTTTATAATAAGGGGCAGACTGCACCACAAAGAACTTATATTTGTATTTGTTTACACACCAATACAATCCCATCCAAATTCATAAAGCAAAAACAGGAAATGAGAGGCAGACATAGAAGTTGGAGGCTTTATCTCCCTTACCCTATTACGGAGCTCACAAAATAATAAATAGGCCGAGAGAAGATCTACAGAAAATATTAAGACACATTTAATGCATTGAACTCTACGCAACCAAAGCAGAAAGTCAATATCTTCTCCAGAAACACACAACTTGTAAGTTTTCCAGTCACAATGCGACAAAATAAAAAATCAATGATGACACTTGTAAACAAAGAAAAACTATAACTCAGATCAAAGAGGAACTTAAAAGTTATAGAATATTCTTAAAGTAATAATAATTTTATATTCAAACTTATGAGATATGGCTAAAATGATATCTAGAGAAAAATTCATAATCACACATTCATAAGTAAAAAAAGAAAATGAATTCTCTAACTCGAGAAATTAGAAAACGAACAATGGAATGAACATCAGGAGAGCTGAAGGAAAAACTAATGTAAAAAATAGTATTTAATGTATTAGAAAATAGAAATGAGGTAACTAATAAGTAAAGAGGTTATTTAGAATAAAAACAAGAATATAATCAAGAAAAAAGGAGAGAGCATGAAAAACACAAAATAATAAAGAAGAATATGAAAATGACCTCAGACTAAAATTATACGTCAAAGTTTTAGAGATTTAGTCAGCTGCCTTCCACCCCTACCCCCCCAAAAAGTCCCACATCGCTTTCCAGGGAGGATTGCACCAATGTTTTAAGGAACTCTGGAAAATTAAAGAATGTAGTTCTGTAAGTTCATGCATTGAGGTCTCCCCATTTTTCCCAAACAGATAACAATAATGGACAAAATACACGAACAGATCATTAAACCAACATGGCCATGTTCATAAACGAACATCTCCATGCACTAGGCAACGGGACACGAAGTGGGAACCTTAGCTAAAGAAACTGGCGAGTTGAGCGCAGACCTGCCTCGGCAGCGCGGCAGCTGGGAGTTTATCTTTTGCTGGGTTAACTGGGTCTAAACGTGTTCATACGCAGCCAGGGTCATCACAAGAAACCAGAGGCTGCTTGGTCTGTGAAGGGAGGCTGAAAAATCATGCTGAGGTCCTAGGGAGGCAAAGAACACAGCACCGTTTACGACCAGGAATTAAATCAAGCTGTCCACGGATGGCTTGGCAGCGTATCTGCCGTTGCCTCCACATCACCACGGGGCAGGAGCCCTGCGTTGCCAAATAAGACCTGGGTCAGGACCAAGAGAACCGGGTGAAACCTCTGAGATAGCTGGTAGGACGTGGCGGGTGGGAGCAGCGAGGATGATGGCAAGAGACATTTTCCAACGTACAAAGGCTAAGAGTTTATTGCCCACTAAATGTGCTCTTCAGCAAGAAGAAAGGAGGGCAGCTGTGGGATTCAACACACAATGGCGGACACAAATTAATAAATGTGTGGATAAATTTAATTAACTGGAGACTGTACAAACCCTTAACTTTTTGTGTATAGAACAGTGAAATAAATTATAGGAATCAATATTAGGTAGGGTTTATGTTCAATGGGCGATTAAAGCATGTTAGGATTGTTGTTTTATTTGTGACTTCAGGCTTTTTGTAGGAAGATTAATTAAGTGTCTATGTGAAAACTTCAAGGGCAACCGTTAGAAGAACAGAAATATAGTCAGCCCAGAGGGAGGTGAATGAATACAGGCAGGCTTGTCAATTCAATAGAAAGCAGGAGAGCAAATAAAGCAGAAAAAAAACTGTGGTAAACAAAATACAAAAATAAATGTTACAAATACATTTAAACATGCCAGTTATCACAATAAATGGGATTAGGTTGTATTAATTTTCTGGGGCTGCAACAACAAATTGCCACAAACTTGGTAGCTTGGAACAGCTAAAAGTTTATTCTCTTAGTGTTCCGGAAGCCACAAGTCCAAAGTCAAGGTGTCAGCAGAGCCATGCTGCCTGGGAAGGGTCTCGAGGACAGTCCCCCTTGCATCCCCCAGCCTCTGGTGGCTCCAGGCATTCCTCTGACTGGCGGCCACACAACTCCAACACCTTCCTCCTTCCCCTGGCCTTCTCCTCTTCGCGCCTCTCCCCGATGCGTCTCTGATAAGGACACTGGTTATTAGGTTTAGGGCACTCTGGATAATTCAAGGTGATCTCATCTCAGATCCTTTACATCTGCAATGACCTTTTGTCTAAATGGGGTCACATTCACAGGAGCTGAGGGTCAGGAATTGCACATGTCTTTTTAGGAGTCACCATTTAACCTGCTACACAGGTTAACTTGCCCATTGTAACAAAAAAAAAAAAAAAGAGAGAGAGAGAGAGAGAAACTGTCCATTGGATTTTTAAAGTCCAACTATATGCCAATTATGAATGATATATCTAAACGTAAGTCACATCTACTGATTAAGAATCAAAGAAAAAATATATATCTACCAAGGAAGTGCTCATCTAAAAAGCTGATATAGCATTAAGGCAGACAGCTTATAACTTCCCTTTTCACTTTATTTTCAATGTCTTTTAATGAACAGTTCTTAATTTTATAGAGGCTAATCTATCAGTATTTTCTTTCACAGTTAACAATTTTTGTGTCTTGTTTAAAATATTATTATCTACAAATTAAAGTAACAGTCACTTATTTTCTATCAAAACTTAAGCTTTGCTTTTGACCTGTAAGTTTGGGATTCATCTGAATTAACTGTTTGTATGGTGTGAGATAGGGATCGATCACATTTTTTCAACAATTTTTTTAAGGTCCACTTACGGAATAGTACCTCTCTGCACCACTGATCTGTCCCGACAGATCAGTAAGTCTGTTTCTGGGACCTCCAGTCTGTGTTTAAATTGTCTATCTCTGCTCTGTGCCGTGTTACCTTGATGACTCTAGCTTCCTTATAAGTCCTGGTAGCTGGCAGACAAGTCTGTCCTTACTTTTCTTCCTCTAGAAGGTATTGACTTCTCTATCAATCAAGAGACTAAATAAGGTTCTAAGAAATCTATTATATTCACGAATAGGAAGATAATACATAGAGATGCCAATTTTCTATAGATTCAATGAAATTCCCATTACAGTTCTATCAAGACATTCATGAAACTCAACAAGCTTATTTTAAAATACATGTTTTCTTTGATTAAGCAGTTTTATTTCTGGTAATTTAACCTACATATACTTTCGCGTGTAGGCGAAATGAATAGACAAAGAAACGCACTGTAGCATTGTTTGTCCTAGAAAGAAAAGATTAGAAACAACCTAACAACATATATGGAACTGACTAAATTGCAGAATATCCATATGAAGAAATATTATTTAAAAAATGTTAAAGACCAATGCAGCTCCATATACCTAAAATATCTCATGAGCTGGAACATACATTAAGTGGAAAAGGAGGAGAATAGTGATTTAAATAGACATTTAAATGATTAATTTTCATTATCATTAGCCTCACTAAAATTTATTAAACATCTACTGTGAGACAGGCGGTTTTCTAAGCGAAAGGGCAGGGCCGAGGCGGCGTGGCCCCGACGACGTGCTGAGAGGCGGCATTGCGGGTCCTGCACCGCCGTCGGAGAGCAGAGCCGTGCGGGGGAGGCGCACGCACCCGTGCACGCAGCCTGAAGATTCAGCCCTGTGCTCAGGAGAAGCGGGAGGCGAGCAGGGAGACGTCAACAGCGCGGGCACTCCCATTCACCGTTCCACGCAGCGAGTGCGCGGTCACGGGACAAAGACCCGTGAAGGAAATGAGAATCGACCTAGTAATTAGAAGATATTGACCAGGTGTCCCAAAGGAGAAGAACAGGATGTGATGAAGGTGGACAACAACAGAAATTCTTTATTTGGAGCCGTTTGGTTGCAGAGAGCAGAGACCACACACATATTGCCTTAAGCAAAAAAGGTGAATGCCTTGGCCTTCCTATCGGAAAAGTTCAAGAGAAGATTGAACCTCGGGCATGGCTGGGTCCACTCAAAAGGGACCGTTTGGATTCTACGCCTTCATTTCTTGACTGCTTTCACACGTGCAGGAGCCAGGCAGGCAGGCTCTCCGCCTTGGAGGCCGCCACAGGTCCGGCATCTCGCCCTTCCAGTTTGAGCTGTCACTTGCAAGAATTCTAGCAAAAGCCCAGACTACGCGTGGGCCACGTGCCCACCCCCTGGAATGGGAACGGGGTCAGTTCCGTTCAGTCCAACCACAGAGACCGGAGGAGATGGTATCAAAGGAAAATGGTGCTGTTTTTAATAGAATGAGTGTGACTCCATAGATGCTGACCAGGCAAAACCTACAGATGTCTACAATCGGGGCTTAACTTAGTTGTAAAAGACTCAGGAATGGCTATTTTTGGAATGTGGAATTTAAGATGAGGATTTAGAAAACTCTACCAAATATGAAGAAATGTTCTGCGTAAAGGTTCCTGAACTTAGCGTAGCTCAGCTGCCTCTGCCCTCACGTGACAGCAGGGAAGGGCGCCCTAAGTTGGACAGTGGCGCAGGAGGAGGCGTGGTAGTTTTGCGTTTCGGTTTGCCTCCGCCTGGCCTCTGTCAACGTCTTATTCTTGTTCAATTCCTAGCACTGAGTCTAGTGCCTGGTCTGTAGTGGGGAATAGATAAGTCTCTGACAACCAGTGGACAAACCGATAAACTACAACGTCTAAGAGTATCTTTTGTCATCAGATCTGCTAAACTGTATTCTTGCAATGAGCTGTTTCATCTTCCCACTCACCTTGCCATTCTTTCTTTCTGTACTCCCTGCTTCTCTGCCCCTTGATTTTGCGTCCTGGTTCCTAACAACCACTTCAGGTCATTCATGTTTCAGTGACTTTCAACTCTGTGTTAGAGGTTCCCCATTCTTCCAGAGAGATTGGACCCTCAGCTTTTTATCCAGGTACTTGGATGCTTGGTTTTAAAACTTTATTTCCCAGTCTCCCTTGTAGCTGTCATCTGACTTAGTTCTGGGTAACAGGAAGTACACAGTGGTATATACCTATGACAACTTCCTGGAAATTTCTGTGCTTGCTAGCCCCCAAAGATGGCCCCCAACATTCCTCCCCTCGATAGGCATGCCATTCTTCACATCAAGAGTGGGAGCAAGTCTACCCACCACTCCCTCGCCCCGACTTCACCCTGACCCCTCCATCCCCGTCCTGGGCTGGCCCTGTGACTGCTTTGACCAATAGAATGCAGTAGGAGGGACATCCAGGGACTTCCACACTCTGGCCTTAAGAGGACTGGAACTTCTTTTTCCTTCCTCTTGGGACACTTGTGCTTGGAATGGGCCTTCTGAACACAGCTTCCACACTACGAGGGAGCCCAAGCAGGTGTGAGGGGAAATGCTCATGAAGGAGAACCGAAGCTTCAGGAAACACCCCCAGCTGAGCTCCTTGCTCCCAGCCAGTGCCCGTTTGCCAGCCACGTGGTTGGGGTCATTTTGGACCTATCGGCTGTCCCAGAATGCTGCCCAACACCATGGAAAGCAGAACTGTGCCATCTGCTCATGGATTCATGACATGTAATAAATTATTGGTGTTATACTACTAAGTTTTAAGGCTGTTTACTATGCTGCAGTAGAAAAATGAAAACACTCTTTGCCTCTTTTCTCCCCTTTCTCCTTCCTGTTGGCTGATACACACACACACACACACACACACACACACACACACACATGAATGAATGAGATAAATAGATAAATACAGCTGAAGCAACATCTTAGACTACTGGGTAATCTTAGGAATATATGTCACACAAGAGAAAATAACTTCAAGTGTCTTTACAAAAAAGAGATAACATTCTGTCTCAAATAAGCCACTGTTATTTTGGGTCTCTCATTGGAGCTGAAACTAATTCTAACTTTACTGACTCGCTCTCAGGCACTCCTCAGAGGCTAACTCCCGCACACCCAGTTTCTTCAGTTTGCTTGTCCTCTTTATTTTTAAGTTATTTTTTGTTTTATCAAAGAAACATGTCTATGCAGTTTTAAAATCCAAACAATTTGGGAGTTCTGTTTTCCAACAAGATGAAGGATCAGTTTAGCCTCACTGGTTCCCTCTTCCAAGTGCCACTTCATAAATGCCACAAAAACCGGAAGGACATTGTGTGAAATGAACATAGACACGTAAAAACTCTCCGGCAGGACAGGAGGTGTTGCCGCCCTGGTGTGTGGGAGCTGGTGGAAGCCCAGAGCTGAGCATGGCTGAGCCCCACGAACGGAGACGGGGGCGAGTGAGTTGCAGAGACTTGGAGATGTCCCTTTCTCTCGTTAACACTGTCCTGGGTGGACCTTGCCCATCCCAATGCCACAGTGAAGCAGCAGGAACAGCAGCCAGCCCTGTGCTCTCAGGACTGCCCAGGCAACATCAGAGTGGGCGCACTAGCCACACCAGGTGGTCGAGAACCAGTTAACAAAGGGTGCAAGCCCCCTGGGCAGCCCTGGGCATTCCTCGCTGGCCTCATCCTGCTTTGTGGTGACTCCTACTTCACAGGCAACTCTTGAAAGAGAGTGGGCCCAGTTTGGAAGTCTAAATGGCAACGTCCCGAGATATGTTTTCTCTGCAGCCCCTGTGTCAAACTTACCAGGAAAGATGGAGGCGAGGGCTTATGCCTCGGCCCTTCTCATCAGTCAGGCGTCTGGTACTTACAGGATAGGTGGTCTCAATCTCGGCCCTGTAGACACTTTCGCCGGGTAAATTATTGTTGTGAGAGGATGTCCTGTACTTTACAAGGTTTGTAGGAGCATCCCTGGCCTCTACCTACTAGATGCCAGTAGAAATACTCAAATACTGTTACCCTACACCTCATACCCACCACCGCCTACATTGTGGCAACCCAAAATGTCTCCAGAACTTTCTAAATGTCTCTTGTTGGGGCAAAATCATCCCCAGTTGAGAACCTCCGCTCCTGAAGAGTAGGTAGAGGGCCTCTGCCCTGTAGCATGATAACCTTGAACGTGAATTCATTGGTAAAAATAGTCAGATTCACTTAATACAAGAGAAAAACAGCAAATGGAAAAATCTAAACTGGATGAAGCCAATTTAGCATACCAAACAAACAAGAAAGGCAAACAAGTATATTAAAAAGATGAGAAAGGACTCACCAAAGGCCTAAAGGAGCCCTAGGAGGAACTTCTGAGCATGAAAAAATTTAAATCAATTCTTTAATAGACTGACTATTGAGTAGTAGATTGAACAGCAGAATAAATAGAGAATAAATCAAAGAAGTGGGAGGTTAATTCCAGAAAGCACTAGGGTAGGTTATATAGTTTGACATGGAAAATCGAAGTAGAAGCGCTAAAAAAAAAAAAGAAATGCTAAAATTCAAATAATGTAAGTCACAGAAGAAGAAGAAAAATATACAGGATGGGATGTTTAAAGAAACAACAGCAGAGGATTTCTCAGATTAGAGAGTCTTAAAACCTCCAAGTATGAACACTACTACTTAGAGAAATACAATAGATAAAGAAAAATATACCTTAGATAATTTCTGTACCATTTAAGTGCATCAAAGAGAATAGTAGAAACACTTCTAGATACAACGCCAATTGTCTTAAAAGGGGCAAGAATCAGACTGTCATCATATTTCTCAGCAGCAACATCTGCAAGGAGAACACAGAGCAATATTTTCCGCATAAATATTGAAGTAAAAGAACTTGGAACCTAAAATCCCAAATCCAGCTAAACTATTGTTTAAATGTGATGTCAACAGAATGTTTATCATACCAAGTCCCTCCTCAAAAACACCTGTAGAAGAAGTGCTCCAGCAAGAAGGAAAACACGGCAGGGGGATGTGGTCCGAGAAGGAAGGGTAAATAAATGACTTGGTGCATTTCCCTGTTGTCAAACTCAGCAAACATGACAGCAAAATAAGCTAACAAAACTCTACATGCGTGGCAATCAGTAACTAACACTGACCCGATAGACTGAATTTCTTTGCTCAAAATTGTATATTAAATTTTATTTTTATGGTGATTGCTCATAACTTACTAACAAACAAACTTGGTTTAATTTTACCCTTTTAGTAGCAAATAGGAAGGAAGAATGAAAAAAAGCATGATGAATAAAATACATGACATGAAGGCCAATGTGTTTTTTTTAAAGAATTTAAATATAAAAGTAGTTATAATAAAAATAAATTAAACTCAGTATAAAACTATAAAGATGCAGAGAGGATTGATGTGCAGTTTTATCTACAAGAGAAATACTAAAGCCAAAGAATACAAAAGGAAAGATTAATAGCATAGGGATGGAGAGAAAATAAACCAGAGAAATAAGAATTTTCTTAATTGTAGTGATTTTATTATCAAGACATATGTCAAAGAAGGCCGCCATATATTTGTAAAATGTATTTTAATAGCTACAGTGATCAGATACAAATATTCGCCATTGGAAGAAATAACTAAGCCAACAAATGTGATTGGTAGTATGAGATACCCAGGTATTAGCATTCGTTATACTTGTGGAGCAGTAAACTTAAGATCTCTGTATTTTCCCGTGTGTAAATTATTCCTTATCTCTGTTCAGGTCCTCGGAGAAGCAGGAGGCAAAACCACACTAGTCATGCAAGAAATGTAGTGGGGAGAAACGCCCATAAAGAAAGAGTAAAGGGAACGGAGCAGGAAAAGATGGGGAGACTCTGCACCGCAGTGCATGTCTGAGACCTGAGAAAGGTGAGGGGGAGGCAGAGTGGGTAGGGAGGCTCAGACAGGGTTGAGCAGGCTCTAAAGGAAAGGTCGGCTAGGCGCAGAGGGAAAGGCGCGCCAGGCGTGTCCTGCAAGAACGAGCCCGCCCCGGTCCCCCTGTTGGGCCCAGTTATTGCAGTGTGGCCCCAGCAGGCGTGAAGGCCAGAGTGGGTTCGGAGTGGCAGCAGCAAGGAACGTCAGTCAGCCCTCCCTGCAGCAGGTTCCCTGGAAGGGATCCGAGCAGCGCATCTCCAAGATCACCATGTGTCTAAATGGAGTTATGAGGATAGATAATCCAATATACCAGCAATAACCACATATAAAATATAACAAACGGGACATCATGCACAACAGCAACCCAATCATAAAGTCTCCTGGAGTACGTAACTCAAACCAAGGCAAAGACTTCTTTTTTTTTAATACAATTTTTTTTTAATACATGGAGAGGTTATACTATGTTCATATATGGAATGACTAACATGTAAACATGCTGTTACAACTCGAAACAATTTTAATTCAAGTCTAGTTAAAACTCATCAAGGATTTTAAATAAATTTGACAAATTTATTTTAAAATCTGTATGAAAAATTATGTCCTTGGGTAGCTCATTTTGAAAAAGAAGAGAAGGGAGAGCTTGCCTATTAGATATAAGGAAATGTTACAAAGCCGAAGTGGTAAAAATGGACAGACACCAGTTTAGGAACAACTAAACAGATGGAATAAAAATGAAACTAAGAGTAGTTTCTCTACTCATAGGTATATGGGAAACTAGAATATGGTTAGGGCGGGACCATAGCCTAGTGAGGAAAGTATGGATTATTTAACAGAGAGTTGTGATGGACTGAATTGTGCCCACCCCCCAATTCCTGTGCTGCCATTCTAACCCCCAAGGTGAGTGTATTTGGAGATAGGGCCATGAAGGAGGTAACTAAGGTTTTAAATAAGTCACGAGTGTAGGGCCCTAATCCAAGAGGATTGGTAGACTTATAAGAAGACGAAGAAAGATCTCTCCGTCTCTCTGTGCCCACACACCAAGGAAAGTCACTCGAGGACACAGAAGGTGGCCATCTGCAAGTCGGAAAGACAGCCCTCCCAAGAAGTTAAAGAGACCAGAACCTTGATCTTGGACTCCCAGCCTCCAGAACTGTGAGAAAATAAAACTCTGCTATTTAAACCAGCCAGTCTATGCTATTTTGTTTTGGCAGCCTGAGCTAAGATGATAGTTTTGATGGGAGAAAAATGGTTAACTATATTGAAAAAGGATTTGTATACAAAGATGTACTATAAATGGATTAGTGTCTGGATGGAATGATAAAAAGATTTAGCTAATGAAAGAAAAACAAAAACTTTATTTGTAATCTTGGAAAAAGGAAAAATTCTTTTAAGACGCTCACAGCACAAAACCATGGAGTGGAAAGCCACTGGAATTGACGCCTCCCCGCCCCCCCCGCCCCCCGCTGCCATCACTCTTGGCAAATTCTGTTTATTGGAAGTGAATGCACAGGTCCAGCTCATACTCAAGGAGGGAGAATCACATGAGAGTGTATGAATATCAGAGGGGGGGATTCTGGGAGCCACGTTGAAGGCTGTTTAACACAGGATAGAAATAAGCAATTTACAAAGGACAAAATGCAAAACTCAGATAGATACGAGAAAGGGTGCTGAATGGCACTAATACAAATTAAAACAGCAATTATTCATCATTTTTACTCCACATTGAGCTACAAAATGTTTTAAAGGAATAACATTTAGTGCATGCAAGGGCAGGCAGAAACTGGCACTTTAACATAGCGACGGTGGAAGTGTGAACTGTTAAACGTTTTGGTAAAGCACTCATCAAGGTCATTAAGAAATTAAAAGCCCCGATACTTAAGAACATGTGTACAAGAATGGTTTATTGTAACATCATCAGTGATGGCAACAAACAAAAAACGAACAACAGAAAAACCCTGGAAACGACCTGAATGACCTTCAAGAAGGGAAACACTGGAGAATTTGTGGCACAATCAAACTATCACTTATTCTTACCTAGCTATTCAGCTGCTTATGTTTGAGCATAGAGATAATTGTCGAATCACATACACCAAACTATGATATGTGTTACCACAGTCAGATTATAGGGTAGAAATGAAATGACTAATTTTTAATATATCCTTATATACTTTAAGGTTTAATAGCAAACATGTGTTTGTTATTTAACAAAGGCAAAAAATTTTTAAGATGAAAATTTTCTTACTCTGGCTGGTGTGGTTTAGTGGATTGAGTGCTGGCCTGCAAACCAAAGTGTCGCAGGTTTGATTCCCAGTCGGGGCACATGCCTGGACTGCAGGCCAGGTCCCCAGTGGAGAGTGCGTAAGAGGCAACCACACATTGATGTTTTCCCCCTTGTCTTTCTCCTTCCCTTCCACTCTCTCTAAAAATAAAAATAATAAATAAAATAAAATCTGAAACTCAAAAAAAAAACTTTAAAAAACGATAAAAATTTTCTTGACTAAGTCCCACCATTTAACACTTTCAGATAAACTGAAATCACGTTGGAATCCCTCTTGGAATCGCAGAAAGTGTACATGTTATTTTCCCCCTGTCAGTTATGCATTTTAAAAGCAGACATTCATTCATTCAATGCATGGTTCCCGAGCATGACCTGCCTACTATCTGCAACAGCACTGGCAACCAAGAGTGAAACATTTCACTCCAGTAAATCAGTTATTCTCATGAATAAGAAGAGAGAGGACTTACGGTCAAGATGGAGGCATAACACACTGTTCCTCCTCACACAACCAAAATTAAGGACAACAAAGATTTAGAAATAAGAAAACAATCTAAACTTATAGAAAAATTGAACTGTATGGAAGTCTAACAACCATTCATCCAGACTGGTAAGAGGGGCAGAGTCGCAGCAGGAAAAAGTGGAGGTTGGCAGACCCAGGCACACAGGCAGCAGTGGCTGGCAGATCCCAGGCATGCAGGAGGCAGCTGGCAGACCCCGGGCATGAGGTGGCAATGGTGTAGACCCAGTGAGGCTGCGCAAGGTGGCTGGCTGGCCATGTGGTCCCACATTTGCATGCAGATAATCCAGGTGAAGGGGAATCGGAGGAAAGGACTGGAATCTGAGAGAGAGTGGAACAAGTGCCATTGTTCCCTCTCTGACCCTGCCCCCACATACAGCATCACTACCCAACAACTGGGCTGCCCCGCCCTGGGGAACACCTAAGGCTCTTCCCCTTACTACGTAACAGCTGCGACCAGGCAAAAAACAAAACAACAACAACAACAAAAAGGCTCGAATGGGAGAACAAATCAAAGCTCCAGAGCCAATTCATCTAAGCAACCAAGAGATACAACCTATCAGATGCACAGTCTGGTGATCAGGATGCTCACAGAATTGGTTGATTTTGCTCACAAATTAGATGAACAAATGCAGGCTACAATAAGTGAAATGAAGGAAAACGCACAGGGAACCAATAGTGATGGGAGGAAAACTGGGACTCATATCAATGGACCAGAAGGAAGAAAGAAACAACCAAACAGAAAACAAGGAAGAAATAAGAATTTAAAAAAATGAGGAGAGGCTTAGGAACCTCCAGGACATCTTTAAACATCCCAACATACGAATTATAGGGGTACCAGAAGGCGAAGAGGAAGAGCAACAAGTGGAAAACTTATTGGAACAAATAATAAAGGAGAACTTCCCCAATCTGGCAAAGGAAATAGACTTCCAGGAAGTCCAGGAAACTCAGAGAATCCCAAAGAAGTTGGACCCAAGGAGGAACACACCTCAAGGCACATCATAATTACATCGCTGAAGATTAAAATGAAGGAGAAAATTCTAGAAGCAGCAAGAGATAAGGGGACAGTCACCTACAAAGGAGTTCCCATCAGACTGTCAGCTGATTTCTCAAAAGAGACCTTACAGGCAAGAAGGGGCTGGAAAGAAGTATTCCAAGTCATGAAAGGCAAGGACCTATATCCAAGATTGCTCTATCCAGCAAAGCTGTCATTTAGAATGGAAGGGAAGATAAAGTGCTTCTCAGATAAGGTCAAGTTCAAGGAGTTCATCATCACCAAGCCCTTATTATATGAAATGTTGAAGGGACTTATCTAAGAAAAAGAAGATAAAAAATATGACAGTGAAAAGACAGCAAACTCACAGCTATTAACAACCACACCTAAAACAAAAGCAAACAACTAGAACAGGAACAGAACCACAGAAATGGAGATCACGTGGAGGGTTAGCAACAGGGGAGTGGGAGGAGGAGAGAGGGGGAAAGGTACAGAGAATAAGTAGCATAGATGGTGGGTAGAAAATAGACGGGGGAGGGCAAGAATAGTATGGGAAATGTGGAAGCTAAAGGACTTATGACACATGGACATGAACTAAAGGGGGGAATGTGGGTGGGAGGGGGTGTGCAGGGTGGAGGGGAATGATGGGAGGAAAATGGGACAACTGTAATAGCGTAATCAAGAAAATATATTAAAAAAAGGAGAGAGAGAGATATTTTTGTAGGGCTGGAGATGGATCTTCTTTGCAGCTGTCAAACCAAACCAAGGAACTAAGTTTTGACGATTACATCATAAAAGATGTGCAGAGCACAAAGTTTAGTGTCGTCCTCAGTGAATATTGCGAGTCACACGTGAACTATCGATGGGAATCCCTCAGGAGAGCATTGGAGGCCACAGGCTCTGACAAGGCAAGGGCCTGCAGTGACGGTATGGGTTGGCAAGCTGCGTGTTTCTTTCTGGTTGAGCAGAAGGGTCCTTCCCACCACACAGCATGAAGTTTTGCAAGGGCCGATCCTCTCCTACAAGGCGTGGTAGACACTCCTGGAAGAAGTTTGATTCATCCGAGCTGGCCATGGCCTTTATTTGTCCTTGGCTGTCACTGGTTTAGGAATGGCCAGGTAAATCAATCATCCAACAGGACAGGAGCCAAATTCCTCCAAGAGGCTTTTGAGAAAGTTTTCCTACTCTTCAGAAAGGACAGGAGGGGAAACGTAGTCTCTTTTCTCCTTCCAGTCTTTGAGAAGTTTGTGAAGGAGGCTATGACGCCTTAGCAACTACAGCCATCTTGTGATCATAAAGAATGAATAATGTATGATTATGTCCTAATAACAGAGGAAAGGGCAAGCAGAAAGCGGGAAATAAGTGTGGAAGGAACCTGGAGCCTGGTAATGGCCCTAACCCACTGGTCCAGGGAGATACAACAACCCAGAGAAATACAACATCGATCGACCCCAGCGGGACACAGTAGAAAGTACACACCACCACCTATGGGCCCCTCCTGCCAAAAACTTGAATCTGAATCTCTCTCTAACTAACTTCAGTTAGTTAGACCCAACTAACTAAATCTTTAGCCTCAACTAACAATTCCCGGGACCCATGGGGGACAGGGGCACCCTTAAATGGCACAGCGGGGATGCAGTCAGCGCATTGCTGAATGTTGGCCACACAGCAGGCAGGCAGCCTGGTTTTGTCAACAGATAAACAGGAGGAGGGAATAAGGTAAGGAGGGAAGATCTCCAGATTCAAGGAGACTTCAGAGACATGGCAACCAAATGCATTGTGTGGGTCTGATTAGGACCTTTAAACCTACTTTTAAAGAATTATCCAAAAATTAGGCAAATTTGAGTAGTAAATTTTTTTTAAAAAATTATGGATGTTTAGGGAGAGAGAGGAAGGAAGAGAGAGCGAGAGAGAAACATTGACTCATTCCACTTACTGATATATTCATTGGTTCATTCCTGTATGGGCCTTGAGGGATGGAACCCACAACCTTGGCGTATCACAACGACGCTCTAACCAACTGAGCCACTTGGTCAGGGCTGACCAGCCAATTTTTGATGGTTGTCGAATGTTTTAGGTGTGATAGTGGTAATAGGGTTGTGATTTTTCAAAAAATCTTTTAGAGATACGCAGTAAGAGTGTTCGTGAATGAAAGTACATGACGACTGGAATTTGCATCGAAGTCAACCTGTACAGGTGGGGGGGTCATGGGTAACAGGGTGGAATTATAGATGGAGCAGCATCGGCCACACGTTGATAGTAATTGGAGCTACTTTATGGTCACGTGGCAGTGAATCGCTCTATTCCCTCTTCTTTTACATTTCTTTGAAAAATTTTTTAATAAAACTTTTTTTAAAAGTGCATATTACTAGGCCCACTGCAGACCTTCCGAGTCGGGATTCCTGAGGATGGAACTCAGCGGTGTGGACTGCCGACGAGTTCTCCGGCTGGCTCTGCTACACGCCGACACTTGAGAAGCAGTGCAGTGTTCTACGAGTTAGAAAGTGAGACACCAGACTGCTGTCCCTTTCTGGTGTCTGCACGTATCTTTTTGCATTTTTCTAGTACGAATGGCAGTCGTGAGCAGAAACCAGTAAAAGCCCTCAGGTGGCTCCAGAGGGAGCTGGGGCTCACCCCTCCCGTCGCAGCGAGTCCCTTGTAGAATACTGACCCAGCTGTCTGTATTTCTTCTAGACTCCCCTTCCCTGAACCAGGACAACTTAAGGTAAACACAGTCCTGGGGACTGTTTATCCCCACACCTGACAGAGGTCTGTGAGGGTGCCCAGGCAGTGTTTGTTGAAGTAATTACTTAACTAATTAGCAAATGAATCTTTAACAAACATAAGGTTGGGGCTTTTCTCTTTACTACAATGTAAGACCTATGAAGGCAGGAATATTGTTTATCTTTTGTTTCATTGTTTACTGCTGGCCCTCCCAACAGAACATGAATTCCAAGAGGTGGAGGGGAGGGGAGGAAGCCGGTCTCTCCTGTTCCCCTCCGAACCTCTGCCTAGAGCGCAGCCTGATACGTGATGTGACGGGTTGCTCACCTGTTAGCAGGGAGGAAGGAGGGAAGGGAGGGAGGAAGGCTTCTCTGCTGAAGGTGGTCCAGGCTGAGACCCCCACACAGTGCCAGTCTCAAATAGAAATGGGCATGTGTTTCTGGAGATTTAGAAAATATTTTTAAATTTCCCATTACAGTGGCCACGCAGTATTGCATTAGTTTTAAATGTACAAGGTAGTGACGAGACAGCCACATAACTTGGGAAGCGGCCGCCCCGGTGAGCCTAGTGCCCACCTGTCACCACACAGTGTTGCCGAACATGTTCCCTCTGCTGTGCTGTGCAGCCGTGGGGCTGGGGCTGCTCCGTGGACGTTCCTGCAGATGCGCCCGGTGGCCACACCGCATGGTGTGGTGGTTCTGGAGACTTTTGAAGAGTGGATACTGACCTTTCAATTTTGTTTCTAGAATCTGTTGAACAGGGCTGTATCTGATGTTTACTTAGAACAACTAAGAACCTTTCGGTACTATGCAAGGTGTAGAGCTCACGGCCAGTGGCTTCACTGCACAAGGAGATCCATCATCCTGTGGGACTCGTGGGTCTGTGTCACCTGCTGCTGGTCGGGCCAGTGAGTGGGCCGTTGATAGTGGTCACTAAATGCTGTCTGTCCAGTGACAGCAGTGAGCAGCAAGGACAAGGTACCAGCCCTTCTGATGCTTGCATTCTGGAGAGGCATTAAATGAACAAGAAAACAAACAAGTGTAGATGGCGATAAGGTCCGAAGAGGAAGAAAGCACCAGACAAGTAATTGATTCCAAGAACGTGGGTGCTGGGCGTACGGGCGTTGTGGAGAGCACAGTAATGGAGGCAGCAGCCAGCAGCGCAGCCGGGTGATCTCGGTGACCTGAGGGGTCCACCCCGCACCTGCCCCTTCCATGCTGCTCATCCGCCTATTCCGAGGCCTTCAGCAGCCGCCCGCCCGAGTCTACATAAACAGTGCCGCCCCCACCCCCACTTCTGTGGGGCTAAGCCTGTTGTCACTACCGGGCTGCTGCCACATCTTCCCTCCTCCTGCCACCCCCACTCCCCAGTTGGCTGATCTCTGCGAATGGCATCAATAGCTAAGTCAGAAACCTTGACATCACCTCTCCTTGCCCCTCATTGGCTACATCCAGTCAACACCAAGGCTGGTGGAGGTGGCCCCCTCAGTATATCTGACACCCCCACTGCCATGTCTGTGTTTTACACCATCAATGCATCTCTCTCACCCCGCCCCCGCACCACCATGACCTTCACCTTTAGTGACCAACCCCCATCCTGAGAGTGCACTGTAACCACATTGGCATCTCCAAAACACAAATCTACTCCTACATGCTCAACCCCTGCCCCAAGATAAATTTCTTAGCATGGCTCTCCTGATCGGATCCCTGCCTGCTTCCCAAAGAAATCGCCCATTACTCCCCCCCACCCCCGCCTCCCGTGCAGCTGCCCCAAGCTCCAGCACCCAGACACACCACACGCCCTCTCCTCTTTGCCCGGGCCTCCGTCTGTAACACCCCCCAGCCCTTGCCTGGCTTAACCATCACCTCCACGAGGAGCATCTCCCCTCTACCCCAGTTCCCACAAGACCCACAGTTTCCCCACTGTGCCACGTTTGTTTTAGACTTGGAGCTTCTGGGGGATAAGAACTGGATTGTTCGATATTTTGTCCAAAGGCAAGACCCACTCTGAACCCCAGCTGCCCTCCCCTCTAAAAGTGGGTCCAACGACCATGGCTACGTGTCCGATGTGCGGCTGGGACTGAGGAGACACTATGTGGGAATGCCCATCGCAGTCGAAGTGCGGCTTGTCGACACATAAAGGGTAAACGGCGGCTGTGACTGCTGTGAAGTCTGCATGAAATCTAAACAAACATTGTACTGAAATCTGAAATCCACTTAGAAAAATGCGCACGGTCACGGTGTACACAGTCGATGAACTTTCGCAGCTGAACTCTCCCTTGTCACCGGTCCCTACCTAGATCCAGCACCTTTCTCTCTGAGAAAGTCCAAACACGACCTCCTTAGAGAAGTCCTCCCCGTTGTCCCACAGCCTGCGTGACACTCAGCACACCTGTATGATCCAGTCATGCATTTGATAAGTTATCTGTCTCCCTTCACTCCAATTTAAGCTCAGGAAGACAGAACTTTTTTGTTTTGTTTTGTTTTTTATTTTTGTTTTACTCTCTTCTGTTCACCACTGTATCCCCAGCTCCTAGAATAGCATTGGGCATATAGCAGGTGTGCAAGATAAATTTGCTAAGGGATGAATGAGTAAGTGCTCGTTTTTTCATTTCCCGAAGCCCCCAGGTGCTGCGGCACAGTGGTGGCTGAGAACCGGTGCCCTCCCAGATCGGACGGCGCAGGGGAGGGACCCGCTGCGCCCAGGCCAGCCTTGTCCCGACTGTGCGGGGCACGCGCCCGCCCTGCGCGGCCCACTCGGGCCCTGTTCCTCCCCCGCGCGAGCCGGCCCAGCCCACCTCCATTTCTCGTGAATTACAACAACAGCCGTAATAACAGTGCCTGCCCGCCCCCTGGACAGTACCGGGACCCCTCAAAGATTTGTCCAGGCCCGACGCTCTCAGGGCGGTGGCAGCTCTCAAGGCTGAGGACCGTCCCGCTGCCACCGGACTGCACCGGGTGAAGCCCCAGCTTCTCTTCGACCCCCCGACTGGCCCCTGCAGCGGGCGCACGAGGCTTTTCATCCCTCCGGCGTCGCTGAAAGAGAAATCGAGGCTGCGAGCGGTAGACCCAGCCGCTCACGTCTTCTGGCTCCAAACGCCGCCGCCAGACCAGAGGAGCCGGGCCCTGCAGAACCCAACGGGGAAGAACCCGGCAGCTGCCGAAGCCCAAGGAGACCCTCGCTCGGCGCGGCCGGGCACGGACAGCGGAGGGGCGGCGCGCAGCGGAGCCCCGGGGGCGGGAGCAGCCGGGCGCGGGCGGGGGGTGGGTGCTGCGCGGTGCAAGTAGCGGGACAGCGCCGGCTCGGCTCCTCGGACCTCCCGCCCGAGGGACCTTCCCCCAGACCGTGTGAAGGGGCCTCCTTGCCAAGTCTGCCATTTTGCAGATGAGGCAGCCGAGGCCCAGGAAAGTGCGGAGTCCGGCTGGATTCGAACCCAGCGCCCCGACACCCACCCGGCCGGGGGCTCTGTCCAGCCCGCCGGCCTCCCTCCCGCGCCGCGACCTGGCCCGGCACGTGCTGGCCCCCGACCACGGCCCCCACCCCGGCCGTCCCGCCGGACCCCGTTCGGGGAGCCAGCGCCCCGCTCGAGGTCCGGGTTAGAGACGCCCCTGGCCCGGGCGGTAGGGACCCGCCGCCCCGCCCCTTCCGCGCGGCCGGCGCTGCCTCTGTCCATGGTCGGCACCGGGGTAATCCGCCTTTCTCTTCCGCCGCCGAGCCCCATTCATATTCTAATCACAGCGCGGCCGGCCCGCGAGCGGCCGCGTTCGGGGGGCCCGCAGAGGCGCGGCCTGCCCCCGCCCCGCTTCCACTTCCAGCCCCCGGGCCTCGCCCCCTCTTTTCTGCACTTTAGACTCGGCCGAGGAGGGGGTCCCTGGGAACGGCGCGTCCCCACTTGGACGCCCGGGCTTCTCACAAACTTCGCGGCTGGCGGTGGTGGGTGGGGGGAGGAGGGCGGGAAGCGGGAGGGCGGGAGGGAGGGACTGGGACACAGACAGACTGACAGACAGAGTTACGGGAAGAGGCGGGGAGGAGGGGTGTCCGAGTGACCGCGGGGATAGAGACGGAGAGGGACGGAGTCCCAGGGAGAGACAAAGAGACGTGGGGGCAGGGGCCGGACAGGAAGGCGGCCTGAGCCGGAGAAGGAGAGGGGCGCGGGGGGCGACAGGGGGACGGAGGGAGCCAGAGGGACTGAGACAGACCTGGAGGAAGACGGAGAAAGTTCTGGAGGAGATGAGTCAGCCCCTCCCACCCTCCCTTCCAGGCGGCCTTCTCCACGCCCAAGTTGGGCGGTGGGGTCTCAGGGCTGCAGTGCCCCTTCCTCTGCACCCCCTCAGCTGGCTCTACTCCACGCGTGTCCACGGATCCGCGTGGAAGGGGTCAAGTCATCCCTCCTCCCGCATTCCCGGGGCCCCCATTTAAATCCAGCTCCGACCAAACTGGGCGGGGGGTGCACAAGAGGAGAGGGAAAGGAGTGGGGCCCACTCGTGGCCGCGCAGGCGACTCCCCAGGCTCCCCGGAGTCCCCTGCCGCCACCCCCCACCCCATGCCTGCGCCTCGCCTGGCGCGGCCCGGGGAGGGGAGGGCCCGGAGGGGAGGGGAGAGGGGCCACATCTAAGCCAATTTTGATTCCGCCTGTAATGAGCGCCGGGCGCAGGCTGCAGAAGGCCTCTGGAACTTTAAATAAGAAAAACGTTGCTAATGCTATAATAGAAGGGGGAAGTCGGAGGGCTGGGATTGCGTCGCTCCGAGCCCCCCTTCTCGGAGGCGGCTTTTCTTATTCAAAACAGGCCCACAATGGGCTTCACAGTGCGCCTCGCCACGGCCCCATCTGACGAGCGGCCATTCATCAGGCCGGCTGGCCTATCAATGACATTGCTCCCATCGGGGCTCCTATAAAATGATGCTTTTTCCCATGAAACATCCGCAAACATTTTGACGGGTTTGGCTTTGCCCGGCTGGATTACTGAGTGTCCCCTCGCCCGCTCGCTTGCTCGCTTTCTCTCTCCCCCTTCTCCGAGCTCTTTCCTCTCTCTCTCTCTCCCCCTCTCGCTCTCTCTCTCCTCTTCTCTTTCTCTTTTCTTTCTCTTTCTTTCTTTTCCTTTCCTCCTTTATCCTCTGCCCTTGCACTCTTCTGCGTCTCTCGCTCCTTCTCCCCTCCTCCTCACTCCCTTCCTCCCTGGGCGGCTCTAGCACAGGGGATCCCCAAACATCAGGACTTTTGGGGGGCGCCTGTGCTGTCCATGGGAAGAGCATGCATTGTGGGTTACTGGAGGAACCCGACATGGATTCCACAGGTTAGTCCTATTGGTGGAGGTTGGAGGGGGGGCATGGGGAGGGAAAGAAAGGGGAGAGGGGGAACTTCGGAAAGAGTTGCAAAAAGTTCAGAAAGGTCAACTTGACAGTGAAGCCCCAGGAAATAACGGAAGGTGTGCACAAGTTTTCAGTCCCGAGTGATGTGCAATGTGTGCAAGTGGATGCGTAGAAGTGTGTGCAAATGTGTGTGTGCACGCGCGCGCTCAGGCGCGCGCTTTCGCTGGTCCTAGACAGAAAGTTACGTAAAGATTCGCTGGCTCGCGGCGAGCTCGAGGTGCCACTTGCAGAAACTTTGCGAGCCGACCGCCCCTGCGGGGCGCGGTTCCTCCCCCATGTGGGGGCCCCTGCAGTGCGGTGCGCTCTGGGGCTGGCGGCTAGGGCCAGGAAGCGGAGCGGAACGCCCAGAGGCAGAGTAGGGCGACGACTTCACCGCCCGCCTGGGTGGTGGGGACCGAGGCTCGGGCTGGTGTAGACCTGCTGCTGGAGGGAGTGGCGACGGCGAACCCGGTGGTCCTGAGGAATCCGTGCCGGGTCGGGAGGCGGGAGACCCAGGCTGTCCAAGGCCCGGTGTGGCCTCCCTGCGGGGAGGGGCACCAACCACGGGCTCCGCTCCGGGGTTGTGACTCTGCTGGAGGGAGGGCGGGACACAGCGTAGCCAGCGAGGCCTGGCGGCAGGGTCTGCAAACTGCTCGGCACTTTGGCAGCTGTTGGCTGTGGGCAGTTAGTTTTGGGGTCGCCGCGATCTGTAAAAACTGAGGAAGGAAGCCAAGGAATCTCTTACAACGAAAAAGCCCGGCGCCTCCGTTCTTTCTCCAGTAGAGCCATCGCCACCTCCCATTTCTAGCACCTTTGAAGAGCCGCCAAACTTCTAGATCGCAGTTTTGCGCCTTAAGTCCCTTCCAGGTGGAAGAAGTTTACCTCCTTCTCCGGCTGCATTCTCCCCAGTGTACTACTCTTAGTAGGGCTCCGCAGCAGCCTCCCGGTTTCTCGAGGAGACGGGGTTGGGGATGGGGCAGAAACCGGGCTGTGAGCACAGCCTGGACCGAGGTAGTAGCTTTAACACCAGGCTTGCTTGGAGGATGCGTGGAGCAACAAGTGTCTTCCAGCCTCTGCTACCCCCTAACACACGCTCGACGCTTTCCTGAGCGAACACTGACACCGCACGGATGTCTCCCTACCTCCACCCCAGAGCAGCTGGAAATGGATGCGGGGAGGTGGCATGGGACATCCGGGCATCAACCTAGATGGTTTCCCTGTGGTCCCTGCAGACAGATTTCCAGACCCCCACCCCCACCCCCAGGCTTCTGCCCACGCCCCGGCGCCCGGGAAACCCACCCCCTTTGGCCAGGGGCATCTTCAGTTTTCCAGGGTAGGTGTCTGTCGCTGATCCCAACAGCGAAGTTCCCCTTCCACTGCGTTCCCCCGAGTGTGTGTGGACCCCCAGGGACTGGGGCGCAGTCCGCCTTCATATAGACGTCTCCGCGCACTGGCGCGGGTACCAGATGGGCCCTCCTCGGGTGCTATCCGTTGAAGGTAAAGAAGGCACCCAGAGGGGGGGAAAGAGCCCCTCCCTCCACATTTTTATGCCAAGTGCTTTCTCCACTGCGCACCTCCTGAGCACCCCAACTTTAGAGGCGAAGATCCTTGAACAAAATTAAACCCAAGACTGCATTGTTTGCTGCCAAGTATTTGCAAGGGGCCCATACAGGGACCTGGGGTCTCCCCGAACTGCACACTCGCGGCAGCCCACCTGGGGACTTTGGTGCCCCTTGCAAACGACTGGAGCCTCTCCGTGCGGTCTGGGGGCTGTGGAGACGCTCGGATTCGTCTTCCACGCAACTGATCGTCCTGAGGGCACCAGGTCACTTTTCCTTCAACTGCAAACACCCCAAATAGGGAAATCGAAATCTTTTCTCCATCCACTCTCCTCTCCCTTTCGAACAAGTGAAACATCTAGATAGCCATCCTAACCTCACAACCAAAAGTTGTGGTGAACGGTAACGCGAAGAAATGACACGAGGCGCACCAGGTGACAGTTCCACTCAGGCTTCCAAACCGACGACAGGGGAAGTGCGGCTGGGCGCGCTCAGGTCCGCGAGCCTCCCTCACCTCCCTTCCAGAGAACTTAATCCAATTAGCTTTCCCCGAGAGTTTCCCTTGTTATGTAAAGGTCCTTACAGCCCCCGGCCTCCGGAGAATGGCCCTCCCTGGAGCAGTTCGATTTCGCTCCGGTTACAGCAGATCGCGCGCGACCGGAACCACGAATATCATTATTATTTCATTCCAAAAGGGCTCGAACAACCGTTTCGCAGCAAGTGTTGGGACGAAGTCGGGAGCGTCCAGGATCAGAGAGGCCGGCGAGCCGGGCCTCGGTCCCTTACTCTTAAAAGGAAAATCCCCGCAAAGTGCCTCGGGCTAGGGAGAACAGCGTTGCAGGGGCCGGGCTCCAGCGGCCTGCCTTGGGGCCACTTCAGCGTGACCTGAGGAAACGCGCCCCTTTGTTCTGCGTCCGGAGCCGGTAATATATTCCTCGAGTTTTTCCAAAATACTCAACAAGTGTGGGGCTAAGACAATGGCCCCGTCGGGGGAGGCCCGGGAGCCGGCGCGCGCCCTGGGCCTTCAGCTCGCTCGCCCAAGAGCGCGACAAAGCGGAGCCCCTCTCCCGGGAGACTGGCCGCCGGGCCGAGCCCGGGCAGGCGGCGCGGGCTGCGGGCGCGCGCGTGGGCCGTCAGTGCGCCGCCGGCCGGTGAGCCGTTTGCAGCTAGGGCGGGCGCACGTTTCCCCGGCCCTTGCCGCAGCTGACGCCGCGCAAATGCGAGGACGCAGTCCCGCGTGGCTCACCCCACCCACGCGGGCCGTCCGCGGTGCCTATGTGTTTCTGACCTGTGGGTCCAATCCGGGCTGCCCTGCCCAAGGGAGCGTTGCTCAGTTACTGAAGGTACCAGAAAATTCGAGAACGAAGGGAAGTAGGTAGAATTTTAAGCCACGCAGAACTTGTGCGAATTGGGCCGGGGCCAGGTTGGTCGCCTACGCAAGAGA
Organism: Glossophaga mutica; assembly: GCA_039655065.1. Classification (NCBI taxonomy): domain Eukaryota; kingdom Metazoa; phylum Chordata; class Mammalia; order Chiroptera; family Phyllostomidae; genus Glossophaga; species Glossophaga mutica. The sequence continues at coordinate 12,280,841 of CM077304.1, read as the reverse complement.
AGGGTTGTTTTCTCCTTAAACGGGATGGCGCGTTAGAGAGGGGTCCTGCTGGGCCTGAGCTGGAATCTCCTGCCTCCTCCCGCTTCCTGATCCCAACTCTGGAGTCCAGAGCCCGGGCCGCTGGAGTACAACTGGAGCCGGATTTGAGTCCCCGGGGCCTCAGCGGCGGGAAGGCACGCTGGTTCGCAGGTGCGGGCTCAGCACCAGGCCCGCCTTAGCTCCGCGGGCCCGCAGGTGAGGACATCCAGTGGCATGGGCGCAAGACCCACCGGACAGTGAGAGCCCGGGCTGGAACAGGGCCCGGGCCTCCTCCACTCTCTCCGGATCTCGGCCTCAGGCAAGGAGCCCTCTTCCCCATCCCGGTGACCAGGCCTGCGTACTCGGGGCATCGTTGGGCCGGGGGACTGAGCTTTGCTCCTGCACCCAATTTAGACTCTCTCCCCCCACGTGTGTGTGCGCGCGCGCGCGTGTGTGTGTGTGACCAGTGAAGGGGGAATGCGCGCCCCCACCCCCGCCACCAGCCAAGTGCCGGCGTCTGGGTTCGGCTGTAGGGTCAAGTGAGAGTCGCTTGGTCCCGCGGTCCCCAAGCCCACTGGCTCCAGCCTTCGCCAGCGTTGACCCAGCACGCAGGCCGGGCCGGGGAGCCTTGCACCCAAGCGCGCGCGGCTGCTCTTTCCCACCGGGTCTGAGGGACCCGGGGACCCGGAAAAGTTCGCAGGGGCCTCCCAGCGGCTAGTCCCTGGGATTTCCGTAGCCGCGTCCACCCCTTCCCCCGTGCGTCGCCATGGAGACTGTTGGAAGTTGGTGGCAGAAAACAGACCCGGCGCAAAGCAAAATATTATGAGTGCAGTTGGGGTGACTTCAGGGGGGCGGGGGGCCCGAGGGCATGAGCGGGAGCCAGAAGCAGACAACAAAGGGCCGGGTGCGAGGAGGAGAGAGGAGTTCGCAGGGGCAGCCCTGCGGCTCGGCGGGAGCCGGGCCGTCCAGCTCCCCGGAGGCGCTGGTCCCTAATTTCTCTCCTGCAGCCACACACCTTTTCTCAACCCCAAGCGCGCCCGCCCGTCCACCCCTTTTCTCTGGGTTCTCTTCCAGCCTCCCTCCTCATCTCGACCTGAGGCCAGCTGGGCAGTGCGCCCGCCACCCCCCACGAAACGCAGGCTCACCAACGTGAATGGTTCTGGCTTTTCTTCCCCACCACCCGTGGATCACCCAGGATGAGTTTCTCTCCCCCTTTCTCCCACCGGATCTGAGAGCGGGAGGAGATAGGATAAGGCAGGAAAATCTCGGAGGGGGCTGGGGGAAAGGAGAGCCTGTCTGACTTTTTGTTCTCCTTTGTACAGTGGGGAAAACCGAGTTATAATTCCGACTCAGCCACTAGTGACATTCCTTCAGGCAAACCTGGCCTTCCCAAGATTAATTTTCCTTGCCTGTGAAATGAAGGGAGAGCAGCGCAGAGTCCGGGATTCTCTGACCAGTTAAACATGTCTCTCTTTACTGTGAAGTCCAGGACGCCTGTGTGAGCTGGTCGCCGCTGTCCCAACTGTGGGCCTCTGCACAACTAGTGAATCGCTCCCCAAACTAATGATGAGCTAAAATATTTTTAAAAGCCATTTAGGTCATTTATGATTTTAAGAATCAAGAGCTTTCGATAGAGATTTAAAAAGGCCTATTATTTCCTTTCTCAAGGACACCTGAAGAACATCCCTTAAGTCTTTGGCCAGCTCCTTGCATCACAAAAGGAGTTACTAGAAGACACTAGATTTTATGGGGCTGTATCCCGAGTTGGTCTAGGAAACACGGAAATGCCCGTGGGTGGTGAAGCCAACATGGCAGACATGCACACATGAGGGAGAGGAATCAACACTGGCCAGAGTGATGAAATGTTGCCATCAAAGGAAAACCAGCATCCAGTCCCCTTTGCTCAAGCTTTTAGAAAGAGGTGAGGCTGTTGTCACGTGCAGCCACCCTTCCTGGTGATGGTTTGAGCGGACGACCCCTTTCCTTCTTTCTCCCTTTGGCTGCAAATGAATGAATGGGTTGAGTGTCATGATAGGGACTGCCGTGGTCTGTCTGGACTTCAACCACTCAGTTACCTAAGTCTGCGTGTGTCTCCTGGCACAGGTGTAGTAGTCTGACGGTCATGGCTCCTCACCAGTGCTCCGAGAGAGGCATTATTGCGACCCCATCAGCACAGGTTTCTCTTCCATTTTCAACATTATAAGATCGTGCTTCTGAGCCAGGTTCTGTTTTAGTTTGCCGTGGTGCCCTCGCCAAAGGGCTGAGAAGGTATGAAATGGTGGCATCACAAGTTGGGATACCAGGTGGCAGGTCTCGGTTGGCACAGAGCCCTGTGAGCCTGTCCCTCGTGTTCTGCAGGTCCCAGGGGACACTCTTCCTCGGTCCCTGCAGGGCCCAAGGCTCTGTGGGATGGAAGACATGGGAGAGGTCTCTGATGTTGTTCTTACTCCTTTCACTCTGTGCCCTGTGTCTCTGCAATTTTATTAAGGTTTAGGGGACCAAGAATGAACCCAAAGGCAGATTATTTGGAAATCCAAGTAAAAGTTTAAAAAAAGCGTTTGGGCAAATTAATCAAAGGTTTTATTCAGTCGTACCGAGCACCTGTTGGGGGACAGACCCAGGGGCTGAACAAGGCCACATCTCCTGCTGGCAAGGACTTTGGCATGTGGACACATCGAGAGAGTGACGAGCACTTCAAAGGACATAAAACTAGTCCTCTCAGAGCCCAGGAGAAAGGGCACTCTCTCTGGGGCGTGCCCACCATGTGTCAGCCCTGGAACACGCAGTTTTCCACACACTGGCCGTGTAAGCCTTGCCATGGCTTTGCGTTGTCCCTTTCTGAAGTGAAAGGGGGCCTGGGCCTTTCCTGGGGTCATAACTTGCATGTGGCAGAGCTAGACTGGAGATCAGACTGGGCAAGCCTATTCCCTTGTCCCACCCAGCCCACCTCATCCGGCCACTGCTAGAGGGCGAGCTGGGCGGGGCTGGGGCCTGGCTCTGACCTTGACGTGGACTTGGATCCCACTTGGTGAGAAGGGGAACGTGTGGATGAGTGTGGAGAGTCACAGAATGCTGTCATCTTTGGGCTCCAGAGAAAACTTCTTCAGGGGAATCATGTGACTCTGCGTTTGAAGAGGATTTTAAACGACGGCAGCAGTGGGAGGCAGTGCATCGGAGTGGTCGAGTATAGAGCCTGGACAAGTTTTAGCTTGATTGATTGATTGATTCATTCATTCAAGAAAACTGTGTCTTCTTTAAAAAAAAGTTTTTTAAAGATTTTACTTATTTATTTTTAGACAGGGGGAAAGGGAGAGAGAAAGAGAGGGAGAGAAACATCAATGTGTGGTTGTCTCCCACGCACTCCCCACTGGGGACCTGGCCTTCAACCCAGGCATGTGCCCTGACTGGGAATTGAACTGGCGACCCTTTGGTTCACGGGCCGGTGCTCAATCCACTGAGCCACACCAGCCAGGGTGCAACCTGTGTCTTCTATGTGCCCAGCACTCTGTTTAGTGCTGGGCTTAACAAAAATGTCATCTCTGTTCCTCCAGAGCGTACATTCTAGACAGACAAACAAGAAAACCTAAAAAATAGGTAATTCCAGTGGGTGATGAGCACATGAGGAACGTCCCCGCTCTCTGGAGTAACGGAGATAGAGCATGGTGATGGGGAGGTCGCCGCCTTTCACAGGGTGCCTTTCTCTGCCACGGGAAGCTGTGTGCCTTTGCTCTGGAAGCTTAATAGTTGCTGAGCCTCAATTTCCTTATGAAACTGATTCAACCATATAATAGGGCTGTTGAGCATGACCTGTGAAAGTGGTAATAGATAACGTACTCTTTTATCTGTGTCGGATACTTGCTATATGTCTTTACTTTGCTAATAAGCATTTTTATATATTGAATAAATGCATTATTGACGTATGCTCACTTCAACCCTCTACAGAAGGAACTGTTACTATTCACAGTTTAAATAGGCTGAAGCCAGAGGGGAGAGCTAGTCAGGTGTTCGGTGACTTTCGGTCTCCAGGGGTGGGGCTGGTAAAAACACATGCCTTGATTGCATGAGAAGCAAGATCAGTCTTAATGCCTCATTTTCCTGAGGCAGAATGCAAGTAATCAATCTAGCCTTTCTTTGTGTTTTTCATGTTAATGTCTATTAAATACCTTTCATGTATAAGGCATGTCCTCAGTGCTTTAAATGCATTATTAGTTATATGTTAAAATATATGTTATGGGTACTATTATGCAGTGGGAAACTGAGGAAGATAAAGGTGAGGTCCCTGAAGCGGGTCAGTGGCCTAATGTATGTGTGATCTATACTCTTAGTCACAAGGCTGCGTGCTGTTCTCCTCTTTTCTGTTTTAGTAAGGGAGACGCTGGTGGAAGGGATGGCTATTAAAGCATACGGCATTTTAGCAGAAGCAAAGAACTTGCTATTCCCCCTGATGTGAAAGTGTTAGGATAGTCCTTTAAACTGCAGAGGCAATTTTAAATTATCGTTGGCAGAGATAGGGACATGAAGTATTCTTATCTTTACTACACGGGTAAGGTGTGCTGCAGTCTTTGGACGGGTGGAGAGGCGGTGCTGACTTGGAAAGGTGCCGGCGACGGCCACAGAACAGATGGGAGGGATACCTTGGGAGCGAGCAATTCCAGTTCCAGGCCAGAACACACAGCCCAGGGTTGTGCAGCCCAGGGTTCCAGCACCAGGAAGGTAGATCCCCATTATCTCTGGCTGTAAAAACCAGCAGGGGTTGGGTGGTGGAAGGAACTGCCAGATTTTTGCAATTTAAAGGGCCAGCATGACTTTAGAACTTGGGCAAATCCAGCCATTCAGGATTCAGCAGCTGGAAGGATACCAGTCACACACGGGAAAGGGGTAAAGTGACTGGAAACTGGATGAGTGACAGGCAGATCACCAGAAGTCAGAAGGCAGCATTGTCCCTTCTTGGAGCCCTCCCTGCATAGCCACAAAGTGGTGAAGTGGGTCGCCCCGCCCTAGCAATTACCTGTGGTTCCATCCCACGTAGTTTACAGGTGCCTTTTCTGCAATTGGCCACGCTACTAAGACAGGGAGTCAAAGCAACTCTGCCCAATACACAGAAACAAACACAGGGAGGCTGCTAAATTGAGGAGAGAAAGAAAAACGGCCCAAATGAAAGAACAAAACAAAACCTCAGGAAAAGAACTACGTGACAAGAAGACAGCCAACCTGTCAAATACAGTTCAAAATACTGGTTTTCAGGATGCTCAGAGAATTTCTTGAGTACAGCAAAAAATAAATAAAGGAAGGAAGGAATGAAGGAAGGAAGGAAGGAAGGAAGGAAGGTCATACTAAGTGAAATAAAGAATAATCAACAGGAAACCAACAGAGAAGGGATTCAGGCCACTGATTTGGAACATAAAGAAGAGATAAATATTCAACCAGAGCAAAAATAAGAAACAAGAATTCAAAAAATATGAGGATAGGCTTAGAAACCTCTGGGACATCTCCAAATGTGCCAACATCTGAATCATAGGGATGCCAGAAGGAGAAGAGAAAGAGCAAGATATTAAAAACTTATTTGAAAAAATAATGAAGGAAAACTTCCCTAATTTGGTGAAGGAAATAGACGTACAAATCTAGGAAGCACAGAGAGTCCCAAACAAGTTGGACCAAAGAGGACCACAGCAAGACACAACATAATTAAAATGCCAAAGGTTAAAGATAAAGAGAGAATCTTAAAAACAGCAAGAGAAAAGGAGAGACTTACCTACAAAGGAGTTCCCCTAAGACTATCAGCTGATTTCTCAGAAGAAACTTTGCAGGCTAGAAAGGACTGGCAAGAAGTATTCAAAATGATGAAAAATAAGGACCTACAACCTAGATTACTCTATCCAGCAAAGCTATCATTTAGAATGGAAGGGCAGATAAAGTGCTTTCCAGACAAAGTAAAACCTAAGGAGTTCATCATCGCCAAGCCATTATTACATGAAATGTTAAAGGGACTTATTTAAGCAAAAGAAGAAGATGAAAACCATGAACATTAAAAAGGCAACAAGTTCATAACTATCAACAACTGAATCTAAAAATAAAACCTAAGCAAACAAGCAGAACAGGAACAGGATCATAGATGTGGAAATCATTGGAGGGTTATCAGCTGGGAGGGGGAAGGGGGAACATGGGGGAAATGGTGCAGAGATTAAGAAGCATAATTGGTAGGAACAAAATAGAAAGGGGGAAGTTATGAATAGCATAGGAAATGGAGAAGCCGAAGAACTTACATGTACAACTTACATATGAACTAAGAGGGGATTGCTGGAGGGGAGGTGGGTACCGGGCACAGGGGGGCAAAGTGGGAAAAGTTGGGAAAACAGTAATAGCATAGCATAATCAATAAAATAAGCTTAAAAAAAGCCCTAGTCAGTCACTTTCTAGCCGTATGACCCAGGGCAAATGACCTGACTTCTCTAAGCCTCAGTTTCCTACTTTGTGAGGACATCTACTGCTTACTTACTTTCTTGGTTGGTTTAGAGATTATAGGGGGATTATATTAAATTAAGCCTGGTTCCTAGTAATTGCTCAGTAAATGTCAGTTTTTATTATTACTACTAATAATAACCTGGTGTTTCTGTGCCCAACCTTAGATGTCTAGTTGGGAAAATGGGGATAAGAATTCTGGAAAAAAAAATCAGACAGTCTCCGCACATCTAGATGTTTTCTGTACTATGTAGACATGGCCCCAGTTCTAATTTCAAGGGAAACCATTCTTTTCTGAAGGGTTTAGACTGAGGGGTTAATTCCTTTTCTCCACCTTTCCCGAGAGGAAGACATGCGGTGTGCCCCTGTTTGCCGTGATTTCGTCCCTATGCTCTCTGATGTGTTAAAGGAAGCGGAAAATGTGTCTTTGCGGAGGCAGCACCTGTTGACCGGGGTTTGCATCCCGGGAGAGAGTCCCATAGATGGCGCAGAGGAGGCAGATGTTGCACACCTCTGGTGGGGGCCCCTCCACAACTCCTGAGGCCCTTTCAGTTCTGGAATGCGATGGCCCTCATTCTCCCCCCTCCCCCGCCCCCGCCCCAGGACTTGCAAGCATCACTGTGTTAAAGACCGAACCATTTTACACTTGATTTTCAGGAAGTGGAAAGCTCAGTTTCACACAAACCGTTCTCTGAAGCTCCTGTTAGCTGGATGCAGAGAAAGTGTTTAGTTCTTTTGTGTGTCTTGCATATTTTTTTAATATAAGGTGAGAATGTCCATTTGTTCTGTTTCTGTCTTTCTAATGAGATTTTTACCTACATGTGGTTTTTGAGTTTTTGAAATGTTAACAACTTCCTTTGAGAGAGAGAGAGATCATAAAAAGCAGAAAAGAATTAAATCCACTCATGTGTTCCATTCAATATGGCCCACGTTTAGGCAGCTAGGGCTGGGTTGACCCGTGCCAGTAGATTATGTGGTTTCTGGGTCAGATCTGACCCACGGAGCAAAATGACTTTAAAATATGTATATAGTTTCTATTTTTGTGGTCAGTTAATCTTCAATAAAGCTTAAAAGCGTAATCTGCCTATGAGCAATCAATAATTGTTAGTTGACAGGTGAACTTGGACATGCTGTATTTACATTGTCGTGGTGGTTTTGGTTGAATTTAAGGGGATAAGAAAGCCTTTGAAAAGGCTGCAACCCAGTGAAGCACTTCGTGTCCTGGGTGTCTTCCGACTGCCCAATTGTGCTAAAGGTCACTGTCATTTAGATGCGACCTAAGTGAGATTGCTGAATTTAGCCCATTTTTATTTAATTAGAATGGAGTATTGGCGCTTCATAAGCTTTGACTCCATGAACCCATCACGTTGGAGAGGAAGTGCTGTCAGTCCACACGAGGAATTGCTCTAGAACTAGATTTTGAACTGGCATTTGAATAATCTAAAGAGTGATTAGTAATTAGCTACTTACATCTCCAGCATCTCATTTTTGAGGCACAAATGCATTTCATGAAGAAAGTTATGTCAGTGTGTTTGTTGTGACTCTTGGGAGTGCCACGCACGAAATCATTGGCAAGCTAATGATTTCCTTTGTCAAGGGAAAGTATGTCTTTTGATACTTTGACAAAGGAAGTATTTCCTTGAAGGTTGCCATTCCAGAATTTATAACTTTTAAAAATGAGCATGAGTGATTTTTTTGAGTTCCGCATCATCTTTTTCTGAATGATGAGTCTAAGTTTGGATGCTCATACCTGTAACATATATAATTTGTGTACCAATTCTAAATATTCATGAGTGGGTCAAGTTCCTGTTGCAATCACTAGGATTTTGTAAAGTTTCCCAATCGGGACTTTGACACAAACGCAAACCTATTTCCAATGGAACTGAGTGATCACTTTCCACACTTGTGGTGTGTTCTGTGTGGCCTTCTGCTGCTGATACCGTGCCGTGCCGTGAGGGGTGGTGCAGGGGCCGGTGGGGTGGGGAGTCCGGGGAGCCTCTAAGTTCTTCACTGCGCCAAAAGCAAAATCAGCCAATCTTGTATCTTCCGTATATGACTACTGAACTACTGGAAGTTCTGCTTCTAGGAGTCTTATTTCTTTTACTTGATGACTCCTTTTCAAAAGCAAAACAGTTTGTCCACGGAGCATTATCTGACATCACAGAAAATGAGTAACATCGGCCGAGAAGCCCTGGGAGCTTGCAAGGAAGAACTGGTGGGTGCGGAGGGCTCGAGGGCCTCGGATGCAACGTCACGACTTTTAAGCCCTGGACAGGAGATTTCTAAGGTGCCGCTGGGCCATTGTTGCGCGAGGGCCTTTGGTCTGCACGAACTGTTATTTTCAGTTCAGTGGGCAGAGGTGGTGAGCTTGCTGTGGTTGGGTAGGGGACCTTTTCAGAAATGCCAGACTTTGCTGTGGTTGGGTAGGGGACCTTTTCAGAAATGCCAGACTTTTAGAAAAAAAAAAAACCCACAGTTTTTCTCCTCGTCAAGGCTCCATTTTCAAGTTCGAAAACTTTGCTGCGATCAGGAGAGTGGATCGTTTCTCTGCTTCGTTGGGGTTTCCTCTGTGTGCCCAGGCCACAGGGCACTCTCCGTCCTGGCTGTCTCACAGGGATGGCTGAGGGAGCGCGGGTTGCAAACGGCTCCCGCCGGGGCCTGGACCCGCACGCACGCAGGCTGGGTGAGCCCCGGCACAGCCCGGAAAGCGTGAAGGGCAGATGGGGCCAGAGGGAGCCAAGAAATGTGGAACCTACCAAAAGGATTTCCTGTGGATCCCGTGTTTTGGTCAAAGTTTTTCTTGGTATTGACAGGTGTTTTTAAAAAGAAAAAGAAATGAAAACACCAAAGCTGCATGATTGTAGATCGTTCCCATTTAATTTAATATTTAAATTACAGTTGACATTCAGGTTTTTTTCGTGTTAGTTTCAGGTGTACGACATAGTGTTCAGACACCCATGTACTTCACACAGTGATCCCCGATATTTCCAGTCCCCACCTGGCACCGTACACGGTTATTACAGTGTCATCGACTCTGTTCCCTGTGCTGCGCTTTACAACCCTGTGGCTATTTGGTAACCATCAATCTGTACTTCTTAATCCCTTTACATTTTTCACCCAGTTTCCCAGCCCCCCTCCATCTGACTATCATCAGTCTGTTGTTCTATAAATAGATCATTTTTGAGAAGGAAGGAAGAGACCCAGGGAGGACGGGACAAAAGGAGGAAGCATTGAAATCATTTTGATGATTGATGGAAGGCTGACTTAATGAGTCATTTTCAAAATTATTACTTTCTAAAAATTAAAGTGACAGCCTTTTAAAATTGGGTAGTGCAGTAATGAAATTTATCATCGTTTGCAGGCACTGTGCTAAATGTTAATGCATGTTTTACCTCATTTCATCTCACGCTGAACCTGTGGCATTATTATCCCCGTTTCACAGACGAGGAAACTGAGGTTCAGAAAGCCTAGTTAACATGTCCGGGCCAAATGGCTGGGGTTGCACCAGGATTTGAACACAGACGGTTCTGATTTTGAGGCAGGGCTGCCTCCTTGCCTCCTAAAACCTGGATCTAGAAGGAAGACCGTGAAGATGTCCCTTCTAGCTCACCTCCTCTACTGGTAAAGAAGTTCAGGAGGTCCAGTCATCCCTGATCCCGGTGGGAGACAGCAGCTCACCCTGCAGACTGGAGCACGCTGTCACAGCTGTCACTGGGTGTCTGGCTGCCACGGGTGGCCCGGCGTGACTTTGGCAGCAGGCTGCTGACCGAGGACACCCCACGGGCACCCCGTCCTGCTCGGGCACCTTCATGCAATGTGTGGCTGTCATCCCCGATCAGTCTCAGAGCTTCTGAGTTCAGCCTGACAGAACCGCTGGGTGGTTCTCCCCTGCCTGCCGGTTACTTTGGCAAATTTGACGTCTTCCACACATCGTCAAGGGCTTCATACCTATTTACTTACAGACATGATTCTCCCTAAAATAAGTTCAACATGAAAACCTTGGTGTTAAAGTAACAGCATCTTCCACTTGCCTAGCACGTTAGTTTGCAATCGCTGATGCAGTCATTAATGGCAGGGAGTTTGCCATCGTTGACAGGATCATTAACAGCACACTGGCTTTGCCAAGGGCTGGACGTATGGACTTAGCAAGTTCGGTAGCCTCTCTGAGCCTAAGCTGGTTTGTCAGTAAAGCGGGACCATGCACGGGGTCTGCCTTACAGGGTATTCTGGGGATGAAATGAAGTAATTCATGTAAAGGAATCAGCACGGGGCCTTAGCATGTCATAAAAGCTCAATAAACAGAAAGTGCTGTGAGTGCTGCCAGCTTCTCCTCATTTTCCCCAGTAGCGTCCAAGTCTTGCCTTCTCCCCGTCACCCCACAAGGACCGAATAAAAGAAGATTCTTGCAATACCTTTACTGCGCTCAGTCTTTTTAAAATTTTATTTTTAATTACAGTACAGCATAGGGGATATCGCCCACAATATTGCGCTCAGTCTTTTCAATACACGACCTGGTGAATGGATCATTCCCACTTGACACTTAATGAAAATGCCGTTCAGGGGGATCGAGTCACATGCATTGTTTTGTATAGTGAGGGGGCGTCTGAACTGAGCTGCGTTCCGGCCCCAGGGCTGATGGTGCTTTCTTTCCTCAGGCCTTGCCCACACCGGCTGGAGACTCGTGGAGGGAGGGCTGGGCTGGTGCTTTTCCCTCCGCGTAGAGCTCTGACTGTCCCCACGCTGCCTCCCGGCGCTCTCAGGCAGTGGGTCTAAGGGGCTCACACTGTCCACCCGCATTTTACAGGGTTACTTGGCACGTCTTCCTCTGCTTCTCCTAATTTCCACCCGTGCCTTTATCACCTGTGCACAGTGCAGAGCATCCATTGTGCGCTAAGGTGCACAAGTCGGTGCTCCGTTAGTGTGACTTGACAGCCACCGCTCCATCCTTCCTACCGTGCAGGATGCTGGAGCTCGCTTGCTTCTGAGGAAGCCTGGCTCAAGGTTCCATGCAAACAGGTCCTTCCTAATTAACTGCAGGTGGACTGACACTCTTTTGAGACTCTGCTAAGTGCCAGGCGCCATGTTGGTGCTTCGTTCATTCCTTACGTTCCTTCCCTTTTCTCCATCCTTTCCTTCTCTCCTCATTGGTCTGCTCTGCTGGGTCCAGCACCAACTGTGTGCAGGGAATAGTGGGTGAACAGAGTACGCCCAGCTCTCAAGGGGCTTATGTTATTTCTCCTAATCCTCATCATAATAATCCATGATGTAGATTTTTTTAAACACCATATAGGAAGGAAATTTAGGCCCATGAGCTTAAGTAATTCTGTCGAGGGGTGCAGAGCAGACTTTGTCACTTGTAAGGAGAGGAGTAGAATTCGTGTCCTCTTGGCTTCCAAGACCACATTCTGTTTACAACACCAAGAGATCCAAGAATCAAACAGAAAGAGTGACCACAGAGAAGGGACTAAAGTGGGATGCTTTGGCAGTGGGCGTGATATGACAATTAAAGTAGCCAGGAATTATAGTGCTTATCATATAAGCAGTCTCTGTGCCTTAATCACTTAATTCTCATGCAAGCTCCATGAGGAGCTGCATTCCTGCCCCCATTTTGCGGATGACAAAAACTGAGGCTTATGAGGTTGCGTCCCTTGCCCAAGGTCATGCAGTAAGGAAGTCAGACTTGAACCTGCCAGTTAAACGCTCAAGTCCATGTTCTTGACTGCTGCACTGTCATTAGAACAAAGTGCCTCTGTCATAAACAGGCACCTGGGAATCACAGTGGTTCCGTGTGTCTAGACCTTGCTCTGTGCCTGGCGCTTCTCATGCATTTGCTCTTGGAAATCTCACTCCACTAAGATGAGGCAGGCAGGCATTATCCATGTTTTACATGAGGGGACCCTGAGGTTTAGGGTTTAGAGACTTTGCCTAAAGTCATTCAACTAGTAAGTACTAAGGCTGGACTTCAGGCCATTGCCGTGTAGCTTGTTAGCAGACCCTCTTGCTTCTTTCCCTTCTCCTAGGTGTTCCCAGGAAGTGATTCAAAAGAGAGAGAAGACAATATGAACCAAGTTGTTCACTCAAACATTATTAAAAAATAGAAGCATTAGCTCAGGCTCAGTGGATCAGTGTGGCATCTATTAAACAAGGATGAATATGAAGACTAGCAACATAGGAAAAACCTGCAGGGTAGAATGTCAAGAGGAAAAGGAATAGAAATTGCGTGTTCCCTGGGGTTATAGTTCACATATGTGCACAAGTAGTTCACATGTTAGAAGGGTGGCCTTGTGGGTGAATACGTTTTTCTTTTTAACATTTAAAAATATAATTTCTATAATAGATTAACATAGGAAAGAAAAAATAAGAGGATATTTTGGCGATTTATCTCAAAAGTTCAGGCTCGTTTGAAGTCTGTTTGGGGGAGAAGTAGAAAAAAAAAACAGCGCAGGGAAGAAATGATGTCAAGAATTGCATAATATCAGGTGCTGTGCACAGTGGGAGGCTGGCTCCAGCAAACTTTTCCAGATCGTTATGTGTTTTACTAATATTGTAATTATGGAGAAATGAAGTCCACTGGCATTAGGAAGTAGTGGGCATGCTCTTCCCAGAAGTCAGGGGAAATGAAACTTTTACAACCCGGTTTTGTGGTTATGTGCACTGATCCGATGCTTGCAGGGATATTTTTGCAGCAGAGATCTGCTTTTGCATAGAATTTGTCTTTGACAGGAGATGGCACCGAACACCTTAGCATTAATTTCCTCTAGTCTGCAGGGACTGTTTCTGAGCTCATGCTCTGTGAATCGAGGCGCTGGTGCACCCTTGGGGTTCCCTAGCTAACTCTTGCATATTGCAAATAACAATGCCTTAATTAATCTCTTTGCCTACTTTAGAGTTTTTATATATTGAGTTTTTCTAAACTGAGAAAGGGCAGTAACATTACTGAGCACCTATTGTGTGTCTGGTATTATGTCAGACGCAGCTTAGTACTCACGGTGAGACTTTAAGGCATATATGATTATGGGTGTATGAGTGGTCAGGTTAGAGTCAGACTGGAATCCTATCTCAGCTGCTTACCGTTGTGCGATCTCAGCCGAGTCGTTGCTGTGAGGATGCTGTTGAAGATGGTGGTGGTTGCATTGGGAGGCCACATTCTGGGGGGTGGCATCAGTGTCACCTTGGATCCACCTGTATCATGCTGTGATTGAGACTCCAGCAGATGAGGAAGAGACATGGGCACACTGGTTACATGGATTGGCTACAAGAGTGAATATATTACATAGTCAATTAGAAAGAGCAGAGTTCTCATCTTATCTCACGTTATCGGTTCTAGATCAGCCTCTAAGACTTAATTAGGCTCTTGCAGTGGCCTCCTATAGAGTGGGACCATGAAGTCCTGGGTTTGCCTGGGACGGTCCTGGTTTATACATGTGGTCCTGGCAAAATTGTTAATAATGCCAATTTTCAATCTCAGAAGGGTCCAGGTTTGGACAGTAAGTGACATGGTCTCCTGCTTCCCTTTCTCTTCCCACCAAGGTGGTGTTCAGGGAGTACCAGATGGAGCTGAACTCAGGTGCTTATGCCATACTCGAGTCAAAACCTTTCCGAGGTTCCCAACCTCCTACAGAATAAACTCCGGACCTGCTCGCTGAGCCCAGGCCTTTGGTTGGGGTGTGCCCGCCCCATAGCATCCTGCAGAGTGCTCATCAGACAGAAAAGTCTCCGTGAACACAGGCTGGATGACTGCCTGAAGGAGCGTGTGCATTCCCATGTGGATGCTTGTCAGTTTCCGGAACGCCTCGTTCTCCTGCCAGCTTCAGGGCCTTTGCACATGCCGGTCCTTCCCCCCGGAGCACGCATCCCTCCCTTTTTACCTGGGGTGGTAACGTAGCACCTTTTGGTTCGTTACCTCTGAGAAGCGTCCCTGACTCTCACAGGTTTTAGGTCAGGCCTCCCTTTTCTTCTGTCCTGTGGCTCTCTTGTTAGTTGCACCTCGATGTGTGCGATTATTTAATGGCAGACTCCTGCACTGAAGTCTGACCTTGCACGAAGACAGAAACCGCCCGTCCTGTTCACTGCCTCGTCCCTACCGTGTATGTTGTTAGCCCAGTGCCTGGCACGTGGTGCTCCGTGAATCGGCGATGAACAGGTAGTGGGGTGAATGAACGTAAATCCCCTAGGAGGCTACCCTTTCTGAGCCAGTGGAGTTGTCACCCGTTTAAAGCCCTTCAGTAGCTTCTTAGGACACTTGGAATAAAAGTTCTTACAAAGTCCCTACAGACTTTTTGGGCGCTTCCTAACTTCCCGGCCTCATTTCCCCCTGCTCTCCCCTCCTCCCTGCCCCTCTGCCACCCTGGCCCCTGGTTCTTCATCCCCACGCTCCCCGCCCACTCCCACCTCAGGCCTTTGTACTTGCTCCGACACCATGTCCCTGTCCTTTAATACACCATCCCCTTCTCTGTCCATCCCATGCCTGTGGCTTCATTTTCTTCATAACAATGGTTGCGCTCTGAAGTCATCTTGCTTATTTGTTTTCGTCCGTGTCCACCACAGAACATAAGCTCCCTGGGAGCAAGGACCTTGCCCACCATGTTCACCATTAGATCCTCAGAGCCTGGTAAACCGTCGGAGCCCAGGCACTCAATCAGTATGTGGTGGGCGAGGGAAGGAATAAAGGCAGGAACAAGGTGGGGCTGCCTGTGGGAGGCAGGGTAGGGGGGCCTTCCTAGAACCCAGAGGCCCCTGGGGCAGGGCCTGTGGTGTCGCCATGGCAACCCACTGACCTGAGTTCTCCCCCTGTGAGGCCATAGCTGCCTACCTCCTCAGCCCAGACTTCCCACCTGGTTCTGTGTGTCCTGCGTGAGGAGGGGGAAAGGGGGCTGGGGGAGAATGATCAAGAGGAAAGCCCACCCTGGCGTGGGGGAAGACAGCAGCAGGCCACGTTGTGGTGGCTTTACTGGTAATGACCAGGGCCGAGTTGGGATGGGGTGGGGGAGGGGAGGCTGGGAGCGCTCTGGCACCCCCAGAGGGACCTGGGGCCTGGTCCTCCCTCCGTGGCTATGAGCTCGGCACACCAGCTCATCTTTGTAGCGTTTCTTAAGCTGCAAATTCCTAAAATAGGCCGCATCCCAGTGCCCTGAAAGACTATTGATAGAACGAGCATGAATAATGCCTCCTATTAAAACCCGGGACAGCAAGTCAGCAGCGCTTCCTTCAGGTGTTGCGTAAGTCAAGAACTCCCTGTTCCCATCTTGCTCCTCGGAAACAAAGCTAGTCGGCCACTCCCCCACGGCTTAAAAATCAGGGAAAATCACGGCTGGTTCCCAGCCGCCTGCAGGCTCTTGGCCCGGTGGGCAAGGCCTTTGCAGTCTGCTCCGGACGACTGTCCCACCTTTCTCCCAGTGAACTCTTCACCTTTCCCAGAACCCACTTTGAGCTTCTGTCCGGGCCAGGGGCCCTCTTGTCCAAAATGCCCTCCTTCCCTCCTTGGTCTGCACTGGCTGAAATGCCACCGTGGTGTGAAGCAGCCAGGCCAAGCTGGAAGCCCCCTGCCGGCCCCCGTCCTCCCTGGTGCCCCCACGCACCTTATGACAATAGCAAAGTGCTCCTGGCTCCCTGCTGGCTTCCTAAGCAGTGTGCTGGGTGAGCCTGAGCGTGAGCGCACACCAGCGTTGGAGGCAGACAGGCCTGATCCAGCCGGCCACCAGCTCACCGGGGGACTTCCCTTCCCTTCCAGACCGAGCTGTTAAAGGCTCTGGTGCTGGCAGGAGGAGAGAGGAGGCTCTGACACAGGGGGGCTGATGCTGGGAGCAGGCCCAGTAAGGGCTCAGCATCGCCCCGGCTGCCTGTCCCTGTCTCTCAGCTGTGAGCCCCGGTGGACAGACCGCACTCTCTTCAGCTTTCCACAGCCCCAATGCCAAGTGTGCTGAGTGTGTCTCGCCTGTGTTATTTTAGTTAATCTTTGGAGAACCCGGGAGGAGGGGCTTTAGGAAGGTTCAAGAACCATCCTGATGTTACACAGCTAGTGAGTGGCAGGCTGGGATTTGAAATCCAAATGCTCCAGCTCCAAAGCCCACATTCTCCCCGGCCTGCCTCTGTCTTCTTTTTCGTCTGTACGGTCGGTCCCCACCTCGGTCACTCCACATCAGCCACGGCGCTTTCTTGCCATTCTTTAAACGACCACGCATGATCCCGCCTCAGGGCCTCTGTGGTCCCCACTCTCAGAAGCCATCCTGTGGGGGGGCAGATCACCTGTCCATCATTCTCTGTCTCTTCACTCTCCTTTACTTCATCACGCTGTCACCCCAGTTCTGTGCCTGTCACCATTCCCAGTGCTTGGGGAGCTAAGCATTGAGCAAGATAGAAAAAGTTGTTAGGCCCTGGCTGGTGTAGCTCAGTGGATTGAGCGCGGGCCTGCGAACCAAAGGATCGCAGTTCGATTCCCAGTCAGGGCACATGCCTGGGTTGCAGGCCAGTTCCCAGCAGGGGACACCTGAGAGGCAACCATACATTGGTATTTCTCTCCCTCTCCCTCTCTCCTACCCTTCCCATCTAAAGATAAATAAATAAAAATCTTTAAAAAAAAAAAGAAGAAGAAAACCTTACCTTAAAAAAAAAAAAGAAAAAGTTGTTAGAACCTACATTTTTAAGGTGGGGGAATAAATAATAAAGAAGAAAGCAAACATACAAGATAGTTTCAGGTCCTGAGACTCTGGTCCACCACAGATTTCTTGGTTTAATACATTGTCTTCCAGCTAAATAGTATTTGTCCATTTCTTCTGTTGAAACCTTACCTTGAAGGCACTTGATAACTATGTGCAAGGTGGATGGATGGATGGATGGATGGATGGATGGGTAACGTGAGCGAGAACAGTAGCTCTGTGCCCTCTGTGCCGAGGCAGCAAGAAGCAGCAGCATAGGCCTCAGAGACTGAAGATCTGGGTTTGAAGTCTGACTTTAACCCTTTCCTGCAACCTTGGCCAGGCCACTGCCAACAGGCCACAGCCACGCTCTAAACCCCAGTTTCCTTACCTGTAAAGAGGGATGACTTTCTCCCTCCTGAGGTGGGCTGTGACGCTCAGATCAGGCTCCGTAGGTCACTGGGCTCTGTCAGCTTCAAGGGCGACCTGCCTTTGGACAACCATGTTTGTGAAGCCCTGCTCTGAGCCTTGGATTACCCTGGATGTGCCCTGTCCCTGACGCAGCTACTTCCTGGTCGTTTTTTTTGCTGCTGCAAAGGGAACCAAGCCTCCTACAAAACCTGAAAACCATGTATGGCTCTGTTCAACCTCATCACCTGAACTGGAGAAAGTCACTTCAAGTTGGAGTTTCCAAGCCTTTGATCCAAAGTGGGGTGCCATTCAGATCTGCCTCTGAGGAGGGTGGGTGAAGCTCCTTGCGAAGTGAAAATCCACACAGCATTGTCAGCTCCCCGCTTCCTGTCCACGGCCCCAGAGGGGTCCCTGGAGGGGATGTTCTGCAACCCAGGAGCCTAGACTCGCAGCCATCAGTGAGTCCTGTTGGGCACTTAGAGCAAGCTTGGTCCTTACGGGAAGAAGGTCAGATGATTTTTATGGACCAGAAATGAGGCGCCTGGGGGCAGAGAGTTATCCACATGTGAGCTGAGCTCCCCTCCTCCATCTTCCAACGCAGAGCCTGAGTTAGCGTGCGGCATGAATGGCGCTCCGCCTCGGGTTGGAACTCTCGCTTCAAGCCTCAGTCTCCATCTCTGTAAACAGAGATATTAAACCATACCACATAACTCTGTTGTGAAGTTTAACTTAAACCACATTTGTGAAAATACCTCGTGTAGTACCTGGCACACAGCAGGAACCGAATGTTGTTTTTCGAGAAAAGTAATGCATTCAACAACACATATTTCTCCTGCCACATCTCTGGGGCCAGGCATAGGGCCAGCCGCTGGGAACGGGGCAGGGAAAAACACCAACAGGGTCCGCACTCTCAGGAGCTGGGGGAGTGGCATCTGCCTCACTGTCTGGAGGGCAGAACCCTGCTGATTTATGTCCGTATCCCCGGCAGCTTCTCTCCACTGCTGCTTCTTGTACCTAGAAGGCACAAAATAAATGTTTGTTGAATTGTGCTTGCTTTATTTGGAAAATTGCCTTTGATGTCATGTACTTTTTCATGCCTATGTGGTTTAAAAAAAGGGAAATTATTAGGAAGTCCTATAGTTAGGTTGTATCTATCTGTACGCTGTGCATTCTTTGATGTCACGTGCATCAGTGACGTAACATTTGTTGAGGCCAGACTGCATGAAAAACTGTACCAGGTGCTAGTGAAGAGTCAAAAGAAATACAATAACATGGACTCCATTCTGAAGATGTCTCGGTTCTAAACTGAAGAGCCTGCTACGTATAGCAAAGGCTGGCAAAGAAACATGCAAGTGAATTGTAGCAAAAGTCGTAATACGTAAGAGGTTTAGCCAACATTCTGGTGCAAGGCAGACTGTGATCAACACTGTGACTGGCACCGTGCTCTGGGGACTGTGGGACCTGGGAGGAGAGATCAGTTCACATCAGGAGAGAGCGCTGTGGCTGTGACTCAGGTTAGAATGCTGGTCCTGCCTCTCACTGGCTGGGTGACTCTGGATGAGTCACCTGATCTTTCTGAGCCTTAGTTTTCTCGACTTGGAAATATGCATGTTGGTAGGGTTGCCTGTCATAGGGTTCTATGGGCATTATGTATGATGGTGATGCAATGCATTTGCCTAACACTTGGCCCATGGGGGCTCAATAAATGGTGGCCTTTATTATTAAATCATATCAACACAAATAAAACAGATGAACGTAACGCATCATTAAAAGTTCGATACAAATGTCATTCTGGTTGAGTAATTCTGGATCTTGGCAAGACCAAAATCCATTGTTAATAGTTTCAAAGTATCTAAAGTTTACTTCTTGTGACATCAGTAGGGGCCTTCCAATCGTATGGACAACCCGGCTCAGGGGACACGAGTCGTAGAAGG
The DNA here is from genome assembly GCA_039655065.1 of Glossophaga mutica. NCBI lineage: Eukaryota > Metazoa > Chordata > Mammalia > Chiroptera > Phyllostomidae > Glossophaga > Glossophaga mutica. The sequence goes on along the minus strand of CM077304.1, from coordinate 12,261,385 downwards.
CCCCTTCTACAGGGAAGATGACAGAGGTCACAGAGCACCTGTGGATCCAAGGCCCTTGGCCCATTTGGTATTTCAGAGCGTGGCAGCCTCGCACTCTGGAATGCAGGGCCTTTGAATGCTCCGAGAACTCCTGGTCTCCAGAACGACCGAAGTCACGGCTCTGCCCTTCTGGGCGCTGCTCAGCCAACTGTCCGAGCCCTCTCGGAGTCCATCCTGGTGCTGCATGTTCCAATGGACATTGATTAGCTAGAACACATCCAGGTACAGGTGAATTCGATGGCAAAGGAGTGGGAACAATGTCTCCCATGAAAGAGCCGAAACAGGTTTGGGCACCGTGACCAGGAAAACAGAGACGCGATGGCTGTCTCCCTCTAGCTTCTGTGTACAAGGGAGACCCAGCTTACTGTGTGCTGCTCTCGGGAGCAGAGCTGCGTAGCCGAGCGCCGACAGTCATGGGCTGTGGGGTCAGAGGGCCTGAGTGGGTACAATGGGAAGGGGAGAGGGCTCCTTGGTGAGATTTCTTCTCTGTTTTTTTTTTTAACTGTGCTTCCAACCCTCTTTCCCTTCTTGTCACCTTACCTTCATCGGTCTAATGTTGCGGTTGAGCAGTACAGAGGTGGGGAAAGTCCTTACCGGACTTGACCTCTTGTGGGCGGGTGTTGCCCTCTCTGGGCCACCTGGTGTTCGGTCTCCCCTCCTCTCCAGAATGTTGGCAGATTGTTCTCTAGAGAGCGCCCCACCAATCACTGGGGCGTCTCACCTGCAAGAACAGGCCCGCTTAAGGGCTCCAATTTTAGCAGGCCTAATCCTGGCACAGGCACGTGGGTGAGCGTGCAAGAGGGAGATTCTCTTAGCTCCCCGTTTCTGCTGAAGGGGCTGGGGGTGGTGAGTGTGCGACGATGTGTGTGGGCCCCCACACGTATGAGAGTAAGTAGGTGTGAATACCTAACTTGCGAGACCGGGAACTGGCCCAGAACTGTAGAAATCGCTTTCGGTGGTATGGTCTGCTGGAGGGAGGAGCAGCTGCACATTTCGGTAGAGGCCGTCCAAAATCAGCCGTGGCTGCTGCCAGGGGAAGTGGGCCAGGACTGAAGGGATCCAAAGATCTGGGGGAGCCCCTGCAGAGAGTCCTGGAGAGGATTCGGAGGTCTGTGCTCAGGTGCCTTGTTCGGTGCGGCCCGGTGACCGGCGCCCACCTCGTGCCCCCACAGCTCCGACGAGACACGCCATCGGTTTCCAGCCTGTGCGTGGGCCATCTGGAAGGCGCAGCGCTCTAATATTTTTAACTTCTCTGCTGCTGACTGCTCCCTCAGAAAGACCAGATTTCCATATCCTCTTTCTTAACAAGCTGGCTCCCATCCCTCCCCTTGGATATACCCCTACTTATCCACAGTTTTTGGAAGCAGCTTTTAAAAGAGCAGTTGGTTGGAACATAAGATGAAAAACAAGCACCCAACATCTCTCCCTGCGGTTTGAGTTTGCTTCCCCCCCCCGCCCGCCCCCCCTGCCCCCACATAGGCTGCCTTTCACAGTGTGTTCCGAAGGTGTTAACTAATGCTCTTTTCCTTGGCTCTTCGAATTACGAGGAGTCACGTTACGTAATCTGTCTAAGCTTCAGTTGCTTTCTAGGAAAAATGGAGATGAAAATCTTCACTTTGGGAGTTGTCAGAATTCAGTGAGATGGCATCCGAAAAGGGCCTGGCGTGTTAAAATGGGCGTCGAATAAATGCTCGTTCCCCTGTGGCCCAGACGGTGACAGGAGCCTGCAGGGCGTGAATGCATGTGGCCGCAGCTCTAGTCAGTTCTGCCACATGCCCTCCTGAAAATCACCACCGTTCTGCAAAATTGCACGATAAAAATCACAGTTTCCTGGAGAAAATAAGCCAGGGGTACGGGACTTAAAGCCCTGGTCAGTGACACGCTAAAGCAACACCTCATAAAAATGATAGCACAGTTGGTACATGTTAAGTGGCGAAGAGACCTGAGTTTGCTTTGGAAGTAGATGTCGGAAGGGCTGCATTTTGGACTGTAGTGAAGTGGTGGAACTTGGGTCCGTTCTCTGGGAAGGTGTGGCTCGTAACAGACACTGGAAAAGTAGCTGGCAGGTGCTTGCAGGGTGAGCATGTGAATTTTGCATATTCCTGCTGGGCTCAGCTACGTGCGGCTGTCTGCGTTCACCTCCTCTTATAGAGCAAAGCAAGCATAAGCAAACATAGTTTGCTTCATGCTGAAATCATTCCCTAACATACCACTTGCACTGGAGCCCACTCATTTTCAAAACAAGTGTTACAGCAGAACTGATTGCACTTCGCTGATATACTTAGGTCATGTAGAATGAAGGAATGCCTAGTGGGATGGCCTAGAGGATGGATAGCATTATGCTACATTAGGGGAAGTGCATCTGTAGCCTTTGGAATGGATTTTAAAAACCATAGTCTTCTGGATTTTGAAAGTACTGCCTCGCTGTTATGGAGCTCTTGATATCTCCCTCCTGCAGTGGCTTTCGGTCTGTGCTTGGAAGAGCCCTTCAGGGGTCACTGGGCAAAGGGAGGTGAGCTGCAAGGTTCCCTGCCTGCCTCCCCTTCCACCGGAGGCCACAGGGTTTTTTTTCTGCCTTCCTTTTTGCTTTTGTTTAGAGGAAGGGTCCTGCTGCTAATTTACAAGTCTGCAAACCACCACCAGTGATCCAGTTGACCATATTTTGTTTTACAAACGACTTCCCAAGAATAAATCTTCTTTTCAAAAAAAGGTAGTCCTCAGTGGGCACTGTTGGGCAATGAATACTCGAGAACGAGTAGAATTTGACCAAGAACTATTCAAGCGGGGCTTCAAATTGCCGTGTTGCCTGCAAACTACTCAGCAAATGGTACACATGGAGCTTCTTGTCATGTCCGGCTCTGGGGGGAGGCGGTTCTCAGTGGAAAACTGATGGCCGTTTAATAAATCCAACGCATTTACGGCGTTCCTATCCCTTCACAAACACCAGCGGCACTTCTGCAATTTTGTGATTCTCTTTCTTTTTTCAGAGAGCTGGATCGAAAGATGTCTCAGCGAAAGCGAAAACAAACGTTATTCCAGCCACACATCTCTGGGGAATGTTTCTAATGATGAAAGTAAGTGCTTGAAACTCCGTTTTGCTGGTCGTCCTAGACGCGGCCGGGATCCTGCCGGGAGGAAGAGCACTCCCGTGGTGCTGGGCTGGTGCGAGTGCCCGGGAACCAGCGACTCTGGAGGCGTTTCGGGCCCTGCCTGTAACCTTCTGAAGAGGGAGCGCTGCTCAGGCGGATGTGGAAACCGAGGCCACTGCCCAAACCTGCCGCGTACACATCATATCTCCTGAGACCCCAAAGGCCCCGTTCCCGTGATGCCCCAGGTGGGCAAACGTGGCCCCTGAGTGGGAAAGGCCATTCTCTGTGTCGCTGTAGGTGTAGGTTTTAAGTACTGTCTCGTGGGACTGTTGTTTTAGAGTCACAAAGATCCTCGCTACCGGCTCTTGGACTAGAGAATTAGAGTCAATGGAGGGGTCTGAACAGCTGCGTTTACACCTCCCCCCGGGTTATGTCAGACGGGGGCTTCTGGGCGCCTCATATTAAGAGCGGAGGCTACCTGGGGTTGTGTTTGCCCCTTCAGAACTCTGAAAGGGGGACAGCTCACAGGTGTCATTTCCAGCTGAGACAGAAGTCTTTCTCCCTTGCCTGGCCAAGTGCATCGCCTTAGTTCCATTTCCTCAAAACATGGGCCAGTGATGCCCACTCCATAATCCTCGAGGGTGTTTGCGAGACACCCTTCCACCTTCCCTTCCACCGTAGTCCCTCTGTCATCGGTGTTTGGCTTCATTTTATAAAATTGAGATAAATCAAACATAAAGTACCTAAAACTCGCATGAACAGTTCAATGAGCATCTTTTTTTTTTTTTTTACTCAATATTTTGTATCCTTCTGGGTAACCACCACCCAGAAAAGAGGCAGAATGTTCCCAGCACGCCAGAAGGCTCCTTCCTGGCTCTTCCTTGTCGACAGCTACTGTCCCCACTTTCATCACTGCAGTTTGGTGTTGCCTGTTTTTGAAACATCATATGAGTGGGTTCACAGACCCTGTATTCTTCTGCGTGGGGCTTTTCTCCCTCGGTAGAATGCCTGTGCCACTCACTCATGCCATTGTACGTAGTTCTGTCTTTTTCCAGGGCCGCGCGGCGTTTCGCTGTACGCGTAGACCCCTGTAGGACGCAGTGCACGTACCCACTGAAATCCGATGGATGTTCAAATCGGTTCAAGTTTCTGACAACTTCTGAAGCATCTCCGAACATCACTTCTTTACATTTTATTTTACTGTGCTCAAATACATAGAACACAAAAGTTATCGTTTTGCCCACTCCAAGTGCATGGTTCAGTGGCCGGGAGCACATTCGCCTCGGGCAGCCGTCACTCTGTCTACGCGCAGAACTTTGTTTATCTTTCCACCAGAAACTCTGGGCCCATCCAGCAGTACCTGCCCACTCCCTTCCCTCCCCGCCCCTGGCAACACCCTTCCGCTTTCTGCCTCTGTGGATCTGACTACTCTAAGCACCTCATAAAAGTGGGTTCACACAGGATTTGTCCTGTGCGACTGGCTTATTTTACTTAACACAATGTCTTCGCGGTTCATCCGTGTCAGAGCATGTGTCAGAATTTCCTTCCTTTTCGGGGCTGGCTGAGGTTCCGTCATCTGCACGCACCACACTTTGTTCAGCGGTCCGTCCACTGACCCGCATCTGGGTCGTTTCCGCTGCTGGCTGTTGTGAAAATTACTTCTGCGAACGTGGGTGTACACATATCTGTCTAAGTTCCCACTTTTGATGATTTTGAGCACACAGCCAGGAGTGGGATTGCTAGATCACAGGGAATTCTGCGTTTAGTATTTTAGGAGCTGTTTTTCCTAGCCGCTGTGCCATTTCACATTCCCACTGGCAACACGCAAGAATTCCAATTTCTCCGCATCCTGGTCAATACTTACTATTTTTTTTTTAAATCGCCATCTTAATGAGTATAAAGTGATGTTTCATGGTTTTGATTTGTATTTCCCTGATGATTAGGGATGTTGAACATCCTTCCATGTGCCTATGGGTCATTTGTATGTGTTCTTTAGAAAAAAGTCTATTCTTTTGCCTGCTTTTTTTAGCCCAGTTATTTATTTATTTGTTGTTGAGTTGTAGTTCTTTGTATACTCTACATATTAACCCCTTATCAGATAGATGATTTTCAAACATTCTCTTCCATTCCGTGGGTTCCCTTTTACCTGTTGTTGTGCCTTCGATGCACAGATGTTTTTAGTTTTGATCTAGTCCAGTTTATACTTCTTTTGTTGCCTGTGCTTTTGATGCCACGCCCAAGAAATCATTGCTAACTCCAGGATCATGAAACTTTTCATCTGTTTTCTTCCAAGAGTTTCATAGCTCTATCTCTTATGTTCAAGTCTTTATTTTGAGTTAATTTCTGAATATGGTGTAAGGTAAGGACCCAAATTCATTCTTTTGCACGTGGATATCCAGTTTTCCTGACACCATTTGTTGAAAAGACTGTCCTTTCCCTGTTGAATGGACTTGACACCCTTGTCAAAAATTATTTAACCATTTATGCAAGGGGTTATTTCTGGGTGCTCCACTCTATTCTATTGGTCTATGTATCTGCCTCAATGCCTGTACCATACTATTTTGATTACCGTAGCTTTGTAATTTACGTTTGAAATCAGGAAATGTGAGACCTCCAATATTGTTATTCTTTTTCAAGATTGTTTTGGCTATTCTGGATCCCTTGAGATGCCATATGAATTTTAGAACGGATTTTTCTATTTCTGCAAAAAATGTTATTGAGATTTTGATAGGGGCTGCATTGAATCTGTAGATCACTTTGCATAGTACTGACTTAAAAATATTAAGTTTCTAATCCATGGATGTAGGATATCTTTGCATTTATTAGTGTCTTCTTTAATTTCTTTAGCAACATTTTATAGTTTTTAGTGTACAAGCCTTTTTTAAAAAATTATTTTTTAATCCTCACCTGAAGATGTTTATTGATTTTATTTATTTATTTTTTGATATATTTTATTGATTATGCTATTACAGTTGTCCCATTTCTCCCCCATCATTCCCCTCCACCCTGCATACTCCCTCCCACCCACATTCCCCCCTTTAGTTCATGTCCGTGTGTCATAAGTTCTTTAGCTTCTACATTTCCCACACTATTCTTGCCCTCCCCCTGTCTATTTTCTACCCACTATCTATGCTACTTATTCTCTGTACCTTTTCCCCCTCTCTCCTCCTCCCACTCCCCTGTTGCTAACCCTTCATATGATCTCCATTTCTGTGGTTCTGTTCCTGTTCTACTTGTTTGCTTAGTTTGCTTTTGTTTTAGGTGTCTTTCTTAATAGCTGTGAGTTTGCTGTCTTTTCACTGTCATATTTTTATCTTCTTTTTCTTAGATAAGTCCCTTTAACATTTTATAGAATAAGGGCTGGGTGATGATGAACTCCTTGAACTTGACCTTATCTGAGAAGCACTTTATCTTCCCTTCCATTCTAAATGACAGTTTTGCTGGATAGAGCAATCTTGGATATAGGTCCTTGCTTTTCAAGACTTTAAATACTTCTTTCCAGCCCCTTCTTGCCTATAAGGTCTCTTTTGAGAAATCAGCTGACAGTCTGATGGGAACTCCTTTGTAGGTGACTGTCCCCTTATCCCTTGCTGCTTCTAGAATTCTCTCCTTCATTTGAATCTTGGGTACTGTAATTATGATGTGCCTTGGTGTGTTCCTCCTTGGGTCTAACTTCTTTGGGACTCTCTGAGCTTCCTGGACTTCCTGGTAGTCTATTTCCTTTGCCAGATTGGGGAAGTTCTCCTTTATTATTTGTTCCAATAAGTTTTCCACTTGTTGCTCTTCTTCTTCCCCTTCTGGTACCCCTATAATTCGATGTTGGGATGTTTAAAGATGTCCTGGAGGTTCCTAAGCCTCTCTTCATTTTTTTTAATTCTTGTTTCTTCCTTGTTTTCTGTTTCATTGTTAGTTTCTTCCTTCTGGTCCACTCCATTGATTTGAGTCTCAGTTTTCCTCCCATCTCTATTGGTTCCCCATGCGTCTTCCTTCATTTCACATATTGTAGCCTGCATTTTTTTCATCTAATTTGTGAGCAAAATCAACCAATTCTGTGAGCATCCTGATCACCAGGGCTTTGAACTGTGCATCTGATAGGTTGGCTATCTCTTCTTGGCTTAGAGGAATTGGCTCTGGGGCTTTCATTTGTTCTCCGGTTTGAGACATTTTTGGTGGGTTTTTTGTTTTATTTTGTTTTGGTTTGGTTTTGGTCTGGTCGTGGCTGTTATGTAGTGAGGGTTGGAGCCTTAGGTGTTCCCCAGTGCAGGGCAGCCCAGTCACTGAGTTGTGACACTGCATGTGGGGGCGGGGTCTGAGAGGGAACAATGGCACCTGCTCCGCTCTCTCCTGGATTCCAGTCCCTTCCACCACTTCCCCTTTGCTTGGACCGTCTGTGCGCGCGTTCGAATATGGGACCACCTGGTCAGCCAGCTGCCTTGTGCAGCCTCACTGGGTCTGCACAGTTGCCACCCCATGCCCAGGGTCCGCCAGTTGCCGCCTGTGGGCCCGGGGACCGCCAGCCGCTGCCTGTGCACCTGGGAACAGCCAGCCACTGCTGCCTGGGTTCCTGGGTCTGCACCTCCACTTTTTCCTGTCTCGACTCCACCCCTCTTACTCGTCTGGATGAATGATTGTTGGACTTCGGTACAGTTCAATTTTCTATAAGTTCTGGTTGTTTTCTTGTTTCTAAATATTTGTTGTCCTTAATTTTGGTTGTGAGAGGAGGCACAGTGTGTCTATCTACACCTCCATCTTGGCCGGAAGTCTGTTTATTGATTTTAGAGAGAGGAGAAGAGGGAGAGGGAGAGAAACATTGATGTGAGAGAGAAACATCAGATAGTCGCCTCTCATATGCACCTCGACCAGGGACAAAAGCTGCAACCTAGACATGTGCCCTGTCCAGGAATTGAACCTGTGACCCCTTAGTGTACTGGATGATGCTCCAGCCAACTGAGCCACACCGGCCATGGCTGGGCTGTACAAGTCTTTTGTTTTCTTGGTTAAAGTTATTCCTAAGTATTTTATTCTTTTTGATGCTATAGTAAAAAGAATAGTTTTCTTGATTTCCTTTTTGGGTTGTTGATTGTCAGCGTAGAGAAGTGCAGCTGATTTTTGTGAGATGATTTGTATCCTGCAACTTTGTTGAATTTGCTCATTAGATCTGACAGGGTTTTTATGTGGGATCTTCTTGTCTGACTGGGCTGACCAGGCCTCGGGGAACTGTATTGACTAGAAGTTGTAAAAGTGAGCATCCTCATCTTTTTCCTGACCTTAGAGGAAATGCCTTCAGTCTTTCATCATTGGATGTTGAAATAGTTTTCCTCTTTCTCTATTTTGTTGAGTGTTTTTATCGTGAAAGAGTTTGTCGAATCTTTCTCTGCATCAATTGAGAAGATCATGTGGATATTCTGTTAATAAGGTTTATTACACTGAATGATCGATGTATGTTGAACTAGCCTTTCATTCAGGGAATAAAAAAATCCCACCTTGTCATGGTGTGTAATCCTTTTAACACACTGTAGAATTTTGCTTGCTGGTATTTCGTTGAGAATCTTTGCATCAATATTCATAAGGGATATTGCTCTGTAGTATTCTTTTGTGTGGTGTCTTTGTCTGGCCTTGGTGTCAGGGTAGTGCTGGCCTCATTGAATGAGTTTGGAAGAGTTCCCTCCTCTTCCATTTTTTGGGAGAGTTTGAGAAGAATTGGTGCTCTGAACATTCCTGTGGATATCCTCTTCTGTGAACTCCCAGTTCAGTTCTTTTTCCTGTCAGTTTCTTTAAACATTTATTTGTTTATTAAGTTTATTGGGCTGACATTGGTTGATAACATTACATAGGTCTCAGTGTACAACTCTGTAGTATGTCATTTGTGTATTATATTGTGTGGTCACCACCCCAAGTCTAAGTCTTCTTCCGTTTTTAAAAATTGTGCTGCTTGTCTTCTCCTCAATGATCTGTAAGAGTTGTTTTTATATTCTGAGTAGGAGATGTTACCAGGTAAACGTGTGGCCAACATCTTTTTTCAGTCTGCGGTCTGCCTTTTCAATTTCTTATGGGTATCCTCACATGAGCACGGATTCTTAATTCTAATAAGTCAGGTTTATCAATGTTTTTCTTTTATAGCTAGTGCTTTTTGTGTCCCATTGAGAAACCTTTACCTCCCTCCAGGTCATAAAGATACTGTTCATATCATTATCCAAAAATTGTATTATTTTACCTTTTGCTCTTGTACCAGCAATCCATATGGGTTTTTTGTGTATGGTGTGAAGGAGGAGTCATTAGTTGTTATTTTTTTTTTTTTAATTTTTGACCTTTTGTTGAAAAGAACTCTGTTATCCACTGATCATAAATCAGGGCATATGCTTGTGAATCTGTGGGTCGCTGCTCTCAAGGAATTTTCTGCCTGGAGGGAAGTTAGGGTCCACACTTGAATAGTAATAATCTGAGGCCATGTGCGACCAATCCCGTTTGAAGGATACAAGGTGTTCTGCCTCACCACACCCATGTGCCCCCGGCTCCAGCGCAATCTCCCTGGGAGCTTGTTAGAAACACAGGTTCTGCGGCCCACCCCAGACCCACTGAAATAGGCTCTGCTTCTTAACAAGACCCCCAGGTGATCAGAATGCATGCTGCAGTTTGGGAGAGGTCACAAGGTTGGACGGTGACTGGAGAAGGCATCTTGAAGGAGGTGGCATTTGCGCTGGGCCCAAAGGATGTGGTTCCTGTGAGCGGGGATGGTAAAGGGCTGGGAGGCAGAAAGCCACTGGGCAGGTTTTGAACTTGGAGTTTTCCAGATTGGCCTGAGCAGAGAGGTTTGAAGGATCATGGGAAACAGGGCTAGGAAGAGAAGTTTGGGCCGTACTGTTGAGGGACTTGAAAGGAAAACAAGGGGTTTGGAATTGGATAGCTAAGGTGCCACTGAAGGAGCTGGGTAGAGGGGTGACTAATCTAAGTGGCGTTTCTGGAGGGTTACCGTGGATTCTCTGGAGGTGGATTAGAGCCAGGTGGACACTTTGGGGGCCTCCAGCAAGTCCCGCTGAGGCAAGGGGGCTGCAGTCCTGGGCTGTCTTAGTGGGATGGGGAGACTTGGAGAGACTGGGGTGATAGGATGGGTCCCAAGAGCAGGAGCCCAGCGGGATTCCTTGGGACTCCCGTTCCCCTCCTTGGGAAATAGGACAGGTTAAATGTGACCCAGATGTGCCCAAGGCCTCTAGCGTTCAGGTCACTCTTTCCTTAATGTATAAAGCAAATTCTGTATTTGATTCTGTATCCTGGCTGGAAACCCGTCTTCCCTTTATCTCTGAGATTTATCAGATTCTCTGTGTGGGGGGATGGATATGTGGGAGGGGCGTTCTGCGTCTCCTGAGACAGCCCATACTGGGTCCTGTCCCCTCCGCTCTTTGACACTTCGTAACAGCTGCCATTGTGCTCCTGTCCTGCCTGCCTCCTTCTGAATGGAGCCCCTTCCTTTGCCCTCCCCAGCCCCCCACCAACTCGTCATGGCTGTTACCGGCTGGTGGTGACGGGAGACACTTACAGCCCAGGGAAGGGAAAAGCTGGAATTCAGTGCACGATAGCCTAGAACTGGGGTCACAGTGGGTCACCACACAATGGGACTCATCACTAGCATATTAAAATCACATTGCATTTCAGGGCTGTATCTGTGAACATTCACTCCATTCAGCTCACTCAGTACGTCCGTTTATTATCCAACGTGGGTGTAACATCCTAAGAAGGGGTCCCAGAGAAGAGGAAATGTAGTTAAATTGTTCCATGTTCCCACCGTGCTGTGGATGACCCCCCATCCCACCCCAACAGCAGAAAGGCGTGCGAGGGCTCCTAGAGCAAGGACAGGGACTGAGAGTGGGAAGTGCAAGGCCCGTCCCACAGGGGGCCGCCAGGGTGGACTGCCGCTGTGGGGTGCATGTCACAGTTCTAGTCCCGGCTGGGAACTGGGGCGCAAGACCGCTGGCCGGCTGAGGGGGCCCAGGGCTTAGTTATGATTTAAGACCCCTCACCTTCCAGACCCCAGCACAGCTGCCCCGTCTGGCCCCGCAAGTGTCCGCCTGTCACCTCCTCTCCTCTGTGATTGGCGCGCCCTGGCAGGGCCCTCCGCACCCCGCTCAGTCCCTCCGTGGGCCGCAGCTCCCCGAAGGGAAGGAGCGTGTCTGGCTGGCTATGTCTCACCTGCGCTTAATGTGGCAGGGCCTGGCACACAGTAGGTGCTCAGGAAGTGTTTGTTAAGTAAATGGATATTAGGAAGGCAAAATACCCTCAGGCCATGCCAGATTGTGAGGATTCGTAACTTGCTTTTGGTTTTTGGCATTTGAATGTCCTTTCTTCAGATGTTTCCACTCCAATTGGGTCTCTTAATTGGTTTGAATTTAGAGTATTTTTTTAAAATTATTGTATTGTTGTTCAATTACATAGCATATTTTTGAGTAGATGATGCATTTGTATGATTTAGAAGTCAAAATACTTTGAGAAATCTTGGTCCCGCCCCTGTCTTCCCACCTCAGTGCCCGAGTGGGGAGCACCTTTATTCATTTGTTATGGATGTTGCCAGTATTTCCAGTGTTTATTCTTCTGGTATTTTTTATGCAAATATAAATTCAAATGTATGGTTTTTTTTCTTACACACACAAAAACAGCCCCCTGCATGCATTGTGACTTTCTCTTTTCTCTTAATAACAAATCCTGGGATGTTCCACATCAGTAAGAACATGGCGAGCATCCTCATTCTTCGCTTGTCTTTAACATCCACCCCCACCCCCACACTGTGTAGTCTTCCCTTGTGAGCTGAGCATGGAGTATAATTTAGTTAACCAGGTGAACGCGGGGCTGTCTCCAAACCTCTGCTGTTACAGAGGAGGTGCAACGAACAGCCCTGCGTATGGGCGCTTCCCCTGTGTCCCGGGGCAGCTGTAGGAGGTGGGACTGCCGGATACTGGGCGTATGGGATTGCCGTAGGTTCTGCCAAAGGACCTTCCCTGGGCGCGGCAGGCGTCACTTTGCTCTCCCCTGTGCCCCGTTAGGTAGGAGGCACCCCCCACAACTTCACGGCAGAGTCCTGCGGTCGTGCTTTGGGTTTTAGCCAATCTGATCAGTGAGCGATGGTGTTTTTGTGCAATTTCCGTTCTCGCTGATTGAGAGGAATCACTTTTTCCCATTTCAGGAACACTTGTATTTCTTCCATCAACCGAGTGTCATGTGTTATGCCTATTTTTTTTTCCTCTTGGTTCTTGGTCTTCTCCTCTTAGTTTTCTGTGGGGTGGAGATAAGACTCTTGTCTGTGCTACGATTGTCATTTTCCTGAGCAGGTCATTCATTATCTTTGTACTTATGGAGTGTCCCCCCAAAAGAAAAACAACCCATGTAGAAGCCTTGGGATTTTTTGTGCAGTAAAATTTATCAGTATTTTCTTTCATAGCTTTGGATTTTGTGCTCAAGTGAGAAAAGCCCTTTCTTCCTTCAAGGCTTCTTCCACCTGTGAAGGAACTCACCCAGCGGCGCTGAGAGGAGGCAGGTGTACAGCCCGCCAAGCAGCGCTGCCTGCATTTTGTCTGGGACGTAGCCCCGTTCCCACGGGGAGAAGGGTTTGCTGCCAAAGGCCTGTGTCCAGGCACCCCGAGCTTCCGCTGGTGCCCTCCGCAGGGGCTGGGGGGCGGGATGTAGATAAGGGGAAATGAAATGGTTGGCAGCCCTGTGCTCACAGCAGGTGAGGTCTGTCCAGGTGCAGCCTGGTTAGTATAATGGAGGGAAATAGAATTAAAACTTTGAAATGAAACTTGAGACTTGCATAAACTTGAACCTTTTCTGGGATTTGAAAAGAAGTAATTAATTTAGAAACTTTCTCCCCCAATATTAAAGTCTGGCACACTGGTTCCAAGCAGGAAATAGCCTAGAATGGGTTTCCAAATGTGGTGAATTCAGTCAGCATCGCGGCAGAAAAGAAATGACTAGGTAGATACTGTGTTCCCTAAGATCTTCAGTCCAGGGCTGCAGGTTTGAGGAGAGAGTGAGGCTTATAAACGCTCGGGTTTGGGGAGGTTTGGGTGTCGGCTCGCCTGGGTCCCTCTCCTGCTCCGTCACTGTGTAACCTCAGACAACTCGTTTCCCTCGCCTGACCCTCAGTGTCCCCTCTGTGAAAGGGGATGATTGGGGCTCATTGGCTAAGCATTTCGCATAGGTCAAGCACTGGGTTTGATGTTTCATGTTTTATGTGTTCAGTCACTCACTGTCTCGGGCGGCTGTGAAAATGAAATGCAGTAATGTGAGAGCTTCGCACATGACAAGCCCTCAATAAACGGACCCGGGAGTATTGTTGTTGCCTGTGCTTACTGAGATCAGATGCGGGCGGGGGTGGGGGGGCAGTGCTCATCCTCGAACTGTGCTATCATCTTAGCCATTCACTCATCTCACAAATACTTTGTGAGCCCCTACCGCGTGTGGGTGCTGGAGACACAATGGTGAATGCCGTCTGTGCCCCAGAGAGCTTACAAACAGGCAAGACAGATGCAAAACACCGTGGTCAGCGGGCGGCGGCCACACTGTGCAACGAGGAGCTGGTTAGGGACCAGCCAGGGTGCTGTGGGAGCACGGGGAGGGACGAATCGCCCTGTCCCCAAGACGGGGCTTGCCAGGCGCAGCCCTGTGTGGGCCGGGCACCCAGGTGTACTGTCTCCCAGGGGAGTGACAGCTATTCTAGTTAAAGGGAACCCGAGTAGCATGTACCTCATGCCAGGAGGGGTTCTGTTAATCCTCCCAGTATGTGCTTGGTACTGTTGTTCCCCCTGATCTGCAGATCTGGAAACTAAGGCACCAAAAGGTGTTTCAAGGGCACACAGCTAGCAAGTGGCGGAGCGAGGTTCGGAGACTGGAAATCTGACCCCAGAATTTATATTGGGAGATGGATCCAGAGAGGGGAGTGGAGTTGCCCATCCCTGGCAACTGGGCAGTTTTCCCTGGGGTGTGTTGGGGGCCATAACTTCACGGTGGGAGCAGAACAGAGCGGCAAGGAGACCAGGCACCGGGCAGCATCTGGGAGGGAGGTCTTCAGGCGGACTGCTGCTCGCAGGCTTTGGTCGGACGAGCAACGCGGGTGTTGAGGGTGGACGGTCCAGTATATTCCATCAATGGCTCCAGGAGTCTGGCCTGACATTCTGCCTTAGGGATGAATCTAGTTCGGTTTGAGGCATTTCTGCCTGTTAAAGTGCAGGGGTGTTTGGCAGAACCAGTCCCGAAAGTTTCCATTCACTGTGGCTCTTTCTGTCTACTTAAAAGGTGTTCTCCTGTCCTTGTCGCCTGGATGGCTCCTGCCCCTCACTCAGACCCCAGCACTGGGCTCACTTTCCACCTTTGGTGTTGCCACGGCACCCTGGACCTGCCCTTCACAGCTCTAGTGCAGAACTTACATTTTATTTGCTGATAATTTGAGCTCAAGAGACCATGTCTGTTTTTTTCTCACCCTTTAGCCCCTGGCATAGGGCTGGAATGTGTCAGACACTCAATACATACTTGATTCATGAGTGACTGTGTAACCAGCACTTCAGGTGAATTGGGATGGAGAGCCATCAGACAGGAGGGCCAGGCCTGGGTGTGACACCCACCCCATTTTGGGGAAAGAGGCTGGGCACTCAGACTCTGGGCATGAAGTCAGCTGCGGTCTAGAAAGGGGCCTGCAGAGGAGGGAAGGCACCTGTTTGATGCTGAGCCGAGGTCCGTGTTGGCACGGGGGTCGACCCGTTCTTGTCTAATTACGGTGGTTAGGAGCTGCCACCTGCTGAGCACCCAGGGAGGTCCAGACTCCACCCACTAGCTGCACGGCCTCATGCAAGTATCAGACCTTGCCACAGTGCTGTTTCCTTATTTGTACAATAGGGACATAAGTTGTCTTCCGAGCACTATTGGGAGGAATACAGTGGAAAGTGATGCCCAGTGCTTGGCTTAAGTATTTGGCCAATAAATGCTATTATTATCGTTGTAGTATTCTTTAAAAATGAATCTACTCCTTAGCATATATTATTATACTTAATCTTCAGACCACCCTTGTGACATAAGTTATGATTCTTTTAGATGAGGATGCTCAGCTTGGATGAGTCGAGCCACCACACAGAGTTCGGGGTGAAGGTGGGATTCTACCCCAGGTCTGCCTGCCCTCAAAGCCAGGTCACTTTCCCATTCATTGGTATGAAAATCGGCTCATAACGGAGCTCAGTTGGGAAAGAAATCTGACACAGCAGAGACAGGCGTCAACTACGCTGAAGACACTGGGATGGAATCCCAGAACGGGAGCTGTTGCTGGCTTCAGCCGAATGGAGCCCTGCAGCCGGGCGTTTTGCGCTCTTAGTCTCTGTCAAGTTCATCCCACTTCATCTCCCTACCACTTCTGAGGGAGTCATGGCTATTATCCTGTTTGGAGACAAGAAGCTGGCTTGCAGCTTCAACGGGGTCACCGGATTGTCAAACGGCCCCTCTCCATCCAGCTCCTTTGCTCTGCTCGCCACACCACACCCGACAAGGACTTGTGTGACAGCCACCGCACGTCTGGGAAGGTGGCATGATCGTTCCCATCCCCATGTCTTTGTCTGTCTCTTGCCTCATCCACCCTGACTTGGTCTCACTTTCCTTGCCATCTGGTGCCCATCTCTGGCCTGCGCCAGGACTTAGCTCCCTGCCCCTTCTTCCAGGAAGCCTTCTCTCCCAGGCCTTGCTTCTTCATGCAGCTCCCCTCCCCCTCCCCTTCCTCCTTTCCTTCCCTCCCCCTCCCTCCCCTTCCTCCTCTCCTTCCCTTCCCTCCCTCCATCCTTCCTTCTTTCCTCCCTCCCTCCCTCCCTCCTGTCCTTTGTCCACCTGTATCTCAGTGTTTATCACTTGTTATTGAACTTGGCCTCTTTCTGCACTGTTGGTCTTTCCCTTTCCCCAACCAGACTTAAGAACAAGAGTTTAATTTCTTTATCCCCAGTGCCTAGCTGGCACAAATTGGGTATTCAATGAATAGTTGTTGAATTAATTAATATGCTTACAATAGCCCTAGAAAATGACCATTTTGTAAAGGAAGAGGAACGAAGCCAAGAGTTGAGTGGTTTGCCCAGTCATGGTCAGTAAGTTTTTGAACTGATTCTAGAATATGGATCTTTGAAATCTAGTCCAGGTTGGCTGAAATGCTGAAATTTAAAGAAGCAGGGGGTAAAAAAACCCAGCCAGTTCTAGGGGGAACAGAAATGTTAGTCATGTTCCAGCATAAGGTAGGCAGAGGTATATTTAGGTTGTTTATATACTTTTTCCTGTTTTGCCATTTATGCACCAGCATCGGGAGTTATCATTATTTAAAATTTGTGTTACTTTCATAGACATAAAGTTGGACCTTATCATTTTCTTTTTATTTTTGTAAACAATGGAGACTGAGCATTGTTCTTTGTGTCTATTTATCTGCACTCTTGTGAGACTCTTGTGTTCATGCTCCTTAGTGTGCTATTTGTTTTAAGGATTGTTGAAGCCATTTGTGGAAGACAGACTTAACTATTTAAATGCCAGCTGGAAGGCACTGGAAGGAGGGATAACAAAGGTGACTAAGATACCATCCCTGCCTTAAGTAGGACCTTATTAAGCAGGACACCGAAGTCAGTGAGATGAATATGTACAGGAATAATGATCTAGGTGGCAAAACTGTTAGACTGAGAAACAAATACTGTGTTGTAGGACAGAGTTAGGATCAGTGATTCCTGACTTGGACTGTATCAGGGAAGGCTTCAGAGAGGTGGTGTCATTTACTCTAAGCTGGAAAGGATGAGAGACATTTAGAAGGAACTCCAGATTGACAAAGCAGCATGAACAGGTATCGAGCCCATGCTGCGTGGGATATTTTGTCTCTGAGAACATTTAGTGCATTTGTATCAGTTAGGATGGTTTTGGTAGCAGGGAAGAGAATACCCAATGAAAAGTTTTATTAACTAAGAAAAATATCGTAGCTCACAAAACAAAGAGGCAGGTTTTTTTAGGGTTGGTTAATCAGAGGCACAGCAAGGCATTAAGGACCCACAGTTTTTTATTCTTTTCCTTTCAGCCTTGACTTTGTCCTCAGGCTGCTCTTTTCCCAGGTGAAAGTTTGCTGCCTCACTCCAGTTAGGGTATTCAAAAGCAGGCCAGGGCCAGAATCTCCTCCTTTGTTCCTTCCTTCCTCCCCTCCCCCTCACCACTTCCCCTTCCTTCCTTCCTTCCTCCCTCCCTTCCTTCCTTCCTTCCTCCCTCCCTTCCTTCCTTCCTTCCTTCCTTCCTCCCTTTGTGAAACAACAAACATTTGTATTTTCAACTTTGGAGCCAAAGTTCAAAATCATGTCTCCTGTTCCTTTTCATTAGGGAAAAATGTCTTTCCCAGAAGCCCCCAGAGAGCTTCTCCTTAAGTCTGACAGGCTGACACTGTGTCACATGCCCCACATAATCCATCACTGGCTAGATGACATAAAATTGCCACGATAGATTATTCAATCACTATTCACCACTGTAGGATTTGCGAGGGGATCACCCTCACTGAACACATGGTCCCGTGCAAACCGGGGCTTTGTTATTGTGGAGGAAAGTGAGTACATACAGTGGTTGGCTAAGCAACAGCAGTGTCTGCCACAGTGTTTAAGGACAGACATTTTAACCTGAATTATAACACTATTGACACATTTTCATCAAGAAAATATTTTCTAAACTCAACTTTATTAAGCTCATTTATTTTTAAAAGATTTTTGATAGTTTATTTCATTTTTATTTACATTTTTGTTTTTACTTAATTACTTTCATGAGTACAAATTATTTTCCATATAACTTTTACACCAGAGATTTATTTCATTGACCATTCTACATGTTCTTACTAAATTTTGTTGATTATATTTGTAGGTTTGGACATTGTTAATTTTCTTTTGAAACTGTTATGTGTACCAGTCTTCTTGCATCAAATTCAGTGGATCAAGAACTTTTATTTTATATTATTCCTATGAAAATCTTCATTAGGAATTGGATGAGACTACATGTATTTCTCAGTTAATCCATGATAAAATTATGGGCAATTCTTCTTAGGGATGCAAAGATTGATCTGTTGTTCAGACTGCTGGGTGGCAGAGGTCAGCAAACTAGCCCCCACAGGTCAAATCTGGCCTGATGATAGGGATTGTGAACTTTGAAACCCAATTAAAAAATGTTACCCGCTTCGCCCAAATAATTACATTCTTCTCATTAATAGACCTGTATTGCAAAAAAGCGTACTCAGCTGCTATTATTTGGAATTTATTTTCTCTCATTATATAAATATTGCATAATATCCTTGATTTTTGCCTTTTGGACTCAAAACTGTCAAACATTTACTATCTGGCCCTTTGCAGAATAAGTGTGATGACCTCGGCTCTATAGTTTTGCTGACTGGATTCTTCCGAACACCCCCACTCTCCCTGCCTTTCCCTGACTCGCTGTTCCGATGGACTCTTATGAGGGGAACGTGGTGAGCGAGGTCAGGATGTTCCTAGGGTCCAACTGCCGAGCCAAATGCCCAGCTTCAGCTGGGAGAGTAACAAGTCGGCTGAGCACGGTCCCTCATTCAGTGACGAACAGAGAGAGCTCTTCAAACTGGAACGTGTTGTGTCGAATAAAAACACAAATTGGTCTAAGAGTTTTCTGTAAAAGTCAATTTCCCCCTTTTTTCTTATTAAAGTATAAGAAGTCTAAAATGTTGGGAAAACCAAAATAGCATTGCTTTCAAAGCATCGACATTTGAGGGAAATAGTGTTTCGAGAGCCGCAAGGCCTTTGACGTTTTCCTGCTGAAGTTAGCTCCTTTTTCTCTCCTTCAACAGATGAGGAAAAAGAAAATAACAGAGCCTCCAAGCCCCACTCCACTCCTGCTACTCTGCAATGGTAAGTCCCGCCTTTAGCAAGATCTCTCTCGATGGGATGCTCATATGACTCTCTCTACTGATAGGACAGCACCTGGCTCCTTTGACATTGTCACGGTAACTTGACATCCAATAGCCCACCTGCAATCAATTTAATTTGCAGGTACATGTAAAATACTCAACCTGGAGCAAGCCTGGAGATTAGAATTTTCATACTTGTTCTATTTGGGGGTAGATTTTTTTGCCCATCATCAAAATGCTGGCAAGGCCCAGATTCCACATGGATGCTATTTTAATTGGTTTTCATGGGATCCATCACTTCAGTTAATAACGCTGCAGCAGACTACGGAAACGGGAGTCTGTTCAGCCCCATCAGTGAGCCCCGATGAATGAACAATGACTTGCAACTACACTGCAGTTATTTTAACATTAATAAAGATTATCTACTAGAGTGGCTTTCTCTTTAACATTTGGAATCCCTGGACTCGATATCACATGTAGTGATGTTGTTTAAGTGGCTGCGCTCATGTTTGACATATGCAGGTAAATTCTCCTCTAAGAGCTTTACTTAGAAATCATGTAACTGCGCTCACCAGAGCTGTCTGTGCGAGGGATTCACCCCTCAGAGGATCCTGTCAATCGAGGGCTACCATTCCCTCTAGCAGTGCAGCCCAGTGGACCGAAGGGATTATCAGATGAAGGGGAGGGGAAGAGAAGGGGTGTGGCGGGGGAGAGTCTGAATCTGTTTTGGGCCAGCCTCCATGCTGGGTGCGATGCGCCTGTGCCTCGTTTCGTTCTCACAAGCCTAGGAAGCTGGTGTTGCTAGCCCATTTTACAGATGAAGGAAATAAATCTCAGGCAGTTCAATCATTTGCCCAAAGGGCCACACAGCTGCGACCTGGCAGAGGCAGGAACCTGGCTGGGTCGCTTTAACTGCAAAGGAAGGATGGAGAAGAGAACAGATCTGCATGGAAAGCGGAGGGGCTTTTGTGAGCGAATCGTATTAGATTCTCTGGTCTAATCCAGCCCCAGGTGAGAGGAAAACAGCATTCAGGAACGCAACGCAATCTTCTCTAGCAAGAGTCTCAGCCGTTGACTGGTTTGGCTGCAAGGGTAGCCGAGGCTGTTTTCAAGAGCTCCGCTCCCAGCCTTCTGGCTGCCTTCCATCGACCTGTCCCCATATTCTTCCTCTCATCGCATTTGCTGGGTTTTCCCTTTATTTAAAATTCTATTCTGCTTCCCTGATCAAATCTGCCCTGCACCATTCCCCTAAACTACAGCCGCACAAATTCCCACAATGCCGGGACACCAAAGGAGACATCAGTGAGCACAGGACTGGGAGCGGGAGTTCCTAGAATTGCACAGGATCAACAGACACTCTTGCTTTGATGCCTGGAACGTGGTGTACATTTTAATTTATTTTATTACTTTTTAAAATCCTCACCCAAGGATATGTTTATTGATCTGAGAGATGGAGGGAGAAAGAGAGAGAGAGAAACATCAATCAGTTGCCTTCCGTACATGCGCCAACCAGAGATCGAATCCATAACTTTTTGATGTATGGGATGACTCTCCAATAAAAGGAGCCATCCAGCCAGGGCAGCATTTTAGAATAACAGATTTGAAAGGGACTGTAAGAAAATCACCTCGTCCACGTTTGTTTTCCTGCGATTCTCTGACATCTGCCTGGCAACGGTGAGGCTGGAGACGGTGTGGTCTCCTAAGCCAGACTGCTGGGAATTAACTCCCAGCTCCGCCGCTCTCCAGCTGTGGAACCTTGGGCAAGTGCCTTCACCTCTCCGTGCCTCAGTCTACTCCCTGTGAAATGGGGGCGGCATAGGGTGGTCACGAAGAGGAAGTGAGTCATACAATAAAGGGCTTGAACTTGAACCGCGTGTGGTGCAGTGACAGGTGCCCCATACATCTCAACAGCCTTCGTTGGTCGCTCAGCACACCGCCTCCTGCTGAGCCCCCCGGGGATGCCCGGAGCAGGGCTTCTCCCCTGCCTGACACGTGCGCAGTCGGCTCTCTCTGCTGGACGTAATTCTACACGAACCATCTGTTTTCTAAGTAAAGGGACACATAGATCATTCCAGAAGAAATTTCATCCTCCAAGTCACAAAGTTAGGCACTGGATTTTTTTTAAATGATATATCGGTTTTCAAGAGCAAATCAGGTTTGAAAAATATATAAATTTTAGCCTTATTTTTATCCAAAGGCATCAAGTTGTTCGGATGTCAAATTGTCCTTTAATTCCCTTTATATTATATTTTTATGATAGAATTCCAGTCATTAACTAGTTCAGGAGATGTTTACTGAGCACCCACTATCTCACTAGGCCTGGTCTGGGCTCTGGGAATGCAGTGGTGGGTAAGACGGACCGAGAAGAGGGGCTGGTGAGGCTTCCGCCATCCCACAGGGAGCTCTGAAGCTGGGCCGGCCCTTCAGAGACGACCGCGTGGAGGCCATGGATCTGGTTCTTTGTCCCCGCACCTGGCCCGTCCCCGGATGTAGGCTGCCCCCAAGGAGGGGGCATAACTCTGGGCAGTTCCCTTCATGTTCCACCGAGGACAGCTCCCAGGGAGGGGGCTCAGCCTCAGGAACCACCCTCCCAGCAGTGGGGAAGGACACTCCAGTCCTGAAGGGTAGCCTGGGCACACACTGCAGCATCTGCCTCTCTCCAGGTCGGGTGCAGGAGGAGCTCGATCAGGGAACTAGAGAAGGGCGCCTGTGTGGTTGGAGCTTAGTGGGCAAGGGGGAGGGTGGTACAGAGCAGGTGGGAGAGGGAGGCGGGGGGGAGGGAGGCGGGGGGGAGGGCCTGCTTAAAACTGTGGTGCCGGACATGTGGCTGCCTACATAAAGCTCCACATGAGTAAATGTTTTTAGGGAATAATTTTAGAGTAAAACCTGTCTCAAAAGGAACTGGACGCACCTTCCATTTTATAAGGAAATGTGACCCCGTTGGCGGTTGGTGTGTCTCTTTTTTGCTCTGGTTGCCAGGAAGCTGAGAGCTAAATCTGATGCTTAGGTATTTTTCAATCCCTTTCTTTTGTCTAATTTTCTTCTTCTTTTTAAAAAAGTTTTTGTAGCTTTTTATAAAAAGACGAGATACAAATACATTGAATCAAGACCTATTTTTTATTTTATTCTACTTACACAAGTAATACATTTCCTTATTTAAAAACAAAAGCATTCCAGATAAGGCTAAATTCTTCATGGAATTTCTCTCTTCCTTCTCCAGAGCATCCCAGTTACCACTGAGAACTATGTGTGTGCGCACGCACGTGTGTGCATGTGTACATACGTATGTATACATATGTATATGTGCTGTCCTCTGCCTGTGCATCTACACACGTACGTAGTGATCGAAGTTTCTGAACTGTGATTTTTTTACTTAATAGTTTCTCCTTTTTAAAAAGAATTCAGACGTGCGACAGTAAAAATGTTGTTATACAGCATGGCACACTGTATTGATCCACGCCTTCTTCCTCCACAGTAGAAAGTTCCGGAGCTCTACCCACAGTGGTCCATAAGGAACAACCTCACTGTGACCACTGACTACTCAGCCATCCCCATAAGGCAGCAGCGGAATTTATGTCACCATTTGTGTCTTGATGGACATTAGGTTGGGTCCAATTCTCATCTTCGCCATTACAAATAGGGCCCCAAAGCACATCTTCATCTGTCCCCCTTGCACACCTGCTGAAGTATTTATTTCTCCTGTGCACAGAAAACATTAATGGGATTGCACACTTGCCTTCTTTAATGACCTTACCATTTGACGCCTTCACCTGCAGTAAAAAAAAAAAAGTGCTCTTCATCAAAATAGGGACCTAGCAGCACAGCATGGCATCTCATCCTCCGAGGCATATACATCCTTCATCTTGTCCCCTCTCTCCAGTGGCCGCGTGCACTGGATGTGAGGAAAAGGACATCAGCTTCCCCGCCAAGGTGGCTGCCACCTGCCCGACAGTGCTGAGCCCCCCGGGACATCGCGCTTGTTTTTGGAATTGGGTCAGGAGCTCTCCACCTCATCCTCGTCCACCCACCTTGCCGTGAGCCTCTTCCCATCTCCCTAGAGACCATCCCCGTCCTAAGAACACATGATATGGCAGCCTAGAATAATCGAGGCCATGTCACGTGGAGGCAGCTCCCAGCAGAAACCAGGCAAATGTTGTCAAATGCCTTCTGCCGAACGCTTTCCGGCATCCTCGGTCACGAGGGTTAGTACAGCCCAACCCGCTGGGGAGGGCGAGCGCTGCTGGAATTCTGGCCGCACAAAACCCTCTATTCACGCAGAGGATTTGGAATGGAAAGCGGCCTGTCCCGCCTTCCTGGCCTCCTGGCTGCCCGCACACAGTCCCCTCCCCTGTCTGGGAGACACTCCCAGCTCCTTGTGACCTTCAGGTTGAACCCATTTCCCCTTTCGGCAGTTTACAGAGGAAGTCCGGCCCTTCCCCAAAGGAGGAGGGTGGAAGATCAGGTCGTCACTTTGTGGGGGGCGGGAGTGGTGCATTTTCCTCTCTTTGGCAAAAATAAGAAGGAAGCCTTGGGTGGTTGATAGGCTTTCAATATTTCAAATTAATATGAAACGACATAAATGCTCTTGGGGGCCAGAGGGAGAGGATTGGGCTTGGTACTGTCGACCAGGTCGTGGCTCCTAGACCAGGCAGACTCCCTGGGTATTGTGGATGCTTGATGTTTGAGGTTGACATTATTTACTTTCATAATGTGAATTCCATAATGGGAACATTTTAGCTCTGAAAGCAGCCAGAGGTGCTAGATAATGCCAAGGCATGACTGCGTCCTGTTAGAAGCCACAGGTACAGGTGCAGAAAGGAAAATTCAGCAGGACATCCCGACAGGTGTACATGTCCCAGAAGATGAGATGCTGTGTTGTGGAGCAAGGCTCCTAAGTTTTAAAAAGCAGATTTTTTGGGGAGGGCTGGGGTGGTGGGCTGGGGCGGGGTAAAAGACAGAAAACTGTACAATATCAACAATTAAAAAATACTGATTTAAAAAAATAAAATAAAAAATGGAAAAAAATTTTTAAAAAAGCGGATTTTGTGCTGTAGTTAAGATATAAAATGGTAAAGCTATTTCAGTGGGCGATTTTGCGATCCCACTAACATTTCACTGTGTGCATCCAGTAATTCCACTTCTTCACAAGGACATGGAGAACACGCACATCGTGCGAGGGGCACAGGCGAAGTTGTCCTCGGTGGCCCGTTTGCAATGTGTGGACAGGGAACAGATGGGCAGGAAAGGTGGAGGGGGGTGGTTTGTGCTGGGGGCCCGTGTCTCTGACGATCTCAATCATGAGTCACGAGATGCAGCCAAGTTTTTTTTTTAATCCCATTGTCTTCTCTTTTGGTAAAATGAAGAAAACGTGTTCTGTTGTAGACGTGTGTGCAAGGGCTCAGGAAGTGGAGACTTTGGACTGAGAGCCCATGCGTACACGTAGGAAGGAAAACCCGGCCTGGAGGTGAGAGCGGCCGGGCAGTTGTGCCAGGTGCTCTCTGCTCTTCGTGGCAAAGCGCCAACGCAGAGCCTCCTCCGCGTGCCCTGGTACGCCACGGGCCGCCACCTCCCGAGGAGGCCTGTTCCAGATGCCCACCGCAGATAATGACTCGCGCTGGCTCGTGGGCCCAGTTCATTATCTCCGTAATAGGACAGGCTCCATTCAGACATGACCAAGTCGTTGAATAGAAGATCAGAAAATGGAAGAAGTGGGGAATTTTTTTTTTGTGATCATTAAAAATACCCAGGTCTGATGCACTATTGTTCACCATGTCAGACTAATGATGTCCTCTAAAAGTGCGGAGGAGAAGGGGGAAATTTCATCAGATCTGAAGAGAAATAATTAACTGCCTTTCTTTCGGCCTTGCCGTGGTCGCGGGAAGCGGACATTCCAGGGAGCGGCATCGGCGCCGGCACAGACCCTCCCTCCGGGCCGGTTGAGGCGGTTTGGGAAAGATGTCACAATGCTAATCCTGATGGTGGAAACTAATCAGACGTCAAGGTTGCCCTTAATGACAATGGCGTTGGTTCCTTCACAGCGCTTATTAAAATGCTTCATAGTCATAAGCCACCTAGATACCTTGAGGCGAGGAAGCTCTGATGAGAGGGAGAAAACATGGGTGGAGATGAACTTCTTCAGGAGGCGCTGGCCTTGGCAGGTAACTGCTTAATCAGCTCAGCCTGTGTGACCTGTGACTTACACCCACCCGACTCCAAGGGTCTGTTGCTGCGAGGGTTCATTTAATGAGATGTATTTTAATCTCGGTCTTGCATTTTAACTCTGAGCTCTCAGCCAGATTTCATGAGCAAACAAAGCCACACGAACAACAAATAGAAATGGAAAGCAGGGGGCTTAAGTAAAGGAACTAGTGGGTGGGAGGGTCCAGGAGTTTACCTGGGAGCCCACGCCCTGTAACACCACGTTTGGAAGTCTTGATTTTGCCCCAAATCACCGCTCCTGCATTTTTCAATCTTGGGGAGTGAAGCCCCATTTGTCCATTCAGCCCAGTCAGGAACCTAAGCACAGGCCCTGGTTGCTCCTACCCCTCTCACATCTGACAACAAGAGCCCACACCCCAAATGTTCTCCCTGCCCCAGGGCCATTCCTTCAACTCACGCTCCACCACTTCCTTCCTGGACTATTGCGGTAGCTTCTGATGGGTCTCAGTTGTTCATTCGTTCGTTCGCTCATTCATTCATTCTCACATTCAACCTGTCCTAGTCAGTCACCCACTGTGTGCCAGCCCGACTAGTTCACCTTGTCCACCTACCACAGACATGCTAGAGGGACCTTCCCACAAAGTAAATTTGATCATGCTACTCCCAGGCTTCGAAAACACTTAACTGCCCCCTATCATTTTACAGTCTCATACACCTTTCATAATATGCATTTTCCGAACGGTTTGAAATGCGTGTTAGTTGCATGCGTTCGTGGATTTTTCTGTCCAAAACCAATTTTCAG
Source organism: Glossophaga mutica (assembly GCA_039655065.1). Lineage (NCBI taxonomy): Eukaryota > Metazoa > Chordata > Mammalia > Chiroptera > Phyllostomidae > Glossophaga > Glossophaga mutica. The sequence continues at coordinate 12,235,404 of CM077304.1, read as the reverse complement.
AAGTCATGAGCAAAAATGAGCAAACAGGGGATACTTTCCCCCTCTCCACAGCTCGTCATGCACGAATTTCCTGCCGTCCAAATCGTTCATGTGCACGCCCTAACCTGGGCAATGTCCCACGATAGCCTGAAGAGTTGAAGGCAAAGGTTTTCAAAGACAGTGGTTCGTGGAACTGGCAATTGTCTAAGGTGAAATGTAGGAAATGATTTTTTTGGATGGGTTTATACCCAAGCCATTGCTGGTATAAAGAACATAGTAAGCTTTAAATTAATGTTAGTGTCGTTATTGATGACATTATTATGATTCCTGCAGCATCCCAGAAACACTCGGGTCTTCCTGCCTCTGAGTCTTTGTTTTTTTAATACTCAGTATCCCTTCATTGCCTTCTGAAAATAACACTTTCATAGCAACTCTTATGCCAGGCCATATTCTTGCGTGGGCATTTAAAAATTCTCCCACCCCTTCCCCATGGTTCTCTCCTTTTAGAGTCCCACTTACAAGCCCCTTTCTCCACTCTGACCAATGTCTCCGTCACCCGAAGCACATGCCGTGTTTGTCTCTCGTCCCTGCTGGTTCTCTTACCTAGGATCCCCTCCCTCTACCTTGGAGGCGGCCACAGTGGTCCAGAGTGAAACACACTCTCCCATTTATTAGCCAGCTGCATGATCATGGGCAAAGGGGTTCCACTCTTAGAGCCTCAGTCTCCTCATCTGACACATGGGTGCAACACCTACCTCATAGGGTTATTGCCAGGATCAAATGAGATCATGGATACCCAGGGCCTTGTACCTAGTAAGAGCTCAGCAGATGTTGCTATTGTGACAAAGTTGCAATCCCGACTCATCCATGAAACCATCATCTGCTCTCACCTAACGTTAATCTCTGTTTTCCCACCTTCCACTGCACCTGTGGTCAGCAGTCTGTAGTACTTAAATATTGTTAGTTCTGTGCATTCCCCCACCACCCCCCCAATTAAACTGCAAAGTGGTCTAGGGCATAGATCGGGTCTTCTGTCAACACAAGAGCCAACAGAAGCCAGACAAGGAACAGAAAATAGATCGGGTGTAAGAAAACAAGGCAGGAGTGAGGGCTCCAGCCAGTCTGAGGGCACACGTAATTCTGGCCAATTGTTGTCATGCGGGAATATGGGCCCAGGGTTGCCAGATCTCAGCCTTTTCAAAAGAAGCCAGAAATCCAGATTCTAATGTGAAACGTCCTGAATTTTAAAAGTTGGGTCAACGCTGTTCAGGCAAACAAAGCATGTCTGTGAGACCCCGGTTTGTGAAAGCTGTGTTATTCAGATGGCTCCTACGAGTGCGTTGCATATGCTTGTTATTTAGACCTCTGAACTGCCTCTCACAGAGAAACAATACTGTGAATGGCACTTAGGCGTCCAGGCCAGGCTAGAGAGGGCTGGTTCCCATTCAGGCCAGGCCTGAAGTTCGGGCAGTCCTGAGGAACCTAACCTCTCCGCAAAATCACTTTCCCACAAGAAACACATTTCGAGGTCCGAGTTGTGATGTTGGGGACACGTATGCTAGGACGTAAGCCCTTTCAGGACAGGGCCTTTGTTTTACACCATGCCCTCTCCTTAACGTTTGGAATGCTACCTGGCATTCAGTAAATATTTGTTAAACTAAAGATTACCTGCGTCTTTATCCCTCTGTCCACCGTCAGTCTGTTCTCCATATGCAAACAAGGGCCAGGTTGCTCACCGTGGTATCCCTGGCACCTGAGTGATAAGAGATCAAGAGATATCTGTTGAATGACTATATGACTGAAACAGCCTATTCATCAAACACTTCCTGAGCATCTGCTGTGTGCCAAGGAATATGTTGGACTTCAAGGATGCAGAAGTGACTCAGACCCAAGGAACTGGGTTGCCCAGAAAGGGCTGCATAAAGCATTTCCTGAAATACTTTGAAAAACTGTCAAGAGTTACTTAATGTTCCCCTTCCTAGAAAAGGAGCTGGAGTGGGTGGGATGACCTGAGACCAACAGCGCTTCTTCGTTTATTGGAGAATCCGGAGGCCGAGTCCACCCGCGGGGTTTGACTGCGAAAGATTGAACTGATTCTCTCTCAGCCACGTGTCGGAAGGAGCCAAATGAGCACTGCCCCTTCCAGCAGGCACCTTGGGAGGCCGCGTCCTCACTCCACTCCAGCTACGACGGCGCTGGGCCACGTCTTTGGCAAGTGCCCTCAGAGCGTGTTAGAAGCCACTCGAGGACATTTATTGCATTGCTTTAGAATCGTGCCTTATTTCTGAGCCCTTCCCCCCAACATGCTTGGGTAAAAAAGGGGCAGTCCAGTCTCTTTATCCCTCAAACTTGATTCCAAGTGACTTTGGGTGGTTTCCTAAACTCCAGTTCGTGATCCAAGGAGAGCTACTTTCTGTTGGCGTGTTTATTGGACAGCGTGTGCCCAGGTTCTGAAGGGAGTGGCCCATGGAGAAGCCCTAGGTCGCCATGTGCCCCAGCAGCTCTGGGGTTTAACCTTCCAGCGTGCCCATGATGAAAGAGGCGGGATTCTTTTTGCTGCTTACATTCTGGTGTGCGGGTTAAAGAGGAAAAACAATCTAGTTTGCTTTTTATGCTCCCAACGTCCAGCACATGTTCTGGACCTGTAGGAGCCCACAAGTGCTTTATAAAGAGAAGAATGAAGAGCATGGATGACGATGAAGTCCAGCATCTACTAAGTACTCACCAGGGGTCAGGCATCAGGCTGGCCCCTGTCACATGTCACATCCGATCGTGACGGCAACCTTATGAAGTGGTTATAATCATCACCTCCAAAAGGAAACTGAGGCCTGAGGTCAAGTGACTGGCCCAAGGTCACCGCGCTGGCCAGTGCCAAGGCTGAGATTTGACCCAAGTTGAAAGTCCCGACTGGGAACCCCTGACCTACACTCATTAAGAAGGCCTAGAACCATATAACCCTGGTGCAGCCGAGAAGGCAATTAAAGACACCAAGAGGTTCAGCTCCCTGTTGTGGGTAAAAAACCTCCCTTCAGTCAGCGGGTCAATGACTGTCCAGCCTCTCCTAGGGCACTTGCTTTCCCAGGCTGTCCCCACCCACTGCTACTGTTAGCCAAAAAGCCCTCTGTGATTGTGACACCCATTAGAAACAACTGCACAGTGAGTGTGTGCTTCAAAGCTCGGCTGAGGCACCTGCAAGACGCTCTACCATTTTTTGGAGTTCTGGAGAACCCGATCCACCCAGAATGTAGTCAGACCAATGACAGGGCCGACGAGAAGGACTGGGAATTTAGGCTGGAAAAGTGACCCGCGGTCATTCCCATGGGGACCAGGAGTCTGATCCTGCTCACCTGCTAGTTCCGTCGTGAGCTCTGGCAGGTTGCTTTGTCCTCCTGGGCCTCGGTTCCTCCTCTGTAGGAAGAGTTATTTCCGAGGTCTTCCCAAGCTCTGGAGGACTAGAAAGATGGTGACTGTCTTGCTGGGCATTTGCTCACCGGGCCTTGGTGTGTCTCCCCAGGCTGGAGGAGAACTACGAGATCGCGGAGGGGGTCTGCATTCCCCGCAGCGCCCTCTACATGCACTACCTGGATTTCTGCGAGAAGAACGACACCCAGCCCGTCAACGCGGCCAGCTTCGGGAAGGTGAGTCCTGCCTCCCCCGGTGCTCTCCTCTTCTTCCGTCCTTTTCAGTAATTCATGCACGTTTCTTAATCATGTTAATTGGTTCTTTTCAAGTGACCAAACTTTGTAAGTTAATACTCCACTGCAAAAAGTTTAAGCTCTGGTTAACAAAGGACTACCAAGCCAAATACCAGAGCAAAATAATACCAAAGTATTAAAAACGTCAAACAGTTCGGACAGGTTATGAAGGGAAAAGTGAATTTCCTCGGTACCCAATTTGCGGAAAGTAACTTTTTTCCTGTGTGGGGCAAATATTAAACTCAGGAGGTGGTTATACGCGTGTCGGTGAGCCTGGGATGGGCGGACTGCTTGCCTTTGTAAAGGGCAGGCCTGGGGGACGCTGGGAAGTGGCCTCGCATTGGCAGCCTGGCGGCCTGGGAGTCGTCCCCTGGGAGTGGTGGTGTCTGTCGTGTGGCTGCAGGCCTGGCTGTTCTCTGTCCATCCGATGATGAAGCTATGTTCCACACGCAGGGCTGTGTCTGCGAAAAATCGTTATCACTGATCGCTCATACTTACCAGGCCAAGGAAAGCTACTGGTGCACTCTAAGGCTGATCGTTCATTTGCGGGCTAGGTAAAAATTTATATTTTTACACTTGCAAAATACCCAATTCAACCTGAGTCAAAACATCCAAATTCTTTCTGCTTTTGTTAGCTTCTTTTCTCTATGCCTAATTCTGAGTGCCTCTGGTAAGAAAGAATAGGCAGGCTTCTTCCTTTCCTTACCGGTTTTCTGCATGCAGGCGTAGCCAGGCCTGGGACGGCAGAAAGAGGTGGGTGTGTAAGTTTCAGGGGTTCCCTTTGCGGATCCCCAGCAGATACATCGTCAGCAGGAACGAAGAAAGAGTGGGGTCGGACCTGAGCCAGCCTCCCTGGCGAGTCCAAAACTGAGTGGCTGAGAACTGGCTCCACTCAATAAGTGGGAAGAAGCTCCGGACACTTAGGGAAGGGGAAGCGTTTTTGATGACACACTGATGCTATTTCCCCAAAGCAAAGGGAATATTTTAAAAAGTCAGTGGAGAAAGCTTTGCTCTTTCATTCACTCGTTTCTTCAGTCCATCCGTGTCAGCTGCGATGGGCTGGCTGTGTGGCAGTTAGGCAGAGAGACCCAGCAGTGAACCCACGTGGGCTCTGGCGTGCAGGGCCTCACAGGCCAGGGAAGGAGGCCACGGGCCCCTCAGCAGGTGGGAGCAGGTGAAGCATGCTGGGGGACGCATGTGACCCTGGGGCTTTGTCATGTGTCTGTGGTCCTGAAACACTCATTTGCATCTACACGCTCCCTGGCAGCGACCACAATGGGAAGTCCAGATGAGGCCTCTTAGAGGGAGGGACGGGTCGGGTGAACCGAAAGCCCAAGAATCTTACCTCTCCTGGCCTTGCCATGTAACTCCTCTGAGTCTCCGCCCTCGGCACTGCGAAGTGGAGATTAACCCCTACCCTCTTCGGAGGGAGGTGGCAGACTCGGCTGAGAGGGTGTCAGTGGATGATGCAAGGCACTGCCCGCTCAGTCATCGAGGGGCTCGGATGTTCGGGGACACCCGCCATGCGCCGTCACCGCTGCCGTTGCTGTACGTTCTCCATGGGGCGTTTGTGCGCAGATACAAATGCCCGTTTGTTAGCTTAGATTCTGGGGGGGAAAAACGAAAACTCACCATTTCCGGTAACTCCAATTCGCTGGTGTAAGGACCTTCTGTTCCTTTTTTCTCAAACACTTTTGTAGCCCTGTCGCCAGCTTAGGGTTTCTTTGACCCCGTGATCTAGGTAAAATCGGTTTAATTCGCCCCTCCTCCCCAAGCCCTGGTTCCGTTCCTAATCTAAGTCGCCAGCCTGCCACCAAGACTTCAGCAAACCCCAGAGGACTTGCAGCTCAAGGGTTTGGGACTCTTCCTTCTGCACATGCCAGGTCTCTTGGCTCCTGTGCTGTTCCGTATGGTAGCCACTAGCCACATATGGTTGGGAACTTAAGAGAAATTACGTTCTTCAGTCTCACTAGCCATATTTCAAATGCTCAGTGGCCACGTGTCACTGGGGCTGGCTGCCCTGTCGGAAGCGCAGATAGAAATTTCCATCATCACAGAAAGAGCTGTTAGACGGCCCTGTTCTGAACCATCGTGAGCCAGGGGTGAAGTACAGGGGCCTCTTTGCTTTGCACAAAACAGCCCTCGCGATCCTAGTGGACTGAAGGTGGTGGGAGGGGTTCACATCCCACACTGTCCTGCGGGACGGACGTCCCCATCTCAAGCTGCTGTGCCACCCCCCACCCCGCTGCAGTGGCGGCTCCCCGGTCGTCCACCTGCCAGTTCCCCGCTCGTTCCAGCCCTTCCTCCCGGCTGCCTCCTCACGCCTCCTGCACCGCCTCCTCTGCTCCCCTCTCCCCGCTCTCCCCTCCTTCGTGGCACAGCCTGCACCAAGTTTCCTCGTTCCCCGATCCTTGGTTTCTGCTGACACCTCTGCCCACAGGTCTCATTTACCCCAAATGGCTATTTAAAATATTTTTCCAGCCATGACCAGTGTGGCTCAGCGGGTTGGGCATCATCCCCCAAAGTGAAAGGTTGCCGGTTCGATTCCTGATCAGGGTGCATGCCCGGGTTGCAGGTGTGGTCTTCAGTCAGGGTGCCTACAAGTGGCAACCGGTCAATGTTTCTCTCTCACATCGATGCTTCTCTTCCTCTATTTCTCCCTCCCTTCCCAGCTCTCTTCAAAAATAAATAAATACATATATTTTTCCAAATACTGTTTTCTCCTTAAGAAGTGCAGTGCCAGCTGCTTCCAAAATAGTAATTAAAATAAGTATCCAAACCTCCCAATACACACCTGTCTTATCTTCAGTTCAAAAGCAAGGAAATGCTCCAAGGATACCAAAAGCACACACGCAGAGGCTCTGCAGCTGCCTCGCCATGGATGCCAAATGCCCTGGGAGCAGGGGCTGCCCTCGTGGGTGGAGGACGGCAGGGGCCTGCTGGGGGTGGGCTGCGCGCTGGGCTCGCTCGTGGAAACCCCGGACAGCTGCCCTTCCCGAGCGCCCCCAGCACGCTGCCACGGCCGTCGCCCTGAGACCTTGGGGTGTGATTGTGCACGGTCTTCCTGTGAACGGCCTCCTCGGAATGTGTGATTTATCTACGAACGTCTAACTCCGAGCAGGCGCGGGTCCATGTTTCAAATTAGATTGGGGGCGGTCTCTCCACCCAGCTTGCAAGTGGGCTGCGGCGAGTAAGATCTGAAACAGAGATCCTCTTTCCAACGCTGTGGCCAAGCAGCTCCACAAGCACTGGCTTCCAGTAACGGTGTATTGACCTCAGGTCCCAGAATGAATTTGGGATTTGCAGAGGATGCCGAGGCTTCTCGCCAAACTGGCCTTTGCCCGCTTTTACTGTGGGCAAGGGTAACGAAAGGTCACCCAACTTGGAGTCACTTAACTTTCCTGAGCTCTCATATCCTTATCTTCAGACGGGAAAAGTCTCTCACCAAATTACTCTAGGGATAAAATGGGACAGAGCTTAGGAGAGCGCTTCTTCAAACGGTGAAGCTCTCCCCCCACGGAAGGCAGCACCAGGGTCTAAAGTGGGCCCCCGTCCCTCCAGCCCCCCTGTGTCCGCACCACGCTTCGTTTCTCTTTACAGTCCTGATCGCTGTCTGCAGTACCACACACAGATGGTGTCGCTAGTATACAGTACGTGTACTTTTCGATTACATCGGTGTATATTATTGTGTGTTATATGGCTGTATGTTATCTAATATGTTATATATAACTGTGCCTGTTATAATTATGTAAGCCATCACATATATGACTGATATATATATTCTCTATTACGTATCCATCAGTTGCTGTGTTTTATCTGCCTCCTTCTCTACAATGGGAGCTGCATGAGGACTTTTTTTGTCCGCTGTAAATACCTAGCACCCAGGAGAGTGCCTGGTGCTCCGTGGACCCCCAGCATTTGCTAGAGGTTGAGGGACTTTTATGAGTAGGATTTGCCAGGGGCCATGAGAGTCACTTGACATTTGTGAATTTGTACCTCGTACGGTAACGGCATGAAATGGGCATTGTCCCCATTTTCCGTGAGCTCGTTCGCTGCGTGGGGGTGGACTTGTTAATGTGCCAGTGGAACTGGCTGTATCTTTACGTCCTTTGAAGAGGGCCCACCTTGAAAGTCCTCTGCCCAGCCTTGCTGGTAACATCACAGGGAAATCCCACAGCATCTGGCCGTGCTCAGCCATCGCGCCGGCCTTGCTTAGGTCATTAAAACTCAGCTATGACAGGAGCCCAGTTTGGTCCAAGTGAAAACTCCCATCTCACGTGGAAGGCAGGGCCTCTGCTGCCCAGTGGCTCAGCATTCGCTCCGTGGAAGGGTGATGCTGGCTGGCTCTTTCTCCTCTTCGGGTGCCTCCAGGGCAGGGGAAGAGGGTGCTTAGAGGAAAGACCAGCTGGGGCTCTTTGGGGCTTCCTCCCAGAAACCAGCGTCCTCTGCTATGATCATCACCCCTATGCTGGGGGAAGGGGTCCGGTTGTGGGGCTTGGGGGAGCCCTGTGGATCTCGGTCCCACTGGCTGAAGGGACGTGCTCTCCAGCCCCTCCGACCCCCCACCTGCCCACAGCTGCTCTCGCTGCTGCACTGAGGACTCACCAGTGGCTCTGCTCCTGTGCTGCATGATTTCGGCCAGCTCACCGCACACCCAGGGCTCCACCCTGATTCTTGGAGATGCCCGGATGAGCCCCCGCACGTGTAACTGGGGTAGGAATAGGCTGAGCTTGGTGACGTACACACAGAAAATGGCTTTGCTGTGTTCTAGTCACTCCTCCAATCGTGCAGTGCCCAAACTCCTTTCTCGGACCCCTGATGGTTTCACGGCAGGTTCAGTAGCTTCTTGGTGATCAGCCATAAGAACAAGCCTCTTTTCAATAATTTCAACTCTCTTTCAGACATTAAAAATCCAGTCCAGCGCTTCCACAGTCTTGCACCCCCAACCCCCAGCTCAGTCCAACCACGTGTGGCCTGGGGACCTGCCGTGGGGGAAGGGCGTGTGTGGTTTGACCTCCCGCTCTCCCCTGGCCTTCCCTCCTGCTGCTGGGGCCTCCAGGCTTGTCAGGTGGAGAGAAAATGTTTCCAAAATGATAACCCTAGTTCTCCCCCAAAAGCAGTAACATTAAATTTTGGAGAACAACGGAACTGTAAAATGAAAACACCCCAAGCTATTAAGGATCAGAATTGACCTACATATATGGCATCACGCTCGGCCAAATTGCCCAAGCTTATCATAGGTGATTTTCTTAAAAAGATGGTAGAAGGATCTTGCTACATCTAATTATGAATGTAGCATTTCCAGATTTCTCATACAGTTAAACGACAACCACTTACATGGGGCTTTCTGTGTACCTGGCACTGTTCCAAGGGCTTTACATGTATCAACGTCGTCTAATCCTTGAAACAACAGCTCTGTGAGGTGCAAACTGCTATTATCCCCATTCATAGATGGGTAAACTGAGTCCTAAACAAATTAGGTAATGTGCCCAAGGTCACACAGCCAGTAAGTGGTGAATTTGGGATGTGAATTTGGGATGTGAACCCAGAAAGCCTGACTCCAGAGTCCGTGCACTTAACACGTTGTTTACACAGAGCAAGTTATTTTAGGGGCACAGTGGGTATGTGTGGAGGCAGTTGTGTACAGAGTCTTTCTTCCCCTTTGGTGTAGTCATTAGCAGTCCCCTGGCAGCCTAGGTGGTGGAATTCGGGAGATGTCTCTGCCTCTCTGTTTCTCAGGGGTCAGGTGTGCTGGTGGTGGCTGTTGAGGAACGCCCCCTCAGGTCTTCCCCCCGGGTGTTCCAGGCACTGTGAAGCCCCTGCTAGTATTTTTCCTGCTGCTTCCTCCTTCAACATTTGGCTTCACCCATTTGTTCAACACTCACTGGTCTCGGTCTGCCTTGGATGGGGCCCTGTGCCAGGTGATGGGTACAGAGTGAGGAGACGGCTTCCTTGAGGGGACGAGCTGCAGAGGGGACATCCACACATGAGAAACCTCAAAACAAGATGGCACATTTGCCTCTTGAGCTGTGAAACCCAGGGTTGGAGGGACACAGAGGAGGAAGCTTCGGGCTCCTTCTGGGTGTGGGTTGAGGGCAGTGGGGTCAATGCCAGTCCTAACCCCCCCCCCCAGGGGCCCAGTATTATGGGAGAGGTCCCAACCCACAGCCTTATGAGACCCACAGAATCTGAAGTGGGTGTTTTAATTCCACCAGTTACTTCTTTCTCCTGTACCCACTGGTCTTTGGGAAAGTCTGAAGCAAAAATTCTACCTGCGCACGGATGGAGCATCATGTGCTTAGTGACAAGCTAAATCCTTTCAGAAAGAAAAATGGGGCCTCCGATTTCTGAGCAGAGAGAACATCTCTAACCTACGAAGGGCTTGCTTTCCCAGCATTTGTAACACGCAGGCCAGCGGCAGCCTGAAGACCGACGAGTGTCTTTGGCAAACCTCTGTTGAAGGCCCAGCATGTGCTATATAGGCCAGGGGCTTCCAGTAATGCCAAGTTTGGGGCCCCGAACTTGAGGATCTGTTGGTCCCTTTCCCTTTCTGAATCTCAGTCCCTCCATCTATCCAAATGGGAAACTTAGTCTACAAATGTGTGAAGATCTTTATCACGTCGGCCAGAAATACTTCTCAACCCGAAACTGTAACGACAGTCACGTCGGCGCTGCGCCAGCCGGCGGCTGGGCCCCTGCACTGGTTAATTATCTCAGTCGCCCTCTCACAGCCCTGTGAACTGGATGCCGTTTTCGTTCCCGTCTAAAGAAGACGCAGCTCACGCCAGGGCCACTGGGACCTGCTCTGTGAAATGAGTGCAGGGTGGAGCTCGGAAGGTGTATCAGTTCGGACTTGGGTTGGGGTGGAGGGTAAAAGATGCCCCTCCCTATTCCCAAACAGTGGCTTAAAAACACTTTTGGTTTCACTTTTTGACATATAAAATGAGTCTAGAAGAAGGAAACCCGGCCTTGGTGTGACATCACTGTGAGAGCATCCGGGACCCGGGCCCTTCTCTCTGCTGCCATCCCCAGTGGCTTCTAATTTCCAGGTCCCCTCACGGTCCAAACTGGCTGCTGGGCAGCAAAGGCTACATTCCAGGCAAGAAGCAGGACGGAGGGTGGGATGGGGAGAGAAAGGCGCAAACTGCAGGCGAGTCAGCCCTCTTCCGGAGCTTTCCCAGAGCCCTGCCCCGTGGCTTCCCGACACCACGGTCTGCTGGCAGGGAGGCAGGAAGGTGGAGCCTATCGACTCCTGGAGTGAAAAGTTAGAGGTTCGTTAGAAAGGGAAGGAGGCAGGCAGCCAGCGCTTTTATCCACACGAGGGCACTTCAGACATCCCTGCATTCTTTTTTTAATCAACGTATAATACTGTCTTGTTTCAGATGTACGATGTAATGATTTGATATATGTATATAATTGAGAAATGATCACCACCATGTTATCATCCATCACCACATGTATTTACAATTTTCTTCTTTTGATGAGAACTTTTAAGACCCACTCTCTTAGCAACTTTCAAATATAACGACGCGGCATTGTTAACCATGGTCTGCATGCCGTGTACATCACATCTCCAGAGCTCATTTATCTTACAGCTGGGAGTCTGCGCCTTCTGCCTCTCTTCACCCATGTCAAGCCCCCGTAGCCTCTTACGGGCTGCAACTCTGAAACGGGACCTGGGATCCTGAAAGTGTGCAGGGCCCAACCTCAGCGAGGAGCCCGTGGAAAGTAACGTGGGTGGTCCCACCATGACCACCAGGACTCTGTGGGGTAACGTGACTTGTGGCCAGCAGTTTGAAGAACTCGTCCGGAAGAGGCACGATCACGGATAAGCACTGGCTGGCTATGACAGCGTGTAATTTCAATTTGTGGAGAGTACTTTGCCTCGCAAATACCCCTCCCCTGAAGGCTTGCTGATGTCCCAAATTCCTCAGTTCCTTTAAATCTGTAAAAGTGCAACTAGAATAGGACAGGATACTTTCTTCCTACTTCTCAGTTACTGTCGCCTCAATATAGATAAGTTTGCTCTGTCGAGGGGGCTTAGAGATCTGTTGGTGCAACCTCCTCATGTTCCAGATGAGGACATTTTCAGCGGGACTGAGTTGTTTTTCCAGGGCCACACGCTTAGTGGGGGGGCTGGATCGGAAGGTTCGGGAAGAGCAATGGACCCCCTCTGCGGGGCAGGGACACCAGTAAGAGGTAGGAAGACTAGAGCAAAGGATGTCCTTGTATGATTTGAATTGATTTGCATTCTGCCTTTTTCCCATGAGGATTTGCGGTCATTGGCACTTTGGGCTGTGGGTGGGTCTCCCTTGAATATTTGGCTCCTTCTTCCCTGCCTGCTATGCTTGAGCAAAACAAAACAAAACAAAACAAAACAAAACAAAACAAAAACGATTCTGACGTGGGGACCTGTGCCTCCTACAGCCCCGTATACCTGGAATGGAAATGAGGCTAAAGACTCCTCTCCTTTTACATGACCGCCCTTTCCCTCAAGAGTCCTTATAATCCACCCGCCCACCCACACCTCCCTCCCTGGCTGCAGTCACATGCACCCCGTGGACCCCAGGCCGCAGCGGAAGGTAACGGCGCTCTGAAGCATCTTTAGGCTCCTTCAGGGATGGTCCTTTTCCAACGTTGGAGGAAAAAATAAGTACATAGAAAGCACTTGCAACATTCTTGCATGTGTTATTCTCAACCCTCAGTGTCGGTGCAGAGTGTCCGCATCGGAACGGCTGGTTTCACGCAGGAGCCTGGAGTTTGTTATTTCAGGGGTCTTTAGTGGCGTGCTCTGCGCAGACTCCGAAATCAGACTGTGTGGGTTTGAATCCCCTGCCCACTACTTACCAGCTCCGCGAGGGTGGGCGGTTTCTTAATAGCTCCAGGCCTCCGTTTCCTCATGTATAAAGTGGGGGGAATGCTAGCAGCCCCCTGGAGAACTGGGGGGGTAATGACGGTTAAAAGGGCTTTCTCGGCGCAGCGCCCAGGAAATACAAACACGCAGCTCCGAGCACGTCAGCTCTGAGAACGATTCGGTTTTACCGTGGCAGCGTTTCAGGGCTTTGATACTTGATGTTCCTGGTATATCGTCACTGCCACGTCAGCGCTCCACTCTTCCAGCGGCTCTGCGTTCCGCACGATCGTGAGAAGAATGGTTCTAAAAACGTCCCGCACCGCACACACGCTGCCATCGCTACCCTCACCCTGTCTCGTTGCCGTCTCCGGAATTACTGCATTTTTGACTTACCCTGTGTCTTACGTAACTCACCTCGTTCCAGCTAAATCCGCGAGTGATGACGGTCTTTTGTCAGACTCACACACGTGACTATCATCCAGTCAGCACGGGACAATCCTGGACCTTCGGACTTTGTGGGATTGTCAGTCACGGCGCCCTTCAAGGGACAACAGGCTAGCTAGTACCTTCCTGACCCAAGGGGTTTTCACGGTACCCTGCATTCATCCATATGCACGGTTTGAAATTCCATTCCTGTCTTAATGCAGTCGACAGGAGTTTCTGAAAATGTTGGAAATTTCTTTTGGGGCATTTCCTGCAACATTTTATCCTGTGGACCACCAGTGCCTGGCACCAAGTAGATGCTACCACCACCCAAAAATTATCAGATAGAGAGAGTTACATTACCATAGTAAGATTTTTTGGGCAACTATCCATTTCAAGATGGTAGCACTGAGGCAGGGTGTTTTAAAAATCTTAATTCATACCACCGGGCTTCATTATTTTATCTTCTCCGGGAAAGGGGATAGATCTGCTGTCAATAAAGAAATCGAGTGTCCCATTTTTAGACTTAGAGTTGTGATGGTTAGAATCCCTTTAATGAACCCCTTTCTGTAATCATTTCTCTCTCTGGTTGAGAAAACGGTGTTTTTTGAGAGAAGGCACGAGACTTCTACAACGCACTGTCGTAAATCAGGAACATGTCGTTGTACGCATTGCTAATTTCTTGCTGTTTGAAAAGCGCGTTCTTCTTTTCCCACACCCAAATGACCTCTGACTGAGACCCACAGCTCTTGCGTTTACTGTTTTAGGCACAGCTGATGTCGCATATACACGGGAGTTTGTCTCCCCCAAAGCAGGGTCGGATCTGCACCTACCCCCTCACTTTGGAACCGCTTTTGGATCAGTTCTTGCTGGTGGCAAGTCTTTGCCTGCAGAGGGTGGAATGAGTTGTGGAAGCAATCAAAAGCCTTTTTGCAGAGCTGTTCTGGTGACTAAGTCTAGAGATCAAGCTGGACCAAGATCATACAGTTTGGGGTCAAACTCAACAGCAAAGTCTGTCTGCAGAGACCAAGGGGCTCTGCAGTGTCTCCTGAGGCGACACCTTGAGAGGACGTCCACAGTGTCACACCCTGTTCGTGGACACCTCGCTGGCTCCCATGGTGTCAGCCACAGTGAAGAACAGGAGAGGAAGAGGCACGAGATTCCTGCTTCTCCCCCTGACCGGAGTCTGTGAATCCGAGCAACCCCGTCAATCACTGGGGATCACCACTTCCCGTCTGTGGCGAATCGGGGATCATCATACTCTCTCCAGCGCGGTTCGTGGGGTAAAATTTCATCGCCAAGTGTAAAACACCTGGGGAGAGTGCGCGGTGCCCAGTGAGGCTCAGCAGGTGTCAGTTCCTCTTCTCACTCTTTCCCGTTCTTTTCTTAGAGGAGGTCAGTGGCTTGCATGTGCCATTGCAGGAATGTTCACCTAAAACTCATGGTTTTAAAAAACCGAACCCACAAAATTATGTCAGGAAAGCCTGCACGCTGAGCTCCCTTCAACCCGGGGCCATGCGTTGCACAGGGAGAAGAATGGACTGGGGAGATGAATAACGTGGCCCTCCCCACAAAAGCTCCAGAGAGAGTAGCTCTCCCGGGACCCCCTACTTCCCACCCCCAGCCCTGTGGAGCACCCCCACCCCCGCCCTGTCTGCCAGGCTGAAAGAGAGAAGGGTGGGATTCCTGAGTAATTAAAGGGACTTTGGAAGGCTGGATGTGGCGGAATGTTAGATCACTAGCTAGAACAGCATGTGGCGTTCTTTAGGCAGGCTTCATTGAACCCGCACAAAAAAAGAAAGAGGGGCTGCCTGCCGTCTGCTCATTTATCAAACAGTGAAGCTCAGCTCTCACAGCTCCACAAAAGTGTTGGACTGTTTGCTGAGTCTTGCTCCAGAAATTAAAAGCTGAACAGCTTTAGCGGGGCTGAACCGACCCTGCATTTTGAGACTCAAACTAAATTGTGCTGGGCTTTCAGATTCCTGGACCAGTTGATTATTTGGTGAAAGGAAAGGAGAATAATTTGTAATTTGCAGCCCATAAGAAACAGTTAAAAAGCAAAAAAAAAGCAAACCCCCTTCCCACAGGGTTTTGTTGGGGCTGGAAGGGGGAGGCCGGTCTGCGCCAGCCTTTCTTTGCTCGGAGTGGGAAAAGTCTTGACCTCCATTTGGGCAGAAAGTGATGTGGTTCAGCAGCGCCTCTACCCATCCCCCAGCCCGACTCTTCACAAAGTGCCTTTCCTCTGAGTTCTTTCTGTGAAATTACCTTTCTCTTGTTTTGCAAGGAGGAGGGAAGGATTTGGCTCTCAAATACGTTCAGATTAAAAGTATTTTTACAAACAGAACGGAATATTCTAACCGCGCAAATATATTGCTTGGGAGACCATAATACACGGCGAAAGCCTGAACACTGGTGTGAATGAAGATTCTCTGAAATCCATCAAAGGACTGAAGTACGCAGTGCCGTCCGTCAGCGGAAAGCACGGGCCGGAAAAGGATGAGGACTCACAGACGAATAATACGGGAGAGGTGTCCAGCTTTGGACCCCATGCTCCAGCCCCTCCCTGGCAGCTGGTCATCCCCCTACCCCGACCCTCCCATGCATCGACAAGCCAGTGAAATCCCAGTTGGGGTGGAACTTGCCCCCTCCTCCCTCTGCCCACTTCTGGCCAGTAAAGCCCAGGAGACAAGCTGGGGGTCCACTCCCTAACTCCCTTGACCCTGCTACAAGCCTGTAAGCTGAGCAAGTGTTTAGAAACCTGATGTTCAAATAGAAGAAAGAGAACAAGTTCTTTCGGGGTGGGGAGGACTTGTCAACTTAGCACACTTTGAAAAGCAGTAATACCCTTCTCCCCTCTGTGGAAAGCAATTTGCCAGTATGTTTAGGAACCTTGAAATCTTTCTCCCCTTTCATCCAGCAGCTCCACACTTGAGAAGCTATTATGAGGGAGGAAAGACAAACCCAATCAAAACATCAACAATAAAAATAAAAAATCATTATGCCAATGGCATTGCGTATAGCATTATTTACTTTAGCACAACATCAGAAACCACTTCAATGGCCAACCAAAGAGGAACGTTCACTTGTTCTGTCTGTCCTTTATTGAATCAGTGAATTAACGTGCGGAGCCATAGTGTCTCCGGCCTGGACTGCCGCAGCGGCCTCTGACTGGCCTCCCTGCTTCCCCCCTCACTCCCTACAGGCTCCTCTCCAGGATGGTCCTTTGAAAGGCGAGTCAGACCTTGTTCCCCAGCCCTCTGCTCAAAGCGCTCTAAAGTCTCCCCGTCTCATCCAGCGTAAGAGCAGGAGGCCCACGAGGCCCTCGTGAGCCACGCTCATCACCCCTCCCAGCCTCTGGACCTCATCTTCTGTCCTGAGCACGTGCTCTGCTCCAGCCACGTCGGGTTCCTTGCTCTTCCTGAAGCACGTGCAGCAAGCTCCCACCCCAGGGCCTTTGCACAGGCTGTCTCCTCTGCCTGCAGTTTCCTTCCCCCAGATACCCACAGGTTTTGTCCCCTCGCTTCCTTCAGGTCACCACTCGAATGCCACCTTGGATCGCTGAGTCCCTGTCACCCTCAATAAGATAACACCCCCACCTCCACATTCCCTGGTCCCCTCACCCGGCTTTGCTGGTTCCTCTCCGTAGCACTTACCTGACGAAAGACGTGTTGACCTTTCTGTGCGTTTGTTTGGTTTTCTCCTACTAGCACGGAAACTTTCTACACAAAGGCTGCTTCTGTCTTGCTCAGTGTTCTACCCCGTAGTGCCTGGCACAGTGTTGGGCCTGTGGAACGACTCAGTAAATGCTTGCTGTAGAACGAAGCCAGGCAGTGACCCGTGAGGCATCCGAGGTGGTCACGGGGGCCGCAGCTTCTCAGACGGGGGAGGAGCGGTAGAAAACGAGGCTGAGATCCAGTTGGCGTGGAGTCCTTGGAGGCCTGGGCGAGGACTTTGTAGAGCTGCGTAGACCGTTGATTATGTGTGAGGGCCGTAGGGGCCACACACCCGTGGTCACTGGAACCAAACAGGCGGACCAGGAGGAAAGACGTAAAGGACAAGCTAAGGTTGGAAGGATGAGTAGACATTATGCAGACAAAGGGCGTGGAGAGAGGGTTCTAGAAAATGAGAACAGCCTACGGGGAAAGGCCAGGGGAAGAGAGAACACAGTGTGGTCGTAAACCTGAAAGAAGTTCCATGGAGCCCGGAACGGGGCGATGGGGGGAGGGGGAGGCGGAGAGGCGAGCTGGGATGAAGACAGGACTGACCCAGCAGAGGCTGGGGGGCGTGGGCTTTGTCCGAGGCCTCACGGAGACAGGATCGTGCTGGGGCAGGACTGGACACAGAGGCGACGAGGAGACCGCTGTGGCCACCCAGGCCAGAGAGCATGGCCCCGGGGCCCCGGAGATGGGAAAATGTGGGCAGAATCAGGATTCCTTCAACCTGGGGGAAGGATGGAACTTGGTCATGGATGGCGAGTAGCAGGTGCCGTTGTGGTTTGGAGAAGGAAGAGCTCTTACCCGGTCAGAGATCGGGAAGACTCTTCACGGAGGAGTGGGGCCCGCTGGGTGGGAGGGTGGGAGGGTGGGAGGGCACCGTGGGTGAGGGAGCTGGGGGCAGTTGTATGTGGGAGTGGCGGGGAGAAGGTGCAGAGGCGTGGAGCCCAGAAGCCAGGAACCATTCAGAGAATCGATCAGCACCGAGCAGTCTGATCTGGAGGGAGCTCGGGGCTCCTATGAGGACATTTTGAGAGAGAAGGCGGAAGCCCAGAGCGGAGCTGCATGGTGGTGTCGGGGCACACTGCTGAGTCAGCTGACCGTGGAGAGCAGTCGGGGGCTCGGAGCAGACGGGCGATGATCTGGACGATTCCCTTGGGGACCTCCGCTATCCAGACCGGTGACTTTTCTTAGCACTGTTATTAAGCAGAGAAGTGTTCACTTGTCCGATGCCCACTTCGCTGGATGCGGGTAGATTTAATCTCAGGGGAAGCAGCAGGCTGCCTGCTGATGTCACAGTCCTCTCAGCTGTGTCCCTCTTTTCCTCGCATATCTGGGGACCGAGCTCAGACCCTGTTCATAGCAGAGGCCACTGGCACATTTCCGAGAGGGTGAAAGTGGGGGAATCGAACAGAAATGTCCCCTGAACGGTAGATGGGAACAAGACAGTATTTCATTCCTCACATACACCTAACATGTATAAATGCAAGACGATAAGATAAAAGAAATAAAGGTTGCTGTTAAAAGAAGGAATGAGCGGCTTTGGGGCACTTGCATGCATCCAGAGGTAGCCAGACCGGGTTCTTCCAATTCGACGCCTGCATCTCATGAGCTGTGTGACTTCATGCAGGTTACTTAGCCTCTCTGAACCTCAGTTGACTGTACAGAGGGAATGGCAGTGGGACCTAGCTGGTTGTAATGGTTACCTGAGATAATACATGTAAAGTGACCCCAAAGCCCGTGTGCTTAACCACTGTATACTGCGGCCTCCCAACCGGCTGGGAAGGCAGAGGCGGGGCTTCTAAGGCTTCCTGGAAGGGCCCCCGGGGGATGGGAGAGGCTGAGCGGAAGAGAGGTGTTCCTCAGGGGTGAGAGGGGCACAGTGTGGGCCTGGCATCCAGGCAGAGGGAAGAGCGTGTGCTTGGAGCTCAGGGAGCTCGTCGGGGCTGAGGGGTGGTGGCTGGGGGGGAGGCTGGGGAACTGGGCTGGGGTCAGTCACCCAGGGCCTCACGGACCAGCCCAAGGGGCTGGACTTTTATCCAGTGTAGGTATCGAGAAGGCACCCAACGTTTTCAACAGGAAAGGATCCGACCGCCGTTGTGCTGCAGGTGGGCAGCATGACCAACCGCAGGCTGGGCGCCCCGTTAGGAGGACGTGTCTGCGGTCCAGGCGGGAGGTCCCGGGGGTGGGGCAGTGGTGGGGGGAAAGGAAGAGTCTGGGTTCCGCAGACGGCCTGGGCTGAGTCCGCAGGGCACCGGCAGCGGGAGGGGATGCTGGTCGCAAAGGTGAGTGTGTTCATGCACACGGCATTCAAAAGAAGTAAAACCCGCCAGCCGCGGAGGGATCCGAGTTCAGTTGATCAGTGAATTCACAGACCCCGTTCTGTGACTTGGTAACTCCTCAAGATCGTAGAGCAAAGAGTTACAAACGCACGGGTTGTGCGTTTTCTTGCCTCGTAGTGGTGGAACGACCGGCTCCAGAAGCCTGTCCTCAGTCCCAGTGGCTGTCTGGTGCATCCCAGGACCGGAGTCTGTGGCCCCTGGTCCCCGAGCCGAGGGCTGGGTACTGCCATTTGCTTTGTGGCCATTAGGTGGGACACTCTTCTGAGAAACACTTAGAAAGGTTGCAGAACTTCGCCTATTCTCTCCAGTGAAGTGATACTGAAGCTTAGCAACTCCACCCAAAATGCCACTTTAAAAATTGTGTCATTTGCAGGGTATGGGGAATGATTTTTTTTTTAAAAAAAGGAAAAAGACAGTTACTATAAACATTATGGTATATTTTTTGTGCTTCTTTCAAAATTAGCTTGAATTTCTTTTGTCAATTAGGCATATTTCTAGTAAGAAAATCCTTTCTACTTGCAAAAAAAGTTGATTTCTTATACAAATGTCATACAAAACCCTTTTTGTTCTACCTAACAAACATCCATTTTTATTTTTCCATATTCCCTTTCCATTCCTATATTAGTCCAAACCTGAGTTATGACTGCAGCACAAGTATAGCTTGGGTTCTGCTATTTCATTTAACATTGTCATCAGCATTTCCTGTGTTGTGATGTAGCTTTTGTTACCATCATTTTTAATGCCTGTGTAATATTTTATTGAGCACATAGCTAATCATGTATTTAGTCAGTTACCTATCACTGGAGGTTTAATTTGTTTCTAATTTTTCACTCTCATTAGTAGTCCTGCACACAGCTTTTTCTTATTTTAGATTATTTTCTTGGAATCAATAGATCAAGAAGTATGGATATTTTTATTGTGAAATAGCTTTGGGGAAGGGCCACACTCATAAACAAACTTATCAGCCACAAACGAGCAGTTCAGTGCCACCGCGCTCTCGGCAGCACGCAACGTTGCTATTTGCAAACCGTCAGCTAATACATTCAACATGGCACCTTACTGTCATGCCCATGTGCCCGGGAGGAGTTTCCCAGACGGAAACATAGGAAAATCTCTGCTTTGCCTCAGCAACTGGCATGCGTTTATCTCGTACATACAGGGATGCTTGTAACTTTTTGGCATTATCACTTTTGCTGGGGTAGGTAGGAAACTCAGGACCCAAATCCTAACCCACTTTTGAAAAACCAGCGAGAAGACTCTGTGGCCCCGTATTTCTCTACCCCTATTCGCCCTCCATCGCTATGGGTACATATGCAGCTGGGCCTCCGTGTGCCTCTGTGAGCAGCTGCCACAGTCTCGGCTCTGAAACCAGCCCTGTGGTGGAAGTCTGGCCGGTGCACATGGCCAGAGGTTAGAATTAGTGGCCCAAGGTGGCGCGGCCACCAGACCCTGGCGTGGTCTCAGACGGCACAACAGGACTGAGTGCTGCAGGGCCCTGTCACGGGCCCTGGGTCAGGCCTGTTCCCAGCACACTTCACTGTCCTCGGGTCACACCGTTTGAGAGGGATGCAAAGTGAGAAGCCCACGCCCTCAGCGTACAGGAGTTAGGGTTAAAGGCAGCAGGGACACGCTGCCTACCAGAGTGACGCCGTTAAAGAATTCGGAGAACCCTCGAGTCGTGCCGTTCACTGTCTCGCTGCGGGGTCACTCTGGTTTTAGAAACCCTTTTTACCTTCAGAAGTGCTGTCTGCTGTCGTGAGATTCTCTAACCGTCCTTGGGGGAACGCAGATTTTTTTTCCACCCATGGTCGAGGCCTTAGTAAAGGCCAGGCACTGTTGCAAATTACTTGTATTTCCTGTTTTTAGATTTCCACAAAACACTATTTAAGGTAGGGTTATTGTTACTCCCATTTTACAAGTGAGGAAACTGAGCCATCTGAAGGTGAAACAATTTGCCGGAGGGGTGTCCTGCTAATGAAAGGCCGAGCTTGGATCTGATCCCTTCGGCCGGGCGCCAGAGCCCCCGCGCCACCCTGCCTCCCCGAAGACACCAGCGCGGTGAGCGCCAAGGACCAGGCCCCTGGCCTGTGTTTTCCCCTTGGCAGACGGCCCCTCCTCCCAGGTTTCTGGTGGGTCTGCGTGGTTGTCCTGGGCAACAGCAGTTACCTTCCTCCACTCTGCCAAAGAGTAAAGTGACCCCTCAAGGGCAGGGGTTGGGGGTCATCCTTTCATTCAGCAAATAAGGACTGAGCTCTTCGCTTCCGCCAGGACCCTGCTCTCATGGAGCTTCCGGTCTAGTGGGGGTGGGAAGGCGACGAAAATAAGCGCTCCGAGGGTAAGTGAACAGGCTCGCTTCAGAGATTGCTAAGCGGGGGGAGGACCTAAAGCAAGGCCTGTGACTGACTAAGAGGGACAGTGCCCTGGCTGGGCAGAGGGACCTCAGCCAGGGGCCGCGTGTGTTGTAAGAGAGGGAGCCCAGCTCTAAGCTTAAGGATCAGGTGAGATTGCAATTCAGGCGGTGGGTGGGGAGGGGATGTGGGCAGGGGGGTGACTGGCTGTGCAAAGGCCCCCAGTGGGGAGCACGTCTGGCTATGTTTCAGGAGTAGGGAGAAAAAGCAGTGTGGCTGGGCCCAGCCAGGAGGGGCGAGAAGGGGAAGGGGGGGCCAGGACAGAGCTGGGACCAGGTTCCTGAGGCTGGGGTGGGTTTTAGTTCCAGGTGCGATGGAAGCCATTGGAGGGCTTTAAGCAGGGGAGTGACGCACATTCTGGGTCCCCTGGTACTCGCCCTGCATTGCGAGTCGGAGGCATGAAGCACAGAGCCACCAAGGGAGACCCCTTTGGGGCCCAGAGCCCCACAGCCACTCAGATGCTGCCCCCACCTCCCCAACACTGGTGGTCTTCTCAGGGGCCCCAACGACGGGCTCCTTATAAGCCACCGTGACCAAGGGCATGCCCCCCCACACACACTTTAGGTTGCTGTTCGTGAGACTTGGTCACTGTGCTCCCACCCTTCCCGCTGGGTAACTGACTCTTGTGTTGACTTACAGATCATAAGGCAGCAGTTTCCTCAGTTAACCACCAGAAGACTCGGGACCCGAGGACAGTCCAAGTAAGCACCGAAGCCCTTCGTCCCGCGCAGGCCCCAGCCCCAGGCCTCGCTTCCTGAGCTCTGTCTGCAGGCCTGGACGGAAGCCCACGTCTGGCCAGAGCACAGAGGAGCTTCAGACAGCCCGGCCCTCTCTCCCAGGAACCCGGAGAGATGCTGCCCGGAGCCAGCTGGCCCGGCCGCTTTAAGAAACCTGACTTTTGGCCACCCTGCCTCTGGGCGTTTTTGTAAAATCGTCTTGAGCAGTATTTAAAGGAGCACCTTGTAGCTTCTTGGATTGTTTCCCTGAGTAAACTCTCCCTGCGCTCCCAGTACCCAGCCAGCCAGCGAGCAGCCTGTCCTAACAACCCCTGAGAGGGCGGTGGGGCGGGGAGGTCCAGAGCTCACCCACCGTTCACCGTTCCTCGGCTCTGCCAGCCAGCCGCCCACTGTTTTTGCCTCACCCTTCCCGCGTGTCAGATCCACGGTGCCAAGTGCTGGGAACACAGGAGCAAGCAAGCCACTGCCTTCATGGAGCGTACGTTCTGGTGGGGGAGGTAGGCAGAAACAAGGCAATCCGGTTGTGGCAGAGAGGGCTGGCGCGGAGAATAACAAAAGGGGAGTGGCCCGGACAGGCTTTTGGAGGAGCAAGGAGGGCGAGGGGACGCCTGCCTGCTAGGCGTGGGCCAGCGGGAAGGGAAACTGCCTCCACCGCTCAGACGTCACCCACGTCTGCGCTCACAAGCCATGCCCCAAAGGCTGTTCAGAAACTGCTGGGCTTCACTAGGTGGTCCACGAGGAAGGTCTGGTGGCCACGTGAGCGTGGTAAGCGCCGAGTTTCACATGGATTCCTCGAGGCAGGACCTCTCAGGACCTTTAGGGTGCCAAGGCACGAGGCGACTTCACCAGAGGGTGCCTTATTGCTCGAGCTTTCTGAACACAGTGCCCTGTGAAGTAGGAGAGCAGCACACACTCTCTCGAGGACTACCGGAACTTCAAAAGAACACCACCACAGAGAGTTGCCAGATTTGGGACCAAGGGTGATTCAAACGCTGCATGTCCAGTACTGTCCCCTCGCTGCCCCCACTCTTGCCAGTCCTGGGTCACCCCAATCCCACCTCCCACCCAGTGTGGCTTCACTTTGGAGCCAAGTTAAAGGAAGTAGGTGATCCAACTGGGAAAACCCCTCTTTGGTAAAGTTCTGAAAACACTGGGAATAATTTATTTGTGGGGCCCGAAGCTCTAGGGGGCAATTAAAGATGTGTGCAGAAAATTTTTTAGCCAGGGACATTTTTGGACTAACTTTCTCGTAAACTTCCAAGGCGACTACTCTGAAGAACAACCCTTTTTATGCAATGAGAAATTCCAGAATTATTTTAAAATGAGGTTTGAGTCTTGGTAAGAGCATCGAGTGCAAACCCCAGATTCTTCCTCCCTTGTTTGCACAGCGATTGGTACCCAAAGGGCAGTTGGCGGTGCAGGTTGAACAGATAGGTGAGCGCGCGGATGGATGGAAGAATGCTGAAGGCATGGAAGGGAATCGTTTTTCCCCTGCCCTCGGTCTATAGAGAGTCACGTTGGAGCCCGTTTTTGGAGTAGACATAGTAAAGAGGGAGTGGAAAGCGTTCCCGTCCTACGTAAGCTTGGAGAAAGCTGCTCCGTCCACACAGGAGAGCCTGGGGGGGTTTGTGTGTCTTTCACCTCAAGGTTGGCAAATTGGAAACTATTTCTTTAAAAATTCCACATAATCCATTTCATCGTTTCTTCTCCACGAGGATCCTCCAAGGTTGATCCCCTTCAGCCACTGGAAAGGTAATAAGGAGCTCTAGTCTCCAACCTGCCTCTCAGCCTTATAGTGAAAAAACAAAAAGCAAATGTACCTGGACAGGCTAAATGGGGGTGGGGGTGGGGGTGGCCAGTGTGCTGCCCCGCCCTCCAAAGCTGACACAGAGAAATTAAGAAGTGGTCAGAGCAATGGCTTCCTGCAGTGGTGGATTTTAGCAACATACACTCTGAAAAATCCAGAAATGGTCTGATCTGGGTTGTTATGGCTGTCTTAAGAAACCATGAAGGGGAACTTTGTCAAGTTAAGGAGGCTTGTCATAACTGTCTTCCCGCCTGAAGGGCCCTCGGAACCCGGCCCCTCCCCCCACCCCAGCCCTGGCTTTGAGTTGGAAAGGCAGTTATGACAGTTGGGAAGTAGAAGGCGCGGAGGACAGATCGTTCTCCACACGGAGAGAACTTTCTGAGAACCATACCGACCTAAAATGAACTGGGAAGCCTTGGGAGCGCCTGGGTACTGCATCCCGGGAGGTGTTCAGATAGAGGCGAGATGCCCCCTGAGCAGAAATATCTCAGAATGGTACCGGGGGAAGCGGGGGCGGGAAGAAGGGGAGGTTTTGTGTGCTTGTCTCTCCCCTCCCCGTGAAGCCTCCCTCGTAACTCGAAGTGCTTTCTCATTCGTACCGTGTCGTGGCCATCACCAGCCACACTTCTATGAGCAGAAAAGAACGGTTACTGTGCTGCCATTGTTTCTGGAAGCGAGGTCCAGAAACTATTGATTATAGTTTCTTAATGAATTGTGTAGGCATTGCTGTGTGACTGTAAAAATCGCTTCTAGACCTACGAAATCAGAATCCTTGGGGATGGGACCCAGGAGTCCGTGTTTTAATATGTTTTGTAGGTGATTCTTACTATGAAAAAAGTTTGAGAATCACCAGCTTAGTGGTTAAAAGCACTTTGGAGGTTCAAATCCTGCCTCTACCACTAACTCCCTGGGTGATCTTGGTTGGGTGTGTTATTTAAGTTCTCTGGGCCTTAGTTCCCTAGTCTGTAAAATGGGGATGATAATTAGTTACAGCCTCATGGGGGAAATAATGTGTGTAAAGCACTTAGGAGGGGCATCCTGTTGACAATAGCAGATAACAGACAGTCCCTCCAACAACTGGGGAGGGATCGTAGAGCTGGGAATGTAACACAGGTGCTTAACCCAGCAGGCCAGTCAGTCTCAAGCGGCAGAATTCCCTGGGATGCCTGTCTCCATACTGATTCTTGGGCCCCAGTCCCATGTTTTGAATCAGCCAGTCTGGGGAGGGGCCTAGGAATCTGTATTTCTTTGTGCTCCATGAATGGCTCTGATAAACATTGGAGTTTACGATGCTGCCCTGCAGGGATATTAACATAGCGGAGTGGCTTTGTAGCAGAACAGACCCGTGTGTTCAAGAGCCTGTTCTTCCCTGAAAGCGCCGTATGACCTTGAGCTAATTAAGCGCTCTTGCCTCCATTTTCCCATCTAAAAAAAGACTGTAATAATCCCCATTTCATAGTATTATTTTACAAATTAATGCATGTACAGCACTTTGCCAAGTGCCTAGCACAGAGCCAGCACCCAAAAGGTTGAAGCTGAAATCTAAAATCCAAGCAAAATGCTGCCTCCATCCACAAGTCTTCGTTGAAAACACTGCTATCAGTAAGGCCCCTCTGAGTCAGGAAAAAGTTCTGGTCTTTGCTTTACACTCAGTGTCAACAGAAACCAGTGCATTTGTCTTTTTAAAGACACAGTTCTTTAAGACCATCATTTGTTGCTTAAGAAAACCGTTCGTTGGTGGTTCGAGGTCATAGACAACACCCTTCTTCTTGGGTCCTCAGGGAGGGGAGACTCCAATGCGGTCTCCTAGGGGTCATACTTGGCTAGATACAAGAGACTAAGTACAAATGGAAAATTTTTCATCCCCTTTTCTGCTTTGCAAAGCATTTGACTTAACATTTTCTGTAGGAGGCAATTTTGGTTATTTTTACCCAAGTGACTGATGGCTGGCAACGTGGCACTTCGGTTCAGTTCCGGATTTCAGAGCTGTCAGGTCTCCCTGGAGAGTCAGCTCTTCCAGCTCCTGGAGGAAGGGCCCAGTCACCCTTGGGCGCGCCCTGCTCGGGAGACCCCTCCTGGTAACCGTGCGCTCGGCTTTCTCTCTGTGGCCCAGGTACCATTACTACGGCATTGCGGTGAAGGAAAGCTCCCAGTACTATGATGTGATGTATTCCAAGAAAGGAGCCGCCTGGGTGAGCGAGACGGGCAAGAAAGAAGTGAGCAAACAGACGGTGGCCTATTCCCCCCGGTCCAAGCTTGGAACGCTGCTGCCCGAGTTCCCCAATGTCAAAGATCTAAACCTGCCAGCCAGTCTGCCTGAGGAGAAGGTGACCACGTCTGAAGGGTTACCGGGAGGGGGGGTTTCTCTCTTTTTTACACAACACACACATACATACACACACATACACACGCTTTAATTGCAAAATGGTGAGTTAAAAAAATATAAAACTAGAAATCTGAATCAAGTGTGGACTTGAGTTAATAGTAATGCATCAGTCCATTAGATGTGGCAAATGCACCATATTAATATAAGATGTTAACAATAGAGGTAACCGGGCGTGGGGGTGTATGGGAAGTCCCTGCAGTATCTTCAACACTTGACTGCAAATCTAATATGATTCTAAAATAGGAAGTCTGTCTAACCTACCTATCCACCCACCTGCCCACCCACCAACCTTACCTGCCCGTCTATGACGCTGCGCTGTCTCAGTCCACAAAGCGGGGACCTCTCTCCTCTAGACTGCTTTTCTAAAGGGTAAAGTTTATTTTCCTGTGTGCTGCAGAGGATATGGTGAGTCGTCGTTTTGTAGACAAAAGAGATTTTATAGCTGCAGTGCCTTATACCATAACTTTAAAATTCTTGAGAAAAGTCTTTTGCCAGGCAGATTCCAGAGGATTTCCAACGTCCTCTTTGTGATTTTGGCAAAAGCACCTCTTCTTATAAATACACACTAGGTTTTTTAACTTTTCAATATCTTGGCTGATCAGGAGAGTTGAATTCAACAAGCCCTGCGAAACTGTGCTCTGTGCCAGGCACCGTGCTAAATGCTGGGTAAAAAGCCATTTTATTTTCCCAGAGCCCGCAGTGCCAGCGGGTGGAGAATGGGGACTGAGAGAGAAACCCGTGTTTTCCATAGCAAGGGTGAATGTGCGGATAGAGAAACCCTCTCAGGTGCTGTGCGAGCCCGGAGGAGGGAGCTGAGGGTCAGCGAGCATCCCTGAAGGGAATGAGTCTCACCGGCCTCCGGGGGATGAGCAGGGGCCAGGCGGACTCCGGCCCCTCATCAGGGAACAGATGACTTGAAAATGGAAATTCCAAGGGCAGCAGTAATAGGTGTTAATGTATGCCTTTCTTGTTGGCCTCCCCCCCGACAGGTTTCTACCTTTATTATGATGTACCGAACACACTGTCAGAGAATACTGGACACTGTAATAAGAGCCAACTTTGACGAGGTAGGTCAACAAGCGTTGAGCTGTGAACACTCTATTAAAATATTGTAATAAAACTAGCTCCTATTTCAGGAGCTGCCGCTAGGTGCCAGGCCTTCTGGAAGCCCCTGGTGCACGTCATTAGCTCACTTAACCCTCACAACGATCCTAGGACCAGGCGCCGTTTTATCCCCGCTTCAGAGACCTTCCGGGGGAATCGCAGTTGGCATGGCCTTTTCCCCGATCTAACCAGCAAGCTGCATCCTGCCTGATGGGCCTGCTGGGGAGACAGTTTTGTCAGAGTATCGTTACAGCCGGGGTTACAGATTCGGGAAAACTAAAGGAAAGCCTTCCTGTGGGTTGGGTTTGCTGTTTCCTGAGGCTCATCTGCCACGGTGCCTTTGGAGCTGCCCACCCTCCAGGCTCAAGGTCTCGCCCGCAGGTCCGTCAGATCCTGCCAGTAGGGGACTGAAATGGGTAATCCAGGAAACTTGCTTTAAATAATCACTTTCAATCATTTGCCTCTGATTATTTCACCACGTCTGCTTGCAAAGGGTCAGGACTCCTTCCTTATGCCCAGTAAGAAGTTTCCACTAGTCCGAGGCCTACACGATGCCAGGCATTTTATGCGAGTTATCCGACTTCACTCTAGTAATAAGGGGACGTGTCGTCTCCATTGTACAAAGCTGATAACTCTCCCGTGTTTCGTCCTGACCTGCAGATTCAGTCGGCACGTTAGTTAACATGGGCAAACCGGAGCACTGACTTTCTGCCTCAAATCTGTTTTCCAAGTCTTAGTTCACCCCCGCAGCCCACCCCACCGCTCAGGCCCTAAGCCGCGGTCCTTCTCTCCCCGTCCCCTGCGTGTCCAGTCTGTCAGGAGGTCCTGTCGGGTCCGCCTCCAGATAGAAACCTGTCCGTTTCACAGCTAACTTCCAAGTGTCAGCTCTTAAGCTTTGCGCTGTTCTCCCTCTTTTCTCTTTCTTCTCACTCCGAGGAACCGGTTCCTTTGGACATTGAGGGGCCCCAAACGCAGAGTAGGAAGGCGGTCAGCAATGGATGGAACACCGCCCCCCACCCCCCAACAGGCGGCCCCAGAGCTGAGCCCTGCTGATCGCGCTCCCTGTGCCTCGTGAGCAGATGATGCCTGTGAGAGACGGAGTTCCCACAGATTTGTTTTACCACACACAGCCACGGATCTTTTCCAGAATTTCTGCTAGGAATTGACTGCTCATATTAAAAAGGAGCAGAGCTGTGTGCAAGGAGAGCTTAGAAAGGCAAACGAATTCAGACTCCACCAGATCTCAGCAATCTACTGGGCAGAGCTCCCTCCTTGGAGTTGGAAGGACAGGCAGGGGGGCCCAGGACCCAGCCGGAGGCCAGCACTCAGGGACAGGCTGGGGTGAGGGGACAGCAGAGGGCTCTCTGGAGGGCAAGCGCCTTGTCCAGGAGATGTGGCCGTATCCAGGCCCAGCCAGACCAACCCTCAGCCACCAGGCGTCCCAATGATGGGTGAGCAGAGCCACAGTGGGGATTCTGGCTGGGGGACGTTCAGAACTTAGGCGAGGGTGTGTCACATGCTTGGACAGTCCACTGATTTCTTGGGCCTAGCAGTGGTAGTGCCTCCATGATGTAATAATAATAATAATAATAGCAGCTAACCTTCATTAAGCATCTACTATGTACCAAGCACTATAACAAGTACTTTTAAAGAGTCTTTACCAAAGCCTATGCAGTAAGTACAACTTTTATTCCCATGTTACATGTGAGGAACCCTGGAAGGCCATCTTCATCCATCTGGACCGTCTTTGTCTTCGTTTTCAGTTTGGATGGAAAGTTTGCAGGGTTTCCACCGTCATGGAACTAGTAGAACTGTGACTGGAGTTTCACAGTTGACAAACCTGACTTCACTCACCACTCTGATCATGTTTTCGGCAATTACCGTTTTCCCTCTAGGAAGTCAGGGGACACGCTTCTCTTCCCATCCCTCGCCCCCATCCCGTGTCGACACTGGGAAGTCCAGGCAGGCCACGGAAGTCAGAGAGGTCTGTCCCCTGAGGCTGAGGTCAGGTTGCCAGCCTGGTGAGGGGAAAGCAAGACCCTGCTCCTCAGAGGGGCCTGAAGGTCACAGCAGGCCACCAGGGCAGGGGCCGAAAGCTGGAAAGCGGGCAGCAGTTCAAGGAGAGACACGGGTCTCGGGAGCGGGGTGGAAGCCCAGGTACCACGTGAAGAACAAACGAGCCCCGGTGGCGAGACAGGCAGACGTGAGCTCTCTCCCATCCATTCCCTGACTTGCTATCTGGCTTTGGACAAATAGGTTTATGCCCCTGCAAAATGGGAGTAACGATTCTCAGCTGCAGTCGTGCTGTGAGTATGAAACGAGGGAACCTGTGCGCGGTACCTGGCATGCAGTAGGCGCTCCATAAGTAAAAGCACGATGCCAATAAGAGTACCACCTCCAGGGTACTGGGCCGGGTACTAAATTATCTCCTGCCCGCACGGGGTCAGGATTGCTGCCGGGGACCAGGTGTGGGGATACTGCAGTAGGTGGGGGGGAGTGCCCCCCTGTGGAGGAGGGGAGGCTGCACAGCCCAGGAACCAAGTCGAGCCCATGAGATCACAAAACCTCAGCTGTCCCCTAACTTCAAGACGAGCCGCTCCCCAGTGTTGGCTGAAGTCTAGATACTTTAAAATGTTAGGATAGATACAAGTTAATGATCTTCTACCATTTCCCTTCGCTTCACTTTTCTTGTCCCACCCCGTACCCCCTCCTCTGCCCTTTCCCTGACCTCCAGCTCACACACTGAAAGACACAGGTGTTGGGGGGCCATCAGGGGGTTCCCTGCTCTGGACATCCGCGCTGCCATCTGTTCATCAACAGTTCAGCTTGGGTCCCTGCTGTCATCGTATTCATAACACCGCCACGTCCGAGCGCCTGCTGCATTCCTGTTCTCCGCCAGGGGTTGGGTTGGGGTGGCCCGCAGCTTACTGCCCAGATATCGCCGTCCAGCATCCCAGAATGGCACCAGCGGGCCAGGGCTCTCCGGGAAAATGGAGGAGTTTGGATAGAAAGAGGCCCTTGCACTTTGTCCAGTGTGTGGCACACAGGTTTGAGTCAGGATGTTTTTGTCTGTGGTACCTGCTCGCTTCCCTTGCAGATGCGTTCCCCTTGGCGGCAGCTCTCACACCGTTCCCCTCCTTTCCAGAACTCCCAGGGGCCCCAGGGCACCAATGGGCCCAGAGAATAGTAAATTCTAGCAATCTGAGCTTTTAAAAAACAATATCCCACCTTCCCTGCCTTAAACTCTCCCCGGAGCACAGTAAGCATGCAGGTGCTGGTGGGTTAACATGCTAACCCTCTCCCGGGGCGGACTTGACCTCGGGCTGCCAGGCCACACACGTGGTCAGGGGCAAGACTTGGGACAGGAGGACCCTCCCCGGCCTCCTGAGCCCCACCAGGCGGGGGGCGGGCGGGGGGGGGGGGCGGTGGCCTCTGCCCCTAGTGGGGAAGCAGATAATAACAGCGTGGCAGGCTGGGGTGGCCTTGGACGAGTCCCCGGGCGGGCTCGGTCGGGAGGGCGCCGTGTGACCTCACGGCTCTTCTCTCTGCGGCTCTGTGCAGGTTCAGAGTTTCCTTCTGCACTTTTGGCAAGGCATGCCGCCCCACATGCTGCCCGTGCTGGGCTCCTCCACGGTGGTGAACATCGTCGGCGTGTGCGACTCCATCCTCTACAAGGCTATCTCGGGAGTGCTGATGCCCACCGTGCTGCAGGCGTTACCTGACAGGTGGGCGCGTCCTTCTCGTCTCCCCGCGTGAGTCTGGTCGTGCGCTGTCGGATGGTCTCCCTTACACGCACCATCACCGTTAAACTTTTAAGACTTAAATGTTTGAAAAAATGGTTCAAGGTTCAAAAGGTACAATATGGCACCCAGTGAACATTTCCCCTCGCCGTTTTTCTTCAGCCCCTCAGGTACCCTCCCCAGGGTATCACATGCAGCCGTTTTCCTGCCGGTCCGTCCCTGCCTGCTGTGCACTGTGCGTGTGTAGCCGGTGCATACGCGGAACACACTGTTTTCTCACTGAAATGGTGAGACGCCAAATGTACTTTTCTGTGCCTCGCTTAAAAAACAAAATCTTGGAGACGAAGTGGGACATGCGCATTCAGAGCTCTCTCCACTGTGCTCCATGCTGCCCTGTGCCCTGGGGGGCGGGCCACATGGAGCCCCTCCCAGGACTCCCTTTCCCCAGGCTTCCATCTGGGATCAGCCCATGGGGGCGTCGGGGAGCGTGGGTGGTCAGGAGGGAGGTCAGAGAGAGGGAAGAGAGGGAAGTCAGGAGATGGACTCCCTGCCTCTCTGTATGGGAGGCCGCCTCGGGCTGGCCGTGACCCTCCCCAGGGCTCTGCTGCCTTCCAGGTCATCCTTTGGCCATGGAGGTGGGCCAGAGTCCGCTAACCCCAGGTGGAAGCAATCTCCCTTATGGGGTCCTTTTCGCCTGTCTTCTCCCTTGTGGATAAACTCTCCTACTTCGAGTGACATTTGTTTACTCTTGGAACTCTTGCAGA
This sequence comes from Glossophaga mutica, assembly GCA_039655065.1. Lineage (NCBI taxonomy): Eukaryota > Metazoa > Chordata > Mammalia > Chiroptera > Phyllostomidae > Glossophaga > Glossophaga mutica. The sequence continues at coordinate 12,203,452 of CM077304.1, read as the reverse complement.
CAGCATTGCATGTCAGTCTGTAAGGACCTTTGCTTTCTTTTTTATGCCTGCATACTGTGCCACTGTGTTGGATATATTGGTTGGTTGATGTTTCCGGTCTTGTCCTACCACACACAGTGCTGCGCTGAGTGGTGCTCCGAGTCCGTTCTTCCACACGGCAGAGCGCATCGTTTCCCGGGACCGCAGTGGCAAAGCGCCACAACTGGGTGGCTTAAAATAACAGAAAGTTATTCCCTCACAGTTCTGCAGGCCAGGAGCCGGAAAGCCGGGTGTGGGCAGGGGTGGCCCCTTCTCGAGACTCTGAGGGAGGGCTCGTTCCATGCCTCTCCCCTTTTCGGGTGGTGGCTGCCCGTCCTGGGTGTGCCAGGGCTTGCGGACGCCTCCCTCTGGTGTCTGCCTCCCCGCCTTTAGGTTGACTGCCACCCTGTGTGGCCCTTGGTTTCGTACAAAGGACCGTTATCATCGGAGTTAAGGCCCACCCAGCTCAATGAGATCCTCAATTGAATTACTTCTACAAAGGCCCTTTTTCCAAAAAGTCACCTTCACGGGTCTGGGTAGACATACGAGTGTATTTGCAGGACATGGAGTGTACGTGCAGGGTATATTCCTATAGGGCTCGATTCCTGGTTCAAAGGGCGCGTGACTTCAACTTATCTCAGTGAACTTTAATTTGCATTTGTCTTCTGACGAGTGGAGTTGAATATAGCTTCATATCTAAGAGTGATTTTTATTTCTTACCCATGAATTCTCTGTTCTTATCCTGTGTCTATTTTTCCATTCGATAGTTGATGTTTTTCTCATTGACTTTGAGGAGCTCTTTTATTTATTAGGGATATTAACCATTTATCTCTAGTAGGAGTTGCAGATATTTTTTTTGTTTTGTTTCTGCAGTACAGAAAGTATATTTAAGTAGTTGAATTTGTCAGTCCTTGTTTTTATGGCTTCTGACTGTGTATCGTAGTTGTCAAGGGTTCCCCTCTCTGGTTAGAAAGTAACTTTTCTGAGGTTCATCATCCCATTTAACTTCATGGTTTAATTTTGTACTTTTGTATTTTTGGTCAATTTGGAATTCAACTTGGTGTAAGATATAAAGTGTGGCTTCGTTCCCCCCTCCCCCCCAGGAGCTGTCCTGTTGTCCTAATTCCAGATGCTAATTAGCCCATTTTTTTTCACACATCTGGGGCGGCTTCTTTTTGTATAGTACATTTTATAGGTGTTTGGTTATTTCTAGACTTCCTATACTATACCAATATCAATATATTCCTATATATTTATGTTCCAGGGTCACTGTCTTTTAAGTTTTGTACTTTTAAACATATTTTAATATTTGGTAGAGCAAGCTTGTAGAATTTTCCTTAAAAATATTCCTGTTATTGGCAGTTGTTTTTCCATATGAAATATTTTGGCATCAGTTTGTCTATTTAAATACATACATGACATACATACACATATGTGTAGCTTTATTGGGGTTATGTTACACTGCTAGAACAATTGGAAGAATTATATCTTTATTACAATATATATATTTTTTAAATATATTTTATTATGCTATTATAGTTGTCCCATTTTCCCCCCTTCATTCCCCTCTACCCTGCACACCCTCTCCCACCCACATTCCCCCGCTTTAGTTCATGTCCATGTGTCATAAGTTCTTTAGCTTCTACATTTCCCACACTATTCTTGCCCTCCCCCTGTCTATTTTCTACCCACCATCTATGCTACTTATTCTCTGTACCTTTTCCTCCTCTCTCCCCCTCCCACTTCCCTGTTGCTAACCCTCCATATGATCTCCATTTCCGTGGTTCTATTCCTATTCTGCTTGTTTGCTTAGTTTGCTTTTGCTTTTGTTTTAGGTGTGGTTGTTAATAACTGTGAGTTTGCTGTCATTTTACTGTTCATATTTTTTATCTTCTTTTTCTTAGATAAGTCCCTTTAATATTTTATAGAATAAGGGCTTGGTGATGATGAACTCCTTGAACTTGACCTTATCTGAGAAGCACTTTATCTGCCCTTCCATTCTAAATGAAAGCTTTGCTGGGTAGAGCAATCTTGGATGTAGGTCCTTGCCTTTCATGACTTGGAATACTTCTTTCCAGCCCCTTCTTGCCTGTAAGGTCTCTTTTGAGAAATCAGCTGACAGTCTGATGGGAACTCCTTTGTAGGTGACTGTCCCCTTATCCCTTGTGGCTTCTAGAATTCTCTCCATCATTTTCATCTTGACTAATGTAATTATGATGTGCCTTGGTGAGTTCCTCCTTGGGTCCAACTTCTTTGGGACTCTCTGAGCTTCCTGGACTTCCTGGTAGTCTATTTCCTTTGCCAGATTGGGGGAAGTTCTCCTTTATTATTTGTTCAAATAAGTTTTCCACTTGTTGCTCTTCCTCTTCGCCTTCTGGTACCCCTATAATTTGGATGTTGGGATGTTTAAAGATGTCTTGGAGGTTTCTATGCCTCTTCTCATTTTTTTGAATTTTTGTTTCTTCATTTTTTTCTGTTTGGTTGTTTCTTTCTTCCTTCTGGTCCACTCCATTGATTTGAGTCCCAGTTTTCTTCCCATAACTATTGGTTCCCTGTACATTTTCCTTTATTTCACTTAGCATAGCCTTCATTTTTTCATCTAATTTGCAACCAAATTCAACCAGTTCTGTGAGCATCCTGATCACCAGTGCTTTGAACTGTGCGTCTGATAGGTTGGCTATCTCTTGGTCACTTAGTTGTATCCGTTCTGAAGCTTTGATCTGTTCTGCTTGGGCCTTTTTTTTTTTTTTTTTTTTTTTGGTCTTGTTGAGCCTGTTACATATAGGGGCGGAGCCTTAGGTGTTCACCAGGGCAGGGCAACTATGGGAGGGGTCAGAGAGGGAACGAGGGTGCTTGCTCTGCTCTCTCTCGGATTTCAGTCCCTTCTGCTGCTTCTCCCAAGCAAACTGGGTCCTTCTGGTTTTGATTCCCAGGTGGGTGGGCTTGTGTACATTCTAGGACCCTGTGGGACTCTTCAACAAACTCTCCTGTGAGGCTGGGAGTCTTTTCAGACACCTCAACTCCCACAGGCATTTTCAATCAGTGTTTTGAGACTTCATTTCCCCACACTGGGGCCCTGGGTTGTGGGGTCTGTCTCACTTCCCAGTTTCTCCTGGTTTATCTGCACGCGAATGTGTGACTGCCTGGTCAGCCAGCCACGTGTGTGCCTCGCTGTGTCTGCCCGCTTGCCACCTGTGCCTGGGGTCCGGAAGCCACTGCTGTTTTTTTTTTTTTTTTTTCCTGCGTCCCCTCTCCGCTGGCCACTGACTCTGCCCCTCCTACCGGTCTGGATGAAGGTGTCTATTTTAACTCCTTGGTTATCGGACTTCCGTACAGTTCAATTTTCTGTAAGTTCTTGTTGTTTTTTTGTTTGTTTGTTTCTAAATTTTTGTTGTCCTTATTTTGATTGTGCGAGGAGGCACAGTGTGTCTACCTACGCCTCCACCTTGGCCGGAAGTCTTTATTACAATATATTAAGAATTCCCAACAAAGAACACAGTTTGCCTTGCTGTTTATTCTGAGCTTCAATTTTGTGGCCTTCAGGAGTGCTGTAAATTTTTAAAATAGAAATGTTAGACATTTTTAAAGTTAAATGTACTTTTAGATATTTATTTATTGTTGTTATTATAAATGCAGTCTTTTCCTTTATATCTCTTGGCTGATGGTTGTTTATATATGAAAGTTTTTGAAACCTGTATATTATATTTTGACCTGATGATGTTAAAATTAATTCTTATTGTTGTATTCCTTTCTTGAGGTTCTCTTAAATTTTTGTGGTTTATAACTATATATTATCCAAACTATAGATAATGCTACCTTTGTCTTTCTATTTTTATACCTCCTGTTTATTTCGCTTGTTTAATTACGTTAGCGTGTACCTCAAGAACATGGTAAAGCTCTTGACTTTAATGAGAATATATCTAGTGTTTTTTCTGCATTAAACATGAGGCTGGCTTTGGGTTAAGATTGATATATTTTATCATGGTAAGGAATGTCTACCTTTTCTTAATTCACGAAACATTTTATGAAGAATGGTTGTTGAATATTATCCAGTGCTTTTCACCATTTGTGGAAATGGTCAGATTGCCCATCTCCTGATACGAATCATTCTTGCGTGCCTGCAGTGCAGTCCACTTACTCGCGGTTATTATTTTCTTTAATGTGTTGCAGGGCTTTATTTGCTGATGCTTTACTGAGCTTTTTGGAATTAAAAGTCATAAATGAGATTGATCTGCAATATTCTTTTTGTGTTTAATTTTTGTTAATTGTTAGTATCATTGTTTTTTGGATTTTTGTTTTGCTTGGTTGGGTTTTGGTTTGGTTTGGGTTTTCTTGCTTCATAAAAGGAACATGAAAGCTTCCTGCCTTTTCCCCCCACAGTCTGAAGCAGTTTAAATAGCACTGAAATATTTGCTCTTGCAGATTCCTTAGAATTAATTCCCCTTTGAAGGCATCTGGACCTTGTGTTTTGTGGGGATAAATCTTCAAGAATGTTCTCCTTGTTTTCCTGTAGTAATTGGTCAGTTTAGATTTTCTATCTTCTCCGAGGTTAAGTTTTGGTAAAGTATATTTGCCTAGAAAATGACCCATTTCTTCCAGATCTTCACATTTATTCACTTAGTGTTGAGCAAAGTGGGTTTGTATACTCACTGAATTTCTTCTGTGTCCGTGATTACTTCTGCTTTACTACGTTTTAGTCTGTGTATCTGTGCTTTCTGCCATTTCTTTGTAGTTAGGTTACCTAATTATTCTTTCAAGGAAAAACCACTGGGATATACTTATTGATGCTATTATTTTTCCTAATATATTAATAACTGATTTTATTTTACTAATTAATTTCTTTTCCTTTCCGAAGTTTACTCTAATTCATTTACTCAGCAAATATTTATTGAGCGCTTCCTCTCAGCCTGTCCCAGTTCTAGGAGTTTGAATTATATCAGTTGCATACTCCCCCCAAATTAACCAACAAATAGATGCCTGGTTTATTTACATGGTGTACCCTTGTGTAATAGCATCAGTATTTCCCAGATTTTTCTTTGAGCACTATTTTAGCTGTATCCCACAGATTTTGATGTGTAATATTTTAATAATCGCTATGTTCTAGATATTTTGCAACTTTGGTTTGGAGTTCCTCTGTGTCCTAAGATTTGAAAAAACAAAACAATACCACTTTAAAATCTTCAATCGTTAGAAGCTAGTATTTTCTGGTTATGTTATTTTATCTTTTATTGCTTTGTGATTAGAGACTGTTTCTGAACTATTCTTTTGAGACTTAACTTGGGTTTTCTTTGTTGTCTGACACATGGTCATTTTTCTTACACTTGAAAAGAAGCAGCGCTCTTGGTCTTCCAGGCACCGACTCTGACATATGCTGTATGTATTCGGACCGACTCTGTGGTTGGTTAGTTCTGAGACATCTTCTCACTTAGAAGTCTAATGAAAGTGGTGAGAGTGGGCACACTTGTCTTCTTTCTGATCTTAGAGGAAACGCTTTCAGCTTCTCCCCATGGAGCCTGATGTTAAAGCTGTGGGTTTGTCGTAAATGGCCTTTGTTAGTTGTGGTACGTTCCCTCTCTACCCACTTTGCTGAGAGGTTTTTTTTTTTTTTAATCATAAATGGATATTGAATTTTGTCAAGTGTTTCTTCTCCATCTATTGAAATGACCGTGGGATTTTTATCCTGTGTTTTGTTGATGTGGTGAATCTCACTGATTGAGTTACGGGCACCAAACCCCGTCCTTGCATCCCTGGAGTGAATCTCGCGTGATCGTGGTCGATGATTCTCTAATGTGCTGTTGAACTTGGTGGGCTCATGTTTTGTTGAGAATATTTGCATCGTGTTCATCAGGAACATTGGCCCCTAGTTTTCCTTGTTGGTAGTATCTTCATCCAGTTTACGTATCAGACTAATGTTGGGCTTGTAGAATGAGTTTGGAAACATTCCTTCATTTTTAATTTTTTGGAATGACTGGAGAATAGTTATTAATTCTTCTTTAAATGTTTCCTGTGAAGCTCTCTGTTCCTGGGCTTTTGTTTGTTGGGAGTTTTTGTGATTGCCGATTCAATTTTGTTACTAGCTCTATTAAAGTTTTCTGTTTCTTCTTGATTCAGTCTTAGAAGATTGTACGTTTCTAGGAATTTGTCCATTTCTACTTGGTTGTGCAAATGTTGGCGTATATAATTGTTTGTAATATTCTGTAACACATCCTTGTATTTCCATGGTGTCAGTTATAACTTCTTTTTCATTTTTGATTTCATTTATTTGAGCCCTCTCTTCTTTTTTTCTTGTTGAATCTAGCTAAAGGTTTATAAATTTTATCTTTTCAAAGAGCCAACTCTTAGTTTCCTTGTATTTTTAGTCTTCGTTTATTTCTACTCTGATCTTTATTATTTCCTTCTACTAACTGTGGGCTTTGTTTGTTCTCCTTTTTTTAGTTCCTTTAGTCATAATCATAGTTATTTTAAATTCCTTGTTTGATAGTCTGGTTCAGTTGATTGCTTTATCTCTTGAGAGTCGGTTCTTTTTCTTAATTTTTTGTGTGTCTTACAATTTTATATTGACAGCCAAACAGTGTGCAGAACAGTGCAAACTGAGGTAAACATTGTAGTGTTTATGCCTGGAAATGAGCATACCTTTTCTTCTCCTAGGCTCTCAATGGCAGGAATTGAGTCAGGTTATTTAAGAGTTCATTGGGTTTGGGTCTTGCTGTTGCTATGGTTACCTTCAGTGTCCCAGCAGATTCAAATTCTTTGGGGGTACCTTGAGTTTAGGTTGGAAAGTTGTTTATTGAGGGGTTTTCTCAATGGTACAGCCACATCCTCAGCATTGGGTCTTCCCTGTGAACCTCTGCTGCACTGGTCAGCCTGTTTGGGGGTGGGGTGGGGGCGGACGGGTTTTCTGTTATCCTGACTCAGCCTTAGGTAAGCCCCGTGGGTTTTGGCAATCAGAGCTGGGCATTTTTAGTGGTCATGCCCCACCCCAGAGATAAATCTCTAACAGTCTGAGCCCAGGATGGTGTCTACCAAGGTCAGAAAGCTTTTCTGTTTTACCCTCCCCCACCTGCAGTGAGTCTCTCCCTGTGCCCAGGGCAACAGCATTTTCTGCCCTTCCCCCAGCCCCCTGAGGCCTCCGTTCCTTAAGGGAGAGATATCCTGGGCGGGCCTCACGCTTTTTCCCTTTTTCCACAGCAGCGGCTGCGCCCCTCCTCTAGGCGTACACCTCAGAGACGGGCTTTCTCCCTCTCCCGTCCTTCCCCCAGTCTTTCTCGGGGGCGTCTGGCCAGGCCCATGGAGGTCTGGTGAACAGGCGTAAACTTCCTCTGCATCTGCGGCTCCCACAGTTCCATACACACTCACGCTATCTCACACTTGGCCTTTAGCAGTTGAAGGCAGATTCTTTTCTCTGGGTGCGGAGTGTTCTGTTTCCTCCCTCTGGCACAGCCGAGCCAGTTCCTGAGTCCCCTCTTTGTGAAGGTGCCTGTCTTTCCATAGACTCCAGGCAGATGGTGTGACCTCAGCTCTCTGATGGGTGAACAGAAAGTCATAACTTGGAAGGTTATCTAGCTTTTTGTTTTTATGGTGGGAGTGATGCTCTTTCCCATTTTCCGCATTCTTGGTGGAGCAGAAGTGTACCAAAATAGGCCAACGAAGGTCCAATTTTAGGGTTATGCTTCTCTGCATTTTCCAGGTGTTCTACACCAACACTGAATTCTTTTTATACTTATATGTATAAGCACATACTTATGCAAAATTACATATGTGTGTTTAATGAGTGAATGCATATTTGAGTCCTCTACATATGCACACATATATAACATATATGGACCCTTTTAGATTTGGAGTTATTAAATGCTTTTCTCCACACTGATCAAGTGAACTAGATAATGGCTAAATCTATACCTCCATTTTACTAAGAAGGCACCTCCTGAGGGATCAGTAAATGTATACACAGCTTTAAAGAGAGCTTCAATACTGCTAATACTGCTTAATAGGTGTTACATACACAAGGCATTTATAGTTTATTACGAAGCAGTCTGTGGGGCACAAATGAAATACTACCCCCCGCCTTCTTCTCTGTAATTGCCTTGTTCTCACAGATGTGAAAGTTGAGCTGAAGAGTTGAAATAACTTCTCCATCCTCATCTGCCAATAAATGAAACAGCTAGGACTCAAATATTCATCCGTTCATTAAACAGATGTTTGTTGGCTACTGCCCTGTGCGAGGTCCTGGAACATGACACTGATGAGGACGAACACCCACCCTGCCCTCACTGAGCTTGCAGTCTGCCAGAGGAGACAGCTCTGCAACATTACATAACTAACAGTTAGCTAATTACCAAAATGATCTTTGCTTTACAAATCCGGTGCCTGTTCCTCTGAATCAGGGGGCCAAAGTTATTCCGCAGACCAGGCTTCCTCTCACAGCTCAGCGGCTTATAGTCGTTCCCCCCTTGCACTTGCTCGCGCGCCTTCCGTGTGCCAGGCCCTGTGCTTGGCCAGAGGTGGAACCGGGAATCAGCTATAGAGCTCCCCGGCGCTGCAGGCCCAGGCCGGGGCGCAGCTCCCAGCTCAGCAGCGCAGACCCGCCCGCCCCTTCCTTTCCAGCTCTGTAAAGCATGTTGAAATAGGCTTTCTGGTGAATACGTGACGATATAATAGAGATAACCCGGAATCATGCACTTTTATTTGTAAGAAAGGTAGGTCTTTCTAAAACTTGGGCTTTTCACCTCTTGTGACCTCCCAAGGGATGCTGGCACAGTGGTGGGTGGTTTATAACAGCTGGTTTAGCCGAAGTAAGAAAGCATGTTTGTGTGGGGTGGGGGGCAGCTGGAGGGTGGATGGACAGGCAGGGTAAGATATCAGTGAAACAAAGAGAAGGCTGAGATACTAAAGCAAAAGCCCACTGGGACCGAAAGCAGCAGGAGGCCCTGGTCGGACTCGTGGAGTCACTGGCGTCACACGGTGCATGCGCAGTGGGGGCATTTCCATCTCCGTGCGGTGAAATAACGGTGATTAGCCCAGGTTCTGGAGCCAGGCAGATCTGGGCTTCAATCTTGGCTCTTGCACTTACTTGCTGCCTCTCGATGGACAAATAAAAGGACTTCTCTGAGCCTCAGTTTCTCACCTCTTCTGGGACTAACAAAAATACCTACCCGTTAGTGAGGATTGCATGAGAAAATGTGTGTGAAGTGTTTAGTGCTTGTCATGTGGCATTTGTTAAAAGGTGGCTACTATTATCACCACTTTGCTGTTGTACCAGCCTCACTGCTGGAGGCCATTCAGGGAGTTTCAAGTGTGAACTTAAGATGCAGGAGAAGGGCAGAAGCTGCAGCTGCAAAAGGGAGGAGAAGGTGTTTCGGCAGGAGTGCAGGGCAGCCTGGGGAGTGCAGGGCAGCCTGGAGAAGGAGGCGGAGCAGGGAGACAAGGATAAGTCAGCAAGAAGAGCCAGGCTGCAGGGTGTACGCTGTGGGAGGAGAGCATGTCGGGAAGCCGGGTGGGGTCAGCATCACCTGGTGCTGCAGGAAGGTGGAGTGAGCTAGGCAGCACCTCAGACCAGGTGATCAGGGAGGCCAGCTCCCTCCGCACCCGAGCAGAGCAGCCCGAATATTTAGCTTTCTCCTAAAAGTCTGGCAGTCCCATGCAGTCTGAGTCCTAAAGTAGAATCCTTTCCAGGCCGAGTCCCTCCTTCCTTTTCTTCAGCTTAATAAAGTCAAACAGTTGCACCGAGCAAAAGGCCCCATCAACAATCCTGCTGCTTGCTTCCTGCTCCCAGACAAAGCCGGCTCCCCCGTTCCAGCCATGAGTGATCCTCCTGAATACGTGTCAGGGACGGAGAATGGCAAACCCACCATCCCGGCCCGTCCAGCAGCCATAGGAGGGGCACTCTGGACTCGCCTCTAAATTCTGACCTCTGTTGAGAGCAGCTAAATGTTCTGACATGTTGTCTCAGAAGTTGGATCCAACGTGCTGCTGTTACCTCTTTTGCTTCATGAGACGTGCAGTACTTTGGGTTCCCTCGGTACTCAGCATTCATGAAACACCTGTGCATCAGGCACTCTGCCAGGCATGGGGGCCGCCAATTCCCTTTTCTTTCAGGAAGGCATACTCGCCGTCATTCTTTCCTCATACACCCACGTCCGTCACCAGGGCCGAAGGAGATCCTGTCGGCCCTGCCTTCAGAATACTTTAATCTGACCATGTCGCATTCTTTCCACTATGGGCTCCCTTGTCTGGGCCGCTCTCTTGCCTGGACTATTGCGGTGACCTCTGTGTAGAGCTCCCTGTTCTGTGCTCGCCCTCTTGCAGCTGATTTTCATCACAGACGCCAGCGTCATCTTTTCAAACCACACGGCAGGATCGACTGTGTTGAGATAGTCGGGGGAGCTGAGAGAGTGGGAGATGGGCAATTTCCAATACTGCGGTCAGCACTGCCCTGGCCCGTGGGTTGGGTATCATCCCACAGAGCGAAAGGTCGCCAGTTCGATTTTGGGTCAGGCACACGCCTGGGCTGCAGGTTCGGTCCTCGGTCTGGGTGCGTACGAGAGGCAACCGATGGATGTTTCTCTCTCACATCAGTGTTTCTCTCCCTCTCTTTTTCCCTCTGTTACCCTCTCTCTAAAAATAAGTCAAATCTTTAAAAGAAAAAATGCTGCAGTTGGCACTAGGGTGGCCCTGTGAAGGTGGGAAGGAAGGCAGCCAGGTGCTCTCTGGGCCGGCAGCTTTCCCGGCAGGGGCAACTGCAAGTGCAAAGAGCCTGGGAAAACGGACAGGGGTCGGTGTCTGCGGGAATGGAGTGAGCCAGTGGGGGTGGGGGGGTGGGGAGGCGCTGGAATCAGAGATAACGGGGGACATTTGGGAAGGGCCTTGTGGGGGACATATCTGAGCTCTGTCCATCTTGGGAGCCATTCATTCATTTGTTTGACTTAACATTTTTCACATGCCTACTAGGTGTCTGGCCCTATGCGAGGTGCTGAGGATACAGTGGTGCATACAGTCTGGTGGGAAAGATGGACATGGACCGGATAATCACACCAGTTGGTGTAGAATTACCAACTGTCACAACCACAGGGCCCTTCCAGAGGAATCTCTAGGGGCTCTGACCTCGTGCCGGGGGCTTCAGAGAAGGTTTTCCCGTGGAAATAACATCTGGTCTGAGATCAGAGGGGTGAGGAGGGGCTGAGAGCTAAAAAGGGCTGGGATGCTCTTGGATGAAAGGTTGCCAGGGGCACAGGCCTGGAGATGGCACAGACCTGGGCGGAGGCCAGTGGGGCGGAAATGTGGGTGACAGGTGGAAACGCACAGTGGGGCTGCAGTGTGAGCTCTGGGGGTCATGGTGAGGATGTTGGTTTTTATGGGTCAAAATAATGAGAAAACGCTGAGGAGTTTTAGCCAGAAGTGAAATGGATCAGAATTGCAAGTTCTTTGGAAAAATCCATCAGGGACGATGTGGAAGATGGGGCGGAGGTGAGGGGGGGAGCTGGGCAGGGGGGACCCCACGGAAGCTGTGGTGGTGGCCCAGGTGAAGGACGGAGACAGCTTGAAGTGGGGGGAAAGAGAGATGCGGATGCGAAGGCTGAGCGGGAACTGAAGACTGAGTCTGTAACACCCAGGATATCAGGCAGGCCGACTGTTTGCGTCTCCAACTTGTTGCGCTGGAGAGCGCAACCAGAAGAGACAACCAGATATTATAAGCTTCGTAATGGGATGAGACGGGCAGCCACCTAAGGAGTTTTCTTGCCTAAAAAAATGAAACCATGACTGAATTCAATCAAGTCTTAGGCTTAAGAGCCCATTTATAGAAAGCACAGAAGTTAAATGCACCATGAGGAAGATTTCAGAATGTGGGACATTCCTGGGAACAAATAACTTGAGGGTGCCAATAAACCAGTGGCGTGAAATAGATTCTTAAAGAGACCGAAGAAATAGAAGAAGGCAATATTGTACGTGTTGTACAACGAGTAGAGCTTGTTTGGATCCTGGTACTAACAAATGGAAAGATTCCTGGAAGGCAGGAGGGGATGGGATGGGGGTTGGTCCTTGATTCCATGGAGAAATAGGGGACGCCACCTGCTTGGTGCAGAGGGGGGAGTCGGAGGGAGTTGGGGGGCGGGGAGTCAGAGGTGTGAGAGTCTTGGGGGCAGGTTGGAATTTGTCGTGGAAAGGGAAGGAATGAGTGAGCAGAGAAACACGCCCGAGTTGCCCCGTGGGGTGGAGGCCGGTGATCACGGTGCCACAGGAGAGTCGGTGGGAGATGGAGGCTGGGCAGCGTCGGCGGTGTCGGGGGAGGGCAAGGACTGTGTGGCTGTCATGTGGAGAGAGGCCCCCGGGCCTGCAGGACTAAGGAGAGGCTTCCTGGAGGACACCGGGCCTCGGGCCGTGAGCAGATGGTTTTGCGGGTGGGACCCTGAAAACGGTGCTCGGTGTCTTCTCAACCCCAAGTTTCCATCTTGTGTTGTAGCCTACTGTCCCCCAGCCGACCTTTCACCCGTTCAGCCCCTCCCACCTCCTGCTCCAAAACAGTCCTTGACTTTCCAGATGTGATGATTTCAGGGTCTATGTCAGGGTTGTTTGCAAGTTTAAAAAGAGGCTGTTGCTTCCCAGTCCCTGCCGAGCAGCAAGCAGTTGGGTGAGCCTGGGCCCAGGCTGGGGGTCAGGCCTGCGGTGTGCCGTCGGGGGTCCTGTCCGGCCGGGGGCTTGGTCAGACGGGACTGGGCGGCGTGAGGAGTAGAGGCCAGTTGCAATCGGCGCCCTCGCAGGAGGCTCTTCGAAAAACACGAAGGATGGTGTCTGCTGGGCAGGGAGAGTTCCGGATGCCGCCAGGCCTTGCGGCGGGCTTCTGCCCGCACTGCGCCTGCCGGGCCTCCCTGTGCACCAGCACTGGCACCAGAGCACATTCCGCCCACACGCGTCTCGGACCCGCCCGCTCTCTGCAGGGCTGGGCTGCCAGCCTTGTCTCTGAAGTCGCTGCTGGTGGCTGCAGCCTAGCGGAAGGCCCGGGCAACACAGGAGGCGCTTAACCAGTCAACAGGCGCCCTTTCTCTTTCTAGCTTAACTCAGGTGATCCGCAAGTTCGCCAAGCAGCTAGACGAGTGGCTCAAAGTGGCTCTCCACGACCTCCCAGAAAATCTGCGGAACATCAAGTTTGAATGTAAGTACGGAGTTTGGGGACGGAGCGGGAGGGGGAATACATTTTCTTGCCAAACCTCTTACATAGGCTGTTGATAAAATAATACTTAACAATAGCTACCACTTGCTGTTTGTTACTACGAAGCACGAAGTATTATTCTGAGCACTTTCAGGAACTTATTTAATCTTTACAAAACGTACATTCCGGTGGCACACCTGCTTTTAGAGAAAAAAAGCGGCTCAGGGAGTAAGTAGCAGAGACAGGATTGCCCGGGGTCTGTTTTCGCCGGAGTTTCTGCTCATGGCCTCCACGCCCCTTATTCAATCCTCCGGTCACCTCCGCGGTACAGGAAGCAGGGTTCCTATTCTCGGGGCGGGGCCTCCGGGGACGGAGAAACTTCCCCGGAGCCACACAGCCCCCAGCTAGGGGCCCGGAGTCCAGCTCCAGTCTGTCCGACCCCACAGACCTGGAGCTTTCCTGAGCCCCCGCCCACAAACTGGTGGTAGCAGGAGGCAGAGAACGGCTTCAGGGCTTCACGTATTTGATTCCCTGCCTAATGAGAAAGCCAAATTAATATTTCTCGCAAGGGGATGGGGACCGCGAATCGTTTCTCTGCTGAGCATCGCCGCTCACTCCGCAGCGTTAGTGCGGCCCGAGGACACCGGCCCTGTTTCTCCGCCTGCACGCGGCTGCGCTTGCAGAAGATGCACGTGCTCTTCCACGATGAAATGATTTCAAGCAAGCCACGGTTTTAAGATAGACGTTTCTTAAAGCCCCGTTTGAATGCAGCTTGCCGTTCTGCCCGAAGCCAGCGCCCCCGGAAAACTGAAGGGGATCAAATTACCCTCTCCCCAGGCCGAGGGGGCCCTTTCAGCTGCTCCTCGGCCGCCCGCAGTGCCGTCACCTGTGGAGAAAGCCTGCTTTATGTCTCGGCTCTCAGGCCTTTTCTTTTCACCAGCACTAAATTCCACATCACAAAGTTAAAGGAAAAGTAATTAAGGAGAAGGATTAACGATTGATCAGCCTGGAAAATTAGAAGTTCATCTGTCCCTTCCCCACCCCCGCCCACCCCGTCCCCCTGCCCCACGCCCTAGTTTTCAGACCAAGCTGGCTCGGGGCGCAAACGACAGTGCTCCCAGGGCCGTGGCTGATTGTTTCGTGACCGGTTCAGAAATTAATGAGAAGAATGGCCGCGCCCGTTTTCATTCTGCTGACAAAACAAACCTGGTGAGAGCTGGCAGCAAGGAGCTTTCCGGGACCTTCTGCCCGTGGGTACCTGGAGACGCCCGCTCTTCCCAGGCAGCCCTGGGGCGCACCTCAACCACGGGCAAGGAGTGGAAACACACGCGGCTCCGAAGGACTCTGTCATCGTGAAGACTCCGGGCGGGCACGTGGCTTGTCTGCTCCAAAATCCGCAGGAACCCGATCACGCCGCTTCGGGTCATCTGCCTGCTGTGTCAGTGTAGGAAACAGAGCCGTCCAGACAGGCAAATAGGTCATGACGTTCCTTCGAGAAAACTGGCGGATGACGACCGCGAAGCCAGGTTCAAGGTGCAGCCCAGGGCTCCCTCCGCGGAGCAGCCCCTGGCAGCACAGTCCCACTCAATCCGCTTTCCTGTTGGACGGACTACCTTTCAAAGGGCCTTCTTCAAAGCCTCCACTTGAGTCCTGCAATTATTTATGGGGAGAAGTGATTGAGCTTGCAATTAGCTAAATGAAAGACAAGTAAATAATTGCATTTACTCACGGTTGATTGCCACCGCAGTTTCTCACACCTGCTCGTGTGACTTTGAAATGCGCGCCCCAAACACCGCCATTTTAGGAAATAGTTGTCCCCGGGGGAAACAAAGACCCGAAGGCTGGGTTGTGCCAGCAGGCGCCTGGAGTGCGTCGGACAAGGGGACAGATTCAGGTCGGGAAGGAACCTGCCCCGGCCAAGCCAAAGCAGGACCGTGATGCCTGCGGATATTTCAAACGAGCTCTTTTCTTCTTTCAGTGTCAAGAAGGTTTTCCCAAATTCTGAGACGGCAAACGTCACTAAATCACCTTTGCCAGGTACGTGTCCTGTGTGTGTGTCCTAACTATTGCTGAGACGCTACAAATGAGGGCGGCTCCCCGAACCGGCTCCCCGTGGGGCGCCGGGTGTGTGTGGGGGGGGGGGAACAGTATCCTCCGAGTGTTCTCCTTCATCTCCACAGATGAGGAACAAAAATGTTAGCCCATCACCAGTTTCAGTGAACGCACAGAACACTTTCGGACATCGGGCGCCCCTTAGGCTGTTCTAGGTTCTCAAGTTTGTGTTTCCCTCACGTACACTGGGGTTTCTTGGCCACTGTTGACATTTTGGGCTGGGTGTTTCTTTGTTGTGAGTTGTTCTGTGCTTTGTAGGTGTTTAGTAGCGCCCCAGGCCTTTGCCCACCAGATGCCAGTAGTGCCACCCACCCCCAATACCACCTGGATTGGGGCAGCCGGGAATGTCTCCCAGTGCAGCCAGGCGCGCGCAGCCTGCCCCTCCGTGAGCCGCTGGAATCGGCGATTCAGACGGACGGAGGCGATGGCTGGTTTGGTTGGTTCGTGTTGCCCAGAAGAGCTCAAAGCCACGAAGCGTATTAAATATTTAGCCAATTTTATTTATTCTTCTAGGTTTCTGTTCTTTTTAGCACAAAAGTAACAATGCTTACCATTTAAAAAGTTCAAAAATGACCAAAGTGCAGGTCAGTACAAAGTGGAAGATTCCACTGTAACTCCGGACTTACATCTCAGTGGCCTGAAGCCTTGTGCTTCCATTGATTTTGCACCTTCAGGAAGGGACCCTGAGTCTGCCCGTTACCGCACATTGAACCGCCAATGATCCACAGGAGAGGGAGCAACCTGGGGGTTGTCGGTCCAATCTGGCCCTCAGATGTGTGGGGTTATTGTTGTTTGATTTGCTTATGTTCCAAATCTTTCCCTTTACTTAGTCACTAACCATTGAAACGTGTGGATGACAGCTGAACACCCAGATTTTCTATTAAGAAAAAATGCTTCAGAGCTGGCAACCCCAGAGCTACTTCCCCGGGGCAGTGGCCAGCCGGACGGGCTGAGCTCCTCTCCAGGGGGCACTGTCCTCCTCTCCCCCACCTCACTCAGGCCTGTCACCTGCCCGCCTGCTCTCGGTGTTTGCTTTTGCGGCCTCTCCCTTCTAGTCCCGGTTGTGGGCTGGTGCCAGCTATTGAGGGTTGAGGTGGGAGGGAGGGGTTTCTAGTTAGAGTGGCCAGAGGCAGGCTGCAGGCCAGGAACCAGAAACACACCTCCCCGTTCCCGCTCTGCCACTGGCTGGAACAGCACAGAGAGTGGTCCATCCGGGGACCAGAGGCGACCCTTGCACGTTCCTGCAGGCAGGCACGGAGGCCACGCCGGGGCATTGTTGGGGACGTGGCATCGCCTGCCAGATGAATACCGGCCCATGAAAGAAACACGGCCGTATTTCCGAGGCTGCGTGCCTGGGGTCACATCAGGGAACGGGTGTGGTTTCGGCGTGGACCTCGGGGCCCTGGAAGTTTAGGAGAGCCTTTGACCCTTCGATGAGCAGGGAGGTAAAAGCACCCACACTCATGCCCCCGTGTGTGGACGCACACGCGGCCCCTCTCCACTCGCCACTCAGACAGTGTGGAATTCAGTCCGCAAGCGCTGCCTTTCCATTTCACCAGCAGCTGTCAGATGCATTCCCGGAGCAGCCAGAGGACTGAGGTTAGCGCTAAGAACGTTTCATGGTACGTCTTAGTATGCCAGCGAGCTTTCCTAAACACACACAAGGCAGGTCAGACTGGCCAGCACATAGCCAAAAACTCACCCCAAATACTTAAACCCAAGTGCTGAATATCCAGGCCCTTTTGGATACACTAAGCAAGCAACTTGGCATTGGCATCTCAGCCGTTCCTCCCACAAAATCTTTTGAGTGCCTTCTATGTGCCGGACACTGTGCGTGCTTAGTGGTATTTACCCTCAGCAGAAAAAACGAAGTAAGTAAAAAAAAAAAAATCGTTGAAAGGGGTCAGGTGTGAGGAAGGCAGCGCGATGGAGGGAGAGAACACCGGGGCACGGAGGCCCCGTGGGACACAGGGACAGGGGAGGCCTCTCTGGGGGAGCCACACTGAAGCTGGAGCACGTGTGAGGGCAGGGTTGCCGGGCCGGGACAGGCCAGGGAGAAAAGAGCGTGCCAGCCAGCAGGAGCACCCTGCGAGAAGGCCCTGGGGTGCCGCTGCACTCGCCACAAAGAGACGACCTGAACGGCGGCCACCTCTCTCGTTGAGCTCTCGGTCCTGGAACTGTGCCCTCTCCGAACGTAATTGTAAGAAATCCTCAACAGCGTCCCTCTGGAAGAGGCAGGTTATATTACATGTCCCTCTTACAGATGAGGAAACCGAGGTTATTCTGCTTGCCTGACCCCGGTTCATCAGCTGGTCAGCAGCAAGGCTAGGATTTGAACTGGGTCTGTTTGCACCCAGAATCCCAGACCTTTGCATTTGTTTTCATTATCATTGAACTGAGCCGGTTCATACAGTCTAGGCCTCTGTGCCCTTCAGAGAGACCCCCACTGACTTACGCAAGAGGGACCTGTGTTCGGACACTCTGGGTGTGAAAGGCATCGTCAGTACTTACCTTTTCCTGGAAGCTCGCAGGCAGTAGGAGGCATACAATGTCCGTGTGTGTTTGAAATCTTTTTTTTTTCCATTTTATTAAAGACTTCTTTGAAAACGTGCAAGTAAAGGAAATGATTCTGGAAATATTTTTCTTTGCTTTTATCAATATTTTTCCAAGTTGGTGGTTCCAAGTATTGTTGTTCCAAGTGTTGTTTCAACTGGCAAGTTTAAGTCCTACACCAAGGGTTTGCTGAAGCAGCTGCAGTTCAAACACATACATGGGCACACGCGCACACACGCGCACACACACACGCCGATGACCTACCGAGTCTCAGGTGGAATTCCTCCTTTATTCCATCTCAATTATATTTATATTTGTTTTTGTCATTACAGTTACATGAAAAACAAAAGGCAGAAACAGAAAGCTAGACTGCAGGCTGCTTCGGAATGCATTTAGATGGGAAAATGCACAATGTAAAATCCCTGGGGCCCAGACTGTCACAGGACCAGGGGCAGCAGGACGGCCCCTGGGTCTGGGAATGTCGCTTCTCCGGCGCTGGAAGGGGTAGAGGCTGTTCGGCACGAGCTCTGTCCCACAGGCTTACCTCAGAAAGTAGATGGGCCCCTGGGCCTTGTCCCCTTCTCCGTGGGACGGAGACCAAAGGGGCTGGGATCAGCAGGGTTCAGGCCCTTGGGGGCGGTTTTCTTGTAGAGAAAGGGAGGCAGGTGTGAGAGAGCCACAGAGCGAACAGTGTACAGACCTTCTGAGTTACGGACTCACCTACTTATTTCCTAAAATTGCGTTTTCCTGAACGTCAGAGTAGTTTGCGAACTGCTGTTGGCAGATTCATTAAAAAGGCTTCAAGGAAATAAAGTGAAGGGGTTTTCGCCTAACAAGCCATGAGCTAATGAGCTGACTGGGTTGGATTCCAGGCATCTCGAACGGTGATCCACAGTGCGGACATCACATTCCAGATGCTGGAAGACTGGAGGAACGTGGACCTCAACAGCATCACCAAGCAAACGCTGTACACCATGGAGGACTCTCGCGAGGAGCACCGGAAACTCATCATCCAGTGTAAGATGCGCCACCGGGGCTGTGTCGTTTCCATTTTTTTTTTTTTTAAAGAAAGGAAGAGAAACTATCTTGGGAGATATCTGTGGCATTCCCACTGTCCTTCCTCGTAGGACTCCCCCTCATATAGTTGGTGTTAAATGGGTTGGCCCAGAGGGGGCGCTAACTGATTTAAGAGGACCTGTGTCCATGTCTCTGGGGAAGATGGGTATTGGTGCACCGGGCAGCCCGAGTCACAGGCAGCAAGCCTCACACACGGGACCCTCAGTGCCAGGCACAGCTCCGTAGGCGGCGGAGAAGATGAGAACAAAGCCTGTGGCCTCTCAGGGCATGTCAGCCTCCGCTCAGCTGGACAGGCTGCCTGCTTTTCAGTGAGGGTCAGGGCGCCAGCCCCCCTACTGGCAGGTGGACCCTTCTGATCACCTGTGGTGTTGGAGAAGGGCGTGGGTGGTGATTTACATCTACGCACATGTGTTCATGTCCCCGTGGACGGAGATGGCAGGAATAGTGCTCCCAGGATCCTGATGTGGTCAGCTTGTCCTCAGCAGCAGAGGACCGGGGAGGGCCGGAGCGCACCACCGACATTAGTGCATCCCTGGCCTTCCTCAAACGCCGGCCATAGCCTGCTGCTCGGGGCACCCTGCAGCCTGGGGACCCCGGGTCAGGGTCCTTGTGACTTTGAATTTTGCTCAGCCTGTGGGGAAAGGGGGACACAAGGGTGTCCACCCTCCTCCCAGCACCTCTCTGAGAGGGTGGTGCTGAGAAGGTGGGTAGGGGGGAAATAGCAGCTGCTGTGCCCTCACCTTCTGAACGCGGAGAGGCTCAAGATCCTGATAGTGACGTTATTCAGGAAGCTATGGACTGGCTGTACGCAAGAGACGAGGAGCCTGTTCCTCCGAGAGCCCCAGGCCCCTCGTTTTCAGTACACGGCTGCGACACTGATGTCGAGGAGGCCGTCTGTGTTAGCCTGTCTGAGCACATGGTGTTCACAAGCAAATCAGGCCCCCTGGCCGTTCCCGTTAGAGACCCTTTCCCTGGTTTGAACGCTCTTCAAAAGCAGACGGAACAGGTGAAACCGCACGCCCTGTGGACCCTCCCTGGGGCTTCTGTCCCCGTCAACCCCGAGCTCCTCTCAGGCCCTTCTTTCCTTCTCTGTGCAGCCCCAGCCTGCTGTCCAGTTAGGACTGTCGGGGATGAAATGATCAGCTTATAGACTCCCTGATCTCTGCCAGGTCCTGTGTCAGACCCTCTGTACGCACGGTCCGTCTCCACATCAACCCCACGAGGAGGCTTCTCTTATCGCTCCGCCCTGCAGATGTGAAAACCCAGCCTCGGAGCTGGTGGATGCTAACCGAGGAAGCAGAGCTGGACCTCGGACCCAAGTCTAGTCTCAGCTTTCCCACCAGGCACTAGCGCTGTCACGGCATCTTCCCGAGCTCTTCCAGTCATGCGTCCTCTCTGCTTTTCCCTACTCCCTGCCGGGGGGCCAATGGCAGTCGTGGCTGCGAGCACCCAACTACACAGGCTGTGTCTCTGATGGCTGTGTGCCCAGGGCCTCAGCCTGGGCCTCAGCCTGGGCCTCAGCCTGGGCCACGCATGGGGGAGGTGCCAGGAATGTCTGTGCAAGACCAAACAGATGTGTGGGAACCGAGAACACCCGACTTCCTAGTCCTGCTAACCATTCCGAGCTCTCTTCTCCCCTCAACACCTTTTGTGGGGAAGGGAACTGTGACCCAGGCTCACAGGGGAAAGTACAATCACCATCACTTGCTTTAGGGACCAGCCAGGCTGAGCCTCTGCTGCTGCAGGTCCCCCGGAAGCCGTGGCCGCCTCGCCAATACGGAGCCTTGTGGGCTTGCTCCTCCAGCTCTCTTAGGCCTGGGGTGGAATGGTGCCCGTTAAGGGTGTGGCTGTATTCTTCCTCTAGAGGACAGGAGTGATGCAGTTCAGTTCAGCCCAGCTGGTGCTTACTGAGTGCCTGTCCTGGGTCAGGCACCGTGGTAGACGCGGGGCAAGGAGCAGTGAATAAGATGGACGCTGCCCTTCCCATAGCGGGTGCTGGGCTAATGGCAAATTAGAAGTTGCACAAGCAATTTACAAGTATGTCCCATCTTACCAAAGAGGACACAGTATAGGATGCAGTTCCAGGAAGAGGGGGCTCGGGGAAGGGTACCAGGTCTGAAGGCAGATGGCCTGGCACTGGGGTGTCATCCCTGCACCTCCCGGCAGTGGGGGGATGGCCCCTGAACCCAGGGAGCCCAGACCAAAGGTCAGTTTGAGCAGGCTCAGGTGCAGCTGTGTGGTGCACTCTCCTCTCCTTACAACCAGGTGACAAACCTGCAGGTTCCTGCTTTAGAGGGTCCCCATCACACCCGCGATGTGGGGCCTGCCTGGGAATGCTCTGCTCACCTTCAGCTGCAGAGAGCGTGCTGGGACTGGAGCAGGGAGTGAGAAGGAGTGAGGGGTGCTGTGGTGAGAGTGTGGGGCTGGGCTCCAGACCCTGCCTCTTGTGCACCGGGACTTGGCCTCCAAATCTGTGGAAGGGGGTGATGCAGAGGGATGGGATGGGACGCTGTGCGCCCTCGCCTGGCACACAGTGTGGCGCTAGGACGTGAGGTGGTTGGAAGGCAAGCACTTGAGTCAGGCTGTGTTTTTAACTTGCCTCTGCCATTCACCAGCTCTGCAACCGCTGGAAAGTTACTCATTTCACAGTGCCTCGGTTTCCTCATGTGTAAACTGGGTGGGGGGCGGGTACTAAGAGTGCCTGCCTCCTTGGGTGGCTCATCCATTCACTCAGTAAACACTGAAACACAAAAAAGTCACCTGGGCAACTCCCGCGTACCGTGCAGTTCCAGGCTCTGGTCTCATGGCATGCACATTCTCGGGATCAGCGGAGTTTAAGTGAGCGTGGCCACGTAAAGCTTTTAGAAGAATGCCTGGCATGTGGCAAGCACTGTGTAATTGTTTTGCCACCACCACCACCATCATCATCGCTGATTGAAGCACCGTGGCTCAGATACACAGTGTTACAAAGAGAGAGAGAACAACCAACCAATGAGAAACTCAGAGACCTGGGTTCCAGTCCCTCCCTGCTGTGTCACTGACGTACCCTCTGACTTTGAGTGGGTCGTTCCATCTCATTAGTACCTAGCTTCCTCATCTGTAAAACAAGGCAGATCAAGTAAATAGACTTTTATTTTTAATATATTTTATTGATTATGATATTAAAGTTGTCCCAATTTTTCCCTCTTTGCCCCTCTCCACCTGGTGCCCCATTCCTCCTGCAATCCCCCCACTTGGTTCATGTCCATAAGTCATGCATATAAATTCTTTGGCTTCTCCATTTCCCATACTGTTCTTAACCTCCCCCTGGCTATTCTGTACCTACCAGTTTGTTCTTCTTAATCCCTGCACCTTCCCCCCACCCATTCTCCCCCTTCCCCCTCCAAGCTGATAACCTTCCAGATGATCTCCACATCTATGATTCTGTTCCTGCTCTGCTTGTTTGCTTGGTTTGTTTTTTAGATTCAATTCTTAATAGTTGTGAATTTATTGCCATTTTAATGTTCATAGTTTTGATCTTCTTCTTTTTCTTAAATAAGTCCCTTTAACATTTTATATAATAATACCTTGGTGATGATGAACTCCTTTGGCTTGACCTTATCTGGGAAGCACTTTATCTGCTCTTCCATTCTAAATGAAAGCTTTGCTGGGTAGAGTAATCTTAGATGTAGGTCCTTGCTTTTTATCACTTTGAATACTTCTTGCCAGCCCCTTCTTGCCTGCAAAGTTTCTTCTGAGAAATCAGCTGACGGTCATATGGGCACTCCTTTGTAGGTAACTCTCTGCTTTTCTCTTGCTGTTTTTAAGATTCTTTCTTTATCTTTAACCTTTGGGATATTAATTGTGATGTGTCTTGGCGTGGTCCTCTTTGGTTCCATCTTGTTTGGGACTCTCTGTGCTTCCTGGACTTGTATGTCTATTTCCTTCACCAAATTAGGGAAGTTTTCTTTCATTATTTTTTTCAAATAAGTTTTCAATTTCTTGCTCTTTCTCTTCTCCTTCTGGCACCCCTATGATTCAAATGTGGTATGTTTGAAGATGTCCCAGAGATTCCTTAGCCTATCTTCTATTTTTTTGGGGGGGTGGGGTGGGGATTATTTCTTCTTCTTGCTGTTCTGATTGAGTGATTTTTTTCTGTCTTATGTTCCAAATCATTTGGGATTCTTGATTTGATTCTTGGCTTCATCTGCTCCACTGTTGGTTCCCTATAGATTTCTCTTTATTTCACTTAATGTGAACCTCATGTCTGCCTGGGTCTTTTTTATGATGTTAAAGTACCCTATGAGTTCCTTTAGCATCCTCATAGCCAATGTTTTCCATCCTGTATCAGATACATTGCTTATCTCCATTTTGTTTAGTTCTTTTTCTGGAATTTCAATCTGTTCTTTCATTTGGGCCATACTTCTTTGTCTCCTCATTTTGGCAGCTTCCCTGTGTTTGTTTCTGCTTTGACTCCCTGTCTTAGTAGTGTGGCCTATCGTAAACAAGCACCCTGGTAAGTTGGATGGGGTGGAGCCTTAGATAATCGCCAGGGCGAGGCAACCCGTGTCACAGCTCTGTGGCTCTGTGTGGGGGAGGGCTTGGAGAGGGGATGATGCAGCTGCCTGGCCTCTGGAATTCTGTCCAGGAGGGAGCTGTCTCCTGGCACTCAGCCTTATGCCAGACTCTTCCCTTTCTCCCTGTGTGCCACTGATGCCCTTCCAGCTTTGCCCTGGTGCTGAAGCCCAGAGAGAGTGAGTCTGCCTAAGTCCTAAGTCCACTGGGGGCTCTCTAAGAGGAGACGCCTGAGAACCCCACAGTTTCTTCTGCTGCCCCATTCCCCACCAGTTTTTACAGCCAGAACTATGGGGACTTATCTTCCTGGTGCTGGAACCTTGGGCTGGGTGGTCAGATGTGCGGCTGGGCCCCCTCGCTCCTGAGGTGTCCCCCCTGATTTTTATCTACCACACGTGGAGGTGGGACTGCCTGGTGCATGTCTTCACACCTCTCCACGTGTCTCTGCATCTCCACTCCCCTACACGTTTGGAAGAATGTGGCTTTTTTAATTGTGCGGTTGTCGGACTTCCGCACAGCTCGATTTTCCGATGAGTCTAGGTGACTGACATCTGTTGTGTAGTCTAGTTGTGATTTTGCTGTGGTTGTGTGAGGAGGCGAGTGTGTTTACCTACACCTCCATCTTGGCTGGGAGCCCCTAAATGCACTTTTAAAGCCGCTTCTCATTCTGCGGTGTTAGGACCTTCTGGTGGTCTTGGAAGCTGACCTCTTGTAGCAGCTGTGAACCGAGTAAAACAGGGCAACCGGGCCATTCCAGGGAAATACGAAAACAAAAAAACTGCTCAGACAAATGAAAACTATAGGCATGTGTGGATCTTGAATTGTGGTTTGATTTATTGAGCTCCATATACAAACACACACACACACACACACAAATGTATTGAAAAGATGTTTCAAATCAGAGACCACCACAGAGAAGTTTCCATTTTCCATAGCGCTCCACTGATTACAAAGCACTTCCCGGTTCAGTTATTTGACTTGCAGCTGAAGACAGCTGGTGTACAATTGCCTGCCTTTTACTAATGCAACAATGAGGGCACAGTGATTACTTCCTTCATTCCACAAATATTTATTAAGCATCTACTACTTAAGTAATAATCTGTGCTACTGAAGCTGAGCACTGAGAAGGTGGTCAGGTTACTGCCCAGCATAGTTGTGGTTTAGAAATACCGTATTTTGCTGTGTACAATGCGCACGTTGTTGCCCAAATTTCTGAGGGGAAACTAAGGATGCACATTATACCTGGGTGTTATGATTACATAGCGTGGGTATAATAATCCTGTTGATGCTGCGCACAAAAACCGTGGGTGCGCATTATATGCAGCAAAATATGCTGTTTGAATGGTCGAATGTGCCCTACCACGGGGCTGAGAGCAAGAGAGCCACAGGCAGTCTGTCCACTCGCACGAGCCAGCACTCCCTGGGTAGCAGCGGCGTCACAGCTGCGAAAGACAGCGGACAGAGCAGGTGGGACACACGCCCACACACGCATGCTCCCACCGTAGCGCAGTATTATGAGCAATGCAATGAAGGCAGAATATGGAAGACAGAGCGCTATGAAAGTATGCGGGGGAGTGATCAGCTCTGCTGGCGGGGCGGCATGGGGAGGGCAGAGAGGGTCTCACGGAAGGGTCACTTCACCTGGGCCATTGAGAGCCAAACAGTCCAAGCAGTGGGAAGTGCCTGAGAAAGCAGGACGTGGGGGAATGACAAGGAGGGAGGGGTGGCCAGGGTTTAAGGTGTTCACAGGCAAGGAAGGTGAGCCTGGACAGGTAAGTTGGGGCATGTTTTCTAAAGCCTGAAATGCCCTGCTGAGGCTTTGGAGTTTGAGTTTATTCAGTTTTACTCCTCTGTTTCTTTGAGGAGATGCGTCTCTGCTTACACACAGCGCGGTGACGGTGGGACTCTCCTTTGTTCGGCAGTGTATCAGGAGTTTGACCACCTGCTGGAGGAGCAGTCTCCCATCGAGTCCTACATCGAGTGGCTGGACACCATGGTGGACCGCTGCGTTGTGAAGGTTGGCGAGTGGGAGGGGAGGGGCGGCCCTGGGGAGCGCAGCGTGTCACTCACCTTCGTGGCACTTGGGCAGTGCAGTGCCCCACAGTGAGCCACCTGAATGTTCTTCAGCAGCAGCCACGGAGCCCGGGGGTTGTGCGGTGGGGCCGGGGCCCCTGTAGGAGGGGACGGGCTATGGGAGGCCACTCTCTGAGTCTCCCCCCCCCCCATTCAGCCCAGTCAGCATCTCTTGTATCTGTTATGTACATTGGGCCTTGACAAAAGATTTCATTTTCTAAAGTGTATTTTCTCACTGATACAAACAAAGTTGAAAACCATTACTCTCTATTTGGAACTTGGAGACCTTCCGTAAGCCTTCCTGTCAATTTCCAAAGACAGCAATAAATGAAAGCTCAAGTCCACCACTGTTAAAGTCATTCACTTTCTTGTAGGTGGCTGCCAAGAGACAAGGCTCCCTGAGGAAAGTGGCCCAGCAGTTCCTCTTGATGTGGTCCTGTTTCGGCACCAGGGTGATCCGGGACATGACCTTGCACAGTGCCCCCAGCTTCGGTAAGGCCACCCCAGCCCTCCCCACACCCCAGCGCATCTTTCCTCCGGGCTCTGTGCATCGAGGTCACCTCTCAGAGTCAGCCACGGCCTTTCTCGCTGTCTCTGTGACCACAAGGACATTACCCTGACAGGTATCTGTTCTGGGGGGACACCGTATTCTTAGAACTTTTAGGGAGAGAGATGACACTGTGAAGTCTTCCAGGCGAAGTGTACAAATCTGAAAAAGAGGAGCCCGCACATAGGCAGTATTGGAGCTTGGGGAGGAATAAGCAGCAGTGGCTGTGCCCCCTTCTGCCAGCTGTGCCCAGGGACTGCTGCTTCCGCAGGGCCATCTTGCAGGATCCCACAGTCCGCACTTCCCACGACGGCACGCGGTGAAGCCCTGAGCTCGAACATTTGCAAATGGCTTGGCGGGCACTCCAGCGATGGGGAGGCTGTCTAGAATCTCCTTTACAAATGAGCCCTGGTCTGGTCCCTGGAAGAGGACTTCTCATTCAATTCCCTCTTGTCTTACTGACAAGCTCGGGCTCTCCTCACTTCCAGGAGACAGCCCTACCCCAAGTCCTCAGCTACTGTTCTCCAGCGCACGGGACTTGAAATCTGCCCTGAGGTGCCTGTGCTGGTCTCTGTGGGCGGAAACCTGATCCCTGACTTGGGGTGACTGTCGTGCTGCCTTGTGGGGCACAGTGTTCTGTTTTTCCCGGGAAAGAATGGAGGATGCATTGAGTCACAGTCGTCATTAGCAAAGTGAGGGGGGACTGGAAGGCATTATCAGACATTGGAAGCCTCAAACTCCTTGGGCCTCAGTTTTGTAGGCATTTCGGCAAAGGGCTGTTGGTAAATTTTCTGGGTAATTGCTTCGGCTCTCTATTTTACTTTGCCAGTAGAGATGTGGTTTCGTTTCTCATTATCTCCAATTAAGCCAATCAGCTCCGGGGTTTGCTCAGGGTTTAATTTGACACTTTCCATCTAGCTTTGTATGGCCTTGTCACCATTTTCCAGTTGTGCTATACAACCAAGTGAATATGGGGTGAAACAAAGAAGGCACTATTTTTTCTAAGCAGCTCCGTCCATGAAAGACTGTGTTTACCCAACTGCAGCCACGTTTTGCAGTGCATTTCTTTCTTCCCTCTCGGCACTGGGAAGGTCTCCGAACCTGCCCGCGCCGTGGCCGCGGGCGCTTTGGGCTGCGTGTGGAAATGTCCTGCTGACTGCTACCTGGCCAGCGCCACCAGCCGTGGCCTTCCGATGACTTCCAGCTCAGCGTCGTTCGTGTGAGCTCTCGTCGCCTCTGGCTCTGGGAAAGTCGTTTGTGCAGAACTGCTTTCGGTTAAGCGGATGGCTGAAAAGTATTTGAGATCTTTTCAGTGTTTCAAAATCAGAGAATCAACACTATCGCACACGTATGCACACCCACGAAGCAAACCTCTTTTTCTTGCATTATCTTTTATTTTAATCAACTTGCTGATTCTTAAACTGACTAGGTATGTTATCAAGTACCCTTCTTTAAACAGGGAAAGTAATTCACTACAGTGCTCTTTGAAATTCATGTGTTTTTACTAAGTTAACAGGCAATCTGATGAAAGGCAGTTTGGACAGTAAAACAATTAGGGTTTTATGAATGGGCTGCATTTATTACTAAGAAATATTGCTCCTTAAAATGTGCTTTTTTCTTTCTGAGCTGCACACAGTTTAAGGATATACTGGAAACTCAGGCAAATGGCAAAAATGGCCACAGACCATTTAGAAAAGGAAAGAAAGAGACAGCAACCCAATATCTCTTCTACATCATTTTTCGACCCTAAACAGGTCGAAATACCTGCTTCCGAGGCCATTTTGCAAACTGTCTGAAACGCTCCCACCATCTGACTCATTGTTGAGTTTTGCAGCTTGGGGTGGCGGGCAAGTTGAAAGAATTTGCGGCACACAAAAGCCCAGCTCCCCCTTTCTGCCTGTATATGTCAAAGACACAGTCGGTGGTTGTGTTTGGGTCATGTGTTCCCGGTATAAAAACCGCTAATTAGGAAAAAGAGCCCTCTGTTCCCCGGCCCCTCCCCCCGCCCCAGGGGCCAGCTCCGAGTATCTTATCATTCCCTCACCACCCCGGGCGCGGCACCTCGAGCGAGCGGCCCTGGGGCCGTGCGCCCTCGCACCCGGCTGACCATCGCAGTGTTGGGGGCGGGGAACACGACAGTGCTCCGGTGGGGGGGCCCGTCATCTCTCCCCAGAACAGCCTCTTTCAAAGGCAGTTGACTCCTTTCTTCTCCTTAATTCCTTCCCACTCTTTTCTCCCCAATTCCTTTGCACCGAAAGAGCCTATGCTATGAAGTAAAGCAGCTAGACTTTCTCTCTTTGCTGCAAACGGCAGATTCTAGAAAAATTAGTCAGCAAAGGTCAACTAGCAGGCAGTGAGCTTTCAGTCCGAGTAGGCTGAAGAAATGATAGAATTTTTATTTAAAAACAACAGCAGCATCTTGTCAGCTGCCCGCTCCGCTTTCAGCGTGTAGGCCCCTGGACCCCCAGTCAGCGCAGGTGCCTTTGCCCCCTCGCTCTGGGGCTTCTCCAGTTGCCCCTGGTTTCGCAGAAACAGCTGGAAGGCAGCAAGGTTCCCAGAGCTACTTTGGCACGAAACGGTTGGAAAGCAGTCCTGGGTCTGATGGCTGAGGGAGCAGGATCGCACATCGTTCTCCAGGTTTCCACTTTTTTACACACTTGTTTTCTGGTCTAGCCGCAAAGTTCACTCACTCAGGCGGGGCCGGAGGGCCACGTGGGTGTGGTTCTGTCGCAGAGCGGCTGCCAGGCCCAGTGGCCGTGACAGCATTCCAGACCACTTCTCTGTGCTTGGATGGCCGGCCTGGCTCTCTTACCCAGAACCTGCTACATGGCAGGGGCCTGGTGTCAGAAGGGTTGCTCATGGCCCCCACCAAGCACTGGGAAGCAGAAACTGCTCTCCCTGTTTGCAGGAGAGGAGGCAGGGGCCCAGAGAGGGGAGGGGTCTGCCCATGAACTTCTCTCTGACGAGCCACACTGCCACTGTCTCTCCTTTCTCCAGTGAAACACTACTAACATAAAGGAAGTGACATCTACTGAGAGCCCAGCACACCTGACACGTGGTATGAGGTGCTCTGATTTAACTCTCACGACCACTGGCGAGGTCCTGCCCTCAACGTGACAGAGAACGATGCCCAGACAGGACAGTGGCACTCACTCTAACACTTGCCTAGGAAGCACGTGCTGCCTTTCCACTCTCTGCAAGGCAGACAGTAATAGGGACCTTTTTAACAGGGAGGGGAAGAGAGCTTAGAGGATGTTCTCGCCCCAGAGTAACCGGGCAAGTGGTAGGGCTCTGCCTCACGAAGGAACCTGCCTGACCACGCAACCTGTCCTTGTCCAATGGCCACAGTTAAGCCACAGTTACCCTGGGCTCAGATGCATGGATAAAAAGGCTGGACAAATTCATTTAGTGCTCACTGATGGTTTTAAACAATCCATATTGATGGATTTTGTTTAAAAAAATTAAAGCTATGAGAAAATGGAACAGTAATTGGACTATCATGAGTCACAAGTGGTACCAGAAGACAATGCATGATATCTTTTAAGTGTTGAGAACAAACAACCGTCAACCATTATTCAAGAGTGAGGACAAAATAGAGACATATGCAGAGATATACAAAGATAAGAGACTTGGCACCCATAGAACTCCACTTAAAAACAAACAAACAAACATTAAAGGATGCATTTCAGCAAGAGGAAAGATAAAGCCACAATGAGGGTCTGGAGTATAAGAAGCAACGATGTTCTAGTTAATTTTGCTGTGTAACAAATTACCCCAAAGTTCAGTTGCTTAAAACAATCGTTTTCTTACTGTGCTTATGGGTTCTGGGGGTCGGGAATCTGGACAGGGCACAGTAGGGCCGTTTTCTCTGCTCTGTGATGTCTGGGACCTCAGATAGGAAGACTCAGAAGCTGGTAGTGAGTCGACAGCTGGAGGCACCTTCACCCGCGTGTCTGGTGCCTGTGCTGGGGCAACGTGACGGGTCTGGGACTGCAGAACCAGGTACCTCCAGGTGGCCCTTGTATGCGGCTTAGTTTCCTCACAGCATGGTGGCTTTTGAAACATTAAACAGCTCAGCCGGTGAGCTCAGGGCCCCACAGTGAGCGTGCTAAGCGCCAGGAAGCCACACTGCCTTTTATGACCCAGTCTCAGAAGTTGCGCAGGGTCACTTCCTCCACACTGTTGGTCAGAACAGTCACACACCTACTGCGGCTGAAGCGGGGGTGTAGCCCCAAACCCCCCCCGGGGGAAATGGCAGAGCATTAACCCCCCATGTTAAGATGAGAGAAATTTTTAAATTTGCAAACTAATTTCGTGTGTTTAAAAAGGGTCAAACCAAATTCTAGGAAACAATACAACATGGGTGGTGGGAAGAGAATCTTCAAGGACTAGTTAAGGAATGCTTAGGTCGTGGAATACTAAATAAAGCCAGGCGGCGAGGACACTGGTGTTCATTTTTAAAGTCCCTATACCTTTCTATATGTTTGAAATTTTTCACAAGAAAGAAAAAGCTTTGATTCTATAACATGCAATTAATTATGTCAACAACATAACACATAACAACAACAACAAAACAAATCGCTTTTTGTCTCTGTCCTAATCCCTTTTTTCATAATAGGCTCCGATGCTCACTAGCTCTGTGACTTTAAGCAAGTTGTTTAAACCCTCTGAGCCTTTGTTTCCCCATGTATTAGTTGAAGATAATAGTATCTTCTTCATGGTGTTGGAAAATGAAAAGAGCGTAGCACAGTGCGTGTGGTCAGTGGTCAGTGCTTGCCCATGTGATCCGTTCGTCTAAAGAATATTCACAGACCCTCTACCGTATACCTGGCACTCTCCTAGCCACTGGGTATAGGGAAATGTGTGGGGGGGGAAGCAGATAAAAATCCCTGCATCTATGCAGCATACAGTCTCGTGGAGGAAGGCACTAGATAACAACAATGAGTTAAATATATAGTATAACAAATGGTGATGAGTGCTAAGGAGAGGAATAAGGTGCGGGGGCGGGGGGTGTGCTATAATCACCTTTCTCCCATTTGACTCTGTCTTGGGTGTTTTTCTCTTCCTCTCCCCGGTCCAGTCCCCGCCTCTCCCTCCTCTCCAGTCTTTCTGTTTCTCCTTTTC
Source organism: Glossophaga mutica (assembly GCA_039655065.1). Classification (NCBI taxonomy): domain Eukaryota; kingdom Metazoa; phylum Chordata; class Mammalia; order Chiroptera; family Phyllostomidae; genus Glossophaga; species Glossophaga mutica. The sequence goes on along the minus strand of CM077304.1, from coordinate 12,172,250 downwards.
ACATTTCCCTTCTCTGTTTGCACTGCTCCCGTGGTCAGGACACTCTGGCACTGACCTGTTTGTTGCCCAATAATCTTGATGATTGATTTCTGCTTACTGAGGACACTGTGCTTTTGTGGAGTCAGGGGCTGGGAAGTTTTCTGCGTCCTTTCTGCTCAGAGCGCTTAGCACCAGAGAAAGCAGGAAGCAGTAACTCTACAAATTTGTTTGAGAGACGACTGAAAGTCATCAGAGCCACTGGGGGACTGATCGGAGTCATTATGGAAGAGAGCTTGGAGCCCCGATGAGCCCTGTCCCTAAGCCCAACTCCGCTGATCTTCTCTAGCAGTGTGGCCCTAGGCAAGTCTCTTCTACTCACCAGGTCTTTGTTTCCTTGCCTTATAAAACAGGAGGGTTGTAGAGACAATTTCTAAGGCGCCTGCCTGTGTTAAAACTAGTCTGAACCCGTTTTTATCATCTAGACTCCATTTTTCCGTTCTAATGCGTTGTTTCATAGCATGTTTCTCTCCATGTTTGTTGCCTGAGAGCAACAGCTCAGCAAATATTTCTTCACTTTGAAGATAGTTTCCTGTTAAGGATTTGATGCTATCTTTTGACTTCTTTGACTATAAACAAAAGAGTTATAGGATCTTAGAACATCAGAAGCAAAAGAGACCTTAGAGATAATAATAATAGTTACCATTTAGTAAGCACCTAGTGCGTACTTTTCCTCACTGTGGTATTTCTGTAACATAGATTTTACTACCCCCCTTTTAGAGGGCCAAGTTGCAGAATAACTGAAGAACAATGACAGAATTAGACAGTCATGGGTTCAAGTCCCAGTTCTGCCACGTAATAACTGTGTGACATTGGACAATTACATTACCATTTTAACACTGTAAGCTTCAGTTTCCTCCTTGCAAAAGGAGAGTGTCACTCATCTCATACAATTGTGCTGAGGATTCATTGCCACAGCAAATCTACAGTTGTTAAACATCGTGGCTGCCACAGAGCAAGGCCTCAATAAACAATGTAATTTGTTTTTAACATTTACAAAGAGTAACTCATCTAAGGTCCCGGTTACTAAGTGGCAGAGCTGGATCTCAACCCGGGCGGTTTGATCCAGCACCCATGCAATTACCATAATGCTGTACTTCCTCAGTGATTCAAAAGTCCCATTTTGGGGAAGTGGACGGAAAATTTAGTTTGGGAGATGGCGTCTCACAGTGAGTGACTCAGCAAAACCTGAACCTTGCTAAATTCCAAGTGGGTTTGAAAAACAGACCCAGCCCCCCTGGGGGTGGAGGAAGAATGTGCAGAAGGTACAGGATGGGGGACTTTGGCCTGGAGCCCTGTGGGCACAAGGATGGGAGGCTGCGACAGGCTCCGTAGAGAGCAGGAAAAGGCATAGATGCACATGGCCTGCTAGGCATCCCGTGGCCTCGGAGTGAAGCCGAAGATTGTCCTCTGTAGCTTTCCTAGGCCACAATGATTAATCTCTCTGAGAAGAAGCGGGTGGGGCGGGGGATGTACAGAAGCCAGGTGCAATTGAAGAGAAAATACGTTCCACCAAGGAAGAGTCACCCAAAAGCCCCCATCTGGTCTCTGTCACCTTTGGTTCTGAGACTTGGAAGGGCATATAGCTCACAACTCAAATTGCCCTTCCAGGGACCAAGTCCTTTACATCCCTTTACCTGGGTCTTACTGCTATATGCAGACACGGGACTTGATGGTCCATAGGGGATGGGCACAGATTTTGGAGCCAGGCCAAACTGAGGCAAATCCTGAGTTGGTTACTGATGGGGAGACTCATTTTCTCATGTGTGAGAGAGGATAATACCACCTACCTCAGTTTGCTGTAAAGATGAGACCTGTGTTACGCACTTAGCAGAGTTCTTGGCACATAGGAAGCGCCCAGCAAACGGTAACTGTGATGATGATGATCATGGTGGTGCTGATGATGACAGAATCACAGGAAAAATAAAGCCAGAGTCTCACAAGGCCTCTAAATCAGCAAACCGGAGGGTGTGGGGGAGGGAAAAATTTCCCCTCTTTTCCCTCTTAGATCTTCTGTGTGTTCTAATAATCGAATGCACATGAGACAGAGTAACAGGAGAAAATAACCAAATTTAACTGTGTATGTATTTACAGGCTCCCATAAGAATATAGGACCCAGGGACAAATCGGGCAGTTGAGGCTTATATGCCATCCTGAGCCAAGGAGGAAGGGGGGGGGGGCGGTGATTTGAGACTTCCAAGGGCAGGAAGGGAAATCATACAGAGTTGAAAAAACAAATGTTTGGAAAACAGATGTTTGCTGGGCCATCTGTAACAAGCGGACACAGACTTATTTCACCTAGCGTAATACCCTCTACGTCCATCCAGATGGTTGCAAATGGAAAGATATGTGGCTGAGTCATATTCCATTTTGTAGATGTACCATAGTTTTATTTATCCTCACCTGGGGTATGTTTATTGATTTTAGAGAGAGGGGAAGGGAGGGAGAGAGAGAGGAAGAGAAACATTGATGTGAGAGAGAAACATCCCATGCCCTGACCAGGAACCCACAACCCAGGCGTGGACCCCATGACCCTGCAGGTTGTGAAACGAACCAACGGAGCCGCACAGGTCAGGGCTGTACCACAACCTTTTATCCACTAGTGTGTTGGTGTGGAATGTAAAGAACAAAATGAAATGAACCACCAAAACGGAAACAGACTCATAGGTGCAGAGAACAGACTGGCGGTTGCCAGAGGGAAGGGGGCTTGGAGGGATGGGTGAAAAAGCTGAGGGGATTAGGAAGTACAGATGGGTGGTTACAAAACAGTCACGGGGATGTGGTGTTCAGCCCAGGGAACACAGTCAACAACAGTGTAATGACGACGTATGGTGCCAAGTGAGTGCTTGAATTATCACGGGGAGCACTTTGTAAATCATACATAGTTATCCAACCACTATGCCGTACACCTGGAACTAATGTAAAATAGTATTGAATGTCAACCGTGATTGGAAAAAAAAATTTCTTTTTTACGTTTGGTAAAAAACAGTGGGACATGGAGGGGACTTGGGTCCCAGGGGCCTTGCGAGGCTTCTCCCTGTCTGTCGCACTAGTTCATGTTAAACCGCAGTCGTCTGTGCTGGCCGATGTCTCCCTTCTCCACGCGCGTCCTCCGTCTAAATTCTTTCAGGCAGTTGGAGGATGTCAAAGGTTCTTCCTGAGTCTTCTGCTTAAAAATAACTGTCTTACAACAATCACTACCCCCCCCCAAAAAAGAGCATATTTTGGGGAAGAAAACTCTGCTCCCCCTCAAGGCCAACAGGACCAGGGGGTGAGCCTGTAGGGAGGTGGGAGAGCTGGGGACACTTCCTGGGACAGCAGGATGCCTGCATGGAGGTGGGCCCGTGGGGCGGGGCCCGTGGGGCTGGAGGCAGAGGTGCGGCCCCTCTCCCGACTCCTCCGGCCTGCAGGGAGCCCCGGCTGCAGCAGCGGACCCGTCACCGAGCGCCTACCATCCGTGGGCCGCTCCGCAGCCAAGTGGGGCGTGACGTGGAAGAAAAGATGGTTTGGGAATAATGTGTTATTTATTAATTGTGTCATCTTGCACAAGTACTTGCAAAATAGGAAAGAGAAACACCCATCCTACAGGGTGGTTGCAGAGATCACATCAGAGAACACACAGCTTTGAGCGCAGGGACTGGCATTGGAAAATCTTTTCAAATTGTTCTTCACGTCCCTTTGAATGAAATATCTTACTGTAAATTGACAATGGAGAGAACTACTTGAAAATACCAAAATACATTTCAATGTAATACTTTTTCTGAGAACCATGTGCTAAATGAAGAAGGTCTTAGAAACATTTAAGGAAATAATCCAGTCATCGTAAACTTAAAATGTCAATTCTCCTCCTAGAATTAGGTCATTGGCAGATACCGATGAACTAGAAGGCAATGTTCCTGCCACGGATGCCCTTAAAGTCCAGTCTGGGAATTAAGGTGGTGCACTTGTGGAAGAAATAAGACCCAACAAGCCCTGGCTGGTGTGGCTCAGTGGGTTGGGCACCATCCCGCAAACTGAGAGATTAGCGGTTCAGTTCCCACTCAGGGCATGTGCGTGGGTTGTGGGCCAAGTCCCCAGGCGGGGGTGTGCAAGAAGCAGTGGATCTGATGTTTCTCTCCCTCTCTTTCTCCTTCCCTTTCCCTCTCTCTAAAAATAAATAAAGTCTTAAAAAAAAAATAAGACTGAACGAGGCGAAGGTGCCCAGATGACGCTGAGGCCAGCGCACATGGGGGAGCTCAGAGGCATTTGGACAGCTGGCTCCCCGGGTGCCGTCTTTGATGGTGTCCTATTAACAGACGGAGCAAGGGAAAGGCGCCATTGCCGCAACGTGTGAATGACTGAATGACCCTTACCTACGCTAAGCACTGAGTAGGTTGCAGACGTGCAGAAAAGAGCCGCCTGTGCCCCTGCAGAGAGCCTCCCCGAGCGGGGAATGCGCGCCCCGAACAGCGCGTGAGAGCACAGTGTAACCCGTGCGGTGGACCAGGGGCCGGGGGGCATGCGGGCGCTGGCAGGACTCACCCTTCTGTTTGGATCTCCTCTCACCAGGGTCGTTTCACCTGATTCACTTGATGTTTGACGACTACGTGCTCTACCTGTTAGAGTCCCTGCACTGTCAGGAGCGGGCCAACGAGCTCATGCGAGCCATGAAGGGAGAAGGAAGCCCCGGTAAGCCAGCGGTGCCCTCCTTGGCCGTTTGATCTGTATCCTCACTTCTGCGCTCCCTGCCTCTTCAGCTCTGTGTCCCGAAGGATGTCGTCACGGCGAGCAGGTCAAGTGCTGTGTGACACCTTTTCTTCTTTAGAATGTGATGTCCTTTTCTTCCTTAGAGTGGGCGTGTGGCAATTGGGAATTGCCTCGCGGGAGACCCACGAAGGGCTTTACGTGACACGGATTAGAAAGTATATTTCCTTTCTTAAAATCCCTTAAGGACAGCTCGTCTTGACCTTGGGCCCTGAGAACCTGCCCTTTTCTCTGCCTGTAGCAGAAGTCCGAGAAGAGATCATCTTGACGGACGCTGCCCCGCCAACCCCTTCACCGGTGCCGTCATTTTCTCCAGCAAAATCGGCCACGTCCGTGGAAGTGCCGCATCCCTCCTCCCCGGTCAGCAACCCGTCCCCTGAGTACACGGGCCTCAGCACCACAGGTAATGAAGGGCCCTCGCGGCTTGGAGTGGGGAGTCGGTGTCTAAAGCAAGAGCTTTCTGGGAAAACATTCTTCCCTCCAGCCCCGCTGCCCCCATTAAGGCCAAAGCCTGAGTATTTTCCTGGATTTATAGATGACTTGGCAGTTATTCATTTGTTAATGTTTGTACATATTCTTTATGCTTCTGCTTTCAACTTGGCAAATTAAGTACATGATAAAATCTCCATCCCGCTAAAACCTAAGCCATTAAAATGATTACAATGATACAAAACATAAATTCATACACAGCCATTCTTGGAAACAAGAAAGGGAGCTCTCTCTGAACCACAGACTGAGAGGCATCTCAGAAAACAGGGCAGACAGCAAGCCACACACGCAGCTGCCACAACCGTCCTAAGACCAGGAATAATGAGGTGCGAACGGATGCTGTGCATCCCCAAGGAAGCAGGGCTTCTACCGGGTCAGAGGTATCAAGAGAGGCCTCACTAAGGAGGAAGATTTGAGCTGGAACTTGACTTTGACAAAGGTGTAGCAGAAGGGCCTTCTGGGCAGAGGTCAGCGTGAGCCCACACAAGGGTGGGGACCTGTAGGGCCTTTTCAGAGACCGGTGAGCTTTGGCTGAAACGTCACAGGCCCGTGACAGAGTCACATGGGCTGGGAAGGTTAAATGCCTTGTCCTGGGCACCGCAGTCAATAGTAGACACAGATAAATTCCTTTACTCAATTCAACAAATGTCCTTGCTCACAAGACTTGTGGAAATGACATATTGTACATGAAATATTCAGGGAGTATAGCTAATGTACCGCAATAGAGTGTGTGCGTGTGTGTGTACCTCCAGCTTGGCTCACATGGCTGCAGTCAGATGAAGCAGGAAAGGCCGACGTGCCTTGTTTCGACGTGCCATGTTGACGGTGGTGTGTGTCCGGGCAGAAGGGGCTGCGGGGATTAAGGCCTACAGGACGTGGGCTCCCCCCCGGGAACGCTGCAGGGGCCCGGGGGAGAAGCAGTTTCCTTCCGGTCTGGACTCTTCTCAAAGTGTGGTCCACGGGCCAGCAATCTCAGCATCTCCTGAGAACTCACCAGAAATGCTCATTAATAGGTCCCGTTGCAGACCTACTGCATCAGGAACTCTAGGGTGGGGCCCAGCGATTTGCCAAACAAGCCTCCACACCTCCACACCTGGAGGCTTGTTAGATAAGCCTTTTCTACTTTCTGATACGCCCCCATTTTGAAGACCTCTGCCTCAGGGCTTTGTCAAGCCCTGGCCTGAAGGTGGCACTTGTCACTTCCACTTATATTGCATCACCCAAGGCTTGGTCACATGGCCTCAGGTAACTGCAAAGAGAGAGCCTGGGCTAGCATGTCCCCAGGTAGGGAAGGGGGGCAGAGTATTGGGAGGAGACAGCTGGCATTCTCCACCATGCCCCCCTCGCCCAGTTGTCCCAATGCCAATCCGGACTGACCCACTCCTTCCCACCCAACTGCTGCCACCTGGTTCAGGCCATCCCCGTCTCTCACGGACATCTCCAGTGACTCTCAAGCTGGTTACCAGGCTTAGTGACATCCTCACGGTGCTTACAATAGGACTGTTTTCAGAATAGACTGGGAACCCAATTATATTTTTTGAAGACCAAATAAATAGAGTGACACCGCCCTATTTAGGATGTTGTCTCTTACCCATTCACTCACTCACACATCTCTCCACTTACGCAGGAAGTATTTCTCTAGTGGCTTCTGTGTGCTAAACAGTTCAGAGAGCTGGTGATGCGGACAAGAGACGTGTGGTCCCTGCCCCCTGGGAGCTGGCGGAGTTGACAGTTTAGAGGTTAGGGCTCCGGCGAGCTCCAGGATGAGGTGATGAGTGCCAGGATGGGAGAAGGGTCAGGGTGTGTTTGGAGAGTCTGGGAAGGCTGAGTGAGGAGAGGCGTTCCAGGCAGAGGAAGTGATGTGTGAGGAGGCCTGGAGGCGAGAGAGAGAGCAGGCCGTTTTCAGAGAACTTGAAGTGGGTGTTCCAGCAGCCTTTTGATTAATTCGTCCCCTCAAGTCCCCTCTCTGTCCAGAACTGGAGCAACCCAGAGAGCAAAGGAGCAGATGCGAGGGGCCCGTAAGGTGGCTGCCTCCTCTGTACTTTGCCAAAGGCAGAAACTTGCCAACCAGCCCAGTGGCCCTTTGTCAGGAGCTGCTGAGGAGCCTGGATTCTTCAAGAATATTGAAAAGTAGGGTTGTCGGTAACTGGCACTGGATCGACCTTTGGTTTCACTTGGGGTGCACAGCTAGAGAGAGAGTTCTCCTCTTCCGTGGGAATTCTGATTTGAACATCGCCGAATTTTCTTTACATAGCTTCCCCAGAAATCATGTTTTATTTTCTACTTTGAAGAGAAGGAGCACGAGCCCCGCCCCCCCCCCCCCAGTGTCTCTCCATAGCGGGTCATCACAGCTCCTGCTGGGAGGGCTCAGGAAGTGGATGAGGAATTAATTACAACGTTGTTCACTGAAAATGACAAAGGGAAGGCCCCCCGAAGCACTGTTCACAGCTCTTCAGCTGCCCGGGGGGTCTCCCAAGACTAGAGTTATGGGGCAGCCCTCCCGAGTCTCTGGCCCCTCTCCGAACGGAGCAAGGGCAGTGGGAACAGAGAGGAGCCATCCACCTGAGCCATCCTGCCCCGTATCCTGCCCCCGCACACGCAGGTCAGCCAGCACCAGCATCCTCACTAGTGAGATGAACAGGGAAATCATGCAAGTGAAACAGTTCTGCATTATGAAGCAGAAACAATCGGAATGGAACCTTTGTGGCTGTGCAGCACCATAACAAACAGAGAGACTCTAAGGAAGCAGGGGGCACGGGAGGAGTGAGAAGGAAAGGTTTCTAGGATCCCTTCATGATTCTCATCCAGCCAGTGAGTCGGCCTGGCCTTCCTCGTAGCAACTTGGAGGCCCCGAGGCGTGGCAGGTGTGACAGGCAAAGCCACGGGAATATCATAAACGTGTGCAGAGCTTTCTGGGCAACGTGTTCGAGAGTCATAAAAGTAGCTTCTTAGAAACACAAATGTGAACCAGGTTCTTCTCAGAGGACTGCAACCTTTGAAGATTTTGGCGCATTCCAGCTTTGTTCTCAGATATCTCCAGGGGGCATTAAAAATGTCATCCCACATGAAATTATGTAGAATATTTTTGTCAAGTACACTTTTGAAATACTCCATTGCTAAATTGGACCGGATCTTGGCATGCATTGTGGGTCATGTTCTTGGAGGAAACATAAATATAATTTCCTAACAACATGTACGGTCTTATAGATATTACATTATAAAGCACAAATTATGAATTTATGATATACATCTAAATAGTAGGAAATCTACTATGGTAGGCTTCTTAAATTGGGAGATTTTTGTAATTTTTCATTAGCCCAATGTTGTAAATTGGAAGGTAATTTAAAATCTTATAAAATGCATTTACCATTTTTCTTTGTTAAAAAGGTTAACTCAGCATATGGTTTTCATGCCCAGTTAATTTTTATTTCCATCTTAAAATTATTGCTTGTTTATATACCATTACTTTCCAAAAAGGATCTGAAGTGGTTAACAAAAAATGAAGCAAAACCATTTTTTTAAAAAAGGACCCAAACCAGGAATCGAGACATAAAGAAGTGGGTAAAGTAAAACAATAAAACTCTTGGCTAAAACAGTTTATTAACACCTTCCATGAAACTGTACGTGATTTGATCATCTTGTCGGGTTTCTAGCCCACTCTGAGTGGCATTGCTCAGGTGACGTACATGTCACCAACTCAGGGAGCGTCAAGACCAATCAGTGTCCCATCTTGATGGACACCTCCATGTTCGGCTATGAGAAAGAGAACCGTATTGTGTCTGCCTGGTGAGCACAAAGGGAAAAGTAATTCATCGCACAAAACCCTGGGGCATCCTTTGGATACAAAGACTAGGGAATAGAAAGTAGCAAAGATAAGGAGTGATGACTCACTAGGAATACAGCCGCTCTATGTAGGTCTATGTCCACACCTATGCATAGTGTTTCTAAATGTGTTTGCTTAAGACTGTATTTAATAATTGTTTTTAAAAAGGGAAAATAACGAAAGTGAAAGGAAAGGAATATCAGGCACCAAAAACTGAACCTGACGCATGGCCGATTTTGACCGGGCACGTTCAAGTCTATGGCAATGCTGCGGTAAGAGAATGGTTAAAGTGTTCCATTTCAACGACTCTCCACAAATGGCTAGCTGTGGTTCCCATATGTACATCTTTTTAAATCCTCACCTAAGGACATGCTTTTATTGACTTTGAAGAGGAAGGAGAGAAACAGAGAAAGAGAGAGAGGAGAGAGAAACATCATTCAGTCGCCTCCCCTGATGCGCCCCAACCAGGCTCCAACCAGCAACCTAGGTGTGGACACTGACCAGGAATTGAACCTGCCACCGTCTGGTGCATGGGATTACGCTCCAACTAACTGAGCCACCCGGCCAGGGCTCTCATAGATCCATTTTTTCCCTCCTAACTTCTCGGGCTTGTCGCCTCCCTCAGGACCCAGCAAAGTTCAGCAACCTTAACCTTCTTTAAGGAAAGCTGGCTCTCTTCCTCCTCGGGAGCAGGGCCGGTGGTGCCCAGCTGACCTGGCCACTTAACATGACGCTGGGCTGCAAGTCTTTCATGTCATTTAAAGCAAAATGTGAAGCTCCCACTCGGTCCGGGTCAGGCCACCACAAGGCTGCAAGACCTTGTTTATGATGCCATTTTAGGTATTCCCTCCTTTAACAATGACAGTAAAAGTTAACTATTAAACTCATGTTTTCACCCTCCCACCACGGGTTCCCCGCAGCACAAAACCAGCATCACTGAGACGATGGATGCCTAAAGAAATAAAAGCAAGTTCCCCGCAAACGGCCCTAACTACAGAACATCTGGCCTGCCCAGCTGCGTTTTCACTGCGTCAGTTGAGGATGTAACAAAGATGACTGGCCCCTCATCTTTCCCAGTAACAAAAGCTCAGTTATTCCGAGAACAGCTAAACTGGTTGGGGTATGGTGGACGCTGCAGGCCAGCCTCTGAGCCTGTGATGACTCATCACAGAACTTCCCAGTCGTCAGGGCCAGCAAACTCCTCCTTTTCATCCCTGCTGCTGCTTCCTTTTCTGTAAAGGGACGAAATCGGGAACTATAAGCTGGGATTGAAAAGAGATGGTTAATTTGCTCTTGACTTCACACCATCAAGGTCTTGGCTTGGTGTCGGGAACCTCTAGATGTGCTCATTCATCCGTTCAGTCCATGTATTCTATGTCTAATTGGTGGTCCCGGGGGTACAGAAGTCAGAAAAACAGGCATAGTTGCTGCTCTCGTGCTACTTACATTCTAGTGGGGAAGAGGATCAACACCAAGGGAAACCACCAGGCAAATACACAATTCCACGTGGTCATAATGAAAATAATAATATGCTAGGAAAGGGCATGAAATGGGGAGCCACCTGAGATGGGGTCAGAGAAGGCCTCTGCGAGGCGGCGGTGGCACCGGTCTGAGACCTGCAGTCTCACAGGGAGTCAGGCACGTGCAGGTCGGGGAGGGGAAGCACGCGCTGGGCCGTGGGGAACAGTGTGCGCACAGGCCTGAGCCCAAAAGGAGCCTGGCAGCGTGCAGACTGACTGTTGTGTGCAAGTAAGGGAGGCGGTGACCGGGCCATGAATCGGCATCTCTCTCTGGGAACTGACTGATTTGCTGTCCCCTGGTCAGTTTTGTTGATTAGATTTTGGCCATGGAAGTATTGATAAAGTTGAACTCAAACAGATGAGATTTTTTAGCTTCAGCAGGTATTCTCCTTAAGCACAACTACCCTGAGGACAGATGACAGGCCATGGGACTTACTGATACATGTCTCGGTCCTGAAAGTTACATGAAATGTTTGTTTAGTATCAGATATAGTCAAGCAGCTCAAAGAGAACTTCCTGTGATGGTGGAAACTATGTTTTGTCCAAGTGTCTGAAACAGTAGACACTAACCACCCACGTGGCTAGTGAGCACTTGAAATGTGGCTAGTACAACTAAAAACAAAACAAAACAAACAAAAAAAAAAACCCCAACCCTGAATTGTTAGCTGCGTTTCATTTTAAATTTGAATACCCACCTATGGCTAGTGGCTTCTGTTTTAGGGCAGAGCAGCTCTACATTCTGGACATAAAACTAGAGCATATTTCTCAGGAAAGTACTAACAACAGGCTTAGGCTAGCTCCAAACCTGAGCAACAGCTGGATGGTTCATAGAATCCTAGTGGGGGAAAAGTTCAAACAGTTTAGTCCAAGATCTGAAGGAAGGGCACAGCCAGGGAGCTGGGAAGTAGTTCAGATTTTCACGTGTATGCACCAGTCTACACCTTCTGATTTTTAATGGCCCTCAACGTGCAGGGCGCGTGACAGGGGGCAGAGGGCCATGGAGCCTTGCTGCCCAGAGTGCGTGCCACCGACCCACAGCATCGCCGCCAGCCAGAGGCTTGTTACGCACGCAGACTCGCTAGCTGGACTCCCGACCTCTACTGAGTCAGAATCTGCATTTTAACAAGAACTCCAGCGATTCACATGCACGTTCAACTGGGAGAAGCCATTGTTGTGGAAAGGCTTGGGAGCCGGGCAGGTCTGGGTTCAAATCCCAGCGCTGCCACTTACCTGAGCAAGTCTTGGGCCTCAATTTTCTCACCTAAAAAAGAAAGTAATACTGCTCGCTTCAAAAGGTGATTGTCAAGATTCAGCGAGTCATTGTCTAAAAAGAAACTAGCATAAGGTCTGGTTTATGTTGGATGATGAATCAATCATTTATTTAACAAGTCATTACTGACCGCCTAGTACAATCCAAGCACCCTTCCTGCCTTATGTTTAAAACCCTTTCCCAGAAAACAAACAAACAAACATAACAACAACAAACACCCTCGGGAAAAGGGGGAAAAGAATGTTTTATTGGGGACGGAAAGGAAAGAAAAAAGAAAATGTTCCTCTCCAGCAGTTTTAATCAATCCTGTCACACGGACAACTTTCCTTTAGAGGATGCTCAGATCCTCCGGGATCCGTACAGGGTTCTCAGAGGTCAGGGGTGCCCAGCACTGTCCTCAGATGTGCAATCAGGGGGCAGAAGAATGGGGGGGGGGAGAATAAGAGAAAGTTAGGGAATTGGACAAACAGGAAAAGTTCGTTATGGTTTTACCAACCAACAAAAAGCAATTAGAGCTGTCTCAAAAATTAAGCACAAACTGTTAACCGCCCAGATTTCCTTTCATTCATTGCCTTAGAAAAGCAGCAGCAGTTCTCACTGGAGGTCCCACTGGTCGGACAGGGAATGCAAGGGGTGTTCTTTCCTGCTACCCCCGAGAAAAGGGTTTCTCACCCAAGCCAGCAGGTGCTAATCTGCTTAAGCCGGCCTGAGTGCTTCTGTTAGGTCGCTGGCACACGGCCATTTAGGGGTTTTGTTTCCCAGACCACAGGAGCCCATTTTTCCAGGAGTTCCACTGGCTTTTTGTTTGATAACGTCTATTTCTAGCAGCATTTGCTCCTTCAACAGCAAATTCAATGGGACAGAAATTTACTGAACACCTACTATTTGGCAGCCCCCTGTGTTGGGGATACAGAGCTGAATAAGGAGCTCACACAAAAGTAACTTCTGCATTCTCTCAGGTGATGGCTATTGTTACTGCATCGTCCTGCTGCTCGGGGAGGGGGGCGTGCGGGGCAGAGACCATCCTTGGCTTCCTCAGCGGCCCCCTTTCAGTCCCCACTGACCTCACGGTGCTCTCCCGAGGTTCCAGGGGCTTCAGGGATTAATTACTTGCTGTCTGTGGCTGGTTCATTGTTCTTCCCACCCCCTTCCAATTGTGCTTAATATAGTTTAACGTTTTTCTCTTCACAGAGGCAATGCCCCTTCATTATAGAAAAATACAGATAAGCAAAAAATGAAGAAAAAGCTTTAAACCATCCTCAATTCCACCACCTAGAGATAACCTGGTTTAATAAAAAGGCTACTTTCAAAATTGTAACAGTAATTTCACATGTGGTGCAAAAATATAGAGGAGGGCCATCACGTAAAATCCAGTCACCTGGGACATGATCCTGAGGGGGGAGGGTGGTTTCCTTCCAGTCTTCTCGCAGTTGTTACAAATAATGCGGGGAGAGGGGGGAATGCGGGGAGAGGGGGGGATGCGGGGTAAACGTGCAAACTAGGAAGCGGGGCATTTAGCCGTACCGGTGGATAAGCACCAGTCACTTTACAGAAAAACCTGTTCAGAACTTCGCTGTCGTTAGCTAAATGACCATTGCTATTCAAATATTTCGTCCTTGGTGACAGAATCTGACCCAAGAAACTTGTCTTTCTTCCTTGGAATCTGAAATGGGAACTATAGAAATTTCTACTCTAAGCAAGTACAATATAAGAACACCTGAATTCGTGATGAAGAGTGCTCGCACACCATTGAAAGCTACCGTGTCAGACTCCTTGATGTTATGTTATCTCAGTGAATTCCCACAACAGTCCTTCAAGGTAGATACTATCATCCCTATTTCACAGATGAGGAAAGAAAGGCTCATAAAGCTTGAGAGGCTTGCCCGGGACCTTACCTACAGTCCACGGCAGAACTGGGACCCAGAGTGAGGAGACGTCACGGTAGAGTGAGTGGGGAGGGCGTGGCGGACCAGGGTTCGGAGCCCCACTGGGCCACCCTCTCACTCTAGGACTGTGGGCGAGCTGTTTGACACGCTGTGCTCCCCTGGACTGGACTTTCCCGCGACACCCGTAGCCCGAAATTAGTGTTGACATAGGGACAGTCCTAAGGACCAGACGTGGGGCCCCCGGTCAGGGCGGTGTTGAGGACCCTGCTGAACAGTTCACAGCTGCCCCTTTATGAGGGCGTCTGAAGGGGATTCCGTTTGTTCCGAACGCCACGCACGGCACGCTCCTGAGCGATTTGGTCACTGCACCGCGGCCCCCAGCCGGTCAGGCTTCCCTTGCAGCGCTGGCTCCTGGAAAACTCTGAGCCACGTACCAGCCTTGCCCAGAAAGGATTCGGACCGTTAGCGTGTGGACCTTCCTCTCGTTCCTGCCTGCACGTTTTGCTCCGATCTCGTTTTAATTTCTTCTCCCACCACCCGGGGGTGGCATTTCCGTCAGGCGCGCCTGTCGTGCGCTTGGCGCAGTGCTGGCCTCTCTTAGGTGCTCAGTCTGTGGCGTCTCCTTTCATGCTCTGCGATTGCATTTCTGTCACTTCACAAAAAAAGAGCCATTTTTGGTGTTCCACAAGGTTCTCCACCCTACACGAGGGTTCAACATGAGGTTCTTTTCAGAATAAGCACACGTGTTTAAATAGGATGCTACCTCCACAACAGCGCTTTGCCGGTCCTCCGTACTGGGTCGCCGTCCAGTGGCTGGCGCAGGGCCGATCCGCCGCGGTCCCCTCCTCCCGCTCTGGGCCAGCGCGGGTGCTCTCACGTGCTGTTTGCAAGGAATGAACTGAACTTTACACATGAAAACCTTTTCTTTATCTTTCCAGAGGAACTTTAAGATAGAAATGATCTGCTGCAGAATATACAGGATTGGAGAACCAAGTTTTCTCTTCTTAAAACAGGCCTCCCTTAACCAATTCTCTAATTTTTCATTTGCCTACAAGGGGGGAGTTGAGTCCCTATTCCCTCTACTTTCTAAAATAGGTTTAATTATTTCCACTATGTCAACATTCTAGAATTTAGCAGAAATGAAGTTAATGAGTTTATTGTCAAGTTATTATGAGTTTATTAAATAACATAAGCTTATTTATTATTAGTGATTTCTTAAATTACCATTTTTAATTCTAACCATCTCATAAAATTGTTAAGCGTCTTGAGTGTTTTTGATTTTTGTCAATTTCTTTTCTCAACCCCAGCACCTTCAAGTATCCAATTAAAAAGTAAATTAGTGGCATTAATAATATGTATGGAATAGGTCACAGTTAAGGTCACTGTCTTATAATCTTCAAAAAGACCTGGACAAGCAGAGCCCAATAATCTACTTATGTTTGCTTAAGGCAATTTGTTGGATCCTTAACACCTGTTGAGTGTGAAGTTATTTTTTCTAGGCTTGTCTAGGCTATGTTGCCCAAGCTTTCTATCTCCCTCTCTCTTTCTTTCCCCCTCTCTCTCTCTCTTTCTTTCTCCCTTCCCTCCCCTTCCTTTCCCTTCCCTTCCCTACTTCTTACTTTTAAAAACTTTATTGAAAGTCTTTTGGCCTCCAGGCTCTGTGCTAAACACTGGGGGCAAAATAGACAAGATCCAATGGTGGGCAAAATAGACAAAGCCCCTACCCTCATGGAGTTCACAGTCCACTGGGGGTGGGGATAGGCGTTAATCAAATCACATTCATTAACTGATTAAGATGACAAATTGTGGTAGGCACCATCAATTGTGATTAGGCTCACAATTGTGGTAGGCAGTGTAGGGTCTGATCCAGTCTGGGGTTAGGAGACAGCTTCTCTAAATTGACATATGAAGAGTGCGTGGGTACCAAGGGAAGTGCAAGGGTTCCAGGCAGCAGAAACAGTGTGTGCAAAGGCCCTGTGGTGCTGGGAATTGTGGTACATTGGAAAGAAAGATATTATGGTTGGATGTAGAGGATGCTTCTGGTGAGGTCAGCAGGGCCAGAGACCCATGCTTGTACAGATGTTGGCTGTCAGCTTAAGAACAATGGGAAACCACTGAAGTGTTCTAAGGACGAGCTGGAGGTGCGAGAGCTGTACTAGTGACTGACGCATCTTACTTTTTCTCTGTAGGAGCAATGCAGTCATACACGTGGTCTCTAACGTACACAGTGACTACGGCAGCGGGGTCCCCAGCTGAAAACTCCCAACAGCTCCCCTGTATGAGGAGTACTCATGTGCCTTCTTCCTCGGTCGCACACAGGATACCAGTTTATCCTCACAGAGAGGAGCACGGGTAGGTGACTTACTTTTAAACGTGATTTTAAAGAGCAGAGCTTAGTTGGCAGTTGTTTTCTTAAAGGACAGGAAGAGCGCCAGTGTCTGTTGAGCTCTCACAGCGTGCGCAGTGCCACACCGAGTGGAATTGTCTCGTGCATCCCCCACCACCGCCAGGTGAGGCGGGTGTCAGTGACCCCACTTTATAGGTGAGGAAGCTGAGAGACGTGGTTGATGGAGCTCCGCTCCTCTAAATCCCACAGCTGGTAAACGTGGGGTCCAGACTGAGCATCCACCTGCCTCCAAAGCCTGTGTTCTTCCCTCTTTACTCCTCTAACGTCTCAGCTGACAACTGCCATTCAGCTTTTCCCCTCGGTGGCTCCTTGTGCACTTCATAGCTGTACACAGCTTCATGGTAGGTCCCAGTCCTTTATGGCTGCTTAGAGGAGGGCTTCCCCACTTGAGAGCTGGAGGATCCTGGAGGGCGGTAATTTTGAATGGGGTTCAGGGAATCCCTGTGGGTTCCAGTGGTACCTCGGACCCTGAATAAATCAATCCTTCATTTTGCCTATATTATATAGTGATGTTGCTATGATGAATGAACTACAAATCCACTTAAAAGTGTTACCTGAATCACAGTAGCTTTTTGCCATTATGCATTGTCTTTATCAAAAGATACAGATCTTACAATGTCTAATGTGCCATGATCTGAAAAACGTTTACGATGTTAAAAAGGGCCCTTAATCTCAAGAAGGTGAGACTCTGCTGTGTGGGTGCAGTGAGCCTCACAAGCCAGGTTCCCACACAACAGCTGTGGGGCACACAGGGCGGGGAGGAGTACACGGAGGAGGAGGACCTCCTGGGTCCCTTCCTCACGGTGGCCCTGAGGGTGGGTGCAGGCCTGAGTTATTTCCATTGGTCCAGGTACCTCAGTAGTGCACCCAATATTTTTTCAGGGGGCTCTTAGAGTATTTCCCACACGTCTAGAATAGACATTGAAAATTATTCCAGAGAGCTTTTTGATTCTGCAGGAATGGTAGAATAGACACCCATGTGGCCATATGTCAGCATCTTTGCTGTAAAGTCAAGAACAGCGATGAGAAGGTCCCGTGTGTCCATAGGACTTCCTTTTCTATAGAGCGTCTTCACACACGTGACCCTCCGAATGAGCGTGAGCAGCATGTTCACAGATGGGCAAAACAAGCGGCCCGAGGCCCCACAGCGGGAACGCGGTGGCGCCAGGCTCGGAGCCGGGCTCTCTGACGCCCGGTGGACCGTGCCGAGGCGTCTTCTCCCAGGAGAGAGCTCACAGAAGGCACTGCATCCTTCCCCACCACGGGGAAGCTGAGGCCTGAACAAGACAAAACCATAAATCCCAAAGCAACTCCTTTGTTTTTCCATTTGACTTCAGGCTATGATATGGGCCTTTTAATACAACAGGAGTGGAGGTTTCCATCACTAATTGTGCTCAGCTCAGGGCCAGCTTTTGTCCCCTGAGCGCTGGCTGGGCGGTAAGGGAGTTGTGCCGAGGGGAGGAGGAAAATCAGCCTGGGAGTTCAAACTTACCACAGCAAAGCCACAGAGTGGAGATGGTAAGACTCAGGGGGGGAAAGGGGGAAAAAATGAGAAAAAAAGGACCAAAAGCAAATGA
This sequence comes from Glossophaga mutica, assembly GCA_039655065.1. Classification (NCBI taxonomy): domain Eukaryota; kingdom Metazoa; phylum Chordata; class Mammalia; order Chiroptera; family Phyllostomidae; genus Glossophaga; species Glossophaga mutica. The sequence goes on along the minus strand of CM077304.1, from coordinate 12,154,499 downwards.
GGTTGATTTTTTAAAGATGTCAAACTGATCTGTTCTCCCTGCTATTACTCATAATATTCAATGCGCTTAACGTGTTGCAGCTACACGGGAAGCTATAACTATGGGAGCTATGGCAACCAGCATCCTCCGCCGATGCAGAGCCAGTACCCGGCCCTTCCTCACGAGGCAGCGCTCTCTGGACCGCTCCACTATGCCCCGTACCACAGGAGCTCTGCACAGGTGAGTTGATGGACCTGCTTGCTTGCCCAGGCCAGGTCTAGTCAATGTAACACCTTCTGTATACTGTACATGCAGCCTACGTGTCACCAAGGAGAGGATGGCCTTTTCCTCATTGTCACTTGGGCCCTTCAGTGGCTGCCTGCAATGGGTGTCAACCACATTCATGCTCCACTTCCACGCACGTGGGTGCGGAACAGTTGTCTGCAGATCCGCCCTCTCTTTGACCTCTCTGATCCCAGAATCCAGTCGGCTTCATTGCCCTTTTCCAGGCAGCCCCCCGCAGACTGGGCCGTCGGTCCTCTTTCCCATCATTAGTCTCGGGGTGCAGAGCCTCCCCGAGTCCGGCCAGGCCTGTCATCTCGGCATCATTCCAAACGGCCTCTCCGTCTCCCATGTGTGTCCTCCTCAGTCCAGCCCACACATCCAGTCTTACCAGAAGAATCGTCCCAAAGCGGACCTTTTATCGTTCTCACGCCATGCACGTCCTTTGGCCCCTCACTGTCTAACGAACCACACCGATTCTCTGTGGCCTGGGTGAATGGAGATGGTGCTCGCACCTGTAGTACCAGTGGTGGGCACTCGAGTTGTCTTAGACACTTCGCTGTGCACTGGCCACTAATTCCATTCAATTCTGCATCCTCACTATCTCTGCAACGCTACTGTCCTTGCTTCAACTCAGGTCTTCATCTAACCTAGATGACGGCCAAGGCCTTCCCGTTGGTCTCCATCTCGCTAAACTTGCCTCACTTCCGTTCTCTCCCCTACATTGCAGCTAAAGGAATCTTTTGGGAAAAACCCAGCTGGTCATCATCCTCTTTTCTGCATGTCGTTGTTTTCAGAGCCAAGTTCAATTTCTTAGCATGTCTCTCTACACTCATTATCATCGGGCCTCCGCCGGCCTTTCTGGCCTACAAATGACAGCCTCCCCCCATCCCTGCGTCTTTGCTCCAGCTACACCAACCCGCGTGCAGTCCCCCAGGTCTTCACCGAGATTGTTTCCTCTGGCTTGGATTCTCTCCCCAGCCCCTTCTGCCTGCTGTTCAGGATGAGCATCTCGTGGTCTTTGCGGTGCTTCCTGACACTGCCTCCTTCCTCCCTCCAGGACTTTATGAGGCCCCACTCCTCTGTACTGGCAGAGGACCCTGGGCTTTCCTCCACTGGTAACACTCCTCACACTGTTACCATCACTGACTTTCCTGACTCCCACGGGAAACCCCAGAGCTCCTTGAAGGCAAAGTTAAGTCTAGTACCCCTGGGTCATAGGACAAACCACCAGAAAGAACAGCATGTCGTGTGCTGAGCACTTTACACCTCAGCACGATAACCCTCGCAGAAAAGAAAGGGAGAGTCGCTTGCCCAAGGATTTGAACCCAGACAGTGGGGCCTAGCTGTCCAAGCTTTTAAGCACCACCCTCTGTTGCCTCTCGTACGAGGGCATTGTCTGAGCATTTATGGAACAGAGGAGCAAACAGGAGGTGGGGTCAGCATAAACAACAGTGTGGTGCGCCAAGGACGCCCACCTGGGTCTGCAGGCGTGGGAGCCACGGTGGGTTTGTGCGCCTGGGAGTGGCAAGATGAGAGCCATGCTTAAGAAAGAGAGCCCTGGCAGCACTGAAAGCATGAACCAGAAAGGGGGCCGGTCGAGACAGGGAGCTCTGCTCCCCAGAGCCTGCAGGAGTGCAGAAGGGAGAGCGCAGGACATGAGCTGGGGTGGAGGCCACAATTACCTCAGCTGTCAGCACACAGACTGGCCTCGGAGGGAGGGCACGGAGGAGAATGTATCCATGATACTCGGCACTTGGGGCAAACAGGGCTCTGTTTTGATTTCCACCTGCAGTACCGAGGGGAGCCCTAGCATAATCCCCAGACAAGCCAAGAAGTTGATTCCACTGAATCACCCCCTGGGGCATTCATTATAGATCTCCAACTGCATCACACAGAGATGCCACCTCCTCAGAGACTGCTTCTCTTGGGAGAAGAGACTGTGCTCCTCTCTGTGATCCGCCAAGTGACTTAGAGCTGCTGCTGCTGTGGACTGGGTCACTCTTAGCACAGTATCACCAGCTCATTAACTCATTCATTCATTCAGGGGCCTGCTGTGTAGCAGCCACTGCTGTAGCCTCTGAGACTACAGTGGGGAATGAGACAGAAGCGTGCCTGCCTTGGGGGAGCTGACGCTCCAGGGAGAAACACTAGTAGTCTCAGCAGCAGTGGGGAGGTGAAGCTAGCTAACACTCCACGCCGCAGCTCCCGACAGTATCTTGCCCTTTCTTCACTCCCTCGTCCCTCCCCAGGAAATTTCTGAAGGTGGTTATTCAGGGGTGATATTTTTAAAGCCATTGCTGTATAACAAAGTCCAGGGTCTCCTGAAGGCCATGTGGTCCCTGGCGATCTGCAGCATCTGCTCTAGAAAACACAAGAGTCCTCCATTGGAACACTCTCATCGGATAGTGGGCTGAATACATAGAAGGGCGAGAACTAACTGAAAGCCCAGGGAGGAGCCCTTTGAACCCAGACGAGGGTATCTTGTGAGGTGACAGGTCCCTGGCCGGCCTCTTCACCACCATGCCCGCTGGCCCTGAGACAAAGGCTCGGACAACCTTTGACCCCCCACCACACGTACACACGCACACTCACACTCTGCACGCCACGGCTTCTGCCGCAGTCTCCGTTTAGAAAGCGGGGTGGGGAGCAGTTAATTTTATCACATCTCTCCCAGGTTGATGAGTGAGGTCAGTGCTTCCGGAGAAGGTACTGCTTAAGACAAAGAACCTTTTGTTTTTCATTAACATGTACGCATCAAGCACCATTTTAGGAACTTTCAAGTACGCTGAATTCTCATAGCAACCTTGGGAAGCAGGCATTTTCCTCTAGTTTTTAAAGCTGAGGAAAAGGCTTCAGAAGGTAATTGGCCCCGGGTCATGCATCCAGTAAGTGCCAAGCAGCCCCAAATGCAAATGCTCCAGCTCTCCACCCCAAGCTTCCAGCACTGAACACTACACTGGTGTGTGTTTCGGAGGGTGGGAGGTGAATTCAAGCGATTACTGCAGCTATTCTCAGTAAGTTTCAAGTTTCCAGAGAGAAGATTCACACAGCCAGGATAACCTTACTTCTTTCTTCTCCTGGTACTTTGGCTTAAGGTTGAGCATCTAGGGGAACATCCAGTGCAGGGCTAATTAGTTTTAGCTTCCCAGAGCAAAGGTCAAACTGTTCCAATCCTGAGTACTGCCTACACACTTCATTATATCTGATTCACTGGTATAGCAGTCCGAGTTGAAGAAAAATTGCAATTGTGGAATACGGTTAGAGCATGCCATTGGTCATCAGCTCAAACTAACTTATTGGCTTGGCCAAAAAGTCCGTATTTTTTTTTTCTGTAAAATAAAAGACACATTTTTCATTTTCACCAACAACTTTATTGATTTGGATGTTTTGAGTATGTCGGCTACCTCCCACTATTGGCTTCTGCGGGTAGAGGTCAGGGGTGCTGCTAAACCTCTTCCAACGCGTAAGACAGCCCCACAGCAGAAGAATTATTTGGCCAAAATGTCAATGGTGCCAAGAAACTTCGCAAACCACTTTTGACACATTTGATCAGTCACAGCACCTCCTCCATTCGCTGCACAAATCTTTTTTGTGTGTTTCAGTTGCATTTTTACCTTTCTTGAAATAATAAAGCATAATACGCTGAAAATGTTGCCTATTCCATCTTTACTATTAAAATGCCTGCACAAAAATTCACCAATTTTGTTTTCTTTTAATGCACACTGATATGACAGCTGTCAAAATACAATCTAACAAAATTGTTTCAAATAATGTTAAAGACAACTGAGCACTGTTAGAGCCACTGTACAGAAAAAAACGTGATGGATTTTTTGGCCAACCCAATACATACCTGCCAGGTTTGCCTTACAGAACTGATACAACACACCTGTGAAGTGCGATAATTGTATGCATCCCAGCTCTTACATAGTCAAAGTAATTGGTAGTCATTTGTTTCCTGAGATAGAGTATATGTGTGCCTTTTCCTTATACTGCTGATTGGCACAACACATCCTTTTTTTCTGGGTAATATGAAGGTAAACCTCCAGCCCTACCTGAATTCTTATAACTTCCGAATGAGCAAGTCCAGGCGAATGAGGCTTCACAGTGTACAGTTTAAATTATTTCAGAAGAACACACTTGTTGCAATGCTGCTGCCCCTGGTCACATCAGAGTAAGTGAACAAGGGACCTTGCCAGCTGCACCTTCCCAGGTTCCCCTTCTCATGCCTGACCCAAAAGAGAAAACAAACCAGACCATTTCTCCACGCCTCGGTCCCCACGTGTTCAAGGAACGTGCACCCTTTCCGCAGCCGTGAGTGAAAGCTGGGAATGTGAACTTGAGCTCAAAAGCCATTGGACCAGCCAGAAGCTGTGAGACTGGAAGTGTACACAGAGGGGACTGGAGAGCTGGTCCTCGTTCCTCCCATGGTTGGCCAAGGCCCCGCCTGGCCCACCTGCCAGTCCCTCAGCTCTCACAGAACCTCTGTCTCAACCCGAATCAGCTCAGGGCCAGTGGGTCCTCCGTCTCCGAGTCTGCTTAGGGGGCTCTGCTTCGGGATGGCACCCTGGGCGAAAGGGAAGACGAATCAGTTAGCCCTAGCGGCGCACGATCTCTGACGCCAGAGCCAGGCTTCGTGGGTTCAAATCACCGCTCTGCCTCCAGTGCCGCAATGTCCTCGTGTGAAAACTGGGGATCGCGATAGTACCTATTTCAAAGGGGTGTTGTGAGGGATGAGTTCATAAAGGTTAGAACAGGGGCCTGGTTCACGGTGAGCACCATTCGTGTGTATTATTGTTACCCTTTGTAACACCACAGTTTTATTTTGTGTGATTACAGAATTAATATCTGCCTCCCAAACCATACCAACTCTGTGAGGGCAGGGGCCAGGCCAGGTCCTTTTATTCCGACCATCATATTCCCAGACCCCAGCAGGGCCTTGCCCCTTAGTGGGTCCTCAGCGTATACCTGTCCGTGCAACGGATGAATGAAATGAGTGGATGCTCTGGCACTAAGTGGCTGTGTGACCTCCGGCAGGTCATGTCCCCTCTCTTGACCTCAGTTCCCTCGTCTAAAAATGAGGGGAGGTAGGACCAGATGGTCAGTCACTCAGGCTCTCCCTTCATTAATGGACCACAGCGTTACGGTTCGAGGAAGACTATTCATAATAGCTAACACGTTCCGAAAACTCACTTCATGGGTGTTCTAAGTGTTTCACATGTAGGCCCTCAGTTAATCCTGACCCTCAAAGCTCAAAGGTTTGGGGGAGCCACATCCTCCCCCAGCAGGGCTCAAAGGAAGCCTGTGGGGTTGGGGGGGTGGGGAGCAGGCCCTTGGGCAGAACCTCAGTGCGGTGAGAGCCGCCTTTCATAGGAAAACAGTTTGTGCTCCTGACTAGGCCACCTTTCACCCCTTGCTGAAGTAGCAGCCCATTTGGTAAGGGTCAGGGATAAAGGGCTCATTCTTCCCTCTCCATGTGCAGGAAAGTCAGCCCTTGGTGTGGGGAGGCATTTCTCAAAATAGAACGGCCTCACATGGTTGCAGGGAGGCCCGGAGTCAGTCACAGCTGGGACGGACCTCAGCCTCAGCTGTGTGACTGAGCCTTTGACAGCTTATGTACACACGCGCGCGCACCCACACGTGCCCGCAACCACACCCCACTCACCTCTCTCACAGGGCAGGAACTGGCGGCTTAGCTCCCTTTCAACATCAATAGCAATGGCGTGTGATCTGACCCAGAAAATAGTAACTTCCTGTTGTGGGCCCTCAACAAAAAGCGCCTTTATTCGGGGCAGAGCTCTGGGGACCCCAGGGTTTGTGCCCAGCATGCTTAAGGACCCTGCATGACACCGGATGCGAAGTGTGAAAGGTGAGGCGGGTGCCACAGGCCAGCCCCGGCCGCTCCCCGCAGGCTAAATAGAAGCTTCATTGGTGGCGAGGCCGCGGGCGCTGGAGCCTCTCATCTTTCAATGGTCTCTTCACCATGGGGAAAACGAGTCACTGACTCATTTGCAATTAGCTGACCTAACGGGACAGAATTTTCCGTGCCGGATTCTGTGGTAACAGAATTTTATTGTCACATTAGAGATATTTTGAGCCAGTCTCATTTCCAGGCAATTACTCTTTTGAGTCCATGACACAACCCCTGGGCACAGCTGCATCTAGGGTCCTTGATTAGGCACAAAAGCCATACTTTCTTGGGCTCCGAGGGTAGGAGGTTCCAACTCTGACCAGTGACGTTTTACCTACACGAGCCAAGCCAGTGAGGGCTGACAGAAGCAGCCAGTGGAGGCCTGGTCAGAATTGTAAGGACCCTGTGGCCCTGGACAGGTGGCTTAGCTGGTTGGAGTGTCATCCCCTATGCCAAAAGTTGGCGGGTTCGATCTCTAGTCAGGCCATGTACCTAGGCTGTGCTCCATCCTCAGTCGGGGCATGTACAGGAGGCAACTGATGGATGTTTCTCTCTCTCTCTCTCAAAAAGAAAATAATATAATAATGATGATGATGATGATGATGATGATGATGATGATGATGATGAAGAACCAGGTCCTTAAGTGAGGATTAAAAAAAAAAGCCCTGTGGCGGTAGGGGAGGAGGGAGCTGAAGGGGCAGGTGACAGAAAGGTCAAGGTTGACGGGCTGCATCTTCCGTAAGGAGTGCTCTTCCTCTCCTGTGCGATTCAGAGGCGGGCCAGTCAGACTGAAGCGGGGAAAAGCGCCACGCCAGGACTGGCTTTTCATGCCAGCTCTTTCCCCAGCTTGCGACGTGACTTTGGGAATAGGGTGGCGAACATGAGAATGCCCAACCAGGAGCTTATGAAAGAAACAGCTTCCAAGAAGAATGGTGACATTCCGACCGGAGCAGCAGGGGTGGAGCGTTTAGCTTCTTGAGATGGGATGTCCAGGAATGTCTCTCCGAGGAGGTGGCATTTGAGCTAAGATCTGAAGAATGATAAAACGGCAGGCATGCAAGGGGCCTGGGGGTAGGTAGGGTGGTAAAGCAGTATCCCAGGCAGAGGAAATGATAGGACAAAATTCCCCAAGATGCGAACCAGCTTGGCGTGGCGCCGGACCAGAGGGGGTGCTGGGGAGAGCATGCGAGGGCACGTGACATGGCGTGTGTCCAGGGAGCTTACCTGAGAGAATATCAAGAGGGGGAAGCAACCTTTTTGAGAAAATTAAAAGACCGTTTTGTAATATTCCTCAATGTTAGTTGTTTAATGCCTGGGACCTTGCTTTCTTGAGCAGGGCCCAGCCTCACCGTGGCCCCTCTGGGATTTAGAGTGGGTCCCAGGCTAGCACCACAGTGCTCAGGCCCGAGTCCAACGTGGCTGCCACGCCGACAGCGTCCTGTGGCTTCGCACAGCAGGTACCTGGGTGTGCTTAGTGTTTCTGATCTGATTGGAGATTATGAAGGCCTGGGTGTGCTGTCAACAGTCACCTTGGCAACAGCCCTCGGTGCCTTCTCCGGTGAGTTCCCAGACACCACCTACGCCCTTCTCCCTCTTTCCTACCTGTTCTTTGACTGCAAAGTGGCTGCGCTTTGCTATGTAGGGCAGGCTGTCCTCAGCAGGACAGACCCTCTCTACGAGAAACTGAACCTGTTCTTCCTGACCCATGAATCGCTGGTTTTCTTCGCACGGATCGGGCCGAACAGCCTCCCCCTGCTTCCCTCGGGCTCCCACTCAAAAGAGGCAGAACCATCCCCTTTGGCTCCCTCGACTGCAAGCAGCAGCCATTGTTGTCATAACCTCTTCTCCGGCTGTCTAGGTTTCAGCCTGTCTGTCTCCCCCACAGGAGGCAGCCTCCCACCTAATCCCTCGGGACTCCACTCTCCAACTGTCAGGGAAGACAGATGGGGAGCAGAAGAATTCCCACATTCACACACACTCTCTCTCCCCTACCCGCTGTCCTTGCCATCCTTGGCGACTGGCTCCTGTCCGTGGTGGGGTGGCCCTTAGCACAGCAAGGAAATCTTTGTGTGGACTGGCCAGCAAACGGGGAGCCTCCGAGCTCCTCCCGTCTCCCCTCCGATTGTGCTGAAGGTCTTATTTGCATAGCTGTCCTGGGAACCGAAAAGAAATGTAAAGAGGCAGCCCTTCACCGGCACTTCTCTGATCTCTGATTCTTTTCAGAACGTCTTCCTCTCTTGGAGCTAGCAGCACCTGCTTTCCTGACCTGCAGGAAAGCCCACCTCCCCTCCCCTCCCCTCCCAGTGGGCTTATCTTGACTCCTTCCACATTCACACACACCAAGCCCAACAATTTGCCATCTCCTGCTCAAGTATGTTCCAGGACTCCCGTGAATATGAACCAAAACGATAGACGCTCTTCAAATGATAGAATAACCTTTTGAAGTCGTTCACTTGCTTCTTCTTCAAAAGCCTGCTTTTAGGCTGCAGCTCATAATTGAATTCAACTGTAAATGCTATTTTCAATGATATCATTGTGTTTTGATTGGCAGTATTGTTCCCTTGGGTTGATGGAGTAGGACCTATCGCATCACCATAACTAATGATACAACCACCCATCCATCCATCCCGACTTGGACATGTTCTCATGTCCTTGTTCTCGCTCCCCCTCTCCCTCTCTCCTCTCATGCACACACCCTCTCCTGTGACACTTCTGGATTCCCAGTAGAGCCCTCCTTCCTTTGGGGGTCGGACTCCCCAGGACATTCCGGATTAAGAGCACAGAGTCCGTATTACTGGCTGAGTGCACACCAGTCCGACTCTGGCTCAGAGGCCCTTGGCATTTCTCCTGTTGGATATTCCCTAGACCAGGTTCGGTCTCTCAGAAGTTCACCGGTTTCCCTCCCATCGACTTTCACTAATAGCCTCTTAAGAAATTTAACTTAAAACAAACTGTGAACCTGACTGATACTGCGTATATGTAACTTTGAGCTAATTTTAACTTTGTGGAATTTCTTTCCCCTCAACAAGTACCCTTTTAATAGCCCCACTTCCCGGATGGAACCTTGTTTGATGAGCAGTACTCCCAGACTGCATCCTACCCCCGTCACCCCCCGATGGCCAGAGGTACCCACAGCCAACACGTGCTACACAAGCCCGTCTGTGCATTCCACGAGGTATGGAAACTCTAGTGACATGTACACACCCCTGACCGCGCGCAGGAATTCTGAGTATGAGCACATGCAACACTTTCCTGGCTTTGCTTACATCAACGGAGAGGCCTCCACAGGATGGGCTAAATGACTGCTCTCATAGGAATCCATATTTAATATTAATAAGTATTAATAATAATAATAAACCCATCTCCCCTCGAAGACCTTATCTCTCTACATTGTAACGTGTGAACCATTCCTAGGTGTCCATTTTCCTCGCGAACGCGAGGCTGGGACTCAGTGTGGCGTGAATAAACTCTAGTTCAGAAACAGGACTCACTAAACGCCAGTGAGATGGGGGTCCCGCAGCCAAGCCAGACTTGACTTTCGACAGAGCACTATCCCGGGCAGGCCAGTCTGTGCCTTTCCCTTTGTTCCATGACCTCGCTTTGTGTTGGCAACCACTCCCTGTAAGTTACTTATTTTCCTGTTGACGAAAGCTCTTTAGTCTTTAAGGATGGATACTGGAGACAGAATCTGGTTTGTGTTCTTGGATGGGCACATAATTTACCAAGAGCATTCACCTTGCGTCTGTCATCTTCCTGTACAATGAACAGCCCTCAGCTATGCTCTGCACATCCCCTCTTCCTGGTGGTGCTCCGCAGGGCGCCAGGGCTAAATGGGGGTGTCTGGAAACGCGAGATTCCCTGTTACGCTCCTGTCCATCACAGTGCCTGCCTTGTTTGGGAATGTAAGCACTGTCTAGAGGGAAAGAAGAGGCCTGTTCTGTATGCCTTAAGTTGACTGAAGTTTGTAGGGGACCAGCTCTTCTACATACAAGTATTTGTCCTAAGTTTGCACAATGGCTAGTGTCAGCAGAAGGCAGGGGCGGGGTTCCTTAAAGTTCTGTGAGAATGTAGACATTTAGCATTGAGTGTCACACTCTGCTGTGTTAACGTTGTGAAACTGGATGGACCAAGCTTCAAAGTGTGAAAATGACTTTCCTGGTTCCTTCGTAAGACTGTAATAATTTCCAACACTTTGATAGAAAAAATATTTCAAAGCTGTGCCTTTGAGCCTATACTATACTGTGTATGTGTGGAAATAAAAATGTATTGTACTTTTGGAAAATTTTTTCTTAGGCATTTTTCTGTCAGATTTGTAGCAATTTGTGAGGTTTGTTAGATCTTAACATAGGTTTTCTTTCTGTATTATAAAAAGCACCAAGCAATTATGGTGGACCTATTACCCTATGGGTAAGAAATAAATAGAAATATGACATCGGATGTTTTAGCAATTGTTCTGTAAATAAAATCTTTGATCACACCCACTCAGTGTGATAATCATGTCTACGGCTAAAATGGAAATAGTTTTATCTGTACAGTTGTGCAAGATATGAATGGTTTCACACTCAAATAAAAAGTATTGAAATGACCTGCTTCTTCATTTTGCATCTGATATGACCTCTGTCTGTGTGTGTAATATAAATACCACTCCAAATACTTAGGGTGTAAGTAGGCGAAACAGAACTAAGTGGTCCTGTATGGTGGTGCTCGACCCAGTTCAGCATCATCTTGTCATAAACCCAGCATCAAAATTTGGATAAGCCCCACGTGCCATCCTCAGCAGCAAGTTGGCACCTACAGTCTGGCTGCGGTCTGTAGGGGACCAGTTCCACATACAAGGACTTAAGTTTGCATGACAACTAACGTCAGCAGAGGGCAGGGCCCTTTCAGCTCTTGAAGGGAGTGTTGCTCTTCCACGCCAGCGTCATTAAGAGGTTCCCTGGTACTCAGTTCAATACGCTTTAATGATCACTGGGTGTAAAGATATTTCAAGTGCAGTGCTTTAAATGCTAATAATCTTCTGGAACAGAAGAAGTAACATTACTGAATACTTAAAAAGCATCAACAAATTCTTCTCCAGCACTGCATTTTGATTCTAGGGCTGAGGACTGAGGATATAAAGGCAAAATGTTTAAATGTTTTGCCCAAACTTTAAGAGTTTGGGAGCTATGGAAAGCATTATGCTAAGCAAAATAAGCCAGGCGGTGAAAGACAAATACCGTATGATCTCACCTTTAACAGGAACCTAAACAACCAAATAAACAAACAAAATATAACCAAAGACACTGAAATAGAGAACAGGCTGACAGTGACCAATGGGGAGAGAGGGGAGGGAATTTCAGGGGAATTTCGGGGGAAAAGGGAGGGGTCTACAGGAACAGGTATGAGGGACACATGGACAAAAACTAGGGGGGGGGTGGAAATGGGAGGGAGGTGGGGAGGGCTAGGATGGGAGTAAAAGACTGAAAACTGTACTTGAACAACAATAAAAAAATTTTTTTTTTTTTTAAAGTTTGGGAGCTATGGCCCTGGCTGGTGTAGCTCAGTGGATTGAGCGCGGGCCTGAGAAGTAAAGGATCGCGGTTCGATTCCCAGCCAGGGCACATGCCTGGGTTGCAGGCCAGTTCCCAGTGGGGGACACACGAGAGGCAACCGTACATTGATATTTCTCTCCCTCTCCCCGTCTCCTACCCTTCCCCTCTAAAAGATAAATAAATAAAAATCTTAAAAAAAAAAAAAAGTTTGGGAGCTATGAAAGAGAGTCAGAGCCACAGAGCTCCAGAAATGGCAGTAGCGATAATGTTAACTAAAAGGCACGAGAATTTGACAACTCAATTTGCTGCATTTTGAAAGATTTATTTTTAAAACCAAGCTCTTACTTGCTGTTACGTAACATATTTATACCTGAAAATGATTTTAAGATTAAAATGATATATTTTACCTAGCATCCCCTTAAAAATTGAGCTACACTGATCTGCCAGAAGAAAGTAGGTGCTGGGTTTCACACTCTGAAGGGGAATTATCTGGTCTCTTGGCCGTGATCCCTGAGTTGGCTTCCTACGAGGAAAGAAGGGAGAGGGAAACTGCAGATTCGGTCGCTGCACAGAACAGACCCGAGGATAACCACACGTCTCACGCTCCAACAGTCCAAAGCTAGCGCTCCAGGAATGAAAGGGTGGAGTAAGTTTGACTTTTGACTCACTAATCACAAAAAAATAAAGCGATTGCCAAATTCCCTAGCCAGGTAGCAGCAGTACGTAATGACACCCATAAACAAGGAACAGCCAAAAGCTCAGTAAAGGCACGGATCTTTGTGCAAAAACAGTCACAACCAACAAGGGCCTGAATCCCCGAGAATAAAGTGCTCACTCCAAGAACTTGGCAGGGGAGACGACGTGTGCCCCCTCCTCCCAGCCCGGCCACGAGCTGGGAGCCACTGGGCATTCGCTCCAGAGCACAAGGGACCCATCCCTCGGGAGGTGAGTGTACTGCCTATGTTCCCAAATGTTCCCCACCTTCAACTTCAGAGCTGAGAAGGATCTGATTAGGAAAAGACAACAGCTGCTGTGAGCTCAGTACTGCCTCAGATGCACCTTCTCTCCCTCTCCTTGGTTCCTACCCAGTCACCAGAATGGGAATGGGCAAGGTTGGCAGCTGGGAGTGGGGCCAGTCACTTGTCAGAGGAAGAACAGAAAAGTCTTGGCAATAAAGGGACACTCCCCTCTTTAGGACTCTCTCTGAAAAGGACTCTGCCAGCTTGAAGCTTGCTGGAGTTATGAACAGCAGCCAGGATGGCTCACCCACGTTGCAGGCCTGTGGCGTCCTAGGCATCCAGCCTGCTGTGTCCTTTGTCAGGCCTCTAAGATACCCCAGGTCTGAAAAGAAAGGGAATCTGTGGCCCTTCTGAGACAGCAACCCAGTCACAGACCAATCAAAACAGTGCCACTGGGTAAGCCCAGCCTAAATGGGGAGAGGGACTCAAGTCATGGAAAGAGAACTGAAAGAAAGCCTTGGCTTCCCTACCATGTGACCTTGGGAGGGTCACCTCCCCACTCTGGACCTCAAGCAGGCATGTTGTATGACTATGACATCCCAATTATAGTTTGTGTGCTGATGGCCCTGGGCCGGCAGATCTGGGTGAGGAGGGTGGACGGCTTAAGGAGAACAAAGGACGGACTGGCAGCTGGGCAGTGATTCAGAAAGACAGCCACAAGAGAGAAGGCGACGGCTCCACCAGCTGGTGCCCCAAACAGCCTGAGGTTCGTGCCCACGAGCTCAGCTCGTAAACCCGCACCACCATCACCGAGCAACATTCCACCCGCTTCCTCATGCCCAGCCCCACCCACTCCCTACACAGCTCTGGGTAGTAGTTTTCTGATATTTTCCCCATCTTTCCAGATTTGTCCTTAGTATTTGCTTTAAAGTAATGTCAATCAAAAAGTCTCATGTGAACCTGGAGAAGAGCGGAAACAAGCTATTTGTCCCAGCTTCTTGCATCTCTTAAAGGCAGGATAGCCACATTTTTTAAAAGTTCTGGAAGGGGATAGTAAAAATACTCCCATTATTGCAGGGGAAAGGGTGTGGGGAGGGGTTACTGTAGGTCTCCTGAGGCATAGAGTTCGGACTTACTCAAGAACCTAAAGAATGCAAATCATCACTGGAAGCTAAAGAGAAAAAGAAAAGGATATAGGTACTGCCTTTAAAATACGGTAGAACTGAGGTTAATTCCTGGTTCCGCCAGAGATGTTTCAGAAGGGGCACTCCTGCTCCAAGTAGGATTGGACTTCAGTGGTTCTCAACCCTGGCTGCCTGTTAGCATTACCTTATCAACCTTTTGAAATACTGATGTATAAGGTCCCACCCCCAGTAAATAACTGACCTGGAACGGGACCCAGGGCATCAGATTCGTCAGGCTCCCCAGGTGATTCTAATATGCAACCGAAGTTGAGAAACACTAACCCTTGCACTAACCCTTGAAGCAGTACTAAGATCCAGAGATGGCTATTCCCTGCTCTTGTACCTCCGGGTTTTTGTTTTGTTTTGTTTTGTTTTTACAGGGTTCCAGCCTGTCCAGAGTGGAGAAGAGTGGCAATCCCCAATAGCCTACACCAGTGATCTTCAACCAGTGTGCCATAAGAATTTTTAAAACATGCAACACCTGACTATCCAGGGGCACTGACCTCTCTTCCCTTAGATTGTCAAAAACAAAACAAAACGAAACGAAACAAAACAAAACAAGACAGTCCCAGCCAACACAAGAGCCACCAGTGTGAATGAATCATAATTATACCTACTTTTGTCAGATCAACAAAAAAATGTACTTTTCTGATGTGCTGCAGAATTTCAGTAATTGATCTGTGTGCACCATGAGATGAAAAGGGCTGACAACCGCTGACCTGCACTGTTGACAGTCTCCCTGTGGCTGACAAGCCTCTCCCTGCCAGCACTGGGTTGCTGGCCCTTCAGGCCAGCCCACCTCCCTACCGCTGTCTAACCTGGCCCTTCTCTGCTTCAGCCCCTTGGAAGCCGCCCAAACTAAGCCAGCCTGGACACAGCCCCTGTGGTTTCCTCCTCTTCTGAGAGGTCAGAACCTTTTGTGCTTCGTCAGCCTCCTCCCTGAAGCTCTTTCCCCATTCCTCTGCCTGCACCTCAATCCCCCCCCCCACTGCCTTCTCACCCCCATATTTTGCTGCTGCTGGTGTAGGTGGGACGGAAGACGTGGGCCCCAAGAGTTGAGAAAAGAGCTGTTGCTAGGAAAGGGGTGTGGGTGAAGAGCGGGGGTGGCGGGAGAAATAGGGCTCCCCGGTTTTATTCCTCCCTTTGTCATCATAAATGCCTCAAGAGCTAAAACCAGTTGTTTCAGAACTATGATGAAAAAATAATGAGGTCTGACCAGGACAGCAGGGGTGAGAGAAGCAGCCTCAGAAACAGCTGCAGTGCTCATATTTGGTATTTGTATCAGTCCCCTGATAGCCAGGAAAGAGTGAATTCCCAAGGAACTGCCCAACTGTGCCCCCACCAGGAATGGCATCCAGGCTGTCCTGGCTCGTGCTACACCTCTCAAGAAGGATAAACTGCAAAATGTCTTCCTAAGAACTGGAATGCAGCCAAAGCCGAAAGATAATCTTTAAATGAGGAGAATGAGACTCTCAGTGACATGTGTGGCACTTTTCTGAACTAGATCTGCCTGAAGCCACCGCGGCTCCACTTCCTGGGGTCTGCTGTGCACCCCGCACATCAGAGATGTCGTCTCCACTTCTTCCAACCTCCCGGTGACACCAACGATATAATCGTTTCCGTTTACAGGTGGAGGAACGCAGGCTCTGAGCGGTTTAGTGCTTTGCCCAAAGTCACACGGTAAGTGGGAGAGCGGGGGTTTGAAGAAAAGTTGCCCTACCCCAGAGTCGGTGCTCTTCAGACTACAGCACACTGCCTTCTTCTTCTCCCTATTTTTGCTTCCACCCACCCTGTCCCCATTCCTCTCTCCTAATTGGCTTGGCAGTTTTTAAATCCGTCTTGACCATGGTCGTAGAACCTACTAGGGTTGAAGAATTTCACAAGTTCTGGGAAATTCCCATGTGCCGAATGAAGACTGTTCCCAAGCTGGGCCCCAGGTCGCCCCCCCCGCCCCCCCCCCCCCCCCCGTGCGTGAGGTGGCCTGCCGCTCACTGTAAGTTAACAGCAGACTAGCTTTCCCTCTATCATTTCCCAGGGTACCTACAAACCATTATCGAGGATCAAGATTTGGTCATTCTATAGAGGAACAGGAACAAAAGAAAATCAATAATAACGTAAAAAAAAAAGCCAAAACAGGTCACAGGAGGATTTTTATTACCAGGTCGAAAAAAAGCTCTGCAGGGGAGGTGCAATGAGCCAAGTATTCACTAGAATGAAGTCATTTGAGGAGGGTGGGTGGGGGGTACTGGCTACCTCTTGCTGTTCAGGTCACTACCCTTTGACAGCGGTGGCCTCTGACCTCAACAGGCCTGCAATTCTGTTTCGACTGACCCTGAAACCCATGAAATTCAGATGTAGGCACTGCCCAAAAGTTGAGATAAAGCTGACTAATATGGGAAAAGCTCCCGGTATGTGCCCCCAGCTGAAAGGGGCTGGCAGTTCTTTGGCCGTAGATGCAATTCATTCTGTCTTCCTCCTTTCAGGGAAAAGCTAATCCTTCACAGGCAACTCAAGGGGAAGACTAAAATGTGTTGATGATGAATGGCAATAATCCTTTGTCTATTGCCTCCTTCTAGGGTTGAGCCTTAAGAGTTTAATCAAATTCTGGTAAGTAAATTAATGCTTTACTGCATAAGGAGTTAAAGAACGAGTGGTGGGAAGAAGGGGTATGAGGACATCTTTCCTCTTACATGTGCATCTCAAAAGTTTAATTGCAAAGGCTGACTGGTGTGTGTGTTGTTTTAGACTCCTTATTTACACACACACACACACACACACACACACGGCAGTCACTATACCCAAAGTGTCTTGTGTCAAAGCATGGCAATGTTAAAGACATTAACTCCAGGTTTAAAGACCAAGGCAGTGGGTTGGAATTACTCTTCTCTTAAAAACACCACCACCAACATCAAAACATGTATTTGTACAGCAATAGGAACAACATGACCTTTCTCCCCAAATCTCCACATCACTGTGAGGGAGGCTGCAGTTTTCATTCCAGTCCAGCTAACATGAGTGGCCACTCCCTGCCCAGGTCTGCTGTGCTGGCCCCTCTGACAGCCATCTCTTATACCCCTTACAGCACCCTGCAAAACAGGTACTATTATGCTCATTACAGTTGGAAAAAGTCCAATGCTCACAGAGGGCAAGTGACTTATCCCTGAATTCCCAGAGACAGTTAAAATTTAAACTAGAGTCTTTGGCTTTCAAGTATTCCTTAGATTAAAAAAAAAAAAAAAAGGTTGCCAGAAGGGTTTTAAGGAATTTGACAAATGATGGGCTTCTGAGACTCACACAGTGAGTCACGACTGAAAACCAGGGTTTCCAATTCCCAGTCCAGCTTCTTTCGCCACATTACAGCATTGCCACCCAAAGTGCCGGGTCTTCCCAAGAGGTGTTTGGATGGGATTCCAAGCAGTGAGATGCAAATAGGTCTGACCCACATTCCAGCTCTTGGATAAATAAAAACTCCTAAAGGGTAGAGCCCATTTCATGTGCTCAGTTTGAGAATCCCACTGCGGATGGCTGATCAGTATTGAACACCTACAGGCACATTGCTGAGGACTAACAGCATGAGCTCAGTTTTGGCAATTGCAATCCTGCAACTATTACTGAGGCACCTCATAAAGGTGCCGAAAGGCTAGATCAAGTAGCCTTTATAAATTTATAAATTAAGAGGTTCAAAACTCTGAAGTGATTTAATCCAATCTTATAAATTAAGAGGTTATAAATTAAGAGGTTCAAAACTCTGAAGTGATTTAATCCAATCTTAATTTTATGAGATACTGAGAAATTAAAATAATGTGCGCAAGGGTCTGACACCCTCCGGCAACTGCTCCTCCTCTCCTGTCTTCCAGTTCTATTTATGTCGTATGGCATTACGTCGTATGGCATTGTGAGACAGTGTTCTCAGGAACATTACATGTTGATGTTGGATTGGTTGTTAGTAGAATCATCGCTGATTATGAAACGTCAGATTTAACTTCTCTTTATTCCACTGACCAATTGGCCTCTTAAGAAATCTCCATTACTGGCTTTCAAGTTCAACCAAGTTCATATCATTTCTCAATATGCGCTGCATTAATTTTGGCCTCCTGAATTGTTCCCATGGCATGTCCCCCTGCTGCTAAGCCTCTAAATTCTCTCTACTGCTCTCTCTTTTCAGTTTACCTGCTCCAGGAAGACTTCTCTGTTGACTCTTTTTTCTTTTTTTAAGATTCTGTTTTTAGAGAGAGGGGAAGGAAGGAAGAAAGAGGAGGAGAGAAACATTGATCAGTTGCCTCTCGCACACCCCGCAACTGGGAACCTGGCTTGCAACCCAGGCATGTGCCCTGACCAGGAATTGAAACTGTGGCCTTTCATTTTGGGGGACGATGCCCAATCCACTGAGCTGCACTGGTCTGGGCTGATTACTCTTTTTCCCAACAATGTTTATCTTGCTTTGATTTGCGTAATACTTATGTTCAATTTGCTTCTTCCTATCAGTAGAAAAGATTTGCTGATTTTTCTGGATGTTTCCTATATCCCCAAAGGACAGGATCAGTTGTTTCTACTTGTTTTTCAATTCTGTGCTCCAATGATCAACACATACAGGGTGGAGCAAAAGTAGATTTCCAGTTCTTCGTATGGAAAATAATACAATTAATAAATTATAACACAAGAATAAACTCTGTGTTTTCTGTACTCGCAGCTGTAAAGCAACTTTTGCCCACCCTGTATTTGTTAAAGGATCGAACCATGATAATTAACTTTGTTATAAAAAGGAGACTTCATTCTTGGTAGAAAATGAAATTAAAATAAATTACATCTTGCTGGGTCATTCTCATTTCTCAAAGCCTAATGAGTCACATACCCTTGACTTTGGTAGTCCATCAAAACACTAGTTCAGTAATTGATACTCTATCAAAATGTTAGTCCACTGGTTCTGAACCCTGGCTGCTCACTCAGATCAACTGAGAAGCTTTAAAACTACCAATACTCAGGCCTTACCACAGACCAGCTGAATGAGAATCTTTGCAGGTATGCCCAAGAAATAATTTTCACATAGCAGACTGATATTTAATTTACACATATTGATTTGTACAATCTCACTCTTAATTGATTTTTCTAAAGAATGAGAATGTTCAAATACGGTTTTGTTGTACTTAGAATCACAAAATTTTAGAACTGAGAGAGAAGTAAAATATCTGACTCAATTCCTTTATTTTATAGCTGAGGACACCATGGTTTAAGAAAGGCAGAGGTGGGGTGGAAATGGGAGGGAGGTGGGGAGGGCTGGACTGGTGGGCTGGGATGGGAATAAAAGACAGAAAACTGTACAAGAACAACAATTTAAAAAATTTTTAAAAAGACAGAGAGAGTAGTCTCACATAGTGGTGTGGTAGTTGTTGAGTGACATCATATCTAGAATTAGTGGAATTCTCTGAATTCTAATTCTGTAGCTGTAGAGACTGTACTAGTTTTTAAATTTCTCCTTTCTTCTAGAAAAAAGGTGTAAAAATTACTGCACGTTTATTGATTTGAGGGAGAGAGAAACATTGATGTGAGAAAGAAACATCGGTCAGTTGCTTACCGTATGCACCCAGTGGGATCGAACCCACAACCTAGGTATGCGCCCTGATCAAAGATGGAACCCGCAACCTTTCTGGTGTACAGGATGATGCTCCAACCAACTGAGCCACTCGGCCAGGGTGGAAGACTTGGACTTTAAAAGCTGTTGGCACCAGGTACTCCTTAAAGACCTTCAATGTGGCACATTCCAACTAACGCATTGTCATGGCAGAGGCAATGCCACAGCAGGGTATATCAAAGTCCAAAATAAATGACTAGTATCTATTTGGAGGCTTTCTTCATTGGCTCTGACCTATAACTCCATAATATCTAATGCTATCAGAACCCGGAGCACTTCTAGCCCTTAACTAGACCAGTTATTAGCCAACTTATTATGAACAAGCTAATCAGCACCCTGGAATTCCTTTTTCTCTATTAAAAAAAAGACAGTGCCTGTCCTTTTGACCTTGCACTTTTTCAGCTATTATAAGGATTAAGTCTGATGATCTATGTGGAGATATTTTGAGACTAGTAAAACACTATTGATATATATGTATAGAATTATCATATTACTATCTTTCAGAACAATGACTTGTGACTAAGTATTTGTTGCTTTGATTACCGGGTCTCTAAATCCTAGTTCCTTAGTACCGTGCCACCCAAGAATCAACACAAACTAGAGTTAGTGCTGGACTAGGGGCTCCAGTCACTAAAGTATCACAAAACTAGATATTCAGGGAGGTAAAGTGACATAGTAACCCAGGATTCAGCTAGTGCAGGCTCTAGTCCCAGAGTCTGCTTTTAACTATTGACTTTGGACAAGTCACTTAATTTTTCTGGGACCAGAGTCTCTTCAGTGGTCAAAGGATGACTTGAATTAGAGTCAAAGCTCCTTTTGATTTATAAAATCAGAATATTAGTGCTTAATTAAAATCACTAAAGTGCAATTTCCCAAGCCGTTAATTCATGTGGTTTCTTATTTTTTAAATCTCTTTTTAGAAGTACAGGGTTGGAGCCTAAAAACATAAGCCCATTTCTGTTAAGTAGACATTTCAAACACATGTGTAAAGACTCTTTTTGAAAGAAACAGCTCTACTCAGATACTTTATGCTTGTTAGTATCCTGTCCAGGAGCCCTTGCTCCAAAAATAAATATGTGGTCACCCAAAAAGCACAAAATACAGTATTGGACACAGAGTAGGCACCCAAATACTGTTATGTTACAGCTCTCAGTGGAGTCTCAGTTTGTGTTACTTAACCCTTCCAAGCCTGTTTTCTCATCTATACATGGGAACAATAACTTCCTCAAAGATCCAGAGATAGTCCACATTAAAATGTTCTGTAAGCTGTTTAAAACAATTGCAAAATGTTACTATTACCTAAGGAATATAGCTTACTATATATACCATGATCTTTCTAAAAAGTGCACCTTTTCAAGAGATAGATTAAAATCTTTCAGACTTAGTTTATTGTGGACACAGCATCTACCCCAATGCCTGGCTCAACAAATATGCTCAATAAACATTTGCTGCATGAAAAGTATAACCACAGAAAGATCTAAAGCTCCATGAGCTCTGATTCCATATTTGGTTTTACCTCCAAGTTCCCAAAGCCTAGCACAATATCTGACACATAGAAGAAACTCAATAATCATCAGATGAATAAATGTTTGCTCCTCTTAAGCACAGCTCAAGAGGTAGAGGTGGGCAGGGGAGGTATTAAAGATGATTTCTGGTAAAGGTTGCTTGGAATGGCAAAGTGGAAATTACTTGGAAGACTCCCCCACACTCTAACAAATAGCTTGGGAAGGTAAAAAGAACATAGACTCTGAGGTTAAATTCAGTTTCCCAATTCTGCAATCTTGGTAAATTCATCTATTAGCCTCTCTGAGACTCAGTTTCCTCATCTTAAAATGAGAATAGCACCTCACTCATAGGGTTCTGCACTAGAATTGAAGCTCTGTCGGGGCAGGGACTTCTTTTGGGGCCCACTGTCTCTACACCATACAGTACTGTACTGAATGGAATGCTGCCTGGCACAGTACAGGTTATCGAACATTTGCTGACTAAATTCGTGAGAAATTGACAGGCAATATGGCTAAAGGAACAGAGTGCCTGCATGTAGTAAACACCTAGCAAGTGTGAGCCTCTATCAACAGCACCATCACCATCATCACTACCGATACCAGTACATCAGCACCTTTTACGTTACTGGTGGTTGCAGAGCAGCCACATTGGGGGAAAGACCTAGATTCAAATCTCAGATTCCCCATTCATTGGCTATGTGACTTAGAACGAACTGCTTAACGTGTTCGGTTTTCTTCGGTTCCACAAAAATCTTAGTGTCGTGAGAATGAGAGGCTATCTGGAACCTGCCTAACACTGAGTCTGGAGCTCAGGTGGCACCCGATTCATGACAGCCATTAAGGCAAACAAATCGCCAGCTTCCAGTCAAGATGGTGGGGGAGGTAAATGTGGTACTTGCATCATCCCACAACATCGAAATTACAGCTAACCTACAGAACAACCACCATTCAGCACTGCCTGAAATCTAGCTGAACAGAAGTCCAACTAAGGATATATAGAAAGAGAAGGCCCATTGAGACTGGTAGGAGGGGTGGAGACGCAGAACAGGCAGGTCACAAACCCACATGTGGCAGATAAAAATCGGGAGGGATATCTTGGCTGTGGAGGTCTCCCCTGAGGAGCAAGGGGGTCCCAGCCCCACACCAGTCCAGAAAGAGAAGTCACCATAACTTGTGGTTATAAAAATAAGCAGGGATTGTGGCAGAGTGAGACAAAGAGCTTCTGAAGCCCCAGGCATTCCTCTTATAAGGCCCATGCAGGGACTTGCTCGGACTCACTCCCTCTGAGCTCCAAGGCTGGGGCAGCAGCTCCAAGGGCACCATGGATGTATGAGAAGGAATTGAATTGTCTGGCATTAGGGCAAGGGCTGGAGGGGCGGCTTTCTCCCAGAGAGAAGAGCTGGCAGAGGCTGTTGTTCCTTTGCTGAGCCTTTTCTCCACAGAGCCATTCCCGTGGGCACCAGCTCATCTATCTAGCTCACACCGTTCATCTCTCCCTGATGATTCCCTGAGACCCTGCTCCATCCAAATTTTGGTCCCACCCAACCTGTTTCCAGTGGTTTTTCCATATGAATGGCCTATCTTGGCTCATGCCTCTGACTTTCCAAAAATCTCTCAAGAAAGCAGCATCTGGCCTCAGTGTGCCCCACACCACTTGCTAAGGGGCCCCAGGCCTGGCACTAGTGGCAGCCATCCTTGGTTCACAGCCTGGCCTCTCCTGGGCACCTCTCCAAGCCCAGTACAAGTAACAGTCATCTGCAGATTGCTTTGTGGCTTATGCCAGGTAGCCCCAGGCAGAACACAGGCAGTAGATGACCTTGGCATTTACCCCCTAGGAGGTCCCAGAGTCATCGCACCTTGTGGACAGCTTCAGACTGCATGGAAGTGCCACCCAATCACCTCCATAAGCAACGCACTCAAGGGGTGAACTCAGCAGGCACCAGAGCCCTGCTGAAATAAGTCCTGCTGGGTGGGGTGGTTGCAGCCAGCCCCTGAAGCTGATCAGCCTGGGGGTAAATCCCTTCCATTGACATGCCAACAGCAATCAAAGCTCAACTACAACAGGAGGGCGTACACAGTCAATATAGGGAAAGGGGCAGGTCGGGGAGGGGGCACACCTGGAGTGTCCAGCTTAGAGGAACAAGGAGGCTGTGCCACTGGATCCTACAGGACACGTACTACATGAGGCCACTCTACGAAGCCAAGGTGACCCAGCAGCTCTACCTAATACATAGAAACAGACACAGGGAGGCTGCCAAAATGAGGAGACAAAGAAACATGTTCCAAATAAAAGAATGGAACTTCTGAAAAAGAACTAAACAAAATGGAAAACACTGCATGTAAAGTTCAAAACACTGGTTATAAGGGTGCTCAATGAACTTACTGAGACTTTCAACAGCATAAAAAAGGACCTGGAAACCAAGAGCCAGTCAGAAATGAAGGCTACACTAACTGAAATGAAGAACAATTTACAGGAATCAACAGCAAAGTAGATGAAGCTGAGAATCAAATTAGTGATTTGGAACACAAGGAAGCAAAAAATACCCAATCTGAACAGCAAAAAGGAAAAATAATTTTAAAACATGAGGAGAGTGTAAGGAACCTTTGAGATAACTTCAAGTGTACCAACATTGGCATCATGAGGGTGCCAGAAGGAGGAGAGAGAGCGCAAGAAATTGAAAATCTATTTAAAAAAAAATGACGGAACACTTCCCTAAACTGATGAAGGAAAGAGATACATAAGTCCAGGAAATGCAGAGTCCCAAACACAATAAAACCAAAAAGGCCAACACCAAGACATTAAAACCTAAGAGATTAAAGACAATAAAATCTTAAAAGCAGCAAGAGAAAAGCAGTTGCCTACAAGGGAGCTCCCGTAGGACTGTCAGCTGATTTCTCACTAGAAACATTTCAGGCCAGATGGTTTGGCTAGAAATGTTCCAAGTGATGAAAAGCAGGGACCTACAACCAAGATGACTCTACCCAGCAAAGCTTTCATTTAGAATGGAAGGGCAGACAAAGGGCTTCCCAGATGAGAAAACGCTAAAGGAGCTCATCACCACCAAACCACTATTATAGGAAATGTTACAAGATGGTCTTTAAGGATTAGAAAAAAAAGATAAAAAAGATGACCAATAAAATGATAATAAATACATATCCATCAATGATTGGATCTAAAAAACAAAATAAATGAACAAGCAGAACAGACATGGACTCACACAGAGAATGTTTTGACAGTTGACAGATGGGAGGGGGTGTTGGGAGGGATGGATAAAAAGGTGATGCGATTAAAAGTACAAATTGACAGTTACAGTCACAGGGATCTACAGTACAGCATAGGGAATATAGTCAATAGTATTCTAATAATTATGCATGGTGTCAGATAGGTACGAGATATATCAGGATGATAAGTACCTGGAAAGTTCTAAGTCTAATCTCTGGCTTGTGTAACTGAAACTAATATTGTATTGCATGTCAATTTTAATTGAAAAATAAAAATGATTGAAAAACTATTAAAAAATCGCCTCATCCCTTTTATCTAGATAACTACCTATAGTTTCCTGCATTACTGTATCTGAATATATTACCCGACCACAAACAAGGGAGGAAGGAAAGAATTTGAAAGAGACTGAAACCGCTAAACAAGAAAAGTGGGGATGAAACCGGGGCTTCACACTTCCCACCAAAGGGTTCCAGTTTCCGCGACTGTCAACCAGTCCAGCCCTTGCTCCAGAGGCACAATCAGCTCCGCAGGGAACAAAAAGGAGGCAGAGCCGCCGCTTAGACCCATCCCCTAACGGTTTCTTGGCCGCTGCCCTCAGCAGCCGCCAGACTCTCGTTTCCGGCCGTCCCAGGACCACAGTTCCCAGCATGCCTTTGGAGGGAAGTCTTTCCCCCTTGGGTGACTACTAATCCCGGCATGCCGTTCAGCACTCCAGTAAGTTAGGTGGAATAGTGGAATGACCCCATTGCGCGCAGGGAATTGTAGTCTTTCTGGCTGCTGTGTCCTGGAGGGGAGGGAAAGAGCTAGGTCGTTCTCCCCAGCTGAGGAGAATGATTCATAGATGAGGGTCAGGAGAGAGCAGTTCTGTCTGCGAAAGCCCATTTAAAAGGCTGCACCCTTCTTCGAGGAAGGGAGAGGCAGGAAAGCAAGCAGGCCCTCGGGCCTGACCCCGCCTCAGGCCGCTCGGGAGGCCTTTATCGAGTCCTGGGCCTTGTCGGGGGCGGCCTCGAGGCTCTGGTTGCTGGGGGAATGGTGACGTCGCGGGGTGAAAGTTGAGGGGCGGTGACGTCGGGCCTGGCCGGGCGGAGGCTGGCGGGTTGGAGGCAGGAGGGAGGGAGGGAAGGAGGGAAGGAAGGAAGCAAGCTGGGAAGGAGCGAGTGAGCGGGGGCGCGAGGCGTTTACCTGGAGGCAGCGGCTCGGGCGCGCAGAGCGGCCGCGGCTCCCCCGCACCTGCGGCCATGGATGAAGAGCGCGCCCTCTACATCGTCCGGGCCGGCGAGGCGGGGGCTATCGAGCGGGTTCTGAGGGATTACAGCGATAAGGTAAAGAGCCTTGGCCCCGAGCTTGCGGTATAGCGCCCCCGGGCCGCCCTCTGGGCTTGCACCGCGCATCCCTCCCCACCCCCCGCCTCATTCCGGGGATGCGCATTGCTCTCCCCCAAAAGAAACGTTTCCGGCTTGGGCATGCGTGTTTGTGCCCCCAGCCTCTGCCATCGGTGCATCCTACATCCCCCTGCCCCCACTCTGGCGCCCACTCCTCTGATTCCGGCCCAGCAGCCTGTCCTGCGGTCCTCTTCCCGAGCGCGCAAGTCACACCCCCGGAATCCGTAGATGTGCGTCTGTGCCCTGTGCCCCACTGCTGGCTGCGTAAATGCACACGAGGCTTCCTCACCTGTATAGCATAAAAATATGTTTCTGTGCATAAACACGGCCCTCGACATGCCTAAGATGTATCAGCCACGATGGTAGTTCTTTATGGAGCTAGAGCACTGTACAGTTTTCAAGGCGTGATGTCTCCTGTATGGTCTAACTTGATTCTCAGAGTGTTTATGTGGTAGATGGTATTATCCTCCCCGTTTTATAGATGAGAAAACCGAGGCACAAAGAACTGAAATCATGCCAAGGTCATGGACATACTATGTTGTAAGTGGGATGGAGAGTCTCACTCCTAATAGTACCTATTATTTGTATCACATCAACAGCGTTCGCATCCGTTATCTCATTTAATCTTGACAGCAGTCCTGTGAGGTTTTATCTGCGTTTTGCAATTGAGATTCTTTGATTGGTTAAGTAACTTGCCCAAGGTCATCCTTGTGAGCTGGGATTCCAGCCTAGGTCTTCAAACCATTCATTGTGCTTTCCACGGTACAACTCTGCAGTAAAAAGGCATTTTGTTATAAATCCCAACCACTTCTCTGAAACTCTCCCAAAGCCGTTAGCTCTCCGTTACTTGTCCTTCTAGGAATTTTACATGCTCACTTCAAAAGAGAGCATACCACACCTTTATTCTTCCATTTAGAAGACTACTTTATGGGAGTGCCTGACTGACTACTCCCTCTGTGAAAACACATCCAATACCAAGTCACACCCTAGGTATGGCATCTTTCTTCCTTGCGTTTGCTTCCATTCATGATTTGCTCTTCTGGGTTTGCTCCGTGCCCACCACTGCACTCTCATGCTCTTTGTATTATTGAACTGCCAGGATGCCGTTTCTGCCCTGTTGGAGAAGATGCAGAAATAAGACATCTTCATTCCCCTGCAGTCTTCCCAGCAACCCTGTGAGGGAAGTGGTGGTATTCCCCATTTCACGAATAAAATTTAGGATCATGTTGCCCCAGGTCTGCACAGTCATTGAGAGACGAGGCTGAGATTTGAATCTAGTTTGTGTGGCTGCTGTTTCTACAGGACTCTACTGCTTTCTTTGGGAGGATGCATGGATTCAATTCTGTTCATATCTTGGCTTATTCACTTTTTGATACGCTTTACTGTTGCTTCTTTACCTAATTTAGGAGAAATTCATTTAATGCATAGGTGTACATGTTGTGGAGACCACATTAATTTTACTTGATTTATAACTGCTTTCCAAAAAAGATTTGAGGTAGCTGCAAACTGATTTTCAAAAGAAAGGAATGCAGCAGAAACCTTGCTGTTGTGTTGAATCAATTAGTATTTATTTAGCACTTACTGTATCTAGCGATCTCGTGACAGATATCTAGCGATAAAGAGCAATTTTGTTTCCTTAGGGAAGGGAGAAGGAAAACCCTCTAACCGAATCTTAATCACCTCCTTTAATATTTTTCCTCTCCGTCGTGGCTAAACTAATTAGAACTCCAGATTTGCTTCCTCCAATTTATCTCTTCCTAATCTTGATCTTCCTCCAGGTTGATTACCACTCCTGGCCAAGTGCTGTCAGCTTAAGTTCTGGACATCGCCAGCTCCCTTTTCACATTGGGAATGGAATGTCTTAAAAGTTGCAATGCCTGATGTATGTTCTTTAAAGTGATATATCTGATGTGTTTGGGAGGATTGAACTTTTTGGACGAAACCTGAAAATGTTGTGACTTGATCCGAACTGAGTCAGCTCCTTCAGAAAGAGTTCTCATGTTTAATGCTGAGTATAGTAGGGCCAGAGCACAGAGAAAATAGCTGAGTTTTGTGTCTGCAGTAGGGCTTTGCCCCTCAAGGTGAGATTGGAGGCAGATGAATAGAAGAGGAAATATGATCACTGTGTACCGCAGTAAGACTGGGGAGGTGGAATTAAATTGTCTGGCCCTATAGGATATGAAGTTGGAAACCCTGAAAAAGTAGCTGGATACTGTGTGCTTCATTTTCCATATCTGGAAAAATCGATTTCAAAAATGTTTAGAATAAGAGATTGTTATGGGGCCATGAAGAGTCTAACCAAGAAGAGAAATGAATGATGTAGAGAGAGAATGGTCAATTCATTGTTTGGGGGAAGACGATCTTTATGCTACCTTATGTCTCTAGTAAAGCCAGTCCTCAAAAGGAGGCAGTCGAGGATAGTGGAAAGAAGGTGGAATTTAGAGTCAGATAAACCTTGTTTCAGATCTGCCATTATTAGCTTCACGACTATGGATAAGTTATTTTAAACCTGAGTGTCTATTTCCTTATCTGTAAAATAAGAATAATATCATGTAAGTTATTCTGAGGCTTAAATTAAGTGAAATATAATGCCAAACACTGAGTACAGTGCACTTGGAAGCATTCACTCAGTGAGTTACATTTCTAATGATCAAGGTACTCAAGAGATCCTGTGGTCCAAGCACAGGCTCTTGAACCAGACTGCCTGGACTCTTGGTTCTCAATCCATGTGGCCTAGGGCAAGTTACCTTAACTTTCCTGTGCATCAGTTTATTCATCTGCCAAACCAGGGGTAATAATAGTACCTACATCATAGGTTTGCTGTCAGGATTAAATGAGTTATATGTATAAAGCACTCAGAACAGTGCCTTGTTCTCAGAAAGAACCCATAACTTAGTTTTTGAACAACAACAACAACAAAAAGAGGCAGGAATTAAATAGGTACAACTGAGTCGACAGAATTGTCATAAAATAAATTGGGGGTATACTTTATTCTTTCTCTTTTTCCTTGCCGTTTACACTTTCTGATGGGTAGCAAAATACCTTGTTCAGAGCAATAGTTTCCTGTCTGGCAACAGGTAACAACATCTAATTTCTGGTGTGTTACAGAGACTTTAATTTCCAAGCTTTCTTGCTTCATTCACTGACCCTGGTTATCGTGGGAAGAGGGAAGATCTATTTATCCCAGAAAAAAAACGAAACTTGTCGGTTTCTCAAGGACATAATGCAGGTTGACTCAGCATAGGAAAGTTTTTTAAAAATAGGAAGAGTGGTTGTTCTTTTTTCACTCTTCTCACTTCACCTGTTAACATATATTGAGTGCCTGCTATGCCCTGCGTATTATTCTAAGCACTTTCACATGCCGTTACATATACAGTCATACCTCGGTACTTGTTGGCTTCAGAACTCATCAAACCCTGTATTCGTCGCATTTTGATAGGAAAAAAATGTTTTAGCACTTGGTACTTGCTCAGGACTTAACACACTTGCTAGCCCTTGTTTGAGTTACAACGGTGCCCCGCAAGAGAAAATGCGTTATTGTTTGGTACTCATTGGTTTCGGCACTTGTCCCAAGTTCGGAATGAATTAGCAATGAGTACCGAGGTACCACTGTAATCCTCTTATATTAAAACTTATGAGGGAGCCCTAGCTTAGTGGCTGAGTTGGTTGGAGTGTCATCCATACACCAAAAGGTTGTGGGTTCTATTCCTGGTCAGGGCACACAACTTAGGTTGTGGGTTCCATCTCCATTGGGGAGCATACAGGAGGCAAGCAATCAATGTTTCTCATATTAATGTTTCCCTTTATTTCTCTCTCTCTGTCCCCTCCCCCCTCCTCGGCCTTCCTATCTCCTTAAAATCATATCCTTGGGTGAGAATTTAAAAAAAACTTATGAGGGACATCTAAGTATTCCCTTTAGGAATGGGGGAGTAGGAAATTGAAGTTTAGAAAGACAAAGTGACTCTCTCTGAGCTAAAGGGCACATGGCTAGTGGCAGACCTAGTCCTAAGATTTCATATCCAGGACTCTTTCCCTTTACCCTGTCAATTCTATGTTTTTGAACACAGGAGAGAAAGGTTTTTCAGAGCCAGTATACTACTTCCTTTGGCTACTGTTGGACCCTAACTACCTCCACTCCAGTTATAGGATGAGTTATTATGGGAATTGCATGTTGTGCTAGTCCAGGCTGTCCAATCTCCTTTTTTTCTTTTAGGGCCTATTCCGATGAGGTTTGAGTAGAGAGATTGGTTGCCATCATTATGATTATCGACAGTTAATGGTGATCCAGGACCCCAAGATACACAGTAGTATCATAGGATATTTAGACTAGAAGGAAGCTCAAAGATAATTGGGTCCAACCCCTTCAGTTAATAGGTCAAGAAACTGAGGCCTAGAGTCATCAACTTTGATGACAACCAGAGAGATGGCCTGGTGACTATAGAAGCCACCTGGACATGTGTTACCTGATAGCAAATTCCAACAGGATTCTATGTTAGAAGTATGGCAAGTTTATGGACAAATGAAAGGTAAAAGTTTTTAAGATACAGGGAGGTAGGTCTCCAAGAGTAGTCCTCATAAGAAAGGAAAACCACACTGATATCATTGAGGTCTTAATTTATCTGCTAGAAGCACCTGATTGATAGGAACCTAGTATTAAGACAGTTCTAGAGATACAGTCTCCATGTTTGAATAGGGCATGTAAATATTCTGTACCATGTAAGGGGACTTTTTGCTTTCCACTTTCCACTTTGAGGTTGAGTTCTGACTCTGACTTTATTCCACAGAACTTTGAAGAGGACTTTAATGGACTGTTCCTTGTTCTTATTTCCAGTTTGGGTTGTATAATCTCAGTTACTGGCATTTACTTGTAGCAGTAATCTCTGTTCATGCAACATAGCAAGACACACCCCTATCCCAGTTAGGTTAATGCCCTTGTATCGGTACCATGTGAGTGTATCTTTGGAAATCTATGAAATAACTCCTACTTCCCTTACCATAAAGAGTTCCGTTTTTGCCTACATCATAGGCCATGCAATAACAACAATAGTACTCACTTATTGAGCACCTGCTATGTGCAAGGAGCTATACATAAAGGAGGAAATTCTGGTGGGTAAAAAATTTTGGGTAATTGGACCACGGCCACACTTTTAGTAAGCAGCAGGACTGGACTCTAACCCAGTGCTCTGTGACTCCTGAGCCTGAGGTTTTTGAAGTTTACAGCGGAGAGTCTTCAAAATGAGTCTGGTGTGTCACTACCTGTTCCTACCATACTAGCTCTCTTAATTGAACAGTGGTTTTACCCTTTAGTTTATATTTGACTTGTTGCTCCTGTTTGTCTGGAAATTAAGCATATAAAGAAGATGAGGTGGTTGACGGTTAGCTAGCAGTTCCAGAAAGATATTAGTTCCTCCTTTCCCTTCCTTTCAGCTATAGAAAGGGGAGAGAGTAAAGGTTAGAGGTACTGAAGAGGTTGAGGATGATCTAAGTTGGATAAAAGAAGCCAGCCTTAAATAGCTTTGGATCCAAGCAATCTTAGAGGGCTTGAGTTTCTGAATAGATTGGCACATTCAAATTTCAACCTTATTGTCTCACATACCAGTATATTCTAATTAAATTAAGCCCTCATGCTATTTAGATGGGGCTTTTGAAAGCTTCTTTCCTTCCTTTCTTCCTTCCTTCCTTCCTTGTTGTGATTTTATGACAGGATCAGCTTTGCATTTAAAAAACAACAGAAACATTCATCCTTGGTACTGTTCTAAATTATCATCTTAAAAGATTAATTCTACATAGAAACTATTTAAAATATAACTTAATGGGGGTCTTCCCAAAGATTTTTTTTCTATTCCTTTACTATAAATCCTGAAAAATGTTTAGGAGAATCATTATGTTGGCAAATAGGTACATTTATTTCAGATAATTAGTGGAATTCACATATAATGGGAAAGAATAAGCTTTCTTGGTATCTAAGTACAATTGTTTATTTTCATTTGTATTGGACCTTTACTAAGCTTCATTTTACAAACATAGCCTCATGTCTGGTGCTGCTTTATCTTTTATCTAATGTTGGTTTTTACTAAATCTCAGGTCTATAAATTCCTAAGTACAGCCTTCAGATTTACAACTTGTTCTTTCTTTCTTCCTTTTCTTTGTTTCCTTGTTTCTTTGTTCATTCATTCATCTTTTATTTTTAAATTTCTCTTTTAATTATAAAAATAATATGCCAACAGTGAGTTTTGTCAAAAAAAAATCACTGGAAATTTCACCACCCCTATACATTTGCTTTACAATATATTTGCATGCTAACACTCAAGCCTTTGTTCAAATGCATCTGTATATTTATGTAGGTACTTTAATCATAGACATAACTGTATAATTTGATGATTTACTCTTTTTCCACTTGATGCCACTGTAATTTTCCATGTTGTTACAGAGCTTTTTAGCCACCTTTTTAGTTGCAATATACTAGTCTATCAGGTGGATGTACAGCAATTTATTTCATCAGTCTCATGTTGTTGGATAGTCAAGATCCTCTTTTTTTCTTATATAATATTAGATGGCACTGTAGTGAATGTGCTAATATATATAATTTTTCTCTCTTTCTGGATGATTTCATTAGTGTAAATTCCTAAGAGTAGAAGTTCTGGGTGAAAGGGTATGAATATTTTTATGGTTTCTAATATGTGTTGCCACATCACTTTCCCATTTAAAGTTTGTGTCAGTTTATACTGCTGCCAGCGGTACCATGCTTGGATTATTGATGCTCATTTTTCAGAGAACTTTACGTCTTTAGTCTTGCTCTCCTTTTATCTGGCCCGTAAGCTACTGACCAAAATATTCCAGACTGTTTATACTTTCTTCAGAGTCTTCTTGTGTGCCTGTTACCTGTCTTGCAGTTCAGATACAAATTTTAAAATTCAGCCCCTTACCACCTGACATAATTCATTTTAATTGTTTTGCATACCTTAAGCGAAGCATTCACTCTTAGGTTTCCTCAAATGGCCCTTCTCTCTTTCCTTTAAGTCTTCCCTCTGACCATTTCTTACATCAGAACTGTTGCACGGTCAACATTTCTCCATCTCATTTAATTTCAAAAATTGCTTCTTCTACGAAGCTGTCAATGCACAATCACCTGTAATGATATCTTTAGTACTCAGTGTGCTTAACTCTTGGTGGGTTGCCAGTAAATGTTTGTTAGTGTGGCCATTGTAGGAAATGCAAAGGAAAGGCAGAGAGATGTTCAGTGGAGATTTTTTTTAAAGGAAAGCCTAAGATTTGTAATAGCACTTGGTTCTTCTGAATAAAACTGGAGAGGAGAATGAGGAGTTTTGTGCTGTAGTTTTGGGGTACCATCATTCTTTCTGTGACAGTAGACAAGTCAGCTTACTCCATCGTCTATTGTAGCTCCAGAGTGGAAAATATAGTGTTGTTGACAATCATTTTAGGAGTTGTGACACTCTCTTCTCTTCCAGTTTTTTTTCCTTAGTATTATTGGCATCACCATTATTATAACCCTAATATTTACTGTTTATTGTGTGCTAGGCACTGAGATGGTATGTTATATGCCATAGCTGTTTTAACCCTTGTAGCAGCTCTGCAAACTAGGTACCTCCTCTTTTCACATGAGAAATCCAGTTATGGAGTGTTTGTTAATTGCTCAACTAACTACTAAGTGATGGAGCCATGATTTAAACCCTCATTTTTACAGAATACTTTTCTGAGTATTCTCTTCCCTATCTATAATTTTTTGATGATTTCTTATTGCATATGAAAAAGAAAGTGCAACCCCTCAGCAACACTGGAAGGCCTTTCCAAATCTTCGTCCAGTCAACATTTTCATGCTCATCTTTCTTCACTCCCCCACCCCCTAACATGTGTCCTGTGTTTTACTCTGATGGAGCTGCTTATTTCACAAATATACCACAGTGTTTCACACATCTGAGCCTTTGTTTCTGTTCCTACAGTGCTTTCCATTTGCCTCCTGGAAACTTCTATTCATACCTCACGGTCCAGTTCAAATTCTCCATACTGCTTGTAAAGCACTCCAGATTTCCCTGGGCAGAGTTAGAGGCTTGGTACTTTGCGCTCCTTGGTATATATTTTTGTGGTAGTCTTTTCATACTGCTTCAAATTATTTGCTTACATGCCTATCTCTCTGACTTTAAGAAGAGTGAGATATGGTGTAAGAAGGCAGCATTTTTACAGAGAAATTATATATTATTAAACAGCCAAAATTAAAAATCTGCATATTTAAAATGACATTGTTTCCCTTTTTTCCCCCCCTCAGCATAGGGCTACTTTCAAATTTGAACCAACAGATGAAGATAAAAGAAAGGTAAGCCTTAATGTTACTGTGTGAGTGTGTGTGTGTGTGTTTCATTCATGGACTTTCTAAACAGTGGACTTGTTTTCATCTGATGGTTATTTAGTTTTCGGTTTCCCTCCAGTTTGTTTTTAGGAACTCTGAGAAGAAAGCAAGTGCCAGGTTTCGAACACACAACTCAATCCTGCTCCACCTCACAGACCATTTCACTTGGATCGATCAGAACAGTGGGAAGGGTTCGCTTAATGGCAGGACTTCAGGCTGCCCAAAATGTTTTGCTGATATTGTAAAGCTTGGTTTTGTGTTCAATTTTGGGAAAATGGGTATTCATGCTGCTGACCCTTAGCCATATATTGTTCCCTATGCCAACAGTTATTTATGTTGTCAGCAATTGTCTAGGCCACTTCATGGGCAAAGAGAAAAATAGAGTCGAGACCCACCAATAGAGGAGTTATAAGAGAAGGTGATTCGGAGATATGACCATGTGAAATGTGTTTCACTGTTGGGTTGCCTAAGTTGCTTTACTTAGTTGATTAAAGCATGGTGCTTAAAGAGAAGCTCACCAGTTTTATCTGTGTTTTGCTGGGCTGCATACTTCTATCCCTGGCCTCATAAATGCCAAGACCAGGTAAGAGAACATGACTGAATCATTGTAAACCTATCACTGCTGCTGAAAAAATAGCTTAAACCTAGTGCTTTCCTGGTAGTGGTTTGATAATACCTTGAAATCATCCTGTTCACCTCTACCCCCAACATCTAATGTCTTTGTCCTGCTCATTTTATCTCTTATGGTTTCTTCAGTCCATTCTCTCCTTAACCCCTGCCCTAATTCAAGTTTTCGTCTGGATTACTGCACCAGTTTGCTAACTCTTCTTTCTTTTTCTACTTATGTGCCCTACAAGTCCATTGTCCATAAATCTAGAACAACAGTCTGGTCGTGTCACTCCCAGTCTTTAAAACCCTTGAGTGATTTTTGGCCTATAAAATAAAGTTCAAGCTCCTGAACATTACATACCAGATACTTAGTGACCTGTTCTCTGCCTACTTTTGCAGCTTACTTCTCTCCCTTGTATTTTATGCTGTAGCAATATAAAATGTTTCCAGTTAAATACACATCCCTTCTGTTTCTTATTTTCTCCCTTTGCATATGTTGTTTTCTACCCAGAATGCCATTTCCTCCATGTATCCCTCTACTCCTTTAACCTGGTTAATCCTACAGAGCTCCAGGAGCACATCCTTCAGAAAGCCTCCTCTGGCATTCTTGTTAGGATGAAATGTCCCTTTCAGCATTCCTGTAAAATTCTACCTAAATCTCTAACACTATACTTATGCATTATCTTTTAATTATTTATCTGTCTCTCGTTATTAGATCCAGCAAACTCCCCGATGACAGATACTACTATTTATCTTTATGTCCTCCACACCTAGCGTGCCCAGAACATAATAGGCATTTAAAAAGTATTATTGGCCTTGGCTGGGGTGGCTCAGTTGGTTGGAGCATTGTCCTGTAAACCAAAAGGCCGTGTGTTTGATCCCCAGTCAGTGCCTAGATTGTGGGTTTGGTCCTGGTTGGGGCACATACGAGGGGCAACCAGTTGATGTTTCTCTCTCACATAGGTGTTTCTTTCCCTCTCTCCCTCCCTTCCCCTCTCTCTAAAATCAATAAGCGTGTCCTTGGATGAGGATTTTAAAAAAGTGTTATTGAATGAGTGACATGGAGAATAAATTTTGGAAATTAAAGATTTAACTCTAATTTTCTTTTGGATTTGAACAGTGTAAAAAGACTACAATGCCTTTTAGAACAGGAGTGCTCAACCAGGAATGTACTGCCTGGGGAACTTTTTAAAAATAAGTCTGCTCAGGCTTGAC
This sequence comes from Glossophaga mutica, assembly GCA_039655065.1. Taxonomy (NCBI): domain Eukaryota; kingdom Metazoa; phylum Chordata; class Mammalia; order Chiroptera; family Phyllostomidae; genus Glossophaga; species Glossophaga mutica. The sequence continues at coordinate 12,118,725 of CM077304.1, read as the reverse complement.
CCTTTATCTACTGAGTCGGAATTTGGGGGTGGGATCCATGCGTGTATATTTTTATAGAGGGTCTTTAGGAAATAAGTACTCATTTGATGGGAGTGCAAGATGGCACAGTCTGTGGAACAGAAACTGGCAGTATCTGCCAAAATTACAGATGCATTTTGCCATTTGACCAAGCAATGCCACTTTTAGAAATCTGTTTTGTGGATAGGTTGAACTCAAGTAAAATGTTGTTCACTGAAACGAAAGATTGGAAACAACCAAGTGTCCAGGAATTAGAGAGTACTTGAAGAAGCTAGGGTATGTCTACATAATGGAATATTACGATGTGGTAAAGAGAGAGGGAAAGAGACAAACCATTATATGCTAATGGGGGAGAGGTAAGTGAAAGTAAAAGAAGCATGTTGTTACAAGAACATCTTTGTTAACATACTCATATAGGTTGGTATTCAGGCTAGGAAAGCAACTGCTATTTATTTAGTTTATTTGGGAGAATCCATACTATATCTGTATGGGAATCGGGTGCTAAAATTTCATATACATTTCAGTTAAGGGAGAAGAAAATTCTCACAGTTATTAATTAAGTATGTTTATTTCTTATAGGATAGTAGCAAAACCTAAAGTTTTCAAAGTATTGTGTTTTACTGGCTTTTAGATCTTTGGAGATGGTAATTACTGTACTGGTGTTATTTTCAGTTCTAGTGTGCAGATTTCTGCTTCCTGGGAGTTGTGATATAAACAAATGTCAGTAGGGACCTAGCTAGGTAATCTTCACTAATGGAAAAACATTGACAAACAAAATCATTTCAGTCTCCAAGGATTAAAGCTATTAGTGACTCTTTCATGCTTAAGGCCCTAAAAAGAGTTTGAAATGAAAACTGTTGGACTGTTCTAAAGGATCTGCATACATCCTAAGAGTTTAGGTTCTCGATGTAGAGAGACAGAATAGTACATGTCTCTGCATTAAACCCAGTCTGAAAATAAGAGGAACTCAAATTACCATCCAATTTGTTTTGCTACCCTAGTTCTCTTTTTCTTTCCTGGACATGTCTCTGGAGCCTTCATACAGTAGCTGCTTGGTAACTGCAGCACCCCTTTTGATAAATTACTGGTGCTATCTTTGCAAAAAAATAGTACTTTTCTTATGTAAAACCTTTGTGACAACTTAGAAGTAAATGTAAAGGAACAGAGCCTTTCAAAAAACAAAAATTATACTGAGATTTTTAGGAAATATTTATGAATTAATGATCCTTAGACCTAATTCCTAACACTTATGTAGTGTTTTGCATTTTTACAAAGATTTGCTTTGTAATAGTTATGCACTAATGCTCTAAGTATGGCAAGAATGTCACTATCCCTATTTTATTGATAAGAAAACCTAGGATTACATTAATGACAACTTGCCAACATTCACGTAACCAGTGAGTGGCGGAGCCTCAGATGGAGAACAGATTTTGTGCCTGTCGTGTGTAGCGCCTTCACTGCTCAGGGCTCTCACTCATTACCACTTAAGGTGGTATTTCATAAAGTTTGAAATTATGACTCAATACCTGTTCAATCTCTTATTTCATACCTTGGGACACCATTTAGGCAACTAGACTTAAATTGAAAGATAGCAAAGGAAATTACCAACTAGGAGTGCTTACATTTTTCCATATAAAATACAGTCAGATACAACTGTTTGGCTAGTGTTTGTGCATATATGCAAATAATTCCAGGTGCATGTGGATCATTACAGATTTGGGTATAAGCACCTGTGCTTATTGAAGCACTTCCTTTACATTTTTTACCTAAATTGGCAGGTCGTGACTATCTACCAGCACATAAACAAATACCTCATGCAAATAATGTAGGATGAGGGTAGGTATGATGAATAATCTGAAAATTTACATCTTCAAGAAATGAAAGCTCTTACTGGTTTCTAAAACACAACCAATCCCAGACCAATAGAGTACTAACAATTGCAATAAACATTGAAAAACATGTCATAAAATGAGCAAAAGAATTGCAGCTCTTTCACCTGTAAGATGAGAATACAATTGGATAAAATGTGGAAAACTTCAGTTGTTATCTGAGATAAATAGCCAAATTTCAAGCATTTATTTTATTAACTTCAAACTCACATAGGTAAGCCCATATTTCTGTGAAGGCAGACAGTACCTGTTGAGTTGAGAATTCTTTAAGGACAAGAATACTCTTGCTTCTTGTTGTATTTTCCTCCTCCAGTACTGCATGTGGCACAAAGTCGGCTCCTACAATATAAACGCCTATTAAATAAATGAAGGGAACTTGGAAATTGAGCAGAGGCCAGAATCCCTGTGATTTGTACATACTGTTTGGTGTTGGGTCTGATATTCTCTTAACTATACAGCAGACCCTCAAGAACCCTCATAATGCTGTTTACTGAAAATGCAGGATATAAGTATGCATGCAGTATGATCACAACCATGTTAAACTAATAAAAACTATACAAAGAAAAATGGCTGCAAGAAAATTCACTAAATGGTGACTATCTGAATATTATTACTGTGTGTGATCTTTCCCTTCTCTATAATTTAAACTTTTATATTATAATAGATTATAATGCTATAAAACATAACATATAACATGTTATATATTTTTTATAATAGTGTGATGGGAGGCATAAGCAAAAACCAGTACTTTTTTTAAAAAAATCATTTTTTCTCTAAAATTGAGCTGCCTTGATTATCTTATGCATTCTTTTGAGTGGAGCATACAAATATTACATTTGGAGATAGTATTATCTACACAGCCAGTTTATGGAGTGAGATAAATTTATATGAACACAGAGTTCCATTCTACCATTTGAAAGATTCTGGGGTTTTTTACTTTTTTTGACCCCATGGTTGGCATATCAGTGGAGATCTCTGTAGTCCACAAATCTTTTTTCAGTAATTTCTGTATTCTAGGTACTGTGTTAGGCTTTGGCTCCTAAGTTGGCTGTTTGCCTGTGGTGTTTGGTTTGGCACTTTCTCACCTAGAGGTGCATACTGAGGGTTACCATTGTGGACTATAGAAAATGAATGGGTAAAATTTCATATTTCCATTCCCCTATGGAAAATGCGCCAACATAGAAACATTAATCTTACAGCGTGGATCCCTTCTTGGGAATAACGTGAGGCATGGGTATTGGTTCTGAAGGCCTTTCACTTGAAGTTGTTAAACTCTTAATTTTCACTAAAACTAATGAGCTTCATATGCCTTGCAAATTGGACTCAAATTTTATTTGGTGTCCTTATCTTAGGGAATACTTTGATATTTGATGCAAGTACAATTCACATTTAGAAACCAGTTTCATTTTCAATATCTTTATTTAATACACACACACACTACCAAAAGCATCCCATACTTTTTTACTTTTTAAAGTTCTCATCCAGTTGTGATCTGGCATAAAACCAGACTAGAGGTGATAAATTATATTGTAGGCCAGGAGGAATGTCTCACAGTAGTTCAAAATAAAACAATACTTCTTTTCAGACTCCAATTTTTATTTCAGATGTTTTGCAAGGCTTTGAAGGATACATATAGGGAGAAAGAACAAAATAGCTCTTCTGACTTAGTCTATCATGTGGCAGCCTATCCATGATCTTTGGATCACTTTTTAGGATTTCGGCCTGGGAATGATAAGAATAGTTTCTCTGATTTGTACTTTAGAGTTTCAGATCCATTTTCTCATACAAAACAACTCATCAAGAACTTCCTCTTCCAGCTATAACAGTGTGAGGAGTTATGTGGATCTGATCCCCAATAAAACTAGTAAAAAAATTATTTTTAAAAATAATCATTTAAAATCTCTGGAAATTGTCCTAAGAGCATACAGTCAATGAAGAGATACTTATTCAAGAAAATCTACTAAAACTCAGTCAGAAAAGTGAAAGTTTGCGGTATTTGAACTAAGACCTGCTTCCTCCCTTCCTCTCAGCTGAGCCTGATGGAAACTCTCCTCCAAACTGATGCAACCAAGAACACAGAGCTTCCTCTTCCATCAGCTTAAAGTTGGAGGGCTTTCTTCCCAGTGGGTACAGGGGATAAGCTCAGCATTTTTTAATCCCACCTCAGCGATCTGTTGCTAAGACTAAATTCTGAGTGCAACTGAGAGGTGGGGTCTTGTTCCTGTCACCTAGCCCTACTCATGGGACGGAGGCTCTACCTTAAGTGTGGTACCCTTAAGAACAGTGGGACCCCAGTCGTCTTTGGCCATGTTGGTGGGACAGAGGTTCCACCCTGGTGGAGGCAAGCTGCTGCTCACCTGTCCCCTCCAATTGCTGTCTCAAGGAGGTGTTACACACGGAAGGAGGCCATTGTCTCTGCCCTGACATCAGAACCAGGGCTCAGAAATTTTGCCCAGAGGAGCAAGCAGACCTTATAACAGAGCTTGGAATCTCTCCCCAAAGGCTTCGTTTACAATGAGAATGTGAAGTTCATTGCTGAGGGTACAGGTTGTGGTGAAAGGCAATTGGGAAGAGATAGAGTGATTCATTGAAGATACAGGCAACCAGGAGGCTGGCTGGTTTGCTAGAAAGAAAGAGGAAAAGACAGCAGAAAGGAACCCTCCTGTGGTTAGAACAAATCTTAAATACTGACCTCAGGAATACTATTTGTTCAAAGGAGCCCTAATAGACTTTAAGTTTGCCAAGCAGTTTATTTCCCAGGATATTGTTGAAGGCAAGAGATCAATCATCCTGGCAGTTAGTGGAGTTTAGCAGCAGGGTGTGGTCAGAGAAAGAGAAAGTAAAAGAGGAGGCACCTACCAAAGCAACTGTCATTCCAGGATGAAGGTGGGCCTACACGAGGGCAAGCCCCCTTGCAGAGAGGGAGGGGAGATTAAAATAATTTCAGCCAGTCTCTGAGCAAATAGACAAATAACAATATCAAGTGTTGGAGGGTAGAGGCATTACCCAGTGTTACTATAATGTATTATCTAAAATGTGCAATTCCCCCTGCCCCTACCCAAATGAGACATGCAGAGAAACAGAAAATATTAACCTGTACTGGGGAAAAATGCAGGCAGTGGAAATTGCCTGTGAGAATGACCAGATACTAGATTTAACAGACAAAGAGTTCAAAGTAGCTGTTATAAATATATTTGGAGAACTAAAGGAAACCATGATTAAAGAAGAAATGCAAGGTTTGATTAAATGTCACATCAAATGGAGAATACCAGTACAAAGATAGAAATTATTAAAAATAAAAAAGAAGAACCAAATGGAAATTCTCTCATTAAAAAGTGCAACAAAGTACAATAACTGAAGTAGAAATTCACTTAAGAGGCTCAATACTAGGTTCAAACTGGTGGAAGACAGAATAAGCAAACTTGAAGGTAGATTAATAAAGTATACAAGGTGAAGAACAAAAAAAAAAATAGTAAAGAAAAAAATGAAGAAAGCCTCAGAGAATTGTGGGGCAACCTTAATGTACCAACACATGTGTAATGGGAATACCAGAGGAAAGGAGAAAGAAAAAAGAAGAAAAAATATTTGAAGAAAAATGGCTAAAAACTTGCCAGATTTATTGGAAAACAACTTAAACATCCAGGAAGCTCAAAAATGCAAGTAGGGTATACTCAAAGGGATCTAAAATCAGTACATCATAGTAAAAATGCTGAAAGCCAAAGTCAAGAAGAAAATCTTGAAATCTTGATATTCTGACGAGAAGTCAGCCAGTGGCAGTGGGATAACATATTTAAGGAAATCAAAGGAAAAAACCTCAACCAAGAATCCTACGTCCAGCAGAGCTCTCTTTTAAGCATGCAGGGGGAATAAAGATACCAGATAAATGAAAAATGGAAAGAATTTGTTCAAGACCCACCTTATATGAAATACTAAAAGTTTTTCAGACTGAAAGCAAGTTACTCCAAACAACAATTTGAACCCACCCAGATATCACACTGGTAGAGGTAATTATGTAATTGTAAAAGCCAATATAAGTGCATATTTCTTCTTTCTTAACTGATTTTTCAAAGTATTTGTATAAAACAATATGTATATAATATGTTGAGCCAGTAACATACAGAAATGTCCTGTATTTGCCAAAAACAGCACAAAGGTGACTAAAACCAAACCTGTATTTCATGAAGAAAGTGACTCCAGATAGTAAATTGAATTCTCAAGAGCACATCAAGATAACCAGAAATGATAAATAAGAAAGTTATAAGAATGATAATTAAAAGCCATGAGTATATATCCTTGCTCTCTTTTCTCCAGTGTCTTTAAAAGACAAAATTATATAAAGTAATAATTATAACGTATTGTTGGATTAGAAACATTTATAGATATGAGGTCTGTCCAGAAGGTACCCAGCCATGTAATATGAAAAATAGAGACATTTATTGAAGAAGGTACAAGATATAAGAAACATTGTACATAGGACAATGACACCTCAGGCCCCTTCAAAGTAGGCACCTTGGTATCTCACACAGTTCTCCCAATCACCATCAGATGCCCCATCATATTTTCCTGAATCTCATCGATGGTCTGAAGTTTCTTTCCTAAACTAAACTAAAAGGTGATTTTGGTTTTAGGAAAAGCCAGAAGGCACAGGGCACCAAATCTGGACTGTAGGGGGAACCTAGTCACCTGGGTGATTTGATGTTTTGCCAAAAAACTCTGCACTAAATGTAATACATGAGCCAGTGCATTGTCGTGATGAAGCTGCCAGTTACCAGTTGCCTATAGCCGTTCCCGTCTTCATCTGAATAGTTTCCATGGAGGAATGCTCAAGCTTAACACAAAATTTGATGCAGATTCATTGTTCTACTCACTCCTCATTTTGAATGGATAGCCACACAGTCAGTACACATGTTCACTCAATGGTGTCTACTGCCCCCACTGACTAGTAGAGTGAAGTTGTCATTGTTCACGAATGTGCATCCTAGTCCATTCTCCTTGGCTGCCAGGTTACATCAATGTCATATAGACAGTTCTTGTTATATTAATAATGGCTGGATTTTTTCCAGACAGACCGTGTGTGTGTGTGTGTGTGTGTGTGTGTGTGTGTGTGTGTGTGTAACAATAATGTCACAGAAAGAAAGGAAAGGAATAGCATCATGTAAAAGTAACATTATATTAAACTAAATTAATATAAATCTGGAGCTGATTCCGTTAAGATGTATACACTAAGTAAGCCCTAGAGCAACAACTAAGGACATAACATGTTTTTTTAGGGAACTCTAAAACATTGTTGAAATAAATTAAAGAAGATCTAAATAAATGGAAAAACATCCCATGTTCATGGATTGGAAGACTTACTATGGCTAAGATGACTGTATTTCCCACATTGATCTGCCAATTCAATGCAGTACCTTTTAGAATCCTGTATGGCTTCTTTGTAGAAACTGACAAGCCAGTTCTGAGATTCATACAGAACTGCATGGAATTCAGAACAGCTAAAATAGTCTTGAAAAGAACAAACCTGGAACATTCAGAATTCCAATTTCAAAACTTAGTATAAAGCAACAATAATCAAGACAGTGTGGTACTATCATGCGGATAGATAAGTATAAATATAAATTATGTATACACACATATCAAAGGAATAGTTTTAAGAGTCTAGAAATGAATTCACATGTCTGTGGTCAACTAATTTTTGACAAGGGTGACAAGATCATTCAATGGGGAAAGAATTGTCTTTGAACAAATGGTGTAATGACAACTGTATAGACACATATAAAAGAATGTAATTGAGCCCTGACTGGTATGGCTCAGTGGGTTAGGCATCATGCTGCAAACTGAAAGGTCGCTGGTTCAATTCCCAGTTAGGGCACATGCCTGAGTTTCAGGCCAGATTCCCAGTTGGGTATGTGCAAGAGGCAACTGATTGATGTTTCTCTCACACATAGATGTTTCTGTCCCTCTCTTTCCCCCTCTCTTCCCCTCTCTCTAAGTATAAATAAATAAAATATTAAAAAGTAAAAGAATGTAGTTGAACATTTACCTCACATTATATTAACAAATTAATTCAAAATGGGTTAGACCCAAATGTAGTGCTAAAGCCATAAAACTCTTAGAAGAAAACAGGGTAAATCTTCAGAGATTTGGCAGTGGATTCTTAGATGTGACAACAAGAAAAAAAATAGATAAATTGTACTTCATCAGAGTTGGTTTTTGTACTTCAAAGACTCCTGTCAAGAATGTGAAATCATAGCCCACAGAATGGGCAGATCATATATCTGATAAGAGATGTGTATCTAAAATACAGAACTTAATAAAAAGACAACCGATTTAAAAAATGGGCAAAGGATCTGAATAGACGTTGTTCCAAAGGAGATACACAAATGACCAGTAAACTTGAAAAGAACTTGACATCATTCACTATCAGGGAAATGTAAATCAAAACCACAGTGATTTACCATTTTTGCACTTCTGGTATGGCTAGAATCAAAAAGTCAGAAAGTAAGCATTGGCAAAGATATGAAGAAATTAGAATTGTCATGTTGGTGGGAATGTAAAAGGGTGCAGCCAGTCTGAAAAACAGTCTGGCAGTTTCTCCAAAGGTTAAATAGAATTACCATATGACTTAGCAGTTGCACTCTTACGTATCTACCCCAAAGAAGTGAAGTTATATATTCACACAAAAACATGTAAGTGAATGCAGTACACAGCAGCATTATTGATAATAACTGAAAGGTGGAAACAACCCAAATAACCAGGTTGACAAAATGCGTCATGTCCGTACAATGGAATATTATTCAGCCATAAAAAATAACTGATAAGTGCTACAGCATATATAGCCTTGAAAACATGCTAAGTGAAAGAGGCCAGACAAAAGGCCACATCATGTGTGATTTCATTCATACAGAATGTCTAAAATAGACCAGTAGTGACTGAAAGTAGATTAGTGGTTGCCTAGGGGCTATTGGGAGAGGGGAATTGAGGAGTTACTGCTAATGGATGTTGGATTTCTTTTGGGGGGCAGTGAGAATGTTCTAAAATTAGATGCCTGCACAAGTGTGAATATACGTACTAAAAACCTATAATTTGTATACTTTAACATGATGAACTTTGTGATACGTGAATTATATTAATAAAGTTGTTATTAAATACTCATAAGTAACATATACTGCATGCCCATCATCATTCAAGCACTGCATGAATAGTAACACATGTAATCTCAAACAAGGCTATAAAGCAAATAATGTTATTTTACAGATGAGGAAACTAAGGCACACAGACATTACAGTAAGTCCTACTTAATGCCACCGATAGATTCTGTGACTTTAATTAAAATGATATATAACAAAATCATTTTTACCATAGGTTAATATGTTAATAAATAATACTTAAGTTCCTACAGTATCTCATCAATATTCTAATAAAATGACATTCAAGGAGCTTCTGTATTTGCCTAAACTAGTACAGTGGGAGGCCACAATTCAAGCCTACACAGTCTGGCTCTACATCCAATGTGCTACACCATACTGCCATTCATTAATAATTGAATTGACCTGTTGTATAGCATATGAATCGGTTCTATTCACTGATTTTAGGCATCCAAAATTTGAGACTTGATGTGGAGCATAAACAGAGCTTTGACATTGAACTAATTATCAGTGTTGACAGGAAACAGAAAAGCATGCTTTGCAGTGTAAGTGACTGGGTAGGATAACTAGTGAGGATATCTCGTGTCAGCTCTCCCCATGAACACTATAGTACTTGACATAGAGGACTTAGACATGCTGAAGACTTTTTCTTTTTAGATTCCTCAGGTTATGTTTTGGCCAAAACTGTAAGGTTCATTTTTCTCAGCAGTTCTTTTCTTCCTTACCAAGTTTGATCATGTGCTTAGGAAAGTGGAAAGTGGAGCACTTACACATCTTTGACTAATTAAAAACTTGTAGGGACCTGAGAGAGTTCTTGGCTGACCAGACATCCCATTGCTCCAAACTTCCCCATTTATAAATGAAAAACTAAGAGGCTGACTTGCCCAGGGCCACAATTAAGTGAGTGGAAGAGGTGGGATTTGGATCAGGTCCTCTGCTTTTCTGCCGTCAGCGGTTGTCTTTGCAGGGTTCTTCCGCAGGGCAGGCACAGTATAGTAAGAGACCTGGGATATCTTTCAGCACAGAGGGTTCTTTCTGAGGTGTCTCACACTCTGACTGAAGACTTTCAGTAATGGGAGCTCAGAGCAGCCAGCTCTGCTGCGGTTGGATAGCTTTAATTGTTAGAAAGCTCTTACTTTATATGAACTCTGAATCTGCTTTGGTTGATCATCCTACTTTGCCCATATCCCTCTCTGCCTCTGCCTTTTCCCACCATTTGTCTTATCTTCCTACTTCCTTTCTGCCATTCCTTCTGTCATTGTTTCCCCCACTTACTGCTCAACACTCACATTTATCAAGAAGCTTTCTCTGGCTAAATTTTCGATAGTGTATTCCTTCAGTCTTTTAATAACATTTTAAATTGCTGTACATTTACATTTCTTATTCATTTAACATGTGTTCAATCTCTCTAATATCATAAACAATGAGAGTCATGTGTTCTTAACCAAAAATAGACTTCTTGTCACTTGGTTAGAATTTATTTCTCTTGAACAATTTGCATGTACTTGAATTTTAAATTGGGAGCATTTTGAGTTTTGTATCCAGCCCTGATATTGGGGCTGTGCACACAAGTGCTTAGCAATGGACGCTATAGAATCCATAAAATTAATATAAAATTTCAGTGTTATATTTATAACATCAGTGCTTTCCTTTCTTAAGTGGCTTTGCCTTTAAAAGGTAAATGCAGATAAAAACTTCCTTGCCATATTGATCCTGTGTAGAGTATTCCTGTTAATGTTTCTTGATCTGTTTGTCCATCTGGTCATCTTTATGATGTAATGTGCATTAGCTTCTCTTCTATGCCAAGCACTATGCTAGAGAGTTTTTAATATGTCATCTCATTTAATATTTATAAGCTCCAGCTGTCACCCTTATTTTTAGAGATGAGGAACTGAGGCACAAGTGTTTTCAAGAAATTGCTCAAGATCTGATAGCCATAAGGTGCAAAGCTAATGTTTGAATGCAGCTACTTTTTAAAATTCAGTTGTACTGTTTCCCAGTAAGTAACATAGAAGATGCCTTATACCCTACAATATGTTTTCTCAGATGGTATCTGCAAGTACATTAAATAATTACAGTAACCCTGTGAAATCAATATATTTTTATCTTACCATATGAAAATTTAGTTTCAGATAGATTAAGCAAATCAGTTCAGATCCAAGTTCAGAAAATAGTAGAAGTAGGGACTAGAAAGAACGCAAATAATCTGTTTCTTTGCTTTTTCTGCGATACCACTCGTGTGTTACTATGCCTTTGAAAACCTCTAAAATCAGACCTGTCTCATTGAGACAACTTATCTTCCCTCTTGTTTCTGTTCCTGGCTATCTTAGTCTGCTCAGGCTACCATAACAAAATATTATAGACTGGGCGGCTTAAACAACAGAAATTTCTTTCTCACAGTATTGGAATCTGGGAAGTCCAAAATCAAGGTTTTGGCAAGGTTCATGTTAAAGCGTCTTCTCTTAGCTTGTGCGTGGCTGTCATCTCACTGTGTGTTCACGTGACCTGTTTGTGCAGGGAGAGGAGAGGGAGAGTGGGGGCCAGCCAGCTTTCTGCTGTCTCTTCTTAGAAAGGCACTAATCCCATTGACTAGGGCCCCACCTAGTCATGCCTCATCTAACCCTAATTACCTTCCAGAAGCCCCTGCTCCAAATAGGGCCCTATTTGGGGCCCTATCACGTTAGGGGTTAGGCCTTCAAAATATTAATTTAGTGGGGACACAGATACTCAGTCTATAACATCAGCTTACAATCTGTTGTACAGGCCTGGACTACTAGAGCTGAGAACAGTGGATTCAGAGATAGAATAACGTGTTCAGAGTGAATAGTTAAGTGTTGGGGGCCAGAGGGCATTGGAGACAAAGTAAGGAAATTCCAAGGAGACTGTATATAGAAACTCTTTGATAAACTGAAAAAGGCAAAGGGCTGTAGAAATCAATGGGACCAGGATCTGTGTCAGCCACCAAGATAGGATATATATGTTGTGACAGCATCCATCTTCCAGCCTTGTTAATATACTACAATATCAAACTATAGCTTGTGCTAAGAATTCATTAAAGATTAAACGAGATACTGTTTTTATTATTTGGCAAATTCTAATATGCAACAAATGATGGTGCTTCTGTATTTGCCAGGATATTATCTTAAAATACTAAAAGATATTTTGCATAGGTAGTAGGGAAAAGGGCTTTCTGAAAAATAAAAGCTCCTACTTAAGTAACAAGAGAAGCAGAGTTGACTGATACTGTATTTGAAAAGAAGTAAAAGGCTTTGACATGCTCGTTTCTGCCTCAGTCAAGAAAGGAAGGACAAATGATTGGTTTTGTCAGCTTTCATTTACACCTGAGCTATCTTTTCCATGTATTAGTGAAGTCTTGATGATGCAACATGTCTTTATTAGGATTACTAATTAGCAAAGAAACTTGAGCAAAACTTACATAATTGTTGTTGTTCTGAACTGGCTTTTCAGTCAGTCTCCTTAGCAAGATCACCATCATAAAGAACATAGCCAGAAGGACTGTATTACTGAAAGATGTACATGTGCTAGAAAGGAAGCTAGAGATGACATTTAGGAAGTGACCTAAAGCTTCTTTCACAAGGACAGTAGTCATTCATCAAATAAAAAGTGAGAATCACCATTGCCTCTCATACTACAAGTAGGAAAAACCCTGAAGGGTAAGATGTAATATTAAGCCAAATATAACTGGACCCAGCTGCATGGGTATTCATTTAGAAAATTTCATCTTCAGCTTTTTATAAAGAAATTCTAAGTTTAACCTCTAGAATTCTCTCTCTCTAACTTTTTTATTAAAAGCACATTTCAGAATTCTGGCAGTAAGTCATTCACTATTTAATATTTTTGTAAATATGATTTTTAATAAGTATTTCTTGTGGGACTGGCAACATTGTTCCCCTTGTTAATTATATTAAGCTTATTTAGAATTTAATACCTCTCTCTGTCTTTGTTTGGTCTGTGCACCCACACACTCACACTCACATGTGCTGTACACAGAGGGCAAAAGTTTAGAACTATCAGATTTAGGTGGCTGCCCTTCAGCTTCAATTAAGAGCTAAAATTAGATCCCTCTGGAATATATATCCAGTGACATCCATCAGAGGACAGTGTAGGCATAACCTTGAGAGTTCAGGGAGGCATTCATCCAAGGGGTCCTGCTTTAACTACAAAATTCCTTAGACACTTGATTTTTTAATCTTTAAAAATTCATGTGACTTTTTGTGTTGTGATTTGTAAAACATTTGTTTATTCTCATGCAGAAATTCTTCCCCACCTCTATCCCCAATAAATCTTTTAGTAAAATAGTGGTTAAAGAGGATGCACCCAAATTGTCTTGTGACTTTAAGTATCCCTAGCTCTGTGCCACATCTCCCAGATGAATATGCACAGTCTATTTTAAGATCGAGGTCCTATCCCATCACTATAGGAGTATGGGTTTGATGGAGGGAGAGCATAAATCAAGCACATGGGTAAAATTGTAGGCATAATGGGCAAAATAGAAGAGGGAAAGTCCATTCTTATTGAAGAAAAAGTGGTAGACTGCAATGATAAGTATTTTACTACCACTACAGTGGAAGAACAGAAATGTTTAAAAAATAAGTAGGACCGTGTTTGCTGACTTAGTCTGTTTATTTAAAGAGAAAAAAAATCAGTTTTCAGTAATTCTTTTCACAGGCCTAGCTTAACCCAGAATTGCTTTTAATGTTGGAACACCAATTTTTGCTTTACTTCTTGTATACCACCAGATACCAGTGAATAAAAAGAGAGTAGGACTGAGTTGAATTAGAATGCGAATCCCCTTTCCCATTGTAGCTTTGTGTGCTACCTTAAGAAAATCATTTCGCCCCTTGGGGAGTCAGTTTTCATATTTGTAAAATGAAAGAACTATTCCCTAGTCTTGAGTATGTTACTAGGTATTATTTTTTTAAAAGGATTCTGTGGTCAAATAAAGGAAATAGCAGTTTTGAAACATTAAACTTTTTTCCCCACAGTACATCTAGGAATCTTAATATTTTAATAAGCCTTAGAAGTTTCCCAGACTTATTCTTCCACAAAACCCTTTTTTAATAGAACCCTTTGCACTGCTAGTGCTCGTTAATATTAAGTAGTCACTGTAGCCCCATCTAACTCATAACACTATGATCCTGGAAACTGCACTCATTTTGTTTGGCCCTTAAGCTCTTTTCTGGCATGTAGTTATCGTAGTGTTATTGCCAAGTTGAACTCAGTCCCTTTGCTGTGTGTATGCCCTGCCCCTCTGTCCAGCTTGAATTGGAAATTATTGCATTTTCCTATTTCTTATAAATAAAACAGCCATTAGTCTTTGTCTTTTGCAATGTTAACTTTCTCTGTTCACTGTTCTTTCACTTGATTTGATTATTCAGTTAATGGCCCATTTTTATTCTAAATTAATCTGTTAATCTTCACCTGAATCTTACCAGTAGTAAATACTTGAAAACTTCAGCTCATTAAATTGTTGTGATAAGCGCTGACGTTGGAGAGAACACTAGATGTCAAATCTACATGTAGGCTTATTATTTCAATCAGAAAAACAAGCCTTCTTCTAGATACTCTTACTGGCTGAGATCTTTAATTACAGGTTTTGTTCTTGGAAATGTATAGTCTTAGCTATTACTAAGTACCATCATCTCATTTAATAGAACACCATTGTAATACAGAGGATGTTATCCCCATTTTACATGTAATGAAACTAAAGCTTAGAAAAACCAAAGTAACTTGCTGAGATCTCACAGGTAAAAAATAACAAAGTGAAGTTTCTTGGGCTGCAACTCATATACTGTGTTGTAGCATGTAACCTCTTACTAAATTGATAACACTATGTAAGGCACATGTACTATAGTTATAATGTTAAATAACACTCATTATTTATGTTCTTCTAGAGCAGCACATATACACTATCTCATTTAAATTCCCCCAGATAACACTATGAAGTAGGTACTATCATATCCATTTTATAGGTTTAAGAAAATAGAGAATTTCACCAATTTAGTCAAAGTCATACAACTAAATAGGATCTGGGCATTAAACCCAGAGCTTTAAAGACTTAGTGAATGTTCGGACATAATACTCTCTAGCATGCAGGGCTTCAAAGATGTCACACTTAGTATGTATGCGTGTATGTATGCAGCATATTTGACAGCATCTTTGTACCTGTGGCAGAAAAAGAAATATATCAGACAAATCCTGCCCCTGCCAAAGCTGATAAGAGAGATAAGAAGTCTCCATAAATATAATTCCAGGTCAGAGGTATTAAGTGCTATAAAAGTGGTGAGATTAAATACTCTGGATTTAGAGGTGGCAGAGGTTACTTCCTGCTGGGAAATGGCAAAGAAGATAACATTTGCTTTAAAGATAGAGATGATTTGGGAAGGTTAGGGTTTGAGAAGGCATTCTAAATACAGGAAATAACATGAGAAAAGCGCACAGGTTCACACAAGTAGTAGAGAGTAGGTTTTTTTGGCCTGGATCAAGGATATTGTAACATACATAGTTGAGTATGAGTTTTGGAAACATGAATTTTGGGTGAGTCTGACCCCTTTCTAGGTAATTAGTTTGGATCCATTTTATTTGAGCTGTCCACTGTGGGACAGTTAAAGAGAAATGTCTACCAGAGAATAACATTTTCTTTTTGCTGTGAACTCTAGGAAATGTCCCCTCTCATGAATGAATGATAATACCATCAACCAAGTTGTCCAAGTTAGAAATTTCAGAGGCTCTTTGCCTCCTCTTTCTTCTCTACCCTAGATATCCAATAAGTCATTCCACTTACCATTCAGTCAGTTCCACTTTCTTATAATTCTCTAAGCTTTCCACTTCTCTGCTTTATTTTAGACCTCAGTCATTTCTCACCTCCTTAACTATTTCTGCTCTCTCCCCTTTCTCATCCATTTTCCATGTTATCATCAGTGATATTTCCACAGCACAAATCTATTGTCATTCCCCTGCTTAACACTTTGCAGTAAGATTCCCCACTTCTCTCTGGATCAAATCCAAACTCTTCATTGTTTTCATTATACAGATGTGGACTAGTATATCTTCTCTCTAAAAAGAAAAGAAAATATGCCAACAAACTGGACAACCTGGACAAAAGCGGATAAATTCCTAGAAGCATACACTCTTCTAAAAATAAATCAGGAGGAATCAAAGAATCTGAATAGAGAGATTACACCTAATGAAAGTGAAGCAGTAATCAAAAACTCCCAACAAGCAAAAGCCCCAGACAAGATTTCCCTTCGCAGGGAAATTTGACCAAACATTCTGAGAACACCTTTCCCTCTCAAACTATTTCATAAAATTCAAGAGGAGAGAAGGCTCCCAAACTCATTTTACGAGGCCAGCATTATCCTAACTCCAAAAGTAGATAAAAACACTACAAAGAAAGAAAATTATAGGCCAATATCGCTGATGAACATAGATGGTAAAATCCTCAACAAAACATTAGCAAACAGTATAGCAATGCATCAAAAAGACCGTACACCATGATCAAGTGGGATTTATTCAGGGAGTGCAAGGATGGTACAACATTCACAAATCGGTAAATGTGATCACCACATAAACAAAATGAAGGCTAAAAAACCACATGATCATATCAATAGATGCAGAAAAACTTTTGATAAAATCCAGCAGCCATTTATGATAAAAACTCTCAGCAAAGTGGGAATAAAGGGAACATATCTAAACATAATAAAGGCCATGCATAGTAAACCCACTGTCAGCATCATACTCAACAGGCAAAAACTACAAGCATTACCCTTAAGATCAGGAACAAGACAGGGATTCCTCTTTCACCTCTCTTATTTAACATAGCACTGGAATCAGCAATAGCCACAGCAATCGGACAAGAAGAAATAAAAGGGATCCAAACTGGGAAAAAATAATGAAAAGAAAAACTGCTCTTGACCTTAATTCCCTCTTGTTACTATTTCTCTGCTGCTGTTGTCACCACATGTCTTGAGAATTCTGTTTTTCTTTTCACTTTGTCACCTCCCAAATAAATACTCTCAGGAAACTGCTTTTATTAAAGCCATTGGTGATCTAGCATTGCCAAATCCTTCCGCTGCTTGGTCATTTGAAACAGCTGACTAGTCCCTTTAGAAAATAACTTCTGTCTTGTCTTCCAAAACATCACACTCCTAGATTTCTTCTTGCCTTTCTAGTTGATACCTCTTAATCTTCTTTATCAGTTTCTTCTCCTCCTCCAGCCTCTTAAATGTTGGCATTTTTCAGAGCTATGTCTCAGTCCTTTTTTCTGTATATTTTTCTCTAAGTGGTCTCATCCATCCTTATAACTCCAGATATCTACATGCATATAAATCATCAGGCATAGCGCTCACTGAGGGCTACTTTCAGCCACATACATTGAACTTCCCGTTTGACATCTCCCTAGGCATCACAAGCTTAATATTTTCATGCAAAATTCCCCCCAAGCCAGTTCTTCCCATCGTCATCCCTTCTCAATAAATGGCACTACACTGCTTAAGCCAGAAACCTCCCTGTCCCTAACAAATAGCAAGTATCTTCAATTTTTCTCAAAACTGCATATCAAATCCATCAATCTCTGTCCCTCTCCACTGCTTCTGCTATGGTTGTAGCTGCTTTTGTTCCCCTCTAATTCATTTGCACACAGTAGCCAGTGTGATTTATCAAAATTTTAATTGGGTTGTTATTCTCCTTTGCTTAAACTTTCTGGACTCTGCTGTATTTCATGCTAGAGACTTACTGAGAACAGGAATCATTTAATACTACACTCATTTAAACTTATGTTTATAAGGACTCTATAGCAATGTGGGGAAATGCTTATAATTAAAATTAAATTTAAAAGTCATAGAACAAAATTATATACACATGATGATTGCAACTTTGTGTGTTAAAGTAATATACTATTACTGATCATCAAATTGACTAAGGGTAAACACATCTACCCATGGCATATGAAATATACTAGCTAGTATAATTATGACTTTTTCTATTTTCTTTAATAGTTTGATTCACTTTACATTTTAAAGAACATATATATATTTAAGTAATTTAAAGTCTTCAGAAAAAAGAATTTTATATGAAGACACATAATTTCTGCTACTCATGTGAAAAGACTTTTTTTTTTTTTTAAATAATCTAATCGTGATTTTTTTTTTCCTTTTAGATTTTATTTATTTATCTTTAGAGAGGAAGGGAAGGAGAGAGGGAGAGAAACATCAATGTGCGGCTGCCTCTTGTATGTCCCCTGCCGGGAACTGGCCTGGCAACCCAGGCATGTGCCCTGACTGGGAATCGAACCGCGATCCTTCGGTTCGCAGGCCCGCGCTCAATCCACTGCCAGGGCTGAAAAGACTTTTTTACCCAATGAGGCAAACCATCCTACAGCACAATCACAAAAACAGCCTTTACTACATCTCTCTTTGTTAGAAAGGAGAAATGTAAAGACAACTTTAATAATTAGTAGACAACCTCTACTAATGGTGTTGATTTGGGGAATTCCTTAATGCTAGTTGCTTTGCTTAGGGCTACAAGGATTATGAAGAAATAAAACATTATAATAGTCACCATTAAAAGAGTGCTTATTGTGTCCCAGAGTGTATTTCACAACAGCCCTGTGAGATGTAAGCAATGTCATTCCCATTTTACAAATGAGAAAGTGAGGGTCAAAGAAGTTACCCTGTTTGAATCACACAGTGGTAGAGCTGGGATTAAACCCAGGTCTTTCTTATTCAAAATCCATTGCAGTACATTTTCTTTTCTCACTTAAAAAAAATGTCCTTGTCCTTTCTACCTGAAGTGAGGTTTTGGTAGTTGAGGCAATCTCATAAAAAGAAAACTAAACAGGAAGAATGTGCTAAATTCCAAATGATTGCTACAAATTGTAGTTTGAGTTTTCCTGGGAAAGAAAAAATGTTGGGGATGTAAGTATTGAGGGAAAACTTTATATCAAAAGTGAATTTTAATCTTAGCTTTGGGGAATGGCTAAAACTTAAATAGTCCAAGAGGGAGAAGGACTGATGCGTGTAGAAGGGGAGGCAGTTAGAAAGCAAAAGAGCTCACTGTGAGATAATTTGGAAAGGAACATAGCTAAAGAGAAGGGTTGGGTAGGGGAATACTATGGAAGAGAAGACTCGAAAAGCAGGTTAGAGGATCCTAAATGCTAAGATGAGGACGTTGAGATTTTATCTTACAATAATATGTAAAAGATAACCTGTACTGAACACTTACCACATGTGTGGCACCAATCCAAGTACTATACATGGGTGATGTTATTTAACTCCTACAGTAAATGAGACCCAGAGAGGCTAAGTAACTTGCCAACTTCACACTGTTAGAAGATGGTAGAAGAGCCAATGTTTGAACATAAGCAATTTAAAACCAGAACCCCTGCTCTTAATTAACAACACTGTTCTGCTTCTAGAGTCCATGGTAAATTGAACAAGTTTCAAACCCATGATCCTGACCTTACACAAGAAATATGCTTAACACTTCTGGTAATTTTTAACATTTAAGAAAGGTAGTATGATCAGACAGTGATGACATCTCATTCCTATTCCTGCCACCCACATACATCATCTTCAGCACAGGACAGGCAAGGAGAAGTTAAAGTATTTGTGCTAATTGCTTTCCACTCTGCTTATTTTCTCATGCTCATCCAGTCAATTACTCCTGGCTTACCACTATCCCTTGACATCCAAGTTCCATCATTCCATTGTTAACCATAGTTCAGTGGTTCTCAGAGTGTGGCACCTAAACCAGCAGCCCAGCATCACCTGGGAACTTGTTAAAAGTTCCAGTTCTGCAACCTAATTCTAAGCTTACTGAACCAGAAACTGGGGGAGAGGTGCAACAGTCTGGGTTTTAACAGTCTCTTTAGGTGATTTTGATGCATGCTGAAGTTTGAGAACCACTGCTCTAGTGTATTCTAGTGTTTTAGTTCAGGAGTAAACTACTAAACCTTTTAGGCAATACCTGGTATTACCTTTGGGGAACAATTTGGAATCTTACTCTTGAGTTTAGGCTGCTGGGTCTTGCACTCTAACTTTGTGGAAATAACCTTGGCTCACTAAGCCAACAAGTGTCTTTAAAAAGCCTTTTCTCAGGCACTTTGATTTTTAGTAATTTGTAAACATACCTAACCTTTGCTTTATGACTAGTTTATTCCTGAAAACCTGACCTAGGTGAAAAATTATTAGTATCAGGAAATCTTTTTATTAATTTTAATGGAAAAAAGTATGTGTTTCATGATTATCTGAGATAACAAAATTTGTAGATTAAAAAATATATCAGTTGAACAATGAAAAACAAGTTTGTAGAAATGATGCTTTGAAAGTAAATAAAAATAATTTTACCTAAAATGTAATAATGGTGTATTGCACTTGCTTATAAAGGAAGAGAAGACTTTTGATTGGTGACTGGTGAAGGAGACATACAAAGGAGTTTTCTTTGGAAAGTGCTGGAGGGTCAGGTGGGAGGTAGACTGTAAGGCAGGGAACTTTGGGAGTTAATAGTTTTCTTGCACGTAAAAGTAGTTGCAGCACACCTGGACCAGCCACTGGGATACAGATGAAACAGAGCCTCTGTTCTCAAGGAGTCTGGAGAAGGAGTGCAGTGCCCCAAAAGCTCATTCTATAAAAAGGCAAAAACAAAGTGCTGCTGCAGGCACAGACAGAAAGAAAGCGAAGGAGGGAGAGGCTGGGAAGGCTCATAGACCCCTCAGATCTCAAACTGAGCCTTAGAAAAAGGCGGGGGGGGGGGGGGTTCTGACTGGCTGACATGGTAGCATGCCATGCTGAAGGAACAGGGGGAGATGACTCCCCATATATGGTTAGGGTACTGAAAGTCAGTTTGGAGCAGTTGGAAGAAGGAAGGGGATTGTGACAGACATCAGTAGGAAGGAGGGCACGCGGTTCATTTCATCCGAATTCTGTGGGCAACAATGAGCTATAGAAAGTGAAGAGAGCAGGGCATGTTTTAAGGAGAGTAGAATCAGTGAAAAAAATACTCATATCACAGAAAAATACTGTTAGGGCAGAATATAGGAGCACTTTGAAACAGAAGTATTTGCACACTCAACAGGTGGAGAAATTATTGAAAATCTTACCTCTTCAGTCTTCTTGCTTGGTGTATATGCAAAGCAAGCTTTTTTGATTCATCCAAATGTGGCATACAATTTATTAATTTGTTCTTTATAATATTCTCTGAATAGGAGTTATTGTATTGAGTAATGTCTATTAAATATCACCTCTTTTTTGTATTTTGAGTATGTCTTTGATTTTTTTTTTTTAAAGTTGTAATACAAAAAAGGGTGGGGGTGTCATTGTCTAAGAAGTAGTATTACTTTTCAAGAGACATTATAGCAAAAAGCTACCTAACAGTCATTATGTGACATGAGTCTATAATGAGAAGTGACATGTTTAAGAAAACTGTGCTTTAAAACTAGATTAATAGAAAACTTTTAACACTAGAATTCTTGTCTTTGGTGGCTAGTCAATCTCCTAGAAGCCCTTAGATGAGGCGGTTTTTAACTATAAATTTCGTAGCACCTCTGATTGCTTTCAAGTAGCTGTCTTACATCCCAGAGTTTTACAGTCCATTTTTTTTTATAGCTTGGGCTATTCCGATTTATATTCATGCTTTGCTCCTTTTCTTTCTTGAGTCTGAAGGCAGAGGATGAAAGGAGCCATGCTGCCTGTAGATTTTTTTGTTGCTGTTTTTTTGTTTAGAAAGGAAGGTGTACAGAACTCCAAATTCACATATATAGTATTTTATAATTCTTGATTCCATATTTCTTAGCTTAAATATAAATGTGGATCATTTCCCTTTTGAGTAAAATTATGTGGAACAAAGGTTGTAGGAATCCACCTCCAGGACTGTAACGCGTAAGAAGTACGTACAGTTTTGGGAAGGCGGTGTGTCTTAGATGTGAAAGATCTGAAATTGGACAAAATTTTTCCTGTTTCACATATTCTGAATAATGGACGCATTATACTTTATCCTACCCCAAAATTGTATTTATTTTATTTTTTTTCGAGATTTTATTTATTTATGTTTAGAGAGAGGGGTAAGGAAGGAGAAAGAGAGGGAGAGAAATATCAATGTGTGGTTGCCTCTCACATGTCCCCCACTGGGAACCTAGCCCACAACCCAGGCATGTGCCCTGACCGGGAATCAAACTGGCGACCATTTGGTTTGCAAATTATTTAATATTATTTAATAATATTAAAACATTAAATGAAAGACCCTTCTAGTTATCAGGTATGGCAGATATGGAATTGATATTGTTACAAAATTATTTTTTGGTTTGTCAGGTTAATTTCCTTCCTACTTCCATTTATAGAACATAGTATGTTTTAAATTGGCTCTATTTCCACAGCTGCATGACTAGGATCTGTTGAGAAGGTGCACACAGCCTAGGATTTCTGCCAAAATCATAATGACTGACCTGCAGATAGGCTTTTTTTTAAAGAGTTAAAGTCTTGCAGCGGGGGTGGGGGGGAGTAAATGGTAATGGAAAACATATAGTAAAAAATTATATAAAGTCTAATGATAGGTTTGTAAACCCTTGTATCAGGCATAATTTTTGTTGCTGTTGTTTTTATAAAAACAACATGTAATGGGTACAGAAATGGTTAGCAGTGGAATGCTTATACCAGCTTGCTCCATACATAAGGCATACACTTGAGAGAGCCAGATCTGCAGTTTATTTATTTATAGAGAAAAAAGCTGAGTGTTGAATTTTGAGAGAATGATCAGTGGTTCTTAAATTTGGCAATGATAGAAATAATTATTTTTCAAAAAATTCAAGAGAGTACGCTTTGGGTTTATCTTAAAAGAATCATTTCTGATATAGTAGTAGCAAAATTTGGAACCAGGTCTGCTACGTTTGTATATGTAATCTGTGCTATACACCAAGAGAAAGGAGAACTCAGATCTTGCCCACACTCTGAGCTTCCCAAGCCATGTGCGCTGGCATGGGCTGCCAGAGGAAGAGGACTTGCTTTGTTTGTTTGTTTATAATTGGTCCACCCAGTAGGAACGCTAGTTTGCAGTTATTGGCCTGGAGAGGGGCACCTTGTTGTAAGTGGCTAAAAGGTATCTATATGCAAGCTAAGACCACTTTGAAACCCAACTTATCGTAATTTTTAGCAGTTTTGTCTGCAGAAGATCTTCTTGGGGTGACACTCAATGATTAAATGTTATTACATGTCAGCCAAAGAGGTCTAAGGTTTATAAAACATGGGGTACAAATTCAGAAGAATTCCGAACTATAAATTCAGAAATACCACAGTTAAAATTCGGCAGAAATGCATACTTTTAAAAGTCTCTTTACAAGAATCTGTACTTGTGGGCAATTGTGAAACAAATCTCGAGACATTAATCTTTACTTCTGGGAAGGGAACAGCTATGATTCAGACTGATTGCCTTCTATCCTGATATTACGTGTATTTCAATGTTAAAAATCCATTGATAACAGAGCTATTTGAGAAGTTTGAAACTAGTCAATTTAAAAGAGAGTAAGTGATTTTATAGAAAGAAGACTGACCAGAAGTTAGGAAACTCACACTCTAGCTCTTACTATCACACTAATTCACTCCGGCCCAGTACAAGCAACTAAACCTCTCTAGTCCTCAATTTCTGTATCTGTAAAGTGAAAGACATGTACCAAATACACAGTCTCTTTCAGTTCTAATGTTTTGCAATTTAAAAATGATAAAAAATCTTTTCTAGCCAGATCTTGAACTACTATTTAATACATTCATTCTATTTTAAATCATTTAAGCCAAATAATGATTTTTGTTTTCTCATTCCTGTTTTTCAGAAACTCTGTGAAGGCATATTTAAAGTCCTTGTAAAGGACGTCCCAACAACATGTCAAGTGTCCTGTCTGGAAGTTCTCCGCATTCTCTCCAGAGACAAAAAGGTTTTAGTTCCTGTAACAACCAAGGAAAATATGCAGATACTGCTGCGACTAGCGAAGCTAAATGACTCAGATGATTCTTTGGAGAAGGTGTCAGAGTTCCCGGTTATTGTGGAGTCATTAAAATGTCTGTGTAACATAGTGTTCAACAGTCAGATGGCACAGCAGCTCAGCCTGGAACTTAACCTTGCTGCAAAGCTCTGTAACCTCCTGAGAAAGTGCAAGGACCGAAAGTTTATCAGTGACATTAAGTGCTTTGACTTGCGCTTGCTCTTCCTCCTGTCACTTTTGCACACTGACATCAGGTCACAATTGCGCTATGAGCTCCAGGGACTACCGCTGCTAACCCAGATCTTGGAAAGTGCCTTTAGCATCAAGTGGACCGATGAGTATGAATCGGCCATAGACCATAATGGACCTCCTCTCTCACCTCAGGAGACAGACTGTGCCATTGAGGCCCTCAAAGCTCTCTTCAATGTGACAGTAGACAGTTGGAAGGTGCATAAAGAGGTAAGTTTAAGAAGGGTATTATCTGCTATAGAATTTAATTGGTCTGGGACATCCTTTAGAGCTGCCTGCAAGGGAGGAATGGAAAAAATTTTCAGTTCCCCCATTAATCAATTATATGACTCAAGATTAATTTCTTCACCATTATAAGTCTTATTTTTTCCATTCGTGTAACACTTATCAGAAGAATAGGGTGAAGATGGACTATTGTTTTATAAGATGCCAAATATAGCTCCTTTTCTGAGTTGTACTATCAGGTGTCTTGTCTTTTTTAAGAGTGCCTCTTTCGGGTACAAGGTTTAAATTACAAGATGTGAGGGGAAACAAAATAAGGCAGTTCATAAAGGTATAGGCATGTTTTGTGGCTGACATCTTAAAAGTTAAGAGAAATCAGACCATTTGAGATTGATCAATCAGAATGGATGTCTGCTGAGAAGAGTAAAAGATGCTGTATCATGTATCATCCCTGTCTCCTGGAGTGTTACTCTATAGTGTTAGATAAGGATCAGAAGTGTAGGACTACAACTAGATATCCATGCTTGTACACAGTCCTAGAAAACAAGCATAATTACATGAGAGTATGGGAAAGGTTATTTTAAACCACTTGACCTATTTCTAAACTAAGATCATTTTCTGTGGCTTGGACTGTCCAGCAACCCAAAGTGAGGCAGATGTAATAGTTCATATTTGAGTACCCACAAGAACAATATGCTAAACAAGAAACTTAGTTTAAAGAAGTCAACAATTTTAAGTGAAGCAGATGTAAACTTTTTTCCTTTCTACAATCTTAACATTTCACATTTACCCTCTCTCCGTAGCCTTAAATAAGTGGTGAAAGTAAGCCTCTGCCTTTAAAAAAATAAAGAAAAGAAACATTTTGGTGCTGGAGCACATTATCTTTTTGACAATTGACTTTCGGACTTAGGTTAACATATTACCGTGTCCATTTGAAGCAGTTCTCACCATGAATAAAGATCTATTTTTGCCAGCAGTACCTGAGCTGAGGGAGTAGGGGGCACTGGGTGGAGGGGACAAAGGAGGGAAAATCAGGACAACTGTAGTAGCATAATCAATAAAATATAATTTTAAAAAAGAAAGAATGTTCTCAGTGCATTGCTATAGTGGAAGTAGGCAGGCTTCTGAGTTGTAAAACGCAAATAGGTCTATATTTTGAAACCAAATGTTTGAAGATCAGTTCTAACAGATATTTTAGATGACCATAGTATGGTCAGTTTTTCCTGGGACTTGGCAAAAAAAAAAGAAAGAAAAGATGTGGAAAGCCCACATGCTCCATTTATGCTTTGAAACCAAATATTTGGAAGTATTTAAAAATGTTACGTCTCTATGCCTTTTTGGTACCTTCTATGGTTATTTTTCTTACACTGTTTGTTTTGGTGTTTTTAAGTTTTCCATTTAATTGCAAGAGCTCTTCTGAGACTGTTGGTTTGCCATTGTTGGAACTCCTGTTATGTAAATTGTGCCCCAAATAGTAGCTAACATTGCTCAGATTCATGGCAAAAAAGGCTGCACATCGGTGCACGTAGGGATGACATGTAGTCAATGGCAATAAATTGAGATTAGTCTTCATTAGTGAGGCTGAAAGAGGCTTTAGAAAATGCTGATGGGGCAAATTCTTATTCTGTGTTATAGAATGTTTATTCTCTGAAAGGTATACGAGGGACAATCAGTAGTCCTGAAGCAGGCATCTCAGCAGACCTAGTGTCTCTTGTGAGTTGTGAATCAGATGGAACAGCTGTTATAAAATGTACCCCATTAATGTGACTCTGAGCCATTATACAGTGTCAGAAATTTAAACAGTATTGAAAACAGAATTTTGCCAACCCATTTAGGCAAGAGCGTGGGAAAGGTTATTTTAAGCCACTTGAGTCTCCATGAGTTTCAAACTCAAATCCTAGCGAATATTTAGTCAATCATTCAGTCAGTCAACAAATACTTAATGGATACTTGCTAGGTGTAATGCTTTGTGTTATGTAATATATTGGCAATAATAGGTGTAGACTCAGCCTTCATGAAACTCCAGTTTTGTTGGTGAAACAGGTAATAAATAAGTAAACAAATACATAATTTAAATTGTGTTAAGTGCTAGGAAAGAAACAGCAATGATTGAGAATACTTAGTACAGTCACAGAAGACCTTTGAAGGTCTCTCCTGATATCTGAAAACTTGAGAATGATTCAGCCATTTGACGAATGGGAGATGAACATTTCCCAGAAGTTGAACATGTGAAAAGACACAGAAATCAGCACAGAGTATTTTTTACTGAGCTACTCACAACATAAAGAAAATCTGTAATAATGGTGCAGAGAAACTTACCAGTAAGAGTCCATTTGCCTGGGTTTTAATATCTCTTTGATTGTCAAATAAAAGATGTCTTTCACCAGTTGAGCACGCACCTAAAGAATTGTTAATACTTTAAAATGCCAACTGAAATAAAGAGATATAGAAAACATATTGTATGGGGAAAATATCCAACTTTAAAATAAAACTTAAAAATACTATTTTTCTTACTAGGAAAATAATACATGCTAATTATAGAAGATCAATGGGAAAAAGAGCATACCAGCAGTAAGAAAATGCAAATTACCTACCACTCAAAGATAAGCACTAGTTGCATTTTGATGTATATCTTTCTAACCATTCTCCATTTTATAACATAAATATAAGCATATGTATATGTTTTCTTTTTACAAAAATGGAGCCATTTTATAATCTTGAATTTTTCTTTTTCCACAACAAATTTGTTGCAGAGTAGTGATTTTCAAAATGTGTTCCTTGAATCTATGAAGTTCCTAGGAGCAGCCCCTGGGGACAAGTGGGGGTGCTCCAGGTTCCCCACCCTCATTTAAAAAGAGCACATTTGATTGTTGCTATTGCTGTTGCTGTTTCTTTTTAAATTTAGGTTGTAACTAGATTTTATTTGGTAGATAAAAAGAATTCTGCAAACAGAAAAAAAAATTTTGACAGCTACTTCTATTTGCTAAAGGTTGATAAACCCTTACACCAAGGGTTTATCAACCTTAAACAAATACCCTGTGTGTAGGCATTTAACAATTTGCAATTATTTGGTATTTCAAATAGTAATACAGTACATTTTCTTATTGTAAGATTCTTTGTAGGTAAATTTCTAGGATTGCTGGGGTCAAAGGGATTTTCAAAACTTAAGGTTTTTTGATACGCATTGCCAAATTGACTTTCAGAAGAATAGTGCAAGTTTATATCTTTTCAAACCCTGGGCATTTCTCTTTTTAAAATTATTACCTATTTTACAGCTCAGCTGTTACAGAAAATACAGATGTTTGGTTTTGGTTTTAACTTTTAATAGCTATTTTTATGACTGATCATTTACAGTTCACCATAAACAGAAAATTAATGACTAGGTTTTTCTTGAGGTTTAGCAAATTAGTGCCGTTTGTTCATTTTTAGATTCATGCCTCAGTGTTAAATTTCTGCCTGCCTAGTGATGACATCAGCAGATTAATTTGGAGATTCATTTCATTCAGTAGGAAATACAGCTGGCCTTATGTCCACATGTGGTGTCAGTCTTGTTTTCCTCCCTTCCTCTCACCCTTTGTCTGTTTCCTAAAGGCAGTTCATTTAAGAAGGTCACATGATTTCTTTAGCAAGACCTGAAGTCAGTTCTAGAAAAGTGAATTTAAAAGGTCTTCCTTCTGCTTTAACCCTTTGTTATATCTCTGTTGATGGAGGAAAGCATGTTATTCTAGAGATCCCTTACTTAGCACACATTTCCTTCTGCAGTACTTCCCAGGTGTCAATGCAGTATAATGAGAAAGTACAAGAACCAACAGATGTGGTAGAGCCAGACAACCAAGTGCAAACAAACAAGTAGTTCAGATTCTAAGTAATCAGAGAATGCTTTCTAAGTGAAATAAAACAGTTGAGTGTCCATAGAAGGTAATTGGGAATGTCACATGGTAACAGAAGAGGTTAGTTCCTTGATTATTTTAGAGGCTTTGAAGGAAATGTATAAAAAGAACATGATATTAATTAAATAAAACTAAACCTTCAAGCTATGCCATGTTTTTTGCTGAATCACTTTTTTCAACATTTATCGAATGCCTAGTATGTGCCAGGTTCTGTGTTAGTCATACAAGATGCAAGATAAAGCATCACTGTCCTCAGAGAACTAACAGTCTAATAGGAAAATCAGACTTACAAGCAGAGGTGGATATACGACTATTTATTACATTATTTACTATTCTCTATATTTTATATATGTATGAAAATAAAAAAGAATCACCTCAGCCATGCACAGTTGCTTCAAATGCTGTATGTTCTAGATCATTGGAGGTATGTCTGACCTCCCTGTCATAGCCTTTCTGCTAAGTAACATACCTAGCACAAAGTAGGTGTTCAGGAAATAGTTTCTTAATGAAAAATAAAATGTAATATAGTTTGATATCTATATAGGAGAAATAGCCTGAATTGAAAGGAAGGAAGGAAAGTTTATGATACCATTTAAATTTTCAAAGCTATTAAAAATTTATCTAGAAGCCTAAAAAATTTAAAGACATTGTTTATACAAGCAGCTTCTAGCCTTTAATTACAGCATTCTATTTTATAACATTTAATTCAAAAAAGCATTTATTACTTTACGTACAGCACCATGATAGATGCAAAAGAGGTAAAGTAGATCATTTTTCCTGTAAGGAGACAGCTTTTTGAACATTTAGTAAGACAAATAACTATGGTAGAGGTACAACAGGGCCAGAGTAAAACCAAGGATGAAATGCTACCCAAAATATTTCCACATAAGAATGCTTGTGTGCATTTGCACGCACATCTCTATGAATGTGCGTTTCACTTTTTATAGAAATGAAATTGAATTTCTGTAAGTTTTCTAAATCTTATCAAAGTAATTAGAAATACCCTGAGATAAAACCAGATTAAGACTCACTGATGTGTAGTCTCCTTTAGGACTTATTGATTAGATCAGTTAAAACTCTGCATGAAAAGGTGTGAGGAAATTGATAACTTCACCAAACAAAAGTGAAACCTTCCACAGTTTGCACAGGCGGAAGAAAAGCAACAGCACAGTACAATCTGTAATCAAGAAGTAAAAGCTGTAGGAAGAAATCCCCCAAAATATCCTGAGTTTTGTCATGTTTTCATTTTCATTATCACAGCAAACCTGCTTGCTTTCTTTCTCTTCTTCCTCCCTTTGTCCTTCAAGACTTTCTTTCCTTCTCAGTGTTCAGAGATAGTATGATTTCAGAGCAGAGAATATTGATACCCTAAAGATATTAAAACAAATATCATGAAGCAAGTAAATGACAGTTTTATAACCTGAGTGTGTATAATGTTTTATAAACAGCAATTATATTTAATCCTTCTATCATCCTTGTGAGACAGGAGCATTAATCCCATTTGAGAAATGAGAACACTAAAGATCAGAGAGTTTAAATTATTTATGGAAAATCACACAGCACAATAACCAATAGTAGGAAATAATGTCCACTCTAACCTTCATTAAGTAAGACTTCTGAAATGATAGCACTCATTCAACAAATATTTGTTGAGACCTACACTCATGGAGTGCAATAAAGAGTCTAGAAATAAACCTACACATATGCAATCAACTGATTTATCATACAGGTAACATTGAAGTACAGTGGGGGGAAGGTGGGCATTGTAATAAATTGCACTGGATCAATTTTGTGGCTATATGGGAAAAAAATGAATTTGAATCTCTCCCTTGTACCTTAATATGCAAAAAATTAATTTGAGATGGATAAGCGACCTAATTATAAAAGGTAAAATAATAAAGCTTGTAGAAGAAAACCAAAAATTATCCTCATGACTGTATCTTAGACAAGTCAAACATTTTTTAAGTAGGCAGAAATTTCTAAAACAGAACAAAAAAAAGGTCAAACCATAGAGGAAAAAAAATGACCAATTCGTCTTCATTAAAATGAGTTCACCAAGAGAAGAAAGTAAAAAGGCAGGCCACCAAATGGGAGGAGATACTTGCAACACATATATGCAATAAAGGACTCTATCCAGAACACATTGAAAAGTCCTACAAATAAAGTCAGTCAGCCTAATTAGAAAAATAGGAAAAGGCTTGAACAGGCCGTTTACCAAAGAGCTCTCTAGGTGACCAATAGACATATGAAAAGGTGTTCAACTTTATTAGTCATCAGGAAAAGGCATAAGAAAACCATGAGACCACTGCACACAAGAATGGCTAAAATTAAACAGGCTGATAGTATCAAGTATTGGTGCAACTGTAGCGTAACTGGTAGGAGTACTGTTTGGCTGTCCGTACCTTCTAACACTTCACATAGGTATACGTCCTATGACCCAGCACTAAATAACATGTAAGGGAGTATGTTCGTAGCACCACTCTTCAATATAACTGAAAACTGGAAATAATCCAAGTGTCCGTCAAGAGTAGGATTGATAAGTATATTGTAATGTATTATAATGCATTGTATGCAGCAGTGTTTTTTAACCTGTGGTAAAAGACTAGTTTTTCCCCTAGGTGTCAGAATGAAACTCTTGTATAATGTATATTACACACAGTATCAAATTGCTTGAAAATGTGTCAATGCTCACGTGCACCTTCTGTACTCACGGCATTGCCGATCAGTGGCAAAAGGGATATGGATAGGCGCCGGTTCACAAGCTGCACTGTGAATAGCATTACTGTCAAGCAATGCAAGTGAATAAACTTCACCTATACACAACAAAGTCGATGAATTTCACAACCTTTTATGTGAATGATTTCATTCATATAAAGTTTAGTGACAACAAAAACTACTAATCTGTGATGCGAGACATTGGGATTACCCTTGAGGAGTAAGGAATTGTCATTTGAAAGGGCCAAGAGGGAATTCCGGGGTTCTTGATCTTGGCGTTCCATCATTTTTGTGCTAATTTTATGGATATGCTCATTTTGTGACAATTGATCTAGCTGAACACTTATGATTAGGCATTTATTGTTTGTTTTAGCATTTAGATTAAAAATGATTTAATACCTATTATACAGGTGCCCTCTAAACCTATGAACATAATAGGTTAGTGGAGAAGGCAATGTATATGCAAGTATATGAACAAATGTGGAATTACAAATTCTGGTTTCATGAAAGAAGTCCTAACAAGATGTAGTGATAGAGAATAACGAAGGAAAGAATCTACGTAGATAAGGTGGTCAGAGAAGGGGCTTCTCTGAGAAGATATTTTAGCTGAAACCTAGAGGATGAAAAGAAATCTGATGCCAAGAGTGGAGGCAAAAGTCAGGATTTCAGTAGTTGTTTCGAGTAGAGAAATAGAATTTAGTGGATTTATGGTAAAAGAGAGCATTGCAAACATTAGGATATAACTTGGGAATTGGTGTTATGAAAATTGGGACAGGAAGAAATGGGATAGAGGAAAGTAGGATTTGGGGTTTACAGTTGCAAATAATGGAAAGACCAAAACGGATAGTTTTTTTTTTATTAAGTATATTTTATTGATTATGCTACTACAATTGTCCCATTTTTTCCCCTTGGCCCCCCTCCACCTGGTACCCCCGTTCCCTCCAACAATCCCCCCATTAGTTCAAGTCCATGGGTCCTACATATGAGTTCTTTGGCTTTTCCATTTCACATACTGTTCCCAACAGCCCGCTGTCTATTCTGTACCCACCAACTATGTTTCTTATTCCTTGTAACTTTTCTCCCCTCCACCTACCCAATGACAACCCTCCGTGTGATCTTCATCTCTATGACTCTGCTTCTGTTTAGTTGCTTGTTCAGTTTGCTTTTTTCTTAGATTCCATTGTTGATAGTTGTGAGCTGTTGTCACTTTACTCTTCATAGTTTTGATCTTCTTAGATAAGTTCCTTCAACATTTCATACAAGGGCTTGGTGATGATAAACTCTTTTACCTTTAAGTTGTCTGGGAAGCACTTTATCTGCCCTTCAACTGTAAATGATAGCTTTGCTGGATTGTAGAGTAATCTAGATTGTAGGTCCTTGCTTTTCACCTCTTTGAACACTTCTTGCTGGTCCCTTCTTGCCTGCAAGGGTTCTTCTGAGAAATCAGCTGATGGTCTTATAGGAACTCCTTTGTAGGTAACTCTCTTCTTTTCTCTTGCAGCTTTTAAGATTTTTTTATCTTTAACCTTTGGCATTTTAATTATGATATGGCTTGGTATGTTTGTCTTTGAGTCCAACTTGTTTGGGATTCTCTTAGCTTCCTGGACTTGCATGTCTTATTTCCTACACCAAATTGGGGGAGTTTTCTTCCATTTTTATTTCAAACAAGTGTTCGGTGTCCTGCTCTTCTCCTTCTGGCACCTCTATAACTCGGATGTTGGTACAGTTAAAGTTGACCCACAGGTTCCTAAGCCTCTCCTTGTTTTTTTTTTTAATTCTTGTTTCTTCTTTCTGTTCCGCTTGACTATTTATTTCTTCCTTTTGTTCCAAATCATTAATTTGAATCCTGGCTTCCTTCCCTTCACTGTTGGTTCCCTGTATATTTTTCTTTATTTCATTTTGTATAACCTTCACATCTTCCTTTATTTTAAGGCTGTACTGAATCATTTCTCTGAGCATCCTGATCACCAGTGCCTTAAATTCTGCATCTGATAGGTTGGCTATCTCCCTGTTGCTTAGTTCTTTTTCTGGAGTTTCCACCCATTCGTTCATTTGGGCCTTAGCTCCCTATCTCTTCATTTTGGCAGCCTCCCTGTATTTCTGTATATTAGGTAGAATTAGAGTTCCTTTGATTCCCATACTTGGCATACCTGTTATGTTGTGTGGGGCAGAGCCTTAGGTATTCACCAGGGCAGGGCAGTCTACTTCATCACTTTGTAGTGCTGTATGTGATGGAGGGGTCAGAGAGGGAACCAGTACAGCTTGTTTGGCTCTCACCCTGTCTCCAGTCACTTTCCCCATGTCTTGTGCGTGCTTGGTATCCTTGTGGTGGCTGCCTTGTTGCTGATTCCCAGAGTGGGCAGGTTTGCAGACATCCTAGGACCTATGGGCTCTTTACATGCACTCCCCTGAGAGACTGACAGTTTCTTCCACCGCTAGAACCTGGGGCTGTGCATCTGGCCTGGGGCTGGGATTGCTAGCTCCCCAGTTGTCCCTCCTGGTCTTTATCCGCCGCACGTTAATGTGGGACCTCCTGTCTTGTGGGCTGCTGCTTGTAGCTGCTTCGCCGTGCCATACCACGTCTCTCTGTGCCTCCTACCCATCTGGATGAATGTTTCTTGTGTAAATCCTTGGTTGTCAGACTTCCATACAGTTCAATTCTTTGTCAGTTCTGGTTGTTTTTTGTTTTTGGATTGGTTGTTATCCTTCTTATGGTTGTGTGAAGAGGTGAACATGGTCATCTTGGCCAGAAGCCTCCAAAGTGGATAGTTTTGCAAGAGGCCTGTCAATATCGGCATGAGAACAACTGTGATATCTACAATAAAGAAAAATGTAGTTTAAAAGAAATTGTATTCCCATTTAATTTTTAAAACCAAGGAAAATATGATTGAGAGTTAATGGATGAATTTTGCATGCATTTCGGTGTACTTAGCATAATTTGGGATAAATAAAAGTATATTTACATGTTAGAGAATTTTGATTGAAGCATTTGAAGATGGATGGCAAAAGGGACAGCATTCATTCCAACCCTGCCAGTCTTCGTGTCCCTGTCATTCCACTGGTCCTTCCCTTTACTCTTCCCCATCCCCCCAAGACACAGTTAGTTCATAACCACTCATTCCGGCTCTATCAATCTCACCTTTTGTTTCCTTCCTCCCTCATTTTTGCTCTTCATCTTTAAATGTTTCATTGAAAGTACTGAACACTTTCATGTATATCATCTTCTTTAATTTAGTCCTTTTATAACCCCAACAACCTCACATTTTTGGAGATGCATGTGGGGAAACTTTAGCTCAGAGAAGCTGTATGGTTTGTCTTAAGGTCACACTCCAAGCACAGCATTTTTTCTATTATGCCACTGAGGCCTTCATCTCTTCCACATCTACCCAAGATAGTGTTATGTTTAATATTGTCATCTGCATTATGAGTAATGAAAGTTCGCCCTATTGTTTGTTAGGTTTATAAGAGATATCTTCTTCCTAGAAGGGCTGAGTTACATGTCTGAATATAGGATATATATGTATAATATGTGAATATATTTCACTTTATATAGACTTGAAATCAATTATATATATACTGAAGTGGTTTTTTTTTTAATTAATAGCTTTTGAAGTAATTAGAGCCTTTCAGAAGTGTAGTATTTCTGGGATCTCTATCACAATTCTAATTTTATATGTCTTCTTAATTACTAAAATTCTGGAAGAAGAGACATATGACCTTGATGCAGATTATTAAAGAAATTGTCATGATCCAAAATCTCACTAAAAATAAAGAGTTAAACCAAGTGATTATTCAAAGCTTAGCTTATTTCCTACTGTTTGCCTTCTTCCCTCTAACTCTCTCTGTTTAATACCACAACTA
Organism: Glossophaga mutica; assembly: GCA_039655065.1. NCBI lineage: Eukaryota > Metazoa > Chordata > Mammalia > Chiroptera > Phyllostomidae > Glossophaga > Glossophaga mutica. The sequence continues at coordinate 12,083,750 of CM077304.1, read as the reverse complement.
ATGAGTAAACATTGGAAAAATAGATTAAACTCAGATCACTGTTCTTCATCACTTGCTGGTAACTGGGGAAACTTAAGAGCAAGATTTGGAGGAACTACGAGATTAAGAAGATTCATTAAAATGAAGTTGATGGATTATAGATTTTAATCCATTGCTTTTGAAAGTTAAGAGATGAGACATTTTTATTAAGGATATACAACCTGTTCCTAAAATATCTGCTAGCATTACATACGTATGAACTTTTATGATGATTAGTAAACTGGGATAGTATGCTATTGAACAAAAGAATCTAGACTTTCTAGAAATGAAAAAGATCCCTAGCTGAATTGATCTTAAGGTAAAATAGAGTGGGTACTGTATGGATGCTGGCCATGTCTCTTTTTGCCTGACATGCCCTTAAGGGAGGGGTTAGATCAACAACTTCTGGTTTCATTGAAAGCCATTTCTGGAGGTGGCTGTAGCTGTTAAGACAATGACTGTGACTTCTCCATTTATGTCTAAGTATGACTGTTTTGAAGGGCAGATAGGTCATAAGATGACTCTGAGGGATGTAGTGATGTACCAGACTCCTTCATTAAGGCATTCAATATCCAATTCTTCCTTCCCTCTTTTTTATTTGCCATAGAGTGATTCTCATCAGTTCCGTGTCATGGCAGCTGTCCTTCGCCATTGTTTACTAATTGTAGGTCCAACTGAAGACAAAACTGAAGAGCTGCACAGGTAGGTAACCTCTCTGTTGGTATCTCAATGAAAGACATAATCAGTTCTTATGGTTTTCAGGCATCTAATTTTAATTGTTATAAACACGAGGAAGCGAAAATATTATAGTAAATCAGGTAACTGGTTTGTTAGATATCATTACTGTGCTCTGATGAGAAATTTTCATTCTCTAACCTTTGACTTATAAATTTATAAATTTATAAATTTATAAATTGACTTATAAATTTATCTCCTGATCCCAGAACAACTGTGATAAAAGCACACAGCTATTGAATACTCTGTGTGGCATTATGTTAAGTTCTTTATAAAGATTAACTCCTTTTAATCATCACATGGCATTATGAGGTAGGTCCTACTGTTTTTCACCTCAATAGATCAAGCAGTTTCTCCAAGATCTCATAGCCCTAATAAGTGAAAGAGCTTGGATTTCAACCCTGCTTTTAATCACTACACTTAAACAAATATGCTCACTAATTTCCTTTAAGAGTATTTGCCAAGAAAATATATCTTAAGTAATATTCGTTAAATTTTATAAACTTACAAGAATTGGATCACAGTCTCAAGTATTAATATGAGGGGAGACCCAAGAAAAACCGGAATTATTTCCTGGAGGGTGGACCTCCTGTAGTACAGCTTTCCCCTACTAGGTGAGCGTTCCAGGAATTCATCTCTGTCAGTGTACCAGCTGGCATTGCTGTGAGAGGCTGCATTTGGCTCCAGTGCATTTTTTTTTTTTTTTTTTTTTTTTGAAGACTCTTTCGTGGTGTTTGCCCATTTCATGATGGGTGATTTACAAGCACACCTGCCCACACCACAGTGAGTGTTCAGCAGTTTTTGACCAAAAATGGCCTGACCCCTGTGCCCCACCCTCCCTATTCACCTGATCTCTCCCCAAGCAACTTTTTTTTTTGTTGTTTCCCTAATAAAAAAAAAGCTCTCAAAGGGAATCTTTTTGCCAATGTGGAAGATTTGAAACAAAAAACAGCAGAAGCACTAAAAGGCATCAAAATTGACAAATTCAAAAACTGTTTTGAGCACTGGCAAAAAGTCTCAATAAATGTATTGCATCAAATGGAGAATACTTTGAAGGTGACTGAAGTTTAAACGTGTAAGGATAAATACACAATTTTTTATAAATAAGTTCTGGTTTTTTTTGGGCCCCCCCAAAAAATTACTAAAATAAAAAAAGTTATGACTTGCTTGTTAGAGTTTTAATGGACTACTATTAAAATTTATCATTCTCTGAGAACAGCTGAATTAAGTATTAATGCATATTTTTAGTTCTTTTTAAAAATATTTATTACTGATTTTTAGAGAAGAAGAGGAGGGAGAGAAGCATTCATTTGTTGTTCCACTTATTTATGTATTCATGGCTTGATTTTTGTATGTGCCTTGATCAGGATGGAACCTACAACCTTGGAGCATCAGGACAACACTCTGACTGAGCTACCCGGCCAGGGCTAGTTCTCTTACTTTCTATTTGAGATCTGGTTTGCAGTAATAAGATTTCTCATTTTAACATAAAAACTGCTCATGGAGCTTTATAAGAATACAAGTGGCATTTTAAACAAGTCAAATAAGTTTAAATCTTCAAAAAAGTAACTTTGGCATTACCACTGCTTTACAAATAAATTAAAAAATTGGAATCTTAATAATAGAAATTGCCTTTTGAACATTTATAATATTCTGTTTTCTAAAATATGGCTTACATAAAACTATAGAAACAGTATAAAATGAAATATACTCTTGTTATTTTTCAAGCAAGTCCATATTATTTTTGTTGTGATTAGCAGTTTATTATTTGATATTGCAATCAGTTTATTGGTAGGTATCTTTATATTATATACTCTGCAAGTCTTCAAAAGATTGTTTTTTCACAATTAAAAAGTAATTTTTATGCAGCTGCAGATCAAGAGTTTCTTTAATTTTCTTGGGACTGTGCTATAAATCATTGTGCAATAACTGCAATAAATCATGTCTCTAAAAAGATTTTATTGAGCATTTTGTCTTACTGTAATTTTTTCATAATCAAGAGGCACTAGAAATCTATATACTCAAAGCAAATGGAGTTTATAAGCCCAGGAGTAAATTGATTTTCGGGGCTGAGGAAAACAAATACCACAAGTTAAAGAACATTCATATAAAGATGTGAGAACATTCAATACAAAGTGGATGGAAAGTAATTGTTACACTAGTCACAAAAACATTGCTAAGGATTTCTCTGAAGAATGAATTTAATATTTTAACAGCGCTTGGTTGTCCATCAAAATAGAGCAAAACTATAGAGGTTTTAAAAATCAGCATTTAAAAAAAGTAACCGGATTTCTTTATTTTCCTTTAAATATTATCTTTTCTTAAATAAAATTTAAAGATATTTTTCTTCAATTTGCTTTATCTTAAGAGTTGCTTTAATAAACTACTAGCTACACTAAATAAAAAGGGCTTTCCTTAGAGCCACAGATAGGATTTATGAGTAGAATCTCAAAGACTTTCCTGGAAGACTGAGGTTGCTACTGACTTGACAGTTTATCTGGCACGGCCCTGCCTATCCCTTTAATAAGAATTAAAGTGATTAGTATCTTTTGAGCAGTAATGAATCTAGGCTAATCCATTTAATACAGAGAAAACTGCATTGACCCCAGAGGGCTATTTTATAGTAACCTTACTAGAATTGTAATATCTACTAAATTCTGCTCATTTGTAGTGACCCTGAAAACTGTGTGTATAAGACATAAGTTTAAGAAAAAATGTCAGAGTGTTTTAAAGGAACATCTCATTCCATTTTAAGTTATTTTCTAAGGTTTTTTTTTTGGACACTGATTTTTTTAAGGAAAAATGTAATGAAATAGGTAAATCTGGACAGTATAGTATATGGTTCTCATTATAATGAAACTCAAAGGGTTACAATAATGATTAAATGAGAAATTAATAAAGCACTCTATCCCTGGTACTGAGTAAGCTCTCAAGAACTGCGGGAGCCGCTGCAGCCACCTCCATAACACTGCTACCTCTATAACTATTATTTGTAACGAGAACGTTGCCTTTGAGATCTAATATTCAGTTCCAGATCTCTTTTTAAACATCGTTTCTTGATTTTGATATTTTGTTTTGGAATTTATTTCTATGTTTATCCTGGGATTGTGTAGAGAAATCTTTTCTGTTAACCTGTGTTTCTCAAGCCATACATGTTCAATGATACGTGCATGTATGGAGCCTGTAAAGGTGCTATAGGAGATAAGTGAGTAAAAAAATGGCTTGGCAGCCGTTGTCTCAGTAAGACAGTGCTTCCCCCCACCCCCACCCCTAACCCCACCCCCGCCCAGACAAACCAAGAAGACATAAACATAGAGGTAAAATGAATTAGCTCACAGTGACAGTTGACTTGACCTTAATCTTCACTAATCAGCATCTTAGTTTTTATAATCTCTTTGTTATATTTCATTTCCTTTTGTCTGTACTTATGGTAACAAGTAAATGGTTGGTATGGTCCACCTTCTTTGCTACATTAAAGGACAGCCTAATTCTGTTCATCTCTACTATCTGCCTGGAAGTATTTTTAGCCCTCTTGTCCATAATCAATAAGCTTATGCATTAACACTTAGCCCAAAAAAAGTTGCATGTGGATGTGGTTGTGGTTGTGGTTTTGTTTTGGAGAGAAGGGAGAAGATGGGAATGGCATGTGCGCTGGAGAGGATTAAAAAGGAGAGGGCCAGGTCTGATTTAACATCTTTCAGCCTCCCCACCTAATTTCCTTCACTCAGCACATCAACATCTACAGAGTATTTTTTTTCTCACCCAAAAGAGCCAGTGTGTTTAAAAAGTACCTCCTACTTTTTGTTGTTGTTTCTTTGTTTAGACCAATTCATTTTATGTCATATATTGAAGGGGACAATTTGGTACCTAATGACACCTCATTACAATGCTAAGCACAATGTCTTTTTCTCCCAGCTGTATTGAGATGTAATTGACATGTAACATTGTGTAAGTTTAAGGTATACAGTGTGTTGATTTGATATCCTTATATACTGCAAAATAATTAGCACTATAACATTGGCTAAGCATAGTAACTTACACATGACAGACTTAATAAGCATTTGAAAATTAGATGATTTCACTTTGGTTTATATTTATTAACTGAACACTTACTATGTGTTAGGCACTAAGTTGAGTGCTAGGGCAACAAAGACGAATATAGTACAATCTATGTTCCCCACGCCTCCCTAGGGAGTAAAACAGACTTGTAAATATATAAGTGCAATTGTTTTGGTGATTGTTGTGTTAGACATGAAAAAGGGGAGTTTGTCCAGAAAGATAGGGAAGGGGGTTTTATTTTTGTTGTTGTTAGCATTAAAATTCTTAGTTTTTTAACCTGGTTTTCACTGTGAATAACAGTTATCTAGGTGAGCGGATATTTTCTGAACTAGGGCTGTACAACACCATGCTAGGTGCTTGAAGGACTCAATTCCACAGTGCATACTCAAGGAACATAGAGTCTAAATGAAGAGACAAGACGTAAATACTATGAAAAGTTAAATAACAATTGAGGACAAGAATAGAAGAGATATCACAAGATAGTTTTCGAGTAGTCTCCCCGTGAATTAATTATTGAAATAGTAACTGCAATAGAATTCAAAGGACAGTCTCACTGCTGCCTAGCATAATGAAGGAACTCTTCCTCGTTCATACTGTACCTGTTCTCCATCCTCATCCAGGCCTCTGGCTCCCTGGGGATTCCTGTTTTCCTCTATCCCTGTGTAGGTTTACTTCCTTTCCTCTGCACTTGAAAGCATTGGCTCATCATTTCAACCTGCCAGCCTTCAAGCACCCAAGCCTAGATTGGTCTGACTGTCTTCTTTCTCTCCTTCTAAACTCACGCTGCTCAGTCCTGTGGAAAGTTTTACCTAACCTGTCAGCTTGGTTCATCCTCTTCGCTGCATGCAGAGCTGTTTTTCAAAAAGCAAATCTCTGCTTAGAATCCTCTCATGGCTCCCCTCTGTCTTTACAATTAAGAGCAAATTTCTTTTGTCGCTATGCATTTATTAATGATCTGCTGTTTCATCTGGGAAATCTGTTCCCCTAGCTTTTGCATCTACTCCTTTGCCAGCACAACTCTGGTGTAAGGGCATCAGTAACCCTTATAATTTAACATATACCTCATCATGGCAGTCCTTTATAATCTCCCCACCCCTTTATAATCACACACCCTTTTCTGGTCTTGTTGCCTACTAAGGTCCCTCATTGAAGGCCTTGTTCCTTGCCTTACTTAGACTTACAGGCCTGTTTTCAGTTCCACACAGACACCATATTCTCTCATTCTTCCAGATTTCGCACTTTCCTCCTATAGTGCAATACGTCCATCAGTCAAAAACTCCTTCATGGTTGCCATTTACTATGTGCCAAGCAGAGTGCTTTACATGCTTTTTTCACTAAATCCTCACATCACCCTGGTGGGATAAACATTTCTTTTTACTTTAGAGATAAGGGCACCAAGGCCTAGAAGAGGTCATGTAATTTGTGTAAGGCACACTTTTACTAAGAGGCAACCTGGAATTCAGCCCATTTCTCTACAAATTATGTTATGCTGCCTTTCCTTAGGGAAGGGAGTATATTTTATTTATTTTCGTATATTTAGCACCTAGCACAAGGCATAGTAAATATTTGTGAGAATGAAGTGAGTTTTGTGCTAGTCTTAAAGAATGAGAATGTTCTAGGCAAGAGAAATGGTAGACAAAGGTAGGAATAGAGAACAATGACAAGGTGACTATGGGTTCAAAAGATTACGCTTTGCTGAGAGCAGCATTCAGGGGTCTTTCTCGCTATAACTCAGATCCAGGTTTTCTTGACACTTCCCTATCTGCTACCGCTCCAGTCTTCTCTTGCCCTTTGCAGAAAATTCCTCTAGGTGTTGGCTGTCTGATTCTTCTGTCATCTCCTCTTGAATACAAACTACTCAGGCTTTAGTCCCAATATTGCACTAGAATGGCTATTACTAAGGTCCCTAGTGACTTCTGTGTTGCGAAATCCAGTGGACATTCCTCAGTTGTCATCTTATTTAATCTGTCCACATTTGTCACAGGTGACTCTAGGCTTACTTATTTACTTTTTTCCAGGATACCATACTATCTGGGTTTTCCTTCTACCTCACTAGTTGTAATTTCTTCCTCTGGTCCTCAGGTTCTGCATGATCTAGTGCCCCAGCCAGACTCAGCCCTCATAGTTCTCAGTCCACACTCACTCCCTTACAAATCTAATCCAATCATCTATCTTTAAATACCATCTACATGCTAATGACTCCTCAGTTTATATCTCTAATCCAGATCTTTCTCCCTGAACTCCTGACTCTATAACTAACTTCCTACTAACACCTCCACTAGGAAGTCTAATAGACATCCCAAATTTAATATATGCAACATTCAACTTAACTTTCCCCTAAAAAGCTGTTTTCTCCTACAGTATTTCCCATTTCGGATTATGGTAACTCCAGCTTTCCACTTCCTAAAGCTAGAACCTTGGATTCTGGCACCCTGCATTAGCCTCTCAGGAAATCCTTCAAAATGTATCCAAGTCTAACCACTTCATTGTTATTCTGTTCACTCACCTGAATCACTAGAGAAACACCCTAACTGGTCTTCTTCAGCTTTGATATCCTGCCACCTGTTTTCAACATAAATTAGAGTATGTCACTGTGCAGACCCCTTCAGTCGCTTCCTATTTCACTCATAATAGAAACTAAAGTTATAGAAGCCTGCAAGACCAATGTGACCCCCTGTTAACTACGTGGTCTTCTGGTCGCTTCTTACTGTCTACAGTGGTGCAGCCACACCAACCTCTTTGCACCTTAGGCATGCCTCTGCTCTAGCCCTGCCTGGGGCCTTTGCTTCTTGCTCTTCTTTCGGGAGAGCTCTTTTCCCAGGGAACACATGGCTGACTCCCAAACTTCCTTTAAATCTTTACTTAAATGGCAGCATCTCAGAGAACTCTGTCCTAACCACTCTATTCAAAATTACAGTCCATATGTCCTGGCTATCTTAACCCTCCTGGGTTTTCCTCCCAGACCTCTTAATCACCTTCTATTCAGTATTTTATTTACTTTTCATTGACTGTTCTTTCCATACTGGAAAATGAGCTCCATAAGGGCAGGGATTTGTCTCTGTTTTCTTCATAATACCTGCCTGAAGCAATACCTACCTAGCACAAATAATTAATAAATAATTACTGAATTGAGTGAGATTAAAATGAATTTAGGTATTTACACCTGAAAATCTTGGGGAAATATTAAGGTTCATTTAAGTAGATTTTGCAGCCATGAAAAAAGATATGTGATCCCCAAACATAAAGAAGATATATTTGACCAGGAAGATTTGTTAACAGCTGTGGGTCTTCATGTACTGTTATCATGTTCCTTAATGTCATTTGGTATTAAATTATGTTTAGTCCAGCAATTGATACAGGACTGGATTTTAGATTGCTTTCCCTCTCCCACAGCAAGGCTTTAATCAGGGCATTAAGGAGCTCTAAATAGTCCTTGCTTTTAAATCTGCATATCAGGAGGGGGCTGGGAGTATGAGTGGGAGGATGTCATGTCCCAGTGATTAATGATCTCTAGGAAGCTGAAAAGGGGAGAGTAATATACACACTATTTCTACCCCCTGGAGTAGGAATGCAAACACCATTGTGTGGATCTGTGCATAGTCACTGACTTCCTGGTAGCTGGAGAATTTCATACACTCTTCTACCACAAATAAAACTGTCAGAGAAGTGACAGAGCTCAAAAAGCTGGCCTTTCTTGCTTTAAAAGAATAGCTCAAACACAGTGAGCCAGAAAATTAATTTTGTAGTTGTTTGGGAACCCAGTTGTTTAATAAGAAATGAGAAAATTGGAACTTTTCTTGAAAAGCCTAAAACCTCCAAATATTTGTTGACTCAAACTGTACATTTGGTTTCTCAAATTTGCTGAGTGCCTGGATCCTGCCTATTTTTAATGAATTTAAATGGAAACATGCCTTTGTAATTAAATGCATCGTCTTAAACTTTTCAGTGCAGTCTCTATGGTAGATGCAGAGAATTATACTTTCGATGGACTTCAGAGCCTATTGCCCTATGTGTTAAAAAAATCCTCTAACATTTCAGAATGGCTTGCACAATTTTAGAAAGTAATTCTGAAGTAGAGTTTGTTTCTTTTAACTTTATTGAATGTATGATATTTAATAATAGTTTCCAAATGTTTAAGTCAGAAGTGAAACATTTTTAACTGTAGATAAGGAACTACAGATGTTTGCAAAAAATTTTTAAAGAAGAGTCATGGAGAAAGTATTTTATTTCAACCACTTGTGATTATTTACAAATAACCAAAATTAGGGACTTTAACTGTACTAGTAATAGCAACAGCAACAGCCGTAGTAGATTTTTAGTGGGGACGACCAGATAACTTTTATTTTACCAATAGCTATTCATTCTTAGGACTTGTTAAACTGTCTTTGTTCTTGGTTCAGATTTCTTTGATAACCTTTACATTACCACTCATTGCTCTGTGTTGTCTACTTTTAAAACTTTGATTTGTTACTAATTTTTCTCATAAGAATAAAGAAAAGAAATATACTTTGGGGGAGAATGGAGCCTATACTTCCAGGAGAGAAAGAGAAAAAAAGGAGAGAAAAAAACTTGCATTTTATTTCTGTTTTGTTGTTCATTTTGTTACATATTTGAGAGTGTCACCATAGTCTAAATTAAAAGGAACTACTGTGATCTAAATTAAGACAGCATCTGATAGATTAAGCCCTGAATTTGGTTTCCAAGTGGTTAGAATTTTAAATTGCATTTGCAAGAGTTTATTTTTAGTCAGGATGTGGCTATTTTTAGATGTGCTTCTCTGTCACTAGGAAATGTAATGCCTGTCTTTCCATTGTTGTTTATCAGGAAGTTCAGAGGCACAGGCTTGTAAGATCCAGTGAGCACAGAAACCGACTCTCCTTGGAAAGAGTATAAAATAGCGGGTGAAGGGAAATGTGTTCATTGAGAACATGTCTAATTTTTAAATCGTTGGTGTCATTTTAATCTCTTATACACTGAGCAAGAGTGCAAGATTTTTAGGGAATATCAAAAATACAAGGTTTGGGTTCCCCCTACTGGTGTGCATTCCAGGCTTGTGTATCATTAACATATAGCAGAAAGGCCTTGGGGAGAGAGATCGAAAATAACTGTGTTGGCCTCTTTTAAAGAGACCTGGTGACAAGAGAGCAAGAAAAAGCACCTTTACCCATTTTCTACAGATGGCTTACAAAAAAATGAGGTGATCTAAAAATTGTATTTTCTACATCTAGAAAGAACAAAACTTAATCCTACAATATTTGGTTTTTAGTGTTGCTGCCTTTGATAAACCGCTTATATACAGAGCTTCTCAAATGCTTTATGTTGTAATCTAAGGAATAATAAAACACCAGTGGATCCACAAAAGGATTTAAAATCCCAAGGAAAAAAAGCAAAGCTAGCATTGTGGCATAATAAAATTAAAGAGCTGGCGTTAAAACTCACTAATTCCTATTTTAGCATTTCAGAAAGTGGCATGACATCATGTGATTGTGTGTGTCCATTTAACATCTGTTCTTCCTAATTTGTCTTATGTGTATTTGAAATAGTTCTCTTTATTTTCTATCTCTTAGTCAGTAAATGCCAAGTAATATTAAAGGCTCATTTTGAAAAAGAAAAATTTTAATTGACTCCTAAAAGTCACTTCTGAACTTACTATGTTTGCATTTTAAAGGACTGTTCAATCAAATTAAAATATTGTATTTTTAAATTGCTTTTCAGCAATGCAGTCAACCTTTTAAGCAATGTTCCAGTCTCTTGTTTGGATGTTCTCATTTGTCCATTAACCCATGAAGAAACAGCCCAGGAGGCAACGACTCTAGATGAACTGCCCAGTGATAAAACAACTGAGAAAGAAACAGTTTTGAAAAAGAATACAGTGGTGTACAATGGTATGAATATGGAGGCCATTCATGTTTTACTCAATTTTATGGAGAAGAGAATAGACAAGGTAAGACTGACAGAATGGAGTCCTTGAGAAAATGCTTATAAAGACTATAAACATGCCATACGTGAAAACATCACAGAACATGATTTTAAAATCTAAGCTTTTTTTAAATACCTGACATCTTGCATAATTATTTGTACTCTGGAAGGCACTTTATTATAACATGTGATGAACTGCTGAAACACAGTTTTCAGCTTTATTTGTTTAAATGCCAAATGTGTTGCTGCAATGCCAAAATTATGTCTAGTGCCTGAAAACAAAGGGAAAATTACCTTTCCATGTAAGTATTTTGTAAATCCTGGAAGTAAAAATTATCCTCCCCCCAAAAAAACTTAATGATAGGTGCTTTCCATAATATCTAAAAGATATCTCTGAAAGAAAATCACCAACTTTCCATTTGTTGTGAGTTGCTTATTTCTCTTATCTGTCACTTGCTTTGTCAAGTAACTGTATTGAAAGGCAGCAAGGCAATTTGAGGGGAGAGGTCATCAAAACCTTTGCCTCATTTAAGCCTCTTAGTTAAGCCTGTGAGGACCCTACAAAAAATAGCAAAATTCAAAAAGGATAAAAGTAAGCCTTAGTAAACATGAAGGTAACTGATGAAGTGGAAATATTGTTAGGAAAATAATTTTTAAAGCTTTGGTAACATAAAATGTCTCCCCCTCAAAAAGGTGTATTATGTGCTGTTGTATGGAGGAAAGTAATACTGTTAGAAACTAAACTAATGTAGCATGTACGGTTTTCTTTTTAGGGGAGCAGCTATAGAGAGGGCTTAACTCCAGTTCTCAGCTTATTAACAGAATGTTCCCGAGCCCATCGAAACATCAGAAAATTTCTCAAAGATCAGGTAACTGCTCAATGCACATTACATCAAAAAGTTAATCTTCTATGTGGATTTTCTGAACATAGAATTAATGAGTTGAATTCTTTCATAATGTTTTTTTCCAGAAACTCAGAAAAGTTTATTTTAATTTATGAAGTCTTCCTAATCCAGAAACCAGTGATCCTGTCTATTTTTTTGAGTAATTTATTCTTTTAGTCAACAAATATTTATTGAAATCTACTGTACGCTGTGTGCTAAGCATTGTTGAAATACAGATGAAGTCTTCGCCTTGTGGCATTTATCTTATAGTGGGGGGACAAAAAGTAAACGTAAATGTATGATATAATGGCAAGTAGTGATACATGTTCTGAAGATAGGTGTAGCAGGGGAAGGGGAGGCTTAGGAATAAAGGAGGCCCTTTCTAAGGAAAGGACATTTAAGCAGAAATTTGAATAAATAAGAAGAGGATTTCTGAGAACATTCTGGAAGAGGAATGTACCAGAGAGAACAAGTTCAAAGTCCCTAAGAGGAGATGATGCTTTGGAATCCTTAAGAAAAAGCAAGAAGGCTAGATAACAGTGTGCAAGGGGAAGAGTGGTGAATGAAGTACAAGAGGTAAGCAAGAACTAAATAACTTAAGATTGTATAGGACTTTTGATTCTCTTTAAGTGAAACGGGAAAGCATTGGACCATTCAGAGCAGGGGAGTGATGTGACCTCATTTAAAGATAACTCTGGCCACTGTATTTAGGATAGATTAGGAGTGTAAGTAGATGAGAGGAGACTGGCCCAAAGAGAGCTGATGATGAAGGTTTGAGGGAGGATGGTAGTAGTTAGAGGTCATGGTAAAAAATCATCTTTCCATCGCTGCATCTGTACCACCATATCGTTTGTCTCCCCCTCCGTCACAATAGAGGAACTGTCCCTGCTTCCTTCTGTGGCCAGCGTCTGCACTTTTATCCTGGATCCCTTTCCCTCTCACCTTCTCAAGAACTTGGTTCCTGAATTTATTCCCTCTCTTTCTTCTTACATGAATATTTTTTAATGTATTGGTCATCTCTGTTTGCACCCAAACACATCTTCCATTACAAACAAAAAAGCCCTCCCTTAACACTGCTTCTTAAGGTGCTTCCCCATTTCTCTGCCATTCTTTAGCAGTGTTTCTCTTGATTTCATTCAGTATCATGGTTTTGAAAATCATCTAAATACCGATGATCCCCAAATTTCTATCTCCAGCCCTATCCTCTCCCCTGAAGTCCAGACTTATATAGCAAACTATCTACTCATCTCCTCCCATTGGATGTATAGTAAGTTATAAGCATCTTTTTTTTCCCCTTACCTGAGGACATGCCTATTGATTTTAGGGAGAGGGAAAGGGAGGGAGGGAGGGAGAGAGAGAGAGAGAGAGAGAGAGAGAGAGAGAGAGAGAGAGAGAGAGAGAGAGAGAATATGAATGAGGGACAAAACATCAGTGTGAGAAACATCAATCAGTTGTTTCTTTTATGCCCCCCAACTGGGGACCAAACCCGAAACCTAGGCATGTACCCTGACCTGGAATCAAACCCACAACTTGTTGGTTACTGGAGAGTGCTCCTGAGCCACACTGGTCAGGGCAGATGTGTAGTAAGTATCTTCAGTTTAACACATCCCAAACTAATCTCTTGATTTTTCATCCCCTCTACCCTGTTTCTTCTCTTCCTTTACACATTCCAGTACATGGTACCACCATTCACCCCATTGTTCATGTATTGCCTTACACAGCATTTCCCCTAATAAGTGAACCAGGTTCATTTTCCCCCTTTATGTTTGTGGTCAAGATTTAATAAGCACTTCACTCTCTGTAGAGCACATTAATAGATATTGCTGATTAGGAGAGGTTAGAAAGTAGGGAGTCTGTCTTTGAGGAATTTATAGTCTGTTGGAGGAAGAGAGAGGTATTATGAAAGCATAAATAATCATTTAAGCAAAATAAACTAGTTAATTAATGAATTAAGGTCATTTCCAAATTTAACTATGTTAAGACATTCTACCATGACCCTGAGGACTTGATGAAGAATAATAAATGAAAATACTTTAAGTTTTGTACATTTTGCTTTTTCACATAGGAGATCCAGGTACAACTAAACTGTTTAGATTTTGCTATCTCTAATCAAGACAGCCAAAAAAAACTTATTTGTTAAACAGCTTCTTTATATGAAGGCCTTGGCTAACCCATTATGCAGATACAAAAGGTTATGAGAGCCACTCCCTGTCCTCAAAGAAACACTCCAGTATATTTCATTGTTTTGTTTCTTTTTTAAGATTTTATTTATTTATTTTTAGAGAGAGGGGAAGGGAGGGAGAAAGGGAGAAAATATCAATGTGTGGCTGCCTCTCCCACGCCCCCTACTGGGGACCTGGCCTGCAACCTAGGCATGTGCCCTGACTGGGAATTGAACCAGCTACCCTTTGGTTTGCAGCCCGTGCTCAAACCACTGAGCTACACCAGCCAGGGCTAGAAACACTACAGTACAGATAAGTAGATGAAACTTGACAAGTAGATGAAATTGTGCCTTATAACTAAAGATACAAGGCACAATACATAAATCCACTTTCCTTCTGAGGAGGATGCACTGTAGAGTATGATAATCGGGAAAAGCAGAACTTAAAGTAACAGATGCCTAGCTTTGATAATAGTGTAAATGGAGCCATGGCTAACTAATTATTATGCCCTATAGTTAATACCTGCTGAAATCCTACTGTATACCCAAAAGAAATTGGTCCTGAGTATTCTGTATTTGAGCAGATAGAAAGAGAATAGATGGTAGAAATGACTGATCCAAGTTGGGTTAGTCTGGAAAGGCATATAGAAGAGATGAGGATGCTGTGAATTTGAAAAAGAAGCTAGACGAGATTTGTCAAAGGAAAGAAAGGTTGTTGGAGGGTAGTGTTTGGGAGGTAAGAGAAAGGGTCCCTACCTATGTAGTTCGTCTGGGAGTAATATATAAAAATAAAAACATCAAAATTTCACTTAAAAAACATATTTTAAGGAGTCCAAAATATAGCTAACAAAATTTTTGTGTGATAACCGTTGTTAATAGATTCTGTACTCTGGAACTATGGGAACATGCTACATGAAATCTTTTGTTACAAGTCTCATTCTTCTAGAATTAGAAGGTAAACTCAGTATGGTTGACTAAATCAAATAGTAAGACTTTACTGTACAACTGCATTGTGCCTATTAAACACAAAGAGCATTGTGCTCTACCTGTCCTTTCAGGGATGTTAAAATAGGAATCTTGTAAACCCTTTGGGTAGGTTACTCAGTTTTTTGAGGCTTTGTTTCCATTTTTATTCAGTTATATCTCCATTGCTTCCAGTACCTCCTGATATATGGTAGGCACTCAGTATGGAGAGTGAGGGAAGGAAGAAAATAAGTGGAATAGATTAAATAAAATAATATACATATAAAAGGTCTGGCATAGTAAATTATTATTTGACTCTTTGTCTATCCTCATTTGTTAGCATAGCGCCTAGCTTATAGAAGTCACTTTTTCAAAGTGACTTGAATTGATTTATTCTTCCTTCAGACAGGAATTATTGCCTATAATATACCAGGCATTGAGAATAGTAAACAAAACAGAAATTTCTGCTCCCATACCACACTGACTCTTGTAGGAGAAGACAGGCAGTAAATAAATAAATAAATACTGTGTCTGGTGGTGATAAATGCTATGAGGAAAATTAAAGTGAGAGGGTGGTAAAAAAGGTTGGTAAAGGTTAGTTACGTAGGTGGTCAAGGAGTGTCTTCCTCTAAGTGATGTTTGAACAGTGACCTGAGGGAGTAAGGGAATAAGCCATGCAAGTTTCTAGAAAAAGATATTCTGGGCAAAGGGAGCAGCAAATGCAAAGACCAAGAAGCAGGAAATTGCCTGGTGTGTTGAAGGAGTTCCGTGGAGGTTTGTGTGGCTGTAACAGTGTAAACAAGTAATAGAAAAGCAGTCAGAAAAGTTACAGGAAGCTGGAGTATGTGAAACCCAAGGGAGTTGTGAGGACCTCGTCTTTCACTGTGAGTGGGATGGGAAGCCATGAGAACTGGAGGACATTGAGAAGACATGATCTGACTTTCAAAGGGTCATCCTGGCTGGTATATAGAAACTAAATCATAGAAAGACCAGGATGGATGCAGGGACCACTTAGGAGGCTGTGGCAGTAGTCCAGGTGAAAAGTATTGGTATCTCAGATTTGGTAATACTAGAGGAAGTAGTGAGAAGTGGTTGGATTATGCATATATTTGAAGATAGAGCAAAAGTAATTTGCGGATAGATTGAATGTGGGTGTGAAAGAGAGGAGTCAAGGATATTTCCAAGGTTTTTGTACCAAACAGTTGGAAGAATGGACTTGCCATTTAATAAGATAGAAACTACAGAAGGAACAGCTTCGCTGGGAGCATCAAGAGTTCTGTTTAGGACATGCTACATCTGAGAGGCCTATAAAAGTCTGGAGGTCAGAGAAGAAATCAAGATGGAGATGTAACTTAAGGAGCTATCAGTATATAGAGAGCATATAACACCATAATACTGAATGAGATCACCCCCTAGAGTAAGTGAAAATAGTGAAGAAATATTACTCAAGAAATCAACCTTTGAATGTTGCAACACTCAGAAAACAAGAAAGAATTGAATCAGTAGACGAAACTGAGAAGAAACAACCAGTGATATGAGAAGAGACTCAGAAGAGGGGGTGGGGTCTGGGTAGATGGATGGGTGACTCTGAGCAAGTGAAACCAAGCAAGTTACATAAGCCTTCTGAGGCTCAGTCTATACAGTTGGGATGATGGTGATGTCACTACCTCCCGTGCACGGTTATATCACCTGTTACAGCAGCTGGCACGTGAAAGTACTAATAGCCATTTTTATTATAAAACATAAATACAGATTTTTTTCTAGCGAATAGAAAATGTTGCAGGAATTAAAAGAAGGGAAAAACTGATGAGAGTCAGTGTATTAAGGAAGCCTCCACAGAATAAAGAAAATTTTGACCCAGACTTGAAAGTGGATTTTGATAGAGGCAAGCAGAGGCATTCCAGGTGCTGTGATGAATAGACGCTCAGAAATGGATTTGAGTATATCTTGCTGGTACAGTGAAGAGATGCTTCTCTTCAAACAAAATTTCATTACAGGCATGGACTTAGAGGATTGCTTTTGTCGTCGTCGTCGTTGTTTAGTTTTATTTTATTTGGAAGCATACCTATTTATTTTTTTAATGTTTTTTTCCACTCTTACAAACCTGAGCTCAGTAGACATTACAAGACCAACCAATTTCATGTCATCTTTGCTTGCTCTAGCACCCACGATTGATGATGGTTTTTGCATTTGTACCATTAGGTTTTACCACCACTGAGGGATGTGACAAATCGACCTGAAGTCGGCTCAACTGTGAGAAATAAGCTGGTGCGCCTAATGACACATGTTGACCTTGGAGTCAAACAAATTGCTGCTGAATTCCTTTTTGTCCTTTGCAAGGAGAGAGGTAGGTTAAACTCTACTTGCCCTCTACTTTTATATTTATCTGAGGGAGTTCGAAAAATCTTTCTGATGGTAGTAGCTATATCATTCCACCCTTTTCAGAGGTCACTCTCTATCTGTTCTGTTAGAGGCCTGAGGAGATAGATACTAAAAGTAATAATTTAAAGACATTTTCTGTGTGCTTCTCAATTCATTGAGACAGGCAGATATACTACCAAACACACTCACACTTAAACTCTGTCTTCTATATCCTTAACTCAGACTTCTTAAATCTTGATGAATCAGGACCTGGATCCATTGTGAAAAATCTGCATAGCCAGTTCAGGCGCTGTATTAGTTCTGGTTTTGATAACCAGAAAAAGGCCTGGGTTAGTTCTCCTTTTAATTCCTCTCGTAATTAAAGCTCATAATTAGGGGCTTTGGTTTCTTCACTAAGTTCTTTTATTTTCCCCCAAGATTTCATTTATTTATTTATTTATTTTTAGAGAGAGGGGAAGGGAGGGAGAAAGAAAGGGGAGAGAAACCTCTCCCCTCTCTTGATCCATTGCCTCTTGTACATGCCCTGACTGGGGACTGAACAAGTGACCTTCAGCTTTGCGTGACGACACCCAACCAACTGAGCCACACCGATCAGGGCTCTTGACTAAGGTCTTTAGTCAATAAATTGTTAGAGTGCGAGCTATATAATATACTAGATAGAAGTACAAAAATGTGTAAGAGACAGCCTTTGCCCTTGAGATAGGGTAAGGTAGAAGTAGAAAGATACTTAAAAATAACTATACAACATAACTACATTACAATGTGATAAATGCTGTTTTGTAAGTATAAAAAAATTATTGTCTTCTGAGCTACATCTAACAATTTAGTATGTTTCCTAAAATCGTGTGGGTTATTTGCTCTGCAAAAGGCAAGTTCTCCAAACAAGGCATTTTGACTGTTATTCTGATAGTTTTACCTATTTCTTCATCTCCTAGTTTATGAACATACTGGCATAAAAGTCCCATCTAAACAGATTTTATATTCCACTCTTTTATAGTTTCTAAGTTTTGTGAGATAGATCATTTGGAAATAGAAAATTTTACTCATGTCCCTCAAAATCTTAAGTCAGTTGAATTCTTTTTTTTTTTTTTACCCCAGCTGTATCAAGGTATAATTAACAAATAAAATTGTATACATTTAAAGTACATAACATGATTTGATATAAATACACATTATGAAATCATTATCACATCAGGTTAATACATCCACTATCTTATACGGTTACTATGTGTGGTGAGAACACTTAAGATTTATTCTCTTAGCACATTTCAGGTGTGCAATACAGTGTTAATTATAGTCACCATGCTGTACATTAGATCCCCAGAACTTACTCATGTTGTAACTGAAGGCTTGTACTCTTTGACCGGCCTCTCCCCACTTCCCATACCCTCTACCCTACCCCCTGGTAACCACCATTGTACTCTGATCCTCTGAGTTGTCTTTTTCTTTCTTTCTTTTTTTAAGATTCCACATGCAAGTGAAATTATACAGTGTCTGGCTTATTCACTTTGTATAATGTTTCTAGGTTTATCCATATTGTTGCAAATAACAGGATTTCCTTCTTTGTCAAGGATGAATGACTGTGTGTGTGTATGTGTATTTATTTATTTACCATATTTCCTTTATCCATTTATCTGTTGGTGGACACTTAGCTCATTTCCATATCTTGGCAATTGTAAATAATGCTGCAATGAACATGGGAATGCAGATATCTCTTGGGGATACTGATTTCATTTCCTTTGGAAATATACCCAGTAGTTGGATTGCTAGATCATATGGTAATTCTATTTTTAATTTTTCGAGGAACTTCCATACTATCTTCCATAATAGCTGCACCAATTTATATTCCCACCAGCAGTGTACAAGGAATCCCTTTTTGCCTCATCCTTGCCAACAGGTGGAGGTTATCTCTTACTGTGGTTTTGGTATGCATTTCCCTGATGATTAGTGATGTTGAGCACTCTTTCATGTGCTATTGGCCATTTCTGTGTCTCCCTTGGAAATAGGCCTATTCAGGTCCTTTGCCCACTTATAATCAACTTACAGTTAACCCTTGAACAACATAGGGGTTTAGGGGTGCTGACCTCCCACACCGTTGAAAACCCACATATAACTTTGGCTCCCCAAAAACTTAACTACTAATAGTTTACTGTTGATGGGAACATAAACAGTCAATTAACACATATTTTGTTTATGTATTGTATACTACATTCTTACAATAAAGTGTAAAAAAAGAAAATGTTAAATTCATAAGAAAGAGAAAATATATTTATAGTACTGTACATATTTATTTTTTATTTATTTTTTAAATATTTTATTTCTTTATTTTTAGAGAGAGGGGAAGGGAGGGAGAAAGAGAGGGAGAGAAACATCAATGTGTGGTTGCCTTTCACGTGGCCCCCACCAGGGACCTGGCCTGCAACCCAGGCATGTGCCCTGACTGGGAATCGAACTGTGGCCCTTTGGTTCACAGCCTATGCTCAATCCATTGAGCTACACCAGCCAGGGCTGTACATATTTATTGAAAAATATGCGGGTACGAGGGCCCTTGTGCACAGTTGAAACCTGTGTTGTTCAGGGATCAGCTGTACTCATGTTTTTGCTATTGAGTTGTATCCATCGAATTTCTAAACTTCATTTTTAACCGATTGATCCAACCACTTCAGTTCCTGCTATGATGATGTATTAGCAACATAATTTGACCAATGTCGTAACGATCATAACAGCTATTATGTGTTGAGGTACCATTTGCTGAATGTCCTATTCCATAATCCCATTTAATTCTCATAAGGACCTCTAAGATAAATAGTATTCCAGTGTCATAAAGGAGGCAGTCTGGCATTTGAGAGCCTTTCTGTAACTTCTCCAAGGTTATGTAGTTGCTTAGGACTAAAGCCCAAATTTGAGTCTCATCATGCAATTCTGCCATGTCTCCTCTCATAATAAGTACCTTCAACTGTTACCATAGACTAGGTACTTAACATCTGCTCTTTTAAACAACTCAGTTCTTTCATGACTTTGAAAAAAGACTTGATAGGTATGGTACTATAGTACTAGCCTATAACCTGCGAATACTGGCTGAATCGAATCAATTTTTCTGAGATCAGAAATTAGCTGTTTTTTAAAGTATAATTATATATGTGTGTATGTACACACAGATCTAAACCACCCACATATGTATCTATTCATTAAAAAAGGTTTATCAAAATAAACACCAAAATAGTATCCATTATTTCCTCTGAGTAGTAGGATGACTGTAAGATTTTTTTAATTCTCTGTATTTTGTAATTTTTTTCCTACAATGAGCATACATTTCTTGTTACTTCTAAAAAAATTATTAAATATGGAAAATAAAGTTTATTTCCTCTATAATTATATATCTAAATAACATAAATTACATGTCTACATATAGTCAAATTACTAATGACTTAGAGAATGTCAGCAAATATAGTAGATGTATTTATGTCTAAATGTAATAACCTTCCTAATGACTTAGTGAATGTCATAGCAAATACAATGTATGCATTTTTTGGAGTTTGTTCATTGTTTTTCATTTGAAGTGGTTAGCTTTGTTCCCCCTTGGATCCAGTATTTACATTTCATAGTCCTAACTTTGAGCCTAAAGGCAACCCATATTAGCAAAATTGTATCTTTTTCATTTGATCTTTAACAATTCATATGTACAATTGAATATGTACAATTCATCTGCTTTTTCTTCCAATTTGATTTTAAGTTTAGTAGATTTATTCTTCTGGAATAAAAATTTACTAATTTAACATACTTTTTGAGCTAGAACCTGGGAATACAGAGTATCTGTACAAGATAAAAAAGTTCTCTGCCCTCATATTATTTACTTTCTTATCAAGGGTCATGACTCAAATGCCTACAAGTGTCAGGCTGGTAATAAAAGTAAGTCAAATGGACTGGACATAAGATGATAAATGAAAACTGACACTGAGCTCATTGTGGGGGACATAGTGGGTTGGGACTGGGGAACAGCTGATTATTACCATGAAGGAACATGTAGCCATTGTTACCAAATCTCACATTATTTTCCAAGAGAAGCCAGGACTCTGAATTTTTACATAAAATCTCTCAGTTTTTAAATGCTGTCAACTAATTCTAATTTTAAAAGCTTCTGGCAAAAAAAAAAAGTTTTTAGTCCTCATTGAACTTATAAAAGTTATCAAAATTTGGAATTTGGGTTGGGTTTGGAGGCAGACTGTATCAAAGTGAAATAAATTTCTAGTGGCTGAACTTCCCTTTTAAGGATGTTCAGAGCTGTTTGAAAGTGAAGGTACCATTTATTTTGTTGATGGTTTCCTTTACTATACAAAAACTTTTTAGCCTTGGCTAGTGTAGCTCAGTGGATTGAGCCCCAGCCTGTGAACCAAAGGGTCACTGGCTCGATTCCCAGTCAGGGCACATGCCTGGGTTGTGGGCCAGGTCCCCAGTAGCGGGCACACAAGAGGCAACCACACATTCATGTTTCTCTCCCTCTCTCTCTCTCCCTTCCCCTCTGTCTATAAAAATAAATAAAATCTTTAAAAAAAAGTTTTTAGTTTGATGTAGTCTCTTTGATTATTTTTTTCTTTTGTTTCCCTTGCCTGAGGAAATATATCAGATAAAATACTGCTACGAGCAATGTCCAAAATTTTACTGCCTATGTTTTCTTCTAGTGTTTTTACGGTTTTAGGCCTAACATTTAAGTCTTTAATCCATTTTGAACTTATTCCTGTGTGTGGTGTAATAAGGTGGTCTAGGTTCAATTTTCTGCACATCTGTCCAATTTTCCCAACACCATTTATTGAATAAACTTATCTTTGGTCCATTGTATGTGCTTGCTTCCTCTGTCAAATGTTAATTGACTATAAAGGTGCAAGTTTATTTTGGGGTGCTCTAATCTATTCCATTAATCTCTGTGTCTCTTTTTATGCCAATACCATGCTGTTTGATTAGTACAGCCTTCTAGTGTAGTTTGGTATCAGGTAGCATGATTCCTCCAACTTTGTTCTTCTTTCTCAAGATTGCTGTTGCTATGTGGGGCCTTTTGTGGTTCCATATTAGTTTTTTAAATATTTGCTCTAGTTCTGTGAAATACATTATTGCTATCTTGATAGGAATTGTGTTGAATCTATAGATTGCTTTGGGTAGTATGGACAAATGGGAGAAGATATTTGCCAGTATACCTCATAAGGGGTTGATATCCAAAATTTATAAAGAACTTAAAAAACTCAATACCAAATAAAATAAACAATACAATTTAAAAATGGGCAAAGGATCTGAACAGACACTTCTCCAAAGAGGACATAGAATGGCCAATAGACATATGAAACGATGTTCAGTGTCACTAATCATCAGAGAAATGCAAATTAATTTATTTTTATTGTATTTTTCCATTACCATTTATCCCCCTTGTACCCCATCCCTACCACAGTCACCATACTATTGTCCATATCCATGAGTCCTTTTTGCTCAGTCCCTCCACCCTCTAACCACCCCTCCCGCTCAGTGCTGTCATCCTGCTCACTCTCTGTGAGTCTGTCTCTGTTTTGCTTGTTAGTTCAGTTTGTTCATTAGATTCCACATATGAGTGAAATCATATGGTATTGGTCTTTCTCTGACTGGCTTATTCCACTTAGCATAATGTTCTCCAGGTCCATCCATGCTGTCACAAAGGGTAAAATTCTCTTCTTTTTTACAACCGAGTAATATTCTATTGTGTGAATGTCCCATAGTTGTTTTGTCCATTCACCTACTGATGGACATTTGGGCTGCTTCCAAATCTTGGTGCTTGTAAATAATGCTGTAATGAACATAGGGGTGCTTATATTCTTTTGAATTTGTGTTTCTGGAGGTTGGGGGTAGGGTTAGAGGGTGGAGGGATGG
The DNA here is from genome assembly GCA_039655065.1 of Glossophaga mutica. Classification (NCBI taxonomy): domain Eukaryota; kingdom Metazoa; phylum Chordata; class Mammalia; order Chiroptera; family Phyllostomidae; genus Glossophaga; species Glossophaga mutica. Next base: position 12,060,740 of record CM077304.1, on the reverse strand, counting down.
AGAAAAAGGGAAGAAGGACTCGGACATGGACAGGCACAATAGTGTGGTGATCGTGGGTGGAGGGGGGTAAATGGTAATGGAAAAAATACAATTAATTTTTTTAAAAAAGAAAGAAAGTGAAGATGCCGTGATCAAGGCTCCAAAGTCAGACCACTGAGTAGGGACAACAAGCAGCCATCACACTGGGTTAGGAACACAGAGACGGGATTAAGAAGGAAAATTGAAGTGGGGCAGAATTTTATGGAAGACTTGGCACAGAAAGAACTATCCACGTCTGTTCCATACCCAGCTGTGCCAGGCTAAACTATCTCCAACTGATGGGGGCCCAGGAGTTAACTTGTGCTCTGCTACTAACTTGTTCTGTGGAGCCCTGACAAAGCTAAACTTCAGTTACCTGCTTTAATTGCATGCTTTCTAAAGTGAGCCTGAAATTAGGCCTTACCTGGTTGAATAAAAATAATTTGTAAAAACCCCCTGCCCTTGTGGGGTTCCCCCTCCCCTTTTAACACGTTCATTACTTCCCACTATGTGCTGGGCATTGTGGTGGGGGCTGAACTGCAGAGATAGAGAAGGTTTGCCATCCCTCAGCCCTTACCCCCACACCTTTATAAACTTACTTTTGTCTCCTTTCTCTCTCAGAGGAGTGTCTCTTCAGCTCAGAGCTGGACAGTCACCCTGTCCTGTTGATCTCTTCTCTTCCCATCTTCTCAGAAGGCTTGTTCCGTCAGGTGCTACCCTCTATTTCTTTGTTTTTTAACTCTCCCCAATGTTTTCTTCAACATATATGCATCTTCATGTCTCCGTCCTGCACAATTTAGCATCTTGAAAGATTGACCTGCCTTTTTTTTTTTTTTTTTTTTTTTTTTGGTTGAGGCCCACTCTCAGGCTTCAGCTTGCTGTCAGTCAGGCTTCCACTGCCATTCCCTACCCCCCAGATTCCACTGAAAAGGCTCTCAGGTCACAAGGTAACCAACAAATTACACAGCAGGTATTTTTTAGCCTTTCTCTGACTGGATCTCTTTTGGCAGGGGCACTGTGGACCACTCTGTTTCTGTGCTGCCACACACTCCTATTTTCTTTGACCTGCCTCCCTGTCTTTTCTTTGTAGTCTTGTTTGCTAATGCCTAACTTTGTCCACCTTTGATTGCCACACTGTTCTGTAGAGTTCTTTTCTGGCCCCTGTTCTTACTTCACATTGCTGTCTGGGTGATCTTATTCTCTCCCTTGACTACTGTTTGAGCCTTTTTTCTGGGGATTCCCAAATGTAAATATGACTTAATAAACTAGTAAAGTATCATCTCTCTTTCCGGTGAAGTTTTCTTCAATTTGTCTTCCACATGACTAACAGAGGGATTATTCTAAAAATACAAATATGATCTTATCATTCCCCCTGTAAAACTTTTCATGACTCCTTGTCACCTGCGTGGTAAAATCCAAAATTTTCCTCCACGTCTGTCTCCGTAGTGTATGGTTCATTATACTAAGTTCTTGATTCTTGCCTGATTATATTGCACCATTTCTTGGCATGCCCTCATGACTTAGCAGATGCTGTTCTTTTCCCATGGAATGCCTTTCCCCATCTTTGCTAGCATGGTGAGCTTTATTTGTCCTTGAAGATCAGGTTCAGCATCATCTCTGATCCTCCAACAGAGTTAATTATTCTCTTTGTATCATTTTTATGTATCTCTGTTTTTAATACTTTCTACATTTGCTATGTTGTAATTTTTTTTAATCTGTTGAACTTTTATTCTAGACATTAGTTTTTTTAGGTTAGAGATCATGTCTTCTTCATCTTTGGATCCATAGTATTTAACAAAGTACCTTACAGATAGTGCGTGCCCCATAAGTGTTTAACAAAAGAGCAAAGATTTGTGCTCTCTGTGAACACTGTAGTGAATACAGGGTGGGCAAAAGTAGGTTTACAACTATATGTGAAACAGTTTATTCTTTTATTATTTATTAATTATTGTATTTTTTCATACAAACAAATTAAACCTACTTTTGCCCACCCTGTACATTATCTTGTGGATTTCTCCGTATAAAGGAACAATTTCAGTGTACCATGGTAAGCACTCTAGAGAGGAAAGTGCCAGGTACTGTGGCAGCCTGGAAGAGGGAATGATTGGGTAGTGGAACAGGTCCAAAAAAGTCTTCATAGGAGAAGACAGGGAAATGAGAAACAGCCTTCATCTGTACAGAAAGAAGCTACTTCAAGGTGTGAGGAATTCGCAATGTGTAGGAGCAATTAGGATGAGTTTGGAAAATAAGGCAGAGGTCAGAAAATGAAGAACCTCTTAGGCTCTGTTTTAGACCTTGAGCTTCAGCCGTTAGGGGAGAAATGAAAAGTTTCATCCAGGAAGGTGGTAATGTTATATTTTTGCTTTATAAAGATATATCAGGCATTTGTGTGGAGGGACGTGATACTGGAAATAGGAAGAGTAGATGGAGAAGCTGGTATAGGGTTTGTAAAAGTTTCAGTATTTGGAAGGAAAGGATTATAAATCCTTTTCTGTGCAGCAGAGAAGGGAGAATGGTCTTTGGTAGAATACGTCTCTGCCATTTTTCCTTGGTGAAGGAGCAAAACCTCTTTTTCCTTTTCATGGTAGAGTGTGATAAAACCCCCGTTTGCGCAAGCACCAATGCCGTGACTGCCAGTGCAGTTCTGACACCGCAGTGTGCTGCCGTTTGCTTTCCTCTGTTCGTGGTGCCCTCTAGCAGCTTGATAAAATCATGGTGAAATATTTCTTGCAACTCTCTGACTGAATGCTATTTGTTTCATTTTTGCAGTAGTTTCACCTAACTGTACGGACAGTTAGGTTACTATGACAAAGAATACACATATTTGTGTGTCTCTTTTTCTTCTAAGGACCACCAGAATACCTTTTCTTTGCCCTAGCAGCTCACCTTATCCAAGTTCAGCCCATTTTCCTTTTTACTGCTTTCCCCAATATCAAATAGGATATTATATGGTATATTTGACAATAAGCTAAAAAATAGCTAGAAACACTCCACCAAATACAGCTCACCCTTCCTCAGCATAGGGGTGAGGGGTGCCAACCGCTAGAACTTAAGTGCCCTTTGCACATGCGGATTCCCAACCAAGGACTGAAAATACGTAATGTCAGTCAGGGCTTCACAAGGAAAATGCCTCCCACTTTGAGGATTTTGTAGTCCATTTGTCTTCCCACCCCAAACCCCATTTTAAGGATTTCATGCTATAGCCTCATCTGCTTTGAAGGCAGGTTGTCTTAAATTGTCTTTGTAACTGAAGCTGTCAGAGAGTTGGCACATAATGTTTGTTCCACTGAATGAGCAGTAAGCATTATTTTCATAAAAGCGCTAGGGATTTTTTTTTTTGTTAACTAGCTTCCAGGAGGATAGTCTGCATAAGATAGCCAGTTATTCAGTGCTCTGTTTACTTCTTTTTAACCTATTTTGGACTTTGATAAACTCTGAATTCTTAAACTTTTCATCTTTAGCCATTGCAGGTGGTTATGTACATTTTGTGTCCTTTTTTACTGTTATTTTATTTTTAGGTTCATTCAATTAAACCATTTATTTATATCATGTCAATTTAGAATTTCACAATTTCAGTGAGTACTTCTTTTCTGGACCACTGAACATCCTTATTTGTTAAAAAAAAAAAAATAAGCCCTATCAAAAATGCTTAACAGTGAGATGGGGGTTCAGATCTATGATCCTCTGGCCTCAGTGACCTTGTGCCGTTAAGGTCATGTCTGACTCCATGAATATTAAGAATACCTGTATACACTGGATATTCACTTTCCCTAATAACCCATTAAGAGCTCATTAATTTAACTCAACCTCATTTTGCAGAGGTGTTACCAGAAAGAGGACCGGGCCTGGAGCAGGTTGGCCTAGGGCCAACTGGCAGTGTGTGGGTTCTTGACTTCATGCAGGAAAGATTTCACAGCCCAAGGCCAGGTGATTCTGAGAGTAATTCCTTAAAGCTGGGGACAGTGAAAGAAGAAAGGGCCTGTGATAGAAGCAACAGGCAAGAGACTAGGCGGGGCTGCTCTGACTCTCTAAAAATATTATAGGAAAGAAATTGGCCAGGAATTTTCCTAGCTTCTTAATGTCCTGCCTCAGAGGTACCAAATGCAAGAAAGCATCTCGGATTTATCCAGAGGGCTCTCAAATTACACCACCATGATTGCTCTTTAAATTCTGATATGATTTTATTGAGTACCCACTGAGAATTATCACCAAAGGAACTACAGTTACCAATAGACCTTAAGGTAGCAAATGGTAGACGCTTACAGTGTAAGTTTAATCTAATGATTTATATTATTAATCCATGTTTCCTTTTACACTAGTTTGCTATATTCTTGGAAAGCAGGACTTCCTTTTATTTGCAGTGTCAAGGGAGGTACCCTGTAGCTCAAGCATTTGAAAATGTAATGAATGACTAGTCATCCTCTCCACACCCTTCATGATTTCATATTCTTACACATGTATCCCCTTTCTTTACCCACCTATTACCCTGTCCACTGCCCCTTTCTAGTTCCCAAAGTCATTTCAGTTGCCCTCAGAATCTTCTCCAGCTTTATTTTGTCTGTTTTTAGGTAAGTGATTTGAATTGCAATAGTATTTCCAATGTAGATTTTACTGAGGCTTTACACATGGATACGTAGTGTTATGTTCTGTTTCTTACTGTTGCCTCTAGGTTGCCATTTTATTGAAAGCCTTAAGTAAATTTTGCCCACTTTTATCTTTTGGTTATTTTAATGTGCACTTCGAAATTGTACCTAAAGAAAGGAAAATGCTCCTAAATAAAGCTGCTAGTGACTGCTCAGTGTATCTTCCTTAAAAGTACTTAGAAATCATACACACAAAGAAAAATGCCTACAGTTCAAGGTTTCCTTGCAGAAGTTTTGTGTGTCTCCTTCCCTAGAGATAGTCACTTTACACTGATGACAAAGCAAGGTCATACGTACAGAGGACCTGCACCAAGCGCCTCAGTGGGGCATGTTTATTTGTTTGTTTGTGTTTGTGTTGACTAAGATAAGTAAAAAACGATCAAAGATCATTTTACCTAATATTACCAGGGAAAAACTTTGTGCCAGACACTTTTTAAAGCAATTTGCATGTATTGACCTATGAGGTAGATACTATTCCAATTCTCCGGATTAGAAAATTGAGGTACAGAGCTGCAAAATAACATAGCCAAGGTCAACCAGCTAGTAAGGTTCGTTACTGAAAATCAGCCAGTCTACCTTCTGGGCCTACTTTCTCAGTGGATTCCATGTGCTTTCATATATATCGTTGCTGACTTTTTTTAAAAAGCAGTAACTTGGCCTATCCTATTTGCTAATATCCTTAAATTTGCTTATTTGCTTTCCCTCCGGTTCCTATAAAGCGTATAAGAAAAATTTTATATGACAGGCAATATTGGTAAAATCACAATCTGACCCTCATTAATTCCAGTTTCTAATCAATATGTCTCTAAAACTGGGTCAAGAAATAAGATTTGCGAACAAAAACTTAAACACCACCCTTACCAATGTCCTGGTGGTCACAGAGGCCCCACTCCAGCCACAAAGTATATTCAAATCAGCTCCATTTGAATTTCAGAAACCTGAAAAAAGACTTTTGGTCCTCACAGCACGCAGGAGAATTTGTAGGTAGTTCAGTGTAACCACTACTACACTTCGAAAATTTTTCACTTTTAAGATTTACTCCAGCCTCCCTGTGTTGGTGAGTGGTCAGTGATGATAGTGCACACCCAAGGATTCCTGTCTAAAAACCTATTCTGTTTTCGCAGTTGATAGCCTGCTGAAATACACTGGCTATGGGAATGCTGCAGGACTGTTGGCGGCCAGGGGCCTCTTGGCTGGAGGAAGAGGAGATAATTGGTACTCAGAGGACGAGGACACAGACACTGAAGAATACAAAAATGCAAAACCAAAGTATAGTATCAAGTTTCTTTTCACCTAACTCTGTCTGTGCCTTTGAGCTGGTTATTTGCCTTTCACTTCCTTTGTCTGTCATTTTCCAAGTGTTTCTTTTCTTTTGTGGATTTGGAAGCTTTCTGTTTAATAGTGTTTTTAGAGGCAGTTTCATAGTTCATGCCTTAGATAGTGACTTCAAGTGACTGAGGAAGGTTAATAATTGCAAGAAATGTTCTGCTGCGTGAAAAATTTCAACGTGCTCATTATCCTGCCCCAAGTATTAAGAGAGAAGGTGTTTTTATATATCTGCCATCATATACTTAAAAAGTTTTGTTGCTTCCATTTCCACAGGCTGAGATTTTAGAAGGTATAACCAAGACCAAGTATTTAAGTTGGTTATTTAATACTTCAGTCTTTCTCAGAAAGCTAAATGTAGGTTCCATACATTTTGATCTTCCCTCTTGCATAAAAGCCTTTATGAGTCAATAAAGCAACAAAGCACATTACTAGCAAAAGAAAAGAACTTTGGCTTCACAGTAAATTTTACTGAAACACTGAGGAAATCACCTTTGAACAGGTGCTGTAGTGTACTTAATAGGCAGACCAGAGACTCTGTCAGGTCTTCCCTGAGTCAGTGCTGATAAATCAAAGATGCTAATTCTTCTCTGTCACAGAATAAACCACCTCTGCTTTCTTCTGTTCCTTACCCATCCTTTTCATCTCCCTCTCAACACCCATCCCAGGTAAATTTCTTAGTTTCGACCTAGAAGTAGTTTGAGCTCAATTTTCTGGTTTCCATTACTAAATGTTAAAAGGGTAACTGCCTTTTGGCGTGAGTGATGTTGACATGCTGTGTTTCCTAACAGTCTTCTAGCGTGTGGTGTGGGTTGTATAGTAGTTGGTCAAGGATAGAAAATCATTATCTGAAAAGTTAGCCTCCCATCTTTCTCTTAGTGTAGATTGTGTGCCCTGTTGACATGAAAGTAATGGGTGGTCCGAAGGTGAAAGATCATTCCCTAATTAGACAGGAATTATTTGGCCTGTATTTTGGCAAATCAGGTCTGAGTAGGCAGCGTTACTTTTGGCATCCTCAGTGCTGTTGGCCTTAGTGGGATCTTCTAGGGTATATCATAGCAGGGAAAAGGTTCTGGGGTGAGGGGAAATGCTAGCAGTGACTCAGAGTGGTAAGTTCTTAAGACTGCCACCATTTAGATGTTATAGTGGGCATCTCTATCAAGTATTGGAAGCCAATATAAAGGAATCATACTTTAATCTTTCCCTAAATATATATAAGTTAATTATAGTCTTGCTTGCTCTTATTTTTTCCATTCCATAAACTATTTCCATATCAGTTTAATATTTTATGTTTCTTCATTTGAAACATTAAAATATACCACTTGAGAAATCTCGTATTAAATGAAGATAGAAATTACATTAGATATTCTTTGTGCTGTAGGGATGTTGACACAGTCATATTAGACTAGACGACTCTTTTAAGTACTTGTGGGTGGTCGATATTGTTGCAACTTGATGTGCCCTGTTGCTTTTGTTCAGTAGATGGCTTCTGTAATGATACCTAGCAAGCACCAGAATGCTACTGTAACAAGAGCGAGCAGAGAAAACACAGGAATTCTGGTTCTCTCCTGATGGTATGGGAAATAGAAATGCTAGATTTCAGGAAAGCACCATTTGTTTAAAAAATCAAGGACCATGATGTTTGATGTTGTTATTATCTGGGAAGATTCTGTACTTGGGTCTTACATCCCTCATCTTCTTTAGCCTTTGGACCTGGCCTGCCTGCACTGTTCATAGGAATGGTGTGTTAGTATGGTCAGAATAGTCATCATTGTGAAATCCTGTGTTTCTTACACATTGCTCATTGCAGGTATACAGATGTATTTCCCATCTGCCTTTTTTGCCTTACATCTTCCCTACTTTCAGGTGAACCAGGATAGTGGAATGTTTGATTTGTTAATTTAAAATACTTATTTAGATGGTCCTTATAGGAATAGTGGTACATAAAGCACTCTGCAAACTAGGGCTGAAAGAACTTCTCCCTTAAAAATTGTTAAAAAAATGTTTTACCAATCTAGTGAAGTTTATAAAATCAGTATCTGAAAGGATCGCTTACTCCCCTCCCTGTCCTTCACCAGTCAGTGTTCCTAGGATCAGGGTCTGTATTTCTTATGATGCATTTAGTCAAAGAGTTGTTAGTATTGGCAAAAGCAGAGAAGTTACCCTTCCTTCATCCAGTTGGCCCTAGTCCCATTGTAGAAAATGTAAGTGGATTCTGATTAATGCACCAGGGTAACCTGTAATCCTGTAGTGGAATCTGAAACCAAGAATTGTATGGAGCTTACATTCAGGCTATAGGAGACAGTTAATATCACAACAGTCCTTTTTGTGTCAAAATAAATGTATTTAATGGAGTGGAAATGGCTTTCTGTAATTAGTACACTTAGAATGTACTCATAGAATCAAGTTGTATGCCACAGTTTTTTGGTTTATGTCTAGCCATGTTTAAGTTTTCAGATAAACTTTGTTATTGTATCAAAGAGAAACCAAATTTTTTAATTCTAATTTTTATACCTGCTTCTTTTATGCCTCTGAGCATGGGAACCCCTGATCTGTTTATGCAGTATAACAGGCTGATACGGTTTTTACACCATTCCAACTGTCAATTGAAAGATGTATATCTAAGGACATTTGGCTCATTTTAGACCAGTGGCTTTCAGGCTAGGTACCTAGGAGCCTAGGGGTCCAAAGAGGTGTCTTTAAAGAACTGCTGTACAGAGGAGCAGAAGAAGAGGACAGCCAAAGTGGGCCAAACTTGAAGAGACCTCCTTTTACCCTTAATACCCCACAGTAGTTCATGATGATACCCAGAAGCTTAAAACCACTATGTTAAGCAACTTGGGTATGACCTTCTTGACTCTATTTCTCTCAGCAGTAGCTAGGGCAGCAGCTGTATTGGTTGTTTTGTTTTGTTTTGTTTTTAATTTTTATTTACTGGTTTGAGAGAGAGAAACATCAATTGTTGTTCCACTTATTTATGCATTCATTGGTTGCTTCTTGTATGTGCCCTGACCGGGGATCGAACCCACAGCCTTGGCATTTCTTTAGCACAAGACAGAAGACTTTTTTCTTTTATTTGTTAAGGTCTGTTGTGCTTCTCTAAGTCAGATCCCATTATAATTGTCTCCATATATCAGGGCTATACAAATGCGATACTTGTTTTTAATATTTCTTGAAGTAAATGAACCAGAAACTAGGACTTGAAGAGTTTTCCTTTGCCTAGTTTGGGCTGTGATGGTATATTTATATATGATAGGACTTAACTAGCAATTTTAGGAACTGGAATTTATGTACTGTAAGCTGTCATGAAACAATCTAAATTCAGATCTCTAAAAGATCAAATTGAAAGTAAAGTCATTGCCACTTTTGCCATGTACACAGGTTTAGTAAGTTTACTAGCCTTTGTGATATTTGCAACCACACCAGTTTTGTACTTTCAAAATTGAGTTCTCTATTTTTTCTTTTGTATTATAGTTTAGGGGTGGCCAGAAAGAAGCCAAATGTGTTAGATAAGCTACACTGTTGCTCCAGGTTTCATTTGCTATACATTTATAACCCTATTTTCTATACCCTTTATAACCAAGGATATCAGTCTGACTCCAAAAGCCCAACATAGGAAATATTTAAAAAGCACTATAATATAAATGTAAAAAGACATGTTGGACTTTTTTAATTGCCTAGATGCAATATGGTATTTATATATGTGTATGTACTCAGTGTATGTATTTGTATGGTTGGTACCTGACAGACACTCAACAAATGTTCGATAAGCAAATGAAAGGGCGACACTGCACACCCTCGTCCTTGCACCGCTGACAGAATGCAGAAACTCCGGTTAAGATGTCTTATAATTTACCATCTTGTTTAGTGTGGAATCACTGTTATATTTTTATGGTAATTCTCAAATTACTTGAGACATTTTCAGCCTTAGTCATCATTAACCGACATCCCTTCAAAATATCTTATATTAAATTTATCTACAGGAAACTGCACAAAATACTCATTGTTACATGGCTCCTTTAGTTCGTGAAGATTGCACATGCAGCTCTGTGGTGACGATTTAACTGAATAAACTCACTGCATCATCCTAAGCCTCTGGCTTACTTATTTCTTAGCAAGTGGCTCACTCATGCTAATAATAATAGCTAGTATTTATTGAGTGTCTAATAATACTGATATTATTTCATTTATTCTTCATAGCAATCCTTTGGGGTTGGGTTGTCCCCATTTTACAGAAGAATCACTGATGTCAAGGACTTGTGTAGGGCACATAGTTCATGAGTGGTCAGGTGGCCTGACTCCAGAACTTATGTTTTTTGTTGTTTTTTGAAGTAGACGAAGCAAGTTTTATTATGCTCTTCATTTTGCCTTCTTATTTGGGCGGGGGGTAGGGGTGTTGGGGAGATAAAATATACATAATATAAAGTTTACCATTTTAAGAGCCACATATAGGTGAAATCACATACAACATTTGTCCTTTAGTGACTAATTTCACTTAGTCTCTTTAAGATTCATCCATATTGTAGCACGTGTCAAAATCTCCTTCCTTCTTAAGGCTGAATGGCATCCTGTTGTATGTACCACATTTTGTTTATCCACCTTTCTGTCAGTAGACACTGGGGTTGTTTCCACCGTTTGGCTGTTGTGAATGATGCTGCTGTGAACTTGGGTGGACAAATCTCTGTACAAGTGCCTGCTTTCACTTCTTTTGGGTCTGTACCCAGAAGCAGAACTGCGGGATCATACGGTAGTTCTGTGGCATTTTTTGAGGAGCTGCCATACCATTGACGTATCTTACTCTCTCACCTCCTTCAAGTCTACTTAGATATCATCATCTTAGTGAAGACTGTTCTGTACCTTTACTAAAAATTGTAACTCTCCTACCGTTACCCCTCCGCCTCACACTTCCTCGCATTGCTCTTTTTTTCCATAGCACTTTTAACATACCATACAACTTGTTTTTTAAGTCTCTTTTCTCCACTGGAAGATAAGCTTCAGGAGAGAAGAGATTTTTTTTTTTTTTTTTTTTTTGGTCTGTTTTGTTCATTGAGATGTCCCAGAATAGTGCCTGGCGCACAGTAGGCACTCAGTAAATTTTGTTGAATAAATCGTTTGAGTTGTTGAATAAATTGTTGGAGTCAGTCAGCCTCTCTCAGCACTGGGACAAAAAATAATGTACCTTACCCTCATTAAGTTCCACTTGCAGTTGGGGAGTAGGAGCCAGGGAGTAGAATTCAAGAAAATCAGGATATGGTCAAGTTCCACTCTTGTTCTTCTGTCATTTTGTGGGGAACAAATATTCTGGAGTTTTTCCTGGAAAGACATTTCTAGCTTCACTTGCAGATGATGTCTCCTTTCCTACCCCACCTGTCTCCTTCTTTGCTAATCTGGGTTCACAGATGCATTTTCCTAAAATCCCTGATTCCTTTCCTATAGGTTGCAAATTGTCAGCTCATAGGTTAGATTTAGCCCACAAGTGGGTTCTGCTTGACTTCACCCCTTTTACATTGGTTATCTGGGTTTTATTTTTTTTATTTTACGTAGTACTGCTTAAAATAATTACTTGCCAGCATTTAGAGTTCAGATACTTCATATGAAAATTCAGATTTGCAGCTCCCTTTGAAACATTCTCATGTGGCAACCAACTGATGGAGATGAGTGGCTGTGGTCCGCTTCACACCAGGCACAAAGCTCCCTTTTTGTTCATCTTGCCTGCCCAGCTGTGTGGGGACTGGACTCTAGCCCCTTCCTCAGCCAGATGCTTTGAGTGAAATTTAATCCACACTTTTTAGAGATTAAAGTTACCTTTTATATAGCTCAGGGAACCTTTAATGGCTTTTTTGTTAAGTGTTCTAGTGCCGTTGATGGCCAAATGTAACAATAATTTGAAGAAAGAGCAAAAGTCTTGACATTTATTTCAGCTTTTACGCATATATCCCTATCCCTTTGCTCATACCTTTTTGGTATGTTTTAATCCTTCTATCTCCAGGCCCATAGCTGCTGTCAGTTGATATAATGGCCTTATGTAATACAAAATGCCCAGTGAAATACTGCACACAGGAGTTTAGATACTTCTTGTCGCCTAACTGGAAGACAAACATAATCATAGGATTAGAGTGCTGGGAAGAGGAGGAAAGGGAGCAGAAACAAGGCGTGAAAAATCATGATAAATGTAAAATTACTCGATGAAATATCCACCACAATTAGTGTACTTAAAGCATCTTAAGACTCAATGTTTTAGAACAAAATAAAACTAACCCTAGAATTTCATAGGGGTGAGATCCTGAAACCTGTCATGTTAAATCTCATCTATACTCTTTGAGATTATGGAGGTGGCTAGTGTTTCTTCAACAGAAACTAACCTGTTTTGTGGAAACTCACGTTATTGTTGTGGTGACTATGATTTTTCTTCTCTGGGTAAGGATATTACATGTGACTGGTTGAAGTGGGGATTGAGAGAGGAGACAGTGTCCCAGTCTGCCTCCTGTCCCCAGCACACTGGCGTTTTTCCCTTAAGAAAGTGGCATAGCTCACTGCCCCAACTTGTGCTTTCCATGATATTGTTTACATTGTTCTGAGTACAGGGGCGGGGGTGATGTTTATTTTTGTTTATTGATTTTTAGAAAGAGAAACATCCATTTGTTGTTCCACTTATTATGCATTCACTGGTTGCTTCTTGTATGTGCCCTGACCAGGGATCAAACCTTAGCTCTAACCCACTGAACTACCCAGCCAGGTGGGGGGCGGGTATGCAGGTGGTGGTGCGGTTGTTAAATGAAAGGATGAACCCTGAACCCCTGGAGTAACTTGGAGAGATTAGAATGTTTCACTCCATGGGTAAAGGATGGTAAATTCTTACTCCACAGGAATGAATTTCTGGCTACTGCTTTTATGTGCAATGAGGAAAGGATTTTGTGACTTTAGTGCCTAATTTCAGAGTAAGCTGTTAAATTATTTTAGCAGCAGAGAACTTGAGGTCAGCTTATGGAAAACAGACATCAGTTCCATTAAACCTGTAAGAGAACCAAGAAAAGAATCAAATGGGCCTTGATCCAAGAGTACATGTCCTGACCTTTGAGTGCTGCGGCATTCACAATACCAGACACATTTTCCTCCAGGGCACGTGATGGCTTGTGCTCAGGTCATCATCTTCTGAAGCAGTCTGTGGGTCCAGTTTTTTAAAGTGCCCCTCCATAGACCTTTAGGAGAGAAGCCTTCACGCAGGAGACAAAACGAGGATGCGTAGTTAATACATCCACTACCTCCCCTTATCTTCTAAGACCTGATTTCCGTTGTCTGCTTAGGAAGTAGTTGTGTGCTTGTAATTACTTTTACTTATTCATTTATTTATAAGACTAGTTGTTTTTCTAATTTAGCAGGTGGCAGTAGAGAAGCCAGTGAAAACATGTCTTGTTGTTACATGCCTAAGTAAATAATAGATGGTTGGTGGAATGACATTTTCAGTGTGGCAGCTGGATACATCTGAAAAACTCTGTAGGTCTCAGAAGCCTTGTCTGGGTCCTCCTTGTTCTTGACTTTCGGGAAATATGGTGACCTCAATCATTGGTTTTGTTAATGGCCGCTAGCTAGAGGCCTTTTTCTATTCTTTTTTGAGCACCTGAAAAAAAGGAGAGGAAATAGGAGAACACAATGAGTGCCTACTCCAGGCCCACTGGTTCTTAACTTGTGTACCTGAATTACCTGGAGAACTTAAAAAAAAAACCAAAAACTCACAGATTTAGTTGGTCTCAGGTGAGACTCACACCCTTTCCTTCAAGTTTCCCAAGTGATTCTATGAACAGCCAGGGCTAAGAATCACTGACAAGCCTATGATTTTTCAGGTTGTTTCCCCTGAGTTCCAGAGTTACTCAGAGTGTCTTAAGGGGCTGCCTTAAGAGTGCAGATAAGCCCTGACCTGCTCAGTTGGTTGGGCTTTGTCCCCAGAGCAAGGGGTCACAGGTAAGATTCCCTGTTGGGGACCATGCCTGGGTTGCAGGTTTCATTCTGGGCTGGGGTGTGTACAAGAGGCAACTGATCAATGTTTCTCTCTCACATTGATGTTTCTTTCCCTCTCTTTCTGTCTCCCTTTCCCTCTATCTAAAAATAAACCTTTTTTTAAAGGAGTGCAGACAAATAAAGTGGGCTCTTGGCCATTTCTGTCTCTTCTGCCTACACAGTTCCAACTGTTGTCTATTCTATATACCAGGCCTGTACACAGGAGTTCATTTGTTAAATAAGAAGGGGAGGATGGTTTCTACAGCTTTGAAGAAAGCAAGCTTTTTAACCATGGCTCTAGACACAGGTCTTACGCAAGAATGGCAAAACAGATATTTTAGGTCTGGTTTTTGAGGATGGTGAGCACTGAGCTCTTTCACAAGAATCTGTATGTCGTGTAGCCTCTGAAGAATGGAGCAAAAGAAAAGGAAATCCTTTAATAACAGGCCGTAGTACCTAGTGGTCTAGCCCTTACTACAAATGAGAAAAGCCCTGGTCAGTAAAGAAAGTTAACATGCCCAAGTAAAAGTCTGAAGCTCACCTCCAGAGGCCTAATTATCACAGTGTCTTTGTATTGGCCCACATGATCTTTCCATTTAGACTAGCATTCTAGTCTCCGGTTTACTCCTGTCCCAACACTCCACATTGTGTATCCTCGACCAGTTCGCTCCTTTGTTTATTTATCCTGAAGGCCTACGCCCTGAAAGCATTTGTGTTTGTAGACCCTACAAAGCAATTTGTTAGCAATTTGCTGTTTGAAGGAATATTTTATTTGATCATTAAAAACAACCTATCTGTACTTGTTGGGTACAAAATGTTATAATTGCATATCTGTTTCTCCAGAAACATGCTTAATGTATAGACATTTAGCAGTCATTGGAAGAACTATCTTTTACTTCACTTCCTAAAAGAAAAATAATGTGACTTTTATATAAAAGGATAGCTTGTTTGGTGTTAGAGCTTCGTACAAAGTTTATGGAATGTATTCATTTTAAGTACTTTATTAAATCTATTTCCAGAAAGCCGTATGTATACCTACCTGTCTCTTGGTAGGCTAGATTACATTCCTTTTTTTATGTAGGTCAGATCAAATCTAATTAAAATTGTTCTTCTGCTTTATCTTTTATTATTTAAACACTCATTGCCTTCTGTGGTCTCACTAATGGACTAATTTCCTGAGATTATAAATTGGCATGCTTTCATTTTCAGATTCCAACCTCTCTGTTATCATTTTTCCAATTTTTTGATATATTTGTTTTATGCTGTATCACAAAACAAATTTCTCCTTCTGAAATCATTTGTCCCCTTTAATTAATGAATAAGCTGTGCATCCAAGGATATTTACCCTATGGCACCAAATTTTATATTTTTAAAAAGCAGGTCTGCCTATTTTTTTTAGTTGGCAAGTTGCTTTTACTTTTTCAAAAACAGTAGTTAATGCCCATTTCCCAAAGCAAATTAGTAGGAAAGTAAATTTTTAAAAAAAATTCCTATAGCAGTTCTATGCCATAAAATTACTTAGTGCCAATTTTTTGGCAATTATACTCTTTCTTATTGTAACTTACAACTTGGACCAGAAAAGGATAGAAAGAGCATAATTTTAAAACATACAGCATAACTTTTTTTTCTTTTTGTAGCATTAATCTTATCACTGGTCATTTAGAGGAACCAATGCCAAACCTTATAGATGAAATGACAGAAGAACAAAAAGAATATGAAGCCATGAAACTTGTCAACATGCTTGATAAACTTTCCAGGTATTGTATTCCCATCCATTTTTTGCTTGGTTTCTAAAAATGTTCTATTTCCTTGTCTCTCTCACTGAGAGTTACCCTAGAACAGCACCTCTGGAAATCCGTGCCGATTGGAACAGGGTGGCCCAGGCAGCAGCAGTTAGGTCTTTTGGCTACTGTGGTTTCCTACATGTGCTGCTTCTGGATGTGCATTCCTAAACACTCCAACTCTCAACGCTGGGACCGCAGCTCCTACATCACTGCGACGTTTAACCAACTAACCCCCCTGTCTTCAAAAAGATGCTATCTATGAGTTAGGTTCAGTGATTTTGCTGCTTCTTGTATTTTTTGTTTTAGTCTGTTTTGGTTTTTGTTTCAAATCATGATGCTGTTTTTTTTTTTTTCTTTTGGTTTTTTTTGATGTGCAAATTTGCAATTCTGTCTTTTTGGGTTGCTGCTAAAACCAAGAATTCTAAATTGTCATGCACCCACCAGGAAAAGTGAAACGTCACAGCTCAAATGAAAGCTTTTCTGAAAGCATGTGCTTGTATTAATTAGGGGTTCTAAAAACAATCTCCCCTTCTTGCTTCACATCTCCTTCCCCTCCAAAAATAATTCTAAAAATAATTAAATATATACTAATCAGCAACTAGTCATCTTGGAAGAGTTATTAGAAAATATTAATTCCTTTCGCACTTGTCTGAATTGCTCTATTTTCCCATCTTACATTGAATCACTGTTTCCTTTAAGCTATCTTGAGTGAGTGCTTCTGTGTGTTGGTGGCAGCTGTCACTTAAAGATGAATTTCTTCTGTTCATCTCCTTTTTCACCATTATGTAAAGGCTAGTGCCCCCTCAGTCAAGAGAAGTAGCAACTGGAATAGGAACGCCAGCAGTTAAAGGTGTGATCAAGAATCAAGCAGAGGCTAAGAGCACAGCAGGAGGCTTGGAGTAGAAGTGTTCGGAAATGCAGGGAGTGCGACAAGCATGGGTGGGTACCCAGACCTGTGCAGAGTCTGAGCTTCCTTCAGATGGTGCTGGTGATGGGGTGGGGTTATTTACAAGTAAGTAGTTGCATCGTCTACAAAGCTGGTATGACTAGAACCTGGTGACTTCCAGGTAGTGTCTTCAAACTTTCATCCTTTACAAGGTTAGAATTTGTAGCCGACTAACAATGCTCGAAGTCTTCAAAAGACACTGTCGTCTGTTTGTAGAGGACATTCTCCATACTTTTGATAAAGGAGACATGTTCCTTCCCTGAATGGATTCACAAAGATAAGATACTGATAGGACAGACCTATAGGAGGCAGAATAACAAGTTTGGAACGAATATATTATATATAAAAGTGGGGTTTGCATTGGCTGTTTCAAGAAGGACTGGATGAAACACGGTGGTGTAAATGAAGCAGGGGAGAACGAACAGAGTCCCTCTGGTAGGAGAAAGAAGTGTTGGCAGGACCTGAGTGGAGCATATTAGTCTGTTCGGACAGCAAACCAGTTAATTACATAAACATCATTTTCACAAATTATTTCAAGAACACAAGTTCTTAAAAGATAACACAAATCCTAGTCACCTGGCCCATATGTCTGTGAGTAAACTCCAGGTTAGGAAAGTAGGAGATGGGGGATAGAACTACATAAGGTAATGCAGTGTAATTTAGATACTGGGCTTACTGAAAGAGACAAGATCACATCATAAGGCATGCCTGTAACAGAGACAGAAAACAGTGCCAGGTCCTTCTCCTTGTAATCCCAGGGAAACCCACACATTTTAGAAGCGGCCAACAAAAATATACAAACGTCAAGTCTGAAATACCAAGCTTCTAAGCTCCCAATTAGTTTAAACTATGCCTCAAAAAAAATACATACTTACCCAGAAGCACCCAGCAGAGAGACGCCCAACTCAATCTGAAGGTGACACTGATTTTTACACTTACAAAATAGAGCAGATATGTCTTGTGTTGGCTTCGATAGTACCAATTTCACTATTAAAGTTGAAGCTAAAGGCAACTTTGAGAATATTCCTAGGTCACAGACTTTTTGCATGTGGAGGGTTTTTTACATTGTTTGCTTTTATGTTCTTTCTAACATTTGCTCTCACTAATAACAGTCAATGACAGAACTGTGTGGAGATCAGCAGTGGGCATTCCAACGCAGGAATGCAAAGAATGAAGCCATTCTTTGTGCATCTTACATGTTTGTCTTAAGTTTCTCCTCTCTTTTCACTGTTGTTGGTTGTTTTTGTTTTTGTTTCTTGAGGTAAACAAGCCATAAAGCCAAATAAACTGCATGTAGTACAATTCAGGGAACATTCATTAAGCAGCTATTCTGCGCAAGCTACTGTGACAGGAAGGTGAGGGAAACTGGTGAACCTGACAGTCTCTGCCTTTGGAAAACTCACAGTCTTGTGAAGGAAATGACTGTAGTCTAGTCTAGAATACAAAGTAGAAGAAAGTAATGATAAAGTAAGGACTGTGTTGACCTGTAAGCACCCAGGAAAAGGAGCAGTTCATTCTGTCTGGATAAATCAGGGACTTTTTCATAGGGACGGTAGCATTGGTGCTGATCCTTGAAATGTAAGAGGTGTTTAATAGACAGATGGAGAAATGACCATTGGTTGCAGGTGGAGGGAAACTTACTCTTGTTAATAAGATAAATCTTTTGTGTTCACATACTACATCTTTCTTCCAAAGAGCTCAAGTTATTTTATCATTATTTGATTAACGTATTTTCAGATTTATCACTGGGGGAAGCCAGGCCCAAAGAATTGCCCCATACATTTCCAAACTGATGTCTGGTGATAGTCCATTTCCTTTAACAGTTTACAAAACACTTCACATACAGTCTTTTTCTAAGCTTCATAGTAAATTGAGACTAGGAACTTCATTTTCCAGAACTCGAGACTTTTGCTCTGTCCACTGTGCTATACTGTGTCTGTCTGTTAGAGTCAGTGTTTGCCAGAACACTTCCTAATCATCCTCTTCAGCATCGTGCTGCTGGTTAGTTCCCTTAAACTGTCATTCTAAGGATGTTCTGCATCCTACCAAGTCTTTATTGCGCTGAAAGTGTACTGTAGCTTTGTGTGATTAACTTTCCTTCTCAGAAATGAAATCATTTTCTCCTGGGCCTGAACTGAAAGGCATATGAGTAAAGGATAGGGTTGGAGGTGACGTGGCCAATGAATGGACACTAGACACTTCCTTTTTTCCATCCATAGGAGAGCAGATGTGAAGGACCTGCACCAGGATGGTGGTTAGCAACAGTGGCCCGTGCCAAAGCTCTTACCAAAGTGATGACTAAGGTTGGTCATGCCAAATACTGTTACTGAGCCTGGTGTAGGGGATAGGCGATACTCGCTACCCAAACCTTAAAACCACCAATGCAAAAATTAAAATTACATTTCCATTTTGCCTCCATGCTGGACATAGCCACCACCTCAAGGAGCTCACCGTCTCAGCAGCTTTATCTCACCTAGATTTCCAGGGACATGGGGAGATGAGTGCTCAGACGTTTTCTTTCCATCGAATACCAACAGACTGAGCAGTATTCCAGGTGGTGTGTTTGTTGGCTTGTTTATTTGTTTATCTTTAAGTACAAGGGCAGTATTTGTGACAGACGCAGGTGAGGGGGTTGGCGGTGGACCTGGCGGTCTGAAGAGTTTGAGAGCGATCCGAGCCCGTTGATCCCATCGTGTCTCCTAGTGCAGTGCCTTGTGTCCCGCGGCCTCCCCAGTGCGGGAGGAAGCAACGCAGCTGCTCCCCAGTCTGCAGGCGGGTTTCCTGCTCTGTGAAATAGCCTGAGTGGTTTAAGACTGTAAAGTAAGTAGACTTTTGGCGGTTCCATTTTTGGGGCAAATGTCATAAAATGCAGGGCTAGAAAAGGATTCCATAAAGGTTCTTTGGCCCATGACTGGCTGATTTAAATATCGGAACATAATTCCTTTAATATAGAAAGAGATAATTCTAATATTTATCAGACATAAGCATTAAGGCCTGAGGCATGAGATTAAAGAAAGCTTCATTTAACATTTTTAATGTGAGAGCAGAGGTAGAGAAGGGGGCAAAATTTGCCTGCCTCTCTGCCGCCTCTTTTTTTCTCCAAATTGGAAAAAAAACATAAGCCCCCGCAATTTAAGTGGGAGATTAGAATGGGGACCGTGTGTGGTTAAGCAAGTCCAGTGTGGCTAATACAATTGCATTCACCTTAGCTACAGCACACAACTCGTATATAATAATGCAGCCTCTTCCAGAAAAAAGGAGAGCGAATTGATTGGCTTAAGTTTGAACTAACCAAGGAAAGTAATATTTCAAGTTTGTTTTGACTTTTCTAAACCCCTTTAGTTCCTTAGTTGGAACCAGGACTTAGTCTTATACCCTCCTCTTTCCCCATCACTGTTTTAATAAGGTACATTGCCTTTTTACTTATATATTCTATGAAAATACTTTAAAATTTACATTTATATACATAAGTAATTTTCCCATTTCTCTTATCTACTTATCCAATTAATTAATTAATTACTTGTCATTGTATGGTATTAGGGCCATGGCTCTCTTAATGCAGGTACCAAATATGGAATAGTTCTTTTTAATCCAAAGATTATTTTTAAACTTACTAAAGCTGGGACAGTTGATTTATGACTAAAAAGTAATAAATATGTAATTTTTTTCCTTAAAATAAGTTACTTTACTCTGTTTACAAAAGTAACTGTGATTACTCCCATCTTTTTGACGAGTTAGTCAAAGAAATGCTTTTCAGGTACATTTCAGAAGTGTGGTCCCATTTTCAGAGCATTGTGGTATCTGTTGTAGGAATGAAAGTTTACAGAGATCTCAGTTATTTATATCAGAAAATCCTCTAGGTCTCCTCTGTCCAGTAATGTGACCACCAGCCACACAGAGCTGTTGAGCACTTGAAATGTGGTCAGTCTGCACTAGGATGTCCCATAAGTGTTAAATGCTCAGACTTTCAAAGACCCAGTATAAAAAGAGAATGTTAAATATCTCAGTTGTTTAATATAGATTTTACATTGAAATAATATTTTTGATATACTGAGTCAAACCCAATGTATTATAAACATAGACCTTTTCTTACTTTTCCAGTGTGGCTACTAGAACTTTAAGATTACATATCTGGCTTATATTTTGTAGCTTCCACTGTGTTTGCATTAGACAGCACTGTTCCACATCATTAATATACACTATAAGGTTGCTTGGAAGTTTGATTTAGGGAACTTGGATCCAGGTAAATTAATATGCATCTTCACAGTGACAGGAGAGGATTAATTTGAAAAACTTGATATTATCATATATTGGTGGGTTATTGAGGGCCCTTCCTTTGGCTAGATAGCACTTAAGGAGGATGTCATGCTGCCTTTGTATTGCCTGTTGGTAGTCATTGCTCTTTAACTCTGCAGTAGGAATGACTGCTTTGAGCTCTTGGTGTAAGCACTAGGTGAAATGGCTTCTATTAGAGAAATATCAAATAAGAATAACCCACTGGCTATTTGCTCTATTAGTTACCCTCCTCATTTAACTGTTTTAAGGCTTTCTACCTGGGGAGAGCATGTAAGAACTTCTGTTTCTACTGCTGCATTCAGCAGTGTCAGTTGGCATGCTGACCTCTTATTAATGTTTATTTTGCTAATTTGGACAATAGGATGGGAAAATTCTATCAAGAAATTACCAAGAAATAATAAAGAACCACTTCTACTTAAGGAAAAAACTGAAATTTATTTTTCTAGCACTATCCCTAACCTCTTTCTCTGCATTTTAACCATGCTGTTTAATGTGAGGCAGGTAGCAAATTTTTAGAAGCTTTGCATGTGTTGTTCTAACAGAATTGAGAACAATAATAAAGGACTAATTTTATATAGTGCTTTAAATTTTTTAAAAAATACTCCCATATATATCATCTCTATTGAGAATTAAAACAGCCCTGTGGACTAGACAGGGAAAGAGTTGTTGTAGTGAAAAGTAAACGGGGCCAGGGGTCACGTGACTGGCCCGGACCAGACGCCTGGTTACCAACACAGCCAGGACTCGGCTCTCAGTCTTCGGACTGCAGATCATGTGTTGTTTTGAAAATTACCAACACTGCCCAAAATTTTTCAGTCTGATTATTTTAAATAAGAAATTCTAAATTTTAAACAAGTACAAAGCATAAAGACAGACAGTAACCATATTCACCTGAGAAGACAGTTAAGATTTGGAGGACATTTTTTCTGCTCTTCATTCCATAGTTGATTTGAGCTCTTTACAAATGTCAGGTCAGGAGCTAAATAAATAACCTACATTTTTAACAACGACGAAAAAAAAAACAGCTTTATATAGAAGAAACCAGTAAAATTGCTCTTGTTCTATGTTAATGCAGGTCTGTTTTTTTAATATAAGGTCTCAGTTTTGAAAAGAGAATGATTACAGGTATTCTGATAAATTCTTATTATTTAGTGTGATCACATTAGGAAAACTTAACTTTGAAAAGGCTTCCTTCCCTTCAGGACTCTTCAGGAAACTCCCCATTGCCTTCACAAGGTAGAAGGGCATAGCGTGGACAGTATGCCATATCCATTTGTCTTGGGGGTGATATTTGTATGCTACATGTTTAATCTTCCCAATTGCGCCCAAACCCAAAGCATGATAGTGAGGGCCAAGGAAATGTCCTCAGAATCATTTTTGAAAGGTGCAGCCTGAATACCTAGAATTTGCTATGGAAAAGCTACCATATACCTCCTACCTATTGGGTTAGTGGAAGAAAGATCATTATAGCACTAGGAAGCCATTAGACGAAAGATACAATGAAAGATGAAAGATCAGGTCCAAAAGACACTTTCATAGTATATAACTGAACATGTTCACTAGGGTCAAAGGTTGTAATATTATTTCTGTGGGGGAAAAGAGTTAAAAAACACTTTTATAAGAATATCACAAGTTAGTGGGAAATCCATTGTACTTCAGTGAATTATGGACTGACTGTTCCAGTGATCCAGAAACCTTGAAATAAGATGCACTCTCAGCCTTGGAATTACAGCAAAGATTACAGAGCTTTCTCCAGGCTATCCCAGGCTTCATTCTTGCAGGCATTTTGGAGAAAGCTCTGTGTTAATTAAAAGGTTCTATTTATATACCAGTTTCTCATCCTATCTTTCAGATGTTTAAAGGAATTAAATATGAAATGGCTAATTCGAAATGTCAGGCTTCTTTTTTCCAAGCCAACCTTGCATTAAGAGCAGGAATCCCTGTGCCAAAGAAATGGTTCCCAATTATCCTATCCTGGGTTTTGTTATACATTGTACAGAAGTCAACAAAACAAGTATGTAACAGAACCTGCCTAAATAACAGCCGCCCTCATTAAAAACAGAGAATTAACCAGGGGGTGATTGAAGGAAGCAATGCCTTATAGGTTCCCCCTTTTCTTCCTTTCTAATCATAGAACAAAATATGTTACATAAAAGGATCGGAACTATTATGCAGTAGTACTCAATTAGAGGGAGGTGAATAGGTCTCTAACATACTGTTTTATCAAAAGAGCAGACCGGTGTTTGCATGACTGTTGTTTCATTACAGACCCTGTCATTAATTCCATGTGTCAATACTGCCCTGTAGTACACAGAGCAGACAAGAAAGAAGAGCCCTTGAAAACAAGGGAATGATTTTTGAGTCGTTATCAAGCTAAGTGGCAAGCGGGAAGCTGAAACTCGTATAGGTAAATTCGAAGGGACTCTTGGGAGATTTGCAAGTGGGAAACAAGAATGCATTTTACCAACTGCTTAATTATGTCCTGTTTTTCAACAAGTACACTTGAATTGAATGCTTTGTTTGTATTGCACAAAAATATGTGCTGTGGGCAAGAGTATTCTCCTGCTTCCAGGTCAAGTAAGGTGTTTTATACACATACACATCTGACCTACTCTGTAATGTGCGATTGGGTATATTAGTATCTGAGCCCCAATATTGCACTGTCATTTCTGGGGGAAAGAGTTACATAGGAACCAGAAGCCCTAACAAGGGGAACCTTCTCTAAGGTTCTGAGAAGTTATATAAGCCCAGGCATCCCAGAGGCCCATACTTACAGGGAAATGGTGGCTCAGGAAAGTGTTCACATATATCTGGAAAAATATATATATCAGGAAATTTTACAGATGGTATAAATCCCATAATCTCCCACCCCTAAAACTTTAAGAACGTTTTGTTTTGGTCTTTTGGTTTCCATTAGCAGTCCCCTGGGTTAGACTGGGGCAAAATAGGGTTTCCTTTCTTGGACGTGCTTTATCTGTGTCCTCGTGCCTGGCCAAACCCTTGTAGATTATGGTTCCTTACCGTTTAGTAAGATCAAATTTCTAAATGATGTTTCGTTCCAGTTGAACATTCTTGGAGGCTTATCTCTTCCCTGGCCAGATGCCTGATCAGATGAGAAGCCCGCCATGATACTGTCACAGTGCCTAGAATGGGCTCTTTGTCCAGTAGACATCACTGTACTTTTTGATGATAACGAGGGCAGTCTTAACTTGTGTTAAGGCCTGTGTGTAGCATTGAAGGTAAGTATGAAGGAGTCGTTGCTGTATAAATATCTTAATCCTGATGCACATTTCAATATACAATATCTTGGTTTAATCACGATGTACATATATCTGACATCGAAGCCATCCTTTTTAGATGGGACCTTCAGAATTTAGGACCAGTAACTCCTCATGGAATGGCCTGTTTATTGAGGGCCATGATTGAATTTAGATCCCTTTTTGTAACCCTTGCCATTGCTTTGATTTACTTTCATAATCATTCTAATCATCTGCTGATAGTTTTGCAGAAAGGATTTCTGGACTTGGTGTATGTCAGTGACAGCTAGGTAGGATGTTGTGTTTGACTTGTAGGCTTAGAATATACTGATTAAAAACAAAGGTTTAGCAGTATTGAGTTTTAGTGTCTTAAAAACCTAGCAGCTTTTTATAGAGATCAGACTCTGAGAATAGAATCTTGCGGATCATTTGTCCAACCCCTTCATTTTATAGATGGGGAGACTCAAGCCCAGAGAAGGGAATGACTTGCCCAAGGACACCCAGCAAGTTAGTGGAAGATCTAAGATTAGAATCTAGACATCCTGATGCCCCACATATAAGAAGCTGAATCCACACCAGTTAGTAAGTTGGGAGTTGCAGGCTGTGTGGTACAGAGGATGCCTGACTTCTGCTGAATGTCACAATGTCTGATGATACAGACTCATTGGGGAAATAATTAATTACAGTTAAAATAATATGAGAATGTTTCCTGACAAATGATTCTCTACCATTCTCCTTTCATGCTATGATCCATGTATTATATTCTTTCACTGAGTACCTACTATGTGCTCCATCCTATACTAGATTCCCAAATCACAGCCAGATAAGACATGGACTCTGCCCTCAAGTTGCTCACAGTCCAGTAAAGAACGAGAAATCCCTGGAAGGCATTATGCAGAACTTCCTGCAAGATGCTAATACTACCTCTCCTAACTCTGAGGATCCTGATGATGAAAGTGAATCTTCTACACAAAAATCTAGCTTTCTCTTGGTCATGGTTTATTTACTAGGAGGCCCATAAAACACCATACCTTTCCTTTCTGTGAAAGTGCAAGATAGTATCAACTACAACTAAATTTAATTCATAAGCACTTACTGAGGAGCCGCTATCTGGAAGGCACTGTGCTAGACACACAGGGATATGAAAATTAATGGATAGAACACTTCCCTTTTAATGTCAGTGACATTGTCTCATAGCTTTCCAACTTCGTAATGAGAATTATTTTTAATAAAAAAATATTCTTAAATGTAGGGCCCTTGAAAGAGAAGACAGAAATTCTTCCATACTGTAATCCTGATTTGTCAGCCTAGGATTTCAGTCTCCATTGAGATTCTCTTTTGTGCCCCGTATCTGTTTTGAGCTTTTTTTCCCTTGACCTCAACCAAGCAAGTCTGTTTGCCACCTGCACACAACTCACTCTTGCTTCTGTGCCTTTGCTTAACTAGCTCCTCTGCTTCTGGGGTGCCTTTCTCCCCAGAGTCCATGTTCATCTCCGCTGTCACAGTCTGGCCCTGAGTCCATCTCCTGCAAGGAGCCGTGGGCAGCACCCCCGTCCCCTCCCGTGCCCCTCCCACGTGTTCATGGCTGGTGGGGCAGCGTTTCTGTTCATGCTCCCCATTCTCCATCCGTACCTTGCTGATCTGTTTACAACAGAGCTGATAAAATGAAACAGTCTGGTATAACCAGGTGACTTACCAGACCTTTTAGGAGTGAGTCTCCATGTCAGAGTTTCATTTTGCTATTTGTGGGCTGCTAGTTGTATGATAGAGAGGAAGAATATCAGAAACGTTCGTTTCAGATGGCGGTTTGAAAAAAAGGCTGGGGTCTACAAGAAAAAGTAGTCACATATCTGTGAGTGAACCTCTCTCTTTCTGCTTCCAAACAGGGCAAGATCTCATCTGAACAAAATTCAGTTGCAGTGAGGGTATTGACCTGTCGGGCTAGGGAAAGCAGGGCTTTTCCTGTTAATCATCTCAAGCTTATTGATCTGCTGTTCTGTAATTCTTTTAATATTGTTCAGTATGTGTGTGTTTTATCTTCTGAACTGACTAAAAGCTTCTTGAGGACAGGGACCATGTCTTTTATTTGCTGCTGCATATCCTTCTCCCACTTAATTCCCAAAGAGTGCCCTAATAAGCTTGGGGAAACTTCGCATACTCACATGGCAGGAAATGCAGCTTTTGAGTTCCAGCTACATTCCAGCCACTGCATTGCGCACTTTAGATGTGTAATGACCTTTGCCCTCCTGACAACTCGGGGAGGTGGGTAGTTCCGTTCCCAGTTCTGCAGATAGAGAGCTAAGGTCTTAGCACCCCAGGATTAGAACCTGGGGCTTTCTGGCTCTAAAACTTGTACATGTCTTTCATTATGCCACAGTAACAACTAATATTTAGGACTCCTTTATAGTTCATAGAAATCTTTCATCTGCATTTTTTTTACTACTGCTACTACCACTATTAGTACTATTACTGCCGCTCCTTACATCATCACCAGGAAGTAGTTAGAGCTAGCATTTCCATCATTCCCATTTCACAGATGGGGAAACACACTCAGAGGCTTGTCCAAGACCACACAACTGGTAAGTGGAAGAGCCAGGACTTTGCCAGCACGCCGCCTGGCTCCAGATCTCTTGGTTTCACTACATCACATTGCTGCCCGAGTGCACTGGCGCGATGCGCTGCTTTGTGGCCAGTCACCACTGACACCTCTCCTGCAGAAGTGCCAGGAAGCCCAGGCACCCGCGGAGCCGCGTGGAGAGGAAAACACGCCTTACCCTCAGAGGAGCTTCCCTGTCGGTGCAGGGGCGAGACAAAGGCCCGGAAGTAAATGCGCGTGGAGAACAGTTCACAAGTGGGAACTAAAATACAGGAGAAAGTACAGGGTCCTGTTTTCTGTAGATGGATTATTGGCCATAAAACTTTTGCATTGTCCTCAATTATTTCCATTGTAAAACTGGATTAAGGAGTTAGGAGCAAAACTGATGGGCTTGATTTGAACATACTCCTCCTGGGGCTTGAATGAGAAAGTTAGCTGCTCTGTGCAGTCGGTACCTAGCCAGCATCAAAGAAGTGCAGTGGTGTTAAGAGGTGGTGGTGTATCTGCCCAGCAGTTCATCCCTGTCTTGGTAGAATTTCGCTAGTCTCATCTACTTCTGTCTACCCCAGCCCTTCACCCCACCCACCTTACTGTACCCTCAAGCCTACCAACTTCCTCAGATCTTTGACCTTTCTTATCCCTTCATGTTTCATTCCCAACAGATTGTCCCCCTTTCCTTCTTATCATTAGTAAATAGTGTCCAAAGTCCAGATAATATCACAAAGTCCTCCAGCACATAGTTAGGAACCCATATGGTAAAAATAGAGATATGCATAGTGTCTGTCCTTGCTGGAGAGGACTTTGAATGGAAACCGTATTCTAGCTCTCCACTAAACATTTCCACCCGGCTGTCAGGCGAGCACCTCAAGCTCCTCGTGCCGTAACGATACCAGCCACTCCACACCAGAGCTGCTCTACGCACGCTGTCCACGTGGTCGCCTGAGCTGGAAGCACGGGGACACTGCTCCTTACTCGTTCCCCAGCCGGCCCCCTTCCCTTCCGGTGGATCACAGATCTGCCTCGGAAACGTAGCTTTGTCTCCTCACATCACAGCCGCAGTCCAGCTTTCTGCGTCCTCTCACGCGCAGTTACAGTGACACCGTTGACTTGTCTCCCTCCCACCAGTTTTCCCTGTTCCCACGTGTCCTCCACACACTGCTGGGGACGGTTCCCTGTGAGACAAGTCGGCCCACGCATTTTGGCAGGGCAAAACCTGAGCACCTCACTTGGGCATTTAGGACACTTGATTACTAGACCCCAAACTACCCTTACCTCCTGCTGCTCCCTCTCAGACCCTCCCTACTCCCCAGACACGAGAGCCTTTCACAGCTTTAGAGAGCAGAGACAGAAAAGGACGTGACGCAATCCAGAAAGGCCTCCAAAATCACACAAGCACATGGGGCCGCGCGGAGCCCTTTGCACCGCCGCCTCTGCCTGAAATGCCCTGTGCTGCCCTGCCTGGCACAGGGCACCTCGCGGTGTGCCGTCCCCGCCTCCCCCTGGCAGGCCGGGCTCTGCTGCTCAGGAGCTGCCACAGTTCCTTTCTCAGGAGTGTCTCACAGCGCTTTACCCCACTCTGCTCTGAGTTGCTTTTCATGTGCGTGTCTCACCCATTCAAATGCAGCCGCCGTGCCCGGTCTCCCTGGTCTCCTGATGTGTGACGTGGGTCCTGGCACTCAGTTATCGAATAGACGCTGGACAGCTGAACAGAGTGGGCTCCCCCAGAGCAGTTAGAACAGCTGGCCAGGCAGGTGTGCTGCAGAGAGCACTGGTCTGGGAGTCAAAGCCCTGAGTCCCAGGTCTAAGGCCACCACTAGCTCTGTGACTTTGGGTAAGTCACTCAGTCTCTTCTTAAAGAGGGGGTTGGACTAAATGATCTCCGAGGCCCCTTCAACTTTAAGTTCTAGGATTCCGACCCCATTTCTTGGATCAGGAAACATGTTTCCTACTTTATAACATTCAGGATCCTCGACTCAGCCAGTCAGCCGTCCGTATTACTTGATTTTCAAACTCTCAGGAATAGCCTTCCAGTGCTAGCCAGAGATGCTTGACTAGGCTACTGTTGGTTATCAGGGACCGCTGAGCTGTTCTTACCCCTCGTCAGGGTGTTTCACTGCACCCGTCGCACCATCACGCTGTCGGGCGGCCGGCCCTTCCCAGGAGGGAGCCCTCTGCGCGGGCCTGAAAGGGCCACGGCAGGGAGGCAGGGGGAGAGGAGACCGTACTGTTTGCCTCCACATCCCACCAGCGTCACAGCCGCTGCCACACGGGCTCTTGGGTGTAGCCGTGTTCGGGGGACGATGCCCGTATCTGTGAGAACTGTGTTTTAAGCAGCTCAGGTGCCAGTTCAAGGCCCCACTTCAAGTGCGCTGCTGACCTGCAGGGTGGAGGGACTGGAGTTAGCAACTCAATAGGTACATTTGCCCTAATCTCCATGTAATAAATCCGAGCCTATGAAAAGATTAAATAAATCTTTCCTAATGCTTTTTGATTGGCTTAATCAATAATTAATCATCTTTAGATGAGGCTGTAACTCGTGGAGTAGATATAATTGGATTAGCTGGAAAGGGGCAGTTGGGAAGCTTTGAAGAGATTAAAATGGCTGTCAGTCTCGTAATTAAACTGCCACAAACAAAAGCAATGGTGTTTTTACAAAAGAAGGGGGGGAGGGAGAGAGAAGGAAAGAAAAGGGAGGGAGAAAGTTAGGGAAGGCCAACTGATTTCAAATGAATCAATAAGTACTTACTTATCACTAGAGATTGGGGAGGCAAAAATCAAATTTGACGTGTTTATTCCATTGAACAAAATCCACACATATCAAATCAGCCATTTAATTGTATGCCTGGCTCACTGAGACAGGTGAAATTTTGGTAGCTTCACCTTCACTAAGACAAAACGAATCCACAAAAGGAAAAAAAATTAATTATTAAAAACAGAAGAGACCTGCTCCTTGTCCTGAGCCCGTTTAGACCTTGACTTTTCATACTTTTAATTGGCTTAGGAGGCTCGGCCTGTGTGAATGAAGTCTTTTATCTCCCTCTTTTTCTTTCCATGCCTCTTTCATCTTTCCTGTTACAGACACACAGAGAGCTTGAGGAAAAATACTTTGGTTTTTAAAGACTTTTCTTTTTAAAAGGATGTGGAGTGGGGCGGGAGGGAGGGGTGTGTGTGTGATGCTGGTGAATACTTTTTTTTTTCTTTCTTTTATCTCTTTTTCCAGAGAGGAGTTGCTTAAACCAATGGGACTAAAACCTGATGGGACAATAACGCCTTTGGAGGAAGCACTCAACCAGTACTCAGTCATCGAAGAGACCAGCTCTGACACAGACTAAAAGCATCACCTGCTCAACTCTCAATATTGCTTTTATCAGCATCTTTTCTCTGTAGCTCCAGGGGAATCTTTTCTCTAAAACATTTATGCCCTTGCTTTGGCTAGAAACACATTAACTGGTTTACTCGTTGAGAATCCAGCATATTGAAGAGGTGACCTGTGTTTTTGCGATACTGAGGCATTCATGCAGAGCTGCAGTTGGATGGAGTCGCAGGGGCTGGCAGCAGCAGAATAATGCCATCGCATCGGGACGGAACTGAAGGACTTCATTCTTTACAGCAGCCCGGGCTGAATCTGGCAGATCCCGTTGCCAAGAATCTTCGCAGAAGATTGAGCTGCGTCCTTCCAGTCACTTGTGTGAGCTGCCCCTCCTGAATCTCTCCAGCAGGCGGAGGCACGTGAGAAGCAGAACGAGCTGCTAAATAAGGGCTGAGGCAAGTGACTTGTTAGATCAGGACCGACTCCGGGGAAGCCAAGCAGCTGCTCCATGAACCGAGCCCCACTCTTCGTTTCAGTTTTGTACAAGTAAATAGAAATGCGCATGCGCGCGCACACACAGCCCCAGACTTGCAAACCGATCACACTCTAAAAGTTTGTACGTCACTGATCTAGAACTTCAGAATACATTTCTCCCTGTAAAGAGTTCTAAATGATGGTTTAGTTCTGAGGCAGCTACAAATGCCTATTTATTCCCTCACGTACCTGAACACTAGGACCGTAGAACCGAACCCCCATCTGTATCGTTGCATGGGGGGCATGCATTCTGAGGTCTCACTCGGGATGTCAGGAGCACGTCCTCCAACCCAGCAGAGGGAATGGGGATCCCCGGGCACTGGGAGTGCTTCTGAGGCCTCTGCAGGGCTGGGATGGCCAGCAGCACCTTCTTGTACATACAGGTCATTCATACGTCACGTTTTGAATCGGGGACTGTGTGTGTGCTGGTGTGTGCGTTCTACCTTTCTACCATATGATCAGTTTAATGGTAACCTTATTTATTTAAAAGAGAAGAAACACAAATAGTTACTGTTAAACTGATTAAGGCTGTTTATTTTTACTTTTAAAATTGGTCATATGAAGAAGTAGAAAATCAGTGAGCCTAGTTAATCAGTGGCTAAAGTTGAAAAAGGGTTGGTTTCCTTTTATATATGTATGTATGTTTGTATACATACATATATACACATAGATAATGTGCTTAACCACTGCCTTTTAAAACTTTAAATTAAATAAAACATTGGGGTTGATTCAATTTAGCCATCTGTGTGTGTTTCTTTACAGATACATGGGGTAAACAACACTATTTCACAGTTCGTGCTTTTTTCAAGTGCTTTTACATCCGTTGTCTCACTTAACCATAGTAGCCTTTTTAAGGATAGGTACATGGAATGTGAGTGAAAAATGTCCTTTATCCAGAAGGCACTTCTCTGGCTAAACAACAAATCGGGAATTGTTTTTAAATGCCTTTGAGCTGCCAAAAGAAATGTCAAACATTTCTTGCAGTTTACCCACAGGAGAAAACCTCAAGCATTTCTTTTTGCCTCTTTACTAAAATTTGCATACATTTCGAACGTGTTTAGTTATCCGGCTTTCAAGGCCACAGGAAAATAGCACAGGAGGAGTGCTGGCGGGAAGGCAGGCGCCCTGGAAGCTGGACAGGAAGTGGCGAAGATGAGCGTGCTGCTCCCGGTGGCGCAAATCTGGGCAGCCTGTTTCCCCAGGGACGCTCTCGTTGACCTAGAAAGCGTCTGTGTAACAGTGTGGCCCAGGGCTAGTTCTCATAGTGATAACCGTGAGTTTCTTCAAAGGAAATAGATCCGGAACACTATGAGCAAAACCACGAGGAATACAATGCGTTTTAGGATTTTCATTCAAAGTAGTTGGGAATAGAAGTTGGTGGTTGACTAGTGTCTTAACAACAGTAAATAAAATGAAACTTGGCAGTTTATAGTTCTAGAGCAAGTGAAAAAAGCTTAGAAGAGAAGAATTTAAGTATTTTTATTACTTCATTCTACAAGTGCAGTTTTAAAGTATTTTTGTAATTTCCACAACCCAATAGCTTTGGCGTGAGCGTCGGCTCCCCGAATGAAGACGCGTTTAATGAAACAGCACGACTCAGCAGAGTCGGGGTTTGGACCGTCCTGTTTAAGTGGCTGTGCGCTTGTGCTTTCCGAGGGTTCTGCTTCATTTTCAGTTTCCCTGCACTGGGCACTAAGCTTTGATTTTGATGAAAGAGTTTGCAGGGGGAGAGGTTCTGGGTGACTTCACCCTGCACACGGAAAGAGAGCTGACAGCTGTTGCATGCCTGCTGCATGCTGGGTTGCCCGTGTATGCTATCTCGTGTGACCGCATCACATCTCAGAGATCATCTCCAGAAAGCGCGTCACCCAGCGCCACACGGCACGTCCGTCCAACTGCAGCCGGCCTGGCCCCTAACCGCTCTCCTTCCCCTTCACCACACTGCCCACCTGGGGTCCACCTTGCCTCCTTACGACTCTGGAGTGCCGGAAGAGTGGTAATTCTCAGGCCATTTAAAGCAATAACTATTTCAGCAGAACCAGATTAAAGAACTTTAAAAGCGGGAGGTGACCTGGTGTTGACGTGTGAGTGGGAACCTTGCTCAGCAGCGCATCACAAGCAAGGGCCTGGGGTCCTTTAGGTCAGAGGCCAGGGCTGCAGTGGGGATAACGAGAATGCACCGGCCAACTGCACTCTGCGGCCCGTGTCCCATCATCCTTCCTGACCTTTGAAACGGTATGGAGGAATGTGTCCCGAAATGGGGCACTTGAGCTGCTGCTTGGGAGTAACAATCAACAGACACCTGAGACCCTTTTACACGCCCAGTGGTCCTGGGAGGCGAGCAGGACAGACGTCATCCCTCCTTTACACCCAAGGACACGGGCTAAGGTACAAGCACCAAGTATCCCCTGGCTACCAGGCTGGTCGTGCCCCCTCCCAGTCCTGGGGGTCACCTGCGTTGACTTCTCTCCCCGCCCACCCCCTCGATTATAAAAGTAATATATGTTCATTGTGAAAAGTTTGGAAAGATGCAGAAAATAATTTTACAAAATAATTCACCCCGAACCCCACCACCCTGAGATAAATCACTGTTAATGTTTTAGTGTGTTTCTGTCCTGTGTTTTTTCTATGCATATAATTTATTTTACTACAAGATGGGAATCATGCTGTATTTACAGATTTGTATCCTGCTTTTCTTCTTTAATATATTGTGAGCATTTTCCCATGTCAATAAATATTCTTCAAAAATTAATGGCTATGTGATGTTCCATTATATGAATTGCGGTAAACACTGCTAATCACCCACCCACTGTTATTCTTCACTAACAGAAGATATGACTGCCCACCCCCTCCCCCCAAAGGAAGAAATGTTCCTGCTTTCTCTCTCCTGGGAGGCAGCATGCACCCTGTCGGTGCTGAAGGCCCGGCAGGAAGTAGGAACAGCACCAGGAGGAACAGGTTTGCCTTGCTATGTGACCTGAGTCTCGCAGAGGCCTCCACAGCACAGATCATACCAGATTAAGTGCCCAGGTGATTCTGTAGCTTTCATCAAGGAGAGGTACTTGAGAAAAGCAAGTGATCCAGGTGACTTCAAACAGTCAACATGTGCAAAAAAAAAAAAAAAAAAAAAAACAAGGTATCAATCGTGTTTACTGCTATTATTCTGGTTATCAGCAGTAATTTTCTTGGAGATACTCTTCGCTGTGACTTCAGAGGTGGAGGAGGGATGGGTCACTCTTCCAAGAAAAGGGCGACACCTGTCAGGACAGTTGGGTGTGTGGCAGGCACCACGTGGAGGACAAGAAATAAATGAGTGGTGTTCTAGGAACAAGTCTTGAGTGCGGGAGGGAGGGGTTTTAACATCTGCCACCATGAGAAGTTTCGAAGAAAGTGACAGGCTTCTAGAGAGGCCTTGGGAGGGTGTACCATATTTTGCCATGTACAATGCACACTTTTTGCCCAATTTTTTGAGGGAAAAATAAGGATGATTATTATACGTGGGTAGTACTAATTCCATATCTATGTGAATCTTTTTAATTCTTTTTAAAATTTCTTGTACCTTGTACCTGTTCTTGTGTAATTATTTGTTACATAAAATTTCTTGTACCTGTCCTGGCTGGGTGCGGTTCAATGGATTGAGTGCTGGCCTGTGAACCGAGGGGTCTCCAGTTCAATTCCTGGTCAGGGCACATGTCGGGGCTGCCAGCTGGGTCCGCAGTTGGGGGGTGCGTGAGAAGCAACCACACAGTGTTGTTTTTCTCCCTTTCTTTCACCTTCCTTTCCCCTCTCATTAAAAGTAAATAAAATCTTTTTTTAAGCGTCTTGTATCATATGTTAAAAAATAAATGCTAAAATTCCTTTATAACACAAAAACAAGTATCTAAATATAAATAATTGATTAAAAACTAAAACAAAAGATTTTTTTCCTGCAAGGTTAGTCCATTAAACATGGCAAAATATGGTACTATCCCAACCCCTGCACCAAGTCTTCAACAAGCATCAGAGCAGCCTGTCTAAAGGGGGAGGCAGTGATTAAGCCTCAGTGTCCAAAATTACTCATCGTATGGAGTGAATCAACTCTCCTGTGCATCTAGAATGGTGTCAGTTATGTGGCATCCCCAGGGGAGAGAAAAAAATAGTCACTCCGGCCATTTTCTGAGCTTTGTGGTTCAGAAGAACCCTGGTTGAGAAAGTCTGTCCTAAAGAGAAAAATGAAGCTCCTCTCCAAGGCTTCCAGAATCAGACTTGGGCTTCCTTCTCACCGCAGCACAGGCAAGATGCCGGGCCATAGGCTCCAGCTGGATCCAGGTCTCAGAGGCCTTCGCCGTTCCTGCGCGGAACCCAGCCATTGCAGCCGCGTGCACTGCCTGAGCAGTTCCAGTGCCGGCCACTGTGCTGAGCGCCTTACACGCACTTTCTAACTTCATCTTCATAACAGTCTTACTCTTATAATAACTCCCACTTTTCAGATGGGAAAACTAAAGCGTGAAGATGGTAGTACTACGTGTGAGACATGCAGCCAGTAGGCAGCAAACTTCGAACTGAAACCTGTTTTAAATTCTACACGATGTGTTGCTTTTGCCATCAGAGAAAACTGTGATAAAGCCTTTAATATACTTGGGGGAAAAAAACTTCGGGAGGGACTGACATGGGAAAAACAGCATTGGGACCGTAGTTGCAGCCCAGTGTCCCGCGCTCCCTTTGCACCTCCCTGCAGTGCCGAGAACCCCCTCCAGGAGCCCGCCTCCATGAGGCCCGTGCTCGCAGGCTCACCGGTCCACATGAACGTGTCCGGTAAACGGCTACTAGGCATCTACTGCACTCCAGGCTCTGCTCAAGATGCCCGGAGACACAAACATGACCAAAAGCTCCTGGGCCCGGAGTGTCCCCCGTGTGAGACGTCCACGACCAGAGCCTGTGACAAAGTGCCACGGATGCCCGGGGGACTTGGGGTCTGAACGACCCAGTTGCAGGAGTGACATGTGGGCGTGAGCTCCTGCGGGAGAGAAGACGGCTCTCGCCAGAAGAACTGGCTCAGGCCGAAGTTCAGGGGCAAGCGGTTCTTGGCGCTCACAGAGCACAGGCAGCTGAGTGTGACTGAAACAAGGGCATCCTGGGTCTCATGATGGGACGGACACCCAAGGGGCAGCGTGTGAGGCAGGGAAAGGACACGACCAGAAAGATCGCTCCGGCTGCAGTATGGAGAACGGACGGAGGAGGAAGGGGCAGAGCAGAGACCAGGTAGGAGGCTGCTGCATCAGCTCACGTGAGGGGTTGGCAGGGCCGGACTGGGGCAGTGGCAGGACGTACAGGAAAGGGATGGAGTCCAGGGACACTTAACCACGGAATAAACCCAGCTGGGTGTGGGAGAAAGGAGAGAAAGCTCATTGAAACTCAGATGTCAACGAATTCGAGGAAAAGATTCTCTGAACACCAGCTTCCCAACCTGTGAACTAAGCGTGGTTTCGGGAGCGGGAGGGTGGTGCTATGTGTTATTTCAAGGAACATGCAAATTTGTGTGGTCGCCAAACATTTACATGGCGAATAAACAATGTCTTGGACATCAACTACTATTTTACAAACACTGAATATATACACATGTCGATGCAATGAATAAACGTTCATTCATAAGTGTTACTCAATTCGGAGTACTCTTCTGCCTGTCTGTTTTGACTGTATTTTCTCAATCAAAATATACTAATGATAAACAGCTATCAGGTGGAAAGGAGATCCACGAAGCTCAAGCTTTAAAGAAACCTCTCATGATTGAAAAGACTTACAACTCGTGATGGGTAACGAGCATCAGGGACCCACGGTGAACCGGCACAGCACTGAGAATGCTGCGGGCGTTTTTGTACAGGGAGAGGATGAACCGCCAAGCTGTGGGAAGAACGGCGGTGCGGTGGGTCTGTTACAACCAAGCCCAGGTCTACGTATCACACAGGAGTACACACCGAGGGATTTATGAAGCCTTTCTTCACGATCAAGGATAATTTCCAAGCCTAAAATTTTGTCTTCAAAGTGTAAAAAAACAAAACAAAACAAAAAAACAAACAAAAAAAAAAAAAAACTAAGCAATTTTTCTTATTCTTACTTTTTTCTTCTGTAAGAATTTTAATTCCCTCCTCTTTACCCTCTACCTCAAGACAGAGGATAAGCTCACTGGGAACAAAGTCACGGACTCGGGAAAGAAAATACATGTTGATAGATTTAAAACACTACTATCTCATGTTAGCCAAAGCAAACACTCTTGAAAGTAAAAATGTTACTATGGCTTAATATCTGTGATTTCTATGTGGTTCAAAAAAAGTTACCATCATAGTATTAAATGAATCAATTTTTATACCAGAAGTACATTAAGCAATGGAAATTAATGAAATAAATTTCATACTAAAAATGTATGTAGACCATACAAGGTCACACCAACAGTTCAACAGTGAAAATGAAAAGTGAGAAAGAGAAAAGAGGTGGAGACTCTATGAGCCAGAAAGAACATTTTCGAGCATGTGTATGCAAGAAGAAATTAAAAGTAATTTTAATTGGAAACACTTCTGGTTAAACAGAGAAGTTCCAACACCTGCATTTACCTCGCGCCCCCTGAATGCCCAGTAAGTTGGCAGTAAGTGGGTGTCTTCGGTGAGGCTCAGGCCCAGCAGGAAAACGAGAATGAGAAAGGAAATGACAGCAGGAAAGAACCATCAACAGAATTTTGGAAACTCGAAATTAGATGAGCAGGGGATAATTGACATAGACAGAAGACACCCGATACTGAAAAAGTAAAGCCTACAAAAGCAGGCAGTTCTCTGCGACCAGCTGGGTGCCCTGCAATTCAACTCAATTTTCACACCCGGAGATGGCATCGGAGCCCGCAGGTTAGGGGCTCAGTCCCAGGAGACTGCCCCCAACCCTCCATCTCTGGTGCCAATCCCAAGCCCTGGTTGTCATCTGTGCTATTGGCCAGCCAGCGGTAGATAGGAGGAGCCAACGACCCCCTCTCCTCCGGTTCAACTAATTTCCTAGAGCAGCTCACAGAACTGAGAAAAGCATTTTACTTACGAGATCACGCATTTGTTGTAAAAGGACACAACTCGGGACAGCCAGATGGAAGAGATGCACCAGGCAAGGCATGGGGAAGGGCCTGGAGCCCCTGCACCCTCTCCAGGACCCCACTCCCGCAGCACCACCTCCCCTGGCCCCCACCCCACGCCGTTCACCAACCCAGAGCTCTCTGAACCCTCACCCTTCTGGGGTTTTTAGAGACTTTAATAGCACAGGCTCAATTGATTAAGTCACTGACCATTGGCGATTGACTCAACCTGACCCTCCACCCCAGAGGTCAAGGCGTGGGACTGAAGGTTCCAACCCTATAATCACCTGGTTGGTTCTTCGGGCAACCAGTCACCACCCAAAATTCACCTCAATAATGTATCAAGTACACCTTATCACTTTCATCAGGAAATGCCAAGGGTTTTAGGAGCTCTGTGCAAGACACGGGACAAAGACCAAATATATATATTTATTATAAATAGCAATATCACAGCTTGCTATCATCATCATCGTCATCAAGCAAAGCGGTAACAGTGGGAAGTGAACCGTGAGACCCATGTGAAGGTAAATCTCAGGACCGAGTTACAAGTACTTCAGCAGTAACCTTCTCCTCCTGGAAAATCGTCCTGTGTGTTTTATTGACGAAGTCTGCCCTCCCTTCTCATTACTTCTCTATCTCAGTAGCCTCTCTCGCTGTACACCGTTGCTTTCTCCAAGGCAAAACACAGGACAGGAAAGAAGATAGATGTAAATACTAGACAATGTCTCACTTAACATGTCAAACGGTAAGGATTCAGTTACTCCTTTTAACCGGTGAGAAAATTGTGACTCAGAACGATAAAGTCACTTGTCCAAAGTCGCAAAGCTAGAACTGGCAGACCAGGAATTTCACGCCTGTCTGTATGACCCAAAATTATGTTTTACGAACCCATGCTGTCTAATGAGTTCATTTGCAGCTGATTCTTAAAAGACCTGTGCTAAACCCTGGCTTCCTCCCCCGTCTCTGGCAAGCAGGCAAGAAGGAAGGGAGGGCAAGAAATCCATCATTAACCAGCTTCCATTCCTCACCTCGAAGTTCTCGGGAATAATAAGAATAATTAAACGTAATAAGTATTTACTCGGTGACACTCAGGACTTTACGTGATTAGTCTCACTGCAGTCCTCACGACAACTGTAAGGTATCACCAGCTGTCATTCCTCCTCAGGGACAGATGGGAATGGAGGCCCAGGGGTCACTTGGCCAGCAGTTGAGCTGGTCTCAAACACAGTCAGGCAAACCCTAATCCCTCCCCCATCAGAGGGAGAGTCCCTGGGCTCAGCAGCCAGGCCCCACCTGCCTCTGCGTATTTGCATCTCACCTCTGGAGCCTTTCTGAGCCTCCCTTGCCTTCATTTCATCTTCAGCTGGAAACGACGACTACCATGAGTCCGAATATCGTGGCAAACGCCAGCCACCCATGTAGCCCGGGTATCCCACCCCGGGCTCCACTTCCTGACTCAGGATCGCTCCCACGGAGCCTTTTCCCCAGCACCCAGTGGCCGTTGGTCTGCAGCTCCCGGCAGCTGCAGTGGTGGGGGTGTTCCCAGGCTCCCTCACCCTCAGAGCACAGGTGGGGGGGCCCCTGGCTCCCAGAGCTGTGCTAACAGACAGACCTAGTACACGGCAAAGCCAGGACCCTCCAGCTCAGTCCTCACCTGCTCCCTCCCCAGAGGCACAACCAGCCTGGTCACAAGAGGAGGTGGGCAGGAAGGGGACACCACATCTTCGGGTCACCCTGCCTCAATGGGTGTGTTTCATTCTCTGCTCTCTCCTCACCCCCTAACAATCATTGCATCAATATCGTGCCTTAAGATTTCTGAGGGGCACCACTCTCGGGAGGGAGGGAGCCCTCTCTGCTGGCCTAGCCCCCCCACACTCACCCCTCCTGCCCTCTGCACTCTCCCCTGCATCTGTCAGGCCCCGGCATGGAGCCTGCAGGTGGCCCTCACCACCTCTGACAAACACAGGAGAGATTCCTCTCCACCACGGTTGAGAAGACCTCCCCATCCTGAAAGAGCAGGCCACAGGCCTCCTAGTCTCAGTGCTTCTGAAACAGAAGCAAAAGGAAAAAGACCCTACTGCGGGGCAGGCCGCCATGCCTGGCGCGGCCCGGCCAGCTGGTTCTACATGCTCTTCACAGCGAGGAGAGGAGGGAGCTGCCCCTGGAGAGGCTGGGTTGGTGCGAGAAGCCCCTCCCTTTTTCCTTGGTGTCAATTAGCATAATTTAAAAGGCAAAGGGGGGAAAAAAAACGGGCTGTCCGTGCGACAGCTTTCACGCTTTGAACTTTTCCGTCCTTTGGGGCTGGCGATGGCCAAGTGACCCACATTTAAAAAGCATTTACAATAAAATGATGCACTTTCTTTTGTGCCATCGGCTTCCCCGATGAAAAGCAAAAATGTTTTAAAATTGTCGCTTTTTGTCCGCGGTAATGACTGTGCTATATTTCAGCTCATCCCCCTTGTGGGCATAGAAAGGCAAGAGCAATAAAGGGCACAGCTGTGGACACTTTAGGGCCTGCTTGGGGGGTGGCGGGGAGGCCGGTGGAGGCAAGGAACAGATTGACTGCCTGTCAACAAATGCAGCTGGGAAAAGAGAAAGCTCTTAAAGACCTCCGCAACTTAAA
Source organism: Glossophaga mutica (assembly GCA_039655065.1). NCBI lineage: Eukaryota > Metazoa > Chordata > Mammalia > Chiroptera > Phyllostomidae > Glossophaga > Glossophaga mutica. The sequence goes on along the minus strand of CM077304.1, from coordinate 12,020,325 downwards.
GTCCAAGATAAATGATGTTCCTGTTTGGAAAGGAGAAAAAAATGGAGGTGGAATTCAATAAGGGCTGACTGAAAAATGGAGGTGGAATTCAATAAGGGCCGAGGGTTCCAAAGGCCTTTCTCTGCAGCTAGGCAGCTCCCGAGAGAAATGAGCAAAAGTGGCCCTGGGGGGGTGGGGAGCCGGGTGAGCAGCCCGGAGACGCAACAAAGCCACAGCCTGGCAAAGCTGGGCTCCGGGGAGCCCCGCCAGGTAGGGGGTGGGGGCGGGCTGGTGGAGAGGCGGGGCCGGGAAACTGGCACACGTCTACCTCCGGGCCACTTGGGCCTTGCGTTTGGGGAAAAGGCAGAAAAGCAGGAGGTGACCCGTCCGTCCGGGGTGAGGCTGGGTCAGGTGATGACAGAAAACGCTGCCGTGGGGTCCCGGAGACCAGACGGACTGCCCAGCTTCGCAGGAGCTCCGTGCGGCCCTTGATGGCTCATGAAACACCCTGGGAGGCAGGCGGGAGCCCCGGCCCCCACTATACCGAGACAAACCCTAAGGTTCAAGGAGGCAAGTGAAGAGGCAGCCGCCCCGCCCCCCGGAGCGTCTGTCTCCTCCTTACACATCCCACTGCCTCCGAGGCTGGTCACCTAGGGGAATGGACAAACGCGGCTGCGCAGGAGACGCATGGGAGAAGCCTCCAGAAAGGAGTAGCTGAGTGTTCTGGCACCAGAACTCCCCTCACATGGTGGTGGGGTTAAACCAACTTGAAAGCAAGTTGAGTCCATGAGTTTGCAAGGACCAGAAACCCCCGCTCAGTCTGGCTGCACGAGAAGGAAACGTGTTGCTTCCTCATAAAAACCAGACGTCCCAGGTGGCGACTCAGCAGCTCTGGGATGATTAAGGAGACTCCCCTGTCATCTTATTCCACTTACACGAAGTGCAAACCAGGCAGCCAACCTGCACAGACGGAAGAAAGGGTAGAATTGACCCTCGGCAGATTCGTGCCTGGAAGGGAGCGTGTCTTGAGGGGCACCCGCATTTATGAGACATGCACTTCCCTGTATGTAGATTCTATCTCCGGGTTTTAAAAACACAGACTCTGGCCCTGACTGGTGTGGCTCAGGAGGTTGGAGCTTTGTCCCATAACCATAAAGGTTGCAGGTTCGATTCCCGGTTGGGACACAGACCTAGGTCGAGGGTTCGATCCCAGGTCTGGGCGCATATGGGAGGCAACCAATTGATGCTTCTCTCTTGCATCGATGTTTGTCCCTCCCCCTTCCCCTCTCTAAAAAAGCAATGGAAAAATGCCCTCAGGTGAGAATTAAAAAAAAAATACAGTCTCTGGAGTCATACGAGCTTGGATGTGACTCCTTGATGTAACAGTGACTTGCAGTGTGACTTTGGGCAAGGGATTTGAACCTCATTTTTTTCACCTATTATATGGAGATGATAATACATGTGCAATAGAGTGGGCATCAAATGAAAGAGTGCATCGATGTGATTAGTTCCATACTAGGCACATAGTAAGTGATCAATAAATAGTAGCTGTTGTTGTTATTAAGAGTATTATTAACAACAATGATAATGCCTTCTCAGGCATTGAAGGTATTGATTGGGTCGGAGGGGCCTCAGGGGCAAAGGTAGCCATCTCAGGGGCCTTGGCGACTGACTGAGGTTTCCTCGCAATGAGCTGGAATAGGCCGGGAGGAAAACAGCGGGCTCCACGGCGTCGCCCAGACCAGCGCTTCTCAGGCTTCGCTGGACGTCCTGGGCACCCAGCTAACAGGCAGGTTCTGACTCACGGGGGCTGGCTGGGCGAGAGTCTGCATTTTCAGCAAAGGCCGCAGTGAAGCCAGTGATGCGGGTCTGCCGCCCACCCGAGTAGCAAGTTCTCTCCGTCCCAGCGAACGCGTGAGTCAGAAGGAATCGGAGAGAAGTCTGGGGGGAGAGGGGTCGTTCCTCACACGCGGTGGGGACAGACCTGGCGTGTAATGTGGTACAGCTGCTAAAATAAATCCTGTCTCCCATAAGGCGCACCACGGTGGTGCGGCTCCCGGGGGCAACCCTACCGCCCTGCCCGCCCTGCGGAACGATTCTTTTTTTCAATCGAAAAGGTGAGGCTGGCAAACTGTGTAAGAAAAAAAAAAAAGAAGATGAAGAAACGCAATTGGAAACTTCAGGAAGTAACAAGTTATGCACCAAAAAAGTCATAAGGCAAATATTTGACTGCGGTGAAGCATAGTTATTGATTTAAAAAAATTTAGAATCAATGAATCGACAAAATCTGAAGGCTTAAGTATCATTACTGAACAGAATTTAAATGTATCAATCTCAACGACGCAAAAATAAAACTTTGAAAAGAGGAAGTGGGAAGAGAAGAACTGAAGGGAAGGCTCAATTTAGGAAATGATGAGTCACAATATTGCTAAAACTCTATTACAGCTTACAGAGGTTACTAGAAAGAGTACAGACGGCTGCCTCGTTCCCGATTCTCTCCTGTGTGCGGCACAAAGTTTTCAACAAATACTGGTTCAGTGAGAGGAGATCAGAGAATGCTGAAGCCTAAAGCCACCTTCAAGCCCAGGCGGTCCACTCCCTCACTTACGGATGACGGAACCGAGGTCCAGAGAGGGGTGGGAGCTCACCCAAAGTCACCCCGCTATTTTGTGGCCAAGCCAGGGCTTAAATTTAGATTCTCTAGCTCTCAAGTCCTATCCTTCCCCCCACCCCTCTGTCCTCTCAATGAGAGCTCCTCAAATCTACTCATGGGTGGAGGAGTCACACTGAGGTTTGGCGGAAGGCCCTTCCAGCCTCAAGAGAGCGCCCGAGTGCTCGCACGGGGTGTAGTATCCTGGCACTCTTGGCCCAAGGCTTACTTTCTTCAAGAACACTAAGGACCCAAAAGACCCCTTCCAATCGTGAGATGTTTGAAAGTCTAAGACATCTCTCGCTGACTCCCAGGCTGCGCCATCTCTGCGCTTTTTCAGCACTTTGTTCCAGCTTTGCACTTTGATTTCGGTCTGTGGACCAGTGGTCTGCGGACATTCCTAACTGCCCATGTCATCAGTAACAACTTGGGCTGCACATACCTAATTTTTCGTGTATGTATCGATTTCTACACATAGACCACAGTACGAATGGTCAGTCTAAACCTGCGCTGCCATCCAGTGTAGTGGTCACTAGCCACATGCAGCTATTTATCTTTAATTTAAATTTTAAAAAATTCAGTCCCTCCACTGTACTGGCTACATTTCAAGTGCTGATATAAAACATGTCCCTCATCACAAAGGATCTACTGGACAGTACTGTTCAGCAGTGTTGTGAACATTTTACCAAAATAGAAATGGGCGGGTAAGATAAAAATGAAAATAGAAATTCCAGTACTTTCTTCCCATACCTCCTGAAGATAACTTAGCACATACCTGGAAGGCACGCAAGTTGCCCCCTTCTTTAGAGAACACTGCTCTAGATCAGATGCTTGTGGCGAATTAGAAAACAACACAAAGCCCTGGCTAGTGTAGCTCAGTGGACTGAGCGCAGGCTGAAAACCAAAGGGTCGCCGGTTCAATTCCTGGTCAGGGCACATGCCTGGGTGGTGGGCCAGGTCCCCATTGGGGGCCACCTGAGAGGCAACCACATGTGGATGTTTCTCTCCCTCTCCTTCTCCCTCCCTTCCCCTCTCTCTAAATAAATAAATTAAATCCTTTTTTTAATTAAAACCAAACCAAACCAAAAACCCTTCCTTCTTAACAAGTACACCTAAAGTTATGCAGATCCAAGTAAGTGTTGTTCCAGACCTGGCATTTCTCCACGCGAGTCCTCACCCCTGCACCCGGAATCTAGCCACACTCACCGAATCGCCTTTCCCTCTCGCTCCCTAATACCTGCCCCAGCTACTCCAGACTGATGTCTCCCCACTTCTCCACTTGGTGAACTCAGCTTTCAAAATCCACTTCAAAGTCACCTCCTCTGTGAGGCTTTCCAATAGGTCCTAGGGAAAAAATAGTGATTTTTCTCCTTCCTTTGTGCTTATTTATTTATTCACTCAACACTTCCGTACGTTGCTACACTGGGCCAGCATCCGAAGACGAAGGAATGAACACACGTGAGGGAGTTAGAGCAGCGCCGAGCACACTGGAGGCCCGGAGCCCGTTAGCTGCGCTTATCATGATGCAGATGGTGAAGATGCTGCTGGCGGTTAGAGAGATGACTGAAACATAATCCATGATTCCGGAAACCTGGAGCTGCCGAAAAAGGCCCATGAGAAACTACAAGACAGTGCGACGTGGACTTGGTAACGAAGCGAAGCTCGGGGCCCTGCAGGGTCGCTTAGCCAGTATTTTAATCCAGTTTAGGTTCTGGACGAGGTCAGACAGGTTCCTCCAAGGAGGGTGTCTTAGTCCGTTCAGGCTGCTATAACAAAGTACCACAGACTGCGTGGCTTCTAAACAACAGAGACTGATTCTCACAGCTCTGGAGGCTGGGCATCCCGGATCAGGGTGCCCCCCTGGGTGGACGAGGACCCTGGTGGCACCCTGGCACCGGGGAAGCGGGCAGGGAGCTCTCTCTGGCCTCTTTCATAAAGGTGCTAATCCCTTTCCTGAGGGCGCCTCCCTTATGACCGAATCACCTCCCCAGTGCCCTCCTCAGACTGCGATCACGTTAGGCATCAGGATTTCAACCTATGAACACGGTGGGGTGGCGGGGAGCAAGCAGACCCACCCCGCAGCGGGGACACGGGGTGCTGCTGGGTAAACAGACACAAACCCGCATTCCGAGAGGCTGCCAAGGCTCCCGCCTTCCTGCACCACCCTGTGGAAGTCCCTGAGAGGGAGTTCACAGTCTCCTTTCTGACCCAAGAGTTCACGACCCGGCCTGACCACCCATCTTGCTCAGGACATCCAGCGCCAGGACTGAGGTCTGTATCTGACTAGGCCGCTTCCGGAGGGATGTCCGCCCAGGAGGCTCCCAGAGTCCCCTGTATTTTCCTTTCACAGCACTTCTCACAACTTGTAATTACATGATTATATATTTGCGAGTGTGTGTTTACTGTCTGTCGCTCCCAGCTGGGCCGCCGGCCCATTGTTCATTCACCACTGACTTCTCAGGGCCCGAGCGCAGGGAGGGCTCGCGGAGGTTTGGCTGGACAGCTGCCTGGGGCAGACCGGCCCCGGGTCCAGGCCCCGCCCCCTCCTCGCCAGGCCCCGCCCCTCCCCAGCTTTCCTGGGGTGACTAGTGTGGGCGCCGGCAGCCAGCACACGCAGCGACGCCGGGCCAGCTGGGCAGTCAGGTGTCCCCGGGTGGAATCGCCCAAGGTCCCCGCCCGGGGCTGGGAGCGCGTGGTCTGGGAAGAGCACCAGGCCCGCCTGGAATCTGTCACCCCGCAGAACCTCTGGGCCCCGGCGGCTGTCCCGGGTTCGACCCCTGCAGGGCGCAGAGAGTCACCCAATCCTGGCCAATGAAAGGCGATAGCCAGTCACCCAAGGGCCCGTCAGCCAGCAGGTGCAGGACAGCCACCTGCCAGTTGACCGCCCTCGGGAGTGGCCGGTGGAGGGAGGGAAGGACGCACGACGGAGTCCCCAGACTCCCTGAACTGCGCGGGTCTCTGCGGTCCGGAGGTCCCCGGGGCTGGCGGGCCGGCCCCTGAGCAGCGAGCGTCTGGACTCTTCCCTCAGCGTCCCTCCCACCCTCGGCCAGAGGCGGACGCTGTTGGGGTGCCCGGCCCGCCTCGCGGCACGCGGTCGGCAAGCAGAGGCTGCTCAGCCGCACCCGTGCCCTGCAGCCCTGTCCCCTGCAGCCCTGTCCCCAGCCCGAGGCGCCACACACCGGGCTGAGGTGGGGACCAGGAACCGGAGCGAGGACCGCGCGGCTCCGGAGTGCACGGGCGGTCACGCAGCCCTGCGCTCCCCAGACCCTGGTTCGAGGCCTGGCGTGCGGCCATCTGCCCGTTCCTTTGTGGAAGCCAGCCTGGTGGCTTCCAGTCGTGGTTCTCAGCCTGTTCTGGGCCGCAGATGGCTCTAGGAGCCCAGACAGGACATCGGAACCACCCCCAGAAAAGGGCACACAATCTGACAAACAGCGTCCGGGCCTGGGCGGACTCCGGAGGTGGACCCCTGGACTCGGGGTGAGAGCCCCAAACCTAGAGGCAGAGGAGATTTAGGTAAAGAAGGCTGGACAGACGGTCCCAAGACCATGGCTGAGGGCCAACACCATGTAAGGACCAGGGGGACCAGATTCCAGTTCTAGTCCTGGTAATAGGTGTGGGAGAATGCACGCGTGGGGGTGGAGGGGGGAAGAACACACCTGCAGGGAGTCGTGAAGTGCAGAGGTTCGGCTTAATGAGTCGTCATCACCCAGGGCCTGGCTGTGAAACCGGGTCACAAGAGAACGGAACTGCTGAGAGCCCTCCCTGATGCTTCTTTCCTGTTGAAAACCGCCTCCTTTCCCAGCCACCCACGGACAATCACTGTCTTCTACCATACTCACTTCCAGCTTCTTGTAATCTTACCATTGTACCATGCACGCCTAGACACAGTGATTTCCTCTTGCTTATTTTTGAGCTTTGTATACGTGGAAGCCTACAGCAGGAATTCTCCGGGGCCTGGCTTCCTTCCTTTAACGCTGTGAGATTTTGCCTTTTTGTCTCCCTGTGATGTGTTTGTTCACCTCCATACCGCGACTACCACGATTTATTTATTCCTTCCACAGCTGACAGACATTCGGGTTGCTTCCAGGTTGGGGCTCTTACCAATAATATTCCTACGAGCAATCTTGTGCCTGTGTCCCGATGGTTTGGGGCTCGCCTCTGTGGACTGTACACCCACGAGTGGAAATGCTGACCCACGGGGTATGGACATTTCCAACGGAGCAGCTAATGGCAAGTGGTTTCCCAAAGAGCATGCACGCACCTACAGCGGCGTGTGCAAGGCCTTGTTCCCTCTCTCTCGCTCATCTGTTTTCCAGAGGCTTCCAGTTTGGGTCACTGAGGTCCGTGGACCCCACCTCAGGTGAAGCACAAAGCAGAGTCCTTGGTGGCCAAACCCATGCGCTCCTGGCGGCTCCTGCAGTGCCCAGAGGGCCGCGAGCTCTGCCACGGAGCTTCCTGCCCAGCAGCAGGCCCTTCCGAGGACTGAGAGTGCGAGGGAGCTGCCCGGAGAGGCCAGGCCGACCCACTCGTGGAGGGAGCAAGGGCAAGGGGAGGCAGATCGGTAGACTCAGGGAACCCGACCAGCCTCTGGTCCTTTCCGAGCATCTCCTACCCTTGGCGGCCATGAGATGTCCCCATATCCATCCCAAGCACTGACCTTTTTTCTTTTTCTTTTTTTCTTTTATCCTCGCCCGAGGATATGTTTATTGATTTTTGAGAAAGAGGAAGGGAGGGAGAGGGAAGGGGAGAGAAACATCAGTGCGGGAGAGAAACATGGATCGGTTGCTCTTTGCACTTGCCCCGACTGGGAACTGAACCCACAACCCAGGCATGTGCCCTGACTGGGAATCCAACCCTCGATTACGGGCGATGCTCTAACCAGCTGAGCCACGCTGGCCAGGGCCACTGTCCCTTTTTGATTAAGCAGAGAGATTAGGTTTTTGTTTCTGGTGGTCACATGACCACTGATCAAGATGGGGAAAAAAATCCATCCAGTTCTCTTCTCTCTCTCACTTTTCTAAACCCTTCCTGGAAGCCTGGACAATATTTATAAAGTCTCGGACACCAAAAATGTCTCCATATCTGGTCACATGGAGGAGCACAAACAAGTCCTTCCACCCTCGTCTTCCTTTTTAGTAACAAGCTCTGCCCTGCACCATCACGCTGCGTCCCAGCTGCTTCCCCCGTTTACGGGAAGCCTCTCTGGGAGAAGCTCCGGTTTTGGTGTTCGAGCACCGTGTGAACCAGATCCCTACAGACGACAAAAGAGTTCGACAAACAGCTTCACTTTCCCAAATGTTGGCATTGCCTCAGCTCTAAAATGGGAATAATAGCGTCTCTTTCTGGAATAGTTTGTTAGGGCTGCTGTAGCAAATACTGCAGACTGGGTGGGTTAAACCAGAGATTTGTTTTTCTCACCGTATGGAGGCTAGATCAAGGGGTCAGTAGAGTTGGTTCCTTCTGAGACCTCTCTCCTTGGCTTGTAGATGGCCGTCTGCTCCTTGTCTGTCCCCACAGGGTTGTCCCTCTGTGTTGTCTGTGCCCTGATCTCATCTTCCTGCAAGGACCCCGGTCGTATTGTGATTTATCTCTTCTCGAAAGGCCCTCTCTCCAAGTACAGCCGTATCCTCAGGTATTGGGTTAGGACTCGAATGTAAAAGTTTTGGGGGAAGCAATTCGGCTCCTAACACCATCGCAGGTTGTTTTTTAAGAATCTCAGAAAAATAAACCAGCCCAGAGGAAGTATAAATAAGGGATGAAGGTCTCAAGGCTGAGCCCAGCCCAGTCCACTCACCCTGGGAGCCCAGCACCCACCTGGTGGAGCAGCTCAAACTGGAGGTGTTGTGGAGAGGGTCAAGGTCTTGGGCAGAACAGTACTGCATCAGAGTGCCTGCAAGGGTGCCCTGCTTGTCCAAGCTCCAGCCGGAAGCAGCCCCTTCTCGGAGCCCGGCCCCTGGGCTTTGTCCTGAATGCCGTGGGGAAGTTCTCCGAGGACCACTTCCCAGCACAGGGATGAGTGACTGCCTCCACGGCTCAGGAAAGTACTTCTGTCTGACCGAACGACTTTCAGGTACTTCAGACATTTCCTATGGCCTGGCACTATAGCCGAAATTCTTCGGAAATTGATGGGTCATTCAAACGAGAAAACTGAGTAAAGGAGAAAACTTTTAAATAGTAATGACCTGGTTCTTTTGGTGAAATGCTTTACGATAACAATCTCATCATCAAATCTATGAAAAATACATCTCTTGCATAGGTGAATTGGTTCTTTCTATACCTGGAACATCATGTATACTTTATTTATTGGATGTTCACACTTTAGGGGGGAAAACATTTATATTTTTAAAAAGTAAATGTTGGTGATTTGTTGTTCCATCGATTTTTATACTATAACAGAACTTGTTTTCTCATGAACTTACAATTTCTAAATGAAGACAAGCAAGTACAAAATTGGGGGGAACAGGCTTTACTAATTAAATAATGTCTTTGTTTTTCTAAATGAGAAAATTGTTTTATTTTTAACACAAACATACGAGCCATTTCTTAGCAAAGGTGTTTGGAAAGATTGATGCTGTGTGGTGTATTACTCTGCCCTGTCTGGTATGTGAAGAAGATTTGATCTTTACCTTCTTAAATTCCTCTAGTTTAAGGTTGTAGCTGTACTTTTATTTTTTTTTTAATATTTTTAAAGATTTTTATTTATTTATCTTTAGAGGGGAAGGGTAGGAGAGAGGGAGAGAAATATCACTGTATGGTTGCCTCTTGTGTGTCCCATGCTGGGAACTGGCCTGCAACCCAGGCATGTGCCCTGACTGGGAATCGAACCGCGATTCTCTGGTTCACAGGCCCGCGCTCAATCCACTGAGCTACACCAGCCAGGGCAAGAGGGTTTTTTGTTTTGTTTTGTTTTGTTTTTTTTTGTTTTTGTTTTTGTTTTTTTTAAGATTTTATTTATTTATCTTCAGAGGGGAAGGGAAGGAGAGAGGGAGAGAAACATCAATGTGCGGTTGCCTCTTGTATGTCCCCTGCCGGGAACTGGCCTGGCAACCCAGGCATGTGCCCTGATTGGGAATCGAACCGCGATCCTTCGGTTCGCAGGCCCGCGCTCAATCCACTGAGCTACACCAGCCAGGGCGTGTAGCTGTACTTTTAAAAAAAATACCACATTATTTGAAACTTTTAAACAATGTTTAAAATGTGACCTATAAAACAATGCAAATGATTAAAACCAAAATGTGACAATATTACAACCTAAAAGAATTCTTTCTGTCATACATGTTTTACTTTGATGACATGCCTTTGATTTGATTTGGAACACTTTTTAAAGAATACTTTGTTAGTAATAATCTTTGAGGAGCTTGCAAATAAAATTTCCGCTTCATTCATCAGAAAGAGTGGTACATATTATTGTGCTTTAATTGGAACCTCAGCTTTTCAAGGACAAGCGTTATCTCTGTATTCCCACCTGTTGTTTGCGTAAAACTTGGGATCATCCAGGACATTCATCTCCAGAACTGAGACCTCGTGTCTCAGAGTCTTGTGTGGAATCTGTGCTTCTTGCACTTGAGGCCTGGGCTCCGGCAGAGGGTAGAAGGTAGCAAAGGCACCTCCCTGGTCCTTAATAGATCTTCATCCCTTCCAGGCTTGAGAATCCTGCTCCCTGGGGACAACTTCTCAGGGCAGGTAGCATTGTCCCTGCTGCCCACAGAGCCGCAATTCTGGTCCCATGCTCAGCCCTGCCAAGCTCCCGGAGAGCTCTGGATGCCACCCGAGTGGTCCTCAGCCTCCAGTGCCAGCCGTGTGAAAAAGGGCCCCTTTCCATCTGATACAAAGCGCCAGCCAGTCTCATTCACGGCGCCCAGAACGTGCTAGGCTCCGGGTGCAGGGCTGGAATGTGGCACTTGAACACACACAGCCTTTCCTGCCTCCCCACCGCCCGGCTTTCACAGGCAGCGATGTCAAGAGATGTTGTTCTGGGGAGCAGCCCCAGAAAAGCCCTGTTCTCCACACTCCTCCTCACCTGCCAAGAAGCCCCAGGCTGCCCTATGCAGGCCTCCGCTTGCGCCCCAGCCTTGGCCCCAGCACACGCAGGGGCGGGGCTGACTTCTGGGGCAGTTGGGGCGGGGGCTGTTGGCGGGTGAGTGGCTGGCCGCCAGCGTCTGTGAGATCTGCACTGGGGGTTCCTGAGGGGACCGCAGGCTGTGCCTACCATAGAGGGACACGTGGAGTGTTGGTGCCAGGTGGGGACAGGAGACAGTGTCCCCAAGGCCCTGGTTGGTGAGCAGGTCTGACAAAGTCCTGCTTTTACGTCCTCGGCTGTGGTCTCTTTTCCAAAATAGAATTTCCATGGAATGTATGAATCCTAGGAACAGGACTGCTAGGTCATTGTATAGCTCAGATACTTAATTTGCCCAGGTAGCCCAGATTTGTGTTTTTTCTGTTTTCAGAACGGCTGCACCTGTCTGCCCTCACACCGGCTGTACATGACGGCTCCGCCGTCCCACTGTCTCTGCCAGCCCTCGACATTGTTCAGCTTTCCAATTTTTGCCGGATCACAGGTAGAAAAGTTACATCTCAGTGTTGCTCTGCTTTGCAAACCTTAAACATCACCGTCTCAGTCTGTTCAGGACGCTCTGACAGATCACCACCGACCGGGTGGCTTAGAAGCAGCAGGAGTTTCCCACAGTTCCGGAGGCTGGAAATCCGAGATCAGGGTGCCAGCGCCGGGGGCGGGTTCCAGCGAGCGTCCTCCTCTGGGCTGCAGATGGCTGTTTTCTCCTCGTGTCCTTGCATGATGGGGACAGCGGGAGAGCTCCCTTGTACCAGTGCACTCAGCCCATTCAACAGGGCTCCACCCTCATCGCCTAATCGCCTCCCAACCGCCTCACCTCCTAATATCCCACCGGGGGTTAGGATTTTAACATACGCATTTCGAGGGACACATTCAGTTCATAGCAACTGCTAGTGATCTTGAGCAGCTCGTCATGGGTCAGTTAGCTTCCACCCGCTCCCGACACTCTCACTGGCCGGTGAGCTGGCCCACCTTTCTCTAGCGCTCTCTGCAAGGACTCAGTCCGACCTCTGGACTCACTGTGATACTGGGTGGGGCGGAGACCCGTGACAACACGGCACTGGCCATGCCTGCTTATTCTCATCTCTTGAGGACTCCACCTCCTACCGCCTACCTCCTTGGGCCCTGGACCCCTGCTGTCTGGCTGCACTGGCCACAAGCATCCGAAGCCCTCCCCATCTCAGGGACTGCGGCTCCCGCTGTTCCCTCTGCCTGGACCACTGATGCGCTCAAGGCTTGTTCCCTCCTTCCTTTGAGTTTCTGTTCCGATGTCATTTCCTCGGTGATCTCTTCTCTTTTCCTTGTATCTAAAGTAGCTCTTTGACTGAATTCTCCCCTTAAATTTTCTATTAACCGCCCGCCCCGCAACCTGGCATTCCCATTGCCTGTTCTAGGTATTCGCTGGTCTGTTATTTAGTGTCTATTTCTCAGGTGCCATGATAGTAAGTACTGTGTCCTTGCACCTGGTACCTGGAAGGGTGCCTGGCGCATAGTAGGCAGTAATCACTTGTTGAATAAATCATTATCAGTTCTTCCTACACAGATGTATTGTCGCGACACTTGATTGCAAGCATTTGGACACTCATCTGCTTTCTCAGGGTGGTTTTTATTTTTGTTTTCTTTAGAGAGAGGAGAAGGGAGGGAGGCAGAGAGGGAGCGAAACATGGATGTGAGAGAGAAATATCGATCAGTTGCCGCTCGTACGTACTCCCACCAGGGACCAAACTCGTAGCCCAGCCATGCGCCCTGACTGGGAATTGAACCCGTAACCTTTTGCTTTGTGGGATGATGCCCAACCAACTGAGCCACAGCAGACAGGGCTCTCAGCATAGTTTTTAGATCACTGATGGGTAAATGTGGGGAGAAGCATTACAAAAATGACAAAACCCACAAACAGGTGAGTAAACCACGGACTACGTGGGAGATTCGGTCAGCGCCCCTAGGGTCTCCGGTGCATTCCCCGAACTCACTGGCTCTGTGGATTTCCAGATCTGGCTTTGAAAACAACGGAAGTTTCTTCTAAATGTGAGATGACTTCCCATGGTTCATACAGCACAAATGACTTGGGTTGGCTGGCTTGCTTCTCCTGTCTTCGGTCCTACATGCTCCTTTCTTACTCACCAAAAATATGTCTTTCGTAAAAAAATGATCGCTTCTTAGGCTTAAAAGTTTAGTTCAACGCAATGACAGATAAGTAGAAAAGCGCCTGGGACAGTTGTACAAAGTCTTTCTAAAAAACTTCATTCCACTTGCTTTCTCTAAAACTTGCCAAAAAAAAAAAAGAAAAAAGAAAAAAGAAGAAGGAAAGAAAGAAAAAGTGGTTAGGAAACAAACACTGGGCTCGAATTCAGCCACAGCCAGGTCTTGAAAAACAAATCAGTTGGAGTGCCAGTTGTATAAGGCTGTCTATTGTTTAAGAAAAAAAAAGTTTTAGCCCCAGGGTGGAAAAACTAACATTGTCACTAGGATATGAAGAAACCATGGTGAGGAACTAGGACAGCGAGGCCCCGCGGAATGGCTGGCGGCATCTGCTCCGGGGCCTTTATCAGCAGCCTTGTATGTTCTATTCAAGACCCTCACAGCGATTGTTGGCATGATGTAGACAAATTGACGCAAATTAGTTTAGCACGGGCTATGCAAAGTTTAAGCTTGTTGAGCAACACACGTGGACCACATAGCAACACAGCTCCCGACGCTACGCGAAAGGTGCTGGATGCAAAGGACTAACCGCCCGGACTCTTCTCTTCCAGATGGGAAGCAGAGTTCACAGATCACTGGTGGAGACTGGGAGGGGGGCAGGAAGCTGGCAGCAGAGGCCGGAGGCCCCCACGCTGACCCTGAAGGCCGGTGATGGTTGAGAAAAATATCTCCTGAAAGTGCCGCTGGTGCTCAAACCGACTGCCTGTTATTCCACGGCCAGAAATCCTCAAAGGCTTGGCCCCCGAAGATTAAGGGGATTCCGCCACTGTGCTCTTTACTTTTGGTTCAGATATCTTAAGACAATTCCCTGGGGGCTGGTGTCACACAGACCACCTAGAGGGGCCTTCTAATTGTATTTACAGTAATTTAATTACAGCAGGGAGAGCTTCAGAAGGCAGGATTTGCCCAGATTGACACTGTAGGTGCCGCTGGCAGAGTTTTAATCTGTTAAATCAACAGAGAAGTGGTAAAAATAAAGCCACTCCAGAGTTTGGAAACTACTTCACCGGCTTCGTTTTCTTTTTTCAGGGGCGGTTGGGAGAGTGAAGGGGACATTTTCCTGAGGTCCGCAGCTTTTGCTCCTATTAGTTTATATTCCACGCACACGTTATATCCGTCTGATCACACACACACACACACACACACACACACACGGCTGTGGTGCACTTATATTCAGACTCGTCTGTGTGTGTGTTTAATGAAATACGTCTCTGGATAGTTCTTGAAGAGCTGGTAGCAATGGAGCTTCTGGGGAAGACACCTCAGGGAGGGAATCAGGAGTCGGGGTAGGAGGTGGATTTGCTTTAACCTCATTCCCATTCTTTTGTACTGCTGCTTCTTGTGCCAAAATAAATTTTACACCAAGCATGTGAAGTAGTTTTTTAATGGATCCATAAGGAAAATTTCTGCAACTGTTAACTTACAAAACTCAGCGATCTGTATACAATTCTGTCCATCTAGATTGTTTGGCCAGTGAAGCTACCTGGCCTTGGCCAGTGTCTTTCCCTTTGGAGGCCTCAGCTTTCCTGTCTGTGACGTCGGGAGGAATGGACCCACGACTCCTGAAGGCCCCTTCCCTTCTAAAGGGGAGAGTTACCAAAGCCTGGAAACAGCGTGGGCCGCTACTGCCATCTAGCGGTCCAACTGATGCCACGTGGACCCTGCTCTTCTCCGGCGTTTTGAAAGGTCTGCCTGTAATTCAGAACGCAAAGACTTCTTTGGCCGTGTGAACATCCTGCAGCCCCTAAGTGCTTTGTGGAGCAGAAGAGAATATAAGTATATTAACGGATCCTTAGATAGTTATTAAATCGTTCTGAGCCCATGATATTTGACTAATGGTAAAAACCCTCATTGCAATTCAGTGGCCTTGAAGGCCGTGGGGGCTGTGCTGAGGCGGCTCTGTGTAACAGATATTTGTTGGGTACCCACCTCTGCGCCGGGCACCGAGCAGATGTCTATGCTGTGAGAAGAGGCAGGAACGCGGTGTCATGCGGTTCAGACACTAGAGCCCTATGAGGACAGACATCGAGACCTTTGGGAGGTGTAGTCCCCATCAGTCTATGCATCTCCAGCGGTTAGCGTAGACCAGCACATATTGGAAACGTAATAAATGCTTGTTTCCAATGAGTGAACAAAGGAATGAACAGATGACCCGGATTTGAATTCACGCTCCCCACTTATAAAGGCCTTTTCCTTTCTGAGCCCCTGTTCCCCAGTCTGTACAACAGAAATAAGATCGGTCCTCCCTGATTGTGAGGATTCAGTGTTACAGTGATAGGCAGTGCCTCTGTCAACCGGAAATGAGTAAAAAAGTAAAGAAATAAAATTTTTAAAAAAGAGATGACGGAGGGAAATCTCCATGTTTCGAGATTCATCAAACATTTACTTTGCATGGACAAGAAATACACTCTTCATTCCCGGAACTGACATTTCCACCTGAGAACTAGAAACCGTTTCCTTCCACATGGTCTAAGCTGACTCGACGCGCTGGAAGGGTATCGTGGAAATAACCCACATTCGCTGGGAAGCACACAGCGAGATGGCAGGCCCCGCCCCCACTCCCCGCACCATCCTTTCCTGGCAAATGAATAGAGTGAGCTCTGTTTTTACTTGTCTCCAGACTTCCGTATATGTAAATTGAAGGAGTCGAATTAGATAAGCTCTGAACTTCCTTTCTTCCTTCGAAAACAGATTCTAACAAGTTGTCCAGCAAGGATACGATGGCTGGTCCAATGCTGTGAAGAAACTATGGTATGCTGCCACCTGCTGGTCATTCACTACATGATTTTACATTTTAAGTGAAGCTGAAGGTTAGCGTTTAAATGCTAACTACGGGATGGATTTATACGCCCATTTTCAGTAGAAACTCATTACAGTTCCGAGGAAAAAGTGGTATTTTCCCCCAAAGTAATACCAGCCGAAGCAGTCATTCAGCACGGGGTGCTACCTGTACTCTCCCACTAAATCCTCTTTGGCCATCCCCACTTACAGGTGAGGACACTTGCCTCAGTCACGCAGGTGCTAAGTAGCAGAGGAAACTCAGGCCCAGTTCTTTCTGAGCCCAGCACCCAGACATGAACATATGTCCTCTGTAGCTGTATTCTACATCGTTGATCACCTCATTTCTGATTAGGAGACATCTTTGTGGAAGTTTTATAAGAAAATGAAAATAACTTGAGATCCTATGTCTAAAATGAAATTAGGGTTAATGTTTTATGCATATCTCCAATTCTTAATGCTTATACTGTTTATATATTTGTACTTTTGTATGTAGTTTTTTTTTTTTAAGATTTTATTTATTTATTTTTAGAGAGGGGAAGGGAAGGAGAGAGAGAGAGAAACATCAATGTATGGTTGCCTCTTGCATGGCCCCCACTGGGGACCTGGCCCACAACCCAGGCATGTGCCCTGACTGGGAATCGAACCTGCGACACTTTGGATCGCAGCCCGCGCTCAATCCACTGAGCTACGCCAGCCAGGGTGTAGTTTTTTTTTTTGTTTTTTTTTTAAATCAAAACAGAAGATCTCCTTTTCTTTTTAAAAGTCATCCATTTATCCTATTACATTTAGCAAATGCTTACTTTGGGCCAGGTAGAGATACTGGGTTAGCCTCGAAGTTTGTTTGTTCTTTTCCATAAGATGGCTCTAGTAGTGCTTAATTTTCCTTAACGTCATTCAAAACAATTGTTAGATTGTATTGTGACAGCTGTCATATCAGCAAGCATTAAAAACACACTCATCAAAATTGGTGAATTTTTGTGTTCCATTTTAATATTGAAGATGAAAGAAAATACGCTTTTCAGCATGCTATACTTTATTATTTCAAAAAAGGTAAAAACACAACTGAAATGCAAAAACAGATTTGTGCAGTGTAGGGAGAAGGTGCTGTGACTGGTCAAACGTGTCCACAGTGGTTTGGGAAGCTGCGTGCTGGAGATGTCTCGCTGCACGATGCTCCGTGGTCGGGTAGACCAGTTGAAGCTGATACGATGAAATCGAGACATTAATTAAGAACAATGTTCTACCATGTGGGAGATAGTGGACATACTCAAGTTACCCAAGTCAATAAAGTTATTGGTGAAAATGAAAAATGTATCTTTTATTCTATGGAAAAAAAAACATGGAATTTTTGGCCAAACCAATACAATGAATAACACTAAAAAACAAAACCAAAAAATGACATGGCCACCATCCTATGAAGCTCTCAGTCTAGAAGAAATGGACAAATAATCACAATGAGATGCACACTCCAAAAGAAAACAGTTCCGGAGAATAGGGGACAAGGGGCTCACCTACACAGAGGGACCACAGAAACTTCCTCCAGGAGGTGATGCTTGGGAAGATGTGGCCCATTCATGAATCTCTTCCCCGCGCCCCCCCCCCCCCCCCCCCCCGCCATAAGCAACTCTTGGCTTCACGGGTGAAAAGCCTGCTATTTCCATTCTCTGGCCACTGCTCAGGTGGGCACAGGGACAGATTGGTAAGCCCTTCCCTAAGCAAAAGAACGAGCGGGAATAAGGTATTTTTCTCTTTTGCCCACACCCCTATATTTCACAAGTGATTCTTCGGGACCTCTTCTCTCTCAGGTTCAGGGAGAGGAACACTCCCCCCACAGACACTGCACTTCTGCTCCCACCACCGATGGGTGGCTGTCTCGTCTCAAGAGTCGGTGCCTCTCGTTGGGGAGAACTAGAGGCCGCGGTTTTCAGCTGCGGTCCTAGTGTCAGTTCCTGGGTGACTGGAAAAGGCCCACTCACCGACGGCACCGCCTGGTTCTCCTGCCTACCTGCTCGTTAAAGTCACCCGAGCTTTGGTCCTCAGGCTCAGAGATTCTGCTCGAAGTGATCTGGGGCAGTGCCTGGCTCTGGAGCTGGTGGGGGTTGTTTAAGAACTACCAACGTGCAAAGCAGGTTGTTTTGGTTTTGTTTTTTGGGTTTGTTAGTTGGTTTGTTTGTTTTGTTTTGTATTTCTGAAGCATTTAAAACTATTGTCTGCTTCCTTCTCCCAGGCTCTTGAAACGCTTTCCTGGGTTCTGATGTGCGGTGGTTCTGCTCAGCTGGCGCCTGTCTGACCACTCCATCTCTGCTTTCTCCTCTTGGCCCCCCGAGTATGGGTGTTCCCTGGGGTTCTTTCCTCAAATTACCTGTGTTTGTCCTTGTTTCCTTGTCTTCCAGAGCTTCAGCTATCTCTTTCTAGTTCCAGTCTCTTTCCCCACACCCAGACTCACATTTCATTTTCCTCCTGGGCATATACCTGGACATCCAATAAGATTTCCAGAATCTTGCCCTGGCTGGTGTGGCTCAGTGGACTGAGTGCTGGCCTGTGAACCAAAAGGTCACCAGTTCGATTCCCCAGCAGGGCAAATGCCTGGGTTGCTGGTCAGGTCCCCAGCGAGGGGCGTGTGGGAGAGGCAGCCACATGTCTCTCACACATGGATGTTTCTCTGCCTCACTTTCTGCCTCCGTTCCCTTCTCTCTAAAAATAAATAATCTTTTTAAAAAAAGAGTTCCAGAATCATTACTTCTGACTATAAGATGCCTTTGTCGAACACTAAGACGACAAACCACCACCAACTTAGTTGCCTAAAGCAGCCTGACTTTATCTTACAGTTCTAAAGGTCAGAAGTCCAAAACTGGCCTCACAGGAATTCAGATCAGCGTCAGCAGGCCTCCAGCCCTTCTGCCCCAGGGCAGAAACTTGTTTTCTTACCTTTTTCCAGCTTCTCGTGGCTGTTGCATTCCTAGGCTCCTGGCTCCCGTCCATCTCAAACCCAGCAATGGTCTGTTGAGTCTCTTCTGCCTCCCTCTCCCCAGTTGAAGGATCCTTGTGATTACATTGGGTTCGCCCACTGCTTCTACGCTCAGCTGATTAGCCCCTTAATTCCATCTGTTACAATCCCCCTTGTTGTGTAACAGAACACATCCACTGCGTTTGGAGCTTAGGAGAGGCCATAATTCTGCCTGCCACCATTGTCTCTCCTTTCATCCTAGTACAGTTCCTCATTATTTCTTGTCCATATCATTGGTCGGTATCAGCCATCTCCTAACTGATACCTCGTCTCTCAGTTTCTCCTTAAGCTATCCTACAATGGGCTATAAAATCTGTCTTCCCAAGGACAGTTCAAATAATGCTATTATTTTGCTCAAAAACATTCGGCATATCCCTAAATAATTGCTTAATAATATTGTGTAAAATAATTAACATTTACTGATACCTTCCCTTTGACCTCCCCCCATTCCAACATCTTTCCTTCTTTCTCAGGGATAGTCATACCAAGAAATTTATGTGGCCTTGTGTGTGCATGAACTTATAGATTTCCTATATATAAATGCACCTATAGAAATATATAGGATGTTTTGGGTATGTCCAATTTTTGTACATAAATAATATACCACTGTTTGTATCTCTCTGCAAGTTGTTTTTCTTTACTGCACATTGCTTTTGAGAGATATCCACTTGTTCATACATGTACATCTAGTTTATTCTTTTAACTGCTGTATAGATTTAATACAATGAACATGTCATGGTCTAATTTAAAAATGTTTTGAGTGGTTAATTCATTCATGGTTCAGAAGTGGAAATTACATAACATGGCGCAGGCCGAGGTCTCGCTCTGTCTTCGTTCCTGTCCATCCTATTTCCACCCTGCCATTCACCCATGAGTTTCTGGTACCCCATCCCAGCATTTCCCTCTGCAAATATAAGCGTGCGTTCTCGTTTTCAACTCCTTTGTTTTGCAAAGGCTAGCACCTTATATTCCTTCTTCTGAAGTTTGCTTTTCCCTTCACAGTATACCCTGAAATCACCATGCCACTATGAGTTTTCAGCTCCATGGAGGTGCAGAAACCTAAGCCCCTTCACGTATGGGGTTTCTGGGGCAGCAAGACCTCACCTGGGAACAGACAGGGGTGTACTCAGGGGCCTCGGCAGTGGGCCGATCTTATCCTGTGCGATGAGCTGCCTGTTTTCCAAGGGAGCAGTGGCCATGGTGGCACCTTCCACATTTTCCTAGACTATTGCGTTTGAGAAACATTGTGCAAGAGCAAGGAAAAGGACATGGGACAACAGCAAGTGAGCGTCACACATGGAAACCAACAGATGGAAGCAGCCCTTGGAGCTCGCTCCAGGAAACAAAAGTAACGTCCAGAAGATTACTGACATCAAAGCCCAGGACTCCCACCAGAAAGATGTTTATCAACCAGCTAGCTGACAGGCAAAGAATCTGAATCATGCTTGAGAACTGGAGAAGAGTATCTATGGACTTACGTTGAATGAGTGAGAAAGATTTAATTCAGAGTCGATGGTGGGCAAGGTCCAGTTTGGCCTCTTAGAAAAAAATGCAGACCATCTCACTAAGCATCTGCTTCTGTGAATATCACCTAGCAGGATGCGCAGTAAACAAGAACACGAAAGAAGCCCAACTACGTGGAAGACGTAAAAACCCCTCCGTGAGCAGGTGCTGCTCTCGCCTTACGTCAGCGTGTTAGTGCTTTATCATTTCCAGCTGGTTGCTTCCCTCTCTCTCTCTTTTTTTTTTTTTAATGTCACCAATTCCTTTTTTTTTTTTAGATTTTATTTATTTATCTTTAGAGGGGAAGGGAAGGAGAGAGGGAGAGAAACATCAATGTGCGGTTGCCTCTTGTATGTCCCCTGACGGGAACTGGCCTGGCAACCCAGGCATGTGCCCTGACTGGGAATCGAACCGCGATCTTTCAGTTCGCAGGCCCAATTCACTGTTCAGTTCGCGCTCAATCCACTGAGCTACACCAGCCAGGGCCCTCTCTCTTTTTTAACCCTAACTGTAACTCAGTGGTTTTCTAATTTTGACTTCTTTCCCAATGCAATTCACCTTGCAGTGGCAGATGTGATGCGCTGCGCTAGAAGGGTGAAGAACTCTAAAGAAAGTTTAAAGTATATATAACTGACAAACCCTAAGTCTGAAGTCAGCATTAAATCTAACGAAACAATAAAAAAAAAAAATCCCAACAATGTATCTTGGAGATCTTTCCAAATGACTTCATAGAGTTTTTTCATTTGTTTTATTTGTTTGTTTGCACATTGTATTTGTGGATGGGCCACAGTTTGTTAGGTCCCTTTCCTATTGAAACAATGCTGTAATGATGGATATACATTCATTATGTTATCCATTTGCACGTGTATCATTAGGATAAATTCTCAAAAGCGGGATTGCCGAGTCCAAGGATAGATGGGCTTGCGATTGTGCTAGGTGTTGCCAAATTGCGCTTTGGGAGAATCGATCATTGGCTGTTCCATCCGCACAGGGCAAGACAGCGCGCTTTTCCACAGGCCTCTCCAAGAGGCGGTGTTGTTGACCGGCTGGGCCTGTGACAATCTGATAGAGGGGAGAGTGTCTCAGGGTAGTTTACCTTCGAGTTTCTCTCAGCATGAGTGAGCAGTGAAGGTCGACAGCTTTTCACACTTAAGAGGCATCTGTCTTCTTTCCTCTTCCCTTTGGACTCTGCTCTTGTACATCGCCCACTTTTCTATCATGTTTTTTCACTTTGTCTTAATTTCTAGCAGCCCTTTATGTAGTAAGTTGATGAGTGCAGGGATTAAACCTCTTCTATCTCTAATACGGGTTGCAAATAATTTTTCTCCGTTTACTATTCGTCCTTGATTGTGGTTTCTTTTCCTTGAAGAGGGATTTGTATATAGCCCAACTCAGCACGCTTTCTAGTGGCATCTGAAGTTTGAGTCATGGTTAGAAAGACCATCCCAGATTCAAGGCTGTAAAACAATTTTATCATTGTAAAGAAAAATATCCTCTTATACTGCAGGTGGAAATTGTTTATGCAAAAAAGTATTTTTACTCCACGAAATGGAGATGCCACCTTCGCCATTTGATAAATTGTGGATGCATTGAGACTGGACTCGGGGCAAACAGCGCTGTAATTCGCGCCTGAACGAAGCTTCTCTTACACAGGCGCTTTGTCCGTGAAGCTCATCGCAGCCTTCTCACGCTCAGTTAGGAACCCCAGACAGCATCTCAGCCCCAGGCTTGGACGCTATTTTGAACAAAATTACCAACGAAAAGCACAATGTGTGAAAAGCATGGCACTAAATAGACCGCAAAAGGGACACTGCGTGAAGTGAGAGAGCTGAACCGAGAAGGCAAAGCGGACTTTGTTCAACCTCAGCCCGGAGCGCGTTTGCTGGACGACCAAAAGGTTCTCCTGCTGTGCACATGCGCCGTTTGAGAACGATCAGGAAATTGTCGTCTTGATTTGAGGGTTACGAACAAGTTTTAGCAAGAAGGCGAATTTGTGAATGTGGAAGTCACGAGTAATGAGGATTGAGTGGGTTATGTTTTGGTTACTTGCTCGCCAGTGGATGAACATTTTGGCTGTTTCTACATTTAGGCTATTGTGAACAATGTCATGGATGTTGCGCGTAAACCTTTGTGTAGATACATGCTTTCATTTCTCCGGGGCACATACCTTGCAGCGGAATTGCCAGGTCACCTGGTGAGTTTATATTTACCTTTGCAAGAAATTGCCAAACTGGTTTCCAAAGTGGTTGTACCATTTGACAGCCCCACCAGCCACGTCTGAGGGTGCCAGTCACTCCACACCCTACCAGGCCCCGTGGCCGCTCTTTTGATTGCAGCCACGTTCGTGGGTGTGCAGCGCTACCTCGCTGTTATTTTGATTTACATTTCCCTAATGACTAATAATTCTGAACCTCTTTTCAGGGGGTTTAGTAGTCATTCATATATCTTTTATGGTGAGATATGTGCTAATTTACTCAATTTAAAATTGCGTCTTCTTACTGAGGGTTTTCTATATTCTGAAAGAAGTCCTTTATCAGATACATGATTTCCAAATATTTTCTGTGGTTTGTCTTTTCATTTATGTAGTGGTGTTTTAGGAAGTACAAATATTCTGAATTTTGATTGTCTTGTTTATCAATTTTATGTTTTCTGGAATGTGATTTTGGCGTTTTATCTAAGAATGCTTTGTCTAACCCAAAGTCATGAGGATTTTCTTCCATGCTTTTTTCCTAGAAGTTAGAGTCTATCTTTCAAAGCCCGATGGTTTTTTTATTTTTAATATATTTTACTGATTATGCTATTACAGTTGCCCCAATTTTGCCTCCTTTGCCCCCTCTGCCTGGTACCCCTCTTTCCTCCAGCATTCCCCCCTGTTAATTCATGTCCATGAGTCTTGCATATAAGTTCTTTGGCTTCTCCATTTCCTATACTGTTGTTAACATTTCCCTGTCTATTTTGTTCCTATCAATTATGCTTCTTTTTCTTTTAAATATATTTTATTGATTATGCTATCATAGTTGTCCCATCCCCCCCTTTATTCCCTTCTACACTGCACCCCGCCTCCCACCAGCAATCTCCCTCCTTCCATGTCCATGGGTCGTGCATGTAAGTTATTTGGCTTCTCCATTTCCCATACTGTTCTGAACCTCCCCCTGGCTACTTTGTACCGCCCATTCATGCTTCTTCCCTGTACCTTTTCCCCAGTTCTCCCCACTCCCCTTCCCTGCTGATAACCCTCCGTGTGATCTCTATCTCTGTGAATCTGTTCTTGTTCTAGTTGTTCCCTTAGTTTGGTTTTTTTTGTTTGTTTTTTGTTTTTAGGTTCAGTTGTTGATAGTTTTGAGTTTGTTGCTTTTTAATTGTTCGTGGTTTTGACCTTCTTCTTTTTCTTAAATAAGTCCCTTTAACATTTCCTGTAATAATGGCTTGGTGATGATGAACTCCTTTAGCTTGACCTTATCTGGGAAGCACTTTATCTACCCTTCTATTCTAAATGATAGCTTTGCTGGATAGAGTAATCTAGGTTGTAGATCGTTGCTTTTCATCACTTTGAATACCTCTTGCCAGTCTCTTCTTGCCTGCAAAGTTTTTGAGAAATCAGCTGATAGTCTTAGGGGAATTCCTTTGTACGTAACTCTCTCCTCTCTTGCTGCTTTTAAGATTCTTTATCTTTAGTCTTGGGTAATGTAATTGTGATGTGCCTTGGCGTGTTCCTCCTTGGGTCCAACTTCTTTGGGACTCTTTGAGCTTCGTGGACTTCCTGAAAGTCTATTTCCTTTGCCAGATTGGGGAAGTTCTCCTTCGTTATTTTTTCAAATAAGTTTTCAATTTCTTTCTCTTCCTCTTCTCCTTCTGGCATCCCTATGATTCGGATATTGGAATATTTAAAGTTGTTCTGGAGTTGTTTCCTAAGCCTCTCCTCATTTTTTTGAATTCTTGTTTCTTCATACTGTTCTGGTTGAATGTTTCTTCCTTCTGCTCCATACCATTTATTTGAGTCCCAGTTTCCTTCCTGTTGCTGTTGGTTCCCTGTGCATTTTCCTTTATTTCACTTTTCATAGCCTTCACTTTTTCCTCTATTTTGTGACCATACTCTACCAATTCTGTGAGCGTTCTGATTACCAGTGTTTCAAACTGTGCATCTGATAGGTTGGCTATCTCTTTGTTGCTAAGTTGTATTTTTTTCTGGAGCTTTGATATGTTCTTTCATTTGGGCCTTTTTTTTTTTTTTTTTTGGTCTCAGCGCATGTGTTATGTAGCAAGGGGCAGAGCCTTAGGTATTTACCAGGTTGGGACAATCCACATCACTTTGTTGTGGCACTGTAGGGGGGGGAGGGGTCCAAGAGGGGACAGTGCCACTTAGCTCTTGGCCAGTTTTCAGTCACTTCCTCCACTACCCACAAGCAAATTGGCCCCTTCTGGTGCTGATTCCTTGGTAGGTAGGTTTGTGTACATTCTCGGACCCTGTGGGTCTCTCCAATGAGCTTTCCTGTGAGGCTGGGAGTTTCTCCCACTGCCACAACACCCACAGGTTTTTTCAGTCAGGGGTTTTGAGGCTTTATTTCCCCAAGCTGGAACCTTGGTTGCGTAGTCTGTCTTACTCCCCAGTTGTTCCTCTCGGTTTATCTGCATGCAAATGTGGGACCACCACTGCACCAGCTGCCGCCTGCCCTGGTCCTCCAGCTGCTGCCTTACTGCGAGTCCTCTCCACCTTTGCTGCCCGTCTCCACCCCTCCACCCCTCCTGGTCTGGATGAATGTTTCTTCTTTAACTCCTTGGTTGTCGGACCCTCATACAGTTCGATTTTCTGCAGTTCTGGTTGGTTTTTGTTTTTAAATTTATTTTTGTCTTTCTTTTCGTTGTGCAAGGAGGCACAGTGTGTCTACCTACGCCTCCATCTTGGCCGAAAGTCCCCAGTTATGCTTCTTAATCCCTGTATCTTTCCCCCCATTCTTTCCACCCCCCACTGATAACCCTCCAAATAATCTCCAAATCTGTTTCTCTTCCTGTTCTACTTGTTTGCTTAGTTTGTTTTTGTTTTTTTATAATCAGTTGTTGATAGTTGTGAGTTTGTTGTCATTTTAATATTCATAGTTTTGATCTTTTTGGTAAATAACATTCCATTTAATAAATGCTTGATGATGATGAACTCCCTTAATCTGACCTTGTCTGGTAAGCACTTTATCTGCCCTTCCATTCCAAATTACAGCTCTGCTGGATAGAGTGATCTTGGTTGCAGGTCCTTGATTTTCATGACTTGGAATACTTCTTTCCAGCCCCTTCTTGCTTGTAAGGTTTCTTTTGAGAAATCAGCTGATAGTCTTGTGGGAACTCCTTTGTAGGTAACTGTCTCTTTTTCTCTTGCTGCTTTTAAGATTTTCTCTTTATCTTCAACCTTTGGCATTTTAATTATGATGTGTCTTGGTAGCTCCTCTTTGGGTCCAATTTGTTTGGGACTCTCTGTGCTTCCTGAACTTGCGTGTCTATCTCCTTTGCCAAATTAGGGAAGTTTTCTTTCATTATTTTTTCAAATAGGTTTTCAATTTTTTGCTCTTTCTCTTCTTCTGGCATCCCTATGATTCAGATATTGGCACTTTTGGAGATGACCCTGAGTCTTCTTATTCTCTCTTCATGTTTTTTTGGAATTCTTGTTTTTTCATTCTGTTCTGGTTGACTGTTTATTTCTTCCTTATGTTTCAAGTTATTGATTTGAACCCCAGCTTCCTTCCTTTCACTGTTGGTTTCTTGTGGATTTTTCTTTATTTCACTTAGTGTAGCCTTCATATCTTCCCTTATGCTTTTGCCATACTCAGTGAATTCTCTGAGTATCCTTATCACCAGTGTTTTGAACTCTGCATCTGATAGGTGGGCTATCTCCATTTCACTTAGTTCTTTTTCTGAGGTTTTGTTCTGGTCTTTCATTTGGGCCCTATTTCTTTGTTTCCTCGATTTGGCAGCCTCCCAGTGTTTGTTTCTGTGTATTAGGTAGAGCTGTTTTCACTCTCTGTCTTAGTGGACCTGTTAAGTTGTGTGGGGCAGAACCTTTGGATATTCACTGAGGTCAGGCAACCCACTTCACTGCTTTGTGGCTCTGCATGTTGGGGAGTGGTCGGACAGGGGTCAGTGCCACTGTCTGGCTGCTGGAGGCTTGCTTAGCACTCACCCTGTTTCCAGTCACATCACCCCCTTCCTGTATGTGACTGGTGCCCTTCTCGATGTTGCCCCAGCGGTGGTTCCCAGAGTGGGTGGGTTTGCATTCATTCTAAGACCACGCAGGCCCTTTAAACAGACTTTCCCAAGAGACTGGCGGTTTCTTCCACCACCCCAACTCCAACTGGTTTTTACAGCCAGAAGTTATGAGGCTTTATTTTCCTGGCGCTGGAACCCTGGTATGCACAGTCTGGCCCGGGGCTGGGGTCGCTTGCTCCTGAGGTATCCTTCCCGGTTTTATCTGCCGCATGTGAATGTGGGGCCACCGCTGCGCTGGCTGCCACTGCCTCACTACCACCTCCTTGTCACCACCATACAGTGTCCTCTCCACCTCGGCTCCCCACCATCTCCACCCCTCCTGCCTCTCTGGATGAATTTGGCTTCTTTAAATCCTTGGTTGTTGGACTTTCATACAGTTTGATTTTCTGGCCGTTCTGGGGGTGTTTTGTTTTGAGGTTAGTTGCGATCCTTCTTATGGTTGTGCAAGGAGGTGAAATGTGTCTGCTTAAAGCCCAATGATTTTAGTAGGATATTGTGTTGACCATTATTGAGTAAGTTTTCCTAGATTATGACGGACCAGCCAAAATGTAGGCTTTTAATTTTTTTAAGGAAAAATACACTTCAAATTTTTGCTTATAAATATTTGTATGTTCCATTGTTTTGGTTTTCTCCTTAGAGGACTTAATTATTTTGCCTGTCTTCCATTATGTGTCATTTTCTCTATAATCCTTTTTTGTGCCACTCTGCTTTTTCTTTGGTAACCATAACTGAATGCTTCACCCCCTCCTATCATCTAGCTAATCACTTCCTATTATCTGGCCATTTCTTTCCTGAGCTTTTTTTTTTTTTTTTTTTTTTTTACTTCTGCTGTGTTTTTCCTTCTTAGATTCCACTGAAGCATTGAGTTTCTGAAAGTTCATATTGGGGTGGTGGTTAATCATTTTCTTTTGCTTTGGGTCAACATTTTTCTGTTGAATTTCTTTGTCCTCAGGAAATTTTTTTTTTTTTTTGCCTTTTTTGAGTTTAAGGACATGGTCTGGACTATAGGTATACATTTAGGAGTAATAAGCACACACATAATATTTAAAGCCACGATACTAGAGCTAGATGAGTAACTGAAGTTACTCAGTCTAGGGAGTAACTTTCTATTAAGATTTTTGAAGCATGAGCCCTGGGACTCAATGTTTAGAAGTCAGGATGAGAATGCACTAAGAAAGGAGATTCAGAGGGACCCTGAAACACCAGTGAGGATCTAGTGGAGAGCCCAAGAACCCACTCACAGAGCAGCCACCTCATTGCCATGAGGTCATGTATAACAAATAGCCCCTTGGGAAAGGAAAAGGGGAAGACCACCCTGAAAGACTAAGCATTTATTTGTAAATAGGCTAAGTTGACTCTAAAAAGACTTCTTGTTTAATGGAAAGAGAGTTATCCTTAATAATGGGCAAATTTGTGATTTTCCCCTGACATCAAAGGGAATGGGAGCATCAAGATACATATAGAAAATAGAGTGCTATATGAGGTCTGCCAGAAAAAGTCCAGACATTGTTCATGTAATAGAACAGTTTGCACAACATTGGTGTAACCCGGCAGCCAAGGAGAGTGGACTGGAATGCACGAACAGTGATGACTTCACTGTACTAGCTGGTGTAGGCAGTAGACACCATTGAGTGAGCATGTGTACTGTGTGGTCATCACATCAAAATGACTGAGTGAGCAGAGCAATGAATCTACATCAAATTTTGCGTTAAGCTTGAATATTCTTCCATGGAAAGTATTTGGATGATTCAGAAGT
This sequence comes from Glossophaga mutica, assembly GCA_039655065.1. Taxonomy (NCBI): domain Eukaryota; kingdom Metazoa; phylum Chordata; class Mammalia; order Chiroptera; family Phyllostomidae; genus Glossophaga; species Glossophaga mutica. The sequence goes on along the minus strand of CM077304.1, from coordinate 11,992,130 downwards.
TCACAGCTATGGGCAACTGGTGATTGGCAGCTTCATCACAACAAGGCGCCCATGATGGGGGTCTCATGCATCTCATCTCATGCAGAGTTTTTTTGTGAAACATCAAATCACTTGGTGGCTCAGCCCCCCTACAGCCCAGATTTGGCACCCTGCAACTTCTGGCTTTTCCCAAAACTAAAATCACCTTTGAAAGGGAAGAGATTTCAGACAGTTGATGAAATTCAGGAAAATATGACAGGGCAGCTGATGGCGAATGGGAGAACTGTGTGAGGTCCCAACATGCCGACTTTGAAGGGGACGGAGGTGTCCCCATCTTATGTACAATGTGTCTTGTATCTTCTTCAATAAATGTCTCTATTTTTCATAGTATGTGGCTGGATACATTCTGGACAGACCCTGTATGTATTAAGCATTTGGGTATAGTGTGCAAAATTTAGATTCTTAATTCGACCAACAATTTGATGAAAGACATCCATGTTCCTTGGACTCTAGGAGCTGACAGCCCTAGCAGATCCAATTTCCTCCCAGGCCTCGACAGCTTAAACAGAGAGGATGTCGCGTCTTTAATGGTCCGCCCCAACGCAAACAGCTACTATGTACAGAGTACTTACTCTGTGGGTGAGCAGTTTAATACGTTGTGTCACTTGATCATCACCACAATCTTAGGAGATAAGGACTATTATTAGGCCATATTTTAGAGATCAGGGAAAGAAAAATAACCCAGACAAGTAACCTTGATCAAAGCGGTAGAATCCTGATTAAAAGCCAAGCCTGGTTACAGCACCTGGACGTCGATTCCCACATCCTACCGCCTCATCACGTTACCTTGAAACTGAGGTTTAACATACTCAAGGAATCTTGCAGGAAGGAGGGGAGGGGCATATATAAGGCAACCTGTGAGAGACCATCTGAGTGAAGGGTGTTGTAGGTCACATCTTCCAGAAGCATAAAGGCACTGACAAATATATCTTGCTCAAATTTTGTCGCTCCTATAATCTGTCCTCCTAAGAAGCAATGGGAAGTGGGACTAGTGGTCTATTTTGGGACTATAAACTAGCACAGAGGCTCTGAAAAGCTAATTAATCTCTTGGCAAATGAATGATTAGCCCCTCAAAGGGTGAGGACGTGCCCTCAAAGCAAGGAAGGAAAGTAGGTCAAGCAGTCACTGGTGCCAAATTTTAGCTTGGTGGTTTTAGATCTAGGAGGAGATGAGTGCTAGCTCCTTCATCCTTTGGTGAGGGATTTGGTGAGTCAATGTACTCACATGCAATGTGCGTGCAAAGGAAAGTATCGAGAGGTGCCCTAACACAGGTTTTCCCCTCTCAGCGCTCATCTGCCTTTTCATACTGTTTGACATCAGTGTTTCACTTAGGAGCAATCCATTTACCCTAGTTTCAGAGGGCCTGATTTACGGTGCTAGATATTCTCAGGCTATTTCTTCACCGATACGAGAAGGACCATAAGCCTCAGAATGCACATAGTGTTCCCTGAACCATACGTGGGCAATTGTTCCTAAACACAGGCCGAACTGAGAGGCTCTCTTACTGTAGTTCACACAAACCCCAATCAAACCGTATTGTGTCGGGGGTCATGTGGAGAATGGTAGCTCAGTAAGTCCCCCGTCTCATGGTAAGCATAATCAACGATTATTGTTCTACTTTGGGCTGCTCTATTCTGTAATGTTTAAAAGCTCCACCTTGTGCATCTTGGCCAATCCCCATTTAACTCTTTACCATTGAAAAGGTTTATGCTGGGAGAGCTCTGCTACCATGTTGGGTGCTTTGCTCAAAGGTAAAGTAATCTAGGTTTATTACTGGTCCTCTGCGTGGGTCTAACATTTATACGGGATGTTGGTGGAAAATAGTAATCATTCCACTCTACTTATTTATAAATATCCAGTTTAAGTCCTTATAAAAGTAGGCACTTAATACTCATTAATAGTATCTTACTTAGAATGATACATTTAAGATTCATTTATATTGTTATATTACTAGTTTGTCCCTTATATTTGAGTAGATTTCATTGTTTGTATGTACCACCATTTGCTTATCCATTCACCAATTAAAGGGCACTTAGATTGCCTCCAGTTTTCAGATATTATAAAATGTTTGTCCAGGTCTTGTGTGAACATGTTTTCATTTCTCTTGGGTAAATATCTAGGAGTGAGGTAGCTGGGTCATACAGTAAGTATATGATTAAGTTTTTAAGAAACTGCCAAACTCTTTTCCCAAGTGTTCCTGCCATTCTGCATTTCCATTGGCAATGTTCGGGAGTTCTAATTGTTCCATATGCTCAATGGCATTTGCTGTTCTGGGTTTTGATTTGCATTTCCCTGGTGAGTAACGATGAGCATCATTTCTTGTGCCACCCAGATATCGTCTATGGTTATCGTTCCCTTGTGTCGATGTTTTAAAAAATTGGTTTGTCTTGTTGAGTTGTAGTTCTTCATATACTCTGAACATAGTCATTTATCAGATACGCATTTTGTGTATATTTTCTCCCAGCCTGTTGCTTATCCTTTCATTTTATATGCCATCTGGAAAGAAAGAAGGAGCTCCTTCCTTTCGCAACAACATGGATGGAACTGGAAAGCATTATGCTAAGTGAAGTACGCCAGGCAGTGAAAGACAAATACCATATGATCTCACCTATAAATGGAAGCTAATTAACAAAACAAACTGGCAAGCAAAATATAGCCAGAGACATTGAAGTTGACGACACACTGGCAGTAACAAAAGGGGAGGGGAGAGGGAAATAACATGGGAAAGAAGCGAAAGGGACAGAAATGAACATGAATGAGGGACCCATGGAGGGAGCCAAGGGGGGTGGGAGGTGGGCGTGGGTAGGGCGGGGCAAAGTCGTGGTGGGAAAATGGAGACAATGGTATTCAAACATCAATAAAAAAAGGTTTTTTTAAAAAAGTGCCATTCAAAGTGTAAGTTTTTATAAATTAAATTTTTTTCTTTTATGGATTGTGCTAAGAAATTTTTTGCCTCACCCAAGATCACAAAGATTTTCTGTTCTCTTCTAAAAGCTTTGTAATATTACCTTTAGAATTGTGATACATTTTGAATCATTTTGCATGTGCTGCAAGGAATGGGTCAACAGGTTGAAGTTCTTTTTTTTCCCTTGTAAAATGATGGCCAATTACTCCAGCATCATTTATTTCTTTCCACTATCTTTTGACAGGGTTGTATTTCGCAAACACTCTGTACACAGAATCTATGGCAATGAAGGAGACCTTTCAGCTTTGGCGTGACAATCCTGTGGCTGGAGACAGGAGGGCAGTTCTGTTTCTTTGACGGGCAAGAAATGTCTAAGTAGGATGCCTTTCACTTCGCAGCCATGCGCTGTAGAGGACAGCCCAGATTGTCAATGCTCTCTAGCCAGAGGTCACCAGGAACACGCCTGTGGCGGAACCAATCGAGCTCCTTACCTGATGCAGCAAGGGAGAACACGTATTACGGGAACCCGTGAGGCGTGTTAGTAAGAGGGTGTTACAAAGGAGTTCTACTGAGATTCTGGTTTGTGTTCGGTGATTTGGGGGACTTTGCTCTAAAACTAGATGTTGTCAGAAGCAGGGGTAATTCTAGGACTGGGTAGCTTAATAAATCTTTATATAGAAAGAGGGAAGACTGGAATGAGACTAACGCTGCAAGTGGTAACGAAGATAACAGCTGCTCTTATCAGCTGGATATTTCCAGTTTGTGTATTCCGCCTGGAGACTTGAGTAGGGTTCATGCTGTCCTCTGTGTTCAGGCATGATCACGAAGTAGTTTTACTTTTGTCTTGATCCATCATGGTCATGCAGGGACCTATTTTTTTCTTCTTTAAAAAATGGATTATGCTATTATAGTTGCCCCAATTGTCTCCCCTTTGCCCTACCCACACAGCACCCCCCACTCCCTCAGGCAATCCCCCCATCATTGTTCACATCCATGGGTCATGCTATAGGTTCTTTGGCTGCTCCATTTCCTGTACTGTACTCTACATCCCCATGGCTATTCTGTAACTACCTATCTGGACTTCTTAGTCCCTCCACCTCTTCACCCACTCCCCACACCCACCTCCGCAAATCTGGTAACCATCAAAATGCTCTCCATATCCGTGATTCTGTCTCTGTTCTTCTTGTTTGCTTAGTTTATTTTTTAGATTCAGTTGTTGATAAATATGTAGTTATTGCCATTTTATTGTTCATAGGTTTTATCTTTTTCTTAAATAAGTCCCTTTAACATTTCATATAATAAGGGCTTGGTGATGATGAACTCCTTTAGTTTTGTCTTGTCCGGAAATCTCTCTATCTGCCCTTCCATTCTAAATGACAGCTTTGTTGGATAGCGTAATCTTGGACGTAGGTTCCTGCCTTTCATCTTTGAATACTTCTTGCCAGTCCCTTCTAGCCTGCATTCTTTTGAGAAGTCAGCTGACATTCTTATGGGAACTCCTTTGTAGATAACTCTGCTTTTCTCTTGCTGTTTTTAGGATTCGTTCTTTATCTTTAAACTTTGGCATTTTAATTATGATGTGTCTTGGAGTGGGCCCCTTTGCATCCATCTTTTTTGAAACTCTCTTTGCTTCCTGGACTTGCATGTCTATTTCCTTCACAAAATTAGGGAAGGTTTCTTTCATTGTTTTTTTCAAATAAGTTTTCAATTTCTTGCTCTTTCTCTTCTCCTTCTGGCACCCCTGATGAAAATTTTGGATCACCTGAAATTGTCCCAGAGGCTCCTTATACTATCCTTATTTTTTTGGATTCTTTTTTCTTCTTGTTCTGTTGTTGGTTTTTGTTTTGTTTTGTTTTATTTGCTTCCTTATGTTCCAAATCATTGATTTGATTCTCAGCTTCATCCACTCCACTGTTGATTCCCTGTAAATTGTTCTTTATTTTAGTGTATCCTTTGTTTCTGACTGGCTCTTTTTTATGCTGCTGAGGTCCTCACTCAGTTTCTTGAGCATCCTTATAACCAGTGTTTTGAGCTCTGCATCTGATAGATTACTTAGCCCCATTTTGTTTAGTTCTTCCTAAGTTTTGACCTGTTCTTTCATTTGGGTCACATTTCCTTGTCTCCTCATTTTGGCAGCCTCCCTGTGTCTGTTTCTCTGTATTAGGTAGAGCTGCTATAACTCTCTGTGTTGGTAGAGTGGCCTAATGAAGTAGATGTCCTGTAGGGTCCAGTGGCACAGCCTCCCCTCTCACCCAAGGTAGGTACTTGAGGTGTGCCCCTTGTGTGGGCTAAGTATACCTCCTCTTATAGTTGAGCCTTGGTTGCTGTTGGCCAATCAATGGGAGGGATTTACCCAGGCTTATCAGCCGTAAGGACTGGCTGTGACCACTGACCACCAATCTCTGCCCTTCGTGAAGGATCAGCTGTGTGGGGGCAGGGTGGCAGTGGTCTGTAGCTGTCCACAGGCTCTGGGGTTTCCTGGGTGGTGCAGGCCAAGGCCAGCCACCACCTGTGTTTATCGGGGGGGCCACCCTGCCTGAGCTATAAAGCAAACTGAGATGGCTGCTCCTTGTGCTGAGCTTAGAGATTTCCAGGTGAAGCCAAGCTGTGAATCTAGGCTGGTTGCTGCTAATGTTGGGCCCGGGGTCCCTTAGCAAGGGGTTTTGGGGCTGGGGGCTCACTGAGGCTAGCTATTGCTTGAGAGGATTTATGCAGTTGTGAAGCATGAGCCAAGACCAGCCATTCATATGGAAAAGCAGCCTGGCTGGGTCCCTAAGTTGGGTGGCACAGGGTCTCTGGGGATCTCCAGGGTGGGGCAAACAGTGTTAGCCAGGCTGACAGAGTCTCAGACACAGTACCGGCCTGCTGGCTCTGTGTGGAAAAGGTTCAGAAAAGGGACAATGGCCTCTGCTCACCTTTGTCTGGGAAAAGCTGTCCCCCAAGGCTCCCCTTGATGCCAGACACTTCAGTTTCTCCTTGTATGCTACTGGTGCCTTTCAAGCTGCTACCTGGGTGCTGGAGCTCAGAGGGAGTGCGTCTGCTTAAGTCTGTGTGTGGGTTCTTTAAGAGAATTGCTTGGGGCTCCAGCTATTTCTTCTAGCAACTGAATCCCCACTAAGTTTTCAGTCGGAAATTATGGGGTCTTATCTTTCTAGCACTGGAACTCTGGGCTGGGGGGCCTGGTGTGGGGCTGAGACTCCTCACTCCTAAAATATCCCTCCTTAATTTTTATCCCCCACATATGGATGTGGGACCAACCCATTCCACACCAACACCCCTCCTATCAGTCTGGATGGATGTGGTTTCTTTAATTCCGTAGTAATCGGACTTCCATTCAACTGGAACTCTGATGGTTCTGAGTAATGGTTGTTCTATATTTCAGTTGTAATTCTGATGCGGTTAGACAAGGAGGCAAGCCGTTGTTTATCTATGCTGCCATCTTGACTGGAAGTCAGAGTGACCTTTTCTGATGTTGATGTTCTCTGAAAACTATTTGTGTTCCACAGGCCTAGCTGTGCCAGGTCAGCTCCCAGAAACACCGAGATCCAGCCTATAGCATCGGACAAGCTACTCAGTATCAGGGACATCTTTTTTCTTTTTCAGAATATAGTGGCTAAGAACTGAGGCCCTAGTCAGAAAAAACTGTGTTCGATTCCTAGGTCTGCTCTTCTCCAGCTGTGGGCCACTGAATAAATTATCTAGCTTCTTTATGCCTCTGCTTCCTCCTATGAATATGAGGATAATAATAATACTTGCAACATTATATTGTTGGGAGAAATGAGATAATACATACTAAAAACTTGTATTAAATAAATTTTAGTTATTATTGTTATATCACAGAAAAAAATAAGGATATTGGGGCGGAGAAGGAAAAACTAGTAACAGTCCAGGTAATTGTGCCAGGCAAGTCAGAGTAGTAAAAAAGTGAGGACAGAAAAGCAAAATAATTTACATTGGGTGGTAATCCGTATAAAGTTGTTTACTGTCCAGTTGATTTCAAAATGCCAGGACAATGCATTACATTCATAAAAAGCTGATGAGCCCTGGCCGGGTGGCTCAGTGGGTTGGAATGTGGTCCCATACACCAAATGGTTGCAGGTTTTGTTCCTGGAAACCTAGTTGGAGGCAATGTTTCTCTCTTTCTCTCTCTACAAATCAATAAAAAATATCCTCGGGTGAGGATTAGAAAAAAAATAAGACATGGTGAAACGTAGGAAAATGTACGGACCTCACACCAAGTGAGTTGTCACTTAAACGAGTTCACGTAGAAACACTGAGAAGAGCGGATGACAACTCGAAAATGAAAACCGTTATTGTGCGTATGCTAGGAGGTAGACTTGTGTGCTGGGGAGAAGGTTGGACGGGCTTCCCCTTCCATTTCAATGTCCTGTCGGCCTAGAAATGATCTATTTCTTGCTGTCATATTTCTAGTTTCCAGCTTGCTTGCTTCTGGCCCTTACTTTTTGAACTACCCCACCTTGCTAGGCATGCAATGTCACAGCTGATTGCTCTAGTTTTTCAATAATGCAAAAGGCTCCGTGTAACCAACTAGAGCAGGGCTGTCCAACCTTTCGGTGCATCTGGGCCTCACTGGAAGAAGAGTTGTCTTGGGCCACACTTTAAATACATTGCAACACATAATCACAAAAATATTCCATAATGTTTTAAGTAAATTTACAATTTTGTGTTAGGCCGCATTCACAGCCATCCTGGGCCAGCTGTGGTCCTTGGGCCACGGGTTGGACACCCCTGAACTAGAGGAAAACTTAGCCATTTAAGAGATTGGATAATTGATGAAGGCTATATTAAGAATTTGTCCATTAGAAGAAAGTTATTGCCTGAAGGCACTAAGGATTATTTTAAGGCATCATACTGTCTTTCAAAAATAACATCCAGAAATGAAAGTTCCATTTTAATAATCTAAGAATGGGATTTCAGGCCAGGAATCAAGAACTGAGTGGATTCAATCTATAAAATGAATGGGGCCTGACTTCCTTGCAGCTCCTGCTGCTGCTCCAAGGTAGCCCAAACAGAGACAGCATCCCTTTGTAGAAGCCATTTCGGCAAGATCAGAGCACTTATTTTCATTTTATACCCAGGGGTGGGTGGACACTGAGTGGTGCTATTCATTTCATAGGTAAGGATATTGAGGCAATAAGACATAATTAGTGTCATGCTTTTAAGAAATAGGTGACCTCCTACACTTGCACTTTTGGAAAGTCCTCATGAACTCACAACCTGCCCCCCAACCTCCCCTATATCTCTGTTGGTTTATGTGATGGTTTCAACCACCGCTGTGGATTACTGCTTCCATAACCTAAGAAACGCAAAATTTCCCAGGATGGCTACAGCTTTGGCAATCGTTCATACTTTAATAATGACTATGGTAAATTTTCTTGCAGAGCGAAAGAAGTGCAAAGGGTGGGGGGAGAAACGTTGTAATTGCACACTTCATAACTCTGCCTAGCGGTCACCCTGGAAAGACCACATATGAAGGAGAAAGGTTTGTGCGGTAAAAAGAACACAGAGTAGGTCTACACGTCTTCACATGTCGGGTAAATACAACAATCCACAGATTCTCCTAATCATCTAAATTGTATTTTAAATCGACAAGATTATTTAATGTACTCTTTAAGTTCTGGAAAACGAAAATATCTTGACAGTCTCAGCACAGTGGTCTAAGTGGATTTGATTCGCTGCTTTGATAAATCGATGATTAGGCTGAAAGCACTAACTATATTTAGTCCACTCTATGGAGGACCCGGGTCGACGTCAGCTTCTTCCAGGCTTTCCCTCCATTGTCCTTTGCTGAGCCTCCTCAAGTCACTCAGTTGCACTACTCTGCTTATTTGGCATTAGGAAAAAAAAACATTACGAGAAGTCATTTATTGGTTGCTTCATGTGTATGTTTTGTCTCACTAACTAGATTGTGAAGATCTCACAGTAGCCTTTCTTTTCCTGGGGTGGAAAAGAAAGACCTTTCCACCCCAGGACCTCTTCTCTCAAAAACCTATTAACTGACTTACCGTCATCTTCACTTTATAGGTGTGGAAAGAGGCAAAGAAAAGTTAACAGATACCGTTTATGTAGTTCAGCAGCCTTTGCACAACTTAACACGTGGCGTCCTCTCCAGAACCCGTGAAGTGGATATTACAAACCGACTTGGAAGCGCGGAGCAAGCGGCTTCACATCACACAGAACTCAGGTCCAGGGAGGATCCTCTTACCAGCGCTCCGCTCTTCTCAACGCCTTCCAGATCCGCAAGGGAGCGGCCTAAAGCCAGGTGTTCTAACATCCACCGTACTTCCCTTTTCACTAGACACCCATTCTCTGAGCACGTTTAGAGTGCCTGGAGCGTCCGGGGCGGGGTGGGCGTGGGGGCTACGATGATGAACCAGAGGGGTGCTACTCTCAAAGAGCTCGACTCAAGGGCGGGACTATTTACAGTAGCAGTAATAACAATAATAAATGACTGCTCTGTCTCGTTACCCCTGTCACCTCCGCAGTCAAGGTGTCCAGAATCCCAAAGTAAAAGCCTGCGAAAAGGCCCAGCTTGTCATTGGCCGGAGGAGAGAAAGGAAAAAGGTTGCGACCTCAAGGCAAAGATACAGCGGAAGAAATTGGCGACAACCCCACCCTCCCTACGACGAAGGTTCTGAATTCCGAGCGGCCGTTATCGCACCAGAACGGTGGCTTCGGGTAGCCACCGAGGCTTGAGCTTGAGACCCCCCGAGCTGCAGTCTCCGCATTCCCGGGGCTCCGCGCCCCTCGCCTGATCCGATTGGAGGGCGGAGGAAAAGGGCGGGGAGACCCCTGGAGGAGACAAGCCGCAAGTCGACCAGGGTTTCCCTCCGAGGCACCCAGGGGGCGAAGGGGCGGGACCATGCCTGGGGGTTGGGGGGGGCGTTGCGCGTGCGCACTTCGAGAGGCGGCTGGCTGGGGGATGCTGCGAGGGTTGGGCAGTTCGAGAAACGGGTGGGCGCCGGAGAGGCCCGGGGTGCGCCTGCGCGGAGCCCGAGCCACGGGAGGAGGCGGGAGCTGAGGAGTCGCAGAGGGGGCGGGTCGGCGTCCGGCGCCACGTCCGCAGCCAGAGGCCGCTGCCGCCGTCAACGGAGTCTTCTGGCTGTCCAGCTTCAGAAGGCGTCGCCGGAGCTGTGGGCCGCCTGGGGCTGTGCCAGTAGCTCAGGCCGCCTCAGCTCTTCTTGGTTCTGCCAGCTCCCTCCGCCTGGCCCTGGCCTCGGGCGGCGGCCCCTGATCCTGGCGGTAAGTCGTGCTGGGAGGGCTGGGGGCGCTGTCCCAGCTTCCTGCCCTCCTCTCGGTCGCCTTCTTCCGTTAGCTCTTCTGCCCCTCACCGCCTCTCTCTCCATGCCTGGCTGCTGCGAGTGGGGCCTTAGGGGGCACTGAGCGGGAAAGGGGGAGGGGCTGGATGGTGTTGGGGACAGATGGAGGTTCGCTGGCGGGGTTACCCCTGTTTACCGGTCCCTGACTCCTCTGCGGCGGTTTGAGATTGGGGACTCCGCTGGAAGCCTCCGCCTGACTTCTTAGCTCCTTGGGTGTCATGCTGGGAGCATGGGGGAGTCAGCAGCCTCGGAGGGGAGAGGGATGCAGCAGAGCAGCTGTGTGCTGGGCTCCCCGCCCCACTAGCTCCTGACCTGTTGATGAAGCGCTCTCTGGGGTTGTGGCACACAAGCCTTGGACCCCAGGGGACGTTCCCAGTGCTCTTAGTGGGTAGGAAAGCTCTTATCCCTACGCTTAACCTGAACTTGAATGTGTGGGATTGGAGAGAGGCGCTGGCAGCGCCAGGGGGTGACTGGGGACCGCTGGAGCACCCGTCGGTGCCATCACTGCCTCCGGAGTCTAAATTAAAACCGTGCCTGCTAAGGCACACGCAGCGTCAAGACTGGTCCCCGAGCTCCCACTTGCCATCATATCCTTTCTCCTAAAGAGATCGCCCCTTCTGTGAAAGAAGACAGAAATTCTGGAATCCTAGGCGGGTGGGGGTGTGCTGGGTGTTACAACGTGGAGCGGAGGGAGGTGCTGAGTTCAGTCCTAGCCACGGCTCCTCCAGGGTCATTTTCTGCCTCTCCTGCCACGTCACTCCCGCTGCTAACGGAGGAAGGAAAAAAAAGACTTGCTAGTACCTACAGGGATCAGTGGGGGAAGAAGGGGCCTGAAGGAAAGGTTTACAAACATCTAGGGAAAGAGGAAAACTCTTATTTGATCTATCACACTTCTGTGAACCCCGAGCTAATTCCAAATGAAAAGACTTTATTTACTACCTGTGACTATTTTCTCTATGCTATTGTCTAGCCTTTACAACCTCGACTGGTGTGGGTGCGCTCAAGGACTCCCCAGGAATATTGCTATCACACTAACAGATAGGTACATGCCTGTGTGTGCCTGTACCTTTTTTTTTTTTTAAAGAGGGGAGTAACCTTTAGTAAACCCATATGCATCCTGTTTTGATTTTTTTTCACTTTTGTGTCTTTAGGCATTGTTATAACAGATGTACCAGAAACCATACCCAGTAAAAATATGCCTACATGTAGGGACATAGTTAGAAAAGCTTAAAGTAGTTCTTGTGTATTCGATTTTTTTTTTAAATTCCAGGACAGGAAAGTCTTTACCCTTCTTTGTTTCAGTCATTGAGTATTTGCTGTTTTGCTACTTCCTGAAACTATCTCCCTGGATTTTATGTATAAACACCTTCAGAGTAGGGCCTTTCATGCTTGTTCAGGCTGAAACCTCAGCACAGTGTCTGACACAATACAATGTCTGACACGCGGTAGCACACAAATAGCTGTTGAGCTAAGGAAGTCGTAAGGTGGTGAAGCTAAGGAAGTCGTAAGGTGGTGAAGATGGCCGGTGTGCTGGTTGTCTGTGTGCTGTGATTCTGCTTCGTGTTTCCTTTCAGAGCAACACTTTGCCATTTCGTTACTGTCAGTTGTTACTTGTCACGTGGTAATCACTTACAAGTTTTACTGGAGGATTATTTTTTTTTCCTGCCAGATTCAGTGTATTTCTTGTAGTCTGTTTGCTGTTGATTTAATAGGCAAGGCCTGTATTTAAACGTAGCCTGTTCAGGATGGTTGATTAACTCGAGAGACCTGAAAACAGTAAGCTGGTGTTTTACTCACTGCTTGTGTGTGTGTGTGTGTGTGTGTGTGTGTGTGTGTTAAAGCTCTGTATACACATATATTTGAAACTCCTTGTAGTTATTTGGCAAACAGCTTACCCTCACATGGGAGGGAGGATGTGGCAAAGTTCCAATACATAAAGTATGCAGAAGAATTTAGCTAAGTCATTTATGGTCTTTTTCTTATAGGGAAATTAGCACTCACTGTTTAATCACAGGTCTTCAAAGCCGTGTTGAAGGTAAACTGTTGTGCACTGCATTTGGTGGTGGGCTTTACACAGCTTGTCAGTGCTACTTAGCGTCCTTCGGTAAATGGCTGGGGGTGGGGGGCGGTTAGCCACAGGCATATTTATGTTCTATTTTCAGACTTTGTTTTCATTATTAATTAAAACATATATGTGAAGCATTACAGATATCCACAAACAACATTGATTCATCTGTTTTCTTTGAAAAAAGAAAGCTTCCTAAGAGGCACCGTTTACTTACTTCTATTACTGGAAGAAGTTCTCCCCTAGGGACGAGCGTTATTAGTCCTTGCTCGGTGTTTGCCAGCTGCTACAGCCGCGATGCTGTTGTGCTGGACAAGCACCGCCCGTGAACCGCAGCGCGCAGCAGAGAAGTCCTCCACACTTCACTCCTGCAGCCAGCTTCTAGTTGGTCTCGTTTGTTCGCGCCAGGACCAACGGGTAAAACTGCGTTATGTCCAGAGTACAAGTCAAATTACTTGTTCTGCCCTAAAGGCTTTTCTGGTTTTGCCTTTCTTAGAAAAGTACATCTAAAAAAAGACAGAAACTTGATTGCATTATGAATTCCTAGAGAGCAGATATTTTTTTGTTTGGTTTTGAATGAAACTAAATTGATAAGTGCAGGGAAAGTGGACCCAAACTTGATTGTACACTCTGGTCAGGAGTGTCCCTGCGTGTCCTTAGTCACACTGCAAACTGCAGCGCCAGAGGGGGCGCCCGCCCGGCACGTGGTTGGGGCTCAAGTGTATGTTGAAGTGATGACTCCATGAGGTTAAGGCCGACAGTGTGCATAGAATGTAGTGATTCTGTTTAAGGGTAACATTTAAAAATTGTCATTTTGACACTTTTACCGTTATTTGTTTCCATGTGTACACTTCTGAATTTTACTGGCAGATTATTCGCCCTTCGCAGTTTTAGATTAGGGGTGTGTGTGTCTTCACAGTTCCCGGGTTGAGAGAAGCGGGCCCACCGCGATGGTGATCGTGCGCAGGGTGACGATGTAGAGAAGTATTGGGTTGGCCGAAGGGCTTGCTCATTTTTCTTCCCCATAAGAAGGTGCTGGTAGCACTCAGTCATTTTTAACTTCGTTCAAAACAATTTTGTTAGATTGTATGGTGACAGATGTCCTATCAGTGTGTGTTTAAAAAAACTTATCAAAATTGGTGAGTTTTGTGTAGCCATTTTAATATTGAAGATGGAAGGAAATACACAGCGTTTTCGGCGTGTTATGCTTTATTATTTCAAGAAAGGTAAAAATGCAACGAATGCAAAAATAGGTATGTGCAGTTTACGGAGAAGGTGCTGTGACTGATGGTACGAGTCAGAAGTGGTTTGTGAAGATTTGTGTTGGAGATTTCTCACCGGACGATGCTCCACGGTCAGGTAGTTGGAGTTGATAGCGCAGTCGAATTGAGAACAATCAACGTTCTACCTTGCTGGAGAGAGCTGGCGTTCCCAAAATATCCAAATCAATAAAGTTATTGGTGAAACTGAAAAGCGTGTCCTTTATTTTACAGAAAAAAACTAAACGGACTTTTGGCCAAGCCAGTATTTCTCCTTTGTGACAAAGTGACACTGCCCGTAAAGAGGTGCTGTCACCAGAAGTGTGACCCCCACGTGTGGCGAGGCTGGGCATGATTTACGTGGGTAAAAGTAAAGATGGCATTATAGTTAAGGACTTTAGCAAAAATACTTTCAGAAGGTAATTTGGTGTCTTATGATCAAATCGGGAATTCAGAAAGATACATGTATATTCTAAGTACAGCTTTCGCAAAATTTTTAGTAGCCTAAGAGTTCTAGAGGAACTTCAGTGCTGTGTACTTGCTGTGAGTACCAGTCATGCACGAGAAGCCCAGCACAGAAAACACACACGCACGCGCAAAGCCGCGCCTGCGGCCTGTGGGCGCTCAGAGCCCTCCCAGAGCGGGTCCCTGCGACCCAGGGGGCCGGCTTCCGGCCCCGCGAGACCCTGCCTGATGTTCTCTTGTTTATCGATGACCCCGTTGGCAACTTTAGGTAATGACATTAAATGTACCGGTGGAGGTTTCTGTATGATAGTTATCTAAATTACTGTATTTCAAACGTTTCTACCCCAAACACTCCCGTCTTCCAAGCAAAGTCACGGGGGATGTGGGAATGTGGTTGGACTGGGAAGACAGGGCTGGTAAATCTGAGTACGCCCAGTAAGCTCCAGGCAAGAAAGACATTTCTGGGAAGTCTAGCAATCTCTGAAAATTCCCAAGCACTTTACTTAATTAGTGTGTATTTAAAACCAGGAGTATTTCGAGTTACTGTGTAGTGAAATGCATGCCTCGTGTCCCTCTCGTGGTTCTGGCTGCCCCTGGCGTACCACTGCCTGACCTTAAAGATGTACGTTCGAAAGGCATGATTCCAGCTTAAGTTGTTTTTTTTTTTTTTTTTTAAACCGGAAAATTGGACCACATATTGGTATGCACCTTTTCTTGTGATGCTTTAATTAATATGAATACAGATGATATTTTCCCCACTTATTCCACACATAGTTTGTGTCAGTTTATAGCAAAAACACGTACTAACAAAATGGTAAGACTATAAATAAGATACTCAGATTGCAGACCAGGGAAAATAGCAGTAAGAGTGGCAGTTTCGAGGAGGTGTGGAATTGGGGGCAGGCAGAATAGGACACCACGATGCAGGCCACCGGAATGTACCTCCTTGGGCAGGAATTTTAGCCTTAAGCTTCCTGGAAGCCAAAGGGGAGATATCACATCTTTGTTATCTTTATACAGGAAGGTAATCAGATTTTGAAGAGAAGAAAACACGCTAAGTATTTTGAGGAAACAAAAGGTTTCTGAATATCTCTAAAGTAATTTCTTCTGTAGAGCTCCATGTCAGAGCCGGCAAGTGATACGGTGAGCGGCTAATTCCTTAACGGGGTGCACAGTTACTACAGCACAGCACAGCGTCAGGGCCTCCTTGCCAAGGACATGATCATGAATGAAACTCAGTGATGTCATTTTCCTCAAGTCAGCTTTTTGTGATTCAAGTACATTGTTTTTCAGATGATCAACTTGATTTGAGGAGGAAAACCTAGAATAACTAGGCGGATGAACTGTATAATTTTTTACAAACACCCTTTATATATATCACTGATTTCCAAGACTTAAAAGTATGTATTTTTCTTTAATTACAAAAGCAGTACCTGTTTATGGTAGGAAATTGAAATACAGATGTTAAATATATGTATTTCTCTCTATATATACACATCTAGATTGCCAGGAGCGGGTGGGGAAAAGATTTCCCGGTATATGTGTGTGTTTGTGTATGTAATTCTCCCCACCCCTACGGGCAGTCTGCCAGCACTCTGGTATACTTCCTTCAGTCTTTTTATGTGCATGAAAAAAAAGGTGGGTCAATAATATATGCCTTTTATACTCTAACTGTAGCATTACCCTTTCCCCATAAATTATCTTACTCTCTGCGTTGTGAGTGTTTTTAGGAAGCGTACACATCCATCTCTTGCCTTCCATGAGGCTGTTCGCATCTGACTATTAATTTTCGGGTATGTTCCGTTTGTTTTTGTTGCCTTCTCTTTCACCTCTGACATATGAACAGTCCAGTTGTCAGTCTGCTGCTCTCTCTCATCGCTCTTTCCTTGGTCATGTCACCCACACCCCACAGCTTCAGCCTCACTTCCAAGCACTCTCAGAATCTTCACACCACTCAGACTTCATGCTGAGTTTCAAGACCCTTAAACCCAATTGTCTGCTAAACATCTGTGAATGGGCATCTCAGGTCCAGTTGTTCAGAAGCAGTCCTTTTGCTGCACCTATGGCGAACAATAACGATTACACACTTATTTGTTAGAGGGTCGATCTCAGGCGGAGTGTTCTCATCACAATAAAACAACACTTTCAGAAGTCCGTCTTCTCTCAGAACGTAATGGGTCTCTCCTCGCCTGTCCCGTGTCGTCTTCATCATCTCTGCTTAGTTGCTCACACTAGAAATTTTACATCTTACATTCTTTTATCTCACATTAAGACCAACAGTTATATTCTACTTCATACAGAAAATTCAAGGACTTGGGTGTCCATGTATCAGGCATTGATTGTGGCTCTGAACAAAACCAAGCCTTGTTCGCATGGAGCTCACATTCTAGCAGGAAAGACACAGAGTGAACAGATACGCGTATCAAGTGACAGGAAGTGCAGTGAAGAAAACACGGCGGGGTCAGGTGATAATGATAGGAGACGGGTAGGAGTGTGCTTATCTATTACAGGGTAGTCAGGGAAGACTTTAGATAAGGGGACATTTGCCCACAGACCTGAAGGAGGTAAGGAAGCAGGGCTTGTATATATTTTGGGGAAGCGCCTTTCAGGAGAAGGCAAGGAGGCTGCCGTGCTGCTAGACTGGAAGGAGCAAGAGGCGGGATGGTGGGAGATGATATCGAAGTGTTAGATGTTGGGCCTTGGAGGTGGAGGGATGGACTCTGAATTTTCTAAGAAAAACAGCAAGCAACAGGAGGGTTTTAAGCAAAGTATGACATAGCTAGACTGAAAGAGCTAGCCTTCCGAGGGTGCAATCTCGGGGGCCAGTAAAGAGATTTCGTGGTGCAAGTAAGAGATTTTGGTGGCTGGCTTGATAGTGGTACCAGTGGAGGTGATGGAGTCCTGTGCTGGATTTACTTAGGTGACAACATACCGATGATTGGGTGGGAATGTTACAAAAGAGGAAATCAAGAGTGACTCCTCAGTTTTTGGTGCAAACACTTACTTAGGAAAAACTGGCAGAGTTCAGAATATTATTCCATCTCATTGGACTGCCAAGTTAGCCACTCACTGTGTTTGATCTCTCTCTCTCTCCTTTCTATTCGTGCTTCACTTAGCTTCTTAAAGCTCAGGCTCGACGACGTGCTCTGCTCACGGCTCCTCACTGTCTGCCCACAGGAGCATAAAGTCAGTTCACATTATTTAGGTGAATTTGCACGTGTCTTTTATGCTGTCATAATTTAAACCAGTTCTAATATTCTAAATGGTGGTCTTTAAAAAAAAATACAAGATCTATGTGGAAAAATTAAGAATATTTCTTAAAGGGATTCTATATTAGGAGGAAAAGGTAAGACTCAGTACAGAGTTGTGGGCTATATACAGAAGGGCAGTTTTGAAATGTATGCAATTACTGTCATACCTGTTTTTAAACTCCTGCTGAAATACGTGAGATACGTGCATGTGATCTCCCCGTATTTCTGTGCAGGGTGTGGGAGCGTCTATGTGTCAGTGCCGGGTGGTCTGGATTTGTATGTGCATTGCATGCAGATGCTGGGCCACGGTGACGAACAAGCGAGACGAAGTGTCTCTCTCCTAGGAACTGACAGTCCAGCGGGTGAGAGGGGCAGCTCCAAAGGACTTCCTCTTTAGGAGGGGACACACGTGTTCTGCCAGGAATTCCTGTGTGTTTTGTTTGGAATTTGTTAAATAGTATTCTCACCTTAGAGTTAGGGCTAGAATATCCGATTCCTGTTTTGTATTTCCTGAACAACAGAGGTCTGTGAAGTTATTTGTCCTTAGCCACAGTTTACAGTCCCGCTGGGTGTCAGACACAGGCTCTCTGATCTCAGAACCTTAAACAGCAGGCTGTGTGATTCCTCGTGATCTTATCATGATGATAAATTAAAGAAATATGAACAGAAACAAATTTAACATTCTGGTTTAAGGGAGCTTTAAAATTAGGGCAGGTCAGTCAAGAACTCCTCCCAGTAACATGTCACCTGATATTCTTTCGTTTTGTTTGTCGGAACCTGCATGTCTTCACTATTACTTTAAATCTTGTGTGTGTGTGTGGGAGGGGGGGCGGGGGGGATGACGTGCTGAACTCACAAACTGGACCAGCATGAGATTAGGTGCTCTTGCTACGTGGCCTGAATCAGAGTTTTCACTACAGCAGCTAAAAGACATTTATGTAGGCACCTGACGTGTACCACTAAGTCCCATCTTACCTGGGATTTAGGTTTTAAAGGCACTGCAAACTGAATTGCATGAAGTTATAATTACCTTTGAAAAATCCCACTCCTCACAGCCACTACCTCTACCACCCTCATTTATCACCATTTTTTGCCTTGATTATTGAAATATAGATGCATTTTTATCCGATCATCTGGCGCTTTAAAAGCATTAGGAATCGCTAAGGAAAGGGAAACTTCCTTGACTTTCCTCCGACCACTTAAAATGAACCACTTTGTTCCGAAACACGCTGCAATACAGAGAAACCCTGAAAACGCGATGGGGAGTCTCCCGACAGATCCTCCCGCCCGTTCTTGCTCCCCTGGCGTGTGTGCTGCCCACCGCAGCCAGAACAGCCTCTTAAAAGTGTACACCGGGACCCAGCACCCCTCTCCGTTGGTGCCTGTCGCTGGCCCCGTCTCACTCTCAGAGCCAGAGCCAGAGCCAGAGCCAGCGTGGCTTGTTCGGGCCCCTGCGGTCCTCGCCTCACTCTTCCATCTCCTCTCCTGACTGCCCTTTGGCAAGGCCTCTGCCACAGTCTCCTGGCTGTTCCTCGATTTATTTCACTTATCGCAACGCCCTCAAGTCACGAAGGGCAGGAGCTCACAGCGCCCTTTTCATCGGTGTTGCACACGCACAGGCGCAGCAGTTCGGGCTGCGTGGGAGCACGCAGGGGCTGCGTGGTCGACTGCTAGGACTGCGACCCCCGTCTTCTGGCCAGGCAAGAAAACTTTTAGGCCACTGTTGGCTTGTTTTAATTTTTAAAATGACTGTAAAAATAAATATTTTAAAATAGTAAAGGAAATTGGGAAAAGAAAGTTTAACTATGTTTTCTTCATCGCAACTTAAGGTTTATTTTATTTATTAGGTTCTTTTTCTACTTAGAGGTAATCATAGTACTTTCTTTTTTTATGGTAAATTTTGGATTTCTTTGTTATCTGTTTATGCTCTAAAAACAATAAAAAAGTAGTCAAAATCGATCTTAGTGATTCAGATTGACGGTGTCATCTCTATAGGAGGACATCATGTTTTTTAAGAAACTTCTCAGATAACACTTTTAAGTTATGGTATGCGTGTTTCTCTAAGTCTGTTGTGAAATAAATTACAATGAAGTTGGCCAATAGTCTGCAGAATGAAGCACTTAAAATTTTCTGTCCGCTCACCCGCACCCTCCAACTTTCTTTGTCAGGCACCTTCAGTTTCGTCAGAGCAGCAGCAGCATGGGAAAGCGTGCACCATTCCTGCCCCTCCCTGCTTGCTGTTTAAGATCGGTACTGTCCGCCAGGGCAATTAAAGTATTTCTTAAACACCGCAAAGTAAGAGAAACAAGATGAAGCAGTCTGTGATAGGTGTTTAAAAATGCTGTTTACCCAACTAAGGTCAATTAAGTCTTAACATGTGCTAAGAGGTGGTCTCACATGTTGAGGTTAAAGTGAAATGTGTGTTGTTTTTTAGATCATGAATCAGGCAGATAAAAATCAACAAGAAGTCCCATCTTACCTTAGTGATGAACCACCAGAAGGTAAGTACGCATCTGTAACACCAAGAGTGGACAAAAATATCCAACTGAACTAAAGTTCTGATTGTTTTTATTAAATTTAAAGTTAACATAACCCATTTACCTTGTCAGTTAAATAGGTTCCAAAAGTAACTGACGGGAAACTATTTAAGCCTCTAAAAGAAAATACAAATATTGCCCTGGCTGGTGTGGCTCAGTGGACTGAGTGCTGGCTTGTGAAATGAAAGGTCGCAGGTTCAGTTCCCAGTCAGGGCACATGCCTGGGTTGCAGGCCAGGTCAGGTCCCCAGTAGGAAGCGCTTGGAGAGGCAACCGCACACTGATGTTTCTCTCCCTCTCTTTCTCCTTTCCTTCCCCTCTAAAATAAGTGAAATTTTTTTAAAAAAAGAAGAAAATACAAAT
This sequence comes from Glossophaga mutica, assembly GCA_039655065.1. NCBI lineage: Eukaryota > Metazoa > Chordata > Mammalia > Chiroptera > Phyllostomidae > Glossophaga > Glossophaga mutica. Next base: position 11,971,906 of record CM077304.1, on the reverse strand, counting down.
ATTGGTGAATGGGGCCATAATGTAACTTTTATAAGATCTATTTCTGGTTACTCTTATTTTGAGACCATTTCACAAGATGTTCTTTCATTTGTAAAGAGTGGGGTGGGTGCAGATGAAAGATCAACAACAAAGTGTTGACATTGTACATTAAAAAAACTCACGGTACTGGGGACTTGTTGCTAAACGCCCATCATTTCATTTCAGTTGGTAGCTCTCGTCCTATGTTATACATGGTCTAAGGTCTGCGTAAATTCTCTGAGTTTGAAAATTGTTTTGAGTCATTTTATTCTTACCCTCAAAATTCCTTGGAAACACTAACTGTACAGCTAAATGTCCTGACTATATACAGAAAATGCCTATAGGCATTTTTTATTTATGGTTTTGGTATAGAATATTATTACACTTAATTTTAATAGTGATCTACATAGACAGCTGTGTGTTTTGTACGGGACAATCATAATAGGTAAGAAAAAGAATCCAACTGGAGAATGAGGGAGGAAGTGACAGACAGACAGACCAGACGGGATTAGCAGATGGCCTAGGATGTCTCTGGAAGAGGCTAGGGCTGAACTTCTAGCCCTAGGTATTGTATCTTGTCCCCAGTCCTGTTACCCACTGTCCAAAACTTTCTTCCTGTATTTCTTATGTTGGTAGACAAAAATGGAATTGCTCGGAAAATAAACACAGTGAACAGTTCGTACTTCAGCCTAAAAGAGGATGGGAGTAACTACGCTGGTTAGTTTTGGTTTAGTGGAGGAATAGCCTAGAAACCTGTTTTCCTTGCTTTATTTTTTAGGGTGAGAACTCTGAGTTTTGAAAAGAAGTTAGGGCTCAGTGAGAAAGTTAATAAGGACTTTGTGGGAGAGTCATCAGGAAAGAGGCAGAGAAAGGGTGTATCCAGGAGCACGGTTGTCAAGGAAGAGAACCAGCTTCAGGAGTGGCTGTGCATGGCAACCTGCTAAGCAAAAGTAGTCTGCAAAGTAAATAATCTTTAATTGCAAACTGTAATTAAAGAGATAAACAGCACTAATGTTTATTTAAGAAAATTACCTCCATCAACTGTAATTGAAAATTTTTAAAGAAATTTTTAAAGAAAAATTGTGTTTATTAAATGCTTGTGCACCAAATTTAGCATAGCGGTATAATCTTACATGAGGTATTCAGCATGAAGCAGTTACCTGTTTTATCCTCAAATCAGGATTCCCCCCTTTCCTAGTGTTACTGACCTTGACCTTGATTATAAAAGAATGATCAGTTATGTAATCCTTTCCATCATAATTTTATAATTAATGCAGTAGTTCCCCCTTATCCACGGGGGATACATTCAAAGACCCCCAGTGGATGCCTGAAACCTAGGTGGTACCAAACCCTATAAATACTGTTATTTCTATATATGACAAAGCCTGTGGTAAAGCTTAGTTTATAAATTAGACACAGGAAGAGATTAACAAGAACTAATAAAACAGAACAGCTGCAACGATACACTGTGAAAGAAGTTACGTGAATGTGGTCTCTCTCAAACTGTGTGTACAGTGTGAACACACGGGACATTGGGACTGTTGGCTTCCTAGGTGGGGTGGAGGGCACGGTTCCAGGTTTCACGGCGGTGCTCAGAGTGGCGCGCAATTTAAAGTTCATGAACTGCTTGCTTCTGAAACTCACCATTTAGTATTTTCAGACCATGGATGACTCGGGGTAAGTGCAGCTGCCCAAGTGAAACCATAGATAAGGGGTAGTCACCTTATAAAGGGTGAATTATGGATTCACCCCTTCAAATGTATAATTCCTTACTATATATTCAAATGTTTATCTGTATCTTAAGCCTTTGATTTTAGTTATTTAAAAATTTACATTAACTATGCTTATTATTGAAACAGTTTCAGTAAAAAATTTGGTTTTTATAAATTTAGCTATTGCTGAACGTGGAAATTTATACTTATGTGATTGGCCTTCTTAAAACAACCTCCTGATTGTTAGGGAGCCTTGGGTTGCTTCATGATTTGTGCCATCTTACAAAGACATCTGTCTGTCTTGTTTCCTCTCCTTAGGTTCCATGAAAGATCACCCACAGCAGCAGCCAGGCATGCTGTCCCGTGTGACGGGGGGTATCTTCAGTGTTACAAAGGGAGCTGTTGGAGCCACCATTGGTGGTGTGGCTTGGATTGGTGGGAAGAGTCTGGAGGTGACCAAAACAGCGGTTACAACTGTGCCTTCCATGGGAATAGGGCTGGTGAGAGGCGGCGTGTCCGCTGTGGCTGGAGGGGTGACAGCTGTCGGATCCGCTGTCGTAAACAAAGTGCCCTTAACAGGAAAGAAGAAAGACAAATCTGACTGAGACGTGGAGACACGCTCGCTCTCCACAGCATTATGATGCCAGTGGCATTGAATTGCTAAATTATGGACCACAACTAAGTCAACCGTTTTGGACATGTATCATCTGAAACTGCTGTGTTGAAAGTATTGATGACTGGCTTTCGTCTAAAAAGAAGAGACCAATACTAGCACAGTGTGTGAAGGTTTCTCGTACTTAAATCCCAGCTTTTTATCTGGTAAAATGTTACACGTACTCAGCTGTGACTGAAGATGTGTTTGAATATTTACTATGTCTTTCAGTTGAACTAAAAATGTGAAAGGTGAATTCAGTGGGTGACCTTTACAGTTCCGTATGCATAACGTGCCGGGTGATCCCGCTGCCCCTGAGAGGGGGAACTGCGGCCGACACAGACAAACTGTAATTTGATGTGCCTAATAGTTTCAGACGTCTTAGTTTTTTTACATAATCATAGTTGACTAGGCCAAGAAGCATTCTTTTCTTATTTAAGCTGGTGAAAGTAGCAGGACTTAGAGAAATTTAATAGAAAAGAGATGGTTTTATGATCCTGAGCGTTAACCATCTTTTGTTAGGTATGCATTATATTAATTTAATCATTAATGCCTTACAAAACATGTTTTCTAATACCCTAAATATGTGCAGTTCTTAGAATTCGATATGGATTCTCTTAAAAGTTGTTTATGAAATTAGGTTTCCCTCTTTAAGAACCTCAGGAGTGGTGGATAAAGGCCTTTCTTGCTCTTAGTAGATGAGACAGTGCTCGTCAATGTTCTGTTACCCGCCAGTAGTTACAGCCGGACGGTGTGCTTCAACCCGGGCTCAGGCCCCACCCACAGACGCCTCACAGTGCCTGAGGGATGCTTCTTTGCTGGCCAGAAGATGTGTTTGGGAGGGTTTCAGATTAAGGAGCAACAAATAAATCTAAGTTCTTAAAAATTACCTAGAACGTCCAAGACATAAAAAGAATTCTTCCCACCTATTTTATTTCTAGGATGGCTTAAATTATTAGCAGTCCTGCTTTTTAAAAACATAGTAAAAGAACCACAAATAAGTGGGGTTGACTTTTAAATTGAATGAAATGGGCTCCATAGATTAGTTTTGAATAGTGCTTCATTGGTTTATAGGCTTTTAAAGTGTTACCTTACTGTCCTTTAAAGCAGCTGTAGACTTTGTATCATTTTGCAAGTCAGCTGCAGGCAGGGAATTGAAATTTTTGATTATGAACGATGGGTATCATCCCTTAACGTATCTCATCATATCTCCTTCCTTCACAAGACCATGACTTAGCTGAAATTCATCTTTTTGGTTTTCGTTTCATAAAAATTTAAAAAGTATATACATAGTTGGCATTCCTTATAATCCATGCCTGAAAAAAAATCTCAGTTTTCTTTACACTTATGTCCAGAAATCTGCCTCCATTCTGCAGGGGTTCCCTCCCCCACCCCCGGGAGAGGGGGAAAGGCGTCATGCTCTGGAGTAAAGGAGTCAGATAGTGTCCCTAAGAACTCAAAGCAGATTACTCCAGCACAAGGCTTAAATGTTTGTTTGTAAATGACTCAGAGCTTTACATTAATAATGTGGATTAAGAAACGGATAAGGACATAACTTTTAAAAGCTTTCATAAATACCAGGAGGGATTTTAAGAAAATCTACAAAGGTTCTTGAACCTTTTCTACTGTATATAAAACTGAAAAGTCTTTAAGAAGTTTAATACATCAGAAAGTAAATGCCCATTTCATGCTGTATTATTTAAGGCATACTTACTTGCCGGTGTATCTGGTCAGATATCATAATTAGAAAAGGGTTTTAAAAGAAAATCCAAAATTAATAGATGACCACAAATAATGATCTAAATAATGGTAGAAGAGAACTTGTTTCCTGCTATTTGAAAGGAATTATTGCTAGTTTGTATTTCTAATCTATCTTCTCTAGTCATAGGCTCTGCTGTGCTTTGTACCTGAATTTCTAAATTTCAACATTAATTTACTGTATGCGTGCATATTTATTTTGAACCTTGCTCGTCTTTAAAACTGCGCGAGGAAAGTGGTTGTAATTAATCTCTGCTACAGGAGAGCCACCCGGTCCATGCTGTCCGGTCTGTTGGAGACGCTGAACTGTAACCGTTCGGGCGAGGCTTCCGCAGCCGTAGCCGAGAACTAGACGAACGAGCGGTTAGTTTCGGAGGTTCTTGTTGACATGAACTTGCCATCTGCTATGTACAGCTGTACACTTGAGTCTGCTCCAGTTTATTTTTGTAGATTAGCAATTCGACCTGTTAAATAGTACTAATTCACTTCAAGAAAGCAAGATTGTTGTATATACCTGGAGGCATCTGTTATTCAGCTTATCTTCAGAGTGGGTACTTGGCACAGTGAGGATAAACTTGTGTGACCCGCTGGTTGACCTAATAATGTTGATATGAATCCTGCACTCAGTGAAAGAAATGGCAGATGAAAATAACTGATGACTGAATTTTTTTGTATTAAAGAAACGGGAAAAGAATACATGAACCTGTTAATAAAGCACTATGATCTGCAAAATATGAAATGTTTCATAAAGATCTAAGGAAATAAAGGAAATTTTTAAAACAGGGTAGTCTTAAAAGTTTTAGTTACATGGAGTTCAGAAAGTACTGTAGCCAGTTTTTAAATTTTTTGATGTCAATGAACAAACAAGATAAAACATCTCTGAAAATGTATTTTGATGCCAACACAATAAACGCAAATATGTTTTAAACAACTCAGAAAAAGATTGAAAATGTAGATGTCTAGGTTTTACCCCCGCTTGCTGAATTTCTGCAGGGTGGGGCCCAGGACCGCAGTTTGACCACCTCTGCAGGTGATTCCCAGGCACTCAAATTCGGGAACCGACAGAGAAGTTAACGAGTAGTGAGCGCTTCCCTCCCTTCAGTAGCTGTGGAGCCAACTCAGACCTCTCACCGGACAGAAATGACTCAAAGGGATGGGAACCAGGTGGAGGCAGGTAGAAAGTGGGTATTTACTGGGCACCCACTCACCCACCTGGCACGGCCCTTACGTGATCCGATTTAACGCACACGAGGAGAGCAGCTCGCTTCTCTTTCGACACACGTGGAACAGGCTAACTCTCAGTGTCAGCTGAACTGCCCACATCAGTTCTGAATGAGTCCAAGTCCCAACCCCTCCAGCGTACATCCGGAAACAGAAAGGGGGCGGCTCAGTAACTCCTCCCTCCCTCGGCGTTGCCGTTAGTGCCGCCTGCGTGCTAGACTTCCCAGGCTGTCTACCCTCCTGGTGACCGTCTTTACTTTGGCAGCTAAGTACATTCTGCCACAGAAGTGAATGTAGTGTAATTGTACATAAATTACCTAAAGGAAATAATTTTGTTACTAGAGCCTTTTTTCACACAGAAAGTAAAATTTAACTCTAGTGTTTTACGTAAGAGTATCTCCTTGCTGTGTTGTTGCTTTCGAGTATTTTCAAGTCTACTGACAGAAAGATCTAAATAAGAATGCAAGAATGGAAAGGCTTACAAAAGAAAACATGGAGTAAGATTTAGTCTAAGGAAAAATAAAGTCAATAAATAAACTGGGTTTTTGACCACAACTGTAGATTTTTCTTATGTAACCTTTTCAAGTTAGAGTCAGCTACAAATGTATTTCCGAGACCATTAGGGCCCTCTGGTTGTCTGTGCCTCGGGCTGTGTCTGCAAATGTGCTGCCCTCCTGACCAGTCTCTTTGTAAACTAACTGCCACAGAGCACACACGGCCACTCAGTTCTGCTAAACTTTCCTACAAACCCTCCTGTATGTGCGCTTTCCTGCTCCTCGAAATGACTCCTTAGTCCCTTCTTCCCACTCCCCGGGGGTGCATACTCCACCCCTCCCATCCTCCCGTCCTCAGTAGAAAGAGGCCATCAGACGGCAACTCTCCAGCCTCTCACACCACCCACTCCGTCACCTGTCCCCACACTCCATGGACCAGAACCACCATCTGCCCATCTTCGCTTCCTCAAGGATGTTAATCGTCCACTTTTCCTTCTCTCGTTCATCTCTCTTGGGTCATACCCATTAGCATGTAAACATGTCTTACTATTTGCTTTCTTTAAAGAAAAATTTCACAGCAAAATTTCTTGAAAAACTATAGTTTCTTCCTCTTCTTCATCTGTCAAGTGCCTTCGTACCTTTCTCAGTCCACCAGAATCACTCCTGATAGGACCGACCAATGATTTCCAGTTTGCCAAATCCATCGGTCACTCTTGTCTGTGTCTTCGGTGGCACGTCCAGTGGCATTTAATATTACTGACCATGCCCTCTTTTCTTGGCAGATTGCTTCCTCTGGTTAGCCCTTTCCAGGATGGGTAAGCTTTTGTCTCCAGTCCTGCCTTCTCAAACTCTAGACTTTGCCATTTGCCTCTGACATCTGTGCTCGTATATCTAGTAAGCATCCCCAAACTGACACCTAAGAGGTGACCATGTAATGTATTTCACACTGAGACAGCTGACAGAGTGAGCACCACGGGTAATTCTGGCAGGCCAACAAGCGTAAACTAACTTTCTCCAAGGGTCTCCTACTACACACAGAAACTCTGCTTCTTATGCTCCTAAGATGCACTTGTGATGCTCATCATACCTTGGAATGCACCATGCCCCCGGCCCCCACTGTGCCGACTGCCGCTCTTTTCCTTGAACAAACATCCCCCTGTGACTTGGGCTAAGTAACTGACCCTCTCTGTGCCTGAGCCTCCTAATCTGTACAAGAGTGAACAATGGCACCAAACTCAGGGTTGCAAAGCACCAAGTGCCAGGCACTCAGCTGGTGCTGTGGAGATTTCTTTCCCTCCCCTAAGAAACAGACCAGGTTTAGATGGTGAGGATTGTCTGCATTTGCTGAATGGAGCCAGGGCCTGCGTTTTCCACAACTCTTTCCTTAAAAGGCCATGCACACACAGGTCTGGGTATCAGAGTCAATTTTTTGGTTGTGTATTTTCACAAAGTTCAAACTCCACAGCTGCAAGTGGGCCAGTCTTTTATGTAGGGTAATGCTTATCTTGGAACAAGACTTAGAAATAGAAATTTGAAATGCTACTAAAACCGTCATACACATTTCATTTTAAAGGCAGACCTGGATTTTCAGAAAAAAAATTTTAAAATGCTCCACTTACTTCAATTGTTTATAAATTAAATCATTTCAAATTTAAGGATTTTTACAGAGAAGTTTCCATAAAAATCCCTACACTTGTTGGTACTCACTCCTTTGGCAGGCCAGGGAGGGTGACTTTTCCTATGCCAACTCGGAGGCAGTCCTTTTTCTAGTCACAAGGTTTGAGAGGAGGTCAGAGCACAGGAAAGCTGGGCTCTGTCACTTGGCAGCTGAGTGGCCTCTCTAAGCTTCAGTTTCCTCATCTGCAAAAGGGGGGAAGGTAATGAATGCCCTTAAAAGCATTTCATGAGATAAAAATGGTCAATTTTAAACAAACTGACTGTAGACGTAAGCTCTACTTGTTTTTTGGATGAGTCATACTTGGTTCTGACAGATAATCATTTATTGCAACCAGGAGATAAAATCAGCTTTCTCTAAAAAATGTACTAATTTGCTGATGTTTCACTAAGCTACGGAATTCAGATCATAGTCCTGATGTTTCAGAGTTGGTGTTGAGGAAGAAGGCTAGCCTGAAACATATTATATAAATTAAAAAAATGTAACCCTACCTTGAATTAAGGGAGTACACACGTCAGTTTCTGAGAAATGATTCACTTACAAAATATCACACTGGCATGTCATTTAATAGTATAGGATTTTTAAAAATATAGCTTCAGGTCAAATTACCAACATTACTTAAAATAAATGTAACATATTTTAAAATACAGCATATGAGCCCTGGCTGGGTGGCTCAAGGGGTTGGAACGTCGTCCCGTACACCAAAAGGTTGCAGCTTCGATTCCCGTTCAAGGGCACGCACTTAGGTTGCAGGTTTGATCCCTGGTCAGGGATTGGGAGGCAACCGATCCTTGTTTCTCTCTCTCCCTTTCTGTCTAAAAGCAACAGACACATCCCCTGAGGATAATCAGGTAAGGATTAATTACACACACACAGGGCAAGTGAGCTGGAGATTACTTCCTCGCAGGGAATTTACACACAACTCAGATGCCAGTGGTTTCTTAAAATTACTGGTGCCGACAAACTGCGCGAATCACGTGTCTTGGCTGCTCAGTTCCACTCTGCACCGCCAGAAAGAAGCAATACCGGCCAGCAAGTTACTCATCAACGTCTAATGGTGCCACAGGGTTAAATAATGGCCTTCCTTTTTTGGCCTGAAGTTTACCAAAGTTAGCCTCAAACTCTTTTTTTGTTCCATTTAGATTTGCTAGATGTCCATCCTTTATTCTGCAGCCTAAAGAATTCAGTTTCCTTATCCTGTACTGTACTATCTGCGGTGTTAATTCAAGAACCATTGGCGTCTCTCTTATCTGAGCTATGGAAATGCCCTCTTTCAATAACACCTGAATTCTCTCTTCCAAAATGGGAACAGAATAATATAAAAGGGCAGGACATTTCAACACTAATTGCTTCAGGTCATGATCTGTGCATTTAAAAGCACTTTTAGAGAAGGAAATACTGTTCTGTATACTTCTTGGGCTAAGCTGAAAAAGAAACCCTTTCAGTTTGGACAGAAGTTGGAGAATTTCTAAATCTGTGAAACCCTGCTCCTGGAGAAACTCTAGTGTTTCCTTTATAGCTGCAGAAGAATTTAACAAAATAAATGGGTTCTGGCTTAATAATTTTAGTAGCCAAACTTTCATGTTGGCCTCAGAGCCACCTAGATTTAGATAACTCTCTTGGAGAATCCTTATCGTTTGCTTATTTTTCTCAACAGGATTATGAAAAATACTAGAGGCAGTTGTCAGAAATCTGCTAATGACCACATTTTTTAGTCCCAGCTCCTGAAAGAACTGAACGTTCTGCTTCCGGTTTTCCTGGTCTTTAACAGTAAAGAAGGACTCTGGAAACTGTTCTATTAACTTGACTAACTCTTTCTCGTTTTTGCAGACTGACTGCCAGAGTTCTCTCTGGATGCTCACAGCGGCCGGACTGCAGACAATGGCTTCTGGGCAGCGTTCCAGAATACTGGCTACGGCAGTCTCATTGGCACCTAGTTGTTGTAAAATATTGGCAACTTCTTCAACGTAGGTTTCATCCTCCAAGAGTACCCATCCTTTTAATCTGCGAACTTTCCTGATGTCAACTGAAAGTTTATAGAGCTTTTCTACTGTCCTTTCATTTTCTTTGTCTGACTGATTATCAGTTGCACAGGTGAAGCGTGCCACCGGAGGTCTGTGTTTGGGGGCTGACAGCATCTTTCTGCAAGAACACAGCCTGCAAGGCTGGGGTCTCAGCAGCAGCTTCCACAACATGCCTGCTGCAATCCCCTGGGGCAAACCCCACCGTCCTGGGACTCAGAACGCGCTCAGGGAGCCTGTAAGGAGGAAAACACAGGTTTTAACATCAAGGGTGTTGACCCGTAGAACACAGATCTGACCTGGGAGTAGTAAGCATGGAAATAACATGGATTTAAATTAGACAGGAAGACTGCTCCTGTGAAATACTAAATATATCCTTTTGGATAATTTGTAAAATTACACCTCTTCACTCAGACATCTTAAAAATACATTGTCTATTTGAGCTTTGCAGTGTGTGAGTAGTTATTTCTAGTTCACAGACCAGAAAAAGTTTCAAGATTCACAGACCGCAGACGTTATTTTGACACAAAGCGCCCCTCCTACAACCCCGATGTTTCTCTTGAAGAGATGTAGATTGCTTACTTACATACACACACAGGGTTTTTTTTTTTTTTTTTCTTTTTTAACATTTTACCTTTTTCTTTCCTCTTTCATTTCTGATTGTTTATTTGGGTCCTCTCTTTTTTCCTTGATGAGCCTGCTTAAAGACTTGTCGATTCTGTTTATCTTTTCAAAGAACCAGCTCCTGGATTCACTGATCCTTAAAATTGTGCTTTTAGTCTCTATGTCATTTAATTCTGCTCTGATCTTGGTTATTTCCTTCCTTCTACTTGCGCTGGGCTGTCTTTGTTGTTGTTCCTCCAGTTCTTGGAGGTGTAGGGTTAGGTTGTTTATTTGAAATGTTTCTGTCTTTTTTAGGTAGGCCTGTATCGCCATGAACTTCCCTCTCAGGACTGCCTTCGCTGTGTCCCATAAGTTTTGGAACATTTTACCTTTTTAAGGTGATGTTTAACTGAAGCAAATACTTTTTAAGAATGGGAAGGGTCATCTCTAATTTTATATTTCAGAGTAAATATTTTTGCTGAATAACTATGACCCAAAATGAGTCAGGTAATTTACTTAAAATGAGTTAATGAATGTATGCTTGTTGGATCAGAATTAAGTGAAAATCCTTTTTATAAATCCAGAACTGAAGTCAGTCCTAGCCTGGGGAGCCGCGGGGGAGTGGGTTGGCTGGGCAACGGGCCGGCACGTTTCAGGCCGTCTGACCAGCGGGCCCCCCCCCCCCCCCCCCCCCCCGCACAGCTGCAGGTCCCCAGGGATGGCTGCGCTGTGCCTGCCGCGCTGCAGCCTTTGGCACCGTTTTCTTACATTTCTGGTAATGAGAACATGCAGGGTGTGGTTCTAACTCTTAGTCCCTGAGAGTTAAGGGGCTCGGTTCTACCACAAAAGTGTCGTACTGAGCTGTATGGCTGGTTAGCAGCCCTCCCTTATTATTCGTAGGGTTGAAGAAAAACTGTAAAGCCATTTCCCATCCCTGCCCTTAATAATACCCTTGCTATATAAGCCAAGGACGCTTCACTTTCAAGCCTGTCCTAACAAATCCATATAAATGATGATTCTCTAAGGAAAAATACTAAGTAATGATGTTCTCATTTTGGTTTACTTAGCTCGGTTAGTGCTTGCGAGGTCGAAAACAATTGTAGGCATGGCTTCTGTTTGTTTTACTTCTGGTGGTTCAACCAGAGTTTTCCTTGGATAATTCCTAATGCCAGTTTCCTTCAAATAACTCTCTAATAGACAAGATATAAATAATAAAGCATTTTTTAAAATTTCTAGGAAGGCCACAGATTTTAACAGGAAGGAGATAATGAGGAAGGGCAGGGGCACATCCAGGCTGGAGCCCCTCACCCCACTGTCGTGGGGCCCCACGGGCTCGGGCCTCGTCTCCACACCACCCGCTGCAGTGCCCGCGCCCGGTGCTGGCCCGACCTCGTGGGTTATCTAGGGGAAGTTACTTAGCCTCAGATTAAACAGGCGAACGAGCAGTAGTTAGAACAGATCCTTGCAGTCAATGTTCAGTAAGTATTAATTACAATAACAATAGCGCCATCCGTAAAACAGAACAGCAGGTAAACTTCAGGGGAGTATCGCAGGGGCTAAAAATGCACGGCAGGTGTTTTGTACAGAGCCTGGCACGTAGGGAGCACTCGCTAAACGGCAGCCGTTGCTAGGAAACACCTGGTGCTTTATAAAATCCTTGTAGTAATGTGACCTTAAATTGTAGTTCAGTCAGCAGTACGTTATTTACAAAGAATAACCGAAAAGTGTGAAAACTGGATTTTAAATGCTTTTATAAGCAAAATAACCGCTTATAAAAGTAATACAGTCTCACTATAGAGGACCTGCCAAATTCTGAGAAATACAAGGAAGTGGAGGAAGTCTTTCATAATCTCATCACCTGCAGACAACGGTTCACACTTGGACACGTAAGGCCATTTTTTCCTATGCTTCTTCCCCCCTTTATTGTAACTGTTAAATCTATAATATCTGCCTTATACACGAGCTAGGTTCTAAACTCAGCCTATTAAGTGAAAACAGCAAAAACTCCTAATTTTCCTGGAAAATCTTTTAAGCAGGCACCACGCTGGGTACCAACACACCACCTCCTGGTAAGTCCAGCGCAGCCAGGGGACCCCCTGGGGCTGGACCAGACCCCAGGGTTTGACTGAACCCCAGAAGAAGTGGTTGGCTTACTCTGGGGGTTATGTTATAAAAAAGTGACAGATCGTTAAATATTAGGACCACACTGACCATGGCATGATGCGCGTGCCCAGTGAGGCTAAGGGAAAAGCAGGCCAGTTCCCACTCTCTGCTTCCTCCAGGGGGAACCACCATGTGCGCAGGTGAGTTGTCTGAACAATGGAAGTTGTCTGTCTTGCTCTCTCTCTCTCTCTCTCTCTCTCTCTCTCTGATGAACACACATGGTTGACTACAAAAGTGAAAAGCACAAATGTGACTCCTCTGCAATCCATACGCATTATTTGGGGGTGGGCAAAAGTAGGCTCACAGTTGTATTAATATAGTAATAGATAATTATGTAAGAATAAACTCTGTTCCATGTGCTCACCGCTGTAAACCTACTTTTGCCTACCCCTGTCCATGTAATTTATTCCTTTATCCACGATATCTAACCTTGGCATCAAAAACACTCTAAATATTTAAAATGAGTGTATGATATGTGGGATGGATATACTATAATCTTGTAATTTATTTCCTAGTATTGAGCAGTTGGGCTATTTGAAATTTTTTGCTACATCCTGAATATCTGTCCACATTTCTTATTTCTTCCTTTAAGATGAATTCCTAGGAGTGGAATTATTTACTGAAGAGATGGGTGAAGTTATTCATTTACTACCCAGAAAAACTATCTCAGCTGACATTCTCACAAGCAGTATGAGTGATTCTCTCATCAATTCTAATTCTGATACGTGAAAATGAATACTACGCTAATTTAACTTTATTATTAGTGAGACTGAGCTTTTCTTAATTATTTGATCATCTGTATTGCCTTTTGTGAATCACCTATTCCTGCCTTTTGCCTTTTTTCATCGGTGGCATTGAGCCAACTTACAGTGCCGTACAACTGCTACTACCGTTTCCAGAACTTTCCCGTTACCCGGAGCGCAAACTCTGTACCCATTAAACACTAATCTCGCACTCCTCCTCTCAGCCCCTGGTGATGTCTGTTCTACTTTCCGTGTCTATGAATTTGCCTGTTCCTGGTACTTCACAGGAGTGGAATCATACAGCATTTGTCCTGTGGTGTCTGGCTGATTCCACTCAGCACAGCACAGCACAGCACAGCACAGGCCAGGACAAAGTGGTTAATGCGAAGTGGTCAGAGGGCCAGGGCGGTGTCCCTTTCTTCATGATTCCCACTGCTTTAAAGCACCAGATGACTGGCTAAAAATTCATCCATATTTCCCTCTATATTTTTGTTTCAATTTTAAAGGTTAGTTCCTTTAATTCACTTAAAATTTCTGACTGTGAGCTGAGAATCACAATAGAATTTATCAATAGGTCACCTCCAAGCACCATTTTTGAACAATCCTTTCCTTCCCCATGATTTGTGATGCCTCCTCTATTACACATTAACTGTAGCTTCTGTTTCTAGCTAGCTTCCACCCTTACTTCCCTACTATTTTGCAGCCACTTGAATGAGCGAAGAGGCTAATTTCTGGCCTTGCCAGACCATTCTGAAACGCTCTCTGGTCAACTCATTCTTGCACAGTCCCCACCAAACATTGTCAAATCTCAAGTCGGACCTCCAGCTTCCCAACACCATCCCCTCCTTCACTCTTAACCAGTGCCCTTGCCTCTCTCTTCTACAAAGAAAGGAGAACGCCGCCACACCTAACTTAAAGCTTCTGCTATCCCCCCTTCCCCACACCTACACCTTTCATCACCCAGGGTCATCCCGGCTCCAGTGCTGATCCCAGCCCATCCGGCCGAGATCCCTAGAGCCCGTCTGTCTCACAGTCACTCTATCCTCCACACTGAGGCTCCCACCCTCGCCTCCATGGCTATTCCTCTCACTGCTGCTCCAACTAAACCCCTATTTTCCTCTTCCCCTTGGTTAATTCTTGCAGATCCTTCTCTCGCCATTTTCGCTGCTCCTACTTACACAGCTCCCAATAAAGACAACTACCACGTGCCACTGAGCAGCTCTCTCTCCTATCTCTTGGCCTCTGCAGCTCTCAGCACAGCTACCCACCTTCCCCACGATGCGCTCTCACTGGACTTCCAGGACTCCTACTCTCTGTTCTCCCTCTTCCTTCCTATCCATCTTGCCTCCATTTATCTGCCTCCTTCGCAGGCTCATCTTCAGAGACTGGTTCTAGACGCTCTCCTCTTCTTACGGCCCCCCCCCCCCCCCCCCCCCCCCCCCGCAGAGACCCTGTCCTTGTTTGGAGCTTCAGTTAATGCGCTTGGGCTTCTCCTCAAAAAGTGATCCTGTCACCTCCTGTAAACTTTTCAATGGCACTTTAGGATAGAGACATAAAACAGAATAAAAATACCTCACAGGGCCTACGAGGCCTCTGCCATCCAATATCCACCTCTCCCTCCCTCACCTTACCCAGCCACATCTGCTTCCTGTCAGTCCCTGGCGCTCCACCTGTTCCCACCACAGGATCTTCGGAGACTGAGGGAGAGTCCCCGTGCCCCCCACGCCCCTACCTCCTAGGTTAAGTGTCACTTCCTCAGGGAAACTCCCCTGACCTTCATGAACAGAAGGAGACTCCCGTCTCTATTACAGGCTCTCATGGAACCACAGATGGCTCTTCTGTGCCACCGTCCCAACTGCAGCTGTTCGTGTATTGTTTCTGTCTCATCTTCCATGAGGGCCGGGACTGGTCATGTTCCAATGAACTGCTTCCCTACCCCTCAGTCGGCTGGCACTGGGGAGTCTAGGAAGCATTCCTGGGCAGGTGACCTTGTGTGTGGTCTCCCCCAGCAACCTGCTCTTGATCCTACTGTCGCACTCACTATACTCTAAGTTTGTCATTCATTCAACCAGCAGGGTTTTTTGGCTTCATTTTAAGCTCACATAATGTGTCAGGCATTTTGCTAACACTAACTCTTTTGCTAAAACATTTCTTCATACCTCTGGACTACAGACCCATCAGAGAACCTGATGGGAACCACAGACTCTTTAGAGAGAGAGAGAGAGAGAGAGAGAGAGAGAGAGAGAGAGAGAGAGAGAGAGAGACCAACACCCATTCTGCAAAAGATTTTGGCAGGATTCAGACCCTGCAGCCCAACTATGAACAACCTGCAGCGAGACTACAAGCGCTGGGAGGGCGGGGTGTGACTGCTCTTCTGCTTTATCCCTGTACCCAGAAAAGAGCTTGGTCCACAGAGAAATACAATTAGTGTCTGTCAACTGAAACTGAATGAGCAAATCAAATTCAAGAGACAACTTAATGAAGTGGCTAAAACTGTGGGTTGCCTGGGCATGTTTTGTTGCGACTTGAGAAAGTCATTTCGCCTCTCAATGCCTGAGTTTGATCATCCGGAAAAACGGGGACACCACGACCTGGGTGGCTGTGAAGATGAAATGAATTAATACCATAAGTCACAGAGTATTCGGATACATGACAATCAATTTTAAAGCTGAGAAAGCCGATAAAGCCACAGGTAAAGTAACCTGTCCAAGGTTGCTCACCTAGTAAAGGACATTCAAACCCTACTGCCTGGCTCCAGAGTCCAGCCCTTAGTCCTACACATAACAATGCTCTTCACAAACGTATGTTAAGACGCAGTGTGATACTTCGTATTTATTAGACATTTTTGAGGAGTGAAATACACTTCCGTAATGTGCATAATCTTCATAATTAATATGGGCCCCTCTATAACACCAGTAATTTCAATTATAATATGCATGAACTGCCGAGTTTCACATTAACTCCAATGGATATAAGCAGGAAAAAAACAAGTCCCAAGAAAAGAATCTTGGGTAGCAATAGAAAGTCACACATCCCTCATGTGGGGCCTGTGCGTTTCCGCAGAAACTTCCGACCAGTGGCACCGGGCGTCCGCCCAGGCGAGGCTGGGCGGCGGGCCCGCGGTTCTTGGGTGGGCGGCCCTCGACCCCGACCCGCCGCAGTCGTCCGAGGGGCGATCACTCCTAGGGGCAGAGAAAGGGCGCGACTCACCCGTCGGTGTCCGTTCCCTGCAAGGAGCAGTGAGTCCCGGGCCCCCGGCTCCGCCTTTCCTCCCTCACCGGCCAAAGCTTCCCATGGCCCGGGGTCTTTCCGAGGCCCGGATCCAGGACCCACGGCCTCCTGCAGCTCGTGAATGTCCCTTAGCAGCGCCAACCAGGGTACCTGCCCCTTTATCAGCAGCCAATCAGAGCACCAGAGAGCCATGAGCGCACACTCTCGCCCACAACGTAGCCAATCAGGACCTGGGACACCGGTCACGTGACCCTTGCGCCATCCCTGGGCGCCGCAAGGTCGGGGGGGGCGTGTAGATTGGCTTTCCAGGGAACTTAGCCTGGCCCCGGCCAATCATTGCCTCTCGGATTTTCACACCCTTTCCTTCCCAGCATTTGAGAAAAGTTGGAGTTTCGGTTGCTTTGTCCCTGGGGCACTGTCAGAGGTACAATTAACTCAAAACCCACTGTATCTTTAAACTAGAGCCATTCTGAATTCCCGAAATAATTCGATAGGTAAATAATTTACAAAAAAAGGTATTTTAAAAAGCCCCAAATCTCTTTGGAACGTATGGAGCCTTCCCACTTTACCACCCACCGTCCCAGTCCTCCACGCAGCAGCCAGAGAACGTGGCTGATAACGTCTTTAAAAACCTCCCTCCTGCCACCCTCACCTAAGTATTCGTGCTGTTAACTGTCACATGGTTTGCATTCCAATTACTGCTTGTGATGCCGACTTCATTAATTTCTCCTTCAAGTCAAGCTTAATGTCTGTCCCATTTACTCTCACGTTTATCTATCAACCAACAGATGTTCATGGCAATGCCTATTAAGTGCCAAGCGTGTCAAGCAGTAATGAGGAGGCGGCTGTGGACAAGTCAAAGGGGAATAAAGCACACTTCCTGTTCGGGGAGTTTACATTCTAGTGGAGGACAAAGACATGAACAACCAATAACATAATTAATGGCAACCAAAGTTAAATGTTCCCAAGGACAGGCTGCCCTTCCCCTGCCTAGCTGTCCTAGGCCCGTGTGTGGAGCTGCAGTCAGGAAAGCTGTGCGACTTCCCTAGGCTGGAGGCCCCTCGCGTAGTGTTTCCACGGTACACTGTGTGCAGTTCCAACACAGCCTTAACATACAGCACTGAACTTCTTCCACACTGCCCCCTCTCTCATCTTCCGGAGCAAACGCCCCGTGGATACTGATGAATTTATTTTCCTACGAACAATGCTTGGTTAGGGACTCAGGAAATACTAATGCTAATAACGAAATCTTTGAGTCGCCTTAGTAACCGATTTGTGCTCAATAGGCTTTGTTGAGAGGGACCGACACTTGACTTTAATTCCAGAGCGGCAGCAAGAGTCCTGGCTCCTCGTCTCAGGATCGATTCCCTCTAAATTACCCTCATGCAAAAACCTTATTATTCATGGTTTACTGAACAGTTTTTCCTGAAATAAAGTGACTTGGGGTCCAGACTAACCGAAGTGTTTCACATGCATTTAGGAAAAGGGGTTAGGGCAGGTACAGAGGAGAGAAAGAAGTTAAGGGATATAAATTCAGGTCTTAGAACTAGATGGTCAGGAGAGAGGGAGGAGAGATGTGCACTAGGGTGCTGGCAGCTTGTGCCAGGGCTCCACATGACTGTGTAAGGAATGATAATGCCCATGACCTTGTGAATTAAAATCAAAATTAGAAAATGACCAACTCAGCTATGTCAGCTGTGTTAACTGTTACCCAAGGACTTTTCCATTCTAAGTATTTAAATAGTGTATTTCTAGGACCATAAAATCAGAAGAAGAAAAAAAAGCTTGGATGGAGAAATGGAGGAGAGAACTTAGTACTATGCATATCATCTAAAAGAAAATCACAGACATGCTTGAAACTGTGGGAAGATCCTGAAGTTTTTAGTATTGTAAGAGATGCATTAAAAATAATACTGTTATCAGCCGTTTATATCCAAAATTTACTAATTTATTTTAAATGAGTGTGAAAAATATAAGGATTTTGCAAAGGTTCATTCAAAAGCTTGGTTCTCTCACCCCGATTTTTCCAGGTAGCCAGCACAGTTTTTGGTAGTAAGAAATATTTGCTTAGTGAATAAAAGGTCTTGAATCCCCCAATTATCAATGGGCAAGGGTTTTTGTTGTTGTTTTAGATTTTATTTACTTTTAGAGATCTAGGAAGGGAAGGAGAAAGAGAGGGAGAGAAATATCAATCAGCTGCCTCTCCCATGTCCCTCAACCAAGGACCTGGCTGGCAACCCAGGCATGTTCCCTGACCAGGAATCAAATGGGCGACCTTTTGGTTTGCCGGGTGATGCCCAACCTACTGAGCCACGGGGCTAGGCAGGGTTTTTAGAACACAACCCTTCTAGTGAGGGGGAGAACACTGTATTCAAACACAGCGCATCTGCTCAGTTGGAGCACACTGGTGAATGCTTCTCTTTCCCCTTCAGTGATTTGTTAGTCACAATTTAGACCAAACTGAAAAAGCTTTCCAAAACAAACCCCCACCCCACATCAGTGACTTTGCTGAAATAGTGTTTTTACTGAAATACTTATTCATATTAAAACTGAATCTTTATTCCCCTGGATGGTGATGGCAAATCCTAGGTCTATGAATTTTTCAATTCTGTACAGTGCATTCAGGTCCAAAGAGTATGATGTGAAATATGGGTATTATGAGCAATAAATTATTATTCCTTATTAACAGTGGTGAAAGAAGATAAGGCACATTTTTTTCTTTTCTCAGTAACAGAATTTATTAATCAATATTAATTCATTATCCAGTATAGTTTAAAATACATATCATCTAAAATTTATTGTTGTTTCTGGATTTTGACTGAGATTTATCTTGAGTGACCTTTACATATGACTGTCACACTGAACATCTATCACTACTAAAGATGGGAAAACAAAAGGCTACTTGTTATAATGGCAAGAACTGGCCTACTAGAGACAGGAAAAGAACAGCAGTAATAACAATAACGGCAGCTAACCAGAGCCGCGACATCCGGTGAGCCACGCGGCGTAACGACCTGTAGCTAACATTTATCTAGTACGTCCCAGCCACATGCCAGGCACTGTCACGAGCATTTCACGTGCAGTTTGAAGCGGACACCACTCTCATCCCCGCTGGTAGATGAGAACAGAGAAGGCACACAAGGTTAACCACTTGCCCAAGATCTCAAGGCTCATGAGTGTGACAGCCAGGTATTTGACTCCAGAGTCCACATTCTTAACCTGTTATCCTATACTGACTCACTCATAGTTGTAATCCCCATTACCTGGAAAAAAATCCTTTTGGTTTTACACATTTCTTGCAGATAACTTTATTTTTAAAAGTACAAAGTATTTGAAAGACACTATTTGTATTTGGAATAATTTTGAAAAATACTATTTTACTAAATACAGGAGTGGGCAAAAGTAGGTTTACAATTGTTCATATGGGAACTAATACAGTATTTAATAAATAATAATACAAAAAATAAACTGTGCTTCATGTACTCACAACTATAAGCCTACTCTTGCCCGCTCGTTTACATGGTAGCTGTTCCTTCACTCAAAATGGTGACGTGGTTGATACTAGAATCTCTCTAATGTGTAATCACATCTCACAAACTAATGTTCCACCCCTTTCCTCAAACAGAAAGTAAAAAAAGAAAAACCACCATCAAATACACAAGATTCTGTATATGCATATACTTTAATAACAAAGGTCACTTAGCTGTAAGTGAACAAAGGAAGGGGGACAAAGAAAACGGAACACGTGAGACTCCCACAAGTTTGGTCAAATGGGCACGCAGGGAGCTGTGAAACATGGGCCGTCTGTGACGACAGAGGCTGTAACGACTGGTTTTTACTGCACCCACTTCCTAAAACAGAGTGCGAAGTTAAAGCAAACATTGATGTCAGGAAAATTTTAACAAAGTCTTTTAAGAAAGTCTAAAACCCTCCTATTTTCCCACATTGACTCTCAGAACTTTGATTTTTTTATTTCAGAGTATCAGTTTGCCACTTCAACTTTTACCATACATGAAAAATTATCAAAAATATACTGATGGGTCTATACTAATTGTGTTATTTATATTTACATTAAGCAAATTCTTTTTACCAAGTTCTTTATATACAAATTACCATGTGTCCTATGTGAAATTCATTAAAAAGTTAAAAACCACAGAAATGTCATTAGAAACAATTGCTTTCCATCAATGAAGAACATTTTAAAATAATTTAACTGAAAAAAGTATTGAACTCTCCACCAATTTCAGCTGCAACAGTATTCCTCCTGAATGTTTTCTGTGATTTAAGGGAAGAAGAAATTGGGTAAACCTTGATTGCAAGGAAATTAATGATAAAAATTTTATAAGTCTTTACTGATCTTATCTTCAAGCAATTCACAGTCTAATAAGGCTGGCAATAAAAACACAGCAATAATTTTTAAAAAAATAAATAGTTTAAGATAACTGAAGAAACAAAGAGAAAAACTGCCAAATGCACTGTATGAATACTTTTCACATAAATTCAAGTCACAAAATAGTGTCCCGGAGCTTGCTGAACTGAACATGGGCATGGCTTTTTGATACTTTCCAAGGGCCAACAGTTTAAAAAAATTAAACTACTTCCAAACTGGAAAGAATTTAGATTTTAGAAGTATCACAATAGATAAAAGGGATTTATAAAGACTTAAGAGGCAAAGATTTGGGGGAAAGCTCATAAAGGCATTATATTACCACCACTAAAATTAAAAAGTCACTCTCATTGTTTTAGACTCATGGTCATAAGGAAGGAAATGAAAAAGACATCTTTTTCTGAGAAAGAAAACTTGAGCGTAAATTCATAAGCTTTTTAAGTTTAAATATCATTGATTAAAATGACCACAAAACCGAGTGCAGCACTTAGTTCAATGCAGACACATTTCTCTTATTTAAGAACTAACTGATTTCATAACAATCGTTGAAAAACGTCTGCCTCTCCAGTTTGAAAACAGAGGTGAACTCCATTTCGGAAATTGCCTTAGTCTACGTTGATGACACAGCCCGCCCCAGCGGGCAGCAGGGCTGTGAAACAGTTACCTAGTGAGTGCTCTGCCTCTGGACTTTGGGGCCGATGCTCTGCGTGTCTTCCTCCTGACTGGGACGCTTCCCACTGCCGAGGCCAGTGCCCATGGAGCTTCTTCCTACACATTTGGAAAAGGTATGTTTAAAACAGGAAGGGCGAAAAGAACAGTACGCTCAAATGCTTTGTTCTTACCTTGCTTTAACAGGTGAGTTTGCTGACTGTCTCCATGAGCATAATGTAAAATGCCACTCCCCTGAGTGCAACCTGTGTTCAAAACACAGTAAATAAAATTACTTAAAATAAATTCCAAGTTGTATGTATTAGGACTACAAATCCAATTTAATATTTGTATATAAGACCATATATGCTTTTTAAGACAAAACCTCAATCCTTCATATGATCCAAAAATCACATGCCCAATCGGGAAAATTTAAATTTAGGGTGGTAGCAATACTGAGTGTTCAAAGGCAAAATTACTGGTAGTCATTTTCTAAAAAGCACTTCCTTACTGGATGACAACAGACACGTGACCATAAAGGCAAATGGGGCGGCAGTGAGACATTCATCCTTCCTTCACCTCCTGTCCCTCTCTACTCCACACTCCTCCCTCAGTGCCTGTCTAAAACAGGTGTCTGGAGATATTTACAAGGGCCTGCCAGATGAGAATTAAACAATTCGAATCAGTCCTGGCCGGCTAGCTCAGTTGGTTAGAGCATCATCTGGATACACCAAGGTTGTGGGTTTGATCTCTGGTCTTGGCACATGCAAGAAGCAACCAATGAACGCGTAAGTAAGTGGAACAACAAACTGATGTGTGTGTGTCTCTCTCTCACCGATAAAAAAAATTGAAATCACACGAGGAGGAGACACTGACAATGCAGCAGGGGCCTAGCCTGAGCAATGATATCGACCCTTCTGAAAAGCATCAGTGTTACAGGAGCATGACCATACAACTGAGTGCCACAGTGTGTCCGGATCATGGAAAAACATGAGCATTCCAGCCCCTAGAAAAGTCACCTCATGGCCTGAAAAAGACAATCTACTTACTTTTATTAGAATTTCTTCTGGATAAAATAATTCAGCTTTTCAGGTATTCAAAACTGGAAAAGTGGATGCCCTGATCAGAGATGAGGCCTTCTATCACTGGAAAGGGATATCTCCACAGTAAATTAAAAATCTAGTGTTCCCTACTGATATTTTAATTCATGGATTTTAAACTTTCTGGTCTGTCATTCACAAAATGGTGACCTCTACAGCGAAAACATTCTGTTTTTGAACTTGTAAGGCTGAAAGTCAGACTGTGGACAATGGCGAATTCACCACTGAATGGTGCTGCTCCCGGTCTCACCATCAGCAGGGATTCCCCTAACAGTGATGCTGGGTGCTGTGCACTACTGTTCAACACTATTTAAGACTGCACACGACAATGTGAAAAGTACTTAATTCCACTAAGATGGTTAAAATGGTAAGTTTTATGTAATGTGTATTTATAATTAAAAATACCTGAACCAATACATTTTCAATTATCATATTCACACCATACACATTGTTGAGGGCCCATTTATGCTAGAGACTATAACAGGTCATGGGGACACATATATTATTAAGATATCTGTCTTCACGGCGTTCACAATCAAGTGGGAGGAGGCAGATATATAAAATCACTAAGTAGAAAGAGGTGTAATTTTAGGTGTTGGGGTAGAAGCCAGCACAGGATACAGTGGGGATACTGAGGAAGAAAAGGTCAGTTTCATTGAACGATTCACAGAGGTAGCCATTAGGCCAAGTCATAAACTAGTCTCATTTTCTCAACTTCATCAATTTTATTCCTCTTACAGTTTTAAGATAAATGAGAATAATTCATAAAATGTATGACAGCAGCCAGGCACAAAAGAATACAGACTATGATTCTATGAAGTTCAAAAATGGGCAAAACTAGTATCAGAAATCAGGAAAGTGATCCCCTTTTGGGAGGAGAGTAAAAATAAATATGCTCGATAAATATATTAGAAATTTCCTTCACATGGGATTTTATTTCCTCAGAGAGCTAAATGATAAGCACTTAGTATCTTCCTGAGTCCCTAAATTCAAGAATACATCTACAGTCTGTAACTTGCCCATAGAAATATAGTAAATTACATCTGCATGAGAATAACTATAAGAGACGATGACTAGAGAACAGAACTTTGCTGATCAATTGGCTAGGAATAGCTTAGTCACTTACGAATATCGCAAATCCCTGTATTCGTATGTCATCAGTGACATTACAGCAGTTAAATTTCAAATGCCAAGATTACAGAAGATGAGAATCTTAGAATAAAAAAACTTTTTTAAAAAAGTATTTCTTGTTTACAAAAAAAGTTTCTTAAAGGAAAAGTTTATATAATCACTTTCCCCCTTATGTTACACTACCAGTAGCACCAAAAAGATTTTCCACTGAAAAAATTATACTACAGGGAAAAAATTACATAAAAAAGATATTTAAAAAAATAACCAAAATTTTAATACTGACTGTCTCTATTGGGTGGAATTGTGAGTGATTTCTGTTGTTCTTTTCTATTTTTCTGAATTTTCTAAATTCTCTAGAGTAAGTTGTGGATTTTAAGCAATTTTGAGGTATAATTGACATACCATGAATCTCACCTGTTTTAAGTATACAATTCAATGATTTTTACTAAATTTACAGAGTTGTGCAACCATCACCACAATCCAATTTTAGAATATTTTTCATCACCCTGAAAAGATCCCTGATGCCAACTTGCATTCATTCCCCATTCCCACCCCTGAATCTAAAGCAACCACTAATCTCCTTGGTCTCTTTTAAAGACATGCCTTTTCTGGATAGTTCATATAAGTGCAATCATGCAATCTGTGGTCTTTTGTGTCTGGCTTCTTTTCTTTAACTTAATATTTTAGAGGTTTATCCTTGAGGTTTATATGTTGCAGCATATATAGTATTTTGTTCCTTTTTATGAATTAGTCTTCCTTTGATATGGATGTACCACATTTTGACTATTATAAATAAGGCTATAATAAACTTTCACATGTAAGCCTTCATGTAGACATATATTTTCATTTCTTTTGGATACTTAGGACTGGAATTTCTGGGTTGTATGTTAAATTTGTTTAGCTTTTAATAAACTGCCAAAACTGTTTTTCAAAGTGGCTGTGCCATTTTATGCACTGACTCTTAGCAGTGTATAAGGGTCCTAGTCTCTTCATATCCTCTACAACACTTGTTACTGTCTTTTTCATTCTAAACACTTGAATGGATACAGGATGACCAACTTTCCCCAGTTTTCCTAGGATTCAAGTGTTAGCACTGAAAGTCTCAGGCCCCAAGAAACCCCTCAATCCCAGGTAATCAGTGATACTTGATCACCCTAAGTGGGTGCGAAGTACTATCTCTTAGTAGTTTTAATATGAACTTCCCCTATGACTAGTAATGCCAAACAGGTATTTTATAATAGAAAAAAAATTAAACTATAAATTAAATAAAAGTTGTGTTTTATTATAAGAACAAAAATACTCCAGGACATGTATTTATGTATAGCTTATTCATTTCATGAGCAAAAAATAAATCTATTAAAAAAGAGAAAGGAAATGAAATGTGTGTTGCAGAGATTAAGAACTTTACAGAGTCATTTAAAAACCTAAGAAAAGTCGTAAAGAATCTTGCCCTTTCACATGCCTTGTGAGACACTGTAAAATAAACGCCTACAAGCAGGATAAGTATAGGGCATAAAGGGATGAGCGTCAGAAGTATCTAAGTCCTTTCAAATGGGGCAGAATCCTGAGGGGAGAAATTTGCAACAGCACAGTCCAAATCCCAAGGGTCTTCCCACCTCCAGGTCTACAATGCTCTCTCCTCCATCTGCTCGCCCACTCTCTTCCTTCATTTCTCAACAATCTCTCCCTTCTTGTGGAGACAGCATCCTACACTTTCTCACTTTCCTCATTTGTTTTTCTTTCTCTTCCACACGCTCATTTAGACTGTAAGCTCGCTGTAGCTGTTATGTCTTCTATGTCTTTTGAAAGCCTTACAGCACCTAGCCTACAAAATGCATTACAGGCAAATACTTACACGATTCGAGTATTTTAAGATTTATTAATCCTGTTATATCATAAAATATCATATGTTTTTATAGATTTGGGAAGCAAAGTCATTCCAATTTCACTTACTACCTTGATTAGTTTTTGCAGGTGGCTGCGAATAACAAGCACAGATCCGAGTGGACTAGGAACCAGTGTGTTTCCCGCCCTGCTGCTGCCTGTCTGCTGTCTTAGTGCTTATCAGCAGAGCTTCTGCCCCTCAGCCTCGCGTGTGAGAAGAAAAGCAGGCTATGAACTGAAACACAGATCTGAAATAACTTCTGAAATGATACTTTATTGATACCTTATCAGTTTACTTCAAATTGTTCAAAGTTCTGAGAAAGAACATTTCTAAAGCATACTGCCATCATTGGTAACCATTTGACTGCCAGGTACAACACATTCCAGTAATACAGCACTTTGTCTTATAAACACTATATATGGCATTACATTTGCAGAAGAAGCCCAGTGATACAGGAAAGAATAAGACCTTTAGGACTCCCTGGCTGGTGTAGCTCAGTGGATTGAGTGCGGGCCTGCAAGCCAAAGGGTTGCTGGTTCGATTCCCAGTCAGGGCACATGCCTGGGCTGCAGGCCAGGTCCCCAGTAGGGGGCATGCAAGAGGCAACCACACATTGATGTTTCTCTCTCTCTCTCTCTCTTTCTCCTGCCCTTCCTCTCTCGCTAAAAATAAATAAAATCTTTAAAACAATTAAAAAATAAAAATAAAAATATTGACCAATAACAATAAAAAAAGAAAGAATTTTAGGACTAATCCAACTTGGATCTGAAACTTAGCTCAACTACTTACTAATTTTGGAATCTTGGTTAAATTACCAAGCCTCTCTAGGCTTATTTCCCCAATCATAAAATGAGAATTCCACCATCACCTCCCCAGGTTACCGTGAGAATGTGGCAAAAGTCTCCCCACACCAGAAACAAAGTAGGTAGACGAAACGTTGAGTGTCTTTGTTCCTCTCTCCCTAAGCTAACTTTTGGAGGATAAAGCACATGCTCTCCATCAAAAGGATGCAGGATATTTCTGAATTTAGGAAGTTTCAAGTTTTTAAAAAAGGTTTCACTTTTGGTAACAATTTTGAACATCTGACTTTTTTTTTAAAAAATGAGCAT
Source organism: Glossophaga mutica (assembly GCA_039655065.1). Taxonomy (NCBI): domain Eukaryota; kingdom Metazoa; phylum Chordata; class Mammalia; order Chiroptera; family Phyllostomidae; genus Glossophaga; species Glossophaga mutica. The sequence goes on along the minus strand of CM077304.1, from coordinate 11,945,355 downwards.
TCCTCACATGCTGCCTTGTTTTTAATCAAATTAATTGTGAGGCTTAATGAATAAATATTTGATTATTAATCTCTTGATGCTAAGTGCAGAATTTTTCTTTTCACTTACTTCCACTGCTGCTACAACCTGGGATGTTTTCTCCAGGAGAATACCCCATGAGGCCTCCATTCCCATTAGGATTAGAAGGCACTGATGCAAGAAGACCTGAAGGAAAAAAATGTCTTATTAAATTATGATCAAGACCAACTCAAGGACAGGAACATAAACAGCTGCCAAAGAAACAAATCAAAGGCAGTTACTGACATACCTAGTCCTCTGTACCGTGAAAGCTGCTGGTAGATCTGTTTCATCCTCTCGATATTCAAACGGCTTGCCTCAGCGTGGTTTACCATTGGTTTAGGATAATTAACTCCTATCAAACACTTGGCTACCTTTTGGATACCTTCTGGTGCATTCCAAGGATCATAGATGTATTTTGCAGGGAAGCCTCGTAGGATAGGCAAATATCGCCTTTTGGGAGAAGGGAGAAAAATTATTAATAAAATGAACTATAAGCAAATTGTACTAAACTATTTATTTATTGGCAATGAAAGACCAAAATCAAGTCAATAGCATTCAAATGATTTGTTTACCCTTCTCATCTCTGCTGACCATCATGACTGAGGTATACTTTAAATGTTGCTTAAATATGAAAAGCTCTTCCTGGATTAGTTTTTCCAAACTGAAAAATAATCACCCTTGATTTACCTTATGTAGTCTCCATTGGGATCTGTTCTCCTACCAAAACCAACAGGGCAATAGCAGTGAAAAAACTGTTGAAAAAAGGAACTACAAGACAGCCACATCCAACTTCCAGCATTTATGCTCCAATCTGCATCAAGCAATAATTCTTCAAATACCTTCAGAAGTAACAGTAACGAGTTAGTTTACACACACATAGTTCTCAAAGCAAACATTTTCCAGGTCTCTGCAGATCAAAAGTTAAGACAAAGAAAACCTAGCACAGAACTGCAAAACTAACATGCCAAAGTTAGCTTCCTTGTCTAGGTTTTGTTCTATAATGAGTTATTTCAGGTAAAGAAATATATCAGTTATGTAAATGGATTTCTGAATAGAATTTACCTTTCTAGCCTTTGCAGTGTTATGTGGGAAGAAGGTAAAAAAATTATTCAAGTCAATGATTTAAAAGGAATATGAGGAGATCAAAAAATGGAAAAAAAATAAAAGAGTAAACACTTTCAAGAAAGCAAAAGAGCTTCCAAATAAGTCGCCATCCAAATATAAATGACCTTTGAAAATGCACTGGCATTATAGAGCTTAAGTTTGGAATTTCCCAAAAGGAAAACAGAACTAAAATATTTAATGATTTCTAAAATTAATTCATGAAGTGTGTGCCACACGTCTACCTCAGTACAACTCTGTACAGATGCGTGCATAGATCGTGTGTAACGGATGCAAAAAAAGCACAAGGTCAGAAATGGTCCTTGGAGAGGGGAACTTTATGATACAGGTAAGAAGGCAAAACATGTAGAAGCACAAGATGAGGCCACAAAATGCAGTATGCTTCACTTTATATAACAGAAGTAACACTAAAAAGCGGTGTTGTTGAAGTGAGGTAAAATGATACATAGTTTAAAACTTAGACTATAAATTCATCATTTCTAAAAACTCTTGGGTGAATCCTTTCTGTGACAGAAAAGATCACCTAAATATATGTTGATGCAATTAAGCCCTGTGTTAAATCTTATGCTTCCCTCGATGGCTAGCTAGGCTGGTTTAGTTGTGCAAATGACTTGAGATGAACCGACTCAGTTTTTGCCTTATCTCCAATCTGATTACACCATTCTTTCTCCAGGACTGTGATGGTATTCTGGGAATTAAATGCTTTGTTCACGGAAAAACTAGACCATAAATGGACCTGCGTAATAGACAACTTCTAAAAAATGTTTTACTGAGGTATAACGTCCTTCAAAATAAGACCACGCTACATTATTTAGAACACTTGCCTTCATTCCTTCTTCCCAACTAATCCACAGGTCACCTCGTGTCAGGAAGCAAGCAACTGCATGTCTGGCCAAGTGGTGAATCCAGCCCTCCTGACGAAGCTGTGTCATGATGGCATCAATCCAAGGAAAACCTGTCCGGCCTTCTGCCCACTTTGCTAAAGCCTCAGGATTCTTATCCCAAGGAATCTGAACACAGATGGGGTTTCCTTCCATTTTATCAAAGCGTGGATTATTTGTTGCTGCTGTATAGAAAAATTCACGCCATAGTAGTTGCCCATAAAGGGAAAGGGGAGGGGAACTGTTCTTTTTTACCTAAGATTAAAAAGCAAAGAGGTATTATAAGCAATTTTTTAAAAAATGTTTTGAAAAATAAAATCCAGTTTCGGTTAATACCTTCTTGTAGAGATCCGTTAGTTTGAAGTAAAACAGCCGACACGACAAACAACCAAACCGGAGGTAAGGACTGAGTCCAGTAGGGCTAGCAAGCAGGGAATTCGCGTTCATTCGAGGTCTTTCAAAGTTTGCCACCCAGGCCTGAAAACAAACAGAGAGAATTATGCCAACTCTTCCACCTTTAAACTTAGATTTAAAATTTTAAAACTGTTACATAGTTATTGGGGAATAAAATCTTATTATTCCGGACACAAATGATATGTTTTAATAAAAATAAGAAAAGGTAAAAGTGCGCATTTTTCTTTGGGTTTCAGCCATCCTCCCATAGCACACACTCATGTGAAAAACCACCTTCGAATTCCTAACACAAAGCTGACAGCACCGCCCGCCTGTCTCTCTGACACTGACGTAAAGGTGAAACGGAAGAACTCTATCCTGGCTTCCAAGTTATGGCCATCAGATACCAACTTACAGAAAAAGAATAGAAGAGGTAGTGTTGGCAATAGCTGAAAAAGAAATAATCAGAAGAGGAGGAAAATACAATTTAAGTGAAGAGACAGCTGTTAATTTGCAAATAATTAGTTTTGTGCTATTTTAAGTTTCTCTAAATTATTCTTTTCAACAGCCTATTTTTGTTTTTAAAAACGAGTGAAATTATTTTTAAAATGCCAACTTGGAGATACGAGCATGATCTATATTATCATACTTTTCTTTCCAAATGCCTTTCCAAACGTGTAAGCGCTTCAGTTTCTCCGCCTGGCCATACTGCAGAGGGTAAACCATCTGTATCGAAACCTAAAATAAAAAATAAATACATTTAAACAATATCATTCTTCTGGAATATAAATAATTTTTATTGAGCCACAATAATTACAAGAAAAACTACTTTGCAAAAAAAATATGATGGTAGCATCAAAATGAATTGATGACCCTGGATTGTCACATATGAAAGACATGACATGTTCTCTATTCTTTAAAATGTACACTTTAAGGTGATAACAGAAAGATCACATATTTTACAACACATAAATGAGGCACAGATTTACCACTTCTTAGTTTGAGTTTCTTCTACTTTCTTCTCCTAGGTTCCTTACTCTGTTAGTGCAAAATACATGTCAATTCAGAAGTGAGATTTTCTGAGTGATTTACTAGCTCTTCGGTGTCACCTTTTTACCATTTATACCCACCTAGTTCCTCCAGGGAAGGCACTCCGTATTTTTCATCATGGTCATCAGACAGAGGGGTTGTGCACTTCTCTATCACTTCTGAAGTAATTGTCTCTACTGGTATCTCTAGTGGTTCCATTTTGCTGATGAGAGTCTGGAATCTTTTATAAGTAAGAGGAGGTTGTCCACCATTGAGTTCTATGATCCTATTACAAAAGTTAATAAAATCAAGTTAGTATAAAAAAGACAATATATTTTGGTTGACAAGCTCTGAAAAGGCTTAAAAATCATAAAGTAAATAAAATTACTTAGGCCTTCTAGTAGAATGACCAGGAAACTTGTTAAAAAATGGTTAATGAATCTAAAAATCATTTTCTTGACATCTGCTAGGTGTCAAAACTATACAAAACCTTTAAGACAAAGGGCATTAAGCACATCTGAGTGAAAAAAACAAGTGGTTAAATTAGTCTGAAGGCAATAACAGAAAAATATATTATAACTCAGCTCCAAGAGTCTCTGCACTTCTTCAAGGAAGACATACAGAGAGCCCAGAGACATATGAAGGGATGCTCAGCATCACTAGCCATCAGATAGATGCAAATTAAAGGCACAATGAGACACTACTTCACACTGGTCAGAATGGCCATCATAAACAAATCAACAAACAAGTGCTGGTGAGGTTGTGGAGAAAAGGGAACCCTAGTGCACTGCTGGTGGGAATGCAGACTGGTGCGGCCACTATGGAAAACAGTATGGAATTTCCTCAAAAACTAAAAATGGAATTACCTTTTGGCCTGGCAATTCCACTGCTGAGATTATACCCTAAGAATTCTGAAACACCATTCAAAAGAACCTATGCACCTCTATGTTCACAGCAGCACAATTTACAAGAGCCAAGTGCTGGAAACAGCCTAAGTGCCCATCAGTAAATGAGTGGATCAAAAAACTATGGTACATTTACACAATGGAATACTACACAGCAGAAAGAAAGAAGGAGCTCCTACCCTTTGTGACAGCATGGATGGAATTACAGAGTATTATGCTAAGTGAAATAAGCCAGGCAGTGAAAGACAAATACCATATGATCTCACCTTTAAGTGGAACCTAATCAACAAAACAAACAAGCGAGCAAAATAGAACCAAAGACACGGAAATAAAGAACAAACTAACAGTGACTGGAGGGGAGGGGCGAAGGATAGGGGATAACTGTGAGGGATGGGGGGAAGAAGGGGAAGGGTCAAGTCAAGGAACATGTATAAAGAACCCAAGGATAACGACAATGGGGGTGGGGGTTGAATGTGAGAGGTGGGGGGTGAGTAGGGAAGGGGACAGTAATGAGGAAAAAATGGGTATAACTGTAATTGAATAACAATTTTAAAAACCCCTAAGAAATGCCAAAAGAAAAGAGAAGGAAACAAGTCTTATTAAGATTCTATATTACCATAGTGATAATCACTTGATCTTTTCTACTGTGCTCATACTTTTGTTAAAAATGCCGGCCTATGTATTTTATATATGTTTCTTATGTATCTTATGTACATACTTATATTTACTTCTGATCACTAATTGCTTCAATCAAGTAGTATGAAATGAAAGATTGGCCTTTGCCAATGGTAGTATGGATTAAGACACTTTGGGAATAACAAATTATTGTTTTTCATTATGGCCATTTGCTTAGTATTTAGCCTTATTAAAGAATTACTGGTAAAATCCAACTCCATCATTTTATGGTCAGGAACTAAAACCTACCAAGAGAGCTAAATAAATTAGTCAAGGTCACATAGCTAATAAATAGCAAGTAAAGTTTTTCTTAATCCAAATACTGTACATTTTTCATTATGCTACATATATTATGTATCAATTATATGTCCAAGAAATAATCACCATAAAGACTAGACTCTCTAGTAATTTTGCTTTGGTATAATACTTTGAGTTTATACATAATGAAATTTGTCAACTGTAATAATATTGCAATGACACTACTGCTAACTATATAAAAAAACAAAATAAAAATTTTAGAAAAATGTTTTCTATACATTACATTGTTTTATGATGGATTATATATGGTTAATATTCACATCCAATCCAATAAATAATCCAATTTTATGCATAACACTGAGTGTTCCATGTAGAAGCAACTGCTCTTATCCTGTTTTGCCTCCTTCTTGCTATCAACTCAAAGTTAAGAAAACCAGTAAACTAAACTAGAAGGCAAGTTTATTACAGGATGTATGACTTCTGGCTTAATATCAAATTAAGTCCCTTGCTGAATCAAATCACCATTTTTGTCATGTTACTTACAATTAGCTTTATTGACTTGATAAAATGTATCAGAAACTTAAAAAGTAAAATTATTTAAAAGGTACATTAATTATGAGAATTCAGCACTTAGAAGTACAACAGTAGGCTAAAGGTTCATAGTTAACAATCTTTTGAACCTTCAAAATTCACAGCATATAATACTTCCTAAATTTAAACTTGACCACAGACTCTTTGTTTGACAAAGCATCAAGGATTGGTATTTCAAGAAATACACTTTGAAAAATGTAACACTAATGTCATTGTTCAGAGAACTACACCTATGCAAAGTAGTATTTCATACAATTTGCATCTGGATTTAAAATCTAGATAGGCAAGATATACACGCATGAAGTAAAATAAGTTAAGACAATCATACAAAATAAAGCAAGGCAGTTTATGCCTATGTATCACATAAACTATAAAATTAATATTGCTAAGAGCCCAGAAAGGGAAGACCAACAATAGGCTGAGTTGGAACAGTCAAGAAGAGTTTTCATATTCTTAATTGTTTTGAAACTAAAATTCTGAGTATTTTGATCTTATGCACTATGTTTGTAAGTTTGGTATCTGTCACTGGGTAAGTAAAAATTGCAGCAATTATGGTAAGGGTTTAATATATAGTTATTTAATTCTCCCACAACTCTATTATGTATACGTTATTTCCATTTCCCACAGGTTCAAACCTATGTCCCACAGGTTCAAACTTATTAGTCTACGTACTTACTACTACTGAAATGTGCATTTAAAAATGCTGAAGGTGAAAAACAGTATGTGCATTTTACTATAATAAAAACAAGAAAAAATACTTACTTGTCTAGGTCATATAATGTATGTGAAATTCGTACAATTACTTCTACTCCAGCTTCTGTAGCCAGTTTCTTAATAGCTGCATCTCGTTCCTTTCCAAAGGGCTCAGAATCATACTCAATTGAAAGTTTAGTAATGTTCCATTCCTAAGATAAGACAAAAGGGGCAAAATGTACACAAATTTTCAAAATAGTTTTTCTGTTATAACAATGGAGGCTGGAAAAAACTGAAAAGCTCATGATTTCCATATCAAAGAATTTTACTCGCATCAAACTATGCAGCAAGAAAATGTACAATTTATAAATTAAAAAATATATAAATAATAATGTACACTCCCTAGATATCAAGAATTGTGCTAGGCATAAGACAATATAGTAATATGCTTAAAACAAGCTTCCTACACCAAATGTGTTTGTATAGTACTTTCCTTTTTCAAATAATTTATACTTACTTTATTTCATCTGCTCCTCAAAACAACCCTTAGGGTTTGGCACTTTGATTGGTATCTCCCTTTTGAAGATATGGGGGTTTTAAAAATTTAGGGACTTGCTCAAGTTCACAGAACGCCACAATGTCTGAATTTATGCTGGCTGCTTTTAAGAATTGGTAGTTAATATGGTATAAGCTTTGCTGTTTTATTTCTGATTACCAAAAAATGTTAACTGGAAAATAATGGAGATAGTAATTATAATAGCAGCTATTTATTGAGTGTCAGGTGCTGTAAGTTCTGCACAGCTCCTTATAGTGATTTTCAAGGAGGAGGCTGTGACTTCAGGAAATTAGGTTATTTCCTAGGGTGGAGAGTAAAGTTTTTTAAATTCTAAAATCTACTCTGATATCTTACAAAGATATATTTAACCATTATTTATTGGTTTCTACCATTCTTTGTAATTCTACCATTATTTAACTGACTATATAGTAACATATTGTAATTCTTCAAACCTGTACAAATTAGACAAGGGCTGTCAGCAACAGTGGGCTTTGTTTGTCTTCTGTTTGGTAATTACTATTATAAACCTTGCAGTGCTCATCTTATGTATACATCTTAAAAATCTAGGGGCACTTGTACTATTTTTTCTAGGAACAATTCCTTGAAAAATATTTAATAGATATTATATGCACACTTAAATAATTGATACACACTGTCACATTTTCCACCAGTTACACTGTACCAGTTTACCCCGCATCAGCAGTACACCAGTGTTTACTCCCCATACAGCTACAATCCACATGTATTATAGTGGTACTGCTGGTACATACACACAGTATACAAAGAAAAATAGTATCTCACTTAAAATATTTTCCTTTCTTGAAAGTCTTGCAGAATTCCTACCAAGCTGTCAATAACTGCTCACTTTGAGGCACAGAATTTCAGAGTATAAATAATGTAATTATTTTTATTTTGTACACTGTTGCATTGTTCAGATTTGTTAACACAATCAGGTACTGCTTTTGAAATTTAAAAATAAGATTAAAATGAGAACAGGAAGATATTACATTTGTTTTACAGTAAGGCAGTATAGAGTAATCAAAAAACACAGGATCAAAAGTCCTGAGTTCAAAGACTGGCTCAGCTATTTGTGCAAATTGCTTAACTTTCATCATCTGTTTGCTTATCTAAAAAATGAGTACAATGTAAGTAAAGTGTTTAGAGAATACCTAGCACATAAACACTGTTTGCAACAGTGAAATTAAAAAGAATGTTACTGGTTTGCTGAAAGATGAAATGAGATGATGCCTGTAAATTGTTTAGGACATAGTACAGAAGAAGACCTCAATGAATAATAGCTATTATTAGCTATTACTATTACTAGCTATTTGTATATTCTTCTGCAAGTTGAAGCTTATGTTTGCTTGATTTTCTATTGAAGTTAATTTTAGTCTCACGGATTTATAAGAGCTCCTAAAATTATTTTTTATACTCACCCTAGGACATGCTTATGGTTTTAGAAATAGAGGAAAGGAGGGAGAGAAACATCTATGTGAGAGAGAAACATTGATCAGTTGCCTCTGATACACGCCCGACCAGGACGGAACCCACAACCTAGGTATGTGCCCTGACTAGGAATTGAACCTCAGACCTTTTCAGTTTACAGAATGAGGCTCCAACCAATGGAGCCACACTAGTTAGGGCAAGACCTCCTTACATTTTAACGATGGCAACCTTTCTGTCATATATGTTACAAAAAGATTTTTTTCTAAATAGTAGTTTGCACTTTAATTCTATAAATTTTTTTTTACATTTTTTATTGTTGTTCATGTACAGTCCTCTGCCTTTTCCCACCACCCTAGCCCTCCCCACCTCCCTCCCCCATTTCCACCCCCCACCTTGTCATTGTCCATGTGTCCTTTATAGTTGTTCCTGTAAACCCTTCACCCTTTTTCCCCCATTATCCCCTCTCCTCTCCCCTCTGGTCACTGTCAGCCTGTTCTCAATTTCAATGTTTTTGGCTATACTTGGCTTGCTTGTTCATTTTGTTGATAATTCTATAAATTTTTATTGACAAAAATATATCTAGTTTCTAGAAAGTAAACATTAGACTCAATAACGCTCCCTCACCTTTATCCTTTTTTGATAAAGGAAGGGAACATAAGTCAGAGATCTAAAGATCAAAGCAAAGACCACATTATTAGTAAAGTTGAATTGGAGAAAAGATATTAGGTTTAAGAGCAGGTAAGCCTATTAATACTTCACCCCCGAAGCACACGGATTCACCTACCTAATGATAAGCAGCACCTTCCCCGCAGTGCGGGCTGCCCCTGCCAAACTTATCGCACGGAAGAAGAGAAGAGGATACCCGCTCTCTGCAACTGAAGGGAAAAGGCACGATCCGAGCTGCACTTACTCCACCTTTGCTCCTTCTGCTAACTCAACAACGAGATCATTCCCGTCTTCCCTGGGGACACAACAGTGACCATCTCTCCACAAGAAAAAATGAAAACTCAGGGAAGAGAAAATTCCCCAAACATTAAATGTATTCATTCATATGCCAAATACTTACTATAATTCTTATCACAGACCAGATACAACCTTCCCATTCTCTAAAATCAATACACATATCCTCAGGTGGATATTTTTTTAAAAATACAAAAATTAAACCAATAGTAAGCAGAAGAAAAAACAAAGAATAAAGAGAGGAATGGAAATCAATGAAAGAAACAGACAAATATAAGGAAAATAAATGAGCAATAACTTATTGTCCCTCCAAACCCACCCTTATTTGCCCTGCTTACACACAACCCTCCCTTTCAGAAAGAAACTTCACAGAGGAATAGGGCCAGAAATGGTTCCTAAGACCAGCCAGACTGCTGGGTGGCTGAGAAACTTCATGTGGGGCACCAGGTAACCCAACTGGAGCTGATCCGTAGAAGTGGTCTACTGGGTGGCAGAGAAATTTACCAGAGGACGTGGGTCCGCTGCAGCTGATCTGTAAAAGGGGCCTACCAGGTGTCAGGGTAACTGGCCAGAGTGTGCATGTAGGCCGAGGCTTGTCCAGAAAATCTACTGAGATAAGTACTTCTGGGCCTCCCACATGCTCATCTATCGGGTAAGGTGGCAGAAAAAAAAGCACAAGGATAACAAGAAGAAAAGTCTCTTCCCACCTGCTACAAACGTGCAGAGAACCACCAGCAACGTGTGACAAAGCCTAGCATCAGCCAGCTGGAAATGGAGTGATGTTCACAGCACCTATCTCAGTATCACGAAGCAGGGCAAATAAGGGTGGGTTTGGAGCCAAGGGACAACAAGTTTTTGCTCATTTATTTTCCTTATATTTGTCTATTTGTTTCATTGATTTCCATTCCTCTCTTTATTCTGTTTTTCTTCTGCTTACTACTGGTTTAATTTTTGTATTTTTAAAAAAATCTCCACCCAAGGATATGTGTCTTGATTTAAGAGAAAGAGGAAGGGGGAAGGGGGAGAGAGAGAGAGAAACACCTACGTGAGAGAAAAATGTCAATGGGCTGCAACCCACACGTGCCACGATGGGGGAGTGAGCCTGCAATCTAGCTATGTGCCCTGACCAGCGATCAGACTCACAATCCCCTAGTGTACAGGACACTGCCCCAACCAATCGAACCACCCGACCAGGTCTAAGTTTTCTATTTTTTAAGGTGGAAGCATCTTTGATTCCTTCTTTTCTAATACAGTATTAAAAGATATTTTCCTCTAAGCACTGCTATAGACGAATCCCAAAATTTTGCTATATTGCCTTTCCATTATGACTCAGTTATAAATATTTGCTGTTTTCTTGCTATTTGTTTTAACTTAATTCTATTGAAATCAGAGAATATGTTCTACAAGATTTCAGTCTTCTGAAATTTATTGATACCTGTTTTATGGCTTAGTGTATGGTCTTAGTGAATGTTTCATATGCATTAGAAGGGAATATATATTCTGCAGTTCTTGGGCATAGTGTTCTATAAATATCAGTTGCATCACACTAGTTGATAGTGTTTTTCAAATCATCTATATCTTCATTAATTTTTGTATATTCTATCAATAACAGAGGTGTAAAAATCACTATGATTGTGAATTTATCTGTTTCTCCCTAGAGTTTTATTAGTTTGAGATTCTAGTTTTTATGCTGTTTTGTAGATTATATATATTTATGATGGTTTTATCTTTTTGAAGTGAGACTTTAGTCTGTATCTCTGCTAATTTTGTCTTAAATTCTACTTTCCTATGCCTACTGTTTGCAAGTACATTTTTTTGGTCTTTTATTTCGAACTATCTGTTTCTTCATATTTTTAGTGTTTCCTCTAATCAGCATGTGGTTGGTTCTTGTGTATTTTTTATCCAGTCAAACTGTGTCTTTTAAATAAAGAGCTTAAAGTAGACCATTTATATTAATATAACTATTGATATAGTTGGGTTTAAATTTATCATCTTGGTTTTCTTTTTGCCTCTTTTGTGTTCCCTACCTGACTTCATTTGAATGAGTCAAGTATTTTTAGTATTTCATTTTAAACTCCTCCATTAACTTTTTAGAAATAGCTCCTTATGTTTAGATCACAATATGCATTCTTATCATAATCTATCTTCAAATCATATATTACTATTGAATAATATAAGGATATACATACACACACATATATAGACACTATATAAAAATATATAGTCTGTCAGGAAAAAATCCAGCCATTGTTAATATAAGAGAATGGTTTGTGTGATGTAACCTGGCAGCCAAGGAGAATGGACTGGAATCCACTATTGTCCATGCTCATGGGTCATTCACACATGTTCTTTGACTAATCCTTTCCCCTTCTTTCCACCATTCCTCCCTCCCCCATTTCCTCTGGCAGTCGTCAGTCTGTTCCCTGTTTCCATGTCTCTGGTTCTGTTTTGCACATTAGTTTATTTTGTTCATTAGATTCCTTATGAACACTCTTATAAGTGAGATCTTATGGTATTTGTCTTTTACCACCTGGCTTATTTCACTTAGCGTAATAGTCTTCAGTTCTATCCATGTTGTCCCAAAGGGTAGGGATTCCTTCCTCTTTCTTTCTGTTGCATATTATTCCATTGTGTAAATGTATCATAGTTTTTTAATCCATGCATTTACTGATGGGCATTTAGGCTGTTTCCAACACTTGGCTATTGTATGTAGTGCTGCTATGAACATAGGGGTGCGTAAGTTCTTTTGAATTGGTGTTTCAGGGTTCTTAGGGTATATTTCCAGCAGTAGAATCACTGGGTCAAAAGGCAGATCCATTTTTAGTTTTTTTGAGGAAATTCCATACTGTTTTCCACAGTGCCTGCACCAGTCTGCATTTCCCCAATAGTGCAATAGGTTTTCCTTTTCTCCACATCCTTGCCAGCACTTGTTCTTTGTTGATTTATTAATAATAACCATTCTGACAGATGTGAGGTGATATCTCATTGTGGTTTTAATTTGCATCTGATGTCTACTGATATTGCACATTTTTTACGTCTATGGGCCATCTGTGCGTCCTCCTTGGAGAAGTGTCTATTCAGGTCCACTGCCCATTTTTTTACGGACTACGTCTTTTCGTGTTGAGTTGTATAAGTTCTTTATATAGTTTGGACATTAAACCCTTGTCAGATGCATCATTGGCAAATATTGATGATGGTTTCTGTATCCATGCAGATTTTTAATTTGATATAGTCCCATTTATTTATTTATTTTTCCCTTTATTTCCCTGACTCTAGGAGTTACATCAGCAAAAATATTGCTGTGTGGGGTATCTGAAATTTTACTGCCTATTTTTTCCACTAGGACTTTTATGATATCACAACTTATACTTAAATCCTTTATGCATTTTGAGTTTATTCTGGTGTATGGTATAAGTAATCTAGTTTCATTTTTTTTTGCATGTATCAGTCCAGGTCTCCCAACATAATTTATTAAAGAGGCTATTTTTATTCCATTGTATGCTAGTGCCTCCTTTGTCAAATATTAATTGACCATAGAGTCCTGGGTTGATTTCTGGGCTCTCTATTCTGTTCCATTGGTCTCCGGTCTGTTCTTATGGCAGTACCAGACTGTTTTGTTTACAGTGGCCTTGTAGTATAGTTTGATATCAGGTATTGCGATACCTTCAACTTTTTCTTCTTTCTCAAGATTGCTGTGGCTATTCAGGGTCTTTTTTGGTTCCATATAAACATTTGAAGTATTTGTTCTAGATCTGTGAACTATGTCCTTGGTATTTTAATAGGGAGTGTGTTGAATCTACAGATTGCTTTGGGTAGTATGGACATTTTAATGATGTTAATTCTTCCAGTTCAAGAATGGGGTACATACTTCCATTTATGTGTATCTTCCTCAGTTTCTTTCTTCAGTGTTTCTATAGTTTTCTGAGTACATGTCTTTTACTTCCTTGGTTAAATTTATTTCCAAGTACTTTGTTGTTTTTTATGCTGCTATAGTAAATGGGATTTTTTCTTAGTTTCTCTTTCTGATAGTTCATTGTTGATGTACAAAAATGCCATCAATTTCTGAATATTGACTTTGCATCCTGCTACTTTGTTAAATTCACTTATTAGGTCCAGTAGTTTTTTGGTGTAGCCTACAGGGTTATCTGTGTATACCATCATGTTGTCTGCAAATAAGGACAGTTTTACTTCCTCCTTCTCCTTTCCAGTCTGGATGCCTTTTATTTCTTCTTCGTGTCTGATTGTTGTGGCTAGGACCTCCAGTACCACGTTGAATCAAACTGGTGAAAGCGAACACCCTTGCCTTGTTCCTGATCTTAAGGGAAATGTGCTTAGCTTTTTCCCATTAAGTATGATGTTGGCAGTAGGTTTTTCATATATGGTCTTTATGTTGAGGTATGCTCCCTCTATTCCCACTTTGCTGAGTGTTTTTGTCATAAAAGGGTACTGGATTTTATCAAATGCTTTTTCTGCATCTATCAATAAAATTATGTGACTTTTGTCTTTCATTTTGTTTATGTGATATATCACATTTATTGATTTGGGAATATTGTACCATCCTTGTACCCCCGGAACAAATCCCACTTGATTATGGAGTATGATCTTTTAAATGTACTGTTGAATTTGGTTTGCTAGTATTTTGTTGAGAATTTTGGCATCTATGTTCATCGGAGATATTGGCCTGTAATTTTCTTTCTTTGTTGTGCCTTACCTGGTTTTGGGATCAAGATAATACTGGTCTTGTAAGAAGGGTTTGAGAGTCTTCCCTCTTGAATTTTTTGGAAGAGTTTGAGAAGGACAGGTGTTAGTTCTTTGAATGTTGGTAAAATTCACCTGTGAAGCCATTTGGACTAGGGCTTTTTGTGTCAGTGGCTTGTGAATACTGTTTCAATTTCGCTAGTCATTATTGGTCTATTCAGGTTTTCTGCTTCTTCCTGATTCAGTTTTGGAAAATTGTATGTTTCTAGAAACATATCCATTTCACCCACATTGTCCAATTTCTTGGCATATAGTTGTTCATAGTAATTTCTTACACTCCTTTGTATTTCTGTAGTATTAGTTGTCACTTCTCCTCTTTCCTTTCTGATTTTATTTATTTTGGTTCTCTTCTTTTTCTTGATGAGTCTGGTTAATAATTTGTCCATTTTATTTATCTTTTCAAAAAACCAGCTCCTGGATTCATTGGTCCTTTGAATTGTTTTTTTTAGTCTCTATGTCATTTAATTCAGCTTTGATCTTGATTATTTCCTTCCATATATACATCTATTTACCTTTGTTCCACCTTGTGCTATCTTGTTACAGATTTTATTTCTATTATATTACAACTCCTTTAATATTAATATTATCCCCCATAATTTATTGCTATTGTAGTTTTAACCTGTCAACAGTATTTTAAAGGAAATAGGATATAGAAATATACATAACTAAAATAATAGAAAAGGTGGTCTTTTATATTTTCTCATATATTTAGTGCTCACCCTTCTTTGCCACAGATCCTGTGTTTCATCTTGGTTTTATTTTACCTAGAAGAACTTCCTTTAGTATTTCTTACAGTACAGATCTACTTGTAATAAATTATCTCTGCTTTTGTCTACTTAAAAATGCCTCAGCCCTGGCTGGTGTGGCTCAGTGGACTGAGTGCTGGCCTGCAAACCAAAGGGTCACTGGTTTGATTCCCAGTCAGGACACATGCCTGGGTTGAGGGCCAATTCCCCCCTCAATAGGGGTGCTCAAGAGGCAATCACACTGATGTTTCTCTCCCTCTCTTCCTCCCTCCCTCCTTTCCCCTTTCTAAAAATAAATAAATAAAATCTAAGGAAAAAAATTGGTGAAAAAAATTTTTAATTTTTTAAAATGCCTTCATTTTACCTTCTTTCTTTCTTTTTATTTGAAAGAATAGTTTTGTTAAGTTAACATGTCTTTTTGTAGTTCTTTAAAGATGTCATTTCCTTGTCTCTGGACTTTATAGTTTCTGATAAGAAATCACCTATCATTCTCACCCCTAAGTATGTCTTTCCTCCTCCAGCTCTCATAAATTTTTCTATCTTTCACTTAATTGACTATGATGTAGCAAGACGTGGGTTTTTAATATTTATAATGTTTAGTACTTGTTGAGCTTCTTGGCACTGTGGGTTGATACTTTTCATCAGTAGTGAAAATTTTTCAATCATTACATCTTTAAATATACACATTTTTTCTGTCCCAATCTCTCCTCTTTTTTCTAAGTCTATAGACAGACATATTTTAGGACATTTGCTACTGTTCCACAAATCTCAGACATTGTTTCCTTTTTTTTCAAAAAAAAAAAAAAAAAAAAAAGTCTTTCCTCTTGCCCTGGTGGGGCAGCTCAGCTGGTTGGAGCATCATCATATACACTGGAAGGTTGCAGGTTCAATTCTTGGTCAGGGTACATGCCTGGGATGCAGGTTCAATCCCCTATCAAGGCACGTGTGTGCAGGAGGCAGCCAATTGATGCTTTTCTTTGCATCAATGTTTCTCTCTCTCCCCTCTGTACTCTCTCTCTAAAATCAATAAGAAAAAAATATCCTCAGATGAGGATTTTAAAAAATCTTTTTCTTTCTGTTTTAGTTGGGTTAACTTCTATTGACTTCAAGTTCACTGATCCTTTGTTCTGTTCTGTCCAGTCTGGATAAGCCCATTGAAGGAATGAATTCATTTCTGGCATTGTATGTTTGAGTTCTAGAATTCTCATTTTTTTTTAATAGTTTCCATTTTTGTATGGAAATTACCAACAATTCACATATAGCTTTCACCTTTCAACTAGATCCTTTAATACTGATAGCATAACTGTTGTAAAATACTTTATTCTAATCCCAACATCTGCATCAAATGTGAGACTGTTTCTGTTGACTATTTTACTTGGTTGCAAGCAACATTTTCCTGCTTCCTTTTAAAATCTCAAATTTTTAAAAAAGTGAACTCCTGATTTCTCCATAACTTGCTCCTCCCATAGTCTTCCTCATCTCACTAAATGGCAACCCACTGTGTCATTTTCCCAGGCTAGAAACCTAAAGGCATCCTAGACTCTCATAGACCACATGTATTTTTAAAATATGTCCAAAATCCTACCACTATTCAATGCCTCCATCTAGTCGCAGTCTCCCCATCATCTTTCCCCTGAATAACTGCCATGGCTAATTGATCTTTCTGCTTCTGCCTTTACACTTCCCACTCTCCCACATCTATTCTCTACAAACAGCCAGAGCGGTTATTTTAAAATGTAAGTGAAATCAGGTCACCCCTCTACTGAAAAATCTCCCACGGCATCCCATCTCACTCAGAGTAAAAGCCAAAATCCTTAGCGTGCTCTCTGCAGGCCTGTGCTCTGGCTCCTTGCAGCCTCTCTGACCCTAAGTCTTCTTGTCACTCACTGTGCTCTAGCCACGCTGGCCTTTCTGCTGTTTCTAAACAAGTCACGGCACACTCCCACATCAGGGCCTTTGTAACTGCGGTTCCTTCTGCCTGCAGTACTGCCTCCCCTGTGTTGAAGTTATCTCAGTAGTTTAAAACAAATGATTAACTCTCACGAGTCTGTCAGTTAACTAGATGGTTCTTTTGTTGGTCTCAACTGGCTCAACTGCAAACCTGCAATCAGCTGGCAGTGTGGCTGGGTAGAGGAGGGACCTAAGATACCTCTCTTACACATCTCAGACCTTGGTGCAAGCTGTTGGTTGGTCCTCTCTCTCTGCTCATGGTCTCCCATAATTCGATATTTTAACCCAGGTTTCCTTGCATGGTACAAGAAGCATTCCAAAAGGGCAAAGAGTCATTTGAGGTCTAGGATTTGAAACTCAATGTCTTCTTTGGCACTTGATCAGAACAAGTTATAAGGCCAACCCAGGTTTAAGGCCATAAGAAAATAAACTCCACATTTTTATGGAACAAGTTGCAAAATATTGTGGATTCAATGTATCACCCCCCAGATATTTGTATGGCTCAGTCCCTTCACATGTTTGCTCAAATATCACTTTGTCAGTGAGGCCATGAGTCCATATTAAGTAACGACCCTCCCCTCATGTTGGCACTTAACTATTCCACACTTTATTTTAGCACCTAACACCACCTGACATTGTATTTACTTGTTTGTTTATTATTGTCTCCTTTCCAATATAGTGTAAGTCCATGGAGGTAGAAACTTTTTCTGTTTGGCTCGATACGAGGTCCCTGGCACGTTGAACACTGCCTTGTACGTAGTAGGTACTCAATCAGTATGTATTGAATTAATTATCTTACTCAAATGGTTAAAATAATAAAGAATAACCTGAAATAACTCAAGAAGGATAACAAATTTTATGCATTAAAATGTTAGTGACTTCGTATATTCTCCTTGGGTTTATTCTGGGATTTTGAACATAACATTTTACTAAGCTTCAGTGTGTCCATCAATAAAGACTTGAGCCATGCCTATTTCTTGGATACAATGAGGATGGTTTAAACCAATACTTGAAACTAGTCATGCATAAAAAGTTTCTGCAGGGCCTGGAATGTGCATGATCTCGGTAGCTTACCAGCCTGGCATTAAATGTTTCCAGAAATGCAAGATTCCAGATTCCAGAACTGAATAATAATAATATTATTATTATTTTATTATTTATGTAAGATACCTTGTTATCCACCAAGTTTTCCCAAGGCTAGTGTCTGTTAATTTTTTTTTTACCATTTCTTCAATAGAATGTAAAAAACTTTTTTTAAAAAGCCATCATGATAGGCTATATTAAATCTGAATTTAACTGAGAAAAATTCTAGATTAAAAACACATAAAAAAGCAACAGTTTATCAGACATATCTGTGTATATAAAAATGCTCTGACCCCATTCCTAAATCCACTCAATATAAATGGAATAAAAAGAGTGAATGTTATAGAGGAGAAGATGCACACACTAGTGGGACATCAATACTGAAACACTGTCACCAATCCAATAAACTAAAGGCACTATTATTAGACCTAAACTATTTTTACCGCTAATGTGGGGAATAGGATTACTTACCTATTAAAAATTCTCACTATTTTCTGTACTAGAATAATAAAACCAAAGGACATAATGTAAATGAGTCAGTTAGTTACGGACAAAAGAATATTTTCTCACAGAGAAACTGGGGGTGTAAAGGTTAGGATAGGAAGGAGGCATACTTTTTACTTTATATTCTTTTGTGCTTTTTTTTTTTTTTTAAACAGATGCATGTAGTAGCCCTAAACAGAAAGTTTTTTTAAAAAACCATACAATAGAAAAGAAATTAACTTCCCTTATGGCTCTGCAAAGAGCAAATAAATATGTAAGGAAGTGTTCATAAATAGCATTTTATATAGACTATGGTACATAGCCCAAGGAAAAATTAGAATAAAATAATTCACACTTTGTGTGCTTGTGTTCATGCATCTGTACTCCATGGCTCATGTGGAAACCGCTGCCTCTCTGCCACACTGACAAGACAGGACATCATCTAACTGCAGAAGACAGTCTGATCTAATAAAATGCTATTTCAGGCAGAAGAAAGCTCAAAACAAACACAAAAGACTTGCTGATTTAAGACAAGTTTTTTTCAAAAAACAAGTAAATTAAAGTTTTATTATTTTTAAAGTGACTAAAATCCTCTTAGGATTCATTTTACTCATACCACATGAATTTAGAGACAAGGTTCAAGCAATTACCCACATTACTTTTTTACTCATGAACTGTTGATAAACCATTACCATTGTTTCTGATATGCTTTCTACTCAGATCTCTTCCACGTACCTAAGTTAAATTCTGACTCTAAGCAGCTGCAGTTAGTGAACACGCTTTAATGCAGTAAACTGTCACTAGCCAAAACTGTCGCAGTAGTCAAAACCTAAACACTGAAGGTTTTTCTCATACCAGTGAGAAAAGTCTAGGTAGTGTGGGTTTCATTCTCAGCATTAGAAACATTCTCATTCAAGGAAAGGAACTGTTCTCTTTTGCATCAGGTAGAAATTTTACTATTATAAAAATGTGATGAGTCAAATAGCTGCAAGAAAAAAAGAAGATACACATTTGGAGGTCTAATGGTAGTGAACAGGAAGGGCTGAATAAAAAAAGCCAGAAAACTCAGTTTCTGGACTATTTCCAAGACCTAGTTGTATGGCCTTGGTCAACTCATCTAATCCTCTAGGACTAATACTTTCATTTGGGAAAAAAAAAAAAAAAAAAAGAGAGGGAAATAAGATGAGGAGATTTTTAGGATTCTACCAAGTTAAAAAAAAACATACAGTTTTGCATTAGACTGAGAAAGTCGTCTTCTAAGAATTATTCCAATAATGTAGTGGCACATGTGATCAAAGATAATGTGTACCTGGACAAGATTGTTCATTGACATCATTATTTGTATTAGTAAAAGGCCTGTGGGAATATAATTCAATGTTCAGTGGAAAGCTAGTTAAAGAAATTATAGAATACCTATACAATAAAATACTATGAAGCCATTTAAAAGACTGGGGAAGTAATATGGAACAACATCCAAAATACATGATTATGTAAATAAAGTACTGTACAGAATGATGTAATAGTGTTTTCATCTCGGTTTTCAAAAAGGGGGATAATGACATACACACACAGATATATACGTTTATGTGTAATATGGGCACATATACATATTTAAACACATACACGCATTTTTATTTATTCTAAGAACATTTGTAATGAATATACAAAAAACTGGTAGCTGTTTCTTTCAGAAGAAAACTAGCAGTTTAAGGCAGAAGAAAGACTTCTTTTACTATCTGATTTTATCACGTGTAACTATTTTACTAAATAAAGAAAAAAAACAAAAATTTTATTTAAAAACTTGTATTTCCCACCCTTTAAGTTATCCAAAACACCTTATTTACCAAATATGTGTCTTCTCTGACAAAAGATTAATATTTTATGCATAATTACCTTGAAAAGTCTAGGAAACACATCTGCTGGTTGTCCCCGAATCACAAACAGACGAGAGTTTAATTTTCGCAGATTAGCATCAAGGTCTTCAAGACATTGAAGCAAAAATCTAGGGAGATAATATTATTAAAATTATTGAATATATATATAGAATATATAAAATATTGCAAAATCATATTATTCTAAAAGTTGAAATGCCAACGCCATCATCTAATTACCTCTTATCATCTTATTACTTCTAATTGATATAGTTTCCAGAAGCCATACATATTATTTTTTTAAATTACAGCACAAGTTTCTTAGTATTTTGTTTTATTATTTTTTAATATATTTGATTGATTATGCTATTAGTTGTCCTCTTTCCCCCCCTTTATTCCCCTCTGTTCTGCACACCCACTCCCACCTGCATTCCTCCCCTTTAGTTCATGTCCATGGGTCGTACATATAAGTTCTTTGGCTTCTACATTTCCTATACTATTCTTACCCTCTCCCTTGTCTATTTTCCACCTACCATTAATGCTACATATTCTCTGTACCTTCCCCCCTCTCTTCCCCTCCCACTCCCCCACTGATAACCCTCCATGTGATCTCCATTTCAGTGATTCTATTCCTGTTCTAGCTGTTTGCTTAGTTTGTTTTTGTTTTTGTTTTTTTAGGTTTGGTTATTTTTTTTTAAATATATTTTATTGATTATGCTATTACAGTTGTCCCGTTTCTCCCCCATCATTCCCCCCACCCTGCACACCCTCTCCCACCCACATTCCCCCCTTTAGTTCATGTCCTTGTGTCATAAGTTCTTTAGCTTCTACATTTCCCATACTATTCTTACCCTGCCCCTGTCTATTTTCTACCCACTATCTATGCTACTCATTCTCTGTACCTTCCCCCCTCCTCCTCCCACGCCCCTATTGCTAACCCTCCATATGATCTCCATTTCTGTGGTTCTGTTCCTGTTCTAGCTGTTTGCTTAGTTTGCTTTTGTTTTAGGTGTGGTTCTTAATAGCTGTGAGTTTGCTGTCTTTTCACTGTCATACTTTTGATCTTCTTTTTCTTAGATAAGTCCCTTTAACATTTCATATAATAAGAGCTTGGTGATGATGAACTCCTTTAACTTGACCTTATCTGAGAAGCACTTTATCTGCCCTTCCATTCTAAATAATAGCTTTGCTGGGTAGAGTAATCTTGGATGTAGGCCCTTGCCTTTCATGACTTTGAATACTTCTTTCCAGCCCCTTCTTGCCTGCAAGGTTTCTTTTGAGAAATCAGCTGAAAGTCTGATGGGAACTGCTTTGTAGGTAACTGTCTCCTTTTCTCTTGCTGCTTTTAAGATTCTCCTTATCTTTTATCTTGGGTAATGTAATTATGATGTGCCTTGGTGTTTTCCTCCTTGGGTCCAACTTCTTTGGGACTCACTGAACTTCCTGGACTTCCTGAAAGTCCAGTTCCTTTGCCAGATTAGGGAAGTTCTCCATTATCTTTTCAAATAGGTTTTCAATTTCTTGCTCTTACTCTTCTCCTTCTGGTACTCCTATGATTTGGATGTTGGAATATTTAAAGATGTCCTGGAGGTCCCTAAGCATCTCCTCAGTTTTTTGAATTCTCGTTTCTTCATTCTGTTCTGGCTGAATGTTTCTTCCTTCTGCTCCAAGCTGTTGATTTGAGTCCCGGTTTCCTTCCTGTCACTGTTGGTTCCCTGTGCATTTTCCTTTATTTCACTTTTCATAGCCTTCTTTTCCCCTCTAATTTGCAACCATATTTAACCAATTCTGTGAGCATCTTGATTACCAGTGTTTTGAATTGTGTGTCTGATAGGTTGGCTATCTCTTCGTCGCTTAGTTATATTTCTTCTGGAGCTTTGATCTGTTCTTTCATTTGAGCAATTTTATTTTGTCTTGGTGAACCTTTAAGTAGTAATGGGCAGAGCCTTAGGCGTTCACCAGGGTGGGGCAACCCACATCAATGCATTGTGACGCTGTATGTGGGGGAGGGTCTGAGAAGGAACAATGGTGCTTGCTCTGCTCTCTGCCAGTTTTCAGTCACTTCCCTGCTCCCCACAATCAAATTGAGCCCTTCTGGTTCTGATTCCTGGGTGGGTGGGTTTGTGTGCATTCTATGACCCTGTGGGTCTCTCCAATGAACTCTCCTTTGAGGCTTGGAGTTTCTCCTAGCACCTCAACCCCCACAGGTGTTTTCAGTGAGAGTCTTATTTCCCTGCTCTGGGACCCTGCGTTGCGCAGTCTATCTCACTTCCCAGTTGTTCCTCCTGGTTTATTTGGTGCAAATGTGGGACCATCTGGTCACCAGCTGCTGCCTCCATCGAGAGTCCTCTCCACCTGGCTGCCCATCTCTACCCCTCCTACCAGTCTAGGTTTCTTCTTTAACTCCTTGGTTGTTGGACTTCCATACAGTTTGGTTTTCTGTCAGTTCTGGTTGTTTTTTTGTTTTTAAATTTGTTGTTGTCCTTTCGGTTGTGCGAGGAGGTACAATGTGTCTACCTATGCCTCCATCTTGGCCGAAAGTCAGTCTCATAGTATTCTAATAACGTTCCTAAATTAAATCAGTAAGTTTCATTAAATAATAGTATTAGCAAAAGTTTAACTTGTAAATATAAAAATTATATAAATAAGCAAATAAATAGATCTCATAATTTAAACCTGATGAAACGAATTCAAATTCCTATAGAAAAACCAACACCGAAAACTTACAGCATTTTCTACCGGAAAAAAACAGAAACATCCTATTTAATCACTCTGAGCAAATGAGTAATTTAAGAATGTGAGCATGGTATTGGGGGATAATTATCTAAGAGAGAGACAACAATGCTCATTTTCTTTCTTTTTTAATAATGCAACTTTTAAATAATATTTTAATTTTTTTATTAAATACTTCTGAATTTTATTGCTGTTCAAGTACAGTTTTCTGCCTTTTTCCCTCCACCTCTCTCCACGACCCCAGCCATCCTCACCTCCCCCCCATTTCCACTCCCCCTTGTTTTTGTCCATATGTCCTTTATAGTTGTAAACCCTTCACCCCTTTCCCCCCATTATCCTCTCCCATCTCTCCTCTGGTTACTGTCAGTTTGTTCTTAATTTCAATGTCTCTGGTTATATTTTGCTTGCTTGTTTGTTTTGTTGATTAGGTTCCAGTTAAAGGTAAGATCATGTGATATTTGTCTTTCACTGCCTGGCTTATTTCATTTAGCATAATACTCTCCAGTTTCATCCATGCTGTTGCAAAGGGTAGGAGTTCCCTCTTTCTTAATGCTGCATAGAATTCCATTGTGTAAATGTACCATCGTTTTTTGATCCATTCACTTACTGATGGGCACTTAGGTTGTTTCTAGCACTTGGCTATTGTAAATTGTGCTATGAACATTGGGGTGCATAGATTCTTTTGAATTGGTGTTTCAGGGCTCTTAGGATATAATCCTAGCAGTGGAGTTGCTGGGTCAAAAGGCAGTTCCATTTTTAGTTTTCTGAGGAAATTCCGTACTGTTTTCCATAGTGACTGCACCAGTCAGCATTCCAAATAACAGTCCACTAGGGTTCCCTTTTCTCCAAACCTCTCCAATACTTGTCTGTTGCTTTGTTTATGATGGCTATTCTGCCCGGTGTGAAGTGGTATCTCATTGTGGTTTTAATTTGCATCTCTCTGATGGTTAGAGATACTGATCATCTTTTCATATATCTCTGGACACTCTGTATGTCCTCCTTGAAGAAGTGTCTGTTCAAGTCCTTTGACCATTTTTTAATTGGGTTGTTTGTCTTCTTAGAGTGGAGTTGTGAGTTCTTTATGTATTTTGGAGATCAAACCCTTGTCGGAGGTACCCCAATGCTCATTTCCAAGGTTCTAATCTAATTAAAGAAAAAGAAACTGATATAGATGTTAAATAATGTGGCATAAACTATGTGTGTAGAGTACACCAGACTGATGTTTTAAAAAAGATTTCATGAGCCCTGGCTACATGGCTCAATTGATTGGAGCATCGTTTCATACATCAAAAGGTTGTAGATTCAATTCCCTGTCAAGGCACATACCTAGGTTGTAGGTTTGATCCCCAGTTGGAACACATATGGAATAAAAAAAAAAAAGATTTCATGAGGTAGGTGGGGCTACAGATTTTTTTCAATGAAATAAATACCAACAAGGCTTACATATGATAGATATCTGGGGAAATTCTGGGACAGTACTAGAAGACTGTTTACTATGCATCTTTTATTGTGAAGAAATGGAGCAGCCAGTTACCAAGAACAAATCTGAAAGAGATGTCCCACCTGGAAGGTTAAACCTCATCATCTGCCTCATGGTAATTTTCTGTAACATTTCATCTAGATTCTGTTCCTCTCAGCTGGAAATATCTTATTTCCTCTCTACTTAGCTTAAGTTTTTGATGTTAAAGTGAAATATTTGTATGCTCTTCCACAGGGCATGTGTTCTTAAGAATAGTGATTGTGTCTTACCCATGAGAAGGAGTGGTTAAGATGAACAGAAAGGCATAATTCAGAATTACATTGTCTAGTATGGAAGTAGTCACTTGGCACATGTAGCCATTTAAATGAATTAAAATTAAAAATATAGTTCTTCAGTCACACTTGCCACATTTCGAGGCCTCTCAACAGCCACACATGTGGCTAACAGCTAGTATATTAGACAGCACAGGTGAAGATCATTTCCATCAATGCATAAAGTTCTATCGGACAGAGTTGTTCTAGAATGTTGTCTGTCTAGATCATTTTGTTCTCTTTGCCCATTCTGATCCCATTATTTCACCAAGAAATTCCTGTTAATTTGTTATAAATGTAAGCATTAGTGACATTGGTAACCTTCCTAACCTAGTCAAGTTTGATATTCTTTCCCCTTTAGGAGTCATGATTCCTGCAGGCTTGGGAAGCCACAGTGCTGTATGCAGGAGAATGTTAAAGACATTCCATCATGTCATCTTAGGTAGTCTCAGGGTCATTCTGAAACAAATAAGAAATACACATCTGTATCCTCATATTTACATTTCACCACAACCCTCTTCTGTCTTGGTTTAGAGTTACCTCCCTAACATCTCCATGCTCACTCTACCGTACCCACCACTATCAATGTGCAAATACTTTGGGGGAAAAGATTGCTGTTGTTATAGCAATATACAATAAAAGCACGTGGGTTTTATAAAATTACCTGTAACTATAAATAGCTTATAAAATTTGGTGATAAATGTTTATTGGGAAACATCTAGCTTTATATATTTGCTTGACAAGAGTTTTTAGACACTAGTAGTCAGATCAAAAATTAAAGTTGAATGAACTAGCAATTTTAAGTTTTCTTAAATCTAAGCAGTACAAGACTAAAATATCCTGGAAGGATAATTCAAGGCAGAGATAACTGTCAAATCTCTTATGAACCATTAATTTCAATATCTTCTCCACCAGAGCTAGTAGTATATATAATAGCAAGAGTTCTCCTTATTTGACTTTTTGGTGGAAATATTTCTATGTGGCACAAGCAGGTCAATGATTGACTGTAAGGTGGGAAAAGAAAAAAAAGGACCTAATTAATTTATTAAATGAATAAGTAAACCTCGACTAATTAATAATTGGTCTTTTATTTTTCCCTTTCTTGTTCACAAGCTGAATAATCATTGTTAATGCTTTTCAATAAACATCTTATGAAACAATAAAACACTGTAGAAAATGACATGGATTGAAACAATGCATTACAATAGAAAAAGTTTTGCAACCAAAGAATTATTTTTGTTTTGGTAGTTCATAAAACAAAGGAATAAAAATGTATTTAAGTATGGTGCTTTTCTTCCACAGATGCTATTTTTTAAAATTTTATTTTCAATTACAGTTGACTTTCCATACTATTTTATATTAGTTTCAGGTGTACAGCACAGTGGTTGGACAATTACATAGTTAATGAAGTGATCCCCTGACAATTTAAGCACCGACTTGGCAACATACATAATTATTACAATATTATTGACTATAGTTCCTATGCTGTACTTTACATCCTCACCACAGATGTTATTGACGGTGTTCTTCTTCAATAGATATATCATTTACATCACTGTAATTTCACATAAGAATATACAGTGTACTCAAATATAGGTACTTTTAAAAAGAATATAATGCTTACTTTGCACTCAAACATTTCAAATAGGAAAGACTTGAAAAGAAACAGAGCAGAATGGAGAACACTCAATGATGCTGTCCTTTGTTATTAAGGCTTTTTGCACTATCATTTTGATAAAATTTACATGGCATGTATCTGCTTCTGTAATATGTGCATAAGAAAATAACTAGAAGGGTATTATACCAAGCTATTACCAACAGCTACCCTTGGGGAATAGGAGTTTGGGATGGGGTTGAAGAAGAAATACACTTTTAAAAAAAGTATATCATTAAAAGGTATTATACTCCTCCTAGCAGTCCCAGGGGGTGTTTCCTTTCTAAGGACACAACGAGGTATTCTGTCCTTTCTAAGTGAATCTCAATTTGTGAAAAAAAAATTTTTTTTTTTAATTCAAAATCTCCTGGAAGGGACTGTGAAACCCCATTTCTGTAGGATTAATATTCACCCTTCCCTCCCAGTTCACTAAGTGCCCCCACGTGTGGTTTAGTTTTCTCTGTCCCTGTTGCATGAATGACAGATGTCACCAGCTGTTTTCATTTCCATGTCCCTGAACTCCATCTACGAGCTTTTCAGATTTGGAATTCCAACAAATTGCAGAAAAAAAAAATAAAACGAAAGGTATAAAAATTGATCATTAGCATATACTTTTTCAAAGTAGACCAAAACTGAGAAATACTGTATTTACTGTAAACCTGGCTTAATACATAGTGAGCATCTTCTCAAAGCAACAGAATTACTTCAATGGCATGAATTTCACGGTTTTATTGTATTCCCATTGCACAGATTTCCCAAATTACTATCTTTTAATCAATCCTGAAATGTTCTTCACCTGTAAAACTGGGATAGTTACAGGACCCATATTATACATAGCATTGCCGTGAGGAATAAATTAATATTATGTGAGACTCTTAGAACAGTGCCTGATTCATAGTAACCATGATTATATGTGTTATCTGGTATTTTTTGTCCCCTCCTTCCTATCACTTCTAATTCTGCTACAATAATTCTAGACCTTGTTATCTCTTCCTGGCATTATTTACTACAATGCCTTAAAATAAACCTGCCTACGAACAGTCTCTTCCTGCTCTAATCCATTTTCTACACAACAGCAAATATTCCTGAGGCACACTTTCCTGTACAAATGTATTTAAGAGCTCATTCTTATAGAATGAAGAACAATTTTTTCCCCTTGGCCACTAACTTAGGGTTCCAGGTTCATCTCCTACTACTCCCGGTTCCCTCCCACCAAATCAAACTACATCTCTTTTCCCCATTCAGTTTCCTGGAATTTGCTCCTTGCTCTTCCCTTGGCCTAAATAACCTTCAAGTTCATATCCTACCAATTTTCAGTCTTCCAGCTGTAAGTAACTTTTCCATCCTCTAAAATGTCAAAGGACATAATGTACCTCCTAGAGAAACTTTCAGACTATACCTTATATTATAGCTCACACACACACCACCTTCTCCTGATGAATTTCAAATAAAGTATTTGTGTCTCATTCCTAACTACACAGTTTCCTAACCTGTGTTTTGGTTTCTACATTTGGCAAGCAAATCTCATCATGTAAGTTTAGAAACAGGATAAAATGACCTGTAGAGTTGTCATGTACACTGTTGAAAGGATTCTAAACAGCATAAAATCACCTAGTAGAATCACTAGTACTGGTAGATATTCATTAAGCAGAAGTTATAATTAATCTCTCTTGGGAATAATTTATATTTTTGAAAAAAGTGACTTGTTTCTATATGCAAATACCTGGGAATGAAAACAGAAGACAATGAATTAGTCTGTATACATCTCTATACAGAGTCATCTTGAACTATAACTTGCCCTGAATGTGACTTTGGACAAAGTTTCGATGAAAATCTTCCCAGTGAGAAGGCAAATGTGAATATGAATATACCGAGGTCTGTCTAGAAAAAGTTCAACCATTGTTATTATAAGAGAATAGTTTGTGTGACATCAATGTAACCTGGCAGTCAAAGAGAGCGGACTGGAATGTGCATGCGTGAACAATGACGACTTCACTGTACTAGTGGGTGGGGGCAGTAGACACTGTTGAGTGATGTGTGTACTGTGTGGCCGTCACATTCAAAATGACTGAGCAAGTAGAGCAATGAATCTGCATCAAATTTTGTGTTAAACCTGAACATTCCTCCATGGAAACTATTCAGATGATTGAGAAGGCACTAGCTATGGGCAACTGGTGATCGGCAGCTTCATCACAATATGCTTGCTCATGCATTGTGTTTTGTATAGAGTTTTTTGGTGAAACATCAAATCACCCAGGTGACTCAGCCCCCCTACAGCCCAGATTTGGTGCCCTGTGACTTCTAGCTTTTTCCAAAACTAAAACCACTTTTGAAAAGGAAGAGATTTCAGACCATCAATGAGATTCAGGAAAATATGACACGGCAGCTGATGGCAATGAGAGGAACTGTGTGAGGTCCCAAGGTGCCTACTTTGATAGGGACTGAAGTATCACTGTCCTGTGTACAATGTTTCTTATGTCTTGTATCTTCTTCAATAAATGTCTCTATTTTTCATATTACACGGCTGGATACCTTCTGGACAGACCTCGAATATGGCAAGATACAGAGCAATTAAGAGCCTGAATCAACTAATCTCTAAGCATATAATTCTTCCTTGATAATACCATAAAATAAAACCTCTAGTATCCCAGGTTCAAAGTACCAACTTATTCGCAGATAAGATTTCTTTTTACTGCTGAATAATGTGACTTGAAAGAATGCTACATAAAATCTAACCTTTCGTCCTTTACCCTCAGCTGAGAAGTGAGTTCTGTTAGAATTCAGATTCAATGTGTTCCAGAGAACACACAAATTTCAACTTTTATATATCACAAGTGTATGTGCATCAGACGGGCATCCAATATTGAATGTGATGATTTAACATACTGTACATTGAAAGTACACAGGGCACACTTTAGAGGTATATATCTTCAGATCTCCAATTTGGCATATTTACTGTTCCTTTGACACAAATCATTTGAAGACTCAGTCAATAATGCTATTAAATACATGCAACAGGTTAGTTTTTAAATAGGCCTGAGGTAGTAAAACTCACTGCATCCCTTTATATAATTGTATTTCCTACATAGAGGACAGTTCTCATGTTAATTTAATTATAACACTAACTGTACTACTTCAAAATAAATTGTAGAGGTGCTAGGTGAGAAAATATATTTCTTCACGTTAAACATTTTAAGAATTTCTTTAACCTCCGGAGTTTACTAGTTTACTGCTAGTAGAAAAAAGTATATGCAGTGAGCTTCCTTATACCAGTTCCAAAAGATGATCTCAACATGAATCAACAGAAATCATTTCTTAAAGTAGGTCATTGCTATAGCAACCAATGGGCAGTTTGGTATACTCCCAGTCACAATGACCTACTTTCCAGCCTGTGCGAGAACAGCTTTATGTAACTAGAATTTCTAGTTCTGTCTATAAAATAGTCTAAAAAAGGCAATGGTAGGATCAACATAATCCCTCTGCTGCTGAAAATAAGGCATTATGAATTAACATGTATCATACCAGAATAAAGCCATTTGGTTCTGCACTTTAGTTTATAAAAATATATCTTATCACATGCTCAACAATTAAAACTACAGTTTGAATAACTAAGCCAAAACAATTCATTGCTGACGCTAAAGAACTGATTTAAAAAATATAAATTAAGATAATTAAAACCCCATGTAAAATATCCTTTCTTGTCCTCTGCATGAAACAGAATTAAATTTTAAAAATTAAATTTCTGCATGTATTAACTATAATAAAGAAACAATAGAGAATATCTCAGTCATTAACCAAAGTCTATAGTGTTTTATTAGAAATTTTAAAATTATAAATAGCAATTTGTCTCTCTATAAATTGCATAAAGCTTACTTTACATATGCTTTTTTTCTGGTTTGCCAACAAATGTTTAGTGCTTTTATCTAAATTAATCATTATTCAAATTGTCAGAAAATTTGTGATATATATATTCTCTATGGAGAATAGTTTAATGTTTAATAAAGATTCAATATATATTTTAAAAACAAATTTTGTAATTTGTAAAGCTCTAATGAAATTAGTGGACCTATACCATGACACATGTCCCTTTTTATAACAAATATTTTGCAATGCCCTCTTTTAAATTATGAAATTCATAGACAGTATAATATATCTACATGCACAATTTTAAAGCATTATATAATGCTCTAATATATAGGAAAGGTCAGTTAAAGGAAGGTCATTTATATTTTAGAAAGAAGTAACATGTACTTCTGTATGTAAATACCTAGGCCTGGCACAAGAAGCCAATGAATTAGTTGGATGTGTACACCTAAATACAGAATTATTTTTACATCCAACAGCTACAAAAACAGACTGATACAGTTATATTACTGGTGACTCAAACATCATGAGTGGCATTGCCTTTGGTGATGTGATAAATCTTAAAATGATGAATCTTAAACTAATTAAAGACATTTTCCAAAGTAACTCAGCTAAGCAATAAAGTAAAATTTTTAATTTGGATGCGTGTACTCCAAACAAACTAGGACTAGATGGTAACTTCTTTAATGTGAAAAAGAGCACCCAAAAAATACTTATAGAAAATATCACATTTAATGGTAAATGTTGAAAGTATTTCTTTTGGGATTGGGAAGAAAAGGATGTTTGCCATCACCACTTCTATTCAACCTAGTACTAGCAGGCCTAGCAAGTGCAGTAATAGAAGAAACAAAAGCATGATATTTAAAGATAACATGAGTATTGATACTATCAATATATATTAAAAAAAGAAACACAGAAAAACTATTAAAATTAATAATATAATTTAAAAGGGTTAAAATCACTTAATTTCTGGAATCAATTCACCCTAATACAATTTATGTAACTTATGCCTCTCTGATCTAAAATATCACACAAAGCTATTTATAATCTAGGCCTCTTATTATTCCTTGTCTAATTTTAGAAACTTCTGCCAGGTTAGGCCAAAATCAGGTATAAGATGTATTTCCAGGCTTTAAAGGATTTACATACAACTAAATAAAATCTGTCCAGCACGTGGTCAAAAGCATGCTGTCCCAGACAGATCTATGTGTAATGCTTTTCTGTAATCTAATAGTCCTATTTGAATTTTTTTTCCTTCAGAAAAAGACTAGTCATATGTCAATTATATCTCAATAAAGCTGGAAAAATAATTTAATAAAATTTCAATTTTCACCCATGGAAAAAAGACATCGGTAATGCTGAAAAATTCTTTTATTCTTTTTCTTATATCTATGACCTAGCACATGTCACAAAGGCTGAAGGTCAAAATCTTTCCCATACTGACACCACTGAAAAAAGTGAGAGTCACACAACGCAATCTATCCATCCCTCTATCCATCCATCAAAAATCTATTGAGATTCTACTGACACTGTTGTGGCCCCCAGGGTAAATGTAAGAACAAAATTAAGTGCCTATGGTCATGAAGTTTGCATGTTTGATGAAGATGACAGCCATGATGACAATAGCTGCAAATCTTTAGAAAGTGTGCACTGTACACTGCTCTAAGCATATTACATGCATAAACATAACAACCCTTTGATACAGGTATTTCCCTCATTTACAAAAGAGAAAGTTGAGGCATAGAAAGGTTAAGTAATTTTCCCAGGGACTCACAAAGAGTGAAGTAGCAAAGCCAGGATTTTAAACCCATTCAATCTGCTGGTTCCAGATGCTAAACTCTTGAACCACTAGTGTATTTCAGTTGTGAAAATTTCTACAGAGAAAACTAAAATAGGATAGGGGGCTATTGAACGAGAGGATGATTTTACAGAGCGGTCATAGAAGGAATTGTTTTGGATTCCCTACTGCCTATTCTGCCTATTTAACATCTCCCTTTGAAAGTCCCCTCAAACCTTCTCTTCCCACTCTCCCAATCTTAGTTAATAATGAGTCCCATTCTTGAAGTTACTCAGGCCACAGTGTCCCCTGATTGGTCAGAATAGAATACGCTTATGTTGGTTAACAAACAACCTCCAAATAAGTGGCGTGACAAAACAAAAGTTTTTTATCTTGTTCATGCTATGTTCACAGCAGCTCTAGGCAGTTATTCTCCAAGTGGTGACTTTACCATTCCAGCTGCTTTGATCTTGTGGCTCTGTAACTGGAACAAAGGGGCTCCTTCAGAGCAGGGGGAAAAACCAGAAGCGTACAGAGACCTTACACTGTCTCAGTCAAGCACTTCCTTACACAATTCATTGGCCATAACTGGTTATGTTTCTCTCTCCCATATGACATTGCTGTTTGTCCCATTTATCTGTCCTTCCTTCCTCCCTTCCTTTCATCAGTCATTCTATCCATCTGTCCTTCTAGAAATACATACAGCTATTCTTTGCTTCTATCCAAACATCATTCCATCCTTCCCTTTTTTTTTCCTTCTCTCTCTCTCTAGCCTTCTTTGTACCCTCTGTCTAGCATCCCTTCTGTTCATTCAAAGTAAAGGCTGTTCCTTCTTTTCTTTATCTAGTCATAGGAATACCATCTATGTGTTGGTGACTCCCAAATTCTATTTTCAGCCTACATTTCCACTCTAGATTCCAGATTTAGTAAGCCCACTTCCTTTGCTCTATTACCTCTTAAATTTCTATCCAGATTCCAAGTGTTCCTATCATTTTCACCATTACCACTCTTACCCATGCCACCATTATCTCTCCTCAAGGTAGGTACAGTAGCCACCTAAGTGGTGTTCCTATGTCTGCCCTTTGCCTGATACCCCTTTTCTACCCAGTCCAAGTGATTGTTTTAAAAGTTAACTCATATCACATTCCAATCTTTATTCAAAAAGAGAAGCAAGAGTATATGAAACAGAAAAACAAAGACTGATGAGACAAAGGAGCAAGAATGGACAGAGAGAGATGGGATTGGGAGGTTGGATGGGAAAAGGGTCAGAAAAAGGGAGAGGAGGAGGGGAGGAAGGAACAATCAAACTGAAACTTAAAAATCCTAAGTCTGATGCAGTTTTCAGTAACAGAAAATGGTCAATTTGATTTAATTACTAGTAAGTTATAAACCAGTAATGGGCCTCAAACACCTTCCATATACACTTGACTTCATAGTAAAAATAAGAAATGTCTATGAATGTCTTTTTTGTCTATTTTGTCTTTATGGGTGCTATATAACTATATACAGAACTTGTTCCATGCTTAGAGAAAGAAAGCTAAGAAGTGAAACTTAATGAACCCAAAGTATTATCTCACCATTTCTCATTTGGTAAAGAGATTCATTTAGATTCACATTAACTTTTAATCTTTTCAGAGATATTTGAGACTTAATTATTAGTAATCTAATAAAATTCAGAATCACATATTCTGAGTACATTCTTTCACTTATACAACCAACACTTTGGGATCTATATAGGACATAAAAAATGAATTTAGAATTCTAGTTCTCAGAGCCTCTAAGTTTAATAAGAATAGATGTATAAATTTATTATTATAGTAACTAATACATTGTATTATTGAAGCCCCTATTGTTAAAGCACATAGAAAAGCAAGACAATTATACTGAGGAAGAACTCTAAAGTTTTACAAATATATGACTAATCTGAGTCTGTCAGTATCTATTACAGCACTTAATAACAGCAGTTTAAATTAGTCTTTACTTGAAGTATCTTTTAACTTCTGATGTTGACTTACACTAGTATAAGGCTATGTAATTTATACCTTCTTAATCCCCAGATCACATAAAGGTACTTGAAATTTAGGACTTTTACTATTCCGTGTGTATTTATAGAAACCACTGCATGTGACATTATAAGGATAGGCCAAAAATCACGTTTAAAATCTACTTCTAGGCTTTAGAGTATTAAAATGGAACTAAACAAAATCTGTTCAACAGATGTACGAAAGCAAATAACAGAGCTGCACGTCCTGCTTTTCTGATATCCCTACCAGAAAACGCTCTTTTCCTAATAATGCTAATTTTAGTCTCGATATAATTCAAGTTTTTCAGAGGTTTTCAGTGGCAGGACTGTGAAATAAAACAAGACAAGACAAAACAAAAGTAGATGAATTCGGCATGACATACTGAATTAAACAGGTTTGGAAGTTCCCCCCCGACATCAATATTATTTCCACCTTTCCACCATGGTAGTAGCCACTTAAATAGTTTCATCCATGTATTTGTTCATTTAAATAAATACTTAGTGCCTACAACTTGCCAGGCATGGAAGCGAAAGAAAAGGGGAAGACAGACACTTGGATGATAAGGGCCAACAGGAGGTTTATATGAGGTTTCTAAAGAAAAAGAGCAAATGGTGGAAGAATGAAAAAAATTCAATTAGGACAGCCACTAATATGTCATTTTCAATGACTGGGAGATAGAACGGTGCTTAAATTTCAAACATGAAGGTCTGGACCTGTCATGGACCACAAATTCCAATTGCATGTGTTTATACATCTAAAAATAAGAACTGTTTCTTGACCATATACATGTTACACAATTACATGGAAAAAATATTCTGAGTGGAGAAAAAAACAACAGAAGTGTACTTAATAAACTAATCGTGTGAACTATATCATCTTATTTACGTAAAAAGCCACACTTAGGTCTGTATTAGCTTCTACTGTCTTTGTAGTTCACTGTTGGTATGGTTCATACCACTTTGATGATTTTTTAAAGATTTTTTATTACTATAATAAAATGTAGAAAATTACTATATAAAATGTAGAAAACTGTACCTGAAGCCCTTTCATTCATTCATTCTTTAAGTCACGTGGGCATTTTCTTGAGCTACAAAATAAACAGGTAATTCCATCACAATGCCTCTTGAGTTTAATGAAAATAAGGTATAAAATATTACTTATTAAGCTGTATTACTAAAGTTCAGGACACGAAGAAACAAAGAGGAATCAAATCTGTCAGAAAAAAACATAAGATTTCACAAAGACGATGTTTGATATGGGTCTTTTACTATCACAGCATTTCACATTTTGATAGCAGTGTAAAATGATCTTCAACAGAAATATCAGGTAATTTTCTGGAACTGAATTACACTATTACAAGTATATGTAACTTATGCCACCCTCATTTCAAAATCACATGAAAGTATTTGTAATCTAGGCTTCCTACTAATCTCTGTCTATTTTTAGACAGTGCTGTACTCTGACCCCAAAAGGACAGACAAAATCAGGTAGGACATCTATTTGGGGATTTTAGGAAACTTACATGGAATAAAACAAAATCTGTTAAACATTTATAAAAGGCAAATGTCTTAGAGAGCTGTATACAGGGGGAGGGAATGGTGTATAAAATACACAGGTGTGAGTACATGAAATAGTTTATTCTTGTATTATTACTTATTAATTATTGTATTATTTACTTGTAATTGTAAACCTCCTTTTGCCCTACCCTGATAGGCAGAGAGTCTAAAAAATATTCCTTTTTTGAAAAGTATTTTTTAGGCAGAGTCTAAAAAATATTCCTTTTTTGAAAAGTATTCATGAATGCTGAAAATCATACGAATTTTTCCTGACCTATGACCTAAATTACACACAATTATCTAAAGGTTGTCAGTTTTCTTCTCAATAGTAATTAAATAACACTGCAAAAAAAAAAGTAGGAAGAAAACATCAAGGTCATAGAAGGTGAATTATACTATTATAACATTAATTAGATGAATTCATGAAACCATGTTTTGTTTCTGATTTTTTTTCACTAAACATATTTGCAGGTTGTATCCATGTCATTGTGTATAGTCTCTTTCATACAGATTCCACAATTTATTTATTCATTTTACTGTTAATGGGCATCTGGGTTGTTTCTCGTTTGGGGCTACTACAAATAATACTGCTATGAATGTTCTCATTAGTTCTCATTAATGTTCTCATTAATGAGTGTTGCACTCAATAACACATGTTCACAAATTTCTATTGAGTATGTACTTAGAAGGGAAACTGCTGAACTGTTGTTGTGTTTTTTCCAAATAATTTCAATCATAAGTTGCAAAAATAGTATGAAAAATTCCTATACCCTTTATCCAGCTTTCTCAAATGTTAATAGCCAAAAAGTTTGATTGGTTTTTAAGTAAAAATTAAAGACATATTTTTCATTTTCACCAATAACTTTACTGAAGAACATATTCACCATTTTATTCCACTACCTTCTACCATCTTTCAGGCAACTTCATAATTGCCTTTTATCTTTCTGAGCAAAGAACTACTCCAGGTGCCTTTTGCAGTCTTCCAGGAAATTGAAATTTTTCCCATTAATTGAATTTTTTATTGTATTTTTTCCATTGCCACTTAGCCTCCTTATACCTGTGTCCCCTCCCCTGCAATCACAACACTGTTGTCCATGTCCATGAGTCTTTTTACCTTTTTGCTTGATCTCTCTCCCTAAACTCATCCCTCTCCTTAGCTGTCATCCTGCTTTCTATGAGTCTGTGTCTATTTTGCTTGTTAGTTCAGTTCGTTCATTAGATTCCACATATTAGTGAAAACATGTGGTATTTGCCTTTCTCTGACTGGCTTATTTCACTTAGCATAAGATTCTCCAGGTTCATCCATGCTGTGGCAAATCATAAAATTTTCTTCTTTTTTACGGCTGAGTAGTATTCCACTGTGTAAATGTCCCATAGTTGTTTTATCCATTCATCTACTATGGACACTTGGATATGACTCCATATCTTGGGAACTGCAAATAACACTACAATGAACATAGGGGTGCTTATGTTCTTTCAAATAGTGTGTTGGGTTTATACAGATAAATTCCAGGAAATGGGATCACTGGGTCAAAAGGCAGTTCCATTTTTTATTTTTTTGAGGTATATCCATACTGCTTTCCACAGTGGTTCACCAATCTACATTCCCACCTATAGTGCAAACGGTTCCCGTTTCTTAACATCCCGGCTAACACTCGCTTTTTTTATTTATTGATGATAGTCATTCTGACAGGTGTGAGGTAATATCTCATTGTGGCTTTAATTAGCATTTCTTTGATGATCAGTGATGTTGAACATCTTTTCACATGTCTACTGGCCATCTCTATGTCCTCTTTGGTGAAGTGTCTATTCACCTTTCAGTGAAGTGTCTATTCAGTTCCTTTGCCCATTTTTTAATTGGATTTTTTTTTTTTGGTGTTGAGTTTTGTACGTTCTTCATAAATTTTGGATATTAATCCTTCATCAGATGTATTGGCAAATATGTTCTCCTATTCCACAAGTTGTCTTTATTTTGTTGATGGTTTCCTTTGCTGTGCAAAAACTTTCAGTTTGATGTAGTCTCATTTGTTTATTTTTTCTTTTGCTTCCCTTGCCTTAGGAGATATATCACTAAAAATATTGTTAAGAGCAATGTCTGAGATTTTTACTGCCTATGTTTTTCTTGTAAGATTTTTATGGTTTGGGATCTAACATTTAAGTCTTTAATCCATTTTGAATTTATTCTTGTGTGTGGTGTAGTAAGGTGGTCTGGGTTCATTTTTCTGAACCTATCTGTCCAATTTTCCCAACACCATTTATTGAAGAAACTATCTTTAGCCCATTGTATGCGCTTGCTTCTTCTGTCAAATATTAATTGACTATAAAGGTGTGGGTTTATTTCTGGGCTCTCTATTCTGTTCCACTGATCTATGTGTCTGTTTTTAATGGCAATGCAATGCTGATTTGATTGCTATAGCCTTATAGTATAGTTTGATATTAGGTAGAACAAATTCCTCCCACTTTGTTCTTCTTTCTCAGGATCACTATTGCTATGTGGGGCCTTTTGTGCTTCCATATAATTTTAAAAAAGATCTGTTCTAGTTCTGTGAAATATGTCATTGGAATCTTGAGGAATTGTGTTGACTCTATAGATTGCTTTGGGGAGCATGGACATTTTAATGATGTTAATTCTTCCTATCCATGAACACTGTATGTGTTTCCACTTATTTGTAGCTTCTTCAGTGTCTATAATCTTCCAAGTACAGGTCTTTTATATCCTTGGTTAGATTTATTCCTAGGTATTTTACTCTTTTTGAAGCAATAGTGAACAGGATTGTTTTCTTAATTTCCCTTTCTGTTAGTTCATTATTGGCATATAAAAATGAAAATGATTTCTGGATGTTAATTTTGTATCCTGCTGCTTTGCTGAATTCATTGATCAGTTCTAGTAGTTTCTTGGTGGAATCTTTCAGGTTCTCTATGTACAGCCATCATGTCATCTGCAAAGAAAGACAGTTTTACTTCTTCCTTTCCAATACGGATGCCTTTTATGTCTTTTTCTTCTCTGATTGCTATGGCTAGGACTTCCAGTACTCTGTTGAATGAGTGGTCAAAGTGGACATCCCTGTCTTGTTCCTGATCTTAAGGGGAACACTTAATGTCCCCCTTATGGGATATCCCACTAATGTCCCTTTTCTGGTCCAGGATTCAACCTAGGATCACATATTCCTTTAGTTGTTATGTCCCCTTAGCCTTTTCCAATTTAGGATGGTTTGTCTTTTATGATTTTGATAGTTTTTTGAAAAATTGAATTTATTGGGGTTACACTGATTTGCAAAACCATACAGCTTGTAGTTTTTGCCTGTTGAGTATGATGCTGGCAGTAGGTTTGTTATATATGGCCTTTATTATGTTTAGGTATGTTCCCGCTATTCCCACGTTGCAGAGAGTTTTTATCACGAATGGGTGCTGGATTTTATCAAATGCTTTTTCTACATCTATTTATATGATCATGTGCTTTTTGTCCTTCATTTTGCTTATGTAGTGAATCACATTCATTGACTTGCGAATGTTGTATCAAACTTGTATTCCCAGAATAAATTCCACTTAATCATGGTGTATGATCTTTTTGATGTATTACTGTATTCAGTTTGATAATATCTTGTTGAGGATTTTAGCATCTATGAACATCAGGAATATTGGCCTACAATTTTCTTTTTTTGTACTGCTTTTGTCTGGTTTTGGAATTAGGATAATACTGGCCCCGTAAAATGAGCTTGGGAGCCTTCTCTCCTCTTAAGACCAAAATAAATGGAAATCTGAAGGTGCGATGTCTGGTGAATACAGAGGATGAATCAGAACTTTCCAGCAAGCTTTTGCCTGGTCATCAAACACACAGTCTTGCGTTATCCTGATGGAAGATTATGCTTTCTCTGTTGACTAATTCTGGACGCTTTTTGATGAGTGCTGCTTTCAGTTGGTCTAACTTGGAGCAGTACTTACTGGAGTGATCATCTGGTTTTCCGAAAGGAACTCATAATAGAGAGTTCCCTTCCAATCCCACCATATACACATCACCTTCTTTGGATGACGACCACCAGCCTCTGGTGTGGTTGGTGGTAGTTCGTTTCACTTGCACCACAATCTCTTCTGTTCTGCATTATTGTAAAATATCCGTTCTTCATCACTAGTCACAATTTGTTTTAAAAACAGAATGTTTTTGTTACATTTAAATAGAGAATCACATGTGGAAATATGGTCAAGAAGGTTTTTTTCACTTAATTTACATGGAACTCAAACATCAAAGTGATTAACATAACCAAGCTGGTGCAAATGATTTTCAACACTTGATTTGGATATTTTGAATATGTTGGCTAGCTCCCACATGGTATAATGTTGATTGTTCTCAATTAATGTCTCAATTTGATAACTATCAATTTCAAGTCTGCATCATCCAGCAAGAAATCTCCAACATGAAACTTCACAAACCACTTTTGGCACATTTGATCAGTCACAGCACCTTCTCTATACACTGCACAAATCTTTTTTTGTTCCAGTTGCGTTTTTACCTTTCTTGAAATAATAAAGTATAATATGCTAAAAAATGTTGCTTATTTTCTTCCATGTTTAATATTAAAATGGCTACACGAAAATTCACCAATTTTGATACATTTTTTTAAATACACACTAATGTAACAGCTGTCACAATACAATCTAACAAAACTGTTTCAAATGAAGTTAAAGACAACTAAGTGCTAGTAGAGCCATCTTACTAAAAAAAAAATTGAACTTTTTGACTTTAGACTCTGCCATCAAAATCTGGTTAACCAGTTTGTGTACACTGAAGCAAAAGAGCTGCACCGCTGTTCTAGGTGCTATGAGTTCAGTGGAGAACCATAATAAAGTCCTTGCTTTCACAGTATTTCTATATAGTTGTCAATACCAGGAAATTTATACTGATACAATTCTATTAACTAGTCCATAGGCTTTAATTAAAATTCCATTAGTTATCCCACTAATGTCCCTGGATTCTGGCCCAGGATCACATATTCCTTTAGTTATCATGTCCCTTTAGCCTTCTCCAATTTAGGATAGTTTGTCTTTTATGACTTTGACAGTTTTCTGAAAAATTGAATTTATTGGGGTGACTGGTTCACAAAACCATACAGCTTTCAATTGTACAACTCAATAAAACATCATCTGCATACTGCATTGTATACCCACCACTGTATTAACTTGTTCACACTCCTACCAGCAGTGTATGAAAGTTCTAGCAGGAGGGAAAAAAAGAACAAAAGAAAGAATTTTAAAAAAGAACAAAAAACAAAGAAAAAAATTTTAAAAAAAGTTCTAGCTGTTCAATATCCTCATCAGTACTTTGTACTGACAGATCTTTTAATTTCAACTGATCCAGAAGGTGTATAGCAGTGTTTTACTGTGTTCTTAGAATTTTCCTATCTTTAATTATCACTTCACAAAGGGTTACTTCCAATTTCATATACACATCCAACCCAATTTCCCTTCCTAGCTTCAGTGTTGTTAATCAATTATACCTGGATATCCTGCTGTTACCCTAATTTTGAAATGCCTTAAAACAAGCTTTTCACTGTGATCAGAAGGGAGAAGGGAGGGGATAAAGGGGGAAAAGGGTGAAGGGTTTACAGGAACAATTATAAAGGACACATAGACAACAACAAGGGGTGGAAGATGGAAATGGGGGAGGGAGGTAGTGAAGGATGGGGTGGTGGGGAGGGTTGAGGGGAAAAGGCAGAAAATTGTACTTGAAAAACAATATAAAAAAAGAAAAAAAAACAAGCTTTTCATCCTAAACCCCCTAAACTAGCCCCTTCTGATTTTATGTCTCCTCTCTGGGATCTCAGACTTGGAATTATCATTTTCTCCTTCTTTCCTAAGACCACCCATATATGTCACCAAATCATTTTAGTATTTTCTTTTAATTCACTCTTTCCTTTCTATTCCCATTATATCACCCAAAGTTATGACTCATTACCAAAAAAAAAAAAGTTACACTAAACGCTATAATAAAGAACGTATTTTAACCCCAAAATTAGAATATGACCACCCACTATATGTTAACACCAATGTAAGGATTGGCCAGCACATTCTCTAGTACACATATACTACAGCACAGTAATTTAATATTAAGTCACCCTATTTATAGCCTTCTAATTCCTGCTGGCCCATATTACTTAAAAGAGCAAACTAAAAAAAAAAAAAAAACCCACAAGCATCATTAAGATATTTACTTTGATATTATTGTTACTACTATGGAGATAGAACTGGGATTAAATAAAGATGGCAAAAATAACTAGTTGATAGAATCCCATTTATAAAACAGTATTTTTCTTTCATCTCTTGGAAATCCTAGTATCTATTAAAACAAATAAATAATCCAAACCAAATAAAATTATGTAAGAATTGATTTTAAGAAGTTAAA
The DNA here is from genome assembly GCA_039655065.1 of Glossophaga mutica. Classification (NCBI taxonomy): domain Eukaryota; kingdom Metazoa; phylum Chordata; class Mammalia; order Chiroptera; family Phyllostomidae; genus Glossophaga; species Glossophaga mutica. The sequence goes on along the minus strand of CM077304.1, from coordinate 11,903,099 downwards.
ATTTAAAAACCTGTAGTTACATCTTTTATATTACTAGTAATTATTTTTGCTATTACCATACAGAAACTACGTAACCCTTCTATATCCTCTGTTAACATAATGACTGATGGCCATGGTTAATTTTAGCTTAAGAAAAGCAGATGATCGTTTTCTAGTACATCTGATTCCTGTCCAATTAGTGAATTTTGTCAAGAGTCAACTGTATTACTTAAACCTGTTTATGCCAGCTGAACTTTTTATTGTAACCACATAATTAAATTTTATATATACTGATTAAATGAGTGTAAAAAGAAACCTGTTTTATTGAAAACTACATTGAATATTTCACAAAGGCTTGATAAAAGGTGAATCACCAAAAAGTGTTTCTAATTAACTGTGGATAAGACAGTTATAATAGATCAGAATAAAAAACATACTAAAGAAATTCTGTGCTCAAGTTTACTTTACAAGGGTGTTTATGGTTTTAAAGAAAATGATAGGCAAAAACAGGCTACAGGTGTAATTTATGCATGAAAGCCAACGTAAAACTCCACCAACAAAATCAGAGAGAGGGACTTCTGGCCAAGATGGAGGTGTAGGTAGATACACTTCACTTTCTCTCACAAGCAAAAGAAGGACCAATTTAAAAACAAAAAACAACCAGAACTTCCAGAAAATTGAACTGTATGGAAGTCCAACCATGAAGGAGTTAAAGAAGAAATATTCATCCAGACTGGTAGCAGGGATAGAGACGGGCAGCCAGGGTGGAGGAGGCCAGGCTGAAGCTGGAGGACCAGGTGGTCCCACACTGGTGTGCAGTTAAACCAGCAGGAACAAATGGGGAGTGAGAAAGACCGTGCAACTCAGGGTTCCAGCACAGGAAAAGAAAGTCCCAAAAACCTATGGCTATAAAATCCTGTGGGCGTTGCAGTGGTGGGACAAATAGCCAATCTCACAGGAGAGTCTGTTGGAGGGGCCCATGGGGCCCTAGAATGTACACAAGCCCACTCACCTGGGAATCAGTACCAAAAGGGCTCAATTTGCTTGTGGGTAGTGAGGGAAGTTACTAAAAGTGAGGTGAGAGCCGAGCAAGAGGCATTGTTCCCTCTCTGGCACCTCTTCCAAAGAGAGCTCTACAAAGCAATGAGGTAGGTTGCCCTGCCCTGTCAAATACCTAAGCCTCTGCCCCTTACAATGTAACAGGTGTACCAAGACAAAGAAATATGTCCCAAATGAAAGAACAGATCAAAACTCCAGGAAATGAACTAAGCAACAATGAGACAGGCAATCTATCACATGCAGAGATCAAAACACTGGTAATCAGGATGCTCACAGAAATAACTGAGTATAGACACAAAATGAAGGAAAGAATGAAGGCTATACAAATTGAAATAAAGAAAAATATACAGGGAACCAACAGTGCAGGGAAGGCAACAGGGACTCAAATCAACGACTTGGAACACAAGGAAGAAATAAACATTCAACAGGAACAGAATAAAGAAAAAAGAATTCAAAAAAAAAAATGAGAAGAGGCTTAGGAACATCTGGGACAACTTTAAACATTCCAAAATCTGAATCAAAGGGATACCAGAAGGAGAAGAGGAAGAACAAGAAATTGAAAACTTATTTGAGAAAATAATGAAAGAAATCTTCCCCAATCTGGCGAAGGAAATAGACATATGAGTCCAGAGAGTCCCAAAGAAGTTGGACCCAAAGAGGAACTCACCAAGGCACATCATAATTCAATTACCCAAGATTAAAGATAAGGAGAGGATCTCAAAAGCAGCAAGAGAAAAGGAATTACATACAAAGGAGTTCACATAAGACGATCAACTGATTTCTCAAAAGAAACCTTATAGTCAAGAAGGGGCTGGAAAGAAGTATTCCAAGTCATGGAAAGCAAGAACCTCCATCCAATATTACTCTATCCACCAAAGCTACCATTTAGAATGGAAGGGTAGATAAAGTGCTTCCCAGACAAGGTAAAGCCAAAGGAGTTCATCATCACCAAGTCATTATTACATGAAATGTTAAAGGGACTTATCTAAAAAAAAAGATCACAACTATGAACAGTAAAATGACAGGGAACTCACAACTATCAACAACTGAACCTTAAAAAAACAAACAAACTAATCAAACAACTAAACAGGAACAGAATCACAGAAATGGAGATAAAATGGAGTATTATCAGTAGGGAACAGGAGGGGCAAGAATAGGGGAAAAAGTACCGGGAATAAGAGCCATAATTGGTAGGTACCAAATAGACAGGGGGGCGGTTAAGAACAGTACAGGAAATGAAGAAGCCAAAGAACTTACATGTACAACCTATGGACATGAACTGGGGGGTGGAGGGGAATGCTGGAGAGGAAAGGATACAGGGTGGAGGAGGATAAAGGGTATAAAAAAATGGGACAACTGTAATAGCATAATCAGTAAAATATACTTAAAAAAATCAGAACAATATTCATTTATACATTCAATCCACAAATACTTTTGAATACCTATCACGTGCCAGGTGTTCTAGGGCAGCAATTCTCAAACTTGTTGGTCTTAGGACCCTTTATCCTTAAAAATTACTGATTAACCCCAAAGAGCTTTGTCTTACAGGCAATATTTATCAGCATGTATGTGAGAAATTAAAGCTGAAAAAATTTTAAAACAGAAATAAACCAGCACACATTCCATTAGTCATCATAGCAATAACGTGATCACTTATCATGTAGCTTCTGGAAAACGAGACTGTACACATGTAAGAGAATGGCAGTTATAAACTCAAATAATGTCTTAATGTTATTATGAAAATAGTTCTGACTTCACAGATACCTGGAGCCTCAGGAACCTGTAAGTGCCTTTGGACCAACCACTGAGAACCACTGTTATAGGGCCAAGGAACCAATAGTGAATAATGAGGAATCAATAATGAATCAATCTCTCTCCTGCGTAATTTAATGGAGGAGGAGGAATACAAAGAAGAAAATCAATAAACACATAAATTCAGGTAGTGATAAATGCCATAAAGAAAAAACAGGACATGGAGATAGAGAGTGAAAAGTAGATGTGGGGAAGGAGGGGGAGCAATTACTTTACACAGGATGGTCAGAAAATGCCTCACTGAGGATGGATATCGAAGGAATAGGCCCTGCTGTGGTCCCAGGCAATAAGGTTCTGGGTAAAGAAGCAGAAAACGCAGACTCCCTGGAAGCTACTGGAGAATTGTGAGCATAGGAATGATGTGATCTAATCAAGTTTTTTTAAATAATAATCTGACTTCCACATGGAACAGATTGGGAAGGCAGGTATAAAAATGATAGTAAAGAATTTAGAAGGCTATTGCAGTAATCCTGCAAGAAATGTTGGTGACTTGGACAGTATGACGGCAGTGAAAGGGTGACATTGAATGGATATGGAAGTTATTTTGAACGAAAAGCCATAATAATTGCTGAAGGACCAGACATGGGGTTGTGAGGAAAAAAGAAATGAAGGAAAGATGGCTCCTAGGTTTTTTGCAGAACAACGAGGTAAATGTTTCTATTTATTATTATTTAGAAAAACCATGAGAGATGAGGGAAAGGGGGCAAGGCCTAGCTTAAGATGCTTATTTCAAATCTGAGTAAACATACTGGCTGTGAGGGTCTGGAACTCAAGACAGAGGTCAGGGCAGGAGATGAACCATAGGAAATCATGAGGAACTCAAGTATGTGCCTAGATGAGATCACCTAAGGAATAAATGGGATAAAGAAGTGAGTAGGAGATTTCAGATCTGGAATTTCACCCTACATCAGGGCTGTCAAATTAAAATATATTTAAAATGTGTAATTTTTTAGGCTTGCCTTTTTCAAATAACCAATGGTGTCAGAGGGCATTTTCAGTACCCCACTTTTCATACTAGGTCACTGACTCAGGAATCTCCATCAAGAAGTGGCCATGAAGAAGGAACTCATACCTTCTGCTGCATGGATGAACCTGGAGATTCTTATGCTAAGTGAAACAAGCCAGTCACAGAAAGACAAACACCATGTGATTTCACTTATATGTGGAATCCCATACCCACATCTCTAATGTCTCTAGTCCCCAAACTTGAACTCCTGTTTTCTCCATTTCCCATGTTGATATCTTAGCAGTATCTCACATTCATCAATGACCTAAAATAAACATATTCATTTCCTCATCTAAATATGATCTATTCCTGTGTTCTCTAACTTAGTTTCATGGATAATGGTTGAGGAGGCACAAAGCATGAGACCCTTATGTTCTACTCCCATCCTCACACCCTCCTCTATGGAACTGCCTTGTCCAGACAGTCACATCAACTGTCCACTGCACCTCTACAATTGCTCTCTTGCATCTTCTTCTTCCTTATAACCTTTTTCCCGAATACAAGCCTGTGCTATCTGAAACTGTTGATTAAGCCTCCACACTATCGTATCATCTCTTTCCTTTATTATTCACTCAGCTGCCAACGTTATATTTCCTCAAACAGGGACAAAGTTTTTCTGACTTAATCCCACTTTTTGACCTGAATTCTTATATAAAAGGCATCTGTTGTTTTAGGACATATCCACTCACTTCATACTCATTCTTCTTCAGTTCCTTCGGTCCAGTTGAGCTGATTCTACCCGTGAGGCACCCAATTCCAGCTTGGACAATCAGAGGTGCACAGTGACTGGTTCAGAAATTGGTCCAAACAGAGCAACTGAAGTACCATAGACCTTTGCTGAGACTTCTTAGGCTGAGGCTTAAGTTTTTAACTGCTATTGTGATTGTTATATTTTACCACCAGAGGACAGCCTGTCTGAAAAGCCAACCCAGTATAAGTGAAGTTTGCGGATGCAAAGAGAGAAATTTGGTCCTAGAAATTGTTTTCTAGTCCTAGCATCAATTCACGTCTAAAGCCAGTTTCTCTTGGATTGTTCAATTGCACTTCCCAATCCACTCTCTCTGTTTAATCCTGTTTGAGTCAGGCAACCATCATCTACAATATTAAACTGAAAGACTACTAAGCCACACCTCCTATCTTTCATGCATCATATGATTCAGGCATACCAGCCTCCTCACGAGTATCAGAATACTGTGCCTTCCCTCATATTATTTTCTGTCTGGAATTTTCTTCCCTCTGCCTAAAATTCCCTTCTCTCCATTCTCTGTTTTTTAAGATCCATCTCATGCTTCAATGTTCAGCTCAAATGGCTTTTTGAACTTTAAGGGGTAGGAAATGTCATTGAAGGATTTTAAAGAATTAAGGACATGATCATATTTGCAATTTTAAAAGATCACTCCAGTTGCTGTCTAAAGAATAAATGAGAGAAGGGCAAGGGGGGGCAATGATTTGTAAACTACTCAAGTAATCTAGGTACAATGGGTGGTGGTGTGGGCTAAGGTGGCAATGGGGATATTTTTGTGATTATTTTATTTCAGAATAAATCCCTCTCTATACTGTAAACTCCCTAGGGACAGAGAAATTATCTGCTACCATTTTACCCACAGAAATTAGCAAAATGATTGGCATACAATAGAGACTCAAATATTTGTTGAATAAATAAATACATAATTAACAATGTAATCTGTAAATTGTTTTGAGCAACTGGGAAAATGGTGACATTATTTATAAAATGAGAAACACAGAAAAACTCAGTTTGGGATTTTTGTTTGTTTTTGAGAAAGAGAGGTAAGAGAAAAGATGAACTGTTTTACATTCAAATAGCAGGGAATCTACATATAGTGGATACATATCTGAGGATCAGGAGAAAGATAGTGGATGTGAATTCTGGGCATATAGATGGTAACTGACGTTATACTAGAAATGTTGTAAAACGAGGAAGGTTGAGATCAAAGACCTCAGAGGCATTTAAGGGTTGAGCAGAACAAGAGAAATCAAGGAAGAACACTAATAGCTCAGGTAGAAAAACAAACATAGAAGGGCCCTGTAACCAAAGCAAAAGGAAGAAAGGAAGGTGTGGTCAAATGCGTCCAACACAGTACAAAGTCCAAGAATGAAAAGTTTAAAAGTTCACTTTGGATGAAAACAGTTTTGGTGGAGTAGGTACCATGTGGAATGACACTAGTTTGGAGTGGTTCAAGGGTGAATAGATGATAAAGAAATGAAATAAGTCTGTATCCGACATGAAGTTTGTTCATGAAGCTTGGCTATATAAAAACTAAGAAACATAGTTGCAGGAGAGGAATATAGTCAAGGGTAGGTTTTCCTCCTCTGTTCATTTTCATTTTCTTTAAATAGAGCTTGGACTTAAGCATGTTTAAATGTTTACTGCAATCAACCTACAAAGAGACCAAAGAAAAGGTGAAAGAATAATTAAAAATGTGTTCCACAGCATATATGGTACATATCTCAAAATTTGTTGTGCATCTTAAATATGGTATATACAACTTGCATTATACCTAAAAGAAGCTGGAACAAATACAAGCAAAGTTTAAAAAATGGGGTATAAAGAGATTAGTTTTGAATTAGAGGAAGCATTATCTCTTCCACAGAAATCATGCAGTAGAAGGAGGAAATGAGTAAATATGTAGGTATAATTATAGATTTGGTTACTGAAAATTAAGAGACTCTACATGTGATAGTATTAGCTATGTAATAATTAACATGCTGAAGTTTAAATATTAAAAATAATCTGTTCATTGAAAATCATTTTTCTGAATTATGAGTTTAAGATATACATTAGCATCTAAGTTAAATGAAGTAACTGTCCCACTCTTAAACCCTAGACTTACAAAGGAAATTTACAAGATATTTATCAAATACCTCCTTTGTACAAGACACAATGCTGGATATTGTGGAGAATACAAAAGAGGGCTCTTCCCCCATATATGTGTATAGCTTGTTCCTTCCCTTCCTTTAGGTCTCTTTTCTCATATTCATTCTTCTTTATTTCTCTCCATGACACTTACCACCACCTGACGTACCACATTTGTTTTATTGACTAATTCTCCTCCTAGACTAGAAGCTTTTCAAGGGCAGGGACTTTTTCCTGTTGCATTCATTGTTGTATCCCCATACCAAAAATAGTGCCTGCCATGAACAGGAACACAAAATAAGTTTTTGATTTAATGAAATGGTACCTTCTCTTCAAGAAGTAGAGGTACAATCTGCTAAATAGGGGAAAAATGAATATATAAGGAGTATATCAATATTTACCCACTAAGGAGCACATCAATATTAATACTAAGGGTAAATACTAAGGGTAAGTACTAAAGGTAGAATGGTTTAAGAGTTCACAAGAGTTAATCATCTCAGGCAAGGCGACAGAGAAAGGTTTTATGGAAAAGGCAGCATTTTGACTGGGCCTTAAGGGCTGATATTTGTGTACGTGTGTAAACAATTCAATAGTGTTTAGTATATTTACAGAGTTGTGCAACCTGCTAGGGCATTTCATTTCCTCAAACAGAAACCATGTGTCCCGGAGTTACCACCTCCCAACTCTTCCAACCCTCCTAATGCTAAGGAGTCACTAATCTCTCTGTCTCTCCATATTTGCCCATTCTGGACATTTTATAGAAATAGAATCAAATAATATGTCAGGGGTTCGTGACTGGCTTCTTCACTGAGCATGTTTTCAAGGTTCACTCACGTTGCAGCATGTACCATTACTTCATTTCCTTTTATAACTGAATAATATTCCATTTTATGGACATACCACATTTTATGTAGCCTTTCATCAGTAGATAGACCTTTGGGTTGTTTCCATATTTTGGCTATTATGACTAATAAGAAATTATGAGTAATTCTATGAACATCTGTACATATGTTTTGTGTGATATAATTTTATTAAGAGATAAGTGAAGAAAAGAATTGAACTATTTTAAATCATTCAATCCAAAATATGACAAATTCAAGATAAAGTTTTCACTGGTCTAAGATCAAATGAGGCAAAGAGAATGTTCATAAAGTTTAATTTATTCAAGTCAAAGAACTGTCTTTTATTTAGCAACAACTTCCTTCAAACTTTTCTTTTATGTTAAAGCATCTTCTTTCATGAAATGATAGCAATATCGAAAGGTAGTTTTGTTCACTTAGACAAATTATTTTTTTAAATGTGATTTTCTGTTAAATCCAAGAGATGTTGATTGAAGAAAAGGGCATGAAAAAAGAAGACAGAAACCCATAAGACAGCCTGAATGCCAGGCTAAGGAGTCTGCACATTATCCTATGATCAATAGGGAAATAAATAAAGTTGTTTAAATATAAAATTACTGACTCATGAATGTCATTTCATTCAACAAATAATAATAATTGAGCTACTATTTATGAAAAGCACTGAATTTGGTGCTATGAGAACAGACTAAATAAAACTCTGTCCCTGCCTTTTATAACTTAGTCATCAGTAGAAGAAAACAGTCTATCTATTCATTATTTACATCTTTATACATCTTTTAGAAAGGGAATATTTACTAGCTTAAGAAAATCTTTTTAAAAAAGGAAAATATGGGACTATTCGTATTGCACTTACCAGTTTTATATCACTCATCATTTGACAACATGAGTTGCTGGATATACAAAGTTAAACAATATATAATTCCTCTCCTACAGAAGCTTACGGTCTAGATTTTACATACTTATAAACTGCTCTAGAAGAAACTTACTACAGACATTTAATTAGTATTTACCTAGGGCTTCCAATTTATTAGCAAATGACAAGCACTTACTACTACCACTCACATTTTAAGCATTTTACATTTGTTAAGTAATTTAATGCTCCTAACAATCTATGAAAAGGGAATTATTACTATATAACTGCAAGATATTATTAATACATTAAAATATATTACATTTACCATCTTTTCCCAGAATCAATGTTAATGACACTAATTCTGCTAAGGAATGTTTTATATATACTTCCTGTATCATTCCCAACAACATCCAAACATCTTCAAAAAATCCTCTCTTGACTTCACAACCCACGTCATTCCCCTGATCCCCCACAGCAAAACTGAAAGAGCTAAAAGAGCTGTCTATGTGAGCTGTCTCCCACCTGTCTCCTGCCAGCTTCTCTTGAGCCATTCCAAAAACGCTTTTGCCTCTACACTACTGAAACCCTCAATTCAAGATTATGAATGGCCTCAAAATGCTAACTCCAATCTTTAATTTTTCATCCTTATCTCACCTGACCTATCAACAACACCTGACATAGGTTAAAAAGCTCTGTGAAATGCTTTCTTAGCTTCTCAGACACTACAGTCCTCTGGGTTTTCTTATCTCACTAGATGTTCCTTCTCAATATCTACACATTAGAGGACCCAAGGCTCGGTCAATGGACCTCCTCGCTCTCTCTTTTTTTAAGTTTTGTTTCTCAATTACAGTTAACATTCAATATTATCCTCTCTTTTCTATCTTTCTTAATGTTCTCATATAGTTTCACGGCTTCACTAGAATGTAGCTTCAACATGGTAGGATTTTTTGTTTGTTTTCGTTTCTTAGCTATTTTGTTTATGCTGAATGTCCTGCACAGCACCTGCATATATTAGGTGCATGACCAATATGTCCAATGAATAAATGCTATCTTCACTTGGATGTGTAATAAGCTTATCAAACTTAACCAAGTTCAACAGAGAACTCCAAACACCCTCCCAATGGCCTCTCTGACTAACTTCACTTTCTTAGCAAAGTGTAGTTCCATCCTTCTAGTTCAAGCCAAATATTTTGAAAGCATTCCTAATTCCTCTATTTCTCTAACATCATATATCTAATCCGCCAACAAATCCTGTGGATTCTGCCTTCAAAATATATTCAGCTTTTGACTACTTCTCACCACATACGTATGCCACTATCACTATGGTCCAAGCCATTACTACCTCTCACTTAGATGAATACTGCAGCCTCCTAACTGGTCTTCCTGCTTCTCGTTCACTTGCACCACCCCTACCCCGCCAAATTCAGTATGTTCTCCAAACCACAGCCAGAGAAAATTTTCAAACTTAAGTCAGATCACTCACTTCTCGGCTCATAATCCTGTAATTATTCCCACTTTGTTATGATTAAAAGCACAAAGCTTGACAACTACCTATAAAGTTCTACTCAATATGGCCCTGTTACATCTCTGACTCATCTACTACTTTTCCTCTCACCTATTCTGCTTCAGTTATAGTCTTCTTCTGCTGTTTCTTCCAAAGGTTAAGGGAATTTCCACCTTCGGGCCTTTTCCCTGATGTTCCCACTCTGGAATGCTTCTCCCCTAGATAGCCACAATCCATATTGGCTTCATCACCTTGTTCACTTGCCACCTTCTCTCAATTTTTCCCAATTACCATATTTAAAATTCCAACTTTATTTCCAGCCTCTTGTATTCTTTATCCCCTTTCTCTACTCTATATTTCTCCATAGCATCTATCACCACCAAATACTATGTATCTTAACTTTATGAAGCACATGCTCAAAAAGGACAAGAATTGTTGTCTGTTTTAATACATAATAGAAAAAGGAAACAAAAATTCAAAAAAATGAGCATAGGCTTAGGAACCTTGGGACAACTCCAAACATGCCAATATCCAAATCATAGGGGTGCCAAAAAGAGAAGAGGAAGAACAAGAAATTGAAAACTTCCCTAACTTGGCAGAGGAAATCAACATAGAAGTCCAGGAAGCACAGAGTCCCAAACAAGTTGGACCCAAAGAGGACCACACAGACACATCATAATTAAAATGTCAAGGGTAAAAGATAAAGGGAGAATCTTAAAAGCAGCAAGAGAAAAGGAGACAGTTACCTACAAAGGAGTTCCCATAAGACTATCAGCTGATTTCTCAAAAACTTTGCAGGCAAGAAGAGACTGGCAAGAAGTATTCAAAGTGATGAAAGGCAAGGACCTACATCCAAGATGACTCTATCCAGCAAAGCTTTCATTTAGAATGGAAGGACAGATAAAGTGCTTCCCAGATAAGGTCAAGCTAAAGGAGTTCATCATCACCCAGCCCTTATTACAGAAAATGTTAAAGGGACTTATTTGAGAAAAAGAAGAAGATCAAAACCATGAACAGTAAAAAAAGCAACAAATTCACAACTATCAACTGAATCTAAAAACAAACAAAACGATAACAAAAACAAAACAAGCAAGCATTCAGAACAGGAACACCCAGAACAAGATCTCCATACCTATGATTCTCTAATCATAGGTATGGAGATCACATGGAGGGTTATCAGCTGGGAGAGGAAAAGGGGAAAATGGGGGAAAAGGTGCAGGGATTAAGAAACATTATTGGTAGGTACCAAATAGACACGGGAGTGCCAAGAATAGTATAGGAAATGGAGAAGCCAAAGAACTTCCACGCAGGACCCATGGACATGAACTAAGGGAGGGGACTGCTGGAGGGAAGGGGTGTACCAGGCAGAGTAGGGGCAAAGGGGGGAAAATTTGGGACAACTCTAATAGCATAAGGCATAAAATATACTTTAAAAATAAGATTTTTTGTCTGTTTTATTAGGTGATCAATTATCTGTTCGTGGAACACTTTCCTTTCCATCGGGAAGCCTAACAATCATCTAGCCTGGTATTTCAGGAAAAGATCATCAAGCCTCTCTAAAATTTCTTCCAGTACTCCGATGCCTAGAAGGATTCTACTCTGCCTAGAAAGAAAATCTGTGATTTGTCCAGTCAACCACAAGGAGGAGTCGAGAGGAAGAGCTGAGCAAAGAGAAACCAGGCAGTTCCTTCCCTTGTTTTTCCTTCGGCAACCTCAAGGTGGAAGAAAACTAGGTTTGGAGGCGACTGTACTGAATGAATAATTTTCTCCATAGTATGATTTCCCGAGACACAAACGTAAACATTAAAAGCCGCAATCCTTTCGAATGCCACAAAAGAGGCCAAGGAAATCAACCCACCGGCCACTGAGAAAAGGAAGGGGTGTTTCTTTAACTCTGCCACTAAGAAGTCCCCATAAATCCAGGGGCAGAGTTCCCATTAGCGCCGAGACACGTAATTCACACACGGAGGCCAAGGAGTTCCAGCTTGCCAGCACTCTTTCGTCAGAGAACTATTCAATCCATTCTATTTAATACTCAAAGCTGCTACGATTCTTAAAACAGCGTAAGTAAGGCGGTCGGTCCCAGGCTGAAGTTCTCAGATTGGGCCGATCGCGTGTAAAGTCCTGGTTCATTAAACACCGAGATCAATTCCCCGCGCCCCCCCCCCCGGGTTTTAACTCACCGCCACCTGTTGATGCCCACATTGGAGGAGCCGGCGAACCAGGGGTCCAGGATGTAGACGCAGCGGATGGTGTCAGCGCCCTGAATGCATTCCTTCAGGGCGGGGTTGTCGTGAAGCCGGAGCCCCTTTCGGAACCAGTGCACCGCGTTCACCCCCATCCCGGGGGCGCGACGGGCGGCGGGGCACCGCTGAGTTCCCTCTACTGAGAAATTCAAGGAACAAGGGTCCAGCTCATAACCGACACCTCCGCTTCCAGGAGGATCACCGCACCCAAAGAGTGAGGACAGGGCGGCAGAGGTGGGGGAAGGAAAAAATGAGTCCGAGGAAGGGACCGGGGAAGGAGAGGGCGCTGGAGGCACAGCTGGAAGCTGAACGCAGGTTGCCGGGTCGGCGGAGTCCGCGTGTGACGCCCTTTAGGAGCCGGCGCCCACAGCAACTGCCTGGACGACACGCATAACTTCGAGGGCCTCAGACCCCAAGAGGGCGAGCAAGTTCCAGGAGTTCAAGCAGCCAGGACAGCCCGAGCGGGCACCCGCAGTCCCAGGAGGTTCGTCACGGAAACCTCGCCCTACCGAGGCGGCCCTTAAGGAAAAGCGGTCCGCCGGAGGCGAGCCACCGAGCGGGATGACCAAGGGTTCAGCCACTGTGGGTCACGCTGCTTCTGGGCCCAGAAACAGCAGCGAGGACGGAGCACGCAGGCGGTGATCGGAGGCGATGGTCGGAGGGCGCTGGACGGTTGCCGGCGGGTGACCGGTCCTGAGACAGCCCGGTGACTCCGCTGCCAACGCCGCGTCAGCGGCCTTGGCCCCGCCCCCGGCTTCTCATTGGAAGAAGCGCTCCCCACGTGACCACCGGCACCTCACGTTTCTGAAGTGTGTTTACTACAGCGGCTCGGCCTGGCGAATGTGCTCGCACTTCAGTCGCTTCTAGGGGGTGGCAGCCGCTCAATCTCAAAACCCTCCATCCTCGCCCAGACGCTGGCCTCTCTATCTCTGCCCCTTTCCTCGGCCAACAGGTCGCCCTTGCCTGGAAGCGACCCCAGTGATCGCAGGCCCCACGTGAAGAAAGGCATAGCCCCGCCTCCGGGGGCCGTGAGCATCTACCATAGGCTCAAGCTCGCTGAGACCCGGATGAGCACGGGGATGCGGAGAGCTCGCGGGCGCGCGCTTTGCTTGAAAAGGCGCGTGCGCTTTCCCTGCGTTCCAGCTGGAGGTAGGGCGGGGCCGGAGGGCGGGAGCGCGCTCGGGGGCTGGACCGCTGGGGTCCGCAAGGCCTGGAGGCAGCTTCGTTCTCTCTCCAGGGTTCTCCACGGGTTGAAAGGGCTGGGCGGGGTGGACAGAGAATAGGAGGCTGCACTTCGACGTTGATGCCAAACTACGTGCTTCAATCCAGCTTTGTGGAAAGAACCCTACTTTGGAGTGTACGGCGCCATTCTTCTGAACCTCGGGAGGCTGTACCCTTGTACTTGCTCTGGGGAAGAGGGGTATTTGGCAGGGCGGGTACCAAGCCGTCCTGGACTTATTGTAATTCCTTAATACTAGCGATATATCGACAGTGTGTCAGCCCTAATCTCTTACGTTTAGTGCGGCCTTTGCTCATTTTTCCAAGGGCAGTGAACTGCAGGCCATTCCGTTCCTTATTCACGTGATGCCCTTATATTCATTATACGATTAGTGAATGAACCAGACACACTGTTCGAAGTGCTGGAGGTGCAGGAGAGAAGACAATAGGCTGATATCCCAGCCGTCTGTGGAATTTACAATTTGTACCTCTAAAACGTTACTCATGCTTTTTTTTTCTCTCTAAAATGCTCTTCTTTGGAATCTGCTGCTTACTACAAACACCTTTGCCCTGCCTAGTATATTTCTACACGTTCCTTTAGACTCAGATAAAGTGCAACTAAATTTGTGAAAATATTCCTTCCCCCAGCTCCTTGAGAGATTTAGGATCTACCTAGCCACCAGGCATGTCTCTGATACATCACCTGATCACGGGATATTGTGAAGACAATGGAAAGTGCGTGCTTTAACAACACCTAGCACGAAGTAGGTGCTCAATAATTATACTTATTCCTATAATAATGTGTCTCTGATTCCCTCTAAAGTGACTTCTTAAGGACAGGGAGGGGCTTCATCCAGTTCATTTTGCATCAATACCCAACCCAATTCAACCCAGTTAAGAACCTGCTACATAAGCATTCAAATGTTTATTAAATGACTGAATTAGTGAATGCATTTGCCACCAGTGTTTTGCAAGGTTAAAAGGAGGAAGAATATGGCAATCGTTACTGGTTAAATAGTCTATCTAAAATTTATATAAACAGTAGTACGGTACTTGTGAATATGACCTTATTTGAAAAGATCAAGTTAAGATGAGGTCATTAGGGCGGGCCCTAATCCATTGTGACTGAGATCTTTATAGAAAGGGAAAATTTTGCTCTGGCTGGTGTGGCTCTGTGGATTGGGCGCTATCCTGCATACTGAGGGGTCTCTGGTTCCATTCCCAGCCAAGGCACAGTGCCTGGGATGTGTGCCCCCTGTCCCCAGTGGGGGGGGGGGGGGTGCGTGAGAGGCAGCCACGCATTGATGTTTCGCTCCCCCTCTTTCTTCCTCCCTTCCCCCTCTCTAAAAATAAATAAAATCTTCTTTTTGAAAAAGGGGACATTTGCACGCCGACTCACACACAAGGAGAATGCCCTGTGGAGACTGGAGTAATGCTGCTGGGGGAGCCAGGTGCGTTTCAGAGCTAGTCCCCACCATCCAGACGTGCCTCAGTGGCATGCAGATTCTTTTGCGCTAAAGGCAACAAACCCTGCGGATTCAAAAGAAACTTCTGACTCCCACCTTCACTACCTAGAAGAATTTAAATCAGGTGCCTGGCCTGTGATAAGAGTTATCACCAGAAACGACTTTTAAGTATTTTTATGTCAGGGCAAACTAATACGTAATTACTGAACGTAATGTTCTCTCCCTGCAGTGACCTTCTGAAGTCCCAAGGAGCATTACCTCATCCCTAGCTCAGAACGTCTTACGTAGCCATGTTCTCTGTCTCTGACCCTCTCCTGCATGTGGGATCTCTGAGACTCTCTCATGCATGTGGGTTTCTCGTGCATATGTAGGCATTAAATTTGGTTCTTTTCTCTTCCTAGCCTGTCTTTTGTCCATTTGATTTGTAGGCCAGCCAAATGAACCTGAAGGGTAGAGGAAAGTATTTTCCTACCCCACAGATGCCACAAAGCAAGGAACTATAGAGTGGAAGCCAAGAGAGCAGCCTGGAACAGATCCTCTTCCCTAGAGCCTGCAGAGGGAGAGAGAGAGTCAGACTTCTGGCCTCCCATGGCGAGACAAATTCATGGTGTTCGAAGCCACTCATTTTGTAGTATTCTCTTACTAGCAAACTAATAACAGTAATATAAGTTCGATCGTCTAGTGAGCCAATATGTCTAGAAAGTATTCCCTACCCTAGCTTCTGTTGCTACACAGAGGACATCGCATCCTTTCCCTTGGTTTCTTAAGGACATTTAAGATTATGCATATGAAAACTCTTTGTTTACTATAAAGTATTAAACAGCTATTTTCATCAATGGGGATGAGCCTTGGGTAATTACCACTCTAGGGTTCCATCGCCTGTGAAGAGGATATTGCAGACAGCTGGACCCTCACTTGGACTGCCTCATAATCCAGAGCCTAGTGTACTTTTTAAAATATTGTGTTTCATGTTTCACTTTACACAGTTTAAAAGTAAGCAGATTGTGTCTAAAGACATAATTGTTTTCAAGCATCCAAATAAAACTTTGGGAGGTGGAGGAGGAGAATGTTGATTTGTATAGAGTGGACTTGTGTTTACAGATTGTTCATTCAATAAAGATGGATTTTATAAAACAGACAGCTGTATGTGGGTGTGTGTATAACTTTACACATAAAAGTACTAATTTATTGTAAAAGTTTCAGTATTGTCAAATATGTATTTCTCAAAGACTGACGGGTTTTTATGGCATATAGATGGTTACTTTAATGTATCTTTGTTATTAATGTATCCTTTGGGGAGGAGTAATCATTTAATAATAGATGACTTATTGAACACTTACTATGTGCCAGGTACTTTATATAAGTAATTATTCATCCTCATACTAATTTTTTGAGGCAGTTTGTTTTTATTTAATAATAATGTTTGCCCACTTTGCTGAAGACACTAAAGCTAAGATATACAAATAAGTAGTAAAACTAGTTGAAAACCAAGATGATTTTTCTCACTCTAAGCTCTTTCCTCATAATATGCTATCCCTCACGGACAACACCACTCCCCTGCTTTTTCAAGGTATTTACATATAAAAGAGTGGAAGAAGAGATGGGAGCATTGTCAGGAATCTTGGGCAATTCTGGTTGGCTTCAACATCATGGTAGAAACAGTATCAGCCTGGGTTACATCTCAGCTTGTCATTGATTTTCAACTTTATTTTTAATCTCATGGCACACATAAACTAATTACTAAAATTCTGCAGCATACCAAAAAATATATATCTTTGCTAATCTGATCAAAAAATAGGTATAATTTTGATTCATTCACACCGGACAGCTATCACTCTGTTGGCCGTTGTCCTTTTTTTGTTTGACCATCTAAGGGAGAAGAGGTCAGTGCCCCTGACTAAATAGTCGGGTATTGCATGTTTGAAAAATTCTTCGGCACACCAGTGTGTCTCTTGGAGCACACCAACTGGAAAATCCCTGATTTGGTGTGGGCTGATTATCCTTAACAAGTCACCTAGGCTTTCTTGACCTAATTAGTTCATCTATAAAATGAGATTGAACTAGATGACTTCCAAAATGTCCACACTACTTTAAAATTCTAGGATTTTATGAAAACAGCCATGGGCTCGAAACTATCCAAGAAGAATTCTGTTAAACATTATTTCACCTGCCAACACAGTTGGGGAAGTCAGTATCTCTTTGATGTCATGAGCACCCTTGACAAAAAATGTGTCGGTCTCTAAATTGAAAGTCTGTGGTGTTCTTTCTTGACCCCGTCTTGCAGAGGTGATTTTTGGCATTTATTTTCAACAGACAAATAATGAAGTAGACCATGTGATCAGCTCATTCAGTCTTGATGTAATATGAATGTTAGGTTGGTAACCCCTGGCTGAGGAGCCCCCAAAACTAGTCTTTGGGGGATTGCATTTAAATATATTGAAGGGCCACTTTTTTTTTAGGGTAATTTATCATTCTCATGTGAATATAAAACGAATACATGTCAAAGATTTCACTTCGCTTGTTAACTAACGAGGGAATCAGTAAGATGTTACAATGGAATAAAAGAAGATTCCGAAGAGTGGTTACATGTATAGGCCAGCGGGAATGTTAAAAATTAATTTGCTTAATATATGCAAAACTGGCTTCTCCTACAGAGCACTGTGGGGAGGGAAATCAGTTGCACTTTCACAGGACAAAAGATATTTGCACGTTCATGGACAAGATTCATCTGCATTGCTTTCAATTATCTACAGTTTACGGAGTTGTAAAATAGTCCAAAGGTACAAACAGGCAGGGGATAACTTGGAGGGCGCCCTACACAAGAGACCTAGTAATCTTTTGTGCCCGTTTTAAAGTCATTCACAATTTTTGTCACCTTTTCTGCAGAGAAGTCTTCCCATCTGCCCATTCTAAAGAGGGCCCCTATTTTGTCCGTATTTACTCTCCTCGTAGCACTGATTAAAAATATATGTATTTTTAGGTGTTTACTTATTTATTACCAGTTGACGAATGCCTGCCTTCGCCCCAAATACAAGCTCCAGGAGGGCAGAGACCGGGGACCTGTCATATTCTTCACTCCGACATCAGCTCTGTGCTGCGGTGCTTGGCACTCAATAGACTCTCAATCGGTGTTCTAGAGACCATGGTAACACCCAATTGATCACCTGGACTGTAGTACTTCCACACGTCAGTTATCAATGTATGGTCTCTCAGCTCCAAATGTACTTACTTTTCATGCCTTCTCTGTGAAAAGATGTTTTAGACCCTGTAAGGATCTCTCCTTTGCCGCTGGCACCATGTTAAACACTCTCGGTAGAGGGCGCAGGAGGGATACCGCAGGAGGAAGGGGCCTCTCTTGCTGGTGCTGTTACGCTTGTTCGGTTTTCTTGCTGCTTCTCTGCTGCCGGAGGCTCTCGCGGTGAAGACGTGCTGGGGCGCTCGCTTTTATCAAGTTTCAGTGATATGCCTGCGGGCGGATTCCTGGTGAGGCTGGAGGCATTCTAGCAGGCAGCCACCCTGCCTCAGCCCACCTGCATTCTGGCCAGATGTTTCCTTTCCTGTGGCCACCTCCAACCCTGTTCTGTTTTCGTTTTTCCACTAGGGTAGCCTTGGCTTCAAGAGTGTAGATCCACTCTGGCCCAGGTCGATTACCACCCAGTAGCCATCTCGGACTCCAGTGATACCTGAACCCCCTCTTGGAGATAACCCTTGGCACTCCCCTTCCAAGTTTGTCCTTCCTCAGGTACTTTCCCACGGTTCTGGGGTATTCTTCATGGTTCCCTTTCCTTCTTTATAATTAATAATTCTTTTAATGAAATATTCCCTGTTGGATTTGCTGTATGGTTTCCGTCTCCTCATTGGATACTGACTGATACAATCCCTTAACTGACAGGGTCTCTTTGCGGAAAGGTGTGCTTATGAACAATTTTCTTGCTTGTTCCTAGCCATTTTCTCCACTATGTGTAGGTAGGAAGTGTAAATAGTTACAAATGTAGCAACATGACCTTGTGAAATATTAGCCAACATTTCTCCCCCCGGAACTTTTTTATCCTGTGACTACACCCATTCAGGCCATCGGATGTGAGTCCCCTGCTGCCTCAGAGGGACAGAACTAGAGGACAAAGGTAGTTCAACATTTTTATTCTAAACTCAAGAGCCTTCTTCCAGTTGTAAGTCAGGGAAGATCTGCTGTTCCATACCCCTTCCCCCCAACATTATACGAAAATTCTCTAAGCTGGAGTGGAATATGAGTGCAAGGAAAGTAAGATAGATACGCATTGGTCTTTTCTAAAATAAGAAGATAGTATCTCACCTGACCTTATTTAGGATTAGCTGCAGATCCCTGGCTAAGCTGAGGGTGTTCTGAGGGGAGTAGAGTCCTGTGTCAATCTCCGATCTGAAACCTGGAGGCTGACCTTCATGGAAGTCCCCCTACCTCTTTCTTCCCTGTGGCCCCCACCAATGAGAGATGCTGTCAGGCAGAGAGGGACTGGGAAGCCCTGCCACGCCTCCTGCTGGCTAAAAGAACGGATGGATTTTTCTAGATGTCCCTTCTTCCTTCTAGGGCTGCAGAAGTTAGCTGAAGGAAAACACCAAAAAGAGAATCCAGGGAGAGAGGGAGGGAGAGAGAGAGGGGGAGAGAGAGGGAGAGAGCAGTCTGCTGTCTCTTTTTATAAGGACACTAATTTTATTAGATTAGGGTCCTACCTTCATGACTTTACCTTCGTAAAGGCCCTGTTCCAAATACAGTCACATTCGAGGTTAGGGCCTCCACCCTTGAATTTGCGGGGGAGTGATCACAATTCAGCCCATAACAATATGTCTTTCCCTGCTGTACAGAGTAAGGCCCATGCTATGAGCTGCACATTTGTGCCCCCCGCCCCCGAATTCATGTGTTGATCTCCTAACCCCCAAAGGTGATGGTATTAGCAGGTGAGACCTTTTGGGAGGTGCTTAACTCATGTGGATGGAACCCTCAGGAATAGAATGAGTGCTTTGGAAAGGAGGCTCCAGAGAGGTCCCTGGGTCTTTCCACCATGTGAGGATACAGCGAGAAGTCGGCAGTCTGCAGTCCAGAAGCCCTTCACCAGAACCTGACCATGCTGGCAGTCTGATCCAGGATTTCCAGCCTCTAGAACTGTGAGGGGTAAATATTCGTTTATAAGCCACCCAGTCTATGGTATTTTGTCAAAGCAGCCTGAATGGACTAAGATTATTCATTTAATGCACACTACGCATTAAATGAATGAATGGATAAATACCCAAAAGACTGTTAACAATATCCATATCTACTGAGTCCTGAATATATGCCAGACGCAGAAAACTATTTTAGGCACTATGCTATGTACCTTAAATACATGATTTCATTTCATCTTTACAACAGGCACATGAGATAGATATTACTATTCCTGTTTTATAGTTAGGAAAACTGGGGCCCGGAATAGTGGAGGCCTCATCATTTAACCTCTGAAGTGGAAAAGGCAGGAACCAATCCCAAGCTCTCCCCACTCCAAAGGCTGCTGGTGGCCCAGCATATGGGACTGCTTTCACTGCAGCGACTCGTGGGTGCTTTTGCATGGACGCGACATAAGGACTGTCAGAACGTGCAGAAAGGCTGAACAGTTCTGGTTCAGGTGAATCTGGGTAGGATTTTTGTGGAAAGTAGCACTTGCCCTAGGGAAATTTTTTTTTTTTTA
The DNA here is from genome assembly GCA_039655065.1 of Glossophaga mutica. Classification (NCBI taxonomy): domain Eukaryota; kingdom Metazoa; phylum Chordata; class Mammalia; order Chiroptera; family Phyllostomidae; genus Glossophaga; species Glossophaga mutica. The sequence continues at coordinate 11,882,525 of CM077304.1, read as the reverse complement.
ATTTAAAGAAATAAAGGGAAGTATTCCAAAGGAGTAGATGATTGTGCAACATAAAGGAATATATTTATTTTAAATGTTCACGGAGTGGAGCAACGCAAGTATAAATTGAAAACCCGGTGAAGAGTGACAAAAATCTGGAGAGGTATTTGCAATAACTGCAACATCAGCACAGCCTGTTAGTGTGAAAGAGGGCAAGAATGGGAAAGAAGGGCGGAAGGATGGGGCTGACTCGTGCACATATTACTCAGAGCTACCGATGTGCTTCTAACGGGCTCGTCTGCAGTGGTACTTGAGCACTCAGGGAGGAGTAAGCCGGCCCCTGCTGGGGTGGTCGTATTGAGATGGTAGCACTTGGAGAAGGATCTGGGTAGAGAAGTGAATTTAGGAGTTGCTTCATAAGGTAACTGAGGCCAAAAAGGACTGCTAGGAGCTCTCTGAAGAAAATACAAACGACAAGCATTTATGAATTCAAGACAGAAGAAAGAACAATGTACTTACAGCTAGATTTTTAAGTAACAATATTTAGCAGCCAAGACTGAGGCAAGTTGGAACAGGCAAGGTCTTCAGTACATATACAGGATGGGGCAAAAGTAGGTGTACAGTTAATATGTGAAACACAACAGCTATTCCTGTATTATTATTTATTAATTACTGCATTACTTTCCATACGAACAACCGTAAACCTACTTTTGCGCCATCCCGTATATGCTGGTAGGGGAAAAGTCACTGCCTGACCCACTGCTTCCCTGGCCCCCACCTCTCGGAATCCCTGGAAAGTAGATTGGTCTAGGGATGGTAACACCACCTGGTGGCTAATGCAAGAAGCACAAGCAATTTCACAAGATGCGTTCAGAAAAATCTCCATTCTGCAAAGAGGCACATTTAAAACAATAAGGCTATAGAAAATATCTAGTTGAGACAGACCGCTTAAAGTGTATGCAACTTAATAACTATGCCACAAGCAAAAAAAGGACCTAATGAAATAACAGTGCAATTAAAAAGAAAAGTTTAATCTCTAATAAAGAAATAGGTAATGAAATACAGGGTTTTGCCTTTAAAAAGTGAAGCTAGCCTGATGTAAACGGATATAAGAACAGATTGAGCCTACCAGTTCATGGAGACAGAATTCAATAAACAGAGATCAGGTAGAATTTCACCTTTAAAGCAGAGGACATGGCTAGATCAGGACAAGGGAATAACAGGATGACTCAGGGGTATTCAATACTGGACTCTATTCTCCTGTGGCTTGCTGTGTTCAGCTGTTGTCACTTAGTATAGCAAAGTGGAACAAATTTATGGAACAAATCATTGACTTATTGGGTAAAATTGTGTATGAATCAACACAACTTTTGCCTTTTACCAACATCATTTTTCCATCTACCAATCACATGGAGATAATTTGGATAGAAGAGCTTGTAAGCCATTTTCCATTCTCCAACACTCAAGGGGATCTTGACCTACTGAGCATTCCGCATCCAACCCCCACCAGCCCTCCCCACCCCACTCCCCTGCTCACACTTTCTCTAGTCTTCAAAATTTAATTCCATCTTAGGCAAGCTCTTTATCGCTCTTATTTAGCTGATAGGAATCTCAGTCCAGAAAGCCAGGTATAGAGAAAAATGATTTTCTAAAACTCAACTTAATTTCTCATGTCATGCTCCAAGTTGGCAGGAAATCCATCTCAGTCCTTCTTGAAGCTTTCTTCTCCCTTTCTGGCAAGGTCATGCGGCCTCATGCAGTTCCCTGCACTTGGGGGGCTCTCAGTCATCTGTCCATAGTGGCCTCTATGGAGATGGCTATTGTCTTTCTCACACGGTCCTTTCAGAGCTGGGTACTGTCTGCTCATATTTGGGCCTCACTTGCAGAATGATGGTTTGGTTTTTGCAGCTGGGATCTCCCCCCACTCCCAGCCAAGCAGCCCCTTTCCTAGGTCACTGTTCCAGTCCTCTGGGGCCTCGTCATCTCCTTGGGACACTGCCACCAAGAAGCATGTAGGACCCCTGCTCCTCCCTCACTTTTAGGGAACATCTCTCCTCTTTGTCCCTGGTCATTTGAATCCCCCTTTCTTCTGAGATACTTTTTATAATTACCCTCACACCCTAAACTCCCTCACACCAATTAAGAATGTTTTAGTTGTAAACAAAAGAAAATGTAGCTCAAATAGACCTAAACAAAAATATATTGGCTTCAATGACTGAAAACATAGACATAGGGCTGGTTTCAGGTTGGGATTTATTTGGTTAGTCAAAAACATTGATCGAAATACATCCTTCTATTCCAGGCCCTGTTCTAAGTACTATAGATACAGAGCTGAGCAAGGGGTCTCCTGCCCCGAGCTGAATTGCCACGTGGTACGGAGAGCCAGCTGTCCCTCTTAAACTCTGCTCAATGACATACTTGTGAGCAAATGAATGATTACTGCTGTTGTAAACCATCAGGTTTTGGAGTAGATTGTTATACCACAATCGTTACTGAAATGCTACTTGTGAACCCAACAGAACTTCTAGCATTTCAATCTTACATTTATCATAAATGTAAGATTGATTTTAATGAGACACTTTTATCAAAGATAAGGAAAGGTATGCATTTTTAAAGATCTTATTTATTTATTTATTTATTTTTAAGAGACAAGGGAAGGGAGGACGAAAGAGTTGGAGAGAAACATCAATGTGTGGCTGTCTCTCATGCGCCCCCTACTGGGGACATGGCCCACAACCCAGGCATGTGCCCCTACTGGGAATTGAACCAGAGACACTCTCATTTGCAGGCTGGCCCTCAATCCACTGAACCACACCAGCCAGGGCAGAAAGGTATACATTTTGAAATTAGAAAATCACCATACTAACAACAGTAATAATGTCCATACCTATCACCTGCCTATTTCCTTTCAGATCCATATAAGCTCTTTTCGATTCTGCTCTGAATTCTGCTCCTTGGTATTTGGCTTCCAGAAAGGCTTGGCCACTCCTCCCAGCCACCACTATTACTTGTGCCCTAATTTCTGACAGTGGTAACAATTCCTCATTGTCCTATCGGCTGGACAGCCCCTGTGTCGGGGATGCCACTTGCTGTGTGGTAACGCCTGCTGTGGCTCTGGCTCCCGTTGACAGCCTGTTTTCTGGGCTCTGATAAGATTTTTTTTCATTTGTTCCTGCAGGGCCAGGGGTGGTACCCTTTACTGATGTCACTGACCTCTGCAACGTCCCACCGGCCTGCTTGGCTTCTTAACTTTACCAATACTAGTTCCCTTTGTCATTTCCCTTTGTTTGAAAGACTTAAAGTGGTTCCTGTTTCCTTGCTGTACCTTGACTGACACCATTGCTAGCATTTATTGGTATATTCTAGGAATGAGCCTATTTGGAAGCTACTATCAGCTCAGTATTCCAGATGAGGCTGCTAAGGCTCCGAGATGAAGCTGCCCGAGATCACACATTCATACTCAGTGCTGTTAAGGTCTACAAGAAGTGAAGTGCAATCAGAAATTACTTTTTTAATTAAACTTTAAATATTATGGAAGACTCAAAGGGGTCTTCCGGGGTGCTGGAAATATCCTGTTATTTGATCTGGGGCTGGTTAGATGAGTGTTCACTATGAACACTCATTGAGCTGTTCACGGATTAGGGCTCTTTTCTGTATGTTACGCTTCAACGAAATATATGCTCTTTCTCTAGATATCTGTCAATTTTGAGTTCTTCCAAAATCTTCATTTAACTCCTCACTAAATCCGTTCTTCTCAAACGCTAAATTTCAAGATACATTATTCCTTCTTTAATTGTAGCGATTAGAGTTCCAATTTCCATTCAAGTCTACATTATAAGAGGTTTTGCGGAACAGTTGGGGGCCAGACATGCGCTGTGACTAAGTGTGTGCAGGGGGAGCCCGGGGGAAGACCACAAGGAACAGCTGTTACAGCCTGGATGCGCACACTGCCCAACAGGAAGTTCCTTAGAATACGGAAGCCAATAAAGGAGTAAACCCAAGTGGAGTTGAAAATAAGACCTAAAGGTTAAAAAGCAGGGAAGGGTAAAGGCCCTGCACTGGGAGAAAGCCAAAGGGAAAACCGAGGAGTGTATAGAGCAAGGCAGGGAATGGTAGGCGGGGTGGGGGGGATAGGCTATAGTCACCTGAAGGAGGCCAGCAAAAGCATTTCAGAACTGAATTTTCTGGTAGAAAAATGTTATCCGTGGTTATCATCGGTGCTCAGGTCTACCTGCCAAGAAGTACTAGGGGACAAAATCTACATTCAGGTCCTTGGACTATCAAGCTGTCAGTGGTACATTTTTCCATGTGGCAGTGAGATAAGACCCTACTGATTTCCCCATTGCTGCCACTGCCTCACTGGCAGAGGTCGAAGCAAACGCAGGGCAGGGTTTGGGAGTGGGGAGGTGGGGAGTAGAGATCTCATGCCTTGGGTCACTGTTCCCATTATGTCTCTCCTCCCAAACACCTATTTCTTTTTTTAAAAATTTTGTTATTGTTGTTCAATTACAGTTGTTCCCATTTTTCCCCCATTACTCTCCCCTGCCCTGCCCACCCCATCTCCCACATTCAATCCTCCTCCCTGTTTTCTTTGTCCATGGGTCCTTTATATATGTTCCTGGACAACGCTGCTTTTTCCCTTTATCCCCCTCTCTCCTCCCCTCTGGTCACTATCGGTTTGTTCTTTACTTCCATGTCTCTGGTTCTATTTTGCTCACTCATTTGTTTTGTTGATTAGGTTCCACTTACAGATGAGATCATACGGTATTTGTCTTTCACTGCCTAGTTTATTGCTGGGGACCCTGGCCTGGGCGCCAGATGTGGGGGGGCTCCGCCCGCAGAGCCCCATCCCTCCGTCACGGATGAAAGTAAAAACTACCAAGACATCTTGTGCTTGGGGAGGAAAGGGGTCAAACTCTCAGAGGAGAAAGACCCAGAGCCCCTTCCTCACTAGGCTTTTATTGGGTTCCAATACACCGGAATACAAGTTTAACATGTCAAAGAAATCTGAGGGCTTAATCGGAGCCAGTGTTTGTCAGGAAGGGGGGTTGCCAGACTTTGGGAGACATGCTCATTTCCTCCTGGGACACTTGTCACCTCAGGAAGAGCACTCTTAGCAAAGCAGGTTTCACAGGACTTTAGGAATTCTTTCTTATGCCAATCACCCAAGGAGCCGTTCTGGCCAGGACAGGGCTGCACCGCTCACCCCCACAGTTTCAGGCTTTAAGGCAATTAGGAAGCAGGAGACATCTCCCAGATGGAAATGAGGACTCGGGCTATGTCAGAATAGCCGGGGGGCGAGGGTCCATCACATCCTCTTTGCTGCAACCCCTCGAGTCCTTCCATGAGGCCTTCCAAGTGGTCGCGTCTGGCTTAGGTTGCCCCTCCCATGAGGAGTCTTACCCGTCATTGACTGCCAACCAAGCTATAGGCCAGAGATAGGTAAGGCAGAAGTAGTGCTCCTGCCAGGGAGATAAGCTTTGTCTCCTTAATAGGTCACATCCTTGTGACAGAACAGACCCAGATGAAGTGGGTCCCTTGGGCTCTTACACAGCCCACCATGGGGTGAGGGTTACAACTCCTGAAACCAGGCTGAATGGTCCGCAACATCTCCCCCATTTTTAGATTGTTTAAATTAATTGTAATTTTTAGGCCTGTGAAACTTACTATCTGCTAATTTCAAATGCAATCACAAGAAAACAATTTCCACATACATCATAAAGCACGAATAAGGATTAAAACAAGGAGGCACCCAAGGATTGCCATAACCCAAACTTGTAAATTCAATCCAAAGAAAAATGTTGCAAATGTAAGGGAACAATAATAATAACAGGTCTTTAGTTCTTGGGAGAATTAGCACAGACTTCAGGAAGTTACTTTAAAGATATGCAGCAAGGGCAAGTCAGAAAACATTATTAGCATCAGTAAACAACCAGTGGTATTCAAAGTCCTGCAGCTGTTTAGCTGCAATTTAAAGTCCCTTTAAGAAAAAGTCCCTCTTAGGTGATGTTGAATATCCTCCAGGAATGCTGGCTGGAATTCCACTGGAGTGTGATGACACATAGCTTGGAGAAGTCTGGATCGGGAGGGTCCAATGGGTAGAGGTGGGTTGAGGCCAGGGAAGCCTTTTCTGTGATATGGCTTCATCTTCTTCGCCTGCAGTTCCAGAGATCTTTCTGCAGAGTAAATACAGACATACCCTCTTCCCCGAATTAATAATTCAACTGGGCCTTTCCATTTTCCTTCCCCTAAAGGGTCTTTATATAAGACACAAAGGGAGTGGGAAGGCAGGCCTGTATTGCACAAGGTGCTTGCTATGGGTGACTACAGATTATCACTAAAATTCAAAACAATTTTATGTATATATTGCTAGCATATTTAAATTCCAGAGGGTCTCTCCTGATTCCACCCTTTTTAATAATGTTTTAAAGGTCTAGAGAGCTCTTTCAACAATGGCTTGGTGCTTAGGATTATAGGGGATACCTGTTTTATGTTGAATTCCCCAATCTTCTAAGAAAACCTGGGTGGCTTGCACAAAATATCCTGGGCTGTTATCAGTTTTACTTTGCTGAGGCCATCCTAAATGATTAAAGGCCTTAAATTAATGAGCTCTGATATTTTTCCACTGACTCCCCAGAGAGGGGGAGGTCGCATATGCAACACCTGAGTAAGTGCCTGCTTGGAAAAACAGGCCTCCTGCTGTTACTTTCTTTCCAAACCACACATGAACATGGCATCTATCTTTTTCCTTTATTCCTTCTTACTTTCCTACCCTTTCCTTTCCTTTCCTTTCCTTTCCTTTCCTTTCCTTTCCTACCCTTTCCTTTCCTACCCTTTCCTTTCCTTTCCTATCCTTTTTTTTAAATTCCTTCCTTACTTTTCTCCTACTCAATCCTGTATTTTCCTTCACTTTCTTAATTCCTTCCTTACTGACCATCTACAGCTTACTTGAACTTTCTGCAAGATACATAATCTACACACTTTTGCAAGGCTGAGAAATGCCCCCTATCCCAGGTATAGAAATGCAAACAAAAATAAAAAAATCTCCTGTTTGAAATTAAGCATGCTGGCAGCTTCTTAAAAACTCAGAAGTTGCTGTTCCTATATCAGAGATGACCTGGCTGGAAAATCCTTCTCCAGACTGCTGCGCGCCCACCGGCCTTCCCAGGTGCTGCAAGGCACTACTAGGCCGAAAAACCGAGCCAGCCCCGGGGCGGGAGCCCGCGGTCCGAGACCCCACGGTCCAGAACCGTGCCTAGCGCCCGGCGCCAGCAACGCAGGGAGAGAGAGAAAAGCTGGGGAGAAAAATAGACTCCAACCCAGGCGCGGATCGCAGGTCCCGGGCGCTGGGTCGCCGCGCACCCCGGTCGCCGCGCGAACAGGCTTCCCAGGTGCGGCTGGGATGCCGGCCCTAATCTGGGCAAATCGCGGGAAGCTGCGGCCCACATCAAGAGTCGCCGGTCCGCGCTACGGGACGCGCAGCTTAGCTATGGGCCCGCGGGCTCAAGCTGCTAGCTACAGCCGAGGTGGGGGAAGGGCGTAGCTAGTAGCATCTTTCCTCCATACCTCCAAAATGTAAAGATCCCTTATGTGGGAGACAGCAGCCCTGTAACTGCTGAACCTAAAACATTGCTCTCTGTCTAAGAAGAGCTCGTTCCTTAATGAACAAAAGAATTTCTTTCTAAAATTTCTCCCGCCGAGTGTGGCGCTTACAAAACCAGTTTCAGTGCCCCCGCCCCCAGCCCGCCACTGGGACCTGCCGGCGCCGGGGAGGGGGATGGAGTAAAGAGTGCGGTGAAGCCCTGCTTCACACCCAAACAAAAGAATTATTTCCTTAACTTCCTTAGTGCAGGGGAGAGAAATGAGAAGAAAACCACTCAAGAGGTGGCAAGAGTACCTTTCCTCTGATCTGTAACACGTCTGGGGGCCTTACCGAAAGGTGCCCCTGGTCCCTATGGGGATGAAGCGCTAATTTCCATACCACTTAGACGTGCTGTCCGATGACGATGGCTCGTAGCCTCTGGTCCAGCAGGTTTCAGGTCCCTGTCCCGGGCGCCAGATGCTGGGGACCCTGGCCTGGGCGCCAGATGTGGGGGGGCTCCGTCCGCAGAGCCCCATCCCTCCGTCACGGATGAAAGTAAAAACTACCAAGACATCTTGTGCTTGGGGAGGAAAGGGGTCAAACTCTCAGAGGAGAATGACCCAGAGCCCCTTCCTCACTAGGCTTTTATTGGGTTCCAATACACCGGAATACAAGTTTAACATGTCAAAGAAATCTGAGGGCTTAATCGGAGCCAGTGTTTGTCAGGAAGGGGGGTTGCCAGACTTTGGGAGACATGCTCATTTCCTCCTGGGACACTTGTCACCTCAGGAAGAGCACTCTTAGCAAAGCAGGTTTCACAGGACTTTAGGAATTCTTTCTTATGCCAATCACCCAAGGAGCCGTTCTGGCCAGGACAGGGCTGCACCGCTCACCCCCACAGTTTCAGGCTTTAAGGCAATTAGGAAGCAGGAGACATCTCCCAGATGGAAATGAGGACTCGGGCTATGTCAGAATAGCCGGGGGGCGAGGGTCCATCACATCCTCTTTGCTGCAACCCCTCGAGTCCTTCCATGAGGCCTTCCAAGTGGTCGCGTCTGGCTTAGGTTGCCCCTCCCATGAGGAGTCTTACCCGTCATTGACTGCCAACCAAGCTATAGGCCAGAGATAGGTAAGGCAGAAGTAGTGCTCCTGCCAGGGAGATAAGCTTTGTCTCCTTAATAGGTCACATCCTTGTGACAGAACAGACCCAGATGAAGTGGGTCCCTTGGGCTCTTACACAGCCCACCATGGGGTGAGGGTTACAACTCCTGAAACCAGGCTGAATGGTCCGCAACAGTTTATTACACTTAGCACAATGCTCTCCAGTTCCAACCATGCTGTTGCAAAGGGTAGGAGTTTCTTCTTTCTTTCTGTTGCATAGTATTCCATTGTGTAAGTCCACCATAGATTTTTGATCCACTCATTTACTGATGGGCACTTAGGCTGTTTCCAGCACTTGGCTATTGTAAATTGTACTACTATGAACATTGGGTGCATAGGTTCTTTTGAATTGGTGTTTCAGGCTCTTTAGGGTATAATCCCAGCAGTGGAATTTCTGGGTCAAAAAGCAGTTCCATTTTTAGTTTTTTGAAGAAATTCCATACTGTTTTCCACAGTGGCTGTGCCAGTCAGCATTCCCATCAACAGTGCACTAGGGTTCCCTTTTCTTCACAACCTCCCCAGCACTTGTTTGTTGCTTTGTTTATGATGGCCATTCTGACCGGTGTGAAGTGGTATCTCATCGTGGTTTTAATTTGTATCTCTCTATGGCTAGTGATGCTGAGCATCTTTTCATATGCCTATGGGTTTGCTGTATGTCCTCCTTGGAGAAGTGTCTGTTCAGGTTCTTTGCCCATTTTTTAATTGGATTGTTTGTCTTCCTGGCATGGAGTTGTGTGAGTTCTTTATGTATTTTGGAGATCAAACTCTTGTCCAGGTATCATTGACAAACATATTTTCCCATACGGTTGGTTCCCTTTTCATTTTGCTGATGTTTTCTTTAGCCGTACAGAAGCTTTTTAATTTGACATAGTCCCATGTGTTTATTCTTTCCTTTATATCCCTTGCTCTAGGGGACACATCAGTGAAAATATTGCTGCTTGGAATATTTGAGATTTTCCTGCCTATTGATGCAGACACTGGCCCGTAGTGTCTGTGGCGTTATGGATGAGATATGAGACAAGTTCACATGGACTACTGAGCCCTGTGGAGGAAAAGGGATGGCATGGCTACTCTCTCAAGGGGAGAGTGAGCTGACCCTTGCCTTGACAGGTTTTTATTGGGTTCAATTTGCACAGGAATATAGGTAAAGCTCATTAATCATTGTCAGGCAGTAAGGATCAAACAATAGATAGCATACAAAGAACTACGAGGCCTTATTTTGAGTCAGGGTCTGTTAGCTAAAGGGCTACAAAACTTTTGGAAACAAACTCTTTCCTGCTCAGACTCTTATCATTTAATTGAGAGCATTCTTAGTGGAGCAGTTTTCACAGGATTTCACGTATTCTTTCTTAGGCCTGATCACCTGGGGAACCCACCCTTTCCAGCACAAGCCTGCACCACCCTCTGTCATTGTTTCAGGCTTAAGTCAGGCAGGGGAAGTAAAGCAGCCAAGAGATTAGGAGACTTCTTGCAGACAGAATGAGGACTCAGGCTATGTCAAAGCCAAGGGGCGAGGGTCCATCACCCCCTTTTGCTATAGCCGCCCAAGTCCTTCCCTGGGGGCTCCCCATGATTGTGCCTGTCTTAGGTCATTCCTCTCTTGAAGAATCTTATCCATCGTTGGCTAACCGACCAAGCATTGGGGGCCAGGCAGGGTGAAGTAAAAGGAGCAGATGTAGCACCCCTGCCAGGGAGATAAGCTTTGTCTCCTTAGTGGCTTATGGTCCAAAGGTCACTCACTCAGCCTTAGCCATGGGGGGGTTACAGCTTCTGAAACCAGGCAGGGTGGTTCCCAACAGCCTATGTTTTCCTCTAGGGCTTTTATGGTGTCACAATTTATATTTAAGTCTTTTCTTAAATATAAGTCTATTTTTTATTTTATTTTTGTGTATGGTGTCATTTGGTGGTCAAGTTTCATTTTTTGCATGTACCTGTCCAGATGTCCCAACACCATCTGTTGAAGAATTTACTTTTACTCCATTTTATGCTCCTGCCCTTTTTGTTGAATATTAATTGACCATAGACGCATGGGTTTATTTCTGGGCTCTCTATTCTGTTCCACTGATCTATGTGTCTGTTCTTATGCCAGTACCAGACTGTTTTGATTGCAGTAGCCTTGTAATATAGATTGATGTCAGGTATTGGGATCCCTCCTACTTTGTTCTTCTTTCCCAAAATTGCTGAGGCTACTTGGGGTCATTTATGATTCCATATGAATTTTTGAAATATTTGTTCTATATCTGTGAAATATGGCGTTGGTATTTTAATAGGGATTGCACCGAGTCTATAAATTGTTTTGGGTAGTATGGACAACTAGTGGAATTGAAGCGGTAATAAAAAAAAAAACTCCCAGCACACAAAAGCCCTGGATTGGTTGGTTTCACAGGAGAATTTTATAAAACATTTATGGAACAGCTAACCCCTATCCTTCTCAGATTATTTCAAAAAATCCAAGAAGAAGGAAGACTCCTAAACTCTTTTTATGAGGCCAGCATTATCCTAATCCCAAAACCAGATAAAGACACAACATAGAAAGAAAACTACAGGCCAATATCTCTGATGAACATAGACGCTAAAATCCTCAACAAAATATTGTCAAACCACGTCCAGCAATGCATTGAAAAGATGATACGCCATGACCAAGTGGATTCATCCCAGAGATGCAAGGATGGTACAGTATTCACAAATCAATAAACGTAGCACATCACATAAACAAAAGCAAAGACAAAAACCACCTGATCATATCGATAGACGCGGGAAAGCATTTGATAAAATACAGCATGTAGAAGGCCAGTTTTATGAGTAATTAAGACTGTCAGACCTCCAAACAAACAACCCATTCATAGAAGTCATAGGACCATAGAGAGGGAAGTTTGGTAAGGTCTCCTAGGTTTGAAACAAAGGAGAACTAACAGAACCTCAAGGATATGGCCTCAGCAACCCTAAGAAATGAGAAACGTTGACACAACAATACTAAGGAACTAGACGTTTCCAAGGTAAAGTCAGGACACAAGCCAGGACCCTTACGTTTCCAAGGTAAAATTAGGACACAAGCCAGGACCCTTGTGTACCCTAGCAATAGCCACAACTTCTGCTTCTGTAAACTGCTTGCTTGCTAATCATGCATAAAAGGAGCTCACTCCAAGTGCAGGGCACGACTCCCATTTGTATCTCCTGCTTAGGCAGTCGGGAGTTCGCCCCTGCGCAGGTTAATAAATCCCATCCTCACTTTCACCTGTCTCCGACTTGGTCATTTGTCTCGCGATCGGGATACAACACAGCACCCATTTATGATAAAACACTCAGCAGAGTGGGAGCAGAGCGAGCGTACCTCAACAAAGTACAGGCCACGTGCGAGAAACATACAGCCAAGCACCTGATTCTTGAAGTCAAGCCAGCGCCTTCCCTCTCCCATCGCACACAGATGGCCACTGTCTTCCCTTCCCAGCCTGGCTCTCTCCTTCTCCACCCCTTCTTTAAAAAAAAAAAAAATGCCACTTCACGGTATTCCTGAGACTCATTCCTTCCTTGAAGCAAACATATGCCATCACTGAGACTTAAAGATTGTACAAAGAGTAGACAAAGACCAAAATGTGAAAATAATGCCCCATTCAATCAAGCAGTGAAAAGCTGGTTGAATCTGATTGAAGTGGTGAACGACCTGGGGGAATGCGATGATGGGTCGTGGACTCAAACAGGAGCAAAGAATTAGATAATGATGTAACTTAAACCCTAAAGATGGGTTGACCAAAACTAGCCATTTCCGTTGGAAAAGGTCTGGACTTGAAATACCCAGTTGGAACAGTGACTAACTTTTAAAAAGACAAATGTGTCTATTTTGGGGGGCTGGAAAAATAAGCCTGGATTTCAAATCCTGCCTTGGGCCAAAAATTTCTGGCAAGAAATCAATGCAACTTGCTGGGATGGGAAAATCAACTCATTTTGGGGATATTAGAACTGTTCTCTTAGTCATAGAGTGTACATGTAATTTAGCCTTGGGAAGATTTGCAATTAAATATAGAAAAACCAAGAGACCAAATCCACAGTATTAACACTTTTGTATTAAATTTTAAAACAACAATCTCTGTGTCTTTGGTATTCACAGTACTTACAGTGTTTAAAGTAATTGGGTGTATGAGAATATCGGAGAGATTAGCCTTCTGATTTCAACCTGAAATGTGTAATGGAGTAATTGACTTTAGATTTATAATTTGTTGCTGAAAGGTGTAAGAGGATTTTATGGTTTGCAAGCAGTATAATATTAGACTGTTTAAGAGATTCATTATATTTATAAATTTAATTTAGTCTGTAAGTACTTGAGAATGTTTTGCTTGTCAGGGTAGGTGATTAATGTGCTTTATAAAAGAAAACTGAATATGTTAAATTTATTAATGCAGTTTAAAACATTTAAGGGAAATTTATTTCAACTAAGTTTGTAAACATAACTGGTCAAAGGGAGTTTAGTTTGTTCAACTTGAGACTATTAATCAAAGTCCCCTTGTTAAAATGTACTAGACTTAGTAATAGAATAATACAATTTTCATATTAACTTAAAGGCTTAAGGGAAAGTAGGCTTTACATTTTATTTTTTTTTTTAATTTTTTTTTCTTTTCTTTTCTTTTCTTTTTTTTTTTTTAGATTTTATTTATTTATCTTCAGAGGGGAAGGGAAGGAGAGAGGGAGAGAAACATCAATGTGCGGTTGCCTCTTGTATGTCCCCTGCCGGGAACTGGCCTGGCAACCCAGGCATGTGCCCTGACTGGGAATCGAACCGCGATCCTTCGGTTCGCAGGCCCGCGCTCGATCCGCTGAGCTACACCAGCCAGGGCTACATTTTATTTTTAAAAAATTGAATATAAGTTTTAAAATCTCTTCTGTACATGTCACCAAACTTTCACCTCTTGTCTTCTGTGGGCATCAAGATAAAAGAACAACTGTCTTTTCATTCTTTCTCCCAAGAGTCTTTACTATTAGCAAGATGGGTGGAAATGAACAAAGATGGCTACAGTTCCGGCTGCAGTGAAACCCCAAGAGTTCAGGAGAAGAAAATCGTGAGACTGGAAAGGGCAGGAGAGCTTCTGATCCCGGGAGGCTGATTCAGCTGGGTTGGCGTTTCCTGCTGGGCCGTGAGTGGATAGGAAGCACACACTCGTAGCTGTCTGGGCTGAGGACTCCCTTGAATAACGTGACACTATTGTTCCCGGCAATTTTCAGTTTAAATGTAACTTATTTCAGGTACAATATGAATCAAATAGGCTTGGGGAACTGGCCTGGAAACTAACCACTGACAAAATTGTTTTGGATTGAAACAGAATTCCCTAACATTTTAGAACTTTTAAAACAACTGGAATTTTGAAGTCAAAATTCAAAGTGTCACAGATGAGACAAAAGTCACGAATGTCTAGGGGGCATATTGTGAATCAGCTAGAAGCGACTGTCCCTGGAAGACAATGATGTATACTTTGGTACATGGCCCACGTTAGAGCCGTGAGCTCCAGTGGTCTGTTGCTGCTCTCATTATAGCTTTTAAAGTATTAGAACTAATTTTAAAGGTTATTAATGAGTGTGACAAGGTGACACTGTGAAGTACTAACGACAGTGTTCTCTCTCCTCATCCTTTCTGAAAACTCCTTTGAATTTCTTCCTATTTACCAGACAGTTCAACCCTCAACCGGACCAGTCCATTTCAACTGCCCCAGACGGAGGAGGCCAGCCGGGCCAACGGAACACAGCCTTCCAATTCTTGGGGTTTAGGAAAAAACAAAACAAGTAGACAAAACACCGAAACATGGTCTCAGAGTAAGGTTAAAAGATTTGGATAACTTCTGCTGAGCCATTTGTCATCGGCCCCCTTCCCCAATTACACAATGATCCCACGGGAAGGGGGCTGTGGGCAGAGGTGGGAGAAAGTTGGGTAAGAACCCAGAGCATTAGCCTCTCTCTGCTAGGGTCTCTGAGATCAGCTAGGAATGTGTGGGGGGAGGTGTGAGCGAACCCCTAGGTAAACTCAAGGGATTTGAGAAGAGGGGATGAGTACCTCCCTTCCCGCCTGGACCCCGGGAGAGAGAAGTCCCACAGAGCTGCATTGCCTGATACGATGCGGTGTTATGTTGCATGTGCTGCTCGCTCTTAAGCCCTGGAAAAGTGTCCAACCTGAACTGAGATGTGTTTTGAGCGTAAAACACACCCAGTGTTAACATCTTAGTCTGGCAAAGAATGTAAACTATCTCACTAATAACTTTATATTGATTGCATGTCAAAATGTTAATATTTGGGATTTATTGGATCAAATAAAATACATTATTGGAATTCATTTCACCTTTAGTCAGGTCATCACAGTCTTAACTAATGTTGATAGTATGTGTCCTTGATGTGATGTGATAAAAAATGGTACTTTAGCCCTGGCCAGTGTGGCTCAGTTGGTTGGAGCATCATCCCATAAACTGAAAGGTCGCAGGTTCTATTCCTGGTCAGGGCACAGGCCTAGGCTGCGGTCCTCAGTTGGGGCACGTATGAGAGGCAACCAATGGGTGTTTCTCTCTCACAACAATGTTTCTCTCCTTCTCTCTCTCCTTCCTTTTCCCTCTCTCTAAAATCGATAAGCATGTCCTCAGGTGAGGATAAAACAAAAATCACTAGAAAAAAATGGTGCTTTACCTCTATGATCTTCTTCGCAAACACTTATAACTCCAATTTAATCACAAGGAAATGTCAGACCAATTCTGGTAGAGGAACATCCTACAATGTACCAGGTGAGCAATCCTAAAAACTCTCAAGGTCATCAAAAACAAGGGACATCTGAGAAATTGTCTCAGCCACCTGGGGCCCGAGGAGACATCACAACTAAGTGTAATGTGGTGTCCTGGGCTGGATTCTGGAACAGAAAAAGGACATCAGGTAAATACTAAGGAAACCTGAGTGAATTTTGGATTTTAGTTGATAATAATGTGTCAGTATTGGTTCATTATTTGTAATACATATACCCTACAATATCAGCCCTTACTAATAGGGGGAACTGGGTGTGTCTGTGGAGGTATATAGGAACTCTGTATTATCTGCTCATTTTTTCTGTAAATCTAAAACTGTTCTAAAAAGTATGTCTATATAAATACACATTTAAAAAAAAAGTCGGGAGACTGGTAGCATAATAGAAGCGCTATTGGGTTGAGATGGGACCAGCACTCATGAAAAGCCCTCAGAGGCAGCCAGCAAAATCCTGTTTCTTACCCTGGGTGGTAGTAATGCAGGTGCTTGCCCTATAATAACTCATAGAGGATATACATTTGTTCTCTGAGCTTTCAGTAGTTATGGTCTTGTATTTCTGACAATATAAAACTTGAAAACAAATAAATCAAAGATTAACTTCATCTGTTCCTTTTTACCTTTTTGTTTTAAATGTGGCTCTTCGAAAATTTTCAATTACATTTGTGACTTGCATTGTATTTTTATTGGAGAGCTCTGCCTTAGAGGCTTCCAAAATCAGGATATTGTTGCATTTTGCCTTTGCATGAACGTTTCATGCAAGATGCTTTTCAGGCTCTAGAAGGGCAGTGAGTCACTGAAATTACAGTGACTTTAAGATTTTTCTGTGCCCATTGCCAATAAATACTTGTATATGTTGCTTTCATTGTATGGTACCATCCGGTAGTGACATTGCACAGAGAGACATATTAGTCCCTCTAAGCACGGGATACCCTTGATCCATACCAAAAGAACCTAGCAATTTTAGGACAGACAAATGAGCTCAGGTTGGTGTGCAAGAAAAAACAAGCACAGTTCCCAAAGTCTCCATAAAAAGCTTAGGAATAGCTGAGAGAGAGTGAGATTATAGGAAAATTCTCAGTTCCAATGAGGGGTTGCTGCAGTAAACAGTATAGTTGGTGCCACCTGGGATGTGGCTGCCTCAGCAGAAGTCAGCCTGGAAGAATGCCCATGCTCAAAGTTCAGCTGAGGTTTATCCTTTTAACCAATGGTATAGTCTAGGGTGAAGGACAGCTGCAAATGAGGCAGTTCCCTGCCTTGCTGCCAAACTGCCTGGGATTTAGATCAGTCCTGGGGAAAGGGAATAAAGAAAGAAGGGGGGGGGATTATAAATCAACTGAGTTTAAACCTAAGGTGACTAAGAAAAACTAAAAACTTTCAGACTAACATTTCTGCCCTCAGGCAGATGAGAGCTCAGCTAAAAATAAAGTTTGGCTATTGAGAAATATGCTTGAGACTTCCTGTCAAGATGGCAGTGCAGGCAGACATGGCTCGCTTCTTTGCACAACCACAACAAAATTACAACTAAGATATAGAACAACCATTGCTCAGAACTGACAGAAATCAAGTTGAATGGAAGTCTGACAACTGCAGAATTAAAGAAACCACATCCATTCAGACTGGTAGGAGGGGCGAAGATACAGAATGGACTGGTACCACATCCACATGCGGACAGCTACAGACCGTGGAGGAACTGCCTCTGCACAGCTGATCCTCCACAGAGGGTGGAGGATGGTGATAAGTGGTCACAATCAAACCTTGTAGCTGACTGGCCTGCGTAAATCCCTCCCATCGATCTGCCAACAGCAACCAAGGCTCAACGACAAGAGGAGGGCGTACTCGGCCCACATGAAGAATGCTCCTCAAGTTCCCAGCTTGGGTGATAACGGAGGCTGGGCCACTGAACCCTCCAGGACACCTACTGCATTAGGCCACACTACCAAGACACGGAGTCAGAGCAGCTCTACCTAATACATAGCAACAAATACAGGGAGGCTGCCAAAACAAGGAGACAAAGAAACATGGCCCAAATGAAAGAACAGACCAAAACTCCAGAAAAAGAGCTAAACAAAATGGAGATAAACAATCTATCGGATGCAGAGTTCAAAACACTGGTTATTAGGATTCTCAAGGAACTTAGTGAGGACCTTAACAGCATAAAAAAGATCCAGTCAGAAATGAAAGATACACTAATTGAAATAAAGAGCAATTTACAAGAAAACAATAGTACAGCAGATGAAGCTGAGAATTAACTCAATGATTTGGAACATAAGAAAGCAAAAAACAACCAATCGAAAGAACAAGGAGAAAAGAGAATCCAAAAAAAAAAAAAAATAAGGATAGTATAAGTAGTCTGTGGGGCCACTTTAAGCATTCCAACATTCACTTCATAGGCATGCCAGAAGAGGAAGAGAAAGAGCAAGAAATTGGAAATCTAATTGAAAAAATAATGAAAGAGAACTTCTCTAATTTGGTGAAGGAAATAGACATGCAAGACCAGGAAGCACAGAGAGTCCCAAACAAGAAGGACCCAAGAGGCCCACTCCAAGATGCATCATAATTAAAATTCCAAAGGTTAAAGATAAAGAGTTGGGAGGATGAGTGTAGGAGAAGGGGTGAGAGGTGAGGGGATTAAGAAGTACAAACAGATAGTTACAGAATAGCCATGGGGATGTAAAGTACAGTATAGGAAAGGAAGTAGCCAAATAACTTATATGCATGACTCATGGACATGAACAAGGGTGGGGGGATTGCCTGAGGGAGTGGGGGTTGCTGGGTGGAGGGGGGGAAGGGAGAAAATCAGGACAACTGTAATAGCATAATCAATAAAATACAATTTTTAAAAAGAAATATGCTTGATATCTGTTTTTTAAACATCTGAGTTTTGCGACTTAAGAAATTTATAGCTAATACATAGGCCAATAAGCCACAGCTTTCTAGTTTATCTAAAAGATATAAAACATTCATTCTATTGGTCATGATCACCAAATATACATTTTGTCCAAATACCCAAGGGCCTAGTATTATAATCAGGTTGAAAACTAAATATTATCACCAAAGAATGAATTTTTGTCTGACAGAAATGTGGTAGATAATTGAAAAAACTGCCTTAATTATACTGTGTTCATACTTGTTTAATCGTGAGGATTTTTTGAGGCAATTCTATACAAATAAAAATTCTGTGCACTATTTAAAGAAGAGGCTCTTTTCTCAAGCAGACAAAATTATTCGCCATCACTTTTATTTTTTATTCCTAACATTTCTACATGTACTTGCTGCCTCATACCACCACCTGAAAAAATTTTGTTGTGAAATCTTGTCCAGAAATGTGACCATAGACCAATTTAATTGGCTTCCGAGATAACACAATTCCAACATTTTCATCTGCGACTGGGATTTGTAGTATGCATACCAATTCTAGCATCTTCTCTGGCCAGAATGATAACAGCATCTTTGCAAGTAAGAAATACTTGCTCTCTTTAGACACTTGCTTTTGGTACTTCGTCAGGTTCTGGCATATGAACCACATTCTCTGCAGACAACCTTTCGTGGCTGGTAAGCCCGGCTATATTGGTTTTTCAATCTGCAAAGTACTGCATTAAAGGCTTCTTTTGTTCGGGCTGCCTTTTAAGACGGTAATCGCTGCTATTTCATCTTGTTTGAACACCTCGTATAAGTACATGACAAGGCAATTCCAAAGTCCCTCATCAGCCTTTGTGGTTTGCCTCTGTTTGAAGAAAAATGATGAAAGTGGCCTGTTATCTTTGTTTATAGTCAGGAATTCTGCTTCATTAGGCTGCATGCTAATTCCATTCAGAAAACACAACTGAAGACTTACCGTCCAAATGGAACAAATACAGTTTGAGGGGTTATTTTATTTAATGTTATGGATTTGACAACACTAACCAGCTCTACGAAGATCAGAATTATGGTATAATCTCATCTCTACTATTCTGCCTTGTGTTAAATTTTTTAAAGCTTGGTTGATTTAAAAAAGATATGTTCTTCCTAAAGTGTTCTAGCTAAATCCGTCTGTATTTATACATTAGGGATTTCTTAATATTTTTTCTTAACAAGAACAGCTTTCACAGTGCTCATGAATTATCCTGTTTAGTTTAGTTTATTACATTTATTGGGGTGACATGGGTTAATAAGATTATATAAGTTTCACGTGTACAATATTGTAATACATCACCTGTATATTGTATTGTGTGTTCATCACCCAAAGATTAGTCTCCTTCCGTCACCACATATTTGCTCTCCTTTACCCTATCATTAATTATTCTAACATTTTATTCTTGCAACTAAAAATATACAGTTAGACTTCAACTGAGTGATAGGAATCCAAAATCCAAAGCACACAAATATGTTGTTGTTATTGTCGTGGTGGCTGTGTTACATCTAAAAGCCTTACCTAATTTGAAAGCACATATTCAGATATTATAATGACTTGGAATGGTATGTCTTATTTTATTATTGCTATTGTTATGCTGATTAGAGTTCATGGTAACTGTGCAGTTACTTGCATATTTATATGAGAAATGACATTAAAGTTCGCATTCTACTACTCAGCATACCAGAAGGCTTTTGACCTCCCAAAGATCAAAGCCAAAGTCAAAAACAGATTTCAGCCAAATATGGTGGCTAAAGCCAAACTTTGATACAACCCTCATTCCCAGGAAATAGTGACTGAAATGAAGTATGGGCTCTTGGGCAAGGAGCAAAGAGTAGCTTTGCCATTGGCAATGGCAGCTACAATAGACAGAAACAACCTCTTGTCCGAATTAACAGGGAATGTGGAGTTAGGCCAGGAATAGGATTTGGTGATCAGGGCCATTGGACATTGCTGCCAACTAAGGGTAAGCTTCACTTAGACCTCTCCTTTATGAAAAGCCTGCTAAATATCACACCAATGCTACGTATTTTCCATGTGCAGCCCAGATGTCTGCTGGTTTGATGGGCCCAGCTAGTTAGTAGCTACACCACAGCCTTCCCCCACCCCTCTCAGTGACCTTAGCTATTTCCAGAAGACACCCAAAGGTGTGACTCACACCTTCCTTCTGTCAATGTATGTTTGTGGACACTGTCCATGCAGCTGCTCCCACCACCCAGCATGGATGCGGAAAGAACAAACCAGGCAGAGGTCACAGCATGTGCAAAGGCCCTGAGCCTGGAAGATAGCATGGGAAAGAGGGAGGAGATAGGCTAAAGCCATTTCAGAGTGAGGACTGCAGACACTTCCTGGAGTTTAAGGGAATTAAATGAGGCTGTTAAGCAGGGGACCGAGTGCATTTATATTTTGAGAGAAGAGACAGCTCTGGCAGCAGGGAGGAGATTGACTGGACCAGGTAGGAAGATCACTCTAGGCAATTAATAATGAGGTACGCAGGCGTAAAGTAGAGAAAAGGGAGCAAATTTGAAAAGTAATGAGAATATGGGACTCAGTCTCTCTCCCCAGATACAACCCTTCAGAGCCAGACAGGGATCGTGGAAATTCGGAAGTAGTGATCGGACATGGAGCCTACTGTGCCAAGTTAATGGATGAGGGCTTTGTAACGCAACCCAGGATCTTTATTGTAATAGGATCAAAGTAAGCTGAGATCTGGGGGTCAGTGGCAGTGGTTGGAGGTGGGGTGGATATCACACACAGACCAGATCTGAGTAACTTTTGATACTCTAGAACAGTGTTTTTCAACCAGAATTTTTAAAATATAGGATACCTGACTATTTAGTCAGGGACACTGACCTCTTTTCCCCGAGACTGTCAAATAAAAAAAATGACAACAGCCAACTCAACAATAGTTATCTGATGTGAATGAATACAAATTAGAACTATTTTTTTGCCATATTGGCAAAAAATATATTTTTTGGTGTGCCGCAGAATTTTAGTAATTAGTATATTGTGTCACAAGATGAATAGGTTGGAAATTGCTGCTCTGGGACAAAATCAGTTCATTTTTCCCCTCTCCATTGTACCAGATAGCCACATGGCTTGTTTCCCATTCTCTTCAGGTTCCTGCTGAAGATGGGGAGGAAAATATGGGGAAAGCGGGAAGGCTGAAAAAATAAACCCAAGCAGCTCTTTTGTTTAGTGCTTTTGGGAAACAAGAAATAGGGGATCAAATCTCTCTGTTTTAAAATGTTACTTTTATTATTTCTGCTGTTGTGCATTTATCATTCATTATATTCCACGTGTTTTTTAAAGACCTTATTTTTTTTTAATTGCTTTTACTGGATACTGAATGTGCAAAAACTGATCACTATAACATACATATAAAACTTAAAGAATAACAATACCATGAGCACTGATATATTCAACATCTAGATTTAAAATGGGCCAGTGTCCTTGGAGCCAAGTCCATTCTGTATGCCTCCTTACCCTTCTTCCCAGAGGCAACCACAATCCAAATCTTATTTTCTGCCTATTTCTCTTTATACGTTTTCACATATCAATCTCTAATCAAAATATCACTTAGTTTTCTGCATTTTTGAACTTTCCGTAAGTGGAATCATACAGGGTCCAGTCTTCTGGGACTTGTTTCTGTTGCTTGCCTTACGCTTTTGAAACATAGCCAAGTTCACTCATCTTTGTCACTGCATAGTATTTCCCTTTAAAGAATAAGCCACAATCAATCCAATTCTCTTAGCAATGGATATGTGTGAATTTCATTTTTTGTTATTACAAACGTTGCTTCTATAAACATTTGTCTCCTGATATGTATTCCATGTACAAGAGTTTCTTTAGGAAATACGCCTGAAAGTGGAAATGTTAGGAAATTACTGGGTCATAGAGTGTGTGCATCCTCCAACTTATTAATTAATATTAATTTGCTTTCCAAATAGGCAGTATCTACTTCTACTTTCAGTAGGAGACTATATGCATATTTCTTGTTCCTCATCTCCAATCAACTTTGATATTGTGAAGATTAAACATTTTTTGCCAATCAGGTGTATGTAAAATATCTCATGTTAGTGTTGATTTGCAGTTCCCTGAATAATGATGGTGAGAATCATTTGGTGTATATTTGCCATTTTTTCTTTTTTCCTCTCTGACATCCCTATTCAAGTCTTTTGCCCATTTAAAATTTGTGTTGTCCTTTCCTTATTGATATTTTGGAATTCTTCACACCTTTTGGATAATAGTTGTCTGCCATTTGTATGTGTTTCTAATATCTTTTCCCAACAGGAATTTTGTCTTTTCATTTTTCTCATGGTAATCCGATAAATGGAAATGCTGCATTTTAATGAATTTGAGTTTAATCAACCATTGTCTTTCATGGTTTTGACAAATACAGAGAGGTCACCTGGAAGAGAGTTGAACCCCAGCCGACAGTCAGGACAAAGAGCCAGTCACGTGAGAGCATCTTCTGGGATTTTCAGCGGGGCCCCGGGACTGGCTGAGTGCAGCTGCACGGCTGAGTTGAGGTGAGACCCACACAAGAACGGCCCAGACAATCCACAGAATTGTAGGAAGTCATAAAACTATTGCTGTTTTACGACATGAAGTTTTGGGGTAGTTTGTGACAGAGCAGTAGATAAACAGATAATTGCTCTGTCAAAAATCCAGTTTCCACACGTTAGAATCTGCTTCAGGGCTGTTTACTCTCGTTCATGGGTAAGTTTGCAGTAACAACTCTCTGATAGGGCAAGCATTGTAACCGTTCCTCTAAAATACTCTTTGCTCCACTGCACTAATTTTGACAAGTAGTATTATTGTTCGGATTCAAATATTCTCCAATTTTTGCTATGATTTCTTTGTTTCATGACCAAGATTAAAGATAAGGAGATAAAGGAGAGAGTAACCTTCAAAGGAATTCCCATAAGACTATGAGCTGATTTCTCAAAAGAAACATTGCAGGCAAGAAGGGGCTGGAAAGAAGTATTCACAGTCATGAAAGGCAAGGACCTACATCCAAGATTGCTCTATCCAGCGAAGCTGTCATTTAGAATGGAAGGGAAGATAAAGCGCTTCTCAGATAAGGTCAAATTAAAGGAGTTCATCATCACCAAGCCCTTATTATATGAAATGTTAAAGGGACTTATCTAAGAAAAAGAAGATCAAAGCTATGAATAGTAATATGACAACAAACTCACAACTACCAACAAATAAACCTAAAAAACAAAAACAAAACAAACTAAGCAAACAACTAGAACAGGAACAGAATCACAGAAGTGGAGATCACATGAGGGGTTATCAGTGGGGAGGGGGAAGAGGGAGAATGGGGGGAAAGGTACAAGGAATAAGAAGCACAATTGGTAGGTACAAAATATACAGAGGGAGGTTAAGAATAGTATAGGAAATGGAGAAGCCAAATAACTTTATGCATGACCCATGGACGTGAACTAAGGGTAGTGGGTGGGTGGGGGGATTCTGGAGTGGGGACACAGCGGAAGGGGAGAAAGGGGTAAAAACTGAAACAACTGTATTAGCATAATCAATAAAATATGCTTAAAAAAAGAAGTACATTTTTCAACTTCCAAATCTGTGGGATTGTTTATTTTAAATTTTAAATTTTTTAAATTAATTGCAATATAGTCAGATATGATGCATGCAAACTATCTGGAATTTGTAGAGACTCCTTTATGATGAGTACATAGTCATTTTCATAAATTATTCCATGGGGCTTGTAAAGAATACATATTTTCCTGTTCCAGGCTCAATGTACTGTGTAAATAGAGATTACATCAAGCTTGTTCATGGTTATTCAAATCATCTTTATCTTCATTGACTTCTTTGTCTCTTTGACCATACACTTCTTTACATGTTTATACTCTGTTTCATTTCTTGTCTTGCTCTAGGAAGTTGTGCCTGTTTCATGCTCATACTGCACCTTCCTTCCAGCCTCTGTTGGCACCCCACGGGGTGACTCTGAAACATGGTGATCCAGTCTATTCTTGCTAGGTGATGTGAAATAACAAACCACCCCCAAATCTCTGTGGCTTACAGCCACAAAGATTCACCTATGATTCATCTTACGTGTTGTTCACTGGTTGGCTCTGCTTCTCATGACTTCGTCCTGGGACTTAGGTGGGAGCAGGTGCCCCTAGCTAGGATGGGTTGTTTTGTGTCAGAAGGGCGAGAGCCGTGCATAACTACTGGAGAGCTCTGAAGAGCTTCTGCTTGGATAAAGCACACAACACTGCCACTCGCATCGCGTTACGTAAGGCTAACCACTTGGCCGAGCCTGCTGTCCGGGGGAAGGGGAGGTATTATCGCATCACAGGGAGGGAATGCAGAATGACAGGGGCAATCGTACAATCTCCAACACCTGCTTTTTTGTTCTCTTTGAAGAGTCACTGCGTAGAATTTCTAAACAAGATCGTTTGGTAACTAATTCACTGCCCCTGCCTGGCCCCAATTATGTGATTCATCCAGTTCGAAAGCGCTGAGCAGGAAGATGTTTCACACGTTGGTTACACACATTCTTGTACCTTTTGCATGTAGTTTTGTCTCACTTCGACCACTAGACTGAAGGTATTTAAGTATCAGCTGAAAACAATAAAAAGGACACAGAAACATGCATTCCATTTTGCTTACTATTGAAGGAATTTCAAATAAAATTCCTTGAATTGCCTGCACGAACCATAGAACCCTGCTAATTTTGCAATCGCCCGTTAACACCTCTGTCTACACTAGTCTGTACTGTGAGCTCAGGTTGTATCTATTTTGTTCACTATTGTGTCCTAGTGACTAGCACAGCACTTGGCGTATAATAAGCCTTTGATAAACATATAAAATGAATAAACAGACTCAACTGAAATTAGAATACAAGGCTAGGATCCCAGGTGGAATAAACAAGACCAAATTACTAAAGATAAGCTATTGTCATTAGAAGCCTGTGATCAAATGGAGATAATATTTATACTAAGTCAGTGAAGTCTTTGGGGATTGTCTGCTTCTTTTGTGTAAAGTCTAAGGAACAGCAAAAAGCCTGGACAAATGGAAGCTAGCTTTCAAGTTGCTGTGAGTGAATTTTGTTTTTTCTCTTTCTCATTCAAGGATGCACAGCCAGGTAGTGATCATTTCTATTTTATGTCCTGCCTCTCTGAGAACAGCGTTGTGTGAGAGCCTGCATAAATAAATGAATGGGTGCTGGCCACTGGAGAGCAGGTCCTGTCTGGAGTGCTTTGTTTGGGAACCAGCCTGCCCTGTGTACCCCGAACCGCCAGCAGATGTCCTGCCTGATCGCTGTGGTGAGCCTGCTGTCGGCTTTGGGTTGTTAACTGCTTCCGTCACCCAATGTTTTCCCACGTGTGCCATACTCCGCACCCTGCAGGGCACACACTCTCTGTCATTTCCCATGAACCAGGACAGCTATGTGCTTGTTTATTTATTCCTTCAGTAAAGATTTCTGTGCCTACTCTGTGCCCTGTCTGAGACCACAGTGGTGAGCAGAACAAGTGCACTTTTCTGCCCCCTGGAAGAATTCTACCAGGGAGGGCAGTTAATTCAGCAAGAAATTTCCAAAGATTAGGATCTGGGTTATGCCAGTCCAAGGGCATGGTACTAGGAGGGCGAGCGAAAGGAAGTGGAACAAATGCAGCTTAAGGAAGCACGGTTTCTACTGGCTTGAAAAGATGAGTTTTGAAAGATGGCTGAGTCAAGTAGACCAAGAACCACAGAGAGAGTCTGTAATTTACCTTAAGCGAATCTTTGTTCTTTTAATGAGAAGAGAGACCAGAGAGTATCTCGTTAAGCCCATAGACTGCGGGCTCTGCTTCCTGGGGTCTAGTCCTCACTGCCATTTACTAGCTCTGTTCTAGTCTCTTCATCTGTAACATCAGAAAACTAACTGTACTTACTTCATGGGGTTGTTGTCAGAATTAAATGAATTGATTCATGTAAGTGCCTGGCATAACGCAAGCTCTCAGTGCACGTTATCCCTTACTGTTATTTACTGGACCATTCGGCAACATCCATTGCTCCTTAATTATTTTTCAGATTCGGAAATTCTCTGTGAGTTAGAACGATGGCAACCCCGCGGGCTCTGACCTGCTCAGCCTTTTTTCTGAAGCACAGCCACCTTTTGGCTTTGATCGCTGTGTGCGTGTGTCTTGTGTAGGCGGCACATGAGAGTAAGGCCAGTTTTCATGCGACAGCATGAGAGGTACAGCTCCAAGCCACGTAATATGGTCACGAGCTGTATAATGTGTGAGAGTCCCCCTTCTCTGCTTCTGCTTCCCATGGTTTCAGTTACCCTCAGGCAACCGTGGTTCAAAAACATGAAATAGAACATTGCAGAAATAAGCCATTCATAAGTTTTAAGTTGTATGCTGTTCTGAATAGCATGAGAGAAACATCATGCCATCCAGCTCCTTCCTACCTGGGACGTGAACCATCCCTCTGTCCAATATCTCCATGCTGTGTAGGCTGTAGGCTCCCGCAGGTCACTCAGTAGCCGTTTTGCTTGCCAGCTCGATGGTCGTGGTATTGCAGTGTTTGTTGTCTTCAAGTAACCCCTATTTTACTGTTACAATTGTTCCATTTCATTCTTAGTTATTGTTGCTAACCTCTTAGCCATGCCTGATGTATCAAGTAAACTCGATCGTAGGTATGTATGTATAGGGGAAAACATAGTATATGCAGGGTTTTGCACTCTCCACAGTTTCAGTCATCCACTGGGGGCGGGGCTTGGAATGTATTCCCGCCCCCCTCCCCAGGTGAAGGGAGGACTACCATAATGCTTTTTTTCCTAATCCCATAAGAGGCCCCATAAGTAACACAGCCACACTGATGGGAATAGAGTTCTTGAATCTTAAGAAAGCAAATCGCGGGCTCATTTCAAAGTTGACACACAGATCTTTGTAGTGTCTTACATTCGATCCTTTTTAATTGCACCTTTTCCTCTCACTTGACAACATAATCCCTTCACTCTCAGGGCTGCACAGCATCCTGTCATATAATTTCCTTTACTGTTTAATGAGGATCTTTGTGATTAGATTTTTGGGGAGTGCTTTCAAGTTTCTTTTTCGTAAAGCGAACACTAAAAAAGATGGACAGGACCTAATTAAGTGGTCTCAGGTTGCTGCAGAGATTAGAAGCAAAAAACTGCAAAATACACCAAAAGACGAACAGAAAAAAAAAAAAACTCTGAAAAAAAGAGTACACCTATTAAATTACAAATTATGTTTGTTTTCTGAAATTATACTCTACTCCAGAATACCAGCCAAATGTCCTCGAGTTTCATATATTGCACATTTTAGTTCTCTACCCACCCATCAGCCCCTCCTTGTCAATCTTTCTGGCTTTCACAGTATGCCAGGATTTTCTTTACAGTTATTTAGAAAAAAAGCCATAGGTTCTATGTCAATTATATTTACATCTGCATACAGACATACAGAAAAAAAAAACACTATAAAACATTCCTCGTGGTTCTCTTTGGGTTCTGGGGTTAAGTGAAGCCTTTGTTTTTGTTCTTACAGTTTCTCTACTTACAATTTTAGTTTTGTAATAAAAATGTGTAGTGTTGGTTTTCAAAGTGGACCTAGAAAATAGTCCTCAGTCCTAAGCAATTCTATTTGAATATAATTCACCTATTTAAAACAAAACAAAGCTGCCCTGGCTGGTGTGGCTCAGTGGTTTGAGTGCTGACCTGTGAACCAAAGGGTTGCTGGTTCAATTCCCAGTCAGGGCACACATCTGGCATGCAGGCCAGGTCCCCAGCATGGGGGTGCACAAAAGGCAATCACACACTGATGTTTCTCTCCTTCTCTTTCTCCCTCAATTCCCCTCTGTGTAAGAATAAATAAAATAAAATCTTAAAAAAAACCCAAAACAAAGCCAATCAAAAAAGTTAGCTGGTAAAAGGAATACTGGCTTTTATTAAAAAATTCCCCAGTTCTAATATGCTTTGCTTGACAAGGGTTAACATATAATATCTACAACTTGCCTTTATATGCTTCTTAAGGGGTCTTACCCTTGGGTGGATTCATTAGTGAGACCAAGTGAAAATTTTTCTGGGGAAGAGAATTCCACTGCTCAGCAGGTTAGCTGCCTGAAGACTGGCTGCGTTAACTACCTATCCCCAACCTAGCCAAAGAGTCAATAAAAGATGGTGGAATAAGACAAATCATAAATCTGATTTCTATTTCCAAAATCACTTCCATTCCGGGCTGACCTCACATCGGCGGTCTGATTTGATTACAAGGTTGTTTCCCCACATGTTGTACTCAGCAGTTTGAAAGGTACAATGTGTTGGTTAAAATCTGATCCTTGGGGTATATTTGCTCATTTTACAAGCAGCTCCTCAATTTGACATAATTCAATCCAGTGGGAACCCAATGCACTAAACCTCAGCATCGTCCCGGCCCTGTTCTCACGGTGCCTGAGGAGGCCTGGCGCTGCGCTCCGCGGCGCTGTTGGTGCGAAGGCTTTTCTCCCCCGACCTCGTTTCAACTCAGACCTTTCGTAACAATCTACAAGGAAGTCTTTGTGCTTGACATGCTCTCATTTATGAGCGTTCTACTGTGGGGGAAAGCACTCAACCTAAAGAGTTGATTGAAAAATGTTTTTTTAGCCTCGGAACAGTCATTTTCTTAATAATAGCATTACTCCCATTACTCCGAACTTCAAAACCACTTTAAAAGCAACAGATCTCATTGAATTTAATTCCGGAGCTGAAAAGGACCAGGTAAACTAGGGATTTTATCTAGAAAATGAAGAGACTAAAGCCCAAAGAGAACAACGGGACTAGCCCCAACTTGCATGCTGGTTTGTAACAGAACAGGGATACAAACCTTAGGTCTTCTGATGTCAAATCCAATGCCCTTACCACCGCCTCTCACTGCCCCTTTAACCCCTTATCAGTGTCGGCTGAGGGGTTTTTGCATTTCATATTATTAATAATGATCACTAACGTATTGAACCATATCTGGTGCCTAGTGCTGTGTATCACATTCAACCTTGACAACAGCCTGATGAAGTAGCTCTCCTTCTTACTGCATTTTACAGCTGAGAAAACTGAGTCCCAGGGCGGATAAGTAACTGACCCAGCCTTTTAAATGGCAATGAGGAAAAGGCAGAACCGGGATGGAAGTCAAGTTCTTTCTGAGCTCAGAACCCAAGCTTTTAACTATTTAGTAGTCTGGTCTTCTCAGAACCTTCTTTTCTTGGCAAAAGATATAAAGCCTTTGTCTCTCTGAGCCTAGAGCGGTAGTTGCTTAAAGACAGCATTGAGCAAGCCGGGGTGGCTGGGCGAGGCCTCGGGTCTGGGAGAGGCAAGAGTGCGGGGCCCACATGGCCCGCCCGCCAGCTCCAGGCAGGCGTAGCACATCGTAAATAACCTCTTACACATGCTTCGCTGCCAGCTCAAAATGGGTTTTGAGTGTACTTGGTTTGTTTTTAAAGTGAGTGTGAGCTAAAGGCTGTCATTTAAAATTGCCCAGAACCCACGTCACAAGAACAGGTGGGCCAAGAGTAAAAACAATATAAACGAGAGGCTGACCTTACCAAAGCAAACATTTTGGAGTGATTATTTTGCTTTAGAACAGGGTTACCCTTGAGGCATTTTAAAGCAGCGACCTCCCCTAACTGCAATTAAAATGTAAATTTCTCTGCTCAGATTTGGTTAACACTCATGACTTTTCAGGAAAATGCTTATTTTATTAAGCAATGGATCCATTGCACAGGAGAAGAGCAAATTAAAGGTTTGGTTTTGTCTTATAAATACTGAAGAAGATCTGCAAAGCTCCATTGCTGTTTGCTTTATAAATGTTGAAGCTGTTATAAAAGTCCCTTTATGAGAGAATTAAAGAAAAATTACCTGACATTCTTTCCCGAATCTTATTAAAACCCCAAATGAAGAAGAGATAATAAACCCTTTTGAGAGCCTATTTATCTGCTGCGGGAAAGCCCTTTATCAGTAGGTGGCGCTCTAAGAATGAGTTTACTATACTGTGGGATCAGGCTTTCAAGAAAGAAAGCAACATTCCACCCTTCCTTGGGCATCTTCCCCCAGGAAGCAGCTTTGCTCTGCCCCTTTAGAGGGCCCCTCTTTCCCAGCTATCCAGCTCTGCATCTGCTGTTGGAGATAAGGAAGCCCACGTCGTACCCTGTCCCTCCACCCCCTGCCCTTTGGAATCACAGACTGGGAAGGCTAGAAAGGACCTTTTCATGTAAAGGTTTAGCTCGCAGCCTCTGGGTCCTGGAATCACAGTATCTCTAAAGCTTGGAGGATCTGAAATGAAGGACTGAAATGAAGCTGAGCTCTGAAATGAAGAATTGATCCCCCAAGGTCACCTCGCTGGTCCTAGCTCAGCCAGGACGAGAGCCCTAGTGGGTCTTCTCCACATCCAGTGCTCCCAGCTTATTGGTGATCACCATGGGGACATGGTGGAGAGTGAAGAGATACTAGCTGTGTGCACGCCACAGAGGCCTGCTCGGTGGGAGACAGTGCAGGCACAGCTCGCTGACCGTGGGTGGGGATGCTAAACACCTGGGATTTTCCTCCTCGACTTTTTATCCTCATGACTGCCACTCTAGCAGGACTTTCTACAAATGTCAGGTGCTGAGTCTTTCTGTCCAAGCTAACTTCCCTCAAGTGTCTTATGTCTGCCAACCCAGCCACCGTTTTTGAGTACTTTCACCCTTCTCTGGGCTGCCTGTATTTGCAGATACAAGCAAATCTCTATGGGTAGCTAATACCCGAAAATCTCTTTCATGTGCCTTTGTAGTACATCGCTCCCCCCCCAACTTTAAGGTGTTATAGTTCAATGAGGACAGAAACTTTCATATAGTGCCTGGTATATATCGGATGCTCAATAAATATGTTTGGATAATTAAGTCAATAAATGATTGCTAGCTAAGAGTGAAATAAATGTAATCTCCTGTTCATGCTTTACCTGGCTTCATGCTAATTTGCATCTTCTGCGTGTAGGTGAGCAAAGAGAGAGGGCGGGAGTTCTGTCGCGTCAGTCTAACCTGACATTCGAAAATGTACTAGGAATAAATCATCAGGTCCAGGGACTGGTGAGAGGTAAGCGTTCTTTTTGGGTTTTCTGTTTCCCTTGCAACTTTTCTATCCCCTTTCCTGCCTGTCTTTAGCTCTCAGTTTCTTTCTTCCTTTTTATTCCAAGCTACCTCTAACATCAATTTATCCTTTTGACTTATGTATCTCATATGTGCTCCTTTCTTCTTCCTTGTCTCTTCTTATTTCCCTGGACATGCTGCACGGCTCCTCTCCCCTTCTGATAGAGTGATTTCTCTAAGGCATAGAGAACTGTTTGCTACTCTATAATGTACCCAGCTTGTGCCATCCTCGCCACTGATTTCAATTTCCTGGTGTGATTTATCCAGCAATCAGACCATTGCCCAAAATTGGCTTTGCAGAAAAGCTTAATGCATTTGTCTTACCCCTTCAGGGATTGCTCCTGATGGTCATCCAGAGAAGCTCAGGTCTCCATTCTGCTGATCTGCAGGCCACACCAGCCACAGGAGCAGCCACATGCCGTGTAATGCCAAATTGAGCTATTAATTCCCCAAGTAACATGCAATGTGTGGAAGGAGTCACGTGCCTCTGTCCGGAGGAAGGGCTTCTGCGTCTTCCTCATAATAGAGCTTGCTTGTTCTTCGGTACTGCAGGGGAGGGAACCCTGGGAAACAGGGCAGCCAGAGCCTAGGCCCCTCTCATCGAGATGCTGGTCTTGAGCAAGTCATTGATCCTCTTTGGGCCTCAGTTTCCTAACCCCTGGAGAGTTGAACTCAATGAACCCTAATGTATCACTCAGCCTTGTAATTTACGATTTTATAAATAAGAAATGGCAGCACACATTTTAAAAATCAATATTACAAAGGCATGCTCAATCAAATGTTAGGAAAAGAGCTCAGATTCTTCCCATAAACGTTTATTATAAAATTCATCATATTCAGTCTCACAGGTCAAGTTCAGAAAAGTAAACTATAAGATTCAGATAACAGGTAACGTCAGAATCCAGGGTTCAAGGTCAGATTCATGGCAGGAAGCAAGACCAAAGGAACCAAGTTCCACCAATGACTTGAGTGAGGCAGAGGGGAAAGAGCTTCTAAGAGGTGAAATGAGTTTTTATGTCTTTCCTTGTTCTGCTGACCCTTACTCTGCTCTCCTTCCTCTTGCCCGACAAATACGTATTTTATATGTTATTTTTGTTATATAAAAATGTTTTTTCATTTTTTGTAGGAAATTTAAAAAATAAGAAAGCATGCATTCTTTCTTGTTTTTCTTCTATGATTATATTCAGGTACATCTGGCCTTCCTGGGCTATAGCTATCTAATCAGTAGGTAGCTAAAAATGCTGTCGTCCCAGGTCAACAGGTGAGTGAGCACCTGACACTCTCTACTTCACTGTTTCTAACAGGGAGCAATGCCCGCAGGTGGAGGAGGCCGGACATCATCGATATGCAACCACGTGACTTATTATCTACGTGGGCTCCATCTGAAGTCAGTAAGAGCTATGAGAACATCATTTGGAACCTAGAAGCTCTGAGGTACACAGGTTTGCTTTAAGCCATTGACATGTAACTCACATGTGTTTCCTTTGCTCTCCAACCCTTCTCAGACCCCCTCCCGGACCCTCTCGTAAAGTGGAGCTAGTTAGATCCCATGTGGCCCTTTGAATTCACGTCCATAGAGTTGCCTTATCATGAAGTAGGGATCCCTTAACTGAAATGAGGCTCTTGTGATGGTTAATTTCATGTGCCATGGTGCCAGATATTTGGTCAAATATCATTCTGGATGTTTCTGGGAAGGCGTTTTTTTGTTTGTTTGTTTGTTTGTTTTTTGAAAAGATTAACATTTAAATTGGTGGGCTTTAAGTAAAGCAGATTACTCTCCACAGTGTGGGTGGGCCTCATCTAATCCATTGAAGGCTTTAATAGAACAAAGACCAACCTCACCCCAGAGAGGGAATTCTGCCATCAGACAGTCTTCAGTTTCGAACTGCTGCTCTTTCCTGAGTCTCTCTGTGTGTATATATGCCCATCCTGTTGCTTCTCTTTCTAGAGAGAACCCTGACTAATACAGATTTGTGCAGCTAGTCTTGCAGATGAAAAGCCCCTTGGCAAACAGAAACAGAAACCTCCTGGCCTCAAAGTGCAGGTAAAGATCACGGAAGATTACCCTGGGGCGGAGTTTCGAAGCTTGGAGCCAGGACCTTAAGCTTAGATGACTAGACAGGCTGAAGAAGCAGAGTTGTTGCCTTATATGGCAATAGGAGTTCTAGCTGGTGCCCTGGCCGAGGGTGTAGAAAGCATCGAATCTGTGATTCTGTGCTCCTCTGATCTGGCAGATGCTTCACTCTGCTAAGTTCAGGCGCACCTCTCCTCAGAGAGGACAGGATGGGGACTAAGTCCATTCATTTGTACCCTGGTCCTATCCAAACTCTTTGCGCGACTTCAGGAGTAATCCTAAGGAGAAGGACTTTGGGACTGAGTCTCAGATGTCATTTTTCCACAGTCCAGAACCCAGAGCAAGTGTCTCGGTTTGGCCCAGCACGTGACATGCTGCACACGTCAGTCTCACAGGGACCTGCTGTTCTCCGGTGGACTCCAGCTGCTCTTGGCCACTTTGCTCTCTGGATCATAAAAACGCAAACATGTTGCAGTTTCCAGTTTCCATCTCCTTATTTTACCTGTTTTTCCAACAGGTCTTTGTGTCTTGTACCCATTGCTTTAAATTCACAGACTCCATGCCTTCTTTTCATTCCTGAGTCTGTCCCCTTCTCTACTATGATTGCTTCTGACTCTGATTAATGCTGTTAATTCAACAGCACGGAATAAAAACAGAAAAATCACCTGTAATTCTACTGTTCGGGGGCTCCTGTTAGTAAATGGGCCAGGGCAACAAGGCGAATGGCAGTGCTCATTTACTGAGTTGGAAGCTTGGGGGAAGAGCACATTTCAAAGGCGGACATTGGTGTGTAGGGGAAATTAAGAATTCTATTTTGGACAACTTTGAAATGCCCTTTAGATATCCAAGTGCAGGAATAAAGGGAGCAGTTTGATATAGGAGTCTGGAGTTTAGAGGAGAAATCTCCCAAATTGGAGCTAGAACTTAAAAATCATTAGGATGTAGAAGTGTCTATTCAGGTCCTTTGCACACTTTTTCACTGGATTGTTTGGGCATTTTTGGCATAAAGTTGTAAAAGTTCTTTATAAATTTTGCATATGAAGCCCTTATCAGATGTATCAGCAAATACGTTCTCCCGTTCAGTCAGTTCCCTTTTGATTTTGCTGATGGTTCCCTTTGCTGTGCAAACCCTCTTTAGTTTGATATCATCTCATTTGTTTATTTTTTCTTTTGTTTCCCTTGCTTCAGGAGATATATAAGAAAAAATACTGCTATGAGCAGTGTGCAAGAGTTTACTGCCTATGTTTTCTTCTAGGATTTTTATGGTTTCAGGTATAATATTTAAGTCTTGACTCCATTTTGTATTTATTCTTGTGTGTGGAGTAGGAAGGTGGTCTAGGTTTGTTTTCCTGAACATATCTGTCCAATTTTTCCAACACCATTTATTGAATAAACTTTAGTCCATTGTATGTGCTTCCTTCTTCTGTCAAATATTAATGGACTATAAAGGTGTGGATTTATTTCTGGGCTCTCTATTCTGTTTCATTGTTCTATGTGTCTGTGTTTATGCCAATACCATGCTGTTTTGGTTACTATGGACTTATAGTATAGTTTGATATTAAGTAGCATGATTCATCAAACTTTGTTCTTCTTTCTCAAGATTGCTATTGCTATTTGGGGTCTTTTGTGGTTCCATACAAATTTTTTAAATATTTGCTCTAGAGGACAAACAGATAGCCAATAGACATATGAATAGATGCTCAATGTCACTAATCATCAAAGAAATGCAAATTAAAACCACAATGAAATATCACCTCATACCAATCAGAATGGCTATCATCAATAAATCAGTAAACAAGTGCTGATGAGGATGTGAAGAAAGGGGAACCCTTTTGTATTGTTGGTGGGAACGCAGACTGGTGCAGCCACTTTGGAAAGCACTATGGAGATACCTCAAAAAAAAAATAAAAAATGGAACTGCTTTATGACCCAGTGAATCAAATTCTGGGAATTTATCCAAAGAAACCTGAAACACTAATTCAAAAGAACATAAGCAACCCTATGTTCACTGAAGCGTTATTTATAATCACCAAATATATGGAAACATACCAAGTATCTATTAGTAGATGAGTGGATAAAACAACTATGAGAAATTTATACAATGGAATACTACCTGGCCATAAAAAAGAAAATTTCATGATTTCTGACAGCATGGATGGACCTGGAGAACGTTATGCCAAGTGAAATAAGACAGTCGGAGAAAAACAAATACCGTATGATCTCACTCACATGTGGAATCTAATGAACAAACTGAACTAAAAAGCAAAATAGAGACAGCCTCATGGATGAAGAGCAGATGACAGCTTTTGGGAGTGGTTTAGGGGGTGTAGGGATTGAGCAAAAAGCAAGAAGGAGTCATGTTCATGGACAACAGTCCATGGATTGCCCCATGGATTGCCATGGATTGCCATGGGGAAGGGTGTATAAGGGAGATAAATGGTAATGAAAAAATACAATCAACTTGCTGTTGCATTTTCTACAAAAAACATGATTAGGATGTAGATAAAATTTACAGCCACAGGCAGGGTGAGGGTGCCAAGTGAGTATAAAAAGAAAAGAGTGGAGACCTGAAGACTGCGTTCCGGGGCACTACAACATCTAGAAGTGGGGAGAATAAGGAGGAACCAGCACAAATGAAAGACCAAGAAAGAGTGAACAGGGAGGAAGAATGAGAAAGGGTTGCCAAGTGAAGGGAGAACTTCAAGAAGATGTAAGCCAGTAACTATGTCAAATACTGTTGAGAGGGTCTAGCAAGATGACTGAGAATTAGCCCACAGGACAGTCATCGGTGACCTTGACAAGAATGACTTTGGTGGAACAGATCCTGATTAGAGGGCCTTCCAGAAAGAATGGAAAGAGAGACTGCGAACTTAGGTACGTCCTTCTAGGAATTTTGTAGGAAAGGTAAGAAAAAGATGGGATGTGGGAAGGAGGAGGACATGCCCTGTCCAGGGAGGGTATCTTTTTAAATGGAAGGTATGACAGAGCATGTTTGAACGTGGCCGGCGACGGTCATAACACTGGAATCCGTTCCAGGTGCACCATAGTTTATTTAGCCAGTTCTGCATTAGAACACATTCGTGTTTCAAACTTTTGCTATTATAACTAACCCTACAATAAACATTTGTACTAGCACCACTTCAGGGGCTAGTGAAACCCAAGTTGAAAAATAACTGGCAAACTCCGGACTCGTTTAAATGATGATCAGTAAAGGAGGTGGGACCTCTCCTGGCCCAGTTTAGGTCAGGGGACCAGTCCTTCTTTCTCCAGTCAGTGGTGGCCAGGGGGCTGCGAGGGGCAAGGAGCTGGCTTTTCAACTATGGAAGAGGGGAGTTTCTGTACAGGTGACTGTGTGGGGTAGTTGCTCTGAACATATTTAATATCCTTCTGTACCAATCATTGTTGGCATTTGTAAATATTTCCCCAGGTTAAAATCCTGAATAAAATGAGTGGATCAGAGAACATGAACTTTCACAAGGCTGTTGCCAATCCTCATTTCTGTTGCTGAGTGTTAGAAAATCATTGCATGCCCCTTTCCCATCTTAGTGTTGACTGCTGTAGAAAAATTTCAAGTAGCTCTGGCTGGTGTAGCTCTGTGGATTGAGCATGGGTTGCAAACCAAAGGGTCGCTGGTTCGATTCCCAGTCAGGGCACAGGCCTGGGTTGCAAGCCAGGTCCCCAGTAGGGGGCCACATGACAGGCAACCATACATTGATGTTTCTCTCCCTCTCTTTCTCCGTCCCTCCCCCTCTCTCTAGAAATAAATGGATAAAATCTTTAAAAAAAAAGATTTCAAGTGGAATTTGAAAAGTGGAAAATAGTTTCTCATTGTTGTTTTAATATTATTAAAAAATTATCAGCAAGCTTGAATCCAAGCAAAAATGAGCATCAGCTAATGTGCGCTCTAACAGTCCACCTGCTGGGCTGTTCAACATGACGAAATCCAGGTGCTGACCCCCACCCCCGCCACCCCCCCACAGCAGCGCTGCTGCAAGGGTTGTTTCCAAACAGCCTCAGAGACCTGCCTGCTTTTCCAAGCTTTCCAGCTTGAATTCCTGGAGATTCAACCCACCCGCCTCAAAGTCTCTGCAGCAGAGGCGAGCCCAAGGGGGTGCCCATGGAGCCTGTCCCAAGACACCAGAAAGTCAGTTCCAGACTCAGCTCAGGATTTCTTCTGTTTCCTCCATCACCTCAGTGACTTTCCCTGTCAGCTGAGAGAGAACATGCCGGAGGCCACAGAGAGCAGCAGCAGCAGCTGACTGGCGGCAATGCAGCATCTCGTCCCGGCCCAGTCGCTTCTCCTTTTTCCGAGCGAGGTGCTTGTTTGGGTGTCGGCATGGTCCATGGGGCCTCCTCTTCTGTTTCCAAGCACCTCCAGCCCCAGCCCCTGAGTTCCTACCGTGTGAGCATTGCTCCCAGACTATCCGCTGCGGTGACCGAGTTCCTCAGGAGTGAAAAATGAACCTTTATTCCAAACGAGGGAGCGGAGCAGGGGAAATAAAGTTTCATCTCTAAAATGTCCTCTTCCAGTCGGAGGTGCATGGGACCCGTATTCGTGGAATACGCCCCTTCCTTTCACCACTCACCTCCCTGGATGGGGGTCCTACGTGCCCCACCAGAATGTATTTTGATTCCTTATTGTATTTGATAAGTCGTGTGGCCTCTGTGCTACCAAATTTGTAAAATAAGAAAACAGGTATCACTGTCCCTTGGGTATCTTTAATGCTTGTGTGGATTTCTAGAGTGCTTGCTTCTCACAGTGAACAGAGCTTTGGATAACTAAGTTGTACTTCATGATGTGTTTATTTTCTGTAGTGGGTTAAAAATCAAGGGGCCTTGAAAGAGTTTTAAAACATTAAATGTCTCTCCTCAGTATTTATTAGTTCTGGGGTGAGACAAACTTGGGTTCACTCAGTTTCTAGCAACATTGACCATGGGAAAATTCCTTAACCTCTCTTTGCCTCAGTTTTCTCGTCTATAAAATGGGAGCATGAGTTTGACCTCTTGAGGTTGTTAAAGTTAGTAGATAAAAAATGCTTGGCATGTAATAAATGCTTGATAGAGGTTGGCTGTTATTATTATAAAAAATTATAGTTAGAGCTAAGTCTCTGGCATGAGAATAGACCTTGGTTCAAATGTCAGGTCTCCTGTTTATTTTAACCTCTCTGCGCCTCAATTTCTTCATCCATAAAATGGATGTAATAACAGTACCACCTAACCTACAGGGATATTGTAAGAGTTCAGTGAAATAATATAAGTAAAGTGCATGGTGCAGAATCAGTGCTCTGCAAACATTAGTTATTTTATTACCGGTCCTTCACCTACGCCCACCCTAGGGCAAACTCATGCGGCTGGTGAAATGTCATCTTGGCTCTAGTGCCTGCCTGCTCAGCTCTGCCATGAGTTCCTCTCCCTTCAAAACCCTCTCCCCTAGGTATTTATCCATATCACGTTCCTTCCCTACCTCTGATCAAAACTCAGGACAAGCTCAGAGAATAAATTTTATTGTATCTGCAAAGTACGTCTTACTTGAGTGGTAACAACAAGGCTCTGGCCACTATCCCAGGAATTTTAGGCATCAGCAACCAGGTAAGTATATTTCTCAAGCAGCTGGCTTTTTCAGTGCTCTTCCTGTTCCAGTACTTTTGTGGCAGCTCTTGGAGAAGGCCAAACCTGGACAGAATAGTAATTCAAAGTCATATGCATAAGGTGACATAGTTAGGAATTGTGTTCAGCTGCTAACAAAACCAAGTCAGTGTTCTTCTCCCACAAACAAGAAGCCGATAAGCAAACATTTTAGGAAAGGGATGGTATCTCTGAGAGCATTAGGGAACTGAGTGTACTGTCTGCTCTCGGCATGTTATTTCCATCCTCAAAGTAGGTCCATTGGCCCAGTGTGGTGACGAGAGGTCCAACCTTGACATCTTTCCAGAAAGTAAGAAGAGGAAGAGCAAAGGTCAAAAGAGAGGCCCACCCTGCTGCATTAGTCTTCTTTAAGGCGCTTTCCTGAAAGCCCCGCCCAAGATGGGCACTTTCACCTCTCTAGGTACAAGGAAGGATGGGAGAGATGGACTCTTGGCTGAACACTTTGCTGTCCTGAGTAAAACCAGAGTTCTGTTACTGATAAAGAAGACAAGAAAGGACGAGGGGCGGATAAATGCTGTCTCAACCACAGATAACAGGCCTTTGAAACCAGCTGTTTTCTTATTTTGTTTTGTTTTGTTTTCCAGGGCTGAGTCAGTGGATGCACACTAAGTCGCTGGGCGTGCAAACAGTGGCTTCCAAAGGATGGTAGTAATGGAGGTGATGAGCAGTGGTCAGGTGCAGGACGTTATGTAAAGACAGGTGGCAGGATTGCTGAGGACCTGGCTATGGACTGGAGAAGAAGGCAGGAATGACTCCACATTGGCGGCATCTCAGCCAAATGGAATAATATGGCACCATATTTTTGAAGACTGTTGAAATATAGATAAATAGGTACGATAACATGCTAAGTGAAAACAGTAGAATTCAAAACAGTATGTTTCTAATTATTTCAAGTCTGTACATTGCCAACAAATGGTAACATGCTAACATAATAACAATTCTGTGATTAAAAAAAATTTTAAAATGTATCAGCCTTAAATTCGAGGGTAGTATCAGCAAAAGGTTAGCGTGCCCTTTTCAGGATTTGGCCATCATGTAACTTCACAAGGTAGCTCTTTTGATCTCAGTGCATAAGAAATGGAATCACAGAATTTAGAAACACAAAGGCCCTTAAAGATCACCTGGTGCAATCCTCTCCTCTTACAGATGACAGAACTGAAGCCTCTAAATGTTAGAGGTTTCCGTAAGGCCCCACCACTAATTACAAGCAGAGTTCAACCTCAAGGGTGGCCTGTGACTGCTGATCCACTAGTCCATGTAAACCCTTCCACATAACGTTTTTCCCCTTCCATCTAATTTTATTTTCTGCCTTTAAAATGATCCTGAAATGTGTTTCTTATAATTTACTGAACCTTTGTTTCTTGGCCATTTATTCAAAATCACTACACTCAAACAGACTCCTTTGCATGCAAAGTATACCCTATTTTCAAAGTCGAGAAGATTCGAAATGTCTTTTCCTCTGCAGAGCCTTGCACGACGTGTGAATCCTAATATTAGACCTTCAAATGCGAAAACTTGGTAAATCCCATATGTGCATAACAAATGCTTACTCTACACTTTTTCAGGGCCTCTGATTTATTCAGCAGGGTAAGTTATTAATAACTCTGTAGTGTTTGGTGAGATAGAGTTACCTGTCATAATAAATTTTAGTCTGGAAGTAAGTCAAGTCAAAAACTGGGAAGGCCCCACAAAACCCACCAAGAGCTTACATTTATTAGACTCTCATCAATGTCACATTCCTATTGTTAAGGTTTTTGGGCAAATACTATAGAGGAATTGGAGCGCAAACTCTCAATGATAAGATTGGTTACATATCTTTTAGAGGAATCAGATACTGCAGAGAGAAGTATGACTCTTGAAAAGAATGCAGAACCAAATACTCATATCACTGGATTTAAGATACTGAGGTGGTACTAGGTAGTGGAAAGAGCTTTGGGCTGGAACTCAGCATACCTAAGTCCTAGCCCCTGTTCTATAAGTAGGATGAACTTGGACAGGTTACTTATTCAATCTTGCATGCCTAGTGCTGACATTCAATTTGCAAATACTGAGCTCTGACTGTTGCAGACTATAGCAGACACCGAGTGACCAACCCAATATCCATCTCCCCTTTTTCTGTGTTCACAGAACCCTGATTTTGGGGGGGAGGGAGGTAATGTGCTCAGGTGAAATCTCTCTTTCCCAGCCTCTCTTGCAGGTAGAGATAATCACGTGACACCGTTTTGGCCAATGAAAAAGAAGCATAAGATGACTGGAAATCTACATGGTGGTCAGAGTTTCCTGGGGTGAAGAGAAGACTTGGTTGCTTCTTTTAGAGAGTTCAGAATCTGGTTCCGTCTATCACCAATAAGTTCTATGACAGAGGAGGGGTAGCCTGCTCAGCCTGTGGGGAAAAAAGAGAATACTGGGAAAGATTATTGGAGGAGTTGATACTTAAACTGGGTCATGAAATATCTCTGGGCTTCTATTTTCTCATTTATAAAGCAAGAGGATTGGGCAAGATCCACTATTTATGCCTTGAGTTAAAAAATACACAGTGATTTTTTTAAAATCCTACTTATATACAGAGGAAATTTAAAACAACAAAAAGCCACACTCTATCTGGAATAATAAACAGGACACTTGGAGACATACATTCTTATGAGAAACTCAACAATTTCGATGTGCAACTATATCCCACAGCAAAGAAGAAGCGTTATTGTAAATCCATGACCCTAAAATATACAGAAGTTATTTCTATTAATTTGTTTTTGGACCCCTTTTTAAAAAAATCATTCTTCCTTGGGCGAAACTCAGAGAGGTGAGAGGGAGTAGGAGGAAGGGAACCTGACCCTCTGAGAGAAAAGGAGAGGGGATTAACTTGACAACACTGTGACCAAGGAGAAGGAACTTAAAAGGCAAATGTAACTTGACCCCCTGTTTCTGGAGATAAGAACTAATTTTGTCTAAAGCTTTATGGTGAACAGAATGTTCACATAGCTCTTATCTTATGTGATCCTCACAACACCCTGACAGAGAGGCATTATTAATATCCTTGCTTGATAGGGAAGATAGCTGATAGGGAAGATAGCCGACCGGAGCTGTCTAAGGTCAGGCGTCATAAGTAATGGTAGAACTTGGACTCAGATACTCCCAACACTGTATTCCTTCTGTGATTTCCTGAATTGCATCAAACTGCAATTTAACAAACAACCATAACAAAAATAATTTGGATGTCCTTTAACAACAAAAAGCAGTGCAAGTGTTTGTTACACGAAATGGCCAGACAACAAAATCTTGTAGAAGCAACCAGTGGACAATTTTCTACTACGATCTTGTATTCCTTCTGCTATAATTTGAATCCACGCATGGGGAATTTGAAAGCGGGATTACAGGAAGTAATTCCAGAGGAAAGTGTCTTCTGTGAGTCAGGACAGGCTAACTGCGGTAACAAAAACCCAACCACTCTTAAAATAAAAATTCACTCATCACTTTCAAAATGTGAGTATTTCTGGTCAGGTGACACTCTTCTGAGTGGTTTTCATTTAAGTGGTGACTTGGAGATTAGGCTCCTTCCATGTTGCTACACCACAATCTTAACAAATGACCTCCAATGTCACTATGAAAGAGAAGGAAGCATGAGCTCGCACCACATAAAGACCTTAGCTGTACAGACACACATCACCTTTGCTTTTATGCCATTGGCCAGAACCGGTCACCTGACCACTGTCTAGAAGACAGTGAATCTGGGTAATGTAGTCTATGGCTGGGTGGCTGCTTCCCAGGGCCAAGGCCACATAATGGAAGAGAACCCTGGGTCATTAACATCCCTTGCCTCTGCAATAGGCTTCAAAGTAATCACACATGTGATTCTTCTCACCCCATTAAAACCTTGAGAGGTATATAAAAACAGTGTTGCATTGCAGCAACCTAGAAAGAAGGCAGTTTGTACCAGGAATGCTTGCAGAATTGAAAATGACACTGTAAGCATTGGCTCAGATGTAAGTAATAGGCAAAGGAAACAGAAACAGAGTCAGGGAAATCCTGGGAAGACCCTGTGCCTTAAAGATGTTTTGCTGGTTACCGTCGGGTGCCTGCTTGACGTGGTCATTTCAGAAGCACAGAGTCACCGAGGCAAGGGCTAGCTATCTTCTGTGGATCCCTCAGATTCACTCTTACCCTTTTCTGCTCCACGCTCTGCCCCGG
The DNA here is from genome assembly GCA_039655065.1 of Glossophaga mutica. NCBI lineage: Eukaryota > Metazoa > Chordata > Mammalia > Chiroptera > Phyllostomidae > Glossophaga > Glossophaga mutica. The sequence goes on along the minus strand of CM077304.1, from coordinate 11,839,109 downwards.
GAGCTTCCCTGTCTGTCCTACATTAAAGACCTCCTTTGCCCTCCGGATCCCAGCTGGGTTTAGCCAACGAGAGGTTTTGCGGGAGACTGAAGAGAGGGAGGAGAGAAGTGCAGCGATGTCCCCAGCTTTACTCCTATGGGGTAGCCTTGGGTTTACTATGTCCCTCTGTTAAAGGTTGCTGCTGTTCTCTCTCTCTTTTTTTTTTTTTTTAAAGATTTTTTTTTATTTGTCTTTAGAGGGGTAGGGGAGAGGGAGAGGGAGAGAAATATCAATGTATGGTTGCCTCTTGTGTGTCCCCTGCTGGGAACTGGCCTGCAACCCAGGCATGTGCCCTGACTGGGAATCAAACCTGTGACCCTTTGGTTCACAGCCCGCGCTCAATCCACTGAGCCACACCAGCCAGGGCTGCTGCTGTTCTCAAGGCTCCCTGTTGGACGTGACACTCTCTCCTTCCAGGTTCTGGTAATCCAGCTCTCCCTAAATTGCTTCAATCCTCAGGGTGGTAACAGCTTTTCCGTCACTAGCCCAGGACCATCTCTTGTGGTCCCCCTAGTTCCTACTCGCATTTATGTTCCTTTGTAACCAAATTATTCTCATTTGATTTGGCTATTTGTTGCTATTTCTTTCTATTAAATATGTAATTATGGGGTTTTCAGCCCCAAGCAGCAGGCCTATTTTCTATACAAACTACAAGATTCCTTTTTTGTTGTTCTTAGCATTTTAAAGTAATTCTTAGAGCTTCAGTGCCCCTTGCACGCCACCCTGGCATTATTCCTGCAGGGCTTTGCTAGTCTTGGTGCATTCGGTCTTGATTTTGTGTTCTTCCTTCTCTCCTCTTGTCCATGCCCTTTGAAAATCTGAGCTCATCAGCACACTCTCCACCCAGTCACATGTCCCTCATCATTGCTCCCTGGATCTTCTAAAAGAAGAAACTGCTAACAAGGCAAGTGGAAGATTCATCAAATGTTTTGCTTTTTGCAGATTGAGAGTTCCATCAGATCTCAAAAAAAGTTGAACTAGGAAGAATCCAGTATGAGAAATGAAACCTTGCTTTGCGATTTCCTGTGTTACCAGAGAAATCCAGCCACACTGGGTACCTGAATTCAACTGTTCTTTGTCCGATTCACTTTCTTTCTGATTATTTTAGAAGTCTGTACTTCATGTTATTTTATTTTTTTTAACTTTTACCCGCTTCTATCCCAGCTCCAAGCTGGGTCATCTCCTTCTCCCAATTCTTTCAAATCTGTTCCTGCTCTTATCCTATACTCCTTTGATCCTGCCTATCTGAGAAGCAACTTTCCTCTAGGCTTAACAGAAACCACTCTTCCTTCTCATTTTCCTCTTTTTCTTTTTTCTTTTTCCTAATAGAGAATCAGTGTAGAATAGTGGTAAGCAATAGGATGTTTGCGTCAGAACTGAGCTTGAGTCCTGTTTCTGTTGCTTTCTAGACTGAGTGAACTTGGCAAGGTTACTTACCCCAATTTTCAGTTTCTTCACTTGTAAAATGGAGACAATAAAGTTTCTTAGTTAAAAAAACTATTATGAAGATTAAAAGAGAAAATGAAAATACAAAGTGTGGCACATAGCACTCAGTAAACATTGGTAATTTTTATTGTAACCTTCTGTACATTGCACAGATAAAGGGATGTAAATTTGACCTATTGTTCAAAGTGAGACCCAAGATCTTTATGTCCCTTCCAGGAGATCCCATAAGTATTCTTGTTTGTTCATTGCTAACTGATACCCAACAAATTGGTTCTGATTATTGCTCTAAGTAGAGAATAGTCACTTAAAATATATCATGCAAAATCAGATTCAACCAATATTGATGGAGTACCTTATAAAAATCGGATGTTGTGCTCATAGATTTTCTACCAGAAAGGTTGATGTCACTACAGAATCAGACACGGGCAGTGAATAACTGTTTTGTGTAAAACCTGTAGATATCTTCAACTCTTTTCTTCCTTATTGGGTTGACTTTCAACTGTTCTAATCATCTGACCACAGGCAATCTTTTCTGGAAAGATGGCAGTTACAAAAAGCAACCATATACACATACAATTGAGATGGGAAGGGATCATTTTGAAGTCGCGTGTTCTTCTACTTATCAAAAACATGGCACTTACTTTGAATGAATATAGTAATTTCAAAATACTGTTTAATGGTCATTTGTTTCTTGATAAAGGTGGGCATTGATGTGGGTTATATTTACTCTCTAATTCTGTTTCCATAGATTTGTACCAGCTCTTTTCTGTCCTCCAGAGGGACCTGGCCCATTTTTCTGTTTCTATAGTCATTTTAATTTATACTTTAGCTCTTCATACCAAGCTTGTCAGCTGGTTGATAGATCTAAGTTTATCCATCTTCAATGTTTCTTCTCCTTTTTTTTAAAGATTTTTTTAAAAATATTTATTTATCTTTAGAGGGGAAGGGTAGGAGAGAGGGAGAGGGAGAGAAATATCAATGTACGGTTGCCTCTCATGCGTCCCCTGCTGGGAACTGGCCTGCAACCCAGGCATGTGCCCTGACTGGGAATCGAACCGCGACCCTCTGGTTCGCAGGCCCGCGCTCAATCCACTGAGCTACACCAGCCAGGGCTCTTCTCCTTTTTAAACTCCTCTTACCCTTTCATTATTCCAGGACAGTTGCCTTTCCCCCCCTCATTTGAGATATTATTTAACATTTTGACAATTTTGGATGTGGGAAGACCTCTAAAAGTTACCTACTTTGTTAGTTAGGAGTGTTCTTGGCTGCAAGTAACAGTATACGCAATAAAGCGGTTCAAACAGTAAAGATGCACATTGTTCATGAAACACTAAGACTGGAAATAAGTTGTCCTGGGGTCGTTTCAAAGGGTCCACAGTTCCACTGGGGACCCTAGCTTTTGCTGGATATCCAGTGTGTTTGCATGTCTCCTCTCAAGGTTCTAGGCAAGTAGCAGCAGCTCCAAGTATCACAGTCTCACATTTCAGCATCCCAAGAAGAAGGAAATGGGTAGGGCCCAAAGGTCCTCCTTTGTGTATGTAGCTCTCTCTTTTATCAAAGAGGACATAGTTTTTCCAAAGGCATCCAGCACATTTCCCTCTAATCTCATTGGGCACAACCTTACCCCAAATTTACCTTTAGACTAGTGTTTAAAAAAAAAAAGAATTACCATTGTTGGCTTAAACCAATTATAATTAAGTAGCCATAATTAATCCTCCAAGGGTGGACACATTGATACCAGTGAACAACTGGGGTTCTGTGAACCAAGAAGAAGGCTAAAGTCCTGCTGGATAGGCCCCCAGTCATCTCTGTATTTCTCCTCCCACCACCATTTGTAGATGAGGAATCTGGGGTCCAGTGAGGTGAAAGGCTTTACTAAAGACCACATACATAGAAGCAGTCAAAGTCAAAACCACACCCTTGGTTTTATGTTCTGGAATTAATTTCTCCATTCTATGCTCTCTAAGCTAACCCTTTAACTATAAAAGTTCTGGGGAGGAAATGCAAGTTAATGAGGCATCACGTCAAGGTGAATTTCTGTCTGTTTGCCAAATCTCAGGCTTTATAGGGTGACGAAATTGTCATGTCCAAATCAGTGAGGTCATTTATTCATTTAGCCAATATTTCCTGCCCTCCTACATTATGTTAGGAATAGTGTTAGGTGCAAGGGATACAGTTCATTTGGAACATTTTCATAATTTCCTCCTCAAACATGAAATGGAAATTTACAAGTAGAATCACATAGAAATCATTGCAATTGGGGACAGAGATAACTTATACATTCCTCGAAGCCTGTTTTATTCTCCTCTTCCCGGTCACCTTGGAAGATGACATTTCCCAGCCTCCTTTGCAATTAGGTTGGACCCTGTAACTGGCATCTGGCTAATGGGATGTGAGCAGAAGTAATGTATTCCATTTCCAGGCCTGTCTATAAACCCCTTTACATTCTTGACAGGGGTCTCAAGGTTAAAGCAAGGCCAACTCTGCTAGTCATTTTGCCGGTAGTTTGGATTGTCAGACTGCACCTTCTTCATTTTCCCCTTTAGCTTCATATGGTTTAGAAAACTGATTGTTTTGGGGTAGTCTTGAAATCCCATGGCTTTTTAAAAAAACTCTTTTCCATGGATTCCTTTTAATTAATAGCTTTATCTTGATTTATTTCAACTTCTTTAAAATGAGGATAGGTTTTACTTTCTATAATCTGCAACGTAATTCAACTTCTACATCCAAAGGAGAAAGTCTAGACATTGACCTTGCTGTGGCTGTGCAAGCCAGAGAGAGTAGTGAAGGAAATTAAGGTTCTCATCAGGAGTTGGGCTTAGTTTCCCTTCCAGTCTTGAGAGTCTACGTTTTCAGGTATTTGCCCTATTTCTGCCCCTGAGCACAACGACTCAGTGGGGCAAGGAAATAAAGCAGAAACAAGTAAGATCAATCTAAGCCTATTAAAATTTTAAGTTCCTCCTCTTTAAAATGGTAATAGGAAACCCAACTTCACTAGGTTGCTAGAGAGATTAAGTAAGATAAAAGATAAAATGGTCTCACAATAAGGCCTAGCACATACTAAAAGCTTAAAATGATGTTATTTAAATGGACGGAGCCAGACTGCCCGCATTCCAGTCCCTGCTCGGCCGTTTACTTGTCATGCCATTTGGTGTCATTCACTCAGTCTCACAGCACATGTTGTCTCCATCAACCAAATGACAATAATAATGCTATCTGCTTCGTGGAGTTGGGGTTAAGTACCTCAAAATGTTAGCTACCAGTGTGGTGGTTTTAAGTTCCCTTGGCCTCATTTCATTGCTTTCTCAAAAGAGACAGCGTGCCACCAAATAGCCAGCGTGACTTGACACCGGCCAAGTGATAATGGCTCCTTTGCATTCTCCATGTTTAAAAAACATGGGGAAATAACCCCTTCTGGTTTTTTTTTTTTTTTTTAAATGGGTAGGATACTTCACAAATAACATCTCTTTTTTTTTTTTTTTTTTTTAAGATTTTTTATTTATTTATCTTTAGAGGGGAAGGGTAGGAGAGAGGGAGAGGGAGAGAAATATCAATGTACGGTTGCCTCTCGTGTGTCCCCCGCTGGGAACTGGCCTGCAACCCAGGCATGTGCCCTGACTGGGAATCGAACCGCGATCCTCTGGTTCGCAGGCCCGCGCTCAATCCACTGAGCTACACCAGCCAGGGCCCCTTCTGGTTTTTTACGTGTGGTTTACTTTTGCTGTGTCTTAGAACTCTCTGTCCAGTACTTACTATAAATAATAGGTCCAGAAATGATTATGTATTAACGTTATATGCCTCCTCTTTGTGTGTGTGTGTGTGTGTGTATGTTTCATATATTAATGTGAAATGTTTGGTTTTGTGACTATTTCACATGTTCTAGTACACAAAAGTGTGAAATCATTTCTAAAATCCATCTCATGTAAGTGAAAACCACAGTCTCATGAAAGTTGAGATATATATATAAATTATTAGCCTTTGAAAACTTAACGTACCATGAAGCAGTTTGAATTTTTACTTTTTTTCCATTTCTGCTATAACTTTGAAGTTAGTGTTTCAGTGTTAGCTATTGGCTACATATAAAACATAAGTAAGCATCAGAGATTAAATAATCAATGTCTTAATCAATGTGTCGTTAAAACACTCGGGAACATTGAAAAGGTGACCAGTGATAACTAGTGATCTGCATAGTGTATGGAAAGATCATCCAACTTCTAGGTCATTCATAGCTGCTTTGAACAGACAATAGAGATCAATTCCACAAGTCTTTGCAATCTGTTCTAATAACACACAATATCAAGCAAACCTGCTATTCCTTTCGTTAAAAGTGATCTACGTGGAAAGGAGATTAAAACCAGGGACAGAGAACAGCATAGTGAAAATAGATTGATTCTCACTCCACTTCCTCAGTTTAATAGGAGTGACGTCCAAGATGACAGAAGAACAGCAAAGTTAGCAAAAGACCCCCAGAAGCCAAATATCCATGAGCCCTGCATTGCTCTTAGCCCCCTAGGCCAGAAGGATGGGAGAGCACTATTGGCTGTACAGCACAAGTTTATGTGACCTTGGAAAACTGTGTAAGGTTGTGACTGGATTTGAGACCTGGCTCCATTATCTCCTGGTTGCCTGGCTAGGATCCCACTGCTTCACCTTGGCAGCGTCCCATTTTCCTCATCTGTAAAATGGGATAACACTTATTTCTGTGAATAAGCGTGAGAATCATTAAGCATTTCACAATGGATCTGACAGTCAGTGCAAAAAATATTTATTATCATTATTATGTTTTAATTTTTATTAGCTAAGTTATTTTGGCTCCCTGGGACTCAGTTTGCCTCATAAGTCCAAAGGACTGTGACCATTTGTATTTATCTGAGGGCACTGGGATGCAGTAGATGACCCCCAAGATCACATTCTATTATTTATATATATATAATATTCATATATATATTCAGCCTTAATCCCATGTTCTCAAGATATGCACATGAGAGAGAGAGAGAGAGAGAGAGAGAGAGAGAGAGTGTACAGACATGTATATCATGGCATCAAGTCCTGTGAACTCTATCTTAAACTAGCTCTCAAACCTGACCATGCTCACTGCCTCTCCTGCTACCACTGTACAAGCCATCGTTGTTTCTGGCCTCGGTTACTGAACCAGCCTCCTAACTGGCTGTCCTGTGTGCACTTGTCTTCCCTATTATCCATTCTCCACCCAGCAACCTATGTGGATATCACACCGTAGCACTCCCTTACGCAAAACCCGCAGGTGATCTCCTATCACGCTGGGAAACACAACGAAAGCCAAAGTCTCTCCATGCATGATCAAGCCCCTGGCTACCTCACCAATGTCTTCCTACCAGTCACCCCCTTCTCTCCATCCAAATCATGCTTTTCTTCCTTGAGCGTGCTAAGCACCCTGCTGACTTGGGGCCTTTGTACTTCCTGCGCCCTCTGCCTGGGCGCACTTTCTGTGCCTTTCTCCTTCACCTCATTTAGGTCTCAGGTTGTTTGACAGATCTTCTGACCTCCTCTTGAAATATCAGCTCTCTAGCCCATCTCTCTCTAGCCCCTTATCCCGCTTCATTTAACTTCCTAACACTTACTATCCGGAGGCATTCTGTGGGTATCGGTTTCCTTGCTTGCAGCTGTCTTCCTGCAGTGGAATGGAAGCTCCAAGAAGATGCGATTTAGTTCACTGCTGCAGCCCAGCCTCTAACACTGTGCCTGGTCCACTGCGGGCCACAAGCACAGGTGAGGCACACAGGTTCGGGAGCTGATGGCCCAGGTTTGAAGCTCAGCTTCCCACCCACTGGCTGTGAGATCTTACCCAAGGCTCTTAACCTCCTCTCACCTATACAATGGGGATAATAACAGGCATGTAGGTACAGGGCTGTTGTTTTGAGGATTAAGTTGGTTAACATTTACAAAGTGCTTAGAACAGTGCTTAATGGGTGATAGGTCTATAGGAATATTTGCTAATTTTTTAAAAATCTGTGAAATGAATAATGACAGAAGGCCTACCTGTCTAGAATCATCTTCTTACCTAGCCTGCCCCAGCGCCTTGAATTCTACCATTATTGATGAATTAATGAATGCCTTTGTTTTACTGCTTAATGAATACTTACCATATCTGGCTGTTTTGTTGCCTAACTTGTTCCCAGTGATATGTCTTATTTGTGTAGCTAGATTGTCAACTGCTACAGGACAGGGATTTTTTTTATTATATTTTAAGCTTTCATTCTCCTTCTAGCATCTCCTCTCACTCTCCCACCCCCAATCCCTGAACCAACACACACAGCACTGATTCTTAAGACGTATTCCTAAAAGTACAGCACTTCAGGGATGGAAGGTTCCTTAGAGCCTAACAAGCTACCAAGTCCTGGTCTGATGTGCGAGTCCCTCCACGTCACTGTTGTAGGATTCCAGTTACAGGGAACGCACCTATTTCATTTCCTAACTATTTTACTTTACTGCGATTTATCAAGCACTTACCACCAGCCAAGTGCTGCAGTGAGTGAGTGACGCACAGTATCTGCTCCGGCCCTGACAACAGCTCTGGCTACCAGTTTACAGATGCAGGAACTCCATAATGGAGCTGGGATGCCAACCCAGGCACCTGACTGCCCGACACCACATGTATTACACTGTCTCCAGAAAAGCCTCCTTCATAGGATTGCTTTACTTGAAGTCTTTTTTGTCCTCATTTAATCTTCCCTATCTACATAAGAGTGTTTATTCTGACCTATCAGTTTACTCCATCACTGCGAGCCTTTAAGGTTGGAGATGAAGTCTTACTCATTTTGGCATCTCCATCAAGTAGCAGAGCCCAGCAGGAAATAAGCATCCAGTAATTGTCTATGGACCTGTCCTCCATGAAAATGCGAACAGTGCAGGGAGGGGTATTTGAGGCAGAGGACAGCCCCGGCTATTTGTCTCCCTCCCCTTCCCCTCAGCCAGCCTCCCTCATGCCTTGTCACTGCCACACTGTTCCAAAGTTTTCCAGGATGTGGATTTTTAAAACTAAAGATTATAAATAATAGTCACAGACATGGATTCTATGCGGCTCTGCGCTGGTCTGTGAAAGGAGTTCAGAGCAGCAGTGGGTGGGTGGCCGGACCCAGAGTGGCACTGATTTGTAAGGTAGGTGAACCGGAAAGTATGTACACGCAGTGTGCACACGCTGACACGCATGTATCCTTTTTACATACAGACAGAAACAAAGCGAAAGACTTTGCACATTTCTCCTGCTCTCACCACAGTATGTTGTTTTAGTTTACTGGGGTGAGTGATTATCCACTCCACAGAAAATTACTATTTTGGTTTTTCCTAAAGGGTGGTTTGTTCTGCAGCGGAGAAATACAAAAAGACTAAGTTTCCAAAAGGAGTATTTTTGTCATCTAGCAGAGTCGCAGGGTGTGGAAGGAAGTGCTGGCGTGGGGGGCGGGGCAGCGGTCAGGCGTCCTGCTCACGCACGCCTCTCCGCCCTGGACAAACGGTTGCACTGGGGACAAGCTCCCTTTCTGAATGTTGGGGTCATGCCTAGAATAACTTGTTCGTCTAGAAAAGAAATACAAAGCAGTAACCCATCCTCTCCATGCTCTCTTCCTGTAATCTGACCTACCGTAATCCTCCGAAACTGGAAGTGCAGGTTTGGGGTCCAACGGGGCCCAGTTAAGGCTCAGCTGGGCTCCTTCCAGCTGCAGATTCAGCCTCCGGGAGCCCCCGTTCCCTCCTCTATGAAATAGGCTGAGTAATTACATCTGCTTTCTAGGGTTGCTGTGAGGATTAACGCAGGGATGCCTGGGGACACGTGTTTGATGCGTGGCATGTCCTGGACGAGTTCAGAATAGTAGCAATAATAATAATTATCAAAATGCCAAAATATTATCAAAATACCTAAGTAATGATCAAAAAAGCAACGATGATCAAATCCACGCACTGGAAAACACACGGGAGGCCCAAAGGAAGGGACACAGTCCTTGACCTTGAAGAGACAGATGTGTAAAACATGAAAACAATGAAAGCCGATGTGCACTGCGTGCCAGGGATGGGCAGAGAGGTGAAGTGAGGACCCAGAGGGGGTGATGACCCCTCGGACTGACGTGGTCAACAGAGGCTTCCCAGAGGGGGTGGCAGAAAGGCTGGGCCTTGTTCTATCTGGTGGCAGGAAGGAAGAAGACGGCGAGGTTTCCAGGAGAGGGTGTGACAGGCTTTCAGAGGTCAGGACACAGACTGCTTTGATGGAGAAGAGAGTTTTTAATAAAACATAAGTGGGGCAATGGCTTGTCTAGTGTCTTCCTCAGGGAATACAAATCAATAGTCATCGTGCTCTTTGCACAGACACTTCTAAATGTCTGAAATTTACTTCAGTGAAGAGCTGGCTTTGTACTGGGAACTGTGTTGAAGTGGCTTGAGCAACAGGATGTTTGCATTCTCTGGGGGCATGTGGGTAACTTAAGGACACAGCTCGAAGGGCTGGGGAGAGGGGACAGTGAAGGTGCTCACAAGGTCCAATGCCAATGGTCCCCCGGGCGGGGCCTCCAGGAACGTGGAGAATTTGACTAGGGAGACAGCGGAAGGTGCTCCTTTGGATTTGTCTCTTTAATAGGGTTGATTTTTTATCTGGGGTTTGCATCCCCTACGGTGGTCACCCCGTACCCAGGAATCCACACGTCCAGGATTATTCTGTCGAACAGTCACAGGTCTGGGTGCCAAGTCTCATGGCTTGTTGAGATTTTGTAACAGGATAAATTATTTTTTTAAAAACCGACACAAGACTAGTAAGTTAGTTAGCATCAACGCCATCTCCTGCTCTCCACCTCCCCCTTCCCACAGGAAACAAGGCTAACAGTAGGTTTCCAAAGAGCCACCAAGGGAATCTGTGGTGAAGGGAAGGGCTTCAGGACAGGGAAGGGTGGAGTGGTCATCCAAGAATGGGGAGATGTGTGGCGATGGGGTCCCAGAGACTAATGCCCCGAGGAGCACCCAGACTGGGGGATGGCTACAGGAGGCCACGTCCCCATGCCAAGGGGACTACTCCTGGGAGGGTGCATCCGGGCCCACCTGCAGAGCAGCCTCCGTGAGACGGATGGTGAAGACCAGCGCTCAGCAGACACGGCATGAAGAGGTGGTGGTTAGGTCGGTGACCGCTAAGGTGCAATGAATTGCCTCCTACCCCAGTTTCTGGACTCAAAAACCCCGGAGTTCACGAATTACCCAGCAGAAAGGTAAAGAGAGGTTTACCCCCTACACACCAATACCGCGTTCCCAACAGGTCTCCCACCAGCCACGAGAAGGTAGAGGAGCTTAGAGCAGATTATTTTTGATTTTGAGACATGAAGAGTATTGTGACTCTGTTGTACCCTAGGCCTGTACACTACATTCTTTGCCCACTACCCTTCTGAAGTCACTGTGGGCCGCTGGGTAAAGGAGCTAATTGATTCATTTGCTAGCCTCCCCACTGTTTCTCCATGTGGAAGGCACAGGTTGGCTCAGGAACATCTGTGGCTCACTTGTCAAGAAGGCAGCAGAGTTTTCTAGGTCTCTCACCACGGTCTAAAGGGCACTGCGGAGCAGGCCCACCCCTCGAAAGCGGGGACTGCCCAGGAACCAGGCCAGGTGACAAGTGAGCATGGTGTTTGTCCCTACCGTGCCCAGATGTTTCAGTGCCTCAAGGCCAAGGGGTTGAGTTACTGATGCAGAGTTGACCAAACAAATTTCCAAGAACAATTCTGTGGCCCTTGAATCCCTGAACCAGAAAAGGATATAAAAACGGGGTCAGAATGTGTGAGAGAGGATTTGTGGAGAAGGTTCCATGGGCAGGCCCTGTGTAAGTGGCACTTTGCAAGTCTCCTCTATCCCCTCGGGAGGAGAGAGAAGTCACTCCAAGTCACAGTTGCCACAACCAATTTTACAACATTTTCATCACCCCAAAGAGAAATCCCATGTCCACGAGCTGTCGCTCCATTTGCCCCAAGCCCCAAACCCCAGGCAAGTGCTCATTTACTATCCGTTTCTATAGATTTGCATATCCCCTGCATTGCATACACATGGGATCATATTATACAGTGTTTTGTAAGTGGCTTCTTTCACAGAGCATGCTGTCTGTGTTTTTTTTTTTTTTTATTTTTTATTTTTTATTTTTATTTTTTTTAAAGAATTTATTTATTTATCTTTAGAGGGGAAGGGTAGGAGAGAGGGAGAGGGAGAGAAACATCAATGTACGGTTGCCTCTCGTGTGTCCCCTGCCGGGAACTGGCCTGCAACCCAGGCATGTGCCCTGACTGGGAATCGAACCGCGATCCTCTGGTTCGCAGGCCCGCGCTCAATGTCTGTGTTATATAATGAACCAGCACTTCATTCCCTTTTCGTGCCCAAGATTATTCTGTTACATGAAGGTACCATATTTTGTTTATCCATTTATCCATTGATGAACATTTGGGTTGTTTCTACTTTTTGGCTTTTATAAATAATGTTGCTGTGAACATTCGTATACAAGTTTTTGTTCGGACTGTGTTTTCATTTCTGCTGGGTCTCTATCGAGGAGTGGAATTGCCGGATCGTATATCTCTGTTTCCACCCTTTGAGGAACTACCAGAATGTTCACTGAATCACTTTTATAGGAACGGTGGGAGACAAATATAAAACTGTGTTTTGATTATTTCACAAGTTATGCTTGTTCAACTTACTGATTACAGGTGAGGTGAATTCAGTCCCACCCCGCCCCAGCTAACAGCCTCCCATGGCCTCAGAGGTCCTGGACTGGGGAGGTCAGGGGTCAGGGGGGAGAGAGAACAGGCAAACGGGAGCTGAAAGACCAGGCACGGAGAGGCCAGATGAGATGTCAGGAGCCGTCAGAAGTCGTCAGAAGTAGGGAAGAAGTGGCTGGGACGCAGGAGTCTCTGAGCCACTGAGCTAACGGTGAGTGCTTGCACTCATTCGGCGTTCACATGTGCCTATGGCACAGCTACCGTGTGCCAGGGCCTGTCTTTGGGTGACATTACGCGTGTGCACATTGTTTTACTTAGTCATCACAAACACATGAGGCAGCTCTCATCCTCCCGTTTTGCAAACGAGAAAACTCAGGCTCAGGTGAATGAGCAGGCTGGGCTCGCACCCCTCTCAGCAGAGGCCTGCGACCAGAAACCTTGTCAGCCTGGCTCCAAGGCCAACGCTTCTAACCACCACATGCTGCCCTGTTAGCCTGGACTCCCGGGCTTACCTGGCCAGCTGCAGACAGACTAGTTTTGCAAGCCTCCAAATAATCCTTCTGTGGAGGGAGGTGGGCTGTTAAAACGGCTCTCAAACAGCAACAGTGTTAAACAAAGTCGAGCTACGTGGCATGCGCCAGTCTCCATGGTGTAGAGTAGAGGTCCCTATCACAGCAGATTCCAAAGTACCATCGCGTTAACAACCAGCTCACAAAATTCCTGAATATTATTCAACAATTAGCACTTCTCTGCTTTTACACCTTTGAATTTTCCAGACCTTTGCTCTTAGGCTGCAGAGCATGATGGCCAAAATTCCAGAGTAACACGCATCCTTGAGGGTTCTGGTTGGTTGAGGGGTTTCACCTGTAATACTGACTCGACGAAGCATTTTGAGGGGAAGGCATGTTTGTAAAACCTGGTGTTTCATGACCCACAGAAATAGAAGCAAAGTCATATTAAAGATAGGCACCGAATTTGTAGGCATTTTCCTTTTTTACCTCTAACTAATAGTTAACATATTTTTAGGCTTATTCCAGAAATGTCAGTTAGAAGCCAGTGACTGTACGCTAGACGTTAAAGATGACTGAAGCCAGACCGTCTTCAACATAGTATTTCTCAAACTGGATTCTGCATGCTCATAGCCAATTAAACATTGTATGTTTTCCATGGTAAGCTGTAAAAACTTTATTAGTTGTAAAGACAAAGATCCAACTTCTCTTTGTGTATGTCATAGCCAATTAACACAAACGTTTAGGTTCTTCTGGGACATAAATCTCTGTGGGGGGAGGGTGAGGACAGTGTTTTCCTTTCAAAGGAATGGGTGTGTATATTTCTCATGGATGAGGAGCATTGATCTCCCCTTAACAGGGGTGTCAAACTTATTTTCTTTTTTTTTCAAGGTTTATTTATATTTTATTTTATAGATGCCCAGTAAAACAAAGTACATCTTTGGCAAATAGTTTTCTTGAAAGGATGCAAGGAACCTTGAGTTAGAGGCCATTTTTACAGTGACAATAAGAAGCAGTAGGAATAAAAATTGACCTTCTTTCTTTCACTCTAGATATTAATTTAATCATTTAACTTATACTAATTGTCATATGTCGTATATCACTATATATGTAGCTTTTAACAATTTTATTGGGTTGACTAAAATTTGCTAACTTAGAAAATGCAGTAATATTGTGTGAAATTACTTAATTGTCAATTGCTCCTTTATTTGCAATTTAATAGTTTTAAATTATTATTATTTTTTATTTATTTTTTATTTATTTTTTTAATTGTTGATCTTGTCAAACTCATTTTCACCGGAGGCCACATCAGCCTCGCGGTTGCCTTCAAAGGGCCAAAAGTGGTTTTAGTGTTGGATAAATGTAACTACTCCTTAACAGTTAAGCGAGAGCTCAGTGCTGCTGCTGGATAAAACAAGGTGCCCAGCCGGATAAAACAAGGGGGAGGGGCCGGGTTTGGCCCTCGGGCCTTGTGTTTGCTGCCTGTGCCTTAGAATCTGATCACCTTTTTTAAAACGACACCCTTTTGTATTGTTTCCAGATTTTTACAGATTCTTTTCAGCTTTATTCGGCTTCTTTTGTTTTCCCATGAACTGGCAGGCAGTGACTACCCCCAGTCCTTGCTCTCCCTGCAACAGATCAGCGAGGGCAGGATAAATTGGCAAGCTACAATCTTCCGACCAGTTTCACGTGGTTCGCCAGAGCAGGGTCTGCTGGAACCGTGTTTCCTAGCTGCTAACGACCAGCTTCATTATCCCGCTGCCCTGAGCTAACACTTTGCCTTTGGCTTATAATGGGAGTTATTAGATTCTAGAAATTTCTCTCTTTGTTCTGTTTCTAAATTTGATCTCCCCAGAATCAGAGAACACAAATTCTCCAGAGCTTTGCATACGACAGGTGAATGTGTGGGTGAAACTAGACCCTGCTCCTGATGGACACCACAGCTCCAGCTCACGGGGGTGGCATGCTTGGAGTCTTCTGCAGGAAATTAACTAAATAACACTAACATTCCTTCCCTCCTCTCCTTTCCACTCTTCACTTCCCCCTGTAATGAAACAGTTTAAGCTCAGCACTCTAGCTCTCTCAGGAGGGCAAAAGTGTTTGACAATTTCATTCTCTTGTGACCTTCTGATCAAAAAGAAAAAGTCTCTTCTCTCGTTCATTTGCTTATTCCCAAAGTGCTTCTCATCAAGGCTATTGTAGTTCACCGAAGACGCAACTTTCTGAAACAAGATGTCCCAAAATGATAGCTCAAAGATGAAGCCTTTAAAAATGGCAGAAGTGGCACTTTAGACAGAACCCAATCACACTGTAAGTGGATCCAATCCTGTATTCAACGAAATAATTGTGGCACTGTCACATAGCAGGTTGCTAATGCTGTACATAAAATCATCCGATGAATCAAAATGAGGGTCAAATCTTCCCCAAGTGGTCATTCTCTTGTTTAATGTGTGTGTTCCTTCTTCATAATGAACCCACTAATGGAAGGTTTAAATGGAAATGTTCGGTTGCAATTTAAAAATATTGATGGAGTGCCGTGGAGGTGCATAGCTGTTACCATCTGCTTTGCAGACACAATTTAATCGACTTCAGAACGTTCATGGCCTGCAATGCACAGAGCTCTGCGATAGGTGATGTGGGACATAAAGAGGTGGTCCCTGCCTCAGAGAGTTTATAGTTCAGAGTCGAAGAGAAACAAGGAGAGAAATAGCAGAATACAAGCAATTACCCATGCCGTATGTATTCCCCGAACGCCTCTCAGAGGGCAGGCCCCATGCTAAGATGATCAAGACACAGTGATGAGCCAAGGAAAACGGGTACCTCCCTTAATAAGGGAGCTACCTTCATCAAAGTTCTATTGAGCAATTGCATGCAATACACCAGCTGCTTCTCTTAGAGTGGTGGGTATAGGAGTGAGCAAAGTCCTTACTGTCCTGGAGATTATGTTCTATTGGGGAGATAAAAAAACAAATAAATATATAGTTTCAAGTAAATCAAGTTCTGTGAAGAATATAAGGAGGGGTAAGTGGATTAAAAATGATGAAGTGGGGGTGCCCTGGTCAGCACATCTCAGTTGGTCTGTGCACCGAAAGGTTGCAGGTTCAATTCCCGGTCAGGTACATACCTAGGTTGCAAGTTTGATCC
Organism: Glossophaga mutica; assembly: GCA_039655065.1. Classification (NCBI taxonomy): domain Eukaryota; kingdom Metazoa; phylum Chordata; class Mammalia; order Chiroptera; family Phyllostomidae; genus Glossophaga; species Glossophaga mutica. The sequence continues at coordinate 11,823,265 of CM077304.1, read as the reverse complement.
CTGATTGGAGCACGTATGGAAGGCAAGCAATCGATGTTTCTCTCTCTTTCTCTCTCCCCATTCCACTCTCTCTAAAAGCAATGAAAGAAAATGTCCTCAAGTGAGAATTTTTTTTTTTTAAGTGGCGAAGGGAGTTGTTTTAGAGAGGGGTGTTGGGGAAGGCCTCTCTGGCAGACCTTTGAGCAGAGACCCGGTTGTGGGCCAGGAAAAAACCATGCAAATCCCTTGGGCCGAGGGAATGACAAGTATTGTACAAAGGCCCTCAGGTGAGGAGGAGCTTGGTGTGTCTGGAGGAGAGTGAGCTGGGGAGAGGAGAGTCACAGAGGGAGACAGGTGAGATTGTGTGAGACCTTGAAGGTCACGGGAAGGACTGTAGATATTGTTCTAAGTGTGACAGGAAGCCAATGAGGGTCTTGAGCAGGGCGATTCTCTTACCTTATTATTATTATTTTTTAACTATTCTGGCTACTATGTGGGGAATAGATGGCGTGTGGGGAAGGTAAGGGTGGAGGGCAGGAGGCAGCTAACCATCCTCTCAATAAGAGGATTCCTCCCATCTGACTGCTCTTGAACTGGTACATCAGCTTCTCCTGCCCTGACTCCAATGGAAACAATGGCTTATCCTGGGTCTCAAGCATGCTGGCTCATCCTGTACATCTTGGGACTTGTCAGCCTCCATAATCAAGTGAGACTTTTTGTTCTATTCAAGAACAATTCATTGGATGAGGCCCATCCAAATCAGGGAGGGCAATCTGCTTTACTCAGTCCACTGACTTTTTAAGAAACGTCTGTACTGGTTTTAGAGAGAGGGAGGAAGGGAGAGAGAGAAAGAGGAAGAATATCGATTTGTTCTACTCATTTACGCATTCACTGGTTGATTCTTATATGTGCCCCAGTTAGGGATCGAGCCTACAAACTTGGCACATCAGGACGATGCTCTAACCGACTGAGCTACCCAGCTACCCAGCTAGGGCAGTCTACTGATTTAAATGTTAAACTCATGCAAAAGCACCCCACAGAAACACTGGGAGTAATGCTGAGCAAGTGTCTGGACACCGCATGGCCCAGTCATATTGATGCTCAGAATTAACCATCACAACGCCATTGGCATGCACCCGGTGTTTTTTCCAGCCCCACCTCTCAACTGTTCTACAGCATCTGCGCCCCAGTCACACTGCACTCCCAACTGCTTTCCCATCATGCCCAGCACTTCCCATGCCCCTGTCTTGGTTCCAGTGCACTGACAGTGGACATTGGCAGTCCACTGCCAGTCTCCCTGTGTCCCTCTCCCTCTCCTCGTCCCTCTCCCTCTCTATTTCTCTCTCTCTCCCTCTTCATGTAGTAGCCTGTCTGCAATTCTCTGAGAGTGAGTTTTATTCCCCCCTGTGTATAGCCTGGCTGTCTGTCTCTCTAAGCAACAGCAGAAGATGACCACCCACCGCTCCTAAATTCACAAGTCCTTGGTTCAGTAGATCAGCAAAGACTGACGAGCATCCATGAGCCACAATTCCAAAGGAGAGGGACCATAACGCACCCAGCAAGACGGTTGCCCACCTCTTATCCCATCTGCTATATGACCCTTTGACAGGATCACTGTCCCACATCATTGCCAGGTCCTATCCCTATGCACCAGAAGGGGCAGTTCTCAGAGAATTGAGAGCTGAGGTTGAACAGCCTGTGGTTGGCTGTATCATAACACTCTTTGCTTCCTGGAAGCCTCTTGCTATACTCTTTTCTCTTCCATTAGACTGTGAGCTCCCTTGGGGCTCATCTCTCTAGCTCCAGTGCCAAGCATACTGTCTGGCACGGGGTGAGCACCCAGCAGACTCCTTGAATGAAGAAGCATTTACTCATTTGCTTTCATACATAAATGATAATGCAGGCCTCTGTGTTCAAAGCTCTCAGTAAAACACTACAAAACATAGTAAGTAAACAACAACAGCAGTGAGGTCTTGAGGCACATCTTTGGAAAGGGCATGCCTTCATTGAAAAACTTTTTAAAAAGTGAAACATGCTTGCCTAGAAAATTACTGAGAGTGGACACTTTTTTTCTTTTAAGGCCCTCACTGTCAGTCATGGGAAGTACATTGATTACATATGACAATACTGGTGTCAAAACTCATTATGGAAGACATTGAAAACTTCACTTGGCATTTCCGTCCACATTTTAAAATCAGGACTTTTTTACATAAGAGAAAGGAAAGAAGGAGGGAAAGAAGGAAGAAAGATGGGAGGGAGGGAAGGACGGAAGGAAGGAAGGAAGGAAGGAAGGAAGGAAGGAAGGAAGGACCAGACCACAGGCCCTGTGACCTGGGAGAGAGTCTCCATGTTAGGGCCAACCACCAACAATCTCCTGGGCTCAGACTTCACTGTCGAAACCTTCCCTGTGCAAACGTCCCCCATGGCGAGGTGAGAGTGACCACAGAATTTAAAAATGAATATTAAGTCACTATCATGAGCTAAATTTTGTCCCCCCCCACCGAAGTGTGTATTTTGAAGCCCTAATCCCCAGGACCTCGGAATGTGCTTGTATTTGAAGGTAGGTCTCTAAAGACAGGTGGTTAAGTTAAAATGAGGTGGTTAGGGTGGGCCCTGGTGCCATCTGACTGGTGTACTTACGAGAAGAGATTAGGGCACCTAGCGACACAGCAGGGATGTGTGTGAGGTCACAGGAAGAAAGTGGCCATTGCAAACTGAGGAGTGGGGCCTCAGAAGACACCAACCCTACCCACAACTTGATCTTGAACTTCTAGTCTCCAGAACCAAGAATAAACAAATTTCTGTTGTTTAAAGCCACCTGGTCTCTGGTATTTTATTATGACAGCCCTAGCAAACTCATAAAATCCCTTTTTCTGATAGCTCCCCATCTTTTGAAATATAAAGACTTTTTTTTTTGCTTATTATTGCATATAAATTTACTTCATTGAACTAGCAAATGAAAGCACAGAAAATTCAACTTTGTACCAAGTTTATCAGACATTCCCAGAAAGATAAACTGAGAAAAAGCACAGAAAATTCAACTCTGTAGCACGTTTATCAGACATTCCTAGAAAGAAAAGCTGACAAACCAAGGATTAGGCTCCATCCTAATCCGGAATGACCTTATCTTAACTTGCTTACCTTTGCAAAGATCCTGTGTCAAAATAAGATCCCATTCAGAGGCACCAGGAATCAGGACCTCAATGCATCTCTTTGAGAGACACAGTTATACCCATGACAAATGGCTGCACTCGAGGGGAGCTGGCTAGTACTTGCGGAAGCATGGAGAACCTTCTGGAGTGCTAGCGATGTTCTTGTTTTTGATCTGGGTGCTGGTTACCCTGTGCTTTCAGTTTATGAAAATTCATCCAGCTACTCCTGCACGATATGTGCACTTTTTTCTTACAGATGGTACGTTTCAACAACAACAAAATTTTTTAAGTCACCTTTGTTTAGAATTTGCACTTGTTTATTCTTTTGATTTATGTTTTCTTTGATATTTAAAATATTAAGGAAAAGCAGATCTGTCAATGCCTCAAAATAAGGCACAAGAAGACTGTAATTGGATATATCACTGTGGGCTTTGACATCTCCCCTGTATCTGTGATCAAGAAACTGTATAATGAGTGAAAGCCACAATATATGCAATATTTTTCAATTGGGTTGATGTTTTTCTTCTTTACAACATTTCTGTACATCTGAAAAGTATTTGTGCATAAACAGCTCAGGCATTACACACGTGTTACAGATTATGCTTCCCTGCCACATGGATTCATGGGCACTGTGCGGTAGTTCACGGACCCTCGGGAGTCTCACATTGGGGATCGCCTGTCTACACCCCTTTGGGGGCTAATGTGCAGTGGTGAAGAGCATGGAATTTGGAGTCAGACTCTCTGGGTTGAAACCCCAGATTCTGCCATTTTCTTGGTAGAAGAAATTGGTGTTTTCCCCCTCTAAATTGGAGTGATAATAACAGTATCTAACTCATAGGACTGTTGTGAGTATTGAGACAGATTAACACACAGAAACTATAACTTTCTGTTACACAATAGGGCCAGATTTTGCGTAAGTATTATTATTATTATTATTATTCGTCATTTTATCAGGGTTTGCAAGTCTGTGGTTGTTGCTAGAGTGATGGTCCAAGGCTGGTAGCTGCCCTGCTCCTGATCCGAGTAGATATTAGGGGCACAGATGACTTGGGGGCGATCGTATCTTCTGGTCATTGTGAATGGTGCTGCTATGAACATGGGTGTGCAAATATCTGTTCCAGTCCCTAATTTCAGTCCTTTTGTATATATCCTCAGAAGGGTAATCGCTGGTCGAACGATGATTCTGTTTCATTTTTGGGAAACTGCCATGTTATTTTCCGTGGCAGCTGCACCGCTTTCTGTTCCTGCCAGCGATGCCCAAGGATTCCAGTTTCTCCACATCTTTGCCAATGCTTGTTGTTTTGTTCTGTGTGTTTTTTTAAATATGAGCTGTGGTGGTTAATATCATTTGTTAATGTAGCTGGACCATGGTGCCCAGAGAGTTGGTCAGATGTTATTCTGGGTGTTTCTGTGAGAATGTTTTGGATGAGAAATAAACTTGAGTTAACAGACTTAGAGTAAACCAGATTTCCCTCCATCATGAGGATGGGCCTCATCCAATCAGGGGAAGGCCTGCATAGAACAAAGAGACCTTCCATGCCCTGAGTAGTGGGAATTCTCCAGCAGTTGGCTTTTGGACTAGAACTGGATCCTTGGTGCTTCCTGGGTCTCCAGCCTGACAGTCTTCGGACAAGAATTGTAACATCAGCTCTCCTGGGTCCAACCCGCCGGCTCGCCCTGCAGATTTTGGTCCCACAAAACTCTATAATCGCATTACTCAATTCCTTACAATAAATAAATGTATAAAGATTTATATATAATAGCTATTTTATACACACATCTATTGATCCTGTTTCTCTGGAGAAACCTAATCAATAGTCATCCTGATGGGTGTGACGTTCTCATTAATATTTGAATATGTATTCTAAATAAATATACACCATATACGCTGTATATAAAACTTTTATTGAGACTTCCTGTAAGTCAGGTGCTGCCCTAAGAACCTCACATTTGTCTTAATTCGTGCGGCATGCACAAAAGCCCCCGAGGCAGGCGTTATCACGACCCCCAGTTTACACATGAGAAGGCAGGCCCAGAGAGGTTCAGTAACACTGCCTAAGTCGTGCAGCTGGTGTGTGTCGATGTGAACGCAGAAGTCGGGTTTCAAAACCCTTGCTCTTGCCAAATGATGCTAAGACACCTTCTGTTCCAGTGGCTTCACTTAATTGTCATCCCTTCCCATCACCCACCCTCTTCCGAAAAGTCCTCCTGAAGTTGCGTTCCCGGAACTCGGTCAAGGCTGGCTGCCGTAACATTTCCTTCTGTGACATGGCGTGCGGGGGAGGAACGGCAGCCTCTGGTTGTTAGTGGAACCCTGAAAATACGCCCTTGAGAAATCAAAATAGGGGCTGCTTAATCTTTTGCCCTGAAAGGGGGAAAATGGGGGAAAATTAAATCATTTAAAAATGAAAATGATTCCCATAATGTATTTCAGCCAAATAATTAAAGTGTATTCACATTAATTACACCTCAAGACTCTCCTTGCCCTGCTGTGCGGGGCTCTCCTTTTTTGTGGGGTTAAGTGAGGACAAGCTTTCTGAGATAGCACAGAATTCCATTTCAGGAAAAGCCTCGCAAGGCTGGTTCGGTGAAGATTCCTATCCAAAAGAATCGCCCAGCCAAGCAATTAAGTTACTTTCAGAAGTTACTAACTTCCAGCTAACCTTTGGGGAAGCTGGAGCCACAGTTATAATTCACAGGTTTGATCTTTTTTGAAAGATCAAACTCCCCCTCCAGGACAAAATATATCCAGCACGTGAAACCTGGAAACGGTGCTAAGCTAGGTCCCTCCCCTCAGAATTGCTGCAAACATTCCTTTCACATCCGGTTGACCTTGCCGTGTCCCATCTTTCAAAGGCAAAGCCTGAATAATTTCATCAGGGCTGTTTGCTTTGACCTTGATGCCTTCCCAGGATACCTGTCTTCTGCAATGTGTCTTGGAAACGTGTGCTCTCCCAGGTCGTAAAGCTTTAGCTACTGCTAGATGGGGACGTAGCAGGGCATGCCACAGCTCAAATCATTTCAAAGACTTTTAAATCAGAGAGCGATCTCAAAGACCATCAAATCATCCTCAGCTGTACCGATGAGAAAATGGAAGCTCAGAAGGGCTGTGGAAAGACACTGAAGGATTTTAATCAGGAATGGGCCAACGGGGTTCTGCTGCTGAACTCACTTAGTAAATCTGCGGGTGATACAAAGCAAGGAATCAGAGAGACCACTACAGGTTGGGACAATGGGCCCAAGCAAGCATGATGCGTTTCAATTAATAATAATAATAATAATAATAATAATAATAATAATAATAAAGCACTACCTTTAGCTACAGAACCAGCAAGGCTCTCGAATAACAGGGGAGTGGGGGACAGGGAGCCTGCAGAGACTGTGTTAGCAGATGTTTAAAAACTTAATTAACTTCTAATAATGGCACAATCACATGTGTTAACACGTGGATGGAGTTTAGAAGGACACTCAACCAGCAGGAACGTGCTGGTTATCTTTGGACAGTGGGACCAGAGAGAAGGGAGGGCTACACTTTTTACTTTATATGTGTTGTAGTACTTATTTCACAATGAGCATGTTATTAATTTTGTGATAATCCAATCTTAAATACTTTTCAACTGTAGTGATTAACAAAACGGAGGCTGAAGGAGAGCACCCCGATGAAGAATGGGAATGTGCTAGACAGTATGGAATGTCTATTGTCTAGCCCTGGGCATCAAAGGAATGTCAATAAGGTAAAGTACTATTAATACCTTCAGGAGGAGAGAAATCAAGACGGTGGCAGGAGCTGTAAAGCAGGCCACCAAGGGTTTTTTGTTTTGTTTTGTTTTGAGTGAATTTAGCTAATTTCAGACTTTTCAAAGTCAGCAGGTAAAACAGGGGCTTACCATCTATCTCATTATGAAGAGCTAGTACATGGACGTTCGTTCACAAAGCATCATAAAGTGTAACTTCCTTTAAAAAAAAAGGCATTGGAGAAAGTATTTCCCCTCGCAAAGAATTAGACTACTTTAAGAAGATGAGCTGCTTGTTCCAGAACGTATTCAAGGAATGACTGACTGAGCAATTTTCAGAGACGAATATCTGCACTTTTAGGGATAGACTATGGAATGTCTAATGATTCTTACCAGTTTCTTTTTCGATATCGTTTTTCTGCTGAAATATACCACGAAGGCTCCAAACTGCCAGCAATAGAAAGGAAGGTCAAATTACTCACTGTGATGTTCAAAGCCCTTTAGAACGTTGCTCTGGTCGCCTTTCCTACAGTTTATCTCCTACTGTCCCCACTGGGCACCCACTTCCCAGCCTCACTGCCATCCATTTGGCAGGTACCGTCTGGGATCTTTGCCTTTCCTCTGCTCATGCTGTTCTTTTCTAGGATGTCCTTTTGGCTTTTCTTGACTTAGTAAATGCAATTCATTTTTCAATATGAATTATCAAACATTACCTTGCTTTGAGGCTTTCCCACTCTCCTGGAGATTATTTCTCAAAGTTGACATTCACTATTAGGAATTCGCAGCCATACACGAGTAGCCAGGGTCCACTCTACTTGGCTGGTCCGTGGCCACGCCCTATGAGAGGTCAAAACTATGAGACACCAATCTGCGGTCACTGTGACACTTCTGATGCTGTCTTCTGCGCTCCTGTATCTGCTAACCAACCATGAGCCCTGTGAGGTCAGGACCAAGGCCAGTCAAATCTAGATCCCCAGGGCTTTGTAAAAGGTCTGTCACCTTCATCGCTACCTGGAAATACGAGTTGGATCAATGAATGGTGTTTCAATGTTTCTGGTTCTATCCTTACCAGTCAGTTCAATCTTTTAACTTCAGTAGGCAGTTACTTCCTTTATGCTTAGAGACTTTAGCTGAAATTGGTATAATAAACAAATGCTGCATTTGTTACTACTTTGGAGGTCTTCGGGAACATTCTGAGAAGACACCTAGTTGATACAAACTTTCAAAGAGGCAGGGATACCAATGACCATGATCCTCGGAGTGGAGATTTTAGAGTCTGACAGATAGAATCTACTATCCAACTTAAGAGTTCAACCATCCGACTTTGAATTCTGGCTATGCCAAGTGCTGGTCGTGTCAGTTGAGTAGGTTATTGCTGTATCTAAACCTCAACTTCCTCATCTATAAAAGGAGATAAAAGTGGTATCTTCCTTGTAGGGTAATGGGAAGGAGGATTTCCTTAAGATTCAGCATAGAAAGCACTAAGTCCAATGCCTGGCATAAAAGTGGGTATTATCACTGCTGAGTGTTGTGGGTTTGGCAGCTGTAACAACAACCCTGGATTCATGAACTACTAACTGTTGTAACTTCCCCTGGCTGCTCACATTGCATGAAGACATCATTCTAGTGCCTGGTTCCTAAAAGGCTTTATAAGATGTTGGATATACTCAAACAGGTATTCTAATGTTTGGAGCATTTGGATTCCAAAAGGAATGTGTTTTTATATTTGTGTTTAACATTTGCTGTTTTTGCCTCCAATCCAGCAACAAATCCACTTGACCCATTTGTGTTAAGCCCTTTATTTGAGCAGAGCACTGTGGCTTGCACTTACTCAAATCCAAATTAAGGTCTAAATCTGAAAGAAAGAAAATCACCTTTTCAAAGAGCCAAACTCCATGAGGAGAGAAAGTAGGCCAAATACCTACTGGACAAGCTGTTGGAAGAGATACACCATTCCTTTTAACTTGTGTTACTTTGCTACCGGCACTAAAATAAATCCATTTGTGCCAACACCTATTATTTCCCCACTTCCGAAGAAGGTCAGCACACAAACAATACAGAAGACTCTGGATATGACCTCATAACAATGATTCCTTCTCACGAAGTTTAAATTCTGGTTCTGCATCTTTCTGGCTGTGTGATTTTGCCATAGTTCAACCTTTCTGATGTCCAGTTCTTGTTTTCCAATCTCTAAAATGGAGATAATAATGTAACCTTGTCCTTTAACGTGTGACTCAGTTTTCTTTCAAGCTTGTGTTATTCCAAACAACAGCAATAATAACATCTACCTCGGTGTGTGAATGTGTGAAGAAAGTGATAGACTTCTGTTCCTGCCCAAAGCTCAGCAGTTTCTCGTAAACAGTTTTCAGTTTTCTGTTTGCCTTGGGTGAATTTTCAGACCTCTGAAATAATGATTCTTTAACAATTCTGTTCAGTTTTACAGGTTTTTTTTTTTTTTTTTTTTTTTTTGCGGGGGGAGGGGTAGAATTCTCTTGCCTCGTCTCTCTGTCCTAGACAGGAGTTCCTCTTGTTAATGCATTTTTAATACTTTGATCCAGAGAGATAAATTGCCCTCCAGAAGATGATGCCAATTGGTAGCACATGAGAGTGCCAACTTTCTTACAGGTTTTTCAGGATTGGATAATAGCACTAAATAAATCTATCATAATTTACCGGCAACAATCTTACCACACTATGGGTTTAATTTAAATTTCCCTAATTACTATTACTTCAAGGATCTTACTTGAGATGATGTTATATGTGTTGAATTCCCCTGGATGTAAAAATTTCTATAGAGATGCAAGGCATGTATTACTGTCTTGCAACACTTAAAGTCTGACCAAAAATCGAGATAGTTCCCACTATTCCTTGCGCTCAAGATGCTTGGGAAAAGCCCAGAATGATCCCTGCCTCATATGTGGAGAACTCAGGCTTTACTGCATGTGTCAGACTCACCCTTGAGGAATATTAGTGATGATGTTCCAGCAAAGCAAGGTTAGAGTGACGTCCCAGTAAACGCAGGAACTGCAGGATTTGGCAGGAAATTGGAGAAAGAGGGGCAAACCACAAGTTCACCTGACAGCTCAGTGTTTGCAGACCAGTTTGGACATGGGTTTAATATCTGAGAGTGTCAAGATGACATTTCTATGACAGGGTCCTAAGAATTTCCAGGAATAATGTATGAATTGCTGAAGTTCATTCAACATTTACTCCGAAGGGAACAAGGAAATAAGAAGGAAAATCCAGCGCTGGCCACTGGGGCTCAGTGGGAGCGTTGTCCCGTAAATCCAAAGGTCATGGGTTCGATTCCTTGTTTCTCTCCCTCCCGTCCCCTCTCTGTAAGACCAATGAGCATGGCCCTGGATGAGACAAAAAGAAGATGGAAAAGCCATGGGAAGTCCATGAAACTTAGGAGATAGGGCATGGATTTCTTTTTCTCTCGTGATACACATTGATTGTAGAAAATACAGAAAATTCAGATACGCAAAAGAACACAACTTTCACACTTGGTCTCATCACCCAAAGATAACCATTGTTATAAGACTGCGTGAACCCTTTTTGATTTTATACATGGGGAAGGGAAAGAGAAGAGAGGTCTTTTGTAATCTATATGAGGTTTTGTTTCAGTTTTTGATTCTGGTGCTTCTTTCTAGCCCCTCAGTTGAGAGAGGAGGCTGCCAATGAGTCAGAACAGTGGGGCTTGAGCAAAGACAGCAGAGTCGCTCTTTAAAGGCCAACAGGGGAGAAGCTGATGAAAAATGCATCTACAATTAGATAAGGAGAATTTCAATACCTGGGAAGACAATCTCAGTAGGAGGGCATGTAGGACAAAGAACAACGAGAAAGGGCCAAGGCAGTACTTCTCAAACCACCTGAGAGATGATGGATCTGTTTTACATTTTCAAACCATCCTCAACTGAGGCTTTTGTGGAATATTAAAATATAGGTAAACTGCTTTTGGATGCCGCAGCAATTTTAAGTTGCTATAAATTACTCTCAACTTCTGTGTTTGTTGCAGACTGATAATAAACAGTTCGAAGATCAGCATAGGTCCGTGGATCCCACACGAGGTAGGATTGAACTAAAATACTTGTCTTGTTGTAGTGACAATTTAGATCTCAACAGGGATAAAGACCGTGGTATGCTAGTAAATGTTTAACAACTGCTTCCAGGGAGGGGGAGCCCTGATCTGCAGCATTTGACAATTTCCTTTCTGTAAGTACTCCCATCACCACGGATTCCAGGCTCCTGAGGAGAAGCCAATGAACGCAGAGTGAGAACAGATGTGCACAAGTTGTCTGCAGCAAATCATCGTAAAAAGAAGCCTACAAATGAGTCTTAACACAACCATCATAACAAAAATCGAATATATAACCTATAAACCAGCAGGAGAAAACTTACCCTATCCAATGGAAAGCAGGAAAAGGAGAATAAAAAGTCACCCTCTATTACAGTCACCCTCGTGGGTATAAAGTGATATCCTTAGATTGGAGTGGTTCTCATTTTATACAATCTGCCCCTTAAGAAAGAAGCCAGGACTCACTTTCCCAGAACCCACTGCAGCTTAGGTGCAGGCCTATGACCTATGCTCAGCCAATCAGGTAGCTTCCCTTTAGAGTTCACTTCAGAAGAGAGTATCATGAGGAAGCTTAGTTTAAGCCCTGGCGACAAAGGTGTCCAAATCTTGGCAAGCAGCAGCAAGGGGAAACTAGCGCCATTTCCAGACCTCATTAGTGAGAGCTGCAGAGTCTGTGGTGAATGGTGGCTTCCTTGGAGGAGATCTCAAGGTATAGTGTGGGGACTGACATCCTGACCCTCTCGGAGAGTCTATGAGATTCCTAATGGAGTCCCTTTCTACTTAAACTATCAACACTACATTCTGTTGTTTGCAGCAAAGAACAATGAGTGATACAGCACCTGCACCTCATCTTTAAAATAACATTTTTATTGAGATATAATTCACATATTATGCAACTTATATACTTAATTGTATAGTTCAGTGGTTCTTCATATACTCACAAAGTATACTAAATAGTCAATTTTATATTTTCACCACCTGAAAAAAGATAATTTGTAACCATTAATAGTTACTTCCAATGTCCCCCCCCCCCCCACATCCTGTCTCTCTCTAAGCCCCCAAGCCCCAGCCAACCATCTATTCCCTGTTTTGTCTGTTCTGGACACTTCATATGAATGGAAGCATACATTATATGGGATTTTTTTTTTTTTTGAGACTGGATTTTTTCACTTAGTTTCAATTTTCAGGGTCATTCCATGTTGCAGTATGTTTCCGTACATCATCTGTTTTTATTGCTAATATTCCATTATATTAAAATACCTCATTTTATTTATCCATCAGCTGATGGAAACATTCTTGTTGTTTCTACTATCTTGAATAATGCTGCTATGAACACTTATGTACAAGGTTTTTTGGGATGTGTGTATGTGTAAATATGTTTTCACTTTTCTTGGATACATGCCTAGGAGTAGAATTGCTAGCTTATACAATTTTATGTTTAATTTTTTCAGGAAGTGCTACGTTGTTTTCGACACGGCTGTACCATTTTACAATTCCTCAGCAGAATATGAGGCTTCCCATTTCTCTACCGCCTTGTCAATACTCGATATTATTTGTCTTTTCTATTACAGTCACCCTCGTGGGTATAAGGTGATATCTCATAGTGGTTTTAATTTGCATTTTTATGATGGCTAATGATGTTGAGCATCTTCTCGTGTGCTTATTGACCATTTGTGAATCTTTGGAGAAATGTTTGTTCAGGTCTTTAACCCATTTTAAAGTAGGTCATTCATCTTTTTATTATTCAGTTGTGAAGTTCTTTATATATTCTAGATACAAATCTCTTATCAAATATAGGATTTGCAAATATTTTCACCCATTCTGTGGGCTGTCTTCTCACTTTCTTGATGCATATCTCATTTTTTTATTGATAAAACAGAGTTAAGTCTTGAATTGAGAACTGGCAAAATCACAAGCTGAAGGCTTGTGAGTATTTAGAAAATATTAAAGAGATCACTTGGAGGGAATAGTAGTTCACTGAGCAAAAAAACTAACATTTCATTTTGCTCTTATACCTTTACTCTCCTTCTGTTGCCTTTTTAATAAAAATATCATCTCCTCTTGTTATTAATATTACCTCCTATAAGGAAGCTGATGTCAACTTTCTATAAACCACAATATTCTATAGTGAAGCTGGAATGGATATCTTATCTGGTGGTGAGCTTCTAATCACTGCGATATCAAGATCAGGCAATTGGACTGATCATCCCAGTTAATGATATTGCAGAGGAGACACTTGACCTGAATTTTTATATGGTTTCGAAGATCCTCTTCTATGATTCTAGTCATTCACTCACTCGTTCATCCATCCATTTATTCATTCTTTGTCCAAGAGAAAATTTAAGAGTATTATAGGAATTTGCAAAATCCCACAAGTGAACAAAAATTAGGAGAAGTGGAAAAGAGAAAAAAATAAGCCAAATTAGAGATGTCAAATAAAGTCAGGAGTGAGGAAAATACAAAAGAGCCACGTCGTTCGATGTAAAGCCACACCTTTGGCTGCCAGTTCGCCAGCAGTCAAGGCCGAGAGGGAGACTTGATCAGCTACACGATTTACAGTGCCCATTAGGTGCGATTCTTTATTCAGGAAACAAAAAGCAATGACACCTGAGCCCAGGCCCACAGAAGTCACTCCTTTGTATTACAACATTTCCTTTTCCAGTTCCCCATGGGGCTTTTAATCACTTTGCTACATGCCTTTGCTCTCACGTTGGGCAACTCCTAGGAATGCTGACAGCCCTGAAGCTGAGAACTAGTGCCTCACGGCTGGTAATAAGAAAAACACTTGTTTTCCTTAGAGTCCCAACACTTGAGTCCTCCTTGAATTGGCTTTCCTAATGATGTCTTTGGAATAATGACAACAAGTACCATTTATGAGCAGCCAGGTGCTTTACCATCTCGACCTCTGATCTTCACAACAATCCTAAACCAGATGCAGGCATACCTTGTTTTACTGCATTTCACTTTATTGCACTTCACAGCTGTTGTGTGTATGTGTTTACAGATCGGAAGCAAGACCCTCCACCAGAAAAAAGACTACGACTGGCTCTATCGTGATACTCGCTTTATTGTGTGGTCTGGAACCGGACCTGCGATGTCTCTGAGGTATGCCTGTAGCATTTTCCTGTTTTATGGATGGGGAAACAGACTCGGGGGAGATGACCTGTTCAAGGTCACAGAGCTGGTAAGCAGCAGAGCCAGGATTGTGAAGGGATGTAGGGGGAGGGTTGTTCAAGGGGTGTAGGTATGATGTGTGTGTGTGTGTATTGTATGGAAGAGAAAAGAAAAAAAAGAGGGTAAAGAAAAAGGAGCATTCTAGAATGTGTGTCAGCAAAAGTAAGCTTAAGGAGAACCTAAGAGCAGGCGTGAAAGTGAGACAGAGAACATGCTAGAATATGTGTGAGGGAGGAGGGAGAATGAAACACAGGGGAGAGAACCCTTAGTGGGGAGAGGTGTGGTTTAAGAGCAAATACTCCTTTTTTACTGGCCACGGGTGGCCAGTCTGTCCCTCCATCTGTCTGTTGGTTGCTGGCCATGCTGTGTAGGCTGTAGCAATTTCAGATGTCTAGAGGTCATGGTCCCACCCACAAGGAGCTCGTAAGGAGAGGGGAACACAGGAGAAAGACCTCAGAGCCCCAGCACAGGGGGAGAGTCAGAACCCGTAATAGAGGTGGGGAGAAAATCGCTATATGTTAGTTTGCTGGGGGATGGGGGATGGGGCGAGAAGAGGACTCTAGTTCAGCACTGAGTTTAGCAAGAGGGATTGTTAAATAAATTATAATAGTCTGTCATACAATGTACCACCAGGAATAACAATGTAGATGTGTATTGATTGGCATGAAAAGAGATCCACAATTTATTATGAAGTAGAAAAAAAGTCAGCCAGTTGTGAAATAGTACATACAGTGTGATGCAGTTTTACTTTTAAAAAAGTATATATTTAGGTATGTAAAAAGTATCTGGAGGCATATACATAAAATTGCTAACAGTGATTACTTTTCGATCGATGGAGGGATCTTGATGGAGGAACATTTCCTTATGTTCTTTCTTGTGTGCGTGAGCATGCATTTCTCTGATAATCAGGGAAATGGGAAAGATAGACTGTGTAGAGAACGGGAGGATGTGAGATAGGGGGAAGTGCCTATTTACCGGTCCTGTCTTGGAGGGTGCAAAAGGCTCTGCTTGGGAGCCTAGAGTTAACCAGTTACCACCATGGCTGACCATTGGCTACGCTGTCATGGCTCCTAGCTCCCTCTCCCTCCACGCCTACCCTCCCTCCCTCCCCCACTCACCCCCCGCCCCACCTCCTGACATCGAGGGACAATCCAGCTGATCCTTGGGAAGGTAGCTGCGCACCCTGTCCTGAGTTGGGCCCGGCTGGAGTGTACACTTGACCACCGGGGAGGAGGAGCAATGGGGTTTCCATTCAGGCTTTCCCCGTCCAGTACCCAGGACGCACGGCTGAGCCAGGCTTGGGCGCAAGAGCACACACGTTCTTCTGCTCAGATGCCCTGGGCACAGGACTTTGTCCTGCCACGTGTAACACCCAGATTGGAAATTCTCGTGGAGAAAAACCTAGGGAGCACGTTTTTGGCGGCTGACTAATGTGATTTATGTTTCTGATGAAGTCTTTTAAAGTTAGAGTTTAGGTCTGAGGTTGGCTCACACTGCCGAGGCCATCTGCCACGTGGGCGCGGGTGGTTCAAAACTCAGCAAGCACGGGGGCTGGTGTGAGGGACGCTGTGATAAACACCGTTTGGGGCTAACACACGTAGGTGGACTTAACAAGGACTGCTCTTGTTCAAGTCCATTCTGGTCAGGCCCATTACTGGCCATGCTGCTCCGTAATAGTGAGTTTTAAAAACTATGCGTATCAAACAGAAAAATAAACCCAGCCACTTACACCACAATTGCTGACAGCTACTTCTGCTCACGAAAACTGATACAATTTCTCTCTAGAGGAGGTGGCTTTTTGCTTAGCAAAATTTAATTTAATTAGGTGCTCAAGCAAACACCCCTCCCTGTGCCCCATTCTCCCCTCACCTGGGGGTGGCTGAGAAACTGACAAGCAAGCAGAGAGAGCTAAACTCTCTGATGGGAAGTGAAGAGAAACTTCGGGGTGGGCTGTGAAGAAGGAAAGAACGTAAAAGTGAGTGAAATGGTGGCAGGGAAGAAGCTATGGAGAAATACGTCTAGAAGGGTCCCCGTGTCCAAGGTGGCTCAAGGACAACTAGAGATAAAACAGAGTTTTTTTATAGTCAATGGTTTTGTTTGTCTTTGATCAATTCTGAAACTCTGTAGCTCCTTCAATTAACCCATCATGAAAAGCATCGTCATCGTTCAAGTGACAAAGAGACAGAAATTGGGTTGACCAGGATGCCCAGTTTAAGAATCAGGTGTGCCACTTTGGGGCTCTAAAACTTTGAATAAGTTCCTTGATTTCTCCAAACCTTAGTTCCTTCACCTGGAAAAGGAAAGTAATGGTATTTGTGAGAATTAAATGAGATCAGCCGCATAAAGTGCTTAGTGCAGAGCTTGGCTCCTAGTAAGCGCTTAGTGTCAGTGATGGTGATGATGGCGATGAAGAAGAAAATGAGGATGATGATGGAACAAGGATAACAATAGCTGCAGCTATGTTATATAGTCTGTCACCTGCCAGTATTTCATATCCATTGGAGAAACCACAGGAAGGAAGACCTGGCTGAACATCAGACTTAGATGAATTAGAGCAGGGGGTCTCAAAGGGTGGTCCCTGGACCAGCAGCATCGGCGGCACCTGGGAACCTGTTAGAAATGCACGTTCTAAGTTCCCACCCCAGATCCACTGAAACAGAAGCTCTGGGTGTGGGCCCAGTGACCACTATTCTAACAAACCTTCTAGATGATTCTGACGCATGCTTTAAGTTTGAGAACTGCTGAACTGCTGTTTTAGTATCTTGTAAGACATGAGCCACGTGGCTGGTGGGTTAATTTTTTTCATGCTTGTTCAGATGTGGGTACTGTATAATCATCGTAATTTCACTCCATGTGATTATTAGTAAATGTACGGTGGAATTAAATTTATGTAGGTGTGAAACGTAGTACTTCAGTTTTCTAAAATTCATCTTACCTTGCTCTGGAGTTCTCATCCTTGGGGAAATTCTCTTTCGGTTTACCTCATCAATTTGCTTCATCAATTAGGAGCTCAGACGTCTGTCATGGATGTTTTCCCTCCCCCCCACCCCACCTCCTTCCTAGGATGGCACCGGGGTGCAAGAGGGAGCTGAGGCAGCTTTGCGCCAGTAGAGAAGCTGTCTCTGCATTTGCTCGGTTTCTTCCCACCACTCACAGACCTGACTCTGCTCTGAGGCTCTGGGTTCTGGCTGCTTCCACCTGGTCTTTTGATGTCTCTTGCTGGCGTCTGTGGCTGGAAGCTGTGGTCCCCGCCACAGCTTCCCCAACTGCAGCCTTCTCACTGGGGTCCTACGACCTAGACCTCCTTGGATCCTAGGATAGCAGACAAGGGCCCAGACTGCTTTAAACCAGGAGAGAAATGCCCTCAGTAAGAAAAACAAAACAGCAATATATCCCATAGTTATTCACTTTTCCTTCCTTCCTTCCTTCCTTCCTTCCTTCCTTCCTTCCTTCCTTCCTTCCTTCCTTCCTTCCTTCCTTCCTTTTAGTTTAATGAAAAGCCCAAATGAAAGACCTCTGTCTTAGAAATTGAAATTTAATAAAAGCAGATAATACTTTGGGAGGCTGTGGTTGCTATAATTGCTTAAATTTTAATTTAAGATTCTTCCCAAGAACTCAAGGTCTAGGTTATATGACAAGACACATCGGGAATTAAATTTCTTTTTACTTTAGATAGGACAAAAATTAAAGTCTCAGTAAATTTGGGTTTTATAAAACCAGACCTTTCCTAATTATTGTAGGCCACAACCTCTCTTCACTACCTTCTAGAATATACACTAAACAGAAAATTTTCACTTATTTTGCACTTCTTCTAAGCAGTGAAAGCTTATTATTTAATCTTTCATTTTCTTAAGTCTTGCTTCTTCTCTATATGAGCTGTAAGTGACTAATGGACAAAGATTATAATAGTCATAGCTGGCAATAATTGGAGAGGTTACTGTATATACCAGGTGCATCAGGCAGGATGAATTATGTTAGGCTGCAATAACAAATGACCTCAAAATTCCTACGGCTTAACACAACGAAAGTTTTCTTTTCCTTTTGCGGTACGTGTCCATTGGGGGTATCAGGCAGCCTCTGCTCCACATAGACTCTCAGGATCTAGGCTGACAGAGGCTCCATCACGACCCTGTGCTCCCAGGGTCTCCCCAGCAGAGCCAGGGGATGTGGCAGATTGCACACCATCTCTGAAAACTTCTAGCCAGAAGTGCCATCTCCATGAGCCTCGCATTCCATTAGCCAGTGCAAGTCACATGGTCACCCCTAACTTTAAATTGAAATGGTACAGTTCTGTCATGTGCCTGGAAGGAGAGCCAGACATATTCGAGAGTGGCACTAATGATTATACCAGGCGTTGTGTTAAGCTTTCACTCACGTTGTCTCCATCCTTACAACTTCATGATAGAGGACTATGTTAGTCCCATTTTTTACAGTATGGGAAGCCACGTCCACACAATTCGTAAATGGTAGGACAGGATTTCCGACCAGATCTGTTGAATTCCAACAGCTGTGCTTATACCCTGAAGGCTACCCTGCATTTTTGAGAATAATGAGTTCACCTTTATTGAGCTCACAGGCTCCAAGTTTACGTGTTTTGTATGCTTTATCTCATTTAGTCCTCCCAACAGCTTTGAGAGGTGGCCTCAATGACTGGCCCATGCTAAAGGGAGCCGAAGTTCAGAGAAGTTAAGATCTCACGAGGAAATTGATCCTTATCTCATTCCAAAGACTGTTCTCTGAATCTGCACTCTACTGCAGCGCTTCTTAGAATGAACGTTCTTCATGAGACTCACTTGGGGTGTCTATCCAAATGCCGGCTCCTGGACCTCATATTCTCCCAGTGAACCTGCTTTTGGGGAGGGGCTGGGGAGTTACAACTCTGATACTCGCCAGAATTTGATATCCACGATCCTGTTGCGATGCTCACTCATTGTTGTCCCACTGTCCCTGGCATAGCGCCCTGCTTCTGGTGGCGAGTCAGCAAATCAAAAACATACAACAAAACCCCAGTGCACTGCCCTGGCTCACGTGGCTCAGTGGGTAGAACAGCGGCCTGCAAGCTGGAAAGTTGCCGGTTAGATTCCTAGACAGGGCACATGCCTGGGTTGTCGGTTGGGGGTAAAAATCCATATTTCTCTC
This sequence comes from Glossophaga mutica, assembly GCA_039655065.1. Classification (NCBI taxonomy): domain Eukaryota; kingdom Metazoa; phylum Chordata; class Mammalia; order Chiroptera; family Phyllostomidae; genus Glossophaga; species Glossophaga mutica. The sequence goes on along the minus strand of CM077304.1, from coordinate 11,804,009 downwards.
CCTCTCTTTCTCCTTCCTTTCCCATCTCTCTAAAAATAATAAAAATCTTAAAAAAAAAAAAATACCAAAACCCAGGCCACCACCAGGCCAAATAGAGATGATAATTTCTTTGCCACTTTGCTAGCACTTAAAGGAAAAGGTGAAGAAATGAATACATTCAGCTTCAGGTTCCAGGCAAAATCCCTGACATCAACATTTTTCAAGACTTAGGGCACTAAGGGAAGGGAAAAAGTCAAAAATTATTGCTCAGTGAAATTAACTCCGCATTAAAATCATAATTACGGAACTCATTACTGACCTGAAGCAGAATCCGAAAACATTAAGATTCTGTGAGTGTAGCCTTCTGCGGGTGGCGGAGAAAGCGGGGAGAATGCTATGAGAATGCTGGGGGACAAGGTGGTGGGGTGCTGACTGCCCACCCCCAAACCCCCTGAGCGCTGCACGGACGTGTCTTTGCACTTAACCACGTCATTGCCAAGTCTGCTTCTGGTACTGTGTGTCTCAACGGAAGAAGATGAAGAAATCTTCACGGGAAATCATCTGTTGGAGGCAGGTGTTGGAAAAGTTCCTCTTCGGGTGAAGAACTTTGGCATCTGGCTGTGCCTCGTCGACCCCCGCAGTGGCACCCGCAACGTGACGACGGGGAGTACAGGGACGTGACCGTGCCTGGCGCCGTCACCCAGTGCACCGCGCCCGCACCCACTCAGGTCAGATCATGAAGATGGAGGAACGAGACTGCGGCCAGCGAGTGCCGCCCACCAGCAGTCTAGCGGTTCCACGACTCCAAGATTGTTTCCGCTGCCTCGCCGGGTCCTTCCGCGCCCGCGCAAGCCGCTCTTCCCCATCAAGAGGCCTGACACCTTCTTTTAGATGCAGGGCCTCCCTGTCTGCTGGTCTGCCCAAATAAACTCCTTGGGGAAAACATTCTGTGAGTACAGACGGTGAGCCCCCTTCTCCCTCCACACCCCACAGGTAGGCAGCTAGATTCTGAGGCTCTGAACACGGAAAGGGCAGGGGTACCGCACGCAACTGTGCAGGACAGGCCTCAGACCTGAGTCAAGGGCCCTGGTTTCTGAGCCAGTCTCTGGCCTCCACCTCTCCCGCTGGTGTGGCTTGGGCACATCTCTTAGCCTTTCTGGACCTGTCACACACCATGATTTTGTGAGGTGCATCATATGGAGAATTTACTGATTGTCACATTTCATGAATACTCTATATGTTCCAAGCCCCGTTCTAGTGCTTTAAGTCATGCAAATTTCAAAATAACCCTATGGCGCGTGTACTATTGTTATCTCACTTCTGTGGATGAGGAAACAGGCACAGAGAGGTTAGGGGACTTGTGCAAGGCCACCCAGCTGCCTAATCGTAGGTACAGGATTCAAATGCAGGTAGCCTGGCTCCCCAGCTCATCTCAGCCCTTATGTGCTATTGACTCTATTCTATGGTATGAAAGTGAGCATCTAGAATGAACTAGTCCAGTTTACTCAGGGCTGGCCAGCCCCTGAAAGTGCTCAGCTCTGGGTGATCTGCTTTAAAAGAGGCATAGACAAATTGGAGGTGATTCAGGAAAAGCTGATCTGTGTAGTAAGGAGGCTGAAGCCATTATCATTAATATACTTATACTTAGTGCCTGATTGTATAAAGTGCTTTATGTGGATTGTTTTATTTAAGCCTTTATAATGCCCCTATGGAGTAAGTCCTAAAATTATCCCCATTTGATAGGAAAAGAAACTGAGTCACAGAGAGGTTAAATAGTCTGCCCCACACAGCTAATAAGTATCAGGGCCGGAGTGAAAACCCTGGCAGTTTGAATCCACTGGGCTTTAAACCAGAGTGCTGTGCACGAATCAGGGGGCCTGGGGGGGGGTAGGGGGAGGATCTTGGTAAAATGCAAACTCTGACTCAGTAGATCTGGAGTGAGTTTGAGATTCTCCGTTTCTCCGAGCCTCCAGGTGCCGCAGCCGGTCCGCAGACTTCACTCTGAGTAACAAGGCTTTCAACCACAATGCTGACTGCCCCCCAAGTGAGCAGTGATGGGAGGGACCCCGGCGCTTAGCCTCCAGCCAGCTCAGTGGGGTGGAGTTGAAGGACATCCTGACTGTCTTCAAATATTTAAAGGACTTCCGTGAGAAAAGCAAATCAGACTTGACTTATAGAGCCCCAGGGGACACGATGACATGGACATGTATCTATTTCCAGCCTTGACCTTCTCCCGGAACTTCAGAATTCCACATCTAACTGCTTGCAGAACCAGCCACTTGGGCACGTCCCTCAGGAAATTCAAACTGGATCTATCCAAGTACACCCATCACCTCTCCCCATTTTCCACGTCAGTCACCCACATCGGAAACTGGGAACGACCCTAGGCCACATTCAGTCACCCCAACATCCAACCAGTCATCAAAACCTACCCATTTTACCTTCTACTTATTTTTTTTTTTAATTTTAGATTGAGATAAAATTGACGTATTACATTGCATTAGTTTTGGGTGTACAACATAGTGTTTTGATGGATGCATATATTGTGAAACGGTCATCACAATAAATGTAGTTAACATCCACCATCTCACATAGCTTACTTTTTTTTTTTCTTCTGGTGAGAACTTTTAAGATCTACTCTCTTGGCAACTTTCCAGCGCACAGCGCAGTAGCGTTAACTACGGTCGCCAGGCTGTGCATTGCTTCCCAGGACCTATGTATCTTATAGCCGGAAGTTTGACCCTTTTGACCCCATCACTACTTTCACCCATCCCCCACACCTCACACTCTGTTCTCTGTATTTATGAGTTTGGCTTTTTTCTTCTTTAGATTCCACATAGAAGTGATATCATACAGTATTTGTCTTTCTCTAGCTTATTTCTGTTAGTATAATGCCCTTCAGGCTCGTTCTACTTTCCATCTTTTAAAAACCTATCTTCCCTTTGTTTCTTGCCTCTGTTGTTACTTCAGCCTCTTAGCATTTTTTCCCCCTGAACTGCTGCTATAGCTTCCACACTGGTCTCCTGGCCTCCAGTCTGACCTTGACTCCTGTCTCTGCGCTTGGGCTGCCAGAATAACCTTCCTGGGGCTCCCATCTCACCTCGGGTCTCCTCGGTTTCACACTCACCTGGGACCTTCATGATAAAACCCAAGCTGAGAAAGGCCAAGACGCCCCTCAGCTTGGTCTCTGTGGTCTTCTCCCTCCTCGTTTCCTTCTATGTCCCGTCTTGCACGCTAAGCTCGAGGAACCCCAGTGCCTAGTGTTTTACCGGACTCCTCCCTCAGGTTCCTGCCTCCAGGCCTCCGGCAGGCTGGTCCCATCCCTGGGAAGGATCTTCCCCTGCCAGCCCTTACTCATCCAAGCTTCACAGAAGTATGTCTCCTCTAGAAAGCCCTTGCTGCCCTTTTTTATTTAGGTTCCCAAGTATGTTCATTTTAACATTTAGCCTAACTACACTGTCTGATATGCCAGGCCCTAATATGCTAAAATGGCCTGGGGGTATGTCTGTCTCTCTCTTTCAGGGGAGTGCAGGAACCGAACCTGTTTCACCCATAGGGATATCCCCGCCATCTTACTCAAGTATTTGCTGACATAAGGCTGCTTGTTTGAAAGTGACTTGGAGTTATCTCAGACTCTCCTCTCACTTTCACACCCTCATGTAATCCAACAAATCCTATTGGCTCCACCTATAAAATACACCCAGAGGAAGTATTTTAAAATACATCCAGCCACTTCTAACCCATTTGCTGCCTGGACACTGCAGCCACTTCCCGCCTTCTTCCCCTCTTCTCCACCCTCCTTGTGTGCTCACACAGCAGCCAGGAGATGCTTTGAAAACGCCCATCAGCTCACGATGTCCCTCTGCTTAGAGGCCTCAGCGGTTTGCCATTGCACTGAGAGTAAAATCCAGAGTCCTCCACGTGGCTCTCAAGTCCCTACGATCTGCCTTTCCATTCTCCCCTGGCCTGGTTCTCCTGCCTCTCTCTCCTGTATGCACCACGCCCCAGCCATCCTGGCCTCTGGGCTGTGACTCAGGTGTGCCAAGCAGGTGTCTGCTCCAGAACTTTGCCCTTGATGCTCCTTCATCTGGAATGTTCTTCCCTCAGATATTCACAAGGTGCGCTCTGTCACTTCAGTTAGATCTCAACGTTCAACTCCCCGGGGTACCCTTCTTAAAATTGTACTCCCCTCACTCTCAACTTCTTCCCTTGATTTATTTTCTTCATAGTAGTTAGTACTCTCTGTATTTACATTATATACCACATAGGAACTGTGCATCTGCCCCACTAAGAATCTGAGCCCCTTTGGGAATAGGACTCAGTCTTGTTCCCTGTTGCGTCCTGGGGCCTGAAATAATATGTGGACCAGTGAGTGAGTGGGACACTTCTCAGTTCGTTAGAAGGAAAGACTTTCTGTCATTGCCTCCTGATGGAAAGAAAGGGGCTCTGGATGGGGATCAATGCCCTGTCATGGAGACACTGAGTTCACAGAAAAGCCGACAACAACTGTTTCAGGAGCACGTGTACAGGAGATGGAGAGCAGCTGGGGGTGGGGGGGCGGGGTGAATGAAATGGTCTGCCGTACACCTCAAGGTTTCCGTTGTATTTGGGTTTATGCACCTGCATGTGATCCTCAGAAAACCCTGGTAGGAACCCTTGAACTTGACTGAGGGAGACTGGATGCCAAAACACTCACAGTTAAATGCTTTTCAACCAGAAATTTCTTTTCCTGTTTTTCGAGGAAATACATGATCATTCAAAAACGTCAGAAAGTAGAAGGAAGAAGACAGACACACATAATCCCACCCAAGATGACCACTATTAATATTTTGGGGTACCATTTTCTTGTTTTATTTTAATGTATTTTTGCTGTTATTTATATAGTTCCATATTTTATATACTTATGTCTTGGTCATCTTTTGCTGCAAAGAAGTCACACCACAACCTGGAGCCATCACAGGGCAGTAGTCATTTGTTACCTGTGGGTCAGGAATCCGGGAGCGGCTCAGCTCGTGGTGCCGGCCGGGCTGGCTCACGCGGTTGCGGTCAGCCAGGGCCTCATGCTGGACTCTTCTCAGTGGCTTCTGCACGTAGGAGCCTGGTGCCAGGCCCTGAAGACTCAAGCAGCTGTGACTCCAGAGGCATCTCCCTCCATCTCCTTGTGGTTTGGCTGCAGAGTCTTCCCAGCATGGGCATCAGGGCCATGGTAGGCATCTGCCTGGTGCTTCAGGGTGCCAAAGCCATTTGTCTCATGACAATGAGGCAGAAGTCTTTTCTGAGCTGGTCTGAGGAGTCCACAGCAGCACTTCTGTCACCGTTATTGGTAGGGGTGCTTACAAAACTCCACCGGGAGAGGAGGTCAGTGTCACACTGTAAGAAAAGTATCTGCCTGCTCATCCATGCCTCTATCATTCTCCTCTCCCTCTGGCAAAATCCAATGCACCAGTAAGTTACAATCATAAAATGCTTCTTCCTATCTTTTAAAAAAATTAATTGTAGCATAAGCCTTGCCTCAAGACTTTTAAAACACTTTTAACATTTTTATTGCCAGTAATATTTTGCTCTAATTAATTTTACCTGGTTCTGGACCTATGTTTGGTTTCTAGTTTTTTTTCCCCCTCTCCTATTATAAATAATGGTGCAATGAACATATTTATTAATTATAAAGCTTTTGCCTCTTTATTTCAAGAATTGGAGATATTAAACTATCCTATGAAATTACTGGTTTAAAGAGTACAGACGTAAAAAGTATGTGTCCCTCTGCTAAATAAGATAGAAGTGTTTCTTTTAATATTCTCCCTACTTCCTACAAAACTGCCTTCCAAAAGTGTTGCATCTACCAATTTACATTCCCGCTACAATGCCTGCAAGTGTCGTAACCTTAGAAATTACCATTAAGAATTACCACTAAAACCACATTGTCGTTAATTCAATAGGAAGAAAGGTATATTTCTTTACATTTCTTGAATTACTAGTAAGAGTGAGCGTGTTTGCTTCTATTTGACAACCTGCAACACTAAAACAGTCTCTTTAAAAAAACATTTTGTAATTGAAAACATAAAACATTCAAAAGTAAAGGGAATAGTGTAGCGAACCTTCATGTACCCTTCATCCAGCCTCAAAACATCCCACCCATGAATGGATGGGTTTCATCCACAACCTGTCTACTCCGCCTCCCACATTAGATTATTTTTAAGGAAATCCCAGACATCATATTATTTCTCTATAAATATTTTAGGATGTCTCTAAAAGATAAATGCTTTTACAAAACATAACCATAAAACCACTATGACACCTAAAATATTCTTCCGTGTTAAATATAAAAATATGCTTAAATATTAAATATCCAGTCAGTGTTCAAGTTTCCCTGCCTGGTCTCATCATTTTTTAAAAATTGGTTTATTCGAAATAGAATCTGAAGGTCTACAAATGGAGCTTGTCAAACATGTACCATTTATACTCTACAGAGTTCTCTTGTTTTTAATTTTTTGCAATTTATTTTTTGAGGAAAAATGAAATAAACCAGGTCACTTTTCCTATGGAATTTCTCATCTCCTGGGTTTTGTTGATCACATCCCTCGGCTGATTTTCAACATGTTCCTCTGTCCCTTGTGTTTTATGTGAGTTAGTAACTGGGTCACGAGGACTGATCCGGTTTAGGTTCGAGCTTGGCACAAGGTTATATGCAGATGGCATTGTGCACTCTCATTAGGAGCCAGGATCAAGTTGTCCATTCTTGTCCTGGTAGCTGCTGCTGCTGCTGACATTGCCTCGAACCACTGCGTCCTGAAACGAAGGCTTTGCAAAATAGTGATGTAAATATTCCTTCCTCCCCCTTCTTAGCCAGAAAGAGAAACTTTTGCTCATCAAGTATTTGGTCACCCTGAGGTACGTGTGTATAAGAAAGGCAGGTTAAATGCTTGATTCTTCCCTTGCAGTCACCAAATTTTGGAATGAGGAGTGGGCGTGACAGCGTCCTGGGGCTGCCACAGCAAGTGCAACAGACCAGGGGGCTGAAACAACAGAGATCAATTTTCTCATAATTCTGGAGACTGGAAGTCCAAGATCTCGGTGTTGGCAGGGTTGGTTTCTTCTGAGGCCCCTCTCCTAGGCTCGTCTTCTCCCTGTGTGCTCACAGGGTCCTCCTTCCATGCGTGTCTGAGTCCTCATGTCTTCTTATAAGACATGACTCATATTGGATTAGGATGCACCTCAATGACTTTATTTAACTTTAGTTACCTCTTGTAAGGCCCTATCTTCAAATACAGTCACATTCGGAGATACTGGGGGTGAGGATTACAACACGAATTTTATGGGGACACAATTCAGCCCATAACAATTGGCTCCCTAGGATTCTCCAAAGGTGACAAATGAGGGTTTTTCCCACTTAGTATTACTATAAACTCATGGATTTTAATATATTTGATATGTATAGGGTGGGGCAAATGTAGGTGTTTACAGTTTGTATGAAAAATAATACAATAACTAATAAATAATAATACAAGAAAAAACTCTATGTTTCACATACTCACAATTATAAACCTATGTTTCCTCACTCTGCATTTTAATCCATTGTAGTTATTGTTATTGATACTTACATTGTCCCATTTTTGACTATCGGGAAACCCGTAGAGTTGGCCTCTGAATCCTTTAGACATGGCCCAATTGTCTTTGATACATTTTTTGATTTTTTGGCATAACAAAATGTTCCAGGCTTATCTACATATTTCTTACCTCTAGGGTCAGCCATTTCTCCAAGTAACCTTGTTCTTTGTCAATGGGAAATGGCAATGCAGGCCCACAATACAGCTACTAGGGATGCGCAGCACTGTTGGGTTGGTTGGGAAGTATTCACACTTTTAGAAAAGTAATTTAAAAAATATTGATGGAGGGGATAAGACTATGCAGTAACCATAAAACTCAAACTCCTAGCAAGGGTGGGAGGCAGTCCTTGCCCTTTCCTGGCTTTGTCCTCTCTCTCAGGGAACTACATTTCCGGGGCTCCCTGACCCCACCGCTCCCAGGGAGGTCAAAACAGGGGAGGCTGTGGTGGGAACGTGGAAGACGGCATGAGGGAGAGCCCAGAGGCTTTGTCCCTCTCCTCTCTTCATTCTGTGGCATCTCCTCCATGGCTCCAGCTCAGGCCCTGCTGTGCTTTCGGCCCCTGCACGACAACCTACAACTGTCCCTCCAGCCCGAACAACGAGACACTATTCCCGGTCTCTGAGCGGGGCACCTGTTTGGTGTCTCAGCTCTGTGGTCCCCTCGACCACCTATTTCCTGTTTTCAATTCCTATTGCTTGAAGGACCTAGAGTGGTTTGTGCTTCCTGGATGGGAGAGTTACGGTCTAACATTAATATTAATAATTCTACCAGGTGGGTAATGGAGGAAACAGAGGCAGAGGAAGGTTAAGTAACTTGTTTCCGGTCACATACTTAGAAAATGCTGGAGCCCGGAGATGCACCCAGATGTGTTTGTCTTCGGCCTGGTTCTTGATGTGCACGGCCCACTCACTCTGCTTTGAGAAGTCTCTCCTTAAAGGACAGATAAAGCGCTTCTCAGATAAGGTCAAGTTCAAGGAGTTCATCATCACCAAGCCCTATTACATGAAATGTTAAAGGGACTTATCTAAGAAAAAGAAGATCAAAAATATGACAATGAAAAGACAGCAAACTCACAGCTATTAAGAACCACACCTAAAACAAAAGCAAACTAAGCAAACAGCTAGAACAGGAACAGAACCACAGAAATGGAGATCGTATGGAGGGTTAGCAACAGGGGCGTGGGAGGAGGAGAGGGGGGAAGGTACAGAGAATGAGTAGCATAGATAGTGGGTAGAAAATAGACAGGGGCAGGGTAAGAATAGTGTGGGAAATGTAGAAGCTAAAGAACTTATGACACAAGGACATGAACTAAAGGGGGGAATGTGGGTGGGAGGGGGTGTGCAGGGTGGGGGGAATGATGGGGGAGAAACGGGACAACTGTAATAGCATAATCAATAAAATATATTTAAAAAAAAAAGAAGTCTCTCCTTAGGCTTTACAGCCAGTTCCTAAGCTAAGGAGGGGTGTGTCCTAATATTTGGGGGTTATTTCCCTTCTGGGAATTTTCCGGACCATTTTCTCATGAAGCTCCTTTCCTTGGGAACTCATGAATGACTGAAATGTCTGTGGTTCATTTCTGCATTGCCCTGTTCTAGTGATTTACTGATAATTTAGAAAGCTTTAGTGTCCGATGTACAGATGTGTAATGGACGGTTGAGTAAGTGCAGGGTTTGTGGTCACGTGTATAAAACACTGAGTACTGGGCTTCGGGAGGAATGTAACTCCACACAGTGAAACTGTTCTCTGGGGGAGCTAGAGGCAACCAACAATACCTTTCTCTTTTCTTTTCTTTTTAATTTTATTTATTTTTATCGAGAGGAGAAGGGACAGAGAAAGAGAGGGAAAGAAACACTGATGTGAATGAGAAACATCTATCAGTTGCCTCTTGAATGTGCCCCAGTTGGGGACCAAACCCACAGCCCAGGCATGTGCCCTGACTGGGAATCCAACCAGCAACCTTTCGCATTGCGGGGACACCCAACCCCCTGAGCCACACTGGTCAGGGCCAAGAGTAGCTTTTCTGAAACGCTGTCTATGATAGCTCCAAAATGCTTATGTTACACAAACGACACTAAAAATTTAGAACAGCTGTCTCTGAGTGGAATGAGAAGTGAGAGAAAGCTTTACAAAGAGGAAAATTAGTATCGTCCCTAGATCCTGGTGTGGGAAACTGAACATCAGATTAATCTCACACGTGAAATAAAAAATATTAAAAATCCCTATCGTCCCAGAAAGACATTAAACATGGGCACTGATGAACGATTACTCTGGTTCAGAGAACAGGCTTTTTCCTTACAATAGATATCATTGTTATTACCTAAAAGATATTTTTCCTTTTTTTTAATTCTCACCTGAGAATATATTTTTACTGATTTTAGATAGAGAGAAAGAGCTAGAAACAGAGAGAGAGCGAGAGAGAGACGTTGGTTGCCGCCTATACACGCCCCTACCAGGGACTGAACCCACAACGGAGCTATGTACCCTGACCAGGAGTTGAACCCACAGCCTTTTGGTGTACGGGATGACAGTCCAAACAACTGAGCCACCCGGCCAGGGCAAAGATATTTTACCTTTTTAATCATGAGTTCATTTTCGGGTTTTGCCAATGAGGGGAGTACTAAATTTGGAGCGTGCTGGTCATTTAGGACTTGTCCACGGTGTCACCTTGACGAGTCTGGTTGAGCCAGTTACGAAAAAACGGTACGGTTGCTGGTTTTGTGAATTCTGCCCTTCCAGGTGCCAGCCAGGAAAATCATTTCCGTCCAGCACCTTGGATGATCTGAAGGTTGGCCACATCCTCCCAGGTTTGGTGTTTCCACTGTAAACAATACTGGAGTGAGAGTCTTTAACGAGGACTTTTGAAATGGGATCTAGTTTCAGTGGGATGCTAGAGAGTGTCAGCAGAAAGACCCTGCCTCCCCTACATCAAACACTCCTGCTCCCTGTCCCAGGAAGCGAGCGAGTCCTTTCTTTCCGGTCTTTACCTTTTCCTGAATTCAAAGCATTCTCTGTCCACAATTACTCTGAAGCTGCTCGAGCTCAAGGTCACATCCAGGCACTAAGTTTACAGAAACCATTCCTTAGTTTTAATCCTGCATGGTTCTCCTCCTAACTGCTATTCATGAGTGCAAGGCACTATAGCCAATTAATTTTAATTTTATACAGGGAGAGCTCGCCTGATAAGTCTGCGGATTTTTTTTTTTCTGTGGGAATTGCAAAGGACCAAAGCAAAACTAGGTCGAGCCCAAGATAGTCTCATTAAATTCCAAACTTGCTAAACTAGAAGCATGGGGCCAGGCGTGGTGCGCAAGCCCGTGCTTGACTGAGGTGTTAGAGGCAGGCTCTCTGTGCTGACCTTCCCTATTCTCCGCCTCCCTATCAATAATGCAAACAGCAGCCCTCACAGCTCAGAGCAACCACAGAGCCGAGGACTCCTAGGGATCGGGACACATCACGTCGGCTGTTTCAGAGAATAAATACGGAGAAAGGGGCCATCACGTACCCAGAGAGCCGGCTGCAGCCAGCACCTTGACCAAGGGCCCAGGCCGACCTGGACCAGGGCTAAGGAATAATTTGTGAAGAACAAAAGAGTTGCCAGCCTATTTGCACATTTTACAGCAGGATGCTGTACCAGTTTTTAGTACGAGGCAGAGAACTTTGCAACTAAGATCATCAAATTCAGAGAAGATGACTCTCCAGGCTTCCCGCTTCCAGTCCCATTGCACCCAGCGAACTGAGTTTTTGAAGCCACTGTGGTGACCAATAACTGTAACTCTCCTGCTTTCAAGATACAAGAATGAACTAGAATCTTGTAGTCCCAATTCCAGACACCTAGGACATGGATTCTGATCGGCTCAGTGTGACCAGCGTGTTCTTAGTTGGCCTCATCAACTTTGGGCGGCATAGCAGAGACCTCATAGAATATACAGAGGCCCTGGGCCCCCGCCCCTGTAGGTGAGGAGCAAACTAGGATCCTTGTGAGCTGAGCGGAACCTGCGAGGAGTACATGCTGTGACTTTCTTACAAGGAGAGACGCTGTAGGTTGCATTTCCTCTTCTTAGAATAGAAAGTCACTGCTCTAACACTATACCCCCTTTCTTTCAAATCTCCACTTTCTAATTTAATGGTCTTTCAGAGCACAGGACATCTGTTAGACAGACCCATTGCTGAGGATCCCAGATCCTAGTTTTTGAATTTTGTAATAAGGCTGTACATTCTCCAGGATCAATATTAACTGGATCCGCGAACGTGGTGGTCATGTTAGATGAATTGACAAACCGTGACGCTTAGTTACGAAGATAGGCCAGACATTTTCCATCTTTCCTCCTGTGTTGCTGTCTTCTCAGCCTGGAATCGTCTTAAATAATCCAGCTATTGAAATTCTAATCGTTATGCCTAAAGGCATAGTTCAAATGTCAGTTCCTTCTGAAGTCTCCCTTGATCTTCCCAGGTTTAGAGTTGCCAGATTTAGCAGGCGAACAATAGGATACCCAGTTAAATTTAATTCCAGATACACAACGAGTAATTTACAAGTACTTCTCAAGTATTTCATAGGACATACACTAAAATTTAATTTGTTGTTTATCCGGAAATAAAATTTAACTGTATTTTTATATGGTAACTCTCCTCTAGTTGGGTTTCAGTAAAACCTCTTCTTGCTGCCAACTTGTTACGTACACTCTTTTTCAGATTTATTTTATTCTGCCACGGATATGTTGGTTGTTTCTGTTTGCTTCTTTCTCGCTAAATTGTAAGCTACTTGAGTAAAAAATTCTTCCTTAAAAAAAAACTTTAGCTTTTTAAAGAGCAGTTTTAGGTTTGCAATAAAATAAGGAAGAAGGCGCAGAGATGCCCCATATGCCCCTTTCTTCCACGCATATGTAGCCTTTCCCGACATCAGCATCACTCACAAGAATGGTGCACTTTTTACCAAAGATAAACCTACACCAACACATCACGATCACCTGAAGTCAGTAGTTTATGTCAGGGCTCACTCTTGAGCCCTAACGTATTCCATGAGTTGTAAATGCCATGAGTTCAGACTAATGCATAATGCCATGTATCCATCATCATAATCTCACACAGAGTACTTTAACCGCCTTAAAAATCATCTGGGTTCCACCTGTGCATCAGCTTTCCCTCCAGAACCATTGACCTTTTTATTGTTTTTATAGTTTTGCCTTTTCCAGAATGTCATGTAGTTGGAATCATGCACTGTGGAGCCTATTTGATTGGCTTCTTTGTAGATTGTTAATATGCATTTAAGGTTCCTCTGTGTCTTTTCATGGCTTGGTAGCTCACTTTATTTTAGTGCTGAATAATATTCTATTGTTTGGATAGTCCCCAGGGTTAAAAAGGCAGAGTAGATGTTAGAACAGGAGAAGATGAATGCAGGGGACTGGAGAGTCAGGGCAATGAGAATGTGGAGAAAGTCGCAGGTGAATGGCCTAGTCAAGGGCTGTGCTGGGTTTCCTGAGCTCCCTGGTGTCTACTCTGAAGATGGGTGTAGTGGATATTTGCCAACCTCTCTGGCCAGCCAATCGATACCTTTAACATCCTTCCTATGTCTGAGAAATTCTCCACTTAATGAATCGTCTCTATCCCCATTCCCAGGGTAGAAGCCAGAAACTTGCTCTTTCAGCCTCCTTGGTAGCCAGGATACAGTCAATGAGATGAATTTGCTCTGTGTAATGACCTGGAAACTGATGAAGCAGAAAAGCAGTTTCTGGGTAAAGTCCACTCTATTTAGGATGCTGATGAACACCAAGAGGCAGTAAGGACAGAGTTTCTAGCAGTAGCATCGGTGCCCCGTGTAGGTGATGTAAATTGAAAGGGCTGTGCCCAGGGGTGGCAGCAGTGGGACTCTGGTAGACTGGATAACTGTCCCCTGTCTTCACTCTGTCCCTAGGATAGAATCTATACCTCTGGACATGTGACTTACAGTATCCCTATGATAATAGACAAAGTCCACATTGACCCATATATCTCGAACTTGGCTGTATGACTTGTTTTGAGTCATGGTGCCTTAGTTCTATCTAGGCTGAGGGTCTACAAAGCAGGCTTAATTTTCATAATGTTCCTGGAGCCTCCACCCTTCCCATGAGGAGAGCATCTGTAGCCATTGTTACCTCAGTCAGGGTCCTAGAATCAAGATACCTGACACAGACCTGAACCTGACCCAACTCTGGACCCAAATTCCAACTAAGCTCAGCTGAGCCCCATCAAGATGAGCCAAACTACAACTAAGCCATGAAGATAAAATAAAATGCTTATTGTTGAGATGGGAGAATAATTTATTATGTGGCATTATGACAGAAGAAATCTGACTAATACAATACCCCTACTGGAGTGCTTCACAGGTATAATTTGGGCAGGGTTGATATTCTGCAATCATGTTCTAGAACAACTGTGGAGGTTACTTACCATCATCCACTATTCTTATTGGTTGGACCCTGTGTCACATGGTTGTCAAATATTTGATGATCATCTCAGGTTTGGTTGTCCCTGGCGATGTGACTACCAAGCCTGATTCTTCAACCTTTTTGGACATTCTGTAATATACCTAGTATCCTTGAATAAATGAACTTTCTGCATTACAGAAAGTACGTTTCGGTTCACAACTTAAAACCCCGACTAAAAGCAATGAGAGTGCCAAAGTCAGGGCACCTTGACCTTGGCAGGGGGTCTCTCGTCTCCCTCGGTGAACACAGTGCATTTTCAGACTTGCTTTGTGAAAGCATTTCAGCACTTTCTATCTTTGGGCTTTGGGTGAAAATGTAAACAAGCCTAAGAACTCTGTTTCTACATTTTTACAAATTTGGCACCAATACTTCAGCCTCTTCTCCGTGGTGCCCCTGGGGCAGGTTTTCTTTTTCAGTTCAGTGGAATGAAGACTTGGCCATGATCCAGGAGACCCAGGCTCCAGTCCCCGTTGTGCCAATAATCTTCACGACCTTGAGAAAGTGAATTTCCTTCTTTGGGTCTTAGTTTTCCTGTATGCAGAATCCCAGGACACTAACATCTGACCTTGTTTTTGATGCTGATGACCAGGGAAAAAAGAAGTGATGGGAATATGTTATGGAAAGCCACAAGATCTAAGTATATGGCATGCACCTCTGTTTAATATGTAGTTTGGCATTAATTATGTATAAATGTATATTCAACCATATATAACAGTCTGGAAGAAAATGTGCAAAAGTGGTAGTTGTGATTTTCTCAGGGCTCTGAGATTATGGGGGATTTAAATATTCTTTTAAAAATGCCACCACATTTTCTGTAAGGAACATTTACTATCCATGAAAGTATTATTTTTTAAAAGAAAAGAAAGGCACTAATGTACTATGTTAATGTAGGGGAAGTTCTCCTGGAAGTACTTTGGCTCAAAGTGGGACCCGTCTTCAAGTGAAAGTAAATACAAGAAAAGGTAGGAAAAATGGGGAGAGAGAGCAAGAAAGGGGAGGAAGGGAGTACCCCTTTGTAGTCAGGGTGCTGGTCCCTTACAGGGAGGGAGAGGAGGAGAGGCGTGTGGAATAAGGATCTCCCTCCTAAGCCCAGGGGGCTCCACCGGAATGTGGCACTTTGAGTCACAGACTCATTCATCACCAGTTAAGCCATGACCACCCAATGCACAGGAAGCCCAGTAGAAACCTGACCCCCAGCATCAGCCTACAGGTGAATGCTGTTCCGTCCCCAGCACAGGGCAATAAAGGATCTGATTACATCCTCAGGAAATCCTCAGGAAATAATTCGGTGCATGACCCTGGTGAAGAGAGGCCGGAATTTTTCTCTAGGCCATGGGTTTTTTGAGTTTTCTGCAGCAATCATCTTCCGAAAAGCTTTCCCCACCGTACATGCAATGGAGATGAGGGAAACTGAGGCTGTAGGCTGAGGGTGGGCACAGAGGCCACAGGGTTCGGTTGCTCCCTCATCTCCATCGTTACTGTTTCACTGTTTCACCCCAACAGGACCATTCTCTGGCTCTGGCAACAATGAGAGAAAGAGGGAGCGGGGAGAGAGACATTAGTTATGATCATATTGCTCCCCCAAACCTTTACGGAGCACAGAGCGTGTTCCAAGGGCAGTCAAGGCTGGGGCTACAAGGCAGTGTCGGAAGATTACAGTCTAGTGAGAGAAACAGACAGACACGCAGGTTTCAGCACTAACCAGTAGGTTCTTTAAGAAAGATAGTCAACAATGGTCATCGCTAATATTTATGGAGGGTTCAGAATATACCAGGCATGCATTAGGCTCTTCACGTGGGTTATCTCATTTAAGCTTCACACCGACATTATGAGGTAGGTACTACTATTTTCCCCATTTCACAGATGGGAAAACTTTAGTTTGGGGGAGCTTAACTACCTTGCTGAGGTCACACAGCTTATCAGCAGAGGAGCAAATGTGTGAATCTAACCCACCTGGCTCCAAGCCCACCTGCTTAATCCCCCTGCTCTACAGCATAGAGAGGGGAGGCAGAGGAGGAGCAGTCCCACCTACCTGGGAAAAATCACAGAAAGCTTCATGGAGGAGGTGACTCTCAAGCTGGGTCTTAAAGGATGAGCAGGAGTTTGCTTGAGGACAAGGAGGCAGGAAGGGCAGAATCTTTTGAGGCAAGGGGTAGAGAAGCAGCTTGGCTTCTTCTGGAAATATTCTGGTACAGCAGGAAGGTAGGGGGCCAGCAAAGGCAGGCTGGGAACGATGAGGAGCCTGTTGAGACACTTGGCTTAGCTCCTGCCGCACCTGGTGGCTTCTCTTCAGAATCATCGCGGCATGCGAAGATGCCAGCAAGCAGAATGTGAGCCAGCCGTGGCCTTGCAGGACCTGGCACTCCCAGCTCTGCTGGGGCTCCTTTCCAAGGAGCTGAGTTGGGTCTTTTCCAGGATGTCCCCTGGTGGACCAGCAGCCTATCTAAGTGCCAGATATAGCAACTACGTTGAAATGTGAGAGGGACAGTTCTGGCAAAGAAAGACAGGAGGAGTCTTTTACCTGAAACATTTGGTGGTTGAGACCACAGACTTTGCCTACAGAACCGTGGATCTGGAGTTTGGCTCCTCCGTTTACTTGCTGTGTGACCTCGAGCACATCACTGAGCTGCTCTGCCCCTCACATGTGTCTTATATAAATTCAGGCATCATCATACCTGTTCCTCAGGCTTTTCATGAAGAATAAATGAAGCAATTCATATCACATACTTAGCACAGTGCTTTGCACAAACACTCAGACCGTGGTGGTCTTATTAAAAGCAGTTACAGCCACTCATTCAGCATTTACTAGCAAAGAGTTATGGAGTATTTTCTAATGCCTGGTGCTGGATTATTGCCGTGAAAAAGGGGCACAGAGTTGTTGATTGCTTGGAGCTTATATTCTAGGGAGGGAGGCAGACAATAATCAATATATATATAACCAATATATATATATTATATATATATAATTATATATGTATAACTTCAGATAATGATGAGTGCTATGCAGATAATAAAAGGATAAAGAGTGAAGTGTGTGTGTGTGTGCGTGCGTGTGTGTGCACGCACATATAGGAGCTTTAGATAAGATAATCAGCTAAGGTCTCCTACAGGAGCTGGTATTTAAGGAAAGGCCTGAATCAAAGGAGCTTATTTCATGAAAATGTAGAACAAAAATGGTTCAGGCATAGGACACAGCAAATGTGAAGACCCAGAGGCAAGAAAGAACTTCATATATTCCAGGAATAATAAGAAAGCCAGTGTCCTGAACGGGGGTGGGGAGGGAGTGAGGAAGGTGATAGGAGATGAAGGAGGTAATGATAATAGTAATAACAACCATAATAATTTGTATTGAACATTTACTTGGAGCTAGATGACTCATGTTTATCTTCACAATCGATGTGTGGAGAATGGGCTACTAGAGTCTCCATTGTACAGTTGGGAAACCGACGCTCAGCAAAGCAAAGGAACTTGCCCAAGGTCACACAGCCAATATTATTCAGGCTGCAGAGCCAGGATTTGGTCTGAACAGATGGCTCCAGAAAACAGTCCCAGTCACTGCCTATTCCACCTCCACTAGGATGACACTCAACTGTCCATCCAGCTTAGTGCACAGCGGAGGGATGTGCAAGCGCGTGCATGTGAGTGTGTGTGTGTGCACATGAGCACATGCCCATGTGCACCTGAGTGTGTGTGCATGCACATGGGATCAGAGGTGCAGGACAGTGAGAAATACAGATGTATCCTAGTTCTTGGTTGTGGAAGCAAGACTATCACACAAGCAAGGACACCGATTAATTCAAGACTAAGTATATTTATGTGACAAATTGTGTGGCACAAACCCTTGTGCTTTAGGAACACTAGAGAAGCGGGAATTGTTGAAGGGAGGGGAGGGAAGCAGTGTAGTTTGGTGATGGAAAGGAATGACTCCAGACTCAAATCCCATAAGCTACATGATTTGGGGCAATTCCTTAGCCTCTCTATGCCAGTTTCCTCATTTGTAAATTGGGAATAATAACAATACCCACCTCACAAAGGTGTTGTGAGGATTAATTAAATGAGTTAATGTACATAAAGCTCTTCAAATAATGCCAAGCAGAAAGTGTTTGACATTATTAAAAAATTTTTTTGCCACTTTGGTTCTAAATTTAAAAAAATTACTTAACTGACTTCCGGCCAAGATGGAGGCATAGGTGGATACACTGTGCCTCCCCGCACAACCAAAATTAAGGACAATAAGGATTTAGAAACAAGAAAACAACCAGAACTGAGAGAAAATTGAACTGTACAGGGGTCCGACAACCATTCATCCATTCATCCAGACCGGTAAGAGGGGCAGAGTCACCGCAGGAGGGAGCAGAGGTTGGCGGACGGGAGCACAGGCAGCTGCTGGCAGACCCCAGGTTCACAGGTGGCAGCTGGTGGACCCCAGGCACAAGGTGGCTGGCTGATCAGGTAGTCTCACATTCACACGCAGATAATCCAGGCAAAAACAGGGAGCAAGACAGAACTTGCAACCCAGGGCCCCAGCACCAGGAAATAAAACCTAAAAACACTGAGACCCCACCCCCACATACAGCATCACAACCCAGTGACTGGGCTGCCCCACCAGGGGGAACACGTAAGGCCCCACCCCTCATACATAACAGCCATGACCAGACCCCCCCCCCCCCCAAAAATGGCTCAAACAGGAGAACAGATCAAGCCACAGAACAAATTCATCTAAGTGATGAAGAGATAGCCAACCTATCAGATGCACAGTTCAAAGCACTGGTCATCAGGATGCTCACAGAATTGGCTGATTTTGGTCGCAAATTAGATGAACAAATGAAGGCTACAATAAGTGAAATGAAGGAAAACGCACAGGGAACTAATAGTGATAGGAGGAAAACTGGGACTCAAATCAATGGAGTGGACCAGAAGGAAGAAACAAACATCCAATCAGAAAAGAATGAAGAAACCAGAATTCAAAAAAATGAGGAGAGGCTTAGGAACATCCGGGACATCTTTAAACATCCCAACATCTGAATTATAGGGGTACCAGAAGGGGAAGAGGAAGAGCAACAAGTGGAAAACTTATTTGAACAAATAATAAAGGAGAACTTCCCCAATCTAGCAAAGGAAATAGATTTCCAGGAAGTCCAGGAAGCTCAGAGAGTCCCGAAGAAGTTGGACTCAAGGAGGAACACACCAAGGCACATCGTAATTACATTAGCCAAGATTCAAATGAAGGAGAGAATTCTAGAAGCAGCAAGGGATAAGGGGACAGTCACCTACAAAGGAGTTCCCATCAGACTGTCAGCTGATTTCTAAAAAGAGACCTTACAGGCAAGAAGGGGCTGGAAAGAGGTATTCCAACTCATGAAAGGCAAGGACCTACATCCAAGATTGCTCTATCCAGCGAAGCTTTCATTTAGAATGGAAGGGAAAATAAAGTGCTTCTCAGATAAAGTCAAGTTAAAGGAGTTCATCATCACCAAGCCCTTATTCTATGAAATGTTGAAGGGACTTATCTAAGAAAAAGAAGATAAAAAATATGACAGTAAAAAGACAGCAAACTCACAGCTATTAACAACCATACCTAAAACAAAAGCAAACTAAGCAAACAACTAAAACAGGAACAGAACCACAGAAATGGAGATCACATGGAGGGTTAGCAACAGGGGAGTGGGAGGAGGAGAGAGGGGGAAAAGTTACAAAGAATAAGTAGCATAGATGGAGGGTAGAAAATAGACAGGGGGAGGGCAAGAATAGTGTGGAAAATGTAGAAGCTAAAGAACTTATGACACATGGACATGAACTAAAGTGGGAGAAGGTGGGTGGGAAGGGTATGCAGAGTGGAGGGGAATGATGGGGGAGAAATGGGACAGCTGTATAGCATAATCAAAATATAATTAAAAATAAATAAATAAATAAATAAATTACTTAACCGATAAAACACAAATGTTCATTTATAGCCTCTTTCTTGATGATTTCTTGATTTATTCCTCCTACTCCTCAATGTTGCAATTTCAATATATTGAATAGGTGGTCCATCCCCCTCCCCACAACCCAATACCTTGGTGTTTCAGTTCCTTGCACATCTTTCCTCCAATGACCTGCTCTTCCACCCTCTCAGTCACTTCCTCACACAGTCACATCCTATACTGCACTCCATCCCTAACATTTTTTGTTGTTCAGTTACAGTTATTCCCAATTCTGTCCCCCCACATTGCTCTCCCCTGCCCCATCCAACCCCTGCTCCCAAAGACAGTCCCCACCCCATTGTCCTCATCCATGGGTCCTTTGTACATGTTCCCCTTCTTTCCCACATTATCCCCCCGCCTCCCCTCTGGTCACTGTGAGTTTTTTCTTTATTTCCGTGTCTTTGGTTCTATTTTGCTTGCTTGTTTGTTTTGTTGATCTGGTTCCACTTATAGGTGAGATCATATGGTATTTGTCTTTCACCTCCTGGCTTATTTCACTTAGCATAATACTCTCCAGTTCCATCCATGCTGTCACAAAGAGTAGGAGTTCCTTCTTTCTTTCTGCTACGTAGTGTTCCATTGTGTAAATGTACCAGTTTTTTGATCCACTCATTTACTGATGGGCACTTAGGCTGTTTCCAGCACTAGGCTATTGTAAATAACGCTGCTATGAACATAGAGGTGCATAGATTCTTTTGAATTGGTATTTCAGGATTCTTAGGGTGTAATCAGTGGTGGAATCACTGGATCAAAAGGCAGTTCCATTTTTAGTCTTTTGAAGAAATTCCATACTGTTCTCCACAGTGGCTGCACCAGTCTGCATTCCCACCAACAGTGCACTGTGGTTCCCTTTTCTCCACAGCCTCACCAGTACTTGTTTGTTGATCTGTTTATGATGGCCATTCTGACCAGTTCTCCCAGGAGGACATACAGAGGGCCCAGAGACATATGAAAGGATGTTGAACATCACTAGCCATCAGAGAGATGCACATTAAAACCACAATGAGATACCAGTTCACACTGGTCAGAATGGCTTAATATGTTTTTATCCTCACCTGAGGACATTTTTCATTGCTGAGAGAGAGAGAGAGAGAGAGAGAGAGAGAGAGAGAGAGAGAGAGAGAAACATCAATTGGTTGTCTTCTTGTTCAAGACCCAAGCAGGGATTGAAGCCTGGGTATGTGCCCTAACTAGAAACTGAACACATGACCTTTTGGTCTACAGGATGATGCTCCAACTAACTGAGTCACACCGACCAGAACTCTTTCCCTAATTTTGACTTCTTGAGTCTCCTCTCTAACCATGAAGGTATTTCTCTAAAGAACTCCAACAATTCTCTGTCCCCACTGGGACCTCCAGCTTATAGATTCTACCTTGTCACTATCTATGGCCAACCATTATAGTACTATAATACACACACACACACACACAACTATATACTACATATATACCTATATAGTATATAGCCTGTATATATATATATATATATTACTACATATGCATGTAGTATACAGTATATATACTCCACACTAAATACATAGATACATATATGTAACATATGTGCTATATATTACATGTTATTGTATATACTATAAATTACAAGGGTTGTGTATAGTACTTATGTAGTGACTTGGGAATATCCTCAACTCCTTTGTCCCTTCAAGCTTTGCCATCCTCTCTTGGGAAATCAAAGCCTGGTTAAATCCAGCTGCACCTACTCTGTGTCCAAAGCTATGCAGCTAAATGTGGCTAGAGAAAAATCACACACACTTCCTGCTGGTTTCATTTTAAATTCATGAGCACAGACTTCATATGATATCTCCCCAGTGGATTCACTGTCCTGTGTAGATGAACTTCTGCTTCTGTTGAAAATCAGTCCCTTTTCCTGTACACAAGGCCTCACCCCCTCACCAAGGGGCATCACTTCAGCCGTTCTCTCTTCTCTCTCCTGCATTTCCCCACTGCGAGATCATTCACAAGAGCATACAAACCTGTATGCTTTCTTTCTTTTTAATAAGCCTTACCTAGCCCCACTGTACTAGTGATTGCTACATAACAAATTGCACCCAAACTAAGCAGCTTAGGACAACAAACCCTTGTTCTCTCCAGTTCTCGTGGGTCGAGAATCCCCGGGGAATGGCTTAGTTGGATGTCTGTGGCTCAAGGTCTCTCACAGGTGCAGTCAAGGTGTCCAGCAGGGCTTTAATTGCCTCAGGGCTCGATGGGGAAATGACCTGCTTCTAGACACACACATGCGGCTTTGGGCAGGCCCCAGGTGCTTATTGGCTGTTGGCCAGACATTTCTGTTCCTCGACGTGTAGACTTCTCCTAGGGCAGCTCACACATGGCAGTGGGCTTCCCTCGGAGCCAGCAAACAAACAGAGGGCCCGGGAAAAGCCTTTTTATAACTTAACGTTGGAGGTGACATCCCACCACTTCTGCCTTACTCTTTAGAAGCAAGTCAATTAAGTCAGCCCGGGAGAAATCGCCCTGCTGGTGGGAAAGTAAAATGGTACAGTCATTGTGGAAAACAGTGTGATGGCTCCTCAAAAAATTAAAAATAGCAATTCCACTCCGGGAGAGCAACGCAAAAGAATTGAAAGCAGCGACTCAAATACCTATGTTTGAGCATGGGTGTATTTATACCTCCGATATGTAGAACAGCATCGTTTGCAATAGCCAAAAGGTGCAAACAGCCCAAGTGTCTGCTGATGTATGAATGGATAAACACAATGTGGGCTACACATACAATGGAACACTAATCAGCCTTCAAAAGGAAAGAAATCCTGGTATGTTATAACCTGGATGAACACTGAAGACATACTAAGTGATTTAAGTCAATCACAAAAGGACAAATATTGTATGATTCCATTTATAGGAGGTACCTAGAATAGTCACACGTATAGGGACAGAGAGAAAGCAGAATGGTGGGTGCCAGGGGCTGGGGAAGGAGGAACGGGGGCATTATGTTCAATGGGTGCAGGCTTTCAGTTCGGGGAGATGAACAGTTGTGAGGCTGAAGAGTGTTGATGGTTGTACGATAATGCGAATGCACAATAATGTGAGTGCACTAATGCCACTGAACTGCACACCTAAAATGGTTACGTGCTAAATTTTACGTCGAATATATTCTACCAGAATTTTTGGAAATGATAGGAGAAAAACGAGTCAGCCTTCACCCAACGGACGGCATGAACATACGAAGACAGAGGCATGAATACCAAAAACCAGCTCTGACTGGTGGGTAGTTAGGATGAGGGTGTACGTGCCCAGTGGGGAGAGTGTGCTCCTAACCTGGTGAAAATTGAGTGTTGGTTGGAGGGAGGACTAAAAAATATTTATTTTTCACGTATAAAACTCAGATATCCACATAGTACGTAAGCAGAGGGGCACTTGTTTGAGTTATTAACATTTCATGGGCATTCTATTAGGAAAAACATTTCAAATACTTCTTTAGGAAAGGCCATAATGACACTGAGTTAGGGCATAAAGGTGGACACTTCCGGCCACAGTGAGGTGAAGTGGGTTTGCGGGAACCCAAAATCAATGGTGAAAATCCCTGACATTGATCTTTCTTCACTGAGTTTACTAAAGGCTTTCATCTATAGCAGGTATTCTTAGCTCTAGATCTGTAGACTTTTAAGTGATAGTGGATGAGCTTTGGGTGCAGGAATCTGTGACTCTCTTGAACTATAGGCACCACGTAGATGCCTTTGTGTGAGGATCAGAGAAATGTGGTTGTTAAATCACTGAGTTCGAATCGGATGACCTGGGCTCAAATGCTGACTTTGCTGCTTGCTGTGTGAGTGGGCAAGTTACTTAATGTCTTTGAGTTAGTATCGGATCATAGGTTTGCTGTGATGATTAAATAAATAAAGTTTCCAGAACAGTAACTAGAACAGCAACTAGAACACTGATAGTAAGTGTTTAGCAAATCATCAGCTATTATTATATATGTCAATATTTCTGGGAAGAGATAGATTCCATAAAATTCTCGAAGGGATTCACGACTACTAAAAGTTTAAGAATCTCAAAAATGCAAGAACTATCACCATCAGGAACCCACGAGGTAAAATGCCACCCTCACCCTGCTCACGCATCTCCTAGGGACCACCATGTTCTGCAGTTCAGTTACTGCATCTCCTACTTTAGCCCAGTCACTCACCAGCTCACACCTGGATGATTTCGACAGCCACCTCTCCCAACCCTACTCCCACCACCACGTCATCTCATCCTCCATCTTGCCCTCTTTCAACAATCTGGAATTGCTTTTGTTGGTTGGTTGGTTGGATTCTTTAATCTTTAAGTCCTATCCTATCTCTTTTTATGAAAATCTTTCTGTGGCTCTCCATGACCTTTAGAATAAAGGCCCAACTCATTTGCATGACATAGTCCATGATGTGGCCCCATCCACCTCCCCTGATTTAGGGGGGCCCGCTCCTCATACCAGAGCCCCGCTGCACTGCCCCCCTCCTGCCTCTAGGCCCTTGGAGTGCTCTTCTCTGCCTGCAATGCCCGAGTCTTTCTGGCTGCAAGTCTGAACTCAGAGCATGGTGTGATATTTCCAGACAGACTTATGTGCTTTCTCTCTGCATCCCTTGAATTTTACACCATTTTTTTCATTGTTTTTGTGTTTATTTTCTCATTTTTGTCTCTCCAGGAGACTGGGAGCTCCATCACAATAGGGATCAGATAGTTTCATCTTTCATCCTTGGTGCCAAGTTCAGTGTCTAGCCCTTGGTATATGATCAAGAAATATGTTTCAAATA
Organism: Glossophaga mutica; assembly: GCA_039655065.1. Classification (NCBI taxonomy): domain Eukaryota; kingdom Metazoa; phylum Chordata; class Mammalia; order Chiroptera; family Phyllostomidae; genus Glossophaga; species Glossophaga mutica. The sequence goes on along the minus strand of CM077304.1, from coordinate 11,779,232 downwards.
AGTGAATAAATCAAAGGATAGATACATAGAGCTTCATAACTTGTCCAGGCTCCTATGTTAGTAAATGAAACAGCTAAATCTTGAATCAGTCTATTCAGATTCTTTTTGATCATAAGGGACATAAAACCCCAAGGTGGCCTAGCTCAAGCAAGAAGAGTGATAGGCCCAGAAGTTGGAAGTCCAAGGGGTGGATTGCAGTCCAGGCACGGCTGCATGCAGTGGGTACGACAGCATCAGACTCCCGTCTCTCCGCCTCCACCCTTCCGCTCGGCTTTCTTCTCAGCTCTTCATGCTTCCGCAGGTTGTCTCCACTCAGGATGGCTTCTGTCAACAGCAGGCGTAGTTCATTCTTAGAGCTCCATGCTTCTAGGGGGAAAAAAATGGAGCAATTCCCTCTCCTAGCAGCCATGGATTGAGTTACTTGGAGCGGCTCTGATTGGCCTGCTTGGGTCTTTGTGTTTCACCCCAACCCGCCCCCACCCATTACACTACTCACTGTAGGGAGATGCGGTGTCATGGTTGGCCAAGCCTGAATCACATGTCCACCCCTGTGGCCAGAGGGCAAACAAGGCAATGTGATTGACAGTCCGGTGGCACCAGAAGGGATGGGGTCTGCACGGGGACAATGGAAAGAATGGTTCTGGATGGACAGAAGCCGTGTATCTTCGTTCTACTGTCTTCCTCATTACTCCATGGAGCTTTTCCAGCCAAAGGCAGGCAGAGAAACACTTGTTTTGTTTGCATACGTTCATTAACGGAATGGTCATTGTTTTTTTTAATGATTTTATTTGTTTAAATATGACTGGTTAAAGAGTTTTCAGCTCTTTGGGGGAATAATCATGTAACAATTTTATTTCTTCTACTCACTACTCCCAGCTATACTGTATTAAGTCCTTCCTCCCCACTGGGTAGTAGGTCCCTTATCAAGACAATGATCTGATCCAATCATTTTCTTGACACATCAGACAACTGAAACTCAGTTCAGTACGGTTTGAAGCCCTTGCTCTGAATGTGCGCTCCAAACTCCCCACTGCCCTTTCCCAGAAAAGGGGACTGTGAGCGGCTGCTCTTCCTTGCACTTGGGCATTGTAGGGTGGGAATGGGGGAAGAAGGGGAGAGGGGCATGAGCCGAGTCGGGCTCACTTCCTTCCCCTCTCTTTTCTGGGCCTACTCCCTGCAGGATATTGAGAATCAGGGAGAGTTACCTATTGGTGGTGGTGGGGAGATGCCCTTGGTCTTCTCTGCCTGACGAAGTGCTGTCTGTGTAGATGATATGCATAGTTTTCTAGGGACAATACTGAGATTCATCCTGACCCCTGCTGCCCCTGACTCTCCGTCTCCTGCTAACAGCCCCTCACCTGTGGGACATGCCTTCTTTGGCAGCCTTGGACAACCCATGTCCCTTGCCCCTTTCTCTAACCCCTGCTGCCTGATCTGGGGCCCAGGGAATATCTGACCTCATCTTTAACACTCTCGGATGGCCACAGGGGACTGGGTTGGGGGTGGAGGATGCCCCATTTTCTTCTTGCACACATTACGCATGGTCCCTTCTCTCTACCATCATGGGTTACCCCAGCAAGCTTTTTGACTGCATATATGCCAGACAAGAAGCCCTTGGCTGCACACATGCCCCCAAATCAGAGCTGCCACTAATTATATACACTGCGTCTTGTACAAACCCTAAAAGAGAACACCATCTGAGCGGACAGATTATCAAAAAGTTCCCCTTTCCCATTGCTCCTCAGCCTTACTCACCCCTTCATCTAGGTATCCTAATTCAGAGCAAAAATGCACAGTCTTGCACTGCGGCCCTCCCAAATTCCAAGAGACACATGCCATGTTCTCCCAAGAATGTCATCACCCCTGATGACAACCCAGGGTTTGCCTACTGACTGTACTTCCACAAGTATCCAGAGAGGGAGCCAGTCTCCACTTCTTGCAAGCACCCACTCCTCATTTTCTCTGAGCCTCATATCCCCTGAGTTTGCTAGGACAGCAGATCTCACAGTGTGGTCTATGGACTCCTGGGGGTCTCCAAAACCCTTTGAGAGCATCCCCGAAGTCAAAATTATTTTTATAATAAAATGTTATTTCCCCTTGTCGCTGTGTCAACGTTAACACTAATGGTACAAAAATAATTGGTGGCTAAAACGCTGGCACCTTAGCATGAATGAAGGCAGTGGCAACTGAATGCCCTCGTAGTGGCTGGATTCTTCACCACCACACACTCAGCAGTGGAAACAATTCCAGTTTCCCCCAAAGACGTCTGGACGAAGTGGTGAGAAGGACTACATCTAGGAAATGGCAACCCTTGAGAGTATCCATACGTCTTTCTGGTAACACACCGTGTGGCAGAATGGGCAGTACCTGCGGAGCGCCTCAGCTGCGTGCCGAAGTGTGGCGTTCGTCTGAGGGAAAGAAGCCCTTCTGCACCTCTGTTGCGAGATGAACTAGCCACTTCCACGGAACATCACTTTTATCCGAAAGAATGACCGACCTAAACGGTTTCTCTCCCGACTGGGGTACTTGGCAGCTGTTTTCTTGAATTGTGCAAAGAGAGCCTGCCACTTCCAGAAAAATCGCTGACAGTATGTTGCCGGTGACAAAATTTGAGTTTTTAAGTCGAAATGGGAATTTTGCAATTCTTGCATCTGAAACCATGAGCTTGAAAGCATCCTGTAAAGACTTTTCCAATGGCGTTGTGGGAATGACATCAGTCCCCACATTTTAACTAGTATAATAAAATGTGTTCATTTGGAAGAGCTGTGTCATTCAGTGAACTACTGTTCCTAAATGACTGATCAATGAATGATGTTACTAAAAAGGGGTAAAAGATCCATTTGGAGTACAAGCTTAACCCATGGATTTAATACATTTTTAAAAAATGTATTACAGTCGACATATAACATTATATTACTTTCAGGTGTACAACATAATGATTTGCTATACATATACAGTGAAATGATCACCATAATTAGTTTAGCTAACATTTGTCATCAGATATAGTTACAGTGTTTTTCTTACGAGAATTTTCTTTCAAAATTTTATTTATTTTTTATAGAGAGGGGAAGGGAGGGAGAAAGAAACATCAGTGTGAGAGAGAGGCATTCATCAGTTGTCTCTCGTTGCACCCTAACCTGGAGACTGAACCTGCAACCCGGGCATGTGCCCTGCCCGGGAATTAAACCGGCGATCTTTTGAAGAATGACACTCAGCCAACTGAGCCACGCCAGCCAGGGCATCTTACAAGAACTTTAAAAATCTCCTCTTTTAGCAACTTTCATATATATAACATGGTATTAGTAACTATAGACACCATGATCAAATTTTTTGAGATACAATTGGTATATAACATTGTATTCATTTAAATATACAACATAATGATGTTATATGTATATATTGAGAAATGATTAGCACAATAAGTTTAGTTAACATTCATCCTCACACATACTTACAAAGTTTTTCTTATGAGGACTTTAAAATATACTTTTTGGAAACTTTCGAATATATAATACAGTATCATTCACAGCAGTCACCATGTTGTACATTACATCCCCAGAACTTATTTGTTGTAAAACTGGATGTTTGTATCTTTTGACCACCTTCACCCATTTCACCCACTGGATTTTAAATATAACAAAGTACAAAAAAGATCAACGTGGTTTCAGATTCCACAATGAAGAAACAAATCACTACTTGTTGAGTTTTGGTATAATACTAAAGAAGAATATCCGTAGTTATATAAAAGTCTATTAAAATATTCCTCTTTCCCAGCTGCATATCTGTGTAAGGCCAGGTTTTCTTCATGTGTCAATCAAAGTAACATAATGTAGTAGAGTGAGTGCAGAAGCAGACATGAAAATCTAGTTGTCTTCCATTAAACTAGACAGTAAAGAGATTTTTAAAAATGTAAGCAATGCTACTCTTTTCATTAATTGTTTATTTTTGAAAAATGGAGTTGATTTTTATTAAAATGATATTTATGTTAACATGGAATGGGGTTACTATTATTATTTCCAAGTGAATTAACAAGTATATAATTTAAAATTTTCTAGTTTCAATTTCTAACACCCTGAATATTCCTAGATAGAAGTCATATAAACAAAAGCTCTTTAAGGTCAACCATAAATTTTAAGAGTGTAAAGGGGGTTTGAGACTAAGAATCTTGAGAACTGCTGTGCTAGGAAATGCAGAAACGACCTTCTCACCCAGCATAGAAGAAAATGTCCTTGACCCCAAGTGCAGGAGGGTCACTAGGCCTGTGACTGACTACCCAGAGCAGCCCCTCTCTTCCTGATATCGAACCAGTTCTTCTGCTGCTCCTGTGAAGCCCTGGGTGGACATCTGTCCCAACGCTTTGTGGCTGCATTTAGAAGTTTGGGTATGTGGGACCTTTGTTCAGTCTCAGTTGTTGTTTCCAGGCACTAGAAATTTTCCCACTTAGTATCTTGTTCAATAGTCTTTGATTGTTTGACCATATTTATTTTTGTTTCATTTTGGGAGAATAGATTTTAATGTAAACTCAATATCATTTAAAAATATTAATTACCATGTGGTATGACAATGGAGAGAAGTTGGAAGATAGGGTGGTGTTTTGAAAAGAGCATTAATTTGGAATCGCAGCTTTGCAATTTACAGAGTAACTGTGGGCAAATTACCCAACCTTTCTAACCTCACGTTCTCATCTGTAAAATTAGGATAAAAATACCTGCCTTACAGGTTGGTTAGAGATAATGTATGCAAATCATCTGATACAAAACAGCCAATCAAATGAACTGTCATCATCATCATCATCATCCTAGTACAGAAGCTGGGAAGAGTGTTGTTGGAATCCTCTAGACAAACAGCCTAAATTTGGGGGGATGCCCTTACTAAGTCCTTGGTGGAAACTCAAGGTTTCTCTCTGAATACTGGGGAACAGCAGGTCCATCGGACAAGATGAATATCTGTCACCCTCTTCCCCCTGCCATCTTGACAAAGAGGAGTGGTTTTCACCCTGGTTGAAGGGTTATTTTCCCAAAAGAGAGTTTTCTTTTTACTTCTAATTCCCCTCAAGGCAAACATCCTTCTCTGGGGTCTCCCAAATTCTAGGCTTCAGTGTAGGCTAGAATAGACAAAAAAAAAAAAAAAAAAATAATACACCCAAAAAACAAACAAACAAAACACCACTGGTTACCATGTTTGGCCAAGAGTGGAAAAAATAAACAGCTGGATGAATTTTATGAGGTTAAGATTTGCTAAATAAAGAGCTATGTGAAGCCGCAGAGATGGTCCTCTTGAGCATTTATATTTTTTTAGATGAGGACTCCAGGAGGGGGTTTTTATGGAATGATGCGTGAACATGGTGTGCTTCTTCGCGCTGCTAAAATGGAAGTCCTGGGTCTCTTTCATAGCCAAGGGAGGCAGATTAACGAGTTCAGGGGAGGTGGCTGCTGCCTCTCAGCAGCTGGCTCAATTACCTCTCCCGTTCAAGCTGTGCTTTAGGCCTTGGAACACAAGCCTGGTGGAATTCTGACCTTGCTGGAGGACTTTGTTCCTTCACTGAGTCTGCCTACTTTTAGCTTGAATATGTCCTTTACTTCTCGTAGGTAGGTTTGCTGGAACCATGAGTGTGAGGGCATTGTCCAGTGAGATTTTTTTCAAAAACAAAGGAAGTAAATGAGATTATGAGGATGTTAATACATGGGAATTCTGGGAAGAAAAATGATGTCTATTTGAGGAAAGAATAGTAGTGCATTTTATCCTAAGAAAGCATTTTGGTGGGAGAGGTGGCTTGTCCAAAGAGCTTTGTCAGAAATCATTTAATTACAGAAACCCCCTCAAATTAGCTCAAGTAATACACAGCTTTAATGTGAGGCATTAGGTACACATCATGGGTCCCAAATGCAAAACAAAAGAGCTGAGAATTAAGAGTTTTGTAGTTCTAGGCAAAGTGCTGGATTCTAACTCAAGTTACCTGTGTTCAAATTCTGGGTCTACCACTTACTCTGTATGACCTTGGACTCGCTAGCCGTGTCTCTGTGCATCAGTTCTCTTCTCTGTAAAGTTTGGAAAATAAGAGTACTTATATTTTAGAATTCTAATGCAATGTAAATGAGTAGACACATGTAAAGTACATTGGGCAGTACCTAGCACATACATATTAAGTTCTTAGTAAATGTTAGCTCTTCAAGGCTTCCATAGTAGCTATCAGATTTCAGACGAACCTTCCCACCAAGAACACCTGGAAAAGCTGGGTGAAATTTTTACAAATCACTCCAAAGATATTGGAAAACTGCCAAGGCTGAGACGACATGAGAACCTAAGACCTCAGAGAGAAGGGAAAAAAAGAGCAGCGAGCGCGACACTCTGTGCCGCTTTTCTCCCAAGGCGTTTGCTGCCTGACAAGCGTTATCTAAGCCTGAGAAGCTGAACAGAAAAGACCGGCGGGTGAAGAGCTGAGCATCACTCCTGGCAGTTTTCTGGGGCTGGAGGAGACAAAAATGGGAGCTTAGAGCCTTCCAAAGGAGAGGAGCCATGGTGGTACCCTGCTCTTTCGGTTGGAACTCCCTGGGGTTGTAATACAGGAATATGGATAAACTATAAACACATCAACCTTCATAATGGCTGAAGCCTGGTTTTGAATCTGTTCAATCGGCCTTCACAATCTGCCATTACAAGCTACTTACCAGAAGCAAAAGATAATCCTCTATGGAGGAAGATAACACCATCCAGAACCTTATATATAATACCTTATACTCAATCCAAAATTACTAACCTCGCCTGGAGGCAAGACAATTGTCCAAACACCCTGAGGGAAAGAAACTCAGACAATATAAAGAAACCAGCAGAAAATAAAAATACTAGAGTTAACACAGACTTTAAAAGAACTGTCATTAAAGTAATCAAGAAATTAGATGACAGGGTGGTGACCTCCTGCATAGAATAAGAAACTATTAAAAATGATCAAATGAAAATTCTAGAGCTTAAAATATAGTAGCCAAAATAAAAACTCAACACATGGAGTTATCAACAGCTTAGAGAGGGCTGAGACAAGATTAGTGAACTGAAGAATTTGTCAGAAGAAACCCCCTGGACTGAAGCATGGAAAGATAAAAGAATGTAAAATATGGAAAGAACTTAAGAAACACATAGGACTGGGTGAAAAATAGAACAAATGAGCTGTTGGAATCACAGATGAGCAAAAGGGACAGAATGGCAGGGGGCAGGGACAATGTAGGAAGGGGTACCGGCTGAGAATTCTCTGAAACTGATCAAAGACACTGCACCACAGGTTCAAGGTTTATGACCTCCAAGGGGGATAAAGGAAGGAAACCATACGTAGGCCCTATCATAGTAAAACTGTTCTAAATCAAAGATGGACAAATCATCTTAAAAGCAACCAGAGGAAAAAGGCATGCTACTTTTAAGAAGCAATGGTAATCTGACAGATGACTTGTCCCACAAACAATGGAAGCTCCACAGTGGAAGAAGACAAGTGAATGACACCTTCAAAGTGATAAAAGGGCAATAGTTGCCACCTAGACTTCTGCACCCACTGACAATACCTTTAAAGTAAAGGTAAAATTAAGGCACTTATAGACAAAGAAAAACTGAGAGACTTCATCACCAGCAGACCCCCACTAAAGAAATACTACAGGGAGTTCTTTAAGCCAAAGGTAAATGACACCACGTAGGAACATGGGAAAACAGGTAAGAATGAAGCTTAATGGAAAGCAAAGTATATGGCTATAACTAAATGAATAGTGAATGTTTAAAACAATAGTATATGTCTTGTGCACTCAAACAAATTGTAGAATTAAAGTGTGTGACCATAACAGCACCAAAGCTGGGAGAGTGGTAAATAAAATTAAAGCATTCAAGTTCCTTGAGTTGTCCATGAAGGTATAAAATTATGAATTTATACTCGACTTGGTAACTCTATCTCTGTAGTTATCCTTAGGACAGTCACTGAAAGAATAGTATTGATATGTAAAACTGTGCTAATGAATAGATGGAATAATTAAAAATGCATAATTTATCCAAAGTAGGCAAAAATTTTTTCATTAAAAAAGAACATAGAACAGGTAAAAACTGAGAAAACAAATAATGAAATAACAAAATTAACCTAAATGTGTATGTAATTCTATGAAATGCCAAAATACTTAGTACTCTAATTTAAAGCTAAGATTGTCAAAATAGATAAAGAGTAAAATAAAATGATATTCTTTTTACAGACTACTCAGATGTTATTAGATGTTGCATACTTCTCTTAGTACGAGCATCTTGCTAACACCAGTGTTTTTTGTTTTTTTTTAAGATTTTATTTGTTTATTTTTACAGAGAGGGGAAGGGAGGGAGAAAGAGAGGGAGAGAAACTTCAATGTGTGGTTGCTTCTCATGTGTCCCCCATTGGGGACCTGGCCTGCAACCCAGGCATGTGCCCTGACTGGGAATCGAACCAGCAATTCTTTGGTTTGCAGGCCAGCACTCAATCCACCAAGCCACACCAGCCAGGGTAATTGCTAACACTAGTCTTTAAAGGTACAGTACAAGTGCTTTGAAGAACAGTGAGGAGGGAGTGAAGTCAGGCTGGCCCAATGCTCCTATTAGATTGAAGAGTTTGGGATTGTGGACCTGAAAACCAGAAAGGACCTTAATGATCCTTGAGGCCAACATCTCAGAGGGGGGTCCAAGCACCCTAGAGCCATCTGTAAATATGTGAGTGTGCACAAATGTTTATTTTTCTGGGGAGATGTCCACCCTTTTCCTGATAATTTCAGAGGTGTCTATGACTCCCCAAATGTCAAAAGCAGAGCTGTCAGTGAAACCTTTTATTTCACAGGTAATAGGTGTGTGGCATGGGGAGGTGAAGTGATGCAAGGTCACTCAGGGCTCCATTTAAATTGACCGATTCCTGACAGTTCTTTTTTTTTTTTTAGATTTTTTATTTATTTATCTTTAGAGGGGAAGGGAAGGAGAGAGGGAGAGAAACATCAATGTGCGGTTTCCTCTTGTATGTCCCCTGCCGGGAACTGGCCTGGCAACCCAGGCATGTGCCCTGACTGGGAATCGAACCGCGATCCTTCGGTTCGCAGGCCCGCGCTCAATCCACTGAGCTACACCAGCCAGGGCTTTTAATTTTCTTCTTCTTTTTTTTTTTTCCTGACAATTCTTTGTATTGCCTCATAGCAGAACTCATGACCTCAGTTGGAATGGGGTGGGGTGGCGGGGGGCAGTGGTGAAGCTCTGCTTTGCAAAGGTTCTCAAATTTAGCCACCCCTTAGGATCTTATGGATCTCTTGTGGGGAAGGTGGTTCCAACAAGCAGCCAGGGTTGAGAATCACTGGGTTAGAATATTTCACTAAGAAGGGTTGAGGGATGGGATTTAGTGCCATACCCAGCCCTGTGGGTCTCCTAGCCCCAGCATTCTGTCTATGAGAATATAGAGTTTATATAACAAAGAAGACAACCTAAATTAAAAAACCAAGTTCGGCTTTATGATTGGGTGATCAGGTGCCCAATCACCTGCTATCACTCACACAAATTAGTACTTCTAACAGAGCTGGACCCCTGGACTTCAGCTGGGAAAGCCAATTAAGGCTTCCTATCTTTCCCACCTAATAAGATAACACAGATCACAGAGTGCACCCTACCTGGCTTATCTAGGTGAGCACAGGTAACAATACAGGCCCAGAGAGAGGGGAGGATCGCTGGGATGCAGGACAAGGCTGTCTGGTCTCCATCATACACGTGGCAGCACGTTCTCTTTATCAGTGGTCCAGAAGAGGTGAAGTGGAAGAGGAGGGATTCCTGAATCACCCCCTAGACTCCTTGCTGGTGGCAGGGGAAAGCTAAGAGCATTCTGACTCTCTACAGGTGGGTGGTCTTCACCATGGCAACCTCACTCACTAATGACATGTGACCTACTCAATATATCAAGCTCATCAGATTAGTCATAAGTTTCCCATGAGGTGGGGCATTGGGGGCAAAGGTGGGAATTAGAAAAGAAAGCAAGGACCATGGCATGGGAAGGAGGAGAACATCTCACCTCAACTGCGAAGACCCAAAGACAATACAGAGTGATGACAGATAAGGTCATGGTCTCCTCAGCTGTAGGAAAGAGCTACTAACCTTCACGGGACAGAGTTAGTGGCCAAGAACAGCTTTACTGAGGTGATTGCTAAGCCGAATCCTAAAGGAAGAATGGAAGTTTTCCAGATGGACAGGGGATGGGAAATGAATTTGCACACATATTATGGCAAAGAGGCTTGAGTGATGTGGTATTTGAGAGGATCGTAAGAATTGAGTCTGACTAGAATGTAGATTACACAAAGAAAGTATATTTGGAACAGGTCATTAAAATATAAGAGTTAGGCATGGCAACCACTCAATGAATTTTGCTTAGGATAAGTGAATTACTTAGCCGACCCCCAAATTAAGGAAATTTTTCACCTCTTTGGTTTGGAAAGATCTCGCTAATTCTCACCAGCTTCTCTTTAATCACTAGATTTTGGATAGTCTCTCTAAGGACAACATTGCTTTGAATGTGACTCAGTAAGAGTCATAAATAACAACGTCTGACTGTTCATAAGTTCTGAATTAATGTATTTTAAATAAGCTCTCTATGCCTGAACCTTCACAAGAGAATCTCAGAATTGCCAAGTTATTGGCCTGGCCCATGGCTTAACACAGCATCCTCCCCAGAGAAGGTGTTCCTGGGATCGGCTATTGATTCTAATACTGACTGGCAAGGTCTCTTAGGGCGCAGAAGGTCCTTGGAACCAGACAGGCCTGGGTTCGAATCCCAGTTTAATTACTAAGCTGAGTGCTGAAGCAGGTCACATTATCTCTATCAGTCTTGGAATATACATTAATAGTGTGGAAATAATACTTATCTCATTCAATTGTTATGAGGATCAACCTGGAGAAAAATCTGTGAACAGACAGACTGTCCTGGTCAAGGCTCTTTTTATTCCAAGGAACAGGAATCCACTTAAACTAGTTCAGCTGAAATCGAGGAACAGGAACTAAAATACAGAAGCCCCAGGGGAGGAACCAAGAACTGGATGGTCAGGAACCAGGAGCTGGATTATCCGAATCCAGGTACCTGCTCCATCTCCCAGGAGCCCCAGAATCAGTCCTATGGTGTGTCCATCTTTTCCTCTGTGCTATTTTCCCCTTCTTTGCTCTGTGCAGATTGGTTCCTCAGCTCCCTTCCCCCTCTCCCTATTTCCCCTTCTCTAGACCTTTCTATACCCTGGCCTTCCCACAGAAAGTCCTGTTCAGTTTTCCTGTGTCCAGTGCTGTGTTTCTGGGAGAAGAACGGAATCTACTGAATTTAAACTGTTTAGTGTCCACCTCTGATCCAATTACCTGTGACCAGGGTATGAGACTGGTCACAAAGTATAAACACAGCCCTAGCTAGATTCACACCTTCAGCTCCGTATGGTGATGATTCCCAGAGAGAGGGCTCGTGGGGGCGCGGACATCAACACATATCAGCTAGAAATACTGAGCACAACGAATATTAGCCTCCACTTCTTTCTCCCTCTTTACTCTATCTAGCTAATCAGGTGTCCGTAGTGAACCCTGCACAGATTCATGATTATCTTCAGGTTTTTACTTTTGCTTGGGCTAGACCTTCTACTGAGGATATCCTACTCCATCCATATATCCATTCATATATCCATCTCTTCATCCATTCACCTATCCATCCATCCACCTCTATCTTCCTTTTACCTATCTATTTCCTATTCACCCTTGCAGGCCCACTTCCTCCAGGAAAGCATCCCTGACTTCTTCCGTACCTCTTGATTCTTCACATAGCTGTTGATTCCTTATAGTTTACAACATACAATTTACCATTAAATTATACATTGGCTTGGGTTTTTCTATTGATCACTTTTCAGGTATTAGTCTTGTTATTTCAACTAGATTATAAATTCATTCAGAACTGAGAGCACAGAGAGGAACAAAGAGGAAGTGTTCAATGAATGGAGGAAATGACAGCACAGAACATATTCTATATCTGGAAGGGATCTCAAAAACAATTTAGTCTAATCCCCTTGATTTCAGAAAAACTGAGATCAAAATAGAGGAAGTACTTTTGGTCGATTGAATGTAAAGAATAAAATGGAGAGTAAGTATTCTATTATTTATGTAACAGATTATACTATAGAATAGCATTTGAAGAATTACAGTTTGTTCAACCTGAAAGGGAACTTTGAAGTGATCCAGGACATACTGTTCAGGTTTATAGATCAGAAAACTCTTTCCCAAAAAAAGGAAGTGATTTGTCCAAGCTCATGCACATATTTAGTGGCAGAGCTGGGACCAGGCTCCATCTCCTTCAGCTCAGCCCTCTGATTTTCCCCTGCGCTTACTGTCACCGAGGGCTTGCCCGTGATCTGAGGGATTCCCATTCCCTGCCTTGACCTTGCACCTGGCACCACGTGACGGATGAGCACCAGGCTCATTTGCCCTTGCAGCCTGAGATCTGTATTACTTCCCTGACCCATTCCTTGCACAGTATTCCTTTTTGACCTCTTCTTCCACCTGTCTGTTTTTAACCTCGGGTCCCTTTGTCACTTTTTTTGTGTGTGCCTTGCCTTACCTTGCCCTGTGGACTAAATGCTTGGCCCTGTCTCCTTGGCTATAACTTGGATTCTGCATTGATTTAACTCACAATTTACTACACAGGTCCTCTGTGAAAGGCTCTGAGTCTGAGGGATTCAGAGATTAAGAGCACTGAGTCCCCACTCAATAACTTCACAATCTGGTTGTGAGAGACATGGGAGCACTGAACTGAGCCCGAAGTGGTGGGAAACTGCCAGTCACAGAAGACTCCCTGGAGGAGGTGTTTCCTGAGATGAGCCACTAAGGACACATAAGAGTCAGCTGATGAGGCAGTGGGGTGGGGGTCAGTGCATAGGCAGGCAGAAGAAATAACATCTGTAAAGGCATAAAAACATGAAAAAACAAGAGATACAGAAGAAATGACAAGCACCTTGATATCCTTGGAGAATAAAAAGGAGGGTAGTGAGTAGTGTGGGATGATGCTGGAGAGGTGGACAAACCAAATCAGGAGGCCTTGTCTGTGAGCAAGACCATTGTACTGTTGGGATTTAGGGAACTAAACAATGACACCCCTGTTCTCTGCCCAAGTTCCTAATTAATTGAGGAAAAACCCCAAGGAGTTAGCCAGATGGAGATAAAAATGTCAGCTTTACTCCTGATAAAACAATAAGCATGGCTTAGATCTGGCCAAACTGCTTGCTAACACCTCCTAGTACTGGACTTAATTCCCCACAGGTAAGCTTTTCCTGTAAGGAGAGATCTGCTTAGAGCCAATGAGAACATTTCCTGAGCATCCAAAGAGAGAGAGAGAGAGATGGAACTGAGAGCATGCTCACGTCCTTGTCTTAAATTCACCAATCATATAAGGTACTCCTCTTCTAGGGAAGAGGGCAGAAATGTTACTTTAATGGTGATCCCTCCACTTGGAAACATAGAGCAAGGGGGAAAGAAGGTTCCTACCTAGCACTTACCTACCACTTACTGAGCACCCACTTACTGCTTGCTGCCATGCAGAATGCTGGAACTGGACAGAATCAGAATTAAGTTGGGAAGATTTTCTAACAGAATGTGTAAAAGGACATGGAAACCTCTACCCTAGAATGTCAGTATTGAAAGAAACTCTAAAACTCATTGAATCTGGTTTTCCATCAATATTTGAAAATATCTATAGCATCTTCTTCCTGGATATGTCATTGAAAAGAAACTCACCGTCTCCCACAACACAGATGTAGCAGAGAAAATGGCTGGCGCCAGCTCCGACGGGGAAGAGCTCTCTATGAGGTGATGTTCATGCTCTGCGTTCATTTTCTATTTTGCTATTATACCTGCTTGAATGAGGAGGCACTTGATAGATATTTACTGAATGATGACATGAGTAAGTGAATAAAATGATCCCATTCTGTTCTAACATCTGACATTCCCATGGATGTGGGGGTCATGACTTAACTAATCCGTATCAGCCAGAAATCTTTCCTTGAAAATAACTTAATTCCCCAGAATCTCAGGAAACACCTCATCCAGGAAGCTCAGTGTAAACTAGGTTAGGGAAAAATTGAAAAGCCTGGGTCGGAGCAGGGATATGGGATATTCGGCCCCGCATAATCAGTGAAATGAACAGGTTGGCCTCCAGGACATCTGCCATGAGGGGTCTCAAATGCTATTATGTCTCTCTGCTTCCTGTTCTGTGGTCTCTCCTTGTGTGGGCTTTATTCACTCCCTGGCAGGGGAGTGAGCCATCAAATCTATTATTAGAATGCAAGAAGTTGAACAATGATTGGTTCAACTGAGGTCACATGCTCATCGTTGAATCAATCACTGTGACCAGAAGAAATTGGCCCTCTTACTGGTCCATCTTATGTGACAGTGGGAACCCCAGAGGTCAGAGTAAGGAGTGTGACTGGTGGCCTACACCAAGGGGTGGTCCCCAAAAGACAGGAGGAACAGTTCTCAGTTGACGATGCCAACTACAGAACCCAGCCTCCATTGTCTAAGTGTCTCAGGCATCCCTTCGAATTCTGAGAGCTCCCTCCTGTCACAAAGACAATAGTTCAGAAGAGAAAAAGCTGGCGAGTGGCTAATTCTTTGCAGGAGCGGAAGCTGACACAAGGCTTATTAATAAAGACTCAGGGAATATGTGTGGGGGCCTAATTCACAGGATCCCGAGCTGCGTGGAGAATTCTGGAGGAAGACAATCAGCCTTCCTTCTGAGTCAGCCTTGACAAGAAGCTCAAGGAAAATGCCAAAAGGGAAGACAATGAACCTGTTAGTAAGGAAGACGTAGTGGCTGTCACCTTTCTTTTATTCGCAGAGCTCATCAAGTGCCGGTAAATAATCAGCGGTGAGCAGGCAGTGAAGGTGGCCTCTGTGTTTGTGTCTTGCAGGTTCTGAAGGTGTGCAGGTCTTGCTGGAATCATTAATCCTTCCTTTCCCCAAGAAGTCATGAAGCATTCATTAAAGCCCAACTTCCACTCTACCCCTCAAACTGAAGCTTAAGATCTTGAACAATGAACCCAAAGCCATATAGGATGTAACTTTGCTTTTAAGCAAATTACTCGTGTATTTGAGGCTAAAACAGTGGTTTTTCATGTGGACAGGTTTGTCCCTTGGGAGATTATCCCAGCTGCAGTGCCACCTTCCCCAGGTCGCTCAAGGGCAGTGACAGATCTGTTTGGAGGGCACGAAGTTCTGGTTGTCTCGGCCTATCTTGGCACAGCTATGAAGAGCTAGCCTATGTTCCGTGACCATGTGGTCAGTGAAGGCTGCCGTTGGGCCTCATCGCAGCTCAACCTTGTCTTTCTGCCCAGTCCTACTTCTTTTCCCTCCTTCCCTGTCATTCTTGAGATGTCCCAGGGCACATCCTCGCATGCAAAACTTCCGGTTTCCTGCTTCCTGGGAACCCAACCTGCCCCATCCTGTCTAGATTCAGCAGCTGCCTTTCTCTCTGATGTCATATCTCATGAGTCTCCCTCCCTGAATCTGCTTCAGCCACGTGGACCTTCTTTGATGCCTCTCGGTCTTCTCACTTGCTGTTCCCTTTGCGTGTGCAGCCTTCTCCCCTTCTCCCTTTAGGGCCAGCTTAAACGGCATGAATTTGGAGATGGTTTCCTTGACTATCTTCACCCTGTCCAAATAAAAATGGAATTTCCCTTTGTGCAATGCCTTCACCACCCTTTGCTTCTCCTCTATGGTGCTTACGCCAGTCAGGATGCTTTTGAACGGGACAGTTATAATGTTCTTATAATGGGTAGGTGCAGTGAATAGAGCACCTGACTAAAAGCAACTTAAATAATAGAGGTTTATGAGTCTCACATAATAAGAGGTTTAAAGAGAGTTCTAGGGTTGGTGTGGGGGTTTGTCTGTGAAGTTGGGGCGAGGGAGCAGTGCTCTGTGCCCCTTCTCGAAGTTTCATTCCATGTGAAGGAGGCTCAGTCACTGTAACTCCTGGTCTCTTTCCTCCTGCCTTACTCTCTCCATCCCTGGGGAAGGTACGTGGCTTGTCTGTTTGGTAAATTTGGACATGCTCCTCTTGGGACTGCTGGTCTGGATATGGTGTGTGACTAGGTACTGAGTCTGTCTAACGTGGAGGGCCCGGCCTCGCTTAATTCTCCCATTAAGTTACATCCTCATCCGTAGCACTTATCAGGAGCAGGGATGATGTATTTTCCTTCACCTGTTCCTCCATCATCTGATTTCTCAATTTGTTCAAAGCTCAGAATGGGAAAGTAAAAGCTACTCATTGGGCTTCTCTAGAAACTCCAACAGATGCCACCAGGAGCCCAGATATGTTTGATCCGCCTGCTCTGCCATCATTTGTGGGTCAACAATGTGTCCCTTAGTGTCACGAGATGGCTGCCGCAGCTGCAAATATCACATTATCACATGACTGTATCCCACCAGGAAGGACAGGAAGAGAGAAAGGGGCTTTTCCCTCATACAGGTTTCTCTTTTATTAGGGAAGAAATATTTCCCAGAAGCCCCTAGTAGACTCTCCCTTACAGCCTATTGGCCAGAACAGGGTGACACGTCCTCCCAGACCAATGACAGGCAGAAGAACATGGAAGTATCATGACAGTTTAGTCCAACTCAACTAAATTATAGTAAGTCGCTTGGAACTGGGGATGTGACTTCCAAAACAAAATTACAATTCTGTTTGGAAAAAACAAAACAAAACAAACCCATAAGGGGTGTGATGGTGTTGGATAGGCAGCTCCTGGTGTTTGCTGCTGTACTACTGTTCACAACTTGTGGTTGAATATTTCTTGGTTTGATGATGTATTAATGATCTAACTGTCCTTTCCAACTTAAGTCCCACAAGGCAAGATGGTTGGCTGTGTTGTTCATGCCTGTACCCTCAGCACCTATCACAGAGCCTTCCTCAAAGTAGGGACTCAATCAGTATTCATGAGAATCTGTGAATAAGTACATGCTCAGAATTGCTGGGCGCTACAGTAAATACCAGCAGATATGTCAGACACACTGCTTTTCGCAGATAATTCATGGTGCAGATGAGGCAAGACTAGCACATTTAAGTCATTTTCTATCAATATGAGGCAAGGTGTCTCTCTTCCTCAGTTTTTCCTAATAATATTAATGGAATGTGTACTATGTGCAGGTATAGGGGATGTTAACAACACCCAGACCCTGTCCCTAATGGTGAAAGACTAGTGAGGGAGGTGAAAGAGAAAACCACCATGATAAAAATAAGTAGGGAGGCTGAGGGAGCACAGTGCGGGAGGTTCTGTGTTTCCTCTTTGCCCCCCAATCCAGCCCAGGCTCTGCTACAACATGAGCACTGAAAAAACAGTGGCTGTGGTCTCAGGGGAAACCCCCTCCTCCCTGCCCCCACACAACTTATCAAACATGGAGCGCAGGCGTTGTTGGTTCCACTTTGCATATCAGGAAATTGAGACCCAGAGAAGCTAAATGATCTTCCACAAATAATGAGGGATGAGACCCAGCTCCGCTGGTGGCTTGCTCCTCGTTCCTGCTCCTCGCTGCCTCCCTTCCCAGTGAGGTGGCGAGCTGACATCAGATTCTCATGCTTGGGAATGGTTCTGTGTCTGGCATCCTCGCCTGACCCACAGGCATCTAAATCCATCTTCTCGTGTGTACCATGGACACCAACATTCAATTCCCTCCTATCCTTCAGGGAACAGCCTGCATCAGTGAATGAAAGTAGCCAGCACTGGGAGACCAAGATCTAAACGTGTAAGATTTATTTTTCTCCTTTTTTTTTTTTTATGACGGTACGTCCTTTGTATTTAAGCGCTAATTATAATTACTCACTTCCTAGAAAGTGTGCAAACATCACGGCACAGCTGGGAGCCTGCATAATTTAAACATTAATTTAAACATGCTAATTTAACTTCACAATCTGGGATTGTATGGGTTTTATCAAAGAGCCCTCAAACCTGAGAAGGTGGGGGGGGAAAGTCTTTTGTTTTATTATCCGCATCTCCCCTCTAGAGTTCTGTGCCGGCCTTTGTGTGGAATTATAAGGTTTCGCATGAAATTGGTAACAAATGTCCTCAAAATATTTAAATTACTATTATGACCTTAAGCTTTTAAAGAGCTTTGTTTTTACCAATTCCCAGCTGTAATTTTCATAGTTTAATGGATGTGAATAATTGTTCTCTAACTAAGGCGTATAGGAAATAATATTTTCTTTATTCCTTTTAAATCACCTTAATTACGACACCAGATCCTTATCCCACTGAAATGTGGGGAATTTAATCCCAAACCCTACTGAGAATTCTTTCATGTCCCAGGGTCCTAACAGGATCTGGGATGCTCGAGTGGGCAGGTGTCCTCACTGCCGAAGCCCAAGGGGACACATCATGGGTAGGGTTTCTGGACCATTCATAGGGTTTGCAGGTTTCTCCAGGTGGGCTCAGCATCTCCCTGCCTCAGGCTCACTGAACAGCCATCCTCTCGGAAGCTCTGACATCTCAGCATAGGCCCACAGAGCGGTGCGCGCGCGGGTCTCTGCTGCATGGAGACACTGTGGTCAGCACCCTCCTCCTGGGTGGGCAAGAATGCCTCTCTCTAAAATCTCTCCACCAACCTTCTCTGTTGAGGGACACCAACATTTTCTCATCAAATGGCTGGAACTTGAACAAAAGATCAGAAAAGCTCTCGGCTCCAGGCTCTTCTGCCCGGTAAGCAGACACACAGAGTGCACCGGGCCCCCTGCTTGGACTGCAGGGAGGGAAGGATTTAGGAAGAACAAGCATGAACTAATCTCTTAATATATCATCCTGCCACGTGAGTTAATCCTCCTCAACCAGTGTGTTTTTTTTTTAACCCAGAAAGATTAATTTACTAAGAATACCCTACACACGTATTCAAACAATACTTATTTCACATCACTGGTGTGCACTGCAGTGTGCTGGGGACTGCAGCCACAGCCATGTGATTGGTTGATTATGGCTCCCAGCACATCACCCACGCCTGCACCGGCACCCTATGCTGTGGGACTTCGCGGTTGCCCCTACTAGAGGCAGAGCATATGTTCCCACCCCACTGAGGTCAGGCTTGGCCGTGTGGCTCCAGAGTTCATGCGGGAAGGGGCTACACCATCCAAACACTCCATCTTGACTATCGCCCCTCTAGGCACTTTCACAAACATTTCCTAATGGGAGTCTCACAATCATCATTTTATTATCCCCATTTTACAGCTCAAGAAACTGAGGCTCAGGGATATCGAGTGTCTTTAGTCAGTGCCCAACTTTTATAGAAATGAACTGCTGAAAATATGTATGCAAGTCACACGTTGTAGGGAGGAAGGAGGGGAGGTATTTTTCCTGTTAGAAGAACGCTGTGGAATTCCTATTTCTGCATCGTCTTTGACAGTACGCCCCCTTAACATTGTGCATGTTCTTCCATTTTGCTCTTCTCCTTCGCAAATAAATATGGTTGGCCAGCTTATATCAATCAGTAAGTGTCAAATTGAAGCTAAAAATTTACCAATCTGTCTGCTCCATGTTCTGCCTCTTGGTTCTGAATAGTGTTACGTTTCTGAGGGCTGTGTTTCTTAGTATAAATATCAATGTTATCAATTCTCAATTTTCCTCTTATTTTTGCAGAACAGTGAAGGGGAAAATGAAATAAAGTAGCTCACATTCATTAAGCGCCTTACTATTTTGTGCAATACCCATAAAAAACGTGTAGTGCTCTCACAATCGCCTGTGCCGCATTATCAAGTGTTTTCCTGAAAAGAGAGAAATTCTGTTTGGATTAGGCATGGATGAGAACCCAGTCCTCCACTTAGAAATTAACATGTCTCGTATTTAAAGGAATTTTCCATGGACGGGGTTCTGCCTTCCTACATTTCAAGACTCGTTTCTCTCCCCTACCCACTGTCTTCTAGTGCCAGTCTCTGTAGGACACTTTGAAAGCACTAAGCGACCTGTCCCTTTGGGTCGTGATGATGGATGAGTGTCACAGTGGGTTGTAGGAGCTTTCTAGAAGCCATTCCCACTCTAGGCCTCAGGCAATAGTGTAACCATACACATAAGTGACTGTGAACTTCATAATCATCTTACTAGAGCCAAACTAAATGGCTCCCCTTAGTCCAGATCCCCAAAATACCCATGACCATTTCCATGCTACCCAACATGAGGGCAAGTAGAAGGGAGAGGAAGTATTGTTACAATACCTTCCTTATGCAAATTAAATATATATATTTAAATATATGTAATCCCATTGCTAGGGGCCTACCTGGGGCCCTAAGAAGCTGTGCCTATATACCTGTGTGCTGCCGCAACTAAACCACAGTCATCTGGACTCTATGTCACCAGGAATGGGCACTGTGGTAGCAGGGGTGGTAAAAGGAATGGGAGTGCTAATAGAAAGAGCACATGGCTAATGACCTAGTTCAGGGGTCAGCAAACTGTAGTGCATAGGCCGTCAGGCCCACTGCCTGTTTTTGCAAATAAGGTTTTACTGGAACAGAGGTACACTCATTCATTTACATATTGTTTGGCGATGGCGGAGTGAAGTAGTTACAACTGGTTCAGCTGGTCCCCAAGGCTGAAAATATCTACTATCTTACCTTTTACGTAAGAAGTTAGGAGAAAATTATGACGGTCTTGAGAAAGAAGAAAATGAGGCAAGAAAAAGCTGCTGCTAGATTCAAACCATTGGGATTTAATTCCAGCTCCATCATTTCCTGACCGTGTGACTTGGCGCAAGTTTCTGGACTTTCCTGAGCCTCAGTTTCCTCATCTGTAAATGGGGCTAATAGCTCTATCACTGTTTGCTATGAGGATTCTATGAAACCCTGTATGTAAAGTGCTGACACAGTGCCTAACATAAAGCCAGAGCTCCATACGTGTCGTGGGCTATTATTAGCTGACAGCCACAAAGATCCCAGTTTGTTCGTTAAAATATTGTTGGCTCAGGTAGAAGGATCTTACGTGAAGCCCAGGAGATCAACGTCAGTGCTTTGTTCCCCAGGAGTTTCTCCTGGTTGTATTCCGCCGTGAAGCAGCAAGAACAGCCCAGGGCAGGTTTGACGGGACTATCATCACCCTGTCTCTCTCTACTGACTCACCACTCCACATCACAACTGAAGTCTAGATCACTTTCCCCTTCTTCAAGACTCTCACCATTTTTCCGGAGGCAAGCAGATTCTCTAATTCAACCCTTCATTCGCCCCTGTCTTAGAAGGATTTCTGGGTTTCTAAGGAAATATTAGCTGGGCAGACTCAACTGCTCTGCAGTTGCCAGCTTGCCTCTCCTTTCTTTTCTTATTCCAGATCATTCTTCTTCATCTAGTACATAACAGGGGATGGGATTGGCAGGAGAAATTTACTCAGAAATAAATCTGTATCAATCAAAATACTTTGGGCTGCAGGTAAAAGAAAGCCCAGCTACATTTGGCTTAAGGGATGAGGATATTTATTAGTTTATTAGCTCTCATAACCCTAAATCCAGACATAGGATTGTTCCAGAGTTGGATACTCAAGTAGCTCAGAATTATCAACAAGGGTTTGTTTCTTCCATTGTGTTGGCTCATCCTCTTGGGCTGGCCTCTCTCATGGTCCCAGGATGGTTGCCCCAGCTCTAGCCATCACATGCTAATTGCAACATCAAGAACACAGGCAGATTTCCATGAAGCAAGTGAAACTTAGCTTCAGGGTCCCTCACTTTCACAGGCCGCTTCAAGGCCTAGCAATGTGCTCAAGTGGCCATATGCATTTGTGAAATTTTCAAAAATAAGACGTGTATGATCTTGTTTACATAAAGGAAGTGCTTCAAGTTATATAAGCTTTAGGGCCCACAAAATCTGGATCCACCTTGCTCCTAAGGTTAAAAAAAAAAAAAAGAACTGTCCTACTGTGAGTCCCTTTTCTAAGAACAAAGGGAAACTCCCTGAAAGGCCCCCACTTCCTGCACCACATTGGCCAAAACGACACTACATGTCGTGCTTTAATTGTTACTTGGTGTGTTAGTCTAGGTTCTCTAAGAAGCAGATGCTGAGATAAGATTAAATGTACTGGAAATTTATTAGGGGAAATACCTATGAGAGAGAACGGGAGGGAGCCAGAAGAGGCGGGGAGAGCCGACAGACAGCCGAGCAGGTCCAACCCTGAGTGAAGGAGAGACAGAAGGAAGGCAGGGTGAGAGCATCTTACACTGCGGCAGAGTCTAAGGAAAGTTCAGCAAGGTCTTTGGTGAGAACTCAAGGCACGGTCACCTGTTAGAGTCCTGTGTCGCCCAGGAGTCAGCCTGCCTCAGTGTCCCTGCCACACTCTGTCACTGTTTGGAGCTGCCCATAGGAAACATGAGTCACGACCAAAGCAGAGATGGATTTTTGGGCACCGCAGGGGGACTAATGATATCCATTTTCACTCCCTACAGTTGAGGATCTCAGAGCACTTTCTCATGGCCATCACATTTTGCAAGGACAATGAGAACACTATAGCTAGCATAGACCAGGAAAGATTCATCCCTGGAATGGGGAAGCATCAGTCTGCTCAGGAACTGGGCCACTCAGTGCAGGGAGAACAAAGGTGAGGATTCCTCTTAGTGGACGGAAGGCAAAAGGGAGGGACTGTGATGGGGAGGCAACGATACTGTCTACCAACCTCTCACTCTCACCGCTCAACACAGCTCTTGTACCACCAGATGGCCACTGAGCGTGTCCATCTCAGCCAGACCTGAATCAGACGAGGCTGCTCTTTATCAGGACTTTTCCCTGAGGCCAGGGCCAGCGTACAGGAGAAGTACAGTGAGTGCAGCAGAAGAAAGGAGATCGCCGCTTCGTTAGTCCTGTCCAAATCTCAGTATTTGTGATGAGCCTCTTCTAAATGTTCTGGTCCCAGGTCTCTTCTGCGGACCACCTCAGCTCAGGTGCTTTTGTTCTTGATTTTTGCGGAGGTGTAAGCCTTGATGTCCTGTGTCTGTTCTAATTTGGCTAATTGCATGTTGCCTATTGAAAATCTCCCTCCCACTGTTTCAATTACACAAAAAGTTCTGTGTGTTCTGCTTGGCAAATCAGGTGGCAGAGCACTTTGGGACCTCCCCTTTGGAGGGGAGGTAGGTATTGTTAATTATGCATGAAGTGTAGCAGGTCGAAGAAACCATTTGAGTGACATTGTCATACTCTTGTCAATGATTTGGGAAGGAAGGAAATATTTTATACACAGGAACCTGGATTAATTAGCATTGTCTCCTAACTGGTCTCCCTGCTTTCGCTCTTGCTCCCTTCTCTCTCTTTTCTGTTCTCTGCCCAACACCCAGCGCAATTCTGTTAAGATGCAATTCAGATCATGTCACTCCCAGGCTCATATCCTTCCAATAGTAAGCAATTACTTCTAGTAAAAAGCCAAAGCCCTTATACTGACCTACAAGGCCTTGCCTCAGGGTTCTGCAAACTACGGCCCTCCAGCCAAATCCAGCTGCCCCTTGGCTGTTCTTGTAAATAAACGTTTGGAATGCAGCTATACCCCTCACTTTACATAATGTCGGTGGCTGCTCTATTGCAGAGTGGAGCATTTGCAGCAGAAACCATGTGGCCTTTGCAGCAAAGCTCGCCCACCCCTGTGCTCTGGATCCTCCCTCCCCACTGTCACGTTTTCTCCCACTGCCTCCCCTGCTCACTTTGCTCCATCCACACTCAGCTCTTTGCTGTTTCTCTAACTCAGCCCGCATCCTTCCACGTTGACTGTGGCACTGGCTGATCCCTCAGTGGGAAAACTCTTCCCTTCAGCATCCTCATGACTTGCTTACTAACTCCCCTCAAGTCTTGATTTGATACTGTCTTACTAGACACTTCCCTGGTCACCCATTTAAGTTGCAACCCTCCCTCTTCTGATAGCTTCCATCCTCCTTCCCTGGTTTATTTTTCTCCTCTGCGCTTTTCACTAACATGATACATATTTTACTGCTTATCTTGTTGATACCCCTGACCCTGAAACTAAGCTCCTTAATAATAGGTATCCTTGTCTTTTTTGCTCTCTGCTATATCCCCAAGGCCTAGAATAGTACCTTGCACATAGTAGGTACCCAATAAATGTTTTCCCAATGGACAAATATGATGTTAAGTGCTCGGAATTCTGCTGCGCAACAGAAGACCCAAGCTTTAGAGGCTTATTTGGGCCAGTAGGGTGGCTTCACAGTGCCATCAGAGCCCCTTGGCTCCTCCAGTTGTCCTACCATCTTTGGAGGGTGACTTTCTTTTCCCCATGGTGTCCTCATGAGCACAGGATGTTCACTCCACCTTTGGCCTCCCTTCCATGCTCTAGGCTGGTAAAAGAAGGAAATGACTGGGAGGAGGAGGTGATATCTATGTCAGAACAGCCAATCTTTCCCAGAAGCGTCTAGTACACGTCTGCTTATATCTCTTCGGCCAGAACTAAGTCCCCTGGCCACCCCCAGCTGCAGGACAGATTAGGAAGTATGGTCTTTCAGCAGGACACGTTACTGTCCTGAAGAAAATCAAGGTTTTAAGAATGAGAAAGGAGAAATGGATATTGGAGAGGTGACTTACAGCATCTGCCACATTTGGACTTCGATTATTTTTTTCCTTGGCTGGTAGAAGTATGAGTAGAAGCTGGGAGAACTCCCAGGACTTTGGAAAAGTGCAAAAGACAGAATTGCTGATTTTTACAGAAGGTCAGTCCAAACCTTCCCTGTAGTTTAGTCTCATAACTCCTTGAACTTCCCCTGTCACCCCAATTATCCTAAGGTTTATGTCATGCTCACCAGTAGTGCTTACTCCTGAGCAGTATTTGCAGCATATGGTAGATGCTCAGGAACTCTTTCTATACAAATTAGTAAGTGAAGTGACTTCTGGGGAGTTCACACACACACACAGGTACATATATGTATGTGGTTGTCTAAATGCCTGTATTTCACTTATTGCAATGCTTCCTATATGTCATCATATGCAGTCAGTTTTGCCAACAATCTTGGAAAACCAACAGTAGCATCTCCATGTTGTGGTAAGGATTATACGAGTCTCTGTTTCAAGGTTCCTGTGCAGCAGCACGCAGCGGCTAAATGGTAGAAGCAAGACTCAGATCCTAGGCTGCTGATTCCAAAGCCTACGTACCCCGATCACATTCATTCGTTAAGTCATTCAACAAATATATACTTACTGCTTATTATTACTGTTATAATAATCATATTTCCTGCATCGAGAAAATAGTGCTCAAATCGGAAGACTTAAATTTTTACAAGGGAAGGGTAGTACAAAGAAATTATCTGTATCTTTCTTCCGAAAGTTTCTAGGTGAAGAACCCACCCATGTGCCTTCAGTATCGTGTAGCTCATTTTAAATTTCTCAGTGTTTCATTCATATGCATACTCTTTGTTTAGTGAGATTGTAAATGATTGGAGATTAGGGCGTAAGTCTTATGCATTATTGAGGTCCAGATTTGAGCTTGCCTGCAGTTAGAACAATGATGAGTACACTGGGCTCAGTAAATTCCTGTTGGGTGAAACAGAATTAGTATCAGGCAAGATTGGGGGCTGCAAGCAACAGAAACCTGCCCTGAGTGATTTGTGCAGGAAGTGAATTTACTGGAAGGATAGAGCTCACAGAACAAGCTTAATAATATAGGCAAGAACAAAGAGAGGTTGGATTAAAAAAAAAAAATACAGCCAAAGTCATGGCTGTGTGAACTGCTACCATGGGCACCAATCACTACTGGCCACTCAGTCTACCAGTGCTGGACGCTGAATGCTGATGTTCACTGCTGGACTATTGTATCAGCTAGGTTGTGCTGCCATGACAAACAACTCTAACATCTCAATGGCTTAAAGGACAAAGGTTCATTTCTCATGCCCATTGTATTTCTACAATGGTGGACAGGGTGACTGCTCATCAGAGTCACTTAAGGTCCCAGGCCAGTGGAGGCCTTGTGCTTCTATGATCCCAGAACCTGGAAACCAGAAGGGCCTGAGGGCAATTGCAGCTAACCAATTTAACCAGCCCTGAAAGATTCTTTCAGAGGTAACACATGCTACTGCCCTTCACATTCCACTGACCAAAGCAAAGTCCATGACCATGCCTAATTTCTTCAGGGGTGGGGAAGTGCAATTCTATTAAGTGCCCAGAATGAGAATTTTTGTATATGTGATCAGCTCTGATAACTGTACAAGTCCCAATACCACTTCCACCACAAATGCTTGCTCACTAGCTCTGTATTTTGCATGACTCATTTAAAATTCAAAATCTGGTGGAATTATGCCACCAGCCAAGGTTAGGTCATGTCCAGGGCTTCATCACGGAGACACATATGGGAGGGTACACACTAGTCAGTCAAAGGCTACAAACACTCCAGAATTCTTCCTTATCTTTTTTGGAGAGAATCTGTACCGCTAATCAACAAAGCCCGCTTCTCCCAAAGTGGTGCGTTACAGATGGGATTCCAAGATTTGGGTTAAACTCTAAGCTCTTCATGGAAATAGTGTCAGATATTTATAATGTGTTTTTTTAAAGAATAAATGAATAAAGAAATTATGTCTTATTTATTCTATGCTCTAGGATCTTGCACTCAATACATATTAGTTCTACATGTTTCCTCAAGTGTTTTTCTAAATGAAGAAGCTGCTACTTAGGAGACCAAATAAATATGGAAAGTGCTGGATTCATTAACCACTCTTTGTGGTAGGCAGCCTCTAAGCTGGTCAACAATCACACCCCCTGGTCAGCACACCCTTGGATAAGACCTCGCCTTGGGTATAGGTTGGACTTATTGATTCACATCTAACAGATAGAATGACAGAAGTGATGGGATGTCAATTCCAATATTAGGTTATAAAAAGACTGTGGCTTCTATTTTGGGGGCTTTCTCTTGCCCTTCTGTTCAGAGGGAAGCTAGCTGTCATGCTGTGAACTGCCTGTGTGACAAGGAACTGAAACCTCTAATCAATAGTCAGCGGGGACCTGAGGTTTACCAGGTAATCTTGAGATGTAAGTAATCTCGAGATGACTGTGCCCCAGCTGACACCCTGATGATAGCCTGTGAGACCCTGAGCTGAGGACCCCTCTTTACCTGTGCCTGGGATTCTTGATCCACAGAAACTATGAGATAAAAAGTTTGTTGTTTTAAACCACTGAGTTTGGGGGTAATTCTATATCAGCCATAGATAGCTAGAACAATTCTTTCATTTATTCAATAAATATCTAATAGCATGATGTGAAGCTGTTGGGACTAATTAGCCAGCACAACAGACCTAATTTCTGCCCTTATGGATTTTAAATTAATTTATACAGGTTCTATGCTACAGGAAAAGACAGTCTTTAATATGCAAATATTCATCATGCATCTCTAAAAGAATGGGTCTCTAACTTGTAAACCTTTTTGCTTTGCATTTCATAGGGCTAATGTTTTATGGACCACGTGTTGGAAACTTCTCTACTTGTTAAACGAGTAAATGAATTAGAGTTGTAATTTTAAAGGCTTAAGCACCCCTGCAAAAATATCAGAGTATGCCCCTCTTTGTTCATTGTAAACTTAATAGCTATTCTTTTCCTGGACCCCATGCACACTCTCAACTCTTTCACTCTGCAAACATTGACTGATTATCTATTGTACTGTAAGGCACTGCAAGCAGTGAACTGTAGCTTGGGCGATGGAGCTGCTCTGTATCTCCCTGAAGTATGTTTGGAAACCCACTAATCGTTTCGTTTTGTGAGTAATGGTTTCAGTCACAATGTTTGAGCAAAGTGCAAAGGAGAAAAAGAATGGGATTGGCTAATGTTAAAATCAAACCTTTGCTGAAAACAGTAATATGTATTGAAGCAAGTCATTGTCCTCAAGGAGAGGAGACATAATCAGTATTGAAACAGTGCCTGAAGCACTTCATCGGACTGTATTTAAAACGTTTAAAGAACTCTTAGAACAAATAAAGCCCTGAAAAGATCTTTCAAACTGAAATGAATTCTTGGCATGCTTTTTGCTCAACTACCACTGCTCTCCTCACAACAGCCTGCTTCAGAGGAGCTCAGGGAAACAGGGCTTTTGTCTTAATTGTCTAATGTGGAACAAGTGTTTCATATTTTGGATGGAAAGCAGGAAGGGAAAAGGGCACCTTATTTATAGAATAGATTGAAATGGCAATCCTATTTTGTCTTTGGTTCCCTGCTCCTTAAGAGTGCATGTGTCAGCTACCTGGATGGGTAACTCACTTGGATAGAGTGTCATCCCCATACTCCAAGGTTGTGGGTTTGACCCCTAGTCAGGGCACATATAGGAAGCAACCAGTGAACGCATAAGTAAGTGGAACAAACTGATGTTTCTCTCATTCTCTCATCATTAAATAAAAATTTTAAAACGTTTCACATGTCAGCCCTGGCTGGTGTAGCTCAGTGGATTGAGCACGGGCTGCGAACCGAAGGGTCACCAGTTCCATTCCCAGTCTGGGCACATGCCTGGGTTGTGGGTCAGATCCCCAGTGAGGAGCGTGTGAGAGGCAACCACTCTCACGAAAAACACTGACATTTCTCTTCCTTTCTTTCTCCCTCCCTTCCTCTCTCTCTATAAATAAATAAATAAAGTCTTAAAAAACTTAACATGTCATTTCCAGATTTAATGAAAAGTAAAGTAGCAAATGGCCCAGGACCCACTTTCTCAGCAAACCATGTCCCATATCTACCTTGGGAAGGCATCTGGGGCCTGGTATTGGCAAGAGGGCAGAGAAATGAGATGGAGTGAAGATTTGAAAATAAAATGCGAAGGTAGATGAGAAAATGAAGGGTGATGTTTACTCTCTTGAGAGTAGGCTGAACTTTCTAACCTCCCAAACTCAAATGGAAGAACTGACAAATTTAACCATGAGAAAATAAAAATCTTATGCTAAGTAATAAACAAACAAACAAAGCAACCAACAAATAAATAAAAGAGGAAAATGGCAAGCCATGGAGAACTACCTACAATATATATGACAGAGAAGGAATATTTTTATTCTTTAAGTATTTCTAAAAAATCAATAATGGAAAGACAAATATCTTAGGACTTACCCCCTCCTCCCCCACAAAAAGAAAATGATGTAAACAAGGAATTCTTATAAGCAAAGATATAAAGGAGAAATATGTGAACAAAATTCAACTTCAGGGTGACCAGATAAATGTTAGGCACTGTAGTGAGAGGCAACAGCCAAATGTTAGCCACTACACTGAGAGAACAGATAATGCCACAGTCTTCAGATGCGCACTGCCTGGGTGGCTGCTCCTTAGTTCACGACCTTCAGCAAGCTGCTGAAATGCTCTTCGCCTCAGTTTCCTCATCTGTAAAATAAAGGCTGTAGGGTTGTTGTAAAAGGGAGGGAAATAGATACGTGTCATGTATTTGGGATAGTACTTTACACATCAGGATGGTATATCAATGTTAGTTGCTACTATTTATCTTATTAAATGGATAAACACAAAAAATGGTGATAGCAGACGTGTCAAAGGAGTGAAGGCAGACCGTCTTGAACACTGCTGGTGGATACAATTGGAACAGTCTTCCGGGAGGGCAGTTGAGCATCATGCATCAGGCCTTTAGAATGTTGCATTGCCTTGGACCAAATTCCGTTGGAGGAATTTTTTCCAAGGAAATATGAAGTCAAGTACATAAATAAATAGCTGTAAAGATCTTGTTTTCAGAGCTATGTGCAGTTAGGCAATGCTGAAAGAACCTAAATGTCCAACAATAATAGATTCATTGAGCAAATTACTGGACAACCAGTCAGTAGAATTCTATGTAGTAGTCAGATGATATAAGGAAAACCACTGCAAAGGACATTCTGGGGGAACAATTGAAATTTGAATGATATTTTAGAGAATGTTATTATGTCAATGTTATTTTTGGGGTATGATAATGGTCTTACAGCTCCTTGTAAGAGAATGTAGAAATACATGCTGAAGTGTCATGATTTTGCAGCTTATTTTCAAATGGGTCAGAAAAAAATGAACATGTCTCACACACACACACACACACACACACACACACACACACCCCACTCTCACACACACACAGAAAGCAGATGTTAGCAATGGTGAATCAGGGTAAGGAGAGGGTGGGGTGTTTATTTTATCTATCAACTTTTTTGTTTGAAATTTGAAAGATAAAAACTCAGAAAAATGTAAAAAACATTTAAGGAGAGGTAAAGCGATATGTTTTAATGAAAAAGTAGTTTACAAGTATATATAAAATATTATGTCATTTTTTCATTAAAAGATTAGGATTAGCTAACCATAGCTGGTGAAGTATTTATATGCATTCTCTCTAGGTTATGAGGCATTATGATTTTCTCCACATAAAAAATTAATGGATGGAAACTCAGAAGTTAAAGACTTATCCAAAAACCACACAGCCAGCCCTTGGTACTTAAACATGGGTCCTTATGACCTCAGGTCCACATTCCTTACGACTACTCTATTGCGCAGGGAAAAGGGCAGGAGGCTGCTGTAGCTTCTGATGATGATACTTATTATAGCTGATAAGTACTGATAAGGGTGGTAATGGATGTACATTTAAAGAAGCAGAACCAAGAGAAAGGCTAGTTCCATAGGGCAGAACAGGAGTTCTTATCCAAGTAGTAACATTTGAGATGGGCTTTGAAGGCTGTGTAGGAGTCCAACAGACAAAGAAGAAAAAGGCATTCAGTGCAGAGGGAATAGCATGAATGAAGACGGAATGTATTTAGAAAATTATACTTAGTCTGTAGAGAGTATGGAGGCAGGTGACCAGGGCAGATGGCAGGGGATGCAACTGGACAGAGAGAGACCAGAGCCACTCCTTTCTGATGATGGTAACGGGAGTTTGGAAAAACGACACAGGCAGCAGAGCAGAGGAGACTCTCGTTGGGAAAATGAGACTGGCAGTGGGCAGATCAAGTGAGGGGTTCTTGGGAGTAGTCCCAACAGGAGGTGATGAATGATTTTACCAGGGTAAGGACAGTGGGAACAAAGAGGTGAACACAATCAAAGCTTCCTTCTCCGAGAGTCTGCGGCATTACTTTGGGACACTCCATGACAGATGCATGTCTTGAAATATCATCTTGTCTTCCTAAACCTGCCCTTTGCTTGTCTGTGCTCATAGCCACACCTGCCCTTCTAATGCTCCGCTTTGTCTACTTTGTATCACAGAACTGCCTTTCCCAGACTCCCTCACCTTCCAGCTTCTTGATGGGTTTGGCTAACAGGAGGGACTGGCGGAGGGTGGAGGTCCAGGAGGAAGGCAGAAACTAGGGTTTTTCAGTTTCACTGTGTCTGTTTCCGGTTGTGTTCCTGGAAGCAGCTGTGTCTCATCCATGAGCCCAGGCCCCTCCAGGTAGCCCTTCCCAACACGGAGCTACCTCTCCATTGTGGTTCTCGATCCTGTTGTATGGCTTGGCTTCTTAGCTCTGGCAACACTGTCTTCTCCCCATCCCTCCAGCCCTGGACGTGGCAGAGGCTTCTTGCTGATGCTACTTTCCTGGTTGTCTCCTTCCTGTCCCACGTAGCCCCTCAGCTCTCCCGTCCTCTCTCTAACTGATTCTCTGCATTAGAGTCCTTTGGATTGAACCTAGAGTGATTTCTGTTTCCTGGCTGGATCCCCACCTAGAGAAGTTTGTAATGGATAGAACTGTACCCCTCCATTTTTAGAATTCCATAGGAGCGATAGGGCAATTATCATCTTAGTGGGCCATTAGGAAAACCGTGGGTGAAATCTGAGGGACAGTGAACCCCCAATATTTTATAACAACCTATGCAAGTCATGTTTATGCACATACACCCAACTTTTCTAGGGAGAGAGCTGGTAGCTTTATTGGTTCATTAAAGGATGTGTAATCCCAAGACATGAAAAATCCCTGCTGTGAGAACCACACTCACACTGGGATCTGCTCTGAGAGCCTCCTTATATGGACAGGTGCAACGATACTCTTGCTTAAAAGTTACCTTTTAAAGCTCTTTGAGCTGTGTGACCTAACCGCTCTGCAAATGAGCAAGGCTATTATGTTGACTCTGTGATTCTCTCTTTCAGGAAGAAAGTTCATAAGAAGTGGGCACATACTTCCCTTTCTGATGTGGAGCAAGCTGTAATTTGGGTAGACTCACTTAGAGTCTTTTACCCAGAAAGAGAGTCTTCCACACACAAAGACGTTCACATAGCAAAGGGATCATCCCTGAGCTTCACACACGCTGACTATGCACTTAGGAAATAGCTGATATTTGCGAGGGGCTTGCCCGGAAATGCTGCAGTGAAACATACAAAATCTGTTAATTCATGCTAGTTCAAAGACAGCCATCTTTGAACTTCCCCTTTGCTGAAACTCATTGCACTTGCAGCTCTTACTGATGTCTGTCTGGGGCTAAAAGCTCAACAAGAGCATAACCCAGAAGGCGGACAGACTCCACAGCTCCCCAACAACCATCCCTGTGCCTGACCTGTGTCTAAAAGGAACCAATAGTAGTCAGCGTTACAGGGCTGGCCAGTCTCTGTTCTAATGATCTCAGTCCTCACGGGCAACCGACAGGCGTGGTATTATTTCCACTTAAAGATGAAGAACGAAGGCATGGAGATGTATGGAGAGGCTGACAGACTTGCTCAGGCTTACCTAGCTAGGAAGTAGTGCAAACCGCTTCACGCCCAGGTGGTCTTGCTACTCATGCACAATAGATGGGTGGGAAGAGCGATGAAGCCCCCAGCACCTGTGAGTCCAGCTGAATGAGGCTAGGTCACATTCCGGTGGTTGGGTTAGTTGCTATGATTGCTGTTTGGTTTCTAGAATGCTAAAGGACAAAGAATTATATATTAGTATTCTGATGGACAGCTAGGCTTCCAAATAAGGGGCAGAAAATAATTTAATTTTCTTGAAAATAGCTTTCTGGCTCTGGTAAAAATGATACCTGTTTATCAGAAAAAGTTCAAAAGTACAAAGAGGAAAATTAAAAATCCTCAAAAAACAAAAGAAAAATAAGACAGCAGGGATAGAACTAGAATCAATGAAACTCATTCAAAAATCACCAGAAATCTAACAAACTCGTTCTAGGTATTATTTTCATCATTTCAGGCCAAATCACATGCTTATACAAGCACATCTCAGGAATAATGTGGGTTTGCTTCCAGACCACCACACTGAAATGAGGCATAACCTTTTTTTTCCCCTTCCTTTTTTTGGTGGTGGAGGGTCATGCCTTAAATTTGTAAAAGCACAACACCTGTGAAGTGCAATTAAAGCAATGAGCAATAAATCCAGGCACACCTGTGTATATATTTAGCTCTACGTAAAGCATTTTACATAAATGGGATCAAATTATGTGTGCAATTGCAGAACCTATTTTCAAAAATGTCTTCCCTAATCAATGTGTTGTGAAAGTAAAGATCACCATCATTAATTATCCTTTGCCACCGATTTATGTTCCCTCATATGAGTTACTGTAATTCATTTCTTCAGGCCTTAGTGAAAGACCCTGAGGCTGTTTTCCAAAGTCCTATGTTAAAACAATGCTACCAAGAGCATCCTGTATACTTCTGAAAAATTCACAAGGGTCACCATGGATAACATCAGATGTGATTTCTGGGAAATCACAAGGAATGCACACTGACATTTTGAAATGTATTGGCAAACTGCCTTCCCAAAAGATCGCCTCCATTTGTGCCTCATCACGATGCACATTCATCTTGATGGACTTTATAAATCTTTGCTAATCTGATAGGCAAAACTATCCCAGTAATTTAATTTCTGATTTGAAAAAAATTTTAGTATTTGCTTATTGTGTGTCTGTGTTTCTTAGAGGATAACATATGTAAAACTTCTAGTTTTGACGAAGAGAGTTATTTAATG
Source organism: Glossophaga mutica (assembly GCA_039655065.1). Lineage (NCBI taxonomy): Eukaryota > Metazoa > Chordata > Mammalia > Chiroptera > Phyllostomidae > Glossophaga > Glossophaga mutica. The sequence goes on along the minus strand of CM077304.1, from coordinate 11,745,407 downwards.
CCCAGAGAGGGTCACCTCGGCACTGCGACAGCAGTTTGAAAATATAAACAGCCGATGGGGACTCAGTATGCACAGGTTCACATATAAACATATGTCGGAATATTTTGCGGCCACAGGAAAAAAAGAATATTTTGAACAAATATTTAGTAATGTGGGGAATGACTCTACTATCAAGTTTAAGAAAATTTCTTGAGGAAAAAATTAAAATGCAAAATAATTTGCAGAATAATTCCAACTCTTAAGAGATGTATGCCTGGAAGAAAAAAGATGGGAAGACATTAGCAAGACTATCGCAGGCAGTTGTGAGGTTGACAACGTCTGTGAGGGGGAGTTTCCATTGATTTAAATTTTCTTCATACTTGGCAGGCACGGAGTTTTCTAATAGGATGGGGCTCATATTTAACATCTGGTTAACGTGTTTGTTATCTTCAGTGTTTCCTAGGTCACTCACGCTCAGACTCGCTCAACATTATGGTTAATGATTTCTTTTAGTAAACTCAACGGACATATGCTTTGGTTATTCATGATGCTAAGGGACAGGCTCATTAGCACTGGCACTGTACTGGGGGCAAGATTCCAGCTTTCAAGGAATGTGCCCTCTGCAAGATGAGAGAGGGCAGGTGCATACGGTCTGCAGTGTGAACGGGGAAAACACATCTACCGATGTGTGGAGAAACCTCCTGGGGAGGTAGCATTGCAGCCCAGCGTTGAGGCGTGTAAGTTGGATTTTATATGTAACATTTGTCATATTTTTCCTGACTCTAAGAAATAAGTGTTTGTTGTAGAAAATGTAGATGATGGTAACAGACATTTATAGGTTTATTATCCTGTGTGGGACACACTGTGTTAAGAAATCTTGTACATGAAAAAGTTTCATTGAAACCCTCCCCCATGCATGTGATTATTTTTTGCATTTCGAACGCAAGTAGGGGAGGACAAAAGAGATTGAGTGAACACTGTGTGCGTGATCGGAAAACTGGCAGAGGCAGTACTGGAACCCAAGTCGAGCTGGTGCCACAGAGGAAAACAAATCCATGGTGGGCCCCTTGCTTTCCAGTCTCTTTTTCCCCCTAGGCACAAGGAAGCCTTTTTCAGGTTCTGTTGCTGCCTGAACTCTGCCGAATGGTTGTCACTCAAGCATTACCAGTACGTAGGTGGTAACTGAAGGCACACGAGTGGATGAGTTCATAGGGAAACATGCAGAGGAGAGAAGGTTCCGAGGAGCAGAGATGGAGACACCTTCCCAGGCCTGGACTGGGTGAAGAGCAGACGGCATCGAGGAAATCTTCATGGCAGTGATAATCTTGGAGCTGAATCTTAGAGGATGAGAAGTTTGCCAGGTAGAGAAGAGGAAGACAAGTGTCCTGAGAAACGAGAACAACATCTGCAAAGGCATATCTGATACAAGAGACAACACGGCTACTTGGAAAACCAGCAAGTGATGTCAGTATAGCTAGAGCACAGGCTGTGGGTGTGGGTGTGTCTGTGTGTTCATCCATGGGTGTGCAGTTATCTGTGTAGGTCTGTAAGTGTGTCTGTGATTATTCATGGGTGTGCATGTATCTGTGTAAGTATGTGAGTATATCTGTGTCTGTGTCTACGTGAGTGTGAATATATATTCAGGAGGCTAGGGTGATGATGGAGAGGCTACAGAGAAAGGCAGAATTCAGATAATCAAAGACCACATGTATTAGTTGGGTTTCTAGAGAATATATATATATATATTCTATTGGTTCTGATTCTCTGGAAAAAAAAAACAGGCTGGTGGTATACTTAGTTCAAGTCTGAAGACCTGAGAATTGGGGAAGCAGATGATGTCAATTCCAGCCCAAGGGCTTAAGATAAGGTGAGATGTCCAGGTTCAATCAGTGATGGGAAAAGCCACAGTGCAGAGGGCCATCTATTTTACTGAGTCCACAAATTCAAATGCTAATCTCCTCTGGAAAGGTCCTCAGAGACTTAGGTAGAATCAACGCTTAAACTGGGCAATTGTGGCCCACTCAAGTTAACACATAAAGTTAGGCATCACAATCCCTTCTAAAAGGTTTGGAATATTATGGAAAGCGGGTCTGGAAACAGAGTAAAGAGATCAGTGAAGGCCAGCTAGCTAGTACAAACTTGATGTATCTAGAGGGCAGTGGGGAATCTTAATTTTGGGGGGAGGAATTACAGGACCAGCACTGTGCACTTGGAAGATTCTTAGACCAGATGGTTTAAAGAAAGAAAGTTCAGGCCCTGGCTGGTGTAGCTCAGTGGATTGAGCGCAGGCCTGCGAACCAAAGGATCGAGGTTCGATTCCCAGTCAGGGCACATGCCTGGGTTGCAGGCCAGTTCCCAGCATGGGACACACAAGAGGCAACCATACATTGATATTTCTCTCCCTCTCCCTCTCTCCTACCCTTCCCCTCTAAAGATAAATAAATAAAAATCTTAAAAAAAAAAAACAAAAAACACTTGCTGCCTTCCTTTGACCTTAAAAAAAAAAAAAAAGAAAGAAAGGTCAGGAGAGAAGGAAACCAGTTCATAAAATATATAATAATAGTCAAAGTGAGAGGTGGTGAGGTATACATTAGAATGATACACAGGGTGAGGGTGGTTCACTGATGTGAAAAGGGAAGGGTGATGGTGGCTATGGGTTAACAGGCGAGAGACATCAAACAATTTACTGAGTTATCCAGGGAAGTCTATTGTTGAACATTCAAACCAACAATTCAAAGCATGTCCTTTCTTCCTCCATTCACCCATTTACAACAAATATTTAGTAAGGGTCTATGCTTGGGGAACCCCCCTAGGCCAGTGTGCAATCTAGGCCTGTTATCAGATTGAAACAACCTCGTGTTAGGAGGGTCCAGAAATTCCACAGTCTCCGAAGGGATGAAGTAGGGGTGGGGTGGGGTGTCAGCCCAAGCACCCAAGCCAGCGTTGAGGGATATGGATCTGGGCTACCTCCCTACAGGAGGGGACTCTTAAGATGAAAATTCTAGCTGGCCAGAGAAAGAGGGTTTCCTACCTCAGGCAGAGATGTTGCTTGGGAGCTTGGGAAGCCCAAGTGAAGAAGATAATGGTTTCTGCTCTGGTAGGTGGAGCCAAACAAGCCAAGTCATGCACATGTTTTATCTTTCGTCAAAAAGTAAACTCTCCATGCAAATTTCCAGCTGCCTGGAACCACACCCACCAGGACCGCAAAGTGGGACCTGAGCCTTCCCTCCAGCGCCCAGCCCGCCCCAAGGCGTTTGAAGGATGGGCTCAGGACCTTCCTGCCTGCTGAAAGGAACCTAGTTAGTGGGCCCTGGTGGCAGGCAGCTAACGTTCAGAGATACGGTCTTTCAGTAGTGTCATTGCTCTGGCCCCTCAGCTCCTTTGGTTTCTCATTTCCCTCCACACTAGGACAAACTGGGGCTGAAAGAGGGCCGTATTAATTTGTTTGGGTACCCGAGGGTGGGGGAGAAGAGAGGAGAAAAAAACAAGCTACGTGTAGTAAAGGAAGTGAAATCCGAAACGCAGGGGCAGGCAGAGCGACCCCGGGCAGACCCTGTATAAACAGCTAAAGGAAGCATACCTAGGTCCGGGGTTGGGGGGAATCACCTGCTCAACCTACCACCTTCCGGTTCTAGTACCAAAGCGAGGAGTCTGGGGTGTAGGGACAGCAGCAGGGGGGGAAGTATCTGCGTCCCTATGCTCGCACGGGCCCCCCAATGCACAGGCCGCTGCTCCCCACTTCCTGAAGCCTTGATCACAACCTGCGGGCGTGAATGAGGGGCGGGGATGCATGCAGCTGAGGAGTTAAAAAAAAAAGTAATTAGCATTCTTTGATTCCATTGGCTCTCCTTGGGCCCTACTTTACATACGCCCGCCCCTCGGGCTTCCTTGGGTTTGCGGGGTTTGGCAGGGTTTGCAGCCGCCGCGGTTGCTGCTGCGCTTCAGTGCGGGGCGGGCGGGCGCCGAGTGAACCCCGGGCGGGGATCCGGGAACCAAGAGCCGGGAGCTGGGAGCCAGCCGCCGGCGGAGCTGCTGCTGCTGCTGTGGCGGCGGCGGCGGCATCTGAGTCTATTTCCGCCCTACAAACACTGAGGCGGGATCCCGGTGGCTTGTGCACCCAGCCAGGCCCAGAAAGGAGAGGGTCAGATACTTTTTATTTTATTTTGGAAAGAAGGGGTAAGTCCCAGCGTGAGCTTCCCTCCCGGCCTGGCCCGCTCCTCAGTGAGCCCCAGCTCCGGCCAGGGCTCTCTGGAAGATGACTCCGGGGTCTCCCCTGTGTATTCCAGCGGCGGCGGCTCGGGGAGGCAGCCGAAAGTAGTAACACTTTGGTAGTAGTGGCTGGTGGAAAAGTGAGCCGAGTCGCAGTGGACTCGGCTCTCCCCGCGCCCAGGCGCCCGCTGCTTCTTGCTGCTCCTTCTCCTCGGCTCTCCGGCGGCCACAGCATGAAGTGGCGCAGAGATGGCAAGAAGAGGTAAGAAGCCCGTAGTGCGAACGCTGGAGGATCTGACACTGGACTCGGGTTATGGTGGCGCGGCGGACTCGGTGCGCTCCTCCAACTTGTCCCTGTGCTGTTCTGACTCACACCCGGCGTCCCCGTATGGCGGGAGCTGCTGGCCGCCTCTAGCTGACTCCATGCACAGCCGGCACAACAGCTTTGACACCGTCAACACTGCCCTGGTGGAAGACTCCGAAGGGCTGGACTGCGCCGGCCAGCACTGCTCGCGGCTGCTGCCGGACCTCGACGAGGTCCCTTGGACCCTCCAGGAGCTGGAGGCGCTGCTGCTGCGCTCGCGGGATCCCCGGGCAGGCCCGGCGGTCCCCGGCAGCCTGCCTAAAGACGCGCTGGCCAAGCTGTCGATGCTGGTGAGCCGGGCGCTGGTACGCATCGCCAAAGAGGCGCAGCGCCTGAGCCTGCGCTTCGCTAAGTGCACCAAGTACGAGATCCAGAGCGCCATGGAGATCGTGTTGTCCTGGGGCCTGGCGGCGCACTGCACAGCGGCCGCGCTGGCCGCACTGTCCCTCTACAATATGAGCAGTGCCGGCGGCGACCGCCTGGGCCGCGGCAAGTCGGCGCGCTGCGGCCTCACCTTCTCTGTGGGCCGCGTGTACCGCTGGATGGTGGACAGCCGCGTGGCGCTGCGCATCCACGAGCACGCCGCCATCTACCTGACAGCCTGCATGGAGAGCCTCTTCCGGGACATCTACTCGCGGGTCGTGGCCTCCGGGCTGCCCCGGAGCTGCAGCGGTCCTAGCTCCGGCTCCAGCTCCGGCCCAGGCCCGGGCTCCGGACCCAACGCGGTTCCTGCAGCGGATAAGGAGCGGGAGGCACCCGGAGGGGGCGCGGCGAGCGGCGGCGCCTGCAGCGCAGCCAGCAGCGCCAGTGGGGGCAGCAGCTGTTGCGCCCCGCCGGCCTCCACTGCCACAGCCGCCGCAGCCCCGCCGGTCGCCTCGGCCGCCGCCAACCACCACCACCACCATCACCACACGCTCCACGAGGCGCCCAAGTTCACCGTGGAGACACTGGAGCACACGGTCAACAACGACTCCGAGATCTGGGGGCTCCTGCAGCCCTACCAGCACCTCATCTGCGGGAAGAACGCCAGCGGTAAGTGGCCATCCGAGCGCCACTCAACACGGCCAACTCTGTTGGCAAGTTTGCCTCGTGTTCCCCTCCCGCGTCTTCCGGCCACCCGCTGCAGTCCCAAGCTTCTGAGGGGACCGCTGGGCTGGAGGTGGCCGGAAACCGCCGGTTCCCTCCAGTGCTCAGGCTCCTAAGATTCCAAGCCCGAGAGCGCGCGGTCCCGCCCCCAGTGCGGGGCGGGGCGGTGGCTGCCTCCTGCAAGCTGTGGGAAGCAGTGCACACCGTTTTGTGGGGCAGAAAGATTTGTGATCATTTGCGTCTAGTACACATTTCTGCCAGAGCCCTGTTTTGATGACCTTGAAGGTGCCAAATTCTCAGATGTACAAGTTTGTCTCCCTGGAATTCGCGAGGAGGCGCATTCTTTCCTTTGCTGCTCAGTTCGCGTACTTCCCCGCGCCCTTAGGGGTCACTGTCAGAGTCTGGGTGGAGAGGCCCCGTGACCACAAAGGCAGAACATTTGAGAGCTCGCTAGTCGTGAAGACAGTAGGGGAGAGGTGTGTGGGGGGAGACGGTGGAGCGAGAAGACTTACAGGTCTCAAGTTTTTCCGGGGCAGTTTTTAAGGGCCAGAGCGCACGGCTGGTGGGTGCTGCGCAGTGAACACCCCCCTTTCCAGTTCCGACCTCCCAGTTCTTGACGTTTTGGGTGCCCTGTGGCAGGAAGCTGCAGCTGTAACCATTTGGCTTAAGGAGCGCCATCAGGAACTCGTGCAGGATGAGGGTGGGGCGGGGTTCTGGAGGGGCTAGTCAATTTAGGGCGTCGTTTCTAGCAGGTTCTGTCATCTTCCCTCCCCCACCCTATTTTGGAGGAGGTAGCTGGGTGGGACTGAACCTGGCGTTCTGGAGGCGGAGGGGGTGGGGCCGAGGGGCTCGGTTTTCGAAAGCTCGAACTGGCGGCCCTGTCTATGAAAGCCGGAGCTAGATACTTCAAAGCTTCAATTTTCCACAGGAAATGGTAGAAGCGTAACTGGAGAGTCTAAAAGCGAAATAAAACTTTGTTTTATATTTGGCGGTTTGGCCGGAGGTTGCGTGGTTGGAGCTGAAATGCAGTCTTTTTGGGCAGATTTCATTCATTTTGCTGCCTGTCCGTTTCCCGGGGCTGAGGGAGAGATGGGGCGGGCGCGGCCGGGCCTCTGGGGGTGCCTGTAGTGTGCGAGTCTCTGTGTGCGCGTGAGCGTGTGCGCGGCAGTGCGTGTGTGTGTGAAGTGTGCCCGTGAACGCGCGCAGGAGCGAGCAGGCGTACCCCGCCACCCGCTCTAGTAAAAGCCCTTCGGAAACAGACCCTGAGCTTTCGGTCCCTCCACCTGGCTCTGATCACCGTTATCGTTAGGGGACGGGAAAGAAGGAGCAAAGCGCTGGGCCGGCGGGGAGGGGGTGAGGGTGGGGGTGGCGGGGTCTTCTTCCCTGATAATCTTCGTGATCTCTTTGCCGGAGCCTTTCCCCCTCTGCAGCCAGTCGAGGGCGCAGTCCTTAACGAGAGGGTATCTTCGAGTCTTCCCTCACCGCCCCACCCCCCGCCCCGAGATATCCTGACCCAGAGGAAAACACCTGGGAAGAAGGCATTGGTCTTTGTGTGTGCTTCTGTAGAAGGAGGTGGATACACCTGGCAAAAATCAGGAACTTGGGCTGGACTAAATTATTCCTCGTTTGGAATCCTACCCCCACGAAAAGCGCAGAGGGGCTTAAATTTTCTTCCCACTGCGCGTGCCCATCACCCTTGTTTTTAGCTACCCCATCACAATGGTTCTGTACTCCTTACTCCCCTCCCCTCGGCCCTTAGCCCCTGCGGGAGCTGGCACCTCCTCTTATTTTTCCCTCAATGTTTCCTTTGGCAGCACAGAGCAGTCCCCTTAGTAGGCTCTAGTTTGGGAATCTGGGCACCCCGCTCTACCACCGTCTGCCAATCTCCTGAAGTTATGACTTGGGGTGACTCGCTTTCCTTCTCTGGACCTCAGTCTCGCGTCTGTAAAATCAGGGTGGAGGTTTGTAACACATCCCCAGACCCTCTTGCAACTCCCTGTGTGAGTAGCCTCCATATTTCTTCAACCTGGTTTTACTTTTATGATCTTTAACATCTTTTTAAAGACAGTGTTTGTGTTTATCCTTTTTGGAGTAAGTATAATTTAAGGAAGGAGAAGCCCACAGCGCTGGTTTTGGGCAGGGTTGAGTGTGTGGTGGTTGGGGTTTGCTGTCATCACAGCCTCTCCCACACCGCAAAGCTTATTAACTCCTGGGTTTCGGGGCCCCTCCAGCCAGCTCTTAGTACGAGGTATATACTCTAACCTCATTGTGATCTCCTCGTCTCTCTTTCTTGGGCTTGTTTAAAATGGCAGGTCATCGAGGCAGTAGAGTTAAGGAATGAGCGATTAATTTCTTACATATCGGAAACATCCATTAAACACACACCTATTTCTTAAACTATTCTGCATGGCAGTCTGTCTGATCTGCAAACCTTATGAAAGAGCTCATGCCTTACATGATCAGTTTTTTCCCCTTTGACTCAGTAGATCACTGATCTGTTCATTTGTGAAATCACTTGCTCAGCAATGTTGATCGAGCAGTTAATGTAAGGACTGAGGAAGTAGTGAGGTACAGAGGCAATAACAACTAACACATGCATCCAGCTCTCCTCGGTGTGTTGACCCATCTGATCTTCAACATTGCCTTAAAACAGTACTGATATTATCCCCATTACACAAAAGAGGAAACTGAGGCATGGGAAACTTAAGTATCTTGCTTAGGTTTCTTGCTCTTTAGTGACGGATGAATTCCCTGTCATCAGGCCCCTCCTCCCGCTCTTCATCACCTACACGATTGGAGAGACCCTTCACAACCTGACATTCTTCCTGTCCCAATTTATAGACCTTTTGTTTCTACCGAATTGAACTGGGCAGAACCAGATTTTACATTTTCACATCCCCTGCCAAGCCTGAGAGAGGGCCTGGTACACAGCTGGCGCTCATTATGCCTGTTGAGTTGAGCAGGCTCTGGGGTAATAGTATAGAGGGATGTCCTGAAAGCTATTGATTTGTGAGTTTCTTATCTTTTCAAGTGTTGTCTTCCCTGCCTTGGTTGCTCGTTCTTCCTGCCATCTCTGCACCTGTCCACCCTTCCAGTTTGCTTCCAAGGCCTGAAGAATCATGAAACCAACCAGTCACATGGGACTCAAATCAGAAAATAAAAGATCATTGGCTTTAAGCGAGGGCTCGATCACTCTCAAAAAATCACAGGCATGGGCTTAGGGCGTGAACTTTCTGGTGATTGTTTTACTCTTTAGAACTGTTTTGTTTCTTAATGTTGATTTCTTTAGCCATTTTGAAGAGCTAGGGACCCCAATGAGTGTTGCTTTTAAATTTTGGCTCAGTTGATTTTGCTCAAGTTATTGAATAAGTAAGGAATGGACAGAAGTGTTTTGCCGTGCTGGTGTATGTGCTGGTCTTTTCATCTGGTCAAAGCCCTTCTGAGCTGGCCAGTTCCCACTCATCCTTGAAGACTTGGCTCCAGAATGGTCTTTCTGGCATCTCTGTGAGGCCTTCCTTGGTGACCCCCTCCCCCACCCCCCATGCCTGCCTGGCCCTTTCACAGGCCTTTCCCCATTCCTTGACAACCCCGACCCTGTTTTAAGTGTTTCCCCATCATCTGTGGCACCGCCAGTGCAAGCTCGTGTCTTATTCATCCTTGTATCTCCTTCCGTATCACTCAGCATGACACCTAGCACTTTGTAGATGCTGTGTACTGTTTGTTAAATGAATGTAACCAGCCCATTAGATCTCTGGGATTTAACATTTGCCCATCAACATCTATCTGTAAAGGCTTCTGAAGTTAGACCTCTTGGATTTGAATTTCAAGGCTGCCATTTTCTAGTTGTGTGTTCTTAGGCGTGCTATCTAACCTCTCTGAGCCCCAGTGTCCTCAACTGTAAAATGAAAGTAATAATTATGAGGATTAAATGTATATAGGGTATTACAGTCTGGTGCCTGACACATGGGAGAGGCCAAAATGGTGATAGTAGTTAGGATGATCCAGACACCGTTGTATCTCTTATTTCTGTCTCATCCAGATTATCGGGTCCCAGTGCATTCAGTGGATGGAGCCAGCCAGCAGGGTGCAGACTTCCAACTGGATCCCCCTTCCCAATAATTCCAGCATCAAATAATTCAGTGTTCCCACCTCAGGGATATACCCCATGGGCACAGCCCCGCTGCCTAAGTTACAAAAAGACTGTTTTGGTCAGAGGAAAGTAGTTCATTTTATTTGTCATATTTTTAAAAAGGCATTGTGAATGAAGGGGCACCAGGGAACTTTCTGGGGTGTTAGAAATACCCCTTATGTTAATAGAGGTGTGGGTTCAAATGCATCGCCTTGTAAATTTTAGATATGTGCATTTCACTGTATTGCAAAATATACATCAGTTTAAAAAAAAAAAGGACATACAAAAAGAGAAAAGCCATAGGCATCCTTGAATGAAATTTTGTTTTAAATGCAGGAAGACTCTGAAGGGAAGACTGGAAGAGGTAGAGTTGGTGGGATAAAAGGGAGAGAGACCTTCACATGAAGAAAGTTCTAGCCTTGAATTTTGGCTCTGTCACTTTATAAAAAGTGACTTAATGTTGCTGAATTTGGTTTTCTCATGTGTACAGAGAGGATTACCAAAAAAAAAAACAAAAACAAAAAACAACCAACCAAACAAACAAACAAAAAAAACCCAAGACAAAAAAGGAAGAAAATTCAAACCTACCACATAGGCTGATTAAAAGTATTAAATCAGATCAAGTATGTGAACACGCCCGCCACATAGTAGGTACTCGATAATGATGGCTTCCTTAAAAACAAAACCAAACAAAGCAGATTATTCAGGCTGCTGATAATAATAATGCTTTGGGGACTGTGAATGGTCTCTTTCATTTCAGGGATCCCCAATCACTTTGTAAACATTAATTAATGTAAGCCCTGGTCTCTCCAACCCTTGCTTGGTGGTGGGGTGATTTGGGGGTTTTTGTTTTACTGTTGTCCCATAGATTCTGATTCTGCACGAAATTTCCACTCGGCAGGTTTCCTGCCCTGGAGTGCCTGCCGTTCTGGGGTGCATCAGCACTGTGATGGACAGAAATGTCTCCGAAGAAACCTTGCTTCTTACCCAGAACAGCAAGAGCTATCTCAGGAGCCAGCCACAGCGGTGTCTGTGCTCACAGAGCACGTTTTTAATTAACTAGCTCAGTGTAAATTAAAACTTGGAATTTGGGTCAGTGGAGGGTTATTTGGTTTTCTATGCAGACTTGCTAGTTCTGTGCTGGGGCATTTGCAAGTAGGGTGTTTCCTGAAACATAAGAGAAAAAATAACAACAGAATAAAACATGGGGGACCAGCCTGGAGACCTGAGGTCTGGGGTGAGCTTCCTGAAGGCAAATTTGGGTAGGAGGAAGGCCTGTAATTCTGGGTCAGCTGTTGTTTGTGACCTGGAGCCAGGCACTAAACTCACCTATAAAATGGGTCTGATTATCATCTACTGAGATGTAAATGTAAAATAGCAAAGGGCTTCGGAGTCAGAGCATAACTTGAAGTTCCCCTGTCTGTAAAATGGGTATAATAATAACTATACATGTATAGTGCTTATTACGTGCCAAGCACTGTCTTAAGAGCTCTGTGTATTATAATCATCACAGTTACATTAGCTATTGTAAAAAACAACCCCCGAATCTCAGGAGCTTAGTAAGTACATTAGAAGGTCATTTCTAACTAAAGTCTGATTGGCAGAGAGATAGAGTGGGAGGAGGCAGGAGGATCGTTTAGGTAATAAGACTGTGGGAGAGTTTGCCTTCTTTATTGTGAACGCGTGGCCTTCAGGGTCTTCCTTGGACATTCATCCAGCCAACAGGTAGAGGAAGAAGGAGACTGTGGAGAGTGAATTATGGGCTAAGCCTTCAAGGGACCTCAGCACTTGTGCTCGTGTATCATTGGCCCCCGGCCATCAAACAGCCGTATGCGTCCTTCTCACACACAAAACATGTTTCCCTTTCCCTGAGGGAGGAAACTCATGTTCTGTCCGATCAGTGCTTCCAACTTAAAGTTCAGGATCTTTGGGTGAATCTCTGTCCTACCTGTTGGATTAAATGTGGCTCCACATGGTCCAGCAACCCATGAGCTAAGAGAGACGTGTTATCTGTCACTCTGTGCCCTTATGCCATATTGAAGAATAACCCTTTAGGCTAAGGCAATAATAAAAGACACATAGAAGTCACTGGCCCTTAGTAGTTACGAAACTTTGCCACGCAGGCACTGGCAGTGGGCGAAGTGTGCCCTGGGAGTGGGCGAAGTTCCGTGCTCTCCAGCAAGCCCTCTGTGGGGAAGTTTTGGTTCACTGGTCTCCATGCTCCTGGCTCTGCCCTGTGGGAGGGTTTTCTTTACCATTCTTCTTGGCCACACCTGAAGTGGTCTCCTTGAAGCTCTAAATCTTTTGTAACCTAGCTCCTGCCCTTGAATTTTTGGGGCCCAAGTTTTAATGCTGTAAGCATAAAAGACTTAAAATCCAGGCTTAGAGATTTTGCCAACGCAGTTCTCCCAACTTAAAATCTTCACTATGATGCCTAGTGTGCCGGTAGCTACACCCAAAGTTACTTCCTAGACCTCGTTCTGAAGCCTGAATTATTTCTGTTTCTTAACTCCATGCCTCTCCTGTTCTCTCAAGTCAACGGCAGCTACCTTGGGGCCATCAGGCTTAGCTGGGAATCTTCTACCCTTAGTTTGGTATTTCACTTAAAAGTCTTCTCAATCTTTTGTCTGATTGTTTGAGTTGTCTTTTTCAGCTCTCCACTGTTCCTTTCCAATTTTATTTGCAAACTGGCTAATTGATGTCTGAGTTCCTCTCTTTCCCTACTACCATGCTAAACTCAGCCGGGAACAGTCAGCTTACAGGCTCAGTAGGCATGAGTTCTGCCTTCTAAGTTTCGTAGATTATAGTTTAACCAAAACTGTTACCACTGCGTAATACGGGTCTCCAGTTTTCCAGTCTCTAATATCATGACCCGCTCTCTAACTTCTAAGCCAATGCCCGTGTTTCCGGACCCCACTATGGTACCATTTACTTGATTAGTTAGTGTAATGCTAGCGGTTGTTGCAGACAAACCCTAATATCTTAGGGCTGAACACAATATAAGTCGCTTTCTCATTCATGTTGAGTCCATTTGAGAGCAGGGGAAGGAGGCACCCTGTTCCCTTTATCGAGTGAAAGCTTCAACTAGCATGCCAGAAACCAGACTTCCAGAATTTGACCATTTATTAGCTGTATAAAACCCAACTTGGGCAAGTTACCTAACCTCTCTGTGACTCAGTCTTTCCCTTTGTTCAATGAGAATGATAATAAAACCTAATTCGTTGAGCTATTGGGGAGTGCCTGACATGTAGAACTTGCCTAATAAATGTTGACAGTGTTGGATTTTATTATATTCATTATGACCTTTTCTACAGGCACTGTGTTAGATGTTAAGCATCGTAATCCCTGCCTTCGTGGAGATTGCAGGCCAGCAGTGCACTAAGTTTTTTCATCAAATAATCATGCAGATGTAAATTTACCACTGAGATAGATGCTACAAAGGAGAGATGCATGGGGTTTTAAGTCTTTACTGAGACTCTCGATGTAGTTGGGAGAATGGGAAGGCTTCACTAAGGAAGTGAGGCTTGAGTGAGGTTGAAGCATGGCTCATTTGGTTGAAAAGGCAGAAGAGTGCTGCATGAATGCAAACAGAATGTGCAAAGGGCCTGCGGCAGAAGGGAGCATGATGAGAAGGAGAGTGGCCAGTGTGGCTACAATGGGAGAAGGAAGTGAGAAGAAATGGTTAGAGTTCGGACCTAGTACCTGTCAGATTAAGGAGTTTGTCTTTTCCCAAGGACACTGGAGAGCCCTTGAAAGCTTTAAAGGAGTGATGGTATGATCAGATTTGTGTTCTAGAAAGCTCATGGTAGGCTGCAGTGTGGAGCACAGACAGGAAGAGGAGCGTGAACATGGGAAGGCCAGTTAGGTGTTATCATTCCCATCTTACAGCAGAAGCATCTGAGGCTGTGAGACATTTAGTAACTTTCTCAGAGTCGCCAAGACAATAAATGGCAGAGGGGGGATTTCAGCTCAAGTCTGAGGGACGTCAAATTCTACCCTCTTCCTGCCTATGCCACGCCTCATCCCTAGGGAGAATTTGGTTCAACTCTCACATTTTACAGGTGGCAAAAGCAAGGCCCGAGTGAGACACAGCCTTGCCCACAGTGACATGGCAGAGCCAGAGGCAGTACCCCAGGTTTCTGGATTCTCAGCTCAGCTCCTGTCCACTGCGATTCCTTGTCTCCTGCAAACCAGATCATTCCTGGGAGGCAGAGTGGGGTGAGAGGCTGCCTGTCACGGCAGTTTTGGAGATGAGTTTATGACTGGCTATAACATCTCTGGTTTTACTGTGCATCTCACAGTAAAGGAAACGCTAGTCTAGAAGCGTGCGGAGGTCCCTGTTCACTCGTGGCTGATCCAGTGAAGATCAGGTGTGCTCAAGGCAGAACCAAACTGGCAGTTCCCCAGGGCCTTTACATCTGAGAGCAAGCCAGAGAAGCAGCTTGGTACCTTAAAAACAGTGCCAGCCTCAGAGAAGGTTGAGGTTGCTTGGACCAACTGGGTTTTCTTTGGCGGGGAGGTATCATCATTTCTCTCTAACCCCAGCTCACAGGACCACCCTGGGGGTCAGGAGATGCCCGAGACTCATGCAGACACAAGTCACCTCTTCTCTCTCCATTCATTATCAACAGTATTGGGGAGCAGGCATAGCTCCTCCCACCCTCAGCCCCTTGTGGCCTTTTCTGTGCTGACTTGGAAGTCTGGGGCCTGGGCTTACCCTTGTGAGCTGAACCAGAGATGGTCCCCGCATTCTTGGAGCTTGCAGGCCTGCAGTGGGTTTAGTGTGTTCACAAATAATCATCCAGATGTTACACTGCACCCAGGGCAGCAGATACTGGGGAGGAAGTTTCATGGGGCCATTGAATGAAGCCTCTTTGGACCGTGGGGTGAGGTCCAGCTGCCCCTCCCTTGTGCTTCCAGGGGCAGCTGTGGTCAGCACCATGACACCAGACATGTGGGGGACCTGGGCTGCTGTTGGGGATTAAGACTCAAGACTCTCCTTTCCACTCTGGAGCCAAGCCAACAGGGTGGGGATGAGGGTGGGGAACGTGACCCACCAATCTCACCCTGAGTCGGTGTCTCTGAGTTCAGTGTTCCCACCTCTTGGGGAGCCTACCCCACTTCACCTCCTGCTCTCTCTATACTGCAGCTGCCATCTTCGGCCCAGATGACAAGTCTCTTGAGGCTTCTTACCCATATCACTGGAGCAGGCTGGTGTGCATGAGGGCCCAGGTGTGGGCAGCCCCGGTCTCTCCTCCGCTCCTGACTTCCTACACTCCTGACCTGGTCTTGCTCACTGCTCTTGCTGATTCTGGGGCTGCTCCAAGTTTTCCTTTTCCCAGCACGAGAGCTGTGCATGAAAGAACTGACCAAGAGCAAGCTGGCGATTTCGCAGGCCTCATCATGCAGAACCACTTGGAGCCTACAGGGTGTGGGGCAGTGGAGGAGGAAGGGGTGCAGGAAGGTGCCTGAACCCTCCAGTCAGTGGGAAGCCTTCAGCTCAGGGCTGGCAGGTTATACACGTGCTCTGTGACCTTGGACAGGCCCCCGATTGCTCTGAACCTCAGTTTGCTTATATAGGAATGGGAAATAATGATGATACCAGGTTCTGGTGTTCTTGGGAGTCCAATGTGTCAAATGAGGCAATACTTTGGAAGACTGTAAAGCCCAACACTTAGTAACGGTAAAGCTCGCATTTGTTGAGCATTTACCACTCTATCAGGGTTCTCCAGAGGAACAGAGCCTATAGATTTATAAATAAGCCTAAGAGGAGATTTGTTACAGGAAATGGCGCACGTAGTTATAGAGCCACAGAGTCCCACAATTTGCCATCTGCAAGCCAGAGAACCAGGAGAACTGGTGGTGTAATTCACTCTTAGTCCTTCAGCCTGGGAACCAGGGGACACCACTGGTTAAGTCTTGGACTCTGAAGTCCCGAGAACCAGAATTTGCTGGCTGCAAGCTTTCCGGTGGTCTACGCAAAAGATCAGGAGCAGAGACTCAGTTCATAGTATGAGGTATGAGACAGAAATAAACAACTCCTGTAGCTTAGGCCTGAAAGAAATTTCTCAGCAGGGGACTAGAAGCAGTTATTAACTTGCACTTCATGACCTCATGACCATGGTTGTTAAGAACTGTTAAGAACGAACCAGGGGAGCCTCTTCTTGATTTGCAAAGTGTCTCTCTCTCCCCTCCTTGCTGCCTGCACCCCCTCCCTCATTCCTTCTGGGGTATCCAGTTGTGACATGTATGTAAACAGAAGGCCAGAGGTGGGACAGCATGTCAGGGTCCCTCTTGTGTGCTGGAGGAGGGGCTTGGAGTGAGAAGCTGTCTTGGAAGATTATGTCTACAACACATGGTCCCTAGAGACAAGATATGATTTCCTTTGAGTGAAAGTGTATAAATGCCCCTCTGGGGAAAAATAAGCAGCCTTTGCACTGTACCTCAAATATGGTCAACCACCAAGCCAGGTATGAATTTGGGGAGACAGAAGAGAGCTGGATGGGACCTGCCTGGGCTCAGGAGAGATTGGTACCAGTGTGGTCAGCTAAAGCAGTGTTTGAGGGTTTAAGGACAGAAGGAGGCAGGAGGTCCATTCTAGAACATGCTACGTCATCTCAGGCAAGTGATTCAACCTCTCTGGACTTGTTTTCTCATCTGAAGAATCTCAGAAGGTTTTGAGGCTCCAAGGAATCCTCAAATATAAAAGTGATCTATAAGCTGCAAATGTCATTTGTTCATTCATTCATTCATTCAGTAAATATTAATTGAGAGCCTACTACATAGGAAGCGTGGTTCTGGGCACCTAGCATACATTAGTATGCAAACAGAAAAAAATCCTTGCCTTCATAGAACTTGCATTGCAGTGGGGGGAGACCTGAAACAGTCAATGTAATATGAGTAAACAATATAGGATATTAGAAGGTGATACCCACCATTGAAAACATAAATCAGATGAGGGGGACCAGGAGGACTGGGATGACAGGCTGTAATTATAAATAGTATGGTCAGGAATGTCTCACTGAGAAGGCAACATTGGCACAGAGAAGTGAAGGAGGTGAGGGATTTCGCCATCTGAGCATCTGGGAGAAGTGTATCAGAGGGAGCAGCCAGTGCAAAGGCCCTGAGGCAAGAGGCACAATGGTGCCATTGTGGTAAGGGAAGAACTTCAGGAGATACCAAGTTGAGTAGGACCTCATAAGCTATCGTAGACTCGCACTTTTATTCTTAGTGAACTGGGAAGTTATTTCAGGGTTTCGAGTAAGGGTTGCCAGGTATGGCTTGTGATTTAAAAGGACCATTTTGGTTGCTAGTTGAAAGTTGGCTCTAATAAGGTGAAGTCCGTGTGTGTGGGCTCTTAACAATAACCCAGGCAGGAGATGATGGTAGCCTAGACCAGGGTGGGAGCAGTGAGGTGGGCTACGAAGTGGCCGTAATGAAAAGGAAGAGCCAACGAGATGTCGCTGGCGCACTGGGGTGTGAGGGAAGGAGAGGGGTCGAGCAGGACTCCAGGGCTGTGTTCTGAGCAACTGGAGGGATGGAGGTGTCGTAAACTGGGATGGGGGTATCTGAGGCAAGAACAGGTTTGGACATGGAGGCGAGATCTCAGGTCCAGTTTGGGACAGGTTGAGTTTCAGGTGCCTTTCAGATGTCCAGGTGGGGCTGTCAGCTAGGTAGTTGGATGATCATGACTGGCGTTCAGAATGGTTGGCGATACAAACTTAGGAGTAGGGGACATATGCATGGTTTTTAAAGCCATGAGATAGGACAAGGTCACCTAGGGGGTGAATGTAGAAGAGACAAGAAGACCGAGGACTGAGCCCTTCCCTGGGTCAGGCAGAAAAGGAAGAACCAGAAAAGAAGACTGAGAAGGAACAGCCCATAACAAGGAGAACCAGACCTGTCCTAGGAGTCAACAGGAGAATGTACCTAGGCGGAGGAAGTGGTCAACTGTGTTGTGTGGCCTGCTAGGTGGTTACTACATTATACCCTGAGCCGTGGGGTATTTCTGCCTGCAAACCCTGGGGATGGTTTCAAGCCCAGTGAACAAGCAGCATGCATGTACTTAATGGAAACCACGCTAATCAGAATGAATCAAAAGGGGTGTTTTCCCAAGGGAATCGTGGCAGGGGCCCCTGTGGAGGTCAAGTGGGGAGGCTTCCCACCCCCGCCCTGCACACACTTCACCATAGTTGCCACCCTTTCATCTGTTTTTTTAATATATTGGACTTTGGCATAAGATGCATTTGAGAAAAGGGTTCTACTGCCAGGTAGAGTTCGAACAGCACTGGCCAGAATAGCAAGTGTTCTGGCTTTGACATCCTGGGAGGCTCAGGTGTCCGAGGGAGCAGGGACCCCGTAGTGTGTCTGTGCTTTGGTTTCGGCCATGGAGGCAAACCAGGGCAGTGTCCTGCTGAGGCTGAGAGAAGCACCCAGTGAGGTGGGCTGGGGAGGGGACAGGACAGAAAGGGAAGTGCTGTGCTTGGGACCTTGCAGAGCTCCAAGCCCCAAAAATGATAGGAGAAAGAAGGACGGGGATGAGAAGAACCATAATTAGAAAACAGAACCGGTAGAAAGCAGGGTCCAATGACTAAATGCTTCAAAGTCGAAGAGGACTCTCCTCTCCTCGTCCTCATGATTACTTGCAGTTCTGCTATTTTTTTTCCTGATGCAAACCTCCTCTTTTTAGCTCCCCTTCAAGGCAGCATCCTCACTCCCGAGTGGCATTTCTGATACAAGGGAGCAGAGGTGTAACCCATCAAAGCTATCTCCAAACCAAAAATAACTTGTCCAGCCAGATGCTCCCCAGCCTCCCACGCCAAAGTGCTTGCTTCTGGCCCCCCAAAGTTGGCACGTTGACCTGTGGCTCTCAAAGGTCAGGGCTTTGAAACTGGCTTGCCTCTGAAATCAGGAAATATGTTGTTTTTTTTCCCCCAAAGAAGTGTTGTGGCTAAATCAATTTTACATAAACAGAAAGGGTCAATCCTGAATTCCTAAACCCTGATGGAGAAGATGGTGACTATAGGTCGGATATTGAGACTTGTGTCGTGGAAATTACTTACTCACTGAGGTGTCTAATCTGGTTGAGGTTATGGGAAGAATTCATACATGGTGTATCATGCCATATAACCAAGGGTTTGTGGTCAGGCAGCCTGGGCTCACTTCCTGGTGTCATCCCTGGCTGTGCCCTCTTGGGCAAGTGCTTCTTTCTCAGCCTCAGTTCCCCCATCCCTTAAGAGTGCCCACCTCATAGGCATGTTTGGGGATAAAACGAAATACCGCAATATATAGAAGCACTTAGTGTGGCAGCTATTATTTTTGGGTTTCTCATTCTCCAGGCATCTGAAACCTTCATTACAGTATCCTCGGGTTATACTGAATAATCCACTCACCTGTTCATCTTTACAAGTCAGGCTACTTCTTATTTATCTTTGTATCTCTAGAAACACATCTGGCACACAGTTGGCAGTTAAATGTATTTGTTCAGTGAGTGCATGCGGCCATAGACTGTAGACTCCACATGAGCAGGAATATTTGTCTGACTTACTCACTGCTATCACCCCAACGCTTAGAATACTGCCTGCATGCGGTGGGCACTGCGTAAATATTTGTCGTCTACGAAATGAACCAGGAATCAATGGAACTTCACTAACAAGCAGACCAGGATCCTGCTCCTAACTATTAGCAACTGCCTTGGAGCCTTTCTCTGTATTTCTGAATTCTCAGCCCTGAAAATATCCCCTTTTCAAAGGTTGCTTGTCTTTGAAGAACAGAAAAGGAATGACTGCTCACGATTCCTTATATCCGCTTTCTTCCTATGAGATGGCACCTCGCTCTAATTCAAGGTTTGAAAGCTGTATCTGTGTAGACTTGGATCTTAGAGCGGGGAGAGGCCTGCACAATTCTCCTGGCTCAGCCCCGCTGCCTCCAGCCTGGGTATCGGGTGGATTTTGCAAATCAGACACCTGAGAGCCGGGAGGGTGAACGTGTGGGGCCGCACAGCTCCAGCAGATGAGCAGCAGATGAGCTCGTGCAAGTAGAAAGAACTGACTTCGTGGCTGGGCCTGGACCACAGCTCCCTGAATCCCCAGGTTGGTGTCCACATGCCATGCTGTCCCAGGAAGAAAGAAACAAGGCTTTGTTCTCTTTCCTTAGTTGTGATTCACACTGGGTCCTGTTCATTGAGGTCCGCCAGGTGTAAGCATCTGTGCTGAGCACTTTTCCAATATTCTCTCAGCTTAATCCTGCCACTCCCACCAATGAGATCAGCGTTGTTAGCTTCACTGCACTGCCCAGGAAACGGACTCAGAGACGCTCACAAGCCTCACTCAAGGCCACACAGTGGAGGTGCCGGAGCTGCGGCTCCCACCCTGGCCACCTGGCGTGTCATCAGCAGGCAGTCCCACTAACCGTGTTGGCTGCTGTGACAGGGTGTAACTGGATCCTTTGAAAATTCCTTAAACATTCTGATGACATGAAGACCGTGTCTAGACGGTGCTAGGTCAAGTCCATAGGGGGAGAAATCAGCTGTTAGGTGAAAAATCAATTTATTCAGGTTGGCAACGTAGAATTGTAAAGATAAATCAAGCCCTTGTCCAGTCTGCCCCCTTATCGTTCGTTGTTTGTGGTTTTGTTGGTCTCTCTCCATCTCTGCTTCTCAGCCTGCACTCGGGAACCAGTTCAGCGTCTACTCGGTGCCAGGTACTGGCACAGCAGGGGAGGCACACGCCACAGCCAATATCTAGTCCAGCATCGGGATTGGAAAGACCCGCTTGGTTTTTTCTAAAACGTGTGACTCTGACTGATTCAAATACTTAATCTGAGCTGGTTTAACCTAATGTTCCTATTGACCAACTCAGGTTGGCCTCTCCTTCCCCCTTCCCCAGGGGACAAACTCACCTGCCGACAGGGCAGAACTGAAGCAAGGGACCATGGGAAGACAGGAGGAGACATTTACTATTTATCAGGCCACAGCGACTATGATTTTGAACTCCACAATGCCTTGTTATTTATTATTAATTCTTTCAACTTGCACAGTCTACAAAGCCTCATCAACCATTGTTACTAATATTCCTAACAGCCCTGTGTGGTAGGTGGATGGTAGGTATTAGTATCCTCACTTTGCACATGAGGAAGCTGAGAGGGTACCTTGCCTGATGTCACCTAGTAAGTGGCAGCATGGGGCATCTGCTTGACTTTCGGTGCTTCCTGATGCCACTCTTTGCGCATTGTGGGTGCTCACATCTTTTGAGAATCTGGGCTGAGTATCTTGTGGGTGGGAAAGGAGTACATGGGACCCCACCTGAAGACTAATCTGGATGTGAAGGTTACCCCAGCATTTTGTCCCCCCAACTTTTGGATGTGTATTCTGACCCTCCCCTGCACCCTCTCAGGCCTCGATGGAACCTTGAGTCTGCCCCTACCCTTCCATCTTCGGCTGTGGGAAAGGAAGAGGCTCCCAATACCGCCCTCTGCCACCCCGCAACCCCGAGGGCATTATTGTATGGGCTTTGGTTGTTGCTACTTGAAGGTCAGGAAGTCCATGGAACATCCATTAAGAAAGGAGAGCGGATGCCCTGGCTTGTGTAGCTCAGTGGATTGAGTGTGGGCCTCTGAATAAAAGGGTTGCCAGTTTGATTCCCAGCCGGGCCTCATGCCTCAGTTGCAGGCCAGGTCCTTAGTCCGGTATGCTCTAGAGGCAACCACACATTGATGTTTCTCTCCCTTTCTTTCTCCTTCCCTTCCCCTCTCTCTAAAAATAAATAAATAAAATCTTTAAAAACAAGAAAGAAAGGAGAGGGGAGGTGAGCTCTGGATCCTGACAGCTTCTGCTGGGCTCTCAGAACACAGATGGCTCCTTAGCCATCTTCCCATCGGCCCACAAAGAGTGGGCCTCCATCGTGGGCCACTGGTGCCTTCCTCCCCGACCTGCCCCCACCTTCACCCATGAGACTTTCTGGAGGCATCTGCAGCCCAGCCTAAGCAAGCTGTTTCTTAACACCAGCACTGGAAGACACCAGTGCAGAGGCTCACGGAGCCCTGTGTGCCTCGGCCCAGCTGTAAAATCCATTCTGGTCCCGCACAAAAGAGGTCACCCCATGTTGCACCGGGTGGGCTGTGAAAAGATGGGACGTGCCCAGTGGGAGCCAAGCTCCTACTGAGGTTTCTGACCTTTACTGTTTTGAATTTGCCAGAAGTTTTCCGTCGCAGACTGTCACAACCAGAAATCCTTCCATATTCTGATCACGGGGTCTCTGTTATGGTTCTTAATCACTCATCATGTTTTCTCCTCAAAGTGAAATGAGTTTTCTATGAAAGGAGAAGTAGGAGGTTATTGATTGTGCATTGTATATCAAGGAAAGCTTCAGTGTGTTTTCATTTGAAAGAGGCTGGGCAAATATTTGTTAACCGCAGCAGTACCCAGGAAGCAGACAACCATGGCGCGTGGCGCGTGGTGCGTGGCGCATGGCGCGTGGTGCATGGCGCGTGGTGCATGGTGCGAGCATGCCTACATTAGTTCAGCAGAATTTTCAGAAATTAGACGTTTGCATGGGGGGTGAGGAGGGACAGCCTTTCTGTTCGATATTTTGTGCTCCTGATGACAGAGTGAATACATCCTGTATATTTGAAAAAAGAAAAAAGAAAAGAAATTAGACATTTTAGGTTGAGTCTCCATAGCTAAAACTGTAGACTGTCATGAAGGTAGTTTTAATCTCTTCCTAAGCTCTAGCCTCCCCGTCCTTGGAGGCACCGTCTCATCCCCATTAAATTTGTATGATTGCTAGAAAAAGTTGGTGATTGTTTCGCGTGTGTGTGCCCTCCCGAACTTTCAGCGGGCTCTGATTTCTCCGCTATCATGTGTCCTGAGGAATTCTTGCAAACTGACGAAAATCTAAGGAGCCAAATGTAATAAAGTCGTTACAAATGTTGGAGTCAACAATTCACAAAACTGACTTCATGCTATGGGTTTTAGCCACTTCATTACACAGTAATTAAGTATGGCTTTCCAGTTTTCTTCTCGTGTGTTGGAGCTGATCACTTGTACTTTTAAGGCATCGGGTATTCTCGTAGGCTCAAGAAGACCCAGGAAGAGGCCCTGAGACTGAGTCACCTCAAGAAAAAATGGTCCCGTGCTTGTGACATCAAGAAACCAAGTTGAGCCCTGGCTGGTGTAGCTCAGTGGATAGAGCATGGGCCTGCAGAATTAAGGGTTGCTGGGTCAATTCCCAATCAGGGCACATGCCTGGGTTGTGGGCTAGATCCCCAGTAGGGGGTGTGCAAGACACAATCACACACTGATGTTTCTCTCCCTCTCTCCTTCCCTTCCCCTCTCTATAAAAATAAAAATAAATTAAAAAAAAAAAAAAGAAACCAAGTTGAGATTGGCCTCAGGAAGGTTACTCGGCAAGTTTCACTGCCCATCCGAGGCATTGTGCACGTGTACACGCACACACTTACATATACGCTCTTGCACACTTACCTGTGCTCTGCGGTCACTGAGATCGTTAGAACCTAGAACAAAAGCAAACCGTGAGCCGGCTGCCGCCTCTGGTGGATGGTGCCCGGTGGTGCCTGAATCTGGACCGGAAGTTCTGTTCCATGGCTGTTCGGGCTCAGTGATGTGGGATGAAGCCACAGCTGGTGCCTGTGATGTGGTTCTTTGTTTACACAGTTCATGGGCCGGTCCCTTTTCCTACAGCTATACGGAGCATCAGCCTGGCCCTCGGGGGCCGATGAAGTGGCCAACGTCCCCATTTTAGAGACAAGGGGAAAAAACTGGGCAGCAGGAAGAAAAGCACCACTCCTGGGAGAGTCACCAGAGACTTCGCCGCGTGGAGCGCTTTTCCAACTCAGCCAGCTTCACAGTCTGCACGTTGTTCCCAGCTGCGTTTTCAAAGGCTTGCCGAATGTTTTTGAAAATCAGGAATTTGGTGAAGAGAAGCAGAATGGCAGTGCCGAGTGTCTGTTCTTGGCCAGGCTGGGGGCTGGAGGGAATGGGACGCAGTTGGTGTCCTTGAGAAGGTTGCACCATTACTCCAACGCAGGATGGTGTGAGCTTCAGTGGTGGCTGAAGACAGACCCCCCCCAAGCCCTGCCACAGGTGACTGGGAACTGTGTGAATAGAGGAGCCAGGGACGTCCCGTCACCACACGCCTGAGCTCAGTCATCTGCGATAACTGGGCCACAGGGAGCAGGGGGCATGGCCCCGGACTGAGTCCCTGTGGCTCCGCCACTGCCTTGTTGAAAGCCGCCTGTATCCCCTTTCATTCATAGCTCCGTTTAGTAATCAGGTGCTTATGAAGGGCCTGCCTTGTGGCAGGTTTGGGCCAGGAACTGGGGGTCCAGCGGTGAGTGGTAACAGCGAACCATGGGGGGCTGTCCAAGAACTGTAAACACTGACCAAGTGACTGGATTACAAGATAGATGGGACTTACGGGAAAGGGAGGGCAGGGTTCCGTGGGCTTCAGTGTCTTCCTCTGTCAGATGGGGGAGGGAGTGGGGTTGTTGATGGCTTTCAGCTTGGTAGTGACCCTTTGGTTTGAAGTACAGGTTTTCTGGGAACCTCAGTAGAGGAAACATGAAAAAGCAGGGCCATTTCCCGCCAGTCAGTATCCCCTTTGTGTACAGAGCACCCTACTGCTGTCTGGAACCCAGTTTGAAAAGCAGACCCTGAGGAGTCTTCCAGGAGCCCGTGCTAGCCTAGAGTTCTGTGACTTCCTGATGACAGGTGAAGTCCCTTCTATTCCAAGTCACCATGAGCTTGTGTCTGGAATCTGGAGGTGTCATTTGGATTGGGCTAGCATCCTTCTTGCATATGGACGCTAGGTTCACACTCCTTATTTCTCTTTGGGGAGAGGGAGGACCCTGAATGTGGTAGCTTCCCTCCAATCAGCCTGACTGTAGGAGGTGGGGAAGGGATGATTGATAGGTAGTCGGCTTGCTCTGTCCTTCTGGCTGTCCAGAGTAACCCTCAGCTGAAAGGGTCATGGCGGTGGTGCTGTTGACACTGTCATTCCATCTGCCACACTGGCCAGAGACACCAAACCCCTTCCCCATTCAGAATGTCCCAGAAGCCTTCAGACCACAGTCATCCTCCTTGCGGGAGCCTCACCTTAGTCTTGTTCTCCACGCTCTCCTCACCCCAGTCCATCCCTCCCGACACCCCACATCAGCCTTGCTCTGATAGTATTATCTCCCTATTGGCCTCCAGGTCAAGTCCAAGCTCCTCATCTTGGCATCCCCTAGTTGTGCCTTAGTGGGACCTCTGTAGCCTCCCACCTTCCCCTGAACACTTTCATTCCTCATTCCAAGCTTCTGCTCAAGCTATTTGTCCACCTGGAACGGCTCCTTTCCTCCTCTCCTCTCAGCTGCACTGCTCTATATCAAGCCCAACACCGTTCCTGGGGTGGCCCCGGAACAAGCAGATTTTCCCTTCTTTGAAGTCCCACCGCATTGGCTTGCTGTCTGAAGTGCTTCAGCTGTGGATCCTGTAGGTCCTTTTGCTGGAAACCTTTTGCTGCCTATGATCTGCGTCTCCCATTACACTATAAGCCCTTTGAGCACAGCCCGGATCTTCCAGTTTTTTGTCTCTTTTCCTGTTCTGTACTCAGTGAAGATATCACTTGATCAACTCCCCATATTAGAGTACAAACCCATGTATTCAGTTAGAGCATCCTCATTGCGAAAGGTGGTGGGAGGTGAAGGTGCCATTCTTGACAAATAACACTTGATTTTAATTCACCACTCTGACGTCAGATTGTATTTGGCAACCAGTGTCAGAGACCAAACTTAACAGTGGTTTCAGCAAGCAGGGAGTCGATTTTCTCTCCTATAACAGTCCAAGGCCGGCAGGCAGTCCCAAGTCAGGAATGCGGTTCTGCAACATCTGCGCTTCTTTGTCTTTCTGCCCTTCCATCTTTAGCACAGTTTGCATTCTCAGGGTACCCTCATGGTCCCAATATGGCTGCCACAGCTCCAGTCATTGCTTCTACATTTTTAGCAGGATGAAGAATGATGAAGGGTGGGGGAAAGGGTGCCTGACATGGAATCAGCCATTCTTTTAAGGCGCTTCACTGACACCTTTTCCAATAATTCTGTTTATATCTCTTTGGCCAACATTTAACCTGCAAACCACCATTCCTCCAAAGGAGGCTAAGAGATTTAGTCCTTTAGCTGGGTGTATTTTTTTCTACTACCACCCAATCAGAGTTAGTTTAATAAGGAAGAGGGCAGGAAGCGACATTGATTGGGTTGGCAGCCAGCAGTGCCTGCTGTAGCTGGTTAATGGCACCTGTTGTGCATCAGGTTGAGTAGGTGCCTGTCAAAGAAGGGAGCAGATTTTTCCAGCCTGTGTTTTGCAGTGTTCTGCCAGTAAATTCTAGGACTTCACAGGTTGGGTTGCTCTAAGACTTCATCATCAGACAAGTGCTTCTTGAGTGACTCACCCTGAGCCCCCGAAGTCACTGAGCTGTAATTGGCCTCTTAAAGGAGTGCAGGCCAATGTCCTTGCATGGCCAGCTCATCCTTTAGCACTGAGGACTGGTCCTGGTGTTCTGGACAACGCAAGATTTGCTAATGCAAAGGTGGAGCCAGGCCACACCCTCTGTGTTAAAGTCATTGTCTCCAGTACTTGCTAGTGAGCATAGACTTGATTCCGCGCAACTTGGAGCTTCGACACAGATTTACTTTAATATTTCTACAGGTTTTAACACGCTGATTAGATTAAGAAGAGTAAATTCTAATTTTTAAAAAGGATTGATTAGCTTTTAAAATCACCCTCATGGGGAAAGGGGCTTGAAAAGAATTAGCCTTGGATCAGAAAGCACTCCACCTCATTTTATAAACGAGGTCTGACCTTGTTTATTTGCAATGGAAGACAATGATTTTCCAGCCTGGTCATTCATCCTGCTCACCAGTTAACTTTAGCTGGAACTGCCCTGGCTTTTACCATTGTTCACGAGGTTCTCTCTGCTCATAAGGTCCTCACTGCTTGGAAGGAGAGTCCCTTTACCCACTTCTGTTACTATTTTCAGGGTAGTTAGCATTTAGAGATGAGTGTGAAGTGTCTTGTTTGTGAATTACCATGGACTGTCTCAGGGTTGCACCGTGGGTAGAAGAAAATGAAGGGTGAGCTAGAGATGCCACCCACAGTGAAGAATGGCCGCCCACTGACGTCTGTTCATCTAGAAAGGCTCTTTCGGTCGAAAGGCTCTTTTGATCGACACTGACCACACTCCAAGCATTTTACAGACATAATCTTAGGCACTCTTCTCAGTCGTCCCATGAGGTCTGAGCTGTCCTTGGCCCCGTCAGACCAGTGAGGTGACATGACTTGTCTAAGGTCCCATCTTCTGTAAATAGCCGAATTGGGGGCACACCTGGGGCTGCCGAAATGGAGTTTATGCTCCTCCCACCTGGCTGCCCTGTACACCTCAAGGGTCCGGTTGAAAACAGCCTGTGCTCTTGAGCAGGGATTTTTACCAGGACCTGACCTTGGTGGCCCTGAGGTCCCTTATGATTCTGAGTTTATGATTTCAGGGAAGATGGAGGGTCTGGACTTGGAGGGGGGCTAAACTGAGAGGAATTTGTGGAAGCACCCCCACTGAGGGAAGTTGGGGGTCTGCGGAGGAGGCACCCCAGGCCAGAGGATGGCCTTTGTGATGGTCCAATGAAAGCATCCTATAGCCAGGCCTCTCCCTACCAGAGATGTCACATGACAGGAAGCCCTTCAAATTGGGGCTACTTCTAATTTTTAACCAATGAAAAGTGAATGCGATTTTTTTTTTTACTGGAGACAAAGAGACGTTGGCTTGCCAGACCCTGCTTCTGAGTGCCTGGGAGTAAATGGCCAAGGCTATAGGAGCACATCTCCATTCTGGTCCTGCAGGGAATGAAGAAGTTTACCAGGGCTTCCTACCACCGGACGCAAACATACGGTATCTTAATGCAATGTACTTACAGAGACTGTCATGGCTGGGACTATTCCTAAAATGTACCGAGGGTAATTGTACTTTTATTTTACCCCCATAAAAGTCTTTTGTAGACCAGCATATATAATATTTAGAAAATCTCCATATAAACTCCACCTGTCCATTGTTCACATGGGCCCAGGTAGTAGCTTGGGCTGATCGTTGGGGCATTTTGGCTTTATTTACTGAAGTAGGCCTCCTACCCTGGGGGAAATCCAAGCAGTCTGAGCCAGTTCAATTCGGCTGCATTTTATTGAGCTGACTATGATCCTCACGCTATTCTAGGCTAGTTATATATAAAGTTAAATAAGATAGAGTTCCTGCCTTCAGAGATGTTTCAATTAACCGTTGCGGCATAATAAACTAACTAAAACTTACTGTGGCTTAAGGTAATCTTTCTTTTTCCACTCCCAATTTTGCGTATCAGGAACCTGGGAAGAGCTTGTCTGGGCAGTTCATCTCTGACGCATGTTCCCGGGATGGCTGGGGCCGGAGGGTCTGCTCCCACAGTGGCTTCCTTGCTCACGTGTTTGGTGCAGTGATGCTTTCCCATCCATCTCTCTCTACACAGCGCCTCACCTCCCAGGCCTGCTCCCACGGCTTGGGCTTCCTGCAGCATGGAGGTCTCAGGGTATCTGTCCTCCTTCCAAGAGGCAGAAAGTAGAAGCTTCCCGGTCAGTTAACAGCGACATCCAAAACTGGCACAGCGTCACTTTCACCATTAGCCAAAGTGTTCACAAGACACAAAGCACAACTCACTTTCAAGGCGTGGGAAGAATTCCACGCCTGATGGGGGCATGGCAAGGTCACATCCCCGGGAGGCAAGGTCACATTGCGAAGGGAGAGACCGTTGCAGCCGTTTTTTTGGTAGAATACAGTCTGGCACAAGGACAGGAAGCTGTGCGCTTTAGTGAGTCCTAACTGGGGCAATAACCACAACAAAGAAAGCACCAGAGGAGAGAGGAGCCCAGAGGTGGAGTAACAGGCTCTCTAACGGGCTGGGCCTGGGGAGGGGGTCGGAGAAGTCTCCAGGATCCAGAGGCAAGTGAGCTGGGTTTTGAATGAAGACCAGTTTGTGCATTTCAGGGAGAGAGAACAGCATGCATGCAGCGGGGGTGGTGGGGCCCTCCTGCAGGGTTTACCCAGAAGCAACTCCAAATGGCATTACTGGTACTTAACTTTAGTTAGGTTTATGTTGTATGTCTCTATGGATATGGGTATATACATGCATGTGTGTATGTTATTTACATATGCACATAAAATATAAATACACTTCCAAAAAACAAAAATGGAACTGTCTTCTGGAGGCTGAGCCCCTTGTAGTACAGGCTTCCCCTACTGGGTAAGTGTGTTAGGAACCCATCTGTATCAGTGTACCAGCTGGCATTGTTGTGAGAGTCTGCATTCAGCTTCAGTGAGTTTTTCTTGAAGAATCCTTCAACATGGTTGCCTATTTCATGACGGGTGATTTATGAGTGTACCTGCCCACACTGCGCTGAGTGTTCAGCAGTTTTTGACAAAAAACAGCATGACCCCTGTGACCCACCTTCCCTATTTACCCAATCTCATCCCGAGCAACTTTTTTTTTCTTTCCCTGGATAAAAAAAAGTCCTCAAAGGGAAACATTTTGCCTATGTGGAAGAGGTGAAACAAAATACAGCAGAAGCATTAGAAGGCATCAAAATCGACAAGCTCAAAAACTGTTTTGAGCAGTGGGAAAAACATCTCGATAGGTGTATTGCATCAAATGGAGAGGACTTTGAAGGTGACTGAAGTTTAAACATGTAAGAATAACTACACAGTTTTTTTACAAATAAATTCTGGTATGTATACATTCTTTCAGGCAGAGACCTCCTTTTGGTCTTTCAGTCAGCAAATATGTGTATGCCAGACAGGGCTCTAGGTGCCGAGGATGTGGTGGTGAGGAAAACAGAAGTGATAAACGAAAGGGACTCGTTCATGGAGCTTACGTTCTGTGGTGGAGACCAGCAGTCACCAAGGAATATTTCAGTGCGTGCGTCATGATTGCAGGTAGTACTGAGTGATAAGGCAGAGACTGCCGGGGGTGCTGTCTTAGATGGGGCCTCCAGGATGCCTCTCAGGTGGTGACACTTAACAGAAGTGAGGGGTGACCTTGGGCAGAGAGGTCCAGACACAGGGAACAGCCCGGGCATGTGTCAACTAGATGGGCTTTTATCTTCCACCTCGCACCTGCGTTCTCTCTGTAAACCTGCCTTGTTGCACTGGAGGCTCTCTGAGGTCACGTGGCTAGATGAGGGTGGGACTGACCCCCTGAGCACTGCTCTTTGTTGCTCTGAGCAGGTTGGAGGTGGTCAGCTTCAGAGCGATGGCTTCTCAGGGTGGTGAGCAGCCTGTTGGATCCATTGCCTCCCCCCACCCCCCGCTGCCAACCGCCCCACACTGTTCCTGGCACCAGGAGATTTGTTTTCACTTAGGGAGAACCTGGCCTCGTCCACAGCATCAGTGTTGTTCTCGGGAAACTGGCCCTTTCCCAAGAGGAGGAATGTGGGGCAGCATCATCACAAGTGAGCAATCTCGATAATAAGGAAGTGCGGCTGGGATTCCGGAGAGGCAGTGCTGACTCGGAGGAAGGCGTGTAACTGGTTCCCTGGACACTCACCTTCTGCACGTGTGTCTGCCTTCATTCATTCATTTGTTCGTTCGTTCATTCATTCATTCATTCATTCATTCCCCAAACACATATTGAGCCATGTAGACGGAAGCATGGAGAAGTTCAAAGTCAGCTCTAGCAGCTACTAGCCCCTGTGAGTCTTTGTTTCTTCAACTATACAATGGGTGTAATGCCTACTTTTCAGAGTCGTGAGGATTAGATGAGAAGAAGCCCTGGGGATGGGACTGTCAGAGTCAGCAAATAAAAAGGACAGGATGCCAATGGAATTTTTGAATATTTTTCGTATGAATTGTGTTCCGAATATCCCATGCATATCAGATGTTCAGTTTTAGCCGTGCATCTTATATTTTAACTGGCAACCCAACCTGGGGATAAAGACGAGGGGGAAACCTACCTGACCTTGAGGAGCACATTCCAGTGGGAGGACAGGCATGAAGAATGTAATTGCAGAGCAGGGCGATGTGACTCATGCCAGAGGACAGACAGAGTGCTGTGCAGACACGGACGTCCGCCTTTTGGTCTCTTCAGAAGCGCAGAATCACCCTTGCTGATAGCTGCACGCTTGTCGGACACCCCCCGCCTGACCATGGGGTCGATACCACGAGAGCACAAAGTGCAACCACATGAAGTGAGACAGAGGGTTCAAGTTCGCATTTCCATTGAGTAACGTGGGAAGATGAACTTGGTTCTCTTCCCTCTTAAAGCAAAAGGTGATTTTTGTTGACCAGGGAACAGACGATTCATTACTTCTAGACATTTTCTATAGACCATTTAAAAACCAAATAAAATTAATTTAGAGGGGAAAACATCATTGCACCCGACTATAGAATGTGCATCTCTCAGATAAAATGCTGATTATTCATTATTCCGCTTCTCTGGAGACCTAGATGTAAATTTGCCATGTGCCACCCGGGCCTCTAATAGGAGACACACGGTTGGGTCATTGATTCCAAACTAAAATGTACCCAAAGCGTCTCTTTGGTAAAGCTGCAAGCATCAACATACCGGGAGAACGGGTGGGGGATATTTTTTGAAAGGTGAGATCCACCACACACCTTGTTGTCTTCTCTTGCGAATGAATGGCCTGGCGTCGAACAGGGTCTGATCAGCATTACTGAAGCCTTCCTCTCTTTCCTGGACACGGCAGGGGATATTTTAGATTGAGGGGGTTGTTTCAATATCCTGAAAGCCTAGAGATCCTTTGGAGTTCTCTCAGCTGCTTGCAACCTTCTCTAGAAATAACCCCCTGTGAGGCTTGAGTTTTCCAGTGCACCTCAGGGAAGGCAGGGTGTGAGTCAAAGTGAGGGTTTGTGCAAAGGGGAGAAGGCAGGGCCTGCCTGGGACCGAGTCAGGGGACGAGGGAGGGTGCATCCAGGGTCATGAAGAGCATTGTTCAGTGGCAGGACTTACAGCTAATTTTAATGGATTGGCAAGTGCCAAACACTATTGTGTTTGCCAGGCAGAGCCTCTTGGGTCCTCACTCACAACTCATGTGGTAGGTGTCTGGGTTCCCATTTTACAGACTGGAGACCCAAAGTGTCTAAGTTACCTGTCCAAGACCACACTGCTAATAAATGACCCCTGGCCTTCTGATTGCAAAGCCCTTGAACTTAACCCCTGTGTTCCACCACATTTTGCCATCAGACCTTTTTCTAAAGGAGAGTCCCATTTGCTCCAGGTATTTCTGTTCTGTCTGCCTGCTGTAGGCATGGAACATCGGCCTGGCTTCTAATGTCCCCTTCTGATCGGCCACACGTGTGTGACTTGAGTAGAATCGTGGGACCTCCCTAAGGAAAATGTTGGCCCAGGCTGTGTTAGTAGGAGTCCTTTCCCGGTCTGAAATCCTGTGTGTCCCACAGACAGCAAGCCATTTTGTTTTATTCACTTGCCTCTTCATTAGTTGACTAATTCACTCAGTAAATATCTCCCTCATGCCAAGTACATGCCCCAGATACGATGGTGACTCGGCAGCCATTCCTGCCCTTGCAGAGGTTAGGGTCTAGGGCAGAGACCGCTGAGTAAACATGCTGCCTTGGTACAGGGTGAAGAGAGCCGTTAGGAGGGAGGCGCGGGGTGCCCTGGGGGCAGCATCTAGGCCGTGGTGGGGTCAGGGACATCTAAGGTGAGAGCTGAGGGGTGTGCAGGAGTTGGCCAGGCTGCGAGAGGACAGTTTGTGCAGGGGGAGGGCACACATGGACCGCTTTGGGACTAAGAGCTCTGCTGTCTGGACGGAGGATGGGGTACAGTGGGGAGGGAGCAGTCTGGAGGGGAAGAGTGTGTAAATGTGGGCAGGGACCACACTGTGCAGAAGCTCAGAGGTCCCATGGGGCAGGGTGGTGTGTGTTCTCGGAGCAGACATTGAAGGTCAGGGCTGCCCTGGTGGCTGCCCAGGTGTGTCCTGCACAAGGGTGCCAGCTAAGAGGGCCCCTCCACTCACCAAGCAGTGGGTTCCAGGACAAAGCCTATGTCAGCCCAAGGCGGGGTGCCTTTTCCTAATTCTTATCCAGGAGGCTTAAGGGGTGATGCTGTCCTCGGTATCAGGTGCAGGGTGGAAAATGGGGGGTGGGGTGGAGGCAGGGAAGAGATGCCCGAGGAGGCCACTGGGATGGAGAGAAGTGAATGGGGTCCAGACACCGAGCAAGTCTGT
Organism: Glossophaga mutica; assembly: GCA_039655065.1. Classification (NCBI taxonomy): domain Eukaryota; kingdom Metazoa; phylum Chordata; class Mammalia; order Chiroptera; family Phyllostomidae; genus Glossophaga; species Glossophaga mutica. The sequence continues at coordinate 11,712,371 of CM077304.1, read as the reverse complement.
GGTCTGTGTGCATCACCTGGACCTCATCGCCTCCTGTGAGTTAGGTGAGGACGTTCTCTCGGGAGCAGAAATGCTAAATTGAGGAGGAACGCAGCTGAGAAGGTGTTTTGTCCCTAGGCTACTGAGAGAGCCAGAGTTAGGTCTGGTCCCCTGCTGCCTACCTCAGGCTCAGACATTTGCATCTACTGCAGGAGGCCCATTAGGTGATGGACGTGTGGTCCGGCGGCCAGAAAAAAGAGCGAGAGTCCGGAGAACTCACACCTTCAGCTCCTCCGATGCTGCTTGCTCTCCTGCCTGCCTCTCTTCCATTGCACCCTGATCCTCAGACGCCTGTGGACTGCCTGCTATGTGGCTCTGTGCCCTGCGCAGTGGGGGTTCAGAACTCTAAGACACGGTCTCAGCTCTCAAGGAGCTCATCAATGGAGCAGTAGTGAGTGGACAGGAAACCATAGAAGACTACCTGAGAGGTGCTCAAGGAGTGTTCTAGATTATCAGGGAGAGCACAGTAGATACTGACGTGGGATCTGGGATCAGACAGAACTGGGTTCAGATTCTGGCTTTGAAAGCATTTCCTAGCTCTCATCCTGGGCAAGTCACATAACTGCTCCGAGCTTCAGTTTGTACACTGATAGATTGGGGATAGTGGACCATACGTGGTTTGCTTTAAGGATTAAATAATTGAAGGTATATGAAATGCTTAGTATAGCAATATCTACTAAAGGGCTGGATGGAGCACCAGCCTGCAAACAAAAGGGTCACCGGTACGTGCCTGGGTTACAGACCAGGCGTCCAGTTCGGGATGCTTGAGAGGCAATGACGTGTTGATGTTTCTGATGTTTCTCTCCTCTTTCTCCCTCCCTTTCTCTAAAAATAAATAAATAAATAAAATCTTAAAAAAAAAACATTTTGAATATTGATCAGGGTTTTTTTCTGTCTTCGGTATGTAGTCTTTGGGTTTTGACAAATGCATGGAGTCGTGTAACGAACTCCGCAAACACTCCCCAAAGTCCCTTGTCTTACCCCTTTGTTGCCAAACACTCCTCACACCCTTTTTTTCCCTTGTGGTAATTTATCTCCTAGTTTTTCTTATGCCTTTCTTGAGATCTAATTCACATACCATACAATTCACCTATTTTAAGTATGCATCTCAGTGATTTTTAGTATATTCACAGAGTTTACGACCATCACAGTCAGTTTTAGGGCTCTTTCATCACGGCCCCCACCAAGAAACCCCGTTGCCTCTACCAATCCCCTCTGCCCCTGCCCCAGGCCCTCACAACCACTCGCCTGCTTTCTGTCTCGACGAGGGATGGGCCTCTCTCTTCTGGACATGCCATGCAAATGGAATACTACCCAGTCTGGTCTGTTGTGACTGGCTTCTTTCACTGAGCAGCACATTGTCAAGGTTCACCCTCGTCATAGCATGTGACAGTGCGTCCCTCCTTTTTATTACCGAGTGACGTTTCATGGCATGGATCTCCCACATTTCCTTTACCCTTTTGTCAGTCGATGGACATTTGGGTTGTTTCCTCTTTTCGGCTAATGTAAATAATGCTGCTGCACACGTTGGTGGACAAGTTTTTGTGTGGGCGTCTGTTTTCACGTGGGCTTGCTGGGTCGTATGCTAACCCTGTGTATATGACCTTCTGAGGAGCTACCCGGTTTTCCAAAGCGGCCACACCGTTTTTACAACCCCACTAGCAGTCAGCGTACGAGGGCTCCAATCCCTCCACCTTCTCGTCCACTCTTGTGAGTACCTGTGTGTTTGATTACAGCCCTCCTGGTGGGTGTGAGTAGCATCTCATGCATATATACGCTTAACCTCTGCAATTAGTGCTTTATTCTTCAACCCTATCATTTGTCTTTTCTGGGATGCAGTAGCTGTAATCATTCATTCTATAGCCTTTTGACTTCGCCTTCTCCCATCTACGTAACACACTTGAGATTCATCCATGTGTTCCCCATTGTGGCCAAGTTGCGTTCCCTTGGATGGATGTACCACCCTAGGAAGCCCAAAGGAATCAAAGGCTAAGTCTCCTCCATCGCCAGGGACCTTCATAAACTATGGGAGGCCTCTTTCAAGTCTCCCTAGGCTGCCAGTGTTGTAGGAGACCCAGCCTGTTCTTCCTGCAGGTCCCTGTGAGTGGCAGAGCTGAGTCCGTGGTCAGTGCACTGGAGCCCCTGAGCAGTGGATGCCCCACAGGACGAGCACTCCTGTGTGCTGGCTCTGATAAGCCAGCCGTGGCAAGAGGCCTCCGGATGTGGGCGCAGTCCAGTGAGACAGGTGGGGTCTGGCCCACCGGGCCAGCTGCTACTTGAGAGCCTGGGCCTCTGCTGTCCGGCTGTCTCCCTTCTCATCAGGGAGCCCCTACAGCAAATTGGGCTCATGAACAAAGCCATTTTCTCGTTCCTTATCTGTTTTCATGGCTGGCTTCCAGCTCAGGACTTGGAGCACTTGCCACCTCTCCCGCCCCATCCTCCACCTGCCCAAGCACAGCAGTCTTCCAACTCTCCAGTCCAGGCCAGGGAGAATATGATGTAGTGATAAAATAATAATGAATCGGCATCCACCGGGCTCATTGCATACATCAGAATTCACGAGTCAGACATAATCACTTTAGGCAGGAAGAAATCGGAGTTCTAGGTGGGTAAATAACTCGTTCGAAGTCACCCGACGACGGGTGAGCAGCAGGGCTGGAACTTGAACCCTCACCTGTGCTTTCATCCCCTGCCAGTGCGTCTCAAACCTCAGGCATTTCCACCCCAGCTTCCTGAGTTCCTTCTACTCCCTGTGCTTTATTTATCTCACATTTCCATTATAATCAACTTCACTTCTTTTTCGTTCATCAAAAACACATCCAGGACACAAACACTTGTGCCACAGAGGGTTTGATGTCCTGATTGTATTTTTTTTTTGTAATATACATCAAAATAAACACATGATTCAAAAATGTTCATCCCTATGTCATCTGAAACCAGCTCGTGTCCTCCAGTGATCTGTGGACCACGCTTTGGGGAAGGCAGTGGCGTGCTGAGCAGCAATTTGCTTGCAGGTCTGGCTTTCTCCCTTGATGGGCAGTTACAAGTGGGCTGTGCCTGTGATTTCGTCTCAGCATCTTCGACATCATGTACTGTAACAGACCCATTAGAGGTACTTGCTACATGATTAATGAGTCAACGACAGGATGAATGGAGTGATAAACGGAAGGTGAAGAATGAGCGGCACTTCCCCCTTCCTTACAGAAGGTTAGAAGGAAACCTCTCTCCTTGATGTTGATGAGACGGGGAGACTGGCTGGGGCCTTAGTGGACAGGAGCGCTTAGAAGCTTTGATGACTGCAGCCACCACGGAGATGTTGGGAGGCTGATGTTCTCTGCGTGAAGTCCTTCAGCCCTCTCAGGCTCTGGGTTTGTGGACACTGTCATCTTATTCCACTCCTCCCAGCTGCTTTCATCCCCGGTGTGGAAAAATCAGCCTGCATCTGGTTGTTTCTTCAGCCAACGGAGCTCCCACCCAGGCTGCTGCTTGCTGCGTTTCTTCCTCCTCCAGCTCTCTTCCCAAAGTCTGACCACCCTCCAGGCGGATTCTGCCTCATGCCTCTAGAGGAAAAGGCAGCCGCAGCAGCAGGCTCAGCAGCCGGCAAGACCACAGACCTGCAGTCAGTATTCGGATGACTCAGCGAATCTGTCTGGGAAGCAGTCAACATTTACTGAGGACCTACTATGTGTCAGACAGTGGGTTCAGTGCCCCTGAATCCTCTAATACTTCAGAATCAAATCATCTAGGTGTAGGCACAGAAGCCAGAATTTCTGAATTTAAAAGAAAGAACTCAGCTCAACAGATATTTATGGAAGCCCAACCATAGGGGAACATGTGAACTCAGCCTTGAGAATACGAAGATAATTAAGTTCCTGCTCTCAGGAGCTCGGAGGGCCCGGGGAATCTTGTTAAATCATAGCTTGGGGAGTTGCATGTGCTTTGGGAAATGTCTTGAAATGTCACTGTACTCATGCCCCTAGACAGCCAGCATAGTGCGGGCACAGTCAGCAGGCAAACACCATGCGTGAATTTAACCAACACTAATGCGGCATCTTTTGCAATTTGGCAAATGTAGGCACATACGTGCTTGCATGCCCACTAGGTGCTCCACGGTGGGTGTGCTGGGAGTGGCCTTGGCGCCCTTCAGTGTCCCGGGCACTCAGAGTTGGGATGTGAAGTGTAATCTGCAGCCCCTGCTCTGTTACTTGAAAGGCACTGGGGCTAAGAACGTCCTTCCAGGCGTGAAGAGATGGTGCTCCGAGTGCCGCATGGCGCCGTGCAGGCTGCACACAGTGTTCAGCTCCAAGGGCACCTTTCCCTCCGGCTACCATGTGCTTGGCAGCCTCCGGTCCACCCCGTGGGGCCCCGCTGGGACAGGTGATGGTAACCGGTGTTTCTGCGCCTTTAGAGCCCTTATTTAGCAAAACAACAAAGTCCGCACCCATGTTGTTGATCTCCTACAACCACTAAAAAAATATTGTGTCTATGAAATCCTTCCTTCTTTCCTTCTCTGCTTGCTTGCTCCTGCCTTCTCCACTCTTTCTCTCCTTCTTTTTTTCCCCTCTCTTCCCCTCTTTTCCTTCCCCAAATGTTAAATTACCTACAATATACCAGCTGCCATTCTGGGATATAGCAGTCAACAAAACAAACTGCCTGCCTTCATGGAGCCCACATTCTAGAAGGGGAGACAGAAAAACAGAAAATCAGTACAGGGTGGGGCAAAAATAGGTTTACAGTTGCTCGTATGGAAAATAATACAATAATTAATAAACAATGAGACAAGAATAAACTCTTGCATACTCACAACTGCAAACTTACCCCCGCCCTGCCCACATGTAGTATGTTATGTGGGGAAAGTGCTACAGAGAAAAATAAAGCAGTGAATGGTGACAGTAAGGGCTGGGAGACTGTGATTTTAAAGATTTTATTTATTTTTATTTTTAGAGAGAGGAGAAGGGAAGGAGAGAGGGCGAGAAACATCAATATGTGGTTGCCTCTTTTGTGCCCCCCACTGGGGACCCAAAACCCAGGCATGTGCCGCAACTGGGAATCGAACCCATAACCCTTTGCTTCGCAGGCCTGTGCTCAATCCAGTGAACTATACCAGCCAGGGCAGGAGATTGTGATTTTAGATAGGGGGACAGGGAGAGCCTCATTGAGTGACATTTTAGTCAAGACCTTCGAAAGGCTTGGGAATGAACTGTACAGATAACCGGAAAAGGCCTCGTAAGCAGCAGGAATAGTCTGCGCCAAGGCCCCGAGGCAGGAATGTGCCTGGCATATCTGGAGTGGGTTGAGCAAGGGAAAATGTAGGAAGAAGAGGAGTTCAGACAAGTAAAAAGGGGTGGGACCCTGACCTCGGAAGGCTTTTGGAATTCAGTCCTAAATAATGGTTCTCCAAGTGTAGCCTCTGAACCACCCAAGGTCTGCTGAGTCGGAAATTCTGGAGTTGGGGTCCACAGTCTCCATTTAAACAAGTCCCCTGGGGGGATTCTGATGCCCTCCTCTACAATGTGAGAGCCACTGCTGTGGAACCTCAGGGCCCCTCCTGACCCCCCTGCAGGGTCTGCTGTTCCCTCTGTGGTGGTGGAGACAGAAGGGGCAGATGTGGTTGACCTGACCTCCTGACCTCAAGAAATGAAATCATCTTGGTGGCTGGGAGTTGACATTCAGGCGAATAAAAGAAGTCGGACGTTGTGCCTGTGCTCAAACAGAGGCTGGGCGCCTCTGAGGGACAGAAGGTAGGAATCAGGGACACATGGCCAGTGCCCGGGAGATGGGATTGTTGACTATTAGCGCCTGCAGGGCCTCAGAGAGCCTCGGGACACCTGGTCCTGCCCTCAAACTGGTCAGAGAAGACTGAGGACTAGAAAGAGACAATGACTGCTAATTAATATGCGCTGAATTCCTGTGGGCCTTCTGGACTTCTAGGCACCCATCTGCTCCCTTTAAATTGTGCTCATAAGCTTAGAGATTTGTGGCGCCCAGAGAATACCGCTGCTGGGTAGATATAGGGGATGGAGGTGGCGTAGATAGCTGTAGGGGACATTGGCAGTACGGGTTGGCATAGCAGTATGGGACGTTGGTGGTGCAGGCAGGTGTAGGGGACGTTGGCGGTGTAGGAGCACTTCAGAAAGAGATGGGAGGTGGTTGGAGGAGGGCGAGCAGAAAACACACCCCTTCTCAGGGCCTTTGAGGGTGGGCATCATTTGAGGAGTGGTGAGAGCTTTGTTTGTGTAGATCTAACTGATGGGTAAGTGTGAGGGCCAGCTCGCAAAGGTCTCAAATGCCATGCTAAGCATTTGGGACTTGAACCGTTGGCAGTGAAGCCCCCAAAGGCCAGGTGTCCTCTTCCTGACGGTCGTGTCCAGGCTGTTCTGAGCTCCCCACCCGAGTCACTGCCTCCCCCACCCGGCCAGGACTGACCACCCCGCAAGGGCTCCTAACTCTCACGGAGCCCTGCCCAACTTCTTCCAGAACCATCGGAACAACCAGACTCTCAGCTGAGAAGTCAGGATGCCTCTGGACTGAGCACAATCCTATTCATCTGATGACCTTTGTCCCAAAGCGGCCCAGGCCCCGCTGAAGGCAAGACACAGAGATCAGACTCCCCAAAGGCAGTCTCTCCGGCAGCCACTGTGCAGCTGGCTTTGTGGAGAATGAAAGATACCTTTTTTTCTTAATTTAAAGGAAATTTATGTGCATCAGGGAAAAGCTAGAACATTTACAAAAGCAATAAGAGAAAAATGTAAATGAGCCACCATCTAGAGATAGAGTTGTATTAACAATTTGTATATCCTTTCCAAACCTTTTAATGCATTTATTATTTTCCTTACAAAGTAGAACCATATTGTACATGTTCTTTGCACTTGCTTATTTCACTTAGCAGCTTACAAACATCTTTACGTGTCATTACTACGTATTCTGACAGCATCATTTAAAGCGGTCAAAGAATGTTCTATCTTACGGTCAGTCCCCTAACAGTGGACGTTTAGGTTGCTTCCCATTTTTCGATTCCATAAACAGCCCTGTAGTAGTGAATTATCCTGTAATAGAACTTTTTCATGTGATTGATTATATCCTAAGGATAAACTCCTAACCACAGGATTGTTGGGTTCCACCAGCCAGCTCGTAAAAGGCCTTGAATGCCTGCCAGAGAGAGTGCAATGACAGTCCTTGAGGTTGGAGCTGATCCAGTAGCTAGCACTTCCATCCTCCGCGCTGGCTCGAGTGGAGTGGAAGTAGACACAGGATGTGTCAGGCAAATGGAGATTAAAATACCACTTTATTACTAATGAAGACTAGTCTGGAGAACACGGCTTAGAAGTGCAGCCACTCTTGGCTTCCTAATGCTGGACCCTGCAACTAATCAGGGGTCAGTACCTCCTCGTGGGCAGTGCTGGAAAACGATGGACCTCATCCTGGAAAACTACGGCAGTGCGGGAGTTCCCCGGAATGCTCGCCTCCTACCGGCCTCTGGCTCTCAGCGGGGAGGAGTAGAGGGGGCGCTGAGCTGGGCTGGTCCAGCTCGTCCTCCCCAACCCACTAACAAGTGAGTCACTCCACCTCCCCTGCAATGTAACTAAAAAGGTACAGAAAAGCCAGGAGTGTTACACAAATGGATGTCCCTCCACATGGCAGGAAAGAGCAGGCGAAGACAAGAGATGTTCTCTAAGAACAATTATAAAAACGAGAGCTAATTTGTATGGAGCACTATGCTAGGCGTTTGGCCTCCATCTCCTTTGATCCTTCTAACAGTGAAATAGATATTCTGGCCATTCCTGTCTTGTCGCTGAGGAAAATGAGGCTTAGAGACTTCAGTAATGTGTCCCAGATCTCATAGCTGGCACGTGCAGGAGCTGGGATTGGAACCAGGCAGCCTCAGTCCAGGACCACTCTCCCCGAACCGTTACTAACGTGCCTGTCACCATCAGCATCGTTTGACTTTCGATATGTTGATGACCCCTAAACTTAGAAGAGGAGCCAGCTAAGAGCCAGACCTGCCAGCTTGTCAGCGTCCCCAGGTTGAAACGGCATGCCCCTCACAGCGTTCGGGAAGACTTCCTGACCTGCCTTGTCCCCATGAAATTCATTAAGTGCTTTTGAAAGCACCACTTAACCCAGCCTCCTAAATTATGATGAGCAGCAGTTTTGATGTACTGTACGCAACGCAGAGGACCTTGACAAGTGTCCTCGCTTAAAAGAGGGCTCAGAGAGAGGCACTCTTTTCGCGATGTGAGGTTTTTGGTGGTTTCATTTTATCTTAAGGATCTCAGCAACTCACGGGGGATTTGCTTTGATTCAGGGAGAAAACAATGAATGTTAAATAATTTTTTTTTTCAATTAGAAAGAAAACATGTGATTTTGAGGGAGGGCAAGAACACTAATTGTACTTTTAATCATGTCAACTGCCCTTTAGAGTAAACTCTAAGGAATTGAGTGAAGAAAGAAAAACTTTCTTTAGAGTTTTTCTTTGTTTTTCCATCATTCCGGGCAGTTCCCCAAAGAACAGTCACCTCTGTTGTCACACATTTTCAGTTTTAATGGCCTTACAAGCAGAAATTAGGCTTTCTTTTCTTTTTTAAAGCAAGCAATTTTGGGTTCTTTAATTATACGTTCTTATAATTCTACAGTTCTTTTATTCTTCAAACATCGGCTAAGGTATAGCAAGAAATTTATAGACCTTGATGTTTATACTTTAGTCTACCTGGTTGGTAACAACGCGAGTGAGGAAACACAGGAGACCAATTAAAAGCATGGATTCTAGAGTCTTATTCTTGGGGTTCGCTGTAGCCTTGACCTCTCACTAGCTGTGTGATCTTTAGCAAGTGACCTCGCCTCTTGTGCTTTAGTTTCTCATCTGTAAAATGGGGGTAGTAACCCCCCCGTAGAGTTGTTTTGAGGATTCAGTGACCATTAGTCAGGATAGGTTGTGCTGCAGTAACAGATAAACCCCGAATCTCAGAAGTTCGATGCAACCCCAGTTTGCTTCCTACTCATGCCAAGTCCTCGGAGGATCTGGATGACCTCCCGTGCGGTTGCCTTCTGTGTTTGGGTTCAACATGTTTCGGGCTGCTTCACTTTTACAACTTCTTCATGTCAACGTGTTTCCGTGCTTGCTACAGAGGAGAAGACAGATTATGGAGAATGACGTATTGGCTCTCAAAGGCTTCGCCAGCAGTGACACTCATCACTTCTGCTTGCATTGCATTGGCCAAAGCAAACTGCATGGCCCTGCGTAAACCCAAGGTGGCAGGAGGGAACCCCGAAGTGGAGGGAAGCCAGGAATAGGGGTGAGCAGTGCTATGTCCACCCCCACATGTACTGTGCTTCTTAGAACTGTGCACGGCACACAGCAAGCGTGAAACCAGTGTGAACTGTTGTTGCTGAAGGCTGGCACTTCCAAAATAGAATTTATATTTTTGTTGAGACAAAATGTAAACATTTCTTTTGTTGAGAAAGGGTTTCCCTTTTTTTTTTTTAGAATTGGCCTAAAGAACAGCTTCTGCACACGCACAGAGGCCCCGAGAGAGTCCCCTGGGAGGTAGAGGCTGTTTCTCGCTGTCACGATGGTGGTTCTAGTGCTTCCGGCACCGAGTAGGTGGCACATGTTTAGGAGGTGGCATTAGCTGTGTTCCAGAACATGGGCTCAGGGTCACATGGTCTTGAGTTTCAATCACAGAGCCAGCACCTACTGAATATGGGTGACCTTGACCAGGTGACTTATGGTATCTGTTCTTAGACTCAGTGATTTCACAGTTAAAACGGTCCTAAGACTGCCTGCATCACAGGGTGGCTGTGAAAATTCAGTAAGATCATAGATGTAAAGGTTTTGTGGTGTTCATTGGTACTCATTGCCATTGGTGGTGTGCTAATGATGATAAACAAAATTCCCTGAACCCTCAGCTTGCTCATCTGAAAAATGGTAATAGTAATACTTACCTTTTAGAGCTTTCTAGATGCTAAATACACAGAGTAAACACCACAAAAATTTATTTTCCCCTTCTGTTCACCTGCTTCATAATTATGTTGGATTTCCATCCTGGTCCAGGGCAGGAAAGCCATTTGGGATATCTTCAGCCCTTCCCTGCCTCCCAAGCTTGTTGAGGGTTAAATGGGCTGATGTAAACGTCTACCCATGGGTTTCCATCCCCCTCCCCGTCCTATCATGCCCCTCCTTGCTAGAGTGCTGTTCTTATTGGGGTGGCGGTGCATGGAGTCCCAGACATCGGGGCGCGTTTCCTGACCTTGGGCTTGGCACTGTACACATCTCAGCGGACAACTGCCCGATCCACATGCTGCAGAGACCTGACCCACCACAAGGTGAAAAGTTTGACTCACTCAACAACGGGATTTCACCACCTCCAAAGTAACATTGGCACCCAAAACTCCCTCACCCTGGGATGAACCAACAGGTGGCTCAGGTGCCCGGGGGTACTGCTCACGGGAGCTGGCGAAGCCAGAGTGGGGCTAAAGCATCGCGGGAGCACACACACCGCACGTCCCTGATAGTGGTGCTGCCACCAGCTCCTCTCAGGCCACGCTGACTCATGTAGAAGGCTCCTGAGAATGCGCCGCCACCTCGTATTGGAAGCCTGTTCCTCTCCTTCCCAGCCTGTTGGCCACTCCTTGCTTTGTGTCCCCACTGAAACCCTTGTCACTTTCTAATGGTGAGCCTGCGGGGAGAGGAGGGTGCTGGCTCCCGTGGACGTTGGCAGCCCGGGTATGTTTGTCAAATGAATAATTAAGGGAGGAAATCAGGGGCCCTGAAAACAACTGTTTTCCAGAGAAAATATCTTACATATGCCCTTTGTACATAATGGATATTCACTCCTGTAAAGAGGAGTGAATATTTTCCTCCTCTTCTGATGTCTTGGAAAATAAAACAGGAAAACCCTACTGCCAGGCAGCTGTGGAAAAGGTTCAGGCTTGGGGGGAAAGTGCAGGGTGATGGATTAGTCCTGCCCGCCGGGGCGTGGCCTGGGAGGAGGCGGCACCGAGGCCTGACGGCTGGCATCTCTCCTAAACCCTTAACTGGCCACCAAATTAGTGCACATGCAGCTTAAACAGTGAAGTATGGCCTTTCTCCAAACTTTAATAGGGATGTTTAGCAAATGCGTTTTACTATTAAAATGCAAATGGGGTGGAAAATAGACTTCATTTTATAATCCATATTGAGTATACATTGGTACTTTATCAACAGAAAAGATGTTTTTAGTGAATGAGAAGGAAAGCAACCCTTTCCATCTGAGTGACTGATGAGCCTTTCTGGGTAGAGAGGGATCTATCTGATGGCCGTCCGAGGGGCAAGGAAAGGGGTCAGTGCTTGTGCCCCAAAGGCTCCCGTAGGGCTGGGTTAGTGTCCTGGCTAATCCTTGGCCTCAAACTCAGAGCGCCTATGTTTTCCTCCCAACTTTTTATTAATTGAAAAATCTCAAACCTACTGAAAGTTGAGGGACTATGCAATAAGCAGTGCACACCCTTTGTCTTTACTGCGATTCCTGAACCGTGATCATTTTGTCACATGCGCTCTCTCTCTCTCTCTCTCTCTCTCTTCCCCACCCCGTTCCTCCCTCCCCCCTCTCCCCCTCCCCCAACACACACGTTTCTGTTTTGCTGAATCATACAAAAGTAAGTTTCAGACATCACAACACTTTACCCCAATCTTCATCCCAAATGCTTTGGCTGCATTTCCTGAGAGCAAAGACATTCTCCTACATAATTATAAGACCATTATATCACCATCAAGAGATTTGACATTAATGCAATAATATTGTGCTTCAGAAAATTATTATTAATTCCATAATACCATCTATTATTTAGTCCTTATTTAATTTTCCTCAGATACCCCAAGAATGACTTTTGTAACTTTTTTTAAAAAATCTAGACACCAATGTGTTTTATATGATTGCTATTTCTCTTTTAATTTAGAACAGCTCCCTGCCTTTGTACATTTTCATGACTGACTGTTTTTGAGGAAACACAGACTGTGTGTCTTGTAGAATGTCCCACCTTCTGGATTTGTTTGCCGGTTTCCTCTTGGTTATTGTAAAATGAAACACGTTTGGCAGGAATACCCACGGCAGTTCCTGTGTACTTGTTACTGCGTCCCATCTGGGACACGTAACGTCTGCGTGTCCTGCAACTGGAGACGCTAAGCCTGATCCCTTGGCTAAAAAGGTGGTGACTGCAAGATCTCACTATTACAAAGACACATTTTCCCTTTGTAGCTATTAACTAACCTGTGAGTGACCCTTTGAGAGCATGTGAATATCTTATTCCCCACACAGTCTTTCTCCCAGAAGCCTCAGCGTCTGTCCGTGGATGATCCTTACCTGAGTCAGTTGTTACACTGAGGACTGCAAAATGCTGATTTCCTAATTCTATTGTTTCTTCCCCATTGCATTCCAGAAAACGGTGGGTTGACTACTTACTGTCTTTGAGCTTTATGCTACTTATCTATATAAAGAGCATAATATGTGAGTGTTAATACAAGGATTAATCTCGATAATGAATATGAAAGAAGCTTATATCCCATGTTTGATAATTGATAGGAATTACTATTATTTACATTCTGAGGGGCGGTTGCCTCAAATAAAATGAATGTATTTATCTAAGTTGGTGGTTTCTAAGAGAAAATGAATAAGTAAGAAGCACATAAACAATTCAGTTGAGTTCAGCAAATTCATAAGCTCCTACTGTGTGCCTGACACAGTGCTAGGCGTGGAGATAAACAGCTCAGTGCCCTGGATGAATTCAATGCCAAGGGAGGGAGAAGATGTATAAAACAGAGATCACTGGAAGAAACAATAATCTGATCAATTAACTAATTGACTCATTGGTTACTTTATTCACTCAATAGACATTTGATGCAGTGCTATAGATACTAAATCAAATGATCCCTGGTCCCTGCCCCCCAAAGGCTTACAGCTTCTCCCCGGGGCACCCCCTGAACTCAGACTCAGGTCTGCCTGAGTCTAAGCCCGGCCTCTTTGCACTGCACCACAGAAAGAAAATGATGGCAGGGTACCTCTCCGATGAGCTGTTGGGGCTGAGCTGTGTTTGCCTCTCGAGTGTTTTGCATAGTCATGACTGGAATGTGGCTAGGTAGTAGTGTTGTAAGCCAGCCTACTCCTGAACCCCACGCCCTCTCAGAACCCAGCAAACGCAGCTGCCAGGGACCATCCTCTGAGAGCCTTGCATCACCTCCGGCAGGTGCAGGCCTGGGCAGGACTTGCAGGCTCACCCACTCCACCGTTGCCTTTGTTCTCAGCTGACATCAGGAGCTGAGACTACACGGGAGGGTGCAGCCCATCGAGGCCCATTGGCTTGGACTTGGCCCCAGGTGGCGCAGTTCCGTCCTTGTCTGTCCAGTCAGGCCGCTTGCCGCTCTCTTCCCTCAGAGTGCAGGGAAGTGGATATTTGGCAGTAGTGGCCATGGCTGTAATCTTGGTACCAAGGGGGCGTGGTAACCATGGAGGCGGTGAGGGAAAGCCTGCCTCGGTCAATTCAGACTTGATGGGGAAAGGAAGGGTTTCAAATGCATCTGGAAGTCAACTATGAAACGTTATTTACACCTTTCCCCCTTTCCTTTTCTAACTGGATTTCAAATAGAAGAGAAAGTAGACTGACTCATACTCATAAGGTTTATGGAAGTGTCATCATCATCAGTGCAAACTCTTGTTTTAGTTCATAATTTTTTTCTCTTTGTCTGTGATCTCCATCCCATCGGTACCCATCTCAGGTGTGTAATGTAAGCCCTCAATAGATGTCTGTAAAACACGCAGTGCTATTTTGTGTGCGTGTGATTGATTCATAGCAATGACGTCGTGCCAAGGAGCCCGTCCTCTCCTTACCATTTTCACTCATGTTCTTACCGTGGTTTTAACATCTATCCACGTTGTTGGCTGTACATCTCGTTTATTGCTTCTAACAGCTGCATAGTTGTGGCGACCAGGGTAGGCTGAGCTATGCTGCTGCAACAACACCAAAATCTTAATGGCTTAAATTGATAGAGGCCATCCTACCTGTACTATCAGGTCACTAGGGACTTTGCTTCACATCTCACTCAGGGACTTAGGTCAATGCAGCCTTCCCCATGGCAGGGAGAAGAGAAAGTGGCAAAGCACTCACTGGCTTCTAAAGGCTCTGTGGCAAATGGCACACTGGCCCAGAAGTGGCCGACACAAGTCTCATGGCCATTCCCAACTCCAGAAGGGCTGGGCACTGCAATCCTACCAGGAACCCAGGAGGAGGAAAACTGGAAAAAGCTGGTGAATGGTGCTAATGACTACCGCATCCAAAGTACTCACCGTATTTTGCATTTATTTATCCATGCTTTAGTGATAGGTGACTAGTTGATTCCAGTTCCCCAATACCACACACAGTGCTGTCATGAATATCCTTTTACTTGCCCCCTCAGAGACCTGTGCAAGTATCTCTGGGTTCTGTCCCCAAGCACGGGTTTGTTGGGCCATAGGGTTTCTACCTACTTGGTTTTAATAATCACCAGATTATTTCTAGAGTGTAGCATTTCTAGAATGGCTACCCCAGTCTAGGCTCCCACCAGTGGCGAGAGAAGGTTCCCATTCACTCGCATCTTCTCCAGCGTTTGGTATCGCTCAACATTCTAAGTTTGCCAGTCCGTCAAGTATAACATGGAATCTTACTGCTAGAGATTCTTAGAATTTCTTCACAAATCTGTTGACTATGCCAGCATCCCAGTTTTCCCTCATATTCCCAGGCCATTTTTCGGTTGCTTTTCCTGTTTTTATCCTGCTGATTTATTGGTCTTTCTTGGGTAACTAGATATTACTCCCTTGCTGGGTTTTGACAATGCAAATATCTGTTTCCGCTTTGCCACTTCTCTGTTAACTTTGTTCGTAGTGTCCTTTGCCAAACAAAAGTCCTTAATTTTGATGTAATCAGATCCATCAACTTTTATGCTTTATGGTTTGTGCTTTGGGGATCTTATTAAAGAGGTCCTTCCATTCCCTGCGTTCCCAAAGGTAGTCCGTCACACTGTCTCCTGTTAGCTTTGTAGTTCTCACATTTAGGTTTTTCATTCCTTTGGAGTCTGTCTACCTTTATAAATGATGTGTGGGGGAGATCCAAATTCACTCAGTGAGTCAGTCTTCTCAACATTATTGAGGAATCACTTTTTCTCCATTGACCTGTGGTGCTGCTTTTCTCATAAATCAAGTTCTTTAGCGCATGGGTTTGTTTCTGAGTTTTTTTGTTACGAGTTTCTGAAGCTTACCATTCAAAAACTGAAGCCGAATGAGGGTTTGCTTTGGAGAACGTGTGTGGTGCGTTCTGAGCAGGGGAGCCTTGGTGATTTCCCGTAATGGTGGTGAAGCGTAACAAAACCAACAGGAACCGGGGGGCAGGTGAACCTGCACTCCGTCCTGGCTTTACCGCTTCCCAGCCGCAGGACCTTGAGCAACTTCTTCTGCCCTTCTGAGCCTCTGTTTCTTCATCTGTAAGTCAGGGACGATAATATGTGTCTCCTGGGATTGTTGTAAGAGTTAAATGCTGTAAGTGCGTAGCCCTCAATAAGTGCTATGTCCCCTGGGACCATCATCTTCAGACAAATGACTTCAGTGATGCTGTGAGTCATTTCCCCAGGCCTCACCGAGGTGCGGCTGCAGATGGGGAACTTGTTACTCCTAATACCCCAAATGTCACTGCCTCTCGTTCCCACCTGCTAGTCCACGTTCACTCGGTTACTTCTGGGTAGACCAGGGTGTCTGAGGAGGGCTCATGAAAGCGTCCCATTGGTCCGTCCACGAGCAGCTCTGTGGGTACCACTGAGATCTCCATGGAGACCTGCACTGTCTGGCCCCACAAGGCACAGAGACACGGGCCCAACACATGGTAGATGCTCATCTAGAAATGCTGAACAAGTGGTCAGAACGCTTGTCTTGCCTGGCCATTTCCACACATGGGCTTTAGAAACATGGAGTATTTCTGCTTGGCTCCCCTCTCCCTCTCAGCTTTCTCCTGAAATGAAAAAAAAAAAACAAACCGAAAAACAAGGTCTCTGAGGCACAGGATTGAGGGAAGCACCAAAGGCTTCGCAGTCAGGCTGTGGGCTGGGCAGCCTGTGCTGCTGGATGCGGTTTGGCTTAAAGGCCACACAAGCCTGACTCTGGGAAGGCACATTATTATTATTATTATTTTTTTTTTTTTGCTTTTTTTTTTTCTTTCAAAAAAGGGCCTTTTTTATTTTTGTTTATTTTTTTTAACTTTCGTTATTTACAGTTTTGATCCCTTGGTTGTGGCTCTGTTCTGTTGCCTTCTTTCCTGAGCCTTGGAGGTCGGTCAGTCCACGCGGGAAGACACAGCAGGTGACCTTGGCTCAGCGCACTGGCCGTCGGGGAGACCACCTCCTCCCAATATGGCGCCTTCCTGGGGCGTCGCTGGTGGGACTCCACCTGACCCAGCTCCTCTTCCCCGCCTTCGGATCGTGTTTTGAAGTACTGCCGGCACAGCCAATCCGGAACACTCTCTTCCCCCACCCCCACTTAGTGATATTAATGAAGCAATTTCACTTCTCTTCGGGTTCTGAGACCTGTGCACTCCCTTCGGCTCAATCCCAGCCTGACTAGCAAGCGGGAAGATCATTCTGGAGCTTTGCAGTGTCCGAACGGCACTAAATCTCCTTTGTGGTTGCTTCTGCCATGACAGCAGACTTCTTCCAACAGCCTACGAATGGGCCGTGGGCGGGGTCCCAAGGAAAGGAGACGCAGGAAGCCTGCCCAGTCCTGTTGCTGCAGAGTCTTGTGAAGGCCTGGGCAGTGACAAGGAAACATCTGCCCCTGTCCGTCTGGTCCCTAGGACCTGGAGGGATTTGACTGGCAAATCCAGTTCTAGGAAGAGATTTCCCTGCTTTCCTGCCAGGCTCCCCAAGATGCTTTTCTGTGGAACTTTGGGGAGGGAAGGGGTGGGCGCCGGGCAGGGACCCTCGGCCCCAGAGCTCCACCCTGCCTCACAGCCAGCTCCCTGCTGGTTTTAAGCTGCACTGTCTTGGTCAAGTCTTGTAGTTATTCATTTACTAGCAGAGAATTCCTTGTTCTTCCTTTTTTCTTAAATGCTCCTAGAGTTGAGGAGGTAAGTAAATGTACACTCAACATTATGAAACTGATTTTTTTACTACTCCTCTGTTTTCACTGTAATGGTGTAACGTATTCATTATCTCTTCATTAAATGTGAAAAGGAAGAATATGATTCACTCTTAAAACTACATTTTCACGTATTTGGTCTCCACTCCAGCTTGGATGTAGAAGATGCTTGGTACCTGTCTGTAATCTACAGAGATACTGGGCATTGCTGAATGGGGCAGACACAAGTAAATGAGCGTAGCACTTTTTCTCACCGAGCTCATAGGGGACTTCAGAATCCTTCTCAACACTGTCCTAGGCAACCACTGGTGATCAGAGTTGGCGTGGGACACAAAAGCTATCTGCTCTCCTGCCTTTTAAGTGGCCATCAATTCTTACTCATCGTTCTTTGTTAATTCTCTTCAGTTGGTACTTTGTACCTTATATTATTAATTAGCTATATGTCTTAACTTTTCTATTACCCTGTAAGTTTCTTGAGAAAGAATTCATGTTCGTATCATCCCAGCTCTGCCCTGTGGTTATCTTTAAATAACTACTGCTGGATCAATGAAGAGTATGTCTTCTCATGAAGGCTAAAAGCACAATGTTCAAGTTCTATTGCCAATCAGTTCTAGGTCTTGCAACTCCCTCTTCTGTGATACTTATTGTACATTCTTCCTCTTGAAATGAATGAATGCCAACCAACCCTTACAAAATAAAAGTTGACAGCACATTTAAACCCATCTCCTGCCTCAAACCAGAACAAAGCAGGGACAATCTGTCTCGTATAAATTTCATAATCCAGGAAACTGCCTACCCTGAGCCAAAATACAGTTCAACTTGGCATCTTCCTCAGCTTAGTTCCAGCAAGTGTGCGGCACCAAGAGTTTGCATTCAAGGGCATGACTTGTGTCAGGGAGCGTACCACCTCTGGGGACCACACGATGGCCACACAGCTGGCCGAATTGTCCTGGTACCCTTCTGACTTCATTCCTGACCACTTGCTCCATGCTCACCGTGGGCCAGCTGCACAGAGGATGCTCTGCCTGAGGATGCACGAGTGCCCTGCCAGCCGCTGCTCGTCACACCAGGCAGCCTCACATTCACCCCTCATCTCCCTCCAGTCTCCTTTCCACTGTCCCATTTGTCCCCTGTGACCCCATTACACCCCTTCCTCCTGTCCTACTTTGTTTCTCTCTTGAATACTTAGTACCGACAGACCTCTCCCCATTTGTTTTGCTATTTGTTTGCTACCTGCCTGCTGTCCCGGGACGCGTGCTCCGGGACACTGTCTAGTGCACTCCCAGATCCCCAGGGCTGGAGCTGGGTTCCTGCACCTCAGCACTGTGGACAGTTTTGACCACGTCATTCTCTGTTGCAGGCACCGTCCTGTGCATTGTAAGACGTTGAGCAGCATCCCTGGCCTCTTCCCAGTAGATGCCATCTGCACCGCCTCTCCTCCAAGCTAGCCCTGGCTGGTGTGGCTCAGTGGCTTGCAAACCAAGAGGTTGCTGGTTCAATTCCCAGTCAGGGCACATGCCCAGGTTGCGGGCCAGGTCCCTGGTGGGTGGCGCAGGAGAGGCAGCCACGCACTGATATTTCTCTCCCTTTTTCTTTCCCTTCCCTTCTCTCTAAAAATAAATAAAAAAATTTTAAAAGAATGTATTGCTAAATGTCCCCTGGGGGAGGGGCAGGATCACCTCTGGTTGGAAACCCCTGTCCTAGAAACATTTAACGCAGTCAATTCAAACGTGTGTTGAGAGAATGACAAACTCGGCATTTATTCACACTTGTACTGTATACTAGGCACTGTGCAAGGTTGTCTCCCATTTCCTGTCACATCTGTGGGCACAGAGAGCGGCTCCCACCTTGTGGGGTGGTGGTAAAGCATAGGAATAATATCCATAAAGCATCTAAACCGCTTCTGGACATGTAGTAGTAGGGGTTTAATAAATGGCAGCTGTGACATTATGCAAAGACCCTGACCTGACCCTGTTCACCCTTCCAGCCTCAGGACCCTTTGTCCCTCCATTTTACAGACGAAGACCTGCAATTAAGACAGCTGGAAGAATTTGCCCCAGGTCATACAGCCAGGACTGTGCATCCCAGCTGTGCATCCGGTCCTTGAGGGAGGGGTGACCTTGAAACTCAGCATCCTTCACAGCCCCCAGCCTGGTGCCCAATTCATGTTCCATAAATATTTGGGGAAGAATGGAGTGCACAACCCAAAAAATGAAAGTCAGATGGGATAAATGCTGGAGTGGAAGAGCCCAGCGAGCCCAGGAAGTGCAGGAGGGAGACGTTCGTTCTGGCAGGGGGGATTCACAGTGGAATTACAGCGAGTGTCCTGGGCAGCAGCCCAGTAAGCCTGAGGTCCTGCTGCTAGTCTCCCTGTAGGAAGGGACGCTGGCCTCCTGTATCACCTAGCCCATGTCCCCCACAGGCGGCGGGCGGGGGATGGGGGGTTGGCTCACAGCTCTGCCTCCCCTCAACCTGCCTCCCCAACACCCTCCGTCTGATTCATCAGAGCGACTCTTTTTTCCTCCCTCTGTTCCTTTTCCAAACCTGAGGCTTTGAGACCTGCTTGATCTTTCATCGTTTCTATTTCTTCTCTCTCCCAGCCCCTGCCTGACTTCCCGGCTTCAGAACCGCCCCAGATGCCTAACCTACATTTCCTTCCCCTGCTGCTGGGGCTCGTCAGACCCCTCCTGCGACGGAGAAGGAGTCCTCCCCTGCCCCACGGGCGGGGGCGCTCTGAGGCCTCGTCACCTCTCCCCACTCTTGACCCTCCCACACCGGGCCCCAGACCCAGCTTCACATCCTTGCCCTTTGACGGGCCTGGGGAGGAACTCTCCCCAGTGCTGCCATTCTCCTGGCTCTTTTCAAAAGGAGCTGTGTCCTTTGTCCCCCACAGGCACAGCCCCACCACCCTGCTGGGACAGGTACTCTTGGCTGCCCTGCCTGCCAGCAGTGTTTAATGTACATAAAGTGAACCACAGGAGGGCACTTGCTTTCCGGGCCCTGTCACCTCGAGATGGACTCACGCTTGAGGCCTCTTGGCTTATGGTCCTGAATGTCCTCGTGCTTTTCCCGCAGGCACCCCCCAGCTAGACACCGAGGAGCAGTTTCGGTCCTTGGTGACGGATCTGGTGTCCACACTCAGCTGCGAGGCGGACAGATTCCTCTCCCGGGCCCTGAGACAATGCTTCGGGACAGAGGAATGCTGGGGAACGGCTAAGTCTTTTTTTGACCTCCTGGGACCTAGAACTGTTGGCCGGTATTTATTTGCAGGCCTCAGATAAATATCCAATGACTTGGCGTTTATGCCTCTGACCCTGTGGGGCTAAGAAACAGAAACACTACTGCTGTGGCCTGAAGGAATTTGTTTTCTCCTGTCTTCTGGTTTGTAATAGTGGCCGTGGCTGCCTTCTGTGGAGTGATTACGGCACACCAGGCCCATGTTTTATTCATCCCTACAGCAATGGAACCTGAGATGCTGTAAATGCCCCATTTTGCAGGTGAGGTGCTCAGAGATGGAAGGGGCAGGTTCTCCATTGGAACCCTGGCCTGTCTGACTCCAGAGCCCAACATCTCAATCACCGCCCTGTGTTCTCCCGCTCTTCGGTGGGGAGAAGGAGTCGGTGGTCACCCCTGAACAGTCTCGGACACAGAGATGCATCAGTCAGAACCCCTTCAGGACTGAAGGCCGCTCGTTGCCATCCGGATGCTGCTGGTAGAGCCCATGGCTCCCAGCCCTCTTTGGACATTGCCCCTGAAAAGACCTGGGCCAACACTCAGTGAGCTGTTGACCACGATGGGGGCATGAAAGCCAAGCCCCCGCTCACCAACTCAGGATGGCTCTGAGGGGTCATCCCAGCTTCCGAGCACCCAGGGGGCTGAGCTCAGGTCTCTGTTGAGCCTGAATCACAGCCCAACCTCTCCCTCTGCCCGGTCCGGCTTCTCAGATTCCCTGCACGGGGGTCGGGCCGAGATCGCACCTTTGCGTCTCCCTCTGCATGCTCATCTCCATCTGTTCTTCTGCTTCTCGGAGAACCCAACCTGCCACATCGACTGTCCTCTGTATCCCCTTGGAGATGTCTTGGGTCTTAGAAGGGCTGTGTGGACCGGTGGGAGACCTGGAACAGTTCATGGGTACCGATGGCCTGGCGGAGGGGGGCCCGCCTCAAGTGCCAGACTTGGTACGGTTTCCCATCGAGGCTCTGAGTCGTGGTGCCCCACCAGTGGGATGGAGAACTCTGCTGAGCTGCAGTAAGCTTGTGTCCCAGTCTCCTTAGGGAAATGCTTATGAGGACTGGATGTTCGGGGATAAGAAAGACAGAAATGGGGTTGATGACCCTTTTCAGATTTTACACACAGAGTGCACGGGCAAAGAAGAGACCTTGTTCTGGGCAGGCAGTGGGGTGCGGCCAAGTGTAACACATGATTCACATTCCAGTGGTTCAAGGCTTATGTCTCATTGTTTCAACGGCAGCCCTGTCCTGACGCCTTTTCATCCCCTCCTAGTGTCCCAAGGGGCCATGACATGCAGTAGACGCTTGCGAAGCGTGAGAAGAAGAGAAATGAATCAGCAGGGAGGGAAGCGAGAGGGAGCCTAGCCAAGGGAGAAAGTGGGGAATATAATCTCATTATAGGCTTCGGGAGACTCGGCCACTTGTACATTTTTCTGACATTAGTGGAGTGCCCACTCTGTGTGAAGTCAGTGCCAGGAGCTAGAATATCAGATGATTCAGCCGCGGCTGCTGCCCAGAAAACACTGTGACTCAGCCTTGGGTATGTCACTTAATGGCTTTCTTTGGCTTGGCTGCATGCAGACATGGTCTGTTAACCTTGCGTCACTTAAAGAGTGGGGCTGATTGACAGCTCCTTGCATCTTCCCTGTTCCTCTTGCCTTTGCCTCCCCTTACTTTACACATCAGTGAGCATGACCGGGCCAGCACCTCCCCTCGCTACTGCTTAGTGAGCGCCTGCCCTGTGCCCGGCCCGGTGCTTAAAGCAATTTACATGCACTATTTTATTTAATCCTTATAACAACTCTATAAGGTAGGCACTATTCTCCTTCTTCTCCTTTTATGGATGAGAACTGGCGGCTCTGGGAAGATAAGTAATTTGTCCGAGTTCTCATAGAAGTGAGCGGCGGAGCCAGGGCTGTCTGCCAGTGCAGCCCGTTCTCCTGGTGGTGTTCACCTGGAGATGCCCACCTTTCCACTTTTTTGGCTCCCGCCTTGACACCGTGCCATGCCCCCCCTTACCATTCCCCTTGGGCTCCCTGGTTCCAGGGAGCTCCCACTGTTTCCCCTTTCTCATCCTAGTCCTGACTGTTCGTGCCCAGACTCACAGCTGTGCTGGCTCCTTCTGCCTTTGGGGATGGGAATGCATCTTCCCTCACTAGTGAAAACGGCTCCTGGCAGGGCTTTAGCTGCAGGCCCTGCCTGGCGGACAGGCATCGGGGTCCTTAGGAAGCTGTAACATAGCAGTCACGGGGATGCTGTCTCCACCTGATGTGAGAGCCACCCCAGCTCTTACGACGCAGTGGAGCAGAAGGTGCTGGAAAGAACTGAAGCAGCCTGTTTTCTGCTCCCCGTGGCAGGCAGTATGGGTTGATGGTCGAGCGCAGAGCTGTCAAAGTTGATAGTCTGGATTTACCACCTACATGCTAAGTGACCTTGGGCAAGTTACTGAACCTCTCTGAGCCTCTCTGTACAATAGGAATGACATAGGTTGTTGGAAGAGTAGATGAGACATTTCATTGCATTAAAAGCACTGGATGTGCCAGCTGGCACAGAGAAAGGGCTCCAGAAGAGGTCTTCGTTATTAGCTTTGTTCTCAGCGTTGGCAGAGAGGCCATAAACTGCATTCTTCACTCTCATCTCCCTCCATCCCTTCCCCCCTCACCCCTTTTCTTCCTTCCTCAATATTAGTCACCACCCACTACAAGCAAAGTCTTACACTGGGGCAGTGGGAGACAGATGGCAAAGACCAACCCAGCCTTGAGGAACTTGCAGAGCCTTCCAGAAGCATGAGGGTCAGCGGACCAGGCTGCTGCAAGGCTGGGCTTTCAGTCTGGCCTCCACTCTGGGACTAGTTGATTTCTGTGGGCTGAGGTGCACTGGCACCCACCGTAACCCATCACAGTGCTGCGTCTGGCTGCCGTCCAAAGGGGAAGCGAACACCACCGTCTGTGTGCCTCGCAGCAGCGGAACCCCTTGCAGCCCTGGCACTGCACGATGTCGACGTTCATGGGTGACCCTTAAAGGACCTGCCACAACTCCAGTGCAGAGCAGCAGAACGTGTTCTTGGTGCTGGTGGGTGTGCTGTGAACTGAGCGCTGGTACACGGACCTGGGATTTATGAATGGGTGTCAGTGGCCTGTTGTTTTGCATTTTATCACCGAAGATTATGGAAGATTGGGATCTCTTATTTCAGCAAATGCTTTATGGTTTTCATTACTCTCTTGAATCTCTGCATAATTTGCTGGGGTTAGAGAGAGAGTGCCTTTGTTTCTTTGCGTGCATTTTTTTCTCTTCCATGTAAACCAGTAAAAATCAATAAAAGGTCAGAAAATGAAAGGCCTGGCCACACCAGAACTTGGCTGCATGTCACAACACAATGGAGTGGGCCCCTTCTAAGTCAGGGAACAGTGGTGTGGGGCAAGCTGAGTGAACTTGACCTTGGGTCTCCCTGCCTGTGTAGACTCACGCAGGGCCCCTGGGGATTTGGAACCACACCCTATATTCACAGATGGGAAAACTGAGACCAACAATTATAAAGTAACCTGTTTGAGGCCAACTTACCTGGAGTCTCCTGAACCCCATCCTCTGAGTCATTTGGGAACTTATTTTTAGGTGCCTGCTTTGTGTAATTAGCCAGGATCAGGAAGTGTCCTTGTTTCTTTGTATTTTTCCTTTTGAACACTGAAGCCAGATGACTTCCTGCCACAATAGTCTTTAAATCAGGGTGTATATGTGAGTGTGCAGGACAGTGCACCGGAAGGCAAGAAGAGCATCCCAGTATTTTTGTGCATTTTTTAATGCACTACATAATACAGTAACCCAGCAGCAATTAGGTATAGTCCATCATTAAATACACATCCACGCACTGGGAGGTATCCTCAAGAATTACAGGGGCATATGGTCCAAAACACTGCAGACCATTGGTTTGGTGAATGCGCAGCCACCCCTGACCACTGTCTGATGTAGCCCCACCGCATCCCTCCTTCCCCTTCCTTTGCTTTTGTCTCCGTCATTCTGCACAACATTCTATTGCATTTTTAAGGGGTTTTGTCTCCCCCACGAGAAAGCTCTGCGCGGTCAGAGACTTTGCTGTGCCTGCCGCCGTCTCCCTGTAGGTCTCCGGTAAGGCTGGGCGTGCCGTGGGCACGCAGGGAATGTTTGCTGAAACCAGTGCATGGGTGCGGGGCCCGTGCAGGCAGGTGAATAGTGTGCGTGCCCACCAGAGTGGGCTTCGTCCAGGGCGAGAGCAAGTGCGGGGTGCTCAGAGGGCATCTGCAGAGGGCACACTTGCCCCAGGCCTTTGGAGAGGCTTCCTAAGCTGGAACCCTGAGCTGGAACCTGAAGGATAAGAAAGGAACTGGTCAAGAAAGATGAGAGCCCCAGGTGGAGCAGGGCAGGGGCAAATGGTGGGGACAAGAGAGGGCTGGGTCTTCCAGAAGGTTCCACGGGGCTGGAACTCAGTGTGTGCATCAGGGAGCGGCAAGAGGTGAGGCTAGAAAGGAGATTAGGCCTAGTCACCCAAGCCTTCCTCGTTGCTTTAAGGAGTTGGAGCTGTATCTTGAGGGCAGGGAGCACCATCGGCAGTGAGGTGTGGAGCAAGAAGAACCTAGCGGTGCAATGGCCTGGGTTTGCATCCTGGCTCTGTCATTTGGGCAAGTTGTTTAACCCCTCGTGCCCCAGCTCCCTCGTCTGTCAAATGTGGAAGACAATAGGACTGGCCTCAGCAGGGTGCTGGGAGGAGCTAACGTGTGTAAGTCACAGAAATCATCCCTGGTGTGGAGGCAGTGCTCAGTGAGTGTTACTTATTAACTGTGCATGCCACTATTCTCCAGGCTGGGAATACATCATGACGGCATCGTACATAAACCGCGCTGGTAGGGAGCTTGCATTCTAATTAGGGGAGAACATAATAAATGAATAAATAAACAGGAGCGAATCAGCCAACGATAAGAGAATTAGAGTAGGGGTGTGTAGAG
Organism: Glossophaga mutica; assembly: GCA_039655065.1. Classification (NCBI taxonomy): domain Eukaryota; kingdom Metazoa; phylum Chordata; class Mammalia; order Chiroptera; family Phyllostomidae; genus Glossophaga; species Glossophaga mutica. The sequence continues at coordinate 11,687,003 of CM077304.1, read as the reverse complement.
GTACCCGGGCTTCCCTCAGGTTGGGCATCTGGGAACGTGACTTATCTGCAGTGAGACTGGGTGTGTCCCAGGGTCCAGAAGAGTCGGAGTGTTTGGGATGTAGTGAGGGAGACAGAAGTGGGGTCAGGACCTGGTCTGCCACGGGAAGGGGCCCAGGTGGAAAGGCTCTGGAGGGTGTAGGTGGTGATGGGATTTGGCTCCTTTGAAAAAGACCCTTGTGGTTGCTGCATGGACTTTACTGGAGAAAGAGAGGAAAAGATGAGCTGGAGAAAAATACGGGCTTGTCTGTGTCCCCGTTTGAGTCCCTTTGCCCACCCCTGTTCAACGGCACCTTCGCCTGCCTTTGCTACCAGTGTCGTCTCCCCCAACCCGCGTCTTGCTCTGTTAGTCGTTCTGAGGAAGGCTCAAGTGCCTGCGTAGCATTCTCGGTGGCTCTTGGTTTGGGGGCGAGATCAACCCAGCTAGTAAGTGAATGAGGCCCCAGAAGCAGGCTCCCGGGGGTGGAGTCCTGCTTCCACTCCTGCCGGCCGCGGACAAGTTCCTTAACCTTCTAGATTCTAGTTTCCTCCTCTGTAAAACTAGGGGAACAATAGTAACTACCTCACAGAGTTACAGGTGAGTTAATATTTATACAGCACTTGAGATAGGGCCCAGCCCAGAATATGCGGTCAAAAGTATCCCCTGTTCCTATCAGTGTTATTTTCCTGCCTGTTCAAGGGGAGAGGCACCTGCTCTGGGCCTACCTTTGAGAGATGGAGGTAGGATTAATGAGATAATGATTGTCGACTGTTTGGAGCTTTGCAGAACAAAGGCACTGCATAAATTCAGATGATTGTTATTGTCATCTGGATGCTTTGCCAGGCGGGCCTGGTGTGTGGTTGGTTGATTTATGGAAATGACATGTCCCTCGTTGATCTGAATTAGTGATAAGCAAATTTCAGACAGTTCAGATAATAACAGTGTCTTCCATCTGCTCTGGGTCTTTCATTCTGAAAGCTTGTAGAGGGATGGATGAGGGGAACCTGACAGAGAGCCCTCACAAAGGCATCGTTCTGAGCATCTGTGCGTCCACCTACCCGCCAGCCAGTGATGAGCACCAGGCCCGGGCTCTGCTGGGCTGTCCGGGCTGCAGACCTGCACACCCACAGTTTCTACAGGAAAGGGACCAGCGTGCACCTTGCAGAATAATCAGCAGCTGACAGCGAACACAGCTGGGGTGCTTGCAGAGCCCTGGTCATGTTCTGAAGACTTCCTGGGTGTTGATGTGTGCCATCCTCAATGTCCTGTGAGGCCAAACTCTATTTTTCAAAGGATGAAACAGAAGAGACGTGCTCAGGGTCATGTAGCTATGGAGGGAGAAGATGGGATTCGAGCACAGACGGCCTGGCTCCTGAGCTAACAATGTCCTGAACCAGCCCAATGCCATTTCTAGCCTGGAATAAGAGCCCCGCCCCCAGTCTCAGATGGTGGAAAAACAGGTTGGCTGGGATCCAGTAGCACTGGCCCAAAGTTGAGATCCTGGTGGAGTATCCTTGGTTTTCAAAGTACATCTTGGGAGAAGTCAATCTCTTAGTTTGAGATTCCTGGAGAAACGACTCTAAGATTTTTCTGCGGGAGGATGACGGGAGAATGCTCCTGGGATGCACGCAGTGAAGCAGAAATGGACAGAGGGACAGGCTGAATTGCAACAGAGGCCTCAGCCGATGCCACGGGGAGCTCCGAAGCTGGAATGCCCCTTCAGAACTGCCCCCAGTACAGCCATGAGGCCAGGCCTTTGTACCTCTCCATAGACTGGTGACTAAATGTGGTTTTCCACAGAGGCGGACCCAGGGCAAGGCCATCCCTTAGGCCGAGGTTTCCTGGGAAGACACTCAGCAGCTGGGGGCACAGTGTCTGAACCTGCAAAGGGGATCTTGGGAGGAAGCCCCTCAGCCTCCACTACACAAGGCATTGCTGACTTAGACTGATTTTGTGTTTTCTAATCCCTGCAGAGTGGCTGGGGAATCACTATGAAATCAGGAGTCATAACCGGAAACCGAGGTGATAGTCGGACTTTGTCCCTCAGCCCCTGCACCACGTCACCACGTCATGCCACTCTGCCTTCTGTGCATCTCCGATCACCCCGCTTCTCCCCACTGCTGCACTTGGGCTGGGGGAGTGGGGGCGGGGCACTGCTCCCTGCACTGGGTTGGGCTCCAAACCTCACTCACTGGGTAGTAGGAATTAGCCAGGCCTTTTGGGGGAATGATGGGTGTTAACAGGATAAAGTATTAAGCTCCCAGGGTTTGGAACTGTTAGAAACTCCACACTAGTTCCCTTCCTTTTTTGAAGGCATCCATCCATCCATCCATCCATTCATTCATTCACTTTTATTATTCACTCACTCCACAGCTCTTTACTAAGTGCCAAGTGTGAGAAGGCAGGCAAGATGGGCTCTGTGCGGAATTTACCTTCACCTGGGTAGACAGATGACAGATGCGTTAACACATGGGGTGACTTCCGGTGGTGACAGCTGCTGTGAGGAAAATAAAGCAAGGTGTCGAGAGAGGGGCTGGAAGGCTCCCAGTAACACACACGAGCCAGCGGTTTGTACACCTTTGCATTCCCTACTGAGAGCGGTGCCAAGCGCAGCCTCCCGGTACGTGACAAATACTAATTATGTGCACGTAACTGAACAACAGGCTGGCTTGCCCGTCGTTGTCGGGGTTGGGAGCCTGTCTTTCTTTCCCACCTGCTAGGGTGCGGTGCCACGAAGCTTCTCCAGAGGTGTGGTACCTGCCGACTCAGCCGTCTCTGCCCGGCAGGACCCGGATGTTCCTTGGAAAACCTCCCACTGCGGTGCTTTCTCAGATGCCCTGGAGGTGCCAATCAGGGCAGTTGTGCCGTGATAACAGCTCGTGGGGCCTGATGGCTGTGTACACCCTCCCTGCCGCCCTTCCCAAGCCCAGACTCCAATTGGGCAATCTGGGAATGGGTGTTCTCTGCCGTTTCCTGCTCCTCGCTGGCCTGGGACGCCTTGTGAGAGCAACCCTGTCCTCCACCCTCCCGCCATCCCTGCCAACATGCCCAGCCCAGCCTGAGCCCAGGTCATGACAGTCCTGGAACATGGGACCTCAGGGACAGGGGACCTCGGGGGTTTGATGAGCCCATGGAATTCTACAAATCCAGGATTTAATCCGAGTTCTGATCCTGGTTCCACTGCGTGGTCCTCTGGGTTTTAGTTTCTCATCCGTAAAATGAGGATAAGATGAATACAGTCTTGCCTGCCCCTCACGGTCGTTTTTTCCTGCCTCAGGGCCTTTGCACAGGCTCTTCCCTTGCTGGAATGCTCTTCCTCACCCCCTTTCCTCTTAACTAATAGACTCCATTCCTCTCTTACATCTCAGTTGGTCATTATGCCTGTCTGACCAGGTCAGTTCCCCTTATCCACGCTCAGAGGACTACACAGAGCTGCATTTCTTACCTCTGTCTCACAATCAGTTGTCTGTTCGTGGGATTCTTGGACCAGTGGCCTCCTTATGTGCCCCAGTGAGGGCTGGTATCTTACATTACATGGGAACTTAAAAAATGACTGTGATTTGCATTTAAAGTCTGAGTCCTGGGGTGATAATAGTTGAACTTATGTAATGTGTACCACGTGCTACCCAAGACACTTACAGCTTCATGTGAATTAATTCATTTACCCTTCGAACAACCCGAAGAGCTCGGTGCCATCACAGTTGCCACTGGACATACGAGGAAACTAGCGCACAGAGAGGTGGAGTAACTCGGTTAGGTTTACACAGCTCGTAAAGTCACGGAGGTGGATTCAAACCCAGGCAGTCTGGCACCCAATCGAGATCCTAATCATCAGACTTTGCACCTCTCGTAAGGAAGGCTGATGAGAGGCGGGTCTTTGAAGGGGTAGTGTGTGTACCAGTGGACTAAAACACTGAGCACTTGTAGGATAGGAATGACTGTAACCATAGTCGACACTTAAATAGTGCTGACCCGTTCCCTAACAATGCCCGTCTCCTTCCTCTACAAGACTCTGCTGCGGGAGGGCGGGAATCACATCCGCTGATGAGCCAAGGCCAGCACTGGGTACACCGTGGGCACTTCACACATGTTTACTAGAGTGAACTGAAGCGAAAAGTGTAGGTTGTGTTAATAGAGAAAAGGTGAACTCCTTTATAGGGTATCTGAAAGCGTTTCTCTGACTCAGGAAGTCTCCCTCCCTGCAGGAGCCTCATTGCAGGCTCATGGTGGACAGACGGCCGAAAGGCCCGAGGACGGCGGTGGATGGGAACCTGGCGGCGGTTTGGCTCCTCCAGGGTGCGGTCTTCAGAGCAAGAGCCTCCAGTGAGATGAGGCGGGGGAGGCAGGTGTGCAGGGCTCGCTTGGTCGGTGCCTCTGCGGCAGGCAGCTGTTGAGGAAGCCGGTGATTGACACACAGGTGACTCAGAAGATGCTTCCTTCAGGGGCCCTGAGGGTGATCAGGCAGCCACAGGAGCTCCTGCTCTGCAAAAGGCAGTCATCGCCTCGCGTCTTAAAAATAAATCTTCTGTGGTTTTGTAATGAGGTCACAGAACATTCTGTGCTTTCTAGTAGGAAGGGCGAGCAGGGCGGGGAAGGCGATCTCTGGGTCTCGTTCACCTGAGGCAGAGGTGCACTGGGTGGCGGGGGTGCCACTGAGAGCCAGGGAAACAGAAATCTGTGGCATCCAGAGCTTCCCTTCAACTCTTGTGCTGGGTGAGAATAGGGGCATGAACTGAAGCTCCACGTGATGACAGGGCCCTGAGCACTAGCATTTACAGTAGCTACCCGTGACACTGACTGTGGCCAGGTACCACGTGATGCCCTCCACAGAGGTGATATCATTTAATCTTCAGAATCATGCCTATCATGGTGTCTGGGTCATAGCAGGTTCTCAGGAAATGTTTGTTGACTGAATAATAAAGCTGAGGCACAGAGAGGTGAATTCACTTTCTCAAGGTTGCACAGCTAGCAGGGTCCAGAGTCCCACCCTGGGCTGCCTGACTTCAAAGCCAGAGTTCTTAACCATTTGCTCCATCCAGCCCTATTGCAAAGAAATTCCTCAGTGATGCTTCTTGAAGCCCCACAAATGATCCCCCAAACTGGGGTTCCTCCAGACAATTTGGACATGTCATCTCACATACTTTTACCAGTGGGTGTTGGAAATGGCCCATATCAGCCCATTTTTCAGAGGAAGAAACCAAAACAGGATAATCAGCTTACCTGAGGTCACAGACTAATAGGTGAGAGTTCTGGTGTTAAACTAAGAATTATAAAAACATTTCATTAGTAAAATCTGCACGCATTGGCTTAGTACTTTGTCCTGACACCAAAATCTCTGTCCGTTCCAGTCCCAGCCGCTCTGGCAGTGGTGGGTGTGGTGTGGCTGCGTGAAGACCACTTGAGCCCTGACTGGTGTGGCTCAGTGGGTTGGCTGTCCTCCTGCAAACCGAAAGGTCACCGGCTCGTTTCCTGGTCAGGGCACATGCCTGGATTGCAGGTCAGGTCCCGACCGGGTGTGTGCAAGAGGCAACCGATCAATGTTTCTCTCCCTCTCTTCCTCCCTTTCCCTCTCTCTAAAAATTAATAAATAAAATCTTTAGGAAAATAAAAAAGACCACTCGAGGCTCAAAGGAGAAAATGAAGGTGGACGTGCCTCTGGAGACACTCCAGTGGTACCCAGATGGGCTGTGAGGGGTGTGGGCCGCGGAGCCACGCTGTGGGCCTCACCTCCCTGCTCTGTGGCCAGCAGCGTTACTTAACCTCTTCGTGCGTCAGGGCGGCCTCTGCAGGATACTGGTACTTTCCTCATGGGGTCGTTGTGCATGTAAAGCATTTAGATCCATGGCTGGCACAGAGCAGGCTCTCAGTAAGTGGCAGCTGTCATCACCGCCATCACGATCATCATAATCAAAAACAACAACGATGACTCCCCCAGACAGAGGCAGGCCAGGGGCTCCCCTCAGCGTGGCCCTGTGCTCCAGGGCTCTGACCTGGGCCCTCCCTGTTACCTGTACGCTTTACTCTGTCTTTTCCGGCCTCTCTGTGGAGCTCCGAGCACTGCACGCCTGCCCTTGCCCCGTGTCTGATGGAGAGAGCCTGTGTATTTGCAGCTCACCCCTCCCTGATGCAGTGGCATCTGAAGTGCAACCATCGTCCTCACCTGTCAGAGCCCAGACCCTCACCACACATGCACTGAGCTTTATCCTCTGCCTCCCTGCTGTTGGATTTACCTGTTTCTTATGCCAGGAGTTCTGTCTATGTTCCCTGGTTTGGCATTTAGGTTCCCTGCTAACACTGTCTAGATGTCTCGCCTATTCGCCTGTGCCCTTGACACCCCTCCCTCCAGTGCACACACCCACTGGGCCTTCACCTGGACTGCTTGCTTCCCTCGTCAGTAGCTCTGAATGGACTGGGTTGGCCTAACAGTTGGTTTGGTTTTCTCTGTGCGATGGGTCTGGTAGCACTTAGTAGTCATCTTTAACTTCATTCAAAGTGATTTTGTTAGATTGTGTGGGGACAGCTGTCATATCAGTGTGCATGTAAAAAAATCTTATCAAAATTGGTGAATTTTTGTGTAGCCATTTTAATATTCAGGATGAAAGAAAAGATGCAACATTTTCAGCATATTACGCTTTATTAGTTCAAGAAAGGTAAAAATGCAATCAAAACACACAAAGAAGATCTGTGCAGTGTGTGGAGAAGGTGTTGTGACTGATTGAACATGTCAGCAGTGGTTTGCAAAGTTTCACACTGGCGATGTCTCGCTGGACGATGCTCCACGGTTGGGTAGACCAGTTGAAGTTAATAGCGATCAATGAAGACATTAATTGAGAAAAATCAACATTCTACCACGTGGGAGATAGCCAACATACTCAAAGTATCCAAATCAATAATGTTATTGGTGAAAATGAAAAACATGCCTTTTATTTTATGGAAAAACCTAAACGGACTTTTGGGTCAACCCCATAGCTTTGTTAAAAGTGTTTATTGAGCACCTTCTCTGTGCACTGTTTGAGGCCATCTGTGTCCCCACATTTTCCCAAATGTAAGGTGTGCTGTCACCCCCCACCCCAATCCTGCCATCAACAGTTCTTTCTGGGTATGTCCACTGCCTTCTGTGTCAGCTACACTCCCCAGGTGCTCTGAGAGTGTATGGACCAACCCAGGTCACTTCCCTCACTATAGACCTGTCCATTCCCAGCTGTGTCCCCTCTTTCACCCGCTGTCCCCCAGGTTCCTATTTCTGTGTGAAAAGGAGGTAAGGTGTAGAAAGGATAAGCAGTTCACAGAAGGCAACACAGAAACCATCTGTGGGGCGAATGGATGGTGACCAGAGACGCTCAGAGAACAATGTGATGTGCACCGGAGGCTGGGTCCGGAAGGATGCTGGAGGTGATAGGACCCAGGACCAGGGCACTCTCCCACAGCGGGGAGGTTGCCCTGAAGGTGCAGGCTTGGCTGGGGCCAGTACCTGTTTCCTGTTAGCTCCTGACTCCAGCAGGTCCTCCTGCTGACACCATCCTGCCTAAACCTGGGGGGCCCTGGGCCAAGTGTACCCAGCCCTTGCATTTCAGACCCTTTACAACCCAATGCGACCTCCCTCTCTCTGCCTCTCCTCATGACCTCTGTATGTTAAAATAATACTTTCCTTACAGGGTCCTTGTGCTGCTCTAATAAGTTAATGCATGTGAAGAGTTTAGAACAATGCCTGCAGCCCTGACTGCTATGGCTTGGTTGGTTGGGCCTTGCCCCGCAAGGTGAAAGGTTACCGGTTCGATCCCTGGTCAGAGCGCATGCCTGGGTTGCGGGTTCAGTCCCCAGTTAGGGCACATATGACAGAGAACTGATCTGTGGTTCTCTCTCACACTGATGTTTCTCTCCCTCTCTTTCTTTCTCCCCTCTCCTCTCTCTAAAAATAAATATATAAAATCTAAATCTGTCTATATCGAGGTAGAGACAGAGATGTATGTAGAAAAATGCTTGTAGCCCAGTCTCTCTGGTCCACCTCATCCCAGCCTTCTGCTTCTTGTCTAAGTATACCCTGAACTTTCCCCACCCATGTTTGTAGAGTTCAAGATCTACAAACTTGAACTTGGTTGTAGACCCAAGTTCAAGATCTGCTACCCTTGTGAGTTTGGGCAAGTCCTTTTCCTTTCTTTACCAAACCTGTGCAATGGGACACCTCTCAGAATGTCGTGAGGAATGAATGAAGTGATGCATTAAAAAGGCCCATTCATTTGGCAACAATAGCCTGTGGCCAAACACTGAGCACAGCTCTGGATCTGTAGCAAAAAACACGGAAGGTCCCAAGTTCTGCCCTCAGGGGAGGCGGACCCAAAATATATAATGACGTGGATGATTTTTCTCACAGGATGAATTTTATTTGCTTTGGGAATAATGCTCTTTTTGATAATTAAAAATGCAGAGAATATAAAACCACTCACTAGAATTAACAACGGTTAATAATTTTCATTTGCATGATTTTCTCAAATAAAAGAAGGAAAACACTTTAGCAAAAGCCAAAATCCCTCTTGTTAGCAACCTCCCTGGTCCTCTGTCCTTCCTTATCGGCAACTGTTATCTTGAATTTGGAGCAGGTCTTCCAATCTGTCTTTATAAACTCTTCTCTCTGTGTGTTCATAAATCATAGATGGTCCCTTTGCATGTTACACATATAATCTCAAACGGTGGGTGATATTCCACAACTCAGTGTTTCCCACCCCGTATTGTTTTTCAGATGCACTCACATTGAAACTTGGAGTTCAGACACTTCATTGAGACGGCCGCATGTTATTTATTTAGTCAGTTCCCCACTTGGCTCTCCCCCAGGGCTGCGGGACTCAGGCTAGCGTGCCTCTCTCTGGGCTCCCACGGCAGGTATTCCTAGAGGTAGAATTGCTGAATCATGGGGTGTGCCCGTTGGCAGCTCGGCTGGCCAGTGCCAACTTGTTCTCCCGAGAGTGTGTACCGGTTTGCTCCAGCAGCATCTGAGAGTTCTTGTTTCTCCACATTCTCACCGGTGCTTGGTGTTGCTAGACTTTTAACATTTTTTTGCCAGCCTGATTGGGTGGGGAATGGCATCTCATCTGCATATCTCTGATCACCAGTGAGTTGAACATTATGCAAAGTTTACTGAATATTTAGGTCTCCTGTTCAGTAAAATTGCTGTTCAGATACGTCTTTGTTTTCTTCTACTGGCTTACTTGCCTTTTATTTTATTTTGGTGGGAGCTCTTGGTAGATTCTGGGAACCGATTCTTTATTTGTTACATATGTGGTGAATGCCTTTTCCTAGTGCATTGCTTATCATTGGGCTTTGTTCACTAGGCTTTTTGTCCTGCAGAGGTTTTTCATTTTGTTGTGGTCCAACTGATCGATCTTTTCTTTTATGATTACAGTTTCTTGTTTATGATCTAAGATTGTGAAGACACCCTCCTATGTTTCTTTCTTATACGAGGGGGAACCCCCCCAAAAAACCTGGAATTTATTTATTAAAAATTGTGTATTTATTCTTACACGTTTAAACTTTAGTCACCTTCAAAGTGCTCTCCCTTTGATGCAATACACCATTTTTCCCCTGCTCAAAACAGTTTTTGAACTTGTCGATTTTGATGCCTTTTAGTACTTCTGCCAGGTTTTTGTTTCACCCCTTCCTCATCTACAAAATGTTTCCCTTTGAGGACTGTTTTCATCTGATAAAACAAAAAAGCAAAAGTTGCTCGGGGTGAGATCTGGTGAATAGGGAGAGTGGGGCACAGAGGTCATGCTCTTTTTGGTCCAAAACTGCTAAACACTCTGCGCTGTGTGGGCAGGTGTGCTCGTACATCACCCATCATGAAATGAGCAAACACATTGAAAATGTTTTCAAACAATTTTCACTGAACCTGAGCGCAGCCTCTCACAGCAACACCAGCTGGCACACCCATACCCTCACCTAGCAGGGGAAGCCTGTACTTCAAGGGGCCTGCCCTCCAGAAGATAATTCCAGTTTTGGAGGGTTCCTCCTAGTAATTTCGAGGTTTGTGTTTTAATTTCACATGTGACTGGTGAATCCATTTGAAACTTATCATTGTGTGTAGCATGAGACAGGGATCTAATTTAATTATTTTCCCCCAATACCATGGTTTGAATAGTTCACCTTTTCCACCCTGCTGTGTAACGCACACCTAAGACGGCAGACACACCTGTGTGGGTCTTTCTCTAGGCTCGCCGATTTTTTCTCTCTATCGACATAGAAGTAATTACCTAATCATAATTATGGCAGATGCTATAAAAGAAAAACCTGGCATGCCATGGAAACATACAGGGTCTTCATTCCTTTGCTGCCTTCTGTGGCTTTCATCGCTTTCACATGCATTACGGACCTTTTCATGGCACAGGCTGGCCGTGGGGTGTGAACCACCTGCCCTCACACTGGGCTGGGATGGGCAACCGCTAGGAAAAGAAAGCCTGACTCATTGAGCAGTGACAGATGCCAGCCCACTCGGGGTGGCCCCGTGCTGGCAAGGCCCAAGCTGATTTGCACTGTCCCTGTGTTCAGGCATGCCTGTCCTCACTGAGGACAGAGCAAGTTAACCATGACCATGGTACCGGCCCCATGATTAGATAACACAGACATGCAACAACACACATTTTTCCCAGGGAAAATTTTAAAGTCCCAGAGCTCATGGGCAGGCCGGGCAGGCATCTTCTGAAAGAGGATGCGGGAGGTGCCTTCCCAGGGCGGGTCCTCAGTGGGCCGGGAGCAGGGGCCGTCAGGTGAAAGGCGAGTGTGCTGGGCACCCGGGCCACATTCCTTGTGCAGCTCGTGCATCTGCTCCAGGGCGGTCGCAGTGTGACTTCCCGCTGCTGGTCTGCACGTCCCGGGGCGTGGCATCCGCGTGCAGCTCTCACGCTGCTCACTTTAAAACCCAGGGCACACAGTTTAGGAGACTACTGAGGAGGGCCCAAGGGGAGCTAGCTGACTGTTTACATTTTACAGAGAGGGACTAAACTCACACGGCATGGGGCATTTAACAGGGATTTCCGTGGAGCTCTGTGCCGTTTACACAGTACAGCTGGGCTTCCCAGAATCTTCTAAGAGCCAGTACAGTCAGTAAAACGTTAAGCATGCTGGACTCTGGAGACCAAACCTGGGGTGACTTCTGTATGACCCTCGATAAGTGACATACAGTCCCCCCATCTTCTATGTGGGGGGAGCAAAGGGGATTAAGTCCAACCTCAGTGCAGGAAAGGAGAGCCAGTGTTACTCTGGACAGACCCCTCACGCTGTCCCGAAAGTGTGATGTGCAATCAGGCCTTCTCAGAACAGGTCCGCCACAGCTAGTTCTTCCTCTGTCACTGAAGCAGAGGGCCGTTTCCTTGGTCGAGCACCAGAGGAAGAAGGTGGCTTGTGTGTCTAGGGGGTGCGTTTGAAGACCAGTTATCTTTAAATAGAAGCACAGCTGGCTGGGGAGGACAAGTGCAAATACACCCCCCCCCCCCAGCACATTCTCTGAGAGTGACTCGTTTGGACAACACTTAAGTTGGCACGAGGGCAGTTAAGACCACAAAGAAAGGAGTTGTGTGCACACAAGACCCCCGGACGCTTCCCCAGCAGGGGCACAGCTCCCCACCCCCTACCCCCATTCATTCCCTGGCCTCCTCTGTCTTTGAACACTGGACTCATACTTGGGGTGGGTGGGATGAGAGCTTTCTGGCAGCTGGGAGCCCTGGAGGGACGCAGCAGCCTCCAGGCCGCCATCGCCACTGTGCCCTGGACATGAGCACTTTGAAAGAGCCGATGGAATCGCCTGCCCCCTAAATGACAATAACGGTCACACCACTCACGTGATAGCAGCTAACACTGGGTGCCCAGCACGGTGCGGAATGCTCTCCGGATAGTAGCTTACTTGATGGTGTGTGTATGTAACAGACACTCCAGTGTGCCCGTGATCGAGCTGCCGGGGACACTCAGCAACCAGACAGTTTGCCTGCGGGAATTTCTGATTGCGGAGATCTGGGCCGGGGCCCAGAAATCCGTGTTCTGAACGAGCACTCCAGGCAACCCTTATATACAAAACAACGCGGAAGTACAGAGTTGTCCTTTCTCTCTGTCCCCGTGCGCTGGCTGAGATGCTTTGATGAAACTCGTCTGAGCCTGAGTCTCCCCTTCTGTGAAACAGGACTGCACTCTCAAGGGAGTGTGAGAATTCAGTGAGATGAAGCATACAAACATGGCATCTGGTACGTGGTAAGTGGCCGTGTTGCCGCTGGTACTGTTACTGCTGTTATTTACGAGTGGGCGGAGCACGCGGAGGGACTCGCCCCTGCCGTAGAGTGGCCTGGCGGAGTGGCCTTTACCTAGCTCTCTGCTGGGATCTGCTCAAGCTAATCTCCTTTTGCCAGTTCTTACATGTAGACCTGGTACCCGGAGGAAAATGGATTGCCAGAGAATTGATTACTCCCTGCGTCTCTCAGCAGCCCTGTTTCAGAAGGCCCTGGACAAATTAAAATGCATTAACTGAGTGTCTCAAGGAGCCCCGCTGCCAGTGGGGAAGGCCCGTCCCCTGCCCGCGCGTGCCAGGCCGCAGAGCAGGCCACATTCACGTGGAGGACCACGCAGCAGCACCGGGACTTCTCTTGCGGCCGCGTCCCGGCTCCCATGGAAACCTGGGGTTTGGTTCTGCGCCTGGAGACAAAGGAAGTGGCTGTCTGCACCGTGCTCACAAATGGGTTCTCTTTCATGTCCAGTATTTTCTCTGCCTATTGTGGAGGCTCGGCCACAGAAAGCGAAAGCACAAAAAGGCCAAACGGAGAAATAGACCAACAGAAAGGGAGCCGAGGGGAGGCGGTTACATAACCCAGCAGCCAGGCTGTCTGCAGGCCGTATGACTTATTTAGCCGTCTGTCTTTGCGGGATGTCAGACTCCATCCTTTCCAGCTGGCTCTCTGCTTCGGCGATTACATTAACACTCAGTAATTATAGGAAATAGACACCTCTCCAGTCACCAGCATTCCCAAGTGGCAGGATAGGGGACATTCAATACCAGGAACGCCCGATCACTGGCCTGCACACTGGTCCCTGCCCAAGTTCTCAACAGTCTGGAGCAAAATGAGACAGAAATAAGAGCTTTCCCAAGATGCAAAATATATACAGTTTAAAGGCGGGTGCTTCTTACTGAGCTGGCGTTAAAATGTCCTTGAAAAAAAAAAATCCAAAATGATACTGATAATAATTAGTGGTTGCCTCTGCCATTTGGTACAACACAAAATTGGTCCCTGATATTGGTTTCTACTTCGGGGAAAAATTCCTGATCTATGAAATCTTACAGTCTAAGAATCACTGCTCTGTGTATGAGGGAATGACATAATAAAATAATAAGGAATAAAAGGAACCTCTTTCCTTTTTAAATCCCATATACATAGATGTTAAGCTTCGACCTCTTCTTCTTCCACGATAGGTAACAACTGCTGAGGATTCTTGCCGGCTCCTCCTGCCTTCCTTCTCCATCCTCCGCCTTCCCAGAGCAGGTCCTTGGAAGCCTCCCTGCCCACTGGCCCAGAGCTATCTTGAGCCTTAAGACAGTCTTGGTGGAGAGTAAAGGAGTAATTATAATACAGCCACCATTAGCTGCATTTTCACTATGTGCTGATCACTTGACAAACTTTATTGAACATCCGCAACAGTACTCTGAAGAGAGTACTATTACTAATGGTGCCGTCCTATTTTACAGATGGGAAAACTGAGGCTCAGAGAGGTCAAATCACTTACTGAAAGCCACAGAGTTTTGAATGGCTGAACTGGGATGTAAACCCTGAAACCCAGGTACACTGAGGCCATGCGATTAACTACTAACTATTCTGCCTCCCCAGGGGTAAAACATAGCAGGGGTGAAGGGCGAACCTGGATTCAAAGCCCAGGTTTATTTCCCGATGGGTTGGCTCTCAACCGTTCTGAACCTCTGCTTTCTCATCTCTAAAGTGGTCCTCGTAACAGCTGCCTCCCGGGGCTGTTTTGAGGATAGAGTGAGGTGCTGGAAAGCCCTCGGGATGTGGTACCTCCCTTTCCTTCTCCTCACCTGGATGGGAATCTGTGGTCCAGCAACACCTGCTGGCCTCTGAATGGCTTCCAGGAACTTCTTTACTGCCCTTTCGTCCTATCATTTTCTCCCCACAATGAGTCAGCCAAGCTGCAGCATCCCTTCCTCCACACACATGGCTGTATCACCTTCCTCAAGTCCTGACGGGCACCCCAAGCTCTACCCACAACCCCAGGATTCCGACTGGTGGGCGTGGCGGGGCCTGCCGCTGCCTCAGCACTGCCTTACCCGACCCGAGGCCTCGCAGACAGAACTCCTGCCCGATGGCATCCCGTCCCCTCTGCTCACCCCTAAATTCCTCCACTTCCTGGTTTGGCCTCTCTGAAGCTGGCCTAGCAGATTGGAAATCTGTGGGGTCCCTTATACCCCATGTTTGTCTCTTACCCAAGTTATGCTCTTGGGAGGTGGGAAGGGGGTGGCCCCCAGGTAGAGCCTACCTTAGATGCAGATCCTTGTTCCTTCTTCTCCCCCATTTGCTCCCTGTTCCCGAGGGGACCCCCACAGGCCTTGGATGCAGGTTATGTGCCTGCTCGCATGCATGCCATTTAAGGTGGCACCTGTCATGTCCCAGACGTCCTCTGTAGATCACGTACGTAAGGGGATCTTCCTGACTGCCTGTGAGGGGGGTCTCATCAACTTCCTTTGGCCAGACGGGCACACCAAAGCCTGGCGAGGGCAAGGAGATGTGCGTGTCACCCATGGCAGATCTGTACCCTTCCTGGTTCTCAAGGTCCCTGTGCCTGGCATGACACGGGCCAGAAATGCAATGGTTGTGTAACCAGGCTCTGCCTATTTCCAGAGTCGGTAAGAAAACTTGGGGGATGGGTGGTACCCTTCCAGCTGCCTCTGCCCGGGGGATGCCTGCACCTCTCCAGTGGTCTTCTCATCCCTCGAATGAGCCTGCAGATACCCACTAACACCTCCTAGGACAAATGAAGTGAGATCATGCCAGCAAAATGTCCGCCAAGTCAACTCTTAATAAATGTTATTCTCCTTATCCTTGGGGAAAAAACCCTCTATCAATTCAGCAACATTCTTGTTTTGTTTTGTTTTTTTTTTTAATAAAAAAATTCAGCTCTCGGGGGGCACAGACTGGATGATCAGAGAGAGCCCTTCGCCGTCACAGATCCCAGGGGGCCACGAGCAACCCTCCTTTCCCGGCCCCCGCCCCAGATCAGCAGTTCACAGCCAGAAGGGACCTAATGCAGTGCCCGGAAGGCTTGGGAATTTATGTAGGAAACAAAATCGATGGCAACCGGGTTTTATTCTAATCTCCACATCCCATCTGCTGGAAAGAACTCGTTGCCACAGAGACAGCTTTCCATACTGTCTTCACCAGGGGGAGAGGGCCCAGTGAAACCGCAGTTTAGGGAATTGGCCCCGTGGGGACAAGGCCTCTGCTCAACACAGACGGTGCAGCTGGGCCACCTCCCTGTGGCTCCTCAGGAGCTCCCCTTGCCGCGCCTCGTGTCTCTTTAAAATGCATAATCGGGACAGATCTGCTCAGGATCGCCTTTGAAAGCAACTCCAAGTGTTTCCTGTAGCACCCCGAAAGATGGAGAATCCTGCCAACTCCTTGACAGCTTTGGTCCTCCTGGGGCTTCTTCCGGCTTCTAGAAATAATGCACGCCCGGTGTTTCCACCCGCTTGGGGAGCGAGCGCTGATGCATGGTGCCGCGGCGCTCGTTAGAAGCAGGTGCTTTCTCCCTGCAGCGGGCCGCCCTGATGGATGGCCCAGCCCCTCCCCTGGCTGGGGCGGCCTAGATCGGGGTTCCTTCTCCTCACTCCGCGCCTTCTTCATCACTGTGTCCGAAACACTGTTCGTGTACCTGAGCGCGCGGAAACCTCTTAGCCATCCCACAGGGAAGGCACTCGGATTGTTGTTCACTTTGTAGCTGAGGATGGTAAGGGCTGCTGAGGCTCAGGAGGCCCCCCACCCCAGGCCTCGCATCAGTATGAGGTGGCAGATCCAGGACGCAAACCCAGGTTGCCGTGAACCTAGGGCTGTGCTTTGGGGAGCAGATCGTAGGAGCGATGTGCAGGGCGTGTTGGTTCGATTCGCCAGCGCTAGGAGGTGTTGCGTTGGCCAAAAAGTCCGTTACATGTTTTTCCATAAAATAGAAGGCACATTTTGTTTTCCCCAATAACTTCACTGATTGGGATATTTTGAGTGTGTCGGCTATCTCCCTCTATTGGATTCGAGTGGGTAGAGGCCAGGGGCGCTGCTAAACGTCTTCCAATGCACGAGACCGCCCCACAGCAAAGAATCATTTGGCCAAAATGTCAGTGGTACCAACAAACCCGGCAAACCACTTTTGACACATTTGATCAGTCACAGCACCTTCTCTAGATATTACACAAATCTTCTTTTGTGTTTCAGTTGCATTTTTGTCTTTCTTGAAATAACAAAGCCTAATACCATCCTTTTTATGCTATTATGCTGAAACCGTTGTGCATCTCCTTCCATCTTCACTATGAAAATGGCTGCACAAAATTCACCCATTTAGGAAGTTTTTTTTTTTTTAACGCATGCTGATATGACAGCGGTCACAATACAGTCTAACAAAATTGTTTCGAATTAAGTTAAAGATAATTAAGCACTACCAGAGCCATCCTACGGAAGAAACGGTAACAGGCATTTTGGCCAACCCCATACCTCTGTCTGGGCCGCTGCACACAGTTGGCCAGGTTGTGCCCTGCCCAACCCTAGTGGGTACCAGTCACAGAATAGTCCATGTGAATGGCGTCCTCTAGGGTTGTGTAGTGCCCAGCTGCACAGCCAAAACGTCAGCCCTGGGATTCCAGCTGTTTTCAGCTGTTTGCTCAGTGGGAGGGCTCAAGAGAAGGCGCATTGCCCCATCAGTTCTGGCTTGGACAGCTGGCTCTGCAGCCTTCCATTTGTGTGACTAGGGCAAGTTCCTCTCCCCTTCTGTGACTTTGTTTTCTCATCGATAAAATAGGAAATGGTAGCAGAGTTGCTCTCTAAGGGTTGGTGCGATCAGTACATGAGCTCATCCAGGTACAGTGACGGGGACACTTCTGGCTCGTGGTAGCACCCCAGGAACGTTGCCTCGTGTTTGCCATTGTTTTTATGACCTGCAGAGCTTCACTTCCCACCATCCCTTTCACTACCCAATCCCCCACCCTCCAGCCCAAATAGCTTCCCTTTCCCCATACATTCCTCTGCTTTCCCAACTCATTGCCTCTACTCATGTTATTTGCCCCACCTAGCATGCCAGCCCTCATTTTTACTATGTCCAGATTCTACGTTCAGGGGCTAGGTCAGATGCAGCCTCTTCCATGAAGCCTTCCCTGATCTCCTTAGATCTCCCTCCCCTGCTATAATATCTCATTGCACATTACGTGTGCCCTCTGACAGTGCTCACATCACAACCGTGACACCTGTGAAGCGTCTCCCCAACTGGACTCAGAGCTGGTTGAGGACACACGTGACTAGTCAACTAGACAGACCTCTCAGTCCCCACAGTGCCTTTGCCCAGGACCCCTCACATAGTAGATCTCGAATATATGCTTTGTATTTTTGGTTGAATCCGTAGATTGATATCCTCCAAATGGTGACCTAACGACAGGAACTTTGCATATCGTAGACACAAACATATATCTTTTTTATTTCAAAATATAAACCCCCATCATTTATATATTTATTTGACCTCATCTTGTTTTCCTTTTTCCAAAAAAATTTTTAAGTGCACAATTCAGTCATGTTTGTGTCCTAACAAGGTTGTGTAGCCATCACTGTCCAGTGCTGGGACATTTCCGTAACCTCGCAAAGAAACCCCGTACTCATCAGCAGTCAGTCTTCACCTCCCCCTCCCCCAGCCTCTGGCAGCCGCCGAGGGTGACTTTCTGTCCCCGTGGATTCTCCTGTTCTGGACATCTCATGTCATACTGTACATCATCTTTGGTGTCTGGCTTCTTTCACTTGGCATGATGATTTCAAGGCTCATCCATGTTGTAGCATATGTGTGAGAACTTCATTTCTTTTTACCACCAAATAAATATTCCATGGTATGGGTAGACCTCATTTTGCTTATCCATCCATTCCTTGATGGACATTTGGGTTGTGTCCACTTTTTGACTATTGTGAATAATGCTGCCGTGACTATTTGTGTACAGGTGTGTGTGTCTTTTTCTCTTTTTCACATGGTCCCTGATACCTCCGTGCATTTAGGCAAATGGTATGGAAGGTGTTGCTACAGAAAGCCGCGAGAAGAGCAGAGTTTCTGGTCTGAGACAGCCTCCCGAGTGCCAGGCTCTGTCTGTGCTGGGGAGTAGGCATCAGCTGCCTCCTTTCACCTTCACAGAGCCGTGAGATTCCTCCAGAGGGCAAGTGCCATGTCAAGGACGTGGCCTGGTGGGTAGGATTCAGTCCCACACTTCTGTGACTTTCACGGCCTGGGTTCGTGCCCCTGTTCCGCTGTGGCTGCCACTTAATGAAAGGTGCCGCTTTCTTCTTCCCAGAGAACCCGTGACTTCCCCACCTGGTTGTCAAAGTGAGATCCACAGACCCTCCCTGGGATCCTACTGGGGGCTCAGAGGCCCCTGGACACAAGAGCAGTGCCTTTTTATTTGTTCTCCGTATTAGGCTTCTGAAGGAGACTCTGAGTAGAGGCTTCTTGTGGTCGTAAATGAACAAATAATTAAACATTAAAACCCTCCAGAGTAGGTTCTAAGGAGCCCTGGTTCTGACTGGCTGAGTAAGATTTGGAGAAGCAGCCCCACCAGGAAGCCCAGGAACAGATGCTAGGGGGCTGCACTGGCATTGGGGTGGGGGTGCCACGGGAGCCCGCTGTGAGTGGGTTGGGACGGAACACATCTCAGGATGACCACGAGGAGGTTGAGTCACCAGAGTGGCCACAGGGGACCAAAGCAGTGTGTCCTGTGTGCCAGTCATTTGAACAGCGAGCCATGTGGTACAAGAGGCAGTATAGCCTGATGGTTCGGAATCAGGCTGCCTGGGTCTTCTCCTTACTATCTGTGGACGTGGGCAAGGTGCCTCATCTCTCTGAGCCTTGGCTGTCCTCTCTGTGCTGTGAGGTTGAGAGTAGGGCCTGCCCGTGGAGTTGTAATGATTGAATACCTGCAAAAAGCATTCGGCACAGTACCCAGTCCACTGCCAGTGCTGACAGTGCCGTAAGCAGCGGGACCTCGGCTTTTTACTTCACTTTCCACATCTGGGGAATGGAGACAGTGGTGAGGGCAGCCCACCAGAGTCATTGTGAGGATCGAACAGTAAGTAGTCATTAAGGGTTCGAAATGGGTGCTGCTTTTATTGACGTATTTTTCTTTAAATTGACGCACACCATCATGCTTTCCTGAAGGCAGCGACCGACCAAGCGGTGGGGGCTGACAAGGGGTCAGTGCTGGCCGGGACGCCGGGCTGCCCTGCTGAGCGACTGCAGGGGCTGGGAAACGCAGACACGTGGAAATCCTCGAGTCTGGACCAGAGCCACATGGGCACCCGCTCCACCAGCTCGTGCTGGGAAGGGAAGCCAGTCCCTGGGGGCCTGTGCAGTGAACAGACACTCGGCCTGGCATGGACACCGGCCAAGGAAGCTGGGGGTTGGTGGCCTTGGCTGTCACGGCTCCCCTACCCTCTCAGGGCCCGTTGTCCGCATGGCCCATGAGTGAGCTGAGTGACTAGCTATCCAGCTGCAGGTCCCTGCCCTGTCCCAGACTAGCCCGACTCAGGTATAATGTGTCCACTCTCTTTCCCCGGTTTCCCCGTCTGTAAAGGAGGGTGTGGTCTGGATGTCCTTGGAGAGTCTCTTCTGTCCCTGCCCTGGTTAGTGTGAGGGGCAGCCTACAGTAGCGGTTGAGGAGAGTCAGACGTACTCCTGGGTGCTGGTTCTGGTTTTACCATTCTTCAGCTGCAGACAAGTTACTTACCCTCTCTGGGTATTATCTCCTCCCCTGTGAAACGGTTGGCTCTGGGGTTGCGACAGTACCTGTCCCACAGGTTGTTGTGAGGGTCTGAGTTTATACACACGGAGTGCTCAGAATGGTGCCTGGCTCCACCTGCGCTCCCCAGATGCAGCCGGCTCCTTGCTGGGCTTCCCCTTAAACATGCCCTGGTTTTCCTGCTCAGTCCCCCCACCCCTGGCCTTGGAGTGTCATCGCTGCAAGCCCAGGAGCCTCAGCAGCCTCAGGTCAGCTCAGAGTGCCAAGGTGGTCCCAAGCAATCCGTAGTCAAGTTCACTGGCATCTCTTCGCTCACTCACTGGGTGCTGCTTGGTGAGCACCTGTGGTGTGCTGGGCACTGTTCTAGGTGCTGGGGATAGGTTAGCGACCAAAACAGGCAGAAATCCCTATTCTTGTGGAGTTTACAGTCTAGTGGGGCGAGACAGATATAAAACAAGTAACCAAGTAGAATACAAGCATGATTCTCCAGGTGTTTCTTGGTGGGACGGCGCGGGGGACAACACATAGGTGACTTCCTGACTCCCACCAGCTTCCCTGCTTGAAACTCACCCACCTATAAAGTCTAAACTCCCCCAGCTCAGCCCCTACTATATTCCTCTGGGAGTCCTGAGTTACCCTCCTCCAAATTAGGCTCTCCCTCCATTATTCTCCATGATCTCGGGCTTGGGAGTCACACAGGCCTCGCTGGGCTTTGACCCCTGACTCTACCACACCCCAGCTGCTTGACCTTGCGTAAGTCACTTAACCTTTCCATTCCTGTCTCCTCATCTTGAAAATAACATTGCGTACATCCTGAGACTGTCATGAGGATTAAAGGAGTTAATAAATGTAAAGCATTTAGGATAATGCTTGCCCCTGTATGGCCTGGGGCAAGTCACTTGTGTGTGTAAACACTTGGCTTAGCCCAGAACTGATGCTCTTCCTCCCTTCCCGTACTGATTAATTATTGCTGTGTAACAAATCACTGAAACTCCGTGGCTTCAGACAATAACTAGTTGTAATTGTTTACACACTGAGGACCGGGGGAGACAGCAGAAAATTTCTAGGCTTGACTGAGCCGCTGTGCTTTAAAACTACAGATTCAGCAGGGTGAGGGTCCTCGCTGAGGTTTAGAATCAAATCTATGCCACGTGTGCTCTGTCTTGGGGACCACAGGAGAGAGCTGCCCAGGGGACACATTTGTCATGGCAATGCAGAGATGCAAGAGCATGAACCTGCAAGGACTCTTAAGGGGCAGGCTGGGACAATACCGTCTCTTCTGCCTCATTCTGTTGGTAAAAGCAATTGCATGGTCAACCTCAAAGTCAAGGGGTAGAGAAAGAGAGTCTGGTCCTTTCATGGAAGGAACTGCAAAGTCACATGACAGGGGGTGTGAGTAAAGGCAGGAGAGAATCAGGGACATGCATGGGATTTGCCCGGCCTCCTAAGACCCCCCCCAGGCAAGGGCCCCTGTGAGAACTTCCAGGAAGGGGCGGTGACTTGGGGAAATCCTCCGTATTCTCCACTGAACCACGGGACACCGGCCCTGCAATACTCGCTGGATTGCTGCCGCAGGTTGCCCAGGGGTATGGTGCGGGCTCTTCCTCCCAGGAATGTCGGGGCAAACACCGAGGGTGGGTGCAGGAAGGCTGGACCACAAAGCCCTCGAATGCCTCCCATCCCCCCGTGGAACTTGTCTTTGCAATGAGATAAATAAAACTGTCAGCTGGAAAAAATGAGGGGCAAGCCGACCAAATATGATAAACTGTCTCTTACTGGGTATTGTGCTCACCACAATGAAACCCCCAGTGGATGCTCAAAACGCATGCGGCTTTGTCGGGAGACAGGCGTGCTCGGTGTGGCCGAGATTTTCTGAGAAAGGTAATTTCACTGCAGCGCACAGAAAGGGGAGAAATACAAAGAGTGGTAATTTGGAAATTGTACATCAGGTGCTTTTCTAAAAACTGATCTTGTCGGTTATTTTTCTTTTATTAAAACCCGGAGTCCTGCGGACTACTGTCTCATCCTTATCTAGCGCATTCAAGGCGTGTTATGTTGACAGTTCTAATTTGCAAATTTAAGGATTGTCAGGGAAGAGTTTAAACACTCAGCACAGTTGGGGAGCTCCTTAACTGTTAGTGACAGGCAGGGCTCATCTCTGGAAAGGCGGGAGGGAGGGGAGCTGGGCTGGATTTAGGGAGACCTGGGAATAGCTAGCATTTACTGAGCACTTAGTGTCCGACACACATTTTATATGGTCTTCCATCAGACCTGTGATTTCCATTTTGCAGATGAGGGCAATGAGGCCCCGGACGGGTTAAATAATGTGCCCGAGGTCATGCAGCTCCTAAGTAACAAAGCTGGAAATGGAACCAGGACTCTGGCTTCCCGAGCCTTGGATCCACCCACAGCCTCCCTGACTCTGGGAAAGACCATAGCCTCAGAGTCGGACAGTTTGGGGGTTCACATTAAAGCTCTGCTAGTTATCGTGGGGCTCCGTAACTTTTTTACTCATTCACTGAGTGAGTGTTAATTGAGGACGTACTATGTGCTGGATGCTGTGTGGGTCCCTGGAGGCACACTGGTGAGCAAAACTCAGGCTCCCGCCTCAGTCTTCCGTTCTGTAGCCCCTCAAAAGTACAGGGGTGCTAGGAAGGAAGTTAATGCTCTAAGGGCATTTGGCCAAGACCAGGACCTGGGGAGTCTGGCAGGCTTCCCCAGGCAAGGGACTGTTGAATGACTCTCTAAAGGAGTAAAAGTCAGCTAAGCCAGGGCTCTCTGTCCTGAAACTCTCAAACCTGGAACCCAGCTGCCATGCTGTGAGAAAGCCCAGGGCACATGGAAAGGCCACATGCAGGTGTTGAGACCAACAGCCCCAGTGCAAAATGAAAAAAAACAAAACAAAACAAAAAAAAACCTGTTAAAAAATAATGAAAAAGCTAGTGACTGTGACCGCATAGCACTAAAGCAAGCACAGGTCCCACTGAGCACCCGCCCAGGGTACGTGTCCCTGAAGCCGCCGGGCTCCAGCTGAGGTCACAGCACAAACTGCCCACAGTGAGTGCGAGTGAGGAAGAGCGCAAGACGCCTCCCGGCTCAGCCGTCGTCTGATTGCAGCTCAGCGAGAGACCCTGGTTTAGAGCCACTTAGTTTAACCTAGTGTGCCTCCAGGTCTGCGAGGGTTAAAATAAATAAACAAGTGATTTTTTTTTTTTTTAAAGTCAGCTAGGCTAAAGAAGGGGGCAGGATAGGTTCTGGCCAGAGAAAAAAAGGCAAAAAACGTGCTGGACCAGCTGGTTGTGTGGTGTGTTTGAGCGGCTGGAAGTGGGCCTGGGAGTAGGCGCGAGAATGGGGCTGAGGGGAGAGAAGGACAGACCGGGGATTCTGGTCTGGGTCCTGCGAGCAGGGGGTCACAGTGAGGGTTTGGGGGAGGGGAGAACTCACCTGATCTGCATTTTGTAAAGAGCACTCTGGTGCTCTGTGGAGGCTAGATAGAGCACCCAGAGGGAATGCGATTACCAAAAGGTTGCTGCTGGAGGCGAGGGGCAAAGGTGGTGTGAACCACGCGCTTGGCACTGGAGACAGAGCTGAACTGGACAGATGTTGATGATACAGCATTTGCTGCCGGTGGATGAAGGCGAAGGGAAGAGGATGGAAGGGCGACCGAGCAGCTAGTGAATGGAGAGGCTGTTTCCTAAAACTGGGTGAAGAATGGGGTTTGAGGAAGAACACCATGGGTTTCATTCTGGACCAGTTGACTTTAAAAGAGATGTTTAAAAGAGAGCCAAACATTTGGATATAGCAAGCAGGACATGGAATTTGGGAGCTACCGAGGTACAGACGGGAAATGAAGCCTTGCGTGTTGGTGAAATGACCCATGCGGTGCTGTGCTTTCCAGTCCAGCAGCTACTAGCCACTTAATGGTTCGTGAAATTTAAATTAATTGAAATTCAGTGCCTGGGCTGTTCAAGCCACGGGTCAAGTGGTCAGCAGCGACGTGTGTGGCTAGTGGCTCCTGGTGGCCAGTGTGGATAGAGAGCATTCCATCGGGCGGACGGTTCTCTCGCGCAGGGCTGCTATCATGAGAACAGAAGAGAGCCCGGGGCCAGCGTTTCTGGGCCTGAGCGAGGAGGAGCAGCAGGCGTGGAGAAGGAAGATCCAGGCCCTCCTCGGGTCAGACCTGTCGCCTGCCTGAGCTTCCGTTTTCTCCCGTGTAGACATGAAGACCCACCTCCTGGGGGATTATGAGGATTTAATGCTGTAATATATGTCAGGCACCTCGTACAGTGCCTGGTAAGTCCTCAGACTTTGCCTGAGTGCCTGTGAGCCGTTCAGTAGGTGCTCGATACAGGGCAGCACCCCGCCCCCCCTTTACTCCTCCTTCCTAGCCTTCCTCAGGCGGGCTGTGATGCCTCGGCGAGTCTTGTCAGCCCTCTGGTCCTCACTGTCCCTGCCTTTAGAAGACTGCGAGCCCTCTGAGCCGCCATCTCTGATCCGCAGCCCACCGGCTCCAGAGCCCCCTGGAGCTGTAGATTTACGCCTCCTCTCAGCAGGGCCCTCTGCCCCGCAGGACTGACCCGCCGTGCCCTGTGGGGAGAGTTTTAACGGCACCGATGAGTCGTTGGCATGGTTTATGAACTGCCGAGCACCGTCTCGCCATGCACTGGTTCTGGGGGCTGGGAGCGAGTCCCCTTGCGGCCTTCAGCACTGGGGGCCAGAGAGCATGACTCGCTTTGTGCTTCGATGATTCCGGGCCCCAGCAACCCTGACTCATCGCAAGACATGAGCAGTTTCAGTGTTGTTTTGGAATCGTGGGCCTTATTACAACAATCGATAGTGTTTATAGGGTGGATCTCTATTACTCCACTTTACTGCCACCTTCCACAGCAGACATTTATTGAGCTCTTAATGGACGCCAGACCCTCCGCTAGCACTGTACCCGACCTCTGATCGTATCCCTGCAGCAGCCCATGCGCTGCGCCTCATGAAGTTCGTCCCATTGTGCACAAGAGGAAGCGGAGGTTCGGCGAGTTCAAGCAATATGCTCGCGGCCACAGAGCTCATGGTCTGAGCTTGGGTCCGGTGCCTGAGTCCACACACTTGCTGTTGGATATTGTTCCTCCACCCAAGCAGGAAGCATCAGTCCTGCAGGGTTGAAAGAGACCCTGTGAAGGGGGTCATCTGTGCTTAGCGTCCTCCAAGGAGTGACACTCGTGATACTGCATTAACCAGAAACACGGACAAGTGGGAGGTATGAGCAGGAAACTCAGAGATCCTTTTGCTCTTTTTGCAAACGAGGAAACTGAAGCCCAGAGAAATGATAGCTGAACCAGGTGACACACAGATCAATGAAAACATACCCTTCCCTGACCACCTAGCCAGACGCGAGGCCTGGTGGGGACCTAGTCCCCCTGCTTAGTGAGGGTGCTCTCACTGGGGGCAGCAGCATGGGACTGAGGTGGGAGGAGGGTCAGGAATCCCCTGCGTCAGAGAAGCTCTGAATCAAGGAACCTTGCCCTCAGCGGCTTGCACGCGTCCCCCACCCTACCTGTCTGGTGCCTGACACGCTCCAAACTCCCAGGGTCATCAGGTCATCTGGGGGTCCTGTTAGCCCTGCAGAGTCCCAGGCCACGGCCCTCGTGCTCCAGACGCGGTATGGCCGGGCTTGCAGCTGGGAAATGGGACTTCTTTAAAGTCCAGAAACTGCTGCCTTAGCCAGCATTCCCCAAAGCGTGTTCCATAGGACATCATCTCAGTTCTGTGGAAACATTGATAGGTGTTATATTAAAAAAAAAATCTTCCAGGAAAGTATGTTTGGAAACTGGTGAGTTAAAGAGAAATTCCCCACCCTGGCTGCACATGGGAAGCTTTGACAGCTGCCATGTTTGGGCTATGTTCCTGAGTCCCTCTTGAGGGACAGGACCTAGAAATAAGTATTTTGTAAATCTCTCCACGTGATTCTAGCATGTGGCCAGGTTGAAAGCCTCTAGGTTAGACAAACAGACTTTAAAAAAAAAAACAACAGAAAAAACACAGAACTTCTCAGGGCCTTCTCAGGGCCTCCAGTACACAAAGTACATTCTGAATCTCCAAAAGGACAAGCAGATTATTTTCTTATTCTGGTGTCCAGGGGCATACAAGAAGAAAGAAGGTAGGGCTGGCAAAGAAAAGCCAGGGCAAGTGTGGAGAGAGTGTGTATTGGGAAGAGGACAGAGGATGCTGTTCCTCCAGCCCAGAATGCCCTCAACAGTGTATTAGTTTCCTACGGCTGCTATAACAAATAAATCACCACAAACTCAGTGGCTTAAAAGAATACGCATGTGTTATCTTATAGCTCTGCTGGTCAAAGGCTGAAGGGTCTCTCTGGGATAAAACTAAGGTGTTGGCAGGGCTGTGTTTCTTCTGGAGGCTCTAGTGGAGAACCTGTTTCTTGCCTTCTGCAGCTTTTAGAGACTCTCGCATTCCCGCGCTTGTGGCCCCTTCCTGCATCTTCAAAGCCATCGGCGACCCTTCTAGTCCTTCTCACATCGCATCACTCGGATCTCTGCTTCCACCGGCACATCTCTTTCTCTGATTCCAACCCTTCTGCCTTCCTCTTATAAGGACTCTTTTGATGACATTGAACTCACCCCAATAATCCAGGATAATCTCCCCATCTCAAGATCCTTAATGGAATCACATCTTCTGAGTCCCTTTCCCCCTGTGAAGTAACATATTCACAGGTTCCAGGGATTAGGACCTTCGGGGGGCAATTTATGTTACCTACCCCACCCACCCTTAGTATTAGTTGAATGAGTCCTTCACAGGCATTCCGAATGTCCCCTCCGATGCATAGCCTCCCCTGGGTTTCCCAGAAGGACTCCTGTCTTTTTTCAGACCGTGGCATTGGGCCTCACTCTGTTAGAGCAGGTACTGCCTGCTATTCCAGTTCTTGCTGTCTGGTCCTGCTCCCCTGGCAGAAAGAAAGTGAGTTTCTTGGAGGTGGAGTGCTGAGACGTGATCACCTTGTGATCTTTCAGGGTCAGATATTTGAGGCACTTGTCGCATTTGTCTTTCCTTCAAGAGTCATCTCAAGGGCCACCTCCCTGACTGTGCTCTTCTGCACCCTTTAAAATGAGACTTTATCCTCTTGTGAACCCAGAACTAACTGTAGCCTGGTGCAGAGCAGGGGCCCAATGGATACTGAAGAGCGGACAACCTCTTCTAGCCTCTGATCTGTACGGCAGAGCCGCACCTCACCCGAGCGTTAAGATAGACGGTGGTTTTGCAGTTGAAATTATCCTTGACACTGCAGAATCCCAGCCACGGCTGGAGAGGCTTGCCTTCTGAGAGGCAGCTGAGCTGAGGGAACCACGGGTCCTGTTGCCCGTCCCTCACTTACACTCAGGCATCTGCATACGGACCAGAACTGTGGATGAATCTGCTCACCCTATCTAGACAGTTTTTCATTTCTTTCTTTTTCCCTTGTATCTCTGGGTGGGAGTAGTTGGGTTTGCATGAGGAGGATACGGATGCCTATAGGAAGAACTGCCCGGAACCTCTCTTGGTGCTCCACTGCCCCAAATTCAGCTGCTTCCCTGCTCCTCTGTTCCCAGACAGCAGATGGCCTGAATATGTAACGCCCTTACAGGGAGCAGGTCACTGGGATTTAATTAGAAAACTAAAGCACTTTGAGGATGCCCGCTCCTATAGACACATTTGAGGTTCTGGGTGAGCAGGGTCAGTAGGTTGCACAGCCCCAAAGCCCACATTCACAGCAAAGCCCAGGTCAGCATCCCCCATGGAGTGCTGAGTAGCAAGGCCTGCACAGCTGTGGGCGGTGGCCCGCAAGGGGCAGGAGAGATGTTTGTTCTGTGACCTTGCCCTCTCCCAGTTCATGCCTCCAGGCACTGACCTGGTCTCCCTGTAGGCCAGAAGGACATTTAGAATAAAATCCAGATTCTTCTTCATGATCTAAGAGGCCCTCCATGATCTGGCCCCCACCTGCCTTCCCACACCTTCCTGGGACCTGTCTACTTATGCTCACTATACTTCTGTGTCTCCAATGTGCAAGACTGATTCCGGTCACAGGACCTTTGCACTTGCTGTTTCCACTGCCTGATTGTTTCCCCCCCAGATATTCCTATGACCACCTCACTCAGGTCTCAGCTAAAACGCTACCTCCTCTAAGAGAACTTCCTGGAGCATTCTTTCTGTTGCTTCCTATATTATTCAGCTTGGCCTACCATAACAAAATGCCACAGACTGAAGTCCACAATCAAGGTTTCGGTTGATTTGGTTTCAGGTGAGAGCTATCTTCCTGACTTGCAGATAGCTGCGAAAGATAGATAGATAGGAAGTTCTCACGCTCTCTCTCTGCTCTCTATCTCTGTGTGTGTGTGTGTGTGTGTGTGTGTGTGTGTGTGTGTGTGTCTGTCTGGTGTCTGTTCTTATAAGGACAGTAATCCTATCAGATCAGGGCCCTATCCTTATGGTCTCTCTTGACTTCAATTGCTTCATTAAATGTCCTATCTACAAATACAGTCACATTGGGGTTAGGGCTTCAACATAGGCATTTGGAGGATAGACACACATTCAGTTCATAACACTCCCTGTTGCCACCCTCCCACCCCCGTCTCTATCCTGTTACCCTCAGCTTCGTAACTCCTCTGTGTCTTGGCTTCTCACCCATGAAGTAAGAAGACCTGACTGCACAGGATGGTCATGAGGATTGACTGAGTTACTGCACAAAGAATATTTAGACCAGAGTCTAGCGCAGAGGGGGTGCCCAGTAAATGTGACTTTCATTGTCACCCTCATCCTTATTTTCAGCCCAAACTTGCTAACCCTGACTCAAGGCCTCAGAGAATGCTTTTCTGTACACACGACAGAACAAGAGTGTTAATGAAGGGACAAGGGTTAGGTCGGGAGTTTGTCAAGGACATTCCTGGCAGAGGGAACAGCCCGAGCAAAGGAGGCTGGCCACGGGGAGACCAGTGCAAGGCTTCCAGCACGGGGGCTGTGTTCGGATCCGCGCATTGCAGAGATCACCCTGAAGCGTTTTCCCCACGTGCGGGTCAAACCCGAGAGACAAGGGTCCCCATCACTTCACTGAAATGCTCTTGCAGGAATGCCGGTTTGCTGATCCAGCGGTGGGTTTTCAGGGCATGTCCTTCTTGACCTTTCCGTTACGCTTGATAGATGACCACGCTGTCCCTCCTCACCCTTCCATGTCCCTGGCATATTACCTGGTCTCTTGGGAGGCAGTGCAGTGTGCTGGAGAGAACCCTGACCATGGGCCTGAGCTGGAATCACGGCTCCATCACTATCTCCGATGTGGAGTCAGGCAAGGTCCCTCACCCTCAGAAGCATCTCCGTACCCTTGTGATGCAAAGACCTGCCGGGAGATCCACGTGAAGTGCACAGAAGTTACGTCCCTCCCCCACCGTTTTCTTCTGTCTCCTGCCTTCCGTGTCTCCTTCTGCCCCTAAATATCAGTGTTCTCCAAGGGGGCCCCAGGAACCAGTGCTGTTCGGATTACATGAGCCTCGGTTCCCAGTTCTTCTTGTCTCTCCACCAACTTCCTAAGCTGTTGTACAAGAGAAGACAGGTCTCAGAGCCCCTTTCCTGGGGGCAAGCCCACCGAAGGTTATCGTCTGAGGTTTACTCTGAGCCTTTCCCTGCACGAGCATCTCTCAATATGCTGAGTCTGGGGAGGGAACTTTTGCCTCCAAGAGATGGAGCAAGAATAGACGAGAAGCACAGTCTACTGAGACGCTTTTTAATTAGCCTCATGCATGGATCGATTTCCTCTTCCTGTTTAAACTTCACATCTCCGTAGTTTTAAAGAAAGTTGCCAATTTCTCTAAATTGCATGCAGTAAAAGAAAAACGGGAGATCTATTGCCAAGTGAGGAGGAGCGGGGAAGAGATTTCCTTTAAACACCCAAAGCACAGGCACCTGTCTGCCGGGACCTTCCTGGGCGGAGGGGTCAGCAATACCGACCGGATAATAGATTGGTGCCAAAAGACAGTAACCTTCCGTGTGCTTCTTTAATGAAGAGAAAGAGATTCCGCTAAGACTTTTTCAGAATTTAAGGCAGAGGAAAAGCCCACAGAATTCTCCTGCTAAGAGAAGCTTAGCACTGAAGTCATCCAGATTATCTAAACCACCTCTTAACAGTGGTACGTGCTTGTTTCTTTCACGGAACCCCAATATGTGAAACTGAAAGTCGAGCTGCCCTGTGGAAGCAGAGAAGGGCCCCAGAGGACCCCCTGCCGCCCCACTCAGCCTGAAGGCAAACTGTACTTTAAAAACCATCGATCTCGCCCAGTCTCTTTCCTCACACATGGGAAAATGGATGGAGGAAAGAGGCTGCTAATTGCCCAAGGTCATTCATTACGCGTGCACACTTGCTCAGGCTCTCAGTTAATGTTTACTGAGCACCTGTGACGCAGGGGCACTGCTCCGGGCCCAGGGCCACAGCAGTGCCCTGGAGAGACAAATCCCTGTCCTTCTGGAACCTGCGCTGTCATGGGGGAGACAGCAGTGCACAAATGGAAAATAGACAGAATGCCAGGCAGCCGAAGGCGCCACAGAATAAAGTAAGGTAAGGGGGTAAGAGCGTGGGGGGGCTATTTTAGATGAGATAGATGGTCAAGGAAGGCCTCAAAAAGGGGAAGTCTGAGCAACAAGAGGGAGGCAGAGAGGGAGCAGGTGTAAAGGCCCTGTGGCGAGAACATACCCGACACAAGCCAGGGCCAGCAAGGAGGCGGCGGCGGCATGGCCAGGGCTGAGAGGGCGTGGAGGAGGGTGATAGGACAAGGGTCAGAGGGAGCTGGCCAGTCTGCGTGGCCTCACGGGCTGTGATGAAGCCCTGCAGGTGGTGGGAAGCCTTTGGGTTTTATCCGGAGTGCGATGGGAGCCACCGAATGGTTTTGGACAGAAGAGTGATGTGGTCTGAGTTAGACTTAAAAAGGCTCCTTTGCTTGCTTGCTCAGTGGAAATAGGCTGAAGAGGGATGAAAAGGGAAACAGTGAAAGCAAGTTGGAAACTTTCATAGTACTTTCAGTGAGAGATATTGGTGGCTTGGACCTTGATGGTAGCAGTGTAGGTGATGAGAAGCGGTAATATATTGGGAAAGATTTTTGAAGACATATCCAGCAAGTACGTTATATGAAGAGATAACTTCTCACACCTCCCTTCAGCAAAAAGCATATGATAGGTTATAGGAGTCAGGACCCTCTTGCTTGGAAGAGCAGAAATCCAACTCAAACTGGATCACATAACTGAATGGTTTGGCCAAAATGGACTTCAGGTACAGCTCGTTCCAGGAGCACAGATGCTATCTTCCGGATTTAATCATTCTTTCTTTCATATCTCTGTTTCACTTAATTTCTCACATGGTGGCCCCTAGCAGCTCCAGGCTTACATGAACCTTACAGATAGCAATTGCCATGGGAAAAGGGTATTCTTTAATGATTTCAGTGAAATTGATGATTCACCTGCCTTAAGTCATCTGCACATCCCTGAACCCATCACTCTGTCCAAGGAAATAGAATATAATTATTGGTAACGCCTGTCACGTGCCAGCCTGGAATGAGGGCGTGGTGGCAGGAGAGAAGCATGCTCCCCACGCCCCACCCCAAATAATTGTGCATTACTAGGAGGAGGTAAAACGGATGCTGTGTAGGCAAAAATCACCAATTTACACTATCCAGGCATAATAAGAAAAACAATTTTTAATAAATGAGAATTTTGCCTTCTCATTTTTCTTGTGTCACAAAAGAAGCTCTCCCAGAGACACAAAAAGTAATTGTAGCAACGAGAACTACAATGTGCTGGATTCCAGATTTCAGAGTGCCTCCCCACAGAACATGATCTCTCCATGCCAAGAAAAGGAACTTGAACCTGAAAAGCTGACAGTCACGTGTTCTCTAGCCACCTGATGAGCCCAGTGAGAGCAGAAAGAAGTACAACATTTCCTGCATTCAGAAGCGATAGAACACTGTCTGGAGCTATTGTGTAGGGAGAATGGAGGCTCGTAACAGCAGTGGGGTGGGTGGGGTGGGGTGGGGGCAGGGCAGGAGCGGAGCTGGCTCAGGGAAGCGTGGCGGGACCATTGCACAGAGGTACAGGTTTGTCGCCAGGGATGCCTAATGACCCCTGCAAACATCAGGTTTTCTGTTAAAAAGTGTGGCTGAATCACATCGAATTATTCAGATGCAAGTTCAGCGACAACCTGATAGCCAAGCCTGGCCCTCAGCAGCCTGGGCTGTTCGGCCTTGAGATTGCAAGCTGGACTCATTTACAAAAACATTCCGAGAAGACGCTGTTTTGCTTCATTAAGTTGATGGTTCCTCTATTGCCTCTCTTGCTTTGAATGGCACCTAATCATGGCCCCAGATTACTTTTGGTGGGGGGTAGTTTTGCTCTCCCCTGCATTTTGTTTGCCTCTGGGGCTGGTTTATTCCTGCCAGTTAAGAAGCTCCCCAAACCCCCAAATTTGTTCATGAAATTGTTAACTCCCCACCGTGGCATCATAAGCTGGGCCACGTGACATGGGAGGGATCAGCTAATGTCACTGCGTTGAGAGGCCAGAGCGGGCACTTGAGTGGTATAAAAAACTATGCAGCTTTCCAGCTCTCCACCTCAGGGACGTCTCCCTGGTTACCTTATCTGAGACTGCCTCATCCTCACCACCCTGGGGTCTCATTCAGGTTCAGCAGCGTCTCCAGTGCCTTCTGGGGAATGTTAAGTGTTTACTTGGAAAACACTGTCCTCCCCCCTCCCTCTGCTTCCTCCACTCCCTGCCCATCACAGTCGATCATCAAGATGGCAGAATTGCTGCTCTGTGCTGCACCCGGGCCCATATTCCTTCTCCTGAAGAAGTGCTGAGTGGATTTGGCTTTGAGGAGAGGAGTGGGAGCTGCAGGGAAAGACTTGAAAAGGCAACTTGGCTCAATGGCAAGCTCAGGGGCTTAGGAAATAGCCAAACGTAGGTTTACAGTCCCAGCTCCACTACTTATTAGCTACGTGGCCGTGGGTAGGTGGCTTAGCCTCCGTTTTCCTGTCTGTAGAATGGAAACACACCCGTTCTGTAGCTCAGACTGTGGAAAGGAAGAAATGAAGCACGATTCACGAACCTTTCCCTGCAGCCCAGATACCTCTCCTCGCCTACCGCATGGCTAGGAACCAGCCCGCCATTGCTGAGGCATCCACCTGGATGCTACAAAAGCCTAAAAGTTAACTCTGCTGCAGTGGGCCGCCTCATCCCCCCTCTGCGAAACCTCTCCTCCCAGAACTCACCTGAGACCCCTGCCTGCCTGTCACCCTCACATCCAAGGTGGGCGGGCCAAGCCTCTTAGGTTTACCTGCTTCACACCCCTGCAGCCGGTCCCTCTTCTGTGTCCCCACAGCTCCTGCCTCAGTGCTGGCCCCACCCGCTCCCAGCAGCCACCTAACTGGCCTCCCTGCTTCCGTGGTCCACTCTGCAGCCAGAACATCTTTCCTGAAGCGGGATCTGGTCATGTCAGCCCCTGGTTCGCCTTCCACGACTCCCGTTGCCTAAACGCAGTGTCCCGTTAGTCTGCTAGTGGGCGCTTTCTACCTTCTAGGCCTCGTCTTTCACAGCTCTCTACCCCTCCAGTCATCACCAGGTCCCCAGAGGAGGCCCTGCTGTGTCATGCCTCAGTGCTGTGTTGGGGGCCCCTCCTCCGCCAGGCAAGCCGTTCCCCGGTGTCTCCCTGGCTTGCACACACTGACTCATTTTTCAAGATCAGCTCAAGAATCCCCTCCACTATTATTCAGCCATGAGGAGGAATGGTGGTCTGACACCCACTGCAACACGACCCTCGAAAACGTCATGCTACGTGAAAGAAGCCTGACGCCAAGGCCACGTAGGTTTCCGTTTATATGGAATATCCAGAAAAGGTAGATCCATAGAGACAGAAAGCAGACTGGTGGCTGCCGGGGGCTGGCGGGATGCGGGGAAGGAGGCTGCTAGGTGGGTCTAAAGCTTCCTTCTGGGGTGACGAAAATGTTTGGGGCTGCACAGAGGTGGTGGCTGTGAAACATTCTGATTGGTGTGTGAATTTTACATTAATTAAATAAAAAGGGTTGTCTATTCTATAAAGACTTTCTGAGCTACCAGGCGGAACAGAGCCTTCTTCTCATGGTGACGCCCACGCCCATCTTACACCATCGGGATGTTTAGTGGGATACTCCCAGGACTCCTTTCTCTCCACGTCCGCCCAACTCCCCCGCCCCGTTCTCCCCCTCCCCCCCTCCCCCCCCTCTGCCGTCCCAGAGAGCATCTGGGAGCCCCTTGAGAGCATCTGGCTGGCTGCATCCAGCCTGCATCCTTTGTAGCTAGCACAGGGCCGGGCACGCAGTGATGCTCAGGTGGCGTTAGTCCCCCCACCCCACCTTGTCTCCCTGGGAAGTCGTAACCTTTCCAGTCCTCCTGTTCTGGAAAAGGGAGGAGCCCTCCACCTGCTTGGGTTTGTCCTTCCCTCACAGCCTTACTAGATACCTGGTGTTCAGCCTTCTGAGCATCTATCCTGCAGCTGCAGAAAACATTTGCATTTCCAGTGCGGGCTTCCACCCCCCGCCCCACCCCCGCCAGGAGGGGGTTCGCAGAGCTCTGGCCTAGTTGCATAAATGCTGGCATCTCCTTTTTGGCTTCTCTCTCGGGTGTTTCCTTTTTATTTACTATTCTCTCCAATGTTGTGCCATCAGCACTTCACAATGGTGCCACGTCCCTCCTGTTGGAGCAGTTTAGACTGATTAAGGACACACCCGGGGCCACGTAGTGGCCCGCTGGCCCCATTGTGTCTGAGGGCTGAAGGTGGATGGATAGCGACTTGGAAAGGGAGGGGTGACTCTGGGCTGCAGTGGCGGCTGTGAGCTGGCCGTGAGTCAGTGAAGAACCCATCGGGCAGCCTCCCGTCCTCAGCAGGACGTGGTCCCCAAGTCCACATGTGGGCGGCCGGAGGGGCCTCCCCGCCTGCTGCAGCAGGGTCAACTCCAGAGCTAGGACCTAGGGCGCTGCTAGCCTCTCTTCCTGCCTTTCCCATCCAAATCCTCTCTCCCTCCACCCCTGGCCACCCAGGCGCCATCCAGACCTTGTTCCCTGCAGCCCCCTAGTAGGGTCTCTTGCATATTTTGACCAGGCTGATTTTCTGGATTAGCTCATTGGCACGCACAAGTCTCCCTCAGGGTCAGACTGCGAAGAAGGGCCGCCATGAAGGAGAGGGAGGGTCAGCACTTCCTTGACCCCAGCAGGTAACGGGGCCAGGAACTCGAGTCTTCCCCGAGTAGCACAGCCTTCCCCCACTCCCCACTGTGGGCTAGGTCCCCCGAACCAGACACCGGGGCTACGTCTGTCCCCTTTCTCCCTCCTCTCCCATCTCTGCCAAGCCCTGGGGTTCTGTCCTTGGAACACCTTCCTAACCCATCCGCTCTGCGGGGCCGTGACAGCCTCGCACTTAGGTCACCACCCCCTGCGGTCTGGCAGTGGTTCTCTGCCTCTCCCGCTCTCTCCTCCGTTTCATCCGTTCACTGTATTCGTCGTCTTGTTGCTGCTTCAACAAATGACCACGAGCTTCGTGGATCGAAGCAGCACACGTGCATTCTTGAACAGGTCTGGAGGTCAGAAGTCCAGAAGGAGTCTGCGAGGCTGAAGTCCAGGTGCCAGCGGGGCTGGTCCTCCTGGAGAATCTCCGGGGAGAATCTGTCCCTTGCTTCCTCCGGCTTTTAGGGGCTGCCAGCGTTCCTTGGCTGTGGCTGCATAACTCCACTCTCTGCTTCCTACGTCACAGTGCCTTGTCTCTGACCTCTGGCCCCCCCGCCCCCGGCAATT
The DNA here is from genome assembly GCA_039655065.1 of Glossophaga mutica. Taxonomy (NCBI): domain Eukaryota; kingdom Metazoa; phylum Chordata; class Mammalia; order Chiroptera; family Phyllostomidae; genus Glossophaga; species Glossophaga mutica. Next base: position 11,651,142 of record CM077304.1, on the reverse strand, counting down.
TTTTATAAGGACTTGGATAATCCAGTGTAGTCTTCCCACCGTAAGTTCCTGAATCTGCTCACATCTGCGAAGTCCCCCTCGCCACGTAACGTGACCTACTCCCAGGTTCAAGAGATACGGAGTGGGCCTCCCGGCCGGGGCCATTGGGCAGCGCGCCACAGCCGTCTCCCTAAAATACTTACCATGTACTTCTCTCTTCAGAAATCGACGATGGCTCTCAGATCCAAGTCGAGTTCCGACCGACAAAACGGATTCTGGGTTCCCCCTGTGCCTGGCCTGTCCCCAGCACGGTAGCGCCGTCCCAGGAGGGTTGGAATCCTTGGGGACAGCCTTAACCCCCTTGGCCTCCCTGTCTCGGCCTCGTTTTCTCGTGTGTCCCAGGTCCAGCACACGAGCACATCCTCCCTGCTGGTGGTCCCTTTGCCCACAACGCCCCTGTGGCTCTTCCCTGCCTTTCAAAACCCAGCTCCCCTCGCTGACTCTTGCAGCGTCTCACACCACGTCTGGCACACGGCAGTCTGTGGGACAAGCTCCGTGGATGTTGGTGAATGGCTGGATGGAGGGTGGAGGACATGAATACCTATGTGAAGATTATTTCACTTATTTCCTTATGGGAAGGCCAGTTTACGGCCTCGTCCTCACGCAGCCCTACGAGGTATGAGTGATGCTGCCCCCCCCCCCTTCTAGATGAGGTGACAGAGGCTGAGACACGTCAGGAGACTAGTTCGGAGTGACACAGCTGCCATTGTGCTTCATCAGGCCACCAGGGCTAGCATTGCGGTCAGGAGAGAAAGGAGGTTCCGGTGAAAGAGGGAGGGAGGGGATGAGGACCACCCCAAAAAGAGGACTTGCTGCCAGAATTGAGGTGAAAGAGGCATGGGGCCCCTTCCCTGGTGTAAAGCACAGAGTGTGCTGGGCTTCTTTCAATGCCAGCTGGCAGGCGTTGCAAGCTCCTTCTCTGCTCTGCTTCTGAGTAGAGTCAGCCTGTCCCAGGCTGGGCGGTGCCTGTGGGAGAGGGTGGGGCCAGCCCCCCAGCCAGCTCTTGGCTGCATTGTCCCCTGCCCTCCCTTCAGCCTCAGAGCCCCAGGTTGGGAGCCCTCTCCGTGTTCTTCCTCTGGGTGCTGGAGAACCACCGTCCATCTTGACAACTGGTGGACTACACTTCCCAGCTCACACCAGTTGTTACGTTTTAATTCCGCCTGGTCTGCCCTCTACCCTGGGAGGTGGGGAAATGGAGTGCGTAGTGCATCGGAGCTGTCTCATCCGCTCACCTGGGCCACGCGGTCCCTCACCCCGTGGGCCGGGCTCTCAGAAGCTCTGGCATTTGTCCTCACCTGCTAGGTTTGAATTGCAAGGCCAGCTCCATGGAAACTGTGGATTTCTTGGAACTCCAAGGATGCTAACGAGAGCATTACACTTCGGGGTGTTTGAGAGATTTGGCCATGGGGTTTGGTTTTCTCCAGGGCTCAGTGCACAAGACAGCCTGTTTTATGGTCGCGTAGATGTGGTTTTATTTCACAGATAATCGCAGTCCAAGTCAGCCATAAAGCAGAAAAAGCTGTTAGCTTGTCACTGGCCCGTGGAGAGGCTCTGCTGTGGCTGGCACTGAGTGCCTCCTGCACACGTGACCTGAGGGACAGGCCCGTCTTGAGCACGCGTGGCAGAGAGTGCCTACCGTTCGTAAGCGTGCTGCCAACCGAATCTTTAAATAGCCCGTTTCTTTTCTAATGACTTACTAATCAGTGTGAAGAAAAGGTAAACAAAAACACCAAGATAATAGTTTTCATATTTGTGTGGGAGTCTTCCTAGTCTGTTTTCCGTGCTCACACCTGTAATTTACAGAAGCAGATTATACGATGCGTTGTGTTTGTGGTTGTTCCTTCTTCATTGAGTAGTAGAGCAGGCCCTCTTTCCGGCAGTAAGCATTGCTCACCCAAAATATAGGGTTAAAGTACTCTTTTATATTCAACCCACCTCCTAGGGAAATGATCATTTCCTCACTCAGTCCCCTTTCGCTGGACATCGAGGCTCTTTCCCCTTTTGTAGTTTTGTGAACAGCGTAATGATGAAAATCCTCGACCAGAACACCTGCCCATGCCTCTCGGATTATTTCCCAAAGGCGGATTTCTAGATGTGCAATGACTGGGCTCAAACATGTGAAAATGGCTTTTGCATTTTACATTGGTTGTTTTGATATCACACTTGAAAATTCTGAATGATTTCTACTCGACTGATGAGGGCCTAAGGGTCCCCTTTGCCCACGCTTTCGGCATCCTAGGTGAGGTCACCACACCTGCACGTAATCACGACTTGGACCTCTTCTTTCTAATCCTCGTCTTCCTTCAGTCTACCCGTTCATCCATCCACCTTTTCCTCAGCCTCCAGAATAATGTTAAGTAATGGTGATGGGCCACTTTTTCTTATGCCCGAATTTAGTGGGAATGTCACAAATGTTTCATCATTAAATATGATATTGATTATTAGTTGGAAAGACAGTCCCCAAAACAGTAAGAAAATGTCCTGTATTCTTGGTTTTTCAAATCTCAAAGCAGATTTTGAAATACCTACTGTCATCTACAGAGAAAATAATTTGTTTATCTCCTCAGATCGATCAGTATGATTGAACTATATTATTTTCCCTGCGTTGAAATACATTTTATTGTTTGAATGAACTCTTCTTAGTCAAGACTTATGATGATGATTTTTAGCAGATACCACTGCACATGCTTTTTACATTGTGTTAAATTTCTAAAATAAATGAAAAAGCTTCCTGGCTCTTTGTTCCCAGAAACACTCATTGTAGACATGTGAATATGTAAGTGGTTGTGGTCCCTCCAGATATTTCTAGTTAATGAATTAGGGTCTGCGTGACCTGGATGAGTGGCAGGTGAAGCCTGTCAGACAAGTGGGGGCCGTGGTTCTGTGCTGAAAAAATGACTCACTCAATTTGACTTCTGTTCTTGTTAATCGCTGACCAGTGGGTGGCAACCCACAAAGGAGAAATGCTCATTCTGTTCCCTAAACAGGCTTGGCTTAATCACTTCTGTACTCCTAGGAGTTCTGGCACATAGTAGGTACTTTAAAAGGTTGGCCCGAAAAGCTGCAAAGTGTGACCTGTTTTTCCTGGTTAATAGGAATGTAAGTCAGGTCCACATGGCCAGACATACGGAGATTGTATTACCTCCCCGAACCTGCTTGTCCCTCCCTCCTGTGGCCAGGTGGTACAGAGGTGGGGAGCCCTGCAGGTTGAAGGTCCCTCTGTGCCTTGAGGAAGCATACAGGGGTTGGGAGAGAAGGAAAGAGCCCCTTTTTTCATTGCTTGTGAGAGAAGAATAAAGTATAAGCAAAGTGAGTTATGAGCTGATTTTTGTGTAAAAGACCCCCTGGTACATTTTGTAACAACTCTGAGTCACCAGCTCCTGTCCTTTACCCCAGGAAAGCCCTGGCCTGCCTTCGTCATTGAGCACCTACTGTGTTTAAACTGGTCTGTGATGTGCTTAAAGTGGCAGATACGGGCCATGTTCTTGAATATTATGGAAGTCCCATTGCCAGCCTCAGGGCTGGGACAGAAGAGGTGTCTAGTGAGAGATATTGAATGGGTGAATGGATGGGAGTTCACTCTGCTCCAAGCACTGAACGGTGAACACCTGTGCAGGTACGAACAAAAGGACCATGTTTCTCCAGCTGTTCGCTGGAGGGTCCCCTGCATCAGAATCTCTTGGGGAAGTGACTGAAGTGTAAATCCTGAGCTCCACCCAGATTTTTGCTATCAGAATCTCTTCAGGAGGGACCCAGGAATATGCCTTTCTAATAAGCTCCCTTGGGGGCTCGGATGCACTCTTCCACAGGAGACCCCTGCTCTAGGTGATCATTCTTAACGAGATTATGTTGCAAAGAGCTTCCCATTTGCAGCCCACTCATTAACAGGCACACCTATTTCCCTGCCTCCTCTTCACAGCCGAGCAGGGTTAACACATTCAAGATGAGAAGAGCAATGGGAATTTGTCAGAGGTGGCTCTAATGGATTTAACAAATCATAAAGATGAGTTATAATTGGAAATTGTAATTGCTGTTGGGAGAATAGATGAGCACGACCTAGGCAGCCCAGGGAGGCTTTGCAGGGCGCGGCGGGAACAGACAGGGGAACTGGGCTAGGAGCAGCCCCCGTGGAAGGGAAGTCCTGTCTGCTGAGTGCCTACTGTGTGTCACTCTGGGCGCGTGATGTCTGCTGTCTTCTCTGAATTCACATGACAGCCTTCATAGGGGAAGTTTCTAACCTAACCTGGTGTTAAGATGGGTTTCCCCCAGAAGCAGACCTTAGGCAAGGATATGAGTGATGGAGAATTATATTGGAGGTGAAGGTGGAGGAGCGGAGACGTGAGTCAAGGAAGGGAAGACCACCAATAAAGGGCATGTTGGCAAGCCAGCTGCCCCAGTGGGTGCCAGAAGCCTATTTCCACAGGGAAACTGACAGTCGGCATAGAACATGCAGCGCAGAGTTATCCTACCTGCAGGGTAGGGCAGCTGGGGTATTTATACAGCGTCTCCCGTCAGCCAGATGCTTCATTCGTGTTGTTAAAGCAGACCCAGGAGACAAATGCTAACTGTCATCCAATGCCCAAGAACCACGTCTGCATCAGGAATAAAGGCCACGGGGAACATGGAAGGGAAAATAATTAAGTCTGTCCAGGACAGGGAGCCTAGGGGATGGCAAGTTGACTCTATGTTTTTGTGTTTTTAATCCTTTTTTGTTGTTGTTGTTATTCTGTTACAGTTGTCCCAATTTCCCTCCTTTGCCCTCCTCCTCCCGTCCCACGCCCCGCTCCCACAGTCAGTCCCCACACTGTTGTCCATGTCTGTGGGTCATTCACACATGTTGTTTGTCTAGCCAGGGGTGTCCAGCCTTTGACGTCTCTGCACCACTCAGAAAGAAGAGTTATACGGGCCACACGTTACACACATTGTGACGTGTAATCACAAAACAAATCTCACAATGTTTTAAGTAAATTTATGATTTTGTGTTGGGTCGCATGCACACCCATCCTGGGCTGCTTACGGCCCATGAGCCACAGGTTGGACACCCCTGGCTAGTCCCTTCCCCTTCTTTCCACTATTATCCCCTCCCCCACTCCCACTCCCATCTGGCCACTGTCAGTCTGTTCCATGTTTCCATGCCTGTGGTTCTATTTCGTTCCTTAGTTTATTTTATTCATTAGATTCCTTTTGTAGGTGAGATCCTATGGTGTTTGTCTTTGCAAGTTGGCTCTTGAGTGTGACCAGCACTATCCCTAACGGCCACCTTGTCCTCCAGGAATACACTGGCATGGCCCTAATTTTGGAGCGCTTTATACTTGGCTGAAGCTTCATTTTTGAAACTATGAACTTCAACAGCTTTACAGAAACAAACAGACCAAAACCATACTTGCCAGATGTTAATTAAACATAGGCACCTCTGGCCCTGGCCAGGTGGCCGAGTGGGTTGGAGCATGGTCCGTGCACCAGAAGGTTTTGGGTTTGTTCCCTGGTCGGGGAGCACACGGGAAACAGCCAATTAATGTTTCTCACATCGATGTTTCTCTCTCTCTAACTCACTCTCTCTCATTTCCTCTCTCTCTTAAAAAAATCAGTAAACATACAGCATCCTCAGCTGAGGAGTAAAATATATGTATAAACACAGGCACCTCTGAATTCTCCTCCAGTTGTTGCTGTGAGCACACCGACAATTTCTCCCCCTGCTCACGTTTGACACTGTGTGACCCCGTTCCCAGACCCTGACTTCAACCCACATCCTCTGAGAGAAGCCACCACCCTCCCCAAGCCTCTCTCTGTGGCTTCCAGCTTTTTAATTTCTGGTGATACTTAACACATTCTGAAATAATCTTCTTTATTCATTCATCGATGTGTTTGTCACCTGCTTCCTGCTCTAGAATGAAAGGACACAAGGGCAGAAGCCTTCTCTGCCCTGGGTGGCATCTATCTCCCGTACTCAACACAGGGCCTGGCACACAGTAGGTGCTCAGTCAGTATTTGTGGACGGAGTGGATAAATGTAAGTGTGAGGGGTCCTTATCTTTTTCTTCATGTTAATGTAGCTTGCTTAGCCAGCCTACTGTGCGGTGCTTGGGGATGCTTCCAGCTTTCCCTTATTTTAAATGGTGCCCTCTGTACAGGATACTTTGTTCGTCCTTTATTATTTCCCCAGGATGCAGTTCCTGAAGTGGAAGGCGTAGTCCTCTGCTGATGGAAAGTTCTAGAGCTGTGCTGTCCAGCATGATAGCCATGGGCCACGTGTGGCTAGGAAGTACTTGAAACATGGCCAGTGTGCCTATGAAATTAAATGTTTAACTTTAAAAATTTTTTTTAAATAACTTAAATTTAACCAGCCACACGTGGACAGTGCACGTAGCGACTCTGAAGTCTTCCTCTGTGTCTCCGGGGCTTCTTCCTCAGAGACGCAGCATGCCCCCTGCCGGGTGCCTCTGCCACCCACCTCCTAGCCGAGTGGAGGGCGTGGAAAGAGGGGGCAGTTCATGGCTCATGTCTCCATTCAGGAAACACCTACCGGATACCCTTGGAAGTGTCAGATGTGCCGGGAGGAGAGGGGTCAGAAACGACACTCGTCCTCTGCTGTCATGCAGCTTCCTGATGAGTAGACGTGCTCCTTTCAGGAGTGACGTGACAGACGCTGAAGGGGCTTACTCACAGGTTGTGTGACAGGCCAGGCTTGGGGGTCTGCGCGTGGGCTGCAGTTAGTTCTGGGATTGTGTCTCCACCACAAATGTGGGCACATGGTCTGCACAAGGACTGGGGGCCACTTCTCCGTGAGACAGGCAGCCAGAAATATGGCTACCATATTGGAATTTCTGGAACATTCTAAGGATGTGAGGGCTTCACATGGTAACATGTTCAAGGCTATGACTTGATTCAGAGCTTCCGGGAGGCTAATCCCGCCTGCCACCCTGTTCTGGATGCAGCGGTCAGTCAAGGCCTAAAAAAACTGGGGGCAGGAAACCCAAGTGTCAAACTCGTTCGTCTCTGTCTCTATTTCCCCAGCGTGTGGTGGAAAATCTAGCTCTGCTAATTAGCACGCAGCTGGAACCGGGCGCATAATAGGTGCTTTGTAAGTCTTTGTGGAGTTGTTGCTGGAGTGAGTGAGTGAATGAACGATAGCTGTGCGACCGTGGACAGCTCTCAGTCTCCGTGGAGATCTGCGGAGTTGACATTTTTGGGGGTCCACGTCTCATCTGAGAGCCTGATGAAAGCTGTGGATACGTTCCCCTCAAAAATGCATGAGCTCCCAGCCACACAACTTTGCGTATGATTTTGAGGGTCGAAAACCGTCCCCGAGCTCCTGGAGTCTACAGGTCCTTCCTGAGAAAGCTGGGACTGCAGATGGTGCTGAGGTCCTTTGGGTGATGTCCTCTGGGGACGATGTTAGTTCCTGGGTCTGCTGTAACACGTGGGCACAAACCAGGCGGCTTCCAACAACAGAAATTCATTCTCTCACAGTCCTGAGAACAGAAATTCAAAATTGAGGGGTCAGTGGGACAGTACTCTCCGGAGGTTCTTGGGGAGAATTCTTTCTTTTGCCTCTTCCAGCTTCTGGCGGCTGCCAGCATTCTTCCACTGGTGGCGACATCCCCCAGTTTCTGACTCCACGGTCACATTATCTTCCCTCTTCTGTCCATCTCCGATCTCTCCCTGCTTTTCTCGGACAGGGACACTTGTCATTCTCATTGGGTTTGGGGCCTGTCTAGATAACCCAGGATGGTTCCTCTTCTCAACATCCTTAATTACATCTACAAAAAGTCTTTTCCCAAATAAGGACACATGCACAGGTTCTGGGAATTAGGAGGTGGACCTATCTTCTGGGGGTTACCATTCAACTTACTATAGTGGGTACAGGGTTTGTTTGCCTTTTCTTGCTGTCACCCCAGTACAACCCCCAAGCAGCCTTGACCTTGATGGGAATTGCTCAGTCACAACCACAGGAACTGGTGTGCATTCTTCCTGTTTCCTTCGGCCCCAGCTGGTCTCTTTTGAGGACATTCTCTAGTGCGAGGAGGGCGTTCAGAGGGGACCCAGAGATGCGGGCTGGGCCCAGCTCAGCTCGAAGGTCCCACAAGCAGGCCCTGCGGGCACTGAGTCATTCTCATATCCCTGATTCTGCTCTGGGTGACAGTCCCTGGGAACACAGTGATGTTATTATTTTCTGGAAACATGAAGGGTGATTGACTAGGGGGTGGTTTCCCACAAACCCCCCTTGTCACGCATTGGCAAGCGTGGAGGGGACTGTGTGTGAGCCTTTCCCTAGAGGATGGAGAGTCATCAATTTGTACCTTTCCAGGCCACTGAAATAAGATTGACTTTAAAAATGGTCTTGTATCAACTGTGCAGAAGCCCAGGATGGATTCCCTTAGGTGTGTGTGATGTTTAACTCAGACTGAACAGTGCTGAACACTTGAATGGAGCCTGCCCCTTTGCCAGCTGCCCTGGGGACACATTAGAATATTCTTTCCATGATCAACGCTTTGTGCTCAGGAAATGCAAATATCTGTGCTTTGGGAGGTTGTGGGGGACACCTCTTCCAACAAATAAAAAAGGCATCAGCCCTCTGGGAACTTCTCTCTCTCTCTTTCTCTTTTTAGCCAATAAATTGCTGCCATTGTCCCAACTGCCCCCTTGAGTTATTGGACCGTTCAGTTTAGCGGCCCCAAAGATGAGACACGATGACACGTTAGCACAAGATCCTTTGTGGGAATAATCTTGATGAAAAAATAAGTTCAGATATCAGAAGGGTGCAGGTGCCTGCCTCTGGAGGCAGCTGCTCCAGGTGAAATAACTTTGAATGCCAAGCAATCATGCCACCTTTCAAAAAATTATTATTTAATATCTGTTTCGCAGGAAAAAAGCACCGCTGCCTGTGCTGATGTCAGGCAATTAGCAAATGGGAATGTGTTTTGCACACATGGGCATCACCCACTTTATTTTATTCTGCTGGTTGTTAACGGCTATGGAAGTGTGGCTAACACTTGTCTCTTGAAGAACAAATCGTTTGTTTGTTGCTCGCCCATGAAGACAGTCATCCACACACGTGAAGCGTTAATAATTGTGCGTCTTTAATGGTGCTGTAACTCATAGATAAAAGCGCTTCAAACGTCTGTGTTTTTTTCTTCTTCCAGGATTTAACCTTAGCCAGACATGCCCGGCTTAATAATAAGGTTGGTTGTCTAGGTCTGACACGAGCTGGGTCTGAACTTCGGCTCTGGAGCTGTTCGTAATGTGGAAGGAAGCATTCGGACCAATTAGCCTCTCATTTCTCAACTTAGGCTCTTGCTCCCGGGGAGGCATCTGCAGGCCAGAAAGCTCACCTCTACCTGTCTGTCCGATGCTGGCGGGGATGGTGAGGCTGCATGTTCCCCCTGGTGAGCCCATTGGTGGGGTGAGCTCCAGTGCGCCTTGGGTACCACATGGGTGGGGCTGGAACCACCAACTGGCCCCACCTCTCCTCCTCCGCTGTCCCTCCCCGGCCCCCCATCTCTTTTGGACCAGCAAAGAGACCTCCCCATCACTCTTTCTGGCCCCTGATGTTTATCTGTGCACAGAAATCAGAGTGGGCTTTTTAAAATGTCATTCTGCTGGCATTATTTCCCTGTTGCTTTACCCATCGGTGTCTTCCTGTTGTGCTTAGAATAAATCTAAATGCCTTCATGTGATCTATCTGATGGCCTGATATTTAGCTGGTATTCATTGGTGAGGTTATACCTGTTTTAGAAATCTTGTCTGGCTCATTATCTGAGAACCCACAGCCTTTCCTAATCCACCAGAAAAGGGTTAACACCTGGCACATTTGGGGTTCCCAGGCCCCCGCTTCAGCACTGTGCTCAGCGTCCATTCTGATGCTGGGAAGGCCTGTTCAATATTCTGCCATCACCCACCGTATAAGTCTATCATCTGACCTCAGCCCCCTCTTCCAGGTTCACACCTTTGCCTCCTCCACTTGGCCACTCTGAGCTCTTTCTGTTCCACAGACACCTAAAGCTCACACCTGCTTTCCGGAGAGTTCACCCCTGCTGTTCCTTCTGCCTGGAAGATGTAGTCTCCGAACCCTGCTCATCCATCCAGCCTCCTTTGAGCTGCTGCATCTTCCGAGAGGCCTTCCTCACCATGCTTTCTAGCCAGGGTCCTCCCTTATCCTCTGTCTCTGTGCCTCCTTTATTTCAGTTGCAGAAGTTAGCCCAGCCTTGATGGTTTTGTTTGTTTGTTCACGTGTTTTTTATAAACTCTTCCCCGTAAGAACGATTGCTCCCCCAAGCCTGGAACTGTATCTGTGATGATTGCACTTGAACTTCAGCTGTGTAGAGTGAATGCTGACACCAAGCTGGACCCTAAGCCAAGGGCATGCCCTCGTAACCTCCTTTAAGTTCTCACAAATTCTTTAAATTCTTGCAAGTTTATAGTATTTCTCCTGTTTTACAGATGATGAGAAAGAGGCTCCAGATTGGAAGTGACTCACCCAAATCGTACAGTTAGGCAGTGCTGTGGCGAGGGTTCAGCCTGAAGGCTGCCGACTGGCTAGCGTGCCTTCCAGCTTCTGCTTGATCCTGAGCTGGGCGCTGGAGGAAGAGACAGAACCAGCCTCTGCTCCTGTGGGGAGGGTGGGTCAGGGGTCCTCAGTCTTTAAGTTAAGGTTCGTACACACTTGAGACTCACCTGCATGTGTGAATTCCCGGTCTAACTTATTTCACTTAGCATAATGCCCTCTAGGTCCATGCATGTTACCTCTGTCAACAGCAATTGAAAAAAATTTTAAACATATTTTTTTAATGCAAAATTCTGATTTCACCTTAAGAAGTTCTGCTTTCAGTAGGTCTGGAGTGGGGCTCCTGGAATCCATTTTTTGAAACACCCCTGGTCTACACACTCTTGTTAACTCTTGAGGGCAGTGAGGGGTCATTCTATCTTCACATTTCCAGAGCCCACGATGGGGTGCATCGCTGGTGTTCAGTAAACATTAGCTAAATGGGCAGATGAGGAAATGAATGGGTGAGTGTTTTCATTTTGTATCCCTTTTTTCCAATTAAGCAAGAAATTCTTAAAGGCATTTGGACCCTGTTAGAATGTAACAGGGTGTTTGCTCTAACCACTTTCCTCCTTTCTGGGCTATAACCTAATTTGTGTTTGAAAAGCAGAGATGACTGTAGATTTCATTCCTTTTTTTGCCCATTCAAAGCCAAGCATTTGGGGCGGGGGGTGGTTGTTGCTTAATTGTGTATTGCTAACTGTGAGGATTGCTTTTGAAGGCTTATTTGATATTATTTATTTTGCCAATTATTTCCAATACCTGCTCGCTTTTCTTCACAGGGCTCCAAATTTTTAGGAAATCAAATGGCAAATGAAGAGGTCTATGGGTTCTTGTTTTCTTCCTGGTTTTTCTTCCTTTCTTTTCCTCCCAGTTAGTAATGGTTCCAGGATAGGTGATAAGGGACTCATAAAAAGCTTAAAGCGAGTAAATCCTACCAGATAATTGTGCTTCCTGGAGGCCCAGGAGAATTCTTAAGTAAAGAGTGCAGGGGAGGGGATGGGGCATGTGGCCTGTTGGCCATCCCTAGACCTTCTCTCCACCCCTGGTCCAGGGGTGTCCAACCTGCGGCCCAGGATGGCTGTGAATGTGGCCCAACACAAAATCGTAAATTTACTTAAAACATTACGAGATTTTTTTTCTTTTGTGATTACATATTGCAATGTATTTAATGTGTGGTCCAAGACAACTCTTCCTCTAGTGGGGCGCAGAGACGCCAAAAAATTGGACATCCCTGGACACGGTTCCCAGGGCAGCCAAAACCACAAAGGAGTGGGATGCGTTGGGTCAGAAAGAGTTGGAGAAAACAAACGAGCACGACTGGTTCATTCAGGCTTCTCAAGAGCGGAGGAGAAACTTGAGAAGACCACACAGCAGGCAGGGTGGAGGGACTAGAGGGACCCAAGCTGTCCCTGAAGGTGGGGGGGAAGCGGATTGGCAGTCAGGAAGCCACTACAGGAGTCAGCTAGGGAGATGTGTGACTGGGAGAACAAGGCACTCACCCGTTCACCCGTTCACTCGTTCACTCAACAACTATTTATGCAGGCCCTACTATGTTTGGTTCATTGTTGTAGCCTCAGCACGAACAAAAGGATACAGTCATGAACAAAGTCCCAGCCTTGGTTGAGCTTATATTCTAGTGGGGAAAACAGAAAATCAATCAATCAACTAAATCACGTTCCATCTAAGTTCTATGGAGAAAAGCAAGAACGGGGCAGGCAGAGGGTTGCTGGGGCAGAGGAAGTAGCCATTTGAATAGGGCAGTCGGGAAAAGTCGCCTTGGAAAGGTCGCATTTGAGCAAAGCCCTGGGTGGTGGTCAGGTTTCTAGGAACCCAACTGCAAGACAGAGAATCCATGGAGAATTATTACAAACTTGGTGGCTTAAAATAACATCAATACATTATTTTATGATGGTTCTGGAGGTCAGAAGCTCTAGCCTCAAGGTGTCGGTTGAGCTGCCTGCCTTCTGGAAGCCTTGGGGAGAATCCACTTCCTTGCCTTTTCTGGTATCTCGAGACTACCTGCATTCCTTGGCTTGTGGCCCCTTCTTCCATTTCTAAGACTAACAGCGTCACATCTTCAAATGTCCCTCTCTGACCTCTGCTTCTGTCATCTCATCTCTTTGCCAGTCTCTGACAGTTTTGCCTCTCTCTTATAAGGACCCTTATAATTACACTGGACCCACCCAGATAATCTCCTCACCTCAGGGTCCTTAATTTCCCCTCATCTGCAGAGTCCCTTTTGCCATGTAAGGGAACAGCTTCACAGGTTCCAGCCCCGTCTCTGGGAGTATTGTCCTGCCTTCTGCAGATGGGAAAGAATTCCAGGCAGGAGAAACTGCCTCAGAAAAGACATAGTAAACACAGTGTTATGTGAATAAAGAAGAATCAGAGCTTTGGGGGCAGGGGGGAGTTGCAGGGAGCAGGGAGCTCTTTTAGGTGAGCTGGTTTCGGCTCTGGGTTTTCTAGATAGGAAGTGCTGGGGGTTAGTCTGGGTAGAAAGGTGGTCCAGCGAACTTGTTCTGAAGCTACTGTGTTCTATAACAAGTGCACTGTATTTACTCGAATGGTGGGTGTATTTGTGGTGGCTGGGTGGGGGCAGGGGCCAGTGTGGGGATGGGAGGAACTAACACCATACAGACTGCGAGGGGAAATGGGCACACCTTCGGTCAAGGTTTATAAACTATAGAGCCCGGAACCCAGTGTGTGCTAGAGCATTAACACAGTAAACGAACCACCCCAAAGACCAGGATTATTCTTCCCCCGTGTCCCCCACCATGTGGCCCGAGAGGCAAACCCCCGGTGACCATGAGGGGGTCAGAGCAGCTCCTGGGTCCCTCCAGGGGTCAGTAGAGCTTCATCCTGGGCTTCAGCAGCCTCTGTGTCTGTCCCCAGAGTGACCACTGATGCCAACCAAATCCTTAATCCCAGAGAAAAGAAAGGCCTTCTGTCAAACGGAGTGTCCAGCAGACATGGGGTGCCAGGAAGAGGCTGGACTCAAGTCCTAAAGATTAGTGCCCAGATCCCAGCTGTCTTGCTGCCCAACTGTGTGGCTCTGGACAAGACACTTAACCTCTCTGAGCCTCAATTTCCTCATCTGGAAGTGTGGATAATAACTTGTACTCTCGGGGGCTGTTGGGAAGATTCAACGATATAATGCTTTGGAACACGCCTACCAAATAACAACTTTATAATTTCTAAATGAGTGGGCTTTTTAAGTGCATAATTGAATTCTTTGAAAGGTGCTCATCCACTCCAAATCTCATAGCTCCCTCAATTAACCAGAACACTCTGTTTTCCGAAGGAGTCTGTTTCTGAACATTATTAGGGACCAGAATGCATGGTCTCAGGCGTCGGCTCCCTGGCTAAGAAGAGGAGATGCAGCCTTTAAGCTGACCCCCTAAGCCCCTCCTGGTTCTTCATGTTAGTACTTGCCTGAGAATCCAGGTATCCCTTAAACCTGCACCTCAAACCAGTGACGAGGGGTAGGGATAGTGAGAGAGTGACATATCCCCTTGCCTGCTCACCAGGATGTTTTGAGCAGCTTCGCCACATTTGAAATTCAAATAGCTGTAGCGCTTCCCTGCACTGTATTAACTTTCACAATTACCAGAGAGAAAGGCTCTTGACAGAACTCGCAGGTCAGCCCATGTAATGGTTTTGTCCCCATGAATTGTGGAGCCCGCCCTGTGTCTCCTCTGCTGAGAAGAGGGAGATCAGAGGCGCTAGGCACAGCCTGTTTGTTAAAGTCTCCTTCAAGATAAAAATGCGACTTTGAGCTTGATTATGGAGGTCAAGAGAGAACTTGAGGCTCGATTTCTGACCCACATCCAGGGGGGCCCAGTGATGTTGACCAGGGCAGGTCCCAGGGGTCCCGGTGCTCAACCCAGGCTTGGGATATTGTCCCCGCCTTCCAAACACTCACCGAGGCGCTAGTGGCTAAGCGTGGGCTAAGGACTGCTCCATAACCGTCTTAAATGCACTTGAGAACAACACTGTGGAGGTAAATTCTGCACTTCCCATTGCAGAGCTTAGGAGAACGAGGCCCAGAGGGGAGCAAGAATCAGACTGACCTGATGGAAACGCATCTCCCCGACCAGCCCCATCCCTTATGATAAGCTATGTGGCTTGCACAAAAACCGATCATGTCAGCTTTGGTTCATTCACTCGCGGTAATGGCGATCATTTACCGACTTGAGGGGTTGCTGTGAGGACTAAATGAATGGAGGTGTGTAATTAACTACTGCGGGAACTCCATGAGTGGCAGTCCTGTGACTGATTTGCCTAAATCCCTCACTCTGTTGGGTTGGGTGGCAGGGGTATCTTTGAGCAATAGTTCCAAGCTCTACCCCCAGGGGGCGCTGTTCAGAGTCTGAGCTCTAATGTGGACTCCTCTCACTGTCAATGGCCCCAAGAAAAAAGGGAGAGCAGCTTCCAAAGAAATTAGAAGAGATGGGAACAAAATAACTTAAACTGAAAGCGAAACTCCAAACCAAGCCCAAGGCGAGAGAACTGCAAAGCACCCACCATCAGGTATATCAGTGAGGGCACCTGAGCTGGGGCAGAACCTGCATTGTTTTCATTGTGAGGCCTCAGGACCACACAAAGTAGGATCTTGGTGGCAGTTTCTAGGAAGGAAGGAAGGAAGGAAGGAAGGAAGGAAGGAAGGAAGGAAGGAAGGAAGGAAGGAAAGAAGGAGGGAGGGAGGGAGGGAGGGAGGAAAGAACCCACTCACCTGAGCAGTATTTAGAGAAACACGAGGAAGCCCAGTACTGAGAAGAGGCCTGAGAAGCATAAAGGAAGACTTGGCTGGAGCCAGATGACCTGGGCCCACTCTTGGGCTGCCACTCACCAGTTGCGTGACCTCGGGCGAGGCAGTCATGTGTCTGAGCCCTTAGGTTTCCCATTTGTAAAATTGCAAGTGGCGGGGCAGGCTGACTCCAGAGCCCTTAGACGCGGCGTGCTGGGCTCCAGGAAGCCCAGGCAGCACGGTGGGGGAGCCCCAGCAATTGGGTTTCCCTCCCTCCTGGGGAGGGTCTGTGTCACGGCATGGACAGGCCAGGTTCACTTGATAAAGCAGCACTCTTGAAATCTATACTGCCCACGTCGGCATCCTGTCTCCAGGTGGCACGTGGGACAAGTAGCAGATGGCCCTCCCCAGGTGTGGAAGTGTAAAGCTGCAGGGCGCTTCTCTTCCACCTCTTGTTTCACTGCCCAAATCTTCCTCCCCAGCCCAGGAGGCCCGGAGCTCCCGGAGGGTGCGGCCGGCCGTCCACCTCTTTGGAATCCCTCCAAGCGCCATACTGTGTTGGCCATGGAACATAGTGGCATCAGCAATAGCACAGCGTCTGCCTACCCTTAGCCACTTCGCTGAATTTTTCAGGCCTGTGCTTTTGCACCTGAAAATTAGAGTAATGAGATGCCCATTTCTGAAGGAAAGCTGTGAGGTTTGACTGAGATGATGAGTTTAGTACCATGCCTGGTAGGTGCTCAATAAATGTCAATGTTCTTCTTCCCTTCATAGTACATCATTGCTGTCCAAATGATTCGTGCATGGTTGCTGGAATTCTGAGTCGTAACAATCTGTGAACCAGGCAGGGAGTCCTCACCAGACACTGAATCTGCCGGTGCCTGGTCTTGGGCTTTCCAGCCTCCAGAACTGTGAGATTTAAGTGTCTGTCGTTTAGCCCTGAGTGGTGTCCTCGGAGAGTTGGGCTGGGCATCATCCCACACACCGAAAGGTCCCCGGCTCAATTCCCAGGTTGCAAGCCAGGTCCCCGGCTGGAAGCATGCAAGAAGCAACTGACTGATATTTTTCTTGCGCATCGATGTTTCTCTCCTCTTTCTCCCTCCTTTTTCCTCTTTCTAAAAATAAATAGATAAATTTCTGTTTTTATATGCATATAAAGCCCAAACAAACTAAGGCTAACATATTAACACGTTTAATGCTGACAACAACTCCCTGAAGGAGTCACTAAGTTTTACTCTCATTTTATAGATGAAGAAACTGAAGCTCAGAGAGGTTATGTAACTGGCCCAAGGTCACGCAGCTAGGAAGTGGTTGAACCTGGGTTTGAACTTGGACGGTTTGGCTTTAGCAACCATGTATGTAGCCGCTAAGGTTGTCTTAAGTGGCTCTCCATAATCTCCCCTCATGTGGTCCACAACCACGTGTGTTGGCTTGGAAACACTGACAGGCTGATGGCCGTGGTTGTTTGTAACTCGAGGGTGTGGAACTTTGAGATATAGGACTCATGGCTCATTTAAATACAAACTGCTCCACGGGCGATTCCAAATTTTAATGCCAGCCGTGGAGCCGACTTGTGGAAAGATAGACTTCGAAGCTTTATTAACTGTCACATGGCCACTTCAAAGACATTGGTTATGCCGAAAGATTTCCTGACAGATCTTATTCATGATGGCGCTGGCGGGTCCCGGGCAGGCTGATCTATGGCTTTTAATCAACTAATAGATGGGGTCTCTGGGTGCAGATTCCCAGCATTCAATCTTGTTAGAGCAGAAATGATTCCGCAGCTCAGAGCCATCCCAGTTCCCAGCTCAGGATCAGAGTCCTTCAGGGCCGATGGTGGTCACAGGGCCCTCTTCAGCCCATGAAAAGCAGCGATGTCACCCACGGCCCCGGGCACGGCCTCCACTGCCTCACCTCCTGCCCTGTTGCTCCTGCTGTCCCTCCTGCTTGGCCGAATGTTCGCTCCATGAGAGGCGGTCAGTACAGTGCAGTCAGAACAAAGGCTTTAGAAGGGAATTGGTTTGCATTCCTGCTCCGTCCATGAGCAGCTACGGGACCTCGGGCAGCTCACTTGGACTTGCTGAGCCTCACTTTCTTCCTCTGTAAAATGGGAATGGTAATGTTGTGAAGATTGAAAGGATACATTTAACTTTGCATAAGGTTGGGTGCAAGAACATGGTAACTGGTCACCACTGCGATCCCCCTTCTCTTCCTCCTCCTCCTTATCATCATCATCACCATCATCATCATCATCACTGAGGCTATCTAATCCCGCCCTTCCTCCCAGAATGGGTGAGAAGGGAAGGAATGTGTACTGAGCTCCTACTGCGTGCCAGGCACTTGCATGCTGGCTCTGTTATTTCCTTGTCACAACTCGTCGTGGGATAAGGGGTTTTTATTGTGACTTGAGAGGCGAAGAGAATGGGGTCAGAAAAGTCAAGTGACTTTTGTAAGGTCACTCAGCAAGCAGGAGCAGAGCTGGAACTGGAGGCCAGCCAATGCCAAGCCTGAGGTCTACACTCTGGGCAGCTGTAGTAGGATTGGACCCAGAACAGCAGCTCCATTAATACTTGTTTTATGGGTCAGGCTAGAATCCGATGGGAGACCACCAAGGACCCAAGCTTGTCATAGCTTAGAAGGGCTCTCCTCCCTCCTGTACTGATGGGGAAAATGAAGCCCAAAACGGTCAAGTGACTTGTTCCAGAGACACGCAGACAGCTCGAGTCAGAGCCAAATTTGAACCCCTGATGTCCAAGGGAGCCTCTGTGGCCAGCAGGGCTCTGCAGGGCTAGGGAAAGCCAACGGGCACCCTACTCCCTCTGGACGCCCCCCCCCCCCCGCCCCCAGCACTGAGCTATCTCCCTGACTCCATGTCTGCCATTTCCATCCCGCACTGGGGGTCCAAAGGCTCTGTGAGACACCCCAGGAGGATCCCTGAGGGGAGCTTCTTTCTTTTCTTTTTCTTTTTAATCCTTGCCCAGAGACATTTTTTTCGTTGCTTTTAGAGGGAGTGAAAGGGAGAAAGAAAAATACCCATGCAAGAGTGAAGCATCGATTGGTTGCCTCCCAAATGCACCCAGACCGGCGTGGCGGGGGCGGGGGGGGGGGGCGGAGATCAGACCCGCCACCCAGGCATAAACCCCGAGCAGGAATCGAACCCTCAATATTTCGGTTATGGGTCGATGCTCAAACCAACTGAGCCACACTGGCCAGGGCACCAGAGGAGGGTTTCTTAAAAGGATTTTCTTAAACTCCTTGCTCCCTATAGTGGGTTGAGTAGGGTGACGCCCCCAACCCCCAAATTCACATCCACCCAGAACCTCAAAATGTGAGTTCATTTGGAAAGAGGGGCTTTGTAGATGTCCTTAGTTAAGATGATGCTGGAGTAGGGTGGGCCTGTGACCCAATATGACCGCTGCCCTTACGAGAACACTGATACAGAGAACAGACACGGGTGGAGAAGCCCCTGGGAAGACAGAGGCAGAGATTGGAAGGAGGCAGTCGCAGGCCACCGAGCACCAGGGCTGCTGAGACCCACTGGAAGCTGGCAGAAGCCTGGGGTGGGTGTTCGCTCGGAGCCTCTGGAAGGAGCCAACCCTGAATATTTCCGACTTCTGGCCTCCAGACCGGGAGACAATAGACTTCTGTTCTGTTAAGCCACCCAGCGTGTAGGCATTTGTTACGCAGCCCTGTTGGTCACATCTTTGAGTCTCGTGGCTCCTGAAAAGTCAACTTTGCTACTTAAGACTTCTCTTGCAGATTTGCCCTGAAAAAGAAAGACAGTTTTGAGGATGAGGAAGTTACAGAGGTGCAGGGCACCGATAAGCGTAGAGCCAGAAACCAAAACCTCAGAGATTTATCACAACCCCAAAGCCTCCAGAGAAAGAAGATACACCCGGCCCAGAGCTGCAAATCTTGGGTGTGGCATTCTGGGTAATCTAGTGTTCTCCTCTTGGGATGATTCCAAAGGTGGCTGGGCTTAAAGCCTGCTGAGGAATAAATGAAGAGAGCCAGCCAGAACCTGGGCTCCTCTGGAGAGATCCATCCAACTGCACATCATGGGTTGGGGCGGAGAAGAAAGTGTCCCCAGGAGAAGATAGTCCGAATGGGGAGAAGGGTCCGAGCTGAGCCCTTGTTTGGACTTGTTTGGTTGTTCCCAGGGGACAATTTTGAGAATTAAATCAGCTTCAGTTCAGAAATCCCTTCAGTGGAAGACAGGGTAGGGTTTTGCAGGCCCTGGAAATCTTTGTAAGTCTTGCACTGACCTTTTACTTGCAGAAAAATTAAAGTCTTATTTTCATTAATACCTTTTTAAAAGGTGAGGTTTTGATATTCATTTAATATTCGATGAATAAAACTACCATCTCGAGTGCACTTTCGGCCCGCCTGTGATTTCTCTTGTATTCAGAACCAGTTTTAAGGATTAAGAAAACCTCTAAGCAAGATGTTTTGGGAGAAACAAAAGCTTCCCTGGGAACCAAGGGGTGGGGATTTGGAAGTCAGCCAACCAGCAGACTGGTGAAGCCCTTCTGTGGGCCTGGCACTGCGCCAGTGTTCATGGAAACTTTGGAATGGTGATGGTGATGATGATGGTGATGGTGGCAATGATGGTGATAATTATGGTGATTGTGATGATGATGATGGTGATGTCTATAGTAACCTCTAATGAGCACTGGCTACGTACCTGGCCCCCCTGCTAAATACTTTGCACACGTGATCTCATTTCATCTTTACAAGCTCCCTGTGAGGCAGGTTCTGTGATTACCCCCATTCTCTGCATGGGATAACTGAGGCACAGAGGGGTTAAGTAACTCAGAATCGCACAGCCAGTAACTAGCCACAGATCTGGGGGATTTGAACTAAGACAGACTCCAGAACCCATAACTCAGCCCCAGAAACTCGGTAGGAGACAAGTGCTTGCAATAATGATGATAACAGCCGCAATAACAAACATGCGCCTGCTTTGAACCAGGCATGTGCGAGGGGCTTTATAAACATTCCCATTTAATCTCCTCAACAACCCCACAGGGTGGCAGATAAAGGGCTTTCCATAATGCTACGCTCAGGGCCTCAACCAGCCGCTCTGTCATTCTTTGCTTCTAGAGAATGCCATTCCTGCCTGGGATCAGAAAGATGGGGGCTCTGGCCCTTGCATAGCTGCCGTGGGAAGGTCTGCCCCATCTCTGGGCCTCTGTCATTTCACCTGAAAACGCCGGGGGACGTGCAGATGACCACCACGGCTCATCTGGGTCAGCCGAGGGAGGGGAGATCCAGTTTCAAGGGCCGACAGAGCCACTTTGCGGGAAGCTCAGCCTGGCTCTGCAGCTTGCACTGGGGCCCACAGCCTTCGAGTCAGGCAAGCTCTAACTCTGGCCAGGTGTAGGTTAGCTAGAGGTTGGACTAGAGGAATAGAGGTTGCCAGGAGTTTGAGAACCATAAAACATGTATGTGGGGTGTGTGTGTTGTATGTTGCAGTAGTCGGAGGTATCTCTGAGGAGGTAGTGACGTTTGAGCCAAGGGATTGAACCATCTAGCTATTTGGGCATTCTGGGTAGAGGAACAGCAGGTGCTAAGGCCCTGGGGTCTGGGTAGGCTTATTTATTTAAGGGACAGCAAGGAGATCAGTGTGTCTGCAGCAGCAATTCTCAACCGGGGCCATTTTGCCTGCCCAGGGGACGTTTGACAATATCTGGAAACATGTTTAGATGTCACAACCAGTGAGGGCATTGGTGATGCTACTGATGTCTGCTGGCTGGAGTCCACAGGTGCTCCTAAACACCCCACAGGTGCACAGGACAGCCCTGCTCCCCAGCCACCCAGCAAAGACGGTCTCCAATCCCAAGTGTCAATCATGCTCCGGTTGAGAAACCTGGGGGTGTCCAACCCACATGCGGCCCAGGATGGCTATGAATGCAGCCCAACACAAAATTGTAAATATACTTAAAACCTTTTTGCTCATCAGTTTTTGATAGTGTTTGTGTATTTACTATGTGTCCCAAGACAACTCTTCTTCCAGTGTGGCCCGGAGATGCCAAAAGGTTGGACGCCCCTGGAGCGAGTGACGTGGTTGGTGGTGGGTGTTAATAGTTGAGGTCAGAAAGCTCTAGATCACTAGGGCCTTGGGGGCCATGGCAAGGACTGCCACAGCAGTTGTCATGGCGTGGTCGTAGTTATCATCGTCAGTAGGGGTAGCATATCAAACTTGTGCATTCTACTTGCAAACCGTACAGTGTTCTAAAAACTTGATATATTAACTCACTTAAACTCGCAACTGCCCAGTGAGGTAGATGCCATCACTACCCACATTATAGGGATGAAGGATCCAAGGCACAAAGGTAAAATGACTTTCCCAAGGTCATGTGTTTAACTGGTGAGGCCGGAATCTTACCAGACAGTCTGTCTCCAGAATACAAGCTCACGGGCACTAGGCTTCACTCTGATTTAGGACCATGTATTTACATCTCTGTTCCTCCCCTCCTCTGTGAGCCCCTTCATACCTTTGTATCCCCAGCACCCAGCATGGCAGCTGGCCCATAGTAGGGACTCAATCATGGCTTATTAGATTAGATGCAAGTAGACACGCAGCTCTTAACTTTAAAAACCAGTGGAATCTCATCCTTCTGAAAAGTGTACGCATCCTGCTTAGAGGAAGAGGGTACTTCAGGGCAGACCTCACCCGTGATTCTCTGACCTCATCTACATACCGGGGAGGGAGGAGTCCTAACCAGGCCCCCTGCTTTGGGCTCAAACTCACCACTGATGTCGCTTGATCACTGGGTTGCTCTAGTTAGCACAAGCCTCAGGCGCTGGGCTTGCCCACGTGATCGTGGGCTGGCTTGCCTCATCCCTTCCTACCTTCCGTGTTTCTGGGCCTGACCTCCATGCCCCCCCCCCCCGCCCCGCCACTCCCAGGAAATACACAAACACATTCCTCTGGTTTTTTGCGCTCTTTAAGAAATAAATCTCTGCATTTTGTACTGCCTCTCAGGACAGTCTTCATTACTCACACATGCATGCATTCGGCAATCACTTCTGGAGCCCTACTATGCACCCAGCTTTGTTATAAAGACTGAGGACACTGAGTTGAGCAAAACAGACCAGTGCAGGGAAGACGGACAGGTAGCAACTGTAGTAAGCTGAACTTTTTATAATTTGAGCTGCTGCCTTCAGAATACTCCAGGGAGGATGCTGCCTGATTTGGGGAAAAGTCCTGATGAGCTGCGTATGCTAGAAGGTGGAAGCCTGAGGCTCAGGGGGTGGGTGGAAGGGTGTTAGGAAGAACCTAAGCAAGGGAAAACCTGGTCATTTCCTCCGCAAGGAGGAAGCAGGAGTCTAATGTGTTCCTAAGAGGGCGGAGCAGAGGGGAGGGGAGGGGAAGAACCAGTGAGATGGTGGGAGGCTCGGGATACCCGGGAAGGGAGGGACCAAGAAATTATCCTGCAGGTGCATTTAAGAATAGGGCCCCACTTTCCATTCGAGGTGGGTGGTATTTCCACAGTGTGGATGTCTCCTCTGTTCCACCCCAAACGCAAATGTCCAGCAAAGGCAGCTCTTCTCGCCTCTGCTTTGGGGGCTGGATCCATGGTGGGCGTCAAGGAGGGCTGGTTACTGTGTGAATGAGACAGCTCACAGGAGACAGCCCCCACCCCTGGGGCTCTGCACGACACCTGAGCGGTCTTTGGACTTCCGAGGGCTGTGGAATTGGGGGTGGTGCCTGGTCTGTCCACATCCCAGCAGGCGGGGTTCCCTGGCACCTGGTCCCTGCTCAGTGGAAAGCATTGCTACAGATTTAGTAAGGATCTGTGCCGCTCTGGGCAGGGCCTGAGACAACAATTCCATCTGGATGGAAGGGGCATTAAGTGGCTTTGAAGGATGAATAGGAGCTTGCCAAACACTGAGAGAAGTTGGGGGCACTCAAGGCAGTAGCAACGGATTTGCAAAAGCCACAAGGAGAGAAAGATCCTGGTGTGTTCAGAAACCAGTGTGGTTGGCTCCTAGGGTGGGAAAGGGAGTGTGTGAAAAGGCATAGGTCTGCGGAGGCACATTGGGAGCAGAGCCCACAGGCCTTTCCATCTAGGAAGATCGCTCTTTGGAAGTTCCCACACACGCATCGGGGGGCCGTGCTGTGTGCCAGGCTGAGAGCCCAGGTCTGGAGCCCATCTGCCTGGGTGTGAGGCTGCTTCTCCATCACCAGCTTCCTGGCCATGTGTCCCTCTTCTCTGTAGAACAGGGCTTCTTACTCCATTATCTACAACCCCCAAGCCCCAAAAGCTCTGGGAAAACCAGAGGCTTTGTTCATACACTTGGCCCAAGTTCCTGTGGCAGCTCCACCTGTCCCAAAGGACCTGAGGCTGGCTATGGCTTTGTTCCACTGAGGGTGCCACCCCCAGGAGTGGCTGCAGAAGCGTCCAGCTGCTTGAATATGAGCATTGTCCTGACCTTCTACATGGGTCAGTAATACATGGCATACCTGCTACTACTACTAACCATCTTTCTGGAATTCAGACCTTTGGCCCTGAGCCATTGGAAAAGTGACTGCACACCTGTGGTGTGTATCTCACATGGTCATTGCAGGGTTAAAACCCACTTTATTCAAGGGCAGCACTCAGAAGAGCACCGGACAGCACGTGGTGGACACTCGGTAAATGGGAGCTGCCCGTGTTGTGGTTTGATGAGCTATCAAATGCTAAAATCTCTTAGTGCCAGAGTCTCGGCCAGAGCTCACAGTCTGCAAAGCTGGGGTGCAGGGAACAGCTAGGTGGGGTAGGAAAGTCACCGACACAGCCAGTCTTGCTTCAGCCGGGGCGCAGGCTTTTGTGCTGGGCTGCGCTGGGCTGGAGACCAGCAGTGACACCCCTCCTGGCCAGTGCTCCCAGTGGGCATCCTGGGCCCGCAGCAGCAAGCCCAGCCTAGCCTGGCTTGTTATAGACAGCCTGCAGGTTCCTGGCAGCCAGGGCCGTCTTGTCACCCGACTGTCCTCAGTGCAGCTGGGGCACACGATGGTTATTTACCGAGTTGAATCCCATCTATGGACTATCTGCAGAAGGTAACCTGAGAGCTGCTTAGAATGCTGCGTTAGTCCCCAGTCCCAATGCGTACACACGTATACACGGACGTACCCATGCACGCACATGCACACAAAACAAAGCACACAAACACACATCAAGACCCAGCCTGTATTTTGATCCATGCAGGGCTCCAAGGAAACCAGTTTCTCAAAGCAACACTCATTTTTTTTTCTCCCGCTTTTCTGTATCAGAGAACAGGACCGTAGGGAAGGACCAGGAGAAACTGCTTTGTTTTACATCAAAGGTTACCCCTCCCTTTGTTTATGAAGTTTCCTCTCCCTTTTTCTCTTCCTGGAGCCGCGTAGCTGCCTGCTGCTGTCCACCAGAAACAAAGAGCAGAGGCTGCTGGCTTCAGAGGGCTCCAGATGTGGCCCTCAGGGATCCCTCCAGATGTGGTCTGCCCGAAGGGCCGGAAGTGCCCTCCGCCCATGTGTGGGAAGAAGAAAAGGAGGCGCCGGCCGAGACCCCTGTCTTTGTCTTGACTTCAAAGGTTCTTGGGCTTTGCTAAAACTCATCGGTGCTTTTCATAACCGGGACATGCCGCATCCATCCTTTGCTGCGGGTTTTCACATACAAGCCCTTCCTGCAGGAGATGAGGTCAACCGAGTTAAAAACGAAACACGGCCCTCCGAAGGCCGGGCAGCAGGGAACTGGTGTGGTATCAATCAAGCAAAAAAGGGAAATCTGGAGATCGGGCACTCCCAGGCAGCCATCAGGTGGAGCTGGAGCTGGGCAGCGTGGGGTGTTTAGTTTTCACTTCTGCGGACCTGGCAGGAGACAGGAGCCCCTTCCCCCACTGTGCTGGGGGAGAAGGAAGCTGGCCCAGCACTGACCTCGAGGGTGGGTTGAACTGAAGGGGGCTCTGGCTTCCAGCAGGGACCACCAGCGCAGAAATATCAGGCAACCAGGGGTGGGAGTGTGAGCAACATGCCGCTGGGGGCTGCAGGCTGGGCAGGGGGCCCTCTGGGATGGGTTCGTGGACCAACAGCACCTCTTCAAAGACCCACTGTGGACCTCGCTGGGTTGGAAAGAACCATCTACAAAGATGAGCTGTTTATAGGCTGTGGATTGTGGGCTGAGTGGCGCTGCATATTTGGTGAGCGGGAGAGAATGGTAATGTATTATTGTTATATCAGGTTATTCAGCAAGTATTTACTGAGCACCTACTATGTGTTGGGCACTGTTTTCAACCAGGGAAATACAGAGAAGAATGAGATGAGAGTCCTGCTTTGCAGAGCTTACATTTTGGTGGGGGTTGGGGGAAATAATGAGTAAATAAATGTATAAATACTATGCCTTCTGATGTAGGTAAGTGCTATGAAAAAATACATCAGCATATGGGGGTAGGAAGGGGGTGGGTGTTCCTCCTGTTACTCTCACTGTTACATTTAACAATAACTGAGTGTTGATTCTGCACCAGACAGTGTTCTGGGAGTCTTAAGCCTGTGATTTATAACATTGAACCCTCGCTGACACTCTGATCTGAGTGTTGTCATTTCTGTCACCCTCGAGCAGTTCAGGCTTGAAGCTATTAGGCCTCGATGATGCAGCTAAAATGGGCTCCATCAGGCATGAGCAGGGCCATGTGACCTCAGGGAATGTCATTCAGGTCGCATAACCTTTCCGTGCCTCAACTCCCTCCTCTGCAGAAGGGAGATGGTTAGTGCAGGAGTTTTAGGGGTTCCATGAATGGCACCTCTATTCTCATACCCCCTAAGCTTGGGACTAATGGAGAGAGAGTCAGTCACAAAAGGCCGGCAGACAAGGGTGGCAGCATCTCCTTTCTGACGGGGAAAGGCTGGGTTGAAGGAGGTGGCTTTCCTGTGGGGGCCGCAGTGGGCTTCCTAACCCGGGACCCAGCACCAGGCAGCTCTGGACAGCCAGAGGCCCCCCTGCAGGCACAGGGTGCCCTTGGAAAGTTTTGCATAAACGGCTTCCATAAGCAGAATATGTGTACTCTGTTGGCCGCTGGCTCCCCAGAAAAAGACAGGGAAAGAGGGAGGAAGGGGCCGACATGTGCCCGCTCAGCTTCTTGCCTAAACTCTTACCAGCTTACCCACCGAGACAGTATGTACTGGATTCAAGTGCTGGCTTTGCCCTTTGCTACATATATGACCTTGAAACAGCTGCTCAACCTTTCTGAGACTCCATTTTCTCATCCTTGAAATGGGAATAACACTGGTACACATCTCATGGGGTTCCTGGGAGGAGTAAATGAGGTGACATGTGTCAGTCATGTAGGACAGAGCCTGGCACATACTGGCATGAAGAGGGTGAAGCAACACGCCGCGTGTTTTCAGGGATGCCCTCTACTCTGAAGCACAAAGCCAGAGAGAGGAGGTCCCCCCACCAGCAAGCAGTCCCCACTCCCGAGGGTGGTTGCAAAGATTCAGCCTTCCTAGGACACTTGGTAAAGTGCCGGGCACATAGGGAGTGCTTCTTAAATAATAATAGTTTGAACCATGTGAGATTGTCAACATTCAATTCCTTTTGACCTACAAAAATGGCAGTGTCATACAGGTCAATCCAATAACTATCATTTGTATTATTTCTTAGCAAGGCACAGTGGTAGGGGCTCGATAAATGTTCGGTTCCTTTTTCCCAAAGAATCTGGTTGGGGTCCCAGGAGAAAATGAGATTCCCACCCCCGCCCTCCCCAGCCCAGTGCCCTTTGGGCAGCTGGTCAGAAGCCTTGGCCCTGGGCCCTGAGGAGGGCCTGGGCTGGCCACGCTGGTCCTCGATGCTGTGATGCCCAACAGCAGGTGTGAGAAGTGCAGTCACCGGAACCAGCTCGGACAGGGCCCTTGGCAGAACCGGGCACTCCTAATTTATCACTTGGAGCCGAGCAGGCTGCCATCTGTGGAGTTGCCCCTGGGCCTCGTCACTTAACGCGTCTGCTAATTAAAGGCAAGATTAACGACCCTGTCCTGGTGGCACCTCTCCCAGTGCTTGGCTCTGGCTCATTGGGCCTCAGCTGGGAGGGGCTGCCTGCCCCTGCTACTTGGAATGGTGGCCAGAGAGGAGGAAACCACCCCCAGAATGGAGACTCAAGGGAAAAAGCACTGAGCCAGATGGAAAGCTGGGTTAGCCTGGTGCCTCACTGGCCACCTGGGTGAAATGAGATCGTGGTCTAATAAGGGACGGACAGGGAGGGAGGGCAAGATGTGGGCGCCTTATTCCCACAGGTGTCCCGGCACCTTAGGACAGTTATTGGGAATTGTTGCTGTCAGAACAGATGGGAGGTACCGAGCATGCTGGGCATGAAGGAGGCATTTCATAAATAATACATTGTTGGATGGCTGGACACACGGGTGGGTGGGCTATAAGAACACAGCTTGTGCTTCGTGAGTATCTTTAGCATAAGTTGTAACAGCAAACCCTTATGTGCTACTTTGAGTCAAGTGCTATTCTAAATGTTTATATGCATTAACTCAATAGATTCTCATAAGAACTCTATGAAAGACCATTTCCTCATTTTACAGAGGAGGAAACTAAGGCCCAGAGAAGTTACATAACCAGTGCAACCAAGAAATATTAGGGGTAATTGAAAGATCACAAGATTTGGGAGCTCTGGAGGGACTATCTAGGCAAACTTGATCTTTTCCCCAGGGGAAAAAAAAAGTTGCTTTCCATGTCCCTGGAATCTTAAGATTGAGGACAGAAATGGGGGCAGAGAAAAGAGACCACAGCTGTAGCATAAAGGATACTAGTAGATATTGAGGCCTTCCTGTGTGCTTCATTCCGTACGGAGCCCTCGAGATATTTCATCTCATTTACTGCTTAGGGCCATAGCAGTGCTTTAAGGCTGATGCGAGTTTTGTCCCCAATGTGTAGCTTTTCCAAAGAAGACACACTACAGATGTCTCTGGAATCTCTGGAAAGGAGACAGCTGCAGCATTTTCCTCTGCCGTCCACTAGGTCAGGCTGTTAAGTGGGCCACGGGGCTCCCCGGGCTCCGCCATCCTGACACGCACGGTTGAGCGAGCTGTCTGGGTTGCGGTGCCCTTGTCTGTGAACTGGGACTAAGAATGCCTCCCTCACAACACCGTGAGGCTCGTGGCATACTGGGCGGTCACTCCCGACCTGGGCCTGAAGTGCTGAGATGCTGGTTTCCTGCCCCTGAGCTTTCTATGTGACCACAAATTGGCCCCCGACATTGAGACTATGAAATCTTCCTCTTGGACCTGGTTATAACCCCGCCCCCTGGAGTAGATAAGAGTAGGCATAATTTCCCTACTTTTCTTGTTTTTTGTTTTAAATCCTCACTCAAGGATATGTGTATTGATTTTAGAGAGAGAGAGAAACAGGGAAGCATTGATGTGAGGGAGAAAAATTGATCATCTGCCTCCCATATGCACCCCGACTGGGGATTGAACTTGCAACCTAGGCATGTGCCCTGACTGGGGATTGATCCTGCAATATACCTTTTGGTGTATGGGACGATGCTCCAACCCACTGAGCCACCTGGCCAGGGCGGTTTTCCTCCTTTCCAAATGCAGAAACTGAGGCTCGGGGGATGACTGGAACCCAGGGATCCTAGCCCAGTGTGGTTTCTAGGGCTCTTCGATAGCTCTTGATCATTCCATTACCAGGAAAGACATTGAAGACCAAAGAGAAAACACTGAGGGGTTCATGTAGTTAATGTCTGGTTTGACGGAGCCCAGAACACACTCTCTCCACCCAGTCCTCATTATTTCTGCGGTAGAGACGGATCTGGTCTGGAGAAGTCCAGAGCAGGGCAGTTTCGAAGATAAAGGGCTCCGAGCAGCTGCCGTGGATGTGCCTGGATAACCTTAAAGACCTCAGCAGGCCAAGGGGGCTATGATGGAAAACTGTAAGACATCAAGGGCGCAGCAGAGCAAACACAGGACAGTGAACATCTAGCCTCATCAGAAGCCAGGACAAATCAAAGCTTTAGAGAAAGGGTAAAAAAACACAGACTCTGGAGCCAAACCCCCTCAGTTTGAAACCCTGCCCTGCTGTCTGCTAGCTGTGTGACCTTAGGCAGTTCATGTGGCTTTTCTGTTCTTCGTGTTACAACTGTAAAATGGGCTAGCCGTCAGAACCTGCCTCAAAGGACTGCGCTGATGATTAGGTGAGATACTACTTGCAAAGGGCTTATAACAGTCCTGGTACAAGCATAGGAAGGGTTGTGTAAGGGCTGGCTGTTGCTGTTAGTGGGAATGTCAGCTGTCCAGTTCAGCAGATGTTGGGGCTGGCTTGGTGGTGCAAAGACAGGGGAATTCACAGGCTGGGGGTGGGACAAGGCATATGACAAAGTTGAACATCTAGAGTAGTGTTTAACTGACCCCAGGGTTGTTCCATGGACTTTCTAGAAGTTGGAAATATCAGAGGTGTGACCTTGGCCTTTTGACACCTCTTAGCACCATCCTCAGAGACAGTCCCCACCAGATGAGAGATGCCCCTGCTCTGTAGATGAAGGATGACCCTGAGGCCCTGGGAAGCCCAGGGAGTGGGGTGAGGCTACAGCAAGCCAGCAGCCGAGCGATGACAGAGGAGTCCTGCAAGGCAGGCTTTTCGGATCCTTTGTGTGAGACTTTTTTTTTTTCCCAGTTGAAATGTAGCAGAAAATGCACACATCAGACGTGGACTGTTTGGTGTCTTGTCAGCACCAGATCACACCTGTGAACTGTTGTCCTGGCTCCTACGGCCTAGATCACGTCACAGTACGAGTGTAGGCTCTTTCGTGTCTGGTCTCTTTTGTTCAATATGATGTTCACTCGATCCATCCATGTTGCTTTGTGTAGCTGCATTTGATTGTTTTTGATGAAGAAAACCCACTTTCATTTGGTCATTCTGCTGTTAGTGGGCATTACTTTGTTTCCCAGTTGTGGCTACCACATAGTGTGCTACCGCGAACATTCTAGAACATGCTTTTGGTGAGAGTTTGGGTGTATTCCTGGGAATGGGATGGCTGAGTTCTTCTGTACTTGACCTCCAGCGTCAGGCTCAAGAGGAGCCTTTCAGCCCACATTGATTGGGCACGATTCTGAGCTAAACCCTGCACGAGGCTCCCAGCTGCCCACCGCAGCTGGAGGCCACCTCAGCTCACTGTTTCTCTAATGAGAATGTGACTAGTGAGTCAGGCCCCTGGGACAAAGCAGCATGGAGGTTTATTGACAAGATATTGACACATTTAAGGGAGTGCTCCTCCAAGCAGCAGGCCATTTCTGAATGCATAAAAGGCGAGGGAAGCAGGGACTCGAACAAAGATTAAGAAATCAGAACCTGTTTTCTGAAAATGGCTCGGCTCTGGGCCAAACAGGCTGGTGCCATGGACCTGGGCTGGACCAGTGATGTTGGGAAGGGGAGTGGTCAGCCACAAAGGGAGGCGGGGCATTAGAGAGAAATCCAGAAAGGTTAAAGATGAAGGTACCCTTGGCCCTGAAAGGACGGGTAAGGAGGGGACAGCCAAATATACATGGAATCAAAAAGAATAACGAACCACCACTCGTTACCATATTTTACCAACCTATAGCATGGTGCTCAGTTTCCAGCCTCCCAGGTCTGCAGAGGTCCCTGTAGAATTGAGTGTAACACAGATATCTGGTCTACCGCCTTCCACAGAATCATATTCTCCTGGCCCGGGGCCAGAAGAGCGATATTTTTATACAAGCCCCAGTAGTGATTCTAAGTCCAGGTTTAGAAACCACTGTTTTAAGATATCAGTCCCTTTGGCCTACACTGAGCGCCATCGGAAAAGGACTTAGCTTTTCCAATTCACCGTTCACAGCCTCCTTCCTTTCTTACTTTGTCATCCCTCCTAACACTGAGGTTGCCCTTCACTCTCAGGATGATTTTTCCCTGTGCGTCCTATCTAGCTGCAGCAACAAGTCAACTCAGCCGTGAACCTCCCACCCATCTCAGCTCTCTTGGACTGTAAGTAACGCCCCTTCGTGTTGACCTTCTTTTTGTACCTTTTAAGAAGAGACAGTATCTCCCCAGGCTGAAGATCGGGAAGCAGTCTCTATGGGCTAAGGAGCTCAGGATGGAAGTCTGATCCACCTTGACTTTTCTCAGCCTCAGTTTCCTCGCCTGCAGACTGGGACTAGTAAGACCTAGATTACACTGTTGTGGTTACCAAAGGGTACAGTGAACATAAGACGCTGAGCAAAGCTCAGCTGACCCATTGGGTATCAGAGCAGCAAGGAAGGAAGAGAACCCAAGGATGAGTGCCCACCGTTTCCGTTGCCTGGTATCCCTGTCCCCAGTCTTGTCCCCTCCGGTCCTTCAGCTCCCAGAGGAATCCTAGTGGAACCCAGATCTTACCTGGACCCTTCCTGCACTGCAATCCCAGCAGGGGCAACGGAACGGGGGTGAATCCTGCAGCGTCTCTGTGCCGGACCCCGTGGTGTAGGGACTTTACATGGATTATTTCACTTCCTCCTCTCAGCTGGCTAATGCAGGTGGCATTATCTTTGTTTGGAAAAGCAAGGAAACTGAGGCACAAAGAGGTCAGTCATAACGCTGGGCCTTGCACCACGGCCTCTGACACCAAAGCCCCTGTTCTTTCCTTTGTACCAGTTTGTCCTCTGGCCCTGCCCTGGGTGCCCCAGCCACTGTGGGTGACATTCGACAGCAGAGAATGCCGTGCCAGCTGAAGGTGGCACAATGCCTCAGGGTAGGACTGCCTGGCCAGAGAACCTCTCTCTACAGCTCCCCAGGGACCTGGAGCCCACAGTGTTGGCATCTGAGATATTGGTCCTTGGTGGCTGGGGATGAAAGTGATAGATCACATTTCTGCAGGATGGGGCAAGAGGTGAACATTCCTCCAACAGCTGGGGCCCTGATTTGCTTATTTTGCAGTGTCAAACCACCACTTCCTTCAGTCTCTGGGCGCTGGGCGAGAGAAAGCAAGATAGGGGCCCCACCGGGAGAGGAGGAGGGCAGAAAGGGCTGGCTGGCCGTCCGGGCCAAGCAGACCGAGCTCAGGCTGCTCAGCCCACGGCCTGCTCCTCCCTGGCGAGGCCTCCTGGGGCACAGAGAGACGTCAGGTGTGAGCTGTGAGCTACCAAGCTGGGTCTCAGCCACCCCCACAGCCTTCTTCTACATTGTAATCTGTAGATTTCGGTTTTCTGAAATGTCACAGAACCTAAGTCACAGAGTGGCAGGTGGGCACCTTGGAAATCATCTGATCCCTCATCTTCAGCTTTCGGTATCGGGAGGCCCAGATTCAGTCCTTTGCCTGGAAGCAAAAACTAGACCTATCAGACAATCTCTTAGGGTCTCAGTGTTACCACCTGCAAAATGGAGATAATAATAGCTCCTATGTCTCAAGCCTCTGGTAAGAATTAAATAAGGTAATAAGTGAAAAGCATTTACACGATGCCTCACAGTGACTGCTCAAAAATGGGAATCATGGCTCCATTTAACTGGAAAACACAGCGGCAGCGTTTACTCACTCGTGTGTTCACTCACTCGTGCACTCTTTCATCCTGCAGATATTTATAAGCACAACTTGAGTGCCAGGTGGGTCCCATAACACCAGTGCTGTCTCTTGACCTATGAGATGCCTGGCCTGCCTGGGGGAGACGTATGGAGGGGACCCAGACGGGCTGCCCAGGGGAGGTGATGCCTGAGCTGCATTCTAGAGTCTCCAAAGAAATTAGTGGAATGTAGAAAGCCAGGACTGGGGCGAGCATCTGTCCCCTGACATCCAACAGGATTGTGAGCTCCTTGAAGGTGAGGGACATGCACGCACGAGGGAATGAGGATGTCTGTGCATGTGGATTTGCTTGCTAACTTGCTTATTTGTGCATGCACAAACTCACACACTTCTTATGTATATCATGTCTATATACTTGTATCTAATATGATGTTCACGTAGTAGGTGCTCAATACATACTCGTCGAACTGAACAAAAGAAAAGCAGCTTTGTTCTCTAGCTGCAGATCCAGCTTTTGGGAGAAATCTGTGCCCACAGGCCTGCAGGTACTCTGAGCAGGCTTAGGAGGGGCTTTTAAGTAGACCTGCATTTAAACAGGCTGTGCCTTTGTGCTTAAAAATCGAGGTGCTGGTACTCATGCCTTGAAAGACCGCAAAAGGCCACTTCCATCTCTCACCTCTGAGCGAAGTGAGGTCAAGAGGGCCTGCAGTGTCTCTCCTGCCATTGCCGTTAGCACGTGTCCGTGGTAGTTCAGTGGGTAGGTGACAGGACATCACTGGGTGGGGGGGGGGGACAAAGGAACAGAAAGCAGATCACCCCTTAATGCTCAATGGCGGGAAAATGGCAATGAAAGCTGTTTCTTTTTTTTTTAAACTTCAAAAAATATATATTTTATTGCCTATGCTATTACAGTTGTCCCGTTTCTCCCCCCATCACTCCCCTCCACCCTGCACACCCCCTCCCACCCACATTCCCCCCCTTTAGTTCATGTCCATGTGTCATAAGTTCTGTAGCTTCTACATTTCCCACACTGTTCTTGCCCTCCCCCTGTCTATTTTCTACCTACCATCCATGCTACTTATTCTCTGTACCCTTCCCCCACTCTCGGGGGGGAAGGTACAAAGCTGTGTCTTCCCGGGGTGGGAAAGTCACGTGGGTTCGCAGGCACACTGGCTGTACAACCTGCTCCTGCCAGGTGTGTAAGCTGAGATGGGAATGTCAACCTGTCAGTGTGGATGGGCCTTTGGAGAGAAGATGCTAGCATGCACTCTTTGTGTTTTCGTATGAATACTGTGGGTATATCATCCTGGCATATGGGTAGGCCTGGGGTTTCTAAAAAATTCAAGCTCAAAACTGCTTTTATTATACTCTAGTGTATTTCATTCCATGTTATGTATCCACATGTTCCAAAAAAGATTAAAGTTTGCTTTCAAGGTTATATAATATATGGTAAGCTAAACTAAATGCGAACTCAGTGACAGAGATAAAAGAAAAACAAAGGTGAAGACACAAAAAGAGAGCCAGACATGAAATGAATTTAAAAGTGAATGTTTCCCTTATTGGTGTGGCTCCGTGGGTTGGGCACCGTCCCACAAACTGAAAGGTCACCGGTTCAGTTCCCGGTCAGGGCACATGCCTGGGTTGGGAGCCAGGTCCCTGGCTAGGAGCATGCATGCAAGAGGCAACTAGTTGA
This sequence comes from Glossophaga mutica, assembly GCA_039655065.1. Lineage (NCBI taxonomy): Eukaryota > Metazoa > Chordata > Mammalia > Chiroptera > Phyllostomidae > Glossophaga > Glossophaga mutica. The sequence continues at coordinate 11,616,643 of CM077304.1, read as the reverse complement.
TGTTTCTCTCCCTCTCTTTCTCCCTCCCTTCCTCCCTCCCTTTCCCTCTCTCTAAAAATTAATATTTTCTGAAAATGAGTGAATGCTATGCCTTTCTATGATAAGCTGTAAACAGGACTCTGAGCTTCCAGAATGGCTTTATAAAAAGGGAAACCTGGTCACTTACACTGTTCCAGGGACCATCAAACAACCCTGTTGATCAGGACCAGAAACTCTGGTTGATGCTCGGGGGATTGTCTCTGAGCCCTTTGTGGTAAAGAACGGGCTCCCCGGGAAAGTCCTGAGAGAGAGTCCAGCCTCACCTTACCCGGCTCTGTCCACTGCGGGAATGCTCTGTAGGGACCCCCCTAAAAGCACACATCAGAAAGGTATGTGAGGGCCAGATGCCCGCCTTTGCCGCTCCTGCCGTTATTTGGGCCGGTTTAACACAGGGATTCTTGTCCCAGAGCTGAAACTACATGACAGCTATTTTTAAACTGGTGTGTAATTATAAGCCATACTTTTTTTTTTTTTTAAAGAAGCCAGGATCTTGTTTGAGTTTCAAAGCTGTGACTGTTGCATGGAGAGGGGTTGGAAGGGATGTAGGGCCAGAAGGCCACGGCCCAGGCCACGTGGTCCTGCAGGACCTCCCGTGCCTGGTCTGCTGCAGGAGGCGCTCGTGGTAAGTGTTTGTTGAATGAATGGGCCAGGATGTGGTTTGGACAGAAGTTTGATAACAGTGTAAGGAAAATAATTAACCGAGGCACATTAAGACAGTCATCGTGAAAAATTGCTGAATGCTTTTTCATTTTCTGTCTTTTGAAGAGTTTGAATAAGAACATGACACATTCAGGACAGATGGGATCTCAGATAACAATCCAGTCTCATTCCTCCGTGTTTATATATTTTATAATTAGTACATTTGGGGAGCTTGAAACCCCTCTCATCCCACTTCTTGAAGGCAGGACTCTGGTCTCATCATCATCATCATCATCATCTAGAATCTAGGAATAGTTAGTTAGTAGTAGCCTTGGCTGTCCCAGATTCCTACCTTGTTAGCCTCTGACCCTCTTCCCCCAGGTGACCTGGGCCCAAACAGCTTTTAGGTTCATCCTAATGCACATGGAACCAGAAGGAGACTTTGAGCTGCCTGAACCTCCAAAACTTTGAACTTACAGGGGAAATGGGGTTTGTTTGAGATTCTTCCTGGAGGTGTTCTTTCTCACCCTAGCCCCCCAACCTCCTTCTCCCTCCTTCTCACAAAGTATTTTAAAATGCTTTGAGGACCAACAGCTTTGAAAACTGCACATATGTTTACTGGGCCCAGGGAATGGCGGAGGCATCTGGACTCCAGATGTTTTCCCGCCGTGCAGAGTGGTAGACAATCCCAGGTGCCGTTGATGGAGCTTAGACTAAACAGCAGATCGCTCCGCATAAAGACACCTTTCAGGTTCCCTTGTGGCCTTTCACTGTGTCTCCTCCTGATCTAGAATGCTCCTGGATGAGCTCCTCAGGGTCTCCATGTCAAGAGACGTTACAAACACACGCTGTTAGGGCACAGGAGTCTAGGACAGTGGAGAGCGGCTCAGGAGCCAGGTGGCCTGGGGTTGAATTCCAGCTCAGCTGTGTGATCTCAGGTGAGGTGTTCGCCCTCTCTGTTTCAGCGCTCACATCTCTAAAAGAAAGCTAATGGTTTCCACCCTGTAGGGCTGTAGTCAGAATTATAGAGTTCATGCCTATAAATAAAGTGCTTAAGACAGTGCCTGAGACATACTCAGCACGAAGTAGATGTTTGCTGTTATTACTCCTAATTCCCTTCTTCTCTGGAGGCCATCGTGGAATTAGAAGTTGCTTCATGTCCTTTAATTGGTTGTTATCAATTCACCATAGCCCTGTGGACAAGTCTTTTTGTCCTAATCTCTCCCCGGGGCCTGATAATGATGGCGATGATAGCACTGAGGTTTACTGAGCACCTCCGCTGTCCCAGGCACCGTGATAAACACTTGACATATATAGCGTATACGAGATCCTGTAGCTTGGCTCAGTGCCTGACACCGCGTGTAATGCACACAATAATTCTTGGAAGTAGGCACTGTTATTAGCTCCATTTTTCAGCTGAGAAAGAAGGCTCAGAGAGGAACCAAGCGAACAAGTGCTACCCAGGACCTGATCCAGCACAGTCAACCTCAGATCCCATGTTCTCAACCACCACGCGGAGGGGAGCCCTTAGATAAGAAGCCACCGGTGTGGGGTACAGGCAGCAGGTACCGTGCCGAGTGCTGTAGGAAAGTGGATAGGAACAGGTACCCTCGCCTCCTTCCAGTAAATATGAATCGCTTGCACACCACCTTCTCCTGGCTCCCTTAGAACTTGCTTTGATGCTTGCTCTAACCCACTTTCACCTGGAGGGGATGTAGGAGAGGAGGGGTCCCACTGGGTGTTTTTCTTGGATCCTGTTATTCCGGGGAACCAGTGAATGGTGAGACCCTCTGGCACCGCAGACAGGCCCTGCCCATTTCCAGGCACCCTGCCACGCACCTGTCCCCCAGCCTTTCTCCCGGCAGCCACCTGCCCTTCCCCGGCAGGCCCCTGGCAGCTCCCTCGTTGGCGTCAGATAGAAGCAGAATGAACTTGTTTGTTCTGACTCCAAAAGAGCTTGCCCGGAGATCTTTCCCAATACAGAGGAGATGGCATTGGTTAGAAGGGTCCAAGTTGCTGTCTTTTAATTCAATACACAAATCAGGAATATCGAGTGTGCCTCTGCTTTTTAAAGAAACATCCGTAAGTTCTACCATAGGAGTCCAGTGAGCAAAATGAAGATAATAATAGCTCCTACTTCTTAAGCCTCCTGTAAGAATTAAATAAAGTAATATGTGAAAAGCATTTAACACAATGCCTGACTCACAGCGGTTACACACTATTCTAGGTGCTGGAATGGAGAAGGAAGCCCCCCAAGAGACTGCCATTCGTACCTTCGTGGTGTTGACCGTGAACTTTTAAGACGTAGACAGTACCAGGTCAGAAGGACTCAGTGGAGAAAATCAGGGTTGGGGCATTGACAGTACCAGAGAGAGAAGCCGCAACTTCAGACAGGGAGCCCCAAAGCTTCTGAGAAGGTGACCTTTGCGTACACACCTGAAGGAGGAAAGGAAGATGCTCCAAACAGAGCGGTGAGCCCCTGTCGCAGCCTGAGGGTGGATTAAGGGAGGAGTGTGCTTGCACCTTCAGAGAACAGCGCAGGGGCTGGGAGGCAGATGGCAGACGAGCCCTGGAGGTGAATGAGCTCCCCCGGCTCCCACTCAGGCACCTTAAGGACTTCAGTCTTTGCCCCAGTGGGATGGGGGCCATTGGAGGGTTTCAGGCAGAGGGAGGACCTGATGCAAGTTATTTTTTGACAGACTGACTCTATAGCTGCAGCGTTGAGAATAGACCCCGATGACAGTGAGGGCAAGACTGGCAGCGGGGGACAGCTCCTGAGGCTAGGGTGACAATCCCAGACAGGAGGACCGCAGGACCTGTGCTGGCAGCAGTGGGAGGGGCTATTGAGAAGTGCTTGGATTCTGAGCTTATACTGAAAAAGGAGTCACAGAATTTGCTGACAGATCAGTTGTGGGATGTGAGAGAACGAAGGAGCGAAGCTGACTCTAGGGATTTGGGTTCTGGCACAGGGAGAGCCGATTGGTGGTTTTCCAAGATGGGGAAGATGCTGGGAGGAGCTGGTTTGGAGACAGGGCCCGAATCAACAGGTCAGTGTGGAACGCGTTCCTTCCGGAATGCCCTTTGACGCTGAGTGGTGGCGTGTAGCGGGCATTCACTGCAGGCGGCATGCTCTGGGCTTACGAAAAGACCTTCATACCAGTTCTCTCCTTTAATGTGTAGACGAACCATAGGCTGGTGGATTATACTATACCCACTTTAGAGGTGAGGAGACTGAGGATCACGCAGGTAAATAACTGACCAAAGGTCACAGGAAGCATGTGCGGCAAAGGAGGTCTGGCACCTCTGATTTCAGATACATCTCTGCTTTCCTGTCCATCATGCTGCTTCCTGTCATTTTTCAAGAGATTAAAAAACCAGATGGGGAAATGGGCAATCACAGAATGTTATTGTCATCCCCAGCTAAGTAGGGAAACCCTGTCTGCACCTCAAGACCAAAGTCCCCCCTTGCTGCTGCTGTGCCCTGGCAGGCCACGCTGTGGGGTGCAGGGGCACAGGTTACCACTCCCAAGTCGGGGTAGCAGGCCGTTTGGTTCATGCAGCAGCTCTTTCTCTAATGCCTCTTTCTTCTGGCTCTCTGCCCTTGGCTTCTTGAGAGGCAAGCTCCTCGGGGGCCTCTGGGAATGTCTGTCTGTGTATGTTTTTGCACCCTGTAGGCTGGAACGATGAAAACAGTAGAATGTTTGAACTTGTGAAATGAATAACCCAACCTTGCAAATAGATCAGCCACTCCACCAGCCCAAGAGGGATTCCACCTGTAGGGCAATAAAGGAGATCACTGTTTGCTTCCTCCTTCCTCCTCCTCCTCTTCCTTCTTCTTCTTTCATATTCTCTTGACGTAAAACGTAACTGTCTCTGGAAAACAACATTTCCAGGACTGCCCAAAACTAGGGTCAGAAATATTTTTATGAAAAAAAAATCTGTATCTGAAAAAATGACTTCCTGTATCTATTTGACTGTCTTAAATGTTGCATGGGAAATAATTGCTGATGCTTCTAGAACACTGTGTACCAGACACGGTTCTAAACACGTCGCATGGCTAATTCGTAACCTTCATAGCAACTCTGAGTAGTACATAGGTACCTTTACTATCACCATTTGACAGATGAGGAAACCAAGGCACAGAGAGGTTAAGTAACTTTCCACAGTCACGCAACTGGTGAACTCAAGTTTGAACCCAGGAAGTCTGTCTCCAGAGGCCAGTTCATTCACCACGTTGCCATTGGGTGCTGTTTTTATCCCCATTTTACACACGAGAAGCAAGGGCTATTGCGCAGCACAAATCCCACTGTGTTATAATAAGGCCTACCCATGTCTGCCTCTTTCCCGTGTTCCCTGGAGGACAGAAATACTCCCCTCACCCCACACCCTGGTGCCTGGCGCACAGCAGATGCTTGGGGGCTAAAGGCCAAGGCGGGGTTCACTTTCTCTACTGGGAACCCCTCAAAGCCAGGGAGGTGATCTCATTTATCACCAGACACCCTGTGCCCTGTGCTGTGCCAGCCTCAAAGTAGGCTCAGCAAATGGACCAGGAAGAACGGAATCTTTCCGGGAATCGGAGTCCTTCTTTTTTGGCTTGCCTTGTGTGCTCTTCCTTTCCTCTGTTCCTTCAGCTCATCATTTCTACATGGTGTTGGCTGCCGCGACACAGGCCTCTACCTCCCAGACGGCTGGTAGGGGAAGGTCAGCCAGTCCTCTGTGCCAGGGATTGTTTAACTTGGCTGGGAGGCATTCCTCGGAGAAAGGAAGGATGTTACCTGCTGCGTGCACTGGCATTTAATCTGACTTGGCTGCCTTTTCACTGATTGCCTGTAAATTCTACCAGAACCTGGAGGTATCTCAGCAAATATAATTTTACCCCTTTCGTTCCAGTGGGGTTGATCTTTGAGGAAACCCACTGATTGACAAAGACCCTGGTTACATTGTTGCGGTCACCACATCACAGCCATGGTCAGAAAGACCCTCAGGGAGCATCTGATCCTGTCGAGGGAAAGGGTAATTTTTTTTAAATCACCAATTGATCACCATCAATTAGTCAACTGACCATCATCAGTTACTCAGTTCACCACTATCAACTGAGTATTTGAGCAGCATCCAAAGGGTGATAACAAGGCGATGGGCATTCAGAGGACAGGGGGCCATCTTTGGGTGGCTGGGTCAGGGCGGAAAGGCTTCCTGGAAGAGAAAAGGTTAAAGTCACGCTCTTGGGAGGGATTCCCTCAAGCAGAAGAAAGGGTCATTGCTGCCTAGTAATGTTGTCCATCCGAGTAGAGGGCTTCAGGAGTCAACCTGCCTCCAAAACCAAAGATAAGGAAAGGAGCAGCTCTCCAAGCTTCGTTCATTCGTTCTTTTCACCCAGATGCTTAGCTCCTGAGCCGCAGGGCTCAGCCCCTAGTTGACATGCGGACGAGAGCAGGTCCACATGGCCCATCTTCATGCTCAACCCTCAGGTCTGCTCGCAGTGTTAACAAGCAGGAGAGAATGTGTCCCCAAAAGTGTGCAGTTCTCCTTTCAAAAACATTCCTTCTTTCTTTCACCCATTCATTCATTTATTCATTCAACAAACATCAGCCAGGCGTTCCCTTTGTAGAAACCCTGAACTAAGAACTGGCGCTACAAGCTGAATGGAGCCCAGTCCTGCCCCCAGAGCACCACCCCTGGGTGGGATGGGGGAGTTAACAATGATAAATCCCTTCATCCAAGCACGGGGTAGAGGAGTTGGACTGCGAGCCTGTTGGGATCCAGGGGCTTTCAGGAGACGGTTATAAAAGGAGCCACTCTCCGAGGAGACTTTATGAAATGATGTCTCTGAAGACTTGAATGAGAATTTAGGTTTTCAGAGTGGACAGACGGCCCCCACCCCTGCCACTTGTCCCTTTCCCGTCGTGCTTCATTTTCACCTCTGCAGACTAAAGCCTCCAAATCACCACTTATTGATCAAGCACCACTTTCTTGTCTGAAGAATGAGGGTGATACTGCCAATCCAAGGATTTTGCCACAACCCCGGGCGGCCTGTGGCCATCCCTGCTGCATCCTGCAGATCGGGAAGCTGAGGCTCAGAGAGACACGAGTGTCCTGCCCAAGGTGCCCCCCGCCCCCTGCTGACCCGGGAAGGCGAAGAAAATGACGGGATGGCTTCTGCAGGCCCCAAAGCTGGACCCCTCCCCACCATGCCCCAGGCCCTCTCCTGATGCCGGTGGCACAGGCGCCACTGTCCACAGTCGCAGAGTAACTCCAGACAAGCCCTCACCTCATGCACCCCCATGTCCTGTGCCCAGGCTCTCAGACTGTGCCCTGCCTCCCCACTCCCTCTCTTCATCCTCCCTGGAAGGCACTCCCCTCCCCCACACCCCCAAGCTCTGCCCAGTTCTTCCCGAGGAGGCCCACCAACCGCACTGAACGCAGAGACAGAGGAAGCAGTGCTGTGGTTTCAGCTAGCAGGTTATGGGGACAGCCAGAGGGGGGAAAGCCTTATGTGGACTTTCCGCTTATTTATTAGCTCAGCGCCCTCGGGCAATCCCTTGTCTTCCTAGAAGATCACTTGGGGCCTCCAGCTGCTGGTGCCGAGTGAGCTGAGGGCCCAGAAGGAACTCTGTGCTAACAGGTGCCACCCACAGTCTGGGTTCAGCAGGTATTGCTTACACTGAGGAGCTGCTGTTAGGATCAGAATGATGCTAGATAAACAGGAAGCATGTGAACCCCCAGGGCTGGAGAGATGAGCTAAGCTTCCCCAGAGCCAAGCCCCAGAGAAGAGATTGCTTTTCCATAAAAGAACATCACAGGGAGAAGCCGAGCTCCAGCCCGGATGTCCTCTGGGGACGGAGGCAGCTCTCAGGGCCTCCCCACTCAGTGTCCCTGCAGGGAAGGCCCAGAAAGACTGAGAGCAGTGTGGCCTCTCCCTGCCAAGCCTTGACCTCATCCCTTCTTCCCTCCACTGTCCCGGACTGTCATGCAGAGGACAGCTGGGGGAGGAACACGCTGGTGTTCTCCGAGGCCGGGCATCCCGGACGGGGAAGTCAGCTGGAGCATGAAGGGGATGCTCTGGGACGTTGTTTGCGCAATAAGCAGAGCCCGTGCCCGACAACAGAGGAGCCCAATTGCTGGAACCGTCCCTCAGCCTCCGAGGCCAGCTCCTCCTTCGTACGGAAGGAAAAGGGTCTGGTATTTCTTGAGAACTCTTCTGTACATGCTATGGGCCGAACTGTGTCTTCCCAATCAAAATTCCTAATCCCCGTTACTTCGGAAAGTATCCTTATTTGGAAATAAGTTCATTACAGATGAAATTCGTTATTAATTGTAGGGGTTGGGCCCCTAATTCAATGTGACTGGTACCCTTATTTTTAAAAAAAGTGGGGGGAGGAATGCACACAGGGAGACAGATGCATGCACGCAGGGAGAAGGCCACGGGAAGAGGAAGGCAGAGGTGGGGGCGGGGCTTCTCCGTGCCGGGAACACCGGGTGGGCATCGCCGGCACACTGCCAGGAGCGAGGGGAGAGGCCTGGAGCAGAGCCTCGTCACGGCCCTCAGAAGGGACCAACCCTGACAGCACTTTGATCTCAGGCGACCAGCCTCTGGAACGGAGACAATGGATGTCTGTATTGAAGCCACTGGGTTTGTGGTGCTTTATTACGGCCGCCCTGGGAACCGACAACCATATGTTACCTTCTCGGACCTCACAACAAGCCTGCCAAGGGAGGTACTGGTACCCCCACTTTACAAATGTAGGAATGGGGGCTCGCAGGGGTCAGCGCCTTGTCCAAAGCCGCACAGTAAGCGAGAAAAGAGGATGCCGTGAGCTCTGTTCAGCTCCGAGCACCCAGGTAGCACGGGATCCACTCGAGCGCTGAATCCCGGGGCTTGGTCAGAAGCATTGTGAGATTCCCAGGAAGCCATGGGCAGCCTGGGATTCTGGGCCTGTAGAACGAGCAAGTCCCGCCAAGCCCAGGGCACTGTGTCTCTCTGATCCTCCCACAATAAGGGTGGGGGTGCGGGGACCAGGCCTCTCCCAGAGGGTATTGAGCAGACATGCCGCTGAGAGGTCTGGAAAATTCAGGGGTGAGGAGCCAGCCCCGCATCAGAGGGAGCCCCTCAGCCAGCCGACTCACGGTGGGGCCAGAGGCTTCGCCCAGCCGGGTCCGGATTCGGCCAGGGAGCCAAGCAGCCCCACCTGTAAGGCTTGACCTTGCAGGTGCCAGGAGCCAAGAGGTCTCCAGAGTGTCCACCAGAGGCCTGAGCACATCCACCTCTGGCTCTCTTTAATGTCCTCCTTCTCCTGTGGGCTTTCCCAGGAGTGGGGCCTCGGCCGCTCCCCCACTGCTCTAGAATACCTTATCATTTCACGGAGATGGCCCTCTTCCCTCCCACCTCCCCAGAGCTCCAGCCGCTGTCCCCAGGCAGCACCTGCCTGTCCTGGTGAGGGCCTTCTCTGCAGCATCCCTCTCCCTTCCCCGCATCCGGCACCGTCAGGGGAGCTCACCCTCCCCTGCAGCTGGGCCCCCAGGGTCGTTCTTAATCAAGGCACAGAGAGATGGCATCGCAGGCCCCCTGGAGCCTGCAAAACAGGACTTTTAAGCTCCATCCTCTGCCGGGGGGGACCGTGGGGGCCCCAAGGGAGCTGTCACTAACCGGGAGATGCAGAGGAAGAGAGCAGGCTGCTTGTCGCTTTCCAGGCCCCAGGAGAAGGCAGCGGGCGGCCGGGACCTCTCTAAGGGCGTCTGCGCTTCCAGGCGTCCTCAGGAGTGCCACCCTCCTCTCCCCTGGTGACAGAAGGGGAGCGGAAGGGAGAAGGGCCATGTTTTGCCGGCAGCAGAGCCAAATCGCACTTGGGGTGATTCCATTTTGCCTTAGCCGTTGCCTCCTGCTGGAGCAGCCTTGGGAGGAAGCCAGGCCCACTTCTGGCTCAGCCACACCGTGGTAGTCCTCTGTTCATGTGCTCAAGGCTGGCAGCACTGGGACTTGGGGACCCAGCCTGACGGTGGTGGCCCGTGACAGCTAGGCCAGATGGTTGGGAGGCCCGCAGAGGGGCCTCCTGGCTGCTCCTGGCCTGGGTGTGACAAGAATGGGGTGCAGCCATCCGAGGACCCTGTCCCTGACAGGCACCAGAGGGACACCAGAGAGGCCAGACTGGCTACCCCCCTCCCAGGCCCAGCCAGGACCCCATAATCGCCTCTCAGGGGCTCCCCTCCATGCGTGCTGCCTGAACTTCAGGGAAGGCTCTCCCATCTTCAGCCGATACATAAGGTGTCAGGTCCTGGCGTCCACTTCCCGCTGGGTAAGCCAGGCAGCTGGACCTAACATCGTGTGTTACAAGCACCCAGGTCCTGGGTGTCTGAGTTCCACGGCACCTTTGCCCAGGCCGTGTAACTTCCCTACCTCTGTTTTCTCATCTGCAAATGGGGATGATAACAATAGCTACCTCGTATGGCTATTCTGAGGATTAAATGATACCGAACTCAAGGTATTGAGAACGGCACGTGGTACTGAATGAAGGTTAAGTGTCGGGCAGATGCTGCTGCTGACGATGATGACGGCTCAGTTCCCACAATGCTGCCACTGTTACCTTCATGCTGTCATTACTGCGGAGACTGTTGATGCCACCATTACTACAAGCACCGTTTGTGCTGGCACTCTCACCACCTCTAGGATACACACCGCCCCCCGGGATGTACAGGACAACTATGGGTTTATAATGCTTTGGCGACGTTAGTGGCTGCCCCCCGAACTTCTGACATGTTGACGTAGTGGTCGGGGTTCCGCAGACTCTAGTCTGCCCCCCGCCTTATCCCAGGCGCAGCCTGCTGCCCGCCTTTCCACCAGGCATGGCCCCTCCGCCCCACTGTCCCCCTCCAGCCAGACTAGCTCCTTCTTCCTTTATTAACTCGCTACCTTTTTTAAATCACACATCCCTAAAGACTCAGCTTAAATGTCATCTGTTTGATGAAGACTTTCTTGGCTGGGAGGAAATAAAGATACAAAATAGGAAGTCGGGTTTCATCAGAAGCGGGGATTTTGGTACCAGAGTCAGTAAAGACTCCTAATTAGATACTGAGAACTGGTGTCCGGGAGAAGCCAAAATCGGGAATCTGAGGCAACCAGGTCTGCCTCCGAGTGGTTCGAGTGAATCCTGCTGAGCACTTTATAGTAACAAGAAACAGTAGTCAGTGAGCATCTCGTGTACACCAGGCAGAGTTCAGGTATGGCTACATACACAGCCTGCGTGGTTCCTATCACCGCCCCCCAGTTCCTATCACACCCCCCCGTGTGGTTCCTATCACCGCCCCCCCCCAGTTCATGAGTGGGGAAACTGAGGCACAAAACCATCCATTCATTTGGCCAGAAAGTTAATGGAGTTAATAAGTACCAAAGCCTGGATTTAAACCCCAGCAGTCTGCCTCCAGAGCTCGTATCCCTACCCGCTTCTGTGTCGTAGTGTATCACGTCATCGTTTCTATTTCACTTCCCCTCTCCCATCGTCTCTTCATTCTGCTTTATTTGCCCCCTTCCCCCTGCCCCTAGTTGGGGTCAAAGTCATCCTCTATTCACTAATTTATTCGTTCAGCCAGTATTTTATGCCCACCTCCTGAAGATATAAAATACGTGAGTATATGGCAAGTAGAACTTAGAATAGCCCCTATCATCACCATCACCATCATCACCATCATCACCATCCTCATCCTCATCACTATCTCTGTCCCCTGCACAGTATCCGGCACTAAGGAGGTTTTTAGTGAGTATTTTGTTGCATAGGAGATGACAAGGCGTTTCTCAAAATCACATTCCCAGGAGGGATAGCGTCTCAGTGTCAGAAAATTGATGCCCTGGTTCCCCGAGTCCCCAGAGAAGCCATTTGCCACCCATCCCCCTCCCCCAAGACAGCAGATGCACCCTTCCTTCCCCAGGAAGCGGATCTTGCCCACCTCAACCCCCTGACCCTCGCGGGCAGCGGTGGTTCCCCTCCTCGTGGCAGACAGGGAGCCTGGCCCCGCGCTGTGAGCCCCTCTCCTTCCCATTCCTGTCTGGAGGGCCTTGAATCTGAAGCGCAGCCCCGGGGCAGAAGGCGGTCTCCGAGGAGCGGCAGAAATGAAAGGAGCCGGGGCCATGGCGAGAGCAGCACGGGCGCACCAGGTCGCTTCATCAGTGGGCTGCACGGTGCTTCTGAAAGGAAATAGCAGAGACAGTGATCCGGAGGCAGAGGAGTGGTGTCTGGAAGAACTGAGGAGGAAAGCTATGAAAACTGGCATCCTTTGGTCATCTCTGTTTCTGCATTAAGTGCTGGAATTTACCCAGACGGGAACTGGCTGTGGCTGAGGGAGATGTCCTGACTGAAAACAGAAGGGCTGTGGTCCTTTCTGGAGGCTCTAGGGGAGAGTCCCTTCCCTTGTGTTTTCCAGCCTCTACAGGTTGCCCACATTCCTTGGCTCCTGGGCCCCTCCCATCGGGAAGACCACCTATGACATGCTGGGTCACGCCCGACTCTGACTCCTCTTCTCTATTTAAGGGGCCTTGTGAGTGCACTGGGCCCCCTGGGTAGTCCAGGATAATCTCATCTTAAAGTCAGTGGGTTAGCAAACTACCTTAATCCCTTCCCCGTTCGTTGCCAGGAAACGTAACATAATCATTGGTTGAGGGGAGTAGGATAGGGACATCTTTGAGGACCATCATGTTGCCTGCCACAGTGTCGAGAACATAGGACTGGGTTCCGATTCTTTCAGAATTGGTAATTCAGGCCTGGAACTGGACATGGCTTTCTATTCTCCAGGAATGGAGTTAACTGAGTTGGTGTGACCTCAGGAGAGTTGCTTAACCTCTGTGGTGAAGCTTTCATTTTCTCATCTCGAAGGCAGTGTTTAGCTGTAAGCGTTCGGAATGAGGGCCCATGACTTCATGCCCAGGGCCTGGCGCGGAGCAGGCGTTCGGGGGATGTTGGAGCTGGCGAGAGGGAGCTGGGTTTAGTGGTGTCTCGCCCTTTCCAGCTTCCGAGGTCGATGATGTTACGGCTCACTGCTTCTAAAAAACAGAACACAAACTTCCAAAATGAATATTCACATCTGTTCAGGAATGTCTCCCAGGTTAAAAGTGTGGCATTTACATACAGTAAATGGATGGATGGGCAACTGTGAAACGGGGGGGGGGGGTGCATGTGTATCCATAGGTGTGTGCATACATGTGTGTGTGTGTGTGCGCGCGCGCACGCGCAAACTTCCAATAGTAAGAATATTCACCTAACTGACAACTGGACTGCCTGAACAAGCGTTTTTAATGAATTGGTTTATGAATTCTCCCTGATAGGACAAGGACCATTTTATTTGTCATGGAGCCGGCTGCCACTGAGGCTCGGCTCTTCTGCACTGAGTGGCTTTGGTGGGGAAAGACCATTTGGATCTCTCCCCGGAGACTGTGGTTTCCATGCTAAGGAGCTGGCGAGGGAGGATGAGCAGCCCTAGGGTTGGCTAGGTTGAATAATTTCAGAGGGCTCTGGGGCGTAGGGGTTGGCCCTGGTTGTCTGGTACCTTGTCCTGGGGTGATTCGTACAGATGGGTAGTGGCCTGGAGCTGAGAAGCTGATTGAGGAGGCTCAGGATTGGCTGGTTTGCATCCCAAAGGCACACTCACTGGCAAGTTGTTGGCTATTTCTAGAAACTGACTAACCTAGGACGAGCAGTCCCTGTAGAGTCAGCAAGGCCCAGATGTCGCATCGTCGGAATACAGAAGAATAAAATGCATGGTGAATACAGTAGAGGTGTGTGTGTTGAGCAGCAGGGGGTGGGGGGTGGGGGCCGGGGCGGGGGGAGCAGTGGGAAGGAGGGTGGGGAGGGAAGAAAATGTCCAAAAAGTCCTCTTGGTGGAAGAGGGCCATAATTAAAAAAATGTTGAGAAACATTGAGTTATATCTGGGCTACTTGACATATTCCTTGAGAGAACTCCCAGAACAGATGCTAGGAGGAAACCTGGCCCCGGAAGCGTTCTTTTCCAGATACATATGGCTAGGGCCCTTCTTTGCCAGCAAGGTCTGTGAACTCACTTTGCCAGGGGTCCACGGCCTTGTCAAAGGTGCAGTACCTTTTAACAGCAGCAGCAAACGAGATTTTAGAGTCCTCTTGTGGTTTATTTGGCTCTGTAATTAGCTGCTGAATTTGGCCTAATGGGATCCTAATGTTTTTTAAAAGCCAATTTAAGTCATCTTTGTACAGTAAATCCTTAGTTAACGCCCTCAGTAGGTTCTGTGACTTTAAGCAAAAGGACACATAACAAAACCAATTTTCCCATCGGCTCATTGATAGAAACAAGAGTTAGGTTCCTCCAGCATCTCATCAACATTGGGATGAAACAACGGCATTTGAGGACCGGCTGCGTTTTCGATGGGTCGTGAAAGCCCCATTAGTTATTTCTGTCGGCATATCCATGCATAGCTGCAGGTGGTGGATTTATGCTTTTACGTGCCATTAGCATCTGCACTCCGTTGTCGACAGCAGCATTTAGCTAGCTCTCCAAATGTTAGCCTAATCTCCTCCACGCTGTAGACACACACACCCCTGTCACTGCGTGGGGTCAGCCATAGAGCATAGAGTATTTCAACGGATTAGACGCCCTGGCGAATAGTTCCCCACTCTATCATATCAAAAAAGTGATAAGTTATAGTCACCAGGCCGTTTAATTAAAAATAATCAGTCTTTGAGGACTTAGAATACAATTAAGTGTACTGCACACTAAAGCTTGGTTCAATATGATTTAATCTTTCTGGGATGATTCAGGATCTTACAGGCCTTGGGGGCCTTGGTTATGAACATTAATGATCCTCAGGTTCTTACTCTGCAGAAACTCCACTGGGAGGGGATTTCCAGCTGGAAGCCTGCCAGGTACCTGGGCTTCCACCGTAGAGGGTGTGCTCACCATTACCTGGATGTGGTCTCCGGACATCCTGGGGATGACAGATCTGTGAATTCGTCTTTGGCATAAAATGCTCCGACAGCTGATGTGAAATCTCTTCGTTTCTCAGCCTCCTTTTATTTCTCTAACAAGGAGAAATTTTCAGCAGGAGCATTACTGTGTTACTCACACCTTTTCTTAAAATTTACTAATCTATTTTGTCCACCAAGAACTCTACTCAGGAGTCATTCAGTAATTCAACTTGTGTTTGTTAAGCAAGTCACAGTGAGACACAGTAGAATTGGAGAGTTGGCAACAGGGAAGGGTACAGCTAAATTTGCATTAGGGCACATCATGTCCATTCAAATAATGAATCCAGAGGTTTCTTAAATGAACAACTACCTCCTCACCACCCCTACTGCGCATTATCTCCTTCCTTCCCTTTCTAGTGTGATTACCTTCACCATTTGAACCATTTTCAGATACTTAATGCTCCAGAATTAAAATTAATCTAGGAAAGAAACAGCTACAAATAGCCTCAACTTATCTTTTAAAAATAAAAGGCAAGAACTGATAGAACTGATAGAACTGAAAAGAGAAATAGATGAATTCACTCTTAGAGTTGGAAATTCAACACTCAGAAATGGACAGACCCGGCAGACAGGAAATCAGCAAGGACGAGTTAATTCAACAGCACCATCAATCAGTTAGTATAATGGGCATCTATAGATTACTTCATCCAACAACAGCGGAACATACATTTTTCTTAAGCTCACGTGGAACATTCACCAACATAGGGCATATTCTGGGCCATGAAACATACCTTCACAAATATGAAAGAACAGAAATATACTGTCTCTTTTCAGACCACAATGGAATTAAGCTAGAAATCAATAGTGGAAAGATAGCTAGAAAATCCCAATACTTGGAGATTAAACAACACACTTCTAAATAACACAGGAGTCAAAGAAGAAATCTTAAGAGAAATTTTAAAAAATATTTTGAGTTAAATGAAATGAAAGCACAACTTATCAAAATATGTGGGTTGCAGTAAAAGCAGTTTTTAAAGGGAAATTTATAGCAGCCAATTCATATATTAGAAAAGAAAATCAAATCTACACTTCTGCCTAGGAAACTAGAAAAACAAGAGCAAAATTAAATCCAAAGTAAGCAGAAGAAAATAAATAATAAAAATTAGAGCAGAAAGCAATGAAGTTTAAAAAAAGAAAAATCAACAGAGAAAAATAAATGAAACTCAAAGCTGTTTTTCTAAGAGATCAATAAAGTCATGTAAGTTGCTAGCCAGGCTAACTCTAAGAAAAAAATTGAGAGGACACAAATCACATATTAGAAATCAAAGAGAGGATATCATTACAGATCCCATGGATATGAAAATGATAATAAATGGATACTATGAACAGCTCTGTTTCCACAAATTTGATAATCTAGGTGAAATGGACCAATTTCTTGAAAGATACAATCTCCCAAAATTCACATAAGAAATCTGAGTAGGTCTACATCTAGTAAAGAAATGAATCAACAATTAATAGCCTTTCAAAACAGGAAGCACCAGGCTTACATGGGTTCATTGGTGAATTCTACCAAACATTTGAGGAAGAAATTATATTAAATTTTCTACAGTCTTTTTCAGAAGATAGAAGCATAGAAAATATTTCCTAACTCATTCTATGAGGCCAGCATTATTGTAATACCAAAAATAGACAAATACATAATAAGAAAAGAAAACTACAGTGCAATATCTTTCATGAACATAGATGCAAAAATCTTCAACAAAATATTAGTAAATCTAATCCAATAATTATTAAAAACTATACCCCATTACCAAGTAGAACTTATCCCAAGCATAAAATGCTGGTTCTACATTCAAAAATTGAATAATGTTATCCATCACATCAACCAACCAAAGAAGAAACATTATGTAATTATATCAATAGATGCATAAAAAGCATTTGACAAAATTGAACACCCATTTGTGATTTAAAAAACCTCTTCAGTAAAGTAGGAATGGGGGGCACTTCCTCAATGTGATTTTTAAAAATCTATAAAAAACCTATAGTTAGCATTATACTTAACAGTGAGAAGCTTGAAGCTCTTCCTCTAGAATCATATACAAAACAAGGATGTCCCATTTCACCACTCCTTGTCAACATCATACTGGAAATCCTTGCTGATGCAATAAGACAGGAAAGGGAAATGAAAGGGTATACAGACTAGGAAGGGAGAAATAAAACTGTCTTTGTTCACAAATGATGTGATCACCTATGCAGAAAACCCAAAATAATCACGAAAAACCTGGAACTAATAAGCAATTATAGTAAGGCTGTAGGATACAATATTAATATAAAAAGTTAATTGCTCTTTTATACACCAGCCATGAACAAGTGGAATTTGAAATTAAAAACACAATACCATTTACATTAGCATATCTCCAAATTAAATACTTTGTTATAAATCTAACCAAATATGTACAAGATCTATATGAGGAAATCTGGAAAACTCTGATGAAAGATATCACAGAAGAGCTAAACAAATGGAGAGATATTCCGTGTTCAGGAATAGAAAGACTCACTATTGTCAAGATGTCAGCTCTTTCCAACTTTATTTACGGATTCAACTCAATCTCAATCAAAATACCAGCAAGCTGTTTTGTAGATAACAAACTGATTCTAAATTCTATATGGAGAAGCAAAGGACCAAGAATAACCAACACACTCTTAAAGGAGAAGAAATAAGTTGGGAGCCTGATACTGCTCAATTTTAAGACTTACTATAAAGTTACAATAATCAAAACAGTGTGGTATTTGCAAAAGAATAGCTAAACAGATCAAAAGAATGGAATAGACAGTCCATAAATAGACCCATGAATATAATCAGCTGATCTTTGACCACAGAGCGAAAGC
Organism: Glossophaga mutica; assembly: GCA_039655065.1. Classification (NCBI taxonomy): domain Eukaryota; kingdom Metazoa; phylum Chordata; class Mammalia; order Chiroptera; family Phyllostomidae; genus Glossophaga; species Glossophaga mutica. The sequence goes on along the minus strand of CM077304.1, from coordinate 11,599,160 downwards.
AATACAAGGGAGAAGAAATAATCCTTTTAACAAATGGTACCAAAACAACTAGACATCCGTATTCAAAAAAATTAAATCATCAGTTGCTCTTTAACTTAGTAAAGTTTGGCCCATTATATAAATAGAAGCTTGTATGGATAGATAGATAAATGGATGGTTGGATGGATGGATTGATAAATGAATTTGGGTTGCAATTATCCAAGGAAGATGCACGGCCACTTTGATTTAGAGCAAGACTCTCCATTTTCCAAAAAGCTGCCTTCTCAGTATTTTGCCCTGGCCTGTTGACATGTATTAATTGAAATGTCAGACTGTTTCTTAACTCAGAACACTCAACATACAACTTTCCTGTCAGTCACACCCACGGCTGAGTTTCATCACCACTACATGACAGCGTGCCCACAGGTGTGTGTGGGGGTGGGGGGGATACTTGTTAGGGAATTTACCAGAAGCCGGATGATCTCCAAAGCTGGACCAACCTCTGACATTTCCACAGCTACCCAAGACCTAGGGGGAAATCCAAAATACCGTTTCACTTCTGGAAGTTCTGAAATGGGGCCCTGAATCACTTCAGAGGAGTCAGGGACTTAAGCAGATGTTCACCAGCCCTGCAGGGCCCCAGGCACCCCCACAGCAGAGATGAGGAAAATGGAAAGGTGAGGCTTGCTCTCCCCTGTGAGATGGATGTTGCTCGGGTCTCTATGGGGAAGTTGCAAGGATAACGCAATAAACGCAGAACCCTGGGAGAGAAGGAGGGAGGGCCAAGGAGGTAACCAGCAATCTCCTAAGGATATCTAACAGTGCCCCCTGGTGACAGGGAAGGAAAGAGCGAAAGAAGCATGAGCCACCATGGGGCTTGCCTGACAGGCTTTGCCTCACAGGAGGTGGAGAGAGAGTGAGGAAGTCTGCCTAGCAACTGCACCTGCTTGTCCAACGGGTATTTGAGGCTGAATGTGACTAAAATTGAACTCTTGATCTCTCCCCCAAACCCGACCCTCCTACAGCGTTCCCCATTTCAGTAAGTGGTAAATCCATCCTTTCAATTATACAGGTCAAACACCTCGCAGTTACTCTTGGGTCCTCTCTTTCTCTTACACCCCACATCCAATGAGCAACTCCCTTGGCCTTACACCCTCTTTATACTGAAAATCACTTTTGTACTGCCCCACCATAACTACTCAGGTTCTGCGCTCGCCACTGCCTGTGGTCTGTTCGCCACCCACCCGCTGCAGTGACCCTGCAGAGAGATGGGACCACATCCCTCTCTGCTCCGAACACTTCCGAGGCTCTCATTTCACTCATTGTGAAAGCCCAAGTCTAGAGGCGCCCATGAGGCTCTACCCGATCTGCCCCCTCACCCCCTCTCTGACCTTGCCACCTATTCTTTTCCTCTCGCTTTCTCTGTTTCTTCCTCCCAAAAGCCAAGCCCACCTTCCTTGGGGCCTTTACCCCACTGTCCCCTCGGCTGGCCTGCATTTCCTCCCAAGATATCAGCCTGGCTGCGCACTCACTTCCTTCCAGACTGCCCTCAAATGTCCCTTTGGTGGTGTGACCCACACTCCCACCCTCCTCTCCAGCTCTATTTTCTCCGTGGCCCCTACCATCCAACACACGCACTCCATATTCTCGTTATGTGTTTGGAATACACATGCCAAGATGGCAAGGATTTCCAGGGTTTTGCTGCCGGATCCCCAGTACCTAGAACAGCGCCTAGCCCTTAGTGCACACTCGGCTGATACTCAGTGAAGGCGTGAATGAACGGAGCGTCGTGCCCTCTCTTTCTCTGCAGTTTTATGCTAGTAGATTTTCTTATTTATGCAGTTGGTGTTGGAGCCACACCACCACCCCACTGTCTCTGTGCTTCGCACTGTGTGCAGCACCCTGATCACCGCATGGCTGCTCTCTGCCCTGCTCTCAGGAGCACTGACACTCCCTAACCCGTCACCCCCCAGCTCACTGCGAGGGAAACCTGGCTGCATCGGGCTCATGGGAGGAGGGCAGCTTGTGGGGTCACCTTGAGACACTTCCTCCTTCGTGACCCAGCTCCACCCTGCCCTTGCCTTTCTCTGTCTCGGCACCCAGCAGGCATCCTGGGTACAGTTTTCTTGTCTCAGGATCTTCCTCTCTGGACAAATGAGTCTGGGGACAATGAGTTGGGTCTTGAAGGATGAACATGAACTTGCTGGGCTCCCAGTAAAAATGAAAAATAACACAGTATAGAGAGAGTGAGGGGGAGGGAGGACTGGAAATAGTGAATGTAGACCACTCTTTCTAGAATTTTGGCCGTAAAGCAGGGAAGAGAGAGACATAGTACCTGGAAGGGAAAGGTTCAGTTTTTAAGTCCAAATCTTTACTGGCCCGAGGCCCGAGGTTCACCGTGGTTCGCCCTGCGTCCCAGCCCGGCTTCTTCTCCCGCCTTCTACTGTCTGCTCCCATCTTGCTTGCACCCTCTGCCCCAGCCACTCTCCCACAGACACAGCACATGCCTGTCTTCCTTGGAATGTCCTTCAAGAATGACAGCAGCAGCAGCAGCACGTATTGAGCTATGTGTAGGGGACAAGATCGACATGTATTAACTCATTCAGTCTTCCGATGGCCCTATGAGGACCCTGCCATGACCATTTCCCTATTCTCTGCAAGGAAACTGAGGTATAGGGAGGCTAGATGACATGCCTGAAGGGACACAGCTGGGAAGCAGCACAGCTGCAGTCCAGCCTGAGCATTCATTCCCTCGGGCTCCAGAATCCACACTCTCTGGGCGGCTGGAAGGCATCTGCATCCCTCGGCCCCCTGCTCCAGTGTAAGCTGCCCTGGGAAGCCTCCCCAGAGCTCCCGGGCTGACCTGGGCTCACCCCGTTGTGCTCCCCACCTGGACCCCAAGCTCACCTCCACTCCAGTCTTTCTCCCATAGCATTTCAGTGGGCGGCGGGTCTGTCTCTCTGGCCGAGCGGGAGCCCGTGCGGGCAGGCATGTGCCGTGGTGTCCGTGGTCGGTGCTCAGTGTCTGTGGTTGAAGGAGAGCCATAGCGTCCTCCCGTCCTTTTCAGGTCGGCACACGTACCCCTCCTGTGAACTCCTCCGGCTCCACGTCAGGGCCTGTCACTGAACCGACCTGAACATTCTCCATTCTTGTGTTTCCTGCCTCTTATTTCTTTTGATGATTTGGTTTCAGACTTCCTAAGAACTTTTCCTTTGAATGTAATTCATTCTGGGGGGGGGGGGCAATGAACCATGGTCCGCGTTCATCCTACTTGGGGTACGGCACGCCTCTCACCAACAAATGGGTTCGCCCAGCCAGCTCTGAATCTGCTGCTCACTGTCAATCCTCTCAAAATCAAATGGTTGTGCAAACATTCGGGAAAAAAATTCTGATAACTTCCAATCTTGTTTCTTAATAAATTTAACAGTAACAGAGAGCCTTCTGGCATTGTGTTATTATTGAATTCCTAAATCTTTAGCTTCGAAGAACTTCACTTGGATTATTAGCAAGCATTTATCAATCCCCTGTTCTGTCCCAGGTTGTCCATATATATTATCCCATTAGGGCCTCCCAATCACACTAGGAGGTGGATAGTATGAAGCAATTTATAGGGGGAGAAACAGAGGCTCAGAGGAGCCAAGTCCAAGCTCCGCGCCACACAGCTGGGAGACGGCAAGGCGGGAATCTACACTCAGCCAGCTCTGCCTGGAGCCTGTTCCACGGCTGGTCTGCTGCACCCCAGCTGCTTCCTTCCCGTTTCTTAAAATTGGGACTGATGCCAAGACCCTTCACTTTAAATTCTGGGATAACTTAGCAGAAAACAAGGTGTAGCGTGGCAGGCAGGAATCAGGCAGACTGCTCTTGCAGCCAGAGACAGACAAGGCACAGCCCAAGCCAGCGTGCAGGGCGCCAAGATGTACACAGCCTCCTCTTCCTCCATTACCATCATCAAAGGGAGGAGGATGGATGAGTGCTGATGGCTGTCTTGTTTGGTTTTCCCTGGGTGGGTAAATAGCATCCAGGTCCATTAATAGACGGAGACACAGAGAAAGGCTGAAAGGAGAGACAGGATGGCAGCGTGCTCTATTTGCCCAGGGGCTGTCCTGTGCACAGGGGAACGTGGGCATCTAGCAAGACAGATGTGCGCCCTGGTCGCCCCATCGGAGCCAGATAGATGCCAGATGTGCTTGGCCCAGGGGCCCACCCAGAGGAGCAGCTCTCGTGTATCATGTTCTAAGTGACCTGACCGAAAGGTTGTCCGTCTCCAGTTGTGCAAGATTTTAGAAGGGTGATCCTCAAGACCATCTGAACCCAGACATTAAATAAACAAAACTGCTCATTTGTGGGTACAGGGTATTTAGCTCTTACTATAGGCCTGAAGCTTTAATATATTATCTTGTTTAATCACCACAATAAACCGGTGAATTAGATAGTTTAAGCCCTCTTTGCAGACCCAGAAGCTGACGGGGGATCTGGGAGGTTCTTTGTTCGGGCTACAAGGGCTGCCACGGGGTTGGAGCTCAGCTCCAGCCGGGCCCGTGGTCATGCCCAGCCCACGCTGTCCCACCCATGGCCAATCCATCCCGGCACAGAGAGACCTGGTCATGGCTGGGAATGTGGACCTCAAAGGCACTATGTAGTACATCTTTTAGGACCCACAGACCCCCTGCCTTGAGAATGTGAACGAACTTTCCCCCTAGACAAATGCACAGCCCACGCCAGCGTAATAGAATTTCAGGGAGACCATGACCTCTTCCAGCCCATCATGTACCAGAGCTGATGATCATTTTCTCTCCAGGGAAATTATTCCCTGTAGACCCAATCGAAGTCATGTTTGACCCTTCTTTCTCCATGTCTTTGAACTTGAGTTTTAATACCCAGGCTGTGGCTGTCCTTGGCTCCAATAATGGAAATTGATGAGTAGTCCAAAACTGAAGCCTGTGTCTGAAACTAAAATATGATGCTAGGACCTTCTTATTGACCTAGTTGATTTTTAGAAAAACAAAAAACCCTCTAGTTTGTGTTATCCTCCATCTAGAGTCCTCAGGAGGGAGGGAGGGAGGGAGGGAGGGAGGGAGGGAGGGAATAAATCCTGGTATATAATCTTTGCATAATAGTTCAATTTAGATTTTCCAATTCTCAGTAATCTAACTTTAAAAGCTTCTTTGAATAATTATGTTTTCACATTTAAATTTCATAACCCTCTAAAAGAAGGAGGAATGATCCCAAGGGAAATTGTTTATTCTTATGATAAAACATAAAATAGTGTAAAGCTTTGTACACATTAACTGATTTCATCTCAGGTAACATGTTGAGCACCCACTGTTTTGCTCAGCAGAGGCAAAATACTGTGGTATACATTATCTCATTTTAGCCCCGCACCCCCAGCAACCCCATGAGGGAGGCAACGAATTATTGTCACCTCTATTTCACAGAACAGGAAATGAGGTGCAGCGTGGCTCTCCGACCTGCCCAAGGTTAAATGTAGGCGGGCAGTGACCAAGCCAGGGCTGAGACTTTGGCTCTCAGACTCCACATCCCATTTGCCAACCAATGTGTGAAGCAACATTTCGGATGCAGGTCTGGGATGAGAACTCGCTGTACCTAAGGCAAGTCCCAAGAAAGCAATCCTGTGGGCACCTGTGTGGGTCATTTCTCCTAGTCATCGGGTAACTTCATCCTCCCTACATTCAGGGCTCATTCTCCGGTCTACTCTGCCGTGAAGTCCCCTGACCATTCCCTCATCATCAGAAACTTCACATCCCTTATCACAGTGGGTGACAGTCACCTGGTGTGATCTGCAGTGAGTTCTCCAAGGTAGTAAATCTCTGAATAAGAGTCAGAGACATCGGGGGCATCTGATGAAAGAGGAGTTGGCCCAGCCTTCTTGCCACCGGAACGCCTACTTGACCTGGCCTCTGACCAGATGTCTGGACTGGTAAACAAACCGAAGGAAGCAAGGGTGTCCCCAGGCAACAGGAGGATGACTCAGCTGTTACACGGAAGGGGACGGGCAGGAGGCCAGCCTGGGATGATGGGGTTTCTGTGAAAGTCTTGTCTTCCCTGAAAGGCTAAGCGTTGCTGAAGGGCAGGGATCACATCCCATGCAGAGCCTAGCATGGCACCAGGTAGCGCCCAGTGAATGATGACTCTGTATCGTCCAATTAATGCCAATTCGTGTCCTAGCACAGTCCACGGCGACTTTCAAACTGCCTGTCCTGACCCATTAGTGGACCACGAAATCACTTCTGGTGCTGCAGACAGCATTTTTTATGAATAAAATAGAAATAAAAAGGAAAAAGAGAGCGCACCATGTGATAATAGTAAGCATCAGTATTATTTTTCATGAAGTTATTTTTTTCATGAAAAGCATGACAAGTGTGTGTGTGTGTGCTGGTGGTCGTGGTGGGTGTACTGGGTCATGACATAACATACGTCCTTATTCTGAGTCACAGTCACACATGTTTGCAAAACAATGGTTAAAAAATAATCTTAGGCCCTGGGTGGTGTGGTTCAGTGGATTGAGTGCCAGCCTGTGAACCAAAGGGTCACCAGTTCGATTCCCAGTCAGGGCATATGCCTGAGTTGCAGGCCAGGTCCCCAGTTGGGGGCATGTGAGAGGCAACTGCACATTGGTGCTTCTCTCCCTCTCTTTCTCCCTCCCTTCTCCTCTCTCTAAAAATAAACAAATAAAATCTCTTTTTTAAAAAAAATCTTGGGGAGAAACCTACTGGACCAGTTTCCTGATTATAGGAACATTGAAATCGAATCATCATTTGCAATGTTCATCCTTTCATTCATTATTCATCCAAAAAAAGGTCTTTTATAGTCACCTTTCCTGCTGTATCTATCAGCCTGTCAGGTGTGAAGGTGAAACATTCAGGAACAAATGACTGGCCCCGTGTGGCTGGAGCCTCTCATTTGGCAGCAGGGGCCAGAAGAGGTATGTGACAGGTGCCACCTCACATCTGTCCAACTCCAAAGGAGGAACCTTTGTTTGCTGAGCCTTTGTGGTTCCGGCAGAGTGAGGCGTGGACTAGAACTACTGACCTTTGTATTCTGTGTCCCCTCGCCCTGCCAGTTGCCTTAAATAATTCAGCACCTATATATGGATACTCTCCTATTACTCCTAAATGGCTTTTGTCATTGCCGGTCTTGTCTCTTCAGTTAGTTCATAAACTACTTGAACATGTCTTCTCTTTCTTTTGCATCTTCAAAATGCCTGACAGGGCTGGGGATACAGCAGGTACTCAATAAGTGCTTCCTACGTATTGACAACTGCTCATTGTTCAGTTCCTACCAAGACATGCCTTCATTCCTCATTTTCTCCTACCATAGAGCGTTTATCATATGGCTGTGTATTGTGTGTGTAGCGGTCTGTGTCCTTTGCGTGGAGTGTGAGCCCCCTGAGGACCGGCAGTGTGTGTATTCTGCCCATCACTGTGTCCTCGGCCCCTAACACACAGCACAGTGCCTGCTTTGTCCATTGTATCCTCGGGGACCAACACTTGATGGGTGTATCTGTTGTTATCACCACCACAATGCTGAGTAACAAACAGCCCCACTATGTCAATGACATACCAACCAAATGAACCTTTGCTTTGGAGGGGCAGCTCTAAGGTTCACATTGGTCCTGGACTTGCTCTGTGTGTGTCTCTCTGACCAGCCGGCTAGCCAGGGCATGTTTTTCTCAGGCTGACGGCAGAGGCGCAAGAGAGCAAGTTCAACTGCCTGTGCGCTTTTCAGCCCTTTAGTTCCGTCATGTTTGTGAACATTCCTTTGGCCAGAGTGAGTAGTCAAGCCCAAAGTCAAGGAGCGAGGAAGGGCACTTGGCTGAGGGAGGCTGGGGCAGTGAAGGGCACAGCGAAGACTCCTGTCTTACCTCCCAGAGCAAGTGCTGAGGTTCTCACTAAATGTTCACAGAATGGAAAGGAAGGAAAGAGGATAATTGGATTCCAGGGATTTCCGCAGGGACTCTTCACCTTCTGACATTGAGCTCCACGGAAAAAGTAAGAGCCTTATCTAACAGATAACAGCCCAGCCACCCAGGTTTAAATTTGTTGGGCTAATCAAGCAAGTCCTCAGAAGCGACTGCCAGCAGAGGCTCTTCCTGCAGGACACCCAGGGACAGCAGCTGGAGCAAGTGACCACGGCTTCCCCTGAGGCATCTCTGAGCAGCTAGAATCCTGCTCCGTTTTGTGTCCTTTGGAAATGTGCGTGCAGACAAATGCCCACGCGTTTGTTAAAATGAGCAGGTCAGGACCTTGAGGAAACCTTTTGAAATGGCTCGGCATTATTTCTGAAAGGAGTCTGGAGCCTTGGTTGTCCCGGTGGCTTTGCGGCACCAGCCCCGGTGCGGTGTGAGGCTGGGCAAGGCTGGGCGCCTGTCCTTGGGTTAGCTGGGAAGTAACAACCTGTTCTCCTCTCGCTGTCTCTCCCCCTGGCTGCAGGAGTGCTGTGTCTGCCGGACAGCCTGAACCTTCACCGGGACCCGCAGCGGGCAAACAAGCCGGGAGAGCTGCCCATCTTCAGCCAGTCGGAGTTGAGGACCATTGAGCAGTCACTGCTGGCCACCCGTGTGGGCAGCATCGCAGAGCTGAGTAAGTGGACGCTGGTTCTCCCGCCCTGTCTGTCCCCACCGTGTGCGTGAAACAGTGCCCTGACGGCCGTGGGCAAGACGAGGGTTCCGCAGGCAGGCAGGCAGGCCTGGTCAATTTCCTGACCCTGCCACTGGCGGAGGTCAAGTTCCTAACCTTTTCTGAGCCTCAGTTTCCTAAAAGGGAGAAAATAATAGTCCCTCGCTTAGAGCGTAGTTCTGACTCTATGAGCAAATGCCCATAAAGGAGCTTGCCTCGAGCCCAGCACACAGTAAGCGTTCTGTATATGGTGGCTGTTCCCTGGATTTTCACAATGGGATTCCTTGAAAGCGTACATCAGACCGCATCTGTCCTCATCGGACCCACAGGAAAAACCAAAGTTCTCGGAGTTGCTTCCAGGTCCCCCGCACCCATATCACTCAGACATCTTCTTCCACGGTCCCTGTGACCCACTGAACTGCAGGCCCAGGTTGTTCCTTGAACACAGCAGGCATGCCTCAGGACCTTTGCACTGGCTGTTCCACCTCCTGGACCACTCTTCCTCCAGATAGCCACATGGCTTGCTGCCTCGTTACCTTCAAGCCTCACCCAAATGTGACCTTCTCCAGGAGGCTTTCCCTGACCACCCTACTTAAAATTACGACCCCCTGAGGACCTTGATCCCTTCCCCCGAGTTACCTTTCTCCCCGGCAGTTACCCTATGGCGTACTCTATTTGTTGTTGTTGTTGTTGTTTAAATGATACACAGTTCACCTGCTTAAAGTATACAGTTCAGTGATTTTTAGTGCATTCAGTGAGCTGTGAAACCATAACCACAGTTTTAGAACATTGTCATTATCCCCCCAAACCTGATAACCATTAGCAATCACTGCCCCTCCCTCAGTCACACCCTGCATTTTACTCACTTATTTTTTTTTTAATTCTCTATCTCTCCCTACTACAATATAGTCTCCCAGACAGTAGAGATGTTTGTTTTGTTCAGCGATGTAACCCCAGCACCAAGAATACTGCCTGGCACATAGTAGGTCCTCAGGAAATATAAAAAGCATCGGGAAGAGAGAGAGAGAGAGGTGGAGAGATGGGAGGGATTGTCAAGAAGGAGGGGATGCCACAGTTTGACCAATGACATGTCATGCGTGTGCCCCCTAACCTAGGGCTGTGTTCTCTGAGCCCAGCCAACCAGAGCGAAGTAAATCCGTGTTAACTTCTGGTCCCATTGATTGTCAGATGCCTTAGCTGTGTGTTAGTTCCTGACGGGACGAGAACATCGATCTCAGAAACGCTTGGGTCATGTTCAAGTGCAAGTTGGTGGGAGAGTCTAGAACATCCTGAACTATGAAGGGCTTCAGGATCCAGAAAGCAGCATGTGGCCCTTCCCATGAGAGGCCCCTATACATCCAGGACAGGCAGGCACCCTCCATTCAGCACGCGGTGCCCCTGGAAAGCAAAGTACAATAGTGGGTGATTCAAGCCGTGGGGGGTTCTGGTGGTCACTAGAGCCACTTTCCTGCACCTGAAGTTTGAAAATGATATCTCCATTCTCATCAAACCCCTGAAGCCGCCAGATGCCTCCAGTCACAGAGGCTTCCCATTCCCAGTCAGTCACGTGATTTTTCTTACACTTTGGGGTACCATGGGCGCCCCTTTGGCAACCTGATGGACTCTGCCTCCGAGTATTTTTAAATGCACAAAATAAACTGCCTGCGTTTACAAAGGAAACCAATTACACTCAAATTTTCATCTAAATTGTGGTGTAGTATTCTGTGCTTTTTCTACGAGCACATTAACAAGAGCGAGCAGCAGCTGGGCTGACCCCATTATTTTTGAGGTATGCAAAGATATTTTGAGACATCTGCAACAATGGGAAAGGGATGAGGAAATGTCTGCATTTTAACAGCTCCCCAGAGATTCAGACATACAGGGTCACAACAGTGCCCTTGGGGAAACATCATTCTAAGAAGAAATGCCAAGACATGCCCAGGACCCTGGAAAGGCGGAAGCTGGCTACAGCACTGGGTCATGTCTGCACGGGCATCGCCTGGGGAAAGGCCACCGCTCCAGCTGGTCCACACACCCTGTCCCTGTGGTCTCACAGGTTTGCCCTGGGATACCTTAATGGCCCCTCCCAGCCGCGTCCAGCCCCTGGGTCAGGACCCTGCTTAATTCCAGAGCTCTCTTAGGAGAGAGGATTTGCTGAAGAAACCTGCAATTCACCTAAGCAGGCAGTCTGCTGGAGCGGCTTGCCGCATAAATTGTTTTTAAGGACAATTTGCTCTGCAAATTAAATGCTGTCATTGTGGCTGAATGTTGACTTTTGCATATGAATTGTCAGCACACAAACGGGTGCTGCTAATTAACAATGGGTCTTGTACATTCATTAAGCGGGCCCTTTAGAACATACACGAGGAAGCACGTTGATAAGCCGAGTGGGCAACTGGAGATAATAAAATTGCCTTCCTTTCTGATCTGACTGTAATTTAGACTGGCTTGTACTGTGGTCTGAATCAATACAGCCTCCCTCTCTGTGTGTACGCAGAAGGCTGTTCTCCATATTCAAAGGTTGCCCTGCCAGTGTGGATTCTAGATGCCGCTGTTTTCCCAGCAAAGATGAGGTGGAGAGAATTTGTTCTTCGCCATCCCTGCTCTTCTGGAATCAGGCTGTCCAGGCTTGAGGGCAGAGCCCCTGACCATGACCTTCTTAATAGCCAGTGACAATAACAGCAGCAGCTGATGTTATGGAGCTCAGGAACTATGAAAAGTCTACATGAATCATCCCCGCTGTAACCATGATGGTCCACAGTGATACTGGAATGGAGGTGAGAAGAGGAAAAACAACTTGTCTAAGATCAACCACACCTGTGAGCCAAAGGGCTGGAGCTTGAAGCCAGGTCCCCAGGCAGAGCTTTCCCACCTCAACACTAGACTCCCCCTGGGGGACGCCCAGCAGCTGCTTCTACGCGTTACAGGGGACATGAGAGCCCCCCTGTAAGAGCAGGGAGTTAGTCAGGTCTGTGTTCCTTCCAGCTGAGGATCTGAACTTGGCTCTGCAGGGTGCACTGGAGATGCTTTCCTGGAAACTCAATTGGAGATGGGAAAATTCACAAAGGTTAGTCATCAGGCACCCAGAGGGGGGCCCACCCCCGGCAGCTGGAGACTTCTTCCTGTACCCCCTGCATCTGTCCTCAGAACATCCTCAGAGCATCGTGTTAAAATCCAGAACTGCCTTAGTCAGTGGTGACGCCCAGAGCCACCTTTGTCCAGCCTGTTATGGCTCGGGGTGAAAATGCATCCGCTGTTTCCGGAGCCCCTGCTGTGTGCCAAGTGCTTCAAATACATTGAAGGTATTCTTGCTTCCATTTCACAGATAAGAAAACTGAGATTTGGAAGGATAAATGCTGGCTCCAGGCAGAGTCATAATTTAAACCCAGATTTTTCTTTCTCTGCTCTGCTGTGTCCAGTTCAGCTTTGCCTTCTGAGCAGCTAATGCATCAACCATAGCTTGGGAGATAGCTGTTGAATATCACATGAATAAATGAATGACCCACGGCGAACTGATCTACAGGGGGGAAAAGCTGAAGAAAATGCTACAGATGAAGGAAACTCTTTATGAAACTTTAGCAAACTAGTAAATACTCTGTGGAACTAAATTTCGAACTCAGAGAACCAGAACTAACCTCTGCATATCTAAAATATTTGAAAGAGAATCGAAATCAGAATACCACAATGGTCCCCAAACTGACACAGGCTGGTGACTCTTTAACCACGAGCCCCAGGACTTTTGCAAGGCTACTCACTGAACCTCACAACTGACTTGGCGTCTGGCAGGCAGTCCAGGCCTCCTTCCCTGAAGCAGTGAGCAGGTCTCGGGGGGGTACCCCATCTCTCCACCAGTCTCTCCACCGAGGCCAGTGGAGAAGCAGAGGCCCTGGGTTTTCTCATTTTTGAACTGGCTTGACTCTGCTCTCGGTCCCTCCAATCCCGTATGCATGTCCGCAGATTTTGCTTGACTCTCCTGTGGGACATCCCAGTCTTGCCCCCAGGCTCCCAATTAACCCCAATTGGACAGCCACCAATTATAGTATAATTGCTTTCTGTTGTTTAACGGCAAAAATGAGGGCTTCATTAAAAAAAATATGCCTCTTCCTGTTTTCTTTTCACACTTAGCTGTGAACTTGTTGCTCCCACTCAATGAGGCAATCAAAATGGGGCCATTAATTTACAACTGTGTGAAAAAGGGTTTCTGGGCTGTCTTTCCAATGTGCCACCAGGAAAAGAAAGAAAGAAACAAAACAAAACAGCCCTTATCGCTTGGACAAGAGGTCTCTGTCCTTGTTTGAAATGCAGACGGGCTCCCCAAAGATGGGCCACAGCCCCGCTGCCTCCAGCCCCGGGGCTGTGGGAGGCTTTGAAGAGCTCCGTAGGGAAGGAAGTGGAGGGGCTGTCTAAGCTCAGGTGCAGACGGAAGGAGCCCCACCCGCCTTTGGAAGGTGTGTCACTTTGTCCCAGGACACTGGTAAGGAGCAGGCGGGAGGAGGGCCTCCTCGGAGATGCACCGACAACCTGAGCCTGGAGGTTCGAGCCGCAAGGACAGCAGGTGGATCTTCATAGGTGATACAGAAAACACTTTGAGGTTTTAATTGCTACGAATTTTTTTCATTTTTTTATTGTGGTTCTATTAGAGTTGTCCCAGTCTTCCCCCATGGCTCTCCCCTGCCCCACCCACCCTGGCCCCCCGCAGACAGGCCCCACCCTGTTGTCCATGTCCCTGGGTCATTCGTACAGGTTCCTTGGCTGGTCCCTTCCCCTTCCTTCCCCGCTGGTCTCCCCCATCTCCCCTCTGGTCACTGTCAGCCTGTTCCTCGTTTCCTTGCTCCTGTTTCTATTTCGCTCGTTCGTTTGTTTTGTTCATTAGTTTCTTCTTATAGGTGAGATCATATGGTATTTGTGTTTCGCCGCCTGGCTTATTTCATTTAGAAAAATTGCTATGAATTTTTTATGAGTACTAGAAAATATTGGTTTTCCATTTATGGCACTGATAGGAGGTTTCCTTTTCAAACGAATTTATTTGTGGGAAAGAATGGACCAATTTAAAGAACACTATTAAGTAAATAAATTGTACCTGCAGCTCACAGATAGGAGAGATGTCCCAATGGCAATTCCCAAACGGCTGACGTTGGGGAAACCTGGTTATACGTGGACCTGGTTATACGTGGATACTCACGTAGGTTTCTAGAGCCAAACCCGCTGCCCGAACTTGGGGCAGCTGGTTACAAGTGACTGATGGTGTTGGGTTCTTGAAGCTGACAGGTGAAGCAGCAAGTAGCACACACACACAAAGCAGGATTTAAAGTAGAACTAGTGATGGCAGAATCCCTGTGTCAAGTTCATCGCCCATGGCCAGCCTTGCTCGGAGACATCCTCGGGGCCTCCGTTGCAGGAACTAGGCTGATAAAAAAGATGATGGCAGTGGCAGTCTGCGTCCAGACGGCCTGTTTCTAACCACTTGTACTACACTGCTCCTTCAGGAGCAGAACAGGAATGAGTCATGGCCTCTGCCCCTGAGGCTCAGTAGACATGTGGACAATTAACTGGGAACCATGACGGCATTAAACAAGTAATTCGTTAGACTTCAGCAGGTGTTGCCGATATACAGGGGAAGGGGAGATGGATTCAGACTGGAGGCATCCTAGAGGGCTCTGTGGAAGAAGAGGTATTTGAGCACAGCCTTGAAGGTCTTTGGTAGTTGGGAGAATGAAGGAAAGCGCACTCTAAGGTGGGAAGGCAACAGGAACAAAAAGCAGGAAACCTGGACATGCAGGGTGAGCTGAATGATGCTCAGAGGAGGTGGTTGCCCACCGGAGCCAGAAGGCTTCCCAGTGTCGTAGGGAGCAGAAAGAGGGTACAGGGGCCCCAAACACAGACCCTCTCTGCCCTTGAGGTTTTTCTCGCTTTGAGCTTTTTTAAGAAAAACAGGTGGATACGTGAGTGTCCTCCAAGCTCACCCTAGATGGAAGCTTCAGGAAAGTGAAGACTGCCTCAGTAAGCTTATTATTCTGATAAGTCCAAGTAGCACAGGCCAAAATGCAAAATTCAGAAATTACAAAAAAGCTGGATATGAAAGAATATCAACCACAGTCCCACTAGGCAGACAAATCCTTGGTCAACATTTTGATATTTTCTTCTGGTATTTACTCAGTGCATCGTTTTTTAATCACATAATCCTAATCGCCCTATATAATTTTGAATGTCGGTTTTTCCCACTTACCACTTTAACATAAGGATTTTTTTTCCATTTCATTGCATCTCTAAGTAAACATTTTTAATGACTGCTTAAGTTTATGATTTTATCATGGATGGACCAGAGTTTATTTAACCACAGTCTTATTTTTAAATATTTGTTTCTTTGTCAAATTTTGGACCCTGTAAATAAGGTTTGGGTGAAAATCCTTGAGCATGAAGATTTTGCTGCATTTTGGATTCTAACATTGGGACAGAGTCCCAGAAATGGAATTACTGACTCAAGGGTAAAGAACATTTGTTAACACCTTGGCTACATAATACCAAATACCCTTAAGGTGAACTTGGAGCTGGACGAGGCTGTACTGGGCTGTCTCGGAGAAAGGGACTAGGTCAGTGTGGGGTAAAGAGCATGGGCACGAGGGTCAAACATACCCTCTGTTTCCAACTAACCTTGTGCCCTGGAGTCTCAGTTTCCTTGTCTATAAAACGGGATTTCTCAAAGATCTTCAGCCACATCCTTTGTGCAAGTCTTCGCCACCTGAAGGATCTGAAATCTTACTTCTGCCTACAGGTGACCTGGTGTCCCGAGCAATGCATCACCTACAGCCCCTCAATGCCAAGCACCACGGTAACGGCACGCCCCTGCACCAAAAGCAGGGGGCGCTCTACTGGGAGCCTGAAGCCCTGTACACCCTTTGCTATTTCATGCACTGCCCACAGATGGAGTGGGAAAATCCCAACGTGGAACCTTCCAAAGTCAACCTCCAGGTAGAAAGGTAAGACTCGCCTTTACCTTGCAAAAGAGAGGAGCTCTCCTCTGGCCAATACCACTTTGTGGCGGCAGGGTGGGTACTGCCTTCATGGAGGTGCAAGAGTAGGGGGCCGGTGGGGAAGGATGCTGGGATCAGAATTGCCCATCTCGCAGAAATTCACTGGAGAGGTCCAGATGGGAACCATGTGCCCTGAGAGGGCATCTGAGTGAGACCCTGGTGGCATCTTGGAAAGGGGATTTCACAGGGCTGGTCCAGGTCCAGGTAAAACGTGGCCTGGGTGAGAGGAGCCGGCGTGCAGATTCTGGAGGGGTGAGGACCTCAGTAGTTCAGGGTGGCTTCCTTGTGAGGGCAGCTTTGGGGATCCTTGCTCCTTGGGTCTTACCTTCATTTCATCCTGGCTGCCCAGGGTCTCCCAGGAGCAGGAGGGTTGGACCATAAATCCCTGCTCATCCAGAGTGGGCCATGCAATGGGGCGGGAGACCAGCTTGCTGGGGAAGCAGAATCCTCATGGGAAAGGAAAAACAGGAGAGAAGGAGGGGAGAGCTTCCTGGAAGAGGAAGCTCCCTCCGACCCAGCTTCTGCTTCTCCTTGGCACCGTTCCTCTGCTTTCCTGTGCCTCAGTCTCCCCATCTGTCAACCAGTGGCTGAATAAGTGGTTCCCAGGTTCCCTTCCATCTGGAAAGCCCCAGGGTTCTCTGAGGGTGGTCTCATCTTCTCAGTCAGGGCCTCAGAAAGCACCCTCAGGGGTACTGGCTGCGTGGAGGTGTCCCCACTTCCTCTGGGGATAGGGCCACAGAGTTTATCTCCCCACAGTGTCTCACCAGTCAGGTCCCTCCTCCACGTGGGCCTCTTAACTTCAGCTACTGTAGTAGTGACCCCTGTTTATCAGAACAGTGGTTAAAAGACAGCAGGCTCTGGGACCCAGACTTCTGGGTTCAAATCCAGGCCCTTCCAATTCAAAGCCAGGGGGGCCTTGGGAAAGGGCCTTAACCTCTCTGTGCCTCAGTTTCTTCATCTGCGTTGTAGGGCTACTAAGAGTAATTCCTTCCTAGGGCTGTTTGAAGATTAGGTGAGTTGAATGGTGCAGCACATAGTATATAAATGTTCACTTTTTATCGTTGCGGGTATTCGCTGCATGTAGCTGAGCAAGTCCGTTTGAGCTCAGTGCAGTTTTCCTTTCTCTGTTAAATGTTTCCAAGTTGTTTTGAAATCCTCACTGATGCTCTGTTCCTGCCAAGACGGGTTAGGGCTTAATTGGGCTCCTTCACAAAACCACGTCTCTTGGCTTCTAGTTATGGGAAGAAGATGGAGTCTGGGCCAGACAGAAGTTGCCTTTTTCTTGTTTTTGTTTTTTAAGAGTTCCGTGCTAGCATTAATATTTCAATCCCATCTGGAGTTGACTTAATCAGGGGATTACTCAGGTCTCCCGCTCTTCAGGCCAAATCATTGAGTACGCTGCGCCTATTTTCATGCGCCAAACATGCCCAAGATGAGAGACGGCAAAATACCCACGGCCCCCGGGGCAGAAATAACCTCAGTCAGACACACTAAGACTCTGCTTTCTGTGAGCGTGACTCCTGAGAGCTGAGGGAATGGAAATTATTGGCCTGTGGGGAGCCTCGGTCTTCAGTCCCCTCTCCCTATCCATTGCCTGTATGATTGTCACATTTCCTCTCACGCACCCTCTTCCCATCATCTTCAGCACCCATCTCTCAGCAGATGGGCCCCTCTCCTTCTCCAGCTAGACATAGCTGCCTCTGAGCTCCATGCTAGGAAGACCATCTAAGGATTCCAAACTTTCTGGGACCACTTTTAAAGAGGACGAGTTGTGAGGGAGGGCAGAGTAAAGAGAAGACATCCCAGTATTTGTCGGAGTCATTTATCTTGGTCTTTCCATTCCATTTTGGTTAAATTTTCAGGCAACAACACAGAACACGAAGCGGAACTTGTCATTTTTGAGTTCTGTTCACTTTGGTCCTCTGGAAAGAGTATGGATTTAGGAGTCAGATGTACCTCTGAGTTTGGGTTCCACCCCTGCTGTTTCTAGCTCTGAGACCTTGAACAGGTCATTTCACCTCTTTGAACCTCTGTTCCTCGGGGATAAAATGAGAATAAGACCAGCCTCATGGGACTGCCATCAACAGTGAATTATATATTACAGCTAAGACATTCAGTGCCATGCCTGGTACAAGGGGATATCCCCTTCTTCCCGCCTCCCAAAAAGTAGCTGATATGCTCTTTTCTCATTATTGTTCAGAAATACTGTTATCATTGTCCCTATAGAAACCTGTATGTGATTCCTTCTATTCAAAATCTACTTCTTCCTGTTCCCTGATGGAATAGGCATTGGTGTTTAGCATCTGAAAACACACATTTCTTTCGGAGAAGAAAAAGCCTCTAACTGTTTCAGTCAAGTGCTTACATCAACTCCATACCCAAACCTCCATCAGCGAGAAATTTCCAGTGGAAGATAGAACTCAAGTTGGGAGTTGCTTTTCTATCTCTTTCTGTCTTCTTCCCCCACCCCACCATCCAACAACATTTCCTTGATTCTTCATTTCTATTCTGGCAGAGTCAAGTAGGGCCATGGTGCTTATACGATTCTCTGCAAGTCTAGGAGTTCTTCCAGGAACGGAGGCTGAACATTAGTATGCTTTTGTCCATGCCCATCAGAAAGCCTGAGAAATATTTATTGACTGAAATACAGATTGTTTTGTGCCTGAAACTATTTCTCCTTGTCAGAAGAGCCTTTCTTGGCTGGAGCAATTGGCACAAGGCCCACATGCACCATTTTACTCTTTCATGTGGGTGCAGCTTTCGAGTTGCTGCATTTGCTTTGGATAGTTTCATTTTTCACTGTGGGATTTTGAAGAAACTCAGTGCCAGCATGAAATTTCTGTAATTTAAAATTTTCCAGAACCTTGGCTTCTATTTTTTGAGCTTCTGAAATCTTCAGGTACCTCAGATATTTTTATTTAAAAAAAAAACTCAGATAAATTTTATAAGATTGTGATTAGGATATATTTATTTTGCAAACTATAATGATAAATATAAACACCTTAATTTTGATGGTAGGAGCCACACGAGGCTGCTATTTTTAAAGGGAGTCATTGCAAACCTATGATAAGATTTTCTTCCCCTTTTTTATTTGCTGGAAATATCAGTGACTCCTAGATGCATTTGGCCATGGATGATTTCAGTAATTTGATGCCACAAAATGAAAAAATAGTAGGATAATAGAAGCATTTTGTTGCCCAAGGTAGCTGGTAACACATGAGAGGAACAGTGGTCAGCTTCACCTAGAAGATGAGACGGTTAGGTAGTTCTACTCTTCCCCAATCTCCCTGAAAACAAACCAGAATTTATACCTAGGCTGTAGCAGCTCTCAGTCCTTTTGCAAGAAGAGTTGTACAAACAGATATGGTGGACTGTCTACTAGGGAAATATCAACCACAAACACAAGCATATCATCACCAATCAACTATTTGAGGGAAACTAATGAGAGAAACAAAATAGTCTTAACAAATGGAAGAATTGACACTTGAAGAAATAGAGTTAATAAAGCAAACACAACTGATGTTAGAAGTTAATGGTACCTAAATACATCTTTCAAGACATTCACCCTACTGTAAGATTACCCCAAACGCATCATTTCTTAATGCTTTTTTATCTGTGGTCTATGTGACAAGGGATATTCAAATTTTAACCTAACAGTGGACATATGCAGGGTTAGGTAAAATTTCCAGCATTCAAGGTAATAACTCTTCCCCATTCTTTTCCATTAAGGAATGTATCAGAATCCAAGTGAGTGGAGGTATCCTTGATACAGCAGCCCTACTAGTGGGAATGCTTAGTTGTAGAAGTTGAACCTACTATGACTGCTTAAAGCAGGGGAAAAACTCTCTGGGAGGTCCAGTATAGGCAAAGGTTACCAAGTCTTTCTTTCCTTCTTCATGAGAATTTTTTTTAAGATTTTATTTATTTATTTTTATAGAGAGGAGAAAGGAAGGAGAAAGAGGAGGAGAGAAATGTTAATGTGTGAGAGATACATCGATCAGTTGCTTCACGTAAAACCCCATCTGGAAACCTGGCCCATAATCCAGGCATGTGCCCTAACTGGGAATCAAACCAGTGACCTTTCAGT
This sequence comes from Glossophaga mutica, assembly GCA_039655065.1. Classification (NCBI taxonomy): domain Eukaryota; kingdom Metazoa; phylum Chordata; class Mammalia; order Chiroptera; family Phyllostomidae; genus Glossophaga; species Glossophaga mutica. The sequence continues at coordinate 11,579,427 of CM077304.1, read as the reverse complement.
TCACAGGCTGGTGCTCAATACACTGAGCCATACCAGCCAGGACCTTTATGAGAAGTAGATCTTGGGTTAATTCTCTAACTCCGTTCCTCTGAAAACATGTTAAAAATTGCAGTATTTTTTAAATTTTCATTTATTTAGTTTTAATTTTTTAATTGTTGTTCAATTACAGTTATCCCCATTTCCCCATTACTCCCCCCTACCCCCCCTTCACATTTAATCTCCCCCCCACCCCTTGGTCCTTGTCCATGGGTCATTTATACATGTTCCTTGACTTGCCCTTTCCCCTTCTTTTCCCTGTTATTCCTCTTCCCCTCTGATCACTGTCAGTTTGTTCTTTATTTCCATGTTTCTGGTTCTATTTTGCTTGCTTGTTTGTTTTGTTTATTAGGTTCCACTTATAGGTGGGATCATATGGTATTTGTGTTTCTACTTCCTCATCATCGTAAGGGCAGTGATCACATCTGACACAAAAGTTCCCCCAAATGTCCAGCCCAATGGTAGTGGGTCCTGGAGAAATTCAGAGTCAGTGGATGAATAGTAGAGTGAGAGGACCAAATATTACACCCTATATGTGGGATTCTGTGGGCTGGTCTGGCATCTCAACCATCGTATAAATGGTTCCAAGGTGCGGGGGAGTTATGTTGAATTCTCAATAATTCACTTAAGAAGCAGAGTTTTAAAACGTGATTTATTTGTAACTTGACCATTGCTGCAATTTATTTCATCTGGCAAGGATAAAAACAACTCTAATCCCAACAATTTTGAACTGTAGGTTACAGCCTATTCGTGAGCCATTAACTCAGTGTGGTGCAGAGACCAGCCAACTATACCACAGGGCAAATCTGGCCCACTGCCTGTTTTTATAAAGTTTTATTGGAACATAGCCACGCTCATTTGTTTACACATTGTTTGTGGCTGCTTTTGCACTTTTGATTAATTGTGATGAAGATCAACTGGCCCATAAAGCTCAAAACACTATTGGACCCTCTCTAGAAAAATTTGCTGACCCCTGATGTTGTGGGTTGTGATCTGTATTTTTTAATGTTAGAATTGAATTAAAAGATAAAATTGGAGTATTTTACATGAGGTAAGATATGTTTTATGAAAATTTTTTTGCAGTTATAGTAACTGGCATTGATTAACTTACCCAAGGTCATGTCTTAAAGTTGCAGAACTAGTGTTTGAACTCTTGGAGTTAGACCTTGGTCTTTGCTTATATTCGCTAAGCCGTTTTGCTATCAATGGGCTACAGTTTTAAAGAAACGATAATGTTTGAAAGACTCATCCCTAATCCCTAAAAATTTTTAAATAATTTTCATGAATGTTTTCAGATATAAAACTAATACACTTACTAAATAAAATGTGACAAGTCCAAAAACCAACAAGGAAGAAATCGTGGATCACCCATAGTCTCTGCATCCAGAAATAAGTACTGGGACCCTACGGGGCATTCCCTTCCAATCTTAGTTTCCTGTGTAAATATAATTTTTGTACATAGTTGGTCTCTGTTGTTAACCTACAAAGGCATGGTTTTTCAGTGGACTGCTACATTATTTGAAGGGGGATTTGGAATTTAATGCCGAGAGAGAGCTGGGAACAGTCGCGTCGAATGTGGTTTATGTCAAAGATGATAAAACAGGGGCCTGGTTGGATGAGGGGGTTTGTCTGGGGCCATAAGCACATTTGCAGTGGATTCACAAGGCTGTGCCTCAGTGCCTTTGCACGTGTTTTGTCCTCTTCCTGGAACATTGTCTCCCTCCTGCTCCATCATCTGACCACCTCTGTTATTTCATCCTTCCAGACTCATTTCAGGCATGACCTCCTCCCAGACCTCAGGATAACTGTCCAGTGCCTAGTCAGCGCCTAGCCAGTGCATAGCCCAGAGTAAGCACTCAATAAACACTTGCGGAACTGCACAGAGCTGGGTCCAAAGCCTGTGTGTTCCTGCCCAGAAGGCCATGTCGCCAACGTCAACCCCGGCAGCCCTCAGCTTGGTTCAGGCTCTGCTGTTCCCTTGCACGAGGCCTCAGTCTCCTCAGCTATAAACAACAAATAATCATCCGACTTCGTGGAGTAATTTCAATGACTAGTGAACAAGTTCTGTAAGAGCCACACATAGTCACCAACACATAGCAGTTCCATAAATGGCAAGAATCGCTGTTTACTCCCTTCATGTAGATTGGCCTCTTCTTAGATATAAGAGGTTTTGATTGGCATTTGGTGCGTGGCAGGCCATGCTCTACACCCTGTGTGTGTATTAACCAATTCAGTCCTCTCGGTCCCGCTCGGGGGAGGTGACAGCCTTGCTTCTCCCCATTTCATAGATGAGGAAACTGAGGTGCAGCAAGGTTATGCAACTTCATATATGGGCAGGTCTGTGAGTGTCAAAAACATCAAATGAATGCTGGGTGGCTATAGATTAGGGAGCTGTATGCTAAGACAACAGAAGATCTGACCTGGGTAGGGGTTGGGGTGGGGGGGTGAGAGAGAAAATAAAGTGAGGTCTTGCTCTGAAGAGGTTTTGGATGCAGTAACAAACTAGACGGGAAGGAAGGTTGAGAGGCTGGCCGAGACATCAAGACTTTCTCCCACAGGGTGAAGAGCCAGGCTTGAGGAGGGCGGGGAGGAGAGCGGAACGGGGTCTGACACCACGTAAGCTCTCCCTCGACAGCGGCACAAGGGTGCCTAAAGGAAGGCAGTGGACATTTGATGAGCACCTACTATGTGCCATGTACTGTGGAGGCACTGTATTTACAGAGTTTAATCCTTACACCAACTTTGGGAGGTAGAAATGCCTTCATCTACAGATGAGACCATTCTAATTGCTACTTAGTAGGAAAAGACTGTTTGGAAGTTAAGGAACTTCATAGCACATTTATTACACCTCTGGGTATTTTTTATTCTGGAGCCAAAACACCTCAGTTAATATCTTAGTTCTAACTTTTATTATCTGTGTGACCTTGAACAAGTTACTTAACCATTCTGAGCCTCAATTTTCTTATCTGTAAAATGGGAGATAGCATAAAACGTACTTCAGAGGGCTGTTATGAAGTTCTTAGGTATATATAAATATGGTATATATTATATATATGTATACATCACTTAGAAAGCAGCACACGGTAGGCTCCTTATAGAAAATGGCCATTATTAATTATTCTCACTGTCGTGGTGCTCATCACCTGGTTGTGTACTATAGTGGGGTTTCTCAAACGTCAATGTGCATTTGAATCCGTTGGGATCTCGTTAAAATGCAGATTCTGTTCTGGGTTGGGGCCTGAGAGGCTTCATTTTTAAGTTACATAATGGCAAGAAATAAGCTTTTATGGTGACTTTTGTCTCTCTGGTAGAGCTTGGCACATAATAGTTGCCTAATAAATATCTCTCAGGCTTTGGGGGCTGGATTGAGCCTTGCAGGGCCTCTGCTCCTCTTCCCTCACAAGGTACCAGTCCCTCTGCAATTTGCTACGATGGATGGATTCCAGAGGTCCTGTGTGGTCAGTCCGCAGAACTCTCAGGCTTTGGAGCAGCGACCACAGGAAGATGCTCAGTATCCAAATATAATAATCATCTTTTACCTAACGAGGTGGCCAACAAATCTCGAGTAGCTCAGGGATAGCGAATTAGCGACAAGCATACCGGGGGAGGATGAGGCAGGACGTGACAGGTGTCGTCCCCAGGGAGAGGCAGCAGGGCAAATCCGGAACCTCGCCAGCTGCAGGGCTGTTAGACACCTGCGGCCTCCAGGGCTTGTCAAACAGCTGAGCCTCAGTTACCGGGAGCCTTATCCCAGCCAAGGGGCAGAGGTTGCTCCTAACTGCAGGTCACAAACCGGGGACTCAGGTTTAAAAACAGCCCCCCTGCTGCCATGCGGGTCTAGTCTAATCCAAGGCATGTACCGTACTTGTTCATTTCAATAGCCGGGTCTTCTCCGAATCCTAGTTAACGGGCTGCCATAGCAGTCTGGTCTGGTCTAACCGGCTTCTCTTTATTTTATGGGAAAAGGAAGGGAATTCTTACCTTCATGACACAATCACTAAGGAACAATCACTGCACCGTCCAGTACAGGAATCACTAGCCATGAGAGGCTGTTTAAATTTAAATGAATTAAAAGTCGATGAAGCCAAAGCTTTGGTTTCCCAGTACCACGAGCCCCCTTTCAGATGCCCAGTAGCGACATGCGGCTAGTGGTCCCTGTGTTGGACCGCGCAGACACGGGGTACCTCCGACATCACAGCAGCTTCTGTCGGACAGCACCCAAATGCCCCCCACAGTCTCCACCAGTTAGCAACCGCAGCATGGCGCCTGCCCCGCAGGGAACCCTGTCTGCATCCAGACCAGAGGAGTTTGGTGGTGCCTGGGCCCCACTCACAGTTAAATATATTGAGAAGATCCTTGCTGAGTTCAAAGTGTGTGGAAGAAAAATCTGTCCTGTGGGTGATGATGGCCTTTGTTCCTTCACCAGTGGGGTTAGGGTGAAGGTTTGGACAAAAAGAGACACCGAAACAAAACGCAAATGCCCGCTCATCTTTCCAGACTCAGCGGGCTCCCCACCTCTACTGGGAAATCTGTGTGCACCCCCATCCCCCGCCCCCGTTCTCCATGAATCCTTCTGAATAATTCTAACAACGTACGTGCCACCATGTGCCAGACCGTGTGACAAGTGCTTTTCCAGATTACGTCACTTCACAGTCACCCTCTGAGACCCTGTCATTTTGCCTATTTTACAGATGAGGAGAGTAAGGCTTAGAGAAGTTCAAGGACATGCCCAAGGTCACGCAGCTAAGCTAGTTAAGGGGCTGGGCCGAGCCCAAGCACCGTGATCCCAGAGTCTTTGTCATCTGTGTCCCATGTGGCCCCGGTCTGTCATCATTTGCTTCCATGCCTGTCTCTGCTGCCAGACTTGGAGCACCTCACAGGCAGGGACTGGGCTTTGAGCATCGATTGCTCTCCCTGGCAGCCAGCCAGGGCCTGGCATGGAGTGTGGAGGGTGGCGGGGGTGGGTGGCGCGGGTGCAGAGAGCAGTCTGGGTGCATGGCCAGCAGGAGGCGGGAGCAGGAAATGGTGTAGGACCAGTTAGAAGGTTTCTGCAAGAGTCCCAAAGACAGATGACAAGCACATGGCCTGACCAGATGCCATCCTCTGTGTCCCCCAGTGAGCGATGCCACCAGCTGGCCCCCTTCCTTTGCTGAATGGTCCTGAGGAAATCTACATGGTCTTCCTTGGATTTCCTGTTCTTTCTCCTTTGCCTGGGACTGGCAGCCCTTTGCATGCCCTGTGTCTGAGACCTCGAGCACTGTACCAGAATGTTCTGAACATGCAGGGGGAAGAAAGTGTAAAGAACATTAGCAAAAGTCAGCCCTTGAAAGTGCCGGATGCCAGCTGAGCGCTGGGAGCCCGAGGCCCTGGGAACAGAAAGGCCCCCGAAAGGGGCGGGAGCTCTCGCCCTCCCAGCTCAGCCCACTCCCGAACCACTGCCCCAGGCCAAGTTTCTGCTCTTTTCTCTCCTTTCAGAAATAGCATATTGACAGCTGCCAGCGCAGAGCTGGGTTTCACATGTTATGGAAAACAGCCCAGGCAGTAGATCTGGTCATTCACCCAGTAGACAGCATCTGAATTGATTTTGCATTCTTCAAGGTCTGACTTCCCCCCGGGAAGCCTGTGTGTGTGTCAGGGAGCCTGGCCGGCAGGGTTCCTAGGTTTGTATTGATTTAATCAGGCTCTCCCCCACTTCCATTTTGGTCTCCTTATGGACGGCTTATAGTACATACCAGGTGCTGTAAATTCCAATTTTAATATTTTCATATGTTTACTGAAGAGTTATAGGCGCTCATTTTTTTAATTATGGAAAGTGCAAAGAAAATATAAGAAAGAAAATTTAAATTATCTACAGTTCAGCTACACGGGGGTAGCCAGAATGATTAGTTGACATATTTCCTTGTCTTTTTTTAAAATACAGATAGTGAAGTTTTTTAAAAAATAGTCATTCTGGGTGTGTGTGTGTGTGTGTGTGTATATATATATATATAAAATTTTCTGTCTTTTAAAATTTCATTTAGTATGAGCCTTTTGCCACGAAACATTCCTAAGCATCATTTTTTAATGACTTCAAAATATCCCATCTTGTGGATGCACCATAATTTGCCTGACAGTTCCCAGTTTACTGATCATCTGGGTTGTTTCCAATTCGTGAAATGCTATTCTTTTAAAACGGTCCACAGTAGCCTGACAAAAACACCAGCACAGCAGGAATGGATATGAAAAGGGGAGCCTGTCTGGAGGGGAGCAGCTGAGGGTGTATTTCACGAGGCCTCTGATGGCTCATGTGAGTGAGCAATTGCAGGAGAGCCCTGGGCGCCTGGCTCACCCGGCCCTACCCCCAGCCATTGCCTTTTCCGGAGTGAAATGTTTTGTGGGAAACATTAGGAGGGATGGCACCCTCCTGGCCCACAAGGTCTCTAGCCACGGTCATTGTCAAAGTCTCTTACAGCAAGCACTTCACGGTTAAGAGAAGTCTTCCACACACACAGTCTCCCTGGATTCTGGAAGTGGGAAGACCAGCCAGGGTTGCTTTTCACGACTTAAGAGACAGACTCTAGAAAAGTCTTGAGATTTTCCCCAAGTCGGGCAGCGAGCGGCCAAATTGAAACCAGAGGGCTGTTCTAGGGACCCCTGGGAATCCCCACCCTCCTTCCTGTATTGCTTCTAGAATGGAGGAGCGTCATTACATACCATGAGAAAGCTGGTTTTGAGCTGGTTCTGCGTATGAAGTTCATGACCTAGGTTCTTGTACACGTGTATGGGTTAGGAAGTCTCCATGGTTCCAGCTATTGTTTGTTGGTGTGGTGGTCGTATTTGGTATAATTCTGGATTTAAAATTGTTGCTCTGTTTGTATGTTTTCCCCGGATATAAGAAACGTTGCCCCTGAAGGCTTCCCGGGTGCTTTCAAACTGGTGCGTGTATCCATGGAGATTCAGCCGGTCAGGTTCAGGCTCGCCCAGGAACGTAGGCGGAACACATTGAAAGAGGAAGGTGGATACTTTTCCCAAGCCACAGTTCCCACTGAGAAGTTTAAGCTCCAAAGCTGGCGCCAGTCCTTCAGCAGCTTTGTCACAGTGCTCTCTGTGAGTTCCTACACCGAACCCCACCCCTCACACGGCCCCTCCCCAGACCCTACGGCTGCGGCATGTGGAAAGAACACTTTTGTGAAGAAAAAGGAAACCAGTGATAGACAAAACCGAAGACCAACTTGTTGAAAAGACTATATAGCACTGACTGCAGTTCCGCAGCCTCCAAATTCCTTCCCTGGAGGCCCTGTCGCTCTGCGGAGCCCAGAGCACTTGATCAGAACATCTCACAGGCCCGTGTCATGGTTGGCCTTGCAGTACGGTTATCTCTTTCCTTCTCGGAGGGCCACTTTCTGCTCCAATCCTCCAGTCAAAAGTTATGATCAAGTGCCTACACAAGGATAAGTAAGGACAGTCAAACAGACTTATTGCCACAGATGCTGCCCTGGGAAAGTGGAAATGCGTGGCCACACTAAATTTTCTTGCTAGAAAGAACACCAGATCCAGATTTTAAATTGCTGTGTCCTCCACCAAGCTCAGCACAGACCCTGGCTCCAAGGGGATAATCAATGAACAGGGAACGAGCTAAGTGTTCAGGCTGTTCTATAAATGGCCTGCCCTGTTCATGCATTTATTACCTGATCAAGTTCATCTGCCAGAGTGTCTGCCATTCACAGATCCCTTCAGCTACTCCACACAGAGCTCCTTGAACTTGCTCTGCATTTCCTCATCTCATTTCCTTGAACTTGCTCTGCATTTCCTCATCTCATCTCCTCTGCCTGAGTTCTTCTGAGCCCTTCTCTCTCCACCTTTGAGCTTAGGACAGTGTTTCCCAACACACTCCCACCCGCTTCAACTGCAGCTAATTTTGATTCATTCTCTCATGGGACTTCCTGCATTCCTTTACCATAAAGCTTTTCAAATAACTTCTCTTCTCATGCTTTTCATGTTAGGTCATGAGTTCACTGAGGGCTGAGACTGTTGCAGTTTCACCAATTGTAGAAGCTGGTACCTAGCAGATACTCATTTCTTCATTCATGCATTCAACACATATTTATACAACATTTGCCTTATGCCAGGCAAAATGCCTGCCTTCATGGAGCTTACATTCTACTAGGGGAAACAGACAAAGACAAATGCACAAACAGTAAACCATCAGGTGACGATAAGTGACATAAAGAGAGATAAGACTGGGTGCTCAAACCAGGTGAGAGGTGCTATTTTTGCTCAGGTGGTCAGAGAAGGTTTCCCTAAGGAGAGGGCATCTAAGTGGAGACTTAAAGGACATGAGGCAGGAAGCCATGTGGATATATATCTGAGGAAAGACCTTGCCAGGCAGAGAACAGTAAGTGCAAAGGCCCTGCCTGGAAAGGAGGCATTTTTGGCCATGCACAGAACAGAAAGGAGGCCAGTGAGGCCGGAACAGAACGAGTGAGCGTGTTAAATGAAGGAGATGAAGTCCAAGGTGGGCAGGGTCCGACCCAGCAGAGCCTTTTGGGCTTGTGGACGAGTCTGGTTTGTAGTCTATGTGTGATGAGAAGCTCAATAAATGTTTGTTAAACTGAATTATTTGAATTGAACTGAACTGAATTGGGTTTCACTGATCTGAACAGAACCAGGTCTCATCTCAATACAGACTGCATGCGATTTTTGAACCGTGCAGTATCCCGTATCTGCCCTTATCACCTCCCAACAGAAAAGCACTATGAACACTGTCATTTAGCAATTTTAAAACGTGTTAGTATGTGAGGGTGCCTGTTCCAGAATTGGACAGCCTTGTACGTTGTTCCAAAAGCCAATGGCCAGTGATCCTTTCGCCAGCCCCTCCCACTTGTACCAGTTTCACTGTGGTGGTAAATAGGACACCCAAAGTCTACAGCAATGTGGCCTGACTGGCTGCCCGTCCTTTCTGTTTCATGTCTGACTTTCCCAGGGTCTGAAGTCTTTGGAGGATTACTGGGATTCATTCTGGGTCTTGGCCAGGGTCCTGGACCTAACTTTTAACATAGTTTTTACTCAAGCCTGGTTCTCATTGACTCTTAACCATGTGGAATTCCTACCCTTTATACAACTGAAATACACCACATTTAGCTATTCTTATCACTTTACTTAGTTTATATACAGTTGTTCCAGGGAACCACCACCCAGAGTAAAGTGGGAAACTCACCAGAATTAAAACTAGGCAAATTCACAAGATTCAATCACACATTCATTGATTCACTTAACAAATGTTCATTCACTCAAAGAGTCTTTTTGTCAGAAACTTGGAGCCTGTTTTATTTTATTTTATTTTTTGAGCTATACCTGACATGTAACATTATGTTAGTTACAGACATACGACATAATGGTTCAATTACTCGTGTGCATTGTGAAATGACCATCGCAGTGAGTCTGGCTGACACCCGTCACCTCGCATAGTTACAACAATGTTTTTTTCTTGTGATGAGACCCTTTGAGATCCCCTCTCCTCGCCACTTTCAAATATACAACACAGCACTGTTAAGTGCGCTCAACACGCCGTGCTCTACATTCCCTGGTTCACGCGAAGAATGTTGATTGAGAACCTGCAACATGCCAGGCACACTACTAAGTGCTGCGGACACAGCAGAGCACAGGAGGAGCCCCCGCCCTCATGAAGCTGACGGTCCAGTGGGGGAGACAGGACAATTCGGGACACTGACAGACAATGCCGCCTTGAGTCACGACAAGGGCTACCGTGTGCAAGTTCGGGCTCTCCAAAGATGACTAATCCCTGCCCTCGAGGTGTTGCTGGGGTGGCGGTAGAGGCAGAAATTATAACAATAATGTGTAAATGGTATTGTGGAATTCCGTGTGCAGTGCTCTGCAGGTAGAGGGGAACACACAGCTAACTCTGCTGTGGGTATGTGGGGTGGGGGCCTCTGGGGAAATATTTCCCAGAGGAGGTGACATCTGATCAGTCTTTAAAAATAAGTAGAACTTAACTGGGTGGAGGGGGAGAGAGCGGGAACAGCAGCAGGAGCAAAGGCAGGAGGGGTGAGCAAACGCACGTGTTCCAGAAGTGGCTGGCCGTTGGGTGGGGCTGGAGCCCGTGGGTGCTGCACACACATGGGGTGCTCTCGAGAATGAAGATGTGGGTGGAGGCCTGTTCGTAAGTGGCCAGGCCAAGGGATTTATATCAGATAACCCGATTTACATGCTAGCACATTCACCCTGGTGGCAATGTGAAAGGATTGGCAAGAAAAACTAAAATCAGGAAATAATTGTGAAAATAATACAATGGTTCTATCCTACAAAGAGCCTGATGAAGTGGCCAGTCCATTAAATTTGGAGTGTTGGGTGGGGAGGGACTCTAAAAGTCTAGTCCAACCACCCGTTGGATGTTTGAAACTCTTTCTTAACATTCTCCCCAAGGGACCGTCCAAGGCACCAGCCCTTGAAGTTTCCTTCCCATTCCAGCATCAAAGAGCCAAGGCTCCCATTACCCCTTCTTTGGCTCCTTGGTGCTTGCAGAACCCATCCAATTCCTAATTCAAATGCAGCTTTGCACATTTAAAACCAGCTGCAACTTACTGAGTACCTTCTGTGTGCCAGGCAAGCCTACAGGGTACATATTACCCCATTTCCAGATTGGAACCTTGGGCTCGTTGGCCAAGTGACCTGATGAGATTTGCTCACTGACCCATTTAACTGGCAGCAGCAGGATGAAAGCCCAGAGCCATCTGCCTCCAGAGCCTGCACTCATGGAAACAGCTATCACTTGAAACTTGACAAACATTTATTTAGCACCTACTCTTATGACACCCTCTGTTCTGGGTATCACAGAAGTGGGTAACCTAAGATGAGTAAGCATACCTCATAAGTTCCGGAGCTCCCCATCTGAGTGCTTGGATGGTGAAGTCAACACCCAAGCATTGTGATAATGTGTGCTTGGCTTTGGCTTGCAGCCTGGATATTCCAGGAGAGGAAAGTGATTTATGTTTGGCTCATTGCACGAGCCTGGTTCCTGCTGGTAGCACTGGGTCAAGCCCAATGCCAGAGCCGCCCTTCAGAGTCCCTGCCTGGGAAAGATCTGTATCCCTGCAGGATTCAAGAGGGGGATGTACCTGGAAAGGTGGAAGGTGTGAGATCGCTGTGTATAAGCAGATTTGAGTAAAGCAAGGCTTCAACTTGGGCACGTCCCAGGGCTGAGCAGAGAGGAATACAACAAGACTGAAAGGCTGCAAAGCTGGAAGCAAAATGAGAACAGGTGTAGGAAACGGATGGGCAAAGCCACCAGAGCCCAGCCTGAGCATGGAGCGTGTGTATAGGAGCTCCCCCTTCAGGCAGCTGGGGTACTGCTACCGTTGTGGCTGGAGGACTGAAAGGAAATGGACAGGCCCTGACAAGATGAGGTTTTCGTTAGCAGGTTTACCTTCCTAGTCGTGTATTTCTTAATCTGATGTTTACATTAGTAACACCTTAGATTAAATGTGTTAAACGCCTGATGTACATGAAGATGCCTGAATGTAAATCTTCCATATATTTGCACTTCTATACCTATTACCTCATTTATCTTCTCAATGGCCCTGTGAAAAAGGGCCAATGAGCAGTATCCTCACTCTTTAGGGGACAGAGGGACCTAAGGGTCAGGTGACACCTTTGCCTCATCCACTCACCATGCACCCAGCTTTCATTCAGAATAAGCACCCACACCCCAGCCAAACCTGGACCCCCACCCCACCTGTCTGCCCAGATCTGGACATCCCTGCATCTCGGAGATGCGCTGCTCCTGCCCTGCTGGGCTCCCTTCCCTGGAGATTTGCTTCGGCCCCTCGGGGTGGTAAGCACTCTGCCTACCCCGGAGCTGGCCCCAGAACTCAGCGCCTTCTCTAGCTGATCTGGACAGAGAGGCTGCGAGAACTCTGCTGAGAGGACTGGATAGATTGCAGTAGGTTGGTGGAGGACATACCCTGTCCCCTTTCCACCTCACCAGATGATCAGCCCTGAACATCTCGCATGTATAGATGGAGGGGGTCACCCTGGAGTACTGACCTGTACGAGGGTCCTTCCCTAGGTAGCACCGAAGTCCAGCTTTAAAAAAAAAATAGCCCTTTTGGCTTTCCTTTTATTAAAATTGCATGCTTCCTTTATAGTTTCTGTCTTCTCTCACTTCCAGATTTAGCAAAATGTAAAACTGGGAACATTTTTTTCTGAGAAGTAAATCTGCTAAGTGGCCAAATGGTTGTTTAGTGAAGGCACCAAAACTGCCCCCCACCCCCGCCCTAGTCTCTTCCTGGATTTTTAAGGCTCTCTGGGGATTTCTCTTTTCTTCCTTCCATTCTCTGTGCTTTTTTATTTTTTCTTTTTTACTGGGAAATTGTATCCTGTTTTTAATTCCTATCTTTTCCAAGGACAGGAGCCCCAATCTACATGGTGACAGTCTTTTTGTTTTATTGTCCCAGTTAGGCCTGGGGTTTCTGACACATATGATGTTTATCTATTCATCACGTATATCCAGTCTAATTCGGAAATGGATTTGATCTAGAGTCTCAGTATGAGTTAGATATAACAGAAAAAAAACACAAAAATAATAATGCAGAAAACATGTCATTAACACTGAGACTGCTGGACCAGAAAATCTCTGTTCAGGTTTGTTCTTGCCTGTGAGCACAAAATTTAGCTTTGAGTTGCCTAGCCTCCAAGGCAAAAAGGGAAACATGCATCATAAAGCTCTCACTATCACATTTAATCCCTCCACGCATACACATAACACATATTTTTCTCCAAAAAATATGTGTTCACCAAAGGGCCTTTACTGACTTTAGCAAGTTGAGTCCAGGGCTGATAATCTTCGACCTTTCTGAAGACCCGAATCACCTGGGGAACTTTTAAAAACGATGACCAAGTCTAGGGTTCTGTGTAGGAAAAACACTGAACTGTGCTCAGAGCAGACAGGGTCTTTCGGATCACATGGTTACATCTGTAAACAATAGCGTTCATTATATAAATGTGCCTTGGGGGGAGGGGAGAAGCACAGAACTCATTGTCTTTTCCTTCTTAAGTTGATCTTAGAGTTCATATAGCCCGGCCTCCTCACTTCACAGATGAATAACTGAAGCTTCTCGGTGTTCAGTGACTCACTCTGTGTCACACTGGTCTTTGGAGAAGTGACATAATAATGACTAAGCACATGAACTTTGGGTTCTGGCAGACCTGGGATACAACCCCAGCTCTGCCCCAACAGCTGGAGTATCCTACGTAAGTTACTGAATCTTGCTAAGCCTCAGTTTGCTCATCTATAATATAAAGGTGATAAAAAATACCTTCCAAGGATTATTTTTACAATTAAATAAACATATTATTTTATGTAAAGCTTTTGCACAGAGTCTGGAACATTGTAAGCACTCAAGAAATGGTGGATGCTCTAAAATCCTGAAAATTATGATGATGCTGATATCATAATAATGCAAAAACTAGGCAAAAACTCAGGTAGCCTAATATCTACCGTAGCCCTCTTTCCACCCCGATTCTACCAGGATTCTTGTCTGAGGTCACGCTGACCAGAAGGACATCTTTTAGAACCACACTGTGCAATAGGGTAGCTGCTAACCACCTGTGGCTATGTAAAGCTAAACAAATTAAAATCGAACAGAATTAGAATTTTAGCAACTCGGTTGTGTTACCCACATTCTAAGCCCTCAATAGCCGTAAGTGGCTTGTGGCTGTCATATTGGACAGCGCAGATTGAGAACACTTGCTTCATAGCAGAGAGCGCTATTGGGGCTGCCTTCGTGGCTTTTGTTCACCTAACTTCCTTAAATCGGTATGTTTGTTATTATTTCAAAACATTATGTTCTCACTTGAAGCTAGAAGAAAAAGTTCTCTGGTCTTAAATTTACTGGCAAGTACTCTTGAGTCCCACGGAGTCTCGATGACACACAGTCCCACGGCTAGTTAACAGTAGAGCCTCCTATGAAACACACTTCTGACTCAGAGCATGAGTCATTCTGGGGTGGCCCCAGGGGCCTGGGTAATCAGCTAGCTTCAGTCAGTGTTTTGGTAAGAAGGGTTCTGATTGACCAGGGCTGGAGCATGAATTTAATCTACCCTGTCATACTGCCAAAAGCAGGGCAATGTGAGTTTAAAGGATTGATTACAAGAGAACTAGAATGTCATTTTCTCAAAGCCACAGGCCAGTGGCAGAGATAGCCAGGAAAGCATGGGGAAGCTCTAGACCGGCCAGGGCAACTTGGGGAAGTGCTGGACCAGCCAGGACAGCTTGGGGAAGTGCTGGACCAGCCAAGGTAGCATGGAGAAGTGCTGGACAGGCCAGGACAGCACAGGGAAGCCCCAGACCAGCAAGGACAGCACGGGGAAGCTCCAGACCAGCAAGAACAGCACGGGGAAGCTCTTGACCACACTTAGCCTCTCCTTTTCATGAAAAGGAAAAGAAAGTGATTCTGTGTGGTATTTTAAAATTGACCTGTTCATGGAATATTAATCAGCCATGAGACAGAAGGAAATCCTGCCATTTGCAACAGTGTAGATGAATCTGAGGGCATCATGCTAAGGAAATCAGTCAGACAGAGAAAGACAAGTAGTGTGTGATCCCTCTTAAATGCGGCATCTGAGAGCTGAACTCAAAGGAACAGAGAGTAGGATGGTGGTTACCAGGGGCTGGGGTGGGAGAATGGGGAGATGTTGCCCAAAGTGTAAAACCTCAGCTATAAGAAGCGTACATTCTGGGGATTTAATGTACAGCACAGTGGCCCTCGTTAACCACACGTATTGTACACTTGGAAGTTGCTAAGAGAGGAGATCTCAAATGTTATCCCCACTGAAAGGGAATGGTCATTGTGTGAGGTGATGGAGGTGTTAACTAGCCCTACCGTGGTAATTGATTCATAATATATCTGAGTAGGTGTGTCACTTCATCAATTTGTACACCTTACACTCATACAATGTTATATGTCCATTATTATCTCAATATTCCTGGGGGAAATGGCTAAAATAAAGTACAATTGATATGCTAATTTTTAATTTAAAATATTTCCTTGCAAGAAGACTTTTGCAAGGACACAGACTTTGAGATATATTTCTGACTTCCAGGGCGTCTGTATTATTATTTTTATTCGTTGGGTTAATGACGATGAGCTCAAAGCCATTGCCAGTAAATATTCACAAGGTCGATGAACAAACTCAACTTCCTTTGACATAGTTTACGCCTATAAATGAACAAGCAAGTAATTGTAACAAATATTATAATAAATGTAGTTTCATGGGACCAAATATATTCTCAGGGTTCCAAGTTCACAGTCTTTAGAAAATAACGATTAAGATGAAAGGTTTTTGTCTTTTTGTTGTGGTTAAACAGAAAGAAACTCAAATTCTTGAGTTTTAGTGACAGTAAAAGAGAGATTTAACTTAAATGTCATGGAAACTAATCTGAGTGTCACTTAGACTTAGGTTTGACTATGAGTGGCAGAAAACCTAAATAGCAAGTATTTAAACAAGGAAGAAGTTTATTTTTCATGTAAACAGAGTCTGGAAGTAAGAATCCAGAGCAAGTGCGGCCATGGAAGCGATGATCAGAAATCCAGATTCTTCTCTGCCATCGTCACCACGCGCCTTCCACCTCATGGTCCAATTTGGCTGCTAGAGCACCAAGATTTGCTGGGTGGCCTTACAGAAGTTTCTCTCACTTAATCTTCACAACAACCCTGTCGGGTGGCCTTACTAGATCTCCTATTGTACGTATGAGGAAGCTGAAGCACAGAGAAATTAAGTAACTTGCCCAAGGTCCCACAGCTAGCAAGCGGCGGAGCCCCGGCTCTCATGCAGAACCCGCTGTCTCCAGGGTGCGTGTCCTTTCCCCCACACCAGCACCAGATTCGAAAGTGCGGTGTGGTGTTTGGTTTGGTTTTGTTGTTGTTGTTGTTGTTGTTGTTGTTTCTGAATGCCTCCTGCTACTTTATGGAGACTTATGATAATCTTCTTGGAGGCAGGGGCAGGCCCAGATGTCCTGGGAATTCATCCTTGACCTTTGCCTCTTGGCCTTGACCTGGCCAGGCCCTTCCCTTTCAGGCTTCTTGAGTCACTGCTCCCAGCCTCTACCGCCTCCTGGATGTGTATCTTTTGTGCCTAAGTTTCTGCAGCAGCCTCAAGCAGAGCCTGTGGCTTCCCCACTTCTGAGGCCACAGCTCCCCTCCCAGGGCCATTTATATCCTGGGCCCCATCATCATTCCACCCACAGGAGATCGGGTTCCTACCACAGAGGCCTCTGTACCCCAAGCCGGGCCCAGCTGTGGTGCAGCCAGCAGCATGATGAGGAGAGGTGCAGGCTGGTCTGCTGACCCCTGAGCGGTGTGTGAGCAAGGACCTCAGGCTTGCCAATCATCCTGCAGCTCAGAGCTAGCCTTCTCTAAACCGGAGAGTCCCAGCCTTTGGTGGGCATCAGAAACCCTGCAGAGAATGGACCAGATGCAGGTGATAAGTGCAGTAGGCTGCCTAATGGCTGGCCTTTAAGGATCCCGGGTCCTGATCCATGCAACCTATAAACAGCATTTTATATAGAAAAGGGGTCCTTGCAGATGTGATTCAGTTCAGTGTCTTGATGTAGAAAGACTGTCCTGGACTGTCTGGGTGGGCCCTAAGTCCAATCACAAGAGTCCTTAGAAGAGAGGAGACTTGACACATACAGAAGAAAAAGGATGTAAACACAGAGGCAGAGATTGGAGTGATGTAGCCACAAGCTAGGGACTGCTGGCAACCATCAAAAGCTGAGAGAGACAAATGGGCAAAAAGATCCTATGCAGGAGGCACAGCCCTGCTGGCACCTGGAATGTGGACCTCTGGCCTCCAGCACTGCGAGATTTCTGAGATTCTGTTGTTTTAAGCCACCACATTCATGGTAATTTGTTACAGCAGCTACAGGAAACTAATACACCCAGCAGATAGGCGGGAACCCAGGAATATGCATTCTACCGTGTTCCCTAGGCGATTTTGAGGCTCTTGCCCCCCAAAGGTGGAGACCTAAATGGACTACCTAGACTGAGACTCCAGAAAAACTGGATTCTTACACCCCAACATTTTGCTCCTCTGATATTAAAAGTTTGAGAGACGGAAGCATGTTGAATGCTTAAATGCTGATGGGAAAGGACAGAGGAGGTGGAGGTTGAGTGATGGGACTGCGGGAGGTAAGTGATGGAGCCACGTGCCCAGGGAGGGCGGGCAAGAAGGTCAAATGAGGGAGTGGGAAATAGGATGACAGCTGTTCCCCAACAGGGAGGAGACCATTGTTATTCGTGTATCACTACTGCTCTGCCTGAATCTGCCTGCCCCTCAGACTCCACTTACAACCCTCCAGTGCAGAATGTGTGACCAGAAAGCTGGAGAAGTTCCTCTGGTGGGTCACATGCACCTGCTGGCACTATTAGCAGAAATCACCACCTCACCCAGGACCACTTGGTCCTTGCAAGGAATTTACATGATCATGAGTTAATGGGGCTGACTTTCACACTGCAAGGAACTGGTCCTTCTAGTCCAAAATGGCTTCCTCTTTCCTGAAAGCGTTGGCTGTGCCTATGATGCCCTGTTTCACAACTCCCAAGCAGTGTGTCTGCACACTCGAGATGTTGGAAAGTTGTCCTCTATGTGATCCAGCCCCAAGCCTCTTCCCTGCCCCAGCTGGTGTGTACACCAGTGAAAAGGTGGAATCAGTGTGGAAAGAGGAGGCTGCATCGCTGCAAACAGTTGAGTCCCATGGCAACCAGGGCAGGGTGTGCTAGTCAGGGTTCTCCAAGAAACTGAACCAAGAGGGTGTGTGTATGATCATAGCTCAAATCTGAAGGCAGTTTGCTGATAGAATTCCCTGTTAATATCATTTCAAAAGAAAAAAAGAAAGAAAGAAAGGAGAAAGAAAGAAAGAAAGAAAGAAAGAAAGAAAGAAAGAAAGAAAGAAAGAAAGAAAGAAAGAAAGAAAGAAAGAAAAGTTTCACAGCAACATCCAGACTGGTGTTGGGACACATATCTGGTTACTGTTGCCTCACCAAGTTGACACATAAAATTAACCATCACACGATATATACTTTTAATATTTACATTCCCAGGATGATGCTAAATACTGTCATGAATACAAAGTACCTAGCAGACAATGGGATGGGTGCTTTGTTCCAAATGAATTCCCCAAGACTGAAAGATTCTATTTCATAAGATTGTTGGAAGACTAAAGGAGAATCAGGTGGGAGGCAGAACCCACCTCCTGTGATAAAAGCTGAAATTACTAGCCACTTGCTGTCCCCACCTCCCTTGCAGCTTGGTGCAGGCTGTGACCTAGGCTCAGCCCACCCAACATAGCTCCCAACTTTAACCAGGAGGTCCAGAGATAAACAAGCTCCTTCTTCCATTCTGCTGTCTCCTGGGCCTCTGTGCTCACCTGCATCTCTCTCACTTCTGGCCTCGCTTCTCCCCCTTAAACATGATCATAGAATTCATCTTCCTTGGTTTCTGGCTTGAATCATAACACTCACTACAGCCTGGTTACTCAGAATGTGGTCCATAGACCAGCAGCTGCATCGTTGCCTGGGAGCCTATTAGACATGCAGAATCTCAGGCTCTGTTCCAGACCCACTCAATTAGAATCTGCATTTTTAACAAGATCCCAGGCATTTCCTCTGCACATTCATGTCCCAGAAGCACTGACCTAGGAAACATCCCTTGGCTCCTCCACTCGGGGCTGTCTGCAGGAACCACCCTCCTGGGCAGCCCGACCACGATTTGCACAGTAGAGCTGTCACTACAGCAGTACCCAGTATGGCCACCTCTGACCCCTGCCATCCTCCTAGCTCTGGTGCCCACCAATGCAACGAGATTACAGTGAATATTGCTATAGAAACCAGCACTGGAGATGGTCTGCTATCAATTTTGCTGCTTTTCCTTCACTCCTTGTATCTCTGGAATTATGAGCTTTCTAAACCACAGTAAAACCTCTAAATTCCTCTCCAGCGTAAGAAAGACTCCACAAATAACAAAGATGAAAAGTCAGGGCCACACGATTTATAAAGTAAAGGCAGAGCAACTGCAGAGCCTTGCTTTGATTTGAAAAGAGATGACCGGAGTGTCACTCAGTGTAGCAAAGCCCTTCCTCCGCCTGGCAGAGACGAGGCTGGCCATGATGATGGTGGTAGCAGCTACCGCTCACGGAGCACCTTCTTGGCACCAGGCACCAGACTGTGTATGTTATCCCATTCGATTCTTGCAATAACTGTCTATATTAGTTTTCTGCAGCTGTGTAAAAAAATTGCCACAAACACAGAGACTTAAAATGATACATTTATTACCTTACAGTCCTGGGAGTCAGAAGTACAGAGTCAGTCTCACGTTGGGTGTCGGCGGGGCTGGCCCCTCCTGGAAGCTCCCGGGAGAATCTGTGTCCTTGCTTCTGGGGGCGGCGTGCCTTCCTTGGATCATGACCCCTTTCTTGCATTAGTTCAGCCTCTCCCGTCATCACACCTTCTATGCCCTCCTTTGACCTTCTTGCCCCCTCTGCCAAGGACCCTTGTGATGGCATTTAAGGGTCCACCTGAAAAATTCTAAATAGTCTTCTTTTCTCAAAACCCTTAACTTTATCACACATGTAAATTTCATTTTGCCAGGTGAGATAACATGCCTAGGTTCTAGGGATTAGGATTTGGGGGCCATCATTCAGCCAACCCCACCCTCCGAAGTAGATACTATTATTAACCAATTTTCCTAACGAGAGAACTGAGGCATGACAATTGAAATCCCTTGTTCAAGGCCACACAGCTAGCAGGTGGGGCCAGAGTCCAAAGCTTGTTCAGTCTCTCTAAAGCCAGAGCTTCTAACCCCTGCACTGCACAGCCTCCAGATGGCTTTGAATTCATCCACTGTCGTCACCAGGTTAAAGGAAAGGAACCAAAAACCATCAGCACTCTACAAAGTTTGAGGTTCCAGTTGAAGGTCCTCGACCACAGACTAAAACCTCAAGGGCAAGGCAGGACGTAAATCATATCACACATGTATTAGTCTGCCAGGGCTTCCATAACAAATTAACACAGACTAGGTGTCTTGAGCAAAAGGTATTTCTCACAGTGCTGGAGGCTGGAAGTCCAAGTTCAGGGTGTCAGCTGGTTTGATTTTTTGCTGACGCCTCTCTCCTTGGCTCACAGATGGCCGCTCCCCTTCCACCGCTTGCACGTGGGTGCCCTTCTGTGCACACACACCCCTGGTGTCTCTCTGTGTGTCCTAATCTCCTCTTCTTATAAGGACACCAGTCATGCTGAATTAGATCCCACCCTAGTGGCCTGATTCTAATACAGTCGCATCCATTCCGAGAGACTGAGTGTGAGGGCTTCAACACACAAACGCGAGGGGGTACCAGTCAGCCCACCTGAACAGGTATTTTCTCTGACCTCGGGAACGAGGCAGTGTGGGTGCCTGCGATGGGTTCCAGAGCCCTGTGGGTGCCCTCACTCCCAGCTTTCATTCTCGGTCCATGATCTTTACCACGGTGTCTCCAACCTCACCTACAATGACCTTAGCATTCCCCTGGCTTCGTGATCCCATTAGTTTCTTGTGGCAGCTGTGACAAATCACCACAAACTTGGTGGGTTAAAGCCACACACATTTATTTTCCTGCAGTCCTGGGGGTCAGTAGTCCACAATCAGGCTCGGCAGCCCAAAATCAAGGTGTTGGCAGGGCTGTTTCCTTTTGGAGCCTCCGAGAAGAGAATCCATTTCCTTGCCTTCTCCAGCTTCTAGAGCTGCCTTCCTTGCACTCCTTGGCTTGTGGCCCCCGCCTCCATCTTCAAAGCCGGCAGCAGAGCATCTTGCTTCAAATGTCATCTCTGTCAAACCACTCTCTGTTTCTCTCTTCTAAGGACTCGTAATAGTATTCAGGCCCCACCTGGATACTTCAGGATAATCTTCCCTTCTCAAGACCCTTAATCGAACCACATCCGCAGAGTGTCTTTTGCCATCAACATGCACAGGTTTTGGAGAACAGGGCCTGATGGCTTTGGGGGCCATGACTCAGCCCACCGCAGGGCACCTTCCTCACACGCAGCCTCGCCACCCTGTCTGTCTGCCCTGCAGGGACAAACAGGATGTGAGGCTTGTGAAAGCCTTGATGAGACGTGAAGGACTTTTCTGCCTCAGGGCCTTTGCACAGCCTGTGACCGTGGCCTGGAACGTCTATCCTTCTATACACACATTCACATACGTCAGATTCCTTCACATCTCAGAGGTTTTGTCACCTCCTCAGAGAGGCCTTCCCACCCCCACCCTGTTTATGGTCTGTCTCAGCACCGCCACACGGATCGCAGTTTGTGATTGCTTTGTTACTTCTTGGTTTATGTGTTTCTTATCTGTCTCCTTGGAGGACTGCTGACTTTTTGTCCCCATCAGTACCACCTTCATATGCTTCTTTCCCCTCTTGCCTGTTCCACACACTAGACCCTTCCTAAGCCCCCAAGCAGCTCACTCTTCCAATAGAATCAAAAACTTTTGAGGAGGAAAGAACCAAATACACCCAGAGTCCACCAACTGTGGCCCGCTGTCTAATTTTGCGAATGAAGCTTTCCTGGAACACAGCCAAGTAACCCATAATCCCAACATATTTGCTCTCAGGCCTTCTATAGAGAAGGTTTGCCAACCCCTGAAATAGCCCCTCTGATCCAAATCCACCCACTTCACAGATGGAGACATTGAGAGACAAACGTTTACAGACCAGAGCCAGAGTCCTACCGTGGGTCCACAGTCAGGACTGGGATTCATTCTGCGGAATCCCAAACCTCACTTCTCCCACCCGCACAGTACACCACCCTCTTTAGCCCCCAGCCCCTCCCCCGCCACAGATGGTCACTGTCAGCACCAGCTCCATCCACACGTTTCACAAAGGCCCCCACGGTGTATGTTCTCGATCTCCTACTTGAATTGGGCCCAACAAACTTCCTGAGCTGACTTGTTCCTTGACCCTGCAAGAAGCCATCTGGGCTTTTTCCTCCCTTCTAGAGCCTCTGATGCCATCCCACAGACTCTGTCTTCGAAAGCCATAGCAAAGACTTTAGGGGCCACTGCCCTGTTTGAGTTGATCTCGGCCTCCAACTGGGATCACCCCAGGCCACCTGGTCAGTGGTTATTAAACATGGCTTGCTCCAGAATCCTCAGAGGAGCTTGTATAGAATGCAGATTCCCTGGCCCGTTGAACCAAAACTCTGAGGGTGAAACCAGGGCCTTGGCAGTTTTCACTCACAGCCCTGGGGATTCTGATGTTAAAACAGCCTGCAGAACTGCTTCTTTCCATCATGAGCTCCTCTAGGTCCTACTCACGACAGACCTCTTCAGACCGAAGTCTGGAGCCCAAGGAACACGGTTCCCCCGAATAATCTGTAGGGAGAATGCAGTCTTTTTGCCCTCGGCACACTTCCCCTTCTTCTTCACTCAAGGCCCTAGGATTCCTTCCCATCTCCAACTCCTCCAAAAGAAACATCACATTGTAGTATTTTCCCCCCCTGAGTAAACAAGATAAGGAGACTTTTAAATGCATTGCTGGCAACGAATTCAGGAGCTTATAAACTATGGAGGTCAGAGCGACGAAAAGAAGGCCATGTGAAAGGCGAGAATAGGTACATAGAAGATTCCCGAGGAGGCTGGAATCCTAGGAATCGGGGTTTCTTGTTCTGATGCTCACCAGCTGTCTCAGTCAAGGTGCTCTTCTGAAGGCAGCCGAGCCTTGTTCTCTTCGGCATTCATCAGGACTTGGCTGCTTGCCCTAGGCCTGGGCGTCTCACAGGAAAGTCAGCAGCCAAGGGCAGGACTGGTAGTTGTGGGCTGTGCTTCAGGGGCAGGGGCACCGGGCAAAGGAAAGGCAGGGGAGCAGCAGGGGGCGGGTGGGGGGCCTCTGCACAAAACCTGGGGTTGGGGGGAGGGTTCTTTCTTCCTGAGCACCCGGGGCTGGTTTCAGCAGTGATGGCGACATGGTGTCAAAAATAAGTCCTGCTCACCTGAGACAGTAGGATCCAATTCAATTTCAAGTCCGCGAGTGTTTATTGAGTGCCTAATTCAGTTTGGGTGATGGAGAGAAGGAGGGAGTGCGGGCGACAGCCTGAGCAGCAGGCAGAAATAGCCTCGGTGTCTGCCCCTCCGCTCCCTGGGTCCACAAGCTCAATTTTTATCCATTTCACCCAGTAAAAAAAAATGGGTAAATATCAGTCTGGTTCATGAGCAAATATTTATTAAGTGCTTACAGCCTGCCGGGCACTGTCCTGGGGCTGGGGCTGGGGCCGGGGCCGGGGCTGGATCGATGAGTGAACTAAGTAAGTAGTCCCAGGCCCCTGCTATGCAGTTTCCATTCTAATGGGGCATCTGCGAGGCCCTGGGGTCAGGCCAGTGCAGTGGCGTCTTCCATGGGAGGGGCCAGGGGCGGTGGAGTTACCAGGAGAGACGTGGAGGGAGAGGTGGGGTTTGACGTGTGGTTGGAAGGTGCCGTGGAGTGTAAGTTTTGAAAGGGCCGGAGGCCATTCAGACGAGGGTCTCAGCTGCGCCAGCAGGACAGGACGTGGCATGCCATCAAGGCTCCATGGCCAGACCAGCTCCCCCGGGGTACCAGGGGCATGCTGGGTAACAGTGTGTGCTGGGAAGGTGGCCAAAAGAATGTGGGCATTCCATGGGGTCGTGGCCCATGGGCTGTGCAGTCAGGCGACTCGGCTCTGACTCCCCGCTCTTCCGTACTTGCACACCCTCTGATACGGGGCGTACTGCTTACCCTCAACACGCTTCGTTCTCCGAATCTAGAGGACAGGCGTAATCATAACCAGCAGCATGTAGGTCGGTTCCAAGCATCTAGATGAGATCATGAATGGGATTAACTGAGAGGAAATGTTTTTTTAAAAAAAAAAGAGCTTAACAGTTTGATATTATTAACATTGGATGAATGGCCTGGTCTTTAGGAAAACTGGAACCTGTCACCAAAGTCTTGGTGGGAAGCGTATGACATCTGCACGCAGCATGGGTTTGCTGCCTTGTAACCCTATCCGTTTACCGCCCTCTCGCTCCCATGGCAACCATGCTGGACCGAGTGGCAGCACCCGCGAGGGGATGAGGCGAGACAGGCTTTTGCATGACCTGGCTGCCTTAGATTTTGCACCCTCGGAGCCCCACTTGCCTTGCCCTAGTCCGGGCCCTGCTGAGTCGTTAGATACCGTCTTGACCTACACAGTCTGTTTCTCAAAGTGTGGTCCTTGTTCTGCCTAAATCAGTATCATGGGGGCTGCGTATTAAAACTATATGCCCGACCCTGTGCAACCAACATTTCTGGGGAAAAGGCGGGGAATGTGCATTTTAATACGCACGTGTGTGCGTGCACACACTCACACACTCAGTCACACACCAGGCCATTCCCAAGCCCTCTATCAATATCTCAGAGCAGAATTCTTTGAGTGTGGCCCCCAGCCCAGCAGCAGCAGCATCACC
The DNA here is from genome assembly GCA_039655065.1 of Glossophaga mutica. Taxonomy (NCBI): domain Eukaryota; kingdom Metazoa; phylum Chordata; class Mammalia; order Chiroptera; family Phyllostomidae; genus Glossophaga; species Glossophaga mutica. The sequence goes on along the minus strand of CM077304.1, from coordinate 11,554,911 downwards.
ATGGTTAGAAATGCAAATTTTTGGCCACCTCCCTGATCTACTGAATCCGACCGACACTCCAGGAGTGGGGCCCAGCAATCTGTATTTTAACAAGCCCTCCAGATAATTTGGATGCACCTTCAATTTATATGGGGAAGGTTTTAGAAACTACCAATTAAATCAGAGCCCCTGATAGGACTCAGGTATCAGTATTTTTCAAAAGCCCGGGTCCCACCCCCAGCCCTTAATCCTCATGGGAGGACAGAGTTTATGGTAATCAGTGGAAGAAACAGGAAGACGGCACAGATGTCCTACACTGAGAAAGTTAGAGCTGAGCCACAGGCCTTGACTCAGTTTGTTCTCGAAAGGAGCTGGACGCCCTGCTGTGATCCCAGGAGCTGGTGAGGATGCCCGGACTCCCAGAGCTTCAGGGGGGTGTGCCCCTCCCCTGCCTTGGGCCCTGGCTTCGCTGGCTGTGACTGGCGGCTGCCTGCTGACTTGGCTCTCTTTCCGCCTTCCCTAGGTGCTGAAGCCTGGTGCTTGGACGGAGCTCAGGGCTGGGAGAGCGCAGAGGGGTGGCAGGGAGCCAGCTGGGGATGGCGTGGGAGAGCAGGAGGACGCCTTGACACTGGGCCCAGAATAGGGAGCCCCAAGAACCAATAACCCAGGCACTGGGGTGGCGGGGAGGTTTCTACTAAGCACCAGACCCAGTGCTTGGTGCTTTAAGTGAGTCATCTCCTCTATGTCCACATGATCTCTGAGGGAGATGATCCTCAGAAGAGTCCCATCTTAGGCTTTCAAAGTCACTTCGTCCCAGGCTTACAGATGAGGAAACTGAGGCCCAGAGACACGGGAGAGCCTACCCCGAAGTCCCCAGAGCGGTCGGGATGTCTCCAAAGGCTCTCCCACTACTCCGGATTTCAGAGGCAGGGCCTCCGGGGAAAGCGGGGTGGGGGTAGGGAGGCGGGGGGCCAGGGGTGGGGCTGAGCCGGCAGCCCCCGCGCGGCCCGAGCCGCCCTAACCTGTCTCCGTGTCCCTCCCCCATGCAGGCCCTTCCTCGTGCTGCCTCCGCTGATGGAGTGGATCCGGGTGGCCGTGGCACACGCCGGCCACCGCCGCAGCTTCTCCATGGACAGCGACGACGTCCGCCAGGCGGCCCGGCTGCTGCTCCCCGGCGTGGACTGCGAGCCGCGCCAGCTCAGGTACGGGCGGCGGGCGGGGCGCAGGGAGGGCCGGGCGCCCTTCCCGGACGCCGCCAGCCGGCATCCCGCTGCTAGGAGACCGCGGGCAGCCCGCCGGGCTCGGACTCCCTGCATCCACCCCTCCAACCCGAGTCCTGCAGAGCGGCTTGCTCAAGCGAGCAGATTGCCTCGCGGGGATTGAGGCCCCGCTGGTTTAAATGATAGACTGGGCTTAACAATAAGCGGGTCCCTTGAGTTCCTTGGATGGAGGACAGGAGCAAGGCTGTGTGGGAATGCTCCGATTCTTGGATTGCAAGATACTGGGTTCCTTGATTCTGTTCTTATCCTTCCTATTCTCTCGCTCTGTCTCCCCTCCCCCTCTCCTTCTCCCCTCTCTCCTGCTTCCCTCTCTTTTCCCTTCTCTCCACAAGAAGTAAATTATGATCTTCCTATAGTTCTCTAACGAGACCTCGCAGAGTGAAATTTCTAGCCGGGGCAGACCTCGCAGAGTGAAATTTCTAGCCGGGGCAGAGCGCACCTCTGCTTTTTCACGTGCATGGGGATGGAGTGATTCTCTGTTTCTCAGGCCTGCATCCAGCTCTCCCCTCCATCTGGGCGGGAGTTATTTATGGGGCCTCACTTTTGTCTAAAGCAAAACAAATAAAACAACAACTCACTCAGCTGAGTCCACACCTGGCTCCAAATGCAGAAAGCACAGGAAGGCAGAAGGGGGTGTGTGTGCATGTTCCCGAATCCCTGCGCTGTTTGCCGGGTGGTCCTCCTCAGCATTTCCAAATCCCCACTGCCCACGGATGAGAAGCCGTCCTTCCTCTAACGTTCATTGGGCCCAATCGTGTGGGCAGGCTGGGGAGATTTCGACCCTTCCGGATCCGATATGGAGATGGCGCATGTGCAATGTAACACATATAGCCCACTGAAGGCCCAGAGGGGCCCTCAGCCCAAGACCATGCAGGGTGCCGATTCAAATTATCGTTGCTCGCATTTATTGAATGCTTACTGTGTGCTGGGCACTGTTCTAAGGGCTTTACACAGATTCATTCTATCTACTAGTTCTCAGACCCCACCAGGTGCATGCCATTATGCCCACTGTACAGATAGGGACCCTCGGGCACAGAAAGGTTAAATAGCACACCAAGGGGCACAGGACTAGGAAGCAGTGGAGCCAGGGTATGAGTTCAGGCAGCCCAGACCCCCAGCTCATTGTTCTAACCGCTGCGCCGTGCTGTCCTCAGCTTTCTGTCTAAGCAGTTCCTGGCTGTGCTGCCATTCCTTACGCCTTGTCACCTAGAATAACAGCGGGTCTCAGGAAAGGCTGAGAAGCAGCCATTTATTGAGCACTTATGATGTGCATGTATCTGTTGCAACAAGACGTTTGTATTGGTTACTTGTCTCCTTCAATCCCGAAAGCAGCCTCCTAGGGTTAGTGTAATCTTCCCCTTTTACAGATTAGGAAGCTATTGGTGGGACTACTTGTAAGTGGAGGCGCCTGGGATGAGATCCTTGTGGCTCGTTATCCAAAGTCCATCCTCTGCCCACCTGACTCTTCTGCATCCTCTTTCCTGGGCGTGGCATTGGACCTGCAGGCTCACTTCCCCCACCCTTGCTCATTGCCCCTGGTGCCGCCTGGGATGACCCTGAGACTCCAGCTGTCCTCCTTGCAACAGGCCTGGGGCTGCTGGGTGGCAAGAAAAGTACGATGTTTTCTTAGCTCTTGCTGACAAAGTACTCCTTGTTTTTCCTGCTCTCAGAAGATGCCATGGCTTAAAGGTTAGGAGGCTGGGCCCCAGAGTCCCAGGTAATGACCTGGGTTCAAATCCTACTGCTATGGTTAATTAGCTACACAACCTTGGGCAAGCTAGTTGTCCTCTCTGGACCTTAGTTTTCCCACCCAATACATGGGCATAGTAATAGCAGCTCCCCTCGGAGTTGGGTGCAAGCAGGAAGTGGGGTCATGAACGTGGAGCATCTACATAGACAATGCCTGAAGGGAGGAAGTACTCACGACCTGGCCTTCGTTGTTAGCTGGCGTTGCCCCGAGTCTGTGGCCCTGACCCGGGAATAGAGGCTCCTACCTAGGTGTTGCTTTATATTCATAAAGGCTTTTAACCCTTTCTCATGTGAGCCTCCTAAACAAACACTGTTGTTTTCCGGGAAAGTAATGTTGTCCCATTTTACAGAGGAAGAAATCAAGGCCCAGCAAGATTAGGTAACTCTCCCAACATCACACAGATATTGGCAGAATTAGGAACCAGATAGCAAACCCAGACATCCAGAGACACAACCAAGTTTCCTGGTCCCCACCCTAGGCCCAGACTCGGCCTTCTGGGAAGACACTGACAGCCCTCTTCCAGATGCTTCTAGCCCTTACCATAATCCCACAGACTGCACGGGCTTCCGCTGTCCGTCTCTCTGCCCATCCTCCAACACGGAGCTTCCATCACACGGTCTGGTGACCAAGTACGTGTCCTTCTGACAGTCCCACCACGGAGTTCCATGTCAGCCCTGTCCAGATCGAGGCACCGGCGCTGGTGTGCAGGTGTGAGTGTGACCCCCACGAGGGCCAGAGTGCAGGCGCGCAGAGCCGGGAAAGGACGGAAGTCAGTTCCGTGTCAGTCTCGAGGCTGTTTCTGCTCGTTTGTGTCTCAGTTCGTGACGCATTCGTCTCCAGAAGGGTGATTTGTGTGTAGAAAATATACTAATTGATTGCTCCAGCTCAATTTTCAAGTTCAGGAATCATTTCTAAAGAGAAAATTAAAATGCAGTATTTCATTAGTTTTCCTAACAAATATAAACTCACAAGTTCCATTAACCAGCCTGGACTCAGCACATGAAAGGGTGAATGAGGGTTTTTTTTAGATACCTGTTTTTTCAGTGGCGGCAACACAAAGATACACGTGTACATATATTTTCCAGTCTCATTTAATGTGACGCGAAGTTGGAATTGCTGTCTCCAGTCTGCAGGTGGCAGGGTCAAAGGAGTTTTGGGGTGCAGGTGTTCTTCTTACTCTGCACCTGGCACTAACTGTCTTCATGGCGTTATCCCATTTTACAGAGAGGAAAGCTGAGGCTAACTGAGGTTATGGGACTTGTCCGAGGTCACACAGCTGCTGTGAGGCAGACGAGGCCTAGAATGGAGGTCTTGGCCTGGGGAGGTAAAAAATAATACGGTCTTCTTGTCTCTTTATTCTCCCAGACATTCAACTTCTTTGAAGTTGCCGGACTGGCTCCTAGTGCTGAGTCGGTCAGAGCTGAGCTCCTCTGTCTACATAAACAGCCCTAGAAAAGTAGGGGTGGTTTGGCAGTCCAGCAAACGCAGGGACTTGGAACTTGGACCCTGGTGTTGGCGGCTAGTGTCCACGACGGTTAGCGCTTATAATTACCTACCAGCTGGCCGAGGTTTCCTGGTGGGAAGCGGCCGGACAGAGCGACCAGAGCCGAGGAGTGCCAGGTCTGACGCTGGTGCTGCCGTTGATTGTCAGAGTGACCTTGGTCAAATGCTGTGCGATGTCTGCTTTGCTCTTTTCTCAGCTGTAGAAAAGCCTCACCACAGTGATCGGATTTATTCAAAGGAATATCATTTGATGCGGCTGCCATTTGTAAGGGGTGACCCATTCATCCTTCCTTAATGAAGGCATCAGATCATGTAAACCAGGGAAATTTGGCCTTTTTTTTTTTCATTCCTGACCTTTGGGAGGTGGAGAAGGGGCAGTAGAATAAGGGAAGGAACAAATAATACCCTCTTGGCAGGGTTTGTACTTTTTAAAAATTCATTGGTTTTGAAACATTTTAAAAATACGAAGTTGTTTTTCCTGTATTTGTAAGAGGCAGTTTTTGTGCTCCAAAGTGAGGCTGTGTTAAAATAATAGTCGGAAGGGCTCTTCCCAGATCCCATCTTAGCAGATAAACGGCACCGACCCACAGGACTCAGGGGTTGTTAGAACCGTGAGCTCCCTCCAAGAAATGGTTAATGTTTCTGCAGGTGTTTCTTAAATCAAACCCACTTTGGAGCTGTCCCCGTGGGGATAAGTTTGGGGGCAGCGAGGTGCAATAAGGAATGGGATGGGACTCAGGAGACCTGGGTCATCATGTCCTTTCCTTCACTCCGTCGTTACATTTCTTCACTCTGTCGTTACGTTTATTGAGCGAAGACTAAGGGCCAGGCCCCACACTGGGTGCTGTCACCTGGGTCTGCTGCTCTCCAGAAGGAGACCTTGGGGGAGTCACTCCCCCCCTCTCACAGGGCTAGGCTCATCCCCTATAAAGATGGGGTGACAACTGTTCTGTGGGAGGAGGAACCTCGGTGTAGCAGGGAGTCCAATCCACAGCCTACCATCCTCACGTGGTCCAGGATGGCCATGAGTGTGGCCCGACACAAAATCGTAAATTTACTTAAAACATTGTGAGATTTCTTTGGTGATTACCTGTCACCATGTATTTCATGTGTGGCCCCTATAACTCTTCTTCCTCCAGTGTGGCCCAGATACACCAAAAGGCTGGACACCCCTGGACTGTACAAGGTCTTATGTGAATTGAATGAATTGCATCACTGATCTCCTGCTTTAACCCTTTCTGGGTCTCCTGGGCACCTTTTGAGGTGTTGCTGTTTGTCCAGCGAGGGGTCAGACTGGGGTCTAAGGTAAAGGTTGTGCTGCACTTGTACCTGTCCTAAAATTCCAGTTCCTCCTACATTGCCCTATAGTGACAGCTGATGGTTCGGGCCCATTCGCCAAGCATGTTCGGGGAGCATAATGAACGGCCCACCAGGCCCTGTGCGGGCCGCAGGGGTACTGAGTCAGGAAAGCCCTAGCTGCTGCCCGGAAAGGTCACGTAGGAGACAGCCTTGTGCTGTTGGGGCTGCCGGCCCTTGTTCCTGTAAACCAGCAATTTTCAACGAGGGTGCTACGAGACTTTCTAAAGCATGTGATACCTGACCATTTAATCAGGGGCGCCGACCTCTTCTCCCGTAGATTATCCCAAAACATGACAACAGCCACACCAGTAGCCATCCAGTGTGAATGAATCGCAATTATACCTGGGTTTGTTTTGTTTTGTTTCTGGCAGATTGGCAAAAAAATACATTTTGTGGGGTGTGCTGCAGAATTTTAGTAATTAGGTTATGTGTGCCATGACATGAAAAGGGCTGAAAATCGCTGCTCTGAACATCTGTGGCACTTCGAAAAGAGGATCATCTGAATGAAGGGAATCCCAGCCCTTGGCGTCAGAAGGCGAGATGCTCCCCCTGGCTGGGTGGCTCAGTTGGTTGGAGCATCGTCCTGTACACCAAAAAGTTTCGGTTTGATTCCCAATTAGGGGGCACATACGTGACTTGCAGGTTCAATCCCTGGTCGGGACGCGTACAGGAGGCAACCAATCAATGCCCCCCCTCTTTCAATCAATAAACATATCCTCGGGTGAGGATTAAAAAAGAAGGCAAGATGCTCTACAGCCAATCTTTGCCTCATCTCGATGGAGCCAGGTCTCATTCTGGGCTCAGAGGGGAAGGAGAGTCCCTGCTCAGTGTCTGAGCAGCCGCAGACAACAAGCCGTAGTGAACAAGTAAATGGGCAAGATGATTTTGCAGAGTACGAGCTCTACAAAGAAAGTCAACACAGGGAGTGGGGAGGGAGGGAGGGGTCGATGGGGTGTTCAGCGAGCACCTGGGGACCTGGGAGGGAAGGGACAGTGTCACACTCCTGCTCTGGAGGCAAATGTGGCGTTCTGGCCAGGGGCTCATGGAAGAGACTGGCGGGGGGCGGTCTTGAACCACATCTCTGCCAGCAACTCGCCTCGGTCACATCCACCTCAATCCCCGAGCTCAGGCGTGGGGCCTCCCCACGCTCTCCCGCAGGAGGTCACCTGCCGAGGCAGAGCACCTGGGCCTGGCAGGGCTCTGTGGGGCCCTGGAAGGCTCCCAGCCTCTCAGAGTCGGAGCCGCTCTGTCCTCTCCCCTTGAGTACCCTTGCCCTGGGCTGGCTCCAGACAAGTCCCACAGCTCCTCACGGCCTCTCCAGCAGCTGGATGGCCACAGAAATGCCGCCATGGACGCCAGCCCCTTCTCCACCTCCAGAGTGGACACAGAGTCCGCGCTGCAGGCCCCACGGTGACCCCGAGGGGGCCGCTGCCTGCCGCCCCCCGCACGGATGTCAGTGCATTAGCGCCGACTGGAAGACAGGAGAATGCCCTATCCCCGATCCCGGGAGAGTCATTCTGGGCTCAGCTGCCCTCCCCTGACCGTGTCGGGGACAGGCCATGAGCCTGCTCCGGGGGAGCCGAGCAGGGGAGGTGGCCCTGCACTCTGCAGGCTCGCACCCAGCACCTACTGTGTGGAGGGCAGGCAGAGCGGTTGAAAGAATTACTGAAAAAAAGCCAGTAGATGTTCCAATATAAGGCAACAACGATCTGGGTCTGGGAGAGCTGGAAATGCAAGCAGCACCGTGCGATCTGGGTCCTGGGGAGTAAACAGATTTACGTGGTAGAGAAGGTGAACAGAGGGGAGGAAGTGGGGAGGCATTAGAAAAATAAGTCTGCACAGAGGAGCCACCTATGCAAAGGCCTCAAGGTGCGAGCGCGTGTTGGAGGGAACATGAGGACTTCAAACCCGGAGCTTGGAGTCAACCAGCTCGGCTCTGAGCGTGTGGGCCGGGCCCTGGGTTGGAAGTTTGGCTGAACTCAGCCCGGGAGGGTCTTTCACGCTGTCCCAAAGAATTTTGGCTCCATCCTGCAGGAGGTGGGAGCCATCACAGATTATGAGGCAGGGAATTGACATCAGATTTGTACTTTAGAAAGAGGGGCTGGTGGCGGCATGGAAAATGGGCCGGGATGAGGCCTGGAGTAAGAAGCCGTTGCAGGAATTCGGGTGAGAGACGAGGACAGCTGGGCTAAGGCCGGAGTCTTGGGGACGGAGCGATGGGGAGGATGCTAGAGAAAGAAGGAAGGTTGGAGCAGCAGGACTTGGTGCCCAATGGGGAGGGCGAGGGAGGAGAGGGCATGGGGAGTTCGTGTTTTGTGGGTACATGCAAATATATATATATATTATATATATATAATACATGACACACACACATATATATAACATATATATATATATATTAGATGAGAGAGCACTGAATATGTGTCACTACAATTTTTAAAAACAGCCCCGGCATGTCATCAACTGAAAAAGATCACACAGAATAGGGTATAAAGTGTCGCCCTGTGTGAAACGTACAGACATGTATTTGCTGTCCCTACCTAGACTGTCACCGGGAGGGTGGAAGCGACACTGGTAACCAGGGCTGACTCTGAGAAGGGGATGGGAAAACTGGGCGTATCGATCAGCTCCCCAGGCTGCTCCGACAAAGCACTACAGACTGGAGGGCTGCGAACAGCGGACCTTTGTAGTCTTACAGTTCTGGGCGCTAGAAGTTCAAAACCAGCAAGCCTCTAGGGGAGGGTCCTGCCGTGGCTCTTCCCACCTCAGGTAGCCCCAGACGTTCCTTAGCCTGTGCTTGGGTCACTCTGATCTCTGCCTCCCTCTACACATGCTCTTCTTCTCCCTGTGTCTCAGTGCCAATTTCCCTCTTCTTAGGAGACACCAGCCACATTGGATTAGCACCCACCCTAATGACCTCATCTTAATTTGATCACATCTACAAGGACTCCATTTCCAAATAAAGTTGCATTCACTGGTGTGGGGGGAGAGGGTTAGGGTTAGGATTTCAGCATATCCTTTTAGGGGACATAATTCAACCCTTCACACCGGGGGACAGAGGCGGGAGGGGACCTTACTCGAAGGTTGGGTTTTGTAGCATGGCCATGCCCTTACCAAAGTTTTGTGTTGAAAAGTGACTCTGAGGTTTCTGCCTTGGGAGAATGTGTAGCGAGGGATGCTTCTAACAAGGACAGGACAAGGACAGTGCGGGAGCGGTCATCGTGGGCTCGGCTTTGTCCAGTGCAGCATGCTGTCCCCCTCGGTCGTGCACGGAAAAGAGAGCGTCTGGGCCAGCCTTCTCCGTGGGCGCAGAGCTGCCGGGGAGTTCAGTGCTCGCCCTCTCGTCTGATGGAGAGGCAGCAGAGCGCCGCGGTGAGGAGTGCGGGCCGCACAGCCCAGCTGCCTGGCTCCGCATCCTGGCGTGACCGCTCCTTCCCTGCATGACCTTAGGCAGGTCAGTCGCCTCTCCGGGTCTGTTTCCTTATCTGTGAAATGGGGGGCAGTCATACGCCCATCTCCTAGAGTGGTGTGAAGGATTAAGTCCAATAGCGTAGGTCAACCGTTTAGCGCCACCTAGCTTGTAAACCGGGCAGTGCGCTTGCCTTTGCTACCGCGACACACTGTTGTCCCATAGGGAGTGCATGTTATTTTATCAGTGATTATTCTTATTCCCTGCCTTCCCTGAACCCCTGCCCACAAGCAAAAATGCTCCGTTCCTTCTGGTTGCCAAAAACAATCTGCTCAGCCTCCTGTGGGGGAGGGAAAAACTCTTGAGGAGATGAGGTGAAGTGCCATCGGGGATATGGTCTGGAGTTGGCCCACTGCTGGTGAGTCAGCCCCCTCCCCCACCTGATGCAGGAAGAGAATCCCCTGGGGCTGACTGGCTTGGGGACCAGTGACCCCATCCTGGTGGCTCTAGAATTCCCCTGGATGACTCAGATTTGATATTTTCTCTGAAGTGTTAGATTTTCAAAACCATCATTGGCAAGAGTCCTGAACCATGTCCAAAGCAGCTGAGTGTCCATCACCAGCTGCATTTAACTACATCTTAAGTGGCACTTGGGGCTGCCTTCCAAATTAGGGCTTCCGATTCAGGCTGGCAGGTTGAGGGCATGTCATGTGTCATATGGGATTTGGCTTTCAGAGGAGTAGGGATTCTTTTTTGGCAGGGGGGCCCACTCTTGAGTCTTAAATTTCTGTCCAAGGTGTTTATTTATTTATTCATCTGGAACTTAGATGGGGTCATTCACAGAAAGGAAGGAATTCGTGTAGATGCAAATATGGCCCCTAGTTGATGGAATCTTGTCTCAAGTGAGCAGAGGTGAGGGGGCATGGAATATTCCAGAAGAAAGAACCACAGTCTGGACTTTATCTCAGCAGTTGGCTTCCTTCTCTTTTTAGGGTTGGGGCAGAAATGAGTTTCCTTTATCGGGAGCCTACTACGGAACTTGGCACATAGTTGGGGCCTAATAAATATTTGAACGAATGAATGATGCAAAAGGCTATTACTGAGTGTTTGGTGATACTGTAAGTAAACAGACTATGACTTTTCCTGGACTAATTAAGATGCAACAAGGCTTCAACATGGAGACATAGGCAGGTGAGATTCAGGCGTGGGACTTAGAAGAAAGGCCTTCACTAAATAGGCCTTTAGGGGAAATGCTGGCAAACAGGTGGCCTTTGAAGTCAGGAGTGTGAATGACATTGCCCAGGGGAGGTGACTGATGAAGAGGCCTCCTCCTGAGTTGAAGGAGGAGGGGGCCCAGGGCAGAGAAAAACCCAGGGAAAGGGAGATAGCAGAAACCAAGGGAACTAGGATGGAGAGCGGTCACCAGAATCCACGGCTGTCTCACCAGCGGAAAAGACGAGGACAAAAAGGAGGCCACCAGGCTTGGGAGAGCCATCGGCACCCTTTTCAGCAGCAGTTCCAGCAGCCTGACGTGGGTGGGAACCAGATTGCAGGCGACAGACAGTTTGCCAACACTTGGAATTAGTTCTGTGCTTCCAAAGTGTTAAAAGCAGAACAGAAACACTGGGTGCCTACAGCAACACAGAGACCTGCATCTTAAGTGGCATTTGGGGCTCTTCCAAATGAGGGCTCCCAATTCAAGCTGGCAGGTTGAAGGGATGTCATTTGCCATATGGGACTGGTGGCTCCCAGGGGAGTAAGCTTGCTTTTCTTTTTTTTTTCTTTTCTTTTTTTTGGCACATTCTTAGTCTGTTAAATTTCTGCCCAAAGTGTTTATTTACTCATCTGCCAGCAAACCTCCGCAACTCCAGTTTAAAATATTATTTACACAGGAACATTACCTTCCCTTAGCAATTAGTCAGGCAGCCAGTACTTACTTCAAAGCCACGTGCTCAATACAAAGCACTTCGTTCACAGCCGTGACAAAGCGGCTTTGGGTCACAATGAAGGAGTGGGTCGCATCCTTCAAAAAGCCTGTGGTCATCACAGGTGAACTCACCTTCCAGCAGGTCATTAGATCACCTTATGGAAGGTGGAGGACCATCAGACTCCATGATCTGCAAAGTCCCTTCTAGCTCTGAAGATTATTTGATTTTGTGGTTTGATGTTAGCTATGCAAATGGTAAAACCACATTTACCTGTGGGGGAAACTGAGGCATGTAAAAGGTAACGGAAATAAGTGGAATCCCAGTTCATGCCCTCTCCTGTACCTTACAAGATGATACTGGGGACTAACAGCCAGAAACCTGAGAGGGGCAGACTGTCCTGGTTGCTTCTCTGCTCCATTCAGTTATCCTCCAGCCGTGCAAAGGACTTGATTTTCTTTTCACACCTGAGGACACCAGGGGCTCCAGGAGGCCAGGAGACCTGCATATGGCCACTTGGAGAATGTGCCCCATCCTGGATTTGAACCCAGTCTGTCTGACCCCAAAGCCCAAGTTCTAAGTTCTCTCTATGAAAAAAAGTAGCTCCGATCAAAGACTCAACATTGGAAAATGTGAAAGCATCTTCCAAACAAGGCCCACAGGTTCACCTTGACAGCTCAGCCCACAGCCTTAGCTCGTCTGAGGACTCTGGATGCACGTCGACCCCCGCGTCAATCTAGCATCGTCCCTGTTGCCCAGTGCCAGAGGTCCCTGTGAGGACGACGGAGAAATATTCTGAGAAATATATGAAATGGGCTCAACCTCACTTGTAATCCTGGAAATGCAGTCAGAACCACACCTAGAACATATTTCATACCCATTAGATTGGCAAAAACGGTAAAGTCTGAGGGCAGCAGATTTGAGCAAAGATATAGAATAGTGAGAACTCCTAACCACCACTGGAGGGGATTCTGAATCCTCCTCCAAGGAAACTCAAAAAGACCTAATTGTATTCACAGGCCTATACCCTAGAGAAACTCCTCCATATGGAAATGAGGAGATGCGTACAAAGGTGTCCATAGATGCAGTGTTTGTAATAGCAAAGGAAAAGGAAAGGAAGAGAAACAAGCTGCCTGTCTGCAGGAGAATAGATAAATAAATTATGCTATGTTCATACTTGGAATACCAAGTAACAATGAAAATAAATGAACTAGATCCTCGTGCTATTACACAGCTAAATCCCAGAAATGTCATATTGTGCAGGGGGAAAAAGCAAGCTGAGGTAGGATTCGCATAGTATGCTAACATTTGCATAAAGTGTACCAACATGTAGGACAGTCCATATATTATAAGGAATTTGTAAAAGTAGTAAAAAGTACAAAGCATGCCAGGAATGGTGAATGTCAAATTCAGGGAGATGATAATCTCAAGAAGGTGGAAAGGCTCATGGAGTCAGGACCAGTGCCCAGAGCCTTTGTATTGTAACGCTTTATTTTTTCAGCTGGCTTGGGTGCTGAGCATGGAGGTGGTCACTGTTTTACTCTATACTTTCTGCCTGCCTCACATAACTCATTAACAAAAAAGTTATTTTGGCAACAGCACATTCAGAAGGCCAGTTCTGAGATATTCATGTGCATTACTTAAGTAAGTGTTGATGGTTCAATAAATTTGGAAACATTGGCTTAAATAAAATTAAATAGGCTTTTTAAAATATCAGTGCTTTTAACATCCTGTGTTTCTTGTAAATCTCAAAGAGAATGTTATCCAATTTAAATATTTTTACCATAGATGGGGGGTCAGCGAACTATAACTGCCTGCTACCTATTTTTGTAAAGAAAGTTGGGTGTGTAAGTAGCCACGCCCACTGGTTTCATATCGCTCATGGCTGCTTTCGTGCTACAACGGCAGAGCTGAGTTATGACAAGAGATTGGCCCACAAAGCCTAAAATATTCACAGAAAAAAAAAATGTGTGGACCTGTTATAGGGCATTTTACGGGACTGGTGTTCCTAGGAATGCCCTTGGGGTTTATAACATGAGCACTTTGCGTTGCACCTCAGGAATTGGTATGTTTACTTGTGAAAATTTTTATAAAGAACACCGTCAGTTCTTTTTAGACTTCCTTGCTAGATGGTGTGTGTGTGTGTGTGTGTGTGTGTGTGTGTGTGTGTGTGTTCATCTTTGAATCTCCAGCACCTAGCACAGTAGCCAACATATACTTAGTGATTCCTTTGTGCTTCGCTGAATTGATTTCAACTTCAAAACCATTTGTGGAATGGATTAACTAGGATTTAGATTCATTAGCTCTAATGGACATGTGAAATACCTGTAGCACAGATAAGGGAAGAGTTTAAAATTCTCCCCCATACAACAATCCAAGTATATGCAGTCCTGGGCTATTATGGCAACTCCAAGTCAGGGTCCCAAGCACCTTCCCTCTTGTGGCTCTGCCATTCCTTTGGTGACACCTTCCTCTGCGTGCCCCAACATAGCAGACCCCCACCCTCTGCCCTCCGGGACGACATCTGTCTAGTGCAGGGGTGTCAAACTCATTTTCACCGGGGGCCACATCAACCTCTCGGTTGCCTTCAAAGGGCCAAATGTAATTTTAGGACTGTGTACATGTAACTACTTCTTAACAGTTAAGTGAGAGCTCGGCACTGCCGCCAGGTAGAAACAAGGTGCCGGGCCAGATAAAATAAGGCCGAGGGCCAAATTTGGTCCTTAGGCCTTGTGTTTTCCACCTGTGATCTAGTGGGAAGAGGGAAAGTAGAAGGACAGGGCATGCCCCAGAGATTGCATACATAATTTTTATCATTCCCTATTGGCCAGCACTTAGTCATGTGGTCATGTCTAGCTGCAAGAGAACCTGGGAAATGTAGTCTTTAACTGGGCAGCCATGTACCCAGCTAAAAATTCAGGTCCTACCATATGTAAAGAAGATAAATGATTCTAGAGGACAACAACCAATCTCTGCCAAAAAGGGATCTACATTAAGGACTTGCCAAAATCAGGGGTGACCCCTTTTCAAGGGATGGGCTTTACTTTCAACCCTGAAAATAAGTCATGCTGCTGAATCCAGAGATGTGTAATGCTGCTTCATTATTTTCTACTCCAAATAATATGACAACGCATTCAGATATGAACACACTAGTTTCAGTCTCCTGAGTTTTGTAGCCATTGCACTTGAGATCAATCTTTTTTCACATATTTGAACACACCAAGAATTTCTATTGTGGGAGAAGACAAACACAGTAGGTTTTGCCACTAACTGGGCGTTTATTTATAAGGAGGAGGAAGGTTCCAGGCCCTTTAGCATCTCTCACAAGGCAGAGAAAATTGGTCAGGAGGAAGCTGTGGAATCACCCTTTGTTTACCTTGCCCAAGGACAGTTTAATGAGCTGGCTTTTTTCTGTGCTTTAGTAGCAGCACAAAACAGCAAGTGGGCACAATTTGTGGACAAAGATTTCTCCTAGGAACTTTGCAAGCATTATATGTTCCATTTGCTGCAATAATACAATTTTTTTTTCTTAGAAAACTGCATGGAGGTTTTGATGTGACTTGCTTCAGCACCAAAGTCTCAATTTGTTCATCTTTTTGATACCCCAAAGAAAAGGGAAAACATTAGTTGGGCCCCTTGAAACTTGTGTAAGGGAATTTGGCTTTCTTGGGAAAATATGTTGAGGGGAGAGGGGAGTTACAGGAGGAAGGAAAGCTGTATTCCATTCAGGCCCATTTCACAATTTATTTCTGAAGGCACCATTTTATTGGCACGCAAACAGAATCCTGTGATGGCAACTGCTTGATATGCAAGAGGTGATGCAAAAGAATTGTATTCCCCTCCGCCAGGGTTTCTTAACCTCTGCACTTCTGACGTTGGGGCGAGGGGGCTGTCCTGTGCATTGTAGGATGTTCAGCAGCATCCCTCACCTCTGCCTGCTGGGTGCCAGTAGCATCTCCCTAGTTGTGACAACCGAAAGTGTCTCCAGACGTTGGCAGATGTCCCCTGGGTGACAAAATCACCCCTGGCTGAGAATCACTGTTGTGCTGCGCAAACCTAAACATACCCAGAGACTTGCTAAATGACTTCAGAAGGAGACACGGATTCTGCTCCGGAATACCTCTGAGACTCCTCCGAAGAGTTCACCCTTCTCAGGCTTCCAGTTTCCTGATCTTAAGGAGGTCAGGAGTTGAGCTGCGTGCTTTCTTTCAGCACTAACATTCTGGGATTCTGCAAGTCAGAAGCGGTTGTGGGGCGCTTGTCTCTGGAATACAACTTGAAGGAAAGCAGAGTGCAGAGGAGAGGATTTGAACCGCGTGGCACAGCAGGCGGGCAGGCAGGCAGGAAAGCAGGGGGCCAGTGTGCCTGCGGAATGAGAAGCAGGCCTGGTTGGCTGGAATGGTAAGACAGGAGAAATGGCTGAGAGATGGGAACCTTTCCAGAGGGGCAATTGCAAGAGGGCCTTGAATTTGGAGCCTATGGTTGGGAATTTATATTTGTTTGGCCAAACAAGTACTTACCCAGGCACCTAGTACTTACCCAGTACTGGCACCTAGTACCTACCCAGACAGCAGCGGCATGGCATCCCTGCGAACATGGAGGCCTTTGGTAGCATGGGAAGGCAGTGGAGTGGGTTAACAGCAGGGCTCTAGCTACAGCCTGCTGGTTCAGATCTCAGTTCTACGGCTTGCAGGCTCTGTGACTTGGCGGCAAGTTTCTTAGCCTCTCTGTGCTGCTGTTTCCTCTTCTGAAAGATGAAGATCACCGTTCTAGGGTCACAGAGAGGATTAGATAAGATCATGTAAATAAATGAGCATGTGTGTGTGTGTGTGTGTGTGTGTGCTCAATCGCAGATAATGTATAGGTTTTGTATGTGTTTGTGTATATGTAAAGTTAGAATAGTTCCTGGTACACAGTAAATGCTATTATATGTTCTACTATTATTATTATTAATTATTGTTATTAAACCAATAAAATATTTTGAGTAGGGAAGCACTCTGTTCCTTGTACACTGACATACAATAGGTGATCTGAATGGCTGCTTTTTCCAATTTCCTAATTTCTAGGGAATGTAATCTCAAGCTAGACAGCTACGTGCTCAGCCAAAACCCCATGAAGGTGGGCGGCTCTGTATCACTGTGACGAGGAAGTGGAGAAGGGATGCTGGGGTGTAGTTAGCACTCACTGCGATGCATTTCTTCCCTGAGTGATCCTCTTGGACATGGTAATAAGTGTCTGTTATGAAATAAGAGCAAAAACAGAGAAGCTAAAGGCTGGGGTGGGATGGAGTAAGGGAGAAAAGCTATTGCATAGGAAAGAGTGGTACCTGGGCACCAGAAAACATGTGATAAACTCTGGGAATGTCCGTGCTTGATTAGCCAACACCCCCATTCAGTAGATAAGGAAACTGAGGCTGTCCCTGGAAAATGGGAGCTTACCCGAGGTCACAGAGCTAATGGGTGGTACGGCCGTGACATAAAACCCCTGGCCCTATTCCTGCCTTACCAGTTGCTTTCAGAGCTGTTCTGTAGGCCCCTGTTCTGTAGGGTCCCTCCTTCCCAGCCAGGTCTGGACGTGGCCTCAGAATCCTCCTTAACACCATACTCCAATCAGCCATACCAAAGGGTCAGACATTGCCCAAGACGAGCCCTGTTTTCCGCCCCTGGTTTGGGTGTTGTTCAGTGGGAGTGCTGTCTGCCTGTAAAGTTTCTCCTGCCTTCCAGGTGGCTCACCGAGGTCCCCATCTTCTAGAAATCCAGTCTATGCCAGTGTCACACACCCCACGTTCTCTAGGTCCGTGCCATCTTCAAAGAGAGCCTCCAGCATAGCCAGGAAAGATTCGTATTCCCGTCATTCCTCTCTAAAACCTTACCACATAGGTACTGCTGTCCCATTTTATAGATGAGCAAGTGGAAGGCTTGCCCAGGGTTATTCTGCGAGGGAATATGCTGTGCTGGCTTGTGAATTCAACACCAGTGAATTTTCCTGCCGCCCTTCAGTGAGTTCCTGAGTATCCAGATAAATGAAATCAGCACCGTTGTCTGCTCCTGGATATCATAAATCTCGCCAGTGTGCCCACTGAGAGATACCGGAGGCTGGCAGCTTGATCCTTAATTACTGTTTTGAGTTAGTGTTGTCCTCTCATTCTTCTCCCCTGAGCATCTGCATTTTCAATTACATAGCCTCCTACGTAGCCAAACAGTTTGCTTTGCATCCTTCTCCGTGACAGCCGGGAGGGCGAGGCTCTTGTCAGGCCCACTCGCGGCCGGCCTCCAGCACCTAAGGCAGGGCCCGGCCTGTGGCTGGTGCTCTCAGGTGGGCGTGAACGGATCTTGGCCCTTCCCTTTGCCCCTGAGCCTCTTCGGGGCAGAAACCTCATCCCCTTGGCCTCCCTGCGTCCCCAGTGTGTGGCCCGTAGCAGACATTTGATAACGCCGGGTTCTGTGGAATTGGGCTGGGACAGTGGGGGAACACACACCAACCCAAGCCTTACTTGGACTTTGAGAGGGGGGCAGCTCTGGGTGGAAATGGAAGGAAGAGGAGCCCAGTGACTTCAGGGCAAGGTACTTAACCCCTCTCGGGCTCTGCTTTCTCGTCTGTGAAATGGGAGTGCTGAAACTTGCCTTTTGGGGTTCCTATGAAGGCTTAAGGAAGATGGGAGCACTGGCTCAGGCGTCAGCCGGCCTGGATTGAATGCCGGCACCAGCACCTGTGCGCTGTGTGACCCTGGGCAAGGGACACGACCTCCATGCCTCCGGCTTTTCACCTGTGAAGTGAAGAGAACAGGGCCCAGTGCATGGGAACCTTTCGAGGAGGAGGTGGGCCACTACACGGGGAATGCCTGGCACATGGAAAGCTATCGAAAAGTGTCAGGCGCTATTATTGTTATTATTATTAAACTATAGCATGTTAGGGAGACTGTCAATACTCCTTTGGCTCTGATTATTGCTAACAGTTCTATTCTGTTCCAAGGCAACTAACCTGCCCGCTAGCCTTGGGAAACTGAATCATGGGTCGCGCGCGAGGGCCCCGGCAGCAGAGTGGGGATGCCTCCCTGACTCAGAGCCACCCCCGCGACAGCCGAGCACCTCAGCCCGTGTCCCGTGGCGGTGGGCTCCGGCATGTTCCTTGTGAGCAGGGCAAGCGCCCGCCCCTGCACCCAGCCCCCCGGCTGACCCCGGGCAGCTGTCTCTGAGAGGGGCCTTGGGCGTCGCTCTGTCCCAGATTGCCAGCCCACTGGTGAGACCCGGATGAACGAGGAGAGAAACACATGGAAAGGGAGGTGAGAAGCCAAGGGAGCAACAGCCTCGCTGTCACAAGGCCCAGCAAGCGACCACAGCGAGGGCTGGGCTCAGAGGGGCCAGGCTCCAGCTGCTGGGGGGTGAGAAGACCTTCTGGGCACCAGCCATTTGTGTGGTTGGAGGGTGACAGGAGGGAGGAACTTCCAGATGGACTGATTAAATCCCCGAGAAGAAGACCTGCAATTAGGAAATAACGGCACAGGAATAAGCATGCGTTTCACGTACCGAGCAACTATTATGGCCCTCTGTGCTGAGTGGTTCCGATGGAGGACCTGCCTTAATCCTCTCCCAGAAACGGACAGATATCAGGCACGTTTTGCAGATGGGAAACAAGCAGAAGCTTGGAGAGGTGAGGTTACCTTTCCGAGGTGGCAAGTAAGAGCCAGACCGGGATGTGCACTTCGGACTCAGCTCTGTCTGCTGTGGGGTCCCGCGCTCTGGTGTCACCCCCTCCGGCCAAGCCTCGTTTTCCTTGTCAATAGAATGGGAGTGATAATAACAGCAAGAGCCCCTTCGAGGAGAGGATCCGGTGACGTGCTGGAAAGTGAGCACTCCGCACAGTGCCTGGTACCTGAGGAGCCTGCAAAAAAGGGTAGCTTTTTTGTCACTGATGAGGAAGGTCGAGGTGTGGGAACTGTTTAGGCCTTTGGGGGGCGCAGATCCAGAGCCATGCGTGAGGAATCCCCCCGAAGCCCAGAAATTGCCCGCACATCACCGAGTACTGGGCTGTGCAGAATAGTTAGTAGAACGGACTCTGGAGCCAGCCCACCTCTGTTCAAACCCTGACTCCTCCTACTTACTAGCTGTGTGACAGTGAGCAAGTTCATTAACCCCTCTGTGCCCTGTTCCCCTTATCTGCACTACAGGTTAATAATAATAATGCCTTCCTCGTAGGGTTATCACGAGAATTAAACAAGTTAATATTTGTCAAAAGCTCATGCTATGCCTGGTGCACGGGGAGTGCTAAGTATCTGTTAAATAAGGAAAACATGTGGTGTCAGTGTTGCTGTTTCCCACGTGAGGAAAGTAAGGGAGATTAAGGAACCTGGACGGCGTTTCCCAGTGAGTGGGGGCCGAGCTGAGGGATGAACCCAGGCGGCCTGCCTGCCCGCTGAGCCTGCACGCACGCTCGCCACGGTCGCCTGGGAGCTGCTGGGTTTCCGGGGCCAGCGGAGTCAGCATTGGTCCTGCGGGTGGAGGGGGAAGGAGGGGCCGGAAGCCTGGCTGGGCAGGGCCTCCGGACTCTGCATGTCGGGCTGTTCCAGAAACTGTGCTTGCATCAAGCGGGACCCCCATTTGCCCTCCCTTCCCAATCCCTGTCATCACTCAGCGTGCTTGCAAAACCCGCTGAGGACCAGGGTCTCCCCACGGGGGACAGATCTGCCTTTACCCTGGTGGAATGGGTTAGACACGGTGTCTAATTGGAGATCGTAAGAAGTGTTTGTACCACGATGTTCATTTGTTTTTAATTTTTTCTTTTCTTCATTTTAGAGAGAGGGGAGGGGGGGAGAAAGAGGGAGGGAAACAATGATGTGAGAGAGACACATTGATTGGTCGGTTGCCTCTTGTACGCACCCCACCTAGGGACCGGACCCGCACCCCAGGCACGTGGCCTGGCCAGGACTTGAACTGGTGACCTTTCATTTTGCAGAACAATGCCCGACCGACTGAGCTGCACTGGCGAGGGCACTATAACATTCCTTAGGCTCTGTGTATCTGTATTTGCTTCTTTCAAATAGAGTATATTCTCTCCAAACAGTGTGCACCTAGCTTTGTAATTTGTAAAGGTTATGATATGAAATCTCTAACATTAATGGAGAGCTGTGTGCTAAGTTCTGGACTCTTCTAAGCACTGGACGTGGATTATCTCATTTAATCTGCACCCACAATCTTAGCAGGAAAGTTTTATGACGAAACTCATTTTCCAGATGACAGAACTCAACAACAAAGAGGTTAAGTCACTTGCCCTAAGAAATCACAGAGCCACGAACTAGCAGAGCTGGGAACCGGAGATGCATGCTCGTAACTGCTATGCTAGCTTTAAAAATGAACAAATGAATAAAATGTGTGTGAAGCCTCGCCAGCTCGCCTTCGCCACTCAGCGTGCATCAAGAGATCGGCAGAGTGCGTCCGCTCCCCCCCGCCACACCAGCTCCTCCCCGGGGGGAGAAGAGGAGGCTACGTGTCCCTCTCTGTGCTCAGGCCCGTGGGCCTCCTGGAAAACATCTTTCTGAAGCCACGTTCCTGAACCGGTGGAAGCTTTGACCCTGTCCCAGGGCTGGGGCCCTTGAGAAATCAGAGAAATTGACCACCTCAGGGGCTGACCTCTTACTTAAATTGATCCGATTTTTTTATGGCATCTCTAAAAGCCACTCGAAGGGAAAACCACCAAGGTGATCGTCTTTTGATGAAGCCCCAGGTCGCTGGCTTAATAGATTTCTGCATAAGTAAGTCCTGCGCTTTGGAGGACACGCTCATTTGTCCAGGCCGCGGGGGACCCGTTGGTCCTCAGTGGCAGACCCTGCAGAGACTGTCCAGAACTAGCACACGGAGCTCTGAGCTGTGTTTGCAGGAATGCTGCAGGAATTCAGGTTTTGCGGAGGTCGATTTTCTAACAAGCCCGGTTGGACGCACAGCCGTGGTTGATGGAAAACGTTCCTTACCTGCCTGTCTGTTTGCCTCCCTCGGCTGGTAAAGCTCAGTAACGAGGACCATGACTTACTCTGTAGGACCGAGGGATTCTTGACAGACAGATGTTTCCTGGGGCCTCACGAATGGATGGTGGGTGGTGTTCATGGCTTGCCCATCGCTTACTGCTGTGTGCTCCCGGCGTAAGGACAGGAAGGCGCCAACCAGGGGAAGTGGCCTGGAGATGGGCGTGGTGAGGGAGAGAAGTGCACCTCCTTCGCGTGCCCTGGTCAGAGAAGCCCTCCTCTGGACCTGACATGCAAGCTCATGCTCGAGGGGTGAGAAGGAGCCAGCCCTGCGGATAGTCAGGGAAAGGGCAGTCCAAGGAGAGGGAACAGCAGGAGCTAAGTCCTCAAGGCAGGAAAGATCTTGGCCTGTTGAAGGCACAGAAGGGGAAGGGCTGGAGGCAGGGCGGGACCCTCCAGGCCCTGCACGGGGAGCTGGAGTCTATTCCCCTCCCACAGGAAGGCACTGGGAGGTTTTGAGCAGGGGCAGAGCATGGTCCTACCTATAGTTTAAGCTTGCTCTTCCCTTGTTTAAGAAACCGGTTTGGAAGGTGAGGAGAGTGACAGCAGGAAGACCAGTTAGGAGGCTACTGCAGTGATCTGGGCCAGAGAGGCTGGCGTTTGGAGCCAGGGTCTGGCCCGTGGGGGTGGAGAGAAGTGGACGGATTTGGAGTGGGGGATTTGGGTGGCAAAAGCAACAGCTGATGGAATGGGTAAGGGTGTGAGAGAAGGTCTGGCCTGAGCATCTGGGGTTCGGGGGAGGGGACAGTGGTGCTGTTTATGGAGATGGGATGGCTGGGGGACGAGTTTGGAGGGAGGGAGGTGGATGTGTTAGTAAAAAGTTCCATTTTGGACCTACTGAAGTTGAGGGTCTGGGAGGCACCGAAGACATGCGCGCCGGTCAGGCAGTTGCCTGGGGGGGGCGGGGGTGTGCCCACCCATGGAGAAGTGCCAGGTCCCGCTGAGGGGGGTCAGTTCAGCCAGGTGAAATCCTGACCCACTGCCTGCCAGCTCGGTGACAAGGGGAATTTCCTCATCTCTGGAACGGGGCTCGTACTCGCACCTACACTGTGGGCTCGTCGTAAAAATCCTACAAATTAATGCATGGAAAGAGCTTAGATTTCCATAGTACGTATTCAATAAATGTTAGCTTCCTGTAACAATTTTTATCATCATCATCATCTTAGCTACAGTAATTTTCTTGCCATTTGTCTCTTTCTAATTAAAATCAAGAATTTCTATCTTTGGTAAACACTTCTCCTGAGTCCTGGGAATGATCTGTTCAGCCGTGTGGGAGCTCAGGGAACACAGGGTCAGTCGGGTCTGTGTCTCCCTCCTCCTAGCCCCCTTGCATGGTGCCCACGCACAGTAGGTGCTTGGTAACATTTATCTAGTCACGTGGAATTCAGGTTGACTTCAGAAAAAAAAAATGCTTCATTGAGAGAACCAATCAAGCATTGAAGAAGGTAGCAGACAGAAAATAGGACGTTGCACACTCAGTGACAGTGACAATTCACAGCATCTTTGCTCCCAAGAAGGAGGCTCTTGATTTCACGGCCCCATTCTATGCCCCAGAAGTTCTAACCTTGGATGCTGATGCTCAGAGTCCCTCCGCCCTCCCCCACCACCCGGGGAGCTCTCAGGCTGCCCTGGAGAGTTTCCCAGCAACACTGGGGCCATCTCTAATCTTGGAGTCCAGAGTCCTGGTAAACGAGGGGCCCCTAAATACCTGACTTAGTTCTTCCCTGGGCCCTCATACACACAGGCCCTGGGAGGCGGACTTGACGCACACTTCCTGAAGCACGCATGCAAACTAGACCCTCTATCAACACCGAGCTCAGGGTTTTCGGGATGGTATCCTCACTGCATCAGCTCCCCCTCGTGGCCAGAAGCAAACGCCTAGTGTCTCCTAGTGAGAGCCTGACATGTCCTGTCTACCATGGGGTTCTTATTCCAGGACAGCTTTGGGCCAAGGCTCCTCCGTCAGCAGAGATGAATGATAGGTATATCAGGAACCCAGTGAAAGGTCAAGTACACGCACATTCCACCCACTTCCTGAGGCTCTTCGTGGTTCACCCCTCAGAGGCTCTCCCCAGATCCTAGCCTTACTGCTGAGCAGGAGTCTTAGTACCTTAAACTTCCTAGAACAACAGCCCCTATCATTTCCTCCAAGGATAAAACAGAAGGTAGTCCCCCCCCACACACACACACATAAATTTAACCCTTCCCAGTGGGTTCATCAGAGGCAGGAACAGAGCCGAACGCCCGCTCCCTCCCTCAGTTTCCGGTCTGAATTAGCAGGAGGGGAGATGCCAAGGGGCCTGCGACCGTGCTGACTGCCACTGATGTGAGCGTGCGGTCCCCTGGCCTCGGGGCTGTGAGCTGAGCAATGGGCCCCTGCATGTGGAGAAGTCGGGACCCGCGACCTCTGCTCCATCCCAGCCACCGCAGCCTTCACTCAGGCCCTTGTCACTTCTCTTTGTCGTCGGTGGCTTCTTCCATCCACTCAGCTGGTCCATGAGCACTAGCATGGCTCCAACCTCGGGGGGTGGCTCCCACAAACGCACCCTCCAGGCTCTCCCAGAGTTGGCCACCCGACCATCCCAGTGCCCTGCCTGCTTAACAATCTTCCATGGCATTTAAGGGTAAAGTCTGGAGCCTTAAAACTTGAGCCCAGGGCCCCTGCCATCTCACCCCGCTCTCAGCTCTAGCACTCTGCCTACAAGTGCAGGCTCCAGAAACACCGAAACCTTCGTCATCACCCTCACTCCACCTGCCGTGTCTCAACTCCATACTTTTGCCGACACCGGCTCTGCTCAATTCTTCTGCCCTCTCTTCTCCTGTCATCTCCATTTTTAAGATACAGCTCAGGGGTCACCTCCCCCAGGAAGCCTTGCTGTGTCCCCTGGGCTCTATTTGGTGCATATCTCCAATCCCTCAGTCATTGCAGTCACCACATGGGGTTGTAGCGGCCAGAGCCTTGCCCTCTCCCCTTCCAGGCCGTGGGACCCAGGGCAGGGACAATGACATGGTTAGCTTTGTGTCTTCAGCACCGAGAGCAGAGCTCGTCACAAACAGGTGCTCAATAAAATGCCTGGAGATTTGATTCAGTAAGTGATTGATTTCACTGTGACACGGAAGTCGTATGCCGTACAAGCAGAGTTTGCATCACCTTCTGGAACCCGCTGATTTTTCTCTCCACCCTTCCCTAACTCCTCACTGTGACGGGGGCACAGGGTGACACGGTGGTAGATGCCCAGATCGGCTCCCCAGACTGCCGAGGTTCGCCCACTGCTGGCTGGCTGTGTGGCCTCCGGCCAGTCCTTCACCTGCATCCGCTCCCCCAAGGTTAAGAGAGGTAATAATAGTACTTAATTCTTGGGGTTGTGTGGGATTGAATGAATTAATTCGTGTAAAGAGTTTAGCCTAGTGCCTAGCCCCTAGGAAACATTCAGTAAGTATTAGCCAGTGTGGCGCTTTGCTCAGCACGCTGTGGGAACAGAGGTCAGGACAGACCCACGGCAGTTATAAAGGACAAAGGGTCCAGACATCCAACTTTGACTGAAGCCCAGGAACGGGCAATGGACATAAAAAGCAAAGTTCCCTGGTGCTACCTCACTCTTTGCAGCTTTGCAGGGCAGTCTCCGAGGAAGCTGCTGACCATCTCTCCCTTCCTTAGGGCTGACGACTGCTTTTTCGCTTCTCGGAAGCTGGACGCAGTGGCCATCGAAGCCAAGTTTAAGCAGGACCTGGGTTTCCGGATGCTGAACTGTGGGAGGACGGACCTGGTGAAGCAGGCGGTGTCTCTCCTGGGGCCCGATGGGATCAACACCATGAGCGAACAGGTACAGGGTCCTCTGAGCGTCTAAACACACACCCCCACCTTCACCATCAGCCCAGGCCCATGGCTAGATAGAAACAGCAGGCACTGGACAGAGGTGGACAGAGGCGCCCCCTACTGGTGACATAGGGTGCACTTTTTTCTTTTTGCCTTTTTATAATTTTAGTTTTAGTTTTTAAAATAAAAATACCCTTGTTCATCTTTATAGAAGTTGCACGTGATCGTTGCAGCTGAAATGGAAAATAGAGAAAAATAGGCCTATTCCAGAAAGTAAATAATGCTATCACCCGGATAACCATCATGTTTATATTTAGTACGTGTCCTTTGAGTTCTTTTTCCAGCATGGTTAAAATTAGTTCTCTGCCGGCCTGTTACTGCATCACAGAACAAGTCAAGGCAGATTTTCACCGAACTTTCAGGGTATGTTTAAGAAACACAAAAGGCTTTCTGGGAGACCCTAGGAGGAACCTCAGAGATAGGCAGCTGTCCCCCGAGCCCCTGACACTGAGGAACAGAGAAAGGCGTCTGGGTCTGCCAGTCAGGGAGATGCCTTCAGCGTGAGCCCCAGATGGAGAGTCACAAGGGACAGATGGAGCTGCTTCTCACGTGAACAGTTCGTGCGGCCAGTTCCAGGGGAGGGGCAGCGGCTACTCATTTTCTTGAGCAATGCGCCCCGAGCCCTGATACAGACACACAATTTGTACTATCTTTTTTTAAAAAAAAATGGGAATTTATTGTGTCTTGTTTTTACTATTTTATATAAAGATAATTCATAATGTTATTAATTTTTTTTAAACATTTTATTCATTCACTTCCAGAGAGAGGGGAAGGGAGAGAGAAAGAGAGAGAGAAAAACATAAGTGCATGGTTGCCTCACACTCCCCCAGCTGGGGACCTGGCCCGCGACCCAGGCATGTGCCCTGACTGGGAATCGAACCAGTGATTCTGATTCACAGGCCAGTGCTCGATCTACTAAGCCACACCTGCCAGGGTTATTAAATATTTTTAATCCCTCTTAATGGCTACTGAAAATGGTCATGTTATTTATTCAGTCAACCATACTTTAGTTGCTGGATATTTTCCATTGTTTATAATTACTTATATCACTACTGCTGAGCTAACTAAACTTACACATATCTTTGTCCAAATCCCTAATTATTTCGTTGGGGAGATTCCTAAAAGTGGAAATAGTGGCTCAAAGTCATCACCCTATCTTAAGGTTTTTGATCTCATATCACTTTTTCAGAGACTTTGTTTCCTTATATACCCTCCAACTGTATGTGTGCTCCCTATTGATTAATCGTTTACTTACTGCGTGTTTTCCATTGGACCTTCACTGTCTTTCTTTTTAACTTAGAAGAGCTCTTTACATATTAGGCACATAATGTGACAAATATCCCTTTATTATGATGTGACAAATATGTCTCAATTCATTGCTCACCTTTGAATTTTGTTCGTTTTCAATGTTATGTCCTTAATGCTGTGACGATTTTCCTTTGCGATTTCTTTGATTACTTTTACACCTAGATGTCTTTTATGGTTTTAATTTTGCCTCCATTTCTCTGATCGAACTAGAAAGGATTTTAGTAGATGGTGCGAGATAAGGCTCTTCGTACTTGAATATTCCCCCAATTGCCATGTTCCTAACACTGTTTTTTGAAAACTCCATCCCTGCCTTCTGTTGGTTGTGGTACTTTGTCTGTAATGAGCAGAAGTCATGGGCAAATGTGGAATGTGTGAAAGCCGGTCCTTATTTGCTTGCCTTTGGCTTGTAAATGATAACGTCAAAGCGGATGGCCGTGATGGGGATGTTGTGCTCAGAGGCTCCTGTTTCCCTCGACACCGACCAGCATCTCGTACAGAGTGAAGACGACACTGGCTAGATTGAGGAAGAGAAAGGTCAAGGCAACGGTGTTTATCAATTAGGTAGCTTAGGGGCAGAATCCAGAAAGTTCCTAAGAGCTGTAAGTGGAAATCAACCATTTGCTTTAGCAAACACTCTTAGGTCTGTTGCACCCTAAGACAGGCCAACAAAAACCCTCCAACCTAAGCAACGATAAATGCAAAAAGGCGAGGTATGGTCTCCTCTTGGCCTCCGTGTTGGTTTTTGAAATATGGAGGATCGTGACCTTATGAGTCATAGGGCCGCTTTTTTTTTTTTTTTTTTAATGCTGGATTTTGACTACAAAGGTAGCCTCCTAAACAAAAGTAAGATTTTCCGTTTGTTATCCTCAAGTGACACAGCCACCTGGTAAACCTTCTCCATTCTCTGGTTTCTAACTCACCGCAGGGCATGACCCCCCTGATGTACGCCTGCGTCCGTGGGGACGAGGCGATGGTTCAGATGCTGCTGGATGCCGGAGCTGACCTGAATGTGGAGGTGAGGGTGCAGAGGGCTGCTGCAGGGCCCCTCGGCCTGGCAGTCCCCAGGGGAAGGCGAGCCAAGAGAGGGGGGCTTTTTCTTCCGAGAGCTGCTGCCGAGGGCAGGGCGCTCAGTCCAGCAAATCGGTCAGACCAGCTGATGGATCTCCTCCATCCTGAGGCCCCGGCCCCACCAAACTGCAGGGAGCTGCCAGCATGCGTGTTTCACTTGAAAACAACCCACACACCAGCATTTCGTTGGCTCAGTTGTACATAGTCTCTGACTCTTCCTGCTAGTCCACTCCCTCTGGGATCAGAGCAGAGAGAGCTCTCCTGAGCCATCAGCCCTTTTCCCTCTGCACAAGGCAAAGCTGGACATGTCCTCAGAGCTGAGGCGGAGCCTCCCCCCCCCCACCAAATCCCGATTGGCTCACCTGGTTGGCTGAGTTGAAGCCCCAGGTCTTAACCCTAAGCTTCCTTGAGGCGGTGTGCTATAGCAGAAAGCTCTCCCCCACAGGCTTTAGAATTTGACACTGGGGCTCAAATTCTGTCACTATCTGCATCCTAGTGACTTGCTTTTGTGCTTGGGCAAGTGGTTGAACCTTTCTGGGCCTTGGTGTCCCCATCTGCAAAATAGGAGAACGATCACACCTCCCCGCTCAGAGAGTTGTTGGAAGAAATAAATACAGAGAGGACCTAGCATAAGTTTGAGGCTCAGGTAACACTGGTTTCCTCCCTGCCAAGGCTTGTGATAGGTGAATCACACTTTTCCGATCATGTTCTATGCTGTGTTAAGACCCACTCTCTGCAGCAGCTGGATATTGGCAGCCTCAGAGGTGGGAAGATTGGCATGCTGCAGTTCTAACTCAGCAACCCTGGGCAACCTGTTTAGTTCAAAATTGGGTGCTCTTGTAGTTTCAGTACTGTGGGTTACTGGGGGGGCGCTTTTTTGTTTGGTTTTGGGGGCTTTAGTGAGTTTTATATTCATCTGAGGAAAGCAGACGACAGACATAGTTTGGGATCCATAACCATTTTCGATCCTACAAGTCTCAGGTATCAAGGATTTCCCCCCATTGTGTTCCCCCCTAAGAACCATGCAGACCCTACAAGGGCTCCTCAACTTTGGGTCCTGGTGGGGTTCTTGGGTCCTCCCTAGCCCACCCCATGGCTCCCGGCCCAAGGCTTCCCCCGGCAGGTGATGAGTGAGCCAACTGCTCTGAATGAAGTAGGCATCGCGGTGATACGGCCCCAGGTGTTACGGCCCCAGGAATATCTGGGAGAAGAGCCATGTGCGGGTCCAACCCTGCAGGACCCCAACCCTGCAGGACCCCAGCCTCCAGCTGTGCAGCCACCTCTCTCATGGCCAGGGCTGTTTTGAGGCCCCCAGAGCAAAAGACCAGTATCAGACTGCTTCTTCGTGCTGTTTCCAGGGAAGTTTTTTATGCCCAGTTTCCGGAAACCTGAGGGTCTTTGTCAACTGGGAAGCCAGCAGAAGAGTGAAATAGGACAGTGTGGGTGAGCTGTGTGACCAGACGGTGACATTCCCCCATCACATGGTGGTGCTCTTCTCTCCTGGCTCAAAAGCTTGAAGCAGACCTGCCCTTGCCTGAGGTTTGCTGCCACCAAGAATGTCCCATAAAGTTGTGGGTGTAACGGCAGAGGCATCTCACGCTGCCTGATGTCCTATCGTTCTCAGAACCACCGCCCTTCCTTAAGCAGAAAGAAGAGACAGGCAGATGAGCTGGCTCATGGGAGCCGCCATTACAGCTTCTCCCAGGCACCATAGAGGTAGTCAGATTAAGTCATCCGTTTAATCGTTTTCAGATGAGAAGCAAAGGCATCCTTACTCTTCACTACCCCTCATCACCAGCATTTCCCAAGGCACCTTCCAGGATGTCCTTTGTACATCTTTAGACCACATGCCTAGCCACAGATAGGTCAGCTTTGCTCGTCTAAGTATTGTGAAGGTCACATTTTGAAAATAACTTCAATTTGTTTATAGGTTGTCAGTACTCCTCATAAATATCCATCCGTCCACCCCGAGACCCGCCATTGGACGGCTCTGACTTTTGCTGTGTTGCATGGACATATTCCTGTAGTTCAGGTATTAATGTATTTCCCTATCCACATCTGACCTTTAATTTTACCTCTTCCATTATGCAAATCTGTACCTCTCCCAGCATGCATATTTGCTAAGACATTCATATTGGTTAATTACAATTAAATATAGCACATTCATATCATACGAATGAAACTATTATATGTAATGATCTATATAGCCTGGCTTTAACCAATATGAAATTATCACGCACCCTCAAGCAGCCCCGCACACAGAGTGGCCAACCTACGAAGTTGTTCCCAGTTGCTCGGGGGTGGGGCCTGAGCTATGGATTTGTGGATTGGTCCATTTTATATGTCATAACATGAACATAAAACTTGGCTGGTGTGAGACCTTAGAACCTCTCCTTCGGTGTGACCCTGGTGTTTGTGTAGAGTGGTGGTTTCCAACCAGTGGGACGAAGCATCCAAGTCAGCAAGGCAACAGTTCCAAAAGATGCTTGGATACCACTTCTTAAGAATCAGATCCAGGGGATCTAGAACTGGGCCTTCACACGTGTCTTCTGAAACAGCCCCCCAAGCATGGAGAGACATCCTCATCCGAGGTCCTTTGGGCATATAAGCGTGTGTTGCTTGCACCTCTTCTGGCTGTGGTAGAGTTGATGTTCAGTGACTAGCCATCCGGAACATTCTAGATCTTGAACGTGGTCTTTCCTCCATCAGAAAAGAGAGATCAGCATCCAGGTCTGTGACCACACTTGACCCCCTAGGGAGTGATGAGCTTCTGGAACATCAGGAGCTCACGTCTTTTTACGTGGTCAAACGTCGGAGAATTAACGCAGAGCAGGGAATAGTGTAAGAGGCACCACTGGAATTCCACAGGAGTCCTCTGTTGTTTCCTAGGCCCCAGAAATCCTGGAGACAGATCCACAGTCATGTTTCAGGGAGCTGAGTCTGTGATGTGTCCCACTGAGACCTGGCTTCTGCCTGCACAGTGTCATGCCCAGTCCATTCCTAATAAAGGAATCTAAGAAAGGGAGGGGTCACAGGGTGGCCTGGCAGACACATAACATGCAGCAGCATCGCCAGCCTTTAAATCGGGAATAGGACCAGCAGGCGGCCAAGCGAAGCCAAACAGATGCCAGGCCTCCGCTCCACTGCAGGGGCACGAGTCATGGAATGCCAAGGAGGCAGCCCCTCCTGGCTGTGCCCTCAGGGAGCCCGTGGTGATGAAGCAAGCAGGCTGCCCCCCATCCACCACATTCCGCATCAGCAACAGCACACTCACTGTGCGCGACATCTGGCACGGAC
Organism: Glossophaga mutica; assembly: GCA_039655065.1. Lineage (NCBI taxonomy): Eukaryota > Metazoa > Chordata > Mammalia > Chiroptera > Phyllostomidae > Glossophaga > Glossophaga mutica. The sequence continues at coordinate 11,524,141 of CM077304.1, read as the reverse complement.
AGAATCTCGGTTTTTAAGAAGCCCAGATGTCTTAGGCAGTGCACGGAACTGGGTCCTGTGAAACAAAACTCACAGTAGACGCTCCTTCTGCCACTTATTCATTGATCCCACTGGCCAGGAACCTGGCAGTTGCTGACCTGTCCTCAGGGCTAGCCAGGGCACTCTAGAAGGGGCTCTTGCCCTGGCTGGCCCAGGTGGTCTCCGAAGTCCTTCCCAACTATTGATTCCGTGGTTCTAAGCAGCCTCTTGAGTGCTCTCCGACCCAAAAAGGGAGCCTTCCACCCCTCCGGTTCTATCTCAGTGCTTCCAGAAATGTCCATAGAAAGAGCCAGTGTCTGCGGCAGGCTCCCAGGTGACGCTGCTGCTGATCCGTGGACCCCACTTGGAGTAGTCTCAGGTTCTAGAAGCTGCCAGAAGGTCCTAGTTCATCCTCGAGGTACAGTCGCCCTCCCCCTGCACACGCGGTCACTGCCCTGGAGGGAGAGCAGGAACACTGGCCGTGCACTGAGTTCCGCTGGCCTTTCGGACGCCTCCTCACCGTGCCTGTCCTTTAAACGTGTCCACGGCCGTCTTCCTCCACAGCTCCTCCTGGACGCCGGGGCCAAGGTGGAAGGCTCCGTGGAGCACGGCGAGGAGAACTACTCGGAAACGCCCCTGCAGCTCGCCGCCGCCGTAGGTGAGGGTCGCTGACTCCCGCCCTGGCCAAGGGTCTCCACCACCCCGGCCTTCCATGTGTCTGTGACTGTGCCTTTGCTTGATTCCCTCATGAAACCCCTTCTCTGGGCTTGCAGGCAATTTTGAGCTGGTTAGTTTGCTGTTGGAGCGTGGTGCGGACCCCCTGATAGGAACCATGTACAGGAATGGAATTTCTACAACCCCCCAGGGTGATATGAACTCTTTCAGCCAGGCCGCAGCCCACGGACACAGGTAGGCTAGGATGGGCCAGAGCCACAAGGGCCCGAGTGGTGCTTGTTAAAAATGCAGATTCCCAGGCCTACCCCAGACCCGCTGCCTCTCTGGGTGTGGGGCCCAGAGGCAGTGCAGGCCCCAGCCCTCTGCCCAGAGCCAGCTTCCTGCGGCACACGTCTACGCGGACTGGCTGGTTCTGTCCCTTCCCGGCCGGCTTTCCCCACACAGAGACTCCCGCTTGGCCTGTGTGGGCCAGACTACGTGCCCTCTCTGAAGTGAGGTGAGGAGAATCCACCTTAATAAATCACCTCGTGTTAGCTTCTCACTTACCATTCCTTCATCGGGTTTTGTTACACATCACCCCAAGCGAAGCAGATTCACTGTGGGGAGTTCGGAGTTCTAGAGCCTTCTAGATATTTGAGGAACACACTTAGCTCCCAGTCGTCCTTGAAGAAGGCCTTCCCCACTAGCTCCCGTCCCACCAGCTGCTCCATCCCCAGAACGTGACGCCCGTGGTCAGGACTCTGAAACCACCGCCCCGGAGTTGGTCCCGTCACATTCCCTTGTCCCAAGTGAGTGGTCCCCTGCCGCGTCCCTGCCCTGGCAAAGCCCTTCCCTCTCTGAGTGTCTTCCTATCTGGGTTTATGATTGACAGGAATGTGTTCCGCAAACTGCTCGCTCAGCCAGAGAAGGAGAAGAGCGACATCCTGTCCCTGGAGGAGATTCTGGCCGAGGGGACTGACCTGGCGGAGACAGCCCCGCCCCCCCTGTGCGCCAGCCGCAACAGCAAGGCCAAACTGAGAGCCCTGAGAGAGGCCATGTATCACAGCGCTGAGCATGGCTACGTGGATGTCACAATTGACATCAGGAGCATAGGTCAGTCGGGGCACCTTCTGCCACTGGGCACGGCACCACTGCCCGGCTCTAGGTCACACACACACACACACACACACACACACCCTGCGTGGGCCCAGGGAACCTCTTGTTTGCTGGTTGGAGCACTTCCCTGCTGAGACACTCACCCTGTCCCCACTGACCACAGCACCCTGCCAGCCCCAAAGCCCCATCCTCAAGACATCCTTCCGTGATCCCCAAACTCTGGACCCTAGGGAGTTAGGGATTTGAATCACCTGGGAGCTTGTCTGAATACACATTGCCAGGCCCTACACCCAGAAGCTCTGCTGTTGAGGGTCTGGATGGATAAAGGCTGGAAATCTTTATATTTAACAATCATCCCAGGTGGTTCCCAGTGGTGGGGAACTGCTCGGAGCCCCCAGGTCCATGGAAGCTGTGGCTGGGCAGCGGCTAGGGTGAGGACCGGCCTTCCTTACCAGGGCTCCCCGCACTGAGCCTCAGGGCACACAGCCACGCTCCGGAAAAGTCTGGGGTGGCTCCTCCCTGAGTGAGCTAGCCCCTGGCCATCCCCAGTCTAGTGGCCTTAGCCCGGCACGGGAACAGCAGGAGCTAGCGTGGGCCTTAAACGCAGGGTATGGCAGGTCGAGGTAGATGGAGGGCCTGCGATGGGGTCCCCTGACGCTGTTCTGGAAACAGGCCTCTCAGGGAGCGGCTGTTCAGGGGGTGGGACGTTCACGTGGTGGCCCTGAAAGCCTGTGTAGCCTGGTGATGCAGCCCGAGACTCTGATAAGTCAGCTCGCTGCGCACAGCAGTGATGTCCATGCGTTTTCCCGCCTGCCTCACCCGGAGAGGGGAGCACAGCTTACCAAGGGCAGTCAGCTGCTGCAGAGCTTGGTATTACAGGAGGAAGACCTGATGAAGTGCTCGCAGATGGAAGTGTTTTGCACGGGGGAACAGCAGCAGTATCCTCCATGTCTTCTTATGCAGATGTCAACATCCATCTTAGCCAGAGTAGTAGGTCCCTGGTGAGTTTCACCAGCTCTTCGCTCTCCTCTGGGCATGGATGTGGTACCCAATCCTGTACCCAATCCTGGGGAAGACTCTGCCCCTCCCTGAGCTTCTCCCACCCCAGAAAGTAGAGGAGATGGAGACAAATGAAGTCAGCACTGAGAAGTATGTCATCAGCCTAAGTGGTGTGCATAATAATTCCAATATTCTACACCATGATTATAGGTTGTAAAATACAGCCCCTAATAATATGAGTAGCATGAAGAAATGGACACCCGTACTTAAGGGAATTGAATTATGACCTTTAATTTCAACTTCTGCAAGTCGCTGGGGGAAAAAACCAACACTGGCTTTATTCATTGAACATCTGTCTCTCGGTCTCATAATTTGGTAATGTCCTGGGAAGAGGCCAAGTTTTAGATAAAAACATGCCTGCTCTCTTGGTTGTTCTCTGCCTTGCCCTTCCCGCGCCCTTCCCCCACCCCTCCCTCACCCCTCCCCCACCCCAGGTGTCCCATGGACCCTGCACACGTGGCTGGAGTCTTTGCGGATCGCCTTCCAGCAGCACCGCAGGCCTCTCATCCAGTGCCTGTTAAAGGAGTTCAAGACCATTCAGGAGGAAGAGTACACGGAGGAGCTCATCACCCAAGGCCTGCCCCTGATGTTTGAGATCTTGAAAGCCAGCAAGGTACGAGGGGTTTAAAGCTGTTGGGCCGTGGGCAGAGAGCTAGGCTGGAGGCACCCCAGCTCACGGGTCCCTTAGCCTGATCCTACCCTTCGGGCAGATCCCTGTGGTCACGGCCACTGCTGGCTTGTGCGCCCCAACTGGCTAAAGCCACGTGTGCTGTCATTTGTGGGGCAGCTGTTTTGCTGAGCACCTGTTATGTTCCAAGGCGTCTGGGCACATGGGCAAAGTAGTGAGACATCGTCTAACCTCGGGGATCTGCGCAGAAGCTGGTGAGGACACAGTAGCATGTGTGCCCCGAGGGCATCGGAGGTAGTTTATGAAACATTGTCAAATTCGGTGGCACAGGCTCTGAGAGGTGCGAGGTGGTCAGGGAAGGCGTCGTGGGGGTGCTGAGGCTCGGGCAGGCCTGACGGGCAGATAGGAATCCAGCTGGAAGAGGGGTACAGGTGCAGCGCCCTGGATAATGGGCTACAGGTTCCTGGAAACCAGACCCTGGGGGAGGCTTTTCAGGTACAGAGGATCTGGTGAGCCCAGTGCTGACCCCTTGAGACTCACCCCTTCCCCACGGGCCCCTTAATTCCTACTGACACCTGCATTCAGAGCTGCAGGGAAATTGTACAACCCCTCCAAAAACCAGTCCAGCCCTTGTGCTATGGTGTGATCAGTTCTTAAAAATCTCTTTGGGGTCACTTGTTTGGTGATACCATACAGACACCCAGTACCCACCGGTGGGCCATGTGGCTGTGTGTGTGGGTGGGAGGGGGCGGGGGGAGAACTTTGAGAATTGACAGCTGTGGTGTGCCCCCCCCCGCCCCGAGCCAGCCATGGGGTGGAGAGCCCAGGTCAGGGGGAGGGGCGACAGGTGCCCGCCACTGTGGCCACAGAAGCACCAGAGGGAACCAGTCTGCCTGAGAGGCTTTGAGGAGTTTGGGCACCAACCATCACACATGCCAAGGCTTCTCAGGGGGCCACAGGGGACTGGGTAGCACAGTGGTTGAGGGCATGGGCTCTGGAGCCAAACCGCAGGGGTTCAAGCCTGGCTCTGCCACTTACTTGCCTTATGACCTGGTCAAGTTATATAACTTCTCCCCGCCTCAGTTTCCACAGCTGAAAATGGGGACAACGATCGTATTAACGTCTTAGGCTGGTTGTGAAGATGAAACGAGTCGATGCCCTTCACAGTGTCCCTGCCACTGCGTGAGTGCCTTCTAATCCCTATCATAACGATGGCCTCACCAGGGGCCGTGGCACCTCCGTTACTTCGCGGGCTGTGCTGTTGAAACCGTCCCCTCAGCAGCGTGGGGCAGCCCAGGCACCTGGGAGCCCGCCAACACCGCGTGTAGCCGGCTGAGTGCCAGCTCCTCCCTGTAGGAGAACGTGGGACCCTCCCGGGTTCTCTCCTGCAGAACCTTGGAGAGCCTAAATCACAGAGGCTGTCAAATGTCCCCAAACGTGCCGGAACCCTTTTTGTAATGAACTGTCCTGAAACAAAAATGAGGATTTTTTTTAAGGTAAAATATGTAGTTTCTTATTTACCAAACGCCTGGCACTATTCTAAGCACCTTACAGGAATTAACTCATGTAACCCTCAAAGCAACCTTTGCGGTGGATACTATTCTTAACAAGGGGGGAAACCAAGGCACAGAGAGGGTGACTAACTTGCCCAAGATCACACAGTTGGTAAGTGGCAGACTGGCCCGCACACCAGCCTTTACCCCTTTGTCTCAGAACAGGCTTTGGGGGACGCCGGGGCCCCCCTAAGACAACAGAGCCTGTGAACTCGCAGGGGGAACAGGCCTCTGAACCAAGCAGGCAGCGTGGCTTCCCCTGCCCGGCGGGGCGCCCGGGCTGCCCACGCGAGGGAGGAGGGGAGCGTGGGGCTGCCGTTGCCGGGCAGCGGCGGCCCCACCGTGAAGCGGCGGCATGGGCCCCGTCTGCTTTCGGAGCCTGGAGCGCTGGGCCTGGGGTGCAGAGCAAAGCCGCCTGCTCTTCTCATTAGCGCCCCTTCTTCAGCCCAGCGTCTCAGGCCCCCTGCGGGCTGGATCTGTGCGTGACGGCGGCCCGCGGAGCGCCGGAATGGGAGCAGGTGCGCGGGCCTCCGGTAATGAGCCTCAGCAATTCTATTTAGAGCGAACCCTGCTGGAAGCTTTTCAAAATCAAATGCTCCCTGCCTCTCACCCCTCAACTTGAAAATAAATAAAAAGGCTTTCACCTGAAATTACCTAAGAAACCACCGTGGTGAAAAACATTCCTAATTCTCTTCCCAGGGTCTGGAGTTCTAAATGGTTTGGGGGTTATTGGGTTTTGTTTGGTTTTGCTTTTTTTCCTTTCTTCAGGCTATAGTGAGAATTCCAGAAATTACTGAAGCCTCCTGTGTTTTAAGTAAACCTAATCCATGGGTTTTTTAAGTAAACTTTAGTTTGAAGGTTGACATACATACAGAAAAGTGCCCAGATCGTAACTATGGAGTAAATGAATTTTCACGAGGTAAACCTACCTGTGTGGTGAGCACCCAGACCAAGAAATAGGGCGTCGCTAGCACCACGCCAGGCCCCTCCTGCCTGACCAAGCCTCCACCCTCCAAGAGCGGCCAACAGCTCTAAGAAGAGCAGCTGGGGGCAAGGACGAAGGGAGGGACCTTTGCCAGGATGTGTGGACCAGAGCCTGCTCCCTGGCAAGGAGCTGCGGCCCAGGGGGACCCAGGAACGAGGCAGGGGCAGCTTGTTCCAGGAAGGGGCAGTCTGTAAGGACAGCACATTCGAGTGTCCTGTTTGTTCATATATGGGGCGCGGCGGGGTTCAGTGGCAACCCCTACTAGTGAAATGTGGTATGACACATCACGTGTACCGGGCATAGTGGGGGGTGGGGGTGGAGATGGAATAAATTTCCCTCCTGCTGTGTGAAGTCAGGCATTCCCCGAGCATGGGTGATATTGCTGTGGTCAGACCCTGTGGGTTTATTTTGCTTTTCTTTTTCCAGGTTGTTGAGGTAGAAGCCTAGATTATTGATTTGAAACTTCTTCTTTTCTTATGTATGCATTTGATACTATAGATTTTTCTTCTAGCTGTGTCCCATGGTTTTTGATAATGTTTCACTTCCCTTGAGACTTGCTGTTTGGCTTATGGGTTATTTAAAAGCGTGTTACTTCGTTTTGAAGGGTTTGGGGATTTTTCTGTTATCGCTCTGTGATTGATTTCCAGTCTGACTGCATTGTGGTCAGAGAACACATTCTATATCATATCAATCCTTCTAAACACTTGAGGTTTGTCATATGGCCCAGAACATGGCCTGTCCTGGTAGAGATTCCATGGGCACGTGAAAAGATGTGCTTTCTGCTCTCACTGAGCGGAGTGCTCTGCAATTGCGTGGCATCCTGTTGGCTGATGATTACACTGAGTTCCTCCGTATTCCACAGCCATTGGGTCCCATGAGCCTGTCCCTGGGGAGAGGGCTGTGAAAGTCTCCAGCTGTGGTTGCTGGATTGGTCTCTTTTCCCTTTCAGCTCCCTCGGTGTTTGACTCACGTGTTTTGCAGCTCTGGTGTTCGGGGCACGCACACTTAGGACCACAGCATCTTCTCGGATTAACCCTTCATGCCCCGCTTGCTTCTGTTAATTTTCTTTGCTCTGAAGTCTCCTTAATCTGGTATTGTTAATACAGCCTCTCCTGCTTTCCTTGGATTAATGTTTGTGTGATGTTTTCCCATCCTTGTCTTTTCCACTTGCCTCTATCACTATATTTGAAGTTTCTCCTAAACAGCATGTAGTCGGGCTCTTTACCCACTCAGCCAGCTCTGCCTTTCAGTTGGGATTTATAGGCCATTTATATTTAATTTCATTATTGATATTTTAGTGCTTAAGTCTACCATCTTAGTTTCTGTTTTTAATGTGGTCTTTCTGTCTTTTGTTTCTCTTCTTTTTCCTGCCTTCCTCTGGATGACTCGAACATTTTTTTTATTCCATTTTTATTTGTCTGTGATGGTTTGCAGTATATCTTACTGTATAGCGTTTTTAGTGGCTGCTTGATGTATTACATTATAGATACATAATACCAAAGTGTATATACATAATACCAAATGAAGTATGGAAACTTACCTCTTTTTGTGTCCCTTTACCCTCCCCTTTAAGACATATTTAAAGACATCTTTAAGTATGTCATCTCCATACAGTTAGAACCACATCAGTGTTATGATTTTTGCATGAACCACCAAACATAATTAGGGAACTCAAGGGGGGAAGAAAGCCTACTACGTTTGTCCATGTTGCTGCTTACCATGCTGCTCCTTCCCGGTGCTCCAAGGTTCCCTCCTTCATCCTTTCCTTTCTGTTTAGAGAACGTCCTTCAGCTGCTCTTCTAGGGCAGTTCTGGTGCCAGAAATCTCTCAATTTTCCTTGATCTGAGAATGTCTGATTTCCCTTTCATTCCTAAAGGATATTTTCACTGGTTATTATTTACTTAATATTTTTCCGTAAGCCACCTTACCTTCCCCTAAACATATTTAGAAAGGAAACATTATGTTACTACCATAAATGGGAAGCCCTCATAATTGCCATAAACAGAAGTACATATCAAAATAAATGGGTGATGATTTAAAGGCATTTTAAGTTCATCGTGGGTTCATTTTCATCTTGTACACACGTCCAAGGGCATCGACAGACTTGAAGCTAAGCACTGACCTCCTGGGAATCCTCGAGGGCCATACAACCTTCCCACCTTTACCTTTTCCAAGGTGTGCTCAGCAGAGAGGGCTCACTGCTGGCAGGGAGTCCCCCGCTGGGACAAATTGATTAAGACAAAGAACTCACTGCCAGTGACCCTGGAAAGTAACAGTAATTCCACATTCTCTTGATTCTAAGACCAGGCTCTTTTCATCTTTTTTAATTTCTCAGCTTGAAATGGGTCTTAAAAATGGACATGTAGGTTTATTACAGTAAGTTTTTTTCTCTTCCTAAAAGCTGCCATTAATTCTATAATATTTTAGAATCCAGAAAAATAGAGATTAATTTGAATTATGGGAAATCGCTCTTTTGGGAGTTCAAATAGGGCCAAATACTGGCCCTTTCCTTTGGTGCCACCTAACAGCATATTGTGACGCACTACCTTTTTGATCCTCATAGCAGCCTCACCAAGCGGGTAGTTCCAATCCACTTTGGAAGACACCATCAAGACCCAGAGAAGCTGGGTAACTTGTCCCTAAGGTCACAGAGCTAGTAGGTGAGGGGCCAGGACTGGGACCCAGCTCTGTCGGGTCCCCTTGCCCATGTTTTTACCACTGCATCGACCCCCCTGCCTACGCTACCTGGAAAGCACCTTGGGAGACTCCTAGCACTCCTTTCCAAAGAAAAGAATGTGTTTCGGTATCTTTTTGGGAGAGCGGTGAGGGGTCAGAGAAGGAGAGGAACGATATCAGCCCCAAAGTCCATAGACTCAATCCCAGGAGAGCCTCCTGGTAGCGGAGGTGGTAAGAGTTCTGCTTCTTTGCCCTTCAGTTCTGTGCAGCCGCGCAGTTCCGAGTGCGGAGAGCCCTAGTTCACCCGCTGTGGACACCCACAAGGGGCCCGAATGGCAGGTGCCCAGCGGTACCTCTGATTTTAAGGGCGCGTGTCATCACACTGGGTCCACCCAGACGATCCCGGATAATCTCCCTCTCTTTAAGGTCAAATAGTCAGTAACTTTACTCCTGCTGAGTCCCCTTTGCCCTATAAGGTAACATGTTCACAGGTGGGATTTCTCATGATACAGCTGCAGGGATTGGGGCAATTAGGGCGTGCGCCATCTGGGGGCCGTAATTCTGCTTCTCGAACATCTATGTGCATGGGAGTCACATGCAGAACATGTGACTGTGCATCCTGATGCCCTGGCCTCGGATGAGAGTCTGCATCTCTGCCGGTCTCCCTGGCAACTCTGCTGCCGCTGGTCCATGGAGCTTGTTGAGTGGCAAAGTGTTAGACCAGACAAAGTGAATTTACAGCCCCCAGCCCAGCTCAAACCCAAGACAGAATTTCAGTCCAAGAAACCCTGTGTTTCTCAAACCTAAGGGAGCCTCAGAATCACAAGAAAACGTATGAAAATACAGACTGCTGGGCCCCACCCCAAGTGTTTCCGGGTCAGAAGGTCCAGGATGGGACTTGAGGATGGACCATTTCTAACAGGCTCCCAAGTGGTGCTAAAGGTGCTGGTTTGGGGGCTGCCCTTTGAGAACCACTGGGTGAAACTGGGAGAGAGGCAGTCACTTTGCTAGTATTACATGAAGGAGCATTTGACATCCGTGTTTATAAGGCATCATCTTTAAAAGCAGCGTCCCTTTTTTTGTTCAATATGACTGCATCCCCTTAAGCACCTCCGTGCATCTGCCAGAAATGACAAGACGCCTTTTGGGAGCTCATCCACTCTCATCAAAGGGCTGAATTTTCTTTTCATGTGCCAAGCTGCATCCTTCTGCTTCGGGAGCACCAAGAAGTAGATTCATGACTAGCTTGAACCGCTGACATCATGGGTTGTCCCAAAAATAATATTTGTTCTTATTACAAAAGCAACAGTTGTTTGTTGTAGAAAATATGGCTAAACAGAAAACACCATAATCCCACCCAAAGGTAGCTACTCTATTCTCCCCGAACTTTTTCTATACGTACCTGTCAATCTAAATATATACATATGTAGGGTTTTACTTCCAAAAATACATGCGGCAAACTGTGTTGTAACCTACTTTTAAAATATTTCGTAAATGCCTTTCTATCTCACTCCCCCTCTTAGCCCCAAGTTTCACCCGCTTCACGCAGTAAAAAGCCTCCAGGTGCTGTGACTGGCGGCTTCCCCCGCAGGCCTGTGGTTAGAGGGAGGCCTGTGAACAGCAGTGGGCTCCCCGGGGAAGAGGCCAGCGCACAGAGGACGGGGCTCGTTTGCAGAACTGTCCTCCACCCCCACCGCCACCCTGCCTTTTTTTTTTTTTTTTTTTTTTTTTGAGGAATGATTCAGCTGAGTGTTCCGGATCCGGAAATGCCTCAGCACCAGAATCAAATTCATAAGAAAGCTGAATCAGGACCATTTGGGTCTCGGCCATCGAGACACACAGTCACGGGATCAAAAGGGCCTTCTGCCGGTATTTTTCAGGGCAACTAGAGGCTTCCGGAACTTTGGAGTATTGATAAAAGTATGTTTAGGGTAAAAACTTGTTTTCCATTCTATGAGTTACAAAACCTCCTTTCCAGCGGCTAGTGAATGATTAGAGCAAGAGAGAAGGATTGAATGACCAGCTTTCCCCAGTGAACCCACTGGAAATAGCAGACAAACAGGCACGCAGCCCCAGGGCCTGCCAGGGCAAACTGGGCGTGTGATGTCCAGGGCACTCTCTCAGACCCTGAGATGCATCTGTGGGCGTCTCCCCCTGGGGGACCCGTTCCTGGCAACAACTGGCGTGAGGTTGTGTTCAGCCCCCAGCAAGACGAGCTGTTCTTTCTTTTCTGCAGAACGAAGTGATCAGCCAGCAGCTGTGCGTCATTTTCACTCACTGCTACGGGCCCTACCCCATCCCCAAGCTCACGGAGATCAAACGGAAGCAGACCTCTCGCCTGGGTGAGTGTTTCGGCGGCCCTGCCCTGCGTGCGAGGGGTGTTGCTTTGTGATTTCAGGACAGGAAAGAAGCAAACGCCATACAGAAGGGTGGGGAATATTTGAGAGCAAATAGATACCGGAGTCAGGCAGGTGGAGATCAGGATATCACTTGGATTATGTGATAAAACTGGAGGATATACCTTAGGAGGATGGACAAGGAGACTCACCAACACCTTCTTCCTCTGATTGAAAGATTATAGGCAGTGACACAAGAAGGTCTCAGGGGCCCTGCAGGCAGGTAGATTCTAAAAGCAGCCAAAGTGCCCATCGATGGACAAGTGGATAAAAAAGCTGTGGTACATATATGCAGTGGAATATTACTCAGCCATAAAAAAGAATACAATCTTACCATGTGCAACAGGATGGATGAACCTTCAGGTTATTAAGCTAAGTTAAATAAATTAATCAGAAAAAGATACATACAATCAGATTTTACATATATGTGGAATCTAAGGAACAAAACAAAATACATACAATTGGATTTTACATATATGTGGAATCTAAACAAAATTAACTCAGATGCAGAGAGCAGACTGATAGTTGCCAGAGGGGAGTGGGGTGGTAGGACTGGGTTTATAAGGTGAACGATTAAGAAGTACAGACTGGGCTCTAACTAGTGTGGCTCAGTTGGTTGGGTGCCATCCAGCAAAGCGAAAGGTCGCCAGTTTGAATCCCGGTCAGGGCACATGCCCGGGTTGCGGGTTTAGTCCCTTACCGGGGCGTGTACAAGAGGCAACCGATAGATGTTTCCTTCTCACATCAGTGTTTCTCTCCCTTTCTCCCTCCCTTCCCCTCTCTCTAAAAATAAGCTTTTAAACTCTTTTTAAAAATCTTGTTTAAACAAAGTGCACATTGGTGGCTGCAAATTAGGCACAGGGACAGAAGTGCGGCACAGGGAATACAGTCGGTGACACTGTAATAATTGTGTGCGGTGCCAGGTGGGGACTGGACACGCCCCGGGGAGCACTTCATAGTTTCTGTGCCTGTCTAACCACTGTGCTGTGCACCTGAATCTCAAACAAAATATTGAACGTAAAAAAATGGGAAATGTTAAGGAAAGAAAAAAAGGAGAGCCTCACATGTAGAAATATTGTGATTTTTTTTAAATGTAATAAAACCAGTATTGGAGGAAAAATAGTAAAAGAAGCCTGAGCTGTGTGCGGCGGCTGTCCCCCAGGCCTCCCTGCGGGGGACGCACAGAGGACAGTGACAGGCCACCGTGTTCCTCGGGTGGAACCTTCTGCAGGGAGCTCAGAGGAGGGGGAGCGAGCCCCCCACACACACACACTCACACACAAGCGGGGGCACCTACCTGAGCTGAGAATCCTGGGTGCTCTGAATCCCGTCAGGGTAGCCGTCTCCGCTTGTATTCTTCTTGGACACTTGCCCTGAGCCGGCCCCAGCCGAGCCCTTGACCTACCCTAGCTCAGGTCATCCTCGGGCCACCCCACGAGGCAGGAGGACCCTGGGAGTCATCCCGCATCCCAGCTGAGGAAATGGGGGCTCTGCAGACCCCGCAGTATCAGTGCAGGTGGAGCTGGGCCCTGAACGAGGTTCACCGGAAGCCATAATTACATTGTCCTGGGGTTTTAGCTTCTGCGATTTTCCAGAAGAAACCTCTCCATCAGGCACTGATTTCGTTCCAAGGACCCTGAGGCTGCTGCAGCCTGGTTGATCAGCCTGGAAAAAAAGGCAAAGAAATACTTGGCTGCCTTGAAACCTGAACCAGGAGCCTTCTGTTGCAGGGCCTGTCTCCTTGCTGCCTGGAGAGTTATAAAATATTAAAGATCTTTTAATATGAAAGAATTCCTCTTCTAATGAAGGTTGGGGACTTTCCTGCTTCCTACTTCCTTTTCCTACACGGACTGGAAAACATTTGGTAAAGGAAGCATCAGAAAATTCTACCCTTTCGCAAAACCACTACTTTTGAAATAGGTGAGCTAGTTTGAGTGAAGAGCCTGGATCCATGGAACTGTGTTAAAGTATGGTACCTTTGTTCCCGCCAGGAATAAGTGGTCAGTTTAAATGACATGGTGTTTGGCTAAATGGAAAACTTGGCAGCTGGGTCCTGTGAGCAAACCAGGATGCACCAAAACCACAAGCATGTCCACCTTGTAGAAAGCAGGTGTTAATTAAAATATTCTAAGTGCAACAAATTATGAAGACCAATCAGATTACTAGACTTCAGAGATTGAAGGCTGCGGCGTCCCCACGACACAGCGGCAATCTGACATCTGGGCGTCCTCCCAGACGCCCTTGTTAGCGCGAGTTTTTGCGAGGGCTGTTTTAACTGCGCAGCATAAGTTCTGCTTTTCTGTAGCTAAAGGAGAGCAAGGAGCTTTTTTTTCCTCCTGAACTTGCTGAGATCTCGTTCATCAGCAATTTTAAAGTTCTCGTTTTTATTTTATTTCTTTTGCCAAGCCTTGAAATTCCAAGGGGTAGAGCCAGAGAGCAAAGACGGGCCTGAGAGGCTCCAAGCTCGCGATATGAAAGAAAAAGGGCAGAGATATGTATAATTACTGATAAATGGAATACGGAACATGCAGCATTTTGCATCTTCAGTATAGCGTTTCAAGCTAGGATAACTAACGGTTGCCAAACAGTGGGTTCTTTAAGGACCCGCTTTAAAGGAAAGTTAGAATGATCAGTGACAAGGGTCCCAAACCGGCATCTCTATAGGGTCAGGCAGGTCATCTAAATGAGTGAAATGGCCTCGGTGTAAGACAGTAGGGAGCGGCAGGGACTATGGCAAACTGCCGTGTGCACACCTAATTTTTTTGTGAATACATTGTCCTCCTGCTGTCTCAATGAATTCCAGGTGAGAATGGTAACAAGAGCTAACGGGAGGAGATATTGGCGATTTGGGGCGCAGGATGGGGATGGTTGGAGGTGGACAATGGGAGAGAGAGTGAGCAGAGGGAGGCAGGTGGCTGAGAAGAAGGGGGAGGTCACTCCAGCCTCTTAACTGTCTTTAAAGCAAGTGGAGAAGTGGGGTTTTGTCAACGCAGAGGTCTCCCTCTGTAGCCTCCCTCCTTCCCTTTACCTGGATAGTTTTACAAATTTGGGGTGGGGGGCGTTAATAAAAAAATTTAAAGATAGTAGGATTACAGTTGATTTTGACTTTTTATTGCTTTCTTTTGATATGTTTTAAATTAAAACTTTTTTACTTTAAACATTTTATTTATTTATTTATTTTAAGATTTTATTTATTTTTACAGACAAAGAGAAGGGAAGGAGAAAGAGAGGGCATGAAATATCAATGCATAGTTGCCTTTTGTGCACCCCCTACTGGGGACCCGGCCCGCAACCCGGGCATGTGCCCTGACCGGAAATCGAACCAGCAATCTTTTGGTTCACAGACTGGTGCCCAGTCCACTGAGCCACACCAGCCAGAGTCGAAATGCTACTTTTAATTGCAAATCAGCTGTGGAGATTTTCTGTGAAATACTGGATCTCAGTGATTTCAGTGTTCCTCTGATTGATTCTGACTCCTGTTTGGTCATGGTCTCACCAATGAGTATCTTATCCCCTGGACTCCCAACTTCACCCTCCTCTCCACTGACGCTTCCTTCTTTCCCCTTTTCTGTTCTAGATCCTCACTTCCTCAACAATAAAGAAATGTCTGATGTCACCTTTCTGGTAGAAGGAAGACCGTTTTACGCTCACAAAGTACTGTTATTTACAGCCTCTCCAAGGTATGTTCCGTCAGTGTGGACAGCAGGCGAATTATGAGAGTGGCTGTTGCTATGACTATGCTCTGAAGTTCAATTTTGCTGGTGTCTCCACTAGACTGGCAGATAATCTTCACAAAATCAAGGAATCGAGAGCACAGGGCATGTGTGCACCGTGTTCATAGCAACATTATTTGCAGCAGCCAGAAGGCAGAAGCAACCCAGGTGTCCCTCAGTGCGTGCATGGATAGACACATGTGGTATATACATATGTGATGCAGCCTGGAAAGGGAAGGCAATTCTGGCACATGCTGCACCGTGAATGAACCTTGGGGACCTTAGACACAGTGAAATAAGCCAGTCACAAAAAAACAAATACTGGATGATTCCACCTACATGCAGTACTAGACTAGTCAGATTCATAGAGACAGAAAGCAGAACAGTGGTCACCAGGGGCTGGGAGGAGGGGGAAGGAAGAGTTAGTGTTCAAAGGCATGGAGAGCACATGGTGGCTTCCAGAGACTGGCTGCACGACAGTGTGGATATAGTTAACATCACTGCACACTTACAGACGGTGAAGATGGTACATTTTTATGTTACGTGTTTTTCGCACGCCATTAAAGAAAAGGAATGCAGGGCGGCCACCAGCGTAAACAGCAGCCCCTCTGTGTGGCTTAGGCACCTGGAACCCTAGGCAGGTGGAGCACGAGTGGGGCGGAACTCAGCAGGGCGTGGGTTAGGTTTTCGCTCCTTCAGCCAGGTGCCTCGGGCAGCGGGTGCACAACCTGAAGCCTCACATGCAGCAGCCTCGAAAGGCTTGTTCTCCAAACGCCAGGGAACTCTGGCATAAGCCACCGAAATACAGAGGTCCTGAATCTTACTTCCCCTGACCGTGGAGTGCACAAGCATGTAACCCCCTCCTGCCAGCCCCACCACGCCCCACCACGCCCCACCCCTCTCTGTTTGAGATGAGCTGGGGCTGACCCCGTGGAACCACACCGTCCAAGGACCCGAACAGGATTGGCAAAGCTGGGCAGGGGAGAGAGTGATGCCCAAGTGAGGAGGAGGCAGGCCTCCGGGGCGAGCGGGGAGTGAGGAATCCACTTCCGTCCAGGACGCGTCTGCTCAGGACTGTGTCTGGCCAGCGCTCCCTGGGTCCTGACAGCATCCTGGCATCCACAGTGCTCCCCCAAACCAGATGCAAACCCTACATGTCTGCTTTGCCACCACAAGAAGAATATGCCGTCCCTTGCGTAGTTCCCAGTTGTGACACAGTGGAAGAACTGGACCGATATTGTGCCGATGTTAATTGCTTAGTTTTGACAACGGTGCTTGGCTGTCTGTGTAGGATGTTAACGTTCGGGGGAACTGGGTGAAGGGTGAACAGGAACTCTGTACTGTCTTTGCCACTCTTCTCTGTATCTCTAAGTACTTCAAAACTAAAAGTTTAATTTAAAAAAATGGAGCTTATTCCTAAATGTATGGAGTATCAGTGTGTTCCAATGAGGGGGTCCCTACCCTCGAGGAGCATACAGTTGAGTCGATAGCACGAACGTGCATCGGAACCCCAGCCAGAAGGTCAGCCAGAGGGAGATCCTCGGGGAGTCATCACATCTTGCGTAAATACCTGCGATGCATCCGATGGGCACTGGTTCCGAGGATGCAGCAGAAGCAGAAAGGGCAGGAGTGCCTGCCCTCCTGGGGCAGCGGCTGTGCGGGAGGGGCAGGACGGGGCGGGAGAGCTCCACGGACAGCAGAGGACCACGCAGCGCGAGCTCAGAGAAGACTCCCTGAAGGAGGCAGCCTTTGCGGTGGGCCCTGCAAGACAGAGGGGGTTGTCCAGGGCATCCATTCTTTCCTAACCGCCTGTTTGAGAAATAACACTACTCTTTAAAGTTGAGCTTTAACTTTACATTGGATTGTGGTATCATCCAGGGAGGGAGAGGGTTAGGTTAAGAAATCTGTGGATCCTGAGCTGGTGTGGCTCAGTGGATTGAGTGCTGGCCTGTGAACCAAAAGGTCACAGGTTCAGTTCCCAGTCAGGGCACATGCCTGGGTTGTGGGCCAGGTCCCCAGGTGGGGGCGTGCGAGAGGCAACCGATCGATGTATCTCTTGTGCAAGAGATGACTGATCCAAGTATCTCCTGCACATCAATGTTTCTCTCCCTCTCTTTCTCCCTCCCCCTCTCTAAAATAAATAAACAAAAATCTTTTTTTAAAAAAGCCGCCTGTGGAGATGTCATTGTTGTGTGTCAGAGTTAGGGGGATAAAAGAGCTGAGTTGCTTGCCAGCTGAGAGTGTGTTTGTGAGTCTTTTTCTCTTTTTGTCTTCTCGTTCAGGTTCAAAGCGCTCCTGTCCAGCAAACCAGCAAACGATGGCAACTGCATAGAGATCGGCTACGTGAAGTACCCCATCTTTCAGGTGAGCCCCCGCTGTGGCGGGACTCCGGTCCTTGGCCTGTGGATCAGCCCCGGCAACAAATCATCCATCTCCTGACCCCTGACCTCTCCTCGAGCTGCCCTAACTACTGAGCATCCATTCATCCTTACACTGCTACTTGAGCACCTACTACATGCCTGGCGCTATGCTGGGCCCTGGGGACACAGCGTCAAGGGCAGTCCTCTCCTGGGACTCCCAGTCTAGGGGGGGTAACTCGGAGTAATTTCTTAATCACAGTGTAGTGTGGGGTGTGTCACAAGGAGGAGGGGGCCACCGTGCTGTGGGAAACTGCACTCAGACCGGGGAAACTGGGGCGGCTTCCTGGCGGAGGTGTCCGCAGAGATACTGCAGGCTGGGAAGTTGGCGAGCCACAGCGAGGCCTCGCGCTTCAGGAAGGCACCAGGGGAGGCGGGGACAGGTAACGTCCCGGGACTGTAGTTCACCCGGTGTGAACAGGAACCAGTGGACTTCAGGGAATCCAATGTCCAGTTCATACTAGAAATCCAATTTTAACATTGATCGGAACCGAACGTAGCTAGGAAAGGAAGGTGCCATTGTCAGAGGTCGGATGACGTTACCTTGTCTCTTTCCCAGTCAGGGAAGTCAGCACCATTAGCGATGGGTCCTGGTGTACGTGGCATCTCTGCAGAGGCACTGCAGGCCTCTCCCCTCTCCCGCCCCTCCCTCACGCCTGAATCATAAGGACATTCCTGCAGCTCATGGAAGCGCCCCACCCCCACCCCCACCCCTGAATCGGCTTTGCAGCCCAAGTAGGGCTCCCAGTCTCACCCAGGGCAGCTTCCTGCCACTCAGGGGAGCCTGGAGTCCTTCCGTGCTGTCCTCCCACCAGCCGGGGTCAGTAAGCCATGTGGGGGTCCTGGGGATGATATGTACCACCTTCTGAACAGGGCTAGTTTCCCCCAGTTCATCCACGTCTGGAAGGACAGCCCTGGAAAGAGTAAACAAGTGGGTAAGACTCAAGCCAGCCCTCCGAGACTCACGTTCTAAGACGGTTGACGAGACTCTGAGAGACAAGCAGGAGGCCAGGCTGGCTGTGACTGGGGTCACGGGGCAAGGGTCCCAATCTGGACACTGCAGGACAGGGCCACATTCCAGGATCTGAGGGCTACATTCCCGTTCGCAGAGGGATGCTCCTCCCCCTGTTTCAACTCAGTGTCCCTCACGTGACCCATCCCCTCTGAGCATCAGTTTCCTCACCTAGTGGATGGGAGAGAGGGCTCCAGGGGCAGGAACAGCATAAACATGAACAAAGTTGCAGAAGTGGGAAGACCTGGGGTAGGTTTGAGGGAAAGTGATTGTCAGTCCATTGGCTGGGTCTTCCAGCTGTGCCGGAGACTGAAAAGACACGTTAGCACTGCATCATATGAGCCAAGCGGAGGGAAGGCAGGCCAGATGCTGGTTCTTCCCTCTGCCGTTGACCCTGGTCCCCCAGATCCTGCCCTTCAGAGGGCTGCCAGGGAGACACCAAGCCCTCACACCAGCCCCTAACATCTACATTTCCACCCTTTGAGATGTGCTTCTTTGACTATGTTAAAACTTCAAAGTAAGGAATGCTCCCCAAATAACCATAGCCAAGGCACTCTCTTCTCTGAGTCCCCTCTCCCCCATTTTTAACCAGTTAATCATCATCACCCCTCTGGTGAGGGGTCTTGTGGAGATGAGCAAGCAGGACATGAGAAAACGTTCAGCTTGGCATCTGGTTAGTTGTGGCAGTTATTAAGCGGGTGGTTGTGTCCTAAGGCAGAACCAATAAACCACCTTCCTGCCAAGCGTAAGTCCCTGATGAATGGGCTACGTTGCACTAAGCTTTGGGGAACAGATGAAAGAGGGGCCAAGGCCAGCCTGGGAGAGCCATCCCACCGGGGTGGGGGGTAGCAGAGAGGAGGCTGGAGCCCGAAGGTGGGACTGAGGAGTGGGCACACCCCCATCCACATGAGGGCCTGTTTCTCCTTTTCCCAGCCCCTCACCACGGTTCCTACTGCAGGCAAAGTGGCCATGATGGCCCTTTCTGGAATGGCAGCAGCTGTTAGGTCTAAACGTTCCCCTGAAACTGCAGCTTTGCTTTAGGGTTAGGGCTGGGGAGAGTGGTGAAGAAGCCGTAATGCAGCCCCGACTGTCACTGAGGCACTGGCCTCTGCTTGGACGTGGTCGTCTGGACTCTTCTTGCCAACTTTAGAGAGAAGACCACTGAAGCCCAGAGAACATAAATGATGCGTGCCCCTGGTCTTCACATTGGTTAGTGACAGAGCCTGGATTTGAACCAGCCTGTCTGGCGCCACAGCCTAGGTACCTGGTTCTGGAATTCTCTTCCTAAATGGCAGTAATGCTAAGAACAGCTCCCATTTCTTGAGCGCTTACTGTGTGTAAGGCTTCAAGCCAGTGGTTTTCCACCTGGGCTGCATGTTAGACTCACCTGGGGAGCTGTGAAATGCCCAGTGACCAGGCCATGAATCAGATCAGTTAGATGGGAATCTGGGCTGGGGCCCAGGCATCAGCATTTTGAAGTCTGCCCTCCTCCCATCACCCCAGTGTGCAGCCAAGAGGGACCACCAGTGCTCTGAGTTACAGTGGTTCCCAAACTGGAGCAGGCTTTAAAATACCCAGTGGGTGGTGGGGTGGGGGAGGCTTGTTAAAACACAGAAAACTCACTAAAATGCAGATTCCTGGCCCTACCCCCAGAATTCCTGATTCTATAAGCCTGGGCTGTGGCCTGGGGATCTGCATTTCTAGCAAGAATCCAGGAGATGCCAATGCTGCTGGTCCAGGGACCACACTGAGAACCACCTCTATCCATCACCTCACTCAGCCCTTCCAGCTGCCCCTCCAGGTAGCGTTCCCACCTTACAGATAGGGCGGGGCCTCAGAGAGGTGAAGGGCTGGCCTAAGCTCCTACCGCTCATCACAGTGGAGCTGAGGTTCCCACCCCGCCTGGCTGACCCCCAGGCCTAGGTCTTCACTGCTTCCCTGCTGTGGGGACCAGGGCCTTCCCTAAAAGTCAGCCATTAATTAGAGTTTGGAGCCTAAGCTAGATGCTAGAAAGCGGCATGTCCCCAGCTCTCTGAGCACTCGAGAAAGGGGCATGCACTCCCGCCATTAGGCCTGGGACCGACTGGGGAGGTCTCTGAAAGAAGAACGTGTCTTGCAATAGGCACTCAACAAATTCAACAGACTCGCCGAATAAGCGACCATCGTGGGAAAGCCCAGTCCGAGGAATCGAGGCCTGTCATTGCTTCAGACCAGGGAGGGCGTCCTGGCCACAAGAGCCTCAGACTCCTGTAAGGGGCAGAGAGCAGGCCCCGGGGACTTTTCCCCATACCCACCTTCTTCCTTATGAAAGAAGAAAAGCCTCATTTGTGGCTTGAAATAGGCCAAGGCGGGCTAAATGCAACCCAGAAGGAGGCTCCCAGGGGCCTGTTCACTTCACTTCCACTCTGACAGGAGAATTTTAGTTAACGAGGCTGCTTTGAATGTCCTCCCCGCAAGACTGCTTAACATCACACGCGGGCGAGAGCCAGATGCAGCTGAGGCTGCACCTGGGTGCGGGGCCTCCGAGAGGCTGCGCCCGCCATTTGAATCCCTGCTTCATGCAGGTTGACAGCTGCCAAGAAAAACAACTCCACAGCCAGGTCGTTCAGGCTAATGACGGCTGGTTGCACTGCCTTGCAGAAAAGGCGTGTGCTGGCAGAGTCTGAGGTGGCTCGGGGCAGCCCCATTGAAATGCTGTTAGCCCCCAGGGATTCCACTAAGGAGCAGCATTTCAAGTCCACGCCCAACCTCCAGTGACTGAGATAACAGGACCCAGAAGTGCTTTGTAAATGGCTCTCGGGGTTGTTATTGGTTTGGCCTCTATTAAAGAAAGGTTCCAGGAGAAGAAATTAATTTTAATACCACTTGAAGATGACTGCGTCTGTGTCGCTGACGCTTTGCTTCCGTGTCCTTTCTTCCAGCTGGTCATGCAGTATCTCTACTATGGTGGCCCAGAGTCCCTTCTCATTAAAAACAACGAGGTGATGGAGGTAAGGAATCCGCCGTGTCATTGGGGGCAGGGCAGGGGGCCACCTCCACAAACCCAGGTCACAGCACACGTCAGCGTCAGCGGCAGGTCTGGGACCCATGTTGGGTTTGCATTTGGATGCAGGCTTTAGGGCCCTCCCAACTCCTTAGACACCCCCCCCCTCCACCGCCCCAAACAGGAGGCTTCTCATCTCGCCGTGGTAGGCTGGGGTGCTCAGTGCTCTAGCCCAGCCCCTGTCTGTGACACTTAGTTTCAACTGGCTCTGGGACGTGGGGTGGAGGAAGTGGACTGAAGAGGCTGAGTCTCCCAGCACAGCTGGGGCTCAGCAGCAGCATCAGGAACTACCCTGGGTGACTTCTCCTATCTTGTCGTCTGTAAGAGAAGTATATCATCCGAATACCTCCCTCGGCTCGCAGCGCTGTCCCCGAGCAGACGCCGGGAGCCATCACAAAGCTCACCTGGCCTCACCGCTCTTGGCTGGCCCGCACTCCTCAGCCCCTTGGCTGGCTGTTCCCTGACTCCCATCTGCCCTTGATAGTTCAGCCTGTGCCAGGGAACCTGTCTGTCCCTGCTCTTTTCTGTCCAAGGCCCAGGTTTCGCCTGCTCCTGCTGAGACATGGAACCCTTGTTGATGTTCCTACTCCAAGCTGGGAGCTTTGATCCAAAAGCCAAAATCACTCTGACCCTGAGCAAAGAGACAGGACCCCCCCCCCGCCAACCGTCCCGGACTCAGGTGTCTGCAGTCTAGGATGCCTGGCTGATCGGAGATGTCAGACACAATCAGGAGGAGACCTCACACAGTGATCAAAGCGTGGGCTCCAGGACAGAGCGGGTTTGAACCCAGGCTCTGCCTCTCCTGAGCCGTGTGATCTGGGACAAGTTATTTAACCTCTCTGAGACTCAGTTTCCTCACCTGTAAAATGGAGGTAATCGTATCTACCTCATTGGGTTTTCAGGATTTTAAGAGTTCCTGTCTATCAGGTGCTTAGAATAGTGCCTGGCACACAGTGGGTGCCATAAGGGCCGTGCACTCCCTGTGCGGCCCCTTTTATCCTTTTCTTACTCCATGAAAGCTCCTGCGGTCACTCCCCTTTCCGCCCCTGAAGGTGAATGCCCTTGTCTCTCCTGACCGCCCCTCCGGCACCTCCCTCTGCCTCAGCACCAGGCCACCGGGCTGGTCTGAGTGCCCGGGCTCTTTTGTAAACATTTTTAAAAATTCTGTTTAAATCAAAATAATGAATATACATTCAGATCATGTAAATAATACAGAAGGCATTTGTCAAAAAAAAAAAAAATGGCGGTTCACTCAGCCACACACACCACCCTGTCCTTTCCCTCAAGTCAGTGCCTTTGAACTCCTGTTTCAGCTCTTTCTCCCCTCCCCCAAGCCTGTTGCTCTCTCAGCACGCTCTGTTGAGCATCTCCCCGGTCACGGGCGCTCAGGGCCCGGATGCAGCCGTGATGCAAACGGACAGAGCTCCCTGCCCACCCAGACTCCAGGGCGGGCGACAGGCATGACGTCGTGTCTGGTGTGTGAAGGGCCGTGAGGAGGAGAAGGACAGGGTCGGGGGGCAGGCGGTGATGTGGGGAGGCACCCTGAGATGAGGTGGTCTGCAGGCTTCTCCTGGGGAGGCGGTATTTGAGCAGAGACCTGGATGAACAGAGGGAGCGAGTCCATGTCCAACCTGCTGAATAATACAGTGACGCAGCAGCTCCAAGCCCCTGGGGAGCTGCATTTGGGTTTGCGATACTCCAAAAACCCCCTCCCCCGGAGGACCAGCAGATATGGTCATGCCCTTTACTACTCAGTTCCGGGGGAGGGCCCGCTGGCGTGGGATGGGCAGGAGGGACCCCGCCCCACCTCCAGCCTTGGTGCTCCTTACAGGGTTAGGGAGGGAGCAGGGTGTGAAGAGTCTACACTTTCGTGATAAACACAGAAGCCTGGAGACACAGGGGCCTTGAGGGGGCTGGGACATCGAGATACAGACCCCGTTCCTCGTTCCTATGGCTGCTGGCCAGGCAGCCACCTGTTCTCTGAGGTCGTGGCGGGGCCAGGTCCTGAGTCACCCCACAAAGAGCATTCATCAGTTCCGGACAGAACAATTTTAGGCATTTTGCTTGACCTTCAGCTACAATAGATGTGAAGTTGGTTCCCTTCCATCCCGCCCCCCATAGAGTCTGTCACTGTGTCTCTTTCCTCTAGGGCTCCCTCCCTGCTTTAAGGGACCCACCGACAGGATTTCCGGTCCCTTCACCTCAAGGCGCCACTGTGGAACATGAGGGTTTTTATTACCGCTGTTCCTTTCCTCCCACCTCCCAGCCTCTAATGGGCTCTTTTTTTTATGGTTCTTAGCTTGTGTCTGCGGCTAAATTTTTCCAGCTGGAGGCTCTGCAGCGACACTGTGAGATTATCTGTGCAAAAGGCATCAACACGGACAACTGCGTGGATATTTACAACCACGCCAAGGTAACCAACCCTCAGGCTGCCCGAGCTTACACCGCGCAGGCGCGTGAGCGAGGGGCCTCTTCCACAGACAGACCGAGACAGGCAGAGCACCGACGCCGGGCGTGCTGACCCACCGACACCCCGCCCAAGATCTGCTCCCTGCTCCCTTCGTCCCCCCTCCAGAATACAGTGAGAGCAGGAACCCACTCTGTGCTTCCAGCATGCAGGGGAACCGCAGCGCAGACTCACTCGGCCCCGCCCCCTGCCCCCAGTGGCCCCTGTGCCTTGAGTTTCTAAGAAGCCCCCAGGGCCAGCCTGTGCTGCCGGCCGGAGCTACATCTGGAGCAGCAAGGTGCTGGAACAGAGGCTGTCAGAGTGTGGACTCCAGCCCGGCACCATCGGGGACTTGTTAGAAATGTAGCTTTTAGGGCCGCCGCCCCCCAGACCTACAGAATCAAACGCTGGCAAGAGGCCCATCTGTGGCTTTGCGGGTGACGCCGGCCACTGCCCAAGAGCTGCCCTGCAGACTCACCTGGACACTCGCCCAGCCTCCCTGGGCCTGGGACCTGGCACCTGGCACAGAGCCATTAAGTCCGCCTCTGGGGGTGGAGCCCGGGAAAAGGGGTTTTTCCAAGCTCCCTGGGTGACTCTCAGATGGGGGCGGGGTTGAGAACAGGTGGTCAGGGCTGGAGAGATGCACGGACGGACAGAGGGGTCAGACTAAGAATCAGACTACTAATCAGAATCCCTGGGGAGAGTTTCAGTCTGTTGAGCACCGCCCCCTCCTGTGGCCACAGCGGGGTGCCTGCAGCAGGCCGGAATCTGTATTTTTCACAAACTCCCAGGGCCACTGTGGCGACCTCAGCGCTAAGGCCAGTCCGCACTCCAGCCTTCAGAACCACTGGTCTTTGTCCAGTTCGTCTCACCAGCGGGAACCCTGGGACTGAGAGGCTTCATGAGTCCAGGTGCCGCCTCGTTGTGCTCACCTGTGCTCACCGCAGTGGCGGGGGGGGGGGGGGGGGGGGGTTAAAATTTGCTGGGAGGAAACCATGAAATAAGATCAGGAATTCAATGAAAACAAAATACGTTTGTACAACCGGAGCTCAGTACCCTTGCCCCTGCCGTTCACCACTCTTCAGCGTGTCGGCGGATGCGTGCAATTCTCTCGTTGCTCATCGCGCCAGATTGGGTTGCGTTTGCGATGTCGTTCTCTGTCTGAAGCCAACCCTGGGCGACCCCTTTGAATGGACAGGCGCCTGTGCTAACAGTGTGGTGGCACCATCGCCATGCGTGCTCCCCGAAACCCTGTGAGGAGAACCCCGCTGCCCTAGTGCCGTCGGATTAAGGAAGCGGGCAGAGAGGTGAAGTAGCTTGCTGAAGGCCGCACAGCGATCACTGCGGTTTTTCCTACGGCAAAACAGATGTAGCACGGAACTCACCTTCTAGCCATTTCTAAGCACGCGGTTCCTGTGCAGCCAGCACCGCCACCTGTCTCCCAAGCTCTTCATCTCCCGAGCTGCACCTCGGTCCCCGTTAAACACTCGCTCCCCGCTTTCCCCTTCACCCAGCCTCGGGAAACCACCGCGTTCCTTTCTGTCTCTGTCAGTCGGACGGCGCTAGGTCCCTTGCATAAGTGGAATCTCGCGGTGCTTGTCCTTTCGTGAGGGCTTATTTCACTCAGCCCAGCGCCCTCAAGGTTCACGCCTGTTGTAGCGTGTGCCGGAGTCTCCTTCCCTTCGACGGCGGACTAGTAATACTCCATTATACACAGACCTCGTCGCGTTTATCCATTCATCTGTCGTGGATGTTCAGGCTGTTTCCACCTTTTGGCTGTTGTGAATGATGCTGAATGCGGTGAGCATGGATGGGCCGATCCGTGTTCAGGTCCCTGCTTTTCGTTCTTGGCGGTACGTACCCAGGAGTACAAACCTAGATCTGCCTCATTCCAAAGCACAGGTTCTTAACTTCGTGTTTACTGTCTGGCTTAAAAAGTGTTTGGAATGTTTGCAAGAATCCTTGATAGTCAAAGAAGCTTTCCTGATTAGTCAGCAGTAAATCAAAAAGTACAGCCAGGCTGGCTACTTTGTACTTACATGTGCACGCGCACACACATGTACCCACTGGGTGTTTTGGCAAAGTGACGGTTTTCCCAAATTCTGGTTTCTCGGCACACAGCATCCAGAAAGACTCTCTCTACCCAGGAAGAGAGCCTGAACAGACCATGGTCTTCTGCCCACCGCCTCCCCCCGCCATGGACACTCAAATTGCCCTGTGTACCCCACATCACCCCCATGGCAAGGCCTGCTTCCCACGATCCCATTTTAACCTCTTCGGGCTCCTGGGCAGACATCTCTAGCTATCTCATTACTTAGCAACGCAGCCCGGTGCAGCGGGAGCCCCGGCTGGGAGCACGTTTGTGCCACAGGCTTAGAAGACCTCTGGCACAGAGCCGTCTTTCCCGTCGGCATGCCTTTGCAGCCGGAGTGCTGCCTTTTACAGACACCGGCCTCCGCCTCCCAGGCCACGTCCCGGAGTGTTCCCGGTGCCGACGTCCATCCTTCCTGAGAAGGGCATGGAGGTCGGGCGGTGCCAGCACCCGACCCTTCGTTTGCTCTGCTTCCCCCGAGCTGCGGACACCGCAGCACCCACCGTGCTCACGTGCCACGTGGGTTCTGTTACTGACAGTCGGTGCTGCAAATTGAGGCAGGTGGAGCAAAAGAGACCGAAAGGAAACCCTTGGTTTGGAACCCCAGTCGTTTAAATGCCAACAACCGTGTTCCAAGTGTCAGCAAGGCCAGGGCAACGTCAGCTCTGTTCTACATCTAACTGGGGCAGCTGTGGGGTTTCGTAGGGATGAGAAGCCCACCCCATAGATGCACAGTATAGCCATCCTTTTTTAACAAGCAAAGCCGTCCCAAACTGCTCAGTTACCAAAAAGAGGCTGTGGAGCATTTATTTGAAGGCCCGTTCGGGGCATCTTTCAACTTGAGAAAAAGAGCAGGTGGTCATCACATTGAATCTAAGCAAACGCACTGAGCTCAGCAGTGCACTGTGACGCAAAGCACACAGGTTAGGAACATGAGGGATGCGTTCCCTAGTGATTATCGAGCAGCCACTATTTACCAGGAACTGTATGTACCGGAAAAGCAAAGTAGTAAGATGTGGTCTCTGCCCTTCGAAAACATTACAGTGAAGGGCAGGGGACAGCAAACCTTCTCTGTGAAGGGCCAAGTCAGTATTTTCATGCAAGCCACGTGACTCACCGCTGCCACTGTAGTACAAAAGCAGCCACAGGTGATGTGTGAATAAATGGGTGTGGCTGTGTTCCAATAAAACTTTATTTACAGAAACAGGTAGTGAGCCAGGCCCACAGGCCTATAGTTTGTCAACCATTGATTGGTCTAGGAGATGAGAGTTTCAGTCCCAGTTCTATTAGTAATCAGCTGTGTGGACACAGACAAGTGTCTGACTTCCAGTCACCATTCATTCAGAGGCTGCAGAATTACCTGGTGCACCCACCTGCCAAATGCACCGAATGCAGTTCCCTCCAGTCACCCCCCCTCATTTTGTAGCCTGGGAAACTGAGGCCCAGAGGGGCGGTTTGACGTGCACAAGATTGCATATGTTTTTGTGTGTTTGCTCAAGCACTTCGGAGGAATTTCTGTGCATGTGGTAACGTTGGTTGATAACCTCATACAAGTTTCAAGTGTACCGCATTGTAAGTCGATGTCTGTGTGCACTGGCGTGCTCGCCACCAGTATTCTGGCTTCCATCCATCACCGTCCGGTAGCCCCCTCACCCCTTTCACCCTCCCACCGGTGACCACGCATCTGTGGGTTTGTTTTGTGTTTTTGTTGGTTCATTGGTTTCTTTTCTGTTTTCTGTTCCATATACGACTAAAACCGTATGGTTTTTGTCCTTTTCTGCCTGACTTATTTCATTTAGCATAAGAAAACCTTAAGGTTTATCGATGTCACTGCAAATGGCCGTTTTCTCTTTTTCATGGCTGAGTTGTATTCCACTGTTGCATTTTTTTTTGTGTGTGTGTGTGTGTGTGTAATTGCTGATTCCTTCTTTGTCTTTATTTTATAATATATAATCACATTTTATATATACTTTATATATTTGTATTTATATATTATATGTGATATAATGTTTAGTATTACATAATATATGATATAAGTCTATTTGTGTTATATGTCACATCTTCTTTATTCATTTATCTCCTGATAGACGTAAGTATCTGTCTTGGTTCCCATTTCTTGGCTACTGTCAATAATGCTGCAGTGACGATAGAGGTGCGTGTATCTTTTCAAATTAGTGGTTTTATGTTTTTCGGATACATACGTAGAAGTGGGATCGCTGGATCATCGGGTAGTTCGTTCTATTCTGAATTTTATGAGGAACCTCCCTGCCGTTTTGCACGGTGGCTGCACCGATTTACAGTCCCACCCACGGTGCCCGAGGGCTCCCTCTTCCCCAAATTCTCTTTTTGATGATAGCCGTTCTCACAGGGATGAGCCGACACCTCACCGTGGTTTTGACTTGCACTTTTCTAATAATCAGTCATGTTGAATGCCTTTTTCATGGCCGTGTATGTGTCTTTCTTGGAAAAATGTCAATTTTAATCAGGTTGTTTTGCTGTTGTTGAGTTGGTTGCACATGGTTTTTATGTAGACAGTTGGACTGTTGGCTCCGGGAATTAGCACATGATGTCAGTGAGTTCAAGGGTACAAGCCAGTCAGCTGAGCTACGTTCTATAGACGGAGTCAGCTCTCCTTACCACAGCCTGGCCTCGTTGGACACATGGGTCCCTGGAGATAAGTTATCAAGAATGAGAGTGATTCATTTATTCTCATGTATTACATTTACTCTCAATGTAAATGTATAGTTTACATTTATCATGACAACTAACATCAAGTGCTGATTACAGTGTTTTAAACACTCCCATGTATTATCTCATTTAATCTCAACAACAGCTGATTAGGTATTATTATGATCCCCATTTTATGGACAGGAATACTGAGGCTCAGAGAGATTACCTAAGTTTCCCAACAGCAGATGGCTGGTGAGTGGCAAAGTCTGGAATAAGAACTCAGGCAGATTCCAGAGCTCCTCCCCCCACACCTTAGCTCCTTTTCTAACCTGCCTCCTGAGCCTGATGGAGGACACAGTCCTGCCAGGAATCACGTTCCACTGAGTCCCCCAACAGGTCCGTGTGGCAGGTGTCACAATTCCCATTTTGAAAAGGAGGGACCTAAAGTCAGAGGCCAAGTGACCCAGCCCTGGGTACATATTCCAAAAGGTGGGACAGCCCCACCTGGAATCCAGGTCTTCCAGCTCCTTCCACCGTAACCCTGTTGGCACTGCCTCATCGTCAACTCAGCATTCTACACCTAACAACTTAACGTGCATCTCTGGTCTAAAGGACGGAACCGCAGAGCCTTCAGAAGGGTGATTCAGCATCTAAATAAAGCAGCAGGCTGTCATCTCAAGGAGCACTTAACAGCCAACTTCTGAGCCTCCGGTTCATTGTAACAGAGAGACCTACAAGCTTTGAAAACTAGAGAGAACGGCACCCTGACCTGTGCGGCTCAGTTGGTTGGGTGTCCTCCCGCAAAGTGAAAGGTTGCCAGTTCGATTCTCAGGGCATGTGCCTAGGTTGCAGGTTCGGTCCCTGGTCTGGGCACATACGAGAGGCAACTGATTGATGCTTCTCTCTCATGTCGATGTCTCTTTCCCTCAACACTAGAGAGAGGGCTAAAGACAGCTGGCCGACCCATGTGTCCACGTTTGCTTCTGCTCTCAAACATGAATTCCTGCCCCAGGCATGCTCATGAAGTTAAATTCCTACCCTCCAATTAATGGCATCTGGCTGCAGACAGAGCGTCCTAATGGACTAAGCACAACCTTAAGGACTTGAATTATCAGGGTTCAGTTCCTGGTTCTGCCCTTGACATGTTGTGTGCATTTTTGTAAGTTATTCTCTTTTCGCCATTTCTTCATCTGTACGTTGGCGGTGGTAATAGTACCTGCCTCAAGGAAATTTGAGATGTGTGGGAAATGCCTGACAAGGTGCCTGACACAGCATAAGCTCTTGATAAATCCTTGCTCTTAGTTTCAGTACTCTGAGAGTTAACCATTCATTCACACGTTCAACAAGTACTTACTGAGGGCCTACCGCCTGCCACGCCCTCTGCTTGGGCTTGTGACGGTGAGCCAAGTGGGCAGAGTCCCTCCGTACGGGTTTAGTCTATCAGGAACCACGTCTGTAGATGTTTCTCAACCTCAGCACTACTAATGGTTCCATCTGCACGATTCTTCTCTGTGGGGCTGTTCTGGCACCGTGGGATGCTTACCAGCACTCCTGGCTTCTACCTATCGGATGCCAGTCGTACCCACACCACCACCATCACCCCATTTGTGACAACCAGAAATATCTCCAGGCTTTTCCAAATGTCTCTTCGGAAGCAAAATCCCCCCACCCTCAAGACACTGGGTAAGTAGGCAGTGCTCCTTCATAGGACTGGTGTGAGAATTAAATGAGGGAATGCTTTAAAGACCTTAGAATTGTGTCTGCAGCTCCATCCATGTGCCAGTGATCTATAGCGTTACAAAGAGACACAAGCCCCGATGATTAAAACAGCGAGTGCTTGTTTCCCGTATGAGTCAACGGGAAGGCTGAAAGGTTCTGGTCTCAGCAGGCCTTGCCGCTGAGGTCAGCTGGCTGGTCCGTCACAGCTGGCTGTGCTGATCCTGCTGGACTCGGTCACTGTCAGACGCTTCAGCTGGGGCAGCTGAGTTGACTCCACTCAGTCTCACGCAGTCACTCCCCCTCCACACAGGCAGAGGCAGGGTTCTGAGACAGAGCCGGGATGTACGCATAGCCACCCGAGTCTAGCTCAGGACTGGTGGCTCTCACTTCTACCGTGTTCTGTTGGCCCGAGCAGGTCCCAAGACCAAGCAGTGGGGAGAGGCTCCAGCCCTTTGATAGGAGGGGCTGCAAAGTCAGGTCCCAAGAATGCGAATACAGAAAAGGGTGGAGAAGGAGGGCCACTTTTACAGTCCATCTGCCAGAACAGGTGCCCTCCCACCTGGCATGTCGAAGCCAGCAGGTGCATCTCAGACACATAACCATCTCCTGCCTCTTCTCCACTCTCCACAGTTCCTTGGAGTCACAGAGCTCTCAGCATACTGTGAAGGCTACTTCCTCAAAAACATGATGGTCCTCATTGAAAACGAAGCATTTAAGCAGCTCCTATATGACAAAAACGGCGAAGGAACGGGCCAGGATGTGCTCCAGGACTTACAGAGGACGTTGGCCATCAGGATTCAGTCCATCCACTTGTCATCTTCCAAAGGCTCCATTGTATGAAATGCCCAGGGCAGGGCGTGCCCCCAGGGACGTCCCAGTTCTCCTGCTGCGTTGGCTTCGCACAAACACACCAACTTCACCGGGCGTCTGTTTTAGGCTGGGCCATGGAGCTGCCTCGACTGCTTCCCTGGGATAGGCAAATCCAGCTCCCACGAGTTCCTGTTGAAAAACGAAGGACATTCCACTGGTCTGCAGACCGGAGCGCAGCTGGGTCCTGAGCTCGAAGGTCAACATGGGGCAGCCAAGCGAACCCCATCCGAAAGCACCCCTGGGTTAGCTGAGCATCTGTTGCCGGGACCACGGTCAAAAGGATGGATTGGGAACTCGAGGTTCTTTGGGTCCCAGGCTGACAGCTGGAAAACCCAGCTGCAGAGAGTTGTATTGCTCATTCGGAACCGTAGTAGCTGCAGTTCCTCGAGAGTCAACCAGGATCGAGTTACCAATAACGAAGAAATAATTTGACAAATTTTTAGGGGTGGGAACTTTTTAAAATGTTCATAAGAAGAAACAACAAAAACAGGGCAGCCTTGTAGTTTAAAATATATTTCTAAAAGCATAACAGTTCATTTTCAACAGAATCGTGTTTAGGGATCTGTGTTTTGAGATTTTTTTTCTTAAAAAAAAAAAAAAAAAAAACAACGAAAAAGACAGTAAGGCCACCCTGTATAAGCCTGCATCCGACAAAATATTGCTGATACTCTAGACAAAGTGAAATGATAATCTTGCCTTAGTGATCATGGTTACACAAAAGAGGTGCACTTACTGCCAATACTTACTCTAACTCAGTAGTTGCAAGCAACCTGCATGCTAATTGTGGTTTCGGGGTGACATTAAAACAGCCCCACATAACAAATCATGCATTTGCATGGGCCCGAACCTGTGAAATGTTAGGTTTGTGCTTCATTTTTGCCAAGGTAAAAAAAACAAAAATGCTCCATCACTTCTTGCTGCAAGTCCACTTGGTGAAATGAACATATCCATTTCTTTTCCTAATTATGAATGATCCTGGGATGCTTTTGCAGAAACGTGTTCCTAGATGATGCTGAATGGGGGCGTGGGTGGGGGGTACGCCAGAGAATTTACTAGTCATCCTGGAGTTTTCTCTGTATTCTCAGAAGATGTTAATAGTTTGTTACTAGCCAGAGAATATGACTATGCTAGATTATTTTTCAAGATGAAGCCTGTATGATAGGATGGATTCTTTCTGTATTGGGAGAGTGTACAGTATAGGGTTATCTATAATGAAAGTTTATAACGACAGGGTTCCATTTGCTCTGCCATATATTATAAGCAAAAGAGATTGGTGACGTGCCACAATGCTCCAAATGATTTTTGAGTTGCTGCCTTTTTTCTTGTCCTTTAATTCGAGACGTAGATACATGCAATGAAAACTAGGAGAATGACTTGTACCCTTTGGGATGGCAAAGTTGCGTTGATAAACCTATTTCCTAGCATGCCTTTGGGAAGCTGTGCGCACACCCTGAATCTCCCAGGAGCTGCTGTTCATCCATCCTACTTGCTCCCTGAGCCGCTGTTCAGAGGACTGATGCTGTGCTCTGTTTCGTGGGTGTGACCCGTGAGTGTGACCCATGGAGACCCCGGGCCACATCCGCCTTCAGTCCCGGTTCCTCTGTGACGCTGATACACAAGGCCTCTCCTCCACTTGGTCATTCGAGAACCTCCTCGGGCCCTACCATCAGATGAGGAAGGAAAAGGACTGCAGAGGCGTCCAAGTGACAGACACGGCACGTGCGTGACTCGTCGCTGTCTCCTGCCTCCTCCGTGTCCTCAGAGACGCTCCGTGGATGTTCCCTTAACCGAGACGGACTTCCCTGTGACTGTCCAATGTCAGTTCAGGGCCTCTGGGCACTGCCTTGCACAGTGGCAACTCCTGGTGGGCTCCTGTTTGTAGCTCGGTGTGCTTTCTCTGTCATTAAACGATTTTCCCAAACCGCACATCCCTTGTACAGACAAGTGAGCTCTTTTTCATTTGTTTGGTTTAAGCGTACTTGGTTTCTAATCTTACATTGAGTATATTAGTTGCAGGTGGACAACATAGTGATGCGATGTTTTTATTCCTTGCGGGGCGATCGCCCCACTGATTCTAGTCACCATCCGTCACCGTGTGACTTATCACAGTGCTATTGACGAGATTTCCCTTCCCCCCTTCACCCAACCCTCAGTCCTCCCTTCTGGGCTCTGTTTCTGTGAGTCTCTTTTCTCTTGTTTGTTCATTTTGTTTTCTAAGATGCCACATACAAGTGAGACCGCATGGTGTTTGTCTCTGTCTGACTCATTTCACTTGGCCCCGTACCTTCCAGCTCCATCCATGTTGGTGCAAATGGCAGGATCTCGTTCTTTTTTTATTGCTGTGCAATGTTCCATTGTGTGTGTGTTCTGTGTGTCGCATCTTCATCCGTTCATCTGTTGATGGACACCTAGGCAGCTTCTCTGTCTATCGTGAATAATGCGGCAATGAACGTGGGGGTGCAAAAATCTTTTTTTAAATTTTATTTACTTTTAGAGAGAGGGGAAAGGAGTGAGAGGGAGGGAAATATCAATGTGTAACCACATGCCCCCTACTGGGGACCCAGCCCACAACCCAGGCATGTGCCCTGACTGGGAATCGAACCAGCAACCCTTTGGTTCGCAGGCTGGCGCTCAGTCCACTGAGCCACACCAGCCAGGGCAAAGATCTTTTCAAATTAGTATTTTTGTTATCTTCACATAAATACCCAGAAGGGGTATTGCTGGGTCATACGGTCGATCTATTTTCAGATTTGCGGGAAATCCCCATACCGATTTGCACAGGGGCCGCCCCAGTTTGCATGGCCACCAACAGTGCACGAGGGTGCCCTTTCGCCACATCCTCGCCAGCGCGGTATTTGTTGGTTTGCTGGTGATGGCCCTTCTGACCGGTGTGAGGTGGTATCTCCTTACGCTTCAGATTTGCATTTCCCTGATGATCAGTGACATTGAGCATCTTGTCACATGTGTTGACCCTCTGTATGTCTCTGCTGGAGAAACGTGTCTTCATGTCTTCTGCCCACTTTTTGCTATGAGTGCGCTCTTTACCCAACAGTCGGAGCTTGAGAACTTCATGCAGGTAAGAGATTAGAAAATGTGGCCCCGCAGGAAAACTCGAGGGAAATGATGTTGGATGGACGTTGGTGTCGCTGACAGTGAGCCACACCGCCTGGCCAGTCTGTCAGTCGGGGTGTAGCTGGGCAAGCTCTGTTCTCCTGGCTCGGCATTCACCTCTGGCTGCCGCCCTCGGATTTCCTCCCCATCAGACGAGGATGCACAGGGGCCGCCACTGGGCCCCTGTCCTAGTGCCTCTGCCTGCTGTCGCTAACTTGCCTGCAGGGCGCGGCCTGCTGGCTGTCATTTCTGTGCCCTGATGAAGCGTTGGGGGTTGGCGGATGGAGAAAAACAAGTTCTCCACCTGGTGTGCGCCCACCAAGGGCCAGTGTCAGTCGGTGCTTCTGGGTGGTGGCCGCATTCCGGGATGGGAGTTAGGGAGGGACAAGCAGCTCTCTTCATGGGTGTCATCCTCACTGAGGTCAGCCCAAGTCCCCAGCTGGTCTTCTCTGGCTCCTGACCCACCTGGGCCAACAGGAAGCCAGGGAAGGGCCCAGGCCGCCCCCGAGACCTGGACCAGTGAGGCCCGTCAGCAGCTGGCGTCACTGCTTTGCCGTCAGGGTCTATTTCTTCTTCAGGAAGCCACCAAAGCGCCAAGTGTCTGGGGCCTGGACTCCCAGTCAGGCCAGGACAACAGAAGGTCCATTTCTGACTGTTCAGCATTCTCTGTGTAGCCTCAGGCTGAGGCATCATTTGATTCATTCCTTTTGGAAAGACCCAGTGTAGGCTAGGCATTTGCCTTTTTCTTGTCTGGCAGGTGGCTTTGCTATTCAGTCCTTAAGGAAGCCTGTAGGAGGGCCCCTTAGCACCTGGGGGTGGGGGGAGGGTGGAGCCTGCCTGCCCCGAGGCTCCCCCACCCGTTTCCAGGGCGAGGAGAAGTTGGGAGCAGGGGTGGGTGCAGCAGCCACCTGAGGAAACTCAACGGTGTGCCCCGCGTGTAACTGAGCTTCCGTGTACTGGGTTAGCGTGTCCTCCGTTCTCCCCCAAGGAAGGGGAATCCTCCACCCAAAGTGACACCGAGGTGTGAGCTCCAGGCTGGGGCCGCCCCTCAGGAAGGGCGGGGTGGAGGCCTCCCGGATCCCCACCCCCAAGAGTCTGCAGCTCTGAGGTTCCGTCCCTGTAGCTCACCTTGTTTTTTTCCTGCGAAGCCCCACACAAAAAGTGTTCTCCGGCTGGGTGTTGTTTTATCCAGCGTTGTCTTACCAAGACTTGCCTCGCACAGTGTTTTACTAAAAGCCCAGGTCCTGGGAGTGGAGGGGTAAGAATTCTAGACAATTCTTTGAGGGAAATCTCCTATTTTACCAGTCCTGAGGGGCCCTGCCTTCAAAACCCACCGCCCTCTCTAGCTGGAGTCACAGATGAATGGCTGCAGGAGAGGTCACGCCCACCACTTCCAACTCCCTTTCCCACCAGCCCTCCACAGACACCCCCCAAGGCCAGCAGACCGCTTCCTGGGCTTCTTCTGGGCTTAAGGGCTCAGGTCAGGGAGCCGGAGCCACACTCTGGCCCCCTGCAGCCTGGAAGCCTTCCCGGTCCAGCCCGACTCAGGCCCCGACCAGCTCGGACACACTAGACAGGTTACTCTACCTAGTTTTCCTCTCCTGTTGTGAGGAATTGGGTTCAAAAATGACTCGTTCCTAGGGTTGTTGGGAGGATTCGAGGAGGTATTTTGTACAGGTCCTACACCGTCCGCAGCAGAGAAAAAGCCTTGCAACCTTCTGAGACTGGGCAGAGGGAAGGAAAATTGATAACTCACACAGTGAAAGGAAGGTTGATGATTTTGCTCTTCATTTCTAGAACTTTCTACAGCAACTTCTCGCGGTGGTTTGTGATCCTCTAGGGTTCTGCTACTTATCCAGGGGATGTGGAGAAATTCTCAAGGGAGAAATCTACTGCAGTCCTAGTTCCTAGCACAGCGCCTTGCTCAAAGTCAGGGATCAAAAAAAGTTCGTCAGTGAAAGCCAAGTTCAACTACATTACCTTTCATGTAAATACCGTTTCCTAAATTAGAGCTGCAGACAGTAGCTCTCCCAAACTCCCCATATACTCAGGAATGTGAGACACCTCTGTGACTCATACGTCATGAGTCTGCAGCTCGAAGCTCCCCAAATGACTGAGCAGGTCCCAGACCCACTGGAGCCCTGACTTTCAGTCGGGTACTGGGGACCGTGGCCCTTTGGAGAGGAGGGGAGTGGTCACAAATCCCCAAATGAAACACACTGCTAGATGTCCACTCCATAAAAATCCAGGATCACCGTCCTCCTCAAGGCAGCCGTCAGGCCTGTGTCCTTTTCTGCCGCTCGCCTGTGTGACACTCACCGCTCGCCCTTCCACGGGGAGATCTCCCTGCTGGACCTTCCCGTCACCGCTGGGCCTCCCAGCTGGCCGGTGCCTTGGATCAAGCAGCATGTGCCTTCGGACAGGGCCCCGGCGGAAGCTGATGGGATGATGCCTATTTTTTCACCCTCTTTAAAAATAACCCAGCAGATTTTAAACTTCCTGCTGGTAGGAAAAAATAGAACTGGTCCTCGGCAATCACGTTGCACATGAGTTCCCACGACTGATGAGGCAGTCAGATAACAAGTGTCACGCAAGAGGACATATCTCCAAGTTTAGCTCTGAATATGAAAAGACAATCTGTCCGCGTGAATAGGCAATTAAAAGAGACGCCCTGATATCACTGATATGCTCTTTAGATGTCGCATTTTAGAGGTAACTCTCTTTCGGATGACTTCAGAATTTTAATGCCATCTCAAACCTCGGGGACGAATCACGGGACAGAGAGGAGGTGGATGGTGTCACGGAGGGGCGCTGGGCTGGGCACCGGGTCTCACCTCCGGGCCTGTGTCTGCATTGGCTGCTTGGGTGACATTGGCCAGGCCTCTTCTCCATTCTGGACCTGTGTCCTCAACTCTGAATGAGAGTTCTCTGAGCTGATGTTCTGTGTGCCTCGACTGGGACGTGGCCACGCCCCTCACTACATCCATGGATTAGAACACTGTGGTAGCCCTAGTCCGTGTGATGGGGCATTCCATATAGCCTCCAGGAGGGCTTAGGAAAACGGACCTCTTACAGCAGGCCCCAAGGATATCTTATTATGAGGATGCGTCTCACCAAGTGATGGTCTCGTGACTCCCACCTCCTTTTGGCTTTGTTTTGTTCGTTTACATTTTGTTTCAAAATAACTGCAGACTCACAGGAAGTCGCACAGACAGCACAGAGAGGTCCCGAATACCCTGCCCCGGTTCCCCCAAGGCACCGTCCAGCACAATATCAAACCCGGGAAGATGACACCGGTACAGTGCGTGTGTCTCGTTTGCTTTGCGCTGTGCGTTTAACCCCCACATTCACCGTTCCGTCACGACGACTTCTCTCACGCTGCCCTTTCATAGCCGCTTCTCCTACCCCTTTCCTCCACACACACCGTCCCCAACCCCTGGCATTCTGGCATTTTGAGAATGTCATCTAAATGGAAACATACAGTAGGCGGCTTTATTCACTCAGCATAACGCTCTTGACATCCACCCAAGGACACTGCATGTATTAAGAATCTGTAGTTTTTTATTGCTGCCTAGTCTTCCCCAGGGTCCCCTGTCCTTGTAACCAAATGCACGATGCGCACGTCAGGAAGTGTGGCAGGGAGGCAGCTCGGCTCTGGCAGCTGATTCTCTGCTTGTAGCTCCCAGAAAACAGTCGTGTCTCCGGAGAGCTGGGTGTGACTTCCTCGTCCTACAGCTCGGATGTGAGGCTGTCCCTGGTGTTAGCCCCGCAGGTGGGTGTTGGTGATGGTCCGCTGAGGCCCACCGCTCCCACATGGGCTAAATGATCTTTCACGTCCACAACAGGGTCCTTCCGTGACTGACCGGCTTCCAAACACTTCGTCGATGGTGTAAGGAAGTGCTTCTCAAACTCACTCCATCTGCATGTCTCTGGGGATCTCCTTAAAGGCAGGTTGTGGATTCAGCGGGGCTGAGTCGGTCTTGAGATTCTGCATTTCCAACAAGCGTCCAGGTGGCGCTGATGCTACTGGTCCAGGGACCACCCTTTGAGTAGCGAGGGTGTAGAGCAAGGGGGTCAGATTCATCCCAAACCCTTTCTGCAGCCAGACCAACCTTGGACTTTTGTCCCGTCACCTGGCCTAGCCGGGCTCTCAGCCTCGTGAGCTCTCGGTGGAGGGTTCGCACCATCTGAACGAAGCCTAAGGAACCACTCACACACAACCCCGTTCTACCTTTGCTTTTTCCTGAGCTGCCTTTGGTCTCCCTCACCCGTGTTTATTTCACGGGTGTTTACCGACGCTGAGATAAAAACAAGGGGCTCACTCTCTGCTGCAACACTAAGCACCCAACCTCTCGCCCTCTTATTTTCCCCTTTTCCTTGAGGATTGGCAGCGGAAAGAAAGCAGAAAGTTCTTGTTCATTAAGACTTTTACGAGGCTTCTAGCTGATCCACAGGGTCCCCTGAGAGCAGTAGGGATGCCCCAGAGGATCCAGAAGGGAACAGTCAAAGCCAGCGGTCGCTGCAAGTTCACTTCAAAACACGCTGATGGTGGAGAGGAGGCAATGAGGCACCTGGCTCACGCTGGCTGCTGTCTGACCTTGAGACCCATCAGCTGTGTGCCTTGGGGACCGAGAAGAGTGGCAGGACGGTATCTGCAATTCCTCCTTACTGTCTTTCCTTGTCAAGGAAATGACCGCACATTCGGCACTTCAAAGGAATCCCTCTCGTACATTAAATGTTGTGGTTGGAAGCTCAGACATTGTTTTCTGTTGAACAAGTAATAACAGAGTACCATAAAGTCTGTTTTTCTAAAAATTCCTAAGACACGGGGAATGGATTCCTCCCCCTGAAAGGTGAGGGTTTCGGTTCCGTGTGAGTCAGCATTGAGATGTGGCCACCTGGACGGGCCCATTCATCGGTCGGCTGCATTAATAGAAGCATGGTCGCTAGAATGAGGAGGTGAAGGTTCTGTCTGCACTGCAGAGATCCCTGGTGGGGTTGTGCATTCAGTTCAGGGCCCCTGTGAGCCAGAGTTCCGAGCGGCAAGCAAGTCTGGCTAAGTCAAGAAGAAAGGGGAGCCCTGAGCGGGTAGCTCAGTTAGTTAGAGCATCGTCCCCGTACGCCAAGGTGGCAAATTCAATTCCCAGTCAGGGCACAGGGAAGAATCAACCAATGAATGCATAAATAAGTAGAACAACAAATCAATGTTTCTCTCTCTCTCCCTCACCTCCTCTCTCTCTCTAAAATAAATACATAAGAAGAAAAGGGGATTTATTCAAAGATCTTACATGATTCAGACAACGGTGGAGAGGGCCAGAGAAACCGCTTAAATGGAGGTTTGGAGACACAGAAAAGGCCTGATGAGGTCACTGCTGCCACCAAATGTTACGAAGGCTGAAATCATAAATGGCAGCTCCACAGTTCCCGGGAGCTTGATTCCCGTGACGGTGACTGCTGCCCGCTGGCATCCAGAACCGCACCTGCCCCAGAAAGCTCACTGCCTCTTTCCCCACCTGCACTCCGCAGCGTCTGGATCGCGTGACTGTGTCCGAGCTGCAGGGGAGGCTGGGAATTTCAGTTCTCACTCCTTCATTGGGGAGACAGGACATAAGGGATTTCTGCAAACACAGAACGATGATGGGTGGCCGTGAACATGACAGATGCTACCTGCGCTTAATGAAGGTCACAGAGAAATTGCAGCCTCACCAGAAGGCAATAACCAGCAGGTAGAAGAGCAGCTGAGGGAACTGGGACGTTTGGCCCATAGGAGAGAAGACTTGGGCGGCCAGTGCCGCTGCCTTCAAATAGCAGGAGAGGTGTCATAGATAAGAGGGATTAGCCTTGTCCAGTATGGTGGCTACAGGGTTAAAGCTGTTCCAATGATGGACTCTTCAAGGGTTCAGATTTCACCTAAGTGTAAACAAGAAAGGTTAAAAGTCACGCTTCATGGTATGAAGTGAGGCAGCTCATTCCATCTCTGGAAGGAGATGGAATGAGCTGCCTCAGGGGGTAGTGAGTTCCCCATCACAGGAAGCATTCAAGGAAAGCCACCACTTGACAGAGATTCAAGCAATAAAGGAGGGGGAGGGTAGGATTTAAAGGGGCCTTACAACTCAGGAACTTTGTCATTATTAGTTCTCTCCTTCCAATATTAATTATGTACTTGGCCTCAGAAAACAGATCACTCTTGCTATACCTTATGCAGAATTTGTAATGACCTCCCAACCTTCATTTTTGCCAGTGCTGCATTTCATTAAAGCCCGGCACCCTATTTATCCTCATCAAGTTAGTGAGGCAGCACATCAATTCATTATTCTTGCTTATCTAATACAGAAGGAAGAGAAATGATCTACAAAACCTCACCAGCTGGGAAGAGAAAAAGTAGCTAGAAGCAATTCAGTCTCTGAAAAATGAAACTGCTTTTTATAAAGGGAAAAATGGATTTCGGTAAAGCAATCAAGTTAGGGAAGGACCATTTTGTTTTGTTTTTAATATTTTATTGCAGTCTTTTTTTTTTTTTTTCAAGATTTTGTTCATTTATTTTTAGGAAAAGGGAAAGGAGAGAGAAAGAAAGGGGGAGAAACACTGATCGCCTGTTGCCTTTTGCCCGCCCCCAACTGGGGAACTGGCCTGCAACCCAGGCACATGCCCTGGCCGGGAATCAAACCCGTGACCTTTTGGTTCACAAGCTGACGCTCAGTCCACTAAGCCACACCAGCCAGGGTGGGAAGGGCCGTTTTAGAGTGTAGATGGAAATTCTGGGAACCTGTTATGCATTTTTTAAACCAGTCTCGACAGAAAAAACCCTGAGTCATGCATCAGCTTGGCCGCAAGTGCCTGGTGAGTTGCCGTCAGCCTCAGTCTTCCCGCCTGCAGAATGGGAACGTCACCGCACTGACGCAGCAGGTGATGGAGCGGCACTCCTGTGGCTGTGGAGGGAGGGCAGGAGGGCGGGCTCCACCAAAACGCGGAACACCACGTCAGGCAAGCAGGGAGGAGGAAGGAGAAACGAGGCCACCGCCAATCTTAGCATTGATTGGTTGGATCCACCAGGCCCACAGCCTCAGGTCCCCAAAGGCCAGCAATGGCTCTGTCAGCTGTCCACCCTGGGGCAGCCCAACAGCACCCCCTTTCTACAGGTTGGGTTGGGGGCGTCATCCACCAGCTTCCAGTGGGAGGGCTCATGACACTCTCTTGACAGTGCCACTCCCTGGAGCTCCTGGGGACCCCAACGTTTTTTCATTTGCTCTGAGGTCTCAGGTAGGGAATTTTACTATGTGACTGTCAGCCGATTGTCACATTTCATCCCAGAGGGGATGGGAACATTACCTCTGGGAACAGCATCCGAGAGGCTTCTGTGGGACCGAAACACCAGTTTCAGCCCCCGGGACAGTGGTGTCGTTTCCTTCGGTTTCCCTACGATGGCCCTGGTGGTGCTTAGCTGTCTTTAACTGCATTCGAAGCAAGTTTGTTAGATTGTATTGTGATGGCTCTCATATCAGCGCGCGTTAAAAAAACGTATCAAAATTGGTGAATTTCTGGGTAGCCGTTTTAATATTGAAGATATGCAACATTTTTGGCATATTATGCTTTATTATTTCAAGAAAGATAAGAACGCAACTGCAATGCAAAAAAAGATTTGTGCTGTGTATGGAGAGGGTGCTGTGACTGATTGAACATGTCCAAAGTGGTTTGAGAAGTTTCATCCTTGGCCGATGCTCCATGGTCAGGTCGACCAGTTGAAGTAGATAGCAACCAAATCGAAACATGAATTTAGAACAATCAACATTATACCACGTGGGAGATAGCCCACATACTCGAAATATCCGAATCAACTAAAGTTATTGGTGAAAATGGAAAATGTGTCTTTTATTTTATGGAAAGAAACCACACGGACTTCTTGGCCAACCCCATATTCTGCATTCCTCTTTGACATCTTTGAGTGCAGAAGCTGGCAGGGAAGGGCAGGTTCGGCTTTAGAGAATGCCTGGCTGCCAGATAGAGGACCACCAAGGCTCGATCCCATACACACCTACCGTGGAAAGACACCCCGCAATGTCCATAAACACGCAAACCGGGGAAGCCCCACGCAGCTCTGACTTGGACACACGGCGAGATCTAACATTCATCGAGCATTTATCATGGGCAGATGCTATACCCACATGCATGGTCTCAGTCCTCACAGTGAATGCTGCATGGTCAGGACTGGTCGTCCCATTTTACAGACAGGGAAACTGAGGTGCGGACAGCCAGGCTAAAAAGCTAGTAAGTGCAGGGCTGGAATGTGGACTTCCTCTCTGCCATGCCTCTTTGTTCTAGTGCCTCCTTTAAAGAGAGGTGGAAACGAATAAGATGCCTCTCTCTTCCCCACTGCTTTTAAAAAGTGACCATTCTGATAACTGTTCAGAAGAGGAAGAAAAGGCTTTATGGGCTTAGACGAAGGTTGCTCAAGTGTACCGGTGGTGAGCTATTACACCAAGGTCAACATCCTTTGGATGTAGGTTTTTGTTGTGAGCTTTGTTTGAGAAAGGGGTGTTGAGTGGTGTAAGTGTTTAGTTCAGGGGGACCAATATTTAACGGGCACTGACTGTCACTGGGGACAGAGATGAGGAAGGTGGGGTCCCTACGGATGCCCCCTGACATGCAGACACAGCCAGGCCTACTCATGGTGTGAAGTGGGGTGGCCAGAGGTGGGCAGATAGCCCCTCACCTCTAGGACCTTCCCCGTACCTCTTTGGCAGATAGGCCCAAGGTCAGTGATTGTCACGGTCATGCTCAGCGTGGTGATGGGTCACACAGGAGACGTGATTGGCCCGTTATGCCTCTGAGCCCATACCTTTCCTGACTCAGATTTTGGCTTTTATCGGGCAAGTCTCGCTGATCTGGGTCCTCAGCCTTGCTGGTAAATAAGGAAAAGCTCCCTAAAGGCTGATTTCTCCCCAACAGCGACTCAGAGATAGCCATCACCTAGCAGAGACACACTCTGAAGAGGCAGCCCCTGACCTCTGAGACCTGGGCTCCGTGAGCACAGGATGCAGGCAGTGAAGGGTTAACATGAAGCCAGAAATTGGGAGGTTTGCTTTTTAGTCCCTTGTTAGAGCTGAGAAAGACTTCAAAGACTCTACCCATTCTTGAAGGTTTTTAAACCAGGCGAGGCCGGCCAGCAGGGCCCGTAGGC
Organism: Glossophaga mutica; assembly: GCA_039655065.1. Lineage (NCBI taxonomy): Eukaryota > Metazoa > Chordata > Mammalia > Chiroptera > Phyllostomidae > Glossophaga > Glossophaga mutica. The sequence goes on along the minus strand of CM077304.1, from coordinate 11,480,785 downwards.
AGAAGCCTCCTTTATTCCCTCTGAGGGTGAGAAAGGTGGTCGGTGGCCCAGTTCCTGCAGCACGGACCAGGCTTCTTATTTTGACCTCCACTTGGGGGCTCGAGGGGTTCGCTTGCTTTCTGTGGCTATAAAAACAACTTTGCTTTTAGCTGCAACCTTTCAGAAGCACCCCAAGAACAAACCGATGTCACTTTGTTCTGACGTTGATGAGATGCCATAGGAACTTAACTCTGGTTTATATCAATTAGCCTGTGGTAGGACTGGTTTCATTATATGTCATTTCATCGCGGTTCCAAGAACCTACCGATGACCTTAACTGAAGATTTGCTGTACATCCTCTGAAAAGCAGAGAGGGTCGAGAAGAGAGCAGAACCGCAGAATGGCTTTGGAGAAGAACATGGAAAAGGTGGTCCAGAGCAAAGCCAGCAGGTCAGGCTGCGTTCACACCCTGGGCTGACCCTTATCAGCTGTGAGGTGCTGCGCCCCTCACTCGGTCTAAAGCCACCTTCCTCACTGTGACGTCATCATGGTGGTCCCCACGTGTCCCGTGAGGCTGCGCTGCTATCTGAGCATTAGCCTAGGGGCACAGAGGATGCATAGCCGTGTGATGATAAAACTCAAGCTCAGAGAGAGGAAGTAAGGTGCCCGAGGCCACACAGCAACACTAGTGACAGGACTGTGGACACCTGGTCCAGTGTTCTTTGCACATCAGCTGCTCTAAGTCATTTCATATATTGGACCCCAACTGCTTTCTCAAATTTCCCACTCCGGGGTTTCAGATAGGTTGCACTCACCTGCAGGGCCATCCTGACATACTCAGCCATCTGTGCCAAACCGGGTGAAGTGGGAACAAGCAGTTAGAGAAGCTACATACGATTCAAAGCAAATGGGGAGGAAAATGATCAAGTTCCAGGCATAATCCTGCAGTGTCCACTAGATGGAGCCACACCTCTGCATTCACCGGTTCCCTTTTCTTCCCCCCTGGAGAAGGGCAAGAGTTGGCTCACAAAGGAGGGGTTGAGAAGATTCATGCATTCACTCACTCACTCACTCACTCACTCATCCAGTAAATAAATATTTGCTGAGCCCATGCTCTGTGCTAGATGTGGTCATACAACAGTAAACACTGTATTTAGAATCTAACTCCTCTGCTTCTGTAATGAATCTCATAGTCATGCGACAACTACCTCCTTCATTCACTCCATCCTTAACAAGGGCCCGCAGCTGTCATTTTCTGTCTCTTCCTCAAATATTGATTTGGCATGTGTTCCCCAGGCTCTGGGAGTGCTAAGACAGATCAGATGGTCTGCTGAGGCAGACAAGCACTGACCAGTGTGCCTTCAGACCGACCTGTGCCACGGCTGATGTTTGCCAAAGGCTGGTTGGAGGAAACCGGGGCTCCTCTTTAGGATCCTTTAAAACAACACCAAGTCATTTCTCCTTTGGCATCCTGAAGGGGGGATCAAAAGCTTTGCCCTGCCCATCCTGTCCCTGCTTCTTGTGAACCGATGGATCCATCCCCCATCCTTTCAGGGATCCCTGTTAATGCCCCCTGGGTGGGGCGTGAGATGGCAGGAAGGAGACCGATTTCATTTCAGCTGCGGCTTTGGTGAAAGCCTTCACTCTTCCCCGGGCACGCAGTTTTCTGTCTTCCTTTCCAAAAGAGGCCGTGTGGATATAGAGAGAACCACACGGCCCTGATGCCAGAAGACCTGGCTCTGACCCGCTTCTTGACCCTTATGTGATCTGTGATCATGTGCGACTCCCGTCCTTTTTCTGGGTCTCGGTCTTCTCATCTGTAGCAGATTAAATATGGCCATGAATTCTTTACAGACCTCCCATCGGGAGACGGCGTCTTTCCCCACTTCCTTTAATCCCACAGTCAGCCACCCTCCGGGGGTGTCCAAACTTTTCGTGTCTCTGGGCCACACTGGAAGAAGACTTGTCTTGGGACACACATTAAATACATTGTGACACGTAATCACAAAAACATCTCAATGTTTTAAGGAAATTTACGATTTTGTGCTGGGCCATGTCCATAGCCATCCTGAGCCACACGCAGCCCGCGGGCAGCAGATTGGACACCCCTGCTCTAGTCCCAGTCCCCTCGTCCTCCCCTTCAGTTAGCCATGTGGTGGCCTCCAGATGGTTCTCCCCACAGTCACTCTGCCCCCATCATGTACTCCACACCGAGGAGGTCAAATGACATGAAAGCATAAGTTAGAGCATGCCATTTATCTGTCACCTGCCCCCAGGTACAGGGCAGCCTCCCCTCCATGAACTGCAAGACTGTGCACTGTCTGGCTCCCTGCCAGCTGTCTGCCTGTCTCCTCCGTGTTCACACTGCTCCCGCCTCCTGTCTGGGACTGGCATCCGCTACCACACAGCTGGTCATCTGGAGAAAGACTGGAGCCGAAAACCGGGGAGGATCTTGAGTTGGCAAGCTTATGGGATTGAAGTCTCACTGCAAGACGAACACTGAAGTGTTGCCTGGAAGTGAGGGGCAGAAAGAAAACGACTCCTAGGACCTTTGGAGAGGAGTTTCCCTAAGACGTGGTGGTGGTGGCATGGAGGAGAAGGGAGGTTGGGAAATGTAGTTTCTGGTGGAAGCTGAATGGTCAGAGACCTTGGCCGTCACCGCCGCAGTTGGACAGTGAAGAGGGTGAGCGAGTTGCCGAGCAGGATGCTGCAACCACATTTGCTTGTGCATCTTCGTTTCCCCTTGGCTGTACAGCTCTGATCCTCCACTGCAGAATAAACCCCTCGGCCGGGAAGAACTGTGTCATAGTCATCTTTGTAGCTGTTTCCCAAATGGACCGCAGCACCGGATGGCAGAGAAAGTGTTTGGTGAATGTCGTGAGCGCCAGTTCTTCCCAGCCCTCCCCCGGCAGCAGCACCTTCTCCTACAGAGCCTTCCCTTTCCCATTCTCGCTCACATGCTCCATGTAAGAACTGACTCCCTCCCTGGCTCCAGAGCTGGACATGTAGCTCAGACCTAGCCAAGCAAAACGTCACCTTCTCCTGACCCAGTGACTGGTTCAGGAATGGGCAAGGGACCTTTCAAGATAGGGGAAACAGATGAGGCAGACAGGAGTGAGGATAAGGACAAGTGCTTTCATCCGAGGCCCCTGCGGTGAGAGAGAGGTCACATCCCCATGACTTGGTCTAGGCCCCCGGATCCTGCCGTGTCTGAAGCCAATTATGTCTCTGGATCCTTGAGTCATCTAAGCATATGAATCCCCTATCTTGCCTAAGGCAATTAGAGTTGGGTAATCTGTCACTTGCATCCAAAAGAGCCCTGACAGATGAAGAATTGAATGAATGAATGAATCTCACAGAAGATTGTGCCATTGGGGAAGAATTCTGTGCAAGGATTCAGGGAAGTATCTGGTCATTTACTATTTGACACTGGGCAAATTGCCTAATGTCCTTGGACATCAGTTTAGAATTCTGGTATTATCATTTCATTCAACAAATATTTATTGGCATTTATGGTGCCAGGCACCATACTAGGTGTAGGCTGTACTGTGGCAGCAAAACACTTCTTGACCCTGACGTGATATGTGGTCATGCATCACTCACATCCTTTTCCTGGGTCTCAGTCTGCTCATCTGCAGCTGATTAAATATGGCCTCATGGTTTCTATTCTCATGAAAATGCAAGTTCAGTTCCAGAAAAGTAAAGTTCCATTGGGGTACACCTGATTTTGTCACTGTAAGATCTGTTTCTAGCACTTGGTAACAGGTACTTGTTATTATTCCTTCAACTCCTTATCAGCTAGTAGTATAGGGATAACCGGAGGAGGGGAAAGAAAGGAGCCTCGTATAACGGGGGAGGAGGTCCCACCAACTTCACTTCCTTCCTAACACTCAAGGCCAATCAGAAATAATGCTTACGAGCCTAATTACACATGGCGCTGAGCTACAGGGTGTAACTAACAAGATCCTGGTAATGGCCTTTGTCCAATCCTCTGGGACCGTTCCGTTAGCTCTAAGAATAGCCAACATGCTACCAACTACATTTTTGGGGGGAGCCTCTGACAAAGAAACTTTTCTGAGTCAAATATGCTCATCGGTATTCCCAAGAATTAGACTACGAAATGGAATTTCAGTTCGATCCCTTTCCGTTCTTTTTATGAGGAACTAACAATGCCAACTGCAGTTGGATTTTCATTTTTAAAGGGAATTCGCAGCTTGGGTTGAAGTTCCAGGATGTCAGATATAAGCCCAGTAAAAGAATGTAAATTTAGCAGGTCCTAAATAACCAGAATCCTATTCCATCCACCTTCTATTATTACTTTATTCATCCACTTAACAAATAATGTATCGTAGGCATTATCATAGAACAGCAGCTGGCTCATAAGAGAGTAGCTGAAGATGGGAACAGTTCCAGAGGCAAATATCTCGAACACAAGCCCCCTCTCATCTCCCAGGTGCATACACCTGGCTAACCTGGCTAAGCCCAGCCACGTTAATAAATCAGCTTCTACTAACTCAATTCATGTGCTCTTTTTAAACATAGTATGGGTTCTTGCCTGTTCTATTTAATATCACTTTATGAAAAAATGACCTCAAAACCTTGTGATTTGGTACTTAATGCCATTGAGCTATACACTTAAAATGATTAAAGTGGTAAATTTTATGTTCTGTATATTTTACCATAATAAAAAAAATTATGGAAGGATAAAGAAACTTAATGGTTTGAAACAACCACTGAACTCACAGATTCAGGGGGTCAGACTCTTGGGCAGGGTGCAGTGGGGATGGTTCATTTCTGCTCCAGGGTCTGGGTCTTGGGAAGTCATGAAGGCTGGGAGTGAATACATGTCTGGGCACTGAAGTCATTGGAAGGCACTTTCATTTACATGTCTGGGTTCACTCAAATCGAGGATTGGCTACTGGAGCACCCACCTGTGACCCCTCCACATGGTTTGGCTTCCTCACAGCACAGTGGTCTCAGGATAGTCCAACTTTCTATGTAGTAACTGAGCTCCAAACATGAGTGTGTAAGAAAAAAAAAAGAAAGAAAGAAACACCTGCACCCCATTTGTGACGTAACAGCAGAAGTATCACTTCTGTCACACTCTAATTTGGTCAAATTAGTCATAAGCTCACCTAGGTTCAATGTCGGTGGGTGGGTAGAATTAGACTCCATGTTTTGATGGGGAAGTACCAAGATCACATAGTAGAAAAACACGTGTGAAGGAAGATCTTGTTGCAGCCATTTCTGAAAAGGGGAGTCTGTTACACCACCTTTCTAAATGGACCGAAAGCAAAGAAGCCATCGAATCAGTGCAGAGAAACAGCACCAGAGGAGGCCCTATTATAAATATATTAGGGCCCTCACAATCTACTTTACCGAAGAATTAGCAACTCCCTCCTGAGATGGTCCCTCCTCAAGCTGTTGGAGTGCCAAGGGCGTTAGACTGAGTGCAGAGAGTTGGTGTTCAGTTACAGTTCTCTCAGTTCCTACCTGTCTGCGTGTGACCTCAGGTAGTAAGGCTTTCCACTGGGGACTTAAACTTCCTTCCTCATCGTTAGTAAAAGGCAAAAGATTTATACGACCTGAAGTGAAACCAGAGTATACCTTCCTCATCTTTAAAATGGAGGTAATTCTTGATCATGTTTCATCAGTGTGGTTGTGAGAACCAAATATTACATGTGAAGAAGAATTTGTTGCAAAAATGTCCGTAAGTTGACCCCACAGGTGGACAGCCCACTCTGAGGATACAACTGGGAAAGACCACGTCCTGCCAGTTTACAACTGCCACCACTCTTTCCCCCAGCAACCACTCTCCTGTTTCTGCTTGCTTGCCTCAGAGGTAGGAGAGACAGATGGAGCTGAGAGAGGGCAAAGGACCTACCTGGACAGGGTGACCCAGACAGGAAAGAGATCAAAACCCTGATCTTTCTGGGATGCTAAGACTTTCCAGCCTTGAGCCACTGACATTTTTAATAGATGACTTTGACTAGCTGACAAGCATGATGCAGATTATAACCAACATCTGAAGTCACCCTATCTAGGTTTACATCCTAGCTACACCACTCACTAGCTGTTAATTGCCTAGGAAAGGCAATTAACGTGTCAAATGGGAGTAAGACTTCCCTCACAGGATTAAGAAGGAACCAAGTTAACATAAAGCACTTCAAACAGTTCCTCCCACGTTATAGGCACTTTGTGTTTGCTGCTCCTAAACCACTACCGTACACTTAACCTATAATAGGTGTCTGAAGGTGAGAAAGTAACATCCAAGAAAATAAGGAAATGTAACGAGAGAAGTATCTCTTTGAAATGACAAATTCATCTTAGAGAAGGCTTTTTTTAAAAAAAACCCCACAAATTACCATTTATCAGCTTGGTCTACGAAACTGCAGGCAAAATAAATGTCGGAGGAAATGTGCCTCTGACCCCTAAAGCTCCAATTTTATTTACTGCCTCCACGAAGCTCGCAGACCCCGTCACTCGGGGGACAGTCCTGACAAGCCCATCCATGGCACACCCAAATAGTACCATGCACGGGAATTCCTCGCCCGACTGCTTCCGCTTCCCACCTTTGCCCCACTCCTTTCCCATCAGGGCCTTCATATGACGTCAGACGCATCCGCCGCCGCCGCCGCCGCCGGAAACAGCGTCCGCGCCTGCGCTCCCGGTTTTCGTCCCGGAGCGTGTAGGCCTAGGGGGCGGCAAGCGTCCCAGTCCCGCTGGGACAGAGTCTCTGGCGCGAGGCGTTCCTGAGCCGAGGACCATGAACCGCAGCCGCCAAGTGACGTGCGTGGCCTGGGTCCGCTGCGGCGTGGCCAAAGAGACGCCGGACAAGGTAAGGCCTGGCTGTTCACAGGCCGGGGGAGCGACCTCTTTCAGCGTCCTGAGTTAGCCGGGGAACCCCGACCAGGACACGCGGGGCTGGTCTGGCTGTTTTGACTGGGCGAGGTGGAGTCGGTCCGGGCCTTATTTTCGCGACTAGGGCTGCAGCTGCGAGGACCTGGGGAGTCTGGGACTGCGCCTCCTCGGGGTCCCTTCCCCCCACCCCCAAAATCGTGCACGCTTGAACCTCCTGGGCTGGAAGGGGGTAGGTTGTTGCTCTGAGAAATCCCACCCACCCCACCCCCGCCGAAAAAGGTCTTCTTAATAGCCCCGCAGCTTCAGCCGCACCCCAAATGCGTTTCAGGATAGGGGTAATGGGGAGCTCTTAGGTGCAGCTCCACTTTCCATTCCTGTGCGCGGCGTTCGGAGGAATAAGCAGGATGAAAGCTGTGGTGTAGAAAAACTGGCGTGGAAATTGTATGTCCCGAGGCTGGGAGTCAAGTTAGGAATTTCTCGCAGTAATTCAGGTGAGCTATTGAAGGGGCAGGGAGAAAGAGGCAAATGTGGCACATGAAGAGAGTGGGTCGGTAGCAGAGATGAAGATTACGTAGGTTGTTCAACAGATGCTTAGTAGGCGCTTTCCGCGTGCCAGGCATTTGTTCGGGCTAAGTCCCTGTCTATATGAAGTTGACCTGTGCGTATATAACATGTCGGTGGGAATAAGTGCTGTGAAAGGAGGGAAGGAAGGGGAGGGGAGCTGGTATTGAAGAGTGCCGTTTGGTGGTTTTTGTTTTTCCATTAGCATAACTGGGCCAGTGATGAGAGACAAGAAGGGTAATAGAAGTGTAAGTGGCTTGGCCGTGGAATTAACAGTAATGAGGGACTGGACTAGCAACAGTGGATGTAAACTCCTCAGGGCACTGACTGTGTTTTCTTCACCAATGTCTCTGGTGTTTGGCTCACAGTAGACACTCAATGCCTAAGTATAGAATAGGGACAGGAAATTATCTCACTAAAAATTATTGAGGGAACTAAGAGATTGTTATTAAAAGGGGCCAAATAGCCTTTTAAATACTTATTATAACCACCTGGAGATCTTCAGGAAGTGCTGATGCCTGTGTCCTACTCCCAAGTATTGTGGTCTGGAGTGTAGCCTGAAATTGTTAAAAGATTCCCAGGTGATTCTGATGTGCAGACAAGTTGGGAACTATTGTTTGCAGAGTTTCTAGAAAGAAAAGATTGAATTTATTCTACACATACTAGAAAGGAAAACTCAGGCCACTAAGAGAAATTAGAAAAATAAGTATTGTTTAATAAGAACTTTTAATTTCGGGAGCTGTCCAACAATGGAGTATCACCCCCCATAAGAGGATTTCCATATTGCTAGAGGTGTTTTGCTATAAACTGGGTCGTTCGTTCGTTCATTCATTCATTCATTCATCCATCAATCATCTGTCATCAAGCATCCCTACCATGAGTTGAACACTGAACTGTGTGCTTAGGCACATAAGGACAAGTCGGTTTCTGTCTTCAAAGAGCTTACAGGCTAGCAGTGATAGGGGTGTTCTAAAAGGAACTGAAGCATTGATTGTGTGAAGAGTGCCAGTTTTGAAGCAGAGAATGATTTCCGTTTTCAACAGATGTCCAAATGGAGAGCACAGGCAGTCAGGAAAAGAACTGGAGTATAAGGCAAAAGAAGGGAAAGTTCAGAGTGATGAATGCAGAGGTGGTAGTTTTAGCCTTGAGAATGAATGAGCTTTGCAAGGAAATTCCAGCATGGTGAGTGAGTACTTGCTGGTGATAACAGGGAAAAGAGCAAAAGACCACGGCAGGGGAAAATGGAGAAAAGTGGCCAAGAATGAGTCAGAGTGATTGGAAGAAAATGAGGTGGCCACCATAGAGGCCAGTCGGTACAAATCAGCCTTCCTGAGGAAGACTGGAGGGAGTAAGAGTGGCCTGAATGGGACTTTTAAACAGCTTTGGGGCGGGGGGGGGGGGGGGGGGCAGGTATCTGAATTGCAAGAACCTGTGAAAAACTCCCAATTATGTTAATTTGGAGAGTCTGGATTGATGTTTGATTTTTTTTTTTTTTTGCCTGAAAGTTCTATTTTACATTAATTTGCAGCTTCTTTTTAGTTCAAAGACTTCACAATGATTTCTTTACTTACATCATAATGAAATTGTTTGCTGTCTTGTAGGTAGAGCTTAGTAAAGAAGAAGTAAAACGTCTCATTGCTGAAGCAAAGGAGAAATTACAGTAAGTTTAGGCATGCTGATGTCTGTAGTAAAGTCCAGATGAAACTCCAGTCTTAAATAAGGATGCTGGAGTGGGTCCTGTTATTGAAGAGTGCCATCTGGGTGATTTTTCTTTCATTGGCATAGAGAAGAAGGTGGCAGTGAGGAGGAGGAGACGGGTGACCCTTCAGAAGATGGCATGCAGAGTGCACGGACCCAGGCACGACCAAGGGAGGCCTTGGAGGATGGCGACCGAGAGGGCGATAGGACGCTGGATGGGGACGAGCTGGCCGAGTACGAGCTGGATCGATATGATGAGGAAGGCGGCCCAGGTTAGCCTTCGCTTGCTTGTTCTGGTATTTAATCACACACTCAGTGCGGTAGACCATGCTTCCGAGGTCCCAGAGCTTTGCTCTGAGGTGTTGGTGTCCTTTATGACAGTCCTATCAGCTGGCTCGGGCAGACAGCACGTCTAGTAAATTAGTTTAGAAAATAAACTCTAACCCACTCACCTAAGGTCTTAAAAAAATTCGTATTGTATATTATTTTATTGGAAGTAGTGGGTATAATAATCTGTAGCGCATTTTTCCTTCATCTGCAATGAGAGGAATTACTACCTCCATTTTACAGAAGAGAAAACTGAGGCTTGGGAAGATGGAGTGACTTTCCCAGTGTCACACAACTGGCGAACAGGGGGGTTTGGTTTGAACATCATCTGGCTCTGAAGCCTTCCTTTTAGTACAGATGCTCCCCAACCTCTGACAGGATTACGTCCCAGTAAACCCATCGTAACTCGAAAAGTATCTTAATTCAAAAATGCACTTAATACACCTACCAAACATCGCAACTTAGCCTCGCTGGTTTCTAGTGAATGCGTATCATTTTTGCGCCATCAGAAAATTGAAGAATTGTAAGTTACACCATTTGAAGTCAGGGGTCAACTGTGTACTTGCATGGATGCAGAGGATATTTTTTTCCATTGGTCTCCGGGTTGCCACTCCCCTGCTAGGACAGAGAGCCCTGGAATACAGAGAGAGGGGAAGAGAACCCAACCTGAAGGGATGGCGCTCACAGATGCTCCTTAATGATCTCCACACCTGCAGATCATTGGCTCCGTCTTTTCTCGTCCAGTAGAAATTCCCGTGTCTGTTATTATCAGTCCTGTGTCCTTAAAATGGCTTCCCCTGACAATTAACAGTATCTTCCTTTTCCTGAGTTTTATGTTATTTGGGGGTCAACTCTGTGTCACCCTGGCAAAAAGAAGGCCATTTTGTGGGAAGTTTAGTGACAAAGGCATATAATAACCCCTCTTTCAGATTCATAAAGCAAATTAACGTATCAGAGGTTCTGAGAAATCTTGCAATAAAGAAACCCATCATTTTTCAGTTTTATTTGACCAGGGAGCTCTTGCCTGGTCTGTGTTGATGCCAGTGTTTTACAATAATTTTGTTTCCAGGGCCTTGAGGCCACCTCTCCAGCACTTTTGAATAATGATTACAAGGAGCAAGCTAGAGATTCTGAGCAGAGTTCAAATATCTTCTAAGGGAGTTTCACATTTTTATTTAATTCTTTTACTGGAAGATTATGAATTTCAAGACTATCAGATACACATTCCAAGGTCAAATGTAAATGGTTTTTAAATGCCTGTTTATTATTATCCACTATTTCCTTTCCGAACTGTGGGCGATCCAGAGTTAGCTATGAAATAGACAGTGGGATCTAACTCTAAAGATGGGATGCCATAGAAAGAATGCTTTTGTCAAAATGACAGTTTGATTCATTTCAGTTTATGAATTCTTATAGATACCGAAACTCTTGGTGAATCTCTCCTGGGTCTTACAGTCTATGGGAGTAACGATCAAGATCCTTATGTGACCCTGAAAGATACGGTAAAAATTCATGTGGTTTTTCTGATTCTCCTCCCTGGGTATTTGACAAACCCCGCTGAGTATCTGTCTGCTTCTGGTCCATGACTTTTTGTCTCTCCACTTAGGAGCAATATGAACGTGAGGATTTCTTGATTAAGCCCAGTGACAATCTCATAGTTTGTGGTAGAGCTGAACAGGACCAATGCAATTTAGAAGTACATGGTAAGTGCAGCACTTCAGCCCTTGCTAAAAGATTCTAGTCCGTCTCAGTGATAGCAAGATCGTAACTGTAATGGTTACTTTTATGAATTGTTAGGCATCAGATCCTGCCTTCCCTCATTTACGTCTGTGACAGGGAGGGGTAAAGTCTGCAGTCTGCAGATTTCCTGGTTATTGTGCCTGGTCACGTGGAGTCTGTCCCTTTGGTACCCGACTTTCTTTATGGAAATAGGTCTCCGGGAGGGTTCTGACGAGGGTTTCTTATCTTTCATTTAAATGTGTTTGCCATTATTTCATTTTTTTCCCCTCATTGGAGAAAACCTAGATGTAAAACCATACAAAAATGTAAGAAAGATACACATTCCCATCACTGACAGGCAACTTCTCACCCCGGCTTCACACTCCAATCTCCTTTCTGGCTGCTTTTTCTTTATGTGGCAAAGGGTACTCAAGAGACAGGTTTTCATCCTACTTTTTTCCCCACAGCATCATTTCAAATATTTCCCTTTTTGCAGTATATTTTATTTTCTTCATGAAAATTCTACACAGAAGCCTGCATTTCTGTTCATAAAGGAACCACAGTACCTTGGTCGCATCGCAGTTCCCAGGGAATGTTTGTGTGAAAACTAGAGGTGACTACTTCGACCCTGAAGTACGCAATGATTTGCATTTTTCTTTTTTATTTGAATTTTTAAATCCCATTTTATTGTTGACACTAATTAGTCAACCAGCATTAACCGAGGGGCCGTTTTCTTGCCCCTTTGTCTCCCCGCACTCATCCTCAGGCAGGCCCGCTGCTCCCCGTCCCCAGCTCCCTTCCGTCTGTCTGTCTGTCCGTCTGCAATTTGTGGAGCTTCAGTGAGATCGTCAGGCTAGGGCCTGGTATGGGAAGCACAGCTTGAAAAATTAAAGCCTTAAAATTAATGTTTATTGGCATCTTCCAGGTTATTTTGTCATTTATTCTGTTGGGTTGAATTTCTGTAACTTCAGACCTTTAAGGCTGCCTGCCTACAGGAAATCTGATGAATAGGGTGTTTTTGTCCCATAGCCCATTATGATTTATTTGTAAAATAAAGAAAACTTCAAATTGCAGATATTTCAACATGAAGTTATTCTAATTATCTCTGAACTTCTTACGTATTTCACATGAAAACTTGTTGGTGACATCTTTAAAAGACCAATCCTAATTTCAAAGAATTAAAACTATGGCAGTTTGTCATCACTGATTTTTATACATTGTCATGTGAGAATTTATTGTGGTCATTCCTTCTAATTTAGCGAGTATCAGAGAGGAGTAGAGAAGTCAAAGTAAAGCAATTGTGTTCCCACTTCCTTTAAGTTAGGTCATTAAAGATGGATGTTGTTTCGATGTGGTGGGAAGCCCCCCGTTACCCAGCACTCTCCAGTCAAGAATATTTCAAAGTTACCTTCTACAGTTGATTTGAATGCTGATCTGATATGGTTAAAGTTAAGAGATTATTTCAAAGCATCATCATCGTTTTTATTTAAAATGTAGGCTGACTACATTGACTGTAGCTGAGGTTCTTGTAGGAGCACAAGCTAATCATTTTGAACATTCATCCTCATCCTGAGTGATTAAAAGACTTCTTAGTCATTGAGTGTGACAGTGTTTTTGCTTTAAGATTTTACTTATTTTTAGAATGAAGAAGGTAGGGATAGAAACATCTCTGTGAGCGGGAAACATTGATTTGGCCACCTCTGGCACACCCCCAACTGGGATCTGGCCTGCAGCTCGGGCATGTGCCCTGACCGAGAATCAAACTGGCGACCTTTTGGTTTGCAGGACAATGAACAGCTCACTGAGCCACACAAGTCAGGGCATAAACTTTTTTTCAATATTAAATAAGTAATTTTGCCAAGCATTTAGATTTCTAAATATATGTATTTCTCTTTAGTCCTCCTGTTTTTTATTTGTTCTTCTCAACTTATAACCAGATAAACCTTTAAAAGATAAAATAACTACAGTCATGCCCTGCTTAATGGGGTGACATGTTCTGAGAAATGCATCACTAGGTGGTTTGTCGTGCAGATGGCAGAGTGCACGTCGCAAACCTAGGTCTAGCCTGCCGCTCCCAGGCTGCAAGCCTGCACAACATGTCGCTGAACACAGCGACGTGAAATTGATTCACGCGCAGGAGGAAACGGTGCGATGAACAGATGCCGTAAACCAGAAATATACGAGGCTGCTGGCAGGTTAACAGAGCGTACTGGTTCACGTCAGAGGTCTGCAGTAAGCAGACAGAGCAATGATAGAAAGTGCAGTAAGTACATAAACAAACCAGTGACATGGTTGTTAAGGTGATCAGGGATTACGCACCGTGCATAACGTACGTGCTGTCTTTGTGCGGCCGGCAACGCAGTGGGTATGTGTACACCAGCAGCACCACCACCACCGTGGGAAGCGCAGTGCGCTGCAACGTTACGCGCAGCTCCGACGTCGCTGGGTGCTGGGGATTCTTCGCCTCCACTACAGTCTCGAGGAACTGCTTTTGAACGTGTGGGCTGTCCTTGGCTGAAGTGCCATCCTATGGCGTACGCCTGTGTTCCCCACGGAGACCGTGTCAGCAGTGTTTATTTTGTGTAACGGGTGAACCAGAAGATGGGGCCGTGTGAGCCAGTGAGCGTGCAGATGGTGCGTCCAGGCAGACAGCAGTCCTCTGTCAGCGTTCCTGTTCCCAGGTGGGGCACACCAGGTTGGCGGTCTGTTAGACGTGCAGACGTTCTGCCTAGTGGTGACAGCTTGGGACTCTCCTTCTGTGCCGTCGAACATGTCTCCTGTCACGCCTGTGCCGCCTGAGATTTAACAGGGAGAGTCTGTTCTTTTGAGGGGGATGCGATTTCTTATTCTGGTGCGTTAAAGTCTCTTTTCTCAATCTTTGCAGTTTACAATCAAGAAGAAGATTCTTTTTACGTACACCATGACATACTGCTGTCCGCGTACCCTCTTAGCGTGGAGTGGCTGAATTTTGACCCTAGCCCAGACGACTCCACTGGTAATTGGAAAGCTTGAGATTGCACGGTGGTTTCTAGTCCTGTGGGTTTCTCCTAGCCACGAAAGTTGTGTGTTCTGTATGAATGTGTTCAGAATTATTGGTAGTTCATGAAGCTGTAGTTATATAATTGTTTAAAAAAACACACAATCACATAATTGTTTTGGGCCTGTATATGTCTACACTTTATACAGGCAGAAGAACAGGGCCTGGAAGCGTTTGGGGTGCGGAACTGTGTGACAGTCTCATAAAAACCCTGTGTAAAATGGCATGGCGTGTCTGATGTTATCAGCTAGAATTTAGGGGCATGACCCTTTTCAGAAAACACTGATTAAAACCAAAATGAGGAGAGAAGTGGGTTCTCCTGTTAGTCTTTTTAGCCAAAGCTGCAGACTACTGGTGGCTCTGTTAATACGGGTGAAATCTGAGAATACTCGTAACCTTACATCTCATTTACAAAGCTTGTTCATGTCCCTGATTGATCAGATCCTCATCCTCACAGCGTGAGCATGGAAGGGCTTAGCCGAGTGAGGGCCCTGGGGCCACGGACTGGGCCCTTGTCACTCAACTGTGGCCTGGCATCAGGGCTGGTTAGAAAGGCAGCCGTGGGCCCCCCCCCCGAGACCTGCTGAATAGAATCTGCATTTTACCAGCGCTCGGGATGTGTGTGCAGCCGAGTTAGAGAAGCCGCACTGAGTCCTGGCTCAGGCCGCTCCGCAGTGTTGTGTGTTTCGCCAGCAGTGATTGTGTTGTAAGTCGTAAATGCATCATTTCCTCCTGTAGGAAATTACATTGCTGTGGGCAACATGACCCCCGTTATTGAAGTGTGGGACCTTGACATAGTGGACTCTTTAGAGCCAGTCTTCACACTTGGAAGTAAGCTATCCAAAAAGAAGAAAAAGAAAGGAAAAAAGGTAAGCAAGTTAATAGATATTTGAACTCCAGTGACAAACAGATAAGTGTCCTGAGGTTAAGGGGAAAAGGTACAAGATCACAGTTTCAATTATACACTTTTGGTGTCTAATTGAACAGTCCAGATAGTTAAAAAGTGACAGTTTTTAGTTTTAAAATGCCCATCAAAGGAAAAATTGATTTCTGCCTAAAACCTGTTGACACATTATTCATCCTTATACAAAACAATGTACTCTCAGGTACTTCATTTATAGTAACTGTTCACACTAATATCCTTGATTTAAACTTAAGAAATTCCTTGACTATGTTGAATTCTAAATGTCTATGTATTAATTCCTCTAGCTTTTAAACTGGTAAGTTTTGCAGAGGGGCGTTGATTTGTAGAATTATAGCACGTAGATTAAGAACAACTATAGTGTCTTCTCTAAAGAATATTTATTATTGCTCTCTAAAGTAACAGGAAGACAAAGTGTTTCCTTTTCTTAGTTTTCAGATTTTCTTAAGATCAGAACAGCACACCCTGGTCAGGTGGCTCAGTTGGTTGGAACATCATCTGGTACACCAAAAGGTTGTGGGTTCAATCCCCAGTTGGGGCGCACACAGAAGGCAAAAGATTAGAACAGTAATCTTAAGATTTAGAGAATCTTTCAGATTAACATCGTTTTTATTTGGGGGGGATTCAATACACAAAGTAGTAAAATTAAACAATCATTACAGAGTTCTTCAGCAGAAGGGCATACGGATGCTGTCCTGGACCTTTCTTGGAACAAGCTGATCAGGTAAAGGGAATGGACACTGGCGGATCTGTCAAGGGCTGTGACCACTGTGATTTGACCTCATGCCCGCATTGTGCGTCGCAGGTCTTTGTGTCCAGGTCCGTCTTGTCTTTCCTGCAGCGCACACTCATGTTGCTTCTGGTCTTCTGTGAACAATGTTGCTGTTGTTCACACAGACGTGAACAGCGTGGGTGTACAAGTATGCATTAGAGTCTCTGCTTTCAGGTCTTTTGAATAAACGTGCCCAGAAGTGAAATTGCTGGGTGGTAATTCTGCTTTTACCTTTTTGCTGACCCGCCGCACTGTTTTCTGTTTTCTGTAGCAGTTGCGCCCTTTCCACTCTCGCTTCTCCACGCTCTTGCCAACACTTGTTACTTTTGTTTCTGTTTTGTTTTATAGTAGCCGTCCTTATGGTTGTGAAGTGGTACTTCACTGTAGTTTTGATTTGCATTTCCTTACTGATGAGTGATATTGAGCATCTTTTCAAGTGCTTAATGGCCATTTGTATATCTTCTTTGGGAGAATGCCGATCAGGTTCTTTGCCCATTTTAAATTGGGTTGTTTGTGTTTTTGTTATTGAGTTGCAGTTTTTAGTGTATTCTTAGATACTAATCCCTTACCAGATTTACACGTTTCCCCCCCCATTCAGTGGGTTGCCTTTAACTGTTGGTGTCCTTTGCACAAAATTTTTAATTTTGATGTAGTCAAATTTATTTTTACTTTTGCTGCTTGTGCTTTTTGAGTTACATCCAAGAAACTATTGCCACATTCATTGTTGTGGAGCTTTTCCCCTAGAGTTTTATAGTTTTAGCTCTGAGGTCTTTGGTCCATTTTGAGAGAACTTGTGCATGTGGCATAAGATGAGGGTTCAGCTGCATTCTTCTGCACGTGGCATCCACAGAGTCCTTGTACCGACCCTTCAACAGCCCTTTTCCTCGTAGCACAGCGGGTTTGAGGGGAGGCAGGAAAGGTGAGCATTGGGGTGAGAGCAAACTGGATCACCCAAGATACATTTACTGAGCATTTTTAGGGCCCTGGACACTTTGTAGTTGTATTCTGAGGATCCCAGAGTGCCAGTTTACCACAGGATATCCTGCCTTCTTGTTTGTGTTCAGACTTCTTCAGGGTTACAGCCATTTGGGGAAACGGACCTGAGAAAGTTGTTCAGGTTAGTATTTCCCAAACTTAGCTGCAAATATGAATCTTCTGGGTAACCCTGTAGGATAAGTTCCTGGGCTCAAATGCCCAAGGTTGAGTCAGTAGATCTAGAGCAGGGGCCCAAGACCTGTTGGGGTTTTTTTGTTTTGTTTGGAAGCTTCCACAGGTGAGTCTGATGCTGCCGGGCTAAAAGCAGTTGTTAGGGCTTTGTCGGAATTGGGCCTGCACTGACTAGGCGGCAGATAAATAAGAGATCTAGCAGTGAGTGTGCCATGCTTTTAGGAACCCCAGTCTTTGTTACCAATCTGAAGTATCACACTGATTACGTATACTCAGTTCTTACAGCAGCTGCTACTTTGAGGAACTGAGAGTTCGTCCTTAGTGGAACCCCTGTTATTCCAGCTGATGCATCGAGTCCTTTCCTGGCCTCAGCTCCCAAGTTTCATTTAGACCCTTGTCAGCACCGTCCTGCTGCATCCGCACTCATGTCTCATTCCAGGACCGCGCATTTCTTTGTTCCTTAACTCTCCTTCCTCAACTTCGCCCTGGATTCTCCTTTCCCCTTTCCTTACCGAAAAGGAGCAGAGTGCTTTGAAATCCTTCCCATACTATGGTACATAGAGTTTGGGATTACGGCGAGAATAGCATGTTGGCATTGGTACCTGTGAGGACCTTGGTTTCTGGTAAAATGCTTCCAGGAACAAAGTGCATGTTCTCTGCTAATTCACACTCTTGTTGGAGTGCTCTTCTTGGGGTGTAGTATCCAGAAGTTTGGGGTTTTTTTTAATTGTTTATTTTCAAGCTTCATTTGTTTTTAAGCTTCATACAATAAGAACTTTAATGTGGGAGGAATCTCAGATGTTTCTGGAGTAACTAGGAATAAAAGTGTACTGTGAAATTTTAACTTTTGCTCTTGGCAGGCTTTGTATATAAATAAACTGGTTATTGGAAATTTAAGCTAACATTTAATCTTTGAAATGCCAAGCCCTTAAAACCCTCATCAGGGGTCTGCTGCCTCTCAGTCATTCTGGTATGTGCAGCTCTTAGAGGTGGGTTGTGTCGTTCTTGTTGGCAGGCGGAGAAGTGGGACTTGTTTTGAAGTCTCACAACTAGGAAGTGGCAACACCAAGAATTAATTTCAGGTTTTCTGGGCTTCATTGTGTTATAAAACTACATTATTAGCATTTGACCCCTAAAAAGTAAACTATTGAACTTTTCCTATTAATAGCATTTAATGCTTTTTTTTAAGTTGATATAAATTCTCAGATCATACAATTCTGTGGTTTTTAGTATATTCACAAAGTTGTGCAACAGCTAATTCCAGATTTTTATTGATCAAAAAAACAGTCCACACGCATTAGCAGTCACTGCTCACTGTCCTGTCCCTCCCACCCTGGGCCACCACCGGTCTAGTTTCTGTCTCTGGATTGGCCTGTTCCAGACATTTCCTAGAAATGGATCATACAGCACATGGGCATCTGCGTCTGGCTTCTGTCACTTAGCGTAATGTGTTCAAGGTCCATCCATGTCGTCGTGTGTTCATCTTTTTATCACTGAATAGTATTCCCTTGTGTGGATATGCCACACTTTGTGTATCTGTTACCAGTTCACGGACATTTAGTTTGGCTTTACATTTTATCTATTATGAACAATGCTCTCGTAAACGTTCACGAACATGTTTTTGCATGGATGTATGTGTTCATTTTCTTGAGTATATTTGTAAGAGTGTAACTGCTGGGTTACATAGTATAGTGTCTATATTGTTTGTATTCCCAGCGCTATTCCCGTGCACTGTAGGAGACTTCCAGTTTTGCTACATCTCGGTAACACTCGTTATTGTCTTTTCATTGTAGGCGTCCTGTGAGTAGGAAGTGGTATCCCACTTTTAAATTTCATTCCCCTGAAGACCAGTGGCATTGAGCATCTTTTCACATGCTTGTTGGTCGTTTTGATGTTCTGTAGAGAAATACCTATTCAGATCCTTTGCCCATCTTCTAATCTGTTTCATTTCTCTTCGTTATTTGGTTGAAAATTCTTCCCGTGGTCTAGCTCAGCGACTTCCGGGCACGGCGCCGCGACACTGCCACGGTGGTTTTTCGGACATGCAGCGCCTGACTGTGTAGTCCCGGGCACCTGCCTCCTCTCCCTTAGAGGGTCTCTTCGTTCCGTTCTGTCACTCGGATGCCAGCGCCACGTTGTTAGGGTTGCCCTGCGGCTTCTCGGGTGGTTTTGAAATCGGAATCTGATTTTATCCAACTTTGCTCTCCTTTCAAGATTATTTTGGCTATTTTGGATCTCTTGCATTTCCATATGAATTTTAAACCCAGCTTGTCAGTTTTCTGCAACAATGTCAGCTGGGATTTTGAAAAGGGTTGGTTTGATCTGTAGGTCTGTCTGTAGATGGCAGTGTTTCTGTCTTAACATTGTCCTCTAGTCCACGGACATGGAATACCTTCCTGTTAACTTAGATAGTCTTTCTTTCACACTCTGTCTTGTATAGTTTTTGACACGTCTCGAATTTCTGTTATTAAATTTGTTCCAAAGTATTTTTTATGCTACTGTAAATGGAATTCTTACATTTAATGCTCTTGACCTTCAAAAGATTGCCTTGTTTGTTTCCTCCTTTCTCAGAAATGTGCTGGCAAGTGCATCAGCTGACAACACTGTAATTCTGTGGGACATGTCCTTGGGGAAACCAGCAGCCAGCCTGGCTGTGCACACAGACAAGGTATGATGAGTTAGTGGGGAAAAGGGGTTCTGAAAGATCAAAGACAAACATTGGTTCCAAAAACTCCTAATATTTATATTTGGATGTTTGTGAATTACGTAGTGCTTCGACATTCTGTCTCCTTGGATGCTTTACAGAGCCCTGTGTAATGGTTATAATTGTCCATCTCAAAAGCTGCAAAAATGGGTATAGAAAGGCGCAGTGACTGGGAACATTGGTGCCTTGTAACGTGTTCACAGAGGCTCCTGAAAACACGCTGTGGGGCCTTGGGAGCACGGACTGTCACCCAGACACGGTCAACCTCTCCCCTCGTTTCTCAGTACGTTAACATTTCAGGCACACAAATATTTCAGTAGATACAGTTTGAGGAGTGCTGTACTATGTCTTAAGTGTCAGCCTTTACTTAGAAATATGTTTTGTCCTTTTGATCATGCAGCTCACGTATGTTCCTTTAAATAATACCACATTTCAAAGAGAAACATGTAGAAACACACTGCCAAATTGACTCTCACCAAACAAGCAGATCTGTTCATTCATATTTCTTCATTTTAGGTCCAGACTCTTCAGTTTCATCCATTTGAAGCACAGACTCTGATTTCTGGCTCATATGATAAGTAAGAAAGCCTCTCAGGAATTAATTGCTACTGTTTTTATCCTCTTGAACTAATTTAGAAAGTATTCAGTCCCATTGATGCTCAGAACATGTAGTGTTGAGGCACCTGTGTGTTTGAATCTCTAGTAATACTCATTTGTCCCTATCAGTCGTGGTCCTTGCACTCTGCAAGGGAATGTGATTCCATCATACTGATGTAGTTCCTAACTACAACTGGCAACTGCTTTGATTTTTAGAGGGTTTATAAGTTAATCATTGCTGTGAAATAAGCCATCCCAAAATTCAGTGACTTGAAGCAACAAACTTTTATTTCATGACTCTGCGAGGTTGAGTCAGTCTATTCTGCATTCAGCTGGTAGCTCTGCCGGCTTGGTTTGTTCAGGCTGGGCCGTGGAGACTTGGCGCTCTCCTCGTGTTTCGTATCCTCCTGGGACCAGCGGGCTCGGTCATGGTGAGGTTGAGCGCTCAAGCAGAGATGCCAAGGCTTCTTGACACCTAGGCTGAGCACTAGTACATTCACGTCTTATTCTCTTGGCTAACACAGATCTCCTGGAGGGAGAAGTGAACTCTGCCTTTTATGGGAAGAACTGCCACATCACTGGCAGAGGTCATGGATATAGGGGGAAGCGAAGCATCGGCCCCACTAGTCTACTACAAGGGAGTTTCCAGACACGTGCTGCTCCACACAGGTTGGGTCTGGCACGTGGAAAAGACAGCTAGTGGAAGCAGAGAGCTGGTCTTTATTTGGATTCCTAGTCCTTTCAAAGAGTAATACGTTCACGTTTTTATTTGGGATTCACGCAAAATTAGGAAAGT
The DNA here is from genome assembly GCA_039655065.1 of Glossophaga mutica. Classification (NCBI taxonomy): domain Eukaryota; kingdom Metazoa; phylum Chordata; class Mammalia; order Chiroptera; family Phyllostomidae; genus Glossophaga; species Glossophaga mutica. The sequence goes on along the minus strand of CM077304.1, from coordinate 11,459,645 downwards.
GTCCATCGGTCCCCCCAGCACAGCACCCTGCTGCGGAGAGTACGTGCGACTGAGACATGGGTGTCCGGCTCTGAGCACCGCTGAGGAAGGGCCGTTAGAAGCTGTCCTGGTCTTTGGAAAGAGAGACCGTTCATCCCGTAAGGCGAGGGTTCGACCTGGAGAAGGTCAGGGTCACTAGGACATCCAGAGCCACCAGTCCCTTCAAGTGACAGAGTCCACCAGTTAGAGAAAGCTCATCTTTTCTACTGTATTTTGGAACCTCAAAGCAGGCTTTAAATGATTGGACCCTGACTTCATAGTGTTTTATTACTGTCATTGAAAATAGACTTAAGACATACCAGAGAATTGGAACTCTGAAATCCCTCACGCTGCCTTTACGTGCGCAGGTCAGTGGCGTTGTACGATTGCCGAAGTCCAGAGGAAAGCCATCGCATGTGGCGATTCAGTGGGCAGATTGAGAGGCTGACTTGGAATCACTTTTCACCTTGCCATTTTTTGGTAAGACTACGCCTATTACCGTGCTGCTTCCCCAGGTTACTAATACTTATTTTCTTTAACTCCATTGTAGAGAGACTTCCCGAAAAGCTTTTTCTGTATTAATAATGTGAGGTATTTGGATTTTAAGGTGAAAAAAAGGTGTTTTTCAACAATAGAACAGTGGATCAGGCACCAAAAAATAGTAAACTTGTAAGTGATTTTTGTAATTTCCAACCATTCCAAAGTATGACACATTTTTATTGCTTTATTGTTTTTTTAATACTTAACATGATTAATTCTTTTATGTTTTTTAAATTTTAAGTCCTAGTACTTACGTGGAAGTCCAACAGTGAGAACGCTTAGCAATGAGTGCTATTTAACTAATATAGCACTGCCTTCCAGATAGGACAGAAGTGTAAGATCTTTCCATAAATACCCTAGCTGTCTATGGGGTGGCAGTTTTCTGTGTAGTTTCCAGCTATTCCATTGGCACTGCATCCATGGAGTGATGAAATCCCAGCTTTCATTCAGAAGGGACGAGTAATTAAAGGAATTGTGACACCTCCATGTATTTCCTAATTTTCCTAAAGTAAGTGTGTGGTGCTTTGTAAATGAAGGAAGGAGTTCTTTATAAAACAGCTTTCTTAAAATACGGACAATTTCAAAGGGTTCCTGAACTACAACACTGACTCTCAGCTGTGTGCACAGAGGTGCATGCAGTTCCCAGCCGAGCCACCTTACTCCAGATCAGGAGTGAAGTCCGGGCTGCGTTTGAGTGTTGTGTTGTACTTGGGCTCTCCACAGTCAAACGCACATTTCCTGAGGTTACTTGCTAATAAATGGTCATTGGTACTCAAATCACAAATATTCAGGGAAATAGGAAGTGATCAAAATAAAATGGTTTCATCTCAGAGGGTGAGAACTCCTCCCTCTTGCTCTTGCCCCATCCACAGTCCAGTCTTCAAGACTACACCAGTTGTCCTTTTTCCCCTCCCTTTTTCCTGTACTGACTGTTGCTCTTGGCTGGTATGTAGGCTCAAGTCTCTCTCCCATCCTTAAGTCTGGTTTTTGTTTTTGTTTTTTTTTGTTTTGTTTTTTTGAAGATTTTATTATTTTTAGACAGGGGAAGGGAAGAAGAAAGAGGGAGAGAAACATCATTGTGTGGTTGCCTCTTTCATGTCCCCTACTGGGGACCTGGCCCGCAACCCAAGCATGTGCCCTGACTGGGAATTGAACTGGGGACCCCTTGGTTTGCAGGCCAGTGCTCAGTTCACTGAGCCACAACATTCACGGCCTAAGTCTCTCTATTTTGCAAATGTCACGACCCACTGTAATCTACTTTTCAATCCTTACCTGATTGACTCCAGCACAATATTAGCAGCATTGAGCATGTCTTCAGAAGCCCTAGTTCCTTGGCTTCCCTGACATCTTCATTATTCCCCCCTCCCTCTTTTTGATTCCTCTGTGAGCTCATCCTTAGCCTGTCCCTTAAGCGGCCATGTTCTCCAGGTGTCTCTGTCGTCAACACACTGCTCTTTTAATTCTGCACTCCCAGGGTGCGTCCCCTCTGTTCTCATGGGTGTGACCACCACTCTGTGCTCTCAGCTCTCTGACCCTAGTCCCCACCACACCCATGGCTCCCCCTCAGACCCAGCTGCCTAACAGGCCGTGTGCTGGATCAGTCCACGGAAGAGCGCACTCGGCTTTTCCATGAGTAAATTCTTTCCGTCCACGTTAACTGTTACAAGCCCCTCAGGTGAGTCAGGTAGATGGCTGATTTTCACTGTAATTTGTACTGTTTATCCATTGTTAACATTTATTGTCATATAGCACCATCTTGCCTATCTTTTACTCTTTCCAGGCCAGTACAGATGATGGCTTTGTGTATAATTTGGATGCGCGTTCAGATAAGCCGATTTTTACACTTAATGCACACAACGATGAAATCTCTGGTGAGCAAGAGTAGTGTTTCTTTCATCTCTATTAAAGTATTATGCAGTAAATCTGTACTTCAGAGTCTCTGAACCCGCCTTCCTGTAGGTCTTGATCTCAGCAGTCAGATCAAGGGCTGTCTGGTGACGGCGTCAGCAGACAAGTACGTGAAGATCTGGGACATCCTGGGGGACAGGCCCAGTCTGGTGCACTCCCGGGACATGAAGATGGTGAGATCCCCGGGCATCTTTGTTTTCTGCTTCTGACCTGCCTTGTGTGTCTTTCTCCAGGAATCGCTGCATTAAATATGGCTTGTTGGGGGAGTTCATTTTGATCTTAGCCAAATTTGGTGAGAATTTTACGGCTTAGGATAGTTTGAGAGGAAATCAGCTACTCTTTGGTTCCTTTTCCAACTCACGTGATTAACACGTGCTTGGTAAGAACAAGAGGTGTGGGAGAAGAATTTCAAGGGCGCTGGTGGAATGGCCACATTTTTTTACCCTAAAATTAGTACCATCCCAGGAAATCTCGAACCGTTAGGACACCATACTGTTTGGGTTAATTTACCACCTCTTTGCACACTGAAATCGATTACTATGTAGTGGCAGAAAATTTAGAAATAACGAATTCTTTCAGCAAGTATTTATTGCACACCTAGTATATGCCAGGAACTGAGTTACATAAATTAAATTGCAGACATGGAACACTGTGCAGCTGCTTAAAGTTGAATATATGTGTGTGTATGTAAATATTTGTGGAAAGTAGCTTAGGAATTTTTATAGTACCATCATTGCTTCAAAAGAATTAAAAATAATTAGCCATTTACATTTATTAAGTAATCCGTAACAGAATGACAGTGGAGATAAGAGACCAGAATGTACTTAGTGCACACACATCCTCAGAATATCCGTCATGCTCAACTTGTCTGGCTTCCTGTTGTTGTAATGTTCTTTCCAACTTCACTGTGAACTACCTTTGCAGGAGGCTTGAAAGAGATACTGATGAGCTGGTCTTGAGTGACCATTCAAACCACAGGTTCTTGTAGATAGGAGGAGGGATCTACGTTAGGGTTCTCATAAAGATTGGAATCACTGACCTTCTATCCTCGTCTCTCAGGGAGTTCTCTTCTGTTCTGCCTGTTGTCCTGATTTCCCATTTATTTATGCCTTTGGAGGTCAAAAAGAAGGGCTTCGGGTCTGGGATATAAGCACAGTCTCTTCAGGTAAGAGTCCTAAGTTCCTGCTTTTTCTGAATGAGTTCTATAACACAATGTGGGGCTCAGATACATTAGGTAGCTAGCAAAGTTGGTCTCGTGTTCGTCTGTAGAGTAGTTTGCTTAGGAAATAGACAGGATCAGATGTAACTTGGAAATGTTCATGTTCACAAATAATTTTGTCTTCATACTTTAAATGTAGGTCATCTAATAGTATGTATGACAAAATTTAAGTTTTAAAATTGAAAGATGTTAATGGAAAGGCTAGAAGAAAATGCAGCATAGTTTCAAAGAATGGGCCTCCCCTTTCCAGTGGGAATAAGTCTGCTCCCCTCCCTTCCTGGGAGCCTGGCTGCTTACTTCTTACGTTGAGGCAGTCTGGTTGGTCCTGTAAAATGGAGCCCTACTATCTGATTCCTGAGTCTTCCCTCCCATGTAGAAAAAGGGTCCTAAATCCAGAAGAGTTCTAGGTATACGTGATACACAGACGGATGAAAGAAAGAAAACAGGAACTCTCAGGAGTAGAACAAGGGAACGATGGAGTCAGTGTTATAACAGATGAGAAATTCGGTATCAAGGTGGATTAGGTAATTCCAGGATAAGGTAAAGAATATACAGAAAAAGTAGACCGATTTATAACATGATTAAGCTCATTCAGAACATTACCTTGAACTTCTGAGTTGGTTACATACTTTCCCTTTTACTAAGTGTTAAATACATTTTCATAAACAAAATTTCTACCCTAGAGTAAAGAAACGTATTGCTCATTTGTACATTTTAGTTGTTTTTTATTATAGTCTTAATTTTCTGATCTGGTAATTTCTTACCTATTTGTGTTTTAGTAAATGAAGCATTTGGAAGACGGGAGAGGCTTGTTCTTGGTAATACACGAAATTCATCTATTAGTGGCCCTTTTGGGAGCAGGCACTCAGAAACACCAATGGAGTCTTAATGAAGATCATACAGTCTCCTGTTTCGTTTACCTTAACTCTACGATTTACAAGCTGGTCTAAAAATGTTCCACGTGTAGACACAGACAGAATTCACTCCCTGCCCCCCAGCATCCCTCTCTGCAGCCGCGGCGGCAGTGAGGCAGGGCCGACCCCCCGTGTTCGCTGTTCCAGTGTGTGGTGTGCCGTGTTCTGTTGCAGGTCTCCTTGGAGAGGGCAATAAAAAGGTTTTTTAAAAAACAGTTCCTTAAGTATCGCATCTGTCACAGACCACGTAAATGTGTAAAATACCCAGTAATTTCTAGAATTTTTAAAAAGAGGAAAATCCTGTAATCATAACAGAGGGATAGACCCAGGCCAGGAAGGGCTGTGGCCTGGCCAAGACTGCACAGCAGGCCCCGAACAGAAGCAGGTGCCCCAGAGGGTGCACTTTCCAGACTGACTGCCCTCCAGCTGACACTCCTGCCTTAGAACTGTTCTCGGTGCTGTTGTTTGGTAACTAAAGTGAAAGTGGCGCCCTGGCTGGTATAGCTCAGGGGATTGAGCTCTAGCTTGTGAACCGAAAGGTTGCTGGTTTGATTCCTGATCAGAGCACATGCCTGGGTTACAGGCCAGGTCGTCAGTTGGGGGTGTGCGACAGGCAACCAATCAATGTTTCTCCGCCCCTCTGTCTTCCTCCCTTACCCTCTCTCTAAAAATAAATTTTACACATCTTAAAAAAAAAAAGTGGCATGCCTTTTTATTCCCTAGCAAGACATTCAGTGTTATCAAGGGAAAGAGATGTTCCATGAGAGTCAGTCCAACAAGAGGATGTAACATTCAAAGTTTTATGCACCCAGCATAGCACATAAATATATAAGCAAATGTTAATAGACCTAAGGAGAGAAACAGCAATGCGATAACAGAAGGGGACTTTAATACTCCACGTTCCCCAATGGCTAGGTCCTTCATGCAGAAAAATTTTTTAAAAATGGTGGCCTTAAACAGCTCATTAGACTGGGTAGAACTGAATACAGAACATTCCACCCAAAAGAATGGACTACACATTTCTTCTCAAGCACACATGGAAAATTCTCCAGCATAGGTCATATTATACCACAAAGCAAGTCTTAGTAATTTGTTTTATCTTTCCTTTTTACCCTATTATACCTCCCCCTGCCTCCCTTTCCCTCTGGTAATCACCATACTGCTGTCTGTGTCTATGAGGCCTGCGGGTGGGCTTGCTTAATCCCTTCACCTTTTTCACCCAGCCACCCAAACCCCTACCCCCCGGTGGCTGTCAGTCTTAAGACGGAAAGCATATCAAACATTTTCCAACCGTACATACTAGTATGAAACTAGAAATCATTTCCAAGAAGAAAACTGGAAAATTTACAAATATGTGGGGAGTAAACAACATGTACTAAACAACCAACTGGTCAAGGAAAAAAATCAAAAGAGAAAAATACCTTCAGACATAAAAATGGAAATAAAACACAACCAAAACTTAGTGGATGCAGCAAGAGCAGTTCTAAGAGGGGAGTTCGTAGCAGCAACTACATCAAGAACCAACATCTCATCCTATTATCACACTTCAAAGAACAAGAAAAGAATAAAGCCCAAAGTTGGTAGAAGGAAGGAAATTGAAGAGCCCAGTGGACATAAAATATAGACTAAAAAGACAATAGAAAATATCAGTGAAACCAAGAGCTGGGTTTTTTAAAAGATAAAATTGACAAATCTTTACTCAGGACTCAAATCGAAAAGTAGAAACTTTACATCTTACACCACAGAAAGGATTATAAGAGAAAAATCTGAACTGAGTGATTACTAGTGAGACTGAATCAGGAATCAACCTCTTGCCCTGGCTGGTATGGCTCAGTGATCAAGTGAACCAAAAGGTCACTGGTGTTGACTCCAGTCGGGGCACAGGCCTGGGTTGTAGGCCAGGTCCCCAGTTGGTGTGCAAGAGGCAGCAAGCAAATCGATGTTTCTCTTTACACATTGATGCTTTGCTCTCTCTCTCCTTCCTTTCCCCTCTCTCTAGAAATCAATAAATATTTTTTAAAACAACCACCACTGCCTCCCAACAAAAGCCCAGGACAAATGACCTCACAGTGAATTCTGCCAAACACCTACATAACTAATTCCAAGCCACCTCAAACTCTTCCAAAAAATATAAGTGGGAACACTTCCAAACTCATTTTATGAGGCCCAGCATTACTATTCCAAATTATGCCAAAACCAGACAAGGGCACCATGAGCAAAGAAAATAACTGGCCAATATTTCTGATGAACATAAATGTGTAAATCCTCAATGAAATATTAGCAAACCAAATTCAACGATATGTTAAAGAGATCATAAACCATGAACAAGATTTATTCCAGAGATGCAAGTGTGGTTCAACATCTGCAAATCAATGTGATACAAATATCAAATGAAGGAGACAAGCCATAGGACCATCTCAAAAGAAGCAGAAAAAATGACTGAATTCAACATCCACTTGGGATAAAACTCGCAACGAAGTGGGTATGGAGGGAACATACATCAACATAAAAGTCCATGTACAGGGGTGTGCAGGTTTACAGTTGTATGTATGTGAAACAGTTTATTATTGTTATTTATTAATGTGTTTCCATACAAACAACTATAAACCATACTCAATGGTGAAAAGCTTAAAAGTTGTGGAGTTTTTTTTTTTCTCTAAGATCCTAAGATCCCACTCTTGGGAGTCTTTATTCAACATAGTATTGGAAGCCCCAGTTAGACCAGTTAGGCAGGGGAGAGAAGCACTCAAACCAGGAAGGAAGAAGTAAAACCCTAAAAATGCCACCGAAACCTGTTGGAACTAAAATTCAGTAGGTGCAGGATACAAAATCGGAGAGAAATCTGATGTGTTTCTATATAATAATAATTACCAGAAAGAGAAATTATGAAAGCAATCCCATTTACAATTGTACCAAATAAAATACCTAGGAATAAAGTTGACCGATGAGGTGAGAGACCCGTACACTGAAAACTGGAAGACACTGATAAAATGAAGACAAAATAGAAAGATATTACCTGCTCGTGGATTGGAACTAATATTGTTAAAATGTCTATACTACCCAAAGCAATCTACAAATTCAATGCAATCCCTATCAAAATTCCAGTGGCATTTTTCACACACACGCCAAAAAAAAACAGCAATCCTAACATTCGTGTGGAACCGCGTGAGACCCTGAATAACCAAAGCAGTCTTGAGAAAGAATGAAGCTAGAGGCATCACTCTCCCTGATTTCAAACTATATTGCAATTCTATAGTTATCAAAACAGTATGGTACTGGCATAAAATAGACATAGATCAGTGGAACAGAAGAGAGGCCAGATGTAAATCCACACATTTATGGTCAACTTACAACAAAGGAATCAAGAATATACAATGGGGAAAGGACAGTTTCTTCAATGATGGTGTTGGGGGAACTGGATCACTACCTTACACAATACACAAAAAAATAACTTGAAGCGGATTAAAGACTTCACCATAAAACCAGAAACAAACTCCTGAGAGGGTCAGGGGGACAGGTGCTAAGCTTCTTGAACTGGTCTTAGCAATGATGGTTTAGGATTTGACATCAAAAGCAAAGACAACAGAAGCAAACATACTAACAGGCACAAACTATGTCAGAGAACCAGGGAGTCATCATGACTACCCTAAAATCATTTCTTCCCATGTGTAACCATAAAGCTGATAACAGTGATAAACCAGATGGAGAGTCTGACCCTGCAGGTTACTTATTATTTACGACACAGGTTGAATTCACAGCTTTGGCAGATTTCTTAAATAAAAATACTTGGGGAGAAAGAGTGCAAACCCCTGAAAAGTGAAACGGTGATAAATGAGAAGATTCATTTCATTTATGAATCAACTAGGGTTAAGTACCCTAACCCCAAAGACTTCCCTCTTCAACAGAAGGAGCTCCTCCCCCACTACCTAACGAGAATGATTCTTGAATACCCTGTAATGACCACTTGTTATAAGATTCCAATTCTCTTCATTTACCACTCTTCCCATCTCTTACCACCTCTAATCTACGACTAAGCCAAACCCTGAAATTCTCTATAATTCCAAAGTCAAACTGGAAAATAAGGCTTACAAATTAACAGAATTGTAAGAATTTCCTAACTCTTGGGTAATATGTGCCAAAAGATTCTGGGGGCACTACACTAGGGTGGAAGAAACAGTTTAGGTCAAGCTGGATTTATAGGTATGAGTACATTTCATTGCAAGTGATCACAGGTGACCTAACCCATGTTCCAGCCCTGGGTGCCAGGTACAATTCTCGTCCCATTCTCTAACAGTAGCTAGATCCTCCCTGCCTTAAAACCTAGCCAGGCCAGATAACTTATCAAGACAACTTGATCAGACAACAGAATCCCCTCAAGCTAATTTAAGCAAAAGGAATTTATAAAGCAGTGTAGACAGCCGGTAGAATCACTAAAAAAGGCTTGAAATGAAGTCTAGGCTGAATTCTAGGAATGACTCCCAATCCTATACCACAGACATGAGCTTGCAAGATAGAGCTACTGTTCCTATAATCAGGAAGCCACCTGCCAAATCAGAAAGCATCAACCACAGCTATCAGCTCCAAAACCACATCACACTTGGAACATCCAAGCCTGCGTAATAAACAGAAGTCCGAAGCCCTGCTTGCCTCTCCACATAACTCATTTCTGAATCAAACTCTCACCCAAGTGCTTCTGATGAGAACATTGGTTTTGTTTGGAATCTGAGCTCTAAGGAGTCTGGGAAGCGGTTTTTAGCTTTCCAGACTCTACAGCACAGGAAAGCATGATAGAAAGGGAGTGACGATCTGGACTATCTTTGTATACATCATGTTAACATACATACAGACAACAAGCATTTTCACTTAAGATGCCTTATAGATACTTCTCTGTTAACATAGAGATTACCTCCTTATTGATGGCATCGTATTCATATGGATGTGTCATAATTCACCATTTTCTTCTGGAGGACACTTAGGTTTCTTCCATCTTCAATGTAGTCCTTCCTCCTTACCACACCTGTGAGAAAGGAACAGGATCCTACACATACCTTTTCCCCCCATATGCGTGTGCTTCTGGACTTGAAACTGAATTTCCTGATCACAAGCCACTGTTTTTCTTTACATATGTGCCTCCGTACTCCACCCCCCTTAAAGTCTCACATGTTATTTTCCCCAAGAGAATATACGCTGAATGAATGGATCCTCCTGCTTTTCTCTTGCCATGGAGCACTATTTGCATTTCGGGAATTTCAGACCCAAAGCCTGGCACACTTTCTTTTTCCTACACAGCATGTCTGGGTCAGGCATCCTGAAAAAATCCCTAACAGAGTATGTCATCTCTCACGCTTTTTAATAATTCTTTCTTCATAGGCAAATGCCAGTTGTCTCTAACCAATTAAGAACAATGACCCATAAATGTTTTCTGCTTATAAAGATGCATTTCACAACTTCAGTACAAGTATGCAGTGTGATGCACTTTAAATAGGGTGTCGGAACAGCAGCATGTAGACTACCGGACAAGATGGAGGCATAGGTGGATATACTGTGCCAGCTCTCACAACCAAAATTAAGGACAACAAATATTTAGAAACAAGAAAACAAGCAGAAATGATAGAAAATTGAACTGTATGGAAGTCCAACAACCATTCATCCAGACCGGTAAGAGGGGCATAGACGTGGCAGGAAAAAGTGGAGGTGCAGACCTGGGCACACAGGCAGCAGCGGCTGGCAGTTCCCAGGTGTGTAGGCGATGGCTAGCGGACCCCGGGCACGGGGTGGCAATGGTACAGACCCAGTGAGGCCGCGCAAGGTGGCTGGCTGACCAGGTGGTCCCACGTTCAGGCACAGATAATCAGGGCGAAGGGGAAGCACGAAAGGGTCTGGAATCCGAGAGAGAGTGGAGCAAGTGCCATTGTTCCCTCTCGGACCCCGCCCCCACATACAGCATCACAACCCAGCGACTGGGCTGCCCCGCACTGGGGAACACCTAAGGCTCCACCCCTCACTACGTAACAGCCACGACCAGACCAAAACAAAACAAAACAAAACACCAAAAATGGCTCAAACTGGAGAACAAATCAAAGCTCCAGAGCCAATTCATCTAAGTGACCAAGAGATACAACCTATCAGATGCACAGTTCAAAGCCCTGGTGATCAGGATGCTCACAGAATTGGTTGATTTTCTTTGCAAATAAGATGAAAAAATGCAGGCTACAATATGTGAAATGAAGGAAAATGCATGGGGAACCAATAGAGATGGGAGGAAAACTGGGACTCAAATCAATGGAGTGGACCAGAAGGAAGAAACAAACAACCAAACAGAAAACAAGGAGGAAACAAGAATTCAAAAAAAATGAGGAGAGGCTTAGGAACCTCCAGGACATCTTTAAACATCCCAACATCCGAATTATAGGGGTACCAGAAGGGGAAGAAGAGCAACAAGTGGAAAACTTATTTGAACAAATAATAAAGGAGGACTTCCCCAATCTGGCAAAGGAAACAGACTTCCAGGAAGTCCAGGAAGCTCAGAGAGTCCCAAAGAAGTTGGACCCAAGGAGGAACATGCCAAGGCACATCGTAATTACATTAGCCAAGATTGAAATGAAGGAGAGAATTCTAGAAGCAGCAAGGGATAAAGGGGACAGTCACCTACAAAGGAGTTCCCATCAGACTGTCAGCTGATTTCTCAAAAGAGACCTTCCAGGCAAGAAGGGGCTGGAAAGAAGTATTTGAAGTCCTAAAAGGCAAGGACCTACAGCCAAAATTGCTCTATCCATCAAAGCTGTCATTTAGAATGGAAGGGAAGATAAAATGCTTCTCAGATAAGGTCAAGTTCCAGAGTTCATCGTCACCCAGCCCTTATTATATGAAATGTTAAAGGGACTTATCTAAGAAATAGAAGATAAAAAATATGACAGTGAAAAGTCAGCAAACTCACAGATAGTAACAACCACACCTAAAACAAAAGCCAACTAAGCAAACAGAACAGGAACAGAACCACAGAAATGGGGATCACATGGAGGGTTAGCAACAGGGGAATGGGTGGAGGAGAGAGGGGGGGAAGGGACAGAGAATAAGTAGCATAGACAGTAGGTAGAAAATAGGGGGAGGGCAAGAATAGCGTGGGAAATGTAGAAGCTAAAGGACTTATGACACATGGACATGAACTAAAGGGATGGAATGTGGGTGGGAGAGGTATGCAGGGTGGAGGGGAATGAAGGGGGAGAAATGGGACAACTGTAATAGCATAATCAATAAAATATATTTTTAAAAATGTGAAAAATAAAAAGAACAGCAGCATGTAGATTAACGTGGAAGAGAACCCGGAAGGAGAAATATATACATTTTAACAAGTACTTCGAAGCCAGCAAATCACTGAATATGAAAGGTAGAAAGTCTTAAATTTTCTTAACTTCAGTATCTATAAATGGGGGTGGAACCTACTCTTGTAATGCCCCGCAAGGACTAAAGAAATGGTAAACAAAAGCATACTACTGCTATTACAGCCAATATCTGCAAATATTGTGCCCTAGGTCATGTCAGCTAAGAAAGAGAGGAAATTGTTGACCAGTGGTAGATCATTCAAGAAGTACACTTTCCCCAAGTCGGTACCTGTCTGTTTTAAGTGATTTTCTCCCCTCATTCTGGCCACAATGATCTTGAGCTTCACCCTGCCCCAAAGCCCACCTCCAGCTTGTGCCTCAGCCTGTCTGCAGCAGCACTAAAGGGGGTGTTGGGGGGCAGGTGCAGCAGAGCAGAAAACAAAGACCACAGCATGCTTCCTATGAGCTCCCTAGTCAGTGTGTATAAATAAGTATGCTTTGTCTAAATGGAATAGATTTTCTCTGTGAGCTTCAAAGACTTGCAGCCATGGTGAGATCCCAATTTTAGCCAGGCCACTATTAAAGAATCAACAGAACCTGGTGGGCTAGGCATAGACTGCCACTTCTGGCTGTGTAACTGTATGCCTATTACAAAAATTAAATGTCTCACGGTTCCGGAGCCCAGAAGTCTGAGTTCAGAATGTCAGCAGAGTTGTTTCTCCCGAGGGCTCTCTCCTTGGCTTGTAGATAGCAATCTTCTACACGTCTTCACGTGGTCTTCCCTCTGCGCTTGTCTGTGTCCAAATTTCCTCTTAGAAGGACGCCAGTCATACTGCATTAAGGCCTGCCCTAAGAAACTCATTTTTACCTTAACTTTTTAAAGACCTTACCTCCAAATATGGTCACATTCTGAGGTACTGAGGGGTTAGAACTTTCATATATGATGGGGGGGGCACCATCCAACCCACAACAGGTGGTAACCGCTTGTATACCTGCAGATATGTTGTTTTTGAGTGACTGAGATGCAGCTTGATCAGATACTGTAAGTTGAAGTTGTCATACTCGATGAGGGGCTGACAGCTTATGTTCTACATACAGTTAAACGTCTTTACTAGGAAGTGTGTGCACAAGTCGACAGCCTGAAAAGGCTGAAGGAGACTAGTTCCTGTCACCTCTGTGCCACCTAGCACATGTGCAAGGTTATAAACACCACCCTCTTTTTTAAAGTATATTTTATTGATCATGCTATTAGTTTTCCCAATTTTCCCCCCTCTCCCCCCTGCCCTGTACCACTCCACCGTCCAGTATCCCCCCCTGGTTCATGTCCACGGTCATACATATAAGTTCTTTGGCGCATCCATATCCTATACTGTTCTTAACCTCCCCCTGTCTATTTTGTGCCTACCAATTATGCTTCTTCCCTGTACCTTCTCCCCGACTTCTTCCCCTCCCCCTCCCCACTGAAAACCCTCCATGTGATCTCCATTTCTCTGATTCTGTTCTTGTTCCAGTTGTTTGCTTATTTTTGTTTTCACGTTTTTAGGTTCAGTTGTTGATAGTTGTTCGTCGTCATTTTACTGTTCATAGTGTTGATCTTCAATTTCTTAGGTAAGTCCCTTTAACATTTCATATAATAAGGGCTTGGTGATGATAAACTCTTTTAACTTGACCCTATCTGAGAAGCACTTTATCTTCCCTTCCATTCTAAATGACAACTTCGCTGGATTGAGCAATCTTGGATGCAGGTCCTTGCCTTTATGACTGGGAATACTTCTTTCCAGCCCCTTCTTGCCTGCATGATCCGATAGGTTGAATATCTCAAGTGTAGCCAAGTGTAGCTCTTTTTCTGGAGCTTTGCTCTGTTCTTTCATTTGGGCCATAGTTCTTTGTCTTGGAGCTCCTGTTCTGCTGTAGGGGGGCAGGGCCTTTGGTATTCACCTGGGTGGGGCAACCCTCCCTGCTGTGTTGTGGCGCTGTCTGTGGGGGAGGGCTCAGAGAGGGAACAATGTGGCTCATTTGCTCAGCTCTAGCCCCTTTCCAATGAACTCCGTCATGTGAGACTGGGCATTTCTCCCGTCGTGGCAACCCCTGTGGTAGTTTACAGCTAGCTTGAATTGAGTCTAGTTTCCCGTTCAGCCAGGTCCGCTTCGCTCGGGGCAGTGTGCCACCAGGCCGTGAGTCCTCTCTGCCCACCTTGCTGCCTGTCTCCGTCCTCCTACCAGTCTGGTGAATGTTTCAACTCCTTGGTTGTCGGAGTTCCATGCAGTTTGACTTTCTGGCACTTCTAGATGTTTATTGTTTTTAGATTGGTTATCCTTTTGGTTGTGCATGGAAGCAAAGGGTTTCTACCTACACCTCCATCTTGGCTAGAATTCTAAAGAACACCCCTTTTAAGGAAGGAAACACAAAGGGTACGTACACTGACCTACAAGAACAGGACAAACTAGTTTCTAGGCTTTGGCCTTGGAAACTCAAAGTATGCCCAGTTGTACTTGCATTACTAAAATCCAGGGCTTGGTGGGCCATCTATAGCCATTATTTTTAGGGTAGAAACTACACTAACCTAAAACTGAAGACTATTAGTTCATGTTTACTATACATCAAGCACTGTGGTGGCCCTTTACACATGTTGACTAACTTAACATCAAACAGTGTTATGAAATGGGAACTCTTTCTGTTGTCTATTTACAGTAAACAGAGGTGTAGAGGTCACATAACTTGACCAAGGTCACAAACCATCGTGCAGCAAAGCCCAGGTTGGAGAACAGTCAGCTGGGCTCCAGGGCCCACACTCACATCCTGCTTCTCAACAGGACCATTTACCCAACAGCAGCAGCAGGCGAGGCCACCTGCCATAGCCTAAGGCTGAGTGAAATCTTGTCAAAAGGCCAGTTACGGATTTATTCATCTTGTGAGAAGGACTTAGAATGTACCTTTTAAGTCTAAAGGGTGGGGGGGAGATAGTGGTAAAAACTCAGTAAGTTACATTCTCACTTAAAACTATTATCCTCTATTCCGTTTTATTTAAACATCAGGCTGGGTAACATTTAACCCAGCAGGAGCCACTGAGATAGAGGGAGAAAGGAAACTATAGTTCCAGCACCTGGGAGCAGGGGTGACCTGTCACCAGGATGCCGTTAGTAAAAGGGTAAATTTGGAGCTTCCCCGTCACCTCACAGCTGCCCTGACCTGACAGAGGCTTCACGAGCCAGAGAGAGCAGCCACCTCTACCTACCAGCACCTTGCCTCCTCTCTCAGCTGTAGACAGGCCACAGTTCTGCAAGAAGGCAGCAGAGCACAGGCACCACCTTAGGGAGAGGGCGGGGGATGAGCTGGAAACACAGGAAGCAGCTTCTCTAAGCGCTGTTATGCACACACACGTGTGAGTAGGATCTCAAAGCTACAGTGCTTAGGAAATGCTCTCTCCACTTCCAGCACTGAAAGAACTCAAGTTGTTCCTGATTTTCTCCTAAAGACTCATTCTTCTCCTTCTTCCCCAAAATGACATTACAAGAGGAATCCTGTATCTTTAAAAAGTTTTTATTTTAATCCTTCTAGAGGAATACAGATTTGAATGAAATACATTCATTCTATAAATACATTAGCAGCAAAACCTTCCCACCAGAGTCCTGCTAGTCCAGCCCAGAGGTGGTGCCTCAGCGCAGGAGAGCATGTTCTATCAACCGTCAACTTAAGGACGTCTGCTTCTTGCTGAAAGGAGGGTGTGCCTGTGAAATCAGGTCAAAGACCAGACGGATGCAAGAACTAAGCTGGGACCCTGAAATCACACCCATGTGGTGACCTTAAGAAGGCTTCCACCTTCCAAATCCTTTGGTATCCACACTTAACTGGTTGGTCCTTCACCAGACAACTGGGTAGGACTAACCTTGCAAATACACCAATGTGTCTGGAGTCATTTGACAATTCTGAGTTGGCAACATTTTGATGGTGTCTTGATCCTTTTCAGAGGTGAAGCCAGATACAAAGAATCATTCCCTCCTTCCTTCCATGGGCCGAGGTACCGCTTTCCGCTTTGCCAGCCGAGTCCACGTGTGCTTGTTGTCAGGAGATAATCCAGCAGGCGTTACTTGGCTCTCCGCCTCCAGGTCCCCTTTGTCTAGGGACTGGAAGCTTTACTGGACACCAAGGAACAAGCAGGTGCCTCACCCTGGCTTCTGTCCAAGCTAGTTTCCTGGACAGTGGCCCAGGCATCTCCCTTTTTCTCTCCACCGTGGCCTACTGCCTGGCTGCTTTTTTATCTGCCCTCCAGGCACCTGCTGAAACTTTGGGAAGCAAGGTCCACCCTAAATTCCCAAGTAGAGATTAAGGCAGGTGGCGATTTAAACTTGTTAGCTGCAAAGCAGCTTACACTACCGTATTTCAGTCTGTTCTGGGATGCATATAAGTCACAACAGTCCACGTGAAATAAAACACCAGAACCACAATCAGTAATTGGGACCAAGTTTAGAGCATTACTAAGTCATGGAACTTAGAAGAAAAGGGAATAATGGAATAATTTAAAATAAATCTGCTGTGTTTAGACAGAGGGCAGCTTTGACTCAGGCATAAATGTGCACATAGATTACCATGTAAATGAAGAACAGACCTCACAAGTTGACACTTTCCTCCCCACATAGCACTCAAAAATGGGACACATGCTCTCTTTTCCCCGCCTGGTTTAAAGTGTTTTCGTTAGGATATTCCCGTAAGTGCTTCATCCATCCCCACTCAGTCTGTTTTGACCACTGGCTGGAAGGAAACCAGAAACCATTTTATATAAAACCACTGTAGTGCATGACTGTTATGCATGTTTTTCCCTTTGCATTTTCTGTCCAAAAACAGTTGGCATCTTCATTTATGTGCCGAGAGAGACTCATCTGCTGAATACACAGCACTGTTCATCCGACAGTCTTCCGTCCCCACAGAGTCTGCTAGGTCTTCCTCCTCTGAGTCGTCCTCCTCTTCCTCCTCTTGTGCTGATGAACTGGAGGTGGGCCCTTTGCAGGTTTTCAGGTGGCGGGTGAGATGGTATTTGGTTAAATAAGCCTTTGTACATTTTTCACACACATAATCCCGTTTTCCTTCGTGTGAATTAAGATGTTTCTTTAAATGATTTGTTCTCAAGAACAGCTTATCACACTTGGGACACTTGATCTGGCGTTCTCTAAAAAAACACAAGAAGAAACCTTTGATTTCGGTTTACAAATGATGGCTGAGGCACACACTTATCTTTTATAATCTCAGGCCTTTGTCAGAGCTCTACCGTCTAGAACACAGGTGGCAAACACAAGGTCCGCGGGCCAGATCCAGCCCTCCACCTTAGTTGATCTGGCCCGGGCACCCTGTCCCTCTACCCAGCGGCGAAACCGAGCTCCTTGCGCCTTGTTAAGCAGTAGTTACATTTATACAGTCCGAAAATTACATTCGGCCCTTTGGAGGCAACTGTGAGGCTGCTGTGGCCCCTGGTGAAAATGAGTTTGACACCCCTGATCTAGAATCATACCTTTCCACGTGAGGAGTAGCATACAGATAAGTCACAAAACATCTGTACGGCTTAAACAGCATAGACTGGTTTTGCCTATTTTGAAATTCTATGTAAACAGGATCATATTGTATCTTTTCTGTCTTTTGCTTCTTGCACTCAATATGGCATTTGTGAAATTCATTCGAGTTGCTGCAGGTATCAGTAGTTTGTTCCTTTCCACCGCTGTTCACTACTTACAGATACACAACTTATCTTTTGTTAATGGATATTTTGGTGGTTTCCAGTTTTTTATCACCACAGGCAAGGCTGCTATCAACATTTACATACTTGCATGTTGGTTTGCATACATATGAGTTTCTCTAGGGCATATATACACTCAGGAGCAGTAGAGTTAGATCAAAACATGCGCAGATCTCCAACTCTACCAGATAAAGCTAAACCATGTTACGATTTCATTGTATTAACATACAGGTCCATCGACAGGCACCGGAGAGTTCCTGTTGCCTACATTCTCACCAACAAGTGGAGGACTCAAATTTGAAAATGTTTGCCAATTGGCCAGTCCGTAATTGTACTGCACTACGGCGCCAAGGGTAAACCCCTACAGCAAAAATTATCCAGCTCAAAATGCCACTAGCGCCACCAAGGTTTGAGTAATCGTTACTCAGGCATTTGAGAGCGGAAAAGAACCTTAGAGATCACATAGACTAGGAATTTTTTAACTTTTGCTTTTTGAGTGTCATGTTTTAATGAAAGCCCAATATGTGAAACAGATAAAAGGGGGTTAAAATCCTTGAAGGAGTGGCAAGGTGTGGTGGGAAGTTCTGAGCCCTGGCTGCTGTTAGCATTTCCACCACCTTCTCCCCGCAGGAGGCGGCACTGGTGGGTTGTGTGGAGCTACAGGATGTGGGAAACTAAGTCCCTGCCCTCGCAGAGCTTATGTGCTAGTGGAGAAGTTACACCATAAACAAACATGAAAATATATAGCATGGTATCGGATAGTAGTAAGTACTATGAAAAAAATGAAGCCTGGTAAGAGTGATGGAATCCTATTTTAGGTCCTTTAGTCAAGGAAGGCCATTCTGAGATCACATTTGAACAGAGACCTGAATGAAGGGAGGGACTGAGACAGTACGATATTATCCAGGGAAAGAAGTTCCCAGGCAGTGGTGCACAGTACGTAGTCCCAAGACTGAAGAGTGTTTACTAAGCTGAAGTAGCAGCAAGGAGAGGGCCGGTGTGGCTAAAGCAGAATGTGAGGAGAAAAGGAATAAAAGATGAATTGGGGAGGTAGCCAAGTGCCTCTCCCACATCAGGAAGGGGCGTCTGGGCTACGGTGAAGACCTTCTAACCCGATATGTGAACCAGATAAAAGGGAACGCCGGGAAGCCCACTGGAGATTTACCAGCAGTGACGGGTGCAATCTGATTTCTGTTTTAAATGGAGTGCTCTGGTCACCACGGACAGAAGACAGGTTGTGTGTGTGTGTGTGTGTGTGTGTGCATCTGTGCAGGTGTGCTGGGGAATGGATGAGGCGAAAGAAGTGCAGGAGCAGGAAGGTCAGCTGGGAGACGACTGAAGTGGTCTGTTCAAAACACACTGGTGGTCTGGACCAGGCGAATTAAATGGGAGACTGAATTAAAGAGGACTCCAAGGAGGTGGCTTGGGCCGCTGGGATGAATGGTGGTGCCATGTACTGAGCTGGTGAGCACTGGGGAAAGTCAAGTTTGTAGGGATACTATTAAGAGTTGAGTTTTGGACATACCAGATTTGAGTTGCCTAGTGGACATCCAAACCTCAGAAATGCTGAATCAATGGTCAGATACGTAAGACTGGAAATACAAATTATAAAGATGAAATCTAGGCCCCGGCTGGAAAGCTCAGTTGGTTAGAGTGTCCTGATCTGCCAAGGTTGTGGGTTCAATCAGCAGTCAGGGCACATAGAAGAACCAACCAATAAAGACATAAATAAGTGGGACAACAAATTGATGTTCTCTCTTTCTCTCTCACCCTCCTCTTCTCTCTAAAATCAGTAAAAAAAAATTTTAAACAAATGGAATCCGAAGTCGGGACTAAGGAGATGACCTGGGGAGTAAGCGTCACTTCTGCTCTCTAGCCCCTCTTTCCCGCAGGAGGGGCAAAGCCAGTCTCGGCCACACGCCTGTGCTCCCAGAGGAGCGCTGTGAGAGGGGAACCCCTCCCTCCTGCGTCTGGCTTTGGGACTGTAGCCATTTTCTTTTCTAAGCAGATAAATAGAATGAATTCCAATACTACTATGTCCATTTTGAAATGCCTAAAAGTAAAACTACGATCATCTGAAAATGTCTCCAAGGATCTCTCTGTATAGGAAGTCTAACTCCTCATTCGACTGAATATCTTGAGTGGATGGTGTTTCTTTTATGAATGACTTATACTGGTTTAAACTTCTGACAGTCCCCAAACCTCTTTCTCTTCCATGGGAGCTGGGCAAAGAGGCTTATTATATTTCAACCATCCTGACAAAGAGAGTCCAGATCCACACTTAATAGAACTGTTTTCGCTGGTCAATACCTAATAAAGCCACCTGCCACCCAAACGGTGAGAAAACAGTTATACAAAATACAGAACAATTTATATGGCATTATGCTGTGAAATGGCTACAGAAAAAAGTGCAAATTTAGGCATCGCTTGAAAGAACAGAAAGTCAATGTCAAAGAAGAAAATAACTACTTTATTATATCCCAAATAGTACATAGCTGGGATTCTGTGTTCAGGGCACCGAATTTAAAAGCAGGTGGTAAGAGAAAAAGCTGTAGAAATTAGGAACGTTTGGCCTGATGAAAACAAGGTTTAAAGGAACCATGACACAGTGATTTTAAGTATGAAAGGCTGTCAATGCAAAGAAATATTAAATTTATGTCATTTATATAAACTGGTATAATTCCAAAGGGCAGATGTAGAATAAATGGACAGAGGCTGATAGAAGCTTGACTGAAATAAAACTTTTCCTCAAAACTAAATGAAAGACGTGATGTTCAAGAGGAAACAATACAATTCGTTGCCAAAGATACTGTGGAAACAAGTCCTTCCTTTGGATGAACTCAGTAGCTCTCAATTCTGGCTGGACATTAGCATCACTTGGGAAGCCTTAAAAAAAAAAACAAACCCAAGGCCAGGGTCCTACCCCTCACCAACTAAATCAGGTGGGACCCTGACACCAACTGCCATTTCTCACATTTCCTAGGTGATGCTTATGAGCAGTGTTATGGGTTACATGCTGTGCCTCCACCTCCAAACGCACATGTTGAAGCCCTAACCTGCAGTGTGGTTTGGCATTTGGAGATGGGCCCTATAGAGGTCACTGGATTTAGATGAGGCCATGAAGGTGGGGCCCCCATGACGGGATTAATGTCCTTATATGAGGAAGAGAGCCTTCATCGGAAGCCAACCACGCTGACACCCTGACCTCACATTTCGAGCCTCCAGAAGCATGAGGAAACAAATTTGCTGCTTACGCCCCCCAGTCGATGGTATTTTGTTATGGCAGCTCGAGCTGGCTAATGTAAGAAGCCAGACTAAATGACGCCAGGATAGCTCCTTCAGCTCTAGTACTGTACAATTCTACAGTTTGATAGTGTGTCCAATTTCTAAAATTTTACACTAGTAATTAAACTACTAGTAAGAGTGTCTTAAAAGGTCGTTTGGAGAGTTAGAAATGTGGATCTAGACTCTTTGGATGTTTTCGTGTTTCAGGCTGCAATGTGATTAGGATCAGACAAAGGAGCGGGTATGAAAGCCAAGTATTCACCCAAACCCGACAGCAAGAATACCAAGTTTCCATTAAAGACAGATTTCTAAAGAGCACCCCAACACGCAGCCGTGCCCGTACATGGGGAGGCAAGGTCCCTCAGTGGGTCCCCACTGTCTGCAGAATAAAACTTCGCTTTCTTAGCTGGGCGAAAGGTTCTTCATGACGCGGCTGCCGCCGTCTGCACGAGTCCCACAGGCACACCGCGCTCAGATTGTGAGGCGCCACGTGCGCCCCACAGGCCCCTGCACCTGCATTTGCACCTGTGTTTCTAGAGGTGCCGTTCCCTCCGTCTGCAATACTGTTCCCGTGCCTTACCCTTCTTTGCCTCCCTGAGTACTTCTGATTTACCTTCTTCAACACTTAACTCACGCTGCCGGAAACCCTCCCCAGGACAGCCCGGGCTGAGTCAGGCGGCCCTCTTCTGGGCTCTTGCAGAACGCAGCGCCCACCAACAACCGCAACGCGGCACGGCGGCCGCTTCACCGCGCTGTTTCTCTCCCTGGGCTCCGAGCTCTTAAAAGGTAAGGGCTGTGACTCCCATCTCTGTATCCCACCACTTAGCACAGCGCTGGTCACCAGGGACGCACTTGAAATATGTGTTAAATTAAGTAAATAAGATTGTGTTTTTAAAATATGAATAAATGTAAACAGAGAGTAAAAGTGAAAAATCAGAAAAACAAAGAAGTGGAGCCTTCCAGAATAAAACCCAAACCCTAGTCTTCTGACCTCTGCTTCACTCTGTGGGACATGGGAGGCAGCTATGAGGGTGCCCGGGCAGGAGACAGAAGCCAGGTCAGCCCCTGAGCTCGCCCCTGAGGAGCATTCTGGCTGCGGGGTAACTTACTGTGTATGGATGAGCACATGCTGCTTGAGGTCCTGCCTCCGCATAAACAACTTGTCACAATAATCACACTTGAGATTCTTCTCACCCGTGTGGATAACCATGTGCGACTCCAGGTGAGCCTTCTGGGTGAAAGACTTGTCACACAAAGTGCACCTGTAGTTCTTCTGACCTGCACAGTAACCCAAAGTATCGCACTGTGAATAGAACAACCACTAGCGCTCTCGAGATAAGCAGGCACACGTATGAGTGTGTGGCAGAGGCAGGAATAAAACAGAACTGACTGGTGGCTGGAACTTCGCTGTCTAGGGCCACCTACCCAGAACCACTCAGAGCCATTGACTTTACATTCTGCAACTAGCGCTCTAGTAAAGTGAGTAAATCCGATCCCCTTCTAGGACTGCTAACATACATGTATTTAAAAAAATGTTTATAGTAGACGTGATATAAAACCTGAAAAAAAATCACCTAGTCCTAGGGGCAAGTCTATAGGTGAACATATTTTTACAACCTAAATTCATAGTTTTCTCTCTTTTTTAAAACATACAACATGACTTCATAAACCAGGGATGAAATATAAAATTCTTCTTAGAATGCAGAAATAAGATTATGCTAAGTCAGGGGTTGGCAAACCTTCTCTCAAAGACCAGTCAGTACTTGAAGCTCTGTGGGCCATACAGTCTCTATTGTGGCTACTCAGTCTTAATGCAAAAGGATGAAGAAGGATATTACTTTCAAAGATTTGGAGAGCAAATAACCCAGCCAAGAAAACTAAAACTTCATCGGTTATTTTGTAGTATGTATGGAAAAAAAGGGCTGCGAACACGGAGGCTGGTTTGCACACAGTTTAGAAAATGGAAATGCCAAACCAAAGCTTCGACGGTGTTCACTGAGCAACGTTCGAAGGAGAAAACCTGGCTCCAGCCGGTGAGCAGGTGGGGCTCCAATGGGAGGCTCAGGCCACTCCCACAGAATCCCCTTAAGTTCATATAAATGGATCAACTTCCTGGTGATGAACTACCCTTTCCCAGTCACCTGGACACCTGGCAAGTGGAGTTTCCTCAGCGGTAACCCCCTCTGAGGAAGCACAACTATCCCACCAAGTTCCACCATACTCAAGTCCTGCTGACTGCCAGCGGGACTGGTCCGCTAACATCTTACCTCAGCTCCACCTGCAAGACTGTCTCACTGCAAAGCCTTAACTACTGCAGTTTCTCACTGTTGCAAAATCCCACCTGGATGGTCCAATACACTTACCTGTATGTATCTTGAGGTGGGTCCGCAGGTTGCTGGGATCACTAAAAGCCTTGCTACAGAAATCACACTTGTGGGGCTTCATACCCATGTGACCCATAAAGTGGACATGAAGTTTGGAGGGAGAGATAAAAGCCTGGGGGCACATCGAGCACTTCCACTTCCTTTCTTTGCTGTGGCCTGGCCCATGGCTGCTGCTGTGGCCCTGGCTAGGAAGATGGTTATGGATGTGGCTGGTCAGGTGGGCTTTGAATTCTGTATAGGAATTGCATTCCTTGCCACAATTACAGAGGTGCACATCTGGGTGTTCAGGAACACCTTTAAAAAAAAAAAAATCACTCCACATGTCCTGATACTTAAATTTTAAAGCTTACTCTTGATATTAATTGTTGCTTATAATTTTTCCCTTTTCCCAAAATTTCCATCTTGCCCACTATCCATGAAAATAAAATGTCTGTTCAATGCTCTATTCCCAGCCTCTTAAATAGTGCCAGGCACACAGGAAGCACTTAGTAAATACTGGACTATAAGGCATATTTCCTAGGCAAAAAGAAATTAAGATTCTGTAGCACACGCAAACTCATAAACATCCCTTATCATGCATCATCGTGACACAGTTCACAGAAGAAGCCCATGAAAGTTGAATCCATTCAAGGAGCTTGGCTGTCCTCTGTGAACTTCAATCGCAATGGTACTGGCTCAAAAGGCAGCCTACGGAACTTCAAATTCCCCAAATCCAAGTCCTAACACAAAAGTTCACTTCAGAAAATACTGTTTGGTCAGTAACATTCAGCTCGTGAAGAACCTCACAGATTTTAACACTTTTAACAAAAGGGTAAATATCCTGCCTTTATATATACAAAGGTTATATGATTTGTTTCCACTGATATTTAAATCATTACCAAAACTTTACTTTTGGCACTTGGTGTTTTTACTATACTAGATTCCTAACAAACAAGTCTTACACTAACTTACCAATCTGCTGAGCGTAATCCCGGCTATAATAAAAAAGCAGTTCATTTTCGGGAGGGATATCTTGTGAGGTGCAGAAATAAATTTTTCCATCATGGGGATAAGCCACCAAATTCTGCTCTTCCCGGTTCCTAAGTTATCAGATTGAATATATCAAGCATATTAATTTGGAAATATATACAAAACACATCATATCCCGATAGCAAAATCCTCTATGAAAACAGATATAATTGCTGTGTCATTTTCCTAATTCCATGTCCTGCTTATGAGGTATCTGTATATAAACAATTCTTTCTTCAGTACATCAGTTTATGGCCCTTTACAGTTAGAAACACTAGAATCTGCTACTGAAAGCAAGAAAAATAAATAAATTAAGTCTTTACAAAAAACAATATGACAGGAGGATGAGGAGAGTTGGTACAGGGGAGATAAATGGTGATGGGAGGAGACTTTACCACGAGGTGGTGAACCCACAGTACCATGTACAGATGATGTGTTATGGAACTGTACACCTGAAACCTGTGCAATTTTATTAACAGTGTCACCCTAATAAATGTAATAAACACAAAAAAATTAAAAAAAAAAAAACAATATGACAGAGACACAGAGGTAGATAGCTGAACATTAATCACAACTAATGGTCAACAGAATGAGAAGGGGTTCCCTGGAAAATTCAGCGGTAACAATATCATTCCTTATTGCACTGGTGGCATGAAAAACCGGGAAAAGGAACAGTTTCTTGTGTTTTCATTTATAATTCCCATAGTCAACAACTATAGGAGTAAAGAAGGTGAGAAGTCTTCGGCCTTACAGTACGTGCAGATAGCAGTGTAAGTTGTATTCTTCATCACTTCCCCATACGTCACAAAGCTTCCTACTGAAAACCACCTGAATCGTAACCATTTCTTCCATCCAAGGCTACTCTTACCTGGCTTTGCGCACAAACATCATCCAATTACATTCATTTTCGTCAGTTGTAACGATGCAGAATTCAAGGACCCCGTTGTGGTATATCTGCCAACGGAAGGCAAATGAACACCTCAAACGAGCTGACGAGGGACACAGAACACTCCCAAATTAAGGCTAGCGTTGTCCTGTACTTTGCAGTAGGGACTAGACATTTGTCATTTCACCGGTCCCCTACTTCCAGCAATCCGATAACGACCATCAGAGATCTACAATTAATGTTCAGTGTATAGACAGGCAGTAGTCTTGATTATTCACATTTCTGCTTGACTGGAAAAAACGCCAAAAACCAGTCAACTTGTCTTCATGACCTACATGGCACTGCATGAACTCCGAGGTGAGAGAACCCCCTCTCTGCGTTATTCTTCCAACGAACCTAGCACTCGTCTTTGCACCCCCTTTGGACACCAAAATCAAGGTCCCCAGTACCAGTGGCTCCTTACTTTCCAATGATCACAAGACCCACCCGCCCCTCACTTCAATTTAAAGCATCATTCCCAATCCACTAAAATTCAAGACAAACATGTTTACAGGACACATTATATCAAAACCTTGTGTTTCTAGCTCTCCCTTTAGAAAACTAGAGAAACAATCTTAGCTTCTAATTCTAGAACTGTTTCCCATGCTAAAACATGTAAGGAATGTTTTAGTCAATTATAAAACAAGGCCTTCATCATGTAAACAAGGCCTGTAGCCTCGGCTGTCACAGGTAATTAAAAAGTAGACTCATCTGATTATCTAACAAAATGGAGACGCAAACAGTTTATCCTCTATATCCAATAGCTGGTGTTTTGCTATGTAATACAGATAACTTGAATACCAAGGACAGAAAGGACGTAACGTTGAATAAATGACTGACAGTGCACTGTACGTGTTGACTTCTACACCACTTTTAACTACCTCGTTAAAATGAAAACATCCAGAAGTCACACAGAAGTTTCATAAACACCGACCTTCCAGATATGGTTAACTGCCTTGTCTGTCCATTCTGCTACTTCCATGGAGTGACTCTGCTGGCCAATGAGAGGCCCGAAGCAAGTCCGCACAGGAATGGTTTCACCAGTCCATACACCTGTCAGTAGAAGGACACCACCTACGCAATCAGTGATTTAAACATCTCAAGAGAATACAGAAGACAGAGTAGCTTAACTCATGCAGAGAATCTTATTCTCAGTGAGCCTAAGAAATTCTGATATTCCAGAACTCCTGAGAGGTAGCTAAGTCTTATGGGTACATCCTGTAACTATGGAAAATTTAGTGAACAGATTAAATGGGGCTCAGAAGAAATATGCAGAGTAAGAAGTGGTATCAGAAATTCCTGAACCCAGTTTTATACACAAGGAGCCAAACCACATCCCTCCAAATATGTTATTTTGGAGTAATTACAGGAAAAGACTAGAGAATATTATTATTGTAAAACTATAAAGCAGCCCTGGGCGGTGTGGTTCAGGTGGTTGGAGGGCTGTCCTATAACCCTAAAGGTCACAGGTTGAATTCCTGGTCAGGGCACGTGCCTAGGCTGCGGGTTCAGTCCCTGGTCGGGGCGTGTATGAGAGGCAACTGATTGATATTTCTCTCTCACACTGATGTTTCTCTGCCCCCCTCTCCCTCTCTTCCCCTCTCTCTAAACTCAATAAGCATGTCCTCTGCAAGAATTTAAAAAATTATATATATATAGCAACTGCTACAAAATAAATCAAACTTCTAAAACTGTGCTTAAAGCACCGCTGTATATTATCTAAGCTGTTTAGTGCTTTCAACTGACATCATGCCTGAAAGAACAATGAACTTTGACTCATATTTTCAAAGAAATGGCACAGTGCTTCAAAAACCATGTTAAAAAGTCAAGTACAGGTAAGCATACTCAGGCAGTCTACATTCCTTATTCCTAGGGAGCATAAGATAATTTATAAACATTTGATCTAAAAGTATCTTCTGTTATACATGGTAATCAGTGCTGAATTTCCCATTTCTGTAAGAGAAAGAAGTTCAAGGAGTGTTTTGTCATGGCAGTTGGTCATGGATGACACAGCCAAGAATAAAAGTGGAGGCTTCAAAGACTCAGACCAGGATTCTCTTCTCTATTCAATTCTGACTGTAAGAAAGGGGAATATTTCCAATACAGTTTTCAACTTGATTTATTCCTATCACCACTGGACAAGAAAAAATTCCCTGAAAGAATAAATCTTAAGCCATAAACTGACTTCTGGTCAACCAAATAATCGCTGAATTATATGAGTCCACTTTTCCAACTCCACTCCACAAAGAGAGCAGGGACTTGGTGGGGCTGTGCGGTTCCATGGGTCTTACCAACTTCTGCTCCCATGATTGACTGGCGGAGAACGAGCTGCTTTGGGAGAGAAAGCCTTGCTCTGCTCTCTATGGGAGTGTCAGGAACAAAAGT
The DNA here is from genome assembly GCA_039655065.1 of Glossophaga mutica. Lineage (NCBI taxonomy): Eukaryota > Metazoa > Chordata > Mammalia > Chiroptera > Phyllostomidae > Glossophaga > Glossophaga mutica. The sequence goes on along the minus strand of CM077304.1, from coordinate 11,432,012 downwards.
CACCGGTCCGTGATCAGGGCAGTCTGAGGGATAGGCTCGGTCACAGAGTGTGCACCCTACAGACGGAAAATTTGAGAAACACAAATGGGTTTACTTCAAGCAGGCTAAAGTACCACCTGCTTTTCTAGTTAAACACTAATTACTAAACTGTAACCAGTAAGAAGCACGGTTCCAGTAGAAATACTCTAATCAAAAACACTACTCTCTTACGCTAAAACATATATCCACTTACTGTCTCTCTTTAGCAAGATGAGACATTTTTCCTTTTGCTCTATCTTAATATCCCCAGCCCTCTTGTCGTTCCATACTCTTACTGGATGACCTCAGCCCACTTCCATGGCCATGATTAACACCTTCATGCTGAAGATCCCTAAATATTTCCAGACAGACAGATCTCTGAGCTCCAGATTCAACTTCTCATTAGACATCTCTACTGGGTATCTCATGGACACTGTAAAATCAGCATGTCTAACACTGGACTCACCATCACTGCTCAAAAAAAAAAAAAAAAAAAAAAAAAAAACCGATTCCTCCTTCACCAATCATTATCCTAAGGCATGGTACCACTGTCCACCAAAACTACGGTTTTCTCCTTAACCCTTCCCTCCTCCAGCTTTATGCAATCAAGGTCTGGCAAGTTCTTGTAAATATCCTACACTTTTCCTCATCCTTATCACCTCTACTCTAGGTTGGGAAATTACGTTTCACTTAAATTATGGCATCATCTTCCTTATCAGCTTGCCTCTAACAAACCAGTTATCCTCACATTACCCCATCCCTCGCTCCTTATAATCCTTCGTATTCTGGCTCCTACTTCTCTCATCACGTACCCCTCTTCTCACCCCCCGTTTTATGCTTCAGCAATTCTGAACCATTCATGATTCTTTTAGTTCTAGGCACCTGAGGGAGGCCAACTCCTGATTCTCAACTGCCAGCATCTTTCTTGTCCTTCGGGTCTGTGCTAACATGCATGTTACCTCCCCCAGTAAGTTTCCCTGCCCCTTCCACGCCCGCCTCCTAGCACCCTGCACTCGATCCCATCTTGCACTGATCACGCTGTACTGCAATGGCCTGTTTCCTTGCCTACGCTTCCCATCAGACTGCAAGCTCCTTAAAGGCTTGCGCTGTCTCCTGTAGACCATTTCCTCTCCCGCATCTAGCACAGAGGCCAGTATACAATACACAATCAACATGCTTCCTGCATAATGAAGCACGTACTGAAACCAGCAAACTGGCTGTTTTTATACTTTTTGTTTTTGTTTCCCCGTAAAAATAACTTTTACATGCCCAACTATGGTAATTTATATGCATTCTGAGCAAAAACAAAATTGCATTTGTAACCACCTACATTTCTCCATGGGGATAAAAAAGTACTTATGATGTAATAAATTTGCCTTACGTTGAAAGAGCATAAGGCAGGTCACACAGGATACCTTACTAAAGTTTATTCCTATAATTAGTTCTCTATTACTGAAACCTTCCGAAATACCTTACATATTATTGGGCTACACTCATCTGTAAATTACAGAAATGACTATGTCTCCTTACTTTGGGAGGAAGTTGAAAAACCAATGAAATGTCTCTATATCATCTGGCTTACTTCAGGAAAAGGCACATTAATATAAAGGACACTACAAAGGCAAAGAAAAATTGCAAAGCCTAGCTACTTTCTGCACTCCTTTAACACCTGTGTGACTAAGCCTATTAGGGATGATGGCCCTTTCCACCAATATTTCCAAAAGAAAAAGGCTAAGCACACTCACAAATCGTAAACAAGGTTGCCATATTTTCCTTGTTTGAATTGGAGTCTTCCATTTGCAGTGAAGGTGGTACAAAAGAAAGACTGTCTGAAGATACATCTACATGACCTGTCCCCATAGCAACCTCCTGGGTGATGGAGGAGACAGCCACAGGTTCTAGGCTTAGGCCAACTTCATGAAGGGAAACAGATTCTAGGGAGGCGAGGTTGTGTGAGGTAGAGAGTGCCACGCTTACAGAGTTGGTGCTCATGGCCACCGTGTGGATGGAGTCACTGAGGGCACTGTCAGACATCCCGTTGACCCGACTTGCAATGTGGTCTGTTTCCATGACCACAGGGAGCTCCAGGCCATTCCCATGAATGGGTATCACACCACCGTGTCCTACAGTGTCTGCTGCAAGGTTGCTGCTCACGGAATCCACAGACAGAGGTTCGTGACTTCTGGAGCCACTAGGGATTTGAGCATGCTCGCCGGCAACACCGTCCATTGTAAGCTCTTCCGCCATTCCATCCGTAGAGATGGGGCTGGTAACCCGAGACACGTTCTCCATCGTGATTGTTGTGTCCAAGGCCACTTCATGGCCATCACTGGGATGAAGACTTTGGGCACCATGTGTGTTCACCGAGCGAGAGTCTATTGAAACAATGCCTTGTTCTAATCCAACATTTCCATTGGACTGATAGGGATCTAGTGCTGAAGGGTTATTGGCGATAGATAATGCTGTATTACCATCAACATTTATGGAGTTGGGATGGATGTACTGAGGCGGCGGTCTGTCAGCTAAATAAGATAAAATGCCTGAGAAAAGGAAAAGATGAGATAACAGAGACATTGTAGTACATTGTCAAAATAAAGAATTCCAAATGCTAGAAGCCACAAATATAACTACATTAATCTCCCAGCTACTTCTTTGGTTTAATATATATATCTTACAAAGAGCAACATGCATATACCATAGTCCAATTTTTCCTGTGAAACTAAGAAATCATAAAAAATTAACTATGTTCCTTTGAAGTCACTGAAATTAATCATTTAAATACTGCCTTTACTATATACGTGGTTGGAACTCCTGAGTCCTAAGATGCTGAAATTTGCTCTATAAGAGTTAAAGGGTAAAAAATGACTTAAAAGCAGATCTTCTATGTGAAAAATAAAATTTAATTAAACACAACTTAACTTATTAAACTATCACAACACACTGGGCTCTATTCAAAACACGTCACAATTGTACCCGCTTTGTTAAAACAGGAAGAAATACCCGAACCCTGCGCTTCGGAGGACACAGCGAAGCGCTACCTGCTGCGCTGCAAGCAGGAGTGCGCCGGACTAAGACCTCTCTGGGACCTCAAAACCGTGCACGCCCTCTCACGTGCGAAATCCCACTTACGGTGACATTCCCTGAACCATTTTGTAAAGATTATACACAAGGATAATGGCAACGAAAAAGGGAAAAACCAAACTGTCCAAAAATAAAGGCTGATATAATAAACTATGAAATATCCATTCAGTGGAATGTAGTGCACCATTAAAAAGGATATTATGAAAACTGTATAGCAACTGGGGAGAATAACTATAAAAACAGAGAAAAATATTAAGTGAAAAAAGTAAAGACACACAATTATATAATACAGTCTTAATAAAAAAAAAAAAAACAGTAAAATCTATACACCAAAATAAAAGATACGAAGGAAATACACCAAAAATATGGATTATGGAATTATGAGTGGTTCCCCTATCTGCTAAATTGTCTGAAAGAGTAAAAAATACTTTTTTTAACAGAATAAAAATTCGATAAACTTTATAATAAACACAACACTGTAGCAGGACATGTGGCTGGCAGGAATTACAACTGCAGAATTGTAAAAACTGACCCAAGGAGAAGCTGGAGGAGAGGGGAGAAAACTGCTGATGTGCCATTAGGAAATGAAGCTTAGTCCAATAGCTGTATTAATAATGTGTTACCTGTACATTCGAAGAGGAAAAGTACGTACATATAAACAGATGGCTTTTTCCCACCTAGATATTTATCTCATCGTGACAAACAAAAGTGTTATTCAAGTCTTCATGCACTGAGGTTGAGTCAGCCCTATTTTTCCTTCCAACTTCCCAAAGAACTGTAATGCTTACCAGGTAGAATGGTTCTGAAGTAACTGCTCTCCAGGTGGGGGTACGGTGGTGGAGGTAGGGTGTAGTTTCTTTCGGGCAGCCCACACATCACCCCTCGATCGCCAATACCCATCGGAAGCATCAGAGACAAAGCAGAAGGCAGAGAGCTCAGAGAGGGACCGAGGTTTGGAATTGCCACTGGCAGGCCTACGAGAAAATGTTCTTCTCAATTAAAAGGAAATACGTACTCTGTCTAACCACTGTGCTACACATCTGAAAGTAAGACAAAATAGTATTGCAAGTAAACTATAATTAAAAAATAAAATTTTAAAAGTACTTAGGAATTCTCTCTACAATCACTGGCTAAACTCTTAGAAAGCCTGGTGCACGTGGGCAGAAGTTTCACCTGGTAGCCCTTCATATCCCAGACAGGCACACCCACAAACAGGCAGTCAAGTCAGTTAGTTCTCAAGTTAGTTGTAAAATGCCATACTGATCCTTAGTTGTTGACATTGTTCTTTTTCTTTTTAAAGTATATTTATTGATCATGCTATTACAGTTTTCCCAATTTTCCCCCTCTGCCCTGCACCCAACCCTGCAGCATTCCCCCACTTAGTTCATGTCCATGGGTTCTACATATAAGTTCTTTGACTTCTGTTTCCTGTACCATTCTTTTCCTCTACCCGCCTATTTTATGCCTACCAGTTATGCTTCTTCTTCCCTGTACCTTTCCTCATTCTTCCCCTCTACCTCTCCACTGAAAACCTTTCATATAATGTCCATTTCTCTGATTCTGTTCCTGTTCTAGTCGTCTGCTTAGTTTTTGTTTTCATTTTTTAGGTTGTTGATAGTTTTGAGTTTGTTGTCATTTTACTGTTCATGGTTTTTGATCTTCTTCAATTTCTTAGATAAGTCCCTTTTACATTTCATATAATAAGGGCTTGGTGATGATGAACCCTTTTAACTTGACCTTATCTAGGAAGCACTTTATCTGCCCTTCCATTCTAAATAATAGCTTTGCTGGATAGAGTATTCTTGGATGTAGGTTCTTGCCTTTCATGACTGTGAATACTTCTTTCCAGCTCCTTCTTGCCTGTAAGGTTTCTTTTGAGAAATCAGCTGATAGCCTTATGGGAACTCCTTTGTAGGTAACTCTCTCCTTTTCTCTTGCAGCTTTTAAGATTCTCTCCTCATCTTTAATCTTGAGTAACTTAATGATGATGCGCCTTGGTGTGTTCCTCTTTGGGTCCAATTTCCTTGGGACTCTCTGGGCTTTCTGGACTTCCTGGAAGTCTATTCCCTTTGCCAGAGTGGAGAAGCTTTCCTTCATTATCTGTTCATTATTCCTTCATTATCAAGTAAGTTTTCAACTTGTCGCTGTTGTTCTTCTCCTTCTGGCACCCCTATAATTCTGATGTTAGAGTGTTTAAAGTTGTCCTAGAGGTTCCTAAGCCTCTCTTCATTTTTTTGAACTCTTATTTCTTTATTCTCTTCCAGTTGGATGTTTCCTTCTTCCTTTTGTTCCAAATGGTTGATTTGAGTCCTGGTTTCTTTCACTTCACTGTTGGTTCCCTGTATATTTTGCTTTATTTCACTTTGAGTATCCTTCATTTGTTCTTTCATTTTGTGACCAAGCTCAATCAGTTCTGTGAGCATTTTGAATACCAGTGTTTTTGAACTCTGCATCAGATAGGTTGGCGATCTCATTGCTTAGCCCTCTTTCTGGAGCTTTGATCTGTTCCTTCATTTGGGCCGTATTTCTTTGTCTCAGAGCACCTGTTATGTTGTCAGGAGGCGGGGCCTTAGGTATTCACCCAGGTGGGACAACCCTCTCTGTTGCACTGTGGCCCTGCCTGTGGGGGAAGGGAACAATGTGGCTCACTTGCTCAGCTCTAGCCCCACTTTCCAACGGACTCTGTCATGTGAGACTGGAAATTTCTCCCGCCATAGCAACCCCTGCAGTCATTTACAGCTATCTTTGAGTCTTTAGTTTCCCGTTCGGCCAGCTTTGCCTTGCGCTCACAGTGCACCGCCATGCCTCAAGTCCTCTCAGCCAGCTCCGCCTCACCCCCTGGGTCCACCACCTTGCCATGGGTCCTTTCTGCTTGGCTGTCCACCTACAGGTCTCAGTGAACGTTTCTTTAACTCCTTGGTTGTTGGAGTTCCGTGCAGTTTTTTCATAGATTTGCAGTTCCATGCATAGATTTTCTGCCACTTCTGGTTGTTTATTGCTTTTAGATTGGTTGTTATCCTTCTTCTGGTTGTGTGAGGAAGCAAAGTTGTTTCTACCTACACCTCCATCTTAGCTGGAACTCTCCTACATTGCTCTTAAGTACCAAACATTTAATTACAACTAAAAACCTAGCTTAAGTACAATTTAAGTAAACAAATCATACAGAGATACAAAAATGGGAAGAAACATACCAAAGTTCACAGAGGTGGTCTCTGAGCAGTGATATTACAGGGTTTAAAAAGACTTTTTTTTAGTTTACTATAATTTCCATTTCATATAGTCAAAATGCTTCACTTTAAAAAATTCATAGATATGCATCTACTTGGAAAATAACCTAGCTGGATGCAAAACTGTATACACATACTTTCATATAGTCTTCTGCATGTATGCTGTATTTCATGGTTAAAAAATATAACCCTCAGATTATATCCACCTTGAAGTATATCTATCTGCAAAGTGTTGAAGTGACTCTAACTGTGCCTAAGTATCATGATGAATACTCACCAACTCAGGCAGTGCTGATCTGCATTATATTTGCCAGTGGCAATATTTGTTAATAGGCTTTTCCTCCTGAACAAGAGTGTCCACTAAAAGGAAGAATGCCTGAGAGATAATCAAATGAAGTAAAAACTAATACATTTTTTAAAAAGTTTTTATGGACACTTAAAGGAATATAAACAGGCAATAGTTATGATGAAACTTATTTAACTGCTGCATTTTAGTAATTGAGCAAGTAATTCTCTATAGGGAACTATTTAAAGAACTTTCATATTTAAATACTCTTAAACATTAACTCCTATTTTGATAAAGAAGGTCCAATACATCCCAGTGCCATAGATCCTTAAGAATCACTAGCTTGTTTCATAGAAAAAGACAATTAATCGAGGCAGATAAAAAAGGTTTTAAAAGTACAGTGATAGGGAAAAATGAACTTCTATACTATTATTCTCTCCAATTATTGAGGTTTGTGGGTAGTTCCACACAGGAGCTCCGACTCTGTGGCTTCCCTTTGCCCATAATTTTAGGAGTATCTGCAGTTGTGAATTTCAGATGCAGTAGAAATAAAGTTCAATGTCTCATGCTAAGAACATTTATTAGAATAACTCTGATTATCCTCTACTAACCCAGGGAAAGAGTGCTGAGAGTGTGAACCAGACAAATACATAATCTGAGATAAAATGCCAAGTCAATTGCAGCTCCACACAAAAGGCCACCAGCTGAAGAAGACTATCAGAAAAAACGGCTACTCCTACCCACCAGAATCCAATACTCCACAAAAATGTGTTCTCCCACTGCGCAACCACATGTGAACCGCCATTCAGACCTGCTTGGCTTCTCCCTTCTATTCTTAAAGAGGCTCTGACCCAGACTGGGCTCTATTTAGAACTGATAAGCATTAAGTGTTGGAATTCAGCCACTGTCCCTTCCCACTCACCTGGGGCAGGGATGGCATTGTGAGTGGGCGAAGCAGCCAACCCCAGGTGACTCCCTGAGACTGGCAAGGCATTGCTCACAGAGGATGAAGTCAGCTGCTCCATCCCCACTGGACTCAGGTTCATTTCATTCATCCTAAGAAAGAGCACACATAACTAGTCATGGAAAGAATTATTTCAGTGACTCTGTTGAAGGTACTAAAGAACCTGAACCTACAGGGGTGGGGAACTGGGTATTCCGTTTTTATGCTCACAGCACTGAGATGGCTAGTGTCACATTTTTTCTATTGACAAGGGAACTGGGATTCGAGAGACAGCAACTAAGTCAGTCAATATCATATAGCACAAACAGGATTGCGCCGTTTCAATCAGGCGTGCCTTGTTCTAAACCCTGTGCACACTTCCTAAAGCAAAGTTTGTACTCCTAAGAGCACACTGGCAATGAAGCTGGTTTGCTGCATTGTCTTTTAATCATCCAAGTTTTTTCTTTCACAAGATTTGTTTTCTTTAACTGGCTTCTTACTTTAAACCAGGACTTTAACAAGCAGTTTGTTTTAATCTACACAAAGAATATTTGCTAGTTCTTTTTACCAGGAGTTAAAGTTATACTGGATTTGAATTAGATTATCAATGGTGTAAAAAAAGCACCATATTTTCTCATGGATCAGAATTTTATTAAAATTGTGTCAATATTTTAATTAATTAATATTAATAACATCCTCCACATATCAAGGTTTGTTATGTAAGATTTGCTAGATACTTTAAAAAAATTACTTCATATCTCACTTCTTCAAAATAAGGTAGATAAGGAAACTGGGTCTCAAAAGCACATGTCAAAAACCCCAAATCACAGAGCAATTAAATGGAAGAACACAGATTATGCTGCAAAATACTGATAAAAAGTTTTTCAACACATTAACTTTATTTTATCGACAAACCATTTTTGGCAGGCAGAAGAATCTGAGAATCACATTTTCTATGCAATCCATGTTGCATTTCCATTAATAACGCCATTAGAGTAAGAGTAATACTGATTTGAATAAGATATTCATAGGAGGTTGTTATCAATAAGCATCAGTTCCTATATCAGAATTTACAGACTGTCATTTTAAAAGTACTATTATTTCAAGAAGCTAGCTACCACACTACCCAAAGGAGGTCACTAATGACCTTCGATCCTTACAGTGTCACAGTAACGCATATTCTTCTGTCTGCACCCACACACACGGCAGGGATGAAGAATGGGAGGAGAAATCAAATCGGTCTACATCAGGGGTGTCAAACTCATTTTCACTGGGGGCCAGGTCAGCCTCACGGTGGCCTTCAAAGGGCCCAACGTAATTTCAACTCCTTAACAGTTAAGGAGTAGTTACATTTATACAATCCTAAAATTATTTCAGCCCTTTGAAGGCAACCACAAGGCTGATGTGGCCCCCGGTGAAAATGAGTTTGACAGCCCCGCTCTGCATATTCCTTAGCCATGAGCACAAATCTAGATAGGTTTTTAATTCTAAACAATGGCAGTATCAGCTATCAATCAACCTGAAAATAATAGCAGCTAACAGTTGTTACTCTCATTCTACAGGTGTTAGACACAGGACAAAGTGATTTTACATGTAATTATCTCACCTAATCTTTATAACTACTGTGAGGTAGGTATTATTCTTAATCCCATTTTAGAAATGAGGAAACTGAGACTCAGACACGAAGAAACTTAACTCAAGATTGCTTAACAAGTGGGAGAGTGGGGATCTAAATCCAGATCTGCCTAATTTAATAAAACCAAGCTCTCAACTGAAATTGAAAAAGACAGTTACAATAAAGAACCATTTCGCCTGTTACAGTTCCAATGGAGTAGGACCTGTGTCTACATAGTGGGACATGCTTCAAGTCCTGCACAGACCCGTTCCTGCATTATCCCATATCCACAGGCTGCCACCTTATATCCCTGGCCAGGTAACTCATAAAACGAAGCTCCTAGACATCAACAAAGTACACAAGGCCAACAGAGCACAGCACCTTGTACGGGGCAGGCGCTCTGAAATGACAGAGCCTGGGCGCAGCAGTGTAAGCTCATCCTACCGCAAAGGCACCTAGAAGCACAGGACAGATCAGGCACACCTGATGAAGGACAACACCTTTACAACAGTAATTATGCTACTAAAAATGCAAAAATTCCTTACAGACTAAAAAAAATGATGGCTACCTTAATTTTGAAAGTTTCTGGGCTTGGGTTGGTTTAAAACAGACTTTACCTATAACTTTTTATGGCTACAAAGTTTTTAGTTAAAACTCTACAATCAATGGAAAAGTAATGTCCTACAAAAAATTGGTTACAATAATTTTTTAAGGTACGATTAAAGGTCTGTAGCTTCGAATCTCATTCTGAAAATTCCTGAACATTAATCTGTGCACTAATCTTGAGATAAGAATCAAAATGGTGTTTCTAGGTTAACTTCTAGGCCTTCTTAAACCAGTTCCAACCGGACTTTAATGTGACAGGCTCAGCAGATTTCTGCTGCTGTGAGTCACTAAAATGTGATGACTTCAGCAGCCATAAACCAAAGGTAACCAGTATCCCACAGAGAGAAAGCAGATGTCAACGTAAGAAACGTCCAAACCTGTAAGAATTTTTTATGAGTTTATTTGAGCCAAACTGACAATTACCAGAAAGCAAAACCTGAACGAGCTGAGAAAATGCTCTGGAAAATGGCAGTTTTGCACCTTATTTCATACATCACAATCCAAAAAGGAGGCGTAAGTGGGTCCTTGAAATCCACTGGTGATTGATTAGGGAGGCTGGAGAAAGCAAAGCAGGGAAACCTTGGGGGCCGAACGAAAAAGTGAAATGACAGACACACACACTTCCTTCACAAAGGTGGGTACAGGATGGTTAGTAGTCAACACTGAACAAACATGACCGCAATAACAACGGGGGCACTCGTGGTCTTCCCCTGGGGTCGGTGGCTTGTGCTTTGAGGGGTCCCACCAAAGGTACCTAATAGCAGATGCAAAAACACAACCGTAAGGTTCAACGAAGGTCGAGGTTGACTTATGTCAGGGAAGATTCCAGTCTAGGACACGACTGCCCGCCGTGACCTGCTTTCCGTTAGAAGGTGCTTAACTCCAGACCACCCTGCACGGATACTTTCGGTCTCCGGGTCTGCAAGGCCCTCGCGCAGGCCTCGCCTGAGCTTGTCAGGCGCAGAATGTGGCCCCTTTCTGTCCACATGGATGACAGCTGCTCCGTCCTCAATTTACAGTACGACCCTCATAAGACTCTCGTTCTGAAGTGCAATTCTGTTCTAACTACCTTCCTCATGTGAGATTCTAGGGAGCAATCTTGGGAAAAGGTACCAAGCCCTCTCTTCTTCCCTACTCGTTCCTTATAAAATCATTTCCTTCATATTTCTACTGCTGCATTTCTAACTGAGGTATGTATGAACCGTATGCCAGGTGCTTATCTTATAACTTTACTTAGAATGCCATACAAGCAGCCAAGTGTAACTTTCTGTACTGTACTGACATGGTACCAAAAAGCACCTAACTTGAAGCATTAGCGGTAAGTTTTCAGAATTAAGAACTTAATTTCTCCACCTTACCATCCCAGCCAGGGAGTAACCAGCAAAATTCAAGGTGATGCATAGGGATGAGCTAAAAATACACTTTGGAACCCAAAGATACTATTAAACGCTCAAATAAGTCAAAGGCATAGGATAAAACTGTCAACGAGCCAACAATCGACGTATGGCTATTTGGAACAACTATTCACAAGTGGAGGAAATTAGGTTGAATGAGAGTATATTTAACCCAATTCCAGTTTGCGGAATTCTTGCTCGCTTTGGTACACAAATTCATTTGCAAACCGCACCTGTAACCTTCCCGATGCACCCAAAACAAAGGCACTCTGGACTCTCGCGCCAGATGTTTTCCAAAGACGTCATCAGCGCTGAGCCCGGCTCAGGACTTACCTGTGATGCATCTGCTCGGGGCCAAGTGTCAGAGAAAAGAGCACAGGGACGCCAGGGGACCGGCATCGGGGTTTACGTTGCAGGGTCACGTGCTACCGCATCTTGCTTACAACCGCTGCACAAACGCGACCACTCGTCCCCGGGGCCTCCCGGGGCCGCCCAACTTCTCCTGAGAGCCCGCGGCCGCGCACTCCGTCGCGAGATGGGACATGCCGGGGGACACCCGGGGCGTTTCCTCCAGGAGCTTCGGGAGGGGTGCTGCCCAACCTGTGGAGGGGTGGGGGGCGGGACAAGGGCGGTCAGCAAACACCGAGAGAATGCAGTCTCGGCCCCTCGCCACGGGTGAGCCCACGCCTGGGGACAACGCCTCCCAAGGGCGGCCAGCTCGCCTTGCCCACGGGCAAGGGGCCCGCAGGCCGTCCTCGCCCCTCCCCGGGCGGGTCCGCGCGCAGCCCACCTGCGGGCCGTACGAGCGGCGCGCGCGCCTGCCCCGCCGCTTTGTTCCTCATCCAGGCAGAGCTCTCCTCGCGACCCTCCCCGCCCGCTCGACCCCCGCGCACCGGGGGCCGCTCGCCTAACGTTTCCCGCCCGCCCCAGCCCGCAGTCGCCTCAGGGCCGCACCCTCCGAGGCGCGTTTCCGGCTCCCCAGCCACTCTCCGCGCCCGCCGCTCCGCCCCTCGTGCGTGCGCCCCTCCCTGCGGAGGCCAGCGGGCCGCGACACCACTCCGTCCCACCCCTCCCCGAGCCGAGTCCCTTCCGCGCGTGCGCACCGCGGGGAGGCGGGCCAGAACGGGGTGGGGCGCATCTCCGTCCGGCCGGTTCCGCCGGTGCGTTCAGCCAGCGACCCAGTTGCTAGGCAACCAGGGCTGACTCTCACGCAGCGGAGTAGGTTCCCCTGAGCCCCCGAGGTATTCCAGCCCCCGAAGTTTTCCAGACTCCGAGTTTCCGTCTTCGAGGCGTTCATCTGCTAAGGAAACGTGGGTCCACGCAAGCCCAGAAGACTCGAAATAAGGGACTTAGCAGAGATGGCAGTGTTACCCACGTAGAATTGGGATTGTATCCCCAATATTTTTCACCATATGTTGCCCCTGAGGATTGTCCAGTTTCCCTGCTTCAAATCATAAATGGTGGTGGTCGGGATTTTATACAAATTTCCTTCCCCTTTCCCTTTGTCCTTCGTTCCCTATTGCATGCCAGGCACTGTGCTAAGCCCTGGGGACACTGAGATGGCTTTAAAGTTAAATGGTCCCAAGTTCATGAGGATCGGACTTTGAAACGACAGCACACTACTTGCCTGATAGCTTCCATATACCAGCAGAATATCAGCGACCGAGGAATTCTTTCTTTCATTCAGAAAACATTTACTGAATTATATCTCAAACACAGACATGCAAAATAAGACACAAGTCTTGACCTTCAACAGCTTGCAGTCAAGTGAGGACTGGTGAGTTCTGAGAATTCAGTCTCTTGCAGCAGGGCAGAGGCACACACAATATTCTGGACTAGGGCGGGGAGTGGTGTCGACTTACGTACTGTTTCTCTCCCTTTACCTCTCATGAAGAGAAAGCTCATTCCAAATGAGGGAACTTAATCGCTGAACGTTGGTAGGTCACATTGGTTTTTCTTTCTTGTTGACAGCAAATAGAAATCAAAATTGTCCCGGCTGATGTGGCTAAATGGATTGAGCCTCGGCAGTCAATTCCTGATCAGGGCACATGCTTATGTTGCTGGGCCAGGTCCCCAGTTGGGGGCGTGCTAGAGACAAACAGTCAATGTTTCTCTCACACATTGATGTTTCTTTCCTTTTCTTTCTTCCTCCTTCCCCTCTAAAAATACATAAGGTCTCTTTTGTTAAGGGAGGGAGGGAGGGAGGGAGGGAAGGAGGAAGGAAGGAAGGAAGGGAGGGAGGGAGGGAGGGAGGGAGGAAGGAAGGAAGGAAGGAAGGAAGGAAGGAAGGAAGGAAGGAAGGAAGGAAGGAAGGACCAAGAAAGTCACCATATCACAAATAAGTGAGAGAGAGTGTTCCCTAAAATAACACTTCATGATGCGTCTCATGGAAGGCTGAGTGAGTTCACTCTGGCTTTCCATGACTATCCTTTTTGAACAAATTTATTAATATCAGAGGTGCATATTAAAATTAGGTCAGATAAACCTAAGAGCTAAAACTATAATATTTATAGACAAAAATATAGAAGAAAATCTTTGTAAACTTTATAGAATACAAAAATTGGGAACCACTAAAAAAAATTAAGGAACTGAACTTCATTAAAATTAAAAATTTGGTCTTGAAAAGACACTGTCAGCAAAATGAAAAGTCAAGCCAGCGACAGGGAGAAAATATTTGCAAGACACATATTTGGCAAAGGACTTTTATCTGGAACATGTCAAGAATGCTTTAAACTCAAAAATAAAAAGGCAAACAACACAATATTTAAAATGGGCCAAATATTTGAATAGCTGCTTCACCAATAAGATATATGAATGGAGCTCGGGCCTGCGAACCAAAGGATCGCGGTTCGATTCCCAGTCAGGGCACATGCCTGGGTTGCCAGGCCAGTTCCCAGCATGGGACACGTAAGAGGCAACCATACATTGATATTTCTCTCCTTCTCCCTCTCTCCTACCCTTCCCCTCTAAAAATAAATAAATAAATAAATATTTTAAAAAAAAATCTCAAGATAAAATGCATTTAGAACTAAGCTTCAAAATGATTAAATTCAGATTTAAAAAAAAGATATATGAATGGCAATTAAGCATACAAAAAGATGAGGAACACAATTAGTATTAGGGAAATGCAAATCAAAACACAATGGGATGACACTACATACCTATTAGAATTACAAAAATTAAAAATACCAACTATAGCAAGTGTTGGTGCAGATATGAAGCAGCTGGAACTCTCATGTGTTGCTGGTGGGAACACAAAAATGCTACAGCTGTTTTAGAAAATAACTTAGCAATTTCTTATACCATGCGGTTCAGTAATTACACTCCTAGGTATTTACTTAAGAGAAAATAAAAATATATTACAGACAAATGTTCATAAAAGCTTCATTTATAACAGACACAAACTGGAAACAATCCAAAAGCCCAACAGCTGGTGAATGAATGAACAAATTATAGAGTATATCCACATACTGGAATACTACAGAAATAGAAAAGAACAAGCTATTGATACATAGATCAATCTCAAAAACATTAAGCCAAGTGAAATAAACCACATACAAAAGTACCTATTATGTGTGTCATGTACATGAAATTGTAGAAAAGGCAAAATGATAGTAATAGAAAGTGCTAAGTGATTGTTAGGAATTGCAGACGACTGGGAGGGATGAGACTGCCTGCCGAGGGGCGTGAGGGAACCCAGGGACGGTGGGAATTTTCTTGATTGTGGTAGTGGTTGCACGACTATATATTTTTATCAAAACACATAGTACACTCAAAATAGGTGAGTGTTGTTAAATGTAAATGTACCTCAGAAAGTCAGTTTAAAAAATATGAGGATCACGAAAAATGGAAGCACCCTAACCCCATTCCCCAGACTAGATTAGTTCCACCGTATGCTCTCTCATCGTTCTTACATTTATTGTAAGTAATTGTTTACTTTTCTGTCTTGCCAAATAGATTTTAAGTTTTGGGGACAAGATCCGTGTCTATCTTATTTAACTCTATATGACATAACATAATACCTAGCATATATAAAGTGCTCAATAAATGCAGGCCAAACTGGCATACTTGTAAGCTGGGCTTACTGACTCACATACCTATTTATTTGGAGATGTACAGCAACTGGATGCCGAAAAGTTGCCTGAGGAGCTCATGTAGGTGACTTGCCAGTTTAAAAAGACACCAAGGTGCCAGTAGACAACAAAAACAGTGGTAGTGACCAATTGTTTTTGGTGACAAAGTACTGACCAATCAAACAAGTAGAAATGAAGAGTGTGACTGCTCTTTTGGTATTAAAAACCCAAGTAGTAGGAAGACTGTGGAACAAAGATGTGGGGTGGACCTTAGAGATAACTGTAGGTAAGATAAACCAGATAGCGAGCATTAATATTTTTGCTGAGTGGAAAAGACAGACTGGAGAACAAACTACCTTTAAACATTATAGCCCTAAGACAAGGACAGGGATGGGTAAATTGGAGCCTGAATTGGCCTACTTAGGATATCTTTCTTTCAATTGACTCTAATTATGGTTTCAAATCCTGCTTCCGATGGCTCATTTTAAGGAGGGTCTGGAAATATGACTTTTCATGTGGGTAAACCTGTTCTTTGACATTCTTTGGATTCTCTTCCATAAGCCTGATACTATTATAATTTATGGTATCAGATTCTAACTGACTCATTTCTTTATTTAATATTTGCAGAAAAGGTATGGAAAGGGTAGAGTTTATTCAACAAATATTTGTTAAGTGCTTATTATGTGCCAGGCATTGCTCTAGGCACTGGGGATACAAGAGCGATTAAAAAAAAAAAAATACCAGTCCTTGTGGAGCTTACATTATAGTGGAAGAAGATAAGTAATAAACAAACAAATAATTCAAATATAAAATATACCGGATAACAATAAACACCATGAAAAAATGTGGCAGAGGGGATAGCTGAAAAGCGCTTGGGGGGTGGGGGCTGTGATTTCAAGCAGGATAGACAGAGAACTCCTCACTGAAGAGGTGACATTTGAACGGAAGGAGGTGAGGGAGTAATCCATGGGGACATCTAGAAGAAGAGTCTTTCCGTCCCAGAGAAGGACAAGGGCAAAGGCCCCGGGGAAGGAGAATGGCTGGTATGTCTGAGGAATGGCAAGAAGGCCGATGACACTAAACTGTACTGTCCATGATGTGGCCTCTAGCCACTAGCCACATGTGGTCACTGAGCCCTGAGATGTGCTTGGTTCAAACTATGGGAATCTTAGGGTGGAGAGTAAGATAGAGGGATTGTGTTAACGGCCCCAGTTCTTTACTCTTCCTGGTACCCATGCCCTTTGCAAGGTGACTTTACAAGTCACCCCAGGAATAGGTGGAGCCTTCTTCCTACCCCATGACTCTGAGTTGGCCACACCAGACGTTATTGAACTCAGCCAAACACAGCCTCCATCGTTGCCCCTCAGACTCACGAACTAAATGAATGCTTTTTGGAGTAAGCTACTGCATCCTGGGGTGGCTTTATTGATGGCTGTTCTGATGAGGCTGCCTTCCTTTTCCTGGATACCACTGACTCTCTGCTCTGACCTTGGGAAACTGTTGCATGAGTATAGAACATTAAGCATTAAGTATTTGGAGCATTATTTCTCTTGGGTTAATGTTCGAAGTCCCTGGTGTAACTCTTCTGAAGGCTGCAGAATGGCTTGCTCGTCTTCTCAACGGCGTAGATGGGGGACTGGAACTGGGATAATCTTGTGTGTTCTGTTAACCTCTTTGGGCTTAAAAAGTAGAACACAGGCGATGTTAAACTAAGTCAATTTCTCCGATCTGAAGGAATATAATCATTTTGGTGGAGGACCGCCCAAGCTGTAACTGCTGAAGGAACCCTGACTTTGCTCAGGCTTCGGAGCACCCTGCTAGTTGAGAATGAGCGGAATTAGAAATTGGGGGAGCCCTGGGCGGTGTGGCCCAGTTGGTTGGAGCATTGTCCGGTAAACCGAAGGCCAGGGGCCCAGCTCCCAGTCAGGGCCCGTGCCTAGGCTGTGGGTTCGGTCCCCATTCACGCGTATGAGAGGCAACAGGTTGGCGTTTCTCTCTCACATCCGTGTTTTTCTCCCTTTCTGTCTCCCTTCCCCTCTCTCTCTCATCAGTAAGCGTGTCCTTGGGTGAGGAAAGGGAGGGAGGGAGGGAAAAAAGAAAAAGAGGGAGGGAGGGAGGGAGGGAGGGAGGGAGGGAGGGAGGGAGGGAGGGAGGGAGGGAGGGAGGGAGGGAGGGAGGGAGGGAGGGAGGGGAAGAAATTGGGGGAATGAGCCCTGGCTGGTGTAGCTCAGTGGATTGAGCGCGGGCCTGCGAACCACAGGATCGCGGTTCGATTCCCAGTCAGGGCACATGCCTGGGTTGCCAGGCCAGTTCCCGGCAGGGGACATACAAGAGGCAACCGCACATTGATGTTTCTCTCCCTCTCTCCTTCCCTTCCCCTCTAAAGATAAATAAATAAAAAAAAATAACTACACTTTAAAAAAAAAAAGAAAAGAAATTGGGGGAATGATCTGTGAAGTTTAACCAAAGAAATTTTGATGTCGTTATCTTTAAATTTTAACCTATAAAGGTAACGTTTCTTAAACTTTGGGTTTTAATTTATCCCTAGTAATTTAATAATGGGGGCAGTAATTTCAAATTTAGGCTACTACTCTATTAATAATTTATTTGATTGTATAACCTCTAGCCAGCTTATATTGGAACCTTCTTCATCAGAGATAGGAAAAGAACCGAGAATGAGTTTTTGGCCTAGGGACCCCCAGACTTTGGGGTTAATTTAACTAATGTATCGATCTGACCTATTTTAGAGATTTTAAGGGACAGAAACTAAACTGCCCATCTATGCCTCTGGGATGGCACATGACGGAGTAGTAGTTGCCAATGAAGGAGGGTGGAAACTCCAACAGTAAAAGAAATTAAAAAGTAACTGAAAACTTAGCACTAAAGAACATCCATGTGGTTATTAGGATGTGTTTTCCCAAGCCTTCAAGGAATAGATAATTTCCATGTTTTACCAGTGGTTCCAGAGCCTAGAAATAGATGGGAAGCTACTCAAGTTATTTTTAAGAGTTTAAAATAATGCTAAAACCAAAAAAGGAGAGCACAAGAATATTAAACTGTGAGCCAGTGTAACTTGAGGCTGTAGGAACAAAATCTCCCAATAAAATATTAACAAACTGAATCTAGCAGTGTACTGAAAGAATTATGACTCCATAGGGTTTAATCTCAGGAATGCAAAAAGGCTTAACGTTAGCAAAGCTATTATTGTAATGTACTGCAATGATAAAATAAAGAAGAAAATATGCATGATTGTCTTTACAGGTGCACTTGATAAAATTTAATAGCCATTCCTGATAATACTCTTAGCAAACGAAGAGTAGAGGGAAATTCCCTTAATTTAATAAAAAAAATATCTTCTACATGGTGAAACATTAGAAGCTGTCCCATAAAAAAATACAAAGATGCTAGCTATTACTACAATTAACATTGGATTGAAGATCTTAGGCAGTGTAATTTAATAACACAAATAAATGAGTTACATTAGCAAGGAAGAAACAAAATTATCAGTATTAGTAGACAATATGATTATAGTTTAAAATGCTGCAAAATCATCTTTCAAAAATAATGATTAGAACTATCTTGAGTGGGACATTGTTTTACAAGTGTATACATTTAACAAAGCACGTTGAATTGTATATTTGATACATGTGCATTTAACTGTATGTGGGTTTTACCTCAAAAGCCATTAGAACTAATAAGAGAGATCACTGAAACGTCTGACTGGATTAAAGATTAACATGAAATAAATCAATAGCTCTGGAGAATGGAAAAATATTCCATTCACACAAGCAACCAAACCTATGAGACATCTTGAGATAAATATAACATGAAACACGTAAGATCTACATGAAGAAATCTGTGGAACTGTATTAAAGGGCAAAAAAACAGATCTGAATAAATGAGTTCTATGTTCATATAAGAGAGTTCAATGGTTTTTAAAAAGTCAATTCTCACCAAACTAATCTGTGTATTTAACACAATTTGAATTAGAATCCTAAGTTTGTTTGTTTGTTTTCTCCTGGATATTAAAAGAGCAGGTTACATTCTGTGTTCTTCTTTTCCAAATTTGGGCACCCTTGCTCAGGAGTTCTTCCGGATGAGTTGTAGTCAGCCATCCACTCTCCAAGCCTTGAATTTCAGGCCTTTTTCTAATTCGCACCAAGGTGCCCCATAGACAAGGAAAAGCCTTGTAAAACGTGTCGTTGGAGAAGGTATCCTTAAATAAGAAAGAAAAGACAAAAACCATAAGGGAAGAATGTATTTGACTAGATCAAAATTTTACATTTCTATATGACAAAAGAGACCACATAGACAAGGTTAAAATGCAAACAGCATTTGAGAAGAACAGAAATAAACAGTACTAAATTGTATCTAAATATCTGTCGTTTACATTTTGCTGTAAAGTATATTATCTTTAAAATAGAATGTAGTGATGTGGGTAGAGAATTAATAAGCTTTTACCCTTCTGCAGGACAATTCAACCTTCAGTTTACTTCCTGTTATCTATTCCTCTGAAGCCTGATAAAGATAGAATTGTCAACTCTTTCCTCAGCCAACAAACATTACTTATATTAGAGCAATTACCTGATTGGTAAATTGCATTTGGACTGGCAAAACTATAATTACCTGATGGGAGAGCATAGCCATGGGCTTTCCTGAGTGTGAAAACTCTTTAATTGGGCCCTGGTGGGTCGCTGGAAGCTGTGTCTGCGAGGTTGGTACGAGAAACGCTGGCTCCGAGTCAGGGCAGCTGCCGCAGGGATCTGGTGTGAGTCTCCTTTCCTTTGCACCTGAGCTGTCACTAGGCTGCGGGCAGGTTAGGAAGGAGCAGCTGTACGATCATTGCAAGTACTCCCACAGATGGGGAATGCCCATTCTGCCCTGCTCCTAAGCTGTCCTCCCTGACCTTTATCCCTCCAAGTGAACCTGGTGCTAAATGTGGCCCGTGGTTGTGGTAGCGAATCTCCGTATTTAGTCGTACCTAGGAAGAGCCCTGGTGAATGTTGCACATGGTAATATACATAGTTCATGCGGGAGCTATATAGAAAAAGACCAATGGGATAGAACTGTGTTTGATAATCAACTTGAGATTTAGTGAACTACACCGGTGAGACTCTGACTGCTCTCATGAGGTCATACTACGGTACATGCTTCCCTGTTCCGTCTCGTGACGGCTGATGCACATGGCAGATACGGGGCCACAAGAGGAGGCACAGCTCGGTGCCCTGGGCCTAGGAAACCCCAATCTATAACGGGATATCGAGTATTTACAAGCGCGGATGAAAGTCTCTTCACCTCCCCTGTTTCAAGCAGGTGACGAAGGACGGGTCTGAGTTTTAGGGGTGGAAGTTTTCCTTGGCCTTAGAGATACCTTTAAATCTACGGAACCTGATCCTGAGTCACTCGCATACCTTTAAATCTACGGAACCTGATCCTGAGTCACTCGCATTCGTTCCCTCTTTTACAAGCAGATCCCCACAGGACCACACACACCTAGTCCCGGCGGCGGCGTCCTTGGAGGTTCAGCGCGTCTGTACATCGATGTAGCCAGTCTCATGGGGGACATCTTTAAAGTTGGGGAGAACGTTTGTCTGGGTCAAAACTGACTGGAGGGTGAGTGGGAGTCAGAATCCCCTCTTTCGATCTCTTCTGTCTTAAAGAAGGCAGCCCCGCCCCCGCCGTCACCTTCACATCATGTGAGTGAAACAGTGCGTCTCACTGGAAAAGCCACTTATTTCCAATGCATTTCCGCCTTCAAAAAACATAAGAAAAACCTTTGTGGCCGTGTAGATACATCAGGGCACCGCTTGGACCCTATAAAAAGACCACCATAAGATTAGGATGTGACAATTTTAGATCGTGGCATTAGTGGGGGCAGAGGGGAGGAGCTTAGTCCTGTAGGTATTTATTCTTCGAGACAAGTTTATAAAGAGCCAGAAAACCTCATCCAAGAGCTTTAAATTATAACAATAAGTCTGTTGATTTGGGTCAGATCAAGGTGTCTCTTACATTTTTCTGTACCTTCTCTTACTATTTTAAACTTCATTACATTAAAAAATACAAAAATAATGTGTTTTTTTTTGTGATGAGTTAAAGAGTAGAGACACCCATAAAGAAAAACAAACACACCCCATCCCCAACGCCACCCTTTTAAAGCAACCCATGAATGAAGTTCACTGTCTTTCCACTTCACTTTCCATGTCACACAAACACGTGCAAAGACACATGGGTCATGGAGGTTCGTTTGTCTTGACTTCAATCTGCATATGTCACTCTGCAATTTGCTCTTTTTCACTTTACACATTATGGACATCTCTGCAAGTTCTTACATATAGATCCAATTTATTGTTTTTAATAATAGCATAATATCCTAAAAGTATTGGTTCTTTTCCTATTGATGGACATTCAAGCTGTTTCCTTTCTTTCTTTTGAAAAATCACTGCAAACAATGCTGCAATAGATATTAGTGTACTAGAAATCCATATTGGTGCATTCATTTTAGACAAAATTGTAGGGATCTCTGGGCCAAAGGATAGATGATGTGAAGCACTAATTTCAATAATTGCATTCCCCAAAGCGTGTAGCAATGCATGCTTCTGCCCCTTCTCCAAATCTTTGCCTGCCCTGGATGTTAGCAACCTTTTTCATTTTGCCAATCTGAGGATGAAAAATATCTTTTAACTGTTCTTCTCTTTGCTCCCCGCCCCAACCAATCTATTCTCCACTCTGCAAACAGTGATCTTCTTGAAAAACAAATTTACTACCTCAACTCCCTGCTCAAATACTTCATTTATTTCCTGTCACTCTCAGAATAAAGGTCAATATCTTTGACACAACAAAAAAAGCACCTTGTGGCATAATCCTCCATCTGCCTCTCTGGTGGGCTTTTCTCCCAACCGGAAGGGCTTTCTCCAGATCTAACTCTACTGAGAAATTAAGATGACATTAGCTTGTTTGCTGGAGCGAGCCCCATAGAAAGTTACGCCTTTAAAAATGTGACTAACTAATGCCTGAAAGGAATAATTATTTCTATTTTACTTGCCTTGATGGAAGTGTTTTTCCAGTTGCTTCAGGCGGAGCATTTAGAGTAAACAGGGCTTGTCAAAACAACATGTTAGGGCGACACCTTGGCTCCGGAGGAATAGGCTCGAAGTCTGATCGTGAATGCGGGGGGTTTTCGCTTCTCTTGTTTTTAAGTTGGACTTTTCAAGTAGAAGCTGCCTTTAATGTGCTGGTCCGCAGAACAGGAAATCTGATTTTTCAGCGTGATAACGCGTTCTTTGACATTAACCAGTACAGTTGGGTTTTTAATGACACTTTTATCTTCAAAGCCCTTCACCAACACTGGTGGATTAATTATTCATTTTTTTTGGTCGTGTGTTAAAAAGAAAACTCTTCAAAGCCTCATCCTTTCTCCTTGGAATTGGGGCTCTCCACCTTTCAAATGTTGCTTTCCTGCCCCCAAGGGAGAAAATAAATTGCATCCTTTTTTTAAGACAAAAAGAATACAATAGAAATATACTCTTTACACTATGGAAAGACGATGTCCTTATATCCTGGGTGGGATTAGAAGAGGTCGGAAAGCAGTGTTTAAACTGTGTTTACAGTAAGCACAGTGAGATACAACTCTGGGGAGAAAAGGGTTTGTTGCTCTTCAGTCTTTTGATTCGCTCCTGAAATGCAGCACAAATACTTAAAGCACTCTGCATTCACCATAAATTGGAATATAATAAGCAGACCCTTACATTTGCTGCAAAAATGTATTTCATTCCTGTTCCCTTCAAACAATGCCTAATTGGGTTTTTTTAAGATTTGGTTTTGGAAAAGAAAACTCACAAGCCGTCCCCGGGGTTCTCCTTGATTTGACACATTTTATAACCACAAGGGAGCAGTCTTTCTTTTGATGAGGTCTTCCCTCCACCTCCCCAGAAATGAAAGAGCAAGTGTAAGTTTGCAAACAGTCTAAAAGCCCTTTCCATTAGCTCTGGACGCCGGAAACCACAAAGGGCAGTTCAAGTTTTGATTTTCAAGGAGAAAGCCTCTGGTAAACTTTCGCTCAGCCGCCAGGAGGTCTGTTGGTTCCTGGGAGGAGCTCTTCTGAATCCTTGAAGATTCCTGTGCTCTTGAAGACCCAGATCAGTGGATTACAGTAATTGTAAACCTTAGGTGGCGTCGGAAGATTACTCTGTTTGGTGTGTGCTCTCATTTCCAGGCTAGGGGACGGGGCAGAGGAACCCCTTTTGTTATTTTTTGAAAGAAGAAGATCAGAGAGGAAGACGGGGTTTTGAAGTGTGGATTAGTGCTCCTCAATCTTCGCCTAGTACCTCCGTCTGGAACTTTATAAAGAGATCGAGGAGTGCAGTGAATTTACGAAATCATGCAAAGTTTCCTTGAAGCCTGTTCTGGAACGTAGCTTCTGGACCAGAAACTTCTCCCAAAACAGACCTTCTGTGCCAGGCAGTCTGAATGGACCGTCATCTCCGCTTTGAAGATTTGCAACCTTATTCTCTGTCGAGAGATTAACTTCCTTGGGTGATCTGTCGGCTTGTCGGTGAATGATGGAGAAACGTAAACCAGCCGGACTGCTGACCTTGCCATACCACCTCCACCCGGTGCCCCTGAGCCTGCCAGGGACCCTGCCCCGCCTCCCCTTGAGGGACCCTTTCAGGGTCCCCTTGCATCTGGATGACGCGTGCTGCGCCCGGAGACGACCCTACCTGCCCTTGCCGCTGGACGGCGCCTTCGAGCCCGCCTTCCTCCGCAAGCGCAACGAGCGCGAGCGGCAACGCGTGCGCTGCGTGAACGAAGGGTACGCGCGCCTCCGGGACCACCTGCCGCGGGAGCTGGCCGGCAGGCGTCTCAGCAAGGTGGAGACCCTCCGCGCCGCCATCGGCTACATCAAGCACCTCCAGGAGTTGCTGGAGCGCCATGCGCAGGGGCAGGAGGGCCCGGCCGGCCCCCCGCGCAGGCCCGAATGCAACAGCGACGGGGAGTCCAAGGCCTCGTCGGTGCCGTCGCCCTGCAGCGAGCCCGAGGAAGGGGGCAGCTAGCGAGCGCCGGGACCCCCGCCCTGTTCCGGGCACCCGTTGCACTGCGCGCCTCTGCAGCCTGGTCTAAGGTTCTCTCTGAAGGTGGTTGCATTTTTAATCTGGTTGTTCCTCCAGGGGAAAAAAATTGTAGGAAAAAGAAATTAGTACTTTAAGGGGAAAATGATATTCTGACATTCTGGTTGGAGTTTTTCCCTTTTATTGGCTTTGTGCCTGCAGTTTAAAGGTGCTTATTAAGGAAACTCTTCTCTTGTACTTCTCAAATGCAAACTGCCCCAGATTCAGAGCACCTCATTCTAAAAACTCAAAGGGCAGTAACAGTGGGAATCTCCCACCGTCATTGGTGCGTAAATGATGTCCATAAATACTGAAATAAACCCGACCTTAACCGAAGAAGAACTTTCCCTAAATAAATAAATAAATAAATAAATAAATAAATGGCAGTTCTTAAGACGAGAGGAACGTTCCTGCATTCCTTCCTTTGGGAATGATATTAGAAATTTAATCGGCACCGTGCATTGAGTCAAGGGGACTCAAAGCTGACTCCTGACAACACCTTCGTCAGCGTGTGCTGCCAGACCAGACCAGTCGGTGCTGCTGGCGGAGTATGTGAACCGTGGGTCTAGAGAAGACACAGACATTCTATATGTGATACATCCTGTTTTATCAAGAAATGGTTATTTGGAAACTTCATAGAATTTAGCAGGTCACATGTTAGTGCCAATGATCTTTTTGGAAGAGAATTCAGAGTTGCGTGAAAACACTTTTCCTTTCAGTTGTTTTTGTCCATTGGCTTTTTTGTTTTGGTTTTTCATTTTCCTTTTCCTTGCATCATCCCTTGTAGATCTTATTCAACTTTTGGTTAAATTGAAGTGACACTGTGACTTTTTAAAAAGGAAATGCTTAGGTGGTTGAACGGGCAGACTGGGGTGGGTCCGTTCTCAAACTTTCATCACAAGGACAACTTCCAGGTATATTGGAATTATCTAGCAACTTACTGTGGCTTGTTCTGGCTTTTTAAAAATACTTAGTTCTGGTTGGGTTTTTATTTCTCTGAGAAACAATTATAAATCCAGAAACAAGTCAAAAACCTGACATGTTGTGGCTCAGTTGGTTGCGCCTTGTCCCACAAAGCGAGGGGGCACCGGTTGTTGGGGCATAGGCCTGGGGTGCAGTTCGTCCAGGTGGGGGTGAGATGGAGAGGCTTAGTGTTTCTCTCTCACACTGATGCGTCTCTCCCTCTCTTTCTCCCTCCCCTCCCTGATCTCTAAAAAAAAATAAGTAAAATCTTAAAAAAAACCTGACACAAGAAAATAAACTTCCTCTCTCTAAAGTTATTTTCTAACATGCTGATCATGCAGGCAGCTTTGGTCTGGGGCTGAGGGGTGGGGTTAGGAAATACAGAAGGGGGCAAAATTGACATACAGAAGGGGGCAAAATTGACACAGGTGAGCCCTGTCAGAAAATTGTTTCCCTTAACCCCCACACTGGCCTTATGAAGTCAGTTTTATTGCCTGCGTTTTACAGATGTGTCGACTGAGGGAAGCTGATGTTCAGTGAACGTCTTTTACATGCCAGGAATTATACTGAGTGGTTTTTTTTAACATTTTGTTCTGTTTAATTTTCATAAATCTGTGAAATGAGTATTACACACACTTTGTGGTTTGTTAAAAAAAAAAAAAATGAAGCTCAGAGAGATTACTTGCATTGCCCCGATTAGTGCTGCTACAATTAGTTGAGCTGAGAGCCAGTCTTGGCTCTGTCTGACCCCAAAGCCCAGACTTGCTGTCTCCCTTATCACGCCTTCCCTTTCTCTCAGCAAATGTTACCTGACCTGTGGAATGCTGAGCCCATGTTAGAAAGTACAATTACTAATATTTATAATGATGAGTATAATGATATTCTGTCGCTTTCAGCTGCTTGGATAAACAAACTTTCCTTTTTCTTGAGAACAGGGGAAGAGCCTATGGTTTGAGTGAACAGAATGTAAGAGCCGTTTTTCTTACTCATCACTTAATCCCAGCCTCATGCTCTCCTGTAATATATCCATTTCAGTCTCCAGGCAGGTTGTTATTCCGTGTGGGGGTTTCAATGGAGCAAGCCTAAGTGAGATACATTTACTAATTAGGAAAAATAAAAGTCAGGGCGGGGGCGGGGGCGGGGGAACACCCATGTTACCGTCCTAGGTGAGTTGAAGGAAATGCTAATTAACCAAGTTGCTAAGAACCTTGACAGACCAGTCGTTTTAGGGGTCTTGGTGGGGCAGTAGTCACACTTTCCATTCCTTTATTCTACTCTCTTTTCCAAAGGAGGAATAGTAGTAGTAAAAGAGTGTATTTTCTTTAATCTACACACACTATGTGATTACTTTTTAACTGCAGGAAAAAATGAATACTTTTTCTTCATTTACCTCTTTAAAATAAATGTATAAAATCTGTGAATAAATATACTTTGCTCAGATAAGTGACTTATAAAGAGAAGGACAAGGGCAATTTTATTTTTTTAAAGAGACCTTTATTTTGGATAAAATGCCTTGAGAGACTTTTAATGTGGTTTTGTTTGAAGCCCTATTGAGAATAAGACAATGATTTTGAGAAACCTCTAAAAAATAAAATAAAATCCCAGCTCAATTATATAACTTCTTTAGAGGGGGAAAAAATCAAGCAATTTTTTTGGAACCTTCCCGATGGCTCACAGGAGGAGCACAAACCCAGGACTGAAACCTTTTAAAATGTTCAATCTGCCCTTTTTTTTCCCCAGGTTTTTTTATTGTTGATCTTGTACAGTTTTCTGTCTTTTACTCCCACCCCAGCCCACCGCCCAGCTTGCCCCACCTCCCTCCCATTTCCACCCCCATAGTTTTTGTCCATGTGTCCTTTATACAATCTGTCCTTTTCCTGTGAATGAACGCTTAATTAACCACAGCACCATTTACTGTCGAAAAGAAGAAATTGGTTCTAGGTATTGTACTTTTCACCATAGCATCCTTGCCACAGTCGTTTTTTGCTGTAAACATTTTCACCACATAACTAATTGGCCATAAGGCGATTTTGCTGTAAACAAGATAAAATAACTGGTTGACAGTTTTGGTTTTTGCTTGTTTGGTTTCATTTCCCCATTGACGAATCAACCACGCTCAGCGGGCTTCGTGCATTTAAGCCAGTCGTCAGTTTGGTTTCGTTTCTCCATTGACAAGTTCCCACAGTTTCTCCCATCTTTATGTTACATGTAAATTACACCTAGGCCTCATCATGGTCTATTCCGTGTCCAGCAGGTGTGGTGGTGGCGATGCTCTTCCAACAACAGCATGTCCTCCAGATGAGGATGACTTGCCCCAAGAGCTGGTTTCTTACTTTGAAACCCGCTACGTAGGGAGGAGAGAGTTCATCTCCCGCAGAATAAAGCCAAGTGCTTAGGTGCAGTCCACAAAATAAAAATCAGTTATTTGCACAGTATTACCATGAATTTACACACATTTTTAATGTATATGCTATAGTTCTCAATAAACTTTTAAATTTTGTTAGGTCCTTTCTCATGTCTCTCTTTTACTTTTTGTGGTTTTGTCCCTTTTTATGGCAAAATTGGCTTATGGCCAATTCGTTAGGCAGTGAAAATGTTTGCAGTAAAAATGCTTGGGGCAGATATCCACAGCAAAGATGCTACAGCAAAAATACCAGACATGGACAAAATTAATTACCAACAAGCTACGCAGAAGCAATAAAGGGGAGTTGTATGGAAATGATGCATTCATGAAAAGAGAAACATTGACATGGCCTTCAAGATCTTCTGGGTTTTTTTGGCCACTCAGCCCAGACATAGCCATCGAAAATAATTTATTGCTTTTCCAACATTCCCTGTGGTTCATAACCCTAATTAATTGCTGTGACACCCCAACCCCAGCCCCAAGTATACAAAGAAGGAGGGTTAGCGTCAGGGTGTGGCAGAGTGTGCCCTGGCCTAGGGCTTGGTCCAACTCTGCCACTTAGAGACAGACCTGCTAACATTGGAAGAGTCCCTAACTTCTGTAGTCTCGGTTCCCTCTGTTGGGACACATGAAGGTTAGATTGCATCATCTTTTAGGCCTTCCAGCTCGAAAATGCCATTCATCTGACATGTGCGAAGTCCGAGACTGGGGGAAACGAAGGTCAGGAAGACGTGCCCACACGGCCACTTCCTCCACACAGTACAGCGGCTCTCTTTCTAAACCCTCTTTCCTACTAGAAAGATCCAGTCTCAGAGCTGCAGCTTAGTCTTCATTTTTCATCTAGTTGCTGTCACAACGCCTAAACTTTGAAAAAGCAAGCTTCGTAATTTTTTGTTGAATAGAATGTAAAGAATCCTACAATCTAGAGGAAAAATGGACCCACTTTGCCCCAACACGAGGGAAAAAGGTATAAGTGGTATGACTGATGTCCAAAATGAAAAATGCTACGAGGATACAGAGCAGCTTCAAGTGGGTAGAGAACTAGGAGGAAAAGCTTCCGGGGGTGTCGCGCTGAGGGGTGAAAATGGGTGAGACTTACAGGCAGAGGGTGCGCGGGGCACAGAGATGCCTCAAAGCAGGAACTGCGCTCACAGACTAGAAGCTGAGTAACAGGATGGCTGAGCCAGGCGTCTAGATGGCATTGGAGGCCAGGTTAAAAAATCTTGAACTTCACGTTTTAGACAACGGGGAACTGTTGAAAAAACTATCTTTTTGTTTGTTTGGAAAGAGGGTGAACTGTTTTGTCCTGCCGTTGAGGATCACTCTAGCAGCAGGCCAGTAGGGTATCGCAGTCACTGGGAGAGGAAGTGGAAGCCGGACCCGGGGCTGTGGGGCTGTGGGAATGGGAAGGAGCGGATGGATTGGGAGACCGCGTGGGGGCAGTACTGAGAGGTCTTGGTAACTCAGAAGATGGGGAAGGGGGGTGAGGAAGAGGGAGACGTTAAAGCCAACTCCAGTAAGTTCCCATCAAATGAAATGGGGAACACAGAAAGAGAAGCGGGTTTAAAGGGTACAAGGCTTGTTTTGGAGGTGCTGGGTGTGAAATACTGACAGGCTCTCCTCTCCGTAAACAATCAGAAATGCTGATGTCAAGGTCAGGAGGGAAGTCAAGGACAGCTGCAGACTTGAGTCATACACATAGAAATAGGTAGAAATAGGACTAGGAGAGAGCTCCCAGAGAGAAGAGCGATGGAGAACAAGAGAGGAGAGCTGGGGCAAGCCTGCACTGAAGGACGGCAGAGGAAGAAGTGTCTTCGACGAGGATGAAGGAGTTAGAAGGAGAACCAAGCTGGTATGAGACCCTGGCGATTAAATGTGGGTACCATTTTATAAGGAGGGAGTGGGTGACAATATCCTATGAAGCAGATGTATCAGGGAGTTTGTATGGGAGGGACCCATTGGATTTAGCCAATAAAAAATCATTAGAGGCACTCATCAGAGCCTCAAAGGGGTGGGATGAGGAAGCAGAAATAAGGTGAAGACTGCCCTTTCAAGATACCGCACAGTGAATAATGAAAAAGAGCTAAGAATAACGAAAGATGATCTAAGGGGAAACCGGTTGGGGAAAAAGATGGTATATCAAAGATAGTGCTGAGCCTAAGATCTTAGAGGTGAGCGTTCTAATTGATTCAGAGACTCATAGGTGACAAGGCTTCAAGGAGTCTGAAGTCAAGTGGCGGTGAATGTCCTAGTAACTGGGGTGGGGAGTAACAGGTTCAGGTGAAGACGGAGGTAGGTGCTTAAGCTGGAAAGAAGATGGGGCAGGGTCTGCCACTGGCAGGTAACAGTGATGAAGATGAGGAGAGGGTTTACGTTTGATATTATTTTGTATTAGTCTCAGGTGTACAGCACAGTGATTAGACAGCCATATACTGTACAGAGTGTTTCCCCTCGTATTTCCAGTGCCCACCTGGCACCACACACAGTTATTACAACATTATTGGCTATATTCCCTGTGCCGTGTTTTACCTCCCCGTGACTGTTTTGTAACTACCAGTCTGGACTTCTCAATCCCTTCACTTTTTTCATCTGTAATTGAAAACAATTAAAAACTAAAAAAGTAAGAAAATAAAGAACTTCTACAACTCAACTACAGAAAAAAAGCTGATTAAAAAATGGGTGAAGGGAAAAAATGAGAAGAGGGTTGTATGAAAAGTATGACTATATGGGCAAGGTTTAGCATTGCCCCTTAGGTGATGTCTAGTTTCAAAAGTATTAACGGTTTTTAATGACTTGGTTAAAAAGTTGGCACAAGTCTCCTCTGCGATGACACAATTTAAAATTGTATTCAGGTTTGTTTCATATTTTATAGTTTCAGGATGATAGGTAACTCTGGAAAGTTCTCCAGTGTTCATTATAGGAGATAATGGTAATAATGCAACACACCTTGCCCAAGAGTCGGGCAAATAACAGATGCTCAATAATTTATTTAATTTCCTTTTGTCTGTGGCTTCTGAGGTTAAAAAAATATTCTTCTCATGTAGAAAAACAACAGAGCAACCAGGGCAGAGTAAGGATCAAAGGCTAGAGAGAAAGAAAACAGTACCTTCTTTTCTTCCCTTTGTGGAATTTCTGGGGACAGGGGAAAGACGGTAAAATAACCTACAAGAAATGAATAGCATCTGGAAGAGAGTAGAACTGAGACACCCTCCATTCATCTAGCTCTGGTCTGCCCCTTTGGCTGAAGATTCTGATCTCCCAGGAGCATGCCTTGACCCTGGACAGTTGAGCTGAACTGTCATTCTCCTGCCCCCAGGTGCTATAAGCCTTAAACTGAATTTGAGCGCAAAGTCCCATCAGGCTGGAAAAGCATTTCATAGGATGAGTCAGCGCTGCTCAGCTATAAGCAAGCCAACCAAGCTGTCAGGTGGTGCGTATCAAAACACTTCAGAGCTGTTTCTGTCTAGACAAAGATTTTCTTCAAAGCTCCCCAAGTTATCATTGTCATCTGCAAAAATAGATGAAGAAGCCCACTTGTCACTCTGGGAATGAGACTTTTGATGGAAGTGTGGGCCAAATGGTGGAATCCTTCTCTGCAGTGATCTCTAAAAAGGCAGGCTCTACCCCTAGGCCAGTGCACTCGACCCTTCTCTATCAGCCATTGCCGACCCTTTCATCCCGTCAGGCAGATGGGCTGCTGGGAGAGGGCAGAGGGCCTAAAGTTGCTTTATATTTTCTTTCTTGGTCCATGAAACCATAGAACTATTTCCAGCTCTTTGATTATTACCGCTGAGCTGTGCGCGCATTTAACGCACAGGCTGTCTGGGTGGCGAGATTGGCTTTTGATCCTTTCGTGGCTATATGGCTGCGTCCTTTTGTGAAAACCTGTCAGCGCCTTTTCATGTTGGGTAACTCGCTGTCATTAACCGTGGCCGGAGTGAAACCGCAGATGCTGCAGAAGGAGGTGCCTCCAGACGGTAAAACTCTCCAGACTGGTTTTTGCCTGCAGAGCGAGCCTCTCGGGGCCCACTCCTGAAGACGTTTCTCATTTCCCTGACAGTGGAAAAAATCTCCGAGGAAGGAATCCTGTCTCAGAGTCATAGGGCTGGAAAGTGCCTTGGGAAATGACTCAACCCTGGGGGTGTTAGTGAAACGCAGGATTAAACCGTGAAGGGCAGAAGCGTATCTCTTAAAACACCTCTAATGATGGAAATTTTCCACCAGCTAACATTTCCTGCAGGCCCACTGGAAGGCAGGCTGGCCCTTAAATGCATTCTTCTCATCTGATCATCACAAAATTCCTATTAGCATGTACTGTATTATGTATCACTTCTATTTTAAAGACGAGGAAACTGAAGCTTAGAGAGCTGAAGTAACTTATACAGAGAAGTGGCAGCGAACTGTGTTTGGTTGGTCTCCATCCAGCCATCTGTCCATTCATACATTCATCAGTCAGCAAATATTTACTGACTGCCTACATGGAGTGTAATATTAGGAAGAGGAAGAGACTGAATGAACAAGCACAAATACCTAATGGTTTGGGTGGTAATAATGGCTAAGAAAAATAAAGCAAGGATTTTTGTAATTCAATTACTTTTCACCCCTATTTTCAACCAACACCTCTTCTTTCACTGTTCTGCAGCAGCCCTGTGCACATTCAAATGACTGGGTAACTTTCCATCCTAACAGCATGAGAGTCTGTGAAGACTGACATTAAGTCCCCCTGTAAGCTCTGGGGGCCCATAATTACTGTACTCACAGTTCAATACCCACCTAAGAAATACCAAAACAAACAAAACCAGGGACAAGTAGAATAAGAGCATTTGGGGTCCTGGCTGTTTAGGGGAGCCCCCTCAGTCCCCATGTACATTCACAGGGACCGAGGTTGATTGGGAACATTAGAACACTTCCTGATATGATTCTGGTTTGACATCTGGAGGGAGAGCAGGTGTTCTCTACAGAAGGCCCACGACGTCAGCTGTACTTTGACAGAGCAGAGGCGACCTGGATTCCGGTTCTGACTTCAGCACCTACTGGATGTGTTTCCTTGGACAAGCGCCATGGCTGCTCTGAACCTATTTCTTCATCCTTACGATTAAAGATAGTAACGCCTATTTCATCCCACAGGCTACGGTAAAGGCGAAGTGAGGCTACGTCAGTATAAGATCTCTACAAACTAGAAAGTGCTATCTCGCTGTTAATCCATGTGCAAAGCAATTCTCTGATGGAAGAGAGGAAGAGCTTTGCAGAGAACTTCAAGCACTTTATTTATTTATTATTTTAAAAATATTTTATTTATTTATTTTTAGGCAGAGGGGAAGGGAGAAAGAGAGGAAGAGAAACACCAGTGCGTGGCTGCCTGTCATTTGCCCCCCACTGGAGACCCAGCCCACAACCCAGGCATGTGCTCTGACCAGGCATCAAACTGGCAACCTCTTGGTTCACAGGCTAGTGCTCAATCCACTGAGCCACACCAGCCAGGGCTCCAACTACTCAATTTAGTCTGAGGAAATATTCTCTTTATAGTCAGTTGATGTTGATTAAATTCTTCAGCATAATGATGGAAATAGTAACAGGCTAGGTTTTCTAATTTGTGTAATGACCCACTCCAAAACTTACAACAACCATGACTTATTCTTTCTCACAACTGAGAAATAACTAGAATTTCTGGATGGTCTAAGATGGTCTCTCTCCATGTGGTCCTTCATGCTTAAGGTGGTCTGGGCCTCTTTTTTTTAAATTATATTTTATTGATCATACTATTACAGTTGTCCTGATTTGACCCCCTTTACCCCCCTCCACCAGAACCCCCCACTCCCTCAGGCAACCCCCACACCATTGTTCATGTCCATGGGTCATGGGTATAGGTTCTTGGGCTGCTCCATTTCCTGTACTGTACTCTACATCCCCATGGCTATTCTGTAACTACCTATCTGGACTTCTTAGTCCCTCCACCTCTTCACCCACTCCCCACACCCACCTCCTCCCATCGGGTAACCTTCAAAACATTCTCTGTGTCCATGATTCTTTGTTCTTCTTGTTTGCTTAGTCTGTTTTTTAGATTCAATTGTTGATAGATATGTATTTTTTTAATAATTTTATCGTTTGTAGATTTGATCTTCTTTTTCTTAAGTCCCTTTAACATTTCGTATAATAATGAACTCCTTTGGTTTTTTCTTGTCTGGGAAGCACTTTATCTGCCCTTCCATTCTAAATGATTGATATTTTTGCTGGGTAGAGCAATCTTGACTGTAGGTCCCTGCTTTTCATGACTCTGAATACTTCTTGCCAGTCCCTTCTAGCCTGTAAGGTTTCTTTTGAGAGATCAGCTGACAGTTTTATGGAAAATCTCCTGTAGGTAACTTATTTTCTCTTGCCGTTTTTAAGATTCTCTCTTTAACCTTTGTATTTTAATTATGATGTGTCTTGGAGTGGGCCTCTTTGCATCCATCTTGCTTGGGACTCTGTGCTTCCTGCACTTGTATGTCTATTTCCTTCACCACCTTAAGGATGTTTTCTTTCACTATTTTTTCAAATTGATTTCCAATTTCTTGCCCTTTATCTTCTCCCTCTGGTACCCCTATGATGTGAATGTTGGATTTCTTGAAGTTGTCCCAGAGGCTGCTTATACTTTGTGTGTGTTTTTTTTTTCCTTGTTGTCCTAATTGGTTGTTTTTTGCTTCCCTATGTTCCAAATCATTGATTTTCAGCTTCATCCATTCTACTGTTGTTCCCACATAAATTGTTCTTTAATTAGTGTATCCTTCATTTCTAATTTTTTTATGCTTTTGAGGTCCTCACTAACTTCCTTGAGAATCCTAATAACCAATGTTTTGAACTCTGCCTCTGATAGATTGCTTATCTCTATTTTGTTTAGCTCTTTTTTCTGGAGTTTTGATCTGTTTTTTCATTTGGGCCATGTTGCTTTGTCTCCTTGTTTTGGCAGCCTCCCTGTGTTTGTTTCTATGTGTTAGGTAGAGCTGCTTGGACTCTGTGTCTTGGTAGTGTGGCCTAATGTAGTAGATGTCCTGTAGGGTCCAGTGGCATAGCCTCCTATCACTCAAGCTGGGTACTCGAGGTGCACCCTGTGAGGGTTGAGCACACCCTCCTCTGTAGTTGAGCCTTCGTTGCTGTTGGCAGATCAATGGGAGGGATTTACCAAGGCCAGTCAGCTGCAAGGACTGGCTGCAACCACTGCACTTCACCAACCTCTGCACTTCATGAAGGATCAGCTGTGCAGGGTCAGGGTGGTGGTGCTCCAACGTGGTCTGTAGCTGTCCATTGGGCGAACTGGCCCTGGGGTTACCCAGGTGGTGCAGTCAGCCCTCACCTGAGTTTTACCCAGGGCACCCTGCCTGAGCTATAAAACAGTCTGAGATCGCTGCTACTTGTTCTGGGCTTGCAGATTTCCAGGCAAAGCCACACTGTGAATCTAAGATGGCTGCTACTAGTGCCGGGCCTGGGGCTCCCTGAAGTCAGGTGTTTCTTGTTTGAGAGGATTTAGGCAATTGTGAGGCGTTGAGCCGAGGCAAGCCATTCATTGGGAAAAGCGTATGTTGGGTGGGGCGGAGTCTCTGGGGATCTCCAAGGCAGGTCAAACAGTGTTAGCCAGGTTGATGTAGTGTCAGATATGGCACCAGCTGCTGGCTCTTTGTGGGGTAAAGGCTTAGAAAAGGGACAATGGCCTCTGCTTTCCCTGATGCCAGATACTTGTTTCTTCCTGTACTATCACTGGTGCCTTTCAAGCTGCAACCCTGGTGCTGGAGCTCAGAGGGAGTGCGTCTGAGTAGGTGAGTCCATATGTGGGTTCTTTAAGAGGAACTGCCTGGGGCTCCAGGAGTTTCTCCCACCAATTCAGCTGTTGCTGGTTTTTGCTGCCAGCAGTTGTGGAGACTTTTCTGGCACTGGAACTTTGGGCTGGGGGTTCTGGTGAGGGGCTGGGACCCCTCACTCCTGAGACATCCCTCCCAAAGTTTTATCCACCACATGTGGATGGGGGACCAGCCGTTCTGTGTCTGCACCCCTCCCACCAGTGTGGATGGATGTGGTTTCTTTAATTCCACAGTTGTCCGATTTCCATTCAACTCGATTTTATAGTTGTCAGACTTCATTCAACTCGGTTTCTGACAGTTCTGAGTGATGCTTGTTCTATATGTTAGTTGTAATTTTGACATGGTTACGAGAAGAGGTGAGCCATGTCTGTCTATGCTGCCATCTTGTCTGGAATATCCTTGGGCTTCTTTCGATGACAATCGTAGAGCGGCAAGAGGGCAAGAATGGAGGCTGCTAGGCCCTTGGAGGTCAAAGGCTCCAGAGTCAGACAGAACTTGCATTCTTTTGGTTAAAGGAAGTCACAGGCCAGTGCAGACTGAGAGGAGGAAAAGTTCCCCTCTTGATGGGGGAGTTTGCAAAGAGGTATTCAGAATAGGAGATATTGTTGTGGCCTCTTGGCAAATAACCTACCATAAATACTTTGTACATGAGATTATCATTCTTTTCAAATAATTATCTACTCATAAATCTATTTTTTAAAATTGTTTCAAACTTACATTAAAGTTGCTGGAACAGTACAGAGAACTCCCATACCACCATGCACCCACACCCCTCAATTGTTCACATTTTACTGCATTGGCCCATGCTGAATAATTAAGCACTAATTATCATTCGTCATTTTCTGACTCTTTAAACATGATGTCCCATTACCCTTAAGTACTCATTTCTTCTAAACAAGGTCCAATGTGTTTTTTCGACCACCACCAAGCAATTCTCAAAATTTTAGTGGTCAATGGCTGGGTGTCTAATATAACTCAGTTCTGACTCCACTGATCTGGAGATAGCCTCAGATCCCATAGGTTAGGGGCTCAGTCCCACAAGACTTCAGACACCAACCTGAATCTAGGTTGTTAACTGTGCTTTTGACTGAGTGAGTCTAAATCAAAGGTTCCCATGACCCTGCCTT
The DNA here is from genome assembly GCA_039655065.1 of Glossophaga mutica. Classification (NCBI taxonomy): domain Eukaryota; kingdom Metazoa; phylum Chordata; class Mammalia; order Chiroptera; family Phyllostomidae; genus Glossophaga; species Glossophaga mutica. The sequence goes on along the minus strand of CM077304.1, from coordinate 11,395,339 downwards.
GAGTCTGATCAATTTGCTAGAGGGGCTCACCTTCCTTGGGAAACCAGTTTATTTACTAGATTACTGGTTTATTACAAAGGATACTAATGATGAATGAACAGCCACATAAGGGTAGGCCCGGAAGGGTCCCACACACAAGAGGTTCTGTGCCCTAAGATTGGGATGTGTTACCCTCTGGGCACAGAGAAGTGTCTGGTTTGTTAACCTGGAAGCTCTCTGAACCTCGTCCTTTTGGTTTTTTATGGAAGCTTCATTACAGAGGCACAACTGATTAAATCATTAGTCATTGGTGACTGAATTCAATCTCCAGTTCTCCTCTCCCTAGAGGTCAGGGGTGGGCCTGAAGGTTCCAACCCTCTAATCACCTGGTTGGTTCTCCTGGCAACCAGCCCCCATTCTTAGGGGCTTTCCAAAAATCACCTCATTAACACAAACTCTGGTGCAGTTGAAAGGAACTTGTAAATAACAAGATACCTTTGTTCCTCTTACCCTTAGGAAATTCCACCAGTTTTAGGAACTTTGTGCCAGAAACAAAATGTAGACCAAATATATATTTATTATGCAGCCACAGTATCCCACAAGGACACCACCCTGCATAACCACCATCAAGAAATCAACCGTGGCACATCACTGCTGACCCTTCCACAGATTCTATTCACATTTCACCAAATGGCCCAACAAGGCCCGTTATTCCTCTTTGGTCCAGGATCCTGTCCAGAGTGTCTGGTTGTCATGTCTTCTCAGACTCTGGTAGTTGGTGAGCTTTTCCCTGGGTTTTCATTTCCACGACAGTTTTGAGCATACAGACCTTCATTCTGCAGGGGGGCCCTCAACCAGGGTCCATCCGATGTTTGCTGACAACCAGACTCAGGCCACACATTCTTGCCAGGGGCCTCTCAGGGATGGTGCTGTGTTCCTCTGCCTTACAGCAGGAGATGGGACCTGTCCCCCGCATCGGCCACATCAACTGTGATCACTTGGTGTCCAACACTTTGTTCATATACTACCTGTCTGCAAGGTACAACTTAAATCGCCACTGCACTTCTCTGTAATAGGCCTCCCTTATAAAATTATCTTCTTGGATTACTGGTGTTTTTGATGTTAGTTTTGGAGCAAGAGCCTTTAAAAACTTTTTTTAAAATTTATTGATTTGAGAGAGAGGGAGGGAGGAAGTGGGGAGAGGGAGAAAGGGTGGGAAGAGAGAAAAAGAGAGACTGATTGATTTGTTGTTCCACTTATTTATGCATTCACTGGCTGATTCTTGTGTGTACCCTGATCCGGGATCAAATTTGCAACCTTGGCATGTCGGGACAACGCTCTAACCAAGTGAACTATCCTGCCAGGGCACAAGAGCTTTTAAAATCAGAATCTAGCATAGCTTGGCATACTCCAAGGTGCCCGACTGATAATTAACAGCATCTTCATACTCAACTGATCAAGATGGGCACAAATTATGCTATTTGGATAACTTGAAAACCCCCTATGTTCAAGCACTGGAGCAGACAGATGCAAACAGAATAAGGACGTAAGAAATAAGGACAAAATGGGCCATGTGAGTTGTGCACAGGGTTGTAAATGTTTCTGCAATATCGATGATGCCGACAAGCAATTTTCAGAAACAGGAAAAAAGATGACGATGAACATGAAGAAACATGAACATGAAGATGAAGTGTTAAGCAGAAAAAAATAAGAAAAGCTAAAAAACACGTTTAGTCATCTTGTGCCCAAGTTTTCAAAGGTTACATATGAAGATCAAAGTGGGAGTGTCTTAAAATTTGCAAGATTTTATTCAGTATTTAAACCTGAACTTCCTTATTGCTCCGGGAAACATTCACAGGGTTAGAACATCGGTGCTCCTACTTTGTCTCATGAACTGGTTTCCCTGAACGCACGCTGACATGACGGCAGGCATGATACAGCCCGTCGCCGGTGCGTGGATGTCAGCGCCTCTGAGAGTGTCACCCACTGGCTGGCTGACTTTAGAGGCCTTGGGCAGAGACCGAGACGGGCGCAGTGCTAAGACTCGCCCTCACACCTGAAGGAGACGGACGGGCCTTATCAAAGGGCATTCCCAGCTGTGCACACGTGCACAGGCATGGGCCATTTCCACTGCAGGCAACAAGAACAGCTGGCTGCTTCAGCTTCCTCTGAACATTCGTTGTAAAAGTGGCTTTTTGCCTCAAATCAGAAAATGACATATTTAGAGCAAGTAAAACAATGTTTGTAGCTTTCTCTCTGAACTCAAATTATTAACTGTGACTTTCCACGGTCATTAACAGGGCCAACTTCACCTGGAAAGCTTCTTATTTTTAAAGGAAAAGTTTACAAAGCAGAAATGCCATTGCATAAACCACTCTTGTCTTTATTTCTCCTCCTCACCTGCTCCCCTCACCTCCCTGAAGGGTAACTTTTAAAGCCTCTAATAAAACTCAACATACCTATTCAAGTCGATCTGCAGCACTTCTTGCCCTGACATCAGTTAGTTTCAGGAGGAAAACTTGCTTTGAATCAACTCTCAAATGACCCGTCACTAGGCAAGCCCGTTTAGAGGGAGTCCACATGGACACTCCAGCACTGCCTCCCCTCCAGAGCCTGTTTCTCATTTTTATGCGCCCTCCAGCATTCACTGGCAACTTGCATCTGTAAGTCGTCTGTGTACAACAGCCACTGGTCCAATCTGAAGGCATAAGTAACCTATAATTATTGTGTTAAGATTCCTAATTTATATATTTAAATTGTTTATTTACTGCTTTTAGGAAGAGAGGAAAGAGGAGAGGGAGAGAAAGAAACATCAACTTGCTGTTCCACTTCTTTATGAATTCATTGGTGGATTCTTGTATGTGCCATGACTGGGGATCGAACCCACAACGTTGGTGTATCAGGACGATGCTCTGACCAGCTGAGCTATCTGGTCAGGGCCTTAATTTATTTTTATTCATTGATAACTTTCAAGCTCTACCATCAAGAATAGAAGTTACTGAATGCTCAGAGTAAAGACATGCTATGTTATTTCATATCATACAATTTTCAGAGAAGTCTACTTTTCCCCAGCCTTCCAAATAGCATCTAGAAGATATTCCAATGGTGGGGGGTTTATTTTAAGTTGAGGGACAAGTTGTATGAGTATTTTTTTTAGGGTGAATCTCTGAAAGCACCCTGGGAGAAAAATCAGAAAGCAGCAACGTTGTCCAAAGTGACTCAAGTACAAATACTAATTGTTCTAAGCTATAAAATATTAAGCACAAAATGTAAACAACATATTGCAACTTTATTAGATTTTTCTATTTGGCTATTTGGACTCAACAGAGGCCTCACTAACCTATGACTTTAACATCTTCGAGGTGTCACAGTCCATTGACATGAAATCTAATTAGGTGGCACGAGACTAGTTGACCGGTCAACACAGAGCAATGCTTAATGTTATAGACGCGGTCATTTCCTGCTTCTACGATAATCCTATCGCCCATGTGAAGACACTCAGCATCATGTGAGGGTTCTCTGCTGCTGTTGTGCAAGTTACTATTCAAGAAAAGTGCCAGGCCAGTTCTAATTAATGACAGACACCAGCTGATGTCATTTAGCTGGTCAAGTCAAAACTCTGCCTTATATTCAGAATGAGAAAGGCGGCGCTAGTCTATGAAAAATTATTTTTCGTTTTCGGTCCCTATTCCTAGTCTCTCCTCAACGCGTCCCATTATCCAATCATCTTATATCCTGACATGGCCCTGCAGGTACTTTCCAGTTAAGAATGGTATTTTGGGTTTTGCTCAGTGAGGGGAAGGGGGAGCAGGGTGGATGAACGGACAAAGTGACAAAAGGAGGGTGCAAGCATTCTAAAACCTTATTTAATATAACGGTCTTCACGACACCCCTCCGGATGTAAAGAGAGCTTGGTGTAGAGAAGTTCGTTCCGATGACTAAAGATTGGTGTGGCCAGGTGAGGCAGTGTCTTGAACTATCCCCACCCACTAACAGAGTTCCCCAAAAATCGGTGGGATACCCACGTGCACTGCTTTCCCAGTGGGGGCTCCGTGCCTCCTCCCACGAGGTAATCTTACAACCCCGGCTCCTGAAGCCCCAGCCTCCCCGTGAGCCCCTACGCCTTGGGCAGTTACAGTCGCACAGTCTGGAACCTGTCAGGTAGGTCTCGGCGTCTTGATGTCCGAAGAGCACTTCAGTCCACGTCCACTGCGGTGAGGGTCGCTGGAGGCGGTGGCCGCGGTCAGGGCTCTACCCTTTGATAACGGCGATCGGCCTCAGTTTAATGGCCTTCTTGCTGATTCCGGCGTCGTGGCAGGTGTTCACCACATCTGTCACATTCTTATAGGACTCAGGAGCCTGTGGGGGGGGGGGGGCGGTGAACATTGTAAAAGTCTCCGTAAGCTTCACTTGTAATTAAAGAAATGCACATTAAAACAATACTGAGATTTTGTTCCCTATCAAAAAATCAAAGATTAAAAAGGTGCTTAAGTTCAGTGTTGGTAAGGGGGCAGTAAGATAAACACTCTCATCTTGTTTTATACATTTTCTGTATTACTCAGAATATCTCCAAAGACCATGCATCACTTTTATAGCTAAGAAAGCAGTAGGCATAACTGAATGAAGAGCATACACCAACACCCAACTGGAAGGAAATGCACGGAACTGTCCTGTCAGAGGTATCTTTAGATGGTGGAGTTACTCGCCATTTTTTGATTTTCTCTCTACAGATTTCTGCGGTTGTTAAAATTCCTGGAATTAACGTGTATTACCTTCACAAGGGAAAGTTACGACACTCACATATATGACTACACTGTATGCGTGTGTGTATATTTGTGTGTGTGCGTGTATATATATACACGCACACACACAAATTCTGGAAATTTCTCACAAGACCTCCTCCTTTCCTCCCCACCCCCACTCACTGGCCACACCTGGACTGAATCTCACACACACCTTTTGTCTCCATTCGCGTCAACACAGGAAGTGCAGACCTCCCAGACAGATTCCCGCACAGCTCTGTACACGCCCCTTTCTGGCCCATCTCCCGTTCTCTTCTGATTTCTAAGACTTCTTCACTGTGGCCCCTGAAACTCCTTCCATTGAGTGCGAAGTACTCTCTGGCTTCCCTTCTTTAAACATTCCCTTCACCTTTTTGCTCTTGCTGAAATATGGATGTCCCCTGAGGATGCTACTTTTGCCTCCAACTTTCTGAAATGGTAGCTGTTTTCTCTCTCAAACTGGGTCATGCAATTAGGCTGAGAGGTGGGACAGGTGTCCTTACTCTTCATGGCTCTTTCCAGACCATTCCCCCTCCTTCCTCCCTAAACACTGGCAGTTTTGAATCTCGTAGTACTCGTTTATTACCACTACTATCTTTCCTTGTTGCAATCACAATATCTGCTCCAGTCTGCATCACGCCCCACCGTTACGTGGAGACTTCCAGCTCCGGGCTCACTGTCAGTCTCTCCTTCCATAGTTCTGAATGATTTGAACGTCGTGGAAGAGGGTGCCTTCAGTATGCTGGCTTCTTAGTTCACTGATTCCTGCTCCTTCAATGCTTACCTCAGCTATCCACCCCCCGGGTCACACCGCAGAACTTGTCCTTACCAGTGATCGCACGCCCTTCGTTATCTGCATCAGGTGTCCCAGGCTGGTGATCACAGCCTGGTTTCCAGCTCACCCCTGTCGTACTCCATCCCTGATAACCGTTCCAGCCCGTGAGACCTACAATCCTTTACAACACCTCAACCATCTTGCTTCTTTTTCACTGTGCCGTACGTGCAACCTGTCTTCTCTCTGCCCGGAAAGCTTAACCACACGGACCAGTCCCTCACTCCCTTCAGCTCTTCACTCAAGTATCACCTTCAGACACCCTATTTCCAACTTCACCCACCCCCAGTCTCTCTGTACCCCCCTCCCATTTTTATTTTGTAGCACTTACCACCATCTAATGCACTATACTTACTATTTGCTACGTTTCACAAAACAAGGGGCTCATGTTAGCTTTGTTCACTGCTGTATTCCTAGCATCTACACCGGTACCCAACTACAGCCAATGTTTAGTAAGTATTAGCTGAATGAGTGAGCGAGTGAGTGAGTGAAAACACATTGTAAAGCATGCAAGTAAAAAATATACCAAATGTTAGCGGTTATCTCTGGTTCTGGATGTTTTCTTAAGGCTCTTAATTAAACCTGTGTTGTTCTTAAAATCAGGGGAAAAATTAATAGTTATTAAAAAAATAAGGCTGTCGTACTCTGGCTCATGGATCTACTTTTGGGATTTCACTCTAATTATTAAAACATCTGGAAAAAAGCTTGATGCACGAAGACACCTCTTACTACTTACAGTACCAAACACTTGAGAAGAAATTGGAAGCTACTTAATTGTTCAACATAGGAAAAAACTTACAGTATTTAGCTGGTAGACTATTAGGCAATCACTAAAGAGTGACACAGTAATATGATAATGTGCAGATCAGAGAAAGGACTACATCGGGGGCACCTGAGATCTGGCTCCTCAGCAGATGTCGTCAGTTTGGCTCAAATAAACTCCCGTAAAAATTCAAATAAAGCAAACAAAAAATTAGAAAAAATATTAAAAGGACTATATAAGGTTTGTAAACTATGATTATAACTAGTTTCTAAAAAAACAGTGAGGGAAAACAATGGCAATAAGTATCCTACTGAAGGAGGCAATAGTTTTCTTAGGGCAGCATGTTTTTGGATGACTGTTTTTTTCTGTTGAACTTTTTAAAAAAGTTATATTGCTTCTAATTGGAATGGGTACACCTGTGTAAACACATGTATACAGACATATATGTAGGCATACAATTATGCAATTTAAACAAAATCTTTGCTCTCTTATGAATCAGGCAAAACTGTTTCCCCAAACATCCCCCATGCTTTTTCAAATTTGCTTTTAAATTAAAATGTTAAGTGTACAGCTGTGCAAAAGAAAGGTTAAAACGAGCCAGCTCAAACTATTTTTTTTTTAAATAATTTTTTTTTCCTTTTAGATTTTATTTATTTATCTTTAGAGGGGAAGGGAAGGAGAGAGGGAGAGAAACATGAATGTGTGGTTGCCTCTTGTATGTCCCCTGACGGGAACTGGCCTGGCAACCCAGGCATGTGCCCTGACTGGGAATCGAACCGCGATCTTTCGGTTCGCAGGCCCGCGCTCAATCCACTGAGCTACACCAGCCAGGGCTCAAACTATTTTTAAAGCATACTATATATAGACGGAGACTACGTAAAAGGTAAAAATCATTTTCATGGACTTGGCTTGTAATTAATGTCCAAACAAAAGAGAGGACAATGATCAACTGTATTTGAGGTTATTTAAAAAAGTAATCATAATCTCTGTTAGCAGTACCAAAAATTGCTGCCTCTGTGCACTGGAATAAATCATGAACACTTTTATGCTGAGTATTTATGAAAATTTCACTTACCTCTTCCATAACCAGTTTGGGTGAGGCAACACGAATTGCAATTCCCATATCTGCCAATTTGTCTAAGACATCCTGGAAATCTAAATTACGTCGAGATTTGGCTCGGGACAACGCACGGCCCTGGGTTAGGAAAGGAATGAACTTCACTTTATAAATTCTGAGCTACAATTTATGTTCAATCCCAGCAATTATTTAAATCCTCAGAATTATATGCCTTTTCCCTGGCTTCTTTTATACTAAAAATGGAGTTAAAAGACAATCTGTAACTATTTTATCAACCTTATTATGTGCCTTTTGTTATAAACCTCATCATATCCTTTTGGAAAACAAATTTCCATCTACACAAAGCATTTAGTATTTGAAGATTTAGTTTTGTGTTTCTAATTACTATTATCACTTCAATAAAAATATATTAATTTTTAATTGTGAACAGTATGTCTGCTATCACGAAAGCTTTATATACTCTTCATGATTTAAAACAGTTTGTCAACCTCAGCACTACTGACAGTTCGGACCCTACAATTCTCTGTGTGGGGACTGTCCTGTACATTGTAGGATGTTTAGCAGCATCCTTGCCTCTGCCCATGAGATGCCAGCAGCAAAACTCCCGGCCCCAAATGCGACTATCAAAAATGCCCCAGACACTGCTTATGTGTGAGATGTCCCGCTGGTTTTGGTCACTGGGTTAAAATAAGGAGGTGGGAGACAACTGGAAATGATGAAGAGTCACAGAAAAAAGTAAGATTAAAACACATTTGTGACAGTGTGTGCTATGAGAAGGTTTCCATTTTCCCCTACACCACTAGCTAAGCACGCTGATGGCTTAGAACAAGGCTTGGCCAAATTGGTTTGTGAGCCAAATCTGGCTTACCACAGCTGTTTCTGGAAATAAAGTTTTACTGGAACACAGCAATGCTCATTCATTTATGAACTGTCTACGGCACAATGGCACAATGGAATAGCTGCTACTAAGACCACATGGTCCCGTAACCCTGAAACACTTACTGTCTGGTGCTTCGTGGAAAGTTTACCAACCTCTGGCTTAGAAGAGGCAGTATGCTGATATAGCTGTGCAGTCCGTACGCAAGGGCTCTGATCTGCACACAGGGCCTATTCCCCAAATCCGAGTGGTTCCACCCACTAAGGAGCAAAGTATGCAAATGACTAGGTCTGCTACATGAGGTAACTTGTGAGGTAAATCTGCACCGGTTAAAGTTGTATCAGTTATGCTAATGTGACAATTTCTCAGTCTGGATTTTGAGGACTTGGAGAGAAAAAGTCACTGGCCTGACAATGACCCTGCTGGGAGAGATACCAGATGACCTCAGTTAGTTCACCAGATGTACACAATACAGGAATAAATTCAGCAGGAAGACAAGACTTGAACCTCAACCTGTCTAATGTTCAATCAAGTACATTTGCCTTTCAAAATGCAAAACAGCAAAACAAGGACTACACTGAAGAGAGCACTTCTGAGTAAGTTGATGTTTTCCTTACCGCTCCGTGACAGGTTGTTCCAAAGGTCTCAGTCATGCCCTGTTCAGTGCCAGTAAGAACGTAACTACAGGTTCCCATGGTGCCACCAATGAGCACTGGTTGTCCAGTGAGCTGATGGGGGCACAAATCAAACATGTTAAAATTCGGGAAAGCATGAGCTCTTCATGCCTGAGATTTAAATTTCTTCTTGCATTGGGAGGATTGTGGGAGAAATCTGAGCACCTAAATGCACTTCTCTCACAACTATATTGACATTATTTGGATTCTTTGGTAACCGAGAGGGGAGGGAAGAAGAAGGCAATAAAAATGTGGATGAGAAGGGCAGCAGAAGGCAGATGGAGTATAAGAGCAAAGCACATTCTAATGTGTAGGGTTATCAGGAAGAACTATCCTGCCTTCTCCAGGTTTCAGTTTCCTCATCTGTGAGATGGAAGCAGGTTAAGGGTCTTTCTAACCCTATCACAGACAGAGTGAAATGAATGAAACAGGCTGAATTTAGTCTCAACCCTGTCTTCCAATGACTCAAAGCCTAAAACACAGCAATGGGGGCATGGATGACATTTTCTTTTCATCATTGCTGCTGAAAATTCCTCCATATTTGGAACTACTTAAGTGATGCACCCACCGCCTGAAACCACAAAGGACTGAGTCCATACCTGGTAATCGACGGCAATGAGGGGATGGTGTGGAGGGAAAGCTCGGGTGGACCCCTTCCTGTGCACTAACAGGGTCCGCTCCTTCCCGTCCACCACATGCTGTTCCACTTTGGCGATGTTGTGAGAAACATCATAGATCACGTGTAGGTCCAAGTCATCGGGGGTTGTGTTGAAGACCTTGGCAAAAGCCTAAGAAAAAAGCTTAAGTTAAAAGCAGCCAGAACCAGCTCTTCAGAACTTATCTACTGACACCAGCTAGTTTGTCCCTGAAGGGAGTGAGGGATTTAAGAGTTCCAAAACAGCAGCAGAATGACTCTTCACGTAAAGGACAAAAACTCTTTTAGACTGCAGAAACTCCATTCCACCAATTCCAACTTTGGTTGAAAAGTTGCTTGGCTGCTCTTGATCCCACCCTTCAGAGCTCTTCCCCCTCAGCCTTCTGAATCTTAGTGAATGGCCTTCTAGCCTCTCCGCTGCGCAAGGAAAATTCCAGGAACCATGCTGGCTTCTCTTCTTCCCTCACTCCCCACACCTGATACTCTGCTATTCTATTTTAAGAAGACGTCAAAAGCTCAGACATTGCCAATATTTTGAATATTTTTAAATATAAATTTTATTTTTAAAATTTATTTTGTTGCTCTTGTACAGTTTTCTTTTACTCTCAGCCCAGCCCACCATCGCAGCCCTCCCCACCTCCCTCCCATTTCCACCCCCCCTAGTTTTTGTCCATGTGTCCTTTATACTTGTTCCTGTAAATCCTTCCCCTTTTCCCCTGAAATCCCCTTCCCTCCCTCCTCTGGTAACTGTGAGTCTGTTCTCAATTTTGGTGTCTTTGGTTTTATTTTGCTTGTTTGTTTGTTTTGTCGATTAGGTTCCTGTTAAAGGTGAGATTGTATGGTATTTGTCTTTCACCGCCTGGCTTATTTTGCTTAGCATGATGCTCTCCAGTTCCATCCATGCTGTTACAAAGGGTAGGAACTCCTTCTTTCTTTCTGCTGCACAGAATTCCACTGTGTAAATGTACCACTGTTTTTTGATCCATTCATTTACTGATGGGCACCTAGGTTGCTTCCAACACTTGGCTATTGTAAATTGTGCTGCTATGAACATAGGGGTGCATAGGTTCTTTTGGATTGGTGTTTCAGGGTTCTTAGGATATAATCCGAGCAGTGGAACTGCTGGGTCAAAAGGTAGATCCATGTTTAGTTTTCTTAGAAAATTCCACTGTTTTCCATAGTGGTTGTACTAGTCTGCAATCCCACCAACAGTGCACCAGGGTCCCTTTTTCTCCACAACCTCTCCAACACTTGTTTGTTGCTTTATGATGGCCATTCTGATCGGTGTGAAGTGGTATCTCATTGTGGTCTTAATTTGCACATCTCTGATAGCTAGCGATACTGAGCATCTTTTCATGTGTCTCTGGATCCTCTGTGTGTCCTCCTTGGAGAAGTGCCTGTTCTTAAGTCCTTTGCCCATTTTTTAATTGGGTTGCTTGTCTTCTTAGAGTGGAGTCGTGTAAATTCTTTATGTATTTTGGAGATTAAACCCTTGTCTGAGTTATCATTGGCAAGTATGTTTTCCCATACAGCCAGTTTTTATTTTAATACTATTTTCTTTAGCCATGCAGAAGCTTTTTTATTTTGATGAGATCCCATTTGTTTATTCTTCCCTTTATGTCCCTTGCTTTAGGGGACATATCAGTAAAAATGTTGCTGTGTGAAAGATCTGAGATTTTCCTGCCTATGTTCTCCTCTAGGACTTCAATGTTGTCACGGCTTATATTTACATCTTTTATCCACCTTGAATTTATTTTTGTGTATGGTGTAAGTTGGTACTCAAGTTTCATTTTTTTTTTTTTGCACATAGCTGTCCAGTTCTCCCAACACCACTTGTTGAAGAGGCTAGTTTTACTCCATTTTATGTTGCTGCCTACTTTGTTGAATATTAATTGACCGCAGAGATTTGGGTTTATTTCTGGATCCTCTGTTCTGTTCCATTGGTCCATGTGCCTGTTTTTATGCCAGTACCAGGCTGTTTTGATTACAGTGGCCTTGTAATACAGTTTGGTATCAGGTATTGTGATCCCTCCCACTTTGCTCTTCTTTCTCAAAATTGCAGCAGCTATTTGGGGTTGTTTATGGTTCCATATAAATTTTTGAGGTGTTTGTTCTATGTCTGTGAAATATGCCACTGGTACTTTAATAGGTATTGCACTGAATTTGTAATTTGCTTTGGGTAGTATGGATATTTTGATGATGTTGATTCTTCCAATCCATGAACACAGTGTATGTTTCCATTTGTTTGTGTCTTCCTTGATTTCTTTCTTCAGTGTTGTGTAGTTTTCTGCATACAGGTCTTTTACCTCCTTGGTTAGGTTTATTCCTAGGTATTTTATTTTTCTTTCTGCTATATCTAATGGGATTTTTTTCTTGATTTCTGCTTCTGTTGTTTCATTGTTGGTCTACAAAAATGCCTCTGATTTCTGGATATTGATTTTGTATCCTGCTGTTTGGCCAAATTCACTTATTAGGTCGAGCAGCTTTTTGGCCCAGTCTATAGGACTTTCTATGTACACTATCATGTCATCTGCAAACAATTATAGTTTTGTTTCCTCCTTTCTGAGTTGAATGCCTTTTATTTCCTTTTCTTGTCTAATCACTGTGGCTAAGACATCCAATACTATATTGAATAGAAGTGGTGAAAGTGGACATTCTTGTCTTGTTCCTGATATTAGTGGAAAAGATTTTAGTTTTTGCCCATTGAGTATGATGTTGGCTGTAGGTCTCTCATATACTGCCTTTATTATGTTGAGGAATGCTCCCTCTATTCCCACTTTGCTGAGTGTTTTTATCATAAATGGGTGTTGTACCTTATCAAATGCTTTTTCTGCATCTATTGATATGATCATGTGACTTTTGTCTTTGCTTTTGTTTATGTGATGAATTACATTTACTGATTTGCGAATATTGAACCATCCTTGCATCTGTGGGATGAATCCCACTTGGTCATGGTGTATGATCTAATATAAATTTCTATAACCAAATTTTACAAGCTCTGATTCAAAGCACTTAACTTCATCATGAGTAACTAGGAACAGAAGAGCAACTTTAAGTACCTGACGGGTCAAGAAGGTCATGGAAGAGCGGTTGACCCAGGCGTAGTTCCCCGCCGCGGCCATTCCCTTCAGGTAGTCCTGGCCCTCTGGAGATGAGATCCGAGCACAAGCCAACTGACGGTCATTGACTATGATCTTGTCTCTCTTCATGGCCTTTTCCATGGCAACCAGGGCGTCTGGAACAAAGGAGCAACAAGGCCAGCCAGTCAGCTTTCCCTCTGTAGTTCAGGTTTACTGCCGAAAGCTAGGCTGTATTCAAACCCATTCGATAAACAACAACAACAACAATCGTGTGAAATAAAGCTTTTCCTTCGAAGTGTTTCTGAGTTCATCTATTTGCCTGGTCAACACACATACTGAGAACCTTCCCCGTCAGAGCTGTGACACCGCAAAGCGGGCCACACAGACAACATCCGCCCCCCAGGGATGTGTAAGGCAAAGGAGACGTGCACACACACAGCCAACAACACAGTGTCAGCGACTCCTTTCCCGGCATGTGAGTGAGTGAGTGAGAAGAGAAGCAGTAAAATTCATTTTATTACCACTGTTTTTAATAAGTTTCAGACAATCAGAGGACTTCCGGCCAAGATGGAGGCATAGGTGGGCACACTGTGCCTCCTCGCACAACCAAAATTAAGGACAACAAAGATTTAGAAACAAGAAAACAACCAGAAGTTATAGAAAAACTGAACTGTATAGAAGTCCTACAACCATTCATCCAGACCGGTAAGAGGGATCGAGTCCCGGCAGGAAAAGTGGAGGTTGGCGGACTGGGCGCACAGTGGCTGGCAGATCCCAGGCACACAGGTGGCAGCTAGCAGACCCCGGGCACGGGATGGCAACAGTGCAGACCCAGTGAGGCCACACAAGGCGGCTGGCTGACCAGGTGGTCCCACATTCGCACGCAGATAATCCAGGCGAAGGGGAAGTGGAGGAAGAGACTGGAATCCAAGAGAGAGCGGAGCAAGCGCCATTGTTTCCTCTCGAATCCCGCCCCCACATACAGCATCACAAGCCAGAGACTAGGCTGCCCCACCCTGGGGAACACCTAAGGACCCACCCCTCACTAAGTAACAGCCACGACCAGACCCCCCCAAAAAAAACAAAAAACAACCCCCCCAAAACCAAAAATGGCTCAAACAGGATAACAAATCAAAGCCCCAGAGCCAATTCATCTAAGTGACCAAGATATACAACCTAACAGATACACAGTTCAAAGTCCTGGTGATCAGGATGCTCACAGAATTGGTTGATTTTGCTCACAAATTAGATGAACAAATGAAGGCTACAATAAATGAAATGAAGGAAAACGCACAGGGAACCAATAGAGATGGGAGGAAAACTGGGACTCAGATCAATGGAGTGGACCAGAAGGAAGAAAGAAACAACCAAACAGAAAGCAAGGAAGAAACAAGAACTCAAAAAAATGAGGAGAGGCTTAGGAACATCCAGGATATCCTTAAACGTTCCAACATCCGAATTATAGGGGTACCAGAAAGGGAAGAAGAAGAGCAACAAATGGAAAACTTATTTGAACAAATAATAAAGGAGAACTTCCCCAATCCGGCAAAGGAAATAGACTACCAGGAAGTCCAGGAAGCTCAGAGAGTCCCAAAGAAGTTGGACCCAAGGAGGTACACACCAAGGCATATCATGATTACATTAGCCAAGATTCAAATGAAGGAGAGAATTCTAGAAGCAGCAAGGGATAAGGGGACAGTCACTTACAAAGGAGTTCCCATCAGACTGTCAGCTGATTTCTCAAAAGACACCTTACAGGCAAGAAGGGGCTGAAAAGAAGTATTTGTAGTCTTAAAAGGCAAGGACCTACAGCCAAGATTGCTCTATCCAGCAAAGCTGTCACTTAGAATGGAAGGGAAGATAAAGTGCTTCTCAGATAAGGTCAAGTTCAAGGAGTTCATCATCACCAAGCCCTTATTATATGAAATGTTAAAGGGACTTATCTAAGAAAAAGATAAAAAAATATGACAATGCAAAGACAGCAAACTCACAGCTATTAACAACTACACGCAAAACAAAAGCAAACAGCTAGAACAGGAACAGAACCACAGAAATGGAGATCACATGGAAGGTTCGCAACAGGGGAGTGGGAGGAGGAGAGAGGGGGAAAGGTACAGAGAATAAGTAGCATAGATGGTGGGTAGAAAAAAGATAGGGAGAGGGCAAGAATAGTGTGGGAAATGTAGAAGCTAAAGAACTTATGACACATGGACATGAACGAAAGGAGGGGAATGTGGGTGGGAGGGGGTGTGATCATTCCCTTGGAGGAGAATGATGAGGGAAAAATGGGACAACTATAATAGCATAATCAATAAAATATATTAAATTAAAAAAATAAAAATAAGTTTCAGTGACTTAGTGTAAAAGAGCTGGGCACAAGCTGCTAGATCTTCTGCAGGAAAATCAAATCCATGACAAAACGTAGAGAACACAGAGTTCTAAAATACTAGTCAGTGCTCGCATATTTGCTAGATGAAGTATTCTAATGGGTGAGGCTGGCACAAATTAAATTCCCACAGGATGAAATGTATATACGAGGATGAACTGTAACATACAATTTAAAGTTCATAATAATTTCCATGCCTCTATAACTTTTCATATATTCATAAATTCTTTCACACATCCCATAAATTATTCAGTGTGATGTTCCCGTTACTTCCCTGCCCCCTACTTTTGTTCTTGCTGTCTTTTGGACAAAAATGTCCAAACTGCAAACATCACATGTCCATGAAGCCATCTCTGAAATCTTGGTATCTTTTTCCTTTGTCTCTTCTGTAATATTTAATCCATCACTACCTTCTTATACTCTTATTATTTTTTTTTAAGATTTTATTTATTTAGAGAGGGAGAAGGGATGGAGGAAGAGGAGAGAAACATCAATGTGTGGTTGCCTCTCACATGTCCCCCACTGGGGACCTGGCCTGCAACTGAAGCATGTGCCCTGACTGGGAATCAAACCAGTGACCCTTTGATTCGCAGGCCGGCACTCAACCCACTGAGCCACACCAGCCAGGGCTATACTCTTGCTTTTTCATGAACATCACATCTCTTTCATGAGACAATGTGAGAGCAGAGTCCTTGCCGATTCCATCACTGAATCTACTCTAACACCTAGTCAGTATAAGTATTTAAAACATATTTGCTGAATTAATGTCTACAATATAAACTCCACAACTTAAGGTCCTTGCTCTTTCTAGGTCAGATGATAATAGTATGAATAAAAAAAATAACTGGAGCCAATATTTATTAAGTACTAAGCCTCAGACACTGATGTAAGTAGTTTACATATATTATTTCATTTAATCTACTATGGCAACACAACATGAATTAAGTTATCATTCCTATTTTTTTCACACGAGGAAGTTAAGGCCCAGTGAAGTGAATTTGAGGTCTATCTAGTTAGAAGAACCAGGGTAAAAACCTACACAGTAGAGTTCCAGAGCTTTCTTAAATCTCTACATGGTTCCCCATCAACCGTACATTGTAGCACCAGGCCAAAAATCAGGTCCAGAATATACCTGTGGCTACTTGGTGGCCCAAGCCTCTGCTTCCACTGTGGATCATCACACAGACCTGTCCTTTATGGTCGATGCCCATCTTCTTAGCAGCATACTCATTGAAAATCTCATCCACAACCTGGATTTCTGCGTAGTGGTTACCTGCTCCCAGGGTCCCCAACTGCAAATGTAAGAATGTCTGATGAAAGAGCCTCTATTCTGATTTAAAAAAAAATCCATTTAAAAGCAAACAGATATAAAACAATCAGTAACAACAACACAATCACACAAATAGTGCGTTATGTAACAAACACATTTCTAAGCCTTAGAAACACTTCATTCATTCAAGGCAACATTCCACACAGCAACAATAATGCAGAGCAGCTCCTTAAGTTTATTTTATCATTATCTGCTCGAGGTAAACACATATTAAAAGCTTCATAAACCACAACCCATACCCTTAAATGGCTCGGAGGGCATTTTAAACATCGTTGACACAAGGGTCAAATGTCAGGATGAACATCTATGAGTTCACTGACACCATTATCCACCGTTCCAAGAGTCATGCCCCTTCACCGGAGCTAGTAGATGATTTAGGGAACCAGAGAATGGCAGTGCTCAAAGAGTTTTTAGAAGTTGCCCAGCTTTAACTACCCCAATTTTCAGACAAGAAAATGAGACCCAGATAGGCAAAAAAGAGACTTGCCCTAGGTCACAGTGATTCAATGGCAAAGCCACCAAAATTAGCTGTAAATTTCAAATATCTGATATATTCTTATCTCATGAACACCATGAACTGACAAGGTATCTCTTTTCACCTAAGACATGAAAAATCTTTCAGCCAAATCTTTGCTTGTCAAAGTGTGTACACATGTAGTTTCAGCACACATTTTAAGCCTGAAGTTCCTAACTCAGTTTTCTCCCATTCACTTCTAATTCACGGTGTCTTATTCGATCTTATGAACATTGGCAAGCTCCTGAGAGCTTTTTAAAGGAGTAAGAATGACGCATGAACAAACGAATTTGTACTTGTTTTGATATACTGTGAAAAAACCTAGGGACATGTATTTGCCACACAGAAGACAGATTTTTGTCCACCGACAAAAACGGAAGTGGAAAAATATGAACATGTCCCCCCTCCGAAGTGCGTGTTACCTGAGGAAGGCCTCTCTTTTTAGCCCTCGCGGAGACCTTGTTGGGGTCGGCCTGCAGCATTCTTCCATACTCCTCACAGTGCTCCTTGTCTTCGGCCCAGGCGTAGCCTTCTCTTAGCGACCAGTCCACACCCATCTCCAAGGCCTCTTCCAAGTCTCTAGGTGGGTAACAAGGTGCTCGTCATTCCACAGCCAAGGGAGATCAAACCCGAGGACGACCCCATCTCCAAGGGTGGAGGAAACACTCATTTACTATCGCCTGTGTACAGGGCGTTGTGCTAGACAGCTCTCAGCAACTCTATGGTTTTTCTGGGGGAAGCAGTTACATAAATAATTGCTACATAAAATGGTAAATGACACACTAGAGATGATTATAGCTCTTTCTTGACATTTATAAAGTTCTTTATTTGTATTTTTCAAATCTTATTTCTCTCTCCGATCCTGAGTTCCATGAGATGGTAGTTAAGCAGCCGAAGACAATTTATAACCATAATCAGGTATCACTATCTATCACGAACTTTGTCACAGCTGTCTGCTTTAATAATTCATGAAAAGTTACAGTCAAGTAACAAAGCTATCTAAAATGTCCTCAGGCAATACAGGTTAAATTCTAAGCTCTATTCTTACCTTCACAGAAGTACTCAGGGCTTTTTCGCACCTGCATTTTGAAGTTGAGGTGCACATACATTAAGGAAAAAGCTCTGCTCTTCACCTAAGGTCCAGCCCTCTTCTGAAACACTGCCAGGGGAGATTGCAACATTCAATGTCTCCGCCCTGCTACAGCCCATTTCCAACATTATGAATCAGGACAAAATTCCCATCTAAAATACTTTTAAAGCCCTGACCAGTGTGGCTCCATTGCTTGGGTGTCATCCCACAAAGCAAAAGGTCGCCAGTTCAATTCCTGGTCAAGGCACATGCCTGGCTGCAGGTTCGGTTCCTGGTCAGGGTACATATGAGAGGGAACCAACTGACAGATGTTTCTCTTGCACATCCATGTTCCTCACCCCTCTTTCTCTCTCTTCCCTGCTCTCTAAAAGTAAAACCTTTAAAACATAACAAAAATAAAAAGAAATATTTATAAAAATGAGTAGAATTTATTTATATTTGCCAGGCATGCTTTTCAAAGCGGGCTGGACCTCACACTTAAAAGACCAACTCATGACCGCTTTCTGGAAAGAGAGCGCACGGCGCCCGTCTCCTAACCGTCCTGGGTTGGAAATGAACGGGAGGGTCTTGTGGGTGCTACTTCTCTCACTCCACCCACCCACTGGAGGCTCGTGCTTACTTGGCATTCATTGGGATGACACCTTTTGATCCCACCCCGACAGGAATGTGGTCAAACATAGCTTGGGCAAGCTGTTCCTTCACAGGCTGGACATCGCTTTCATCTAAATTGGTCCTGAGCAAGCGGACACCGCAGTTGATGTCGAACCCGACGCCGCCTGCAAAGTACAGAAAAGTCTGTCAAATCCTGGGAAAACCAGGTAGTTGGGCATTGTTACCTGTGGCTTCCCACCATTAACACGGGGTTTAAAAGACAGCCATTCTTAAAACAAAAACCAAACAAACTTTTATATAGCCAATGAAGTGGTTCTCTGTGGGTAAAGTCTGATGATACCAGAACAATTTAAAGTAACAGACATATTACGTCCACCTTTGTATCTACTTTAGGTTTCTAATTCATTCCAACTTCTTCAGATGGATGATTAGATCATTGATAGTCAGCTCTTCTCCTTTTCTAATTTGTGCATTTAAAGCTATATATTTCTATCCAAGTATGGCATTAACGGTGACCACAGTTTTTAGACACAAGTATATTTTATTAATGCCAAGTTATTTTGTATTTCCTTTATGGTTTATTTTTGACCCATGGATTATTTAAACATATATTGCTTAAGGTTTTTAAAAAAGTTTTGTTGTTGATGATTTCTAACTTAATTTCACTGTGGTAAGAAACTATCCTCTGTATCAGTAGTTCCAAAGTGTGGTCTCGAGATCCTTTCAGGTCTAAGACTAAATGTAAAATGATGCTAAAATATTATTAGCCTTTTAAACTTACTGAGTGTAAAGTTTTCCAAAGGCTACATGACATGTGCTAACATGTCTGCTCTGATGAATAATGAAATATGCAGTTGTATATTATTGTTTTAATTGTTTCAGCTTTAATGTCTAGTAAGGTAAACATTGATAAAAGCCTTTGACATCAACCCTCAAAAAAAATTTAAAGAGTGTAAAGGGGTCTTTAGGCCAAAATTTTTGAGAACTGCCTCTCTGAGTTCAATGCACTGAAATCTGAGAGCTGCTTTCTGGCTCAGCATCTGGTCAATTTTGGTCAATGTTGCGTGCACTTGAGAAAAATGTACACGGTATTCTATAGTTCTTGGATGCGCTGTAATGCATGTGCACACACAACCATGCATGTACATTTAGGCCAAGGTGTCAAGATTCTCAACTGGACTGTTCAAATCATCTACATCCTGACTGAAATTGGTCATTACCCGAAGAGAAAAACAGCGTTGAACGTTGGGCTCACGTATTTGTCCTTTTCCTTTTATCTGGAGTGCAGCCTCATAAATTCTCACTGCCATAATAGCTCTCCCATGCTCACGAGATTTTCATAAAAAATTTTATTCATCCTTTCTTGTTATCCCCAGCAAGGGATTAGTCTGAAATAACCATGTTCACCATTGCCAGAGGCAGAACTCTCAAGATGGAATTTATACATTTTTTCCAGACTTTGAAAGCAGAGATATTACTCCTGATGTGAAATATTCTCAGTGAAAGCGCCCCACAACAGAAAAGATGGGTACGACTGAAGTGGACAATGAGAATGAAAGCAAACACTGAATGCTTCCCATGTGCCTAGAACTTGTCTTAATTCATTTAACCCTCACAATAATGCTCCAATTTGCCCAAAAGGTTTAACTGGGATATAAAGGCCCATAATTTTCCAGGAAACTGTTTCAGTTTGTTTTGTAGCCAATGTCTGAATAGTGCTTGGCATATCGTAAGAGCCTAAAGAATTCTCAGAAAGTGTATGCTTTTCTTGATTTTTAAGAGCCTCTGCGTGTCCACAATTAATTCTCTCAGTAAACGAGGAAAACAAATGATAGCGTTTGATGAGACAGAGATGCACACACAGGAAGAAGCCATGCTCTCATTCAGAAAGGTGATGACACACTGAGAGAAGCCACACACCAGACAGCAGCGTGTAGTCACCTTACCTGGGGACACCACTGCTTCAGGGTCGTTCATATCAAAGGCTGCCATATTCC
Organism: Glossophaga mutica; assembly: GCA_039655065.1. Taxonomy (NCBI): domain Eukaryota; kingdom Metazoa; phylum Chordata; class Mammalia; order Chiroptera; family Phyllostomidae; genus Glossophaga; species Glossophaga mutica. Next base: position 11,374,691 of record CM077304.1, on the reverse strand, counting down.
CAATAGCAAACCCATAACCCGAGTGCACATCAGGAAGTCCGATAGATCGCTGAAAGAGAATCAGAAAACGAAGTTCAGCTTTCTCAGCCTGGCACTCTGCTTGCTGATGGACCCGAGCATGATTCTCAGAGAGGCTGCAGGCTGAAGTCTTCCCCAAATCTAGGTCCTAGTTTCAGAAAATGTTCTCTGATGGTGAAAATTAGGTGTAAAAATTCCTAATCATAAATATACCAGAGAAAAATCCTTCTTATAAAATCTGATTGTTAACTAAAGAAACCTTAAACAGAAAAGCCTTAGTATAACATGACACAGGAGAACCACACACTAACTTTAATGTGTTAGTTTAAACATTTTAAAGACACTGAAGATAGACATTGACAAGTTGTGGTCATATCAGGTTAAAAGGAGAAAAATACCTGATTTATATACCATAGGTCCTTAGTGCTTAAGCAATCATGGACAACTGTAATCCATGTAATGGTATGAACACTGTGTACTTTTACGTCTGGGGCCTAGAAAGGGATCCTGACCCAGGAGGAATGCAGGTCAAACATGCTGAGGATATATGGAGATACCCAGACACTTGCGAGTTTTTCATGTACATAAGCCATGTCTTCTTATCCCCTCCCCCCTGGGCCCCAGTGCCCAGCACAGTAACTGGCATGAAAACCTCAAAAAATCTGTGGAATGGATTCATTTTAACATCTCCCTGTAATGCTGGTACCTGAACGGTGGACGGCAGCACGGGCCCACCTGTACCATCCAGTTTTATCCCTATTGTTGTCGCTACGCTCTTTTTCAGTCGTGCCCAGGATAACTACACTGCCCTCTCTCCCTCCCTCGTCCCAACCCTTAAACGTCTTTCCAGTCCTTCTCCAGTCATCCTCTTACAGGGGGCCACGGTGAAAACTACGATGCTGATATACTAATCCAGGAAAAAGTGGTGTGCAATGACAAAGGACACATTAAAAACTTCTTCGAAGGTCCTCAAACGCTTCAGATTCTAGCGAAAGGCAACCAGAACCTGCGATGTTATTCAGGCCCAATTATTTACGTCCCCTCGTTATTTCCTGATGTCCAAAGGTCGCTGTCTAAACGATGCTACTAGCAGTCAGGCATGGCCACCCACCCATTCCACAAGCTTTTAAGACTCAGAAAATGTAAACGTTCAAAGTGCTGAACATGGACTCACATGAACGATCCCAGGCAGGGCTGCCACGTTGCCGATCTGCTTCATGGCGGGCAGGAAGCCACCAACGCCTGAACACAAAAATCTGACATCAGAAAAGAGGACCCATCTGATTTTTAGTGAGTGGATTCGTACATTTCTAGGTTGCATCACATGAAGGGGAGTGACCAGGACGGCTAACACAAAGCACGGAAATGTCCGTGGTGGACGTGTGCAGGCAGCTTCTTCGGCAGGTGGCTGATGCGCAGAGGGCGGTGAGGGCGACCGGACCAGCCACAGGCATCCGTTGGCGTTCTGTGCAAACGCACCGGGAGGTGTAAACGACTACTTAACATCATGTTGTCAATATAAAAATGTGTGTTTTCATAGTTCATATAGTTTATCAAAATAAAACCAATACTGGTTTTTCTCTAAGTGACAAAAAAGGGGCGATGGAAGTTGGGAAAGCACTGGATTAAGGATCAAGGGACCAGAGGTCCTAGTCCCAGCTCTGTCACTTGGGTGCTGTGTCACTTCAGACAAGTCAGCATACCCTGGCAGGAGGCAGGGGAGATTTAGTTTGTTAATCTAAAAACAAAGGGTTAAAATTAGATTTCAACTCCAACACTATTAGAGCTTTACACATGTATCCGTAAACCCGCTGCACTCCTCCAGGATAGGGCTAATAAACTCTCTTTTATTGATGAGATAACCCAAGTGAGGCTAATCAGCATAAGGTTAAAAATACTGACTTCGGAGTGAGGTACTCCTCGGTCCAAAAGCTGGCTCTGTCACCAAGAAGTTGTGCTACTTTGGGCAGATCAAAATTACTTATCCTCACTTCACCTGGACTTACACATCTTTCAAATGGAGACGGTATCTTCCTCTTAGACCTACTCTAAGAATTACATGAGGTAACCTGTGTAAAACCCCTAGTAAAGTGCCCGGCACATAGTAAGTGCCCAATAAATGGCAGCTCTTATTATTATCCAAGGTAGTTTCAAAACCAACCAGGTCCATCCAGCTCCAAATGGTTTCTGCAAGGTCAGGCGGCTAACAATATAACCACAAATTAGAAGTAGTTTTTTTGTCTCATTTCAAGTCTTGGTCATTTCTTGACATTATTTTTGTATTTTTAATAATAATTATCTAAGTTAGCATTTTTTTTTCAGCCTACAGGAAAGACACTTACAATACCACATGTACAATTCGAATGTACTTACCCCCACCTCGACAGGCATTCCTTAATTCCTCAAACATTAATTTTTCCAGGGCATCATTCACATAGAAAACTCCTTCAACCTGGTACCAAAGAAAAGGAACAACTATGTCTGAGCACATATACACGATGTATCAACACTGGATAGACCACCAAAACTGTGTGTGGTATTCATTTGCTTTACTTTGTAAAAAATACTTTCATATTACCTTAAACAAGCAGGAAATTTCCCATCAGAAGTACAGGATGGGCCCTGTCTGGGTAGCTCAGGTGGTTAGAGCTTCATCCCCATATACCAAGACTACGCATTCGCGTATACAAGAATCAACTAATGAATGCATAAGTAAGTGGAACAACAAAGCAACATTTCTCTCTCTCTCCCCCTTCTTCTCTCTAAAATATAGGGGGGAAAAGTACAAAATGTTCCCATCCTTAAGTATACTTGCCCTTGAACAACGTGGGGGTTTAAGGTGCTATCAACTCCCACCCAGCCCCTGCCATGCAGTTGAAAATCTGTGTATAACATTTGACTTTCCCAAAACTTAACTACGAATAACCTAAATGTTGACCGGAATTCCACCTTACCGATAACAACAACAATTAACATGTAGATTGCATGTTACATGCATTAGTACTATATTCTCATAGCACAGTAAGCTATAAAAAAAAATTAAGAAAGTCATAAGGAAAATACATTTATAGTATTTGTTGAAAAATACGTGTATAAGTGGACCTGCAATTCAAACCTGTGTTGTTCAAGGGTCAACTGTGTATCTTTCTTAAAAAAGATTTTATTTATTTATATTTAGAGAGAAAGGGAGGGAGAAAGGGAAACGATGATGTGAGAAACGCTGAGTGGCCGCCTCTCGCACGTGCCCCAACGAGGCGGGGGGGGCCAGCCCACAGCCCTGACATGCGCCCAGACCCTACGCTGGGAATGGGACCGGTGACCTTTCACCTTGTGGGACAACGCCTAACCCACTGAGCCACATCAGTCAGGGCTCAACTGTATTTCTTAAAAATGTATTTGAAATATTCACAGTTTTTTTAAATCCTCACTCAAGGACATGCTTATTGATTTTAGAGAGAGGGGAAGGGAGGGAGGGAGGGAAATATCAATGTGAGAGTGAAACAGTGGCTGCTCCGATTGAGCCCAGACGGAGACGGAACCCGCAACCCTTCAGTGTACAGGACGCTCCAACAGGCCCACGCTGGCCAGGACCTACAAACTGTTTTGTTTATTCTCTGACTCTCAAAGCCACGTTTAAGAATTTAACAGGTAAAATATTTTGAATATATTTTGTGATAAACCTGTGATAAAGGTCTGCCAATTGCTCTAACTGCCAAAAGGTCTCAGTATTCTCATGCTTCTAAAATACCACTGGGTTTTGAGAAAAACAGATGAATCAAAACTTCAAATTCCAAACATAAAAATGCAGTCATCTAACTTACGTGTACTTCTTCTGTGCTTAAAACAACAGCACATCACAATTCCTTGTGTCCTATGCTACCTTACAAGTCTATACTTAGGTAAATGATGAGTAAAAAAAATTAAACATGTACCCTATACAGCTGTGTGCTCAGTCCTATAATCTGTATCTTAGAGGATAAATAAGTTTGATAAAGGAACATACAAAAGGCAATTATGTAAAGGCAATAGGCAACTAACACCAAAGGCCAGACCATTTTTATCATAGCCCAAATATTATGAAGGAAATGCCCAGTAAAGGAGAACCAAAGACTTAACACTTAATCATCTGGACGAGTAAACTGCTTTAATCACAAAGATGATTTCTGCATCTTAACCACTGCATGAATAGCAATACTAGCTGATGGGCAATGTCCCTCATACAATTTCAAAAGGTCACGCTTATTAATACCCCAAACATGTACTGAGGACTTATGATGGGTCAGGTACTGCACTGGGCACAAAGGGAGATGTGAAGAACATGCAAGATCCTGCTTGAGGAGCTTCCAGCCCAGAATGCAGCCCAGACGAGCAAACGAAGGCCGCAGCGAGGCAGGTGCTGCATCAGGAGCATCCAGTGCTGGGCGGACTCTGATGAAGAAGCGGTTCAACAGACTAGGGAGCCAGGGGAGGCTTCGCAGGTTGCTCCCTCTTTGTTCAGCTGGCTCGCTGTCAGACTCAGCTCCTTAAAGATGCGAGGCATCACTGGAATAGCAGCACTTTTAGGTGCTGAACAAAAGGATGACGTGAAGATGGGAGGGAACAAAAAGGAATTTTTAGTGTAGCATGTGGGTCTTAGGAGGGGGGTGGAGACTAGGAAGAACAGGATAATTTTTAGTGTGAAATTTGTGACTCTCGTGAGGATGGGAACACGATTTAAACTTGGCGTAGAGGTCGGTAACGTTCTAAGAGCAGTATGTCAATATTTCAACTGCCCGTTCTCAAGGGCTAGGTGGTAGAAAAATGCGGTGCAACTTTCTAGGCTGTTGTGAGGAGCAAAACCGTTTTGTTAAAAGCCAGCACGGTGCAGCGAAGGCTAAAAACTTGGTTCAGCAAACACAGATCTGTAAAGGTCACCTAAGTGGCCAGCGTGACTCAGAAGAATTGAGCTCCAGTCCCAGCAACTCTACCCTGAACTGGCTACGCCACCTTGTAAAAGGCAGCTCCCGTCTCTGTAGCTCAGGAATGCGCGCATCTTATGGAGTGTTTCTGACATTGTGCGAGAAAACGGTTTGCAAACACTAACTTGGTATCTACTTGGAACCCCTATACATACTCCACTTTACTTGTCCACGTGATTTGGGGACCTCTCCAGCGGCGTGACGGGGTCAGTACAGGTTAGGTAGTCCTCCAGCCAGAGGACGGGGGGGACTGGGGGGGTTGTAGGAGGAATTCTGCTGAGGGTTGGGGGCGGCGCCGGCAATAGCGGAGGATGGGGAGGGCGAGGAGGAGGCCAGCGGGCAGCCGGGAGGCACCGCGGGCTCCCAGCTGGGAAGGCCCAGCCACCAGGTGGTGCTCCCCCGCCTCACCTGCATGTTGGGCACGAAGGCTTTCTTGATTCTCCAGCAGTTTTTATTGATCTTTTCCAAGTACTGCAGCTCATCATTGTAGCTGCGACTCATGGCGGCAACCTCGGTACCAACTCCTGGTTCGGCTTTGAAGAGAGATGCCGCGCTGTACCGTCGCCTGCAGCACCAGCTTCCGGAACTCAGCGCGCAGGCGCGGGGACTCCGTGGCAGAGTGGGCTACGGCAAGTGCCGAGGCTCCAAACGCATGGCAGGACCAGGACCGCTTTTCCCTCAGCTAAGTCACACTGCCCTCTAGTGTTTCCCTTTTGGATCGCTCGCTAGTCGTTCTCTTCCAGGCTAAAGCTAAACTGGTTAAATCCAGTAGTTTTTAATATGATCTAGTTATCTTTTGTTTTGTTTGCTGATTCTGAGTCAGGTTCGGCTGCTTTCATGGATAAATCAGGTTGGAGCTTCACCCCCAGCCGTGAGCGGGGAACGATGTGTGCAGCCGAGAAAGCCCACCGTGTTTAAATAAATACAACTGAACATTTGTAATGTGACAGAATGAATTTGTGGATGTGCCTTGAATACCTTTTATGTCATAAAAGAGAATTCCAAAGAATGAAAGGTGACAGTTTATCATTTACTCCGACAGATGCTTCCAGGGACAGCTGTCGGGGCCAGACTCGCGCTCGGCTCCGAAAGGAACAAAAGTCAGCGCCCCTGCCCAGCCGGGGCTTCCGGGGCGCTGTGACCCTGCTTCCGTACACCGTGCCTCTGGTTCAAAGCAGTGCGAGCGCTGAGCGATTTCAGTTTCTAGTCGTACTTTGCGGGAAGAAGAACAGCGACTTCGGGATCAGAAAGACTTGGATTCATGCGGGGGCAGGGGCGGAGAGGGAACAATGGCTCTTGCTCCCGGCTCCTATTTCAGTCGCTTCCGCTTCCCACAAGCAAATTGGGCCCTTCTGGTGCTGATTTCCATGGTGAAATAGTGGTGAAAAGTAATAATTCAAGGGACTCTGTAACTGATAATGCTGATACCAATCCCTCTTCGTGTACAAGAGAGTTATCCTGGACGCCAGTGGGTTTATGTTGTCCGTCAGACGTCATCTACAGAACCGTCACCAGCCTCTAAAAATGTTACTTCTGTGATAACCCTAAAGACAGTTATTTCATCAGCGGATCCTAAAAATGGTAGCATATCGTCTTCACAAGTTTTATCTTCGGATTCTTCCCACAACAGAGAGAAACCCATCGGCCATTCAACTAAAAAGTCCAAAGCAACACAAGGTGGTGATTCTGAGCAAAAAGAAGCCTCAAGAAAGAATAAGAAAAAGAAAGAGAAGTCTAAATCAAAATATGAAGTCCTGCCAGTTCAAGAGCCACCAAGGATTGAAGATGCTGAGGAGTTTCCCCATCGGGCAGTTGCATCTGAAAGAAGAGAGAGTAGAGGCACCGAAATTTCAATCTAAACAGCAGCCACAGAATAATTTTAAAAGTGGTGGAAAGAAGAGCCAAATTCCAGTGCAGTTGGACTTGGGGGCGGGGGATGCTGACAGCGCTGGAAAAGCAGCAGCACTCCCAGAGTCCAAAGCGGGCCTCCAAAGCAGTGGTGGTTTCAGTGGGGGCAGTCCTCTCTGGAGAGGCCACATCAGGGAAGAAGGGCCCCCGCTTGAGCCGGGTGAATACCCCACACAACCCCTTGGACTCCAGTGTGCTCCCCTGATGAAGAAGGGGAAGCAGGGGGAGGTCCCCAAGGCCAGGAAGCCTACCTCATTTGAAGAAGATTGTTTTGAAAGAACGGGAGGAGAGAAAGCGGCAGCGTCTCCGAGAAAACACCGTGAGCCCAGCAGTTGACGATATGCAAGATGTAGAGCGTGGTGGTGGTGACCTGGCTCTCGAACAGGCTCCAGGGAAAACAGAGGTGCCAGTGTGCTCCACTCCTGCGGTAGAGAGCATCTCAGAAGAGCCACCGGAAACTGAGATCCATAAGGAAGCGGCAGCCTGCTACTTGGTCCCTGAAGGTGCCAGCTGCCCCAAGATCCACAGCCGGAGATTCAGGGAGTATTGCAGCCAGGTGCTCAGTAAAGGGGTGGGTGCCTGTGTTACAGATATGCTCGAAGAGCTGGTCCATTTCCAAGACCGTATGTACCAGAAAGATCCCATCAAGGCCAAGACCAAACACTAGCTTGTGCTGGGGCTGAGGGAGGTGCTCAAACATCTGAAGCTCGGGAAGCTGAAGTGTGTCATCGTCTCTCCCAACTGTGAGAAAATACAGTCGAAAGATGGGTTGGATGACACCCTGCATACCATTATCAATTATGTCTGTGAACAGAACATTCCCTTCGTGTTTGCTCTCAACTTCAAAGCTCTGGGGCGCAGTTTGAACAAAGCTGTTCCTGTCAGCGTGGTGGGGATCTTCAGCTATGATGGGGCCCAGGACCACTTCCACAAGATGGTTGAGCTGACGATGGCTGCGCAGGAAGCATATAAGACCATGCTGGAGAACGTGCTAGGGAGCCGGCAAGAGAGCCTGGGTCGCAGGTCCCAGCCAGCCTACCTGCGCAGAGCACCAGCTGCTCGTCGGAAGCCAGGCCCCTGGCTTCTCCCAAGACAGAAGAGCCATACTGCATTGAAGTCTGGAGAAAACATCTGGAAGCGCACAGTCAGTGTGCCCTGGAGCTAGAAGAATCGCTGGAGTCTTCAACCTCTCAGATGATGAACCTGAATTTATAAGAAGAGTTCTTTTGTGTTTGTGTATTTGGGGTAAGGAGCTTTGAACAACTTTGTGTTCCTTCTTAGTTCTTCGTTGATCTAATGTATTTGTAACATGTTTAATTGGGACATTAGCAGCATGGAGGGCACAGGAAGCAGCCTTTGTGACATTCCGAGTGCAAGTCCCATGAACAAGCATGTGGGCATGCTGACTGAACCTTTCCTAAGAGCCCTCTGAGTACACTGTGAATCTGGAAAACGCTGGAAAATGTGGGACTCTGAGTCTTCTGCTGCTGAGGAAACATCCTGTCCGTTGCAGAAGAGCTGAGCCAAGTTAGTTCGTGGACAACGGGAGCAATGTGGCTGATGTCCTCTTAGTCACGGTGACTCAGCCCTGCAGGGAGCCAGCGTTAGAGCAGGGGGAGAGAGGGAGGGCCCCCCCTCAGGACATGGCCTTCAGTAGGAAGATCGGAGGGTTTGCTGAAATGAGCCTCAAAAGGAAAATCAGTTTTCCAACCTGTGGCCTTTGACATGAATTATTTCTTTTAGTCTTTATTTTTCATAGAAACAATATATATTGAAGTTCCTAAATTTCAGTTTTGATAATCTACATATCTTTTTTTGGTAAATGAATATATTCTGAATGTGGTTTCTATCTCAGAAGCCAGGAGACAAGCAGGTTACTTTCCTATTTTCCTGTAAGAGGGCTTATTTATTTTGAATAAAGAGTGATTTAAAAAAAAAAAAAAGAAAGAGCCCTGGCTGGTGTGGCTCAGTGGATTGAGCGCGGGCCTGCGAACCAGAGGATCGCGGTTCGGTTCCCAGTCAGGGCGCATGCCTGGGTTGCAGGCCAGTTCCCAGCAGGGGACACACAAGAGGCAACCGTACATCGATGTTTCTCTCCCTCTCCCTCTCCCCTACCCCTCTAAAGACAAATAAAAAAAAAAATCTTAAAAAAAAAAAAAAAGAAAGACTTGGATTCAGTGTCTACCTCTGCCACTTACTGGCTTTGTGTGATTAACCGCTCTTAACCTTTGTTTTCTCAGCCATAAAATGGGATCGTAACTCTTCCTAGAGAGGCTGTGAGGATTAAATGAGCTGACTGTGGAAGGAGCCAGCACGGTCCTGGCGCGTGGTTAGCACTCTGATCGATGCCGTCTGCCCTCCCCCCCCACCGCGCCCCCCCCCCCCACACACACTGGTCTCTAAACCACACAAATCCAAAGCTGAGGTCTCTCTCCATTTCTTACATCGTCCACACCAGCTTCCCTGTCCTCCTGTTTCGCTCCAGCTTCACCCCATTAATCAGGCGCTCTAACAACGTCATCCCGGACTGTAAGTTCTCTCTAGGGTCAGTCCTCTGCGCTGCCTTTCATTTAATTGGGGAGGGAAAACAGCCTGGAAGTTAAAGTGATACAGCTTCCAGAGTTTGCTGTGACTACCCTGCTTCTCCCTTGGAAACATCTAAGAGACAAAAATCGAGCCTTGAAATCTGTACGACCTCGGTTTTCATCCACGTTAAGGACACTAAATTCTCTTCCTTCTTTCCTGTCTTTATTAAAAAAAAAATCTGGGGCAGGACATTTTGCAAATAAAACAACAAGGTACTTGACATTGATAGAAAACACTTTTAATTAAATACAGGGGACAGAAGCAGTACATATAAAACACAAAATCCAACAATACGCAGGGAGGGGAGAACCCTACAGAGCTGGAGGGGCTGGAGGGCTCTCCGCTGACGACACCAGTTCGAACCTGCACCTAAGAGTTCCTCGTGCGCCTCATCAGAAGGGCTGCCTCGCCCTTGGCCACAGAATCTTACAAACACGGGAACACACAGCATGCGTTGGAACGGGAGCACACGTTCAGATGCCCATCCCTCCACACTCACCGAGACGCGTACCCCCAATTTAACTCTAACCCAGTTTGCCTCCCCCTGTCTCCGAGGACTTGAGAAAGAAAGCTTTCAGCCTGGACACTTGACAAGGACTTGACAACTCCAGCGTGCACTGTCTTATCCCTCTGGGTTTACAGGAGGTGGGATTAAGGGCCATTTACTTCCTGGAGTGGACTCCAGGCAATCAGGGGACGGATTTCCCCCTCCAGTGTTCGTTTATCAGGTTCAGACCTTCCCAACCGTAGAAGCTTGATGGCTGTTTTAAAGATGTTTCATATTTCAGGTCAGTGGAAACCAAAAGAAAATGCTGAAAAAGATGCAACAATGGAGATAAGGTTACACGTTGGGCACCTGCAGCCATAGGAGATGGGTTTTCCTGAGGGGCGGGCGAGGGAGAGACGGTTTCTTTACCAGGTCCCACCGTGTCACATCCTCTCCGCCCCTGTACCCCCGTTCCCATCATGCCTTTGGCCATCCACACAGGCCGCCTCACTCTCTGAGTCTTACTTCCCTCATCTATAAAAAGGGACTGAGACCCCCAGCCTTACACATGGTCTTGTGGAGTAAAGAAAATGAAGGACAGCACAGTGCATCTGGTTCTGTGGTGTGAATGAATTTGGCCGCAAAGGGAAACTGGACCTGCTTTGATTTTCAAACTCAGGTTTAAATGCTTTTCATTATTAATTGCAAGCTTTAATAACCAAATATCTTGTTTATAAAATTCCCTGAGCTGGGAAAAAAAGCAAAGGAGAACTAGATAAAAACAGAAAGTGGGCCCTGGCTGGTGTAGCTCAGTGGATTGAGCGCGGGCCTGCGAACCAGAGGATCGCGGTTCGATTCCCAGTCAGGGCACATGCCTGGGTTGCAGGCCAGTTCCCGGCAGGGGACACACCAGAGGCAACCGTACATTGATATTTCTCTCCCTCTCCTTCTCTCCTACCCTTCTCCTCTAAAAGATAAATAAATAATAAATTAAAAAAAATTAAAAAAAAAACAAAACAGAAAGTGGGTAAATAGAAAGAGGCTTATTCTGCTATGAAAAGAAATGGGGCAGTTAAGAGAATAGTCACATTCTTACCTCAAGGACTTCGATATCTGAATTGACGAATGAGATTTTGTGTGGATTGGGCAGAGGGAATCCTTGCTGCAATTTTGCTAAAATGTAAAACAAGATGTGAAATACTTGGGCATGCGCACCCAAAGTTTTGGCAAGCTTTTGCGTAAGAGACCAACAAGCAGCTTTGAAATAGTTTATCTTCTCATTCTCCCTAGTTCTCTGTTTTCATTTTCTCCGACCTGTCCCTAGCATTTGCTTGGAAGAGTGGTTAATTAATCCAGGTTTAATAAAAATGCACCTGCTACTAGGTGCATTTGGATGGCAGAAAAATGCTGGCACCTTGTCCAGTTTATAGTTTGAAAATAACTTAGTGGGTCCGAGAACATTCCGGCCTGTGCTGCCAAGCGCATTTTAATGGAGCCAAACTCCAGATGCTGCTGTGCGTGGACAGTTGTCGTTTCACTGAGACCCTGTCTGTCTAGAGGGAGGTCTTTGTGTGAGAACCGCAGGGAACCACTGGCTGCTAGCGCGAGCCGTGTCATTTCTGGCTGAAGGAGACTCTTCACTGCGCAAGGAGAATGGTTTCAATTTTTTCAACTCAACCAGAAATAGCCTGCCTTGCTGAGTCTTCAAGTAGAGTTGCTAACAAGGTTTGAACCTGGAATAACTAGTTTTGCAACCGTATTGTTGATGGTACAAGCTTTGCAAATCCTGGCACTGGCTGGGACTCACAACAACACTCTAGAAGTACAAGCTTCGGGGTGGAAAGTCCCAGACAACCCCCAATGTTTAGCCAACGTCAGAGTCACATTGCTTCCCCAGAACCTCTTACCGTTGGCCAGTGGGAGGACACCAAAGTGGAGGATGGAGGACAGAATATTTTCAAACCTCAAGACCTAAAATGAAAGGGGAAACTAAATCAGTTGCCAAATCAAGACATTTTTGAGGCACCGTGCCTGGCTGGGACCTGCACTTTCCCACACCTTACCAGGGTAGAGAGCTATCATTAGAATCCCCCGGCAGAAATGCCAATTCTCACTCCCGGACAGTGAGAGCTATTTTGTGGGAAACCCCGTTACAGAGTTTCCCAATCGTTTTTCCTCCTTGAGGACAGACATTTCTGCTCCCCTCTACCCTGGATCATGGTGACAATAAATGCAGCGGGACCACATGGTGGCAGCAAACACGGCAGCTTAGACACTGCCAAGTAAGATGCTGTAGAACAACTAATACATATCCCACTCAGTAATCTTTCCTCAATTTACTGGGAAGCCCAGCCACAGCAGTTCCCTCACATTACATTATGCTCCGCAGTTAATGGCATCACCAGAATGCCCAATTTGTCATTCATAAACTATGGCAGGTGTATAATCTTAGCAAGATTCAGGTATTAAAAATAAAAGGACTATGATGAACATTCAGTCAATATTTTTGATTGAACTATGATTGAATTCATTCAATCAATATTTTCTGAGCATCCTCTAGGCTGAGCAACAATGACCTCTTTGCAACTTAGCAAGGGTGGCTCTGAAGTAGACTTCCTAGGTTTACCTCCTGTTTTTAACACTTTGCTGTGTGATGTTGGTAAAGTTCCTTGACCTCCCTGTGCCTCAAGCTCCTCAACTGTAAAGTGAAGGTAACAGTACCAACCTCATAGGGTGTTGTTAGGGTTACACAAGTTATTATGCGTGGTAGATAGCACTGCCATTTTTTTTTTTTTTTAAGAAATATCATGATTAGTACATTTTGTTGTTGATACTAAGGGGTTTGTCTGGGCCTTCCTGGAAAACTTGGCCTCATTTTGACTCCTCTGGGCTCGAGAAATATTTATGAGACAGTCAGCTATGCATTCTCAGTGACTATAGTCTGTCACTGACCTAATGGCTACGGCACAGAGGTGCTCATCCACAGTGCCCGTACTTGAGAGCCACTGCTCTAGAATGTAAGTGCCATGGGGGTTGGGTGCCAATTAGTGATTGGCTGATCTTCCTGAAACTTGGGGGTTGATGGTACCCAGTCACATGCTGTACCAGTCTTCCAGTCAGGAGGTCACTAAGCTGGGCCCCCCAAAAGGAATCTATGCAACCAGCCTTGACCTCATTTTAGGAGGTGGCTACAAAGCCTTCAAAGAGCAAACTTGACCATGGCCTAATAATTGACATAGAGCCTCATCCTTTGGGAATCTGGCTCTTAAATTTAATTTTAGAGGATTATTTTATCCAAACAGTGAAATCTCCATGAAAATACCTTTCCCCCCAAACATTATACAATGTCTTAACAGTCTTTTGAGTTCTTTTTAAAGTCTTTTGAACAGATAAAAATGAATTGGAGACTTCCTATCTTGTTTAATAATTAATGGGCTTGGTGGACTAGTAGCTACATAAAGAATTTTAAAGTTAAAATCTACACTCACGGGAAAAACAAGTACTACTCAGCAGTATAGAAAGCAACCATCCAGCTAGTACATAGGAGAACTCTTGTTCTCCCTGGACAAGCAGCTGTGAGAGATCTGATTCCTACCTCGATATTGCTGCGTTTGGACTCTGGCAAAGAGAGGCGGAACCTGAAAACAACAGACCGACAGGAAAAGGTTAAAGGAAGAATATTTGAAAACAACCTTTTCAGTAGAAAGAAACAAAAGGGATAGAAGATTTTTTATTTTTAGCTCAACAAGCTACTATTTAAAAAAACACCCAATTGCGTAAGGACACTATGTTCTATTACATCTTTCCTTCCATGTTTGTTGCTTAAGAAGCAGAGCAGGAATAACAGAGGGCTGGGGTTCCCCAAGGGCATTTGCTCTGTGGGACTTACTGCTGGCAGCCTGAAAGGCAGAACAATCTTAAGAAACAGTTTTCAGTCTACAAGCCATACACCGTGAAGCGCCCAGTCTCATCTGATCTCTGAAGCTAAGCAGGGTTAGGCCTGGGTTGTGCTCAGCTGAGAGAACATTTTCAGGTCCCCCGGCTCTGAACTCAACCTCATAACCTCTCTGATCCAGGCTGGTTCCTTGTTAATAAACACGCCCATGAGGACGGTAATAGCAGTGACCCTAGATAATGTGTCTTGGTGCAGGAGATTTAGAAACATTTTAAAATTTAATCTTCACAATAACTCTGTGCTAGACGCAATCATTGTTGCCCCTTTTTCAGATGAGGAAACTGATGATCAGAGAAGAGAATTAAATTACCCAAGTCACCGAGTTAGCCACGATGGATCTGGAGGACAAACCTCACTCTATTTGACCCTAGACTCTATGCTCAGTTGCGGCCACAGCTCTGAGAAGGCTGTGTCACCTGTACGTATATTTTATCTGCTCAGTCATAACACGTAAGCGCCAAAGGCGACGCAGTGTGATTGTTAAAGGCACTGCCGGGGAGGTGTGAGGGGATGCCTCCCACTGGCCACACCACCTCTCTCAGCATGGACAAGGGAGATCAGGTTATAAAATCGACCTACGAGAAGGTGGAACACACTCGTGAGTTTTTTCTTTTTTTTTCATCACAACCCCAGGCCACGATTGGCCACTTCAGGACCACCTGCTATGAGTGGGGTTGTCAGAAGTTTCCTGTGCACCGACTATCCTTTCCTCCTAAAGCCATCTCACTTCTCTCTCTCTCCTTGTTCTCTAGGCATACTCACCAGATTAGTTTACTAACGGACATGTCTCACTAGCCTCAGAGAAACAGGTGGAGCAAGGAGCAAACTGTTTGGAAAAGTATGCAAGTGCAGCTCAGGCCACTAGGTGGCGACCGACTTCAGTCCTTTGACTTCATTCTCTAGCAGGTCCCTAACCTGCTACCTGAAGCCTTGACACTAGAAACTAATTTTTATTACAGAACCACAGAGTCCTTGGGGGAGAAACGGAGCTCAAATAGCCCTACCGTGAAGACATACAGAAGTATAGCCTATTTTTAAAAGGTTTGGAGAATATTATGCTGATTGAAAACCAGAGCTAAAGTGCAAACTCTTAAGCGTGGCACAAGGCATGATCTGGGCCAATATAGCAAAGATGACACAATGAAGGTCAAGTGGACCAAAGCACAGGCACTCACAACACCATTCCTGCAACCCCGTGGCCGCAGCAGACACCGAAAATCGATCCTGCACTCAATACTCTGTCGTAATTGTGTATCTCTTTGCCCTCTGAGTGTGCACTCCATGAGCATACAGATTTGGTCTTAACTTTGTATTTCCACAGTGAGTACAGAGCATGGAACGTGAAGACACTTAGTGTCCTTCCTTCCATCCTTCCTTCCTTCCTCAATTCATCCAAGCAGACATTTATTGAATACCTGATATACGTCAGCCCTGGGACAGGCGCTGCAGGTAGGATTGTGAGCAAAACCAGACACAGCCACTGCTCTCATGCGGCTTACCGTCTGGTGGGGAGGCAGACGTTAAGCAAATCACCCCATGGATGAAGGCCTCCTTGCAGACCGAGGTAAATGCTCTGATGGAAAGAAGTCCATTCAGGGAGGCAAATGAGGAAGGAACCTGATCTTACTAGGTGGGTGGAGGAAGTTTTCCCAGAAAGGGAAATATTTCCTTGAGGTAACATACGAAGGATGAGCAGGGTTAGAAGGCAAACTAGAGAAGGAAGAGGGACAGGGTCCGGGCAGAGGTTGCAAGGGCGCCGTGGAGGGACCGGAGAGCCCGGGAGAGAGTGCGGCACGACGACGCCAGAGAAACAGACGGGGCTGGCCAGGCTGCGTTTCTCAGGCCATGTCGGAATTCTGATATTTGTCCTAAGAGCAAGGAAACTACAGGAGGTTTCTAAGAAGGAAGATGATGTCTGTATTTTGGAAAGATCACTCTGGCTGCGGTATGGAGGAAAGACTGGCAGGCCAAGAGGTTTTCCCAGGTGCTCATTCCATGCTCAGTAATGGGCTATGCAATGTGCGGAATTTTGTATTTATATGAGGGACGGACAGAAGCTGCATGTGCAAGAAGAAATTAGAGAACAGTGCAAAGCAGTGTGTATTAGGTGCTCTCTGGTGAGTTCATATACCACTCTGACTTGCTGCAGGAATTCTAAGGTGTGGAAGGTAAAAAAGCCAGCATGGGGGGTGTGTGTGTGTGTGTGTGTGTGTGTGTGTGTGTGTGTGTGAGAGAGAGAGACAGACAGACAGGTGGAGGGGGAAATAAAACGCCCTTTGAGAGAAGCGCTCTGTACACTACCATGTCCTTTAGCCCCCAGTATTGTAATTGCCTGTCATGCTGAGTGCTTATCTCACCAGGATGTGGATTTGCAAGGTAGAAACCACTGTTCTCTCTACTCTCTGCATCAAGAACAGTGCAGAGCATGTAATAAGTGGGTAATAAAATCTCATCGAGTGGATATATGGATAAGTGAATAGATAAAGGAGAAGGGTGGGGGACGGTTTATTGGAATTGAGATTACTTGAGGATGAGCCAGAGTGTTCGTTTTAAGGAACTATGGGAAGTAAGGCTGGCTGGATTAAAAGGCAGAACCAGTAAATGGGGAGCCTGAAAACCCCAGGCTGTGGATTTAATCCAACAATGAAAGCTTTTGAGGGGAGGAATCTGTTGAGCCTATTCCAGTGTTTAAGGATGAGGAAGAGTTCCTCAGAGTTTTAAATTCTTGCCTTCTGTGGTCTGGAAGAAATCCCCCCCCCCACCACGCCCCCAGTAAGGGAGAAAGGGAAGACGTCACTTCGGGTTTCCTCCTCCCACGGGGCCCCCACTGTGGCATTTCTCTGCTCTGGTTTCAACAGTGGCTCAGAGGAAGGGTGGAGCTGGAGGTCAACCCAGGTGCCAAGTCTGAACTCTGCTGTCCTGTCCAAAGCACCGTTCCAACAGAAACTGAGTCCATTCTTCCCGGACCTGTTTTCCTTTCTGGGTTTTTCTCCAGATGGCTCACCTGGGGAAGTGCTTACCCGCCCAAGCTGTGAGGAGTGGAGTAAGGTGGTGATTCTATCTGCTTGTAGTCAGCAATATTTGCATTTTCTGACGGTGCTGCCTGGGAGGGGTTGTCGGGCCGGTGTGCGCGTGCTGATGGTGGTAGGGTGGGGTGCAGTTTGGGAGCATCCAGAGCCTCAATCATGGCAATGTCAAAAAAATGATCTAAAATTCTAAATGGTTCGACAGTAATGTACTTTTGATTTCTTCAAGCTTTGCTTGTGATTAAGAGAAGAGGGTTAGAATCACATCATCTGGATGAGGACCAAATAAGGGAAAGTGTCATTTAATTTGGCCTCCGAAATAACCTCAAAATGTCTACAATGTGGACCAACCTGCACTGGGGTTACCGCCGTATAGAACTGGGTTGGGAACAGAATTCTCTGTTGTAGAAAGAGCAGTAAGAACGTGGTCTATGACTTCGAGTGCCAACTCCACAGCTTTAAGGCCATCCTGGCTTGTCATGTCTCTTGGGACGAATTTCCCCCTCTTACTTGGTCAAAGTTTGATCTTAGAATGAGGAAAGAGAATGAAATACTAGCACTAGAAGTAACAGATCTTTCTTGAGCACTGATTCCGTGCTGGGCATTGTGTTTGTCACACATTGTCCCACCTACCCACAGAACAGCTCTACAGAGAGGGGCTCTGTTTTGCTGATGAGGAAACTGATACTTAGGTTAATTAACTTCCTCAAGGTCCTGCAGTTCCAAATGACTGAGGCAGAATTCAAACTCATGTATACCTGACTCCAGAGCCTGTGCTCTTAACTAGACCTAAAGAGGCCAAGTTTGTTATTTATACTCCCAGCTTTTGCTTTCTTTATATCCTTCTTTTGCTCAGTTCCTCAATGTAACAAGAAAGGGGCTGTGTCCAATGCCAGTGTGTTCTCTCTTGTCGACACTTTACCCTGAGAAAGGACATGCTGCCTCTTTCAGTTCCGTGAGACTCCATGCTCGTGGGTTTCCGCTCCTAGGCAGGGGTGTTTATTTTCTAAGTCTTATTTTCTATGTCTTAGCTTTTCCCTACATCGAAGGCATGATAATGCTGGAAGTAAACACTCAAGGCTTTGAAAACAGACTCATCCACGTTCAAGTTCTGGCTCAGCTATTCAATAGCTCTGTGACTTGGTTAAGTCATACAACCTCCAGAAACTGAAGTGTGGGCATAGTAATACCTGCCCTGGGGCTATTCATTCAATCTGCAGACATTTATTGAGCACCGTGCCAGGTCCTGGAGGTACAGGGTTGTGAGGTTGAAATGAAATAATGTACGTGCAGTGCTTGCCAAAGGACCAGTAGACAGTACAGTCCCAATAATACAGAGTGGGACTTCCTGTCAAGATGGAGGCCTAGGTAAACATGGCTCACCTCCTGGCACAACCACAGAAAAACAATTACACTAAACTACAAAGCAACTGTCACCTGGAATCATAAGAAAATCAAGCTGTATGGAAGTCTGAGAACCAAGGACTTAAAGAAGTCACATTCATCCAGATGGGCAGGAAGGGCAGAGATGAGACAGGAGATGTAGAATGGGGAGTCCCACACCCATGTGTGGCAGACAAAAATCGGGAGGGACATGTCAGAAGCAAGGGACCCCAGCCCCACACCAGACCACCCAGCCCAGGGTTCCAGTGCCAGAAAGTAAGTCCCCATAACTTCTGGCTGTAAAAATCAGTGGGTGATGGGGTAGCCAAAGAAACTGAAGGATTCTCAGGCACCTCCTCTAAAGGGCCCACAATGGACTTACGTGGACTCACTCATTCTGGGCTCCAGCTTGTGGGCAGCAGCTGGAAGGGCAACAGTAGCATGCAGGGGGAAACTGAAGTGTCTGGCATCAGAGCCAGTGCCAGGGGACAGCTTCCTCCTGGACAAAACTCCAGAGGCCAGGCAGCGGCCATTGTCCCTTTCCTGAGCCCTCCCTCACACAGAGCCACAGAACAGCGACACCATATCTGAGACTTCATCAGCCTGGTCCACACAAGTAGCTACCACTGCCTCCTACTCTACCCCCTGACCCCAGCAATTACCTAAGGTTCTACTCCATCCAACTTACTGGTTTACTTTTCTACAATAGGCCACACTACTAAGACAAGGAATCAAAGCAGCTCTACCTAATACAGAGAAACAGACACAGGAAGACTGCCAAAATGAGGAGACAAAAAAATATGGCCCAAATGAAAGAACAGAACAAAACCCCAGATAAAGAACTAAACAAAATGAAGATAAGCAATCTATCAGATGTAGAGTTCAAAATACTGGTTACTGGGATGCTCAAGGAACTCATTGGGTACTTCAACAGCATAAAAAAGACCCGGGCAGAAATGAAGGTTACACTAAGTGAAATAAAGAAAAATGTACAGGGAATCAATAGTGGAGTGGATGAAGCCAGAAATCAAATCAATGATTTGGAGCACAAGGAAGAAAAAAACAGCCCTGGCTGGTATGGCTCAGTGGATTGAGTGCCAGCCTGTGAACTAAAGGGTCACTGGTTCAATTCCCAGTCAGGGCACAGGTCTGGGTTGCAGGCCAGGTCCCCAGTAGGGGGTGCATGAGAGGCAGCCCTGCATTGGTGTTTCCCTCTCTTTCTCCCTCCCTTACCCTCTCTCTAAAAATAAATAAATTCAATCTTTAGAAAAAGAAAAAAACATTCAATCAGAACAGCAAGAAGAAAGAATAATAAAAAAAAAATGAGGATAGGGTAAGGAACTCTGGGACAACTGCAAATGTACCAAATGTTTGAATCATTGGGATGCTAGAAGGAGAAGAGAAAGGGCAAGAAATTGAAAACTTATTTGAAAAAAAAAATGAAAAGAAAACTTCCCTAACTTGGTGAAGGAACTAGACATACAAGTCCAGGAAGCACAGAGAGTACCAAACAAGATGGTAATTAAAATGCCAAAGGCTCCTGGCTGGTGTAGCTCAGTGGATTGAGCGCGGGCCTGTGAACCAAAGGATCGCGGTTCGATTCCCAGTCAGGGCACATGCCTGGGTTGCCAGGCCAGTTCCCAGCAGGGGACATACAAGAGGCAACCGCACATTGATGTTTCTCTCCCTCTCTCCTTCCCTTCCCCTCTAAAAAAAAAAAAAAAAAAAAAAGCCAAAGGCTAAAGATAAAGAGAGAGTCTTAAAAGCAGAAAGAAGAAAGCAGATAGTTACCTACAAAGGAATTCCTATAAGACTGTCAGCTAATTTCTCAAAAGAAACTCTGTAGGCAAGAAGGGACTGGCAAGAAGTATTCAAAGTGAAGAAAAACAAGGACCTGCAACCTAGGTTAGTCTATCCAGCAAAGCTATCATTTAGAATCGAAGGGCAGAGAAAGTGCTTCCCAGACAAGGTAAAGCTCAAGGAGTTCATCATCACCCAGTCATTATTATATGAAATGTTAAAGGGACTTAACATTTTAAAAAGAAGATCAAAATGATGAACATTAAAATCACAATAAATCCACAACTATCCACAATTGAATCTGAAAAACAAACTAAGAACAGAAACAGAATTGTAGATATGGAGATCATTTGGAGGGTTATCAGTTGGGAGGGGGGAGGAGGAGGAGAATGGGGGAAAAGGTGGAGGGATTAAGAAGTACAAATTGGCTGGTACAGAACAGACAGAGGGACGTTAAGAACGGAATAGGAAACATGCATGACCCATGGACATGAGCAAAGGGGAGGTGCTGGAGGGAATGGGGGTACCAAGTGGAGTGGGGCAAAGGGGGAAATTGGGACAACTGTAATAGCATAATCAATAAAATATATTAAAAAAATAAAGAGTGATCATAAATAGTAGAACAAAAGGTGATTTCACTAGGTGTCATCACTGGGCAGGAGACAGGGGAATGAAGTGTTTTCTGAATAGGGGAACTGCTGAAATGATTTTGTATGATTGAGCACCCCCTCCCCCTGGCTGAGGCCAGCCCCAAATTTTAAATAGTAGCCACAGCCAACATTTCTTGAACACATAACATGCACTTTACATATATTGACTCATGTATTCCTTACAACCACCCCTGAAGTAGGTTTTATTTTATCCTCATTTTAAGAGGAGGAAATAGAGGCCCAGAGAGGTTAAGAAACTTGCCTGAGACTCCACAGCTAATGAATCTGGGCTGGGGTCCGAACCAGGCAGTCTGAATGCAAAGCCTGTGATCTTGTTACCTCTCTGAACTCACCAGTCTGGATGCGCCTCTGATTGGCGCACCTCACGTCTATGCAGCCTACCCTGAGCAGCTCCAGAAAGAGGCTCCTCCAGGCAGGGGCTGGCTAGAAAGGCCGGGGTGCTCTGGAGAGCTGTATTTGGAGACACTGTGTCCCCTGGGATGTGTCACTGATCCCCACCCACTTTTCACTTCTACCTGCTGTGTCTCTCTGACATCACTAAAGATGAAACCAGCCCATCCGGAAAAGCAGTGCTTGCTTACGAAGCCCAGGAGTGGAGATACCAGCTGGGGTGGCCTGTGTGGGTGGCGGGGCTACTGCTCTTGCTGCCAAGGCTCAGGCCACTCTTTCGGCACTATCTCCTCTCCTTCTCAAAGTCTGGCCTCTCACTTTGCCTGCAGCTTGAGCGAGGCCTGGCCCACTCACCATGGCCTCAGTCTGCTCACTGCCTGAGGTCTGCTATAGCACCCCCTGCAGGACCCACCCTCAGACTCAATGCAGGCAACCTGTGCAGTTGGGACAGGGCCTCGGCTCAGAAGGGCTCCTGCCTGGTTGAATGCCCTGCTTGCTCCATCTTGAAATTCTACATAATTTTTCAACAAGAGGCCTGCACTTTCATTTTGCACTGGGTCTTGCAAATTATGTAGCTGGTCCTGCTCAATCCTGCTAAGACCTTGGGATGCAGGATGCCTCCCCAGCCAAGAATCTAAAGGAGAATCTGAATCCTGACATTAAACCAGATCACTGCTCAGGTGCAAATGTCATTTCCACCTGCTTAGGAGCTTGCTGCCCCAGTTGGCAACTCTGCCCCATTCTCCCCATCACTCCAGATGTCCAGTCTGCCTATCAGCCCTTTCTTCTCAGCCTTCAAACAGATGGAGGTCTCACCTGGACTGCAGTCCTGCTGCTCAGGCAAACTGCATTCCAAGTTCTCTCCTTTCTCTTGTGGCCTAGCTCAGCTGCCAGCCACCTCCTCCCCTTCTGTCCTTTCCCTCCTCCTCTCCTGTTCTCGGACTCAACCATTCAAACTGCCATCCCAAAGATCAGCCATCAAGGTTCAGAGATTCGTGAGCTTTGATCTTATAGAAAAAGGGGCCACATTATGACTTCTGGGGGCCCGAGGCACTTTTGCCTTTCTTTGGGAGTCTTTCCTCCATTAAAAAAAAGTTACACATATAAAGATAAGTATAATACTCACTGGATTGTATTCATTTTTTAAATTCTTATTTTAAAATATATTAAAACATTTTCATGGATCCCTAAAGTATTGTTAAGCCTACTGAGCCTAATGGAGAAATAAGTCCTGTTTTACAGGGCTGGGAAAAGTTGAGTAAACCCTTCTTGAAACCTTGTGTCTTTGGGAAACCACACTATTTTTTTTTCCTTTCATTGGGTAAACATGGTACAATTGACTCTTGAACAACACAGTTTTGAACTGTGTGAATCCACTTATGTGCAGATTTTGTTCAAAAATCCTGCTGGTCCTCTGCATCCATGAATTTCACATCTGTAGATTCAACCAACCAGTATTCGAACAGTATTTTTGACCTGTGGTTGAGAATCCACAGATGCGGAGGGCTGACCCCGTGTATCGTTCTACATCACTTCATAGAAGGGACTTGAGCATCTTTGGAGTTTGGTATCTATGGGGTACTCTGGAACCAATCCCCATCAGATACCAAGAGCCAACTCTAGTTAAGTTTTTGGCGAGTCAAAATTGTAGCAAACTTTTGACTGTGCAGCGTGGAGGAGGGGTGCCAGCACTCCTAACTCCTGTGTTGTTCAAGGGTCAGCTGCAGTTACAAAGACAGTTTTAAGGAAAGATGCAACTCTCATAATCTATTTTAACACAACTCTTCATTTGCTATTCACTTCCTTGTCCAGATGGAAGGCTATTTTACAAGGCTGCCTGATGTGTTTACACAGTTTCACATTTTGCTTGTTCCATTTACTATCACTTTATTGAAAACATCTTACATGTTTCTACCATAGTCCTGGTAACCATCTAGTTGGCTGATGGTGGCTGACGTGCTTTCCCCCTCTGTTGGTTTCTTGTTCTTTCTGGACTCTGCCTTCTCTGTCTGTTCCTTCCTATCGCAGATTTAGTCTGGGCTGTCCGATCATCCCATATATCCTCCCCCAGGTGTCTGACTCACAGCTTCAACTGTGGGCTCTGCAGGGCTGAGCAAAGCGGGCCATTCTTCCAAATGGCCATTCGTGTCCAGTGATCTGTGCACACAACCTGTCAGGCCCTTTCACACTGTGTGACTCGTGCTGGAGAGCCAGCCAGGCCGTGTGGCATGGGCTTGTGAAACTCACCCTGATAGTAATGGCATCCAAGTGTCAGAGCCTGAAGGTATCTCAGGAGTAATTCAGTCCAACTTCATTACTTTACAGATAAGGAAACTGACACTCAGAGGTTAATAGACTTCATCATGGTTAAAAAAACCAGTGAGCAAGGATTTGAAACTTCATTCCTTGACCTCCAAATTTCATACTCTTTCCTCAATGGCATACTCCCTGAATTTGTTAAGGAGGAATTTTACTTTTATATTGCTGTACCATTGGAATGTGCATTTATATTACAGAATTATATTTATCATTATTGTGTTGCTTATTTTAGCTTAGTAATTTTTAATGGGAAGAGAAAAGAAAAACTTGGCAACACGTTTTTAAGTCCCTACTTTGAAGTTATCTGGACTATTGCAGGAGAAGTGCTTAAGTGATTCGTGTTCTATCCGATAGCAGCTTTGCTTGGTCTGTTGATGTCCACTTTGTCTCTATGGTCTGTTGATTCACTTATGATGAAGTTTCCCAACAGTTAAATCGATCGATCTTACCTGTTCAGAGACAAGGAGCAGACCAGTCTTTGTCCCAAAATAACCAGGCCAACACTGGTACTAGCAACCTGCAGACAACAAAAGCATTGATTACTAAGAGGAATGAATCTCTCTGGCCACAGATTAGCCATAAATATTATTTCCTATAGTGGAAACACAATAAACGTCACTTTCCCTCTCATTCCAAGAAACAGTCGAAAGAGATAGTTCTAAAAATACTCTTTTAGGTAAGAAAGCTTCAAAGACTTTCTGTTTGAGGATCTCCTTTAAACTATTTTTCTATTTTCTCCTAATCTCTATGTACTGTGTGTGTGGGGGGGGGGGGTGTATTTTGCTTAGGTTCATTGTATTAGTCCCCTTTTATCGAATTGCATGTGGCCTTCATCTGCTCAAATAAACGAATTCCACCTTATTTTGAGGAAAAAGAAGGTTGGCTATCAATGTAACTGAAGCAGAGGGAAAGGAACACAGGAAGTGGAGAAGGGTACAGAGCTGTTTTACAATTTATGGGGGCTGAGCACTGGCCTTCCGCATCTCCCCCCAGCCCCATTCTCAACTCTGTCCTCGGTCCTAATGGATGAATCACTCCCCCCACCCCCCGCTTCCGAGCATTTTAGTGGACAGCTGCTGGCCCGTGGTCTGCTCTAGGAACAGGATTGGTATCCACAGGCTGCCCGTCCGTCCCCCAGACTCACAAAGTCCATGGACACGATGGTTTCAGCAGTTGAGTTCTCAGACTCGGTGAGTATCATGATGGAGGCAGGGATGTCCAGGGTGAAGTTACCTGGCAGTAAATTGACTACAGGAGGCTCGATTGCCATGATCCGAAATGTGAAGGGCTGGGACAAGATGTAGATATCCGCAATCTGCCCATGTTCAGGGGGGAACAAAAAAGGGTCACAGAGATCGGGAGTTGTGAGTTGATGAGGGTGATTAAATCTTATATCATGCAGTCAGAATGGAAAACAGATCTTTAATGAAAACAACAATAACATGCAAAAACCCCCAAATAACAACAGTGGAGGTTTATCAAAGGCATAGTGTGCCAGGCGCCACGTCAGGACTATCTGTATTATCTCATTCAATCTTCACAAAATCCCTGCGAGGCAGGTTCTCCCCCTTTCACAAACGAAGAAAGCTAGTCTTAGAGAGGTTAGGTTGTCTTTTCATGGTCCCAGGTGAGTAAGTTGCAGAAGTGGGATTCAAATCCAGGTCTGTGTGGCACAAGATCCTTGCTCTAAAGCCAGGATGCTGTATAAAAACAGCATCTCTCTCTCTCTCTGTCCTCAAGGCTGGGGCCTTTCACTACAAAGTGCCCGACCCTCAGGTGTTCTGGAAGCATGGCGCATGCTGTAGCCATTATTCCTTCATTTCCCATTAAAGCTAATTATTTCAAGTGTGGTGGAACTTTGTGGATGGCACAGATAGATGATTTATTTTGTGAACTTAAAATGCCTTTAATAGTAATTTGGTCAGTAAACATTTGTGGATATTTGATTAAAAGAAAAAAATTCCTTAATAACGAAAAGATGGACTCAGGCTTGCACTGAAAAGGAATATAAAGAACACACAAGTCTTCCGGAAGTTAATTCCAATGAAACCGAACACACTATCAAGGAGTCCAATCCTGAGCACTCACCCGGGACAGCATGTTGCCAACACCTTGAGAGTTTCGAAGCAAATGGCTGGAAATCTGGAAAATTAAGGCCATCACGTCACTGTAAGGTTTTTACTGTAGGTTATCTTTTTAGGGAAAATGCAGCATTCCCTACAATTTTTATGAATTATGAAGATGTTGCACCAAAAAAAAAAAAAAAAAGGTGTTTGAAGGTGACTTATCATTTTATAGACCAACCGTAGGAAATCTGAGGCCCAGGGAGGTGAAGTGACTTGCACGTGGGCAGTCACGCAGGAGTTACCTGCCCTTCTAGGAAGTGACTTTGCCCTTTGAGTGAGTGACTTCAGTACGTGTATGTCATATATGTACGATCCACGTGGAAATATCTGTGGTGGTTAACAATGTGTTTTGTGTTACTGCCCTCATTTTCCGAGATCACTGAGACACAGGATGCTCAAGAAGTTTATTTTCACAGATGGATAGTTTTCAAGTTGTGAAGCTAAAAGTGTCTAATTTTCAATACTGTATGATAGCTGGTGCTGCCAATTTAGCATTTTGAACGTAAGGTTTATAACTGCTTGTGTAATTAAGACCTACGGAATGCAAAGATTCATCAGGGATGCTCCGTAAAAGTCGTTGGTGGACAGGCTGGAAGGAGTGTTCTCATTATACGTAAAAGACAGGGGTGCGGCGGCAGAGAGAATCAGTGAGTATCTGTCCTATTACTGGTGGTGGCGGATAAATCAGTTGCAGTTGCTAATAGGAGAAATCTTTCTGTTGGCCTAATGTAAGGAATAATAATGGTGATGATAACCAGCACCACCTGTAGAACACTTACTCAGTGCTGGGCATTGGTCTGAGTGCTTTACACGTACTTAAACCTCTTTAATGTCCATACCAGCCCGATGGGTAGAGAATTATTATTATTCCCATCTTCCAAATGAGAAAACTGTGGCACAGAGAAGTTAAATAAGTTGAAAATGCCCAAGGTCACGGGTAATAAGTGATGAAGGGGGCCCTGTCGTTATTTAAGAGCAATCTGGAACAGTGACTCATTGACAAAAAAACGATGTGAGAAAAACTGGAAACCCAATGACTCTCCAACAACTAGTAACGTTCACTCCACAACCCTTCATTTGTTGTTCTGATGGAAGTGGCAGTCCACAAAGCTCAGGAAGAGAAATTATGACATAAAACCCCCGGAACGGGGGCACTGGTACTAAGATTACATGTTGGAGCCGATTGTCATCACCCATTAACCCTTCTCACCTCTTTTGTGGAGAGAGAGACGTTGAAAGCTCCAGCTGTGAAATGGGCAAAGGATGCAGAGTTAAAGAAATACTCGGAGATTCCAATGTAGAGCATAGAGTCACTGCGTGCTGGGAGCTCGAAAGGCACTGGAGGGAAGGGGGGGTCGGTGGGGTTGTCCACTGGGTAGAATACGCCCTGCGAGACAAGAGGGAGAGCAGTGTGTTAGGTGAAGGCTCGAAGGTGCAGGACTAAAGAAGGTGGACCCTCTCAGGCAAGAAGGAGACAGATTTCAGAAACTCATTCCGGGAAGAAAAAACGATACGGCCTTCTGAGTTTTTGACTAGTGACTGTGTTTCAAAGCTCCGATGACTTGTTGAGCATATACCTG
Organism: Glossophaga mutica; assembly: GCA_039655065.1. Lineage (NCBI taxonomy): Eukaryota > Metazoa > Chordata > Mammalia > Chiroptera > Phyllostomidae > Glossophaga > Glossophaga mutica. The sequence continues at coordinate 11,347,484 of CM077304.1, read as the reverse complement.
GGCATGTGGGTCCACTGCGGGTCTAGCCCAGTGAGAAGCTCCTTGTCAGTCCCTTTCTCTGAGAAAGAAAGGCGGATGCGTTTAGCTGGAGGGGACCGCTCTGAATAGTTCCTGAGGTGCCAGGTGGAGACGTCAAGCTCTTGACTTTCAAAATCTGATTGCTGAGCATCTCGGGTATTACAGAAAGACTCAGGAAACCCCCGAACTCGAAATGTTTTAAAGCGTTTTTTAAAGCACTCAACCAATAGTGATTGAGTTGAACTGAGTCGAACACAGCACCTTGGACTGCACCTGCACCACTTGCTCCTGAGCGCGTCGCGGGTTTCGGACGCGCAGGCGCAAGTCTGCAGCATTGCGGGTGCTGCCCTCGGGGTTCGCTGGCGGTTGTTAGTACACAATGGTGGCTGTGCGAGATTCAGCTAATCTGAATGACTCTGAGTGACTGAAATATAAGCCAATATGCATTTTTTAAAACAGTGGTATTAACTTTGGGGCAAAGCTAAACATAAGGGCCGTTGACTACTTTTCCGGGATCGGCAAACACCATCTTCATGTGCTCGTGGCCCCAACGGAGGCCAGTGGCCCTCAGTTGAACTGACTAATCTGAGAATGACAGAAGTACCAATGTGTACAATTACTGACATGGTGAGTTCTAATAAACGCAGACCACTCTCCTTGCTGCCTCCTAGCCTCAAACCTACTCCCAGAGTCAAAGACATCGTGATACTCTTCTTGAAGCGGACAGACATATCTTGTGTGATCTGAACAATTGTTTAGCAATCAAGCAAATGGTCGAGTCTTTTGAAGGAGCATACCCATCATGGAACTGCTTGGAGATGGAGATGATTCGAAGAGTGTGCAGGTGTATTTCCTCTGCACATAATATTTGTTCCCCCAATACAGTCTGCTCTCTGCATCCAGAGGTTCTGCTTCAACAAACCGCAGATGAAAAATATTTTTTAAAAAAGCTACATTCTTGCTGATGTGCATGATGCGGTTAGGCCTGTGATGGTGGTGTCTGCGCTGAGCATGCACCGTTTTTTAAACAGCTATCCACATGACATTTATATTGTGTTAGGTTTTATAAGTAATCTAGAGATGATTGAAAGTACATAGGAGGATGTGCGTAGGTTAAATGCAAACGCGATGCCATTTTATACAAGGGACTTGAGCACCCCAGGTTTTGGTATTGGGGGTGTCCTGTGACCAAGCCCTAGGGGCTACCGAGGGATGACTGTACAGGCTGTTCATAGCCAGGATGAGGGTTCTGATAGATAATGAGAAGGTTACCTTCAAGTTCAGGTCAATGTAGTTCTCAGTAATTTCTGGAGAACTGATCAGGGAATAATCCAGCACGGTATAGTTGTCGATCTTTGTTAAAACTAAATAATAAATAAAAGCAAAAAAATTTTTTACATTCATTAAAAGCATAACATATGGTGAATGTATACTTACAACAAATTCTTACATAATTTGATAATTTTTAATTGTCTGTTGTTTAAAATAATAGTTACCCTATTCCATAAGTAACACATGTTCACTATTTATTTATTTACTCATTTAAATTACAGTTGACATTCAATATCACATTAGTTTCAGGTCCTTCTCACTTTTTAAAACCTAGGAAAAGTAGATAAATCAAAAGAAGAAAGTAAACACCCTTTTAGATCACATCACCCTGAGAGAAACTTGAGTAAAATTTTGGTGTATACACTTTTAAACTCTCTCCCCCCCCCCTCACACACACACACACACACACACACACACACACACTTATTTTTTGTAAAGGAAATTAGATAAACAAATAGTATTTGTCAATATTAAGCCATACATATTAGTTTGGTATAATGAGAGACTTTCAAGTTCTATGTTAAAGCCTCCTATGTAGTTAGAACTTATTTTTTGTTACAATGAGCATATATTACTGTTATAATTAGAAATAATTTTTAAAAAGAAATATTGAGAGAGACAGACAGACAGACAGGAGTAAAATTCACTAAGTTGGAGAGGCCGATGAAATTCTCAGGCACAGCGCTACTGATTTGTGTCACTTTCTGTACTATCATTTTCAGAGCAAAGCACAAGGCCAGGCAGGGGCCAGGGCCCAGGGACCGGTGGGTGTGGCTTGCGGGAAGCATGGATCTCCGTGCCTGACACGGTCTGTCTGGGCTGCGGTGCGGTGCCCGGTTCCCAGCCTGGCCTGAGGTGTTGCTTTCCCAACCACCGTGTGCTCTGGTAGGGAGTCTTCCCCTGCCCCCCGACCCCCGCCCCGCCCCCGTCTAGAGGAAGGTATGTGCGTACCACAGCTTCCCATCTTGCATGTCATATTTGGTTTATTCCACAGACGGAGATGAGAAGGAAGAGGAGGTGAAGTGATTTGCCAAAATGAGGGAACAACACTACCCTAGGCCACCATAGTTTTAAAAACTGCTTTCAAATTCACAGTCTCAAGGGATCCATCACCATACGGGGAGGGAAGCAGGACTTGACCACTTTACAGGTGACGGGGGGGGGGGGGGCGGGTAGGGGGCAGGGGAGGCTCCCAGAGGTACCGAAAGTTGCCAAAGCAAGCTAGGATGGGGGGATGCTCGACCGGTTCTTTCTTCTCTCCATCTTCTTTCTCTTTCCCTACCTCCCCAATTTATTAAGTTTCCTTCATCCACCTACACCCATTTATCAGTCCATTTGTCCATCTCCTGTCATCCCTTCGTCAATCTAACATTTATTAACTTCGTGTGGGCTGGCGCTGGGCCTGGCACTGGAGATACAGCGCTGAGTCAAAGCCTCTGCCCTCATGGAACTCACAGTCTGATGGGGAGACAGACATGTAACCAGGAAATGAGAATACAGCGTAATAAGGGCAGATCTAAACCTGAGCTCTAGATGGTCCTATTACAAACCTGTTCTGACAGTCTACCCCATGTGGGTAAATGGTAATCCCATTCTTCCAACGTTCTAGCTGCTCAGGGTCAAACCTGGGGTTATCCTCAACTCCCCTCATGACCCTCCTTCAGGGTGTCAGCAAATACAACTGTCTCGATTTGCAAGGTACATTCGGGACCTGAATGTGTCTCCCCATCTTCATCCAAGCCAGCTGCCATCCTTGCTCATGTGGGTCACTGCTGTAGCCTCTTAATTGGTCCTCCTGCTTCCACCTTTGGCCCCCCATCCTGTCTATTATTAATAGACAGAAGCCAGAGTGATATTGTGAAAATGTAAGTGACATCATGCGACACTAGCTCAGAACTCCAAAGGCTTCTTACAAGAGTGAGACTAAGAGCCAGCCTTTGCAATGACCTACAGAGCCCTGGACATCTAACCAACTGCTTTCTTCTCCGTGACCTCATCTCCTGCTACTTCCCCGCTCACTCCCTCTGCTCTCAGTGTGCCCTCCTCACCATTCCTCCAGCACGCCTGGCACGTCCCTACTTCAGGGTCCGTGAGCTTGCAGTTTCACCTGCCTGGAATATTCTGCGCCCGGACCAAGGAGTAGCTCACTCCCTACTTCATTCAGGTTTGTGCTCTGTGTTACCTGTTCAGTATCTAAAATGGAAAACTATCTACGATGGACATCCTTGACTATACTATCTAAAATGGAAACCACTCCCCAGCTCCTTCCTGGCTTTATTTTTCTTATCACTTATCACCAGGATGCCGTAGATCTTACTTATCATCTTGCTTGCTGCCTGTCCCCTCCCATGGGTCCCATGAGGGCAGGGATTTCGGTTTCTGAGGCTTACGGTTGCATTCCAGCACCAGGAGCAGCACCTGGCCTGGGCCACTGGTGAATGAATGGGTGGAGTGGAAAGAGAGAGATACTTTCAAAGTATCATGTGAGTGCAGAGGAGGCAGAACTTTGGGGTGTGGGCATCAGGTAAGATTTCTTGGAAGAGACTATGCCTGAGCTGAGCCTTAAAAGATAAAGAAGAGTGAACAAGACAAGGAATGGCTGAGGGGTAGGGAGTAGAAGGGACTGTATCCCTCACGGCTTAGCACAGCGTTGGCAGATGGCACCTAACAAATATCTATTAAATGACTAAGTGGATGAAGCGGGAGAAAGCTCTTCTAGGCAGAGAGGACAATGTGAGCAAAGGCAAGGGGCGTGCGGGCGGGAGAAGCAGTCTGACTGCTGGAGCAGGAAAGGTGCAAGACGAGGTGGAGAGAGGGAAGTGGGAGCCAGAGCACGTCAGGTGGGGCTTGTGGTCCACCTTGAAGCATTTGGACTTGGTCCTGAAGGCAGAGAGGAGCCAGTGACTGGGTCAGGGCCAGGGGATAACCTGACCCAGATCAGCACTAATCATTCTGCAGAAGACGGATTCCGTGCCGGAGCTGGGGTTAAAGCTTATGCAAGTTTTATTCTCAGACTGCATCTAGACTCCTGCAGCCACCCCTTCCTGCAGAGAAGCTGGTGGTAGCAGCAAAGAGCAGGCCCCGTACACAGGCCACGGGGCCCCACCCCTTCCCACGGCTCTAGCTGGCAGGGTGGAAAGCAGACTGAAGAGCCGGAGCTGCAGGGCGTGGAAAAGCAAACCTGGAGAACGCCAGAGTGGGAAGGTGGGGAGAAAACCATCAGAAGAGACAGCTCAGGGACTCACCCTCCAGCATGCTGAGATTGGCATTCAGTGCTTCCACCTCACCTTTGATGATGGGACAGAGCTGGTCATAAAAGGAATTTAAAAAAAAATGCAGGTTATTGTATTATACTGGAAACCTCTACTTACGGGCCTAACCCCTGCAAATGCAGGCTAGCAGACATTCTCCCTTTAGTCATGAAGACTTTCTCTTAAATTAGTTGATGCCTATGGGCCTCAAGTTAGTAGGCACGGGGGTGGCAGGTCATTCAATGCTGACTGAACTTCATAGCAAATGGGGCCACACCCAGCGAGGCCCATAAAAGAATGTGGCCTTGCCTTTTCCTCCTGTGGCATGACAGGGCATGTATCCCAGTCCACGACGGTGCTGTCACACCCGGGGAACCTACTGTGCCTTTTCCCTCCTCTGTCATCAGCACCGTGCTACCAGGAGTGGTTACAGCTGGGGCCTTTACCGCCCTGTTGGGCAGGTTCAACAGCCCATGAGATCAGGCATCTGTTTCAAGCAGAACTCCATTTGAAATTGGCCAATCAATCTTGAGTCAGGCTCAAGCTCATCTTGAGGAAAAAGGAAGGGTACCAACATCGATGGACCTGCTGTGTGCCAGGCGTGTGCGAAGCACTCAGTGTGGTGATTACTAGCAGAGGCTTGGGAGTTGGGCTGCCAGGCTGAATCCCTTGGGAAGTGACCTGTACTCTCTGTCCTCAGTACCCTCACCTGCAAAATGGGGATGATAATTGCATCTACTTCATCAGGTTATCATGAGCAGAGATTGAGGCATTTCGTGTAAAATTTCCCAGCTCGTAGTAAGCATTCAGTGTGTGTTAGCTGTTGTTTTTAACCCCATTTCACCCTCACCACGGTGTTGGGAGGTAAGCACTATTGTCGCCTATTTACAAATGGGAAAACTGGAGAAGTTAAGTGAGTCAGTTTCCAGGAGTCACATCACCAGCATTTGAAACCTGCTTTGGGCCAGCTGGACAGCTGTGTTCTGAGTACTCTTTTCATCCCCAGTGGCTCAGAGGGAATCCCAGAGGCAAAGCCTCTGTGATTTCTAAGTCTTATATAAACTCCAGGCAAACTTAACTATTGTCTTCCTCTCAGAGGCTAAGAGCCATGCCTCACTTTGCACAAAGGAATGATCAAGTGTGAGGGCCTTGAAGGTGGATTCCAAGTCCCTTGGCCAGCGGGCAACCTCATTAGACAGGCTGCTCAGGGTTTCTGCATGTTGATTTCCTCACTGATGCTCATTAAGCACCTACTTCCTGCCAGGCACTGAGCTGAGGATGAGGGAGGAAGAGCTAGCCAGATACCATCCTTACCCCTCTTTTCCAGAAAGGAGTGTCCCTTCTTTGGCAGTCCTCTTCCTCCCTCTCCTTGTCTCCCACAAATTGTGGGTAAAGCGTTCAGGGAGGCTATGGTGAGGACTGGGAGGTGGGCACACAGCCAGTTCCGGTTTTCCCCTCCTCACACCCCGACTTCCACTGTAGATCTAGATAGTTGTGATTTTGGAAGCCATCTTAACTTACACTGTTTCTGTTGGCTGGAAATAGCCTTTCTTCTTTCCCAGACCTTACCTACCCAAATCCTACCTATATTTCAAGTCCTGCACCCTCTAAAACTGGCTCCCAGGATGCTTCAGTCTCTGCTTATTTAATTTTCCCATTTCTCTGAACCCTTTCAATTCGATCTAATTATCATATAACTATGTACTAAATTCAAGTCCTCACTCAGTTATTATTTCACAAGATTGAGTTCAGTTTTCCTAAAAGGATAATAAGTTTATTTCTTTTTTCATACCCCCAACAGACCCTAGCCTAGTGCTGGGCATGCAGTAGGTACAAGATAAATAAATTCTTGTTGATTGTTTGCCCACCCTGTGGCAAGAACCTGAGGAAGGAATGCTGTGGGATGATGTGTGTAAAAGTGCCTTGGATGGTGCCTAGCACACAGTAGGTGCTCAGTAAAGGTTTACTAAGAATTAATAAAAGCATGGCAGAACTGCTGCTGATAGCATTTTACCGTGGTGGTGTAACCTCTAAAGACTTACCATTTCATTTAGGTTCTTTAAAATGGGTTTCTCAATGGGCTCAACGAAGGAGTTATACAGGACACTAGGAAAAAGGGGGGAAAAGGCCTTACTCAGGGACCATACTTGTGGTTATAAACCTCCCCTAGGTGCTGCCTGAGAATCCAGCCCCTGACTACCCACTGCCCACAGGGCACCCTCACTCACCTGAGTTCTCCAGTGAAGGAGACGTGGGCGTGACTCACTTGGGCGTGGCAGTCTTGGAGCGTCAGGGTTGGGTGACCAAAGTCATTTTGGGCCAGGGCAAGGATACCAGAGAAGTAGACCCCAGAGAGAAACAGATGAGCTCCTCCTGTGTCTTGGCTGTTGAGAGAAAAAGTGCAAGGTTACCTAGGCCTTGGCAAGGGAGGAGATGGCTCGGTTCTCTGATTACCCACAGACTCTGAGATCGTGGAAGGCAGGACCTTTGTCACCTCTGGATTCCTGGCACCTACAACAGGTAGGAGCAGTAGGTGCTGAGTGAATATTTGCTGAACAAATGAAGTAATGAGTTAGGTGAACGGTGATAGCTTTAGGGACTTTGCAGTTATTTTATCCTGAGCACTCTGCCCCACCCTCCACGTGGTTACGCACATATGGAGCACCATTCATACACAATGCTTATTTAGAGTGAGAACATAGGGGGTAAAGTTGGCCATGCCTATGTAGGAGGAGCATGGGTGGGGAGGTGACACTTAGATGTAGTCTGTGAACTTGAAGGAGTGGAGTGTGTATTACTCATGTCCATGTCCCCAGAACTTAGCTCATGGCCTGATGCAAAATGAGCATGCAATGTAAGGCTGATGAGTTAGGGAAGACAAGAATGGATACCTGACCCCATGTTACTTATAGGAGAATACATCATTTCTCTCCAGTCTGTAAGGGTTCTTGGAATTCTTGAGATGGGAATAAATGGTAAACAGGTTAACGACTCAATAAATGGTTGTTAAAAGGCCAAGTGGGGGAATGAATGTGTCATTCTGAGGCACAAACCAAGGCAGACCTAAACATTACCCCCAGGATAGCAACTTGCACATAGCGGGTGGTCTGTAAGCATACCTTGAATTTGACCCCTTCTTTCTAAGGAAGGTGCAAAGGCCTTTTTGCTAAGGAAGACTTGGGCTGAAGGTGACTGTCATCCTCCAGCCTCCTTGTGAGGTAGGACGGCTCCCTTTCCCATCAGATGCCCCCCCACAGATGGCAAAGGGTGTTGCAGGGCTGACTAAGATCACGCAGTGACGCACTGGGGGTCTCAAATGTTGAGCACACGGACAGCTCTCCAACAGTCTGGGACTTCTAGCCCTTAGAAAATTGTAAAGGGCATTTTGATCAGTAGCTGCCTTTAAGGCAAAGATGATTTTCAGCCCCTGCCCCTCTGTCCCCTCCAGGGGAGCTATTCTGATTTAAATCTCTCCTGGAAAAATGCTCTTGGGAAAGAGTGTTAATGGCTGAGGAAAGAAGACTAACATCAAAAATATCAGTAAATTCATACACTTTGGGTTTTTGCTCCATTTCCCCCCAGAACAGCAACCATCCTTGCAGGGAATACTCACAAAAGTGGTGACCTGACATCCCAGTCCGTGCTGATGTTGGCAGTGCCGTGGTTGCTCAGTGCCTTGACTCCCACCCCCGGCACGAAGGCTAGCGAAGTATTTGGAAGTGAAAGGGCATTGATTTTTATGCTGCAAAACAAGAAACAGAGGCGTCAGTGCAGCTCCTGGGGTACATCTCTACGTAAATCCCGCCAGGTGGCGGTGAATCCCCACGGAGCGAGGAGCCTGCACTGCTGCCCCTGGGCGTGGCCTGCTAATCCCGCTCAAACTCAGGGCGGGAAGCCCCTTGGGTCTCATTGGCCAGGGAAAAGAACCAGTTTAGAAACGAGTTTGTAAAGAATCGAATTTTTTAGTTTCTTTAAGGACAAAAGGAGGTACGTTGGCTATCATTATGTTTTTCCTCCTGCTTTCCAGTGTTTCTAAAGGGAGGGGGACACTAGTGTTTTGGGTGGGACAACTATTTTTTTTGTAGAGAACTTTTATAAACATTGCAGGATATTTGGCATATGTGCCAAATAAATGCCATTAGTGCCTCTGCCCCCAAATCACTGGGACAATCAAAAGCGTGTCTTCCTCCTCTTCCCAAATCCCCTCTATGTGGACAGTATCTTCCCTAGTTGAGAAACTTATTTTAGAGCGTTGACTTGCCCTAGGATTCTCTGAGCTGTCAAACAGGTAACTGGGAGATAGTGAGTTGCATGTAACCCACATGGGTTGCAGATGGCCACACACATTATGATAAAATGTTCTTATGAACATTGACTGAGCAATTTACCTCCTGCCAGGCACTGTGGTAAGCAAGTCACGTGTCTTAGCTCATTTGAACCCTCACAATAATCCTACGAGGCTGCCGCTGTTTTTGCAAACCACAATTCAAAGATGAGAAGAGAAAAACTTGTCATGTATGTAGTAGGACCAGGTCTGGAACCCTCCTCCATCTGTCCTCAGACTGTGTTCCCATCCACTAAGCTTTGCCACTTTGTGACTGAGCAAAGGGCACTTGACTTGGAGACCAGTTTTGTGCTGGCTGTGCAGCCTTGGGTGAGACACCTAACCTTTTCCAGTGAGTCACTCGGAGGAAGTGCTACAGGTAGGTTATGAAGACAAAATGAGGCCACCTGTGCTTGATGGTTGCACAGTAGAAAGGCATGGTTATGAGCTAAGGTTAGGAAAAATTTAAGACATAAATGTGATCACTAGTAAGAAATGATTACTTGTTATCTCCTCTATTTTGCACCCTTTCCTACTTACTCTCTGGCACACATCCTGAGACTCCCTGTGGGAAGAGGTATCTTGGATATATTTTCATTTTTATACATATGGGTCTTACCCATTCTTTGTAACTCCTGTTACAAAGGGAAGTGAAATTACTACTCCAAAGGGTTAGAGTAGCAGGGAATTATCACTGATTGATAAAGCATTGTGGTAAATTGTAAAGTACAGAGAACTCCTTATAAAAGCATGATTCTTTGCTGTCCTTTAAGACTGAACTCAAGATGCACACAGACACCCTTTTCCTGCACTTCCTCTGGGGCTTTGGTGGGCAACTACGGCAGAGGTTGCCAGTTGCCTGAACATCCATTTCCCTTTCTTCTTTCCAAACCATTCCTGCATTTGTTCAGGATGATGAAGCGGTCTGGTTGGGAAACTAATTTTCCAGTCTCCCTTGCTAATAAATGTGGCCATATGCCTAAGGTCTGTCCATTATTGTATAGGTGGAAAATTACTAGAGTGGAACTTCAGGGGGAAAAAAATCATTGAAGAGGAGACTAACTCAGCTTATAAGAGTCCTTTCATCCTTGCTTCTTCCTCCTTCCAGGGGCCTGAAACATGAGTTTGATGGCTGAGCTGCCATTTTGGACCTCAAGACAACCTTGAGACTAGAATTCCGAGCTGAGGGTGGTGGAGCGGAAAACTATAAGGGGGTGGGATACTGATGAAACTGTGGGGCTTCCATAGGGAACCTCCACTGTCCTCTTGCTGGTGAGACAAAAAAAAACCTCTCTTGCATCCAAGCCATTGTAGTTTGCTGTTATATTCAACTGAACTCTATTCCTAATTAATACAATATCAAAACTCGGAGCTGGGTGGAATGAGGATCTGAACGAATGTGGCAATTCTATTGTTCTGACAATGATGTCCTCATGCTGTCTTTGTGGATATCAACTCGCGCTGTACGGCAAGCAGTTTCGGTTTCATCAGGGGTCTTCGCATTTGTGACATTACCTAACTTTTACTGTTGACTGATTTTGACATTCGATTTTGTTGCCATAACACAGCAGAAAAGATTACAGCTGCCACCAGAATTCTTAGGAAGAGACTTGTTGGTTGGAAAATTATTTTGAAAAGCGTTTGGAGTGCGAAGGAAGGGTCTTTGGTGCCCTGGAGTGGGTGGGACTGCTTTGCCCGAGGCCGATGGGAGACACTTGTGTTGCTCCAGAGGGGGAAGGTCGGGAGCATAGGAGGGCAGAAGGCCGTGTGCCCAGTGACCTCTGAACCCTTAGCTGACCTTTACTAAAATATGAAGATATTTGATGAGAGATTTATTTTTGAGACTCTATTTTGAGGTTGAATTCAACTTCTGGGTTTATGGGGGTTAGGGTAGCAATGGAATGAATAAGGATTTCCTTTAGAAACTGAGGGACCAGGTGGCCACAGTGGACTACTGTGCTGGAGTGGAATTCTCAGTTTAGGAAAGAGGCAAAGACACAAGGCTATGGACTCTGAGCGGATGTGCCAGAGATACGACCTGAACCCAGGGGTTCAGACCCAAATGCCACACTGTTTGTCAACTTCACGCCCCCTTTTTCCCTTCAGTCATTTATCCGATAAGCCCCTCACCAACGGCTGGTTAACCTCTGCTCTGCAGGTCCTGATGCTACACCAGAACCGGTGGTGGCGTATCCACAGCCCTGTGAGTTTAAAGATGAATTTCACTGCTAACAATGCTCCGCTCTTTCACTTACTTTGAAAAGTTGTAGTTCACATAATCAATCTTCAGAAATTCAAGAGACTCAGAACCTTTTAAATCTGGGATGTTTCTTTCTTTGGCCATTTGCTCAATCACCTCCATCCCAGCTTGAACGCCTATGAAAGAACCAAAGAAAATGTTTATTGAAAATAGGCAAAGACGGCAATGGTGTCATGTCATCAAACATACAAGTGGAACTTATTGAGAGAGGCATGCTCTTAGGCACTTGGGAGGCTGCAGTCACACCACGTGGGTATGACTGTCGTCCCTGCGCACACACGGGTGCACTGGTTCTCAGAGGGGCTAGTAATATCGCTCGAGGCCCCTGGGCTAAGCGCATGAGAGATTTTCATTGTTTGGCCTGGGCCAAGGAATATTATCACAGGGCAGTATGATAGGAAAAGTGCAAAATATTACCATTGCCCACATTTTACAGATGAATAAACTGAACCTCAAAGAGGTTAACGCTTACCTAAGTTACCCAGCAAGGAACTGGGGGACCCGATAGTCAAATATGGGCAATTTGGCTCCAGAATCTATGTCTTATTGTAGCCAATCTCAGAAAGTAGTTCCTGCTGGCCCTAGATTCTTTAAGCTCAGGAAGTTTTGGCCTGACATCCATAGACCTCTTTGGGAACTTCTGAACCCCCTGAAATTCTAATAAAGACTATGATTGGTTGTACATGTGCACATAGAGGTGGGCAGAAGTAGGTTTACAGTTGTTTGTATGGGAAATAATGTAATAATTAATAAATAATAATACAAAAATAAACTCTGTGTTTTGTGTACTCAGAACTGTAAACCTACTTCTCCAGGGAGAGGGTCAACATTTTCATCATATTCTCAAAGGCTCCCAGGACTCCAAAAAGGATAGAAACCACTGCTTTTTATTTGGAGTACACCTGTCTTGCTGTGGCAGCACCATAGAACATAAAAGAGGAGGAAAAGAGGCCTATTGCACATTAAAGAGCCTGAGAGAAGTAACTTACAAAGTAATGAAGAGTGATCTTTTCATTTTAACCTTCTCAAGGAGGAAGCTTTACCTTTACCCCTTACTCTGCAGCCTAAGCTCATTTCCACGTATTCTACCCTGGTTGGAGATGAAGGAGAAAATGTTTTATCCTCTATGACACCATGAGTAATGTTACAATGCAGGGATGTAACAGCAGAATGTAAAGGATGCAAAGATGGAACGAACCGAAGGCACTATCGGAGAGCTTTGGCTGGAATCCCGACATTGTCCCTTACTAGCTCCTGTGATCCTGCAAGTCACAAAATCTCTTTATCCTTTCTTCATCTACACTCATGTAACATGGGACCTGAGTGAACATCAACTGGTAATTTAGCTCATCTCAGGCAAAAATTTACAGGCGAGAAACTGGCCCATATACATCGACTTTACCGTTCCTTTCTTCTATATAATCTGTCCTTGCCCCAGTTAAACCCAAAGAAAATATCAGGCCGACATTTTTCTCTGCCTGTGCCTCTAATGGGGTGGCTCTCAATCTTTCAGTGTTTCAGACTCCTTTGCACATCAAATAAATGTACAGAGCCTCTCTCAAGAAAAATGTACAATCATCATCCTCATTAAGTTTTGCACAGAATTTCAGGGAACTCTAAGTTCCTTTTGAAATCAATCCCTTTTTTGAACTCTTAAGTTATTACTTTCATTCCAAACCTCCTTTCCTCTATACTATAGTGCATGCTCCTTTAGAGCTCGGAGATGTTCACTGTGTGTGTCTGTGTGTGCAACAGAGAGACAGGGAAAGAGAGAGGGAGGGGGGAGAGAGAGAATGAGAATGAATAAATCTGCATCTGTGTTTGGACATGCCTACTGCTAAGGCGATGATTTTCTAGGCAACATTTTCTTCCCAGCCATCTTAGTGGCTTCTGCATAAGGGACTGGACCACCCAACAGTAGAGCTTGTCTCAGTCACGACACAGCTCAGTATGAGGTCCTGGGTTTGGGTTACAGACTGCACCTGGGGGGCTGCAGCCTGGTTTCTGAAAGCATCCAACTTACCATAGTCCAGAGCCCGCTGAGTAGCTCTTGCCTTGATTCCAGGGTATATGGTGTGAGCAGATGAGATGTAGACATTCCACAGGAGAAAACATCCCCAAAGGACTTGGATCATTTTTATACGCATCTGCAATTAACTGACATTTGAGGTTTCTTAATTATTCTTGATTTTCTTGTTGGTCAATTCCCCCAACACTTCTAGGCTTTCTCATTTGCATTGCTCATTTATGGAACTCACCCCATCTGCCTGTCTGTCTATCTATCCATCCATCCAGTAATCATTTATTGAACACACCAGAACATGTTCTAGGTGCTGAGGAAGTAAAGATGACCTATGTGTAGCCTCTGATCTCTGCTTCCCACAGACTAGTGGGTGAGCCACACACGCAGACAGATGATTATAATACAACAGCATGATGTAATGCAATATAAACAAGAGCCTTACAATAAATATACTGATTTGGATATGCCTTGAGATGGATACTAGGGTGGGGGTGAGGAGTTCTTGAGTTTCAGAACAAATGAGTCAGTAGTTTAGAAAGGTGGTCTTAGCGAATCTGCTGAAAGACCCTGGATGACTCCCTTTTGCCTACCATGGTAGGGTTTCAGCTCTTAGCATGGTGACCAAGGTCTTTCACAATTGGCTCCAAAATTCTTCCAAGCTCCTGCCCTTCCTCTTCTGTGTAAGTGGTACTGTTCTGAGCTGGGCACACTGGACTACGTGCTATTCCTCAGTTTGCCAATTCCCTTGTGACTGAGGGCTTTTCGTTCAACTCTCCCAATGTAAACACATCTGTCTGTCTGTCTGTCTGTCTCCTTTCCCCACTCTGCCCCTCTGCCTCTGGATCACAACCCACATTCTGGCTGGTGAACGCATCCTCCAGGGCCAGCTTCCATGTCCACTCGGTGAAAGCTTCCCTCCCCAGGTCATCCTGCACTGGGCTCAGCATCGCCCTGTCTCCTCTGTGTTTCCACGGCACTTTGCCGCACACACATGCTTCCGTGTGAGCATTCGGAACACCACGAGCGTTTAGGCAGGCTCACCATTTCCACCACGATACCTCCAATCATCACACCAAGCCAGTATCATTTCGTGTGGGTGTGTGCAGCCACCTCCTTACTGGTCTCTCGGCCTCCCTTGCCCTCTTCTGGCTACCCTCCACACCACAGCCAGAACAGGCCTTTTAAAATGAAAGTTGGGCCCTGGCTGGTGTAGCTCAGTGGATTGAGCGCGGGCCTGCGAACCAAAGGATCGCGGTTCGATTCCCAGTCAGGGCACATGCCTGGGTTGCCAGGCCAGTTCCCGGCAGGGGACATACAAGAGGCAACCGCACATTGATGTTTCTCTCCCTCTCTCCTTCCCTTCCCCTCTAAAGATAAATAAATAAATAATAAAAATAAATAAATAAAATATAAAAAAAATAGTGTCATTTAAAAAAAAAATAAAAAAAAATAAAATGAAAGTCGGATCTTGTCATCCCGCCCCATAAAAGCCCTTGAGGGGTTCCCCGTCTTACTCAGTATCAAACCCAGAGCCCTTCCACCAACTGTAAGGCCATGCCCTACTCCGCACCTCTACCTTCTCATTGACCTCCTTCCTTAACACATCAGTCTGGCTCACCAGTCCCCAGCTTCACTAACTGACTTGATCTTTCTTGAACACTCTAAGCAGCTTGTATTCCCAGGTCTTTGCGCCTGTTGTTCCCTTTGCCTGACACGATCATCTTCTGTAAAAATCACATGGCTAGGTCTTCAAGTGTTACCTTAGTGAAGCCTTTCCTACCCACTCTGTACAAAACAAGCACCCCCCCATCCCTGTGACCCTGACATTCCGTGCCCTTCCTCACCTCATTTCTCTTCAGGCACTTAGTATCATCTAGCATAGTTTACAAGTTACTTATGTGTGTAGTGCCTGTCTCTCCTACTGGAATTTTTAGGCTTCATGGGGAAGAATTTCATCACTTTAGCACCTTGAACAGAGACTCGCGCACAGTAGGGAATGGGTGAATACTGAATGGTTGACTGAATGCATGCTCTTCCTGCAGACTGTGAAGTGAGCCAGGTTAGCCCTCTGAGTTTCCACAGCACTTGGAGCAGTTCTTGATCTTAGTAGACACCACACTGTGCTGTGACTGTCTTTACTTGTCTGTCCCTTCATCACAGGCATTCTCTTACTTTTGTATCTCTAAAGTCTGGTGCAATATCAGCACACAGTAGGTACACAAAAGAAATCTTTTTTTTTTTTTAAGATTTTATTTATTTATTTTTAGAGAGGGGAAGAGAGGGAGAAAGAGAGGGAGAGAAACATCAATGTGTGGTTGCCTCTCATGTGGCCCCCACTAGGGGCCTGGCCTGCAACCCAGGCATGTGCCCTGACTGGGAATTGAACCTGCGACCCTTTGGTTCGCAGCCCGCGCTCAATCCACTGAGCTACGCCAGCCAGGGCAAAAAGAAATCTTAATAAACATCTCTAAGGAGAGAGACCACATCTTCTTCACTGTTATATTGCTAGTGCTTGGCATACATTAATTGTTTAATGCCTAGTTGTTGAATTAATGAACTCAATGAATTAATGTCCATTTTCTTGATGAATGAAGCACAGGTACCATCAACAGCAGTGACATGGGTTTCTCTTAATGACAACTGTGTGAGGAACACATTCACAGGCCTCGTTTATAGTTCTGGGAGTTTATAATCTCTGTAGGATATCATTGCTGCACTTACACATGCCGAAGACCCACATGTGACAGATACCCGTTGAGTTAACACCCAAACATGAAACAAATCAGAGAAGCATTTGTGAAGGTGGTCAGAGAAGAGAACAGTGTGGGAGCCACGCATTTGGACAGACGGAGGGGTTGGGCAAGGAAGGATTGGAAAGGGGCTGGGATTCAGGAGCAATCTCGATGAAGGAAAGGGGTCGTTGTGAGAGGTGTGTATGTGGGTGGTTGGCCAAGATAAGTTTGATAAGGGGGTTTGTGTGGGCCATAGAGCTGGGAATGGCAGGACGTAGACAAAGGGGTGTGCCGGGGGATTAACTTGACAGGAGTAGGGCAGTTTGACTGGAGAAGGGAGTGTCTGAGCAGGGCTGTTGCTCGCCTATCTTGGGCTTTTGTGTGAAATGGGAAAAGATGCCCTCTGGCTCAGAGGGGGGCCAGCGAAAAGTGTTTTAGGAAAACCCCACACCAGTGTGTCCGGTTTGGTGGGGAGAGGAAGGGCTGCCCTACTCATCCCTTGGACCGGCATTTTGTCTAGTGCACAAGCTGCCCAATGAATTCAGTGGACCTGCACGCAGATGAGTGAATGCTGATGTGAGCATTGTGCTGGAGGGCCATGAGGTTGAGAATTAGGGTCTCGACCTGTCTGTGCTCTACGGCGTAAGTCTGCCTTCAGGTGTGAGAGGAGGCTGGCTCAGTCAGCCTGCTCACACTTCCCACCGGATATCCCAGCAGCCCTCTTGGGACCTCCCACTGGCCGGACACATCGAGCCCCCAGTTCCCAAACACAGGCCGCGTTTCCTGCCCAGCGCCTGTGTTTATGCTGCTCCCCTTCATCCAGGCCTGCGGAAACCCTACGCACCCAAGGGTCCATTTCAAACACAGCCTCCTTTTCGAGGCCATTTCTGACTTCCAAAAACTGATCTCGTTTCCTTTCCTCAATCAAATGATATATTTATTCATTTTTCTGCATTTTATTTATTCATATTTATATATATTGTTTTCTTAATTATTGTCCCTCTCTCCTACCAGAATGTAAGCGCCCTGAGGGTACAGACCTCATCTCATTTGGAGGCCCTAGAGCTCGGCTCAGTGTCTCAGACACAGTGAGTGACTGAACAGTATTGGCAGAATGAATCAATGAGTTATTGAATGAAGGAACAGCCCTTACCTCACTCTACATTACAGTTCTTTGCAGAGGTTATTAGAAAGGCATCTGTTCACTAGCGGAGCACATGCACCCATGAGGGCAGACGTTGGCCGCAGTCCTGGGGCACAGTCGGGGAGGTTAGGTAGTGGACCGTGGGGAGGGCGGAAGTCTTGGAGGAGGGTACTGGGGGTGGGGTCAGGACTCAGGGTAGTGACTACCTACTATTAATTCTTAGTTATTTCAATATTTTAATACTGCTATGGCCACATGTACTTGGTGCGATGTTTCAGCCCTGCGGAGTTGGTTTGGGTTTCGCAGGACAATTTACAGAAGGAAGCTGGGCGGTAGTGCCAGGGCAGGGCTAAGGAGGGGTGGCTGGAGGATGATCAGGGTAGCGGCAACACACGGGAAGCACAGAGGAATGACGGTGAGAGCTGAGGGGAAGGGGCTCAGGTAGGAGAGGAGGTCCCTGGTCAAGCAATGAATGATCTGAGGGCTAGTGGAAATTTGAGGAGCGGGTAAGCAAGTGTGAGCTCTTCCACACTCCGGCATTTCACATTCGACATTCCACCTGGCATCTGTGCTAGGTCTTCCTTGATCTGCCAGTTGAGCTGGGGGGTGGTCGAGGGGTCCTGGACAGGGGAATAGCAGAGATGAAGGGGACTATGGGAATAAGGGGAACACTCCTGGGGCTCTGATTTGTGGCTATGCACCAATGGGTATAGAAGTATTTCCACATTTTAACAAAGGATGAGTCCATCCTAACATGGAGTCATGCTAACATCTGTAAATGGGTGTGTCATGCCAAGGCAGGCATACGACAGACTTTTCAAAGGAGGAAACCATTTTTCATAGCAGTGGATAGCAATGGGAAAGAACATTAGACCAAAAAATTTATACCCGTGAGAATGCATGCAAATTAAGGTAGAAATTATACCTCTGCCTGGCACATAGCAGGATCTCGATAAATATTTACTAACTGACCAACTGACTGACTGACAACATCCTGGTTAACTAAGATGGGTTCTAGAACACGGTGAAAAAATGAGACAACCAAACCATCATATAAATAGCTCTCCATTTCTACAGCAAAAAAGCATGATAAACCAAAGCAGATATATCACTTGCCAGTAGTCTCACGACTGAAATAATACATTTGTATTTCTTTACCATTTACAAAGCTCGCACCAGTTCTTGGAGGCAGATGTTATCCCACCTCCGTCTTGGACATGTGGACCCAGAGGCTTAGAGAATGTGAATGACCTCTCCAAGATTATACACTAAGTCAGGCACCTGGGATTCAAACCTTGCTCGTCTGGCTACTCCTTTTTGTGTTTATAGTTGTTTTTTTTTTCATTTAATGACTTCATACATGCTAGAATTTTTAATTTTAATTTGGGAATTTTAAATAGGAGTTACTTGATGCCCTCTTTTGTGTGGAAAAAATCATTAGGTATCTGGAAATTTTCAAGCATCAAGTCCAAATCGCTTTGCATTTTCTTGGGCATAAGTGAGGTTTTAAATTCCCTTCCAGCAGCAAAAAAACCTGTTTTGCCTTCTTGGTTAAAGAAAGTTTCCAAAGTGGTCTACTTTGATGGAGATCCAGGAACTCAAAATTGCATACAGAAATATATATATTTCCTCTAAAAATTTTATGAGTGAATGAAATTCCTGGGCTATAAAGGGATGGCTTGTATATAACTTTCAGTTGAATTGTTTGTTTAGGACGATAATTTATGGTCAGGGGAGGAAAGGAACCTTGTCAGGCAAGGTGATGATTCTTAAAAGGTTAAGTAATTTGGCTGACAAGTAAGGACATGGTGAGTTGCCTGTTAAAAGGGATCCAAGATGATTTTAAAACCTTGCCAGCCAAGTTACCTATTTTGTTGCTTCTGAGGAATTGCTTCTTTCCAAGATTTGAAGCCTGAGAACTCATTACATTTCCATCCCACATATGGACAGAATAACACTTCTAAATTAGATGGTCCGTGCCTGAGCCATTCCAATGACTAGAGATAAGAAAACTCTGGTACAATTGAGAAAACTCCTGAGACAGATCAATTTGCCATTACCGCTCATGCAGGAGAGCTTTGACAGACTCTGGAAACATTGATTAAAGAAGTGATGAGTGAGTAAAATCTAGCCTTTAAAACAGTTTTAAAAGGCTAGAGGCAAAAGTTGAAAAGTTAAGGTCAATTGGTTTAAAGTCTAGACTTTAAGAATATTCTAACCTAATGGTGAAGATAAAATGTTTGTAAGAAGACTGAATTACGTGGGCTGCGAACCAAAGGGTCGCAGGTTCAATTCCCAGTCAGGCACATTCCTGGGTTGTGGGCTAGGTCTCCAGTGGGGGCCACGTGAGAGGCAACCACACATTGATGTTTTTCTCTTTTTCTTTCTCCCTCCCTTCCTCTCTCTAAAAATAAATAAATAAAATCTTTAAAAAAAAAAGACTGAATCAGCAGGTATGGAACATGGGAAGAAGTGGAGACTATTTCAAGGGATTCAGCCCACACATCTGATTTCATATGAAAATCTGTAATGACAAGCACCTTGGAAATTCACACCCAATCTGTCTTCCCCAAACTGCATACGCAACATGGACAAGTTAAAAATTTCTTAAGTGGGAGGGTTGTTTGCCCTGGCAGAACCTTGGTCAATGATGTGATTCAAGACCTGGCTCCAAAGCAGCGAGATCACAGCAGCTCCTTAATCCTCACCACGCCGGCTGAGACACACGTCAGTATTTTCTGCCACTGTGCTGGGTTCCCCATTGAAATGGAAGGAAAAATAAGCCCAGACTCTTGAGCAACCTTCTTAACATGGTTGAATGTGGCAAAACTGAGCATGTAGTTCCAACCAATCCTCTATTCTTTCTTAGAGTCGTTCACAGTTTTCCTGGTGAGCAAGAGTGACACGAAAAACCAACACAACAGAAAAACCGAGGCAGACCATAATAACTCAGAATACGTGACAGCTGCCTGTTCAGGGTGTCCTGCCAGATCTGGGACGTCTCCAGCCAGAGGGTAATCCCCGCCCCCCTCCCCCCTCCCCAGGAGACTGTCTGCTGGCAGAGACCCGAAGCTCGTTCGTGATTCTTACCTCCAGCAGAGGAAGAGTCCAAAGCCAGGGAGCACCTTCGATTCCCTCTGCCTTTGAAGTCGGTGTGTTCTCCACTTGAGCTTTGAACTCAGCTGCGGCGAAGACAGGATAATTCAGTCTGAATCATCTAGTGGCGGATTCTTTTAATGCCTCTGTCAAAATATGATACATAATTGCTTCACTTCAATTACCCAATGGCATGAATGAACACTACAGGTTCTACCTAGATGAGCAGACAATGCTGCCTATGCAATAATTATCTCCCTGAGGTCACACACACACACACACACACACACACACACACACACACACAGCTCATGTGAAATTGTCATGGCTACTTTACCAGAATGATTAAGTCAAGACTTCCAATGTATTGAAAAAGGTGTTAACTTATATTGAATTGGAAGAAGAATTTTTCTTTCTGGAATAATAAGCTGGTTTCCCCTGGTTAGGGTGCCTGCAGGGGCTGGCTCCACTACTGCAAAGAATACGCTTTGGGCTTTTAGTGAATCAGATTCAGTCTGAGAGCATGAAGCTAGATAACCAGGCTGACCTACTTACCATCTTTGTCTTCCAGGGCAAGACCACAGAAGGCATTTCTAAGTGTCCGCTTCTTGTCTGAAGGTTATTAATGGCTTCCTGTCTCAGCATTTCTTTGAAGTAAGCTGGGTGGGGTCATCAACTAGGATCATGTAACTTGATATCTTTCGATTCTAAACTCCATTCCCCACTCCCATCCCCCATGTTTTAGTCATTGCATTTTTGATGGCCAGGGATCTCTGATTGCATGAAGTGTCTAATGACTTATTTATAATTTTCTGGGTAAGATAGGGTGACTGGGAGTCCTGGTTTTCCCTGGATGCAGGATCTTCAGCACTAACACCAGGACAGTCTTAGGAAACCTGAGAGGACTGGTCACCCTAGTAAGAAAACCAGACATGTTCACTTGGCATCGTCTGTGCTTCTGACAGCCCTATCGTTTTTCTCATCGACTGTACCTCCAGTTATTTTTACCTACTTAGCCTGAGTTTCCTTAGTGGTGAAATGAAGATGAAAATAATATCAACCTTAATAAGCTCTGATGTAACAAAAAAAGGTTGGTAACTGTTTTGGTTGGTTTGTTTAGTTAGTCTGTTATAGCAAAATACTATAGTATCGTCTAAGCTTAAGTTAAGCAAAGCTTATATGCTAAGATCTCACAGCTTAAAAACAACAGAAATTTGTTGCTCACAGTTCTGGAGGCTGGGAAGTCCAAGGTCGAGGTGCCAGCATGGTCATGTTTTGATGAGGACCCTCTCCCATGTTCAGAGCTGGTGTCTTCTGGCTGCGTCCTCACGCGGTGGACGGGATGGAACTGGAAGTTCTCCGGAAACTCTTTTACAAGGCACTAATCCCATTATGACGTAAGGGCCCACCTACTAACATCATCACCTTTGGGGGTTCGTTAAGATTTCAGTATATAAATTTTGGTGGGACACAGTCAGTCAGTAATAACCTATGAGAATATGCTCCTAGAATTGTAAAGTGCTGTACAATCTTATTCATTAGTATGTGGCCATTATCAACGGTGCTAGGAGATAGCCTCTCTCCTCGTAGAATCATTTATTGTCAGCCTTCACAGATTAATCTAGTTATTAAATCAAATATTTATTGGGTGCCTACCAAGGGCAAGCCCCTCTTCAACAAAAAAGACAGAATCCCTGTGCACGTGGAGTTTACATTCTAGCAGATGGAGATATAAAATCAACAACCAACCAAACAAAGGGTATAGATGTGGCATGTGCTGCGAAGGAAACGAGGGGATGTAGTTTGTGGGGTGGCTTTGTAATTGGCAGTGCAGTGTCCCGGGGGGAGGGGGGCTTATTTTGTTAGGACGGTCCGGGAAGACTTCTCTGAGGAGGTAATATTTGAGCCTTAGAAACCAGGCAGGGAAATCACTGAAGGGGAAGGTGGAGGGAACAGCAAAACGGGACCAGTGTGTCTGGAAATGAGAGTACTGAACATCTAAATGGTGAAGTCAGTTGTTCTGGAAAGAGGTTGGCAGGAAATATGAGTTTCCGAGTTATCCTACAGGTGGAATTAAAGCCACCGAAGTGGATGACACCTGGGGCAGTTTCCCATGGTGCACATGCTACCCTGGAGGGACACGCAATACTTTCAGGTGCTACACAGGTAACACTTGAAATCGTGTCGTGATTATCTTTAGTGTATTAGAAAAAAATAGAATGAGACATAGAGGAGGATGAATGACATCACACATCACGTGGAAATGAAAATTTCTGTCCTTTCCTCAGATTCTTCCCTGGGGGGCACCAGCTTCCCCTCTCTGTGGTCCTAGGTTTCCTCTTCTCTCACCTCCCCGGAGCAGCTTCTTGGTTATCCCTTCCCCACTCCCCCAGTTCACCCCCATTCCTTTTCTGCTTCAGAAAGACTTAGATCATGGTCAGCCTCCTGTTTGCATGGCATATTCATTAACCAGCTGCATAGGATCTGCTCGACTTAGAAGGAAGATGAGAACCGTAAAATAAGGATTGTAAATACTTCCTGATTACTTTTTTTTTTTTTCCACAAAAGACCTGAAAGTCTAACCATATCTTGGTGAAAACCTGAGTCACTGTTGTGTACGCTGGGACTTTTAGCGCAGGACTTGGGGGGAGTTCTTGGGAAGGGCGGCCTGGATGAATGAGGAGAGGGAACGTGGAATGTGGGGGCTCTGTCCTGCAGTCCCGGAAGGCTCTTGCTTCGCACGGACATGCTCTGCCCACCCCAAGCCCCTCCTCTGCGGCTCAGAGCCATCATGCTCTGCAAAAGTGGAGCTCACATTTGTTGGGAAGAGTTTCTATGAGAATTAAACTAAGTGAGCTGGCACATACTAAGTTTTTCGTACAGCGTCAACAAATTACATACATTATACTACTTGCATTTCCTCTACTTTTATTTTAAATTCATATTTTAAGGTATTTTAAACAACTTTTTAATTTTTAATAAATGTACATTTAGTTTTCATATTTTTTATGTTTACCTTCTATTTGGAAATTAATAGAAGTTTTCCCTTTATACCGCTTCCCCTTTCAAACACATTTATATACAGTTCAAGAAGTGGGCTGATTTATAGGGAAAAAATTAACCAGCAGTACAGCTCATGAGGGATATAAAATAATTTTGGAAAAAGGTCTGAAACAAATGGAGTTTAGGAGACTAATATTGAAGAAGAGAGTGCAGCTAGTCTGTTTTATTTCATTTGAAAGGGGCTATAGATTATTAACCAACGTCACCCCAGTAAGTTTAATAAAAAATAAAATAAAATGAAAGAAAGGGGCTATAGAAATCAGCTCATTAGCTTTCCTCTCTGTTCAAGGAATCATTTGGGGGCAAATCCGCCAAATTCATCATTAAAAACAACAACAGTGAAAGCCAGCAGCACTGTATCCAGTTTCATTATTTACTTTAGGTTTCCAGATTTAACTGAAAATTTGCTGGGAAGTCCTGCTTACCCAGCCTACTCACGATGGCGACCCAGGATGTAAGATTCCTTATTTCACTTCCTAATCGCTGGCAGCACATCAGCCTCTGCAGGTCAGGGGGCACCGTTAATTAAAACTCCAAAAGACAAATCATAATGAACTAGGTAGAATAATTGTTCATTAAAGGAAAATGTCAAGGGACAGTGTTAAGGAACTGAGCATCCCCGCTCTTGGTTTCTAGAACGTCTGGGCCATTCCCGTACAGAAAGAACCTATCTGAATATCGGACTTGTTTTGAACTTTGCAGACAACGTGTGTTACTCTTCATGGCGGACAGAAGTGGGGGAGGCAAGGATTAGGTGTACATGGGGGATGAACCAGATAGGGGAGTCCTAGGAAATGACACTTCGAGCTCTGATTCCTTAATGCCCACCTACCCCAACATTTTGCGCTCACAAATCTGGTTTAAAGGAGCACCTGAAGAGGGACATAAGGGAAGAGAAAAATAAGAGGTAACATTTATTATTTGTTATGCTCTGGGCACCAGTTACGTATGAACTCATTAAATCCCCACCAAGACTGTATAAGGTACTAATATTGTCTCCATTTTATAGACAAGGGAACTAAGAGGTTACGTAATTTGCCTAAGCTCGGGCATCACAGATAGTAAGTTACAGAGGCAGGACTCAGGACCCAGGTAGGTGGGTGTTCTGCTTCTGGACGTCCATGCTCTGAACCACTATGCTAAGCTGCCTTTTAAGGAAGGTCACTAAAGGGCAACCCATAGTCCAGGGGATGTAGAAGGTGAGGAGAGAGAAGGATGCTGTTGCCAGGCAACACATCTGGTTTTTCAAGCTGCTAATTGAATCTGTGTAATTGCTAGTTTGAAATGACTAGTTTATTACTGACTAGAGGAAGCTGCCTGGAGTTTATGTGGCTCTTGAAGGAGATAAGTGACCCTCCAGTTCACTCCAGAAGGGCTGGGGAGACACCTGGCAGAATCATCCTATCACCTGGCAGCATCTCCCCCTCTCTTCCAGTTCTGTCCCAGGTCGCACTCTCCTGGTGTCTGTGTGTTGATGTTTCTGGGTGGACACCAGTGACTGACTCAGACCATGGCTCCTGCCACCCACCAGCCACACTCTGGAATGACTTACAGCAGTGACTCCCTCCTGGTTTTGAAAAATAAGCACACCCACTTACCTACTCACCTCCACCCTTTATCAGTTATCTAAAAGGGAGTTACATTTTATCACCTGCAGTTCAAAGTGCACTTAAATTCACGCTAAATTTTAAATGCATATACATATGACTTCTATGAGAAATGAAGGGTCAGCTGTGGAGCTGAGCAAACAAGCTGGCGTGATACAACTCGGAAACGTCTGGGACCACCGATGTGAGCCAGTTCAACACCTAAGAATTTCCCCGGTGAGAAACTGTTAAAGACATTTTGGGCCATGTATTCTTTTTGTTTTTAACAATAATTTCTTTTTTATTAAACGTTTTCTTTCAATTACAGTTGACATTCAATACCGGGCCACATCATTCTCTGATGCAGGGGGCTAACCTGTGTGCTCTGAAGGATGTTTGGCAGCATCCCCGGCCTCTACCCTGACGTCAGTAGCACCACCCCCTCCAGCCTGAGTTGTGGCGAAAACGTCTCTGGACTGAGGCAAATGTCCCCTGACAGGCCTCAGGTGAGAACCAAGGAAACAACAATGTCTACTACAGTGTTCTACCCGGCCTTTGCAGTAGAAATGGCATTCTTCTTGAGGATCAGACGCTGATATTCTTTATAATGTTTTTCTTGATTACTCAGTGAATATGTGAATGCACTCTCTTGGTAACGAAGTCAAACAGCACTGGGGTAAAGGCCCCGCTGTGAAAACCCTACACTCCCCGACTTCACTGTCTCCTGACTGCGTCCTTCTCGTGCGCTTCCAACGGACAGGATTCTAACCATTTCAACAACCCCCGGAGATGTTTTTCTGACTCTCACGGTTCTTTCAAATCACGTTTTTTTAAGGCCCATTTCAATTTCTCATCAAGAACAACATCCACGTAAATTATCTGAATTTCTTCTGCACAGGAGGTTTGCCTGTTCTCTATTTATTCAATCATCTGTTTATATCAGTTTGGACTTACAGATATTTATTTTGCACTTTGGCTTATAATCAAAATCTTCACAATAATTCTATAAATCTAAAACCTCAAAGTCTCTTTGTAAGTGTTTTTTTAAAAAGTCCCAAGCCACCACAGTGAAGACCACATGGTAGAGACCAAAGTGGGGTTTCATGGTAGCATTGCCTGGAAAGCTTTAGAGATGCAAATTCGCAAGCCCCTCTCCAGACCTGAGAACGTTTGGAGATAGGACTCAGCAATCTGTGTTTCAAAAAGCTCTCTAGGTGATTCTGAGACTAAAGTAGGAGAAGTTGGTAAATAGATAAAAGCTCAGCTTTAGGAAAATAAATTGGATTTGTATGAAAACACCCAAAGTAAGGCCAACCCAACTTTCTCTGGTAGAGACAGAATGAGGATCTTACTTTTTCCAAGCAGATATATTAAGAACTCAGAGACAATCATGAATATACCATTTTAAATCTTGCTTAACCAGTCCTCACAAAGGATGTGGGGGTTGAGGGTTATGGAAGACAGATAAGACCTGCCCTTTCCCACTGAGAAACTCATAATCTAGGACTGGAGAAAGCCTGGTGTAGAAATAATTGCACCGTAATGATGGGTAACATTGAGAAGTATGTTCCCAGTGCTCTTGGAACAAAAAGGAGACACACGTTCTGCGAGGAAGAAGGGAAGGAAAGGTATTCCAGGTAGAAGGACCGCCATGTGCAAAAGCACAGAGGCGTGCAGAGGGATACCTATCTCCTCGCTCTGTTGGCTGAGAAGTCCTGG
This sequence comes from Glossophaga mutica, assembly GCA_039655065.1. Lineage (NCBI taxonomy): Eukaryota > Metazoa > Chordata > Mammalia > Chiroptera > Phyllostomidae > Glossophaga > Glossophaga mutica. The sequence continues at coordinate 11,320,936 of CM077304.1, read as the reverse complement.
AAGCAAGAACACCCCGAAACCAATGAGCACGTCTAATACCCAGATCCTGGTTTCCAGTACCATTCTCCAATGGAAAGAACTAGAACTCCTTGGAAAAATGGCTGACTCCAGGGTTGGGGCAAGATATACACAAAATGATCCTGCAGCATCTTACAGTGCCAGAAAATAAGAAAGTAGTCAAACAACAACAACGACAACAAAAAACCAGAACAAAACAAATGAATGAAAATCTACAATGTCAAATGGATACAGTAGCCAACTGCAAGATCTCCCAATGGCCAAAGTTGGAACAATTTGAGCAACAAAGTAAAGCAGTATTGAATTATAAGACAAAGTATAAAATGAATAGATTCACAGTGATATAAACAAATGATTGAGTGAATAGAGAATAGGCAAACATCCTGTGCAGAAGAAATCCAAATAATTTGTGTAGATGCTGCACCCCTGGGGTGGAGCATAACTCCCACTCTTCAAGTGGGGGCTGCACACAGGGACTTTCTTCCAATGACAATATAAAAAGGAGAAAAAAAGGAGCAAACTGACAGTGGTGAAGCCAAGTGATCACAGTCAGCACCAACGGAGAAGACAGGCTGATAGCCTGTACTGCTGGTATGATGTGATGAGAATGGCACTCTACCCTAATGGGCTGTCCTCCCAAAATATGACCAGTGATCCTCAAAACTGTCAGGGTCGGAAAATGCAAGGGAAGTCCACGAAGCTGTCACAAACAAGAGGAGCCCGAGGAGCTATGACAACTAAGTGTAATGGGGTGTCCTGAAAAGGACATTAGGTAAAAACTAAGGAAATCTGAGTGAAGTATAAACTTGAGTTAATAAAAATGTATCAATATTTGTTCATTAATTGTGACAAATGTACCATACTAATATGAGATGTTAATAGGAAAAATTGGGTATGTGGCATATAAGCCTTTATAATAATTCTAAAAATTGTCCTAAAATAAAATGTTTACTTTAAAAAAGCCTGCAGGGAGCCAATGAATGGGGAGTCCCACAGAAGAGTGATGTCAACCCTTCATAGTATTCTATGAAATACTACAAAAGAGAAATGGAAATTTCTAAACTCTTTGAAGGTCTCAGTGCCTGTTGCCTGCACACATTAAGGTGACATCCTGCAGAAGAAAAAAAAATTCAAGGAGAGAGATAGTTGAGAGGAGGGGCATTAACATGCTTGCGGACCCCTAGTGTATTGGAGGAGAGTCCTCCCGAGTACCTTAAATCCTGGCAGTGCCTTGGGAATGGTCTGGTTCTTTTCTACACCCTCGTGCACACCTCTGGTCAGATCACTTCTGCCATCCCGGGGGTTACACCCTATTGGGCAAAAGACTGAGATAAGGATACCAGGTGCATTAGTTTTCTATTATTGTTGTAACGAACTCAGCCGCTTAAAACAAAAGGTGTTCGATATCTCAACCTTTACAACACACCAGTCTGATATATTTTTGTTACTTGTTTCATTTTTACAGATAGGAAGTTATCCAGGTTTACATAGTATTAAGAGGTGGTCTGCGGTGGATGGTCTCCAGGGCCACCATGTTAGCCTTGCACTGCTTTCTCCAAGAATGTTATTTCAGAAAAATAAACATACATTTGTCCAGGTCACTGTTATTTCAGATCTCTGTTAGGGCAGTTGAAGCTATATCCTAACTAATCTAAGCCTCCAAATATAGTCATTTTCCAAGTTCTATTATTTCTACTCTGTCCATCCCATTGTCTCCATTCCCACCGTCATTTCACTTATTTCCTTTTTTCTATTACCAAAAGAACCTCCTAACCAAACTGGCCTCCAATCCAGGGGTTCTCACGGCAATTTTGCTTCCTAGGGGATATTTGGCAAAGTTTTGAGACACCTTTGCTTCTCACAACTGGAGGAGGCGGGGTTCCAGAGGCATTTTATGAAGAGACCAGGGATGCTGCAAAACATCCTACAAGGTACAGGGCAGTCCTCCACAACAAAGACTTAAGAGGCCTCAAATGCCAGTAGTGCTGAGGCTGAGAAACCTTGACTTAACATACCCTTCCCCAGCAATATATCTACCCGTCACAGGATGGCAATTCACATCTGACCCATGCTCCTTCTAGTGTACATCTGCCAGACTCATGGCTTCCTATCACCTTTTAAACAGCCTTCCCGTATTTGGGGAAATTCCAATTATGTTCTGCCTCCCGAGGAAAGGAGTTTGGACCCCTAATTCCAATCTCCTTTGCAGCCAGGACTCAGGCATGGGACGTGGTCTCCCTCAGTCAGATATACCCCTGTGAACCTCTGATGCGGACGTGAGTAAGGTGAGGAAACAGGCTCTCTTGGAAGCCTGGCATTTTGTTGGTGCAGGAGGCTGCACAAGCGTGTGGCATCTGAAGGAGGCAGCCATTCCCCAGTGGTGACAGCAGTTTCCTCCGGTGCGGGGTGGGGTGGCAGCAGCGATTCCAGTCATGGATGTTTCCTCGTCAGGCCAGTTCTTCAGCATGGTTCTGAGTCTCATTCCTGGAAGCTTAGCCAGGAGCTGTTTCTCCAGGCCTCCCCAGATTCCCTGAGCTCCCTAGAATCCTTTCAATATGCTCTTTTTTTCTTGCTTACTCATCTAAGGTCAGCTTCTATTGCTCAAAAATAAGAACCCTGGTAGATTAAGGTGCACTGTACATTCTAGAATGTGTCCCAAATCCTTTGCTTAGCTCAAGACTATTTTTGATATGGGGATGTACCCACTGTCCTTTACCCTGGCCACACCCAGCCACCTTGCCTCAATCCTATCTTGCTTGCTACTAGAGAGCCCTAGTGTCACGGCAACCCTCCTCTATGTTCCCCAATCCCCAGGACTTCATCTCTTTCATAGACGAGGTACTTTTTACGCTTTACAATAACAGCCGATTCACTCAGTTGTAACCCGTGCACCGGTAGGAATCAATCAGCCTTTTCAATCTGTGGAAGTCCTTAGCACTTAGGTCAGTATCTGACACAAAGGAGGTGATCCCTGCAGGCTTCCTTCCTGAAGGTCAGGATGTGGACAAACACTGCCACCTAGTGGGGGAAACTTCAATCAACCCTTTTAGTTCCGACAATGGCTATCACACAAGGATGCAGCTTGGATACTCTCTCCCTCCTCTTACAATCATTATTGTCAGACCCTCTATGGTCGCCAGCCTTCCAGATGGCTCCCAAGGATTGCCGTCTATTGAGTGGTATTCATGCCTTTGGGTTGATCCCCCTGCACTGAAGAACTGTCGGTATGTGTCTTCCGAGGCTAGGTCATAAAAAAACACTGTTTGGCCTTTGCTTCCGTCTCTCTGGCGTTACCTGCTCTGAGGGGAGTCAGACGCCGTGTCATGGGGACACTCAAGGGGCCTTATGCGGAGGTCCGTGCAGTGACAAGCTGATGCCTCCTGTCAATAGCCATGCATGAAGCAGACCTCCGGCCCAGAGTCAGGTTTCAGACAACTGCAGCCTTGACCTCCATCCTGACTGCAATCTCACGGGAGACCCAGGCAGAATCACCCGGCCAAGTCAGGCCCCAATTCCGGACCTGTACAAACTGTGGGGCAATAAACGTTGTTGTTTTAAAGTGTTAAGCTCTGGGGTGATTGTTATGCGGCAACGGGATACTAACTCACTTTCAGACCTAAAACACCGACTGCAAGCTGTTTTACATTTTGCTGAAACAGGAGGAAACTACCGGAGCCTGGGCTCAACCTACAGCTCCTCGGAGCAGACGCCGCTGGAGCTGGGCGCCACGGAGGAAAAGAGGTAAGGACCAGGCATGGCTGGGCCTTGAGGGGCGGCGGGGTGTGTCGCCTGCATTTTCCGCTTCAGGGTCGCACAGCCAAGACGACAGAGGAGCCGCGACACCCAAGGCAGCCTCGGCGCCTGCGCGGTGGGCTCCTCGAGCTCCCAGGCGGCGCCGTGGAGCGCCGAGTCGTGGAGCGCCGAGTCATCGATCGCCGAGTCATCGATCGCCAGTCCCGGAGCCGCCTACCACCGCGCAGGCCGTCAGCCGCCGTTCGTGGGGCGGGCTGCAGAGGGCGCCCTCCAGACGGGGCCAGAGCGCCCTCGTCCCAGAGACCCGCCGGCACGCAGCTCGGCCGTCGTGGCGGGGACTTCTCCCCGTTACCTCTCAGCACCACCTCCACTCCCTTCACCCCTCAGCTCCGGTAGTCGCCGCTCCGCGGCCGCCGCCGCTTGAAATAGAAGCTATCCGGCCGCGCCGTCGTCACCGTCGCTGCCTCTGGGTCCAGGACCCTGAGCCCTGCCGCCACCGCCATGAAGCTGCGAGTGCGGCTTCAGAAGCGGACCTGGCCGCTGGAGATGCCAGAAGAGGAGCCGACGCTGGGGCAGCTGCGCGCACACCTGAGCCAGACCCTGCTGCCCACCTCGGGGTACAGGTACGCGGCCGCGGCGGGGCGGCGATGGGGCGTCTCGGGGCTCCGGGAGGCGTGGCGGTGGCGCAGGCCCCTCCATCACTGGAGGCGGGTGGTGAGCCGGCTTCGCCCGTCCCCGCGACCCTGGGGCTGTGTCGCGCGCAGGCCGGACGGTAAGCAGGCGCAGGGCCCCGCTTCGCGGACAGCATGGCCCGGCGTCTGGGGGACTCCCTTCGTCACCAGGGTGAGCCGTCGCTTCCGTTTTTCCAGTAAAGGAACCCAGGGATAGGTTAGCACGCGAAATTCTCCCGCCCTTTATAATGTAAAGTTGGAAATGTTGGGTTTGATTTGGGTTAAAGCTTTCCAGGCGCGCAGGAATGTAACTTCACCATCTCTAGCACCGGGGCATTTCAGTGAAAAAGTTTGGAAAGTACTAGAAAGAGGTAGCAACCCCCCCCCCCGCGCCCCCCTCCCTTTCTAGGCCACCTGTAACTTGTAGCGCTGCTGTGCTGCTGCTGCAGTAATCTTCAGGCTTGGCTGCGTGTTTGCGAGCCGGGCGCCGCGGTGAGCGCTTTGACCTCCTCCCCGCTGCTGTTGTAACAAAGTGCAGCGTGCCGGCGTATTTCAAATCATTTTATTTTCCAGGGCGAGACGTTGCTTTTTGCTAAAACCAAAGTAAACGTTGGCCTTATGATGACTCTGGAGACTTGCAGTTGTAGGCAGTGACGTTGAGAAGTAAAGGATCCAAGTCTGTTGTTTATGGGGCTGCAGATGAGGCTGCTTTGTTTCCGTTGAGGGTGTCTCCTGGGTACAGCCGTCGGGGGAGTAGGGGGACAAAAGTGAGGGTGGTCCTCTTCCAGTACTAAGTAAGCTAGCAAAGTTGGAATTTGTGCTGAGAAGAGAAAAAGATGTTTGCTGGGGCTTTTTAGGTGAATTCTTAAAAAACAAAACAAAACAAAACACTTGCTTAATTAAGTGGTTCCTTTTATGAGACTTTTACAAACTTTCATTTTATTTTTAGGGAATTCAGTAAAAGGGGGCCATATTATGAACTTCTCACCCTGCCATTTATCAGGTTAAAAGTAAGCCTGATTTTTTTTCCAAATTAAGACAAAAACAGGAAAATGAGAGATTGACATAGCCCCCTTTAAACATTGTATTAAATGACGAGCATATTATTTCTTGCTGTCAAACCCTAGAGTTTTGCGTGCTGACTTCATTACCCCACGACAAATTTTTGAAATTAATTTCTCTTTTTAAGGTATTTTTCATCTATATGTGCACGTATTTTATTATTATTTTTTAATTAGGGGGGACAGTGTTGAAAGGCTGTGAAACCTGACTCCTTGTTTATCCAAGAGCCCAGGTTAGTTTCTCTTTCGGGTTCGTTTTTTGTAGTGAAGGCTGGTTCAGGGGAAGGAATGAATGTAAGCTTCAACTTGTGAAAGTAAATTACATTTTTCCCGAGAATGTATGTTCATTTTATAATCACTAGGCAGTTTTAAAATGTGTCCATATGACATTATTTTTAAAGTGTCTTTGCTGAGCAAGTGGATCTGGGGTTGCCATAAAATATTTTTTAAAAGGCCTGAAGTTTCCAGGATGGAATTTCCTGCTTAAACGGTGCCCCCCACCCCCAATTTCAGAAAACAACTATTTTTTAAAGCCTCTCCTGGAAAACCTCTATTACTTTAGAAATAGCTCTTCCCTTTTTCTGTAGGGGAGGGAAGCTCAACATTTTTGTTAAGCAGATGATTCTCTACCTTTTCTACAAATAGATATTTGTATGAACACTGTTAAAAATAACAACCTTTTGCTGTGACAAATGATCCATAAACACTTAGTTCATTTGAGGTGGTTTTCTTTTTTTTTCCTGCCAAAGTTGGGGTAGCGTTTTTCTGATAACTGGCAGATTTCAACATTTATCATTTGAAAGCATTTGAAAGCAGAAGCATAATTACTTATTTTTTATAAGTAGGAGCAGTTTCTAAAACCTTAGCATCAATAACTTTTCAACCAAAGGCACTCTAATTGGTAAGAAAAATTGTATTTACATGTGAAAGGAAAAACGTAATGAGTTATTTCTGGCACTTCGAAAACGCAGCATTGTGAGAAAGAATAAACAGCAGGATTCTTCCAAGGACTTCCTTCTTTGACTTTTCGAGAAGTTGGTGAAGTCAGCATTGCTGGGTGTAAATGTCTCATACAGCGTTCTACAGTTGTTAAGGAGTCCTCACCACTCCATGGTGAGGCGATGGTGGTTCTTCCAGCTCAGATGCTCTGTGGTGCAGAAAGGGCGGGAGGGAGTTCATTGCTCCAGGATAATTTGAGCTCTTAGCTTGTTTGCCAGCGAGGTTTTGGATCTGTACTGTCTTCCAGGTAAAAGACATCATTAGTAAGGAAGAAGCTTGTCCTTACAGGAGGATGAATTTGCATTCAGTCATCTACATACACTCATCTCACTTTTTATAACTTTTTGTGATTGTGAATATTCATTTAGGATGTGGGTCTAGTATTTTGGAACCGACATAAACTGTCCTGTGGACTTTGAATGGGTAGACCTGATATCACTCACCTTTTTTTTTTTTTTTTTTTTTAATCCTCACCTGAGGACATGCTCCTTGATTTTAGAGACTGGGGAAGGGAGGGAGAGAGGGAGAAAAGCATCAGTTGCCTCTCATATGCACCTCAACCAGGGTCTCATATGCATCCAACACCCAGACTTGGGAACCTGCAACCCAAGCATGTGCCCTGATGGGAATCAAACCTGCGACCTTTTGGTTTACTGGATGACGCTCCAACCAACTGGGCCACGCTGGCCAGGGTGACTTCAGTCTGATTTTGAACTTCCCATAACGTTGGCTGCATTTATTCCACAAACACTTTTATTTGCCAAGTGCTGCAATTACAGTTTTGAACAACATAGACAAAATACCTGGCCTTATGAAACCTAAATTCCAATGCGGGGGGTTGGAAAGAGAGAAAACAAATAAATAAACATATTTTCAAGTAGTGGTGTTACAATAAAGACTAAAACACGAGAATGGAATAGAGTGATGGAGACTGGGTGGAAGGTGGATGCCATTTGCCTTGAGACCTGAATGATGGAAGTCAGTCACTTGAGCCGGAAGAGCAGATGCAGAGGCCCAAAGGCTGCAGTGAAGCTGATCTGTTCTGGGGACAGGCAGAGAGCACCTGTGAGCCAAGAACAGTCAGTGAGAGGAAGGACGCACAAGCTGCTGAGGTCGGGGAAGCAGGGGCGGGGCCCACTGCTGGGCTCAGAGGCCACATTCCGAATTCTGTTCCAAGTTCAAGGGGAAGCCATTGGAAGATTTTCAGCAGAGGAATGGTGTGATATTCTTTATATTTTTAAAAGACTGTATTTCATTGAATATCAGTTGCTGTCACTCTTAAGACGCATTGTTTTATGTAATACTAAAGGAAAAAATGCTGTCAATTAAGCTACGCTATGTCACGGGGTTTGAAAAGCAGTCCTGTTTCAAAGATGTCCAAATATAACAAAGTGCGTGTCTTAGAATTGATGAAAACATGGATTAATGATAGAGAATTACTGTATCCTCTGCCCCCAGCTAGAATTTTAGCCATTAGAAATCTGTAACCTAGGCATTCAGTGATAAGAACGAATAATTCAGTAGTTTTTCCACAACTTTGCCTTCCTTCTTGTTTTTGTTTTGTTTTCATTGTTTAGTTTGTCTAGGATCATGCCATGTACCTTATTTTTGTTGCAAATGTATTGTTGAGGATAATGCTAACAGGTAGCTCTTACCATCCTTATCCGTCTTTCTTGGCAGTTCTGATACCCGGTTTGCAATTACATTGAACAACAAAGATGCCCTCACTGGAGACGACGAGACCTTGGCTTCATATGGGATTGTTTCTGGGGACTTGATATGTTTGGTTCTTGAAGATGCCATTCCAGCACCTAACTTGCCTTCATCCACAGATTCAGAGCATTCCTCACTGCAGAGTAACGACCAGCCCTCTTTGGCTGCCCCCTGCAGTCAGTCCAGCACACAGGAGGAAGAGCGGGGTGATTCGTTCCCAGGAGAGGCAGCCCAGTCTGATGCCTGGAGTGATGACAGTATGGTGGGTATTAGCGTTAAGACAGGAGATGGGTAACTGGGTAACTCGTACTGAACCCCTTGGTTGAATTCTGTACCAGGCAGGATCATTGTCGTCAGCAGAGTGCAGATCATGTTCTTGTAGAAAGCAATTTTTTAAAGTGTAAATGCTGGGGTCGGTTTTGGGCTGGCATTCTGAAGAGCCCAGTTTTTACCTATTTATTTTGTTCAGACATTCTCTCTTTCAGGTAAATTAGCTCTTGGTGTCCATTGTTGCCTTTAATTAAGTTCATGTCCCCAGCTTTGCTTCTCTGTTCCCCTCCACTCATTAAAGCTATATACTTGTATAGTCCAGTTATTTCCAAATGATTTGCTGGACATTTTATCTGGATTTTAAAAATCGTCACCTTGGATTCTGTGTGCTAACATGAATTTGAAAATATGTGCACTGATGTTCTCTTCTTAAATCAGCCACCCTTTGTCAGTGGTACTACTGTTTTTCGGAGCTTAAAACCTTACAGTGATCTTTTAAAGTATTTTATTTATTTATTTTTAGAGAGAAGGGAAGGGGGAGAGAAAGAGAGAGAGAGAGAAACATCAATGTGTGGTTGCCTCTTGCGTGCCCCCTACTGGAGACCTGGCCTGCAACCCAGGCATGTGCCCTGACTGGGAATTGAACTGGTGACCCTTTGGTTCGTAGGCCGGAACTCAATCCACTGAGCTACACCAGCCAGGGCCCTTGGAGTGATTTTGGACTCCTTATGCCCAACCCCTTACCAGACCCGGCCAGTTTTTCCTTTCCTTTCCAGCGTTCAGTTTTGCTCTTCAGTCTCCTTCTTGGTTCATCTCCTTCAGGTTTTTGATTATGTTGTTCCCTTGCTCTTTAGTTGCTCTGTGTCATAGATATATCTGGGCTCATGTTTTTGAATTGAAAAAGACCCAATATCTCTAGTTCAGCCCTGTCATGTACAGAGGAGGAAACTGTCTGTCCTCCTGTACTAGTTTCTAAGGCTTCTAGAGAAGTTTCCTGACAGCCTTTGCAGGGCAAGTTTCTGTTCTTTCCTCCTGTAAACTGTCATTTCCTGTCAGACCAGCCTCCTTATCACCTTCCCTCCACCAGCCAGCTCACTCATGTGCTCGCCTGTGCACACGACGCACTGCCCGTGTGACCCACTGCCCCTCCCCCTCTCCTGTCTGTGTCTCCACCATCCTCCAGGGGCCTGCCAGCCACAGCAGATTTCTTTAATTTCGCTTTGTTATCTTTGTTGCCTTGTAAGCACCTCATTTAGTATCCTGCCTTTTCATTTATAGGGCGCAAGTAATCACTTGTATTACTTAATTTATCAATACCAATATATACGTCATTTTGTTAATTATTTTTTGTGTGTGTGTACTTATCACTTCAACTTAATTTTTTTTGTGGGCCTTAAACATTTATAAGTATTCATCATGCCTGTCCTGTCATTAAATATATACATATACTAAAAAAATACTTTTTAATAGGTTTGTAAATTATGAAAATCATCTGCGTTCTATGTCCAGATTTTTAGTAATGGTATCCGAAAGATTAAGCAAGTTAAAAAAAGCTTTTATAAATCTCAAAGTATTTTTATAACTTTTTAAAAGAATTTGTTATGTGTTTTGTGTTTCTGTTTCATGGAGGTAACCTAGGGAATGAGTAAGAATATTTAGCACAAATTTAAATTACATTTCTGAACCTTTCTTGCTGACAGACTCATTCAGAGATTTTGGTAGAAGGGCCCATTCCCATTACTTCTATGTACTATTAAAATTGTCCAGTAAAATGGGACTTTTTAATAGTATATGTAATAGTTACTTTAGTAGTTTCCTTTTGGAAAATTTTGAGAAATTAATATTGCCTCAAGTTAGTAAATTAAATTCTAACAGTGTGCTGTTTTGCACTGGAAGACTTGTACAGATGACTGTAAAGTCTGAGTGTGGAAACTGAGCTGGAAGTCTTGCAAGTAATGCTCTAAGTGCGTGAAGCAGTAGGACCTGCCAACTAAGTGTAGAATGGAGCGTTAGAAAAGGAAAGTGGATGGTAAAACTTGAAACAATAGGGAAAGTTTACTCTTGTAGGTAAGCGGAAATTAATTTTCTTATTTCATTGCATTTGGGAACTTAATCTAGTACCTGTCGAGACTTTAGCGAGAAACCAGAGATAACATGGTGTCAACCCCTGATACTGCTCTAGACTGCATTTCGGTCACTTGTTCCAGTCATTTGTAAAAGACATAGGACAAATGATCTGTTCAGAGAGGCGGTCCTGGACATTTATTTTTCATTTCTCCGTGTGTGAAGAGTAAGATAACTATGCCTACCATATCAGAATGGCTCAGAGAATGTCAGCGGTTCTCACAGAGTGGGAGTGAGGTGTGATAAGCTCACCAGGGGACTCTGATATGTTCCTCTTACATTGTCACCAGTTTAGGGCAGCCCTTTGTAATGTTGGGTCCATATATATTCTCTTCCTAATAACTGTGGCAAATGGCCCAGAGTTGGGCATAATAGGTAAGAGGCAAAGAGCCTGCGTACTTTATAATTTAGTTAGGTGTTAAGTAATTTCTATTTGTTCAAAATATGATGAGGCCTCCTTTTTTTTTTTTTTTTTTTTTTTTTTTAGGAAGTGTGAATTGTTGGCCTCTAGGTTGGAACAAGTGAATTTGTATCTTTCCTGTAAGCCACCAGGGCTCGGGTCCTCAGGGATTTTAGAGCAGCCTCAGGCTCCCCTACATTCTTCCACCCTTTGACTCATACTGTGTAATTTTAATTTCCTCTGCCCCTTCTTTGATGGCAATATGAACTTAAAAAGAAGAAACATATGCTTTGCATTAAGAGTTGAGCATATGCCTGGGAAAAAAACTTTCTGAGCAAAATTAATATAGGTAACTTAGTCCTACTGAAGCAGCATATTATGTCCAAAAGCTCTGAATTGGGAGTGTGGTGAGCTTGGTTTGCTTGAAATTTGCATTATCTGGTAACCTTGATTGCTATTTAATGAGTCACAAGGACAGCCAGCGCGTATAAAGAGGCAATGTTATCTGTCTTGCCTATTTTATAGCATTTTTGCATGGTGCAAATGAGAAAACCCCCAAAACAAAAACTATGAAATCGTAAGATCGTATCCTTCAGCATTTGTTCGGCAAGCCTTTATTGAGTACCTACTACGTGTTAGGTGCTATACTGGGGTTACACAAAGAAGTGACACGTAGTCTGTTCCTCCCTAAGCCCACAGTCATGGCAGGACGCAGATGTGTAACTAGGAAGCCGCAGTGCAGTGTGGTGGAGCGCAGTGATGAGGGCCTTTCGGGCAGAGTGGTAGTCGGTCACTCCTGTTGAAGAGGTGAGGGCTGCTAGAGAGGGGAGGAAGGGACAGGCGAGAGTGACCCTGATACAGAGGCAGGGGTCAGGTGGCGGAGGGCCTTGTGTGCTGAGGCGTTCAGGAGTTTGGACTTTATCTTGTAGGCCTGCATTTCTCAGCGCGTCCTCTGTGAAAAACTTGTTTCACGAGATCGTAAGTAAGCGTTAACAGGATGCTGAGCATCGAGGAAGGAGGATAGTGTCCCTTGGTTAAATGTTGCTATTGGATTTCTCAGGGCTTTCCCATGCCAAAGATGCGTTTTGTGAATGAGGAGGGGAAAAGCAGGTGTCTGTAGCATGTAGCGTTTTCCAAACTCCTTTCATCGTCAGCCTCTTTTTTTCCTGAGAACATGGAGAGTCACATTCCAAGGCACAGTTTAGGGAAATGCTGCTGTCTGCCTTGGGGAAATTCCGGCAGGTTTTAAATCGGGACAGAGGACCTACTTGGATTCTTAATTGTCAGAAAACTGACTGCAGTGGGTGGAATGTGTTGGAAGATAAAAAAGTGGCATCAGGGATATTGGGGAGAAATGAGCGTGAAGCGCTGTTGGAGTAACAAGGGGCAGGTTTGAGAGCTACCTGGGAGACAGATTCAGGGGACTTTCAGGTGTGATCAGATGGGGGGTGAGAGAAGTCCAGGAAGATTTCCAGATGTTTGCATATTGGCCCGAGGTAATGGAGATAAGGAATTCAGGGTGGAGCAGTAGGTTGCAGGCTTATTTATGTAGGAGGGCCCACTTCAATGTGCCCCATTTCTGAACCCAATAACATGCTTTGGCTTTGAGCATCAGTCTCATTTCACTCTAGGATACAAAATGTCACGTGTGAAAGTCTATTTAATGAATTCATTGTTGTGTTATCCTTTTCAGGCAGGGCCTAGTCAAAATGTTGAAGCTGAGTCCACTGAAGATGTTGTGGACATGGAGGAAGGCACAGGTTTCTACCCCTCAGAACCGATGCTCTGCAGTGAGTCAGTGGAAGGGCAAGTGCCCCACTCACTGGAGACCCTGTACCAGTCAGCGGACTGCTCCGGTCCCAGCGATGCCTTGATAGTGTCCATACATCTTCTCATGTTGGAGTCGGGCTACATGTCTCAGGTAAGACTGCACGGGAAGACAGACGTCTTGCTAGGGTTTAAGTTCCCCTTGGGAAAGGGGTGTGTCCGGACATACCTCTAGAGTGTCGTGCAGTGTAGATTCGCTGTTAAATGTGGTTGGGTGTTAAATGTAACGTGCTGAACACAGTGATGGCATAAAACAGGCCGTAAATGTTCCCTTCCCTCTTTTCCTTCTTTTTTCTCCTTCATTTGTTTTATCAGTTTTTAATTAATATTATAGAAGTGATGACAACTCTGGTTAAAAAAAAAAACACCCAAGGTTAAGTCTGATAATATGTGGCTAAAAAGTGGTCCGTGAGTGTAGATTGGGCGTGACTGCACAGATAGCTCACTAGGGTACTTCTCATGTTAGCGGCTCTATGAATTGCCAGCTGCCTCATAAGGGTCAGTCAGGAAGAGCAACATTGTTCTCATGCTGTAGTTGCTTTCATTCATTCACTTACTTACTCTTCATGCATCCTCCGTTCAGTAAGTATTTACCAATGTCAGGTGCAAGGCTTTGTCTCTTCTCTCAGGTTGCTTATAGTCCAAGAGGGAGAGAGAGACAAGGACACAAACCATTATACTGTACTGGTTAAATTGTAGGAGGGACGTATGTATACGTAGGATGCCAGAGATTCACAGAGAACATTCAGAGTAGAGTTTCTTAAACTTTAATGTGCACAGAATACCTGGGAATCTCGCTAAAGTGCAGATTCTAATTGAATAAGCCTAGGGTGGGGACTCCGCATGCTCCCACGCAAGAGCCGTGCCACACCCGGCCCTGTTAGGGGTGACAGAGAATAGTTCAGGGACCGTGAACGTCTGCGGCGTGCCACGTCCCGGGCTGGGAGTCAGGATGTAAAGATAGTCTTCTTTCTCAAGAGTCCATAGTGTGGGAGGTAAATAAAAAGGAAATTATGGTACATTGTGATAAATAACAAAGTAGAAATGTGAACAGAATGTTAGGGGATAAAAGAGATGATAAACGGGATTTTTGGGGGAGGGGGTAAAGGCTTTCCAAAGGAAGTGGTATTTGAGCTCAAAAAGTGATACAACTTTGGTAAGCAGAGAAGTGTCTTTGAAGAAAGAAATTAATCCCTATCTCTGATGTCAGTTGACCTGTTTGAACAAAAATTTTGATGGAAGATAATATATTGTAACATTTTTCTATGAAAATTTCATTAGCAATATTAATGATTTGACAAGTTTTACTAAGGGGGCTGTGTGGAATGCTTATCTCTAGACAAGTTGGGGGCTTCCTGGATTTCTAATCTTTTTGATGGTAATACCTTTCTTCGTTGTTTCCCTTTCATTTCGTCCCCCAGGGGACTGAAGCCAAAGCTCTGTCCATGCCGGAGAACTGGAAGTCTGGCGGCGTGTATAAGCTGCAGTACACGCATCCTCTCTGCGAGGGCGGCTCTGCCGCTCTCACCTGCGTGCCCATGGGAAACCTGGTCGTCATCAACGGTAACGGACAGCGCAGTCTCCGTCGTTAGTGCGCGAACGCTTACGTGTTCCTCTCCAGATGGTTTATAGCCACTGCGCTGACCGGCAGTTACGCTGTAGTTACGCATCTGAAAGGTGGTAGCATACGGGGCTGATGTTAGGCCGCAGCCTTCACTCCTGGGGCAGCCCTACTCTTGCTACTTGAACCTTGCAATTTTCTTTTGCTCCAGTGGGAGTTGTGATAGTAGGAGTGAGAGGAGTGTTACATACGGACTCTATGAAGGATATGTTTTTCTTCATGCCTGTGGATGGCTTTTTAATTTTTATTTATTTAACCAAGGTGTCGTACCGACAGATGGTAAGAGGCGAGATTGAGCTGGGCCCCTTTTTATTCAGTTTGGCACTTCTGAACAGTATGGAAATGCACAAAAACACTAGGGTTCTGAGGCCTCAGTGTTGTGTGTGCTGTGGCCTCCCCACCCAAGACAGTCACTCTGAGTAGTTTCTCCTCGTTCTCTTCTGTATGAAGAAATTTCAGTGGGAGGGCAATACATCCCATTTTTGTACTGCATTTTACAAAATACATTGCCACCTGCAGGTCCATACTGACTAGCAGTGGTCTTTGGAACAGTCTCATAACCACACATTCTGAAGATCCATTTGCGTGACTTTCATTTTTGTTGCATTTTGATTTTTGAGGTTTATCCTTTGAAGGATAAGATGGGAATGACTGCACTTTTCATTTTCCAGGGTAGCTCATCTCTGTACAGCAAAGGCAGCGGGCACTTGGATATGTCTTCGCTCAGTGGGTTTCACCGCGTTCTGCAGCCCCACGTCCGTGCTGAGCTGGAAGCCAGCGGGGGGCTTAGTGGGACTCCGTCTGCTCTGAAACGTCGAGCAGCAGCGCGCTTGTCTGTTTCACTTGCTGGGGTCCTTTACAAGATTGTGTTTGAAAATGGTTTTTTCCGCTGAAACTTATTTTGAAAGCCACCGACATTGCTTGGATCTTTGAAAGGAAATATAGTTCTAGGTTTCCTATTATATAATTTGTTACTTCTTTTAATCACTGAATTCTTTAAAATGTTACTTAAAAGTCTCAAATTTTCAGCTTTAACAGCTTTGGTGACACGCCACACTTGTCAGGACATGACGGTCTGATGGCACAAAGACTCAGCAATGTCTTTTCAACTGTTCATCTCAATTACAGATGTCACTTTTTGTTGGGAATCCTTTTTTTTCCCAAGATTTAATTATTTCTTTTTAGAGAGAGGGGAAGGGAGGGAGAAAGAGAGGGAGAGAAACATCAACGTGTAGGTGCCTCTTGCGCACTCCCCACCAGGGACCCAGCCCACAACCCAGGCGTGTGCCCTGACTGGGAACCAAACTGGCGGCCCTTTGGTTCGCAGGCTGGCGCTCAGTCCACTGAGCCACACCAGCCAGGGCTTAGCTGGGCACTCTTGTACACAGAAGTCAGCAGTTTCTGCCTTCCTTTAATCATTCCGCCAGATCACATCATAACTTGCAGTGTTGAAGTTACCAAATACTGAATGTGAGCTTGTAATTTTGTCCTCAGTTTCTTACAAAAGCTCTTTAACAACATGTATGCAATAACCTCTATTTACTAGTTTCGAGATACTGAAAAGAGAATAGCTGCTAAATGTCCTAGTTTCTGACGTTTTGTGTACTTACCATTCTTGGAGAATCAGCTGCTTGCACACTTGCACGGCAGACAGCCATTCCAGGCTCGATTATTTGAAAAGGAGCAGTGTGTCCTTAAATCTCTCCTTCCCCAAGGACACCCTGCTTGGTGCACAAGCACACCACTGGCTCTGTCACAGAACGAGATGAAGTGTGCCTTTGTGTGTGTGACTGGAGTTGAACCCTCGGGTGTTGTGCAGAATATTGGTCCTTTGGGTCTAGAGGGAGAGGATGCTGTGAAAACTAGCTTGATTCATTTCATAAACAAGGAAGACTCATCACCAAGGCTTAAATAAAATAAATGGAGGTTTTAATGGCATTGGGAGAAATAATGATTTTACTGTGTTTAACTGTCTCCTATCAACCTTGTTGCGTATCTCCCGATTACTAATGAGCTGCTGTTGGTGATGCTTTTTATGTAACTGTGACATAAATGTGCTTTCTGCAGTTTTTAAAGGTGATGTTTTGGAATGACTTTTAGTTCATTCCAAAGGTGATGGCAGGCTCCCACTTTGGACCCTGCTCTGAGGGAAGGAAGTAGGGCTAGAGCAGTTTGTTTTGTACGATGCGTCCTTTGTACATTGGGGGCAAGGAGGTGCAATAAATGAAGGCATGGGTGAAGTGACAGATTTTTGTCTTTCTTGTGTTTATTTACAGCTACACTAAAAATCAACGGTGAGATTAGAAGTGTGAAAAGATTGCAGCTGCTGCCAGAATCTTTTATTTGCAAAGAGGAAGTAGGTAATATAACCATGATTTAACTTTTGGGGTGAAGCTTGGAGAGGTTCACTTTTAAAAAACTGAAAGGTAATATTAAAAAACTGAAAGTTTCTGAATGAGATCAAAGCAAATCCAAGACAGTATTACAGAGTTTCTGTTTCCTGTTTTTCTTAGGGCTTTGGAATGCTGGCTGGTACTTACACTGTCATTACGTAATGACACTAGCATGTGATTTGTTGCACACTGTTGATGCTTCATTATTCCTGAATTAATTGCTGTGGATTTTTCCAGCAGTGTGTCTAACCAGTATGGAGAGGATCTGTGTTTCGTGGAAACCACATAGTGAAGCTTCATTATTAAAGACGTTTGCTTAAACATATGTAAATTTGGTTGCTTTTTGATGCAGATTGGAGCTTTACCAGAAGTTGGCATTGTAGGCATGGGTTTGCTTATGTGCTATAGAATTATTAATAGATGCAAAGAAGACAAGTTTTCCTTTTTATTTTTTCACTTACTCCAAAGGATGAGAGGTAGGTCGGTGGCTGATGGAGAGCAGATGGCGTGCAGGGGGAAGGGTCATCTTTGGGTCTTGTTTTGCGTCTTTGCAGGTGTTACTCCATTTCAGCCTCCTCGTAAACTTACAGGGGTTAAAATCCAGACGGAGAGCGGTGTGGCGTGGTGGGGAGAAGACATTTAAGGCAGTGTCTTTCAAGGGAAGACCACCTAGATCTAGATCCTTGCTTGGAAGGCCTGGAAACTTAGTTTCATTAGTTCCCTGGGGAGGCCAGGCCTTGAGGGACTGACTTACAGGAACTGAAACTGTTAGGAAAAGAAGGCATCAGAAGACAGTTGACCTTTGAAAGCACTAGGGTTAGGGGTGCTGATCTTTCTTCCGTGCGGTCAAAAATCCACATGGAACTTTTGACTCCCCCCAAACTCAAGTACACTTGGCCCATGGCATCCGAGGGAGATTGGTTCCAAGACTCCCCTGTCGATACCAGAACCCACAGATGCTCAGATCTCTTTTATAAAATGATGCAGAGCAGTACGTACAGTTGGCCCTCTGCCATCCACAGATTCCCAACTGTGGGTGGAAAACAGTATTTTCTCTCTGCTGTTGGTTGAATTCAAGGATGCAAAGCTGGGGGATATGGAGGATTGAGTGTGTATTAATGCCAAAAATATGTGTATGAGTGGACCCATGTGCTTCAAACCTGTGTTGTTCAAGGGTCAACTGTGCATATTTATAATGGCCTCTGAATATTTACTGCCACACCAGACCAGTGTTTCTTCACCTTTTTGTCCGTACGAATCCACCAATGAGCATCTGAACACATTCCCCATGCCCCCTGCCCACCCCATCATTCTCTTCCATGAAAACTTAATACCATAGGTATACCGTGTACTTATTTGTACACCGTGGCCCTTTGGAGGGACACACACCACTGTAATAACTAGGGTTTTATTTTTTTTTGCCCTCTAAGAACCAATTTTTGCCCTGTTGGAGGCAGTATTGCCCCTGGTGAGAATGCATGAACTGAACTCGTGAATCTACGAAGATGGTCTTAACCATTAGGACCAGAAATTCCTTGGCCGCGGCACTGCATAGTCATTTCTGTGCTGCGGGGAGTGGCAAGACTTCACACTCTATAGTGGTACAGGTTATGCCCAGTTTATAATCAGGAAGTGGGTCTAGAGGAGGTTATTACTTCAAGGTCACACAGCTAATAAATGGTGAAATTAGGATGGCAATGGATGTGACTCCTAAGCCTGTTTTTAAAAACAACTTTTATAGGAATGTAGCTCAGATTTATATTTGTTATCTGGTTTCTATTAAAAGGGAAATGAAAAGGAAGGAGAAAAGGAAATGAAAGGGAGGGAAAAAGTTTACTGTTTTATTGCAAGTTTATGGATTATATTAATTATTTTTAATGTAGTTTTTATGTTGAGTATTAATTTTTCCTGTGTCTTATAGTACCTAGTATATACTATGTGTTGTTATTCATCCTTTTATTTATAAGTTCCTAATTGCTTTTATAGGTCAATGAAGGGAAAATTTTGTTTATAGAAAATCAATTTTCAGACTTGAAAAGGCCATTAAACCAAATTGATTTTTAAAATACCTTGAAATTTGATTTCAGCTCAAGATTGTAGTTCATGTAACACAGATTTAGCGTTTAGCTGCCTGTTTTTTCATATTCATTATCAGTGAGTTGTAATGCATGTTTTATTAATGACAGATAGTGAGATGGAATGGGGAGGGAAGCATAAACTGATCATCTACTGGTGTACGCTAGGCACTGTGGGTGGGGCTTTGAATTGTAACCACTTTTTGGTGGTGGTGTCTCCTTTAAACACTTGAGCAAGCAGGTGTGGATCGGAGGGTCCAAGGTTATACACTTGGTAAACATAGAGCAAAACTGAAGTGAGAACTTCAGGTGCAGTTTGACAGTGTACATGCTGTAAGGTGCGTGTGAATTACCTGGGGATTTCATTAAAATGCTGGTTCCCATTAAGAAGGGCTGTGATGGGTCCTGAGATCCAGTGTGTCGAAACGTTTCCCAGACGATGCCAATGCAGGTGATCTGCGGAACTCTTTGGGTGGCAGTTTAGTGGCTGACATGAGTGCTTTGGCGCCATGCTTAGGTTTGCGCCCTGCTCTGCCACTGACTTACTACTTTAAGGCCTTGGGTGGGGTTTCTTTATCTTGTCCTGTTTTTAAAGTGGGAATAGCAGTATTTAACCCTTAGGGAGAACTGTTGATTCTAAAGGATGCTTGAAAAACTGCTTGACGTGGTTCCTTATACATAATCACCATGGGAGAAATATTATTTTATTCTGCTAGGATCTCAGCTCCCCGAGAGCAGCTCTCCACTCTGCCCCCAGGGCCCAGACAGATTGGCAGGCACTCAGTAACGGTGTACGTTCTCACACCAGTGTTTCGTGCTGAACTGCAGCCTAGGAGCTATAGAGGTCGGGGCGGCCCAATTAATTTGATAGTTTGGGATTTTTAGCTTTAGATCTGAGATTTAATTTTCAGAGTCACACACTATATGCTTCCCCTTCAACTGGAGAGTTTAGATTATGTTTATTGAAGGCATTATTGATGAAACTTAATTTACCACTTTGATTTGGTTTGGCTGAAATAGAGGATACCATTTCAAGTTTTTCCACTTGGTTCTGAGTTTTTATTTTTTATTTTAAAAAATATTCTAGGGGGAAATGTAGCCAAGACATACAAAGATCTTCAGAAACTCTCTCGCCTCTTCAAAGACCAGCTGGTGTACCCTCTTCTGGCTTTCACCCGACAAGGTGAGCGATGGCGAAGGATCGCGGGCTGAGTGGCTGGAGCGCGTGGTCAGCGCGCGTGCTGTGCTCCTGGCCCTTCCCGCTTTCCTGCTGCTGGTGCCATTCTGCTCCACTTTTAGGACTGGGCTTACGTGTCCCTCCCTCCCTCCCTGCGTTTCCGCAGCACTTTGCACATACCTGTACTGCGGTCCTTTTCTCAGTGCGTCATGACCGTTGTGGGATCTCTTTGCACCCAAGGGTGTGCTTGAAAGGGGGGAGTGTGTCGCATTCACTTCTGTGTCCTCCTGGCCTAGCCCAGGGCTGGCCCGCAGTACGTTTGAGAGATGCATAAATAAATGGTGTACAGCCTGTAAATTGGGTCTAAGTTTTTTTTTTAAACATTATTTATTGGGGCTCTATGCGGGGTACTTTGGCTGTTTCACATGTGTTCTTACTATGCTAACAACTTCGAAGCAGATTTTATTCCCATTTTATAGATGACGACACTGTACTTCAGTCAGGTTTGTGATTCACTCAAGATCCCTGTTTTAGTCAGCTTTCTCTTACTTGTGTGGGAGTCAACTGCTCCACAGCCTCGGTAACTTGCAGTGCACATGTGCTCACTCAGGTGCGTGTCGTGCGTGGCTCGCGTTGGCTGAAGGGGCGGCCCCGATCCAGGGCGTGCTCTCCTGGCGGCCCAGCCACCTGTCGGTTTCTGAACCTTTGCTCAGCAGTGATGTGCCCTCCACTCACATTTCACTGGACAGGACCAGTCCGGGTGGCCCAGCCCGAGGGTGGCGGGCGGGCTGGGGGAGCTGTCACTACACGGCAGAAAATGATTGAGAATCGTAACCTGCCACGGTCCGTTAGTTGGTAAACAGTTTCAGATTTATATAAACAGAAACGTGGTTTTTATTTGCCATCTCAAGCTGCATGGTGCCAAGGCTGTTATTACCATAGGCTCCTTTAATTGGTGGTGAGGGAAGAGAATAATGAGGATTTTAAAACCCTTATTGGATTTTGATTGTCTTTGCTAATGGAGAATAACATCACAAATATTCAAAGGAGCTGATAATGGGAAAATAATTTTCATTTGATTTTGGAATAGTATTTTCTTTTCCTGGTATTGCTTCTGAATTTCTCGCTCCCCCTTTTGTAGCCAGCCCAATCAATGGTAATTGCTGACACCTGAGTGCCGTTGCAGGCCAAACATTGTTCTAAGCCCTGTGTATGTATTAACATAGTTAAGTCTCCACCTGATGAGGCAGGTAATGTTGTTAACTGTTACACAGGAAGCTGAGTTAGATAGAGTTGAAGTAGCTTGTCCAGAGGCACACGGCTAGTAAGTGGCAGCCCTGGGAGCCAGTTATAAAAGCCAGCGAATTATCCGTTTTCTGTAGTTGAGCAGAGAATTTTTTGTTGCACTGAATATTGCTCAAAAGAAAAGAGGCCATCGACTGTCTGCAAATTGTCAGTTAGGTGTTTGATCTGTATTGAAAGGCATCTGTCTTTCCACTCAAACATAAAGGGATCAAGGGGCTTTGCGTTAGTAGTAGTAACCTAGTTCACCTGGGGTTGAAAGTGTGTTGTGGACACCTGTGCGTGGGTACTTGGGCCTGCCCTCTAATTGGTTACTTCCCTGTAAAGGAGCAAGTTGCCAGCTGTGATGTGGGGAGTGTGGGGAAGGCTGGATGCGCTCTCTCTACTCAGGGGTACGTGTTCTCTTCTCCCTTTCAGCACTGAACCTGCCAGATGTCTTTGGGTTGGTAGTCCTGCCACTGGAGCTGAAACTGCGGATCTTCCGACTCTTGGACGTTCCTTCTGTCCTGTCTCTGTCTTCCGTTTGTCGTGACCTCTTCATTGCGTCAAATGACCAACTCCTGTGGAGGTGTTTGTATCTGCGGGATTTTCGAGGTGATTTCCGTGATGACATGTTCACAAGAAAGGGGTCTTTTTTTACTGAGGTTTTAATTCTTTCTTGTTTTAATCAAAGGGGAGGGAAGAAGACTTACATTTTTGTTATTATTGTTTAATCCTCATCTGAAGACATGCTTACTGATTTTGGAGAGAAAGGAGAAGAGAGGGAGGTGGGAGAGAAACACTGATGTGAGAGAGAAAC
This sequence comes from Glossophaga mutica, assembly GCA_039655065.1. Lineage (NCBI taxonomy): Eukaryota > Metazoa > Chordata > Mammalia > Chiroptera > Phyllostomidae > Glossophaga > Glossophaga mutica. The sequence goes on along the minus strand of CM077304.1, from coordinate 11,298,733 downwards.
CTCAATCAGTTGCCGCACGTGCACCCTGACCAGGGGCCAAACCTGCAGCCTGGGTGCGTGCCCTGACTGAGGATGGAACCCATGACATCTTGGCTGATGGGACGATGCTCCATCCAACTGAACCGCCGGGCCAGGGCCCTTACCAGTGTTTTTTTAAACTGTGGTTTGATTCGGGGTGGGTCATGAAATCAATTTAATGGGTCATTGTACAACAAAAAAAGAAAAAAGAAAAATCAGGATTTTTAAAAATAGGAGTAAACTTCTATTTCAGTTATGTAGATATATACTGTATTATAGTGTAGAATAATTGTGGTTCACATCAAAAAAGTTTGGCCGATGGTGCTACAAATGGTAACGTACCACCTTAGCAACTGTAAATATCTGTGGGTAGATTTCCTAAAAAAAAAAAAAAAGAAAAAAGAAAAAGAAAAAGAGTATCATGTGGAGTCTTTTGGATTGTCAAAAAACTTGTTTTTTTTCTTTTAAAACTTCAAAATGTCAGAAATACAAATGACCTAGTTTTTCTTACTTCTTGATTCCTAAGGTCCTCATCCTTTATTTCTGCCCCTGAATCCAAAGTTTAAAATGTTACTTTGTCTCTGGAGGCAGCAATATCATCTCAGAAATTTAAAAAGAAATCATCGTCAAAATGAAAAGACAAAATGACCAACATACGTGAAAGAACCAACCAGAAAAAACAGGCTATGATAAAAATATTCATGAAAGGAGCAGACTTTTTACTTGTATATTCAAGTTCAGGTTTAAAATGTAATCAGTCTCTATCTCATTTCCAGATTGTGGTCTGCAAGCTCATTTGTAAGCAGAACGTGCAGATTTTATCATGAATTTCCCTGTAGATACAATGTTATGGGACTGGAGCTTTTACAAATTTTCCTTCCATGCCAATGTAATAGCTTCTAGAGAAGATATCGCTGTCGTTTATCCAAACTCTATTAGACATAAAGGAGTTCTTCTTTTCCTCATTTTACAGATTTAAAGTACGTTGAAAATTAGGTCTGGTCATAATTCTGAGAGTCGGATCATTCAAAACATGGTTGGGAGAAAAGCTAACTCAATTATGGGAGAAAACCCGTCAGCTTGACCTCCAGTAACGACCGTGGGCTGTGACACAGACATTCCCAGGCCATTCCCCAGTGGAGTGCAGTAGGAGAGCTGGGGTTGGAAGCAGCGGACACACCTAGGTGACATTCGGGGGGACGATGCATGTGGGACAATGCTTAGTGCAGGGACAGAGCAGCCAGGCGCCCTTGTGTCCCCGTGGGCGTCGTGGGGCGAATCGCCAGGCAGCACAGAGCAGCGGCGGCCCCGCGGCACCAGGCGGGGGTTGTTGGAGTCCGGGTCCGGGCGGTACCGCCAGCACTGTGTGTGTGTGTGAAAGCGGCCATGCGTGTTTCTTTCCGTGCTTAATGAGGAAGCTGCCATTTCTTCAGGACAGAAGCAGACCTGCTGCTCCATGCTGGATGAATGAAGCATTCTTAAACCCTTACTTTCGTTTTTTTCCTTTGTAGATGGTACTGCCAGAGTTCGAGACACAGATTGGAAAGAAGTAAGTGTTTTTAAATATTCATAGCAGAGAAATACCAAGTGGAATAGTGCATTAAGGGCGTATTTTCACTTTATTATGATAATGAAATCTGTTTTCATTAAATTTATTGCTAATTTTCAGTAAATGGAAATGTTTTCAATGTTTATTTTAGACTCAGCCCCCCCTTTTTTGTAATTACACAGGAAGAAAATCTTAACACAATGATTATTTCACCTTGACTTAATATAAAACACTCTCCCTTCTGTTGCAAAAAAAATTTAAGTGGACTGCTTCTGTGCTGGAGTGGTCGTCAGTAGTTCGGCAAGATAGAATAATACGTTGTGAATAGAATAAGTGATGTGATTTTATTTGCAGATGTCTGCTCTAAAAGACATTGATAGGACTGAGGAAAACTTGGGATGAAGGACTAGAGAAAAATAAAGTTCAGTGACAGTATTCAAATATGTACAAAATACTGGGTTGGCCGAAAAGTCTGTTTAGTTTTGTCTGTAAAATAAAGGACACATTTTTCATTTTCACCAATAACTTCGTTGATTTGGATAATTTGAGTATGTCGGCTCTCTCCCGCTGTCTAGTGGGTAGAGGCCAAGGGCACTGCTAAACGTCTTCCAATGCATGAGCCAGCCCCACAGCAAAGAATCATTTGGCCAAAATGTCAACAGTGCCAAGAAACTTTGCAAAAGCACTTTTGACACATTCCATCAGTAACAGCACCTTCTCCACACACTGCCCAACTTTTTTCATTTGTTGTGTTTTTACCCTTCTTGAAATAATAAAGCATAATATGCTGAAAACTGTATTTTCTTCCACCTTCAATATTAAATTGGCTGCACAAAAATTTACCAATTTTGATAAGTCTTTTTGATAAATGCACACTGATATGACAGCGGTCACAACACAATCTAATGAAATTGTTTCGAATGAGGCTAAAGACAACTAAGCACTACTAGAGTCATTTTATGGGAAAAAACTAAACAGACTTTTTGGCCAACCCAGTATGTTCCATCCTCTAAAACAGGGCTGTCAAAGTCGTTTTCACCGGGGGCCACATCAGCCTCGAGGTTGCCTTCAAAGGGCCAAATTTCAGCTCCTTAACAGTTAAGTAGTAGTTACATTTACACAGTCCTAAAATTATTTCAGCCCTTTGAAGGCAACCATGAGGCTGATGTGGCCCCCGGTGAAAATGAGTTGGACACCCCTGCTCTAAAATAAGCATCTATTTTTTTGTTCTTGTTTAAATTTAGGTCCATTAGGGACATAATTTAAGCAAAAAGAGAATTTAGGTACTGCCTCCCCCCCCCCATACCTTAACTTTACATGTTGTGGCATGATATTTTCGGCAAACATTTAAATTTTCCACTTTTCAGGAAAGGCTGACTTAAAGTTGCGCGTTAGCTGGGGCACTCTGGATTGCAGTCTTGGAAATGCATGTCACGCAGTTGTCCTTCCTTGGATTTGTTGTTGCCCCAGGTCGGCACAGTTGCTCGGTTGCAGTGCGGTGGAAGGGCAGAGTTCATTCCGTATCGTGCCCACAGCCACTACCCTCCTCACATAGAAACTGGAAAAAGCTCTTTCTGGGCACCGGTTTCTTCGTTTGCCTTGCTAGTGCGGGGAAAGTGTGGATCTGTACGATGAAACCAAGTTGGAACTTCGGGGAGACATCCAGTCACTTACCAGATCTCGTTCTTGGTTTTCAGTTGTACAGGAAGAAGCACAAACAAAAAAAAGAAGCTCAGAGACGGCGCGCGATGTTCCTGCTGCCACCGCCCCACCCCGATCCTTTCTTTCCCAGCCCCTTGCCCCCCAGGCCTTTCCCTCCCAGCCCCTTGCCCCCCAGGCCTTTCCCTCCCAGTTCTCTCCTTCCTCCAGGAATCATCGGTGGTGAATATGATGAAAGGCTGATGCTTCCCTATGTTGGAGATCCAATCAATTCACTCATCCCTGGGCCCGGGGAGGCACCCAGTCAGTTCCCTCCGCTCAGACCCCGTTTTGATCCCATTGGCCCACTTCCAGGACCTAACCCCATCTTGCCAGGGCGCGGCGGCCCCAACGACAGATTTCCCTTAAGGCCCAGCAGGGGTCGGCCCGCTGACAGCCGGCCACCATTCATGTGATTAGTTGGTAATCCCACTTCTGGAGCTTGTGTGGTTTTGTTTTCTTAAAACTACAGATGTCATCTTATTGGGGTGCAGACTCCCAGTGTTTTCTGTGGTAGTGAGAAATGTGGTCACAGAAGCCTTTCAATAGATACAAGGAGGGACCCCAAAAACCCCAGAATTACCTTCTGGAGGGCGGGCCCCTTGCAGTACATTCTTCCCCCACAAGGTGAGTGTTCTAGGAGCCCATCTGTATCAGCGTGCCTGCTGGTGTTGTGAGAGGCTGCGATGGGCGTCAGTGACTCGTTTTTGAAGACTCTCCTCACGTTTGCCCACTTCGTGAGGGTGATTTAGGAGCACACCTGCCCACCCCGCACTGAGTGTTCGGTGGTTACTGACCAAAAACAGCATGACCCCCTGCCTCACCCTCCCTGTTCAACAGATCGCCCCCCCCGCCCCCCACCCCAGTGCCTTTTTTTTGTTGTTTCCCCAAGTGGAAAAAGTCCTCAAAGGGAAACATTTTGCCGATGCGGAAGAGGCAAAACAAAAAACGGCAGAAGCACTAAAAGGCATCGAAATTGACAGGTTCAAAGACTGTTTTGAGCAGTGGGGAAAACGTCTTGACAGGCGTATTGATTGCGTCAAATGGAGAGTACTTTGAAGGTGACTGAAGTTGAAACACATAAGAATAAATTCACAATTTTTAATAAATATTTCCGGGGGGTTTTTTTGGTCCCCCCTTGTATATTCAAGCTGCAGCATACTATGGCCCAAAGGTTACTTGGGAATAGTTGGCTACTGACTTCCCTCCCTGAATTCCCCTCTAGAATGAAAGCTGTTTGCTGATAATGTTACGTACAGATTTTTCAAAAAAATTTAAGTGTAAATTATGTGGCAGTCTTGACCTCTATTATGGAAAGAGATGCAGTAAATATTCAGAACAGCTGAACATTACTTGGACATTTCAAGATGATCACAGAACCTTTTCGGTGTCATCTGATTGTTGCAGGAGATTTAAAAACTTTTCATGGCACCCTTTCTTCAAAGGAAATCATTTGCAGAGGCCTGATTTCTAAAGTGAGTAAGAATAGAGCTAGTTCGGTTGAGCTGGACGTTGGACACCCACCGGCTGTTCCGCCTCCTCCCTGGCCCTGCCGCTCTTTCCCGGGTTCCGGGTGGCGCTTCCCGGCGCCGGGGCAGCACTGTGGGATGACCAGCAGTCAGCAAGGACTCTTGACCTGGGTCTGGCTGCCTCTGGAGGTGTGATTGTTCCCTTGTGTTTTGAACACTCGGTGCCTAATTTGTCATCTGAAGTGGAGGACCTCTTTGGACAACAAAGTGTTAGGCTTTGAATGCTGGTCAGGTACTTGTTCTTCAAAGATAGCCTTATATTTGAAGAACATTTATTCTTTAAGATCTAAAATACACAAAGTTCAAAGTTTATTTTTCCTACAACAAAAAGGCCAAACAACTGTCTTACCACACAAACAACTACAGAAACATGCTACAGCGACAAAGTCTGAATCACAGCACGGGAATAAAATGCTATTAGTATCTGCAGAAAATATTCCAGAATATGCCAGTGTCTTCCTGCTTTTTAAAAAAATCTTTTGCATATAAGGAAATGGTTTGGAATGTTATATGCTGCAAGAATATTTTGCATCCTACATACGTGTGAAAGTGCTTTTTTCCTTACACATAATCACCTTTCCATCACAGTGGAGAAAATTCATTCAGTAACACAGTTTTCCAGAGGCCATGTCACCTCTAGTAGCTTAACGCAGAAAGGATTGGAGCTGTTGACGTTTTCATGGCATTGGGTGGTAACTTCTTAAAAGTAAGTGTCCACTAGACGCTGCATTTGGCTTTAATTGGGTTTGGGTGGAAGAGTCGCCCTGAAGCTTTGATGGGTCCACCGGCATCCCAGTTCTCCACCACACCCTCTGCGTGCCTGCAACGCTAGGCTGCACCGTGTGCGTGCTTGTGCGTGGGAGTGCGTGTGGTGAGGGTCGGGGGACCTAGCGATGCGTGGAAGCACCAGATGCTATAAAGCAATGAGTTTTCCAAGTCCAGGGTTTTCCAGTGGTCCTTGAGAGGTCCCGGAATGGTGCTGATGTCCTGCAGAGACAGATGCCTCTCCAACCTCAGCTCGGACTTCTGGGCCCAGTTACAGGTCTCTCAGTTTAGGGCACTGGCCGTGTGCCAGACGCCTGAATACGCAGTCCTCTCACCACAGCTGATTTTTCAAACAACTCTCAAAGCCTGACCTCGAGGATAGCTGGATTTATAGTTAGAAGCCTGTGAAATCTATGCTGTTTTCATTACACTGAGGCTGTCGAGCTCTATGTATTGCTGGTGTATGATGAGAAGGAGTCATGGTTTGGCGACAGCCCCAGTCTCTGATTTACTGACATCACTTGGACGCATCGTAACGGGAACAAGACAGCTTGGAGCGCCGGGCGTGCCTTTGAGTAAGATGCTGGTGTACATCGTTGGCTTGTAGTCTTCACAGCTCCCTGTGACCCCCTGGTTTTCCCCTTTACTTTCATTAACAGGAGACTGTTCCCCTTCCCACCACCTTTGTCCGTAGTGAAAGATGGTGTGGTGTGGCTGGAAAGTGAATCGTGGGAGGTATCCTCTCCAACTCAAGGTTTTATGATTCTTTATGTAAAAATAGTTGCATTCTGTCCTGTCACTCTTGCCTGGCTCTCATTCGTGAGATCACTCCTCAGCCTAGTATCTCTGTACTTCTTACCGTGACACGAGCTGGACGCAACTCCCTTTGCCCCCTGTACCCAGGGTCCAGCGTCAAGGTTTGCCTTCCTCATACCCTGGGCAGCGGCTGCCGAATCGCAGAGCCTCAGGGAGGGGGCGGACGGGCCCCGGTTCCCTGCTGCGTCCAAGCATGGGTGGTGGCCCTCCACACAGTGTCCAGGTGACTCTGGAGGGTGTGGAGTGGATGCGATTACTGGGAAGCTCTAGGTAGGTCATGTAAAACAAGGAGTTAATCTTTAGTGTCTCCCGGGATTCCTCAAAAGGTTGCAGCACTGAAATTTCTGCTTTTCCGTAGCAAAACAGGTGAAACATTGAGAGGAAGAAAATGTTAACTTCTCCTCCAGACTCAGCGAAAGACTGGAGAGTGGGTACTTAGAATATGCGAGTTTGGAAACTGAAATTAAAAGTGGGAGGACCGATCAGGATAAAAACAATGAAGGGCATTTAAGATTTTAAAGGACGAGCACACGTTGTAGAAGGAGTGTTTATCTCTGATAGGTTTTCCCTTAAATGCGCGCCTCACGCAGTCCCAGGAGCGTTTCCCAGCCTTTCTCATGTCCTCGGCCCGCTGCTTGGGAGCTGCGAGTGCGGGAGGGACCTCGGAGTCGGGGGTCTGCTGGGCTGCACGTTGGTCTGGAAACACGAGGGAGCTTCTGTGCCCTCCGAGCGCCGTTTGGTCATGAACTGACTTGCCCAGCCTTCCACTTTGCCTCTCACCAAACCGAAAGTTCTGCCTTCTGTGAAAGTGGGGGTGTCAAACTCATTTTCACCGGGGGCCACATCAGCCTCGCAGTTGCCTTCCAAGGGCCGGATGTCATTGTAGGTCTGTGTAAATGTAACTCCTCCTTGACTGTTCAGCGAGAGCTCGGCACTGCCGTGGGTAGAAACAAGGTGCTGGGCCGGATAGAGCAAAGCCACCTGTGCATTAGCGTCTAAATACGAGAGTGAAACTCTGAGTTTAATCGGTGACTGCTCAGGAGTGAAAGGCAGCCTTGACCTTTGTCAGACCAGTTGGTGACCAGCCGGCTTGCTGTCCGGGATGAAGACCATTCGAGACGCAGAAGTGCTCCTAGGCCGCACCCCGCTCCTCTGATACGAGTTAATTGCTTCCACCTGCAAGGCTGACCCAGCCAGCCTAAACTGGCTACCCTGCATCCTCTCCCCAGTTCTCAGGGCAGGAAACACTGAGCCACCACCCTGCCTTTGAAGCCCAGGAGCGTGGTCTGCGTTTCCGTGTGGGGAGGGGCAGTTCCAAAAGCCCACCGTGGGCCCTCGGGTGGCTCCCTCGGGGCTCTGCTGCTGGAAGGATCCCCTGGGGCCTGTGGTGCAGCGTGTGGTCAGCCAGCGACTCCTGGTCCTGGGTCTTCCCTGTGCAAACCTGGGTATCGTCCTGGTCTGCTTGCCCAGCGTCATCAGGCTGAGGCTGACAGGGGCACCTCCCCCGACCTGCACACGACCTGCACACGAGGCCCTGCGGGCAGCTCATCTCCATGGGGGCTGTGCTCTTGGGTGGGGGTGGGGAGGGGAGCTCCTGGGCCCCAACTCTACTTTCTCCCATTCCTTCTCAGACTCCACTTAGAGTCTGAGACCTCTTTCTCCAGGGAGAAAGACTGTCACAGACTTTCTTCAGCTGCTTATCTCATTTTACTAGTCTCTGTGTGGATTAGGTTCTGTTCCTGGGCCAGTGACTTCCTCACATGGATACTCATAGAAATAAAGCAGCTTTTTCCTTCCATCTTAACATTGTGTTCAGTTTATTCCACCCTCCACATGCCCTGACCCCTGCGGTGTGCCAAGCACTGTGCTCCCTGCTTTACCTACCTGGCTTGTTCATGAAGTACCTGCACGGGTTGCCTCCCCCTCAAACACCTCCCAGCAGATTCAGGTGAGAACTTCCAGCAGGTGGTTTAAGTTCAGGCGCTTAGGGTCAGCTACTGCTATATGTGTTACCGTTGTGAGTGAAGGCCATCGCCCCTGCAATTCTGAGAGGTAGAACTAAGTGGCCCCGAGCAGGGACTGAAGGGTGGGAGGGCATGGCGTGATGATGAGGAGCGCACTGGGACCCAGTGGATGAGAAGCAGTGTGTGTTCCGGTGACCCTGGACAGCTGACACTACATTAAATTAAACCACAGGGCCCTTGGATCCTGCCGCTGGCGGGGGGGGGGGGTGGCCTGGAGGAAGCTCGCTCTGGCTGGCTGGAGGGGGTGTCTGTTGAGGCTGCATGTCTAAATCCCCACTCACTGTGCTGCCCTTGAGCACCAAACAAAAGGGTCTTTGTCATGTGTCAGCCTTGCCAAGTCAGCTTGGAGGGAAAAGCTAGCCTTTCTTTGGGTCAAAATGGTGAGACAAAGCAAAAAATACCCAACAAACACCCGTTCACAATCTCTACAGAGTGACTCCCCTGCTGCTTGTCCTTTCCCATTTAAAAAGTGTCCGTTGTTATTAAAGTTGAACGTTTGGAAGGAATGTGCTAGTCCGTGGGAGGGAGAGAGCAGCCCGTTCCTGGTCTCGACGTTCCCGCGCAGCCGGTGGGAAAATCGGTGCTGGCCGCGTGGACGCGGCTCCGTCACGGGTCACCTGCGCACGGTTGTAAGAAACCCGATGTCCGTCCTGATGAAGGAGTTGTGCCGCTGGACGTGCACTGCCCGGGGGAGAGAGCTGGAATGTTGAGATGGCTTTAGGGATAACGGCCAGAAGAAAGGAAAACGGGGAAAGTCAAGCCACTTGGTCCTTGTTTTCAGAGCCAGCGGCTCGGCTCGCCCCCGGAAGGCGTGGCCCCGGCTGCACTGAGTGCGCCCGGGAGCTGCCCCCGCGGAGCAAGCGGCTTCCCCACCGGCTCTGCCCGGGGCGCATTCTCAACTGACAGAGAGAGAGGCTTGGGTGTTGAGACCGAAAATGGACTCCTTTGGTCTGAGAGTGGCTTCCACACGGCCACGGCCCACGCGCTGAGAAGCTGTCTAGCCTGCCGTCCCTTGGTCGTGTTTCGAGCTGTATCTTATTACTGAAGGAGAGAGAGGTGGGCGAGATCCACTTGTTGCGAGCTCAGTCTCTGATGGAGACCGATGATGGCCTCGGGCGCCTTCTGCGTGCTTCAGCCCCGCACACCCGTGGGCTTTGCGGTGCTCCACCCTTTCCTTCGGAATGGAGCTCTAGGCCAAGGTCACGCCCATTTTCTCCTCCCTCTCTGCTTTCCCTGGGATCGGTGAGGGGAAGATGCGTGTCAGTCTCGTGGGGGGGTGCAAAGAGGTGACATGGCTGTGTTCTGGTATCCTGGGCTCTCCGGGGACCAGGAGGTTGGGTGCGGCACCTACAACGTTCCTAGCACCAGGTGCGTGGTGGTTTGGACGGCCCTGCTGCCCGTCTGGTCCTGGAGGTCGTGTGATGCGGGGGAAGGAGCCCTGGGAAGGGTGTCACGCCTACGCGGTCCAGCTCTGCAGTCAACTTGTTTAGCTAAATAGGTTTGGGTTAAACACAGTCAAAGTCGCTGTCTTTACGCAGGAATTCCAAGACTTGGACCTGTAATATGCTCTACCAATCTCAAAACAAGAAATATAAAGTGTTTCCCCAGCATGCTGGGCCACGGGACCCCTTGGTAACTGAGTAGCCTGCCGACATCTTGCTGTGCAGTTTGTGAAATGCCAACCTAGAAGTTACTACCCTGCACTTTCTGATCCTGTGACCATCTGCTCATTCTCTCTGGTTCCTCGTGTGTCCTTAAGCAATAAACAACACTCCTGGTGGGAATGCAGGGAGAATTCCCAGTGGGGTAGCAGAGTGGCCGGAGGAGCCCCTACCCAACTGCTTCCCCGGGGACGTTGAAGGCCTCATCCTCCTCTGGGAACTAGAAACGATCCCTAAAAGGACCTGGGGTTGTGCTTGGCTGCCTCCTCGAGACATGAGCAGCACCCCCAGAGCTCCCCGCTGCTTCTGTGGGGTTCTGGAAGGCCCCACTGGCCACACAGGACCTGGTTTCTTTCCGCTGCCATCCGGATCCCACTGGTGGCCAGGGGTGACGGGCCCTTCGCGCCTGCCTGGTCTGCGGAGCGGTGTCCGGACGAAGCGGATGACCGGTGGGTAGGTGAGAGGCTCCCCTGGCTGGGCCTCCTTCCGTTTGCAAAACACTGCCAGTAGGTTACCGCCTCCTGCATGGCCGAGGTCCGACTAGTGTCTTCACTTGATGGGGGATGGAGGGGGCAAGGCCTAGAGGGGACCTTCGCCCGAAGGCGAGCAGACGACTAACTGGAGAGGTGGGTGCAGCCACACACACACACGTCTCTCGGCTTGTCTGAGGCAGGGAAGCAAGCACGTGGGTGGGCGGACGGCACGGCGCCCATCGTCAGGGCCCGTTGTGAGGAGCCCGGAGGCCCTCGGAGGCCCACCGCTCGGCTGGACAAGCTGGAATGCCATGGTGAAGGAACATGGGAACACGTACGGATGCTCAGCTCCTGGGTCAATGGCGTTTAGCAAGTGTCTTCTCGGACCCTCCGTTCTGTTCCCATCAGGACCCGAGGCGGAGAAGGGAGATGAGGCGGGAGTGGGGAGAGGGTGACAGGGCAGCCCCTGGTCCCAGGCTGGGCCCCCTTAGTCAGAGAACAGGCTGGCGAAGGACTTCCTCAGGTTGCGGATGGTCTCGGCCTTGGCCTCGTCTTCGCTCGGGGGCCCGCGCTGGGAAGCGTCGGACGTGCTGAGGCTGTTGGTCAGGGACTGGGATTTGCTGAAACAGAAAGGCAGGGGAGTTTGGGGGTGACAAGGGCCGGACTCCTGAGGCAATAGCCGTGGGGGGGCTCGCCTGGACGCTGGTGGCTGAGCCCGGTCACCACAAGGACATGAAACCAGGTCTCCTGACAGCCGATCCTGGGGACGTCGCCCGTGCTACCTGACCTGCACCAGGTTAAGTGCCAAACCAGGCCGCTCCGACGGCGGACGGCAGGTGCGACGGGAGCAGTCGGACGCTCTCCCGCCTCTGTGTGCAAGGCCACCTGGTAAACGGTGAGGTGCTGGCTCAGCACCAGCTGTGGGCACCCCTCCCATGCTTCCTAGCACGTGGGGAGTCAGGAGGGCTGTGTTCTAGACTCCCCTCTGCCGTCAGACCCCTCTGGCCATGGGCAGGTAACTTTCTGCTTGACGGTAAAAGGTGGGGTCTCCTGACCTGCCCTCAGGCTGCTTCCAGCTCTTTCTCTCTGGGGTTCGATTCCCACCTCTTCCTTAAGCCCTTACTGCTGATTCCACCCCCTTTTGGGTTCCGCATGGTGCCTGCTGTTCGACCCGCATTGGGTGAGCTTCTGTCCCGGCCCAGTGCTGGGCGATGTAGAACTCCGTGTTTCCTGTACTACGACTGTAAGCCTCCCTTTGCTCCACCCCGGATCATCTCCCTCTGGGAAATGGGAACAAGTAGGCATTCACTTCTAGGCTTGTGAGAATAAAAAAAAACCCTACTAGGTGAAGTGGTGAAATGCTTGGCATGCAGTAAGTCGATAGTAGATGCTGGTATAAAACTGTGATTATCAATATAGTGTTTGGATGGCTTACAAAAATGATGGCACAGACCCCTGCTGTCCCCACTGTAATCCATCCTTTTCCAAGGTGACCCTGAAGGTCCTCCCAACCAGCAGTCTGATTTCCCTGCCTCTTGAGTCCGGGCTTGGCCATGAGGCTGGCCTCCAGCGGCAGCATGCGTCAGGATGAAATGACGCTGTGAAGCTTCTAAGCCTGGGCCTCCAGAGGCCCTGAGGCTTCCACTTCTGCCTTGTGGAATGGAATTCTACCACGTGAGGAAGCTGGGCCAGGGAGAGAGCGAGACCAGCTGACAGCCAGCACCGACAACCAGGGGGGGCCCTGAGGCCGACTGGGACCCTCTGGCTCCAGCGAAGCTGCCACGTGACTGCAGCATCACGATCCCAAGAGGCAGGGTTGCTGGAGTTAGTAACTGGAAATATAGGATTAAATCTGAATTTCAGGTGAAAAACAAATACATTTTTTAGTGTAGGTATAGCCCACGCCGTATTTGAGGGCATACTTATGCTCAACATTATAGTTTATCTGAAATTCAATCCAGCTGGACATCCTGTACGTTGTCTGGCAGACAGCTCTACAGGAGACACCTGCAGAAGAACCTGCCAGCTGAGCCCAGCTCAGAACAGACTGTGGAACCGGGATTAATGAACCTCAAAAATGGTTGTTCCTTCAGCCTCTCGTTAGGCTTCAAGCCAGACCTTCCGGCTGGGCACATCTGTCTGGGGAATCATGGTAGGGCGTGGCCCATGCTCTCACCTTGCTGGCCCCTACCTGCCCCCCAGGGTCCATCCTCTAGGCCTCCTTCACCGGTTTCAGGTCTGGGTGAGGCCTCAGTCTGGCTTCCTTTGTCTCCAGTCTCTGACCCTGAGACATCCCAGCACCGCCCACACCTCATCTCCACCCTCTACCCTTCCCAACCGCAAAGCACTTACTTGAGATGGGGGTGGGGTGGAGCTGATTTCTTGGGCTCTTCCCCCTGCTGAGAGGTACTGCGGCCTTGCACAGGGGGCCGCGGCTGTGCCGGGAGGGTGGCGCCTGTCCTGGAGCCCTGGTTTGGAGAGCAGCCACCGGGTGCCCGAGGCAGCTGGGGAGAGCCTGGTGACCTCTGCTGCTGTGGGGACCCGGACTGAGGGCTGAGGGGCTGCTGGCCTTGAGGCGAGAGCCTCTGCTGGGAGGGGCTTCCAGATCTTGGGGGCTGAGGAGACTGAGCTTGGCGAGGGCCCCCTACAGGACGAAAAAATCATTACATTCAAATTTCCCTTAATGATGCTGTGCACAAGTGTTGCTTCAAGGATGTTCCTTACAGTGTTTTTTTTTTTTTTTAAATAACGGTAGTACACGGAAAATAATACAAATGCCCAACTGATTAGGAACATTAAGATACAGCCATATAATGGAGTATGCTGTGGTCATTGTGCAGGATGTTACAGAATAATATTAAACCAAATGGGCTATTGTTGATATATACTCAATAAATACTGCTAACGGCAACAAGCAATGCACACAGCAGTGCGCACAGTTTTATTGCACTTTGTCGCGTAGTGTGAAGCTGTGTGAAAAGGAAAGACTGGGAGGCTATACACCAACTCCAGTGTCTCAAACTGCGATGTGTGCATGCCTTACGGGGAGAGCTTGCTCAAATAAAGACTCTGACACAGTAGGGCCAGGGCGATGTTATGGGCTGAGCTCTGGTCCCTCCCAATTCAAATTTTGAAGTCCTAACCTCAGCGTGACTGTTTTTGGAGACGGAGCCTTTGACGGGGGTAATTATTGTTGAAAGAGGTCACAGCGTGGGACCCTAACCCAGTAGTGCTGGTGGGACCCTAACCCAGGAGCACTGGGGTCCTTTTAAGAGAGAGGGACACCAGGGGGAGACAGGCAAACGGAGGGAAAGGCCATGTAAAGACACCGTGAGAAGGCGGCCCCTGCAAGCCGGAGAGAGAAGTGGCAGCCCTGCCGGCACCTTGACCTTGGACTTACAGCCTTCCACCTGAGCAAGTACGTCTGTTGAAGCCACTCTGCCTGTGGGATCGTTGGATTAGCCCAGCAGCCCGACGGATGCAAGCGGCGTCTGTGACCTGGGCTCTAAGCCAGGGGGCGCTGGGCGCTGATTACAAAAGTGGTGGGATTGTGGAGGGTTTTAATTCTCTTCCTTTGCTCACTTACGGTTTCCACACTGAGGATGTAGTCCTTTTGAAACAATGAGAAGAATGATCCTTACTTTTGGAAAGCTCTTCATGTTTCTAAGAACTTTCGAAAGCAATGTATTGTTTGCTTTAGACAGAGGCTGGTAGGGAAGATACCTTTTTTTTTTTTTTTAAACAGAACAAGCCTTTTAATTGTTTTTATTACTAAGAAATTTAGCTTTCTGAGCCTGTGCTTGTGGCTTCAACCCTGCACCCCGATTTTCTGCTCCTCGCTGAGGACAGCACGCTGGCGCTGCTGGGGGCAGAGTTGGCACGCAGGGGCCACCGTCTGCCCCGCCGACAGGTTTTCTGTTTTAGCCTCATCAGAACGTCAGGTCTCACAGCAGGAACGCCGTGGAGTCGGCCTGCGCACATGCCGCACACAGGCTTTGGTGTTCTCCCAACTTTTTCTTTAAAAAAAAAAATGCTTATTGATTTTAGAGAGAGAGGAAGGGAGGAGAGAGAGAAAGAGAAACATCGATGTGAGAGAGAAACATCCGTGGGCTGTCTCTCGTATGTGCCGCACCTGGGGATTGAACCCACAACATGGGTACACGCCCTGACTAGGAATCGAACCCCCAACCTCTTGGTGTATGGATGCTGCTCCAATCCCCTGAGCCTCCTGGCTAGGGCAGCTTTCCCAACCTTCCTGATATAAATATAAACAACTCTATTACCAGGGGTCTGGAACAGCCTAGTTTTGTGAAAGGCCGCATGGCAGGACAGCCCCGATGGTGTGTCAAGCACTGGGGCCACTCTGAACATCTGTAGACACAGAAGTGTCTACACTTCGGTCCCCAAAGAGATACCATCCTTCTCATCGCAAAGAGGTGGGGCCTGAGCCTCACTGAGGGCTCATAATTGGAAGGAGTAGACAAGGAGAGCTCCCAGAAAGCTTGGCTTCCCCCTCTCACTGTGCAGAGCCTACAGTCACCTGCCAGACAAGGGGCATCCTAAGCCTGGGGACGTCTCAGCTGCCCAGAAGCCACTTTGAGTGGCATTCAAGGTGAACTCTCCTCACGCTCCGGTCCGGGGCCAGCAGGAGTGCTCCGTGGGCTCCGCCTGCTCCCGGGGGAGCGGGCTGCCTGTGCTCTCCTCGCCACACGTGGTGAGGTCACTCGAGGAAGGAGACTGAGTTACCCCTGTGGCCCTTTCATAACATGGCTCCCACTCACTTGAGCCCCATTAGTCTCTGCTGAGCACCAGCCGTGTCCCTGGCCTTGGGCACGCTCACAGCGCTCCGAGGGTTAGGCATTGCTAACCCTCCACTTTCACAAAGCAACCGAGTCCCAGACACGCTCGGAGTTTCGCAAGGTGTTACTTCCACTAAAGGGAAGAGCCAAGACTCAAAACTAGATCTTTTTAACTCAAAAGACCGACCTTCCTTCCCTTTTTCTTTCTCTCTCTCTTTTTTTAAAGATAGGGATTTTAAAAAAAGATTTTGTTTATTTTTAGAGAGAGAGGGGAAGGGAGGGAGAAAGAGAGGGAGAGAAACATCCATGTGCACAATCAGTTGCCTCTCACACGCCCCCAGCTGGGGACCCTGCCAGCAACCCGGGCCTGTGCTCTGATCGGGAGAATCAAACCGGTGACCTTTCAGTTCACAGGCTGGTGCTCAGTCCACTGAGCCACACCAGCCAGGTAGGGCATCTTTCTTTCTCCCTTCCTTCCGTCCTTCTCTCTCTCTCTCTCTCTCCCCCCCCCCCACGCAGGGCTGCCCTGAGTCCTCATATCTTTGAGTGAATTGAGAAAAGCTGGTTCCCTCTGGTGGAGGCAGCTCTGAGCAAGGTGCACGGGGAGGAAGGACATCATCTCAGCTGGTCACCTTTGCAGTGGGCTCGGCCTGCACGTCTGGTTGCCCTGATACCATACTGTCCCCAGGAGTCCCAGGTCCTGACACAAGCCTTGCCATGCACGTGCTATGTGACTATGGATAGGTCACATCTTTCTGGGCTTCTGAGCCCTCATTTGTAAAGTGAGGTCATTGGACTAGCCGCCAAACACCCCTCCCAGTCTGGATGTTCCTCTGAGCCTGTCCGACACTTCCTAAGTGGGACTGAACGGCAGCACCAATTTAGCAACTGATCGCACGTGGCTTCGATTCACGCTTTTCTCATTCTCTCCCTCTTTCACGACTACATGCCCCAGGAGGTTGGAAGACCCAGTGACCTCAAAACTCAAACACCTAGTGGGCCAGTCAGGTACATCAATAAGGAAAGCAGGCGTGTCAGAGAAATCATGTGACTTTAAAGCTGTTTCCCACTTTAGGTAAAAACACAGTTCCGAGACCCTACTTCTCTGAAGAGGTGCAATTAACACTGTGTCTCCGTGGCAGGGACATTAGGGGGGAGGAGGACCCGGGGGGGGGGGGGCTAACGGTGCGGGACGGTGGGGGAGGGCTGGCGGGCAGGAGTCCTTGTCCTATCTGAGCAGCAGCTGTGACTACATGTCAGGGGAAGGCTGCAGCGTAGGAATTCAAGCCCGTTGGTTCTAGAACTCTTGCTTTGGCAAGGGAAGCCGCAAATCTACATGTTTATGTGAAAGCTCCTGATTTGAAAATGTTGGTTTACTGTTTTGCTAAACCCACTGCAGGTCAAAGAAAACATCTGGTTTCTACTTTCATCCTAAGTCTCCCCCGCCTCCACCCCCCTGATATCCTGGAAAATCTGGACACACTGATTCATTTAGTAACTATTTCTTGAGTCCCTATTATGCTCCCGGGATGCATCATTTATTTCTTTCAGCTTCTTGGCAAAGCAAACATTTTACTATTTTTGTTCGCACGCATAAAAAAAGTATTAACTTATACAGATAAAATATTTGCACAGGATTGGTGCTAAAAAATGATGAGGCTTATTAAAAGAAAATGTCACTTTTACCGAGTTGAAAATACACAGTGAGTACAAAAACAAGTTAATAATGTGATCTTGTTATTTCGGGAATCAATGAAAGCATTGTTTTTAAATTAGCCTTGTTATTTTTAATCTGCATGTTAATTCAATGGGCATTTTCTTTAATGATCTTAATTGGTTTTAAATGGGTTGTTTTTCAACTCACTGAAAGTGTGTTTAGCCTCATGTCCCTTAAAAATAATATCTCTTTATCAAGCATGTCTCTGCCCTGGGCCCGAGAGGAAACCAGAATACAGTAGCTCTCTGTTTTAAAGCGCTCTGTTCGAGTGTGTTACAAAGTAAGTCCCGGGCAGAGCGGGAGAGCAGACGCAAGGCCAGGCACAGCCAGCAGCCTGGCAGGGCGATGAATGAGTCGCTTCTGAACATTTATAACTTGGAACCTGCTGCCAGCCTGGGACGCAGTGGGGCTGCGTTAGTTGTGAGGACTGTTAACGACCATGATGATTAAAAACAACACGTGTACTGTAAATTGTTTGTCAGACACAAGTTATTCGTAGTTAAACTTGTACGACTTGTTAGTAACAGTCAACTGTCAGCAGCAGGAGTGACCCCTGCTAAGGACACCTTGCTAACTGCTTCTTCACCTGTGTTGCTTCAAGGACAGCTCTCCATCAACAAACAGGGCAGCTGCGCCTGCCTCCTGTACCCCTGGGGAAACTGAGGCTCTGGGGAGGGAAGTGACTTGCCTAAGGAAGGACTCTTCTTATCTGCTGAAGAAGAATCCCAGTGTTCCTTTGCATATAGTTGTGTACATGACGCAGTTTCGCTTTCTGCTTTTCCAAGAAGAAAATCAGAGGCCAGAAATAGCAACGGGGCATTCGATCTACGGTCCGTGGAGGAAGAAGCCCTGTAGTGGCCAAGGCTGATTTCCCCCAGAAGCAGTGAGTCTGCTGCTCTAATAAAAGCGACTCGGGGGCTAGGGGCGTGGCGTGACAGTAACACTTTCTTTGGGATCGGTTTCACAGCAACCCGGAGAGAGAGGGCTGGGGGGCCACCTGGCCTGGCCTCTTGAAGCCAAACTGCCCTGAAGCTCTGTGCGGGCACTAGCCATGGCGAGTGTGCCCGAGGGCTCGGCTCTGCACGAGGGAGGGACACGGGGCAGGCTCCTCTCCTTCTCTCCCTGGGCCCACGAGTGGGAACACCCGAGCAGCTGACATCTGGGAGAGGGTCAGTCAGTGGTCACGATCCCTCCTCATCATGTCCTCGATAGTTTTTCCATTCCCTAGTAAGTGGTGTCTCGTAAGCAGTAATGCTGCAACACTTTTTCGAGGGACAATTTCAGTTGACACGGTTACAGATAACATTCTTCTTTTCTTTCTCACTCGAGTTGGTTGGCTAATAAGCCTGTAGTCAGGCACCACCAGTGGCCAGGAAACAGGCTTTCTAGAAGGTCTGAGATGGCACACTTGTGAACCTGCCATGTTCTCATCATGCTTCCTTGGACAAAGTCTCTACACCCACCTCCGGATAAAGGGAACACTGACCTTGCCCCTGGAGGGCGATTGGGAGGCTAAACACGAGCAAATAGATGGGAAGGTCCCTAGCTCAGTGCCTGGCACACAGTAGGTAATTAATGAATTCTCTTTCTGTCTTTCCTGCCTTCTTCCCTGACTTTACAGGGGTGACAAACCCCAGACTCACTCACTCTGCACAGAAAGTGAGGGCACCGGTCCTGTAAAGGGGTAAAGGGTTAAGGTGGGCCTTTCCAGCGTGCCTTCTGGAGGCCACGCATGGACCCCTCTGCCTTTCAGCATCCTTGCTGGGCGGTGTCCCTGGGGGAGGCTTGTCGAGGGTCCTACCTTGTGTGGGTGGGCGTGGCTGGGCTGGCCCTGGGGACTTTGCTGGTTTGGTCTGCGGAGCCTAGAGCAGGAGAAGCAAAAAGCAGCCTGTTGTGATCACAGCCATTTACTTCCGGGGTGGGAGGGCAGGGTTTGCAAAGATCTTGTCATCACTGAGGTCAGACGTACATAAAGTGTGCCACTGCAGGTGTGCCACACAAGGAATTTTTGCACACATGCACACCCACGTGACCACCCCCAGGTCATTTCCAGTGGAGAAGGCCGCCCTTGCCCCTCCCAGCCAGCACCCCTCCCAGCCAGCACCCCGCCCAGTAAACCACTATTCCCAGGTCTGTTATCACAGGTTCAAGTTTTTGTGGGAGAAGCGGGGAGCAGTTTGGACACTTGCTTTTCCAGAAAGCTGGGCGCTGGCAGATTCTTTGGAGAATGACCTGGTAATCCGTGGTGAGGACCGGGGTGGAGGAAGGGCTAAGTGGGAGCTTGTTAAGGTTGGGGCACGGGGCACAGAAGACACAATGGTCCCTATTGACTGGGGCCGGGATCGCACAAAGGGTGTGTGTGTGCACCAACATGTGCACACACAGGCCCTGCTCCCGGCTCGGCGCGGAGGGCACAGAAGGGACAACTGACTTCTCGTGTCAACCCCCTCTGCCCACAGATGCCCACGTCCATTTGGGATGAGGTTTTCCTCCCCAGGATGGAGGAACGGAGGGCCCCTCGGAGCTCCCAGGCTGCCCGTCAGGAGCAGGGTCTAGAAGCTGTCCCCTCTGCCCAGCCTGCGTCCACACCCCACCCCTCTCACCCCAAGGGGTTCCTTCCTGGGCGTATCTCCTTTGGATCCAGGAGCCCCCCTCGTACACCCCCTCGTTCCCAGGCAGCTTCACGTTTCTCAAGGCTACAAAGTCTCCTTTGTTTCTGAAGACCTTACCCAAGGCCTCAGGGGCGAGAGCCCTGTGCCCCCCGGCATCAGGAACTGGCTCATTTTGGAGACGACCAGGTCGGCTATCAGCTGTTTGTCCTCTTCCACATGCTCTCCAATCAGGGGCATTGAGCTGTCCATCACCTGTGGGAGGGAAATGAAGGCTGAGGGACACCCATGCCCGGAGAGCAGAGCGGGCAGGGGAGCTGGCGCAGCGCGCAGAACACAACTGACCACTAGATGGCGATGTTCTCCATGCAAACACCAGCCGGGCGCCTGCAGCTGGGACTGAGGCCTCTGGAGACATCCAGTTCCCTGCTGCTCCGTCCAAATCAACTCCCTGGATTCAGTTCAATTCAGCCTACGTTCGCTGGACCACAGAGACCGGGCCGAGGGCCTTCGCTGACCTTTTCTGCTCTTTTCTTCAGGGAGCTGGTCTCTGCCCCCGCTACTCCCACCTTGGCCCCCTGCCCAAGGTCATGGCTGGTTTCCCAAACTTCCCAAGGTCAAGGCTTTCCACAAAGCCAGAAGCAGTGGTGGTGGTAGGGTGGGGGAGCTATATTATCTCACACACACACACACACACACACACGCACGCACACGCACACACGGACTTGGGGTGAATTGACCCAGGATTCAGAGAGAAGAGGGGAGAGGAGGGACCCCTTCCCTTGGGGCTCCGCAGAACACAAGCCTGGAGGGGAACATTCCACAGGGAGTGGGCTGTTTCTCAAAGGCAGCAAAGCACTCATATTGGGAGGGGCCTGAGGTATCCTATTTACCCACGCTGGGGGCCCAGAGGTGGGAAGGGACTCGCCCAGAGCCACGTGGGCAACCATGCAGGTGACTCCGCAGGCACCAGCAGCTGCAGCAGGTCCTGGGCCTTGGCAGGCCCTCTCTTTACCAACCCTCCAGCCGTCCTCACCCGACGCTTCTCCGCCAAACTCACCGGCTCATGTCCTCTTTCCCCAGCTCCGGACTCACGGGTCCTCTCCCCCATCTGCGCCCCGCCCCCTGCGCCCCCCGACCCCTGCAGCCCCGCTGTCCCCACTTCGGTCGTCCCACTGGAGCGTTTGCCCCGCAGCGCCGCCCTCTCCCGTTACGTGGTGTGTCTGCCCAAGTGGACGGGCCGGCCTGGGTGCTGTTACATAGGTGAGCCCGGGGCCTCCCTGTGAGTGGAGCAATGAAAAGTCCCCACCGTAGGTGCAAGGACGCTAGTAAGTGCTGTGTTTCCCGGAGCACTGGCCGCGGGCCGGGCCGGGCGCTGCCCTGAGCGCGGGGTGTGGATGCTCCCGCTCAGACCTCAGACCACCGGCTCTTTGAGGCAGGCACGACTCTTACCCTCATCTCAACGGTGAGGACGCCGAGGGCCGGAGATGAGGCCGGTTTCGGCACCCCCGGTCAGCAAACCGCGGCCCTTGCATCCCTCTCTGTGGGGAACCCTGGGTGCCAGGCTCCGGCTCTGCCACAGGCTTGCTGGGGGGTGTCGGGTGGGCCAGCGTCCCTCTGCGGGCCCCTGTTGTATCACCGCCCACTGGGGGATGGGGGCAGCTGTGAAGACCCTTCCGGCTGGGACTTTTCAGGGCCTGTGAGTCCAAAGCACCCACTGTGGTTGGGAGGCTGGAAAACCAGCTCACGGTTGTGAATGCGGAGCCTCCTGTGGCCCCGAAAAGTGTGCTCAGAGTGAGCTCCTCAGGGTCGGAGCCCGGGCCCTTGGCACTCCGGGCTCTGGTGCCTGGCACAGGGACAGGACAGCCTCCCGGTGACTGTGGAGTCCCGCACAGGCGGGCCCCTCCTGCCCCGGCCCGGCCCTGCCCACCGCCTTCTGCTCTGGTTTCTGTTTCCTGCGGTCCCTGGAGTGGAGAACGGCCACCACGAGCAACCTGAGGTCAGAGCGTTTTGGAATCCCCACGGTGGACGCAGCCAAAGGAAGTGGACGCTCCGGTCTCCCCAGGGAAGCATTTTTCCAGTGAGCAATGCCGTTCCCTGGACAGGTCACGGAGGACAAGTTCAAGGGTCTTTCCCCCGAGCATTCCACTGTGAGGATCTTCACAAAACATGTCCCACAAATGCTATGTTCTCACCACAGAGGTGGCTGAAGAAAACAGTATTTTTGGATCTCTTCTGCTTTTTTTTCCAGTCTGGGGAACAACACCTTTTATCTTCCTGGTAGCAAGCTCCCTGGTTTCCCTTGACCCCGCCCGAACCCCAAAAAGCAAGGGAATAACTGTAACTTTTCTGAGGGGAAAAAAACAATCTGAAGATACCACTTTTTTTCCTCCTGGAACATTTTGTAAAAGTTGTTTTCTTGTTTTTTAAAGTCCAAACTCACAAAGTTTGCTTTTTTTTTTGAAAGTTCTTTTATCTCTGACCCGTTTGCAGGGAGCCTGGGCCTCCCAGGACAGATTTTTGTTTCCTAAGGTGAAAGCTGGGGAAACTCATGGGGGGCAGAGTCCCCTGCCTGGAGGGGCGCTCCAGGAGGCAGTGTGCTGCCGCGGGGATCGCCCGGCGCCGGCTGGCCCCCAGGATCCGGGCCGTGAACCACTGCGTGGGCGCCGCACCCGAGTTCCCGTCCGGTGGTCCCGGGAGGAGATGCAGAGGCGGGCGGGCCAGGGGGGTCTCAAGAGATGCAGTGCCCCTGGCGGGAGGGCCCAGGGTGCACCCTTGGCCCGAAGCTCCCAGGGCACCTCGAGAAGGAGGGGGCCGCTCCTCCAAGGAGCAGCCTGGCTCTGGTGGGGGCGAGCGTGCGGGCCTGGAGTTCGGCACCTCCAGCGTCTGCTGGGAGAAGGGCTGCTTGGGGAAGGCAGGTGTGGCGGCGGTCTGCACTCTGGACTCGAGGGGGCGCTGTTTTCCAGAGCTGGACTGAACTTGCGAACGGAGACGCAATGCACCCAGGGGAGCTTCCTGGCCTTTCTGGGGAGGGGAGAGTGGCTGTGTCGGCCCGGGACTCCCTCCCCTACACCTCCAAGGGCAGCCCCTCCCTGGGCAGGGGCGTGAGAACAGCGGCAGGGGTGTGAGAAAGACAGCCACACACACCCATCCAGCCACCTGGTCCTGCCGCCCTGCGGGTCCCAGGGGAGCGGAGCAGACACGGGGGACTGGAGGGCCGGCGGCTGCTGCGGCCGCCCAGTCCACGTGTTTCCCGGCAGCGGCTCACCCTCACGTGTCGTGGCCTGTGTCAGCACCACCGCCTGCCCAGCTGCTGTGGTTTGAGGAGAAGGTGCTTTTGGAGGGTGGGGGTATGAGTGGGATGGGAATTGGGGGACAGAGGGAGAAGCCTGAGGCCAGACAGGCATTTTCAGGGGAGAACAGTGGGGAGAACAGTGGGGAGACGTGGGCTGTGGGGGGGGCAGGAAAGGGGTGCTGAGGAGCTGAGAAGCAGGGAGAGAGACACTGTGGGACCAGGAGAGATGGAGGGAGTCTGGAGGACAGAGGGGCTTGTGGGACTGGGGGAGCACAGAGGGGAAGCTGGTGTGGGGAGAGGAGGGCAGAGGCGGGCAGGGGCCGGGTGGGGAGGGCAGGAGGAGGTGGCAGGCCTGAGAGGGCGCAGGAGGGTTGTGGGGAGCATTCTAGGGCCCCTGGTCCCTGGAGCTGCCCCTGGACAGTTAGTTTCTCTGCGTCTTTCCCTCCATTCACATGGCCGAACACTGTGACCCCTTTCCTGACTGTCAGTGCGCGGCCAGCAGGGGCTCATCATCCTTCTTCCCGGCTGGCCTGCTCGCCCCTGTCCATGTCGTGCCCCCAGAGCCGCGCCAGGCCGACCCGCAGAGCCCCGCAGTGCCTGTTCGCTGAGTCAACGGGCGATGGGATCTCTGCACGGCGACTTTATACAGCTGGACACCGGGAAAATCCGACAGGCCCAATGCAGCAGAGTCTCGCCAACCCTTAGCCTGGCGTTCTCACCCCGCCCCCCCCCCCAGGTCCACGAGTTAGGAGCCGCTGTCAAACCTCACGCCTGGAGCTAGCTCCGAAGGCAGCTCGGAACCCCTGGGCGCAAAGGCTTTAGATTGGCCCCACGGTGGGGATGGGGATGTGTGCGAGGACAGTGGGCGAGAAGCCAGTGGGAGCTGCGTGTGCCCAGGCTGCGAGTCACACCACAGCTGGCCACGCTGGGGACCACGCCTGGGTTCCTCCCCCTGGGCACGCCTGCCTGGGGGGCTGGGTCAGGCCGGGGGACCTCTGCTTGCTCCCTCACCTCGATGATGTAATCTCTGCCATCCTTGCTGTGGACGGCCTTGACCGCGCAGATGTCCAGGCCACCAAACATTTCTGAGCAGCTGTCCACCCACAGCCTGTACCTGCAGGGATGGACCGGCAGTGAGTGTAATCAGGACAGGGCGGGTGGGGGGGCAGGGGGGGAGAGCGGTGGAGACAGAGAGATGGAGAGACCCGCAGAGACACACGGAGAACAGGCCGTGGGAAAGACCGTTGTGTACACCCATTCGGAGATGGAGACAGTGAGGAAGCACAGAGACGTGGCAGAGAGAGAGACAGCGGAGACAGAGAGACAGACAGGCAGTGGGAGAGATAGAATGGTAAAAAAAAAAAGGCAGAGAGAGATGGGCAGTGAGAGACAGACAGACAGACAGAGAGACTAGAGAGGGAGCCAGGCAGGCAGCAGAGAGCCCCGATGAGGGAGCAGGATGAAGGGTCCCAGGCCCACCCCAGCACCTTGCCGGCGCCCCCGTGGGGGGGAGCCTGCCCCGCCCCCACCCAGAGCCATCCCGGACACCCAGCCGCCCCTGCGGCTCTTTTCCCTTGGGAAAGGCTTCAGAAATCCCTCCCCACCGCCCTCCCAGCCCCAGCGACCAAAGCCTGCAGGGGGACAAAGAGCACATTCTGCCCTGAGCCGGGGCGGGAGTGCGAGGGAGCCCAGCAGGCTGCTCCGGGGCCAGGGGCCTGGCCCTCTGGACCTGCTGCTTTTGTTCCCTTTCCAGCCACTCGACGGCTTCGAGGCCAGTTTGCTTTGCAGGGGAAAGAGCTCTGCGCCGGACTCGGCCCCGCAACAAGGGGATGGCTGTGTCTGGGGCGGTTCCCCCGCTTGCGCTTGGCGTCCCCTGTGGTGGCTGGGCTTGGGAGGCACAGCGGTCCTGCTCCTCTCCCCGCTCTGCAGGGTCACAGAGGCCACGCCTGCTCCGAGATCCGCTTGTGTCTCTGAGCCCTCGGCCTGGAATGAGGAGCGCTCATGGCCCAGGTGCTCGTAGAACAACTCGCTCGTCTTCCAAGGCCCACTGAGGCCCAGAGAGGGAGAGCGGCTTGGCCAGGTCACACAGCAAGAGGGTGACAGAGCTGGGACCACCCCGATCTCCTGGTCCCTAGTTCAGTTCTTTTATTCACCCGCAGCATGTGAGATGGTAGAAGCAAAAGAAAGGACGAAGACTCACATCTGTTAGACTCCTACTATGTGCCAGGCATTCCGTGGGGGGCTGTCTCCTCGTCTTTCTGACCCCCACACCAACTCTGTGAGGAAGGTTTGAAGCTTCAACCCATTTTACTGATGAGGAGACTGAGGCTCTGCGAGGTCACCGAGTGACTGCGCAGGCTCCCAGACCCAGGTCCTGTCCGGTTCCAGCGTCCGAGAAGCCACCGTTCCTCTCAGTCAGGACGTCACGACCTGCTCTCCCTCAGCTCGGGAGACCAGCCACCTGGGCTCTTGCTGTCAGTTCCCTCCAGGATTCTGGGTGAGCCTTTCCCTCCTGCAGCCTCAGTTCCCTGGTCTGAGAAATGGAAAGGCCCAGGTCTGACTGTGGCTAGACGTCAGAATCACCAGGAGAATGGAGCGAACGAGCACACAGCGAGGTCTGGGCGCCTGCCCTGTGTTGGAGCAATCTCTGTGAGCTTTCAAAGTGCGACCGTCCCGTGAACGCCCCCAGGAGAACGATACGCCTGCCCCAGGGATTCTCATGTGCAGCCACATTTGGGGATGACCTTTGGTCCTTGGAGTGCTAAGAGCCCCCCTGGGCTCTCTGATCTGGGCCCCTGGATTGGGCCCCAGTGGCCAAATGGTGGGGTACTTCCAGCTTCGGGAGACCTACACCAAGACCTACTTATAAATCAGGCTTCTTCTCAATGGAAGCCGCCCGTCTGGACCTAGACCCAGAGGCAACTTCTCATCACCTACCATGTGCACCCCATGGAACTCAGTCCCCTCCCCTGGCGCCAAGGAAGAGCCTTCATGGATGGAGCGGTGTGGGAGAGACAGGAGAACATGGGGTGTCCTCCAGCCTGGCGTCCACCAAACCACACCACTGGCTTTGCCCAGCAGTTAGGCTGCCTGGCAGGCAGTTGAGCCAGGTGGAGGGGGAGGGAGAGGGGCCTGTTTATGGGCCCCCAGGAATCTCCCCTGTGGACACAGGACGGTGGCGCTCTGTCACAGGCCTCGGGGCACTGTCCGTGGTGCTGCCGAAGGAAAGCGGACTCCGGCCAGGGTCAGAGCAGACCTATCGCCATGGTGGGCTCCTTCAGGGATCGCCCATGTGGGCTGAAACTGGGCAGAGCCCCAACGTGGTGGCTTGCTGGGGACATTTATGAGCAGCTCCTGGGGCACTGGGGAAGGCTGGGCTCACATTCTGGACAGGCTATGACTGTCCCTTGAAGGCCCCCAGGAGAACGATATGCCTGCCCCAGACCAGGTGACGGGCTGTGCAGGTAATGAGCACATGCCCCTGAGACTAGTTGGCGTAGGCGGGTTTCGGGACTGAAGGCCGCAGCTGCCACCTGCAGCTGAGGGTAGGAAAGGAAGCCAGCGCTGACCGTGTCCCTCCCTGCATGGACCGGGACTGGGTTGGGGACCGAACATCACTCCCTCAATCAGCACTCTGACTTGGGTATTATTATTACCTCCAATGTATAGCTGAAGAAGTTCAGAAAGGTTAGTTAACTTACCCTAGGTAACACAGCTTGGAAGAGGCAGGACCATTCACCCTTTTCCACGCTTCCTCAGCTTAGAGTCCCGGAACAGGAAGTTCTGTGAGCCGAGACCCTGTCCGTCCTCTTTGCCACCCTCTCCCCAGGGCCTAGTTCAATGACTGGCTACCCGCTGGTGCTCAGCAAATAACTAACAAAGAAATAGGGGAATGCCTCCCAACTCCTACTCCTTCTTTACAACGTGATGCTGGCAACACTTCCTTCAGGAAGCCTTCCTTGACTTCACCCTTCCTTAGTTCACGTTGGGTGCCCCTTCTCTGTTCTCCCACTGCCAGCCCCCTGTGCTTACTTTCACCCCATCGTCACCCCACCCTTTGTCTTCTCCTTTATTAGCTGGGGAGCCCGCAGTGGGCCTCACAGTGGGCCTGAACAACGTTCATTTTCCTTCCCACTAAAGATTTCTTGATAGTGCTTGGGCCTCTGTCCCTCCCTAAGTCTCAGTCATTGTTGCTATGGTGGAGGGGGGCGGTCCCACCCCAATCTCCACAGGCAGAGACTTGACATAGGACTATCCAATCACAGCACTGCAGCTTTCTGAGCCGCAGAGATCGGTTCAGGGGTGGCCATGTGTCCCAAGTCGGGCCGATGGGTGAATAAGGCTCAAATCCAGGCTTCGGCTGAAATGGTGGGGAACGAGTTTTCTTCCGACTGGACTTGACGCCGTCAGGATGCAGGCTTGGAGCCACTGTGGGCCGCCACGTGAGCGAGCTAGCCAGACTGAAGCCAACGGAGAAGGAAGCTGAACCGAAGCAGGTAGAATGAGTCCTAGCCTGTGGCCTGGAGCCAGGCCGCTGGGATTTTCATTGCCACAAGCCAAAAAGTCCCCTTTGGGGCTGAAACCAATCTGATTCGTGTGCTGACTGATAGAGAACTCTCTATCGTTTGCAACTGATAGAGAGTTCTCCAAGGGGAGGACTGGGCGTTTTCCGCTTGGCCTCTGCTGCGCTCACACAATTTGGCCTGCGGTAGGCGCTCAGTTCCCGTTCACGGAGCAGACCTTTCTGGCCCCCAGACCCGCGCTCGGAGCACCGAAGTCGCAGGCTGGTGTGCTGGATCAGTGGGCCGGGAAATGCGCGTGCTCGCGTGTGCGCATGCGCACCGCCGACCCCAAGAGCAGACGACTGGCTCTTCTCCGGGCAAGGGTGACTTGCAACAGCATTTCAAGGAGAAAGTCCTGAGGGACCCTCCGCCAGAACACACTGCTGCCGCATTCACGATTCCCAGGAAATCAACTTCTCCCTCCCTACGCCGAGGCGGAACTAAGTCAGGGAGGACCAGACACCCCAGTAGCTTTGGTTCCCTGACAAGGATGCTTCCATGTGGCTGTCCGCGCAGGGGTCACGGGGACTGGCAAGGACGCAGCTGGGCAGGGCTGGAAACACCCTTGGATTTGGAGTCAGGAGATCAGGGTTCTATTCTCAGCCCTGTCGTTGATCAGCTCTGTGACCCTGGACAAGTCGCTTTCCCCGTCTGAACTTTGTTCTTCCGTCTGTAAAATGGGCTTATTGTAACACCTGCCCTACAGGTGGTTGTGGGCCACAAAGGAGACGGTGCCTGGGGAAGTGCCCTGTGGGTGGTAAGGCACTGGCCACAGGGCGAGGTGGCGTTCCTTGAAGAGTCCTTGTGTTCCTCACCCACCTCCCCCCACAGCTGCTGCTTCTCCCCGGGCACCTGCTCGGTCCCTTACCTCTCTGTCATCGCCACCTGCTCCAGCATGGCAGAGCCTGTGTTGGCCTTCCAGTTTCCAGAGATGGAGGTTCTCCTGCGTCAGAACAAATAACACAGTGAGGGCATCAGGGACACCTTTAGGGACACCTGTCGCTGCTCTGCTTTCCTTCTTTGCTTTGGCCGCTAGGAGGCTCCGACTCCAATATCTGGCTCTCATTATGACGCATATTCTTAGGTACACATCCTGTCCTCAGCTGTATTTTTCATGCTGACTGCCTTATTCCTCGGATCTTAGGTCTCTTTTTCAAAGCTACCTTGAAACTGAAAAATTAAGTTTAAAAACCATCTACATTAATGATGGAATCCCCCACACTTTGGCAGTATGAGCCCTGGGGCCTCTGGAATGTTCTGACAGCCCAACACTAGGGAAAATAACCGGAGGGGAGGAGTGATCACTTCTCCAAGGTGAAGAGCAGGAGGTCCCTGGCTTCGTCCCCCTCTCAGGTCCCTTGTCCTTTCTGCCAGGCAGCAACCAACCTGGCCTCAGGCACTCCAATGCCCAAGGCGCTTTCCTGTGTCCAAGCCTCCCCACCACCTCTCCCCTTTGCCCGATCCAGGCTTTGCCTCCATCTTTGCCTCCCTAAGTCCTACTCCCCTTTCAAGTTGCATCTGAAAGGTGACTTCCTGGGAGCCACCTTCCCCAGCGAGTGCAGACCCTCCTACACTCCCCCCCCACACCAATGTTTAGTCATGCTGCTGTCACCTGCAATGACTGCTTCAGTGTCCTGTCGTCCCTGAGGGCAGGGGACGTGTCTGACTCATCCCCTGTTGTCCAGTGGGACCTGGCCTGTAGCGGGTGAGTAAGGGACTGTGGAGGCACACGGACCATCCCCAACGGCTAACACGCACTCAGCAAAGGCTGACTCAGTACAGACAAAGCGGCAGAGGTAAAGCCGTTCAGTTTATGGCCCAGGGCAGGAGTGAGATTGAGATTAAAGGGTGGCTGGGGTGAGGAATTGCTACAAAAACACATTTTTTCTAAAAGAGAAAAGACAGCGTGTCTGAGGAGAGCGGAGGGTAACTGATGGCGGATAACGGGAGTTGTGGTTGCTGAGGGACAGCGATCAGCAGGGACACCGATCCGCTTCCTGCCAGTTCAGCTGCATTCAGTTGAGCTCAGCTGAACTCGGTGCAGTTCGGCCAACACTCACGGGGCCCCCCTACATCCCAGGAAATGGTCTGAGGGTGCAGAGGGGACCCCTCCTCAGGCGGCTGTCAAACCCCCAAGTCCGGGCATGGCAGCGTTATCAGTCCACACAGGGAGAGGAGAGCTCTGGGGAAGCAAAGAAGCAACCGGCGTCACTTCATGGGACCCCAGAAGGCAGCCGCGGAGACGAGTCTGCAGGGTGAGCGGGGATTGCCGCAGGGGGGTCTCCACCTCGGTGAGAGAGGGCGAACACTGGCTCGAGTCCGACAGAGGGAGCGCGAATCTCGGTCCAGCGGCTTGCAGCCGTACAGCTGTGGTCAGCGTCTCCGAGTCTTTATTATCTCGTTGGTAAGATGGGAATTAGAGTACCATCCTTTCAGGGTAATGATGTAGATTAAAGGGAATATTCCCATAGATCTCTTAGTGCAGTGGGCGCTGCTATTATTTTCCAGAGAGTGGAAACAAGAAAGGAAGGCGCTGCAATGCCAGCAGCAGCAGCAGGAGCAGGGCCAGACCGCTCTCCTTCCAGGGCGATAACGACGGTGAGAGCTGATACTCAACGAGTGCTTTCTGTGTGTGCGACGCGGGTCTAAGGGCTTCGTGAGCACTGGCTTATTTCAGCCTCGCTGACCCGACTGAGATGGACATTATTTTATCACCATTCCCACTTCGCGGCAGAAGCCACCAGCCCGTATCTGAGAAATTCTATGCTCTTAACTCTGACTGTCCTCGGCAGAGCCCGCCGCAGGCTTGGGGCGAAGAGCTGGTTGGCCCCCAAGCGATGCAGCTGCCGGAATGCATGGCGGACTGTTAGGCCGACAAAAGGAGCGATCAGACGTAGGACATCGACCCCCTCACCGAAGGGGGCGGGGCCGGGGGTATTGGGGGCCAGCCGAAGGAACGTTGGAAATGAGGGCAGACTAGGGCTGAGCACGAAGAGAGCTGTGTGTAAGCCCTGCACTGCGGTTGGTAGAACGGTCCTCGCAGGGCTGAGGGTCCATGGTTCTGCAACCGTCCACGCACACTGGGATTCTCACAGATGAGGCAATGGGTGGCGGATGGCAGGAGCCAGGATCCTCCCCGTTGGTGCGGGAAGTTCCGACAGGCGATCTGGGAAGCTAAAATGCTCCATGTGGCACGAGAGGAAAGTCTGAGGCCTCACTGTGAACTCGATTTAGCTTTAGATATAGACAGTATTGTTAGACAGAAACAATTTCAGATACGCATGTGTACACGGGTTAAGGTACCCACACATCTCTCCCAGATCTGTTCGCTGAGAGGACCTGAGAGGTCACTCTGGCCTCGATGAGCTCAAAGGCCTGAGGGCCGGGCAGCAAGGGGGCCCGAAGGCAGGGAGAGCGGTCAGGGCCAGAGAGGGCGTTCCACCCTGAGGTCTGCTGCGAGCCCCCTCCCTCGGACGGACGGATGCAGGCCAGCTCAGGGGCCAGGAAATGCTGTAACTAATGACAAATTGGAGCTGTCAGAGAAGAAAGGCTCAGCATAAAGAATGCGGTGATGAGGTAATCCTCGAGAAGAGGAACTGGGACAAGGTGTAGTCAATGTCAAGTGGGAACTCTAACAATGAGGAGAGCAGGACAGTGATATCGAGACGGACGGTGGAGGGTTCAGGGATGCGCCGGACGGCTGCACAAGAATGTTCCCTAACTCTGAGAGGGCAGGGAGGAGGTGACATCATCGCCCGGAGGGCATCTGAGAGTGGTGACGGGTCTGGCTGGCCCCTGGGTGGAAGGGCGTGATGGGGAGGACAGGGCAGAAGCGCTCCTTGAGGACTGGCTCCATCCCTTTGGAGGAAACCGGTCAACGGCCTGCACCCTCTCCAGCTTCCCAGGTGGACGCAGAGTGGAGTTGTTACAACAGAGGCTGTATGGCCCGCAAAGTCCCAAGTTGCCCTCCAGCCCTTTACAGAAAAATTTGCTGGCCCCTGGTCCAGGCAATGCAGGTAGTGCAAAAGCAACCCTAGCTCATACCTCAGTGGATGTGCATGGCTGGGGTGGACAAAATTGTATTTACGGAAACAGGTGGCAGCTGCACGTGGCCTGTGGGCTGTGGTTTGCTGACCCTGACCTGGAACACAAGCTCCAGTGCACGGAAGTGCTTGGAGATTTCCACTGTCCGCAGCCAACCATTGCGGTTCTCTGGTATGGAGCCATGCACACGGCCAGGGCTCCGTAAATGCTTGGCAAACAGGCACTGGCTGGCTCTCTGGGGTCTCATCATTTCAAGTGGGACCAACAACAACATTCCAAAGCGAGAGACGGAAGCCTTGGAGCAGATAAGACGTCTCTACAGACTGACCCGCCCGCCTCGCCGAGAACTCACATGCATCCTCGCAGCCGCAGCTCCAGTGCGAGTCACCCTCGGCCCGAGCCCCCCGGGGGTGGATGTGGTGCATTTTCTGTCTCTCCTTCCTTCCCCGCTTATCCACGGCCCCTCTGCTTCCCCTGGGGCATGCCCCGCCCATGGACCATGGCGTCTGGTGGCACTCTGCACCCGAGTCGGACTAATCAGGCTGTTTCCATGGAATCACAACCTTGACATGAGCCCTGGACGTGCTCAGGGCAGATCCACTGTCCACTCGGGGCACTGGGAGGATGGGCTATTGCTTCTGGCCGCCCTGGGTCCTCCGATTTCTGAAACTGGCAATTGAGTGATTTTGTCAGCTTGCTAGTTTGTTTCGAGCTTCTGAACATCCCTGGCTTTCTAATAAATCCCCTTTATAAAGCTCCATCAAGTGCAGCCCGTGTGGTTTCTGTTGCTGGCAGCCAGAGACATCTGATACAGTCTCCTAACCGGTGCTATCGGTTCCAGAGAAAGCCCTTTGCAGCCGCGGCCCCAGAGCCACCTCTCTATCAATTCAGGTCAGATCATGTCTCTTCTCTGCTGGGAAAAGAACAGAAGGAAACCTAGAACCTTCAGCAAGGCATGCAAGGCTCTCCCTGGTTTGTCTCCAAGTTTTTCTCTCGGTCTTGTCTCCTACGACATCCATGCTGCATGTACTTGACATTCCCCCAAATGTGCCGCCTGACTTTCTTCCTCTGGGGAGACAGCCCTTGTTTGGGTGGACATGATGGAACATCAACCCTCAGCTGCAGAGCCCAGAGAAGCGGCCCGTGACGGAGACAGGAAGGAGACTGGTTCTGTGCCGATGGGGCTCTGCCTGGGGCGCAGGACGCAGGGCTGGGCTTGCACCTCCAATCTCCGCTTCCTCACACTCTCCCTCCTCCCACCGCTCCTCCCTGCTCCCCACCCCCCCAGGACTCACATGTAAGCCTTGTAGTTGGATCCAATTTTCTGGATGCGAATGTCATACTTGGAGTCTATGAAGGCCTCGGTGGTGGCGTAGGTCTTGGCCATCGCCACCATGCTGGTGATGTCCTGGTAGTCATGCTGGTTTTCTACTTTGATCTGTGTGGGAGCAGGAGAAGGCACGTGCCACCCACCTGGCATCCACTGAGCACCCGCCCAGTGCCAGGATCCAGGACTCCACACATAGTGACTTGGAGAAGGTCCCCCACCCAGCAGGGGACGCTAACCTAGGAAACAGGTCATTCCACTGCCTACCTGTGGAAAAGGAAGGGACCACTACTTGGGGAGTCGAGGGAATCCTTATAAGAGAGGTGAGGGCTGAGCAGGGTTTGGAGGAAAAGTTGGGTTTTCAGATGGACTGTGTAGCAGGGGCCTCTCTGGAGAGGACTGAGAAAGGGCAGAGCAGAGGCGGGAGGAGCCGCTTGAAGTGGGGGGACAGGCAGTAGGTTCTGACCGGCCAGCGGGGGAGGAAGTGGGGGACAGCTGAAGGGGGTCATCAGAGAACAAATTACATAGCAGAGAACGGTCCTCAGTAGCTTAGCAAGAGGCTACCTGAAGGCTCTGGAGAGCCCCTGAAAGAAGGAGAGGGGTTTAAACCAGAAAGAAGCCTAATCTGTGTTTTAGACAAAGTCACAAAACAGTTGTACAGAAGGCTGAACAGAAGGGTGTGGCACAGGATAGAGACCAGTTAGAAAGAAGGGAGTGTGTGAGTGTATGTGTGGTGTGTATGTGGAGGGTGTGTGTATGTGGGTTGTGTGTGTGTGAAATGGTGGGAGAATAAAATCACTCAATTAGCAGCTTCAGAAATATGAGGATCCAGGGCAACCCCAGATGCATAGTTTGTGGCATATGCATGCGGTGTATTTGCATGTGTGTGATGCGTGTGATGCGTGTGATGCTTGTGCATGCGGCAGGGTGTGTGTGTCCACGAGTGCACATGCACCGGGCAAGGCTAGCTCTGCTAGGCCAAAGGCCTGGGGGAGAAACTCACACTGTTTACTGTTAAGGCCAGGAACACCGAGGGGTGCCCTGTGGTCAGAGAGAGGTCCCTGGAGAGACTCCAAGGCCAAGGGCAGGGGATGAGGCCAAGGCTCTGACAGCAATTTAAGACAGAACAGAGGCTGACTCCCAGTGGCTGTAGACAGCTGGGTGGGCCGTCCCTACCCTTTCACCTTTACCTGGAGCACAGAAGGGGTCTGATGCTGGGTCAGAGGTGGGTCAGAGCCCAGGTCCCCTGGAGGGGCCGGGTGGGTGCTGGCAGCCTGTGCGGGAGGCTGTCCTGTCCCCACAACCTCTCCTTCCAGGCCTTTTCTGCCTCCCTTCGAGGCTTAGCATCGCCCCGACAACTCCATTTCTCCATGGTGCTGCCCACTCACGGGTACTCCACCTTCAGTACCTACAAAGCTTCCTCACGGCTCTCCTGTGGGACCCAAAACAGGGCCGTGAGGCAGGCAGGGTGGGCATTAAAACGGCCATTTAACAGGGAAACTGAGATTTCTGGCCTTGTCCAAGGCCACAGAGCAGCTAAGCACAGAGCTGGGAAGGAAACCAACGGGCTCCCAAAGCCCAGCTGTTGCCTGAAGCATGTCTACAGAGCCGCTCTTCCCCCAACAGACCGCAGACCGTGATGGGGAGAGAGGCTTGGCAAACCTCTCTTCTCGGCTCTCTGAGAGGCCCTGCCTCTCAGCAATGACTCCAAGTCCCGCTTTGCAGGGAGAATAAGAGTGACCAGGCAAGAGTTCTCCATTTCCCACTCCTTTCCAAGCTCATCAGCTTTTCTCCCCCCCCCGCCCCCCCGTGGCGGTGATGTTGCGCCTCCTCCTGCTCATGGCCGAACCTCCCCTTTGTCCTAGGATTTCTAAGGCTGACAGCTTGCTGTCTCTTCCTCCTTCAGAAATAGGACCCCCTAAGTTTTATCTGTTCATCTGGTCTCTCGGTTAAAGATTACTTTGTCCCAGCCTCCCTAACAGGTAGATACGGCCAAGTCTCCAAGTCTGGTCAATGAAAATGTACATACAATGCGAGCAAACTCTGGGTGGTATCTTGAAGACAAAGGGAATCTTCCCTTCCCTTCCCCTTCTTCTGCCTGGCTGGGGTGCAGACCTGGTAGTGGGAGCTGGGGGTGCCCTCCTGGACCACAGGATGGAAGCCGCACGTTAAGAATGACAGAATAATAAGATGGAAGGAACCTGGATTCCTAGCGTCACGGAGTCCCCAATCAGCCCTTCGATGGTGTATGCTCAGCATCTCACATCAAAGACAAGTACACCTTAACCGGGCGTAAGCTATTGTTACTTTGATCTTTGGTAAAGCAGCCAAACTATATTTCTACCATGTATTTTTAGTCTCTGTTCTCAGCTGATTCTTTAACCTTCGGATCAACACGGGCATGGGTCCTCCATTCTCCTCAAATTGTTCCTGCCTTTCAATACCCCAGTTCCTCACGGTTTTCTCTGTCTCTTCACCCTCATTTCCCATCCACTCCTAAACCTATTTCTTCAGATTTCACTGTCCACCACTCCACCGAACCCGATTTGGCAAATGTCACCTTTAACTTCCTCATTGGCGAATCCGATAGACCCCTTTGACCCTCATCCTGCTTTGGTGCTCAGTGGCCCCTGAAACTGGCAAGCTTTGTGAAACATGATTTTCTTCTGGTTCTCTTCCTTTTGTTCCTGGCTACTTCTTAACAGTCTATACTGCCTCCACCTCCTCTTGCAATCCCTTCAATAATCACAGTATTTTATCCTCAGCCACCATTTGGGATCCAGTAGAGAGAGTTAGAGTCAATAAAATGAAAGGATGTTGGGGGTGGGGGGAAAACTTTCGGTGACAGCTTGTCTAATTCAGTGTTGTCACTGGTGGCTCGGAAAGGACCAGAACTTCTGCACCTGGGTTTCCCAGATAGCACAGCACACAAGGCAAACCGTCTCAGAGGTGTCTAGTCACCCACAGCATACATTCTCTTCTTCTATAGTCTTGAAACACGCCGCTCTGGGGGTGCATGACCGCCCAGAATAAGCCTTACACGCCTCCATCTCCCTGGCATCTGAGTGTGGCCATGGGCCACATTTTGGCCAATAGGATGTGAACAGAAGTGGGGGCTGAACTTCTAGGTCTTCGCTTCCTCCTTTCCTCTGCCTGCTGCCTGGAGTGTGGCCCATCTTTGACCTTGTGGCAGAAGATCATCCTTCCAGGAACGAACGAGCAACAGGATCAAAGGAGCCTGGGTCCTTGAAACCAAGAGTTTGCACACCAGCCCCGGGCAGCTTTGGCCCAGACCATTATGTGAGAGAGAAAGTCCTGCTTTGTTTAAGCCACCTTAGGTCTTTGTTACAGCGGCTGAACTTTGTCCCAATTATTAGAGGAGCCCTAAGTAAATGTTTGCTGAAGTGTCACGCATGCGTTCGGAGACAAAAGAGAGCAAAGAGAGAAAGCATAAACGTCAGGGTTGATTTAATTAACTAGTTGATTAAGTAGTGGCCATCCCTCTGCAAACACTTTCCTCCTCTTGTCACTTGGTGGCTTGGGGTGGGGAAGCTCATCCTGTCCTCTCCAGGAGTGAGGATACAAGGCAGGATTCTCAGGCGTGGGCTTTTCCAGAACCCCAGGAGAGGCCCTGGCCCAATGTTCCCAGCAATTTTGTGTCCTTTTCCTTACAGAGGGCCTCCCAGTTGGGTAATGTCGGGCCCCATAAAACTGACTGCATGCCTGCCTTCACCCATGTCTGTCTCCCATTAGCCTGTGAGCCTCTCCAGGACAGACAGCGTGTCTCCTTCTCAGTGGTACATTCAGGATGCTCTAATCATGTTTGCTGGATTGAATTTAAGGAGATTGGCTACAGATCTGCTCATAACTTGGGAAGGGGCAAGGAAATAAAAGGAGAAATAAGGAAGCTTGGAAAGAGCCAAAGAGAATGTGTCGCAGGAAGACTTAGATTTCTGAAAATGCTCAGAGTGAATTGCATCATGACCCCTCGAGGATCTGAGGAAGGCAAGGGACTCTGGCGAAAAGGACAGGCGGCCTGAAGCCAGGTGGGCGGGTGCTGGAGGGGACTCTGGCATGGTCCTCAGGCACAAAGGCTGGGAAAGGGTACTGGGGATGAGCAGCCACGGGGCAGTGAAACGGCTGCCGGCCTGGGGAAGGGTCTTGGCATCCACTTTAATTACTAGCTGGAACTCCCTCTGAGTGGTCACAGACACAAGCTGACAACAGAAAGCCCTAAATAAACTGTGAGTCAAGATTATGCATTTGTGTCCCTGTGTTGGGACCCCTGTGAAGTCCCAGTGAAGTCCTTGACTCCGAAGACTCACCCACACCCCCACCTCCCTCTGCCCTCCTCTCCTCTCCTTTCCCTGTCTCTTCTCTCCTTTCCCCATCTACCTTCTCCCCCTCCCCCTCTCCTCCCCCATCCTTCCCCTCTCCCGCTCCATTGCCTTCTCCCATCCCTTTCCTACTACTTTTAATGTCATCCGTCTCCTCGTTGCCCCTTCCTCATTCTTCCTTTGTCACTCTTTCTTCTCTCTTCTCTCTCCTTCACCTCCTTCTCTCCCTCTCTCCGCCCGTTTTCCTGGGCTCCCTCTAAGGGTTGCCTTTCTCCTTCCTTCTGCTTCCTATTTCTTCTTGTCCCTCTCCCGCTGTCTCTTCTACCTGCTTCCCCTGATTGAATCCCTGGTCATCAGTTCCTTTCACATTTCTCCTCCCCTGCTTTTCAAGCTGTGTTGCCTCCCTCGTGTGTGTGCATGCACGCACATGCGCAAGTGCGCTCCCGCCTGAGGGTGAGCAAGGAGGGTGAGTGGAAGCAGAGAGGGAGAGACACTGGAGGGAGGAGTTGGGAGGTGGTTCTGAAACGCAATAGGATGCATTCAGAGGTCTCTGCAGCATTCAGAATGTTTCAAATTTCAGCCTGGGATGGGAAAGCCATCTTCTATATCCTCGACAGATTGTCTGCTACTGCTCGAACCCCTCCAATAGCGGGGTGCTCACTACTAGGCCAGGCAGCTCATTCCACTTTAGAGAACTCATTCTACTGTGGATCACACCAAGAGGGAATGAATGGTCCCAGTTATTGATCATGCAGGGCGAGTCCCCACCCTTTGCCTTGTGCCTGCTCTTCATCCACTTGAAGAGAGCCACCCAGGTGTGCCTGCTAATCTCTTCTCTAACCAACCCTAACGAGACCTGACTCCAGACCCTTTACTACTTGAAATGCTCTCCTTTGACAGTGTCTTAAACCATGTGGTACCCGGAATCACACACTATACTCCACATGCCGTTTCACCATGAAGACCGGTAAAGACTGTCACAGCGCTCTAGCCGGAATACATTTGCCCAACCCTGCCTCAGGGCCTTTGCACCTGCCGTTCCCTGCTGACAGGGTTTACACCACACCCTCCCTTCATTCTAATCTTGGCTCCAGCATCACCTTCTCAGAACTTCTCCTCTAGTCCCTGTGTGTGAGGTAACTCTTCCCACCCTGCGCTCCTCATCCTGCTGAGTTTCTCTTTGTAGCACTTTCGTCACCACTTCACACGGCGATCTATATATTTGTTTGTTGTCTTTCCTCCCTGCTGGTCCACTGGAATGGAAGCTCTGCAAAACACGGGATTTCTAGCACTTATAACAGCACCCAGGGAATAACAGGTCAATACATTTGTTTAATGATGAAATAAATACGTGTAAGTATCACAGATATGTTTTGAGTGCCCATTATATCCAGATAATTACTCAGTGTTTTTCCAGCTATGATGCTGAAGGCTGGGGATGCCACAGGGAACACAAAATTTATGATTATTATCCCAGGGGGGCTTTGAGCCTATTAACGAGCTTGCCTATTAATACTGCTTAATACAATGGTAGCTTTTCTAAGATCCATCTGGGATCTTGTCTAAGCTAATATCTCCAGGTCATTTTTAAACACAAGATCCTGAGAATCCACATCTCTCAAAGCTTAGACTCAAGCGATTTTGTTTCCAGAGCAGGTTTTAGTGCAGGGATGACTGGGAAGCTCTCACGTTTTCCTCTATCCTTCCATCTTCTGCTACTGATTCTGTCACTACCCTGTTAAGTATCCCTCTCAGCTCTCCCTATACCTATGATTTTGGTGCACCCTTCCTATACTTAATTCCAGCTGTGTGACCTTATTTAAGTTACTTCTCTGAGCTTGAGTTTCTTTATCTGTTGAATGTGAGGATAACAACTACTTTGCAAAATTATTACGATTTTTAAATGAAATTATAATGAATGTCCAAGGACCTCCTTAGCACAGTATCTGGCACCTAACAGACACTCAATAAAAGTTGGTTCTCTTTATATGGATAATCATTGAGATTCTTTGCTGACATTGAACCATCAGCCAACACTTTTTATTTTTAGAGAGAGAGGAAGGGAGGGAGAAAGAGAGGAAGAGAAACATCAATGTGCCAGAGAAACATGATTGGCTGCCTCTTGCACGTCCCCAACTGAGGATCTGGACCGCATCCTAGGCATGTACCCTGACTGGGAATTGAACCTGTGATCTTTCGGTTTGCAGGCTGGCACTCAATTCACTAAGCTACACCAGCCAGGGCGCAACACTTCTTAAGACAGTTATCCAGCTACAAATCTACCTCCTGTATGATGATCCTAATTAATGAGAAAAAGTTCTACTTTGTAGATGAATTTCAGCTAATAAATGCAGAAAGAGTAAGAGTATTATGACACCACCCTTCTGCAATAGTCCTCCTAATGCAATACCAGACCTAGGCAATAAGGATCATGGCCAAGACCACTGGGAAAGGCTGATGGGGAAACTCCTCAATGTGCGGACCAGGCGGACCACACCTAGACACACAGATCGGTCTTCAGTCTGAAAAGGGAGACAGTCAGACAGGATCACGTCTCCAGATACACCAGAGAAACACCCGCTACCAACTAGGAGGCAGGCTTGCCAAAACCCAGAACCTGAATCGGGTCCTACATCTATATCCGACCACCAGTTTGTAGGAAAATGCAAGCCATAGAGAAACACCACGAAGCCGTAATCAGCCAAGGTCAGAACGTAGGAAATTCTACAGGAAAATAACCATTCTTTTTTTCTTCCAACGAATAAATGAAAAGAGCAAAAAACCGGAGGGAAGGAAACCGTTATAGATCAAAAGAGGTTTGCGTCATGCTGACTATATGAAAGAGGAAGCCCTTGTTTGGGTACAATGAGAACAAATCCATGAACAGGGGACTATTGAACATGGATTACCTATTAGATGCTATTGAGGAATTATTACTAAACTTTTAGGTGTCATAATGGTATTTGAATATGTTTAAAAAGTCCTTATGTTCTAGAAATATACGCTGAACTATTTACAGGTGCAATGATGTGATATTTGGGATTTGTTGTAAAATAATGCGGTGAGCCACAGAGACAAACGGGATGTGTGGTCGTCAGGAGCTGGGGAAGGGGGGATGGGAGCGACCGCCGCTGGGTGCGGGGTGGTGACGACGTCTCGGAATCATAGCGTGGTGAGGGTTCCACCTTGTGAATATACTACCCCCCCCCCCACTGTAGTGTACTTTTTAGAAGGGCAAATTTTATAATTTGAAAATTAGATGTCATCTTTAAAAAATGCAGAAGTACCTGGGGGTGTTTGAGAGGACGTGTGGAGGGTACGAAAAGTAAAGCTGACCATCGTTGACCAGTGGTTGGAATTGGGTGATTGTTTACACAGGGATACAGTTGGCCGTTTTCTCTTCTTTTGTGACGTTTGAAAATTTTTATCACCATAAAAGGTTTTAAAAAAGGACTAACGGAGTAAGACCAATAAAGTAGGGACATAAAATTGCGTTTAGAGGTTAAAATGCACGCGGCAACGTCTGGCCAGGGGTGTGACCCTTTTATGTGTCTGTTACGGAAAGGACACTCCGGTCAGTAACGCGATTCAGTCTTCCCAAGAGGAAAAACAACAAGGCCCCTAAGAAAAGGTTACAACCATTCTTGGAATTAACGTCCGTGTAACGCTCTGGGCTCTCCCTACGGAGGACACAGTAAGAGTAACAAGTGTCAGCCGTGCTCTCTGAGGTTCCTCTAACGTCCCTGACCGTAGGCTCTCGAGCTCTGTCGCCCCCTTAAAGCGTAATCTGAAGAGAGCAGTTTGCAGATGGCCAGTAAAATGCAATCCAGCAATCGCTCTGATTCGCTTTTTACAGTTGCTTTTTATGTGGAAAACTAAAATGTATATGTACACATGTATATGGCAAAATGTCAAAGGTATAAAAAGGAAATTTAATCTAAAGGCATAAAAGGAGAAAAAATAAGTACCTCTCTTACTCTAAACCCTTGGCCCTTTGGTGATTAGATTTTTTTTAGTACTGTTTGGGAAGTATTCTGTGAATATAATAATTTAAGAGGAAGTCAGAAGGGTCTCCTCCTGTGTGTGATATGTAGTTTTATGTGTCAACTTGGCTGAGCCTGGTGCTCAGACATTTGATCAAACGTTATTCTGGATGTTTGTGTGAGAGGGTTTTGGATGAGACTGGCATTTCAGCTGGTGGCCTCTGAGTACAGCTGGTTACCCTCCAGAACCTGGGTGGCCCTCATCCGACCAGCCACAGGAGAGACCGGAACACGAGGCCGACCTCTCCCGAACAAGACGAACTCTGCAGCAGGCAGCCTCTGCGCTCCAGCTGCAGCGTTGGCTCCTTCCTGGGTCTTCCGCCTGCCAGCCTCCTCTGCAGGTTTTGGACTAGGAGTTGTGTAAGCCAATACCTTAAAATAAATTTCTCTGTCTCTATACACACACACACACACACACACACACACACACACACACACTTTGTATTGCTTCTGTTTCTCTGGACAACCTTGACTAATGCTCTGTCTCAGAGCCAAGGCAAGAAGACAGAGAAAGACGCCACCTCCCAAAGGGAGCTGTGCCTTAGACCACAATGGCCACGAACCGGTAGTCTCGCTCACGTTGATACAACAAAGTGCTGTTGCTGGAGATTAAAGATGTCAAGATGGCGATGTCTTTGAAAACAGTTGTGGCAGCCTACTACTCCTCTTGATATGTCTCGTAAGAGCATCAGAGGGACCCTAAGCAAGACTGACAGGTGTTCGAGCAGCGGGGTGGTGCCCTGGGGCTGAATCCCTCTCAGGCCACCTGCAGCCGAGCATGTCAGCCTTTGGGTTACCCAGGCAAAGAGTGTGAGTGCTTCCTCTGGACCACAGCGGGGGGCTGTGAGGGGGAGGGGCCGGTCTGGAGCTATTTAAAATCCCGGGTGGAGGGAGGAAGGGGGTGGCTGAGAGAGAGAGAGGCTGCCACCTCTACGGTCCAAGCCACCATCACCCCTCAGTGGACCACTGCAACCATCTCCTTTAAAAATTCTCTTGTCCACGCCAAAAACCTCAGGCCGATTTCCTCAGAATCTCTGGGCCTTGGCCAAGGCATCAGTAGTTTGGAAGCTCCCCAGGCAGTCGTGTGCAGCCCAAGTTAAGAAGCACGACCCTAGATCACGTGGATCCTGGTCGTCTCTCTTTTCCTCTCAGCCACACTTGGCCCTGCCGCAGTGCCTTTGTACTTGCTGTTCTTTCTGCTTGGAGCAGTTTTCCTGAACACCCTCCCATGGCTGTTTATTTCAGGTCTCAACCCTGACGACCCCTTGGGGGAGGCTTTTCCAACTGCGGTGGACGTAAAGTAGTTATTCTTCCCTGCCCACTCTGGGAAGTCTCTACGGAATCACCCTGGTTTATTATCATTCCTTTTTCCTTGCAGTCTTTGACCGTGTGAAATTGCTGTGATGTGTGTACTGTCTCTCTCTTCCACTAAAGTGTAAGCCGATGTGACCAGGGACCTCCTGTGTCTTGCGGGAGAGACAACATAACCGAGTAATCAAGAATGCAAGCTCACGTCCCAGCTCTCTCACTTACCAGCTGTGTGACTTTGGGGTGGTTGCTTAGCGTCTCTGTGGCTCGCTTTCCTTATCGGCAAAATGTGGATAACTTGTTCATATAACTATCTACTCCATATCACATGTGGATAACTTGCTGGGTTGTTCTTGAACATTGAATTGTTGTTGAGTACTGCATGAGATATTACATATAAATGGTTCAGAAGAACACTTGGCTCACCACAAGCCTTGACAAGTGGTAACTATTATTATTATCATTCCCTCCCAGCATAGTGCTTGGCACGCAGCGGATCCTCAATAAATATCTGCTGAAGGAATGGATGGAGAGGCTGGTTGCGGTGCTAGCTGGGGGAAGGGAGTCTGGGCAGAGGGAAAGGAGGTGCAACGGCCCTGGGCTGGTGCTGCCTGTTGAAAAGAGGCTCACGAACATGAACAGAAACCTCAGCCCCGACATCCTGTGGAAGCCGAGGGCCAACAGGGATTCGAGCTCTTCAATCCAATTTCTCCTTAGAGGTGAACTCAGGAAATGGGGCCAAGATCCTTCCCACATAATGGCTTGTAATTAATCTCAATACAGAGATACCCGAGCAACTGAAGGCAGTCCACTGTCCTATTTGAATAGCGTCTCACCCCGTCCAAATCTGTCTCCGTCAAGTTCCTACAGGGGGCCAGGTTTGCAGCGTGCGCCTTCCTGGTGGGATGGCTCGGACAAGTTGCTTTTTTTCAAACAACGATAAGGGCATGAGGCAATTTACTGGACCGGGTTATTTACGAATGAGCTAAAAGCTGGGAGGCTCTCGACCAACAATAATAGCCGGAGCTTCAGAACACTTGCTCTGTGTTCTTCCTTTCTGGCAAGAGTTAGCCGGCAGGGCCAGCTGGATATTCAGACCACTCCTAGTTTGAGATAATAAGACCATAACCTTGCCACACAAACGGATGCTTGTTTCTCAGTGTTTATAACAGGGAGATGTGCGTCCAGCTCATTCCACAGTGGTATCTGTTCACTAGAAAACCAGTTCGATGGGGTGAAGAGGGACAGGCTACGTACATCTCTGCTTTTCCCGCTAGGTTCTCACCAGCCTTGCCGCTGCTAGGCTCTCAAGCTGGTTAGTTCAGGATCAGTTCCTGAGCTCAGCATCAAAAGCGTTAGGAGAAGCAAGTTGAAAGTTGCCAATAACCTAATAACGCAGAAGTTCCCAAACTTGCTGGGTTCACAGCTCCCATCTCAAGAATTATCTCACGGCATTCCTGGGCCAAAAGAAATACCGAGCACTTCCATTTACTAAGGAGTTAGAGCTAAATAGCTTGATAAGGAATTATGTCCTAACAACTTGGCAATTATTTGAAAGAAAAAAAACCCATACGCATATTTTTATTTCATTTTAAATAATGACAATTACTAATGGAATGTGTGTGTTTGGCAGGCACTGCACAAATCCTCAAACCTCAGCCTCAGAGTGGACACCACCGCCCTCATTTCCCATTGCACACAGGTTTTCAAGGGGTGCTTGCTTTTTAACACAACCAGCACCACAAACCCAGCTTCGCAAGGATGCAATGGC
This sequence comes from Glossophaga mutica, assembly GCA_039655065.1. Classification (NCBI taxonomy): domain Eukaryota; kingdom Metazoa; phylum Chordata; class Mammalia; order Chiroptera; family Phyllostomidae; genus Glossophaga; species Glossophaga mutica. Next base: position 11,254,388 of record CM077304.1, on the reverse strand, counting down.
ACCGAACAGAGCACCTTGTGATCTGATGGTGAGACTGTGAACTCCCTCGGCTAGTGATCTGCACGTATCTGACAGATGCCAAGAATCGCTGTTTGTCTTGAAAATTGAAACTATGCTGCCCGCCCCCCCGCCTAGGACATCTGGACGAAGGGTTTGGGAACCAGGGGCCTAGTGTTATGTATGATCTTTGACACTCTCCCCTCGCAGGAAATAACAGAAGTCTCTGCGTAACATCCCTGGGAGAAAACCTACCTGATTCTCCTAGAAAGCGTATGTCTGAGAAAGCCCTGGGGGCGGAGTATCCAATAAGCCAGTCTGTAGGTTGAACCAGTCTGTACTTTAGGGAAATTAAATGCATATTACACTGGTGAAGAGGGTATGAACTCTGTTCAAGATTGATTCATCAGGACCACGTTATCAGTGCACAGGGTTAGTGAGAATAAGCTCGCTATTTAGGGTGGTCCTTAAACATATCTGAAATAAAATAAGATAAAATGCTCAAGTGTTGTGTTAAACACATAATTAGGACACAGTCTGTGTCACTGAGGCTCTCCGAGGGAGAGAGAGACAGACAGACAGTTCAGTAGAAGGGGACAATGCTACCATAGAGGCCACCATGGGGGCCGCGGGTGTGCAGGAGAGGGACCCTGCGCTACACTGCGGGGGGACAGGGAAGGTTCCCAGATGGGGTGCTGGGCTCCACCCCAGCTTTTTTGGTAACAATTATAGGGAGAAGGGTGAATTTAAACCCAAAGCTTCTCTTCCCTTTTAAATCGCAAAGTAATGATTTGCTGCGGGTCATGTTACAGGCCTTACGTATCTCAGCATTTTTCACACTCATTCTTTTTCACACTCATTCTCCCAAGCCACTTTCTTCACTTTTTAGTGAGCACCAACTATGTACCAGAAGTGGACAACACACTCTACCTATATGACCTCAAAAGCAGCCCTCAGGACTCCCGGCCGTGACATACCCACATAAGCCCTATCTCTGTAAACAACTGTCAAACTGGAAGGAATTTATGAGGGGAACAATTTTTTGAGGCCTTGGAAGTAGCCCGTGCAAGGCTGTGCCCCTCAGCGGAGGCGAGTTCAGGGGGCGGGCCCAGAGCTGGCCCGGCCCCTCTCTCAGCTGCTCTGCTCTGGCCCCGGGGCCCTCTGCGCCCTGGGCTCCGGGCACCTCCCAAACCCCAGCTCTTTCCTGCCTTGGGCCTTTGGCCTATGCTGCGCTCTCTTTCTAGAAGGTTCTTCCATCCTGTTCCTTGCATGGTGGCTCATTCTCATTCTTTCCATCTTTGCTTAAATGTCACCACCTCGGCGGTTTTGTCTGATAGCTCCATCGTGTTTTTCTCTCTTTTAGCAATCTATTCTTCTGCCTAGTACTGCGTACAGTTTATAATTTTGTGTTTATGTGCTCATGCTCATGTATATGCTGTCTGCCTCACCCACGGTTTCTTACCCAGTGCTCAGCACGGTGCCCCGCATGCAGTAGGTGCTTAATAAAGAGCTGTTGAATGAAGGAAGGAAGAAAGGATGAATTAGACTGGCCCTTTCCCTTCCTGGGGGAGGGCGGGGCATGGGGACTTAGGAGGAACGTGGGGAGAGAGGGAGTTCCTCCTCTCCTTTTGCAAAAGTGACTGAAACTCAGAGATCTCACAGGGCAGATCGGAGCAATCTTCGCGAAGGGTTCAGGACGTGAAGACAGCATATGTCCACTCAGAGAATCCTCCCAGGAACCTGGAGAGGGAGATGTTGTCCTCCCCACTTCCCAGGGGAGACTCAGAGAAATGAAGGACTTGTCCAGGTCGCTCAGCTAGTGAGTGGAGGGAGGGGGGATTCAGACCCAGGCCCGGTGAGTCCAGAACCCCATGACCTGTTCATGACCCTGTCCTGCTTAGAAAGCAAAGGATGGAGGCAACTTTCTCTTCTCATATTTTTTTCTTTCCTATCTTTTCCCTTTCCCCACTTATCTTCCTCTGGTGCTTTTGCAAGCTCTACTGACAGATGGACTTGACTTTGACGGCAAAGTGCAGCTCCTGAGAGCACAATGGGGCAGGTGCCCAGTCCCTTCCTGGAAGGACATGGGGAGGGAGGACGAGCTCAGCCAGCTACACTCCACAGCCAAGGCATCCCCCGGCTGAAACCGTGGCCCTGGTGACTCACTCCGGGGGCCCCTTGGCCAAGGCAGCCTGGGCCAGGGGACCCCAGCATGGCTGAGGCTCTGGGCTGACTCACAGGGCGGGTTGCCACCACCTGAGTCACCCACCCACCTCTGGCCGGAGAGAAGAGGCTGGGGGGCTGGGGTGGGGGCCCTGGGCTGGGACCATGTGACTCACCCTGTGGATAAATAATAATGATGATTGTAATAACAATGATGATGGATAATAATAACAGCTACCCTTCATGAGTGCTTTTTATATGCCAGGTGCTATTCTAACAGCTGTATATTAACTTACTTAGCCTTCATAACAATCTTACCTAGTAAGTACTATTTTTTCCCCAGCTCGTACGTGAACCAATGGTGGCCCAGCAAGGTTATATAACTGGCTGCAGGCCTCAGAGCTGGCGTATGGGAGTGCTGAGATCGTAACCAAGGTCTTTCTCGCCCCAAAGCCCAGCCATTCGTTTGATAAATAATTACTGAGCCTCTACTATAAGCCGGGCACTGTTGTGGGGACCAGGGATACAATGCTGGAACTGGGTGAGAAGTGAGCAAACAAGTCGATCCATGACACATTAGGTGGGGATGAGTGTTACGGGGAAAATAAATTAGGCTGAGGGGGTCAGGGCTTCCTGGAGGGTAGGGCGGAGATGTTATTTCACACAGTTGGTTGGGATCCTCCCTAACATGTCGGCATCGAGCAGAAACCCGAAGGAAGTGAAGGAACGAGTCCCAGGCCTGCCCCGGGCGGAGGAGAGCTGGGGCCTGGACTTGAGGTCCACCTGGGATCTCTGGGTGCACCTGACAAGGAGCAAGGAGGCCCGTGCGGATGCAGGCCCGTGGGCCAAGGCCGGAGCGCTGTGACAGGTCAGAGCGGTGGCCCAACAGGTCTCGGAGGGCCTCGAAGCCAGCGTGAGGACTCTAATTTTCACTGCAAGTGACACGGGGAGCCAGGGAGGGTGTGGGCGGAGGAATGACATGTCTGACTTTCGGTTTAAAAGGATCCTTCGCTGTGAGAAACTAAAGCGAGAACTGAAAGGCAGGGAGACCTGTTGGAAACCTAGTTCAATAACACAGGTGAGAGACACCAGTGGTTGAGCCGGGGCGTAGACTCTAGAAATAATCTGATGGTAGAGCTTAAGAGATCGGCCGATGGGTAGGCTGTGGGGTGTGAAGGAACGTAGGAGCAAAAGATGACTTCAGGGCTCTGGTCGAAGCAATTGCAAGGATGGAACCCCTCTCCACTCTTCCCCTCCTCAGATGGAAAAGCAGGTTTGGGGGGTGGGGACCGAGTGCTCAGCTCTGTCCGCTATCAGAGGTCCTGGTGGACATTTGGTCATACAAGTTCAGAAGGGAGGGCTCGCCTGGGAATTTAAATTATAGATGGTGCAGGAAGCCACAGAACTGACCGAAATAGCCTGTGGAGGGAGAAGAGCTGGAGAAGGGGCCAGAGGACCAAGTCTTGGGGTGGGGGGCAGAGTTTAGAGGTCACAGAAGTTAGAGGGCACCAGCGAAGGGTCTGAGAAAGCACAGGCAGGGCGGTGGGAGGAGACCAGTGAGCCTGAGCTCTCGCCACGACCCCACGGGTTTGGAAATCCAGGTGGGACTTAGGGTCCCCAGAACAATGAACTTCTTCTGTCCAGGAGAACAAGCCTGGGTGGTCATTCGGGGGAGACACAATCACACAATTGCTCATCAGCCCTCTCCTCATGTTTTTTTGTTTTGTTTTGTTTTGTTTTTTAAATCTTCACCTGAGAATATGTTTCCTGATTTGAGAGAGAGAGAGACATTGATTAGCCGCCTCCTGTATTCACCCTGACTGGGGATCGAAGCTGCACACCCTTGGTTTACGGGACGATGCTCCAACCAACTAAGCTCCCTGGCCAGGGCAGCAGCCTCTCATCTTTAAGGTGAGTCTAGGCCCTTGCTTCCATGCCCTCGCCCTCCTCGTCCCTTCCTTTCTTCTCACCTGGCTTCACACTTCCTCTCGTGCTCCACACTTGCCTCCTCCCCTCCAGCGAGCGCCGTGTTAGGCCCCGGGTTGAATGCGGTTGAGGAAATGGGCAGACCAGCAATAACCAATTGACATCAAATAGGACAGGAATTAATGCGGCAAAAGTGTTCTGGAAGCTTAGAGGCCGGGGAGGAATTTCTTTGCTTGTGTGGTTTACAAGCGCCTTCACGTTCAATGCTCTCACACGGCTGTTGAGGGGAAGTGGGGGATACTCAGAGCAGAGTGTCAGGGAAGGACCGGCACGGCCTCCCTGGCCTCCAGCCTGGGCTCCTGGCAGAGACGAAGCGAGGCCAAGGCGGACCTTCTACGACGGCTGCTGTCTTCTGCAGCGGAGGCTGGAGCGTGCCGCCCGGGTCCTCTGTAAGGACAGAGGCTCTCGTTTCCCCACCGTCTGGTGTTGTGGCCGTTGGCGGCTCCCAGCCGGGTTCCTCTCCAGGAGCTGCCTTCAGCTAAGGGGAGCTGCCTTGCCCAAGTTCACACCACATTACTAGGGCAGGGACTGACTGGTGCAGGAGTTCAACAGCCCCGCCCCCTCGCCCTGACTTGGGACAATTCTGAAGGTCCATCTCGGCTCCTCGCAGGATCAGCTGAGGTCCACATTGTAACCACGTCGAGGTTCAACTTCTCCCTCTGCCTAATCCTGCTTTCCTCATTTCCCAAGGTAACGCCCCCAAGTGCAGGCCCGGATAAACATCCTGTAGCAAGTCTATGCATTTCAGAATTTACGTACTATCCCTTCCCCCTTCCTCCATCCTAACCTAACCCCGATTTTGTTTAGATACCTCCCCTTCTCCACCCAGTGCTGAGCTTCAGGAGAAATGATGCTACCCTCAGCACGAGAGGTGGATCCTGATGATCCTAAGCCTTTAGAACACAACCCTCCTCTCTCAATGGCTTAGGATGAACACTTGAATAAATTGGCCCAGTGAGATGGAAAAGCGCATCCTACTCCACGATGCGTGTGAATAGTGAAGAACGGAGCGTATTACCCAGAAAGCCACTGGCAGCCAGCATGGGACAGAGGAAGCTGCCCACAAATGCAGCGGAGCCCGAGGCCAGCCGGCAGAGAGAGAATGAGCTGAGGACCTCAGTGACTTCCCTGAGACAAGAATCCCTGAGGCTTCGGAGTGTTTAAGCTGGTCTGGGGTGGAATTTTCCATTACTTGCAGCCAAAATGATCCTGAGGCAGGGTGAGTGTACTTGCTGGCTACTGGCTGCCCAAACCTGCTTTGCTGGCCCCTGGGTGAGTGTGCAGGAAGCTATTCTTGCTGTGGCTCTTGTCCGAGGCAGAGATTTTCACTCTATAGCGACTTGGGGGCCCTGAGTCCTTTTCTTCAGCAGCAGAGAACCTTCAGGCTGGGAGAACGCTACTAGGGGAAGTCCCTATTTCCAAACGCCTACAGTTTTCTTCATGGGGTAGGTGCAAGGCCACCGGCCTGTCTGCACCTTGTCACTCACGCCTCCCCAGATTGAGTGACATATTTGGATTGAAGGGTTTGGAGGAGAAATGGAACAAGAGCAGGAGCCCGTCCTCCTCACTTTCTCTTTGGGAGCCGTCTTCCCAGCCAACAGCCTGTAATCTGTTCTGCTTCCCAGAAAACGGTACGTTTTCAGTTAAACGCCCCCGGTGGGGAAGCCTGAGGCAACCCAGCATTGCCTGTGGATGTGTAAGTCTGTCTCATTTTGAGGAGCGGTACTGAGAAGCCCGTTGGACTGCGCTTCTAAGCCACATTCTTTAATGTCTTTATTTGCACTAAGGCGATATGTTCGGTTTTTCAAATTTCTACTCTTACCAGACCCCGGTAAGGAACTGCAACGTGGCCGACTGGTGGGAAAGGCTGACTGTAAGAGCAAAGTCAAGCATGAGACGGCCAGATGGCCCTGGATGCTTCTCCAATCTGAGACCCAATGCTTCTGTTATCTGACAAAGGGAAGTGCCCCAGTTCTGTCCACGAAACAACCTTCTTGTCCCCTTACACTTAATTCTGAAAGGCCTTGCACAATGAATAGCAAAGAACGCCATTAAGAGCGGTTTTATAAAAGTTGCTGTAACTTCCCCTGGCCCAAAGGAGGTTCCCCTTGCTGGAGCCTCCCTCCCGCCCTTTCCCTCCTTTCTCCTGTGACCCTCTGGCTTTGTGGGCTGAAGAGAGGGCAGCAGCCTCCTTGCAGGGCTCATTAAAGTTTGCTTTTGCTTTGCCCAAGGCAATCCTCAGTGCATCTCCCCTTTGGGGGTCATCTCAGTTGACTTGGAGGGGTACTATTTATTCACTGTGAGACGATCCCAGCCCTCCCCGCCAAGCCCCGGTCTCTGCCTAGCACCCCCTCTGTCTGGGCTCTCACGGGGAGCGCCCCGACCCTGGACCCCGTTGGCTCTGCCGCCCTGTCAGCACATCTTGGCTAAGCCGCTCCACCCTCCTCGCTCACTGGAGAATAAAGGACGCCTTGGTGCCTCCCAGGCGGGATTGAATTCCAGATCGTTCGTAATAAAAACACACTAAACGAAGCAAACAAAGCAGATGCTCCCTCAGCCCTGTTTATTGTTTCAGCCTCAGCTTGGGCATTTTGTTGCTTCGGGGCATGTCTGTAGGCAGTGCAGGGTCCCTTCTTCCCATTGTCCTGGGGTGGGGGTGGGCATCAGCCTTGGGCTTTCGCTTTCATGGGAAGGACACGGGAAGGAGCACATGTGAGGAAAGGAACACCGAGAGCCAGGAGGCCCAGACCCCACCTCCGGCGGGGAAGGGACCTCGCTGGGTGACCTTGGGCAAGGCTTTCCCTCTCTGAACTCTTGGCTTCAAAACTTAACCCTGCTAGCTCAGGTGATAGATGTAAATCGAGGGCAGCATTAGTCACATTAGCCACGATGTGGAAACAACCTACACGTCCATCACTGGGTGAATGAATAAAGATGTGATTCAGCCACAGGAGAGGACATCTCGCCCTTTCTGACAATATGGATGGCTCTTTAAGACATGATGCTAAGTGACATAAGTCTGACACAGAAAGACAAATCCTGCGTGATCTCACTTACGTGGGGAATCTAAAGACGTCAAACTCATCAGGTCTCACCAGGAGATGTGGGGAGACGTTAAAGGGTACAAATATACAGCCAGAAGTTGAGTAAGTCCCGAAAAGCCAACGCGCCGTACAGTGCTCACAGTTAACAATACCGTTCTATATACTCCCAAGTTGCACAGGGAGTCGACTTTGAACTTCCTCATCACAAAAAAGAAATCATCACATGATGTGATGTGATGGAGGTGTTCAGCTATGCTATGATGGTGATCATATCGCAATACATAAGTGCATCGAATCAACGTGTTGTGCCCCTCAAACTCATGCGATGTTATTATATGTCGATTATATCTCAATTTTAAAGACAGTAAATCAAGGTTAAGAGTGAGGTGTCTGAAGGAAGACCACCTGGCTTTGAACTCTGGAGGTAGCGGGGTAAGGGGGAACTGACTCCACCTCTCATCTTCCAGCTCCCTCAACTGTAAAGTGGTCAGAGTACCCAGCTCAGGGGTGCTAGAGCTCAGAAGAGTAAGTTAACCCGTGTGCAGTCCCCAGGCAGTGGTGGCACGGGGCATGCTTTCAATGACTTCACCATCACCATCATTATTCCTAAAACGTACATGGTCCGTGAGAGCAGCAGGCATGTCAGCTGAGAGTGCGTGAGTGCAGGCGGGTGGCAGAACCCTGCCAGGCACAGTGTGGGCGCGGAGTCGGGGGGCGGTCGCATCCACTGAGGAGGTCGGGAGAAGTTCAGGAAACTCTTGAACTTGAGCTCAGTCTGGTGCTGCTGAGTCTGACACGGCTGTGGGCGTTCACGGAAGGTAACAGAGGGAGGGAAAGGCAGAGCAGCAAGGACCAGCCTGGCATGTTTGGGGTTGGACGGGGGCTGGATGTGGCCGGCGCACTGGGTGTGAGGACACCTGTGCGGAGAGAGGACCCCGGAGGAGAACGGTGGGTCCTGGTGAGTCTTGCAGGCTTTACCCGCGCACAGCATGAGGCACGGTTGGGTTTTCGGCAGAGGAGCGATGACGCTCCTTCTGGGATCTAGTTCTCTAGATTTGGCTCACACTTCAGCAGCCAATGGATCAAATGGATGGGAGGGGTCGGCCAGGAGGCTGCGATTGCTACGGCTTAGACCAAAGGCGAGGCAGACTTTAGGCAGTGGGAAGAGAAAGGCAGGAAAATGCCAACTCGCAGACACAGGCAACAGCACGGTGATTCCCAGAGAAAGCGGGGTGGGGGGAGGTGGAAAAGGCAAACGGGGGCTAGTGGTGACGGAAGGGTACTAGACATTCGGTGGTGAACACACAGTACAATGTACAGATGATGCCTTATAGAATCGTATACCCGAAACCTACACAATTGTATTAACCAATGTCACCCTAGTAAGTTCAATAAAATATATTAAAAAAAGAAAAGCTGAAACAGAAAATGCATGTGGTGGATATGTGGGGGGGGCGGGCCTGGGCAAAGAATAGAACCACTGGCGGAATGCTTAACACGTGGCAGCCACTGCCGGAAGTCCTGGACGCTGAGGCTCTGTAGAGCTGCGGGCGAGGGAAAGGAGGCCCAGGGAAGGCCGCGTCACTGCAGGGTCGCAGAGCCAGTGGGCAAAGGGGAAGGGTGCCTACCCAGCAGTCCGGCTAAAGAGCTCCCAGCCGTAACTGCTGCCGCTGTAAGAACGGCTAACGTTATCGAGTGCCCTCCAGGCACCAGGCTTCGTCCTAAGTAACCTGACCAAGGCTACTCAGCTAGTACGTGGCCGAGCTGTGCTTCAAAGCCGAACAGTGAAGTTCCTGGACTACACTCCTTCTCACAAGGTCGAATTGCTGAGACCCACGCTATGCCAGGCTAAGTTCTAAAGAGGCACCGGCTGTCGCACAAACAGAAGGCACTGCTTTGCGCGTGGCTTTGGGAACCGGGCTTTGCCGCTTCCTCTCTGTGCGCCCTTGGGAGATTTTTTTAACTTCTCGAAACATCATTTTCTCATCTGGAAAATGAAGCGCATAATAGCACACGTCTCAGAGTTACTACGAAGATTTCAAGAGACAACCAGGCAAACAGTCTGAACAGCGGCTCGCCCAAAGCAGCAAACGTTAGCTGCCTGTCATTCCCTACGAGCACCTTGATGGATGGATAAGGAACCTACAGGTCCTGTAAAGTCCGATACACACTGAGAGCATTCAACCTGTGGTCCCCGCTTTTCTGGCCCCGCTGCCTGTTACACTTTCTGGACATGGAGGCCTCCCTTGTGCTACTCTGGAAGGCGGTTTCAGCAGGGGCTGTGAGGAGCGCATGTGAGGTTCAGCAATGCTGGGCCTAATCCTGCTCACGAGCAGATTCTGCGGGCGATTAAACACGGTATTTAACCCCCGACCCTGGTCTCCCGTGTGGGGAGGGTCTGAAAGCCGCTGCCTTTCCCACAGGACTTGAGCGGTGTCTGCCTGCAGCCAGACAGCGGCGGAGGACGCCGGGTGCGGGCACCCTGCCAGGGAATGGTTAGATAGACTGCGTGTCTCCCTGGCTCTCTTGTGAAAGACCGAGACAGTAAAGGTCATTGTAAACATTTTTCAAAAACAATAAAGCGATTGTGTGTGTGCGTGTGTGTGTGTGTTGGGGTGTGACTCCCTGGCAAAGGATGCCACTTCACCGAAGTTAAAGGAGTGCGAATATCGTGCTGAGGTTGGAAAACACTGGGGTGTTTTTCTTCTAATTAGAAAACTGAAGTTTAAGTTTCGGGTTGGGGCTGCAGGGCTACTCTCCCAGGTAGCTCTGCCTTGTGTGGGGGAGGGGTGGGGCTGGGACAGGCTGGTGGGGGAAGGTTAGGAGGGAGGGGAGAGGGCAGGGTGTCAAGGATTCCGTCATGGGTGCGTGGCCTTTAACGACTCTACATTTATAGAGCAAACAACTCAGAACCTCCCAGTGTGGACGTATCTGGTCAACCCTCTCATTTTGCAGATGAGGCAAGTGACCCGTCGGGAGGGGCAGTTGACTTGCCCAGGGTTTCTCGTCACTCGAGGACCAAGACCGGCCCCAAGTCTTTCCAGCAGCAGGGGTGCCGCTTCCCTCGCCCAGGGAGCCACAGCGTGGTGTGCGGGACGCCGGTGGCCTGCTGGACCACTTAGTGGGTACGCGATGAGCATGTACATTTTAACAGGCCTTTATTTCAATGTGCACTAGGAAAAATGATCTGGCCCATGAGACTCATAATTCATGATTGTGATATAAGAATGTCATTTCAAAGTTTACTCGTGTAGGCAAAGAGAGAGGGAGAGTGTGAGTGTATGTGAGTTGCTCTAAGAATATTGAAAAAATGACAGCAGGTGGCGGTAGGGTTGTTAGACATGGTGACTGTAGCCCACTTTGTCTTTAGGGTTTCCGGTGCTCTGTTCCCCGCCTCCTTGCCACTGTCCTCTTCCTTCTGACCCTCAGTGCCCAGGATGACCAGCGGACAGTGGGAATGGCTGGCCCTGGGGTAACCTGTGAGCCCTTCCCACCCCAGGAGCGAGATTCATCCAGTGCTCTGGCTGCCGAGGGGCAGAGCCTTGGGCCTTCTCCTCCCCCTGTCATCTAGGAAATTCTAAGCACGCCCCCTATATTTTTCTCCCCCCCAGAGCTGCCTAACCTCTGAAGCAGCTCAGTCTAAGACACACTTGGGGTACAGTGGATAAACATGTAACCAGCAGCCCCTCCCTACAAACCCTGGTCTCTGACAATAGTACATTAATAGGTATTCAAATATGCCTAAGTCATAACGAAAAAATAAAATCAAAAGACTGTGAAGCTATGGATTTTGTAAAACGTATAATGACATGTGCCCACCGTCATAGCATCACACCGAACACTCTCACTGCCTTAAAAACCCTCTGTGCTCTGCCTGCTCGTCCCTCCTCCGCTCTGTCCCTTGCCAACCACTGAGCTTTCCGCTGTCTCCAGAGTTTCGCCTTTTCCAGAATGCCATAGGGTTGGAATCATTTAGTGTGTGGCCTTTTCAGATGGGCTTTTTTCACTTAGGAATATACGCTTAAGTTTCCTCCATGTCTTTTCAAGGCTTGATAGCGCATTGCTTTTTAGCACTGAATGAAAGGCATGAATAGTAACAAATGTCCCGCTCTGGTGGGGGCTGTTGAGGATGGGGGAGGCTATGCATGTGTTGGGGAAGGGGGTGCATGGGAAGTCTCTGTACCTTCTGATCAATTTTTCTATGAACCTAAAACAGTGGTAAAAAAATAAAGTCTATTAAAAAAACTGTGAAGGGTGGCCCTTTTATGCGTGGGCTCTATGCCAGGGTTGAAATAGAATAAAAGGGATGCTCCCCCCTCCCCTGGTCTTCCTGAGAGCGGGGGTCACAGGGAACGATATGGGACAGCCGTCTCACATGTGTTGGGCATTTCCTAGAACCGACGCCCCTGAGAAGACAGGGCTCTGTTTTGTTCCCTGCTGCAATCTCAGGGGCTGGAACACGGCCTGGCACAGAGCAGGGCCTCGCTTAATATTCGCTTAGTGAACTAGCAAAGTACCAGGCCCTGTGCTAGGTCCTGGGGCTCCAACCGTGGTTTCTTCTCTCCGGGTCTAGCTTGGAGCCCTGATACGCTGATGGGGGACTGCAGGGCGGTCGGACGGCGCACAGAGAGCGGGCTGCGCTGGGTCTGGAGCTGGCTCAGAGGAGGGCAGGGGGGCAGAGGGCAGAGGGCAGAGGGCAGGAGGGCGAAGCATAGGAAGGCAAGGGTCATGAGGGCAGGAGGGCAGAGGATAGGAGCATAGAAGGCAGGAGGGCAAAGGGCAGGAGGGCAGAGGTCAGGAGGGCAGAAGGCAGGAAGGCAGAGGGCAGGAGGGTGGATGGTAGGGGGCAGGAAGGCAGAGGGCAGGAGGGTAGAGGGCAGGAAGGTGGAGGGTGGAGGGCAGATTACAGGAGTGCAGGAGGGCAGAGGGCAGAGGGCAGGAAGTCAGAGGGCAGGGGGGCAGATTACAGGAGGGCAGTCCCAGTGCTTGAGCAACACAAAGGAGGCTTTAAAGGGGAAAAGATACTTCAGCTGGGTTTAGCAGTCGGGCCCCCCAGGGGTAGACATCCTAAGGTATGATCTGAGCTGTGTAAAGTACAGGTGGCCTCAGGAGGGCATGGCCTAAGGAGGCGTCACCATGACTGCCCCTGGGCTCACCCTCTGGCCGTTTCTGACAACAAACCAGCCCTGGAACGGAAGGGCTGCCGGTCCTGTGTTTCGGCCCCGCCCGCTCCCCGCCCCCTTCTCACTGCCCATCCTCGGCTCCAGTCAAAGGTCTCCAGGCCTTGGGGTCCAGCGCATGGTTGGTTTTTGGGGGATGGCTTCCAAGGGGGCTCCACCCAGAAACACCAACTACACGTGAGGGCTGGGAACAGGGGTGGCCCGGAGCTGCCTCCGGCTGCCTCACGAGAGACCGTTGTTAAATGGCTGGCAATTCCGTGAGCTGGTTCTCGAACATTGTTAGCTCGAAATTGTCCCCAGTGGGAGTATTTACACCCCAGAAACTGGCAAACGCTACGAATTAGGGCTCCCCCACCCCAAAGAGCCAGTCTGCCAGCACACCACTGGCCAGAGGACAGCCTGTGCTGACAGGTTTTCAACGTTCCATGGAAGGACTTGAAGTGTTGCGACAAACATTGGAGCACTGTTTTTGTTAAAATAAAAGATGTAAAAGCTTGATTTTAAGGCATCCGAAAAGCCACACTCAAAGGTTTGATATCCATTCACTCGGGCTGCCCGGGCAACTGTTCGGGGTGCAGCTCTCAGAGCCCGGCTTCCCCTTCCGTTTGGTTCACTGGGACAGTGACCTGGGACTCAGAGCAAGGAGTGAGTGCAACGCGGGTGGGTTCCTCAGATCCGAGCTCTGCAAGGACACACACGGTTACGGCAAGGGGGCGTGGAGGCTGACGCAGGATCAAGTTCATCAAAAGACACTCTGTGTTCTCCCGATGGACTTGATGATGAATGTTGTAAATTAAAAGTGATAAAATAAAGTCACAGCTAATATCATGTTACTTTCTCATCTGTTGTGATTTCAACTTTCATGTGGGAATTCGTGGGAAAGGAGAGTTCTGGGGTTACCTAGTGAGGCAGAAGGGAAAACTGAAGCCTCTCCCTCTAGCGCCCCCCCGCCCGCCCCCCCCCCCCCCCCCCGGGGCTAAGGCTGCTTTGCTTCTGATGGTGCGGTTTTCTGCCAAGGAAAAGGAAGGGAGCATGTCTGGAAGGGAGGAGAGGAATGCTCTAAAAGTTAGGACTTCTGGCTCCTCTTCATACTGCCCTTTGCATTCAGAGGGAGAAATGTGTACAAATTTCATGATTTCAGCAGGGAACAAAATCACCATCACGGGCGATGCCAAAGCCGTCTGAACTACACCCAGGTGTGTTCCCATTTCCCAGACGTGCACGTGTGGGACCAGCAAGCCTCGGCCCTGCCGGTCTCTCTGACCTCGCCCGCTACCACCTACCCTTCACTTTCTCTTCCGGTTCCCAGAACTCCCCACGCCAAAGGCTGCCTCAGGGCCTTTGCACTTGTTATTCTCTCTGCCCGCAGATCTTTCTGCAGATCATCACACAGCTGCACCCTTCTCACTGTGTCTGCTTCGTTACCACCTCCTCGCAGAGGCTGCTTCTGCTCATCCAGTCTACAGCAGCTAGCTTTGCACAGCCTCGCCACCTTCTGTGCCCTCACCCTGTCTCACGTCTTTCTCATTCTGAGGGTCCCAGGTGATCCTGCAGTCGTCAGTACTCCCCACCATGCGAGCTCCGCGAGAGCAGGGACTCTTCAGGTAGATTCGCCACTGTATCCCTTGCTCTTTGCACATAGCAGGTGTTTGAGAACTACTTTCTGAATGAATAAGTGAACAAATGGATGCCAAGCATGCTTTCCAGGCCCTCTTTTGACATAGGGAAGTGGTTTTCAAACTGGACTCCCTGGAGTCTTGAGATACCTTGGAGAAACCTTGGGGGCACCTTCTTTGGGGGTGGTCTCACGGAAGAGACCAGTTGGGTGGGACTCAAGGCCTCCCTCAGCTGGAAGCTGCTTCATGTGGACCTGGTTTATCTATTGAGTGTTTTCACTGCTCATTGGGCAGGAGGCTCAGAGACCACGGCTCGAGGCCACTCGTTCCTGAGGCTGCATTGGGTGGAAGGTTGGGCTCCGTACCTTCAACCTGACACTTGGGAGTCTGTGACTGGGACGCAGTGACATAGAATAAGCGCTACTGAGGGGCAAGAAGAGCAGGGCCATGGCAGACCTATCCCCCGGGGCCCAGGCTTGAGGATGAGGCCCTTGGTGGGGGAGGGGGCCTGATTCTAAGTTTTGTTTCCAGCTGCCTCAGCTCCTTGCCCCTGAGTCACAAACTACGGACAGGCTGGCTGATGCTTTCTGCTGAGGCCACATGCGAGAAGCCAGCATTTTCCAACCACAGCTTTAAACATAATGTTTGCTCCTACACTCACCAAGAGAGCAAGAGTCTCCCCTCTGTGGCCTCATTAAATGGGATTCTATTTTCACAGCACTCCCTTTTAGAACATTCCTATTTGCTGTTCCCGGCTCTCTGAGAGATGGCCTGAGAGGCTCTGCTGATAAAAATGACTCTGGGCATGATAGAGATGGGGAGATGCTGAAATGAATAGCAGCTTTGTTTATTTGGCACTGGAACGGGAGAGAGGAGCGACGGCAAAAAAAATAAATAAGTAAGTAAAGTCCCCCTTCGCTCCACAGGAATAAACCAACTCTGCCTGCGTGGCCAGCAACACAATTTACTTCACAGAACAGAACAAAGGCAAGTGGGCTGAGATTAACTTTTGGGGAAGAAATTTATTTATAAAGTAATTATGGGGTGGGCGTGGGATAGAGCTGGAGAATGGGAAAGATCAAAAGGCATTTGAGATGCCTAATTAGAAAGCCAAAAATAAAAAGCAGCAACAAACTGGGGATACGTACACACACACTGAGGCATTTATATATTCTTCTCTACATACACAGGACTCCTAAGTATGACCGGTTCCCCTCTCTGCAGACTTGAGCTCTGTCTCCTTCCCACAGCCACAAGAAGATAGTGGCAGTTAATAACACTGCCATCTTCTGAGCGCTCACCACGCGCCCAACTTTGTGCAAAGGGGAGCGTGCACACGATAGTGGGTATCACACCTCCCCCCCTTACTCAGCTTCTCTGAGCTTCGGTTTTCCCTTCTGCAAAATGGAGATAATCAGATTATCTACTGCACTGTGACGGGGCAGCTGCGACGATTAAATAAGATGATGCACACAAACACGGAGCACAGGGCCTGGCACCTAGTAAGTGCTCAATAAACGGTGGTGATCATTATTGCTATTTTCCATGGCACCTCAAACTCAAAATGTTAAAAATTGCAATTATCTCTCCCCGCAAGCCCATCCTTCTTGATTTCATATTTTAGTGAATGGAATCACCAACTCTCAATTTTCTTCTGCCTGACATCCAGTCAGTCCCTAAATTCTTTCAATTCTGCTTCTCTCCTATCTCCTGACTGTATCCTTCTCTCCTTCCTCCCTGCCTCCGTGCCTGCCTGGGTTCACACCCTTATTTCTTCTCTGAATGGGGACAGTTTTTTCCTAGTGACTCCCACAGGCTCTAAACTCCACCCCCTTGCCCCCCCGCTGCTGCCTTATTAAGCCAACCATGCCCATTTGTTTTCTTTTGCTTAAAACTCACCAGTGGGTCTCTCGCTTACCTAGAAGACCAAGTCCAAATTCTAGAGTGCAGCGTAAAATGCGTCTGTGATCTGGCCTTGACCTTTTCCCACTCTCATTTATTCTTCCAGGTCTCACTGTCCTTCCTCCACACGTCACCGCACAGAAAGCCTTCCCTGGTCCCACGCCTATCACCCTCTGCCCCCCTTCCACTGTCCCTTTTGTCCTCAGCACCCTTCTCACCACGGGACGGACCACCGTTTCGTTCATTCTTTCATCGTCTGCCTCCCCCGGACGAAGCAAGCTCCACGAGGACAGGGACTCGTGGTGTGAAGTGTCACAGTTCCCCCAGTTAGAGTAGTGCCTGGGGCGGAGGGTGCGCTCAGGAGGAAGTATTTCATGGGCAACTGCATGAATAAACGCGCCTGGCTTTCCAGTGAACCAGCATTTTTCAGACTGTGGGCTTGAAATGGGTCCTCAAATTGATCTAATGGGTCACAACCAACATTTAAGAAAATAAAACAGAATGCAGCAGATTATATCAAAACACTTTGCACAGAGAGAGGGCAAGTATTCTTCTTTCAAAGTTCTTTATCTATCTACCTACCTAACGTCTCGGAGTCAGGTAACAAGTCAAAATGTATGACTTACTGCGGTTCACTTTACAAATTTTTGGAAAGCATTGCACTGTGCAGAGTACAATGGTACATGTTTTAGGCTTTGAAGGCCACAGGAACTATTCAACTCTGACCTTTAGTGTGAAAGCTGTAGACACTATGCACACATATGAGCAGGGCTGCGTTACAATAAAACTTTACTGACAACACCAGGTCACAGGGCCTGGATTTGGCTGGTGGGTCTTAGTTCGTTCGCCGAGTCCTGCACCAGACTGCAGTCTAGACGAGGTCTTTCATGTGGAAATTCTCTGCTTTCAGGAGCCATGTCTTTTTCATCTCTGGAACTTAACCAAGAGTCCTCCACCCCGGGGCCTACCCCACCCCACTCCTTGCCCATAATCAATGTTCGTAAGTATTTGCCAAAGCATTCAATAAACATTTACGGAGCCCCTACCTCAGAACAGCTGGGCACCAAACACATCAACGTCTCTTGAATGAACACAATAGCCCTTGGCCTTAAATTCTCGGTAGTCTTTGCCTCTCCTCCAATCCTCCCAAACGCTGAGACTCAGAGCTCAAAGGACGTCCTCGCCCCGGCTGGGCTGCCTGGGTCACGTGCTGCCAGAGGCAGGAAAGGGGTGGTGGGAAGCGACAGGAATAATGGCGGGTTTGGTGTCCTGTTTAGGGAGCTGCCTAATTATCCTGCTTATCGGTTTGCTGGTTCCTTTCCTTTGCTCTTCCCTTTAATAAATCAAACCTCCTTCAGTTGTTATTGAGCTCCTGGGTCACCGATGCCTTCGCCCACTTGTTTATAGAGTTACAGTGTGACCATGAGATTGAGTGGAAGGGAAGGGAGGTACCTGACAAGTGTCAGCTCCAAAAGGCAACACTTGAGCTTCCCAGGCGCCGGCAAGCTGCCAGGTGCCAGGGTGCTGGCCTAGACTGGAGGGGTGGGAGGTGGAGTCAGTGGGTGCAGTTCGTGCACCTAGAGAGCTTACCGCCCAGCAGGTCAGGGTTCAGATGGTAAGATGACCCAGAGCAGGGCTCTGCAAACTACGCCCTGAGGGTGAATGCCAGTTTGTGTGGGGCCCACGAGTTAAAAATCATGCTTAAATGGTTGGAAAAATATAGCGAAAGAATGCTATTCCATGACAAGTGAAATAACACATAATTTAGGTTTTGTGTCTGTGAACAAAGCTGCACTAGAACAGCCACCCTTGTTCACTTACGTATTGTCTGGGGTCACACTATAGTGCACTATAACGGTGGGGTCGAGTGGTTGCAACAGAGGCTGCAAAATACGGCCTGAGCGCCGAAAACATTTACCATCTGACTCTGCACACGGAAAGTGGCTGACCCCTGACCAGCACGACAGCACGATGGGCTGGCGTGAACTAGCAGCACTGACATCACCCAGGAGCTTGTTAGAAATGAGACTTCCACACAGGCCCCACCCAGGCTTCCTGAGTCGGAACCTGCATTTTTAACAAGATCCCCAGGTGATCTGTAAGCACCTGAAAGAGTAGGAAACATTCAGGTTTCGAAGGAAGTGAATTTACATCCCTGAAGCCTCTACAACACAAGTGGCAAACACAAGGCCCACGGGCCGAACCTGGCCCCCCCACCTTATTTTATCCAGCCCGGCACCTTATTTCTACCCAGCGGCAGCACCGAGCTCTCGCTTAACTGTTAAGGAGGAGTCACATTTATACAGCCCTAAAATTACATTCGGCCCTTTGAAGGCAACCGCAAGGCTGATGTGGCCCCTGGTGAATATGAGTTTGACGCTGCATTCTACAACATTTTAAAAGTGCCTTACAACTTATCAGGTGCACCAAGACAAAGAAATATGGCTCAAATGAAAAAACAGAGCAAAACCTCAGGAAGAGATCTAAGTAATGAGGAGATAGCCAACCTATCTGATGGAGAATTCAAAGCCCTGGTAGTCAGAATGCTCACAGATCTGATTGAGCTTGGTTGAAAAATGAAAAAACAAATGAAAGATAACTGAAATGAAATAAAGCAAAATATTCAGGGAACCAACAGTGACAGGAAGGAAACCAGGACTCAAAATGATGATTTGGAACAAAAGTTAAAAATAAACATCCAACTGGAACAGAATAAAGAAATAAGAATTCAAAAGAGTGAAGAGAGTCTTTCAGACCTCTGGGACAACCTGGAATGTTCCAATATCCAAATGATGGGGTTGCCAGAAGGAGAAGAACAACAGCAAGAAGTTGAAAACTTATTTGAACAAATAATGAAGGAAAATTTCCCCAATCTGGTGCAGGTAATAGACTTCCAGGAAGTCCAGGAAGTCCAGAGAGTCCCAAAGAAGTTGGACCCAAAGAGGAACACAGCAAGGCACATCATCATTAAGTTACCCAAGATTAAAGATAAAGACAGAGTCCTAAAAGCAGCAAGAGGAAAGGAGAGAGTTACCTACAAAGGAGTGCCCATAAGACTGTCAGCTGATTTCACAAAAGAAACCTTGCAGGCAAGAAGGGGCTGGAAAGAAATATTCACAGTCATGAAAGGCAAGGACCTACATCCAAGATGACTCTATCCAGCAAAGCTTTCATTTAGAATGGAAGGGCAGATAAAGTGCTTCCCAGATAAGGTCAAGTTAAAGGAGTTCTTCATCACCAAACCATTATTACATGAAATGTTAAAGGGACTTATCTAAGAAAAAGAAGAAAATAAAAAATACAAACAGTAAAATGACAACAAACTCACAACTATCAACAACTGAACCTAAAAGAAAAGAAAAACAATGAAAACAGAAACTAAGCAAACAACTAGAACAGGAACACAATGAGAAATGGACATCACATGGAGGGATTTCAGTGGGGAGAGGGAAGGGAGAAAGAGGAAGGAAAAGGTATGGGGAAGAAGAAGCATAATTAGTAGGCATAAAATAGATGGGGAGAGATAAAAATAGTGTAGGACACAGAGGACTCAAAGAACTTATACGTACAACCCATGGACATGAACTAAGCGGGCGGGGGGGATTGCTGAAGGGTTGGGGTGGCAGGGCGGAGGGGGTAAAGGGGAGAAAATTGGGAAAACTGTAATAGCACAATCAATAAAAATACTTAAAAAAATAAAAATAGAAGTGCTTTATCTCTGTCTGTAGGGTGACCCCTCAGCCACTAGGGAGATTTATTAGGGCCATTTCACAGATGAGAAAGTAAAGACTCTAGATCAAGTACTGGTCCAAGGTTATACACCTAGGAAGTATTTGAGCTGGGATTTGAACTCTGCAGTCCATCACACAACTGGTGGCTTTGCTTATATTAGGATCTATGGCCCCCTATAAGGAGAGGGCAAGACCCCACTCAGAGCCTGGAGATACCTCACTGGGGCCCCAAGGTGTCCAGTCGCCACAACCAGTGTTCTATTTCACTTCTACGGTGTTTCAAAATATTTTGCAATTAGTCGCTGATATTTTAAAATCAGGAGAATTTGTATGGGAAGCCTAGAGAATTGGCTTTTCAAGAAAGAATCGGACCATCAGGCCTCCCCAGGCTGCACAGTCTCCCAGGGCTTTGCTGGGCTGGGGCTGCGTGGTGGCTGCCCTTGGAGGCCAGCCTGGCCTTTCTGAGTCCCCACAGCCCCCACCTGGGCTCTCAACTCGACATCAACTGCCTGGAGCCAGTGTGCATCTCATTAAAATGCAGGATCTGATCAGCAGGTCTGAGAACGGGTCTGGGCCCTGCATTTTCAAGGGGCTTCTGGGTGACGCCAAGGCTGCCCCAGAGCACACTTTGAGGAGTACGCTTCTGGCTTCAGGAGCTACACCACTTGGTCCATCATCCAGAGCCTCCCGACAGGCCCCTGGGCTGCTTCTCCTGGATCCCTCAGGGTGGCTGGGAGCCCCCAGGCCCTTCTCTTCAGCTGCTCTCAGCTTCCTCCACTGACCCCACCGAATCCTCTAAATACAACCGTCTTCTGGGAGTGAGTGTCAGGACATGAAAAGGCGGAAGAGCTCTCCCTGTCCCACCACACCGTCTCCCTTGCATCGCCCCGCCTCACTCCTGGAGGACTGGGTGTTGCTGGGCAGGTCTCTTGGGGCTGGAGGTCAGCAGTTGAGGCAAGAGACAGGGTCCGCCCATAGTGTCTCATTTGTCTGGAGGCTTAGTGGAGGCTGCTGATAATTGTGTTGAAGACGTCTGCTCACCCGGCCCCAAAACACACACATATGCACACACGCACGCACGTGTGTACTCCAAAATGTAATGAGCCCACTGTGTACACCCTTCTCTGGATTTCCCCCTCAAATGGTCCTGCCGCAGCCACCTGTCAGCAGCAATGCCAGCTGCCCCCAAATGGAGCTATTTCCAAGAAGCCAGACATGTGACTGCTTCCATTTCCGGGAAGCGTGGTGGGAGGCTGCCCTGTGCTGTGGCCTCGGTGAGGCAGGTGGCCTCTGCTTGTCTAGGACATCGCTTCCTTTGCTGGTTGGTAGTAAGAGCAGGCTGTGTCTGCACACTTTGGTCAAGAAAGGCCTCAGTGGACATGCAGGCTGTGTCCCAAACAGGCTGGCTGAGCTCCCCGGAGGCTGCCTTCCCCTCGCTTCCTGGGTGCCAGGACCAGCAGAAAGAATGTGCAGCCTTCACAGCATACAACGTGTGACCTTGTACAAATCATCCTGTCTCCTTGGTCTCTGCTGATCTCATCTGTTAAATGGGTATCATGATACCAACACCCACCTCGAAGGACTGCTGGGGTTTGAACAGGCTCCCGATGCGGGGGTGGTTTGTAAACTGTATATGATGGTCTCATGCTGGGGAGAAAGAAAAGAGCTGGCAATCCAACTGGGAAATTGTGGAGAGCGCTCCCCACCCCAACAGGCGCTGTGTGCCCTCTCCTCCTTCTGCGGGGCTCCCGAGGGCATGACCTCTCTGGCCTCTGTTACACACAGCGCAAGGCTGGCTCAGCAGACATTGTCAGGAAAACAGAGAAAAGGAAAATGAAATCATACTGCTTTTCAGCGTTTGCCATTTCGAAAATATTCTGTTTTTCATGGTGGTGTTGCGTGGTCAGTGCCCCCAAGAGCAGGCAATTTATTCTTCCTGCCAGATGAGTCTGCCAGATGAGTCCTGTCCCTTTCGACACAATGAGACTTGCAGGTGGCAGGCTGCACACTGTCTTTAACGTAGCGCCGGGAGTGGTATTCTTTTTCCTCCCCTCATTCGCTTGCATGAGTGCTCTTAGTCTTGGCTTCCGGCCTGGGGTGAGGTCAGTCCACCAAACCAGACGTGAAGGTCACGCTGGTCTCCAAAGTATTGACAAGTTTCTTGGGTGGGGCCCTGTGACATTCTTTATAAATCAACTCTCCAATTAAGTTGGCTGGTTGCCTTATAATGGGAAGACATGATTCTGTAAGGCATGCCGAAAGGTCACAGGCAGCAGGAAGAAAAGGGCTGAAGGACCTGCTGACCTGGGTTCAAATCCCCTTTCCAGTACTCTGTGACCTTGGGCGAAATAACCCGAGCAAAGTTAGAGGAGGTGTTGAAGGCGCGTATCCTGATGCAGGGGTGCTCAGAAATCATCAATACCCTCCCTCTACTCCTTCGTCCATCCCATCTCATCTGATTGGAGTTATCCTGGAGAAGTCAAGGAATTTGCTCAAGGTCACAGTGCTGGCAAATGGCAGAGCCCAGATCGGAACCCAGGGAGGTCCAAGTCCAAAGCCCATTCTCTTTGCTTGCCAACCCATCTCACATTTACATGGAACTTCATACTTTTTAATACATGCTTACTCACTAGCTGTTCTAAGTCATTGGGTGAGGAAAATCAGGCATATTTGATATACTTGACACATTGCATTTATGTTTGAGTGCCTTGCCCAGATGGATGCTGGTGGCCCCATGGAGCATGGGCCTGACAGGAGGACCCAGGTTTCTGAACCCAGACCAGTGCTCTTCCCGGGGAACCAACAATGGTACAAGGATGTGGGAACCGGCAGAGAAAGTACCACCAGTACTTAGCCTTAAACTAAAAGCCAGTAGTAAGAGATCTTAGCCTTCAACCCTTAGAAGAAAAACAAATTAACCATGCAGGTGATTTGCCTTCAACATGACAATCATCAGGCAAGACAGAACCCTAAAATGTTTTAGTTTGCTTGTTTGTGCTTAGAATCGGGGCATTTTATCAACCAAAGGAAGACAGAAATGTAGGATTTTCTACTGAATGTGTGAGTGACATAGGTGTAACGAAAAGGGGGGTATGTGCAAGTTCAGTGATTGAAAGTAATCTCACAGGGTAATCTGATAAATAATTCCTAACTGGGCAGGTCATAGTGGACAGTCACGCCCCGGGCCTATAACCTCATCAGTAAAAGGTTTAACTAAGCCCTGCCCATTGTTCTTGTGTATCTAGGTTGACACACCTTTGAAATGCCAGACCCCTCCAAGGAGAAGGCAGGACCACCCTCAAAGGAGCACATACTCTTTTTACCCAACCTGTCACCTGATCCCCCCCTTGCTTTCTCCCACCTTCCTGAACTCTTCCTTAGTTTCCCTCCTGAACTCCACACACACAGGGTGGGGCATAAGGGTTACAGCTGTTCGTGTGGAAAATAACACAATCATTAATAAACAATAACACAAGACTAAACTCTGTGTTTTGCATACTCCAACTGCAAATGCACTTTTGCCCCCTGCCCCCCCCCCCCCCCCCCAGTATGTAAGACTGAAAAATGTCATTTTCTGGGGCCTTTGAGATCTTGCTTCTTGGCATTGTCAGTAGTTTGGCTCTGGTGTGAGTTTCAGTGCTGTTGGCTGTTAGTTCAATGTTAATGAATCGACAATATTTATCACATAAAGTGTCTTTAAACAGAAACACAAAATAAGGTTCTATATTGATCGGTTGATGAAAATGTTGTGACCAAAGGCTTAATGCTCCTTGGAGCTTTAAGAGCAATCATTCTCCAAAAGGTCCCTGAGGAGCATCGTCCTTCAAAAGGCACATCCCAGCCTTCTTGTACTTAGGAACTCTGGACAGCACTTCAGCATGACACTTGGGGGGGCATTTCATACAATGAAATCACAAACGAAAAGCCCACAACTGCGCAAGTGTGGCACTAAATAGACTGAGGACGCGTTTGCAGCGTGGGAGCTGGAGCCGGAAGGCAGAACGTGCCTTGTTCGAGCTCAGGAACGCGGCCTATCCGGCGACTCAAATTATCTGCACGTGTCTGTGAGTGACCACGAACGGCTGTGAGAATTGATTTGAGGGTTACAAATAAACTTTAGGGAGTAGGCGAATTTGTGAATAAGAAGTCCATGTCCTGGAATATCTGAGAAGGGAGCGTGGGGCTTAAAATTTTCACTAAGGTGTAAAGGACTGATGGACCCCCTCCTAAGGGCCTGTCTTGCTCTAGGGAAGCAGGAAAAACATGAGGACAATGGTCATGTAAACGGGGTGGCAGGGTAGGTGAGGGAGGGCACGGAGGAGGTGGGAGTCGGGAGGGAGGTCAGGGGAGTGGGTACAGGTCCCAGTTTGGCAGGGACCTTGACCGTACCTTCCCTGGAACGCCCTGCAGGCTGGAGCCTCTCCCCTGCTCTCACTTGACTTGGCATCTGCTGAGCGTTAAACACAGAGTGACTCTCCTCCCTGGCAGTCTCCCAGACGCTGGGGAAGCTTTGATTTCTTAACCGCTCCCCCAGGCTCCATTACTCCATTTGCTCATTTTCTAGTCCTCCCTCTCCATCACCATGTTATTGGGCCACCTACTCCCCCTTAAGAAGCGACTGTGCCAGGAAAGCTCCTTGAGTGAGTCAGCCTAAGAGAAGGGAGCAGAGTCCAGGTCGCTGGGAGCTGATGACAGCGGCAGCCCCGGCCAAGCAGGGGCGGGCAAGACCCTTGGGCCGGTGGTGGAAACATCGTGTTTAGGAGCTGCCACCTCAACCTCCCCAAACAGACTGGCTGTCTGCAGGGGTGACTCACCTCCGTCATTCACCGCACCAGCTCCTTTTAGAAGGACAACAAACCCTGCGCAGGCAGGGGCAAGTGCTGGGCTACCCGGGTCTGGGTTTATGAAGCTGTGACCATGGATGCGCCCTTCCCCTCGCTCAGCTCAGGTGCTGCGGCCAGGCTGCCTGTATCCCACCTCCACCACTTCCTCCCTGTGCCTCATTTTCCTCATTTGTAAAAAAAATATATGTGTGTCTATACACACACACACACACACACACACACACTCATATTCATATTCACATCACAACAATGCCTGCATTGAGTAAACTCCAGAGAGCATTAGCTTTCATTATTATTGGGGTTATTATTTTTATTACTATTCTTATCTTTAAAGTATGGAATGGGGCCAGATAATGTCAAAGGTCCTTCTTTCCCCTCCTATATTGTTTTTGGAGATGCTCCCCTGCTTTGGGTAAAACCCTTCCCCTCTCTGGGTCTTAGGTCCTTCCATTCTAAGTGAGATGCTGGAACTCAAACCCTGAAAGTCTGAAATAAGGATAAGGTAACTCCCAGGGCGGGGTCAGTTTGTTGACACCCTCTGTCCTGGGGATGCTGCTGAGATAAGCAGTCCAGTAACCAGAGTATTTATATTTGTAGTGGATTTTTAAGTGCCCATTCACTGAGCATTTACCAGATACCTTCCTAAACCTTGATTGATTTATTCTATCATCGTTACAAACTCAAGAGGGAGATTACTGTCTTCAGATTAGAGATGAAGAAATCGAGGCACAGAGATACTAAGCCATTTGGCTAAGGACACACTACAGTAAATGGTAAATCCAGATTCAAACCAAAAGACCTGACTCCAGATTCTACAAATTTAACCCCCACACTATACTGGCAGTTGGCCTTTACCTTGACTTCCAATCCTATGATGGTCGTATAATTTTATGCCATTCTTTTCAATAGACTGTTCTTAGTATTGATTAAAACTATAAATTCTCATTCTTTAGATAATGTAGAAATAATCATGATGTCTTAACCTTTGGGAGGGTCACAGGCTCCTGTGAAAAGCTGAAAAAAGTTATGAACCCTTGTCCCCTCACAAAAGACATTCGCATCGCATACATAGATTTGTCTTGGTTTTAGGGGGCTCAGACAGCTCAGGCTAAATGCTCTTGAAACTCTCCATTAAGTATTCATCTTCTTCAAACTCAGCCTCAATGAGAACCTCCTACCTAAAGGGCCGTCCATTCCATGAATGCTCACCTCTGATTGCTAGAAAGGTGTTTCTTCAACACGACTGACATTCGTTTCTCCCTAACTTCGCTCCCAGCGTTGCCTGCTAGATATTATGCAGAGTAAGTCCAACCTATCTTTCCATGACAGCCCTCCATGTTTCTGAAGATGCTGGCCACGCTGTCTCTAGCCCTTCCCAGCTAGACGCCTCTTCCCTTCTGTTCAGTTCTAATTTCCCTGGATATACTCATTTGTCCACGGCTCTCTCAAACACCCAGGACTGATGGACAGCCCAGAGCCCAATACAATCTTCTGGCCATGGATGGACCAGTGCATATTCTAGATATCAGATCTCCATTAATTAAGTCCTCCTAAGAGTGAATGACATATTCAAAGCCTTATTTTACTTCAAAATATCACATATACAAAGAATGGCACAGTACAAAAATGACACTTCAGTGGGCAAACATCCCCATAGTACCCGAGTCAAGAACCGGACCTCCCCTCTCTCCCCCACGAGCTCTCCTCCTGCCCCCACCGAGATAACGGTGACTCTTTTATGGCAACAATGTTCTTGCTTTTAAAAAAAAATGTATCACCTACATGCGTATCCCACGTAACGCTATAGTTTAGTTTCCCTGGTTTTCTGATTTTATATAAAGGGAATCATATAAATAGGAAGTCTTTTGTACCTGACAGTGGTGTTTGTGAGATTCATACGTGTTACACATGGTTGTAGTTCATTCACCTTCACCGTGGGACATTTTCCCTTTGTCTGAACACACTGTGGTTTATGTGTTTATTCTATTATTAGTGGACCCATGGGCTACATCCAGGCTTTGGCGATTATGAACAAGCTGCTACCAACACTGGCGCACGCAGGCACACGTTTGGCCTGAGAAAAGCTCACAGAACTTCTGTGTGGCTTCGGCTTAGTGGATGCCGTCAAGCTGTATTCCAAAGCGGCTGCACCATTTCACACCTTCATTAGCTCTGTGTGTGCGTATTTCAACTGTTCCATGCCATCGTCAATACTTAGTCTTATTAATCTTTCTAATTTTAACTATTCCGGTGGTTATCTAGTGGTATATCATTGTGGTTTTAATTTGCATTTCCCTAATAAGTGATGAGATTGAGCCCACTTTCATCTATTAGTTTCAGAGGTTTTGGCATCTCCTTCCTCATCTGACTCACACTGAACTTGTAGCCAAATGAAATAAAGTCTCTGACAGATTCTGTTGCTTAGTCATATCTCCCTTATTGGCTTCAGTTGGATTTTGCACCCCCAGAGTAGGTCCAAACATTCTTAATAATGATGATAGCTACTGTTTATTGAGTACCTACTGTGTTCCCGGCACTGAGCTTGATATACATAATGTCTCTTAATCCTCACAATGGCTTATGAGGTTGATACTATTATTTTCATTTTACATAAGAAGAAACAAAGGTGGGGAGGCTAAGTAATTTATCTAAAGGTCTCATAACTAATAGGTGGAGTAACCTAGCTTCAAATCAATGCCCTTTGCAACTAAAACATAAGGCATCCCAAAGATGGACACTTTTGACTACATTTAACTTTTTTTAATGGTTTAAAAATGAATAAAAAATGAACACGTATAGAGAAAAATAGTTGCAAAGTATGACAAAGGATTGATGTACTTGATATGTAAAGGGTTTGTACAAATTAATAAAAGGACAAGCATCTCAATAAAGAAATGGTCAAAGGCTTCTGAGGTAAATCTGGGAATTTCTGCTCACTTTTTCACGTTCTTTTACCCCTACAATGGATATGAACAAAATTTATGACTCTGAGAAGTTCTGCAATAAAACTTATTTTAACTCAGAGTTTTCCAAACTTACAATTATAATTCTTTGGAACAGACTTTGAAGCACATTGAACTCTGTAACAACCACGGTTTCCTCTGGTTTATAGTCTGACAAAACTTTCAACAAAGGAAAGAGGAAATGAGATTAGTTTTGCCCAGGGTTTTTCAGCCTTGACACTGCTGACATTTTGGGCTGCATGATTCTCTATTGTGGGGGACCATCTCAGGCACTGGCGCATGTTAGGCCATACCCTTGGCCTCTGCCCTGTAGATGCCAGATGCCAGTAGGACCGCTCTCACCCCTAGTGCAACAACCAAAACAGCCTGCAGACATGGCCAGATGCCTCCTGGGAGGCAGCATCATCCTCGCCTCATAAGAACCGAAGGTCTCGTCTGACTGATTTCTGAGGTGCTCATTTGTTCCCGTGATTGCCTCCCACCTGAGTGCTCCCAGACTGCACAGTGTTTGATTTCTCTGCTTTGTGACATCTGCCATTCATTCTTGTTTGGTATGAGAGGGTATTAGCCCGTCTCCTTCCCGCAAGTCTTTCTTCTTTGTTAGAATTCCTTTCATTTCCAGGCACACCGAATCACCCACAGATCCCCTAACATGGAATTTTTTTCCATCTTTCCATCCCCTAGGTGGGATTAAGCTCCTTCCTTCAATCCACATTAAAACCCTCTCCCTTCAAGCCCTGGCTGGTGTAGCTCAGTGGACTGAGCACAGGCCTGTGAACCAAACGATCGCAGTTCGATTCCCAGTCAGGGCACATGTCTGGGTTGCAGACCAGTTCCCAGCAAGGGACACATGAGAGGCAACCATACATTGATATTTCTCTCCCTTTCCCTCTCCCCTACCCTTCCCCTCTAAAGATAAATAAATAAAAATCTTAAAAAAAAAAAAAACCCTCTCCCTTCAATACCCATATGCCCTGCACAGCTTTCTACCAGGTCCCCAACACATGTTATACTTAATTATGTATGTGGCTGTCTCCCCATTTCCTTGAGAGCAGGGACTGGGTCCTAGTCATCCTCTGATTGTCAGTACAGAGTTGGTACCAATCAATATATATGAACAAAATATATATTGTTCATATATATATGAACAATATAATTGAGGATGGGTCAATGATTTCATCCACAGGTCCCAAGGTGGACTTCCGGGAACACTGCGTTCTGTGACAGCCTCTTTGCCAGTTTCCTCCTAAGGATGTTCTCTCTGCTTGACTCCAGACAAACAGTATTCCTTCTGACAGAAGCTGGAAGTACCATAAAAGGTACCAATTTTGTTTTTCTCCCGCTCAGCCATGAATATGACATCATCTGCTCAGTTGGCATGTTCAGACCACTCTTGATAGTTTTCTCATTCCAAAGAGAAGGAGAAAAGCCCTTTTCCCTTGCTCTCAGCATTTTTGTAAACCTCTGTTTCTTCCGGTTGATGACATTTTCTATCCTTGGAGATGTGCCCCCTTTCTATACTTTGGGAGTCCCTTTTAGACCTGGGTTTCTCAGACCTCCCCCAGTTCGCCCCCACCCCAAGCATTGTGTCTGTCTCTTTAAGTATTTCCTTCTTTTTATTTCCTGTCTGGGATTATTTTAATCTTTAGAAAGAGAATATAATTCTTGGGAACCCTCTCACTTTACCGGAACTGTCCCACATGGTGGCAGAGAGTGGAAAGAAAGGGACAAGTTTGAGGAACATTAATAACGGGCAAGTGATAAGACTTGAGGACCATTTGGACGTGGAGGAGAAGAGGAGATGATTCCCAGATTTCTGTTTTGAGACAAGGGGCGGGCTGGTGATTTCTGCTCTAGATACAGTCACGGGAGGAGGAGGATGGAGACGAGGAGGGGGAGCGGGCTGTCTGGAAAGATCATGGGCATGGTCTGGGATGTTTAGAGTCTGAGGTTTCCATGGGAGACAAGGTGGGGACGTTGACGAGGGCACTGGATACAAGAGCCTGATGCTTTGGATAGGAAATGATTGGGGCTGGCTGTTCGTGTGTGGGTGGCCGCTGAAGACAAGGGAGTAGATGAACTCTCAGATAGCATGTACCGATGGGACAGACAGTTAAGCATGGAGCAGGAAGAAAGGTCCTTGAAGGAAACCGAAGGCGTGGTCAGAAAGAGAGGAGGAGAACTGGGAGAGAAGCATGAATTGGAGTGCACAGGAGAGAGTTTCGGGACAGAAGGGATGGGGACAGCTTTAAATGATATAGAGAGGTCAACTCAGAGGTGGGCTGAAGAGTGCCTGCTGGGTTAGGAGTTACTGAGGACCACAGGGAGGGCAGCCTCAGTGGAACTGAGGGGTTGGGAGGAGAGGCCACGGGTAGCAGACACAGGGATGTGCACAAACAGAGGTTTGCTCATCCATCCGCTCCATCAACAACCCAGCATGCACCAGGGGCTGTTATGGGACATGGCAGCAGGCAAACAGGAAAAACCCCACTGTCATGGGGAGATGTAATGTAGAGGAAGGATTTGTTTTAAAGATGGTTATTAGAATTATCATCATTCCACAGATGAGGAGGCCAAGAGAACTCGGATGGCAACTTGCTCACGTTCCTGCAAACGTTGGAGCTGGGGTCATGCCCAGACCTGCCTGGCTCTTTCCATTCTTTGCTGCCTGAGGGGGATGGAGCATAGGTGGGAAGCAATGATGCAGAAGGTGTGCAGGCTGTGGATGTACAAAGGAGCAAGGTGCAGGATTACTTGTGGCTGGCGGTGGGGGGTCGCTTTCTCAGAGCAAGGTTTCTACTGGCTCCTTTACCTAGGACCTCTGTGTTGGGTCTCGTGATTGGGCTCAGGTCCCTCCAATGGGGATGCCAGGCGCTAAGAGCCGTATGTTCTCATGTGGATCTATTTGTGCCAGAAGTTGGAGAGGTGGCCTGTGGTAGCCCCACTCCCCATTTCCCCTCACTCAGGAGTAACTCTCCATTTCCCATGGAGACCTCGATCCACATGGTTTGAGTGGGGGCCAGTACATCTCCATATCCACTTGTCAGGGGTGGCACAGGAACCCAAGCAAGACTGACCAATGTCCCTCCACGAGGTCAGATATAGAGATGCTGGAAAGAGACAGGGCCTTCCTCTTGTACAGTGGTCTTAGGGGCCAGGGTGGGCCACCCATAGCTATGTTGACTATTTGAAGAAAACACCAAGTAGAGATGAACAGAGTCAAGAGATAGAGGAGACTGAATTTGACAATATCACTTGAGCTCCAACTCTGTCCTAATCTACCAAAAACTCTTCCTTCCAGATGTCCCGATGGCTTGAACTAGCGAATTTTTTCTCTCCCCCCAATTTGAGTTTAGTTTCTATATATGCAAATGAGAGAATCAGACCAATATGTCAGCTGCGACTGTATAAAACAGACGATTTACATTTGCAGAAGCTGACAGCAGGGACTTCCCCCATGGAGCCAGGTGTATTTGCCACCTTCTAGGTGCTGGCCCTGCAGGTGATAAAGATACGAGCTATAGCATAGCCATGGAGATGAAGGCAGGTACAAAAGAATCACCATTTACAAAATGCTTTAGATTCATTGTCCTGAAGCCGCAGTCATAGGAAACAATGAGCCGGCAACTGCAGCTTGGCTTTGGCAAGTCCGGACTGAGCAGGAGAGAGGTTCCATGCTCCAGGAGCTCAGCGGAAGGTAGGCTGGGAAGGAGAGGGAGTGTATTCTGGGCTTCTCTACAACTGTTCCGGGCAAGGGGGCTAAGGTCAGGGTGGTGGGGGACAGAGAGCGAGGGCAAGAGATCATCTGGGGAAGCTTCGTGAGTATTAATGAGGGTAAGAGCTGCTTCTCATACCTTTCCCATTCCAGCGTGGGCATGTCCCAGCTTGACCACCACAGGGAAGCGAGGCGCTGTGAGCTGAAAGAGATAAGAGGAAGTCACTCGTTATCATCTCAGAGCATGTCCACCAAGGCTCTGGGCCCTGCCTGTTCTGTGGAAAGACTTAGTCATCTAACATAACCAGAAATCCCCACGAAAATGCTTTGACAGATGGCCACCCTACTGTGGCTCGAACACCCTCAATGCCAACATTCTTGGCTCTCAGAGAAAGAGCCAGCCCTTCAAACCAGTCTGCCCCGGGCATCCACCAATCTGGAGAGATGGCAGAGGGAAGCAAACCAACCGATTTCAGCCCTTGGCTTGTGCGACCCCTGAGGCTCCTACGTGGATCTGCGCCTCCGTTTCCGCATCTGTACAATGGGGCTGATGAGTATCCATCCCAGAGGGTTGCTGTGAGAATTAAGTAAGTTACTGCATGTGAGGCACTTGCATTGAAAGTACTCAATGAAGGGCAGCTTCTTTACTCCTGTTACAGTTCTGCCTTACGTTATTTCCCCAACAACCTTCAAATACCTGGGAATTCTCATTCCCTCCCCTGAGCATTCTCCAGGCCACCCCGTGAGGTTTCTCGATCACAGGGGCCATGCCCACCACGGGCACAAGCATCTCTCGGTCACACCGTGGAGGGCACTGTGCTGACTGACTTGACTGACTGCCCTGGGTGATCTCCTTTAGAGTCGCACCTGGGAGGGCAGCCGCCTGGCCTGGTTGGTTCTCTGTTGCATCCCCAGCTTCCAGAGCACTGCCTGGCCCAGGATAGGCATTTGACATGAAATCTGCGCTTCAGTCAGTCCTCTGAGCAAGACCTCCAAGGCACGCACGTCTCTTTCGATGACACAGAGAAGGCAAGTGGGGCTCAAAGATCAGGTGCCTGCCCACACCCACCATCTCTCTGCTAGGAAGTGAGGGGACCAGTTCAGACCTAGGCTCTGGGCTTCCTCCTTCACACTGCACAAATGTTGTCTGGGATGTGTTTGCTTGGTGTCTAGAGGTATATTTGCAGTTGCTTGAGGGCATAGGTTATCCCTTTCAGTTACTCAGCCATACTGTCACTCCCCCAGCTTTGATCAGTCCCCAGCAATAATTCTGTCCCATTCTCTGGGCTGCACAGTTGTCTGTTGTGGTCACTCTGTCCTAGTCATTCCCTGGCAGTGCTGTCTGTACTGACCCTCTGGTTGCCCAGCACCTAGTCTGACATGGAGAAGCTGCCGTAGGTGCTAAAGAAGGGTCTGCAGAGGGTCACAAGCCAGCTGATGGACCTTGTTGCATTTTACCCCTGCACTGGCCCCCTGAGGCAAGCAGGGAAGTTATTTTAAAATTACATATGTTGGGGTGACATTGGTTAAAAGATTATATAGGCTTCAAGTGTCCAATATTATAATACATCATCTGTATATTGTGATGTGTGCTCATCACCCAAAATTTAGTCTCCTAGGGCAGGTATTTCCATTATCATTTCACAGATATGAAAATTGAGACTGAAGGCAGCTGCTGGGAAGTGGTGAAGCTGGGTCTAGCAGGTTCTAAGCCTGGTGTGAACGGTTTTCTCTTATGTCTCGTATTGTCCTGCAGTAGCTGCTGGGTAAAAAAAAATTTCCTTCTTATCCAGGCTAAAATTTACCATAGCCTGGTATCTAGAGTAAACAAGCACATGTAAAAAGTGGCAATATTTGATTTTGATTCCAGAAGCAATATGTACACACTATAAAAAATTTGGAAAATACCAGCCAAGATGGAGGCATAGGTAGATACACTTTGCCTCCTTGCACAACCAAAAGAAGGACAACAATATATTTAAAAACAAAAAGTAACCAGAACTTCCAGAAAATTGAACTGTATAGAAGTCCAACAACCAAGGAGTTAAAGAAGAAATGTTCATCCAGACTGGAGGGAGGGGTGGAGATGAGGAGCCGGGGCAGAGAGGACTCGCAGCAAGGCTGGAGGGTGGGCAAGGGGGCAGCTGGCAGAGTGGGTGGTCCCACATTTGTGTGCGGATAAACCGGGAGGCACAACTGGGGAGTGAGGCAGACCATGCAACCCAGGCTTCCAGCGCAGGGAAATAAAGCCTCAAAGCCTCTCATTGAGAAAACCTGTGGGGGTTGAGGCAGCGGGAGAAACTCACAGCCGCACAGAAGAGTTCACTGGAGAGACCCACAGGGTCCTAGAACATACACAAAACCACCCACCTGGGAATCAGCACCAGAAGGGCCCAATTTGCTTGTGGGTAGTGGAGGAAGTGACTGAAAGCCGGACGATAGCTAAGCAAGCGGCATCATTCTATTTTTCTACCCCTTCCCCACATACAGCACCGCAACGCTGTGATGCGGGTTGCCTCACTCTGGCAAATACCTAAGGCTCCACCCCTTACTACCTGACAGGTGCGCCGAGACAAAAAAAAAATATGGCCCAAATGGAAGAACAGATGACAGCTCCAGAAAAAAACACAACTAAGCGATGAAGAGATAGCCAATCTATCAGATACAGAGTTCAAAACACCAGTAATCATGATACTCACAGAAATGGCTGAGTAAGGTCACAAAATAGAAGAGAAAGTGAAGGCTATAAAAAGTTAAATAAAGGAAAATGTACAGGGAACCAACAGTGAAGGGAAGGAAACCGGGACTCAAATCAGTGGTTTGGACCAGAAAAAAGAAATAAACATTCAGCCAGAACAAAATGAAGAAACAAGAATTAAAACAAACAAACAAACAAACAAAAAACCCAACAGAACAAAATTGGAGAGGCTTAGGAAACTCAGGGACAACTTTAAACACTTCAATATCCAAATCACAGATAATGATGCCAGAAGAAGAGGAAGAGCAGGAAATTGAAAACTTAGTTGAAAACATAATGAAAGAGAACTTCCCTAATCTGGCAAAGAAAATAAACTTCCAGAAAGTCCAGGAAACCCAGAGAGTCCCCAGAAAGTTGGACCCAAGGCAGCACACACCAAGGCACATCTTAATTACATTACCGAAGATGAAAGATAAGGAGAGACTCTTAAAAGCAACAAGAAAAAAGGAAAGGAGACAGTTACCTACAAAGGAGTTCCCATAAGACTATCAGCTGATTTCTCAAAAGAAACCTTATAGGCAAGAAGGGGCTGGAAAGAAGTATTCCAAGTCATGAAAGGCAAGGACCTACATCCAAGATGACTCTCTCCAGCAAAGCTTTCATTTAGAATGGAAGGGCAGATAAAGTTCTTCCCAGATAGGGTCAAGTTAAAGGAGTTCACCATCACTAAGCCCTTATTATATGAAATGGCAAAGGGACTTATCTAAGAAAAAGAAGATGATCAAAAATAGGAACAGTAAAATGATAACAAGCTCACAACTATCAACAACTGAACCTGAAAAAACAAAAATGAACTAAGCAAACAACTAGAACAGGAACAGCTTCACAGAAATGGAGATCACATGAAGGGTTATCAGTGGGGAGGGGGAGAGGGAAGAATGAAGGAAAAGGTATGGGGAATAGGAAGCATAGATGGTAGGTACAAAATAGACAGGTGGAGGTTAAGAATAGTATGGGAAATGGAGAAGCCAAAGATCGTATAACCCACAGACATGAACTAACAGCAGGGAGGAGGATGCTGGAGGGAGGGGATGCAAGGTGGAGGGGGTATAAAGGGGAGGGAAAAAGGGACAATTGTAATAGCATAATTAATAAAATATACTTTAAAAATAAAAAAAATGTCTGGAAAATAAAATGAAGTGCTATGCAGTTGTATACAAGGAAGACAAAACCACCCTCGGACTTTCATAGTTTTGTTGTACTATCTGCTGATCTTTTTTAAAATGTATATTTATGTTTGATCTATTCTGTACAACTTTTGGGGTGTATGTTATGTTTGTGAGATTCATGTATGTTGATATATATGGCTCTGATTCATTTTTAATGGCAGCATAGTATTTCATATTACAAACACATTATATCTCTCCATTTCCTGCCTGAACATTTAGGCAGTTTCTATTTGTTTTTTTTAAAAATAAATTGGACTTTATTAAAATTAAAAATTCTTTATGCTTCAAAGGACACCATTAAGAAAGTGGAAAGGCAACCCACAGAATGGAGATATTTGTAAATCACAGATCTGATAAGGGAATCGTATCCAAACTATACAAAGAACTCTTACAACTCAATAATAAGACAATCCAATTTAAAAATGGGCAAGAATCTGAACAGACATTTCTCCAAAGATATACAAATGGCCAATAAACACATGAAAAGATGCTCAAGTCTTTAATCATCAGGGAAATGCAAAACCACAAGAAAATACCACTTTACACCACAGGATGCATATTATCAAAAAGACAATAAAACATGTTGCTGTAGATGTGGAGAAATTGGAACCCTCACATGCTGCTGGTGGAGATAAAGTTAAACATACAGTGACCATATGGCCCTGCTGTTTCACTCCCAGGTATATGTTCAAGGGAAATGAAAACATACATTCACACTAAAACTTGTACATAAGTGTACATATCAGCACTACTCATATATCCAGTTAAAAAGGAAATTAGGTACTGATGCACACTACAACACAGATAAACATAGGCAGTTTCTATTTGTCTAACTATAAACAATACTAGTATAAACATTCTTAAACATGCCACCCTATGCCCATGTAGGGGAGTTACTCCAAGGCACATACTCCAGAGTGGAATTGCTGGGTCGGACAATGCTCATCTCGGTTTTGCTAGGTATTGCCAAATTGCTCTCCAAAGTGGTTGTACCAGCTTCTGCTTCTCATGAGCAGAGAAAGAGCTCCCAACACCTGAGTTTGAAAGACTGACATTTTATCAACCTAAGGGGTATGAAGTGGAATGAATGAGTGCATTGTCACTAAGCAGCAAGGTGAGGGGGAACACGTGTGCTCTCTTTTTCCAGTAAGAAAATGGGGATGTTGGACCTCCAGCTGCAAAGGAACTGAATTCTGTCAATAAAGATACTGAGCTTGGAGAAGAATCTCAAGCTCCAGAGGAGAACGCAGGGTGCTGGCATCTCGAGTTTGGCTTTATGAGACCCTAAGCGGGAACCTCGTCATACCATCTTGGACTTCAGATCTACAAAACTGTGAGATAATAAAGGGATGCTAAATCTGCTAAATCTGCTAGATTTGTTGGAGCAGCCATAGGAAACTAAGACATGTGTCCTCCTAGAAACTGTAGCCCAAAGAGTGAAGTGGTTGTTTTCATGCCACACAATAGCGGAACCTAAGGTCAAGGCCATGCATTCTGACTCTCAATCAGGCACTCTCTCTCTACCGAGGCTCACTTCCCTGGGGACCACGTGAACATCCGGGCACAGTAAATGCTTTCCCCTACCATAATGATGAATAAAATATCAAAGCAATTCAGGGGGTGCTAACAGCATGAGGACTACCTGGCTGGCTCTGTGTTTTGTGTTGTGCAGGACACACAGAAGATTGGGACAAGATAGGCTGTCTTTTTGTTTGTTTGTTTTAAGAATTCATTTATCTATTTTTACAGAGAGGAGAAGGGAAGGAGAAAGAGAGAGAGAGAAACATTGATGTGTGGTTGCCTCTTGCATGCCTCATGCTGGGGACCTGGCCCGAAACTCAGGCATGTGCCCTGACTGGGAATCGAACACACAACCCTTTGGTTCACAGTCCGGTGCTCAATCCACTGAGCCACACAAGCCGGGGCAAGACAGTCTGTCTTAAACAGATGGGCTGCGCAATGAAAGAGCATATATGGCGGCTTGGCCGGTAAGTCTGGGGTGGGCGGACTCATGAACAAGTCTCCGCAGAAGGAAGGCTCAGAGAAAGATTCTGAAGGTTGAGTGGGCTGCGGGTGGGTGCAGGGAGGGCTCAGCATTCCTCAGGGGTGAATGAAGCCCAGTACTGTAGTTTTCCCATGATGGGTGTTTAGATTCCTCACAAGCTCTAGTAAACGAAGACTCATAGGAAGGATTTATTTTATGACACTTCATGAGTTTATCCACGATAAAGCTACTAGGGACATGACTGCTAAATACAACGTATTTGAACTGAGTGCCCTTCTTTAACATTCTCAAATAAAATGGGAGGAATGCATGTATTACCGTTAGAGGTGGCGAGAGTAGAAATTGTTATCTGGGTTTGCAGGACACGTAGAGTCAATGTAGAAAAATCTGATGATTTACAGTAAGACATTTCAAAGAAAGTATTCCGAAAATTTGCCTGAAGCAATGTATTTTTCTGACAGTAGGGGAAAGTTTCCTTTGTCATTTTTCACTTTGACTCACTGAGAAAGGACACATGGACAAAAACTATGGGGGGGGTGGAAATGGGAGGGAGGTGGGGAGGGTTGGGGTGGCGGGTTCGGGTGAGAATAAAAGACAGAAAACTGTACAAGATCAACAATGAAAATAAAAATTAAAAAAAAAAAGAATAGCGTTCTTTTTAGAACTTGCTGGCAAAGCTCTGGGTTGGTGTTGGGAGAAGGGAGAGGCAATCGGGGCCACATAACTGGGAGCCTTCAAGGCTGAAGGGAAGAGTCTGCGGTGCTTGGATGCGCCTTCGGTACACAGGTCAGGGTGGGGTCAGAAAAGTGACCTTGCAGCTGCAGGATGAATTGTATCAGGAGAGACGGAAGGGCCAGAGACCAGTGGGGAATTAAAACCAGCATGAGGTATCACTGCTTGGGCCTGGACTGGGATGGAGACAGTGGAGAGAGTGGGGACACTCCCAAGAGTTTTTCTTCAGTGAAACTTTTAAAAAGCGAAATAGCAGTTTTCAAGTGGCCACGGAAATTCAAAAGGAGGACTGTCTACAACCGTATCATCTCATCAGATCCGTGTACGGTTACTTTATAATCCTCATTGAAACGTCCACTTAGAAAATGAAATGGGAGATTCCGCAATAACATTAGAGATGGAATTTTATACCTATCCCCTCACTTCACATTACTCATTACGTTTTTTTCCCATCTTTGCCACAGTCTTTTTATACTTTTCCTTATGTCTCTGCCCGACGCCCCAGCCTGGCTGACGGATCTCATCCGCCCGGAGTGTCTAGTGTGTATTCCTGCCCATCACTCATCACGCTCGATCTCTGCGAACGGGTTTACACAGGTGTGGTTGAAGTCGACATCTGTGTTTTCAGAAATGTCTCTTTTCACTTACTATCACACCAGGCATGCCCCCTCTCCTATATCAATAGGCACTCTAACCCAACAGTTTTAACAGCTTCCCAATATTCCACAGGGCACGTGCCAGAATTCTCCAGCCATTTGTCTGTCCGTGGACACTGGTGTGACTCTCCCTCTCTTCCACTGCAGGCACGACCACTGAATGTCTGCACAGGTGTCCTTAGAAACTAGTTCCTAGAGGTCAGGCCAAGGGGAGACTCAACACAACCTGAAGACGTTCTGACAGGTTTCTGAGGTCATTTATTAGAGCTCAAGAAAGGAAGGTGGGCACCATGGTATCTGTCACACACTGGGTGAGTCCACGGGCCATATCATCTCCCCGGCTAATGACGACATTTACGGAGTGTCCTGTAAGAGCCAGGAACGGTACCAGGCACTTTACATACAAAGGTGGGCAAAGGTAGGTCCACAGCTGTTTGTATGGAAGATAATAAATACGAATACAAGAATCGACTCTGTTTCGTGCACTCACAACTGTAAACCTACCTTTGTCCATCTCCATATGCTAACATTCTTCCCCTTTCCCACGTGATAGATAAGAAATTAGAGGCGAGTCACGAGCCCAAGGTCGGTCAGACAGTTGAGGAATGGTGGGGCTTCTCCACCGCCACCCACAGCTTTTCCCGTCTCCCCCTGCCCTTCCCTTCCCAAGCTGTTCAAAGGGGATTCAAAGGCATTCCCATTTGCAACATGCCGGCCCCTTCCCCGAACACAGGCAGGTCACGAGGACAAAAAACATCTTGTTGGCTATTTTCTCCCTTCCCTTCCCAACAATAGCTTTATTGGTTCCCCTGCGGATGGCGAGCCCTGCACCAGTTTCTCACAGGCTCCCTGTCCCGCTCACATGCCCTGGGGGCTCCAGAGTTCAGCGCTGCCCAATGGCAGGAGGGGCCTGACATCCTGTTAGAAGGGGCAGATCAATTTTTGAAACCACAGCTCT
Organism: Glossophaga mutica; assembly: GCA_039655065.1. NCBI lineage: Eukaryota > Metazoa > Chordata > Mammalia > Chiroptera > Phyllostomidae > Glossophaga > Glossophaga mutica. The sequence goes on along the minus strand of CM077304.1, from coordinate 11,214,969 downwards.
CTACCCTGATAAGGGCCCCATTCAAGTCTCCCAAGAAATCAAAATAAGTGGGGGTGGGGCGGTGCTTGTGCTGGGCGTTCTCCTGGGGGCTCCGGGTCAGAGCAATATGAGCCTGGATCCGCGCCGCATCAACCTCATCTTCCAGCCGTGGACTGGGAGAGCCGGGACCTGCGTGGCCCGGAGCTGCGCCGCTTTCCAGTGAAGGAGGTGACGCCTTCTACATTCACGACTTTCTGGAGATTTACATGTGAACACTGTCTGGTCCTGGCTGAGTGAGAGAGAAGGCAAGGCCTGGAAGAGTCTGGAGGAGGAAATCTAGGATGGAAAAAGTCTGGGAAGATTCTGAGGAGGCGCTGGGCCTCTGTTCCGGGCCTGGGGGGCTCTCCCTAATCTAGTTCTTGCCCACCTCTCTGTTTCACCTTGTGTTTCTGCCTCGTCCCCATCCCAACATCTGCCTACTCACGTTCCAACCCCTGGGCCTTTCAGTACTTTACTGAGGGGGCCACACTTCCTCCAGCCACAGAGCCTCTCTGCATGCCATTCCCCTTCTCTGAAAGACTTCCCACTACTCCTTCCTAGGCCTATCCCTTCTCCCAACGAGGTCTCATTTGAAGTGCCCTGTCCCCAGAGAGTGCTCCCTCAGCCACTGGCCTAAAGTAGGCCCTTCATACTTGAAACCTATATAGTGTCATTAACCAATGTCACCCTGATAAATTTAATACAGTAAAATAAAAAAAATAAAGTAGATACTTCCTGTTATCTTCTTCATAGCATTAGCCGCCATTTGTAATTATACATTCATTCAGCATTTTCCTTGTGTCCATCTGTCCACTCCCCTGCAGGCGCTCTGACGAAACCAGGTGTTTCGCTGGTCTTGTTTACCCCATATCTCCAGCCCCCATACAGGCCCGGCGCACCGTACACACCGTGTACACAGGACATGTGTTGGAGGGGTATTAGACACAGCCTCCAGTGTGCCAACCGGCGGAGTCAGAAAGGATTTGAGGGCAAGGTGTGTTCTTAGAGTTGGTTTAAGTGGAAGCCTTGCTGGGTGATCAGTAGGAATTCAGGTGGAAATACGGGTGTGGCAAGCTTGGGGGACCTCTCTGCCAGGTAGGAGTGTGGGCTGTATTTTGTGGGCGTTGGGTATCATTGAAGATTTGAGTGTAGAGGGTAGATGCATACACAGAGGTTTAGGGAGACTCTTCTGGAGGCTGTGGCAGCAGCAGCGCCTGGTTTTGGAGCACTTCCATTGTACCAGGCACGGTGCTAAGAAGTTGATGTATATTGATTGCCTTGTTTAAATCTCTTGACATATCTATGAGGTAGCTCCTGTTTTTATCCATATTTTACATACAAGGAAAGAAAGGCCAAGAGAGGTGAAGATTCTTGCCTAGGATCACTCAGCAAGAAAGTGGGGGAAGCAGGACTTGGTCAGAGCCCCACCCAGAGCCCCCGACCCTGCCATCAGAGCCCATCCTGCTGCTTCTGGATAAACATGCTTGCCGCCATAATGTGCTTCCCACATGCTCAGGACTGCGTCCATTCATTTAATTTGATTCAAGTGGGTGGGTGGAGGCCAGCAGACTCATTTGGACAAGACCAGCTCCTGTAACAGCCAAGCAATCCAGAGCTTGGTGGCAGCAGCAGGATCTTTGGAGCCAGAGGGACTCCCAGAGTTCACATCTAGTTCCAAAACCTATGGTTCTGAGCTGTAGGGTGGGCCACTCATCACTCTGGCACTCAATTTCCTCACCCACCAAACAGGAAGGTCACTTGAGAAACTGACATTATAATAGAGGTCAGTTACTAACTGGTCATTGCCACTGGCAAGGCCGGCGGCACTTAAACTGAGTTAGAGGCTGTGGGAGGCCTGGCGCATAGTAGGAAGGCCATCCATACGAGTTCCCATTCTCTCATATCCGTGATCTCAGGGAAAGGGCATCCAGCACGGGGCCACGGCCCATTGACAAGGCTCCGTCCCCGAGTGGACACGGGAAGGGGAGAGAAGAGGGCTAGGCAGCCCGATACCATGACCAGGTGGTGGGCAGGGTATGCGCTGATGTCTTTGACGGAACTGGGGCGGCCCGGGGACGGGGTGTGTTGTGGGCATTTAAAAAAGATTCATTCGAAAGGGAGAACAGAAACATCCTGACAGCTGCTTGATAAACCTTCGTCTTGATACGCAGTGTCTGACAGAAGCGCCTTGGAATGCAAGCGTTGCGCAGAGCGACACTCCTCTCTGAAGGGAGGAGGAGAGGCAAGGTGACCTTTGGCGGTCCTTTCCAATCCCTTAACGCTGTGACAGACCTAATGCCACCTAGATGACCGGAACATGTGAAGAGAAAACAACGTCGAGACCATATCCCTCACCACAGCTTGCAGGGCTCTGTGTGACCTGGCCCCTGCCCTTGCCCCCACCCCATCCTACCGGGGGTCCCCCCTCCACCTCTCCCCCAGCCTCATTGGCTTTCTGTCTGACCCTGACACCAGCTTGGCTCCCTCTGGCTGCAGCACCTGGAAGGTTGTCCCTGCTCCTCCTGCCCTTGCTTTGGATCGCAGCTTCCAGGGACCCAAGAAGCTGGCTCCCGCCTTCCTGCTTCGGTCCTGCCTGCTCGCCTCTTACTCCTTCTTAGCGTTCCTGCCCTTTTTGAATGTATCCGTGTGGCTGCTGGACAAATGCCTGACTGCCTCACAAGACTGTAAGCTTTGGGACAAGCTGTGGGTCTGTGTCCACTGTCCATCCTTCAGGCCTCTCCTGAATTACAGACCTGCCTCCTGAACTTGGCCCCCAAGCGGTTCCAGGGGCACCTCCAGCTTAGTATTTCCAGGAGACCTCATGAATGCCCATCAGAAATGCTTTCTCCTCTTCCGGCAGCCCGACCTCGGACAACAGTTCCCACACCCACCCAGGCACCCAGGATGGAGATCCTACCTGCCTTCTTCATTCGTGGGTCTGCCCTACACTCAGGACAGGCTCACAGGAGGGGCCCAGGAAATGTGTGTGAGTGAGGTCTGTGGTCTCAGCTCGGTGCAATGCTCTCTGCCCTTAGAATCCCACCCCGAGTTCTCTGCATCACCTCTTCCTACATTAGTGTTTCTTGGAAAAATACTGGTCACATATTTAGAAAAATTAAACTGAACCTGCCCTACCAAAATACAAACATTCTTTTCTCTTACATTTCCTGTTTCCCTGAGAAACGGAATAGTAAAAAAAAAAAAAAAAAACAACCCTGATAGGATGGCAATATTTGTCTGCAAATATGCTTTTCTTGTTCCTGCCCGTGTGACGTTTATGGCACAGACGGGCTCAGGCTGCCAGCTGGTCTCCCACGAGATTCCCCTGGGTGCCCCTCATGATTCGGACAACGTCCTCAGCGACACGGTGCCTCTGGGAGGGTGTGGATGACCCACAGTGCCCAACACCACCGTGAATCCCACGGATATATACAGCCACGGATTTCAAACCCCTCAGTTTTCCACTGCAATATTCTGTTATTTCCAGTCTCATTCCAGCTCCATTTCTAGATGGGGGGAAGTCCCCTTTATAAGTCAGCTGATTCTATTATGGGAACTCAGTGTTCCTCTTCTTAGTGACTTCAGAAAAGAACTAAATAATAATACCAATACTTAGTAGCCATATATAGATATATATATGGACTTCAGTTTACATTTACACATGTAATCTCTTAAGGTTGAAGTAAATGTAGAATTTTGGTTACAGTTATTCTTGGTGTTGCATAGAAATAATATTGCTTTTTTGGAGCTATGAACAAAGGGAGATATTTCCTCTCTGGTTCAGAGAAACTATTTGTGGAATGACGTAGAAGAAAGAGGAAGAGCAAACACAGGCTTTGAAGCCAGACGGGCTTGAGTTTAAATACTGTTGGTGTCATTTCCTATTGGGGAACCTTTGGGCAAGTTTCTTAACCCCTTGGGGTCTCAGTTGCTTTATGTGCAAATGGGAACAGGCACACCAGCAATTAAGGTTGTCTTGAAGTTTGTATGTCAAATAGATGCTACATATAGCTGGATGCTAGCCAGAAATTCTCTGGGGAGCATTTGAATTAACATTCACTTAAAAGCATTCTCCAAATGACCACCTGATACGGTTATGGATATTGGGTTTTTTTTTTCTTTTTTAAAGCTTTCACTTTTATACTATGCATTGTAAAAACTGTTTTGAAATTATTTTTAAAATTATCATTAAGTTGATGTAATGAATTGATCTGATATTCCTGATATACAGAATGACTATGTCTTTATTTTCTAGTGCAGAAATACAGTACTTTTTGGACCATGAGACACACCTAGGTTTCTGAGGAGGAAAATAGGAAAAAAAATTTTTGAAGCAAAAAATGTGGTAAAATATTTAATATCATAAATAACATAATATTTCGCCAGTGTAAATGTAAACAGGACTCAACAGCACCATTAACAACCATTATTCCTCCCAAATTTTTGGAGAAAAAAGTGCACCTTGTAGTCCCAAAAATACGGTAGACTCTGACTCCAATGATCGAACGCTGCCTGGTTTTTTCCTGTAAATCTTGCATAACCTTTTCCTTCATTCAGTGAGATCTGATCTACCAAAGCTGCAGCGGTAGTGCCTGACTACTTTTTTAAAACAGCAGCTTTATTTTATTGAGGTACAACTCACACACCACAAAATTCACCCTCTTTAAAGGACGCAGTTCAGTGTCTGTGGTATATTCACAGAGTCGTGCGACTATTACCGAAGGTTCTCGTTTCAGAACCTTTTCGTCGCCCCACCCCCCCGCCAGCCACTCTGCATTCACTCCCCCAGTCCCTGGCAGCCCACGGTCTACTTTCTGTCTCTGGAGATTTGCATATTCCAGAAATTTCATACAAATGGAATCATACAGAGTGTGACCTTTTATGACTGATTTCTTTCATTTCCAATGCCACATGTTTTCCAGGTTCACCCATGTTGTAGCATGTCTCAGCCCTTCATTCCTTTGTATTGCCCAATACTATTCCACTGTATGGGTGGTGCCTGACTTTTAAATACATCTTGGAATGGCCTGGATACGTATTTCTAGTGATTGCAAACCATGAAGGCAAACGCATGTCTCAGCAACATGGAGTGGACAGGGATAAGACTTTGGTGATGCCACAGGTCAGACGTACAATATCCAGCTGGGCAGCTCATGACTCTAACACACGGGCGGCAAACACAAGGCCCACGGGCCGAATCCGGCCCTTCACCTTTATTTTATCCAGCCTGGCACCTTGTTTCTACCGAGCAGCAGTGCTGAGCTCTCACTTAACTGTTAAGGAGGAGTTACATTTGTACAGTCCTAAAATGACATTCGGCCCTTTGAAGGCAACCGCGAGGCTGATGTGGCCCTCGGTGAAAATGAGTCTGACACCCCTGCTAATACTTGGGAGGCAGGAGGGATTGCACCGGCAAACCAGCACTAGCTCGCTGGTACTTGCGTCCTGCGTGTGCCCAACCTCGTTGGCCTCTTTCCCTGCTGTTTTTAGCCCTTATAAGCAGAAGATCTGAGCCAGACCCTTAGTCCAATTAGGAGCAAGTATGATCTCCGCTCCTGGCATATTCCTACTGACTGTATTGTCCCATGAACAAGCTGATAAAGAAAAGGGGGCTACTAAGAATGTTTAGGAGCCAAAGAAGGAAGTATCAGTAAGCACTGGTATTGGGTACCCATGAGAGAGAAAGAGAGAGGCTAAGAGAGAGAAATTAATCTCTGGTTCCCCCTCTCCCCTACAAAATCATTGCTCTTATCCTCCTGAAAAATGACCTTAAGTTTCCAAATGCTTGTGGCTAACTCTGAAGCTCTTCAGAGAGGAAGCTTTGATGGGTAGGTTTTCTAATCCTACCAACGAAGCTAAAATTGTGATTGCCCTTGTACATTTATTTCCATCTTTATTCGTTTGTGCTCCATGAGGACAAGGCCCATGTTCGTTTTGTTCATTGTTTGCCCAGCACATAGCAGGCACTCGATATTTGTAGGTTGAATTTACTGAATGAACACAGAAACACAGGGTGCTGAGAGCTGTGTAAATGTTAGGTGCTATTATTAGCACCACCATCATCATTACTATGTATTGATTGAGTTACTTTTAGAGGTGCCCATTTCCCTGTATTGAACCCTCTGTCACTCCAGGTGATTCATTTTCTCTTGGTGTCCCTGGCCTGATTCAGGTCCATAGGGCACCCACCTTTTCTTTAGCATCTCCTTCCCACAGCCTGCCTGGGCTGAGCCCTGGGCTCTACCACTGCTGAGCTGTGTGTCTTTGGGCAAGTTACTTCACTTTTCTGTGCCTCAGTTTCTGCATTTATCAATAGGGCTAAAGGTCGTATGTTGCAATAGGTTGTCTCCAGGTTTACATGAGTTAATAAACATAAAGCACTTCACAGGGCACGTAGGGAGGGCTAGAATCACGCTGGCGGTTGGTGTTATCAATGTAAACCCAACACTATTCTTGCAGCTATGTCTCGGTCTCCCTCCTTCCTTGCTCTCGGCTTTCCAAGGTGACGCTGGCCAAGAGGAATCTGGGATCCCGTGTTAGAGGCTGGCAGGGTTTAATGGGTTACCCGTGTGGCCATAAAGCTGCAGCAGATAGATGTGTGTTGGCAAGAGGGGAGGACATCTGAGATGATGGCTCTGGACGTGAAGGAAAAGATGACGAGGGTCATTCCACACGCTCTTCCGGTGGAAGTGTGGAAGTGGATGCAGCGTAGAGCAAGCTGCATGACTGACCGACCCATCCTGGGTCACGACACCTGCAGGACGGCGACTTCCTGGGAAACCGAGGCTTCCAAGGAATGCTAGATGACAAGTTCTGGGAGGAGCAGGGAACACTCCTTTGCACCCAGCTGGGAGGTAGAGGGGGTGCCACACAGCCCAGGGTCTTGGGGGAAACCCTGGGGTGGGGGGCAGGGTTCCCAGGCTTGTTCTCTTGCCTGGAGGAGGCAGAGGAGAGGGTGAGCAGGAGCCCTGGGGCCAGCACAGCAGAGGGCTGGTCCACAGCCCTCCACTGCAGCATCGGGACGAGCCAGGAAATTTCCACCGTCTCCCACACAGGGGAAAACTACCAAGACCCGAACGGACACTGGGGCCTTGTGCCAAAGGGTGAGACCGGTCCCTGAATGCAGGGGCTCCTTTAATGAAGGAGTCATGTGGGCCACCGGTCACAGGGCCAACGATTATTCAGTGTCTGCATGTGGTGAGCCCCACAGCAGCTGAATAGACACGTCTCATGTCATCCTCACAAAAACCCTGTCGGAGTGCCAGTGTGATCCCTCACTCACACACGAGAAAGCCAAGACTCAGTTAAATATCTTGCCCACTTTGGCTGAGCCAGAGTCCATGCTATAGGACCGGACTGCCTTTCACACAAGTCCCAGGGGACACAGAGAGGGGACCCAGGCCCCTGTCCTCAAGGGGCTCACAGGCTATTGGGGGCAGGACATCCCTAAAAAATGATTTAACTCAACAATGTGAACACTCAAGAGAATTATGAAGAAAATGCCACAGAAGCAAAGAAGATGAGTGGTCATCTGTGGAGGACGGCGGTCTTTGGAAGAGGTGTCATGGACAAGGGGACATTTGCGTTGGGTTTGAACGGTCAAGCACAAGTTTGCCAAGTAGAGGAAAGGGTGATCCAGGCAGAAGTATCCGCAGGTAAACGGGGTAAAGGTGTGAAAGTTCCTGGAGGACTCAGGTAACATGAGGGCCAAACACATGGGTGGAAGGACAGGGAGGGTGATCCTGGGGCAGCAGGGCTGGCCAGGGCTTCACATTCGAGAAGGACCTCAAATGTGGACTCTTTAGTGCTCTCTCCACACAGTCGTTGTACTGTGCGTGTGTTGAAAACATCGGTGTGTTCAAGGTACACATTCAAACTGTACCTCAAATTTGGCGAACTTGTTTTGGAACTTGTAAAAACAAATCTGCAGCCTCAAAAACTGGGCTGTTCTCATCTTTCCTAAATACATACTGGAGTATTTTCAGAAGAAAAGGCATAATGTCTTGGATTTGCTCTAAAATAATCCAGCGCGGGGTGGGCATGCAGAGGTGACAAGATTGGTGATGCTACAAGAAGGTTCACCGTTTTGCTCTCTCCACTTTCGAGAATGTTTGAACATTCCCATGATAAAACAGTCTTTTAGCGAGCCCCCCTTACTCTGAGTGGTCCCGGGGAGCCCCAGGATGTCCCTCATAGTGAGAGAGAAGGATGAACGAAGGGGGAGGGGGGGCACAGGGCTGAGAAGTAAATTGGAGCCAAACTGTAAAAAGCCTTGTAAACTCTTCTGAGAGGTTTGGAATTAATCCCACTAACGATGGGAAACCCGGTGCGGAATTTTTAGTAGGGGAACGGACACCGTGAGGCTCGCATTTGGGAAAGAGTGCTTCTAGCTGGTGTCTGGAAGACGGAAGGGGAGGAGGGATGGGGTCAGGTGGCAGGCTTAGCCCACCGCCTGCAGAGAGCAGCTCAGTCTCTCCTCCGAGCTGTCCCTAAGCTGGGCCACCGGAAGGACCCAAGCTGGGCCACCGGAAGGACCCAAGCTGAGACAGTAGCCAGAGGGTAGAAAGGAAGGATGGCTCTGAGCGAGACCTCTTTTATTTTTGTCTTCCCAGCATCCCAGGCGATCGCGGTTACTCATCGCGAGAAGCCCTTACTCGTTGCACCATGGCAGTGAGAATTACTAACCGATGGTCTCCCTGGCTAGGCTAGCTGCAGCCAGACCATGCCTACCTTCCACCCTCCTTGTCCCCAGAGCTGGCACGGGGCCTGGCAAGAGTCAACTGTTGAGTGAATGGATGAATGTATGGCCCAGGGCTGTCTCTGGTCACTAAGTCAAGAGGGACGTGCAGCACTGAGTGGGGACCAGATCCATGTTGAGCACTGCCTACTGCGCCCTCCTTTTGGTTTCCTTGTTTATCTTGCCCAGTAACTCTGAGAGTTGGGTATTATCATGGCCATTTTGCAGATGGAAAAATTAAAGCTCAGAGGGATTAAGAAGCAGCCCCAAGTTCACCCGGCACAGCACCTGACACATAGTGGCTCCTCAATCAATGTCTGTGGGTTGGACAAGACTGACGTGAAGTCACAGGCCCCACTTCCACTGCCTGAGATGGGCGAGGAGGGTTTGGGTCTCCCCTCAGGAGAAAACAATTTCGTCGTCGCACGAGAGCTTCCAAAAAGGCAGCGGTTTCTCGGCTGTAGGGGGTGGGGGAGAAACCAAACTGGGCGCAAGGTTTGTCCATTAATATGTCAGCCCTTGAAATTTATGTCTCCATTTCTCTCTTGGCTCCTGGATGAGGTGCTTCCTCCATGTCAGATGGATAGCGTTTTCTTCCCCTTCTAAAAAAAGCTTCTGGATGCTTTTAAATTAGGCAAATGAGCAAGGGCAATGTTCATTTTTTCCCTCTTTCATTTTGCAAGTGTGTGGCATGTCAAAAGGCCGTTGGACGAAATGTTCAGAGGCCGTGCAATAGAATGACGGAGGCTGCCAAGCTCCTAAATCACTAACCAGACAGGACAATCTCAGCCCTTGGGACTCAGAGACCCCTGAACAGCACTGTGAGTCCCCACAAAGTGAAAAGATGGCCCGCAGCCCGAGGTCTCAGCCGGAAAGGACACCCCTACCTCTAGGAACTAGAAATTCCAACAGGATCACAGCTCCTTGAGCTCACCTCTCTGAGAGCTGCCTGGTGAGGGGGGAAGAAAGTGGGTCCTCTTCTGTAAAACCTCAGGGAGTTAGTATCAATGCCACCTGTCTGAACTTCGCTTTACTTACGGGTCTAAGTGAAGGACTGCGAAGAACAGAATGGCTCCAAATGCAGGTGTCTACCGACCAGCTCCTCTCCACCAACCCCCTCTCTCTGGAATCTGTGAGCTTCGATATTCAAAGTGTGGTTATAGGACGAGTAGCATCATATCACCTGGCCTCTGGTTAGCAATGCAAAATCCCGGGCCCCACCCCAGACCTACCGCTCAGATTCTGCAGATACGCAGGTGATTTGCATGCGAGCTAAACTTTGACAATGTTCTCCTTACCCGTACGATCCTGGCTAAGTCGCTTTACTTCTTGGCTTTAATTTGTTCATTTATATAGTGAAAGGCATTAATTTAAATGGCTTCCAGATTTGAGGTCCTATAAAGTTCAGTGTCTGCTTAATAAATACCAGCTTTTGATCCAAAAATGGACACAGGCATTCCATCCCTGTTCTGAAGTCTCAGGTTCTGAATTGGTCAGGTAATCAACGAACACGTGTTCGGGGAAGGTCCCTAGGCCGAGCTGTGTTAGGGTGGTGTGGGTGTATAAGTGTGACCAAGCATCCTGCAGTTTCTAGGACAGCCCCGTTTGAAAATATTGGGTCTTTACCAACCCTTAAACCCCACATTTTGGCTGGGAAAACAGAGGCTCCAGCAGCCTTAGACACAGTCCCAGCTCATGGTAAATGGATTACACTGATGGTCTCAATTAATGGGACCTGTATCCATGTCCTTTCTGAAGTGACTTTACAGGTCCTTTCAACACGAAGTGGAATCTGCTTTGCCACACCTTGAATCTGAGATGGGCTTGTGACTTTTTCTGGCCAAGACAGTGCCGCAGAAGTGATATCGGGGTTCTGAGCCTAGTGCCCATCTCACTTTGCTGTGACACTGTGTTAAAGGATGGGTGATTCTGCTCTGGGATGCTGAGGCAGGACAGACCTGTCCTGAGAGCCGGGAAGGCTGGGAGTCCTGGTTACCTCTGTCTTTGTCTGCCTTTCTTAGGTCAGAAATGAACCAGAAGCTCATTCACACTAGGGTGGAAATGACTTTCTCCAATTTTAACCCTTGGTAGGCATTTTTTTTAAAGGGGGTCAATGTCTTTGTGAAAAGATGAACTCTAACAGAAAAATTATCTCAGCTTAAGGGTCAGCAGGTCAGCCTGGGTTTTGTGGCTGCTACTTGCACATGGCTGTGTGGGTGGCGGTCTGCACAGGGGACCTGGCTGAGAGGGTGAGAAGGGGACTCAGTCCAGTCCATGCTTCATGTACTGAGCCATGCTCCTTGGGGTGGGGACTGCTTTTCAGCTTGAAGGGAGCACTGCCTCTCCCAAATCGCCCCCCTCCTAGGGGGTGCCTCTTTCCTAATTCACTCCAGGTCTCCATATGTTAATCTCCACTGTAGAGAGCAGGACAAAGGGGGTGTGGGGGTGGCCAAGAGGGGTGTGCACCTACTGGGGACCAGCTCTGTGCTGAGCACTGCCTGTCGCACTTGCACTTTGATTTCCTGGTCTATCCTGCCCAGCAACTCCACCAGTTAGGTATTATTGTGGACACTTTGCAGATGGGAAAACTGAAGCTCAGAGAGATTAAGAAGCACCCCCACCCCCAAGTTCACCCAGCTGAGAAGCAGAGGAGAAGGCATCCTGACTCTGTTGTGTGTGATCATCCTGATGCCCAGCTGAGACTTGCCAGGGTTGAGAGTGGTGACGGATAGGGATGAGTCCCGGACTCACATTCAGCTTCACCTGCCTGACCTTGACATTCATTCCTCTCCTACGGAAAGGACGGAGTGAGCTCTGTCAGTACAGGCAGGGGAGGGGGTGGTTCTGAATCCGCACAAAAGGCCTGTTTACTTACAGTTGCGCAGCTGGGCTGGATTAGTTCAGCTTCATAAATAGCTTTCGAAAACCAGCGGGCTGGAAGAGTCCAATTTGTCCCGGAGAATGTGCAGAGACCCCACCCACTCACATCAGCGTCCCCTGCCATGTATTCGTGCCTGACCTCTCTGTTTTGCGGCCTATCTCCATGTCCTTCTCTGGGCCTCATTCAAAAAAAAAAAATCTTTCAACATTTCTCCCCCCCCCATCCCCCCTTTGTCCAACTCTTGAAAGGCCAGATGGGAAGAAGAAGCAGGGAAGAGGGAATTCCTTTTAGGCTAAGCTGCCTGGATTCCCTTTTGCTTCCCGCCTTATTTCCACGAGGCCTGGGTCTTGAGCACACTAGGGGCTGAATTCGGGGCCACCAGTGAAGCCCGAGTTCCTTCATTCCTGGGGGGGGGGCTGAGATGGGGTCCCTCGGGCGGCTGAGGGGAGGGCAGCTGCCATGTGTTTTCCTCACAGTCACACTTCGGCTAACGTTGCAGAAAGCCAGAGCCTGGAGAGACTTCTGGATCGCAGAGTCTCTGACCCCGGGCTGCACGGGGACAGTGGACCTCTAGGACCCAGACGCAAAAATGTTCCTTCCTACGTGTGAGGGGGAGGCTCCGTGACTTTCTTCTGTTTCTAAGAGGGCACTGAGACACTTCTCCCTGAGAGTTGAAGACATTGGATAGTTCTAATTTATTTTGTACTTTCTGTAGAAGGGGAAACTGAGGCCCAGAGAGGAGAAGTGTCATGCCCAAGGTCAATGCAGTGACCAAGCTCAGATTAGAACCCCTGAAATTAGGTGCGGCGGGGGGGGGCATGTTCTTCTTGAGCACGTTTTCCCAAAGTGGAGCCTTTTCAACAGGGTTCACCCACCAAAGGTTGACCAGATAGCTGTCATCAGTGAGACGTTAGCAGAAGCGTGAAGGCAAGATTGCGAACCACAGGGAGAAGGTGGGTAGTCAAAGTGTGTCGCAGGACAAAGCCTTTTGAACATATAGCACACACGTGCACCAGTCAACGGCAGCGCTCCCATTACGCCAACCTGCCCGCCTAAGCCCAGCTGGCAAACCCGGCTATGCCCCTGAATCCCTGGACCCCTGGAATTCACGAGTCCTATATCTCAATTCATTGCTTTTTCCTCCTTGCCACTCATTCACCTGATATTTATTGATTTCTCAACTCCATACCAGAGGCCAGGGTACTGCAATAAACAAGGTTCCAGCCTTAATGGAACTTACTCAAATTGAGAAAACCGGCGACATCTTCATAATAACAAGAGGGGACTCAGGTCCAGAGTGGGGTGGTACCACTCTGTTGGAAAAAGTCTCTGCCTTGAGCTTTGAGGGGCCCTGCCCTTCCCCAGGCGAGTGTTCACAGAGGAAGAGATGACAGTAATGCTCGTTGGCTTCAGGTTCGACGTCCTCCATCTCAACAGGGTCCTGAGGTTTTCCTGACTCCAAGGACACTGCAGATTCCCCGCACATAACAAATGATGTTGATGAGCATGCCAGCCCTTTCTTTCTATGAGGCAATCCTCAGAGGCCTTTGCCAGACGAAGCGTTTGGCCTTCTGCCTTGAAAGCTGATACTCTTCCGAGTCTGATTATTGCTTATATGAAACACAGGGACAATGACATCATTGCTCCTTCCCTGGCTTGGGGATTTGATGGTCAGCATGAAGTCAGGGTTTGGATTGGTGCCTGCTCTTTGCCAATGTCCAGGGAGGTCTAGGGTGGGGGCCCTGGAATGAAGCAAGTTTGCGAGGCTCCATCCATGAGGTCTCCAGAAGCTGAGTGGCGGGGGGGCGGGGTGGTGGTGGTTACTTTACAATCTGTTGTTGCTATCTGGGACTACCTTGGTGCACACAGGAAGGGCAGTATTCTGATGGGGGCTGAGTTGATATTTAGTGGATGTGTACCTGCCTGGCTATACTGGTTGTTAACATATTGAAATACTTTCATTTCCATTCATAATCATTTGCTGGGGTGCCTTCCTGCCAACCCACCTGCCCTCTCTCCTGGGCCAACTCCTCCCGACAATTCCGACCAGCATGCACTCCCAGGGACCTGTCCAGCAGTCCTCTGATGGTGGATGCCTGTGCCATACTGCAGACAGAGTGTGGCTACTATGACTCACAAAGGCATGTGAAAACTTTGGCTGATCTGCCTGTGGCCAGACACCTGCAGGAAGGCATTGTCCTGTGGGTTAGGGCCAGGCCTACCTCTCAGCCTCCTGGGCCTGGGCCCTGCCAAGAGGAACTCCCTTTGGTCACTGTGGGGCCCAGTCCTTGTATGATCAAAGGTTCACATTTCCTTTGCCAGAGGTTGGGAGGCACCCGAGGGGTGTTCTAATCTAGCCTACTCTTTGTACTGAGGAGACCTTGCAGCTCACAAAGAGGAAGTCATTTGTTCAAGTCAGTAAGGTGGTGACTGACCCAAGCCTTCTGATTGTCCTTTAGGTTATGATACTCAAGGTAATACCTCTCTTATCCACAGGGGCCTGGTTTTGGGGTGAAAGATCATGATGCTGTATCGATCAATTTCTTCCATCTAGAGCACAACTTTCCCAAGAACAAAAAGTAAGGCAGTGTCATGCAGTGATAAAAGTCCGGGCCAGGGATGGCAAACTTGAGTGCTCAGAGGGACCAATGGATGACCAAGGCAGGGGGGAGGTGGTGGTATCATTGTCATGATACCCAAGGTGAGCAAAGGTCTTGGCCTCAAAGACTGCGAAGACATTCCAGACATTCTCCTCCCCCTCGCGGGCCCCTTTTTTTGCACCCATGGCCAGTTCAGTGGAACAACTAACATTTTCTCTAGTGTGAATGAATTTCTGATTTAACCTCAGCAGGGAGTCAGCCATATCATGTTACTAAGGAACCTGGCACCTACCTAAGCAGAGGTTTCTATTGGCAGTGCATGGACTGAATGTGGCCTGCAGATTGATTTCGTTGGGCCTACCCTCTGTTGTTGATTTTTAAAAAATTGAATAAGTTGCCAACAATAACGAAGTGGGAGATTTTATATAAAAATTTGGATACGGGGCTTTTCTTGAGTAATTGTTGGGGATCTGGCTACCTGCGTGCCTGTGTTTCTGCGGCAGCGCCAGCTCATTTTAGATGGGGTGTGGATTCCTGTTTGCCACCTCCCACCAGCATCTCCTCGGCTGGCTTCAGGAATTTGCTGGCCAAGAGGCATTTGAATTTGCCGTCTGTGCTCAGACTCTTCTTGCTACGTGACACTGTCTTGCTTTTGTTTTGTGGGGAAGGAGTGCTCTGGATTGAATCGATAGACCACTTCAGCATCTACACTCTTTGTCCCCAAGTTCAAGGACAGTCAGTTGACCATCTGGCTGTGAGTTCTGAGGTTCCTCCTTTCCTCTACCTTCCTCCCTCCCTAGCAGTGCAGGAGATTGAAGTTGAGAAGCTGCCATACTAAGAATCTTGGAATTTCCAACCTGGAAGAGGCTTTGCTGATATCCAGCTCAAAGTCCTCATGTTACACTGTGGGATGCTGAGAGACTCTGAGTGGGAGCTGAGAGACATGAATCCTGGGGTGGCAAAGCTGAGTAGTTTGATCTTTCACAGTGTCTAACACACAGTAGGTATTCAGAAAATATGTTTTGAAATGAGAACTTGGTAAAGTGGAAAGTAAGGTCCAGCACACCTGGTTGGTTGGTAATAAATTCCATGTGAAGGTGCCATCTCTTCCCCCTGCCTTCCACCACTCCCAGGGACCCCTGGTCCTTTGCAGGGAGCCCTAGAATGACGCATTTATGCCCCCATGTAGGCTCTCAGTGTCCCTGTAGGGTCTGATACTAGCTCAAAATTTGGGATGCAGCTCCCCCTTGCTGTCCGCCCTCCGCCGAGGCGTGTTATGGGTGTGGGCGGTGGTAGCCGGAGGGCTGGTGGCTTCCTGCGGCAGCGGCAGGGCTGGGCATCCGAACTGGCACCATTCATGTTCACCGCAGCATTCTGAACATTTGGGAACACAGGAAGGGCTGCATTTTTTAAGCTCCCTTTGTTTTCCAGGAGGGTTCGGAGCCCACGGGGAGGAGAAAAACAAAACCAGGAAAACAGTTGACTTGCTTTGTAAAGACAGTGTGTGCGTTGGCTGTGGCTTCTGGAAGTCCTAATGCACCCCTGTCCCTGTCCACACATGCACACCCCTTCACCTAAACCTTCCTCAGGCATGCAGAGACACAGACGCACCCAGAAGCTGAGACTTGTGTTCATGGAGACACCACCCGCACGTAACAACGGAGAGACATCTGCATGTGCAGACAATGAAGGAAACATGGACAGGCCTAGAAACGTAGGACCCCTATGCACAGAGACACACACCAGACACCCAGATCCGTGGACACACAGAGAGGCACGCTGGGAAAGTCTGGGACAGGCATTCCCATAGGAAGATTCACAGAGTGAACATACACACACTCATTACTTCTTCTTATCCTTGGCTCTCCCTGCACAAACATGGAGGAGAATTTTTTACAAGGGGCCAGGGAGCCAGCTGGCCCCTGGGGGACCTCTGCATCTTTCAGGGAGACCCATAGCTCTGGTCCCAGTGCAACCCTCAGCCTGCTGCCCACTTGGCCATAGCCCTCAGCCCTCTGGAGACAGTGTGGTCAGGCACGACGATGTTTCAAAAGACTCCACGCTGCAGAGGGCAAGTCCTTTCACCTCTGCCCGTTTGGTGTCTGTGTTTCTAGAATGTTCCACTTAGCATCCTCATTTAATTTACAAGTTTGAATTTTTCTTTCACAAAATAAATTCTTTACAATTAAGAAGAAATGGGGGAGCAAGATAGGGAGAGGCCCAGAGGGAGGCATTTGGGGCTGGCGGAAACAGGCGTGTCCTCTGCCCCACCCTGGGGGTTTCTGTACATTTCCGAACTGGGCTGATAGAGTGTGGCCCAAAAGGGGCTGAAGAAAGAGGCCTGAGGGCAAGATCTGTGGGGGCGGGGTCTCTACAATTCCTCTGGCAACAAAATGAGAAAGGAAGATGAAAAGTCACTTGAATCTTCAGCAATCAGCTGGGAGATGCCTGATTTCTCTCTCCCGTAACCTGCGCTGTTACTGGGAATGTTTCCTTCGGTGTGTGTTCAATTTTCTTAATTGAAATGGAAAAGTGGGGGCCTTTTCCTGGAGGAAGAGGCTCCTCTCTCCCTGAGCAGAGACCCTGGAGAGCTGTGACACAGATGAGGGTCCAAGGAAATCACCTCCCGATTTCCGAGAGGCAACAAGAGGGGCCCAGCTGCCATCTGGGCAACAGATGTCACGCTGGCCAACGCCAAAGCACTGCACAGCGCAAAGAACCGTTTGCTATCCTCGTTATGGTATGTACAAACACCATCGTTAAAATGTTTGTGTTGCGTGGCTGGCGATATGAAAGAGGCTGGAAAGGGCACGCTCCCTGGGTCAAATCCTTGGGGTTGCCTGCTCGGGCATCCTCAGGTCGGGAGCACCACGAGGCGGAGATGTCGGCCGGAGGGAGTTGGCACCTTTCTTCCCCACGAGAAGCTAACCTCCCCCTGATGATCAGGCCTCAAACGGCTCCCCTTATCTCACTATCTTTTCTGTCATCCACAGGTTTGTATAAACACTTTCTAAATGTTTTTCTTTCTGTTTTGCCAGAGCCCCGCCCTGAGACTCTCTGTTGCAATCATCTTTGCCTAACTCCCGAGTGTGAGTATCTCTTTGCACGTTCTCCTTCGAAGTTCCTCCAACAGAACCACGGTGGTGCCCTGACCAGGGTGCCCTGCCTGACCAGGGAGGCTGCCTGTGGGGTGTGGCTGAGAGCAGGCTCCCCAGAGAGGGCCAGGCCGGATCGCCAGGGCCAGGACAAGGGGAAGGAGAATGAGACACTTGCCTCGGTCACAGACTTTAAGGGCATGCCCCAAACTCAGGAATCCAAATAAATTTGGCAGTGTCACATTTTTAAAAATAAAAATCAATGCAAATAAATCCATGATGAACAAAATACTGACATTTTACATAAAGGCAGGATCTGACCCTTACACTTGCATGATCCTGCCTCACTTGCCCCGCCTGAATCCTGGCTCAAATTTGTGGACTTGAGTCCTGGCTTTGCCTTTCATTAGCTTGGCATGCGTATCGTTTAAAAAAGTTGATGCAGAGTTTACATACAGGAAGAGAAATATATCTAAAGAGCCCAGTGACAGAACGGTTTACACACCGTTCTGTGTGTTATACAGCTGCCTGTGTAAACACACATATACTTCTTGATCAAGATACAGGATGTTTTCAGCACTTCAGAAAGTTCCCTCTCAGGACACCCTTTCTTGCTTAAAACCCTTCAGTGGGATTTCACGGCTGCCAGGATAAGGATCAGACCCCACGGTCCCGGCTCCTTCCCAGGCTGTAGGTGTGCCCCCGCCTTTCTATGGGAAGTCAGATACAGGTGACTTCCTGTAAACTCGAAAACTCCTATCTGTCTAGCACACCACACTGCTGAGCCTGTCGAGGCCAAACTTGACCCTGAGTTCAACAGCAGCACTGATCCCAACCCTAATGCCAATCTGAGCTGGAGGAACTTTGAAGATGCCTTCAAAGGCCAGATGCTGTTCGAAGGGTCAGTTTTTGCCCCTACTTAAGTCATCTGAGCATATCTTCTGTACAGCTCTGCTGAAGGCTGGCGAATGGGGCTCCTGAAGTTCCTTTGAGGGTGAGGAGAAGAGAATCAAAAATCCACCCGGAGTCAAATAACTCACGGATCCTTAGAGCAGGGAGGACGTCTGGAAACCATCCAGACAACCCTGGGCTTTCAAAGACGGGCAGTCTCAGAGGTGCTGTGTCTTTCCTAAGAGCTCAGTGGTAATTAATTATACTTTTTATTAAACAGCTACTAGGTGCAAGGCATTGAAGTGCTGTATATTCATCGTCTCATTTAATCCTCCCACCCTGCTTTGAGGCGGGCACTGTGAAGATTTCTGCTTTATTGATGAAGACACTGAGGCCCAGAAAGAGCAACTGATCTGCCTCAGGCGGATGGTGAATAGTATTTGAACTGGGAGGAGCCGGACTCCAGCGCCTCCACTCTGAAGCCTGTTGTGATCAAGCCAGAGCTCTCTTATGCCACCAAAGGCAGGAAATGAATAGTCTGTGAGGTGAGGAATTTGCTTTTGGCTCTTATTTTTACTTCCTACAAAAACAAGTCAGATAGCAAAGGGCCAGGATCTCATCGCCCCTTCTGGTGGTTCCCCAGGCGCCAGAGAGACGCTGCACATTGGCAGATGGGGGCTGCTCTGGACAGATAAAGGTGTTACGGCAACTCTTGGACCGGTGGCTTCGTTGCGTAATGCAGGGGTGATGGCATATGTGAGTGAGCGTGCTCCCGTATCGCCTGGCACGTTGTGAAGCCCTGGCTGTACCAGCACTGATTGCTGGGATGTGGCAGGATGAGAGGGTGGTTTATCTCCCAGATGCTGGAGACCTGAACTGGCAACTTGAATATGAGGCTCTGCTCCCCATTGATCAGTATGCTGTGCCGGTGGGAGCACTGGCCTGGCGTTTGGAATCCTGGATCTGACATTTTGCAACTATGTGACCTTGGGCAAATTACTTCCTCTTTCAGGGTCTCTGGGTCTCACCCATATATGAGACTGTGTTTGTGAGTGTGTCGTTTGGGGTAAGTTCTAAGTTAATGGGAATGACACCTACCCTTCGGGGCCTTAGATTTAAAAAAACATTTTTTAAAATCTGAGAACTATTGGAATGGACCAGATGATGTCCAAAGTTCCTTCCTGCCCTGAGATTTTATGACTGAACCTGTAGTGCTGTGCTCAAGGGTGTGGGATCGGAAGCTCACTGCTGGGGCAGAAGTTCTCCAGGCATTCAAGAGCTGTTTGGCAAACACCTTCCTGAACCTCTGATTCCTCAGCTGATTCCTCAGCTTGGCTCAGGGGTTGATTTTATTACTGGTAGAGAAATACAGAAACCAAATCCAAGGCACTCGCTGCTTCACTGTGCTCATCTCATCTCTATTTATGTAATGCGCGCAGGGTTTGCAGGACCCAGGGATCGCCATGGACGTCTTTGGCACGTCCCTTAGCTCATCGGGTAGTTATGGCCAGCACTACACAGTTTGTACAGAGGGCAAGGGGGTTGGCTGTGAAGCTATAAACCTCACGTTCTATTCCAGCTCATCCCCACAGAGGTGTATAACTTTTGGCAAATTACTTTTTCCACTCTGCACTCCAGTTTTCTGATCCGTCAAATGGGAGAAACAATAGCACTCTGCCCCCAGGGCTGTTGTGAGGATTAACTGATTTGACCCCATGTAAACCACTAGGGGACCCACTGAAGGGCTTCAGGGGCCACTGTTGGGGGTGAGGGAGGGGCTGCATAGGGGAACTCTCGCCCCCAGCCCCTTATGGTTTCCATAAACACAGTAATCCTTGTCAGAGCACTTGGATTCATCTTTGACTTGGAAAATAGAGTCAGAAGGTGTTTTATGGATGAGCACTGGCCTTCAGGTCAAGAGGCCTTGGTGTGCCCTGCAGCTTAGAGCTGGGCGCCCCTGGGCGTTGGCTCCCCTCTGTTTGCAGCAACATGGGGGTGACCGAGCCAGCCTCTCAGACTGCTGCAAGGATTAAATGTGGTTCCACGGCATCATCCTCTAGGAGAGAATCCTAAATAAATTGTGCACAGCTGTCAACAAATGATGGTTACATTACAGACAGTCAGGCAGGGCTGGCCTCCTTCTGCTTTGCGATGTCAAGAGTGGAGCTTCCTGAAGAGTAGTGACTCAATCAAATCCTCTCCATATCCCCTGCCTAGCATACCTCGAGCACACAGTAGGTACTCAGTATAGGTCTGTAGGACTGAACTCTGCCTCCTATCTCCTTCCTTTAATATGTCTTTCCTCCCATCATCAGTCTTCTCTCTTCCTTGAAGCATATTCCCTCAGTTAATGCTCTGAATAATCCTATATGGGAAGTATTGTTATCTCCATTTTATCAATTAGAAGGTTAAGCTCAGCGGCAAGTCGTAGAAGGGGTTAGATAGGGGCAGTGGAGGGGAGGAGGCAGAGAGAATGGTGGGGGGAGGAGGAGGAAGGCGCTATCCATCAGTCCCCCAGAAGCTATAATTGAGAATAAAAGTCTCCTCCCGGGTGCCAGCTGGCAGCTGGCCCGTCAGGTGAGCGTCAGGGGCCCTGGGGGTGCCTCTGCAGCAGGCTCTGGCTCCATAGGCAGCTCCCAGATGAATCTTTTCCAGCTTGGACAAGCAGAGAGCTCGCTAGGCCTGCAGAGAGACACGCACGCACGCAGACACATGCACAGGAAACCGAGCGAACCACTGGGCAGATTATTTTTGTTTTCCCCTCACCGCCACCACCAGAGCAATCAATGGCATTCCTTCCCCTCCTGAACAAGCACGTTTGTGTGCAGGAGCCTGCCAGGAAGTGAAGAAATCCCCTTTGGAATAGCACAGGCGGCCTCTCTCCACCTCGGGCCTCCTCCCTCCCTCCATTCCTGGGGGAGCTGCGTGGGGCCTTCCAGGGTCCACGCCTTGAGGACTGCCTCCTCTTTTTCTGGCTGTTTCCAGAAAGTGAGGGGGAAAAGGGATTCAGGTGTCTGCAATCACTGAGCCTCGGTACCCCCCGGGGTCTCACTCATCCCCAACTCCAGCTCAGTTCCTGAGACTAATTTCAAATGTGGTGGAGTGAAGGGCTCTGGGGCAGAAAGGACAAGAGGGCACTGCGTTGGGGGAGGGGAGAAAGAAAGGGATTCCAGTTTGGAGAGAAGATACACAAGGAACAGCTTCGGGAGAGGCCTCTGAGGTAAATAAAAACAGGTGTTTGGACAGTGACATTCTTGCGTTCAGAACATTTTTCTTACTAAATTAAGAAGGCAAGTCCAAGGGGCCTGGTATCCTTTCTAAAGAGTTAAAAGAGTGCTAGGGACCTGGGACAGGCAGAAAAATACCTCCTTACATCTGAAACTTGGCTGCTCTCTTTGCTCTAAAAGTAGCATGTGCTTCCCGGACTGTTGAAATGTTTGCGAGGCTGGATGAGATTGCTGAGAATGTGAACTGGTCGTTTTGCTCACTCTGGTTTGCCCCCTCTCTCCGGATACCCTCCCCCATCGGAGCCCCTGAGCTGTTCCGCAGTCACTGACTGCCTCAGGGCAGGGCTGGGACAGTTGAGAGTAGAAAGAAAAGGAAGCACCTCCTGGCTTTGGAGTTTCAAAAGCCTAACTCCCTAGGGAAACCGAAACAACCTTTGGCATAGTAGGCCATAGATCTGGGAGCCCTGTGGTGAGTGTGAGCAAGGGTTCCCACCGCGGAGATGAGACAGCGAGCTCCCCTGCCGGTGCAAGGGGAGATGAGGAGGCACAACCTTGTAAGTGGATATTTTGGGGGGAAGGATGATGGGGAACTGGACCCTGATTCTGGAGCGTGAGCCCCGAGGGTAGGTGGCAAGCCCCAAGGGGGTTTTGTGGTGTTAGGTGCAGAGGGGACCTGCACACTATTTTCCGGCAGAACAACATCACTGAGGAGGCAGCAAGAGTCAGAGAGGAAATGGCTGCTGCCCCAGCTGTCTGGGTAGATGGAGCCTCCCCTAGAATTTTCTGTCCTAATGAGGTCTGGGAACAGCAGAAAGGCTCCAGTAGGAACACAGACCCAGCAGAGTGACCCGAAAGGGACCACAGGGATGGAATTAATTGATTCAACCTGTGTGGACTGTTAACTGAGGACCACAGGGCATCTCAATGGACATCTCAATGGATGCCAGCTGGGCCGATGGCATTGACACTGACTGTTCCCTCCCAATGCTGGGGAGCTAACGTAAGCCCCCGGACTTTGGCACAACCCCAGGAGAAGGAGAGGGGACCCCCAATTGCCTGGGTTTTGTACATGATGGTGCTTGAAATAGGAAATAAATGAAACCCTGGAAAAACTCAGTCCCATTTCTTGTATCAGGGTCCTCCTGGGATGGCAGTAGACTCACATGCTTGCTTAGTGCTGGCAGTTTTTATAAAAATTTACATCTGAGTTTACATTTCTTGATCACTTCCTTTTGGGATAACAGATGAATAAAGACCGCAGAATGTCTTAGAAGAGGTGCTCCAGGAGCATGGCAAAGGCAGCATTGCAGAAGCAGGAAGGCCTTGAGAAGGTCTCCTAGGTGAGGTTGCTCTGCGTGAGGTTTGCTCAGGTCTGAGTAAGGGACTGCTTTTGAGTGATGGGACTGCCATTGTGAGCAGAGTCTGAGAGACAACCGCAGAACATAATGTCTCTTCTGCCCTTCTGCTCCTATTTCTTAGGGGTCACGCTAATGGTGGGCATTTCTGGCAGAGCAACTGGTATCAGTGGAGACCCATTGCGCTTGTGGGAGGGATTTTTGGGGAGCAGTCTAGGCACAGACAGAAGTCATCAGGATGAAAGACAAGGGCTAACTCCCCTGAGGCCCTCCTCCCCCAACCTTGCATGGCTGGGGAGTCAGGTAAACCTTCCCTGGACTTGAATCAGACTAGGTCTGCATATCCTTGCAACTGCCACAGGCTTGGGGCTGGTTTGGTCACTTGTTTTGCCTGTCTAGGTGTTCTTCCTTCTACTTACTCTTTATGCCATGAGAAAACTGGCCTTTGCCCTTGGAAGATGCTATAAAAATGCCCCTCCTAAAGTCAAAGACCAAGTCCAAGAGGGTCAGCAGGGAGCAGACTGAAGGACCTCAGAGGAGGCCCATTGGTGGTCTTTTCTCAGAACCTACTGAGGGCTCTTCCTCTAATGCTGCCAGGCATGAGGCTGGGATGGAGTTCCTGCTGGCTCCTGCAATGATTCTTGGTGATGCTCGCATATAGCATCAAATAGACTGAAGCACACGGTGAGAAGTTATTCCATATTCCAACATCCAGATTCCATAAGGAGGGTCTCAGCTTGGTGCTCTTTGATACTTCTCAACCTCTGGAGCGAATGCTGAGGTGCTATACAACAGTCACTGGTTGCTGACGCAGTGAGCATGAATTTTATACTTTTTCCTCACAGTGAGTTTTGATGAGCATGAGGTGAAACCAAGAGGACCCAGAAATATGAAGGAGAGTTGGAAATAAGGAAATGAATATTTTGTGACCATTTATTAGAGTAGAGTGCATTATTCCTAACTTTTCACCCCTCTCTGTATCAATATCTTTTGCCAGGTGACTGTGATTTTTTTTCCCTAGAGGATGAATATACTTCTCCGGTCCTTAATTTCGGACTTGGTCATGTGACTTGCTTTGGCCAGCACGAGGCTGGTAGACATGAAACCAACAGTGGCTTAAAATGTGCTAGTGCACTTGGACGTGCCCCTCTTGCCCTTCTGTACTTGCCACGCTGACAACATGTCTGGCTAGCTTGCTGGCCAATGTGGAGCCAAGCCTGGGTAGGCCCAGTCTAGATCAGCCAATTCCCAGCCCAAACAAGATTAATGGTTATTTTTTAAGCCACTGAGTTTTGGGGTGATTTGTTATGTATCATAATTGTGGCAGCAAATGTTGATGGCTCCTACTATATTCTGGCACAGGCTTTTTTACTTAGGCTGTTTCATTTGATCCTCAAACATCCCCATTTAATAATGAGGGAACCGAGACACTGAGAAAGCCCCTGTGGTCCAAGGTCAAAGAGAAAGAAAGAACAGAGTTTGGAGGCAACGCTGCTCTGTCTGATTCCCATGACATCATGGAAGAATGGGGTGGTGGGAGGTGGAACAGAGTGTGACTGGTTTCACAGCTGGGTTTAAGACTGGTCCCATTAAGAGTCATCCCCGAGACCACTCTGGCCAACATCGTAAATCGAGGCTTGTGACATCACAGGATGACTCAGGCGGGAGGTGGTATGACAGGGAAGCCCTGGTGAAGGGCCGGTCAGTTCTAAAACCTCAGTCTAAATAGGGACAGGGCGGTCACATTAGTAGACAGGGCTGGGCCACAGAATCGGGTGGTTTGGGTCAAATAATCACTTGAAATTTATTTTGGAAAATATTTTCCCAAGTGTCTCACTGAGCCCCATGGGAATGGGAAATTGATGGGGAAAGACAAGAGGGAAAGTTGACAAGGGCTGAGAAGGGACTTATTACCAGCAGGGCCTGATTTCAAAAAACTCAGGGCATCAGATGTTCCTGAGGGCAAACTCTTCCTCATCCTTTGGAACGCTTCCAATTCCCCTGCCCTGTGACCTGTCCCTGTCACAAGGCAGACTCGATCCCAAATCCCTCCATTCTTCAAATGATTACAGCAGCCAACATTTATTGTACTGAATGCCAGACACTGTTCTAAGCACTTCCCACCTTTATTTACCCTCTCAATCCTCACAGCCCAGACTGGGAGATATCCGTCTTATCCCCATTTTACAAATGAAGAGAAAACAAAGGCACAGAGTGATGAAGTGAAAGGCCCAAGCACACACAGCTATTAAAAGACAGAGCTGGGATTTGAACCCTAGAGGATGTAGTAGTCTGAATCACTACGCTGTGTGTTTGTAACCACCTATTGCTACGCTGATAGGAGTTTTTTTATAACAGCTGTTTCCATAGTTCCCCTAAGGGAGGGAAGTTTGTGTGGCGAAAACACTTCGGTGAGTGCTTGGGATGGAAGGTGAGCCTCCTGACGGCCTGGGTCAGCTGGAGCCAAGGCCTCATGGTGGCAGGGACTGCTGTGCTTGGGGAGAGGAGAGCAAACTGGAGGCCTTGGTGAAGAGGGAGGGGGTCGAGGAGTGGAGGTGGGAGCGCCAGGAAGGCTCCTTCCTGGGACCTGACTGAGGGGCTCGGCGAGTCTACTAAACACACCACGTGAGATGGGAGAGATGGTTGTTTGTGGTGGGAGCAGGGGAAGCAGCTGAACCGTCTTTTTTCTTTGAATTTACATCTAATCTCAAAATATGTATTAAATTTGTAGCCATTGTGCATTTGTGCTTCAGGGAACAATAATATTCTTTTTAAAAGTTAAATTTTTTTTTCCAATCACAGTTTACATTCAATATTATTTTGTATTAGTTTCAGGCACATAGCATAGGGGTTAGATGGTTTTATAATTTACAAAATGTTTCCCCTAATATTTCCAGTACCCACCTGGCACCACACACGGTTATTACAGTGTTACTGACTACATTCCCTATGCTGTGCTGCACAGCCATGTGACGGTTTTGTAACCACTAACCTGTACTTTCTCGATCCCTTCACCTTCTCACCCAGTCCTCTAGCGCCCCTCCCCTCTGGCAGCCTGCCATCAGCCTGTTCTCCATATCTACGAGTCAAGAAGCAGCTGAACTCGACGCTAGTGTGGATGTGTTGGCGGACGACGGCCACGAGGACGCCAGTACCCCAAAGGTACTGGAGAAGATGAGCATATGACAGATTAGCAAAAAATCTGGGAGGGCCAAGAAATTTTCCTTGGATCCCAAAGGGTCGGAAAGTCTTCAGCTGACATCTGGGTAAGGTGTTCTCACCAATGATAAGAACATTTCTGTCCCTGCCCCTGGAGCACCTGCTCATTCACCCTGGCTTCTGAGGGCCAGCTCAGGGCTTGCCCTTGGAACTCGGCAGGCCTTCGACACACGTGCCTTGAGTGAATGAATGAAAAGACTCAGGGTCGCTGGCGCCTGTTCAGATGTATGCCGACTCAGCCATTCTTAATACCGCATCACAAGAAGGTGCTTTGGACAGCTCAGGTTTTTACCATCTGAAGTCACGGACCTGCCTGCCACGTTCCTGACCTGTCTGTGCTGCCCTCGCTGCTGCTGATTCACACCCACCTCCGTCTCCTGCTTGTCTCTTAGACTGCGATGCGAGCGCAGTGCTTCATGGGCCTTGGGCAGACACTAGAGCGTTGCTCTAGCGTGGGGATGGTTTTCCCCTTCTGCGGACATTTGGCAGTGTCCAGACAGGCATTTGTCACAACTGGGGAGATGACTACTGGTATCTAGTGGGCAGAGACCAGGGCTGCTTTTAAATACCCTGTGATGCACAGAACAGCCCCTCTGTCTTGGCCAGCTGGCAGAACAAAATGCCTAGATTGAGTGGCTTAAGCAGCAGACATTTATCTCTCACAGTCCCGGAGTCTGGGAGGTCCAAGGTCAGGGGCAGACTCGGGTCTTGGTAAGGGCCTGTTCCTTGCGTGTAGACAGCCACCTTCTCCGTGTGTGTGTGTGCTCACATGGTCTTTTGGAGGTGTGTGAGTGTGGGGGGAGAGAGAGAGAGAGAGAAACCTCTCTCTCTTCCTCTTCTCTAAGGGCACTAATCCTCATCCAAACCTAATTACTTTCCAAAGCGCCCACTTCCAAATACCATCACAGTGGACGCTGGGCCTTCAACATATGAATTTGGGGGAGACACAATCATTCGGTCCAACAACCTCAGAGCAAAGAGTTATCCGGTCTAAATTAACAGCACTGAGGCTGAGAGACTGCATTATAGTGTTGTGATTAAAAGCATACTTACTGGCCCTGGCTGGTGTAGCTCAGCGGACCGAGTACGGGCCTGTGAATCAAATGGTCACTGGTTCGATTCCCAGTGAGGGCACATGCCTGGGTTACAGGCCAGGACCCTAGTGGGGGTATGTGAGAGGCAACCACACACCAATGGTTCTCTCTCTCTCTCCTTTCCTTCCCCTCTCTCTAAAAATAAATAAATAAAATATTAAAAAAAAAGAAACAACATTAAAAAAAAAAAGCATACTTAACTGGAATGTAAAAGAACTGGTTTGAGACCAGACTCTGCCACTCTAGCAGAGACGAACGTTGCATCCACCGCCTTCGGGGTCATCAAGGGGATCAGACTGGGTCTGACCAACAACTGGCTCCTGCCCTCTTCCGCCCAGTGTCCACTCCAGCACACTCGCTTAACACAGAGCATTCCTCTGGGGCTCCCCCGGCCCATGGGCAGAGCTCAGTGGGTTCGGTGCCTCCAGGGCCCTGTGGTTAGCCTTTCAGAGGCCGAACCTGGAGTAGCTAGCTTTCTCCCACGAACCGTGACACGGTGCTGCTCTCCCATGTGTCCAAGTCTGGGGTGTGGGCACCTGTGCTGAGAACAAGTAATTGTTTTGCTTTGTCTTATATTCTGAGGATTTAGTTTGGGGGCATAACATACTTGTGAATGTAAATGATTATATGGAACAAAGCAAATGAGAAGTATATAAAAAATCAGGTTTTACTAAAGGAAACACATTTTGGGTGGAGTTGGGGGAAGCAGGTGGCTCTATTCTACGAGGCAGAAGCTCAGGTCACAGACTTTATGCTATAAAAATTTATTACGCATTGATGGAACGTGACCAGGAAGCGATGCCAGAGACCACCCCATTTTATACTTGAGAAACTAAGGCCCCAAAGGGGAAAAGAAACTTCCTCAGGGTCACACCCTAGTTCCTGACAGAAAAGAGCCTACGCCCAAGGGTCCTGACACCCTTTCCAGGCTGGTTCTACCATAAAGTGCTGCCTTTTGCTAAAGGGGGTCGTTTAGTCAGATTAGATGTCAAGGAACAGACGATTCCCCTCTATATGTGTTAAGTTCAACCTTCACGCTGACCCAGAATTTGATTTTCAGAATCATCACGGTGCTTGAAGTGCATTTCGCTTTCCTTCCTTTGGCCTGGAGGCAACATTGAAGCAATTCCCTCCGCGGGCGCCTCGCTCCATGGTAAACACATGTCTGCCGTACATACACAGGCGCACACATTTGTCATTCCTTCCCGGAACGACTTAATGATTTCCACGTAACCAATATGTTGCAGCTGTTGGCTTCCTTCAGGCTGAAGTACTCGGAAAACCATCAGTGATCAAGTTGCCTCCACCACTGCTTTTTCCCAGCCTGATACCTCCGCCCCCACTTTTCTTTAAAAAAAAAAAAAAAAAAAAAGGTAAGAAAAAAGTAAGGAAAAGGTAAGAGAATACATTAAGAAAAAAATATTGGGACCGTGCATCCAATCAAATCCAGAGTTAGCATCCCTAGCAGAGGGACCAGGCTCATCCTATACTTCTGAGGAAGCTTTGCCTAGGAGACAGTTGTAGTTTGCTCACACACAGCAGACAGCTTCCCATCAGGGCACACTAGGGCACACTGGAGCTGAGAGGCTAGAGGTCAAGAGGTCAGGAGGGGGGACGTGTGCTTTGGAGAAGACAGTGTGCTGTGTGGCGGTGATCAGAAAGACTCGACTGCAAGTCTGACCCTGCCGCTTGCTAGCTTTGTGACCTTGAGAAAATTGCTCAACATCTCTGAGCCTCGATTTTGAAATCTGCAAAGAGCATCTGTGCCCATGGATTATTGAAGATTAGAGTGAATGCTCAATAAAGGTGTCTCACCTTTCCCTCTGTTTCCTTTCCCACCCCGTGATCGCTGGCCCATAGAATGTAAGAGGTAGGCACGTTCGGTGCACTAGGTACCCTGGCCTTTCAGTACCTGGCCTTGACTGTCACTTCTTTCAGAGACTACCTATTTGGACCAGGTGCAGAAGACCTGTCCTGCTTTAATGCCAGGTCCTGAGACCCACACTGGGGACTCTGCTGCCCAGGGTGCCCATGCCTGAACAATGAGACTGGTCACAGCAACCAGGTAAGTCAGCCAGGAGCAGCCTGGACCTGCTAGGTTACCTAAAGCTCGCATTGTCTGTCTCATATCCTCCACCCAGCCTTATCGCCACGCCCTTCTGTCCTGGCTATTTTTTGTCTGGTAAGTACACAGTAAGTGCTCAATTGTGGTAAGTGCTCGACACATGTTAGTGGCTGAAACCAGGATCATATTTTTGGAAACATAATCATCTGGAAGGTCCTCTCACTTGCATTTCCTTTGGGGAGCCTCCCCGAGACTTGCCCGGCCTGTGCTTGTCCCAGGGAGGATAAGGAGCGTGACAGCAGCTAAACTTCACCCAGAACCTGCCATGGGCCAGTCTGCATCATGTAATGTAACCCTCTCAGCAGCCTGGGAAGTGGCTTCTAGTATCTCTCCATGTTACAGGTAAGCAAACTGAGACTTCCCGAGTCCCGAGTCAAAAAACAAATGTGTGAGAGTGACGGGATCAATACCCAATGTTTAACATTCAGAGTAGGAATTTCTGAGTCTGTTAGAAGATCGCAGCATCAAGCCCAACCCTGAACACTTATTTTTGCTGTTAGAGATGTACATGGAGCGGGACGCACAGTTTCTGTTAAGAGAGAGTGGGCATCTCCTCTGCTGTTCGGGCTGAACCGGGAGGCCGTGCCCACAGGAGGAAGACGTGATGCAGGAAAGCCCGTGCCAGAAAGAGTGAAGAATGAAGCTGGCCGTCTCCACCTGGAGAGGTTGTAGGAAGAAAAGAGACAGAGACGGAGACGGAGACGGAGACGGAGAAGCAGAGGGACGTGAGAAGCCGGTGACAATATCATCTCTGAGCAGAAGTGCCAGCTCAGGGGACCTATTGAGAAAGCTGGTGAGGAGCATGGGTAGGGGAAGACCTCTGCCCCATTTTCCTTTGGGATTCTGGGAAGAGACCCCCTCACAGGTGTTCTCCCTGTGCTCTCTACCAGGCTTAGCCCATGAGAGCCCGAGCCCCCCTCTGGAGCCACCCTCGACTCTCTTGTGATGTGGAAAGGCACTGGAGGCTTCCATAGCACTTGAGGGGGATTTGCAAGTTAGTGGAAACTCAGCATGGGGCTCTTGCTAAGAGAGAGGTTGCTGCCATAGGGGCCAAGTGACCCTTTAGCCAGGGGCCTCTTCACATTGCAGCTGCCCAGTCTGGACACTGGTCTTGCCCAGGAAAGACCTCAGGGGAGAGGACAGCATCAGCAAGAGCTGAGTGGGGCTTGGTCAGAAAGGGTGGCAGGCCATGCTTTCTGGAGTCCTCCCTGTGCTCCGAGGACAGACAGCCAGGAGGGGTGCTCCAGTGCCACTCATAAGTCAGATGCCCAGGGCAGAAGCAGGCTCAGCAATCCTCAACATGTGCCAGCCAGACACGGCTGGAGTTCAGACCCATATCCCCCCCGCCCACGGAGACCAGCCGAGGACCACTATGAGGTTAGAAGACCTCCACCCTCTCTCCCTTGCCACCCCTAATGCTCCAAAGACACAGCTGGCTTCTATATTCCCAGATACCATCTTGGGCAGGAAAAGAGGGGAAGGGTGGACATGGGAAAGGTTGAACATTGATCTACAGGGATCAAGTTATTTCAAGGGGACAACCTCACCCAGCTCTGCTGGGAAGTTATGTTTGGGACGGACTCAGTCCCTAGACTGGAAGGAGACTGTTCAAACCACAAGAGGCCAATATATCATTAACTGGCAAGTGTAAATTTCCCCACCATCTGTGGGGTGAGGGTGCTTATGAAATTCTAGAAAATAAAGAACTGACCTTTTCTTCACACATCTGAGGGTAAATATAAGCCTGGCACCCTGGTACATAACTGTTATAACAGGTGCATAATAAATCCTTGTGAACGAATGGAGGCCAGCACGAATACACAAAGAATGCAGGATTGTTGTGAGACTGTTTCTTAGTTCCTAGTAAATACCTCCATTCTACTTTCCTGAGGGTCTCAGGAGCAAACGAACAAAACACACCCAACCAGAGTACAAGCGATCGGTATCAGAAAACAACCTGCATTAGAGCATTAGCCAATCCATAGCATTAGACAGGAGACTAATCGTAACATTAACGATTAAGCTGCCTAGTCAGTAATAGATAGGTACTGTGTTGGGGACGGTTTCTGACAACTGCCTCTTACGACATTTAATTTTTAAGTTCTTCACTAAATTTCAGACTTCACTGATAGTCCTCTGTGAGCCCAAGCAACACAGCTCAGTGGGGAAGTAGAAGAAAGTGGCAGGGTGTCCTCAGAATTTGGTCCCATGCCCCTGCCAGGCTAAGGTGGGCACTGGAATGGAGGGAGATGTATGAAGATGAGGGCATAACTCACTTTCCTTGCAGGAGCTTTTATAAAAGGCAGCACAGGGAGCATTGAGCTGGACCTTGAAGAATGAGCTATTG
Organism: Glossophaga mutica; assembly: GCA_039655065.1. Classification (NCBI taxonomy): domain Eukaryota; kingdom Metazoa; phylum Chordata; class Mammalia; order Chiroptera; family Phyllostomidae; genus Glossophaga; species Glossophaga mutica. The sequence continues at coordinate 11,183,380 of CM077304.1, read as the reverse complement.
TCCATCTCAGGGAGAAGGTAGGAAAGGGCATTCTAGGTATATAGGGAACAGCATGTGCAAAGAGATGGAAGCATGAGGAAGTGTGGTGTATTCAGTGATAGTAACGTGCGTGTTCAGTGGGTGCATTTCAGCTCTTTCTATATCCCTTGGATTGCTACCTATTCAACACACTAGCCAGGGTTCCTTATTTCCCTAGAAGCACAGGGTAGCATTAGAGTCCTTGAAAAGGTATGTCAGAAATTCTCAGTTCAGAGCTCCTCTAGCAGGTATAAGTCAGACAAGTGCCTGCTCTAGGCAAATGGGTGGCCTTGCTTTGTTCCTCATGTAAACGTGGGCTGACCCTGCCAGGCAGCCGTAGTGGCAAGTCAGTGGACATGTCCACCGGCCCCAGCTCTGAGACTAGCTGTATGACCCTAGGCAAGTCACTGTATTTTTCTGGGATGCAACTGAGAAAAAGAGGTTCTACTAGACAATACAGGTAATATATATCTCTTTCTAGCAAAAAATGTTTGCTGTTTCTAGAACTTTACCTTCAAGGGTCTCATTTCATTTCTTTGTTCAACATATATTTGTAGGGCCAGGCAGTACGCTAGGGACACAGTGGTGCGAGACACAGAGATTACTTTCTCTTGTTCTGGCTAACTTTTTACATTACCAATTCTATTTAGCATCCATGTGCAGAGCACTGGTTACCTTCCTGATCTTCTGGCAGAGGCTCAGAGAGACACAGAGAAGATTTAGATATGGTGCCTGCCGTAAAGAGGCTTTTTCAAATCGACTTCCTTAAGGGAAGGCCTCACCCAGTTGCATGTGAACAAGCAGATTTCATACAAGGTGCTCCTTTTCCCTTTCACCTGTAACTACAAGCAGATGTCAGACCCTGTTTCTTTTGGACACTGCTTCCAGGACAACCCATCTCTGATAAGTGCCCCAGGAGCAGTGGAGATGTGAAATGGACGCGGCTCAGATGCCCACAAGGTGGTGGCATTCTAGCAATTCCCAAAATGCTGGGGTCCCTGGGAAACAGTGCCCTCTGTTGGCATGGAGGGGAGAGGCCACTTCATCTCTTACAGGGGCTCATCTCTAGTGTGCAGTCCTGAGGGCGGTAGCCGAACAAAGAAAAACGGCACTCAAGGTTGCCTTATTTAACCCAACAAACCTTTCTGAATGCCTTCCCTGAGGTCTCCTGTCCCCAGATCTGTGTTTGATGATTTCCTCTGGACCTCTCCACTAGAACACTCACCATATTGAATTTGCATCGCTGATTTATCTGTCTTTCTCTTTTGTGCAGCTGGGGCCATGTCCATTTCCTCAATGGAATACCTGGGACCTGCACTGAATCTGGCCCAGAGTGAGGATAAAGCTCTTTGTCAAATGAATGAAGCTTATTCTAAGCAAGAACCTAAAACCAACTCTCATTTGCATGCCATCATCCCGGTGTTGATGGTGTCTCAGGCCATTAACATACTTGTGCTTAAAAATGGAAACCGCAAGATGGGAGACCAAGAGTTGCAATCCAAGATACCATAATGTGAGTCATTGGAGGAATGACCAGGATCCACTTTACATTTACCTCCGCCCCAAAAATGTCAGCCTTGTCCACGTCAGCCAGAGAATCAAGGTGGAAAACATAGAAAATCCAGATCTAAAAGTTCTGCCCCTTGGAGAAAACCTTCCATCTCTAACCAGGGAGGAAGGTGTGAGTTGTAGTGCTGCAAAGGGGTTGGACCTGTTGGAACAGCAACTTCTACCTGCTTCTCTGCCACCTTCCATTCAGGTCACTCCACCCTGCCACCTGGCACGTCCACCTCCGCTGCTGGAACTCAGCAAAGAGAAAAACAGTCGGAGGCCCACCGAAGGGCCTGGCCTCCTCGCATTCCAGCCCTGGCCAAGCCAGCCGGGGAACAAGTGGAGAGCCCCTCTTGGAGGAAGTGATTCAGAAACCACGATGGCCTGGCGGCCCGCCGTGACTCACAGCACATCAATGGGGGAATTGTCTGTGGAGGCTGAGAATACCAAAGCTCTTTTCTTTCCTTCCTTTCTCTTTTTATTTTCTTTCTTTTTTGGCCCTCCCCTTGGCGGCATTGCGCAACAGGGCTGCCTAGAGACATGTGTTTCTCATCAGTGGCTCCAGCAGCCACTTTGGAGGACCGGGGAGAGCTCAAGACGGAGAGGGAACAGGCTAGGAGGGGGACTGAAAGAGTTGAAGGGGGGCTCTCTCTTTCACTGTGACCGAGTCCTATTTACCTTCCCTGTCAACACCAACATCCCCAAAGAACATCTGGAATGGCGGAGAACAGAATTTTGGATCTGGAAGAAAACTCGGTGTATGTCTCTTCCGATATCTTTATTCACAGATGAGGAAACTGAGGCCCCAAGAAGGGAAGTGGTTTGCCAAATAACCCACAGTCAAGTTACAGCTTGCATCTTGCTGCAGCCACTGCATTTTCCTGTACCCCAAATCAGGAAATGTCATTTGATAAAGGATATTTTTTTTCATGCATAGTGAGAAATGAAAAGTCATACTAAGTTCTGCTATAAAATCTATCAGTTGTCCCTTTCCCCTTATCTACTGGTCTCAGGAAACAGGTCTGTGAGAGGGCACTTGTGAAATCATTTGCAGAATCTGCAGGCCTCTATGCAGGCCTCATCTGATTGGCTGTCTCCGCCATTTGTGGCAGTGGTGCCCACTGGCTTCTGAGCAGCACCCTTCTGTTTTCCCTTCCTACCTCTCCAGCTTCTCCTTTTCAGCATCCTTTGATCTCCCCAAACCTCACCCTCAAATGTTTGAGTTGCACAGAATTCTGTTCTAGGCCCTCTTCTCACTCACATCCAAGTTCACGGTTTCAGCAACTACCAATTAGCTGATGACTCCCAGATTTTATCTACAGCCCATCCATCGTGTGTGTGTGTGTGTGTGTGTGTGTGTAGGTGTGTGTGTACACACATATATACAGCTGCCTTCTCAGTACCTTCTTTGGACACTCAAAATTAAACTCACTATTTTCCTCCACAGATCTTTGACTATTTCAATTTTGTTGACAAGCAACTATAGGACCAGTAAAGTTAGGGTTTCAAAGCACATGCTTTGGAACCTCATAGAATTGGGCTTGACTCCCAGATATACCCCTTAACTAGTGATGGGACCTTGGCCAAGTTACTTAGCCTTCCAATTTCCTCATCTGTAAAATGGCCATAATAAAAATACCCACTTCGGAAGGCTGTCATTAAGAGGCAATGAGCTAATAAAACAGCATTAGCACAATGCCTGGCACATAGGCAATGCTTGATAAATATTCAGCTGTTATTTTTATTATGCATCTCAGCACCTTCCCCACTTGAGCCCCACTGAATCCTTACCATTTCTAAAAGACAACGGACCTTTTTATGACTCTGGGCCATTCTAGTTTAGGATGCTCTTCATACCCTTCTCTGAGGCAAATTCCTACTCACCCTTTAGATTGAGTCCAATGTAGTTGCCCGTATAAGAAGTTAGAGGCTCCTTCTTTTGTTCTTATAGAGCATTTTGTACCACTGCCATAGCATTTGTTACGCTGAGTCCTAATTACCCACCTCTCCAGCCTCATCTCTCACTGTGCCTCCCATCACACCCTGCTCTGACTGCCTGCAAGTGCCCAATGGCCTCGTGCTTATATATCTTGATTCCTTTACCTTTGTCCCTTGCTCTGCTGGCAAGTCCTTTCTTTTTGGGGCACAATTCCTCTAAGGGGACACTTCCTCTGAGGTTAGTTGTCCTTTCTTTGTGCTTCCATAGTGCCTTCAATGAGTTTCTGCGCTCCATGTTCAATGCCAAATTGTCTGTCTTCTCCATTAGACTTTACTATGTCTTATCCATAACAAATTTTCATGGACTGTCTTCTATGTACTGGCATTCTGCTGGGTACTGAATTACACGAATAGAGGAACGAACTTTCTGTTTCAATGCCTATTCTCTCTAGACTGTGACCTTCTTGAGGGTACCCTGAAGATGCTGAGTGAATGAATAAAATGAGAGGTGATGGGAACTGTCATAAAAAAAAATTCGCTAATGGTCACAGGCTAGGCATCGAGGGATGTCCAGCCTTTTGGCATCTCTGGGCCACATTAGAACAAGAAGAGTTTGTCTTGGGGCACACGATTAAATACATTGTGACATGTAATCACAAAAAAAGATCTTATAATGTTTTAAGTAAATTTATGATTTTTGCATTGGGCCACATTCATAGCCATGCTGGGATGCATGTGGCCTGCAGACCACAGGTTGGACACCTCTGCAACTTGTTTTTATAGTAATATTAATTCCACAAGCATTTTATGAGACTACTACATGTTCTGCACTGTGCTGAGTACTGACACTGGTACTGAGCAAGACACGTCACAGTCTAATGGAGAAGACATACAAAGAGAACCAAGCCTCATGGGGCAGTGTGACCAGTGCCATCATGGTGTTTACAGAGGGAGACTGATAGGAGGGTCACCTTTCTAGGCATGTGACCTGGGCATTTGCACAGGGCCTCTCACTCAGAAGGGCTCCATTCTTGGTTGAATTCTCTGCTTGTTGCCATGTCAAAATTCTTAATAATGTCACCCTTGAACTTGTGTTTTGTACATGATGACTGATGGGACAATGGGGCATGCATGTGAGCAAAGGAGCTATGTGCAGTACGCATGTCTCCCATTGTCCCTCACCATCCCATTATCCTATAGCCTCCTTGATGTCCAATGAGAGCAGAATCCCAGGGGATCTGTGATACGTGGGAGTTCAGTAAGACTCACAGTGAGCATGTAGGAAGTGTGTTACACCTATGGTTGGGTAAGCAAGGGGTGCCGACAGCTCTGAGAGGCCATGCTTTCTGTTTGAACCAGAACCTTCTGTAAATGCAGAAAGAAGTCAGTGGTGTTCTAAGAAAACCAAACAACCAAGGAACCCTCTCAAAAGCCTTCTTACTAGCTAAGAACCTTTGCTGAAAATGATGACACAGAAGGAAAGGGAAAGGTAAGGCAACTTGTAGTTCCTTCTTCTAGTCCTTCTGACTCATCAGTACATAACTTACATTCAAATCCAAATCACATCCAAATCCATGGGCAAATCCTAAGCCAAAAGTAGAGAATGTTGGTGGAGAGCACGCGTATCAAGATATGAAATAAAACAGTGGAGTTAGTTTTGTGCCGCATTTCCACTACTGTGCTGTGTGTGAGCTGTAAGACACGGATCGCGTGCTTTTGTTAATCCTGCGTATGAGTTAAATGCTCTTACGGCTGCATTTGCGGTTGGCTTGGCACAATATAAAAGTAAATAGCACAGTTCATTCCAATAAGTGTCAATTTTATTTATTCACTTTTTTGTACTTAGAATGACACTAAATAGAAAATAAAAAAGTGCCATGACAAATTGAGAGAGAGAGAGACCATGGAAGAAAGGAACAAATCTTGAAATGTTAGTACTGTAACAGTGCATACGTCCGTATGTTTGTGCCATTCTTTTTACTTTATACTTTGAAGTGTTTGAATTGTATAAGAGTATGTATCACTTTTATAACGAGTAATGAGATATTGTTTGAAAAATCACTTCATAGGTGCAAAAATACAAAGTACACCTCAAGACTCTAATTCAGTTTTTTTCCCTAAAAAGCAATCAGTTGTTTAGAAAAATTAAAAAGAAAGTGAGGGAGTTAAGTTATTCAACTGTTACTGTTTTTAATGAAAAACACACACATTTTTGGACTATAAGACGCACCCCCCCAATTTGGGAGAATAATGGTTGTTAATGTTGCTGTTGAGTTCTGTTTACATTTACACTGGTGAAATATTATGCTATTTATGTTATTAAATATTTTACCACATTTTTTTTTGCTTCAAAATTCTTTTCCTATTTTCCTCCTCTAAAACCTAGGTGTGTCTTATGGTCTGAAAACACGGTAATTGGTTTTCTTTCTCCTCCCTTCCTCCCTCCCTTCCTCCCTTCCTTCCTCCCTTCCTTCCTTCTTTCCTCCCTTCCTGTGATTTTGCTGGAAGCTGCTAGTATTTCCAGGAGGCAGCAAGTCCCTTTCAGAACTGACATAAAGGGACTGGCTGAGCACGGAGTTAGGATCATGCAAATATTAAGCACAGTACACAAAAATGCCTTAGGTAAGTGTACTTGGGAATGATGGCAGGAAAGGGGGAGAAGAAGTACGAATTTGCCTTCACATTGTCCCTCCGCCTCCAGGATCTTGCTGCCTGCCCCACATAAGGCCTCAGTGTTCGAATGCTGCTAGGGATCACCCTCATTGGATCCAGAATAGGGCCAAGTACATGGTACCCTGTGTTTCTAGGAACCATGTAATTGCAAGGACTCACTCTTGTATTTCCTATACTCTCAGTCCTGGAATGTACTAGGCACTTAATGAAAACAGTTGGCATTTCTTGAGCTCTTACTATTATATACCCAATCTGGATTACTTGATATACTCTCTCAAAAATTCTATAAAGAAGGTATGTAAATCTGTATTTTATAGATAGGAAAACTGAGTCATAGACAGAGTAAGTAATTTCCCCAGGCCTGTAAATCTGGGATTTGAATAGGTTTTTAGACTTCATGGTTAGTCCTTATAACCACTATCCTGCCTCCAAAACTGTGTCTGATGAATAAATGAATGATAAATTCATCAGACCTGTCCTTATGAAAGTCCTGTCAGAAGATATTTCTCTAATAAAAGGGGGGTAGGAGTACTACTGGGAGGAACTCAGTCATTCACACTATCAGCTTGTCATGCCTTATGAACCAGCAGACTGGTTATGGTGAGGAACAAAAATCTTTGGGGAAGGGACAAACTGAACCATGGGGTCTGTTCCAGAATTCTCTAACAGACAACCCACTTGGAACAACCTTCAGGTGGGGTTCATTCCACTCTCCCTGGCTCTGCAAACCACTAGTTTGGAATCATAAACACTAGATATGTACAGAGAAGGCAGTGGAGAAAGAAGAAGGGGCTGTGAGAGAACCACTCTCTCCATTTGCAACAGTTAGTGTAATCACTAGAAAGAAGGCAGAACTGTTAAAAGTAAAAAAATGATACTAATGGGCACATTGTTTTCTAATGTCCATTCTCCCCTTTTTCCATACTTAAAAACCTACTAATATGGAGTTGTACATGTGGCTGCCAAGAGTCAAGGCTATGTCTCCCAGATGCCTTTCAAATTAGATGTGGTCATATAACTATGTTTTCGCAAGTCAGATTTAAGTGGAAGTGTCATACGACAGCTTCTGAGAAACTTCCTTAAGGGGGAGCTGACACATATCATTTTCCTTCTTCATCCTTTCCTCCTTCCTGTTGGCTGAAATGCAGATGCGATGGTAGGGACTGGAGCAGCCATCTGGGATCATGAGGCAGGTATATCAATACCTACAATTTGCAGATAAGGAAACCAAGAACAGAATGAAGGCAATGAGCTAGAAGGAGCTTGAGTCCTTGAGGTCTTCGTGGAGTAGAGTCATCATACTATCCCATGGACTGCCTACTGCTGGGCTTCAATGCAAAAGAAAATTTAACTTTCATCATATTTAAGGCATACTATTTTGGGTCTTCAGTTCATACCAATTCATATACATCATTATGGTTTCTTAGAAGGTGTCTAGAATTGATAGGAAAAAAGATTTGTTTTATTTCCACATTTGCCTCTAACTTATTATATGCTTCTAAATTTTCTTGTTCCTAATCTAGAAATTAGAACTAAATATAGCTCCTTCACTTGCATTGATTTTTATAGTAAAATATATTCAGTGAAAAAATAGTGATTTGTAGATGCCAAAAAAGTTAAGGGGATATCATTACACTGTTATAAGGGGGAAGTGACTCCACTTTAACTAATTAAGTTAAATGCATAAGAGAATGAACTCATTCACAAAATCCAAGAAAGGGTTAAACATTCAAGCTTCAGGAGATTCAGAGATGAAGCTGGGCCTCAGAGAAGCTGTAAACAGGGGTTCTCTATCTCTTTCAACCCTACCGCTCTGAATTTCAGATTCAGTCTTCTAACTTTGTTCAGACTTTCTTCTAACACTAAGAGTTTCATACCTATTGTTTTAGCCATTGGCAAGGGATGACTCTCTCCATTCTGTTGTTAAAACTCTCAGGGAAGAACTCTGATTGGCCCATCTTGGTTCAGTTGCTCTCCCTGGAGACCAATCAGTCATTGCCAGGAAGCATGCTGCATGAGAAAACTGCTCCTGCAGAAGTACATATGTGGATTTTATACATATAACATGGAGAGTGAATTTTATACAATGAGTGTGTGTTACCTTCATAACGAATGGTGAGATAAAGGTTTGGAGATAAAGGGAATGGGGAGCAGAGGAATACAAGGGAATGGGCACACTTTCTAAAAAAGGTGAAGCTGGACAGCACAACCCTTAGATGATCACTACTGAGGTTCAAGAATGACAAGATCAATTCTCTTGGTAAGGAAGCAAAGCATGGTGGACTGGTTGGAAGTCAGGATACCTGGTTTCTGGTCCTGGTAACATTAAGCTATTTGGTACATCTCTTTCTTCAGTGATGAGGTTAACTTAGGTTGAAATTGCCTGACTGTTTTTGAAGCTTTTTTTCATTTACAGAGGTTCTTGGGGTATTGGTTAGGGTGCTGGGGATCCCTACTAGATCTTCCCATCCCCTACAAAAACACAGTTCCTGGCACCCATACACACAAATTGGGAACTGTCTGAGGCTTTGAGCCTTAAATTCTAGAGAACAGCAGCTGATAGAGAGAAAGGTAATAACATAGAAAGTCCAAACAAATGTCTAGGAATTTCTACTGTCTTGCTCTTGTTCTCCCATCTGTGCAGCCATCGGCAGGATTTGTCTTTCATTAGTGGTAGAAGACCAAGTACAATCTTAGACGTCTAAGAAGTGGCACTTAGGAAAAAAGGTCTGTACAAGTTCTAATTACACACAACAAATTGCCCATCTGTGGGCATTTATAGCTCTCTCTCTATCTTTAAATATATGTAGATCAGGAACAAAATTAGGATGTATATGGTATCTTTTGGTTTAGGACTATTTTCTGAAAAACTAGAGAAATGGATGTGTGGGGTTGGAGAGAGAGTGTGATGGTCTTGGAGAGAGTCTGGGCATGGCTTTTCCCAGGATTAAGTTTTGGGTGAGGGTCTTCTCCTCTCCCCAAGGGCAGCTGTGTGTTTTCATTTTGTCTGTTGCGTGGGGCAGGAACAGCCTGGCCATCCTTTGCTGCTCCCCCTGCTCTCTTGCTTCACAGGACTTGATTCTCCTCTGCCTGCTGAGAAGACGGACTCTCCCAAGCACAAAGCCATGCTGTCTTGAGCTGGCACCTTCCTGTGTGGGAACTCAAGCCACTCTCAACAGCCCTTTCTTTCTCTGTGTGGCCTGTGAGCCAGGGAGGTGGCCAGCTGGGCTGTTCCCACATTGAGAAACTGGGTGGGGCCTGGGGAACACTTTGACCTGGGTTAAGGAGCCAGATTTAGGTCCCTCCCTGGGAATTCTATATAACGTGGAAATGGCCAGAGAAAGAGAGCTTTGTGGAGAGGATCCCCTCCTATCAGGCCACAGGTGGGTTGGCCTCTGACACTGATGTGGGCAGAGAAAAGTGTTGGGCCGTTTTATCAGGGCGTGCACTTGGCTAAGTTGGGGCCTAATCCCCCTTCAAGGGCTCCAGATGGTGTGTAAGTGAGGCTGAGGTGGGGCGGATAATGGACCTCCATGGAGGATCTAATGCAGTTCTCCTCGGGTGATGTGAAAAAACAAAACAGAAAACCCTTCCTCCTTCTCCAGGGAAGTAGAATAGGTTTGGCAAAACAAAGTTTCTTGGGATTGAGGGTGGGTGGGATGTTCTTTGGCAAAATGGGGATGGGGTCATGCTTTGGAGAGGGGGCTGCTCAATGGATAGCTGATGGGGAAGAGAGAAGAGGGGATCTCACTATACATAGGATGCTGTATCAGAAAAGGAGAGGGGGGAGCCAGGTCCCAAAGGGAACCCAGCAGTAGGAGTTGAGGGTTACCCACCCATCATGGCCGAACAGGACCCTCACCACTGTGAGCCTTGATGCAAAGCACTGTTGTTGTTGTTTTTTTTTTGTCATTGTACATGGATGAAATGATCAATCTGTCTTCCATGGTCCAGGCACAATACTCAGGAGACATCCCCTGACCTTAAGGAGCTCTCTGTCTAGTAGGGAACGCAGATAAGCCAATAGGCAAATGGGATACGACACCATGATGGGGGAGTGCAGGGTGCTATGGAGCTCCCGGAAGGGGACCACATCAGGATGTGGGGAACCAGGGAGACTTTCCGGATGAAGCAATGTTTAAGTTGAGAGTTCAAGAAAGAGTTGGGATTAGGTAGATGAAAAAGGGGTGGGGGGTATTCTAGATAGAAGGAATTGCACCTGCAAGGGCTTAGGGAAGAAAGAAAGATGGCAAGCTCCAGGAGTTCCACGTGGCGGAGGATGTTAACCTATATAAGTAGATGTCACCAGAGAAGAGAGGAAATGATGCCACAGATGGGCCAGATGCAGGATGTTGCTGAGGAGTTTGGACTTTATCCTAGGAGCAAAGGGAGCCCTGGTGAGTACTACACTGAAGAGCATCATGATCAGACGTGAGCTTTGGAAGCTCGCTGTCGCTACTCTGTGAACATTGGATTTTTTAAAAATATTTTATTTATTTATTTCTAGAGAGAGGGGAAGGGAGGGAGAAATACAGGGAGAGAAACATCCATGTATGGTTGCCTCTCCCATGCCCCCTACTGGGGACCTGGCCCACAACCCAGGCATGTTCCCTGACTGGGAATCAAACCAGTGACCCTTTGGTTCACAGGCCAGTGCTCAATCCGCTGAGCCATGCTAGCTGGGGCTGGATTTGAAGGGGGTAAGAACAAAGGCTGGAAGGCCATTGCTGGAACCTAGGCAAGAGATGGTGAGGGCATGAGCTTGGTCAGTGAGAGATGAACACTGAATGAGGGGCAGGCTGGCTGGATGTGGGGAATGAGGGCGAGGGATAAAGGGGATTCGAAGGTGACGCCAGCATGTTGGTTTAGTAGGGATTAAGGTTTCCAAGCTGTGAGTTGTACCCTTACAGCTGTGATGAAACCAACGCTGTGGCCCATCTGTCCCTGAGGAATGGGGTTGGAGTTGGGGGTGGGGCTGGGACAGGGGAAGGGATGTTCTGATAAAAGAGTGGCCCTGAGAAAGGCTAGAATATGTTTTGCATATTTATCACCTGTCTCTCCCACTAGAATGTTCATGCCAGGAGCGTAGAGACTTTGTGTTGTTTTGTATTGTGCCTCAGTTTCTAGAATAATACCCGGCACACAGGAAACTCACAAAAAATATTTGGAGTGAAAAAAAAAAATGACAGAAGCTGCAGATACAGGATCAGGAGATTTGCTGTTACAGTCAATGGAACAGAATGATCATGCTCCTTTAAGATGTCATGGAAATGTCATACAACGGCTCTGGCTTCATCATTCCCTTTCACCAAAGGCTGACTACCATGGTGGGAATAACCAGGATGGGGGAAAGAAGGATGGGGGCACTGTCTGCATATATGAATATATAAAGTACACAATCTATAAAATCAATAAGTAAACACACACAATGATAACATAAGAACTGATTCACTGTCATCACTGGCATCATTATCATCGCTAGTTCTGACTGAGACCTTAACAGGCACCAGGAGCCAAACTCATAGGTGCCTTATTCTCGTATCTCACGTAGCTGTCACAGTAACCCCATGGAGTAGATCTTGGTGTGAACACAGGCGTCTCTGACTCTAAGGCCACCTTCCCCCTACTCCAGGCTCCCATCATCTCAGATCAGAAACAAAACATGGTTGAAATGAAGACTATGGGCAGAGAGGAAACCCTGCATTGTCCCAGGAGGCCTCCGGATTTGTCAGAGTCCAAATGGGCGGGAGAACTACGCTCTGGCCCTGACCTGGCGGGGCACTCAGATGATGTAGCGTCTTGCTGGCTTGTTTCTTTTTTTTTTTTAAGTATTTTTTAAATTTTTATTTATTTATCTTTAGAGGGGAAGGGTAGGAGAGAGGGAGAGGGAGAGAAATATCAATGTGTGGTTGCCTCTTGTGTGTCCCATGCTGGGAACTGGCCTGCAACCCAGGCATGTGCCCTGACTGGGAATCGAACCGCAATCCTTTGGTTCGCAGGCCCGCGCTCAATCCACTGAGCCACACCAGCCAGGGCTGGCTTGTTTCTTTATCATTCGAATCCAGGCCTTTTCATATATACTTTCCAGACCTGACAAAACACCAAGAAACTTCACCTAATATGACACTAGTTCTCTTTCCAAAACTACCCTCAATTCCAAGTACCCCAGTGGGAAGAGCTGGGAGTAGGTACCTGTGATGGTCCCTGCAGAGATTATGGAGTGGCCACTCGGAGCTGTTGTCCAGCAGCCTCCTCGGTCAGGGTGGCTGAGGCGAGGGTGACTCCAGGGCTGGACAGCTGGGAAGATGGCAGGTGTCTGGTGTGCTGGGCTGACACTGAAGATGCTACGAACAGTGTGCTTTGTGCAACTCTGCACCACCCCCAGCCCCAGAGTGTTGAATTTCTTCTCTGGCACCCAAGACACCTTCTACAGAGATGAGTCACTGCTTTGAGGGAACGAGGTTACTATGGAACCCGAGACCGAAGATGCCATAAATATGAGCATTATGCTCAACGCTGGCTAAGCTAAGTGAAAGCTGACAGTCACTTGCCTGCTTGCGTTCTGTTTGTTTTCACTGCAGACTTGATGAAAACCTTCCTGAACTGGTGGTGAAGGGGGAGGTAAGGCCACAGACAGGGAGCAAACGAGGGGACCAGATTGCCACTTCCGTTCTGGGAGCCCTAAGAGTGTCCAGAAGCTGAATCATGGCTCAGGTGTCCTGATTTTGCTATCTGGTGAGGACCATGGGTGGGTTGTCCAGCAGGAGGAACTACGTGCCCCCCATGACATTATTCAGCTTTTATCCAAACTGCCATTGTGTGGTCAATCCCTATCTGGTGGTCCAGGACGCACTTAAGCTCCCAGAATTGACTCTGAGGAAGGGATGGTGGAGAGAAAAGGGAAAAAAAGGGAAAGCCCCACTTGGATCAATACCTGACAGATATTTCAGATAATACCAGCCCAAGATCTCTCCTGAGGACTCCTCCTCAACTGTTGCCCCCCATTGCATCCTTATGAAAAGCCACATTGATCCCCCTTCATCAAGCCTTCCACCTTCATAGCACAATGTGTCAGTTTGGAGAGAGGTTTCAGCTGATGCTCACGGTGCTTGTCCATCGAGGTGGGTCATGGGGAATGGAACCCTTCATCTCCACCTGGGAAGGGCTCAAGTATTTAGAATGAGATGGGTAGAGGCAATAGGTCCAGGACAGCTTGGCATCTGCCAGACTTATCTGGGCATTTGTCAGGGAAAGGCCAGCTTGTTCTAGGGAGTGTATCTGTGAAGCCTGGAAGTGCATGGAAAGGGCCCAGTGCTCACATCTATCATAATAGTGTCCATTCTTGAACAGCACCTGTGCGCGCCAGGCTGAGTGCTGTGGGACCTCATTTCATCCTTCCAGCAACCAAACACAGTTGGGGATTATTCTCCCCGTTTACACAGATGAGAACACTAAGCTAAGTGACACAGCTAATAAATAAATGACAGAACCACAATGATTTGAACTCCAGCCAGTATGGTGTCAAATGCCCAAATTCTTTGCAAATTTAGCTCAACAGTAGCCACTGTACACACATTTGTGGCAGGCACTGTGCTCGACTCAGGGGATTCAGCGATGAATGGCATTGTCACAGCCTTCAAGGAGCTTTTAACATACCCCTGAAAATGCCACAGCAGAGATGTGGGCACACACGAACGAGGGGCATAATGGAGGGAGAACTTACCCTTTCTGGGTAATCAGGGATGCTCTTTTCAGAAGCAGAGATCCTTGAACTCAGTAGTCCCCAACCTTTTTGGCAGCAGGGACCAGTTTCACGGGGGTAGGAGGGAGGAGACAGGAGGTGGAGCTCAGGCGACAATGCCAGCAAACCTTCACTGGCTTGCCTGCCACTCACCTCCTGCTGTGCGGCCTGGTTTCTAACAGGTCATGGACCAGTGCTGGTACACGGTTTGGGGACTGAGAACCCCTGCTTGGACTGATTTTAGATAATGAGTGGGAATATGCCAGGGGATAAAGCACCTTCCAAATGCATTGGTGTGTAAAACATACATTCTACAATGTTTACTGTACCATTGTTCATAGAAGACTTGGAGGTGCTCACAGGTAAGGGAGTGGCAGAATAAACAGTGGTCCAGTCACACAAGGAATATTTTGAAACCATTAAAAGGGATAGTTTTGATGCATATCAAAATGACAAAAGATCTGTTGAGTGAAAAGCAAGTTGTGTAAGATTTTTTTTTGATTGTGCATTTGCATGGACATACACATCCATGCACATTGATGTGAATTCAGAGAAAGGGATTCCCTGTAGAAGACACGGTATGGTCAAAGTCAAGGAGATGGGAATACTATTTGGGGACCCACCAAGATCTCAGTTCCACTGGAGTGTCCTAATGAAGTTGAGCCCTAAGGGGGAAACAGGAGGTTCCAGGAACTGAAAAGTGGGTGTGATTGGAGTGAGGGTTTGATTTGACAATTGGATAAGCATCTTCTGGCACCGGTCTGGGCTGGACAGACTCAAGGCTGGGTTCCAACAAGGACTTGGTGTTGCAATGGTCACAGTCACACAGAGCGGGTCAGAACTGAATTTGGATCTAGAGCAGAAGACAGGGGTGTCGAAGTAGAAGACATGTCAGGGAAGTCCAGACATTTGTGGCCTGGTCCAGCCAAGCGCAAACTCACTGGAGGCTCTCAGAGTCTCTTCCCCTCTCTAGACCTTTCCAACTTGTTCCCAACTCTCTCAGAATGTGGAGTGTCAGATCCCACACGACACCCTAGCCACACCCAGCAAGATCCATGAACAATTATCCCAGGCAAAACAATGAGCTCCAAGAACAACATGTGTCTCCACCGCCCCACTGAACATGTTCCGACTTAGATCATCACACCCTCCTTCACAGGAATGCTTTTCACTCTTGGCTTGAGTGACAGGACACTCTCCTGGTTGCTCTTCTCCCTTGCAGGCCTCTGTTCCTTGGTCTTCTTGGCTGACTTCTCTTTCCTTATCTGAAATCTGAATGCTGCCTGCTCTAGATGTAATTCTGAGCCCTGTATAATCTCCTTAGGGGGTCCTATCCAGTTTTTCAGGAAGAGGGACAAAGAATATTTCTTCTTTATTCTTCTGTTTTCATGAGGAGGACAATTTCTGGAATGTTCCAAGCCTCTTGCTTCGCTCCTTTCCCTGTCCTAACGAGATGGAGAGTGCTACTTACTCGGTGAACTTGGGAGGGTAACTAAGTCTCCTCAGTAGTTTTCTTGGTGCTTATTGCTCTCCGAAATTATCTTGTTTATTTGTTTACATCTTTTGTCTGGAGCTCTATGAAGGCAGGGGTCTAGTCCGTCTTATTCACCACTTTATCCTCAGCACTGCAATGCCTACATGTAGGTGGGTTCAGTAAGCATTCTGTGATTGAGTGAATGAACACATGTCCTTGATCCCAATGTCTAAAGGGTCCTTCTTTCCTCAGGGTGGTGTTAGTGCTACTTATGTCTAAACCACAGCTCCCTGTGGTTCCTCAGACAGAGCTCTCTTCCTAGCCAACTCCTCATATGTTTTTTCTTGCTTTTCTGTGGCCCTACTTTAAATGTAACCTTATTAATTCTTTATGGCAGAATTATTCACTCTTCTTATAATTGTTTAATTCTAGGTAATAGTACAATAGTTTGATGCTTCCTCATTTGCCTGACCTACCAGACTGTAAAATGCCCGAGGACAGAGGTCATGCTCTACTTTTCTCTGTATTCCCATCCCCCCAGCACCTACCTTAGCATGTCCTTCAATTCAATATACATATTTTGTTGAATGGGAAGGAATTATAGCATTTCTTGCACAGACTGGCCAGCTGGTTTACCTGCTTCGCTCAACAAAGCCTCCTTAGGTCTATGTTGACTCCTGTTCCCGAAGGCAATCTTCTCTACTCATCTTACCAGATGAGCTTCATCCTTTTGGATTCAGATTTTCCTGTTTGTTCAGAGTTGTACATTTCAATGGCTAAGCTACAAGTCCAACTCCCTTCATTATCCTCTCTCTTATGCTCACAGCATATTTCAAAGTCAACATCTAAAGTCAAGAATCAAAGAATTGCCAAATTCATTTTTTCCTCTCTCTTGAGGTTTCTTTCATATATTTAGAACACACTAACATCAAATATCCCAGTTCCAGAAATGTAAACTGGGCAAAATAATTCCTTCTATTTCCCGAACAAAATTAGATCAGGAAAATGTGGTTTCTCCCCTTCTCCACATGTCCTCTTATGTAAAATCCTACTCATCCTATGGAGCTCAGCACAATGTAATTCTCTCCACGTTTCACTTACCACTTTTGTTATAATACTCTTAGCAATTATTGAGCACTTACTATATGCCTGGCTTTGTCCTAAATACTTTCACCTACACAACCTCTAATCTTCCCAACAACCATGGACATACATATTATCCTATTCACGGTATGAGAAAACCAAGACTCAGGAAGACAAGGTGCTCAAGTACGGTACCCCAGTTAGTACGTGAGCAGCTCAACCTGACTGGGGCAGCTTTCTCCCGTTCCCAGCAGTCACTGCAGCTGGCTCCATCCACTGTTCTCAGTGGCACTTCACTTTATTCAACAACTATTATCAAACACTTCCTGTGTGCCAGGAACTGTCCTAAGCACACAGGATACATCAGTGAATGCAGTAAACAAAACCCCCTGCATTCATGGAGGTTCTATTCTAGTAGAGGGAGATGGACAAAAATGATAAGCAGAATAAAAAAGTTAGAAAGTACTAGAAAGTAATAAGGGGTACGGAAAAACTGCAGAGTGAGGGGGATAGAGGGTCCTGAGGGCATGGGGAGGCAAATGCACTTTCAAATACAGTTTTCAAGGAACCACACTGAGACAGTGATGTTTAAGCGAAGACTTGAAAGGGGTAACAGGGTTAGTCATGTGGGATTGGGGAGAGCCTGGGGAACTCAGTCTGGGAAAAGAGCATCCAAGCTGACAGCCAGCCTGTGCAAAGGCTCTGCAGTGGGGGCTCCCCTGGCAGGATCGAGGAATGGCAAAAAGGCTCATGTAGCTTGGTGGGACAAGCAAGGAGAGCGTGCAGGAGATGAGGTCATAGAGGTAACAGGGGTTGGGATGGTATAGAGCAGTGGTTCTCAACCAGGGGTGATTTTTACCCCAGGGGATATTTGGCAATGTCTGGGGACATTTTTGGTTGTTACACCTTTGGATGGGGATGCTATAGCATCTAGTGAACAAAGACCAAATATGCTGCAATGCGTAGTACAACCCCCAACAAGAAAATAATTATCCAGCTCCAGATATCAATAGTGTTCAAAGGAGAAATCTGGTGTATAGTTTGGCCTGTGCTGTGAGTGAGATGGGGCACCTTTCAAGGACCCTGAACAGAGGAGTGACACACACTTATTTACATTTGAAAGGAGCCGCTGGCTGCAGTGTTGAGAACAAATAGACTGTGGGGTAGGGGAAAGGGAGGAAGCAGGGAGAAAAGCCTGCAGGCTACTGCCTTAACCCAGGCAGGAGGTATGGGTGACTCATCTCCCTCTAGCATGGAAGGCTCTGGAAGACAGGTGGAAAGGGAAGGATCCTTACTGAGGACCTAGAGGGTTCTAAGGCCTCTCATTCATTATCTCTTTAGACTGTGTCTGCCATGTCTGATCTTTACTAGCCCCAATACTTAGATTGAAGTTAAGTTGTTTGAGTAGTTTGACACCCTCGAATGTAAACAAGGCCTTGAGTTGAAACAAGTGTTTTTATTTCACAGATTCTAACCATTCAGTGTTTGTTCTGGATGGTGCTATTTCTCCAACATAGTAGATGCCTGGGCTGCCGTGAGCACATGCCCTTCTAGAGGTATATAAAGAAACCTCTTGGTGATACCCAGGTGGGTCTCCCCCATGGTCCCCTTGTGTTGTGATTCAGTAACTATGTCCTTGGGAGGTGTCTCCACGGGGTTGTTACATATTCTGTCAAGAATAGATGCTTTCACTGGGCATCCGAAGCCAGGCAGCTGTTGGCATTCTTCCCGGCAGACAAGCAAGCCCTTGAAAATGTCTATATTAGGGTCTTTCTTCCAAAGATGGAAAGGTCATCCATACAGGAGCAGACAAGTAGGTGTGAAAGGTATTGCAGTAGAGCAAGAAACTCAGCCAATAAAATCCCTGAGTGGTGACTCATCGCAAGTGGTGATGAAAAGTTAACTTGTCTCAGCTGAGTAACTGATGACCACATCAGTACTGTGGTCCTGACCTGCCCATGTTGGGGTGAGGACTGGTGCAGTAGATGTGATCCATGCGTCCTTTCTCCATCTTTACTGCTTCCCACATTCCTGGGGTAGGTGATCAGGCTAATAAGCCCCTCCTCCTTGGAAGCCCATCCTCCCAAGGCTCTCACAGCCACACTTTTTATCCCCTCGGCCCTTACTTATACCACTTCTGCCTAGAATGCTTCCATTCATTTCCTAGTGCTGCTGGAACAGATTGGGTGGCTTAAAGGAGAAGAAATGTGTTGTCTCACAGTTCTGGAGGCCGGAATTCTGGAATCCAAGTATTGTTGGGATCACATCACCTTTGAAATCTACAGGGGCTCCTTCCTAGCTTCTCCCAGCTTCTGGGGCTTTGACAGCAATCTTGGATGTTCCTTATCTTGCAGCCACATCACTCCAACCTCTGCCTTCCTTATCACATGGCATTCCCCCTGTGTCTGTCTTCACCTGGCCATCTTCTTATGATGTCACAGTCACTTGGATTAGAGGCCCACCTACTCCAGTATGACCTCATCTCAACTAATTACGTCTGCAATGACTGTATTTCCAAATAAGGTCACATTCTGAGGTACAGGGGATTCAACATATCTTCTTGGAGGAACACAATTCAATCCAAAATAATGCCCTTTCCCATTTTCCCCTCATGGTTAGAAGTACATGAGCAAAGCAAGATGGCACTGCAGACACTGAGGGGACTCTTAGGCTCTTTTGTTCTTGGGGCCCTCACTAAATGGATGGATGTAGATCTCTTCACATTGTTATTTGGCTTTGGTGGCTCCTATGTGTTCCCACCCAATGTAATCCTAATGGAGTATCAAGCATGATGGCAGAGTCCCTGAAGAGTGGTCAATGAGAATGCGGCATGCTCCTGGGCATAATGATCAATCCAGTGGTGGGCACATGATTCAAGAAGGGACAATCAGAGTCCTTCTGTGAAATTTGGAAATACTGGTGTCAAGAGGGTGAGTCTATCTTTTGAACACAGTTGGGCTGGGCAGAGGCCTTCTTGCTTGACACCTAGACACTTATGCAGGGACAAGCAGAGCAGAGAAAGGAGAGAGTGACATATACTCATGACCTCATTTCAGACCCTGGGTCCAGCTGTGCCTGAAGCCATTACCCCTGGACCTCTGAGATACAGGAAACAATGAATTTCCTTTTTCTTCCTTTTTTAAAAAAGATTTTATTTATTAATTTTTAGAGAGAGGGGAAGGAAGGGAGAAAGAAAGGGGGACAATACGTAAACATACCCCATCAATGTGTGGTTGCCTCCTGCATGCCCACAACTGGGGACCTGGCCTGCAATCAGGCATGTGCCCCAACTGGGAATCAAACTGGCAACGCTTTGGTTCACAGGCCAGTGCTCAACCCATTGAGCCATACCAGCCAGGGTGAATTTCCTTTTTCTTTTAACTCTTTGGAGTTAGGTTTTCTGATGCTTGCAATTGAAAGAATTTATGAATCCAATTGCCTTCTGTCACCATCAAGCTCTTTTTAGAAAGAGCAACCACATCATCATCAAAAGACAACATTAAGACAAACTCTTCACAGAACAAGGCACCTTCCAAAGCACTTTGGTTTACTTTAAGGCATTGGACTGTAATCCTTTCCTCAAACTCTGAGTCCTCAAGCAGGCTATGTCTTTGGCAAAATACCCTTGGCAATTTTTTTCATTTATTGCTATTTATTTAACTCATATTGCTACACATTTATGAAAAAGGGCCTATCATGAAGTAGAGAGAGCTCTAACTTAGAAGTCAGAATTGGGGTTCAAATTCCCAGCTTTCCCAATTACTAGCTGTGTGACTGGGGGCAAGTCACTTGATTTCTCTGAGCTGTAGGTTGTTTTCGTACATACAGTTTTATTGGATCACAGCCAGTCCCTTTGTTTACATATTTTCCACAGCTACTTTTCTATCACAAAGAGATGTTGTGGTCTCGCAAGCAGAAACCTAACATTAAATCAGGGGCATCTATTTACTATCTGGTCTTTTCCAGAAAAAATGTGCCAATCCCAGCTCTCAAGGGTTCTATAAAAACAAGGCATAGTTTGTATTGACAGCAGGGGTTCCTCATGGGTCTCTTTTTTTCCTACCCAGAAAGCTCCTTCAGGGAGTTTTTCTAAAGTGCTAACATCTAGTATTGGCAAGATGTGATGAATGATGAATGATGAGAACAGGAACGAACTTTCTGGAGGGCAAATTGACAATCCTTTTCAAAAGCCTTAAAAATACATGATTCCCCTTGACCCCATCATCCCTTTACTAAGAAGTTGTAAGAAATGATCAGAGTTGAGATGCATCTACAGATTTAAGAAGTGATGGTGGGATAATTATCTAAATTATCTAGCATACACGTACTGTACGCTAAAAATCTTATTTCAATGATTCTTTACTAATATGGGAGTACGACCCTGTTGTGATATTGTGAACAAAGCTCCATAAGTAAATGTTATGTATAGTATGACCCCAGTTTTATAAAACAAGGCTAGCAGGAAGCAGACCCATATTTAATGATGATTGTCTTTGGGTGGTGGAATCACAGGAGGTTTTCACGTTGTTAGTTTCATTTTTGTTTTTCTGTTTTTTAATAATCTCCTTTTTAATAAGAAAAAGAATAATTTAGTGAATAATTATTGGTTGAATAAGCTTGAGAGATAGCGAATGATTTGAGCTACCCTGTCCCATTATCTAGACAAAGGGTGGTCCAGGCAGACCCAGGGTCAGGCAGGGCATGCACGTGTGGGAGGGGCGAGGTGGGCAGGGGGCTGGGGGGCGGAGCCTGCACTCTCCAAAGCACTGACTGCTGGCATGTTGGGATCTGATTCAGACCCAGTGGTGCGAACTTCCTTCCTTCCTTCCTTCCTTCCTTCCTTCCTTCCTTCCTTCCTTCCTTCCTTCCTTCCTTCCTTCCTTCCCTTTTTTTCAAGAAAAGCCAGAACTCTCAATTGGGCTGGGAATTTACCAATGATTAAACTCTGTGTGGGTCAAATAAGACATTTTTATGGCCTGAATGTAGCCTCAAGTCACCCGTTTGAATTGCCTGCTTCAAACCACAAGCTGGAATGTCAGTTGCAGGTCATCAGTCCAACTGCTACATTAATTTTGATGCTGTAAAATGACCGATACAGGGTCACACAACTAAATCTCAGAAGAGCAGCAAAGGGATTCTGCTTCTCCCACTGGCACTGTTTTTGCCATGCCAGTTCTAAACAGGGATGTCCCCACCATCCATGCCCTCCCGCAGCTTCCCCATCCTGGAGAACTGGCACCTGCATCCTGTCCAGTGCCCAGGCCAGGCCTTATCCTTGGCATTGATCAAGCATGGAGACCCAGGAAGCCTGCCTCCTAAATAGATCTGCATCCATCCTGTGGCTCTCCCCTTCCATCGCTCCTACTGGAGTCCAAGCCCCTGTTATCTCTCACCTGGCCCACGGCAATAGCTTCCTAACTACTCTCTGATTGTGTCATTCCTCTGCTTAAAACCTTTCCTGGTTTCCAAAATGCACAAGACCTCCCTCTTTGACTCATCTTGTACCTCTTGCCCTCTAGTTCCTCTAACCTGCCATTATCCTAACCTCCAAAGGACCCTGTCCACACCATTCCACTCACCTGAACTTCTTTCTCTATGTCTTCTTCATGCTAATCCCAACTAATCTTCCAATCTCAACAGCCTCAGAACAGTGCTGGCCCATCCTACATGCTATGTAAGTATTAGCTATGGTGATCATCTCGGCTCAAATGTCATCTTTTTGAGGGATCTTTCCCAGGGCCAGGTCATCCTGTGACTCACCTGCATAGCAGCACCTGGTGCAGTCATAGTTCGATAACAAACTACTTTTGTTTCCTATCCACCATCTCCATGGGACTTCAGGGCACCCCCAGGACAAAGGCTGTGTCTGTCTCGTTCAATTCTTTGCATTCCCAATGACTGTCAGAATGCACATTACAGCACTCGGTAAATATGTATTGACTGATGCTGAGTAAGTGCTTGCTTATATTTATACACCTCTATCAACCAGCACATCCAGTGGAGTCTTGAACACTATTTCCATGTTGGCCACTTCACAGATGAGGAAACTAAGGGCCATACAACCCCCATCCCTCAGTCTTTAGCCTGGTACCCTGTCCTGTGCTTCTGGCTCTGATGGCTGGGTAGATATCTGACTTCTGCAGTTTTCTGGTTCAGAATAGGTACACACATGTATTTTTGAGGAAGTCTTGTCTAGGGGAATGTTACTTGGTTAGGATCTGGGGAAAGAGAAATATTCCCCCCTTTGTTAGCTGGCTCTGGGCAGCCTGAAAACTCTTGCTGCTCACTGCTGCTTGGGGTGTAATGACCTGCCTTCAATCTCTTTTAATTATCAGGTTTCTGATAGGAATTTGGAAAACAGCTCCTAAATCATGAGGCTTAGATGGTAGCTATGTTTTATCTCCAAGTCTCTGTACCTAGTTTTGCTGAAAGACTTTTTATACCTGATCCTCAGGCAGTGCTCCATCTCACAGGGGTCTCATTCCTCCCAAATTCCCCACCTGGGGGCCATCCAGTCAGGCTTGTTGCCCAATTTGCTACCTGTATGATTTTGACATCCTGCTGCTGAGCTGTATTTACAGTCCTGTGACTGTCCTGAGGCTGTGCTCGGCTACCTGGGCTGGTGTCCCCTGACAGGCAGCCTTAGACAGTGGCCTGGGAGTGAGCAAACCCAGCTTTGAATACCTGCTCTTCCTTATGTTAGAAATGGGGGCTTGGACAACTCACCTAATCCCCCAACACTTGATTTCCTTAACAGTAAAATGGGAATAGTAAAATCTCTTTTAGGGTTAGTGGTAGAAACAAATAATAGGCACTATTTTTTTTAATTTACTTTCCTCCTCTACCTTTTGGTAGGGCTGGGGTAGGGGGCTAAGGTACATGGTGGGAATGGAGATCATAGAGATGGGCTAGGGAAGGGAGGGTCTCTTCTTAGATTGGCAGCTGAAAGTCCAGTCTAAGGAACTGGGGAAGGCACTCTTGTTGGGTGTTGGTTTGAGTGTCAGCAGGGGGTTAGAAAGTGAATGGTCTCTGGGCATTAATGCCAGACAGACCTGGTTTGAATCCCAGCTCTGCGCCTAATAGCTGAGTGACTGGGTGACTGAACTGCTCTGAGTCTGTGTCTCAGCTGCTTATCTGTAAAATAGGAACAATGACTCTCATTTCACAGGGCATCATGAGAGATGTGATATAACTCTAGAGCTGAAGTGGCCATTTTTTGCCATTGGTACAGAAAAGCAAACAAATAAAATATAAAAATAATCAAAGCTGGTCTGGAGAGAGAAAAAAGAATAAAACAGACACGAGAAAGAAAGAAAGAAAGAAAGAAAGAAAGAAAGAAAGAAAGAAAGAAAGAAAGAAAGAAAGAAAGGAAGGAAGGAAGGAAGGAAGGAAGGAAGGAAGGAAGGAAAGGGAAAGGGAAAGGAAGAAAGAAAGAAAGAAAGGAAAGGAAGGAAGGAAGGAAGGAAGGAAGGAAGGAAGGAAGGAAGGAAGGAAGGAAAGAAAAAGAAAAAAGAGAAAAAAAAGAATCTTGCCCTGGCTGGTGTGGTTCAGCGGATTGAGCACCTACCTCCCAACCAAAGGGTTGCAGGTTCGATTCCCAATCAGGGCACATGTCTGGGTTGTGGGCCAGATCCCTCCGTGGGGGTGAGCGAGAGACAGCCACACACTGATGCTTCTCTCCCTCCCTTCCCCGCTGTCTAAAAATAAATAAATAAATTCTTAAAAAAAAAGTCTTGACCAAACACATAACCTGGTAGGTCCTTGCATTCAGAAACATCCCCTTGCCTGCTCCTATGGATGGGGGCGCTGCAGCCAGCAGGGTGGGGAACCTACTGAATTGGGCAGAAGCACAGTGAGGCCCTAAGAATCCACCTCTGCAGTCCCTCTTCCTGCTGCAGCACAGGGAGATGGCCAACCTCTGTCCTCACCCCAGAAAGGTCCTCTTCTTTCTTTTGCGTTCTTTTCAGACATCTGCATGACTTGTCAATTAGCATGCATTCTGGCCCAGAGAGAAGCAGACCCAAGCCTCCCCCACACACTGTGGGGATACTCATCATTTGTGAAAAGTATGTGCACTTCTCTGCTTCTGTTGTCTCTGCCTTATCAGCTTGATGTGTATCTCAAAAAAATAAAATAATAAAATAACAGTCATTCTTCAAGGCTCAGCTCACATGTCATCTACCGGTAATTTCTAGAGCCTTTTCTAATTCACTGAGGCAAAATTCTCTCCTGTCACTTCTCAAAACCCTTTGTATGTTCTGCCACTACAGTAATGTTCGTATTGTATTATACTTACTTGATATTTAGATTATACTTTAAAATGCAGAAATAACACATGCTTTCTGTACAAAATGAAGAATAAAATCTCTTTCCCCTTCCAGTTTTTCCAGCACCATCCCCCAAAGTTAATCACTACGAGCAATTTCTTTGGAAGGCTTACAGAAATTTTTATGTATAAGTAAGCACCTAGGAGGACTTTGGTATGTATTATAGTTATTTGATCCAAAATGGGTCACATAAACTTATTGTTTTTCAACGTGCAATTTTCTCTTATAGGATATCTTTATTTTTGTAGAAAAGCATATTCTGTTTACATTAATGCTTTACCAATATGTTCAGCCTAAAATCTGTCATCTTGTTTTAATTTTTCAAAAATAGAATGTTTACTTTGTTTTCTACGTTTTTGCCATGTGGCTCCTTCCTCCTTCCTTCTCCTTATTCTCCTCCTTTTTCTTTTGTCTCTTTCTCTCTGATTTCATTTGCGAGGTTTCTTTTTCCCTACTCTCTTCTTCCAATGATTTGGGAGGTTAATAGACTGTTCCCGGTCCTTGAAGTAGTCACCCTTATAACTTTAAATGGTATAGTAAAACATCTATTTCTTGATTGATCACTTTTCTTCCATATGCAGTGCATGAGCTTGCCACCATGAAGATATAGAAACTGGGGCATGTCTGTGTCTCCTCACATCTCTTCCTTTGCCATTGTTGCCTGTTAAGTTATTTCTGTTTATACTGTTGTGGTTTAAAACATTTACATTCTGTTCCATAACCATAATCCCCACAGCTGTTTAGCCTTAGTTCTATATTTAAATGAATATAATGTTCAGCACCAATGCATGCATTTCATAGCTTTTCCATTCCTAAATTGGTCATTTCAGTGTATCTGTGAGAGGGCGAGATTTCCTTACCGAGAAAGTCTCCTACCCTCATACCCCATGAACCAATCAGTGCTATGTGCTATTTTCTCCGAGTCTGTGTGTTGGTGAATGTCTTTCAGCTACTTTTATGGATGAAAGATAATCAGATTGGCTATGAAATTTGAGAACACACTCATTGCCTTTAAAATTGTGTACCCATTGCTGTCATGCCTTTTGGCAGTAATGGATAAAGCTGCAGGCCAGCCTGATTTTTCCTTTAGATTATTTCCTGATTTTACTTTCTGAATATGCTCTGTTAAAGTTCTATGATACGTTAAGACTATTCTTTTATTCAGTAGATTCAGATTTTTTTAGTTCAGAAAAAGTTTTCTTCTATAATATCTTGAATAGTTTTGTGCTCTGTTGTTCTGGTCTTTTTTCAAGAATGCCCAGGATGCATTTCCTTTGTCTTTCATAAACATTGCCGTCTAGTTTCGTTCATTGTCTTGATTATTTTTCCTTTTCTTTCATTTCTTATCCCTACTTTATATTACTGGCTTGTCGAGGCTAAATCAGCCCACCCCTAGCTGGCCCCAGATTCATAAGCAATTATTTATTGAATAAACAATTACTATTGTGTATTGAGGTTTGGGGGTTGTTTGTTACACATCATTATTGTTGTGGCCTCAAACATTCATCAGAAAAAAACTCACATGGTAGATTTTACTGAGACTCCAAGGGAAAGTCTAAAGGGAGTTTGACATCAAATAATTTCTATGAACTTGCACTTAACATGGTTTCTCTTCTCTGTATCTTTGGCTGAGCTGCTAACCATGGCTTCTCCTTTCCTCTTACTTAACACAGGACACTTTTCTGCCAGCTTATAGCCACTCTGTTCCCCGTCCATTCATTCCCTCCCTACAATTTCTCACTTTCTTCCATAGAACAATTCTGCCTTGTCCCAGATATTTCAAACTCAAGTACTTGGCAAAGTCTTTCTGTTTGTGGGACCCACCCTCCTTAGAAGTCAGTAGTTTATAAATAATAACAATCCTTGTTTGTTTCTCTCCATCATTAGAAAGCCTCCTGAGGGCAATGATGATGCATCATTATTTCTCCTTTGTACCTAGCTCCTGGATCATTTAGGCAGTTAGTAAATGGCTTTAGAAATACTCACTGTTATTGGAAGAATTTTAGAGCATGCATATCCTTAATACCACTATTTCATGGGTAACTGAGAGCTAACTATAGAGAATAAATATTATCCTCTTTTTATGTGAGGAAGATATGAGACATTAGATTTCTACAAGTACTCAGTGACAAAGGATGGGAGAAAGTGGATCGTGTGTTTCAAGATGGCAAGGTGACACTGTCTCCATTTTATCCACACAAGGTCATGAGGCCCCAACAGATCATCTAGCCCAAGGTCAGAAAACCAATAAGAAGTCAACTAGAGATGAGTATCTGACTCTATTTTCTCCATTGAACCAGACATTGAGCCTTGGCACTGGACACTCTGAAACTTGGCCTGGCTTCACACCAAACTTGGCCCAGGGTCCCCAATGGCTCCACTGAGCTTGGCAGGGGACAGAACTTGACAGAGTTGGCCCATAAAGGCTCCAGGACAACACCCAAACTCAGCAGTGTCCCCACCTCAGAGCACTTGTTTTGGGGGCTTTACCTGACAGAAAGCAGTGTGTAGACAGCCCCTGGCATGTGGGTCGAAGTTGGTCCTGACAACCCAGGGCTGTACGTGGGCTGCTGTCCCTGAGCCAAGGCCTGCTGGGCTCAGTTCAGGAGACAGGCTATTGCCAATGGGCAGGGAGATTTAGCATTCCACCCCTGCTCTTTTAATCCCCTTTGTGCAGGAATGTTCCACTGCAGACAGCAGAGCTTGTACAGACGAGAGGTGGGCCAAAAGGGAGGAGGTGGCAGAGAAACAGCTTTGTGGGATTTAGGGGGTGGGGTGTGGGGAGGAAGCTGCCTTACGTTCCACCACGGACTCGCTGTGTGAGACCTTGGACAAGTCACATCTCCTTTTGGGACCCTATTTCTTCACCTTCAAAAGATGAGGATAGACTAAAAATGTATATAAGATTCATTTCAGGGTAATGTTTTAACATTCTAAGAGCCGTTTCCGTTGTGAAACCCAAGGTGGGATTTTTGTTTTTAATCAACAAGTCCTCTCCAGATTTCTATAAGCAAATTTTCAAGAAATGGGATATCTCAGTGGGATATCTGAGGGATATTCAGTTCTAAGATTTTAAGCACCTTAAGGCAGAGTCCATGACTCATACAACCCAGCAGACAGAATTCTTCTGAATGTCAGAAATAGGAGGGCACCTAAAGGTCATCTAGTCCAATCTCCTCAATTTCAGATGGAGAGACTGGAGCTGGAGATGGTAAGTTATTTTCTCAACATTGTACAATAAACCTCAAGCCCAGAGCTCAGGTTCTCTGATCCCCAGAATAAAACTCTTTTTAATAATTGAAATCTTCTGCTTGAAATTTTATATAAGGCATCTGAATTTCAAGGCTTTTAGGTGCTTCAGCTTTTAAAACAGGTTTGGCTTTTTCCTCCTTTGGGCAACTTTCAGGTTAACTCCAGGAGTGATTATGGAGATGGAGACGATGAAGGACTTAGGCTTATGTGCGATGTGGAAATCCAAACAAAGTGTTCCCGGGGGATCCTAGAGATTTGCCCCAAGCAATCCAAGCCTTAGACAAGAGCCACCCTGGAAGGGATGTGGCCTCCTGCATAGCTGGCCCCAACTCCAGCTCCACCACAGGACATGAGACCAAGTTGACATGACACAAGCCCTATTGTGAACGAGAGAGTCATGACCTCTGATGATGACTAACAGGCTAATTTGAAAAGTTTGCCTGCAACCAGAAAAACAAACTAGAGCAATAAAACTCCAGGCAACTTTTTAGAAGGCAATAGTGAGCTCAGAAGCATAAAAGGAGGAGTCCTCAACAGTCATTGTTCAGTTCACTAACACTCACTAAACACCTGCCATGTGCAACCAATGTGCCAGGTACTTTGGGGGGTAAAGAGAGGGAAAAAAGCCAAGTCTGCTCCCTAAAAACACCACAATTTAAGAGGAGCCACTTATATGGCTAATATTTCAGCAGTAAGTGAAAAATACCTCATCCGTCCCCTGTAGCTTTCAATACTATATAATATTAAGCAGTACCAGCCTAGATCTCTCTTTTGAGCTCTAGGCCAGACTCCTACACAACATTGCTGTTTGAATGTCTCACAGGCAACATAACTTCTGCAAACAGAACTCATGGTCTTTCACCCCCAACATCCACTGTTCTGATAGAGTAAATGACATTACAGTTTACACAGTTGCTTATTCCAGAAATGAGGGTCATGCTTGATAACTACTTCTCCCTCATCAACTCTTCACATTCAGTTCATCACCGAGTCTGATAAATTCAAAACATTTAAACTATGCCTCAGTTTGTCTCATTTTAACTGCTACTTCTCCGAATGTAAGTCAACATACTCTCTTGCTTAAATAGACTCAGAGTTGGCCATCCAGAATCCACTAATGCTTCTAGTCTATGCTCCACAGAATGAGAAGACTAATTTTTCCCAACTTACACTTGATTTGGTCACTCTTCTGCTTAAAAAATCTCAGCAGAGACTTTGGATTCCACCTATGGATGATTTACTGTCATGGGAAATGTCCTAGCACCACAAACAGGTAGAAAACTGAGAAAAACATATACAATGATGTTTTTCAGACATTGGACAACAGGTAGCACAGAACTGTGATCCCTGAGAGAAAAGAGCAAACCAGGTGAGCCTTATGATTGCCCCAGCTTAGTGCTGGGAGCCAGTTTCCAGGCTCCAGCACAGAGAAGGGGAAGAAAATCAGAATCTGAGAGTCTCACTGTGTTAAGGAGACAGAGAGTGAAGTTAGGTGATGCTGAGAGAACTAGAATTTGTGGGCATAAGACTGATGAGATGAGAACTGCAGGAAGAGAGAGAGAAGGAGGGAGGGAGGGAGGAAGGGAGGGAGAGAGAGAGAAAGAGAGAGAGAGATCGAGTCCCAGACATCCCAGATCTTCAGAGGGGTACCCTTAAGGTTTTGACTGAATGCTGATCTAAGCATACACAAGAGGAGACTCCCAGCCATTGGGTGAAAACACTGGAAAGTAGTAGGCCAAACAATTCCCAGGGCTCACAAGGATGAGAGTAATATGTATTTCCAACAGTCGAAGCAGGGAAACCTTGTAATTCAGAGGCAATGAATAGAGTCTTCAGAAGGGTCACAGCTTAGTAATGAAGCTAAATTGGTTCCCAAAATATAGGCTGATCTGGATATGTCATAAAAAAACCTTAAATGGAATCCCCTAAAAGATAAAACTGACTCAAGTTATTTAACTTCTCACCAGTACAAAATCCAGTGCTCTTGAAATACACACAATAAAATCCCGAACTCAACATCATAATTCACAATATCTGGCCTCCAATAAAAATTTACCAGATATGCAAAGCAGCAGGAAAAGACATAACTAAGATAAAAATCAATCAATACAATTAGATATGGAGATCATAGAGATGGTTGAATTAGTAGACATATGCTATTAAAAAGCTATTATAAGATACATATATATATAATATACATATATATATCTCCAAGGATATAAAGAAAAACATGAACGTGATGAGGAAATAAATGGAAGATGTAATAAGGACAAACATAAAACATATAGAGGTGAAAAAATAATGTCTGAAATGAAAAAAGCATAAAATGGAATTAACAGCAGATTATAATTGCAGAACAAAAGATTAGTGAATTTAAAGATGTAGCAATGAAATCTAATCAATACGAATCATGGGGAGAAAAAGAAAATGAAGAGTGCCTCCATGGGCCATGGGACAATATCATGGAGTCTACTCTATGTGCAATTAGAGTCCCAGAAAAAGAAAGGAGTACAGAAAAAAAAATTTTAAAAGCAGTATACTTATTTTTCCAAATTTGATGGAAATTTTAAACTCAAGAAGCTCAATAAATCTCAAGTAGAAAAAGCATAAAAAATATCACACTGAGAAAGTTATAATCAAATTGTAGGAAACCAGTGAAAAAAGAGGAAATTTTAAAAGCAACCAGAAGAAAAAAAAAGATACCTTAATACAGAGTGGCAAAGATCAGAATGACAGCAGACTTCTTGACAGAAACCACATAGACCAGAAGGGAATGGAACAATGTATTTAAAGTACTGAATCAGAAAATGGTCAAATTAGGATTCTGTACCCAACAAAAAATCTTTTTAAAAATTAAGGCAAAAGGAAGACTTTTACTCATCAACAAAAGCTGCAGTAATTCATTGCCAACAGATTTGTGCAAAGAGAAATGTTAAAAGGAGGAAGAAAGAGAGGCAGGGGGAAAGGGGGCAACTGAGGGGCCCATGGGAGATCTGAGGAGGGAGACTTAGAAGGAATTAATCTGCAGCAAACTGATGTGCATTTCATTCACTTGCACCCTTTGGTGCTAAGGCTCTCTTTGGCCTCTAACCAATCGATCTCATCTGTACCCCTGTTTGCTTTTGCCCCTTCCTCCCTGGGTCCTGTCACTCACTCCCTGGAGGGCTGGACACTTCTCCTGACCACTCTGCCTCACTTCTCTGAGGGACCATCTTCCTCCTGCTGCCTCCTGTATCATCCCACCCATATTTGAATAATCACTCTCCCTTTAAGATGATCTTCTGTGACTTTTGTTTTTGCTGTTCTCCCATCATTATTTTTGAATGTTAATATGAACATATATTATTTCCATAATAATAATAATACTGATAAGAACTCACAATGGGTAATGAATGAATGAATATCCTCAGTCTCAGATTCTCTCAGATGACGTAAGTTCAGAATCCACGAGCGGATGTGGATACATTTCTTTGCCTCTCCAGCAGCGGTGGGCACTTGCCACACACTGCTCAGGGACTCACGTCAGCGTAAGTCAGGAAAAACCCAGGCCATACGGAGAAAACTTGAGTCATATCTTTCGCCCCCAGACCTCAACTAGGAACCACTAGCGATTACGAGAAGCTTGGGACATAGCCTTCCTTTTCCCACATACCCCTTGTTCAGAAGCTCAGAATCTTCACCCTTTTCCTGTCCATCATGTGGTCAAGACTTCCCTTTGTGCAGGCTTCTGTGATAAAAGGAAGGCAGGGTGTTAGGTTACTTTTTGGCTCTGCCTCTTGTTTGTCCATGTGCATCCAGGTAAGGAAACTAGCTTCCTGGGATGGTGGCCTTTCCCGTGAACTTGGGATAACAGGACCGCCTCTTGAGGCTTCTGTGAGGCCCCCATGAGATAACATGGTATGAAATAGGAGCATTTTCCCTTTCTCCTCTTCCTATCATTTAGCTCCAGTACTGGTGGTTCGGTCTGTTCTCTCTCTGACTATCTCTGGGGACAATGCTCTAAGCCCTGGGCCCCACAGAGGGCTGGTGGGAAGGGGTGTGAATGCACCGTATCTCATTTCCGTAAATGTCCCTGGGCAGGTCACTTCACCTGCCGAAGTCTCTGTATCCTCATGTATCAAATGGACACAGTTGTGCCTACCTCCCAGGGCCAGTGTGAGAACTAGGAGGGGCTATACATGGCCAGTGCTCTGCAACGTAGGCGAAAGACGGAAGTTTAGAGCCTTAGATGACCTGCTTAGGATCTTCTCATCCAGACAGCACAGCTGCATATTCATATCTGAGAAATGGGTTCTCATTGTCCATGACAATGCGAACCAATTGTATATAACTGTACCTAACGTCTAATAGTGCAACAGCAGTATCTATTGTTCACAGAGGGTGCAATCCGTGGCAGGCCATGCTATGCCCAGGTCAGGGGTCGGGGGGGGTGGTCAACATGGACGATGAAGAGTATTTATCACTGACCTTGTTTACAAATGTTGATGTGTGTGAGGGGGGGGTCACAAAAAGCCGACCAGACTCCAGTCAGCTTTACAATGGTTTTTAAATGGTCTACAGGCAATGCAGCCCCTTTTTACCTGTACCCCAGGTGGACCATTGCCAGACACTGCTGGGGGCAGTCTGTGTAGTAGGAAGTTTTGGCAAGATTTCTTCATTTAATATTCATGCCACCCCTGGGAGGGAGGCATGCTGCTTTTCCTCTGCTCGATCACTGGTAAGGGGACTGAGGTGCAGTTGAAGACCCTGTCTCAAGGTCCAGGGAAACCATCCTGGTTGAGGCTTGGATGGTTCCTAGCAAAGCATCATGGAGCAGGGTCCTACCGGGGCCCCTGCTGGTTTGAGGCGGGAATTGACCTGTGTTACTCACGCTGGCCTCCCTCTCTCCACGTGTACATCTCCCTCTAAGAGTCCTCCATGCAGCCAGGGAGCACACCTTAAAAACCAACACAAAAGAGCCAAATGCATGTATTGTTGGAGGGGAACTCTGGTCCCTGCTCACGCCATCCTCAAGCAAGCCATTTCCTGGCATGTCCCTCTTTGGCCGAACAACTGCCTCACGCTGCAGGAATCTTACTGCAGATTCCATGGCCCGATCGAGCTGCTTTGGGTGACCGTGTGTCGGCTTGGTGTGGAAGACAGAAGACCCCAGGCCCTGCTGGGCAGCAGCCCCAGCTCCCGTCCTCTGGGAGCAAGCAGAGGTTAAGAGCTGCTGTGGAGCCAAGGTCCGGGGCAGCAGGGCTGTGACCACACTGTGGTCAGAGCCAACAGGCCTTCTGGAAATATCCCAGCTGTGGCTTTGTTCCGTGCTCTGGGGAAATGGCAGCTTGCAGGCTGTTCCAGGCTAAGAGACAGTCATTTTATGGATAAATCAGGCTCCGAACCTCTCTTTGCCTTCATTTCAATTATTTAGGGTTATTATGGGAATTTTAAGGGATGACTTGAACTGCCTCAACCCATGAACCAAGAATAGGAACCAACCACTCATCTGGATAAATCCTAAACCAAACCCCGATGTTAATTTCCATAAATGCAACTCAGATGGAATCAACGTTGTTTTTGTTTTTAAACAAGACCAAACCCAAGTGGATCAGTTGAAACCTGAATCAAACCTCTATGTGTTCTAAAATTAATGGGCCAGAGCAAAATTGGAAAATAAAAACTGATTCTGAATAAAAACAGTATTTCATCAGGTTTGTTGGACCAGGATATTTTTTATGTCTTTAAAAAATGGGAAAAAATCCAAATATGGACATAATAATTACTCATTGCAAAACATTCAGCAAAATT
The DNA here is from genome assembly GCA_039655065.1 of Glossophaga mutica. Classification (NCBI taxonomy): domain Eukaryota; kingdom Metazoa; phylum Chordata; class Mammalia; order Chiroptera; family Phyllostomidae; genus Glossophaga; species Glossophaga mutica. The sequence goes on along the minus strand of CM077304.1, from coordinate 11,149,533 downwards.
AAGGCAGCTTAAAGTTGAATATTATCTGTGATTTCACCACTGGCATATTTTCACAACTTTTTCACTGTGCTTGCCCCCTTTTTACATGAATGTGACTATTTATGTAATAACAAATATTTAATCACCTCCTTGTAAGAAGGATACTTCATGGAAAAGTTCCATATTAATATTTAGAAAGCCACATCATTATTTTTAATGGTTGCAAAGTATTCATTGGCCATATCCTCGTTTGTTTCACTAATTCTCTGTTGGTAGTTATTTAGGTTACTTCCACTATTTTACTTATATAAATAATGCTTCAATAAATAGCTTTGCACATGAATATTTGTACCCTGAGCTGATTATTTTGGATAAATTATCAAAGTATTTCTAAGTCAAAGAATATACATATTTTTTTACTGTTCACACATATTTCCAGATTTCCCCCCAGAAACGTCATAACAGTTCTCACTCCCACCATCTGCAGATAGAAATGTTGATTTCCCCATCTGCTGGCTACCAGTGACGTGCCGAAGATGTTTGTCACTCTGTCTGTCTTGCCAGAACTACAAAGGGAACCATCGCGCCCACAATAGTAGAGTGACTAACTGTCCCAGCTTGTCTAAAAACTGAAGAGGGTCCTGGGACATGAGACTCGGTTCTAAAACCTGGAAAGTCCCAGGGAAACTGAGATGAGTGGACCACCCTAAGTCACCACAACCCTCAATAGCTGTGCAGCCGGGAATTTACGAGGGCCATGGGAGAGTGTCACTACAGTTGATTGGACCAGGAATGAACCCCTGAGTGAAGGATGGCTAATTATCTGGCATGAAGAGATGATCTGAACCAAAAAGACTTATTCTTTGGGGACTTTGCTTTGGGAACAAGGAAAGAACGTATCAGTGGACTAAAGGGGTCGGTCTACTGCGTTACCCAAAGGAATATGGGAGAAGAAACTAGGAGTAAGGAAGAACACTGCTTATGAGAAGCAGAGAAGACAGAGTAACTGTACTGTGTTGATGGAGAAGAAGGATTTTCCAACGTTCCTGACCTCCCCAAGGGCTTTCTCGTTCTCTTTCTCTGATTCCTGTGCAACTGTCCTCAGAGTAACTGCTCATGCCCTCTCCATCTTGTTAACTCACTGTCACTTGAAGGAACCTCTGTTCCTTGTAAGGCAAGAAGCCCGTTCAGCCCTCCTGGGTACTGCCCATCATTTTCATCTTTGCCAACCAACCTGATTGACCAAAATGGACTTGTCAAATTTTGTTAAATATTTGGATGTACTGAATAAGACCAAGGTTGAACGTCTTCTTGGAAATACATGCTTCCGGGGTTTAGGCTGTGGGCCAGGGGCAGGTGAAGAGGGAAGTACAGGATCTTCTAATGGGGAGTCTGATGCCTGGTGTCCAGCTTGGCAAGCTGCCTCCCCTTTCCAGTCCTGACTCTGGCTTGGCAACCAACTGTGGTCCTGGAGGCTCCTGCCCTGCTTCCTGGTTTTTTAAACCCAGTCTGACAACCTCGCCCAGATTAAATCCATCTCTGCAGCTGAGCAGGAAGGACTTCACCCTGACCCTTGGATCAAGGTTGCCTCTGAACTTGCTCTTCCCTCTGCCAGGAGCACTCTTTAGTTATCCCACAGCCAGAGGCTTCTTTTCATTCCTGTTTCTGTTCACGTATCAGCTCCTCAGAGCAGTCTACCCGGACTGTCTCGTTTGATGAGGCTTCCTCCTCCCTACCTCCCCATGCACTCTCTGGAACATTCCTGTTTTATTTTCCACATAGAACTGTCAGAGTATATGATTAACTTTTGTTTGTCTCCACCAGTGGATGTAAGATCCTTGGGACTTGTCTAGTATGATATGCTCTCTGCATTCCCAGTGTCTAAGACAATCACTTGCAGGTGAGCAGGCACTAACTGACTAAGCTAATTAATTAATGAAGGGAAGAAAACTCACTGCAGCAAAGGTGGGGTGGGCTCCTTACTGTGGTCAACTTGAAGGGGGTAGTTGATGAGTTACCACGCTTACAGGACCATGTGATTTGGGGTCCAAATGTATTTCCCACGACATTCGACATGGTTTGTTAGCTTCAAACCCTCCAGTGGCTTCCCACTGCACTTAGAACAACAAGGCATGCAGGGGTTGACCTCTGCTAACCTACCCAATCTCCTCTGCTCCCCTTTGCCCCTTTCCCATTGAGTTTCAGCCCCACTGGTCTTCTCTGAGTTCTTTGAGTCAGCTCTGCCCTACCTCTCAGCCTTCGGATACATGGTGCCCTCTGCCTGGAATTCCCTACCTCTTGTTTTACGTGCAGCCCAGGGAAGCTTCCTGTGACCCTCAGACCAAAGTATCCTCCCCTGGGCTTGGCCTCCATCACTTCCACCTGCTCTCTACCTTCACACATGCCACTACTTTATTTCCTTATTCCCTTGCTCATTTGCTTTTGAATTATGTGTCTCCCCCGCTGCCCCCTTCCCCATGCATTTTAAGCTTCATGAGTGGAGAGATCATCTTTTTGAGGGGTTCTATTACTATACCCCTAAACCTATACCAGAAATTTGATAAATATTCAATAGGTAAATGAATAAATGACTATTTTGAAATCAAAGCCAGCCACTGCAATAGACCACCTCCAACATTTACATCCAACACTATATATCAGATTAACTCATTCAGTCACAGATAACTTCTGCATTCGAATCATCTTTAAGAATACACTGGAGAGTTATATACTCAAGATTAAACACTGTGGGCTTTACAGAAAATGTTTTATGGGCTTTAAGCTTTAACCTGAATTGAAAATTTTTCTGCCCCCAATGCTTCCATGTTCTGCAGGGAGCATCTTCAGGGCCTTGCTGTACTTCTCATGACTTCAGTGGGCCCCAGCTTATTTTTGAAGATCACCTGGGCCCTGTCTTCAGGACATTTTTTAAATCCTTACCCAAGGATATGTTTATCAATAAGTGAGAAAGAGAAGGAGAGGGAGTGGGGGCGGAGGGAGAGAGAGAAAGAAACACTCATCGAAGACAGAAACAGAGCAGTTGCCTCCTATACGTGCCCCAACCGGGGATTGAAACCACAACCAATGTATTTGTCCTGAACGGGGATTGAACCTGCAGCCTTTTGGTGTACGGGATGATGTTCCAACAAAATGTGGGACATTTTGATGCTCTTTGCCCAGGTGGGCTGGCTCCACTCAGACTTGACAGCATATCTCAGCAAACAGATGTTCCGGGGGAACAACCAAAATCTGCCTCACTATCAAGGGAATCCAGACCACAGAAAGCAGAATGCTGACTAAACCTCCTTGAGGTTACCTTCCCAGTAACCTAGTCCTTTGAGGCCAGAAAGGGGAGTTCCTCCGAGATGAGCACAGGGAGCACGGGAAGCCTCTCTGGCCTGATTCTTTATGCAGCTTGGGACAATGGTCTCCCGGCAGAGAAGACCATCTTTTCCTGAACACCCTTAGCTGATAACGGTACCTTGGCGGAAAAGTAGCCAACTCACAGCTATCCAAAGTGATTTTGGATTTCAGCTGAAATAATCTCTTTTTAAGCAGCAAGGTCTGAAGATCCTTCATGCTAAGTGGGAGCCAAGGGGCCCAGGCTCTAGTCTAATGTTTTCCAGATGACTGCTGTGTGACTCTGGACAGGCCACTTTCCCTCCGTGGGCCTCAGTTTCTCCACCTGTAAGTGCAAGTTAGTCGGCCTGGTCCCTAAGGGTCCTCCCATATCAGTTTTAGTGGTTCTCAATCCTGGCTGCAGGTTAGAAATTGTCTTGGGGAGTGAGTGGACTTCAAACACTGTTTTTTGTTTGTTTGTTTGTTTGTTTTTTTAAGTGTTCAGGAGATTTTGAAATCTGGGGTATTCTGGTCACGGCTGATGACAAGTAGGAAGACAGGATGTGGACCATCTGAGATTTTTAATGACTTTTCTGCTATTTTCTAGAACTGTCCCTGGCATCTAGATGGCTACATTCTAAGTAGAGCTCATGACCTGCCCCTAATTATTTAACAAACTCTTCTAAAACTATTACCTAAACCTTGTTGCAAACACCCTCCCATTAAGCATAATCTCTGATTAAGACGGGTTTGTGCTGCCATTTCCCAACTATGCAATGTTGGGAAAATTCTTTGATCTTTCATTTCCTTATTTTTAAAATGCGGTTAATATTTATACCACTTCAAGGGTTGTGAAAATTAAATAAAATAATATACATAAAGTACCTTCACGGTGGGCATAAACATTTAAGATGTTTAATTAAGTTTCTCTCACTCAGTTCCCCTTGGTATTTAGTTTCAAGTATGACAACTTTTTCCAAAGGATGTTTTGTGGGACACTGCTTCCCCCAGGATGATAAAGGAATTTTATTGTCAAATATAGTAGGAAAATCCCCATGCCACAGACTCTTCTTGAAATGGTGTTCAGTTACATGCTGGTAAACCAGCTCTCTGAACAAAATGAAAACAAAACCCTTATCTGTAGCACCTGCTGATTTCCATGGTATAAATACTCCCACCACAGCCAGTTTTGGGTTACCAACATTGCATCATTGAACATGGTTTGGTGAAGAGACGTGCAGAATTGGCTCTCTTGAGCCAGTTGTTAGTATGTTATAGCTGGGTATGTCCTGTGGTAACAAAAGCTGTGTAGCTTTACTTAGCTCAGTATTTTGAAGATATATTAGACAATGGAACCCTCTTTTCTCATAATACCTCTCAACACCCTACGGAACAGGTGCACCTGGGAACATACTTTGGGAACTACTGTGAAATATCTTATGGTTTTTTTTTCTCAAAATTCATCAACATGCCATCATTTAAAGAAATGGAAGTGTGCTTTGAGCAATTAGGGGCAGTGTGCAGAGAAGAAAAGCCACAGCTTTCTCCTCTAGGAGGAGACACAAGGTGATACCCATGAAATGACTGGTGAACAACAGCTGAGCTAGAGCTGAGTAATGCACTGAGGCTCTGATGCTCAGTGCCAGGGACTGGGAGGCCCGGAAAAGCAGGGAAGTCCTCTGCCAGAAGAGGCTAACGGCCTGAGAGCTGGGCGAGTGCAGAAGGTTCTGGGGGAGATCAGAGGAGAGAAAGGCTATGGGAAGTGGACGGAGCCTGCACCACGTCCTGGACAACAGAATGAGCGCGCGGTTGGTCAGGCCACCCCACCTCATGCAGCTTCCTTCAGGGTCTCACCTGGAGCAGTGGGAGCACCCATCTCCAGAGACCAAAGTTCTGTGCTAGGTCACCTCATTCTTCCAGGGGTCCTTCCTGTCTAATCGTGCTTGGGTGTGCTTCTTTTTGCTATAGCTGTGTGTGTGTGCATCCAACTGTCTGCGATTCAGACGGCTCCCCAGGCAGCCGGGTTCCTTAGTGGAACCTCTGGAGGACTTGAGAGTTCCGTCCTCTTCGGTGGGAGAAGGTGCTGGAGCCCCGTGTGGAATCTCAGCTCCGTACTGGAGGAGGGACACCACGTTCACCCTGGAGCTCCACGCGGAGAGGAGGGTGGCCCTGTCAACTAATAAGAGCTGTAGCGTGCACATGCAGAAAATCGACCACTTGAATCATTTCAAGTGTACAGGTCAGTGGCATCGAGCACGTTCGCCTTGTTGTGCAGCCATCGCCAGCATTCATCTTCAGAGTTTTTACCTCCGCAAACTGAAGCTCTCTGCTCACTCATGACTCATTCTCCACTCACCTCTCCTGCTATTACTTATCGAGCACTCCTTAGGTCTGAGGCACTGTTTTAAGAAACTAATATGCATTAAGTCATTTAATCCAGATATAAGCCTACGAGGGAACTGTCTCCACTTTACATGGAGATGAAGAAATGGAGGGTAAGTAACCTGCCCAAGGCCGTAGAGCTAGCAGCGGCAGAGCCAGCAGTGAGCCCATGATGCAATGCCTTCTGCCTACTTCACAGCCAAGGTTAGATTTATCTCAGACTCAGCAAGAGGAAAGACCCCCTTTGAGGTCCCTTGAGGCTCCTGGGTGCATGAAGGCTGGAACCTCTCAGCCTTTGGGGGACCAGTGCTTGACGTCACCCATCTCTCCCATACCAGATGACCGGGCCCCCAGCAGAGGAGATCAGGGGTAGCCAGACCACCCCGGGCAGTGAAGGCTGTGCCTGTGGCCGGGAGGGATTTCTGCCTCTCTGAGAGCTGTCAGCTGAAAATGTTGGGATGGAGTGGGACCAGGTGTGGCAGCCACAGCCTCTGAGGTGGCTCTTTCTTCTGGGGGTGGTGATGGAGGGTAAAGGGTGATGTCAGCCTTGGGCAAGCTGAGGGCTGGGGCCAAAGAAGCAACTGGCGAGACAAGCTTTTAGCAGAGATGGCTTGCTCTGCACTTGAGGACAGCCACCTCAGAGCTGCCTCCAGTGCACAGAAATAGTCAAGATGGAAAGTGGGGACAGAGGTGAAGGGTTCTTGGCTGGAGACAGATTTGTGGGATCTGAGTGGCAAGGCTCGTCAAACAAACTCCACGAGGGATCTGACTTGAAGTGGAAGCCTCGGTCTCGGTTCCTGCGTGGAGGCTTGCGTGGCCTCACCCCTTTGGTGGCCTCGTCCTAAACCTTGCATGCAAACTTGTGTGTAGCTTTGTAAGTTCAAAACATCTAACATCGAGGCTCTCTGTAGCTATTCTGGTCCCCATCATCTGAAGCCCAGAGAGAGATCTGAGGTGACTAGCTTGTGTTGTTTCCTTGGCCTTCTTGGAATCAGACTCTCCCAAGCATCTCCACAAAGTAAGAAGAAGAACACGAATTTAAACTTAGGTCTTTTTTTTTTTTTTTTTTTTTTTTAATCCAAGGCTCACTGACCCAGCCTGCCTTGCTCAAGGTCACACACCTAGAGGATCCAAGGCTAGAACCCAGGTCTTCCTGGCCTCAGCCTAGTGTTATTTTCCCCTGCGTGACAGACCGAGTCAGGATCCTCAGTGATCCGAACCAGTGGGCTCACTGAGCTGCTGAGAGGACGGACGGAGGCCCACAGCCCACAAACCAGGTCTTGTGGCCTCAAAGCCAGTGGCCTGCCCACTGTGCCATCCCAAACCTGGCACCTTGGCAGCCTCCAGAATAAGAAAGCTATTGCTTTTATTAATAGGTGTTGACCAGCTTGGCTTCCAGGCCTAAAAAGAAAATTCAGCCTTGCTGGAAGGCCCACAGCTCAGAAGTCCCCCTCTCCAAGGCCCCTTCCAACCACCTATGTGGACTCTGATTTTTGTCCCCCCTGCCCCACTGCTGTTGAGACAGCTCTGTGGCCCAAGAGAGAGGGGAAGGAAAAGGCCCCACAGTGCAGACATTCACATCCAAGTTCTTGGGGGCTTTCCTTTGCCTCCTGAGCTGCGGCCAAAGCCAGAGAATCTGTTTCTCATTAGCTGTACTTTTGCTGTGCAGTGAAGTGCTCTTTGAACCTGTGGGAGCAGGAAAGCCATTTACACCCCTGAGAGGACAGGGACGCCAGCCTGGCCAGCACATTCCTTTGGTTCCTTTTATCTGCTGGGCGGAGCTCTCAGCGGGGGCTGCTGCTGCCATAGCCTGGTGCTGCAGACAGAGGAGAGGTGGTGTGTGGGGCGAGCAGGGGAGGAAGGAGGGGATGTGTCCCTCTCTCAACTGTGGTAGGAGAAGCAAACTCCCACTGGAATTGTCTGCCCCCTTTCCCCGTCCCCATCTTCTTCCTGATACCACCTTTGTACTGAGAAACTTCAGTAAACCTCCAGAAGTCATTCACCTGTTTGTCCATCCATCCCTCCTTTTCTCCCTCCCTCCCTTCCAGTGGGAGCTTGGGAGTGCCGAGTCAGAACCAGCCGAGTCCTTTGAGGTAACCTGCCTCCTTCCCCTTTGGTTCATTGATGCAGAATCTGAAGCCCAAAGAGTTAACTTGTTCCAGGTCACCCAGTAAATCCATTTGACAAGCATTTATGGAGTGTTTTCAGGTGCCAGGTCCCCGCTCCCCCTCCCACTGGAGGTTCACTGTGGATACAGAGGTGAAAACATGCACCTTCCGTCCTAGCCTTCACAATCATGCTGGGGCTGGGGGCAGACAGTAAGTAAACGAGTGACCAAACAAACAAACTCGATAATGTCAGATGACGGTAAATGCTCTAAAAAACCCAACAGAGGTACCTCTCTGACAGAACTAGCTGGGGAGCAGGGACCCCATTTACACACGGTGGTTGGTGAAGTCTCTCCGACAAGGTAACTTTCGAATTTAAACCTAAGTGGTGACAAAGGGCCAGTCACAGGTACACGCAAGCACTACAGGCAGGAGCAAATGAGCAAGAAGAGGGAGAGGGCCACCAGGTGCGGGCTAGCCCCAAAAGGGCCAGCAGTCATGCAGGGAGTTTAATCGTGTGAGGAGTTTCATCCTGTCAGGGGAACCATGGGGGTTTGAAGCAGGGGCTGACACAAAGGGTTTTGCATTCTCCAAAGCATCCCTCTGGCAGTGACTTAAGGGAGGCAGGCTGCACACGGGAAAGCTGGTTGGAGGCTACTCGGGGTAGAAGGATAAGTTCAAGACGATGGTGGCTCCTGTCACCTGGCCCGTGGTGGTGGTAGCCAGGTGGACAGAAGAAGGCAGACTTAGGAAGCGTTTGGGGATAGAGACAAAGAGTTGACACAATCTGCTCATGGATTAGGTGTGGGCTGTGAAGAAAAAAGAGGGATGGAAGGTTTTTGCCTGCGTTTCCTGGGTACAGGGTCATGGCCCGTACTGAGATGGGGAAGACTGGGAGGAGCAGGTTTATGGAGTTCTCTCCGGGAGAACGAAGCTGCAGGTGCCTCTCAGGTACGCAGGTGGTGCCGGAAAGGCAGATGGATGGAAGTGTTCAGTTAGTGACCAAGGCTGGCCATTCAGGTGCCCATACAGGTGCCTGTACACAAATTCACAGTGGGGGTGGGGCTGGGGGTGGGAGTGGTAGCCGTCCACTCTGACGAGGGGCTCTTAAGAAGGTACTGCCCCCCTCTCACCTCCAGACCAGGGAGGGGCCTTTGGAGCTGTCGGGATTCCAACTGGAATCCCTCCCTGATAGAAACAGACCTAGATGACAGACCCAGTTGGGGATGGAGGTGGGGGTTGGGTAGAGGGTGCAGAGCTCAGACTTCTGTGGGAATAATAATAATAATAAGTAACGCCGCTGTTAGGAAACTATGTGTCTTGTTCCTTGTTCATGAATAATCATCATCTCCAGTGCTCCACAATCTCTGGGAGAATAGCAGCCTGGGTTTAATAGCCCCATTTCTAGATGAAGAGACTGAGGTTCCAAAAAATTCTGTGATATCTCCAAGGTCTTCCAGATGATGGCTCTAAGACTCAAACCTGCGCCCTCTGAGACCAGTTTGCCCGCACTCTGTTCAACATTAAGCAGTCTGCCCCCAGAAAGGTCTTATTTTGCGAAAGCTAGCAGGGTGGGCTCTAAGGCCAAACTGCCAGGGCTCAAATCCTGATTTCTTTCAGGTACCTGATACTTTCAGGTACTGTGGCCATGGGCAAATGGGCCCACCTCCTTTCTGTTTCCCACCCATAAAGCCGGGGTAGTAAAAGGGCCCACTTCGGGATGTTATTAGGAGTGTTAAGAGAATATTTCCAAAGTGCTTAGAACTGCACAGAAAGTGCTACACGTGCGTTGACTCCTACTGATGAAATTGCTTTCATCCAGATGCTTCCGACTTATGATGGGGGTTTTGTCCCGACAAACCCATGGTCAATCGAAAATGCATTTACCAATACAAAAACCAATCAAACATCACAGCTCAGCCTCGCCTACCTTAAACATGTGCCGAACACTGACATTAGCCTATAGCTGGGCAAAACTATCTAACCCAAAGCCTATTTTATAATAAAGCACTGAGTATCTCATATAATTTATTATGGGTATTGCTTTCGCACCATTGCAAGGTTGAAAAATCATAAATCAAACCACCCTAAGTCGGGGACCATCTGTGCGCACTGAGCAGAGTACTAACCCAGAGACCTGGGAGTGCCTGGAGCCTCAGGGGGGGACCCGCCTCCACCCAGGTAACACATGGGGAAGCTGAGACCCAGAGAAGGGCAGCAAGGCAGCCTCCTAAGCAAGTTAGACCCATGAATGAGGCTGGTAGAAGACCTCTCTCTATACTTTATGAAGGCCCTACCCACCAGACTATTTTTTTCTCCTGGAGACAGACTTCCAAGCTCTCTATGCCCTTAATTCATGTGGAATTTCTGCTCGGGGCTGGGCCCCCAGGAGGACCGCCCCCCATCTCTTTATGAAAATAGAGTGGAGTCATTCGGCAAAACCTCAACCTAATGCTTTTAAGGAACTGGCAGGTTGAAATAGGAAACTGTTCTAAGTAAAAACCACAGAAATAGCACATGTTTGTGGCTGCCCGCAGCTGCCTGCATCCTCAGCAGGAGGCTCTGGGGAGGGGGAGCTGCTGGCCTGCCACGTGAAAAGGCCTGGGAGCCTGGCCCTCCTGCTGCCCACTGAGGGTGGCCATGTGACAGCAAATGCCACATCTCCTGGGGATGATATTTTCAGGTCAAAGCAAGGTGAGGTGGTCAGGTAGGCTGCCAGCACTGGAAATGCAGAAGGCTAGCGTCAGAGCAAAACTGCTCTTTTCTTGCAAGCCCCTCATGTTGTATCTGTTGAAATGGAGGCCCAGAGAGGGGAAGCAACCTTCCTAAGCCACCCAGCAAGGAGCGGTGAAGCAGGGAAGAACCCTAGCACCTAAATCCAATGCTCTTTAACAATACCCTCTTGCTGAATAGGGGCCACACACCCCTTCCAGTATAGGGTAATTATTCCAGAGCATAAACTCTGGGTCAGAAGACCAGAGTTCAACCTAGGCTCTGCCTTTTCCTGGCTGGGTGATCTTAGGCAAGTTACTTAACTTCTCTGTGCCTCCATAACATTTAAAAAAAAACAAAATGGGGGATAATAGGACTACTTACCTAATAGGGTTGCTGATAGGATTCGATATGATAGTCCATGTGAAACTCTTAGATTGGTGCCTGACACGTAGGAAAAACTCATTAAAATTTTATTTTATAATGTATTAAATGTCCAGTAAAGGTCAGCCACTTTGCCCCCAAAGGCGTCTGTGGGGGAGACAGAACAGTGAGTTCCGCTATATTGCTAGGAACGCTTTGACAGCAGGAAGTCAGGATGCCCTGACTCAGGGGAAGGGCCTGACCTGTGAGCCCAGGGACACCGAGAGGAGTGGGCAGGTCAGACATTTGTGAGGCATCTATTAGGTGTAGAGGTGAGAACGCAGGTCCAGGGGCCTCTTCCCACCGCATCATGCTTTTTGCTACTTTTGAAGATGATGCCAGCAGAACCTGCTTTGGTTTCCCGGGAGTGGGGACACACTGTCCAGAGCCACCTCCACTGCCTGGCTAGGGCTGGCATGCCACTTGAGGCCGTAAATCAGAATCTAATGATTTCTGGTGAAATTTAGGTCCTAATCTCTACATGTAAAACCTCAGTGTGGTAGACAAAACAATGGCTCCCCCCAAAGATGTCCACACCCTAATCCCCAGAACCTGTGAATTTGTTCTTACTGCCACAGTGGAGCTTGCAGGTGTGAGTCCATCAAAGATCTCGAGATGGGGAGATGATCCTGGATCACCTGGGTGGGCTCAATGTGCTAACAAGGATCCTCACGAGAGGCGGGCAGGAGAGTCAGAGTCAGAAAAGATGTGGGTACGGAAGTAGAGGTTGGAGTGATGCGAGGAAGGGGCCATGAGCCAAGGGATGCAGGCGGCCCCTGGAAGCTGGGAACGACAGGAAAGGATTCTCGCGTGGAGCCTTCACAAGGAGCCAGGCCTGCCGGCCAGCCCCCTGCAGACTTCCATCCTCCACGACTGCAGGACAATCAAGTCCTGTTGGTTGAAGCCACCAAGTTTGTGGTGATTTGTTATGGCAGCCACAGGAAACTCGTACATGTAGTCAACATTTGGCGACTCTGCCTTAATCTGACCTTGGCCACCTCAGCCCTGCCCTTTGTTATGTGTAGTTGGGTTTATCTTTAGTGCAAACAAGAACAAGGGCTCCAGAGCATGACACCAGAGGCCCCACTTGGCCCACCCAGCACTTACTTCCCTTTCTCCTCACTCTTACCCTGGGAGAGGGGGTTGGCAAAAACAGGAATACATACGATGTGCAATGTGAGCTCTCTTCTCCATTTTCCCATAAAAGATTCAAGAACGTCTCGATTTCTCACTAATAACCCCATGTGGATTTTTGGGGGGCACTCAGAAGGGTTCTGAATTCTGTGTCCATGTATACCATCGAGTGTCATGCTTGTGAGATGTGGCATTTGTTGTAATGTTGCCACGAATGGGCTGCTGTGATAGTAGACTACGCGTGTGATGCAGGACTTGTGGGGAAGCCAGGTGACAGCTGGGCTAACAATACAATGAAGCATTCCAGTTTGGCTGTCACTGATACAGCTCACAGTCCCCCCCCCCCCGCCGCCCCCACCACCAACCATGTACATCTATGTTGGTCTATGTTTTCATATCTGGGGGCTTATGTTTTGCAAGGTAGAGGGGGTTGAGGGAAAACAATATGGAAAGGCACAAAATGGTGTCTGAGCTTGTCAGGTCCCTGTCTGAATTACATCCTCAAAGGAGAGGAGGCTTAGAGGCAAAACCCAATGGAACAATTTAAGGGTGACTTTGAGACTTGGGTCACACAGCAGAACTGGCCTCTTAGTTGCCCTGTCTTTTACTCTTACCATCCCACAACCTCTTCTCAAAAAAGCACCCAGAGGAAACTTCTAAGGATGTAAATCTGATGAGCCCCCTCCCCTGCTGAAGACCCTTCAATTCTTCCATTAAACGTGGAACGAAATTCAAGCTCCCTATCACAGCCCGCCCTTACCTACCCTCCAACTTCATCTACCACCAGTTCTCTCTGCCCTGGTGCTTGGGCCACAACAGTCCTCTCTGTTCCCTGAGCATGCCAGCTCCTTTATGTCTTAGGGCTTTGGCTCCTGTTCTTCCCTTTCCCTGGAAAATCCTGCCCTCTAGACCTTTGCATCTCGGTCGCTTCTAATAATGTGAATCAGAGCAAACATCACTTTCTCGATCCAGCCATCCTTGACCTTAGAGCTCTGTTTGGGTTTCCTTCAACTAGACGTCACAGAGAAACTCAGTGCAGGTGCCTTATTTGCAAGGTGATCTCAGCATACACAAGCAAGAGAGTCAGGAAAGTGTAAGAGAGCTGGCATGCTAACTGGGTGTGTTACTGAGCTGGTTATGCCAGTGGGAAACTTCAATCCTGCCGGGATCTCTGGGTACCACGTAGAACATGCCTCAGAACTGTCCCACCAAGAGAAGGGAAGCAGGAGCATTGACCCACTGGCTCTTTCCCTACTTAGTTGAAAGTTGCCCGGGGGGTGTTCACACTTCTGTGGCACCAGAAGAAGCCTTCACAAGGAGAGATGGAGAGATGCAGGTGGGATGGTGTCTGTGTGCCTGGGAACCTACCATTGCAGGTGCCAGTGAACTCCACGCTGGGCTGAGGGAATGTGGCGGGGGGGGGCGGGTTGCATCACAATGTCCGATACACCATCCTACCCAGTGCTTTTCCACCCAGGCAACAGTCTTTATTTTCATCCTATTTCTTTTGTCTCGCTGAAGTTTTCTTGATTGTTTATTCAGTTACCCATTGTTAATTGTCCATTCTTCATACCCCAAACTGGAACATCACCTACACAAGACCAGGGGACTATCAAGCTTGTCCACCATTGTCTCCCCAGGCCGTTTTCACCAGTACCTGGTGAAAAGTAGACCATCAGGAAATATTAGATGAATGAATGAATGTGTTGCTTCTAGGTACAAAAGCCTGGCATTGATTCCGTGGGGAGGTGACTCCAGGCAGCCATGAGGATGACAAACGTAAACAGAGGAAGGGAGAGAGAGCAAGAGAGAAAGAGGTGACTGATACCCACACGTCACCACAGCTGAAAGGAAGTTTTATGGGCAGGTGTCAGGCACCTTTGGGGGACTCTCCAAGCTAACTGGGGACCACGCTAATGGGGATGGCCGTGTGTTTTCGAGCTTCCAAGCCATGGGTTATAACATTAGCAAGCGTACTGATGTTTGTACAAACACTTGCTCTTTTAGTAAATTAAAGTGGCTCCAAGGTTACCCCTATAATGATATCATTCTCACTGGCTCACAGTCCAATCTACTTTCTTGAGAGGGAGATAAGTTGAATTTACAGAATGCACTTGCTCAGCAGGCATGCCAGGCACGATCCATCTTATCTGTGCTGCAGAGGGGCTTCGTGTTGAATGTAATTGGAGTCCCTTCTCTTTCACTTGCTTGGGGAATGACCTTGGGCTAGTTATTCTGCCTCTTTAAGCCTCAGTTTCTTCTTTTTTTTTTCGTGTGCAAAATGACAGTGAGTAAAACTAGCCAATAGGGTTATGGTGAGGATTTAATGAGCTATCAGTATTGCTTAATAGCCTATTCTAAACATGAGCAGCAGTCCCTGTAGTGAGCACTTTCCATATTTCTACTACTGATGATGTTGATAATAATGGTGAAGGTGTAGATTGTTCTGGAGGGCAATGTGTTCAGGCTCCAGACTACACCCCAGGATAAGTAAAAGGTGCCCTTGGAATCACAGCGCATCAGCACCAGTAGAGAACTTGGAAGTTACCTAGTCTACTACCCTTCAACAGTGACATTGTCTAAGAAAAGAATAGTCGTCATAAAAGGGGCTACCATTCAGAGGGTACTGTGCATATTTTTCAACCCACTGGCCCAAGGGAACCTCTTGCAAGGCAGCTGCATCAGGATGTCTTAGTCTGGGACTGTCAAACATTCGCTTCGACTGACCCTTCACTCTGACACTTTTGGGACACTTGTTAAGCAGCCGCTGGGCTGCACTGTGGCTTCCCACGTGTTTCTGCTTTCAGAGAGACAACGGGCTAGACTTGCAGATTACAGGATTTTCTCATTTCAGCTGAGACTCTCATCATGAATGAACAGATTGGCATCCTGATCTCGATTCAATTTCCTGCAAATCTTGACAGGAGAAGATGAACTGACAATGTCTCTAAGAGTGATCTGCCTAAGTGCTCACTATGTTCTCAATTTCACTTTTATACAATAATGTTGTGAGTCTGGTTAATGTGTACCCACTCCTGAAAGGTGTATTTGTTTGGGATTTGCTGAAAAATCCGGGCTTGGTGCCTCCTGACCCACAGAAACTGTGATGTAATAAGTGAGTATTATCTTAAGCTGATGAAGTTATAGTAATTTATTACCAAGTTAGCATAGAAAATACAAAGCCCTCCTTGTCTTGTTTCGGTGATTCAGGTTCTTGAATGAGCATCTCTCTGGTTGCACCTACGCTATCTCTACCTTCGCCCAGAGCGCCCTCCCTCCCCTTCGCCTGTAAAACTCTCCCTCATCCTATGTGTCACCAGGTCACTTCCCAGAATAGACCTTTTTGATTCCCTGGACAGGTATGTCACCTGATACAGGGTCCCAGAGCCTCCTGTGCTTTTCCCTTCCTAAGCATCACAACTGTAATTATTTGCTAACCAGCTTTCTTCCCAGCTGGCCTGTGAACTCCATAATGGCAGGGACCACACCTGCCTCAGCCACCAGGCCATCCCTCAGGCCTCCTGATATGTGATCAACCAGTATCTGCCGAGTGAAAGAATGAATGGAGTGGCAGGCAGGGGAATGCGTCTTGCATTGAGAGTCAGGAACACGGACTTCCTGTCTGACCTCTGCTGTGTGACTTGAACCCTCCGGGCCTTAATGCCTCAGATGACATTTTGAGACTCAGATGCAAGCCATCTGGGTGTGGGAGATATCTCTGCACCCAATTGTACTGGGCGACCTAGAAAAGGTCACTTCCTCTTTCTGGAGTCTCTGCCTGCACAATCTATAAATCTGGGATGAGGCTGCCAGCCACCGTTTCTGGGGCAGTTGATAGAGGACAAGTGAGTAATGCCCAGGAAGTTCTCAGAAAGATACAGCTTCATAAAAGCCTATGGTCAGGTTTTGAGATTCAGGACACAACCCCAGCTCGTGGCTGGGCCAGCAGTGATGTGGAGGCCAGCGGTGAGATAACTGCCAAGGCTGGGAGCCCTCGCCAGTGAAGGCCATGGCACGCCGCCCCTGCCCTGCAGCTGAGCGCCTTTATGTCTAAAGTAGGTGCCGGATCAAGACCAGGCTTGATTAGATGGTGGAGGTTTGTGGACTAAATTCCCCACACTAAACGATAAAGCCCTTAACAAGACGTCTAGATGTTTCTAAATATATAACTGAGATACAAGCACCAGAGGCAGTGGTAAGATGCAGTAGAAGCTATACGGTGTGTGTGATACTTAGGGCTAGGGGCTCTGAAGGCAGTCTGTCCAGGTCTGAAAACCAGCTCCATTTTCAACTGGCTGTTCATGAACAACCTCTCCAGCCCTCAGTTTTCTCATGCGTAAAATGGGAACTAATTATGGTTCTGACTTGTATATGCAATGTATTATAGAGGGGATTATGAGAAATCCAACCAAAGAGCTTAACATAATGCCTGGTACAGAGAAATTGCTTAATACATGTTAGCTGTTACTGTTCTTCTTATTGTTGTTGCTTTGTTTTTATTAATTCCCTGTAGTGCTGCAAGCACTTTCACTTGCTTAACAGTAATGACAAACCTCTGTTTGGAAAGTACTTTCAAGTATATGATCTTACTTTCTCATTAGACAATGAGGCGGGGACCTGCCTTGTGACAGCTCCTGCCTCTAGGTCAAGGCTTCATCCCCAGCATGTAGAACAATGCCCAGCACATTGCAGCCTTCCAACAACCACCTGTAGGACTAATGGGACCAAAGGGATCTAAACAAGAACTCTCAAACAGAGGTATTATTGGTGCCACTTTGCAAATGAGGAAGCAGAGTGATCTGCCCACAATCACCACCATTGTGAAGTCAGACTCCGATATGCTTGACTCCAAATCTGACCCTCTTATGTTCTGCTTCCTGGTGACTTCTCACACTCGCCTAGCCCAGCAAGACAGTGCTGGCAGCAGAATGAAGTGGCAAGAGCATGGGCTCTGGAGCCAGAAGGGCAGGTTCAAATCCCAGGAATACCACTTCCCAGCTCTGTGACCATTAATGTCACTCAATCTCTCTGTGTATCCTTCTCTCATCAGTGAAGTGGGGATTAACAGTTCCTACATATCCTATGGCGTTAGATCTTATTGTCTGATTTACAGATGGGGCTGCTCCATACAGGTGGGTCTAATCATGCACCTTTATGATAAAGAACCACCTATCTTTATGATGAGATCATAAGTCTCTTGAAGGAGGGGACCCAGTCCATTTACTTCACCCAATGTGCTTAGGAACTACAGAGGGGAGCCATATTTATTGAGTGACTATTAGGTGTCAAAGTGCTAGGAGCTTTCCATACACTGTTTCATTTAATCCTGACATCATTTCTATGAAAGTATTTCCATAAGACTTAACACATTGGACAAAAACAAATGAAACAAAAACCTGAGGGTCAGCTCTAGAGGTTAAGGAAAATGGTTGCCAGCAAGTGATTCAAACTCAGGGCAGTTAAACCTCAGAGGCTGTGCCTTTTCCCACCGCAATGCCTTTCCATGGGGACTGCACCATTTCACCGAGTGAGAAGGTAAGATCGCTGGGAAGAAGTGGCCCTCAGATTTCCAACTACTTGGACGGCTAAATCAAAGGCCGCTGAAGGGAGCTTGATTTATGGTGGCCACAGCAGCTAAAGCATCAACAGAACTTTATCTTGCCTGACCAGGACATGTTAAGGGGTGGAGCGGAAAGAGGGCAGCCATATTACACAATCAGGATGACGTACAGACCTTTCGGGCCTAAAATGCTTCCCAAGTCCTGAGGGGAATAGCATGAATACCTCATTGTACCCATGTAGGAGGAACTAACAAAGGCTTCTTATCTTTCAGCTTACTATGCCTGGATCGGATTTATCTCTGACATTCTGGGCTCTGGTAATTTCTCTTCTGGCTGTCTGGGACCAGCAGAGTGGTCCCTGGTAGCTGGCTCTTGGTTGCGACTCAGTGTTCAACAAGACCAGTGCCTATGGGAGCCCCACCTTCGCCAGATCTGTGGTGTCCTTGAAGGCCACAGCCTTATATTCTTCAACTCTGTCTTGTCACTTGGCATAGTGCTCAGCAGAGTCCAAACTCAAAGAATGCTGAATCAAAGCCCAGGAGTTTGGCCAAGTACAAATGGCCAAGGTCCATGTGATGTTCTTGAAGTTCTCAACATGGGAATCTCAGAGTGGCCTAGCCAGGTGGCTGGCCACCAGAAACTAGAAGTTGAGTTTTAAGGCAGTGGACAGTGGCCTTTCTGAAGACACTCCAGACGTGGAGGAATGCTATAGGATTGCACGGTCAAGTTTACTCAGAGCCTGGTTGAGAGAACAGAGATTTACAGTGTAGAAACCAAGAACTGACAATTAGTCCAAAGGGCCAGCAGCCAGCACTGAACTGAGCACAGAGCCAAGACTCTAGGGCAGATGTGATCTGGGTGAGAAAAGGTCCAGAAATAAACGGAGACTGTCTAGAACACGCACTGCCATGTCTGTGGGCGTAGAGAGAGGGGCCAAATCTGCTGCCTTCACAGTCCTGGGATGGATGGGTCCGTTGTCAGTGTCATCCCCTTGGAGGCACCTTTGCGCATAGGAGCAACCTGAAAAGTCCCTGAAACGTGATTAGGCCAGTGAATGGTGTGGCATGGGTTCGTGTACGTAGAATGTATCTTGGGGAGTGCTGTGAGCCTGTGGACCAACAAAACAGCTCCGCCCAGGCCACCATCTTCACCGCCTACCTATATCCCCAGGGGCAGGGGACGGGTGTGGAAAGAGGAGGGGCAGCTGCTGTTTTGTACAGCACACCCCTTGCTGCCCCAGCCTTCACGCATGTGACCAGGGGCAGGCATCCGACCTCAGCTCAACCAGGTTGCTACCCTGGGCACTGGGAACTGGCGGAAGGAAAGAGAGACAGACGGACAGACTCACAACAGCTCTGTGAGGCTGGCCTTGTAAGGTCAGCCAGGCTTTCTGTTGCATGGATCTGACAGAGAAGAGGGGCCCCCATCTTTCAGGAAGGAGAAGGGTAAGGCTGGTGGAGAGCAGGGCTGAGACTGGGCATAAAAGGAATGTTTGGATAGTGTTTCCCGTTTCCAGACCACTTCTGGAGGTATTGTTGCATTTGGATTCCATGAGTCCCCAGTGTCTTAGGCTGAATCCCTGTTGAAGTCTGCTTGCTAACAGAGTCCCACCTAATACCCCATGCATCCCCTCCATAGTCTTTGACTCCTCCCAACCTCGTTGTATTTCAGGGTCGATATGGTATTCAGTATTCATTGTACTTCCTTCTGAAGTGCCTACCTGTTCTGGAAGAAGAATTAGGAAAGGCCGAAACTGGATCCCTAGACTTCTTCAGAGCTAGGGTTCCAGTGTGGTGTCGGTTTCCCTGATCAGGGGCACCTGTGCAAGGTTTGGGCGGCAGAACTGGGGGAAGGGCACAGTCCCGTTGCCTCTGTTATATACTTCCACGGAACACAGTAGAGCCACAGGTCCCTGTTTCTGGTCTCTTGTTTTGTGTGTGTGTTGAGGGGACGGTACCAGATAGACCGGGTTCAAGTCCCAGCTCTGCCACTTCTAGCTGTCAGACCTTGAACAAGTTACTTAACCTCTCTATGCCCTAATTTACTAACCAGCAAAAAGAGAATAATGATGGTATCTATATCATAGGGCTGTTGCAAAGATTAGCTGAGTAACACATATAAAGTCCTTAAGGAAGTACCTGGCACAGAGTAAATTCCCAATTAATGCTAGTGGATATCACTATTACTACTGTTAGTGGTTCAAATGGGTAAGATGTTGTAGTGGGTAGGAAATGATTTGTGTAAATCACTGAGCCCAGGGTGGACATCATTCCTGTCCCCTGTCCAGATTCCCTTAGTATCTAGCCCTGGATTTCGTGGCTTTGGGAGTTCTGATTACCTAAAAGGAAAGGGTCTGTCTTATTCCCGACATAGTTGCTAATGATCAGAAAAAGAAGGCCAGACCCTGCGCTGTCCCCATCAGCTGACTCCCTGCCACCTCCCACACTAGCTGGTGAATCAGAGTCAGCCGACCCCAGGGGTCGCCAGAACTCCCTACTCGGCGGGGGTGCTGCTGACATTTTCATCCCAGTAGGAGCTAATATCTGAGGCTCCCACTCATGTCTAGGACCTCGCCTGCATCACTATCTTGGTTTCTTGACAAAAGAGAGTGCCACAGTTGGCAGGCCCGAGGGCAGAGAGGAAGACCAGGACGTGTACGGATGGGGCAGAGGCCCAGAGGAAGGAGGGCTGAGGAAGGAGTGCTCCTGGCCAGCAAGCCCTCTTTGGTGGGCAGAGTGGGGGGCTCTACCTGGCAGGATCTACAATTGAAGTTAGAACTCATCTAGCACCAACCTCTCAGTTCTGTTTTGCTAGCTTTCAAATTTCCTTTACTGACATATTTTGCTTGCAACAAAAGCATTAATTTTAAGTGTTCAGGTCCATGAGTGTTGACAAGTGGGTACATCCATCATCCATGTGACCACTGTCATAATCAAGATATACAACACTTCCATCACCCTCCAAATGCCATCATGCCCCTTTATAGTGAGACCCTGATTAGTCAGGGGCCCCTAGAGGAACAGGGTCACCAGGATATATAGACAGAGATATAAGAGGAGATTTATTATAGGGACTGGGTCACGCAATTATGGAAGCAAGATCTTGCACAGTCTTCCACCTTCAAGCCGGAGACCCAAGAAAGACAGTGCTGTAACTCAGCCTGAGTCTAGGGGCGTGAGAACCGAGGGAGCTAATGGCGTAAGTCCCCATCTGAGTGCAAAAGTCTGAGTTCCAGGAGCACTGATGTTCAAGGGCAGGAGAAGATGGATGTTCCAGATCACAAGAGAAAATTTGCCCTTCCTCCACCTTTTTGCGCTATCCAGGCCCTCAGTAGATTGGATGTGCCCACTGTGTTGGTGAGCGTGCTCTTCTTTACTCAAAGTGCACTTGGACAAGTTACTTAACTTTGAGAGGGTTGTGCTAGATGAATTCGAACTCTGATTGTAG
The DNA here is from genome assembly GCA_039655065.1 of Glossophaga mutica. NCBI lineage: Eukaryota > Metazoa > Chordata > Mammalia > Chiroptera > Phyllostomidae > Glossophaga > Glossophaga mutica. The sequence goes on along the minus strand of CM077304.1, from coordinate 11,128,448 downwards.
AAGCTCCTTCCAGGTATGGCCCATGCTCTGTCCACCGATTCACATGCTAATCTCTTCTGGAAACATCCTCACAGACATACCCAGAGAAAACATCTTACTAGCCATCTGGACATCCCTTAGCCCAGTCAAGTTAAGACATAACATTAACCAACCATCACAGAGCCCTTTGCTCCATGGCGCAGGCAACCTGCGCCTGCAACTGTATTTCAGTTTTGTCTTTCCTAAAGTTCCTTAAAATTGAATTGTTTATCTGCTCTCTGCAACTGTATTTCAGTTTTGTCTTTCCTAAAGTTCCTTAAAATTGAATTATATAGTAAACAGTTTTGCAAGGGGCTTCTTTTGCTCAGTACATACATTTTGAAATGTATCTATATTGTTGCTTGTATCATTCATTCATTTCCTTTTGTTGCTGAATAGTATTCATAGCATAGAATACTGCCCTCACATTAACAATATTATGCAACATTATTGGATTCATGTTAGATGTATGAATGTTTTATAAAATTTTTCCCTGAGTACTCACAACAATCTTATAAGGTAGGTGTTATTAATGCACGCTTCTCATGGATGGGAGAATTGAGGCTTGAGAGAGAGAGTGTAATTATTCCAAAATACACAATGTGTAAAAGTGAGAACAATATTTGAACCCATGGCTCCAGGATCTGTATGCTGAGGAATCATGCTCTACTGTCTCCCATTTTACTGATAGAGAAACAGAGGCAGGAATGGAAGCAATTTGATCAGCATTACTCTCCAACTCAGAGGCAAAATATTTAGTATTTTGAGAACCCAAGGTCCAGATTCCCAACATATCATAAAACCTCCTTTAAAGGAGTCTCCGAGACACTGCTGGCCCCTTTCTTACTTGAAGCCTGTGTATCCTTCAATGCCAAGTTCAAACGCTACCCTGTTGTTTATTCACCAAACACATGCTGAGTACCAGTTCAGGGCCAGGCAATGTGCTAGGTAGGCCCTGGTCACACTGGTAAGCGAGCAGACACAGCTCTCGGACAATAAAGCAATGGGTCCAAAAAACAAGCTCCAGAAGCATAGAAAGGGGAGAACTGAAAACAACAGCTCAGAGTTTTGCGTGTGCTAAGTTCAATATGTTTAGTGGTGTTATAGACCCAAAGAACCAATATAATCTGAGCTCCAGATTTGACCAATATTTTTCCAGAACAGTCACAATGAGTCAGCCATGTCCCGTGTATTGTCACAGTCATCACCCAAGTCTCAAAGGCAGGTACTCTGGTAGCCCCATTTCACCAGAGAAAACTAGGCATTAATGGGGCTAAGAAATGTCACCGAGCCATTCTCTCGAATCTCATCTAATCATGGTCTAATTGTTCCCAAATCCTTTCTGAAAGGAAGTGACAGAGCAAATCTGTTCCGACAAGACAGCCCAGTGGTCCCCAGCACTTCCCATCCTCCCTTAAGCCAGACTTGGCCCTTTAACCAGTTCTGGCCAATGAACTGTGAGCAAAGGGGCTGAGGTGTCTCTTCCAGGCAGAGGCAGTTAAGAGCTGATGCATCGTCTTCATCTTTTCCTTCTTTTCTGTTGTGGTGACCCAGGAGACTACATGCTCCAGATGGGGTAGTTTCCGGATGCGGGGAGGATTGCCTGACCCATATCAGATGTCACATAAGCAAGAAATTAGCCTTCACTGTGGTAAGCCACTGAGATTTCAAGGGTTTGTCTGTTGTAGCAACTGTGCATTAATTATCCTGACTAATACAGTAATACTTACCACAACTACTACCACCTATTTTATGTTTACGCTACATCTGTCAGTGCCGTGAGTTTTTTCTTACCTTTCTAGCTTACCTACAGGCTTAGGAGATATATGGTCTCTAGTGGTCTCCAGTTTGTTAACGACCTATGAGGGAAAGACCTTCCCTGGGAGGCAGAATTCTCAGGACTAAGTACCAATAACTCCATTTCTAGAGATAATACAAACAGTGTCAAAAGCCTGAAAAATGCTGCTCCCATAAGCGTGGGCACTATGGCACTAAGCAGAATCCACACTTACTGTATCAGGGAACAAGAAACACAGGGCTCTGATGGGAAAGAGAAACCGAAAGACTTGAATGCCCTGGATGGGAAAGAAAACCCCTCAGAGGTGAGCTCCCTTCCCCGCTCCCCGTGGATAAATGTAGAATGTCAGAAGGAAGCTCTTACTAAATCACTCTGGATATGAAGTTCTTCCAAGGATCAGGTTTCCCACAGGAGCAAATTTCATCAGTTTATTCCCTACCGGCTCCCTCCTACCCCCAGGAATTAAGCATGACATCCAGGGCCCCCAATTTATGTTTAAGTTCACAGGTAGGGTTAGGCTCTGGAGGAGGGGACATGTGAGCCAGTATTAATAAATGAGCAGCAGTTTGTCAGCCGGAAAAGGGAAGACACAGAATTCCAGGGGGGAAAAAAGCGCATCAGATAAGGCATGAACCATCAGAGGGCTTGGCGTGTTTAGAAACAGTCAGAAAGCTCAGTGTGGCAGAAACATTAGGTGGGACAGAGGCCAGGCTGGAGACTTAAGGGGTGACCGCACTGTGTGGGAGACAGATCCTGGCCCAGGGCAGCCTGTGACCTTGAAGGTAAGTGGGTCTAATCCTGGGCTCAGTTAGGAGCCCACTCTCCTGCAGATTCAAGCCAAACCTTCCAACTGAACCCTTCCCAGGTAGTAAAGATGGTATTCCATCCCTATCTACTGACTCCTTATCCTTCTTCCTTAATTAGTTCTGAATTTTGTCAGGGAAGAGGAACACCAAAGTAGGAGTACCACAAAACAGGTACTACGTTCAACCCCATTTCACAGATGAAGAAACTGAGGCTCAGAGCACTAACACTGCCTGAATCTGGTTACGTTCAGGACTGGTATCGTTCAGCTGGTATACGTGGGTATGGCTATACCAGCTGTAAAAGTATTCAGATACTTCCGTACTGATTGCTATTTAGCTGCTGCCCCTGGAGTATCTTCCTCTCTACTCCTATCCTGTGATCCAAAAGCTATAGAGGTAACAGCAGGCACAGGAGGGACTTCCTGACCCTGCTCTAAAGCCACTGCTGACTGGTCAACTCCTGGGCCATGCCAAGTGTTAGATATTTTGAGTGTGACCCCTCTGGACACATCTGGTGGCTGCCAGAGTTAGAGTCTGAACCCGTGTCCAGCTGGTTTTAATGCCAGTGCTCTTTCCACGCTATGAGCCACTCATGCCTAGAACCAGTGGGGGCAGTCCTGCCAGCCCCTGCATGGGGGCCTAGGATTTAGCTTTGGGAGACATGCATTGAGGAGGACACGAAAGACCTGCAATTTGTCCAGAGGAGAATGAGTGGGCTGGAAGGAGACCTGGAAGCACAGCATGTAAAAGAAAGGCTGGAAGAACTGGGAGTGCAGCTTGGAGAGGCCAGGATGTCCAGGGCACCTGAGGGCCGTCTCTGTATGTTTGAAGGGCAGTTGTGTGAAGAGGGACGGAAGCTGCCCCAGCGGGTGGAATTCCTGGCCAATGTCGTCTTCACAAGTTCACTGGGTAAACGTGTGCTGGACACCTATTCTCTACAGGTGTTAAACTAGGCCTGGCCGCGGTGGGGTACAATGTTAAATAAAAATAAACAGGGAGCTGCCACTAGTGGGAGACCCAGATGTGCAAACAAACGGATGATTATGGTGTAAAATGAGAAGTGCTGAAGAAGCGTGGAGAATAGAACCCGAAACCCTGAAGCCCTTTGGGGACCTGGCAAGGCTGCTGGAGAGATGAGTTTCTGATGCGAGTCTTCAAGAATGTGTAGGAGATCGTCAATCAAAGACAGGAAGAGAGAGGGGAGAGCAGATGAAAGGTCAAGGAATTGTGAAATGGTCGGCAACATTTAAAAAAAGGCGAGACGTGCGTGTGGCCATCAGATGAAGGTGCAGCCGGAGACCTGTGAGCGCCCTGGGGTGTGAGGGAGTCATAGGCCACAGCCCTGCGGGGACGGAAAAGAGCAGCTGTTAACAGGGAGATGATCCGCTTGGAATTGCTATGCTGTGACTTGGAGTGAGCTCAGTTCAGGAAGAATTTTCTTTCCACCTACAGCTGCCTGGAGGTGAGGGGCGTGCCCAGGATGTCAGGAGGCACTCGAGGACAGATGGGAGGGCAGCTTTGAAGGGGAGTTAGTGAACAGACCCAGGATCCAAACACGGAAGATGGCCTCGATGGTCTATTCCAGCCTTGGGCTTCTCTGAGAGCCAAAAATCGCGGTCCCACGGGGGCAGGTGAAAGGAACGGAAAGGGAAGATTTGGGGCCCAGCAGGTCCTGTAGGTAAATGTTTCCATTCGGGCTTTGGGTCATTGCACTTCCAGGTGACTGGGAACAAAGCGGCTCTGGCTCTCTATCCTGAGATCAAGAATAGGTTCTAGACGTCGTCCCCCAAAACGCCAGGGCGGTGGGAGAGAAGCAGCGGTGCGGGCAACAGGTTGGGACTTACCCAGCAGCTGTTCTCAGCATTTTAGATTGGTCCATTCATTCAGCCCACGCACGGCCACACATAGTGATATTACTGTCCCTATTTTAGAGATGAGCAAACCGAGGCACAGAAAAGTTATGCAACTTACTGGAAGTGCCAAAGCTGGGATTCAAACCTGAGAATTGTGACCCCAGACAGGGCCCAGTTCTTTTTAAAATTTTTTTGAAGATTTATTTATTTATTTATTTATTTATTTATTTATTTATAGAGAGAGGAGAAGGGAAGGAAAAAGAAAGGGAGAGAGACATCAATGTGCCACCTCTGGGGACCTAGCCCACAACGCAGGCATGTGCCCTGACCAGGAATCAAACTGGTGACCCTTGGGTCTGTGGGCTGGCACTCAATCCACTGAGGCACACCAGCCCGGGCCCAGAGCCCAGTTCCTAACCATTGTACCATACTAGTATGAGTGGCCTGCCCTTGTGGGACAGGCTTTTACAAAGTTATTAAGCAGACCTCTCAGCCTTAGTTCTTCATTTGCCAACGATCCATTAGCAGGAGACCATATTGACTTTTAAGTTTCATTTCTCACAGGGTCTCTTCAAGGAACATCCTCCCCCAGGTCTGTTACTGACCAGATTCTAGCAAGTGTCCCAAACCAAAGCGCTCCAAACTCCCACCAGGAGCTAAAATTAAGCAAACATGAAATTTGGTTTTTAAACCTTTCTTGTTTGAAACTTTCCATTTTACCAGACAGGATGTTAAAGCACCAGACACTGGGCCACATGGGCCAGCATGGCTCACAGGCCCTCTCCTAGGGTCTCCTAGGGTCTTTCAGAAACTCCCATAAAGGCGGAGGACAAAAGAGCAGAAAACCTGGCTCAAATTGAAGCTCCAATAGTTGCTAGCTCGGAGGCTGAGGCAAGGGGAGAAGGGCCAGCCAGGATGGGAAGTGACGTGATAATTGTTACCATGGAAGCTGTTATTTGGATGCCTACTGTGCGCCCAGCAGAGACGCATTCTGTGTCACTTTCTAAACAAGGAAACAGTGGCTCACAGAAGAAAAACAATTTATCCAAGGCCACCCAGTGAGAAAGCAGGTGAGCTGGGATTTGAACGTAGCTCTGCCTGCCTCGAAAGCCTGTTTTGCCTCCTTGGGCCGGTTTTCTCATCTGAAACGAGCAGTCTACTCTGTTGTCAACTCTGCCACAGTGCACAGTGCACTTGAAGATATTCCAGCAACATGAACAACAAATGCAGCTAACACTGACAAGTCCCCAGGCTCCTGGAACTGTTTGTTCTAAGCATTTTATGAGCATTAACTCATTTAATCCTCACAAGGTCCCTCCATTTATAGAGAGGAAAACAGAAACGCTAAGTAACTTACCCAAATAACACAACCAGTTGTCTATCAAATGATAATGAAGGATTACAAGTCGATCAAATCCTTTGGGTTAATTATCCTCTACAATTATCTGCAATTATCAATGAGTTGATCAATATGAGATAATCAGTACTTTTAATGCTAGCTATTACAGTAACCCGAGTGTATGAGTGTAAAGGTATGGTTCACATGTGGCCTTGGAAAATATATGAAATTGCTAATGGAGTCCTAAGGGCTGGGCCCATGTCAGAAGTCGCAGTGGTCTAAAGCTTAATATTCCAGCTCTCATTCTGGTCATAGTGTCTCACCTCCAGACAGGACGTAAGGAATGATCCTTGGCTGGCCTCTGCAGACAGCTCTGGCCATCCTGGTGCCATGAGCCACCTGGTAAGGGGAACCGCTTCTAAGCAGAGGTGGAGCAAGACTGGAGGCAGAGGAGAGGGAGGGAGCATCAGGGAAAAGAGGGGCAGAGGAGAGAGGCTGGCCGTGCTGACACGCTCAGAATGATGTAAGTCTCACGGGCTCCACGAATTTCACCAACGTGGTTGCATGTTTAAAAGTGAGACGTGCAGAGACAAACTACTTTCCCACTGGGGGCTGTGCGTTGGGTGACGGGTCTTCAGCCACCCCTCACTGCGGGCTCCAATCAGCACAAGTGGGCTTGCAGGACCCCCTGGACTGCCGTCCTTTTCCATCCTCCACCCTCCGCTCCTTCTTCCATGGCGACCAGGCAATCGGAGGCACCCGGGAGGAAGTAAGTCAGTCTTCCTGGGGTCCAGGCCTCCTCTTGGGCTCCCTGTCCTACTGGGTGGCAGCAGGCAATGGGTGTCATGGGAAATCCAGCTCTGGGGTCACACGGATCTAGGTTCAAATCCCAATTCTGAGCCCTTCCAGTTGTGTGATCTCAAGCAAGTAAATCGTTCTTAAGATGTACTTGATCATCTTGGCGAAGGAATATTAATGAGGTGACACATTTCACGCTTCCCCAGGCTGCTCCTTGCTCTCATCCCCCTCCTGTGTGCCAGAGGGAAGCTTGTACATGACCACCCACCCCACAGGAGTTAGGGACCAAGGAAGCTCAGATGCTATCTCCTCTTCATTTCAATAGAAAACAAACAACTCTATACACATGTTTATCAGAAGTTCCAGCAAACCTCTTTTCCTCTTCAGGGCCTCAGCATTCCCCTCAAAATGTGGAAAGGGATGGCAGATCTAGGAGCTTCCTGAAACCCTGAGTCTGAGAGGCTGGGCACTCCCAGGAGCCCCCGTCCACGCTGAACTGTAAGAGAAAGTCACCAATGGAAACAGCCCATCTGGACCAACTGCCCCAGTCTAGCCCCTCTCTGCTAACTGAATGCCTAGCATGTTATCCCCAGCACTGTGTCAGGTGCAGAGGGAGCGAAGTGCCCTGTAATAACAGCTAAAAGGAGAGCCCTGAACATGCCTACAGGACTCTCGTGCCTATAGTGCTAAGCTCTTCATCCTATTTGACCTTCAGAATCCAATCCTGCCCTCATTATCCCCATTTTATAGGTTAGATCATTACTCATGAACACAGTTAATAAGTAGAGAAGGTCAAATCCCAGCCTGGGTCTAGCTGACCTTCAAGTCCATGCTTTCACCCAACACTCTATGGTGAGCATGAGATGCTGTCAACAAGAACCAGTGGCTAACCTTGTCAGTCAGGAGAGAAGATGTCACAGAACCCAGTCTGAGGCAAGGACAACAACAATGGCAACAGCATTAACAATAGTAACAACAGGGTGTGGCTCTGGCCCAGGTGGTGTGGCAGCCTGGAGGGAGGACCCACAGAGGGGTAAAGGCCAACGAAGAGCTGTAGGGAGCAGTGAGTGGGACAGCAAGGGGAACTGGGCTTGCTTGTCCTGGGAGACTTCCTGGAAGGTGGAGGAAGGGACCAACGTTCATCACCAAGCTCGGTGCTAGGCACCTTAGAGCAGTGACTTGCAGGGTCCCATCTAAGAGGTGAGGAATTAAGGGCCAGGGAAGGAAATGCAGTGGTCCAGAGGCATCTGCTACGGCTGGGAGGAGCTGCGCCTGGAATCCAGCTAGTGGGGATGAGGGGCGTGCTGGATTTCTGTTCCTCTCCCTCTAAACTCTGAGTTCCGGACACCCACCCCCCCCAGCCAGAACGGATGGAGAGTGAGGACTCTGCCTTCCACTAGTGTTAACTCCTGTCTCCCCACTCACGGCCTCCACTCCTCCACTCCCCTTGCTTAAGCTGCCTGTGAAGTCACTACCCCCTTCTCCTGAAAAGGGCTCCAGCCTCAGGCCATGCAAATGGAGAGTGGGACTCCACCCTTCCTTAAACCAGATGCTTGGGTGTGGAGGGCTTGGGAGGGGGCCTGTTGCTGACTAATGCCTCCTGTCTGTCTCTTCTCCAGAACTCTTCTTTCTTACCAAGGGAATGTGCAGCTCTGGGCAGGGGCCTGATCAGATTTTCCCAGCGGCTCGTCCCTCCCACTGGTCCCGGAACTGGATGTTGGGAACTTAGAGAGGTCTGCAAGGGGCAGCCACTGCACAACCCCGGGCTAGTCAGAGCAAAGGCATGTGGCACTTCCCGGTACCTATATGGCTTTCCTGGGAAGGGAAGGGGCAGAGTGCAGAGAGAGGACAGAGAGACACACACACCGAAAGTGGTGCGGAGGGTGACAGAGGGAGACAGAGAGAGAGAGAGCGAGAGAGACAGAAGGGATGAAGGAGAGAATAGAGGAGAGAGAGACAGAAAGAATGGTGGAGACAGAGAGGTAGACAGGAAGTACTGGAGAGAGAGACTGAGAGAAACAGAGAGAGAGAGAGGGAGCCAGACAGCACACTATGACGAGAGGGACCAGAAGGACGACTGAGGCAGGACCAAAAAGCAAAAAAGATAGAACGAAAGGCAGGACCAAAAAAGCAAAAACTCCAGCCCTGTGCCAACCAGCATTTCCTGCTCCTTAGAAAGCGATTTTATAAAAGAATGAAAAGAAGGGAGAAAAAAGGAGAGGGCAAGGAAAGTCACACATCTGCAATTTTAAAAATGGGCTTTCTAGTTTGAAGTCGAATGATGATGTTGACCCAGGGCTTCCCAACTTCTGAAATCGATTTCTCAGTTTCACAGTCAAATCTTAAAGACACTGTCCAGGCTCGGTTTCTTCATCTGTGAAGTGTGTTCCGTGATGGTGACTTCACAGGTTGCTGGGAAGACGGGGAGAGACGCAACAGCCCACGAACCGGAAAGTGCAGGGCAGGGGTAAGGCTCGCTGCGGTAGCCTATGGCGCAGAAGCAAAGGGAGTTCTAAGAATCCTCCTCTGGACATATTTTGAAGACCAACTGGTGTCTTTTCCTGGGGAATTGGTCTGATTGGAAATGAATGAAAGAAGCAACAGTGATCTTCACATAAGAGTTGCTTGATATTTCTAGCACACCTAGCTGGGTGAGCTCAAAAAGTCACTTTAGCTCTCTGGACCTCTGTAATGATTAGCTTGATGAAATAACAATTTAAAGCCTCTTCTAGGTTGGTTGGCAAATCTAGGACCACCAGTATGAGGAGGTTCTAGTATGGTGAAGGCTTTCACATTTGGACATGACTGGGTGAGGGTCAGCTCCTCTCAGATGTCTTCTCCTCTAGGAAGCCTTCTTGGATTTTCCCAGACCATGTCCAGTGACTTCTCTGGGTTCCTAGCCACAGCATTAGCCTGGCCTATTGTATGTTGTCTTTGCCTGTGATGTGACTATGTCTCCACTAGACAAGGGACTTCTGAGGGCAGAGACCACCTTGCTCATCCCTGGATCCTCAGTGCCCAGGGCCTGGCACCGAGCAGACACTCAACCGATGCTTGTGAATCCAAATGGGACTGAACTGCCAGCCCACATTCTTTCCCATCGGGCCAGACATTTTCAAGGAGGGAGGGCTGGGACTATGCTTAGCTGCCGGAGGCTTTGGAAGCAACCTTTGGACAATTTGTGCTGTGCTCCAAATCCTTTCTGGGAGCCAACCGAGATTCCAGGGCTGCTGAGTGCCAAAAGGGTGGAAGGGAGGCTTGCTGGCTGGGGAAACCCGGGTAGAGGACAAGAAAGGGAAACCATCTTAACACAATAGCTAGCATTTCTCTAGAATTTTACGCTTTATACAGTATTTCCACATCCACTATTTTTTTCAAGCCTGATAGGAGTCTTAGGGGCTAAGTAGGGCAGGTTCCAGTATCCACACTTTTCTTTTTCAGATGAATAGGACAAGTCTGAGAGGGGAAGTGACCTGCTGGAGGCCCTACAATCAGACTGAAGTTGGACCTTTGGACTCCAGGGACAGTGTTCTTCTTTCAAGACTAAGAAAAAGTAAGTAGGGAGGATCCATGAGGTCTGGCTTATTTTTCCCATTCATTGGTGGCTTAATAAATTGCACAGTATTTCTTAACCCATGCTTATTAAAAATTATTATAATAAACTGAATGCTAGTAAGTACTTCATTCCAAACACACTAGCAGCATTATTCCATTTAATTTGATCTATGACACCATGAGACAGATTCTGTTATTAACTCCATTTTACAGATGAGCAAAGTGAGGCTCAAAGAATGAGGAACCAACTCAAGATTATAACAGCAGTGAGCAGCCTAGAGTTGAACACCAAAACTCAGACTCTGGAGTCTGAGCTTGCAATCACCCACCATACTGCTAAGATTGAGTCCTCTGCGCCAAAGCCAGAATCATACAGTGAGTAACCTCCAGCACCTAGAGATGAACTCATGAGCCGTTGTCAGTGGAGAAGCATGTTTGTTGGCCTTGTGTCTCTAGATGTGGTGACTGAGCCGTCCTGGGCCTGCCCTAGCCACTGATTCTGGGCCTGGCCAGGGTAAGGGTACATGGGCCACAGTTTACAGAGCTGGGACAACACAAAGCTAACAGGCGTGAGGGAGATGCAAACTGAGGCCTTGCTCTCAACAGCCCGGGCCCATCAGCAGGTGTCAGCAAGCCTGGACACTGCCTTGTGCACCGGGTATTGTGGCCCCACGGAAAGAGCTTCACACTGGGATCAAGTACAGATGGGTTCCCATCCAGCTCTGATACTCAGCAGCTGGATGACTTTGGCAAGCTGGCTTACCCAACGTTGGTTTCCCCATTTGTATAAAGGGATAATGGGGGTTTCTATTATAGGGATTAAACAGAATGACGTATCTGAGGTGTCTTAATACAGTAGCCTGCATACAGTAGCTAATAAATCTTCACTTGAGAGAGGCTGGTGGAGGATAAGAGCACAGGATTTGGTATCAAGTGTCGATTGTGCTGGCTATAAGCTGTATAACCTTCAGCGGATAATAACCTCTCTGACCTTTAGTTTTTTTCATCAATAAGACAAGGCTGATAGCCACTACTTCAGAACAGTTGTGAAAACAAGAACTAATGGGAGTATAATCGGGGTTCATTGAAGAGTATCTAATATAAAGAGTAATAAAGTTGACTCCCACTCTCCCTTTTCTTGCAGTGGAAGTGAGAATATTTGCCCATTCATTCATCCAACATTTAGGAAAGCTGTGTATATGATAGGTCCTGGGCTTACTCCTATGGGTACCTAGATAATCTCCTGGGGCTCATGATCTTAGTGGAGGAGACCAACTGCCAGGTGGCTAATCATGATACAACTTAGATGGCTGTGCGCACAGTACCCTTGCCAAGAGAGAATGGAGCAGTTATGGGCAAGTGGATCCATGCCTTATCTCCACCAGCATGGAGGTGGCCTCTAGGTGGCCTAGGGTCCACTAGGAACATTTGCTGCCCCTGGTCTTTGGCTTAGATGCCTCCCAAGAACACCATGGCCTCAGTCTGTGCCAGCCTTCCTGAGCCATCACATGGCACTGTCCCGCCTTAGTGGATGACCAGAACATCTCCATTCTGGTGACACTCTAGGGTTCTCTTTCCTGGACTTCCCCACACTGTGGTTCACTGAAACCCCTGGGACATTCTGCCTTTGCCTCTTAAATCCCTCTCCCAAGTGCTGTTTCTGCTCAGCTCTCCTGGACTATGACCATGTTAGCTTTTTAGAAGATCCCTGCTTTGCAGTACTATAGGCCTAACTCCCAACCCAGTTTCTTTCTGAAAAAAATGATGAACATTAGGGTTTGAAATGTGATTGGAGGTGGGAGCATGGTAAGTGGTCCCAGGTCACACTTGGGATGCCAAGCTTAACTGGAGGGCAACTAGTCAGGACCAAATAGGAGTCTATTTGAATGAAGGTCTGAGGACATCTCTAAGTGCTATGAGAATTAATGCCCACAAAGTGAATTCAAGAAGGAGGAAGATGGGGATGAGGTCAATATCCTAATTTGTATCTTTCATCAGTTAATTCTTTAAACACCTATAATGCACTGGCCTTATTCTAGTATACAGTAGTGTATAAAGTAGATAAGATGGAAAACAGACAACAGACCTAAAAATATGTCATTATATAGTGTATTAGCTGGGATATGAGCTACATAGCAAAACAAAGCAGAAGAAGGGGAAAGAGAATGGCATGGATTGGGATGAGTTCAAGTTCAAATAGTGTGAAAAGGGAAGATCTTGAGAAACTGACATTTGAACAAAAATCTGAACTAGGTGAAGGCAAGAGCCATGTGGATATCTGGGAGATCATTCCAGGTAGGGGAGAGAGAGGGCAATGGCCTTAAAGTTAGAGCATGCCTGTCATGTCCAAACTACAGCCGTGTCTGGATTCCTATTGCTCTGGATCCCTTCTGTGTAGGGGGATGAGGTCAGAGTAATAACTGAGTGGTATAGAAATATTGGGAGGTATAGATCACATGGTGCCTGGTAGGACCTGGCAATAACTTTGACTGTGACTCTGGGTGAGACAGAAGCCACTGGACTGTTTGGAGCCACGGAAGGGAAGACCTGTATGTTTCAGTGTCATTCTTCTTTGCTGAGAATATACAAAGTGGGCAAGGGCAGAAAGAGCCAACCCTGTCAGAAGGTGACTGACACAGCCAGGTGAGAACTGGTAGGATTCTGGATGGATTTTTGATTGTCAGGATTATAGGATTAGCTGAGGAATTAGATTGTGGGTGAGGAGGGATAGTGAGAGAAGGAGCAATCTAGGCAGCCTCAAAGGTTTGGGGTCAAAGGCAGAGTTGCCTGAGTTAACTTAGACAGGGAAGGTTGAGAAAGAAGTGTTTTGGGGGAAAGAACAGGAATTCAGTTTTGGTGAACTTGAATGCCTATCACACACCCCAAGGAAATACTGCATAGTAGTCCTGGATACGTGAGTCTGGAGTTCTGGCTTTTAAAATCATGATACCAGGTGAGATAAAAAAAAAAAAGAAATAAAGGCATTTGTGCTGGTAGAGAAGAGAAGGGGAGGACAGAGCACTAAGCTCTGACCCCAGATCCCAGCCAATATGAAGAGGTAGTGAGGAGATCAGGAATGATCAGAGGAGACTGAGAAGGAACAGACATGGGGCAAGGGGCAAATGTGGTGAATGCCCAAAAGACACATCGGACAGATAAAGGACCATTAACCAAAATACACAAAGAACTCATAAAAGTCAACAATAAGCAAATAAGCCACACAATTAAAAAATGGGCCAAAGACCTTAACAGATACTTCACTAAAGAAAGATACACAGATGGCAAATATAAACATATGAAAATATACTCCATATCATATGTCATCAGGGAAATGCAAATTAAAACAATGAGATTCCATCCGGCCAAGATGAAGGCATAGGTGAATACACTGTGCCTCCTCCCACAAACAAAAGAAGGACAACAACAAATTTAAAAACAAAAAACAATCAGAACTTCCAGAAAATTGAACTGTATGGAAGTCTGACAACCAAGGAGTTAAAGAAGAAACATTCATCTAGACCAGTAGGAGGGGTGGAGATGGGCAACTGGGATGGAGAGAACTCACAGCAAGGTGGCAGCCGGAGGACCAGGGCAGGTAAGGCAGTGGTGGCTTGCAGGCCAGGTGAGGTGGTGGCTGGTGGAGCAGGTGGTCCCACATTTGAGTGTGGATAAACCAGGAGGAACAACTAGGGAACAAGACAGACTGTGCAACCCTGGATCCAAGCGTGGGGAAATAAAGCCTTATAACCTCTGACTGAAAAAACCTGTAGGGGTTGCAGTGGTAGGACAAACTCCCAGCCTCAAAGGAGAGTTCATTGGAGAGACCCACAGGATTCTAGAATGTACACAAAACCACTCACCTGGGAATCAGCGCCAGAAGGGCCCAATTTGCTTGTGGGTAGTGGAGGAAGTGACTGTAAGCGAGAGCCCAGCAAGCAGCATTGTTTCATTTTGGACCCCACCCCCACATGTGGCACCACAATGCAGCGTTGTGGGTTGCCCCACCCTGGCATATACCTAAGGCTCTGCCCCTTACTATATAACAGGCTTGCCAAGAAAAAAAATGGCCCAAATGAAAGAACAGATCAAAGCTCCAGAAAAAAATACAACTAAGCGACAAAGAGATAGCCAACCTATCAGATGCATAGGTCAAAACACTGGTAATTAGGATGCTCACAGATATGGTTGAGTATGGTAACAAAATAGAGGAAAGAGTGAAGGCTATGAAAAGTGAATTAAAGGAAAATGCACAGGGAACCAGAACTCAAATCAATGGTTTGGACCAGAAGGAAGAAATAAACATTCAGCCAGAACAGAATGAAGAAACAAGAATTCAAAAATATGAGAAGAGGTTTAGAAACCTCCAGGTCAACTTTAAATGTTCCAACATCAAATCATAGGGGTTCCAAGAGGAAAAGAGGAAGAGCAAGAAATTGAAAACTTATTTGAAAACATAATGAAGGGGAACTTCCCTAATCTGATGAAGGAAATAGACTTTTAGGAAGTCCAGGAAGCTCAGAGAGTCCCAAAGAAGGTGGATCCAAGGAAGCACACACCAAGGCACATCATAATTACATTAGCCAAGATTAAAGATAAGGAGAGAATCTTTAAAGCAGCAAGAGAAAGGGAGAGACTTACCTACAAAGGAGTTCCCATGAGACTATCAGCTGATTTCTCAAAAGAAACCTTGCAGGCAAGAAGGGGCTGGAAAGAAGTATTCCAAGTCATGAAAGGCACAGACCTATGTCTAAGATTACTCTATCTAGCAAAGCAACAGTTAAGAATGGAAGGGCAGATAAAGTGCTTCCCAGATAAGGTCAAGTTAAAGGAGTTCATCAACACCAAGCCCTTATTATACGAAATGTTAAAGGGACTTATCTAAGAAAAATAAGATCAAAACTATGAAGAGTGAAATGACAACAAACTCACAACTACCAACAACTGAACCTACAAAAACAAAAACAACTACAACAAGAACAGAATCACAGAAATGGAGATCACATGGAGGGATTTCAGTGGGGAGGCGGGGAAGGGGAGAGAATGGGGGAAATGGTACAGGGAATAAGAAGCATAAATAGTAGGTACAAAATAGACAGGGGGAGATTAAGAACAGTATAGGAAATGGAGAAGCCGAAGAACTTACGTGCACACCCATGGACAAGAACTAAAGAGGGGGTGGAATGCAGGTGCAAGGCTGGGTACAAGGCAGAGGGGAACAAAGGGGCAAAAATAGGACAATGTAATAGCATAATCAATAAAATATATATTTTTAAAAAGAAACTTAACATGGTTTTGTATTAAAAAGGAAAAGCTAGGAAGAAGAAAAAAACAATGAGATACCACTACAGCCCTATTAGAACAGCTAAAACCTGGAACAGTGACAGCACCAACCGCTGGTGAGAAGGAAGAGCAGCAGGAACACTCACTCACTGCTGGTGGGAGCGCAGAACGGCACAGCCACTTTGGAAGACAGCTTGGCAGCTTCTTACGAAATGAAATACACTCTTACCATACGATCTAGCAATCATACTCCTTGGTGTTTACCTAAACAGTTGAAAACTTGTGTCCACCCAGAATCATGGATAGCAGCTTTATTTATCATTGCTAAAACTCAGAAGCAATCAAGATGCCCCTCAATAGGTGAGTGGGTAAATAAATTGTGGTACCTCCACATGACAGAATATTATCCAGTGCTAAAAAGAAATGAGCTATCAAGCAAGGAAAACTCACGGGGAGTCTTAAGTGTATACTACTAAGTGCAAGAAGCCTATCTGAAAAGCTGCATACGGTATGATTCCAACTCTGTGACATTCTGGAAAAGGCAAAACATTCTGGAGAAGGAGACAGTGAAGAGATCAGTGGTTGCTGGGGAAACGGGGAGGGGAGGGATGAACAGGCAGAGCTCGGGGCATTTTTAGGGCAATGAAAATACTACGGTATTATAATGATAGATGCATGTCATTGCGCATTTGTCCAAACCCACAGAAGGTATAACACCTTAGGGAACCCTAATGTTAACTGCGGACGTTTGGAGATGACGATGTGCCAATGTAGGTTCATTCTTGGAAATAGACGTGCCACCCTGGTGAG
The DNA here is from genome assembly GCA_039655065.1 of Glossophaga mutica. Classification (NCBI taxonomy): domain Eukaryota; kingdom Metazoa; phylum Chordata; class Mammalia; order Chiroptera; family Phyllostomidae; genus Glossophaga; species Glossophaga mutica. Next base: position 11,112,191 of record CM077304.1, on the reverse strand, counting down.
TGATGTGGACCATGGAGGAGACTCAGCGTGTGTGGGGGGCCGGACTTACACGGAAAATCTTTGTACCTTCCTCTCAATTCTCTCGTGAACCTAAAACTGCTCCAAAAAATAGTCTTTAATAAAAAAATTTAGCAGGCGCTCAATAACTCTTTGTTGAACGCTCAAGAAGGCAGGGGCCTCAGGCACTGGATTTGGTGAATCCCCACTGAGAGGAACTCCAGGAGCACCAGGAAGCCTTTGTCACGCACTGGCTGCCTACTGAGTGCCGTGCCAGCGCTCTTTCAATCCACGGCCACGTCCACGTCCCCTAGGCACCCTGGGCTTACTGCTCTGGGGTCACTGACTCAGGTGGGAACACCCCTTTCCCTCCTTGTCCCCAAGCACTTGTCCTCCTCACTTCCAAAATCTTGCTCGGTCCTGACTCACGTCCTCCACAGACAGAGCCAGCTCTGACTGAACTCGCCGGGCTCTGGCCCCAGCCTCCCTCTTGGCTCCTCAGCGCAAGGGTGCAGGTCAGAACTGCCATCGACGGTTCCTTAGTGTTCTCTGTCCCTACATTTTTATTTCTCCAGTGCCCCTCACTCTGCCTCAGAAAATTACAAACACTACTACTGCTGCTGCTGCTGTCGTTGCTGCCGCTGTTATTGCTACTCCCACCACTCCCACCACCAACCATCTCTACCACTGCCACTACTACTATTACTGCCACTACTACTATTACTACTACTACTACTATTACTACCGCCACCACCACTCCTACTATCACTGCTGCTACTGCTGTCACCACTACTGCTTGCCTTTTATTGAGCCTATCCATGGGCCAGCTCTATCCTTTTCCAAGCCTCCTCTCGTTTAATCCTCACAACAACTTTCAAAAGTGCCCTATTTTCCCTGTCTTACAGATACGCACGCAGTCCGTGCTCTTGCCCAGTGACTTATGGTCCCTCTGGAGTCCTGCCTCCTTTGTCAGTCTTTTCCGTGCCCAGGAAAGACTCTGACACACCTGCGGGCAAGGCTGAAGTGCCCGGTGTGGTGGATGGCCCACCGCCCCCTGGGGCGAGCAGGAGCCGGCTTCTCTGACAGAAGGGGTGAGGGAGCAGAGAAGTGGAGGAAGGAGAGGCGGAGTCTCAGGACCCATCACGGGGGAGCCAGGGACTCTGGGGAAAGCTCTGACCTTGGCCAGAGGCTCTCGGGCTGGGCTCACTGCCAGGAGGAAACCCACATTGTTCGAGGTCAACCCTGACCCTTAAGCAGCCCTCGTTCTGCGGAGGCACCAGGGCCCCTGAGTACGACACACGTGACACGTGATGGAGATCAATCAGCAGCACTGTCCCACCCCTTCTCAACCTGAACTCTCCTCTCTTTATAGCAAACCAAACACTACATCTAGCAGGTAGAGGTCAGAGTTCATGGAAGGGTAAAAGGCCATAGGTCCTGCAGGCCTGTGGATGCCGTGAGTTCAGGCCAGGGAGATAGGTATTTCTTCTCAGTCCTGGGGACCAGCCCAAGGGGTTGGCATCCAGTCACATCCAGAAAGTCCCAGTTCCTGACTGAGGCTGTCTCCTGTGGGGCCTCTGGACGATCCTGACCACCCTGTGATAATGACGCGTGGGGAGCTTCCCAGGAAGGGTCTCGGCGGGCTTGGCTCTATCACAGGAAGAGCCCCAGGAACAATCATCCTCTCCTGCGGGGGCTCCTGCCTCATGACCTCACTATTGGCAGAAAACGTCCGAATTTCTGGAATCTAGGGTCCCCAGCACCTCTTCATGCTCATCCTTAGGGTCCTCTATGAATCCCGTGCTTCACAAGTATCTTTGTTCTTGAGCATGTACTTCATGCCAGACACTTCACACGTACTGTGTCCTTCATCCAATCCGCCATCCAGCAAGCAGAGACTGGGAGGTCACCCTGGGACAGGCACCTACAGGCCTGGGCCTTGGGCTTGCAGGAGCAAAGAAGAGAGACAGAGTGCCTGCCCTCACGGAGCTCACCTTCTAGTGAGGAATCACCCCCTTCACAGACAAGAGACTGAGGCTCAGAGAGCACTGATCTGAACACTGGTGTGTCTGACTCCGAATCAGATTTCATCCCTGTCCTTTCCCACAACCACTTGAAGCCCCCCCGACCATGGCGGTGATCCCCACCTCTAGGGCTTGGCAGGAGCTGCCCCTTCTGCCTGAAATGCCCTCCTCCCTTCTCCTCCAACCGGCTGGTCCCCTTTCTTTCTTCACGACTCTTCTCAAGCCTGACCTCCTCTAGGAAGGCTCTCCTCACTGGGCTGGGAGAGGTGCCCCCTCCACCTCCCAGATAGCTCAGGATCCCCTTAGGGATGAAGTTGCTCATGGCCTTCCCTGATGGTTGATCTTCACTGGGTCATTGTGGGCAGCACCGTGTCTCCTCAGGTCTGAGCCACCAATGCCCAAAGTGACACAGGGCCAAGGACCAAGCGCCTGTCAACTCAACATCCCCCTCATCCTAAGGCGGTTCCCCAGGGTTCAGCGGGGCAAAGTTGGTACGCCACCCCCTTGGAAGAAAGTTTTGATGTCTGTTGAAATAAAGTGGCTTCTAGAAGTGCTGGCCTGAATTACTGCATGTTGGTGGGCACCCAGCTTTCAGAGCTGGCTTGGGTAAGGGGCGGGGGGCTTGATTCTAGAGGCCTTCTGCCAAGAGGCATTTGGGAGAGGCTGGCCTGCAGCGGGTGTCTACGTCTCCTCCCCCTTGCCTCCACCTGGTCATTCCCCATCCTGGACTGGCAAACTTCCCCAGAGCCACCTGGGCCATCTTCTGCTGCTGCAGACTCGACAGGTGAAGCAGCAGGCCCCAAGCAAGGCAAACAAGCTCCCCCACCTGGCTCCCCTTCCCCCCTTGAGAGCGATGTTACGAATTCCAGCAAGTTCTCAGACATTCTCCGAACGTACCATACAGTTTACACCTTCATGTCTTCGCACCTCCGGCCCATGCTGAAAGGCAAGGTGAGCTTCCATTTACCACCGGCCCAGCCCTTTTGCAGAATCTCCAGGCTGAGAAACCACTGTCCTCTGCTTTTCCCAGAAGGAGGGGCCTCGGGTCAGGGCCGGAGAGGACTCCAGAAATTCTCCCTGTCTTAGTCACTGATCTTCCCATGGACCCCACAGCTGGCCAGAGAGGGACGTGGAAACTCCCCAGCGGAGGGGGACTTCTAACCTCTCTTCTCTGTGTGAGGACAAGGTTGGGACTCAGCTGGACCCCACTTCCTCCCTCCCAAGCCCAGCTCTGACATGGAAGGGACAGGAGAGCAGGGGACAGAGGCTGGGAACTGGGCTGGGGAGCTGGGGGAAGGCGGGGGAGGCTGGAGGAAGGGAACTAAGACGTAACGTTTATGAGTTCTGGCACCTTCTGTAGATGCTCTCTGGTTAAACCCCAAATGCTACACAGCCCCACAGGTAGGACTGTTCTAATTCCCATTTTGCCAAGGCTAAAACTAGGGCCCGGAGAAATACAATGACCTGTCCAAGGAGGTATACCCAGGTATACCTCAAACTGGGTGGATGCTCCTATCACCTCCAGCCCCCTGCCTCCAGACCCACCGCACTGGCTGTTCCAGAAGCACAAGGAATCTTGAGAGCCCCTGGAGGCTGACCTGGAGCCATGGCATGTTACACCAGAGGATCGCCCCGTCTGGTCCAAGGGGCTCTCTTTACCACGTGGGAGCAAAGGCCAGGGAGGTTTTGCCTGGTTTCAGCATCAGGAAGTGGCAGAACCAAGGTTCAAATTCACATCTTTTCACACCAACCTCCATGGTCTTTCCATTCAGTTATCTACTCTAATGACAAACAGCTTTCTTGGCCAGAAGTCAGGCCCAAAGTCTATTCCAAATCCTGTAAGCACAGCTTCCACTTCCTGTCAGCCGAGTGACAAGAAGAGCACATTACCCTTCTGCTGCCGGTGACCCTTCACCTACCAGCAGTGGCTCCACCCCCACCTTCTCACACCTAACGCCCCTTTCTACAACAAATACCCTGGAATGCCCCTGGTACCATGTTGCAGTGAAGTTCCTAGTGAACCCATACAAGCAATTTTTAAAAATTAAGTGTAATAGGAGAAATCAAAGAGAAATAATTTATGATAAAAGTTAAAGAAAATACATAATGTGTTTCCATTTATGAATACCCATGACGATACGGGAAGACAATGAAACAGTCTGATACTTGTGCTCATTCACTGAATCACCATGAGTTCGACAGACTCCAATGTGGAATGATTCAGGAGTGGGGTTGCCATTGGCAACGCAATCATTGGAAATAAGTTTTGGCGAGGCTCAAACAAAATAAAGTAGAATTTTCCCTGAATTTACATGGCGGTTACACTGGGGGGAGGGGAGGGTGTGTATTAAACTGCTCCCAGTTCAAATGCTTTGTGTTTGAATTTAATGCGGAGTTGGGCCCTAGGTTCTTACGAATGGGTTTTCACCTCTCTGGTGTATGGTGGGAGGTCCAAGGCCCCATGGGGTATGGGATAGTTCTTGGCTATGCGAGACTGTCCCGTACATATCGCTGTCCCCTCCCAGTAAGTGCCCACGGTGCCCATTACCTGTGATGCCAACCGAAGTCTGCCCACCAGTTTCCAGTCTGCATCCAGAGAGACAGCACCGCCCCTGGGGAGAACCACTGATGACGCTATTAAGTTTTACTCCAGTTTTATATCCCAGCCTCTTCAAATCTCCCAAGCCCTGTGTTTAGCAGCGGAGTCGGACGGAAGAGCAAGCAAGGGAGAGGCGGAAAGAGCTCCAGGATTAGTTGGGATCCCAGGTCATCTTGCTTACTGCTTACTGCTGTATTTCCAGGCCTGCCTGGCACATACTAGGTGCTCGACAAATATTTGTGAAATGAAATTATTAGCTGTGTGGCCTTAGGGAAAGTATTTAACCTCCTGGGCCCTGAATTCCCTCACACCCAAATGATGGGCGCTTGAGCGGGCTCAATGAGAACAAGTGTGAGCAAGCCTGGATGCACGGTAACGGTGGGTGGACAGTGAACATCGCGGTCCTGCTATGATGTGGCTGGGAAGAAATTCTGGACCGTGGGAAACAGAAAGAGTGTTTTCCTATCCGCTTCTGACTAGACTACTTGACCTTTTGGAAAGGTGTTCCTTCCCAACTTGAGATTCGGCAGTCGTGAGGTGCTTGTTTAGACAGAGCCTGCGGTGAGGAGTGATGTTCCCGCCCGCTTCTTGCCTGACCACCACTGGCCAGTGCCTTGCACATCCCCGAGGCCCTGCCTCTTTGATAAGACTCTGAATATTCCAGGAGAGCGCTCTCCTTCCAGCCTGCTGTGCTGCCCTGCCATTCAGGTGACGGAGGGAGACGAACACTTACTGAGCTTCCAGGACCTTTATGGTTCTCTAAACTAGGCCACTCCACCTCTTCCTCACAAGGGGATGAGGTGGGGAGCAATATCCAACACGTGTGGAATTGGGGTTCACAGACGATGGGACACTTGCCCAGGGACTCAGGATGCGCATGTGAGGGGTCAGTGGCTCCCAGAGCTGGCCTTCCTTCCATCACAGCAGGGGAGGTCGACAGAGGAGCATGCAGGGCACCCGCTGGCACATCCACCCAAGCCCGACCCCAACACCCAGGTTCCTGGGACTCACCAGGCCCAGAGTGTGGTTCCCCTGCCCCCACCACAGGTTCAGAGAGGCAGATGAGGAAGGAGTGGGAGAGAAGATAGGGGCCATGTGGAAAGGCCTTGAATGCTGGGGATACTGGAGTGGACTGGGATCGAGGCAAAGAAATTTTGAGTGGGACAAAAGAGATGCTCAGTGAGATGATTCAAGAAGACTCTGCCCTTGGTGATGGACCAGGGGACTTCAAAACCGGTCAGGAGGCGGCAAGGGGTCTCCTTGAACGTTTTTCTCTGTGTCGCACTTCCTGTTCTTTCACTCTCACGGGGGGCTCCAGGGACACTGCTGCCAGTCTCTGGAGCCTGTGGTCCCCTGACTCTCTGCCTTCCATTCTAGCCTTGACCCTGTGCAAGGTGCCATGTGACCCTGGGTTAGTCACTGCTACTCTCCTGGTTTCAGACTTCACGTTGGCAAGATGAGGGATTGGGCTAGTAGATTATCAAGAGCTTTGTGTCCTTTTATTTTTATGGGGAAGGAGGAACCCAGGAAGTAAAGGGACATGAGCGAGAGGCAAGGGGTGGCTGATGGAAGCCATGTGTACCAGTCCCCAAAGGAAGCCCAGCACATTCACAGGATATCGGGCTGCAAAGTCCCGTCATTCCTGGTTCTTTTTCTACCCTGGGGAGGGGGCAAGGTCGGGCCACCCAGAGGCCCTGGGACTCGGCCAGCTTGCCTTTGAGGGTTGGCATTCCAGTTTTGAGCACCGCTTAGAGGGGCTGGGTGTGTTTTCCTCCGGAGGGATGAAGAATCGTCCCAGGGAGGCCAGGTACTGCAAATTCCTTTGGTGTTGATAGCAGCTTTGTTCTGGGGTGGGGGGAGGCAACAGACTTGCTTTTGAGCAAGATTTCCTTCCTCCATTTATTTATTTACTTTTTGTGGAGTGATTCAGAGAAACAACCTCAAAACCAGTCTCCAATGGGAGGCAGGAAGAACCCTCAAACATCAATGTTCCTGTGAGGGTTTGGCCCGTGGAACTTTCCTTAAAATAACTGCACCGGGAGATTGTCAGGACTGGGGGTGGGGAAGAGGGAAACCCGAATGTCCTGTGGAGCTTCTGAAGGACCTGAGGCCTGGAGTGAGTACTCTCAGCCGTGCTCCAGTGTCTTCCACACAGCGACGGCTTGGAGGAGTGTCGGAGCTTGGCTTCCCCCACCCCACAGATTCCAGAGGGCACCGTCTTCCCGAAGAAGGAAGAAGTCCGGGGTTTGAACTGCACGGTGCAGGAGTAGTGACTTGGGTGATAGGCACGGTGGTGGCCGCAGTGGAACACAAACCGGAACCTTCTTGCCTATGTTTTCCTCCCATGCCGTGCTATGTTCTGGGTCCTGATGCAATGGCTTTGGTGCCTTTGATTCAATGGGGACAACACATATACAAAAGTCTTTTTCTTTGTTGGAAAGCATTGAACTTGGACATAGGTGAAGAAGATAAAAGGTTGTGGAGGAAAGAGGGCCAGACTGGAAACTCAGGAGGCGTGGGTTTCATTTCAGCTTTGGAGAATAAAGCCACGGGGCCTTGCCTACGGTGCTACCCTAAGGACATAGAGACCCCACGTCAAGGAAACCCTGTGTCTGGAACTTGGAAGCCAGGTAGGATTTGAGAAGAGAGTTGGTGAGGGGCAGAGCAATGTGGGGTGGAGTCCTTGCTTGATTGTTACATGGACATGGGGTCATGTCCTAATCCTCCACTTACTGGCTGGATGATCTAGAGCAAGTCAACTTCATCTCTGAGCCTCAACTTCCCCATCTGTGAAGTGGGGGAAAATAGTAGCCACTCAAGGGGCTGTTGTGATAACTGTGAAAGAATGCTTGGGCAAATGCTTGGTAAACTAGAAAATGTTAGCCAAATAAGAGACATTATCATTATTCTAAACTCTTAGGAGCAGGGAATATTCATCCTTAGAAGGATCAAGGTTATATAGTAATAGTTACTACAGCGATAATAAATATCGACATTGTTTACTAAGTGTCAGACAACAAATGCTTTAAATGTATGAACTAATTGAAATGTATGAGTTCGCTTAATCTTTTTTTAAAGTATAACACATGAGGTCTGTCTAGAAAAAGTCCAGCCATTGTTAATATAACAAGAACAGTTTCTGCAATGTTGATGTAACCTGGCAGCCAAGGAAGGTGGACTGGAATGCACATGCGTGAACCGTGACAACTTCACTGTACTAGTCACTGGGGGTGGTAGACGCCGTTGAGCGAGCATATGGACTGTGTAGTGGTCACATTCAAAATGACTGAGTAGAGCAACCAGTCTGCATCAAATTTTGCGTTAAGCTTGAACCTTCCTCCACAGAAACTATTCAATGATTCAGAAGGCCGTAGCTATGGGCAACTGGTGATTGGCAGCTTCCTCATGACAACGCACTCACTCAGGCATCACGTCTCATGCATAGCTTTTTGGTGAGACATCACATCACCTAGGTGACTCAGCTTCCCTACAGCCCAGATTTGGTGCCCTGTGACTTCTGACTTTTCCCAAAACTAAAATCACCTTTGAAAGGGAAGAGATGGATTTCAGATCATCGATGACATTCAGGAAAACACAGTGGGGCAGCTGATGGTGATAGGTAGAACTGTGTGAGGTCCCAAGTTGTCTGCTTTGAAGGGGACTGAGGCATCATTGTCCTGTGTACAATGTTTCTTGTATCTTGTATCTTGTTCAAGAAATGTCTGTCCTACTACATGGCTGGATACCTTCTGGACAGACCTCGTATACGCAGTAAATTAAAAAAGTGTTCTAATCTGAAGAATACTACTTGATGAATTTTGACATTTGTATATAGGATGTGAACTCATTGAATTTTCATAAGTGCCCGACACTATTTATTCCCATTCTGCAGATGTGGAAACTGAGGCAGAGTGGGACTCAGATCCCAACAGTCTGTCTGCATCCTGTTAGCGGTACTGCCTTGGGGATCTACACATCCAGAGAGTGGCTGGGAGGGTTCCTGTGAAGACACGGGAAGATTCCGCCCCAGCGAGAACCTTTTATTTTCTCCTCCACGTGAGGAAAGCCCTCAATGGAGGGCAAGGAAATGAATTCAGCTGGAAGGCAAGGTGGAAGGAGAACGAGGCATGGAAAAAGCAGGTTCAAATGACAGAGAAGAATGTGAGAGGTAACAGTTGCTGCCGATGGGCAGGCAGGGGTTGTGATAACTGATGCCTCCAAAATTCGGTGTAGAGGACCCAGTTCGTAATCAACTTTCCTGATGAACCGGGGGAGACCAGGACAGAGCGCACCCAAGGCGTGGCCCCCTTTCTCTGTAAGGGCTCCCGTCACTGCCCTCCCTAAGGAGGCAGGCGGAGGCTGGGCTGAGAAAGCGAGGTTGGGAGGGAGGCATCCAATAGAGCCACTGCTGCAGGTGACAAAGGAAGAGATGACCTGTTCTCAGATGACAAGAAAACAGGCGAGGGCCACAGTTGAAGGCCACTTGGTGTCTGAGAGAATCCTGAGCTCAGGGGCAGGAGGCCCAGGTTCTAGTGTTGGTCCTGGCGCTGGCTTCACATAACTGGACTGGCAGACTTGACCTTGGGGAAGTCATGTCTGGTCTCTGGGTCTTCGTGCTTCCAATTGTGCAGTTAGAGCCACGAAGAAGATGACATCTGTCTCCTCCACTTTAAACACAGGGCAGTTTCTACCCCGTGGTTGGAGCGCCCAGTGAGTCTCTGCATTTCGCCGGTCCCGTGGGCCCAGGTTCACGTGCTGTGTAAGTGCTGGACAAAGAGTAAACGCAGGAGTCCACCTGTTTGTCCTCTTTCTCACTCCCACTCCTTCACACCCCACAGCAGCCGCTCTTCAGGCTCTAGGAAGGTTGTGCACTGGTGACTGGTATGGTAAACATCGTCTCCTTATTTGGAGGCAGGAAGCGGTTCCCCACCCCCACCTGCTTTGGTCCTTCCAGGATTCTCGCCCCAGGCTTCTCTATTCGGTTTCCTGCTTCCTGCGGGTCTTCGAGCTGGAGGGGAGACCTGGGTTACCATTCCCCCTCACTGAGTTGAGAGGAGAGTGGGTGAGTACGGACTGTGTGAGCCAGAGGGCTGGAATGAATTCGCCAAGTGAAGGGGAAAGGCGGGGGCTAGGGTCACTTAGAACAAGCCAGATCCTAAAATTAGCTCTGGGAACTGGAATGTTAGGGCTCCAAGGAACCGCAGCTGTGAAAAGAAATCACGAGACAAGGAAGGAAAATGCACCCTGCCCCACACCCACCACACACTTGGCTCACCCACTGCATCTGCCCCTGGGGTCTCCACGGCTTTGAACCCATCCCCAGAATCACTCTGGCCAAGTCCATGAGGCTGGTCAGTGGGAATCCCCCTCACCCTCCCTCCAGGCTGTCATTTTTCTCTCTGGTGACCACAGGAAAAGTAGCCTAGGATTCCTGATAGGATGAGGTCTAATTGGAGACAGGAAAGCGGAGGACAAGTTTGCGTCTGGGGCCGTGACGATAATGAGAAAATGACAGGCCCATTCAGGGGAGAGGGTGACGGCAGCGGAGGAGAGTCACGTGGCAAGGAGGGCGCACACATGCAGGAAGGCCCCTGGGATATCTGGACACGTGGGAGAGAGCGCGGGCCTGCTGACCAGAGGAAATGGCCTGGGAAAGGGCTCGGGAAGGGGAGGGGAGGAGGGGGCTGGGGTGGTGCGCCCCTTTGCCCAGACGAGAAGGTGGGTGTTTAATCACACACTACTGAGTGTGCGATCCTGTGTCTCTAAGTGACCGGAGCTCATGTATCACATGCAGGCTCTGGGGAAGGATGTCTAGGAGCGGCAAGGGGCCAAACCTGAGAGGGGCCCGAGGGAGCCACCTCACTCAGCAGCATTGTCTGTGCCCAGCATTTCCTGGGCTCGAGATGCCAGTCCAGGACACCCAGGGGCTCCAGGCACTAGGCTTCCTCCTCTGGTTCTTTGTCCAGAGGGAAGAGCTTGGTTTTCAGGGAGTTTGGCTGAAAATCGTAGAAGGTTGAACCTTTGTGATAAGGAGGTTGCGGGGGAGGTATTCAGGGCCGTAGGGTTTTGCGGTCCATGGGAAGGAAGGCTGGGCCTGGAGGGGCAGAGCCATTGTCAAAGCCACTTTAGCAAGAGACAGAGTGGACATGAAGTGGGCTGAGCACCTTCTGTGCTTTTCACGCCCCAGGCTCTGTGCTTGCAGCTTTTCCTGACCCGGTCACCTAGAACGAAAGCTCCAGGAGGAAGAAACGTGGAGTGTTTTTTTCACCAGGCATCCCGGCCCTGGGAACAGCGCTTGGAGCCCAGAGGGCCCTCCGCAACTCCGTGCTGACTGGGTGTGCAGTTCACGAAAGCGCTGGGAGGTCTGAACCAGCATCCTCGTTTACAGAGGAGGGAGCTGCTGCTTAGGAATCGTTCTCTCGAGCGCCCACAGAGAGTGAGAACCAAGACTTGAATCTTCGCAGCTCAGAATCTCTCCGGGCCCAGTGCAGCCAGCCCCACCGTACGCAATGCTGTTTACAAGGTGACCTGAGGCCGTCCTGGGCACCCGCCCCTGCCTCCGTGGGGCTTTCCCGCTCTTGTCACGTCACCAAGAACCGGATGTCTTTAAGCTTTCCCCCAGGTGCCCAGTCCAGGGCTCTCGGACGATCGGTCCTGTGAATCCTTCCTTCGGCCTGTGCTAGTTGTTCAGCGATGGGCACTATAGACAGATCCCAGACCACTGATGTGCTGAGGGGGCTGTGATTCCCGATTCCCGAATTAAGCGTACAGAGAATAAGTAGCATAGACAGTGGGTAGAAAATAGACAGGGGGAGGGCAAGAATAGTGTGGGAAATGTAGAAGCTAAAGAACTTATGACCCATGGACATGAACTAAAGGGGGTGAATGTGGGTGGGAGAGGGTGTGCAGGGTGGGGGGAATGATGGCGGAGAAATGGGGCAACTGTAATAGCATAATCAATAAAATATATTAAAAAAAGGAAAAAAAATAAAATAATACTTCACATGTGCAATTCGGAGAGATCTTTGGGTATCTATAGTCAACTGTTTTCTTTGCCTCTCCCCCCACCCTTCCTTTCTGTTCTCCCTCCAACCAGTCCTAGTTCCCCATGTCATAAATGCAAGTCCTTTTATCTGATCAGCCCCGAAGCCTTGGTGTCACCCTTAACTCTCCTCTTTTTCTTATACCTCCCATCCAATCCACTGGCAAATTCTGCGAGCCACACCTTCCAAAAAAATCAGAATGGACCACCTTTTCCCGTCTCTGTGGCGCCCCTGGTCCAAGTCTCCATCGTTTCTCTCCACAACGGCCTCCATCTGCCCTTTATTTTTGCCCTTGCCCCTCACCAGTCTCTTCCCCCATCTCTCCCTGAACAAAAGCCGGATTCCTTACCATGAGCTACAAGGTCCTACATGATCTCTGCTCTCCACCCTCACCCCCTCTCTGAACTTACCTCCTGCCCACCCCCTCTCTCCCTCTGCCCACTTGCTGCCCCTTAAACACCAAGGATGCCCCCATCTCAGGGCCTTTCTGCTTGATATTCCCTTGGTTTAAAAACCTTTCTAGATGTCCACACAGCTCTTGTTTCTGCCTGTATTCATTTGTCCACCTAGTCAGAGAGACCTCCCCTCCCCCATACACACAATATAGCAACTACCTTATTCCTGGACCTCCCTATTCTCCAACCAATAGCTGTGTGGCTCTGAATCAAAGTTCTTAATGGCCTGCCTCAGTTTTTGCCCTGTAAAGTGGCTATAATAAGAGCATTGAGGACGCTGTGAGGATTAAATGAGTTAATCCATGTAAAGCACATTGAACAGTGTCTGGCATATAGTAGGTGCACAATTAAATGATTGTTGTTGTTACTATTGTTTTATACAACCATCCTGCCCCCCGAATTTGTCCAACACACAGTGGTTAAAATTCTAAACACTGAGTATCTGAGAGAGAAAGTTCACCTGCAGGTTTAGTGACAGAGAGACACCAGACATAGCCTCCTAACTCCCCTCCCAGGCCAGGCCCTCGGCACCCTACACATTGCCTCTGTCATACGGTAGACCTTGCCCAGGCTGGTGGAAATAACACTGGGTGGGGAATGGGCTCCAGGACCAAGTCTGCCACCTACTATCTGTCTGACGTTAGTTAGGCCAGTTATCTGATCTCTCTGAGCCTCATAACTTTAAATGGACTTTCATAACTTTCCTTCTTTAAATGGACATAACATTTGCCTGTCTCCCTTGCAGGGGAGGGTCACACGACTTTGATGCCCATACTCAGCGTGCATGATTGGCCATTTTAAAACCCCCACCGAAAGGCCAACAACATCCTTTGTTTATTTTCACACTTGCGGACTGTACAAAAAGTGCACATTCTCTGCGGAGCAGATTACCTGTAAAATTACCTGCTCGTGTGGTGTTCATTTATTCCCACGGCAAACGTTCATTTCTCACCATATTTGTTCTAGCTTTATCAGCCAACGAGGACACCCAGAAACTAGCACATCTCTCTTTCCACGATGCGACTTTGAAAGGGGAGGGAGAGTTCATTTCTTAGCTAGCTGCTGCTTGGGGCCAGATCTGTAGGAGGCTTGGGGAGCAGAGCTGTTCACCTCCAGAAGGCTGGTCATTTGCATGAGGCTCAATAGGATGTCTGGAGAGTGTCTTAGCCCAGAGAGGATAGGGCAAAGTCCTCCTAAGACATCTGGAAAAGCCATCAGGCCTGAAAAATAAGGTGAAGAAAGGGTCCTACTCTGGAAAACAGAACTTGCCTGTTAAAAACCACTTTCATTCTTTCTGTCCCTGAGGACAGCCCTGGGCCAAGGGGGAGATAAAAGCAGGACAAAAAATGTTGCAGATGTTGGTGTTATTTTATTATATTTCTTTGCAGGGAGAAGTGGGGCAGGGGTGAGGAAGACACAGGCAGTCCTAGGAAGTGTCCAGCAGAATGGAGAGCCCTGGGGTAGGCCAGACACAGATGCGGAGGGAGCCGAGGGGCCTGCAGAAGGCAGGTTCAGAGGGTGGGAGCCGACCAGTTGGGGAGTGGCTTCCCTATCCTTCTGGAACCGGGTCAGCAAACTTTGTCTTTTAAAAAGGACCATGCGATAGGCTGGAGAATGCCCCCCCCGACCCGCCACCCAAATAACTACCTCCTAATCCCTGAAAGCTGTAAATATTATCTATTTGGAAAAAGGGCCTTTGCAGATGTGATTAAATGAAGGATTCTGAGATGAGGAAATGATCCCAGATTATCTGGGTGGGCCCACAATGTCACCACATGCATCCTCATAATAGGAAGGTAGAGGTAGGTCCGACACACACACACACACACACACACACACACACACACACGGAAAAGGCCACATGGAGGTGAAAGTAGAGGTTGGAGAGAGGCAGCCACAAGCCAAGGGCTGCTGGCACCCACCAGAAACTGGGTGGGGCAAGGAAGGGATTTTCCTCTAGAGTCTCTAGAGGGAGCACAGCCCTGCCCACAGCTGGATTTCAGCCCAGGGATACTGATTTTAGACTTTTGACCTCCAGAAATGTGAGAGGATAAATCTCTGTGATTTTAAGCAACACGGTTTGTGGTCCTTTGTTCTGGCATCCCTGGGAAATGAATGCACATATTGTCTCGGTCAGTCCTCAAAGCCACCTACGAGGCAATAAAATACAATCACCAAACCTGTGCCGGAGAGTGTTCACTCAATATTCACAACAGCCCTACGAGGCAGGCACTGCTGTTGTCCCAGTTTATAGAGGAGAAAACTACAGCCCAGAGAAGGGATCCAGCTTTTTCAGAGTCACACAGCTGGCGCCTGGTGGAGCTTTGAAAGCCGGAGTCTGGCTCCAAGTCCAATCCTCTGACTCACCTTTAGGACACTCTCTGTCCCACAGCAGATTTCCTTCCTTCCTTCCTTCCTTCCTTCCTTCCTTCCTTCCTTCCTTCCTTCCTTCCTTCCTTTTCTTCTACCTACCTACCTATCTATCTATTCATTTTTTAGAGAGAGGGGAAGGGAGGGAGAAAGAGAAGGAGAGAAACATTGACGTGCGAGAGAAACATCGATCAGTTGCCTTTCTCGTGCAACCCAGGAATGTGCTCTGACTGGTAATCGAACCCATGACCTTTCAGTTCGCAGGCCGGCTCTCAATCCACTGAGCCACACCAGCCAATGCAGCAGGCATTCTTTCTACTGAGCCACATGGCCTTGAATATATGGTTACCATCCTCTCTCGTACTCCCTCTGCACTACCGAAGGGGCCTCTGAGATCCCATGGGGATCAGATGGGACAGAGGACATGAAAAGCATTCAGTGAACATGAAATGGGGCCCTAGGGAGAGGCGTAAGAATTCAAAATGGGAGCAAGGCTGCCACGACCATCACTCAGAGGTAGGTAGGGGCCCCAGTGGCAGAAGCCACCCCTTGCCACCCAGGCAAGGCACAGGAAAGTTCCTGAACCTGTGAGTGCCCATGCATGACCTCACAGCTGTCCCCACATGGAGCCGCGTGTGGTGTTGACGTGCAGATGGTCCCTGGACGTCACAGCGTCGGTTCTTCCAGCCTGAGCCCAGCTTTGCAGCCGCTCATCAGCACCTCTCTCCATCTGCCTTCCCTGTAGGTTTCCAACTCAGAGCCCACCCGCCCAGAATCCGAGATTTTCTTTTCCTATAATAACTCCTTCATTCCACAGAGAAGGAGACAGGCTCGGAGACGTTAAATGACCTACCAAGGCCGTAAAGCGAGTGTGCTCTGTCCAACGTGCGCGTTGTGCCCTGGTTGTAGATTTTGGAATTCTCAGCAACACCTGCATTTCAGGCAGCTGGCGATTCTGTCACGTGGGGAGAGCCCAAGAAGGGGAAGCTGGCATTTGGGCATGTGAGATTTCATTTCATGGCCTAGAGCCAGACCGGCCCTCCTTTTACCAATTGCTATCACACAGAAACCAGTGTAGGAAGAAGAGTCCTCACTTGGTACACTGTTGCTCCTCCATGCATTGGGAAGGCCTCTGTGCATTTGTCAGAGCCCAAGATGCCAAGTCCCACCATTCAGCTGTCCATCATTTCCACGTCCATGCATCCCACAGTCAGAGAATTTACTGAGCTCCTACGTGTCAGGTACTGTGCTAGCACTTAGGATATAAAGAATAAAAGGCAGTCTTTATCCCAAAGGAACTTAGAGATTAGTGGGAAAAGAGACCAGAAAATAAATAATTGCTGCGTTTCTGAAACTCACACATTAGCTTTTCACGTGCATGGGTTTTGCCATTTTCTTGTAACAGTTTACTATAAATATTTACTTAGTATTTTCTTTGAATTGACTCATTTTTTTTCTTACTTAAAATGCCAGCTTTGGATTTATCCTAAGCAAGAATATCCATGAACTTGTGGATTTTATTTGTTAAGGTTTTTTTTTTTTTTTTTTTTTTTTTTTTTTTTT
Source organism: Glossophaga mutica (assembly GCA_039655065.1). Taxonomy (NCBI): domain Eukaryota; kingdom Metazoa; phylum Chordata; class Mammalia; order Chiroptera; family Phyllostomidae; genus Glossophaga; species Glossophaga mutica. Next base: position 11,096,140 of record CM077304.1, on the reverse strand, counting down.
TTTTTTACTACTTATATCACACTGAAAAGTTAACTATTAGATAAAGAGCTCCTGGGGACGCCACCTAAAACCAGTGAGAAACACTAAATTATTGCAAAGCAGGGTGAAATGTGCTCCAATCCAGGGCTGCAGGCTGCCGCACCAGGAGGAAAAGGCATTTCTCCCGTTGGGTCCTGGCTGGTCAAGGCACACAGGAGAGCGAACGGATTGCTAAGCAGGATCTCCAGGCAGGAAGTTCTATGGCAGGAAGCAGATAGCTCTATGCTGTCACCCTAGGACCTTAGGAGCATTAACTTTTCAACGGTCACCCGTCTGAGGGAGCTGCAAGGCCGTTCTCATTTCGAACTTTCTAGACCAGAGGCAAAGGGGACCTCGGGAGGAAGAACACATGCTTCAACCTTCCGTTTAGATCAAGATGTGACAGATGACATCGCCTGAGGGAACATTCCCGTGGGATTACAAGGAGTGGAGTTTGCACTGAATGGCGGCCCCACCCGAGAAAGCCTGTGGAAAGCAAGCAAAAGGGGCTGACCCTGTCTTAAAGATAATCGTGAACATGTTCTAGTTATTTCTTGAAATTCATAAACTCCAGGGCTTTCACTAATACTAACAAAAATTTATTTGTAACACTCCCTTGCAAGTGAATGGGATGCACCGGTGTCCTGGGAGGTACTAACTCCTCATTTCCTTCATCAGTTTACTCCACAAATACTTATTGAGCACCTATTATGATGGCAGGCCTGCATTAGGCACTGAGGTTACAATGATGCCCGGAGACAGACTGAGTCCCCGCCTACATACGGCTAGTTAGGGAGGCTGACGTTGATCAAATAGTCATCCAAATTCATGTAAGATGTGATGTGTGCCATGAAGAGCTAATATACGGAGTTCTGATCTGGTCCTGGAGGTCAGCCAAGGCTGCCCCGAGAGAAGGACAGCTGTGGATGCAATACGTGGAATGACTAGAGATTCCTCATTATGTTTCTTTCATGAGCCAGGACCTGTCTCACATAATCCTCACTGCAACTCTCCGAAGGGGGCATTATTATTCCCATTTCACAGGAGAGGAAATCCAGGCACAGAAGTGTAGTGACTTCCCCAAGGACACACAGCTGGCTAGTGGCAGAGCTGGAAACAAATCCAGGTCTGTGGGACTCTCAGGCCACGCTTCCTCCCCCGCCCCTCCAGACTTACTGCCTTCCCAGGAAATGTGTCAACAGGAGAAATATGATTACCAGCTGTATGCGCTTTGAAGCTTACAACTGTGATGTCATCTATATCAACTCCTTTAATCCTTAGTACCAGCAAGGATACAGGTTGGGCAAACACTGCTCCATTCTGCGACTGGATAACCAGGGCAGCAAAGCCAAACACTGGCAGAGGGAGCCGGAACAAAGAGCTCCCTCTTACGGTAAGGCCGAGCAAACCTCTGCATTCTGCCTCCAGCAAGACCAAGTCCAGCGCAGGAATGGCATGCCCTGACTGAGCACCCTGCAGCCTTCTGCCTTGATTTCTGTTCTCCTTTGCTTAGCTACCTGGGTACAAATTAAGCAGCGGCCAGCTCACAGGTGTGAGGCCCTGCATCTGGCTTGCGCTTTGCCGAACAGGCCTGGAATTCCACGGGCTGCAGCTGGCCCTGGGGGCGATGAGGAGCTAAGTAAGATGGGTGTCTCAGGAGTGTGTCCTGGGGAGCAAAGTTACAGATGGCCAGACGGAGCCCTGCCTGAGTGTACGAGGCCACCACGGGGCTGCCCTGGTTTCCGTTTCAGACCTCCCCACATCTTGGCATTTTTCACCACACAGAGCTTTGTAATCTACCAAAAGTAGGCTGCAAATGGGAGGCATTACACCTTTACCTCAAATATTCAGATTTTGTTACAGACTAAGAGCCTGGGCACTAAAATTGCACCACCTGGTTGGGATCCTGACTCCCCAGTTTCCCAGTTGTGTAACCTTGGACAAGCTACTAGACTCCCCATTCTTCAGTTTCTTTATCCTTCAAATGGAGGTACTAATGTCAACCAAGTCATCGGGTCGTTATTATGAGGATGCAATGATATAGTGTGGGTAAAGCCCTGAGCCCTGCCTGGCATAATAAACACTTGGTAAGAGCTAGCTGCTGTTATAATTATTCATTTTATTGCTTCTATTTCTTTTCTTCCTTCCTTTCTTACTCCCTCCCTTTCTCCCTCCCTCTTCTCCCCCTTTCTTCATTCTTCCATCAATCGCTTTTTAATTGTAGAAGGCATTGGAACTACCAAGACCTGCAAGACCCAGCTGTTCAGTCTTGCTTGAGGTCCCATAGCTAGAAAATGGACTAGGTTGGAAGATCCAGCTTTTAAGGGTCTTGCTTCCCTCATGCCTCCCTTCTCTGTCCTCTCTCCACTGTGATACCTGGCATGATGCCTTGCCCATGTAACTGCTCAGTCAGTCCTTGAGGGTCTAAGTCATGGTTAAGGGCAGAAATCTTAGAGCAAGACAATGCAGGTTTGAACCTTGGCTCTGCTACTGGGCTGCATGACCTTGGGGAAGTTACTTAACCTCTATTGTTTTCAGTTTCCCCACCTATCAAATGGGATATGATAATGTATTTGCCCCACCAGACTGGCCTGAGGCTTAAAGGAATTAATAATAATGCACTTACTCATGTATCAGTGCCTGGTATATAGTAAGTGCTACTTGAGTGTTACCTTTTTTTCACAGCTCAAGACTTTATTTTCTTATTTTTATTCTTGATTTTATACTGTATTTTTTCCATTGCCATTTAACCCTCCTTTACTCCCCTGCCCCCTGCAATCACCTCCATGAGTCTTGTTTCCCTTTTGCTCAATGCCTCCACCCCTAACCACCTGCCCCCCTCCCATAGCTCTCATCCTGCTCTCCATCTGTGAGTCTGTCTCTACTTTGCTTGTGTGTTACTTCTTATTATTGTTATTACTGATGAGCTGAGGTGGGGTCCAGGCACAAGAGCTGTTTCAGGGTTTCCCAGCCCATATTCTGGTGCACTTTCCTTTCTCCTGGGGCTGCTGTGGGATTCTGGAGCAGAGAGTGAAAGTTCTGATTGGATGTGCAGCACAATGTGTTTCTCTCCCTCCTTCTTCCATTCTCCTGAAGAACAGATTTCTTTCTAAACAGAACAAAAGCATCAGCAAAGAACTCCTTCCCTCACAATGAAGCCTTCCTGCCACGAGTCCTCTCCTTCCTGCTGCCTCAAAGGGTTGGGTTTTGTTCTCCGTTAAAACCATTTCTGAAGGAAAATTCCATAATAAGAAGGAATACAAATGGGTTTTCAGGTCTTACAGTTCTAACACAAGGAATTTGGCTTCCTTCAGTCTATGGAGCTGGGGCTTGAGGATATTAGGAGTTAGGCCATTCTCCAGGATCTCATTGAATCCAGCTGAGGACCAGTGGGACCAGAAACTGTCAAAGCCATTACACAGTAAGGGAGCTAAAGACTGAGGGAGGCAAGGGGCTTGGTCTCAGTTCACAGCAGAGGCTGACCCTCTGCTATTTTGAGTCCTTGGGCTCTCTTCCTCTAGTTGCTGAACTTCTCCTACAGTCACTAAAGCTTAGCTCCTCCTTTGTGCCCTCCAGTGACTATGGGGAATGCCTGGCCTTGGAGTTTAGGGGACAGTCTGGGGCCTTAAAAAAGGAGTATGAGAAATAATAGATCTGTGGCCTCCATTGCAGAGACAAGAGGGAGTGGCGAGGACTGCGGTGCCCGGGAGCACACTTGCCAGGCCTCATCTAGACAGCTGCTCCTCAGCACCTGCTAGTGATGCCCTGGCAATCTGGGCTCAGAACTTCTAAGAGGCCCCACATCCACCACCTTGTAGCTTGTATCCTTTGGTCCTAGTGTCTTTTAGGGGAAACTCAACCTCGTCTTCTAGTGCCTGGACAGTCCTAGCTAGGCATGAACTCAAGAGACAGACTGCCCGGGTTCCACTCCCAGCAACATTACTCAACAGCTGTGTCAACTGGGCATGTTACTTGAACTATCAGTGTCCTGGTTTCCTTAGCTGTAAAATGCAGATGATGATAGTATCTACCTAATAGGGCTGTATGAAGGTTTAGTGAGCTCATATGTGAAAAGTTGTCAGTTCAAGCAATATGAGTGTGTACTATCACTATCATTGTTGTCCTCTTTCCCATTTCAAGTGCTTTCAACTGTTCTCCATCCTCCATGGTTTCTAGGGCGTTCAACATCCTGATCAGTCTGTTGGAGGGTGGGCCAGTGTGGTTCCCACAGTCCCCTCCTCTTGGTGTTCGCAGTTCTCTTCCTGAGTGCAGGCAGGGCCTGTGACATGCTTTTAACCAACAGAAGGCAGCAAAGGTCACAGGGTCTATGTGATGATGATGTGCGCATGGTCACATCACATAAGACCGCAGTGCCCGTCTTGGGAAGAGGCCCTCTTCCCTGCAGGCTCTGAAGAAGCGAGTTGCCATAGAGTGATCTGCCTGCGAAGACTGTCATGTGGCAAGGAACCGACGGTGAACTCCGGCCCATAGCCAGTGAGAAAGAGTCCACAGAACACCGAATGCTGCCAATAATCCTATGACCAAGGAAATAAATCCCTCCTCAGGTCCCAGATGAAACTGCAGCTCTGGCCAACACTAGATTGTGGCTTTGCAGAGGACCCTACTAAGCTGCGCCTGGACTCCTGACCCACAGAAACCATGAGATAACAACGTGTGTTGTTTTAAGCCACTAGGTGTGTGGTAATACTGCCACATAGCAATAGATAACTAATACGGTCAACTAACCACAATGGTAACTCTACCCCCATCCACCCTGCTTTGGAAATGCTCCGGCATCTCAGTGGCCTGCTCCAAACGGCAGCCCTGGGATAGGACAGTGCACTGCAGCAGGTGTCTTTGCACACTGCAGGCTATGTGGCCATAAGTAACGTCCCTGCTTTTCTAAGTGGTGTAAGGGAACAAATGCAGTGGTTCATACAAGAGCAGGGCTCGAGCCTGTACTGCGTTGTGGGGAGGCAGAGGAGCCACCTGTCCCCTTTGTGGCTGCCCACTCTCCGAGACAGACACACTCTCTGGCTCAAGGTGTGATCACCTGGTACAGGTCATACCTACAACTCATCTCTTTTCCTCCTACTTCTCTTCCGTCTTTGTGTCACTTCTCAAAGAGGAGGCAGAGGAAGAAAAAGACCAGGTGGGCTCACCTGTTACAGTGGGGGAGTGGGGGAGGGCATGAGGGACCACCCAGTACCGCTCTGTGCCATGGAGGGCTACGAGAGACTCCACGGCTCACAAGCAGCAGAGCCAGGTTAGAGCTGCACCTTCTGACACAGTGCTCTTTCCTCGAGTTAAACTGTGCCATTTTCTTCCTTGTGAGCAGGAAGGGGTCAACATTGTGGTGCTAGGGAGGCAAATGAACTTGTTTCTCTGAACCTCAGTCTCTTCATCTAGAAAACAAGGCTAACAGCGCCTACCTAACAGCTGCGAAGTTGGTGGAGAAGCGTGTGCTCCCATTATTTGGTTCCCATGGGACTTAAACTCTCGCACGTCCCACCAGGGGGATGCACTGCACGAATAAAAACACTCATTGACAAACCAAACGGTGTCTGACATTTTCCCAGAAGGCATTTTCTCAGATTAAAAGGGTCTAACAGAGTGCCCCAGCCCGGCCCCCGGGTCACTTGGTTGTCTGTTTCTCATCGCATTTACAACCCACAGGAGCGATCTGTCTCCGCTCCACCTGTCCTGTCTGTCTCCACTACGCAAATGCGAGGGCAGGGACGGCACCTGTCCTGTTTGCAGCTACATCTCAGTCCCCAGAATAGCGTCAGACCCAAGGCAGGTGCTCAGTAAACACGGTGAACCAAAGACAGAATCTGTCTTTTTTTCTTCTGAGAATTGACCTTAAGAAGGAGAAGAAGAAATCCTAGGAATTCAAACCACTTCCAAGGAGAAAAAATATACAGCCTTCTAGAAAAACACACTCCTAATTACTTATTGTGCACTTTGGTGCCCTGAGAACATGGCAAGCTCTTGACCGGGGGATATCTCATTTAATGCTCATATCAGCCTTATGAGGTAGGTGCCCCCAGTTCATGGATGCAGATGCTGAGGTCCAGAGGAGTGAAATCTTCTGCATAAAAGCACACAGTAAGAGGTAGAGTTGGGTTTGAATGCAACTCCCGTGGGCTGAGCTGCTCTGTACTGCAAAAAGCTGGTGGTAGCCTTGTGATTAGGAAACACACACTGAAATATTCAAGGCTGAAGAAGCATTGTGTCTGCAGCTTACTCTAAAAATGGTTGTGTGTGTGTGTGTGTGTGTGTGTGTTTGAGAGAGGGGGAGAGAGAGAGAGAGAGAGAGAGAGAGAGAGGGAGGAAGTGAAGGAGGAAAATAAAGTAAATGTAGTAATATGTTAACATTTGGGGAATCTGGATGAAAAGTATCTGGTAATTCTCTGAACTATTCTTGTAACTTTTCTATAAGGTGGAATTACATCAAAAGAAAACACTTTTTAAAAAATCTGCCAGTGGGAAGAGGGTACAGCCAATGTCCTGGTGAGGAAGGGCACAGATCCTGCTTGGCTAGGATGAAGCCTGGAGAGGTGGGTGTGCTGGGGTCAACTCCGGGGCCAGAAGGCCAGGCTGAGCAGGCAGTGTTTATCAGAGAGGCGACACATGGACACTGATAGGGCAGTCTGCCCATCCTTGAGCACTCCAAAGCCTTCGAAAGCTAGCTTTTGAACCCAGCTGCTTATTCCCGAAGTTACCCACAGGCAAGACACCCACAGTCAGGGAGAACGCCATTTTCCTCAGGTGTGGTTTTCATTCTAGTGATCCATGCAATACACCAGCCTCTCCATCGCAGCGCAGTAAGGGACACTGTCATGTAGTTGTCCCCTAGGGAAGTGAAAGCAGACACTCTTTGCACACTCCAAAAGAACACACACACATACACACACTGCCCACCCAGAAACAGTAATTATCTAGTCCAAGTTCACACAGAGAGCTGAACTTGGACTAGAACACCAGTGTCGTGGGTTCCCATCAAGTGCCTACATTCTTATTTCTTGGTGCCACCATCGTTATACTACTAAAGGGCTCATATAGCCTTGTGTTCTTGTTCCTTCCCTTGAAGTACAGATACTATCCTCACACCGTTTTCTAACATAGCTGTTCGTGGGGAAGGGTGTGTATACCTATTCCAAAACATGGGTTTAGGGTCAGACAGACCTTGGTGACATCACTTCCTATGGGATGACCTTGGGCAGACGATTTAACCTCCCTGAGCCGTAGTTTACTCATATGGAAGATGATGACGATGATGTCTAGCTTGTTGGATTGTTGTGGAGATTCATAATCTTGACAAATATTTATTAAACACTGATCTAGGTAGTGCAGATACAACAGTTAACAAGACAGACGAGGGCCCTGACCTCAAGGAGCTTCCGTTCGACGAAAATCAGAAGTAAACAAACAAAAAGATTTTTTCAGATAGTGATAAGTACTCCAAGAAAAGAAAGCTGAAAAAATGGGAGGCATGAGTGACCAGAGATGGCTGTGCTATGTACCGAGGGCAGCTGTCACTGAGAAGGTGACATCTGAAGGGGGGGGTGCTGAATAATGAGAAGGGATTGGCCATGGCAGGACCTGGGGAAGGATGGGGAGGAGGCGGGGCAGCCCTGGAGCCGGCACTGAGCTTGACTCAGAGAAAGCACGAACAGGAGGCCAGCAGTGTGGTGGGGACACGGGGACAGGGGAGGGCATAAGGGCAGTAACAGCAGGGGCAACATCCTGCAGGGTATGAAGGCAGAGGCATTTAGGATTTATTTTAAATGCACTAGGAATCCACAGAGAGTTTTGAGCATGAGAGTGATATGATCTGATTATTTTTCTTGAAATTGGATAATAAATGTCACATTATTAGTGCAGGACTTGGCACAAAGTAGGTATTTAATAAAAGAGAGCTTCATCATTGTTTATCATTCCTAGGCATCACCACGAATCAGTGCAGACTTCCAGAGGGTGGGTGGTCCACGCAGAGCTTGCACCTGCGTGGAACACCTCCATGCACCTGATCAGGGGAGGAGGCAGCCGTGCATGTCGCTCCTGATAGCTGTGACTTCCTCCCTCTACCCCACCCCCCCCAAACTAGACCCCAAGGCAAATGCCAGCCACCTCTGCCAGGCCAAGGGGCAGTCAGGGTAGGATCACCGGGCACCTCTCCAGCCCGCCCCAGCTCTGGGCCTCCTAGCTGCCTTCACTTTACTGTAAAAATGCAAAGCATTCCAGCCATTTTAATTACTGGGTGTTGCATAAGTCAGCGATCAGCTCATACAAAGGAACAACAGGCACAAAAAATGATTTTTCAACACGCCTTCAGCCTCTCCCTCCTTTTTCTCTACAATCAGCCTTCCATCACTGGCTCCCAGGCCAGGTATGTGCAATCCCTTCTAGAGTTTGTTGATGTGACATCAAGGTCTTTTTTTCTTTAAATACTTGAGGCAGAAGCAGTTTCAAATACCCTCAAGCGGTTTGTAAATTGCTGGCCCTATTCCTACTTGACATGCTAGAACCAGCATAGGGGCTCCATGTTACACACACCGAGGACTTTTTATAAAACAGATCTCGGTGTGTGGTGGGTCTATCCGGGCACCAAGTCGGGGGGATTTTAGTTCCTGAAATTCCAAAATGACCTCATTACAAGGTCCTCCCAATGCATGAACTTCAAACACAATATTCCAGTAATGCTTAGATGTGGAAAAGAATTTCTTAAGTTTGTAATGTGATTACAGAGCCCTCTGGTTTTCGAGTTCTGGTTTCCCAGTAGCTTTTGAACTCTTTCTTCACTAACAGTCTAAACTAATCTAACCGTGTGTTGAGGACCTGCTGTGTGTCAGGCATTGTGCTAAGTGCTCAGAAGAGAAAACTCAATTAGATTGTGTCAATTAGTTCACTTTCTAAAGAGGAAAGATGACATGGAAACTGGCAGCCCCAGCAGTGGGATGGATATCAAGGCAGAGGCGATCTCTGATGGGTGGCACCCTGCTTGGATGGAAGGAAAGGCTCCTTGTAGATGATGCCGAATAATAATATTGTCTTAATAATAACATTGACAGTGGCCATTCATTGATGGCTACTCTGTGCCAGCTTTGCTGCATCATCTCGTCCCTTTCGCACAGCTCTGTGAGGTTGGCACTAATAAATGCTGTTCCTGTTTTACAGATGAGAAAACGAAGACACAGAAAAGTTACTCGTCCAAGATCACGCAGCTAGGAAATGGTGAGCTGGTAAATATTTCACTAGCTCTCCAGGACAAAATGTCCTGGTTTGTAGCATCTACCAATTGCTATAATACTGCGTACTCTGATCACGGACAATTTTAAGTTCCAATGTGATGTCACTGAACGAAGATTTGCTAGCACACCATTATACAGTAATTCCATCACATAGATACAATGGCTGGAAATGACCGCAGGAGCAGAGATAAGAGTGTAATGTAATGAAATAATTAGGAAGTGATGAGTTTTAAGTATCTATTACCCTTGTTTTAAATATAATTTAACTAATTATAAGTTTATATAATTAAAGCTTTAATAATGGCTGTACTTAGCAACTGACTAGCAGGTTTTCAGGAAATGTATCAATCGGCTCTCACGAGCCACTTTGAGCTGGCTGTAGCATACCACTGGGGGTTCCAGAACCTTCCTCTTCACCCCTCTAGACAAATGAGGTAGCCAGGTGTGAGGAGGAAAGGCACTCCAGGCCAACAGGACAGTGTACAAAGATTTAAGATGTAGGTTTGAGAGAACAGAATAACAATCTCACTTAGTGTCTGCAAAATATTTCCAACCAATCCCTGGAATGCAGGGAGGTGCTGAAGAGCACAGAACTGGACGCTGGACTCCAAATTCTGGTTCCACCCCTTCCTAACTGAGTGATCTTGGCCAATTTCCTGAACCTCTCTGTGCCTCAGCTTTCTTTTCTATAAACTGGACATGGTAATACAGCCCCTATATCATACAGAGTTGTGAGAATTAAATAAATTTATACATGTAAAGTACATGGGACGGGGCCTGGCTCAGTCAATGTAAGCTATTATTTAACCCTTGAAACTGCCTCTGTGAATTAGATGTTTGTCCTCAGTTTGAGAATAAACTTAGAAACTTCGGTAGAGGAGATGGGACTTGAACAAGTGTTCTCATTCTAGCTTTTGTGCTCATCCCAAGGGCTGGAAATCACACTGACTCCATCGACTATCATTCTCCAGGAGGCCTGCTGATGTACTCACCGCCCTGCTAAGTGTCTCTTCTGATAGGGGCTGTACCTGGTTCACATTGTCACACACCTTGATGGGTGGGTGCAAGGCATTCTGGGAAGGAAGGCCCACCTGGTGACAGACACTGAGCATCTGCCCCTCGAACCTGCACATTCACTTTCTCCCTGAGAAGGCAGGCTGGCAGGGTGGTTAAGACTGCTCTGGTTCCCAATCCCAGCACCGCGGCGTCCTGGCCATGTAACCTGGGGCAAATTACATCATCTCTCTTTACCTTTGTGTCCGGATCGGAAGAATAAAGGAATGGTGGAGATAATCCCATCTATATAACAGTGTTTGCTATATGGATTAGTCTCGACTAATATGTGCAAACCACTCAGAAAAATGCCCAGGATCCAGTAGGCACTCTGTAAGAATGAGCTATTTCTACCAAGCTTTTGTTTTCTTTCCCTCCTCCTTCTCCTCACCCCTTCCTTGGATATTACTTACATGGTCCAAGGAGATACGGGAATATGCTTCTTCTCAATAAACACGGATCATAACACTACCTGAGGGCAGGGGCTGGGCTCGTTCATCTCTACACCTGTAGGGCCGCAACCTGGTACATATAGGCTCTCAGTGAGAATTTACTAAGTGCCAGGCCCTGTGCCAAGGGCCTTATTCACCATGCCTTGTTTGACCCTCGTGAAGATCCTGTAACATATGAATCTCTCCTCTATTTTACTATTAGACTTCTGAGGCTCTGAGAGGTTAAGAAACTTGTTGAAGGTCATAGGAAAAAAGTGAAGAAGGATCAAATCCCAGATTTATTGACATCACAGGCCTTGGCCCCCACCCTTGGTCAGTCTGCCTTCCAGAATATTCCACCAGGAAGCTTTGAAAAATCATAAACTCCAACACCTTTGTTTTACATCTGAAGAAAGGGGGCTCATTGATTTACTCAATCAAGGTCACCCAGCTACTGTGTGTGGCAGAACTGGGACAAAAACCTGGTGTATTACTTTAGTCTCCGTCTTGACATTTCAAGAGGAAACGAAGCCATAGATAATAGCTGTTAAAATGTACTGATCAGTATTCTATCAGCTTGCCTCCGGTTTCTGAGCCCCTTCTTTGTAATACAAATGTAATTTTCTTGTGGCATCCACCCAAATTCTGAGGAAGGAAGGGCATACCCACACCTCCAGAAACTGCCGGCCATGTAATTTCCCCTGCCTTTTCTCTACTGCCAACCGGACACAGAACAGGGGATGCATCTCACTCGCCTGATGATCAAGCTCCCTGTGTCTCCCCCTGCTTGGTTGCATCATACAATAATCAAGAGCTCCTACCACTCTGTGGGACCCCAAAAGACAAAGAGGAAAATCACCAGTCCTTCAGATACCCCAAAGAACCTAAGTATATGGTGAGTTTGTAGTCTCCAGAGAGAGTACTGTTTTGGAAAGAGACCTCTGAATCTCAAGCTCTGCCACTTCCTTGCTTGAAAGAAACTGGACGTGAAATTTAACATCTTTGAGCCTCAGTTTTATTTTCTCTCTCTTTCTCTTTTTTTACGTTTTGACACCTTTCACCCCCCACCCCCAAACTTCTGGCAACCACTAATCTGTTCTCTGCATCTATGAGCTTGTTTGTATTTCATTTTTTAAGCTTCCACATATAAGTGAGAACTTATGGCATTTGTCTTTCTCTGTCTCACTTATCTTACTTAGCATAATACCCTTGAGGTCCAACCACGTTGTTGACAAAATAGCAAGATGTCATTCTTTTTTATGACCGAATAATATTTCATTGTGTTCATATACCACAATTTCTTTTATTCATCCATTGAGGGAGACTTAGGTTGTTACCTTATCTCGGCTAATGTAAACAATGCTGCAATGAGCACGGGGATGCATATATATTTTTGAGTTTATGTTTTTGCCTCACTTTTCTGGACTGTAAAACGGGCACGTATAGTACCTATTACTTAGGGTTGTGAGCACCGGAGGAAATACCGTGTTGACCTGTACAGAGCTGGTACTCAACTGATGCAAGTTCCCCTTCCTTTTTCTTGTCTTAAAAATCCTTTCCAGTTTGTCATCCCAAGCCAACAAGTGTTACAAGGAAGAGAGATGACTCTAGCTGAATCCTGAGAGATAACAGAATCCTGACAGATGAGGTGGAGGGGGGTGGGGGATATATTGTTGGCAAGTGGATTCCAGGCAAAGGGCACAGTGCGAACAAAGCCTCGGAGGCAGGAAACTGATGGCTGGGACATAAAGGGGTGGGAGACGGGAACTAGGACATAGGTTTGGAGAGATAAGCAAGGACAGGCCTGCTGTTGCACAACTTCGGGGGTAGCCATCACATTGTGTTCTGTGTGAATGGTCTCCCTCTGTGGGGCCCTGGGAAGAGCCAGATCACAGAGGGCCTTGCACGCCTTTCTTTGCAGCGTGAGACTTTGTTCAGCAAGCCATGGAGAACAAATGAATCATCGGGAGCACAGGACAGCATGGTTTCCGATTTATGGTTGAAAAACTTTCCAGGAGCAGCAGTGCTTAAGTTGGATTTGCTGGAGAAGGACTCTAGGCAGGGCGACCAATAATTATGTGACTCCTGAAATGGTCAGGAGAGGATCTTTGGGGGCCTGATCCAAGCCAGAAATGGTGGGAATGGGGCAAAGGAGATGTCTGGAGGATGAGTGGACGGAGAATCGACGGGACTTGGTGAACAACGGTGCCACTGATGGGGACAGGCAACACTGTGGGGGAGGGAGGGGAAAAGACAATGAGTTTGGAGCCTTTGGAGCCTTTGGGGCCTTTGGGGTCTGAGGCAGCCACAGGACCACCACCGGGTGCAATTGTCCAGGGGGAAGCTGGATATAGACTGGAGCTCAGCAGGATACCGACGCTTGTAGTGCCCACTCCAGCGCACGTGGCACAGTGGGAGGTAGAACGGAGAGACCATGGTGTGAGCCAGGGAGAGGGTGGAGGCTAGAAGGGGAGGCAAGGGAGCCAAGGACAGAAGGTTGGGAAACACCTACATTTTAGTGACAGGAAGAGCCTGCAGAGTCTGCCAAGGAGACCGAGAAGGTACAGTTGGAGAGGTAGAACGCGAAAACCCAGAGTGGGTGGTCTTTGCTGCCAAGTGCAAGGAAGGATGTGATCAGCGGCATCAAGTGCTCTTTGGACCCTCCCTGTAGTCCAGGACAAGTCAATTTCAGTTCCAGCAGGTTCCACAGAAAGAGTTCAAGTGCTTGGCAGAAACAGGATCTCCAGCCCGGTCTGAAAGGAGACCAACCATCGCTCCATCCAATTCCCTTCCCAAGCCACAAGGGCGCCCGGCAGAGACACGCTCATGTGCATCTACTGTGCGAAACAGCATTCAGCCTCTAAAGAAACCACAAAGGAGCCACTCATTTTTAAAGGAAAAACACATGAACTTCACGGGCATGAGGAAGACATTAAGACACAAGGAGAAGTTCTCCCTCCACTTCATATTAGCCTTTGCAGAAATGCTTGACTGAGCACACAGGCATTAAAGAATATATTTTAAAGCAAGAGCTGGAATAGTAACACTGTTTCCCATCTCCCACTGCCCCAGAAAACACAGGGCACAACATGTCTGTGCAGTGCACATGTGTTTTCTGGCTTAGAATCTCTGGCAGTAGCTGGGGGTGGAAAGAAATGTGAAAACCGAGGGCTCAGGTGAAGCAGCCAGAGACTCTTACTGAGGGGTCTTCACTCCTGGGCAGGGCTAGGGGAGAACTGGGGTAAGGGAGGCTCTGCAATTTTACTGCCACAAAATTGGCTCCAGACGGGAGCACGGAAAGGTGTTTACTTCCTGCTGGTGTCAGACACAGAGAGAAACTGAAGTGCCTACTATCTTAGGTTCCTAATGCCCCGGTGCTGGGCAGCAACCCCACAGAGGGTCCTGCCAGGGCTCATGGTGATGGGTGGACTAGGGCTGTCTGTTGCTTGGGAAAGGCTATTTTGAACGTAATGACTTTCGGATGGACTGTGGGATTGGGGGAAGGCATCGTGCCTAGGGTCCGGAGAGGAAAAAGCAGGAGAGAAAAGAGGGGTTCTTCTGTGAGGCAACAGAAACAATACACGTCTTGTCAGCGCTGTCTCCAGGTTTAATTTTCGGAGGCCAGCTCAGGAAGAGCGGGACCGTGGCATCCCCTGCTCTGTTCCCAGACCCTGCATCCCCCCAAATCCATGATTCACAAGTATTCTCTCTTCCCAAGAGCAGTCTCCCCCTCGGGTTGACATGTGGCCAGCCTGAGGGTGGAGAAGGTGGGCAGCTGCGGACTCAGACGGGATGCTGACTGAGAGCTTTGTGGCTACTGCAGACGGGAGGGGTTAGCTTCGCCCACTCAAAGGCACCCGCACCCCACTGACTAGTGTGGAACTGTAGGGCTCCAGCCCTTGCAGTGAGACTGGCTGAGACTTCGGGCTGGGGGAACGGATGATCTCTGGCTTACAGTGCCCCCTAGCACTGGCCAGAGGGATAGGAGGCAGGGAGCTCCACCAGCCCACCTGAACACTGGGAAGGGGCTGGTGGGGCCGATCAACTGCACTCATGCAACGACTTCTCACTGCCTTCTCTGTTACCAGCAAGCACTTGGTCCCTGTCCTCAAAGGGCTTACAGTTCAGGAAGAGAGGCAGACGGGTCAACAATCACATTACGGTCAGTGAAGTGGTGCGAAAGAAGGACGCACAGGGTGCTGTGGGCATACGCAGAAGGGGGTTGATGGAGACTGGGAAGGGTCATTAGAAGAGGCTTCCTGGAGAAGGTGACGTGTAAGCTGCAATCCAAACACAGTACTGGAGTTCAATAAATTTTGGAATAACGTATGGACACAGTAAGAAACATACTTTCTCATCTCTTAGTGCTTATGATCCAAGAGGCAAACAGACAGACAAACAGGTAATTACAATGGGGCTATATCAGAAACAAGACCTCAGTCTCGCCTCTGCCTTCGTGTCACAGTCCCTGTTTCCAGGCTCAGTCCTGAAGGAGAGACCAGAGTAAGAACTCAGTAACTGTTGTTTGAGAGGTCGACTGATGCCCATCAGTCTCGGGCACATTCGATTTGCCTTAAACCTGTTTAAATGGCAAGGTCTGTCTTCCCTTCAGTAACACTCACGTTGTTCCTGAGAATTTTCCATGGAATCTTAGACTTTTCCACCCAAGGGGGATCTTGGAGACCACTGAGCTGTATCTTTCAGCCCATAAGAATGGAAATCGATGCCTGGATAGGTGAGGTGACGTGTCCACACGCACACATCTGTTCTTCGGCAGCAAGTTTTGGAACAAACCTCAGACTTTTTGCGTTTTTTTAACCCAAGCATCTTTTGTCCCCCTGAAAGTTTTCATGTGTCTCTGCAGAAATATGTTTGGAACATTTCCAAAAGGCGTTAACTAATAACTTGGAAAGGAGAAACATAAAGACGCAAGAGAGAAACCTCTGAGGAGTCCAGAGCTGTATTGATTCTAATCGGCTCACCTTGCTGGGTGGGGCAGAGGTAATGATTATCATCACAACTATTCGGTTAGTCAGTGCAGGCGGAATTCTCCACGTCGGTCCCTACAAAGACCCTGAAGTGAGCTCATCTATAGATCTGAACTGTGGACCCAGGACTGGGAGGGGCTGCGGTTTCCATGACTACAGTGCAATCGCTGGGTCCTGCGCTGCCCCACAATCTCGGCTCTGCTGCCAGCTGACCACAAGACGTTGGGAAAATTCCTGCACCTCACTGAACCTTCTTTTTCCCACTGATGGGAAGAGGACAGGACCTGTAAACGTCTATGAGAAGTTTCCCAGAGACTCCAGCCTTCTGTAACTTGATACAAAGTGGGTGGGGGGTCATGGGATCACCCTCCCTGGAAAAGTTCCAGGAAAGGAAAGACCAGGTCAGCCTGGTAGGTTTTGCAGGCAGGTCAGATACATTTTGAAACTTCTTCCGTTCTTCCAAGGTTTATAAATTTGTCATTGTTCTTAGCAGTCAAGAAAAGATACTGGAGAGCCAGTATCTTCACCCTTACCAGCTCACCCCTCCCCCCACACTGATCTACCTTATAAAGTGGCCCTGAAAGAGCCATTCTTACACATTAGGTCCATGGACACTATGCCCTCTGGATGGATGGCTGTGAGGTCTGCTTGCTGGAGGGGATAACCCTCGCAGAAGGGCTCCCCCGGACAAAGATTCATGGAGATTGCTCTCCTTTTCCTTAAGATGAGGACTGAGTTGACCTCACATGGGTGGGCAGAGGGGAGTCACCTCAGGTTAGGCACTAAGGAGAACTTCCCGACTGAAGGGGAAGACAAACTCCACAGATGCTGTGAGGACTAGTTTAGAATAGGGAGCGAGGGGAACTGAACCAAAAGACAATTTCATTACCTTTCAGCTGGAAAAACAATCAGATTACTCTTGTGCTTACATAATTAAGGACCTGCCATAATCGAATGCTTCTGATGGAACCTGCTGTTCACAGTTCGGCAAAAGTTATCTGCCTCATACTTATATTCTGGCAAACCTTCCCTTGGAGAAAACATTGGCATTTTGGACAAAACGGTAATGTGAAAAGAAAAAAGAGAAGAGAGGGCGTCTGTCCTATCACATAAGATGCTTATCCAAAATGGATTTGGTCTAGAAAGGCTTATAAAACCTTCCACATGACTGGCACTGTGCAGGAATAAGTGGAATTCTCAAATCCCACCAAGTATGCCCTCATTCAACCTCAATGCCCGGTGTGTGTGTGTGGGGGGGGGGGGGCGGGGGGAGGTTCCTGAGTGTTCACTTCTCAAGTCTCCACGGACCGTTGGCCACACCTACACCCAAGTCTCCTGGGACCCCATTTTGTGCTCGGAAGACTAAAAAGTAGTGTGGCCAAATATCTCAGGCTTCAAAGGGAGGTTGGGGAAATCATACAACCATGTCCCATGAAACAACGAGCCAAGCGCTAGAATAAACACGCAGAGAGGGGAAGAAACTGTATGGGTCACAGGCAATGGTTAGAGTTGAGGTGAGGAGGGTCTTAAAAGCCAGAAGGGACCAAGGCAGACAACTGTGAAAACTAGACCCCTTTCCTTATAGCTAAGAATTTTAAGAGATGAAAAGGAATTTTAAAAATGTTCTTGGAAATACCATTTCCAATGAAATTTTCTGCTCTGTCATCGCAATGTCACTCCTCGGAGGGGCAAAGAAAGGCGTTTCTGAGAAAGAGGTTCAGCTTGCATTTCTGAGCCGCATTTTCAGGTCGTATTTTCTTTTAAACTTTTAGCATTTCTAAGCGGGATGAGCTGGCCGAGAACGGCAGAGAGACACACGAGGAGAAGGAGCACTGGCACGTTTGCAGCTAACTGCTGCTACAGTCCAGAGGAATAAAGCCCTCTCTTAAGGTGGGGGCGCGTGAAGGAAATTCCTGGCTGCCGGCCAAGTCGTGTCACTTTTCTGTGCCGGTTTCCTCACCTGGAAAGTGTGGTTAAAACCTTGTCTTTTCCCTGTCTACGAGCGTGAGGTATAATGAGGTGGGATACGCAAAACAGAAGGCAGGATCAAGATTATTACTGAGTAACGAGGGTCGTAGTATTCGTTATTAGCAATTATTCATTACGGTTCATCGTTTAAAATCCTGGATCGTCCTCCAGGATCTGGTTTTACCCCAGTTTCGGATCAGCTCACCCTCAAACTCCTTGCTAAAGGGTGGAGACCCTTCTGCCCTGGGTGGGGTCGCCACTTCCTCCTGCGCTCTCTGCGCACTGGCCTTCAAAGAAGCTCAGGGCCTTGGCGCTCGCTGTTCTCCCTGGATGGTGTCCTCTCCTCCCAGAGTCTCACACAGCTGCGCCTTCTTGTTCGCGTCTCAGCTTGGATGCCACCTCTTCAGAGAGAATTTCCTCTTCCTGCCCCACAAAAAGCAGTGCCCTCCACAGCCACTTGTAACCCATCTCTCTGTTTTGTCGTCTTCACAGCGCCACCACCACAGACAGTTCCCGTACGTGTTCCCATGGGAGCAATAACTTTGTTTTGCTGACCCCCACGTCCAGAACAGTGGGTTTTGAATGACTTCCCAATTTACTCTGCAGAACTGACCTTCTATTATAACTAACTCCAAAAGGTAGATGGTTTCCTCATACCCAGGAAAGTCAGGGGTGGAGGGGGCGCGGGGTGGCGTGTGTATGGAGAGGGTGGTAGGTCTTCTCTCTGGTTTCTTCCCCTCTGACTCTGCTCTTTCCAGAGACGTAAAGGTAGTTTTTCTCCTAGCCTTTTATCCAGATGCAGTCAAGGTCTCTAGGTCCAGGACCACCTCTGACCCCGGGAGGGGCTGGTGCTGGAGTGGGTAGTGGTTCATTCTGGTTTGGGTCAGAGGGGTCCAGAGGGCAGGGTGAACGCGTGGCAAAGGTAGGGGCGGGCGGGGGGCCCGCCGGCGCTGCCCGGAGGGCTCGTCCGCCAGCGCGGGTCGGAGGCGCGTCCAATTTACTCACGTGCCCACAGCCGCATTATTCCCTATAAGGATCCGAACAGTCCCGGGTGGCCCCGCCCTGTCGCCCCTCGCCCCCAACCCCGCCCCCTTTTTGGAGGGCCGATGAGGTAATGCGGCTTCGCGATTGGTCGGAGGGGCGGGGCCCCGAGAGGGGGTGTCAGGGTACCGCGCTATAATTCTCGGGCTCTCGCGAACGGCGCAGAGCGGACAGCCGGCGGGCTCTCAGGCGGCTTCTCCTGCTCCTACCCCGGCTCCGACTCCAGCTCCAGCTCGACCCGGAGAGACCGCCGGCCCGCAGAGTCGTGCGCCAGCGCCGAGGCAGTCTCGCCGCACCCCATCCCGACCTTTTGGGCTCTCGGAGGGCAGCACGCCCGAGGTCAGAGTTGCCCCGTACGGTCGGGTGGACGAGCTCCGGCTGCAGTAGCCCCTCCGGCGGCGGCGCGCACGGCAACTTTGGAGAGGAGAGCAGTAGCCCCGGCAGCGGCAATGACTCCCTGGCTCGGGCTAGTCGTGCTCCTGAGCAGCTGGAGCCTGGGGTATTGGGGCGCCGAGGCGTGCACATGCTCGCCCAGCCACCCCCAGGACGCCTTCTGCAACTCGGACATAGGTAAGCGCACCTCCGGGTGTCCCCGCGGGAGCCCCCGCAGTGCCCGGCCGCGCGCTGCAGCCCGGGCTGGGACGCTGCTTGCTGCTCAGGTGGCAGGCGAGCCCCGCTCTTCTTTACCTGCCTGGTCTGGGGCGGGGCAGCGGGGGAGGGGGGGGCTCCGATAAAGCCGAAGGGAAGATGCCCTGCAGAGAAATCCCACAGTGGCCCAACGAACCCTTTGGAGCCTTTGCTCTCCTTTTAGGGTATGAGGTTCCCATTGGTCCAAATCTACCAATCTGGTAAAATTCCCTTTTCACGATGGCGAGAGGAAGGGCTAGGGGAAGAGGGGAAAGGGTTCCCAAAACTTGGAATGCCAATTAAACTGCTGGCATGTTGAATCGTTAGAAAAGAAAAGAAAAGAAAAGAAAAAAGTAGCCAGCCATGTGCACAAAAGTTGCAGGAGAAACTTGAAGTTTTCCTAGTTTGCATCGTCTTCTGTGCCCAAGAAGTTCATTCTTTTCATTGAGACCCAACCCAGGCTTAAGTTTCTCAGGCAAGTGCTAATGGAGCTTCTTGGACTGCCAAAAGTGGGTGGACTTGAGGGGAAAAATGAGAAGAAAGCGGTGGGGTTGACCCTCCCCCGGAGAAACTGTATTTGAGAGTGTTGATAGCAAGCAGGAGGTGGCGTGTGTGAGGGATCACTTATCACAGAGCTGTGAGAATTCACAGGAAGGCTATTTTTTTTTTTCTTGAATGTGTGTGAGGAGGGGGAGAAGGAGCAGTAGAAAATAGATTTGTCACCAAAAGAACAAAGATGCTACAGGTCACACAGCCTGGTGACAGTCCCAGACTGGACTTGTGTCTTGATTAGAGAGACGCAGTACAAAGTACAGCGAGCTGTCATCGAGGGCCTTGACAGTGTCGTGGGAGAGCTTGTTTGGGAGCGTTCAGGACACTTGTTTGCATGGCGAGAGGTAGAGTGGCAGCTGGAAAACATCTCTCCTCTCCTTTCCAGCTCATAAAGCGTGCACGTTCAGTGGCCTCTGCTGGGTGTGTGTGTGTGTGTGTGTGTGTGCGCGCGCGCGCGCGCGCGCGCTCACGTGCGGGTGTGTGTGCAGGCTGGGGTTGGGGTGGGACACGGTCGAGCTGCTCTGCTGAGTCGATTCAGAGGTGAAGAATGGAGTATGTGTGTTTTAAGTGCAGTCATAAAGGGGAAGGAAATTTTCCACTGGGTCCTGGGTGAGGGCCTCCATAAGTGTGCTGCAGGGGAGGGAGGGAGGAGGCAGGAGCCTGGCAGGGGGAGGCAGCTGAGGCTGGGAGGGGTGCTGGGCCGCTGGTGGGCCCGGCCTAATCCAGGAGGAGAGAGGGAGGCGGCTGTGGTGACCAGGTCAGTCCAGTTAGCAAGCCTGGGTGTTTGTGTGGCCTGGGGTCACCCTCGGTAGAGGTCACCCTTTCCTCTCCAGGGGAAACCTGGCTGGCCCTGGGTTTGTGGATTGCCTAGAAGGATTCTTCTAAGCTGCCTGAGGCCTGGGAGGTCTCCCTTCTCCTCTGACTGACTGACCCCACCCAAATTCCACTGGGCCTGTCTCTTCTCACCCTGCAGGTACATTCCTACCTGAGCAGCGTTGGGAGCCGCCGGTGCTGGTGGCTTCCGGTCTTGCTCAGTGAGGAGTGTACACACTGGGGCCAGGAATCTGACAGGTGGAGTCAGGGCATCCTCTTTTGCTCAACCAGTGGCTCTGGTGTGCTTCCCTGGACTCTCTGCTATGTGGGGAGAGGGAGACCTCATGCCTCCTCCCTGCTCCCACCCTTGGCTTTTGGGTTCCCACCCTGCAAGTCGGCCAGGGAACAGTGGAAACAGAAGCAAGGAAACCCCACATCCAAATGGGGGCACTGCCTGACTCCGTTTACTGCTTAGGGTTCCTGCTGTGGGTCTGGGCTGATGCAGAAAGTTTCTTGTAATTTCTCTGGAATTATTCAAGAAATACTCCCCGCCACCACCCCAATAAACTGCCCCGAGAAAAGCTAAGTTACCAGGAAGTACCCAAAGACCAGAACGTTGTGATAGCAAAACTAAAAAAAAAATCTTCGATACGCTGGCCCCGATCCAAAACTGTCCTGCCTGGGTTTGGTGCACCGCACTGGTGGCAGCGATGAGATAATGCTTTCAAAAATGGGAGATGTGGATGTGGGCCACTAGCTTGTTGACCTCTGCTGCCTTACAGCACCCCGCTGGCGTCCAGTAGGGGGCTCCCAGTTTTCCTAGTCGCAGCCTTTCCAGTTTCCAGTCGGGGTGGAAGACTGGCTGTTCTTTCCCTGGAGGAAATGTACAGCCGCTCCCCATTCCCCTTGGCCCCTAAGAACCTACCTACTAACGCTGTAGCTCATTAAAGAGGCACGAGCCAGCCCACCAGCTTTCCCTTCCAGGACCTTCCTGGCTCTTTTCTTTCTCTTTGTGGCCTGGCGCCATGTTGCTGGGTGAAGGGCACGGCATGCTTGGCTCGGCCCTCTCAGGAACCCCCCACCAGGGTCTTCCCTCTCCTTTCTCCTCATCCACAGGTGTCTGTTTTTGCCTTTCTCCCCCAAAGCCCTGGGGATTGGCACAGTCTTCTGGGTGAGGAGGAGTTCAAAGGTGTTTCTATGGCAACTCCAGGCCCTGCACCTTAGTGGAGTGTTTAGGAGAAGAGTAAACTACATGCTGGCTTATAAAACACACTGTGGGGGAGAGCAGAGGACTTGGCGGCAGCCATGATGTCTGTGGCCCCCTCCCCACCAGTCATGCCCTTGAAACTTCTGAGGAAACCTTGACTCTGGAGGAGGGAAGGGAGGGGATTGGGAACGAAGAGGGCAGCCTTGGCCGGGGAGATCCTGCTCCAGCGGCTCTGTTCAGCCCAGGAAGTGGGGGCAGTGGATGTGTGTGTATGGGGGGGGGCTGTTTCTGCCGGGGGAGGGCAGTAGAGAGAGGGTTTTGCTTCAGAACGCAGAGCCTCCTCTCTGCTCCCCCTCCCCTTGCGTAGAGGAGTGAGGCTGTGAGGTGGAGGGGGGGGGGGCTGCCCCCTGAGCCTGTTGGGAATGGGGAGAAAGGCTCAGCTTGGAGGCCCACTGCCAGTCCTGGAGGATGGTCCCTGCGTATCTCGGAATTGTTTTGACAGGGCCCAGTGCCAGCGGATTCTTTCGGTATCAGATCTGAAGTTGTGTTTTTAGCAAAAGAAGCCATTTTCAAAGAAGCCAGCTCCGTTCCCTCTCACTGTCACACACAATGACACT
Source organism: Glossophaga mutica (assembly GCA_039655065.1). Classification (NCBI taxonomy): domain Eukaryota; kingdom Metazoa; phylum Chordata; class Mammalia; order Chiroptera; family Phyllostomidae; genus Glossophaga; species Glossophaga mutica. The sequence goes on along the minus strand of CM077304.1, from coordinate 11,073,571 downwards.
CCACGCTGGGCTCTGTGACTTACGGAGGAAAAAAGGATCAGACTTCAGAAAGGAGCCCGCCACGTGGGGAGGGGGCCTGGGCTGCCCGACATCTTGGCAACCTTGGAGAGAGGCAGGCTGCTCTCCGTAGGGCAGGGCGAGGGCAGGGACAGCTCTCGGACGCTGGCTGTGCACATGGACTTCACAGCAACCCGAAGAGCAGCGGTTCTACCCATTTTTTCCAGATGGAAAACACTGAGGCTGAGAGAGGTGGTGCTTGCCCAAGGTCACCCAGCTACTACGTAAGGCTAAATGCCTTGTTAGTTATGCTGTTCTTCAGTGGCTTTTCAACTCTCGTTTACCCTTGACATTCTAAGTCAGATGACCCCTCCTAGGACCAAGATGGAATGGACATTTGAACAGTGCTTTTCTTATTAGTTTGAGAAGTTTTTAAAAATAGGAAGCTAAACCAAATGGCCAGTGGTTTTCATTAAACATCATCTTATGGAAGGGAGAACTGTTTATGTCAGGGCATAAATGGAGGAGAAGAAAGGAAAATTTCTGGTGTTCTGTGGCTGTTAGAACTGGAAGAGACCCTCGAAGTCACCAAGTCAAAGTAAAAAAAATACTCTGTCTGTCTCGCTGAGGCACGGGGCGAAGCAGAGCTATTAAAGACAAGACAGCTTGGGCTTCAGAACTCTTCCCTTCCAGGTGGGGACGAGCTGGGGCTGCCCAGGATGAGGCGTCCAGTCTGTGCAGATGGCCAGCGGAGCAGAGGGAAAACCAGAGAGGGAGTCAGGAGACTGGGTCCCGGCTGGCCGGAGGAGGTGCCCCTCCCACCGTCCTGTGCCCCCCGTCACGGTCCCTGGATAGATAAGGCTAGAAAATGGGCCAGAGAAGTGGCCTGGGCGGAGGCACTTCTGTTTGTTTTGCAGGAACAGCAGGAACCATTCAGTTCCACTGCTGAACAGCACATTCCAACAGGTTCACTAATGAAAAACAAAAACAGCAACACAATTCTCCATTGCGTTTGGTCTCTACCATTCCAGCCAGTGTGGACAAGGAGGCCCCTTCTTCCAGCCTTTGTCACAGTCAACTCCTGGGTGGCCTGGAGAGGCGGTGAGGGGTGGTGGAAAGGGCACGGGGGCAGGGCCGGGCCGACATCCTCCAGGGCTTGTTGGCTGTGTGCGCTTAGTCATCTTCTGGACGTCTTTAAACTGTACGTAGCTTCCTCTTTTATAAAAGGGGAATGAAATTTGTACCGCCTCCGCCCCTTAATCTGTATCCACATTTTCAAGTTACAAGTATTGTGTGCATACCTTCCATTGCCACGTGTGTGTCTGTCTGGCAGTATGTATGCATCTAAAACAGATAAAGGTGAAGTCCTTTCGATCCCTTCCTCTAATGCCAGCTCCTTCTCCAGACCCTTTCCTCCCTGTGCATTTACATACATGGTCCATATAGAAAATTAGAGCAGCCTCCCCGCTTAGAAACTTGAATAGCAGAACACTAAATAGCGACATACAACATACAGTGTTCCACTTTTCTTTTTTTCATTGAACGATGTGTATTAGAGATTGATCTCAGTTGACATACATATGGATCTTCTTCTTTCTTTTTAGGTATAGTATTCCTTAGGGTTATAATTAAAACAATGAATTATGGAACAATTACTCTGTGCTAGGCACCATTCTAAATAATGAGCATGCATCGACTCATTTAATCCTCTCAACAGTCCTGTGAGGCAGGTGCGCTACTACCATCTCCATTTTACAGATGCGGAAATCGAGGCTTAGAAAAGTTAGGTAAGCTGTTGAAGGTTATAGCAGAGCCCGTATTTAACCCCACCAGAATACAGTCGAGTACTATGCTATATACTATATTATATTATATGTCATATTATACTGTATATTACTGTATGCTATTATATTACCATAATAACATAATATAATGTCCCCATAGGTATAGGTGTATATTTATTGAGCCATTCACTTACTGGTAGATACCTAGGCGTCTAACAGCTTTTCATGCCTACAAGAGCACTGTGACCGCCATGGCACAAGCCTCTTGCTCACAGGTCCAAATACAACTCTACGGCAAACATACAATTGGAATTATGGGACACAAGGTGTGTGCATTTTACATTTTAGTAATTCCTGCAAATTTGCCCTCAAGAGTGGCTGTGTTCTTTCCATATGGAAAACATTATGGAGGGTCCTCAAAACATTTAAAATGCAACTGTCTTATGAGCCAGTGATTCTACTTCTGGGTATATTTCCAAAGAGACCCAAAACATTAATTCGAAAGAATATACGCACCCCTCTGTTCATTGCAGTGTTATTTACAATAGTCAAGATCTGGAAGCAACCCAAGTGTGCCAACAGACAAGCAGATTAAAAAAGCTATGGTCAAACATACAATGGAATATTACTCAGCCATAAAAAAGAATGAAGTCTTCCATTTGCAACAATATGGATGGATATACAGGGCATTACGCTAAGTGAAATAAGCCAGTCAGAGAAAGACAAATACCATATGATTTCACTTAATATGTGGAATCTAAAGGACAAAATAAATAACAAACAAAATTGAGAGACACTCATAGATACAGAGAACAGACTGATGGTTGCCACGGGGGGGTTAGGTTGGGGAAATGGGTGAAAAAGGTAAAGATTAGGAAGTACAAATTGGTAGTTTCAGAATTGTCGTGGGGATGTAAAGTACAACATAGAGAATATAGTCAACGATATTGTAATAACTATGTGTGGTGCCGGGTGGGTACTGGGAACACTGGGAGGAGCACTTTGTGAATTGTATGATTGTCTGGCCACCGTACCATATACCTGAAACTAATTCAAATAATATTAAATGTAAATTGTAATAAAACAATTTTAAAGTTTTTTTGGATGGGCAACATGAAGGGATGGAGGAACGATTATAGCCCTACTGTCATGCTTCTTTCAATGGGAAACGTTTTCTTGACTTTCTAGACCTTTTTTTCTTTTTTTGCTTATGCCTTTTTTCCTTTGAAAGGGAGAAAAATTAGGGACACTTAGACCAAATTGATGGAAGCATGTTTATAGGGAGAGAAGGGTTTACATGTCAGGGGAGCCGTGGCCCTTCATTTGCTTCAGTTGGAGTAATTCCATTGAAGATGGTTTTATTCTTTTGCTTTCATAACAAAAAAATGGGCCTTTCATTACATTAAGTGGTTTGACTTTGGGGTGTCACATGGACCCGGGTTCAAACATATGTGGCTATTTTTTGAAGACACGTACACAAGGTCTTTTTTGTTTTTGCTTTTTTTTTTTTTTGCCAACTAAAAGTGTCCCCTAGTTCACTGGCTTTGGCCAGGCCCTTTGCCCCCTTATTCTCCTTGTCATTGTATTTGGATGGTGTTTGGGAGGGAGTGGTCCACGGAGATGGACTTCCGTCTGAGCTAACAGTGACACTGGGGTCTCAGCTGAGAGTGACGCTGGGGCTTGTCAGTCATTCTGGCAGCTGGACAGGCTGGCTTAGGAGAGGCTTGCAGTGTCCTGATTCAAACTCCTCGGTGGCATGGCTCCTCATGGCCGGTCTGGCCCCTGCCTGCCTCTCCACCACCCTCTCATCACCGGCCCTTCCAGCTCCAGCTGTTCATATCCTCTCTCTGGGTCTGAGCCCCGTGCCACCCCCTTGGTTTTGGACAGCTCTTACTAACTGCTCATTCTCCAGGTCTCCCTTGGTCCCACCTCCCCGCCTACCCCTGGCATTGGTGCAGAACAGTCACACTTTGCCCAAATTCTAAACGTGTTTAAAAACACCATCTTTAGCAAAAACCAAATTCTCCAAAGCTGCATGGGACATCCCCAGGGGGCATCATTTTGGGGCTGGGCGTAACCTATGGGCTGTGCACCATTCAAAGGGCTGCGTCTAACCCTTCTGAGGGGAGGCAGCTTCTATGCTGTCTGCATTACTTGATAAGTCCAGTCCCACCTTCTGGACATAATACTCCACCATTCCCCTCGGGGGGGCGGGGAAAACATATGGATTTCTAAATGCCACCCCAGCAGGGGAACCACCAAAAATGATAGCTACCTCGCCTTAAGGTGCACTTAGTCTGCTCCAGGCACTGTACGGAGCTCCTTACTTGTATACCAGTCCCCCTGTGAGGCTAGATAGGTGAACTTGCTAGTCCAAGATCACATGGCTAGGAAACAGGAGTCAGAACCTACACTTGCTAGTCAACCTCCCAAACCTGTATTCTGAGTCAGTCTCTAGTAGAGGCCAAGAGCTAGGATTCTTTGGACTTGGGAAGATGCATCCCCTTTTGCAACTTGTCCCACATTTGTTGTGGTGACTCCCCACTGTCGGGGCTCCCCTCTGTAGGCTTCTCTTTGATTTCCCCTCACAGCCAGCCTCTCCTGCCCCTGCCTCCCCTACTGCCCCCAATTTTATCGCAGTATGGTCCTAGCAAAGCCAAGCCTTCACCCTAGTTCCAGTTCTTAACCCAGTGCTCTTTCCACTGAATCAGCAGTTCCCAGCCTTTTCAACACCAGGGGCTATTTTTATTATTTTTTTCAATGAAGTCCTTGTTTGGAAAAATTATCCATCAACTTCATGTGTTGAGAGTTGATTGTTTTTCCATTTAAAAAATCTGGTTTAACTATATCCTTCACCGCCGATACTAGCCAGTCTATTATTCTGACATAATCGGCTAATACACCAATTTCTTACAACCAAAAGCAAAGAAACTGGGTGTTTTCTCAAGCCTGGGAAGCATTCTCGTGGGTTACTGGATGATGGCAGCATGCGATTTGGGTTGTTTCACTGAAATGCTGAAAATAGCTCATGGACTCCAGGCAGATCACTGTTCTTTGTCCCTCTGAGCATGGTTCCGTAGTGTCACCCCAGTTTATCATCTGTCCTCCTTGCAGTCATGTCCATTTACTACCCTTGATGTTTTTCTGTGTACCCACAGTGCTGGGAGTGGGGCTGGCTGAGGTGGCAGGTCACCGATGTGTCCTGGGTGAGTTGCACACCTTTTCAGAGGAGGTGACAATTTACTTACCGGAACTAATCTCTGACAGGCTGGAGCAGGAGGGTATTGATTCTAGGTAAAGGGACTCACTGAACAGTATTTGACAGGAGGTCACGGGCTGTCCATCCAGACTGCAGTGAACACAGAGACCCTGTTGCTCAGTGGCTGAAACACTAGTGTCTGGAGAAGGGGAGGGGACCGCGCTGAACCTTTCCTGATTCACGCATCAGCCACCTGCCAGGCGGGGATGGTTTGGCTGCCACGACAGGGACAGCTCATGCTAGCCAACACCCAGTTCTGATTTATGTTCACATAGACCTCATCACCTAACAGTGGCATTCTCGGCACAGAGAGTAGGGACTTTAAGTATTCCTAAGCTGTAGCCACCTGGCTTTTTGTGGGGGTGGGGAAGGGAGGGAAAGCTGTACGATCTGGCCTCAGAAAACCCAAGGTAAAGTTCAGCTGGTGGAAAAACAGAGCCCTCGGAAGACAGGGGGTGGGGAGGGCGGAGGGAGAGGGGAAGTCCTGAGCAGACCGGAGCCATTCCGGAACTAGAGACCTGAAATATTGCATGGCAGTTATCCCTCCCCCTCCACATATCTTTGATCCCTCTTGGAATGAGGGCACTGGGCATCAGATAGCCCGGTTGCCTGCAGAGGAGGACTGTTTCATTCAGAAATCTCAGGGCACTTGCAATCCCCAGTTTAGGGAACGGGGAAGGTGAACCTTGCAACTTGGGCCAGACTTCATGAAGAAGTAGCACTGGCTTTGTTACTTGAGGGATTACTGGTATTTGGTTAAAGTGCTTACAGCTCAGGAGTTACGAGTTCTCCTTTTGACCTAGTCTTTATCATACTGAATACACTCACAGCCTTTGAGATTTGGAAACTTAGTAGCTCTTGTGAGCTCTGCTGCTCACAAGCGTGGGCAAGTTCTCCAGCCTCAGTTTCCTCATCTGCCAAATGGGGAAATAATAGCAGGTAACACATTGGGTTGGTGATGGAGTGAAATAATTCATGGACAGTTTCAGCACTAAAAGCTCAATAAATACTAAGTTTTAGTAGTGTTGTTATATAGTACGGCAAAGTAGGGATTCTAGTCTATTTTCAGTGATGCAAATGCAGCCCCGAGGGGTGATATGACATTTTTCAGAGTCATGTGCAGAGACCTCAGTTTCAAAAATTACAGTTGATTGACACCTCCCTCCCCAAGTTGAATGCTTTTGTCACACTGCCTCCTACAGGACAGAGAAACAAACAACAAAGTTCCCTACTCTATATTTTCATGAGTCTCCACATTTTAGAATCTTAAGCACACTTGATCTTATTTGATGACCACAACGTTCCAAGGACGAACACAGGACGGTGGAGGTCATTGCTCCCATTAAACAGATGTGATTTTGAGAACTGGTGTGGTTCAGGAGTCTGGCCGCACAGCTCATGCACAGAACTGGGATTGGGAACCACATCTTCTGAGGCCAAGTCCCACACTCTTTTCAAGGGTCAGGTGCCTCCCTTCCCTCTTCAGACCGCTCCAGCATGTCCGCCTCTGGGAGGCTCAGGTAGAAGATGCCAGTGTAGCCAATGGAAGGGTCTGGATCAGGGACACTGAACTTTGACATCAACCTGTACTCCACCCACTCTCATCTACCCCAGGGTTCGGAGATGTGCTGTGTACAGGAGTGAGCACTGGCCCGGACTCAGGGTGCCAAGGTTCTGGTTCTAGGTTACCAGCTGATTCTGGGAATCACCTTGGTGAGGTCGACTTTCCTGGCTATCAGTGTCTTACCTATAAAATAGCAGGATTGGCTCTTTGTGGCACACATGCACTTTTTTCACATGTACTTACAGTAATCGATATTTTCCCCGGTGCCTACTATGTATCAAGTGTTTCTGGCTCTCTGTTCCCTTGGGAAGGGATCTCTCATCTAGCTGAGTAATCGAGCGCCTAAATCCATCCACAACACCTTTTAGGAGGTAACTTCTTTAGAAATATGGCCCATTAAGATAAGAGCCAGGCTCTTTGTGGTTGTAAAAGCGGATGAGGGCTTCAACCGAACAAAACCACTAATGAGCTAACACACTTTATTGGATGACTTATTTGACCACCAAACTTCCTGTTGCAGTACAGCCGACTTACCAAACAGATAGCAATCTTGCAGACCCAGCTGATGGCTAGAATTAAACATCAAGGTCACCTCAGTGTCTGTCATTGATCACTGGAGGGCTTGGTAAAAGTTCTTTTGAAACCCATTAACACCTCTACTGAAGCGGATGGACAGGAGGTGGGATTGAGACTCAGTATTCCACAAAACAAGGCCTCCTTGATCTACAGTCTACCAGAGTAGTCCCTTGCTCCAGAAAACTTGGCTAACTGGCTCAAACATCTATAGCTGAGAAGGCCTCTCTCATGAAAGACTGGCTCGGATGAATACCTGTGATTAAGATGTGTGTGATCCGATGGAACCTTGTTCACATGAATGAGGAGAGGGTTTGGAAGACCCAGCTCCAACATATGCCCTTTTGAGCAATCCAATCCACTCCCCTTCCCAACAGGACAGAGACCCCCAAAGATCCCGAGCCTTCCCCATACTAATGTTTCCCAGGAGGACAGAGAGATTTGAAAGAACCCCAGCATCCACATTATTCTCAAGGTGCATTTCTAAGCTGATGGGTACTGTGGGAAAAGGCTGCTCCCGAGGAAGTGCAGACATAGTTCGACTAATTTTGATTGATTTTCTCTTGGCCTGGATTTCCTTAACTCTCCTCTAGGTTAGATCACAAACCCAAATGCCTACAGAGGGGCAGTTCAGCAACTGGCCCAGGGCTGTGTTTTGTATGGCCCATACGCTGTGTGTGTGTGTGTGTGTGTGTGTGTGTGTGTGTGTGTGTGACTATGTCAACATTTAAAAATCAGATTTCACATTCAACATTTGGATTTCTAGCTCATGTCTGCATATGAAACGTATTGGAACATTGCTCACTTCTATCAGAAAATACAATGGGTACATGCTTCCCTAGTCTCTTGTGTTCCCGCTTTGGAGGAATAAGTGAGCACTGAAAGTATTTCCTTATTCTTAGACAAACAATAAACCGTGGGACACTGTGACGGTAAATAGCGAGTCATCTTTGGCTTTGGAATGGGGGCAGCAGCAGAGAGTGGTGGGGAGTGTGGCGAACTGGAGAGTCCACACCCTTTCTGAAGTGGCCTGCTGGGATCCGGCTGCCATCTATCAGAATGTGAGCCCAGTGTGATCAGATGTCTGGTCTCTTAGAATAAGCCAGGAATCCAAGTTTGAAAAGTGAAACCTGGGTTTTAAATGTTAGTACAATGAAAAAGAAATACACATACATACAGGTATGGGAACCAAACGAAACATACCTCTGGGCTGTATTCAGCCCTGTGGGTCACCAGTTTTGTGACCTTGAGTCCAGATGATCTCTTGAGTTTCCTTTGGCTTGTAGGATCTCTGAATAAGACCAACTGCTTTTTCAGGCAAAATACTGTACCCTGTCGTCTGTGTCTCCAGAGAGCACTGCTGATGTGCCTGTTATCACACTTTCCACCGTTTCTGGGGTGGTTAAGAGTGCAAGTCCTGTAGTTGGACCACCTAGTTCAATCGCTGGTTTCATTAATTGCCAGCTGGATGACCCTAGGCGAGTCAGTCCTTATTAGCCTCATTTTTCTTACTGTAAAATGGAGTGTGCCATAATGCTATTCTTAACCTCATGGGGTTGTGGGAGAATTCACCAAGATAGTGGAGTCACTGGCTTGGCTCACTGCCTGGCATGCAGTAAGGACTTGATAAATGTCAGCCATTACATTATCATTACTTGGTACCTCCCCCTAGATGGTGAGTGAGCTGGAGTACGGGGAGTCCTGTCTTACTCGCCAGCTCATTGGCTGATGCGTAGTAGTGACGCAATAAAAGTATCCTGAATGAAGGAGGGCATTTGAGGACGGCAGCATTGCAGACTTTTCAGGCAGTAGTGCACTTAGCTTTGCGTGTATGTGCACATGTATGTATATGTGAAACGGGGAGAGAGAGAGAAAAGAAAAATCAGCTTTCACATGTGGGGCACTGACCAGCCCAATGAGAAAAAGCTGTTTTAAGCTGCTAAGACACCGTGCTAAACAGTGGCAGTTGTCTTGGAAATTAAAACCAAAGCCATTGCCCATCCTTTCCTAACAGAGAAGACCAGAGACGGCTTGGAAGCCAGAGTGCAGATGTGACCCTCCGGTGCCGACGAGCGTGCGAACATCATGGGGTGCTTTGTCAGCTTGACAGATTTTATTTATTCAGGGCTCCTTTGAGCCAGAGGAGATTCCTGGAGGCTCTTAAAATTTAATGCCCCACCTGGATAGTTAACATCTGTGTTTTATTTTGCTTAAAAAAAGTTAACCCTAAATAGTTCAAATTCCTTCTGTCTCCCTTGGGGAAGAGTTTCTTACCGGGCGACACATGAGCAGGGAGACAAGAAAGGGGAAGGCTGGACGAGCATTGTCCGGGACAAGTAACGATGCAAGAGGCAAATGTGGGCCATGTATGCGATCTTAAATTTTCTCATAGTCACATTTAAAACAGAAAGAAGTAGGTAAAATTAACCTGATATATCCAAAATGTTCTCATTTCAGCATGTGATCAACTAATAAAATTATTAGGGGGTTTAAAAAATCTTTAAGGTTTGCAGTCTAACGTATTTCATACTCGTAGTACATCTCATTTTGGACTGGGTCCATTTCAAGTGCTTCATAGCCACCTGTGGCTCATGGCCACCACATCAATAGGACAGTGCAGGTCGAGATAATATTTGGGAATGCAAGGCATCTTTTTTTCCTCCTTCTAGTATTGTCATGAGCTGTGCAGAGATGGGGGGAGCTGGGGGTGTGTTGGGGCCTAGCAAGGCTCTTAGGCTACTGAGTTTTGCTGTAAGTGAATTTCAGGGAACCACGTGTGGTGACGCTGTAGGAGCCACCGGACTCCGCTCTCACGTGACAAAAGGGGAAACGGATCTAGAGAGGTGGAGTAGATGGGCCTAAGAAATCGAGCTGGCGCTAGAATAACACTAGTAATACAATATTTGCCAATATTTATGAAATCACTTTTATATTCCAAGACCTTTTCATGTATTAGCTCCTTAAACTCTCATAACCACCCAATGAGAAGGTGGTCTTATTTCTGTTTTGCAGATAAGGAAATGTAGGCTTAGAGGAATTAAATAGTAAAGCAGGGTAATATTTATTGATGCCTGTTCTAACACCTTTATGTACATACATTAATTCTATTATTTACTAAGCCTTCATTTAACAAATTATTATCACCTTCAATCCACTTTAAAGATGAGAAAACTGAGGCTGAGAGAGGCTAAGGGATTTGCCCACAATGCAGCTAGTATGTGGTGGAGCCAGCATTTGAGCCCAGGCTACCTGACTCCAGATTCTGAGCAATTAATCACAAATTAGGCCCAAGGTCACCGAGCCATGCAGTGGCACAGCTGGTATTTGAGCTGGTATGCCTGTTCCCTGGTCCGTGATATTCCTTCGCTGTCCCACTCTACGGCTTGGAACATGCTCCTTTTTTCTAGCACTCTCTGCCTCACTGTGCTGCTGGTGAGGACCAGGACAGATAAGCTCGGGACTCCAGCACACGCCCAAGCAAAGTAGGCACACGTCCTCTGGCTTGGCCGATTCCCTGGCTGCCGTAAGCCCATGAAGGCCAAATTCCTGGCCCAGGGGAGGAGGGTGGGAAGAACACTTGTCCATTCTGCCTTCCCAGTGGGGCGAGCTCAGGGTACCAGGTTGGAACGTGGTATACATCTAATTGCATGGGGGTGCAGGCGGGGAGAGGCTGAGAGGATTAACACTCTTTAAATAGACACCAGAAAACTAAGAATAGCCTTGCTGCCTGGAAATTAATGGGTGTTCCTGACCACAGGCCCTCCCATTTAGTAGGTGCTCAATAAATGCGGGTGATTTGCAGGAATAAACAAATACTGAAAATGGGACACTGGGGAACCCTTAGCCAGTAAGACTCTGTGCTCTGTATAAAAAAAAAAAAAAAAAAAAAAAACCCAAACTTCAGACTGAGGTTACTTGCGTCTTCCAGCAGGTTGAAGGCCCCTGTTGCCTTTACTTCTCCACCTCTGTTGTCTTGTGGCCAATGTCTTTATTTTTGGTCAGCAGAGCATCAGGCCAGGGAGACGCATGTTCAATTTGCTTTCCCCTTATTTTTGGCTTGTTGCCTGCTACCCCACCAAGCTAAAAAGATGGGAATTACCTCCTTTTGTGGTATTATCACACTTGGTGTTCTCAGAGCACTCTGTAAATTCCAGTCCCTTGGAGCCTTAAGATGGGAACTTCTGAATTTGCCATCTGATCTTGATCCATCCTCTGCTACCGGGCTCCTGGGTCCGTACTGCAGGCTGCCTCATTGTCTGGCTCAGGAGTGAGGTCGCCTTCCTGGCAGAAGTTCAGCATCCTCAACGCTTGCAATTCATCAGGTGAGCTGGGAGGATAGACTGTGGGAAAGCCTGAAGTCGTCTTTCTCAGAGTGGGTCCTCGGAACACCAGCCTCAGAAATATTTTTTCAGCCAATAATGCATTTGGGAAAACTGTCTACTGTCTTCCCTCTTGGAAACACACGGTGGCCATCAGCATAGTAAATCACTGAGAAGCCCTGTTCAGCTCTGTTTAGTCCCGTGTTTCATAAACATATCTGATCAAGAAACTAATTTTTCCCAAGAAGCGGCTATTAAGCCCATTGGTGAGAGGCTGCCGAGGTAGGATTCTGAAAACCACTTTTGCCCACTTGCCTGCCCTGTGACTACTGTGTAGGGAAGGAGAAAGTAAGAAGTGACATCTGTCTGGCACGGGGAAGTTCACCATCTGGGGCTGCCACCCAGAAACTGCTGCATCAGTGTGAGTGGGCACCTTATAGGAGCTGGAAAAAAGGGGCAAGGAAGAAGGTGACCTTTAAGGCTGGACATTGGCCAGATTTAAGGATCCGTTCTGTGCTCATGACTTGTTTTATAATCTCACTTGGCTCCATTCTGGGCGCATATCAGATCTTTAAATCTTGTTTATACCCTTAGGGGCTTGATAGAGGGAAAATGTGGCTTGTGTGAGGGTGACATATTTATGACTTGAAAGTCCAGGGGACAAGTCCTGGGGAGAAAAGGTCAAGAGCAGCAGAGGGGACATACGCGTGTGTGCCCAGCTCCGGTCCCTACGTTCTTAGCCTGAGCTCTTACCTCTCTGCCCTATACTCCTCTTAGATGGGCATCTTAATCATTTTATGGACAGGAGCATCTCTGAGAATCTGATGAAAGCTTCACATACAGATTTCTGGACGTTCACACACCTTCCAGAAGGCTGTCCATAATCACCCACCCACCGACCCAATTCAGAACCCTTGTCCAGGAAAATCACTGAGTTGGTGATGTTGTGTTAAAATAAAACCAACAACAAAAAAGGAACTCTCTAACAACGTGAAATTGTCTGAAAGTTAGCTAGTGCTGCTCGAAATTCAGCGGTTGCTGGGAACGTTTTGGTGAGTGAGTTGCTTGGGTATTCTGTCTCAGTCCGCACAAGATTCGAAGTGGCCACCCGGGATCCCACCGTGCAGTTGAGGGCTCCGGGCAAAGCGAGGACAGACACTTTCAGCCTGTGCAGTACACACGGTGTGTTCACACTTGTCCCAGAAGAGCCCCGATGAGCCAGAGTCCTGTGGGGCAGCGTGGGGGTGTAAAAAAAGGGCCAGTGTCCTGGCTGGTGTAGCTCAGTGGATTGAGCGCGGGCCTGCGAACCAGAGGATCGCGGTTCGATTCCCAGTCAGGGCACATGCCTGGGTTGCAGGCCAGTTCCCAGCATGGGACACGCAAGAGGCAACCATACAGTGATATTTCTCTCCCTCTCTCCTACCCTTCCCCTCTAAAGATAAAAAAATAAAAATCTTAAAAAAAAAAAAAAAAAGGGCCAGTGCCTTTAAAGCATAGAGCCCCAGGCCTGGTTCTGCTCCCTCTATCTGGGTGATTCTAGTTGAGTCACCTCCTTTTTGAGGGCCCTTCATGCTGTGAGTGAGAACTCCTAGGCGTTGACCATTGTGACTCCGGTTTTCAGAGTATTGGCATGAGAGAGGGAAAGAGGGGATGCTGCTGGAGGTGAAAGGCGGGGCCTGCACCTTAACGCCAGTCAAAAGCCCATGTGACTGTGGACAGACTGAGTGAGGAAAAGGCTCGGGATAGAACTGCTTCCACCTGGGCCTGGAGAAGGGGCCGTGTCTGGTGAGAGCAGCAGGTAGGCTCGAAGGCCGGGAGGAATGTGGGCTGGGGAAGAAATCCCTGTCATGGGGCTCTGACGCCACAGGCCAGGCAGGCGGCGGATTCCAAGCCCACAGGGTCACTTGGCCCCTGCCACTCCTCCTTGCCCCCTCCTTCCTAATTTCCTACTTCCTGCCTCCTCCTCCTCTGACACAGTTATAAATAACCGCTAAGGCTGGCCTGTGGGCCTAAGTATAGGTGAGCCAGAGGAAAGTGGACTGACGAAGGGGGAGCTGGATCCCGCCACTTGGCCCCGGCGGGTCACAGGGTTTCGGATTGCTCGAGGGAATTTTGTTTTCTTGTTTCTTCCACTAGGGAGTGAGGCAGTGAAGGAAGAAGTAATCCGGGTTGGCTTGAGGAGGCTTGGCCTCCCCTGGGCCGGTGCTGGGTTCCGCCTGCTGGCCAGCTGCCGATCCCAGGGCACAGGGCTGCAGAGGCTTAGAGAGAAGGCATCTCGGGATACATCTCGGGATACTCTGAGGGCGGGTGCCATGTCCGCAGGACCTGTCTGGTCCCACGAGGGAGGCCAAACCCACAGAAGGCTGTGTTTCAGTTTCTACCTTTTTCTCCCAACTGTTCGTCAAGACCATCAGGCACGGGCCTCGGTCCCCACCTGGATGTCTCCCTCTCACTGGGTAGCTGGCTTGCACGACTCTGTCAACTTCCCATGAATACGTTTGCTAGGAACACATCCATTCCTTGAACAAAGATTTATTGAGCATCTACTATGTGAGATGCTTAGGCCACAAAGATGAATTGGCCATGGCCTCAAGGCCATGGATCTGCTCTTTCTTCTCCACAATTCCAGCTTGGACCATTGAGAACTTGCAGGAAGCATACTCAAGGGACCCCTTTCCCACCACATCTTTTGTTTTCAAAGGTTTGGAAAACAAAAAAAGGGGGGATTGTGGAGCAGCCAGTGTATGAACTTCCCTGCAGCCCTCTCACTGCCTGACTTCCTGTTCTGCCCAGGGCCCATGGGAACTTCGTGTAACCGTGGTGGTTTTCTGTGGTACCTGTCCTACCACATGGCTTCCTCGGAAACCCATCAACTTGGTTTTTTTTTTCTTTTTCCTGGAGCTTGAGAGCACTGGGACTTTGAAGGTAGTTTTCAGCATGGTGTGCGGTGCAGGCTGCCGACACCTAGGAGGGGTGACATTTTCTGATTCCCATGAAGGTGCAGTAGAGGTCACTCGGCAAGGGCAGTGGTCAGGCCCCTTGCCTGGCTAGGCCCTCTCCGAGGCTGGCGCTGTGCCCAAGGCCATTCCCGTTCCCTTTGGAGATGACCACAGGTGATTGCGCAGCACCCCTTCTTTCTCCACTGTGTGTAAGTGAGTGTGAGTGCGGCTCTGCTCTGCCTGTCCAGCCATTCCACTGAAGCCCCTAGCACCACGTGGGGAACTCGAAAAGCTGGGGCAAGGGGACAAGGCCTATGAATTAAGAACAATGAGCACCCAGCCCCAGCTTGTTGGAAAGTTTTTTTTTTTTAATCCATTTACTTTTAGAATGAGGGGTAGTCTTTAGAATCAGCCTGACATTTTCCCCTTACTCATGGTTCACTGGAACATCTTGATTCCGTAACATGCTTGGTAAGGGGTGGGCACGGGCCCCAGAGAATTCAGGTTTTTAGCATCTCCAGGATCTGGTTACCTCCAGGCGCCAGGAAACACCTGGGACTGCAGGGGGTTGAGGGTGCTTCTCGTGTTTGGGGTACAAGTATGCTCTGGGGCAGAGGACTGCAGAGGCTCTCTCACACCTATTTGTGCTCCAAGTCTAGAGACGTTGCTTCTTGGAAGGAGGAAAGGAAACTTACTGGATGAGAAGTGCTGCACGAGTGATGTAGAGGCCGAGAAGGGTTTGCCAGACATTGCTAATTAATTCTCTCACTGCTTATTTTGTAGGTAATAAAAGTTAGGGAGAGACATGTTAATTGGCTTCAAGGTCCCTGAGCCAAGTATGACCGATCTGAGAAATCCAGGTGACTTCATGCTTTTCCGCCTCTCAGTCCTACACTAGGGATTTTCGTATTTCTGAGCATGAGGAACGCTTTCACAGGGCTGGTGGGAGAGACAGTGGAGACTGTTAGGGATGGAGAGAAGCATCAAATAGACTTGAGGGGGAATCAGCTCTTTCTTTACTCACAGGTAAGTTTCATTAAAATGTTGCAAAATCTGAGCCTCAGTGTCCCCCACTGCACGGGGAAAGACCCCGTTTATAATGCAGGGCTGATGCAAAGATGAGTGAGATATGTCAGCAATGCCAGGGGCTCTCAGCATATGTTGAGCTGAAGTTGAAAGCATTTTCTTTAGTTTCCAATGAGATCCTCTCTCTCTCTCCTGCTAATCACTAAGATGGATCAGTGTTACACTAATAAAAACAGAAGCCAAAAAAGGTTGGTGTGGCTCTTCGTGAAGGCAGAGTTTCTAAAAATGGACATAATAGAGAGACACTAAAGACAGGTGAATGGAGAGAGGACAGTGGAGATCTGTCTCCTCTGGTCTTACGGCTGGTTCTGGGATGAAAGAGTGAGGAATGGCAGAACAGGCGGAAAAACAGAGGCCCGAGGAGGTGAAGCTCTGTCCCTGGGTCACACAGCTGGTGGTGGAGCGGGGCAGGCAGCTTCCAGTGATTGCATTCCTGGGCCAGGCCTTTCTCACTCTGCTATGCAGCCCCTCTTGTCACCCTGTGCTCCTCTCAGAGGAGGACCACTTTTGGGAGACAAAGGGAGCCTCGCGTGGCCCTTTGCACTCACCTCCCCACCTGACTGCTTCTGATTACTCCGAGAGAAGCCAGAGTCCCTCCCACTGCTCTTTCCCCAGCTGTCAGCAACTACTTCGTTTTGTGAGCTGGTGCCTTTCGTGATTTCCAGAAAATGTGCCTGGGCTGCTGTGGGGCATCGTGACACCTGCATTCCCGTCTGCACGGAGCTGGGTCTGTTACCTTCACAGGTTGTTGACGGGAAAAGTAACCGCTGTGGCCTCTCTGGAGGACACCCAGAATCAAGAGCCTCAATGCTGTGCATACACTTCAACCAGTAGTCTCACTGCTAGAAATTGAGTCCAAAGAAATAAGCGATGGGGTCCATAGCTGCATTGTTTATAATTACACACCCAAAAGGGAGTGATCTACATGTCTATCATGAGTGGATTACAGTGGCCAAGTGGGTTAGCCATAAATAGCTCGAGGTAATGTCTATCGAATGATGCGGGGATATTCCCATGATGTACTTTTGAGTAACGGAAGCCCATTTGTTTAAAAAAAAAATGTGAATGCATAGAGATGCTTAGAGGAAAGTCTGGAATTCTAGATACCAAACTATCAGCACTAGTTCTGTCTGGTTTGTGGGATTTAGGGTGACTTTAACTTTAACCAGTATTTTCTGGAAAATGAAATTTCCCAATGGTGACACGTTATTTTTATAATCAGATAAAAGAACAATGGTGGGAAAGTCAGGGCTCGGCAGCTCCCCCGGATTTGGGTCCAGAGCACCGGACAGGCAGCAGCAGGCTGCCTCCTTCCTGGGCGCTCACATGGGGCTCCTGGCGTGGGGCGGGCTCCTACATCCCGGGGTGGGCTCCTGGCAGCCCCTGCCGCCCATGCGCCCTGCCCTTCTGTCCCTGAGCTGATTTCCTATCTCTGAGGGACCTGCTGCGAGTGGAACCTGTTGGGACTTGCCCCAGGGGTGCAGCAGGGGTGTTCCTGTTGGGGACTATGGGTGGGGTGGGTTTCCTCTGCTTCTCTTCTAAATAGATGAGCCAGATTTGCACCTGGAGGGGTTACCAAAGAGAGTCACTCCTGAGAAACCTGTATGCAGTGGGCCCTTCCCGTCCCAGCCCAGAAACAGCCAGGGGGCAATGGATTGGCACAGAGCTGGCCAGCCTTGGAGGGGAGCAGTCTGGGACTGGGTGAGCGAGCACCAGTGGGAATAGCAATTGGAGGGAAGCAGAAGCTTTGCCAAGAGAAACATAGGCTGTGAAGGCTGGGCTCTGGACGAGCAGCCTGGTAACTGGCGGGGGCCGGAAGAGACGTGGTGGGCTCTCCTGCGGCGGAGGGGACCTCTGCACTCAGGTGCAAGGACCTGGGTTGCGATCGTAGTAGAATCCTCCATCATGCATCTGTGTCAGGCAAGTCACCCTACTTCAGAGCCCCCATCTCCACACCTATAAAATGGGGCGTCCCTACAATCTTGCCACACGGTGATTGTGGGGGGACATCTTTGACACCTGTGGATGTTAAAGTAGTGGAGTGGCATCTTAGGAAGTCACCACATAGAAAGGCCAAGAGTCATGTTTAGGAAGTCAGCCCTCAAATGCCTTCAAAGTACAGTGCCATCTCTCCGAAACCCCGTCTGAGGCAGGTCTTCCTGCAGCTTTGGGACAGATCACTGTTTCTTGGGTGAGCAGCCCCAGATGGAGCAGCGGGGTTGTTTTGCGTGTGTGTGTGCTTGCGGGGGGCGGGGGGGGCACAATGTAAGAAAATCATGTGCTGCATCTGTGAACCCCATAGCCGTACAGGGACTGACACTGCCTGAGACAGCAGACCCTTGGCTGAAGTTCACTTGGGAATCAGGGGTGGGAGGAACTGGCCAGACGTTTTAAAGTTGTGTGTGTGTATTTATAATAAAATATACATGAGTTTATGCCGAGCAGAGTCACTGAGCTCAGCCTGGTTAGAGGCATGTGTGTGTGGTGCGAATTTCCTGAATACATATCGAAGGAAGTTGCTTTTATTAGCTGAACGGATTTTTGTTATGGCTGTCTTCACAAAAATTATTCTGGTCTGTTTACTCTCCTTTCCATGCCATTCTTTTGCTTCAGGACCAGTGTTTGAGGCAGAACACCTTTGATAGGGAGCAAAGAGAGAGGAAGGCAGTTTGCATTCACTCTTTGACTCAAAGGGATGCTCCCTACCCATGCGGCACAGTGAGGCTGCCCATGGGCAGCGGAGAGCGTTTATAAGTAGAACGGGGCATGCCGAGGCAGGGAGGGACCTCGTGTGGGGAGGCGGCCTCCACCCAGGACTTTATGACATGAAAGATTGGGCTCCTCTTGACCCTGCCGGTCCTGGGATGTTTACTCAGACCTTGTAGAAACTTTGAAATAACAGGATGGGCCCGACAAGGCAGAAAAGGGACAGGATTCAGGCAGATAGGGTTTCTTCCAGCCTTGACCACCAGCTAGCCTCAGTGGGGTAGGAGCAGGGGCTGTGCGTGGGAGGGTGGGGGAAGTAGCACTGAGCTGGAGGGCCTGAGAAACCATGCCCAGTGCTTCCTTAGTTATGCTCAGTGTAAAACTTAAGTGTCTGCAGAGTAGCTGACTCACGAGTGGGAAGGGTCTGCTGACTTGGATACAATTAATATTAACACGACAGGTTTAAAAAGTGATAAATCCTAGATCCAGGGGGGAAAATCAGGTAAGTACGCAAAGATGTGTGTATATACGTGTATACATGTTTGTGTATATATGTATACAAACATTTATATAAGTATATGTGTATGTATACACAAATGTAAACACAAGGATGTTTATCACAGAGTTGTTTATAACCATGTCCAACAAGCTGTATATTTATACAATGGAAAATACAGCTATTCACAGGGATGAGGCAGAGCTATATAAGCTGACATACTAGGATTGGAGAAAACCAAGATCACCTGCAAGTATATTATTCTGTATTATATTCTGTATTATATTCTGATCATATTTGGGGGGCAGGACATATCCACAGGCTTACATGAGCATGGGAAAAAGTCTTGAAGGTAACATGACTATGAAAAAGTTTCAACTGGGAGTTCAGGAGTTCATCGTATAGTTTTCCTTTTATTTACCTCTTTTTTCTCCCTCCTTCCCTTAAGTAAAGTTGTATTGCTTGTGTAAAAAATAAACAACACAAGGAAATAAAAAAGCATGGGGAAAGCTGCAGAAAATATGCAGGTAGTGCGTGGACCGGGGGCTGCAGGGGAAGCAGCGTCTTCTGTGTCATTCTGTCAGATTCCAGCCGTGAGGCCTCCGGAAGTTTTACCGTCCCTACTGTGCAGATGACGGGCAAGTGAGGCCCCAAGAAGGAACACTCGGTTTTTTAAAAAGAACTGTACTCACTACAGTGGGCCCTGCGTATCTGCGGGTTCCGCGCCCACAGATTCAACCAACCCCAATTAAAAATATTAAGGGACAAAAGTTACATTTTTGCCGATGTGTTCCATGTAGTTAGGCCTACGGTGGTTGTGTCCATACAGAACATGGGCAGACTTTTCCCTTTGTCTTTATTTCCTAAACAACCCAGCATAAACAACTATTTCCATAGCATTTATATCGGATTAGGTATGATAAGTAATCTAGAGATGATCTAAATGAAGTATACGGGAGGATGTGTGTAGCTTACATGGAAATCCGATGCCACATTTTATGCAAGGGACTTGAGCATCCATGGGTTATGCTGTCGGGGTGGGGGTTTCTGGATGCACGTCATCCTGTTAATCATTCTCTTCGGTGACCTTCCTGCCATTTAAAATGGTTTGGCATTTTAGTGGGGATACGATTGACGGCGCGTTTTCCGATTCCCCAGACATTCCCTGAGCATCAGGGTGCCCACTATTCGGCCAAAGCCTGTTCACGTGAAGGGTCGGTGAGTGAGAGCTGAGTGAGCGAGGGAAGGAAGCAGCACTCAGCTGGGCCTTTTCACGTCCGCTCGCCTGCCTGGCCGGCCCTGAGAGGCTGCTGCCGCTGCCCCTCGCCTACCTCCTCCCGAGGAAACCTGGAGGCCGACCTCTGGCTTCCAAGCCGGTGCTCCAAACCCTCGCAGAAGGCAGAAGGCTGGAACCCACGAAGCTTTCAAGCCCTGCTGCTCTGAGCACTGGGGCTGGGCGTGGCGGGGAAGTGGCGTTCTCTTGGGGTCCCGGGGCCTGGGTGACCATGGTCCTGGCAAGGGGCTGCTCTGCAAGAAACTAAGTGCACAAATCTCCAGCTGCCTTGCTCGTTCCTTCCCAGTCAGACCTGAAAGGGAGGCCAAGAGGATGAGCTTTTGCCAGGATGCAGAGAGTGGATCTGCACGGGTGTCAGCTTCTCCACATTGCTGGGTGTTAGCTTACCCCCCGGCCGGCACCAGCAGCACAAGCCGAGCCAGGCGTGGCCGAGAGCGAAGCTCCTGGGTTAAATACGTGCATTCATCCGGGCCTGGACAGCTGAACAGCTGCGCAGCGCAGGCAGGGCAGAACCTGCCGCCCTGCCCTGTTTCCTTGAAATCCATACAGACAGACCGTTCCAAAGAGCCGGTGCCAGACCTGCAAGCTCCTACTTGTAAACATGGTTTTCAAACATGTGAGGATCTGGGCCTCCGGACTTTCCTGGGTGTCGGCATGGACCTCATGGGAACCTTACGGTGACCCCGGGAGGTGGGCAGGGAAAGGCGAGGTATGACTATTGTTAATCCCTTTGCTTCCACGCCAGCCCCTCTCCCATCCAGTCTGCAAAAAGCGGCCAGAGTGACCTTTTAAAACTGTCATCCAAACAAAGCAACAAACAAACTCAGACAGAGACAACAATATGGTGGTTACCAGAGGGGAAGTAGGGGAGGATGAAGAGGGTAATGGGGATCAAATATATGGTGATGGAAGGAGATCATGAGACTATGAGTGCTGAGCACACCATGCAGATGATGTATTAAGTAAATATACACTTAAAACTTAAATAATATTACTAACAAATGTCACCCCAATAAACTTAAAAAATAAAAAATATTCTTTAAAAAGAGAAAGAAAAAAAAAACTGTCATCCAGATCTTGGCAACACCCTGCTCAAAGCCTTCCAGTGGCTTCCCAATTCCTTAACAAGTTCTAGAAGGCTCTCTGGGATCTGGCCTCTCTCCCTTTGCCTTGCTGTGGCCACACTGGGTTTCTAGCTCTACCTCGAATGCTCTGGGCTCCAAGTCTGTCCCTGTGTCTCAGCCCTTGAAACTGCTGTCCCTTCTCCCTGGAAAGCACTGTCCCCAGATTTTCATTGGCTGACTCCTTTTCATGGTGAAGGTTTCAACTCAAATGTCACCTTCCCTGTCTACCCTGTCTTAAAATACTCCCCCACACCACCACCTTCTCTATCCCCTGACATTACATTGGGCATTTATTATTTTGTCTGTCTTCCCCATCATTATTTAGCATCGAAAGTGCAGAGACCTCATTTGTCTTGTTCAGTGCTTAGAACATACTTGAAACTCTAATATTTGTTAAATTCACGAACGGATGCCTTTTGATAGATGAGGAAGTTGAGGCTCAGACAGGTGAAGTGCCTTCCCGCACTTAACCCGGCGAGGGAGCAGCAACGCTGCACTTAGCTCCTGTGCTCCAGCCTGGAGAGGGTGAAACTCGAGAAAGAAAGTTCTTACAGGACCACTTAAGGGCAGACAGCCTCTCGGGACAACATTCTTTTTCATCGATGTGAAGCAGCAGGTCTTCTGGAGACTCGGGCCCCTGGGAGATCCTGCCATCTCTCTCGGCTGTTGTGTTAGAGAAAGCCTCAGAAGGAGGTCAGCAATCAGGCCACTTGCACAGTGGGGTGCATCCGGTAAGGCAGGACCAGAATTTAAAGAGGTTTTCCTCATCACCCAGAGGAGCTTTCTAGACCACAGGCAGGGCAGTACGGGCTCATAGACTCTGAAGGGCCTTTATTCAATCTCTTCGCTTCCGAGCGGGGAATATAAGCCCAAGATGGGAAGTGACTTACCCAAGGCTACCCCATGAGTGAGTGAGTGGTCCAGTAGGCTGGAACTGAGGTTTCCCAGCTCAGCCAAGAGAATTTGTCCACCCACTGCAGACTCGCTGGGCCGGGCCTGGGAGACAGAGTCCATCAGTCTCCCACATGTATAACTTCCATGTGTTTGGCTCAACAGCACACTGGATTGAGCCTTCCCAGATTCGATGCTGGGGCCAGCAGAGGGGAGTGGTATTGGGGCTGAAGAGTCCTTTGGCCAAGCAGTGGGGAGACAACCACATAAAGAAATCCACACCCTTCCTATGTTATTAGGGGTCCCCATGATGGGGCAGGGGAGGACACAAACAAGGGTCTCTGTGGCAAAACAAGGACCTCACTGCCCCAGAGACATCCTTGTGAATTGGAGGAGACCACCATCTTGCTCCCTGTAGTGGACTTGAACTTGGCACAGCTGAAACTGGCCTAGTTTCTGCTCTCCAGAGTGTACTAACACTGAAGTAGAGGGGGCAGGGATAAGAAGGAACCGCTAAATTCAGCTCTGCACTTCTGAGTAGCACCCCCACACCCTCACTGCTGACTTCAGCCTCAAGCCAGAGAGGCAGGAGTTCAGTTGAACATTAAAAGGGGTGCCCTCTTTGATCTGAACCTTCCTTTTTTTATCACACCTGGGGCTTCAAAGAATTGCCCCCAGCTTACTGTTCCTGGTGGTGCTGAAAGAGTACCTGTGATTATCTCCAAGCAGCAGATGAAGGAAGGAAACATGTGCCTTTAGCCCATCTGGCTCCCAACTGGCGCCTCATTAGAGCAGAGGCCGAGGTGTGCGAAGACGCCCTTGGCATTGCATCTGCACCTATGTGTAGGCTTGCTGCTTGACCTGAGGACCGATGGGTGCTAGACGTTACATCTAGCCAGTGTCCCCACCGTAGTAGGGCTGCCCACCTCCTGTTTCGTGAAACAGGGCCCTGGTTTCCCTCAGACTCTGTGGGAACTGGCCTGTGTCTGGCCTTCACTCTACCCCGGTTTCCCCACAGAATGATGGCTTCTGGCTGTTCCCTCCTCCAGCCAGAACAATGCCGGGCTCTGGCCACTGACCCTGGCCCAAGCAAGCCTGCCAACTCCATGGCTCTCAGCCTGACTTTGCGTATCAGTGCTGGCTTCCCACACCCACGGCTTCTCTGCGAGAAAGGTCTGGGGGCTCCCCCACACACTCTGATCAGCCATTCTGGCTCCGCCAAACTCCCCCTGGCCTTGGGGAGAAAGATGTGACCCTGTAGGACTTAGTTATTCATCAGCGTGGCCTGCAGCGCTTCCTCTGCCTGTCTCTTGCGCTGCTCTGAGTGTCCACTCCACTTGGACGGACACCAGTGAACACCCCTCGCTTCAGCCTGACCTGAAATTGCAATGCCAGAACAAGAGTAAGTGGGGCAGCCGACCCTGCAGAGGGGGAGGTTGGCAGCCAGGCTGGGAGCTTGCACTGCCCCATGGCGGGTCCCGGCTAGGACCTCCGCATTTTCTTTTCTGTCTGCTTAGAATTGCTTTGTTCTTTCTCCTGCTGCCCTCTGGCCTCTTGGCTGCCTTGGGAAAGGGGGCCTCTAGTGAAATACTTGTCATCACCGCTGTTTCTTATACTCGGCCTCTCACTTCACTCTCACAACCACCTTGGGAGGCAGGGACAACTGCATCTCCATTTTCAAGGACAGAAGGGGTTCAAGGATTTGCCTGAGAGTCTACAGCTTGTAGAAGTTGGAGCTGGGATTCGAACCCAAGTCCTCACCCTGTTGACCACTGCGCTGTGCACCCCTCTTTCACAGAGAATGTCACTTTGCTAAACCCTGGCGCAGAAGGCCTTTGGTAAGGGTCTTTGACCTTTCTGCCTTTGACCTTATTGGGTCCCCTCAGTACACATCATGCACAGGCAGTTGGGAACAGACGTGCAAGTTAAAGGAATTCCCGGTGGAAAACACCAGAGAGGTCCGCATGGCCCCACACAGCTGTGTGTCCACCCTTCTGAGGCCTGGAATCCTGCAGCCATTTCCTGTGCCCTGGCCTCGCGAGCCAGTCACATGGACCCAGAGTGTGTCCGCCTTTCACTTCTCAGCGGCCTCTGCTTCTCCCAGTGGATTTTGCAAGGTGTTTCCTGTAGATCTTGCTGACGGCCTTTGCTGGCACGTAGTGAAATCTGCCAAGAATATCATGATTTGCTGGCCTCGGCCTAGACCTGGTTTTGTTTTTGTTTAGCCTTGACGAAAAAACAGCCCCCTCCAACCCCAACCAGGGGCCTGGGGGGCAGGAGGGAGGAAGAGGGAGATGAAGGTAAAAATATTGACAGAGTGAAAAATATTGAATATTCCTTCTGTTTCAAAAATGGAAATCTCCTGGGCCGCAGTGCAGTTTGCCTGAGGTTGAAGTTGGGATCAAGGTGGCAGCTTGCACTTTGTCCCTCTGTGCATGCCTTTCAGGGGCGTGCGCCGGAGGTGGTGTAGAAAGAGCTCCCTCTTGTTTTAAGAAAGCTCCCTCGGAGCTTTCTCCATGGAGCTTGAGGAGCGTTTGAGATAAGGCACCCAGGGCCCATGGGTGGGTAGTGCCTCTCCCACTAACAGGGAACTGGAGGGGTGAGTAGTTTCCTTAGAGCACTGAGGTGGGCTGGAAAATTTCCGTGTCTGTTGGGCCACTGTCTTGGCTGCTGTTACACTAAACCCTCAGGGCAGGGGTAGCTGAATTTTATCTCGAAGGATGTGGTGTGTTCTCCACTTGGTACCTGTGAGGTCATCAGATCACAGTCCCCCTGGAGATGCCATTCTGGGAGCATTTTTATTACCTCAGATTAGTACACAACTGGGGGATTAAACACAGAAGCTGTCTTCTCCCCATTCTTAAGAACCCTTCCGTAGTAGATATCGGAACACGCACAGCAGAAGACCCCAGCTGGCATTAATGTCAGGATCCCCCTGACCCCACCCAACAGGAACATCCCGTGGATCCATAATGTACTGTAACCATCGAAATGATCTCCCGTTTGTTTAAATTTTTGGAAATAAACTCTTTGCTGGCCTGTCAGCCTGGAAAGCAGGATGTTATTGCAAAAAAGAAAGAAAAAAGAAAAAAAAGAAAGAAAGAAAGGAAGAACCATGGCTCCTAAAGACGACAGATTGGTGAGAGCCACTCACATTGTGATGGACCAGGTGGGGGGACTTAGCCAATTTTGGGCTTGCTGCTGTCCCCAGCTTGGTGACTTCAAGTCACCAAGAAAGACCTTTAAGACAAGGTCAGAGGAGGCCCCCTGAAGCATCCTAATTACTCAAGTTTGATAAACTTTTCAGAGATTGATTCTCGACCCAGCAAACAGGGAGAACATGACATCCTGGACCATTACCAATAAACAGAAAGTAGAACCCAGGGGAAATACATGAAGTAGAAATATAAAGTGAAGGTGAAATAACCTTAGACCTTTAAGTCATAAGGGACCCTAGAATACATCCAGTCCAAGCTCTTCATTTTTTCACAGTAAAAAACCAGGGTTCTAAGAGAGAACTGATTTGTCACATCTCACACAGCAAATGAATGGAAGAACTGGAAAGAAACTCTAGCTCCCAATTTGTGGCCTAGGGTTCTTCCTACTGCTCAGTATTTTCTGTGTAGTAAGACTTCCTTTTCCCCACCCCAAATTCCTTTACTTCCACATCCAAATAAGCGCAGTTATTTAATGGAGTAGATAGAGTTATTAGATTGTGTCAAAGTTGAGAGATGGAATCTCTTTGGAAAGCACCAGGGGTCTTGATGGATGGCAGTGAAGTCTTGGACTGCAGTGCCAACAGTAAAAGGATGCACGGAGGGGGAGGCAAAGTCTCTGTTAAGTTCATACACTGAGCAGTAACCCCCGGGAAAGCTGCATGCCTCCTCTCCCCCAACACAATTAGAACACTAAGGGCCCCCAGTGAAGCAGAGATGATGAGGGACTGGGAACCACATCATGGGTGGAGGGCCATCAAAATCTATGAGAATATTTATTCTGGAAACAGTTTAGTGAACGTGACCATGATCTTGAACTATCTTGTTTTGTGTAAGCCTAAGATGTCCACCGGCTGGGGGAAGGCCACAGGAGGCAGTATAAAGAAGAATTTTGGTACAGCCAGAAATGGTTCATTGTGGAGCAGGCTGACACAGGTCAGAGTTGTTGGCATACTTGCCAGATTAACCCTGGCATGGGACTGTAGAAGGAATTCAAAGGAAGTTGAACCAAATGACTGAAATGGAGTCCAAATATGCTTCTGGAAGGGAGGTATGACCTGGTGGTGAGAGGTAGTGGCTCCTGAGTCTGGCTGCCTGGACTGGCCGCCTGGGTCCACCATGTCCTAGTTAGATGATCTTGGGAAAGTCACTTAGCAAGTCTCTAGAACCCTCAGTTTCCAGAAGATAGGGCTAGACAGCACTTGCTGTATAGGGTCCTGAGGAGGCTCAAATGGGATAATCCATGTAAAGCATTTAGCACTGAATGTGGTAGTAACTGCTTGATGGATGATAGCACACAATATTATTGACAGTATTATAATTAGCATTATAATCAATGACAACAATATTCTTATCAATAGGGAAAGTTGGCCCTGGCTGGTGTGGCTCAGTGGATTGAGTGCTGGCCTGTGAACCAAAGGGTCCCTGGTTCAATTCCCAGTCAGGGCACATGCCTAGGTTGCAGGCCAAGTCCCCAGTAGGGAGCATGCGAGAGGCAACCACACATTGATGTTTCTCTCTCTCTCTTTCCCTCTGTCAATAAATAAAATCTTTAAAAAAATTTAGGAAAGTTGGCCATTGCCCTCAAGGACCATTCCCCTGCTTTTTGTAGCAGTGTTGGGCCAAACATGTCCAATTCCAATACTCTCATTACTTACTCTCTGAGAGCATCACATTCCTAAGGAACGTGTCCCTAATTGCTCTGCATTCTTCCAGTCAGGAACACCAGCGAGCATTGGCTGGGGAAGCTTCAGGGACAACCACAGCCCACCTTTCAGTATGAGTTTCACATGGACAGGTAGAGGAAGAAGCCCAGGGTCACATGCGGTCACTCTTGGAAGCCCCGCCAGCCTCAGACATAGGACAGAGGTGATGGGAGGAAGTCTCTTGGGCTGTGGATGCTCCGTGGTATGGGAATCGGCCTCGACAGTGCCCAGCACCCAGCCAACCCAGCCCTTAATGAGGGCTAGCTCTCGTTAAGCACATGGTCCGTGCAGCGGGCAGATGCTGTGCTGGGAGAGGTTCTTGCGCTCGAGGTGGGATACAGACCAGAAAACACGACTCCTTGGGTCTGGCCTGGTGCAGGGAGCCTCCTGGTCGCTGAATGGGAACCTGCATGAGGTGTGGAAACTGCCTGTGGGGTTACCCATGTTATCGACACGTGGCGGGGTCCCAACACTCCACAGACAGCTCTGTTAGGAAGTGACTGGGCAGGGGCTGGGGTGGGGGGGGTTGGATTTTTGGGAGAAAGTTGTGACAGGTGGTTTCTACCTTTGCTATGTTCTGTTCCTGTATATATGCGATTCAGCTTTCTGAGAATGAGGAAACAGGCTTGAAGAGTTCATGTATCTTGCCCAGCTTGGCAGCGTTGGAGGGCTGGGTTCGGGAGTCCATTCTCTAAGACACCCATAAAAGTGAGCACAGCCAGTGTAAGACTGTCAGGGCAGGACGAGGTAGGGCCCAGTGGGCTGAGGATGCTGGGCACGGAGAAGCAGTGCCATTATGTGCAGGTCCAGATTGTGGGACAGTCCTGAGAAGTCCCCCGCTCAAGCTCCTGCCGCCCAGACAACCTGGCATTTGCTTGGATCAGAATGAACTAATGGGCCTCCTCTGCGTCTCTCCAGCCAGAGTCTTCTTGGTTCCTTAGCCACGTGACTTCTGACACTCCACGCTCAGTTTGACCCCTGTGCCCTTGCTCATGCTATCCCTCCTGCCTGAAATATTCCCCTTTTCTTTCCATGAGCAAAATCCAATGCATTTTTCTTGGTCAGCTTGGCAGTGGAATTGGCCTTGGAAAACTGAAGCTAGATATAGCAGGTGAAACAGTTGCACAGTAGAGGAAGATGGAGTGGGAGGTTCTCAGGGAGCCAAAGATAGGTGCTGAGATAGAAAAGATGTCGTCGTTCACCCAGCAGTTGTTTACTGAGCACCTACTATGTTCCAGGCACTGTGTAAGATTTTGGGTATAGAATGGTGAACAAAACAATACATGATGCCAGCACAATTGTGTGTGTGCATGTGTATGTGTGTGTAGAGGGGATGAGATATCATTCAAATGAATGCACAAACATATCCATACACACTGGGGACTGCGAGAACTTACAGCAGTAATCCTAGTCTGATGTGGGGGCAGGTGGTCAGCGAAGTCTCCCTCTAAGGAAGTGTCCTTTGAATTGAAATGTGAAGGATGAGCAGCAGTTCCAGGTAAAGGGGAGCAGAAGAGAGTTCCATGCAGAGAGAACAGCATGTACCAAGACCCCAAGGCCCTGCACCTGAGCAGAGTTAGACCAGGGCTACATATCAGGGGTCCAGAAAAGCTCCCTTGTCTCCCCCTTGTCATTCTCCTTGGTCCTGAGGCCTGTGCTCCCCCGTGCCCAAACCCCTATGGGGCTTTAGGCTGATTACTGGATTTCTTATTTTGGGGA
This sequence comes from Glossophaga mutica, assembly GCA_039655065.1. Lineage (NCBI taxonomy): Eukaryota > Metazoa > Chordata > Mammalia > Chiroptera > Phyllostomidae > Glossophaga > Glossophaga mutica. The sequence continues at coordinate 11,044,899 of CM077304.1, read as the reverse complement.
GTTAACCCCACCTCAAAATTCTCACTATCTGTGGCCTGTAAGAGTCCCTCTCTGATAATTCAGCCTTGGGGATTTTCATTTTCTCTGCATTTCTGATGCATTTGACTTGTTGGTTGATTGTTTCAGATTTGTGAAAATGTCCAATAGTAGATAGAAGATGAGCTTTGCTGCCAGGCACCTGTGGGTTTGATTCCCAGCTGTGTGCCCTTCGGCAAGTTCCTTATCTACCCAGTGGAAATAATGCTATGGTCTTGCAAGTTAGTTTTAAAGATTAGATATTTGTAAGGTGTGTCTGTCCTGTTCACTGCGTGTTTCTGCCACCCCACATGGTGCCTGGTATGTAGTGGCCACTCAAATATCTACTGAATGAACAAGAGGCTAAGGCACCGTGGGTTGCATTCAGAAGGTGTTCAAGGGGTAGGTGGTCTTTTCCTTCTTTAGCACTGACACCATGTCCCCATCACACTGTCAGCCAGGGCAGGTTGCTTAAAATGACCAGGGATTGGCTTTCTAATTCTGCCAGTACCCACTTTGACCAAAGAGGGCAGCAGTGAGCATTCTTTACTTTTATTTTTATTTTTCTTGGCCTCCTTAAAAGGCACTTGGATCTTATCTCCAGCCGTTCCTCCACACCCACAGCATTAGCTGTCCCTGGTAACTGTCTTGGGGCTTGCAGATCTATAATTGGGACTTGTTTTTCCTCATACCTGTTCCTGGCCGAGTGCCTGCCTACTCCCTGGCACCATGGTTGTGAGCTGGTGGGCATGTTCTGAATAAGCTGGGGCAGGGGAGCACCTGCTTTCCACGGGACCCTCCGATCTGGGTCCACTTGGTGTCCACAATCTTCCTGGCCAAAGTTAGGAAGTTAAAGAGAAGAGGGGGAAGTCTTGACTATTTTAAAAGATACCCAAAGTTTAAGTTATACATGTTCCAGGGTCTTCTTGGAATCTGTTCTGCGCAAGCCCCAGAGACAGAACATAGAGAGGACATTGCTCCTTTTCAAAACCACAACAAAGTCTCCCACCCATCCCCAGAGCACTTTGGGAACAGATTCACTGTTTGTCTGCAAAGATGCATCTGTCTGTCTGGCGTGCAGATGAGGGAGGACATTGGCCCTAATGGTGATCCTGCCCCTGGACCTAGCCTGAAGTCCTTCGGCTCTCCTAGCACACAAAATCTCCGTTAGCAGAAAAATAAAATACTATAGACAGCTCCTCAGATGTTGCCGGCCATTCTCATCTCACGAAATGACCTGACCCGAAAACTCCGAGTTCTGAGAACCATTCGTTGGGACGGTATTTGTCTGGGCACTGCTTCAAAGGGGCCGTGGTTGAAGACCAGGCAGCTATTCTGGTGGCTTCTTGTGTGGGGTAAAGTTTCCCATGGGTCCCTGGGGAGGGCTGGAACACTTGGGGTGGGGGGGCTGGTTCTGAGTAGCCCTCCTCTGGGTGCCTGCAGGACTGTGAGCAGGTCGTGTCTCTGAACCATGGGTGTGGTAGGACTTTCTAGAGGTTGGCATGCCCCCTGGACTCCAGGATGCCCTGGAGACGAGCCAGCCAAACACCCAAGGCAAAACCACTCTAAAAGGTTAAGGGCTTGAGTGGAGGGAGGGTGTGGGCAAGAAAGTAATTCATTAAACCCGACTTTGAAGATCAGAAATGGGATACGCACTGGAATGGAACCGTGGGCGGGTCTGAAGCAAAGTGGGGCAAGCAAAGCGTGGACTTGTTTCTAGGGGGTTCTGGGTGCTTTGGGGTCTTACCCATTTAGGCACATGCTATTCTAAAGGCGAAGAGTAGGGGCAAAGTGATGTGTCTTCATCACTGCCCTCAGAGAGTGGAAACCCACCTGAGAAATGACGCTCATGTTCTGGAGCCTGACCCCACCTACAAAGCTGGACATCCCTGCCTACCTCTTGTCTAGCACCGTGCCTGCCCCTGTCACCCGCTCTGCTTTCTGTCACTGTAATGGGCTAGGCTCTCCAAACCGCAGGTCTTTGCCTCTGCTCCCTCCTCCACCTGAATGCCTTTTCATTTTTTCTCTGACTCTTAGTGATTTCTCAGACTCCAGCTTTGGCAGAACACCTCCGACCAGCACCATGTGTCCATAGCAACGCCAGGGCTGGATTCAGGGCTGGCTTACCTGGGGAGTGAGGGCCATCTTAGAAGGGGAGACAGCATTTCTGTGATCTGGTTTCCTAAGGGCAGTAAGGTGACTGCCCCAAAATGTTGACCAATTGTGATCAGAGTCGCTGAGGCTTTTGCTCTGCAAAAGGTGGTCAGGAGGGGACCATCGACGCCCCAAAGCACAGAAATTGTCTATTGTGACTGGGTGTGTCTGCTGCATGTTCCTGCTGCTCCCAGGGCTATAACCACCTGTCTTTCTGTCCCACAAGATAGAAATAAGCTTCTTGAAGGCAGGGGTGTTGTCTGGCTGCTGACTGCTAAATCCCCGAGTCATAGCATAGCATCTGAGGCATGTAGTCACTCAAACGCTTCTCGATGGTGAATGAATGAATGAAATAATTCCAAGAACCCATCATGGGAGGAGGAGTGGGGTGGGGGAGGCTTCGGTGGGGACTGCACCACTGACCTTTTTTACGATGCTGAGCCTTGGGTTTCCCATCTGTGGGTGGAATCTGGGTGCTTCTCCTCCACAGAGACATGTTAGCTGGGGCCTCCTGTGACAGGACCCTGTGACTTACCTTTCTTTGAATGTGAATCTTTAGTATTTGGGAACCGGGGTCCGATTGCAGCTTCTCACATCACACTGTTACCTGCCCCTCCTCTTCTTTTCTGGGTAACCCTTAGGAACTAGGACTCCCAAGAGCCTAAACATGAAACCCTCTCTGTCTTTATCGCATTACTTCTGATTCCTTCTTGTAGCTTCATTCGTTCATTCAGCAAACATATTGGGAACCCCTGCCACATTCCAGGCCCTGCGCCAGGTGCTAGAATAGCAGATGCAGCCCCTTCCATCTAGTAACTCAGGCGAGTGAGTCCCAAGGAACTTATCATTCAGGTGGAGCATGTGCACACAGAAAGGAAGCTGAGCAGAAGACAGGAAGAACTAGTGTGGCTTGGGCCAGGCAGAAGGCTTCCTGGAAGAGGTGGCATTTCAGCTGGGTGAGTCTTACAAGAATACAGACATGTGGGCAGTTGTCCGGGGAGCAAGTCATTCTCACCAAGACAAGGGGCATCATAGGACAGGTCAGTGGAGTGGAGTGGGGTTGCAGTGGGCATGCTGGAGGCTTTGGAGTGGCAGGTTTGAAGTGGGGCTCCAGCTTGGGAGAGCTGGGTATGCATCACTGAGCTCTTGAGCATAATCCTGTAGATGCCATGACACCAAGGGAGGCTTAGGTAGGGATGTGAGAGGGGTTGTTGCTCCATTTGTTCCTGGGAGAATGAAGGGAACTATGGGAGGACCACCCTTCCCACTTTCTGCACTTTGGGGCCTTGAAATTTCCCTCCTGACCACTGTTTGCCAAGCAAAAGTCTCAGTGATTCTAATCATGGTTGGTGAACACTTTGGGGCAGTTGACTTACTGGCCTCTTAGAAACCCAGGTCACAGAAACACCATCTCCTTTCTGAGATGGTCCACGCTCCCCAACTGAGTCAGCCCTGAATCCGAGAACCAGCTAGCTCTGGGACTCTTGCCTTGTGTTGGGCCAAATGATCCATATCTTTCTCCGCTGTTGGCTTTGGCCCCAGGAAGAAATTGAAGGTGGATAACTTTAAAAGTGGTTAGACTGGAAGTAAAATGTATTAATCCCGAGTCTAGGCATATGCCTAGGTGGTGACTCTTGAAATTTGTCTTTTAATAGTTTGAAACTGAGATAATCTCTTAAAACATGAAAGCAGGAGTGAGCGATTGATTCTGCTTGCATTCCTTCTGGAAATCTCAAAGTTACAGGCAACCTGACCTCTCTGGACCTGTGTTCCCTTTGCTCCCCTCTCTGGGCCCCTTCATTTCATATACAATAGACGTCAGCAGGACCCCACCCCCACCCCCACCGCCCTGGACTGCCCAAGCAGAAACCCCCAGGGCTTTCAAGGTGTGTGTGTGGCGGGGGGCGGGGGGGAGGGGGCTTGCGGCCTGCACATGTCCCTCCTTCCTCTGTGCCAGGAGGCCCAGCTCAGGGCACAGCCAGGACAACCTGGCCTCGGGGACCCCAAACACAAGGCAGGCCCTGAGAACCAAGAGTCTCTGTGCAGAGAGAGTTTTAATAGCTTTCCCTGAGATGGAAACTTGGGTTGAAATGATTTGCAGCTCTCCAGATTTCTCTGAGTGTGTATGTGTGTGTGTATGGGTTTATTTTTAGCCACAGGGGTTCATTTCTTGCCAAAAAAGCCCTGCTTAAATAAAACCAAGATTAATATTTTTACTTAGCGGAAAGAGTTAGTCAGGACAGGCTTTGAACTGGAGACTCCCTATCTTGATTGGGAGTGCATCTTAACTGTCTGGACCTGGCTTTGATATCAACAAAGAGGGCCTTTGAAACGGACAAGAGAGGAGTGGTCTCAGGGGACCAGGGTAGGGTGCAGGAAGAGCCTATTTGTGCATTTGTGAGACTTGTCTGGGGGTCATTCCTTCCTCGGGCAGGCTGCTCAGCCCCACGTCCTTCACCTTTCTCCCCCTGCCCCACGTGCGCCCCCATCTTCCGGGGGCGGTGGGGGTCTATCCTGGCTTTGCTCGGAGCCTGGCCATTCTGCCTCACCCCCAGCCGCTTTCCTTAGCCCCTCCCCCCAGGTCTGATCCAGGCTTCTCCTTCCTCCGGATTCAGATAAAGCCAACTGAGTCTCTTTCCCAGATCTGCTGTCACCTCCAGGGAGCTCCTGACAATCCTCCCCTCAGACAGACATCCCCCCTCTTTGCGCCATCCCAGCCCTTTGTTCTTGCTCAATGTCATGCTGCCATCCTCGAATGTCACTTGCCTGTCTCCTAGCCTGTCTTTCTAAACTCTGGCTCCTGAGCTCCCCGGGGCCTCATTTATCTTCCCCTCCCCGTGAGCCTCGCACAACGCTCGATACGTGATTGCTGAACAGATGTCTGTTGGAGCCTATGAGCTGGGAGCTGCCACATACCCTTCTAATCGACGAAGGCTCAGAAGCTCTTGATCATTTGCCAGACGTTACCCAGAGGAGCTATTTATCTTTTTTTTTTTTTAAAATCCCCCTCCGTGTGTGGCACTTTCAGCTTCATAGTCAGCAAGTACAATGCATATTAGAGGCCTGCTGGGCACCAGCCTGTCTTCTGGGCGCTTGGGCTGTAGCAGTCAGTAAAACAAAGAACCTGCCCGTTGTCGTGGGGAGAGCCAGTCAGTAAACACACAGAGTGGATGGACAATGTGTCCGAGAGCGGTGGGTCCCGTGGGGTGTCACAGTCAGGGCAGCCCGAGCTCAGTTTGGGACAGGCTGAATTTGTGGCGTCTTATCCAACTTCCAGGTATACATGTAGATGAGATGCAGACTCCCGGATCTAGGAATTAAGGACGGGGAGTTCTGGGTGGGAGGATGCGAAACTGTGGGAGCTGCTGGTTGTGCCGATGGTTTGAAAGCCGTGGGCTGGGTGTGAGTAACAGGAGGACGAGGGGCCTGCTGCTGACCAGAGTGAGCACCGTGGAGGTCATGGTTGGCCTTGACAAGAGCTGCACTGGTAGAGTGTAGTCAGGGGCTTAGGTCATCCCAGGAACCCTTTGGGGTGGGTTGACATCACCCCAGTTTATAAACTGGGATGGGAAGCGGCTTGCCCAAGGTCACGCAGTGACCGAGCGGTGACTTCATCCAGGTCCTACGTGCTCCGGGCCTGTTCGCTGTAGTACATCACGGCCAGTTCTCCAGGGGTTTGCTTGAGCTGACCTGCTAACTCCTGAGTCTCTGTACCGGGGCTTGGGGCTGCGGTGACACACAGGCTGGGGACCAGAAGGATCTCTCTTAGTTCCGAAGGCTCTTTGCTTCAACACAGATATATCATCAAACAGGCAGCGGATAATGGAGGAGGACTTTGAACAGGGTCTCGGAGATGGAAGCTAAAGATGGTCAGGGGCTGAGGAAAGACATCAGGCCCCTTGCTGTCTTCCTCCGATGGAAGCAACATGACAGTGTGCCGTCTGTTTAGCTTCAGGGTTACAAAGTGCCTTTTTACATATACATTGTCTCACCTAATTAATCAGTCTAACCTCAGACTCTAGTGTTGTGAGAAAACTTAGGGTCTTCGGGTTTTGTGGTTTCCAAGTTTTTTTTTTTCTTCCATGAAAGCCTTGTTGGGGATGTAGTATGCTAAACAGATGATGTTCTGTTACATTGCTGATGGTGATTACTTGTAGATTCTATTACCAATCAGAGGACGTGTGTGTGAGTGATTGGGAAAGGGTGGTGGGGTGGTCAAGGGGATGTGGGGATCTCTGGGGGCTTCTCAGGGGATCCTTCCTCCTAGAAACCATTCCTCCTTTCTGATCCTTAGCAGAGCTGACAGTAGGGGGTGGGGAGGTGCAGACAAATTACGACCTATTTTGCAAATAGTACTAGTCCCGTGGAAAGGTTTTTTACGGAGTCTACTTTCCTGAGGGACCCACCAATTTTTTCCTTGGCATGCAAAACTGCCTTTAGGGTACCTGATCCTCTTTTCCATAGTTGGAAAATGGGGACAATAATAGCCACCCCATAGGGTGACCATGAGTACAAGCATGAGATGTATGCACTCACTGCCTGGCACATGGGAGGGGTTGAATAAATGGTAGCTGTTGTTACCAACGTGTTCTCGTTCCTTCCCTCTGCTCTAGACTTACTGATGTGATGCAATGAAATGCAAGGAGCGGACAGTTAATCAGCAGGTGGGCAGCCGGAGGAGCAGGGGAGCCGGGCTCTGCCCTCCTTGGATGGGCTGAAAGGCACGGTGCACAGGACCAGGGACCAGCTTAGTGGGCTGAGCCATATGGGCTTTGGGCATGCCCTGCGGTGATGTCTCCTGTTCATAGTCTTTGCCACAAGCACTCTGGCCCCAGAAAGGACCCTTGCTTTGCCATCCTGTGAGGATGACAACAGGGAAATAAACATCAACTGACCATTAGACAAGCTGGATTGCAGGCATCCCTCGGAGACCAGGCCTGAGAAGACAGGTGAGCCCATGGTCCAGGCTTTTCTGTCTGCCTACATCCTGCCTGCTGGGGGCCAAGAACCACCCCTCCCTGGAGCTGATGCTAACAGTGACTTCAGCTTTGGGGGAAATGCATCCTCCCTGCTATCTTGGTATGCCTTACTTCTTCTGGCGTCAGCAGAATCACTCTGCAGGGCCTTCGGAGAGACAGGAAGGAGGCAGTGGGAACATCTCACCCACTAGACGGTCGAAGTTGAATCGACCCCCTACATCATGGAGAGGCTCTCGACAGGATGCTAAGATGGGCAGAAGCGGGCCCTAAGTTGGTATACATGAATTCGGGTAAGGGATCCTTGATTCAAAAAGCAGCCAAACTCGGCCTATCAGCCCACCAGTAGGTCCAGCCATCAGTTTAGAGGAGAAAAGTCTGGATTTGACTGAAGATGGTTGGATGGGAGGGGAAAGGAAAAGGGAAGAGGTAGGGGCCAGCTCACGGGTGTCTCGCCCCCTCTGGATATGGTGATGAACAGCAGATGTGTAATTTCTGGACACACCAATAAGCTGCACTGGAAGCTGAATCCTATTTGCCATTGGATTCGGTTTTTGTTCAAACCTCGTGCTGTTTGTGGTCCACATTACTATGTATGGAGGTGTGGGCAGGCAGCACACAAGTATATTTCTGGAAGAGATAGGCCTTGTTCCCTTTGTTTTTGCAAGCTCTTAATAGCCCTTCCCTAGAAATTATTGAAGGAAAAGCAAGATAATTTCCTGAGGTATATGATATATTTAAGTGGGTCCTACATACAGGGTGGGGCAAAAGTAGGTTTCAGTTGTTCACACGGAAAGTAACACAATAATAAATAATGACGCAAGAATACACTCTGTGTTTTGTGTACTCACAAGTGTAAACCTACCTTTTGCTCCACCCTGTATATTTCCTGGTCTGTGTGCGAATGACATAAGCACACAGAGCCTGGTCAGTTTCTTCTTACATACTTTTTAAGTTAAAATACTCTTGACTCTGTTTCCTTTTGTGCTCCATACCCCCGGGAGCCCAGATTCCCTTCCCAGGAGTATGAGAGGCTCCAAGACTGAGATTCAGGCTGCACCTCAACCCCCTTCTCCGACTAGTGCTCTGCACCTTGGCATTGAGCCCTCTAGCAAGGAGCTTTTGAACTTCGTCTTCCCATTAGACTGTGCTCTGTTGAGGTAGGAAGTGGGACTGTGACTTCTTGTTGTCACCCTCCCCGGCACCCACCCCAGTTTCCCGGATACCAACACAGTTCACACCCATGTTGGTTGAGCTGCTGGAGGACACTGGGTAGGCAGGGTGGGCCACTCTCCCGCGTGGAGGAGAAGAAAGAAAACCAGTGTCGGCCGGCCCATCTGTAAAGCTGGCCTCCGGCCGCCACGTCAAGGTGGCGGGGATGGCCTGATGTGCTGCCAGCTCCCAGCTTGGAAACTGTCTTCTGTTGCTGGAGCACCGTGACCTGGCCACACCTCCCCGTCCACTGCGGCCCCTGGGCCAGCGGATGCCTCGGGACCACTCTTGTTGCCAAAAAGGAAAGTACAAAATAGCACACATGTGAATTGCAGAGGAGAGACCGAAGCAAATAAAGACATATTAAATTCACAGACCAAATAGGCGGATTTGGAGTTGGCCAGTGATTTTCCTTTGGAAGGACTTTGCAGAGCTATTTAGGAGAGCAGAATGTTATTTAATTTTAGTGTGTTTTTTTTTTTTGTAAGGAAAATACTGGTGTGGCCTCTATGCCGGGCCATCTTGGTCTTTCTGGACCATGACCATGAGATCTCCTTTGGTCCTGGTAGTCTGCACTTGAGTTACATATGGGCGATGAGATGGGACAGGTGTCTGTGCTGAAGTGGGTCCTCCAGGTACTTTTGTTCTGATCAGCTCCTATGTGCTCCTTTATCCCTCCCTGAAATTTTGCAAGGCCAAAGTATTTTGATGAACTTGCCTTTCTTCCCATCCTAGGGTGAACCCCGAGGCCTTAGCTTACAGGGCACTTTAGAAGCCTGAAGATGCTCCAGGACAGACAGATAATGAATGATAGAAGTCATGGTAGTGGTGGCAATATTGATGACAGTGGTAGAAGACACATGGAGCTTGGGTTGGGCCACCCACTGTTCTCAGTGCTTGTACTTAACCCTCACAGCATATTTATGCGGTATTGTTACACTCATTCCCATTTTAGAGATTAGGAAATCAAGGCACAGAGAGGTTTAGTAACTTCCCTAAGGTCATGTAGTGCCAGTGCTGGGATTTGAAGCCAGGTAGTCAGGCTTCTGAGCCCAGGCTCTTCAATGCTTTCTATGCTGTGTTTCTGTTCCACTAGTAATAAGTGCCTCACTTGTAAGACACACAAGGGGCACCGGGCCAAGATTATCAGAGAGATTTAGGAGGAAAGGACTCTGGGGACACAGGGGTTTGCCTGAGGCCATGGTAATGGGGGAACTCAAAGTCACATGCGGCTTCCTGACTGCAAAACCGTACTCCCTTTTCACTGAACTACTCTCAGATGAAAAGGTTCCAAGCTCAGGCCATTTCAGGGTAAGCAAGGAATTGGCTCACTGTGTGTGCAGAAGCTTCCAGAAGTACCCAGACTTACAGGACGAGTCTGCTTATGACATGTTATGTCTGAATGTAGTCAAGCCATTTTTGAGCCAGGAAAAGGTAGCTATTTAAAGGACCTTTTGCTATTCTCCCCACCCCCCCAGCCCCCCAGGCAAAGCCTCATTCCCTGGTTTACCTTCTGCATTAATGAAGTGGGAGAAGAGGGAGCCAAGTGCATTCAGGAAGAATCAATAGGAAAGTCCTGGCAGTTGTGCTTTCTGCCCAACAGTTAAGCTGTTACAACCTGCCCGTGGGAGTTAACACGGAGGAAATGGTCCCTGGGTCCCTGGGAGGATGGCTCCCTGCCGAGGATGCTGCTGTGAAGTGAGACACAGAGGTGCAGGCAGAATCTTGAGGGAGCCTGGCCTGGGGTCTTGCCAACCTCTCATTTTTAGAGCAGACTTGGAAACAGCCCCTCGCCTCCTCCCAGACTGATCTGCCTCCACTAAAGTGCTAACTTTGCCAATGGGCTCCGTGTTTTGCCACCCCTGGCAAGAAGATCTGGAGGGGCTGTTAATTCATCTGAGTCCTGACTTTATGTCTGACTGGGAAAAGTAGGATCCAAGCTCATTTGGGAAGGAATAGGACAGAAGCCAGTTGGGATGGAGGATCTGGTTCCTAGTAAAGAATTAAAAAAAAAGATTAGAGTTGATGAATTGAGAAACATGGGGGACACCCAACATGGGGAAGGATGATGGAGCTACCAGAATGGGCAGGTGTGTGTGTGTGTGTGTGTGTGCATGTTCAATTTGTACTTCAAAGCATGGCGGCTGCCACATCCTCTTCCAGCCATATTGTCTGACAAGGTCCGGATATGGGGAGAGAAACTTCAGGCGGCTGTATGTGAAAAATCCATCCCATTCTGGCCAAGGTCTTAGCATCCAGACCCCCTTGAGGGAATGGAGACTCCCTGCCCCCACGGCAGCCCCCCAGCTTTTGGTACTTGTTCTTATTTCTAGATGATGTTTTTCTTTGGTGGAGCCAATGAATGTAGCGTCTATGCAGTTTCTGAATTCTGTCTTCAAGGCCTGTTTTCCATGTGCAGGTTTTACAGTTATTGGAAGACACCGTCTTTTCCACAAAAAGTAAAAAAGAGAAAGCCCTGCTTCTTTTATAATCTCAGAGTCAACCCCTCTCGTTTCTGTGTTCCCTCTGCATGTAGTAAATGCCCCTCTTCTAGTCATCTTCACACTGGGTCTAATTGTTTTCATATTCGTAGTCAGCTAATATTTACTGAGCATATTCTTTCTCCCAGACGCTGTAGTATGAAGTTTCATAGGATCTTTTGTTTGATCCTCACTCCAGTTCCCTGATGTGGAGTTATACCTTCTTTACAGATGAGAACACTGAGGCTCAGAGGAAGTGGCTTCACTTTCTGTCAGTTTCCTTGTCTGTATAACATGGATGCTAATACTCCCCTTGTCAGGTGGTTGTGAGGAATAAAGAAGTGAGATGTACTATTGTGCATAGTAGGTGTGCAATAAATGGGAGCTATTATTCTGGTAACAATGCTTTCATGGTTAGTCCGTTCCATTTTTGGCAACAATGATAATAATGATGACAGTAACATGTACGCAATGTACACTATATCCAGGATGCAGTTCCAAGAGTTTCACATGCGTTATCTTGCCTAACCCTTCCATTCAGGAGATCGGTGCCATTATTGTCCTGGTTTCATTAGGGGAGGAAATTGAGGACCGGAAGCAAAGTTACTTGTCCAATAGCAGTAAAGAGCAGAGCTGGGATTGGAAGAGTTCAATTGGCTCCCGAGTCACCCTCTCTGAGTGACACTCTACTGCATCCTTTGCTGTAGAGTGCTGGGTACCCAGCATCCCGTTAGGATGCTCACTGGGGCCTGCAGGGCAGCTGGGATGCATGGCAACCCCGTAGACATGTCAGGACACAGTGAATTTACACACGCAAAGGAAGCGCCCCAAATGAGGCTCAGGAAGGGGTCCTGGTAGGAAGAGAGTAAGTCTGGGAGACCATGGGAATGTCAGGTGGACAATGGAGGGAGGGCAAGAAGCTGTAACATGTGAAGTAGATTTGGGATTACGGTGAAACCGCAGAGTCAAGAGACTCCTCCAGGGGTGAATGCAGCCTAGGAATTTCCAGGGCCGGCAGTATTGAACATCGGGGTAATTACTCGGATGATGACTGCCTTCCCTTCTCCCTCCGCTCCTCCCTCCCCACCCCCAGTGTCTCTCATCTGAATCCTTGCTCTGAGTCTATTCGAGTTGGCTCAAAGGGAAGCAAGCAATGCTGGGCACCCAGGGGGGCTGAGGGCTACCTGGGATGTGGTTTCCGATGTGGTTCAGTCCTCCCTGACCTCTTCCCTGTCTCTGTCTTGCCTGTTTCTGCAGTGATCCGGGCCCGAGTGGTGGGGAAGAAGCTGGTGAAGGAGGGGCCCTTTGGCACACTGGTCTACACCGTCAAGCAGATGAAGGTGAGTGACAGCAGCCGGCTTCGGAAGCACTTCTGGGTTTGTTTTGCCAGAAGAGGCCAGGCCAGTGGAGGCCAGGTGGTTTGGAACCAGGATGTGTGTTTGCTCAGTGTCTGAACCCCAGACACAGCCCTTTGGCCCTGTTGGAGAGGGTGTTGCTGAAGCAGCAGAAAGGGGTGGGTGGGAAGGAGGCAGGGGAGGAAGATTAGGGGAGGGAGGAGGGAGGAAGAGGGGATGGCGGCTGCTTCATCCAAGAGCCAGTGCAGGTGGGGTCCCTCAGAGGCAGTGAAGAGGCTGGGTTCTGGAACCAGACAGCAGACAGCCTTGTTGCCTGGTAGCTGTGAGCCCTTGGCCAACTCACTGCTCAGCCATCTCTGAGCCTCAGTCTCCCCATCTGTAAAAGGAGGAGGATGGACTGAATTGTCTTACGGGCTCTTTCCAGCTCTGATTTTTTGAGCTTCAACAATGCACAGGTCCTGTGTAGCCACTGAAGTGGCAGCTTAGGTTTAACCCCTTGAATCTTTACACCGAACTTGTGCTGATCATGGAAACCTCATCCTGTGGTAGGAGCTGCATGCACTCTCTTTACCTGTTTCCCCAGCTTTAATTGTCTTCTTGCATCCCAGCTAGTTAGCATCGTTTGCTAAGCGTCCTCATACAACTAAACACAGTCCTCAGTATATTCCCACTATGAAGCACATTAAGGAAGTCCTCCTTAAGGAAAAGAACATCAGATCTGAAACCTAGTGAATGTGCCTCCTGGTCTCAGCTCCACTCTAAATAGCTCACCGACCTTGGAATCCTCCCTTTTCCTGGGCTCAGTTTTGCCAACTGTTGGCAGTGTGGGGTTGGGCTTGGTGCCCCTCAGGGCCCTTATGGTGGAGGCATTTCAGGATTCTGGGACACTGGTTGTGTTACGTCTAAACAGGAGCTGCTTTAGGTGCTGGAAAGGAATACGGGAGCTTCGCCCTATTGAATAATTTGCCAACTGGTCCCTCCCCCACCTTTGTAAATACCTCCCTACGTGCAGCATGCTGTGCCAGGAGCTGGGGAGGCCCCTTGGAAAACGGATTCCTGCATTTAGGAACTATAGTCAGGTGGGAAGAGAAGACTCATGGGTGACGAATCAGAAGTTCAAGATGGGTGCATTCAGGTCCAAGTGATCTGCCAACTCCTTTACTCATTGTTCGTATTCACATCACCAGCATTTAGGGCGGATGGCACAGCCCCCCGGGAAGTACCCATCCATCCTAGAGGCAGAGCTGCAGGCCTCACTCTTCCTGCGTCCTGAGGTCTTGGGGTTAGATGTACTAAGTCTGTAGAACCTGTTTCTTTGGATTCAGTCTTGCAAACAGCCACAGCCTTCTGGTTATGTAATGTCCAGAGTCAGCCCTGGCTGGTTGCCCTTGGCTGCCCAAGCTAAGTCATGAGACCAGCTGATGTCTTTAGACAGCCACAGGGAGAGAACAGTGGGCAGAAGGGGCCCAAGAAGAATAACAACAACCTGAGAATCTACTGTGCAACCCCCGGCAGCCAGGGAATAAATACCAAAGCACATTAGACAAAAGCAGAGGTTTAGGAAACACATTCCTGGCCTGCTCTGGAACAATCCTTCATATCTGAGATATTCTGTGGCCAGCGGAGAGCTGCAGGGAGAGACCCAGGAGGCAGTGGTTCCTAGGTTTGTCTCCTTCCCTCCTTCCTCCAGGGCCTGGGTGCCGGGATGGCCTGATGCCCTTGCTGCGGGCAGAATGTCCTATTTCCCCTCAGTGGTGTCAGGCCTGCTACTGGAGGTTGGGGAGGTAAGGGAATATGTTTAGAGGCCAAATAACATTTGCTGGTCCATCAGCTTCAGAGCACACTCACCCACCCCCAGGATGCCGGTCTTACACTGTCCATTCACCATCTACCACCCAGGTTCATGGAACCAGGGTGCTGGGCATTAGAAAATAAAATCCCTCATTTTACTTCTGACAGAGACTCCAAGAGGCACTGATTTACTCAAGAGTCATGCATTTGATTAAAGGCAAATCTGGTTCCCAAGCTGAGGTGTCAGGATTCCTTCCCGGTCTGTGTGTTCTTTATGTGACTCCCCAAATCCCCCTGCCCTCTTACTGTGATCATCAATCACTATCTAATGCTTTTTATTGACTCTGCCCTTCCTTCCAGCCCAATATTGCGTAACCCGTAGAACTGGTCATTGCCCTTCTATCCAGAGAGGCCCCTGAATTCTGCTGGCCTCCAGTGACCAGTCTGTTATTCAGAGAAGGTGTGGGACCTAGAAGTAGACAATCAGACCCCCCCTCTCTCCTTCTCACCCTATCTATGCCTAGCACTATACTTGCAGCTGGGGATACAAAGATAGTATTTGTGACAGTGACTATAAGACTCCATACAAGTAACATTTGTTGAGCATTTGCTATATTCTGCTAACTCTTTGCATGGCTCAAACCTCAAACAACTCTATGGAACAGATACACATTATCCTCCATTTTATAGTTGAGGCAGCAGCTGAGACTTGGAAGGTCATACACTAGTCAAGATCATGTCGCTAGAAAGTGGCAAACCAGGGCCAAACCGTAGGCTTTCCCTGCGTGGGGATTACAGAGCACTGGAATGGCAGGCAGATTAGTCATCCCTGCCCACTTTGGGGGCCACCCCCACCCCATTTGTACCTAGTCCTCCAAGAAACTGAAAGAGGTTAGCTTGAATTTGTGGGTTTGTCATGCAGCAGCGTAGCTCTTGATTTGCAGTGTCTTGCAAAGGGTGTAACAACAACAAAAAATCTTTGTAGGAGGGGAGGGGGAGAGACCAGAGAGGCCAGCCTGCATGATTTTGGCACTGGTCCCTGGGGTGCTTTATTGTAGCGGAAGAGAGAGTCTACTCAGAGATGGGGAAGCAAGAGCTTCCTTAGAGCGGGACTAAAGGAACTCAGAGAAGTCGAGCCACCCTGTCTGACCTCTCTCTTCATTCTCAGTCCGCCCCCACAAATACCCTTCTCACCCAGATGAAGGACAGGCCAAGCCTCTCCCATATGCTAATTCCAGAGCCTGGGGATGGTCTCCCAGGCACATCTTGATAGTGCAGAGACCTATGGGTATGTGGTCCGGGGGCGGTGGTAGAATGCTGAGGGAGCTCGTTGCAAACCCAGACTTGGAGATTAGCTGGAGCTGAGCCACGGGGCTGTGGTGCAGAGGTGGCTGCTCCAATCAGTGAGGACCTTATCGCCTATCAGGACCATGGGAAATCAGTCTGCTTAGCCAAAGGCTATAGTTTGTACAGTAGAGACATGCCGTTAGGCCAGCTGCACGGGACAGCACGTGGGGGACATTATGTCCCAGCTGGTCCCACAGGGAGGCCCGCTGGTCATGTGCTGTGCATATCCTGAGTCTGGCAGGACAGATCTGCTGGGCAGTCGGAATGCTTGGCCCCCGGGGACTTCCTTCCTTCAGTGGTTTGTCTAATCAAATGAGCAATAGCAGGGTCTCGCCTTTGAAGCTCCAGCTGGAGGCCTCTCCGACACCCCCGCCTCCAGCAGGTCTCTTCCTCCCATTGCCTGTGCCTCTTTAAGGTCTGGGTCTCATTAGCCTTCTGCAGAGACTGACTCCATTGTCGCGCTCTGCCTCCCTAGCTGGACAGCCATTCTCCGAGAGAAAGGCCGTGCGCTTGGTGTTGCGGTTGAGTCCAAGCTGCGAAACTCCGTTGTTTGGTCTGCAAATGAGTTTGTGATATAAAGCAGCGCCCAGCCCAGTGCTCATCTTCTGTAGGCACAACAAATATTTGACAAATTCCCTCAGACTCAGAAGCACCTTATTTGTCCCTTCACCCCAAGGGAAGCTAACTTCTTGGGACTTTGTGTAGGTGCCACCAAGATGGGAGGCCCAGGGGCTTGTAGAGTCCAGTGTCTCTCACACACACACACACACACACACACACACACACACACACACGATGGAATATTAGTCAGCCTTCAAAAAGAAGGAAACCTTATCATTTGTGACACTAGGATGAACCTGGAAGACACGTGAAGTCAAATAAGCCAGACACAGAAACACCGCAAGGTCTCACTTTTAAGTGGAATCAAACCAAGTCAACTCTTTCTTAGAGGCAGAGGTAGAGTGGTAGTTACTGCAGCAGGGAGGCAGGGGAAGGGGGGATTTTGGTCACACACACAGTTTCCGTTATGCGGGATGAATGAATGCTGGAGATCGCATGTACCACATGGAGACTGTAGCTACCAATGCCACATTGTACACTGCAAATTCGCCGAGAGAGTAGCACTTCAGTGCTCTCTCACACCCAGAGAAGTAACTACGTGAGGTGACAGATACGTTAACTAGCTTGATTTGGTAACCACTTCACAGCATACACATACATCTAAACAGCACATTGTACACCTGAAGTATATATCCTTTTTATCTGTTGACCACACCTCAGTGAAGCTGGAGAAGAAAGAACAACTTGCTTACATGTGAAATTTCAAACCAGCTTTAACTATTTTCACTAAGAGAGCAGTAGGCGGGGCAAAGACATGTAGGAAGAGGACCAAAGCCTTCCCTCTGCTCCATAGGGATTTTAATGTAACTGTTTTTAAGCTAGCTTTGACTCAGTGTTGTATGCTGAGTACTATTCTAAGTCACTTAATTCTCAAGAGCACCTTATGAAGTAAGTACTTTGCCCCACTTTACAGATGAAGAAACTGAGTAGCTTTCTAAGTGGCTCATAAATGGTGGAGACGAGGTTCGGACTCTGTCTCCAGAACCCAGGTTCACCGTTAATCCTCCATCACGTTGGTTACAGCAGATTACCTTTAACATCCTTTCCAATCCTGAGATGTTCTGATTCTCTGATTTACTACGACCCTTCTCAATTTGTCCTGGAATTCTCAAACCAATTCCAGGTCTCTCCGATGACAGATCTAATGACACCTGAGGATCAATATTTAGGGAAAGATAGGCTTAGTATAAGCAAAGACAACAAGATGAGTGGAATGTAGTGGAACATGCATCGTATCGTTATCTTCAGAGCTGACCCTGCACGGCAGCCCCGTGTTTGCCGGACACCCTCGTTTGCGATGCCTTCCAATTCTGCCTGTGCGAGCCAGTGCTGGAACTGCGGTTAAAATAACGGTTCCTGCAAATTCAAAAGCAGCAGGGATGCCACGCTGGTTTTGACAAGTCAAGTTCTTACGGAGCAGCTGAAGTCACTGGAGTCTACACGGGGGCCAGTTCTTACCCATAAGTAGAGATGAGAGAGAGGGGAAAGACCGACACAGAATGGCCTGAAGCTCCAGCTCCGACAGACAGGGCCCAAAGGGTCTAGAGCGAGTCCTGAGTTGAAACATTTGCCAACAACTCAAGGATCATCCCCGCCAAAAATGAGAAGGTGCTGGGCTCAGAAAGCTTCGCTCGATGGCATGCGCAGAACAGCCCTCTTAAGCATGGTTCCTGTTAAAGCCGGAGAGGCGCCATCCATCATTGAGGACATGGTGGGGGGCGGGGGGGTGACACCCCCCTGCTCCCCACAGCATAATTGAAAACTGAGTGCGGACAGCGCTTCTCGCAGCGCCTGGCTGTGTTTCCGCATCCAGCTGTCTCTCGGGAGAGGAGGGTTAAGAAGGGAAGCCAGGTAAATTAAAACCATCTGTACCGATGGTTGTACACAATTACAAGAGTGCTCCCCTTAAAAAGGCAGAGGCTCCCAAATTCTGTCGGTCCAACAGACCTCTTCTGATGGCACAGCTCCTAGTGGACCACCTACCCCCGCCAGCCAGTCGCCACTTAAAAGAAGACGAGGAGAAAAATATAGCCCATTAGACCAAATGGGAGGCACTTAGATGAGACACCAATGAGGTGATGTCTGGCTTTTTATTAATTGCCATAAGTAAATTAATGACGCATGCCAGGAGCTAATGGAGAGCCATTGTCCTGTTGGAAACCCTTGGGATAAGCCCAGAGACCACCAGCAGTCCACGGCCTGTGTCTTCTGAGCACTGCAGGGATCATGGGATTGGGCAACACCTTGGTGCCCCGCCCCACCCCCACTAGTTCACGTAGTTCAAAGTTGTCTTGACAGGTCCAGACCCATGTAACACTCATGGACTTGACCTAGAATCACCAGGTGGGTTCAGACTCTGTTACGTTCATACCAATGGCTGTGGTGCATGCTGATAAAGCAGGCACAGTAGTCATAAGTGGCATTTGCCTGCATCAGAGGCCCTTGGCTATGAACTTGTGAGGCTGCAGTGAGAGACACCATAGGATAGTGGTTAGGAGCATGGACTATGGAGCAAATTCCTTTTCTTGGACTCCTATCTCTGCCATTTACCAAATGTGTGGCCTCAGACAACCCATGAATCTTCCTGGGTTTCAGGCTCCTCATCTATAAAATGGGTATAATAGTTCCTGCCACACGGGGCTGTCATGGGTTTAAATGGGTTAATATTAGAGCAGAGTTTCTCAGCCTTGGTACTATCGACATTGGGGTCCACATAATTCTTTGCAGTGGGGACTGTCTCATGCTTCACAGGACATTTAGCAGCATCCCTAGCCTCTGTCCACCAATGCCAGAAGCAACCCCATCCACCCCACCTCCCAGCTGTGACAAGGAAAAATGTCTCCAGACTTGGCCAAGTGTCTCCTGGGGTGGGGATAACATTGCCTTCAGTTGAGAGCTGCTGTATCATATTATGTTGTAGATTAAATGCCTAAATATCAGCAATTTCGTAATTATGACATGTTTAATTTTTTTAAAATCTGGGAGTTTTGTACATATTTGTGTGCTTTATCTGTGCTAAAATAACCCAATGCTTTCATTTGATGGTCAGAAGGATAAAGCCTTGGGCTTGAGTTCAACTTTCCCCCACCAAACAGAAATTCTCCCAGAGTCCTCATGGGTCAAATGGATACAACAGTACCTGCCTCCTGGGGTTCTTGGGAGGGGAGGGTCCAGTGAGGGAACGTAAGTGAGAATGCTTTTATACACTGGAAAATGTCACGGGGATGTCATGAGAGTGCGGGCTGGCTGCCTTGCGGGAGCTTAGGTCCCGAGGTTGGGGAAGCAGGCAGGACCCCTGTCACAGCAAATTCATCTTGGGCTTCCATACAGGTGTTGGGATTTGAGAAAAGTGTGTCTCTAGAGTGTTGTGGGGGGGGATTGGAATAGGAGGTGTGAACGGCTGGATGGGACAGTCTCTCTGGGCAGACTGGCCAGTGATGGTTCACTCAAGAGGAGCCTAGGTGGCCTCACCTGGAGTGAAAGACCGGGGGTGGGTAGGCTGGAACGGGTCACACGATGGCCACTTCGGGGAATCAGGTTCCCGTAGACCAAAGGACAGCATGGTGTCTGAGCCCTGGTCCTCCTCTCATGCCATTCCTTCCACCCACAGATGTACCGAGGCTTCAGCAGGATGCCCCATGTGCAGTACATCTACACGGAAGCCTCCGAAAGTCTCTGTGGGGTTAAGCTGGAGGTCAACAAGTACCAGTACCTGCTGACAGGTAACGGCCAACTCTAACACGTGGGCCAGCATTTGGCCGAGGTCCACTGTTCCTTCACTTCAGAAGCACGGAGAAGGAATGGTAGACCAGAAGTGTCCCAAGGGTCCGTGCTGTGTGCCCAGTGAATTGGAAGGAGTGTCTAGTGTTGAGTCCAATTCCCGTAGCCTGCAGCGGGAGCTTAAGGCTCCTGCACGGAGGCTGGGTTTTAGCCTCAGCTCCCCCACTGACCCCGAGGAGGCGATCTCTGAGTTCCACAGTTTCTCAGCGCTTCTGTCGATGAGAAGGGATCTGCAGTGCCTGTATCTCTCCACCTCACAGCCAGCCTACGAGATCTGTCTTTGAAAGCCATTGCCCCGTCCCCTTTTAGGCAGTCAGTGTGAGGAAGGCAGTAACAAAATCAAAAACCAAAATCAGTGATGTGGGAAGTGAAGAGTTGGCCTTTAGTCCCACCTTCAGTGCCTCATGGGCTGAGAGCTTCTGCAGATCACTTAACCTGAGTTCATTTTCCCCATCTGGAAAATGGGGATACATCCTCCCCTATACCTTAGGGGAGGGTTAACCAAAATCTTAGGACTGACATATACTTAGCATGGTCCCCGGCCTAAGGTGGGTACTCGGTAGGTGTGAATTCTTTCCCTTCTGGCTGGGCTCTGGAAAAACCCCGCTCCCTGCATTGTCCTCTCTCCCCCTCCAGGCCGTATCTATGACGGGAAGGTGTACATAGGACTGTGCAACTTCGTGGAGCGGTGGGACCAGCTCACCATCTCCCAGCGCAAGGGGCTGAACTATCGGTATCACCTGGGTTGTAACTGCAAGGTAAGCCCCGGGACAGGCAGGTGGGGGGTGGGAGGTACGGGGTGCTGGCTCACCGCCCCAGAAATATCAGCTCTTGCTCTACTGGACTGTGGGCCCTTGTGCTGGGAAGGGGGTGAGTGCGGGGCCCAGGCAGAGGGGCAGGTCTGCGCAGGGGTGGTAAGGAATGTTGCCCCCAGGCTGAGGAGCAAAGAAGGTGAGAGAAGAATGCCTGTCTGCTCCAATCTGCTGCCTCCCTGCTGCCCACTTGGCAGCTGCTGGGACACAAGGGCTCTTCAGCGTCCCTGCCCCTCCCTCGGCTCAAGTTGGTGGCAGGTACAACAGGGTCCTTACACTGGCAGGTCCTGCCAAGTAGTCCCAAGTGTGCTCACTCAAGCAGCGGACTCGCTGGTGGCTCCCGCCCCTGGCGAGAGAGCTGGCTCAGGACCACTGATACCACATGTCACAGAAGGCAACTCTTCCACGAGGCCCAACTGCTTGGCCCAAGCACAGGGACAGGCCACACCGCTTTCCTGCTGTGGGGAGGAGCTGGGCTGTTTTCTCACAATAACTTGGCAGTTTTTATAACTATTATCCCCATTTTGCAGATGAGGAAATAGAGGCTCCGAGACCTTAAGTAACTAGCCGTAGGTCACACAGCTCATTAAGTCTGATTTCCAGTGTAGGGCAGCTGGACTCCAAAGTTTATGCTTTAATCTTTCTAATTCCTCAATTCCCTACCACAGCTGAGATCGTTCATTCTTGCTGGTTACCATTTGAGAAGGAAAAGCTCTCTCAAATGTCTAATTCTACCACTTTCTAGCTGTGTGACCTGGCTGTGCGGTTAAGTTACTGAGCCTCTCCGAGCCTCCTTCCTTATCTAAAAGGCAGATATATCTGCTAAGAGAATTATAGAGAATGACATGGCAGCCCTAAGCAGAAGGCCGAGCACACAGCAGGCACTCAGTCAGTGTTGGCGAGTATTATTTATGTTATTTTCACTAGGGGGCTGATGTGGCTGGGCTCCTCCTGCACTGGTCCCCAGGTTCTGAATCCAGACTCAGGCAAGCATCAGGCCAGGGTCCACCATGGTAGAGTCTCTCAACTGCTGGCTGTTATCTAATTGCAGATCAAGTCCTGCTACTACCTGCCTTGCTTCGTGAGCTCCAACAATGAGTGTCTCTGGACCGACATGCTCTCGAATTTCGGCTCCCCTGGCTACCAGTCCAAACACTACGCCTGCATCCGGCAGAAGGGTGGCTACTGCAGCTGGTACCGAGGATGGGCCCCCCCAGACAAAAGCATCATCAATGCCACAGACCCCTGAGCACCAGACCCTGCCCCACCTCACCTCCCTCCCTCCCTGCTGAGCTTCCCTTGGACACTAACTCTTCCCAAATGATGACAATGAAATTAGTGCCTGTTTTCTTGCAAATTTAGCACTTCGAACACTTAAAGTCTGTGCTGTCATATGCAGTTGATTTGGAAACATCCTCCTGGCCCCAGCCCACCCCTTCTTTTTGGTTTTGGCATCCTCTATTTCCGCCTGGAAATTTTTGGTGCCACGCCAGAGAGAATGAGGAATGTATTCTCCTCTTCTTCATGATAACATAATCTATATTTTTTTAGGAAAACAAAAATCAAAAAACTACCCTATTCAGGCATTGTAATACCTACCCCGCTTTCTTCTCCCCCACCTCCTCATCTCCCAGACCCTCTTCCCTCTGCCTTTCCCCACTCTGGCACACAAAGGACACAGACGAGGATGCTGCTGAAAGGCCAACTGTTTTAGTCAAAGGTAGCAAACAGTAGCAAGGTATGCAGACCTTATGCACCAAGGAGATGCTACTGCATGTCCCAGCGAGACTGTATGTCTGTGTCTCTCTCATGCAAGAGTGGGAGAGGGAAGGAAGAAACTATAAGATAGGGTCTGAGATGATGCAGCACACATACACTCCCCCCAGCCCAGCGATGCTTGGGTTGACCAGATGTTTCTGAGTCTGGAGCAAGCAGCCAGACCAGAATAATGGAACTTTTAGTTGGTGAGGACTTAAACATCTGCCTGAGGTCAGAAGGCAATTTGCCTGCCTTGTACAAAAGCTCAGGTGAAGAAAGACGGAGTTGAAGGTCTTTCCCCTCCCTGACTCCCCCAAGATTTCCTCCTGGAAAACTCATCGGTAGATTTGGCCAGGAGCTTGCCCTTATGTAAATTGGAGAAATACACACACCGTACACTATCCACAGATATAGTCAAGTAGACTTGGGTAGGGAATACTATTTCCAAAGTAGTGTTTAGCTCACCTAGGGGGATGTGTTTGTATACACATTTGCATATACCCACACGAGGACATAAGCTGATTTTTTACAGGACACAGAATTCTGTTCAATGCTGTTAAATACACCAATAGTTTAATCTCTTCTATTTTGTTGTTGTTGCTTGTTTGAAGAAAATCATGACATTCCAAGTTGACTTTTTTTTAATTTTAATTAAAATTTGAAATTCTGAACACCTTCAGCATTCCTCTAACTGGGGTCTCCTGACCTCTGTCCCTCTCCTTTTCTCCTGCTTCACGTTTGGGGCCTTCACGTAACTGCCTTCCTGGCTGGGCTCAGATGGGAGAGGAGAGTTAGTGTGGGTCAGGGGCCCGGGCACGGGAGGGGAAACTGCAGAGTGTCATGTGTCATGCCAAGGCCAGATGGCCACCTCTCCTGGGTTTGGGGACAGCTTGCTTCCCTTTCTCCAGCTCACTGGTGGGTGAATGCCACCTCCTGAGGTCCTTACCTCATGGATTTCAATTGATGGTCACTGGGGAAGCCTGATTCTGCAATCAGCTGGAGGGGTTTTTGTTGTGTTTTTCGAAATAAAACTATAATATAAATCCTCCAATGAAATAAAATTATTGTAAGTTTTAGTGCTGAAAACGAGATGCCGAGAGTAGGAGACAATGTATATTTCCCAGAATCGGGGAAGGTAGGATGGTGACATTTAACAGGATTGCTCTCTTTTTTCAGATTATGGATATTTATCCTTTATTAGTATTTGTATCTTCAGTTCATTCCGCTTTAGGAAACAGAGCTGCCAGTTGAAACAGGAGACAAAAAAGCAGCAGACAGTACATTGTAGTCACGTCTCGAGTGGACACACAGATGCCCAGGCAGGGTGTTCGGCAGAATCCCAGCACGGGAAGACAGTGAAGGCATCCGGTTTCCTTGGGATTGCTTCCATTCCCTTGTACCCTTCACCATGCGGTCATGACGTTTGGCATGCGGGAAACGGGAGGCTTCGCCATCTCAACGGGGCAGGGTGAGCAGAGGGAAGAGAGGTCCGCAGGCCAGTGGCTTTTAAGGGGTAAGCCCTAGACTTGGTGTTTTTAAGATTTTCTTTCAACCTCAAAGTCTTACAAGGTGGGACCCCTCATCCAACCTGTACAAGCACCCTCCCCTGGTCAGACATCGGCCTCTCCTCCATGAGGCAGCTGATCATTCTTGGTCCCTGGTGGGGTCACCTCCACTTACATAGCAGGGACTCGGGGTGAGCCCCAAGAACGAGTCACCTGAAGTTGCCCTGCAGAGAGACTGGTGGAGCGCCAGGCCCATGTGCCAGGCCCTGGTGAGGAGAACAGCAGGTTCTGGGCAAAGAAGGGTCCTTTGCAAAGCGGTGTTGTCAGAGGGCGGTTTTTGAGCTTTCTATAAGCTATAGCTTTGTTTATTTCACCTGTTCACTTCCTGTATAATTTAAAGTCATTATGTAGCTGAGACACTTCTGTATTTCAATCATATTGTGAACATTTTATTTTGCTAAATCTTGTGTCACGTGTAGGCTGTAATATGTGTACATTGTGTTTAAGAGAAAAAAATTGAAACCCACATGCCACCATTTTCCTGAATCAAATTCTACAGTGGAACGGAGGGTGAATACTTCTCTTGTCTGGGCAGCTGGACTGGCGAACTGGGGAAACTGCAAGGAACTAGCACTTGAGACTCCTCCAGCCTCCTCCTGTCAGCATCCCTGTGCTTTCTGGAGTAGGCAGGAGGTGGAGGGGAAACCAGCAAGTACATCCACGTTCTTGCTCTGTATCAACTGGCCCCAGGCAGTCAGCTGGTCATTCCCATTCCTTTGCTCCCTTACTCCCTTTGCCCATCTAGTTGGGAAGCCATGATTTCTCCTAAAAATTCCAGGCCATGCGAGCTGTAGTTCAAGATCTCTTGGCCTCCCCTGGCCATCTTTTCTGCCTCTGTCTCCAGGAAGCCCACACCTAGGCTTGTCTCTCAGGTCAGTGCTCCATCAGGCAGGGTAGATAGTACTGGGAGACCCACCCGGCCCCAGACCTGAACAGTGGTCCAGCTTCAGCCCACGAGCACCATCTCCATACCACCGTTCTTGAGCAATTCGAGAAATAAATGATTTATAGGGACAGCTGTGTCTCAGAGACACCGAGGGAAATGAGACCCTTCCCAGTCCCAGCCCATCATCCTGTGCTTGACAATGGCCAACATGGGTCACCCTAGGATGACACCCAAGTGTTGGGCTCCTGGCTGCCTAAAATAAAAATGCCACTAAAATAGTTTTACCCGAGAAAAAGACTTTGAAGATCTGACGGCAAAAGCAAAACAAAATGGAGACAAATAGCAGAGGCAGACTTCAACAGCCACCTAAATGACTCTGGGGAGGTAGGAGGAGGGGAAGAACTTAGAGACCAGGGTTCATACTCTGAGGGGCCTTGTAGATTTTCCTGTACCCCCCCACCTTCCCCCTGAGCCAGTCTGCTGTCCTGAGACCCAGAAGTGATGGAGAGACACCAACCAGAGAAAACCCTGTCTAGAAGGAATGTATTTGTTGCTAAATTTTGTAGCACTGTTTACAGTTTTCCTCCATGTTATTTATGAATTTTATATTCCGTGAATGTATATTGTCTTGTAATGTTGCATAATGTTCACTTTTTATAGTGTGTCCTTGATTCTAAACAGTAAAGTGGTTTTATTTCTATCACACACCTGCGGTCTCTCGGCTCCCTGTGTCCTGACCGCCGTTGGGGGTGATACAGATCACAGAGGGCCTTGGAAGCTGGTGTGTCCTACCTGTCCTGGCTCCAGGCCCGTGCACACTCCCCTCACTCCCTCACCTCCACAGCTTGGGCACATCTGCCCCAGTCCTTTCCCAGGCAGGGGGAAGTTCTGGGGAGGCATCTTAGGTTTCCTCCTGGATGCTGATCCAGCCCTGACCTTGTACCCTGATTCTACGGCCAGAGATCTCCATAGTTCTACGGAACCTGGGTCTTCATCTAATTACCTGTTAGAGGTACAGGTGCTCCCAGACCGGAGCCCTGACTAGGCCTTCCCTGTTTTCTTCCTAAGAACCTCGACCAAGTGGAAGTGGGAAGGGGAAGGCTGTAAATAGCAGTCCCGAATGCCAACTGCCTGCCTGCAATTCCAAGTGTGGCTCAGCCTAGTGGGGAATGCCAGGAACTCAGGAGGCCTCACAGCGGATGGCAAAGCCCTCCCAGAGCTTAGAGCTGTCTCGGCACCCTCCGTAGGTTAGGCTGGCTGTAGACCCTTCACCCAGCATTCATCCCATTGTGGACAATGTTTCAGGGGATGGTTTTGCTCTTATTTTAAAGCTATTCTACTTCGAGCACCTATCATATGTCAGGCACAGCACATTATACACGTGATTTCATCAAACCTCAACAACTCAGTGAGGTTGTTCCACTGTCATCCATGGTTTTCAGCAATGGAACCCGAGGCTCACAGAAGTTTATTCACTACCCAAGCTCTACTAGTAGTTAGGCACAACTAGGATTCAAGCTCAGGCTGGTTTGATGATAAACCCTCAATTTTCTCCAGTGTTCACACTTTGCTGGAATATGCCCAGTTCCGCACACCCTTCTTATTCCAACCAGCACGTCCTGGATTCTGACTTTAACTGGATCAGATATAAGCGAAAGATAATCAATGGAGGACCACTCCATCTGGTTAGACTGCTCCCACCTGGAGCCCGCACCCTGCCCATCAGTGTCTCCAAACAGGACTGTCCAGCTCAGTAGCTGAGCTTGGGATTCTACAAACAGGCCACTGTCCCCAGCTGGTATAATCAGGTAACCTATTGACTATCCTGTTTCCAAGACAAGTGTGGGGCTGCAGCCCTGTATTCCCTTGATTACCTTAAGTAGACCACCAACCATGCAAGTAGGCATGTCACTGGCTGTTTTCAGCTGCCTAGGACTCTTCCAACCAACTTCTGGCTGTCGGATGGAGAGCTCTCCAACCCATTTAAAAAGACAGTGACTGCACCCACCCATCTATCCGCCAAATGGCAGGCTATACCACATACTCCAAGTTAAGCTCCAACCACTTCACAGAGACAACCACAGATATATTCAAAAGTTAGAATGTGAAGAGGACACACAAGGAAACCCCTTCAACAATCAATGCAAATCAAATATTGCTGCTTTTATTAAAATAAGCATAGAAACCAAATCTGGCACAGGCTCCAATGAAATAACATAACTACCTTTAAAACTTCTTTTACCTTTATTATCAGTCAACCTTTGGCTCCAACATGCTAGTTCAAGTTGTCCCCTTGGTTGCTGAAAATTCCTGATGTCCCAAGGAATTCTGTCCACCTTTGTCATTTGTCCTACTGCCTAAAATTTCACCTGGAGAGGTGATTCTTTCCTTAGGAAAGCCAGGCATTCCCACGAGACAGCGCGATTCTTAGAGCCTCGGCGGTCAGAGAGAAGCCCCTGAGCCGCCTCCTCCATTCAAATGGACCAAGAACATAAACACCTGTGTTCGTTCCACATCATGCAAATAAACAGTAAAACAGGGCACTCACCATTGGCTTATGGTTGGGGAAAAACGTTTGCTCCACAAGCGGGAACTTCTCAGGACCCAGGGAATGGAAGATCTTAATGAGCTGAGAAAACTAGGTCAGAAGAGGAGAGAACATTCGTCAACACTTGTTACCTAGTATGGCCAAACTTCCCCCTTGGTCCCAGGCCTCGAGCACCTGGCTGTTCTGAGCTGTAGTAGCTACAGTAGCTGTTCTCTGCCTCTGGGGGAAAGGCCAGAGTCCTCAGCTGGAGATTCATCCTCTCTATCATCTGGCTGCACCGACCCCTTCATTCCTGCCAGGCTCACTGAGTTCAGCTTAATGACTTTTAATGAGCATTCCCTACACCCTCAGCATTTCATACGAGCACAACCTGCTCTTGTTCATGCCATGTCCTCTGCCTGCCATTCCCTTCTTTCTATGGAGGCATATTGCATAGTAGTTTATGGCATAGACTCTGGGTTCAAATTTTCACTCCACCACTTACTATCTGAGTAACCTGGAAGAGTGACTTTAGGTATCTGAGCTTCAGTTTCCTCATTTGCAAGTGGAGAAAACAAGAGCTTCGACCTCACAGGATTGTTGTAAGGATTAAACATGAAATGTATTAGAGGGCCTTAAGAATATTTGGGGGAGCCCTGGCTGGTGTGGCTCAGTGGATTGAGCACCGGCCTGTAAACCAAAGGGTCTCCAGTTCGATTCCCAATCAGAGCACATACCTGGGTTGTGAGTCAGGTCCCCAATAGGGGGAGTGTGAGGGACAACCACACATTGATGTTTCTCTCCCCTCTTTCTCCCTCCATTCCCCTCTCTCTAAAAATAAATAAATAAAATCTTTTTAAAAAAATGCCTCAATTTCTGAATATTGACTTTAAAAAAAAGAATAGGGGAGTAGAGCAGTGGTATTTTAGGAAAAGCCTCTCTTACAGGTAACATTTAAATGGAGACTCAAATCAAGTGAATGAATGAGACTAAGGAATAGAAGGCAGGGGAAATAAAGTCTTGGGGGCTGCAGAGAGGGCTTCAAGTTCTGGTTTCGCCAGCTCACTGGCTGCATGACTCTGAGTGAGCTCCTTTGTTTTGAAACTGAGCTTATTTTTCTGTAAAATGGAGTAACAAGCCCACTTCACATGTTAACAATAGATTGACAGCACAATTTTTTGGCAATTACTAAGTGCTCAATAAAACAGTGTCTACTGTTAAAAACAATGATGGGATAGAATATTAGTAAGCACAGTACAGTACAGCCTCTTACTACTAATATCATTATAAGATACCACTGTATCATAATATATTGCTATACAATATTCATTAGGCAATAACTACAAGAAGGGGACTGGGACCCAAGTTGCTTATTTAGGTGCTTTAAAAAGACTCTTTCATTTCCAAGGTCTCCATGCTGGGGAGCGGGTCCATTTGAGGCCTGGGAGGTCCTCCCACTGCCCCCACTTGGTTCCAGGTCAGCCTGGCCTGTCACCTACCACCCAGGGCTTGCTGCAGAAGTTGTAGACGGAGTAGAGGGAGTTGACGGCGGGCAGCCCACCATACTGGAGGCCGATGACCAGGCTGCGGTAGTCTTCGCCCAGGGCCATGCTGTAGGCATGCTGGCGGACCAGGATGAAGTCTGGCTTGAAGGACCTGCCAAGAGAGGGGACAGCAGCAGCGTTACCAAGCTGTGCAGAGTTGAACAGCAGGGCATCGGGCCACGGCCCGCTGGGGAGAGCACTGGCCCCGCGCAGTCACTGCCCACGGGGAGCCCTCGGTTCAGGATGGAGATGGGGTGGGGCAGTGTGGATGAGGAGGTCAGTTACAAGCATAAAGTCAAGTGACTGAAAACAACTCTCACTTTCTTGTGTTTCTTTCACAGACTGTTTCCTTTGTAAGTGGCAGGGCCAGGTCTGCGTAGCCTCCTGGCTCTGGTTCTCAACCACTGTACGGAATGGCTTCCCTCCCTCATGTTTCAAGTGCGTCTTGTCCCTTTCAAGGAAACAGCGAGAGTACTGATGCGATGGCCGAGTACATGCCGAGGTCCCTCTGGAGATACGGTCCTGATTAGTGCTCACCAGTGACCCGGGTAAGGTCAGGACTATATCCCCGTTTTACAGACGGGAACACCATAGCTCAGAGAAGTTACGAATTTCCGCCAGTACAAAGCCAGGAAGCAGGAGAGCCAGGTTTGAACTCAGGCCGTCTGGTTCCAAGTCCACACTCTTTCCCCCCAGTGCAAGGTGCCAGGTGGATCGACACATTGTTTTACTCTTGCTGCCCAGGACCCATCTGTTTCTGGATTCCTCAAAGTCACACGAGAAAGTCAGCCTCACAGTAGGTGGTTCACGCTCAGAATGGTATGACCCACTTCGTTCATCCAGAGTCAGACACTTAGCATCAAATAAACTGTCTCTTTAGAATAATTCAGAGGTAAATTAAAGTAACTCTCACAGGGAAAGGACTTGCCTCCACCGAAGACACAGGAAAGAATGTGCCACAGCAGCAGCTGCGGGCCTGGGACCTGCTGTAGCCCCAGGGCTGGCGCCGTGGACTCAGGGGCATAATACATGCATGTTGAAGGAATGATTGACGTGCATGAACATCACCTCCTTGTCTCCCCAGGCAAGGTGTAACTCGTCCCCAGGTGGCCATGTGGACTGTGACATAGCAGGTATGGCTTACACCTCACTCACGGAAACAGTCAATCATGTCACTCCAGTTAGGACTGGGGGAGGGGTGTGGAGCTGGAATTATTAGGGCTATGCCCTTACTGCATTCTTAGAACTGAACCATTTCCCCATGTACTTTACCTATGGCGAAACTGAGGCCTGTAGCAAGGCAGTAATGTGCACCAGGCGGTCCTGTAAGGTTACAATGGAGCTGAAAAATCCCTATCATCTAGTAACACTGTATGTAGCTGGCATGACACAGTAGCCAGCATGGCATAGTAACTTGAATGGCATTGCAGCTGCTATGACATGCACAGGGTCCTCCCTGACAGTCTGGGGTATGAGGATTTGCAAGGAATGCAGAGAAATTAGTGACTCCAACCAGCTGACCTGTGGCATGCAGTGCCTCCCCCCCCATCCCCAGCACCCCAACTTCTCTAGCCATGTCCTTCATGTCACTCAAACATCTGAGGATGTAGTTCCCAGCTGTTACCAGGCCCTGACAGTGGGCCAAGCACCTTGGTGGAGGGTGGAGACCCAGAGATGAGTGGGACATGGTCCCTTTGTTCAGGAAACTCACAATCTAATAGGAGTTAGGTATTATGCTGAAGGATAAGAATTTGCTAAGTGAACAAATGAGTAAGCGTGTGAAGTAATAGGCACGTACAAGGTGCTAACGTGGCCCCAACGTGTATTCAACTCTTTCTGGGGGTGGGGGTGGATGAGTGTGTACTGGAAGGCTTGGGTCTTGAAAGAAAAGTAGGTCTTGAGGGTATTCCGGGTGGAAGGAACGACACCTGCTACTGAATGAGTGAACCTTCTCCTGGGGGGCAGAGTGGACTGTGCTGGTTTTGTTTAACATGCTTGGTACCCACTTCTTTTTTTTTAAACAGAGCCCATGCTAAAATCCTCTCTAATCAGAGAGCCGCATTCCCTTGGACAATAACTGGTCCAGGGACTACATCTCTGATGTGAGGGGCCCGTCAGAATCCTTCCTGAGAGCGGGGAGGGAGGAGTGGCCAGGGAAGCCAGGGTGACTAAGAGCATTTTCTTGCTCCATGGAGTGGCCTCATCTGTAATAGAAGTACCATTCGGAACGAAGACAAGGAGGGCGAATCCCTGAATCCTGCTAAGGCTGACACCAGTCTCATTTTTATCTTCTGAAGTATCTGAGCTATTAAGTTCCCTTTTTTGCCTATGCTAGTGGAATGGGGTCTGTCGCTCACCATCACTATTTGCTCTGACCGATACTGGGAGACAGTGGCAAAATGTACAATTGTTACACGCAGGAGTATAAAGGTCCGATGAGGTGGCGGCAAGAGATGGGGTTGGGTAAGAAAAAAGTCCCAACAATGCTCATGAATCTCTTCCTGCCCTGTGTCTCCACAGTCCCACTGGGCCCAAGCCCCATGTCTTTCATGCCTGGACAAGAAGGCCTCCTTCAATCCCACACAAGTCGGCGCATCCTGTCTGCGGGCTCTACCTGGGTTTTCTTGTTATTTCGGCTTTAGACTTAATATGAGCTGTATTATTTGGGTTTCTGCCCCCAGGTCTTTCTTAGAAGTGGCTTTCAGCACTGGAGAGGAAATCAAGGACAACCCGTAATTAAATGGGGGAGATGGGGCAGGTGATGCCTTGCTGGGAGATTACTGGGTGCTTCAGGCAGTGTCAGGAGGCGGGGGGCCAGAGGCGGAGTGACTTTCAACCACTGGGGAAGTATAATAATTCCCTCCAGTGGGCAGAAGCCTGTGAGGGCAAGAAAAGGGCTTGGCTGGGCTTTGCCTCAGACCTAAGTTAATATACAGAGAAGCCTCATTCTTCTTGGCTCCTCGACTGCTATTCTGTAACTGTCCCTTGTTCCTCAAGAGCCAACCTGACAAAGGGAGCCGATAAGGCTGGTTTTGGCCACATGCTGACCTACCACACCCAGACCTGACCCCAGCTCTGCCTGGGAAGGCTCCAGACCGCGCGACACGTGCATCCACCAGCAGAGAGACTTCAGGCTTCCTCGTAACTGTCTCCACACTCCTCACAATCCTTCCCCAACCCCCTCTCCTTCTGAAAATTCCATCTTGGTTCGGATCCGGAGAAGAGAAACTAAGAGAACGGAGCAAACCAGCAAACCAGGTGTCCTGAGGAAAGGGGAGATCAAGACAACGAAATGGTCTCTATGTCCCCGGAGGCTCATGGACCGCTGTGCTGCAGCAAGAATAGAACACAGGAGGTGTGAACGCTTTGCAGACAGAAGGGTTTGAATGGCCATGCGAAAGGACTGTGGGTGCAGGAAGTCAGCCCAGGCTGAAAAGAAATTAGATGGATCTGGTGATGAGTGGACCGCAGGCTGCTGTAGTGAGGTCCGTGGGGCGCACAGGCAGCTGCCACCTGTGTGGTACTGTGACAGCGTGAAAGGGGCCTGGGACGGGCAGCTGGGCTCTCTGACAAACCCCGGGGCCCTCTTTATAAATACTGGGATGTTCGTAAAACACAGGCCTGAGTTGCTGGAGGAAGTAGCTTCCTTATCTCCCTTTTCAGTCTCGGAATCTCAGTCTGTTTATCCTGGTTGCTTCCTTCCTGTTCATTCCAGAGAAGGTGCCCTCGCTGTTCCATCCTATTCCTCCACCACCCTGGGGATCCCACATGTCATGGGTTGACTTGTGTCCTCCAGAAAGATATGTTGAAATCCTCAGCCCTGTGAGCTGCGAGTGGGACCTTTGGTCTTTGCAGACTTAGTCAAGTTAAGATGAAGTCATACCGGAGTAGAGCAAGCCCTAACCCAATGACTGGTGTATTTATAAGAAGTGGGAAATTCGGACACAGACGTACAGAGAGGAAGAGAAGGACACCGCGTGATGGAGGAGGTAAAGGACGGACGTGTCTACACGCCAGGGAACACCAAGGACTGCTGGCAGCCATGAGGAGCCAGGAAGAGGCAGGAGAGGACCCCTCCCTAGATCCTTCAGAGAGAGCACGGCCCTGCGAACGCCCCCATCTCCGACTTCCAGACTCCAGAGCTGTAAGAGAAGACATTTCAGTTGCGTAAGTCACTCAGCCCGGGGTTTGTCCTGACAGCAGCCTCAGGAAACAAGCATGCTGCATACCCCCAATACTTCCTCTTTCTGGCAGCTTTCGGAACCCTCTGGCTTCCTTTGTTGCTGTGTGGACCCTTCCACAGCCCCCTCCCCACTTCCCAAAACAACAAGCCCAACCCTAACAATGAGAAAACCTCAGCTTCAAGGTTGAAAACGAATTGATAGTTAAGTAACGTTCATGTTTACAGAAAACATTTAACAAGTTGACACACAGATAAATGTGCGAAGATTTGTTTGGAAGGATGTTCGTTCACCTAAACGTTGACCTAGCTATCTCTCAGGGTAGGATGGGAGATGGGTTATTATGTTCTTCTTCAGACTTTGTGTTACTATCTGCATTTTTTTAAAAAAAAGAAAAAAGAAAAGAAAAAAGCACAGAGTGTTTTTACCATCAGGAAAAAACAATGAGGTTATCTTCATTTTGGAAAAAATCATAAATGTGACAATGATGTACCATCCCGGAAAATGCTTATGGGACAATTTCATGTGACATAAAACAATGAAAAGAGAATCTGTGTGATGACTCAAACATTGTAAAAATGATGGTCCTGGAAGGAAAGATGGAAAATTGCTACTTTGTTAAGGTGGCAAGGCTGCAGGTGATTTCTCTTGCTTTGAAAATTTCCATTTTTGTTATACTGTGGTCTGGGCATTAGTCAGCGCTTTCGGTCAGCATCTGTATATACAGGATTGGGAAGCAAGTCCCCTCCACTTGGCCTGGCGGCCATAACCCGCCACTCCTCCTCTTCCTCCCATTGCTGCACCTCTTGGACAAAGCAGTCACGTCAGCTGGCCCCAGTTCCCATGCACCCATCTCCACAGTCCTCTGCATCTGGCTGCCAGTCCCTCTTGTACCCCAATGATCCTGTGCTCCTAAATGACAAACCCCAGGGTCGAATGGCTTCTGCTATGCCCTTACTTCCCCTGATCTCCAGTAATAATAGCTAATGTGAGCCTCTATTCTAAGCCCTCTCTATATCTTCAGTCATTTAAGCCTGACAACAGTCCTGGAATAGGAAGCTGCCATTATCACCCCCATTTTCCAGCAAAGCAAACTGAGGCACAGAGTGGTTAAAGAACTTGCTAAGGTCACACATCTCTTGGTGGTGGGACCACAACTCACACCCAGAAACCTGGTGGCTTTGGAGAAGGGTTTCCCAGCCTCTGCATTATTGACATTTTGGAGGTGGATAGGTCTTTGTTGTTGGGGGCTGGGTAAGGGGCAGGGAGTTGTCTGGACATTGTAGGACCTTAGGAACATCCCTGGCCTCACTCTGCTAGACATAATAGCAACCCCATGTGCAGTTGTGATGACAAAAATGTCTTCAGACATTGTCAAGAGTCCTCTGGAGGACAAATTCCCCTAGTGAGAACACCTGTTGTGAGATCCTCTCTCCTCGGTGACCTCTGTAGCTTGACCTCTGTCTTCCCCTCCCAAACCTTTCCTCTCGGCCTCAAAGGTGCCCTCCCCCTTGTTTCCCAGCTGCTTCCTCCCGGATCCTCCCTCTCATGGCCCTCCTCCAGGGCTCAGGGTTGGCTCCATGCCCTGTGGAATCATCTCCATTCGGTGGGTCTCCCACCTTGTCCTCATAGGCAAGAGTGGGAAATGACTCAGCTTTATAGAGTACGTACCAAGGAATCATTTTTTAGGCTTCTAATAAAGCTATCTTTAATCTTCACAATGACCCTATGAGGAGGAGAGTACCAGTGGACTTATTGTTGAGAAACTAAGGCACAGAGAAATTAAACACAGGAAGGATGAGGTCTACACGAGACCAGTGCCTCAAGGCCATGTGCAAGACCACCATGCAGCCAGCACCATCCACCTAACTGAACATCTCATCATCACCTCGGACCCACCGTGTCTGGACCCCAAGTCATCAGCCTCCCCCCAGAGTGGGTCTCCTGACTTTTGTTGAAGGGCCTGTGGTGTTCCCAGGAACCCAGGGTCTGTCATCCTGAAGTCATCTGCCATCTCTCTGACAGCTGTTGGGAAGGAGCCACCACAGTTGAGAGAAAGGTCCAGGATTTGCCCCTACAGTTCTCCTGCCTTCTCTTCCTCTGCCCCCCCACTGCCTCCTGCCCAGAACACCTCAACAGATCCTTAACTCCTAACCCCCACTGAAGTCCCTCATCTTATTCCTGTCCGTAGTACAGGGCTGGGCTCAGAAACCAGACTGCTGAGTGTTGAGTGTTAAGTGATTTCCCTGCCTCTACCCTGAGATTCCCAAGCTAAATGCCACAAGGCCCTAGCAGGTAACATCAGGCCCGGTGAAGTGGCCGGTCACTTCTAGCAGTTACTCTTCTAACACATACTCTCTTTATTCTCGTATTAAACACAGAGGAATACTCTTAATTTCCACAGTGCTCTCGTAGAACTTTCTTTAGAAGCATGAACATCTTACTCTGTCTTTTATTTTTCCACCTTCAAAAATGGCTGGAGTACAAGTAACATTTTATTTTTCTAGGAGAAGAGCTCTGTGATCAAGGACAGCTACCACAGGCCTTTGCGAACAGCAAGAAAGAGACGAGAGCACGGTGAACTGGAAAAGGGCCTGAGCTCCAGCCGTTACGGCCACATAGGAATGAGGCCCCAGGTGGCCCTAATGACTTTTTAAAAGAAGCCCAAATATGAACATTTACATAAAATTCTCAATTACTTAAATGCTGACTACTCAATCTAAAATCTTTTTTTAAAATCACTGTGCAGACTCGCAATAAAAATAAATAAAGCAGAACTGCTGTGGGAAAAACGCCAATGAAATGCAAAGCTGCACCTACAGGGGACAGTTGTGACTCGTTGCCGACATATGGTGGCCACGTGGAAACACTTGGTCCGGTCTTACCAGATCCTCCGACTTCCAGATGAAGCCAGAAATCTGCCCTTTATGCGAAATCTTTTACATAAAATCCCTCCTTTTCAAAAATACTCCACCTTTAGAAAAACAAATTTATAACTGTGTGTGGTAATGGATGTTAACTAGACTTACGGTGGTGATCATTTTGCAATATATATACAAATACTGAATCATTATGTTGTACATTGAAACAAATATATGTCAATGATATCTCAATAAAAACATTTTAAAAATATGGGAGCACATTGTGTTGGCAAAACAACATGTGAGAATGTGGTCTGTGGCCAGAAAGTGGTCAGTGCATGGTCTTCTCCTTGGGGAGGTCACTTTCCTGCTACCAGCCTAGTTAGCATTCCACTCCTGAACTAATCCTGAAATCCTGCTTTCCTCATGCCACTGTGCTGCCCAAAACCCTCCAGCAGCCTTCACCAATCACCTACAGAAGCTCATACTTCTTCCCCTGGCACTCAAAGCTCCCCAGGAAGTGGCCTGGGCGTCCTCGTAGCTCCAACTGCTCTGTGCTCCTAAGAAACCCTTCTGCCCAGGTCCATGGGCCTTGCTGCCTCCACAGTCATCTCCGACCATTCACACTGTGCTCTGTCCATGCCATACCCCAAGCTTAGGAAACTGCCCCTCGAATATTCCCCCAACTCAAATCCCACACCCTCAGTGATTTCTCCCTAAACCTCAGTGTGTCTTACTCATGTGGAAATCACCCACACCATGTCTCCTGACAGCTCACAGGTTGTGGTCTTCTACTCAACCACAAGGAGAGGTTGTCTGCTCCTGGGGCGGGGGTCTTTCTTCTCAAGTATCCTCTGCATCTTCTCCAGAGAGATCTTTGTCCCTCTCCTGAACAAAGGGTTTTGGCGGCTTCCACTGTCTGCAGATCAGAGCCCAAACACTTTAGCATGATACATGCAGTCTTGCACCTGGCATGGTTTTGGTCTTCTAGAGTTCCACTGTGGCCCTGCCCCATGATGCACCCTGCACTCCGGCCACATGGATTGACAGCTGTCTCCTGAAGCTATGATCTATCTCACATGTGTAACTCTGTACATACTAGGAAAGGGACGGCAAAGGACCATTCAGATAGGGCACTGTGAAAATGCAGGATACTGCTATGGGGCCCTTGCTGGGTAACTCAGTTGGTTAGAGCATCATCCCCGTACACCAAGGTTGCGGGGTTAACCCCTCATCAGGGCACATACAAGAATCAACCAATGAAGGCATAAGTAAGTGGAACAACAGATTTATTTCTCTCTCTCTTTCTCTCTTCCTGCCCCCCTCATCAATAATAAAAAAATATTGCTATGTGTTAAATATGGAAACAAGGCAAGTCCAGGATG
This sequence comes from Glossophaga mutica, assembly GCA_039655065.1. NCBI lineage: Eukaryota > Metazoa > Chordata > Mammalia > Chiroptera > Phyllostomidae > Glossophaga > Glossophaga mutica. The sequence continues at coordinate 11,007,649 of CM077304.1, read as the reverse complement.
TCCTTGCCCACATGCCTGCTCTTACTGGTCTTTCAATGCTCACTTTTAATAAAACTCCCCCTGCAGAATGGACTGGCATTATTTACTTGCTGGGATAAAGTTGGCCAATACACATACACACACTTTGAAAACAGTGAAGGTCTCTATAACAACCAGGGGTTGGTGGTATCTACGTTTGAGTATCTTTTCCTGGGATCTAGCATGTGCCCAGCACACAGTAGGTGCTCAGGAGATGCACATAAAAATGGAGCGTGCTGTGGCTTCATTTCCCAGGGTCTTGGCCCATAGAAAGTCAATAACACTTCAACAATGAGCAGAGGAAAAGGATCTGAAGATGCCAAATAACATGTGAGTGGCGAATACATGATGTAGCTTTCCCCCAGCTCAGTCCCTGACTTTCTGTGGGTCTCTGAGAGTACTGCTTCGCCACTCTGGGCCTCCATTTCCTCAATGACAAAAAAAAAAAAAAAAAAAAAGTTCAGCTAAGTGACCTCTGAGGGCTTTTCTGGGATGATTGCCTCCAATTCCAGACCTGGAACGAAGACTTCCAACACCGATCTCTCTGTCACATCTGTCCAAGTTCCCTGTGACTTTCTGTCACATAGCAGTAGTTTATAAGAACCATGATTACCAAAAACTGGGCACCTGCCAAGTGCCAGACACCTACGAGGGGCTTTTCAAGCCTCATCTCGTCCAGTCCTCTCACAAAGCCTCTGTGAAGTAGGCATGTATCCTGGGCTGGGTCCCCTAGAAGCAGAGCCCCAACCAGGTTTCCCAAAGCCTGGGATTCCTGGAGGGTAGTGTGCTCCTGAGGAAAAGCTATAAGGGAGTGAGGGAAGCAGGGCACGAAGGGGGACGGGGTATTGTCATGGGTCAGTCTAGTCTTGGCCTGGTCCACAGTGGGCTCTGGAGCTTAAATAGTCCTACTGAGTGGTCCACCTTGAGGGAAGAGGACTGGGCCAATTTTGGATCCCCAGTGTCAGTCAGTTACCAGCTCTCCCGATGAGAGGGGGAGGTTGCAGAGGGATGTGTCGAGGAGGCAGTTACCATAAGCCCAGGGCTCTGGAGAAGGCTGGAGGGGTAGCTGAAACCCTGGTATCACAGTGCTGGGGGATGGGTGCCCTGGCTGGCAGAGGGGATCTGAGCAGAGAACAAGACAATACTATGATTAGCCCATTTGGCAGATGAGGAAAACGGAGACCTGGACTGATTAAACACGCTCTGAAGGTCACGGAACTATGAAGCATAGAGGTCTGTAGTATTAGATGCAAATTGCATTTCCCATAAATGGTGCCCACCTCTGAGCGGCAGGACCTATCTTTCCCAGCACCCAGAATGGTGCCTGCACCCAGGGGGTGCTGAGATGTGCTTGGAATGGCTGGGTCTGTGAGCCGCTGCTCAGCAGGGTCGTGGGGCCTCCGGTGGCCTGTCTCCGTGAGGCGGGAGCTTTGCCCTCAGCCCCTGTGAGGCCTGGGCAGGCGGGTGCCTGCTCTCCGGCAGCTGCCTGGGCTCCAAGGGCTGTCAGCGGCCTCTCCACGCCGGGCGGGCCTCCTGCCAGGCTGCCTGCTCGGGAAGGGGAACATTATTCATCGGGGAGATAAGGCAGCTGATGAGAGATGGGTCTCAGAGCAGCTGTTCCTCAGCAGCAGTGGGGAGGTGGAGGGGAGGGGCAGAGGGGAAAGCCCATTTTGAGATAAAAAATGGTGTTGCTGCTGGGGGGTGACGGAAGAACACATTTGGAACCGAGGCTGGGCTTGTACATACTTATACCCAGGGCCTTCCCCACAAATATCACGCCTGACGAGCCGCACATGTGCCGTCAGGTTAACTACTGAACAAGTCAGGGGCTCTCTCCTGCTCACTCAGCACGAAATACCCACCTGGCAGGGCGCACGGTTCTCAGAACGCAATGTCTTGGGGCCAGGGGAAGCTGAAAGTGGCGGGACTACAGCTCTAAAAAACTCATTTCCTGCCTGGGCACTCAGGTGGCAATGACTTCAGGGCGGCTAAACCCTCTTCCCACGCTCCCCTGGGTGTCCCCTCCTCTCTCAAAGCGAGCCCCTGCTTGATGGAATTTTCCTAGTTGGGGAGCGAGTGTGACTGACGTTTCTGTAGTTTTTCTTCTGTTTTTTTTTTTTTTTCTTGTTTGTTGAAGGGAGCAACAGAAGGGGTTCTTAGGGGGGTTCCTGGCCTGTGCCCGAGCTCCAGACGATCTTCCCTAACATGCCCCGGCCACCTCTCCAACCTCCTCCCCTGCCCATCGGTCACCTCCCTTTCTGGCCACACGGGAGGGTCTCCTGGGAAGCCAGAGTACCTGCCCTGCACCCTACAGTGGACATTCCCATCCGGACCTCCCAACTTCCAGTCTTCACTAGCAATCAGAACAGGGACGGCTGTGCAGAGGTGTCTTAAAAAAATACAACATTATACTTCCCTTTGTAAAAACAACCTAACGCAAATCCAGCAAAGTGTTAAGACTTGACGAGTTGGGTCATGAACATACATTCGGTAACAACAGTTAATGTTTACAAAGTACAGAGTGCGTGTGAGGCACTTCTGTCGTTTTAACAGCTTTACCTTGATTAATCTGCCAATGACCTTTTGAGGCAGGGGTGTGGATTAAAAAAAAAAAATGAGAGGCATACAGAAGTTAGTTAAGTAACCCCTCCAAGGTCACGCTGCAGAGCCAGGTAGCAGGGCCCCAGAATGCAAGCTCTTACCCACCTCAGGATATGGGTGTTCGTTATATTATTCTCTGGACTTTTCCTGTGTTTTAAAATAGTTTAGAATTTTTTCTTAAAGAATCTGAAGGAAATATGGAAAGTGTTAGTATTTGCTAAATTGGTGTGTTCAACTATGTATGTTTACAATTACTCCAAACTTTGTACATATGAATATTTCAAGAGGAAAAAAAAAAACCACCCCACCCCGTGCTGCTCCCGCTCCTCAGAAGCCTTCCAGACCCCTCCGCCCCCTGCCCGCCCACCCCACGTTCTCACTCCTCTCTGCCAGGCTTCTTCGCGGCCGCATCCGAGCGGATGATTTATGTCGATTTACTTCCCGTTTCCTCCCTCTGGGATGTGAACTCCACCAGGGGAGGGCCGAGGTTGGATTTACGTCTGTATTTGCAGGGCCTGGCCTATCGAGGACTCTAGATGCTGCGTGATATTGTTAGACCAAACGGAACCTCTCTGGGGGCCTCCGTGGGTGAGGGCTGAGCCTCCGATAAAAGTGAGGCTGTGGGTCGCGGAGGGAGCAAATGTGCGCCCTGCCCTCCCCCCTGGAGACATATGGCAATAATTTGGGGGACCATCACCCAGTCAGGGTTTCCAGCATAAATGCTTCCAGCTATACCTTTCACTGTGCACTTCTTAAGACAGGATCTTGGCTGCTGCCCGCTCTGCTCGAGCCCATCAAAGAAGCAGAGGCAGGAGCAGCTTTCGAGGAAGCCCTCTGGGTTTTGCCCATTGTGTCTCACGCTGTGACTCTTGCCCGGCTGGCAAATCACAGAGGGACCCTCTGCACGTGGGCTTCCTCGTTCTAGCCTGGGGGGCTCTGGAGCTGGGCTGCACACTGGAATCACCTGGGAGCTCTCAAAAACATTCGCACGTAGACCTTCCCTTCGTTCCCCGCCCTCACACGTTCTGTTGCGATTGGCCCGAGGCTGGGATTTTCAGACGTTCTCCAGGTGACTGCAACAGGCAGCCAAGCTGAGAAATCCTGTTAGGTGATCTTCTCGAAAATGCCAGTTGCCACCAGGGGATGGCTGCTTCTTTCAACGTACAGTCACCGAGCATCTATAATGTGACAGGCATTGAGGAAAGAAGGAAGGAGTCTGAGACCTCTGTTCCACAGAGAAGCTAAGTTGAGGAGGGGAGCCGTTAGGCTGGTTTTGGGGTGCACGGATCGCACAGCCAGCCTGGACAGGGCGGGGCCTTGATGCCCTCCTGCACCTCTGTCAGGTGTCACTGATCGATGACAGGATAACTCCCTGCTGAGTCCACAGTGGTGGTCAATAAAATGGCTTTGGAGCAAAAAGCAAGGTGGTAACCATATACGCAATACTCAGGTATGTCTCCCCAAGGTTCGGTGGGGCATGGGTTTATACTACCCCTGCCGGGTGGAATTTCGTATACTCAGTGCCAGGCCAAGAAACACATGAACAAGTGGCACAAGTCTGGATGAACCTGGGCAACATTTCTAAGAATTAAAAGCTACTTCTAACAAATTCTAACACTGGTGCATGAACGACTCTTTGAGAACCCCTGGTGAAAGCAAACACTGGCTAAGCACGTATGAGCTCTTCGAATCCTTCCAATAACCCCAGAGATCAATTAGTGGAGTGTTTGGGGCAGGCACTTTGGGCTCAAGCCTTGGTTGTACATTTCAGTGCGTCAGTTTCCCCATCTCCAGGAAGCTAGGATGGTAACAATAACACCTCCTAGAGTTGCTGTGAGGATGGAATAAGCCAATCCAGATAAAGAGTTGAAGCCAGTGTCTGGCACACAGTGAGCCCTTGATAATGGCAACTACGTTAGCTAATGCTGACAGGTAGGTAGCATTTATCTGTGAGCTTTGTCAGAGTTTCTATGCATACAATTTTAAAAATGTTCTTTAACACCTTAAAAATAGGTCAGTCATGTGCATGAGATCACAGGTAGCAGACCTGCTGCAAACCCACCCAAACCTTGAGGCCTTCTGCTCGAGAAGTTGACCTTGCCGGCTGCACCCATGGGGCAGTTCCAAGGGCAGGTTTCACAGCTTCCCTGCTGTGAAGCTTTCGCTGGCAGCACAGCTTCTTGTGGTCCCCCCGTCGCTTACCATTTTCAGAGGGCCCATCCATGTGAGAGCTCTGTTTAGGGTCCTGTGTCCTGTTGTGTCACAACACTCCTGGTCATAGCCTTGGGATGTTTTTCAATGACTGTGGACTTCACCGCCTTCTGTGGACTGTTCTGACTCTAGTTTTTCTCCTTAGCAGCCTATCTTAGCAATCCCTTCACATCAGTACAAATGGATATGCTTTTTAAATTGTGAATGGCATCTCACCAGATGGTTCTACCCTAATTTCTTTAACCAATACCCTACAGATGGACAGTGAGGTTGTTTCTAACCTTTAGCTATCAACAAACTCTTCTGAGAACGAAACTCACCATTCACACAACATGTAACACCAACTTCCTGCCACCAATTTTGTATGTAATGTAGTACCTACAAGTGTTTATAAGAACTGCACCGTGGAGTTGGATGCAAAAAAGAAAAAAAGATGTTTGACAGTATCTGCTCATATCTTCTGTATGCATAATGATTTTGGCTACAAACAACAGCAATGACTAAATCAATAAATAAAATGTATTACGTCACCGAGTAATGAAGACAGTGACAGGAGTGAGCAAATCAGAGGCTCACAGTCGTCCTCAGGGACCTATATGCTTTGTGCCCTTCTGACTCTTGTTCTCAGGAATGGACTTTTGTCCTCCCACTGTCTCTTCATGTTACCCATGGGCTCCCCTGGGTCCCAGAGTTACTTCCTCATCCCTGTGAAAAGGAGCCCCTTTCCTAAGCAGCTTTGAAGACTTTCCAGAATCCCCTGGCAGGCACCTTTCAGACCTCAGTGGTCACGACTGCCTCTCCAGCCCTTTCCTCAACACATCTGTCTGTGGCAGCAGAATGACCACAACCGGCTGAAGTTAACCAAGACTCATCCCTGGCATCAGGGAGAGGCCTGTGTTCCCTGGAAGTGTTATGGCCACCAAAATCTGAGTAAGCTCAGGAGTCGGTAGGCAAGAAAGGAGGCAGCAACCACTTACACATAGTACAGCTCTGAAACCTTCATTTTCACGAACCACTGTATGCTGTTCTTTTAAAGAACTGGCTCATAGTGTTATGTGTCTTAAGTAAAAAAAATATCAAGTATATTTACAATGACACATCTGGATAAGTTGAAAACTGCAACAATAATTCTTAAAATCTACTACAAGGCTTTAATGAGGGCCTGGAAGACCTAGTGGTACAAAGAACCCTTGACTTGGAACCAGAAAACACAGCTTGAGACTCTGCCACTCCGGGAGGCCTCAGGAATGTTTCTTTCGCTCTCCAGGCCTCCGGGCTTCACCTCTGCAAAAAGTGCAGCTTGGAAGAAAGTCAGATGTCATGCAAAAAGGAAAAGAAAGGGCCTTGCAGGTCGACCTGACTCTGAAGCCCAGCTCCCCGGTGCTGTGTGACTAGGGGCAAGTTTTGGATCTGTTTCCTCACAGGTTAAATGGTGATTAAAATTCGCCATTCATGGGCCCATGTTTAACATGTACTTTACAGAGGTATAATTCGTATGAAATAGACTGTGCCCACTTAGAATGTACAGTCTGATGAGCTTTGACAAACGTGCCCACCATGCCGGTCAGGACAGACACTTGCATCACCACAGAGGGTGACTGACGCCCCTCCACAGTCAGTGCCCCCGTTCCCTCGGCCCTAGGCAACCACTGATTTCAGTGACTGCACAGTAAGCCTTGCCTGTCCCAGAAGTTTTCATGAATGGAATTCTAAAGTTTGTCGTCTTTCTTTTGCTCAACATAAGGCCTTTGAGGTTGATCTGTGTTACGTATTAGGGAGGATGGAGCGGGAGGCAGCCATGTGACCCTGCCTCCTGGTGCGCATGCCCTCGTTTAACCCCCTCCCCTGCGTGTGAGTGGCACCCGGGACTTGTTTCTAGGATATGGCAAAGGGGACGGGACATTACTCTTCAGTGATCACCACATTACATTACATCACATATGTTACATACGCCCACATTGCACATGCCTCTGTCTTGCCAGCAACTCACTCTCTTTCTCCCTCACTCGCTTTGAGGAAACAAGCTGCCACATTGTGAGAGGTCCTTTGGAAAGGGCCATGTGACCAGAAACCCTGAGTGCCTCTGGGAACCGAGGGCAGCTGCCGACAGGCAACTAGCAAAAAGATGGGGCCCTCAGTCGTACAGCCACAGGAAATGAATTCTGCCAGCAATCTGAACGGGCTTGGAAGTGGTTCCACTGCCAGTCAGAACTCTAGATAAGAACATGCCTTAGATGACATCTTGACAGCAGTCTGGCAGGAGGTCAGGCAAAGCTCGGTGCAGACTCCTGATCCATAGATACTCTGAGATAAAGAATAGAGTATGCACTCAAATCATGTTGTTTCGTGTTGTTTCATTCAACGTGGTTTCGTTACAATATTGATGAGATGGGGTAGGAGCTTAAATCTTGTTTATATTTATGGTAAAAGTGGTTTTGTTATACGTTGTCATGCTTAAAGTCACAGAACCTATCGGCGATGCTAAGTGAGAACTAACTTACTGTACGTGTTGCCTTAAGCTGGTAAGTTTGTGGTGATTTGTCAGTCAGCATAGAAAACTAATGCACATCTCAGTAGTTTGTTCCTTTTTATCACCGAGAAGCATTCCATTCTATTATTGTTTATCCATCCCTCAGTTGATGGACATCTGGGCTGTCTTCAGTTTGGGGCTATTATGAATGAAGTTGCTATGAAAATTCTCATACAAGTCATTTAGTAGACATGTTTAGTTTCTCTTGAGGAAACTCTAGTAGGAGAATGGTTGGATTATATGGTGTGTAAATATATAAGTTTGTAAAAAACCGCCAAACTGATTTTTAAAGGGACAGTACCGTTTCACACACCCACCAGCACTATATGAGAGTGCCAATTGCTCCATATCCTTGCCAACAATTTTCATTGCCTTTTTAATTTGCTATATCATTATACTTTCATCTGCATTTTCCTGATTATTAATGATGTTTGCAATCATTTCATGTGCTTATTGGACATTTTTTGTACATCTTCTTTTGTCAAGTGCCTGTTAAATCTTAAGATACTGCCATCCCATAGGGTTGTTTTGAGAAACCAACACATATGTAACATGACTGGCACGTAATAAACACTAAATTAAAGAGAACTATTATCACTTATGTTATTTTCAAGGTTAGTTAAGAGATGCAGCACTATGATTCTATAAAGGGCCCACAAAGTACACTGCTAACAGTATATTCTAAATCCTTATCCTGAACAAGGGAAGGAGCAGGAAGAACAAGCAGGTAAATGACAGAGGAGATGAAGAAGGAATGCAAGAGCTGCCAGGATTTGAGATGGAAGACTTCACTGGCAGGAGGTGTTGCCCAGTTTTGGGATGAGCAAGAGTCCCGCCTTAGAGATTGAAGGGGAAGCTGGCATTCAGTGGCTTCGTCGTCATGGGGCCTTAAACTAGTTGAGTGCTGAGGGCCCCAGCTCAGCCAGACCTGCCATCCAAAAGGGTACCAAACACCTCTATTTAAAGCAGCAGAGATTTCAAGCATTTTGTTGCAATCTGAAGTCTATTAGTGCCTGTGTTAGCCCTGCACCCACTGGGGTAGGGAGGGGCTGGAGGACAGAGCTAAGCATGTGCAAGGGGATGTTATAGGAATCTTGGAACAACTCTCTATCAGAGATGCTAAAATTAGCACACCTCCCTCCTCACTGCTCCTCTTGCCCAACTCTAATTACTCACCTTTGCTCCAAGCTGCAGTCCTCAGTTCTAAACACCCTGCTTCGGGGGTGGGGGGCCCACAAGGACTGGGTTTCTAAGACTCTGGAGAAAAAGAAGGGCAGTGACTGAGCCCCACAAGCTTCTCAGGGTCTAAATTTTCCACCCAAAGGAAAAAAAAATAATTGTATGGGGTTTTTCTGTTAGTAAATGTTACCTGCACTTGTTTAAGGGGAAAATCATCAAGCAGCACATCGACATGTAAGAAAGAGGGTGAAAGAATAGTCCCAGGTTCGAGAGACAATGTTTACGTTCTAATGTATTTCCTCCCAGAGTTTCGATGTGCAAACATATCTGTAAAGGCATACATTTCTAAATAAAAGGGAATTACAGTTACATGCCATTTTGTAATTTTTTGTACCATTTCACAGAGATCTTTGCATCTTCATATCAAAACATCCAGACCTGTTTACTGACTACTTAGTGTTCTATACTTGGTGGGCATTTAGATTTCTAAAAAACTGTTACAAAGAATCATAGGAAGAATGCATCTGTAACTACATCTTTTTTGATTTTATGTTTTTCTTACCAAATGTCTTCAGTAAGGAACTTAATGGGTCAAAGGTTATGAACATTTAAATTAATAGTGTCCTCCAGAAAACTTGTTTTAATTTTCACTTTCACCAATAGTTTATTGTAAGGTAAGTTTCCTGTATGCTCAGTAACATAAAGCCTATCTTTTTGATCATTTTGATTCTGAAAAAAAAATCTTTCCTAGTTTCCTTCCTTGTTCCTTCATCATTATTGAGAATTAGCATCTTTTTTAAAACCTATTTTTCACAGGCCATTTCTTCTTTTTAGTGAATTACTTGTTTGTATTTAGTGCTTATTTTAATACTGGGATGTTCATTTATATACTGGGGTAGTGACCCTTCGCCATAGTTTGCAGTATTTCCTCTAAATTTGTCATTTCTTTGAATAGGCATTTTCCTCCTGAGGGAGCTATGGGGTCGAGGTTACAGAGAGGTCCACAGTGACAGTCAGGAGGCATTCTAGCTTTTCTGGCACTTATTATCCCACTGGTTTGAGATGTATCAAAGCTTCTTGTGCCCCCTGGGGTGGATCCTCGCACAATGGAAATCCATCCTCCTGGTAGTGTGCCTTTTTATCCTGCACAGGATGGAACGTCAGGAACTTCTTTCCCAGACTCCCTTGCAGCTAGGATTCTGACTATAAGCAGATTTGACCCACTGGAAGCACTTGCTGAGCTTCAGAGAACAGAAGTGAGGTGGAGATCATCTCCCTCTTCGGCTGTTCTCTGCTGGCAGACAAGTTTCTGGAAGCATGATTATGTGTGTCTGTGGTTTCTCCAGGGCTCTGCTCTAGCTTAATGTGGTAATCATTTCACAATATACATGTATACCAAATAGTCACATGGTGTACCTTAAATTTACACAATACTGTTTGTCAGTTATATCTCAATAAAGCTGAAAGGAATGAATAAAAAGGAAGTGGTCTAGGAATTCATTTCTGAGAAGTAAACATGACAGCCATCCTAACCCTCAGAATCATCTCCTGTCCCATCTCCCACCCCCATCCTTTTGATTAGAAAGTTTCAGGAATTGGAAATGCAAGTCTTGGCCAGAAAGATGATGAAGGGTTCTTTGTCCTGGGTTATCCAGAGGCTTCAGGAATGCTGGCTTATTGCAGCTGGGAATTATCTGGGAGAAACTGCCCATTTCTGGGGTGGAGGTGGGGCAGGAGGGAGAATGCCTGAATAGCGAGAACTTAGAAAGGTGAATTTAAGGAAAAGGGAGAGGGGAAGGTTAGTGAATAAAAGAAATGGGAATTTAGAAAGAAGCTTGGCAGAAGGTGCAGCTGAGGTATGGCCATGAAGTCTGACGATCTGGAATCTATTTCTGGCTCTTACCCAATAACAAAGGTAGGTCCTGCTTCCTTCTGAAGGCAGCATGTTAGAATAGGAAGAAGTTGGATCGGGGTCAATCGATGTAGGTTCTAGCTCCACTGTGTCAGTGTGAGGCCATTACCCAATACTCTGAACCTCAGCTCTTTCATCTGTATTTAGGAATAATCATGTCTGTGCTGCCTCCCTCCGGGGCTTCTCCACTCACTCCATCCTCAGCTACCTGTTGGGTAGTGACTGGTACCAGGCACAGTGTGGGCACTGGGCTGTGGACACGAACGAGGCATAGTATTTGCCCTCATGGAGCTCAAGGAGCATGGAAAAAGACTCACGTATTCCCAGATACTGCTGAAATGATAGAAGAATGGTAGAGATAACAAGGGAACACAGAGAAGGAAGGCGGATGTTGGTCAGGAACAGTTTCCTCGAGGAGTTGGCCCTTGAGTGACACTTAAAAATGGGGAGAGCCTTGACTGGTGTGGCTCAGTGTCCTGAATATCATCCCACAAACTGAAAGATCACTGGTTCAATTCCCGGTCAGGGCGCATGCCTGGGTTGCAGGCCAGGTCCCCAGTTGGGGGCATGTGAGAGGCAACTGATCAGTGTTTTTCTCCCATATTGATGTTTCTCTCCCTCTCTTTCTCCCTCCCTTCCCCTCTCTCTAAAAATAAATACACTCTTTAAAAAAAAATAGGGAGAGTTGGGCACTAAGTGGAGGAGATCAGAAAGTAAGGTGCTCCAGTGAAAGAATGCTGGAAGCTTTGATTGTGCACGTGTGGGGAGGAAGCATTTTCACTCCACAGTCAGGTAAACCGACAGGCTCACACCTCCACACTGTGGAGGCTGCTTGCTTGGCCCGGAACGGCCTTCTCCACCTGGTCTGCTGGGCAAATACCAACTCACCCTTTCAGACTCGGCTCAGGCATCACCTTGTACGCAAGGAGAGCCTTCCCTGAGCACTGCAGGTGAGCGGGCGTCTCTGCCCTGCTCCACCGGGTCTCCTGCACTTCCCTCTCATGGCCCTCATTCCCCCAATGGCACACACTTGTTTCACACAGTGGTTTTCCACCAGGTTGTGGAATCATCTGGAAGACAGATGACACCTTTATTCTCGTAATATTTTTAGAGCCTAATACTTCGACAGGTAGGTAGCTGGTGCTCAGTAAGTGTTTGTTCAACTGAACAAGTCTTGATCTAGAGTGGACTTATATCCTGGGCTCCTGTTACTGGCCTGCTTGTGTGCAGTTTATTCTCTGGAGGTCTTCACCCTGTAATCAGTGCTTATAGGCTGGGAGGTAGAGGGAGGTAAATCACTGCTGAGAAACAGAAACTGAACGAACTGGGGGATGAAGGCTCCAGGTGCCAAACTGTGGCCCAGAGAACAAAATGGTCTTCTATTTTACCTCTTAGACAAAAAGGAAAACAGCCAAGGGCCCTATTTCTGACTTTCCTATCACTGATTCTGTGCCCTTGCACAGGTTGCTAAGCTAAACACTATTGGCCGGCTAACCCAACAACTTGCCTTCTCTTTCATCTTTCTATTGCTGAGGCCGGAAAGCCAGGCATTTAATTTTCCCAACTTCCGTTGTAGCTAGTTTTAGTCAATGAGGCAAAACTGGAAATCTGAGAGGGGCTTCTGGGAAGTGTTTGCTTCCCTTAAAGCAGAAGGATCAGAAGAGGAGAGCGCCTAGCACACCCCTCCTTCCCGACCTGAACATGGGCATGACTCCTCCAGCTGTGGCAGCCACGTTGGGGCAACACGATGGGAACTTGCATGTGTCTGGTTGACTGGGCCATGGCGTGCCCAGAGAGCTGGTTAAACGTTATTCTGGGTGTTGTTGGATGAGAGTAACATTTGAACTAGTGGACTGAGTAAAGCAGACAGCCCTCCCGAGTGTGAGTGGATGCCATCCAATCTTCTGGGGGCCTGAATAGAAGAAAAGGCTGACTAAGAAAGAATCCTTTCTCCCTACCTCAATGTCTTTGAGCTGGACCATCAGCGTTTTCCTTCCTTTGGACTTGACCTCAAACTGCAATTTACATCATCAGCTCTCCCGGGCCTCTAGCTTGATGTCTGTAGATTTGGGACTTCTCAGACTCCATAATCATGTGAATTAATTCCTTATAGTATATACTATACACAATATATGACACATCATAACATATGGTATATGTTATACACTATCGCTATATTTATATCGCTTTTATTGGTTCTCTGGAGAACCCAGACTAATCCAGACACTGAGGTGTTGAGCATGAGAACAAAAAGCCAATATGCTAAATATAAAGACCAGAAAGACGAGAAGAGTCTGGACCCTTGACAGCAAATTCTCTCCCTGCACCTAATCTGGAATCCCCTGCATCTAGACTCTGAATTACGTGAGAAAAAGAAACGTCTTTCCTGGCGGCGGTGCTACGCGTCAGGCTTTCGGTTACATGCAGTGAAAGCGTTCCCGACGCGCCCCATCACCCCCCGTCTCTGAGCCCCATTTCTCCAGTTACACGCTAGAGTGAGACTGGGGAAGGGAAGGGCCTTCGGTGAAGTTCACAAGCATTTCTGGGGCCTCCTGGTTACAGGATTCTGAGTAAGGGGCTTCAAGGGAGGCGGCAGAATTAGTGTTTAAGTGGGAGGACTCTCGGGCCAGATCACCTGGCTTGGAAGCCCAGCCCCACCAGCCAGGTACACATGTCTTACTCGGTCTCTCCACGTGTCAGTTTCCTGGCTTGTAAAGGAAGGATCCTAGCAGTACTGTTTAATAGGGCGGTTGGGGGGATTTAATGAATTAATTAACTCATTAAATTAAAAAGACACTTAGAGTAGTACCTGGCACATAGAAAAATGCTCAATAAATGCTAGTCACAGCTAAGAATCAGGCATGGGTCAGCCCTTGGGAGTTCAGAGTCTAGCTTGGAAATCCAGAAACACATACACGTACAAATACGATGCTGAAACCTTAAAGGTATACATTCATGTTGAAGAAAGTTTAAACACTTAACTGCCTTCAAGGAAGCTTTAGATAAATCTGTGGAAGACAAAACCATAACAACAGGTTAACAAAAGAAGGTAGATATTTTGGAGATAATCTCAGGATTTGATATTAATTGTAACAATATGAGATGGCCAAAGATAATACTTCACAGGATTTTGTGTTGTTGTTTTTAAAGCATTCTCCTGGATTCAAGCCGCTTTGTGAGGAAGGAGCAAACACTGAAATTCTTTCCAAACTTGACCTCGTTTTGATCCTCACTTTATTTAAGAATGAGCAAGACTCTCACCTTACAGATGAGAGACCAAGGGCGCACTGCGAGGCTCACATGAGATGCTTCCAGTAAACCCACTTCGCTTTTCCTAGAACGGTGTTTTTAACTGCGTGAGGCTGTCACTGTGGAAGTTCAGAAATCATATTCTCCAGTGACGCTTGGTACTCCCGCCTGCTCTTCAGTCCCCTGGAAAGGGCCCCGCACCACCTCTCCTGAGAGCCCTGTTTAACCCACCTCTCTGCTGGAGGCCTGGGCTGTGGGAATGGCCCCTCAGAGAACTCCTTCTGGCTTTCTTTGGGTCTCCAAGCAGGTCCTGGGGCCAGGCAGGTTATGAAGGTCCTGCTCCCAGCCCCACCCCAGCCAAGCCACCTGCCCAACCACCAAGCACCCGGTGGCCCTTCAGGAATGTGAGTGCCTAAATCTGGCGCCGCCGCTGTTGTGAGATAACAGTGCGCCGGCGGCGGGGACACTGGGGCCATTGCTTTCCTCTCCGCTGAGGTCTCAGATTCCTGAAGCACGAATCTCCCTCTAATCGTTGAGATCTGACCCCGGGTTTGGGGAGCACTGCTTGCTTGTTCGGGAAGGTGCTTCCTGAGCCAGGCTGCCCAGCAGGATGCCAGTTCGGGGCTGTCCCTGCCCTGAAAAGGGCTCCTTGCTTTCCTACAGCAGAGCTCTCACTTGTGACAATCACAAGGTGACACATGGAAGGGGTTCCCGGGATGCCCTGGGAAGGGCAGGGACTGTGACCCTGCCTCTTCCATCTCTCCTCCTGCAGAAACAAGCAGCGGTGGAGGCAGCCAGACCTGGATCCAAAAGGGTTAGGCCTGCAGACTGTGGGGCTAGCCTGCCTGGGTTCAGTTCCTGACTCGGCCACTTCCTAGCCCTGCCATCCCAGCCAAGGTACTTTCAGGCTCAGGAGGAGAACAGTGGTAGTTACATCACAGACTTGTTAAGGGAATTTAAGTTAGTTCATTTTTAAAAATGCCTAGCCGTAGTTAGCACATAGTGAATTTCTGCTATTTTTATTATTTGACCTGTGATTGTGATCAAGTCTGTAACCTATCTGAGCCTCAGTTTTTTCATCCCTAGAGTGGGGATAATAACCCATCCAGAGCCCACTCCCTTTTCTCCCTTTGTTAACACTATTCACACTTGTAATTATTCCTATGGTATCTGTCCACCTATCTATGCTGCATCTGCTTGCAGCAGAGTTTAGCAGAGTACCTGGTACATAGTAGGTGCTCAGTAAAAGTTCATTGGCTGAAGACATGGTACCGTTGTCAGGACAAAATGAAGCAATGATCCAGGCAGTTTGGTCTGACAAAAAAGTATGCTGACTTCAGCATGTGTGTGTCTTTGGTTGGAGGAATATGGGCTGTCAAGAAGCCTGGGCTGGTGTCCCAGCTTAGTCCACACTACCTGTGGGACCACAGGCAGGTAGCTGATCTCCCTGAGTTTCAGTGTGCTAAGCAGTAAAATGGATGTAGTGGCACAGACCTGGTTAGGAGGACCAACCAAGGTAAGTGATGGATCTAGTCCTGTGCCTGGCTCCCAGCAGGAGGCCCACAAACAGCAGCCCCCTCCCTCTACAGACTGAGCCAAACGCACAGTAAAAATGATGATAACAAACAGTTATTGAGCACTTACGGTGTGCTAGGCCCTGTGCTACCAGCTTGAGTTGTGTTGTCTGCAGTGCAGTGGTTTTGCAACGGGACTTAAGAAACTCTTCTGTAAGTCGGAGTGGGGGTAGGGAGTCAGCGGCCCCTTTACCTGCGCTTCCATGAGATTGAGAAAGTGTCCACTGTCTCTACCAAAGAAAGAGCCTGTGTGCAGGGAGGGAGCTGGTCCGTGAGGGTGATTAGGGGCCCGCTGCTGCCCTCCACGAGGCTTTGTTCAGGGCAGCTCTGAGTTTAACCAAACAAGCTTTTATTTGGAAAATAGGCTCTGCTGCTTAAAATGAAAATTAGTTAATTGATTAAAAAGGCTTGGAAACCCCTCCTATAATGGAAAGAATAGGCTGGAGTTAACAGCCTGGCTTCCTGTGCTGGCTCTGACGCTAATCAGCCTGAGACCTCGACCAAGATTAATTCCCCTCTTGAGCCTCAGTCCCTTTCTGGGTAAAGTGCGGAGGTTAGATACAACAACACCTGAGCCCTTTTCCGGCTGCAATATTCTGAGAGTGTGACCTTCTGGCTCGTTCTCCAGTGGAACTTTCCAGTCAAAACCCAGAGACCAGCTGGTGAAGACAGACTTGAGTGAAGAGAGGGTTGAAATGGACTAGACCTTAAGCTGCTACTCCGCCCAGGACCATCTGCATGACCTTTGCTCACAGCGGGGCCCCCTCTGTCTTTCAGTCCTGACGGAATCTCGTACACCCTGGACCTGCCAAGTTCTAGGAAGTTCCCTGACAGAATCCCATTCATCCTTCAAAACCCAGTGCAGATGCCATGGTCATTTGTTCATTCAAAAACTACTCATTAAATACCCATTATGTGCTAGGCACTCTTCTAGGAGCTGTACAGCAAACAGAACAAAATGCATGCTCTGTATATTCCAACGGGGACAGCTTTTTCTAAGAAGCCAGTCTTCTGCACAGACTTCTATGATCGTACGACTGTTTTAAATTACACGTCGGACTCCCTATTAGACTGTAAGGTCTAAGAGGGCAATAGCTTTACACAACCCCTACTTCATTTCTAGTTCTGCAGTGGAATGCCTGGCAGACAGCCTGCACGCCATATGTTTCTCCCCTTGGGAGATACAAAGACCAGGGAGTATATGCTACAGTCATTACCACCCCATCCCATACAACTGACTGACATTCATTATCTTTTCTGGGCAAGACTCAATGCCTAACATTTTTCTACTTAGATGCTAGCATGGTATATTTGATTGTTTGCTTACTATCTGCCCCTTGCCCATGACACTAAGCTTCATGAGGGCAGGAAATATGTCTGCCTGGCTTACTGATGTAGCAACAGCACCCAACAGATGCATTCAGCACACAGTCAGCACTCACAAATGTTTGTTGAATGGATGGGTGTTAGGGGATGGAGAGGAAAATGCAGGAGATGCACAATGATGCAAATTGTAGTCTTCAGTACCAATCAGTCTGCTTGGGCCCTGGAAGTAGGGCAAGTTTAGAGGGCACTTACAAATGGGAGTTGGCCTTCTAGCACAGTTACAAGCACTTGAACATTGAATAAAGCAGTGCCACAAGTGACAAAGTGCCACATTCCTGGATAGATAAGTGTTGGAAAACATGCTTTGAAGTCAGCGAGATCTGGGTTCAAATGTCAATTCTGCTATGCACAAACTGAGTCTTTGGTGATGCTTGCCCCACCTGAACATCAGTTTCCTCACTGGGAACATGAGCCCTGAATGAGCAAACGCATGTCAAGCACGTACAGTGTCTGGCTTTTTGTTGATGCTGCATAAGTGTTAGCTCTTATTCTTTCCCACTAAGGCAGACCCTTCCAGAATCATGGCAAGTTCCTTAGCCTTGGCGAACCTTTCCCTGACTGCACTGTGCACAACCACCCTTCCCTTCTTTAAGCTCCCTTGCAGGGATTGGCCAGGTATGCTGCTTTGCCTAGTTTTTTTACCTAACAAATACTTTTATTTATTATACTTACCATGCACCATATTCTATTCTAAGAGGTTAACAGATTTCAACTCCTTAACCTTTAGAGTAACCCCCTGAGGTTACCGTTTTACAGATGAGGAAACTGAGTCCAGGGAGATTTCAATAACTTGCCAAGAGCGCACAGCTGGGAAGCGGTCCTGGCAGGACCGCACCCAGGCAGTCTAGCTCTAAATGCTGCATTTGGGAATCCCAGGGCCCCACTTCCTGTCTGCCTTACAAGGTCCACCAATCATTCTCTGTGCTGGCCTAGCCCTGCCAGCTGGAGCTAACACTGCTTGAGGGAGTGGACAGCCAGACCCCTTCCTCCCAGTGTATGAGGAGAACTGAGCCCTGTAACAGTGCCGCCTCCCCCTGAGAAGGGGCCCAGAGATCCCTACAAGAACTGGGAGGCTGCACAGCTTAGTTGTGAGCCCCTCCAACTCTGCTCCAGAGGGAAGGAAATGGAGGCACATTGGGCTCTTGCTGCCCCAACACGCATTTATTGTTCATGAGTACAGGGTTTGGTGCTGATGGTAAATTCTTGAGCCATGCACGCACAGCTCTGGAGTCCAGGGTGGTGCTGGGAGACAAGTGAGGACAATGTGATGGGTGTGGCCCACGCAGTCCCCAAGCCCCAGCCTGGGCTGTGCTGGGGAAGAACACAGCCAGTGAGGACTTCTAGGCACAAGTGAGAATTCAGAGGGACTCAGCAAGAGAGGTGAAAGTTGTCCGTGACAAGGATAATTTCGGCGGGTGAGGTGGCCAAGTAGGTATTCCAGTGAAGACTGGCCATCACTTCCAAAGCCTAGAGGTAGAGGAAGCGGCTTGACATACCTTCTCTCATTCAATCCCTACAGCCTTTCGGAAAAGGGATAATTATTTTTTTAGCCCATTTTTCAGAGGAGAAAATTAAGGCCGAAGAAGTATCTGCTTGAGTTCACTGTGCTAATAAGTGGTAGAGGTGTTCATTTCAAAGCACACACACCAGGCTGTGTGTGGGAAGAGAGGCCTTTGTAAAACATGCAAATAAAGGGATAAGTCTAGTGGGCGGGTTCATAGGCCTTGGTTCGAGCGGGAGATCCGGCTCCCTCCCTGGCCATGGAAAGTTACTTGAACTCAGGCGCCCGGTCGCCGCATCTGTGGGCATCTGTGGGCATCTGCTGCAGGGTCACTCCTGCTCAGCTGGCAAAGGGATCGGATTTAGATGTGCTTCCGGCTAGAGGTTGCAAACTAGTGGCCTGGATTAAAAACAGCCTTTGGAGGC
The DNA here is from genome assembly GCA_039655065.1 of Glossophaga mutica. Taxonomy (NCBI): domain Eukaryota; kingdom Metazoa; phylum Chordata; class Mammalia; order Chiroptera; family Phyllostomidae; genus Glossophaga; species Glossophaga mutica. The sequence goes on along the minus strand of CM077304.1, from coordinate 10,989,063 downwards.
AAAAAGAGCCAGTGATTTTAGAAATACTCTAAAGATGCGGTTTAGAGTGGCTAATAACTTGCCCAAGTTCGCACAGCTAGAATGCAGTTGAGCCGAGATTTAAAGGCCTGGATTTGGTGTCTGCAGTCTGAAGCAGCAAGTACAGCGAAATAGCAATTGTCTGGGAGACATGAGGGAGTGGTGGGGACTTCAGTGAACTGCACAGTCCATGCCCTAACTGGAGGGATGTTCCCGTGATTGACCTTTGGTAAAGGCAGTGAATGTTTTGTGTCCCCATTTTATCCTCTACAAAATTGCCATAACAATTATACCGATCTCATAGGGTTTTCCTGAAGACTAAATTAGCTAATGTGCCTAGCACAGAGTAAACACTATATAAGTGTAACCTGTTACTATTGTTACTATCTGAGCATCGACCTTTATCTTTTTTTTTTTTTTAAGATTTTTATTTATTTATCTTTAGAGGGGAAGGGTAGGAGAGAGGGAGAGGGAGAGAAATATCAATGTAGGGTTGCCTCTTGTGTGTCCCCTGCTGGGAACTGGCCTGCAACTCAGGCATGTGCCCTGACTGGGAATCGAACCTCAATCCTCTGGTTCGCAGGCCCGTGCTCAATCAACTGAGCTACACCAGCTAGGGTTTATCTTAAACATTCATAATACCCACTTAAATATGGTATGATGAGCTGAGCACAGCACTGAAGATCAAGTTCCAACAGCTTCTCTGGGGCCTTTCTTCCTTATTCTGAGCCACAGTGGGGCTCACAGAACCAAGGACCCCAGGCCACAAGCCACTAGCTTCATGAGTCAGCAGCAGCTTCCATAGCTGGCTGTAGCAGCCCCTCAGTGAGCTCATGGTTACCACCGGCCTCTAGGCTGAAAAGAATGTGAGGTGCAATGGGCAGCCTTCCAGGGGTCCAAGAAGGGAGGCCTCTTCCTTTCAGGATGTTTCAGGCTTCAGATAAAACCCTTCCTGTGTTCCAGTTCATAGCTGGCAGGGACAATCGGCAATGACTGATTGGGACTGGTGAGTTGTCAAAAAGATGTGTGTGTGAACCAAACCCCAGCTAGCTGAGGCAAAGCATGCATTCAGGAAGCTGGTGGGAAGACCATCAGCTGCACAATGGTTTGTTTTGCACCTACTATGTACTAGGCCCTGGGCCAGACCTTCAGGAGCTGGTGAAGTTGGTAACAGTTTGCCTGCACTTCCTCTCCCCCAACACTGTGACAAGTCATCATCTCTCTTAAACCTTGGTACGATCCTAAAATGCAAGCAATCCTCATTTCCTGCATTGAAAAATGGGTAATAGAAGAGACTTGTTCAAAGTTTCAAAGTGTAGCAGAGTCTAGAAACTTAGTGGCCAAACTTGTTTCATTTTTCACCTGAGTACCCAGCTGGAACTACATTTCCCATCAGTCTTTGTGATTGGGTACAGTCATGTGACTGAGTTCTGCCCAGTGGAATGAATGAAATGCTGGTGATAATGATCTATGGCTTGCTTGTCTATAAAAATCTTTCCAAGCAGTCTTCTACACTCTCTTTCTCATCAGCTAACCAATGCAGACAGCCTGCAGAAGATTTTGAGGACCTAGGGATGACGGAGCCACAAGATGGAAGGTGCCTGGCTGAACTCTTGAGTCACTCTGCTGAAGTTCTGCCATGGTGAACCCTTAGGTGAGTGAGAAATGGACTTCTTTCCTGTTAGGCTACCGAGTTTGTTTTTCCACAATAGTGAACTTACCTAAATATACACAGTAGAACCACAACTTGTGTTTTAGAGGCATTTGGCTTCTACATCTGGTAATTTTTTCTACCCCCTTCCAAACAAGCAGACAAATCTTCTTATGCTTATAGGGTCTCCGAATTTTACAAAGCACTTGAGCAAGTAATGGAATAGTCCCTTCCACACCACTAGCCCCTGGGCTGTGACTCTCAACCACTGTGGGAAGCTTTCAAGTGGGTACCAGAGGTCTGGGATAGCCACACTTCTGCTACTCATTAGCTCAGCCATTTTCAACTAGTTCTGGAGGAAATTAAGCCCCAGTGTCCAAAGGCATCCCTTGTTTGCAATTAATTAACTTCTCTTCTGTCCATCTACGATGGTATAAGTTATGTATCCTGCCTGGGAAAACTATGAACATAGTCACTCATATCATCTTCTGTCTTGTGTTGTTCAGATGAAGATCCCCAAGTGCAAGCCACTTCCCCTCTCTGAGCCACAGTTTTCTCAACTATAAAACCACTGGGGACAATCAAGTGAACCTGAAGTCTCTTGCCAGCTTTAAATTGCTATCATCTCATTTTAAAAAGCAATGTTTGGGACCTGAGATGGGTCAGACACTTCACGATTATTTCATTTAGTTGTGAGATAAAAAGGAATGCAAATAAGGTTGTTTTTGCCCCCCAAATAAAATAGAAACTGAAATTCCTCATCATTAGCCATTTTCCACAAAGTTGGTATTCGCTAAACTTTCAGCGGGTGGGAACCTAATGCAAAGTATTACCCTACCTTGTGACTTCAGTGAGCCTGCAATCTAGCTGGCAGGACAAGAACCATGCATGGAAAACCAAGGAACATTCCAGAGAGTGGGGCAGCATCTGATTGGTCAGGTGGAGGAGCGGGGAGCAGAGGGGAAGAGATCTACTTCTCTCCCCCCAACACACCTGCAGCCCAACTCTCTGCTGACACTGCTGCACTCGGAGCACTTGCTGTGTACCAGACACTCGCTGGGTGCTGTATCTTCATACTTCATGTAATTCCCACAGGAGCTCTGCCGGGATTGTCTCTGTTTACAAAAAGAGGGCCCCAAGAGGCACATGGGCATTAAGTCACTTATCCGAGGCTCCACGCAGGTGGAGGTACCAGAGCACGGGGATCTGAGGCAGGTCTGCGTGGCTGCGGAGCCTGCTCCCTCCCACCTTGCCCCGCCCTCCTCCTCTTCGCACAGCTCTGTTCCCAGCTTCCCGAAGAAGAAGAGACGCTGGCGTCCTGCCCTTTGATGGTCAACCATGGCAGCGTCGGATCTCCTGGGGAAACTGCAGCTTTCAGGGAACCCTTGGCAGAGCGGTCCTGCATCCAGCTGAGGGGCGCAGCAGGTGGACATCAGCAGCAGCAGAGCCCTCGGTACACGAGCTGGGAAGTCTCTGAGACAGGAGGGCCTGAGGTTTGCACAGCTGGAGGCCCTGGGGAGAGGCCAGGGAGCAGCCGAAACTAACTGACCCCATCTGGAAGCAGAGCCCCCTCCAGGGAGCCAGAGGGAGGAAAGGAGACAGGAAGGGGCTGATCTGCTCTTTCTCAGGAAGCGGCAGGCCCGAGACAGGCACTGTTCCCTGGAAACCAAAGTTCTGGTGTTTCTCAACATGTGCTCCTGGGGCTCCCTGCATCACACTCACCTGGCATGGTGAGAAAGGGGATTCTTGGGCCACAGATATAATGAATCCAAATAGCTGAGAAGGGGGGACAGGAATCTGCATGTTAGGTAAGCTCATCAGATAGTCCTGATGCTTGCCAAGGCTTAAGAACGGAAAATCCCACTTCTCTTTCCTTCCCAGTTCTTCCTTAGATGCCCTACTCATTTCCCGTGAACTTTTAAGTACTTTAGATGGATTGACTCGTTTAAAATCCTCACAGCATCCTTATAAATATGAAGCTCATATTACATATAAAGTCATTGAAACACAGAGAGATTAAGGAACTTCAAATAGTCACACCGTAGGTGGCAGGACCCAGGTGGTCTGACTCCCAAACCTGAATTCTTAACCCCCATGGCATGCAAACACTGGGGAAGGTTCTATCAACTGAAGACCCAGGTGGTGTCAGACCCCCTGCCTAAGGGACTTTCAGCATCCAGCAGACATTAACCGAATGTCTGCTGCTGTATGCCAGCAACTGCTCTGATCTCTGGCCAGGCTGGGACTAGGGTGAGGGGAGAGAAGCACCTTGGGCACAAAATTTGAAAGAGAGCTGCCCCTAAATTCAGTAATCAGGATAAATACCACTTTAATGCAATAGCAAAAAACAAACCGACAAAGAAAAAACCAAACAATCCAGCTATGGACCATAGCTAGCCACCTGTTTTTATACATACAGTGTTATTAGAGGAAGATAAAATAAGAAGAATGACATCACCCAGGCCTTACCATCATGGCCCCAAAGGGCAGGTATTAATATCATTCCTCTTCACACATACTACTCACCCTCTGGGTAGCTAACAATGATGCAGGCTGACAACAGGCAAGATGTTATATTTAAAGTGCCTTACTAATATTATTTTATTCCTCCCTATAAGGAAACAAAAACACGATCAACTCACAGAGAAGTTTTATAACTTGTCCAAGGTCAACACAGACAGTAAAGCGCAGAGCTCGGATCTGAACCCCAGCAGCCTCCCACCAGAGCCCATAGCCTTGACCAGAGGTTAGCAAACTACAATCTATAGGCCAGTTCTGGCCAAATCCGGCCCACCACCTATTGCTGTAAACAAAGTTGTATCGGCACACAGCTACACTCATTCATTTATGTGTTGTGTATGTTCACTTTCATGCCACAACCAAAGAGCAGAGTGGTCATGACAGAGACCCTCTGGGCTGCAAAGACAAAAATATTTGCTATCTGGCCCACCGTGGAAAAGAAATCCTGGCCCCTGCCCTTAACCACTGTAGAATGATCAGCATGAAGGAAACAGAGATGGGAAACGAACCCAGTTGTCTCTGAAGATGGTTACTTTCCAATTCTGCCTGGTTATGTACCCTCCCATGGATGCCAGTGCCTCCTTATTTCCCAGGGGTCGGTGCGCTGCCTGGGAACAGCCAGATGCCCCATAAATGTTCACTGAATGAGTAAATGAATGCATGAGACTTAGTATATTTTATAGTGGTGAGTCTAGAGAAACAGTTAGATGAACCCTACCTGGCAACATCTAGCCTTTGTCACATCCCTTACAAGTCAAGGCTCTTGGGGTCTCATTGCTATGGTAACCTGCCCCAATAGCCTAAATTAATTAGTAGGTAGAGAGTGTTCTGAGGATGTCTTTATACCTACTATACTATGCGTCCCAAGTTAGGGTATCTTAGTGGTCTCCATCTAAATCCATAGTCTTAACATCCAGCCTAAACTGCTTTGCACCTAGAGGCCAGGGCCCTAGTCTTAGGACCTAGTCATAATCAAAAGAGTGTGGATTTGGGGGCTAGACCAACTGCTCAAATTCTGGCTTCTTCTCACCCCATCAGCAGTGTGACTTTGAGCAAGTTCCTTCCCCTCTCTGCACCTCAGCTTCCTAACCCGTGCCAACAGTTCACTGCAGGAAGAGGACCTACACAAAGCTGCCCAGCCTCAGTGGATGGCTGCAATTCTTTGTTATGATGAGGGAGACAGTTTAGGAGAGCTGTCTGCTGAAAGACTCCAAATCCATTATGCATGTTTTATCTTTGTGCTCCCAGGATCATGAATAAACAATGTCTTTATCCAGTGTTTAAAAGACACTAATTCCGCTTCAGAATAACCACCCCATCCCACCCCTGCTGAAATTGGCTAGCTCTGTGCCTGGCCACTGGCCTGAATTTCCAAAGACTGTTGGTTTAGCATTTCTCAAATGTATCCCATTAACACTATGAACCTGTCGGCCGTCCCTCCTCTCTAAGCTCAGGTTGGACTGCCACAGCGAGGATGCAGCCAGCACTGTGGGGCCAGCCTCGGGGACTTGCCCTGGAGAAGTAGGGCGGTGCCAGGCCAGTCGGCCTGGGCCTGGGGCACCTATCAGGATGTATAGGAGAGGGCACCCAGGCCAGGCACAGACCCAGGCAGTGTGCTTGGAGAACGGGAGAAAGTGCACTGGAATGAGGGGATTGGGGAATGTGAGCAAAATATGCTCTCCAGCTGCTACTCGAGGGGAAAAAAACGAGGCCTCACATGAGGCTTAGTGAAAAGCCACTGCTCTAGGAATCAGGAAATAGCTCTGCCCCAGCACAATCTCCAGCTCACTCGCTGTGTATCTTTAAGCAAGGTATTTGCCCTCTCTGTAGCACATTTATTTATAAACGAATGGGTTAGGTTGGGCCACGTCTTCTTAAACTCTAGTGTGGCAGCAAAGTTCTGTTTCAAATGAATTTTTACTTGGAATTTTAACACACGTGGTAAATAGATGGAAGGGGAACTGATTCCCTGGGTGAAAGTGGTGGGAAGGACAGGGGTGGCTGGAATCCTGCCCACTCAGCACCCCAAACGATCTGAAAGAGACAGGAATTACCTCTGTGGAACAGGGTTTGAGAACCATATGACATGGTAGGGAATCTACAGAATCTCCCAGCGTGCTGGCAGCCTCCAGGTCTGGGATCTGCAGCTGCCACTGCTAGTACCAGTGACGGCTTTTGGTTTTTGAGCCCTTTCTCTGGGGCCGGACTTGACTTCTACATGCTTCGCCCTCAGTTAGTAAAGAGCCCTGACTCAAATCCCAGCTTCACCAGGTTAGCAGCTTTGTCACCTTAGGCAAGTGAGTTCGTCTCTCTGTGTCTCAGATTCTTCATCTGGAAAATACGTTGCTCAGAGAATTAAAATAATTAATCCTTGTAAAGATGCTTGGAACTGTGGCAGGCACATAGTAAGCAACTGATGTTAGCCATTTTTATCATGTCTGCACAAATTATTACAACTAATCTTTCTAAGCACCATTCTGTTTCACCAACGAAGGAACTGACACTCAGAGAGGTACAGTGAGCACCCCTAGGTCACACAGCTGGTAAGTGATGGACTGAGGAATTGAGTTTGCTCAGCTGAGCAGTCTGTGGTCTTAAACAGCCAGCCAAAATGGCATTGCTCTTGATCCCAGAGGTCAGGGCCTTGGTCCTAGTAATTTGCTTAAGGAGTTCCAAGCCTAAAGAAAAGGGTATAAAGGATGACCACAGTGACTTATACTTCTAGGGGTTCTGGAGTCTAGGCATCTTAGTGAATACAGATCCCAAGGAGAGAAGAAGTGTTGGCTTGCCGAAGCCTAGGACTATCTGGCGATCCTTTCTCCAAGCTGCATTCCCCAGCCTTTTTCCTGCAAGACGTCTCCGTGTAGATTAGTAAAAGGGCAGGGGCAGCCCCAAACTGGAGCACAGGCGAACAGAGAACTGGCTGATGCTCAGCCCCCATTTGGAATGCGCCTCTGGGCAGCGCATGTGCTGCACCGCCTGACACAGAGACCCTGCTGTCCTCTTGCCTCAGCATTGGGTGGGGAGAAGTCCAGGAAGAGAAAACAATTGGCAGGGTGAGAGACAAAGAGAGGTCTCAGCCTCGGCCCCCACGCACGCACTCGGGCGCCTTGGAGGAGAGGAAGGGGGAGCACGGAGGCTGTGCAGTCCGGCCGCTCTGAGTGATCGCCCGAAGCAAATGCAAGCCATGCAGTCACTTACCCTCTTCACGCTTCCTGCTCTCAGCACGGAGGGTGGTAATAAAGGATGGCTGTAAGGCTCTCTCTGGGGAGCTGACTGGGAGCCAAGCCATCATATGGTGAACAAATGCTGCAATCGCCCAACTGCAGAGTGGCGGCTGCACGTTATTAAAAGGCAACAACCTCTCCCCTGACCCCTGACCCCTGGACATGGGTAGCCACCAGCCCACCCACCCGGAAAGCCCCAGCGCCCTGCCACCAACAGAGGCCCAAACACTGGCTCCGGCATTCAGAAGAAGCAGGGGGCGTGGCATAGTTGTAAGAAGACAGGCTTTAAGTTCAGACAGAGCTGGATTCAAAACAGCAACTCCACCCCTCACGAGTGGTGGGACTTTGAATAAGATACTGAACTTCTCTGAATCTCGATTTTTTATCTACGAAGTGTAGCTTATCATACTGACCATGCGGGAAGGATGTAGGAATTAGAAATATTAAATGTAAAGTGCCCAGCACAGTGCCTGAGACATAGTGAATGCCCACATAGGTTCCTTCGCTAATCCGACAAAGATTAATCGCAAGTCCACTGAATACCAGGCACGGTGAATATCGTACGAGGGGTTGCAAGTGGTATCTCTGACGAAGGGACACTTGAGCTGAGATCTGAAGAATGAGCAGGAGCTTTCTAGGTGGGAAAGAGAAGAAAGGACATCCCATGCACAGGGAACAGAATACGTGAGGACCTGTGATGAGAAAGAACAGGTGGAGATCAAGCACTGAGGAGAAGCTGATGTGGCTGATGTGGAGAGAGCAAGAGGGGGCTGGTCAGGTGCGCAGGGCCAGGCCATGGAAGCCGCAGTCAAGCTTTTGGTCTCTATCCCAAGAGTATAAGGGAAGTGTTGAAGGGTTTTAACTGATGGAATGACAAGATCAAATTAGCGTTTCTACAGGCTCACTCTAAAAAGAGTACATACTGTATGATTCCGACTCTATGGCATTCTGGAAAAGGCAAAGCTATGGAGGCAGCAAAAAGATCAGTGGTTGGCAAGGGTTAGGAGGGAGGTGGGGATGAATATTCAGAGAACGGGGGATTTTTTAGGGCAGTGATACGCCTCTGTGTACTATAATGGTGGATAATTGTCAAGACTCATAGAATGTACGACACCAAGTGTGCACTGTAATGTAAACTATGGACTTTGGATGACAATGTGTCATACAGATTCATCAGTTGTAACAAATGTACCATTCCAGAGGGGGGAATCCTTAAGTCGTTTTCCCCTGTGCCTGTCTTTGGCCACTAGTACGTGGCCAAAGTACTGCTGTAGAAACTCAAACTCTGGCCTTTTAAGATATTGACAAATTCCACGCCTCCTGTAACTTGCCCTCTTGAAGCCCAGCTGCCATAGAAGAAGTCTGACTGTCCTGAGACCACACTGCTGTGAAGAAGCTCCTTGGTTATGTGGAGAAAGAGAAACGCCCGAGAAGGGCACTGAGGCACCAGACCTGAGCACGAGGCCTCCAGTCAAGCCCCCAGCTGCATGCAGCCCGGCGACTCACCCAGCCAACACTGCATGCAGCAGAGGAACCAGCTAACCGAGCCCTGCTCGAATCCCTGACCCACAGACTTCAAGCAAATACATTGATGGTGGTTTCAAGCCACTAAGTTTGGGGGTAGTTTATTGCACAGCAATTGATGATTGAGATAGGGGGTAATGGCAGAAGCCAGGAGATCAGTAAGAAGGGTCCTGCAGAAATCCAGGTGAGAGAGAAGGGGGATTTGGTCTATGGTAGGAGTGGCGATGAAGAATTAGAAAATGCTGGTAAGAGAAAAAGTTACACACACACACACGTTGTTAACAGTAGGAGAAACTTGGGGGTCTGCAGACACCATGCACCCCACTGATGGTAGTACTGGTTCCCTCTCTGAGGCTACCTCTTTCAGTGAAGGGCTGATTGTTCAAGGGCTAATTCTGTTACAGACACTTGACTGCCATTAGTATATCCCTTTACAGCAGGTGCCTACTGTTCTATGAAGTGGGAATGGCTATCCTCATTTACAAATAAGGAAACAGACTCAGAAAGGAAATAATTACTGCTCTGTGGTCCCATGGTCGGTACCTGGTAGGGCTACACATTGAACCTCTCTCTTCTCAAGGCAAGTTCAAAGTGATTTTTTTATGACTATTGCAAAATTTCCACATTTATGTTAAAACTATGAAGAACAAACTGAAACAATACATTGTGCGTTTTAGTTGTGTGCCTGCTGCTCTTCTTCATAGGCTACTGTGTGATGGTTTTCGAGGAACTACAGAAATAACCCCCGAAAGTACAGTCTTCGTGCAGTGGTTTTTAAAGTAGGGTCCTCGGACTCCTGGTCTCGGAATCTCACAGCTGAACAACATGCAGATTCCTGGGCCCTACCCAGGAACCAAACTGTCTGGTAATAAGGCCTAAGCATCTGCATTTTAATAAGTAGGTCAGGGGGTGTTTCTAAATCATTTGCCTTCATGGAAAAGTTTGAAAGTCACTGAAATGGTGGATTACCAAGCCCTTAGGAAGCAAGTGGATGTATTTCAATGAAGAAAGAGAGTCTAAAAATAGCCAAGTGCAATGGGTCAGTCCACCATGTTGCCAGGGGTAGGGAGGGGACCCTGGACAGTCTCCTCCTCCCTTCCCCCTCCCCAGGAGGCTCACCCTGGAGAGCCAGGAAAGGAAGGGTGTGCGAGACCAGTCATGGACGGGGAGGAGGGGGCAGAGCGACCGTTTAGAGAGCACCCCCTATGTTTCAGGCACTAGCAGACTTCCCCTCCTTTAGTCCTCAAAGCAGGCGTTATTTTCGTTTTACAACGGAAGAACCAGAGAACTTGTAGGGACACACAAACAAGTGAAAAGTCAAGATTCAAGCCCAGGACTGTTTGACACCAGCACCAGTGTTTTTCCCAGTGTCCGTTTGTGCCAATCAGGCAGAACGGTGGTGTGATGTCAGATCACGGGAGTTTGAATCCCATTCATCTACTCATTAGCTGCGTGGCATTGGACTAGGCATTATCCTTTTTGGAAAGGGTACCTTCATTTCTTTCAAAAGGGGATGGGATTACCTGCCACTGAGAAGTCCCTAGTATCCACCAGCCTTTTAACAAAAGGTGACTGCTTCTGTACGAGAAGGCCAGGAGGCCAAAGCCAAAACAGTCAAGTGATCACCAGGGCGGTTTCTCCCACAGTGGATGTGACAGGTCGGGAGCAAGTCCCAAGGTCGGGGAGGGGAGCGGAGGGGAAGGAGGAGAGCGAAGTGGGACCCAGCAAAGGAGCCGTTCCTTGGAATGGCTACAGCATGTGGGAATGTGTGTAGGGCTGGGCAGGGGCTCTCTTCCACCCATTTCGGATTCTGGGAATCCGAAGCCATACTGTTTTTTTCCATCAGAGTGCTGCTCCCTCTCCTGGGGGAGTTGGCAGATCTGCTGCTGGCCTGTTGGCTGGAGACACATGGGCAGCGGAGCCTGGCATTTCTTTAGAGACTCTCACTGTCTCTTTCTTGTGCGGCTCTCTTCCCGTTCCCACGCCCCACCCCAGCAAGTCCCGGCGATCCTGCTTTCTCTAGCACTGCGGAGGGCAAAGGTCCTGGGCGAAGAGATAGATTGGAGCCTTCCTCCCACAGGGCTGCTCTGCTGGGACCCTCAATGACTCATTGTCCCCTCGTGGGGAGAGGAGGTGGTGGGCGGTGGTGTGCTGGTCAGCACGTCCGTGCCTGGTGCAAGCTCAGGCTGGAGTCCTCTCCATCAGGAGCTCTTTGCAAAGTTGTGGGAGTCTTATTTATTCGAAGGGTCCACGGGTCCTGAATGCTTTCAGCGAAGACTGAGGTAGTACTGTGCCAGACACTTGGAGGTACCATTTTGAAAAACAGTTCTTAACCTAATCCTCAAGGAAGGCCCAGTCTAGTGGGAAACGTGAGAGGTAAGTAATAATTATTACCGTCCTGAACCAGTCACAATGCAGAAAGAACAATAAGGACACGAATTCATAGTCATCAGTTAAGAGCTGGTCATTCCTTCATTCATTGAACAAACAGTTATTGAGAACCCAGTGTGTGACAGTGTTCGAGGGGTTGGGAATACTGTGGGAACAAAGTTACATAATAGCATATCTGTAACGTATGTGCCATAAATTTTGTATATTACTGCACGTGTCTAATCGATATATTATTTAATATGTATTAATGTATGTATCTAGTCCATATAATTACATAATAGCACATATCTCTGTATAAATTGTTATAACATATTAATATATCTATCTAATCTGTCCTCTCTCACTCAATTTTGTATCATCTATCTGTAGTTTTAGGCAGTGATAAATGCTTGAAGAAAAAAATGCATAGTTGGGCCTCGAGAGTGAGGATAGTACCGTCTGGCCAGGTCTGTCCGAGGAGGTGACATTTGATCAGAAATTTGGAAGGAAGAGAGAGGAGAGGTGAAGTAACATCTGTACAAGTGTTTCAGGAAGAAGGAAGAGCAAGTACAAAGACTGTCAGCCACACATACTCTACTTACCTCACACATATCACTCAGACGTAAGGGCTACCGTATTTTGCCATGTATAATGCTCACCCGTGTTTTTGTCTGCGTTATACACAGGGATTACTATACCCATGGTATGTAATTATTATACCCATGCATAATGCATATCCTTTTTTTCCCTTAAAAAATTGGGCAAAAAAGTGCACGTTATACATGGCAAAATATGGTACTTGTTCCCACTTCACAGATGGAAAAGCCAAGAGCCACAAAGATGGAGAGACTTGTGCTGGGCCTCATGGCTTGTAGAAGGCAGAGCTGTGGGACCCACCCCGGGCAGTCTGACCTGCCTCTGTATGTGGGCTCAGGCCACAAAGCCACACCACCCACCTGGGCACATCCTAGATGCTTGTGAGCACAAAGGTGAGGGACCGAATTCAACTTTGGGGAAGAAAGCATAGACAAGGGTGTGGGAACATGACCCTGATGGACACGAGTGGGCCAAGCCAAGGAAGATCTCTGCCTTTCTCCTTTGCCTCTTCTGTGCACATCCACTCAAAGTCGAGAGAGAGAGCGAGAGAGAGTGAAAGAGAGAGAGAGAGACAGAGAGAGAGAGAGAGTGACAGAGAGAAAGAGAGAGAAAGAGAGAGAGAGAGGGAGAGAGAGGGAGAGAGAGAAGCCTTTCTTGCTTACCCCACTGTCTCAAATACCAGTCACTGTCTATCTCCTCTTTTGCTTCAACCGTTTCTCATGATCTACCATTAGAATGCGTATTTGCTCACTTATTTGTTGCACATTCTCTGCAACTTAAATCTCAGCTCCACAAGGGCTACTGTCTACTTTGTCCACTGCTGTATCCTCTGTGCCTGGCCCGTATTAACGAATAAAAGGAAGGAAAATTGGAAAAGCTCAGTGGGGATGTAACCATTTAGGAGAGTTAAAGAGAGCACTTTTTGAAACAGACACAGACCAAGAACTCAGAGCAGAAACTGAGCTTTTTGTCATACTTGCCTGACTATGACTGGCACTCTGAATGTGCTCAATAGATATTTGCTAAATAAATGAATATGTGGAATTTGAAATTCCAGGTTCAGAACACTCAGAAGACTGGGCAATAATGCATGAAGTAAAGAGTAAAGGCAACTTATTTTGTAGTGCTCTTTGATAGGATGTTTGAGAGGTCCCAGGATAGAGCTCAGACAACTTGAGAGCTGCTCCTGGCTCAGGAACCTGTATGTTAGGAGGATTTGGACAGTCTCCCTCCTCCCTTCCCCCTGGGGCCATAGTTTTCCCATCTGTAAAATGGGAATACACAGAAAACCCTAATCGACTCTTTTAACTCGGGACCTCTAAGATGTTATAAAATATCCTCTCCTCTGGGACAGGCCCAGACATTTCTGTCTTGTCCCAAACATCCTCCCTGGAAATCGTTAAGTCTGGGGGGAAGTTCTGAGTCTTTGATTCCTTTCCTCAAGGTCGTGTGCTACTAACGCATCCTGACTCCCTCTCTTCAACCCTCTCTGAGGTCCGACCACGCAGTGAGCAGGTGCACATTATCAGCCGCTGTGGTTTGAATGGATGCCTCTAACTGAGGGTTGCCTAATGCTGGAAACTGAGAGCAGGGCTTGCGCAATTAGGCTGGGCCTCATTAACGTTTGCCTCTTGGGTGTTTCTCATTCTTGGTTTCTCCTATCCTGTTATTTCGAATCCCATCTGTCTGTATGGACGAGGCTGCCCTTTTTTTATTGCTCCATTGTAGAGCCAGGCTTGAATGTGAGCCCAGAATGGCCACGGCCATCCACAAAGCATGAATCTTAACATGCCCCGGAATGGCCCCTGCTCTGCTTGCTCAGTAGAATTTTACAACTTTACTGAGAATCTGGCTTTTAAGCTAGCAGTCCACCCTCAGCTTGGGTGTTTGACAGAAACCAAGAGTAAGCGGTACTATCGATTAAAGTACTGTGATTATTGTACTAATGATTTCAGTAATGCATATGTAATACTTGACCATTTACAAAGCATTATTAGAATCTGAATTTGAACAGGGACTTAATCTGATTTGATGATTTTCTCAGAGAGTTATTCTCTTTTTGTGTCCCTCTGCCCGCACCCACTCTTCTCTGCCTTGCTCTGAGCCCCAGGAGGCTGACCCCTGTAGACAGCATCAGCTTGGCTCTCTGGCTCACTGGTGAGGCCCCAGTAGGAGACTGGAAGGCAGGAAAGGTTGGTGGTGTGTCTTCCCAGAGCCCGCCCTGCTTCCTCGCCATGACTTTGGAGGTAGCTGAGTTCCTCCACAGCTATGACTTCAGCTGAGGGGCTTCCAGTTCAAGTCTATATGAAACCTACTAGATAGAGTCTAATAATTCCATTTCTAACTCCTTGTCCCTTCACCCCTAGGGATGACAATGGCTTCCTCCCCTTAGCCCCACACACTACTCTGTAAGTGGTTACTTCAGTAAAATCTCTATTTAAATCATTTGGGAGGGTGAATTCTGTTTTCTGCCTAAGCCCTGTCTGATACAAATCCTAATATTTGGAATGGAGCCTGGAACACAGTAGGACCTTAATCAGTATTTGTGGAATGAATAAACAAACTTCTCGAATATAGGATTTCATTTAATCCTTACAAAAACTAAACAAAATATTGGGTTGGCCAAAAAGTCCATGTGGTTTTCCTCTGTAAAATAAAAGACACATTTTTCATTTTCATGAATAACTTTATTGATTTAGACATTTTGAGTATGTCAGCTATCTCCCATGTGGTATAACATTGATTGTTCTCAATTAATGTCTCAGTTTGATCGCTGTCAACTTCAACTGGTCTGCCCGACTGTGGGTCATCACCCAGTGAGTAATCTCCAGCACGAAACTTCACAAACCACTTTGGACACATTTGATTAGTCACAGCACCTTCTCCACACGCTGCACAAATTTTTTTTTTTTTTTATTTCAGTTGCATTACCTTTCTTGAAATAATAAAGCATAATGTGCCAAAAATGTTGGGTATGTTCTTTCACCTTCAATATTAAAATGGCTACACAAAAATTTGCCAATATTGATTTTTTTAATGCACACTGTGACAGTTGTCACAATATAATCTAACAAAACTGTTTCGAATGAAGTTAGAGACAGCTAAGCCTAATAGAGCCATCTTACAGAAAAAACAAAACGAACTCTTTGGTCAACCCAATAATATTATCGCCTTTTTATAGATAAAGAAACTGAGGTTCAGAGAGGTGGAGTCTCAGGTCTGCGCGGTAGGTTTCTGAGACAGAGCAATGTTGACACCCTAAACCCTAGGTGAGCCTGAGTCACACTCAGCAGCCTGGAGAAATCTCTACTTCCTGCTGCTTTCTGTAAAATCTCAGAGTCCACCCATGCTGGCCTGGGGCAGGCTCAACAAAACCAGATGCTGCAGATTGGGCAGGGAGGGGTAATTCAAGGAAGAGAATAGCAAAACCTCAGGATTTAAAGACACTTGGACATGCACTTGGCATATAATCAGAGACCTGAGTTCAAATACTGGTGCTATCATTTTCTTCCCCCATCCCCACCCCAAATTTACTGATTTTTATAATTGACAAATAAAATTGTATATATTTAGGATATACAACATATTTTGTTATGTATTTAAGGTGTACATGTTTCAATACGTGTATAACATGAAATGATGACCACAATCAAGTTAATTAGCATATCCATCACCTCACATAACCTTTTTTTAGTTTAGTTTTCCTCCTGTTATTGCTAGTTACATATAACTGAGGTTTGAAAAAATACTTGATATGATTTCAATCTTAAACTTACTGAGATTTGTTTTGTGCCCTAACATATGGGGAATGTTCTGTGTGCACTTGAGAACGTGTATTCTGCTGCTGTTGGGTGGAAGGAATGTTCTGCTTCTGTCTGTTAGGTCCATTTGTATAAAGTGTAGTTCAAGACCAAAGTTTTCTCACTGATATTCTATCTGTATGATCTACCTATTGTATTGCTGTCTACTTCTCCTTCCAGATTTGTTAATATTTGCTGTATATATTTAGGTAGTCTGAAGTTTGGTGCGTATATATTTACAATTTTTATATCCTATTGATGAATTGACACCTTTATCATTATATATTGTCCTTCATGGTCTCCTATTACAGTTTTTGACTTGATATCCATTTTCTCTGGTGTAAGTATAGCTGCCCCTGCTCTCATTTGGTTTGTATGTGCACGGAATATCTCTTTCCACCTCCACTTTCAGGCTGTGTGTGTCTTTAAACCTAAAGTGGCTGTCTTGTAGGCAGAATATTGTTGGATCTTTTTTTTTAATTCCTTCAGCTACATAGTGTCTTTTGATTGGCAAAAATGATCCATTTACATTTAAAGTGTTATCACTAGGTAAGGACTTACTATTGCCATTTGGTTCAATGTTTTCTGGCCAGTATACAGTTCCTTTTTCCTTTATTCCTCTCTTGCTGTGTTCCTTTGAGATCTAGTGATTTTCTGTAGTGATATCCTTTGAATCTTTTTCAGTTTTGTGCTTCTATTATGGAGTTTTGCTTTATGATTACAATGAAGCTTACATAAAACATCTTATAGTTATAACAGCCTATTTAAGCTGCTAAAAAATCTGACCACATACAAAAACTACTTTTACTTCCCCCTCCCTACAATGTTTTCATATCACAGTTTACATCTTTTATATTGTATATTAATTTAAACATTACTGTAGTTATAGTTATTTTAATACTTTTGTCTTTTAAACTTCATACTAGAGTTAAAAGTGATTTACATACCACTATTATACTATTAGAGTACTCTTAATCTGACCAAATACTTCCCTTTATCAATGAATTTTATACTTTCATATGTGTTCATGCTACTAATTAGTGTTCTTTCATTTCAGCCAATTCCCGCCATCTGAAAGTCAGAAACTTGGACCTTTTTAACATTTTTGTACCAAATGGTTGTCATACTTTTGCATAGCACTCATAATGAGGAACTAGTGCCTCTTTAAGCAGCCCTGACAATGAAACAGGCCCCTTCTTAAAGAGGTAGTCCAGGGCAATGATGCCGTGCACAGGCTCTGGGGTCAGACTTCCTAGCTGGGAGCCCTAGCTTTGCCACTTGCCGGCTGGAGACCTTGATTCCATTACCCAATTTATTGGTGCTCCAGCCTGCTTATCTAGAAAATGTGGATTATAATAGTACGTACCTTATAAGGTTGTTGAAAGGATGAAATGAGTCAATACATGTTAAGTGCTTGGAACAGTGCCTAGCACGTAGGAAATGCTATAAGGCATTTGTTAAATAAATAAAAATTAATGAATTCTGTATGTGCAATTCCAGCTGGCTTAATCAAAAATAAATTTGGGAAGGTGCAGGGTTAGAAGCAGCTCAGATTTGGAGATGACTCTGGGTCCAGCGCCTTGAATAATATCATCATGTCACTGACCTTCCCTCCCTCTCTCTCAGCTGTGTTTTCCTTTGCCTTGGCTGCAATCTCAGCAGATCATTCCCTCAAGGAGAAACAGAGATGGCCATCAGCAGTTCCGGGCATCCATCTGCCAGCTCAGCAGCCCCAGCAGAACACATGTGTCTCTCACTCAAGAGTTCTGGCAAAAGTCCCATGATGGATTCTCACTGGCCCGGCTTGGGTCCCAGTGTGATATTCTGATTCTAGGGTTGCTTGTGTGCCATCAGCTCCAGACACCACACAGGCTGCAAGCTGGAGAGGGGTCACCCCAATGGAACGCGTAGGTGCTATTCCCAAAAGCAGAAGGAACAGATGCTGGAGAAAACCAGCAGTGATGTGCTGTACTACAAATCCTGGTCACTTTCTCTGAAGGTGCTCCCCACTCGTAAGACTTTGGAAGATTTAGGTCTTGTTCATGTTGCACACCTGGAAGTGTTTAAGGTTTTCATGGAAGAATATACTGCAAGTCAAGAGCACTGCTCAAAATTCTTACTTTGGGAGAACACAGCTAGGCCTTGGAATAGCACCATACGCCTGAGGAAGATTCTAACAACTCCCCGCCTACAGGACATGCTGTGAGCCAGACAGGGGTTCCTAGTTTGCGTGCATGTTCGCACAGGTCTGTAACCTGTGATGTGCCAAAGTAAGATGCCTGGCTGGCACTGCAAGCACCGTCCTGGGCCTGGAGAGAATGAACGTAAACAGCCCCATGGACCCCTGAACCAAAGGCTTTGGCTGTGCTCACCCTGCCGTCACAGCCCAGACTCCCCAAGGCTGGTCCTCCGCCAGCAGCAGCAGCAGCATGTGGGAGCTCATCCCCACCCTTGCTGCTCCAATGGAAGCCTGCAGGACTGGCAGCATTGGCTTCATCTGGGAGCTTGCAGGAAATTCTGAATCCCAGGTCCTACTTAAAGACCTAGTGCATGAGACTCTGCATTTCAACAGGATCCCTGAAAGGTCTATATGCCCATGAGACGCACTGCTGTCTTAGTTTCCTAGAACTGCCATTACCAAGTACCACACACTGGATGGCTTACAGCAACAGACATGTGTTCTCCCACAGTTCCCGAGGCCTGGAGTCTGAGTCCGAAATCAGGGTGTTGAGAGCATTGGTTTCTTCTGAGAGCTGAGGGACAATTCGTTTCCCGTCTGTCTCCTCGCTTCTGGCGATGGGTGGTAATCCTTGGGGCTCCTTGGCTTGTGCCTGTCGCACTCCGATCTTTGTCTCCGTCATCACATGGCATTTCCCCCATGTCTGTCTGAAACTCCCCTTTGCTTTTAAGGACATCAGTTATGTTGGATTAAGGACCCACTCTACTCCAGGATGACCTTATCTTAACTAATTACATTTGCATAGAAGATCACATTTGGAGGTTCCAGGAGTGAGGACGTTAATACCTCTTTTGGGAGCGGGGAGGGGGACACAATTCAACCTGTAACAACGGTCTTTGAAGACTCCCATTCCTAAGCGCTGAGAGACCAGCTGATCAGGACACATCTGGAACATTGTAGTAAATTTGGTTTTGTAAACAAGCTTATACATTCAGGAAGAAGGTGGCGTGCCTGCCATGAGGCTTGGGGGTGTCTAGTTTTGCACAGTGTTTCTTGGTCAGGCAGCACACCCAGCAGGATCCTCAGCTTCACTGCTGCCCCAGCCCCAGGCCACGGTCAGAGCAGTCTGGGGAGGTCTCCCGTCAGGCTGCCCCCTGGAGTCACCTGCAGAGCTTTCACACAACTGATGCCCGAACCCTACCCTCAGGGATTCTGGTGTAACTGGTCTGGCACAAGGGCCTGGGTAAGAAGATGGCAAACGCTTCCCGTGTGATTCCAACCCGCAGCCAAATTCGAGGACTGATAGGATAGCTGTCTGGTTTCTACACATTCCAAAAGGGGGCACTTCAACCCCTTCCCCAGGCAGGGAAGCAGGACGTAAGTACAAATAATCCTAAATATGCACATATACAGGTTCCTAAATTTTGCTGTTTAGGTTTTTTACAGTTCCTATGTGCCAAATGAGGCTGCTGTGAGAAGTAAACGAATACACGAATGCAGCACCATTCTCAAAATCCCCCATGATGGTGGACTCTCTATTTCTCATTGTAGTTTTGCAAAGTTTTGAAGTGCATTTTGAGGCATTTTTATCTGGTGCTTATAAATTTAAAATGATCTCTTCTGGGCAAATGAATCCTTTATCATAATTGATGTATTTCTTTTCCCTAGTAATGCTTTTCATCTGGGAGTCTATTTTTTCTCCTGATATTAATACAGCTATACCAGCTAGCCTTCTTTTGCTCAGTAGTTAATTACATGATATAGCTACTTTTTTTACCCTTTAACTTTCAAAATTTCTGTTTTAGATGAACTCTAGAATGAAATATAGTTGGCATTTTAAAAATCTACTCTGACAATCTTGCTGCAGGTGCTCTTTAAATTAGAGCATTTAGTCCATTTACATTTAATGTAACTACTGATCTGCACTGGTGGTATAATAAATATTTAACAATTCACAGGGTACTACTATGTGGAGGTTGCAATTCTCACAAGCGACCATGAGAAGGCAGCTATTGGGAACTCGTAGGCATTTACAGCCATGAAGGGACAGAGGGAACCCAGCATCTGCTCTCTGGGGTCCCACCACTGCTTCCAAGGGTGTGTCTCCCTGACAACTTTGGGCATCCTTTGTCAACTTGTATAGAAAAGCTTCAATATTTCAATAACTAGTACTGCTTGCTTTACAAGCCACTCACAATAATATGGGCTTGCTGATACACAAGGGAGGACCTCCCCCCTAAAGAACGGAATTATCTTCTGGAAGACAGACTTCCCCAGCCAGGTGAGTGTTCTAGGAACCCATCTGTGTCAGTGTACCAGCTGGCATTGTTGTGAGAGGCTGCGTTCAGCTTCAGTCAGGTTTTTTTGGAGACTCTTTCAACATGTTTGCCCATTTTATGATGGGTGATTTATGAGTGCCCTGTCCATACCATGCTGTTTAACAGTTTTTGACTAAAAAAAAAAAAAAAAGCATGACCCCACACCCCACCTCCTCATTAACCCAATCTTGCCCCAAGAGACTTCTTTTGTTTATTTCCCCTGATGAAAAAAAGTCCTCAAAGGGAAACGTTTGTCATTATGGAAGAGGTAAAACAAAAAATGGCAGAAACACTAAAAGGCATCAAAATCGATGAGTTTTCAAACTATTCTGAGCAGGGGAAAAACATCTCGATAAGTGTATTGCATCAAATGGAGAGGACTTTGAAGGTGAATGAAGTTCAAACATGCAAGAATACACATTTTTATACATAAATTCCATTTTGGGGGTCCCCCCTCGTATCTGGGTTTAAGTCCATCATCTTATTTGTAACACTTATTCTGTGTTGTATTTCTCTCCTTTCATGACTTCTTTTATTCTTTATTTTTCTCTTTCATATGTTTTAGGTACTACAATCTGCTTCTCTTTTTTCCAGTAATTACCTAAAAATTACATGATTTATTTTGACATTTCAAAGCTGTTTTCTTTTAATCCTCACCCAAGGATACATTTATTGATTTTGAGAGACAGAGACGGAGAAGGAGAAATGTCGATGTGAGAGAAACATCGATCAGTTGCCTCCTGTACTCACCACAACCAGGGCTTGAACCCACAACGTGTCCTGACTGGGGATCGAACCTGTGACTTTTTGGCATATAGGATGATGCTCCAACCAACTGAACCACCCAACCAGGGCCAAAACCTATTTTTAATCAATATACTACCTTTCCTCCCTGGCAATATGAGGGCTTCAGAACACCTTAATTTACCCTAGCCTCTACTAACTTACTGTTTTAAATTTTAATCCCTCATATATTTTAATGCTTCAGAAGACATTGTCATTTTTATTAATTTGAAGACAATGTTTATTAACATTTACCACATTCTTCACTCTTTATTCTTCTTGCCGCTTTAAGTTATTCTGGGATAGTTTTCTTTTTACCCAAAGCATATATATTACAATTTCCCTTACTGAAGGTCTTGTCTTTGTTAATGTTTTTATTTTGCCTTCATTCATAAACAATGTTACCCTGAGGATGGAGTTATAGGTTGGCAAGTGTTTTCTTTTGGCTCATAAAGATAACATTCCACCCCTCCTGCCTGGGGGCTATCAGTCTCTCAGTCCAATCAAAGCCATCTGCCTTTTGAAATCTGGCTACTTTTTATTTTTCTTCATCTTTCTGCACTTACACCATTGTGTCTTAGTGTCTTAGTAGTTTTTAAAATTTATTCTCCTTTAAATCTTCTGAGCTTCTGTTTTTGGTGTTTTGATATCTTTCTGAAAGTTGTTGAGCCATCATTTCTTAAAATACTGCCTCCGCTCCATTCTCCTTTCACTCTTTGAAGCCCTGATGAAGTCAATGTTAGACCCTCTCATGTGATCTAACCAACTTGTCTAGATTTCCAATCTTTTTCTCTCTGTGTTTTACTTCGGGTAATTTCTCCAGCTCTACCTTTCACTTTATTAACATGACATTTAATATGCTGTTAAACACAATACACCCAATAATTTGGGTTACTGTAGTTTTCATTCCTAGAAGTTCTATTTGTTTTTTTTTTAAATCGGTTGTGTCACTTTTTATAGTTTCTTGTGTGCCGCAGAAGTCTTCAAACCAGATTTTTTCACCTTAATATGGATGATTTAAAAAAATTTTAAGAACCTGTGCCTGATAGTTCCAATATCCGAGATATGAGGGTTTCTTTCTGCTGTCTATCCTTTCTGTTTCTTCTCATCCGTGGTGTCTGTGTCTGGTTATCTTTGACTATGTGCTAGCTATCATACCAAAAAAATCACTTGAATAATTATTCGAAGCCCAAGGTGAAAGTGCCTTCCTCTACATAACATTGCTTTTATTTCTGGCATGTCTGGGATCACCATAAACCAAGTATAGTACTTGAGGTTCCCTGGAAAACCAATAACATTGCAATTCAAGCTGCAATTACTTGTGATGGTTCGTTTACTTGGAATTCACATTCCCTTTGAAGGTGTAGTCCTTTGGGTCTCAGCTCATTGTGGGGAGGGTCTACCATTACATTCTCACCTTGAATGGCCCTGGGTGTTGATTTCTGTCTCGCTTTCCCTGATAGTCTATCAAAACCAATGTTAAAATTTGCCAGACTTAGCAAATACTCTCAGGAAAAGGTAGTTTCTGTATTCATTTATCTTTTTGGGTTTCCATTTCCCCATCATTCTCTTCCTGGTAATTCTTTGTGGTGCCAACCCTTTGAAGGTTTCAGAGATTATCATTACTTAAAACTAGTTCTTAAGTGGCTTTCAGTAGAAGAGTTAGTCCAAACACTGGGTCCACCATGGCTGGAGATAGGAAGCCGTGTCGTGTCCTTGTTAGCACAAAGCTGGCACTCAGTAAATAAGTGATGGCTGGATTGATTAAATATCATACTATCCCAGGCATATAATTTTTCGCCTGTCTGCATTTACAAAGACTGCTTCCTACTCTTAGAATGCCCACATTCCACCATTTGACAAGGCTCAGAATAAATGCCACCTCTTCCTCAAAGTTCTTCCTATTTCCTCTACGCCAAATCTGAAGCCTACTCCTTCTCCATCTAAACCCTCACAAGACTTAGCTTATATCATCCCCTGGGTACTGAACTAGACAGAAATATATTATAATACAAGTATTTATGTCTCCTGTGGATTTCAACTTTCTTGACATTTCGGATTATCTCAATAATTCCCTCACTTCCCCTCCAGCTCAGCCTGCATTATAAACAGATTTCTCAGAAAATATCAAATCCAGTACTTTTCGGTTTGATGTCCTGGGAAGGGATTGTCCAAACATTCCCTTGGCCATACTGCTGGAATCAGGATATAGCTCATTCCAATAAACCCTTACATCTGTGCCGCACTTTAGGATGCTCTCACATACGTGCCTCCTCCTTCAGTGTTGCAGTCATCGTGCTGTTGGTGAGAATCGGGGGGCAAGAGAGACTGAGGGACACACCCAAACAGAGCCAAAAACCCAGAAATGGAAAGCAGTCTTTTCTCTCCAGCCCACAGCTCATGCCAGGACCTCCGGTTATGGCCCCACGTTATTGGTGCCACTGGTCGTTTCTATTGCAACGCCACCTCACACTCTGGAAGCAGACATGCTACATGTGTAAGCACAGGTAGTTCGGGAGTTAGGCTGTGGGCCTAACTAGACAGAGGTGTTGGCTATGTGAGGTATCCCACTCATACCTTTCTCAGGCGAAGGTTTGCTGTATCTCAGTCCTCCTTACCTCACAACCTTGGTCCCGTTTCTCACAACCTGCATGTCCACCATGCAGCCCCCAGTAACATAGGCAGCTAGGTTCAACTCGGAGAATTCTGCCTGAAGGAGAAAGCAAAACAAAGAAGGATTCAGTAGATACTCATGATGCAATGAACTGTTAGCATTTATTGGGGACTTATATGTGCCAGGTGTCCATTTATAGCTCACCTGAAACTCAGGAAGCTGGCAATATTATTTATTTCCCTTGTTGAAAGATGAGGAAGCTGAGGTGCAGAGAGGCATATGATATGTCCAAGGTTACATAGTTAATAAAGGGCAAAGCTGGATTGAAACCCACGCATCTCTGATTCAAAGACCTAATTTTTTAACCTCTACTAATTAACTACTACTAACTATTGTGCGAAAGTGGAAGAAGCAACTCTAGCTCCAGGCCTAGAAGACACCAGATGCTGTTCAAAATAACATTTCCTCTAGACTTCTTCAGCTTCGTGCTATGTTGTGGCATGGCCTCGCAGCTAAGCGACCACTTATCACTATTAATGGAACACTCCTTAGGTTACCTGCTATCTGTTTCCTTCTTTGGTCATGATCCCCCCTCCCCTCACTCCATCCACATGGTTACAGGAGAAGCACCAAGTCTGTGCACTGAAATACTTTTTCCCTGGTCACAGCTGATGGTGTGGGCCCCTGACCCAGGGTGGAAAAAAAGATGCACTTGCATCAGAATTAGAATCTGCTGAGCAGTTCATGATGTTTCTTTCCAGGGGGCTGTATCTTTAAAACACAAACCTGAGTGCAATGAGGGACAATGTTTTCTGCCATCTGGATTGGGGAGGCAGAAAAGAACAGGGTGGTGGGGGAGAGGGTGAAAGGCAGAGAGAAGGAAGGGGGAGGGGAGGGAAGAGAAGCGAGGGTGGGGGGCGGAGAGAGAGAGAGAGAGATGGGCCACAGTCCCCATAGATGGGCAGAGGCAAGAGATGGGTAGTACTCTTCATGTTATGTGCCAGCTACAATCTTGCCCTCAAATTTTATGAGATGCCTCTGTATCCTTATAAATTCATTTTTGTTTTATTATTTCTTTAAGCAAGAGGTAGTGGATTTCTGTTGCTTGCATCCATCGCCCTATGGAATACATCCCTCCTAGAAGATTATATGCTCCCTCCGAGGACAGAGATTTGTGTTAGGGCCATCTGTGTGTTTCCTAGAGTTGCCATAACACAGTACCACCACTAGGCAGCTTAAACAGCAGCAATTTCTCTTGTCAGTTCTGGAGGCTAGAAGTCTAAAATCAAGGTGTCAGTAGGGTTGATTCTTTCTGAGGGCTGTGAGGGTTTGTTCCAGGCCTATCTCCTTGGCTTGTAGATGACCACCTTCTCCCCATGTTCATTACCTTGCCTTCCCTCTATATGTGTCTGTGTATCCAAGTCCCCCTTTTTATAAGGACACCAGTCATACTTGATTGGAACCAGACACATGGCCTCATTTTAACTTGATTACCTGTGGGAAAAAAATCCTGTCTCCAAATAAGGTCATGTTCTGAGGTACCAGGGGTTAGAACGTCAACATATAAACATCAGGGAGACACAACGCAACCTGTAACCCTTTTCTAGAAAGTGCACAGTACTAAACCGTGCCTTTTACACAGTAGATATCGGAAGCTATTTCTTTGGATTTGACGAATAAAAATAACTGCTCACATATGTACAACACTCACTGTATACCAGTTACTGTCCTAAGCATTTTACATGTATGTATTCATTTAATCTTCACACTTGCCCAGATTATTAAAAAAAAGAGAGACAGAGAGAGATGAAACAATTTTCACAGTGTCACACAGCAAGAAGCAGAGCCAGGATTCAGACCTAGGTAGTCTGGCTCCAGCCTGTGCTTTTAATTGCTACCCCACTGCCTCAGCTGTTTAGCTGAATAAGCCATTAGATGGATTACAACTGAGAATTTTAGGGACCTCAAAATAACCCATTTAAAGAGAAAAACAAGTTTACATTGAAGAAAAATAGCATTCCATGGTGATTTAAATGTATCCCTTAGAAACATTTAACAGAAATTATGACCAAAGACCTAGCCATCTCCCCAGATGGCCTTAAAGCAAACCAAGAGTGCTTATGTCTCTTGCTCTAATTAATAACCTCATTATGCTGTAGTAAGGTGAAAAGCAAAGACCCCTGTTAATGAGTCCAAGTTGGTAAATAGTGGTAATGACCTAGTTATTAAGTCTAATGCCTTAAAAATGCAGTCCCATCATGTTTAAGATACTTTATTGGCAAGATTACAAAGAAACATTAGCGAGAAAAGTTGATGCTTGTGTTTGTGGAGAAAACGGAGTTAGCAGGAAGGCACACCACAGGATAGCTGGGCACCACGCAGGTAAAGAAAAGGAGTAAATCAGAAACTTGGATGCTAGAATTTTTTACTCAAGGTGGCAAAGACCCAGGGGTTGTTTTGCTGACCAAATGCAAAGAAAGATACCTGGATAGAAAATACTCAGGCTTGACATAAAAGTTAGAAGTTCATCTTGCTCAGACTGAGTGTCTAGAGTTATTTCCCAGTCGTGGTTTTTGAGTAATTACAGGAGATAAATGCCTGAGTTGTAGGGTAGCAAGCCTCTGTTGGATCACACACAGAGAGACGGGGAAGCAAAGGAGATGAGTTAATACACTCATCTGTATTAACTTTCTAAAAGCTTCAGCAACCATGAAAAGAGACACAGGACCCAAGCCACTTCTCCTTCAAGAACAGGATTGCCTTCCTGATAGAATCTCAAAGAGCAGCCACTTTTGAAGATTTTCAGAGCTCTCAAAGAAACTATAGTGGGTTGAACTGTATCCTCCCCCAAGTACACCCACATCCTAACTGATGATACCTGCAAATATGACCTTCACTGGAAATAGTCTTTGCAGATGTAATTAAGGATCTCAAGATAAGACCATCTGGGATTAAGGTGGACCCTAAATTCAATGACAAGTCCTTATAAAAGAGGAGGAGGGGAGAGAGAGACCCAGGAAAGGTCATGGCTGTGTGGTGATGCGGAGGAGAGACTGGAGTTACACTGTCACAAGCCAAGGAACTCCAGGACTTCCTAGAAGCTGGAAGAGGCAAGGAAGAATTCCCCACCTGGAGCCTGCAGAGGGAGTGCAGACCAGTTGGCATGTGATTTCAGACTTCTAGCCTCCACAACTGAGAGAATAAATTTGTGTTGTTTTAGGCCATCAAGTTCGTAGTAATTTGTTACAACAGTCCTAGAAAACGAATACAATAATTTTGGAAGTTAAATACAATTTCAGCATTGCATGCAAAGGCATCAGAGTTCAGAAAGGTCGATGTGGTTAGGTAAGGCTCCTTTATTTACTTCACCTAACACATACATAAGCCTGTCCTGAAAATGTCCAGCCATTACTAATATAACAAGAATGGTTTGCACAACATGGTTGTAACCTGGCAGCCAACGAGAGTGGACTGGAATACACATGTGTGAACAATGGTGACTTCACTGTACTAGTCAGTGGAGGTGGTAGACACCATTGCGTGAGCATGTGTACTGTGTGGCTGCCACATTCAAAATGACTGAGAGAGTAGAACACGAATCTGCATCAGATTTTGCACTAAGCTTGAACACTCCTCTGCAGAAACTGTTTGGATGATTCAGAGGCCTTTCAGGGACAATGCAATGAGTGCAGCACAAGTAAAAGCATGGCACAAATACTTCAAAGATGGTTGAGAATCTGTTGAATGCGATCCACGTTCTGGAAGGCCTGCAGCGAGCAGAGCACCTAGGAATGTTGAACGTGTATGGGCTGTAGTCAACAAAGATCGGTGACTGACAGTGTGAGAACTTGAAGCTGATCTGGGGTTTCCAAAAACTAATGTCTGAGATTTTGATGCAGGATCTTGGCATGAAACATGTCATGAAAAACTTTCTTCCATGGCTTCTGCTACCAGACAGAAGGAATATCACGCTGCAGTTGCTAATGACTTGATTCAAACCACTACCAATGAACCAGATTTCCTCAAGAAGGTCATAACTGAAGACAAATCATGGGTCAATGGGTATCATCTGGAAATGAAGGCCCAGTTGTCCCAGTGGAAGTTGCCTGGTTCTCTATGCCTGAAACAGCATGGCAAAGTCACAGCAAGATCAAGACCATGTTAACTGTGCTTTTTGCTTGGGAAGTTGTTATCTATCATGAGTATGTGCCTCCAGGACAAACAATTAATAACAAGTACTACCTCAATGTTCTTCATGGGTTGAGAGATGCAGTATGATGAAAATGGGCACAGCTATAGGCAACTGGTGATTGACAGCTTCATCATGACAACACATCCACTGATGCATTATGTCTCATGCAGTTTTTCGGCAAGACATCAAATCACCCAGGTAACTTACAGTCCAGATTTGGTGGCCTGCAACTTCTGGCTTTCCCCAAAACTAGAATCACCTTTGAAAGGGAAGAGATTTCAGACCACTGATGAGATTCAAGAAAACATGACAGGGCAACTGACAGAGATTCCAACATAGGATTTTGCAGAGTGTTTTGAACAGTGGAAGAGAAGGTGGGAGAACTGTGTGAGGTCCCAACGTGCCTACTTTGAAGGGGACTGAAGCATCATTGTCCTGTGTACAATGTTTCTTGCATCTTGTATCTTCCTCAATAAATGTCTCTATTTTTCACATTACATGGTACTTTCTGGACAGACCTTCATATATTCATATATTTACACATTCTCTCTCTCTCTCTCACACACACGCGCGCGCGCACACACACACAAAGTAAAACATCAGCCATTCACTTATATTGTAAAACATCATCATCAGAGTCACTTAAATTTTCCGTATAACTTAACCTTTGACCTCAAAAACATTTAGGCCCTGACTGTTTTATTATGTGTTAATACTACACATTAAGCATTGTGGTGTGGATAAATGAATATTCAGAAAGACTGTATCAGCTATAAGCTGGTAACATATTAGCTGATGAGTTTGATCAAGTTACTAACTGCTTTGAATCTTAGTTTTGACATCTTTAAAATGGAGATAATACCAATAATATCTATCTGTAAAAGTTTTCTTAAGTTATTTTTATTTTTAATATACTTTATTGATTATGCTATTACAGTTGTTCCATTTCTCCCCCATCATTCCCCTCCACCTTGCACACCCCCTCCCACCCACATTCCCCTCCCTTTAGGTTCATGTCCATGTGTCATAAGTTCTGTAGCTTCTACATTTGCCACACTATTCTTGTCCTCCCCCTGTCTATTTTCTACCCACCGTCTATGCTACTTATTCTCTGTCCCTTCCCCCCCTCTCTCCTCCTCCCACTCCCCTGTTGCTAAGCCTCCATATGATCTCCATATCTGTGTTTCTGTTTCTGTTCTAGTTGTTTGCTTAGTTTGCTTTTGTTTTAGGTGTGGTTGTTAATATCTGTGAGTTTGCTGTCTTTTTACCGTCACATTTTTTATCTTCTTTTTCTTAGATAAGTTCCTTTAACATTTCATAGAATAAGGGCTTGGTGATGATGAACTCCTTGAACTTGACCTAATCTGAGAAGTGCTTTATCTTCCCTTCCATTTTAAATGACAGCTTTGCTGGATAGAGCAATCTTGGATGTAGGTCCTGCCTTTCAAGACTTCAAATTCTTTCCAGCCCCTTCTTGCCTGTAAGGTCTCTTTTGAGAAATCAGCTGACAGTCTGATGGGAACTCCTTTGTAGGTGACTGTCCCCTTATGCCTTGCTGCTTCTAGAATTCTTTCCTTCATTTTCATCTTGGCTAATGTAATTATGATGTGCCTTGGTGTGTTCCTCCTTGGATCCAACTTCTTTGGGACTCTCTGAGCTTCCTGGACTTCCTGGAAGTCTATTTCCTTTGCCAGGTTGGGGAAGTTCTCCTTTATTATTTGTTCAAATAAGTTTTCCACTTGTTGTTCTTCTTCATCCCCTTCTGGTGCCCCTATAATTCAGATGTTGGGATGTTTAAAGATGTCCTGGAGGTTCCTTAGCCTCTCCTCATTTTTTTGAATTCTTGTTTCTGCCTTTTCTGTTTTTTTGCTTGTTTCTTCCTTCTGGTCCACTCCATTGATTTGAGTCCCAGTTTTCCTCCCATCTCTATTGGTTCCCTGTGCATTTTCCTTCATTTCATTTATTGTAGCCTTCATTTGTTCATCTAATTTGTGAGCAAAATCAACCAATTCTGTGAGCATCCTGATCACCAGGGCTTTGAATTGTGCATCTGATAGGTTGGCTAGCTCTTGGTCGCTTAGATGAATTGGCTCTGGGGCTTTGATTTGCTCTCCCGTTTGAGCCATTTTTGTTTTTTGGTTTTTTTGGTCTGGTCGCGGCTGTTACGTAGTGAGGGGCGGAGCCTTAGGTGTTCACCAGGGCAGGGCAGCCCAGTTGCTGGGTTGTGACGCGGTCTGGATGAATGGTTGTTGGACCCCCATACAGTTCAATTCTCCATCAGTTCTGGATGTTTTCTTGTTTTTAAATTTTTGTTGTCCTTAATTTTGGTTGTGCGAGGAGGCACAGTGTGTCCACCTATGCCTCCATCTTGGCCAGAAGTCCCTATCTGTAAAAGTTTTAATAAAGATTCATATAATGTATATGAAACACCTAGCATAGGACCAAAACAAAGAAGGAAGATCTCTGTAAACAGTTGCCATTATTATTTTCAAATTTTTCATTGTCATTGTAAGAGTAAACTGATGTACCAAAAAATGGTGTAACAAGAAAAAGAGCAACCTGTTAAAATATGTATAACATAAGTTTTAGGTCCTGTCTGGGTAGCTCAGTTGGTTAGAGCATTAAGAGGGTCATCCTGACACACCAAAGTTGTGGGATCAATACCTGATCAGGGCACATACAAGAAGCAACCAACGAATGCATAAATAAATGGAACGACAAACTGATGTCTCTCAAATCAATAAATAAATTAAATAAAAAATTTTAATTGAGGTATTAAGTATTAAGATTAAGCAACTCTGCTTATGGCTGCAGTGAATTAGTAGGGACTATATTTACACTTTCATCTAAACTAGAAAACCAGACAAAATATTTTAAGTAATAGTTTTCAGACAGTGGACAACAGGCATGGCAGGACTATGATTCCTGCAAAAAGAAAACTAATGCAATTATCCCTATGATTACTCATGCTGACTGCCTGGAGGTAGTTTTAAGGCAGTAGAGCAGAATGGGAGAATGCCAACAGGCTTGGCAGTCTCGCTGAGCTGAGGAGTCAGAGACTAGAATTCAGGGAGGCCAAGGCAGCTAGAATTTGCAGGACAGAATATAGGAAGAGATAGAAATGCACAGGAAAAGGCCTCCAGGGAGATCTGCAAGTCTTTGAGTGCTGATCTGAGCATGCATGAAAGGAAAGAACCATCAAAACCCAGTAAATTTGACACTCCAGAACTCACACAGTCTGGGAATAGTTCATGTTCTCCCAACTAGGATGTAAAGACCTTGTTATATGAGTAGGTCCTCAACATTTAGGAGTGGGACTAAATTAGCCCTGTATTATAGCATGCTCTAGATCTAGGATGTTTCCTCTGTCCTAGTTTGCTAGGAGCTTTCCCAATTAAAAAAATAAAAGTCCTGCTTCTCAGAAAGTCAGTCCTAGTTTTACAATGAAAGTCTCATATCCTGGGAACCTCTTTAGTCCTAGGCACACCGGGACGATTAATCACTCTATGAAGATATGTCTTAAGAAAAGTTTAAAAGTATGACCTGAAGGTATCGAGTTTATTCCATGACACTTAACTGCATCCCAGTACAACAATGTTTAAAGGAGCATAACAAAATCCAGCATCCAACATGTAAAATTCACAATGAAAATTTATGGAATTCAATCATAAATTACCAGGCATGCAATGAAGTAGGAAAATGTTACCCATAAAGAGAAATCAATCAATAAGAACAGACCCAAAAATAAGATACATGATGGGAAGAGCAAAAATGGAAGTCAAAAATTAGGAAGTTAACTAAAACACTATTATAAATATGTTTCACATTCTCAAGAATGTAAAAAACAATATTAACATAATGGGAGAAAAATGAAAAGTTTTTAAATGAAAAAAATTAAACTTCTAGAGATAAAAATATGGTACCTTAAATGGAAAATGCACTGTATGGAATTAACAGTAAGAAGAAGCAATACAAACTATAGAAAACAAAGCCCAGGAACAAAAATACTAAAAACAAAAAAACAACACACCTCAGTGAGCTACGGGACAATATCAAACAATCTAATACACGTGTAATCGAAGTTCCAGAAGAACAGAATGGAACATAGAGAAATATTTAAAGAAAATTGGACATAATCATGATCATATCCGTAAATCCCTTTGGAATACCATTTTCACAGATTTCAGGGATTAGGGCGTAGACATCTTGGGAGGCCACTGGGAAACACTGAAGGCTGCAGAGGAGGGGAGAGATCAGATCCTTAACCACGAATATTTAGGCAGCATTTTCTAAGCTCCAGGCTGTGTTATCAGTGCTAGATATGGTTGGAATCACATCCACTAACAAAATCTTTGCTGCAGCCCCCTGCATCAGAAGGCGATAGAAACACCTGTTCATAATTAAACATAAGTCCAGTTCCAAGAAAACACACACGTCTGACCCTGTACACATGCACACGGAAACAAGATGGAATGCACTCAGTTCCCTGCAGGGTTTTTCACTGCATTCTCACTGGAACCGGCACCTGGCAAGTTTGGGATGCCAAGCAGATAATATTACTAATGTAGTTATTAGTTGCCAGTAATTACATTTGCGATGATAACGATGTTGATGTCAGAGTAAAAACTGGTGATTGCAATCATCATTATTCTAATAAGTTGAAGGATGCTATTAGGCCAACAGATCAATGGGAAAGAAACAGAAATTGGGACTTGAAATTGAATGACTGACTGGAATGCACACAAGAAACCAAAAATGTGTGGGTGGGAATGTGGAGGTAGCGGCTATCAACCTTGACCGTGAAGCCTGACTGAAGGAGGATTTTGACACAAAGAGATGTTGTCCAGAGTTCCTGAAAAAGGCAAGATGCTGGCAGACAGACTGTTCTGCAATCCAGGGGTAGCTGATAAGATGGACATTCCAGTTAGTGAAGACCTATCTGGTCCAAACTGTACCCTTAAATCCTTAGAGTGTGCTCCTTTCCATGGCCTTAAGCCCTCCATGTATTTTGCAGGAGACAGACAGACACAGAGGCACTGAGAGTCACTGAGTTGTTGTCAGGAGAAGGTGGGCAATGTCCAGTACCCCCAGCCCCAGTTTCTAATGCTAGGACAACTTCTGACCCTCTGCCCTACTCCTTACTATACCTGAGAGAGAGAAACTGCTGAGCAGTGGTCGGGACATTACAGCGGTAAAGGGTTGGCCAAAAAGTCCATTTAGTTTTTTACATAAAATAAAAGACATTTTTCATTTTCACCAACAACTTTATCTATTTGGATATTTTGAGCATGTTGGCTATCTCCCACATGGTAGAATATTGATTTTTCTCAATTAATGTCTCGATTTGATTGCTATTAACTTGAACAGGTCTACCTATCCGTGGAGCATTGTCCAATGAAAAATCTCCAGCGTGAAACTTCGCAAACACACCTTTGATCAGTCACAGCACCTTCTCCATATGCTGCATAAATCTTTGATTGTGTGTTTCAGCTGTGTTTTTACCTTATTTGAAATAATAAAGCATAATATGCTGAAAATGTTGTATGTTTTCTTCCATCTTCAGTATTAAGAGGGCTACACAAAAATTCACCAATTTTGATAAGTATTTTTTTTACATGCACACTGATATGACAGCTGTCACAGTACAACCTAGCAAAATTGTTTGAAATGAAGTTAAAAACAACCGAGCACGACTAGAACTATTTTATGGAAGAAACCAAACGGACTTTTTAGCCAACCCAATACATTTAACAGTGGGCAGGGGCACCGTTAGGTTGAAAAGCCGGGAGACCACATGTGCTTCTGGCTTCCATGTTCTGCTTCTCTGCAGCTGAGTGTCTGCTGATCTGAGTGGCCACCCTGTTAACTTCCTCCCGCCGGCCTTGTCGCTCCTCAAACCAGCCAACCCCAGCGTCCGCCTTTCTTTCTGCCATCTCTCTTCTACGAATTGGCAGCAAAAACCCCCTGATTCCCAGAAGGCCCAGAGGTCCTGCTCGCTCTCTTTATAATTGCATTTGCTGTACCTTGGAACTCTTTAGGAAAAGAAGCCACAGATTTAGTAAGGAACATCTACAAGTGAGAGTTGGGCTTACAGGAGGCTAAGAGGTGGCACTACTTTGGTCTGGAACCTTGATGGAGGGATTCAGGGCAGCTTTAGCTGAGAGCCCTGCGCTGGGGGGTGGGGGGTGGGCCTAGGCCAGCTAACCTGATTGGTATTTCGGTTCCCATTTGCATTCCTCCTTGTGTTTTCAGCTACCTTAGAAACCTGGGGCAGGGATGGTGGGGATTGTCAAGGTAGAATTAGAGCATTCCTGAGTCCTCTAGCAAGTTATCATCAAAATTCCACTGTAATCCCTAACAGATTATTAGTCTTGGGAAGGAAATTGTGTCATCAACAAATTCCTTTTTTAAAAAAATCAGCATTCTGCATGTACTATAATTTTCTTCACGTATCTTCCTCAGAGTCTATAGAGTCTAAAAGAGTCATTAAAAAGATGAACAGCAGTAATAATTTTTAAAAAGTCCTAAATATAGAAAACCTAAACCCTACACCGTCTATAAGGTCCCATATGTTTAGACTCAGATGACCTCCTTGACATCACCTCCCACCATCTCCTTGCACTCCACCTCCGACTCACTCTGCTGTTGTCATGCTGGCCTCCTTTCCATTGTGAAACAAGTTCCAGCTGCCAGTACCCCAGCCTTTAAGTGCTTCCCGGAGCTGGCAGCATGGCCAGCACCCTCTTGCTACTCACACCTCTGCTCCATGGCGCCCCCAGAGGCATCTCCCCGCAAAGCAGCTACTGTACGCAATGCCCCATGTCCTTGTTTAATCTTCCCCCATAGTCCTCATCCCTATCTGACATCAATATATGATTGGTATCCCTCCCAATCAAATAATTGTCCATCTTTTTTTGCTAGAATGGAAGCACCAGGGGGCAAGGATTCTGTTTCATTCACAGCTATCCCAGCACCTAAACCCAAGGTGCTCAGTAATACTGAATGAATGATGTCTACTTTGCAGATGTCAAAGGTGAGGCCCAGGGAGGCAGAATGACTTTGCCCATAATGACACCTTGGTAAGTACATCAGCTTGGACCCAAACGCAGGCTGGCACCCTTCACTTCCCAACAGGTAGCTAATCTGAGGTGACCGTGCTCCAATGTGCAGAGATGGGTCAGCTAAAGGGCCACCTGGCTGGCCTCTGGCTTCCCTGGTGTCTGTGGCCGCCTTCATTTCGACACCTTCCCGTGTCTCCTCCACGTCGGCCTGCAGCGTCGGTCAGCGAAGTCCGTGGGCCCCTGCCCCTCCTTCACCACCGTGCCTCTCCCAACTGCCTCGCTGCTGGCAAACACCTGGCAGGCGGCCCAAGGCCTGCAGTCAGCAAGAACCGCTTCCTGTAGATTTCCCGGCACAGGCTGTGCTTCTACCTCCGAGGGCCTGGTGGGCTCAGCGACTTTCCTGGCTGGCATCTCGAGACGGAGGTCTTTTCCAGCTGTTCAGACTCACCTCCTAGACAAAAGAGGCTTTGAGAGTCTGCGGACTCACTCCGTGGCCCGTTCTTGCGCAGGGGCCACACCTGGCATCTCAGTGAAGGCCCAGGCTCTGGGGTGAGGGCGTGCTGCCCAGAAGAACCGCCCACTCCCCGTGCAGAGCACCAGCAACTGAGAGCAGATGCAAAGGCACCTCCTGCTCATCAGAAACCATGATATTCCTCTGTGTGTGTGTGTGTGCACCCACGTACGCACATAGCAGGCAGAGTAGTGTGAGAGAGAGAGAGATAAAAGCATGTCAAAAGTAAATATAAAAACACAGGGAAAAATAAAAGGCTAAAACTTACATTCCTAAATGTTCCAGTAAAGGAATATCCAAAATTAGGCAGTTACCACATTATTTTTTTTAAAAAATCAAAAGCAATCATTTGCAGTTTACAAAGTGTTTGGTATAACATAGTGGTTTTTAGAATCTGACCACATGAGTTTGAGTCTGAGCTCCACCCCTTACTTGCTGTACCACTTGGGCAAGTTAGTTAGCCTGTCTGTGTCTCAGTCCTCATTTAATGCGGCTAAGAATGGTGTATTCCTAGGGTGGTTGTGAGCATTAAGTGAATTAATGAATTTAAAAGCCCTTAACAAGGTGCAAAGTAAAAATAAGTGTGTAAGCAATTTTAGCTATCATGATTATGTTATTTAATTTGATCAGTACAATAATCGGTTGACATGAAGGTAGGTTTGAGTGTCCTCATTGGCCTATGGCAAGGTGAGAAGCAGCCCTGGCTGGTGTGGCTCAGTGGATTGGGCACCAGCCTATGAACTGAAAGGTCACTGGTTCGATTCCCAGTCAGGGCACATGCCTGAGTTGTGGGCCAGGTCCCCCAGTGGGGGCTTGTGAGAAGCAAGTGATCAAAGTTTCTCTCACACATTGATGTTTCTCTCCCTCTCTTCCCCTCTCTCTAAAAAATAAATAAATAAAATCTTAAAAGTGAGGAGCAAGAGGGCAAATGACTTGGCCAAGAACACAAAGCTACTGAGAGCTAGAACTTGACTTTAGGTCTGGGAGACGCTGTATCCATCCATTACTTCATTCGCTTAAATTATTATTGAACAGCTACTATGCCAAGGACAGGGACTGACGACACAACAGTGAAAATAACAGACAAAAATCCCTGTTCTTATGAAACTTACATCTGCCGGGGGAGATGGGCCATTAACAATAAATAATCTCAGGAGAGGAAAAATAGATCCCTGAGAGGACAGAGTGGCTGGAACTGAGGTCATGTCAAATAAGGGGGGCCGGGGAAAGGTGGCACCTGATCAGTGATATGAACAGAGTGCTAAAGGGGGAGGGCTTTCCAGGCAGGAAGAACAAAGGCCCTGAGGCTAGAGCACATACACAAAGTGCAAAAAACAGCAAGAAAGCCAGTGTGGCTGGAACTAGGCTAGTGAGGGGGTAAGTGGAAGGAGATGAGGTCAGAGAGGGGATGGTGGACGGGATCGTGATCAGGATTTTATTCTGATGGAGATGGTAAGACGTTAGCATCGTCACCATTCTCATCACCAACATCATCATCTTCATCACCACCATCACATTTGGTGGTGGTAAGAAGTCAGGGAGCCAGGTTTGAGAAAAGTCACTAGTAAACGCATCATTCTGATTTTTAAGGAATATCTTAGCAGACAATTTTGTTCTCCAAAGCATAAGCGTACATTTTTTAGGGGTCCCGGTGAGGTTCTGGTGACTGGCAGTAGGAGGACCCAGGCATGCCCTGGTTCTGTCCTAACAATCACTCCTTCCTGCTCAGATTCCCAAGATGGCTA
Organism: Glossophaga mutica; assembly: GCA_039655065.1. Classification (NCBI taxonomy): domain Eukaryota; kingdom Metazoa; phylum Chordata; class Mammalia; order Chiroptera; family Phyllostomidae; genus Glossophaga; species Glossophaga mutica. Next base: position 10,951,953 of record CM077304.1, on the reverse strand, counting down.
TGCCCAGAGAAACCACAGCACCTGAGAATCAAAGTAAAACCTCCACGTCCTTTCCCTCAGTCAGAGGAGACTGCAAGGGTGGGAGGGCGCTTTATAATGTCCTGAGAAGGGTATTTATGGAAGGAGAGGAGGAGAGGGGAGGAGATGGAGGAAAGGAAGAAGAAGGAGGAGGAGGGAGGAAGAGGAAAAAAGGGGGAGAGCAAGGAGGTGGGAGGAAGAGGGGACAGAAGGGTGGGACAACCGTAGCCTCATCTCTCATCATCTCCAGAGCTTTTATAAGGTTGCAAGACCTAGAAACAATTTTGCTGCTGACAACAATTTTTGCTACCTGTGACAGATCAGACGCATGTTCAGAGGTTTTATTTTTTTTAATATTTTATTTATTTATTTATTTATTTATTTATTTATTTATTTATTTATCTTTAGAGGGGAAGGGAAGAAGAGAGGGAGAGAAACATCAATGTGCGGTTGCCTCTTGTATGTCCCCTGCCGGGAACTGGCCTGGCAACCCAGGCATGTGCCCTGACTGGGAATCGAACCGCGATCCCTTGGTTCGCAGGCCCGCGCTCAATCCACTGAGCTACACCAGCCAGGGCTGTTCAGAGGTTTTAAAACCACAGCGTAGCTACACAGGAAAGAATGACAGTCACTGCCCCCTTGCCATCTACTTCTCATTGCCGAGCTGGCCCCCACGTTTCAACATCACTCTGCTGCATGTTCAGAAAACTGTGCTTCTAGGATTAAGCAAGCAAGTGTGATCGCCTCCCCACATGTCTCCAGATGGACCCTGGATTCAGTCGGAGATCGGGATGTGGAAGCCAAGTCCACTGTTTAGCAGCTGAGTGTGAAGGTGACAGGGGCTGGCCGTCCAGGAGGAGGAGCTGCGTAGGGTGAGAAGAGGTAAGAGACACAGCCAGTGTGACCCTGCTGAGCATGCTGGGGGGAGATAATGAAGGAGCCTCTGTAGGCCTGATGGACTTTAATTTCTGCAGATATTTTTTTCCAAATTGAAAATTGGATGTTATAATGTGATGACAGGAACATCTTCTCCATCAGAGCTCTGAGACATTAAAATGCTCTACCCTGACTTAACATACTTTTGTTTGTGGTTTTGTTTTTTTGTTCTTTTTTCATTTTCAAGGTTCAAAATCAATTTCAGCGTTGCTGGGATGAAAAAGAGCACCCCAGTTTCCTTCTCAACCCACAGCTCCTCACAGCACGGACCTTTTCTCACAGAACAGCCTCCCAGCTGTCTCTCCGTGTCCTGCCTTCCCCCCACTTAATCTGATCTGTACCTCTGAGGGCAGCCCTGTGCCCCCCCAGATGAGGATTTGCCACTTGCTTCTGCTGGGGCCTCTGGCCACACGGCCAGGGTTGGACTCCAGACAGGGAGGCCCTGCTGTTCTACTGCAGCTCTGGCTCAGCACTGGCTACTTAGGAAAGACCAGCAGGGTTAGCAGCACTCAGTGTGCTGAATGCTGGGAAGGAAAATGAAGAGGAGAAGTGAGAGTGTGATTGCGAAGTGTGCATGGTGTGTTGCCCTTACAGAGAGAGCGGTCAAGCCTGTCTGAGGAGGTGACATTTGTGCAAAGAGCCTGAACACAGTTAGGGCATGGGCCGTGTGAATACCGGGGAGGGGCGAGGGGTTCTAGGCAGAACAGCAAGAGCAAAGGCCCTGAGGCAGGGTGTTCTGGCTTGAGTTTTCAAAATTTGTTTTCATTGTGATAAGATGTACACAACGTAAAACTTGCATTTTAAGATTTTTATACGTTCAGTTCAGTGCATTAAGTGCATTGACATCGTTGTGCAACCAACACCACCATCCGTCTCCAGAACCTTTTCATGATCCGCCCAAAAACTCTGTGCCCATTAAACATGAACTCCCCCACTCCCGCCAGCCCCTGTACACACCGTTCCGCTTTCTGCCTCTATCAGTCTGACTACTCTAGGAGCCTCGTATCAGGGGAGTCACACAACGTGTTGATGAACGCTTGGGTGACTTCTACCTTTTGGCTTTGCGAGCAATGCCGCTACGAACATAGATTTCCAAACATGTGTTTGAGTCCCTCCTTTCAATTCTTTTGTGTATATGTATATCTAAAAATGGAATTATTGGGTCATACAGTAATTCTATGTTTAACTTTTTGGGGAATCCCATACTGTTTTCCACGGTGGCTGCACCAGTTTACATTCCTACCAGCAATGCATATGGGTTCCAATTTCTCTCTGTTCTCACCCACACTTGCTTTTTGTCCCCTGGTTTTCAGGAACAGTGAGAAAGCCAGTGTGGCTGGATCAGAGTAGCCAAGAAAGACAGGGGCAGGAAGAAGGCCAGAGAAGTCTGACCATGACGGGCCTACAGTCAGGGGAAGGACTTTGGCTATGACTTGGGCTGAGATGGGGAGCCCTTGGAGAGATGTGGGCTGCGGGGGATCCTACTCTCATTCATAATAAGGCATACTCTCATGTATAATAAGGAAGGTAAGCCTAATGCTTCCAGCTCCAGAAGCCTGGGGCCTCCGAGGCTAGCACAACCCTTCATTCTCCCAAGCTGCCAAAGGGTTAAGTAAATGCAAACATGGGTAAATGTGGTGAAAGGAGATATTTCCTTCCCTGGCTGACACACCTGATGCAGGAAGCAGTCTCGTGCTCCCTGAGCATGAAAGGCCTGGCCAGACTGGGGCTTCGAGCAGAAAATGAACGTTGCCTGGACACAGGACGGCTTAGCACTTCCCATGTTAGTTTCTGAGAGCTACTGAACAGCAGAAGGCCCCATCTGTTTGCAATCTTGTTAAAAGGGCCTCGTGTGCTGGCGCCTATTTAAAATAATGCACACATGGAGTTTCTAAAAGGAAGAAGAAAAAAGGCCCATGCTTTCCCTGCCGGCACAGCTTATGTGTTTATTTTGGAGCAGGCTTTGGGAGTTCTGAGACAAGACATAGCTAATTTCTCTTCCCGAGGTTGATTTGCAAGTCCCCATAGGTTTTTGCTCCAAGCATTTAAGGCAGCTTGGTATGAACTGGTCACCCGTTCAAAAGTCCACTGTGAAATGTCTCCAAATTAAGGCTGGGCTCAGGAAAAGGGGGGGCCCAAGGGCAACCTTCCTCCTTGCAAATAGGCTGTTTTCCCGATTCCTTTTTCTCAGTAGGGACTCGTGTTCCTAAAGGCCAAATTTCTATTCTTCAATGCTCGTTTTCTTCCCAATGGGGCCACAGTAGTTCTACGACAGCATGACCCAGAGAAGGCTCAGAGCAGACCTGAACCTAATCCCCAAATGGGGACCACAGGGGTGGTGTCAGGGAAAAAGAACCCCCTGTGGTCATGCCTTCGCATGTCAAGAAACAAAGGCAAGACAGTCTCTCTGTCCGCATGCTGGGGAGCAGGCAGGCCATCTGAGCTGATGAGCCAACGCCATGCTTGACTCACCATGGCACTTGCACGTCCAGTGCCACAAAGAGCTGTCACGGGCCATTTCTGACCTTGCAGGCTCAGAGAAAACACCTCATAAATGTAGACCCACATACACAGCCCCACCAGAAACAGCCCTGCATGTCTGGGGGCTTCATAAAGAGCTTCCCCTAAACCCAGTGATGTCTGGGGAACTGCAAAGGAAATAAAAGGCAGGACAAGCATGTCAGTGGTGGCCCAGGAGTGACAGCTTATGTCTTTTTCTGCACTTTCAGTCCTGCTTTGACTCTAAGGTCCCAGTTGACACCATTTTCACCTGGTGGGAGCAATGCCCAGTGGCGGTGATGGCAATAGTTATCCCAGTAGAAATAACAGTCACAGAAGCAGTGGCTGTAGTCTTTGGAGAAGTAGAAACACAAGCAGTGATACTATTAAGAGCATGACTAGTGGTAACAGAACTAGACATGGTAGCTGTATGAATACCATTGGTAGTTCCCCTGGCAACCTACTAATTATAGTGTAGCATATTTGTAATTGAATATCATAAATTACATTTATCTTAGAATTACAATTTACAGTAGTTTTTTGAAGCACTTACTACGCACCAGGCACTGTTCTAAGGACTTTGCCATGTGTTAACTCCATTAATTCCGACAGTGACTCTGTAAGGTTGGTCCTATTATTATTATGGCCTCTTTATAGCTGGGAGTACCAAGGTGTGATGAGATTAAATATATTTTCCCCAGGTCACAGGGCTGGGAGGTGACAGACCAAGAGTGCAAACATAAGCACTGGCTCCAGGGTCCCTACTTTTAACTACTCAGTCAGGCTCCCCCAAACTTCGGCGGAACTTCAGGCCAGGGAAGCAGCAGGACGGGAACTGTGGTAGGAGAACTTCTGCAGGCAGCCGAAGGGAGGCCTTGGACACATGTTTTGGAGGTTGAAACGATTCGGGGTCTTCCAGCTAAGCGTCAGACTGAATAGTCAGTTTTACTTCTAAATGTGCACGACTATTGGGTTCTATATAATATTTAGTTGGAAACAAGAGTCTTGTTTTGTAAGACTTAAAAAGCAGCCACGTGGTGAAGCGCTGGAGTTAGACAGGTGTATTACCGTCTTACTTTCTAATTTCTAATGCTGTGACAACTCAGGGCCTGTCGGCCCTGCGGGGACTGCCTCTCACAGAGTCAGCCAATTCCTAGGGAAAGTGAACAACTCCCACAGAGAGCACCTGTCCAATGTAAGCCAGCAACCCAGAACCTCTGCTCCCCCATGGGGCTCTCACTCTCCAGGCCACCACCCCCTGCCCTATTACCTCAGGGTCGGATACCAGCCAATCAGGAACAGCTCGGGCCCCACAGCCTGCCGACATTACTCAAATTAGCCAACCCTGACCACAATAAAGGCTCTTGCCCACGTGTACCCCCAGCTCCCTCTGCCTCCTGACTGGCCACGGTGCTCCCTCACGTGGCCCTCCAGCGTGGCCTGCCGTGCCTGCTGCTTTTAAGGGGACTCTAAATACGATGAACTTCCTCCATGACCGTTGTATCCATGTCTGCGTGTCTCACCCTACTTGACTAAAACACACAGTGGGTACCTTTACAACAACAGGCTCCACCTAGCTTTTTGGGATTTCAGCCGGCTCTGGGCCACAGCTGGGCTGCTGGGCACAGAGCCAGCAGCGCGCTTCCTGGTGTGGGGTGTGTGGCAAGGGTCACTGAGCATGGGGTAAAGTAGACCCACGTTTCAATTCCATTCTTGGAACTTCCTAGAAGTCGGGGAAATGGCAGGAACTCCTGACTCAGGGTCTTTGTAAGAATGGAGTAGGAAGTTCCTGTCCGTGTCCCTGTCCCGAGGCTACTGGGATGACTCGAAGGTGTGTGGAGGTGAAGTTCCTTCAGAGTTGTCTGTGAACTCACATCATCATAAACTGGATGACCCTCTCCTCCTGTCTGTAGGGTACCAGGGCATCCTGCACCCAAGGTCTTGGAGTTGTCTCAGTCTAGGACAGCATCTCCCCACCTTAGCACACTGACATTCTGAGCTGGCTAATCCTTGGTTATGGAGGCTGTCTTGTGTATCACAGGATGCTGGCAGCATCCCTGGCCTCTATCCATAGAGCCCGTGGCATCCCCTTGCTGTGACAGCTGAAAATGTTTCCAGGCATTGCTAAATGTCCCCTGGGGGGCAAAACTGTCCCAGGTGCAAATTATTGATATAGAGAAGGGATGAGTTATTCTATCTATCTATCTATCTATCTACCTACCTATCTATCTCCCTCCTTCCAATATGCTCACCAGTTTGCAAGCCTAGATACCCCTGTGCAACACCAGGCCTCTCAGAAGTACAACTGGAAGACAGCTGCTTTAGTAGACAGCTCCCAGTTGGAGATTGCCAGAGGAGAATTCAGAGCTCTGCTGTTGGTGGGTCTTATTCCCATTATATATTTACCAACCGAGCTCATCTGTCCAGGATCCAACCACCTTCTCCATAATTTACCATCCTTTTTAAGTAGGCTTGTCTCAAACCCACAGAAAGTAAGAACTGAAAGTTCCTTTGGGGTCACTGAGTGGGTTTCATCCTGTGCCAGCTCCGGTTGCTGGGTGCAGAATAATGAGGCTGCCCTAAGCTTGGCTGGGAAGCAGGCCTTCACTGATCAGTGATGTCTGTTGTGGCTGGGGGAGGGCTAGCAGGTAGAAAATGCTCCAAACATTTATCAGTTCCTCCTTCTACAAATGAGTCAGCCTAGATCCAGGGTCCTCTCTGAATTAACTAAGATGGACCGAATTCTTCCAATGTGACGAATGCAGTAATAGTGCCATTACTAACTCCATTTTGCAAATAACAAAACTAAAGCTTAAAACATTGTGTCCCCTGCCCTCAGTCCCATAGGTAATAAGAGGCAGAGCCAGGGTTTGATCCCATGTTCTTCTGATGCAAGACACGGCTCTGTCCATCATACCAAAATGTCTCAAAATATCTCTTCTTTCTTCTGAGGCAACAAAACAAAATATTTTCCTCGACACAAATAAAATACTACAGAGTAGTAATAAAAATTAGTGAGAACAAACTGATTTATTTTCAGAAAATAATATGGATGCATGGTTGGAAGAACAGACAGATGTTCATGGAAATAACATTTTTGGAAACCAAGAGGCAGACCCGGAGGGGAGAGCAACTATAAACAAGAGACCATCTAAATGAAGCATTTGCTCCTTCAAAGCCTTTTGGGGGACCACGGAGCAGGGAGTGGAACAGAGAGGTGGGGAGAAAGCCAGGCGGGTGCCTGGATGGGAAGGGCCTGGGGGCTGCCTAAAGGCTTTGGCTGTCATCCCATAGACATCCAGGAGCCTGGACGGGGTGAGCAAAGGGAGCCGGAGAGAGACCAAGGCAGCTGTACAAGAATAAGCAAATTACGACAAGTGCTCAAAACTTGGTTCTGTCCATTGAATGTAAAGTCTGGGTTCCTGGCACTTGGCACCAGCCAGGGGAGGTTCAACTCCTCTGTTTCCCCTGCTTTTCCTGGCAGCAGAGAGGTGGGCTGCCGGTCTCCTCCCTGTCTGGACAGAATGCAGGCTCCAAGGTGGGGTGGGTGGGAGGTCTTCTGGTACAGTTCCATCTTCAACAGCCGGAGCAGCCACCCATGAGCCCCTGAGGGGAGCCTCAGGGCTGCTGCTCAGGGAGCAAAGAAAGGTTCCAGCGGCAGAGATAAAGGGAGGTCAGAAAACTCAGGTAGGCTGTTCCTGGGTTCCGGAAAAAAAAATTGATCAAAAAACTGCTTTAGGCCAGAGGAAGCAAACTTTTTTCCTAGGTCTGGCTGGGCAACAAGTGAGTAGAGGGGAAAATTATGAGCTTTGGAACCAGGAAGACATAGGGCCAACCACAATTCTGTCACCAACTGCGTAAATATAGATCTTACCTCTTCCGGCCTTGACTTCCTCATCTGGATAATAATGAGACACCTCAGGAGTTGCTGAAGGACTAACTATAGCAATATGTGAGAAATATTAGGGTGATGAAGAACATGGAGCTAATTTTTAATAGTTAATTTTCCTTCCTTCCTTCAGCATGTACTCAGGACCCCCCAAATGGAACCTTGATGCCCCATAGTAAGGCTCCATTCAGCTTCCTGTCTGGCACTGCCCTCTTATCATTGCCAAGTTCTTCCTCTGAGAATGCCCAAAGACGAACTTGGCAAGCAGGGAGTGGGGTGGGGCATAGTTTGGCTCTAGTATGACCAGCAGCATGACCTTGGGCAAGAAAGTGCACCATGATGAGCCCCAGTTCTACAGAATGGTGAGAGGCATTCACATCTCAGCTTTGCCACTTGTGAGCTGTGTGGCTTTGGGTAGGACACTTAACCTCTCTGAGCCTCAGTTGCATCAGTAGTTACTAGGTGGGGTTGTGGTAAGGATTCAGTGAATTTATACAGGTGAACCTTAAACAGTGGCTGGCACACTGTGCTCACACAATGTTAATGTTAAACATTGTTTTACCTGCATTGTAAGTGTTACTTCTTTACCTATATCATAGTGTCAGACGGGTACTTTATCTGTGTTTTTTACTGTGAAAAAGGATCTGGGTGGGTCTGTCTACTGGGAAGTTCTTGTAGTAGAGCCAATATTTTCTCTGTAGCTTATTCATTTTGCCCTACTTCAGGTAAGTTTGATAAATATTAAGCAGAGATTATGTATCTGGGTACTTGGATCATCTACTATGTACCTGAATAAATGCCCAGTGCTGGTCTACCTACCACATGCTACTATAATACTGTGTGTCTTTCTTTCAGAGACCCTAACATAGTTTATAACTATGCGTATGTGTGTGACAGAGAGAGAGAGAGACCATGTGATTAACATCTGTCTCTCCCATTAGACTTTAAGCTCTATCTGGTCAGGACTATGTCTGTTTTTAATCACCACCATAGCCCAAGCACCTAATATAGAGTAGGCACTGAATAAATATTTGTAGAATGAATCAAGATACTGTCCATGTTCCCTATGAGCCCAGAGTCTACAGGGAGTGACAGGCAAGTAAACTCATAATTTCAAGGTAATCTAGTCAGTGTAATGGTAGAAATATGTATGAAGTTTGTGGTTGCATGGGTAAGAGGCACCTTGCATGGATAGAAGGAGTGGCCAGAGGAAACAGACATAATGCCTGAGCTAAACTCTGAACAGAGTCGATGGCAAACTGTGGAAAAGGATGTTCCAGGAGGAGAGACTGACATAAGTGAAGGCATGGAGGTGTGAATTCGGACAAGATTAGGACAGGTGGGGAACCACAGCAGTTTGCTGGGACTACAATCTAAGTAGACAATGGAGAGGATGAGGTAGGAATGGTGGCGAGGGCTAGCTCACAGAGTACCTCGTGGGCCAAGCTTAAGTCCCATGGAACTAATCTAATGTATAAGCCAGCCCTGTACATGGGAGAAAAAAACGACCAAATCCCCAGATTTCATTTCTGTAAGTTATACCTTCCTAGGTAAAATAAAACCTGGAGTTAAGACTTTTAATTTCTGCTCTTTCACTTGCACACATGTGGCTTTGGGTAAGCCACATAACCTCTCTCTCTTTTTTTTTTTTTTTTTTTTTTAAACACTAGATACAGTGAATCTTTTTTTTTTTTTTTTTTTTTTTTTTAATTTTTAGAGAGGGGAAGGGAGGGAGAAAGAGAAGAAGAGAAACATCAATGTATGGTTGCCTCTCACGTGGCCCTTACTAGGGGCCCGGCCCGCAACCCAGGCATGTGCCCTGACTGGGAATCGAACCTGCAACCCTCTGATTCGCAGCCCTCGCTCAATCCACTGAGCTACGCCAGCCAGGGCCACATAACCTCTCTTAGCCTTAGTTTTGTCATCTCTTGGTTTTCTCATCTGGAGGATGGGGGAACTTATAGTACCTACTCTTCATTAGGTGGTGATGAGGACTAAATGAATTAATCCATTGGAAGTACTGAGCATGTGCCTGGTACTTAGGAAGTGTGTGCTTAGAGACTTGCTCTTACTATCACCCCCTTCTGAGCTCAGGCTGCACAGCTATTGTCTATATGACAGTGCCACCCTAGAAAATTCTCTCACGTCACTCTCTAAGTTCTCTGAGAGAAGTGGTTCAAGACAGACTCAGCTCAGGCTGAATTCTAAAGTACGTAGTGCCTTAGAAAAGCTCATGTACAGATAGACACTGTAGGTCATATACACTCATTCTCAGATATCAGCCTCCCTCTCTTTCCCAGGGAAACGCAGCCAGACTGGGTCGGATCCAAAAGGAGCCATTTCAAAGCACAGTCCCGTTGCTGTGTCCGGTTTCGGCCCCACTCCCCACCTCGGGAGATTCTGGTCAGGGTGGGCTGGGAGATTCCTTAGACAATCTAATAGATTAGTTTCCAGTTTAGCATAACAGCCAGACAGATTTTTGCGGTGAAGTCATCCAAGTCAATTAAAAGGCATTTTTCCCTGCTGTGAGTTCAGAAGTCCCTTTGGTTCATTCCAGCTTTCTGGGATGTTTCATAATAGGTTCCACCCTGGGTTAATTAATAACCCTTGATTCCTACTGAAATGCAAAGGCTGAAATCCTGTGTGTAAGCACATCCGGGCTGGGCTGCTGGCAGGGCTGGGATGGACTGCGGGGCTCCACTCATTAGGGAGTGGGCCAGATCCCAAATGGTGGGGATGACAGCAGAGCTGGCAGCAAACATAAAGAATGGCCAAGCAAAGGCTGAAGGTCAGAGCTGGAGAAGTGGTATGAGGAGGTCAGGAGTGGGCAGAGGAGGGAGAGCACAGCAGTCAAAGGAATCACAAGGCCAGAGAGGAGGGAGGTTGGGAGTAAGTCGAAACGAGGGATGTGAAATGGATCAGGGCGAGTGGCCAGGCCTCAGGTGCTACATAAGATGTGGTTGACAGTGGCTTGCTTTTACATGATGGCAGCTCAAACACACCATGTGGGTCTGGTTCCATCCTATCTGTTTTAAGGAAAGTGGGTCAGCACTTCTCAAGTACAAGTTACAGGTATGAGAATGAAGCTCAAAGGGCCAAGAACACAGCAGCAAGAACATACATGCGTTCACTTAACAGTTATGAAGCCTTGTCCCTGATCCTCATTGCCAAGCATAATATTCAAGGATAAGTTGCCTTTTCACCCAATCCAGAGCTCAGCTTCCCAGCCTCCAGTCTCCTGCCGCCATTCCTACCTGGTCCATTTTCTAAAACCACTATCAGCATGTGCACCTTAAAAATGAAAATATTATCACATGACTCTGTGGCTTAAAAAGTGAGATAAGCATGTCCCCACTGACTCTGGGACACAAGTTCTAGCTGCATGCCTTGCTACATAATGCCCACCCTGAGTACACTGTTCTCTGCCTTCCCGGCATCATCTCCCACCACCCCTTCTCAGGCACCGTATACTGTGGTCATTCTCCCCACAGGTAACAAACTGAGATTTAAAACACGCTCTCTGGCTGAGAGGTCTGAGGCGCACATCTGCTCCTTTCTCGGCCTGACACAGCTAATTCTCTCCCCCCACATCCCTGTTTAGCATCAGCTTCTCTGGGAAGCCTTTCCTAAGAACATTCCGAGGCAAGGCTGATGACCCCTCTTCTGTGCTCCACTATACTTTGGACACATCTCTATGACAGGCCTCCCCACGATGGATCACAGTGACCACCCAACGTCTCTCCATCCACCCGAGGAGAACACTTCGAATGTGGAGGGCTGTGTCATTAAGGCCAAGTACATAGCAGGTGCTCAATAAGTGTTTCTGGAACAAAGAAGCAGGTTGAGATAAGAAAAGTTGTGTTTCTTTTTATTGCATAGTCCTCAAGAAGTTAAAGAGCTTATTGAGTTCTCCTTTAGAATTTCCACTTAATTTCCATTGGCGTCGCGTTTCTCTGATACGAATGGGGGCAGGGCAGAGGTTGATGTAGTGGGGTGGCAGTTAGAAAGGGTGGATTACTGCACATAATGGACAGAGGCTAAGGAACTATGAGCTGGACTTTCCAGTGTAAGAAGATGGACTTGCTTTCATTCCCAAGGCTCCTTTCTTCTCGCCGCAGATTAAGGTGCTAACAGGTGGCACAGCCACACCAGGGAGGATGGCCCCAAAGGATCGCCCAACTGCCAAAGCAGTCCCGTTGCACTCAGAATCAGCAAGGCTCATCCCACCATGGTCTCCATGTCCCACACGCACTGCCCTCACTGTTCAGCGTCCTCCTTCGGCTGTCAGCTGTGGCTCAGCTCTCCATCCTAGACCAGCCCCCTCCCCAAAGAAGAAAGCCTCTTGCAGGTAAATGAGGAAAACATGGTCTTCATGACCAGAGCATTAGATTAATTTGGTTGCTATTAAAACCACCAGAAGGGACTAATGGCTTCTTCAAAGAGGAAGACAAAAGGCAACACTGGCAGGTGGGGAATTCTAGCGGGAAAAACAATGCCACGGGAGATGGGAGCCTGGGCACTCCACGCTTTGGACTCCAACAGTAATTTGATGCGTTTGCCTGGTCTAGTCACTTCCCCTCTCTCAGCCTCTGCGCTGTTAAACAAGGAGGTTGGATTAGATCAGCGGTCCCCAACCTCTTTGGTACCAGGTTTCGTGGAAGACAATTTTTCCATGGACCAAGGTGGGGGATATGGTTTCAGGATGATTCAAGTGCATTACATTGAAGCTCACCCCCACCCCCACCCCACCCTGCTGCGTGTCCCAGTTCCTAACAAGCCCGGGCTGGTACCGGTCCATGGACCAAAGGTTGGGGACTCTTGGATTAGATAACCTTCAAGGCCCTGTTCTGGCTCCATTCTTCTGTGACTGTACCATATCATCCATTCACTCACACATTCACTCAGAAACACTGAACACCTTGACCAGAACCTGCACTGTCTGCTAGTGAAGAAAAGTTAGAAGTTTACCCCAAGTGCCACTGACTGTTATATGTCAATGGGAAATATGACTGGACATGTGTTAGTAAAAAATACATATTAAAATACACCACGAACTTCTGATATTTCTTATCTTCCCAGCTACACAGCAAATTTCTTAAGAATGTGGATTATGTCTTTTTCATTTCTGAATAATCCCAGAAACTGACACTACTTAAGGTATCCTAGTGTCCTAGAAACTACTTAAGGTAAGTGTGTTCAAGAATGTGAAGGTTATCTTAAAAATAGCTGTAACACTTATTGTGTACATTCTAAATTCTAGTATCTGTGTTGAGTGTTTTAAATATGGTATTTTCTTTCAATCTCATAATGCTATAGGTATAATGCTAATAATAATGCTATTTATTATTATTATTGGGTTGGCCAAAAAGTCTGTTGTGTTTTTTCTGTAAAATAAAAGACACATTTTTCATTTTCACTGATAACTTTATTGATTTGGATATTTTGAGTATGTCAGCTATCTCCTGCTATTGACTTCCAGTGGCTAGAGGCCAGGGGCGCTGCTAAACATCTTCTAATGGATAAGACAGCCCCACAGCAAAGAATCATTTGGCTAAAATGGCAGTAGTACCAAGAAACTTCGCAAACCACTTTTGACATTTTCGATCAGTCACAGCACCTTCTCCACACGCTGCACAAATCTTTTTTGTGTGTTTCAGTTGCACTTTTACCTTTCTTGAAATAGTAAAGCCTAATATGCCAAAATGTTGTGTATTTTCTTCCATCTTCAACATTAAAATAGCTGCACCAAAATTCACCAATTTTGATGTTTTTAAATGCACACTGATATGACAGCTGTCACAATACAACCTAAGAAAATTGTTTCAAATGAAGTTAAAGACAACTAAGCACTACTAGAGCCATTGTGCAGAAAAAAATGAATGGACTTTTTTTAGCCAACCCAATACTATTATGGTTTTAATTTTACATATGAGGAAACTGAGGCACAGAGAAGTGAAATGACTCAGGAAGTGGCAGAGCTAAGATTCAAATCCCAGTGGTCTGGCCCCAGAGTCTGAGCTATTATTACACTATTCATGCAGTCTGAGGACACACAGTTACACCTAAAGACAAACAGTGAGTGTTTACTCTCGGGGGGGACAGAACAAACAGCATTGTTAACAGGGGGCTAGCAGCAATGCGCCAGAAACATTAAATACCGATAAGAGTCATTCAGAAGAGCCTTTGCTAAAAGAACGTCTCATATAAGAATTTGTAATTTTTCAGTAGATCAAAAGAGCAGAGTGGGATAGAAGAAGACAGTGGAACCACGCGTTCAAGCAACCTAAGGAAGAGGGAAGAGGCAAAAGCTCGATGTAGACAAATTCAAGGCCAACACGCACACGGATGGATCTACTCGGTTAAGAACCAGACATCTGGAATCAGCTGAACCTGGGTTCAAAGTCCAGCTTCCCCACATTCTTACTTGCTGTGGGACCCTGCCTGGGCAATTTATTTAAGTTCTCTGAGCCTCAGTTTCCTCCACAACAGGCATACTGTGTGTGCTGAGTTAATGCATGGGAATCACTTGACACGGCACCTAGCATACAGTAAATGATCAATAAAAGTTTCCTACCACCACCACTGCTATTGTTTCTCCATTTCTCTATTGTCTTCTTGAAGTAGTGAGCCTAAAAATAGATCCAGGATGGTGATAAACCCCCATTAATCAATGCCACGGTTGGGAGAAACACTTGCTCTTCTAATGAGTTATGTTTCAGCTAATCCACCCTAGTGGCCCACCTGCTTTTTTTATTCCCCCAGCTGGTTCTTAGATTTGAAAAGAAAAAGGCTTCCATGGAGACCTGCACGCTTTTAAAAATAATACAAAACAGAACGTCTGAGGTCAGGGTAAGCCAAGCCAAACAAATAAATCTTGCAGGATTGTGTTAACAAAACAAGGCTTAGTGGATCAGAGCGGGTAGAGTTCTGTCGGACTCAGCCCCGCAGAGAAACGCCAGACTCTGGTGAATTTCAAACACAAGCAGGTCACGTAGAAAGATCGAGTTATGGAGCACTTCAGAGTTCAGCCTCAATGCTTGGGCTGCATCCAGGCGAGCATTCTGCACAGGATGGACTCCAGAACCACGGGTCACGGAGAGTCCTAGGAATCTAGATCAGAAGACCCTTATAGATCGATCATCTACACAACCTCAACGGAGGTAACTTGGCAAAGCCTATCGGAATTACAAATGTCCTCGGAGGCGGAGTCTGAGAAGGACATTAGGGAGTGCTCTGGGGAAAGGGAAGGAAGCAGAGGGAGAGGTCGGGCTGCACTGCCGTCTCAGTGGAGGCCTCTGCCAACTCGAGAGGGAGCTCTGAAGCTTGGATGGGCCCTTCACGATTGCCCCAAATTGGGGTCAAGGGGCTAGATCTCTGTACCCTGTGCCAGCCAGTCATTGAATATAGCTCCCCCCAGGAAAGAGGTGTGACCCTGGGCAAGGCAGCTCTCCTCACATGAGTGAGCCACTTCTGAAAGCAGGCTGCCCGCAGAGGGCTGCCTTCTGGGGGGACTCCTGCAGCTGGGGGAGAAGCTCTTTATTCCTGAAGGTGCGTTACAAAACTCACTACCTACTATACTTTGGGAACCAGTTGCTGTATTTCTAGGAGAGACGCTTATGGCGGTTCAGCCCACATGCAGATAAAACCTGGGTCCAAATCCCTCCTCTGTCACTCATTTCGAGCAGGGTGTTTAGCCTTTCCGAGCCTCAGTTTTTTCACCTGCCAAGTGGGGAGAGTCATAGTACCCACCTCAAAGAGGCTGAAATAAGAGCATGTATGCAAAGTGATTTATCCAATGCATTTGGTTTTTGCTCTTGATGTCTGCAACAATGGCAGAAAAATGTAGTAGATAAGAGGGGCCTCTGAAGTCAGACTGCCTGGGTTTATAAAAAGACTTCTGCCAGTTATATGTCGGCAACCTTGGGAAATCCACTGATTTCCTCTGAGCCTCAGTTTCTGTAGGATGGAGGCAATGCCAGTGCCTATAACAACAATAAAAACTATTAAGCCTTATTTTGTAAGTACAGTCAAACCTCGGTTCTCGAATATTTCCCATCTCAAACAAGTCGGTTCTCAACCAAGTTGTTCACTGAAAAAAATGTCTCAGTTGTCGAACAAAACTTTGGTTTCGGACCTGCCGACACTTCATGCTGATACAGTGGAACTTTGGTTCTCAAACTTAATTTGTTCAATTTGGAATTGAAGAGGTAGAAAAAGAGGGAATGAAAGACATTCCTATTTCACTAATCAAGGAAATGCTTGGGAAACAGGGAGAAACACAAAGTTTTATTGAGAAATATCACCCTGACAAAGAAGTAGCAAACTGTGTCATAAGCTTGTTCAATGGCAATACAGTATTTCACTTCAGGCAAGCGTTAAAACGCAGGCAAAAGCAAACATCACTGGACAGGTTTTTAGTGAAGCAGAGGCCCAATGAGCCTAAAGCAAGTTCTAGTGGAACAAAGAGACAAAAGAGAGAAAGAACCCCACAAGGACGAGCTACTGTTGTGTTTAGGGAAGGCAACTCCCCTTCCCAACAGTAACACCCCTCCGTCCTTCCTCTTCGTATTCAGTCATCACTAGCTCTCAACACTAAAGGTAAGTTCTAGTGTGTACATAAATTTTCATTTTTTACCATGCATTTTATTTCTATTTTGTTAAGTTTTCATTTGCATTTCACGTCTTTTTTGTTGTTAAAGCATTTAGAGATTAAACAGTACATTAGACAGGTATTGTACATAAGAAATGTTAAAAACAGAAATCATTTGGGGGTCTGAAATGGATTACTTTAACTTACATTATTTCTAATGAAAAAAATGATTCTGTTTTCAAAGAAATTGCTTCTCAAACAGCTTTCTAGAACGAATCAAGTTTGAGAACCGAGGTTCCACCGTACTCAACAGACGGCAGCTGTTACCATTTTCAACCACTCATTTAGGGGGTGGACATCTGCAAAAAGTAGCCTGGCTCCTATCAGAAACTTCTCTTTCTCCGGACTACCTAACTCCACATCCTCACGATGACCTTCTTGCTCATAGATGACCTTCTTGCTCATAGATGACCGTCCTCTCGCTCGAATCTTTCTCTTCAGAAAACATTCCAGGTTGCAATTACCCCTTACAGTGTGACACTCAGCTGGGTCTCTCACTGGAGTCTGACCAGCACAGTGCGTGAGTGTGTGCATGTGTGTGGGTGTGTACCATCACCCTCCTGTATTCCAAATGGCTGCACTTTGATTATGCAACTTGTACCAGCATCCCATTTGGGGGTATTAACAACCATAACCACAGATTATTAAGCACTCAATCTGTGTGTCAGAAACTATGCTAAGCATAAAACATGTACTAACTCATTGAATCTACCTGATAACTCCAGGGGGTAGAAATTATATATATTTTAGGATTTTATTTATTTATTTAAAATGATTATTCTCATTTTGTAGATAAGAAAACAGAAGCTTAAAGATGTTGTATGCATAAGGGGAAAGTCAACACAGCTAAAATATGGTGGAGCTCAGATTCTATCTCCAGTTGCCTTACTCTGGAGCCACGATCTTAACTGTAAACAGAGTCTACACCACACTACCTCCCACAGATATTAAGAATTTACTCAACTCAAATCTTAGGTCTTTTTTTTTTTTAATTTGATTTTAACAGACTGAGGCTTCCCAATCCTGCTCCTCTTCAGCTAAGTTTTTAAATAGCACCTTATAGCATAACCTCATCCAATTTGTTTGCATCAAATTTAATCCAGTATATTCTCTCTCCCATCCAGCTTCAAGTCATTGGCAAATGTAATTGGATAAATTGCTGCTAAGGAGGAGGAAATGGAGCAAAGCCAAGGGCAGAGCTCTCTAGCAAGTCGTTAGACAAATTTCTCTCAAGGTGTATTTCTATCAAGCGGTCATCTCCTAATGCGGGTAATGTTTGACCTGTTACCATTCCACCAAACTGAATGAACATCCAACCTCCAATTCTCTAGCTTATTGATGATTATTTCTTGAAATACTGCAGTGTTTAGGGTCAGTATCTATAGCTAAGATTCATTAATTCATTCTAAGAAAGGTTGCCCCAGGAAGAATTGTGGATGGAAGGCAAATGGGTATAAGAAAAAGATATATATGAGTATATGATGGTCTTGAGTGTTAAAAATATTTAAGGGGGAAGAATACCACTCTTTCTTCCAGGAGACATTTAAGTTGAGGAAATAGATACTTTGAGGGCAAAAGATGAACAGAACTCCAACCAGCAGCCTTCCCTGGGCTCAACACATATCTATCTAACCTCATCTCAACCCAGTATCTCACAAGGACAGGGCTCGAAGGGAACCACTGGCATTCGTGCAGAGGAGGACTCGTAGAAGGACTTTTCCCTTTCACCTTTCTCTCCATGTGCTGGAACAAGGCACTGCTGTTCCTTATGCTTTAGCACCTGTAGTAACACCGAGGAAAGACTGACCATGGTAATTTTGGCCCTTTTTATTAGAGAAGAATGAAACCCAAGGCCTGTCTCTTTAGCCCTGGTCCACTAGTCATGCAGAATTGTGAGCCTACTTGATATTAATCCATTCATCAACCTCATCACTAGTCCCACAGGGTGGGGGGACTTGTACCCTTTGCCTCAAGTATAAACAGAGGAGAGCTGGACATGCCAAGCACCCTGGCCAGAACCTCTCACGCCCTACTAGGACACCGCTGTGAGGCCCCGCAGAGCCAGCAGGGCATGCTGGGTAATGGAATGCAACACTATGCAGTTCCCCCACCGGCCTCCTCAGGGTGTCTTGATTCCTGGCTCTGCAAGAGCTGAGGCAAGCAGTTTTTGAAATGGGGGGAAAAGGGTGGAGAGAAGGGGCGGAGGCTTTCTCTAGGCC
Organism: Glossophaga mutica; assembly: GCA_039655065.1. NCBI lineage: Eukaryota > Metazoa > Chordata > Mammalia > Chiroptera > Phyllostomidae > Glossophaga > Glossophaga mutica. Next base: position 10,933,742 of record CM077304.1, on the reverse strand, counting down.
AACCACAACTAACTCATTCACTCTGTCCAGCAAAACCCAGACAGTGCAATTATCTGGTTAATTTGGCCTTTAGTTGGGAGACAGACTTCCAAAATGCTTGGCCAGCTCAGACTAAACAGTGGCTTCCATCCTGAGACTTCTCCCAAGCGCTACAGGATGCATGTGAGATTCCTGGGGGTTGCTTATGCGACCCGCCCATTGATCCAGATGGGGGGAAAAGACAGACAGTTCAGACTCTAAGATGGGGTTTAGGAAGGCATGTCTTCCAAGGAAAAATGTCCAGATTATCTGCTAATTGGTCTCCTGGCTAATTTGTCTGCTGGCTCCCAAGGAGGGGAATGGCTGGAAGTCAGGAGAAGTCTCAATTAGCCTATGTTTTGCAGTGTGACTGTAGCCCTCGCAGACTGGTGGAGGGTCCCCAGAGCCCCAGGGTGAGTTATTCTTAGGGCAATTTCCTTGGATGCTCCTGCTCATAGGTGTTGTGCCCATAAGTTGGGCCAGGGAGACACTGACATAAAAGGGTAAAATTAAAACATGCCTCTGGGGTTTTCACAAATGGAATGAGACAAGGCTAACTAAGCTGACAACAGAGCATCTACCAGATGGTTTATGGAAAACTCAGATTTTTGAAGGGAGATTAAAGAGTAGGGATTTATCTCCCTTGGAAACTGACAAACAGCCTGGAATCTGTGGAATCTATAAGTTATTATTCAGCAAATATTTGCTTCAGTTCTAGTATGTGCCAGGCCCTGTGCTACACAGAGTGAGAGCTAAACAGCAATGGCCCCTACCCTCATGCAAATAATCCCACATCCAAATATGTGGTTAAAAACTCAGATAAGGGCCAGGAAGGAACAGCTGGAGTGCTATGAGAGGGAAAACTCAGGTAACGGCCGGGAATGTAGAGCTGGGTTTACCTGATTGAGACTGGGGTGTGAGGGCTCAGAGAAGGAGTCTTTGAGGAAGGGATTTTAAAGTTAATACTTTTAAGAATCTAATTTACCTTTTAAGAACGATCCCTCTGGCTTTAGTACAAAATATAAATGGGAAGTGGGTGAAAAGATGGAGTTGGAGGCTGTTGACTAGGAAGATTATGGATGAGAGTTGATGATGGTGGTTCACCCAAGGACCTAGGCCACGGGGATGGAGAGAAGTGGAGAGACTGGGGAGGTATGCTATATGGACTCCACAGGATCTGGTAACCAAATGGGCACAGTGGCAGAAGGAGAGGGAGGAATCCAGAAGACTGTGAGGTTTCTAGCTAAGGTGGGAGGTAGATAGTGGCACTCTTTGCTGAGAGAGGAAACTTGGGACGATGAGTAGGTAGGGGTCAGGGGAACATGATGTGTCCTGTTTTGGCATCAACCGACCTGGACTTTCCACCGTTCCATACCCTGTACTTCTGGCCTCTTTACCTTGGCTCATACTGCTTCCATCTCAGATACTCTTCATGGTGCCTCCACTTGTTGACAGCATATCCATCCTTCAAGATCCACTTCAAATGCCACCCTCTCCTTAAAGCCGTTTGACTTCCCCAATTAATGTGGCCTCTGCTGCCCATAGTGGTAAGTATGGACCTCTCTCTCCTGCATGCCACCTGTGTGGAGGTTCTGTGAAGACTTACCTTGCCTGCTTTTCTAGACCACAAGCTTTTTGGGACAGAGCCTCTGCTTCTGTGTCCTCGTTCCCCACATTAACTAGCTAGCATACTAGATGTTTGACAAATATTTGTTAAGTGAACAAAAATAACCTGCTCTTTGCCATGGAAGGAAAACCAGTAGACATTGGACAGACTTGAAAGCCACAGGATCACATTGAAATGCAAGCTGTAGGTGTTTTAATTGAAGCCAACTCAAATTTGATGCTCAGAAAGGCTTTCTGTTCCTCCAACACAGCAAAGTCAAAGAGCTCTGAAAAAGTCCACTCCTCCACTTTTTTATTGCACTTTTCTGAGTTCATCGTACAGCAGGGACCTTTCCTATCTTATTAACTGCTTGTCTTTGATGATGATGATGATGATGATGACAAAAGGGTAACACTTACTAGGTGTTGGTATGTGCCGGGCACTGTTCTAAGTATTTTTCATGGACTAACTCAGTTGATCCTCACAGCTATCCCATTGGGTTGATGCTGTTATCACCCAATTGTACACATGAAGAAAATGAGCTGCAGAGAGCTCAAGTATTACTCCACCAAAGTCACAGTTAGTTGGGATTTGAACCTAGACTCTGGCTCCAAAGCCCATGCTCTGACACGCTAAAGCTAAGCACTGGGTAGGTCCCCAACAAGCACTCACTGAATGAATGGGAGAAGCCCTGGATCTGGAACCATATTCTGCCCCTGACTTTCCATGTAGCCTCAGGCGAGTCGTGTTTCTTTCCCCCATAAAATGAGGGAACTGGATGTTGATATTAACGCTAATAATCAGAGCCAATATTCATAATTCTAATCTCCCTTGAAGTTCTAAATAATTTAATCCCAACAATGATACAAAACAGTAATATAAGAGAAAGATGATACAAAGAGATAAAGCCACCTGCCCAATGCCCAGAAAATGAGGGAGTCAGGATTCAAACCCACCGTGCTCCCAGCCCAAGCAGTTCCGTGCATGGGACACCATGGCAGGCATGTGGGGAGGTGGAATAATGGAGCAGATGGGCTTTGGGGCTCCCCACACCCGTTCCCATCAGGGAAGCTCTACTTGTCTCTACCTCGTAGAATGAGCTCCTACTTGAGATCACCTTTGAAGGAAGATTCTGCTGCTAACACAAAAAGGTTGAAAACCATTGGACTAAATAATTCTGGAATGACTCCCAATATAAGCCAGAATTTTTCTGGTAATCTTGGCTTACTATAACCACACAGATTGGGGATCAAGGCTGCTCCTGGGAATGGCACCAACTAGAAAAGGTTAGGGCGATAGCACTAGAGACCGCTCCAACCTACCTGCTCCACTCGGATCTCAATCTCTCCATTCACCTTCTTTCCGTGGAAATACTTGGCCCTGTGAAGGAAAGGAAGAAATCTCTGAGTGAGGATGCAGACTGCTTTTCTCTTTTCTCCCTTCTCCCAAGGGTCTTATTACCCCCTGAGGCGCGTATCCAGACCTTTTCTCCTCCAAACTGCTCTCGCCTCCCAGCCCGGCTGCTTCACGTCCTCACCATTCATACGGGGGAGGGGGCAAGAGCACCGGATGGGGGGACAGCAGACTCAGGTTCTCGTTCCGCCAAGTTGCTTGACGTTCCTGAGTCTGCTTTATCCTCTCTGAAAGGAGGAAATTCATACCTGCATGATATATATATCTAAGGGTTATTTTAAGGGTCAAATGAGATAAAGGACCCTACATAAACAATGCGGAATTATTTTATTGAGTTACACCCCATAAACTTCATAAAGGACTTATGAAATTAATCTATCCATCTACTCATTTCTCTGTTTGTCCATCTGTCCTGTAAAGTAGACTTTACTTGTTCCTTCGTCCTTCCATCCATGCATCCATCCACCCATCATCCATCCATCCACCCATCCCTCCTTCCTCCATCTTTCCTCTACACCCCTGCTTCTGTCTTCCTATGATCAATAAGTGGCATCCCACCTGCTCATTCCTCAAGGCAGAAACATGGACATCATTCTTCTTACCTCTTTCTCTCTCCCTATCCCCATTGATTCTACATCCTAATTATTTCTCAAGTCCACCCACTTGCCCACTTTTCTTTAAAAGCACCCTAATCTTGGCCTCCTTCAACTCTCCTCTCATACAGATTTCCTTGTCACACTACTTTTCTTTCATAGCACATTATACAATTGCAATGAGTAACTGTGTTTAATATCTGTGTCCCACTACACTATAGCACAGCTCCTTGAGGTCAGTAACAATCAGCCTTATTCATCATTCCATTCCCATTAGCTACCAGCATGCTTTACATGCAGTATGAGCTCAATTAATGCCTGTTGGAAGAGTGAATGATTGAAGAGATAGATTCTTTTTAAAAAATACTTGTTTTCTGTGCTATAGGCTTTAACCTATGGTCTTTCTCACTGAATGCTTACAACCACCATGAGGCAGGCATTTTTACTTCCTATAGACAAGGACACTGCAACCCAGAGAGAAAACATACTTTGCCTAAGTGGTTTGAGTCCTGTCCTTCTAATTCCATAACTATGTTTTTGCTCACCCCTGAAAAATAGCAGTGAATGTTAGGCTACTCCTGGGTTTAGATGTCCTCCCACAAAGCAAAAGTAGCAAAAGTTTCCATTTGCTTTTTTAAATTGTTGATGAAATGAATAGTTCTTAGTCACTTGCTACAATCTGAACACTGTGCTAACAAGCATTTCCATAAACCTTTTCTGGGGCAGAGATAGTTCTTTGATCCCAATACCCATTTACTTCTTTTCCCACAGTAAGAGAGTTTACAGATTGATACCCCAAAATATGTACATCCCAACTCTCCACTCAGCTAGGTATGTATGGCCATGAGACTGAGTTCTAAAGAATAACTTGTCATTATGATATCCAAGAATCTTCTTAGCTTTTCTTGCATTCTTTTCCCTGGAACAGCAATGTTGCCATATATATATATATATATTCATCCTTTCATGAAGAAAAGAATTCTTTCTACAAATTCTCTGACCCAGCTTCAGTCTGTCTGCTTCTAAAGTCTGTCTACACTTACCCGATGCCAGTGGAGTTCCTCTCTTTCCAATACTACCTGTGTCACTGACCAACAGCTCTAATATTAACACCCCCTTTTCCTACAATGTTCGTAGGCTTAGATGTCAACAAAGTAGGATTTTAGTGGGACAGGAGCTGCTGGTGTGAACTGAAAACAAGATTTTGTGTTTTATTTCTCCCAGGATGGTCTTAGACAAAATGTGTGTAAACTCAGCCTCACGCAAAGAGAACTTTTTCATGTAATCTGTGGATTTTATCACAAATCCTCAAAACATAGTGTCAGCAAACTCCAGACACTGGGATAAGCCCATCCCTAATGTTTTGTGGGACCCAGGGCAAAAGAATAAATGTAGGTCTATATCTCACTTAAAAATGATATCTAAAACTAGCAAACATTTAAGTAAAACACATATGTCTTCCCTCCTCAATACATGCAATTTCATAATTTTCTAGAAGGGTCATAATTTAGACTTCTCAGAATTCTTGGATTTCTATTAGAACATGGCAATGTGGGAACTGCCGTCTCTTGGTTCCTGCTGACGTCCTGATTCTCCTTTCACCCTCCTCTATGTCCTGTGGATGATGGGGCTTCCTGTGCCGGCTCGTGGATGGCCCAGGCCTCATGGCCCATCTTTGTCTCCTCGCCCATGGCCCCATCAACAGTTGTCCCTTGGCCATGCCCTCGGAGGATGGACCAGAGAATTGGCCTATACAGGCCCTGGATTTAGGCCTGGTCCCTTTGGGTAGGGAATTCTAGGGTGCATGGTCCTAAGGGTGCAATTTGCAGGGCCCTCCTCCACTGTCAGGAAGGGATTAGCTGGTAAGGGTTACAGCAGGACTGAGGTCAAGGGGTCCTCTAGTTTGGGTTTAATAGAAGTACTGGGGGAGCCTGGGACCTCAGGATGGTGACTCATGAATGCAGTCACTGCTATACTGGAAAACGCATGGATTTGGAATCGTACAGGCTTGGGCAAAATCTTAGCTCTACTACTCACTTGCCACGTGTTCTAAGACAAGGTACTTAACCCCTCTAGGTCCTGGTTTCCTCATCTGTCAAGTGGTGGTAACATCTACCAGCCAAGGCTGTGGTGAGAAATCCACTGCCTGCATGCGATCCCAGCTCAATCGCTCACTTGCTTTGTAACTTGGGCTACTCGCTCAGCCTCCATGTGCCTCAGTTTCCGTATCTGGGAAGTAGAGATAATCCTAGTAGCTATCCCACAGGGTTGTAGTGAGGATTAAGCAAGACAAGACAGAGGGAGCACTCAGAACAGTTCCTGGCACACAGTAAGCTCTAAAGCATACAGCCCAGAGCCTGAAAAGGAATCAGCAACAACAACGAAGAACTAGCGAGTGTTTACTCTGTGCCTGTGGGTGCCGTGTGGTCTTACCCTGATGGAGGTTCCAAAGCAGAATTACTATTCACCTCACTTTGACTTGTCCCATCGCTGCAATAAGAGATGGATGATGATGAAAATAATAAATAGATGGCCTTGGTATATAAGGCCTCAAGCCCCTTCACATCCCTCCTCCTATTTGACCCTAATGTCAACCCTGTGAGGTGGTCGGGCAGGAACAGTCCCCACATGGTCCAGCTGGAGAAGCCCCTGTTCCAACTCCCCGACATCTCCAAGTGGCAACAGTGAATGACACCTTACATGTTAAAAAATTTGGGGGATTCGGTCCAGACCCTGTGGGTCCTTCGTGATCTGGATGGACCCTCCTGACCTATGGCCTGTTTCTCCTCCACTTTTCTGCCCACCACACGGACACACTTGACTCTCTGCTATGCCTTAAACATGTCCCATGCTTTCATGCCTCTGAGCCTTCGCACACGTGTTCTCCCTGACCAGGATGGCTTTCTGCTCTTCTCTGCGTGGCTGCCTCTTCCTATCAGGTTTTCCTTGAAGGCAATCCCCCTCCCCCAACGAGGATGGGTTAGGTATCCCTCCTCTGGGTTCCCACCGAGTGCTGTACTCAACCCCTATAATACATATCATCCTGTGTTGTAATTACACATTGTTTGTCTGCCCCCTCCCCCCACACTTAGTCTGTGAGAGCCTGGAAATCCGAAACTGTGTCTCAACGCTCACTGAATCTCCAGTATCCGGCACAAAGTGCCAGGGCACAAGGCACATGTTTAACAAATGTTTGCTGACTGGGTAAATGAATAATGTCTTCCAGGGATAGGGTATCCAGTCCTCCAGACACGTTACCGCCATCTACTGGTACATCGCTGTAATACACTTAGGAATCTACACCAAGATGTGGGGTCAGATTGTGCAGCGTCCAACCTGCGCAGCCCTGGACTTGATTCTAACCTGGAACCCAGAGCACTTTGTACTACGCCAACACCACCCAAGTCGCTCCTGCCTTCAAGGGCCTCACCTTCCCAGGAGAAACACTTGTTTTGCCCATCTCTGGGGTTTTTACTGCAGGGCCTGGCAGACAGACGCAAGGCTGAAGCTGAGGGTCAGGCGGTCCATCCCCCTGCCTGGCCGGGAGTCAGAAGTCTGTCTCCTGACAGGCCACACAGACTGCTGCCTCCTTGCCGGGGGCTCATTCAGGCTTGAGCTGCCTCTGAACAGTTCTGGCTGGCAGCAGGAAAGGTAGGGATGGTGTGGAATTCTAGATGCCTTGGGGGCTGGAGTTGCTGCCTCTGTAATTGCCTGGCCAGTTTGACCTCAGGTACAATGGACGGCCCTGCTGTGCTGGGGACTCTGTCTCCCTAATGCAGATCTTTTTCTGATGCCCTAATAATGTTTATTCACATAATGAGCTTCCCGAATATCCTGGCCAATCAGTCAAGTCCCTGGTCTTGGGAAAGAGGTGGGGGCAGCTCTTCATTCTACCAAGCTTCCATCTCTGTGGGTGGTCTCATATTTTACTGCCACATCAGAGGCACCAGGAAGGAGAATATTATAAAACTGGCGCTGCCTGGGGTGGGAAATCCCTATTTGGGGAGGCGGGATGTGGTGTGAGAGAAAGATTTACGAGCAGCGGGTACCTAGTCTTTCTCAGCTGCAGCAGGGGCAGAAGGAAGAAGAGAATTAGCACAAACAGGATCCACCTGCGTCCAAGCAGCTCCCTTCCAATAAATCCGTCTGGGATGCAGAGTCGAGGTCTAGGCCTCGGCGATGCCCTTCCCAGGGAGGAGAGGTCAGGAACATTCTGTCTCAGGCACAGCCGCCTTCCCACAGGTCACCCTTGTTGGGGGAGGGTGAGGGGGCAGGGATGCAGGAATCCAGTTCCATTAAGGTATTCTCATGTTTCCACTTCAACACATCAGTTGCTCACTTGCGGCCTGGGCAGAAGCAGGGGAGATGGACCACGCAGGAGACCACTGAAGGTAGACCCACACGAGGCTTTCCCAGTTAGCAAGCCAGGGAGAGTCACATGGCGGCTTGGCTGAATGGAGGTGTGGCCGAAGCAGGACCTTTGAACACAGAAGTCCCATTTAGAGATCCAATTCTAGCACCACAATTCACTCCCAGAATAGCTAACCCTCCTGGCCCCTTCCCACTGCCAGAGGGGACCTTCAGTGATGGGGCAGCCTCTGCATATCTCCTTTTAACTTGAGGGCCCCAGTGGGTTAGGAAAGGGAGGGACCCTCTGAGGGTAACAGGCCCCTTGCACCTGTACAGGGACCTACTAGGAGCTGAGACCTCCTGGGGTCCCAAGCCACAGGATGTGACAAACATCCCCTCATTGGCTTCTGATAACAATAGGGAAGGTTTTTGTGGATAGGTTGTTGGGTCACAACTCACATCATCTCTTCACTCCCTCATTTTATCACTATTTACTGAGGCTTGTAGGGACTGGGCATTCTACTAGGCAGGAAGGGAAAGGCTGATACAGTTTCTGCTCTTGTGGAGCTAACATGCTCTTGGAAAAGTCCTAAAACTAAGCAAGTGAAAAGGAAATGATGAGTGCTGTGACTAAGAAGCACAGAGTGACAGAGAATACATGCAGAGGGCAGGGGGGATCCGACTTCGGTTGACCGGGGAAGGCTTCTTTGCAAGACACTTAACACACTTTTATTGACCACCCACTATATGCCCGAGCCTGCGGGCTCTAAGGAAACAAGGATGAAGACAGCATAACCAGAGGGAGAGACACATAAATGGATGATGACCACACAGGGCTTTAGCCCAAAGATTCAGGTCCACCCACAGAAGGGGATCCCAGCCCAGTCAGTGACCAGTGCAGTCATCAATCCATCCCATACATGGTACCTATTCTTTGCCAGGGCCAAGGGATTCAAAGTGGAACATGGGAGGGCATGAATGCATGTGTATGCCTGAGAACAAAGAAGGAGAAATGACTTAGGTAGGTGCTGTGGGCACACGGGAGGGTGATGAATTTTCCTGGGGCACATCCCTAAATGGGAAGGGAAAATGAGCAACAGGCATGGAGCAGAAGGTCCAGATTTGAACTGGCAGCTCTGGCTGCATGATTTTGGACAAGCCTCTACTTCCTCATCTGTAGAATGGGGACAGGGAAATCTACTCACAGGGTTGTCATGAAGATTACATGAGGATGCAGACTGGAAGGCCTGCTAGCCTGTGTGCTGCTCACCCGTGGGCTATCAGGGTGGGACTTTCCCTCTCCAGGTAAAGGTGTTCGTGGGCACTGCCAGCAATAGAGACAGACCCAGGTCCTATTCAGCTCTGCTATCTATTTCCTAGTGCTGCCTCAGACAAAGTCAACTGTCTCGAGTCACAGTTTCATCTGTAAAAATAAGAACTTTACTAGGTCTGCCACAGGGCCCCCATGAATGACATCCCTGACACATGCCAGGTGTTTAATGTTCATCTCTTTCCCTCCTGTCCTTCAACAGCATGGGTAGGGGGCTGAGGTCAGTTGGGTGTGTCCTTGGGGAAGAGACGAGTCATTTTCTCTCTCCAAGAGGAAGAAGGTGGCAGTATCTTCCTTACTCTGAACAGAACTCGTGTTTCATGTCTAGCATGATGGAAACCTGCATGGACGCTCCCTGGCAGAGGCCTTTAGGGTAAACAAAGTCATCAGTCACCCACTTACTGTGACTGCAGAGATGGGCTAGAAGGTCATCTCCCAGCCCCTACCCCTCTCCTCTCCAATGACACAACACCGGGTCTCCCTCATTCCCACAGACACCTGAAAGTCCGCAACCTTCATTCCACCAACAGGGTTAACATATAGAAGGCTAAAGTGTTCCCTCAGCAAACATTTAGTGAACTGCTAAGAACCCAACCAGCGGAAGTTCCCGTGGGAAAGGTACTACACTAGGTAATTCATACCAAGGTGCAAGTGACTAATACACAATCATTCCAGAAAGGGGTATGGATGGTACATAGAGGATGAGAAGATGAGGCCCCTGAAAATACTTAGTGCACAGGAGAAGACTGAGAAGACTTATCTTCCCTCCTTCCTCCTCCTTCCCTTCTTCCACTTCTTCATCCATCCACTTCTCTATATATTCACACATCCTTCCACCCATCCCCTTATCCATTCATTCATCCATCCATCTATCCATCCATCCATCCCCCATCCATCCATCCATCCATCCACCCATGGTCTACTCTGTGCTCAGCACTGTGCCAGTCCCTAGGAACTGCACTGAACGAAACAGCCTCTCTGCCATCCTGGAACCTACGGTCTAGCCAGGAGACAGGCCCAGAGAGGAGCTAAAATGCCTATTTGCCCTGACTCTTGTCTTTGTCAGAAGTGGCCAACTGGCAAACCTCAGGGAGTCCAAAGTCCTATTTTATTAGACTTAAATTATATATTTCCATTCTGAAATAGAAAATTCACATAAAAAATTCAGACTCCTGGCTTCCTTTGACAATCAACAATGGCACCATCAGGCCCTTGTTCCCACATGGTAGAAATCTGCTGAGTGGACGCCAGCTGTTGCCTTCAAAGGGGACATCAATTCTCATGTCCAACACAGTCCCCACTGCTCCCTGTCATCTCACTGAAGCAGAAACCAAGGGGCAGATACATTTTTCATAGCGCTTGTGCTGTTGTTTTCCTGATAGCAAGGAAACATTTCTCTGTGCCTATCCCTTTTCCTACCACCTGTCCCTTCACTCACCGACTGGCTTGTATCCTGTGAGCAGCTGCACAGGCAACCCCTAATTTAACTAATTCCATTCTGAAGATGGCAATTAGCTTGGTGCAAATCTTCAGGAAACACACACCCCTGCCCTTCCTGCACACCCAGGGTGGGAGGTGAGGAAAATGGACACGGAGCACCATCCCCTCTCTGGCCATCACAGACAGCCTCCCTCCTGCTGGGGAAACACGTCCCAGGCAGGCTTCCACAGGCCCCAGGAGAAGAGACGGTCTGTAACGAGGCTGGCATCTGCCCAGGGACCTGCGCCCCCCAGGGCAAGGCTGTGACCCGGCAGGGCGAAAATCTGCAGGAACAGCAACAACTACTACTAAGAAAGCCCAGGGCCTGCGAGGGACTCCTTCGAAAGAAGATCGTTCAGAGGGCCTGGGTGAGAAAACCGCGTTGTGGAGGACCAGGAAAGACTCACAGGTTAAATTTTGAAACTCCTCCAAGAAAAATCAAGGCAAGAGCAGGAAAAGTGACTGATACACAAAGTCAGAGAGGACAAGATGAAAAGTTTCAGGCCCAAGAATCCTTTAAGGGCTTGTAGGCAGACCCTTTTACAGTCTGAGCCTCCTCTGCATTGCTCCTACCGAGTGGCCAGCCCAGCCATGCTTAAACACCTGTACCTAATGGGGAGCTCACTCCCTCCCCGGGCAGTCCACTTGCTCTTTGGCTGACTTTCCCTTTCTGTATATTGAGCTGAAATATGTCTCCCTCTTTGCTGGCCCCATTGGTTCCCGTTCTATCGACAGGGAACCACATGAAACAAGTCCTCCACCTCGACTGTTTCTAAACTTGGCCGGCTCTCTACTATTTTTAAAAATAGTTTCCCAAGCTCCACTCTAGATATTCTGATTCAGTGGTTCTAGTGGGACATCTCACCCACTGTGACTGACGTCTAGTAACAGCACCCCATTGCCTTTGCACTGACGGAACCAAGCCTGTCTCTCGCACAACCTTGGTGGGACTCTCCCCAGGACATGCTGTGGAACCAGCCAGCTTCTTCCCCGGAATTTGATTTTTGAGCAGAGAGGCACACGGCTGGATGGAGACAAGCGCCTTCCCCAGAGACTGTCCACAAGTCCCTGCCCCCTAGATCCTGGCAGAGCCCTGGGTCCTGACCTCTCTGAGACTCAGATCTTCTCATTTTCTTTTGGTTCTATGAGCCTCCCACATATTCCAATAAATCGCCATTTTGCCCGAGTCAGCCAAAGGCTATTTCTTTTTCTCACAAACAACTCTGTCCAATGCAGAAGAGGCCTGGGAGTCTGAATGCCATTCTGATGGGAGCGGACTCTTGGGGCCCATGATCTCTGCCCAGTGTCATCGTTTGAGGCCGAGAGGAAACTGGGCTCCGTCGGGATCCCACTGCATCCGCAGGGAAGGGAGAAATTAGGAAGAAACAGCATCCATCGGATTTTGCCCCATATTCCCTTCTGCTCAGAGACATTTCCCCCAGATTTCCTAGCCCCAGTTTCAGAGGGTGAAGACTCTACCAGGGTGGGAGAGACAACTCTGCACTGTTTTCCCCTCCCTCCCCCTCTCCCTGCAGAGCTGGGGTAGGAAGCAGCCCGGGCGCCAGGCCTCTGGATTGGATGGCTCAAAGACCTCACGGAGAGAGGTCAGCACTTGAAAAATTCCTCAAGTCAAAGGGCTTGGGGCTTGGGTGCCACACAAGGCCCTCACTGTGTGCGCACATTGTCTGCCTGATAAAAGGGGCTGGGCCTGGGAAAAAGGGAGCCTGTCTCCAGGCAACAGGGCAGGCTGCTGGGGAATGCCCAGGGCCCCTCCCCACCCCCAGGCACCAGGGCCAGGACTTAGAGATGGGGGGAGGGACAGGGGGTGCCCAGGGTGGGAAGGATGAGTCCAGAAGTCTAGCTAGCGCCACGCCAGGTGGGGCTGCCTGGCCTGTGCGAGGCAGTAAAAGAAGGGAGGGGGATGTGACCTTAGGCCTTTTCTAGCTCCCTCTCCAGCCCGCCCCTGCATCTGCCCACAGGAAATAGACAGGGCCTGTTCTTATTCAAGGAGTCTAGGGGTAGCAAAGTGCTGGAGGGAGGCATAAGGACTGTGTTCCCCAGAGCCAACTGTCTTCCACAGAGAGGTGTGTGTCTCAGCTTTGGGCCCCCCAACCAATTCCAGGAGGAGGCGACCAGCTTCAGCCCCCGTGTCTCATCTTCTGAGGGGCGTGTCTGCCAGCCTCCCAACTTCCAGACACCCCTCCTCCAGGGCTTCTGGAAAACAGCCCTCAAGCAGATCCAGCTGAACTGAGAAGCATGCCAAGTGGCTTCCTTCTGCCTGGCTCCCAATGCTATTATATTCACCAGCAATTAGTAATTGCAATTCATTGTTAATAACAGTTACCATTTCAGTGTCTGTTGTGACAGGCTAAGCCCTGTACCAGCCCCACCCATGCTACCTCTAATCTTTTCAATGACCCTTCACAAAAGACACAGCACGATCCTACCTTACGGCTAAGGAACGTGAGGTCTGGAGGTCAGACTGGCTGAAGGTCACTAAGGGAGAGAAAGGATGGGGACCCAGGCAGTCTGCCTCGAGACCCTCAGTTCTGTTTTGCTCCCTCCCTGCGGGTGACTGACAGTCCTCAGTCCTCATCAAAGGCAGGAAAAGCTGCTCTCTGAAAGTGGGGTCATTTGCAGGTCCTGGCTGGGCTCCCCAAACAGGATGCAAGGAAACCCAAAGGCCAGGCTGTCACTGGGCCCGGGTTAGCAGGGCTGGGCACTGTGTCTCACTGCCATCCCCGTACGTGGGGGACCGGATAAAATACAGGACAGCCCATTGAATTTGAATTCCAGATAAACAACAAATAATTTTGTAGAGTCTGCACCAAATATCATACGGGATATACTTATACTCATTGTTCATCTAAGTACTAACTGGACATTCCATAGTATTATTTGCTAAATATGGCAACTCTACCCCCAAGCCACTGCTAGTGACTCCAGCTCCGAATTCAAACCCTCCACAGGTGGCACAGTGAGAAGCAGAATGTCCTGGTCACCATGGAGCCAATTCAACTCACTGCAAGGCTTCAAGGTGATGCCCCCGAGGTGAAGTCCTCATGCCCCCGAGGTGAAGCCCGGAGCCTTTGGGTTATCAGCTGGGTGAGAAGGAAGAGGGGGACCCTCAGGGATAGCATGGATGGACCCATCAGGTAAGGGTCCCGAATTCTAGAGAAGCTGAGTATTCTGTGAGGAAGCCTCTCCCCCAGGGAAGTCTCAACCCTGGACTTTCCTGAAATGGTAAGAGCTTTAGCAAGAGCATCCACTTATTCATTAAGGTAAGCTCGGAGGACACAGTGGTTAATCAAGGTGTAACCTCTTACACGGAGGTATAAGCTCTGCCTCTCGGACCTTATATGTCCTAGTGCAAGACCGTGTCACGGGTGAACAAACCAGACACCCTGAAAAACACCCCTGAGGGAGAACAGCAAAGAGCTCTCACTGGAGCCTCGTAACACCCCCATGAGTTCAGTGACACATGGTGAAGGCAGTGGCATTATGGCCCCCACTTTACAGATGAGGAAACTGAGGCACAAAAAGGAGAAGCAGCTTGGCCGAGACCAAGAGCAGGTGAATGGCAGGGTTGGGACTTCAGCCCCAACCTGCCACCTGAGAGCTCTGAGCTTGCTGCATTTTATCTTTTTTCCCATTTGAACTCTCTCGGGAAACTTGTCTGACGTGCGCTAGGACGTCCCATCTTCCACCTGAAAGCACAGGGGAACAGGAACAGAGAGCCCCTGTCATGCTCCCTTGGTGAGTCCTAAAGAGGCAAGAGTCCCAGGGCAACTTCCACAAAGGGGCCAGGCTCCAAACCCGAGCTCCCGAGGTCTGGATGGCTGCAGGCGCCCCGTGCCCCTGGCACTTTAACATCCCGGCCACCCACGGGCTCCAGAAGGAGGGGGCTGCCTGCTTTGAGATGGGATGCTTTCCTCTGAGGGGGAGGTCACCAGGATCCTGTGCCTGGACGCTGGCTGTGACAGAGTCCTGCCACCTCATGCCCTCCCAGACCTCAGACGCCCGCGTATGCAGGTGTGAGGGGCTCGGTGTGCCAGCGCTCTCTCGGGCAGCGCAAAGCCTGCGTGTGCTCAGGGGACAGTGCGAAGAGTGACGGAGAACAGGGCTGCGCAGCATGGTCTGAGCTGGATCCCGCACGCCACTGGGCTCCCTTTTGATTGGGGCTCACAGCCCCAGTGTTCCTTATTTATAAAATGAGGACAGTAACCGCACCCCCTACAGTCAGTTACTGGGAGGGCTAGAGAATCGATGAAAACCATCTAACACAGTGCTGGTCGTGGAAAGGCACAAATGTTTGTTGCGTGGCAGTGATGAAGCCACGGCACCAACCTCAGAGAGCTCATGCGTGCTTATCTGTGTGGTCATTCATTTCTCAGCCAAGACCTGGGGCATCTGCCTCGTGCCGAACACTGGAGCCCCAGACAGCGGTGGGCAGGAGGCGTGGCGCCATCAGAAACGCCTCATCAGAAGTCAGTCTCCTTCGAGTGCCAGACTAGCCCCTTTCCTATTCTGGTTCCTTGTGCAGGTGTGTGATCTCTCTACGCTCTGCTTTCTCACCTGTGAAATGCACTCCCCACCTGCCCTGGGAAGTGCTGAGTAGGGGTCAGACTAGTGAAAGCTTAACAGACGGCTCTATGGGGAGACCTGAAAGCCCTGGTTTGTAGCATTTGCCAATTTCTGTGGTGTAAACACTCTCATCAGGGCCACCGAGACTTTCTGTTGGACTGCGTAGGAGATGAGAGAGAGAGGAGAGGATTTAAGAATGCCCCCAAGGTCACCCCATGGTTTCACTGTCATACCTTTACTCATCATTGCCAATAATGCATCACACTCCAAAAATCACCCATTCGATCAGCAGGCATTTCCTAATGCTATAAGACAGCATCTAGGAGTAGGGGGGTGGGTGGTGGCGGCACAAATTCCCATGTAGTGTGGTGTCTCTGGGTGAACCTAGAAATGCACAAGTGCGGCCTGTCTGTAGGCTGGAAGGATGGTAGTTTAGGGTGTTTCAAACCAAGAATCTTCTTTTCATTTCCTCCCCAACCAATAAAACAGAAAAAAAAAGAAATCATTGGGAAGGGTGGAGAACAAAAGGGAAAGTAACAATAGATCATTGTTGAAAAGGAATAGCAGACATTCTAGGAACAAAGCCACTGGTGAGGTCAGAGGAGAAGGGAGTTCCAGAGGCCCTGGAGGGGGGGTGCGTTCGGGGCACAGGCTTGGCTGCTGCTATGCCCCCCTCACCCCAACGCCCCCTCACCAACCCCATCCAGGCTCCTGGTTATGAGCAATCTTTTTTGTTTGTTTGTTGTTGTCATGATTAATGTTTTGATTATGAAAATCAAAGGTGGAGTTTTGATACATTCTGTGGGCAATAATAAAAAGTTTTGCCTATTTTTTAAACAATCTCAAATATCTGTCTTACAGTTACTGTAGCATCCTGGAAAATCAAGAGCCAAGATTTTATAGATAGGTGAGTGGAAACAGAAACCGCTCAGCTGTGTGTACTTTATTGCCAACTCCAAAGGTAAGGTGAAGAATCTCAGGTGCCATTACGCCCATTAAAAGTCACCTTTGTTCTACCAGGAATCTGGGTAGAATGTCTGTATATCACTTGCACATAAAATCATTTCCGTAGTGAGTGTCTACATACTTATATAAAGGTACTAAAGATAAAGTATGGATTACTTGAAAGAAAATCACTTCACCCACATGTGCTACTGAAAAATATACACTGAATGCTTCAAAAAAAAAAAAAAGTCACCTTTGTTGGACCGGGGTGGGGCGATGACAGATGCTAATTGAGCACTTACTGTGTGTTGAGCACCAGGGATGTAAAAAGGAGTAAGACACTGGCCTTGCTCTTGCAGAAGAGACAACCACCGAACAGCCAATTATAATACCCTGTGATGTGAGCAGTGACGGCACAATGAGATACGTGTTAAGTTATATAGGGAGGTGGTTGTTAGCACTGATGGCAGGGTGGGGTGTGTCAGGGAAGACTTCATGGAGGAAGTGGCACCTGACCAGGCTTTCAAGGATGAAAGAAAACTGGCCAAGTGAACAAGATAGAGGAAGGTATTTCAGGTAGCAGGGAACAGAATACGCTAAGGCAAAAAGGCAATGTTGGAGCAGTATGAGTTGTTTGCTATTTCTTTGGAATAAGCAGCAAGGCAGGAAGTGGAATTGCATAACTAGAAGGAGGGCAGACAAGCTTAGGACTTTGAATTTGAACTTGAGGGCAACGATGCACTGGCATAGGATTATAAAAGGGAATACACAGAGGGTGTGGGGGCACACTAATCAGATGTGTGTTTCAGAAAGACTACCACTTGGTGGCAACATGGAAGGTAACCAAGTGGGGCCTGACCCCAGTGAAGCTGCTAGAAAATTCCAGGTAAGAGAATAAGCCGAGGGATGGTAGGGCTGAAGAAAACTGAGCTTGAAATCCACGTATTTTATTTCTCCTTTCTCTTTAGTTTTCAAGACTGATCTGCCCTCAACGCAGAGGGCAGCACCAACTTTAGTTCAGACCTACTCCTGAGCCTGACCTTGGGGGGCAGCGGGTGAAGGGGGTGCTGGTCCAAAGCTCCCCAAACACCACTGTCCTGGCTGAGCTTACCTCCAAGGAAAATCCCAGAGTGGTAGGATCTTAAAATGCTGAGCCACGAGTCCTTCTTCCCAGCAAAGTTGGCTTTGGGACCCTCTATTTCCACTCAGAGGATGGAAAGTCCTTTCCCCCAGGTCACTGGCCAGGTATCAGAGAGTCCTTGGGGGCCCTGGCTGGTTCACAGAGTCTGGGAGTTGGCCCGTACCAGGAAGGAAAAAGTGGGGGGTTCCTGCAGCTCCCTCGCCTCAAGGAAACCGAACTGCAGGAAGGCCCTGGTTGGGGATAGGAAAGACAGAGGACCTGGGGCTGAGAAGGGAGCAAAGGGAGCAGCGCTGTTCCTGGTGGGTGCCCTCTGGGTCCAGAGGGTGGAGCATCTCCCCCCTCATTATCATCTCAAAGGGGGAAGAAAGGCACTGTGTGAGCTGGCTTTCCCCCTTTAACTACTTTTTGCTCTTGGGAGACAGTCCCACAATGAAGGAGAGGCTGGGCAGGGGCCTGACAAAGGCAGCCTGGGCTCTGCCAAAGCTGCCCAGGGACAGTGGGGCTGGCCTGCCACCTGCTGGCCGCTCCTGGAAGCAGGGATAGGAATCTACAGTGGAGGATCAGGATTCTGAGATGCAGGCACGCATTTGGAGAAAGTTAGGAATGTACTGAGATCAGGAGAGATTAGGAAATTTGCAAAGAATGTAAAATGGAGTTCCGAATAAGAAGCTGATGTGCCTGTGGACAGGAAGATTCCATCACAAACATCCGATGAATGCAGAGCCAACTTCCAGGTAAGTGAATGAGTCTCAGCTTCTCACTTCTTTTTTTAACCCACCGAGGGGCAAGCAAAAAGACTGCCGTTCTCAAGACCTGATTAAAATGTGGGTATACAAACATGACTGAAATATACTGGGAGAAATTCCTTCAGCCAAAATTGTGTCCCCCAGTGAGCAAAGACTAAAATTCACACGTTGGTCATGGCTGCGGTTGCAGAGATTGAGACCAGAGTCAAACTGTGCCTGGCGGAGGCCATTCATTGCATTTCAACCTCCTTCATTGTGCCCTGACACCATACTGCACGTCACATGGGCACCGAGAGGACAGAGATCAGAAAGACCCAACTTTGTCGCCCAGGAGTGAGCAGGGAAGAGTGACCAGGGAAGAGTGACCAGCAGAAAATCCCATCACACAAGGGAAACCCTAATCCCCCCTACCCAATATGAGCACAAAGAGATTAAACTGGCAAGCCTATGCAAGCCTGCTGTCAAAATGATTACTGCTGCACAGAAGGTCGCAATAGTCTATGGTGATAATACACACTTACTGTCTACCAGCACTTTTATATTAATTCAGATTTTAATCCTATTTACATTTATTAACTCTGCAAGGCAGTTATTATCATTATTCCCATTTGGGTATAATAACTTGCAAATGTCATACGGGTACAATGGCATAAAGGTGGGATATGAATCCAGAGCCTAGCTCTGAAGTCTGTGTTTAACCACTGCACCGTGCTGCCGTGCATTATCTCATCCTCCACAGAGGAAGTAACTTTCCTGACAAATAGGTTTTTAAGTGCCTGCCCCTCACCAAATCATGGCAAACCCTGACTAAGCCAGGGATAACACAGTCAGCAGAGAACACTCAAAATCAAGGTCAGACACTGGGTTAAGGGAGAAACAAAGGACTGACAAAGACCACGCAGGCATTCTGCTTCCCGGGTGGGCTGCCAGCAGGATTGCACAGGAAAGAATCCCTGGAAGCAACATCTCCGCCAAAATCATCCCCTAAACTCAGAACCTAAAGATGCTGGTTTACATCAGCACGTAGGCAGAGATGAACAAGGCTTCCTGGTGAAAACCCTTAAGCAAGCAGACAGTGCAGACTCGATCAGAACAGAGGCCACGCACAGGACCACGCTGGTGGAGATGAAGCGATTTCTTGGCAGGAAAGTAAAGACTGAGATCTGAAACTTTAATGGTGACTGTATTGAGCATGTATTTTAAACTATAAATATCTTCCACTCGATCATTCCTAATCCGAGTTACCTTCTCAAGGAATGACTGCAAGCGCACTCATGCATGTTACCACAGAGTAACAGTGCATCCGGCATGCTTCGCGAATTGGGCGCATTAATTCATTCAATGAATATGTATTTACTGGGTGCCTACTATACAGCAGCCTTTGAGACACAGGCCTGCGACCTTGCTCTCCAGCCCCCAAGGCCACCCACACATGAGCTGACTACCAGAACTGCCCTGGGTGGGGAGCTGCCATGTCTCCGAGTTTTTGATCACTTCCTGGGCTGCGGATTCAATGAATAGTGACATTTGTCACCTGTCTCTACCAAAAACGTGGAGTAGAGACTTACTCTCCAACTGCAGCTCCATGTGAGAAGGGCCTGTTCACCACTTACCTGAGCACCTAAGGCTGTGTCTTGCACTTACCTGGTGCTCAGTAACTCCCTAGGGAACAAACCCTGCAATGATTTTGACACACTTGTCAGGTCTCTGCCCCAGGGAGCTTACCATGGAAAGAGGTTGGAAAGCATGTCACTTCTGTCCATCTTCGGTGTTAAGAGGCCAGACTACCAGTACATGTAAAAACTGATATGCAAACTCAGGCACCCTGGTCCCAAGGGTTTTAATAAGGGCCATGGACCTGTGTGGGTTTCTTTTAACCTCATAGAAACCTCATTTAATGACAGCAGGTGAGGGTCAGGGGAAGCAGGGGAGGGGAAGGATGCATGAAGCTGAAGAGGTTAAGTAACTATTTCAGATCTTAAATTTTTTCCTGTGTTTGGAAAGGTAAGATGGTGCATATACAATATGTTATATATTATATAACACTTCCAGTTGGGTCTGGGCAGCGCCCCCCATCAAGCCCATTAAATGTTTGCAGCCGTCTGAGGAAGAACAAGCCATCTCGTCCACCCGCAGCCCTGGCTGGGTGGCTCAGTTAGTTGGAGCACGCTACTGTACAGCAGAAGGTTGTGGGTTCAATCCCCAGTCAGGGCACATAAGGGAGGCAACTGGTCCATATTGCCTCATCAATGTTTCTTCCTCTCCCTTCCCCCTCCCAACCACCCTCCTCCCTCCCTCAAATCAATACATATATCCTTGAGTGAGGATTTTTAAAAAATGTTTGCAGCAAATCACATGACCAAGCACAGTGAGTGGTATAATGCAAACTATTATGGTCTCACTTTCCTTCCAATCAGGCTTGGCTGTCAAATAGATAATAACACTTTTTAGTTTTTAGAGCTTCTGGGCTTTGCAGGCGAGGGAGCATGGACCAAAGACAAAGTAGGTGCCATGCACCTGGTACACTGTCACCACATGGCAATCGTTAGCTTGCCCCACTCCAGCCAGTCTCCACACCACCCAGCCTTGTATAGCGTTCCCCGCCCCCGCCCCGCTGCACACACACAAGAGTGAGATGAGCCCCATCTCCTCTGTTGCCCCCAGCTGGGATGGCCTGCAGTTCCCACTTACCAGTCTGTGTGGGCATCATCGATCACCAACAGGATCCTGGGCCTTTGAACAACAGGTGTGGGCGGACCCAGAGGCTCCATCAGCCCTGAGGGGGCCTGTGCAGTCTGCTTCATGGCGCTGGAGAAGGAGCTGAAAAGGCTGGATCCTGGAGAGGAGAAGGAGGCTGCCAGCGGCTGGGGGTGCCTCCGCTCCATGGCCGGGGAAGCGGGCGAGCTGGTGGAGGTGTCGGGGCGCTGCAGGTCTGTCATGTAGCCGTTGGGCAGGTTGGCCACGAAGCTGCTGTCAGACAGGCGTCGCCGGAGGAAATTCATGGCTGCGGGTGGACGAGATGGCTTGTTCTTCCTCAGACGGCTCGTAGGTGAGGCCCAGAACACCAGGCTGCCAGGAGACGGAGTGGCGGGGTCTCGGATCCGAAGGGCCCGGGGGATCCTGCACAAGTCGGCTTCAGCGGTCTCTGTTTACGGGGGGAAATGAGTCAACACACACATTAGTGGAAACCACCTCCACCCCTGAGGAGCAAAGAGCTCCCGCACCTTCCGGCCCTGACGCTGGGGGCAACGTACAGTGGGACATTCTTTTGAAACAGAGCTTGGCAGCATGTAAGTGGAGCCCATCCTTTTAACCTACAAGTTCCATTTTCTAGAATTCTCACCCAAGAAAGGAGTTCCAGAGGAAGCCTCCTGCATAAGTGTATTTACCCCGGGGTTATTAGCACTAGCAAAATGCTGGAAAGGATCTCAGTGTTCAGTCACAGCGTGATTGAATAAATAAACCACAGCACAATCACTCAGGGAAGCCTTTTGTGGCTATTTTAAAGGGTACATAAAAAGGGATGCTAGTATCAAAAAATATTATGTTGTAAATAAAAAGATCAAGATGCAAGATTATAGGTACAGAATGACTGCAATCACATAAAGTTTCAAACAACAAATGACGGAAAGAAAATACATTGGAATGTTAATGTTAACAGTGATTATATTTGGGTTGTGCAATTATATGGCTTCCCCCCACCCCCCGCCCACCTTTGTATCCACTGGTATAAGATTTATTATCTCCCCTCAGCCCTGGCTGGTGTAGCTCAGTGGATCGAGCACCAGACTGCAAACCAAAGGGTTGCTGGTTCAATTCCCAATCAAGGCACACACCTGGGTTGCAGGCCAGTTCCCCAGTAGGGGGTGCTTGTGAAACAACCACACATTGATGTTTCTCTCCCTCTCTTTCTCCCTCCCTTCCCCCTCCCTAAAAATAAGTTAATTAATTTTTAAAAAAGATTTATTATCTCCCCTCAGAAAGTTCTCTTGAGCCCCTCTCTGGTCAATCCACACATCCTCATAGGCAAACACCCTTCTGGTCTGTTACTAGGTATTAATTTTACCTATTCTTGAACTTGGTATAAATGTAATCACATGTATTATTTTTGTGCGTGACATCTTTCCCTCAACCCACTGGTTATGAGCCTCAGCTACGCTGTATGTATCAACAGGCGTTCTGGTTTTCATCCCGCTGAGAAACATCCCTCCAGATGAATAAACCAAATTGTTACTGAGTTCTCTTGCTGATGGACACATGAAACATTTCCAGTTTGGGGGAATCGTGAATAGAATTGTTACACAGATTTTTTTAAAAAATGTATGTATTTTTTATGTGAAGAAAGAGGGTAAGAGACTTTTCCTTTGGCAAAATACAAATCCAGAAGTTAATTTGTTAGGTTCTAGGGTAGGCATACGTTCAACTTTATAAGAAACTATCAAAAAATTTCCCACAGTGGTTGTACTATTTTGCACACTTCATTTGAGAGTTCTAGTGCTCCACATCCTTATCAACTCTGGGCTGTGATTGATCTTTTTAGTCTTAGCCATTCTGACGGGTGTAAAACAGCATCCCATTGCATTTTTAATTTATTTTCTCTGATACCTAATAAGGTTGAGCAAGTTTTATGGGTTTCCTAGCGACTGATATATCTTATTTTGTGAAGTGACTGTTTAAGTCTTTGGCCCATTTTAACCAGGTGGACTGTTCATATTTTTATTATTTACTTGTAGTAGTTCTTTATACATTCTAGATACAAGTCTTTTGTCAGGTATGTAGATTTTGAACACTGTCTCTTAGTCTTTGGCTTGCCATTTTATTTCCTTCATGAGCAGAAGTTTGACAGAATGAAATAACTCTTAGAAAAAGTGAACTGAGACTTGAGATAAAAACATCCTGATGAAAAGAAATTATACCATGAGGCAAGACTTCCATATTTTGGTTATTAAGAGTATTTTATATATAAATACAAATATGCATGCATATGTATACATATTTATAAGTACATGCATAAAATCTGTTCCATAGATCTGCAGATATTTTGTTAACAAATTTTAAATTTTTGTGAAGTCCAATTTACCATTTTTTTACGGTTAGTCCTTTCATGTCTGCTCTTTAAAATCTTTGCCAACCCCCACATGATGCTGACTTTGTCCTAAAATTTCTCATAGTAGCTTTAGAGTTTTAGCTTTTCTGTTTAGGTCCATAATCCATCCAAACTTTATTTCTGAGTGGTATGAGGTGAGGCTCATTTATTCAGTTTTCCAGCACTGTTTATGAAAATATTTTTTCCCCAATGAATTTGGTAGCTTTGCTGACACCAATGGACTGTGTACATATATACATATATATATATATGGGTCTATTTCTGGACTCTTTATTATGCTCCATTGATGTTTATTTATCTTTATACCACCTTGATATAAAAGTCCTAAAATCAGGTACAGTGAGTCCTCCTACTTGCATTTACTTTCCCAAGATTGTTTTGGGAATGCTACTTCCTATTTTTAAATGCATTTTAGAATCAGCTTATATGAAAAAAATCTGATGGAATATTGTTTGAGATTACCTAAAATTTCTAGCTCAGTTTGGACAGAACTGGCTTCTCAACAATCTTGAATTTTCCACTTCATAAACATGGTAGAGGTCTCCAGTTATTAATTCCCTAGTTTCTCTAAAAAATGTTTTATTATTTTCAATATAGAGGCGTTGCACATGTTTTGTTAAATTGATTCCTAAGAATTTCTTTGCAGGCGGGGGGAGGGATGATATTTTAAAACTGTTTTGTTTCATTTTCCGTTTACTTGCTGCTAATACAATATATTCGCCAATTACTGTCAACATATTGACCTGATAAATTCAATTATTGTTTCTAGTCATTGTTTACCAATTACTTAAGATTTTCTATTTAAATAGGCATGTCATCTATGAATAGAGACATCTTTATTTCTCCCTTTCCAATTTTAATGCCTTTCAGGTCTCCCACTTTTCCTGTTACGACAGCAAGGGCCACCCCACTGCTGAACAGAAATGAAAACAGACGTCCTACTTTGTTCCCAACCGTATGGGGAAAATGTTCAATAGCTGACATTTCAGTAACAGGATGTTCGCTGTAAGTTTTCTGTAAATGCACTTTGTCAGACTGAGACAGTTCCCTTGCAGTCTTAGTTGGCTGGGAGTTTTTATCATGAATGGATGATGGATTTGCCAAGTGAGTTTCTAAGTTGATTGAGAGGATTATGTTTTAAAAAATCATTTATTTGCTTAATGTGGTGAGTTGCACTGATTAACTTTCACATGTTAAACCAAGTTTGCATTCCTGGAATAAATTCCACTTGGTCATTGTGCATTATCCCCTTCATAGACTGCCGACTTCAATCTGATAATACTTTGTTGAGGATTTGGGTGCCCATGTTCATAGTAAACAATGGTCTGCGCAATTTTCTTTTCTGGTGATGTCTTTGCCAGGTTTTGGTAGCAGGGCAATGCCGACTTCACAAAATATGTTGGGAAGTATTTGCGCCTTTTCTATTTTCTAAAGGAGTTTATGTAATGTTGGTATTTTTTTCTTAAATTATTGGCAGAATTCAACAGTGAAGCCATCTGGGGCTAATTTTCTTCTTTGTTGGAAAGGTTTTTAATAATGAACTAATTCCCTTTCATAAATCTATTTATATGCTCTGTTTCTTGTTATTTCAGTATTGGCAATATGTGATTCTGTCCATTTTGTCTTAGCTGTGAATTTTATCAGCATAAAGTCATCTATAATGTTTCTTTATTATCCTTTCATTTTCTGTAGGCTACGTACTGATCGTCCCTGATATTACTGATAATGTTAATTTCTTTTTGAGTAAGCTGCGTTGCTACAAATTTATAAATTTTATTAATCTTTTAAAAACTAGCAGCTTTTTCTATTTTCGCCATTATTTGTTTTCTATTTCGCTTATATCTACTCTATTATTTCCTCTCTTCTCTTTACTTTGGATCTAAGGGTTTAATTGGTTCTTCCTTTTTCTAGATGCTTAAGATGAAAACATACATCATTAATTTTATAGCTTCCCTCTTGTCTAATCCAAACACTGAACACAATGCATTTCCCTCTATGCACTGTTTTTGGGCCTGTCAGAAATCTTACACACATTTTCATTATCATTCAATTCAAATTATTCTTAACTTCTTTGTGATTCTTTTGTGACCCATGTGTTATCTAAACATATATTTAATTTTAAAATTCCAGTGCTCTTTCAGATCTTTTCATTTTATTACATTTGATATGATTCATTTACGATGAACAAACATAATGTATAACATTTTAACGCTTTGACATTTACTGAGATTAATTTTATGGCTCAATGTGCTCTATCTTAATACATGTACGGTGTGCACTTGAAAAGAATGTGTACTTTGCAGTTGTTGAGTGTAATGTTCTATAAATATCAATTAGATTGTTGTAAGTCAGCTTTCCGAATCAGGAAGCTGACTTTGCTGCGGTGATTTACAAGAAGGAAGCTCGATTGGGAAGCCCATGATTAAGTACTGCGGGCAGGTACGCAAAGCAGAAATGGGCTGAAAGAGGGGCTGAAGTATATATAATACAGTTCCCTCGGAGGTCTCACTTGATCTAACTGGAAGCGTGGAACTGGGACTTCTCTGCGGATCCCCTTCTGCCACCCTCTGAGACTGCGCTCTGTAGACCGAGTGGGCAAGCCACTGAAAACTGCAGTCTCCTGCTGTGGTTCCAGCTGCCCGGTGCCACGTGGGCTGGGGAGTGCTTTTGAGGAAGAGCCACAGAAATGTGGATCTCATATAGCGGTTCTCTTCTTTCGAGGGTCAAATCCCTTCCTTATTCTACCTATTTTTTTGTTTGTTTGTTTTTCTCCAGGAACTTCAAATAGTTTCTTTTAAACGTTATAGCCAAAGTTTATAATTATCATCTATGAGAAGATTAGAAGTTGTTGAGTCACTACTGGAACGAAATCTCATTTTTAAAAGGCTAAATAGGAAAGTAACAAAATGTTAGAGTTGGAAAGAATTTAAGAGATTATTTGACACGCCCTGGCTGGTGTAGCTCAGTGGTTTGAGCGTGGGCCTGCAAACCAAAGGGTTGTAGGTTCGATTCCTAGTCAGGGCACAGGCCTGGGTTGCAAGCCAGGTCCCCAGTCGGGGGCGCACAAGAGGCAACCACACATTGATGTTTCTCTCCCACTCTTTCTCCTTCCCCTTTCTCTAAAAATAAATAAATAAAGATCTTTAAAAAATATTTAGGAAAAAAAAGAGATTATTTAACAAGCCCTTCTTTAGGAAATCGGGTCAACCTTACATTGGTGGGAATTCCCCACACTCAGAGGAATCGCCTCATTATCTTTCGTAAGTCCAAAGCTCTTCCCATAACTTCTCCCCACTTCAGGCCCCAGAGGAGCTTACAGTCTGGTAAAGGGAGGCAGATAATGAACAAGTGAACAAACATTTATGGACTGGTCTAAGAGTTAGTAAGTAATACACAGAGTGCTGTCACAGCAATTAAAGCAGGGAAGGCCTCTCTGACACATGAATAATGAGGGGAAAGGGATGTGCTTATGCAAAAGCCCTGAGGCAGAGAGAGTTAGGCAAGTTGAAGAAGAAAAGGAAGGCCACCCCAACCAGGAAATAGGAAGATTTTTATTAAAAAATTTTTAGAAAAGCAAAGAGAGGGCAGATCATGAAGGGCCATACAGAAAATAATTTTAATTTTAATCCAAATGTGAAAGTAAGCTACTGGAGGCTTATAAACAAGGGAAAGACATAATCTAGTCCACCTGACTCCTGTGTGGAAAACAGTGTCGAGGATGTGTATGAAGGAGGCAGACAGCTGAGGGACCGTTAGTCACTCAGCAACTCAGTAAGAAAGGAGGGAGTTAGATTACATGATTTCCAAGGTGTCTTCCTGCTCTGTGAGTCATTCACTTCTGCTACCAGATACCGGACATCTCTTCAATGACAAAATCTGATATGGGGATAAGGCGGACCTGAGAAGGATTTGGGGAAGAAAGGAAGGGCAGGAAGTCTTGGGGACAGAATCTTGTAGGCCAGTGTAGTACTCAGTCCCAAGCTGTCCCACCTACGGCCACTAGTGGGCAGGAGTGACCACACCAGACAGGAAAAATAAAGACAAACTATAAAGCAGCTTTGCAAACTTACTTCTTGCAGGCTGTGATACAAAGGAAGACTTTACTGGTAAAAATTATTAAAAATGAAAAAGGCTGGAGACTTCTCAGATTTGTTGGTGGAAACACAAGACAGAAGTAAGGTGCAAATCATAAGGACACCAGTATTTCATGAAAGTGGCAGAAAAGCTCCGTAAGAATGAGAGCCGCCCCGCAGTGGTACCTGCTCCTTTGGGAAAATATAAGCAACCGATCAGCCTGGACAGGAGAGTGGACATGTCTGCTCAGGTATCTCCTAGACACCCAGATTTATTTCCTTGCTCATCAGAAGAACTTATCCCTCTGGGCGTCCCCACTTCCTCCCAGAAGTCCCCCTATCTGTCCACTCACTCAGGCCACAAACCCGAGTCTCATGCTTCACTACTTCTTAACCCTCACCAATTTCAGCCACTCAGTTACCGGGCCCTATCAGTTCTGTCTCCCTAAATATCTTTAACGTCATCCTCTCCTCTCCATCATTCCTACCATAGTCTTGGTTCATATGCTACTAAATTAAAAATGGGCCAAAGACCTTAACAGCCACATCAAAGAAGATAGGCAGATGGCAAATAAGCACATGAAAGCATATGAAAAGATGCGTCACATCACGTGTCATCAGGGAGATGCACATTAAAAAAACAAGGAGATGCCACTACACACCTGTTAGAATGGCTCCAATCGCGGACACGGACAGCACCACACGACGGTGAGGATGCAGAGCAGTGAGAACACTCACTCACTGCTGGTGGGAGTGCAAAATGGCACAGCCACTTGGGAAGGCGTAAGGCAGTGTCTCATAAAACTTAACATACTCTCACCATATGATCCAGCACTCACGTTCGTTGGTATTTACCCAAAGGAGGTGAAAACTTGTGCCGACCCAAAAAACCTGCACACAGATGTTCATAGCAGGATGTTTATCCATAACTGCCAAAACTCAGAAGCAGCCAAGATGTCCTTCAGTAGATGAATGAACAAATAAACTGTGGTACATCCCAGTGAGATATCTAGCGGTGAAAACTCACGGGGGAATCTGAAATGCACGTTACTAAGTGAAAGAAGCCAGTCTGCAGCGCCTCCATTCATACTGTGTGACTCCAACCATATGGCATTCTAGAAAAGGCAAACCTATGGAGACAGCAGAGGTGACCCTCGAACACTGCAGAGGTTAGGGCGTGCCAACCCCCCACACAGCCAAAAATCCATTTGTAACTTTTCGACTAACCCCCAAACTACACTAACAGTCTGCTGTTGGCTGGAAGCCTTACCAATAACATAAAAAGCTGATCGACACATATTTTGTGTGTTGTATGCATTCTATACTAAATTACCACAATCAAGTAAGCTAGATAAAAGAAAGTAATAAGAAAATCATAAAGGAGGAAGTACATTTACAGTATGTATTGTAAAAGTTCCACACAGAAGTAGACCTGCACGGCTCAAACCTCTATTGTTCAAGAGTCAGCTGTAAAATGATCCGTGATAGCCAGGGATCGTGAGTGGCGAACGGTAGGGAGGATGGATAGGTGGAGCTCAGATCTTGAGGAAAGTGAAAATTCTTTGTAAGCTACCATAAGGATGGATACATGTCTTTATACATTTGCCCAAATCTACAGAAAGTATAACCCCAAGAGTGAACCATAATGTAAACTATGGACTGTGCATGATTATGATACATTAATGTCACCAATTGTAACAAATGTACCACTCTGGTGGGGGTTGTTGATAATGGGGGAGGCTATGCAGGTGTCGGAGCAGGGGGCATATGGGAAATCTCTGTACCTGTCTCTAAATTTGTTGTGAACCTTAAACTGAAAAAAAGAATGCTCTGCTGAAAAAAAATAAAAGGATTCTTCAAGTGCAAGGCCCCTCCCAAACTCAGGCTAAGCACTACCAGGGCTTCAGAATTCTAGACCTGGACACAAGGCTGAAGGTTAAGCTCACACACCTTGGAACCAGACTGCCTGCGTTGTAATCCCAGCTCTGCTACCTACTACCAACGCAGTAGATTCGGGTAAATTTCTTAACTTCTCTGTGCCTCAGTTTCCTCATCTGTAAAATGGGGAGAGTATAACAGCATGTCTCATAGGGTTCTTATGAGAATTAAGCAACCTAACACATGGGAAGTACCATGCGCCTGGCACACGATGAGCAGTCTGGGTTGGCTGTTGTCATTATTCTGATTGCTTTTCAGACAGCCTGTGTTTCCCATTGCCAGAAGGTCTGACAGCGTGGTCAGCTTGAGTTTGGGAGGCAATGTGGCGGGGACAGCGGTATTTACATGAAAGGGGGCTTTGGATGGATATGACTTCGAGACCCAGCTCTGCCTCTTGTAGCTGAGGAACGTCTGGGCCACCGGTTCTTGATCTGCCAAGTGAGGGTGCCAATCCACACCCTCCCTCTCCATGGGGTCTCTGAGCACACCAAAATAAAGTGCACTGAGTTACTTTCCGAAAGATTTATTTTTTGAGTGAATGGAGTAAAGTGGACTTTTTTTGGTATACAGTTCTATGAATTTTAACACATTCGTATAACCAGGGTACAGAGCAGTCCCAGCGCCACACATGAAATTGCTTTTTAATCTCCAAAGGGCTCTGCGGATGTCTGTGGCGTGGTGTTTCACGGGCTGACACCTGGCTCTCCTAGAAAGGTTCATCAGATAAGGAATATTCAAGACCTGGCACATTTCTGAGAAAATAAAGGAAGACGGTGAATTCCAGTGATTGAACCTGCTGATCAGCTGCCTTTGCGCTGGCGGCTCCCTCACCTGGAACACTCTTTCTGTGGAAACCTGCATGGCTCACTCCTTCCTCTCCTTCAGATCTTTGCTCAAATGTCACCTTCTTAGCGAGGCCTCCCCTGACCCCCCAATGTTAACCGTCTGGTACTTTGGATCTCTCCTACACTATCCCACTTGTTCTGTTTCCCACCGCGTGCATTGCCTTCTGGAAACTATATAATTGACTTATTTATTTTGCTTACTGCTGAGTCTCTGCTCCCTCTGATAATATATAAGCCTCCAAGAACAGAGATCACTGTCTGTTTTGCTCCCTGCTGTATCCCAAGCACTTAGAAAAGTGCCTAGCACGTAGAGGGGGTTCAGTAAAGATTTGTTGTGTGAACCTCTTCAAAAACAGGAATGAAGCGAAGTCATCCTCACCTTTCTGTTTATGAAGACTAAACATGCTGTAGTTTTAAGCTGTAATTTGTTCCATCTTTCTGGAAATTCCTAAACTTTGCTAGTTTCCATAAAACAAAACAGCTATCACAGTGCCTGACACCTAATCCTAAACTGAATCAAAATTGGAATAATGCAAAGGAATATCTAATTTCATCTAATTTGCATGAGTTCCTCCCCATGTAAATATACAGACACAACTTCTCTCTCCATCCTCTGCTCAACGAGTGCTGAAAGATTTTCTTTCCCTCACCCATTAGGAACCAGCGTTTGGATAATTAACAGCCGCTAAAACTCCTTCCGCACAAGCAGAAAGTTGAAAAATTCATGGAGACAACATGGGCTGGGCTTCATCAATATATTGATGAGCTCAGGCAGTGCGGGAGTCTAGGGTGAGCCTGAGAACTCAGAGGCTGTGCCATTCAAGTTGCAGAGCTGAGATGCTTAACTTCCTGAAAAAAAAGGTCAATCACGCATCCGAGGGAGCGGCCCCGCCTCCACAGACAGATCTGTGGGCCTTTCATCCTCAGAGCTCTTTTCCAGCCACAGCAACATGACAGTGTGCGCTGTCTTTGATGAGTTCAAATCCACTCACACAGGCCTTGATCTCCTGTGAGTGGCAACACTCTTATTCCCACAGGTGGGACGCTGTGGGTCCCCAGACAAGGAGGGCTCGGGCTGCGGAGAGAGGATTCGTGGATGAGTGAGCCTTCTGGAGCAACAACTCCCTCCCCTTGTTGGAAATTTTGTAGGAGAGAGCCTTCTGGAGATCAAGATAGGCGAGATTCTTCCATTTATTCGAGATCACCCTCCCCAATCCAAAATACTTTCAAATAGAGAAATGCCAAAACAGAGTCAAAGCAAAGTAAATTAAAGCTTTTAACCTAAAATTAGAAAGCAACTATAAATAAGTTAGCCACAAGACAATTGCCTGATTTACGTACAAACAGAATTTATAGAGCTCTCCAAGCAGTGGCAGGTGGGACTGGGACACAAGCTTGTGTTACCTGACAATCACACCAGCTAGCGTCTGATTTAGCAAGACCTCCACTAAAGGTCACGTCAAAATTCAAACACAGGACCTTGACACCCTGAGGTCTGGACCTAAGTGGTCATCCTGAGGCCCTGAGTGACTGCTGTCCATGAGAGGTGCTTCAGAATAAATACAGGTGATTTTCTAGGGATGTTAACTTACTGTGAAACAAACCGAATGTGGCTTTGTGGGTATATGTCACAATATTATTTCTAGGCATTTTCCTTCTACACTGGGGCTGGAGAGAGGCCCGCCGCGGTGTGATCATCTCGAATGCTGGCCCCTCTGGGCAGCACCCTCCTCTCCTGAGGGTGGACAGCTCTGCTTTCCCAACCCCCCTTTGTATTCACATCAGTCAGGCTCCAACCCTTAAGATAACACGCGGTTCATAGTCCCTCCCCCCCTTCTGCTCCTCCTCCAATGGGATTCCACGTCTTAAGTGGCTCTAGAATTCAATTCCATCTCTCCGCCCCTCCTCGCCAGGCCACCCTCATCTCTCATGGGTACAAGTGCTGCATCACACAGGCACATCTTCCCTCTCCAGTCCGTTCCGCACCCTCAGTCTTATGAGACATAAGCCATTATTAACACCATCTCCATTATACAGATGTAAACACGGAGGCCAGGGAGATAAAGTGACTTATGTCCGGTCACTGGTGGAGAAGGGATTCAAACCCAGGCAGTCTGGTTCCTGGGTCCAGTTTGAACTACAGTTATGTCATCTTCCTTAGATGCAGACCAAATTAGAAGCAGACAGGGACAGAACACGTAGAGAGCCCAGCTGTGATGCCTGGGAGACTGCCCTGTCCTCTCCAGGTTCCTCATCAGGGGGACCACAGGTGAAAATCCAATTCCATGTGAATGGAGGGAGCAGAGAGTGGAACGATCTCAGGATTTCCTTGTGCTTAGCGTGGTTCCTCCCTTCTCAGTGGGGGGTGGGGGTGGGGAAGAAGTCTGTGGAATGCTCATTTTTCATGGCTTCAGGGACGGCCCTGCTGCTGGCCTTGCCCACGACTTGGGGGAAAGCTGATGGAATGGCCAGAATCTCTGCTGCCCAGAAAAAGGCAGATAGTCTTTTCAGGACAACTATGGCCAGAGTTATGGCACTTAATTTCCAGTCCCCAGGCTAGATGATCCATGACGTTTGCTGGGCCGAGGGAGGGAATAAATAAACAAGGACTAGACACCAGAATAGCCCACGTGGAAGTGTAATAATTACCATGATGGTGGTGGTGGTGTCAGCTACCATTTACAGAGCCTATTTGAGGAGCCAGGTATCGCACAAGAATGGCCTACGGATGATCCCCAACTATCACAACAATCCTGACCAGGAAGTGCTGTCACCCCCATTTCACAGAGGAGGGAACTGAGGTCCAGAGATGACAGGTAATTCACTCCTGGTCAACTTGTAAATGACAATGACAGCTCCTCCAGGCACTGTTCTATGCGCCCCATACATATTAGCTCATGCCATCCTTCCTCCAACCTCATGAGATAGGTACGCTATTCTTACCCGCCTTGTACAGCTGTTGACACCGAGGCTCAAAGCTGCATTGCTGATAAGTGGCAGAGCTGCAATTCAAACAGGCAACCTGGCTCCAGTGGGCATGGCCCTAACCATTAGACAGCACTGCCCCTCAGTGGTACTAGGATGCAAACCCAGGTCTGTCTGGGGCCAGGGCCTACGGATCTTCCATCACGCTGTGATGTCTCAGAGCTCCATGAGCCTGGAACCTGTTCCCTTATACCCTGCCTGCCTCACAACGATTTTACATCTCTGCTCCCTCGGCCCGGCATGACCTTCCCTTTGCTTTCCTCCACTCTTCAGCTGGTTCCTACTTCAGCCTCAGCTCACCCTTCTCCCCCGGGGTGGCTTCCCTGACTACTCTCACCAACCAATTAGGACTAAGAGAACTGCGCTGTGTCCCTGCAGAGCCCTGTACACACCGGCCACTGTGGGTTTGGGGAGGGACCATGTCTGGCTGCGGACTCACTGAGTTGGAGGCAGCAGCGGGCGGAGCTGGAGTCAAGGAGAAATTCAGCACTGCCAAGACCCAGGAATCAGACAAGCTGTTCCTTCCTCCTGGATCAGAAAGCACAGGGAGCCACGTAAGCAACTTTCTTCTTAGAGACAAAGGAGAACTTTGGGGTGCTCGCCCAGCACTTTCGAATGCAAAGGACAGGCTAAAATAAGGGGCAAATACCAGCCACCTGGAACACCTGAGTGAAGTTATTGACAGGCAAGAAAGAGAGAGAGAGAGATACCCAGAGAGAGACAGAGAGAATGGTACCACTGTTGAGATCGTGCCATGGATACTGCAGCCTTCAGTCTTACCACCTTCGGTTGCCAGGCCTCCTGCCTAAGCTTCCAGAGGGCAGGCAGCCAGCCTGGCAGTGCTTCTGGTGGCCAGGTGTCACCCAAACGAGGAATTTAGCAAGTTCACTCTGGAGGGTAGCAAAGGCATAGCTATGAGGCACCTTAAATTTCTCAGGTCCAAAACAGAACTCCTGACTTCCTGCCCCTTTCCACCCTCCCCAGCTCAGCAAATACGCCACTCTGTTGTTTAAGCTAGAAAAGCGGAGAATCCCACAATTCTCCTTTCTAGCCTCTCATACCCAGGCCATCGTCAACTCCTCGCCAACTCAGCCCCCGACCCACTCTGCTTCTTTCGCCCCCACAGTCACCACTTGGGTCTAAACCACCTGTCATCTGTCACCCGGACCAAAGCAGACGATCTCCTCTAGCCTCCCTGCCTCTCTCTCTGCTCCCCTGATATGACTGCTCCTTTGGGGGCCCCCAGTGGACTTTGG
Organism: Glossophaga mutica; assembly: GCA_039655065.1. Taxonomy (NCBI): domain Eukaryota; kingdom Metazoa; phylum Chordata; class Mammalia; order Chiroptera; family Phyllostomidae; genus Glossophaga; species Glossophaga mutica. The sequence goes on along the minus strand of CM077304.1, from coordinate 10,899,333 downwards.
ATGGCATTCCCACTTCTATCAGAGACAACATCATCCTCACCTGCTTCCCCTCCCTCATTAGCTACAGCCTAACTGGCCTTCTTTCTATTTCTGGAAATGCAAGCTCAGCTGCAACTGCGAGGACGCAGTCCCCTCTGTAGACGAGGAGAGCGGGCAGCCTCACTGCTCATGTCAAGGAGCAGGTGTGGTGGGCAAGGCTAGCAGGCGTAGTTTCGCTAAAGGAGCAGGTGTGGGCACCTTCCCTGCTTGTCATGTGACCTTTACAATAACAATGATGATAGTAATAATAATAATCACAGCAGCTAATAGCTACATAATGCTTCCTACGTGCTAGATACTGCTGTAAGCCTGATCATGTACTAAACCTGATTAGTCCTAACAGTTACCCTTTGTTACTATCCCTTATCCCCACTTTACATACAGAAGAAGCTGAAACACAGAAAAAGTGGAGTCACTTGCCCAGTCGCCACTGCCATTCAGTGCGCGGTCAGGATTTGGCCTGATGGTTTGGCTCCTCACCCCGCACTGTCAGCATCCTGTCCCCCACTCCCGCAAGTCACCCTACCACCCCTCCACCCCTGCGCTGCTTCTCTCATTTGTAAAACGAGGGGTTCGGACCTGCAGAACTCAGGTGCAAATCTCCAGACGCAGAAAAGCGGTTTCTTTCTCTGCCTTTCTTTATACTGATTTCTGATAATATTTGTCAGACTATATTAATAACAACATGGATTGAGCTCTTACCACTTGCCAAGCTTGGCTAAGCACCTTACCTGCACTCTCGCTCTCTCCTGCACTCCCAGCAATCCTAGGAGGAAGGTTCTAGTATCCTGGTTTTAGAGCCCATGCATCTGAGGCTCAGAAAAGTTCAGTAACTTGCCCAGGGTAACACAGCAAGGAAGCAACCAAAACTCTAACCAGGTGGGTCTGCCTGCAGAGTCTGTTAAGTTTCGCCTGTTCGTTTCTCATCTCTCTTCACTCTGAAGGAGCAAATGAGCTGGGAGCTGAAGGAAAGGCATTTTTTGTACTTTATCTGTAACTGCAGGCTAGTGCAGGGCTGGGAAAACGCTTGAGGGATTGATACTGAATTAAGTAAATGAGTTGATGAAAAGAAGGGAGGGGATGGAGGAAAAGAAACAGAAGAAAATTAGGATAGAAGGAAGAAAAGAAAAACAATGGAGTGCCTGAATAAAAGAATGAAACTGAACAAAGTAAAGAAAAAATAATGAAAACAAAATAAAAAAAAGGGACAGGTTAAAAGACTACCCCACACTCACAGCCCATCTCAGCAGTGGCAGCTGCCCCCGACTCCTCCCCTGGAAGCCACCTCCAGAGCCTGGGGAGGTTGCTGGCCTTAGCCAAGCAGCAGCAATGCCCCCTTGGGCCAGGTGCTATGATACCTAATGGCTGAGGGCGTGCGACAGGCACAGGGAAGCACCCACGGGAAGCAGAGCTTTCACATCCTGGGCATCAGATTTCCACCCCAAGACCCCCGCCCCCATGGCTCCTTCCAGAGTGCAGCCCACTCTGCTGTCACCCGCAGGCAGGAAGGGCTGTTTCATGGCCAGGACAGAAATGTCTCCCCAGCAGCAGCTGCCTCCTCCGGCCCCTGCAGAAAACAGCCTTTTCTGCTGTGCTCACCGGTCTCCCTGCTGAACAAGGGCCGAACTTGCCTTCACACCCACAGATGGTTTCACCTCCACTTTTTTTTTAAATTGCAAAAATCTTTTTTTTCACATCTTTTCCCAGAGGGTCTGGACCTGCCTGGGGGCAGAATTCTTCTCAAGATAACAAGGAGACCTTTCCAGGCCCACCGAATGTGGCGTGATCCTGTGCCCTGTCCCCAGCCCGAGGCAGCGCTTCCTTTACTGAAGAAGGAACAGAGGGAGGAATCCAGTGGTCCCACGGCCCTGTCCCGGGACCCCGGGCAGCCAGTCCTCTCATCTTGCAGAAAAGGCAAGTTAGGAATCCTGACTGGCAGTCGGGTTAGAACTCAGCCGAGGTAGGGCAGGACCCCTGAGCTGCTGGAGGGCGTCCCGGGGCTGTTCTGGGTCTTGTGCCTCTGCCCCCAAGGCCTCTGCCTCTGTTCTGCAGAGCTGCAACAGCAGAGCAGAAAACTTCCCTCAAGGCCTCCGGGGTTCACCTCTGGGGGAGGGGGGGCCCCTTCCCATAAAGCCTGGGTGATGCCCCTCCAGAGTCATCCTCAACATTATAAATAGGTACCATACAGTGAGCATTTTCAGGGCTCCAGGCTTGGCGCTGAGCAGTGAGGGTCTCTTTCCAGCCTCGTGGTAATCCTGGCAGATGGGCATCGCCAACCCCATTTTATGCATAAAGTAACCCATGTTCAAGGAGGTGAGATGACGTGTCGCCCAGCCAGTGCGGCCTGGAGCCAGGACTCAAACAGAGGTCGGCCCTACCCCAAAGCCCGTGCTCAAAGCTGCTACCCCCCCATGCTTCCAGGCAGACATTTTAGCCTCTGTTTCTATATTTATGAAAAGCATTCCCTTGCCTCCTTTTGCTCTTTATTCAAATGTCGCCTTTTAAAAAATTGCCACCCCTCCCCCAACACTCCTTCTCTTCAGTTTTCTCTGTAACACCCGTTACCTTCTAACATGTTATATATTGTACTTTTGCAGTGTGTCACTCCTATGCTTCCTCCACCTTGAATGTGATCGTCGTGAGGACAGGGATTTCTGTTTATCTTTCCACTGTCATATCTCCAGCACCCACCCGGATGGGTGGCACATAGTAAGTGTTCAAAAGATATCTGTGAATCCAAAGATCAGGTAAATCCATCTCTTGTATTGCCAAGGGTTTCTTAGATGTCCCTACATTATGAGCTCTTTGAGGATGGGAGCACATCGAATTCACCTCCGTACAGCCCCATAACAGAGCAAAAGGGTTTGTTCTGGGTGTGGGGATGAATGAGAGGGATGTTTCAACACTTGCGTCGTCCCTGTCAACCTCTAGCTCAGACTCGCACAATCTCTTTCGTGCACCACTGCAAAAGCCTCCTTTCTGGTCTCCCTGCATCCAATGAGGTCTCTTCCAAATCCATTTTCATAGCATAGACCGTCAGAGACACGTTTTTTTAAAAAAACAAAACCTGACCGTGTCACTGCCCGGCTTAAACGTAGCAGTTGCTCCTTGAGGTACCTCCATGGCCTTCCATGCAGCACGGAGACCCTTTCTGACCTGTGTCAACTTCATGTGCCACCACTGTGTTCCCTAACATGTATCCGCTTGCCTGCCATGTGACCTTAGGCCTTTGCACATGCTGTTCCTGCTTCCTGGATTGCCATCCTATTTTAGTCGCCTCTGAGCCCCTCCCCATCCCATCAGATTAATGAACTCCATTCGTTTTTCAAAACTTAGTCCAGGTAGTTGTCACTCAGGAAGCCTCCCCAGAACTCCCTCTCCTCCTCTGCCAAAGGAGACTTCAAGAACATGTTATATATAGACCATCTGCACTGTCCAGGGGTCCCTTACAAGCAAACTCAACTACCCAACTGCTATGGACTGAATGTGTCCCACCCACAGGGATTCATATATTGAAGCTGTCATCCGCCACATGATGGTATTTGGGTGGGGCCTTTGGAGATAACTAGGTCAGGAGAGTGGAGCCCTCACAATGGATTAGTGCCCTTAGAAGAGGAGACACAGGAAAGAGCTTGCTTCCTCTCTCGCTGGTCTTCATCACATGAAGACAAGGCAAGGAGACGGCCTTCGCAAGCCACGAAGAGGGTCCTCCCCAGAACCCTGATTTTGGACTTCCCAGCCTCCGGGACTGTGAGAAATGCATGTCTGTTGTTTAAGCACACAGTCGGATAACAGTCCGAGCCTACTAAGACACCAACACAGTTGAGGCCCTGGAAATAAGGGGGAAAAGGCTCCAGGCCAGGGGTGTCAAACTCATTTTTACGGGGGACCCCATCAGCCTCGAGGTTGCCTTCAAAGGGCCAAATGTAATTTCGACTCCTTAACAGTTAAGGAGTAGTTACATGTATACAGTCCTAAAATTGTTTTGGCCCTTTGAAGGCAACCGCGAGGTATGAGGCTGATGTGGCCCCGGTGAAAATGAGTTTGACACCCCCACTCTAGGCCATCGGTCTACAGCACCTCTCTCCGAACCTAACAAAGGAGAAAAGCCCATTCGTCAGAGCTCGCTGATTCTTCCTGAGAAAACAATGCACGTGCATTTGGTTTTTTGCCTTCCTGACTTCAGCCAAATGGACATGGTAATGCAGAAGGAATTTTTGCTGGAGAAAAGTACACTAGCACTTGAAACGGGGGAAGTTACGGAGAAAGACAGATTTGGAAGAACTCTAAGAACATAATAATCTAAGGCCACTCAGTATAAGAGCAAACAGCCCCACAAATAACAACTTCTAGGGGCAGCGTGATATTTTAACACTTTTTGTTGCTCTTTCAACCTCACAAAAGATATGCCACGTTGTTATTAATTAACCAAGAAAGAATAAAAATAGTAACTTTTAACCCAAAGCAGTAGCTTTCTTCAAAGGTGCTTCATCACATGAGATGGATTGACTGCGTGTCGGCCACTCTGCACACACCCAGCTGCCTGGTACCTCTCACCACTGCGGGCCCTTTGTTAGTAACCGGCGAGCTGAGGAGTTGCTGAAATCACTTTAGATTCGCCAGCATAGGAAATCATGTGACTCCCGCCCACCACTAAACGGACAGGTACTCTTCGGTCAGTAATCATCCCCATCACCCAACCTACACTTACTCCAAGCTCCAGCCATTCTCTATCATTCTTCCAAGCCTTTGCTTTGGCTTCTCCCTCTGCCTGAGTGCCCTTTCTCCAGGTTTCTCCACGGACACTTCAGCATTCCTACCAAACACGGACATTCACCCCACACATCACCTCTTCTGTGAAGTCTTCCCAGCTCTGCCAAGGGTTTCTCACAGTGCGGTTGACCGATCGCCCATGCAAGTGATTTGTGGTGCTTGCTAACTACAGGCCGCCTATTTTGGGGGTGGGAGCCTAGCCAGCTGCATTTTTAACAACCATCTGCTTATTTTATGTATGTTAAAGTGTAAGAGCTGCCGTCCAGAAAGCTGGCTTTGCAAGCCTTACACTTCGTAATGTCTCATCACCTGTGCTCCCCGAGTCCTTTCCACGTGATCACCGAGAGCACACCTGGTCGCATTCCAGGTGAGCTGCTCAGAGTCAAATTCCCCGCACTTGACTGTGAGCTATTTGAGGGCAGAGACCATGCCTACATTACATTTACATTCTCAGCCCTTCCATCAGCACTGCCATCCTCGACTCCTCTTTTCTCTCATGTTCCACATCCTGTCCATCACCGCGTTCAGATGGCTTTCCTCTCAAAAGATGTGATTTGACCACTTCTCCCCTCTTCTGCAACAATGACCTTGGTCCCAACTACCATCATCTCTCCCCAGCCACCCCTGCCCGCTACAGCTTCCTTCCCACACAGCTCTCAGAATGCTTCCTTAAGAACAACAAGTGAAATATTTATGAATCACATTTAAGAAAGCATTGGTACCTAGAAGACCTAGAAACACTCAAAACTCAACAATTTTAAAAGAGTGTTTTCAAAAATTGGGTATTAGACACAAACAGGCACTTCACCAAAGAAGATATAAGGGTGGAAAATACCCATGTGAAAAAATATTCAACATCATCATTAGTCATTAGGGAAATGCCATTTAAAACCATGGCATGATAATGCTAAATTATGTAAATGGCTAAAACTAAAAGTACTGAAAATGCCGAGTACTGACAAGGAAACAGCAATTGGCACTTTCATACGTTGTCGATAGGAACACAAAATGATATGGCCACACTGGCAAAGAGACTGACCGTTTCTTATAACGTTAAATGTAAATTTGTCATAGGTTTAAGCAATCCAGCTCCTGGCTGTTTATCCTAGAAAAGCAAAAACATATGTTTACACAAACACCTGAACACAAACGTTTATAGCAGCTCTATTCATAAACACTGAAAGCTGGAAACAACCCAAACGTCCTCTGAGGGGTAAAGGGATAGACACACTGTGGTACATCTATACAACAGAATACTAGCCAGCAAGAAATGTGAATGTTGATACCCACAATGACACGGATGGATCTCAAAGAGTATGCTAAAGGAAAGAAACCAGTCTCAGAAGGTTACATACTGTATGGTTCCATCGGTATGACATTCTCAAAAAGACAACACAGTGGTGATGAAAAGTCAACTTGTAGTTGCCATATGTTACAAGTGGGGAGTTTGTGACTATAAAGGGACTCTGAGAGACATTTTTGGATGATGGAACTATTCTGTATCCTCACTGTGGTGTTGGTAGTTCCATGAATCTGTACATTTTTTTAAAGTCATAGAACTAGCCCTAGCCAGGTGGCTCAGTTGATTGGAGCATCATCATGTGCACCAAAAGGCTGCAGACTCGACTCCTGGCGGGGGCTCATACCTATGTTGCAGGTTTGACCCCTGGTTGGGGCGTGTATAGGAGGCAAATGATTGATGTTTCTCTTTCACATAGATGTTTCTTTCTTTCTCTCTTCCCATCCCCTTTCCCTCTCTCTAAAAATCAATGAGCATGTTCTTGCATGAGGATTTTTTTTTTTAAAGTCATGGAACTAAACACCAAAGTCAGTTTTACTGCATGGCAATTTAAAAAATCAAATCAGCCCTGGCTGGTGTGGCTCAGTGGGTTGAGTGCCCGACTGAAAACCAAAGGGTGGCCGGTTCAATTCCTGGTCAGGGCACATGCCTGGGTTGCGGGCCAGGTCCCCAGGAGGGGGCACACGAAAGACAACCACACATTGATGTTTCTCTCCCTCTCTTTCTCCCTCCCTTCCCCTCTCTTTAAAAATAAAGAAATAAAATCTTTAAAAAATCAAATCAATGTTTAAAAAACAAATAAGCCAAACCATGTAAACTATTTCCTCAAAACTTCCAACTTAAAGTAGAATCCAGACTTCTCCCCACTGTCCAGGAGTTCCCGCCCCCCCCCCCCCAGACCTGGTTTCAGGTACCTCTCTAGTCATATCTTCTCAAAATCTTCCTTCTTGTGCCTCCTTACCTACCTTGAGGCTCATTCACTGTTCCTTCTGCCTGGAATTCTTTTTCACGGGTATTTCTAAAGGCCCTTCCCAAACCTCATTTGGGTTTCTGCTGAAATGTCAACTCCTCAGAGAGACCTTCGTTAACTGAATTTCTATAATGGCATCTTCCTACACCTTGTGCCATTTCATTTTTCTTCATGACACTCATCACTAATTGACACCACTAGACATATTTGTTTTATGGTTATTTTCTTTTTCCCCACCAGAACATAAGATCTATAAGGTTAGGGGTCCTGTCTGTACTGTTCATGGATATATCCCCTGCACCTAAGATACCACCTATCACAGCACTCCCATAAATATTTGTTAAATGGATTAATGAGTGAACACAAGGGATGAACATTCAATGATGAAATTCCCAAGGCTTTGAACTTGAAGCCATACTTTGGCTTCTTTGAAGCATCTCTCAAATCATCTGCCCACTTGGTCCCTGAGGAAAGCAGCCCCTGCCCCGAATATTTAATTCAATATTGGTGTATTAAAAATAGACTAAGTTCGACATGTCCCTTTTAAGTGCTGCTTTTCGGTGCTTGGTTAGGTAACTGGCAGGAGGATGAGCTGGGAGTGGGGCAAGGCTGCAAGAAAATGCATCCCGAGGGTAATGCAGGTAAGGTTTCCTAAGGGCATGTGGCAAACAATCTGGAAGTGTTCCTGATGTGGACAAGGAAATCCGAGGTGAGGTTGAGAACAAACATCAAAAACAAACAAAGAACAAAACAAAGAAAGAAAAAAAACCTACCTCTACCTCTCTGCAATACCTTTCCAAGTGAACAAATACATTAGCATTTACAGAACACCTGTTCTGTATATTTTTTCCAGGCACCCTTGCAGGGGTGTCCAACCTTTTGGCGTCTCTGGGCCACAGTGGAAGAAGAAGAGTTCTCTTGGGCCACACATGAAATACACGAACACTAACAAGAACTGATGAGCAAAGAAAAGGTTTTAAGTAAATTTATGATTTTGTGTTGGGCTGCATTCATAGCCATCCTGGGCCGCATGCAGCCCACAGACCGCAGGTTGGACACCCCTGCAAAAGGTTCTCATTTAATCCTCCACCCACCCTTCAAGGCAGGTTCTATGGATCCAATTTTCATAAGTGAAGAAAACCAAACACAGATTAAGTAACGTGCTCAAGGTCACACAATGATAGGGAAGGTCTGGTGTTTTGAACTCAGGTCTGTATAGTTTTCCATCTCATTCATTTTCTACTTCAGATTTTAGAAGCAATATTCAGGAGCATGGGGGTGAGCACTGGCCAAAGGAATCAGACAGGACCCGCTGACCTTGAAGAGAAAATGCCAGGTGACCAGGTTCTTCTCTAAAACTTTTCAAAGACCAGCATAGACAAGTCAGCTACAGCAAGACACTAATTACCGTCCAGTAAAAAATGTCTTGAGGATCTATTCTGTAACAGTTCCTAAGCTCAGGGTTTCCACAAATATTCTGTCATTTAATTCTCATCACTGTTAAAAAAACACTGTTAACATGTATGAGGGTATCAGAAGCTGTTCATCCAAGCAAAAAGCCATAAACCCTGCAAGTAAGCAACAGCACCTGAGAACTTTCTACCCCCACTCAATGTTGGTTAGAAATTTTACAGTTACCTTACAGACAGAACAGTATGAAGACCCACACAACTGCAGATAGACTTCGTTTTGTTCTCTCTTTTAGATTAGGTCAGTGTTTTGCACACTAGTTAGCACAGAAATCACAGTTCAGGGTGGCATACCCAACAACCATGTAAAATGCAACTATTTTGACAATTAAAGTATTTTCAAGGGTATTTATGGCTATGAATGATGTTCACCCTGTATCACAGATTTGAAACCTAAAGGAGTAAGACACACTTCTGCAAGACCCCAGGCCTCCTCTCACGTTCCCCTTCTTGATGGATAATCAGGAAATCTAAGCTCCAGAAGGGATGATAGAGGCTACCAAGAGCTGCTCTTTGCCCGGGCAGCAGTCCTGGCAAAGGACTTGCAACTTAATTGCAAGGGTTGCTGCCTACTTCTAATGACCAGGGTGTGGAAGGTAGAAGTTTCCGCCCGGACAGCTCCCACTGCCAAGCGCACTCTTCCTCTAATTATCTGCTGTCTGTTCCCCTCCAGCTGCTGCCCGTTGCTGCTGGCTTTGCTCTTCCGCCCTGCAGAATAATGATAATCCCTCTTTCCTGTGACAATCACTTGAATAGTTGAAGCCTGGTGGTAGGAAAATTCTTTCTTAGCATCACAGTGGTCAAGTAAAAAGTAGAGTATCTGCACTGCATTTGCAAATGATTATTTGATGTGTTTTCTTTCTGGGTGTACATCTCTATACATCCAAGACAGTGACACCACCCCCAACCCCATGAGGCAGCTCCACCGGTTAATTAAGTTGCACATTTGGTGAGCTGAGCCCTGCAAACATCAAGCTTAGTTGGGAAGACAAAGAACAGAGAAAATATGTCATGTGGCAAGTGTTCTTACAGTGGTATAAATTAGGCACCAGGTACACTCAGAGAGAATGGATTTGGGTCTCAGCCCACCCACTGGGAAGGATGATGACCTGCGAATTTGACCCTCATGAAACACAGCTTACGTCTGGAGGCTCCTTCAGGAGACTGACCAGGTCTCAAAGTCAGCTTGCTTACCACCCCCTTTCATGTCTCAGACACCTGCCAAGTGCCAGGTGTAGAGTAGCTGTTCAATGAGTCTTAATACTCCAACCCTTTGGCACTTCCAAGGACCCTGAAGGAGAGAATAACTAAATCAAATGATCCCAAAGTTCTCTAATTAAGGTTTAAAAAAACTCATTAATAATAATACAACTTCAAACACCTAAGACTAGGAGTCTTGGTCTCCATCCCCTATAGTCTAGCAGCTCATTGAGTGACATGGAACAAGTCACCTAACTTCCCTGGACTTCCATTTTCTCAGTGATACACTGAAGGGTCTGTCCAAAGGACTGTAAGGTCCCTTTTGGACCCAGTGTCCCTGAATCTTCTCCTTTCCCAGATAGGAAGCTGGATCAAACACAATAATCTGGCTGAACTAGTCAATCCCAAAATCAGCACATGATTTCTGGTAGAAAGAAGAGCATATAGGTAGATAAAGATTCCAGCTCCAGCCCTTCCATTATCTTGTCATGTGGGGCCAGCCTAGTACATTCACCTGCACAGGTTTAATTACCCGTCTCCACATTTACTAAGTGATGATCTTGGGTAAGTCACTGAATCTCCTTCAGCCTTGATATTCACATCTGCAGACTCAGGTTAATCCCACCTAATCCCAGGGCTACTGGGAGGGTGAAATCAATTGAAACATGTGTTAAAGTGCCCAGCACCCATAGGACACATGCTGCATATCTCCTTTTTTTAATTCTTCACCCACCCAACCCACTTAATCAGCAGACTCAGATTCCAAAGGCTTTTCTCACCCAAAGCACAGACAGACAGAGCTAAAAGGTACTCTAAGAATGATTGACAGATGAGGCTTGGAAAGGCATGGTGACTTGCCCAAGGACCTGCGTGTTCTTCAGCAGCAGGGCCTGACCCAGAACACAGGGTGGCAGATCCCAACGGTCATACCAGACACAGAGAGAACCCTATACAGGCTCCTCTCTCCCTAAGGACTCTGGGAACTCCCCACTTACAACCGAATCCTGAAAAATGAAAAGAACAGAACATTTGATGTTTTTAGGAGGGTAGCAAGAGAGGAGTAGCATCATAGTTGGTCTATAAAATGCAAGGTTTTCTTGAATTACCTATGAAATGAAGGTCGGAGTTTCTTGCTTGCAACCTTTCCCAGTAACTCGGCTCCCTTTGCTCCTTCCACTTCTGCTCTTTTCAGTTTCCACCTTGAGGCGGACAGGCTTGCATTAGGAACCTCTCTGGGCAAGGTGAGAAATCTCAGCCTGGAGCAATTAATTCACAGCCCAACACACAGAAACAAGAAAACCATCACAACTGCGCTATCCGTAATACAAAAGGAATTCCTCTCCCAAATCCTGAGAGCTCCAGCATGAGATAACCGGAAAGTGCTCAAATTCACTGAGGTACAAGGATAACTCCAGGGTCAGGGACCCAAAGGTCCTCAAAATGACATGATCAATGTCCCTGAGAGTATTCTGGTATTTCTGGAGAAAGCTCAGGCCAGAGTCTACCCAGGGCCACTCTGCTGAGTGGGAGCACTGAAGAGGGAGCCCAGACAATGTAAGGAGGGGCCAGGGTTACCTTCCCTTCTGTACCAGATTCCCGGAGCGAAGCACGTATCTTCAGGGAGCATTTGATGGAAAGCTATACAAAGAGTATGCTTGTTTATAGCTCCTGGTCAACAGACTCCCAGCCAGTGTCTCCCAGAACTCAGAGAGCCCCAATCCAAGCCTCATATTGTGTGCTGGAGCAAACAGACCCAGAGAGGGAGACCATCACACCCAAGTTCACACAGTATGCCTAGGCAGCCATGGGATAAAGCCTGTGCCTGACCTTCAGTCTGGAGCTATTCCCTTCTAAATGCCCTCAGGCTACTGTCTGCCAGGCCCACTCCCTCTTCCAAAACCCTGGGCTCACCTCCCGGTCTGAGGGTTGAACAGCGACTCAGAAGCAGGTGACAGTTTAGCAATTCATCCAGTAGGACCTCTGTATGGCCAGAGCAGCTGGGTCCCCAGTGGCATGGAGAGACTGCAGTGCCCAACTTTGCAAGGGCTCAATCTTCCCCTAAACGATCCCCCACCTCCTCCTCCCCCACCTCCCCCTCCTTGTCCTCCTCCGTAGTACTACAGAGACATGTGCTCTGCTTGGGAGGAGGAAAGGAGGAAGATGCAGCCGTTTATTGGAAGGAGAGGGACAACAATCTGCTGCCGTGTTATACACTCACACCTAACAGACGAGGAATGGAAAAAATAGCTCTAAAATAGCTCTATCTGCTGCCACAGAATTGTTAACCCTGTGCTCCAGCTTTGCTCCTCACACAGCTCAAGCGAGAGAAACAATACACTTAACCAATGGAGTGCCAGCCAAAGACATTACATCATCGGTTAGCACCGTCATTGGCTAATAATTCCTAGAAGGCACCAGTCTGCTTCAAGCTGCTTAACTCTTTCACATTCATGATAGCAATGACTCAAGTATTTGGTCTAAACTAGTGTTCCTGGACCTTGCTTATACCAGAATCATTTGGGGTGTTTCCTAAATATACTGATCACTATGTTCTACCCCACCATCTAAGTCAGATTCTTCAAGGGGAACATGAGTATCTATATCATAAATAGTGTACAGAGTGTTGGGACCACTGGGAAAAAAAACTCTTCCACTCCAAAAGATAAATGAGATAATATTTTTTGAGCATTTATTATGTGCCCAGTACTATACAGTATCATCTTATTTATTTTCTACAGTGAGCAGTGAATATTATTTGGCTCCATTTCATAGGTATAAAAAGTAAGGTTCAGAGAGAGTAAGTTGCTTGCTCATGAGATGGAGCCTGGCTTTGAAAGGTTTGCTCATGCCTGAAATCAAATCAAGCCATTTTTCTACCTATTGCCTTCAGGCTTATAAAAAATATAGACCCTCTTGATGAGCTGGAAAATGCCAGTGACCTGCAAAAAACTAGGGGATGAAGAGAATGGTGAATTCCCAGGGCAGGTGATCAGGGAGCATGAAGCCTCCAGAGAATCATTCTCATCCTCAGGCTCAGTCCTTCTGCTTTCTGCTGCATGTTTCAATTTGTCTGTCACTTTCTCTAGGCAGCATCCACTTACCCCCAAACCCGGGACAGATGCTTCTGCTCCAGGCTTCTAAGGTCCCTTGTATCTTATTGGCTGCAGGTACTTTTTTACCTGGAAAACTCCATATGGGTAGAGCCATTTCTAACTCTCGGTCAACATCTGTCCAGAACAACGCCTGCCACATATGAATACTCAATCAGGACTACAGCAGGGAGGTGAGGAGAGAGGGAGGGAAGGAGGGTCTTTGCTGAAACTCGAAATGGCATCATGCTGATTTGGGAAAGGTAAAGGACTGGAAGCCAGGAAACCCACATGAATAAATTATCTGACCTTGGGCAAGTTCATTTTGGGGGGCCTGAATGAGGACAGCAGCACCTTCCTCATAGGTTTAAATTAAAGAATGATCCAACCTTGAATGTACTTCTCTACACTGTCTCTCCCTAGATCTCATCGATTTTGTTGGCCGACTTCTAAATGCTGACAAGTCCCACATTTGTATCTCCAGCCCCGACTCCCCATCCCCCCAGGTTCCATGTCAATGTCTTGAGCATCTCGAAGACAGCATTTGCGTTTTCTCCTCTAGCTCCAACTTGCTCCTAAAACAACTTGCTCCTCCACTCGGTGATGGGTGGTCCCATCTACCCAATCTTTTTTCTTTTATAATTGAGGTGAAATTCATATAACATAATAGCAACCATTTTAAAGTGTACAATTCAGTGGCATTTAATACATTCATAACGTTGTGCAATACCACATCTACCTGACTCCGAAACATTTTCATCACCCTAGTAGAAAACCACTTACCCCAGCCCTGGCTGGTGTAGCTCAGTGGATTGAGCGCGGGCCTGTGAACCAAAGGATCGCGGTTCGATTCCCAGTCAGGGCACATGCCTGGGTTGCAGGCCAGTTCCCAGCATGGGACACATAAGAGGCAACCATACATTGATATTTCTCTCCTTCTCCCTCTCTCCTACCCTTCCCCTCTAAAAATAAATAAATAAATATTAAAAAAGAAAAAAGAAAATCACTTACCCTCTAAGCGGCCGTGCGCCATCTATCCTTTCTCCCCAAGCCACTGGCAAGCACAAAACACCAATCTGTTTTCTGTTTCTACGGATCTGCCTGTTCTGGATGTTCATATAAATGGAATCACATGCTATGTGATCGCTTGTGTCTGGCCTCTTTCACAGAGAATGATTTCAACGTTCATTCAGGTTGTAGCACATATCGGCACTTCATTCCTTTTTATGGCTGAGTATTATTCCATTGTTAGTATGTAGCACATTTTGTTTATCCATTCATCTAGTGATGGACAGCCTGGCCTCTAATCTTAAAATGTAAACCTGATCCGTGACCCTTCCCCTTTACTGTAGTCCCCATACCTCATGTATCAAGTCCTGTGCATTTTACATCCAAAATATAGCTCCAATCCTACTTTTCCCCAACACCACTGCTATCGTGAAGCCAGGACACCAACATCTCTCACCTAACTCCTAACTTTTGACAAGGTCCCATTCTTCTCTCCACTCCACTTTTCAGCTGGTAACTGCAGAAGTTATCTCATCCATTCACTTCAGCAATATTTACTGAGCACTATTCTCAGTAAACATTCTCCATGGGGCTTGCCTCCTAGAAGCATGACAGGCAACAAAAAAATCCATACTATAATGCGAGGTCATTACTCAGCTTAAAACCCTTCAATGATTGTTCATCGCACTTTGAGGGAAACCCAAGCTCAGCATGGCCTTCCCAACTCATCTCAGGCGGCTCCCGGGTCATGCTGAGCTCCGTTCCTCCACCTCATGGTCCTTGAACAAGCTGTTCTCTCTGCCTCACCCCTCAGATCTCAGTGTAAATATCACTCCTTAGGCTGATCTTCCCTGGCCACTCTGTTAAGCAGATTCACCCTTCATTCATTTCAGTCATTCAAGAACTTTGCATTAAGCATTGTGCTGGGCCCTTGGGAGGAAGCCATGTGTGAACTCCTGGAGCCTTTGGACCAGTGAGGAGGACCAAAAAATGGATAGACAAGTGCTATGAAGGGAGATTAAAAGGGAGGGGACCTGCTTTACACAGAGTGGCCCAAAAGGCCTTTCTAAGGAAGTTATATTGAAACTGGAGGATGAGAAGGACTCAGCTGGGAAAAAGTCCTATTACTCTTCATCACATCCTGGCTATGCAATGCAATGGTGCATCCTTCAATGCTTGCTTTCGAAGAAGCATAGCACATAATGTCTGTTCCCTGTAATAGACTGTACTGTATTTCCAGCGTCTAGGACAGCAAACACCATTTAGGAGGTCTTCAATACTCATCGATTCAATTAACAATTGGGTAAAAAATGAATTAATAAATCCAGCAATGAAATCACTTCCAGAAGCATAATAAATCATATAGTTTTGATATTTGTTGTCATTATTTTATGGCAAAGGACAGCTACTCTGTTGGGTTTTGGAAAACTGGGTTGACTGTAAAATGAGAATAAAAGTACCTAACTTGGAAGATTACTGGATAACTAGGAGAGAATGCATAGATGCATCAGGCACTCAATAACAGGCAGCAAGAGTCATTACTATTAAGGTTCTATCTACTACTATTAAAGGTTCTGTCTTTACAAAAGCTGATTTACTCAACTCAAACTCCAAAATCCATTTTCAGATGCAGTCAAGAAGTTAAAAGATAAAAAATATAATAAACACTTTGAAAATGCCTGCTCTGCATTAGGCACACTGCAAAGCCCTTTCTGTCATAGTTATGTCATTCACTTTCCAAGCCCATCCTCCCAGATGCCTGCCCTGGTTCAGCTCTCAATCCCACCTGAGACCAAGGCACTTCTTACTCCCCCAGCTCCAGGCAGTATTGGCTTCTCACGGTTCACAGCTGAGTCTCTTCCTCTTCAGGAACTGTCCTGTTGAAGGGACACCCAAAGTTGTGTCCCCTCCCTGGGGACAGTGCAGCCACTGGCTGGTCAACATGGGGCTTCAAAGGCTTGGCCCAATGCCTAAAGGGATCAATGGAGCCCTCTCTTGCACTCCATCACAGATCAACCTCTCCCTCTGCCCAGTCCTGCTTCTCTCCCCCATCCCCCCACCCTTCATCGCTAGAATAAGACCACTACCCAGGAACCCCCTACACACACATCTCAGGGCCTCTGATTATGTTTTCAGGGAACCAGACCTATGGCAGGTGGGTATGATGATTTCCTTTTACATCAGAAAACTGAGGTCTGGAAAGGTTGAGAATGGCCCCAGGCACAGAGCTCAAGTGACTTTCTGGTCTGACTCCCCAGCAGACCTTTCTCTCTACTAAGCTTCTAACAGCTGAAGCTGTGTCTCTGTGAGACAGAAAGAGGAGCCAGGGAGAAGGGAAGGCCAGCAGATCAGAAAAGGGGAGCAGGCATACCCTTCACTTTCCTCCAGGGGTCATTCCTAATGACAAAGTTGAGGTCAACGCTTCCAGAAACAATGATTAAAAATGGCCTGCAGAAGCAGACATCACATGGACACCTTCTCCCCACCCTAATGCATCCATGGTAGAAGGAGGGAACAGGGTTCCCCGGGCTGATGGGGATGCCTTAAGTGGCCAGAGTACCTGCAGCCATAGCCCCAAGAGTAGCTACAGCTCACCAGCTCTCTGTGCATCCAGTCTCCATCCATTTTCCACAGAGCTGCAAGAGTGACTAGATCACTGCAGAATTCTGCCACAGCCCTCCTTCGTCCCAGGCCAAAATTCTAACTAGTCTAAGGCTGCTTTTTAAGGACTGTGCATGCTTTAGCTCCCTGAAGGGTTGACAGCTCATTTCCTGCCTACAATATGCCCCCATCCTACTTGATCATCTAATGTAGGATTATCTGATGTTCTTAGTCGGGATAGTGGGCTTTTTCACTTTCCTTATCTTTGCACAAGAACATCTATCTGGAATCCCTGCCATCCCATCAAGCCGTCCCCCCACCCCCCAACACACACAGCTCTCAGCCTGGCAAACCCTCCCACTCCTCTAGTGCCCACTCAATAGTCACCGCCTCTCTGAAGACTTCCTGGCTTGCTCACGGTCCTCCTCTACACCTCAGTCCCCTCTGTTACGGTGCACTATAATTGTTCCTCCTATCGCCCTTCTTAGTCTCAGGAGCTCCTCCAACGCCCTTCTTCGTGCTGCTAGGGCTTACTTAAGCACAGGGTCTGGCACACAATAGGAGCCCCATAAATGCTGAATAAATACACGGGGCTCTGTATCAAGAGCTAGTGTCTGCTCCTAGCCTGGCCCGGGAAACCACCGCTCTGAGACGTTTTCCCTGTGCCCCAGGATGACTGGGCATAGGAAAGGGCATGACAAACCTGACCCCTAACCCCAGGGCAACAGGTCACGAGGGTCTGAGGACCTAGGCAGAGGAGAAATCCGTCGCCGCGGTCCCCGAGTCCCCGCAAGCTCCTCCCTGGGGCCTGGCGCTGAGTGAAGATAATCTGAGGAGCCACTACCCTGAGCCCCTCCAGCTCCCAGACGTTCAGACATTCCCCGCACATGGACCCGCCTGTCCCAGCGTCGGGCCCCGGGGCCGCGCGGCAGCAGCCAGGGGAGGAAGCGTGGCGTGCCGGCTCCTCGCCTGGCTCCCCCGCCCCTCAGCGCCCGCATCCCGCGGGCGCACAGCCTGGGCGCCCGGGGACGCCGCCAGTAGTCTCGGCTGAGGGGTTGAGGGGGAACTCTCCGCTGCCAGACACCCTACAAAGTCTACTTCGCTGCGGCGCTCTGCTTACCGTGGGAGCCGCCAGGTACCCAGAGCCGGGTGGGTGTCTTGGCCACTGGGCCCGCCTGCGGATCCTCTCCCGCTCCCGGAGCTCAACCTCCGCATCCCACCGCGCGCCAGCGTCTCCTCTCCGCCGGCCTCCCCGCGCCGCGGCGCCCCATTGGCTCCGGCAGCCAGGCCACGCCCCCAGTCGGCTCCGCCCACCGGCGGCCCCGCCCCTGCATCTCTTCCCGCCGCACGGTACCAGCCGGCTTCTGGCATCTCCACGCTGGTGAAGTTGCTTCTAGACTCAGTCCTCACCCGGCTCAGGCAGCGGAGTGAGGTAATAGGTCTCCATCCCAAGAGAGTCTAGACGTCCCCTGGGGAGGGCGAAGAGTGCAGTGGCCTTGGAAGCTGGCTTTGAGAAAGTCACCTGATCTCCCTAGAGCTCAGGAGGCGCCTCTGAGAAACCTGTCAGGACACTGTCACAAATGTCTCAGGTAGTATGCCAGTCATTTAGCACCAGGGATGATGCAACAGGGAACGAGACAAAATCTATCTGTTGCCTTCATGGAGTTTGCATGGGGGGGTGGGGAGGGCAGGCCATATGCAAACAAGCAAACAAGGAACATAATATCAGCTTGTTAACACAGTTATGGGGAAGGGAATGATTGTAAATAAGAAAGGGAGCTAGGGATGCTATAAATAGGATGGTCTCCAAGGCCACTTTGAACTAGGAGCCCAAGGATAAAAGTGGTTCTGAAGCTGGAACTGGAGACTAGGATGGTTGAGCTTGGTGACCAAGGGGAAGGTGAGCAAGGCCAGAGCAGTGACCAGAGCAGAATCACTCTGGGCCACGTGAGGAGCTTCAGTTCTGTTGTAAGTACAAAGATAAGCCATTGGAGGGTTTGAAGGCCTCTATGACAGTGGTAAAAGATGACTTTGGCTGTTGCGTGGAGAATGGATTTTGGAAGAGAAAGAATGGAAGCAGGTAGACCAGTTTGAAGGTGTCTCAGTCTGCTCAGGCTGCCATAATAAAACTCCACTGACTGGGTGGCTTAAACAATAGAGATTTACTTTTTCACAGTTCTGGTGACTACAAGTCCAAGATCGAGGTGCCAGCGCTGTCAGTTTCTGGTGAGGGCCCTCTTCCTGGCTTACAGACACAGCCTTTCCCTGTGTCCTCACACGGTGGAGAGAGAAAGAGAGCCGGCTCTCTGGCCTCTCTTCTTCAACGGGCACTAATCCCATCATGAGGTCCACACCTCCATGACCTCATCTAAACCTAATTACCCCTCAAAAGCCTCCTCTCCAAATACCATCACCTTGTGGCATAAGGCTTCAACATATGCATTTTGAGGGGCCATAATTCAATCCATACCAGCAGGTTATCTCCGAAGTCCAGAGATGATGGTGACTTAGACCTAGGTGGGGACGACAGGGATGGGGAAAGTGAACCAACTGAAATGTATTTGGAGAATATCATGGAAAGTCTTGATGATGGGTTGGATTTAGAGCATGAATGAAGAGTGATTCCTGGGTGTTTAGCTTGAGCCGCCCATGGGATGACAGTGCTGTGACCAACGTGGGGAAGAGTAGGGAGGAACAGGTTAGCAGCAGAGGGAAATTTTAAAGGTTCCATTGTAGACATTTGAGAGACCTATTAGACATCCTACAACAACAGTGCCAGGCTCTCTTCAAATTGTTTTATATATATTAACTATTTATCTATATAGAATTCTCACAATAACCTTATGGGGAAAATGTACCCTCACTATCCCCGTATTACAGATGAGGAAATGAAGACATCGACAGATTAAGCAACTTGCCCAAGATATAGTCACAACCTGGGGAATCCCAGGGCAAAGGGCGGGGTGGGGGGAGTATTCAAAACTGGCCCTATACACAGAGAGCAAGGAGAGATAGAAGACAGAGGCACACCACTCCAGATTGGTAGGTGGCTGGTTTAATAAGCAAGGGAACTTACATATGAAGCTTGTCTTGGGCGGCCAAAACACAGTAGATCTCTGCGCTCACCCACCAGAATCTTAACAGTTTATATAGAAGCCTTAGCTGGTTTCAGTCACATACTCAGTCCAGATGGTCTCAACAACACATTACTCTCTGGAGGTTGCATCTTTGAAACTGCTCCATATATGGGAACAGTGGGTGGAATATACTTTCCAAGGACAGGGGAAGGTGTGAGGAGCCTCTGATTGCTGAGACCAGCTCTCAGGTCAACCGCTGGTCCTGTTCTCTTGATGACCTGCTCCAATAGTGGGTGGTTGGATACACAAGTTTAGATAGAGCTCAGGCAAGAACCTGGGGCCAGAGATGTGCGTTAAGGAGTGCCCTGACCTGGGACATTATAAGACCACCTGGAGAAAGTGTGTAGTGGGCGAAGAGAGGAGAGGCAAGGACTGAGCCCTTGCAAAGTTCTCTTCCAACATTTCCACTTACTGCCGATCCTTAGCAAGTGACCTCCGTCAATATGAGGAAGTGACCCAACTTCAGTAGCTAAGAGGGAATGAGATTAGCTCAAGGATCACAAACTCTCATCCTGTTGGGAACAGGCAATACTATAGCAAGCGAGGTTGGCAAGGTGTGCTAGAACAGGGAGGGGTGGGGGCTGTGGCCCACTAAGGTGTGCACACTTGCCCAAGGGGGCAGTGGACTCAGCAACAGCTGATTTTTGCCATATGGCAATATGGACCCCGAGCTCCCAGATGATCTCATTTTTATTAAAGAGCCAGGAAATCAGATTATGTCAAATCTCTTGATTTTTTAACATTGGCGATTAATTTAAAAAAATTTGAAAGACTGTGTGGGCCAAGACTGTTGGACAGGATCAAACCCATATACGGGCAACAGTAGCTCATTTGGCTGCTACTTTCCAACTCTAGGTTAGATAATACCTCAGGTCCCCTGAAGAAATTCCTCACAGTTTCTGTTCAGACACAGATGGTGACAATAGTAGCACATAAAAAGATCAAGGAAATCTCAACTTGGAAACCCAGCATAGTCTTTCACAGTATTTGGCTCACTTCTGCTTCTACTCGAGTAGTATGGCATTTCTAAGCATCAGTTTCTCTTACCTGTAAAAAACAGGAGATCAGAGCAGAGCTCCTCCAAAATTTCTCCTAATTCTATTTGGAGTTATAACAGTAGGATTTTTTTAATTGCATGTTCTCAAATATGCTCAGGGAAATTGCTTGGGGAAAAATGGAAAGGGTATTCTTGTCTGGGTGTGCAAATTCAAAATGCCTTCCTAGTGAGGAACAGAGTGAGACAGAATTTAAGATAAGAAACCATGCAAATTATGGCGTGGAATTCTCTTTATTGCACTATGAATAAGAAAAAAGGCAATTAAGTAGATGCAGGCACGCTTAATGGTTTCTATTGAAAATTCAATGTATGGTAGCCAGTTCTCCATATGTATCACTAAAGGCTTTGCAATAATGAGATTCTCTGTCACGTATTGGAGGTCAGCTGCATCCTAGCATTATTTATTTTTATGTGCTGAGCTTATGTAATGAAAATAGCCTGAGAACAATTAATCACCATCCACTGAGTCAGTCCCTTTTGTCCCCACTTGAGATATTGTTGAAAGCTGAGAAACAGCTTATGATTTTACAAATCACTGAGTTTTGTGTAGGAGTGAACATAGGGTTGGGAGCCAGAAGACCTGCATGCACTCATTGAATAACCTCTTTCAACCTTCTTCATAAGTAAAATGAGAGCTGGACAAAAGGTGACTTCCTAGAAGATATTTGCATTTATACTTCCACATTTCTTTGGGAGGCATTTTTCACTGTACGGAGACCTGGTAATTCCCAAGGTGAGATTTTTCCACAATTTTCTACCTCCTAGTTACTCAGTATCCTGGAGGCAGAGATGTCACCTAAGTTGGGCCAATTAGATACTCACTCGTGGGACTTCATCTCTCCAGAAAGTGATAAGGATGGAGACAGAAAGAGAGACAGAATGGCCAAGAGATTGATCAGAGTGATGGTGGCCGCAACAAGAGCATCCTGAAGAGTCTGGACCCATGGTTCTGCTTGCTCATGAATCTTGTTAGCTAACCTCCAGAATTTCCTAGGTTTCTGCCAGTGTCTCAAGGCCTGGACCTTTATGCCATCCCTGTCCCCCATCCAATTTTATTTTGTTAATCTCCCATCTCTACTAAATTTCCTTCTTCTGTTAGCAGGCCAAATTATTTCTCTTGCTTTTAACCAAGAATCTCAATGGATCCAGTGAGGGAAAAAAAACATTGCATCATGGGACCCTGTCCCTGGGGAACAAGTTCAGAGCAGGAATTTGCATATTTGTAAATGCATACACAGTGGCAGGTATGCACAGTCTATCACCACTCAGTAAGAAATCCAACCCCACAAGGTAGTTGTAGTTCAGGTTTTAAAAGGTGTTTATTTTTTATAAGAAGAGCCCAGATGTGCCATTCATAACAGATCTTAAAAAAAAATAAAAGTGAACAATCCCTTGTAATAAGAAAAGAATTGTAGAAATGAGCCCTCTAATATGTAAATTTGGTAGTTGGCAAAGTCCTTTCACATGAATTCACTCATTTCAACTCACTCCGGTGTGGTAGGCAGATTAGATAGTATTTATGATTTCTACATTATACTGATAAATAGCTGTCATTCATTGAACAATTTTTACAGATCAGGCACTATGAAAAATTCTTTATATACCCCTATACCAACCCTGTTAAGGAGATATTATCCCCATTTTATTCATGCAGAAACTGAGGCTTGCAGTTTATACACATAATATACATAGTTGAGGTGAGAGCTCACCTCACACACATACAGCTTGGTGTCATGTAACACAGCTAGTGAATGACAAACCTGACAATGGAACCCAGGTCTGGAGTCAGGAATTTTCTATTCCATTTGGCTATACCTGTTCATACTTGCCAACAAGAGCAGACTTGATTCAGCTGTCCACCCATGGAGAGATTTTTAAGGTCATAGGAAAGATCTTCTCATACTTCCCCCTCTCTGCCTCTCATAGTGCCTCAAATTTGCATGAAGATGAATTGCTATGATTGACAACTGATCCAGGCAGTACAAATGCAAGCATGCCTGTGAGTGGTTAAATGCTAAGTTTAATCAGATGAAGAAGTTAAAGGGCTCCATCCAGAGAGGGTTGAGGTAGTCATCATTTCACTATGTATATCAAATAATCACACTGTATGCCTTAAATTATGCAATATGTATCAAAAAATAAATTTAAAACCCCATAAAGGTAAAAGTAGAAGAACTTTTCAATTTTTCCTATTTTCCCTTTGGGTTAAAAAAATCTTTTAGGAAGGTGGGGAGGTGGGGTGTAGAATAAAAGAAAAGCTGACAATATTAATTTACTCCTGGACTGAAGGAATTCATTTCATCTCAGCCCTAGTAAAATGAGGGGAGCCCTTAGAATGTCCTAACATCTATGGTTCTTTTCTAGAATGCCTAAGCGAAGGCTCAGGGGTGACTTGGCCTGGTCTGGAACTGAGATGGATTCTGAGCTCCAGATTTTGAGCGGTTTCATGCTTACTTGTTTGTAGCACAGACCATTTTTGCTGATGTTGCAAAAGATTGTCATGGCAACCGGAAAAATAAGTTTCCAAGTCTTTGGAGTCCCCCTTAAGAAGAGGCAGGTGTCAGTGGGTGTTCCTTTGTAGTTAAGGGCGCTTGAAGGTTTTAACTGATCAAGTGACTTTCAAAGGCATGTTCTAATACACCTGCCTCCACAGCTCGGGGAGAAGCAGCGGCAGTGAGGCAGCGAGAAGACCAGCTCCACCGGGAAGGGCATTGGAAACCTAGGCAGCAGTTCTCACCACTGGTTGCCTGAGAGAATCACGTCCAGGGGTTCAAATGCACCAGTACTTTAGTTCCCGGTGCCCTGACCAAATCAGTGGACAGAGTTTGAGACCTGGGTATCCATAGGCATGTATTTTGCCGGGTGGCACAATGGTGTAGTCAAGGTTGAGAACTGCTGCACTGGAGCTTGAGTCCCAGGTCCACAGCTGTGTGGCCTTGGGGTTACCCTCCTCACTTCTCCAAGCTTTGGGTTCTTCACCTGCAAAGTAGGGTAATATAACCAGCTTTGCAAGGCTCTTGTGAAGCTTAAATATGAAAGTGCCTGGTGAACGCCAGGGCTTAGAATCAGCATGGGACTGGAACGCTGAACCATTTTCTTTTGGATTAAGATCTTCCTTGCTCTCCACTTCCATGCCTTTGTGCTCCTCAGGACCGTCAGCACAGAGACACAGCGAAGAAGCTACATCTTCCATGTCATTTTCCTTTCACTCAAAACCCAGCCTAATTATGACTCTGTTTAGGTTGGTCTCTATATATTCTCCTGTCATTTCAGCCAAGCTCAGTCACCAGAGGAATAGCCAGGCAAGTCTAAAAATAGATTTCCTCCCCCTCAACTACATGGAGAGGCAAAAAAACTGTAATCTTCAAGAACATTAAAGCTGGAATTAGACTGTGTTTGAATCCTCCCTCTGCTACTTGCTAGTTGTATAACTTTGAGCAAGCTTTTGCCTCAGGCTCCTTATCTGCCAAATGAAGATAATAATAATAGCTTCTTTCTGAGGTTGTGGTGAGGATGAAATATGTTGAAACATATAAAGTTCTTAGAGTACTGCCTTGTAAATAATTAGTATCATCAAATGTTACACATTTTATTTGCATTGAAAAAATTGACTCCTAGATTTCCCAAAAATGAAATATATATATCCTATCGTTTAAACTCAGACAATGAGCTGACTCCTCCATCTCTGGGTTATGATGTAGTGTGTCCCAGAGGTATAGAGCCCAGTATTAAGCACCACTGATTTCTTTCTTATTTGTCCCAAACCACAGCTGTTCCATTGGAGTTAGGAACATGGGTTTTACAATAGCATCCACCAAGTCTGGCATCCACCTCTGTCCCTACCCACTAAGAAGGAAGACAGCAAATTGTTCACCTCTTGTTCTTCCCTCTTTCACCTTTCTTCTCTTCCCTCTGACCCCTTAGAGATGCTGAGCTGACTGGCCTTTCACCTAGGCTGACCTTCCCTGGCTGGTACCCATATTGCAGTAAGGCCTTTGGGGTCTAACAAGCATACCAGTCGTCATCTTCCTCCTCATCATTGTCATCATGGCAGCTGCCATGGAGGCACTGTGCTGAACTTTCTATAGTCATTTCCTCATTGAATTATCCCAACAACCCAGAGAGGTAGGCATATACATTATTTCCATTTCACAGATTATGAAAACTGAGGCCTACAGTGAATATCAACTGGCTAAGATCACACAGCTGTTAAATAAGGCATCAGGGACTGAAGCACATGAGTCAATGCCCTTTACCACTCTGCCCTCTGTCAGGTGAGCTCTGGGTCACTTCCCTGTGATTACAGGCCCTTCCCCGCTCCCTTGTAGACCTGGGCTTCAGCCCATGTTTTCTCCTCTTGAATGCCGCTAGCGCAGGTTTTGTTTCCCCCATTCCTTTCTTTCCAGTTACGACTGATGGGCGGGACTCTGGCTCCCCATCTACTCTCTGTCTTACCAGTTCTGAAATAATTTTTTAACTGTCCATGGTAGTTTGAAGAGGTTAAACTCTAGTTATTCCAAGGTAACAAACATTGGGAAGTTAAAAAGTGTTCAGAATCCTATAAGATTCTGATATTTGAGCTGTAACTTAGTAAGCAAAAAGGAGAAGAGGTTTTGAAATCATCATTCTTTGGTTTGGGCCTCAACTCTGAACTCTCTGGCTGTGAGACACGCTTTGTACCTCAGTTTCATTCATACACACACACACACACACACACACACACACACACACACACAATAAAATTGCTGTTTCTTAGGGATTTGGGGCTGAAGGAACTACTAGTCCTGGAACAATGAGTATAAACTCGAATCTCCTCTGAATTGAGGGTGACCACACCCACAGAAGACCAATTTGCGACATTTCATCACTGAATATTTTCTAATCCCAACCAGCTATGTCATTTAACGTGCATTGACTGTGTTCCTTATTTCTCTGGGCCAATACAAAAAACTGCATTATATCCAGTCTGTACTATTTGTCAGGTCCTTTCAGGGTGATTTTACATGTTTTATTTTATTTGCCTTCACAAAACCCTCTGAAGTCAGAGTAATTATTCAGAGAAGTGAACATTTTTGCCCAAGTTTTCACACTTCTTTGATGGGTAAACTGATTAGTTATGTGTCATCCTTCTAAAGACAGGATATTTCTATTTTTGCAAGAGCCTTCTGGAGACTCAATGCTTTTTCCCAAAGAAGGGCCACTAATGAGGGAACTCTCAGGCACTATTGCAGGCTGCCAGGGGTTGTGCTTTAGGCTGGGGCTCTGGGCCTAATCCTTCCACTCACACATAAGCTCATTCCCTTCTGTGCACTCTCTATTTTTCAGACCCACCTGTTCTTGTGCATGTGGTATAATTTAATCAAGAAAAGATTTTCTCTCATTTTTCTTTGGTGTGGAAGGAATAATTTGGCAGGAGTAACCCTCCAGAGACCAGTGTGTATCAATAGAATAGATTTGAGGCCATATCAAAATTAGAGATGCTAATATTCCATGATCCTGCCATTTCACCTCCCCTACTTCTAGGAATCTACTTCTAGGATCCCTACTGATGGGTTCACATGTGTGCAGAAGGAGGCGTCTGCAGTACAAAGGTGTCCTTTGTAACATAAACCACTTAACTAATTGTTCATCAGTAGGGAAATGGCTAACTGTACAATAGCATCTCCTTATATGTAGAATATATTAAAGTACTAAAAAGAATGAGAGGGATCCATATATGCTAATAATGGCCGAAGAAAATTGCTGAGTAACTCAAACAAACTGAAAAAAGTGTGTATAGTATATGCATATGTGTGTGTACATATATATGTATACATATATACACCTATATGCACACTATACATATATGTCTGCATATGATGTGTGTGAGGCATGGGTTTGGCTCATTGCATTGGGAGATGGGGCTCTCACTTCTGGTTTTCAAGCCTCTAGGAGAAGAGCAGAGCTTAACTTCTAAGAGCAGATAATTGGCTTTTCCAGAACCATCTCCCTCCAGACATCAAGAGAAGTGACCATCACATTAAGTGAGAGGATGCATGGGAAAGCACTTCTTGGTCTATAAAACGCTCTACAAAAGTTAGGTACAATTTTCATCACCATCGTATAGTGGCACATAAATATTTGTTGAAAGAATGTACTCTTATGGCTTTTCGTTTCAAAGGAAGAATGAACTAATGGCACTAACTTGCCTTGACACTACTAAAGGCTTGAATTCGAATTATTGTGCTTTATTACTTAAGTGATGCATGCGAGCCTAAGCAATAAGAAGAAGAATAACAATTGTGCACTTGTGCACCAGCCTCTGTGCTGAGTGGTTAACTTCCACTATCTTTTTTCTTTCAAAGGCACTTTGTGATAGGTATTTTACAGATGGCAAAACTGAGGCTCAGAGGAGCTAAAAAAACTTACTCAAACTTGTACACTCTGTAAGTAGCAGAGTTGGGACTTGAACCCAGATATACATTATTTCAGAAGCGTGCTCCTCATTTTTCTTAAGGTTGCCTTATCTGCTGACTCAGTTCTGCCTGTTTTGCAGGATGATTATGGGAATCAGTTGGGCCAATTTATATGACCTGTCCTGTAATTAAGAACCTGGGATGTGCATTTAAAGGCAGATGGAACAGAGGAAACAGTAGTTTATTTGTTTGGTTTTTTACATGGAGGAGAGCAGAAGGAGATCTTTTATTAGCAATACTAAAACATATACCTGTGCTTGTGATTTTTGGGATAGGGTCACCTCCTTATGGAAGGTGAGATTGTGCATAAAGATTTTGGCCACCACCAGAATGGAAATTCTTCCCTCTGACCCAAATATTCCTCATTAGGCTGCTCTATTAGCATGATGGGAAAAGCATATTCAGGACAGGTGGAATTAGGAAGTTTGTGATGCGCTGCTCTGGCAGTGGCCACTGGTCCCAGCATGAATATCTGCTCACTCATTTATGCTCCTCTGGGAATTGGCAGTCTCCATCACTGCGTTGCCAGGCAACCAAAATAGTTCCTGTATCAGGAGGCAAACAAACCAATCAGGTCACTTAAGGAGGAGCTTTACCTGGTTGGCCTCCAAGATGGAAAGAGGGCTTTCTGGGTCTACTCAGGACTATGGCTGCTGGAATCAGCAATGAGAACTCAGGAAATCTGAAACCTTCCATTTTGGATGGTTAAGGGGCAGCTGTTGCGGGTGGCGGTGGTGGTGGGGGGCGTGGTAGTGGTGAGGTCATCAAAGTCACAAAGCAACTCTGAGGCAGAGCCAGGAGGACAAAGGCCGATCTGATCCCCAGGCTGGTGTCCCATCTCTTGTACTTCATTGCCGTCATTTCAAAACTCATGTGTGGGCCACCATCTATGTATCGGGTTTTCTATTTGGTGATATGGGAGATACAGAAAGCATTTAGACACCGTTTCTCATCCATTTATCTAACAATTATTTGTTGCACTTTCATACTCGAGGCGGCCTAGCCTGGTGGTGAAGGGCACAGACCCCCGCAGTCAGACAGGACACCAATGTCAGCTCAGGCACTTACCGCCTATGGGAGAAAGCAGGTTACTTAAACTTTCTCTGCCATAAGTTTTCTCAAACAAAATGATGGTAAGGATGAGAAGGAAAGAAACAGTGTATTGTGTTACTGTTATGCTTAGCACAAAGCACAGTTCTATCCATGTTGGTCATCCTTGGTAATAACATGTGGGACACTTGACTCGAGCTTGGACTCTGGAACCAGGGTGCCTGGGTTCAAGTCTTGGCTCTGCCTTGTACTCAATGACGTGATCATTGTCAAGTTACTTATAATCTCTATGCTTTAGTTCACTCATCTGTAAAATGAGTATAAAAAACAGGACATCATAGGTTCATTATGGGGCTAAAATAATGTATATAGAGTGTGCAGAACAGTTTTTGGCACTTAATAAGTGCTCTATAAATTTTAGTTAATATGATACATATTTATTGAGCACTTAGTATATACCAGTTGCTGTCCTAGGAGGTGAGGGTATGAAAATGAACAAAATAGGCATGTCTCTCATAGCCTTCATGGAACTATGATTATTGTTACATTCTTAATGATGTATGAGGTCTGTCCAGATAAAGTCCAACCACTGTTCATATAATGACAACAGGTTGTGTGACATAGATGTAACCTGGCAGCCAAGGAGAGTGGACTGGAACGTGCATGCGTGAGCAATGACGACTTCACTTACTAGCTAGTGGGGGTGGTAGATGCCTTGAATGTGCACGTGTACTGTGTGGCTGTCACATTCAAAATCACTGAGTGAGTAGAGCAACAAGTCTGCGTCAAATTCTCTGTTAAGCCTGAACATTCATTCCTCTGCGGAAACCAATTGGATGATTCAGAGGGCCACAGATACGGGCAACTGGTGATTGGCAGATTCATTACGACAGTGCACCCACTCATGCGTCACATCTCATGCAGAATTTTTTGGTGAAACATCAAATCACCCAGGTGACTCAGCCCTGCTATAGTCCAGATTTGGAACCCTGTGACGTCTGGCTTTTCCCGAAACTAAAATCACCTTTGAAAGGGAAGAGATTTCAGACCATCGATGAGATTCAGAAAAATACAGTGGGGCAGCTGATGGTGATTAGGAAAACTGTGTGAGGTTCCAGGGTGCCTTGCTTTGAAGGGGACTGAGTCGTCATTGTCCTATATACAATGTTTCTTGTATCTTGTATCTTCTTCAATGAATGTCTCTATTTTTCATATTACATGGGTGGATACCTTCTGGACAGACCTCATATGATCACTTTTTGACTCCTGCAACTAGATGAATAACACCTTAAGGGCCGGGGCATGTGATTTGTTCATCGTTGTTGTATTTACCTGTGCCTGGCACAGGACCTGACAAGTAGTGCATGTTCAGTATTTGTTTAACGGATGCTGGGCCCTGCCCTGGATGTAGGACAATGGTTCATAACCAGGGATGATTTTGTTCCCCTAGGGAACATGTCTGGGAACATCTTTTGTTCTTACAATTTGGGGGAGATGGGTAAAGTGGTGGTGGTGCTACGGTATCGACAGGCGAAAGATGACACCAAACATCCTACAGTTCACAGAACAGCCTCCCACAACAAAGAATTTTCCAGGCCCAAATGTCAATAGAGCCAAGGCTGAGAAATCCTGGTGTCAGAGGTCAGTGATAAGAAAAGCCTTGTAAAGACACTTTCCCTCCAAAAGCTCATGGTCTAATGGGACCATGATGACATAGCACACAGTGTACTGCGTGGGAGATGTAAGAGAGCGCGTGAGGATGTAGGGAAGAGGCGCTGGATGGCAGAGCCTCCTGGTGGAGCCCATGTCTGAGCTGAATCTTCGAGGGCATGTATAATATTTGGGCAAATTCTGTGTGTGCTGGGAGAAGTTGCAGGACTTGGGCAATGTGAGGGGAAGGGGAACAGAATGAGCAAAGGCTTGGTTGGACACTTCCATGGGGCTTAGTTTTGTTAAAGTGTAAGAAAGAGAGTGGGGAGCAGAGGCTTGGGGGCAGGTGATCATGGGGGTCTGTGAAAGGAATCATACCGAGGTTGGGCATTATGCAGTCAGACAGAATTTCCCCAGATCTGTTCTCTGAGCACCGATTCTTCAAGACGTACCCAGAAAGGGCCACTGTCAAAGAAGAATGAAAGCGTCCTCTCCCGTTTTGGAGATTTACAAGGCTCAGTGGGATCGTACGGTTTCTGACAAATCCTGCATTAAAGAATCTTGATTTATTTCATTTAATTTATCCCATAGTTATTTGACCATGAAACTTTTTCCCCAACATCTGTCTATATGGAGTCTACAGACCTGTCTTTAGAAAGAGGAGCCACAGGAGAACTACTGATGGTCTTTAAGTGATGCAGTGGCTGGATTGGCGTTTTAGGATAATCTCCCTGGCTCCCGGGAGGGGTGGGTTCAAAAGGCAAGAAATTTTGTTGAAGCACCTGTCATGTTGCTGTGATTTATTGATCCCTGGGCCATCTCTCCCATTAGACTCAGTGTAGGAAATGTATATATTAATCACAGTGTACTGGTGCCAAGCTCAGCCTGGGAGATAGTAAGCATTCCCCACACTTTCTTTTTTTCTTTTTTCTTTTTTTTTGAATGAGTGGATATTGTTTTCAGGCGCTATGCTAGACACTGAGGCTGAACAAAACAGATGCTATCCATGGACTCATGCAGTTAACAGAGTGGCAAGCACATAGTAAGCACTTTATACATGTTTATGGACTGATTGAACGATTAGTATAAAGAAGACAGAAGGTGGCAAGGACCAGAAATGGGCAGGGCCGGGGATCTGTATTTTAAACAAGTTCCTTGGCTACTTCTAATGTCCAGGGGCTGGTATTTGGGAAGCACAGTACTGCCAATCATAGATGATGTCTCTTTGATTGGACAGCTGAGATCAAGGCCCAACCTTCTTACACAAGCTGTTCCTGACTCCTGCCACTTGGAGCTCTCAAGCTCCTGGGCTCACTGCCCCTGAGCCACCATCCTGCCTTTCCTGATTATGCTTGGATCCTCTGAATGGAGCTTGGAACCCTACAGGTCCTTTATAGCCCAAACCCTAATGGGAACTGTCTCTACAGTGAGTGACATGTTTGCTTCTGAGTGAGATGTCCCCGCATTCCCCCCAACTCTCACAACTCTCTCATAGCCATAATAGCCATACCACTGCTTTCCTGGGTCTACAAGAATGTCTCTCAAGGTGTGCTTGAAGACGCCATTAGGGAAAACCATGTATATTTTAATGTTGGTTATGTCCACATTAAAGCTCTGTCTTTTCTTTAATGTGAAATTGAAAGGAGATGGAGGAGGAGGAAGAGGAAGGGGAGACGATTTAAGAAAGGCTGGGGGAGTGTGGTTTCTTTGTTTTGTCCTAATGAGAGTTTACTGTGAAAATGAGAAAAAAAAATGTTCCTGACTGGTTTGTGGCCAGTGGAATAATTTTCTTAACTGGCTAATCAGAGAGGAAATAGTTAGGATTGACTTAAATGGTAGCTTTCAAATTCTGGCTTGTGGATAGGCTTCACCAGAATCATCTGAGAAGCTTATAAAAAAAAGTCATGCCCAGGCCTCACTTGAGATCTTCTGAATCAGGGTTTCCACAGGTAAGGTATGGGAATGTGTGTTTCTAAAAGTATTCCTTGGAGATTCTGATGCGTAGTCTGGATTGGTAGGTGCTGGGCTGATGGATATAGTGGGAGATGGACCACTTCCCAGCTTGGCACAATCTCATCCTCTCATTAAGCCAGCTCTGACTCTGTCCCAGTTCTAAGCCCCATCCCAGCATCACCCACCCCAGGCCACAGTTGATGGCCCCAAGATCCTTACTCATCAGTTTTTGGACCCTGATCATGCCAGCAAAGGCTATTCACAGCCCTGTTTTCAAACACTGGCCTACAAAGTAAGCCCCAGAGCTGCTTCCCATTCTAGCTGTACCCCCTGTGAGTTCTCAGCACAAACATTTCTGGGCAAAGGAGAAAACCAATTTCCTTGCAACTGTCTCAAGGGATATACATTTCCTATCATTAGGGCTGGTAATTTCCCTGATGATGTGAACTTCATGTCAGCTCTCATCCAACTTAAACAGTCATCTACTGCCTAGCTCTTTTTCCCCAGAGGAAATAGGGACAGGAATGAAATACCTCCTATTTCTGCCTATAAAAAGACCGAGATTCTGTGTTATTCCCAAAGTTTAAATAGACACTGCTGATATTTTCTCATTTGCCCTCACCAACAATTCTTTAGTAGAACAAGGGGGCTTGCTTTTAGTAGAATAAAGGGGCTTGCATGGCCCAATCCATGTCTTTAACTGAGTGGGGACAAAGTTCTGAAGCTCAGTGTTACATACATAGCCCTCATTACTGGGCCCCAGATCAGCCTCTCAATACAGTTATGTTTTAAAAGGTCAATGTAGCAAACAAAAGGAATTTTAAACTGTGCCTGGATCTCTTGAAGACCAATAAAAGGAGTCCATTTTATTACCTAGAACAACATTTTAAAATCCCCTTTAATCTTCCTCTCCATTTATTTCTCACATTATTTATTCTCCTGAACTCACCTTCATGAAATCCCTCAGACTCTAACACCCAATCCTTTG
The DNA here is from genome assembly GCA_039655065.1 of Glossophaga mutica. Classification (NCBI taxonomy): domain Eukaryota; kingdom Metazoa; phylum Chordata; class Mammalia; order Chiroptera; family Phyllostomidae; genus Glossophaga; species Glossophaga mutica. The sequence goes on along the minus strand of CM077304.1, from coordinate 10,866,594 downwards.
ATCTCTTATTTTTATTTCCTCTTTCCTTTCCTTTGGGTCTCCTGGCCTGTCTCTCCATTCACATTCTTCATAGTCTATTGAATTTGTATCACAAAACCCTAATAAACTGGAATAACAGGCTGAAACTCTACTAATTGCTGAACATGTTTTTGAAAATTATTTTAATGTGTATTAGGTAAAGAATACAGAGGCTGGGAACCTATACGTACTCATAAATCTTGTCTCCTTCACATGTGTGTTTGGAGGTCATCACCTGTACCACGGGTCACAGTCCCGTAGACGGCCACTGTAATGGTTATCTTTATAATCCCCCCACAGCAACCTGAGGGCATTCAGGCCTCCTGTCTCTCCTAACTAGAATCTTCCTTCCTGGGTCTCTCTCTCTCCCTTTCTTTTCTTAAGCTCTTCTGTGACCATTATCTGCTCATTCTGGTGATTCATATTACGCTTCTATGCTCTGGACTGATGTCAACAGGAAAACAGGGTGAACTGGCTGAGTCAGCAGAGGTCTAGGCAAGCAATTGTAAATGTTAGGAAGAAAGCACATAGCTTTGTTTTATGGGTTCTTCCTCAGTCTTCATAGCCTGGGTCTTCTGTTCCTTCACCAAGACCCCCTTTCACCTCTCCTTCCTGCCCACAGGATTCCACTCCTTCATGCACCCTTGTAATGTAGAGTAAAATATTCTTGATGTGATCTCCCCACCATGGTCATGATCAATCACAATATAATCCACCAGTTTTAACGATAGCCTTAAGGAATATAAATAAATAAAAAAATAAGACATAGTTTCACAATAAGCAGGTGTAAAGAGGATAAATTGTGTTCTGTCTTTAGTCTTCTGTCTGGGAAGTTAGGAAAGGGGGTACCTACCCCAAGGGCCTGGACTACTTTAAGTCTGGCCTGGCAGGTGTTCTACGTATCTGACAATTATCCAGTCCTTATTATGTGTCAGATATTATCCTAAGTGCTTTACACCTACTAACATTTTTAATCATCACAACACCTTCATGAGATGGTTGTTGATATTATTCCCATTTCACTGATGAGTAAATCCAATCTTAGAAGGATTAAGAAATTTGCCCAAAGTCATTCAGTTTTTAATGGTGGAATCAGAATTTAAACCCAAACCACTGCTGGAACCTGCATATTAACCACTGTGCACACTGCTTCTCTACATTTTAATCCAAGTAGCTAGTTGGAATCTTTACCAAATATAGTGAGAGCCATAATCCAGTGAAAGAATTACATTTTCATAGCCTGAAGAAGTGTAAATTTGGGAAGGAGGGAAGTATGGTGGCTAATAAGTGATATAGATGGAATTTGAGGTCAGCTCTTATGCCAAATCCCATGGATTTTTAAAACACTTGGATAGTTAAAATATTTTATTGGCAGTGACAAGGAAAATCCTTATGCCATTCCTTAGGGGGATTTTCTTCATTCTTTTTCTCAAGAAATGTATTTCTGCTCCTTTAGGTGAGTCAGTCACTTGTGCCCTGTTTTCCCTGCCCCTGCTTGCCACTATTCTACACCATGTGGTGGAAAATTATCTCATTATTCCTCACAATTCCTCAGGAACCATAAGGGAAACAGTCCTCATTATACAGAACAGGCAACTGAGGCTCAGAGAACTTTAGTAAGTTTCCATGATTACATAGCTACTGGGTGGTGGGATTTTAACCATTGCTGAAAGGCTCGTGGAAGAGAAAGATTTATGGCGACCCTTATTTATATCAACAGGGGCTTCCTTGAAGAGTTTTGCACTACTATAATAAATATAACCTTGAGTGATTAAATCTATAATTCTATGTTGCTCTACAGAATCACATTCTTTTCTCTTTCAGCCTCCCATAGCTGCTTTAATTGAATGAGATTAGAGAAGAACAGCAAATGGAAAATTTTCCTTTCATGAGCTCTAGGGACTCTCCTCCTAAAATGTATCTTCCAGACAAGATGATGTCATCCAGATTAGACATGTCTTTAGAGACTGATAACAAGCTCAGTGTGAGTGAGTCACCTTCCTTCGGGATGTCAGAATTAGGCAGCATCAAATCTAATAAGCATTGATAGGCAGGAAAGAATTCTGATGTACTCAATGAAGTCAAAGAAATTCAGTGTCCAATACATGGTCAGTAGCAACTTGGATCTGTTTTTCCTCTCACTGACCTTGAAACTTCTTTGCTCCCAAGCTTTCAAATACATGAAGAAATGTGCAAGAAATAGGAAATAATAAATAATAATATTAGGAAATAAATATTTCTAAGTGACTAAATAAGGATTCTTCTGGATCCTTAAATCAGAGTATTGACTTTTTCCTTGACACCTATTTAAGGAATAATCACCATACACTGCACCTATGTCACTAAATGTGCATACAATTCTTCTTCTTGACAGTATAAATAGACTAGTTCTAGGAACTTAATTAGTTTTTGGCTTCAGCTGTGTGGACTTGTAGATGAAAATTTTCCTCTCTGTTCCAGGGACTTGTATTTAGTAATTTCTAGGATTCTTCTTAGGGTGTTTTTGAATAGTGTGTATGCGTGTGTGCATGTGTGTGTTCTGAAGTACCAGATCGTTGTGAATTCTGAAAACAGAACTTCAGATATTCCCAATGCCATTAAGAGTTGTCTGCTGTCCATGGTGCTGAATTGTACAAGATATTGGGGTCCCAAATGTGGATACTTTCTGCCAATGGGGGTAAGGTAAAAGAAGCAAAACCAAAAGTTTAGAATTCATAAAGACCTATTTATCTGGAAAATAGTATTTATCCATAAGCCCATGAAAGAAATGAACATGGATAAGCTTAAAAAACAATACATCTCTATACACATTTATTAAATATATTAAATATTTGTGAGGGAAAGACCCTGAGCCTCTCTTCTGTAGTAATGCATCTCAAGAGCTGGATTATTATTGGATTCAGAATAGATTTTCAATGAATATTTTTTTGAGTAAGTGGTGAATAACTTTAGTCACAGTGCTCAAAGAAGTGAATATAGATTTAATGCTCAAGAGTGAGGGCTCAGGAATCAGACTGCCAGGGCTCACATTCTAGTATGCTACTCACCAGCTCTGTGACCTTGGGAATGTAACTTCACCTCTACTCGACAGGACTGCCTCAAAGAGTTCTTATAAGGATTAAAAGAATTAATATAAAAAAGTGCTCTTATTATCACTTTTGGAACTAAACCTGTAACATTGAAAGTACTGTGTGTTATTATTATTGTTGTTATTATTATTAATTTTTCTTTCCATTCCTTTTGTTAAGAATATTTATGAATATTCTAGTCAAGATTGAGGCATAGGTAAACATGGCTCACCTCCTCACATATCCACAGCAAAATTACAACTAGACTACAAAACAACTATCACCCAGAAGTATCAGAAAATCGAGCTGTATGGGAGTCTGATGAACAAAGAATTAAAGAAGCCACATTCATCCAGAAGAATAGCAGGTGTGGAGATGCAAAGAGGTGAAGAGAGGCATGGAGACAGGGTGGTGCAGAATGGGTGGGTCCCACACCCACATGTGGTGGATAAAAGTCAGAAGGGATACCTCAGGAGTGAGGGGCCCCAGCACAACACCAGACTACCCAACCCAGAATTCCAGCACCAGGAAGATAAGCCCCCAAAACTTCTGGCTGTAAAAACCAATGGGGGTTGGGGTGGCAGAAGAAACTGTGGGATTCTCAAAAGTCCCCTCTTAAAGGGCCCACAATGGACTTTGGACTTATGCAGACTCACTCCTTCTGGGCTTCAGCACCAGGGCAATAGCTGGAAGGGTACCAGTGGCATGTAGGGAGAAATTGAAGTGTCTGGTATCAGGACATGTGCCAGGAGACAGCTTCCGCCTGGACAGAACTCCAGAGGCCAGACAATGGCATTGTCCCATCTCTGAGCCCTCCCCCACACAGAGCCACAGAGCAGTAACACATGTTGCCCTGCCATGGTGATTACCTAAGGCTCTGCCCCATCCAACTTACTGGTGTGCTTTTCTACAATGGGCCACACTACTAAGACATGGGATTAAGGCAGCTCTACCTAATACATAGAAACAAACACAGGGGGACTGCCAAAATGAGGAGACAAAGAAATATGACCCAAATGAAAGAACAGAATAAAACCCCAGATAAAGAACTAAACAAAATGAAGATAAGCAAAATATCAGATGTAAAGTTCAAAACACTGGTTATTAGGATGCTCAAGGAACTTGTTGGGTACTTCAACAGCATAAAAAAGACCCAGGCACACATGAAGGTTACACTAAGTGAAATAAAGAAACGTTTACAGGGAACCAACAGCAAAGTGGATGAAGCCAAGAATCAAATCAATGATTTGGAACATGAGGAAGAAACAAACCATTCAATCAAAACAGCAAGAAGAAAAAAGAATTTAAAAAATGAGGATAGGCTAAGGAGTCTCTAGGACATCTTCAAACATATCAACATTCAAATTATAGGGGTCCCAGAAGGAGAAGAGAAAGCAAGAAATTGAAAACTTATTTGAAAAAATAATGAAAGAAAACTTCCCTAATATGGTGAAGGAAGTAAACATACAAATCCAGGAAGTACAGAGTGTCCCAAACAAAATGGACCAAAAATGACCACATCAAGACATATCATAATTAAAATGCCAAGGGTTAAATATAAAGAGACAATCTTAAAAGCAGCAAGAGAAAAACAGATAGTTACCTACAAAGGAATTCCTATAAGACTGTCAGATAATTTCTCAATAGACACTTTGCAGGCAAGAAGGGACTGGCAAGAAGTATTCAAAATGATGAGAAGCAAGGACCTACAACCTAGATTACTCTATTCAGCAAAGCTATCATTTAGAATGGAAGGGCAGATAAAGTGTTTCCCAGACAAAGTAAAGCTAAAGGAGTTCATCATCACCAAGCCATTATTATATGAAATGTTAAAGAGACTTATTTAAGAAAAAGAAGACCAAAACCATGAACATTAAAATGTCAATAAATTCATAACCATCAACAAGTGAATCTTAAAAACAAACTAAACAAACAGAACAGAAACAGAATCATAGATACGGAGATCATTTGGACAGTTATCAGTTGGGATGGGGAAAAGTGAGAATGGGGGAAAAGGTGCAGCAATTAAGAAGTACAAATTGGGCCCTGGCTGATGTGACTCAGTGTGTTGAGTGCCAGCCTATGAACCAAAAGGTCGCCAGTTTGATTCCTGGGTTTCAGGCCAGATCCCAGGTGTGGAGGGGGTGGGGGAAGTTTGTGAGAGGTAACTTATCAAGATGTTTCTCTCATCGAAATGTTTCTTTCACACATTGATGTTTCTCGCCATCTCTTTCTCCTTCTCTTACTCTCTCTAATAATAAATAAATAAAATCTTTAAGAAAATAGTACAAATTAGTAGGTACAAAATAGACAGGGGGGTGTTAAGAACAGTATAAGAAATGGAGAAGTCAAAGAACATATACATGACCCATGGACATGAACTAAGGGGGGAGGTTGCTGGAGAGAATGGGGGGTACTGGGTGGAGGGTGGCAAAGGTGGAAAAGTTGGGACAACTGTAATAGCATAATCAATAAAATATGTTTTTAAAAGAATATTCATGAATAATGTATTCAAGACATAATAATGATTAAAATTTATTGAGAAGGCTTATTATATATGAGACAGTTTTACTAATTCCTTACAACAGTACTGTGATCTAGGTACTATTATTGTCATTGTAAGGTGAGGAACCTCAGAGAGAGCTTAAGCAACTTTCCCAGGTTCACATGGCATTTTAGGACTCGGATTTGAACCTAGGCTATCTACATCCAAAATTAAGACCTTAAACACAACATTTTGGTACTTCTCAATGTTTTTGATCCCCCATTGTTGGTGGTTTGGGGGGGCAACACCAACGATGGAAGAGGCATTTTCTGTTTATGAGAAGGTGGTGGCTCAAAGAGAATTTTAATGTTAAAAAATTTTTCCTTCAGTATTGGGCTACAGCAGCCTCTCATAAAACCAGATGAGTCTCCAACATTTTTATCTTTTTCCTTGAGGGGCTAGGAAGGGATGGGCTATTTTTTCCATTTCTTTTCTAATTAGCGCACTTATTATGTAGATACTAAACACATGCTATGTATATTTTATCTGTTAATGTAGACACAGAGACTAGAACATGTTATTATTTTCAGTTTACTGTCTTCGCCTCTAATCCAATTGCTAAAATAATTTGGGTAACCCATTTTAGGTTTATCAGGTCAATATTCTAAACTCAATACTAAACATTCTGCACTGGAAATCCCACTGGCACACTGAACATAGTAAATTGTAGTTCATGTACAATCTGGATGGAGCTGCTTAAACACCTTTGCTTCGTTTCCATTTCCTTTCAAAACTGGGCTTCTTTTCAGAGATATCTAAATCACATGTACTGTTTTCAATTTGTGGAAGGAGACTGGTGTATAAAAGAAATAATGAAAACTACACTATTATGGTCCCAGAAAATAACTGGTAATGGTGTAATCAGTTTTCTCAGGGTTATTTCCTTTTTCCCATGTTTGACTGCTCAACCTCCATCCACCTGAATGGGGAAAACATGTTAAGCATATGCTAATTGCTGTTGGGCATGGGCTGAATTATTGGAGTATAGCAGCTTTACAGATAAGTTGGTTTGTACCTATCAGTCTGTCCAGTTGTCATCACTTAACTATATTTGCATGAGCTCTTTTGTCATAAGTCAGGGATGGGCATAGCTATCATGCATCTCAGTGTGAAATGTTCTAAGATACTCAAGCAATAGGAGCTCTCATTTATTAAGTACTTATTATGTGCCAGACCCCAGGCTATGTTCTTTGCTATGTCATCTCATTTAATCCATACAATGACTCACTGAGGTATGTACTATCACTGTCCCCATTGTATAGATGAACAATGGAGGCACAGAAAACTAAACATGCCCATGGTCATACTCGTGTATTATGAAAAGTGATGGCTGGGATTTGAAGCCAGGCCGTCTGACTCCAGAAGCTATACTCTCTGTTACTATGTTCTATTGTCTTCTGTCTACTCATGGTTTTGAAATCCTCATACATCAGTAATATTGAATTCACCTTTATTTTTGTGCCAGGAACTGTGCCAGATGCCAATGGTGCTAAAATTATTAAGTTGTAGTCACTGTCCCTAAGGTTTTCAGGGCTTAGCGTAAAATTTGTTGTAATACATGCAGGGAGGGTCACAGAAGAGAAAGTGACAGCCTCGAAGGGAAGGATGAGGGGAGAGGTCAGGGCAAACTTCACAATAAGATAGCCTTAGATCCAAGCTTGAAAAATTCAGGGAAACAGCACAGGCAAAGGCATGGAAATGTGAAACTGTATAACACTCAAAATAAATGAGAGACTGTACGGCATGCTGATTAGAGGCACGGACTCTGGAGCCAGACCGCTTAGATTCAAACCCTGGCTCTGCCTGGTAACCAGTGACAAGTTCCTTAGCTTCTTTGTGCCTGTATTTCTCACCTGCATGAAGAGGAAGGTGATACTAGTAATGCCCTGATAGTGCAGTGAGGATAAATGGGTGACGATACATGAGTTGCTCAGAGCGGGGCCTGGCATATTTATTAAAAAGCACTCCACAGTAGCTAGTTAGCACTCATTACTTTATTATGTTTGATGCTTATTAATTCCTCACTGTGGCATTAGAGATAAAACAGACTAGACTGAACTATGCACTTTAATTTTATTTCAAGCCTCTTCGAGCTTTCCAGAGGTATCAACATAGTTACCAAACCCAGTTTCCTTATAAAACAGATTGGCAAGAAACAGCCTTACCCTCCTTTCATACCTTGAACTGTCCATTCTGCTGAGAAGAGTCCAGCCAATTAGTGCTGCTTGGAAATGTCCCACAGGGCACAATTTTATTCTGGGTCCCAAGGGAAGAAGGAGAGGGGGAAAATGGGCAGATGTGCTCTGCTGAGGGAGAGACCCATGAAAATGGGCCACGACCTTTCTCTGCAAGCAGTGAAGACATTGGCCAGAGTGTCCCTGCTCTTGCATGTGCTCAGGAACTTGTCTTCAGGAGCAACCATCCCTCCCAGTCCTGCGTTTCTTAGAATCGGAGGCACCACAGTGTGGAGGTAAGACTGCTGCTTATCCTCTCCCTTACTCCTCTCTCAAGTGTTCTTCTGTAGATTTTGTAATAACAAACTACAGTAAACATCATATCCTAATTACAGCCAGGAAACCTGGATTTCAGTCCTAGTTTGACATTAACTGAGCAATAACAACTTCAGTACTTTTGTGAATGTATCGTGAAGAAGACTTTCTGTGCTCGTGGAAGGTTCATTCCTCCATGCCCCATTTGGATAGAGAATATTTAATAAATTAATAAATTTAATAAATTAATAAAATAAATAAATTAAATAAGGGAATGAATCCATGAACAAGGTAAGAATAAATGCTTTGAGGCCAGTAAATGTAGTGATGATATTGCTATGGTCTTGATTGGGCCCCCCGCAACCCAAGGTTCAGGTGTTGAAGCCCTAACCTACAACATGATGGTATTTGGAGATGGGGCCTTTGGGAAATAATTAGATGAAGTAAATGAATAACACGAGATTAGGGCTTTTGTGATGAGAGGTAGTGGCATTCTAAGAAAAGGAAGAGAGAGAGAGAGAGAGCACTCTTTTCTCACCATGTGGAGGCAGCCATCAGCAAACCATGGGTCTTCACCAGAAACTGAATCAACTGACGTCACGACTTCCTGGCCTCCATAACTGTGAGAAATAAATTTCTGTTGTTTAATCCCCCAGTCTATGCAGCACTCTATAACAGCCCGAGCAGAATCCATTACACGTATGATAGAGAGTGGCTTAGGAGGCTCTTTCAGTAGGGATATCTGGGAAGGACCATCTCAAGAAATGACATTTGGCCTGAGTTTATCATGTGAGGATCTAGGAAGGAAAGATAATTACAAGCAAATGGCTCTGAAGCAGGAAGGAGCTTGGATGTTTGAGGAACAGAGTGAAGGTTAGAGTAGGTGGAGTCCAATGAACGAAGAACACAGTGGTAGGCAATGAAGGTAGAGAGGGAGGCAGGGACCAGACCATAAAGAGACACAGGGACCAGTGCATTTTCAACCTTGTTTGGGGGTTAAAACCCCCTTTGGGAGTGTGCTGAAAACGATGGACGTGCTCACTAGAAAAGACCCCACTCACACCACTTTTTTACATGTAATATCAGGAGTTTTACAGCCCCTAACCCTCATGTCCAGCGGAACCTTGGGCTGGGGACTTCTGAAAGCTATCAAGACGTTTTGAACCATCCAAAAGGAAAAAGAAGGGGAAGAGATCATTCATAGAGAGCAGGTCGGCAGCTTAGGGTGTGGAGGTATACAGCAAAAAGGAAAAGGACTCATGGACATGGACAACAGGGTGGTGGCTACGGGCAGGGAGGGGACTAGAAGGGGAAGAAATGATCATGGAAAAATACAAAATAAATTTTAAAGAAGAAACCAGTATGGTTCCCATGTTTTCTCTGTGCTGGAAATGTTGCCAATAATGATAAATTATTTATTTCACATTTCACTTTTTCACAATCCCATTTGATAAAGGAGGAAACCAAGTGTCAGAGAGGCTGAGCGGTACGCTGTAGGCCAAAGAGGTGGTGAATGAGAGGCGAAGAATTCGAATCGAGGTTGGCTTCTGTCCAGAGATAGCATCATTATTACTAGGGGTAGGGTCTAGTTTCATGCTGCCGAGGGTATTTTTATTATTAGGTGAAGGGTCTATATTTTTAATCAGCTGAGACAGTATCTGTTTCCTTTGCACCACCTCTGGTTGAATAGCAGAGTAGCTGAGATTCTAAGTTTCCATTTCTTTACTGCCACACTGATAATAATGTCAGCCTTTATTACTCCCAGCAGAGCGGTGAAATACAATCCCCGCACCACTACCGCCAGTTAAGGCGGCATCAACTTTATTTACACGCGTGCCCTCTGTGTGGGTGCCAGAGACCCACTCCAAGACTTTTCCAGTGGTTTAGTATTTTGCTCAAAGGAGTCATTTGTTGAGCATCATCTTTCTTAATTAGGGACCTAATGTATTGCAGCCAATCCTCTGCACAAAAGGAGGATGGAGACTTGAAAAGGAGGCGTGACTATTCATTTCAACATAATCAGATTTGCGGCTGCTTGACAATGGGTATTGATTTCCTAGTGCCTGGAAAACCTCCTGAGAGAGGTCTCTGATCTGAGCAACCTTTTCCTGACTCGCTCACCATACAAGGCCAGGAAATGGCCTGTAATGGAATGAGCAAAGAAACTACCTTCTCTGAGAAAACCACATGCACAAGAATGATTGGAAGTCTCCTCCTAGATCAAAATAAAAGAGGAATAGTAGGCAACAGACAAGCATACTGCTCGCTCTCCACTTTATTACCTCTATAGCCTTATGTAGAATCTAATACTAGCTATTTTCTATAGAACACATTCTAAATATATCATTTCCAATGTCAAAACACTGTTGGTTTTATTACCGCTTTTTAAGGATGAAGAAATTTAGGCTCAGAGATATGAGTTACTTTGTAGAGCAAGTAATCCTCTGAGCTGGGAATTGAAACTCACAGAGGTCTGAGACTGAAGTCTTTATTCTTCTGCTACACTAGGTGCCTCGTGTTTCTAGATATGCATTTTTCTCCCTTGACTTTCTACTTGCTTTAATTTTTTGAGCTAGTTAAGTCAGCATCATTCAGAGATAATGACGCCCTGCAGGTGGAATTGGCTTCCTTGGGTGTCTTATGCAGGTGTTGCAATACTACATGTTGCCAGTAGGAGGGGATGGACTGCGGCAGTTGGGGATGGGGGGATCAGCCAGGGGAGAGCTACGGAGGAAAAGGTGGGACAACTGTAACTGAACAATGTTTTTTTAAAAAAGTCCATACCACTTAAAATAAAAAAATAAAAAAAGTTATTGTATTATAATTAAAATAATAGCAAGCATTTCAATTTAACTATCGGTTAAGATTTACAGTTATCACAGTAATGGGAGCTGTCAGCACAAAACATCCCCCAAAACATATCACAATGTTGCATTAATAGAAAAAGAATCACCCAAACTGGACTAATCTATCGCCTCCAACTACATCAGCGATATGTTCACGTGTATTAGTGGGAACAACACACGCACCAGCTGAGTGCATTACCGCACAACAGTATCATCTCACGCAATGCAAAAGCTGAAGTGAAATGTACTTGTGCCAAAACAAAGCTATGTTTAAAAGAGAAATGTTTTACACTGTTTCCATTTTTAAATGTAAACTTAAAGTAACAAAAATTAAATAATATTAAATATTCACTTCCTCAGTGACACTGGTCCTCTACCAACTTCTCAAAGGCCACGTGTGGCCAGTGACTACTGTAATGGACAGCACAGGCCCAATGCATTTTATACAATCAACAAATATCCTTTGGATAAATAAACATATATATGTATGCGTATATATGTGCGTGTACACACACACACATACATACACACACGGATTTCCCCAGTCTCACTTTTGAACCCTGAAAATTAAGACTGAAGCATAGTTGTAACTCCTTTCTAATCCAAGATCGATGGCAAAGAAACAATACCCGATTTTTAGCAGACTGGTGGGGATTTAGAGGTCGGACTGGTATAGGGAGCCATGCGTAGTTGTCGGCAGCACTGTGTCATGGAGAAAGGCATCAGAACTTTGGCCAGATGACTGGGTTCTTGGAGTCTCCGCTCCATAGCTCATCAATTGTGTGTGTTAGATTGCTCCTCTTTAAAAGAGACTGCTTGTAATACTTTACATGCTGTGAAGATCAAATGAAAATATTTCTATTTATAAGTTTTAAAACACTGTCCAAATGTTAGTATTTGTGTCTTGTCTCTGCCAGTGGGAAATCTGTCTCAGGCTGAATGCCACACCATGCAGAAAGTATCCATGTCATAGAAAGCAGGATGGCTTTGTTAAGTCGCTGGGAAAGCCCGTGCTCCTGGCAGAGTACGTGCAGACACAGTGGAGATACCCTGAGAGCTGTCTCACTATCAGCCAGTGACATTACACACCAAATCCAGAGACTGGTGCTTGATTGTTTATTTTTTTCAGGCAGTGGAACTTAAGAGTCCAGATGACCTGGCTTTGAATCCCTGGCTACTAAAGGATTTAAGATTTAGGCTTTGGGACTGAGGATTTAGCAGCTCTATGACTTCGGGCACACTAACTTGCCTTGCCTCGTTTTTCTCATCGGTAAAATGAGGATAATAATAGGTGCCATTTCCAAGGGTTGGTTAAAGAGTGAGATAACCCTTACAAAGTGTTTAAAGGACAGATTGACATATGTTGTTCTCGGTGAATGACTTTTGTCATCCATGCTGCACGCACTGTGGATGAGCGTCTAGGAATTTCTGTCTTTTTATAATTTCTCCCCACCTACTTCTTCACTACTCTCTCCGTCCTACACACAGCATCCCAGTTCCACCTTCAGAGATCACAAGTCCACTATATCTAGTTCATCCCTGGGGTGGGGGGCAGGCTTTCATTTTCTGCAGAATGGAATGTCTGTTCAAACAACTCTCCTGGCTGACCTCGACCATAGTTCACAGCTGAATCTAGATGTGTGTCATGCCAGGTGGTTTCTGCCTCTTGACATAGGCTTACCAAAGAACCTCCTCCCAAGAAGGAAAGTGAAAGTGAGGTTCATTTATTCATTCCAAAAGTATTTATGATGTACTTACTTTGTGTCAGACACTGTTTCTGTGCTTGGGAGTCAACAGTAATGAAAAAAAAAATCCTGCCCTCGGGGTACCTGCATCCTAGTGAGGAGAGTTGGGCAGCAAGTAGTAACATAATAAATAATCAAAATATTCACTGTGTTAGAAATTAGTTAAAATTGAACAGACTAAGAGGCATTGGAGGTATGGAATGTAGGGGTGAGAAGCAACTTTAAACAGAATTCCCGTTGAGAATGGGGCTTTTGATCAAATAATTGAAGGAGACCAGGGAAGTAACCACAGGGTTGTTTAAGTGAAAAGAGTGTGCTTGGAGAGGGAACAAGCACTAAGGTGGAAGTGTGCCCCACCTGTTCAAAGCACAGCCAGGAGACTGACGGGTCTGCAGTGGAGTGACAGGCAGGGCTGTAGCATGTAGGGTCTTGTAGGACATTATAATGATGATGGGCTAATTGCATAGTTATTTGCATGCAAGTCAGACGTGGGCACTGAGGGTATAAATAGACCACAGAATTGGATTCTCCACGCTACCAGAGGCCTTTAAGAAAATAGCATTCTCTTGCTCATCAGCCTGTGACTTCCTTCCACAGCACTGCCATCTTAGAGTCGATCTGCCTGTTCTTGGGCACACTGGTGGGTGACAGGGGGCCCTCGTCTTCTCAACGCAGCTCATCTTTCTGGGTCTGCCTGCTGGAAGAGTCTCTCTTCCACTGAGATGACATCTAATTGCCTGTCACTGCCATCCATCCCCTTTCCTTCTACCCCCTGGAGGCCTTTCAGAATGAGTCTAATCTTTCTTCGTCATGACAGCCCTTCAAATGTTTGAAGACAGCAACCATATCCCTAGAGTTTTTTCCTCCCTGAGCCAATAGACTCCAGTTTCTGCTCTCATTTCTCATAGGACAAATATAGTCGACTTCTGCTCTCTCTCCTCTGACTCTGCTTCCTGTCTGTTTGATGGCCAGAAGGGAGCCCGAAGTGCCTGGATGGACAAGACCAGGCCTGGGCCATTCCACTCTTGGCCTGGGCTAGGTTCCAGGCAGCAGTGCAATAAAGGGGAAAGACATTGGAATCAATAAGTGTGGCTCCAAATCCCAGCTCTGCCCCGTCAATACTGGATGGCTCTGGAGAGTGGTTTAGTTTCTCTGGATCTTTGTTTCCATATCTGTGAATTGAAGATGGTCATACTAGCGTTGGGGATTTGCTGTGAATTCAGTGGTTTAATCAGTATACAGTTGCCTGGTACCTCGCAAAGGTTCAAAGTTGATTTTTAAAAATGTCTTCTGTGCCTTTGGCAACATTTTCCTCCCTCCATCCACTGTAGCCTTTTATTTCCAGAGCCAAATTTCACAAAATCTAGCGCCCACTCCTGAGTTCATTGCGGAAATATTCTTTATGTTCTTCTCGTTCCTTAATAAGAGATTAGTAGAGTCTATAGAGTTTGGTTTTTTCCCTATTTTCTTCAACAAACTAATAAATACGGCACAGAAGTTTCATTGGCCCAATGTCCAGACCCTTGCAGGCTGTAGAGATGGTTCTGGGATTTATTCTGATGGGTCACAGGCAAGTGCCATGGGGAAGAGTGGATAGAGTGATCTACCTATGTTCTGGCTGCCTAACATTGTAGCAAGGACATCTGAGAGCTGGGCTGTTTCTTTGTCGTACGAAGATGTAACTAGAACTTTCTGTCTCAGAGATCTGCAATGAACGTGACTTTTACTGATCATCTGAGGATAACGGAAGACACTGTCCCTGAATGGCTGTAGTCATTCACAACCATGGAGTCATGGTTGTGACGTGGCAGGTGGGGAGCTGGGAAGGAGGCCACGACACATCGGGACTCTTATGAAGACTGGCTCTTTTGGCAAATCTTTCCCTCCTCACCACCATCCTGGTCAAGAGGCATGTTATCTCTTGCACGAACTGTTACACTCAACCATCTCCTAACCAGTCTCTTGCCTCCAGTCTCCACCCCAGTTCTGCTGTCCGTGATCTGATTATGACACGCTACTCGGAATGGCTCCCCTGTCAATCAGGCTCCTACGTGCTTCACACTCCATCTGGCAGAACTCCCCAAACGCACCCCCCGCCCACTGTTGGCTACAGTCTTTGGAAATTATTTGCCACGCCCTAGTCCTTTGCATGTGCTGTCAACGCTGCCTGAAATGCCCTTCTCCACTTCCCTTAAGAGGACTTCCAGTTCCTTCAGGAAAGGTTATCACTGCTTCCCCTGTGCCCTTACAGCGCTTTGCAATAATACCATTGAATTATGATTCATGTATTGTATCACAATCGTCTGTTCACGCTTGTCTTCTCCACTAGAGCATGAACGGAAAGACTCAATGTATTACTTTTCTAAGGCTGCCATAACACAGTACCACAAACTGGTTTAAAACAACAGACATATATTTTCTCACAGTTTGTGGGCTAGATGTGCCTGCAGGGGCCATGCTCCCTCTGAAGGCTCTAGAAGAGGGTCCTTCCTTGCCTCTTCCCAGCTTCTGGTCGTTGCTGGCAGTCCTTGGTGTTCCTTGGCTTGCAAGTGCATCAGTCCAGCTTCTGCTTCTGTCACTCAGGCCTTCTTCCCTGAGTCCCTGTGTCCAAACCCCCCTCTCCTTTCTTTTATAAAAACATTAGGCACCAGATTAGGGCTCAGCCTGCTGTAGTATGACCTCATTTTAACTTGATTACATCTGCAACGACCCTCTTTCCAATAAGGTCACATTTACAGGTGAGGGGAGAGTTAGGACTTCAAAATACATTTTTAAGGAGACATAGTTCAACCTGTAGCACTAGGTTTTATGTGTCTGTGTATTGTCACTGCCTGGCATATACGAGTGTGTAAAATGCTCGTTAAATGATGTAGGAATAAATGATGAGTAAAAGGAAGAAGTAGTTATCCCCAAACACACTCTCATTCGCTGTGCGCCCCCATCAATGCCGAGCCCTGCGAGAGGTGGTGAGGTTGCAGGGGGAAATAAGATGTGGCCTCAACCACCATTTACTCCCCAGGAAGTGCTTAAGCCTCCCAGTCATGTATCTTTTGCCGTCCTCAGCTCACCCTGAGAGCTTTCGCTTTAAATAGACCTACCAATCTATTGCCAGAGTGCTCATGACTAATTTAGGACCTTTCTGGCAGTGAGTTCAAGGGTGTGGGCGTCCAGCTGGGACCCCCCATTGCCCTAGTATCACTGCATCCTGCTCCCACTCAGCAGCTGTGTGGGTTTTACTGCCTGCATCTAGACACTGAATTAAGCCTTAGGCTTTCGAAACAAGTCCCCACTTCCCCATCCCTATTCTGCTCTGAGTGGGAGCAGTTTTATTTCCTCACTTGTAAGATGGGGATAATATCCAGTTTCTCAAGGTTGCTGAGCTAGTAGATGTAGAAGTGATTTATTAAGTTACTTAGTATTGAAAATGTATTTCAACACACATTCCTCCTATGCCTGTATTCTCACCCATCTGCAAGGTGACCTTGCAGCTCCTCCCATTAAGAAGTGGAGATTGTTTAGTCCTTGAAAATAAGCTTGACCATGTGATTTGCATTGACCAATGAGAGAGTAGCAATGTGATGGAAGCACGTGTAGAAAAGCACTTGAATATTGACAGTTCAGTGGCTCTTGGTAGTCCTTAGAAGAATTCCTTGGGACTTTGAAAAATTCTGGACCTCATTTTCCTCTGGACAGTCCCCAGAGTTCAGACATGCCCTTGGGGTCAGTAACCTCTGATAGCTGGACCTCATCAGTAGTGCCATATTCACTAACAAACAGTTCTGAATCTTAACTCTTCAGACTACGTGAATTACTGAGTAAATAAAAAAAACTGGCCATGGCTTCTGGGAACACTTGGTCTAAGGCCAAGGACATTTTGCATAGATGGTCTGCAAAGACAACCTGAAACAGTGCTGAATATGTGCATTAATTAAATATATGCAAATAAGTGTTGTGTTTATAAATTAATCCCAACTTGGAAAAATATTTTAAAATTATATATATATTTTTAAATTACTTTATTATTGTTCTATTACAGTTGTCTCTATCCCCCCCCACTCCCCCCATCCCAGCCAATCCCATCTCCCTCCCTTGCTTCCACCCTCCCCCTTGGTTTTGTCCATGTGTCCTTTATAGTTGTTCCTGAAAACGCTTCCCCCCATTGTCCCCTCCCCCCTCTCCTCTGGCTATTGTTAGATTGTTCTTAATTTCAATGTGTCTGGTTATATTTTGTTTGCTTTTTTCTCTTATTGATTATGCTCCAGTTAAAAGTGAGATCATATGGTATTTGTCCCTCACTGCCTGGCTTATTTCACTGAGTATAATGCTCTCCAGTTCCATCTATGTTGTTGCAAAGGGTAGGAACTCCTTCTTTCTCTCTGCTGCATAGAATTCCATTGTGTAAATGTACCACAGTTTCTCAATCCACTCATTTACTGATGGGCACTTAGGTTGCTTCCAGCACTTGGCTAATGTAAATTGTGCTGCTGTGAACATTGAGGTGCATAGGTTCTTTTGGATTGGTGTTTCAGGGCTCTTAGGGTGAGATTTTAAAATTATATTTCAACTGACCTTAACAGTCCTGTGATCCAGGATGGAGATGCTATGTACTTTTATTTATAAGGAATCTGAGGTCTCAAGCAGGGACATGAGTTCCTCAGGGTCACACAGCTAATGTATCAGTTAGTTTGTGTTGCATAACAACCATCCCAATACTTAGTGGTTTAAACAACAATCATTTTTTGGCTGTTTCTGTGGGTTGGCAATTTGACTTGTGATTTTTAGGGCAGTTCTTCTGCTGGTCTTGCTTGGGCTCATTCAGGCAGCTGCAGCCAGCTGACAGGTCAGCTGGGGACTAGTTGTCCTATGATGGTCTCACTCATAGGTCTGACAGTTGGTGCTGGTTGTTAGCTGGGAGGATGGAGATAATTGGCCCATATTTCTCCAGCAGAGTAACCTGGGCTTATTCATATAGCAGTTGTCACAGAATTTCCAAGAGCCATGGGGCAAATACTACTGTTCAAATGATTTTCAATCTGTGTTGCTCCCTTATTGGTCAATGCAAATCATAAGGTCAAGGTTATATTCAAAGTGTAAGGGAACTCCCTCTACTTTTTTATGGGAAAAACTGCAAGGTCATCTTCAAAGGGGAAAATACAGGGATAGAAAAATTTTTGTCTATTTTTACAGTCTACTGTAGCTAGTAAGTGGTAAATATGGGACAGAAACTAAAGATTATTCAGTGTTCCTCCTGCTTTGGCAGGGATCTAAGAAATAGGCTTAAATAATGCTCAGCTAATTAATGTCTTTGTTTTCTATTGCTCAATGAGTTATAGTCATCACTCTTTCCTATATTTATAACACATTACAATTTTACAAACAGGTTTATGTCCTAGTCCACAGGCAGGAAGATAAATGAAGGTTTGTTTTAAATAACGAACAGAAGAGATACAAGCTGAGAGAAGGAGTCAATGGCTCTTCTACCTCAATTTAAGTCAATAAGCTTTTATTGAGCATCTACCATGCGCCAGGCACTGTGTTAACTTCATGAATACAAAGGTATATAAGACCTGGTCCAATTGCTCAAGGAGTTCTTAGAAGTCTACTGAAAGAGATAGACATAGAACATAATGTAGTGGGAAATGTTCTATAAAAGATGTTTTATATAAAATGTTCTGGGGGATACACCAGGAATAATTCAGTCTGAAAGTGTGGTCAGGGATGGCTGCAGAGAGAAGGTACTGTTGACAGGTATAGTTTTACCTGTGCAAAAGCACAAATGTGTTGATCTGCATGGAATATTCTGGAAACAGCAAGATCACAAGAGCATGGAGGGTGGAGGTGAGGAGCAGTGGACAGCGGTGGAAAGGTTATAAGCAGTTTGGAATATCATACTAAAGTATTTGAAATTCATCCTGAGAGTTATGGGGTGACACTGGAGACTTTCGAAGTGATAGGATGTGGAAGGAGAGATATAATTGTATATCTGTAGAGTAGGATGGTTGCAGGCTACATTTAGCAAGGTAAAACCAAAATGGGAGAACAATTAAAAGGCTATTGCCAAGTAAAAGGTGATAATAGACTGAATCAAGAAACTACAAGTAGGATTGGAAAAGAGAAAATGAATTCTAAAACTATTTTGGAGGACAGCTTAATGAGCGATTGGGCATGAGAGCTGAAAAAGAGGAATAGGGACTCACTCCAATGTTCCTGGTTTGGGCAAGTAGGTCAGCAGGAGCTGGAACAATAAAGAAAGGAAGTAGGTTGTGGAGAGAGAGAGAGGCAGAGAGGGGACAGGGCTGGAGGGAAGGGATGGAAGATTCAACAGGTGCCGTGTTCAGCTGAAGGATCTGTGGAGTTCTCCGGAGAAGTATCTAGATTAGTAGGTCTTTGAATGTCTGAGTCTGAAGCCCAAGAAAGACATATGAGTGGGTAATGTCCAGCTGGAGTTCATCTACATATAGATGGAGAGTTTGTTTTAATTCGTTTGATAGCAATTCATGGAAAGTTCAATTCAAGCTGCCTTAAAACAAAACAGTAAAAAAAAAAAAAGTGGAGTTTTGAATTCTATTAACAGTATTGCTGAAAAGTCCTAGAAGAGTCTTGCTTCAAGTACAGCTGGATCCAAGGGTCCCAATGATGTAACAAGGCTTTGTCTCACTCTGTCTCTTTGCTTTTCTTGGCCCCACATGTGGCTTCATTCCAGGCAAGTTTCACCCCCTGTGGCTGCAGCACACTCTCAATCAATCACTCATTCACGATATTTTATCAGTCTATTCAAACTCAGAGGATATGGTTTTAAGACCTAGGCTGTGCAAGGCCAGGGCATCCCTAAGACTTCCCCAAGGAAGTCTCATAAGGCTCCTGGACTCACTGAGTTTGTAGCCTTCTGGAACATCTGCAGGGTTTTAAAAGTATCTGGGTCCATTCAGTGGGAGGACTGACCATATTTAAATCACAGTTCTTTATCTGGAGCTAACTGACTCTAGTTCTACTCTGGGCAAGGCTGGGATAACCCAAAGAACCCTCCTGAGGTTAATGGTGCTGGAATTTCAGGATTTCCCACAAAAACAGGAAGGAAGGAAGGAAGGAAGGAAGGAAGGAAGGAAGGAAGGAAGGAAGGAAGAAGGGAGGGAGGGAGGGAGGGAGGACGGGCGTATGTTTACATACCACTCCTGGGTGACTTGGGTTCTTACACTCCTCCTCTGGGGTCTCTTACCTTGCTTCCCAATGCACTGGACCAATGAGATGGCCCATGGAGGGCATATGGCACTGGAGAAAGGGATGGCCAAAGATCAACCTTGGGAACATCCACATTTAAGGGGTCAGCAAAGAAAGAGATACCAGCAAAAATAAAGGTCAGGGAGTTTGGAGGAGAACCAGGAGAAAGCTACTTTATTTCTCTTTTTTCCAGAATATCAGCATGATCAGACATCCTATCCATCTCTCACTCTTCTGGTCTCTGGAGTTCTCTACACTAGACAGGTAATTGCTTTAGAATGTTAAGTACTTCACCAGTTGCTGTAAACAGCCCCAAGCTTCACATCCAACACCTATCATGCCAATTAAACTATTAATATGGAGAAAGAGAGCAACAGAAGAGATAATCAAGTTTAATTCATTTTTTTTTTTTTTTACCAAGAAAAGCACAAATCAGTAAGGAGTGCTGTATCTTAATAGCCTCTAAAGGCACCTCTATCCGAGAGGATTAGCTCATTTTCTCCAGATCTTAGCATTAGGAATTCCAGTGCCTCCCACAAGATCTTTTGTTACCCAATTATTTCTAATATGTCTATAGCTAAACCAAGAATCAACAGTTTAGGTCAAGTAAGGGAAGAGGAAGGTGGATGCACTTATTCTGATTGTCAGTTTCTTCATCTAAAATAATGGATATAATACCACTGCTCTCTCAGGGTTCCTGGAAAAATTACATGAGGATCAAGGTAAGCCAATTTGGCATAAGGATTATTTTAAGCTGGAGCCAACTGAGAATCAACGGATGTAGAAAGGCACCTTTGAGGAGCTTCCCTTATCTGACTAAAAGCTGCAACTTCTGAAAAACGAGGCCTGCCGTAAGTCTCCTCCCCCAGGGAAGTCTCGGGGCGTGAAACTAGGAAGTCAACAATGAAGTGGAGCTGCGCAGACTTTGTAAGTGCTTTATTAATGTTAGCTATTATATTTACTAGTCAAACGGGTTTGGTTGCAAGGCATGCTTTCTCATATATGCGCTCTGTGCTAGGAACTAGGCAATATAAGTATGATCGAGACACAGCCCTTGATCTTGAAGGGCTCCCAGGTAGAAGTGCAGAAGTCTGGCGTTGGCACAGGACTTTGGGAAGGAGATACTATGCCCTTTGTTTAATAAATAGAAAACGCTGTCTCGTGGTGTTAGGTGGTACATTTCTATGAAAATCTGTGCATCTCCTTTACCTTGCTGCTCAGTATTTCTGTTGACATTACAGAGCAGCCCTGCTTCTAGCTTAACTAGTGAGATAAGGTACCTACATAAGCCATGGAATACATGTCACTGGATTCAGTCTCTGCACAGAGTCACATTCAAGGAAAGACAGTCCCACAACAAATATTATTAAAAGCAAATTTATGTTTTTACTTGGTTCGTTTAAAGAGTGTCCCTGCAGTGTTTCTTGAAGTCTTTTTTCACTATTTCTCTCAATTCCCTTTCTCATTCTCATCTTCCTACCAAATCTTTACCTGAAGTCCAGCCAGGATTCTTTCTTGCCTCATTCTCCCCGTTTCCCAGGCATGTAGCAGCCCCAAACCTTACCTCTCTCATCTGTGCATCTCCTCACTCATAAGCTGTTTCCCAGTTCCCTGTGACTTCCTCTTCCTTCAGTCTTGCTGTGCACAGGCCCCACTTCCTTTCAGAAAGCCTGTGCTCCTGGCCTTCTCCACATCCTAACACCTGCTGGGAGAGCAAGTGCGGCTCTAGCCCTCGCTTGCTTCTGGGTGGAAATCTGTCCACTTCTCAGATTGCAAAGGAGAGTTCAGAAACGGAGCCTGAAAGCAAACATCCTTCCTCCGTATAAAGGAGCTTGCAGTGAGGGTAGACAGAATTCTGAGATGTCTCCTAGCATCCCAACCTCCTGGGGTGTGTGCCCTGCACGATGCCTGGGACTGCGAGCATCCTGGTGCTCACTCCTGTGAATTGGGTATGCTACACGCATGATGACTTTAAGAAAGGAGATCGCAGCTTTGACAGCTGGCAGTGCCGTAGCCAATGAGGTTTATTGGAGGCCCGATTATTGCTAATTGAGAGAAAGGGAGATCATGCAAGGGGAACTCGACCTCACAAAGTGAGCCCTTTCAAAGCAGAGGGTTTTCACAATGCAACATTGACATCCCTATGGACTGACTTATTAGGGGAATGAATGTAGACCCCGGAAGTAGATGTTACTGTATGTGATCATTTAATATTTGACTGGAGTTGCTATTTTACCAAATGAAAAAGGGTGGGTAATTTACTTCATGGTGCCGACACTACAGTTGTCCAAATGGAAGAAAATGAAACTGGCTCCTGCTCTCAAACCATCAAAGAAAACTTCCAGATATATTACACCATAATAATTGTTTTACGGTATAGTCTAAAAGACTATGTGTACAATCGAAGGCAGGAGAGATCTTAATCAAGATTGGAAACCCAGAAGTTATTAAAAGTATGCAGATATATTTAAGCTTTTAATATTAAAATCTTATGGCAATAAAACCAAAGATGAGTTGGAAAAAGTGGTTCAATAATGATACTTCGGTGATTAATGTCTACAATTTAAAAAAAAAAAAAAGCTCTAACAAGGAAACAAGAAAAGATAAATAAGCCAAATGAAAAATGAGTAAAAAAAAAAAAGAATAGGCCATTTAAACAAGTGCAAATAACCAAAAAAACATGTGCAAATGATAAATTTCACAGTAACATGAAAATCCCTGTTAAAATAATAATAATATCATCACTTTTCTCCAAACAGACTGGAACAAAATTTAAAGCACTTATGTTTAATTGTTAGTATGGATCTGGGGAGAGACACACTCTCAAACTTTGCTGATGGTAATAGGAATTGCTATCACCTTTTTTAGGAACAAACCGTTGAAAACCATTAGAAGGAGTACACAAGCATACCTTGGAGATACTGAGGGTTCTGCTCCAGATCACTGCAAGAAAGCTAATAACACAATAAAGTGAGTTACACATCTTTTTGGTTTCCCAGTGAATATAAAAGTAATGTTTACATAATACTGTAGTCTCTTAAGTATGCAATAGCTTATGTCTTAAAAAAAAACCAATGTACATACCTTAACTTAAAAATACGTTATTGCTGAAACATGCTAACCATCATCTGCATCTTCAGTGAGTCATAATCTTTTGGCTGGTGGAGGGTCTTACCTTCAATTTGTAAAAAAGATAGTATCTGCAAAGCACACAAAACGAGGCATGCCTATAATATGTATAACTTATAACTTTCAAGTTGTGATCTTGTATGTAATGTATAACATGCATTTGCTTATATTTATAATGTGCATTATTTTAACAAAAGAACAAGCCCTATGGCAAAGGAAACAAAACCAAATGAACCAAAGCAGAGGACTTTTGTCCTGCTGGTCACTGAGGGAGACGTGAGAGAGGTGTGCCCCTGCTGGCCTGGACGAAGCAACAGCCACGCTGTGAACCACCCATGGGGGTCACATGGCAAGGGATGTGAGTGACTCACAGGAGCTAAGAGAAGTCCTTGACCAAAAACCGGGGACCTCAGTCCTACAGCCACCAGGAAATGATTTTGACCAAGAACTTCGATGAATTTAGAAGTGGATGTCACCGCCCACCCCCAGCATCCAAAAAGGAACAAAGTCCACCGACGCCTTGATTTCAGCCTGGTGGGACTCTGAGACCCCAGCCATGCTGCCTGCAGCTGGACGTCTGGGCTGAAGCACTGTAAGCTAATCAGTGGGTGTTGCTGTCACCTTCTAAACTTGCAGCAATTTGTTAACTTAGCCACTAACCTTGAAAACCGACAGAGAGGGAGAGTGAGGACAGATAAGACATAAAAATTCACACAAGAATAACTTCTGTTTCTGTTCTGGATAAAAATATCACTGGTCACACAGGGCACAGGCTAAGGGCTGAGCGAAGTACTGCTGCTAAGTGCTGGCAGAGGCCAGCTGAGGGGGCCTGCGGTCTGGGGCAGCAAGAAATGCTCCGCTGGAGAGATGGAACGTGTGTGGGAGATGGAGAGGATTTGGTAGGGGGAGAAGAGGGGCTTTTTCTTTTCTTTTTTTAATATTTTTTAAAATGTTAATTGTTGTTCAAGTACGGTTTTCTGCCTTCCCCCCACCCCAGCCCAACCCCGCAGCCCTCCCCATTTCCCTCCCATTTCCATCCCCCCCCTTATTGCCCATGTGTCCTTTATACTTGTTCCTGCAAAGAAGAGTTGATTTAAGGAAAAACGTGTGGGCAGGAATATGAATGATGTGTGGCAGGAAGAGTGAGGAGGCTGCTTTGGACCCTACCTGTCTCCCCGCTTTGCTGCAGCCCCTTCCAAACGACTCCCTGCACAGGTCACGCATTTTCACACCTGCAGAAATTTGCATGTGTCCCTTCCTCTACCTTCCCCCACTTGTCTTTCAAGGCCAAGGATCCTCCCCTTCACAGTCCCTCCCCTAGCTTCCCAACCTCAGAAAAGTTCCCCAGCCCCAGGTCTTCGAGTTCCTAAATGGAAGTAGGGACTTCCACAGCCTTGCTTGTTCTGCAACTGCATTGCACAGTCAGAGAAGAAAGTACATCAGCTCTTTGCTGGGTCAATAACCAACCTCATGATATATCTTTTTGCCTAATTCTCATTTCCAGATGGCGGGTTTTCTTAAAGCGGGGCATACCCATAACCCAGCCAGGCTGGCAGCCCTCATTCCATGGTAGTCCTTGGCTGTGCATTTCTAAAGCAATGAGAGAGCTGTGAGGTGTTCCCCGAGGCCCCCAATGAGGACTGGAGATTCCCAGGCTCTTCCTGCCGGATCCTTGATCATGTTCTGGTTCCCTCCTCCAGAAAGATGGGGCTAAAAAAAACCCCCTGAGGCTGAGGAAGGGGTGAGTCAGAGCTCTCGGAGAAGGGCAGTTCCTGCCTGACTGCTCCCTGTAAGGAACTCCCCCCACTGAGCCCAAGTTGTTTGTGTCAAAAGCTGTAAGCCTGAAAAATGAGCTCTCCCAAGGCAGGTTGGCAGCAGGCTCCCCTTCCTGGGGGTGGCAGGGTGTTTCATGGCGTGGAAACTTTCCGTGCCAGTATAAAAGAACAGGCATCTATCCCTCCAAGCCAGGGAAGCCTGGTGACAAAGGAGGAGGAGGAGATTGGGCTGGAAGCCAGGGGACGTGAGGTTTCATCCCGGCTGCACTGCGTACCCCATGTGCCGTATCAGGTAACACCCTTCACCCCTCTGGGTCTTCTTTTTCTCAGTTGCAAAATGAAAATGTAAGTCCAGATGATTTTCAAGTTCCCCTCTGGCCCTGGCATGCTTTGGGTTTATCTGAGTGCTCCCCAAATGCCAGGTCTCCAAGTTCACTCTCAGGCCCTGGCTGCCACGTACCAGGTCTCCAGGTTCAGTCGCACCCTGGCTGTCCAGTGTGGAATGTCAAAGGTGGAGAAAGGAGTGCTGACCTAGTCTACAGCCTTTGTTGCTCAAAAGAACCAGGCTCGATTGTCACCCACCCGTTGGGCACCTCCACTGCGTCAGCCATCCAGGTAATGGCTAGGGATACAGATATGAAAGTGACAAGGTCCCTTCAAGAACTCACTGTCTAGCAGATGAGGGGGTGGCCAGAAGTGTGGACAAGAAGAAGATCACCAGCCACAAAAACTCCTTTGCTAAGTCCTGATCGAATGACACAGGCAAGCAGCTCAGAATGAGGGATAGTCTACAATAGTCCAAGCGGAACTGGATTTCAGCTGGGAATTCAGTTCCTGGCCTAGATTCTCCCCACCTTGACCAAAAGTTTTACTGAGAAAAGAGGTCAGGATGCAATGATCAGAGAGGTCAAAATTCATTTTCTTCCAGTGATACAACATTTGAATATCCATGTAGTTTTCTTTAGACAGAAAGAACAATTCATTATTGTTTATCATCTCAGAATGTTCCCGTAATTGAGAGAAAAATAATTCACCCACAGTGATGGGGTCACTCAGGTGAGAAACATCTAATTCCAAGGAAAAGGGTCTGAATACGTCCTAAGAGTTAAGATTCCAGTTCTATTATGCTCTTCATCTCATATATTCACAACAGCCAGCATTTCCTGTGTGTCTGTCAATTATTTTAGAACAGCATTTATTTATGGTGTTGTATTTTAAACATTTTAAAAATGTTAACATTTAATTACACATTTTAATACTCTCAAATATCATGAGGCTTCATTTAATTTTATGATTTATCACTGATGGGATTTCTGTCTTCAACTTTGTTTTGAAGCTTTAAAAGTAAAATAAGTAAAAGTTAGGATATTATACATACAGAAGATGAATATATACGTACAGGAGACCGAATAAAACATATATCTACATGTATATGTGCAATATATACAATTATAAAGCCAACACTACATAACCACCAGTCAGGTTATATGGTCCTATATATTTCCCTCCTTTTTATCTAAGCCTGTCTGAATCGAGTGTCACTTTTAACCGGAGCCATAACACAGCACACGAAGCACCTCGGGTGGTGCCCGGCACCCAGCCGGTGCTCAGTAGGTACTCATCCTAACTGTGATTCAGTGATTCATTCGACGAACATCTACTGAGTTCATATCCTGTGCCAGCTTTGCATGAAGCACTTCAGGAAGCAAGATGGCTAGGACGTGGTGTCCATCCCCGGACTCGGAGGGAAACATGGGTGTGAACACATGAAGCTGAAATGGGTCACATTCCATGCTAATGGAGAGCTCTGCCCAGTGGTTCGGGGTGCAGAGGAAGGAGTGATGGAGAGCACGGAGGCCTGGTGCATTGTGGGGGTTGGGATGAGAGGTGGAGTGTAGGATTGGGGAAGGAACTGGACTTCTTCTTTGGGACAGGAGAACCAACAGTCATACAAGCACATCAGACTTAAGGGAAAGATTTCCCTCACAGTAGGGTGGAAGTTTGGGGCTTAAGTAAAAATGTCCGTTATCGCTACATGTGACAAATAACAATTCATAATACTTATAGAGCCTGCTGAGCACTGTACATGCATTATATCATTTAATAAACATAAAAATCCCCTGAGGTACACACGAGGGCTGTCCAGAAGGTATCCAGCCAGGTAATGTGAAAAATAGAGACATTTATTGAAGAAGATACAAGACACAAGAAACATTGTACATAGGACAATGATGCTTCAATCCCCTCCACAGCAGGCACCTCACACAGTTCTCCCAGTCACCATCAGCTGCCCCATCGTATTTTCCTGAATCTCATTGATGGTCTGAAATCTCTTCCCTTTCAAAAGTGATTTTAGTTTTCGGAAAAGTCAGAAGTCACAGGGTGCCAAATCTGGGCTGAGCCACATGGGTGATTTGATGTTTTGCTAAAAACTCTGCACAAGATGGGATACACGAGTGGGTGCATTGTTGTGATGAAGCAGCCAGTTGTCCATGGCTGCGGCCTCCTGAATCATCCAATTAGTTTCCGTGGAGGAATGTTCGAACTTAATGCAAAATTTGATGTAAATTCGTTGTTCTACTCAGTCATTTTGAATGTGACGGCCACACAGTACACACGCTCACTCAGTGGCGTCTGCCATCCTCACTGACTAGTGTAGTGAAGTCGTCATCGTTCATGTATGTGCATTCCAGTCCACTCTCCTTGGCTGGCAGGTTACATCGATGTTGTGCAAACCATTTTCATTACGTTAACAATGGCTGGACTGTTCCAGACACACCTTGTACTATATTACTAAGAGGTGGTAGAATTTAATTATTTGAAGGCATGCTTTGAAACTAAACTATTTTTGTTAAAATCCTGGCTTTACACTTACTAAATATGGGCTTTTAGGCAAGTAACTTAACCATTCCATGCCTTGATCTTTTTTATTTTTTAATTTTATAGCAGAGTAGTAAAAGTACTAGGACGATGGGGTAGTGGAAATGATGAAATGAAATTCTACCCGTACATTGTTTAGAACAATTCATATCCTATGCATGCTGTTTAATGGGTGTTGCCTCTTACCGACCCATTTCATGGAGAGGGAAATTGAAGCTTGAGGAGAGAAAGTCACATTTCCACAGCCAGTAAATTGCAAATTCTGGATTCCAACCCGGGGAGTCTAACCACAGAACCCGAGCTCTTCATCATCAACTAAGCCACGTTTGGTTACTCAAGCGCAGGTAAATTTTGATCTGCTAACCTCTGTTTCAAGGACTTTCTTAAATCACCTGTCCTAAAATGTCCAGCGAGAGAGGGATGAGGGCTGTTAATCTATTTGGTCATTGCCACCTTTGGAAACCTGATTAATTAATTAGTGGATTCATCAAACATTTATTCACCTATTGAGCTCCTACTAAGCATCAAGCTCAGAGTTTTCTCATTTCATATGAATTACCTCAGGTCTGTCCACCACAAAATGTATATGATTATTCCCATTTTATAAGTAGAAGTTGTGTCGCTCAGAGGACCGGGCCACTTGTCCAAGGCCAAACAATTGCCGTTGACTTCCCCATGTCCACTCCCCACACCTGCAGGGCAGGGCTTGATTAGTCTGAGCTAATCGTGGAAACTGTATCCCAGTTTCCAGCAGGAGAATCAAGGCCTAAACCAGTGAGTGCAGAGCATCCTGTTGGCCACGGGATTAGTTCAGAAATGAGCACTAATTTGGATCAAAAAGGTGCAAGGGGAAATGGTTTTCTGGCTTTAGCGAATATTGTGCTCACTCTTTGGAGAGAGCCTCAGCAGGAGACAGTCTCGTCCACTGACATTGTCACACGTGGATGTGAGGTTTGGGGGTGCTGCAGCCATCTAGCTCATCGTCAGCCTGGGGATGACACTAGTGCCGGGGGTGGGCATGACCAGGAGAATCACAGAGACCCCTGGGGGAAGCCAATCCTGAAGCTCCCGGCTGCGTGGGCCAATGATGTCCTTATCGTTCCAACCAGTCTAATGATTTCTGCACCTCCAACAGGGCTGGGAGCTGGGAGCTGGGCTCCAAGTCCAAGTCCAAACCGGGTGACTCCCCACTTTGTGCCTCCCTACAGTGCCTGGCTGCAGACCCGGCTCTTCTATCCAAGTTGTTTACCATCTGGCAGGAGCCTTTTGGCATTCTGCTATCGCGGCAGATTTGATCACCAGTCACAGTGCCAAAGTGGTGGTGGTTTGAGTCATTGTTTAGCTGATGGTCTAATTCTTCCATAATAAATATGCATTGGTTAGATAATAAAAACAACAAGGGGGAAAATTCCACACAAGGCAGAGATAAACAGAAAACTCCACTTAAAAAAGAAGGCTTATATAAAGATAAAGCTGCACAATGTGCACTTGGCATATTTTTTAAAATGCTAAACTGGATCAAGCGGAAGGCAAAGCAAAGCGCTGAGCCCTCCATCACGCACTCAGCAGCAGTTCCCTTTGAGACCTGATTACTAATTAGGAGCTGGTCGTAGCTATCATCCAACTTCCCTGCTTTCCCCCCAGCAACAGACGACCTTTCACAGGGATGCCCTAATCAAGACAGCTTCTGATGCCAATGGGTCCAGCTAAGAGGTTCTAGAACTTTAACAAGAGAAGTCCTGCAAAGTCACAAGACAGAGAAGAGAGCTGCCATCCATTGGAAAATTAGTTTAATGCTGTGGTTTTCTTTGTGTCGTTTAAATTCTTTTTTTCATTTTTCAGTTACAGTTGACATTCAGTATTATGTTAGTTTCCCGCTTCTGGTATTTATCCAAAGTATATATGGTATAGGGGGTTGGTGTGTTGTAATGTAGACTTCTTCACCTCCCTTGCCCAACAGTGAGATCTTCCGGGACAAAGAAGTTCTCTCTCTCCTGGCCAAAGAGAGTCCCTAACACCCAGGGGTAGGCTCACTGTTTGTGAGGTTGTACCATAGAGATGGAGAGTGATAGAGGGATGTTGAAACCACAGAGAGGACAGCCTCTTGAGGAGGCAGAGGGCCCTGCCTCTCTGTCAATCAGCACAAGCTGCAAAGAGGGGCGGAGCCATTTCCAGAAAAGGAAAACCATATGAGTGAAGGTTTATCAGAAAGAAAATAGAGTTTTTCTGTTGTGGGGTGCCTCTTACACACTGTTTCAAGGCTTTCATTAACTTCAGGCTCTCTGACTTTGGTACCTCACCTCAAACATATTAAAATGCTCCCACATCCCATGTTAAATGGAATGTATAACTGATAACCTATCAAGTGAAGTCATAAAAGTTTTTTATAAAGTTAGAAAAGCTGATACATGCATTTTGTAGACACACTAAGTGAAACGCTGATTAATTTAAATGTTATAGCTTTCATATTCCAGAGCCAATAATTTGAGATCTTAAAGATTCCCCTAGGCCCAGAGACTGTTGCGATGGAGCCTAATAGATGGAATAGCCCCAGTGCTGAGGAGGACCATGGTCTGTCCGCCGGGCTGGGAGTTAAGCAGCAGATACAGTCAGTCACCTCTGTTCTTCTTGGTGCATGGCGGATAGTGGGTGCTCAGGGGTGGTGAGCAGACTGGCGCTTAGACAGAAGATGAGGCTGGACTCAGGTCACGACTGGTCCTTCAGGTGAATCAGGTGGAGGTTTAGGCTAAGAGCTGTGGGCACAAGGGTGGGGGCACCTTGCCCAGGAATCTCATGTGTTTTCTTAATTCCATTTTTCTAGGTAGAGGGCTGTGGAAATATAGATAACTTAACAAAAAACACTCTCTATGCGCTGGGTGAGACCCTTTCACATGTAGTGATCTCAACGAAACCACAAGCAACCCTGTGCGGTGGGCGGCACTTTGAGCCTATTTTACAGATGGACGCTGAAGCTGAAAAGGAGAAAGTCACCCAGCACAGAAGGAACTCAAAGAGTTTTGTCAGATACAAGGACCCACCCTTCCTTAGAGAGTTCTCAGGTGAGTGGGTGGGTGCTGGGTGGAGGAGGGGGGAGGAAATGTGGGTGAAGATCTTTGGGGTCTGAGGTCTGGAACCCTGATTTCCAGGGATCCCTTGTCTCCTTGGCAGATTTCCTTTCTGCTGCTGTGCAAGCGCCCTGCTGAGGCCCTGCCTCCCTGCACCTGACCTCGGCTCCCGCTTTGTCGCTCAGGACAGATCACCTTGCTGGGCTTTGCCAAGGGCATGAATAAAACAGCCCATGTGATTGTAGCCACACAAAGGTAGACAAGGGAATTACTCTGATTGGAAAAGCAGAGACCCACTCTCCAGCTGGAGCCCGATTCCTGACCTTCCCACCCCCAGGGCATAGGCTAACATTTCTTTTCTTCCCTTTATTGGATTAATTTCAGCCTCATAGACAATCCTTCCCTTCAGCCTCATTTACCTGCTGTTGTTTTTAACTTCAAAAAAAAAAAAAAAAAAAAAGTCACGGCTGCCAAGTTCGGGGGAAGGACCACAGTGTCAGGAATCAGACAGACACCAGCTCACATCCTGACTCTGCTGTTTGCTGGAACTCTGACTTTGAGCAGGCCTCTTGAGGTTAGCTTCCTCATCTGAGAAGGGAGGAGATTTGGGGATGAATTCAATGATCCAATAGAAGACTCACCGATGCATTAAATTATGTGGGCATTCATGTGCTTTTTGAAGGAAGTTTGAAGCAGAGAAGTAAGAGAGATGCCTTTCTTTTGTTCCAGGGATGAGAGTGGAAGTCAAGGAACAGTGTTCAAACTGAGGGAACAGATAGTGCAAAGCCTAGGGACAAATGAAGTCCAAGAGAGCTGGATTACAGACTATAGGGAGGAGATTAGGAGGAAGTAAATTAAGGCTGGAGAGCTCAGGCTAATCCAAATAGTTCAAAGCCATGTAATGACTTAGCACATTATCAGAAGAGAAATGAGGAGCCACAGAAGGGTTTTAAGCAAGGCAGTAACACGGCTCGTTCATGTTTCATAACTTTACTTTGCCAGGGCAAAGGATATCTTGCAGAGGGTCAAGACTGGAGACAGTCCAGTTAGGAGGCTGGTGAACTAGCCTGCCTGGTGGAGGGGCAGGCTGGACTGGGGAGATGGAGGCGGGTACAGGGCCCAGTGGACAGCTGTGCCATTTGCTCGTTCTGTGGCTTCAGGTAAGCTCCTTGACCTCTCTAAGCCTCAGGGTTCTGCCTGTCATTTACGGAAGATAATAGCAGTAGTCTCATCCTGGAGATGCCACAGGCTCAACGCTGGTGAGACGGAAGCCGCTGTTTTATCATCATTAGCAGTGGAAAGAGTGGTTCTGGACACATTACAGACATGCCCAGGGAATGCTGCTGCGACAAATGGAACAGAGAACTCCGGCTCGTTCTCACATCCGACCTCCTAAATATGTCGCCTGAGTGGGCAGTGAGTACAAGGAAAGGCCCTTTTCACAAGTGCGGTCCTGGTTAGAAGGTACAGATGGTCCCTGCGAGGAAGGAAGCAGAAAGGAGGGCAGAGCTGCTGTCTGAAGGGTCCGTGGGTCTGTCTGCTCTGAGAGCGCTCCCGAGTCGGGACACAAAGGGCATGGGTCCGCAAGGTGGTGGGCGGGGTGGGCAGGCTGGAGCCTTTGAGGAGGGTCAGGAAACAAAGCCCCAAAAGCCGCCCAGGTTGGCAGCAAGGCTATTTTTAGTTTGGTACAAGCAACCCCCAGAAGAGGTATGACCTGCAACCGAGTCCTCCTTGCTTCTGTCCTCCCTGCCAGGAAAATCCATCATTGAGTCAGGAGGGAAGGAGCTAAAATTGCTTAGAGAAAAAAGAATCCAACAGAGATGCAAAGATATTGAGAGAGTGTCCTGCTCTGTTAAACACACAGAAGACTCCTTGCTCAGACAAATGGCGTTTGAGGATTCTATTCAAAATGAGAATATTTTTGTTTCTGTGGGTTTTAAAGGAATGTATGCTTGTTGTAAAACTCCCAACCCGAGGGGCCTATTTTGAGCACTGTCCTTGTGGTAGGAACTTGGCATAGAGCCCTGTATGTCTTTATATCATTTAATTATCACCCCAAATGTATTGTGTGGGTAGTATTATTTACCCATTTTATAGGTGATGAAACTGAGGCCAAGAGAGGACAAGTGACTTGCCCAGAGTCACACAGCTAGTTTCATGACTTGCTAGTTCCAGAAAGCTCCTTAACCTCTGTAAGCCTCATTCTCTTCAGTCGTTTAGAAGGACAATGACCAAACTGTGCTCCCAGGTACTGAAGCTGTACACTGGTTCAAAACCTGGTTCTCCAAATGACTAACTGCAGGTATTTGGGGAAATTGCATAACCATGTGCCTCGGGTCCTCTTCTGCAAACTGGGTGTATTAATAGTATCTGCAGAGGTTGTGAGGATACAGTTAGCTCACACATGGTAAAGGTGTAGAACAGTGCTTGCTATAGTGATTGGCAGTAGTAGTGTTCCTATGCTCTTTTGCTAGGACAGTATCACTCATCCTGGCCAGGTTCATTACAGGGAAAAGAATGGGTTTTCAAGGGCAGGCAGGTCTAGTCTGAGGATGAAACTGTCAGCAGACTGCCTGGAAAAGAATAAATACTCGCACACAGCTATTATAATTTGTAAATTCCACAGCATAAGCTCTTCGCCACAATTTGCCACTTCCTCATCCTACATTACTGTGCTTGACATCTCATGCTTCACAGATATTATTCATAGTTCACGTGTATCCTTCCATACCTTTGAAATAACCACATAACCTTTTTCCTGTGTCATTTTCACTTTTAACTATGGGTTAAATGTGCCAGGTGTGAATTCTGGCTTTGGCAGTAAGTGCATGACTTTAGGAAGGCTGTTTACCTTGTCCAGACCTTAGTCTTCTCATCTGCAAACTGGGGGTAATACTACCCACCTCATACATGGGTGGTGAGGACCTCAGGTAGTCTGGCTTAGATCTCAAGAGTAAGAGATATTGGGCAAATGACACATGTTATGCCATTGGTCGTAGATGTTATACGTACTTTTCTCAGGTTATCTCCCCCTCCCTTTTTAACCAAAGGGACTTAAATTGTTTGAATAGCTTTGGGGATCTTGGAGGTATTGAATCTGGATTCCTGGGGCTAACAGGCAATTGTTTTTATTTTCAAACAGAGGATAAAAATGGAAGTCATGAACTAAAGTTGATGAGGTCGGAAATTCTGGGAGTGTTTCTAGAAAAGAATGCCAAAAAGATGGTACATGAGGACTTGGGAAATGAAACAGTGACCACAAAGAGGCACCAGAGGTTCACTGAGATTAAATCACACCAAACTCACCTTCTTCGCTGGTTTGTTTATGAATGTGTTATTGACAGGATTGCTAGATTGCGGGTTTTGGTTTGATGTTTACCAGGATCTCCGTATGTCCTTATGAACCAATGACAAAACATGGAAGTGTTATTGCTGCGTGGAATCATAGCTGAATGGCTATGCCCTGAGAATGCTGAGTAATGGATCAATGTCAGCCTAGAGAAACAGTCTCTGTGAAGGAGTTCTGGCTTTGATCTTGTCCAGTTCAACATTTTTATTAATGTTTCATGTGAGAGCATCAATGGCTCTCTAATCCAATCTGAGGATGCCCAAGGCTGAGAGGAAGAACACATGGACAGCATAATAGAATCAAGAATCACAAAGCTATCAATAGCCTGGCATGAAGGGGAAAAAATAACAAGTTGAACTGTGCTCAAAATAAATCTAAAACATTGCCTCTAGACCCCCACACACTAGCGTAAGGGTATATGAGAGGGATGGCTTAATAGCAGACTCTTGGAAAAGAGACTAAGGTCTTGCCTTTTTGTCAGACTTCAACTGTTGGATTGTATTGAACTGCCAAAATAATGAAATGACACTTTGGGTGGCGGATATAGCATTTTTTAAGCAGAATAATCCAGGCATGTGGAATATGTTCGGGCAGATGATAGTTAAAATAAGGCATGATTTAACGTATTTTTTTTTCTGGAACACTATGTTGAGTTATTCATGCATTCATTCAGTAAATATTTTGGAAGACCAGAGCTAGGCCCTGGGTAAGTACTGAGCACGCATCCGTCAACAAAATAAACAGAATCTCTGCCATGGGGGAAGGGAAACATTTAGTGAGCATCCAGTGTGAACCAGACACTGGGTTGAAGCTGTAAGATGATTATAGCTCCTGCCTTCAAATTTTTGTTAAAGAAACAGATACGCATGTATAACCACAAGGCAGAAATGGCACATGCCATTACAGCTTTTGAAAGAAAAGAGGTTCCGAGGAGGCCCAGTTCACTCATTATAGAGGGAGTTCTGAGAAGGAGTTACAGCAGATGGGACACAGGTGGGCTGTTTCCTGTGTGAGTATAAATAGGTATTTACTCATCCCTGGTTCTTATTTTTAGGGATGTGTCCTAAGGCAACTGGAACTGTGGGTCAACCTGAAACCTGTATCACATACGGTAATAGAGAAGGAACTTGGATTCCTTTTAACCTGAAGATGATAAACTCTCGGGGTGGGGCCTCCTTAATGGGTGGGGAACATGGGCCGTATTATATGACATGAAAAATGGTCTTGTACTGGGTGGCCACACAGATGGCTTTAGGATACAGCTGGGTATTTCAGGGTAGTAGGCTCAAGGTCACACAAGGACAGTTTTTCAAACAGCAGTTCATCAGTGAAAGGGTGTATTTGTGAAGGGTGGGGGGGGCGGTTCCTTCTCATCTGAGGCATTCAGGCAGAAGCTGGAGAGACCCCTTTAAGCACGTGATGAAGACTGACTCATCGGTGTGTGCTCTAGGCTGAATTGGCCTCTGAGGTCAGGTGTAGCCCCTTGAATCTTCTATTTCATAAACTCTCATATACTGCATTTTAACATTTTTATCATGTGTTGGTATTTTATGTTTTGCATGTAAATCCTTGCTTATTTAATTATGGACTTCTGAGAGCCAGAAAAAAAGGGCTGGGTGGTGTACTAGAAAAATCATGGATTTGAAATTTGTTTCAATAACCAAAAAGCCATGTTTATTGTGGGCAAGGTATTCACCTTCCCTGCAACTCAATTTCCATACCTATAAAATAAATGTAGTAACATGTATCCCGTTGTGTTGCTGTAAGGACGAGATACACTGCGTGAGTAAAGCCTCTTGAACAGAGTAACACACAAATGGATGTGCACTTAGTGCTAATTATATTTCTTCCATCCTTATGCACTGCTATGCCTTTGCACTTGGTATTGAGAAATGTACAAAATACTTGTTGGGTGAAGGCCAAGGGCTTGATGCAGTACTGTGGCCCAGCAAGTCAGAGAGTCAGTGGTCACTGATTCTTTCCCCAAAGGGAGGAGTGTTTGCTGTGTATTCTGCTTTGTTTGTTTGTTTGTAGCTCTGTCTGCTCCTTCGTTGCCTTACTCCTTCTCTCGCTCTTAAGTGTTCTTCACTAGAGGTCTGAAGATGCTCGTGTGTAGATCAGTGGATTCTGAGCACCCTCTAGAGATAACAGAGGGATTTGTCCTGAGAGAAGATAGATTTTTCGCATCGTGCAGTCACTGGAACAAGTGATGTGTGCGAGCAGCAAGTGAGAGGCGGGGGGAGGAAACGAGCGAGGGGGGCTCAACTTTTCTGAGCGCACTCCTCCCTGGCCATGCTCCTGTCTGGCTGCCTTCTCTTAGATACCCAGTCCCCGGTAGATCTGAGTCCAGGGAGCTACCCAGGATTCAGAAAAAGACTCCCTTCTACTCTGGAGCACAGGTAGTTCAAAGAGGGTTTGTCCAAAGAGATCACTGCCGAATCTCTAGTGAAATCTGAACAGGCCAACAGCTCAGGTCTAGTGTTAGACTTACCAAACATGGTGCCTGCGTGATCTCCTCTGACCACCCAGGCGGCCTGCGCTGCTCAGTTGTCAGAAAGGGGGCAAGATCGTATTCAAGCACAATTAACCACAGGAAAAATTTTAATTATAAAGTGTGTCTTCAAATATGCCATCTCCAGTTCTTTCTCATATCCAACTCCTGTCCCTAGATAAAGTTAAAGAACAACTTTCTTCTTGCAGACATAGCAGCGAAGACAGCATGGGCAAAAGAGGACTAGGGTGGGTTGTAATAGGGAGGGTAAGACCCATTTCAGGACTGCTACCCCCTGGACAGTGGGCACAAGTTATTGACAGACTAAAAAAATCAGAACACGTATATCCCTCTCTGAGAGAAAATGACAAAAATAGATTTTAAAGTCACAGCGTGAGATATTAGGAGATAGAATTAGAACTTCTGACATTCAAGATCATCGTTTTTGCAGTCAGGGCCATTAGTTTCGACTCAGATATGCCTATAATTTATACCAACTTATTGAACAATACGAATTTTCTGGGATCTGTGATAAGTGTGCCTTAAAATTCTCCTCAAAGTATCACAATAATTTTTGAAAGATCTTCCCTTTATAGAAGAGGAAACTGAGACTCATGGCTCACTACCAGCAAGAGACATGGTCTGGATTTGAACTCATATCTTCCTGATTCTTATCACTTCACTTCAATCACTACGATAGCATCGAACACATACTGGATTAGGCATTTCAGGCCATGAGAAGAAGTGGGTAACAGAATCCATGCTCTCAAAGAGCATAACATCCATTTAAGAGATCTCCGCATCTTGAGGAAGGGAGATTAGCTTGAACCCTGAGTGGGTGGTTTCTGTAGAGGAAGAACAGACGGAAAGGGCCAGAGACAATGCTAACAACAGTATTCTTCAGCCGTGAAAAGAAGGAAATCCTGCCATTGGCAACGACAGGAATGGACTTTGACCGCATTATGCTAAGTGAGATAAGTCAGACAGAGAAAGACAAATGCTGTGTGATAACACTTATAGGTAAAATCTGAAAAAGCCAAACTCATAGAAAGAGTAGAATGGTGGTTACCAGGGGCTGGGAGGTGAGGAATTGGGAAGATGTGAGCCCAAGGATACAAACGTGCAGTTAGAAGATGAATCAGATCTGTAGAGGCAATGTGCAGTATTGCAATGACAGTCAGCGATGCTGTATCATGTAATTCAAAGCTGTTAACAAACTAGGTCTTAAGTGTTCCCACCACAAGTGAAATGGTAATTATGTGACGTGATGGAAGTGTTAATGCCGTGGTGGTAATCGTATTGCAATATACAAATGTATTGAATCAACGCATTATACCCCTGAAACCTAAGCAGTGTTACTTGTCAATTATATGTCAATTTTAAAAATAGCCATCATGGGAGCATGGGAGGTGAGCCAGCTTGTTTCAAACTGTGCCTTCTGCTGAGAGCAGCTAATCTGGGAGATTAGAAAACCTGGGGTTTTAGAATAATTAGAATAGTTAATCCGATGAGAATAAAAAAATGTGGCCCTTCCGAAAAAACTTAGATGAAATATTTATTTTTTGTTTATTATACATAAAACTTGCCTGAAGACATCAGAAAGATACTTAGATAGTACAGGGTCAAGCACTCAGTATCATAGAAAGAAAGGACAGCTGGAGAGAGCAGATCAATATTTGATACAATTTTACTTTTTTAAGGCATTTGATGATTTGCATGTGGTGCCTGAAGGGTTGAGTGGCTGAGCAGAATCACCTGCAGTATCACAGGGGCCAAGGGACAAAAATTGGGATTTCCTTCTTTCCCCACAAAAGCGCAGAATTCTAGTAAGTATGCCAGGCCTTCAACTGGGACCCCTAAACATTTACATGCTAGGACTAGAGGCTCGAAAAAAAGAGACCAACTCTCTTAGACACCGAAGCCAACTGTGGAAAAAGTGCAGTAAATTACTGAATTAAGAAGCTCTTGCTCTACTGTGTTATGCCAGCATGAGCCTGTCAATAACCAGTGTTGTGATTGGAACGGCCCTCTGGTTCTTATTATGGATTGTACTACCCCCTTCAGCAATAACTGTCAGGGAACTTTGGAAAAACAAAGATTTATTGCTTTCAGGACCTGGAAATTACACAGCACACCTGGGGCCACAGAGTGAGGTCACGGCTAGAAAATTTAGCAGGCAAAGCAGAACTTAGAAAAAATAGACTCTATGTTGTGAGTGCGAGTGGGGTGCGGTGGGAAGCACGGAGGGGTGCTGGGGATGGGGAGGTAGTGTCCCTCCGTGTCCTCCCCAAAGTCAGATCTTTTATTTGTCCCATTTCAAGCACATCTCCTTTTTCACCTCTGCATTAAAATGCGGCGCGGGCTGCACAGCTGTCTCATATGTTCTCAATTATCCTCAGGTGGGATAATTAGTCTTACCTCCCAGGAGAATGCTGAAAATATCTAGTATCAAAATGAGCCTTTCTTCCTTGATGGGTGGACAGCGCCATCTAGTGTTTTAAAGGAGAACCGCCCAGCAACGATTCTTTCTTTTAATTCCTCAAGGTGTCTCTATTGCGCAATCAATTCCCAGGTGCGCCAACAATGCCTGTATTTATTGGCTGTGGTTGTGAAAGCTTCGCGGCTCTCAATGATGTTAACCGGGGGGCTCTCAATGATGTTAACTGGGGGGCTGGAGAGGTTGTTTACAGGGAGGACAGAGCAGCATGAGATGGAGCTGGAAAGGCAAGCAGAAGTGGTGAAATGCATGCTAAGTCAAGACCCATGCGGAACCACTCATTATTTAACCAGCATCTTGAGCACTTCGTGTTTCGGTGACTTGGTCCACACTCTTTCCTTTCTCCACAGTGCTTCCCCCATCCCCGCTGCCTTGCCAATGCTGACTCCTCCTGGGAGATCCAGCTGCAACATCA
Source organism: Glossophaga mutica (assembly GCA_039655065.1). NCBI lineage: Eukaryota > Metazoa > Chordata > Mammalia > Chiroptera > Phyllostomidae > Glossophaga > Glossophaga mutica. The sequence continues at coordinate 10,827,064 of CM077304.1, read as the reverse complement.
CCTTCTCTGTGAAGACCTTGCTGGTCACCACTCCCTGCTGCGCCTTGATAGAATCAAGTACTTCTCTCTGCCCCTCCCATGCCCTCTTCCCTTTAATGCCTGACTGTAGTCTCAAAGTTTACATATTTGTCTTGCATGTAGACTCTGGGTCCTGGCGCCTGCCAGACCATGTCTTATTATTCTGTATGTTCCCAAGGTTTAGCCGGAGATCTTGTAATTAATGTTACCGGGTCCGTGAATGAAAGAAAGAACAATTGAGAAAAAGAAAGGCACGTGCATATCACTTTGAAAAATTAGATTTAAAGGCCTTAGGGCAGAAAAACTGATGCCATTAGGGAAGAGGGAGGAGATCCCGAAACTGTGCGGCTGGAGAGAGATGCAGGCTAAGCAGGAGTGATGCTGAGTTGTAGGAAGGTGACTCACCTCACTGACGGAGAGAGAGCTATTTGTGCAGCACTAACATTAATATAATAGTGGTCATTATCCTCACTATTTCAGAAGCACAAGATGGTCACTCAATAGCTTATGTTGGGATTAAAGAGCTATGATTAAGATGACCGAAATTTTAGAGAGGGATCTAACTTGGCATTTCATGGAAATGTAAGATTTCGTGCTTGAAAATGTCTCATTTAATGCACTTATCAGCCTTCCGAGCTAGAAACCCCTTTCGATGTTTTCTAACCCCTAACTAATCACCAAGGCCACGGACTGTTACCCTAGAAACGCCTCTGAAATCCAGCAGCTCCTGTCCACACACACGGCCAGCACCCTCGCTAGTCTCTCATCATTTCTCACTGAGATGATTGACAGTCCCCTTTTTTATGGCCAAAAATTCCCTCTTTCCAATCTGTCATCCATTTCCAGATCACTCTGCTAGAATGATTCTTCTGAAACACAAATGTTATCACAACACTCCCCAGGAGAATATTCTCGGTTGGGTAAGAGATAAAGCCCAGATTCCTTGGTGTGACAGAAAAGGACTTCCACAATCTCCCCTTTGCCCGCATCTCAGCCCCAGCAGCCACCACACTCAGCAGCACTGGACGTCATCCTGAGTTCAAGGGCTCCCAGAACCAGTCAGGCCCTTGCAACCTCCAACACTGACCTCTCCACGCCTTTGCACTGCTGTTTCCTCACGTGGAAGACCCTCGAGGCCCCTTTTTTCTTTTTCTTTTTTTTTTTTTTGATTTTATTTATTTATCTTCAGAGGGGAAGGGAAGGAGAGAGGGAGAGAAACATCAATGTGCAGTTGCCTCTTGTATGTCCCCTGCCGGGAACTGGCCTGGCAACCCAGGCATGTGCCCTGACTGGGAATCGAACCGCGATCCTTCGGTTCGCAGGCCTGAGCTCAATCCACTGAGCTACACCAGCCAGGGCTCGAGGCCCCTTTTACAGAAGACTAAATTACAGCCTTCCAGCCACATCCAGCTCTGAGAAGAGATCTCCCCAACGTCACATAGTGGATGTGGCCTCTTCACAACTGTGTCCCCGCTGTGCGTTGTTTATGCTCTTATTCACCTATTTCTTTCTTTTCTAAATTGAATTTATTGAGGTGACACTGGTTAATAATAATACGTAGGTTTCAAGTGTATAGTTCTACAATGCATTACCCCAAGTCAAGTCTCCTTCCATCACCATTCACCCCCTCTTTACCCTCATCCACCTCCCCCAGCCTCTCTTTTCCTTTGGCAATCACCATGCTGTTGTCTGTGCCTATGAGGGTTTTTTTAATCCCTTTACCTTTTTCACTCACCACCCTCTCCTCCCCTCTGACAGCTGTGTGTTCTCCATATCTATGAGTCTGCTTCTATTTTGTTCATTTATGTTATTCATTAAATTCCATGTATAAGTGAAATTATATAGTACTTATCTTTCTCTGGCTTATTTCACTTATTATAATACTCTCCAGGTCCATCCATGCTGTAGCAAGAGGTAAGATCTTCTTTCTTCCTCCTTCTTCTCCACAGCTGAGTAGTATTCCATTCTGTAAATGTATCACAGCTTTTTTATCCACTCATCTACTGATGGGCACTTGGGTGGTTTCCAAATCTTGGTGATTGTAAACAATGCTGCAATGAACATAGGGATGACTATATTCTGTGAAATTAGTGTTTGGGGTTTTTAAAATATATTCCCAGAAGTGGAATTGCTAGTTTATAAGGCACTTCCTTTTTTAATTTGTAGAAGTAACTCCATACTGCTTTCCACAGTGGCTGCACCAGTCTGCATTCCCACATGGGTTCCCTTTTCTCCACACCCTCGCCAGCACTAGTTGTTTGTTGATTCATTGATGATAATCATTCTGACAGGTGTGAGGTGATGTCTCATTGTGGTTTTAATTTGCATTTCTCTGATGATTAGTGATGCTGAGCATCTTTCCATAGGCCTATTGGCCATTTGTTTGTCCTCTTTGGAGAAGTTCTATTCAGGTCCTTTTTGATGTTGAATTATATAAGTTCTTTGTAAATTTTGGACATTAAGCCCTTATCAGATGTGTCACTGGTGAATATGTTTCCCCACTTGGTGGGTTGTCTTTTTACTTTGCTGACATTTCCTTTGTTTCCTGAGCAAAACCTTTTTAAGTTGATGTAGTCCCATTTGTTTATTTTTCTTTTGTCTCCCTTGCCCAAGGAGATATAGGTGCAAAAATACTGACCTGTGAAATGTCTGAGATTTCACTGTGTTCTCTTCTAGGATTTTTATGTTTTTGAGTCTTACATTTAAGTCTTTAACTCATTTTGAGTTTAGTCTTGTGTGTGGTGTACAGCTTCATTTTTTTTTTTTTTTTGCATTTATTTGTCCAGTTTTCCCAGCACCATTTATTGAATAGACCCTCTTTGCCCCATGGTATGTTCTTGCTTCCTTGGTCAAATATTAATTGACCATAAAGGTGTGTGGGTTTATTTCTGGGCTCCCTGTCCTGTTCCATTGATCCACATGCCTGCCCTCTCCTCCTGCTGGCCCTCCAGAAAGCTCTGAGTATTCCAAAGCCCTTGAGAGCTGTGACATTCCCGAGGGATGATCTCAGTCCACAAGCAGCATTCCGAGACCTCTTCATCTCTCTCCTGGACCGTCGTTGTGGGAGCCTCCCCGCAGGTCCCCCGTCTGCAGGTCCTTTCTTCCCAGTGCATCTCATGCGAGGTTCATATTCCTGAACCAGAACATTCCCGACAGCTCTCCTTCGAGCAGAACTTCTCGATTAACTTCTTGAATACGGCTTCATTTGTCTGAAATTCAAGGCGCTGCCCCTTACGTGCACGCCAGTGGCATGCAATGGCACTGCACATTCCCTGTCCTTTCTCTCTGCGTGTGCCTCCATGAATGCTATTCTGTCTGCCTGGAACGCCCTTCTCTCCGACCCCGGTATGGACAAACCCTACCTCTCCTCCCAGACCCAGTTCCCAGGTCAGTTTTAAGTTTTCCCCGGTCCCAGTGTTTGCAAGTGATTTCTCCCCTCTTCCAAATACTACAGCATGCTAGTGTCTCCACTCAGGGCACTTGTATCTCATGACCTTGTTGTCCATCCATGCCCTGAGCTCCTTGGGAATGGGGTTCACAATAAACAATAGCTCTCAGGTATTGGGTGCTCACGGTGTGCCAGGCACTGTATGCATTCAATTATATTCATTTGCTCACGTGATCCTTTTACCAACCTAAGGTGGTAGGTTCTATTAACAACCTTTTACAAATGAGGACAGTGAGATTTAGAAAGATTTCGAAACTTGGCCAAGGTTACACAATGTGGCAGAGATAGCCAAGATAGCTTCCGTCTGCCAAACTTCATGTTTCCACTGCCATGATACGGTGGTTGTCTGGGAGCAGTTACCCAGCCTGTGACTACTTCCCAGCAGGCCTTCCTCCCAAGTGGGACCGACAGAATCGAAGCGGAAGTGATGGAGGCTACCTTCAGGCAAAGGCACTGAAGAAGTAGGTGTGTCTTCCACCCTCTTGGCCTCTCTGTGCTGCCTGGAGGACTCTAAGAAGGACCCCCAACATGGAAGGCTCCTGACTCTCTCACTATGCCTGCCAGACAGAAATATCCACATGGGACCATCACATACATGAGAAAAATGGGTTGAGCCACTGAAATTTGAGAGGTTATACAGCAGCTGACATTACTATAACTAATTCCAACAGCTAATGAGAGGTGGAACTCAAATTCAAACCCAGAAAGGACTTTTAGAGGCTACGGTGTTGATTGAAGGAATAATGTGAAGATATGAACCCACATTTATAAGCTGCAAAGCCTGCTCCTTTAATCACTAAAAGCCAGGGTTGTCTCATAATGTTGGCAAAGATCCGCCTTTATACGGATTCCCTGATGTACTTGTAACCGATGGGGACGTAAACCTCACCCCAGATCTTACGAATTAAAATCTCTAGTACTTGCGAAACACTAGAAACTTGCATTGTTAACCATCTCCCCAGGAGAAGTGGGTGTGTGCTAAATGCTGAGAAACTCTTCTTTAAGCTAAACCGTCACCCTACAAATAGAACAGGGCTTTACGCAGAGTGGGGATCCAAAAGCACCGCGTACGCCAGCAAAAGGGACCCAGACCTCCCATGTCTTCCGGATTCCAAGGCCAGTGCTGTGTCCCTAAACCACATTAGACAGCACCCTTCAGGGTTCCTTCTTAGGGTAGCAAGGCATTAAACTGTTGTCAGAAATGGCCCTCTGCTGTTTTGAACAAGGAATCTTGATTCCTTGTTCAAGCTGCCAGGACTCAGACAGGTGCCTGCTGGACTTACTGTCCAGCCTGCCCGCAGAGCAGGTAATTAGTCTGAAGCTTTAGAGCAGTGGTCAAGGTCAACCGCCCCCATTGTCACCAGGCACAGTGTGTTCCCAATCATAGCTTTCATAAAGGACCTGGAATCCTCCCCCTCAAATTGCCTTAGTCCTGAGAGGAGGGAAAAACTTCAAGATTTCCTACGGTGACCTTCGGTTTTGTTGGAGCGTGCTGGAGGGCTGACAACCGCTCGGGTCATCCAGCTGACGGGGAATTTGATTCAGTCCTGAACTCCGCTACTGCGGACTCCGGGGAGAACCGCTAACCTCTTGGAATGGAAGGAGACAAAGGAAGGCCATCTGTGGATGGGTGAGGTCGCGCACAGCTCAGGCAGCAGGGAATTTATTGAGTTTGTTGCCAGCTCAGACCATTCTCTCAAAATGGCCCTTTCTCTAGGGAGAGATATTATGGTAACATTGTTAGAAGCTCAGAGGTTAGGTTATCAAACAATATTTGTCCGCTGTTTTGTCAACCTATTTTTTTGTTTTGTCAACCTATTTTTTTGTTTTGTTTTAAAAGTGGTTCAAATGACGGAAAAATCAAGGAAGAAAGAAACACAACAAGTAAAAAGGGTAAAGAATAAAGGCAGGGCCATGGGGGGGCGCAGCGCAGAGAAAGGGGGGAGAGTAAATACAGGGATGGATGAAAGGGCTTGAGACAGTGACAGGGAAAGAAAATTTAGGTCCTGCCCCTCTCCTTTTTCATTTAAAGAGAGCGCGGACCTTCCTGACAAACCCCGCCCTGCCCCCGCCAAATTGTCAGTGACCCTGTTTTTTCTTTTTTCTGAGCCTGAAACCCTTACTGAGGGATAATCTTAAAAAGCTTTAAATTGCCTGAACACGGCGCCAAGGGTCTCTCTCCATAGACAACTGCGAGTCCCGTGCTGTCCAGCAGGGGGTGCAGCGACAGAAAAAGAATCCCTCGATCTTGAACCCTTTAACGGCCCATGCTGGCTGCCCTCCGCCCTCTCCCACCACCTCCTGGAAAGTCCTTCCTGCTCACTCTCTGAGGAATACAGCTGCATGTAACCCCTCACCATTTAGGGGACAGAAATTCAGCCTTGCATGGGTAGAGCAGGGCTGGGCTCTGATCCGCCTGTGCTCACTCCCAAAGGAAGGGAATTCTGAAGCACTGGAAGGTGACGGGGTACTTCCCATGGGATGCTAGGTTCCCACTCCCACCACACCTTCCTCACCATACACACCTGGAAGCAGAGGTATAGGACATCTTCCTTCCACTAAGAAACATTAAAATCATAAGGTACATTTATCTTCTGCTCAAAACGCTGCCCTTGTTTAAAAGGGGGGGGGAGAACAAAAAGGAATTAATTGGAAAGGCTATTCCATATACAATTCTGGATGCAAATATTACGCTGTTTACATCTTTAGCTAAGTCAGTTATGAACATCCAGGGGAAAAGGCTGTACCATCTCTTCCTTTACCTTCTCACTCACTCTTCCCTGCCAGGCTTGGGATTCTTCTGCAAGGGGCTACCTGCTGAATAAAGTGTAGGACGTAGTTTTGAAGTCAAATTTGGCTTTTTTTTTGCATTGAAAAAATGCCAATTATAAAAAGGAGGATAGTTGGATGTAGTCCCACCTGTTTATTTTTGCTTTTTGTTGCCTTGGGTGTTGGTGGTGAGTACAAACAGTCAAGACCAATATCCAGGACCTGACCCCTTATGTTTTCTTCTGGGATTTTTATAGTTTCAGGTCTCACATTCAAGTTTTTAATCCATTTTGAGTTGATTTTTTTTGTTTGTGGTATAAGATAGGGGTCCAGGTTCATTTTTTGCATGAAGATATCCAGTTTCTTCAACACCATTTACTAAAGAGACTGTCCTTTCCCCATTAGGTATTCTTGGTATTTTTGTCATAAATTAATTGACCATCTATATAGGCATGTGTTTATTTCTGGGTTCTTCATTCTGCTCCATGGATCTACATCTGTTATTATGCCAGTAACATGCTGTTTTGGTTACTATAGCTTTATAATACAGTTTGAAATCAGAAAGTGTGATGACTCTGGTTTTATTCTTCTTTCTCAAGGCTGCTCTGGCTATTCAGGGTCTTTTGTGATGTCGTACAAATTTTAGGGTTGTATTTTCTATGTCTATGAAAATGCCATTGGAATTTTGACAGAAAATGTATTGAATCTATAGATCACTTTGGTTAGTAAGGATGCTTGAGTAACATTTGTGGCCTTTTCCCCCACAGGAGGCAAAATGACTTCTACTGGAATTTCCAGAACAAGTCACAGATGCTCATGTGACTCAGCCATGGGCTGGCTTCCTGTGTGATCACCATTTCAACACTCTGCAACAGCCTAGCGTAGTGGGTGCTCGAAAAGCTGTTGAAATAATGGATAACTGAGTAACTCCCTTATGTGCGTAGATAGTGTAGCTTCCTCCCGGAGTCAAACTTGCCTAACGTTATTTAGTCATATGTTACCCTCGTGACTTTTTCTACGCCGCGCTCTGCCAGTACCGTTACATTCTTAGTATTTTTTAAATTGACTCATTTTCCCCCTTAAGCGTTTTGAGTAAAAATCCTAGTTTAAAGGGGTGTTTTGTATTCTAAATAAAAAACGGTATCTCAGTATCTTTGTACTACAGTAAAATGTTCAACCCTCGCGGCAGTGAAAACCATGTCCTGTGTTAACTATTGTGCGAATGTCACACTTCGGGAAGCGTTGCTCTAGGTCCCGGGGTCCACTCTGACCTGAATCGAGATCCAACCAGCTCCCTGGTGCCGGTGGAACGAGCCATCCGACCCCAGCCTGCGGGCCTTGTCAAGGGCGGTGCAGAGGTAACACTACTTAGCAACAGGACAGGAGAGCCGCTGTCTGGGAGAATCAGCAAAGGTAGGCCACAGGCTCGCAGGCTGTCAACCCCTGTCAGAATAAGGCAGCGCCCAGACTGCCAGCCAGAGGAAATGAATCAGAATAATGGTTCAGAGTCATTTGTTTACAGGAGAAAGGGGGAAAACTTTTCTTTTCTTTTTACAGGAAATGTTTAGGTGAACTCGGGCCCTGCTGTGTGGGCCAGCACCTGTTAGGTTTCTTGCTAGAAACCTGGATATCCGCACATTCCGCACTTCTCAACGAAGTCCCCTTGGCATCCGTTGTCAGGCCTGTCAAATGGCTCATTGAGAAAGCGTCTACTCAGCCTCCCGACAGAAGACCCCGCTTTCCTGCATCTGTTTGGTTGTCAGGGAACAGGTGTCCATGGTGGGTGTGTAACCCCAGGCGTGATGGGCACCTGCCAGGAGAGGCAGCCACAAGGGACTTGCTTAGCAAAGCCATGGAGGTTGCCGGCGGCCCAGGAGCAGGGCTGGAGGAAGCCTCCACCTTCCTGGTCCTCATTCCAGGGTGCCTTGGGAGTGCCTTTGTCCACAAAGGATCAAATCATAGAAGCAGAAAATGATTGGTAACTGAGCATCTGCAATATGCCAGGCACGGTGCTGGCTATTTTAAGGATAGGCACTTTATGTCCATCTGTTACAAAATTTTAGAGTAAGTCTTTAGTTTTAAATAATCAAATAATATAAGCACTCATTCTGCAGCCTGCTGGAAGTCCAGGGTATGTCCAAGGCATTTCTGAGAGCTTCCGAAGACTGCTTGCCACTTCCGCCTCTGGCCTGCTTTCTGAACCTAAGTCTGTTCACCTTAGATGCTCCAAAATCACGTCTCCATGGCACCACCAACCTTTTGGGGCCACTTCTCACGTTGCCACGCACAATTCACCACTAGAATGAATGCAGGACCCTCCTTGAAGTCCCAATGCAGAGCAAGCTCAAGGTCACCAATGAGGACACTACACTGCACTGGATGTCCACTGTCACTGCGTCTAGAACACATGAGCCTTGCTGTCACTGGGACCCATAATTGCTGACCTCAGGCCATGATGTGGGGCCCATTCATCTGCCCAGACTAGAATCCTCTTTTTAAAGTCCTATCATTACAATCCCTCATAAAAGGAAGCAAAACATTTTTAAAAACAAGTTACTGAAATTCATTCTCCAGGACGAAGACAGCCCTGTACTTATTAAGCAGAAAGTTTGACCGTCCAGTCTCAAGTATATGTATTTGAAGCTCGTCATTTGTCCTTACCTCTGAGTGACTCATTTATTGACTGACTGATTGATTGATCAGACCTAACATAACACCTACTGAGTGCCAGACACTGTGCTGTTCAAATATTAGTTCATTTAATCCTCATAACAGCTGTATGAGGTACCGTCTACTTTTTTCCCAATTTGACAGATGAGGGACAGAGGCACAGAGAACCTGGGTACCTCGCCTAAAGAAACAGCCAGCAGGTAGCAGAGCAGGGTTTGAGGCAGGTCATTTGGCTCCGCAGTCAGTGCTCTTAACTACTGGACCCCACTTGCAGGCGCTGGTCTCCTTCCCCACAGAGGGCGGGCCGGTTCCCCCGGCAGGCCCAGGCTCACACAGTGGGGCCTTGGAGGGGATATGCTGTCAGCTATACTCCTTCTTTCCACCATCAGGGGCTCAGAAATATCATGGTCTAGACATGGGAGCCCTTCCCCAATGACATTATCAGGGTAGCCTTGAAACAACCTTGCTAGTTATTATGTTCTTCCCATTTTACAAATAGGAAAACTGAGGCACAGGAATTACTGGAGCTTGGGTTTGACCCCGAACCTTTCTCACTATAAAGAAATAATCTGCTCTTTTTCATATACATAGCACTGTATCAAGATGGTGCTACCAAAGATAATTTTTAAAATTTGCTTCATTTTAAACCTCTCATCTGCAGTTCTAAGGCTTGAAGAGTAAAGAGGGAGAAAGTCTAGATTTCAAAGGAAAGCTTTCTGCAAAGATCAGTTTTTCAAGTAGTGTGCTCGGAAGAGCAATTTGTCACAGTCCTAATTAGAAATGTAAACCTTTGGGCTGGGAGCACTCCTCCGTAGCCTCCTCGACATGTTCTTTTGCCTCCAGGTTCTGTTGGACATCAATCAACCATTTGCTCACAGTCAGCGAGGATCTCTCTCAAGTGCATTCTTCTTCCCAAATATGATGGTGACAGTAATAAGAACATCAGGATATTCTTTTTTAAAAAATCCTTATCCAGGGATATGTTTTTCTTGATTTTAGAGAGAGGAAATTGTAGGGTGCGGGGGGAGAAAAATATCATTGTGAGAGAGAAACGGATCATCTCCCTCCCCTGTGTGCCCCAGATGGAGACTGAACCCAGAACCTTTTGGTACATGGGATGATGCTCCAACCAACTAAGCCACCCCGCCAGCGCTAACACCAATATGTTCTTATTCAATAGGTATTTATTGAGGTGCTCACTAGGGGAGAGGACTCCAGCATCAGGATCACTGATTTGAGTACTGGCTCCATTACTTACTAGGTATGTGACCATCAGCAAGTCATTTAACCTCTCTGAGCCTCAGTTCTTTATTGTAGGGACGAAGTGGAATTATATGTGTAACATGGAGAGCAGTGCCTGGCACACAGGTAGGAGCTCAACAAATGTTAGTTGTTATGGTTTTTGTCATCGTTTGTGAGCCATAGCTATAGGTCCCAGTGACACGGATAAAAGATAAGTATAGTGGGGCTGCAACTCAAATTAAGTCATTATAACTGGGACAGAAGTGCATCTTTCCATTGACTTCTACACCGTTAGGTAAGCATTACATGGGAGGAAGAACTTCCTCAGCACAGTCGTGCCTCCAGATCAGAGGGGTGCCAGGGAAGCAACGCTGAGGCTGACTTTGCACATCGTCTAGACATTAGTTCCATCTAAAAACGAAGCCTCCATGATTCTGGCTGAGGGCAACTTCTGACAACACGTCCGACTGAGCTCATGTTGCAGGGTTTCCTTAGTGTCACAAATACTGACTAAATTAAATCTTAAAAAATTAATACATAGTCTTTTAAGTACATGTACTCTCTCTGTCAGACCATCCAGGGACCTGGCCTTATGCTGAGCTCAAAAGGAAGAAGAAGAAATACCCATGTGCTAGAAATAAAATGGGAAATTGAGACAAGTGTGTTAAGTAAGAGCTAACTGGCCCACACAAGTGATTAGTCTTATGTTACAGGTCTACGCACCAGGGATTGGAATTTTTACCACCCCACAATGGCAGGAGGCTTTGCTTGGAAGGAAGAGAGAGAGAGAGAGACAGACAGACAGACAGAGAGACGATGAGCTTTAACAGAGCCCCTTGTATAAAGCTGGGAGCCTTGAATGCTACTCCACCCATGACGAGGAGCTAAAACTTCATCCATCAGCTCAGGAAGCACCTACATAACTGTGGAGGAGGAAACAAAGTCACTGTAATAAACAGAAACGTAGAGCCTGAGGCACGCATGGTAGGTGATCTGAACTCACATTCTAAATGTAATTCAGAAAACCCCAAATAGGAAATGGGATTAGTGTGGCACAAGAATCTGAGCGGATACAAAGTCAAAGCTGCTCTGTAAAGATGCTTCTAGGACACATGCCCCCCCCCCCCCGCCCCCCCCCCCACAGCATCATCAGCTGAACATGAGGTCCCATCTGAAATTATAAGTGAAATAAAAAGTTATCATGACAGAATTCAGCAGGGAATTGAAAGGGGAATTAGCACTCGCAAAAAATGGAGAAAAGAAAGCAAGTAATATATAAAATAATATGTAAAATAATTAAAGAGACAAAAAGATGGAACGAAAATCATATAAAAAGGAGAATGAACAAAAGAATATACTATCTCTTAGTTACTATTCTAAGTTAATATATTACCTCATAGTTAAAACTAATCAAATAAAACTTTGAGGGATAAAAATATTGTCATTAAAAGGACACATGGACAAAACCAAAGTGGGGTGGGATAGAGGGTGGGAGGTGGGGAGGGCTGGGGTCAGGGCGAGTGGAGGGGGGGAAATGAAGACAACTGTACTTAAACAACAATAAAAAAATGAAAGAAACTTTAAAAATCTAGTCATTAAGACTGAAAACAGGATGGTGGATTTAAATAGAAGAGTAGATATAGCTGAAAAGAAAATCCATAAACTGGAAGCTAAACCTAAGGAAATAAAGCAAATGTGTCAAGGAGAAATAAAATGATGAGAAGAAGGTGCAAGGATACATCTAATAGAAGTTGAAGAAAGAAGTAATGTAAAGGTTCCAGATGGACAAAAAGAAAGGATGGGGGAGAGGTAATGTTTGAAGACATAATGACTGAAAATTTTTTTTTTTCCGAATTGAACAAAAGTGGCTTGAAAAGGAACACTAAGTTCTGAGAAGAATAAATAAAAGGCAACCCATACACTGGTACATCATGGCAAACTTCTGAACATCAAAGACCAAAAGAAAACCTTAAAAGCAATGAGAGGAAAGGGTTACCTTCTGAAAGAATTAGAGTTAGATTGACAGCAGAGTTCTCATGAACAGCACAGACCAGACAACTGTGGAATGCTCTCTTCAAAGTTCTTCAGGAAAACAACAGACATCCCAAAATGCAACGCCAGCTCTCCGACGGTCAAGAGCGGTGGTGAAATACCGCACTGGTTAGCACCCTGGAGCAACTAGACCCAGGAATCAGGCTCAAGTCCATCCCTCATGGGGCAGCAGATTAAATGGACCCTGGGAACCAGAGTGTCCGCCAGTGTTTATGGACCTAGAATTTCCCCACAGAAAATCAAAACATCTTTTTTTTTTTCTTTCTAGAAAAAGAAAGCAAAGCCGTGGTGGATAAGTTTGGGCTCATTTTAGGTTTCTAATCTGTTCTAGCCTCCAAGAACCAACCCCTTCTCAGAGACAGGCTGGGCTCATATTACAGGCGCGTGACTGGACTGGCCTGAGAGGCCCAGATGGAAGACACACATTGTTGTCGGGGTGGGTTGGGAGAGTGTAAGTTCACAGTCGTTACAGAGAGTGCATGCGCTCTAAAGGAGAAAAGTGGGTGCTGTGGCCACCCGGGGAGGAGGGATCTCTCTCATGGGCCACAGTCCAGACTTGGCTTCACAGCCAGGTCTTCCCCTGCATGCCTGGTCCTAACTCTGCGAGATAATCCCTCACTGCCCCCTAAACAAACCCTCCCCTCAGACTGGTTGGGCCGTTAACTATTATACGAAAATAAGTCACATTTTGATATCTACATACTTAGTAAATATTGGCTGTTTGTTGGTTTAGTTGACTGGTCGACAAAACAGAAGCAATTTACGCACCTTTATGGCTTGGCGTGTTTACTGCCCTAGTCACCGTTGATAGAGTACACACGAGCATGTATGCAGAAGGAGAAATCTTCTCCATCACACAAGCTCTGGACCCTAACATCCAGGCTGCAAGAACTTCCATTAAAGCAGTGCGGTGCGGTGTGGGAGTTCAGACACAAGCTTTGGATGGAGCCAGGCCTCCTGAGATCTAATTCTGATTCTACCACTGGCTCTGCAACCTTGGGAAAGATATTTAATTTCTTCATGCCCAATACTGAACCATAGGAGTAAGTTAAAACATAGCTCATAGAGTGCTTGCGAGAATTTAATGAAGCGATGTGTGTAAAATTGAAATACGCCTGCTACGTGGACATACTCAGTGTAAGTGAGCATGGATTGCTATTCTTTTTATTAACATTTAAATCACACAGAACAAGGAAGAAACACCGGCTATTCAACTCATATATTATTGCAGGTAGGAGAAGGACAGCTAAGTGAAGGTTTGAAGAGGGCTATAGAATCTCCCAACTTTCAATAAGTCTGCCCTGATGCACAGTATTGAGGAACTCCCAAGACCAGACACTCTGTCTCTTGATTCTCTACCCACCGCTCTGCCGTTGGTACGATCCAAGTCTCCTGGCTCAAAACCAGCACTTTCATCATCCTACTACTTCTATTACAGCAAATGCTACTATTAATACTTACACATGACCACATAGCTACGGTAATGCATTCAAGTTATCGTAGCTGTTACTGCAGCCATCACTAATATTGCTGCTGAGCTGTCCTCACAGCCTCACTACCAGAAACCACTTATGCACCAACCTAATGCCAGACACTTATATAATTATCTCTAATTATTTCAGAGATAATACTTTCTCTCTTCAAGAATCATATTTATGTCCCCCTTTTACAGGTGAGGAAATTGTTCAGTAACTTGCTCACTGGTGAAAACCAGTGAGCAAAAGGACCAGGATTCGAACCCAGATCCCTCGAGCTCCCAAGACTGTGCCTGTCCCACTTTGCCAGTCTGCCTCTCCACCTGAAATGCATCAGAACACAACAGAGCAGACTGTTACCAGTTACACAGCTACTTCTCTCAGCCTGCAAGACAGATCGTTCCCAGTTGCTCAGCCTGACAGCCGGTGCCAACTCGTCAGAATGCCAATGACGTGTTAATGCCTTAGAAAAAGCGCAGGCCGATCGCTTTTTCTGCGTCCAGCAGATGCCTCTGTTTCAGGAACTGTAGCAGCATCCGCGTGGAGCACACCCACTGACTTGCAAGGTTTCCCTTGAGTTGGGGGGCGTTACCTGGGACCCAGGGCAGGGTAAACTCTGTCATCCTCATGTCAGGGAGGAAGGGAATAAAAACAAGTGACCCAGGGGAAACCACCAGGAGGCCCGAAATCCGGGGGCGGATGGCCGGAAGATTAGTTTAGGACAAGGCCTGCCTAGACACGGCAGCTTGCTCACTTTGCTCCTCTGTCCCAGCCCTTGGCGCGATTAGTTTGATAAAGTGCACCGCTCAGTGATGGCCTCGCAGGAGTCTCATTGACAGAAACGCAGAAAGTCGAGGGAAGAAGAAGGCTGTGTGGCGTGGAAGCCACAGATAAATGAGGCCTATCCGCAAGGCAGGGTGAAAAACGAGAGCGTGATGGGGGCCATTTTGCAAGGTGCTTGACTTATGGACTCATAAGTCTTTTAGAACCTGGCGATCATGCTTCCAAACGGTGGAGAAAAATGAGACAGTGACTGCACACCAAACAGAAGCCACCTTCCTCAGAGCAGGAGGCAAGAGCCCACGCTCACGCCTCAACGCGGTGTTTCTGTGTGCTATCCATCACCCGGGCTGGGGGATTCCTGGGCCCTGCAAACCTCTGCAGAGTGTCAACTGTAGGATGCACTTTGAATTCTGAGTTATTGCAACTCATTCAAATTCTCGTTTCTCCAAAGGTTGTTAAAGCTTATCAGGAGCTGCTTTTCTAAGGCAGGTCCAGACATCTGAGCGTACACTGGAGCAAGGAAGAATTCTGAGAAGCTCTAGGGAGAGAGAACCTCACGAGGGGGTAGGAGGGGTAAGCTTCCAGGTTGAGGGAGTTGCCTAAGTTGGGTTGTTAGCAGCCTGTACGATGGTGATGACGCTGAGGATACAATAATAGCAGCTACCACTTACAGGCATTTACTCTAGGCCAAGCCCATGCAAAGGACCTTGTATGTGACAGGTATTATATCTCTACTGGTGTCATAGGTTTTCTCCTGCCTCCTGTCCACCCTCTGGCCTCCATCCCACATCCAGACGCTGAGAAGGAGGCAGGGAACCTCCTCCCTCAGAGCCCCCAGAAGGAGCCAACCCTGCTGACACCTTGACTTCTGACTTCTGGTCTCCAGAACTGTGAGAAGATAAATATGCATTGGTTTGAGCCTCCCAATGTGTGGTGATTTGTTACAACATCCCTAGAAAACTAATATGGGGTGGAGAAATGAACTCCACCCCCTGACGAGAGTGTGTTAAGTTCACATTGCAGAACAGAAGAACAATGATGGGCGATATTGTTGGGCTCATCTTTGGAAAATGTAATTTGTTATCATTATTCATATCCCTAATAGTAATAGCCTCAGCAGCTGAAAGCTTGGCTTCCCCTGGTATTAGTGATTCATGAGTTCTGTTTCTATTTATGATCCTGTGTGTGTGTTTGCGTGTGTTTGCGTGTGTGTGTGTGTGTACATATTCCTTGCTGTAAGTCTGCCAATATCCTCTTTAGAAAGTGCTGGGGTGTGGACAAACAACATTTTCCCCAGGGTTAGGGCTACAGCCAACACCTCAACTTGTAAGTTTCACTGTTCTTTCTGTGAAACTAAATTTCAAACTTTTTTCTCAGCAGGATGTAAAGACTGAACTAAAGCTTTGACAGTTTCTGCGCTCCCGCTGTGGCTAGATCAAGGAACCATAATGAATCACCTAGGTGTTTAATTATGCTGCTTCCACTCCTACCCACAAGGCACCAGGGCCAGTCCATCCCAAGGCTATGACCACAGGAGCTGGGCATGTGTGAGAGCTACCTACGGGTCTGAACAGCTGGAGCACTGGAAGCAAAGATGCTTACACAAGTCTCTTGTGCCTCTGAGCAAATCTCAGGAAGCTGCTACTCTCCAGATGTTTATCCAGAACCTAAGATCCAAGGCTTAAAGTTTAAAGACCACTGAGTCACTGACAACTCATTATGCAGCGAGACAGTGGATGTGGGCAAATTTTTAAAAGTATAACAAATATAAGACAGTAGAGATCATCATAGGTGGCTAGGATTAGACCATGATGATCTTCTAGTCCAACTCTTAACCAATCCACCACCTCCCTCCACTCACAGGGCACTTACTACCATATAAACATGTCACAGCTTCAGCCACCAGTGGCGAGGAAGCTTGCTCTCTATTCAGAAAATTCAGTGACAGGAAGAGGAAGTGCGGTGAAAGTCATCCATGAAATAAAAAAGAATCCCAAGGCTTTGCCATGTGTGGATGTAAGAATTAAATATACTACCTGCACGATGGGAGGTCCAAGTTGAGAAGCCAAATGTAGCATTAGTCCAAGATGATTGAAACTGCAGGATTCAAGCAGAAATAAATGTAAAATCACCCCAAAGGCACATTTCCACAATACGATGATTACAGTTCTCTTTCCAACCCAATGCAAAAGGAAATGTGAATAAATCCTGATAAAGTGGAGTTTACTAGGGGAAAAAATTACAAAATGCATGAGCAAATAAATTATCATAATAATAGGACAATTATCCACCTTCCCTTCAAAGCTGGAACTAATATATCTAAAAGATTTGTATGTACACTTAAAATGAGTAAAATAAAAATACTAATAAATGGGAGACTGAATAAATAGGCTGTTTTGAGTTTTTAAAAAATAGCAACAAATAGAATTTCAAGAAATGAAAACATAGCCATTGAAATTAAAAAAAAAAAACTCAGTGGTTTGGTTAAAATCAAATTAGATACAGCTAAAGAGAGAATGAATAAATTGGAAGAATTATCCAAAATGCAACAAAAGGAGATAGAGAAAATACGAAATAAAAGTTAGAGATACTGAGGATGAAATGAGATGGTACAAAATATATCTTAAATCTTTAAGTGGCTAACCAAGGAACCTCAAAATAAGGCAAAAATTGACATAATTACAAAGACAAAAGGATAGATCCATAATCACAGAGACTTTAAGAAATCTCTCTTAGAATCTGATAGATTGAGCAGACCAATCCCAGGATTTAGAATATTTAAACAATCTAATAACCTAACTTGAGCAAAAAGGCAAGGAGAGAAATTCACCACCAAAGAGAACATATTTGTTACGTACCTCATGTGAAACCATTGCAAAAATTGACCACAAAACAGCCTTTACATAAAATCTTAGCAACTACCACAGAATTAATATTTTGCAGTACCATAAAGTTAGGAATCAATAACAAAAATGCAATTTGCTAAAGCCACACTTGTTAACTGAAAACACACATCTTCACGATTCATGGTTTAATGAAGACATTACGTTGGGAATTAGAAAATATTTAGAATTGTATAACAGCAAAACTAGTACACACAGAAGCCTTTTCAACATGGTACTTGGTAGGAAATGTATAACTTTAAATTTACATGTTGAGAAACAATGAATAGTGAAAATAAGTTAGGAGGTTGTTACAATCAAGAAGATGAAAGAGAAACAACAGAACAATTCCCAAAGGAAATAGAAGGGAAGAAACAATGAGTGAGAGACAATAATTAATGAAACAGAAAGCAAAGAAACAATGAGATCCATCAAACCAAAAGTCTAATAAGTTAACTAAAAGAGGTTAATCAATCAGGGGGAGAGAGGGTGAGAGACAAGGCCTCACTGGGAATGAAAAAAATGTACAGATCTGCATATTTTTAAAACCATAGGAGAACACTATGCTGTACTGAATGTTCTTACCATTCTATCCATGCAGAATGTACCAATACTGTCCCCTGCTTTGATGCCTCTTACCTCTCCGCTCATTTCCAATCCATAACTCATCTCCACATTCATGACTTGTCTCTTCCTGGGTGAGTGGCTGCTCAGACTACCCACCCAATGTTATGGCCTCTCTGTCTTGAGATCGAGGCACTCTCATTGCTAGCTTCCCTGAGATGCCTTGTACTGCTGGGAAGAGCCATTTTTCCAAGTCTCCAAATAGCTTAATGTGGTACACAAGTCCTTGCAAGGTCCAGCTCCTCCATGCCTCTCTGGATTTGTCACTTAAACCCAGTGTCTCATACTCCTGCCTCAGCCATAGCGAGCCACTTGTAGTTCCTTGGACATACATGCCCCCTCCCACATCCGGACCTCGGCACATCCTGTTACTGCCACCTGAAACCGTATGTTCCCCAAGACACGTGCTCTCCCCATCCTGTTAGCTTCAGTACCTTTCCTGATTCTTTAGGGCTGGCTTAGCTTTCCCTTCTCTGGGCTCTCATAATGATGGTGCAATTCCTCACAGCCCTGCTTATTGCATTGAAGGCCAGGGCTGCGTCTTTCTCACTGTTGAATTTCCAGCATTGAGCACAGTGCCCTGCACATACCAGGCAAATGGATAAACGAAAGAACAAACCATGAGTGGACATTATCAGTATGTCCATGGTGTACTCCTAGGGGAGGGGACCCTGACTCACGGAAGACCTAATGGCAGTTATGTACTTGTGGTGAAGACGGGTGACTCATTCTGCTCCCAGCACTTGTCAAAAATATCCCTTCTCCAAATTCAATTTATATGCACCGATCAATCTTCTAGTCTTAATGCACTTTGCAAATAGATTTCTTAAACTGGAACAGAAATGTGTTGGCTGGCTGATACATTCTTAGCCAATTGGTGGATGGATTGCACACTGAAAATGAGCATTTGGCCCTCTACTTTTCAAAGCAATCTTATACAATTTCGGTTGACATGGATACGATCTCAGACCTCCTGCTGGGAACTGAAAGAACTATGCTTCCCCCTCCCCTTTTTTTCGTATCTGTTCCCTAAGGAAGGCAGTTCTTATTTCTTATGTTTTCCCCCACAGGGCCTCACACAGTATAGAATACCTTGATTGCACTCAGTAAACCTGAAAGTCGAACTTCACAATTAGCAAGGCTGAGAACTAAACCCTGGGGACATGTATCGGTTTTCGAGGCCATCCTCACAAACTGCTGCAGCCTGGGGGACTTATCACCGGAAATACATCGCCTCACGGCTCCAGAGCCTGGACGTCTGAGAAGCTGGCAGAGCAGGTTTGTTCGTTCTGAGGTTCGAGAGGAAGATTCTGTTCCGTGCCTCCCCCCGCTTCTGGTGGTTCGCTGGCAATCTTTTGGCGCTGCTGGGCTTGTGAGAGCATCACCCTGACTTCTGCCTTCATCTTCACGTGGTGTTCTTCCATGTATCTCTCTGTGTCCCAGTTTCCCCTTTTCATAAGGACACCAGTCACATTGGATTAGGGGCCCACCATACTCCAGGGTGACCTTAACTTATCTAATTACGCTATTTAGAAATAGGGTTGTTTCTGATGCTTCTAACATGCTGCGGTACCCGAAGTTAGAACTTAGCGCTATATGAATTTAGAGGGAGTGTAGATCCAGGCACCAACCAGCTGTAAATTATCAGGTTTTTAGCATCTCAAACACTCTGAACACCAATTTTATTCATTCATTCATTTAACCAGTCTTTACTAAGCTTTATATATTTTAAAACCAAGCGCTATCCAAGAGGCTAAGGCTGTAACACTGAACAACACAGACACAATCACTACTTTCATAAACCATGTACTCCAGCTGGGAGGAATGTTAAGGGAAATAAGCCAGGTGGTGTGAGACAGATACCGTATGATCTCACCTATAAGAGGAGCCCAATGAACAAAACAAACAAATGGGCAAGACAGAACCAGAGACATGGAAATAAAGAACAAACTGACAGTGACCAGAGGGGAGATGAGAGGGGGATAACGATGGAAAGAAGGGGAAAGCACTAGTCAGGGAACATGTATGACCGACCCACGGACATGGACAACGGTGTGGGGATTGTCTGTCGCAGTGGGGGCATGGGCTGGGGGGAGGAGAACAAAGGGGGGAAATTGGGACAACTGTAATAGAACAACAATAAAATATTTTAAGAAGATAATTAAACAGCTTTAACAAGAAATTGAGTCAAGTGCCATGAGGTGGAAATTACAGAATTAAACAGGAGCATAGGATAGAATCACGTCACCTAGTCTGGGAACTGGGGTGGAGAGCTGGGAAGACTGCCCCCAAGAAGGGACATTTAAAATGAGCCCTTAGGGGCACATAGCATTAGCCAGGTAAGGAGAGTGTAGAGTGTAGAGCCAAGCTTATGCAGTTATCAGGAAGATTAAGTTGGATAAAATTATTTAGCTAAAGGTTATTCTCTTGGTCCCATGGATTCAACTTCTTTAGACTCTCCTGTTATACGTGAAGCTGCTCACCGTGTGCCAGGCTTGGTGCTGGCTTCCCACAGCTTATCGAATTGTTTAATGACAACCCCATAAAGACAACTCAAAGTGCTGTATCTTCCAAAAAGGAACAAAAAGAACGATCCCATTCAGACTAAATTATGCAAAGTGCAATGGGACAACAAGGAGAGTGAAAATCTTTTCTAATAGTACATTGTGAAATTATAAGCCATTATTATTGCCGTTACTTTGCTACATATTTACGTCTGGACATGGTGATGAATATAGCCTACATCTCACTAATATTCCAGATACTGAATTGGTGCCATTGCATTTGTGGCCCTACAAACATCTTCCCTTGCGTTTTCAGAAGAATTCTGTCAGTTTAGGGCCGCACTATACAACTGATTTTTAGAAACGAAACGCACAGATTCCATGCGACCTTACAACAACTTACTTAGCTGATTTGGACACCTCATTCTAGCCCGCCGGGATAATCTTGAGCGCTGACTTTTTTATTCACAGAGCTCTTTTCTGGTAGATTTGCCAAGCTTCCCTTCTGTGACTTCATCTGAGATTCTGTTAATAGGATCATGGCCCTGTTTTCTTTCCCTGGCTCCTGCCAACTCCACGTTCAGGAAACTAGAGCCACCGCCAGTCTCCACCTGTCCCAAGCTCCCGAGAGGGTACAGCCTGGAGCAAGCTTCAATAACCTTCTTTCATTCCTTCTTCTTGCTGGGGCTTATCCTTATTCTCGCTCTCAGATTCTGAGATGTGGGGGCCCAGTCATGACTTTGGGGTCCTTCCTTCTGCCCCTGATTGTGAGGGCATCCTTCAGACGATGTGCTGGCCTGCTCCTGTCACAGAACATCCCGCTCCGTGTCCTGGCCTCCCTGTCTCCCCACCCCGTCATCCCTATCCCCGTGCTGAGCGCAGATGCCCTGCCCGGAACAGTCGATGGTTGGCAGGTGGTCTGACAGTTTCAGAGATCAAAGAAAGGGAACGATTTTTTCGCATATTTGAAATTAATTATGCATTTTATGGAAATTGCACTGTTTCTCAAAATCATTACATTCTTAAAAAGTTTGATGCCAACCCCATGGCCATCGTATAAAATTTTACATCATTTTACATCATTAGTGTGATGGTTTGCATTTACTCAGTTTTCATTTTTCAATGTTACTCTACTGTGCTATATCATGCTCCAAAGTGCTCTTTGAAATGTGTACCATTGACTCAAAGTAGTTCTCGGAATCACAAAAGTAATGAAAATAATAATTATATTATAAACGTAAATTGTGGACAAATCCATATACAACATAAAGTGAGGGAAATAAAAAATATTATAAATATATATTATGGCAAGGTCTCCATACCATATGAAGTGAAGAAAAAAATCTTCTGCCAAAAAATGAAAACCATAAATAGAGGTAAAAATAAAATGTAAAAGATAATAAGTATCTGAAACATGTGTTTCATTGACCTTGCAATCCATTAGCTTCTGCCCAGGGAACTGTCAGTTGTGAATCCTTGCAAATACTGGCAGGTAGGCACAGAAATGCACCATTTCCAGATAAAACTGCGGCCTCTTTAGTGGTCCAGTCAGGTTTTTTCCCCAGTCCTTGCACGAAATAATTGTTGCCAGTCTGATGTAAGTGAATTTTATATCCAAATGTAAGAAAAGAATCCAAAACTCCAGAGGCATTATTCAAAACATTTGCAAACCACCCCGTTGAGCTAGTCAAAAAGTTAACGAAAATTTTGCAAAATTACTTGATTAAATGATGCTTTTGGATATCACATACTCTTAGTGGCAAAATGGGAAGAGACATTGTCAGGCGTGAATCGTAGCCTGTACCTGGCAGACCGCCGCTGGGCAGCAGGTGAGGCGACCCCTCGAAGGTGTGTGGTGCGCACGTGGCAGAGAAGCGTCCAACAGGCTGTGACATTGACAGCTTGTGCCCTAGAGGACTTTCTTCCTTTAAATTAAGATGATTTTGTGAGTCACGCGGAGGACTGTGCAGATGCACTGGGACCCATCCCAACACTCAGATTTTCTCAAATATTTTATTCACAGAGACGAATCAGTAGACAACACTATACACCCCCATCTTGATTGAAGGGTGAAAAAAGCTGTAAGTGTTGACTATGACTGAATCGTAGCCACCAGGTACATCTTTTCAGTGTGATGTGTTGAGGAGTGGTGAGTGAATACAAAACTATTTTTTTCATACTGACACAGAGTGGTTGATTAAAAAAAACAGGATATTTTTTGAAGGTGGGAGAAACATTTCTTTGTGACTTGATTACTTCAGTTACTTAGAATGGATTGGTACATTTCAAAACTGGAGTCAGTATCTTGAATTAAACTGAATCTGTCATTTCACAGCTAAAGGATTATAGTTTAGAATTTCTTTAAGACCAGACTGTGAAGAAATTCTTCAATCATGTGGCTAATAATTCTCTTCCATTGTCAGAGAAAGAAACTGATGATATATTATTGATGATGCTTGAAAAATCACATCCAAAGGCTGCCACAAACCATGCAGAAATATTTTCCAGAGACCCATTCAGCCAAAGAATAAATTGGTATTCGTCTTTCAAGTTGAAATACATTTTTGAAAGTTAAACTTTGCATATGAAGTGTTTGTATCTACTGGAAGATGGAAAGCAATCTTCAGTAATAAATCTATTCTTTCTGAAGCAATGTTTTATTTGAAGATCCAGAATTATCTAGACACCCTTACGATTATTAATTAGAGTCTCCCAATTTAGAAGGAACAGAGAGTGAGGGAACATACTGACCTCGTAACCTGGACAAGTCGAGAGCTGTTCATTACCAAGCTGGATGTCGATAACCTAAAGTTTGTGCCCTGCATGCAACAGACGCCCATGAAGTGGTCCATACTAGAAATTCTGACCAGGTTTCTGTCTCTTCAGAAAGCCCCAGCCCCGGAACAGGGAACTGCCCTGATCACAGACTGTCGACTAAGTTACCATCTATCCTATTTCCCAAGATTGTAACCTCATCATTGGTTTTTGACCCATGACTCAATCAGATCGCTTACTGTCGTTCACTCCTGGGGCCTCGGTACCCTACACCACCGATCATATCGCATATCTGAGAGTCAGCTGCTTCAGCTTTGGCAGTAAGATGGACTGCTGTGTTCGCCTGAAGGTGGACGGCCCATGTGCTCTTTCCGGGGCTCATTGTTCAGAAGCACATACTTCTTTCTTCCTCCTGCTGGTTCTTCTACGTGGAGGCAGGTCAACTAGTGAAACAGAGCTGGCCCTAACGATCTTTATTTAACAGCTATGTGATTTTTTAAAAAATATTTTATTGATTTACTTTTAGAGAGAGGGGAAGGGAAGGAGAAAGAGAGGGAAACAATGTGTGGTTGTCTCTCACGCGCCCCCTACTGGGGGCTCGACCTGGCCCACCACGCAGGCGTGTGCCCTGACTGGGAATGGAACCAGCGGACCCCTTGGTTCACAGGCCAGTGCTCAATCCACTGAGCCACACCAGCCAGGGCAGCTACGTGATTTTTGAAGAAGAAGCTGGGCCTGAGTAACCCAGTTCCTGCCTCCCCTGTTTCTTCTTGGGACCATGCTAAAAATGAAGCAGGGACTGCTCCCACATGGACAGTCTGGCCCGTATCCAATGCCTCTGTGATGGGGGGGCGGGGCGCGGGTCAGTCCGTCTGATTCTAGGGTTTAGCACCAGGGATTCAGCTGCATATGTGTCTCATTGCCAATATCAACTTATCTGGGTAGTGAAAGAGGCATTTTTATTCTCCCTTTGCCCATTATTTTCATATCTCTCACCCAACTCAAAGGGTTGGGAAAGGGAGTGCTATTACTTAGCTTTGTTCAAATTTTCAATAGCAGCCTGAATGGTCAGGTTACTCTCCCCTGCTGTCCCACCTTGGTGACAGGAACCAGAACAGTGACTGAGCCCATTCCTTCTCCCCACCGGCTGGGACCTCATATGCCTGGACCTCAAAGAAGCTCAAACTATGATAAAACTGACAGTTAATCAGCAGTTTCCGACTATGGCGATTTAACCAGCTATGAAAACATTTAACCACTACCAGCCAGCCCCTGTATCTTCATCTTGCCCGTAACCCATTGCGAACACTTTGCACCAGACTGTGTTTCACCAGACTGACACAAGTACCAAACAAGAAAGCGAGGCTAGTTTATTCTGTATTTTTGTTGATTTTTCTTAATGCCACCAGATTGGTGGTAAAGCTAAATCTTATATATTTTTATAACCTCCATGTCTGGCATATATTGCATACTCCATAAGTGTTTTGACAAGTGAATTAAGTTAATTAACCAAATAAACCTTGGCTAACTCCTAACAATGATCATTTAAGGGTATAAATGTTTATATGCCATTTTTAATGATAATTCCTTCAGTTTTGTCTTGTTCTAATTTCAAGATCTTTAATACATATTTCTAGGGTCCCTTTTTACCCTCTTGGTAAGATAGAATATTTACCTTCCCCCAGTTTCCCAGCCTAACTTTTCTTCTCATTTGTTAAAGGGCAGAGATGTTGACTCCATCAACACAGGCACATTTTATTAATACATTCTGTGCCCTGAGATGTAATTATTCTGGTTTAGAGAATTCAAACTCATTTAAAGCATATTAAATGCTCTATTATCATTATCTTTTATCTTCATGAAAGTGTCCTCTTAAAGATAGCTTTTCTACCATTTATTGTTTGGAATTATTCCCCTTGGCAAAGTAAAGCAAAGTAGGAATTGAGTCATTTACTTTTCTCTTTCATGTGTTAACATTCTAATTTCTGCCCAAAGCAGTGAGTCTGAGCCTGTCTGTGTTTCATTTGGACTATTATTTACAGCTTTGCCAGCCTCTGCTCTTCTTGGCAATATTCTTTTGGGTTCAGTATTTTGTTATTATTTGGCTATGATTCTCTTTTTCTGTATTTTGTACTTGTGCTCCTATTTTAAAAACAGAGGCACGGAGATACTTTTAAAGGTCCCTCTCATTCTCTGAGAGCTCACCGCCAGAATTAGGGTGTGCACAAGGTCATCATCCTTCTTGAGCACAGTTGATAGGACAAGGGATGGACACCTGGGAAGCCAGACTCTCTTCCAGCATTTTGAAGCTGAGACCGGATAGGTATTTAATCTAGGCTGGCCCCCTGAGTGGAGAGGTTAGGACTTCAGAAGTGGAATGGAGCACAAGGGGACTACAATCAAAGACTTCGTAAGAGGAACGTGGACAGAGGTGTACAACGAAGCAGAGACAGCGCACACAGGAGATGAACTCCTTCCTCGTGGCTTCGCAGGTCCTAGCAAGTCATGGCAGGGTAATTTTTTGGATTTCCAATTTGTACTCTCTGCTCCTCACTGTCCCTATTATGAGGTGGTGGCTAGATCACTAGATCACTTGATTTTCAATGTGTCAGGGTAAAAAGCAAAAGCTACTTAAAGGCAAAACAGAGAAGCCACGCAGGGCTACAGGTAGGAGCAAGAGCTCTTATCTGGCTTGGAAGAATCTTGTCACTTCCTGGCTGTGAGAACCTGGGCAAGTGGCACGATCACCCTCTTGTCCCATCTGTAGAATAGGGACAATGCTGCCCACCTCATAGGGTTGCTGCGACCATTAAATTAACTTCACGTGTAAAGTCCTTAGAACGTTTACCATCACGTCACAAAGGAACTAATAAGTACAAGTCACTTTCGTTATCTTAGTTTTCTTGTCAAAGCCCTGAACTGCTTGGAGAATGGCCCACCACCATGTCCCAGGGGTTAAAGGAGGAAGAGGAGACCTCTGAGGGCACGCGAGTGTGTCGCGTGGAAGCGGACCCGGTAAAGAGGAGAGCGCGGCTCATGCGACACTCCGAAGCAGGGTCTGAGTGTGGGGCTGGACCTTGGAGGGAGTCTGAGAAAGGACCCTGCTCCCCACTTTCACCAGAGTCCCCATGCCCAGAGGAGGGCAGGGATGACGGCCCGCTGGCTGCTTTGCAGTTGCCACCCATCCTTTCTTCTGTAGGGAAAGAATGTCCAGTGCTAGCGGCCACCATGTAATAAAAGTGGCTGGATATTTTTTATGCAAGAGGGAACTAGACTTGGAGCTTAATCAAGCCTTTGCTATTTTAATTGTTATATGCAGCCAAACGGAGTCCTGCCTGATACAGTGAGAAAGCAGCAGAGCTTCCAGACCTGAAGTGCAGACTAGGACAGTAGGACAAATGGGACAACTGGTGGGAACTTTCAGGACTGCCGGCCGGCCAAAGACAGGCAGGCCTCCTGTCCTCTCTGGTGCTCCCGTGGACGAAGGTGGGCAAGAATGCCCCCCAGATAAGCAAGTTTTTATACCCCTCCAACCTGCGGAAATGGGAGGATCCAAACCAGATGTAAGTTGCAGTGATTTTTTTATATCTGAGGTTTTTTTTTTTTTTAATGGGATTCACAACCACTAAAGAGGCTTAGCTGCCCTTGGATTTTGTGATTTATCCCTGAATCCTTTTAATACATCCATCTTTGTTTATTTTAAAGTTAATTTAAAATGAATTTGTTACTTGCACCCAAAAGGATGGTCCCTAAGACAGACCCTACCTGTGCATCTTTTACTGCATCACTGGGCTGATGCGCGGAGTGGGTACAGCAAGCTCCTGCTCCATCGGGCTAGGCATATTTTAAATTATACGGTCAGATTTCATTTTTAGGGTTCTTCTACCTTGGTTATTTTGCTTTTTTGAAGCGTCAGTTCCTGAGATCATGGAACTGACTCTTCACTTTTTTCCCCCTCAGGTTTGACATCTGCCTTATCAAAGTTTGGAGCTCAGGGAAGTGGGGTGGGGGCCTCCTCCCTACACCCCCTGCTGACTCCATGCTGACCTGTCTCATTCATTGTACTGTCATTTCCAGACAAAAAGTCCATTGCTTCTTATGGATCGAAGTCAAGTCCAGAATGGCAGATCCTCCTGTTTTCTCTACCAGCTGAGCCGTCAGGAAGGCAAACCAAGAATTTATCGGCTGAAATGCTTCCAGCAGAGTGGATGCACCTAGAGGTGTGGAGCTCCGTGAAACTTTCAGATGTGGTTTTTACACACCTGGAGGACATCCGAAGAGATTCTTAGGCAGGGTGTGGATAACACCCACGGGGCCTGCCTTTGCTGTTGAAACCATTCGCAGACCTGGTGTTCTTTGAAACTGGCTGACTCTGAAAACAAACTGAAGCCAAACCCTGGAGGGACGCAGCTGGAAAGAACACGGAGATGAATGGGCGGGAGGAGTGTGAAGCGCAGCCCCCGCCCCGCTGTGCTGCAAACTCAGTCTGTCATGCCGTGCGAGCTGCTTTAACCTGCTGGGTGTGACTCTTTCCATCTGGAAAACGAGGGCAGTTCTCTCCTGGGCCGTTGGTAAAACTGTCTGGCACACTGCTTGGACGCTCAGTAAGTTCTGTCCAAATGCGGGTATTATCTCGACCTTGATATGCCCAACACCCCATCCTTCCATTTCCGTGGGGATTACTGTCCCGAAGGGACGGGGAGGACAGGGAACGAGCCCGCGTGGAGCACCAAGTGCACGCCTCGCACCCTGCTAAGGCCAGGACATGCGCATTTTCATCTCGCCTCTCATTTAACTGCACCAACGTGGCACACACAAACGTGTAATTCTGTGTTCATTTTGTGAGCAGGGCTATGGGGATTTGAACGATGACTTGCTCAAAGGCTCACCGTCAACAACTTTCAGAGACAAAATTCAGGTCCTAGGTTTACTCCGAAGCTGGGGCACGTTTGTTGCATACCCTCCACACAGAGGCCACTGGCAAGAGAGCGAGGAGGTGAACAGTTGGAACTCCAAGGCTATCTTATTTGTTTAAGGCATATAGTTGTATTCATTTGTCTTCTTCAGCAATTGCAGCATCTTAATGGTATGATATGAATTTATGGGAATGGAACTCCGGAGAATTTACACGTGTTGGGAATATAAACTCAATTTACAACACTTAATCTTCTGTCAGCCAGGAACCCAGTTAGGTCCTAAGTTCAAGGCCCTCCTCTGCTCAAAGCCCTCCAGTGGTTTCTCAACCCACTCTGAGCAAAAGTCAGTCTTTAATGGTCTACCAGGCCCTACTCATTTTGTCTCCTCCCCCCCTTACTTCTAGCCCCTCATTGCTTATCCTTCTTCCCCAGGCCACTCTGCTCTGGCCACCCTTGCCTTCTTGCTAATCTTACTCTAGCCAGCCAAGGTCTCTCCTTTGCATCAGCTTTCCATTCAACCTGGACTGCTCTTTCTTGGATACCCACGTCTCACTCACTCACTTCCTTCAAGTGTCCGAACTTATCAGAGAGGCCTTCCCTGACCATGCTTCGACACTGCACGCACCCTCACACCACACTGCTTTCCCGTATCTTAAAGACCCCTTTTCTCCTTGCCTTGAGGAGGAAACAGACCTCCCTAGGAGATGACGTTCCTCCCCGTGGGACACAGAAAGCCTTAACAGCACAGAAACAGGAAAGGCCTTAGAAATCAATCACCATAATCGATTCTCCATTTTGCAGATGAAGACAGGAAGGCTCAGAGAAGGAAAATGACCTGGTTAGTTGGGGGTGATGAGGCCAGCAGACTACAAGAGGATGGTCATTGAAAAGACAGTTTATTACAGAGACGGGTCTGGGAAGAAACGCCAAGTTCATTCATTTCTTTATTCAGCTAACACATGTCTACTGAGGACCTGCTACATGTTTGGATCTTGAGCTACCCTGGTGAATAAAAGCAGTTTCAGTTCTTGCTGAGCCTCCAGCTTTATCAGGGAGGTAGGCATTGAACGAATCATTTCATAAACAAACGTGGAATTCAGTTGTGACAGGTGACGAGACACCAGTACGCAGTGCTTCGAGAGCCTCGTCGCGGGGGTTGGCCAGGGCACAGAGGTCAGGAGGCTAGAGACGAGAACTGACGGAAGGATGCTAGAGACGAGAACTGACGGAAGGATGCTAGAGACGAGAACTGACGGAAGGATGCTAGAGACGAGAACTGACGGAAGGATGCTAGAGACGAGAACTGACGGAAGGATGCTAGAGACGAGAACTGACGGAAGGATGCTAGAGATGAGAACTGACGGAAGGATGCTAGAGACGAGAACTGACGGAAGGATGCTAGAGACGAGAGCTGGAGAACCACTGACAGGTAGCTGGCTGAAGGAGCAACAGGCAGTGTGGGCCGCGGGGTGCGGCGTGCTGAGATGGGGTTAGAAACGGAGGTCGAGGAGGACCTGCCCAACCCTCCAGGCCACGCTAAGAAATTCTATCTGTATCCTAAGAAATGCTGAAGATTTCTCTCCAGCATTGGATTCTTATTTCCATTCCTTACCTGTAATCGCACTGACGAATAGTGTTAAGAATAAATGACAGCGGAGGCAGGCTCAGTTTCTGTTTCAATCTGCAGACCATCCAAAGGGAAAAAAAAAAAAAAAACTTGGAAAAACAGTCCCTCAGTCCCTTGTCACACTTTTCTGGTCACCTCGGCAGTCAAATGCCTTCGGTTTCTCTGCACACACACACCTTTCCAAGCACTTCATTTTAACGATGTCCTGACATCCCTGGTATGGGAATAACAGAGCTTATTCTGATTAATCTCATTTAACTCCAATTAGTTTGTCCGCTTGGGTCATTTGAACGGCAATCATTTGCTGTCAGGGTGCTGAAAATAATGC
This sequence comes from Glossophaga mutica, assembly GCA_039655065.1. Lineage (NCBI taxonomy): Eukaryota > Metazoa > Chordata > Mammalia > Chiroptera > Phyllostomidae > Glossophaga > Glossophaga mutica. Next base: position 10,796,951 of record CM077304.1, on the reverse strand, counting down.
CCACCCTGACTTCTCCAAATGATGGTAATTCAATTGCAGGGTCCCTCCTGGTGTTAGGAATGAAGTCCCCTGTCTTGGTCCAGAACGGAAGAGAAGACTCAGGGGCACCATTACTAGCCGCTTTGGAAGGTTTCCGATGCAGCCGGTTTGCCTGGTCGAAAGTCGCTCTTCCGTAAGAACCGCACGTTTCTGACGCCTGGGGATTTGTTGACTCTGGAGTGCTAGTCCCTTTCAGGGCTAGTCTTCCATATGCAAATCACGCAGTCCACTGCTCTCACCTGCCACCACCTCCTTCGTGGAGCTCTTATACTCTGGACCACTCCTCTGCTCCAGCATCCTGGGGCCAGATACCAGACAACCAGAGACAGCCCCAGCCCCAGAGCCCTCCGAGATTACTCCAGTTGGCCAACCCTCAGCCTGCTGACCTGGCTCAACCATGCCCTCCCATGGAACCCGCAACACAGGCCCCCGCTCGCGCTTCTCTCTCAGTCCCTCTGCCTCTGGACCCGCCCCGGTGCCTCCCCATTTGGCGCTCCACGGTGTGGCATGCTCATTCCTCTGTAATAACCCACCCTTCCCATGACTATCATCTTTTGATCTGTTGGCCTCGCCACCCCTGAATAATAATAAAACCTACATTTTAAAATATGTTCCTCAGACTCCTTTCTTTCATTCCCTTCTGAGAAGTCCCAGGTGTAAACCCTCTGGTCTCTCTGGGGTGTGTGTTAGCGAAAACGTGTGGATTTTGGAGCCTGACGGACCTCTTACCAGCTGCAGCACTGCGGGCCCTTTGCTTCATTCGCCTCCTCGACCCTGACTCCCCCATGCACAGAAATGAGGATCACAGCAGCGATCTCACGGGGATGGTTGAGGAATAAATGAGATAGCGCAGGTTATCCACCTAGCACAGGACCCGTACATGGGGGCTGCCTAGCACCCACTAGCTCCCACCTCACTTCAGAAGAGGAGGGCCTCCCTTGCTGTCCGATTTCTGCCTACCAGTTTTATTGTTCAGTCCACCAGGAATCTTGAAGAAAATCCCTAGATGATTTATTGTAAGCTGTTCAACCTTTCCTTCCTTTACTGGTTAACCTCCAGCCAACCGGAGCCTTTTATCTTCTCCTTCATAAGCCCCGCTCACCCCACCCCCACCCCCCACCCCCGCAGACTCGGACAGCTCCTGAGTGTATTTTCATGAACTGTTTGGACCCAGCACCCAGTCTAGCTGCTCTCTCTCGCTCACGGCTCCTGAGAGCACAGAACTTGGAGTGGGGCCTGAGTTTCAACTCGGACTCTGCTTCTTGTCACGGCCAGGTAGGACAGTGGGGAGCCATCCTAAGCTTCCGTTCTCCTGCCTTGTGTCTGGACTCCTGACCCACAGGAACCATGAGATAATTAGTATGTGCTGTTTTAAGCCACTTAGTTTGTGGTCATTTGTTACAGTGCAGTAGAAAACTGATACAACCCCTGAGGACAGTAAATGCACAGTGAGGGGTCTGTTATCATTGCATGCCATTTCACTTTCTATCCACGAATCAGTAGAGCATAGTGGTTAAGAAGGTGAAGTCTGGGGCCAAACTGCTTGGATTAAACCCTGCTCTGCTACTTATTGTGGACTTTATGCAAGTCACTTAACCTCCGTGTCCCTTGATTTGCTCCTTTGTAAGACGGGTCTAGTACTAGTGTTTACTACTTAAACTGTCTGGCTAAATGTCCAGCACTTAGAACTGTGACTGATGCAAGGCGAGTACCACCCAGGTGCTTCCTAACGTTAGTGCCAAATCAAAACCAAACTAGAATCACAGATCCACAACCGCAAATTACAGTCATAGAAGCTGCGCTCCAGAGAGAGGAGTCTTGTTCAAACCCATTCACAAACTCTATTTAATGCTGAAGGTGGAGGCTCTTAAAGTCCACAGGATAAAACCTCTAACCCATTCATGAAAAGATCAGGGGCAAGAAAAGCTATTTCAAGCCTCTCTATGCCGGGTTTCGCAAGAATCAGGTTTAGGACCTAAGTCAAGTTCACAAGAATCCCCCTACCCTTGATGTCTCCTCGCAGTAGTTTTCCCTCCACGCCCAGCTCTGCTTGTTTTCTGCCAGTCTCCAGGAGTGCTCTGTAGCCAGTTCTATCTAAGTTAAATAATCTTTGGGGAGGGTGGAAATGTTAATGAACTAGCTAATGTGGGTCCATACGTAATGAAGTAGGAGGGAATGTAAGAATTCTCACATTGTTGTTTCATCTTTTTTCCCCGGCAGATCTAGGGAATTAAAAAAACTGAAAAGGTTCATACTTACATCCACACATAAGATACATCCATCCTAAAATACAAAGCATTTCAATGAATGAGTACATCTTGAAAGTGGCTATACAACTTTTAAGCAGATAACAAATGATCACTCTCATTTTCTGGGGATCGAGGCAACTGAGTGGGGTCAGCAATGTGTCCCGTGACACCACACAGTGCTGCGGGGTCGAGCCTATTGGATGCGATCACCACTGCATGGCACACACATTGATGGTGAACCTTCTGAGTCCTGGCTTCTTTACCACTACCTCCCGTTAAAGTTTATGTAACATAATACACTGCGTAGTACTAATGCACTCGAAATGCCAATACACATATATACCTCATCGATGAACCGGCCTGCATATATGTACCGATTTCTCATTCAGAACACTCAACTAGCAAAACCACTGCCTATACGCTTCAAAAATGTCATTTCCAGAAAGTGCAAAGAAAGGCCAAAGACTTGCTCCTGATCAGAGGCTCTGGGCAACTAAATGCAGTGTTTGAACCTGGATGGATCCTGGAATCCAGGATGCAGACTGGGACACAGGTGGATTCTGCTATAAACATGTTCTTAGAACATTTGGCAAACTTTGAGAGGAGGCTATGTATCGGATGATGGCGTTCTATCAATGTTAACTTTCTTGCACTGGATCGCTGCATTGTGGTTCTATAAGAGAACATCCTTGTGTGCGTGCGTGCGTGTGTGTGCGCGCGTATTTTAAACATGCTAAAGTACTCTGATTTAAAGGGGCATTACATTTACAATTCACTCTCAAAGGTTTTAGGAAGAAATCCTATATAGACAGAGAGATGTGAGGCACATATGGCCAGATGTTAACAACTAGTGAATCTGAATGAAGGGCATAGAGGTTATTTGTATTATTCTTCCAATTCTTCCATTTGAAACCATCAATTTAAAAACAAACCAATTGTTTGCACGAAAGCAATAAGGTGAAACCTATCCTAGCATTCTCTGTTTACTTTTCAGCTATCTAGGGCACTGTGCACGGCACAGAAGTTGACTGTGCCCGGTTCACTTGTATTCCCAGTGCTCCTCACAGAGTCGCTGCTCGATAAATACTTGTGGAATACAGAAAGAAACGACAATGACTATGGTGAAATTACTCGGATGCCACCGTAGCCTTTCCTTTTTTCCTTCAGAATCACAGCAACACAACTTACCCAGGAATCTGTTGAAGAGTTCTGTTCTGAGAAACCTGTGGGAGTCATTTCATGGCACAGTCCCTGACTCGCTGATCAGATGGCCTGGGTACCATGCCTTGGCCACATCGCCCAGCACTTCAGTCCCCAAGATGCTGTCCTCAAGACTAGACTATCTGTCTGTGTTGGAACACACCAAAGACCAGCTCCATCCACATTCATGAGAAACCCTACATTTTTGTGGTGGCCCTATTATCTCCTTTCAGGTACCACCAATCATTCCTTAAAATTGGAGGGCACTAAGAACATTTTTGTTAAATGAATACAAACAAAGAGCATGGTAGCTCTCTGATGTTAGATTCTATGGGTCTGAAACTTTTTGGAACATATTTAGCAGATAACTGATATTTCATAAACTTCAAGGGCATTAAATTGGAAAATCAAACTTAGGTTTAAAAACCAAGGGGAAAGAAGGATATAACCCATGAACTATTGGCAGGTATGACTGCCTAAGCCCAGTAGCCAACCTGATTCCAGTATCACATGAGGAGACAATGGCAAATAATGGAAATATATAGGTTTTTGAAGTCAGCCATATTTTTAAAATCCTCACCTGAAGACAAGAGAGGGGAAGGGAGGGAGCGGAGAGAAATACCAATGTGAGAGAAACATCAATCGGTTGCCTCTCATATGAGCCCCAACGTGGGACTGAACCTCCAACCCAGGCATGTGCCCTGACCAGGAGTTGAACCAGCAACCTTTTGATTTATGGAATAACGCTCCAACCAACTGAGCCATAGCAGCCAGGGGGAAGTCGGCCACATTTTGGTTCAAATTCTGACACCTCCATGAACGACCTGTATGATATGGGCAAGTCACAAAATTTCTCTGAGGGCTGGTTCCATTCTATTGATGATAATGCTAATGATACCTTCCTTGCACTCGAATGTTGAGATGAGGACTCTACAGTGCCAACCACAGTTGAAGCTCTGGCTGAGTAAACGGTGGCTGTTAGTGTGCAGGCAGCAAGAGTGTGCAGAAGCCATGTCAGAGACGGGGTTTAATCATGTTTCTTCCACTAACACAGAGCTCCCTAAAGGCCTGGTAACCACAAAATGAAGCCTTAACCCAAAGACAATAGAGTCTTTGAAAGGAACAGAATTAAAGTAGGGTCTGTCCTTTCATGATGGGGTACAAAGGAGCCATTAGTCAAGTCAGCAAATATGTGCTCTGTAAATCAGCTTAACACAGAGATCACTTGGAAGCAGCATGCTGAGTGGAGGTCCAAGGCGGAGCTTAAAACTGAGTGTCTCTACCTGAGCCATGCCATCTAAGAAATAACCCCAGGAGCATTCGGGGAGTCAATTACTGCACCCCAGAGTTGGTCTAGCTGTGCAAATATGGTTAGAGATTGCCTGGGTCTATTTCAAATGAATTTCCAGGAAGTCCATGAGCATAGCAAGATTTGGAGCATCCAGGAGAGGTTGCTGTCTAGACCGTATGTTACGGATGGGTGTTGAAGCAAAAGAACTAGAAATCTAATAGTCTCGGTGTCTAGGTTCAAATCTTTCTGTCTGCCAATATTTAAACTGTTTCTTGGTGGGGTAGGAAGCAACACTGCTTGCTCTGTGGCTTTGGATTCAAACAAGTAGGCTTGCATTTAAACTCAGGTTCTGCCATGTATTGATTATGTGAATTTGGGAAAGTTACTTAATTTCCCAGAGCTTGCTCGGTTTCCTCATCTACAACCAATAATATCCATTTTGTTGTTTTGCTGCAAGGATCCCACGAGTTAACATATGCAAAATGTTCTTTCGCACAGTGGTTAATCAATAAATCTGAGCTCTCCTGGATACTGAATATTACGGAGGTTAAATGAGAGAATCCTTTTCTTCCAGCTAAATGCCAATATTGGCTAATTTAAGCATGAAAATATCAGCGTGATCCATTTCTAAGCTTGTTCTGCCCTTGGATACTGGTAGGAAGAAATCGACATCCACAGCTACTGCCTCTGTCCCAACGGCTGCAGCTCCCCACACATGGCTGGCAATGAGCTGCTGCTCCCCAAGCAAGGTCTGGGAATTCATGCTGTCGGCTCTGCAGACAGTCTCTGCGTTGAACTTGGACATCAGCCAACGTCTGAGCTCTAGCCTTAAGTGGGATCGGCTTCAGTGTGTCGAGCACCTGTCTTTGGGGAAACAGGTTTTTCTCCTGTTGGAGTGTCAGTTTCTGGCTTTTATAAATTAGGTGTCCGTGAAGCTACATCCTCTTCCAATTTGTGCTTTTTATCTCCAAGCAGTCAGCACCTTTCACACTAGGAGGTGATGACCCAGGTTGGATGATGAGTTACATGGTCACTATGATACCCATAGGGCTGCCAGTGAAAACAAGGTGGCTGGGCATGATTTGGTGGCCATGAAAAAATTTTAAAAATGAGAGGCTTTAAGGAATTAAAAATCAAATTTTAACATTGAGGAACCTGTGCTACTTGGCTCAAGTAGCTGGTAGTGACCAAGCCAAAAGCTGTATCGATACACCCATTAACAGCGGCCTCCTCTGGAGCAAGAAGAGAATTTCCGAGTGCCCCGTGTGCGCACACAGGGAAGAGAAGAAGGCACTGGTGTGCAAAGGTAAACACTGGACAGCCAGCTCCTGGGGTGGTGGCGCCCCGATTTGTGGTGTACCCACTCTCCATCATGGCCAGTTTCAAACTACAAATGTGATGTCCCTGGACACAGAAGAGAAGAGATGCACACAGTGAGTGCTCGTGAGCTGGTTCCCACGTGCCGGTGCAGAAAGGGGCTGTAACCTGTACTTGAAAATTTTTGGAATCTTTACTTTTTTGTAATATTCGTTTTGTAATATACATGCTGCATATACGCTATATGTGTGATATATGTATGATATACACACATATACAGTTGTTTCCTAAGTTTTTTTTTAAAACAAATCTGAGCGAAATATCCATTTGAGCATATAACACACCAAGGGTCCCATAAACCAGGTTGCCGTGGGGTCCATACGACTCCCAGGACAGAGGGGTTGGGGTTCACTTTCCTGTTGATGCCCGTGATTTACCTTGCTACCCCATTACATATCTGGTACAGAAAGCATCTGTGATGAGACCAAAACTAAATGCGAAATGTGAAAATGCTTTGAGGGTTAGAGGATAAAGTGAAATCTAACCTCAGGCAAGGAGAGAAAAGGTTGAGGTGCCAATGACAAGAAAAAGGAAACGGGAAGAGAGGGTGTAAAGTTGCTGTTTATCGCTTTTGCTCTCTACACTGAAGTGTGCCTCGGCAGCTTCTCACAAGAGTGGGAGGGCAGTGGGGAAGAAACAGTCCATACTTCCGTTTATTGAATGCAGCGTTCGCCGGTCACATTGCAACTCAATACAAACCGCCCAGCAGAGTAGGGCATTGACTCTTATTCTCATCAATGTAAACACAACATTAATATTGAAGACTCAAGAAAATGGGTAAAAAGTCCAGTGTCTCCTCAATCTGCATAACAGTGAAGGTGCTTGTCTACCCTCTGGACAGGCCCAAAGGGAGCCTGAGGTTGTGACCTTGTCCCGGCTGCGGTGAGGTGGGCGCGGACAGAGAGGAACCCGACATACTCTTCCCGAGGGTCTCCGAATGGACGCGTGAATCTTCAGAACTCACATGAAGTATGAAAGTTCTTATAAAGGCCTGAGAGGTTCGTACCTTTCATGTGCACTGAAACAGTCCCTTCAAAGCCCTTTCCCCAGGAATCAGTCATTGCTGATAGAAAATGTGACTGGTTGCAAAACAGTTGGTTTTCATCTTTCTGTCTTGGCCCCTGGATTCTGGGGAGTTGGGAATTCAAGGTCATGGGGGCCTCATGGTAATCCTGTAGAAGGCCGCCCATGTTTAACTATTGGCTGAAGCCTCTTCCTCCTTGCTGGGCCACTGCTGATAGAGGGGTATTGGTTGAGGCAGCTGATTTTCCTTCAGAGCCTTAAAAGATCCGATGTTTCTATTTTGGATTCCCATACCAAAAACAAACAAACGAACAAAATCCCCCCAAACAAAAACAAATCAAAACAAAACAGTGACCTTGAGGATAAAGAACCAACCAACCCCACCGTCAGGTCCCACCAGGTACAATGTCCCCATTGGGCTGTTTCGAAGGGTTGGTTCTGATCATTGGTTTGCCCTCCCCTTGGGTACTCAGCTAGATTGCAGGGCAAAAAGAAAGTTTCCTCTGAGTGAAGACACATTTTTGCCTTTATTTCCTGGAATGGCAGACTCCTAGCACCCCAACTTCCTTTTCTTAGAAAGCAATGAGACATTCGAAAGACCTGCATGGTTTTGTGGCTTTGTGGTAGGATAACCCTATTGCTCCCTCTCACCCCTCCATGTCCCATTCTTGAAGAGACTGTGCGGATGAGCTCTTTTTCCACACTCTGGGAATGCTGGGTCGTGGGGGCAGAGAGGGGCTGGACGGATCCTTGTCCCAGGTCTCTGTGGTGTGGGCAGCCTTGTTGGGCCAAAGAGACAAATAAAAACAAACCAAAAAAGCATTGCTTAACCTTGAGTTTGAAGGCTGGGCCCCAAACAGCAAGTGGCTCTCCCCCTGCAGAATGTCTGTCCCTAGCGGTAGCTTCTTGGTGCTAGCTGTTGTTCTCAGCCGTGAGATATTTGAGGGCGGCAAAGCCATAGCGGCGGGACATGTCCTGCTGAAACTCTTCCTTCAGGGTTTTGAGACAGATGCGGTATTGCTTGTTGGACCGGAACTTGGTGATGTCGAAGCTGGGGGCGTGAGGCATGTGGATCATGTAGGCATTGGGAAGCACGATGAATTCGTATTCCTGGAAGAAGACAAGAGCAGCTTGAGCACTTGCAAGAACCCCTGGTAACGTATGATGAATCCAAGCGGATGGCTGAATGGCTAAGTGAGTGAATGAAGTGGGCAACATCATCAACCAGGAGGGCAGCACCAAGGACAGCACCACCGCGTGGTTTCCATGATGCTGGACAAAGGACTCGGCTTCTCTGAGCCTCAGTTTTCTCACCTATAAAGTGACAGTAATAATGCCGACCTTGGAAGATGACTGATAATGTGTGCAGAGTGCGGGGCAGGGTTCATGGCCCATAAAATGTTCTTGCTAAAGGTAATCACATACCCGTGTAGCTGCTCTAGAACACAGGTGGCAGGCACAAGGCCTGCGGGCCAAATCCAACCCTCCGCCTTGTTCCTACCCGGTGGCAGCACGGAGCTCCCTGCCCCTAGTTAAGGAGGAGTTACATTCACACAGTCCTAAAATTACACTCGGCCCTTTGAAGGCAACCACGAGGCTGATGTGGCCCCCCGTGAAAATGAGTTTGACACCCCTGCTCTAGAATGATGCAAGCCATGAGAGAGTCTCTTGTTCAATTAAATGACATCTATTTATGTGATTTCTCATCGGGGTCAATGAGATCTGATAGCTTCAATAGATTCGTACAAAAGAGGGGCCAGAAAAGGAAGTGGAAAAAAAAAAAGAGGCTCCACTGGACCGAAGCTCTTGTCTACGCGTCTTATCACAACTCACACCATCGCACGGCATCCTCTATGTGACAGGATATAGATAGAAACTGAGACCAAAAACAAAATTTGGTATCCAAAAAGCAAAACAGGTGACCAAAATTTAGGACATGTAACTCAAATGAGAACCTGGCACACCTTGACTTGGAACCTATGTTTGCTGATTTTGGACATAATGTCTAACACGCTTGGTCATCTACTTGCCCAGCCCAGAGCAGGATAAACTCAGAGAGGGAACATCAGGATGGAGAAACACTAATGGTGAGGAGTGAGAAAAACCACAAAAAAAATGCAAGAACTCCCAGAGCTGAGCTGCCTGAGACATTTCGAGTGGGGACAAAGAGAGCCACCAATCCACTAGCCCTTATGGGTGTGGACAGATTACCTGTCAGGTGTATACGCATTACATCCTGAAATCACTGGAAAGTGTAAGATTATGTTTGGTGTGTACTATTGGCAGAGAAAGGAAAATAAGTGAAGAATTTTCAAGAGTTCTGTCAAAACTGCCTAAAACAAACAAAGCCCAGATCTCAGTGCTGGAAAATTAACTTCATTTGATCCAGTTCACCTTACCACCTGCCGGATGCATGAATATTACATTTCTTTTCCTTCAAGCAGAAGCTGAGGCAGACTAAACATTTCTGTCTGAACAGCGCTGGACCTCTTCCAAGGACAGTTGAAAACACAGATATGAAAGGTCATGCTTTCGGTTGTTAAATACGGACACTATTCTGCAACCTTCCATCCGTATCTGTGGTTCTCAGGCCCAGATGTTTACGGCAATCACCCGGGGCTGCTCTCAAACATATTGGGACTGTTGGAAAGTTCTCCAGGTGATTTTCAGGGCAGCCAGCACTGAGCATCCATCATTTCCCCCTGAGTTTGGGGTGTTCTCATTGAGAAATATTTCCACTGTGCTCCACGAGGAGGTGCCTTGAAGAACAGTGTAGAGAGGAAAAAGGGTGGGCTTGAGGGGCCCAGGCATCCTCCTGCCTTAACCAGATTAGTTTGCTTTGTTTAACAGAGGGTTGACCAACTGCAGCACGTGTGGCCCACTGCACGGTTTTGTAAATAAAGCTTTATTGAACACAACCATATCCATTTGTTTAGATACTATTACTGAACTACAGGAGCAGAGTTGAGACCCTAAGCCCCACAAAACCCCCAAAATTTACTATCTAACCCTTCCCAGGAAAAGTCTGCAGACCCTGGTTTGGTTTAACCTATTAGAATTCTGCAGGAGATTGCTTTTGAAGTAGGTACTCAGTAAGTGTTAGCTGAATGAATGGAAGGGTTTCGTGAGTAAATATAGCCTAGATATATCACTCTCAGTTGTGAGCTGGAATAATTAGCTGAATCTTAGCTGCATGCTTTGCGGCATTTATATGGAACTCCCAGAATGCTTTGTGTCAATTACATGACTCATAGGTTGTGATGAATGGTCATCATTTGCTAGTCTGTATCACTGAATTGAGTGAGGATGAGGGAGTGAAATGGCTGTCACGAGACACCCACATCTGCCTGGGCCTTGGCTGGAACCCAACTCTCATCCAGGGATAAAAGAGGAATAGTTTGGGAATCAACAGCCTTGAGGATTAGTACTGCCACACTCTCACTCCAGGTCCCTGAAGACATCTTGTTCTCTCTCAGGTCTCTGCTTTCTTGTCTCCAGGCTCCTTTCGGCTCTAAGATCGAGGCTTCCCCCTCCCCACCTCTCTGGTCCACAACATTCCACTCCTCTCACCTGCGCATCCAGTTCCATGATATGAGCCACCTTGTTCCAGCCAAAGCCCACAAACCTCCGGTCGTACTCAGGGCAGTCCCGTCTCACAACCACGTACGGCTCGAAATCAGCTTCCCACTCAACCCGGTAAGGCGTGGTGGCGGTCCGCCACTTGGCGAAGTTTGTGGGCGCGTGGCCTTTAGTCCAGACGTGGTACCTGGGGCACGTGGAGAAAAGCCATTGAATGGAAAGAAGAGAGGCGAGCTTTCTAAATGCTGCTTATTTAGAGAAAGAAGAGATATGTGCTGACATAGTCCTTGTTGTGGGTTGAACCGTGTCTTCCCCAAAAGATGCGTTCAATTCCAACCCTCATTAATATGGGACAAACTGCAGGTTACCCTCTACTAATGTTATTCCTACCAGAGACCACTGGAAGATGGAGTTCTAAGTGAACCTCAACAACACTGCCTTTCTAAAAAGTGCTCCCCCTTGAGGTAGAACCTGTGAATATGTCACTCCTATGACTGTTACGTTATACGGCAAAAGGCATTTTTGTAGATGCAATTAAGGTGATTAATCAGTTAATTTTGAATTAATTGGAAGGGAGATTATTGGGGTGAGTCTGATCTAATCATGTGGACCTTTAGATGTGGATCTGGAAGAAAGCAAAGAGCCATGTGCGAGCTGCCTTTGGAGGCCATGTGGCAAAGAACCAGCAGGGAAATGGTGGTGACTTCAGTCCTATAATCTCAAGAAAAGGAGTTCTATCAACAGCCAGGGAGCCTGGAGGAGGAGCCCACGCAGCCTGGCCTACACCTTGACTTCGGCCAGGCGGGACCCTGAGCACAGCGTTCAGCTACTCTGTGTCTGGGCCTCTGACCCCTAGAGACCATGCCATAACACATTTCTGTTGGGTTAAGCTTTAAAATTTGTGGTAATTTGTTATATGGCAATAGAAAATAAATACAACCACATAGCAACAATGTTAACACGTTATTTATTAAGCACTTACTATACAATGGTTATCTTGTAAATGCTATTATCTGTAGCTTTAAACTCGTATAACTTACCCCATGTCGAGTTACAAATATTAAGTGGTGGAGCTGTGATTCAAATACAGGCAGCCTGGCTCAAGGGCCAAGACCCTTAACCACTATGATGCGTTACCTCTCTTACCTGTCACTGTCACTCACACTCTCTGACCTATGTACAGAGCAAGTAGCCAATGACTGCACACTGACTTGACTAAGTGAATGAATGAGTAATCTTAGAATTTTGGGAGTTACCTAAGACAGGAGCCAGTCAGTGGGGCAGGAACGTGCCCCTGGAGGTTACAAAGAGATGGCAGGAGGCTGGGAGTCTAATGAGGCCGCAGTCAGGGCCCAAGAAAAAGGAATGAGGGAAAAAGGACATTCTAGGAAGACACGCTTCTTAAAATGACAGCAAGACGAAAGGAGAGGAACCCAACAACTTAGCTGCAGGGAGAAAGGACTGCATGGTCCTGGTTCCATCTCCACCTCAGGGAGGGCTCCCCAAAGCAACTGCAGGTGCCCCGAGTGTCTGGGGCACCTAGTGGGGTTCTTCTGGCAGGGAATGCAGCTGCTTCCTTATTTTGCCCATTCCCCCGAGGAATGGTCCTGTGTGCTGAATGGACACCGGCCAAAAGGTGAACTTTCGGGAAGCTGTGTTGGTGGGTGCGGTGGCCAGGCTGGGCGGAGGCAAGGGCTCGAGACTCCACCTCCACCTCCACCGGTTCTACAGCCTCCACCAAAACCAAATTTACTCGAATAGAAGAATACAAAAGGCCTGTAACGCCACTTTTGTGGATTGTATAAAGGAGGCATATTGTGAGACGTTGGACTAATCCATAAATCTAGCCAGGAAGGAGTTGATCGTCTCTTTGTGAACTGGCTGAACTGGCATCTTGACATGTAACTCCTTTGATGGAACCGGCCCAGCACAACCAACAGCTGTGAACGTGTGGTATGTTGAAAGCCCGCACAGGAGACCCGCTGGACCGGGGTCCGAATACCACGTCCACTGCTGAGGAGCTGCGCTGCACCTCATGCAACAAGGCATTCAGAACCAGGCCTTATTTTCCTCTTTGTCAACTGGGGGAAATAATACCTATGTTGCTGAACTGCTGAGGAGCTGAACTGAGAAAACGTCTGTGCAAAGCTCGACTCTGGCCGGCATTCAGGATGTATTCAATAAATGCTAGTTCCCTAACAGGCGGTTCAGCACAGTGGTTGAAAACACTGGTTCTGGAGTCAGCCTGTCTGGGTCTGACTTCCGACACTCAACAGAGGCAGAGACGTTATTTAACCCTCTGGACCTTGGTTTCCTTCTCTTGGTAAAACAGAGATACCCCGAATACCTACTTTGTGGCTTTCTGACCATGATGGCCCATCAGCTCACATAAAGTACTCAGAGCAGTGTATGCTATATGGTAATTCCTCAAAAAATGGAGATATTCTCCTTACTATTTCTTCTTGTTTGCTCCTAGGTGTGATGCCGACTCACGGTGGTCTTATCCTGGGCGATGTCAGTGTGTTGATAACCATCTTATTCGCCCTCCATCTCCAGAACCTAAAGTCCTGGACTATGATGACGTAAAAGTGAGGGATAAAGAGAGGGGAAGGGCAGAGACAGCAGCTGGGCCAGTCTGTCCACGTGGGTGGGGAGGAGGCAGCTTCCAGTGGGTCAGCCAGAAGACTGACAGTGTGCCGAACTGCTGGGCATCACAGAACATCAGAAAGTCACAGCCAACGTGCCATTAAAACAAGCCACAGCCTGCAAACGAAGCTACTCTCAGGCCAGCAGACACTAGATGCCAGGGCTTGTTGTCTGAGACAGTCATCATCGGGCAGCCTCCAAAAAATGGTGATGAGAGAGGTTTCCTGGGTATACCGTATGGGATGCTTAGAAGAGATTTGGGGGTACTCTGCTTTGAGCAGTGGTTCTCAAGCTTCAGTGTGTATCAGAATCGCCTGGCTGACTATTGTCTAACAGTTGGATTGCTGGGGCCCCCCAACCAAGCTCCTGATCCAGCAGGTCTGGGGTAGGGTTTGAGACTCTGCATTTCTAACTGGTTCCCGGGAGGCGGAGGCCACTGGTCCAGGGACCACGCTGAGAACCTTGGCCCTAGGGGACGGGCAGGGGTGTGGATAATTTCTCAATTGCTGGTGCCATGGGGAGGAGGCTTAAGAGTTCACCATTTGGAGGGAAGGTGAGAAGCGATTTCTTGGAAGGAAGTTCTGTAATTTAGAACCTGGCATGGCGGCTTGCAAGCTGTTGGCCAGAGCAGCAATCATGGACACAGCGGGCCAGACCCAGCTGTCATGGCCATGGACTTGGCCTTGAAATGAGTTCTCAGATCACCTGAGGATGGAGATGGAAGGCAGGATATCTTGGAAATGTGCCAGGCGATGGCATCTGTGGGGGACTTGGACTCAGGTTTGGTCTCAGAGTCTCAATTTTGCCTGCAGCTTCAAACACCAACTGGTGAGAATATTCTAGACTTGGCCAGCAGTCCAATGGTATTTCAGTTAAGAGAACAGGCTATAGGCTTTGCACTTCCTCAGACCTGGGCTGAACCCAGGCTCTGCCACGCATGGACCGCGTGACTTTGGACAACTCATTTAGCCTCTCAGGGCCTCAGTTTCTTTATTTGTAAAATGGGGATAATAGCACCTGCCTGATAGGTTTGTTGTGAGGATTAAGTGAGCTGACCACAGTGCATGGCAAGAGCTCAGTAAATGCTCGTTGTTTTTTCTTTCTGAAAAGAATACAGTTTGGTTTGTGGGGATATTAACTCTTTCAGGTCACTTTCCAGAATGCTGCGTAGGGGAAGAAGGCTGGAGTTTGAGCCCTGGCTCCACCAGGAATCCCTCCATGCCTCAGTGTAGTTGTATACAAGTGGAGGGCAGCGCAGTGTATAAAAGGTGGAAAAGGGTCATCTCTGAATTGCGGAATGAATACCTGATCTCATAAAGTGATTTTCACAAAATAGAGTTTGTTTGAGAAGACCTTCTAGAAACGTCTAGTAACTGAATAGTAGCATGAAAATCTAAGTTCCCATTCCAATGTTTTCAATGCAATCATATTTTCTAGAACTTTTTTTTAGCTCAAAGGAGGTACTGGCCACTCGTACAGTCTTCAAAACGGAGGATTCTCTTTCAAACACGAGCAGATGGAAGCGACGCTGTCTCTTCAGACAGCTCTGCAAAGAGACACAGCAGGATCCCTGCGTCCCAGGGTCATTCCTAACGCCGTAGCCTGTCCCTGGGAGGTGGGGACCCATCTGCACCTGGGCACTTTGGTCAGGGGGCAGGGGGGTTCCCCTGCCATGTTCCTAAGACTTAGGAGCCTGGGACCTCAGGAAAGCAAAGCGTTTGTTAGAAACTGTCACTTGGACAACAGGGACGTCCGCTGCTCCAATCTTGGAGTCACCTTGATGACTTCCGTTGTTGAAGCTACCACTGCCCATCCCAGACCTGAGGGTCTCGGAGAACAGACCACTCGCAAAGGAAGAAAAAGGGGAGCAGCAACCACGGCGAGGATGGGATGAAACTCACTTACCGGGTGAACGGAGGAACAAGCGAACAAGAGAGTGAACTGAGAGCCAGGGGGCAGGAGTGTAAACTGGCCCCAGGTAAGAACAGAACAAGCTACCCCTCTACCTGGATCCCTAACGCCCACCACACATGCACAGAACAAAGCGTGCAGCACATGGGAAGAGAAGGAATATTCCAAGGACACGGTTTGGGGCCAGTGGTGCCTTTTTTTCTGGCCTTAGAAGGGTCTGAGGTTAGCAATAAACTTCTGGGCCAACAGCTTTGGTGTCTGGGTTTCCTCGAAGTGAGGCCTTCGGGCACCCCCCGGGGACGGCCGTGATGGCTACTCACCTGAATGTGAAGAGAGTCCCCATGTCTAGCATTGACAGTAACTCCGCCTTGGACTTGGGGAAAGAGAGCCGGTAGCGCAGCGTCTCGAATGCAGGGACAATCATCGCTTTCTTGGTGTTGGCGAGGTCCAGCTGGATGACCGACTTCCTGAAAAGAAAAGGCAGGCAGAGGTAGGGTCCCTGTGATGCCGGGCACTGGCCTCCCCTGCGTGGGGGCAGGGCAGGGGCGGGCTTGGGGAGCAGGAGGAGACAGAGCCCAGGTCAGCCTCTCAGTTTAAAGATGGAGCAACTGAGGCCCAGGGAGGCTGAGCAGCTTGCCCAAACCACCCTGGAGTGCAGGCCAGATGGCAGGGGCTGGGGGACCCTCTCTCATCTCACAGTGCGTGGCCCTGTCGGAGCCAAGTACAGCAGGCAGGCCTCCGAGGCTCCCCAGGGGTGCAGCGCACTGGGCTGGCCACAGAGGAGCAGCTGCACAGACGGCTGATGACAGAATGATCAACCCAGGCACGTTCGGGTACCAACTCTGTGACTCCTCAACCCCTTGAACCCTCCAGACTCTGAGCCTTTCGACTAGCCAGACCCGCCCGGCGCAGCCCATCAGCCGGGACTGCAGAGCACGGTGTCCCATGCACTGCTGCGAACTCTCATCCCTCCTGACTAAGGCTAGCCTGCTCCGCTCCTTTGAGACCGCTCTCCTTCCCTTCTGGGTCTGTCTGCCAGTGCCTGCTCGGTGGCCATCCCTTGGAAAGGCAGAAAGGTCTAGAGAGAGGGCCGCAGAGCATGAGGTGTGTAACCCCCACGGACAGACCCTGAGTCCTGGCTTTGTCACTTTGCAAGGCCTGCAGTGCTGCGCAAGTCATTTAGCTTCTCACTGCCACAGGTCCCTTCTCCCTAAAAAGGGGCAGAACTGTCTCCCTGCTGGAGCTGCTGAGGAGCCCGAAGGAGGTAACACACAGGTTCGGCTCGCCTGGTGCAGGACAGACGTGTGGTCACGGCGACCTCAGTGCTGTCGCCATTGCTTGGCTTGCTCTCTCTTGATCTCTTTCAGCCATGACCTTGGTACTTCTTTCTCACCTTGGTTCTCAAGGCCAGCGCGGGCTGTCTGCTTGTAATCTCTGACGCAGAGAAAGCAGACTCTCTGCAGGTAATACGAGGAGGCACTGGAAGGCATTTTGCAAAATACTGGCAGCAGCAGCCTTCTGTAGCAATGACTGTCTTATTGAAGTCATTTGACTAAACACGACTTCAAGCCTGTGCATAGGCAGGGGCTAGGGCAGGTCTGCAAAGACCAGTCACGCTACCAGGAAGTGACTGTGTTGGCCCGGGCCAGGGCGGGACGAGAACAGAGCCACGGCCCACCAGGAAGGTCCAGACCAGGTGAGACTAGACCAGGTCTCCGAAACCTCTGTGGGCTAAGGGGTCTCACCGCTTCCCAGTGGAGGGGGGTGGACTAAGAGATGCGCTAGAAGCTGGTGTTGGTGCTGGTGCTGGAATTCTCTGAGTATCATTTGCAGTTCACTCTGTACAATCTTGTTTAAACTATATTCCGAATGGTATGTGGCCCTCACAGTCACTGTCTCAGGGAGGGTCACAGAAGGATGGCAGCGAGACAGAATGCGGGAGGGCCACACTTAGCCGGGTGGGGGCCCGAGGCTTGAGCGAGCCTGTCCTGGCCAGCATTCCTCTCCCCTTCGTCTCTCAGAAAACAACTCCGCCATTTCCAAACACACACGAGTTCCTCACCCAGGGCCAGGTGTTCTTTCTCACATTAATCTTTCATTCGACCTAGGCAGAGCAGAAGCCCCTCACCTTTCCCCCTGGAAAGGTAGGTACCTTACCTATTGATGCTGGGTGTTGGGGATAGGGCATGCGTCTAAGGAATATCCTTGGACCAAGAAGGCAAAGCCCCTAAATGGGGGAGGAAAGGCGACCCGGCACTGATGGGCGATTCAGATTCACTGATCACTCACTGAGCACCTACTACATGCCAGGCACTGTGCTAGGCACTCGGAGACAGAGAGTGGACAAAGGAGCCAAGGTCTTTTCCCATCTGGTACTTACTTGTCTCAGGATGCTAAAGCTCATGACTGCCTATGCAGCTAATCACTTTAAGACATGAATGCTCTAAAAATAGGGTGGGAGGCTAGGAGAGCTGAACTAGAAAGGGAATGGACAAGTGCACACACACACACACACACATACACAATAGACATAGGGATCTTTGAACGTGGAGCTCTATCTACATAAGCCTCCAAGCACTACTACACCCACAGCTCTTAGAGGGGCCACTTCTTGGAGTCACTGCTCAGGGGTAGCCCCCGCTCTGTGGCCCCTGTACACAGGGACAGCTCCCACAGCCATGCGGCCCGACGTGACGCCCTGGCCAGGGCTGATCGTTCAGGGGCAGACTGTTAGATTGACAGGTTTCCTGGTGGTTAAAATTACCGAACCCTAGCACTCGCTGGTCCT
The DNA here is from genome assembly GCA_039655065.1 of Glossophaga mutica. Taxonomy (NCBI): domain Eukaryota; kingdom Metazoa; phylum Chordata; class Mammalia; order Chiroptera; family Phyllostomidae; genus Glossophaga; species Glossophaga mutica. The sequence continues at coordinate 10,778,848 of CM077304.1, read as the reverse complement.
GGCAGATGGGCCTGTGTGCACACACATGCATATACACATGCGCACATGCTCAAATACACACACACACGTGAGCACAGCCACACCTGCATCCCTCCCTCCATTTCTCCCCCAAGCTCTTTTTAAACCCATTCTTTGCCCTCGAGGCAGGTTTCTGTCACCAGGGGAACGGTCGGAGGCCAGGCATGAGGAGGTTACGCGAGAGTGTCTTGGAGAAGGAAGAAGCGAGGCTACACCGTGTGGCTGTCACTCCATGTCCTCAGCGGTGACAGTGACGACGACGGCTCCGGGGCCGGGCTGCCCAGGTGTGCGCACCCTGGCTAATTGTTAACCTCTTCGCTCTAGATTCTGTTATCTGTAAAGGTGGGGTGGTGATGGCAGCCTCACTCTCAGAGGGAGTTTGTGAGGACCGGATGATGTAAAGAAAAATGAGAAAGCTGAGCTCAGTTTAAACAGCAAGAGGGTTTGGGCGTGCTTCCAGTTTGGGTCTGTCTGCAGACGGCAGTCTGGGGGTGGGGGCGAGCTCAGATGGCTGCGGGGCCCGGCCAGTGATGGGAAGGACTGGCGTGGGCTCTGGGGCACAGGGCGGGCAGCACGGTCAGTGGCAGTGGCTACCAGGCTCCAGTGTTGGGGAGACGAAAGGGAGGAGAGGGGCAGGGGAACAGGATGACAGGGGGCCCCGCCCAGCATCTTTATGCATTTCGATGCCAGCCGTGCGGTTGCCACATGGGTTCCTGGTACCAGGGTGGTCAGATATTATGATGTTTCGGGAGGAGCCAACTACAATGATATTCAACGCATGTAAGGGCTGGATGCCTCTCAGGGGACGTCAGTTGAAAGGGAGGCTGAATAGTGAGAAAAAGAGCCCAGCCTTGTAAACCAGATGATGTCGGTCCTACCTTAACCCCACCACTTCACTACGTGTATCATCACACACGGTTTCCTGGACTCTCGTTTGTTTCCTGATCTCCGCAGATTTGGTCACTAAGAGAACTAAGGTAATACGTTCATTAATCAACGAATATGTCTGATGCCAGACATAGATCCTGGGTACAGAGCTGAATGAACAGATCTGGCCTCTGTCTTTGCAGACCTCGAGGTGTAGGGAGCCCGAGGAGGGAGGAAGACAGAGTGCACGGCCCCCTGGTGAGTCGTACGGACGGAGAACTTCCCATCTTGGAGGTGGGTCCTGACCAAGCAGGAGTTAGCCGGTCAGGAGAGGGGGTTCCAGCTGTTTGCAAACCTCTGGAAATAAGAAAGCATGCGGAGTTTGGGGGAACTGAATTTCTCAGAGCATGCCTGCACATGGTAGGTGGTCAATAAAAGGTAATACAAGCGCTTACAGGTGTTCCGTATTCTCTGTGCTAAGCACTTTATACACATTACTTCTTCCATCACCGCAACCTGCAGGACAGGTCCTAGTATTCCCAGTTTAATGAAGACATTAAAACTCTGAGAGGGTAAGTCACTTGTCCTATAACACAGCTAGTTATTTATCATCATCACTGTCATCATTGTATCGTTAAAGCTGCACCAGCTCCAAAATAACCTGGAATGATCGGAAGTTATAGGAGCAATTTGGGCCAAGTCTGTTAAGGTGGTGACTTTGCCATCGGAGCAAAGAGCGTCTTGGAGTTCAGGGGTCAGGCAGTGGGGGAGGGGTTTGGACTGGGCTGGAGGGAGGCAGCGGGAGCCTGCAGCCTTCTTCATGCTCACGCTCCTTAATGGGCGCTCTCCTCTGTATGGCGGATCTGACCTTGTAGCCGCTAAATGGGGCAAAGGCCCGAACACAGGCAGTGTTTGGGGACGGGGGGAGATGCACACTGACCTTGTGGCTTACTGAGCCTCCTATACTAGCGACTTCCTTTCTGTAACACCCATGAGCTTCTCAAACTACAACAGTCTCCTTGGATTTGGCCAATGTCAGCAAGGTTTCCCTTGCTGACAAATCAGACATACTTCTCCATTCTCATCTTCCCACACTGGATACTAAAGACCACTTCCTCTGCCCTGAGCTTGAGAATACCATCCTAGGATTCTGGAGAGCATCTTCCTACCCTCTGGTTTTGATCAGGGTACCGGCTTTGTGCATCAGCCCTCTGGATGGATGCTGGTCACTATTTGGGTACCTCTTGTTGCCTCCACTCCTTGGACAGGGGTGGGGTCCTTGAGCTCTACCCACACGAGCTTCCACCCCTGGACACAGAATTAGCTGAGCCTGTTTCTTTGCATGGTGCCAAGAATGGTGAGGCTGATGCTGACAAGTGACAGACTGCCAGGAACCATGGGCTGAAGGCCCTGGGGCTTATATGAAAGTTGTATTACAAAGGAGTAGGAGGAGGGAAAGGGACTTGTGCTGGAGTGTCCATCTGTTTCAGAGACTCTGGAACAGCGTCACTTTCTCTTAAGGCTTTGTGTGCAGCCAGTAGGGGGCTTACCTCCCCGCACCTCCGTTGCCCCCCTCTGCTGGCCTGATGTGTCCTCCTTGATGACGGGCCTGTACCTTCTTTGGAACTGGTTCGTCTTGAGCTCTTTCTGTCACTGAGGATGGCGGGTGGTGGCGGCAGTGGTGATAACATCCAGGTTGCCTGCTTAGGTACTCATCAGCTCTGCCAGGCCTGACATCAGTCAGGGACGAGCCTTGTCCACGGCTGTTTCTGACCCTGGCTCAGTGCCAGGCACACAGCAGGCACTCAATAAATACACAGGCAACAAAGGAATCTGCAGTTGTCATATGTGGGGACAGAGGATGGTAGGGTGAAGAGGGACCTCTGGAAACAGCAGAGCTGGGATGAAACTCTAGTTCTGTCACTGAAACACACAGGTCCTTCAGGCACATGCATCATCTGCAGCCTCATCTTCCCACTGCATCCTGGGCACAAAAGCACTTACTGCTGACTAGGTGGCCACACCCCATCAGTAAATGAGTGGATGAAAGAACTATGGTACATCCACGCAATGGAATTCTACGCAGCAGAAAGAAAGAAGGAACTCTTATCCTTTGCAACAACATGGATAGATCTGGAGAGCATTATGCTAAGTGAAATAAGCCAGGTGGTAAGAGACAAATACCATATGATCTCACCTATATGTGGAACCTAATCAACAAAACAAACAAGCCAACAAAATACAACCAGAGACATTAAAATTAAGAACTGACAGTAACCAGAGAGGAGGTGGGAAGGGCTGATGGGGGGAGAAAGGGGGAAGTGTCATCAAGGAACATGTATAAACAACACATAGATGAAGCCAAAGGGGAGTGGGAGGTGGGGACAGTTGGGGTGGGAGGGAGTGGTGAGGGGAAGATGGAGACAACTGTACTTAAACAACAATGAAAAAAAGAGGGAAAAAGAGATAACAACATCGGTCTGACACCTAGCACCATGCCTGGTACGTGGAAGGCACGTGTGAGTGTGCGTCGCACCCGCCCCCCCCCCCCCCCCCGCCGGGCCCTTCTCTGACCGCCTGTGTGTTTGTGTGCTGCCGCGAGGCTCACAAGGGGAGACGGGTGCAGCTCGGTGGTCCCCGTTTGAAGAGAAAGCTGAGGCGTGGCGCTGAGCTTCACCCGTGCTTTCTTCAGGTTTCAGTGTATTCCTGGAGCTAGCGTGTGGGCACAGTGCGAGCTGAGCCAGCCACGGAGCTGACAGATGGGGAGCGGCAGCAGGGCTGACGGGGCCCCAGCCATAATCGATCAGCGATATGATCAATCAAGGAAGGGCCCGTGTGCGTGTACGTGTGCACGAGTGCGTGTGTGCGTGTGAGAGAGATTTCGGGAGGCTACCAGAAGCCCCTTTGCCTCCAGCTGTCCCCCACACCCCTTCAGACTGCCTAGCTTCAGCAGGACTAGATGTAAGGAGGAGACACCATCTGAGTAACGCCCCTCAGCTCTCAGCCACCTGCCTCAGGGCACAGAGGAAGGAAGCGGCAGAGCGAAGGAAGCTGTGCTTGTTATCGGCTCCGATTTTGTGGAGCCGCAGCCCATTCCTCCTTTACTCGCTGCTCCCTGAGCTGGAGGCCAGGTGATGGGGTTTGCTCAGATTCTGTTACAGTTGCCAAGGAAATGAGCTCCCGGCAGACAGGCTTCCAGAGGGTGTGTGGGGACAATAGCCAGGATTTGCAAATGAGGGAGATAAGGCTGCCCACAGAGAGTGTAAACAGAAAATATACACACAATGGATGAGGCCAGAGCTGTGCGGAGTCATCTGGGGAGCCCAGAGAGGCTCCTAAACAGATGGCATTAACATATCCAAAGGGAGAGGCTGTCCATCAGGGAAGGGGAGAGAAGACAGAGAAGCTAACAATGAGCTTCAGGGGTGAATTAAAAGAAAGAAAATGAAAGAGCTATAGTTCACGGCTCCCAGCTCTGTGCTGGGGACTCTTTATTCATTATCTTAAGTAATTCTCAACAACACCCCTGTGTAATTACCCCGTTGCCCCGATGTTTACTGTTAGCAGCAGTGGCCGAGGCATCTTCCTTGCTGGCGGCACCGTGTCACCTGCTGGCTGTGGGTCACTGGCAGCCACAGGTCTGGAGCTGGGAAAGTGGCTCTGGGCAGGCTGCCCAGACTCAGGTCCTACCTGGACACGCACCAGCTTGTACTCTTGAGCAAGTGACATCTTTGCGCCACAGTTCTCTTCTCTGTGAGCTGGGGATAGTGTTCCTACCGGGACTGTGAGGTTTTGTAAGGATTAAATAGATTATCTAGCGGAGAGGTTAAGACAGTTCCCTAACGCACAGAGTGAACTCGATAGGTACCATCTGTGATGATGATCATGGCCATGATGATGATGATGGACACGGGCCCATCAGGCAATTGGATCAGTAAACAGGTTAAATGCCTTTGGATAAGCCCAGGATAAGCCAGGTGCCCATTCAGTAACGCTGTGCCTGTGGGCACGTGACTTAAGCTAAACCTCATCTGTACAATGAATTGTGAGGTTAAAGGGCCAAATACAGGCAAAAGTGCTTGTAACGGTGCCTGGCACATAAGTAAGTGTTCAATAAACATGAAATGTTATATATAGTAGGATTAAACTGATGAATTAACCTAAAGGAATGCCATCTGGTAACAACTCTTGGCAGGCAGCCAGCTGGCCTTGCTTGGTGCCACCTCTACCGGCCTTGTTCAAATTCCTGTGCTCATTCAACAAGTATTTATAGAGCGCCATTATCGCCGCACAAATGGGATGGAGGAAGGCGGTTAGACGCCATCCTGGAGAGAACGCAGGAACCCTGAAATCTGTCATTCTGCCCCTATCCTCCAGGTAGTCAAGGCACTGTCTGCAAAGCCAAGCGGAGATGTTTCAACCTTTGGGCGCTGAACAAAGACGAAGGTTCCCCAGGGCTGGTGAAAGAGGTGAGAAACCTGCCTTGTCTGCCCTGCTCTACCATTCTGGAACATTCCTCAAACATGTGATATTTCACGCCTTTGTACCTGTTAGTCCTTCAAGCTGGGACTCAACTAAAACCTCTCTCCGAGGCCTTCCCTGCTCACGGCACTAGGTCACCTGCTTGTGGGTCTGAGCTCCTGGACCTTCGACCTCTGTGTCTGTATAGATGACAAGAACAGCAGCACCTCCAGTGGACGCACCCCTGGAATGTAAACCCCGAGAAGGCGGGAACCTTCAGAGCCTGGAACAGAGCTAGCTGGCCACGGTAGATGAGCAATGATTACTCCTGGAACGAAGAATGCCCCAGGTCTTGTGGTAGGTGCTTTCCAAGTGCTGTTACGTCCCATCCTCCCAGGATCGTTAGAGGGAAGAAATAACGTGATCGCCATTGCACGGAGGAAGACAGCTCGAGAGGTTAGGTACCCTGGCCAAGGTCAAGCCAGTGCTGGGTAAAGAGTACACAGCGCTGAAGTGCAGGGCTGAATGACCCAGGGGCCACCCTGTCCCAATGCGGCACACTGCCTGCCACACAGCAGGTGCTCACTGAACATTTTCTTGAACGAACAGGAGCGTACAGTTTCTCCTGTCATAAGAAAGAAAATGGAGAGGGTTATGTGAAGTGACCGGGCTGTGCTCTCGGTGGAGGGGTCCGCGACGGTAGGGGTTGGTGATGGGGAGCCTGGCAAAGAAGTTCAACGCCGAGTGTTGAGAATAGGCCCAGGGGCAGAACATGTGCTGCTGCTGAGTGCCTGCTGTGCCCCTGTGAGAGGCTAGTATTTGCCCCTTTAATAACCGAGTCAGTGGAGGGTCGGAGAGACTAAGTGAGCTGCCTGGAGTCACATACTTGACCAGTGTGTCGGAACCTGAACTCAAAAGCAGGCCTGCCAACGCCCCGCTGAATTTCACTCAACATTTCGGAAATCAAGATTAAAGCCTACATGTCTTTCTTTAGAAGAAAAGGTGAAGGGGCAGGAGAGAGATTTTTGTGACACCCTGTGGCTGTGTCCATGCATATATAAGTGACTTGTTTATTTTCCAATTGATCTGTTTGTTTTTGTTATAATATCAGCTGGTTGCTAAGCAACTGCTTAGGGAGCTATGATGTTGAAGTTTTTTTCGTACCCAAGTAGGCCCCCCAAAAGGGCGATAAGGTTTGGGGGTCCAATGAGAGGGCCGCTGATCAGCCAGCTCTAGCGTCCTTGGGTTTCAGAGCCACCGGGCCCCTCTCCTGAGGAAGCTGGCTGTCCGAGGAGGGAAGGCCACCTTCCTCCTCTGACCCCAGTTTAACCTCTCTGGGGCCTCAGCTGGGTCACCCGTAATCACACTGACCTCATAAGGAGTGTGAAGAACACAGGTAATGGACACAAAGCAGCTGGTAGAGCTGGTGGCACATGGTACGGGCTCAATAAATTCTAACCATCATCCTCCCCCCCGCCCCCACAAATGTTTGAGAAAAAAAAAAAAAACATTTCACAAAAGCGTCTCTGTCTTGCTACGGGATTGTGCTACACAGAGATAGTTACGCATCAATTGTTTTAAGCAGGGGGAACGACACTAGCGTCATTTGGAACATTAATATTCTAACAGTGTCTGGGCAGAGCATTTTGTTGGATATCTACGCTGGAGAAGTCAGTCTCCAGGGGACCACCTGGCCTTACTGGCGTCCACGACCACCTTGGCAAACAGCACCTTTAACCTCAGCCCAAACCACTGCCGCAACCCTGGTTGCGAATCATATCCATGGGTTGATCCATCACGGATCGAACATAACCATATTACGATCATCATGTTATGATGGATCACAAACAAATCCATCGAACGCAACGGGAAAAATGTTCCTTCCGCCAATGGCAAGTCAATATGTTTATCTTCACCTGAAAAGAACAGTGTGTGCTTGTTTGGGGCTGCTGGTAGAATCGTATTCCTTCCCAGTTCTCCAAATCCTGCTGCCTAGGAATGATCCAGGCCGGGGGTCACACACCAGCAGTCTGGAGTGGGGGTGGAAGGCTCCATTCAGCCCGAGGACATGTTGGTCTGGCTTGACGATGTTTTCTTTTTTAAATAAGTTGTCAACATTAAAAATTATAACATGACAATCCAGACTTCTACCTGCTCTAGAAAAATACGAAGACCTTAGGCCTGCCCTCCTCCCCTGCTCCCCGCTTGGGCAAGACTTCCACCATTCAAGTGCAGGGACACCAGCTGCCTGAGGTTTGGACTGCGGTTTTCCTAGCGGATGACACTCAGCATTCTTGGCTCCTGTAGGCCAAGATCCTGGCCCCCACGGGCACCTTGTGACTCCTGATGTAAGTCCCTTCATGAGGAAAGGGGCTGAAGAAGCCAAACTGCTGGAAGTCACACACTTCGCCAAGGCAGAGTGTGAGCTGGAACAGGATTCTAGGATTCCGGGGTCCCAGCCAGTACCCCGTCCACCACTACACTCCAAGTCAGTGCTTCAGCCTCAGGAAGGATGTAGGCACAGCAGACCGAGAGGGGCCAGCAGGAGAAACAGGCCGAAGCAGGCCAGGGCTTCTGGGCAGCATAGGCGTCTCAAAGGACGTCTCTGGAGGCCACATTCGAAAGAGCTTCCCTTTCAAAGTCCACAGACCTTTGCACACAGTTATTGCTTTCAGCGGCAGACTCTCCCTGGTCCCTCGACCTGTGTCTGCTGCGACTTCTCACCCTCCCACCAGGTTTCCATCACCTCTCATGTGGACTGATGCAAGAGCCCCCTAACTCACCTCCTCCCTCTGGTCCCGCCGACTGTGCTCCTTCCACGGTGCAGCCGAACGCTCTTCCTTCCCCGCACATCCAACCACGCCAAGCCCAGTGATTCTCACGAAGTCCAGACGCCTTAGCACAGTTTATAAGGCCTGTGGGACCACCTGGCTTATATCTCCAACCGGTCATCAGTGTGATGTCTCCCCCCAGCTGGAACCCTGCCACCTCTACCGGCTAACTGCAGCTCAGCCTTCTCACTTCTTCAGGACATCTTCTCCGAAGCTCCTTCCAACCTCAGACTAGGTTCATGCCAGCTGGACACCCCATCACAGGACCTAAAGAACCTGTGCCTTCCACTGTGGCTTCCGCTTTCTGTAAGCTCGTGATGCACAGTTCCAATCTGCATGATCCACAGACGGGAGCACATAGCAGGTGTGTGATACATCTCTACCTACTGAATGAATGAGATGATGGACAGATACTATGGGTGGAGGAGAAGGAAAATCAGGAAGGCAACACTATTTTTTCATTCTAGATGGGCAAGTCATCCTCATCTCGGGCTTCAGTTCCCACATGCACACCGAAGGGGGACGAGGTGAGGTCATTTTTTGTCGGCTCAGGGTTGCTGGACAGAAGTAGGGCCTGGGAAGAAAGGCGTGGAGTTTTGGGAGAGATGTGCAGAGCCCTGAACTACACACACTGCGATAAGGTGGCCCCGGCGGCTAAAACGTCGGGGGACTCCGCATTAAGTGAGGATTAAGTAGTGGGCAGACAGGGTACCTCACGTTGAGGAAGGTCTTGGTGAGCATCTTTGATCAATACAACGTAGGAAGGCAACATAAAAACACAGTGCTCACGTGTAATGTTTTTGCAAACACGATGCCACGAGGTAAAGTAATAAGATGGGGAGACCAGAGAACACAGACTTTTAAGATGGGGCCAGTCTTCCCGTGGAAGCGGCCCAGAAGGGTGGAGGAGAGGCCGGGGTCCTGAAGCCTCCCTCTCTTGGTCAAGGCGGCCCTCATCTCCTGCATCTGTTCCTTTGGGAGCCCTGCCTGACACCCAGCACAGGTCATCTGTAAACTGCCCGACTTCAGAATCCACGGGAATCAGCAGCCGAAAGCCCTGTCTGGCCACACGGGGGCGACCTCACTCCACACACTGGGCTCCGGGCCCTGCTGGAGCAGGAGCAGGAGCAGGAGCAGGACAGCTCCGAGTCAGTGCCCTGCCGGCCCGCAGTTGGGGTTCACGGGGCTCTGTACCACAGCAGAGGCTCTTTGGGAAGAAGCCTCCCTTCCTCCCTGAGGGAGGGTTGTGCTGCCCTGAGCTCACTCACGCTGCTGTTTTACCGGAGAGGCTGAAAGGGGCTCCTCCTGCTTACAGGGCAGGGACAGGTGCCCCGAACGCCCAACACAACCCTGGAAGCAACCTGGCTCGGAAGTGGACAGACGGCAGGGTGGGCAGGAGGGCGCCCGCATCGCACCCGCACGCCAGCTTCAGGACAGAAGTGTCCCGGCTTCTGGAAGCTCTTTTAAGAGTGACAGAGACAATGAGACAGAAAGACTGAAAGATACACAGAGACAGACAGACAGACACACCGGACAAACACACACACTCACATACACACACTGAGGAAGGGCGGGTCAAGGAAAGGCCAGATCCTGCTCCGTTAGGGACCGCCAGAGAGCCCAGAGCAGCCAGACAAGCATCGACGCAGGGCAGTCCTCGGACCTGGAGTCCGACAGACACCGGTTCAAATCCCAGAGCCGGCTGTGTGGCCTTGGGTGGATTACCACACTATTCCGAGCATCACTGTTCCAGAGGTAAAGGTGGGGGTGGGGGGGCTTGACGTTCAGATCCAGTGGGGTAATTAATACGTGCAAACTGCTGCTGATGGTACCTGGATGCAGGCAAGCACTCTCTCGGTCAAAGGTCATTCTCACTGACAAATGACAGTAACGAGGGACTTGAAATGTTTGACCCCTTACACCTTGTGACTGTAGCTGCCTCACGTGGGGACCTTCAGGGCTGTATGAATGCTATAGTTCTGTCCTGTTCAGACTGTTCTTCCTTGATAAATGGCATTCTTCCCCCCACGGCCATCTACGGCTGCCATGGGCTGAGCGTGGCCTGCCCCTGGATGCCCGGCCCTCCATCGGGGGGAGAGCTGGGAGGGTCACTGGAGAGTCGGAGAGACAGCCGTGTGGGCGAGTGAGCCCAGGGCCTGGAGGCAGCCTGGCCACGCTGGGCCCCAGCCCCCGCACGATGACCTGGCGGGGAACCCGGGCCTAGCAGCGCAGGCTCACTCCCGCAGCCGCCCCCTGGCAAAGCGAAGATAATAACAGTACCCCTGGCAGGCCCTGCGGGGTGAGGGGAGAAGCCCTTCTTGTCTATCACTCAGAACAGTGCCTGGCACTCAGCAAGGACTTCAGTTAAGTGTTAGCCACCCCCATCACTTTGATTTGTTCCGCAGCGTAGGCCGTGATCTTTCCAGAACAGTTAGATGAGGCCGTTTGACCCAAAACCGGATGAGGAATGACGACTTCATAGAAGCTACAGAGAGAGCGTGAGACTGGGAGACAAAAGAGATGCTTCCCAGACCACGCTCTGCCACTCACGTCTCACGGGGCCAGTCTGTGCACGAGGAAGAGGAAGACGTGGGGCCAACCCCAGGGGCGGGCTGGCCCTGGCAGACGTGGCCTGCGGCCCACGGGCCCTCACCTGAGGTACTCATAGAGCCCGTACATGGGCAGGAAGTCGATGTCGGACAGGAACATGTAGGGCGTGCCCACGTGCTTCATGGCCACGTTGCGCAGCAGGTTCACGGGGTAGAACTGGCCCTCCTTGTACACGATGTGGTAGGCCACGTTGCGGCGGCCCATGAGCACCTCGGAGCCCTGCGCGTAGCGGAGGAACTGCTGCGCCTCGGCGTCCGACAGGTAGAGGGCCAGGCTGATGGGCCCCTCCCAGTGCTTGCAGATGGCCTCGAGCATCTGGAGCCTGCGAGAGACAGGGCAGGTGAGCCACGGCCGGTCCCATCTGCGCACCTTCCCCCCAGCCGCCTGGGGCGACCCCCACCTCCACCAGCATGAGGTCACCAGCCTGAGTCCAAATCGCTGTGTAACGGGGGCAAATCACCAAACCTCAGCTCCTTCATCGGCCAAATGGCCGTAATCTTTGCCTGCTTCTGACTGAATGAGTGACACTGAGAGAGTCACATCCCAGTACAGGCCTTTTCTTTTCAAAGGGGTGGGGAAGGTTGTATTGAATGATCTAAAGATCCCTTTCCAGCTTAAAAGTCCTCTCCCTTTCCTCCTCTCTCAGAAAAGATTACGACAGCTCTCCTGAGCTTCTGAAGCGGTGACCAGCCACAGAAGATTGAGCCAAACCGAGGCCCTGAGTTACAAGGAGCCTTATAACAAGCCGTAAACACAAGGGTAATAACAACCACACCTGACCCATTACTAGGCACCAGACGCCCTCCAGAATTCTGCCAACAACCCGTGCACCCCCTCCTCCTCCTGATGAAAGAATCGAGACTCCAGAGGTCTAGTCAGCATTGATTCTTGGGCTGGGACCTGGACAGGGCCTTGATGGGAGGGATGGTCAGAAGGAAACGATACTGCGCGTTTGGTAAAAGAAATGGAAAAACACGTGAATGTTGGGGACAAGAGTGGCTGGGGGGATGCTGTCCGTCTTTATTCTTCGGAGCTCTACTGTCCCAGGGCCACAGCCATCGTGCAAGGCCACCCGAGAGGCACGGACCAAGGAGAGTGGGGGAGTAAGGGGTCCCAGAGGAAAAAACAGAAGGCGCTTCCGACAAAGGAGCAGGTTCTGGGAAAACGAAGAGAAATCCATAAAGACAGTTTTTCTCCCAACGGCATTAGAAGCCCCTGCTCCATCAAACCTATGGTTAAGAAAAAGCAAAAGCCTATTTCAGTTTTTTTTTTCCTACCCAGCAAGAGGTAGACAATCAGCAGTCTGCCGGTCAGACTGCCCACTTCAGCTGGACAATTACCAGGAGAGAGATTCCTCGCATTGCTGTGCTTCTGAACAAAAGGAACCGGGCACAGCTGCCCCGAGTCCGCGTCCGCTGCTTTCTGGACGGGCTTTCGGGGTGTCCTCTCAGTAATTCTGCCGGATTTGCTTCCTCCTTCTCTTTGAAGGATTAAGATATTCATGGGATAAAATGACCTCCATTTCTCATACTTTATGACGCTTGCTAATCAAATTGACCGGAGCTGGCTATTTAGGGGCATTACATTCTCCACAAAGCCTAATCTCTGAAATTTGCCTCTGCCGCGGGCTCTGGGCTGTGCTGGGCTCTGCACATCTGCGGTTTTGAGTGATCCCACCTGCCCCCCAGGTTCATCTTCTGTAAAAGGAGGAGGAAGCTCTGCGCCAGGAAGGGTGTTTGCAGGGGTCCTTTGAAATTTGGGGAGTCGAAGGCAAGGACCATTTCTAGTGTGTGGATGTAAGAGCTGCTACAGGGAGTGGGATGTGGGGGCCACATGCGGGCGTGCAGAGTGGCCCCGTCCTGCCGTGGATTCTCCCACTGACTTGGTTTTTGACTTTGTGCCTGAGTTTTGTAAGTGAGGACCAAGCCCCACCCAGGAACAGCCCTTCTCCTGAGCTCTGGGAAGGGTTTGGAGTCATAACAGAGACTCGAAATACTTTAGGGTCTCGGGAGAAAGGTGCTGCTGGTGTGACAAGTGCCACACCCATGTGGCTTCACAGGGCATGGTGCCGGATGCTCTGTGGAAACTCAGCGAGCCACAGGCAGTGACGACAGGGCCCACTTCTCCTTCTCTGCCACCAGCCCCGGTCTCTCCAGCCTTTCCTCCCTCGCAGCCAAGCTTTCTGCCAGGACCTCACCAACAGTGCCCAACGGAGGTTATCGTAACACGTGATGGCAATACAATCAACCCCTGTCATTCGTCGGTTGTGTACAGTGGGCCGGCCACATGGGGGCTGTGCCACATGCAACATTCACAGTTACTGCGAAGGTGAGATTTTCAGCACTGTGTTACAGTGTCCTCGTGGAGCTCAAAGAGGGCGCCCGACTTGTTTCAACTCACACAGATACAAAGTGGAGAAGCCGGATTTACACCTGGGTCTGACACCAACACCCGGGATCCAGGTCGCTATTCAATACAGACTGGTGTCAGCCTGAGAAAAATGTCCCCGAATACCTTCTCCTCATTGCCTGTTCCATCAAATAAGAATGTGGTCTTGCTTAGGCATCAGTGTGTCCCTATTCCTTCCTTCTGCTCAGTCACTTTTGGGGCCGACCTCTTCCCACACCTGTTCCCAAGGCCCACCCCCATGTGGCTCTTGTTGATGCAAAGTTCTGTGCTGAGTCTTTCTTTGTCCCTTACAGGGAGACCAAGTGCTTGGCACAGGGAGGACCTGGGCCAATAGAGAGCGTTTCCAGAGCCAAAGAGTAATTCCCAAACTACAGAAGTGTCAGCTTGGAAGGACTCCTAGAGATTTTTTTAGTCTGATGATACCATTTTCATGATGAAGGAGCTCAGCCTTGGAGAGGAGGGTGGCTTGCTGATGGACACGAGGAAAGACTGAGAAGCTGATCCCAGGATCCACAGTCCTGACTCCGTCCCATGAGTCTCTCCATCTACCGCAGAACCCATCACCGTCTCGCGCTGGGATGAGGAGGACGTGGGCTCTGGACTGGCCAGAGCGATGTCTGGCAGATCTGGACACAGGCAGGGGCTGCCCCAGGGAGCCCTCAGAAGGCAGGAAGCCTCACACAGTCTGTGCAGCGACCAGGCAGCAGGCAGTCTGGTCCCCTGCGGCCCAGCGGGTGGCCGGGGGCAGGGGCGTAACTGTGGCCTCTGGGGTCCGACACACCTGGGTTTGAACCCTAAGCTGGGTCGGTATCCCCGAGCAAGGGATGATGGTCCTTCGCGCTTTCATGCCCGCATTTGCACATGGGGGATAATGACCCCTTTGTAGGTTACACAGGCTACAGATCATTCCCCTCCGGCTCTCTGCACCCTTCGGTGATACCCTCCGGCCCTGATTCGGGGCCGGCCCTGTGACTTGCTTTGGTCCAGGAAACAGGAGCAAACAGGACACAAGCCAGGGAGTTGAACAGCACTTGTTCGGTGGGCGGGGCTCGGTGCCAGCTGCCCTCGGAGCCTCGCGGCTGCCACTGCGCGAACAGACCTGCTTGCTCTCCCACGACAGAGTGTTCGACACGGCGCTGGACGCGCAGCACGAGCTCAGCCTACGGTAGCGGCAGTTTCCTCCTCAGGCTCTATTTCGGGCTTTTGAACATGCATTCATCCTGCAAATATGTACTGAGTATCTACGAGGGGCGGGCATTGTGCTGGATCCCAGAATGAGCAAGAAAGACAAGGTTCCTGCACTTCGGGGTGCCCTTTCTAGTGTGTGTGGGGGGGGGCAGGGGGAGAAAAAAATCATCCAAGGTAAATTATCCAAAATTATCCAAGATATCAGGGCGAATTAAGGGCTCGAGAGGCAACAGGATAAAGAGTAGCTCTGAGGGCTCTCCTGCTGTGGGTGAAGTCTGAGACCTTGACAATGAGAAGGATTCAGCATCCAGAAAGTCTGGGTGAAAAGTTTTCCAAGAAGAGGGAACAGCCCTTGGAATAAAACTGAGTTTAGCATGTTCAAGCAAGAAGACACAGGACCAGTGGGGACGCAACAGGGGCAGAGGGAGGGGAGATGTTGGGAGTGGGCAGGTGTCAGGTCACTTGGGGCCCTGAGGGCTGCCAGGATGGAAGTCCCGGAGCAGCTGGCAGAGTGCGCTGGGGCCTGGGATGTTCACTGGCTCTGAATGGAACTCTACACCGCCTCCCCAATTCACTGTGACATTCACATGGGACCTACTTCTTTCTCAAAGGTTTGCAAACACACCCGGAACTTTTCTTAAATTAAAAATCAATCCAGGACTTCCGGCCAAGATGGAGGCGTAGGCGGACACACTGTGCCTCCTCTCACAACCAAAATTAAGGACAACAAATATTTAGAAACAAGAAAACAACCAGAACTATAGAAAATTGAACTGTACGGAAGTCCAACAACCATTCATCCAGACCGGTAAGAGGGGCGGAGTCGCAGTGGGAAAAAGTGGAGGTGCGGACCCAGGAAAGCAAGTAGCGGCTCGCAGTTCCTAGGTGCGCGGGCGGTGGCTGGCGGTCCTGGGGCACACAGGCGGCAGCTGGCGGACCCCGGGAACAGGCGGGCAACTGCGCAGACCCAGTGAGGACGCACAAGCCGGCTGGCTGACCAGGGGGTCCCACATTCGCGCACGCAGACGGTCCAGGCAGAGGGGAAGTGGCGGAAGGGACTGAATCCAGGAGAGAGCGGAGCAGGCGCCATTGTTCCCTCTCAGACCCCGCCCCCACATACAGCGTCACAACCCAGCGACTGGGCTGCCCCACACTGGAGAGCGCCTGAGGCTCCACCCCTCACTACGTAACAGCACGCACGCGTGCGCAGATAATCCAGGTGAAAGGGAAGCAGCGGAGGTGACCGGAGTCCAGAAGAGAGCGGAACAGGCGCCATTCTTCCCTCTCGGACCCCGCCCCCACCTATAGCGTCACAACCCAGCGACTGGGCTGCCCCGCCCTGATGAACACCTGAGGCTCCACCCCTCATACGTAATAGCTGTGACCAGACTAAAACCAAAACAAAACAAAACAAAAAAACCCCACCAAAAATGGCTCAAACCGGAGAAAAAATGAAAACGCCGGAGTCAATTCCTCTAAGCAGTGAAGAGATAGCCAACCTATCAGATGCACAGTTCAAAGCACTGGTCATCAAAATGCTCACAGAATTGGTTGATTTTGCTCACAAACTAGATGAAAAAATGCAGGCTACAATCCGTGAAATGAAGGAAGACGCATGGGGAACCGATAGAGATGAAAGGAAAACTGGGACTCAAATCAATGGAGTGGACCAGAAGGAAGAAATTAACAACCAAACAGAAAACGAGGAAGAAACAAGAATTCAAAAAAATGAGGAGAGGCTTAGGAACCTCCAGGACATCGTTAAACGTCCCAACATCCGAATTATAGGGGTCCCAGAAGGGGAAGAAGAGCAACAAGTAGAAAACTTATTTCAACAAATAATAAAGGAGAACTTCCCCAATCTGGCAAAGGAAATAGACTACCAGGACGTCCAGGAAGCTCAGAAAGTCCCAAAGAAGTTGGACCCAAGGAGGAACACATCAAGGCACATCGTAATTACATTAGCCAAGATTAAAATGAAGCAGAGAATTCTAGAAGCAGCAAGGGATAAGGGCACAGTCACCTACAAAGGAGTTCCCATCAGACTGTCAGCTGATTTCTCAAAAGAGACCTTCCAGGCAAGAAGGGGCTGGAAAGAAATATTTGAAATCTTGAAAAGCAGGGACCTACATCCAAAATTGCTCTTTCCAGTAAAGCTGTCATTTAGAATGGAAGGACAGATAAAGCGCTTCTCAGATAAGGTCAAGTTCAAGGAGTTCATCATCACCAAGCTCTTATTATATGAAATGTTAAAGGGACTTATCTAAGAAAAAGAAGATAAAAAATATGACAGTGAAAAGACAGCAAACTCACAGCTATTAAGAACCACACCTAAAACAAAAGCAAACTAAGCAAACAGCTAGAACAGGAACAGAACCACAGAAATGGAGATCGTATGGAGGGTTAGCAACAGGGGTGTGGGAGGAGGAGGGGGGGAAGGTACAGAGAATGAGTAGCATAGATAGTGGGTAGAAAATAGACAGGGGGAGGGCAAGAATAGTATGGGAAATGTAGAAGCTAAAGAACTTATGACACAAGGACATGAACTAAAGGGGTGAATGTGGGTGGGAGAGGGTGTGCAGGGTGGGGGGAATGATGGGGGAGAAATGGGACAACTGTAATAGCATAATCAATAAAATATATTAAAAAAAAAATATTTCTAACAAAAAAAAAAAAAAAAAAAAAAAAAAAAAAAAAATCAATCCAACAGGTACCAATCAGTCTGCTGCGTCATAATTGGATGTGCAGGGTGGAGAGGAAGGAGGAATTTCTATCGGCTTCATCAACTTGTGGGATCACTTTATTCTTTTTGATTACGTCCCGCTAAGTGTCTCATTAGGGCGTGGAATTCCTGGGGTTCCCTGAGGTGCTGCCAGGATGGCAGTACTTGTCACAATGCGTTAGGGGGCTCCTGGGTCTGTCAATGCACTGGTGGGCGAGAGCGTAGGCGCACAAACCAAAAACTAGGTGAGATGCCAAGGGGACACGGAAGTTTAGGGGTGACTCCGGGATGCTGGCTTAGGTCAGTCCCTCGTGGAGCATCTCTGGGAGCCTTACAGGTTTGGGCCAGTAGGAACCAGAAGGCAAGGAATCGGCTTCCTCCTGGATCAGTCAGCTGCACTCAGCGTGAACCATTCCCAGATGCCACCAGGTGCAACGTCCGCCAGCTCCCCAGACCCCCGGATGACTTTCTGTAAACCTTTCATGTCCAAGTGCTTGTTCTTTCATTGCTTGCACATTTTTCAGTCATTCATGAGTAATAACAACTGACATTTATCAGACAGTTAAGGATGCCAGGTAACTGTTCTCAGCACTGTCCAGGCATTTACTTATTTACTCCTGAGAAGGACCCCATGGAATAGCAGACCTATCCCCCATGGACAGGCATCTTCGAGGTGGCTCAGAGACAGAATGAGCCAAACTCCTTTCCTAACTGTGGGAGGTGAGGAGGGATGACACGAAGGAAGCTGGGGCAAGGGCAGCCACTATGGGCCATGTGCAAATCAAGGAAGAAGCTGGTGAGCAGAGGTGGGAGGGGGGCACACAGGACAGCCAGATACAGAAAGGTGTGGCTCTGAGTGAGAGACCTCAGGGCTTCGAGTCCACCCACCGCCTGGCAGCCAGAGAGATGTTTTCAAAAAACAGAAGTTCGATCAAATAGCTGTGTAAATTTCTTCAATAACTTCTTGACATGCTTAGAATAAAGTCCAAGTAACGGGTGAGCTTCTAATGTCCTATCGCCTTCATCTCGGGCGCTTCAGCTCTCAGCGCCCCCCTGCGCCGCAGCCACACTGGTCTTCTGTCAGGTTTTCAGTGTGCACGGCCCTCCCCACCCCAGGGCGCGTGCACCTGCCATTTCGTCCCCTGGAAAACGCTTTCTCAGCCCCTTGTACGCCCGACTCCTTTTCTCATCCTCCAGGTCTCCACAGAAATGTACCCCCCTTTACAAAGACTCCCCCTGACCGTATCACCTAAAGAAGGTCCCTCACTTGCCAGTGTTATTATCTACCCCAGTTCCTTTAAAGCACTCACCACAATTATAATCATTCAACGGTTTGTGGTTGTTTATATACTAGCCCCTGTTTGCAACTCTGGCTGCACACCGCAAACTGAGAACAACGCAGTGTCTCCACCCCACAGAGGTTCCTACGTACCTGGCCTGCAATGGTGCCTGGGCAGAAATTTGTTTTAAGAGCTCCCCAGGTGCTTCAGCCTGTCCCCAGCCAAGGCTGAGAGCCAGGGCACCAGACTGAGAGCCGCGTGAGAGGGGGAGTCACGTCGGCACTGCCTGATAAAGGCCCGATCCATCTTTGCTGCAGGGATGCACGTGGACGGAGACAGAGCGGCCACCGCTTTCCGGCAGAGACCGCAGCTCCAGTCTGCGTGTTTTCCCACAGTGCCCCCCTTTTCCTTGAGGTACCTTAAGTAGAGCTCTGTTTCTTAGAATCAGTCCTCCTCTCCATTTCCAAAACCATGGCATCGCCAAAAGACAAGAGCCCTGAGTTTTCGCTATTGGGGTGGGGGGCAGTGGCGGGCAGAGGCAAGGCCCACCCTATCAGGCTCCAAGAGTCTCAGCCGCCAGGCCCTCTGTCCCTCCTCCATTTGGCCAGGGGACGGATGGCAGGGAGGGGTCTGTGTGGAGGGAACCTGTGAACCCTACCTGTCCATGGAGAGCTGGGCGACCAGGGTGACGTCTGTGCTGTCCGCAGCGGGCTCGTACTCGTAGTGCAGGAAGTACAGGTGCGTCCGGTGGACGGTGAAGCGCTCTCGCCGGAACTCGTAACACAGGTCGTCCTCGTCCAGCTCGGACAGCTGCTTCTGGAGCTGAAAGGTAGGAGAGGGGGCTCGCGCCCAAGGACGAAAGCCCGAGGGGGGCCCAGAAGCTGTCCCTCATGCCCCGCCCTCCCCTGACCGTGTCTCCACTGGACACTGTTGATGGCCAAACACAGAAGGACAAGATCGCCGTTTTCATTTTCCTCTGCAATTTACTCCAGTTTCAAAAAGGTGACGGTGAGGGGTAGCTCAGCCTCTGAGAAATGAGACCCCTCTGAGTTCAGAATGATGGTGGCCATCAGGGACAAACGAATGACCAACCGCAAATGCCCTATGAACAAACAATCTTTTCCTCGATGACCTAGCCCAACACTTTCAAATAATAGCAGGAAAATGGTCACAGAAAAGCGTAACGAGCCCGAACGGAGTGGCACCTTTGCGCGAGCGGATGCCTTTCCCTCCCTAGAGCGACAGATTTCGGCCTCCGCCGCAGGGAAGCCACACAAAACAAAAACTCTTTTCCTTTACATTCATCCAAGTTTAATCAGAGTCTCAGAGCCCAGTCTTTCTCTTCCTTCTCTCCTTTCTAGCTCTCTGAAAGTCTTGGTTCATGAAGCTGTGTGTACAACTTCTCGGTCCAGCTCTACTCGGCTCCTTCCTGCCCAGCTAGTGAAAGAGCGGGCCAACCTGCTCACGGGGAGCTAAGGGCTCAGCATTAGCCAGAGGCCGGTGCAGGTCCTCGGGTACCCAGATACCCAGGTCTGCGGGCCCAGGTGCCTGATGTGCGCCTGTCTCAGGTAAACCCCACAATGACCCCGCCAGGCAGGGGTCACTCAGCCTGTTTGGGAGATAAAGAGTCACAATGAAAAAGTAAAAGGGCTCTGAGAGGGACAGAAATTAGATCAGGGGACATGTGGCAGCAGAGCGAACACGCTGGGAAGAGGCAGGAAGGCAGCTTACAGGTGAGGGGAACATTTGGGATCGTGGGTACATGGGTGTCCACGTTTGTGAGGATACAGCGCACTGTGCACTGAGAAGGGACCGGTGTATCACATGCAGCTTATGCAGCAAAAGTCGATTTAAAAGGAGTAATAATTTTGCCGAAAGTCACACAGCTGGTTTCAGCAACACTATTTTTTCTGTTGCATCAGCCTTATCTATCACACAAGGACGAAGAGTTGACTATAGGTTAAAATTCACAGGGCTGGAGTTACTAACCCGGCTGAAAGTAACAGAGCACTTTTCCAAGAAAATATGTGTGTGTGTATATAATATACATATTTTAAATCTCCAAACCGATAGTGTAGTAATCAACAAGAAAATGCCTTAACTCACTTCTGCAAAACGCTGTGTCACTGGAGACCATTGCCTTGATAGAGTAAACCCTGGCATTATTTACGCAGACGATCCCATTCATTGCTCCAAATCTCCCCCCTCCCCAGACCCCTACCTGTTGTCACGTGGCTTCCACTATCACTTACTCCAGAGGCAGAGTCTAGTTCCCTAACATGTGAATCTGGGCTGGGCTTGCGACTTGGCTTTGGCTGATCTAATGGATGGAATGGCGGGGAAGCAATGTTACCCAGGTCCTGGGGGGCCTCACGGGGGAGTGCACAGTCATGGTCCCCACCCACCACCACTCGGAGGAGATGCCAGCTGGAGCCAGCCAGATGGTGAGACACACACACCCCGCATGCACCGCTGAGGTATGATGGGTTTGGAGCAATCGATCGCTGACAGGGTGTCCTTGGTGTTTTGTGTGAAGTGATTTCATCATGGAAGCCTCCCCCGCATCAGAGGATGGGTAGCCTCTTGAGCCTCAGCCCACTGAATGCTCGTTGCCATCTCCGGAGGGCCATGACCAGCTCCAAAGGCCCCCAGCATTCTCAGATGATGCTCGGGAATCACTGAGACCCCAGGAGCCAGCAGACACTCTGAGCTGCCTAACACTTCTTCAACTGTTGAAAAGGACGTAATTGGGGATACTCTTTAGATTTTCAAGTTCGATTTGATATCCTTGCCTACTTGAAGGTTGCCACGCTCTACCACTGGTGTAAGACAAGGAAACTGTGATTCTTATTCCATCTAAAATCCTATGAGCTGAGAGACCCATGATGACCTGCAGGATCAAACTCAGGTCCCCGCTGACAAATATACCCTCTGACCCATCGCTCCTACAGACTCTGTACTTGCTCCAGGGATCTCCTCTCTGCTCCCCAAACTGGCCTTTCTGTCTGCACCTCCACGACGCGGCCCATGTCCCTCCTTCTGCCACGCCCTCCGTACCCTCACCCACTCTGATCTGCCTGGTAAAGCTGGCCCACTTCCTCTCTGTACCCCAAGAGCACTCCACTCCCCTGAAGCACTCATCAGCCTGAACTGAGATGACTTCAGGGCACCTTCCCCGGCAGGCTGTGACACTGTCCCATGGCTCCTGGCACTGTGCCGAGCACACGACAGGTGCTCAATATTCCTGTGTTGCTGGCACGAGAAATGTTTGCCACACACAGGAGACTGTCATCACTGTGAAGTTAAGGCCTGGCCTTCTAATTTTCCTTCTATGTCCTTAATATTCTTTGCTCCAGCATTTGCTGTCCTGGGTCGGTGATAGCAGAACAGCTTTTGGACCACAAACAAGCATGCACCAGACTACGCATGCGCTCAGTGCACATGAGTCCCTGTCCTTCGAGCCTCCTGTGAGGCATGTGTGGCTTCATTTGACAGTTGAGAAAGCAGTTTCCAGATCCGGAGGTCACTCAGGGAGGTCCAACCTGTGTCTGAGTCCCTCCGTCACCAGCTGTGTCTCCAGCAAAGACACTGGTTCAGCAGCTGCAGCTCAGTGGCTGGGGTTACTGGGTCTATCCCACACCTGCCTGTACGACCTTGATCAAGTGGGAGCGTTATTACTAAGCCATCTGAGCTTCATCTTCCTCATCTGTAAAATGGGGATCATAACAGTAACTGCCCCAGGGGATTGTGGGAGGATCCCGGAGATTCTTCATATGGAGTACAGACATCGCCTATTATCAAGGTTGTCATTTTCACAATTTGGAAAGGGAGACACCTGGGCCCCCGAAGACACCTTGGTGTCCTCACCATCACCTGGAGGAGATGGTAAGAGTCTAGAGGGTCGGGAGGCAGGGGCTGGGTGAGGCTGGTAGCCTGTCTGTTTCGTGAGTGTCAGAAACAGTCCCCACGCCTTTCTCCTGGAGGAACCCACGCGTGCCTGGAGCCCACAACGCAGCCTCCCTCTCTCACCCACACCACAGAAGGACACAGGCCATCATGCCCCTCTCAGTGAATAAAGATCTGCCAAGTTCTTTGCCAGAGCCAGCTTGTTTTCTTTCGGGTGGTGTTTTTGGGGTGACAGGCGAGCCTGGCTAACAGGGCAATGCAGAGAGGAGGGGGAAGGCGTGAGGACGTGCGTGGACGCACGGGGCCAGGCTCGTGTGCTTTCTCTGGTGAGGATTCGAAGAAGGCATCATCATGCAAGAAAGCGAATCAGTGCCCAGAACACGAGGAATGCAGGTGGGCGTGGGGGATTCCCTTTACCTCTCTAGGTACACAGGCACACGCCCTGGAGCTAGGGGGACGGCATTCCTAGGTAAATGGCTCCAAGACCATTTTCTGAAAAGCACCCATATGGTGGACCTCTAAAGGCAGGAACTATGTCCCGCTCACCTCTGAATCCCCTGAACCTGCGACACCTAGAGCATCTTGTGTGCGCAACAAGCCTGCACCAGCTGCACTCATGGCCACCGCAAGGTAAAAAAGGCACAATGACCACAAAAAGTGTTCTCGGAACCTAAAGTACGGCCTGCCCTGGGGTGGGGGACGTCTATCAACAATCCTATGGGCTAAGTAGCCTGCGTCTACGAGATTCATGGTACCATTGATGTGATCTGGTGGCATCTGCATCCCAAGGTCACCTGTGGCCATCTCCGTGCTTAAGGGGCAGGACCTGGAGGAGGCTGCTGTCCACCCGCCACACTGGCTATTGTAGAAAGCACAGCAGGTGTGGAGTCAGACGCACAATGTCAGAACCTGGAAGACTCTGGACCCACTGCATGCCTTCCCTGAGCTTTAATGTGTTTATCATCAACAAGGTGAACTGCACCTTCGCTTAGCTAATAGGGACGGAGAGCCCACCATGTATGTGCCAGGTGCAGTGCCCAACGTTTTCAGGTGCACTGCTTTATTAGTTTAACCCTTCAGCACACATCTCTGTTTTATGACGGAGGAAACTGAGGCTCAGAAGGTTTCAGTAATCTGCTCATCACACCGCTGGAGAGCAACAGGCTGGTTTGAGAATCCAGTCTCCCCAAACCACGGACCTTTTCACAACACAAGGGATTCTCTCCGGGGGATGCATGTGGTGGGGACCAGGTGAGCTGGTGGAAGATACAAAGCAGGCCATAAAAATGCATCTGCAGAATGTTCCCAATCCAGCAAAAAGACAACCCAAAAACAAAACGCCCCATAGAAAACAGACCGAAGGGAATGCATTAGTGTTAACAAGGCTCTCCTGAGCGGCGGATTTGCAGATGAATTTTATTGGCGTCTTCCTACTTTGCTGCAATTTTCTCAAATGAACAAATGCATGTAAAAGTGCTTTGCAAACTATAGAATGCTACACACACCTAAGCAATGTAATTATGATTACATTACGGACCTTTCCAAATTGTAACCTAAGGCTGCTGACTACTGACTCCGTGGCTGATGTTATCACAGGGGGAAGACTGAGCAGCTCAAGAACTGCCTCCTTTTCCCCCAGCGTCCTAGTGATTTCTCTGGGGAGATGCTGAGCTGGAGTGGGAGTTTTCATTAACAGACCCTACTGGTCCAGCCTGCCACACTCCAGCCACAGGGGAGGCAAGAGACTCCTGACAAGCAAGTCACAGAAACAAAAGACAGAGTCTCCTGAGATAAAATGCATTTGCTAAATTGCTTCTTGGGGCAGCCGGCTGAGGCAAAGGGAGATTTAGGCTCCAGGGAGAATGGCCCTTTAAGCAGTTTGCATTTATTTCCTCCCATCCTTAAGGACGGTGGCCTGGATTGACTTTTGAGCTGCCAGAGCTCAGGGCTGAGGATTCAGAGGGGGGTTGGAAGCGCATCCCTGGGCTCTGGCTGAACAGACTTCTGTTCAAAGTCAGGAGAAACCGCAGAGAGAGATTATGGGGATAACTGGACACAGACTGATCTCTCTGACACTCATCTGCTATGTGACCTTGAGCAAGCCGTTTTTGCGACTCCACAACAAGACGAGGGGTTTGGCCTTCATAAAATAACTCTCAAGGATCATGCACTCCCTGGGCCAGGCAAGGCGCTGGCAACTCCATGGGCTCGGGACCCCTGTCGGTCCTGTCTTCTGCATGAAGGCCTCAGCCACTGGTTCAGGGTCACAGGATAAGCGAGCGGAGCAGCTGAGGTATTTGCTCCACGTGTTTGTCCCCCGAGTTTTTGTAGGTCATCAAGTCACCAGTGCCTCGGTGACCTCCGAGGCTTTCCGAGTTCTAACTCTAGGTGGTTCCGTGACTGGCAGACTGACTGCGTGCAGTCCCTGTGCGGGCAGAGACCTGCTGCGCTCACCAGTATTCACGTTCTCTTCTCTTCCCGGGGCACAGCCAGGCTGCGTTTCCGGGGAACCGCGTGGCCAAACCCTGGCCAGCAGAATGTGGGCAGATTCTGGCTGCTGCAGGCACCACATTCAAGGCTGTCTCATGCACAGTCCTCACGCTCAGCAGGGGTCCAAGGCTCCTTGGAAGGCGGGGCCGCAAGATGGATAGAGTCTGGGCTGCTGGAGAAGAGCCACCTGCCGATCAGGAACACCCCTGTGGTTTTAGGCGAGTCATAGACTCCCAGCATGCTGAGCCCATTTTATAATTGCTCCTGTCACCTAACTCACACCCACGTGAGCCCTTCTAGACAGCAAGGGATGGAGGGCAGGTGTGATGGACCAAGTAGGGAGGCCCTCCGAAGCCACCACGTCTTCCCGGGACACCACCCCTTCTCATGCCTCCGAACAGTGGGCGGAAGCATCAGGTGGGTAAAACAACACTCAGCGATGTTGCTTTCTACGTTCAACGGACTTGCGCTTCTCAGTGGCCTTGGCATCATTGCTTCGTTGGCTCTTCCCCGTGTCTGTGTAAGACCGGGAGGGCAGCCTTGTCCCCCCCGGGCTGACGGACAAGGAGGCGGGGGCACCAGGGATTTGCTCAGAGAGACAGGGCTCTAACGCACGTCTCCTGAAACCTAGTTCGGGACTCTCTCCTGTGGTTTCCACGACGCCATTAAGTTTTATTAAGCCACACAGGTAGAGAAAGATTACAAGCTCACAGGCTGCCTGCTGTGTGTATTAATCAACCAAGTTCTGGGAACTGTAAACATTTTTTACCGGGGGCCACGTTCATGCCTGAGGAGAGGCGTGGGTTTAGGTCTGTTCGGCGACGACTCCGAGGCATTCGCCTGGCTCTACCCTGGTCTCCGACCCGGGGATCAGTATTAATTTGCACCTCATACACAATTAATAGGCCCCTATTTTATCCCAAGCCCTGTGCTAAGAATGGGGTGGGAACCCCAGTTTCTTTCTGTACTTAAATTGTTCACAAAGCCTGGGAGGGGGAACAGAGCAGCCTGTTAGCAGTCACAAGACAGGACAAACCAAACTTACTTTTGGGGACCTGTGCTCAATGCCACACTGATCCAGGCTCCTGCCCTGTCACAGCCCCTTGGGCCCCTATTAAGCCTGTTGGGCAGACTAACTAGGGTTCCCTTTTTACAGGTGGGAGAACCGAGCCTTACAGAGTTTAAGCGAACAGCCTGAAATCTCAGAGGTACTGTCGCTAAGATCTTACATCAGGCCGTCTTGCTCCGCAGCTGCCCCCTGAGTTCCGCGCAAGGAGGCAGTCAGTGGAGGAAGACACAGCCGAAAGGGAGACGGGGCAGGCTGCTGCTATACAGGCCCAGGAGGGCGCACCTGGTGCATTCGGAGATGACAGCAGAGCCTAGGGGCGGGGAAGAGGGAGGTGCGCGAGTGGGAGCGGGACAGGAACTCAGCAGACGGGCCAGCGCGTGCCCGGGGTGCAGACGTATCCACTGAGTGCTCCTCCCTGCGCCTCCTCCCCCTGGCTCCCAGGCAAACACTGGGATCCTTCAGGCTCTAGAAGTAAGCGTGCCCGGGGAAGGTCGCTGGAGGCCAGCCTTGGGCAGCGGCCAGCCGTCTTAGGGCACTGTCCACCAGGGGACTGATGCCCACGGTGTGATGGAAGAGCTGGTGGCATGCGGCTCACGCGTGAGAGCAGTGATACATTCTGGTTTTCCTCTGGGGCTTCTCTGGGATACAGCTGTTTCCACAGAGCCATCTGCTTCCTGGCGCTGCCGCGCACCGTGGTGCTGGGGTGTTTATGGAATCTGTTTATACGCGTCTTATTTTTAACTTGTAATTGAGCCAGGGCGACACTGTTGTCTTTTCTTCTTGATGGGTTTTGTGTCAGGGAACGGGGCCCTGCAGGTAGCCTGCTACCCTTGTCGCTGAGGGAGCTGTGCTCAGAAGCCCCCTTCTCAGAGGTGACGTCGAGATCTCAGAGCCCCCGGAAGGGAGGGGTCCAGGACAAGCTCGGGGCTGATGTACTGCCTACGGCCTGGGCTTATTTATGACTATTTTACAGGGGAAAAATGGAGGCTCACAGAAGGTGAAAGTTATGGGCAATGTCAAAGATCTAGTCCTGGGGCCAGGCTGTCTGATTTCCAGTATAGGGAACTTTCTAGCACACCGCAAATGCTTCAGGAGAAGGACTTGTAGCCCTGACCAGCATGGCTGAGTGGGTTGGGCACTGCCCGCAAAGTGAAAGGCCATGGGTTCAATTCCCAGTCAGGGCACATGCCTGGGTTGTGGCTGGTTCCTGGTTAACGGCATGCAAGAAGCAACTGATTGATGTCTCTCTCTCACACTGATGTTTCTTTCCCTCTCTCCTTCCCTTCCCCTCTCTCTAAGAATAAATAAAATCTTTAAAAAAAAGAAAAGAACTTGTAATACGTAATTCATTTGTTCAACAAAATTTGCTGAGCGCATACCAGGTGCCAGGCAGTCTTTCAGAGGCATAAAAACATACCGATGAATAAAGGAGATAAAAATCCACAAAGTCACCTCGCTTCCATTCATTCGGGGGTAGACGTGACCAACAAAACAAGTCCGTCAAGGCCGTGATAGACTGACTGGTGACCAGGGCTCCGGAGGGAAATAAGGAAGTCCCTGGAGCTAGGGGGTTCCAGGGGCAGGGGCAGGTATTTTAGATCAATTTTAGATCAGGGAATGTTTCGGGGAAGAAAAAAAGAAAAAGAAAGCTCTATGTCTGCAGACACGTCTGCTGACTTATAATTCCATATAAACGTGATCACTCATTGGCATCTAATCACTTGTTTCACTTTTTTTTTTTGCCCTTTTTGGACGTTTGCCATTTCATAATTTAACTTCTAACGTGACAGTGGATAACTCTTTTACCCTTGGTCCTTCGGACTTTCGTACCATTGGTTTCTCTTGTTTCTGGCTGCCGGGGGAAGGATGAATGGGGAGGGGAGTGCGGAAAGGGCCGTTCTGAAGCTGATGAAGTGGAAATGACAGCTGTCAGAAAGGAATCTGCAGAACCGGCAGCAAAGAGGCCAGGGTAATTTCCTGCCAGGATAAACAGCCTCTTTCCTCCCCTGGCCAATTCCTGCCCGCCCACTCCCCCTGCCCCCGCCCAGCCTGCTCTGTGCAACCTTAGTCATTGGAAATTGGAAATCGAGTTTAGTATAATTGGGTGACTAAAGGAAGGGCATGTACTTTCGCAAGATTTCCACCAAAACTGGTTAACGGTTCTGCATTTAAAAAGGGGAGCTTCTTATACCTGGAGAACTCCCCTAGGCGGGGCAAGGCATTCTTGATGATAAAGCATCACTCTATAAATACGTTAAGGAGACTTGCATGTTTCGAAAGCACAGTGTACGGAAACATGCGACCCTATCTGCCATGCTGTCAGGGATGACAGGGGGTGCCCTTGTTTTGCTCCAGAGGACAGGACTCAGATGGATGGGTCCTTACAGAAGGGAAGATCTCAGCTGAACATGGGCAAGACTGGCTTGGCATTTGGTGCTTTCCAGCAGTAGAGTGAGCTGTTGGAGGTGGTGAGCTCCCGGTCTTTGGGAGGATTCCAGCAGAAGCCAGATGCAAGCCTGTTAGGGGTGTGTAGAAGGAATTTTGCATGGATTAGGGGGTGGAGAATATCCGTGATTATCCAACTGTGTTCCATGGAGTCCTGGGGTTTCTTGGATACGGATCGGGGGCTGGGCTGACGAGGAAAAGGAAGAGAAACGCTAAGGGACAGAATTCTAGCCTCCGAGGCTATTCCGGTCTAACAATAACTACTGCCTTTTGGATGCGTACTGTGTCACACAAGTTAACTCATGGGTTCCGGGGAGAGAGGCCTGGATGCACTGTAGTGGACAGAGTGGCTGTGTCCTCCTGGCTCCTGTCCCTCCACACCGCTGTGGGAGGCTGATCTCTTCCAATTCAAACTCTGAAACTCTCAGCTCCACACGGAAGGACCAGTCCCCCGACTTCCTGAGTTTATTTATTCTTTTGTCAGCAAGGCCGCCCAATGGTCTCTCCTTCCTACCCGCATTCCCCTAACTGGTGGGAAACCTTTCTGGGACCTGATGACCCAGAGCCAATGGGACAGGCCTCCGTGGGCTGTGGGGGTGGAGTTCTAAGAGACTCTGTAGGTTCCTCTCTCTGCCAGGCCTTCCTAGAAGAAAGGTCAGTAAAACCAGAAATCCACCTGGGGAACAACAGACTGTCACCGGGTGGGTTGGGCACTGTGGTTTGTGGAAAAAAACAAAACAACAACAAAACGCAAAACAATGAACATGGTGTTCCTGGGCCGAGTCCTTCTTTGTCGGTGATTTAGCATCCATTATCCACGAAACACTATGACCAAGTCATCCCTGTCCCCATTTATCAGACGGTGAACCTGAAGCCAGAGCAGTCCTGGGACTTCTCTGGAGTCATGTACTGTTACAAGGAGCGATCTGGGATGACGAGAGCGCTCTCAGTCTTGTCACCATCATCGCCTGCCCCGGGAAGAACTTGTAACGGTGCAAACACCAAACTGGTGCCTGCGTCCGAACCGGAATGTGCCATGCTCCTGCGCGTCTCTGCTCTCGCTGCCTGGGCTGCTCCCTCCCTCCCCCTAGGTCCACTTTCCATACCTCCCACTCATTATTCACCCTTCGATCTCACCTCCTCCAGGAAGTCTCCCCTGATCACCTCTCTCCTAATGAGCGCTCAATGCCCCTCTTGTGTGCTCTCAAAGCACCACTGTCATCTGGGCTCCTCACACTGGGTAACACCCTCCCCCTCCGCTTTGTCCGCCTCCCTCACAGACAAGCACTGCGAGAGCCAGGCTTGGATCTGCCATGCTGCCCCTGGACCCCCAGCCCCGAGGCTGGCAAGTGTTTGAATGACTACATGTCAGGTGGCTGAATGCGCCCTGACACGGAGCGCCCCTGGAGTCCTTGCTCTCTGGGATCCGCAGTCCAATGAAGAGGTTCCGGACTTCATTCCTTTGAGACTGCCGCCATCTGTGCGCTTGTCAGGGTGCTAACGACCTCTTCCCACGGAGCGGAGAGCATCTGGCTTTGGGCCAGATCCAAGATCTCGCCCTTTTCCTCTGGTCGTGTCTGCAGATAACACTCGGCGCTGCAAAGGACCAGGAGGTGGACTCCCTGCAGAGGCGTGGCTCCAGGGGTGCGATGCCGCAGGCCCCTCCCTGTCCCAGCCCTGCCACCGAGGGCCGGCTCACCGGAGGAGCCTGGCTGGAGCAGGGCACAGGCGCCTGCTGTCTTGATTCCTCAGGGCCAGTTGCCCCTGTTCCCGTCCTCAGTGCCCACAAAACAAGCCATCTGTTCTCTCCATCCCCACGGCTGCTGGCCGAGGTCACAGCCCCATCGTCCCCTTCTTGCCTGGGATGCGGCCACCGTCTCCACATGGTCTCCCTGCCTCCAGTCTCGTCTCTGTCATCTGTTCTCGACACGGAGCGATTTTTCTCACATGTAAATCCGACCAAGATCCAAGCCATTCGGTGGAGCCTAAACTCCTAATTGCAGACAAGGCTTTTCCGAGTGGTTCATTCTTTGCCCATCGCCCAGCGTGCCTAGGCCCTGGCAAACAAACGCCCAGCATGTTCTCTTTGAACTCACTGCTGCTTTATTGTAATCCTCACCTGAGGACGCGTTTATTAATTTTCCGAGAGGATGGTGGGGGAGAGAGAGAGAGAAACAGTGATGGGAGTGAGAAACATCGATCAGTTCCCTTCCGCATGCGTCCCAACCAGGGATGAACCCTCAACCTGGGTGCGTGTCCTGACGGGGGATCGAACCCACAGCCTTTTGGGGTACACGATGACGCTCCACACAGCTGAGTGCTGTGGCCAGCGCTGACCGCTGCAGTTCTCCATCTGCTGTGCCTTTACCTGATACTTCATCCTTTTCTCCTCGGTATTCGATTCACTCAGTAAATATTTATTAAGTGGTTACTCTGTGCTTGCTTCCATTCTGGACAAGGGCACCTCAGAGGCCAACGGTATAGGCAAAAATCTTTCATCTAATGGTCTTTTATTTGGGGAAAAAACTCGGAAACAGTCGTGGACGGTGCAATGTACTCTGATGAAAGGAAAAGGGGCCACACCATAGAGAGTGACAGAGGGTTTCTTGAGGCTGAGGAGGTCAGGGAAAGTTCCTGAAGATGCTGCACCTGAGATGTTTACACACCTCGGGGCAGGGCGGTCCAGGCAGGGGGAAACACAGAGGCCCCGTGGGGGCGGCCTTGAGCGGGGATGCAGAAACAACAGCAAAGGTGGTGGTGAGCGTGGCTTTTCCAATGTCGAGGGCAATAGTGGTTGGGAGGACAGCTGGGGTGAGTGCTCACAGAAGGCCGCTCCCCGAACCTGGACAGACTGTCCTCCAGGCACCTCTGACACGCGGTGCACGTACAGGGAGGGACTGGGCCGGTCTCTCATCTCAACCCCAGTGCCCTGCACGGTGCCTGGCAGGTGGCCAGCATTCACGTGTGTTTAATGAGCAAATAAATGCAGCCACAGATTCCGAGGAGGACCACGGGGTACTCTTCTTCCGCTACCACCCCCAAGACCCCCGGGGCGCGGGTAGAGGGTAGGAAAAGCTGGTGAGTCATTTATAAAGGGAGACCTGCTTGCTAAGACACTGAAAGAGACGAGGGGAACCCCTTGATGTGATGAGTAACTGATAGCTTCATCCTGTAAGGCTTTTTATAGGAGCCTCTTGTGCGGAGGGAAACAAAAAAGAGGGTAGAAGAATGGTTTTTATTCAGTGTCTGGAACAAAGTGCCGAATGGGCACTCAGATGCTGATGATGATGACAAATACTGACTTAAGAGAACTGAAGAAAAAGCCAAAAAAAAAAAAAAAAAACCCCTAAAACCCTACAGTGTTTGTTGAAACCTCTAAGTGCTTCCCAGCATCTGAGACAGAGTTCAAGTGCTTAATGGTTTTCTTTCTGCTATTGCCAGTGGTGCAAAAGGGCAGACACTGAGAAAGGCCCCCAGGGTGATGCAGGGAGAAAAGCCGGAGCTAGAGGTGACTCCACTGGGACCTGGGGCTGAATGACAGAGAGCAGGGGTGGCCCTGTGACCGGGGCCAGGTGGGTGCATGCCTCCAGACCTCCCACAGATGCCTTCCCCTGCCATTCCGGAGCCTAAAAGGTTTCTCACGACGTCCAAGATCAGACTCTGAGCAGTAACAATGACAGTAATACAATAAAATCCTGACTCTTTAACCCGGCTCACAGCAGCCTTTCCGTCTGGCTCCTGCCCACCTGCTGCTCCACTCCTCCACTCCTCCTACGGCCCTCCGTCCCCACCGGCCCCTGGGCACGCAGACATCATCCTTCAGCTCCTCACAGCAAACCGGCCCTGCCCCAGGGCCTTTGCACCTGCACGTGGTACTCCCCCAAGAAGTACTTCCTTTGTTCCTCTCCTTTCCCCCCTCTAGCTTTATGGAGATATATAATCAACACACAAGAAAGCACACACAGTGAGCTTTATTCTCACTGAACAACTCTCTGTGTCCCCTCTCTCTCCGCATCCCCCACAACCGCCACCCTACTGCCTACTTCTCTGCGCTTCACTATTTCAGACGCCTCATATTTGAGCAATCATGCAGCAGTGTCGTTCTGTGACAGACATTTCACTTGGTGTAATGTCTTCCAGGTCCATCCATGTTGTCACAGTGGTAAGACCCTCCCCCCAACCCTTAAAAAGGCTGAATAATATTCCATTGTGTATAACTGTCTTCATTCATTGGTCTGTCAGGGGACGCTTAGGATGCTTGCCCCTCTCGGCTGCTATGAATGGCGCTGCAGTGAACACAGGGTGCCAGTGATATCACTTCCAGACCCTCTCTGGGGTTCCTCTGGGTATACTCCCAGAAGTGGAATTGCTGGATCATAAAGCGGGTCTACTTTTAATTTTTTGAGGCAGCTCCATACTGTTTTCCACAGTGGCTGCACCAGCTGACATTCTACCAACAGCGGGCCAGGCTCCAGTTTCTCCTTGCCAACTCCTGTTACCTTTTGTTTTTGATAAAAGCCATTCTGAAAGGTGTGCAGTGATATCTCAATGTGGCTCTTATTTGTATCTCCCCGATCCCTTGCTTTCTAAAGTTGGCTCTTTCTCATATTGTATTCAGGTCTTAGAAGAAATGTCACCTCCTCAGAGAAGTCCTCCCAGATCCCCCAAACCAACAGGGCTGCCCTTCTGCTTTCTAATATATCACTATGTAGCACTTGCCCCTGACTGACAATTTCTCCTGTTACTTTGTGTACTGATTGTTTCCCCTTAAAATATAAGCAGCATGACAACAGGGACCATTATCCTTTTTTACTGACTAATACTCAGTGCTCAGAATAAGAAAACCCTCAGCAAATGTTTGTGGACTGACTACATGAACCAATTACTTCTGTTTCTAATACTAAGGATCAAGGAAAGGGTAGGGAACAAATATTTATCAAGCATCTAACACGTGACAGACACTGATCTGGATGCTTTACATTCAATTTCTTACTTAGTCTCACAGCATCCTGGTAACAGTTTTTCATCCCTGTTTGACAGTTGAGGAAACTGAAGAACAGAGAGGTTGAGAAACTTGCCTGAGGTCACACAGGTGGCAACTGGAAGGGGTTAAAGCCTAACCCAGGCCATCCTGACCCCTGCCTTCCCTGCTTTTTCTGCTACAATGGGCCGCTGCTTCCCTGCACCCTGCTCCTCAGAACTTCAAATCAGTCTCAGCTGTGCTCCTTGCTTGCTGTGTGACCATGAACTACCTGTTTAACCTCTCCGTGCCTAAATTTCTTCAACTCTAACTGAAAAGGAACAAGAGGTTTCTACGAGTGCCTGAGATGTAACATAGGAAAACAGTTATAAATGATGCAGAAATAAGAAAATACGGATGTAAGCTATGCCTGCGACCACTTACCTAACACTTTCCGCACCCACGCTAACCCCTAAAGGAGTCGTTTCCTATGAAAATCTTTGGGGTCACCTCTTGCACTAATGACACGGAATCCTGGGTCTCCCGTGGGGGTGCTGTGTCCACAAAGACCTGAGAGCTTCCTGCCTGTGGAGAGGCCCCTCTTCATTTATTGCCTCAATAGCGCTTTTGCTCATCCTGATTCCTCTGCCTGGAAACCCACATCTGACTGCACCTAATCTGGGCCAAGCGTGGCCCCTCTGCACCCACACTGGTGAGCAAGACGGGGACCCACCTACATGCCCGTCTGCCCCCCAGATGGCGGACTCCCACGGCGGTGACGGCGCTCGTCCATCTCGGGCGTGCCCAAGGCCGGGCACACGGCAGGCTGTTGGTCGACCAGCAGAGAGGCCACGCCTGCGCTGCCGGGACCCCTGAGCCACTTACATTCTCACTGTTGACGTCAGCTTCGCTGGGGCAGCCGAACAGCTCCCGCCGCAGGAGGTTCCCGTCGTACTCCAGGAAGGTCAGGTACAGGTTGCGGAAGAACTCCACGTGCTTGTTCTTCACCCGCAGTTTCTTGGGGGAGTTCCAGTGAATGACCTGGCAGGGCACAAGGAGGCCGTCAGGCAGGGAGGGCCTCGTGCTGGTGGGAGCCACGGTGGGGCACCGGGCTTGCCGCTCATTCATTCATTCACTCATTTACCCAGTCACTTGTTCATTCGCTCATTCATTCATTCACACACTCATGCATTCATTCCTCATTTGCTGTAGACTGGTGTAAGAGCAAAGGCACAGAACCCACTGCTTGGGTTCAAATCCCAGCTCTGCCATAGGGAGTCATTTGATCTTGGACAGGTTATGTTACTTCATCGTTCCGTGCCTCAGTTTCCCCATCTGTGACACGGGAATTAGTAACCGTTTCTGCGTGTGCCATTGTACACGTTTTCACCTCTCAGCCCCAACCCTGCTCTGCGATGCTGGAGCTGGGACTTCGCAAACCCTTTCCCGCTTTGCCAGCTGCGCACTGTTGAGCGCTGCTGCTAACAGGGGCCGCGGGAGGGAGACGGACAGTCTGGAGGAGGAAGAAAGAACTCGCTCCTTCCCGCTGCGTCCTATTCCTGCGACCGTCACCCACCTCCCTTCTTCACACCAGCAGCTAACTCCGCTTTTGCAGTTTTTCCAACACTCAGAACCAGCCGCACCGGCCTCCTACCTCCGCCCAGTGTGGCTGCCCTGGGCGTTGCCTGCCGACTCCACCCCCGGGTCTGGGACCCGGCCCCTCGGTGCAACGATGTGACAGCAATTGCCACTTCTATTCCTCCGGTTCCAGAGGTGGTAATTGTTCCCTGCAATTTTCTATTTTTGTTTTTTTCGTTGTTGTTGTTACCAAGCGAACACTTTGTATCTAGTTATCATTTTTAAAGATTCCCTATTCAAATAATTGGTACGGTTTCTGCCTCCGGCTAGGACTGACACGTACACTGCCTCGCAGAGCTGCTGTGAAAATCAGCTATACACCATGTAAAGTGTGTAAGCGGTGCCTGGCACAGGGTGAGGGCTCAGCCGGGGCTGGATCTGACTAGGAAGTGCCCACAGTGGACCAGCTTTGGGGGTGCCCAGAGGCCCCCGGCGGCAGTGCCTGCCTCTGGTCCGCTCACGGTCCTCGGGGAAGACGAGTCCACAAACAGGGAACAGGATGTGATGATGGAGGGAGGTTCTGGGAGAAACGGCAGTTGTGCTCAGAGAAGCGTCATGGAGATACCTGTGCTGGGACCTGAAGGAGGAGTGGGAGTTTCCTGGGGAGTTGGGATGGTGGTGACGTAATCTAGGCAGAGGGCACATGCATAGGACCGTGTGGCTCCTTTGGAAAACGAGAAGCCACGCGCTGTGCAGCTGGAGCAGGGAGCTGTGAGTGGGGTGAGACCCCGGCTCTGAGGAACTGCGTTCAGACTGCATCCGTAGATGCACCAGTGGAGGGAGAAGTGCCTGACTCAGGGTTTTGAGAAGACTGCTCTGACCGTACCGAAGAAGATGTGACTGGCAGGGTGGGTGGGCCAACATGGCACCAGGGACACCAGGTACGAGGCCGCTGCCATTTCCACGGGCACGGCTCACCTCCGAGACTGGGGAGCTCGGCTATCGGCGGAACACTTCACCACCAGTTTTGCACGCCTTGTCTTTTTAAAACCCTGATGACCCTAACAAGCAATTTTAAAGAAGAAGCTGTGGAGAGGTCACTTGCCCAGGACTGCAAAGCCGGTAAGTGCTGGAGCTGGGATTCCAACGTGAGTCTGAATACATCTGATCCTAAAGCCCCCGTTCTTCTCTCGACACCACGGAGGGCAGGTTTTAAACCCCCCACCCCCATTTTCGTGTTTCGTCGCATTCCGGAGGAAACAAAATAACTCTCACCTTTCACTCTCTATCCTCCAATGTCCTTGCTGTCCCCTCCCATGGTGGTGACACTGAGCAAAGGGACAGGCGTCCGGAGCTCAGTGGCTTCCTGGCTCTCTCCTTCAGCCACATGCTGTCTGTGACAGTCAGCAGTAGGGCACAAAGCTGGCCATCCAGAGAGGGATCTGGAGGCCCATCTCGCTCTGCCCCCTCTCTGGGGACCCCATGGGTGCACAGCGGTGACAGCCCTGGAAGCTGGCTGGATAAATACTGAGCAACCATGTCCCTCTGTCGCGGTGCAATGAATGTAAGGGCGCCCATCCGACCCCAGCCACATCCCTGCCCTCCTACCCCAGCAATGGTGTAACAGCAGAGCAAGAACTCGGGACGTCAGAGCAGCCTAGGTTCCAATCCCACCTATGCTCCTAGCTGTGTGTCCTTGGGCAGCTTGTTTCATTTCTTGGGACCTCAGTTTCCTCATGTACAAAGTGGGGATCGGTCATCCCGACTTTGCAATGTGGTTGAGAGGGTAAAACAAATGCCTAGCACAGTGCCTGCCTGTCAGGGTGGCCCCATACATGTGGGGTCTGTTCTCCCCTCAGAGACAGGGCCTCCAGCCTGTACTCTCAGTGTTCCCCCTGCTTTTCCCCTCCTGGAAGCGGCTGCAGTAATAAGTAATGAAGCGGAAAGGGCCAGCAGGTCCCCCCTGGAATGGGGCCACCTGGGGGTGCCTGCATTTCAGGGAAGGAGGAGCATGAACCACAAGGCCTTCTGAAGGGTCCAAGAGAGAGAAGGAGAGAGGAGACGCTCCTCTAAGAATACACCCGGGCAGACACGAAAGGGGCCTGGGCCCTGCATTAAAATAATAGCATGTGAGCCAATGCCACTCACACCCAGTGGGGATCACGTCTTCGCCGTGAAAGAGTCTGGCGCTTGCCAAGTGCTGAGCCAGCAGGAAGGCTGCGGGCCGTGCATCTGACTCGGGAAACTTGGGCCTCCTCCACACGGAGACACTTTAAGTGAAAATAAGGGCTGGCCGCTGGGTCAACACTCTTTACTTACTGCACACAAGTCTGCTGGGCTCTCTGCAGAGACTGTGTCATTAATGCCTCCAAAGAAGCCCATTTGAGTCCCATTGTTTGTTTGTTTGTTTGTTTATTTGGAAATCGTACTTGACTTGCCCGCGTCTCCCCGCTGGTAAGCTGCAGAGCTGAGACACGAAGCGGGCTCTAAACCCGAGACCCCCAGCCAGGCTCCTGCCCACTGTCACGTGCTGTGTCCAAGGGCTGACACTTCGCAGATGAGAAGAGTGGGGCTTACAGAGGTGGCCCGCCCAAGATCACACGGGTCAGGTCAGAGCGAGGACGGGGACCCCGGTCTCCTCGGGGCCCCACCCACGGCAGGCGCTCTCCTGTGCCCTCACTCCTCATTCTGTTCTGTGTCTGCTGGGTCTGGGGTATCGCCCACAGACAAACACTGGTGTTGGAGGAAAAGCAGCAAGGATGGAAGGAAGGGAGAGTGGGAAGACAGTGCGGTCACTGGCAGGCCGAGGGCGTTTTGTGAAATTATTTGTGACCCAGCTGCTTTGGGCAGGCGAGCCCTCTCCAAGACTATAAAGGTATATTCAGATTTACCTTTTCCACTAGTTTTTGGTCATCAGAACGCAGAATACTCCATCCCCCTGTGCCAGTCTTGAGAGAGGTAAACAGAAACTGTTGTGTATCTCGTGCCCATTGCATGCTAGACCTTAGGCCAGGGTTGCCGCTGGTGGTGGTGGTGGTGACGGTGCGCGCGCATGTCCCCATTCAGTCCTCAAACAACCTGGCGCGAGGCTGCTTCTATTATCACCCCTTTTACAGGCGACAGTTCTGGGGCTCAGACTAGCACAGGGTGCCTCGGCTAGTAAGCAGCCAATTCTGATCCAAAATCAGGTCTGTCTTGCTCCCAAGTCTTTCTTTCTCTACCACGTCATTTATTAATTCTTTCAGCAAATATTCAAGTGAGCACTGAGAGGGGCCAGGACTGCAGAGAGGAGCCCAGCGATCACTGAAAAACTGTCCCTGTGAAGTTACCAGCACGGCCCGTGCCCCGAAAGAGATGCTAGGGAGAGGTTGTGACTGACGGTCTCTGGACCGGGCCCGTTCCAAGTACGACGCGGCCCAGGCCCACGGCAGAGGGAGCGGCGGCATCTAGCTTCTGTCTCCCAGGCCCCCGCCCCTTCCGCTGAGCCACATCCCTGTCTCGGCAAATCTGACTCACTCGGAACAACCCCTGCTGATTGTTTCGACCAGGGCTTGTCTGACTACTGAGAACGATCACTTGCTGGCCCCCAAGAGACGGGCTCACCCAAGCTTGCTGACTCGGGGGCAGTGAGCTGGCGGTGGAGATGACATTTATTGACAAGCTTTCACACATGAGGCGGAGTGACAGGGGAGAATGTGCTCAACATGGAGTTTTGCAAGGAGCTGGTGGTGGATACGAGTCTCCCAAACTTGCGGTGAAAACCTGTCATAACTTATTCCACTTGCCGAGGCACGTCAGTGTAGTAGTGATAATTATTATTAGCAGCTAGCTATATTGGATGCTTGCTATGTGCCAAGCACTGTTCTGAACACGTCCCTTGACATAGCTCATTGATTCTTTATTCTACGCTGTAAGTGACAGTCTCATGCTGCCACCTTACAGGTGAGGAAGGCGCAGCAAATTTCCCTAAGTGTCACAGCTAGAAGGTGGAGTAGTCGGAGTTTGAACCCGAGGAGCTAGCAATCACGAATCTATTCCTCTTATTTCTCCCATGTCTGTAGTCATTAAATGGCTGTTTATAACAATGAACCTGAAATTTACAGAAGATTATAGGATCAGAAATAAAACCCACTTTTCCCTGCCAAACACAGAAACCCCATGTATCCCTGGGATACTAACTGCTGCAGGTGATTTAGGACTTTCCAGAGACACGAGCTGAACCCGCAGCTCGGCAGCAAGCAGAGGAGGAGGCATCCAGGCTGTTGGCCGGGGTGGGGTGGGGGGGTCGGTGGGGGGGCTACAGGAGCTGCCAGGCATCAGGGCCTTGCAGGTGTGATCTAATTGGATCTGAATTATCTGTAGAGGCCGAGTGTGTGCTCGCAGAGTTGGAGGCGGTCTGCAGCGAGCCAGAGAAACGGATGGGAATTGACTACTGTCCAGGAAACTTAAACATTATCTGGGAAGACAGGGGACGTCAACAAGATTAAAGGAGAAACAAGAGGTTCCTCCACCCATCAAGGGCACAGGAAAAAAGCATTTCAATGATGGAAACAAGACTTCGGTGCAAGGACAGGCTAAGGAAGAGTTCAGCCAAAACTTCAGCTCCTTAAGTACTCAGAACCCAGAGGGTTCATAAAAATAATTCATGGTGCAAAAGTGCTGAGAAATCAGAGTCTGTGCAAATGCCAGGTGAGTAAGAACACGGCTTTATGTCTTCCGAGTTACGGAGATACAGGGTGTTTGGAAAACGGGTCTCTGCCTCAAGACCTCCCCTGACGTTCTATGACTCACAGAATAACATCTATTCTTAACCTGGCAGCTAAAGCTGTCGCAAACTGGCTCCCACCTACAAGTCCAGCGCCACCTCCAGGCTAACAAACTTCCCGTTATTTCTTGAACCCATCTTTCATGACTCGATGCCTTTGCATATGCTTTGCCCCCCTCTAGGATATCCTCATTTCTCCTCTACTATGTGAATGCCTGCTTGTCCTTCATAGCTGAGTTCAAACGTCCTTCTTGTTTGCAGGACTGCCTCCTGTATGTGTCTCTCTCCATGCCATCCTTCATTTCCAACAGAAAATTAATTTCATTTGTAGCTTCAATGTCCCCAGCCCCTATGAATGGCTCATGATCCATTTATGATCTACGCCAATCATGATGATCCCACTTGCTGATTTCCCAGACTCTCTTGCAGCTAGGGGTGGCAATGTGATCCAAGTTTCCCCTGAAGGACACACGGAGCAGCATGTATTCGATTTCCTAATAATAAACAAGATGCCATTGTCCTCCCACCCCATTCACCTTTCTGTTGCAAGCAGAGATGTGATGACTGGAATCATGACAGCCATCATGTGACTACAAGGGCAAGATCAACACAGTGCTGTCTGCTAACCCATGTCTATACTGCCTCCTCCAGAATTCTTAACCAAGAAATTCAGCCCCCCTATTTTGTTTTTAGCCTCCACAAATTAGGTATTCTTATTCTCATTTTAAACATTCCTAATATAACACCCGAGGCCATTGCTTTCCTTCCTCAGTGCTCCAGACTCTTGCATTTAACCTCATTAGAGGACTCACCGCACGTTCTTGTAATTATTTATTTACATGCCGGCACCTGTCATCACTGGAATGTGAGTCTCTGGGCGGGCAGGGAGCAGGACTTACTATTCATCCCGAGTGCCATAGAGCCTGGCAGGTAGTTAGTATTCAACAGCTGGCCTTTGAGTAAAGAACAAGTCCTGATGATGACTTTCCCAATAATCCTCACCTTTTGTCTGTCTACAGCAGGTCAGTTACAAAAGCCCTGTTAATGTGGGCTTTAGGGTGGACAAACACGTTCCCCTTCTCTTCATCTAAGGGCCCAACAGCTTGTCATTTCCCCTGGAAGGAGTTTACGCTCCCTCTGTTCTCTGCTTGTTGGGTATTTCAAGGAGAAGGACAATTGTCTCGCAAGCCCCTTTCCTTGTCATCTTCAGGAGTACAATGCCTGGTAGAAAGGGACGAGCAGAGAGACCCACAAGCCAGTCCCAGGTCCAGGTCTTTTCAGCTGGGCGGCCTGCATTCACTCCCCTAAAATCATGGAGACCGCCCTGCACCTGGAAAGGGGGCAGGGCAGCAACTGCCTTGTACTCTGTGGGCAGGAACAAGGCCGAGGGAGTCCGGCACGTGAGGGCAGGTCACACGTGCTCATCAAGCTACAAGAGCCCTCTGGTTTTAGACTGCGCGGAACAGCCACCTTACCAGCGAGGAAGGCTGGATGAAAAACTGAGTCTTCAGTAGAAAGCAGGAATAAAAAGCAAGATTTAAGATGAGGGAGTGCAAACTGTCACTGCCCGGGTCAGAGCGGAGGACGGGTGCAGACAATGTGGCCCAGAGCGGAGGGCCTGCCAGGGGCACGCTAGTCCGAGACTTCAAACAGAGGCCTGAAGGGGGTGCCCACCAGCAAGGCAGACACTTTATGTTGGTTCAAGCCACTGGGCAGAGGTCGGAGAGGGTAACAGGCAGGGAGCAAGGCAAATTTCACCCTGGTTCTCCCCGATTCTGTTACCCAAACAACTTTATTTGAACCTCTGTTTTCTGATCTGTTAAAAGGGAGTAGCAGTGCCTGCTTCTCAGGGATCCCAAGGGGTCCACGGTGAGCCTGGAGCAGACCGGCGATCAGTACACGCGTGTCTCTGAAATATTACATACTCTGTCCCCACGGGCTGTTCTCTGAAGTGACACTGTCCTTCAATCTCTATTTACAACCTGGGCTGTTGGCTCCTTGAACGTGAGCTCTGTGTTTTGTCCAACTTTGCATGCGCAGTGACAGGCTCGGTCACCCGTGCTGACTGCCGATGGACTCCACGCCAGTGTTTTCACTTCCTTGTCAACTGCTGGCCATTCTAACCCATCCCTCTTCCTTCTCCGTTCCCGAGCCCGACGATACCGGGAGCGGCCACTAAACAAAAACGGTGGCCCTGGGACTCAGACTCCGAGCGCCGATGCTCTATGACTCCTTCCTTTTTTCACTCGAGTCCTTGCTGCTTCCCAGTTTCTGCAACTCCCAGAAAAAAAAATTCCTTCCCAGGCAAAAATGCACCATTGCCCAGAGAAGGGGAAGAGAACATAACCCCAGTGATTGCTTAGTCCCCTGGGCTGGAGAATGCAGACACGTGGCCCAGTGCCCGAACCCGAGGCCCTGTTCTCCATCTTCTCATTTCTCGTCCTGCCGTCTGTAACATTTCTTACTTCCCCCTG
The DNA here is from genome assembly GCA_039655065.1 of Glossophaga mutica. NCBI lineage: Eukaryota > Metazoa > Chordata > Mammalia > Chiroptera > Phyllostomidae > Glossophaga > Glossophaga mutica. The sequence goes on along the minus strand of CM077304.1, from coordinate 10,736,775 downwards.
TCTGAGGAGCAGAGGTTGGGGAGTGGGGAAAAAATGACAACAGAAAAGGAATGCCTTTGATAATACTCAGGACCAGGAGGGCCGGGAATTCCTCAGAAGACCCAGCTACATTCTCTAAGGTTCATTATGTTCAATGTTCTGGGTTCTTTTTTGTGACAAAATGGGGGTAAAAATCAATTTCAGCCGGGGGTGGGTGGGAATTCAATCTGAATCCTGGCACGTGCCAAGAATTCCTGACAGACCACTGAGAGCAGGAAACGGAGAACGGTGTCGGACTCCTCTGCGGACACTTAGCCGAGCGTGGCTTCCGTGCTGACACCCAGCGTGCGGCCGGCAATTCTTCCTCTGACTGTGGAATGAATTCGTAAGACTTTACTTATATTTCGCAGCACCCACAGTGGCCTCTGGGGCAGTGTCTCTGTTGGTTTGGGGACCAGGTGGACAGAGGAAGGCATATTCCAAGCCTAGAGACAGGCTCACAGTCTTTAGCTGCGGAATCCTGCCAAGGCTGGCTGAGGAGCAGCTGGGTGTGCAGTCCAGTGGGATTTCGTCAGTTTGTCATAATATCAGGCATGCTCTTGGAGGTGGGCCCCACGTGACTCACTGCTTGGAGATGCTGGGAGAGGCAGCCGTGCTTCTTGGTCCCCAGCAGGCACCTTGCACGGTGGCCCGCCATTGCTTCTCTGCTCTGCACGGCTCCTTTGCAGCCCTGGACCCGGCTTTCTTCCTACGATCCTAACATCGGTCAGGCCGACCTTCCAGAAGCATGGGCATGAGACTCAGGCTGACCATCAAGTTGTTCCTGAGCGCAGAGTTGGGGTTCAAGCATGGACACGTGTGCCATGAAGGGTCAACACAGTCCTCCGCAGAGTCACTGAGAGAAAGCGGGCCGCTCTCTTTCACCTGGGACCATGAGTGCTCGTTGCTTACATGACCCAGCTGACACCCCTTCACAGCACGTCTGCCACTGCAGTGACCCATCCGATCACGCTTCTCGTTTCATTCCTGCATTCTGCATTGAGTACCAGCCCAGGAAGAGCAAAGCCTGCTCTGTCTCATCCACTACGGTCTCCCCAGGGCTCGGAGCAGGGCCTGGCGTGTAGAAAGTGCGCAATACACAGTTGTTGGATAACCAGGCTCTACCTGCTGGCGGTGGGGCGGGGGGGGGGGGCTGCCAGGAGTTGCCCTGCTGTGCAAGAGAAGTGGGGGAGGGAAGGGAAGGTCTTCTATGACATCTGAGATGCTGGTACCTAGCTGTGTCCATGCACGGGGTGTGACAGAGCACCCTCAAATATTGTGACAATGAGCCTGGGTAACTGCCCTGCCAACTACACTAATATCTATTTTTAGTGTATTTAATAACATTAGTAACAATAGTAAGACTAAACTCAACCCTCATAAAATGAACCAATGGCTTAAAAATTAGACCCTAAAGTATAAAATAAATATACTTGAATCCATGTATAAATGATTTGATATAGAGGAGAGAGATCAATCTCCTTATAGAAGAACCCCGATAACGCAGGTAGATTCTACATCCACCCCTTTGGAGGTAGTGAGTCACCTCCAGGACAGGAAGCATGAAAGGGAAAACAGTAACTTCGTAGTAGAGAAAGCCGGCAAACACCGCCTTAACCAAGGGAGGACGGTGTGGTGTCCCAGGTGATGTCGTGTGTGGAAACCAGGTCCCTCCTGGAATGAGTGATGAGGGGGCACTTCACTCCTGTCATCGTCTTCCCAGCCGCCTGTAACCTCAGTCTGATGATGAGAAAAGACCTTGTACAAACTGACCTTCAGGGACGTTCCAACGCCCGCCCGCCTGCCTGCCCAGTGCGCCTCAGCACGATCCGGTCAGTCAGGAACGACAAGGAGGGCTGAGAGACCGGCCCGGGACCAGCGGAGGCTCAGGCGACAGGACATTAATAGACAACCTGGGAAGACTCGACTGAAGTGTCAGTGTAGTTACCAGCAATACACGATTTTAAAAAAAAATTTTTTTACTGTAATTATTGGGGTGACATTGGTTAATACAATTATACAGGCCTCAGGTGCACAGTTCCATAACGCATCTCCGTACACCACACTGTGCTCTCACCACCCCAAGTCAGGCCTCCTCCCGTCACCGTTTACCCCCCTTTGCCATCCTCTGCCCTCTCTCCTGCAGCGTCCCTCTGGGGATCACCGTCCTGCTGTGTGTCCGAGATTTTTCTCAACCCTTTGTCTTTCTCACTAAGCTCTCCAAGCCCCGCCCCTCTGACAGCTGTCAGTCTGTCCTCTGTGTCTGTGTGTCTAATTCCATCTCATGTGGTTTGTGAGTACGGGGTTCAGTGCTGTTACGTAAGATTGTAACATTAGGGGAAAGAAAAATTGGATGTGGGGGACAGGGGACCCTCACTCTTACTTTTACCACTTTTCTGTAAGTCTAAGTGCCTCTAAATAAAAGTTTTTATTTACCAAAAAGGAGTCCTACGCAGCGATGACAGATTGAGAATACCAGTAAGACCAGCTCACGAAACTAGCAAGAAAACAGCTGAGCTAACACTTCGCCTCCGTGAGCTCTTTCTTAGCTACTGCACCACGTACAGAAACGCCTGCCTAATTAGAACTGACAAGAAGCTGGCAAAAACATTTACAGTCTCAAGACAATTTCAAATATGGATTCACAACCACAATCATTAAAGGAAGAACTTCGCCACAAATGTGTATTGTGCCTCCGGAAATCACTTAATGTGAGTACAAAGATGTATGATGAGCAAGACACTGAAAACCAGAGCACCCAGAATAAGAAGCCAAGCCTCCAACTTTTTGGATGATGCTTAAAGTCTTATGATAGTCCCGAACATTACGTTTCAATAAATCCCACAAAAAAGAGGGTTGCAGTCTCTTTGGAGATATCATACACAAAAATGAAAGATAATAAAATGCAATAAGGGAAATGCTTGTTTTTCCTGCCTTGGCCACAATGGCTGGCAAGCGCACAAAAGATAATATGATAACACAACAAAGTGAATTCCTTTGTCAGCAAGTATTATGGGCAGAGTCACGGAAGACAAGCACTGCGGGCCTGAGCACACTAGCGCAGGACCACGTCCGCGGGAGAGGCGCCACAGAGTTAAATGGAGTACACAGGGTTCTGATATGTGTCAGCTTATTCCATTTGCAAGATTCTGTTGAGACGATGAGATACACAAAGAACAGTTTTTCAGTGAGCACTAAAGGAGAGACAGTCTGGAGAAGTCACATCCCAAACGGTAAATCCCCACGTTAATGATGGTGACGGTTACAAAAAAGTGCGTAATGTGTAACTACCGAAGGTTCCGTCACTTCGGCTGAAATATTAAAGGATTCCAAGCAAGGTTACTGAGCGAGTGGCCCGTATCGAATCCCTTTATTGGATCACCGATAGGCAACTTTGCATCAAAGCACTCGAAGCCAACATGCGCAAGTACTGTTGGGTGGCATTAATTGGGGTAGTTTTATAAAGGCAAGACAGAAAACAGCATAGAAGTTTTGCAATGCTTCCTAGGACATGAGGGATGACCGCGAACACCTTCCGGGCAGCACTGAGGTTCCTGGGCTAACTCATGGCCACGGACATCCACTAGACGGCACAGCGAAGGCGATTTATGCATTTCTGCTTTTATGAAAAAACGAAAAAGTGGTTCTCAGTGGTGTGCATCTTACACTTTTGGGGAAAAAAATACACCTTTACTCTGATCCTCCACATAAAAGTGGTGAATGGGAAAGTAACTACTTTTAGAAAGAATCTGTGATATAGGTAGAGCTTTTAGAAAATACATGAAGTGTTCCCATTGTTATGGGATTCTGGGGTAAAAAATGATGTGAAACCTATCAAAACCCTCACTTCTACATACTTGGAAACATCAGTGGTTGGACGCCCACAGCCACCAAATACTGCTTAATTGGTGCTTCCCTCTCTCAGAATCCTTCTGAACAGAGCCCAGATCACCCAGGGATGTGTTTCTTACAGTGGCTTCTAAGGAACCTGTCCCTCAAGGTATTCTCTGGTTGAATGAGTCTGTGCTGTGTGCTGACATTGAATATGTATGCAAAACGCTGGGATCAACAAAATCGATCAGGTCTGCTTGCTGCGGGATCCCTACTACCGTATTTGGTTTAAATGGTACACAGAACTCCCCGCTCCCCCGCCCTCCCCAGTCCTCCTCTGCGTTAAACAGATCCCATTAACAGTTTCCGTAGAACCGTTTAGATACCCCCACCAGACACGTGCTATTATAGGGTGAATTTTCCAGTGACCACTTCCCTTTTAGACTCTTGTTGACGTTTCCAGGGACCATGGCATCCGAATGTCGTCAGCCATGGGCAGCACAGCCAGTGATGGGTAACTTAAACCAACAGCACCCAGAGGAGTTACGTTCGGAAATCACCAAATGAGCCAAGAATGGATGTGCGCTGAGGAAAGACAAAAGACTAAAGCTTAAATTACCCAAAGTCCTCTCCGCTGAGCATGTCACTCTCCAGCACAGTATGAGGGCGCAAGGTGAGGGGCCACCAACCCTCGCTTAACCTCTGGCAAGCCACTTTCCCCTTCGAGTCCCTGCTTCCTGATTGTGAAATGACAGCATTGGAACTGATGAGGAAGAAGAGCCCTTGTGACATAGTTTGCCCACCAGCTGACCACAAACTAAGAGACGGTGGGAATAATACTGATGTATTAGGAGTAAGAATATTACTCATGCTCACTCCGTATCTCACAGCCTGGTACTAACTGCTTTTGGTTAGCACACCTTTTGATTCATATGTCTTCTCTAAAGTGGGGATTATGTCCCAACTTTCTCCAACGAGGATGCTTGGTCAAGAGAAGGCAAGGAACCCAACAACAGCCCTGCAGCCTGGCCCATGGTGGGCACGCCGCCGTTTGGGGACGAACGAGCGATTCCACAGCGCGAGCCACAGAAGGACAGTGCCGAGAGACAGGCCACTTGATCCGGGGCAAGCTGCCTTACAGTTCATCCTGGGACTCTTAGAGTTTACTGGCTGCAGCGGTGCGCAGAGACAATAACACACTTAGACCCCTTGAACTTGGGTCATGCGATGAAATTGAACGGGCGCTGGCTGGAAGGTGCTAATTCTAGGTTTTAAATCTCCCCCCAGGCAATTGTTTTTCCTTCCTTGTTGCATCCTCAACCTCCAACATCAACCTTCCCATTCATCATTTTTATTACTCTCTCTCCGGTTTCCCCTGCCTCATTTTTCACCGGAGTCTGCTTAGCGAGAACACGCTCGACATGCATGGGTCCCCCTCCCCACCATCTTCCTCAAAAGATGTGAAATCTAACACCTCTCTAAGTATTATAGAATGTTTTAAAACTTGAGTTGCGCGCTACTCCTTTTATGCAAATACCACAGATTGCCTCCAGGAACAGACATCATTTCCCCATATGGATGGTATGTCTTCTCTTGGTTTTCCTCTTCCCCTGAAGGATTTTTCTTTTAAGTGTACTCAGTTCCCAATTTATGAATGGATGGCAGTCAAAAATTCAGCCTCTGAGTCTGTTGCTTAAAATTCAAATGTTCTTTCAAGGAGAGAACGTTAGAATATGCAGGGACTCTATTCTGAGGTTAGCGCTCCAAAAAGCCATTTAATCCAAAGAGGGCTCACATGGAATGATTCTGTAGAATCCTCGTCTCTTGTGAATTGTTTTCCAGGGAAGATACATTCAGGTGGGAACCCAGGCCTGCGTCAGGGCAGAGACCTCGGGACTGAGAGTCAGACGGATGGGAGTGTGAACCTCAGCTCTGTCATATTTAGCTGGGTGACTCTGGGCAAGTAAGTGACTTAACGTGTATGATCCTTAACTTTCTGACGCACAAAAGAGACCAAATAATACTTACCTTGTGAGGCTTTTGTAAAGATTGAGCGAGGCCTTGGTTGGCGCACGATGCGTATCCAATCTACCTGGAAGACCCCACCTCACCCTCGGAGTGCCGAGTCACAGCACGCCTGCTCCGAGATGCATTTCCTGCCGACACCAGAAAGCCATCATGCACTCAGGGCAGATGCTTCTGAAGCAACATCTGCTTCAGGGTGGCCCCTGTTGCTTGCCCGCCAGCACCCAGTTCACCGATCCCAACTTGCATGAGGGTTTCCACTCCTTCCCATTCTCTAGGGGAATAAGCAGGGTTTCCACAGGCCGCCTGGGAAGGTGAGGGAGTGTGTCTGGGGGCTGAAGAGGGCTGTGAAGGCAGAAGATGAGGATGGGGTAGAGTCTGGACATTGCAATTCAGCTCAGACCTCTTACAGAAATCCCTCCAAGACAGGCTGCATCATGCTCCCAGCTAGACAGGGGTCCTTCCCCGGCTTTCTGAGCCCCCTTTACTTCCTCATATCACCACACTTTACAGGCCATGCTGGGATTTTCTATTTACTCACTGATGACTTCTCACTTGGGCTGGGACCTTCCTGAGGGCAGGAACCATGGCTTGTTCAGCCCTGGGGCTCTGGGAACTCTTGGACTGCCTGGTCCACTTCCTGGCCACGAGCTGCGTCTGGCCAGAACTTCCTTCTCCAACAGTCTATCAAGGACCCAAGGACTAGAACACAACTTTATTGAATCTTTCCCCTATCCCTTTCTCTAAATGAGCAAACGGCCCCTTTGCTGAGCTTCTAAGAGTTTGTGCTCCTGTTGAAGAGATCAGATAATGTTCCTTTAGGTCCTTCCCTTTTTAAGACTCGCCCAGTGAGGACTGAGTTGTTAAGCTTTAGGACTGAAGAGATGAAATTGAAGGTCTTTGAAACACAGAAGACTGAAGTCAAGTCAAGTGCCTTTCTACGGAGCACTCAAGGGGCCCAGCTGAGGATGGGGCCCAGACACACGGCCTCCAGTTTATGGAGAATGTAACTGAGCCTGCGAGAGGTGAAGTGATTTATTCAGGCTCTTCAGCTGGTAAGAGATAGACCCGTCATGAGAATTTATAGGGTTGCTTGGCTCCAAAAGGAGCATGAGCAATGAAACCATCTCTCCCCTTGGAAGTTCTCGTAACCAACCTCCGCTTAGGACAGAGTTCCCTGCTGAACCCAGGGCTAGACGCCCAAGGCCCGGAGCTGCTCTCCAGTGGGAAGTTGGGGGCGTGTCTGCTCCTCCACATTGAACTCTGTGCTCACCAGGAGTGAGCTGTGTTTACTACCAACTATGTTTTTACGCCACTTGTATTTCTTTTTTAAAAAAGATTTTATTTATTTATCTTTAGGGCGAGGGGAAGGGGGGAAGAAAGAGAGGGAGAGAAACATCAACGTGTGAGAGATACATCAGTGGGTTGCCTCTCCCACACCCCCAGCAGGGACCTGGCCCACAACCCAGGAGTGTGCCCCTGACTGGGAATGGAACGAGTTGCAGGACAACACTCAATAATCCCCTGAGCCAGACCAGTTAGGGTGCCACTTGTATTTCTAATGTAATTGGAAATGTAATTAAATGTTCTTTTAATCAGATGAGTGCAAAAAGAGAGCTGCTATTTCCATGAAAGGCAAGCTAAGCACTTTGGAACAACTGGATGAAAAGAAGTTCCTAAAACATTTGGCTGTAGGATTAGGTGCGGGGGAGACTACAAAACAGCGAGGAAAAATCACAAAACTCCAGGACTGTCCTTCCACCACTTTGTTAGTATCCTGAAGGTCTTGTTCCACTTGGGACAGGGACAGGACACCGAGAACCACAGGAAAGGCGAGACAAGAGTTGTTTATGCAATAACACAGCATGACCACCAGACAGAAAGACAGACCTGGCCCTAGATGAAAAGGCAGGGAAACCAAAGGAAACATACTGCTATGATTCGTACTTGAGCTTTCTCTCAGCTGGCCCAGCACGAGTGCCCTGTGTGCCCCACAGGGGGGTGTCTCAGGCCGACTGCCCTCTGGAGCACCAGGCTGTGAGCTGATGAAGAGCGGAGTTCAGGGCGCATCTGTCTACCCGCCAGGGAGGAACATGATAACCCGCGAATAGGAGGTCCTTCGTAAATGTTGAACATGACGGATGAAATAAAATGAACGAGGGCCGCAAAAATGGAAGGAAGAAAGAAAGAAGATGACAAAGACGCCCCTTGACCTAAATGTCAGTTCCTGGCTGGCCCGAAGAAACCTACAGGCAAGCCGTTGTCCTAGACCACGTTCTGGCTCCATGACAACGACCCGGTCCTGACGGGACCCACGGGGGTGGGGCTTGGGCTTGGGCCTGCCAACCTCTCTCCTTCATCCCTCAACCCTCTCCCCACCTCCACAACAGCTCCTCTTTTAGATATTGGCTATATCTTATGGTTCTGTGTAAGATTTAAAAATAAGATAGGAGTGGGTAAAATGACTTCTAGGTTATTTTTGAAGTTTATCTTAAAAAAAAAAAGTTAAATTTGGTTTGCCTCTATTTTCGTCGTGCTGCCATGCGATAGAAATTCCGCTACTTACACATGGTACAGGCTGGCAGAGAGAGTCCACGGATTATTTTGATAGGTTCCACAGGACAATAACGAAGCAACCACCGAACAACGCCAAAGTGGGGTAGCCGTCCGCTACACCAACATGGACACGCGCCATGACCAATGGCTTTGTCTGTTTTGTCTCCCGCAGCATCCCTGGGGACTGACAGTGCCTGGCACGCAGCAACCACTCAGTACATAGAGGCACAGCAACGCAAAGGCATGTCTGTGCTGGGCAGACGTGGCACACTTGGACTTGGAGACCTAGCTCTGTTTGCGTACATAAGGTGCCAAAGTTTAAAGCTCAAAAACCAAGAGTTTCCGCTAACTGACGGTGCCTCTCTCTTCCTCTCCGTGGCTGCCGATCTAGAGGGTCCTCGGATAGCCCGCCCCGTATCCTGGCTCCCGAGGATCTGCCTGGTTTCTTTAATTGTTCTCACAAGAACAATCAGTTTTCGCACGCCACCTGCCCAGGCTCCCTTCCCCACCCTGGATTTTTTTATTGTGGTAAAACATACAAAAAAAAAAAATACCACTTGGACCACGTTTACGTTCAGATCTAGATCACTGCCGCTAAGCACGCTCGCGTCACTGTGCAGACACCCACACCTGCCATCTCCAGAACGCACTCACCTTCCCCACCTGCAACTCCGTCCCCATTAACTCCACTCCGTCCCCCACCCCAGCCCCCGGCAGCCACTGCCCTGCTTTCTGTTTTTATGGGTTTGACTCTTTCAGGTGCCTCGTAGGAGTGAAATCATACCACATCTGTCTCTTTGTGTTTGGCTTATTTCACTCAGCGTGTCTTCAAGGTTCATCCACTTTGCAGCGCGTGTCAGAATTTCCTTCCTTGGTGAGGCTGCCCATGCTTTTAGTTGCACTGATTTTTGTGGAAGTTTTATGGCTGGGTTTTTTTTTTTTTTTTTTTGGATATGAAAGTAAGACTTAAAAGTTTAGAAATCTCCCATGCCCCTGCCTGGTCAAAAAATGTCATTCATCATGAGGACACAGACATTGCTTCAATCTGTTGTCATTTGTCCACAATCTGGAGCACATTCGCCAGAAAGAAATTCACTTCTCAAGTTTGGAGCAGTTGGATCCAAGCCCGAGACTGTAAAATACGTACGACTTAGACTTTATAATATAGAGCTGAAGTGTGTTCCCAACTTGGCTGTAGCCATTCACACTCCTATCCACAGTATAGGGCAGTTCCTACCAATCAAATGAGACTTCATAGCTACCTCTTTCAATTTGGAGGATGTGAAATTACTTGTGGTCTTAATTTTCACGTCCTTGATTAACAAAGAGGTTGTACGTCTTTGAAACAGTTTGTTGGCCATTTTCTTTTCAATGCAGTGAAATGACTGTTCGTATCCTTTACACATTTTTCTTAGTAAGAGTTCTTTATACTACAGGGTGTGGCAAAAGTAGGTTGGCAGTTATGAGTACTCGAAACATGGCATTTATTCTTATAATTTATTAATTATTGTATTATTTTCCATATGACAACTGTAAACCCAATTTTGACCCACCCTGCATTTTGTTTATTAGTCCTTTTTTCAGTTATGTTTTGAAAATATATTTTTTTCTTTCTGATACCACTTAGGTAATATTATTAATTTCAATGTGGTTGAATTAATCAATCCTTTCATTTATGGCATGTGCTGTGGGTGTCTTACTGAACAAATTCTTCCCCATTCTGCGGGCACAGGCGAGTTTCCTAATGCTTTATAATTAAAAGTTTAATTTGGTCTTTCACTTCTAAGCCTCTAAACCATCAGAATGAAATTGGCGCGTGGTGTGAGATGGGGTTCCATTTTCATTTTCTCCACATGGGTCATCAGGTACCTCAGTACCATTTATAGAAAATGACATCCTTTCTCCAATGGTCAGCAATGCCCCCTCTTCACATACCAAAATTTCGAAAATGTGTGGTGTTTTTAGGGTCTCTGTTCTTTCTATTAATTAATTAGAATATCCCTAAGCAAATGCTCAGCACAATTTTGCTGTTTGTTTTTAGTAATACTATTTATGTGGGGTTTTTTTTGTCATGGATGAATATTCAATTTTATCAGATAATTTACCCCCATCTATTTAGATCATGATATGGTGTTTCTCCTTTAATCTAGTCGCAGTGTGAATGTCACTTAGGCATTTCTCAATGTTGGATCACCCTCCTATTTCCTGAAAGAAACCCAACTCGGCCGTGATGTATTATCTGTCTTCTGCATGGCTGGGTGGGTTTGCTAATACTTTGCTTCAGATATTTGCATCTATATTCAGTGCATGAGACAGGCCCCCAGATTCCCTTTCCTATGCCCTTCTTGCCTGATGTTCTGATCAAGGATATCCCAGCCTCAGAGAACGGGCTAAAAAGTGTTCCTCTTTTCTTATTCTCTGGAGTTTACTTAAAATTGGCATCTTTGGATTAAAAGATTGATAAAATTTCTCTCTACTTACCATCTAAGGGTGCTGTGTTCTTTGTAAGAAGCTTTAATGGCTAGAAGATAATCTAGACCTTAGATTTTTTCCTGACATCGGTTTTTGTAAAGTTTACGTTTCGAGATATTTGTTCATTTCCCTTCAGTTTTCAATTTACTGACATAATATTGTGCATGGTATTTTCTTATCTCCTACCATTCTGCTTTATCTGTTGGATCAGAAGCTCCATCCAGTGAGAGGCTCCTGTTTGCTTTCACCGTTGCTGTACACCGAGAACTCAGAAGAATGCCGATAACACATTTAGAGAATATTTTAGGGAATGAACATATAAATCTGCACTTCGGCCTCCCTATTCATTTGTTGCTGAGTTCCCTTACCATTTCTCAATGAGTCCTGCCAAGCTTTGTTCATTTTCCTGGTCCCTTTCCCAGAACCAAATTTTGACTTTGTTGAACAATTTGTTCATCAATTTCCATTATTCTCTTTATGCCCTGCTTTTCCTTTCTTTGAATTTATCCTAATGTTTTTTATATATCAAGTTGTAAACTTGGCTTATTAGTTTCCAGCCTTTCTTTACAATATAAACATGGAAGGCTATAAATTTCCCTATGTGTTTGTTTCACCAGTAATTTTGACACATTTTCATTCAGTTCTGCGTAGTCTTTAGTTTCAATTTTGATTTGTTTAGAACCCTGGGTAATTTAGATGTGTTGTTCTCAATTTTAATCAAACAGATTTAAAAAAAATCTTATAGTTACTGCCTTCTAATTTAATTATACTATATTCGGAGAACTATATGTATGCATACGATGATTCTCCGAAATGTACTGAAATTTACTTTATGGTCTAGTACACAGTTATTTTTTAATAAATGGGAGCTTGAAAAGGATGAATGTTCTCCAGTAGGTACCGGGTTCTCTATTTGCCCAATAAATCAAGATTATTTTTTACTTTCATTTATTTATTTTATTTTAGAGAGAAGGGAAGGGAGGGAGAAAGAGAGGGAGAGAAACATTGATGAGAGAGACAAACATGGATTGATTCTCTCTCGTACGTGCCCTGACTAGGGACCGAACCCACAACCCAGGCATGTGCCCTGACAGGGAATCCAACCAGTGAGCTTTTGCTTTACGGAAGAATGCCGACCAACTGAGCCACACCGGTCAGGGCTCTTGCACAGTCTTTTAATAGAAGGGTTATACGTATGGTTTGCCTGACTGTAATTTAGACCTACTGTCCCAGCATAACTCATGGTAGCATTCCCTCATTTGAACAATAAATTACAGCCACTTACTGTTAAACCAGGCTCCCAGCCACCAAGTATCAGCAAGTACCCCTTGTAGTAAATGTTATTATCTAGCTGCTTTTTGCTTGTTCTCTGGATTTACATTTTATTATTCATCTTGGTCTCTGCTTATTTAATTTATTTTGTGGACTGATTTTTAGGTGTTTTTTTACATGGTTCATTTTATTTTCCTCCACTTTGAATTTCTGGTTCATAATATTCTTGGATATATTCCTGTGTATTTCATCCATTTTCTTTATGACGAACGAGTATATGACATATTTAAGGGGTGGCATAAATACTGATGGAAAGAACGAATGATGCAAATGATTCCGTTTTGATTTCTAATGTTGTGCGATAAACTTCAAATGCATTTTAAGAAAACCTCTTTCCTGTTAAATTTGTGATTTCACTCCTGGGGAGGTGTGAACTTTAAGCTGTTCATCACAACGCAGTTTGTATTTGTAAAAAATTTGAAACAGGCCCTGGCTGGTGTAGCTCAGTGGATTGAGAGCCGGCCTGTGTGCAAACCAAAGGCTGCTGGTTCAATTCCCAGTCAGGGCACATGCCTGGCTTGTGGGCCAGGTCCCCAGTAGGGGATGCGTGTGAAGCAACCACACATTGATGTTTCTCTCCCTCTCTTTCTCCTTCCCTTCCCCTCTCTAAAAATAAATAAATAAAATCTTTTTGAAAAAACTTTGAAACTACTAAGGCAACAGGAATGGCTATGTAATGGAAGAGTACAAAATTCCATGAGCATTTTGACTGTAAATAAGATGCAATATGTACATGTGGACAAGGACTGGAAGCCAACTAGAAAAGATTAACTTACTAGAAAGGCAAGGTTTGGGCTCCCTTTGACTTTTTAAAACTTGCAATTATTGTTACTATAGTGCCACACGGGCAATGGATATACATTTTGAAGAAGGTAAACTGCAGATGTATCTGTCTCCTCTTTCATACAGTCGGAGAAGCACAAAACGCACTTGGTGTCAGACAGGCCTGGGTTCACATCCTTGACCTGCTATTCAATAGCTGAGTCAGTCCTTCATGCCTCCCACTGTAGGCAAGGAATTCTGACACACCCTTTTTTACTCTGGCCTCAGTCGTATGGCTACTTTGGCCAACAGAAGACTAGTACCAAGGACTCAAGTTCCCCTTTTGCGTGCTCGGGCTTCCTCCTCCGCCTCTGCGTCGCCTTATCCCCTGATGGGGTCTGGGAGACACTGATGGGCCGCCGCCAGCCATTCGACACCTGGTCAAGCCGTGTAACCAGACAACCAACCAGCCCACCCGCAGACTCGTCAATAAACAGTTGTTGATCTCAGCCACCGTTAGCATAGTTTGTTACGCAGCGTTACCTACCGCAGCAGATAACTGATACAGCCTGGCTTCTTCACCTTTCTGCTGCCAGGCCCGCCCACTGGGTTTGGTACCCACAGACCAGTGAGGAAAGCTTCTCTGCCATTGTCCCTTCTCCCAGAGGTAGGATGAGACTTTTATGTTTGTACCCGCACCTACCATAACACCTGTCGTATTTTTTAACATTCGATTCCTTACATATTTCTCTTCTCCTCTAAGCCATGAATGACTTCAAAGCAGGGAGTATGTATTCATATCCAAATCTACAGCACCTGGCACAGAAGAGGCCCTCAATAAATGTTTTTGTGTGAATCATATGAGTGAATTTTGGGAGCTGGCAGGAACCAAAACCACTGGCGGCAGGTGGCAATAAGCAGCACACAAGCTGGTCCTTATGCCAGAGGCCTTACATGCTTCAGAAAGTGCAGACAGGAACGGAAAGAAAACCCAGAATGATACAGAGGTAAAGCACATTCTTTCCGCTTCCTTCTCTCACCACACTGCACACAGAGCTCAGAGCCATTCATCCCCCTGAAGGGTGTGCCCCAAGCCAGCCCGCCTTGGCCACCGCAGGGCACCGCGCTCAGCCCAGGGTCGAGGCCTGACTCTACCTTCAGATCAGACACGTCTCGGTAGCACTGCTCCGAGCGGGTGTGGTCCGAGAGCTGCACGTTCCAGAAGCAGGGGAGCTGATACACGAGGAAGGGGTTCTGTTTGATGACGGCGTTGAAAATATCCTGGGGAAAGAAGCCAGAGACACAGTCAGTCGTGGGCGGGGGCGGGGGCGGGGGCGGGGCGCGCACAGGAAGTGGAGGGTGGTTTCGAAGAGGACACAGGCTGCCGCAGCACCTGCCTGCACTCCAAACACAAGCTGGCTCACACTGCGGGGCACTTCCCTCACCTCTGATCTCTAGGAACCCAGCAAAAACTGCAATAACATTAGGCTGGAGATGGGGCAATGCCCCACGCTGCCATGAAACTCACGGGTCCCGCTGGTCTCACAACGCGCAGATAGGGAGCGTCTGTCCCAACCGAGCCGGCGGATAATAAATGGAGTCACTTTTCCGCCCCTCTTCCCACCTCATCGAGTAGCCCCTTGCGATCCATCCTGAGCCTCCTGGAGAGGAAACTGCGCGATGACAAGTTGCTCTGCTCATTCAGGGGCTGAGACAAATTATAGAGCTGCTGAAACAGCAGCTCTTCCTGGGGCTTTTGGTGGACTCGATGATGGATGCCCCTTGGCTTCCCGCGGGCCACGGTTCCGGGGACGCACTCCCCATCTCTGCATCCAACCCCGCTCTTTCTACAGAGGCTCCAGCTCTCTCGGGCTCCTCTCCAAGCTCCCGGCCCAGGCCACACTTATTAACTAGCTGCTGACAGGGGGTGCCGGGAGGTGAGTGATGGCCTCCCCCGCAGCAGGAGACGGCTGAGTCAACTATCCTCACTGGACACGGACATCCGATGGCTAGCTTTTGGGGACGCATTCAAGTCACTGTGACCTGACTTAAAATATGATGATGGAGAACTATTTCCCCTCAGGTTTCAAACAGCTACCTGGGTAATTTTTAACTCATTCATTATACTGTATCTCGTGTTTGAAAAAAGAAATTAGTTTCTGGCTGCTTGGGAAATACTATATAATAATAAAGCCAAAAAAAAAAAAAAAAAAAGTCATGTAACCTTACAGACTTTCTGGTCTCCTCTGTAAGAGAAAACGTTGCAAGAATGCAATGACTCAGACAATTGAACATTGAACAAAACCAGAGTGAGCTTGCTTTTTGGATGGTTACAAAAGGATAAAATGTGGAAAGCCCAGAGAAATCATCTTTGCATATCAAGATGGCCACTCGTTCTACTGGAAACTCAAAGTCCAACTGTGAGAACCTGGTAGATACAAGATCAACCCTTGCATTTCCTAGTGAGAACATTTCCAACAAAAATGAGAAATGGGGTTTGAGGTTGATAGTTTGGTGGGGTTGATGGACTTTTCCAGATTGCCTGGATCAAAAGCTGGTTTCTCCAGCCAGGCAATCTGTCCCTGCTATTTAAATGCATTTCCCTTGGAGATAGGGTCATAGTCCAGGGTCTAAGGAAAAAGGCTTTGCTTCGAAAGCTGGGCTCTATTGCCAGAAAGGCCGATGAAACCGTGGCCAGGAAACCTGCAGGTGCATTCTAGAACCGCAGGGGGTGGGCAGTGTGCTCTCCGTGCTGAGATGAAGACAGTGACCTCCTCTTAACACGCTAAACAGTCATTGACTTATGAGTCTGCTTCGATAAACTCTGGGCTCTCTGAGGCTAAGGATGGTGACTCTTCATTTGTGTCTGAAATCCTAGTTCTGAACACAGTCCCTAGCGTAGGCAGGGTGCAGCAAAAGTCTGCTGAACGAGCAAGTGAATGAACAAAGGAAATAAACTCCTGAGCCGAGCTGTTGTCTTAGGCTGGCAGTATAAGGCAGATCTATCCAAGTGTACACAGTCACGCAGTAGGTAGGAAAAGAATGCAGACCCATTGACTTCCCGGTTCGTCTGAGAAGCAGCAGCACCGGGGTCTTCAGGAATAACCAGGCCACTCACCTGGTCAGCTAAGGACGTGGACAGCATGCCCATCAGCTCCCTCTCGGCGGTGAGCCTCCACATCTGCTCCCACTTCATCTTCCGCAGCTTATCCAGAAGCAGCAGGATCACCCCTGGGCAACAGCACAGGATGGAGGGTGAAGAAAACAACGGTGAGACAGAAAGTCAGGCACACCTGTCCACCTGTGCCGGAGACGGACCCGTCTGCGCTCAATCCGTCCCCAGGCTCAATCCCAAGTCTCTACTCAGGGCGAGACTTGAAACAGTCTTGCTGAAACACTCTCATCGAGTGGGGGACCTCAACGCAGACCTCAAAGGCTGTCTCGAGTGCTAAGGCAGACGGGCGGAGGAGCCCAGCGCCTGAAAGCCGAGAGAATTTCCCTGGGGACCACTGTAGTTAACGTGGTGGATGGAATCGTAGCACCCATGGGCTCCCGAATCCATCTTCCTCAGGATGCGTAGCTCAGCAGAATGGTCAGGGAGAAAACGACAGGTAGTTGAAAAATGATCTTAGTTGACACCCAGTATATACATTTTTAAGATTGTTGGGAAGAAGCTGATTCCCCAAATCACACATAAATGTCAACACTGAGACTTTTACTTATTCTAGTGTGGCACGTATCTGGGAAAAAAGTATATTCACCATTTAGTGAAAGGTGTTTGGTCAGTTAGAGTCAAAATTTAAAAAAAAATACACACTCAGTTATGAAAAGACTGGGATGGTACACAGAGATCTGAACTTGCAAGCCAGAAGTGCAAATTATACCAATTGTTTACCTCCTTTGTGCTTTTGCTAGTTTTCTTGAGGATGTTACTTCACTGAAGACTCACAAGATCCCTACAAGCTAGATGTTGTCATAATCATTCTATAGGTGGGAAAACCGAGGGGCTAAGACAGGCACTTAAACAATGCACAGTACAAGACTAGATATACCAGATCCAAACTCAGATCTGCCAGATTCCAAAGCCACTGCCTTCTTTGTCTACACCACACAGACCAGGGCTCCAGCGATGCCTCTTTGGGGCCTTGTGACTCAGGCCAAAGACTTTTTCCTTTTTCAACTATTCATTTCTACATTGTAAAAGGAAGAAACTGCAGCTTGCCCTGCACAGCTCAGAAAAACGTCCACGCCCCCTAGTGGTAGGCTGGTGAACGTTGAATCACCAGCCCTCCGGGTAAACAACAAAAATAAAAATCTGACTTGTAACTTTGCCCATTCTCCTGGTGTAAATACTCCTGTCATGGCTGATTTCAAGCTAACAGTATGATGTCACTGAACACCAGTGGGGAAGAAATATGCCCAACTGGCTTTCCTGCGTCAGTGTGAGGTAGCTCTGGTATACTGGTAAAATCATTATCCCGCAAACACAGAAGCAATTTCAGAGAAATACTAAAATTCACCACAGTGTATTATTTGATAGGTTCTTTTGGAAAGGGACGGAAGATATTTGCAAAATTTCAAACCAAGAGAACACAGTGATGGAATCAAGAAAATAGATCCAAGTCAAACATGTGAAAGAGAATTTCATGAATTCTTATTGCAGAAAATAATTCTAATTATGTTGCCTAGAAAAAAAAGGGGGGAGGGCAGAGGCTAGAAACAACGGTAAAGATGCTAATGCACACTTTGAAGCTTCTAAAGAGGCCAATGGTAGGTCTATCAGTGTCCGTAGCCTGAACTGAGAATTGATGCTTTTAAATGGTGTTAAGACTTGGCGAGTCCTGAGTGGCAGATGTGACTCCGCTGTGTTTGCCAGGCTCATTGAAAAGAGGGCGGGGTCTAAACAGAAGACTAAATGCACAAATGCAGATCGTTCTCTCAGTTACCCAGCCTTTTCTTTTGTGTGGTTTTAATTTAATTTTTAAAAGCATGGACTATTTCGAGCCAACGGAAAAGTACAGAAACTAACATAACAAATACCCACCACCCCGCTTTAATACATGCTAATATATTGCCACACTTGCTGTCAATCAGAAAGCATTACCGACAAATCAGAAGCTCCTCCGTCTCATTCTAGCACTTCCTTGCCACAGGGTAACCAGCATCCTGAGATGGGTGGGTTTCATTTCCTTGCATACGTTTATATTTTAATCTCTACACACATATAATAAATAACACACAGTGTTTTAGAGTGCTTTATGGTGAAGGTATTCTAGTTTAACCTACTTTTCACCCAACATTATGTCTTTAAGATTTAACCATGTTAAGATTTTAATACCTAGTTTATTCATTATAATCACTTTATTCATCATATAAATATACCGTGGTTTGTTTATGCATCCCCCTGGTGAAAGACATTTGGCCATCTCCTAGGTTTCCGCTATGACAAACCATGTTGAAACGGACACCCTAATCCCAGTTCACCGGGCCCATGTCTCGTTGGGCTCACGTCTGAGAGCTTCGCTGGGGCACAGCCTCCAAGGCAGTGTGCGGACTGCTGTGCTGAGGGTGCTACCTTGTCCTGCAACATCTGGAATCACTCCGTCTGCCTTCTCTCTGGCTTTCCAGACATCACTGAGCCTCAGGGATTCCACATTTAAAGTGATTTCCTCATCTCTTTTTTTACTCATTCGTTTAACTTTATTGTTTTTACTGAGCACCTATTACGTACACAGTAACTGAAATCGACTTGTACTCGTGCTTCTTCCCACTTCTTCTAATCTCATGGGTTCCACTCCAAATAGTAGTTCGTGTATTTTCGGGATGCACAACATTCTACCTTTGCCAGGCCCCATTTGGGCACACCATAGGGGTTCCATGCTGTAGCTGTGATCGCCGAGATGTGTGCAACGTTTATGAGGAGATCACAGAGGAGAGAGGCCCAGGCCGGGCCGGGCGGGGATGTGGCCAGGCAGACAGGTGGGGGTGTGGGAGACGTGGGCACAGGCAGCGCGGTGACATCAGGCTATGCTGGACCCACAGTGTCTGACGACTGGGCATTTTAAATGGAGTGCTTTGGGGCAAGTGCCACGCTGCGAGCCTGAACAAGTGAGCAGGGAACAAATGGGGAAAGGCCTTGCAGACGTCTATGCAAGAGAGGTGCCTTCCAGCCGTTTTCACATCATTCCCCGAACAGGAAATCATGTCCTTATCACTCACTGGGCAATACAGAGGAAGCTGCTTGGGGCTGGAAGGACCGATCCAGGGGTTCCGGCTGCCTCAGGTCCCACTTGGGTGCCCCTGTGGCTGAGGAGATCACTCTTTTGGCACATCTATCTGTCAGCCACATGTGCCACACTGCTTGGAAAGTCCTGCTAAGGATAACTGGGAGCTAGCGAAGGATTTTGAGCAAGGGAGAGACCGTGGCTGAATGTGTCTCAGAAAAGCCAACCCAACACGTTGCTTTATTGGGTCACTCCGTGGGATCAAAGCCCTCCGGTACCTCAGGTGGTCTAAGCTGCGTTTCCCAGATTTGCACGCCAGCCCGTCTGGGTCTTGCCACGATTTACTTTTCTTCCCCCTTTCATCAGACCATTCCTTCTAGCAAAACTGGCACGGCGCATTGCCACACAACCACCTCTCTCTGTGAACTTGACAAGCTAATACTCAGCCCGGTTCCCCTGTTAGCATCCCGGAATGTTTACTAAATATACCACTCTCCGTTCCCCAGTTCAGCCAAGAATCAGAATCAAAAGGAACACAAAAAGTCATTAGCAAACGCGTTGCAGAGCTCATGAAGTTCACTCTCAGCTTCCTCACTCTTTGTCTCTTCTGACTCGCAGCATCCTGAGAAAGGAGGCAGGCCAGTCACCATCATGGCCTCTGGACAGATGTGGGAGCTGAGGAGCGAAGAAGTGAGGTGACTTTTCCAGTGTCGCAGTGCTGGCCAGTGCTTGGCAAGGGCTTCTCACTGCCCTGGCTGCTAAAGGGTCCACATCCTAGAACATCAGAACTAACGAAGACTGCGTATTCTGTGCCAACAGGGACAATGGGTGTGGATTTCTTTTGTGTGTTGATATTTTGAAAGACTGCTTCAGGCTAAACACAAATGCCAAATGGCTTCTTGGCCAACGCAAGCTCACGAGAATCAGGGTCCCCAGGACCTATCACCTAGCCATACGCGAGCTGCCCTTGACAGGTCAAAGAAACCACTGGGGACCCTATGTGGCCTTAAACATATGTCCTCATTCAGAAGTCATTTCTTCCACAATTCACTTTACAGGTGGATTATGAGCACGTCCTTTGGTTCTATTCATTGGGTTAACTGGGGACTTAGCAGTTCACAAATCACAGCTCTTGTTCTTGGGGAGCAAGGCCTACTGGGGAAAGGAGATGAGTAACCCACAAAATGCAAAGCACCGTGATAGATCCGAGATGTGGTCAGAACTGCAGGAGTCGGTTTGCAGGCAAACCGCCCAGCTGCGATCTGAGTGTGGGGGAAGCATTCGGGAGAAGCGTCCCGAGATAAAGGATGTCTGACCGGAAACATGGAGGGTGCGGAGGTTCACCTATGTGAAGGTCAAGCCCGACAGGCTGCTTGCTCCCTCCAGGGCTGTGAATGTCTACGAGGGAGAGATTATTTTTCCACCGCCTTGGTACGGCAGCCCATAAGCGGTAATAACCCAGTTCTCCCTCTTTTCCCAAAGAGGGAAGTCAAAAAGAGGCTGTCTAGCATGGGTGAAAACATCAGTCTTTGCCCATGAATTTATGATCAACCACAGGTTATCTGTGTAACAAGACCCTCACATCCGCAGGCTGAGGCGGTGGAGTGAATCCTGGCATTTCTGTAGCTATCACAGAAGAGGGAGCGCAGGTAACATGGAATTGGCGGTGCACTGGGAAGCTGAGGTGTTGGTTTCGGTGCTGATGTTATCACCTATTAGCCCCATTTCTTGAATGAAGTCCCTGGGCCCCAGCTCCCTACTTGTACTATGGGGCAAGCCCAACTTAACTTGAACATGATTGTGAGGATAAAAAACTGTTTCTTCAATTATCCGGCATATGGCAATATCTTCTGTTTCCTACATCAAAGTGAAAATTCCATGACATAAAAAAAAGTATCTGGTGCGGTAGGAACAGCGTTCAACGTTGCTGACTTGACAAATACCGATGGATAATCAGTGCGCATACTGAGCAGTTTATTTGCTACCGTGCATTCACTCGTCTGTCCAAAAACCTTAAACATCCTCTGTGCAG
Organism: Glossophaga mutica; assembly: GCA_039655065.1. Classification (NCBI taxonomy): domain Eukaryota; kingdom Metazoa; phylum Chordata; class Mammalia; order Chiroptera; family Phyllostomidae; genus Glossophaga; species Glossophaga mutica. The sequence continues at coordinate 10,715,523 of CM077304.1, read as the reverse complement.
AATGCACCAGGCACTTAAAAACGTGGAAATGCTGCCGTGGTCCGTATTCCTTCCCAGTTTTCCATCAGCTTATGGTGTTGTAACCAGTGTCACTATGACGTCCCTCGGGGTCATTGAAGGTGGCAACAAACGGATATCATCCACAGAAGAAAAAATATGAAAAGGAAGAAAATGCACCACAGGGAAAAGTATGTGCATAAATTATGTTCTTAAGCAGCGAAGGAGTCTGTTTAGGCTGTTAAATATAATCACGCATATGGGCTTATCACAGAATTTGCCTATTTCTTCAAAGGTTAAGAGTTTGTATGCAGACTGTATCAGAACAGCAGAACAACATTTCCAAGAGAAGCAAACTCTAATTACTGACCTCACTCCTATGGTGCTGGGGAGATGCCCTAATTATGACTGGCAAAGGCTTTGAAAATGCGAAGTCGTCCATAAAAGCTTACACATAAGTTACTGAAACTGTACCTTTCTTCATTAAGGTGTGTAATTAGCACTCACTCATCTTGCGTAATTCCCAGAAGAACTGACAAAATTTTGTGCATGCATGCAATGTGGGAGCATGCTCTTTAAGTGGACACTGGTGAAAATGATAAAAATGGCTCCTTCTGAAACTGGACCCTTTCAAGCTGAAACAAACACAGATTTGGCTTTTGAACACATGCCCCCAAGGCAGACTTTGACACCGCTTGCCTGCTGTCAGGAAGATGGTGGTGCCAAGAAGCTTGACTTTGGCCTTTGCCTGGCATTTGCCGTGGCACGCTCTGCCCATTTCCACACTTGCTGGCGGGGCCGGGAGCGTGGGGCGGGCCCTTTGCTCCAAGGCCAGAGCTCTGCACAGAGGTGGCATGCCTGCAATGTGACAGGCGCTCCCGACGGAGCTGGCTGGGATGCACGGGGCTGGGGATGCTTGACGCAGTGTTGTGTTGGGAACATAACAGACCCACGCTAAATAAATAAATGAATAAATGCATTAAAAATGAAAGGCTTCGCCTGTGAACATCTGGTACAACGATGGGGTGTTTCATCTTTGGATCAGAGGGCAACGTTTCTTCTTCCCTAAAAGAATATGGAGCAAGAGCTCGGAAGCCAAGATGGCAGGGAAAGAAAGGTGGATGTCTATGCAGAGAAGAGAAAGAAATCATGCTTTTTTTTTTTTAATGAGACAAATATTGATTTCTACCAATGCAACTACAAAATGGAAAACAGATCAGTGATGACAATGCTGCTGTCATCTATATATTTCCCAAGCAACTATACACTAGAAATAAGGTGCTTTAATTGATGGCCTCAAATGCTTATGACAAACCTGCAAGGTAGAGGGAATTATCCCCATTTTACAGATGAAGAACCTAAGGCTCGCACATGGCTTGTGAGTGGCCAAAGCGGTGTTGCTCTTTGACCCGTGGTCTTTCAGCCATGCGTGTTGCCTCCTGGTGTGTGTGGGTGTCTGTGGGCACACTCATTATTAAATCTGGTAAGACCTAGTTGTGTCAACGGCTTAGAGCCAAAACAAGTCAGGTAGCTCCTGAAGGAACAGAAAGTCAATGTTTCAAGGACTTGGAGAAGATCACAGGCCATAACCAGATTGCCTTGTAAAAAACCTGGGGTGGTGGGGAGACCAAGCACAGAAGGCCAGGAAGGGCAGGGAGGCCTGTGCGAGGTCGAAGCTGCAGGCGTAGGGTGGGGCCAGGCTGGTATATTGTGAGCACAGGCCGGCAGCCAGCTGGAGTGAAGAAAGGCTTAAACCAGCACAGTCTGGGAGCTCACTGATGTCACCGTGCCCTCCTGCTTGGCAGAGGTCCTCTTCTGTCTGCCTCTGAGCCCACCGACTAACTTCTCAGCACATGCCCCACCACCTCGTGCCGGGGAGAGGAACACTTAAAACTTTTCAGCACGGGGACCGCCTTAAGCTTCCATTATGAAAACCTGTTTAAGAGGAGGTCCTGCTACCCTCCCTCCTTACCCCCCTCCCATTCCCCCTTCCTTCCTTCCTCCCCTCCCTCCCTTCCCAAGCAAACAGCCTTCATTCTTTAGCAAAGCTAAAGAGCACAGCAAGAAGTGGTGTCCTCGACTCAGACCACAGGCTTCAGGAGGAGAAACTGAGGTCCAGAGTGGCTGGGTGCCTCCTTTGGATGAGTTCAGAGCAGGTGTCGGGTTAAACCTTTCACTCCTAAACCCAGCCTTTCCCATGGCGTGCTACAAGGCCTTCTGCAGGATGCTAATGGGTGTTGCGGGAAGCCGGGTTAACGAAGTTAATTAAGTCTGGGGGACGGCAGTTCAATCAAGTTAAAGGGCTGGCTGCATCAGTTGTGCACGATCCTCTCGTCTCCCAGGAATCTGGTCAGATACCACCTCTCCCTTCCCTCGGAGTCCTCACTGGCTTTGCATTCTCTCAGTTCTCCACCTGCACTGCAAGGGCTGATCCATGAAAATGAAGAATTGTTTTAGTCCTGCAGCATTTCCTGGGGCTTGGCCGGTTTGAACCACAGCAACCTTAGACGGGCACGGAGCGGGCGGCTGTGCAGGAGGCCCTGGGGACACGCTGGCTCTCATCCTGGAAGTGTTTATGAGAATGACCCTCCTAATTGTGACTCGTTTCTGCTTTGAAGCTCCCGAGTTCTCTTCTCATGCATGACCCAATAAAAGGTGAGTTTATTAAAAACCACTTAATTTAAAATCCCCCGCTGATTTCACTTGGGACTCACTTTTGATCACATCAATTACACGTTCAGCTTTTTTGCTTTTAAAGCTCTCCCCACCCCCCCGCCTTCCCAAAGCCCTTTATCAGAGAGAACAAACGGAAATCCTTCCCCCCGAAGCTTTCCCAGACTTTTGAAAGTGTGGATGAAGTACAAAGGGCTGCTCAAACCTTATGAAAAGCTGGTTGTCATTCACTCATTCATTCATTCATTCATTCATCCATCAGCTTCTGAGCATCTTCTAGGTGTCAGGCCACAGATCTGCAGAGACGAAAGCAGTGGTCCCTGCCTGCTGAGTCTGGAGGCCTGTGGGCGCTCACACAGGGCGCTGTGCTGGGCAGGCCGGGCTGGCTCAGGAGGAGGGTGGGGTCAGGTGTCACGTCACGGGGAGCAGTCCTTCACAAGAAGAAAACCTGGCCCTTCCTCTCCTTTCACTGGACAGAATGTGTTTGGCCAACACCGTGATAGGTGATAGGGCTGAGAACATAAAGGGCAGGGTAGCTGGCAAACACTTTTTAGCTAAGACGTGCAGAATATTTTTATTTTTGAGCTTCTACAGGCAGACTTTTAATATTTGTAAAATATGCATCCAGAAAAGTACATGGATTGTAAGTGCACAGCTGGATGAAGTCTTACAAAGTAAACTCACCGCTGTAACTAGAACAGATGAAGAAACAGAATACCACTAACAGAGTAGGACCCCTCCCCTAGTCCCCTAGGGTCACACATACACCCATCATCCTGCTATTATCCCGAACTCTTGCATCAGAGTTTAATCAGTTTCTACATTTCACGTAAATCGAATGGCCTTTTGGCTCAACACTATGCCTGAGAAATCCATCCACATCATTGTATGGAGTTGGAACTTTTTCACCGGATGCTGTGTAATAACCTATAAGATGAGTAGATCGTACCCTAGCTACCCGTTGCATTGCTGATGGGCACGGGGCTGTTTCCAGTTTGAAAGCTGTCACAACCGTACCGGAACGCGCCCTTCAGGGTCATGTATACGGCCTTCTGTTGGGCGCACGCCTAGGAGCAGGATTTCTGGATCACGGGGAGTGTACACACGTCCAGCTTCGGCAGGTCTTGCAGGGTGCTTCCCTTAGCGCCCCGCACGGTCGTGGGGGAGAGCTCCAGCCGACCCACACTCCCCGGAGCAACGGGCATTGCCTGCCCGTGTGCATTTCAGACCTCCTGGTGGGTGTGCGGTGGCATCACCTTACGAATTCTAATTTGCACTTGTAACGGCGAAGGAAGCTCAGCACCTTTTCAGATGTCCGCCGCCCCTGCGGGTACCCTCTTTAGGGGGGGCCTGTTCACGTCTTCCGCTCAGTTTTCTTCTGGGCTCCCTCACCAGCTGGTGGGAGTTACTTATGCATTCACTGGGCAGAAGCCCAGTGCTCCATGCTGTTGTGCTTCCCCGGGGGCAGGCTGCTCGCTGCCCACTTTGCGAGGTTTTTCTTTTTTATGGAACCAAAGAATCGTAGCTCGGAGAAGCCTCGGAGGTTGTCAAACTCATCCCCCACCCAAAGGAAAATGAGGCTCGGCAAGGCGAAGCGGGTGGCTCAGAGGAAAAGAACCGCCGCAGAGAAAAGTCAGTTCAGGGATCCCGGAGATGCCCTGTGCCCTGGGCTTTATTTCTCTTCCTCCTCCAGCTCTCTCCATTTCTCTCTAATCGATCTGTTTAAATTCACCCCAGTTTTTTTCTTCTTCTTTCTAGACTCATTTACCACATGGGGGGATAATTCCCGGTCAGCTGTGCTGACCTGAGGAGATTCTACTGTACAAAGAGTCCCTCTTGACCAGAGATGCTTCACAAATAAGCTGAGGAATCGTGCTACTGTGGGTACCACAAAAAAGGGATGCTCAAGTCCTACTCCCAGTATCTGGGCATGGGACCCTATGTGGAAACAGTTTTTGCAGATGTGATCAAGTTAGGATGAGCCATATTGAATTAGTCTGGTGTCCTCACGAAAGAAGGAGTGGCAAAGACAGACATGGAGGAGGAGGGCCCCATGGATGCGGGGGGGGGGGGCAGACATCAGAGTGATGCTACCACAGTGAGGGGTCCCCTGGGGCTTCCGGAAGCTGGAAGAGGCAAGGAAGCATCATGACCTAAAGACTGCAGAGGGAGCATCAACCAGCCAGAACCTTGACCGTGGACTTCCGGCCTCCAGAACTGTGAAAGAATACATTTCTGTTAATCATCCCGTTTGTTACGGCAGTCCTAGGAAGCTGACACGGTGCCAAGACCCCGAATCTGCTTGTTTTGTCTCAAAGCAACACACAAGAGTAACTTGCTCCCAAGCATCCTGGGCTGTCATCTTGGGTCAAACTTCAGATCGCCATTTTAGAGATTTGGATAAATTTTCAGACAATCGTTAAATCACAGAAAGCAAGTGATTTGCTCATTGTAGACAGCAGGTGACAAGACAAACCTAAGGCAGAAACGACGCTCACAGTCTGTGGTTTTGGCTCTCCTCCCACCCAGGAAACCCACCAGGAGATGCGTCTCCTACAGGACCGGCTCTGACCCAAGACGGCCTTGCACACTCAGTCCACCGGAAAGCGCGGTTCACAGATGCTGAACAGAGGCACTCTGGCCACGCCCAGGCTGCTGCAGTCAAAGCAGTTAGTTATTAAAGACTCTCCCGCCTGTCTCTTCCAGTAAGAAAGTGTTTTCTGGAGCTGCAGAGGGGGAAACATATACAGAGTCCAAGATTTCAGTCTTAAAATCACCACTGCACAAAATGCAGATTACGGTGCTTAGAGAAGCCAGAAGCCGATGTCAGACGTGAGCACAGCCCACACGGCCTGCGAGGGGGGCCGGAGCCCCAAGGACCTTCTATCAGGGGCTGAGAAATAACCACTCCCCGAACAGAAGTGGGATCTGCTGACCAGCTTGTTGGCATGGAGAGCTGACTTTTTTTTTTTTTTTAAATAATGAGCCTGCCTCTCCCTCCCAGTCTGGCTGGACGCTTCGCTGCACGAGATGATGTCTCATTTGCTTACCAAGAAGGGTGAGAGGGGGCGTGGATGGCCAGGCACTTCTGGCCAGGTGCCCGTGTGCTGGAGCCTGATCGGGTGCTCAGCTAACGGACTGCAGACGGGGCGAGGAGCCTTCTGCACTTCCCTGCTTAAACAAAGCAGGCCCACAGGAAGGGCCATAGTGCACATCCTTTCATTTTTCATGCATCCACACGCTCTAAGAAAAAGTGTGCCCAGCAAAAACCGCCACTGAGGTATGCAGAGCTCACAGCCTCCTTCTCTGCTATCGCTTCTCATCCCTCGACCTCCCCCTGCCCGTTTATGGACAGAACTAACGCTTTGGGAGTACCCCTTATGTGCCCCATGTTCTCCTGGGTATTCTCCGCTTGTCCACTCCGGGTTCTTGGTCTGCCCTTCTCTGATGCCCTCTGTGCCCCAGGAGACCCACGCTTCCAGATGGAACCACATGGGATCCCTGGCGCTGGTGGCTCCTTCCTGGTTGGAAGCATCAGCCACAGACAGGTCGACCAAGGTCTTCCTGACTCCACCCGCACGGAGTGCCGATTCTGGCACACCTCCAGCGGAATGATGAGCCAGTCCCCAGAGGACAGAGGCCCAGGGAGTGGGAAGGACCCCCGGCCACTATCTAGAGCAATCTCTTCATTTTAAAGATGGGGAGCCCAACACTCAGAGATTGGGCCCGATGTCCTAAGCTTACTCAGTGGCACAGTTAGGATGTGCATGCACGTCTCTTGACTCCAGCTCTGTAATTTTCGTTGCTTCCCTGTCTAGATGGAGAACAACAGCAAGGCTGCAATCACCTCTCAAACCCCACAATGGATTACTTGGAGGCTGAGCACAAAGATGAAGAGTAAAGGTCTTAGCATCGACCTACACGTCAGCCCTGTGCTTACCTGCTGCGTGACCTTGGGCAGGTGGCTGGATGACTGCTCTGCGGTTCAGCGTGCTCTTCTGCAGAACGAGCATTAATAACGACCCCTACCACTGTTGGGAGGATTAAATGAAACGAAACTCTCGGCATAGTGACTAACACATAGGTTAGTCCTGATCAAATAACGAGCTACTGTTATAACTTGGGGTAAATTTTTAAACATAAACTAGGTTCATTCTGTTCTCCCATAGGCACTGAAGTCACAGCTCGAAAGCTGAACAACAATAATAAATGATGACACCAATAATCGCAGATGGCAGCAGCCGACTACTGGGCCCCTACCAGGTCCCCCACACTTCACTGGGCATGTCTGTTACCTCTGCTCCTTGTAACATCCCAGCAAGGCTGAGTAAGTAACTAAGAACGAAAGTAAAAACCCAGGCTCAAACCCAGCTTTGCCCGGCTCCCAGGCCCAAGCATTCTGCAACACCTTTGCTGATGAGAGGGAGCAGGTGAGCAGTGCAGAAAACTGGCTGCAAACAGCAGCAGGCGGCCAGTCTGCACCCGTGACGAACTGAAGGTGAATGGTTATTGTAGATACTTTGTGCCACCAAACTGCGAGCTCCTGGAGGGCAGCATGGGTCTCGCTGACTTTGCACCCACAGCTCCAGAACAGTCTGTGCCTCACAGGTGGCCTGCCCAAGAACAGTGCTAATCCCACGCTGGCACTGAACCGGAGTGGGGTCTGAAGAGGTGGGTGTCCACCCGAACCGTGCCTAGAGCAGTGAGGGGGCGGGGCTAGAGACAGCCCGGCTGCGCCGAATCCCTGTTACGCTGAAGCCAACTTCAAGGGAACATCTTAGCGTTCCCTTCCAGGAGGCAGCTCTGTCTCCTTAGCTCCAGGCACCCTCACGCTTGTAGAGAAGGCTCCGAACTGGGCCAAGCGCTGGCAGGGAAGCATCATAAAGACATGGATGTCTGAGACGCAGGTAAATTCTGCATCCATACCCGTTTTCCATGTAACCCGGGGAACGTTACTGCATTTCGGTAAACTTCTCTTTCTGATTCTGTAAAAGGATGATGGTAGTACATGTACTTTTTCATTTAACCAGTATCTGTTCAGAGTCTCCCATGTACCAGAACCCATTCTAAAAACAGAAGCCCTTGTCCTTACGGAGCCCACAGAGAAGGAGACGATAAAGTAAGGATGTGGGACGGACATCATGCTACATGATGGTGTCAAAGCAGGTGGGGAAATTGGTTGAAATTTTATTGTTATTAAGATACCCGAAGACATTTTGCACTGCTTTTGGAGAGAGAGGAAGGAGTGGGGAGAGAGAAAGAAATATCATTGTGAGAGACAAACATCGACTGGGGGCCTCCTGCCCGTCCCCTGCCCTGACTGGAGATCAAACCTGCCACCTAGGTAAGTGCTCTGTCAGGGAATCCGACCTGCATCATTTCGGTGTAAGGGACGACACTCCAACCAACTGAGCCGCACCAGCCAGGGCGGAACCTGTTGAAATTTTCAGTGCACGGTTGGCAAAGTCTCCTCTGAAGAGGTGGTATTTGAGCAAAGACTGCGGGAGGCGAGGGCTTTCACCACCCTGACTGGTGAGGGGGCTTCGGGGGGAGGTGAGGGGACTTGGGGGGCAGGTGAGGGGAAGGAGGCCCCGAGTCAGCTGATCCACTGCAGGAGGCCTGCCTCCTGGACGGCTGTGAAAGTTGAACAAAATAATAATCCATTCGAAACACCACATTTATAACAAGGGCTCCATAAATGTTAGCCAGGACTATTAACATTATCCCCGGGGCACATGAAGGCCCCTATTCACCAGGAGGTAGCTCCGGCAGGCACGGTGGCCCCTTGGGGTCTGAACTGGGCTATTTCTTCAATGGGCCTCTCTTCCCTCTGCCAACCAGCGCTGGGCAAACCCTCAGGCTGCCCTGCTCCCGGGACAGGTTTCCTTACAAACGGGGTTAGCGGGGACTATGCCACCTCTGTGTTAGAAAGAGCCACGAGGGGCCATAGAGAGGGGACATGACATAATGCAAACGTTTCTCTAAGAAATGCTGAACGACTAATAAAGGCTACTGGGAACGCCTTTCACCCTGGGGTATCCAAGTTAGAACACAGAATTAGAGATGCGCCGTTCACTACAAAGAGATGAATATTTGGAGGGAGGGTTAGACGGGGGTGGGGGTGGGGGGGTGGGGTGGGGGGTGGAGCAACCGATATTTACCGAGCCTCCACACTAGTTCCAGATCACTGGGTTTTAAGTTGCATTTACGGCATCTTATTTAATCTTCACAACAGTGTAGTAAGAACATGCTACTATTTCTGTTTTCCAGATGTGGACAGCTAAGTGGCACGGGTGAGATTCTATCCAACCCAGGTCTGCTGGATTGCCCAAACCACGCTCCTTCTGCCAAGCGGCAGACTTGCTCCCACAGGGAGAGACAGGACGCGTATGTTTGGCTTTGTGAGTCAAAGGTCTGTTGCAGCCACTCAACTTCTGCCACAGCAGCCCCCAAGCAGCCATAGACAAAACAAAAAATGAATGGCGTGGCTGCGTGTTAATCAAACTTTATTAACGGACACTGGAATGTGAGTTTCATATCATCTTTGTGTGCCACGGAATATATTGTCTTTCGATTTTGTCTCAATGATTTAGAAATGTGAAAGCCATTTCTAGTTTGATCCAAACAACAGCAGGGGTGGCTAGGTCTCACCCCGGCTGCAGACACTTAAACCTCACTGGAAAGATGGTAAATGGACATTGAATAAGATTAAGAATTCGGTGTTTCCTCAGTATATCTGCCTGGCTGCTCCAACTTGATCCCAGGTTGGTTGCAGGCAAGGGCCATGGTTTCTACTGCCTTTGCCGCCCCTGTTAAGCATCAAGATGAGCCCGTGGGCGTTGTGCTGGGCGTGATGTCAGTACTGAACACAGGTGGGCTCCATAAGCACAGCTGGCCTTGTGGAATAGCAATGGGCTGAGATGGGCGATTTCTCTTGGATAATTGAGCCGAGATTCCCTACCTGCAGCTGTCCCACGGGGCCTCTGCTAACCCACTCAAGGCCCTGAGTGCCTTTCTGACTCAAACACGTCCGAGCTGCGGTGCTGAAATGTCAACTGAGCTCTAAAAGGAGATCCGGCAATTCGGGGCAGAGGGGGTGAAGAGGGAGGGGCTGCGTGGGAGAAGAGAGGTGGACAACAGGAACAGCTCTCAAGGAGAAGGGAAGACTAGGAGGCTGGTTTCTCTGATGTCACTGGCATTTTTTTTTTTTTTTGCTGGGTTCTGGCAGCCCCAGGGAAAGTACGGGATAATGGGCCATAATCCCAACAACAGGGGTGCATATAAACCACCAGTCACGTCTCTGTACCCCGCTTTCCTGCAGCCCCAGAGCTTTCTCCATCCGGACACGTATGCATTCTAATCTCTTGCATTTGCTCCTAGATCCTTCCTTCTTAGGTTAATTCTATTTAACTTTATTGTGGAATAATTGGCACATATAATTGTATATATTTAAAGTGTGCAATGTGATGATTTGGTATGCATCTACACTGTGGAATGATTAGCAAGTTCAAGATAATTAACACATCCATCACCTCACACACTTAACACAGGTAACTCTGTAAAGAAATTCAAGTCGGTATCTTTTAAAATATTTGCACACCTATATTCATTGCAGCATTAGGGTCAATAAATAGCCAAGATATGAAAACCTACATGTCCTTCAGTGGATGAGAGCATAAAGGAAATGTGGAGTATGTATACGTCGAAGTGTACACAACGAAGTGTTATTCAGCCATAAAAAAGAAGGGACTCTTTCCCTTTGTGGTGACATGGGTGACTCTGGGGGGCATTATCCTCGATCTTCCTCGACAGCAGTCTGTCTGATGCCAGGATTCCGGCTTCACTGCACGCCCGACAGCCTAGCCTGGGGTCTGATCTCGTACGCAGCTACTACTCAGAACATCTTTGCTGACCGAATGTACACCAACAGCGATGGAGTCCCTGAGTCTGCTGATGGGTAGGAAAGCAGGATGTAGGGGATAAAGAACAGAGAAAGAAGGTACAAAGAAAGGTACTAAGATGCAAATGAGTGTCTTTAGAATGCAGCTTTGGGAAGATAAGGGAGAATTTCTACCCAGTAGGCAGGCTATCTGGTAGATAGAAATCACCTGCCTCGTTTCAGAAACCACTGTGGAGGGGTCTCCCATCACAGGTTCTAATTGGTTTGAGATGATCCATGAATATCATGGCTTTTCAAATCTTCCCTGGTGATTTCAACGTGCAGCTACGATCCTGAAGTACTGTTCTAAATATGAGATTTTGACTAATCATGTAAACCCTACCAAGGATGTAGTGAGAATTAAATGAGATAAAGTATGCATAGTTATTGCAATATTATTGACTATATTCCCTGTGCTGTACTTTACATTCCCGACTGCTTTGTAACTACCAACCTGTACTTCTCAATCCCTTCACCTTTTTCACCCAGCCCCCATTAGCCCCCCTTCACCAAACCTGGCAACCCTCGGTCTGTTCTCTATCTATGAGTCTGTTTCTGTTTTGTTTGCTCACTTATTTTGTTCTTTAGACTCTGCATATGAGTGAAACCATGTGGTATTTGTTTCAGGGTATGGTGCCAGGTAGGGGGATCGCTTTATAAATTATATAAATGCCTAACCACTATGCTGTACACCTGAAACTCATATAAAATAATATTGAATGTCAACTGTAATTGAAAAAGAAAAAAATAAATTGTGAGCAGTGCTTAGGGAAAAAAGAAGTATGAAAAGCACTTAGCCTAGGGCTTGGCACGGAGTAAATGCCCAATGAATGGATGCTAGCTGGTGATATTAACCCATCCCATGGATGGCACCGGGTTATAAGGTGATGCCCAGCTGCCTAGTCCTGTGTGTTGGGGAAGGGGTTGGACAATTCCTTGGGTAGATTTCAGCAACTGCTCTACCAGTCTCAAGCACTGATGCTCCAAGATGAGACTGGAAGGAGCCTTAAGCACTGGCTCTGCTAACTTCTGAAGTCAGCCTCTCTGCGCCTCCATTGGCTCCCCTGTCCAGTGGGGGCCACGTGAGCGAACGCGCGTGAATGCACAAGTCAAATCTAAGAGATGGGCACTGTGATCTTGAGAGACCTCCAGAAGATCAGATGCGTCTTCTCATCATAAATATGTCTTCAAAGAAACCAGGCACGGAATAAATGCCAGATTAGTTTCCTTACGGCAGGAAGAGTTAGGATCGTGTCCCCCACCAGGAAATAAAATACATACATTATGGTCCATTCAGCAAATGGAAACACTACAGTCCTTAAAAATAAAAAAAGAAAACACAACTTAACGTACCGAGGGAGAGAGATACCCAACATTTTGTTCTTAAGTAAAATGCATGTAGAACAATTAAAAAGGAGATGAATAAATAGAGGGAGATAGATAACTACATATTCGAAAAGAGGGAAGTCAAGAATACACTGCAAACTACTAACAGTATTTAAGTTTGGGAAACGTGATGGGGAGAAGGGATGTCATTCAACTATTTCCTGAGAGCCCTCCATGTCCTAGGAGTAAACGAAAGAGGACCCCGCCCTCAAGCTGTTTGCCCTCTTGTGGGGAAAGACAAGGATGAGTCTCCTATTGCTGCCATAACAAATGATCTCAGCAGCTTGGAACAGGCACATTCATTATCTCACAGTTGTATGGGTCAGGGGCTGGGTGCTCTGTGTAGGATCTTGCAAGGCTGGAGCCAAGGTGTCGCCCAGCCTGGCTCCTGTCTGGGGGAGAATCTATTGCACTTCCATGCTCATCGGGTTGTCGGCAGAATTCAGCTTCCTACGGTTGTAGGACTGACGACCCTTCTCTGCTGGCTGTCAGCTGGGAGCCTCCTAGCTCCTAATGGCCACCTGCATTCCCCGTCACTTTGTCCCCTTCGTCTTCACACCAGTAATGGCGTAATGACTCCTTCTCAAGCTTCGCATCTCGAGGCTCCCCTTCAGTAACATCTGTTCTGTTCCACGTGGGGGAAATTCTCAGCTTTTCAGGGCTCCTGGGATTAGACTGGGCCTATCGGATAATCCAGGATAATCTCCCTATTTTAAGGTCTGTAATTACAGCTGCAAAGGCTCCTTGGCCAGGTAGTGTAACATAATCACAAGTTCCAGGGATTCAGGCACGGATATCTTTGGGGGGCCATTCTGCCTACCCCAACAGCAGCGGGTGAATAATCAAAAACATGTACAACATAACACTGACAAAGTTCAGCGAAGAAAAATAAGCCAGAGAAAGTGGATCGAAAGTGCTACTTTGAGTAAGACAGTCAGGGAAGACCACTGTAAGGAGATGGCATCTGAGCTGAGGACAGAAGTAATGGACTCAGCCGAGGGCAGCTGGTGGTCCAGGCAGAGGGCATGTGGGTCCAGGGGTGGGAATGCATCTGGGCCACAGTCAGGCCAGTGTGGCTGAGCGGGAGTGCGCAGGGAAGAGCAGAGGCCATGCGTCTGGGTCTGGAGCGTGAGCCCAGGCCAGTCCTGGGCAGCTCCCTTTCCAAGATGCTGCATTTTGCCGTGATTCACTTGGGCCCGTGGTGACCTTTATAAACCTGAGATAAAAGAGAGTGGAACCACATGCACAGCTCTAAAGCGTGGCTCTGAAGGGCATGGAGGGAAGAACCCGCTGACATTCTGAACCTGAATGCTCGGGGAATGTGATTTGAGCATAATCAGATTGTAGGTGAGGGGAACACAGCCTGCAGGGTCAGGGATGGCCCACGGATGGGCTGAGCACGTGAAGTTGGAGCAGACCTGTTTGATGGGGCGGTGGCGGGGGGTGTATAACCATGTGAGGGGAACATAAACATCCAGGCCCAGTTCTGCTCGGGGGCCTTTGCACTTGCTGTTCTCTGTTGGGAATGCTATCACTCTATAGCTCAGCCTGGCTGCCAACTTCCCTTCCTTCGGGTCTTTAGCTCAAAGGACCTCTCCATAAAGAAGCAATTCTTCAGAGAGGCGTCCAGTTCCCTCACATGCTCCCTGGCATATCGTGTCACGTCAGGGTTTCTTGAACTTGGAAGCGGTGACATTCTGGGCTGGATGACTCTCTGACAATGCAGGATGCTTAGCAGCAGCCCTGGCCTTCACCCACTAAGTGCCAGGAGCACCACCCCCGATGCGCCAACCACACATGGCTCCGGACACTGCCAACGTCCCTGGGGGCGCCAAATCCCCCACTGACTGCTGTTGATAACCGCTGCTCGTTGTCTTCAAAACACTCAATATCTTCCAAAATTATTCACTTCATTCAGCAGTGAATACTCACTCAATGCCTAATATATGGCAGGCATGATTCTAGGTCCAGGAGAAAAAGCGGAGAAATTAATAGGCAGACATGACAACCCTTGAGGAACTTACATCCTCATGAACAGACACAGAACATTTTAAGAAAATGGCAAATTCGTTGTAGGTCAGGTGGTGGTTAACGCTGGGGAGAAGAACCGGCAGGGACGGGTCAGGCGAGGCTGTCATTTGGAGAGGGAGGACTCACAGGTTTAAAGGGGTGTGTCCAAGGACAGCAGGGAAGGTGGGGTGGTGGGAGCCCGGTGTGAGGAGCAGCAGAAGGCAACCGCATCGGAGGAGTACAGAGGAGGACTGTTTCTCTCCCGTGATGAACACGCAATCTCCCGTGAACAGGGCTCCTTTCCGTCTTGTCCAGGGCTTCCCCAGGGTCCGGAAAGGAGCCTGGCAGGTCAGCATGCTAGATGCATGGTGGCCACACCTCATGAATGAATGGACAGGTGAACGGCCAGTGCAGGAGAGCGGGTGCTCAGCGCTGGCTATCCTCAACAGACACAAGACGGGGCTGCTACCAAAGGTGCTGAGCAGCTAACGCTGCCTTTCCCGGTTTTCGAGCCTCAGATGTAAACGCAAAGGGAAGGTGGTCCTATGAGCTGGCATTTACCGATCCAGACATTGTCCCATGAAGTTTACAAATATCACCTCCTGTTCTCCTCCCAGCCACCCTGTGAGATGGGGACTCTTCCTGTCCTGATGGCCAGAGGAAGGACAGATTGCCCAGAATTATGGAGCTCGTCCCAGATGGAGCTTGAACCCAGGACTGTTCATCTCCAGAACATAAGCAACGGGTCTTTTCATGGGAAAGTGAAACGAGCGCCAGGAGCACAGGGTGACCGATATGACAAGAGGCCCAGTGTCCTGCGGTCCCTTCATCTACCTTCTAAATACATGACAAGAGGCAACTGCTACTACATTTACTGAGCACCGACTCCACGCCCAGCCTGGCCTTATCGTAGTAAATTTATAGGATGTATCACTTCCTTCTCACAACCGTCCTTTGTGAGGCAGATACCATACCCATCCGCATCTTGCACATGAATAAACTGAGGTTCAGCGAGCACAGAAGGGAAGGCGAGGATGTATTCCGTGTGAACCCCGAGGCTGAGCTAAGGCCAAAGGAGATCCTGGGTCAGGACGCGATGTGGACAAGCCTTGGGTAGCGTCGCTGGACCTCAGACAGAGGTTCCCTGGAGAGGAGCCGCTGGACGCGGTGCTGCTCCACAGACTTCTGGCTGCTCGCTCAGAGCAGGGAGCGTGCTCTTCTTCCTCGACACCAGCCTCGAGGGGCGCCTTGAACACGCCGTGGCTCTGCACCTGAGTCAGCCCACTGGACATCTGCAATGCCTTGGACTCGTGGCTCTCAGAGGGGCTGGCGCTCCTTCCCGGGACAGTCCAGCACCATGGAGAGTATTTCCGCATCCCACGCGGGTCTCACCGAACATTCGTGTTTATAACTTATAAATATCTGAGCCTGACACTAACACTACTTACAGGAAAAGACCAAGTGCTTTTCTTCACATAGTCTTTAAAAAAGATTTTATTTATTTATTTTCAGAGAAGGGAAGAGAGGGAGAGAAACACTGATGTGCGACGGATCCATCAGTGGGTTTTCTCTCACACGCCCCCAGCTGGGGACCTGGTCCACAAGTCAGGCCTGTGCCCTGACTGGGAATTGAACCGGTGACCTTTTGGTTCATAGGCCGGCACTCCACCCACTGAGTCACACCAGCCAGGGCTTGCATGGTTTTAACAAACACTGAACTTGGAGTTCAAGTCAAGGGAAGATGGTACTTCCTGTTGTCTGACACCTTACCAACGACTGCTCACTCACTCGAAAAACTTCTCACAGATGACAACAACCGCTCATGGAATGTGATGGCCAGTGTCCCACCAGCGCCAGCATTTTGCATTTGTGGCGGTCCCACTGAAGACAGTTCTACCCTGGACACCGGCACAGTAGCCTCTGACCACTTCATTAGATCTTCTACAGTGGCCAAGCCCGAGCAACTATACGCCGAAGTCAGTATTATTTTTTGGTAAATTAATTTCCTTTTATTTCTTCTTCATAGTCTAGTCAGGGTACTCTATTGATTTTTCAAATTCTAGTTGAGGACTGTGTAAGAGAGGTAATCTATGAATTTTACTCCAGGGTTGCACAAGAAGCATCAAAGCATGAGTTACAAAAATGGGGCCTGGCCACTGGATGAATGAACAGAAGGCATTTTGATTATTTTTGTGGATGGCTCTCGTGGAGAATGAAAATGAGGTCAAATAAAATGATGCGAAGCTTGGCCTAGATCAGATCAAACTCACCAGAGATAAACATCAAGTCTGCGCTTCAGGCTCAATAAATCTACTGTGGAAGCCCAGAATGGGGACCCTTTGGCTGAACGGTCATTCATGGAGCTTTTCAGTTCAACTCAAGTTCAATTTGAGCTTGATGTGCAAATGGCAGTAAAAGTCTGCACTAGGATAGTGGTTCTCAAACGTCAGTATGCATCAGTCATTTAGGGAACGTGTGTAAAAATAACAGTTACCTGGCCTCACCTCTAGAGATTCAGGTGCACCTTCTCTGGGTTAGAGCCTCTGACATTATAAACAGGTGCTATGATCCAGAAAAGTGGGCAGGAGTATCCAGGTGAAGGCACGAACCTCTGATAGTTAGGTAATGCCCAGAGCATATCATTCAGGTCAGAGTGTCGCCCTCAAAGAGAGACACTGGAGTTATCTAGAGGCGGCCAACCAGTCAGGATGGTGAAAGGTCTCGGAGCCATTTCACATAGCATTCCTGGAAAAAAGGTTTTGGAGGGCTGCTGGCTGGGGACTGGCTTCAGGTACGCAACGGCACACAGGACACTGATTAAGAAGGTGCACTAATGCGGTGTCTAGGTTCTTACGGCACCAAGATGAATGAGATCCTGCAGTGCCAAAGACAGTGGACAATTCTATTGCCTGTGGTGTCACGTGAACCATTCCCAGGTGACAAGCATCTTTTAATGGGGTTATCCTACAAATTCCATGCAAACACTTCTGCGCCGAGAGCTCGGACACAGAGCTTGCAATGAGTTCATTTCGACCCCAGGGTTAATCTAGCGGACGTTCTTCCTAAACTTGTTTCCAGAGCTCTAGAATAGATCCAGAACTCTGAATCAGGTAAGAGTGCAGGATGCTGCAAGGCTGACAGCTTTCTTTACTTCCGGCCTTCTCAGGACCTCTAATATGCCAACATGCAACCGGAACCTCCAAGGGAAGGACAATATCCAGATTTCTCAATCTTACCCTCCATGGTTTCTAAACAATATTAACATCTCCTGCGATGTCTTCTGCAACCAGCCTAGGAAATGTTGGTCCAGGGTTACTGCAGTGCTGACGTTACACTCTGAATGTCAATGGCGCTCGGTGCTCGAGTCACGACGACTTCATTTGTAGATATGCAAATGCTCCTGTACTACACAGCAACATCCTTGAAGCAAAGTTCTGGGTATCACTTGTTCTTCAATAATTACTATTTACCCAGAATAATAGGCATTCAGGAGCATGTGCTGAATGAGTGAACGAACTACCTTTAAATCTTGTTTCTCTGGATGCATTTATTACAGACAAAAATAATTCAATCACAACATTCCTTCGCTGTTGACCCACGAGAGCTGGAGGGCTCCGAGATAAGAAGGAACTTCCCCGGAGCTGCAGAATGCTGGCTAGCAGAGGCAGAGTGAAGCGTAGGCTGAAGTCCCACACTTAGAGTTCATCTCGCTAAAGCTATTTAACAGTTCTTTGTCAAGTTGTCTAATGTTTGCTCCTTTTGAATCCCCGCCATGGATTTCACGGCGGTGTCTGATTTTACTGGGGCACCGTCCCTTTCTTCAGGGCCTGGAGTCTGCTCCAGCTTCAGAGGTGAGTCAGTCCTTGAGTGTCCCAATTCTGTTGTTCCGCGGGAAAGGATTCCTGGACAAATACGTCCTCCCTCCCTAGAGGGCCAGGTCTCCATCTGCCTGTCCCTGGCCTAATTTTGGGGACTGAAAGGAACAGGATACATTTTTATTTTTAAATTGTTTCTTACAGCACATCCTCTGGTTAATATTATGTCCTTGATCTTGGGGAGGACACACCTTCTCCTTGCGTAAATGTTGGGGTCCTAGGCAAACAAACCTCCGTACACTCGCCATCTTCCTTCTACTCTCCCAGTCACCAGCTACTTTCAGCTCTGTTCCCTTCCCTTTTGCTGGCTTCTGTTTTTCAGATAGTTACTATCAGCATAAGCAATAAAGTGGCTGAATCTTAATGAGCTTCTAATAATTTTTTTTTTTTTAATTCTGCAGACTGCTGAATGCTGGGCGAATGACAGCTTCTGGCCCCTGGGACGCAAGGAATGGACAGAATGATTGGAAACTAGCCCATCTCAGCGCAAGGATGTGGGAGTCGCCCTTTCTTCCACCCGCACAGTATGGCAAGGACCCTGTGCTGGGACCCGCTGGCCACCCGCAGCTGCTGTGGCTCAGCAGCTCCTGAGGATGGAATTAAGCTGTAAACCGCGGTAATGAGAGTGGAGGGAGATGGGGAGAGCAGATGATCATCGTCCCTAATCTTTTAGGGCCCTGGGGGCTTGGTGCAAGCAGATGGGGAGAGAAAAACAAAAAGAGAAAGAAGGGGGAGCCGGCTGGCTCTTCGAAGGGGAATGCCTACATTGCAAGGTAATTCCAGGAATTAACAAAGACAATGCGTAGTTAAGTGCCTGGAGAATGCACCTGAACTTGGTAAGTGCAGATGAATCAAAATTGAAAACAGTTACTCAGCCAGGCTGTGTGGTCAGGGGCAGAAATATATAAAAACTACAAGCCACTTCCTAAAGCACTTTGGTTGACCTGCCCCTAGTGACCCACCATGGGCTCCAGGGTGGGTCACCATTCTCAGTTTACAGGTGACAAACCCAAGGCTCAGAGAGTCACTTTCCAAAAGCCACAAAGTTGAAAAGTGACTAAGTCAGGTGTGGAAGGCAGATCTTCCAAGTCAAACATCTCCTGCTATCTGGGGGAACTTTCAAAGTAAATCAGTGAGGAAGCTGATCTATGAACGAACGTCATCATTTTTTATTCTGAAATGTGAAGAGCTAACCTTTTCCAGGGAGCAGAGGGGAGGAACACCGCCAGGGGTTGCCTATTTGGGGAAAAGCAGACACTGGACTGGTTCTTCGTGGCCCAGGCACTCGGGAGACCTCAGCGAACCTTAGCCAGCCGCGTCACCACCATTTTTAAAGCGGACGGATCCCACCCCCTGGTAGAATAAGTGGCAGAAAAACACAAGAGGCCACAAACGAAGATTTACCAAGAATTTTTTTGTGCGCAAGCCCTACACCAGACTAGGCTCCTTAGACAAATTACCTAGTGCGTCCTCACCCGGTGGGGGTGCTTTTATTGTCCTAGTTGACAAGGGAGGAACCCAGTTCAAGGAGGCGAAGCAACGTGCACAAGCTCACCCAGCGCCCAGTGGCTGAGCTGCGATTCTGACCTGGGTCGGCCTCGGTTTCCCCACACCAAGGGGAAGGCTCGCCCTTGTGGAGGCTTGAGGTGCACAGCCATCTTGGGCTCCATTTCCGCGAGAGTCTATGTGATGTGGAAGGCACACTCCTTAGTCTTAGAATAACAAATGCCCGTCCTGAAAGCCAAGGCATTTCGATGTCCCATAAATCCTTTTATAACGATCGCTTGGTGCCACTGGCTGATTTAAATGGAATCGGCTCTCATAGGGCTTTCTCCCGCCTGCTCTGCCCGGTCGGTCGGTGGGGCAGGAAGGGAAGCAGCTCGCGGCCTGGCCCAGGCGTTCCAGGGAGGAGCGGGTGGGGGGTTAGGCGCTCCTAAGTCTCCTGACCTCCTCTTCTGAGGCCCACGGGGCGGGGACGCATCATCCGTGTCGTAATAAATTCCCCAGCATGCCACATTTGTCTTCTCCTGCAAACCCCAACTGATGACTGATGGTCTCTGTCTTACCCAGGTAATCGTGACCCCGGTGCCGCATCCCCGAGACTCTGCTGTATGTCTATCTCCATGTGACACTTTCTATTATTCTCTGTTGCTGGAGACAGAAGCCAAACACACACACCAGGGTTTACCTGAGTCTGCCCTTCCCCCAGCTGGCACACATGGGTGTCTCCAGCTTCACCAGAGCCTGGAGCGAATGGGCTGGAATCCAGGCACCAAAGATCAACATGGGGTGAGCAAGCACCTTCGCATTAGCCCACTGTGGGTTCCTAAAGGGTTCCGACTCAAAGACGCCAAGGAAAGAGCCCCTGGGAAGGCTTGCGGGAAGGTGAAACAGGGTGCCGGGTTGTATCAGAGCAGACTCCTGGACCTTCTGCCCCAGGAACGTCCTGGAGCCTTCTGGCAGGGCAGATTCCTGTCACGCGCCTGCCCCCACCCCCGCCGAGCCACCCACTCTCCACCTGCATCCCCCAGGCAAGACCCTTCAAGGGCAGAGTCTAGGATTCTACATTTTCAAAAAGTATTCTTGATCCTGAAGCCACTGAAGTTCAAGCTAGGAAGTTTAAATTAGTAAACACCGCAGGCTCCACCTTTATCACTCCACTCTCTAAGCTTTAGTTTCCGGTGCATAAAACAGAGATAAGAAGAGCGCCTGTCTCCTGGGGTTAGAGTGAGGATCAGATCGGACGAACGCCTACACAGCGCCTGGCACGGTGCCTGGCCAGGGCTCAGCTGGTAGGCAGAGGCACTACCTTGCCCGGTAACGAAACCCGGTGGTACCTCGGCGCTCATCGCTGACTCATTCCTGAACTCGTGAGGAGTGCGGAAACCCAGGAGTACTGAGCCAGCGACCAGCCACGAAGCATTTTCTCTTGCGGAGTGGCGACGTGACTCAGACAAGTTCTAGCGAGTGCGACGAGTCCCGATCAACGCCAGGTTCTGAAACATTTTTTCCTCGTCAAAATGCAATGAGCACAGGGTTTGACGAGTTCTGAAGCCGATGAGGACCGAGCTGTGGTTGTACTAAAATGCTTCCAAACCGGCTCAAAAGAGCTGCTGCTCTGAGCCCCTTGATCTCCCTTTCCCCACACCCTCCCCTCCCAGGGACACCCCAGAACTCCCCACCATCCTGCAACTCAAGGGTTAATGCCCAGCACAGCCTGGGAGCCTCCAAGAGGCAGGTGAAGGAGCAGGTGGTTGAAATTCCTCACTGGTAACCTCTCAGGCTGTAACTACCGCCTGGTAGGTGTTACAGGAAAAATCACTACAGACAGGGCGGCACACCCATGTCAGCTAAGGATGTGCCCTGTGTCAAGGGGCGGACTCCAACACAGAGCTCCCAACCTGCCCCCTCTGTCTGCTCAGGACATTGACCTTTCTCTCTTTGTTCTGTTCCACATTTCACCCTGCTCTGATCCCGTCTCTTCCCTCTGGAAGCTGGATTCTCATCCATTTTCTTTTGGGCTCTGGGGTCCTGTGCTTGAACCTGACCTCTCTGGACCCTTGGCTCTCCGTGTTGACTCCTAAGCCCTTCCCACTAGAGCCTCCAGGACAGGTGTTACCTGTCACCTTCAGGTAGCACCATCCCCTGAGGATACTGGCCCCAATGCAGTACAGCTGGTCTCAGATGCCAGGGCCCAGCACTTCTTGGCCTGGCCCACCCTACGCCTCCCCAGACTCCAAGTTCCAGCCTGGCACAGGTCACAGGGCTGCGTCCTCTGAGACTGGGGTACAGAAGCAGTGGCAAAGAGGATAGAGGGGAGGACGCAGGAGGATCCAGAGGTGTTTCAAAGAGAGACAGTGGCGAGCCCTGAGCCTAAAGAGAGTGGGGCTGCTTCCTTTGTTATGTGCCCCACGGGGTCACAGGCTGTGCTGGCCCATCTAGCGTTGGGCCCGGTACGGGGTAAGTGTTCAATGGACAGCAGCTGAACAAAGCATGGAGGGGTGAATGAACGATACTATTAACAGAGAGAGAAAGAAAACAGGAGACACAGTGTGGGGTTAGTGACAAGGCGGAATAATGGACTTGATTTTAGACACATTGTGCTTAACAGCTGTGGTATTCCTAAGCACCAATTACCAAGTATTTCTGCCTTTTCTCCTCCGGGTACATGGCCAGGTTACACCTGCTCACACTCCTTGAAGGCAGGCATGGCCCCATAACATGCTTTGGCCAATGAAATAGCAGAAATCGCGTCACCCCTGACCAGAAGCTTTCAGAGTTAGTATGTCATCTACTACTCTCTTCCCTAGGTGAGTCAGTAAACACCCAGGCAATTTCGGTTGTGTTAAGAGGCTGAGGCATTGGGGTTGTTGCTGCAGGATGATCTCCAGTCTATGTGAACAGAGCCAGGGTGCCACAGGTCACACTCATAAAGATCTAGGAGCCCCAGGAGAAGGTCCCCCAGGAGAGGGGCTCTTCGGTGAGATCCCCACAGCCGGCTAAAGCTCCACAGCTACTTTGCCCATGGGGGCAGCACCGAGAAAGAACTGGAAGGTTCCCAGGCAGCCAGGTGGCCTCACCTGTGCTGTGGCTTACCTGTTCTCCCCAAGGAAGGAGCATGAGTCCTCACAGGCCCTTTATAAGCCCCGCCCCTCCCTGCGCCCTCATGACTTACCTGTATTGTAGCCCCTTCCAAGGGCGGGCCAAGGGCGGTGGTTCTTCCACAGGTTTCCAAGGTACCAGTCACTCTGGTTCTCTACCAAGCCCAGGACCTGCTGACCTGCGAAGGACAGAGAATGCAAAGGTGCTCAACGAAGCCGAGCCATGCGGGCCAGCGAGCTCTGAAAGGAGACAGAGGAACGGCAAGTCGCAGTGCGAGTTTTCATTCTGGGCCATTTCCACGAACTGCCAGGCCCTGACCCACGTGCTTCACTTGTATTAACCTACTGGTTACCCACAGGCAGGCAGCCCCTCCGTTTGTACTATCCCCGCTTCAGGGAGAAAAAACGGAGGCCGCCCAGAGTGGTTCGTTAAGTTGCCCAAGGCCACCTAGTTAGTCTGCAATAAAGCCAGAATCCCACATCATTCATTCATTCATTCATTCACTCACTCACTCATTCCTCACCTCTTGCGACACACATTTTTTCACCTGCTAGTCTCTAAGTGTTCCAGTTCTACTACTTCCCATTACACGCTAACTGACTGGCTTTCTGGGCATGTGCGAGAAGATTCTCACACTGGAGAGAAAGACGTGGTGACCCTTGTTTGATGACAGGGGAACCCACGGAGAAGAAACCTCTTGGCCGCCTTCCCAGTGCCTTCGCTCTCAGTCAGGAAGCATCATGACAACCTCACGCCAACTCAGGAGGGTTCTGTGGAGGGACAATTGCTTCTGTGTCCCCAGAGCAAACCGCTGGGCCTTGTAAGGAGGGTAAATCCAGCATCAGATTCAACTGCCTCCATCAGACAAGCCCATCACACCCAGGTATTCTCTTGAGATTAATATCAGTACCACCTCACAGACTGGGAAACTGAGGCTCACGTTGGACCGAGATTTGCACAGCTAGCGGTAGAGTCGGCACGTCATTCTCTATTTGTCCGATGCCCAGATTCTTCCCCATCTCAGTGCGTTATCGCTTACCTTTATGACAAAGGTGTATGCTAGAATTACAAATCCATGTCTTATACGAAGAGAAACTGAGGCTCAGAAAGTCTAAATAATGTGCGAAAGGTCACACAACTAACAATCACTGTCTTCCACAGCTTGGTGAGGCCCTCGGGAACCGAAGTCCTCCCACCGCCAGCCAGCATGAGAAATAAGGGCCTTCCTGAACAAATGACGCCCAGCAGCAGGCTGGGAAAGCCGAGGTTCTCCGGGACGCCGTGCTGGGTGATGTACAGCCTCCTCGGCATGATGACAGCTCCCTGGAATGATGGTGTGTGGGTTTGCTGTAATTTACTTGATCAATTTATCGAGCTCCTATCTAAATCAACACCCCAGCACAAATACATAAATTAGAGGCACGGGAAAATACTACTACCCCCTCTGTCATTCTATATGATCACATCCAAAACTTGTAGAATCCCTCAGAAGAAAAACATCACCAATTCGGGGACTGGAAGAGCCCATCAATCCCATAGGCAACAAGCTTGGGACCTTGGTGCAGAACAGTCAGACGTGCAAGGCTTGGTGCCCTCGGCTGAGGAAGCCGTGTGCCCATCTACTGACCTTACACAGAGGCTGTGACACAAAGGGGACATGGGGTCCTTGGGGAGCTGGTTCATAATTACCAGTGATTCTAGGTTGATGCTCCAATTTTTTTTTGGCATGATGAAGGGTGCCATGTGCTCAGAATGGACCAACATCACCCCAGACAATGTCTAGAGCATAATAAAATGGTCAGCAGGTATTTCTACCCTCACCCCAGATTCCCCGCCCCCACATGTGGCCCCATCAGTTGGGGTTCGGATGCCTGCAGTCTCAGCCGTCTCCTCCCTTCCTTAGCCTCGACTTCGGTTCGGCTGAATATCGACTGGGAGTTTGCTTTGTGTCAGACACTGCACGAAATACGAAGGGACCGAAGACAGACAAAGTATAGTCCTTGCCCTGGAGGCAGCTGGAAGAGGGGATGGATAAACAGTTACGGGGCAGCGTGGGGCTCGCAGTGACGGAAACACGGGTGGGTCAGAGGTGGTGGGAGCAGGAACTCCTGATTCTGCAGGGAGTGGGCGGGGTGATGGCTGCTTGACACTCGGCCAGAGCCACCTACCACCTCCCCTCCTGCCCTGCGGGTGCCCCTGCCCTCCCCCAAACTCTTCCAAACTACCGAGCTTCTCCCAAAACTTTTCTGAGGGCGGTGCTGTCCCATAGCACCTGTGTAGGCAGAGAGGCCCTCTGGTCCCCAGTTGCAGCCCTTACGAGATAGGTCATCTTTCACAGGTGGCGTCTACATCCCAGGTCTGCAGAGGTCAGGGGCTCGGTCCTTCACCTGGATGATGCCAACACTTCGTGGGCCCGGCATCCCACTGAGAGGCCGGATCGCAGGGGATTCCTCTTGGGGGCAACGACGTGGGCTGCCTGGGAGCTGCCTTCCGCAGCACCTCGGCACTCCGCGCCGCCTCCTCTGCCTCGGAGTCACGACAACAAAGCTAACAGGAAAGGCTCTGTCACTGTGTTCCGCGCCGGCCCTGTGGTTATGATGAAGTGCGCTGCTCCCTGGATTCCTTACTCTGGGCGCAAGTTAACTTATGAAAATGAAGCTGTCTTCTTTGCTTATTCATACATCACCACGAGCAGCCAGACAAGAGTGAACAAGCTTGCTATTCTGCTGGGGCCCTGGTGTCCTGTCACCAGCCAGCAGACGGATGGCGCCAGGCTGGGGACTCCCCTCCTCCTCCTCCTTGAGCTTCGGGCTCAAGGCAGGGCCACTGCTGATCAGAGGTGGAGCCCCAGGAGGAGAGACTGGTGACACTCCACACGGCCCCTGAGGCTTGGAAAAGGCAGGCTGGCCATTCACCCACTGGGTACGAGGAAGGCAGCATAGAAAATCAGAAAAAGGGCTTTTAATCCAGACAAAGGAGAGTTCCAGCTCTGCTGCTGCGTGGTTTGGCCAAGATGTGACTGCCCTCAGCCGCAATTTCCTATCGCAGAGGGCGGGAATGGAATTTACCTCCTGCCTCCAGAAAGGAGGCGCAGATCAGATAAGATAACATACGCAGAGTGTCGGGCTCCTGGCAGAAAAAGTAGAGGCTGCCCAGGTTAATGGTTAAGTTGCTCAAGGCCACCCAGCTAATCTGCAAGAAAGCCAGAATCCCATTATCACTCATTCACTCACTCATTTATTCACTCATTCCTTACCTCTTGCAACATACATTTTCTCACATGTTATTCTTCAAGTGTTCCGGTTCTAATATTTTCCATTATATAGTAATTCGCTGGCGTTCTGGGCATGAGTTGAGATGGATGAATGGTGTAATGAAAAATAAACATCATCAAAAAATCACCATCCCATCCCATTTGGAACTGGTGGACTCTTTCCGAAATGGGGTGGACGTGGGTGCATAGTAGGTCATCTCTGCAGGTAAGCACCAGGAGCGGGTAGCTCTAGCCCTGACCACGGACGCTTCCAGAGCCGTCTCCTTCTTCCCATCCCCAGGAAAGGTCCTGGCTGCACAGAGGGAGACTGCCAGTCGCTACTGCGTATCAAACCAGCTGTGCCTCTACCAGCAGGTGAATATGAAAATGTTACAACCGGAGGCTCTCCTGGCTATTAGCAGAGAAAGCAACAATGCCCTTCCGACATCATATTTATTCTAATAAGCTATTTTATAACAGAAAAGCCTTTAATGGTATCATTCAATGCATGTCTGAGTGCAAGAAGGCTATAATAAGGAAAACATATCGTATCACATCACCATTTATTAAACATCCTGAAAGAACTGCTCCGCCGGTGCCCCTGACGAGTGGGTGCAGAATAATAAAACATCTCCCGAGAAGATGCAACACAAAGGGTATTTAAACAGCCCCGACTGGGTTGAAAAAGACCATTTCAGAACGTGCATGTTTCCCAGCTCCAGCTAATGCATTCTGGGATCGCGGAAGTTCACGTGAGCTGCGAAGATCTTAGCAATCGCTCTGGGACTGCCTACGTTTACAGGTGGAGCTCAAGGAAGGGCAGTGAGGCGTGTGGGAAAACACCATCGGCGAAGAGGTGGACTCTACCACACTGATGCTATACTCGGGTTTCCTCAACACGTAAGCTACTCCAACCTGGCCCCCTCTTCTTTCCTTGAACTTGAGTATAATTCTCACCTGGTTCCGATGCTAGCTCTTCTACACGGGACTGCAGTCTGCGGTCAATTTCCTCTGCCCAATGGTAAAGGTATCCATTGCATCATACCTGGGACCCGTAGCCCTGTTTACGCACCCCAAGTTGGTAGCGCATGCCCTCGAGCTGGGACGCATGTGCCCCAGCTACAAAGGTCCTTTGGTCCATCACTTTGTTCCCTTGATGAAGTAAGTTTATTCATTGCTTAGCGAGCCCTGATTTCATTTGGAGATAAATATCCCACCCTTGCTGACCTCCACAGCTGAGGGATAATCCCTTCTAAGAGGAATTAGAATCTGTCCCTCGAGAAGGGAGAATGAGGTTGCATGGATGAAGATTAAAGAAAGATCGATGTTTGCTTATAATAAGCCAGACCGTAAGTAACCATTAGAGTTCACCAACACGGATGGAAACAGGCTGCCTTTCTGGGGGGAAGCGCCTAGGCACTGGAGCCGTTCTGGAAGAGGCTGCCTGCCTCAGCCCTCCCCCAGCAGGTGTTCGCCGAGTCCCTACTGTGCACCAGGCTCTGTGCACCAGGCGCTGTGCCAGCTGCTAGAGACACAGCCGTGAAGAAAACAGGCCAGTCCCTGCCTTCTGGGTTAGATGATCTCTGCAGAGAGCTTCTCAATGGTTTGGCTACCATCTTCCAGGCAGTGCCCCAAACCTAATGAAAACTGGTTCTCCTGGGGTCAGGCCCCGGGATTTCTTCGCAAAGGACAGCCCCACTCATCCTGGTGCACAGCAGGGTTGGGGACCACGGGAGTGGGAGGTCACCTAGCAGGCATGCCGACGGAGGTGCGGGGATCCCGCGCTGAGCAGACGACGAGGCTGGATGGCCTGGGAGCTCCCTTCTGAAGCGACTCTGGGTCTCCTTATTTAGGCCAACGGTGGGCTTTCTCGACATCCCCCTCCTGGGGGACTGTCCCCACACCTGTTCCTCCTCCACCCCCGCTGGGTGTGCGTACGGAGCCCATGTTTCCCAGGACAGCCCTCTCTTCCCGAGCACTTTGCCTTGCCCCGGGATGGACGCATCATCCCAGATGTGTTTGTTTGCAACAAACCCACGGGAAAGGAAAACGGAGGCTCATCAAGGAAAAGTCATTTGTCAAGGACAAGTGTCTGCGAACCAGCGAGCTGTGGCTGTGTTCAGATCTCTCTGTCGCAAAAGCCCATGTTTTCACATTTACACTCAAGGTTAGGAAACATTTGGAAAAGCATTTCTCTCTCCAGGGTACGTGGTAGCTGGTACCACCAAGGACAAGGCTCCAAAGGACATGAGAGGCTGGGTAGAGTCTGGTCAAGACATAGCTGACCGGCTCACCTGTTCCTGCCCACACTGCCGCCTGGGGCTGCAGGCAGGAGTCCCAGACGCTGCAGAGTCCTCTGGTCCCCAACCCGGTACCATTCATCACAGGGCCCTGAGCTGAGAGCACAACCTACCCGGGGGTATCGAGGGAGAACAAAAAGGGAGGCCTGCGACTCAGAGAAGGCTCTGCGAACCCACGGAGGTCCAGGTGACGATTCCATCTGCCCTGCGAGGTAGGGGAAAGGCTCTCCCTGCCACCTCCTCCCCAGTCAGCCCGAGCAGGCTCGCATGAACTTATCGTAATTCGCGGTATAAAAACTCCTGCTCAATCTCAAATAACGATTTCCCTTTTCTTCCTTCCGTGATCTTTGGTTGGGGGAAATAGAAAAAGCTAAAAAGGAATGTGGAGCCAGCTGCTGGGCTCCCGTCCAAGGCTGCTTTTACCACCCAACTCCCAGGACACGCGGCTGCCACCACTGCTGAGATGACAGACACCTCGGCTAGGGCGCAGAGCTGGCCTGGGTACAGCTACCGCTCCCATCCGTGGGCCTCTTGGATACGTCTCTTTTTAAGAACACAATTTGTTGGCATCTTTCACGTACTTCACGCACAGTCACCCCTTTGAACCACTGAGTAAGGGCACCTAGGAGCAGCTGTCTGGGTTCTCCCAGGGGGCTGCAGAAGCGGTGCTTGTCTACAGGAGCTGAAGGTCGGCCTCTACGTTCCGGCTTTCCCAATTATCGCCAGGGCCATCTGGGCGAAAACGACTTGATTTTTTGAGCACTAGCTTTTATTTCTTTAGAACAGATGATGATAAATTACACCCTGTTTTCATTATAAGGTTGTTTTGAGAGCAAAGTGAAATGCTGTGAATGGTAAAACACTGTTCAACTTTACGTATAAGCCTCATTACCAAACATTTCTGGGTCTTGGGTAGCTATGACTTAATTTTTCTCCCTTATAGCATTTCTTAGATTACAGCATTATTGCTCATGGATACTCGCCGTAGGCAGAGGTCTGATGTTGAACAAACTTTATTCTCTGAAATATAGCCTGGAAGGTGGAGGTTACCCGTGGAGGCCCCCTTGCAAGGCTGAGAAGGAGTCGGGAAGCTAATCACAAAATCTCTTTATATTCTTAAGCCTGGTTGCTGGGCAGATTATAGAGATGCAGTGATGGCCATTCAGTGAGAAAGGACACGGGGGAAGTTCCAAACAGAGATGCTAAGAGGATAAAGAAGTACTGGCTTGGGACTAGTCAGAACACGTTTAATGAAACCTCCACGTTTCGAGACTCTCTGCCATCACCATGAGACAAGTCCCTCATCCATTCGACACATACTCGTTGTACCGATCAGAGCCCAGCCCCGTGCTGGCTGTGGGGATGCAAGGGCGAGGGAATCCTCAGCTGGCCGCTGCTCTCAGTGCGGCTTGTAGGAGTCGG
The DNA here is from genome assembly GCA_039655065.1 of Glossophaga mutica. Taxonomy (NCBI): domain Eukaryota; kingdom Metazoa; phylum Chordata; class Mammalia; order Chiroptera; family Phyllostomidae; genus Glossophaga; species Glossophaga mutica. The sequence continues at coordinate 10,686,066 of CM077304.1, read as the reverse complement.
TCAGCGGGGGCAGCTGCAAACATCAGAAAGTCACATTCTCCCGGTTCTGGAGGCTGGATGTCGGAGGCCAAGGTTCGGGCAGGGGTGTTTCTTCCGAGGCCGCTCTCCTTGGCTGGTAGGTAGATGGCCGTCTTCTCCCTGTGTTCCCGCCTGGGCTTCCCTCTGTGAGTATCCGTGTCATCATCACCTCCTTTTACAAGGACACCAGTCCCAGCAGATTAGGGCCCACTCCAGGGGTCTTACTTTATCTTAATTAATCTCTCTAAAGAGCCCATCACCCAACACGGTCACATTCTGAGGGGTTGGGGGCTTGGACTTTAACGCAGGAGCTTCGGGGGACATGACTGAGTCCGTAACACAGGGCGAGGTCATGAACAATCACAGTCACACGTGCGGGACTGTGACACTGTGGGGCTGGGAGGGCGAGGGCCACAGTGTCGCGGGACCTAGAAAAGGAGAAGCCCGCCGAGGAGGTTGTCAGGGGCGATGCGGATTAAAGGGCAATCTGAAGGAAGACAGAAGAGTGTCGAGGAAGGGGGACGGTGTGCATTAGACCTCAGAGTGGGAAGCTCGACGCAAGGATGAGGTCCGTAGCATCACAGAAGATATTTCATATTTGGTTCCTGGCACGTACAGAGTTCCTACACATCGTTGGAATTCCCTGAACTGTAAGAACAGCTTCTGTCCGAACGAGGCAACTCCTGGCAGGACTCTAGGTCACCTCGGGACGGGGGCTGGTTGCCAGAAAAGCCAAGTCTTGATTAGAAGCTTGGAACGTCCAGCCCTGCTCCCCAACCTCCAGGTCAGAGGCGAGAGGGGCTGGAGATTGAGTTAATCACCAACGGCCAGTTATTCAATCTTGCCTACATGATGAAACCGCCCTAAAGACCACTAAGTTACAGGGTTTGAGAGCCTCTGACGTGAGCACACGAGGGTTCCGGGAGGGCAGTGGGCCCACAGAGGGCACGAACACTCCGCGCATCCCCCCGCCCCACACCTGCATCTCTGCCGTTTGGTTCTGAGTTGTATCCTTTATAGAGAATAAATCAGCCACTAACACCAAGTAAAAGTTCTTTCCTCAGTTCTATGAGTGAGTCCGGCCAATCGCCGACCTGAGGAGGACATTGGGCGAACCTCCACTCTGCAGCCTCATTGAATTGTCACCGCCAAGGCTGGCGTGTCCAGGCCTCCCTCCCTCCCAGACCTCGCCCACTCTCCAGACCTCGCCCATCCTCCGTTCCCCTCCGGGTCCTGGTGATCTTCTCCAGGCAACTGCCTGAAACGCCACATATAGGCTGATAACGTCGAATTTCTCTCTCCAGTTGCACCTCTACGCTGAGTTCCAGGATCATAAACGCAGCCGCCCATCTGACACCTCTGCGTGGGACACGCCATAGGCATCTCAACCTGCGGTCACCCCGAGTGGTTATGTGGGTTAACGCTGCATTCCTTTTCACTGCTGAGCGGTATTCCAAAGCATGAATATACCGCAACTGGGGTGGAACCTGGAGCTGTTTTTCCTAAGTGAAGCCTGAGACTCAGGGACCACTGTCACTCGAATGGTATTGAAGGACATGAACTCATCGAAGGAGAAGCTCTTCTAACGGGGAAGAACACCCAATGGGGCAGCACTGGGGCCTGCCTCGCTTAGCTGTTAATCAGAGGAGGACGAGAAGCCAGGACAGGAGTCTTCCTAAATGAGGATGGGCCTGGCCTCACCGGTACAACAGCCGAAAGCTGCCACGTGGTATCACGTAAGGGGCAGCCAAGGGCAATCGAAAGGGAGACCTTTCTCGGTGTAGTTTGCAGTCAAGTCCAATTCACCCCCGCTTCATTGCTGCCGCCGCCACCTCCCGATCCCAAGACACTCTCCGGTGAGATGTGTAGCTGGTTTCCTGAGCATCCACAGTGCAAAGCCAAGGCCGTATTACTGTCACCAACTTGGCACCGAAAGGCCCGGTAGACCCGCATCATGAAGCATTTTCTTCCAGGAGAGACACCAAGGCCAATCTTTCCCCACGGAACAATACGCTGGCCAAGGCAGCCCACTTCGGAGGGGCAGCTGAGCCTCAGACCACATTCCCCTTTGCCGGTGACGGAGCACCACCGCTCACGCAGGGAGACTGTGCTGCTCACGGTTAGAAAAGCCGCCTGCGTCTGGGCAGACTCTTGCATGGAGGACCAGGCTCTGGAACTTTTTAAAACCCTGGTGCAGCATCGCAGCCCTGGATCCAGGCTGCAAGGGCCCGAGGGACCCTGTGGACCAAGCTTTTCCTCTGAATAATGTGAGACGGTGGAAGCAGGGCGAGAGCCTGTCACCTACCAAGGCCACACAGTGCAGGTGCCCTTGCCCCTCACCCTGTGTTGTTTCCTTCCCAGCACCTCCCGGGACTTGAGCACCTGTAGTTTTTAGGACACTGGGCTGAGAGAGGGGGGAACGCTGCAGTTCAGACTCTTAGTATTTGACGTCTGTTTTGCAAAAGTGAGTACGGGTGCTCTGAGATAAACAGCAGCGGTAGCCTATCCCAACACGTCTAAAGAGCAAACCCCGAGGTTTGGCTGGGAAAGCTCTGAGGGGAAGGGGTGCCTTGAACTTGAACTGAGCCCTGGAGGGAACAACTAACGTTAACTTAGTCCCGATCAGGCACTGTGCCAGAGGCTCTCAATTCCGTGATCAACTTGCAAGACCAGTACACTTCTCCCCATTTACAGGCGAGACATCCAAGGCCCAGGGATGGAACGTAACTAGTGCGGTTGTGCACAGCGAAGTAGGAAGTGCCGGCGCTGGAATCCGAGTGTGACCCGCAAAGCCCAGGTGTAGTTTTTCTGGGAATGAAGGAAATATATGAGAAGGAGAGCGGGATTGAAAGAAGTTTTATATACCGACAAGGTGTTAGCAACGGCCCATAAAACTGATTAGATTCCAAGAACTCATGCATGGATAGTTTATGAACTTGGGACAAGTTACCTGCCTTCTGGGGCATTTCGCTGCCTCTTTACAATCAATTAACAGGTAACCGAGGGCAGGAGAAAAGCTAGGCCGTGTTGTTCACGGAATATACAGCACCGAGCATTCTGCTGCGCGCTGGGTGATAAACCCATAGACAAGACAGGGCCCTTCTCCTCAGAAAGACGGGTTTCATCAAGGAGACAAAGCACGTGACCAAACAGATAGATGGAAACGCATGTGACACTGGAGGCATGCTAGGGGACAGCAGACTTCAGGACATTAGCACACCATGCGAGCACAAAGTCTTAAAAATATTTCACCTGGAGAACACCTCGGAGATCGTCTGGTACAAACCTTGCATGGCGTAACTGTTGGAAGTGAGTTACAGTGAAGGGAGAGGAGGTTGTCAAGATCGCACAGCAGAGGAGAGACCAGAACCCCTGGTTCTGAACACCATCGTGCTTCTCACCCCTGGGTAGCAACGTGGAAATAAAGGCTGCTGAAATTAGAGCTGGAGTGGGGTAGAAGGACGGCTCTGGCTTCCCCCGGGCCCTGACGGCAGACTATTCCCACCTAACACCCCAAAATGCTGAACAGCAAACATGCCACATGCCACGACCCAGGCAAAGCAGATGGGGTCTGCCAGCGAAGGCACTCTCTCCAGGCCAGCTCACCGCTGTCCCAGGCCAGGCCCCCCCTTGGGAAGCCAAGGGCCACGCATCTGCCATAGCCAACTAACGGCCCGCTCCTGGCAGGGCATTAAATCACCAACAATAACAAGAAACAAGACCTTGTCCTTTCATAGTGTTGATGTCCTTTCTGAAGAAGACTAAATGGAGGCTTTCAAGTTCCAGGGAGAAAGTAATTCGGTCTAGGGAAGCCACAGAGGTGGTTGGGCCGTGGGGGGAAAGAGCGAGAGGGGGACAGATGTGTGTGCGGATGACTGCTAAGCAGTTATTTTTAACAGGGAGCCCAGGACCGCACTCCAGGCTAAATCTGCCCGTCCATCCAGCCACTTGTTTGTTCCTCCACTCATTCATCCGTGCCCCGTCTTTTACTGAGAGCCAGCTGTGCGCCAGGTCCTGTTCTACGCTGAGTCATAAACAACAGTGACAAAGCCCAGAAACCAAGTGTCTGGCTCACGGGCATGCTCATTTTAGGGGGCTGAGACCACAGGCAGAAAACCTGCCAAGTGGTGCTGAGAGACACCGTGACAGTAAAGTACACGAAGACAGGGAGAGCGCCGGGGGCAGAGGACACGGCCCCTGCAGAAGGTGGAGGGGGTTGAAAAGGCATGGTTGAGGTGACGTTCGAGGAGAAAGGAAATTGTCCCTTGCTCAGCGGAATGCCAGGGAAAGAGGCAACGTGGCAGCTCAATAGGAGGCTGTGGTGCTGAGCACCCCAGGGCAAGGATGGGGGGCAGCTCCCGCACACCTGTCCCAGGTGAGCTGGCTGCATAAAAAAGCTGTTGTCACAGGCTCGATCTGGAGATGGTCACTGGTTAGCGGCGAGTGGCAAGAGAAAGTCACCGTGGGATGACGTTTGTGTTGTTATGTAGGGCTCGAGGCTGCCGGAGAATGAACAGGCTAGGATGGCGTCTGGCCGTGTGGTGGGTGTGTCAGAATCGCACCTCGGAGCCGTGAAGGAGGGAGAGAAGGCCCATCTTGGGTGGAGAAGGAGAACCGCATCACCAAGACACATTCCCTGAGCCCAGAGGCTGAGAAGTTTAAGTGAGAATCCCCTGAAGAGGGCTGCGGACTTCCCACTCTCACTTCTCACTCAGAATTACTCCCATCTCGATTCACTTAGACGACAGCTACAGAATGCTCCCTTCTTTTGCGGCAAGAAATTAAGCCTGAACTGTCTGCTATTTAGTTCTTGCCGAAAGCCCAGTGAAGAGGAGTCACCGGGATGAATGAAGGCCGGAGTGGGGCACGAGAATGCTGTGGTTTCGGCCACACCTCCCGGGCCTGTGTTAAAGCCCTGCGTCTGGCCTCCAGCTTCCGCTGAAGGACACGGCACAGAGAGCTTTGCAAAACTCTCCGCTGCATTTTATTGTAGGGATGTTGCTGAGGACATTGTTCACTGCAGCACTAGGTCAATATTCCTTTCAGGAAGTCCCAGGAGAGAGGCTCCTTTTCAAAACTAAACAACAGGATTAACTCAAGTCCACTGAAAAGAAATGATATGTATTCTTTTGAAGCAAGAATCCTCCTCCCTCCCACCACTGAACCAAGTATGCTTTTTACCTTGGCTGCCAGGAAGCTCAGAGCTCAACTTAAAAAGAAATGTTGGATATAAAGATTGTACATAAATGATTGTATCTTTTCTTGAAAGTTGCCTAACACCTTTTGCAGGATATGGTAAGCTGTAACTGAGCAATAAATAAAAGTGTTTGTACAAACATTGGGCCTGTTGGTTTAAACTTCCTGTGTCGCCTCTGATGGTGATTTGTTGTACATGAGTTTTTGAAAATTCTTTCCCATTTTCGAGTAGTGGACCAGGGACAAGCTGACTTCACTGTCACCATAGAAATGTTTAGGATTCCCTGTAGCCAAGACTTTGAGATGCTGTCTTTTCACTGACTCGCAAACTTGGACAGCTGGTCATGCTTGGACGAGTCTCCCAGACAGCCACCAAAATTACTCCATCACTGGGGTGAGAGTGAGTTCATAAAGGTACAACCGAGGCACGGAGAAACAATTACAGTCAAAGACAGAAGACTTCGTGGGCATCACTGAGGGGACAGGTCCTACGTGTCCACCTTGACCGGGAATGCACCGGACCAGCAGCCTGTGGCCACCCCATCCTCATTCTGTCTCTGTCTGTCTTTCTGTCCTGGATCCTGGTTTTTCATTGGTTCTGGCTAAACTCACACGGCAGTAACTTTGTTCTGACCTCCAGCTTCTCTTATCATTTTACTTCCTGTAGCTTCCACTCCCTGTCTGGGTTCTGTCAAAGTTTTCTCGGAAACCTAGGAAATGGGAAAAGCACTCATTTTATCCTTTTCTCCCTGCATTTTGAACACGCATCAGAGGCTCTCTCCAGTGACCTGTACCTAATCACTGACCTGAATGGAGCAACGGAGGTGACACAGAGGATGAGCTGCAAAGGTCGGGCAGGTGACCACGAGGCACAGGCAAGGCAGGGGGAAGCCCAGGACCACAATGTCGCCTGCCCTGCCTTGTCACACTCAGAAGTGCTGGGGCCCAGATCTAACACACAAGGTCTCCGGGCTATGTACCCTGTCATTACCACACCGATGGGAGCTTTATCAGCCACGGAACGTCTCCGATGGCCACAAAGTGTACGTGCTGCCATCCGGGGAGCCATGTCCCACCAATCCTATGATTTGATTTACTTACCATGTGCAGTAGATCGACTATTTGTGCTCCCGCCCCTCAAATCCTACGTTACAGCCTAATCACCAATGGGATGGTAGCTGGTGGTGGGGAGGCTTTAGGAGGTAGCCGCATCACGAGGGTGGAGTCCTCATGAAGGGGACCACTGCCCTTATAAGCAAGTCCAGAGAGCCCCTCACCCCATCCACCCTGTGAGGACCCAGTGAGCAGACGGCCATCGGTGAGCCAGAAAGCAGGTCCTCAGCAGACATCAAATCTGTTGGCCCCTTGACGTTGGACTTCCTAGCCTCCATAAGCATGAGAAATAAATGCATTGTTTATAAGCCACTGAGTTGATGGCATTCCAGATGGACTCGGACACCGTGTCCGCCCCAGACAGAGCGGGTACGAACTGCTGAAGCCATCCGCAGGGAAGAACTCCATGTAGTAAATACTATTAGTGTGCCTGGTGGAGGGCTGTTAGCACTACAACACTTGACCCAAGTCCCCTCCCTTTCTTTCCGGGGTCTGTGAAGGGAGGGGACAGATGGCCATGCACTGAGGGCCCGCTGCCCTGCTTTCTTTCCCGGGAGTGTTTGCATAGTGGCGTATGCCAAAGGCTCACGGAACGAGACTTACTAGGGACCATTCTCCAGTAGGTCTGCGTTCCTGTTTCCACCCAGCTGGCCCTGCCTTTAGCAAGAGGGGGTCGTGGCTGCGCCCACACCTGTTTGTGCCAGGTCTTGCCGTTGCAATTAAACATGATAAGTAAATATTATGTAAATTGGTGCAATGAGTGTGAAAAGAGTTATTTCTCTGAGAAGTAAATGGAATTCTTGGCAAAGATTCGATAATGGCGAGTTGCTACGGTTTACGTAAATGCTCTGGTTTTCGACCACTCAGAAAGGTAGCAAGAATCTAGCCCGATTCTGCCTTTCTGTGCTTGAACCACATCTTCAAATGCTAACTCTGCTTTCAGCAACTAAAATTGGAAATAACGTGGTGGGTGCAGGCTTCTAAGAAAAATGACACGTAACTCCAATCAGAAGGCTCTAACTCACAGAAAAGGCCGTGCTTCCATTATCCCTCCATTCTCGGCAATTCTGCTGTCACACGGCAATGATGTGTTTACACGTTTCCGCCTGTATTGCGGCCAGCTTTGTGGCAGTCTGAGCGATGACTGCGCAGAGTACTGGAAATACGCCGCATGGACCCGAGTCCCAGCCCGGGCCCAGCTGTTCAGAGACCCGGGCCTCCCCTCGTGGGAGGCATTCCCACAGCGCAGCCCCGGGGTCCCCACTGCGTTCCGACAGCCCAGGGTTCCGTGGCTGTCAGCGACCTCGGGGCTGTTTCAGACCTACGGGCGCCAATCCGTCTGTCTGCACCCCCATCTCCCACATCCCCTCCGGACTCTATCCCACCTCATTTGCGGGATCCATACTCCCCTCGTTGGGTCGTTAGAATCTTTCTTAGAAAAAGACAGATTTTTGGACCTACCACCGTCTTAATAGCTCTCAAATGTAAGTTTTTGGGTTGCCTGTGACTACTAAATTTATGTGCTTAATCAAAGAGCGAACACTCCTAAACATCTTATAAAGTCCTTTTCCTTTTTCTTTTACTGTTCAGTTTGTGCTGATGTTTCCCACTTCGATGAACTTTCTAGTTAATTGTCATTGAAAGAAAGGCAATGGGGAAATGGAAGAACCTGTTACAAACGCAACTGTTTAGCCCCTGAGAGATTCTAACTCCATTCCACCTACGCAATGTTTGGCTGATGGTGATCTGGTAACTTAGGCGTAAGGCTCCTCATGATGACTCACTTTAAGGAGCTTCTACCTGGGGGCAGCAGCAGCTCTGAGCCAATAGGGCTCAACTTGCTGTCCAGCCACCTTTTGCAGACTTGGAATAATCGACAGGTGAGAACAAAGAAGACAAAAGGTGCCAGAGAGAAAGACTGGGCACAGGAGAGCTGATCGAGTCAAAAAAAACTTCCACAACTTGGAACACATGGGGACACAGAAGACCCTTTACTTGCACAATGGCATTCCAGGAACTTTCACAGGCACTAACTAGTGCAAGGTGCGTCAGCTGCATCTGTCAGTGACAGCCACTTGCATAGTATCACTAAAGGCTGAAGGACTGACATGCCTAAGCGAGCACCTAGTAACAACCTCTCTGGATGCAATGTTCATTCTTAAATTCAATAAACATCTAATGGACGTCTATGAAGTGTGGTCGATGGTTCTTAGGGTATCATTGCTGACTTCAAACACACTACACATGAGTACAGGCAACATTGATGTGCATAAGAGACACAAGATGATAACCAGTGCGCAAAAAGTAGAACCTAAGGAAAATCCCATGAAAATACAGCAAAAAGAGTGATTCTCTGTGACTGAGGGACCCAGGGGAAGGCCAGCAGGGAAGGTGGCATTGGTATCGGGTCTTAAAGGTGAGTAAGACTTTGGTGGGCAGAGCAGGAGGTGGAAGGCCATGCAGGGAGAGAGAAGTCTCTGAGCAGAGCAATCAGGAGAGAGACTGGCACGGAGGAGGGGAGGCTGGATGCTTGTTTAAAACCACACGACCCTGTTTTCGATCTGAGCCACTGGCCACCCATGTGAGGTCGTAGAGTCTTTATCCACCCAGCTTCAGTTTGCTCTTTGTCAAGTGGGGTTAGTGAAGCCTACGTGTGTTACTGTAAGGACCAGGGCTAACGTATATAGAATAGCTAGCTTGGCTCGGTGCCTGGTACTTAGAGCTGTTCGGTAAATGAACTGTGGTTTTTACTGCTATTATTTGGAACTAAAGCTGGGAAGCTACACTGGGGTCAACACGGAGATATACAAGTCTGATCCTGACTTGGTTGCAAAGGTGAGTAGGCATCCGATTTGCTCTACAGGACAAGACCATGAAAATAATCCTTGTCCTATTTACCCCTTAGGGTTTTTAAGAGCCATAGAGGCAACAGCAAAAAGAACAAATAGAAGCATCTAAGGGACACTGTACAGGACATTTACAATACGTTGCTTCATTTAAGTTTCCCAATAACCCAAGAAGTTAGACGTTATTATGTTCCATGTGGCAGAAAAGGAAATGGCGGCTCAGAGGGATGGGAGTCCCTTGCCTGCAGTCCTGCTGCCAACAAGTCGTGGAACTGGGATTCAGACCTTGGTCTTCTTGGCTACAGGTGAGCACGTCTCCGGAACTGTTTAGCATCACTTCTCAAATGAATCTAGAAGAGTGGTCCACTGTGAACATCTTTTAGAAGGTGGTGAAGATAAAGTCAAATGAAACTCTTGACATTACAGGGTTTGGTGTAGCTCGGGCTCAGGCACAAACTGAATCCTGCCCTCTGAGAGCTGATCCCTGTACAGACCCCTGCTCAGCCAGGGCAGCTGAAATTCTCTTTCATGTCATACCTGTCAGCTCAGACAGCTCACACCAGGCCCTTAGTAGGACCAGTGGATGATGCAGGTGGGTTCTTGCTCAGTGAGCTGGACTATTGGTGGCTTTCTGAGCCCAGGTAATGGGGAGATGAGTGGAGGGGCATTAACAAACCTGTACCATGACCTTGCCACATAGCCAGTGAGAAGAGGCTGTCTCAGGACACTCCCCAGGGGCCTTCCAAGACACGGACTGATGATGATGTTGGTTGCTTACTTACATAACATAAAACCAACTGAGGCAGTTGGAGTATGAGAATAAATTTTAAGAACAGGGGAAAAGCAACTTCCTCCTCTATAAAGCCTTCCCCAAGTTCTAGGACCACGTCCTCATTATAAGAATTTCCCCTTAGCGGCGGCAGGTGTCAGGATCCCTTGGGGAGGGTTTTGGAAAATACACCTACATGGCCCCATCTCAGGAGATTCTCATTTGCTACGTGTGGGTTGGGCCAGGAAACTGGTATCTTTAAAGAGCTCCCTAAGGGCATCGGTCTTGGACACCATGGAGGGTAATAGATCCGAAAAGCAAAACAACACCCTGGTAGAAAACACCTAAAAATTCTAGATCGAAACAAAAAGTATGTGTTTGTGTGCATGTATGTGTGCATGTAAGAAAAGAGATGAGTGGACAAGAGCATAAGGCAGATCCTCAGAGTCAGTAAAGAAATTGATAAGAAAGCGCAAATACAGAGAGGTAAGCAGGCAGAAAGCGGTACCTGAATTGAAGAACCTGCCCATTGCTAATGTCATTAAGCATTAGATTTAATGAGCCACACACAGGAAAAAGGAGGCAAATGAGGACTATGCAAAAGCAGCCAGGGGACAAAGCATAAAGCCAGGATCCCCTCAAATTCATACCCTCGATGAGTGAAATAGCAAAAAAGCCACTCCTGTCCACGACGGAGGGAAACTTCTGGTATAGACACAGTGAAATTCTATGGAGCCACAAAAAGAGGAAAATCCTGCCCCTCGCAATGACATAAATACGACCTGACAGCGTTATGCTAAAGGAAACATGTTGGACAAAGAAAGACAAATACTGTATGATATCACTTATACGTGGCCTCTGAAAAAGGTGAACTCATAGAAACAGAGCGTAGAATGGTGGTTACCGGGGGCGGGGGTGGGGGAATGGGAAGAACTTCCAGTAGTAAGATGAGTAAGTTCTGGGGACCTAATGTACAGCACAGTGCTTATAGTTAACAATACTGTATCATATACTGAACAGTTGCTACGAGAGTAGACCTCACACGTTCTCATCACAAAAAGGAAATGATAAGAATGTGGCATGAGGAAGGTGTTAGCTAACAGTACAATGGTCATCATTTTGCAATCTCTCTGTGTATCAAATCGCCATTTTGGATACTTTAAACTTACATAACATTATTGGTCCATTCTTTCTCAGGAAACTGGACAACAACAAAACAAACAAAAACTAGAATACTGAGCCCATAACACGATAAAATGTCATTTTGTATGTATAGGAAGAAGTCAGTTATCCAGCCCAAGCTGCCACACAATCCCAACTGCAGGAGAGCTCCCAAATGAGAACTGCCTAGCCGAGCCCTTCCTGAATTTCTGTCTGACCGAAATCATGAGACGTAATAAGTGACTTATTTTAAGCTGCTAAACTTTACTGTAATTTGTTACGCATAAAGAGATAGCTACAAAGAATGTGACAAAAGAACACACAGGCTGTCATGAGTGACCAGGCCTGTTTGAAAAGGAACCAACTAAAATGTGCAGAAATGAAAAATGACAGACGGTTGACTTGTCAACAGAAACAATGGATGCCTTTGCAGAGTGGAAGAAACTCTTTAGGGTGCCAAGAGAAAACAACCGTCAACCTTGAATTCTAGATGCAGTGCAAACAGCCTTCAGGATGGCAACATAAAGACGTTTTTCAGAGAAATAAAAAACAGAGCTTACTAGGAGCAGACACTCACTAAAGGAAATTCTGAAAGACGTATTTCAGGAAGAAAGAAAATGATCCCAGAAGGAAAGTCTGAAATGTGAAAACGGATAGTGAGAAAAGAAAACAGCATATTTATGGGTAAAATTTTCAAAACATACCAGCTGAAAAAACAACAATGCTATCCTCACTGATGAAATTAGAACAAAAATGAAATAAATAGGCACACTGTAAACAGCAGGCATAGAGTTCAAGAGGAGGCGATTATAGATCAAGTATTCTAAAGTTCTCATACTGTTCAGGGGAAGGAAGATATTAATTTCAGACTTTAAATATTCATGTTTCCATTTCTAGTACATAACTTGCCATCTAGTAGAGGTTAAACTCAAAATGAGAAACCAAAGTCTCTAATCAATCCAAAGAAAGCGGAAGTCACATCACACAGGTAATAGCAGTCTAGAGAAACAGACTACATACATTTTGAGCAAAAGATGGATTTTTATATGGAGATTTTTTAAAAGTCCAGCAATATGTCATTTAAAAGAAACGAAGTGGGGAAGTAAAACAATGAAGAAAAAGATACAAAAGGCAAATATGTAATACGTATAATTGAGGTCTACTGATAATTAGAATCAATAAGAGAGTTAGTAGGCCTCTGCATATAATATCAATATATAAATGTTAATTGCCTTTTGATATACCAGCAGTAGGTAAAAATGACACTAAAATATCATTTGCAATGGCAACAAAATGTATTAGGTACCCAGGAACACATCTAACAAGAGATGTGCAAGACTTTTATGAGGAACATTGTAAATGTTATTGGAAGACATTAAAGGAGAAAAAAAAACAAAAGAATAACAAATCATGTTTATAGATAGGAAGACTCATTATCATAAAGATAACAATTCTCATCAAATTGATGTATAGATATATAAAGTTCCAATAAAAACCCCTGTGTGCATGTGTACACGCATGGATCTGGGCGAACTTCGAAGACTGTGGTAATTCATTGAACTACATACACTTTAGGTACTGTAGTTTTTACGTAGTTCACTTTTAAGAAGTGTCTTAAAAAGAGAGGAGAACAGGCGAGGAGACTGGCACTACCAGCTACCACAGTTGGTTATAAAGGTACAATAACATGAAGACACTGTGGTTCTGAGACAGGGATACACAGACCGATGGAACAGTCATGCATATACAGGAAACTGATCTGGGACGGGTAAGTGGGAGACGGGTGATTTAAAACACTACACCGGAGCACATAATTACTACACAAAAAAGAAACTTTATTTATATTTCATATATGACTCAATCCCATCTAAATGAAGAAGTTAAGTGTGAAAGGCAAAACTCTAAAATACTTAGAATAAAATACGGAAAATATTTTTATGACCGCTGGGTGTGGACTATTTTCTTAAATCAAGCACATAAACATGCCGAGCCCTAAAGAAGAAGCCTGATAAATTTAAGTATGCTACAATGAAGAACTTCAGTCTATCACCTGACAACATACAAAAATAAAAAGACATGCAGCAATCTGACAGGTAATATTTACAGCACAGAATTGGCAAAGGCTTAGGATCCAGAACATAGAGAGAGTGGTTATGAATCAATGAGAAAAATATGAGCCACTCAATAGAAAATGGGCAAAAACCTATGCAACATATTTCTAGAATAGAAAATTCAACCAACTGATAAATGTTTTAAAATGTAAAACCTCATGAGAAATGAAAATGCAAATCAATACACCAGTGACGTATCATCCTTCGCCCAGTAGATTGGCAAAGATATCTAAAGGGAAAAAAACAATGTGTAAATACTGGTGAAGATGGGTAGCTATAGGGAACCTGTCTGCATGGCCTGGGGAATGTAGTCCAGTCCCTGACTTGGAAAACTGACGGGGAGCTAGTCGGCACACCAGAACCCAGCCCACAGATCAGCTTTCCCATGGGGAATCGGGCCTGCATTGTACCTAGGCCCCTTTGAGACTTGCTTTTTGCTAAAACTCCCTCACCCTGGATGGAGGCAGCAAATGTTTACTGCATATCTTTAAAGTAACTTCCTGAAGTCTGGGCTAAACCTCCCAAGTATGGAGTGTAACCAGTTCAACCACTTTTCCCCTTGCATCTGAAACATCCTTCTCTTTGTAGTAATTAGCAACATTCTTTCCTTTGTTATCTGTAAAAGGTGATCACCTACAGCGAACCTGTGCATAGTAAATGAGGACCATCCTTGACGAAATGTACCCAGAAAAGCAATAAAAGCCTGTCCGGGGGGGGTGGGTCAGGGCCCTTTCTCTTCACATAGACAGCGGCCGTGCCGTCCCTTTTCTCCACATGACTTCTGCAGTCCACATGAATTTGTTCATTGCAGCCACAACACATGGAGTCCATGGGCCAGAGTCCGAATCAGGTAGCCATGGGAACTGTCAATTACTAGGGTGGGAGTGCAAATTCTAACAATCACTTGGCAAAAGCATTGGCAATCACTAATAAAGCTGAGTGTGTATACTTTATAACCTACTCCTATGTGTAACCTTTCAGTAAACACCCTAAGAGTTATGTGCCCTAGGAAATAAGTGAACACTATTCATAGAAATATTGGGAATAGCCAAATATGGTAAACACTCAAGTGCTCTCTGCCAAAAGAATGGATTTATTGTGAGTTATTCACACATAGTAGTGAAAATAAATGAGCTTGATTTACATGCCGCAACATGGATACATCCCACTAATTGAACATGAGCCAAAAAGGAAGTCTCAGAAATATAGATATAGAATGCTTCCACGTATACAATGCTAAAAGAGGCAAAATAAATAACATACTGTTTGGGAACATGGGTATTAAACTTACAAAGAACAAGAAAGTGACAAATCAAAAATCCAGAACAATGTTTAACTAAGGGGCAGAGTACGTAAGGCTTCAAAGGGTTTGATGGAGGTTTATTTCTCTACCGCGATGGTGGATAGATGAATGTTGGATTTATAAGTCCTTAAAGACAACACAAATATTCTATATATTCCCTTCCCATGCAGAGTATGTATCATATCTTAAGTATATGAGCAAAAGCAAAAATAACAATTGCTACAAAACAACAGAACTGGTGGTGGGTGGGGATGGGGAAGAGGGAGAGTACATTCCCCAGGGTGTTCTGCCGAACACTTGCAGTTGTGCGTCCGTATATCTTGTGGTTCTATTAAGTGTTCGTTTACACACCTGTCTTCCTGTTTCAGCGGTGCACCCCGTGAGGGCAGGGACCGCCTTTCTCCCAAGTCCACTTCCCCAGCACTGGCGCAGTGCACAGCTGACGTGCCACAAACATTTGTGGAAAGGGGGATTGGTAGTGATCGTGTCTGCCTCGTGTCGCTCAAGCTAGAAAGCTGGAAGTCAACCCCGACTCCTTCTTCTCCCTCACCAGCCACATCCTGGCCTCCGAAATGTGTTTGAGATCTAGATACCAGTCTCGGCACATGCTGCCGCATGAACTGGTCCTACCTCATCTTAACCGGTCACCCTACTTCCACGCTGGTCTCCTCCAATCCACTGCCCACCCCGAGAACAAGTTCTGTGTTTGGAATGCACATCAGATAGCACCAGCCCCTGCTACAACATTATTTACACCTGAAAAGCGAACTCATCCTGGTGGCCTACAGGTCGCTACATGAACAAGCTCCTGCCCATCTCCATCTCCCCCTCCCAACACTGCCTGCTACTCACGATTCTCCAGCCACATGGGACTTCTGTTCCCCCAAGGCCATCAGCTCTTTCTCACCTCAGGTCCCACACACACCTCACCCTCCCCGACTCCTCTCAGGGTCAGCCAATTTGCCCTCCTTCAGCTGAAATTTCTCTTCCTCCGAGAAGCCTTCCTTCACGTCCTTCTCTCCAAAATAGCTCCCTCCTTATTCTCCAAGACTCTGACTGCTCCTCGTTCCTTCACTGCACCCATTCATGTTTGTTCTTCCTGCTCGTTCTCTGCCTCCCTGGGGTCAATACTTGGATCTAAGCTTCTAAGGGTGGGCAGTGAGCTGTTATATATCAAGCCCAGGGATATCTGGAATAGAGTAAGTGCTCAATATATATTTGTTGAAGTGGGGCGGGGGAAAGCCTGGATTAAAATTGAAGATAGGCCTTAGGTGAGCCGAGAATGTTAACTGTGATCCCGGATATGTCTCCTTTCTTCATCCTCTGGCTTAAGTCAAGCACTCATTTTTCCCAAGAAAAGACATTTTCTTCTAACAAAGGGCAGCAGCATAACCAGCCCTCGCCTCGTTCTCACCTGATTCTTCTCTGTTCTCCCAACTTGGCCACACTCACACACCTTAAAAGGTTCTCTTCTCACACGGACCCTCTTTTTCATCACTTCTAAAGCAATGACGTTATCCTTTCAATGGTCTATTATGTTCAATAAGGAAAAGACTGCAGATACCCCGCCTCCCCTTGGCCACGTTCTTTGCTCGCCCACATGGTGGCTGCCTCTCAATCTGTACAAATCACGACACTCAGCTTAGTGTGGTCAGTGCGGAGACGATTCTCAAAAGGAAGGAACAATTCAAAGGAAATGGTGTTGGCTCCTGGGGGACCCTGTGGTTATCAGAAAAAGCCTTTTAATCTCATGAACCATTTTCCTAATTAACTAGCCACTTTCCCCCTTAACTGATGCATATTCCAATTTTTTATTACAGCTACTTATAAAGAGGCAGAATCCAAAGAGAAGGCCTTCTGAGTTTTGTTCAAAGGATTCAAGTTTAAAAGCACCCAGGTGAAGGATTAACGGAAGGTTCAAGTTTCATTAAGTAGATGTGTTGATGTTCCGGAAAGTAAAGTACAGAGGGCCAAGGCTTTCCATCCCTGGGAACACAGCGCTGCCCGTAATGAATTCTGTACAGCGTCGCTTTCAACCCTGTGATATTTCACTCATTGATTTTATTGTCAAATGCAAAGGCACCGGTTCCAAGTGGCATTTAGTGAGACAGACGGGGAGTGACCCGGACTTTATTACTCAGCGTCTGCTCTCTGAATAATTTCAGAGCTGCATGGGTGGAGAGCAACAGGGGACCACGGTGCCCTGGTGCCAACATCCGCAACAGCACGGGTCGAGTTCTGAGCCACCAAAATCTTGTTCTTCCGTCCCAGCTGCCTGTGGAAATCAGCCTCACCCCACCTGCCCCGGACGCCACTGAGGTGCCTGGCTCCGCGCCCCTCCTCTTGCTAGGAGGCTCTGAGGGGTGACACGCACGTGGCCGATCGCCCCGGCTGTGGCAGAAGATGAGGAGTCTGAGGGAGCTCAGATCTTGACAGTAACGCCGGGAGGTGTCGGGTCGAGTAGAATCAAACAGCCCGTGTCCTAAGCTGTGGCCGTGCTGATGAGTGCCCGAAACACAAAGAGCCCGGTCTCTGTTTTCATCGCGTCCCTCATCAGAAAGTTCGTGTTATGCTGCGGACCCTTCGCATCGATGTCTCCAGCGCTACTCACTCCTAGTCATCTTGGTTTTGGTGCCTTACCACCACCTCCATAGCGGACATTTCAGCTAGGCTATTTCACTCCAATTCAACTCGTCACAAACCGAGTTTTCCAAGATAGTCACCACTTTTAAGCAATATATGTGAGGCCTCAAAATCAATTAATTATCAAATTCTGATCGATAATTCTTTCAGGAAAAAGAAACAGAAAGCCATGTTTAGTGAATATTTCTCGGGGACAGGTGCTCTGCATTAATATATCTATTTTGTTTTCCCCAGTAGCTCTGTGAGGTATGTATCTTTTTAAAAAGATTTTATCTATTTATTTTTAGAAAGGGGAAGGGAGGGAAAGAGAGGGAGAAGAAATCAATGGGTGGTTGCCTCTCAAATGTACCCCCAGCCCCTGGGGACCAGGCAGGTGCTCTGACTGGGAATCGAACTGGCAACCTTTTGGGGTTGGCAGTCCAGCGCTCAATCCACTGAGCCACACCTGCCAGGGCTGAGGTACGTATCTTAATCCCCATTTTTACTGTCGACTGATGGTGATGGCCCTTGGCTCCAATTCAAGAACAACAGGAATCCCCTATCCAAGGTGCAGTGAAGGAGGAAAGTGCAAAACAGCTCAAACGCGACACAGCACGGCTGTGAGGCAGCCCCGGACCAGGCCCCGCTCTGGCTAGAGAGCCCCGCTCTACTCTGCCTTTCAATGGTCCGCTCTGCCCCGGCAAGACACCGCCGGTGTTTCAGCTCAGCCAGGGAGATGCAGTCTTCAGCGGAAAGGAGAAGTGCATGCTCAGAGCCAGAGGAGAGCTGGTTTACATGAACAGAAGTCCTCGCCCCTGGTCCCTCACTGGTCTGTCCTTATGGAAACGAGAACTCCAAATCCCCACATTTTGATCGGTCCCCACAATTTGATTGGTCAGAAGACAGCCACTCTTGTTGGTGGGGGCTGCACAGCTCAAAATGGATGGAAAAGCCTGGGTCCTGTTGGTTGAGATAGGACTCCAGGCATTCGTGTATAAGGGCTGGCTCAGACGGCACAGACACCGGGCAGGCGGGCGGCACCGAGGCAGCGGTTCAGTGCGGGCTTCTCCCTGAAGCGCAGTTTGCGTGAGAGGCCCCTGCGTGGAAATGGCTGCTAGGCTCTTCTTCCCCTCTCTCCCTCCTTTCTTTTCTTTTACATTTGAGCCCACTTAGCCACCAGGAGCCCTTCTTAGTGGGTGTCTTCTTTCTCAGGGTTCACATTACAGATGAGGACACTGAAGTGGAGAGTGGAGCTGCTGGTCTGGGGTGCAGAGCTCCCAAGTCGCAGAGCGGGAATCCAAGCCCAGGTTTACGTGACTGCAAAGCCCAGTTCTTCTCATCGCCCAGGCTGCCTCCTGAAATGTCTCGGGGAATCTCACCTCTTCTCCTTTCCTCTAGTGGACTCCTTGTGGACTCAGACATCCATCGGAACCCGTTTCCCTCTCAGGCCCCTGCCAGATCACTCTTCCCTTAACGCCACGTTCCTGGATCCCCAGGAGCTGCGGGTTTCGTTCATTAGAAACCACAGTGTTATTACTGGGATCAAAAAGGCAGGCAGGCCCTCTCTTGCTGACAGCTTCAAGCCTAAACTCCTTCGCTTGGCTTTGCCTTGCCCATGCAACCTTCCAGGTAAACACCTGCTAGGCACCCACTTTGTTTCAGGCATCTATGGTCCAGGTCCTCAGAATGTAACCGTGGCTAGACAGCCTTTGCCCTTCAAGACTTCAGAGTCTGTTCCAAGCTCCCCTCTTTGTCAAAACACCCACACAAGCGGCGGCTGGCCCAATCAGCCTGGTCTCATTGTTAAGCCTCCCAGCTCCCTTGTGGGCACATGCTCTCCCTCACCTCCCAGGAGGAACCCTTCCTTCCCCTCCGTAAATCTCCCCTACATTTCTCGGGGTGGTTGGAGCTCCCCTTCTTCCGCAGGGTGAGCACTCCCTTCTCTGAACGCCCTCCCACCGCTCTGCTGGTCCGGCCCACACACCTAATGTTTAATTCAGACTCAGTTCCACAAACCCTCTCTGGGTAAAAGGCAGAGCAGTGTCTCAGAAACGGTCCCAGAGGATCTGAGTCCGTCATTCTCCAGTTGTGGGACCTTGGCCAGAGCAACCCATCGCACTGAGCCTCAAGTTAAACTTGTTTTATTTATTTATTTTTATCATTGTTCAGTGACGGGTGTCCCCATTTTTCTCCCATTACTCCCCCCTGCCCTGCCCACTCCCCACCTCCCACGGTCAATCCCCTGCCTCTGCCACTGTCTTTGTCAAGTTAAACCTGTGTAAAGTAGGGCTCTTGAGAGAGCTGTTGTGACTGTATGTAATTGTGACTCAGACCGTGGTGAGAGCCCACATTGAAGTGTCCTTCTTCCATCCATGGGACACTGCTTCTGGGAAGTCCAAAGCAAACCCATAAAGTACAAAAACGACAATAAGGATCTTTTAATTATTATAGATAATGTTATATATTATGTAATTATTCTACATTTAATTGTATTAATTTGAGTAACTCAATTTCAATGTAATGCAATTATATATTAAATAATGAAATTCTGTGCCATGTATACAGGCTAATTACATTACACAGTATTATAAATATTTTGACATAATAGTTAATTTAGCATATAATTTATGTATAACATAGATTTCTATATAAAACATACTAATACCAGTATTAGTTCTGTGTATAAAGCATCTGTTCAAGTCCTCAATGTGTTTCTTTAATAATTCCTTACTGGCCTCTTCTCCCTCCAATCACAAATGTCTTGTGTCTTATCCATCTCTCGTTTCCCACCACTGTGCCTCACCCCCAAAAATGCTAGTATGTACCACGCTGAACAACAGGTCAAGCTCAAAAACCAGGCTGCTGGGAAAATCCCTGAACACTCCGAGAGCTGGGGGCCTTAGCTACGTCCCTCTCTCCCACTGCCAGGTCGAAGGACAAAAAGAAACTAAAGCCCTGGGCTGCTTTTTTGATGACTGAAAGAGAAGTACAGCCTCAGCTGAGAGCCAGGGGAAGCGGCGCAAAGACCACCCAATCGACTCGGCTGAAGCTGGAGAGAGCAGTCACTGCCGCTTCAGAGCCAGGGTCACTGCAGAGCTGCCCCCTTTCCTGAGTTTTACATGAGCAAGCACACTTTAATCTGTGGGGAGAAAAAGGTTGTGGTTATCGCCTGACTTTCCCAAGCACATTTCAACCGTTTGAGTTAATGAAGGAGGTAAAAAAGAGAAAAAGGAGGATCAAAGCAGCAACAGATGTACCTTATCTCCTCTTAAACATTTCTTTCTTCGCCAATAGCTGGTTAGTGGTTTCCAACAAGGGCAGGATGCCTCCTGGGCAACCCGTGCAGGTGGTTTTGCTGTTGCTATGACTGGAGGGTACCGTGGACCACAATCAAAGGGAAGCCAATGGATGATGAATATTCTGCAGTGCACACCACAAAGACGTCCCAAGTATCGCGCTAGACAGTCATTTAAGTGAACAAGATATCAGCAATCATCTGTGTATACCCTATAAATCATATTTTACATTTCGACTCCAAGCGTTTCTGCACATGGGACTAGATACTGAATTTTCTAGCAATGCAACTGCTGTGCAAATTTAGGGGCGTATGCACTCCGTTTTGTTTGGAATTTCACCAAGAGTTCTCCATTATTTTGTAAATGAATGATACCAACAGCAGTGCTGCTTGGAATATCTGAGTCACCAGTGCAGCACACCTGTATCCTTGTTCATTTCTGTCTATTGCAGATACAGGAATTGTACCTGCTGATGCCAAGCACACAACTCTTTGAGCAATATGGCAGCCATGGTGAGGGGGGTTCTTGGATGCAGGACTTTAAGGCTTCAGGCAAACTGGGACACGCTGGCTGTCCCACTGAACACGAACATATTAAAATACAGTGCCTTCAAAAACACACCACCTATCCTTTATAGGCCTGGCACCAAAGAAATGCTGTTGAATGAATAGGAGAAAACAGAAAAAAAGAGAGAAGAAGGCGCTTTCTCAGGATTACAAAAATTAATTCTCCTCCATAGTCACGCTCCTTTCTAGAAACATGTGTCTGATATCCAGGCCTATCTACCTGCAACCCCACAATCTGAAGACATCTCATATTCTTGAGTTCTCTGCTAAGGAGCTCCCCAACCCTGCTTTGGAGGGGAAGGTAGGTTGGCCTGGCTTCTGCCAAGGACTCACAATGTCACAGGATCACAAACTTTCGAGGAAACTTCATGATCATTAAAAATGAATAATGTTTTTTTAACCAAAGGGTCTCAGACATGTATTGTTGGCCCCTGTGTCGAGCCTGACTTTTGAAAAAAGGCAACATAATTTGACAGGTGACACACTTAGTTAAACTGCCTGAGATACAATACCTACCAACTTATACTCAGGAAGCTTTGTGTATCGATGTGACCTGGCTTCTGCCTGCAGATTTACAAGTTAGAAACCTTGTTCTATAACTTTGACAAAGAAATACCCTGTATATTTCTGAGAAGTGATCCTGAGCCTCACCTTGAACATGGGCTTTGAGATATAAGGAGTGACTGGAAAACCGTTCTCCTTCAGATTCAGTTGTGGTCAGGAGAGGAAACGGGCCAAAACTGAAGGGAAAATAAGGTGTGCAGAAAGCAGGGTGCCACGGATGGGCTGATGCCCTGGAGAAAAGTCAGCTGTCAGCAAGATGCTACAGCTTCTGCGCCCACAACACAGCTGCTCCTCTGCAATCGAAGCAGTTTCGTGCATGGGAGGACTGGTGGGAAAAGAAGACTCAGGATGGAATGAGAAACCAGGAACCTGTGTTTCTGAAAGTATTATCAGGACTTACTGAGACCGAATGTCTTCTGTGGGGCACCTCTGTGTGCCCCCACCCACCTCTGGAAACCACAAGGTGTGCACCCAGGAAGGGGCAGAGAACCTGAATTTGGGGACAGGGAATGGTAGAATCTACTCACTGAAACAGAGCTTTGGGGCATAAAACAGTGCATCTAGAAGTTTTTGCATGTTGTCTAGCCCAGTATAGAAGGTGGGTTCGAATCCCTGATCTGTGTCTTTTCATTTGCATACCCTTACCAGTCAAAGCCAAGTTGCTTATCTCTGATTCAACCTCCTCATTCATTAGGTAAGGATGATAGTAATAGAATTAACATCACAGAGGTTGTTATGAATGCAAATTGAGGAATAGAATTCCGAGAAAATATTTGGTCCAGTTCCTGACCCTTTCTGGATACTCATTACCAGTTAGCTGTTCTAATTAATATACCGATCAATTACCATTCCTTGTAGCTCCCACATTTCTGCTGCCTATGCACTACCCAGAGCCCATAGTTTGGCTAGGTGTGATTGGAGTACCTTGTCATTTAAACAAGGTAACATTTCATTCCTATTCTGTTTCATACTTCCACCCCCAGGGACTAACTGTGTTAGTCCATGGCAAGGTCATGAGCAAGGAGGGCAGATCAGACACCCAAATGGTAGTGTCAGGGTGTGGATAACACAGGATTTTCTTCATCACTGCTGACATCAAGCTTTAGTGACGCCACTCTGAAACGCATGACGAGGTGCTACCCTGCTGTGGTAGACCGAATGCTGGGGTCCTTCAAAAATTCTCTCTGTTGAAGCCCTAACCCATAATGTGATGGCATCTTGAGATGGCACTTCTGGGAAATGATTAGGGTTAGATGAGGTCATGAGGATGGACCCTGGTCAGACAGATGCCGTAAGTGCCTTACAGGGGAGACTGCAGAGAGCTTGTGTTCCCCACACCTTTGTGACCTGCACACGAAGAAGAGGTCACGTGAGCTCACAGTGAGCTGGTGGCCACCCCCAAGACAAGAGAAGAGGCCTCAGAATGAAACCACCATGACAGCACCTTGATCATGGGCTTCTCAGCCTCCAGAACTGTGAGGACACAAACAATGGGTAACCCGCCGCGTTAACGGTATTTTGCTATGGCAGCCTGAGGGCGGTGGGGAGGCTCACGGCTGCCCGGGACACGAAGAAACAATTTCTCGTTGAGGCTGCCTTATGAACCTGTCAAAAGCGCTCTTTTCTGAAGTCAGGTAGAAATAACTTTTCTGGAAAAAGTGTTCAAAGAGAGAAAAAAAAAACGAAGAAGAGCCAAGAGCTACGCTGAAACTTACAGTTTTCAAAGTACCACTGGTGACGAGGGGATTCTGTAAGGAATATTCTTAGAACACCAGAACCTGGGGCTTGAGAGAATCTGACACTTGAGTGTATAAAATCTTCCTTCTTACAGGAATCGGGAGGAGACCAACGGGCGGTAATTAGGACGCTTAAGCAAAAAAGTAGGCAAGGCAAATGGGTCCTTTCCAAGAAAGCATTTTAACTTCGCAATCTCTGCAGGGTTCTTTGTTGAGCGTTTCTATTTAATGATTATGCCATCTAAAGAGTTTTTGTCAAACTGTCCCTCTTTGTTTAGAAACCATGCAGACTTGCTCTTTTGGGTCTAACGAAAGATTAGGCAAACCTTTGTCTATCTGTCCGAATAAACTAAAAGAAAGCTGCGTGTCTTCACGGGGCCTTTTTTTGTCTAAGAAAAATCATAAAAGGGTTCAGGAGATACCCCCGGTAGCCTGCCTGCGGTATGCGCAACTCCCCTGAGTCATGGATGGGCATCATCACCATCACCCCCAAAATGCCAGTGAGCTCCCCCAGCCCTCGGGCTCCGCCTCCAGGCAGTAGACTAGAAGCAGCTTGGCTATGACCTGGGTAACACTAAGGATTTCGATGAATTGGAAATAAATGCAGGATTAAAGCCTTTGACTGCCATTTGTCTTTTGATGTCTTGCAAAGTCCATTTCCTGGCAATAAAAATAGCCCAAAGGCCCAGAGAAAGGATCTTACGTTGCCACATAGGCTAAAAGACTCACCCTCTGCCACGCCCCCCCCCCTTTATACATTTCCCCCACACGCAGCATCTCCATCTGCGCACCAGAGTCACTGGTCCTACAACTTCTTTCTCCTAGAGGACCTCTTCCAAGTTCACAGCTATTTCTTCTACCTTCTTCAGGGTCAAGGTCAGGGCACATTTCACTCACCCACTCGGAAACTGGGTGAGCCGTAATGGAAAGGGGAAGAATATGACCAAATCTCGGCTCACAGTCCAGGGGGCGGGGGGAAGGGCAAAGACCACAGGTGCCATTCTTGGAGAAAGAGCTCATCAAACGCTTGTTACATAAACACTACCTGCCCAAGTGGCTTCCACGGGATGCGCGTGCCGGGAGACATCGCCACACCCTGCCCTCGGAGCTTCCCCATACGTGGAAGCGGACTGCGGGTCTTCCCTGTGCCCTTCCTGCACCTGTCGAACCCAGCGTTTCCCCAACGCATTTATCCACCTGGGCTTTTCTAACTAGAACACCTATTAACATCATGTGTTCTACAAAGCAGTCTGGGAAACAGCTCTGCATTGCAAAGTAGGATGAAATAACTGCCAGGAGAGAGCTTCGAACAAAGCGCCAGAGGGCAAACCCGCCTCCCTGTTTTCCTAACAGCAGAAGGATGCAGAGGTCAGGCAGCCCTGCTCAGAAACTCGGTCTGGCTACCTGTGACCTTGGCCAAGTCAATTAACCTCTCTGAATCACAACTGCTTCATCTGTGAAAACCGAACGAAGTGTTTGCCACAGGATTTCTGTGAAAATTAAATGAAATCGCGTTTGGAAGCAGCTGGCACAATGCCTGGGTGGGGAGAGTATTATAGCTGCTCAGTGAGGGCTTGTTTCCTACCCCTCTCATTTCACAAAATTCCTTTAACAGGGACGTCCAAGTCATTGATTTGGCACTTAAAGACATGCATACCGCTAGCTAGCTTCCCCAGGGGATCCTCCTTAAAGCTTAGACATTGGGTCTTCTTCCCTTGAACCCCCAGGACAGAGCAGGTGGCTCAGTATATGGTTGACATCAGGGATTTTACCAAAACAGCAGCTATTTCTTCATGGAAGCTTACTGTCATTCACCAGCGTGTTCCTGGTAGCAAAGTGACATCTCTCGACTTCCCTCTGCCTGATTTCTGAGGCCAACCCCCGCCGCCGCCCCCAGAGCAGGTGTGCTGCAGAAGCTGCAGTTAGAGAACAACAGGTACCCATCCCTGTGGCCAGGAAAGGGGTGCTCTGCAGCTGGGGTGGGGTGCTCCCACGGCTCACTGGAGTCCTCCCTGGCATAGCGCTTACTGGATGCTTCTGACCTGGCCTCATTTCCTCCCTGGCCCCTACACCCGTTCAGAACAGGGACAAGGTTTGGTTATTGGTATATCGCAATGCTCAGCACAGCACCTGGCAACTGCTGAGCACTCAAGATGTGCTGGATGGGTGCATGGATGGATGGATGGATGGATGGGCAAAAGAAGATGGGAGAGAGCAGAAGAAAAGGAGGAAGAAAGGAAGGAACGCGTGAATCTCAATTCTACTGGAACATAAACTCCGTAAAAGCAGCACCTTTGCCCCGTGTTAGCTACCGTTGCATCCAAGGGGACCAGGGCACTGCCGGGCACCGAAAGAAGCTACAAAAATATTTGTTGAATGAACAGATGAGTGGATGGATAAACTAAGCCAAACTACCATTTAGAAAACTCGCTGTACACGATCGCTACTCACTGACAACTCAAATTGCTCTCCGATGACTTCCTGATCTGTTTACCCACCAAATTATCAGGATATTTTAATATTCACGCAATGCAGAAGGGAGAATGAGTGGCGAGGCAGGTTAACAAAAAAAGAATGTCTTCCACGGGCCAAGCAATGGACCAAGTTCAGGGAATACAACAGGACATGGTCCCTGCCGCCCGCAGAAGCTGCAACACCCACAAACAGGCCTAAACCGAACACAGTGGCGGGGGAACTGTGGGGAGCGGGTAGGGACAGCTACCTCCAGTGGCTTCCCAGGTTGCAGGGCCGGGCCGGGCCATCCCAGCGGAAGGGCACAAAGGCAGAGTGACAGTATCAATTAATCCTTTCGTGATCCTAATGTCAGAAATGTAAGCCTTTTATGATGCGGTTAAACAATTTTTATGGGTTTTTCCATCCGGCTCACGTCTTGGTGTGTTTTTTAATCAAAAAGGATAAGAACAAGAAGTCAAGTGGATATAAATCTCCGGCTCATTTTTCTGGTTCTCTGCCCAGGGAGGCGAGGCGGGTCGGCAGTGCTCACAGCCCAGTTCGTGGTGGTTCTGTCCTCCCCGGATGAATTTTTAGGGAGGGCAGGGCCTTGCTTTAAAACAACAGACACGTTCTTGGAGGCCGCACGTCAACAGAGTCTCAGGATGTCAGCTCTCGTTTCCAATAACTTCAGAGGTACGTTACCTTTATTTCCGATGGCAAAACAAAGGCATGTGCATAAATGTGTGAGACAAAAGAAGCACAAACAGAAAATAAAAATTACTGGCACTCTTATAACCTGGAGGTAATTTTAGAATGTAATCTTAGACTTTTATTCCTTGTGTAGATATACAGATACGTATTTTGACAAAAAGGGGATAACGGTAGGATTATTATGTGTCTTACTGTTCTAGGTGATCTATACACGTGTCAGCAACATTTTTTCCCCATGTCAACAGTCTACATTTTATTTACTAGTTCCATATTATTCTACTGCATGGATGTACCAAAATCTGACAAGTTCTCATTTTTGGAAGTCGGCTTTGTTTTAAAAATTTTCTTATCATAAATAATGATAAAAGTTCTCTGTTCTCATCTTCTGTAACTTCCTAGAAATGAAACTGCTACATCACATAGATGCATATTTTAAAAATTATATACATTTGATCAAACTGCTCGGAAAAGATGATGTGATCTATACTCCCTCCAGCAAGAAGTGTTCACATTTTTCTCTGACTGGCACTGCGCATATAACACACCGCCATGTTTAACTTCTGTTTTAATTGTTTTGGTCACTTGTGAAGTAGAATGTTTTACATGTGTAAGCTGTCCTCCAGGTTTTCTTCTTCAGTGAAAAACTTCCACATCCTTTGCTCATCCTTTCCTTTTTTCCTTATTGATTCCTAGGAACATTTTACATATTAAAATACCGATCTGTTATTTTTCATCTACGATGTACATTTTTCCCTAGAGTAGTTTGTTTCAATGTTTTTTTTTAAACAGTGTTTTGTTTCCTCTCTTCCCAATTTTTCACTGTAGTTTCCTTTGTCTCCTTACTTGTTAAATAGTAGCAGGCAAAGCAACACTTGGGCAGAAGGGAAAACACCACCACTCGCTCCAGCAGTACCACGAATTTATCTATTGGATGATCAAAGGAACTGATCCCTCTAGAGCAGCCAGCAACCCAGGCAGAAGCCGGCAGTTAATGTGGAAATTGGTCCCAGAGAAACCAGACCACTTCTCTTAGCAAAGCCAGGCAATGGAAACCTCGTTTAGCACAGGAAAATTCTAAGTGACATTGAGGTCCCAGACAGGGTCAAGAATCTGGAGTCCCTTGAGGGACTCATAGTTTCTGGGTCAGTAAAGCCATTTCCTGGATGTTAAAGGAGGGTCTCACCAGCGGTGAGTTGTTAATTGATGGGTCACTTCATCTGAAGGAAAACTTTTTAGAAGAGAAGGCAGACTAAAAGACCCCGTCTCTATTTGGGAGTGAGGAGGCAGAACGGAAAGTGGGCTCTGGTGCTGCCCATGCCAAGAGGCGGAGCCCTGGAGCGGCTCCCAGGTTGGGGGTGGGGCGGGGGAGCCTTTTCCACGTGGCACTGAGAAATCAGCAAAGCCAAAATTCCGTGTGCCCAGGGCAGCAAGCCGACCCTTACGACAGCACCGGAAACCTCCCCCGCTTATCTTATTTAGGTGGTTGTTGTGCCTCTTGGGTGCTATTCATGAATACCATTTCCGCCCTACTTCCTAGTGGTAAGATTTCGATCCCGTTTGCAAGTCTTGGCTGGTCTGCATTATGTTTGATTCACATGTGAGCCAGAGCAGTAGGGGGAAGCCCGATCCTCCAGGGGCCAAGGAAATGGCTGCAGTGAGAAGGGAAAGAAAGGCCCCGCGTGTGGGGCCTTTCAAGTGCAGAGGCCCCCTTTCCTTCTTGGAAAAGAAGGTGTTTTCTACTTCTAGAGCCACCCGGAGATCCAAGGTTTCATTGTTAATGGGAATGACTTCCTGTATAGCCGGCAGTCCAGCCAAGCTTGGGAACCTCGACATAGACGGTGAGAGGTCATGCAAAACATCCTACAGAGTTCCCACGTCCGGAGGACTGTGCTGAACAGATGGGGAGGAGAGGATGGATGGAAGGGGGAGGAGGACAGCTCTAGGCCCTTCCAGAAGGACAGAGGGAGGTGAGAGAGGGCCAGCGAGGTAGCCACAGGGAACCAAAGAGGGGGGCACTGCGCCGGGATAACGGATGCTTATAATGCTCACTGATGCTCCTAATTATAACCAGGAGGCACTGAAGATCCTGCCTCGTTAAAGAACAATTAAATTATCTCCACTCTGTTACACTGATGGAGGCAGGACAGTAAGCAACTGGCTTTTAGAATCCTCTTCGGAAACAGGAATGACACACTGGACGCTGGAGATCGGGAAGGGGTCACATGCTCGGAGGGAAGGTCCGGTTATCCTGCACACCCCATTCCTGCAAAGTCCAGCCTGCTGCTGGGCGTGGCCTGGCGGTGGGTGCGGTCATCTCGCAGTTTGGGCCACTGAGAGCCACAACCATGGTGGCTGCAACTTGAGGTGTTCGGGTGATCTTGGGCACCTTTAAGGAGACAGTGGTGCAGAGAGGGGAAGGAAGGCAGCGACCTGGGCTGCCGACCACTGACTGCCTCATTCCTGCAAATGCATTCATTGCTCTAGGCTTAAAACGTGACACCTTTCAAGGGCGCTCTTTACCAAGCACACAAAGAACAGGGATAATGGACCACTCGGGGAGACTGTGGTGGACCTAATGTTCAAAAAGTTAGTTCGCTACATTTCCATTGTTCTTCCCACTCTATCAAACAATCTTTTCTAATAACATCAATAAATATTTATGGGACCCAGGACTATGGGTACTACAAAGAAGAATGAGCCATGGTCCCTAACCTTGAGGAGTTTCAACCTAATGACTATTTAAGAGTCATTGTTTTCCCCTAAAACCAATGTCCTGATTTAAATGCAGGAACAGGACTTATTCAATAAATCTTACTGTGAATCATACTTGGAAAAGAAATAATGTTTCTGAAAAACACATGCGAAAGGACCGTGAATGCCTCCTTCCCCATGCTCTCAGCGTTCCCGCAGGGAAAGCTGGCGGCGCTGTTCAAGAGCCGAGGACCCTTGCGCTGACCAGTGGCAGCAGGCAGGGCACACGGGAAGGCTCCGGGAAGCCCCGAACCCGGGGACACAGTGGCCAAGAGGGCCCGGCCCTCCTCTCTTGCTGACTTTAACAGTCAATCGTAATGGTTGCTTTCACTTCCCTTCTCCCCAATTCTTTTAATTAAACTTGTCAATAGACCCAGTGTCAGAAGGAAAAGCCATTCCCTCCCCGCCGGCCCCCAAGTCTGGTTACTCTCGTCCAATCCCTCCATTTCCCCACCCACCTCCACCTCTCACGTCCACGGTGGCTTGTTATCGCTTCGTAACAGTGAAATCCCTTTGCCCAAAGCAATCGATTCCTCTCATCATCATCATTATTATTATTACAAAAGTAATACATGTTTCTCGTAAGAATTCAGGAAATAAAAATATAGAACATAGAAATCATTGTAATCCCATGAATTAGAAATTGGCACTGTTAACATTTTCGTGGGTAGTCAATGATTTCCCACCAATTGGATGCTCAGTGGTTTTTTTTTTTTTAATCTTGTGCTGATTTCTGCCAAATTATTACTTTGAATTTGGGTTTTAAGGTAGACCACCACCCGTATTCAACCATCGGCTCAAATGCCACGTTCTCCGTGAGGCCCCTCTGACCCACACCTCCCAGCGACAGCAACTCCTCTCCGGGCGCCTGGCGCGCTCCAGCCCCCAGGGCTGCTTTCACTAACACACGGCACCTCCCCCCACCTGACATACTGCACGGTTACGGTTCAGTGTTTCCAGGTTGGGGGGGAGGGAATCTCAGCTCTAAGAGGGCAGGGGTTTTCTCTGTTTTGCTTGCTGCTTTATCCCCGAGTGTCCATGAACCAGGAAGGCCGAAGGAAGAAGTTCGAGCTATCTCGAGAGGAGACCATGCTCCCCTTCTCCAATAAGCACTGCTAGACGCAAGGACCCCGGCTCCAGACGATGGCCTGCTTGGGGTTGCCAGCAGGGGGACAGGGGGGTGGGAACGAGAGCGAACGCGAGACCTTGGCTGCCCACGGTGGCTCTGCTGCTCAGTTCTGGGTTGAGCGTGAGTCTGTGGCTTGGCCTCTCTGAGCCTCGGTTTCCTCCCTGTGGAAATGAGAGGGCTGGATGCCTAACGTGCAGGTGCCTGTCTAACTCCTGCCACCCCCTGCCCTGCCCCGGGCCCGTCTGCTTCCACCGGCCC
Organism: Glossophaga mutica; assembly: GCA_039655065.1. Lineage (NCBI taxonomy): Eukaryota > Metazoa > Chordata > Mammalia > Chiroptera > Phyllostomidae > Glossophaga > Glossophaga mutica. The sequence continues at coordinate 10,655,462 of CM077304.1, read as the reverse complement.
AGGGCTTGACAGTTTACAAAGCGCTTTCATTTAGAGCATCTCACTCATTTTACCTATTGACGATCAGTGTGAGAATCTCAGACACAACATCAAAATCAAGTGTGCGCAAGACACCATGACAAAGTCAGCAAGGCTAAACAGAAGAGACAAGGACAGGCCACTAGAGAGACGGAGAGACTCCATCAGTGAGATTAAACGTAACTTCAGAGAGAGTGAGAAAAACAGCACCAGAAGGCAGGGGAGCTAATTTTCACATGATTCATCCAAACGTTATTTCAATGCCCCTTAGGCGACAAACCTCACCGATTCGGTGGGAATTGCACAGGCAGGTGCGGCTGTAGCCAGGCTACCTAACTCCCCTCCACCCTGCTGGTGCAGGGAGGGGACCTGGGGTGTTTCTCCAGCTTCCGAGCCTCAAACTTGTCTTGCAGGCTGCAGAATCCTCACAAAAAGTGGCTGCTGAAAGTCCTGGAGTTCTTTTAGGAGACTATATCTAGACTCCTAGCAAGCCTGCTTACGGGGTTACATAACTGTGCTCTTATTGTAATTCTGTGACTTTTATCGAAAGGGTAGATCTGAATTGCAGACACAGATTCCTTTTTACATTCTCTGTGGATGAGTGACTACAGCCTGAGTTTATTCTCCAAACACCTTTTTTTTTTTTTTTTTTTTTTTTTAAGGAGAAGCACTTTAGGGCAACAGTACACTTATGCTGTCCAATTATTCATTCACTCACCTGTTCACCTGACAGAAAATTATTGAGCATCTCCTAGCCACCAGACATCGCTCCAGGCAATGGAGATAAACAATCCCATTCACGCAGAAAGAAAGGTGCAACTCACAAGCACCAGGACGGAGAAGTCTGCCTCCTGTCCCCGTTAGAGATCGGCTGAATCCCCTGGCCCCTCCTCCCTGTTGCCCATGGAGAACATCAAGGCTGCTGGCTCTGGTTTACAGCATTCTGATGGGATTCTTGGGTGGCCTCGTCCTTCTCCTCTTCCCTTCCTTTCCTCCAACACACACCCCTCCGGCTGTCTCTCTGGCTCATGAGTTCCTCAGGTCAGGACCTTTGGAGAGCAGGTTGGTTGCAAAGGCCTTTCTCCCCAGCCACCAAGCTCAGTGACCAGAGAAATGTCCAACCAGCGTCCCTCCATCTCGCAGGGTCAGCAGATGTAGCGAATAAGGGAGATGGAGCACACGCTGCAAAGGATGCAGCGTTTTGCTGCTGTTGAGAGGCGATGCATTCCGCAGAGTAAGGGGATGAGACTCAGCGACATCTAGGCAGTAGGCCTGCTTCCTGGCCCAGTGCGCTGGAGAGTGCAGACAGGTGCCGGTGAGGAGACTGCTCTACTCCTCACAGGCGGCAAGACCACCTGGGGCACTTGGGTTAAAATTCGGGGTTCAGTTTCCCTATCTGCAAAAGGGAGATAATGATCTCTCTCCCTTAGAGTTACTGCGAGGATTAAATAAACACCACCTTTATTGAGCATTTACTATGAATCCGACAGTATGTACGACAATTTTACCCACAGGATCTTTAAAAACAAAAACAAAAACCCTCATCTGAGGACATTTTTTCACTGATTTTCTGAGAAGAGAGAGAGAAGCATGGATTGACTGCCTCATGACCGGGGGTCGTGTGCACCTGCATGGGGGATCTGGCCCACAACCCAGGCACGTGCCCTGACTGGGAATCGAACCCACAACCTTTCGGTTATGAGACAACCCTCCAACCAACTGAGCCACACAGGCCAAGCCAAACAGGATCTTACTTAATTCCAATCACTCTAACTCATGTTAGCCTCAGAGCAAAGGACTAAGGGCTGATGTTGTCATTTCTGTTTCCTAGGAAGAGGTCCCCTCCCCACCGTAGAGTAACTAGGCTGAAACACTTCGAAGTTGCACAGAAGATGTGGTGACGTTTCAGACTCAGTTGGTTCCAAAGTCTGGAGTTGTGCTGTCTCATGTAATAGCCAGCAACCACATGTGGCTACTTCAATTTAAAGTAATCAAAATCTGATTAGATTCCAATTCATTCAGTTCCTCAGTGACGCTAGTCACATCGCAAGTGCTTAATGGCCAGCGTGGCTAGTGGCTACAGTATGGAACAGTGCCAACAAAAATATTTTCATCAGTGCAACAAGTTCTACTGGCCAGAGGTAGGGGATGGAAAACAAGGTACGGGAGGAAAAATAAAAATCAACACAAGGGCGAGAGGGTCCATTCCACAGAGGTGCACGGACATTCGGCTTCTTTTCAATAATTTGTCAGGGCTAACAAGGTGAGGCTGCTCTCAGCTGTGGGCTGAACTGACAAAGTGCTTCGGGGCATTTGGATGGCTTCACAGGGCCGCTTTCGGAGCCTGGTTACTAACAGGGCAGCACCATTCAAAGGTATTACATTTTCAGGTCTTTTACTAACTAGGAAAGAGAAAAATAAAGACATTTGTAAAAAGTCATCCAGCATCTACTCCCATAAGCCAAATGGCTCCCCTACCATTTGCCCTGGGCAAGGTTCATGCTCATAACCTAGCACTAAGGAGTCATTTCCCAAAAATCAATCATGCGGTAATCATCATGACCTGGGAAAATGCTTTGCAATGTTCCCAGGCACAAGGAGCCTTCAGTCTAGGTACAACCTAACCCACGCCGGTGCTTTAACACGCTCCCAACCTCCCCGGGCACAGCCCCTGCTCCTCGTAAAAGGCAAAGGGAGTCACATCGCCCAGCTTCAGGATTTTCAAGAAGTACTCCATTCCCTAGGGTGCCTACCAAAGCCCTGGATTTGGGATAGACTCCCTGTCACAACCCATCTGGAGTTTGCCAAACCCATGGCTATTACCCCTTGGCTGGCCCCGGTGCCCCAGCTGCCCCTCACATTCAATGCCCAGCAGACTCGTTCATTTGTCCATTCACTCATTCACCACATACTTATCAAGCACTGCTATGTACCAAATTAGGTACTAGAGATACAGCGGAAGAAAACAGAACACGAGATCAGATCCCTATTCTCGTGGGGCCCACACTACAGGAGAGCACAGGCAGCAGGTAAATAAATACATTAGGACATACAGAATGCCACGTGGTGGCAGGTGCTACAGAAACCCAAAGTATGTGGTGGCTGCGGTCGTGGTGGGGTGCTTTCCTTATATTTAGACACTGTGTTCATTATTTTCTTCAATCCTTTGAGACGTCGTCATTTGTTCCTTCATTTGCTTAAGAAATTTTTCTCGAACACTTTCCATGCGCTGGGAGGTGCTTTGAGCAGTGAGCAAAACAGACAAAAGTCCTGACGTTCTAGTGGCAGAGAGGGACGACAGACAAGATGACACTGTAGAGCTCGGATGGAGGTGAGTGCAAGGACGAGGCAGGTGAGGGCCAGGGGAGTGCACGGTAGGACTAGGAGGTGGTGTCCCATCAGTCTAGGAGGTCACCGCACCTGGACACGCAGGGACTGCACACGCATGTTCTGTTGCTTGCGGGACTGCACTCTCCCCGCACTCATGGCCACTTCCTCCTCCAAGCCCTGACTGCAATGGTGCTCTCTGGAGCTTTTCCGGTTATCGCACACCCGGGTCCTCTCTGTACACCGTAAATGTCTTCATGTGTCTAGTATCCATCAACACTACGTTACTACCTTTAGGCATTCAGGTGTATGTTAGTCCACTGGGTTCGCATTGCTCAGGGGCAGGGACTGTGTCTTACGGGTCTTCATTTATTTATTCTAGAAGCTTCGATGGAAGACCAGCTACGAAGCTTGCCCAGCTTCCCTACCTTAGAGACTAAAAGAGCCCCTGCCATTCTGTCCTTATTTAAGAGATCTGCTTTTCTTCCCACCTCCCCGCTCCATAACAAAGGACTGATGAGCCATTTAAGTAGAATAACACATGCAAAAGTATTTAGAGAACACACACAGATGGCTTGGTAAATATAAGCCATTGCTATAATTATTACTAATCTAAATTTAGTTTTGCATGTCTACTAGAATACATGTACATATCCAGCAGGTTACTGAAATGCTTCTGATTGTGGTCTGACCGGAGCAGGGTGAAACCCCAGCACACCCTGTTCATGATGCTGACGTGGCTGCTACGCTACCTACGACTCCGTTTACTTACCTGCTCACCAAAGGGACCGCTCCTAGTTCTAGGCATTGCGCTGACTTACAGCTGGTTACAACCCTCTACGTCACAGCCAACACTCTCGGCACTCAAACATGGCGCGGATGCTCTGTTTTCAGAGCCCACCGCACTGACGCTTTGGTGGCTCACTGCCCCTACCCTGGGCTGCAGGGCTCCCCCTCCTTGGGAGGCTTCTCTCCTGCTCACCTCTTCAAACCCCTGCCACCAACTCCCCCAGCTGCTCTTCCTCCCATTCACACAATTCTCTTGTGTTGCTTACATACTGCTTGTGAGGACATGGAAAACCACGGCAGCTAGGCTGGATGAACTGAGGCTTGTACCCCCAGGCCCCACATGTATGGCTGTGGGACCACCTCAGGCAGACACGTCTCTGGGTCTCAGAATGTTCTCTTGTAAAGAGGGAAGCACGCTGGCTTTCAAGGCAGTTGAGAGGATGGTCATGTCTTAATACGATTCATACAGTCTCCAGAACTGTTATTAGAGCTGAGGTTGTTCTGGGTCTACTTCTAAGTTTTGAGACGTTCAGAAGCTTGAGTTCACGCTAATGCTCTTTGCTGAAGAGGTGGCCATCCAGCTACACATGGGTATGTAGGCAGGGGCAGAGCTACACATTTGTACATTGTCGCATGTAGGGAGGAAGAGATGGGTATCATTAGCCCTGCGTCCTCGGAGGGTCAGACAGAACCTCTGATCAAAGTAGTTAAAAAGATGAACGCATATTCTCAGTGGGGCTATCCCAGTTAGCCAGGACTCAGCTTCCTACCCTTGACAGCATGGATGGAACTGGAAAGCATTATGCTAAGTGAAATAAGCCAGGCAGTGAAAGACAAATACCATATGATCTCACCTTTAACAGGAACCTAAACAACAAAACAAACAAATATGCAAAATATAACCAGAGACACTGAAATAGAGAACAGGCTGACAGGGCCCAGAGGGGCGAGGGGAGGGAATTTCAGGGGAAAAGGGGAAAGGTTTACAGGAACAAGTATAAAGGACACATGGACAAAAACTGGGGGGGGGGGTGGTGTATATGGGAGGGAGGTGGGGAGGACTCGGGGGGTGGGCTGGGATGGGAGTAAAGGACAGAAAACTGTACTTGAACAACAATTAAAATAAAATAAAATAAGACAATGCTGGATACTTATTTCAAGGTGAGAGAAAATTCTGAAGATGAAAGAATCCTCTCGAAACTTTTCATTGAAGTGTTGGTTGGCTGCACTTCCCTTGAGCTTTGCCAGCTCTTTGTCTAGGAAAGGGGAATCGTACGGGGCTTCGTGGAGCCCATAAGCTACTTAATCTGAACCTGGAACTCAGCCACAGTTTTACAGCCCCGTTGTTGTGCCTAGCACTGGGTAGATTTGAAAAGCGTCTGAACAGTAAGCATTCAGCACTCTTTTTGCCTAGCCCTGTCTGCAGCGCTGAAACTGAGCACAGCTGTCGAATTGACACAGAAAAGAGGAGGCATTCAAGATGTAGCTGCGTTACCATGAAATGCAGACAAGGTCAGGGGCAAAAGGAAACCATTCCAGAGTCAGCTGTAACGCAAGATTTCTGCTGACATGTGCGCTGACCCACGGATGGGGCGGTGGGGCTACAGCCCCACCCGTGGTGAATGATAAGAAGCATTTCATGGAATATTGGAACACTAAAATGATGCAAAAGATGCTGTGTTCCGTACAGAGTGGGTGCCAGAAAAGTGCTGAATTACTACAGGGCGATGACAGAAAAGAGAAAAAGCAGCGGATGCATAGGTAGCAGCAAGACTGATGAGGACTGGTCGGCCACTGGCAGGTGACAGATGAGCCGGCGCGCCCCACCAACGGGGATGAGGTGGAAAGGCACGGACACACGCCACGGGGAAGCCTCTTTGGCTGAGAGGCACAGAGGGCCACGGAGCTTGGGCTGCGGATTCCGAGGCCGGGGGCCAGTGTGGGGCCACCTTGATCCCTGAGTGCCAGGCGAAGCCACAGGACAGTGGCAGGTGAATAATACTGGGGGTAAGCCACCTGCTGGAACACTGTGCCCCACCTTCCAACCATTATCACCTTTGCTTCTCCCCCTAATCTACCGAAGTGGAAAGCAGCCTCACCCTGATTTTACAGCAGAGGAAATCGAGTCTCTAAGTAACCTGCGCTGGTCCCACAGCAAGCAGGAAGCAGAGCGGGGCTGGAACGGCGGGTCTGAGTGAAGGCCCAGGCTGTGCGCCCCCAGAGCTCCGCAACACGCATCCCTTCACTCACGGAACTCCTGACGCCCCGGAGAGGGACTGCACGGCCCGGCCCACGTGAGCCTGGCAGGGGGCAAGTGATTTCTTTGAAGTCTCAATTTTTAGCTTCATCATTTGTGCACGTGGAACAATGTTCTCTCGTAATACGCTTGCTTGTATTTTAACTGAAAAATAGTCTGTGGTGTTTTAAATTACTTGCCATATGTAAGAAAGGATGTGCTGCCCTTATCGTGGGGGCTTGGAACCGTCCCTGACATAACAGTAAGTACCTGGGGGCGGGGGGGAAGGCGGTGGGCTCGGCAATGTGCACCCTGCCTTGAAAGGCAGTCTGCTGTACCATACTGCCTTCTAACATCCCATTTTCAGGGCAAAAATAGGAAGAAGCGGAGTTCCCCATTAAAGGCGAACTTGTGGCTAACGGCCAGGTATGTGAGAAGACTGGTAGTACTCTGGCTTGCACGTTCTCCCGAACTGAGGAACCTCCTATTCGTGTTGCCTTCCTGGAGAAAATCATTTCTGTCCCAAAGGCCGTCCCTCTGGGCAGGGTGTATTTTTACATGGCCAAGTCTGCCAGTGTTCTTTGTGGAGGTGACACCATTGCCCACCCTAATGATGATGACAAATAACTCTGAGTGCTGCTCCAAGTCCTGGTCAGAGGGCTTTGCATGGGTTGCCCCCCACTCCCCAGATGATCCCTCTGAACAACCTTACGAAGCAGGCAGTACCCGGATAACCCACTGCGCAGATGCAGAAGCTGACACAGAGGTTGAACCACTTGCCCAAGGTGACCCATACAAGCACACCTTTGGGCTGGGATTCACATCCACACGATTGGACTCAAGAGTCTTTGTTTTAACCAGGGAGCCTGGGTTCACCTTTGCACAGTTCCTTGGTGCACCTTTGCACAGCGGTAGAGAGCCGATGAATATCAGTGTGCCCGTTCTCGTGACACAACTAATATGTTCTCCTAGCCCACTGGATAACTAGGGCGCTCCATTCTCTGATTGGGTGGCGGTCACGAGCCACGGCGATGCGCACTCTACTGAATGCAGGTACAGGGTAAATGTCCAAGAGAAATTTAAATTTGCTTTTTAAGCTCCTCAGCCTAGAAACCACAGTTGGGCACTGGTTAGTTTATAAATACCAATGATGCTTATTGCCAATAGTAGATTATTTATAAACATGGAATACATACTTGTGTATCATACGTGTACCACATATACATTGAAAATACACATATAATCCATATATGACAGATACTATGATAGTCTGCTGCTAAGTTCCTCTTTTCTTCTAAATGCCAGCTTCTCAAAGTAGAAAGTAGATTTCTCGTGCTGCTGAGCCAGCCCCTGGTACTTAGCACACAGCTTTGTCAACGGGTTGGTGCTAAGTAAGAGATGTGTCTCTCAGAAGACCATTACATTTAAGCTTTGAAGCCTCTTTAGGCAGCAAAGGAATTAGCGAGGCACTTACTTCATCTCCACTTCCCAAAGCCCTGAATCTTGGTTGTCCAATTACAGGTACAACAGACTTTGAGGCCCACGATATTGACAATTAAAGCAAGGGGAAACATCGTTAAAGTGCACTCTCCCACGGGATAACATTTGGGTATAAAAATTCTGGTGTGTTTTGTTAAAGATAAGTCTCCAGGCTTCCTGGTTTATAAGGTGGCTAAGTGCATCACGCAGACTGATTCTAACTACAGACTCTCCCTTGCTATGCAGCTTTGGGCAAGCCACTGCACCTCTGTCAGTCTCGGCGTCCTCATCCGCAAAACGGGGATAATAAAAGGACCTTTCCTTCCACGATGCTGGGAGATTAAATAGGCAACATGCATGAAGCCATTAGTCTAATGGCTGGCATTAGCAATAGATAGAATGCGTTATAATTACTAATGTTATTACTGTTATAATTATTACTTCAGCACTTGCTAACATAGAAGCCGATCCAAGCAGTGGCTCAATGGAAATTCACAGGTAAAAGAAAGCAAGCGTTGCCACCCCCAGGAGGAACGGAGGAGGAACACCTGCACCAAGCACAGGTGGGGGAGCTCCATGGAGGGGGCAGGCCGGCCTGCTGGACCAGGGCAAAGATGGAGGCTTCCAGGGGAGCCCACGGATGGCCTCTGGCCCAGCCCAGGATCCTCCGCTGACAAGCCAGGGACACAGGAGGAACCCAGAGAGTGCAGAGGAGTGGGGGGTAGGGCTATGACACTTCAAAGAAGCCCCGAGGCTATATTCGAGAGTGCAGGATTGAAAATGATACATTCAAGAGCCGGACTCTGAAGGTAAGTGGACTAGAGCCACTCCTCCACGACAGGGAGGGAGCTAATGAGCCTTTTCTTGTCACCATCTGTAAAAGTTTATTACTTATACTTCAAAGGCAGCGAGCAGTAGAGAGCCTCCGGAGAGACTGCTCCCAAGAATAGGAGCTGGAAACAGAAGATGCTGACTTGGGGAGAGAGTGGGGGAGGGGCCCATGCCCCGGGGGCAGGCACCTGGCTGCCTGGGCCTGGGAAGATCAGAAGCTGACCACAGGCTCAGGTGGGAGGAGGCTGGGTCACAGGGAGGGTTAATTAATTTCATGATGAAGTAGGAGACGGGCTGGTTTCCTGAACCTGCCCCTGGCAGCCTTTGCTTCTGATCTCACACACTCTGGGTTTCTTTCCTGGAACTTGTAGGAAGTGCTCAAAGTCTTTATTTATTTTTTTGAATTTTTTATTGTTGTTCAAGTACAGTTGTCTCCATCTTCCCCACCACTTTCCCCCGCCCTTCCCCACCTCCCACCCTCACTCCTTCCCCTCTTTGACTTTGTCCATGATCAAAAAACTGTGGTACATTTACACAACGGAATACTAGGCAGCAGAAAGAAAGAAGGAGCTCCTACCCTTCATGGCAGCATGGATGGAACTGGAGAGCATCATGCTAAGCGAAATATGCCAGGTGGTGAAAGACAAACACCATATGATCTCACCCGTAAGTGGAACCTAATCAAAGTCTTTCTTAATCTCCCCCTCCCTAACACCCATCAACACTTGAACACGGTGGTCTGGACAACGTGGCGGGTGGTTGGAACAATGACGACTCACCCAGGCGTGGTGTGGAGGAGGCCTGCCTTCAGCTCCAAGCAAGCGGCTTCCCACAGTTCGTAATTACGGGCCAAGAAATGATATTCATTCCATTACCACACATTTACTGAGTGCCTCCTACTGTGTGCCAGGCATAGGGGATATGCCGATGAGCGGCGGCAGCCCAGGCCCTGCCCTCCTGGAGCTTATGGTCTAGAGCAGGGATATGAACATTAATAAGAGAATCACGCGTGTGCAAATAAATGCAAAATGACAGCCCAGAAGGTGGATGAAGGGGCAAGGCCGTGAGGTTGCGTGGGTATAAAATAGGAGAAAAGATCTGAGCAGGTGAGGGCCTCCTGAAGCAGGGGTGACAGGGCTGAGGTGGGAAGAACATGCAGATCAACCCAGCAGGTGGAGGGGCTGGCCTGGGAACACGGGGCAGTAAGGGCTGGTACAGGGGAAGAAAGTGTGGAAGGGCCCCTGGGCTGGGAGGGCGAACGAGCCACCCCCGAGACGCAGACGCCGGTCTTCCTCGAGTGAGCCAGGGAGAGGGAGGCGGGCAGATGTGGAGGTGAAGGGACAGGCAGGCATGGACGTCGGTCTGCGCTGTCTGTGGCTTATCACGTCGGCTCCTGTGACCTGCCACGACGGCGCACCGCAGGAGTTCGAGGATGAATGCTGAGTGAACGAAGGCTTCCTACTACGCTCTAGGCCCTGTGCCAGGCTTTTACATACTGTGGCTCATGGACTCCTTCAAGTCGCTGGTTCTCACCGAGCCGACTGGTTTTGCTGATAGAAGAAGAATAGTTAGTGAACGCAGGGTTCCGGAGGTGCTAAGTCCCACAGCTGAGAGCCCAATCAAGTGTGTTTCAGAAACTTTACAGCCAGGCGGCTGTGTGCGACAGAGTGAAAAATTCACCAGGTGAGTGTCTGAGCTAGAATAACGAGGTGGGGAGGGTGGAGCCAGAGAACCTAAGCCACCATTCCTGCGCTCGGAGGAGCACGCAAGTGCAGCAGCTACGAAGTGGTGCAGCCGCTTTGGAAAAGGGTGTGCCAGTTCCTCAAAACGCTGCATGTGGCGTCACAGTGTGACCGGAAGTTCCACTCCTAGGTGTGTGCCAAGGGAAGTGAAAACGTGTGTCCATGCAACAAGCGCACGAACGTCCGCCGTCGCGTTATTCGTAGCCGTCGGAAAGTGCTAACCGCCTGGATGTCCACCAGCTGGTGGATGAGTGGATAACGCGTGGCACGTCCCCACAGTGGAGCGCGACGTCGCCACAGAGAGGAACGGCGTGCTGAAACATGCCGGAACACGGGCGCCCCTTGCAAACATGCTGAGCCCAGCCAGCCAGCCAGTCATGAAAAGCAATGCACTGCATAACTCCATTTACAGGACATGTTCAGAATAGGCAAGTTCACAGGGACAGAATGCAGCTTGGCGGTCGCTGAGGGCTGGGGGAAGGGAGGCCTGGGGAGAGAGGTTTCTTTCATGGGCGCAGGTTTCTTCTTGGAGTGCTGAAAAAGTTCAAAAATTATATTCTGGTGAAGGTCACGACTCCGTGAACACACTAAAAACCACTGAACTGCACAGTGCGAATGAGTGGGTTTTATGGTACTGGGGACAAAACAGGACAGTGACTAAGAGTTCTGATAGCAGAGTCCAGCAGAGGGGGCCCGATCCCCGGTTCTGCGAACCGCTGAGCCATGTCAGACGGGGAAGGTGGAATTTCCTCTCCGAGCTTCAGTTTCCACATCTGTGCGAGATGCGCGGCACCCTCCCGCAGGGTTGCCGCGACTGCGGAACGGAATATCTCACGTGGCGCATTAGCATCTCGTGTGCCACGGATACCCACATCGACCCCGAACGCCATGCCTCCCGAAACCACCGATGGCATTCAAAAGCACGGTTAATCACATTTGCAGCCACGCACCGTCTTACCCCGATGTTGCCATCCAGCCCGGTTTGGATGCAACGACAGGGCTCAGGTGGCTACCCCAGGTGAGAAGCCAAGCTTTGGCCAAAGGCCTCAGGTGTGAGGAGGCAATGAATGGCCGAATGCCAGACGTGGACGGGGCCGCTCCGTTTCTAACAGCTCAGACTCGACAGTTTAAAGTGCTCGGAACACAGAGCATTCCTGAAGAGCCTTTGTCTGTCAGGCCTGTAGGACTGACCGGGCACACAGCTTGGAGAGCCGACCGTGTCGTCTCCTGCGTCCTGCGATGCAACAGGAGCCCTGGGCTTTGAGCAGGGCTACGGTGAAGGGAGCAAGCAGTGGCCAGAAAGCCGGGGGCCCATCTGGATGCTGGGCTGAGCCAAAGCTCGGGGCTGTCAGGTGTTCCGAGGCCTCGCCGGCTTCTCTCTGGAGCTGTTGCTAACACCGCTGTCGGAGTAGAGACGAGAGGATCCAAGTGGGCTTTACTAACCCCGTGCCTTTCACCTGTCATCCCACCCCGAGGGGAGCTGCGGGAACTGCGGATGGTTTTCCTGGAAGAAGAAAAGGCTCACCAGGTCCATCAGACATTCCCCAGACAACCGAAGGGCGATGCTGGGAAGAGGGATTTATTCTGCATGGTAAGGGGGAAAACCTGGAACAAGGGGAGAAATTATTTGGGGATGAATATGAAGAACTTTCAAAAGCCAGAGCTCCTTGGAGGCACAGTGGGCTGCGGTGACAGGCACTGAGCTCCCCGTCACGGGGGCTGTGTGCCCAGGCTGGCGGATGACTTCGGGGAGGTGAGCGGATATCCCAGGCCTTCGGGACTGCTTGTCACGTGGAGATTATGTCATTCTTAGGCGTCAGCTCTTGGTTCCAGGCTTTTGGAACCAATTTCCCTCTCTTCCCTCACTTATCCACAGATAATGGACCTGACAGCTTTGCTCCCAGAGCCGTATGCTCGCTGCTCTGCCAAGCACCGGCCATACCACACTGGATGCCACCGACACGCCATCCTCCTTGCCTGGGGCTGCCCTGGGCTCCCAGACACCAGGGCCCTGAAGCGCAGCAGGGGCTGAACGCGGCGGTCACAGCATCTCCTATGCTAGGAGTCTCCCACCTCCGAGCCGCAGACCAGTACTGGTCCGGGCCTGTTGGGAACTGGACCGCACAGCAGACAGTAAGCTTGACTGTAATGTGCTTCAATCAACCCGAAACCATCCCCCACCACTCTGTCCATGGAAAAATTGTCTTCCACAAAACTAGTCCCTGGTGCCAAAAAGGTTGGGGACGGCTGCCCCTGGCCGTGCCATTACCACCTGTCCTCCCTGAGAAGACTCACGGCAGTGCGACCTCCCGGGCTGCAATCGCCTGACTCGCTCTGAGATCAGGCTTCCCTGAAGCGGGGTGAGGGGGGCTCACTGCATGCCACTTGCCTCCCAGGATTCCTGAAACACAGTATGTGCTGGACAAAATCTACATGCATGGTTTTCAATCAGAGAAAGGCACGGCCTTGTGACTCAGGGCTGAGGAGGCAGCTGCTGCTCCTGGAACCATCTCCCACTGAAATCCAGCAATAAACGACAAGTCTGGGTCAGGACTGGGGCCAGAGATCAAGACACCGCTCCCCCCCCCGCCCCCGCCCCCAGAGCGGGCGGGTGTGTCCTTCAGAGACGGCTCCTCCACTCCGCCTGCGCTGGGCCCAACCGGCAAAGTCCCACTGGGGGCGGGGGGAAGCTGACACAGGAACGGAGCTACAGGAAGAATCTGTGAGGCCCCCAAGGAATTGCCTCCTTTACTAAAAATCCTAGTAGAATTTCTAGGTTTCTGGTCTCCGTTGAGCAAGCCGCTCAGAGTGGCTTGTCTGAGCACAGACCAGGGATTCGGGAGAGGCTCAAGCAAGAGTCTCTCTTCTCAGGCCGAAGGGCCGGAGAGGGAGGGGTCATAAAGAGATAAGGGGACCCGTGATGAGGACAGTGCCACGCGCCATGATCCATGTCAACGCAAAGGGGTGTGCGTCCCTAGCCCATGGTGACACTGAGGCAGGCCAGAAGCACGGGCCACCGAAATGGACGTCCCAGGTGCAAGGACTAGCTTTGAGACCTGATTGGTTGATTTAGTAAACTGCAGCCATTTGGTTTAGTAAACTGCAACTAGTTTAGGGTGGGTGGGACACAGGGTCTGCGTGGGCACCGGGGGCTGCAAGCTGACCCTATGGAAGAGCATGGGATGCACGGCTAAGGATGCTGATGGTCCTTCGGCATGCGCCCAGGGAAACTGTGCCCAGAGGAACGGAACGGTGCCCCCTGCCACGACACGGAGAAACTCGGAAGGCACCGTGCTCTGTGTAATAACCCAGACACAGAAGGCCAGATACTGATTCCATTCACAGGAGGCGCCTGGAGTCGTCAGATTCACAGAGTGGGTGCCGAGGCCGGGGAAGGAGGAACTCGGGGTTAATGGGCCCAGAGTGTCAGTTTGGGGAGATAAGGAAGTTCTGAAGATGGACGGTGGTGACGGCGGCACCATGGTGTGACTGTGCATCATGCCACCGAACTACACACTTCAAAATGGCTACAGTGGTGAAGTCCGTTATGTGTGCTTTATATCCCAACGCAGTTATGAAAGAAAAGAAAGCGTGCAGCAAGCACGCCGTCCCGAGAGAACACCCGTGCGGGCCCGCCCTTCTCTCATCTGCGGAAGTTCGGGAACCGCAGCCGACCTGCCCTGAAGGGTGTGGGAGTCACAGCGCCCAGCCCGCGAGCAGTCCCAGACTGACCCCACCGGCGAGCCGGCGGCTCTGCACAGCCGCCACCTCCTGAAAGGGGCGGACTCGTGAATCACCCACTTTCCCCCGCCTCCCCAAGTTTTTAATAGACTTCTCTAATTGTATACCTCTGGGTTGAGGGGAGAGAGGAGACAGAGCTGGAACAGCCAGGTGTCCCTTTGATAACTGGCTCCCTCTGCTAATTAACAAGACCCCACACAACTGAGCAGATGCCAGCCTCAGAAACTTTCACGGTGATGGGCTTTGATCACGGCGGAGCGCACGGAACAAGGGAGTCCACGCGGCCAAAATCAGACACCATCTGATGCCACTCACTCAACTCCATGCCACCACCTGAGGACGTTTTGGAGGCTCAACCCTGGGTGGGGGGCAGTGTGGTAGGGACGGGGTTTTGGAGGGAATAAGATACAGCTGCTGCCAACTTGAAGGAGCATCCTGGGAGCCAAAGTAGCCTTTCGCCTCTTCCAACACACACCGTATCCACGGACAAGTGGATGGGAAGGATGTGCTAAGTCTATACTGAACCATGTCTCAAAAGACTTTTCTAAAATATACATTCGGTAACTCAACACTGAAGTTACCATGCTTGACTTTCTGTAGGAAAAATTATCCTTCCTTGGTTTCCCTTCTTTGACTCCATTCTCTCCAAATTCAGAGAGAACTGTCATCTGGCGAGCTTCTCCAACAATTTCTGTCACGCTATAAATCACTTTCTGCTTCCGGGAGAAAGTCACAAGGTAAACCCTTGACGTCGCTACAGGAATCAGGCAGATGCGTCCAAAAGGTTGATTCGCCACTGTGCGCCCCCCACCCCGAATCAGCTCTTCCTGGCAAGCATTACGAAACACCCCCGCATACTATGACTTCAGGTGATTGTGTCTCCAGAGAAGCAGCTATCCAACTGCAATGCTGTTTGCATGCAACAGACAGAAACAGGGAGGAAGATGTTGAAACAACTCAGTGAATACAAACGGTGGGGATGTCTTTGAACCACAACTGTTTTCCTCTCTAGAGTCATTAGTGCTAATTACTAGCAACTACCCTGGTGACAAGTGCTCACAGTTACTTAGTTGCTAATTAGCTTCAATTTACCGCTCTGATTGTATGGTCACAGGTAGGTATTTGCCTGGGGAGGAAAAAGAGCAGGTACATTGGGCCTTAGGCTGTCCTTACAAAAGGCAACACCTGCCTGACCGGCTCCCCTAAACCGGTGGCTCTCCAACCTCCCCCTGCAGCAGAGTCACCTGGAACATTTATGAAAGCACAGGCTGCTGGGCCCTGCTCCCAGAAATTCTGATTCAGTAGGTCTGGGGTGGAGTCCAAGAATTTGAATATCTAACAAGTTCCCAAGTGATGCTGCTGCTGCTGGTCCCAGAGCCACCTGTTGAGAGCCACTGGCCATGCTAACCACAGCCAAGGCAGGTGCTGCCTCTGCTGCCCCGGGTGTCCCATCTGCCACAGGGAGGTAGTGCAGCCAGACAGGTGCCTTGGGGGTCTCAGTGAGCACCACACGGCACCTGTGCCGTGCTGAACAGGAGGACACCTACCGAAAGACGGGGATTCTGGAAAGGATGTGTTTGCTTCCCACCAAAACCTAACTGGGCATTTGACAATCTCTCTACCCTGCTTGTCATCTGGACAGAACAAAGCAGAGAGAGAGAGAGAAGAGGCAGTGTGTGATGCTTAGTTACCCACGCTTCAGCTGGCTTTGACAGCTTGGCCACCCCAAAGTCCTCTGCCAGGCTCATCTCCAGCCCTGGTCTTCATAAACATTTTAGACCCAAAGACCTCGAATATGTGACTACAGTAACAAAATAACAATTCCAGCATCTACCTAACTGATCAGAGCATCAACTAGAGGAACGAATGCATTTCATCCAGCAAACCGCCATAAGCTTATAATGTGCTGGGAGTAAAGAATGGAAACTCAGTAACAGGAATGACTGGGGACAAAGACCCTCCTTGCACCAAGCTGTATCAAGGGATTGGTCCTCAACTCTAAAACAGCTGTAGAAGGGCGTGGCTGTGGCGGTGATGTCAGCCAATGAGCTTGCAGTGCCTGCTGGGTCCCGCTTCTCCTCAAAGCACTTTGCACACATTTACCTGCTTAATCGCCACAGCGACGCTATGAATGAGCAACTTTACAGATGCAGAAACTAACCCAATGCCACTCTGCTGATACAGGGTGGGCACGGTTGTGAGTACTCGAAACAGTTTACTCTTCTATTGTTATTTATTAACAGTGCCTTATTTATTTGTGCTACAATGGTAAACTTCCTTTTGGCCGCCCCTGTAAGAGGTGGAGATAAAACGTGTACCCAGGCCACCTGCCTCCAGAGACGACAGATGGTGGCCCTGCCATCTACGCCCCATTGTCTCTGTAGGCGCATGACGGCACCCGTGTTTCAACAGGTAAGAGAGCAAAAGCCCATGGAGATCACAAACAGACTTTGCTTTTTTTAAAAAAAGTGAATTTACTGGGGTGACACTGGTTCACAAAACCATACAGGGTTCAAGTGTACGACTCAACGAAACATCACCTGTGCCCGGCACCGTGTGCTCTTCGCCCGAAGCAACGTCTCTTTCCACCTCCATTTATCTCCCCCTTTGCCCACCTCCCCCTACCCCTTACCCCCCTCCCTCTGGGTGTCACCACACTGCTGTCTAGGTCTCTGTATTAGGTATACATGCTTTTAAAAATCCCTTTGCCTTCTTTCATGCAGCCCCCAACCCCCTCCCCTCTGACAGCTGTCAGTCTGTGCCATCAGAGCAAAACAAAAAATGACTGAGCTTTTGACTGTGAAGTCTGTGTGCCATGCCCCAGGCTCCTTGGTGAGTGGCGTGCGTGAGGTTCCTGTTCGAGAGGAGTTGGGAACAAAAATGAACGCAGTTCAAGGTGGTGGGGGCCATGATAAGGCTATGACGTCAAGCATTCCATCGCACACAAAGTGACTTTCTTCCTGTTCTGCGGATGGGTTATTAGACGGCTCCTGAGACCAGTCTGGGACAGCCCAAGTTTGAATCCATTTGGAGAGACGCTGCCATGTGGCAGCTGGACTTGGGTATCTTCACACGTGGCTTTTATTGTTACTTCTTTGTAACGTTTCCCGTGCTACCCGCACGAGTCCCACCTGTGCAGGTGCTTCCTGATGTCTTTCTGGGGAGTCCTCTTGCAGCTTAATGCTCTGAGTGGTGACATTTGTTGAGCATCCTTTAAACTACTAAGGAATCCTGAAGGTTCTGACACAGACCACATGAGTGGTGTTTAAAGAGGTTTTCTACGTGGTACCCGTGTTACCACTGGTGAGAGCAGAGCAGGAATCGGCTTCGCATCGTAAACCCCCGAGCAGTTCCGGCTGGTATCATAGTGCCCAAATGTTCTGAGGATTTAGGTGAACTAAGCGGTTTTACCGGTGAGATTAATCCCATAAAGATGAGCTGACTCCAGCCCAGGGAAAGAACGTCCCCAAAGCCAGGACTCCGACCGGGCCAGCGGGCTCAGTCTGGAAGAGGAGGAGGTGGGAGATGTGGGTTTAGGTGAGGAGGGGGTCTTCTCGCCCCCACCACCTTCGGGCACCCTGCGTCTCGCACAGGGCGGTCTGCGCCCACTTCCTCTTGGTGAGGTGAGGTGGGCTGGAGGAAGGGCGACGTGGTTCTCCCCCATGAAACGAAACGTCATTTCTCTACCTGGTGGCTAGCCTTTCCTCCTGGGACCTCGCCAGGAGAGATGTCTTTGATCAAACTGTCCAACTGTATGTAGCCCTGGCCGGTGCGGCTCAGTGGATTGAGCGTTGGCCTGCGAACCGGTCACCAGTGGGATTCCCGGTCAGGGCACATGCCTGGGCTGCGGGCCCGGTCCCCGGCTGGGGGCATGAGAGAAGCAACAGATCAATGTATCTCCCACATTGATGTTTCCCTCCCTGCCTTTCTCCCTCCCTTCCCCTCTCTCTAAAAATAAATAAGTAAAATCTTTTTTAAAAGTCTGACTGATAGCCACCCACGCCTGTGGATGAACCACAGAGCAGGTGTTCTCACCTGGTTCCTTTACCTCACAGGCTGGAGCACTGAGGCCCAGGAAAGGGACCTGTGGTGGGCAGGTCGTGAGGTGACAGTAACTTTTTCAGAAGCCACTATTCTTCCTTTTCAATTACACACATGCCGTGAAAGGATAATCAAAGTCATGGGCAGAACTTCATCATAAACGGCAGCACAGCATCTTCCTCCACCAGGGCTCTCTCTGACGTCACTGGTTGTGCTGTGAGGTGGCACGCTCCTTCCAAGAAAACTGGCAATGACGGAGACCCTTAAGAAAACTGAAAACCTCTGACCCCCAACAACAGTTGTTCATTTGTATTATAAAAAAATGCAGCCGGGTCTTAATTAAATCTTCAAAAAATCAGAAACATCCTAACTGGCCAAAAATAGGAGACCGTCTTAACAAAATGATGATGATACATCACTAGATGGAACTTTACCCATCCATTGAAAGGGACGGCTCTGAAGATCAATCGTGTCAAGTGAAATAAAAAGCAGGAATCAGAATTGCCCTTAGAAGGAACATGACTGTCATTGAAAATGTAGAGAAAAGTAAGTTGGAAGTAACTAATGCAACTATGATGATCTCCACGTAGGAGACGTATGATTTCTGTCTCCTACTTTTCTTTGCCAGTCTTCACCGTGTGCTCTGATGCACAGACTTCCTTCCATAACAAGGAAACACACTCACTATCCTCTTTTTATATCATGTTTATATGCCTTGAGTCAGATGTGTTATAACACCCTGACCAAGGTTCCTGCCAACAGAGGTGCCTAACACCTGAGCATCCCAGAAGATGTAAATGCTGCACCCAGATGGCTTTGCCGGCGAGACTCAGGCAGAAAGATGCTGGCAGGATGTGCACTGGAGGGACCATTGATCAAACGCTCAGATAGAAGTAAGGTTTGTAAAAAAAAAAAAAAAAGACATTTCCAGAGAAAAGCCTCTCTGAAGGGAAAAAAGTCACGTGCTGGTGAGGAAAACAGATTTGTAATGAATGCAGCCAGTTAGTAAGATTAATGAAAGGGGAAACCACTTTGCATGGTGGTCAATCCGCAATAATTTAAGGGTAATCAAGACTAATTCCAAGATAATAGGAAAAGCTACCCATGTCTAAATTTTGGCTGAGGTTCCTTTGTGTGTTAAATGGGCTAACCTTTGTGAAATCAGAGCATTATTGAGCACAGAGCGAGTCAAGCACTTTTTGGTTCCAGCTGCAGACTGTTAACATGGCCAGGGTCCCGAATCTTACAAATGGCATGCAGATGCTGGGGACCGGCAGCAAGAAAATGCTGCTGCCCAAGGAAATTAGTAAGTGGTACGCAGGTTGATGAGTAGATCCAGGAGGGAGGGAGAGACAACTTTCACGTACACGAAACGAAGATAAAACAGACACAGACAAAAGAGGAAATTAAATAAAATCTCCCTGGACTGCAACAGGACTGATAGAATCTTTGTAGTGAAAGGGGTGGGAATTCATTTTTCTGACCTCGAAGCACACCCACAGATTTGCAAAAGCAGCATGTCTCAGGCCAGGGCTGGAATGCTGGCTCAAAGATTGCAATGACAGATGCAGAAAGCTCAAGAGATTTAAAGGCTGATGCCTGTTCATTCATTCACTCATGCAAAAGATGCATGCACGCACACACATGTTACACACATGTTACACGCGGGTGCACGTAGAAAGATGGTCTCATACAGCCACCGTTCAGTCAGCCGCACTCTGTGGAGGAGAGACAATCACCTGCACTCTAATACCATTCCAGCTGCACCAGAAATACAGACCCATACGGAGCTGACATGAGCATTTGATTTTATAGAAGGGGACGGTGAAGGTCCAAATAGAATGACCTGCCTAAGTTCGCTAAGGGTACAAATAACACAAATGAACTGACAGCCTGGTGTGGGCAGCACGGCCCAGGCCCTGGGCTAATTGCTTCATCTGCAGTACCCTCCTGCCCTTGCCCTACAGAGGGAACAGCAAAAACCGGTATCGAGAAGTTCTTTGCTCAAGGTCTCAGCGAACAGTAGAGCTGAGATTGGCCCCTGTGTGGTGTGACCTCAGGGCCCAAAGCCACCCCTGTTGGTGGTGAGTCCTGGACATTTCACACAGGTCTCTAGACTTTGGGTCCAGTGTTCCTTCTTTTACACCATTACGAGTGGCTTCTCTGGGGTTAACCGGTTCGGCGAGACTCGACGAGCAGCAGGTCCATCCCTGCCAGTTTGTTCATCCTGGACGTCGAGGAAAAGGTAAGCTCCAGGGAGCAGAGGTCTGACTGGTTTGTTTTCACTGCTGTATTCTGAGGGCCTAGAAGAGTCCCTGGCACGTGATGGGCACTCTGTGTATATTCGTTGAACAAACAAACAAATTTCGACAGGGAAGGGAGAAAAGAAAGCCAGGGTTGTCTCTTCCGGAATGTTGGAGCTAGAGTAGAAGTCTGGGCTCAGCCAGCGCACATTCGACACCACAACCATAGACTGAAGAACCCAGAGAGAGGGCCTGGCGGTCAGTCCCCTTGGCTCAGTCTGCCCGGCAGCCTCCCGAGGTGCAGGCCAGCGCCTGTGCACGATCCCACGATTTCCCGAGGCAGACTTCACAGATGGACCGTGCCCCGGGGAGTGAGAGGCTCCGGGCAAGCACGTGTGTGCACATATGGAGGGCTCTGACCAGTCTGGAGGTCAGGAAACAAGAGCGTGGTGTGTAACCCTCACTCCCAGCAGCCTCTTTGACCTCGGAACCCTCCTACACAGCAGCTGGTTAACAACTTTGGAAAGTAGTGTGGGTTAGCACATTCTCTAACATCATCACTCACCGAAGTGCCCACAGGGGCACCATTGTTAACTTTTTAAATGTTTACTGGAGCTTTAAAAAGAAAACAGACAAGCTTGTGTTGGGTCCTGGGCCTCAGGGTGCCACCGACTCTTCATCATCTGCATTGACCAAGGGAGCGGGGAGTGTGAATGATTCAGAGGAGCTGATGAAAATCCCCAGCTCTGGAAGGCAGCAGGTGGCTTTTAATCCCTGCCTATTCCCCTTAATTGTAAATAATTATTGATGGATGGCTCCTGAGGCCCCACAACCCGAGCCATGGGAAAGCAAACCCTAGATCACTCAGAAAAACTGCCACGGGAAGAGAAATTGGGATGTGGCTGCAACGCCTGACTTAGGAGTGGGGTGCCCGGGCCCAGCCCCAGCCCCAGGTGTGCATCTGACGGACGCAGCGCCCCCTCATGAGGAAGGAGTAGATTTGGGCCAATGATAGCGACTTCTTGGACCCCAGGAATCAGGGTCAGTCAGTGGAATTAAATGGGACCAAAAGTTTGCTTCCCTCATGGTCTTGAGGTAACTCCAGCCCCTACAGATTCTTCTGTGATCTGAGGCTCCGCATCCCAAGGCAACAGGGTCCAGGACGAGACTTGGGGACATTCACGCCACACTAAGGAGCTAGAGCAACGGCGCGAGCACAGAGTAACTGATGCCGATTGCTGTTCCAAACACACAGTGACTCATCTGAGTCTCGCACTGACCCTGAGGGTTGGATACTGTCCTTTGAACCTCATTGTAACACATGAGGAAACGGAGGCCCCCAACCAGCCAGATCACCTGCCCAAGGTCACACAGCCAGTAAGTGGCAAACTCAGGATTTGAACCCAGGCGCGCTGGCTCGGCAGTCCAGTGCTGACCATTACAGAATCCCATATGCTGTCTACCCAGAGGGGCCCTCCCAGGTCACCAGGCCACGGACAGTTCACTAGGATGGGAGGTGACGTGTGAGAAATGAGGCCCACAGTCCGCAGTAAAGAGTCCGGATCTAGCCGGGGGTGGGTGGGAGGGGGGGTACCTGCAGGAGGGCTGGTGCTAAGGAGGGCAGGTGTCATGGTCACCGATCAAGGTGCAGGTCACATTCTGAGACACCAAACAAAGCACACACAGACAGGCAAACAGAACATCCTGTTACGTCAGCTAGTTGTAACGCTGTGTAAGGAAAAGGAAAATAAAAGGCTTCACTTGCTACAGCCGGACACCACCATCAAAGGATACTCTGGTTTTCTGCAGGAAGAAAGAAATTCCACCATGGGTGCGTGTAAGACAGAGGGTACAAATCCCAGACCGAGAACTCCCCAGCATAGTGACCTCGGAAACACTCGCAGGCCCCTGAGCTGCCCACATGGGAGGATGACACAAATGCCCCAGAGAGGAGCTGGTCCCAAATGAGACTGCGGGTGAAGTGGGGTGTCTGCCGGAAGGAGACTGGATAAATAACGCATGGATTCTTCCCCAGAGACAAGGAAGAACACTCAGCTCAGGTTCTGCAAGTTCTACTTGAAAATCCTCTCGCCCCAGAAGGGGGCGCTGTTACCTGTAAAACCCACCATACGCTACAGGTCCTGCGGCAGGTTACCAGGCTGATACAATAGAGCCCCGGACCCCACACATCTCCCAGGTTCCCCATTGGACTCCAGGTTCCACACCGCCTGCCCCCCGAGGATCTCTTCCCAGATTTCTGCTAAATCGAGGCTATTTTTAACATCCTCTATGGAAGGAAGTCTGTCATTTAACCAAAAGAAGGAAGTCAGTGTTTCAGAAGTGAAGAACAAAAGAAAAACAAAACAAAACAAAACTTTCTTTTAGAGACCAGATCTGGATGGCCATGTCACCAGCCCACGCTCTGCTTTAATGTGGGGCATAAAAGAGAGCATTTCCAAGTCGTGTTCTCAAGGAAAGGGGGTTTGTTTTCTCCCGATACGCACGCAGAGAGCACGGCCTTTTCCTCAGGGTTAAAAAGCTGCTCTGGCCGGCTTCTGGCTGCAGACAGGCTAAGAGACTGTCCACATACCCCAGCCGCTCCTGAGCTGCTGTGTGCCTGGGATGCACACATGGCGTTGTCAAAAGGAGGTTCCCTGGACCCCACCACTGTGCAGGGAGGAGCCTCCAGACTGTGTTTTTAACACACACTTCGGGTAACTCAGTCTCGCTCTGCAGAAGACTGCAGTTCTCAGCTGTGTTGTGGCTCACACACATCCTCTAACACCTGCGCAACCGACCTCCCACCCAGGGCATTGGGCTGAGCCATGGCTGGTTCCTGGGCCACTTCCCCAGTCCACACCCGAAGTCTAATCCCAGGAGTGCTCTGCTTGAATCCCTAAAGCCCTCTGCGTCTTTCTGTCCAGCTTCCAGTACTGCTCTGGAAGCGTGGCCTGACACCTTCTCAGGGTTACTGTGGAAATCAGGAGTGATCCTTTCATGACCTGTGTTTGGGCCTGACTTCCCTCATTATAAAAGGGGAGTGTTGAGTTGCTAAGTGTCCTATTTCCCTCCTTGTCAGTTTAGGTGAGGCACAGCAACCTTCCCACCTGATTCTCGTCATCGCTCTTACTGAAACCAATGGTGCCTGAAACCAATGTCTCTATGTATCTCCCTGTAGTTCACACGCCTTCCCCTTGGTTGGAGGGGAAGCTCCTCGAGGCCAGGCATCTGCTTTCAGCCTCAGCACCTGGCAAGGTGGAGTCTGGAGGAGTGTCTGTTGGCACTGCCTGCGTGACTGAAGAAGGAGGTGTTCCCCTGCCCGGGAACTGTGGGCTATCTCAGGAAGGACTACGGCGTGGTGAAACAAAAGCATGCGGCGGGCATGGGTGGTTCTTAGAAACCTTGTTCTTGAAGTAGCACACTGTATCAGTTAGCATGGCTGTGTAACAAATCACCCTCAAATGCAGTGGCTTAAAAGTGCAGGTGGGCAATCTGGCCTGAGCCA
The DNA here is from genome assembly GCA_039655065.1 of Glossophaga mutica. Classification (NCBI taxonomy): domain Eukaryota; kingdom Metazoa; phylum Chordata; class Mammalia; order Chiroptera; family Phyllostomidae; genus Glossophaga; species Glossophaga mutica. The sequence continues at coordinate 10,631,510 of CM077304.1, read as the reverse complement.
GCTGGACTGTTCTGGTTCTGGCCAAAGAGATGAGTGTGGCTTGTTCAGCACCTGCAATCCACTGGGGGGTTGGCCAAGGCTGGCTGCTATAGGACGTCCCCAAGGGTTCTCACAGGACAGCTCAGATGACAGGGCGTCTCTCGGCCTAGCCTCTCATCCTCTGGCAGGCTAGCCCAAGCGTGCTCATGTCATGGTGGAAGGTTTCCAAGAACGGCCACAGGGTGAACCCCAATGCTCAAGCACTTTCAGGTCTCTGTTTGTGGCATGCCTGTCACTGTCCCGTGAGTGAAAAGAAGTGACAAGGGCAGTCTGGATTCCAGAAGTTAAGATAGACCCCACTTGCTGGGAAGGGCTGCGAAGCCATGGTTGCAGGTCACGGGCCTAGGGAGGGAGGGCCTGAGCCCATTTTTGTGAATGCACACACATGCACACACATGCACACACTCACACACTTTTGTCTGCTCACATCCCGCCGCAGCGTATCCACTGGTCTGCAGGAGGAGCTGGGGAACTGTTTCACTGTAGAAGGGGAACTCCGATTTTGGGAACAGTCAGCCCTCTCTGTTTCAGCAAGTTTGTCCACGCTGCCCAGTCCTCATGGACAGGGGCTCCCCCAACAGGTGCGTTCCTACCTGCAAGGCCCCGGAGGGTCCCTACCCCACAGCGTCACCAAGAGAATGTGCTGTCAAACTCACAGATTTTCACTGACCTGAGAGTTAAATAACGGTTATCTCGGTATATTTTTTATGTGCATTCTCTAATTTTTAAAACGCTTTTGAGAGGGGGAAGTTAAGTCTCTTTCTCTATTTAAGAACTAATTGTATCTCCTCCTCTGTGAACTATGTGTTCATACTGTTTGACCATGGCTGTTGGGCTTTTTCATATCAGTCTCTAGGAGGTGTTTATGTATAACGTTGAGATTAGCCCATTGTCTGGGACAAGAGTCACGAGTGTTTCCCTCCTGGAAACTCTTAATGAGGGCTGTGCGCTAGCCACGGCCTGGCCACCCTCCTGGCTTGAATGTCACCCTTTGCCAGATGCACCTTCACTGGTCACACCTACTTGGAGGCTATGCCATCATGTGCACTGTGTATCATGTCACTTACTTCTTTCTGTGTATGTTTCTACTTCCTTTTTTCCTCCCAGGTTAAAAAAAAACACTTGTAATTTTCAAAAAATTATAGATGCACAGGAAGCTGCCGAACGATGCAGAGAAGTCCCCTGTATGCACCGCCCAGGGTCCCCCGATGGTGTCACTGTGGGTAACTGCACACCAGGAAATGGACGCGGGCACACTGTGTGTGCAGCCCTGCACCCCTGTGTCACATGTGCAGATTTGCAAACCCCTTCAGCAGTCAGGACCCAGAGCTGTTCCATCACAGCAGTGATGCCCCCCAGTGTCCCCCACTTAGTAATCAGCGTGGCTCCCTGGGCCCCCCACGCCACCATCCCAAACTCCCGGCAGCTGCTAATACTATTTCCTTTCAAATCCATGTGCTTCTGCTTCAAACTCTCATCAGCTTATGAAGTCTCCTCTAATGCTCCATGTGTAGCATCAGAGGCCAAAGGTGCTCACGTGCGCACAGAAAAGCGACCAATCCTGGGGCCACAGAACGCCTCACCTGCCCTCACTTTCCCGAATTGCCTCAGGTGCCAGACGACTGTCTTCCACCCCAGAGGTCTTACCAGTCAGCTCATCTCGTTTCTCATTCTACCCAGGTGTGAGGAAAGGAAATGGTCAGGCCTGCGGGTCTGAGAAAGCCACTTCCCTCTCCTGATTGGCTGAAATCACTGGTCTACCAACACTTGCAAGGGAGAGCCCTGACCGGTGTGGCTCAGTGGGTTGGGCATCATCCAGCAAAGTGAAAGTCACTGGTTCAATTCCCGGTCAGGGCACATGCCTGGTTGTGGGCCAGGTCCCCAGTTGGGGGCGTGTGAGAGGCAACTGATTGATCTATCTGTCATGCATGGATGTTTCCCTCCCTCTCTTCCCCTCTCTTTACAAATAAATAAAATCTTAAAAACAAAAAAAACAAACAAACAAAAAAAAACTTTGCAACACAGAGCTCAAAAACCCCTCAAGTCAAACAGAAGCCATAAGTCAAACTCAATTCTCCGGGAGAAGGCCCAGTGTATGTGGTGGGGGTGGGGTGCGGGTGGGGGGTCATGGAAGGAGGCAGGGGTGTTCTTCTGGAGTATCTACTGAACTTATCTCTGGTTGGCCGAGGCCGCTTGTTGTGGTAAAGAAACCAGGTAGAAGGGACTCCAGGGAATCCTGTCTAAAACGCAACAAGGTTGCTACCACTGAGACAGTTGAGCATTTATTAATTTAGTACACAGATCTTCTAGTTTTGCCAGGGTCTAAACGTTTAATCTTTTATTTAGAATCTTTCCATTAGGCAATGTGCTGCTGTCCTAAATAATAATTAGGACCGAGAGGAAGGAAGACGAGAGCCAAGCCTGACCCCGTTCCGCGGAGGGTCTCATTACATGCTCTGCCATCAAGAACAGAGGGGCCCCTGCTTGACCTCCCGGCAATAATTTGCTCGGCTTGATCCTTGAAGATCGAGGCCCACAGAAACATGTCTTCGATGAAACCGTCCCTACGCAAATGCTACTGTCGCTCCAGAGCCAAGGCATCAGCGTGATCTGTGGCACAGAAGGTGTGACCTCCCATAAGATGCTGGGGGCATGGAGAATCTTGACTGTGACTACGCTGCAAGGTGAAAAAAGCAACAGAAGCGAACTGCAGGCTGCAAGAAAGAGCCTTTCAAATAAATCTGTTGCATGTCCCTGAAAATAAAGAGAAACAAATGCAAGCGATAGATAATATAGGATTAAGATGCTGGCCCCAGACATGAAAATTTATCTGTTAAATACTATCCTGCCGTTAGTTTGGTTCAACAACTTGATCTGTTCCTAAGTGACCACCTCAATCCTGCATGCTCTGGGCCTTTCTCCAGCACACTGGACTCACTCCTGTGGGCCGAGCTGGGGCCCAGAGCGGCTGCAGTGACGGAAGACCTGCAGTGCTTTGCTCCACATTCATCATCCGTGTTTCACCTGGTCTATTAGCTGGCTTCCAGGGACGACACGGGGAATCGGTATTCCAGGCACACGAACAGCTAAGTCGAAGATCCAGGGCTTGCCAAAGGTGTAGCTGGCTGTTTTTGGAGATCAGTTTGGCAGCTCCTCAGAATCTGAAACGCGGAGTCTCTGTATGACTTCACGAGTCTGCTGCTAAGGATGTTCCCAACAGAACTGAAAATATGTCTACACAAAAACTATGTGTACACATATTCCCAGCAGCACTATTCGTAAGAGCCAAAAAAAAAGTGCAAACCACCCAAATGTCTACCAGCTGATGAATGCATTACAAAGTATGGTCCATCCGTACAATGGAATGTGATTTGGCCACAAAAAGGAAGCAAGCACAGACACCTGCTACCACACGGATTAAACCCTGAACATTACGTCTGGGGAAAGGAGCCCCAAACGGTCCCACACTGTATGATTTTATGTATAGGAAATATGCAGAATAGGCAAATTCTAGAGACAGAGAAAGTATTAGCGGTTGACATGAACTGAGGGGTCAGGAAGGAGGGACAGTGACTGCTAATGAGCTAGAGGTATCGATTTTGAGGTGATTAAAATGCTCTAAAATTAGGAACTGGCGACAGGTGTACAACTTTGACTATCTGAACACACTAAAAATCGCTGAATTGCATACTTTAAAAGGGTAAATTGTATGATACCTGAATTATTTCTTAATAAAGCTGCTATAAAAAAAAGTATGGATTTACCTAGTAAAACACTTGAAGATCCAGAAAATGAATGCCTGCTAAAAAATTAGTATGGGGGGCGGGAATCAAAGCAAAACTAACTACAATCTTTACAACTCTGGATGAGCTAATAATTGCTCTCTACGCTACACATTATGAATGATAACCCAAGACCCTCCCGCCCACCTTGTAGTATCTCCTTCATACCCACACAGCACGATCCACCACTTGACATTCGTTTGTTGATGTCTGAGAAAATCAGCCGCAGGGAGACAAAGTCAGTTTCCGGGGAGCAAAGCTAACACCAGAATCTGGTCTCTCCATCAACCGTTTTCACCAGAAAGACGTATATGCCGACCATGCACACGGCCTTGACCTTCTGTCTTCCAGAGCTTCCGCTCTAAAGAGGGAGGTGTGTGTGCGAACATTTTCAGTGGGTGTGAGGCAAAGCCCTTAAAAAGGCCGGTGGGAGAAACTGACGACTCTCAAGTAAGGGAGAGACGGACCCTGCTGGGCTCGGGGAAGGCAGAGTCAGCTTCAGAGAGGCAGCGATGCTTGGACTGGCCTCGTGGCCTTGGAGGCGTTTATCAGATGAGCAGAGCCAGCACAGGTACCTGTTCCCATTTCAGTTAGGTTCTCCAACTGAGGGTCTGGGCTGAGATCGGAACTCTGCAGGGTGCGTACAATCAGTCCCCCGGGTGCGTGACTCAGGAGTGCACCTGCCCGGATGGGGCCCTGGGAGGAGCTCCCGCAGAGGACCCTGAACACAAGTCCTCGAACCCCCGGCCACGCTGAACTTGCAGGGCGATTTTGATTTACTCTGTTTTCCTTTACTCCGAGGAAACCAGCCCTTTCCACTTCCTGGACTTTTTCCTGTTCTCTTTGTATACCAATTAATTGAATACTCAATTAATCCAGCACTTAATTAAAAAGCTACACCAGGCGAGGTGCTGATAAAGCAAGGCTTGCTCCCATGCAGCTCACAGCCGAGTGCAGCGCTGCTCCAAGCTCGGCCCCAGGACAGCGTCCGCCTCCCCAAAGCAGCGGCTCAGTGAGAAGGATCCCAAGGACAACCCGAGAAGGTCCGGGGAGCCACACCGGGACACCTGCTTTCCCGAGCGTGCCACGGCCCTGAGAACTCACCTTGAGAAACAGATGGGACCCCCGCACCACGCACAGCACTCTTCCATAAAACTGCATCCGTTAATCCTCGGACTGCCTGGGGCCAGGCAGCACCGTGACCTCCAAATCCTTTGGAGGTGCCTGAAGGAGATGGACTGACCGGCCCAAGGTCACACAGCTAGACGGCAGAGTCGGACAGGAGTAAGTTCCTAAGCTGGTTTTGTGACTGTGCGATGCTGCCCCCAGACAGAGATCCTGGTGAGCTCGGGACGCCTTCCCGGAGGTGAATCCTGACTGGCCTGGAGGCGAGAAGCCTGGCGGGCAGCTGTGAAAGCAGCCTTCGACGACCCGGAGGACGGTCGTCGGTGAACCTGTGGGCCTCGGCAGCAGGGTCTCAAGGACGCAGAACTCACCTCAGGGAGGGGAGGTTAGACAGGCACCGGTTTAGGCTCAGACAAGGTTGGCTCGAGGTGCCCAGAAACAGAGAAGACTGGCTGGCCAGGTGAGCTGTCGGCCAGGTGAGAGCCTGCACACCTGGAAGGCAGGGATCACATGGAAGGGCTCGAAGCCTTCGGGTGCCGAGATGACCCGGAAGGCTGTTTTGGCACAATTTTGCAATGCATTCAGATGCAGCAGTGGCGTACGACTCTGACAGGCTTGGCACCGAGTAGGTATTTCGCTAATATTTGCTAAGTGGATGAATGACTATAACAGAGATGAGGAGGACCAGATATATCTGTTATTTTCTCTCCATCATGTGCTTGCTATGTTACACTCTCTAAGTCTTTCCTTTCCTACACAGTGACATCCACAGGCTTGCTAATCTTGCCATGTCCCATTTTTTCGCGCCTGTTATACTTGTCCCCACAGGCTCCAGGATGGTTCTCTGCATATGTAAATCGGTGACAGCCCAGACATACTAGTCCTGAAAAGAGGGAGACGAGGGAACACCTGTTTACTGACCAGGTGCCAATCTGTGTCTTTCACATGGATTATCTCAAATCATCCAGACACCAACACTCTAAGCAGAGATTTTTCACCCCCAATTTACAGATATAAAAACTGAGGCTAAGAGAGGCAACCATTGACTTAACAGAAGACAGCTAGGAGGTGGCGCCATTCTTGTTTGCAAATACTTATCCTCATCATCAACAGTGGCTTAAGCACTAGTTTTAGGCTGCTTGGCTCCTCCCGATATTTCTAAGCTATAGCATTCAAAACGGTGCTGATTCATGAGCATGAAAGAAAGACGTCAGTGCTGAGGCCCCTTTCCCCTCACACACACACGGCAGGCAGGCGTCCATTCCCCTGTGAGCACCGAGCGCGGTGCTGGGCACGACTGGCCCAGAAGTGACAGTGAGACGGTGTCCAGCGATTCAGTTACTAGAGATGGCCTTGGGGAGTCTGGACGAGTGTACCGAAGGGCCAGCACAGAGTAGGACATGTCATCGCTTAGAGCTCAAGACATGCCTGTTGGACCCCACGCTTGACTTCAAGGTCTTTCGGTGGGAAAACGAAAAAGGTAAAAATATTCAGAACAAAGAAGCACCAAGCAGACGCCGTCACGGTGAGGGGCCGTTTCCGACACGTGGGCACCAACCCGGCACGTGACTGACTGCCACAGGTGGCGTGGAGGGCCGGGGTCCGGCCGTGAGGCACAGACGCCAGCCTTTCGGGAGGGGGCTTCCAGATGTTCCTTGTACGAGCAGAGATGAGGGCTGTTTGGCCTCTGGAGGTACCTATAAAAATCTGGATAATTTTAAGCTCTTCTGCCTGACAGTTTTATTAACACCATCGGCTGCCGGGTGGCCCTGTCCATGCCTGAAAGAAGGAGTCACACCCTCTGAGCTCTATTCGGGAAACCTTCCCGGTGTCAAATTAGCCGACAAAAATGGGGGGGCCTGCCTGCCCACACCAGGCCTCGCAAACCCTCTCAGGAAGAGGCCAACAGGAGCTCCGAACTCAGGCGGTGCTGAGCCTCAGCTCCCTGATAAGATGGGTGCACACCACTCGGACTTTGTGGATTTTTACCGGTAATAAGTGAAACACAATAGAATGGAGAAAAGTCAGTCGAGTGGCTGGAACTTGGGGTTCAATGTTGGTTTGTGTTTCTCTCTCATGAGCCTGAAGTTGTTTAAAGGACCTAGATGATCAAGCGGCTCCCTGTTAATCAGTGATAGGAAGCTACAGAATTTTCTGGATAATAATGCCACTTACTAGGATGATTAATAAAATATTTACATAATACTGTGTCAAGACCTATACTGGATGTTTGTGCGTATTGTGTGGTTTAAGCTCACATCAGTTCTACGAGGGACTAAATATTGTCATCCGTATTTTATCTGTAAGAAAACAGAATCCTAGAACTACCTCGGAAACTTTCTGAATTAAGACCAAAAGTGAGTTAAATGCCAGGGTCAGAATTTACCACCCAAGGATGCACACTGGTATTTTAAACTTACTCATTGCACGGAACATTTGGTGAGTTTATTCACTGTAGAAATGCATACCTTTAAAAAAACGTCCTTGTCTCCTACTAATCAGATGTGGGAACCTTTAACTGATTATCTAATTAGCTTCCATCTCCTATTTTCTAGATTTTTATCTTTGTGTATCACATTAAGGAGAACTACCCAACCTTGTCTTCTAACTTCTAACCTTTTTTTTTTTAGTGTCAGCTTTTATACCTTTAAATCCTAGAGCTCTACCCATGTTTTTCTGACTGTTCCTTTGTGCAGGATCCTGTTTATGTTTCATGACTGAAATTGCCATTTGACCTCGCTGAGGACATTGATTTCAGCTTTGAAAGTGTTTGCTCCTCTCTGCCGTATCTCTGTCTCTTCCTCCTTTTGTCGACCTGTCAAAACTGATCTCTGACTTTTATATTGGAGTTGTTTCTGCCGCGTCCACCGACTCTTCACAGTATGGTAAGCACGGTGCTAAAAATGGCTTGACAGCTTGGAGTTTGTGGGTGAGCTTCTTTTAAAAACAAACTCTCCCTCCTCCCCACCTCAGCTTTATTGGGATACAACTGACACGTAACATTGTGTGAGTTTAAGGTGTGCAACGTGTTGATTTGAAACATTTATAAATGCCCACCATAGTATTAACTACCACCCATCACACAGTTGCTACTTCTGTTTTCCTGGTGAGGACATTTAAGATCTGCTCTCTGAGCAACATTCAAGTACATGACACAGTATCATCAGCTATAACCAGCATGCTGTGCATTAGATCCTCAAACTCGTCAATCTTGTAACTAGTAGTCCGTATCCTTCGACCAGTGCTTCCTGTGAGTGGGCTTCTGGGCTGTTGGCCTACGCTTCGGGGTCATGGCCTTTTGCTGGGTCCATCCACCGGGGTCCAGTGAGGAAACAACCACCCCACACAGAGGGACCTTCATTAACAGAGGGCTGCTGGCCTGGTATGGGGCCCTGCCAAAGCAAAACGGGAATACCGACGTACCATGTGACCAGCACCTGAAAGTGCCACCTGCCATTCCTAGGGCTGGGACAACGACGAGAAAGAATGGGAATTACCAGACTACAGGGGCTTGGAAGCCCCCTGCCCCAAACCGGGCCCAGGCCTCTGACAAGGGGGCACCCCAATCCGGAAGGGATGGACTGAAGCTGGAATGAAGTGGACAACCAGGCGAGGAAGCCCTGCTGGGATGGTTTTGCCAAAACCGAAAGCAGACTACCAGGAGCAAGTCCTTTCTCCCTCCAGCCTCAGTTTTCCTCTAACGTCCTTAATTGTAGGGCCTCAGGGAGCCACTGGCAATACAGAAATGCTAGCCAAGCCCCAGCCCCAGGTACTCGGCGCCGAGTCCAGGCGGAGGCTGGAGGCTGAGGGTCATAACTGAAAACTCTCTCACAGGAGCAGAGCCGGGTGTCTCAATGTCAGTATCAGTCTCCTGGTCTGGGCTGTTTCCCCAGAGACCGCACACAATTTCTGGTCTGGAAGAACCAGAAAGCCTGAGGGGAGAAGGGGGATGCCGGTCTTCCCTTTCAGGACACAGACTTTCAGGCAATCTCCCCAGTTCACTTGGGATGCCCCAACTGCGTCTGTGCAGGCTGCGCTGGATCCAGAGCCACGTGGGCGCAGTGTGCCCCGAGAAAAAGCTCCAGCGCCATGCGGGCGGGGGAGGAGTACCTGGCTGCAGGGGCTGCAGGGAGGGTTCGGGTTCCAGTGGCTTCTTAGAGAGGCTCCCATCCCCACCCCCCACCGCCCCGCCGGCTCATACTCAGCCCTAGTCCATGATGCTACCTTTGAGGGTGCGAGTAGCCTCTCCTGAATGAGCCGTGCCTGGGGTCCGCAGAGGCACGCCTCGGGTCTGCTGTCTCGCACCCCAACTGCACCGCTGCTCGCATTGCTGGTTGGGGAGCCTCCGTGTGCATCCGGCTGCCCACACTTGCTGACAGCCCTTGTCTGCCACTCTGCTCGCCCGCGGTCTTTGTCCTGGGAATGAGCCTGGAGTACCATCCCTGCCCTTCCATTTCGGGGGGCTTTGGGAAGGCAAGGAAATAAGCTCATGTGCTCAATCTGCCACACTTTATCAATCGCCTTTTTTTTTTTTTTTAAGAAAAAGGATGCGTGGGTCACTTAAAAACACGTGTGCAAGCCCAAACCTGTGTGCAAGCCAAGCCTGTCCTCTGGGTCTTCGCCTGCAACATCTGCGAGGCATTAAATACCGCACCCCGAACAGCGGACGGCGTGCCAGCATAATTTGGGTCATTTTGCTTGCAAAGAGGAGGCTGAAGAACAAATTAATGGTAGAGAAGAGACCAACTGAATACAGTCTGCAGCTGTTCTCGTGCTCTGAGAACAGAATTAAAGGGCATGAGCGCCGAACGCAACAGGAAGGGTTTTACCCCACACCCTCTTCTCACCTGGGGTTCCGTGGGGGCTGCACTGGTCTCCCTCCCTGTAATCTCCCCTCTACACACGGTCCTGTGGTGGTCATCTTTGCTCCCTGATTTAGAACCGCCGAATACAATACCAAATCGAGTGTCGATCAATGATGGGGTGCCAACAAGCACGTGGGGCCCAAGCGATGCTTTGGGGAGACAACGAGAAAGCTGGCAGACACGGTTCCTTCGCCCTCAGCGCTTACAGCTGAGCTGGAAACAAAGACAAGCCGGCGAGCATTTAGAACGAAAGGTAAATCCGATCTGGGACCACCCCTCATCTCTCACCTTTATCTCCTCCCATAAACAACAGACCTGGCCTTGCGACGTGCCGGGGAGCTGGCTAACCTCCACGTTAAAGTGTCCAAACACAGTCCTCACCACTCGCCCTCGAGGTTGCTGCTTCAGGTGCGATTATCCCCATTTTTACACTCGAGGCTTAAAGAAGTGAAGGAGACTCCAAAGGCCACTGAGATAGACAGCAGCTTCCTGATTGCTGTGGCAAATGACCACAAACTCTGCGGCTTCGAACCACGCAGAGTTACGGTCGGACAGTCCTGGAAGTAGGTGGGAAGCCTTGCCAGGCTGAAGGTGGGGCGTGGGCCGAGTTCTTCTGCAGGCCCCGAGGGGGGCGTCTGCTTCCCGGCCCAGTGCGCCCTCCTCTGTAGGTGCTGCCTGCATGCCTTGGCTTGTGGCCTCGTCCTCTGTCCCCCGAGCACAACACCCCAGTCCCCGAGTCTGTCATCTCGCTGCCTCTCTCTCCAGCCAAACCTCCCTCAGGCTCCCCCCCTAAGGACACCCTAAACCGTCTTTACTCCTCATACCTCTGACGTCAAATTTGCAGGAGTTTTCCTCGCACCAACCAACTCGCCAACCCTCCGAACACCGACCGGGGGTACTACGGTCCCACCGAACTGACACGAGCCGCACGGGGTTGGCACAGACCCTGTAACTTTAAGGGTTCAGTCCCACGAGACCACCTTCACTTCAGCTTCATTTCAGACCCCAGTTGCAAGTAGTGGGTCCCCAGGGGGGCCCCCGTACTTCTGTCCAACTTGGATACAAAGTCAAGGGCTCTCACTCCCTCACCTTTCCGGTCTGATAATTTGCCAGAACAATACACAGAACACAGGAAAGCCCTTTACTTAGTTTCTAATAAAAGGTTCAACTCATGAACAACTAAATAAAAGACATACACATAGGACAGGGTGTGTGGGAAAGGGTCACAGAGCATCTCTGCCCTCTGGGTGTGACACCTGCCGGCACCTGCATGTGGGAACCAACTCAGCAGGTCTTTCCATCCCGTTATTTCAGGGTTTCAATGGAAATTTTAGTTATGCACGATCGATTGAATTATTGGCCATTGGTGATTAACTCCATCTCTAGCCCCTCTCCTCTTCCTGGAGTGAGGGGGGTGTGAAGGTCACAACCTGTCAATCATGCCTTGGTCTTTCTGGTGACCAGCCTCATCCTAGGGCCATCTAGGGGCCCACCAAGAGTAGCCTCATTGCAATAAAAGACATTCCTAGTATGCAGGAAATTTCAAGAAGTTCAGAGGCTCTGTGTCAGGGACCAGGGACAAAGACCAAATATATATATATATATATATATATATATATATATATATATATATTTTGTATAATTATATCGCAGACACTCGTTACAGTTAGGGTTCACCCTTGGTCCAGGATAATGCCCTCATCACAAGATCCCTAACTAAATCATATCTGCTAAGTTCCTTCTGACCTACAGGTTAGCTTTTCACAGGTTCTGGAATTAGGATGAAGATGTCTTTGGGGGCATCATTCAGCCGATCACAGGTAGAAAGAGAAAAGCCTAGGAACTGGACCTGAGTCTTGGGCCCCAAAGCACTGTGTCCCAGCACCCTGCAGGCGTACCCACCATGAACCAAGCTTTGGCCACACCCGTGATCACTGTGCCCCAAATCTGCGCAGCAGGGTCATTCCTCCATGCCTTTTCCAAGGTGATCCTCTTGCCTGAAGTCCCTTCTACTTGGCCCAAAGCATCCTACTTAACCTTCAAAGCCCAGATCACGAGCTTCCCCTCCGTACTGTTTTCCTTTCACTCCGGAGCAGAACTGGCTCTCCGTCTTCAACGCCTCCATTGCACTTTGGTAAATTAAGTTTTCTGCACAAGCAATGACCACATAACCTTGCAGTTTGTTTCTGCTGCTCCTCCTGCTTCTCCATTTGTGCAGGGATTCCTTGTGAACAAGAACCCCTTACTTTTCATGTACATTGTTTAGTACCTGCCATGTGACCCTAACCGGGAACACATGGACAGTCCATACGTGTTCCTGTGTTAAAGCTAGTTGAAAAAATAAATGAGTTGTAGTATCAAGACAGACTGTGCAATCTCCTTCAAAGGTTAAAAAAGAGAGAGAGAATGAAGCCATATTTTTGTTCATTTTTTTGTCCCATCAATTTACTGAGCTCAGTGCTGGGCATCACACCAGCTGCCAGGAGCACAGAGATGAACAGGACAGGGAGCCTACCTGGGAAACAGGACAAGGAGATGTATGGAGACCCCTACCACGTGCCAGCCACTGTGCCTGACGCCGCCACACACATCAGCTCACGGAAGCGGAGATCTGCGAGGCGAGAGGGAAGCAGCCTAAATGGGATCCCCATGGCCTGCCCCTGCCAGCACGTGGGTTCTGGGGAGTGCGTTTGTAATCTCCGATTACCGGCAGCTTTGCTGAATTTTCAGAATGCTAATACAGGGTCAAAAGACATCTTAAGACACCTCCCAGCCCAATGTTTTTGAAACATTGCAATGCATTAGAGGGTTCTGAAAATAACTTAGTGGGTTTCGATAGGCATTTAAAAATTTAAAATATGCCAAAGAGATCAGAAGAGAAATATAAAACTTCATGAACATAGTGAGGCTAAGTATTGTTCTGTGAAGATATTGACTTAGTTGCACACTGATGCAATGTGTCCGTACAGATGTATGTATGTATGTGTGTGTATGTGTGTATGTGTATGTACAGATGTACGTATACACAGACAGGTACATGCATATATTTTTGGACTGCGATGTGAAATGTATTGTGGGATACAGTCAAAAGGCGCGAGAAGAACCGACAGCCCTACTTCCACACTTAGATACAAAGCAAGGCCTGGCCATGGACTCCTGCCAACTTTAATCGGGGGCCTGGCAGGTGAACTCCCCAAGCCCATGGGCATCTCTTCTGCCCACTCATTGCACTGCCACCCCGGAGGAGTGAAATGTTCCTTCATTAAAGGAGCCGGCGGGGTTCCCATGAGGGGGACGTGACCTGCTCAGGTGTATCTTCTAGTACCTACGCTGACCTGACAAACTCCTGTGCAAAGTTCCTTTAAATAGCCCACTACGGGATTTCCTTCTGACTCTCACAATCAAGAGCTGATCATTCAGAAACGGTCTGACTGAATCCCCTGAACTCTTAAGATGTGCGGTCCTCAGGGAAACACTCGGGTTTTGAAGTTGTGCTGATGGGACAAAATTTCCACCTCTGCCACTTGCTGGCCGCGTGAGCTCAGGTCCCTCAGCTGTACTATGGGCCCCAGGCCCGGTGTGAGGGGGCCACTTCTTCCTTCCCGGGAAAGTCGACACAAAATACCAGCCCAGGAAACATTAACGCGTCCTGCCTTCCACTCCCTTTCCCTTTCTATGACTATTTGCAGAGAAGTTACAGAATAACCACATGCCAACCACACTAATGAGTCAAAGAGAATGATGCGGAGAAGTTACAAAATAACCACATGCCAACCACACTAATGAGTCAAGCAGAAAGACTGCTGTGAAAATACCACTTCTCCTTTAGCAAAAGCAACAGAGCCACATGACCTACCATTGTGTGGTTGGGGGCCTTGCCAAGCGCCGCCACCCCCCACCCCACTCCAACCAAAAGTTGGAGGTTACCAAGTACCCAACCCCAGCTGGGCTGCACGTGCTCGATTCTACGGCCAGCCCAGTCCTGACCTTTTCTGGTATTTATGATGTCGGCTTGGATTTTGATCATTGTTTGAGCTCTGGACACAAAATAAAGAGGGTGGTACTTTTCCCTGGGAGGCACAAGTGCCAGGATTTTAATCCCGTCGCCAAATACTTCTTCCAAATACAACTCTGCCCCAACCAGCCCCAGGAGGAAAGCAGCAGCAGCCAGTTGATCCGGTCGGTAACTTTGGGGCAGTGAGTCCCAACTGTGGCTGCACTTTGCATTACAGAAGGAGCCTGTAAAAATGGGGATGTCCAGGGCCTAGACCAGAGATTCTGAGTTGGTTGGTAAGGGCTAGGCCTGGGCATCATTCTTCATAAAGAGCTCCCTGATGATTTGCACTTGAGGACAGCTGCATTTGGGGGAAGTGAACGGGACAGAGAGGGAGATGATCTGGACCAGTCCTTAGGCCGGCCTCCGGGAACTGGAAGAGAAGGTACCTTGTCTTCCTGTGAGGAATGTGCAGCAGGGAGAGGTTAACTGGCTCACCCAAGGTCACACAGCCAGGGCTGGGACCTGAACCCGGAACGATCTGGTGCTCTGTGTAGCCAGGACACTGCACTGTTGAGCTCAGAGCACCTAGCAGCACCCGTGTGCGTGCGGGCTCGGGGCCACAGCCTTGCGCTGTTCCAAAGAGAGGACTAACACTCTGCCATTCTTCAGAATAACAAAAACAGCTGGAAGCAGCCCAAGACTGCAAGACAGAAGGCCCAAATAGACAAATAATAATAAGGCTGTACCCTGCAATACCAAGAAGCATAAACATGACACAGTGCTGAACATGGGGAAATGGTTGCAATATGTAGTTAAGAGGAAAAAATCTTAGTATACCAACAGCATTATACTATGATTTCAGTTTCACGTTCACAGAAACAATTCCGTACGCAGAAAAAAGCGCCTGAGACGCAGCGCGCTAAAACGTTAACGACGCTCGACTCTAGGTAGTGGAAACGCCGGGGGTTTCTTTGCTTCCTGGTGCCGACATGAACACACACGTTTCATTCATGACACACGCGTGTCGAGCGCACCAGCCTCCCGAACCTCAGTGATGCCCGAGGCAGAGCAGTCTGTTCCCGGGGGTCCAGCAAACTCTGGTTTTTGCGTCTGCAGATGGAGCTCCTTCCGCTGTCACAATAATGTCCAGTGGGCATCTTCCTGCTGCCTATCCACTGTCCCATCTGGGATTCTCTTCCAAATATTTTCTTTCCCAAAATAAAAAAAAAAAATTACTGATGTCGTGGGCTAACCGTGCGTGTCTACAAACCTATGCCAGAGAAACCAACACTGAGGCTGAGCAGCTACTGGGTGCTTCTGCGAAAAGCATTAAGAGGTGCTCGAAAGCTCGCCTCCCCATGCAACTGCCAGCACCCTCTTTCCAGGGACAAGGGCTGGGGTGCAGCATGGGCTTGGGAGGCAAATGTCGTGTTTTGAGATTTGGGCTGGGCTGAGCCAGCGGGTCACCGTTCGCTCTCAGGATACCGCCTGAGTTCTCTTGGGAACCCGTGTCGGGGGCTGACTTTATCTGCTGGGGACGGTTTCCATGCCTGGATGTAACCTCGGTGTCCAAGTCCCCTGGTGACTCCAGGGCTGCTGTGACTTGCCCCAGGAGCCAACAAGGGACTGTGGAATCCAGAGCCGCAGAAGCTGAATACCTCATTCTGTTTACTTAATAACTGAGTTTTAGCACCTACTGGGCTGTCATCAGGCTATGCCTTGAAGCCAGAATCCACAGGATTTACTGGCAGATAAATGCAGAGTGTGAGGGTAACAGAGGCTTCAAAGGGACTCTGACTTTAGAAGCTTCTGGCCCTGCCTCTGACAGAGTAAGTCTGTATAAGATTCAGAAACCGGGTGGGAGCAGAGATCTCCCAGTCACAGCCATTTATTTTACAGATTCACTCCTCCTTTCACCAGTCGTTCAATTAATAGTCATTGGACAAAAACCTATCCTTGGATCAAAAGGCAGAGTGCCAGAGACCTGAGTTACACAAACCGAAGATCTCCTGCGCCTTTTCCTACCTTTGCAACAAAAAGCCCTGAACTAGCTCACATTCCATAAATAAGATCCCCCCCAGTTCCTTTTCCCCACGTGTGTGCATCTCAGGGAAGCTGCTAAGGAACTTCCTTCACTTCCTACTGCTTCTGTACAAGACCACGAAGAATATTTATCTTCCAGCGTGTCACCTTTCTACTTTGACAAACACTGGCTCCTTTTTTAATTGATGTCCCGGGAAGGCACACACCTCATCTGCTTGAATAATGGCACAGTTAATTAGGCCAAACAAGGAAGGAAGCCCAGGACAGAGCCCAAGCTGGAGGCGCTACTTACTTAGCACAAGCAGCGGCCAAGTTCTCCGGGAAGAGTAATTTATAAAGGGAAGATCGGGGAGACATTCAGCTAGGTCAAACTTTTAATTCAGGTCACACTCGTGGGTAAATACGCCCCTAAATCTACCTTTTCCACCCAGACAGAATAAAGCTCTAAAAGGCTAAAGAAAATTTGCCCAGGTACCAAAAAGTTATCACTGTCTATCAGAGGTCAGCCCTGGTCACCAAGGAGGACCCCGCCCCCCGTTTAAGCCAGGAAAAGGAGAAAAGGAGAAAGGGGTGTGTGAGAAAGAAGTTAGAAGAGAATGCTTTGTTTATTTAGAACGGGTCTTATTAGCCAGCATGCTTCTCAAGGGTATGAGCGACAGAAATTTCAAATGACTGAAGACATTAAAAACGGGAAATTTTGCTTCGAGCACAGAGACTGTCTCTCTCGTCGGGCCCTCAGATGTGTGTGCTCGCTCTCGGTCGGGGTGGCTGTGCAGGACAGAGCCTGTGACGGCTGACTTCATGAAGGCTGCTTGCCGAGTCCGCCCTTGGCTGGCATGTGAAAACATGGCTTCCAGGAAGAGGCCCCCACTCCTTCCTGTGAGACTGGCCCCCGCGTGTCCAGCCTGTCTGTGCAAACATCATGATGGGCACCTTCCGGGAGTCTGCAATCCCACTCTATGCTAGGAAGGGGGTGCCTTCGTGTGCAGCCCCCAATCAGAGCCCTGGGTGTGAGTTTCTGATGAGTGTCCTGGGTGGGCAGCATTTCACACATGTTGCCACAACTTGCTGCTGGAAGAGATCAGTGTGACTCTCCTGGGAGAGGACTCTGGAAACTGGAGACTGACCACCTCGGGGCTTCACCCATTGCTGACTTTCCTTGGCTGATTTCGCTTTACGTACTTTTGCTTTAATAAGTCGTAGCTGTGAGGATGACTCATGCTGAGCCCTCCTAGCAAACCACTGAGTCTAGGAGTGGTCTTGGGGACCTCTGACACAATGGCAGAATGCCTAATGGAGGTTCTAGCCTCACCTTCTCATAGTTTAGCAACTCAACTAGAAAATCCTTCCTGGAAGTTCCAGCAAACATCCTTGGCTTAATGCTCATTCATTCTGATTGGCTCAGCTTGGAACACAAGACCTCCCCTCCCCAGGCCAATCACCATGGCCACACAGATGGCTGCGAAACTGTTGCTGGCCAGGACTGGGTCATATCCTTTTATCCCTGCACCCTTTATGTACACCGAAAACCCATGAGACAAGGAGAGGCACAGTTTTCAAAAGAAAAAGAGAGATTCTGTTTGTGGAGGAGACACATGAATGCCCAGCACACAAAACGGAACTTCTACCAGAGTGGAGGACCAATGGGGTACATTACGGAAAAGCGTTTGCTGTCGTTAAATACCCACCACCACCACCAAATCGCTTTCTCGCTCTGCATCTGTGCTTCCTCTTGTATTCCCCACCCAATCCGCTACACTGAGGATAAGGGTCATCCACACACCTTCGTTCTCTCGTGCCACACACCACCTACTACCTGGCCATCCATTTCTAACGAATCCTGCTGCTGCGTCCCACCGCTCCCTCAGCTCGGGCAGTCATCATTTCTGTCCTGGGCTATGGCCACGCCCACCTACTCCCACTCTGTGTGGGGTTTTACACCATCCAACCCCTTCTACCGCGGCAGCACAAATACCCTTCTGCAATGGGGACGAGGGCGGTCCGACTAGAGACCGTCAGTGGGCTCTCACTGCCTTCCGGAGAAGCGCAAACCCTCCGTCATCTGGCTTCTGGCTACGTCCCAATCTTCTATCATCTGCCCCAGCCACCCCCCCGCCCCACCCATCACTGGGTGTGAAACACACCAGTCACAGGGAGCCCCCTGAGGTCTGGGCCACCTGCCATGCTGTTTCACATCTCCGAGACTTTGGTCCTTTCTCTTTTCCTGCCCGGAATGGCCTGTTCCCCCTTTTCCACATCTTTGGCCAGTTCATAAGACCAATTTGCCTTCTGTTGTGGGATGGCTTTCCCAGTTCCCAGACAAGCTAATAACGGACCCCATAGTGATACCACTGTGCTGGTACACGCCCCCGGGTCTCAGACAGTCCTTTCCTGGTGTTATTTGCCCTTCCCAATTCTCCACCTGAGAGGCATCTCCATGAGGCCAGGTGTGCCACCTCATCCATCCCTCCAGCTCAGGACGGACTCTGAGACTGAGAAGGGAGCAGGCTCTAAAAACCTGCGGACGGAATCAAGAGAGGAAAGGCGGGCGGGGATCCTGGCCCTGCCGCTGACTCGTTGGGTGATTGGGGTTTATCATTTAACCTGTTCAAGCATCAGAGCATCTCCCTTGTAAAACGGGGGCTGGACTGTGCATCTGTCAGGGTTGCTGTGCAGATGCAAGGAGCTGATATAAGTAGAACACCGAGACGATGTGAGCAGTCTGGACTGTACCAACATCTGTAAAAGCAAGTCCTCCCCAAAAATGTACCGTAATGATATAATAAGGGAAATGGGGTGCAAGGTCTATGGGAACTCTGTACTGTTGTTACAATTTTTCTGTAAATCAAAAACTGTTCCATAATTTTAAAGTTCATTTAAAAAAAAGTAAGCTCCATCCCAGCCAACTAACCCTGCCCTCCATCCCTCCTCTCCAGTCTCCCTAACCTTTCATAGCTGCCCCTCTCCTTCCAGTCTAGTGCCACATCTTTTCAGAAAGAAAAAGAGGATTATTGGCTGGACCGAAGGAATCTTCCTTTTAATCTTCCGAAATGTTTTGCTCTCATGAGATACCACATGGGGTCTCTTTGGACATCTGAGCAGAAGAGAGGAGAGGCCCCAAACTGTCGTGTTTCTCTGTCCCTAAGTCACCCATCCAGTGGCAAACAAGAAAACAGAAACCGGAGCTTCCTTTTCTAACGGAGACGGTGGTTAATAGGAGGAAAAAAAGATCCTTTTGTTTCTAAGGAAGCTGGTAATTTCACCTGCTCCCGCGCTGGCTGACAGCGCTCCCTCCGAGGGGCGCCCCCATCCATCTCAATAAGGCACCTGCGCGCACAGCGCTGCCCACGGCACTCTTCCAGATGGGCTGGCCCCGCACACCGCGCGGGGAAGAGAGCGGCTATTCGTCTTCCTGGACAGGCCTCGTCCGTCCTTGTCATGTCTTCGAGGCTGCTAATAATCTATGCGTATGCACTTAGGAGGGGGAAAAAAACTGTGTCCTTGCGCTGGTCCCAGAATGACATGCGCTGGTTTCCTCCCTTCAGGACAGCACAGGTGGGCAGCAAGGTGGCCCCTCTTGTCATTTTGAGGAAAGCTCATAAACTCCAGTGGGTTCTAGCCGAATCCGTGGCCCTCTGTGGATGCGGACACTTCTGAGTGTGGTTAATTCAATCACACTTCCCCTCGGTATCCCGGATCCTTCCCGGTTCAGGGAAACGAATGCATTTATTTATCATCCGAAAGAGGAACTTCACTACTGGATGTGCCACCGTTCGTGGCTCTAGAATAAAAATTTCACAGTTTGAGCATCTGTGAGGCTAATATGGGGCACAACCAAGAGGAATAAGGATTCCCTGATTAATGTGGCTCAATTGGTTGGGCATCATCTCCAAAAGTGAAAAGGCACTGGTTCGATTCTCGATCAATGCACATGCCTGGGTTGCGGGTTCGGTCCCCAGCCAAGGCAACTGATTGATGTTTCTCTCCCCGTCTTTCTTCCTCCCTCCCCTGCTCTTAAAAAAGAAAAAGGATGTCTGAGGCACACCCAACAGGAGCCTAAACCCAAGGCTGATTCGGAAAGTCATGAAAATAGCACATGGTTGGGGGCTCCCCAAGTTACGAAACGATACACAAGCTACGGGACATTCTGAGTTCATCTTATTACCGACCACTTAAAACCACCGCCTGACAGTCACGGTGGACTTCCATCATGAAGGAGGGGCCGCCAAGGAAGTGGTTCTCAACAGGGAAAGACTGCGCCCGCAGGGGACAGGCAGTGATGCCTTGACACAGTGGTGGTTGTCACGACGGGGGGAGGGGGTGCTGCTGGGTGGAGAGGCCAAGGACAGGCTGACCATCCCACAATGCATGCGGCAGCCACGCACAAGGAAGAGTCACGCAGCCCCCATGGCAGCCGTGCCGAGGTGGAGGGACCCTGGGCAGAAGCACTGATTCTCGAGTCATCGGCGGTGTCCAGGTTGTTGGGCAACGGGCGTGGACCGACGGGGACGGCCCCAGCAGGTAATTCTGATCCTGAGCGCCCACCTTGCAACTCAGAGTTACTACTCAGAAGAACGAGGCTGTAAATTGTCATCAGGTTACTGCTTGGCTCTCACACGCCCATTCATCCAACTCGGTATGTTGCTCATATAGACCATGAATAGAATTAAAGTGCGTGGAAGGCCCGGCGACCGAGATACTTGTGGAGCAAATAGGAAAAAAAAATGGCTTCTGTACCGAGCACCTGATTCTAACGGTGGAATCGTTCAATGCAGGATCCTGACACACCTGGGGTGAGTTCAGTGACCCTGCGTCTGATGAATCTTTGCCTTTGTCACCAAACATTCATTCGGCAGGTATTTGCTTCTTCCCTGCCCCCACTCCCTGTTCTGCATCCGTCTCTCTCTGTCGCCCCGGCTGAGTCCCCTGTGCCTTTATTCGGTCCCAACCTGCTCTCTGACCCTCCCTTCCCTCGGAATGACACAGGATAGCTCTGTCCCCTCTACACATCCACAGTAGCTACGTTCACAGTCCAAGTCCCCCTGACTTGGGGCAGCTGATAGCAGCAAATGTTAGAAAGCTGTCTAGCTAAATAATTCACACGGATGGCAAGCAAGCCTGAAATGTCCCCGGAAGTCTCTGGTTTTCCCAAAGAAGGATGAGTTAGTCCCATGAATTTCTAACGGACTGAACGTTAGCATAAGGTGCACACACCGGCACCAAATAGGTGTTCCACAAATATTTACTGAATGTCTGAATGAGAGACAGAGTCTTCTGGGCAGGGCAGTGTCTGCAGTTCTGGGTGTAATGCGTATGCTTCTCAATCCCTGTTCCTGAAATTAAGTGAAAACCCCTAACGTGTTTCTGTTGCGGGTCCCGCGACCTCCCTTCTCTCCACGCCCACGCGCCTGTTGTGAAGATGCCCTTTCGGGAAACAAGCAGTTGCTCTCCCCCGGGGGAGGGCCCATCAGGAGAGGGTGCCCATTCCGACATGTGAGAAACAAGTGATTATTCACCAAAAATAGCAAGAGCACCAACGTCTGAGGGCCCTGTGGTCAGACAAATAGAAGGTAATCAGGGAGTGGCCTGCTGAGACGCTCCAATTCTTTTATACTGACCTAATCAGCGTCCCAATTCAGCTCCTTCCTCCCTTAGTCTCCCCACCCTCCCTGGTTCGCCTCTACCATCCCCAGATAAAAGGATCCAACAGGGAAATAATACTTATAAAAATAATAACACCACATTCTCTGGATTCTGAGAGGCCACTGATTGCAGGGTGTATCAAAAACATTTTCCACAAGAAAAAGACCCTCTGTCAGGTCGCTTCTGCAAGTCACATCCATTTCGGAAGCCGCACCCTGTGAAAGCCCCGAGTCAGAGAGCAAGATGACGTGATGCAATCTCGCCCAGCCTTCGAGCCTGCTCAGACCGTCTGCACCGCCCGCTCTGCCGTCTGCTGGAGGCAGCAAACCCGGCCGCCCTCCCCCCGGGACCAGGAGTCACAGGGTCACCGCCCCTGGGCTCCGCAACGGGGCATCACTAAACGTCCAGAAGAGGAAACTATAATACCCCGTGAGAACATGTGTTTTAATACCAAAAAGCTGTACTTTAGTTCCCAAAAGAATGCATCTAAAGCTATCTCCAGCCCAGACCTGTTTTGTTAAGATACGGACCCTTCTGCCCTATCTCTGCATGTTCACAACGGAACTCGTCACCCAGCGTCATCCGCTCCACTCTCGGTTCACGGCTACTCCCTGTCCTTTGCTGGACCCAAAGGGCAGTATCTGCCTTACGTGGACCACTGTCACAGCTTGCTTGGACCTGTGCAACACAGCCAACCTCCTACCTGTTGCCAAACCTTTCTTTCAAGGTGCTGGTCTCCTGCTGAGGCTCTCAGATCAGCTCCCACGCAGCAGCCAAAGGGCTCTGCTCTGATGTGAAAACCTGTATCTACCTCTCTGAACCTGACACGCTGCACCATCTTTCGATTACTTCCGGGTTAAACTCAGGCCCTGGTTCAGAAAACCCTTCGAACGTCTCTTGCATTACTTCCCACTCCTCAAGTCACCTAGAATCACATGCTTTGTTTGTTTGCCTATTCAGCAAACCTTCACTGAGCACCCACTCTTGCCAGACACTGTTCTAGCTGCTAGGAATACACCAGGAGCGAGACCGCAAAGGTCTCTGCCCTCTTGGGGTTGAGGCATTAGCAGGAAAGACACTCAGAAGCCAGGCGAGGCTGCCGTGCCCCGGGTACCCGGGTCTGTGCTGCTTCCTGGCCAGGCAGAGCAGCTGTCTCCGTAAGTGATTATAAACTAGATTAGAAGGTGATGAGGGCTATTTATTTAAAAAAATCAAAGCAGGGCGAGCAGGACTGGATGGTGTCTGGGCTGCAGGATGAAACGCACTAAGAAGCTGAGATGGGAGCAAAGGCGTAAAGGATGTTAGTTACAGCAGCGAGTCAGGGAGAGACGCAGGGGAAAGGCGCTCCTGGCAGAGGGGGCGTCAGAGTGAAGGCCCAGAGGTGGGGGTCTGCCTGGCTTGTGGGAGGAGCAGGTTTGGTGCTTCACGGTTTGTCTCTGCTCTTTTCTCCCTGGGCCTCAGGCCTCTGCGCATGGCCTCCCCTCCCAGGGGGGCCGAGGAGGCTACTGCCCCCAGGTCTCCCTGCTTTAGACATCTTCCCAACACTCCCAACCCGCCTGACCAGGGCTGCTTTCCCTACAATGCGACTCTCCCTCCCCCAAAGTCTCCCTTTCCGGGTCCTTTCCACACTTTAATGTAACTGTGTGTCCAGTTGGGCCCAGAATCTAGTGGCTAACAGCATGGGCCCAGGGGTCAGCCTGGGCTCTGCCCCTGATCTGCCGTGTGACCCTGACAATGCCTGGTGCCTGACATGCAGGAAGCAGTTCTTAGAAACCAGCATTACTACTACTTTATGCCCAGGGTCTAGGGCAGGTCCATGGGCTCGAAAGATAATGAGTTCGTGAAAGAAGGGGTGACAAATGGCTGTGGGGGGCAGGCAGGGCTGCAGGGGCGAGGAGAAGGGCGTCGGGGAAGCAGGGAGGAAGGGAAGCAGGCAGGTTTCTGTTTCCATATCTCCCAGGAGTTTCAGGCTGCAGAAGAAGAAAAAGATGGAGAAAGAAAAATGGGGAAGTATCATCTAGTAAGCACTTTGCAATGCAGAGCCGTTTCCTGACTTTCCACCAAAACAAAGCTTCTAGGGGAGTTATTAATGTATCACGCCCCCATTTTTGTAGAACAACAATAGAAAAAGGCTTGGGGAAGTTGAGCGATGTTTCTAACATAGTAAGAGAAGGCAGATCTACTTCGAAGTTAATCTGAAAATAATTAAAACCTCTCCACCAAGTTTGCCAGGAAGAAAACACTTGCTGTTCCCCCAGCGGCCAGCACCTCAGCTTGTCAGACCGGAGAAGCAGGGACAGACCGTGAGAGAGTCAGAGAGGGCTGGGCTCCAGGTTCTGAAGGCAGGGTACCCTGGGGTGGGGGTGGGGCAGGTGTGAGGGACGAGGACGAAATAAAGTAACAGGCCTCGAATTTCCCAAGAGGAAAAGCAATTTGGAATGAGACGTTAAAAACGGAACAAGGGAAGCTGCTGGTGAGGAGGGAACACTGTCAGCGGGAAGAGTGTTTAAATCACGGTTCAGACAGAGGAAAAGGAGATGCCCAGGCTTTCATCAGAACCTCACGACTGAGAGCAAAGACCGAGGCGAGGGCCCAGCCGCCCTCTCCCCAGCGGAATGCCGGCAGCACGCCTGCAGCCACGGGCTGGTGGGGTCGTTGTAAAGCGCTTTATGAGAGAAGTCCTCTCTTTTAAAATTTCTGCTTTCCTTCCTTGCGGCAAAGCAGTCCCTCAAGCTCAGGACCTGTCAGGAGCAGATGGGAGCTGAGTGTGGCCCTGTCTGCGGGGAAACCCGGAGAGGCCACGCCAGGCCTGGCTGAGGACGGACAGTGGTGCTAATCAGGGAAATCTGACAGGTGCGAGGGCACCGGGTCTTTCTGGGTTCTTTTCGTACCAGCTGAAGGGGGGAGAAGGGGGCAGACATAAAGCTCCGCTTGGAGGCAGGTGAAGGGAGGGGAGAGGGATTGGAAGTCAAAGGAGAAGGGACAGGCGTGCAGAGGACAGACAGACACGGGAGAGGGGGAAGAAGGGAGAAGGGAACTCCCTGTACCAGGATCCTCGAATCGCCTCCCTGGACCTCACACGACTGCAGGAAGATGTCAGTCTTTTCTTTCTACAGGTGCAGGAGCTGGTTTGAGAGGGGTCCAATGAACAGCCCAAGGTCATCCCCCTGGTAGGTATGCCAGCACGGGTTTGAGACTGGGTGTCTTCCTCAGCAGAGCTTCTCCTACTTCACCAGTTCCACTGAGAGACTGAGAGATGGAGACGGGGCAGGGGGTGGGGGGCGGCATGGGAGGGTGGAGAGGGGGGGAAGAGAGGGAAGGCCAAACCAGGCAAGGGAAGCAACAGAGACAGACCTGAAGAAATGACAAGACGTGTTTAAAAACTCCTTCCAGGCAAGTGATTATAATCACAAAAGTTCTACAAATTTATTTTCTAAAGTAATACTCTCAAGGTTCCTCATATGCAGCCTTCTTACATTATTCCGCACTGACAGCCACCCCAGTCCCTTGTGGCTTTGTGGACCAAGCTGCAAGGTGACGGAGCAGACACACTAACGATGACCCTGTTATTCTGTGCCCTCTGGCGAGAGTATTCAGAGAAAACACAACATGGGAAGAACAATGCACATCATCTTTTGCATCACTCATAAGGACCCTGTCGGCACAGTTCATAGTTCACTTGGGCCGCAGAAGTTAGGTGACCTCGACCATGGTCGCGGGTCACCGGGTGAGCCCCGACTGTGGCTCATTCAGCTGAGCCATTCTCAGTACGTGGGGAGAGCTCCTGGGGTGCAGGGCTGCTTTAAAGACGATGTTCTGGGAAGTCACAAGCGGGGCCACATTCTGGAAACCAAGATTTTATTGCTCAAACCCCGGGGAAGCCATACTTCTCTCTGCATCTGCTTGCCTCTGTGTTCTGGAGGCCTAGGTCACCTCAGCAGTGCCCTCTGCACAGTGGTTTACAAGGTCACGTAGAGTCCCTTCCTTTACCTAACGCTGGTCTCTCCACAGAGCCTCTAAGCTACACCGTCTTCCCTTCCGAGGAAGGTAGCGTGTGGTGTAGGAAGCAGCACTGGATTTGGACTCGGACCACCTGAGTTCAAATCCCAGTTCCACCACGTAAAAGCTGAAACAAAGGGCAAGTGGCTTGGCCTCCGGAAAGCTGGTTCCTAGAACTTTTAAACAGGAACATTAACAGTAATTACTTCAGGGGAGTGTCGTGAGGACTGAACGAGTTTATCCATAAAAGGCTTAAGAGAGTAGTTGGCACAGTGTAAAGCACTTAAAAATGTTAGCTACAATTAGTCCACAGTGAGTCTGTTAGGTTCTTAAAAATACCCACTGGCATGACCCACCCACCACCCACCCGCTGTGGCCCCGTGAGGGACAGCGGACGAAGGCCCACCAGGGCCGGACAGTGTGACCAGTCTGGGGGCCAGAACTTTGCACTAGGGCAGCACGAGCTTCCCAAAGGGAAGGCCTTTGTCCCTGACAACGCTATCTTGAATATTTAGCATGGCTTTCTTCTAAAAGCTCCAAATTATGGTTGTGTTTACTGACTTACTCATTCCTCACCTGAGATTATGTTCACTTTTAAAGACACGGAGCGGGGGGTGGGCGGGGAGGCTGGCTGGTTGCCTCCTGCATGCTCCCTGACCAGGGACAGACTCTGTAACCTTTCGGTATATGGAACAAGGCTCCAACCAACTGAACCATCTGGCCAGGGCTGACTGTGTATTATTTATGCCATGCCTTTAAAACAGCTTCCCCAGATGGCTGAAATCAGATATAATTTCCAATTTTGTGTGCAGTAAAACTACCGCACTAAAGGGCTGTGGGTGAACAGAATCAGCGGTCACACCTGAATGAAATGCAAACCCTGCCTCTCAGGTCAAGGGGCACCCCCCACACACACTAGAAAGCCCGGAGAGGGGGGCAGGTGGCGGCAGGAAGAACACAGACGCCAAAGCCCAACAGTTTGGGGTTCACCTGTGCTGTGCAATAGCTCTTGGAGAATAAAAAGTTATTTAACCTCTCTTGGGCTCGCTTAATTTTGCTTTTGAAACATGCAAAGTTTCTAGCTCGGTGCCCAGGACAGGAGAAATACTTAAGAACTACTTGTTATTTTCCCTTTGCTTTACAAATGCTCATTTATCTGCCTGCCTCCTCGCCACATCCACGGGGGGACCACAGCAGGCATTTCAGATCCAAGGACCCCAAACCGAGCTCCTGCTCTTTCCCTACAACCTGCTCTCTGGGCAGCCACCCCTTCCCCACCCCTCAGCGGCAACCACACCCCTCTAGCCACACCTGGGCCATCCGGGATCCCCATCACTCTCTCCTCCCGCATCCAACCCACCAGAACATCCTGAGGGTGCAGCCTTCAAAATATACCCCTCAGAGGGCCATGTCTTTCGCCTTTACTGACCCTGCAGGTCCGAGGCAGCAACGTCTCCCCTGGCGGACGACAGCCGTCTCCTCTACGGCTTCCTTGCTTCCTCTTACTCCCTCCCACAGGACGTCCGGGACGGTGCATTAAAAACATAAATCAGATCCTGTCACTGCTGCTCCAAGCCGAATAACGGCTTCTTGTATCACTGAAAGGAGAGACAAAATCCTCCCAGGCCCCCAGGAAGGCGACCCCGTGATCTGACCTTGCCCATCCCACCCTCGCCTGGGCTTACTCTTCTCTGTTCTGGCCTCCTTGCTCTTCCCCAAACGAGCCAAGCCGCATGACTTCTGAAACTTCGCCTTGCTGTTCCATGTGCCCAGGACACTATTCCACTCTGCCAGCCCCTGGGCATCCTTGCTTTCTGTACTTGCTTTCTTACCTCCTTCAGGTTTTTGCTTAAACGCCCTCTCTCGTGAGACCTCTCACTACCACCGTACCTGAATAGTAAAACACACGTCTCCTTTCTCTGATCCTCTCGAGGGCACTAATCACTGACCACCACACTGTGCATTTCGCTCACTCATCTGTTGGTTGCGTATCTCCCCAACTCAAACGTGCACTCCTATGGGGTAGGAATCGGGCTTGTTTTATTCTTGCAACATTCCCAATAGTCAGAAAACGATGTGGCACCTAGTGAGCTCAGTCAATAAGATTGAACGGGCAACTCCTAACTCCAGCCATCAGCAGCATGTCGGAGCCTTTCTGCTGAGAATTAGTGGCTCTGAAAACACCTCTGCCGGTTGGAGCGGGCTCAATAAGGATGCAGGCAGCCGACGTCGGGAGGGGGCGTTCTCCACTTAGGGAAAGTCAAGGGTCGGGGAGGATGTGGACGTCCCCAAGGGGCACCCTCAGAGCTGCGCGTGGGAGAGGCTGGGAGTGGGTCCCACTGAAGGGCTCCTTCCTGGATGCTCCACGCAATGAATACAGGCGAGGGAGATTTCACGGCACCACTAAGGAGTCAAGGGTTTATAGGATGCGAGCCTAAGGAGCACTCCAGCCCCAGGTAACAAGCTGTTCTGCAACAGAGCTAAATTAACAAGGCCTAATTGCATCAATGTCACTCAAAATGTTTACAGCGAAAGATGTCAACAGCAATTGCCTTCATGACATGGTTCAGAATGTTCTCCGTGTACGGGTCTGTCTGAAGGGCCGTTCTTTCGGTTCCATGACCTGGCTTCTAATTGGTCCGGTTTAGAAAAACAAAACTGAAAATCCCCCACAAACCTGTACGAAAGAGAGCCATATGGAGAAGAAAAGAGCTTATTTATTTTCTTCTAGCCTCTGTATTTTCCTGGAAAAGTTAGGGTGAGCCTGGGAAAACCTCAGATGTTTTTATCCCCCTTGGCTGCCAGCAGATAAAAACACAACACAGTCTGCCTTCTCTGTGAGCTCCTGGAAGGCAGGGGCCACGCTGCCCAGTTTTAGGTAACAGCACCATCGGAGATATTCCTCTGCACAGTGGGGGCCCAACGAATGCTAGAAATCAGTCTGTGACAGAATGAACAAATAAAACGCAGCCCTGTCCCTGCCCTGACCTTGGCCCACATACTCTGCTCTGCTCCAGGAACGACCTTGAATCGCAGAGCCCACCAAATCCAAATCCTTAGGGCAGCCTCCCCCTCCACAGATGACACCAGGGACTCAACACCATGATTCCTTGAGTGTTGTTATTGGCAGCGGCACCCCACTTGCTCCACGGCAGGTCCTAGCTGGGCCAGGAAAAACTATAGCTTTCCGAGCCGTAATTAGTAAAATTGTATCACCTGTTCCAGTGATTTTACTGCGTTCACTATGATCCAAGGGAGACTTGTAGCTGTCAATGCAGACGGCAGGTGGAATTGCCCAGGGAGCCGACTCTGGCGTGGGAGTCAGCATGCACGAGGGTGTGTAGGGGAGAAATTGGGAACAGCACCCGTGAAAGCTAAGGGGCGAAGGCAGGGCTGGGCAGAGGGAGGAACCTGGCCGCAAGACAGTCTCAAGGGAGCGCTGCAGCTGATCCTGAAAAACTCTCCATTTTTCAGTCATTGTGTGATGTGGGGTGCCCCAGGAAGGGGGCGAGGCCACGGGCAGGTGACTCTTCTCACCTGAGACCAACCCTAAACAAGGCCCATAGCTGCGGGCCGTCTGCAGGCAGTGCTCCCAGCCACTGGAGTAATCGGTCCTTTCTTCCCAAAGGGAAATACGGGCATCTACTGCACACGATCACTACTCCTATCTGGCAGCACAGAGCACAGTGCCAGTCACCTCCTCCATGAGGCCCTCCCAGATGCCTGCTCCGACCCCCTTCAGGAGAGGTGGTCATTCTCACGCCCCTTCACTGTGTCAGCACACTCCCTGACACCTAGCAAGGACTCGGAAAGTGCCTGTTGAATAAATACATCACTATATACTGAACATGGGCATAAATATATGAATAAAATACAACCTGATTATTAAAATAACTGCCCCCCCCCCCCAGTGAGTTCGATTAGATCAGACAAACAAGCAGAAACGATCGGGGAACTTGAAAAGAGATGCACACCAAAGACAACACACGTGCCTTCTGCTCCCAACCCGGCACAACCCTGCATCCCAAGCTTCGGTTCAGTCGTGAAATGGACAGGTCCAAGCCTTCCACGAGGAAGAGCTCGGAAAGCTGAGGCACGCTCAGTTTCAGCACTCGGGCTAAATGACGCTGTTATCAGGGTCCGTGTTGACTTGAAAAACGGAAGTCAGTTTTGACCTTGACAAGGGCGAGAGCCTGAGGGTCAGAGCGTCTCCCACCGGACACGCTGAGGAAATGTCTCCCGGTGGCCCAGACCTAAGGGGCTCCAGGAAGGAAGCAGGCAGACACCAGAGCAGGCGAGGACTTTATTCTCCTTCCCAAGAATAGAGGCAGACCGACTGGAAGAACCTGTGATTTGTGAAAATGCTGTCACTTAAAATCACTAAGTGGTATCTCACCTTCACAGGACGTGGAGGTATAGAAGAGGTATGAGCAATTTTAAACCCAGAAGCCAGGGTGCAATATTAAAAAGAAAACTAAAACATAAAGAAAAAAAAATCTCATCACCAAACTTCTTGTTGTTTTTGTCTAAAATATAGAATTTTAAAAATATGGCAATTTAAGGACAGCCCCTGCCCGAGATGCATGCCGACCTGCCGCTGCTCTCGGGGCTCAGCACACCTGGGGGCTCACAGCTTCCCACTGATCCTCACACACCTTCGGGCAGCGGCAGGAGCTACAATTCAGCTAAGAAACTACCTGGACCACAAGGAACCTCTTGCAAAGCCAAACATACACACCCCTTTAAAGTAAGAAACCACGACATGAATGGAAGCAAAAGCCGTAAGAACCTTTCCAAACACTCTATAATCAATACTCATCTCCACCACCTCACAGACTCTCTCTGCAATCAAAGTATCATTCGATAAAAGAGAGAAACCCGATAAATGTGTGTCTCTACACAAGTAAATCAACACTCAATTATCTGCATACAGAGATTCACATTTGATATTTATCTCTTACAAAGCAACGCAAATTGGGTTCTTTCTGTGAACACACACAGACCTTACCTCTTCGTTGACTACAGAAATGCAAATTCCAGTTTCAGGCTTTCCAGAGGCCAAGAGAACCGATACCTAGCCGCATCTGTAATTCCTTACCCACTTCATTAGCGTGCCCTCGTTAAGAGGTCACGCCTCACACTTCTTAAAAGTACAGTTACTACTCTTGGCATGCCGACACCTTCGAAGATAGTGGCAAAAATGGGCTCCCTTACCTTTGAACTTGTGGAACACGGCCCACAGCTCTGCAATGTCAGTTGCGAAGGTGATGTCCGTGTCGAGCACAATGACCCTCTCCAGGTTGGCGGGAAGGGTCTTGGTCAGGACAAGCTTCATCAGCCCGTAGATCCCAGAGTAATGCTTGTTGGGGATCCAGGACACTTCAGACTACACAGGGCGGGGAAGACAGGGAGGAGGAGAAAGAAAAAAAAATCACTCCATTAATTTTTGGCATAAACATCATCAATAGTGCCTGGTACAGAAGAAATGCTCAATAAAAATTTGTTGAATAAATGAATGAAAATTTTCTTAAAGATTTGTTCATGTAATTTGCAGTGTGGTGTGTGAAGCTTTTCTGGAAAGAAAACGTTTCTGCATCAAGAGAAGAAAAGCCATGTTTATAGAATAACTATTATACGTAAACACTATACTTGGGTTTTCAAAATAATATTTTTGTTATTACAGAAATTACATAGGCTCGCTGGAGAATATAAGAATATGCACAAAAGTAAGAAATAAGAGTACAAAAATTGAATCAGACTACATATATTTTTTGCAAATAATACCAATTTTTCTCCTAGGTAGGTGCATTTCTTTCAATCATTAAGGAGTATTACTTAAAACAGGGCTGTCCAACTCATTTTCACCTGGGACCACATCAGCCTCGTGGTTGCCGTCAAAGGGCCGGACATAATTTCAGGACTGTACAAATGTAACTGCTCCTTAACAGTTAAGCGAGAGCTCGGTGCTGCCACTGGGTACAAATAAGGTGGAGGGCCGGATACAGCCCACGGGCCTTGTCTTTGCCCCTGTGACTTAAAGGTATTATTAAAGCTTATGCTCATCTATTTTTTAAAGTGGTCATTAAACCAATCAGTTTATTGCCTTCTCCTGATTCTCACACAAACACATGAGGAGAAGCTGATCATTATCTATGTAACACTCTTTACTGGGTAACAAGACACCCACACGCATTCTCACATACCTGCACCCAATGAGCCCCAGGAGGGCCACCCCTGAAATGCGCACCTGCTGTAACAATCAATGTTCTACAGGTAGGGAGAGCTGAAGGCAAGTCACATCTTGGTACCACCTGGTACCCAAAGTCAAGGCTAGAAAGAATACATAACACTGGTGTGATGAAAGCTTTCCATGGTACAAGTTATACATGAAGATCACTCTGGGGCGGGAATCCTTTCTGCCGTGAGGAATCTGAGTGGAAGCCACGCACGCTCCTGATTTCTGTGACGTTAACACTGGTCACACAGCTCTTCAAGGAAAAATGTGGCCACCTTATCAAGAGTCCACAAAATACTCATTCCTTCTGCCCTTATAATTCCA
This sequence comes from Glossophaga mutica, assembly GCA_039655065.1. NCBI lineage: Eukaryota > Metazoa > Chordata > Mammalia > Chiroptera > Phyllostomidae > Glossophaga > Glossophaga mutica. The sequence continues at coordinate 10,599,458 of CM077304.1, read as the reverse complement.
TTGTGAGGACACTTGTTCTAAAACATGGGAGTCAAACTTAAAAGCAAGAAACTGATAGCATACTGTACAATCCACTGTGTAGATTAAGGTGTATTAGAAGGTAATTTGCATGTGATATTAAAAGAAAAGAAGCAAATTTTGAAATGACTTTTGCTTAATAACCTCTACGTATAACCAAACAACACGAAAACATATCCACATGAATTTACTCAGGGAAAGAAAAAATACAGCATGACATCAAATTACCAATGGTGATTGTTTTGGCACGACGTGTGGTAGGTAGGTAGGTAGGTAGGTAGACAGATAGGTAGATAATGTACATACGAGATCTGTCCAGAAAAAGTCCAGCCACTGTTAATATAATGAGAATGGTTTGTGTGACATCGATGTAACCTGGCAGCCAAGGACAGTGGACTGGAATGCGCATGTGTGAGCAATGTTGTCACCGTACTAGTCGGTGGGGGCGGTAGATGCTGTTAGGTGATGCTGCACACGTGTGCTGTGTGGCTGTTGCATTCCAAAGGACTGAGTGAGTAGAACAGCGAATCAGCATCAAATTTTAAGCTTGAACACTCCTCCATGGAAACTATGCAGATGATTTAGAAGGCTACAGCCATGGGCAACTGGTGATTGGCAGCTTCATCGCGACAGCTCGCCCACTCACGCATCTCGTCTGCTGTAGATTTTTTTGGTGAAACATCAAATCACTCAGGTGGCTCATTCCCCCTATGGCCCAGATTTGGCACCCTGTGACTTGTGGCTTTTCCCAAAACTCAAATCACCTTTGAAAGGGAAGAGATTTCAGACCATGAATGAGATTCAGGAAAACAAGACACGGCAACTGATGGAGATTGGGAGAACTGCGTGAGGTCCCAAGGTGCCTGCTCTGAAGGGGACTGAGAGGTCATTGTCCTGTGTACAATGTTCCTTGTGTCTGCATCTGCCTCAACGAATGCCTGTAGTTTTCATGCATGGCTGGATACTTTCTGGACCTAACGAATCTTTATTTTCAACTTTTTAAAAGCAACAACTAAAACTGTCGTAAAGAAAAACGAAGCACGGCAGTCTGTTTTTAGGCAAACCGAGTCCCGGCGATGCTGGGGACACAGACGCTGATTTAGGAAAGCTCTGAGAAAGGATCCCTGTGACAACTCGTTGGATGCACTCCCTCCCTCAAACCGACTCCGTATGATGCTTTCGTCTTCTGTTCGTTTGAAAATACCACGTCAGTGATGTTTAGTGATACTCTTTACTCTCAGTTTCACAATGGTCCTTTGCATAAATGAGCATAATTTTGACCAGAAGAAAACCTCCAAAAACTGATGGACTGAACCGTTTATCATATGTCAGTCTCAAGAAAAACGACCTTAAGTGCTATGGCTGTGGCCCCTGTCTCCTTGCCCCTGGGCGGCATGGAGGAGGGGCAGAAGAGACAAAAAGGGGAGGTCTGGACTCGAGCTCCATCTCTCTAAGCCTCGGTTTCTTCATCTATAAAATGGGGATGCTGCCTCTGCCACGCGGTTGATGTAGAATTTAAGGGAGATTAAAGAACTTAACTTGGGAGATTAAAGAACTTGGTACTTGAACCTTGAGTGCTTCGTACACAAAAGGCCCTCAGTGAATGCAAACCCCTAACTGCCGCCGCTTCGTACACAAAAGGCCCTCAGTGAATGCAAACCCCTAACTGCCGCCCACTTTCCCCTCCTCATTTCAGGTTATGGAGGTGGCCAGGCCCGTCGAACTGCTTCCCACTGAAGGTGGCAGGGCCTGGGCGAGGGGGTTCTCCAGAAGACCGCGCAGCATGAAACCTTGGGTTCTGAAGTCGGACACACTTGGAGTTAGGTTCTGGCCTTGTCACTTAATCACACTGTCAACTTTGACAGTTTGCTTGGCCTTTCTGAGCTTCTGCCATTTATCAAAGCCAGTTTCTTCTAAGTGCTGACTGCACCGTGTTGCTGAGGGTGGGGGCAGAAACAGTACACTCAAACTGGACAACCTGAGTTAAACAGAACCATAAAGAACTGATGTGCATGCAGAACTTAGGGGCCTGACAAGGCCTGAGGAGCAGCACCCAGGGAAGGGAACAGTGGGGGCTGCTACCACCCAAGGCCTGAAGGGCCAATGCCAGCAGCTGCTGGAATCCAGAGAGAAAGCCCTATGAATGAGCCACCTGACAGGAGCAGTGACCTTCAGCAGGAAAACATGGGCTACTTATGACAATCCCACAGGACAGAACAGGGGGAGAGACCTCAGCCTCTCTTTCCTTCTACACATCGATCGCCCGCTGGACAGACCCAATGAGTGCAGAAATTCGACCCCTATGCACCAGCCTCACGGGGCACAAAGCAGGGTGGAGAAGGGAGAGAGTAAGGCTAACCTACTGCAGCCAGCACAGTCATTAAATTAGTGGAATCGTGGCAAGCCCAAAGCATAATGTCTCCTACATAATAGATGCAACTTGCGTATCTGTGGCGTGGCTGGGGGATGGATGGGTGGACCAACACACAGATGAGTGAATGGCGCAAGAAGGTGAGTGATTTGTCTACAATCCACAGCAAGCAAGATGTAAAGTTATGGTTGGAATCTGTCAGAAGGAGGTTTGCATTCTTTCTCCACACCACATTCTCCTTCCTGTGGAGTTAGCTTCCTGACCAGCCACATCTGAGACCCAGGGACTCTGCAAGGACTCCCCTCCAGCAGACTTTATAAAACCCTTCCTCGTGAAAGCCCCAGCCTTTGGAGCTCACCTTGGTTTCTTCTCTCCCCTGAGACTGTGCCTGAACTGAAGCTTGGCAATCATCGGGCCACGCCACAGCCAGGCTATTTCATCAGACCTCTGATTAACTTCTTCATCTGTGTTGGTTACCATCAAAGCAGGAGAGCTTGGAGAAGACTGAGCAGCAGAGCACTGGGTTAAGCCATCTAATTAGATTGCCCGACTCCTGGATTTATTTTTAACACACATGTGAGGCACTCGGATGCATCGCAGAACAGTAGGACTACAGGAATAAATTAATCTCAACATGAGCCCAGGCCTGCATGCCGCCCCAAGTCGCCAACTTAATATACAATCAGTTAAGTCGGAGCGTACAATTAGAGGTAACAGAAGCATTCAAATGAGTTTGTATGCGGAAAGGAAACTAAGGAATCGATGGGAGGAAAGAACATGGAGTAAGAAGCAGATACATGTATTATAAATGGCTCATTCTCTTAGAAGCAGCGTCTAATGTCCTCCTCAGCCCCCCACCTTCATCCAAATCCCGTGATTCCTTCAAGTCTCAATCTAGAAGGCACCGCCCCCTGGTCGCCCCCTCTCTGCTGCCCCAGGCTGCGTGCAGGCTCCAGACCAAGCTTTCTCCCTCGCTCCTGCGGAGTGAGCTGTCACGCTGTGTCTAATTTCCCATGTCTCTCTCCGGCTCTAGGCTGGAACTCCTTGAGGCAGGGATGATGTCATTTTTACTGTGGTAATGAGCCATTACTCAAAAAAAAAAAAAAAAAAAAAGTCTGATGAATGTGCATGACTGCAGAGTTAGCCAGGCCTCTGACCTTTTCCGCTACTAGAAGCAGAAGCATGCATAACTGACTGCTCAAGTCCAGGGTCAGGAGGGTGCAAGAGAAGAGGCACAGCTGGTTGGGCCCCACAGCCTGGGCCTTGGTACCCGTTCCACCACGAATGAACTGTGTGACTTCAGGCAAGTTATTGAACCTCTACGAGCCTTAGTTTTCTCATCTGCAAAATGGGGGCTTAGAACACTTCACCCAAATTACTAGGAGGACTGCCTAGCTGGGCAGACACCCAGTGGGCCTCTGCATAGCCCACTTCTCTTCTCCCGCTCTGGCTGTGCTGCCTCCCACGATGCAGTGCAGGAGCGCATGGCCCAGCACCAGGACCGGCGACAGTGCCAGCCACAGGTGCGGGCCTTCAGGGACTGCATGAGTGAACAGCAGGCAAGGAGGCGGGAGGAGCTGCAGAGGAGGAAGGAACAAGGCAGTGTCCACAGCTGAGACTCCAAACTATCTGTCCCCAGAGGTTGGCTTGCAGAAACTGGCAGCCAGAGAAATCACAGGAGAGAGAAATCCGAAACAGTGGACATGTGGCCCAAAAAGGGTATAAAACTAGGGGATGGTCATTGGGATTGCAGTTGAGAGCCAGGAAGCCATGAGTTTAAACATGACTGTCATAGAACGAGCTGTCATAGTTTCATAGTGAGACCGAAATGACCTCTCTCACCTCGTTCCATGAATATGAAATACTGACCAGTATTTGCAATGCAATACGAAGAGTGGGGTTAAGTCATGCTCTTCTACTGTACACCTTGGGTCAGTGTGCCAAGTACTGAGCTGATTACATGGACATTGAATTTTAGAATTCACGATCTAAAGGTAAATTGGTTACCTATTCATGTCTTCATTTATTCAGTCATTGGTTCAACAACAGCAAGTTTTTTTTCAGAACTTCTCTAGTGCCAGGCACTGTTGGAAACTGATGTGATAAATAATATGATCTCTGCCTTCATGTTTAGTGTAGTCTGAGAGACAGAAATAAAGCCATGCTGGAACAACTAAAAAAAAAAAAAAAAAAAAAAGACATTGAGGAAATGGCACCGTGTGCCTTCTGAGGCCAAGTCACAAAGGACACCCCAGCTTCTCTCTCACTCTCTGTCATCCCCTCCGAGAGAAGGAGGAGGCAGCTACTGTGTTGTTAAGACATTTAAGTAGCCCTGTGGTGTGGTCCATGTGGCAAGGATCTGAGGCTTCTTAACAGCCAGCACCAACTGCCAGGCGTGTGGGACCCCAAGCACCCAGAGGTCTCAGTGGAAGTCTTGACTGAAACCTCTTGAGAAATCCCAAGCCAGAACCACCCAGCTAATGTGCACCCCAATTCTTGACCCAGGAGCTATGTGAAATAATAAATTCTTTTTGCTGTTTTCAGCTGCTGTATTTTGAGGTAACCTGTGATGCAGCATAGAGCAATGAATATCCGCTAGATCACGGTCCCCTCAAGAACATCGGCCGTGTTTCATTCATCACGGACTCCGGTCCCTCACCCCCCTCAGCACCTGACCCACATCCAGTGTTCTATATAAATGTTTATTAAAATGATCCCAGCTGTGCTAAACTGGAGTTTTTCTTTACTGGCAAGGGTAAGTACCATGCGGATGATTTTAGCTAATAGATATGAGTCCCATCTGTTTTGTTGCTTTAAACACCATTAGCAATAACATTAACAATTAACAACAGTAGCCAGCACTTACATATACAGCACCAGAATTCTCACAGTCCTATGCAACATGTGCTCTATGGATGCCTATTTTACAGACGAAAAGACTAAGGTACGTAGAGGTTTAGTTACAGTACTTGCCCAAAGCAGCCCAGGCTAGTGAGCGATTGCAAACCCAGGCAGACTCCCGAGTGCACGCCGTTGACCAGTCTAAATGCTAAAAGTGAGCACCTGCCACGTGTCCACGCACTGTGCTGGGTGCCTTAGTTCTCCTGCCTCCTTTAGTGCTTTTCCAAACCTCATGCAGTGTGTGTTATTTTACTTTCTCTACTTTATAGGCGAGGAGACTGAGGCGTAGGGAGATGAACTTGCCCTTTATGGAGGTGGTGGAGTCGGGGTTTGCAGTCCGGCCAGTTGGACTCCCGGGCTGGTGCCCCTTCCGTGACCCCCTCTCATGGCCGTTTCCAGAGTCCCCACCCCACCCAGCGCCACCTCACCCTCCATTTCTCATCAAGGATGTTCTGAACGCACCGGTGGGTTGTCGAGACGACCACTCAGAAACAGCATGAAAGGCGAATGACCTTTCAGACATGATGCAGCTAGGATGAGTTCATTTTTTAGTTTTTGAAAATGTGTCAAGGTGGTTCGTCGTCCACAGGGAAATGTTGAAATGGATAAGAAATCTATTTTGAGCAATAAGTACTTCCAGGATGACAGAGAAAAGCTTACAGACGACAAGTAAAAAATCTCCCTGGGACGAGAAGGGGGCAGTGCATGCTACCAGTACCCCTGCTTTACAGATGATAAAATTAAGGCCCACAGAGACTCCGAAGCCAGGAATGCCCAACTCCAAGGCATTGTAACTAATTGCCAGGTGCTACAACTTCTTGACAAGCAGAGATTTGGGCGGGATGGAGGCAGAGGGTGAGTTATGACTGGACAGTAACCCAGAGGGTTTAAAAAGCCCATCTGAATAGGCCAGGGGCTGTGGGAAGGGAGAAAAAGAGAGAAACATGTCATTTCAGGGGCGAGTGTCTAGGGCTGGGGGCCTGAAAGTTGGGGTGAGGAGAAGGACTCATCTCCCAAACTCCGGGTACTGCCTGGCCTGTAGACAGGTTGGGAGGGGTCTGAGTGAGACAGTCCCCTAGCAAGCTCCCCCCACAATGCCCGGCACCCAGTAAGCACGCAGTAAACTCTAGATCCTATTGTCTGTTGTTACCATTACAGGGGCATCCAACGCCTCTTGAAAATAACATTTTCCTGTAGAAACAGACACTGTTACCTGATAAAACCAGCCTTTTCCTCAGTCTCCCTCGTCTGTCAAAGGTCAGAAACCTGACATCACCCTTGAGACACCAGGTTTTCAGCAGTCACCTGTGGGCATGTGTCCTCTGACCAACCCTGAGCCTCCACACCCGTGTCACTGCCCTGATCAGACTTCCCCGGTTGCTTTCCCGTGGACCGCCCAGCCTCAGCGAACCCTGGCATCACTTGCAGAACTTGACACAACCTCCCAAGGAACTGGCAGCTCTAGCCAGGTGAATTTCCCCTTGAGAGCCTTCCCTGACACCCCCACCCCAACTTAGAAACCCTTCAAACCCGGGGTGGCCTACGTCCCTTTACCTCAGTGCATTAGGTGGTGTTCTTGAGCACGATTGCCTGTTTGCTAATTAAATCTTAGAACATGCTGCTTAGCCTAATTAACAGCCATCTCAAGGCTAAGAAGATGTCCGTGCAAATAAGCCTGACTTTCAGTTTTATTATCATTTTAATCACATGAACCCTTTGGTGTGTTTATAATGATGAAGGACATAACTAGGATATGGCCCTGCCAGGGGCTGGCATCTCTGTGGGGTATTCGGGGCAAACTGCAAGGCGAGAGAACTCTCTGGGTTGGGTTTTCTCACCTTCCTTCGGGGGACAGTTTTCTGGCCACTGACCCCATCACTGCATGTCCCTGGTGGGATTGCAGCCTACCGTGGGGTGGCAGTGAGATCAATACCTGTCTCACCCCCATTTCCTCCTCCTGAGACCAGGGGCATGCTGTCCCATTTGGAGATCATCTCCCAGGGGAGGTCTCGTGTTCCCCAGCACATCTCAGCTTGTCGTTGGGTTAGTCTTGACGTAGAAACGTAGGAAAAGGGGATGGGCGACTTCTTTTGCCCAGCAAAGCCATGTCCACTCCCAGCTCAGCTGGTGATCAGCTGGTCCAGTGGGTCCTCTTCCTCACCCTCCTTCTTCACCTGTCGGGCCCAGGTATGGCCTTGAGCTGACATCTTTGAGAGTCTCTTTCTGAAGAAGCTATCTCTCATTCATAAGCCAAGAATTAATCTTGTCCTGGCTGAGTGGCTTGGTTGGAGCATCGTCCCATACACCATAAGGTTGTAGGTTTGATTCCCAGTCGGGGTGCATATGGGAGGCAACCAATTGATGCTTCTCTCTCTCTCTCTCTATCCCTTCCTCTTTCCGCTTCAGTCTCCCTGGGAGTAAAAAGAGGAAGACCCTTGCTCAGAGATGGCCGGCCTGGACCAAGAAGGCAAGGAAAGAATGGGAAAGCAGAGAAATCCAGGTGGCCAAATCACCTGAGGCTTCTCTCCCACCTTCAGGAGAGGGCGCAGGCGAGCCCTCGTTGTGCTCGTCACGCTTCACCGAGGAAGAACTCGGCACCCAGAGCTCACCGAACAGGCAGACAAGAGGACCCCCATTTCCTCAATGTCTTATTGGTTACAGAGGCCTGCCCTAGGCAGCGTGGGAGGGGGCTAGACAAGGGTGTGAACACCAGGGGCGGGAATATTGGGGTGTCATGGAAACCAGGTACCACATCTGTAATTATACGATGTGAGCTGGATTACGATCAGGTCCAAGTCTGTCGATTGAAGGGACTATCAGGAAGGGAGGGAGAGCAATCCCTTTGAGATGTCTGCAGGACTCGAGTGTTACATTTGGTATCAGAAACTGGGTTTCTCAAATACTAGCAGAAAAGGAGGAAAGGAGAGGTGCTGGTAGCATCATTTAAGACACAGGGATATAAACAAGCAACTGTGTGTGTGTGTGTGTGTGTGTGTGCGCGCGCGTGAAATAACTACAGTCTGATAGACTTAGGTAGAGCTTAGCGCTGTGGTGGTGAGGACATGGAAAGGCAGGGAAGGCTCCGATGTCGGAGGCTGCCGCACACCGTGCCACCGAGCAATGGGCCATGGAGACAGCGGGAAGAAACAGAGAGGTTTTCATTAGCAAAGAGACATAATCTCGTTTCTGGAATGTGTTCTGTTGACCCGTGAAGGAGAAAGATTAACGGGAGGCAGCTGAGAGGCATGAGAACCTAGGCGGATGCTGACGAAAATGAAGAGTCCCAGGACCACACATCCAGAGGTGAGGACTCAGCAGGTCTGCGGCCGGACCCAGAAATCCGTATTGCTAATCGGCACCCCTCGTGACCCTAAGGTAGCCGTCCCCAGAGCACGCACTAAGAAACACCAAGTTAGGAGATACAGGAAGCACTGCTCTTTCTCAAGGACTTGGGGACTGAACCATTTATACTAGATCATCAACCAGCTTCCTGTTCAGAAGCAAGAAAGAAGAGAGGCCCACACTTAAGGGGCCCACCTGAACTTGACACAGCTGGACGCATGGGGAGAGGAGACCTTTCTCAACCATCAACGAAAGACAGTGCTGATACAAGGTCAGGAGTTCTTCAGCTAACCCTACACACCTCACGGTTGACTTACGACGGTGGAGCCACGAGCGTTTTCCTGGCTGTCCTTCTTTGCAAACTCAGAAATCCCATTTCAGTAAAAGTCGCTCTAGCTCAGTGACCGTGAAATTCTACGGAACCAGTATCAGCTGGAGAGCGGAGTTACATCCAGGGTGCAGCAAAAGTAGGTCTACATAAGACCAGAGATTCTTCTTGCATTATTTATTAATGATTGTATTATTTTCCATACCAACAACTGTAAACCTACTTTTGCCCTACCCTTGATCTCACCTTCCCGCAGTGGAAACTTGGAAGGAAAACTTGTAGGAGCCCCCAAGCTGGTCTTCACAGGTGACAGAGATCTACACTAGGCAGCAATCAATTCATTTGGAACATACAACCCTTGCCTAAAGTAAGTCAGCTGTCTTCCACCTGAAATGCTCATTATTCAGAAATCCACTAAGAAACCAAGTTCCACAAACAAAATTAATTCTAGAATAATGGCAAAGGGAGAGTGAATCAAGACGAATGTGATCACAGATCTATAAACACATTTCTCCTCCTATCAGTGGCAACAAAAGCCCTTCCTCTCTCATGACTGGCAAGAAGCATCCTCTATAGAGCTCGGTGAAGCTTGGGGGGTTGGTCACCGGGGCACTTACGGATTGCCTGAACATCCCTCAGGACTTGATGTTATGAAACGAAGCCTTTCCAAGCACTGGGAGTTCTGATTTGTGAACTGGACTGTTACAGTGGTTTAATTTCCTGAAATATAGCTGCCTTCTTAACTAATAGATTTTTCAACGCACCGAGGAGAAAATTGCATTAGCTCCTGTGTCGCCTGAACTTAATATTTTTAGAAGCCGCAATGCTTCATATTACGGAGTGCAGTACGCATTTATGTATGTACACTTAGCACAGTGTCTGACACACAGAAGGCACCTGGCGAACCGTTTCGACAAAGTAAAATAATGTATGGGCACAAGCAATGCTGACCGAGAACCAGTCCTTGTGATGGGGGGGTACTGGTGAAGCTGCCTCCTCTATTTATCACTCATTCATCCAAACACCGGGTGACTGCTTTGAGGGAACCGTATACAGGATAGTCTGGGGAGACATACGGACAGGAGATGCCAAAAGGCATTATTACAGCAATCACGACAGTGCTTTATCTTGATGGGGACTGGAGGTGGCAGGGTGATGGGATGAAAGTCATCCAGGTGGCTTTGGTGATATTGTCCTAGTTCTAAGTTAGATGGTGCGACCTTCTGGCAGCGTTTGTCATAAATGTACTTATCTGCGGTCTTTGCACATGTGCCCAGAGAGACACCGTAGGCGACTGAGGGGTAAAAATGCGACTCACACGGAACACGGGACTTGGAGTTAGGGGAACGCCGCTTAACCAGCAAAAAGTGCCACAGATACGTGCACACACATGCATACACACTCAACTCCTGGCCAAAGTGCTGAAGAACATAATCATTTGGGTAGTGAATGAAAGGAAAAAATAATATAAAACTCTTACACATTTACTCTTCAGCAGGCATTCTTAACGGGGCAACAATTGTTTCTTGTGCGGCAAAAAATGTCTTGGATATTACTATGATTTGTTATTAAATTCTCATGGGGGACGCAAATTAGAGAGTACTATTAGAAAAAGATATATCTAAAAAGGCTCCTGGGGATAAGGTGATAACAGCTTTTTTAAAAGGTTGAGAAACTTTGCTCTGCAGGATTATACACCACCAACCCAGCCACAGAATGGAGACACATGCAAAAAACACCCAAATAAATAAAAAATCTGAATCCAGCGATTAGCATCTGCTGAATTTCGTAGTTCTTCCTGCCTTCCTGAATTTAATCAGAAAACAGGACATGGTCTCCAGGTCGTCTGGAGACTTGGTGAGCGCTTTGCCCACACTCCCCTCTCACCACCCCCACTGTTCCTTCTTTCCCACTCTCCCCAAGCCCTTTGCAGGGAACCAGCTAAAGGGCGTCCTAGGAAGCTGCAATTAAGGAGGCCCCACGCTGCTCTGCATTAATGAGGTGCTCTTCGTTTCCAGAGGGCTTTGCAATCTTTCGGAGGTGAAGTGCTTGCCTGTGACTCTCCTGTTCCCAGCTTTGGAGATCACCCCAAAGGTCAATCCAGCAATTCTAAGTACATGGGAGGGCAACCCCAGGCAGATACGGAGGGTTAAGGAGGATGAGTCGGAGGTGCCACTTAATTCATTTCTGGTTGGTTTAAAAACTGTTTCCTTTCACAAAACACGGAGGGCGAAAATTCTCCTGGTGCAGTGAAGGCATCCAAAGGAAAGCCTTGTCCGTGACAGAATTTCTCCTGGCTAAAAGCCAAAGTGACCCTCTTTACTGGTCACCCCCAAAAAGATGATGTCTTTGCTCAGCTCTTGTAAATATACCTAACAAACATTAACCAGAGGCCTTCGCTGCCATTCCAATATTTTAACACTGACACCTTGTTGCGGATGGTTGGACTGTGGATTTATCGACATTCCCCACCCCGCTCGTAACAGACTCTCACTATGTAGATGAAGGGTTGTCAAGGAAACCAGGTGTGAGGTTAGCTGTCTGGCTTGTCTAGATTTAGAATTTATCATGCATGAAAATGCAGATGGGATAGGAATGTCACCCTTAGAAAGTACTATAGAAGATGGTGAATGGTACAAGATAATCCCATCAAACCTCACTTCCATTTGGGGATTTGGTTCCTGATCAAAGGAATTCCTAATGCTCTAAATCTCCCTTCAAAAAAATAAAAAATCACCTAATTCTGAAAGTGACTCACTTATCTAAACCTTCACTGTGTGTGCCAAACTGTATCAGTTGCTAAGGAAAGAATAATGAATGTAGGATGTTCCTATTTCTTAGGAGATCATGGTTAAAAAGGAAAGAGTATTATTATATTTATGATAATAATGATATTGCATTTGTTGAATGCTCATTATGTAACAGAAACTATAAGCCATTTACGAATACTATCTTTTAAGTCACACAATAACCCTATACAGTACACATCAAGGAAATAACACAATCTTAAAGAATTATAGGAGCTGGGACTGAAAATCAGAGTTGGCTCGTTTCAAAAATCTCAATCAGTTTGGAAATGGGCCCAGGTAAGATATTAAAATGTTCATTAGGCAGTGAGAGCTATATATAGTCATACTAGAATTCTTGGGATAGAGCAGTTAATCGCACCTGGAAATAGGAGGTAAACTCAGAAAAGGTGAAGGTGACTGTTACATCAGACTCTCAGCACCAATGAGCCTCCAGCACAGGGAGAGCCAGCACAACTGGGGAAGAGCCATGTGCCTTCCCAGGCTCATGTTTCTCCAACACCTAAAGGACGTCGAATGAGCAGTAACACCCTACTGAGACAACGGTTGATGGCGCCAAAATAAAAAGCAGAGAGGAAAGTTTGAAAAGTCAGTCTAGATCCCACAATGTTAGAATGGTTCTGAATTTCTGTTCCTTTGTGTCTGAAGAGCGTGCCAGAGGAAGGCTCAGCTTCCGGTGCCCAGCCTTTACAGGAACGATGCTGTGGAGGGTCCGGAGAAGTGGCCCCCTGGAACCTGGGTGTCTTCCCCCTGGCTCTTCCTGGAACTGAGGAAGGCCATGTGGAGCCAAAGTCCAGCGCTGACTGCACGTCAGCATCACCTGGTCTTACCCCAGAACATCTGATTTGGGATTCCTAGTTGGGCGGGGGCGGGGGGTCCTGGTATGGCTGCTGGTTCTGGTTTAATAATGATCGGAGGTTATAGCCACTATGGAAAACAGGGTGGAGAGTCCTCAAAAAATTAAGGATAGAACTACCAGCCCTGACCAGTGTGGCTCAGTTGGTTGGACATCATTCCACAAAGTGAAGGTTGCCTGTTGGATTCCCAGTCAGGGCACATGCCTGGGTTGCAGGTTCGGTGCCTTGTCAGGGAGTGTACAAGAGGCAACTGATCAATGTTTCTCTCTCATGTTGATGTTTCTCACCTTCTCTACTCTCCCACCCTTCCCCCTCTCTAAAAATAAATAAAAGCTTAAAAGAAAGAATAGAACTACTGTATGATTTAGCAATCCCTCTTCTGGGTATTTATCTGAAGAATACAAAAACACTCACTCAAAAAGGTATCTGCACCTCTATGTTTATTGCAATAGCCACAATTTGGAGACAACCTAAGTGTCCATTGATGGGTGAATGGGTAAAGAAGGTGATGTGTGTGCATATACAATGGAATGGTATGCAGTCGTAAAAAAGAAAAGGTGAAATCCTGCCATTTGCGACACGGGTGGACCTTGAGGGTATTAGGCTAAGTAAAATAAGTCAGATGGAAAATGACAAATACTGTATGATTTCACTCATACATGGAATATAAAAACAAACAGAAAAATGAAAATGAAACAAATGGACGAACAAAACAAAAGGAAAACAAACGTTGAGAGGCAGAGAACAGGTTGGTGGTTAGTGGAGAGGAAGGGGCGTGGGAGGGGAGGAGGGCTGTGGGGGGAGGCTGAAAGGGTGAAGGGGCTCAGGGTACGATTGTGAAATCTAGGGGTTGGGTGCTGAGCATGATGCAGTGTGTAGAGGTTGATTTATATAATGTTACACACCTGACATTTATCTATAAGCCAATGTTACCTCAGTAAGAAATACATTTAAAAAATAAAGAAAAAAGATCACAAGCGAAGCTAATTGTTTTTGCCCTAGCATAGTTTTTTGGTGTCATTTTGTGTTACTAAAGCCCGTCAAAGAATTCTGTATGTGCAATCAAGCCTGAGGTACACCACAGGTGGAAAATGAACCAACTGAACAATTCTAACGTCTGGCTGGGAAAATCAAGATGCAAATTAATGGCGCAGCTCTGTAACTTTAGTTCGTTCTTTGATGTTTGCTCAGACATTGTCAAGTTCCTATATATAGCTGATACAAAAAAAGTTCTCTGGTGTGGGAACATTTAAGCCTTCTTGACCTGAGAGCAACATAAAGTAATGAACTGAACACTGGACTCAAGAATTTGAAAATCACAAATTGGAGCCTGGGCAATTCCCTTCTCAGATTCTACAAGTGAACAACAGAGACAAAGGCACTCACTTGTTCTGGGAGACTGAAAACGAGTGATGTACGCGGAAGCACCTGAGGATGCTGACGAAATCTGCACTCAGGAACTGCGAGTTAATTCTGAATCTAGAAATGAGGAATGTTTCCTTACGTGACAAGTAGAATAAAGGCCTGATCACAGTGAGCAGGCGCAAAACGCTAGTGCCTTCCCACATCTGCCACCGTGGGTGTCTTCCTCACTTCTTCACGATGGCTGCTTTTGGAGGGCAGAGCTTGAGTATCATGTGTCTGGAATGCGAAGGCGACAAGCCCACTCTGGGACATGATATATGTTAAGTAACAGGACCACCGTAGTGGTGATAATAGGGGCTGAGAAAGGGGAGTCTCAGCAACGCTATTATGCCCATGAATAAGGTGTTGATCACTTTCTATTTTCTCTTCAAACTTATTACTTAGCCGGAAGCGAGATTTAAAACCAACTGGGGTTCTTGAATTCAGCCTGGGTAAGTTGTTAAATCCAATGAAAATACTGTAGTTAAGTGAGTTTTTAGCAAGGGAGTTGAGCATATAAATGGATATTTAACAAGTCAATTTGTGAAGCATCCATCTTCTTAAAAGATAATAGGAATGATGACAATAATCGTGCGTGCACAGCATTTTCTAGTTTGCAACGGTTTCTAATCTATTATTTCATTTGATTCTTGAAATCATTCTGTGAATCAAGGAAGTGAGGAATTCCTATCTCCACTGTATGTCTAGGGAAGTGAGGCTTTTAAAAAGCATCACTGTCCAAAGCCACACACAGCTAGTGAATGGCAGGGCTGCAACTCACGCCTTCTGACCTTCAGGAAAATGCCTTTGACGAGGCCCATGTAATGCTTCGACTTCATCATGGGAAGCAGATGGAATTAACAGACTGTGAAGTATTGTCTATTGTTCTTCAGCAGGAAAACTCACATTTTGACAGCTATGGGCACCTCTTCCCAAAATCAATTTGGTGACGGGGTGCAGCAAGGGACGAAAACCTGAAATGTTTCCAAATTTCCTATTCAAAGTTATCTTTGCGCAGAAATAATTCTGGTTTGCTTTCAATTAGAGAACAAAGAGAACCTGGCTCCTCAGTGTCTCCAAGGAGGCTGGACAGTTATGAATGGATATCAGCACGGGGCCCACGGGCTATGTGGCCGGTACTGGCAGCACCTGGATGTCGCTCACCTTTCCTGTGGCTGGGAATAAAAAGACATACGTCCATTGGGCTGGTCTCTAGCTTAGAGGCTTGAGTTTCCCGGCCCATCGCCTTCACATGCAACATAGTCAGTCAGGCCTTGCCTACACAGTGGGCCCGCCCCTAATGTTGTCAGATCCTAACGCACGTTCTCAACCAGGGGGGCTTTTGCCCCCTAAGGCAGGGGTTCTCACCCTCTAGGCCACAGACTGGTACTGGTCCAGGCCTGTTAGGAACCAGGCTCCACAGCAGCAGATGAGCTTGAATCATCCCTAAAGCATCCTCTCCCACTCCGGTCGGTAGAAAAGTTGTCTTCCACGGAACTAGTCCTGGTACCAAAAAGGTTGGGAACCGCTGCCCTAAGGGACACTTGGCAATGCATGGAGACATCTCTGGTTGTCACAACCTGAGGGGAAGGTGTACTGGCATCTAGTGGGTAGAGACCAGGGAAGTTGCTACACACCCTCAGACAAGAGAGCCCCCACAGCGGAGAACTATCTGGCCCGGAACAAGTTGAGGCCCCTTGTTTGAAAGTGCTAGTGACACCTCAGAAACATGTGCACGGATGAACAAGCAGAATTTTGGTTTGTTCCTGGTACCAGGGTACAAGTTCGCCTCAGTGTGGACCTACTAGAAAATACTACATGATCCAGAGTTGGGGAAGTACCTCCGAGGAGGAAGGAGACATCCTGACCTAAAGAAAAAGTGACAACTCCATACCCCTGCAAATAAGAGAATGAATTAAGTGAGGCTTATTAATGAAAGCATATGAAGTCTAAACAAGCAAGATTGTCCAGTGGCTGATGCAAGGGGCTCCTTCTTGGCCAGCAGCAAAGTCCTAGCCAGGCCCGTGGCTGCCCCTCTCCAAGAATGAGGGATCCACGTTTCCACTAGACTGAGTACCTCCTCCACCCAGCAGGTAAGCCTCATCCTACACTCAACTTCACCCTGAACCAGGGGCCCCAAGCTCCAGGTGCTGTGCAGCTGTTTTGCTCAGCACTAATTCTCCAAACACTTCTACTGCAGCTCTCCGGTGTCCGAGCCCCAAATGTTAACTTCACTTGGTCAAGAGCTTTCTCACGCTTGCCCTATACAGGGGGAGGAGAGTAGGTTCTTCCTGCTGGACCACAATCTCAGGATATGCCTAGCTTTGCCCCAGCCTGGGCTCACCTCTTAGCCAGATGCCCAGAGAATGGCATGCCTGCGCACCTGCTAATTCTGCACTCTGCAACAATTTACAGGAGGAAAAAAACCACAACCACACTAAGTATGAGCACCTTTCCATTTGAGACAGCTCCCAGCCACGCATATTGCACTCCCTGCCCACCGTCTCTAAGAGGATGTCTAGATGGCGGACAGAACTCATGCTCGGCCCACTAATGCCTGCTCTTTCCTCAGTTTCTCCCAGTTTAGATGCCATCGCCACACCGCCACCAGCTTGTACCAGCATTCTAAGTGTTGACCTTGATTCCTCTCACCCCTACTGCCATATGCAGCAGGTCCACGCCTCGTCAGGTTGGTTGTTGAAATCAACCTGCCTTAAGTCACCTGGAGAGGGTGAAGGAGGCCTATGGAGGAACGCTTCAACCAAAACACTTCCACACCCACTCTCTGGGAACTGTCATAGTGGAAAAAGACAAGCTGGGAGAAGATGAACCAATTCTATTCTTCCTTGGTTTTCTCCTCATCCACCAGGATGCCCTGCCCCCAGGAGGCCACTAGGGCTCTGGGCCTGAGAACCTTAAGATCAGGGTCTTGGACGGATTCGCGGTTTCAGCCATGCTCCACAGGGCCCAGAGTGGGCATTCCAGTTATTGCAAATTATCTAATGAAGAAGAGAAATGAAACTCAGGGAGGAATGTGAGAATGACAATCTCATTCAGCTCCCTCTTCTGCCTTCGAACGCACTGAATAGGTCAGGGGCACTGATTTTTTTATTCAACCCACCATGCCACCCCCGCACGTCACCCATCCCAGCCCCCCACCCTCGAACCCACCCTCTTTGGTTTTGTTCATGTGTCCTTCATACGTGTTCCTTGATGGCCCTCCCCTTGAATGGGTCAGGGGCACTGATTTTAAAAATGGCTTCTGCACACAGTGAAATGAAAGTTCGGTTTCCCAAATACAAGGCCAGTTAGGTCCACACTCACCCGCTACTAAGCATGGTTCTCCCCGCCTTATCCCCACAGTGGGTGACGTGCTCTGGTACACATGGTCTCTCCGCACGAGCCTCCTCCGTGGGAGACCCACTGTTTTTACTTCGGAAACTCCCCCAGAGCTTTTGAAGACACTGTGCGTAGAGCAGCCATTAGATTTGTGTGTTTTTTATTCAAATGTGAACACAGTGACTATATAGACACTGAAGACTAGAAGGTAAAAATAATCCAATTTGTTGTTTCCTGTGGGCGCCCCGAGCCGTCCTGGGTGATAGTGTTAGTAATCTGGTTTATTAGTTTCTTCTACTACCAAAAGGTGTAGGCTTCCCAGGTAAAAAATGGAAGGGAGTACCAGGCAGATGAAAGGAACTCATTTCTTTCTTTTCTGACAGAAAAGGTGCAACGATAAGGGTATTAAATTTTATAGCTAAGCTCGGCGGATCATAAGTAGGCAAAGGAGTTCTGGTTGGGAAAAAGGTGTTCTCGTCTTTGGGCAACAAAAGCCTGTCATTAATTCAGAGAGCAAGATAGAAAGCTCTACGTCTTCTCCGAGCACTCCTCCTCAAACCCGTGCTCTTAAAAATAATAAACCGAGCAAGGAGAGCATGCTCCTGTTCCCTTCCACTTGTGGAAGTCACACTAGTGCCCCTGGTCCAGCTCCAAGTCCCATTTCCTGCGGGAAGCCATCCCCGATGATCCAGCTAGTAACTGGTTGATACTATGCAGTTCCCAATTGCATCAGTTTTCACTAAATTCTTGGAGGGGACCATTAGCTTTCCTGCATCTGAATTCTCCTGAAATAGTCTGCATTCAGCAAATCCTTATCTATTGATTGATTTCTACCCAAGCACAGACCTGAGTTGCCTCCTCTTAATTAGGAGATAATTCAGCTATCTATTACTTGGAGTGAGCATCGGATTCTCCCAGCCAGCCAGGGTCCCTGTGCTACTGAGAAATGGAAACCCCTGACAGCCCATCCACCTCCATCCCGGAGCGGGGATGGGCACTACCCCCAGGCACAGACTTGGAAAATCCCAACGATGTTATCCAACCCCAACCCCAACCCCAAACCAGTTAACTCAGACGTCAGAGATTCAGAAGAGAAGGCAAGGGAGAGCAGCTACACGTCGAAGGATTGATTAGCCTGCTTCCTAAATACGCATTTAGATTCTGCTGGCTGTCTACCCAGAGCCACTCTTCCAGTTCTCGACTGGAAAGACTGCCAGCAGAAAGACACACACAGAGACATGCAGAAACCCTCGAGTCCCCAGTCTGCCCTGCAGACCAGACACAGGCCCGTGACGCAACCCTGGCCAGTGCCGACGAAGGGACACCTGCTGGGAGAGCCTGGGGAGAGGGTTCTGACAGCGTGGGGGTGGCTTTTTATCCCCTTCCACCGTCCTGCTGGATCTGCTACGACCACTGAGACTATGAGGGACCCAGGAGAATCCTCACGGAGACCACCACCTCTCACGGAACTGCCCACCTTTGGGCTTCTCGCTATGTGAGAAAATGAATGGGTCCTTTAAGCCATCTTTACTGTTTGTCTTACTTGCAGCAACGCAACCCCTTGTGTTTTAACTAATGCACTTCGGCACCTTCTCCCAGGGAACTGTCATCGTAGGAAATGGTAAGTCTGAAACAGACGGCCCGCCCTACTGTCAGCACACCAAGGACGCACAGAAGCAACTCTGGGCAGCAGGGAAGGGCGTGGAGGGAACCCTCAGTGACCTCGTTCCCCGTTCCGCACCTTTACCTGTCCTACAAAGACCATGCAGCTCAGGCCTCTGTAAAACAGGTGGTCTTGCGAATGCACAAAGCCCCAGGGAGTTCTTGGGTGCTTTTCCAACCAGATTCTCACCCGGAAGTCCCCCTTACAGACATGGCAGCACCCCGGACGTCCACGACTCCCACGTGGGCGGGCTGGAGCCCACAGCAGGTGTCTGCTCTCACACCCACAAGCAACGCTGCCCGGGGCCCTGCGGAGCAACAAGGCTTCCCCGCCTCTTCTCCTTCCCTTCCTTCTTTCAGAAGAAGAAAAAAACCCTGTATTTTTAAAAACTGCACTCCTGTGGACATTTTATAAAATGTAATAAAATAAGAAAAACCCCACTGGAATCCCTGTAGCCAGAGGGAACCCACTGCCATACATTCTTCCTTTTATAATAATTATGTAACTAACATTAGAAGCCTTTCAATTTGGGGGAAGGAGCTCCGTATCTTTTTTTAACTTAATATTAAATCAAAAGTATTTTCCCTTCTCATGTATTCAAGCAACGTTCAACTTTTGTTATTACATCAATAAAATCTTATTTAAAAAATGACTTTTGAAAAATGTTATCTGTTGTGAGGCTGTTCCATCACCTCGCTCTCTTTTCCCCACCGTCAGCACTTAGGTGGTGTCCAGGTCTTGGATGCGAGCAACGCTAAGTCGAAACCCCTGGACTCTATTTCCGCAGGCAAAGACTTTCCGCCTCATACAGCCGGTACATGTTTGTAACCATCCTGACGCATATGACAAAACTTTGAGAAAGAAAGGTGTCATTTATAACAGAAACTTTCATGAGAGCTGTTTCTAGTGGTTATTTGCCAATATTGGGTAATAATTTTTTTTAAAAGCCTTTGCCACTCAGATGTAAAATGTTATCTTATTTTCCAACGTCTTTGAACACTTAGAGTTTAGATCCAATTTATCAATTATTTTCTTTTTCAGTTTGCACTTCTTGTGTTCTTTGCCCATCCTAAAGTCACTCAGATTTTCTCCTCTATTTTCTTTCCCTCTGTTCAATAGTTTAGCTCTCACATTTAGGTGTAAGATTCAGGTCAGGCTAGTTTTTATGAGTGGTATAAAGTGAGGTTCAAGGTTCATTTTTTCCCTGTATGGATACCTAATGTTCCATCATTTTTTTTCTTTCTTATTTTGCTCACTTCTTACCTAATTTACACAGGCTTTGTTTCATTTGCAATAATCATCCCTAATAACTTAGTTTTAATTGTACTTATAACTTTGCCAGTGGCCACATTTGAGCTTTGAAGAAACATCTACCTTTTCCCCCAGAGGAACAGAGTGAAAGGTTAAAAATCACATCTCAGTCACACCACAAAACACACAGAAAACTTAGCTTTTAAACCCAATGCATACTTTCCAAGCTGTTCAAAGCTGTGATCAGCTGGCTATTTGTTTTCAAGAGCAACTTTTGGTACCTGCGTTGGCATTGCAAATGACTTAAAATAATTATTTACAGATCATTCCATGTGTAACCTTCCGGTGCAAACTGCCTGCCCCTTCAGAATAAGACCTCTTGGTTTATGAATATTCATTTGGATTACTTTTTTAGTTGACTTTTGGTACTTTCTTCAGAACGTATACACTGGTGTAAATTGTGAGTTCTTGCATAGCATGTCATTTTTCTGTTATTTTTATTCATAAGAGAACTGGGCTGGTATTCTTGGGTCTCTTTTTATGCTCGAAATTCTATATATGTTTTATTAGAACATCCATTATTGTAGTGGAAAACACTGAGATAGAATTTCTGTCCTTCAAAGATGACGTGTTTCTGTCCACATATTGCCCCTGCATCACGGCATAGCCTTAAAAAGCAAGTGCTGCCCTTGGTCCACAGCCGCCAACCCTCCGTGCCTGCTGAGCACCTGAAATGCGGCAAGTCCAAACCGAGAGGCGTGAAGTCTGCATCCAACTTCGAAGACTAAGTATGAAAAAAGAACGCAAAATATCCCATAAGAAACTTTTAAAATACTGATCATATGCTGAGATAACAATTTGGGTATAAAGGATTAAATAAAACACACGACTAAAGTGCCCTTGATGCATTTCGCTTTTGTACATGTGGCCCCTAGAATGCTGAAAATCACAGCTTGGTGTTCCTACTGGGCAGCGCCACGTGAGGATTGCACTGACAGAGCCACGCGCGTTTCGGTTCCACGACACTGAGTGATCTCAAGCCTCTTTTATAAGCTTCCGTTTCCTCATGTGAAAATGGGGGAAAATTATTACATTCACTTCAAGGCTTATGGAGGGGATAAAATAAGATTACGCATGTAAAGCTATTATGTTGGCATATCATCGATTCTTATTAATGAGAGTTATTATTATTCTTAATAAAAGAATCTTTTTAATTCTTATAATTCCAATATTTCTTTAGCATATGCCCTGGTGTGAACAATTCATCGCTGATTTTACCTGGATTGCAGGGGGCCCCTTGTGACCGGCATGAACAGAATTCTTTCTGGCTCTTGACAGTTTTTTTTGGATTATGTCATCTCTTCGATGGGCCATCTAACACCTTGGCCTTGAAGTGCCTGGGGCCCTTCATATTTATCCACTTTTCACCACTCCACCTCAGCTACTCCATTCCAGGCTAACACGCCAAAAAATGGACCTCATCTGAAACGCCACAGCTCTAACATTTCACTCTCCAAATCTACCCTTCTGTGTTTTTCAAAACATTTGGACAAAGACTCTTGTTCTCACTGGGAAAATTTCCTAACCTCATCATAATTTCCAGTCCACTCCGCCCATTTCTTTCTCATTACCC
The DNA here is from genome assembly GCA_039655065.1 of Glossophaga mutica. Lineage (NCBI taxonomy): Eukaryota > Metazoa > Chordata > Mammalia > Chiroptera > Phyllostomidae > Glossophaga > Glossophaga mutica. Next base: position 10,577,544 of record CM077304.1, on the reverse strand, counting down.
ATAAAATACCTCTGGTGTTTCATTTCTTTTTCTTTTGGTTCAGCTTATGTTTTAAAATCCACCATAATAACCATATACTTGTATCACAGAAATTGTTTTTGACTCAAGTCCCAGAGGGGTAAGATTTGCAGTACGAGAGAAGAGCCCTGCAGCGAGGGCCGGAAGAACTGGGCGCCCCTCTGCCCCCGGTTACCGGCAGTCTGTTAATTCCTTTGGTAGACTCTATAGTAACAAAGAAAACGTGCGCTGCTTCTACAGCATGGAATTCGTGAGAGGACACAGTGAAACACGGTTCACGAAAGCATTTCCTTCTTTATCCAGATGAATGAACTACAAATGAGAAAAATCACAGCAATGACAGGGAGAAGGGATCAGTGCTCACATGGGGAAGTGGGTCAGGGGACACTTAATTGCCTTAAATGAGTTTAAGTCTCTGAGCTCAGACCATGTCGCCTGCATAGGTTGGGAAAAACCGCTGTCCTGTGAAGAACCACCGAGAATGGTAGATCTAGGAAATGGAGACAAAAGTGAGTATATTCAAGGAAGGCAACAACTGGAAACCATTTATTACACACACGCACACTAGAAGGCATATGTAAGTGTCAAAGCGGGCTCTGAGCCCTGCCACTCAGGATGTGGTTGGAGGTATGGGGATGAGGAGGAGAGGACTCGGTAGATGTGCCACGTCTTCAAACACCTAACTGATTCATTCATTCTGCAGCCCCAACGTATAGCATCCATGCCTTTATTGGGGGCCATTACTGGCCAGGTTTTGTCCTAAAAGCTAGGCATAGAGATAAAAGTCATAGGCCCTGTTCTTACAGTGTAGTGGGGAAGGCAGGTGAGTTAACACACAATGATATATACACTTGCATTTGGTCTTTATTAATGCTCAGGACCAATGGAGAGACTGAAAAAGATGAAGATTTCAGGGCAGCACAAGGCGAATATTCCTAATAGAGTTGCTAAATATGGAACAAGGTCCTTTGGGAGGTAATGATCTCTTATCTCTGGAAGTATTCAAAAGCAGAAGAGTAATGACCATTTATGTAGAATATTATAGAAGAAAGTGAAAGGTTATGCCAGATGAATGCCAAGTTCCTTCCTAATTAAGATTCTATGACTCAAAAGGGGACAGGGCCCATTCATTAGGACACTCCATTATACAAAGAAACATTTGCTAGTGTATAAAATGAAATTGTACAAATGACACAGAAAGATTCTTTTCTAATGCAGGTTACAATTTCCATTGATTGTCCATAATTTCACATGTCTAATAGTTAAAAGCCGAAGACTCATCTTCTAAACACAGAAAGATATATTTTCAAATTCATGTCACTTATCCATGCCCATTCTGTGATGTCGCCCTTGTCACTTGAGACAGAAAAGCCTAACACAAAGCTAGCATTGCTGGCTTTAAGAAAACAGTCCTCATATTCACAAGCCACATGGATAATCTAGGAACCAGTACAGCAATAAAGAGAATGGGAGAACGCTAACTTTTTGAGACTTGGACATGATATTTAACCTCAGTCAGCTCTCCTGCATAACATGAGACCCAAAAGGAGAGAAGGAACTAGACCATGAATCCATAAACTATTCTAGGAAAACAACCCAAAATGCAGCAGCCATTGCTCCTTTATAGAAGGGCAAGACGAGGGTGTGGATATGATGGTTTGGAAAGAAGAGATTTAAGAGGTTAATCACAGCCACCTTCAAACATACGAGCAGGGGAGGGAAGGAAATACAATTTGTTGAGCAGCTACCATGTGCCAGGCACTGCGCTTTCCATTACAAGACCTCATTTACTGCATTTAATCTTCACCAACAAGGAGAGAAGGGTTAGGGTGAGGATTTCGAAAGACAATTAAACTCTGTGTGTTACTCCTAGTCTTACCATATTACTAAACTGCCCAAGGAAATTCCAGAGGTCACGCATACCTAACTTCCCTTCTCATTCTTCTGCAGGGTGTTGTAGAGCAGATCATGTCCTCTCTGAGACGTGTCCCGGGTCTTCTGTCCCTCCCCTGAAGATCAAGTCTAATGGCAACTGCTCCAGTGCCCCGGAGGTGTGTGGTCATAGCACCTGCAGCCCAACCCCTGCCTAGTGTGGTGCCTTTGAACTACAGTCACACCTTGGTACTCAGACCTCATCAAACCTGGTACTTGTTGCATTTTGATGAGGAAAAAAATGTTTCAGCACTCGGTGCTTTCTTGGACTCGTCGCACTTGCTAGAACTTGTACAAGACACGATGTTGCCCTGCAAGAGAAAAATGCTTCATTGCTCATTGCTTGCTCGCCACTTGGTGCCCCTCTCTCACGATGAAACAGAGGGTGGTGTGTCAGTATCATGGTAGCTCATAAACAGTGCAGAACCCCCCCCCATATTCGTCGTTACTGTCTTGTACGTTTGTGCAATTTAAGTGCTAATCATGGGTCGCAAAACGTTAAGAGTGATACCACAAAGCCTAAAAGGCAGTTAATGAGAACCACAATCGAAAAGAAAACAGAGGTCGTGGCTAAGCATGGGAGTGGTGTAGGTGTGACTGATAATGCTCTCATGTCCAAGATGCCAAGAGTAACGATCTTGATGAAGCGAGAAATAAGGAAGCGATTACAGCAGCAAGTGTTGCCAAAGGTGTAAAGCCTGTGAGTGAGCAACGTTCACAGACATGGGAAGAAGTTGAAAAATTGCTTTGCATCTGGATTAATGAAAAACAGTTAGCGGGTGACAGCATTGCTGCAGCAATAATTTGCAAGAAAGCTAGGCAGTCGCGGGCTGATCTGTTAAGAGACAAGCCTGGAATGAGTGGTGAGAGCAGTGAAGTGTTTAAAGCCAGTCATGGATGGTTCGATGAATTTAGGAAGAGGACCGGCACTCCTGGGGTACTGAGGCGTGGGGAGGCAGCCGGTGCCAACAAAGGAGCTGCCACAAGCCATGTCACCGAGTTTAGGGAGTACGTAGAAGCTGAGGGTTTTGTCCCCCACCATGTGTTTAACTGCGACGAGACTGGTTTGTTCTGGAAGAAAATGCCTAAGAGAACCCACACCACACAAGAGGACAAGGCACTGCCAGGGCACAGGCCGCTGAAAGACAGGCCAACTCTGCCTTTGTGTGGGAATGCTAGTGGGGACTGAAAACTCAAGCCTCTACTAGCATATCACAGTGAAAACTCGAGTTTTCGAGAGAGAACATGATCAAAAGCAAGTTAAGTGTGACATGGAGGGCCAGTGCGAAAGCTTGGGAGGTGAGAGGCAGTTCCTTACAGAGTGGCTGAACGAAGTTGTTGGCCCCAGTGTGAAAAAACATTTGCAGGAAAACGAACCACCTCCGAGGGCTCTGGTGGTAGTTACGGGCCATGTTCCAGGCTTGGAGGATGACCCACGGGGGGAGCTGAGGTGCTTACTGCCTAACCCGACTCCTCCGCTCTAGCGCGTGGGCCAGCAGGTCATCTCCAACTTCAAAAACCCCTACACAGGGGCTCCTTTTCCAGAGATGTTTTGAAGTAACCTCAGACACACAGTTGACAACTCAAGAGAGTTCTGGAAGGACCATTTTAATATCCTCCACTGTGTTCCTCTCCTAGATGAGGCCTGGCGTGAAGTCTCTTACATGACCGTGAACTCTGCCTGGAAGAAAGTGTGGCCAGAAGCTGTAACTCCGAGAAACTCTGAAGGCTTTGAGGAGGCTCCTGGTATTCCCGCAGCAGAGCACACTGCATCTCTGGGCAGGTCCATGGGCCTGGAGGTTAGTGATAAGATGTGGAAGAGTTAGTGGAGGAGCGAGGAGCAGAGCTCAGCCCGGAGGGGCTGCAGGAACTTCAGAAGGAGCAGCAACAGATAGTGGCTGAGGACATTTCTGCAGGGGAGGAGGAGGGGAGGGAGAAAGCCTCGGCTGCACTGGTGAAGAAGTGTGCGGTAAATGGGCTGAAGTTCAAAACTCTGTGGCAAAGTATCCCCCAGACAAAGCTCCAGCAAGCCGAAATGGGCGCCTGTTTAATGAACCATATCGCACTTCAGAGACATTTTGAAACAGACAGAAACAAGGTTCTCTTGCTAGGTTTGTAGAGAAACTCCCTAAATCTGAGTCTCCAAAAGTGGTCAGTGAATCCAAGAAACAGAAAGCAGAAGAAACCCCTGAGAACTCGCTTGAAATTGTCTTGGAAGAGGACCCCTCTTCCAACAATGAACCCCTCTCCTCCTCCTCCTCCACCTCGCCACCATCCCGATATGCCAGGAACTCCTCTCAGTGCAGGTAAAGTGAAGTTCAATTTTATTTCATTTTTATGCAATTGCTTTCTTTATCCACATCTGTTTAATTTTAAGGTTCTATATTACAAAACAGTCTCATTAACATTAGCCCAGTAAAATGTGAATGTTCTGGGGAACTTTCACGGATCATTTCTAATTACATTGTTTCTCATGGGAAAAAGCCGTTTGGTACTCGTCAGTGTTGGCACCCGTCAGGAGTTCCGGAACAAATCAACGAGGAGTACCGAAGCACCACTGTGTAACCTGGGCCTGGCAATCGTAAAACCCAAACCCAGTTCTGGGAAGAGGACGGTGTTGGAAAGACTTGTGAGATTTTAGGTGACTTAAGTCTGCTCAGTTTCGTTTGTCCAAAAAGAGCTATGGGTATTGGGCTGATCTCCTCGCCCGAGACCTGTGAGTATGAGGCATCACAAGCCCCGCCTCGCTGAAGATGCCCGGCACTCAGCAAGCGCATCTTCCCAGGAACAGAGAGGATGGGCAGCAGTCTATCCGCCTTCCCTAGTGAGAGGCACGACAGAAGCTCGACTCCCGAAGGACGGCAAGGTGCTGAGGGACTGCCGTCATCTAAAGAGAGCCTCTGCAACACTCTGCAGGGACCAGTACAAAGGCAACCGAGGACGAGCAGAAAGCCAATTTTCCGAGTCCCTATTTTCTGTACCCACAGTCCCGACTTCCACTTCATCATCTTCCTGCTGCTGGTAACGAGCAGGCATCAGGTCTAAGAGAAAAAAGGAGATGAATGGAGGCTCCCAGCTAGACAGGTGAATCATGAAGCAGCCCCTGCCCCAGCCGCTCCCCTTCACGAGCTCGGGATCATCCTCGCCCCAGTGGTGGCACGGGGGTGACTTTCTGGGCCAGATGGGGGGCAAGATCAGAGGCTGACAGGCACGGAGGGGTCACGTCACAGCCGAAAACCGGCACGACGTGTTTTGCTGATTAAGGCCAACTGTCCAGAGCGATGACTGTTGAGTTGAGCAGAGGATCCTGGGATGGGAGTGTTGGGGCCATCCCAAACTCAGCAGCGTCATTAGGACCATGCTTCCGTCCCCAGCAGGAAGCTCTGCTCCCAGCAGGCCTTTGAACGAAGGGGTCAAGTTTAACACGTTTGCTCTTCAGAAACAACCAGAAAAAGCACATCCCTGAGAGCTTAGAGAACCTTTGTCTGGACACAGTGACAGTGTCTTCATTTAAAAACAGGCCGTGAGAAAGAATCATGACGTAGGAGAAAGAGCATGGCTCGTAGAGTGTGGTCTTTCTGGGCGCTGATCCTGCTTCTGCCACGGAATCTCTAGGCACGTGGGTTTCGGGATCTTTAACCTGCCTCACCCCCCGTTTCCTTACCTGTGTAACAGGTATGACAACAGGAACTGCTACGACAGCAGCTCTTTGCTGGGAGCATTCCTTGGGAGAGCCCCATAAAACACAGCCAAGTCTCCCATCAATAAGGGCTGTTATGCCACACTCTGTGGGCTCCAAAGTCACTGAAAATGGGAAGTTAGAGTTCAAGCGCCACTCAACAGAGGCAGGCAACTCCCGCCCCGTGTGGCAGCCCGTGTCTCCCTCTTTTCCATACCGGAGTCTCCTGAATTACGCGATCCCATAGCTCATATCTTTTCACTTGGAAAGGGGAAAGTCAAATATCAGCTCCGGCATTTATTAGCTGCCTGATCTTAGGCAAATACGCTGCAGCTCTGTGCTTCCATCTAGAAATCCTCTGCGAGATGGAGGTAATAAAACTTCTCTCTGCCCCCCACGGGGCTGTCTCGAGACGTGAGCGACAGCATGCCGCCATCTACCAAGCTCGACACAAAAATAGGCCCCGTTCTCATCCTGATCCTCCTCCTCCTCCTCTGCTGACAGGAGCTACGTGTCTGGAGTGGAGTTCGCAGCATAAGGATGCTCTCGGTCCTGTTGAGATGAGGGCTAGAAGCCGGGGGTGAACATGAAGAAGACCAATGTGCGTTTCACAGGCCACAGAGACGGGTGGGCTGAGAGATCACAATTTGCAAATCCACACTAATTGGCCATCACAGAGGGATGCGCGCCATTCCCCCTCGAATTTCCCATGGCTCGCCTTTAATCACGCACCAGTCCTTCAGCAACGTCCATTCTCCAGCACCACAGAGAGCATAAGGGGCCCACAGGAGTGTTTCTGAGAAATGCCACTCCCAACAGCTGCACGGAGTGTTTGGTAGGAGCCGTATCGGGGGAAGCGGCTGTGTGTTTCAGTGGAGGCTACCGATTGGCACAGGTCCTGAATGCAAGTGAAGATCACAGCACCTGTCCCTTCCTCTCCTGTCCTACCTCCTCCTCCTCCGACGTCAGCTAGCGGGTGGGGTTTTATCGTGTCCCCTTCCTGGTGTACCTGTCACGGAAAGACACTCACCTGCCCCAGGGCTGCTCTGGGGGCTTTTCCTGGGGTGGTGCTGATGGAGCTGCCTTATTTACGCCACCGCAGGGTCACCGGCACAAGTGGCCTCAGGAATGTGCTGAGCCCAGACAGTGATAAAGAAACCCCTTCCTAGTGAGTTGGATACTCTCCAAGACTCAGCTCCAAGTTGACTGCATACCACGTCATTTCACAGACATTTTCTAAGCCAGGTATTGCACCAGGCATGAGATGCAGAGCGATGAGAAGTGGACAGGCCACGGTCCTTTTGAGGCTCTCTGTCTAGGGGAGACGCAGGCATGGCCCAGCTGACCGCACAAAGGCATGAAAGAGCACACTCTGCCCTGAGTATACTGAAGAAACGTCTGTGATCCTGTGACAACATATGACAGCGGAACCCCCATGAGAAGACAAAGGCAGGCGAGGTCTCCCCAAGCTCGGGCAGGCGGACCTCGGAGGGAATTGCGGGTTAAGTCCCAGACCGCCACGACAAAGCGAGTATGGACGTAAGGTCAGCTGTAATCATTGTGCTGATGGGGGGTCTTGCCTTCAATTTGTGGAACACACAACGCCTGTGAAGTGCAATAAAACAAGGTGCGCTGTGCGCGGCAGCTTAAGCAAAAGAACTTGGAATTTATTAGCTCTGGGGGAGAGAAGGCAGGCTGGGGGGCAGAGGTTAACGGATAGAATAACGCTCGCTAGGGCCCCGGGTAGGAGGGAAGGAGCGGAGCAAATCCGCAGATCTAGCGAGTGACCCGTGATGCTAGCGGTGCAAGAGGAAGCTGGAAGGAGGCAGGAGCCTGGCTGTGCAGCAAAATGCTACCCAGTTAAGGACCATGGAAGGTTCTACGCAGAGGAAAGATGTTGCCATTTGTCGGGCTTGCTTCTGGGAAAGTGGACTGGCGCTACCGACGGAGACTAGGTTTGCGGGAGGAGAAGTGAGCAGAGCAGAACGGAAGAGACTCATCTGGGGAGAAAACCTGCTGTTGTGCTGGGGGAAGGTCACGAAGAACGTGGAGACTAGGATGCCGGCAGGCGAGAGGGAGACAAGCGAGGGTGTGGGATGGTTAGATACAGGGTGAGGAAAAGGGTCCTATCGAAGACCAACCGTTGCGTTCTGGATTAGCAACCAACAGATGGTCGTGCCAGGAGCCAGGGGAGGCTCAGGTTGGGGAGAGCAGGCAGATCATGGTTTGGGGTTTGTTGAACAGCCATTATGTATGTATTATTCCTGCTGTTCTCCATTATGGAAAAACTATGTTTTACACAATGCCTTCCTACTCATTGTCCTTCTTGGATTCTTACCTGATTCTGATCTTGTGGGATACAGGACTGTGGCAGGTAGGCATGCAATTGGTAGGAAAATAAAACACAGGTGCTAGGGATCTTGCATGGCAATAAACAACAGCAGAAGTAGGGCTAGAGGACAGGACACTGGGGACGGCATCCTTTAGAACTCATCCAGATTGCATTTTTCTAATTCTTTTTTTAAAAAGCCATGGACCCTTCCATGGGAGTGGATAAAAACCTAGTATGTAAAATAATGAACAGCAGGTCTACCTGCATTAAAGGGGGCAGGAGACAGTGAGAACCCCTATTTCCTCCCCTCCCATCCCCCTTTCCTCCAACACCTCCTAGAAGTTCTGGGGCCTCCGAGGGCAAGTAGATTACAGCCCTTGGTACCCTACTCCTTCAGCCTCTGAACCCTCCAAGGATTTCACAACAGCCTCTACAGTCTGGGTCACCGTGATCCTACGCTGCCGTGGCTGTAGAGGAGAGTGGGCCACTTTTCAGAACCTGCTGCCGTCTGGAGGCTGCCAGGCCCTCACATGAGTCATCTTACTCGGTCCCTTCCTCGGCAGCTGGCGCCGTCCAACCCACTCAACAGCTGATGGAGCCAGGGCGCCGAACCCAGATCAGATTTCTTCGGTGACAAGCCAGGATACGAACTCAGGCTTTCCGCTCCCCGCCCCGCCCCCGCCCTGCCGCTTTGGGTTTTCTTTAAAAAGTAGATTGTATAGGCTCATAAAGGACGTGGATCGGATTGCCAAAAGAAAGGAAAACGAGGGAGGAGGCTGCGGAAGCATCCTTCTGTGCCAAATGCGCTCCTCCCCTCCCGTTGCTTCTCCCCACGGTGTTGGCGCTGGGACCCGGGGAGACAGAGCGGCTTGCTTTCACCTTAATTAGCTCAGCAATTTGCTAAATTTTGTTTCTCCCTTTTTAAGAGTGTTAATCAATTTTAGCTCAGAATAGATCGGAATGGCACAGAAATTACCACGACAATCCCCAAATGCTAAATTCTGAACGTCTCCATCAACCTCAGAGCCTGAAATATGGGAAAATCAGAAACTCTGGCCGGCATCTCTGTGATCTATTTAAACTGTTATGGCTCTGAGATGAAAAGATAATGGCTTCATGAGGTTTGGAACAAGCAATTTGCTAGCATCAGCCTCATGCCTAGGTGTTAGTCCTTCCCCAGGTGATTGGAGACAGAGCATCGCGTATTTCTGCAAAGTTACGCGTTCCTCTAATAACAGCAATTTGTTAAATCCACAAGCATCACAGGGTCCCGGCTGTGCACCAGAACTGCAGAAAAGGGTAAGACATGCCCCGGTCCCTTTCCCCGGAGCATTAAGAAGGTTCGAAACCAGAGCAGTAGACAGACACGTGAATAGAACACGTGTCCCTCTTTCCTGGAGAAATCTAGAGAGGCCCTCAGACACGGAGGCAGCGCACCCGAGTTCTGCAGGGTGAGTAGGAGTTGCGACAAGGCGCGTGGAGGGGCAAGTCAGAAGGAAGGGACAGCAGGAGCAGACGCTCAAACACAGGAGGGAGGGCAGAGAAGAAGAGGTGGTTCCTCTGAGCTGCGTAACAGAGGGCCTTTGCAGGAACGACGAGAGTCCAGAGCCAGATACTTGGGACTTCCGCACCAGACTGTGATGCTCGATCTTGAGGCAAGCAGAGTGGCACCACAGAAGGACTTTATTCAAGGGTGTGACGTGACCAAATGGGTCTCATGGGTTGAAACCCTGCGGCTCAACATAATCCTTAGTAATTTATTCAGCAGTCTTTTAAAACACACTTTCACATGCATCCCCTCATGTAAGCCTCTTAGGACTGGCTGAGGTTGGTGGTGTATCACCACCCTCCAAGTCAGATACAATACCCGGCCGACGCACAGGTTATTTACTTTGTGTCTTATGGCCAGTAAATGACAACCCACGAATTCAAGCCCAGGTCCACTGGACTCTGAGTTCAGCAATGGATCTCTCGTGGGGTAACAGAATTCTCCAGATAATATCATCAGCTTCTTTCAGATACACACCAGGCCAGCGGCCTGCAGACTCTACCAAAAGCCTTGGCAGCTAGAACCACACAGACCAATGCATACTCTGTGCCAAAGAAGCGGTCCCTTTAAGGCTTTTGAGAATAAAATCAGGTTCGGGTGGCAAACAGCTTCAAGGATACCCTGGGCATTTCCAGTTGGGGGCTAAGATTTCTGCCCTTGCTGAGGTCCACTAAACCATAATCAAGAGAAGCTTCCCGCTGGCAGAGACCGAGGAGGTGCCGCTCCCTCCCGCCCCTACCTTGAGCTCATCTGCGTTGTAGAAGTCCACGCGCACGGCGGGCACCATCCAGGTCTGGAAGAGCGTCGCCAGGATCTGCTCGGCGATGGAGTCGGCGATGAGGTGGAAGTGCAGAGGGTTCCGCCTGTGCGAAGGGAGAGGAAGCTGGGTCAGGAGGGAGCGCTAAGGCCTTGGGTTTCCCAGGCTCCAGACCGGAGAGCAATAAGGTTCTATTGTTTACAAGCCCCAATGAACTACAACAACTATCATCAACATGAACTTATGAAACTGTTATTTTTCTCTACGCTTTGGCATCATTTTTCAAATAAAGCATTTCAATTAGTTCCTCCATCCATAGACAAGAAAAAAATGAGTTGAATGATTAAACATCCAACAAAGAGCTATCAGGCAGCAAACACATATTCGGCATAACAGATGAGCGCGCCCAGGGCCCTCAGGCAGCTATCAATCTGGCAGAGACGCAGGAAGAGAGAACAGAAGGAATTGCATAAACGTTAGAACACGCATGTGGTCTAATGCCGGGCTGCCACACGCAATGAGTTGCACACATCCCACGGAGCCATGTGGACAGACTGACATAGACAGTAAGTGAAGGACACCCCTTGAGCTGGATGGTGAACAGCCTGCACAAACGTACAGGATGGTCTGCAAGGGGAGCGCAGAAGTGACAGGGCCATGAGGATGCAAGAAACCCCTTCTCCCTGGTAGAGACCATGGGACGTTTCCACAGACCATGGCAGTTAACGGGGACCTTTGCACGGGAAGAGATGGAGGAAGGCATTCTGCAGGATATAACCAGAATAAGGAAAGGATGATCAGAGGTAGGAACGTTCACAGCCTGTCTGTGAAAGAATGATGATCTTATTTGGGAGGCTCATACAATGGCATTTAATGGGCATCTACTACATGCCAGGAATAGGCAGGATAAAGAGAGAGACACACTTAATGGCAATCTGGGATAGAGTACGTGAACTCCTGGGAACATGACTTGCATTCTCTAAGAGAAAGAGAGCCAGGCAGCTCTGGGGGGACCGAACTGGCAGCCCATTGAAGTTGTAATTCGGGAGGTTAATCTGCTTACAGAGATGATGCACCAGTGTGGGGTAAGAGGAACAGACTTTTGGAGAGGCCACCCCTCCCACGTTCCTCCTCTGGTCCATTTAAAGCACCTTCCCAGGCGGGAGAGTAAATCAGCAGAGACACTGAGCTCATCCTTAGGGCAACATGAGGTGTTTGCACTGTCGGAGGGTCTGGTGTGCCTGGTGAGCTTCCCCCATCAGAAGGCTATGAAGATGCTTCATCAAGGGACACACAGGGGCTCCCAGCCCAGGTGACCGGCGAGGCCCTGGCAGCGTGCAGACACTGACTCAGTGACCAAGTGCAGGCTGGGCAGCAGCGGCTTGGGTCTCTTTCTCGGGAGGCGGGGTGCGGGGAGGGGCTCTGCTAACGCTGCACCTTCAGCACCATCGCAAGACTGTGGGTCCCGTCCGCTGCGCCTCTCAGTGGCCTTGCAGAAAGCACCTGGAAACATTGCCCAGACCACTTCTCTTGGCGTCTCCTTGGAAACCTGAAGGCTTCCCCTGAGCTTTAACTTGTTAATCCACTGCCAACCAGATGGTCCCACCTTCATATCCCACAGACCCCTGGGAACCAAGACAGCCCCAATTACGACCCTCCTAACACGCCAGGTTACTATTGGCGGAGTGCTCGTTCAGTACAGGTCTCTCCTCAAGAATCTGAGCTCCATGGAGACAGAGACTTGGGTCTGTCCTTCACTGGTGTATCCTAGCCCCCGAAAAATGTCCAGCATATTAAGTAGGGCTCATTTTGTCCCCTCTTGTCCCCTTACACAAGCACAGAATTACTACTGTTGAGTTACTTAGCAATTCTACTCCTAGTTATATACAAAAAAAAAATATGAAAACATATGTCAAAAGCTTGTATACAGATCTTCTCAGTGGCATTACGCAGGAGTCAAGAAGCAGAAATGCCCTGGCCGGGCGGCTCAGTCAGTGAGAGCATCGTCCGGTTCCCCAAAACGTTGTAGATTTGACCCCTGGCCGGAGTGTGTACGGGAGGCAACCGATCGATGTTTCTCTCTCTCTCTCCTCCCTCCTTCCTCTCTCTCTCAAACCAATAAACACATTCTCAGGTGAGGATAAAACAAGAGGTGGAGACAACCCACATGGCTACCAATAGGTGAATGGATAAACAAAATGTGGTACAACCGTATGATGGAGCATTGCTGAGGGAGGAGGGGAGCGAAATACTGATAGATGCGACAAATGGGCAAACCCTGAAAATACTACGCTAAGGGAAAAGAGCCAGCCACGAAAGACGGAATGTTATATGACCCCACTCCTCCGAAATGTCCGGAATAAACCGATCCAAAGACAAAGCAGATCAGTGGTATCAGAGGACAGAGGCGGCAGCAATGGGGGGTGACGGCCAGTGGGCGGTGGGGTTTCTTTACGAGATGAAGAAAATGGTCCAATGTTAGATGGCAGGGATGGCCACACAACTGCGAACACGCCGAAGACAACCAACGGCACGCTTCTACACGGTGAATTTCATGGTGTGCGAGTTACATCCCGACACTCACCCGCCTGTGAGGGGGCGGGAGGGTCTGCACCGAGAGCTCAGTGGGGGAGGGAATTCGGCCTGGTCTGCTCAGCTGTTTCTGGGGTCCTTCCTCGGGGAGCTGGGCTGCTGTCCACTAGGTGGTCTGTCCCTGCGACAAAGGCCTACACCTGTCCAGCTGGCCTCTGACTGGAAGGTAAACCCAGTTCACAGGGACAAAAAGAGAGCCTGATCAGGCCCACACTTGAAAGAACACCCCAGATTCCAGGACTACCAGCAACGACGGTGAGGGTTCCGTCTCCACGTGTGACTCCGGAGTCTTATCATGCAGTTGGTCTCTAATTCTAATTCTAATTCTAATTCTAATTCTAATTCTAATTCTAATTAAAAAGGTAAGAGGTAGTTTTAATGACAGGGCCCTGCAAATTCCAAAGTCAGCTACAGGGGCTGTGTCTCCATCCTGTTCTTTTGTTCAGAGGGACATTAGCAAGAGTTTGACAGATATTAAGGACACATTTGCACCGAAATGAATTTCATCTACTAATGAGAATAAGAGCTCATTCACAGGACTCAGAAAGGGATTCATTTTTCTCAATTTATGATTTAGCGTTACCTAACTTTATATCTGTACAATATCTACAAGAGTTTTTTACACCGATCACCGGTTATGTATGCATTTTGGGAGCACCGACGTGAAGCCCAGGAGAAAAGGCTGTGCTGCCCCTGCAGGCCAGTCTGGGCCCCGCAGAGCTTGCCTGGGTTTGAACACAGACATCATCGTGGACATCTGACCAGGTCATGCGTTTGCAACCAGGACAGCAGCAAGTGCATGCCCGGTCCTCAGCAGAGCCTACAGTCTTGGCTTGCAATGAGCAAGGCTCCCCTGCCCCTGGCTGCCTTAACTGCTCCCCTGTTCCAGGCTGGGATGCAGTAAACATGGTGATGCTAAGAGGCAGAGATGACAACACGGCTTGCTCCTCTCTTCGCCTTTCTTACCTTGTCAGGAGTGCGCCACAGCCCCTCCCAGGCCATCCAGGGTCTGTTTTTATTAAAAAATACAGGGACATCTGAGCTAAAATAATCCTTGATTATTAAGTTTGGGATGGAATTGCAATTTGAGGAGAGAGAGAGCCTGCGACAGTGATTTGAATGCCCAGGGAATCTGTTACACTCATTTCTGCAAGGGAAACACAGCAGCCAGGATGAGGGGTTTCCAGGGTGAATTTCTGGTTTGAGGGAGGACAAGTGGCTTTGACAATGTGGGACGATTCAAGGACAAGCCAGGATCATGTCCGAACAGCTCTCCGCGGAAGAAGAACAGCACAACCTTCTAGGAAAAAGAGCTCCTGGTGTAAAATCGGCATGGATTCTAGGGTTTGCAGAGCTGAGGCTGGAATCCTGGGAGCATCACTTACTCACCAGGGACCTTGAACAAGCTATTTAACCTCTACAAGCCTCAGTTTCCTCATCTATTTGTGGGAATAATGGCATCCACTGACCGGGTCAGGATGAAAGGCAAATACAATGGTCAAGTACAAATATGTCTGCTTAGCATCTGACCTATACAAATGAGTTCCCTTCGGTTTCACATAAACACATGCGTGACCAAAGAGCACAGCTTTCTCACCTGTTTAAAGATATCACCTGTCCTTATTTTCTCTTTTTTTATCCTTACTCGAGGATTTTTTTTCCATTGATTTTAGAGAGACAGGAAGAGAGAGAGAGAAACACTGACTGGTTGCCTCCCACGTGTGCCTGGACCACCGACTGGAGCCTGGACCACAGGAACAGGGTAGCAGGGATTGCATACACCCGCACACAGACCGGGGACCAGTCCTGTGACCCACGCATGTGTCCCGACGGGGAATCGAACCCGCAACCCTCCAGTTACAGACCAACGCTGATCAACTGAGACACCTGGCCAGGACTATCTTCTCTTTTATTTTTAACTTCCTTGAGATATAACTGATAAATAAAAATCGTATACATTTCAAGGTGAACATTAAACATCAAACATTTAAGGTGATGTTTTATATGTATACATTATGAACTAATCACCATAATCAATCTAATTAGCATATTCACCCTCTCCTGTAGTTACCACTTTCTTTTTTATTCCATGCTATTTTCTTAAGTCTTCCTAGAACATTTTAAAACTTCCATTCATTTTATACTCAGTACCCCAAAAAATATATTCCTGGGAGGATGAAGATGATTTTAGAGACAATTATAGCAATCTTTCCCTCAAAATAATAATTTAAAAAAAAGATGCTCATAATGGTTACATTTTTTTTTTTTCTGATTGTGAGCTCAGACTTTGAAGTTAGATCGACTGGGTTCAAACCTGGCCCTGCCCATCCCCTCTACATGGCCTTCGACTTTAACTTTTTTTTTTTTAAGATTTATTTATTTTTAGAGAGACATGTATGGAGGGACAAGGGGAGGGAGAAAGAGCAGAAGAGAAACACTGATGTGTGAGACAAACACCAACTGGTTGCTTCTAGCATGCCCCTAAACTGGGACATGGCCCACAACCCAGGTATATGCCCTGCCTGGGAATCGAACCTGTGATGTTTGTTTGAGGGATGACGCTCAACCCACTGAGCCACACCCGTCAGGGCTTGACTTAACATCTTGATCCTCAGTTTTATCGTTGGTGGAATGAGGACAATAACAACATTCACCTCCAAGAGGCATATGAGCATAAAAAGCATTACTACCTGAAAAGCACTAGGAACAGTGCCTGATACATTTGTATGTGTTACATAAGTAAAATGCAGAGATGCTTCACATAGATCATCTCTTTTGACATTCAAAACAGGCTCTTCGATGGCTTGGGGAACAAGCCAAAGCTGCGAGAAGTACAGTGACTTGCCTAAGGCCACCCAGCTCAGAGATAGCCAGACCAGAATCAGAGTCGAGTTCTGTTTCTTTGTTTTATTCAAATGCTAGACTCCTCCCTTCACAATGTGGAAACTGCTTCTACAATAAATGTAAGCCTGAATAAGCAGTAAGACGATTAGAGGCCAACACTGGTCACAAATAGGCTGTTTCATCCTCCGTGGTCTTCAGGGGAGCAAGTGAAGTTAAAACAAACTGGAACAAACAAGCCGGCTGCTTGACATGCAGAGTGGGGGACTCGCCCAGCCTCTCCCAGCCAGCAGGGCTGTGCAGGGTGAGAGTGAGTAGATCATCCTAGCAAGCTACTATTAAATTTTTACAAGCTGGCCAACCTTCCTGCCCAGGAGGTAAACACTTAAGTTACTAAATAAATATTTCCTTTCTCTGCTCACTAAAAGCTCGGTTTCCTGGAAGAGCAGCTATGTTTCCCAGTTTATTTGCAGCTGGGATTGAGGTTACAGGCGTTTCCCCAATTCTCCATTCCACGCCTTTCCACCTGGGTGACAAAAACAGATATTGTGCCATTTTCTATTAAATAAGCTTTTGTTCACATATATTATATATTCGGGTTCTTGCTCATCCATTTTTTTTGGCACCATAGCGGCTGCACAATGAGATGACCAAAAATAAATGTAAAGAGACAACAAAAGATCACCACCAACCACAACACGCAAAAATGCCACTTTTTATTGCTTTTCTGCTGGTCGTTCACGGCCCCTCCCCCCGTATTTCCACCACGTATGTATCTGGATGCACGCAACACACATGTTCACAGAGTGGAATGCGATTATACATATGTTTTTGAATTCTGCTGCCACTTACTTTGTATAATAAATTCTTTTTGTTTATGTTATGACATACTTAGAGTAAACCAACCGAGAACATGGTTTACTCTGAGAGGATGTTCCATTTATTTAATCTTACTGTTTTTAAGTGTTGTCCTAATTTTTATAATTATATTTCATAAAAGCCTTTCTGTAGTTAGGATTACCCTTTTAAGAGAGAGAGAGAGCCTCTAACGTAGTCATATAGGGTCATAGTCTTGGACACAATACTACGACATTTCTTTCCCCCCAAAACTGTCGGAGCACTTTTCGGTGTGGGCACTGGTGTGTACAGGAGAGCTCACATCACTCTTTTACTATCTTTCAAAACACAGTGTGCCTGCTGTCGCTAGGCGAACTGCAGAAGTAAAATTGATTCCATCTAACAAAGCAAGCCTTCAATAAAGAAATTGCTGAAAGTCCTGTCTGGAAACTAAATCTAATTACTATAATTCATAGCGAAAGCCAAAAGAGGCATCCTGGCCCACTATTATTCTATTATTTTTAACATTGGAAAGGTACTGTGTTTGTCAAAGTATTTTATCATCAGGTGTTTGTTAATCCCCATCATGAGCTTTGGAAGCAATGAAGCTATTTATAGCAGGACTTTCTGGGCTGAAAAGCTTTCAAAGGTCCTATTGTCTTGATATCTAAGCTCATTGGCACCAGCATATCAATGTTTAGAATGATTCATGTTTGTAGAATTTCATGGATGGGAGGGAAGAAAGAGGTTATTTGGTTCAAAAAGATCCAGACGTCAGTGACGTGGGGTGCAGAATTTTCATAACACGTAACAACAATTTGCTTTCTTCTCCAATCCCCACGCCTCCACGAAACTGTGTGGCATGCTACGGACAATGAAACTACTGCTTTTTTTAAATTTAACATCCTTGTGCTGCACTGTCAGTGTCGGGGTGAAAGTTTCCATTCAATGGAGTTCGTACCATTTCGACAACTTTTGCAATTATTTGACTTGCAGCTAACGCAACAGCAACAATATTGACAACCAACACACCAGCAGAAGTGTCTGTGACCTGGTAATTGGCTATAATTGAGAAATACCTAATGGATGACCTGTAATCATGCAAACACACTTCTCTAAACAGTGGGCTTTGTCTTCAGTTGAGGAAGGACCCAAGTTCTTCAGTGGACACAAGAACTGAATACATAAGAGGCTGGAAACCACTCATCTAATTCAATGTTTAGCCTCCAAAATGCCTGGTTTCAAGGGGCAGATGAAGGCTGTCGAACCACAGGGAGTCTCGAAGGCACTAGGAGCGGCAGATGTGTGGAAAGGGCGCCTCCCCTCCAGTCGGGAGACACAGGGTGGAACCTCACTCACCAGTCCCATTTCCTCCTTACTGAGCGAAGAGGAGGAAGAGAGGGCCCCGCCCCTGAGAGTGTTCTGTTTACTGGTTGCTCGCCTCTCCCAGGCCCCTTCCGCAGGGCAGGAGGGCACTGAACCTGGTATTCTGCTGACCTGCTAGCTGACTGCAGGCACAGAAGGAGGCCCGGGTTTATAGTGACCTCACCCATCCCTCATGGTCCGTGTGACCGGGTAAAGAGATGCAGTTCTCTGCCCTCGACAAGGAGAAGTCAATGAAAGCTTTTAAGAAATCAGTCTGGCCTGTCTGCAACATCCCTCAGGCATTAGAGGGAATGGATCTGGGGAGATGGGAAGGACGAGTGGCCGAGAGAGACTTCACGTACCTGAGCTCAGCCGGGCACCGTGGGGATGGAGAGGAAACAGTGGGATGGAAAAATGTGTTCAAGAAAGATCCCGGAGACACTGATATGGATGGGCTGGTCGGGGGACTGAACCAAAGATGAACCTCGTTTCCTGCAGGGTTGACAGGTCTTGGGTGTCCACTATTCCTCCTATCTCTGCTGACAGTTGGATTCGTATGTAAAACTTTCCATCGATCTGTTCGGTTGAAATTGGAGCTTTTCGTGACTATTCCTACTGCTGAGACCCTTCTGGAACCTGACTCGGTCATCTGATCCATCTCCATACTGTTGGCTACCGCTCTGGGTAAGCTTCATCCAGACTCTTGGTAAGATATTTTGAACAGAGCCAAGGACACAGGCTGGAACTGGAGATGCAATTCTGGATATACCCTAAGTAGGCTGAGATAGCAACCGAAACAGTGAGGGCACGGAAGAAAGGCCCCGTGAATAAGCAGGAGGCAAACACCAGGAATTTCACAGGGACAAGTGATGACTCAGAAAGGCAGTGTCATTTCCAGGAGGGAGAAAAAGCGATCCTTTGTGCGACTGGTTCCAGGGGGACCCACGAGGGTCATGGATGTCATCTGCAGGGGGGCAAGTTTCACTTTAATAAAAGGCAGGGCCTTCCTAGTGGTCAGAAATGTCTGGAGGTAAGGGGAAGACTAAACAACTTATTTTAGGTGTTCACTGGAAAAGAGTAAACAACGTAGTTTAGTTCGCTAGGGCTGCCCTAGCCAACTACCACAGAATGGATACAAAATACCACAGATGGAGTGGCTTAAATAATCGAAATTTATTTCTCACACTTCTGGAGGCTGAAGTCCAAGATCAAGGTGCCAGCAGGGCTGGCCTCTTCTGAGGCCCCTTCTCTTAGTTTATAGATGCCATCTTTTCCACGTGTTCTCACGTGGTCTTCACACTGTGAATGTCTGTGTCCTAATCTCTTCTGATAAGGACAAAATCACGCTGGATGAGGACCCACCCTACTGGACTTCGTTTTAACTGAATTACCTCTTTTAAGATCCTATCTCCAAAATTCAGTCAAATTCTGCAGTACTGG
Source organism: Glossophaga mutica (assembly GCA_039655065.1). Classification (NCBI taxonomy): domain Eukaryota; kingdom Metazoa; phylum Chordata; class Mammalia; order Chiroptera; family Phyllostomidae; genus Glossophaga; species Glossophaga mutica. Next base: position 10,558,202 of record CM077304.1, on the reverse strand, counting down.
GGGTTAAAACTCCAGCAAATAAAGTTTGGGTGGGGGGTGAAGCGCATACAACTCAGCCACAACCTGTCAACAGGGATGTGTAAAGAGAGGTCTGGTGACTGTCAGGCAAGGGAAGCTGATGAAGAAATGGAAGCATCAGATCTGGGGTGTCCTTGAAGGTCCCTTCAGGTCTCAGAGCTGCACTTCTAAATATCGTGAGACAGCACCTAATTGCTGCTATTAAACATAAGTAACACAATAATCTCCCCAAGATCTCAGACAGAAATTACATCTTCACGGCAGCTTAACTGACTGTGCTCTGATTTAACCCTTCCCCACGGAAACACACACACACGCCAGCAGACACACTCCAGCAAAATGCGACCATCACGCTCACCTGTGAAACAGGACGGACTTGACCAAGGTGACAACATCCCGGCTGGCATTATATCCAGCGCAGACGATCGCGACGTGGATTGTCTGAAAAGCAAACGAACAAGGAGAGCAGTTAGACCAATGGAAGAGGGCCTTCCCGGTGCTTCCAACCGCATGACAAAGAAAAACCGCCTTTATTCCTCACTGGGATCATTAGAAAACAGAGAACAGAGGCTGCATCTCTGGAAAATAACTTGAGACAGTTTTATTAAGGCCTTTTTAATCGGTTTATGGAGCTATCATCATTTGGAAGCCATTAAGGCTCTTTTCAATTACATTTTGGGGACGAAAGAAATGGCGATTGGCTCAAATGAACAGTGAGTTCCCTGCCCCCAAGCTGAAAGACAATGACAGCTGGTAACAAGAGAGAAGAAAGAAATATGCCCTGAAAGGACGAAGTGGCCACCAGGGATCTCAGACTGAGAAGGGGTGGCTCTGAGAGCTTGTGAAATGTTCTCACAAGACGTCGCAGGTGAAGGTCAACTTGGTAAGACGTCTGGGTCGCAGCTGGGATATCATTCAAAGAACTGAAGACTGGCAGAACTGAAGGGAAGCTGATGGGCCGTCTCATCCAAGTAGTTAAGAGCATGGGTCCCAAATGTGAACGAATGAATCCTGGCTCTGTCCTTTAACCCAAGGTGACCCTGCGAAAGTGGTAGGGTCGGGTGACTCCTCGCCACGTAAGGGGCATGACATACATCCTGCAGAATATCATGGAGTATGTGAGGGGACGCTGCCGAGGACAGGATACGGCGCCCGGCACACTGCATTACAATCCTAGTACTGATGCCCCGGAGACCTGACCTTCCCAAACGAAGTGCCTTGGCGCCTCAGTGTCCTGGCATGGACTCCAGGTGACAAAGACGCTCACCTCTCCAAGCTCTCCAGGCTACCTCAGGCTCGGCCACTCTCTGCTGCCAGCAACTTTTCCTATTTATTGTACCTCCTGGCACCATACTGGTACTAGTTTCTGTAACAGAATGAATGGGCCATAACTTGACAAACGTCAGAAAGTGCTGCTCTAGGGCACCCCCTACAGGAACCATCCAGCCTCTCTCAAAACAGCTCCAGGGATGGCGGCTTCGAGCCTCTCATGCTGTCTCATTTACAAAGCACAGCCTTCCTAGCATCAACACCTGCCTCCTGACCCCGCTACAGCCTTGTTCAGTCCTGGGAGGACCACAGAACGAGTGTGTCCCCTGTGACACCCAATACTTCAATTAAAGGGAGGGTTCTTGATGGGAGCCTCTTCGTTTTCACAACCACCCACAGCCCTTCCTCCGCGGCGAGGCTTCCAGACTCCGTGTTCCCCTAACGGGCCACTTCAGAACACAGTTCTGATAAGCTGGTTGCTCCCACACAGGCTTTGAGGACAAGGACACCCTTCACCTGAGACGCCACCAAGGGCAGTCTCACCACCCCGGGGACGAGCCATCCAACAGTTCTGAACACACTTGCACGACCTCTTCAATTCCGATGGCCTACCCACCTCCCGGGCCACAAACTCTCAGTGCCAGAAAAGCTGCCCCTTAGCTACGTCCAGACGCTTGCTGTCTCGGAAACCCTGAAATCCTGGGCGCCCCACTCCCATGGGATTCTCAGAGTCGCGCGCCCACGACACCTGCTCCTTGTGCTCACAGAGAGTCCCTTTCAGCGCCATCACTGCTTACCTGAGTGACAGTCATCTCGCTGTGCTCTTGGCCCCCTGACACCGTCAGCCCTGCACTCAGTATGCAATCCCCACCCCTGGGTCAGGGCTGCAGTGTCCCTCCCCGGTTCTCGGACCTGGGGATCAAGACAGACGCTAAGGGAGGTGGGAGAAGAGCAGTAAGGCTGATGAGAGCTCACATGCACTGAGCGAATAGATCGCTACGCTCTGAGTCCTGTGCTTAATTCTTTAGACAGATGAACAGATTCAAGTCTCATGGTTGGATGGGGCAGGTGCAGCATTATTATTTCAGTATTACAGATCAGCAAACACAGGCTTAGCGAGGTGAGATTCGGATTCGGGAACGGAGATTCTGAACCCCAGTGGCACATCGGAAATACCCAAACAATTGTTGAAATAGCCCATGTCCTGGCCCCACTGGAGGCCAATTAACTCACAATCTCTGATGTCCAGGACCCTAAATTACTCTGCTGAAGGTGCTGGCTCTCAGCAGAGGCCCCTGTCCCGCTGGAACATGTTGGCAATGTCTGGAGACATTTTTGGTTGTCGCTCTTGGGGGTGTGACAACCCCAGGGAGAGGCCAGGGACGAGGCTCAACATTTTACCGTGCACAGGACAGCTCTCGCAGCAAAGAATGATCCTACCCGAAAGGTCAGCAGTGCTGCTGTTAGAAACCTTCTCCTTAGGAAGAAGGAAGGGGGTTAGGAGAACCTCACCTCCCACAGGGAACCACCGCTTCCTCTTCTCAGTCTAATTTATGCCTTCATTTCTCGATCTGTAGAATGAAGACGCCAACCCTCATCTCTGCAAAATGTCTCTGAAAGACTAAGATGCAGATGCAACTATCACCATTTAAATCACAAAGAAAATGGCTGGGAAAACACTTGCACATGGGAGACATACCCAGGAAGGGGGCAAGGATGGGTAAAAGCACGCTGAATCAGGCTCTGCGGAATTAGAAATATTTAAACATGAGGCCTCCGAGATATCAAACTTTACCTTGGTTTCAGGGTTCAGGGACTTTTAAAAATAAGCCCATTAAAAGTAATTATAGCCACGTATCCTCAAATATTTTATATAATTTTCCAATCTCTTTCTTTCATCTGCTACACCTACCATCCCAGATAAATTCGTCACCTGAAGCCCTAGCAGCCGTTCCCTGCTACCCAGGAGAGCAGGAAGTCGAAGTGCCGTGAATGTGCTTTTGGAAGAGTTTGGGTGGTCCCAAACCTTCTAGGTGCAGAAACGAATGACAAGAGTGGGCAGGGGGTGGGGGGAGGAGTGGGGAGAGTAGGGGAAGGAGATGAATGGCCCTTGAAGAACAGGGTCACAAACATGGTCTCATCATGACAACTTTTGATCTTGAAGCTATAAAATCCAGGTTTTCCTTTCTCAACGTGGTGACTTAAGATGGCCCCAGGTACCTGGACATGCCTTCCATCAGAGGGAAGTGTCTAAATACCGGATTCTGTGACCACTGGCCCGCTTATCAAGCCTTTCCCCCTGTATGGGTAGCTATCACACTTGCCTTTATTGGTGATGAAGACTGGGTGTGGGGGGCGGGGTGACCTTCTTCTTTGCTCCTCCAGACTCCCTCTTTGCACCTTCCCCAGCTCACCGTGTGCCCAGGAGCCTGGCCTTTATAGACTGAAATACTGGGTTCCTATACCTTCTGGATTCTGGCTGAATTTGGTCAAAGGAGGGGAGGAAGAGGGGGAGACCAGGCTCCCCTGCTCCTGTCAGGCCCCCCCACACACTTCCAGTCCTTGCTGGCTTCACAAGGCCTCCACCTCCCACCCCTTGCCGGGGGTTTGCAGTGACTCCTCAGGGAGCTTGGCAACCCTCGTCGGTTGCCCTCCACACTGCCCACACCTTCGGCCCTGCATTAAACCCCCCACACCTTTCAAGTGTGCCATGCTTCTTGACCAACTCTGGAGACCTTTCCTCAGCATCCCATTTGTCCTGGTGGCTGGAAGGGAAGCCCAGAAGACTCAGAAGCCTGCATAGATCCAGTGCTTGTCCCTAAGGAGAAACACAGCAGGAGAGCACCAATGTGCCCAACTTAAATATGTATCATTGGAGTTACACGTTTCCAGGAGATCAACAAAGATCTCAGACACACGGACTACAAGGCTCTTTCTAAGGAGACCCATAAAGGCTCCTGGTTCCGCCCCTGAGTCCTGAGTCGGGTGCTCCACACGCCTGGCACATCCGGAAGCTGCCCCTGAACATGTAGGTGGGAGCCTGCCATAGCTGTGAACCAGGGACATTCCCGGTGCCACTGGGGTCAGGGAGCGACTTCTGCTTTTATGACCTGCAGGACGAATTCAGGTGTGATGAGCATTTTTTGGAGTTTCCAACATGACAGAAAAATATCCCCCAGCGTTGTCTTCTCAGATATGCATATAATCATTGTCCCGAAAGAAATGCAGACCAAACGAAGAGGTGGCAGGCAAGTGGCAGCCCAGCCCCGCTGCCTTAGCCGCACGGTCAGCAGCGACCCAAAAGGCCTAGTATACACCCTTCTGGGCATTCTGCCTGGGGGCACGCTGTAGGGAAAGTCTCTCCTATCAGGGGCCTGCAGGTGTGGGGGAGAGAGGGGAAACCCACTTAAAAACTGCAGAAAGTGAGGCCCAGTCCAGATTCTGGACCGCAGCTCCGGATTCTGGTGCTGGAGGCAGGGCCTCCCAGAGGAGAGCCGCTGCCCGGTGGCAGCTGGGAGAGGCACAGAGCTGGGGACAGAAGCAGGAATGAGTCTGTGAAGAAAACCAACAAGAGTCAAGAGACCTGGCTTTGAGCTGCAACTTCAAAGCTGAGTTGCCATATGACCTTGGAGCAGCTGCAATGGCGCATCTATAAAATGGAGATAAAAATGGGCACCCCATTGGCAGCCGTGAGGATCGGACAGTTGAGTGCCAGAAGGTGCACCTGGTGAGCCGCTGCCTGTTCATGTCTTCTGGGTGCCCACACAGCCCAAGGAGACGGTGGCATCACCGCCCTGCTGTAACTTCCTCATCAGTATTTCGGAACATACTACTACCCACCCTCAAGCGGCTGTTGAGGAACCAAAGTCTGTGGCTCTCAAACCTGAAAATGCATCCGAATCCCTGCAAGGCTTATTCAAATGGAGTGCTGGGCCCCTCCCCAGGGCTTCTGAGGCAGGAGGTCAGGTGAGAGGCCTGAGGAATTCCTGCATCCGGGTGATGCTGATGCTGCCTGTCCGGGGGCCACACTTTGAGAACCACTGCTCTGTCCAAAGCACTCTGAGGAGGGTCTCTAGTAAAAACTCAAGAGCTGTTGGCTGTGATTAGGTGGAGAGGGCATGAGAGGTGTTCACAGAGCCTATTTCCAATACCTTTTCTACAGAGAGTGCCACTTCCCCTTCACTTGCATAAAACAAGTGAGGGTAGCACCCTTCCACATGCTCTCCCAGGTCTGGGAATTTCTGGCTCTGCGGGGTGAGGAAAAGGCAAAGGGATGGAGGCTTCTACTGTGTGAGGAACGAAGCCCTGGAAATCAGGAGAGCTGATGGCCACCCCAGCCCTGCCTCTGGCCAGCTGGGTGAGCTGGGGCAAGTTACCTAGCCTCTCTGATCCTCAGTGAGTCCTTTGTAAAAGGAGGAATTTATTATTTCTATACAGAGTTTTCCTAACATCCAAGGTTTTCCAAAATTCAAGATGGAGGAGAGACACAGAACAGTTAAGTACCTTGTCCAAGGCCCCATGCCTAAGCCAACTGGTGGCAAATGGGTTGAATTCAGAGTCCTGCCTGTAAACCTACACACCCTGGCTCAATAAAGCACCTATGTAACTATTAAAATTTTTAAAAAGCGCCACTAATGTGTCATTTAAAATCATCTTACAAACTTTCACTAGAGGCGCCTACAAATCTTAGGCGTCTCTACTCTCCTGGGAAACTACCAATAGAATTCTATTTACTCTAGATACTGAATCATGGACCCAAAACACAGAATTAATTCAGCCTCGTAGAAATCAGGAACACCTCCCAACTGCAGTGGAAGCCAAAGCATCGGCAGCTCAGCCAGGGGCAGGTGAGCTGCAGGGGCAGGTGGCTGCAAGAAAGGCTACGGGGCCCAGTGTGAGGAGAGGATGGGCTGAATGTCCAGGTGTGACCCCACGTCAAGGCCTAGTAATAAATGGCCAAGGGGAGACCCATCCAGCCTTCTCCATCCTACATATCCCTGGCCTGCTATAGGACCGATTTGCTTGTGTTACGAAGAATATCACAGGCTGAGGAATCAGAAAAACAAATGTTTCATGGAAGGCACATGAACAGGTGAGACTGATCTGGGACCAACAACAGTTTAATGGGTAGAGTGGACCCATGTTTGGGGCAGGTGGGTTGTCCAAATGCTGCCTGACACAGATCCATTGTGACTGCCATGTGTTACACTCCTCCCTATGGGGCCTCTGGGTGGCTGGCCTGACCCAACAGTTGACACACATTCACCAAACATTCAATCGCTCTACAAAAGAGGTTTGAGCACCTACTGCATGACTGAGCACCTACTGCATGCTCAATTGTGGGGGCTGGTGGTATAGTGGTGAGCAAGAGAGACCAAACCCTTGCCCCTGCCATGGGAGTAGACAGTCTACTTGGGGGATGTGTGTGTGGGTGGTGAGTAGGGCTAAGATTTTAAAGTGGGCTTGTCTGGGCAGTTATCCCTGAGAGGTGACCTGGGAATGCAAATCTGAAGTAAATGAGGAAATGAGCCTTTCGGGTATCCAGGCAGAGTGCACCAGGCAGGGGGCGGTGCATGGTAGCCAGTGGGCTTTAGGACCACGGAGGAGCCTGGGCTGCCTGGACAGAGGCAGTGAGGGGGAGGTAAGGAGAGACCACAGGGGCCAATAAGGCTGACCCTGAGTCTTCACAGGCATTTGGAAGAACCTGCCTTTTCTGCTGTGTGAGCAGAGAAGCCACTGGAGAGCTCAGAGCTGGAAATGGCACGATCTGACTTTTATTTTAAAAGGCTCACTCAAGATGCCAGTTGAGAACAGATTTTCTGTGTGTGTGTGTGCATGTGTGGGGGGCAGGGGAGCAAGCAAGGAAGCAAGCAAGGAAGCAGAGCGAACAGTCCAGAAGTTACTGCAATAAGCCAAGTGTGGTGGGCGCTGCCCAGTGTCCCTTCGATGGGATCCATATTGCTCGGTGTGCAGCGGGCAGGCGGCCATGAGCTGTCACAACTACAGGGACAGCCTGGAGGCAGCGAGCCACCTTTCCAAGATCAGCCCCTTTCTGGGGTGACCACATCCAACAAAACCCACAGAATCCTCGGGTGCCCAGCCCCACGGACACACCTTCGTAGGCAGTCTACACAAGAAACTCCACCTCAGGGTGTGCTTCATGGCACCGTAAGCAAGAGGTGATGTAAGACAGGGCGGAGTGGAGGCGGTGAGACAAGACCAGGCGATGCATCTTTCAAAATCCCTCCTGATTGCTTTGCAGTCGGCAGAGGGAGCAGAATATCACAGGTACTAAGATTTACAACCTGCAGTGAGGATGAGAACAATTGTGCACTGTAGCTAAGAGCATAAAACGGTGCAGCCACATGGTACAGGGCAGCGGTGTCCAACTCGTTTTCACCGGGGCCCACGTCAGCCTCGTGGTTGCCTTCAAAGGGCCGAATGTAATTTCAGCTCCTTAACGGTTAAGGAGTAGTTACATTTACACAGTCCTAAAATTATTTCAGCCCTTTGAAGGCAACCATGAGGTTGATGTGGCCCCCGGTGAAAATGAGTTTGACACCCCTGGTACAGGATATAATGATTCCTGGAAAAATTAAAATAGAATTTCCATATGATCCAGCAACCCTACATTTGGAGATAGATTTTATATATTCTCAAAAGAAACCAAAAGCAGGATCTCCAGGAGATATTTGCACACCCCTGCTCATAGCAGCACTATTCATGGAAAGGTGGAAACAACCCAGGTGTCCACTGTCAGATGAATGGATAAACAAAATCCATTTATATATACGTGTGTGTGTGTGTGTGTGTGTGTGTGTGAGAATAATGTTCAGCCTTAAAAAGGAAGGAAATCCTGTCACATGCTGCAGCTTGTATGAACTTGGAGGACATTATGATAAGTGAAATAAGCCAATCACTTAAGGACAAACGTGGAATGGTCTATCCCACTTCTAGGAGCTACGTAAAGTACACAAATTCAGAGACAGAAAGGAGAGTAGTGGCTGCCAGGAAGCAGGGAGAGGGAAATGGAAGAGGAGTTGTTTCATGTTTACGGAGTTTCAGTTTTGCTAGATGAAAAAGTTCCGAAGATCCCAGTGCACCACAACGTGAATACACTTAACACTGCTCATACTGTACACTTAAAAACGATTACGAGGGCACACTTCATGTTACATGGTTTCACTGGGCCACAGTTCAAAACAAGAGAGATTTACAGTGTGGATCTGCGCTTCTTAGCTATGTGGCCTCGATAAGCCGAAACCTTTCCATTTATAAACTTAGGATGATTAAAATGATTTCATGAGCTAACATACATAAAATGCAATGCCTAACACCTAATACTTACACAATAAGTGAAAGCAGGTATAATTAGTGTCCTTACTCTCAACAGTCTGCCCCCGCCTTTCATGGAGCTCACACTTTCATCAAGCGGGGTGACTAGCTAAGCTTCCTTATTTCTCAGTTTAGGGTGCACTGATGCACCACTTCACCTATCAAACTCCTCCCTGTCTGTGAAGATATAATACCACCTACTGGAACCTCAGTTTCCTCATCTATTAGAAAAAGGGGGTAATAAATATATCAACTTCCAGGGTTGCTGGACGGATTGAGATGATTCATGCAAAGGGCTTACAGCCTGGCATCCTATAAGTAGGAGATATGTATCAGCTGTCAGTACTAATTATTCTTATAAAAGAGTTTATGGAATAATAAGGTTCTACTTTCAAGGACTTGAACGTTAAATATTCTCAAAAGACAGGACTCAGTTCCTTCCTTGTGCCCTCACTCCCACGCCCCTTCATGTAAGAATTGGGACAGTCTCTGCCCCACTGTGGGAAGGAGGGCCTTCAGATCTGCCCGGTTCCCCCTGCTCTGTCAAATGCTGGCGCTGCCTTTATCCTCATCACATACAAGGGGGCAGAAGACACAGGGATGGGGAGGGGAACCACCGGAATCACTCATCACCAGGGCTATGATCACATCTACGGAAAATGAGGAGAGAACTGTAATCTTTCCCTCACTTCAGTTTCATCATCTGTAAAACAAGCTGGCTGCATCTTTACTTGTTTTTGTTATTGGCACATTTTAAGTGTGTTACCTGTCCCGATTTTTTCCCTAAGATTTGGTTAATTTAATTAAAAAATACAATAAAGGGACATTTTCAAAAATTAAATTTATAGGAGAAAGCGATATAAAAAGCAGATGAAGGCAGGCCCATTCAGGAGACACAGACGGGAGGCTGCCAGAGATGGGGCCCCTTGCAACGGCCACAGCGTGCTAACCAGCCCCCAAGAGTGTCCTCACAGATTCCTGCCAGCCGGTACTCATGGCCTTGTGTAAACTCTCTTACACTATCAGGGCTGATGTGTGTGACCAACAGAACTTGACAAAAAAAAAAAGCAATGGTATACAACATAACAACCAAGGCTGGGTCATAAAAAAGACTGCAGTTTCTACCTTGCTCTGCTGAATCACTCCCTCCAGGAAAGCTAGCTGTCACGTTGTGAGAACACTCAAGCAGTCCAGTGGAGAACAATCAAGGAGTCCGACGGAACGGGGGCTCCAGCCAGGCCAGTGTGCCATCTTGGAAACACAACCTCCAGCCCCAGTGGGCATCTTAACTACAACCTCGTGGGAGATCTAGGGCCAAAACCCTAACTAGACTATTCTTGGATTCATCATTTCCAGGAGCTGTATGAGATAATAAATGAATATTGTTTTAAGCTGTTAAGTTTTGGGGATAACATTCAATGAGGCAATAAATATTAGAGCCAGAGAAGGTACCTAAGATACGGCGGGAGCCAGGCCTCCCTGAAATTACAGTGTAAGAAAACTTACTGGGTTTCCTCCATCTACGACATTCTCCAAGTTCAGGGCCTGACATTGAGGGAAGATATCTTAGTGGATCTACATCTTTGAAGGAGCCCCAAACATGACAAACGAAGCTAACGAAGTGCGAGTTCAAACGCTATGACAGCATCATCCAACAGTAATGTGGTATTATGGGAAGATTGCGGGCCGACCCCTCCACTGCTGGGATATTATGTAAAATCCTGGCAGATGAAGTACAAACAAGGAAAGAGATCAGACAGCTCAAAATACTGTGGGTTAGTTAGGGGCCCAGGGAAACGCAGGTGAGAGATGTCAAGTTTTATAAACATAAAGCCGAAAGTGAAATGGTAAATCCCTGCTGAGCTAACAAATGCAGCCCCAATCTGGAAGGCAATTTAAAACAACCCAACTTCCTTAAAAAAGAACAGACACATCCTTGCTCAGACCTACTGAGAAATGAGAATGCTTACAGAGCTGCTATGGCCCCCCAGTGTGAAAGATGACCCCTCTATCATAACTGGTCACCTGAAGCCTTCTGAAGTGAGGCACCTGCCAGGCACAGAAGAAGAACTGGGGCGCTGAAGCTGATGAAAAATGTGGGTTCCAGTAGCGACAATCCACAGAGTGTTTAATACAGTGGTTCCAAGCACAGGTGCTGGAAGTAAACTGCTTAGATATGATGCAAGCCCCGCCTCTTCCTGGCAGTGTGACTTTGAAATAATTATTTCACCTGTAGGTGTTTTCTCACCTGCAAAAGGAAGAAAGTATGTGGTGTAGACTAAACAAGCTATTTTATGTGAACATAGTATCAGGTACACTTTAAATGCTGTGCATATGGTAACTTTTAGGATGATTACATCACTACTAAGGAAAAAAGTTCAAAGCATAGAGCAGAAGGAAAGAGAGATACTTCCTTAAAGGTGGTCTGACACCAGAGAGTACCATTCACCTGACTTTCCGTAACAACCGTGTGGACTGTTGCTATTTTAAAGCACATCCACCAATTCTTTGACAGTTCTCCCACTGAGAGACGGGGTGTGTTTCCACTGCCTTGAAACTGGGTGGGCTTTTGAGAATGTTTCAACCAACAGGCCACGCTACCAGCAGAAGTGACAGACACTACGGGACTTCTGAAGACAGGTCCCAAAGTGCTTCTCTTCTGCCTTGCTCACTGGAGTACGTGTACACGTAAAGCCTTCAGATGCCAGCCAAGCAGCCTACTGCCCCAGAGCAGGGCTGTGAGGAAGCCTGGACCAGCGCCGCAGAGAGGCCACAGGGAGAGGCCCCAAGTCTGCACAGAGTGATGCTGGGCCAGTCCCCCCGCCCCCCAGGCCTGCACTGTTTCAGCTCCAGCCCCCAACTAAGGACAACGGTATGAGGACCCCTAAACCAGAACTGCTCAGCTAAGCACTTCCTAAATCCCTGACCGCTCCCCCCACACACAAACTATGAGAGATAATAAAACAACTGGTGTTTTAAGCCACTGTGTTTTAAGTGATTTGTTAGACAGCAATAGGGAACTGGAGTATCTGTCATAAGTATACGTGACACTCATACAGAGTTAGCTTCCCACCTGCTATCTCATTTTGTCCTCAAAACTGCACTGGGGAAAACGCAGTCTCGTTTTCTAATGATAAAACAACACTCCACGGGAAGACCCGATTGCCCAAGGTCACATGCCTAGTGCGTGGCAGAGCAAAAATTCCTGGTGAGAAACTCTGACTCCAGGTCCAGTGATTTTTCTGCTGTTCTACAGCTGACCCCCAAAGTAGACCACCATGCAAGAAAAATGTACATAGTGGCCCACACACAGGCACAAGTGGAGATCAGAGAGAACCACTCTGCTCCACGTCTCAGGGCACAGGGAAACCAGCCCCTCATCGGAGCAGCCCTGCCCTGACAACAGAAATACATGCACGATGTGGGCAGCTGGTTGGAAACGACATAATTAGGAAATGATCAGAGGGCACCGGGACTGGCGAGGGCCTCTCGTTTCTAACACCAGATATCTCAGCGGACAGCCTGGGCATCATCGCAGAGGAGCTTTCAGAAATACTTGTCATACCCCAGGGAAGTTTCAGTGCAACGAGAGAGGAAGGTGACGTCCTTGGTTACGGGGCCCCGCATCTGACAGCCTGTCAGGACGAGCTTCAGCACTTGTAACCACCACGTGTCAGATGAAGACATGCTTCTATTTTGACTCCCCTGAATGACATTTCTTGTTTGCCTCTCCAGCTTTTTCACTACGACTGACAAATACCAAGCCATGGAGACAGAGGAAGTATACTGCTAATGGGTATGAAGCCAGCATCTCAAGGTAAATGTGCACCCACAGTAAATCCCTTTGGAATAAGACACCAGGAGATCAAGACTTTCAAATTCACCCACGGAAGACGTGAACAGGACCAGGGGCTCATCCCAGACAGATTTTACCGACAATCACTTGTTAAGGGTCTAAGAAGTAATGTTAACAATTAATGCAAAAAAAGAGAAAAAAAAACAGATATAATTCTCAGATGCAAGTCAAAAGACTAAAAAACCAGAAACAAAACTGAAGCAACCTAAAGGTCTAAATTCCTATATTCCCACATTATCTTTCAAAGAGTGCAGGGATGAAGAGAATCCCCTCCTGTGTTTACGTTGTGCCTTCAAGCAGTGGTTTCCAAACAGTCTCTGCTCTCTCAGAATCACCTGAACAGATTTTTTTAATACTCATATTCTTGGGACCTATGCCTAGAGATTCTCAGGAAGTCTAAGTGGGTCCCCTGAATGTGCATTTTTAAATATATTCTATTGATTATGCTATTACAGTTGTCCCATTTCTCCCCCATCATTCCCCTCCACCCTGCATTCCCACTCGCACCCACATTCCCCCCTTTAGTTTATGTCCATGTGTCATAAGTTCTTTAGCTTCTACATTTCCCACGCTATTCTTGCCCTCCCCCTATTTTCTACCTACTGTCTATGCTACTTATTCTCTGTACCTTTTCCCCCTCTCTCCTCCACCCACTCCCCTGTTGCTAACCCTCCTTGTGATCTCCATTTCTGTGGTTCTGTTCCTGTTCTAGCTGTTTGCTTAGTATGGTTTTGTTTTAGGTGTGGTTAATAACTGTGAGTTTGCTGTCTTTTCACTGTCATATTTTTTATCTTCTTTTTCCTAGATAAGTCCCTTTAATATTTCATATAATAAGGGCTTGGTGATGATGAACTCCTTTAACTTGACCTTATCTGAGAAGCACTTTATCTGTCCTTCCATTCTAGATGACAGCTTTGCTGGATAGAGCAATCTTGGATGTAGGTCCTTGACTTTCATGACTTGGAATACTTCTTTCTAGACCCTTCTTGCCTGGAAGGTGTCTTTTGAGAAACCAGCTGACAGTCTGATGGGAACTCCTTTGGAGGTGACTGTCCCCTCATCCCTTGCTGCTTCTAGAATTCTCTGCTTCATTTTAATCTTGGCTAATGTAATTACGATGTGCCTTGGTGTGTTCTTCCTTGGGTCCAACTTCTTTGGGACTCTCTGAGCTTCCTGGACGTCCTGGTAGTCTATTTTCTTTGCCATATTGGGGAAGTTCTCCTTTATTATTTGTTCAAATAAGTTTTCCATTTGTTGCTTTTCTTCTTCCCTTTCTGGTACCCCTATAATTTGGATGTTGGGAAGTTTAAAGATGTCCTGGAGGTTCCTAAGCCTCTCCTCATTTTTTTGAATTCTTGTTTCTTCATTCTTTTCTGTTTGTTTGTTTCTTTCTTCCTTCTGGTCCACTCCATTGATTGGAGCTCCAGTTTTCCTCCCATCTCTATTGGTTCCCTGTGCATTTTCCTTCATTTCACGTATTGTAGCCTTCATTTGTTCATCTAATTTGCAACCAAAATCAACCAATTCTGTGAGCATCCTGATCACTGATGCTTTGAACTGTGCATCTGATAGGTTGGCTATTTCTTGGTCACTTAGACGAATTGGCTCTGGGGCTTTGATCTTTTCTCCTGTTTGAGCCTTTTTTTTTCGTGGCGGGGGTCTGGTCGCAGCCGTTATATAGTGAGGGGCGGAGCCTTAGGTGTTCCCCAGGGTGGGGCAGCCCAGTCGCTGGGTTGTAACACTGTATGTGGGGGCGGGGTCCAAGAGGGAACAGTGGCGTTTGTTCTGCTATCTCTCAGATTCCAGTCTCTTCCGCCACTTCCCCTTTGCCTGGATTATCTGAGCACGAATGTGGGACCGCGTCGGTCAGTCAGCCACCTTGCTTGGCCTCACTGGGTCTGCCCGTTGCCACCCCATGGCCGGGGTCCACTAGCTGCTGCCTGTGCACCTGGGGCCTGCCAGCCACTGTCTGCATGCCTGGTCTGCCAACCTCCACTTGTTCCTGCCGCGACTCCGCCCCTCTTACTGGTCTGGATGAATCGTTGTCAGACTTCCGTATAGTTCAATTTTTCTATTAGTTCTGATTGCTTTCTTGTTTGTAAATCTTTGTTGGCCTTAATTTGGTTGTGCGAGAAGCACAGTGTGTCCACCTACACCTCCATCTTTGCCAGAAATCCTGAATATGCATTTTTAATATGTAATTCTAATGCACAACCAAGTTTGGGGACTACTAGGTGACAAAGAATGTCCACTGTAACCACACTGTTTTCTCTAGAAGCAGAACTCCAACATGTTAGTGGACAACATGGCTTCCTTAAAAGAAATCTAGCTTTTCCAGGCTCCCTTGCAGCTACATGGCAGCTTAAGGCAGCCCTGCAACTAAGTGCTGCCAATAGGTCCTAAAAGGAACTGAATGTGAAATGTATAAGAAATGTTCTTAAAGGGAGGTTAGATGCCCCACTCTAATGCTGCTTCCTTCCTGCCACCTAGAATGTAGACAACATGACTGAAGCTGTGACAGTACTATCGATTATGAGATGACCTTGAAAATGTAGGCAAGCAAGGTAAGTGAAACATAAAGGAAGCCTGCCTCCCTAACACTGACAGCCCTACACCAAAAGCCTCCAGACTTCTTGACCATAAAATGAAATAAGATGCAGAGTCACTGATCCTTGGGATTTTTTTGATACATTACAATGAAATCTAATACTAATACACCTAACTATCTTAGAGTCTGCCTAAAACTCTAATATCCATTGTCACCATCCAAAGGATATGAGGCAGGAACTTGATTTTAACCCATAATTTACAAACAAGGAAAATGAGTACAGAAAAGTGATATAACTTGCTCAGTGCCACATGAGCAAGCTAGGAATGTGCCAGCATTTAAACTTGTCCCCCAACTTCAAAAGCCAATAGTCTTTTGCCCACACTATTTTGTGGGGCACTCAGAGAAGATGGCCCCTTTAAAAGTAGAACGTGTACCTCTCAAAAAACTGCACAGGGGAAGGAAGCTGCTGTCCAGACAGGAAAAGAAACCCCCCTTTTCTCCCTCAGTTACACTTCTCCCCCTTCTTTTCCTTTTCTATTTTTCATTTTTTTGGTTTTTCTTCAGTTCTTTAAAAGTAGGACTGGGTCATAATAATGTAAATATACTCAAGGGGAAAAGTTCTCTCTCTGAGCTTTCCAACCTAATTAGCAGAATTCCATCACTTACTCCAAACTGACACCAGAGAACCTGCCAGAAATCAAACAAGCTTTCACCCAGGCACAAATAGAAGTTTCCCTGATTAGGGCCCTCCCCAAACCAGCCTACACCAAGGGAATTTGTGAATACTGCTGAGTCCCCATTTTCTTTTTTAAAGATCTTATTTATTTTTAGAGAAAGGGGAAGGGAGGGAGAAAGAGGAAGAGAAACATCCATTGGTTGCCTCTCGCAAGCCCCCGACTGGGGACCTGACCCATAATCCACGCATGTGCCCTGATGGGGAATTGAACCAGCAATGCTTCGGTTCACAGGCTGGCACTCAGTCCACTGAGCCACACCAGTCAGGACAAGTCCCCACTTTCAATCAAAGATGTAAAATAGAGATGCCTGATAATACAGCCACTGTCAATGATTATGGGAGATTAAATGAGATTGGGCCTGGCATACAGTCGGAACTGAATAAACATACAGCATTGAATACCACTGACATTGGCATTTCTCTATCTGATAATCATCTCTTTCTCCACCTCCCACCTAAGACTACGAGAACTAAAAGAAAGGAAGGTTGTCTCTTTTGCATCCATTGCTATTTCCCACCACAGAGAACAATGAGATACGTAACAGAGGCTCAATAAGTACTTGTCGAATGAATGAATGAATGAATGAATGATGAGCGAATGAGCGAATGAATGAATAATAATGCAGTAAAACCACTTCCTGCCCAGGTATTCAGTGCTTGCCTGACTGACCAACTCACGGTGTCCTGAAGAATTCTTCCTGCTGCGATAGTGCTTTGCTTCCTGTTTTTCCTACTCATGTGTACACTCCTCATTGGATATAGTCCATCTGCCTCTCCCCAGATCTCCGCCACTCTACACTCCAGCCAAGAGAAGCCATCCCCAGGGGCTCCCCCTGACTGTGCCAGTCCAGAGTCTCCGTGCTTGCCACTGACCTCCCATAGAACTGGCCTTCATCACTCAGTAAGCCCTATACTCCCTTGTGTCAGACGTGCAGTGTCTCCAGTATTAGAAATCATCCCATTCACATAAACAGCAGAATAGTTTGCAAAGTTTTCTCTTCAGGAAGTTTAAAGTCTAACATTCTGAGAATGTGGCCAGGGAATGAAGTAAGGAAACAGCACATAATACCTGCGTCTACCTAAAAGTGATTTAGAAATTGCCCGTAACTGAAAGCATACTGCGTGCACCTTTATATGAACATCCCGTTTAACTCTCACGAGTATTCCTTGAAGAAGGTATTATTTTTTCAAACTTATTGGTGAGACATCTGAAGTTCAGAGGGTCTGGGTAACTTGTTGCAGTACTCATAGCAGAAATCACCAGAGCTGGGGTAAAAACTCGGGCTTCTGTGTGTCTCAAAGGGTCTCGCTCTTAACTGGGTGCTCTAAGTCCTGTCCAAGGGAACTAAAGAAGCAGGAAATGAGGGAAGGGAAGAGGAAGGGAAGAGGAGAGGAAGAGGAGAGGAGACAGAGAAGAGTGTGTGCGTACTCAGTACACACATAATCATGGCTACATGCATGGGGTGAGGTGAGAGGTGGTAGGAAGGGTTGGTAAGTGTTACAAATGCCCAAAGAGTTACTAAGAAATAAAGCATACTCTAAAAGAGGGAAAATGATATCCAGCTATAAAAGCGCAAACCACTGCCTTAGATAAGCAACAAGTCTTCTGAATTGCAGAAGCCGTTCATAAAGTGTGAATGAGACCCAAGAGAGCTGCCCAACAGGGCTGCAACCCCAGGTGCACCACTCACACTGTAGTCTAAGTAACAAGGGTCATCAGGATGACAACTAGGTATGTAAACCTTGAGCAGGTCCAAATGAACTGCAAAGAAAGGAAAGGGGAGTTCCATCAGCTTGCACGTTTCAATATCTCTGTAATATCGGCTTTCTCATCCCCATTTTTCAGATGGCAAAACTGAGGCTCAGAGGCTAACGATTTGCCAAGCCCAATATCAAAGTTAGTGACCATGCCAGATTCACTCCCAGGCCTGGGTCAAGAATGTCAGCCCCGTCCAGGCACTTGGCGGTGCTTCTAGGGCAACATTTGCAAGAGGTGGGGACAGTTGGGCCTTCAGATGGCTTCAGGTGCTCTTTACCTCACACTTCTCCACGACCGGCTGCTGCCCGCACTCGGAACTGTTGCCTGCCACAATGCCAGCACGAAGGTTCTCGCTGTCCCCGGTACCCTCCTCCATGGAGTAGGTCTTGGAGTGGTTGCCACGGCGATGGGCTGGGGCCCGGCCCTGGGCCAGGCTGAGCTGCCTGCGGAGCACACGGTTCTCCTCCTCCACCTCGCGCACACGCACCTCCAGGCTCTCGCGCTCCCGCTGGCCCGAGGCTGAGTACCGGGGGCTGTGCGGCTGGGACTCCAGTGGAGACAGGGACACGGGCTTTCCATCTGTGGGCACAGAAAGACCAGGGAAGAGTTAACCCGGAATAAAACACACCCCAGCCCCTGCATGTACCCTAGACAGCCATTACTGCATAGCAAAGTTCCTTTCACAATCCCATTTACAAGGGAAAACAGATGGAAAATGGGTTACAAATAAACGCATCCAGACTGAACTGGGAACGAAGTCGAGAACAGAATGACTTATTGCAGTGATAAAAACTAACATGCTGTTTAGAGAAGACAATCATAATATAATTTTTCCTAATTAAATGCACTGTCTTCTTTTCCCTACTTGGCATGTTACTAGGTAGACATTCTTGTTTTCAATAAAGCATTATGAATATGAGGAAGGAGGCAGAGGGGGGGAAAGAGGAGAAAGGGAAAGCGAAGGGAGAAGGAGGACATGAAAGTGGGCAAAAAAAGGAAGAGGGTGGGGGGAATATGAATAATGATTAAGTTCATTTATTTCTTCCTATGCAAACTCCTATTCATCCTTCAAAACCCTATTTCAGAAGCATCACCTCCCACAAAAGCATTCAAATGGCAGATAAAATATCCTTCAGCATATCCCAAGAGTATTCTGTACATAAGCACTACAAAAAAACATATACACGCATCTGTCATCAACTGTTTTATCGAATGCTTCCTATGAAGATTAGGAGTTCAGTGAGGACCAAGGCTGGTCTTCCTCCTCTTCGTGCTTACAGTACCTTAATATCCAGCAAATGCTGGAAGGGTAGAGGCCGTGCCAACAGTAAAATAATGAAGAGCAACACGGAAGAAGAAAAGTAGCAGCGTGATCAATCTCAGTTTTCCCAGAAAAGCAGTTACGGTGAAGCTGAGGGCCAGCACCACTCCAGTTAACAGTCACGCAGAGAAGACAAGTAGGTCTTTCGAAGTCACACGATGGGGTGTGCCGATGTCTGAACGCGCACCCGGGTATTTCTCATGCCTGAGCCCGTACCCTTGCCACTTAGGTGCAGTTTTATAATAGGCTACACAGAGAGCCACAAACTTAAAAAAATTATTAACGTGAAACCCCAACTCCCCAGGATACTTAGCGTACCATCTTGCATACAGCAGGTGCTTAATGCATGCTTCCCACTGAGGAGCCCCAGGGACACCAGACGCACCGAAAGGCGTCACTCCTCTGTTCCCACACCCCAGAAACCCCAGCATCCAGCTCCACTGCGGCTGCCCCAGACGACGGAGCAAAAGGCGCATCTCCAGCAAATCACCCTCTCTCGGCCACCTGCCAAAAACACTCCTCTTTTTTCATACTTCAAGTTTTTCTACTTCCTGCCCAGACCCCACTGAGCTTTCAAAATGTCCCAGAGAGTCGGTGTGACTGACAAAACTTGAGGATCAAAGAACGTGGTGAATTCTACCCTGCGGGGTTCACCTGCACTGCGGACTGCATCGCCTAGCCTGGGCTCAGGGCCTTTGATGTATCTCTGGGCCTTCACAAACACGGCTCCTTTCTTCCCTCCTAATCACCTCGGGGTTAAACTCCTGAGCTCCCGGTCCTCTCCCATCAATGCAGCAAATACTGACATGCTGAATTGCGCTGCCCAGGGCTACAAAGCAAAGGCCAAGGTGAGTGTAGGGGGACATGAGACCACAGGTTGATTAGGGTTGCATTGTCACCAAGCTGGACAATTACAGGCTCTGACCCAGGCTTATGAAACAGGTCTCCCTGTTTGGTCGAATCAAATTAGTTCCATGGAGAATGAAAAAAGAATAGGCGGCTCACGGCAACTGCGTTTTCTCAGCCGACATCAGCGCAGCCAGCAGCAGTGGGGAAGATGAGCATCGAGCCTGGCGGTGGACAGAATCACACTTTGTCTAGCGCCCGTGGTACGTCTGCACTGTGCTGGGTAGTTCACCCAGAGGATGTCAGGTTATCAGAGCACAAGCAGGGGGCAACGGGTGTCCCCATGACAGGTGAGGAAACAGATTCTAAAAGCTTAAGCCATGGCCCCACTGGGGTGCAGCATGATTCGAATCGAGGAGATTCGAGCGCTGGAGGCCCAGGCGCTCTGGGATACGGGAGTCTTTGGGAACATCTGGGCAGAAACTCGAGAAACTCTGGAAGCCCACAAAACTAACGATGAACGGGAACTCTAAGGGTGTTCTTTGGAGGGGTTACCTAAGTGTTCCGAGTTTCAGTATTCCCTTCTGTGAAATGGGAGCAGAAACGCCAACCTTACGAGGATGAGGGAAGGCTTAAGTGAGATACCCACATACGAAGCGCCGAGCACTGTGCCCGCAGCTGGGAGTCACTCAGTGTAAAGTAGTTCCTCCACCTCCTTCCCAGTGGGCTCGGTGACACTACAGGTGCGATGAGTTGATAACGGTAAAGGCTGTGCATTTTCCGAACATCGCGCTATTCTGAGGGGCATGTGGGAGCGAGCAGCCGACGCACCGTGGCTTCCTTTGACGTGCGGCATCTCTGAACCTTCTTGCCTTCAGCTTTAGGTAGGTCGAAGTTCATACAGGAGAACGCAGACGATCAGGCAGGTTTCCTACGGGGGCCTCCTCACCTCCCGTACTCCTCTCCAGAAAGCTCCCCCTGCTCTACACATTTATGAAAAGTAAATTTTAATTCTTTGATTATGTGCTTATAAATAAAGGATAATTAGGCAAACCCTAAGTCACTACGATTCCGGGGATACTGGAGGGGAAGTGTTCTCAGCATTCTGTGCCAATTTCTACCCTCTTTAAACCCCAAAGGTCCTTAACCGAACTTTGCTCTCAACGATTTCCAGGTGTTCTCCGCACTTTACAACTCTGCCACCAACGAAGACACACAAAATAATAAATGCCAGGCCTCAAAGAGGGGAAGTCACGTTGGAAAAGTCAGCACTCACACTACGTCCAGGGTCTGGCATGTACCCAGTGCTCAGAATTATAATTTCCGATGTGTGTCTGTTTCAAGGGACGTTGGCTTGAGCTGACCCCTTTCTCTTCCTCAGCCAGTTGCTGCTTCAGAAAGGGAGTGTGGTGGAGACACGCTCCAGGCTCCTCTCGGCTCTCACCTGCCACGCTCACTGCAGATGGGCCCTGCATCGCTCACGTGGCCAGTCGATGCAATGCTGTGTGGACACAGGTGAGTAAGTGGGGCCCCACTTCCCTGCCATATTTGTGGCTCATTCTGCGTTTGTTCATCCTGACCCTTGCCACTGATCCTGGATTATTCAACTCTTTGGCTCCTGATTGTTTTGTTGCAGGGTCTCCCAACCCTCCAGGGCTGGGAGGTGAGGTGGGGGCAGGGCAGTGAAAGGCTGGCCACCTTAGATGTGCCCTGTACTTCTCTGTGATGTCTTAGGGCTCTGGTCTCTCCCAGGACACCCCCACGCCTCTGTGTACAAATCGTCACTATAAGGCCCATCACTTGGGATTCTGGGCCTATGAGAACAACTGTGCCTCCAGCAGTATTTCTTGACCAGTAACGAAGAAAGAGATTTTTCCCCCCCAGCCATGCTGGATAAAAGTTTGGTCCTAATACATAGCTTGCCCCATGTCAAATTTATCACTGGAATTCAACAAATATGTCTATACCCTGCTCATCAAGACAAGCCTACTGATCACATGCTTGATGCATCATGTCCAAGTGCTGCAGAAGTTCCTACGTGCACACTTTCCGCTTCCACACTCATCATGTCGCAGACCGGTAACAGTTCGGCAACTGTGATAGTTTATGTTGTGTGCCATCTTGCCTGAGCCATGGGGCGTCCAGATATGTGGTCAAACATGATTCTGGGTGTTTCTGGATGAGATTAACATTTGAATCACCAGACTGAGTAAAGCAGATGGCCCTCCCCGATGTAGGTGGGGACCTCATCTAATCAGCTGAAGGCCTGAATAGAACACAGAGGCTGACCCTGCCCTGTGTAAGACAGAATCACAGTTCCTGCCTCACAGCCTTTGAACCGGGAGGTTAGTTTTTTCTGTGTGTGTGTGTGTGTGTGTGTGTCCGCTTGTTTTTCTTGCCTTTGGACTTAAACTGAAACTCTGGATCTTCCAGGGTCTGGAGCTCACTGGCCTTCAGACTAGAACTACACCCCTGGCTCCTCTTGGTCTCCAGCCTGCCGACTCACCCTGCAGATCTTGGAACGTGACCGCCTCCATAATCAAGTGAGCCAATTATTTATAATAAATCTCTTTATGCACACCTCCCCCCACACACCCGATTGGTCTGTCTCCTGGGGAACTCTAACAGAGGGGCAGACAACAATCTGTAGACTGTACTTTGAGTGTTGCTGCCCAGTATCTGGTTTCTTTATTCCCAGGGCTTGGCATGCTTATTAAAGCATCTGAATAACGAATGAAGGGAAGACTGGCATCCAGAACTTTAAAAAAAAAAAGCAAGAAAAAATAGGTCTAGCAAGTCTTAAGCTAAAATGACTCATTATAATATTAAATGCTAGGGGACGAGGGACAGATAATCAAGAGAAGCGAACAAAACAGATCACGTCATAAGACTATGAGACTGGAAGAAGAAAGAACGGACACTAAATTATGGTCTTGCCACTTACTAATAATAAACTTAGGCAAAGTACGTGACTTCTCTGATTCAGTGTCGCCTGGAAACCAGGGGAGACACTGGTGACTGCAAAAGCATGCCTCAAGTCCATTCATAGTAGGTACTCACATTTCCGCTGTCCACCCCCACCCCTCCCAGTCTGGAGCAAGACACATTAAGACAACAGCAAATAGACTCCCTAATTTCTGAGCCCCCTTTGCCTTTGCTTCTTCTCTATTACCTTTCCTCCAGGTTTCCATTTTTTTTAGATGCACGCAGTCTGTCCGCGTGGTGCATCTCTGTCACATAATACCTAGGTGCGTTGATCTGTGGCTCCGCTCACTTTGAGTTTAAAATGTTAAACAAGACATCATTCAAAACCTTAGTTTACAACACCTTCCACTTCCCTCCAAAACTTCTCAACAAACGTACATTTATCATCCGATTTGAATCTCTGAATCCACCTGAAATGAATGCACAGAATTAAGAATCAAAACTATCTAAGATTCGGAACAGAAAAGGTAAATTAAAACTCGGCCTCCTTGCAGCGTGGGGACAGAGATGAGGGGTGTGCCACCTGAAGTGTCCTAAGCGATGATCTGGGTCAATCTGCACGCACTGAATGTCTCCGAGTGTGGGTGCTCAGGCTGCAAGATGTCTACCCCTTGCAAAGAGACAGAACTGCAGGCCCCATAAACAGAGGCAGGGCCGGCACCTGGGTGGGCCTCCCAGCCCTGGGGCCACCCATGCAGGGGGCTCAGACCAGCCCCTTCCAGTGGTGACAGAAGCTAGACAGATCTCTCTGGTCAAAGACACCAATATCCTGCACTCACGCCCAGATTTCAGGAGGGCTATTCCCTGCCTCATTCTACCCGTGATAAGACACTGCATTCTTTAACCTTTATATGGCAAAGTCCCCCCACGTACAATCTGTCACCAGGGCCTGGCAGTGCTTTCTTCCTGGTGTTTGAAGCACTTGCTTCTCTCATTCTATTTCAGACATTGTACCCCAAACCAAGCCTTTTCGTCTTATCCTAAGACAGGGGGTCATCAAACTTTTTCTGGAAGCACCGGAGAGTAAATGTGGCTCACGCTGCAGGCCATGTGGTCGCTGATGCTAACTAACATTTGACCCTGCCATCGTAGTGCAAAAGCAGCCACAGAAATACATGACACATGCACGCAGCTGTGTCCCAATGAAACTTCATTTATAAAAGTGAGGGCTCGGTCAGGCTCAGCCTGCGGGCCCTACCGGGTCTGCAGACCCTGTTCCAGAGCATCCATCTCCTTGCTTACTCTCCCTTCCCTCGAACCTCGCCCTGCTCCCGCCAGCCTCCGTCACAGGTGCTAGGGATAACGTTCTACATGCCGATCCTGTTCCCACCACATTTTCCGGTTTGACAGCGTGCAGAAGCAACTCCGTCTACTTCAAGGTCGTCTACCAGATTCAACAAGCACTTGGTTCATGCCTATGGAGTACCTGGAGGCTGCATATCCTCTCATTATAGTTTACACAACACTTTAATGAAGTGAGTGTTTTCGCCATCCCTATTTGAGAAATAAAATGAGAGAAAGAGACACATGATTTAACTTGTTCAATGCCATCCCAGGACCAAATGACCGAGGAAGACCCTGGGTCATTGAACCCAGGGTCACTGGCCTCAGCTCCATTGTTCTTTTTGCCTCAAACCAGAATGTCTCCTATCCGGCCCACTCCAGACAAGTCCAGCCTAACTTGTTGTTGCTACTGCTTCATCCCTGGCTGCTTAGCCCAGTCCTTCTCAATCCCTGTTACCATTATACTCCCTGGGGAAACTTTTAAAAAATATTGATGGGCACAGGCCCCCTCCCAGATTAACTAGCTCGGAATCTCAGGGGTTGGGAGTCTAGTTATCAGCATTTTTGAAAGCATCTACCCTCATGAGATTCTCATGCGGAATCAAGGTTGGGAAATATTGATTGGCTCAGGCATTCCCCGAGAGCCTCTGGCTGAGGCATCATAACCCCCTTTGTAAGCACACCTGTTGGACCCTTAAGGCGAATTTCAGGGACTGGCTTCCATGCAGAGGTGGTCACAGCACCGCCAACCACACTGAAGTCCAGTCCCAGTGCTGCTCAGATCCGGGGCCCCAGTTTCCTCCTCCAGGAACAGCTCCCGGTGTAAGCCAGGCTTCCCAGAACCCAGGCTGCCCGGGATTCCAGCTCCTACCAGCTCAGGGCTGTTTTGATCCTCTTAATCCCCCTCCTCCCAGGAAGAGGGCTCTTTGCAAAGCAGGGCCCTCCAGCCTCCCTGGTTCCAGGCTCCTTGCCTTCGATCCGATGATTTCCCTGATGCCTCACATTCCATGTTAGGCTGTGTTCATCACGTAAGAATCTTAAACCAGTTTTTAACCACAAAAGGCATGACAATACAATCAATGCTCCTTTTGATGCATTCTGAAACTGCAAAACAAATACCATAGCCAAAATCATTTTAGAAAACTCAGTTCGATCTTAAAAGTCTCACATTTAACAATCTATTTTTTTTTTTTAATTTTGGTTACTGGATGGCCACATGACAAGCTGATGTGTCACCACTTCTGAGCAGCTTCCAAGTCCAAGCAAGACACAGGTCCCGCAGGCCATCTCCTGACACCCCAGACTGTGGGCCCGGCTTTGCTGTGGGGAGGAAGTGGCCATGATGGCACACAATGGGTGCTCATTTGTTAGGGGGTAAACAGGGAGTGTTTCATCCCCGAACGCCCCAAAGTGATTTTCTGGGAGTTATCTTTGTCTTTGGCACCCAAAGCCAACTTGCGTTCCAGCAAAGGCCTTGGCGATCTCTGGCCGAGACTGAACAACGGTGAGAAAAGAGCTCCTCACGGGCTTTGAAAAAAAAAGAATTTGCAGCCACAAGGCTTGGGAAAGAAGCCGAGATTTGTTTCCTCATCGTGGGCTAAATGCGATTTGACTGTCCTCCTCTGTGACATTATTTTCCAGAACCTTGTCTTAAAGAGCTTCATTAAGTCAAGAAAATGAAGACATTTTTAGCACCCATTTGCTGTATCTGTAGCTGGATTCTGGCTATAAGTGCTGAAATGCACCCTAATGAGCCATGATGTCAGTGTTTTGCCCCTTGAAACTTGAGATTCAGTGATTTCAAAGCTTCAAATAAGTTTTTTTTTTTTGGACAAATATTCTAAGTTCTGAAAGTCTGAGACAGTGGGTCTTTGAACTACTGGTTCTCACAGCACAAGAAACTGAGTCTTTCTGCTTCTAAAGCTGGCCAATCCTACTGAGGTTAGACATCCAAGGGCTGTAAGCTTGGACAGAAAGACTTCAGTCTGCAGCGTTCAGCTCGCCACCAAACAAGGCAGAGGATCATGGACGCGGCGCTCTATTTTCTATACAGTTGAACGACCTGACAGCAGAGCCAGCTTCTTCTCTTAGGTCACCGGGCTGCCTCAGAACAACCATCGGTGCCTGACAACACAACGCGTCCCAGAAAATGCGAGGAGACATTCCCTCCAAATCTGGAGAGTCAACCAGTGTGTGAGAGGGAGCACAGTAAGTTCACGCTCCAGTCGTCTCTGATCACCTTCTGCCCCCGTTTAGCTCATCCGCTTCAGTCACGTTTTGCTCCGGCGTGGGTCCCCACCGGTTGGGCTTGAGAAAGCAGCATCTCCCCCTGCACGTGAGCAGACGCTGCTTAAGGAACATTCTAACACATTTCACAAAGAAGAGGGAGTGAGTGTTTTTGTCACTGTGGTCGATTCCGTCGGTAGCATCCCTTTCCTGCAAAACTGCCAAGTCACCGCCATCAGTGTTAACACCCTCGGCACAAGTGTAGATGAAAAACAAGAGCAAACACACAGACGCCCGCCTGAGCGCCCCCTTGCCTGGGAACGACTGCTCTCCTTTTCTGTCTTCTTGTCCTTTCCTCACGGAGTCTCCAACCCTCCTTTGTCAGTTTGACTGACTTACAGGTATAGTCCAATTCCCACCAGTATCCATACTGAAATAAAGGAGAAAAAAAAACCCCTCATCGTTCCTTTTTTCACCCTTTCCTGACACATCCAAACTATCCCGTAGGGAGAAACTGGAAATGAAGAATGAAGTTTCATTGGGAGAGATCTGGGAGAGAGAGAGGAGGAGAAGATTTTATCAGGAGCTCAGCTTGAGATACATAAGGCTTTCTCAGGATGGGCACCTGGCAAAGAGAAGACATTACCAAGAGCAAGACAGATGTTTGAGTAAAATATTGTTCTAATGCCTATTAAGCAAAACCTACTGTCTCTACTATTGACAGATGGTTATTTTCTTCCAAGTCCCACTCCTGGGATGATGGTAATCTTTTATAAGGTGCTTCCAACGGTAACATAAAAGCAAGACGAATTAAATGAAGGACCTTTAACAGTTTGACTCCATTGAGGCAAAGCCAGGATTTCTCTGGGCAAGTGGACAGGAAGCATGTGCTGGGGTGTAGAGAACAGAGAGACGCACAGGGGATGCAAGAGATCGTTGACAGTGGGGCCTCCAGTTCAAGATCCCAGTGGCTGGCCCCAAAGAGAAGAGCCCCCTTAGGACGGAGGCCCACCTGAGACTAGCCCACGTAATGGGACTGGCCTCGGAGGCCATGTGAGGGTGGGGATGAAGAAGCTGCTTTGTGAAGAAAAAAAAACCCAGTCCAGGCCTTGCTGGACTTTCTGGACTTGCTGCTGAAATCTCCTGCACTTCACGACTCCACCTTCTGACCCTGAATGGTACCCCAGAGAACCAGTGATCTTCGATGACCACTCTTTCCAAAGCCCTTACACGTGGCAGGCCCTACGCTAAGTTCCTGGGTGGCATGACTGGCCACTGGGATAAGCATGAAGTATCCGTGCCATTTCCTGTGCAGGCAGTGCCACCTGGTGAATCACCTTCGACTCTTTAACACCTCCCTGGAAAATCCCTTCTAGGAACCCTCCTCGATTCTGCTCAGGTTAAGCTGGCCGCTCCATTCCGCTCACTGTCACGGGACTTCCTGCGACCTCCTACAACATGGATTTAAGGTAGTGTGGCTCTTCCTACGTTTCGGGGCTGTTGATGCATCCTGGTTCACACTCTGCCTACCCATCCTCCAAAACCTTTCAGGGCAGACACTACGCCAGTGAAGGCAGGGTCTGTGTTGAATCACCTTCGCTTCCCTTGTGTCTGATATGGCACCGGTAAGCACTGCACAGTTTCATGTGCCCACTACACTGTGGAAAGAGAGGACTCGGGAGCCACTTGTTGTCCCCATATCCAAAGGACAGCACTCGATTCCTACCTCCAAAACCTTCTGGCCCCTCTTTCAGCAAAGGACGTCACTCTTGCACAGGCCAAAAACATAGGGCTCATTCTTGAATTTGTTCTCTTATGTTCACAGATGCTGAATGAGCAATATACGAGTGCTGGCTCCGCCTTCAAAAGGTACCCCAACAATTCTTTCCAACGCTGCCGCTGCAGCCCCGGGTCCTGCCATTTCTCACCTGCACCCATTCAATAGCCACCTTACTGGACACACTCTGCCTCAGACAGTTTCCCTGCCACTCAGCAGACGGATGACATTTAAAAATGGTCCTCAGATCCCATCACTAGTCCGCACGAACCCTGTCACAGGGCTCCCATCAAACTTCAAACGAACCCCGAATGCCGTACAGTGGATGGCACGGTCCCACAGAACCTTCACCTCGGTTATCTTTCTGACCCAACGTGATCCTCCAGTCCCGCTATGCCTGCCACACTGGCCCTGCCGATGATTCTCGAATGTGCCAAGAACTCCCCCACCTTAGGGCCTCTGCACTCACTATTGGCTTCCACCCTCTTAACTGGGGAGTCTGCTTAAACACCACTCCTCAGAGAAGAATCTGTAAACCAGCCTGAACAACCCCACCCTGACAGCGCCCCCCTCCCCACCAGCCCAGAGTTCCTCTCATTCCTCCCTGGTTGTTCTGCTCCATGGCACAGGTCACAGCACTGCCCCCCGCCACACGCACACTTTGTCGTTCGCCTGTGTGTCCACACCCAGGATACAAGTTCAGTATTGGGTTAGGGTCTTTTGTGGCTCTGCCTCATCCACCACCGTATCTCCAGGCCTAGAACCAACACATAGTAGGCACTCAATAAGTGCCTTGAAAGACTGAATCAATAAGTACAAGCAATGACAGGAATCGCTCATTGACAGAACCGGATCTAAATAAGGATCATAATTACAGCTCCCTCACTAACCATCCACTCTGGTTGAGTCTCACATTATCTTATTTAAGTCCCAATTGCTGGAGGTAGCTTTTGTCATCCTCATTTAAAAAAAAGAAGAACCAGACGCTTGTTGACCCTAAGGAACTTGCCAAGATGTACTGCAAAAAAAAAAAAAAAAGCAAACGAAAACAAAAACAAAACAGTAAAAGGAGCAGGTTAAACTGAACTCCCTCCTCCCAAAAAACTGTTTTCACTCTGTCTTCTGCCTCTAAATAGCTCTTTCCAGAAAATAAAAGTTGCATTCCCACGTGACAAGCAAGGGACACACCTACAAGAAAAATAAGCAGAACAGTTTCGACAAGAATGAAGGAAGGAAGGAACTTCCTGCAGACAGATGAATACTAAGAGCATCTAAATACCATTTCTGAAAGCCCGCTGGACTCTGCCAGTCACAGCTAGAACAGGTGAAACTAACCCAGTAGCCCAAACGCACTATGAGACCTCCGGGAGGGCAAGGGTGCCCAGGGAAGAAAGAAAAGGAGGAGTGTCCCTGCATCTTCATCTGGACATCCTGGGTATCCTGCCTTGGAGCCGTCCTGTGTCCTTTGAAAGGATGCTGTCAGTGGCCTAGGCAGGTGAGCTACTGCAGGGAGGACAAGGGGCTGTAAGCCATCCCGCCACAGAAAACACGGGTGATCTATTCTGCCTTCTGTAGCCCGCAACACAGAAAGGAGGCGATGGCAGGGGAAGATGTGCACACAAGTCTAAACAAGGGTCGGGAAGACTCAGCTGCCAGACTGCGGTCCCACGAAAGCAGGGAAGAGAAAAACGGGGGGCATCTCGCAGACCCTTGTCTGCAATCACCACAGTATTCGGAGGTTGGTCCGAAGCCAATGGTGGGTGGAGGGTGCCTAGAAATGGTTAACTCAGGCTCTCTCCTGATGAGTCACTTCAGCTGCTTGTCAACAGAATCTCCAGCTGATAATTATTAAGCAACCCTTGGGCTTACATTTGCATATGGAAAGCACACTTCCCTGTACCGCTACAATGGGAGGGAGAAGGTGCTTCCCGACTGAGTGGCTCTGGGAGGTCTGGGTGGGGCTCCAGGCTGCTGTGCGGCTCCACACTAATCAGGGCAGGCATTCAGCAGAAACACACCCCTGTCCCACAATGCACCATTGGTCAAGATCCAGAGCTCGAAGAAGAGACCTCCCTCTCCAGATCTGAGAAGGACACATTCCACCAGGATACCTGTCTATAAGGAGTGTGATTAACCAGTGGGGCGCACCCAGGCCCATGCATGCACACCTGGGTTGTTTTACTGGGTGATGGAATGGTCATTAGTTTCTCCGAAAGGAAGGCTTCTATGCTCCCTATTTATTCCTGACACTTCAATCTCTGTACCTGTCGGATGAAGACACTGCAGTCCTGGAGAAGCCAGAAGAAAATGCACACAGCGTCAAATTCCAAGTATCTGATGGCTTATCTCTGCTATGACATTGATTTTGGTTTGGGAGGAAGAAAGGAGTTGCTTAGCATGTCTCTCCTCTCATAGGAGAAGATGCCACACAGAAAAATCACCACTCCCCAGAGTATAGTGAGGACAGTCTCCTTTATCCTGGTTGAAAAATTCAGGGACTTCAAAATACCAGTGTCGTTTGTAGACACTACGACCTGATTGCAATAAGGAAGCTCTCAGGCCTGTCTGCATGTACAGGCTGTCTAAAATCAGACCTGTGACCTTCTGAAGACAGAAACGGACAACAGGATGAAAAACAATATAGATTATTATCCCTGCGTCTCTTCATTCTTGCTGAAGTCTGAGTCCTCTGGGGCCTGCAGAGCTCTCGTCTGTAAAACGGGAGGAAAACTTCCCGGGGACCCCCTTGCAGCACCATCAGAGCGGGCTTCACTTGGAAGATCTTATTTTGATTTATATTCGACAGATGTGCATTCGTTTGACAATCAGCTAAGGCCGTTACTATAACAATGTGCCCACTATGATATCTATAATGCCTTTTTTGCTTATACTACAAAGAAACTGCCAAATACTTTTAGCTTCAGTATCTTTCAAATCTAGGCAAAACTTAGAAGACATTTATGAACTAATCAGAATCCCTTTCGTAGTTTTAGCTTTCACCCAGTTTTCAGTTGTCTTTCTTACATTTAACTTGACAGCTGTTGGGTTTGTTTTTTTTTTTTTTTTTTTTTTTACAGTAATTGGCCTTTAGGTCATTGTTCCAAAATACATAATGTATTTTTTTTAATACAAGTTCTTCTTCCTGTACTCATATTCCACTGCTTTATGTAACAATTACATTATTTAATTATACGATGAAGACAGACCACAACACTTTCGGTAACATTACTAAAGTGACTCCTGCTAAGCACACGATTCAATTGGTGGCCTCGACACGGCCAAACAGGTCTGAAAAGTAGGCCAACAGGAGACTCCACGTGCAGTGGGCACCCAACAGCACTTGGACAGAAGCATGGAGCGATGCTTGGTTAATGGAGGTGTCCTCACGTGCAGGTGAGTTAAGAATCTTCCACCGAGCACTTACCTTGTGGTACTGCTGGGAAAAGCAAGTGAGATCGCGCCGAGGAGGCATTTAGCATCCGTACTAGGTGTGAGATAAGGACTTGGCAAAAATTCTTATTATTTATCTTCTTACATTGGTCAGGCCATTTCTCCCATACACCATGGAAGCTGGCTCTAAAATGACGCCCCCATGAGGCCATTTCACTCTGACAAAAATAACCCTCCTTTACACGTTGCTAGACCACTAGAGGATCAATTCGGAGCATCTGTGCATTGCTAGTCCATGGATCTTGCATGTGAGCTGCGTCGGCAGGGAACGGACTGTCATCCACACGAGACGAGTGAGATCCGGAGGCCCCCAGCCGTCTCCCTGCCAACCCCAGGCACGCAGGGAGCAGCACGAAGAGACCAGAACTCCCTCTCCCTTGTTCACATTCCCTGAAATTGGTTCTAGCGCACATTTCGCTGCTTATCGCTTCTACAACCCTGCGAGCATTTGCTGATGCATGTGTGGAAACGGGTCTTTCCTGGAAATAAAGAAGGGTCACCGGAGAGGAGATCAGGGGCGGCGACCCAGGCCCCTCCGCGGACCTCATGAAACATTCCACATGAAACATTTCGGCAGACCCCAAGTGCCGAAGCCCCGGGCTGTGCTTCCAAAGGCTTCCGTCCGTCCCACACCATCGCAGCGGAAGTGAGGCAGGTCTCCCCGGGCAGCGACTGCGCCAGCACCAGCACCGAGGAGGAGACAGAAGGGGGACCAGCTGTGCTGACCTTGGGCAAGTAATTTCACACCACTGAGCCTCAATTAACAGGGAACACTATTCTGTCGTTCAGGGCTTTTTTAAAAAGCCAATGGGAAAGGCCTACGTAAGGCAGGGGATCTGCTAGGCAGGGGACACGATGTTCTTAAGTGAAGTGACTCGGGACTTCGTTGGGATTAGTATTACTGTTATTATTAGTAAATGTCCGTGCACTGTGTTATTTAATTTAGTAGTAAAAATAGACATCTGTGGCAGATTGTAGCATTATCATCTTCCTAGCACAAGGATAAGGCAAAACTGAAGAATGACAACGTCCACGGAGCTCTGAAGAGCCGCCTGTGTGGTTCAGCCTGGTGGAGGAAAGGCCTGCCCTTCTTCCTTCCCATCCGCCCCATTAGAAGGCTCTGGGATGTTACACTGGTTCCAGGAATGGACATCGGGAACACACAGGACCAGTGTGCAGGCGCCTGCACGACCACCATCTGCTGCCTGAGGCCTGGAGAGACCTTTCCCTCCGGTTCTGGCATTAAACCCAGGTCCTGCTCCCTCTGATAAAAGCTGTGCCCAGTCCCCAAGCCCCCATTGCCTCTGCACTGAACGGCTGCAGCACAACTGTATTTTCTATAATGCCGCAGTGGGCCGGGAGTGCGAGCTGGCAGGCAACCGAACGGATCCCCCTCTAAAGGAAAGAACACACACACTGGAAGCAAGTTATCCCTACAATTTCTGAACCAAAGAAATGTGCGCGCGGAGCAAGGTCTCACAACATGAATATATGCAAAAGGACCAAAATGACCTCCATTGTGATTTGTATTCTAATTTATGAGGCCATGTGCTTATACTCGGGGAGGTCTGGAGCATGCAGCCAGGGAGCAGATGAGGTCACGGGAAACAAGAGACAAGGCATGTCCCTAAGGTCACTCTTACAAAAAAAACATCTTCATACAAATGAAAAGGGCCCTGCACTTGTCAACCCGTCTGGTCTGTTCGGAACTGTTATTTTGATTTCCTCTCGTTGACAAGCACATTCTGAACAAGCTCCAATAAGTTAGTTATTCATTCGTTCCCACATTTATAAAGCATCTGCAATATGACATTCCTTTCCACGGAGCAGCTTCAATCCCAGTTGGGTGAAAGAGAAGTAAAGATAAAATTATAGTGTAAAAAGATAAAGTGGAAGGATAACGAACAGTGGGCTCAGGAAGCATGCAGAAGCGCCTCCTAAGCATAGTCTTGAAGGTTCAGGGAGTCATCACGTCCACAAGGAGAGTTGGAGAATGAGCGGCAGGAAGCAGGATTGGGAGGAGACACGTTCAAGTAAAGAAAACAGCATATTCAAAGGCTTAGAACTGTGGCTCCCAAACTGCATGTCACGGTGGCCCAGGAAATCCACCAGGCACCACAGGATATTTGCAGATTTCCAGAGAAGCAGAGTGATTCTCAGTATCTGCCAGGCACTGCCTGAGCGACCTAATCAAGGCAGTTCACAGTTCCAGCATCTGATAGTACTGTAGTTCATACACACATATATGTATACATATATATTTTTTCCCCCAAAGCTGGGCTTTCAGAATTTGCTATGACAAAAAGCAGTCACTGCATGAAAACCAGTACACAATGGTATCCAGGCCGATTCCAAGGTTTGAGAAGTTGTAACGTGCCCAACAGGTAAATACATCCCATAAATAAGTAATTGTGGTTATTTATGAGTAGAATAAAATTTCCTTCACTTTATGTGTTTTGTTTTTTTTTTAAGCAGCTACTAAATTGTGGTGAAAAAATCATTAAGACATCGAGGGCTGCAAGACATGGGAAAACGGGGGAATCTGTGGTTTAGAGACCAGAGGGCTACGTGCTCGCAAGGGACATAAGATACTTTTCACGTGACTGAGGCACTGAGGGCAAGTGAGGCCCAGTGAAAGACAATGTGGAAAGACAGGCGGGGCAGATCACAGAGGGTCTCATAGCACCTTAAAGAACTTGGCCTTCATTCTGAGGCCAGTGGGAGCCACACAAGAGTTTCAAACTTCCCTGCTGCAGAAAATGCAATACCACCGGAGTTTTACTGGACCCTCAGAATGGCTGCATTTCACAGTCCGTCACGTGGATACCACACGCTGAGCCCACCAGGTCTGATGAAAGCCTGGCTGAGTTCTCTGCAGAACGGCTCACTGTATCCCCTGGCCCGCTGAACCAAAGTAAAAGCTCAATGTAAAGTCTACAAACAAAAGTCATCAGGATCTCGCATTTATACATGTGTCTCATATTCTAAAATTAGTCCACCCACAATGAACTGAAGTCCTACCGCAACCCCTCACGCAGCAGGCTGTTAACGCACCCCCTCCTCATTCTGTATTGTTGCCAAAGCTTACGCTCCTTTATGCCTCCAATCCCTAAAACGACTTTAGACACAAAGAGGCGGCTATATGTGAAATCTGAATTGTTTAGCTTCAAGAATATTTGATATGTTCAGCACGCTGAAACAATCTTTGTTGTCATTTCTCTGAAGTGTCATCGGAGATCTTTAAGAATGCTGGCTATTGTCTACGTGTGTGATACATTTAACAATAAAATAAAGAAGACTGAAAACAGCTCTGAGAACATTTTATATATGAAGGTATTTTTCTTTAAAATGTGATGTTTGAGGGAAACTTGTACCAGGCTTAGAAAAGCTTTTATCAATCTAAAGCTAAACGGGCTACATCACCCAACTTCTCCAGCAGCTCCCCAAGTTAGAAGACGGTGGGGTACGAGGCAAGCATCGCGATCTTAGAGGAAGGAGGAGGAGGAGGAGGAAGAGAGCGGTTGTAAAGGCTGGCCTAGAGCCAGGAGATTAGCGGCAGGCTCCCTTGTACGAATGAGACTGAAACCATCAGGGCGCCAGGGGCCAGTCCCAAGATCTCCAGAGAAAAACCTCCCAGCTCTGAAAATTGCAGCCAGAAAACCTGTCTTATGTTTATCAGCCTTTCCACCTCACTACTCAGGGGTCCAGGACGAGTGAACTCTATCTGGTAGAGCAAACGAACCGCCTGGCCTACCACCCCGGCCACTGCCTCCTTCCCGGGGAAGAGGAGCAACTAGATGCAATTGGTAAGATCTGCGCATGCGCAGCCTGGCCCCGCTTCCGCGTTCTTTCACCAGCTGTCTGCCGGTGGAGAGCATGAACCACTTGTCCCCAGGGAGGGGACCTAATGAGCTTTGCTATGCTGTGAAGGCTGTCTAATTTGGGTGAGGAAATAAGTCTACCTGGTTGAGACACACTCGCTAAGTGGTTTTAACAAAAAGGTAATCGTTTCACACTTCTTTCTGCCTGGTCCTGCGTCTCTCCATCAGTTCTCATCTCAGAAGTGGAAGATAGCAGTATTAGTTATTGATCCCTAAAACCTCAACACTGGAAAGAAGCCTAAGCATCAAGTTGGTTAGCAGACAGGCAGATTTGGTAGACCACAAATCATCTGCATTTCATCTGTATCTACGGAGCCTCTACGATGCAGAAGCCAGTATGAGAGGTGCTGGGGACACTTGGCGGAAGAGGCAGATACAGTCTCTTCTTGTGTGCTATTTACAGTTCACCAGGAGGACAATCGACCCCTGCTGATCAATCATTTCGTTCTAAGTGTTTTATGGATAAAGGGCCCCAGACCGGGCAACCACCGTCACTACCACACACTCTCCCTCACTCCTAGACTGCCCCACAGCCAACCCCCACCCCCCCAGCAAGCCCTGCTACTCCACCTCCTGGTCACCCGCTTCAGTTGATCAGATTCTCCCCACCCCCACCGGCAAGTCCGCATTCCAAACTCCCACTGGTCTCTGCTGTGGTCTCTTCCCCTTGGCTGCTGTGGCCTTCCAAGTGATCCCCTTAAATCCGCTCTCACAAAAAGTTGTTTTTGTGTTAAAATAAACACAACATAAAAATGACCACTGTAACTATTTTTAAAATTTTTTTAGAGATAAGGGAAGGGAAGGAAAGGGAGAAAGAGAGAGAGAGAACTACTGATGTGAGAGAGAAACATCGATGGTTTGCCTCTTGCATATGCCTCAACTGGGGACCAAACCTGCCAGCCAGGCATGTGCCCTGACTAGGAATCAAACCAGGGACCTTTCGCTTCGCAGTACGGCACCCAGTGAACTGAGCCACACCAGGCAGGACCATCAGAACTGTCTTTAAGTGCAGAGTTCAGGAGCATTAAGTCCATTCGCACGGTTGTGCGGTTACCACCACGTCCATCTCCAGATTTCTTTTCATCATGCAAACCTGAGACTCTGCGCCTGTCCAGCAGGAACTCGCCCTCCCACCCCCCTCCAGCTGCGGGCAGCCACACTCCTACTTTCTGTCTCTATGGTTTCAACTGCTCTAGGAGCTCGTGTAAGTGGAGTCATACAAACGGGTCTTTTTCTGGCTTATTTCTCTTAGCACCATGCCCTCGGCCTGGATGGGTTTTATTTCCATTCTAGGCATACTTGCCAGCACCCAGTAGCACCGCAAAGGGCTTTGGCTTCCTTTAACAAGTTCACACAAGAGTGGAACCCAACTCGGGCTGGTTCAGAGAGGATGTGCCTGAGAAAGTGAGATTTGATCCAAGACTTGACAAATAAGAAAAAATCAACTAGGCAAAAGGGGGAGAGGTAGGCGATCCAAAATGGGAGGGCAGGAGGAAAGCCTAAGGTGAGAAAGAGGCTGGCAGACTTGGGAACCTGGAAAACAAACACAACACAGAGGCCAGCAGGGGGAGGGGGGAACAGGTGAACGAGGAGGGGTCCCGGTGAGGGGCTGCCTGATGTGCAGGACCAAAGTCCTCGGCAAACTGATGCTCTGATCCTGGAAGTTCTAGTATAAATGGTACCTGATTTTGAGGGACTTGCCAGAATTGTCTCTAATTATCTAAGACCATGCCCCCACCCCCAAGAATCATATGCAGGACAATGACTAATTTCCTATATGCATTGCCTCAATTAATCCCCCCAACAGCTCTCTGAAGAAGGCATTCTCTCCAATTGAGAAGACAGTAAATTGAAGCGAAAACAAGGTAAGCGACTGGCCCAAGGGCATTCAGCTATAATGTGAAAGAGCCTGGGTCTGGGACAAAGATCTGTCTTCAGTATCCATGATACTATCACCAAACCATGACTTTTGTAAAGCCTGGAGGTGTTTTGTTTTGTTTTTCTTAATGCTTAAATTCTTATTCCCAAAGACAGTTCTATGGTTTTGATGTATTACAAACACCTACGGTATAAGTTGTAGGTTGATATTTTGGTAACAGAAAATATTTTTTGCATAAAACATCAAAAGTGGCTCACGCAGGCAGGTTCACTGCTCACTACACTTGCTGAGAGAATCAGCTCGGAGCTCCGAGCTTCCTGCAAAGAGGCCAGATTGTGAGGATGAAACCAGGGGAGCAAGAGCCCGTCGGTTAGAGGTGGGTGGTCCTCTGAGAAATGTCACGGCCCACGTGCAGTTCCTGGCGTGTGAGGAAGTGGGTTCAACCTACACGTCATGTGGTTCCAGATGCCAGGGCAAGCAAAAAAAAAAAGCTAGCCAGCTAAAAATGGTTTATAAAGACAATAAAGGAGAGCTCCGGATGGCATAAAAGAGCCTAGGCAAGTAAGTGAAAAGCCAAAATACATATTAAAGATCAATAAAATTTAAAAGCTGAAGTCTGCAATAATATGCACCATGAATATAAGGACATTTTATTTCCATCAAGACTCTGAGATGCTTGAATAGGGGTTGAAAATGTTTCCTATAAAGGTCCGGATACTAAATATTTAAGGCTTCCTGGGTCACATGGTCCCTGTTGACACTACCCAACTGTGCTACTGTATCCCAAAAGTAGCCACAGACAGCATATAAATAAAGCTGCATTCCAACAGGCTTCATTTACAGAAATGTATGGTGAGCCAGATTTGACTTGTAGGCTGTAATTTTCCAACCCTGTCCTTGAAGGTCAAGAGCAAGTCTTCTCACATCCTTCAAGGGTCTAATAAAGCACTTGGATCTCACACAAGAAAAATAATGAAAATGTTTCCCCATTTTTTAAAAATGTTCACAAAACCCACCTCTGTGAAGCAAACATTATTTATCCCCATTTCACAGGAGATGGGTCTCAGAGACCTTGAACAGTTTGCTCGGGGACCGCCCAGCTTGCAAATGGCAGAGCCAGGAGTAGTATCCAGGTGCGCTGGCTTTCAGCGTTCAGGTGCTTTTGGGCATGCCATGTGGCTAACTGCTTCAGGATGGATGCACAATCCCTTTGGGGGAAAGACGGGAAGACAAGGAAATGGTCCTCAAGCTGCAACAACTCCACATGGCATTCAGCGTGCAATCTTTCAGGAGTGAGCAGCGGAATCACACTCAATCTGGCCCAACTAGAAAAAAGACAGTTGACCACCGACGCAGGGAAACTACAGGAACACAGCGCTCCGAGTCTGGTAGGAACTGGAAACCCACTGGGAAGCAAGGAAGCTTTCTTTCCATCTCTCTCTCTCTCTTCCTGCCTTCCCTCCATCTCTCTGTCAGAAGCCTGAGGGGCTCTCAGTCCTCGGGTGTCAGCCACATTCTCCCTCTCACCCAGCTGAGGTCCTCTGCTGGCCCACAGGTGCCCGCATTCACTCTCCAGGTGACCTGTGAACAAATCTACCTGCCGGAGTGGTGCCTTTGCCCTGATGTCATCCTCTCCTTCTGCTCTAGATCTACAGCTTTTATCATTGGTGTTTCTCTGTGCAAATTACGGGGGGCAGGGTACCCTGTCCTTCACAAACAAGCACCGGGATGAACCAGGTGTGGACCACAGGCACAGTCTTAGTCCACGCAGCCGTGGTCAAGGACGGAGCAGGCCTGGGGTGCCACACGCAGTCAGGAGGGCGGGAGCCACAGTAAAAACCAGTTGTTTGGGAGATGGGCAAACACACTTCCGCATGTCTAATGTCAGAGAACAGAGAAAGGAAGATTGGGCTCCACAGCCCGAGAGCAACAGCAGACAGGGCGGGGGAGCACACAGCCAGCCTGAAATCACAAAAGTACTTAAAAGAAGTGGGATGTGTTTACTCAATTCAGGGAGAATCTGGAGGACTTGGAAGGAGACCAAATGAGAGTGATAAAAATAATCTTATAGATAAAAAATCCAATATGCCAAACTACAAAAATACAATTGTGGAAAAGGCTGTTCTTATTTTATGTAAAGGGATACAAGTCACCAGTGGTGGAAGCTGCTTTTCATCCCCGCAAAGCGCAGAGTGAGAAGCAACAATTATGAAGCTGGGACCCTGGCCAGTGTGGCGCAGTTGGCTGGGCGTCATTCCGCAAAGCGAAAGGTCACGCATTTGATTCCTGGTCAAGGCACAAGCCTGGATTGCAGGTTTGGTCCCCAGTCGGGGCATGTACCAGAGCCAACCAATCCATGTTTCTCGCTCACATCGAAGTTTCTCTCCCTCTCTTTCTCCCTTCCTTCCCCCATCTCTATAAACAAACAAATAAAGTTAAAAAAAAGAGAGAGAGAGAGAGAGAGAGAATGAGGTTGGGGCTAAATTCTCATCTGGGTTGCTAATGGATACAACAAAGTGTCTGTATCAACATTAAAAAAAAAAAACCCTCAATATAAATAATCCCTGAATGTGGGCCCCAGACTTTTGGGGGAGGAGAAATAACTGACATTGCATAGAATTCTTCACTTTATATAAGATTTCAATCCAAAGATGCTAGACTAGGAAACCTCATTATTTTCTTTGATTGCTCTGTCCAAATGGTCCGTAAGACGCAAGAAGATAAATCTCGGCTCAAGTTCTGTTTTTAGCACCAGCACCAGAAGCCGCTCACTCTCTCTCTCCGGCTTCTCCAAGCTGACCCAGATCTCTCAGCATTTCTTAATGACACGCTGAGACCCAGGGGAACGTGGCTAGTACGTGACACATCTGCCACACATCCGGGCTGAGTGCCCCAAGCAACAGAGCCTTTCCTGACAACTGCGAGGAAGAGGCGCACCGGAGACCATTTTGCCTTGGGATGGCCAAGACCTTACGATGGCAACAGAGGTGACATCTCCATCTGATCTCTTTCCTTGACGTTCTACTAATACAAGAGCTCACCCCAGGGGAAACAGTGTCAGTGCTCTAGGGCAGTGGTTCTTAATCGCAAAATTATCTGAAGAGCTTTGTAAAAAATACACACACACATATCTGCCAGGCCCTCACCCACCAGCTCCATCCAATTCAGCAGGTTTGGACCAGGATCTGGAAATCAGCCCATCTGCAGACTCCTCCAGATGGTTCTGTTATATAGTCAGCTTGAGAATCATAGCTTAAGGGCATAAAAAACTTAAACAAGGATACACAGGCACTCTGGGAAAGAGACAAAGCAGAGGAGGAAAGGACCCCCATGGCCCAATGAGCTACGTTTGGAGCTGCTTGTCCAGCAATGGAGAGAGATATCTGGACAGAACCACCGAGTCCCACATCCAAGGGGTGGCTCCGGAGAGGGCTGAAAGCAGAGCCCACTGGGGATGTGGTAAGAGGAGGATCACTTCTGCGCCAGGCAGGAAGAAATCGGCATGGGCTTGGAGTTTCACTGAAACCCTGCGAATCTAAGATTCGAACGGGGACAGCGCGTCCCGAGGCCTCTGGAAAGGTGTCCCGGCCCGCGCGGCGGTCAGACGTGATGGCAGAGTCTGAGCCTCCACCTGACTGCGCTTCCCCAGCGTGCTTTCCCTCCTCTCGCTTATCAGAACTCACTCTCGAATACCCCCAGGGTGTCTCAAAAACAAGCCCTTCCCCCAAACACCTTCTTGAACTGACTCTACGAACAATGTGCTATTTAACACACAACAATGTGCTATTTAACACACAACTGAGCGTTCACCTCTGGCTAGAACGCTCTTTCTCAGCACACTCCTCATTTCCATGGAGTTGCGGCCCAGATGCCACCAGCTCCGAGACACCTGCTGCGACCAGCGCACTCCTCATTTCCATGGAGTTGCGGCCCAGATGCCACCAGCTCCGAGACACCTGCTGCGACCACTCCGTCTCTACCTCCCACGCCACCAACCCTGGTTACCTGCCTCCCCCTTTTTCTTCACTGACCATAACATAACTTGACATTATATTTTTAAACTCAATCTCTCTCCCCCCACCACTAAGATACGTTTCCTGAGATTAAGGAGTCTGTTGTACTCATTGTTTTTCTCTCCAGGGTTTAGAACAGTACCTGACGCAAAGAAAGAATGTAACACTCGCCAAGTGAACAAGGAATGTACGACTCCACCTTCTCTGTCCCACCCCTCTGTTCACCATAGGCAGCCAGGAGTCCAACTGTTTCCCTGCGGAATTTGTATGTTGAAGTCCTAATGCCTGGTACACCTCAGAAGGCGACCTTATTGGAAAACAGGGTAGTGACAGCTATAACTAGTTAAGATGAGATCATTCTGACATAGAGTGAGATCTTAATCCAGAAGCCAGTGGGACTGGTATCCTCACAAAATGGGAACTCTGGAAAGAGACAGGCATGCTCACATGAGATTGCCCTGGAAAGACTGAAGTAAGGCTGCCACAAACCAAGAAACTTCTGGAAGCGTGAGAGGGGCCGGGAACAGGTCTTTCCCCAGCACCTTCCGAGGGAGCACGGCCCTGCCAACATCTTGATTGTGGACTTCTGGCCTCCGGAACTGTCAAGATGATACATTTCTGTGGTTTGACCCACTTGATTCGTGGCGCTTCATAATGGTAATCCTCGCAAATAAATACACAGGGATCCCAAACGGAGGAAGGACCACTCCAGTCTAAAATTGTTCACGGTCCCCATGGGGCGCCACCCAACGCAATGTGCCACGCATCCAGTTTCATAAAAGGGGATTTCCATGGAGCCTCTGGACACTGATAAAGGTGGTAAGTACTGGAAGTCGACAGGCAGATGTGATGGCCACTTCCAGGGGAAACACGCTCAGGTAAATTGAGAGGTACAGGTACGTTTACACCAAAATCAGTCAGCAGTGACTTGCCTGGACCTTTCTAACTCCAGAATCAAGTGCGAGGCCAAAGGCGACCTTGGATAAACAAACATGTATTGATCGGGCTTTACAGTCATCGCTGCTGAGAGTGGCTCTCGCCCGTCCCCATCGAGGCTCCGGGAGGGACGCGAAAAACAACCTGAACAGCTGGGCCAGCCTCCGGGTTCCCAACGCACAGGCTCCTGGCTTTTGAAAAGGGCAAAGCCCACCCGCGAGTGTGAAAGATGCAGATGCTTCTGGCGTCTCGCAGAGAGGATCCTGACTCTCTGATGTCTCCCTGCCACACTACCCAGAAGGCAAGCCATTATTTCAACTCAGATGTCTTCTCAGAATACCCCCTTGTCATCTGCTTTCAAAAGAACTGAAAAGATGATGTTGCTGGAAATGTCATCTGCCTGTTACGCAGAAGCGAAATCAAAGTGCTCTTTGTGTTAAATGTGACTATCATCACACCAGAAATGCAGCGCATAAATGTTACTAATACCCTCTGCAATCACCCACCCAGTTATCAGCTGGAGGAGGCGGCAGAGACAGATTCAGATGTCTTAATTCCGCTCCTTATTTTTTTTCTTGTTAATTTAAAAATATCACAGTATTTTAATTGAACTGAATTTAATGTACTCTACCTGCCAGTTCTAACACACTTCATTACTTACATTGCTGGAAAAGCACTTAAAAATCAAATTGCATAATTTGTACTTGTACATCTTTAAGGCAGATTTATATCTGAAAGTGTCCAATGCTGGGGCAGCGTGGCTCTGGGTATTAAATTCTAACAAGTTGTCGTGCCCTAAACACATGTGGAGAATAATGGAGATGGGTCATCAGTTATCCGAGTAGAGAACTATTAAAAGAGAAGTTGAAAAGTCAATTTATATCTGTAGTTGTTAGGCGCAAAGCGTCCAGAGCCACGCTGCCCAGGTTCCCATGCCAGGTCTGCTGTTTACCAGCCTTGCGTCCTCAGGCCCACGACTTGAACGTTCTGTGCCTCATCTTCCTCCTCTGTGAAATGGGAGTAGTAATAATACCTGCCTTCAAGGGAGGGTGGTGAAGATGAAATCGGATAACATACACAGAGCTGTCAAAATGGTGCCTGGCATTCAGTAAGCACAATTTAAGCACTGGCTACACTATTTCCTGTAATATTAATAATCACCATGATTTGTACAATAATAATAATTCCTACCCTCTGTCTGAGAGTGATTCTGTCAATGAGTTCCAGCAGAGATGCTGTTCACCTCTTCTGTTTCTCGAATGTAAGGGAGGCGAGGTACCCTGTGTTCTCTGAAACTGTTTGCTAATTTGGGATTTTTACTTGGATGATAATCTTCAGAAATCTTAGAGCAGAAGACTTGAGATCATTGGACAGCCACCTGCCCACTTTGGCACCTGTGTGCCTGGGTTGTATACACAGCCTTAGCTACCCCAGCCAGTGAAAAGAACACAGGGCAAGATACATAAATGAGGCGGTTACACCACACGAAGGCACGGATCTGCTACAAGGTGGCTTGGAGCTCCCTGATGTGAACATAGGAAAAAAACAAGAAAACACGAACCATCACGTGGCTCACGGCATTCCAAATTTTATGCCACAAGGATCCATCCCGTGTCTGTGCTGGGGCAGTGACACAGCATCATCCACGATGCCAAAATCATACTGGTGATCTGAACTTTTTGTTAATTTTGCAGCTCTGTTAGAAATATTACACAGATCTGTTACACTGTTATTATAGTTTATCCAAGTGATCTCTACACAAAAGTTGCACCATGCTGCACACTTAAATAATATTATGATGAAAATAATTTATGTTGACACAGCGGTCTGTGAAAATTGGGTACCTTGGGAGAGGGATTATAAGATCCTCAAACTGAAAAACCTGAGCGCTGAGAGAGATAAAGGGAACAAATGGCCTGTGATCTGGCCCTGGCCTCGCTCCTCCCCCCACTTCCACCTCACCCTTCATCAGAGCACCCCATGAACTCCCTGTCGCCCAGGCCTCCTTACTCAACCCTCAAGTCCCCCTCAACACCCATGCGTGGAGTCATCTGGCTCCAGCAGGCAGAAATGAGCCCTTCTTTGGCTGGCTCTGCTGCCCTTCACACTGTCTTCCATTTCGGCAACTGCTTCCAAATGAGATCCTCTGCGGTCACATCTGTGTTCTCAGGAAAGAGCAGGCTGTTTGAAACCAGAGACCATGCGTGTTTCCATCAATGGACCTCCAGCGTCTACTGCACCGTCGGGCCTACAGCAGAAGCTTGGTGAAAAGCGTCCCACCTGCGGAGGCTGCGGTGGGCCAGGCACGGCTGCGTGCTTGCTGCAGCTACCTAATCCCAGAGAAATGCCAGAACACCAGCGGTGTGATCTCACTGGGACTCAGGAGGCCGATCCTTGGCCCAAAGTGACACCAATGGCAGAAAGTAGAGCCGGAAGTTCACACCCAGGTTTCCTGGCTCCAAGCCACTGTGCAAAGAGTGAGGCAACAATGACAGTGATGATAGAAACAGTAACAGGTAACCTATTACAGCCTCCTGTATACCTAGCACTGTG
Source organism: Glossophaga mutica (assembly GCA_039655065.1). Classification (NCBI taxonomy): domain Eukaryota; kingdom Metazoa; phylum Chordata; class Mammalia; order Chiroptera; family Phyllostomidae; genus Glossophaga; species Glossophaga mutica. Next base: position 10,513,527 of record CM077304.1, on the reverse strand, counting down.
CCAGGCACTTCGCATTTGTAGTTTATTCTTCAGCCTTTAACACCAGAAGACATGTGCTGCTCTCAGTTCCATGTGCAGAGGGGAGGAAACAGAGGGACCATTAGGCAAGGTACCGAAGCCACACACCTGCTAACCGGTGGAGAAGATCCACCGGAAGCAGCTTCCAGGCCTGCCTCCCTTCCCGGCGCGCCGGCTGGGCAGGCTCGCGGGGACCCCTCTCTGCGGCCCTTGCCAAGGAGCCCAAGCGTGGTTCCAGCAGCACCAGCTGGAACTGAGGGATCTCTGCAGAAAAGTCCAACCCAGCCTCGGACAGCGGTTTGCAACCTTTTCCATCGCATGGCACACAGGAACTCATCGGTGAAATTCTGCGGCACACCAGAACACACCCTACAGTTTGGGCCGACCTGGCCAAAAAAATCGGTATAATATTGATTCATTCACACTGCACGGCTATTGTTGTGTTGGGTGTGGTCATTTTTGTATCTGACCATCTAAGAGAAGAGAGGCCAGTGCCCCGGACTCATTAGTCAGGTGTTGTGACTTTTAGAAGTTCTTGCAGCGCACGGGTTAAAAGTCGCTGGTCCGGAACATGCAGCCCCTCTGTGTTACGAGCAACAGTCGTAACAGCAGCAAGACGGCTCTTGCTTGAAGGCTGTCCTCTGCCGGCAAGCCAGGACGGTGGGGAGGAGCAGAGAGGAAAACCTTCTGAGATACTAGCATAACAATTTTACAGTGAGAAACTCTTTCATAAAACATGAAGCAGGATTTAATACCAAATGCGCTTGCCCTAAGTCAGCGGCATCAGAAATCATCGGGGGTGGGACAGCTGGCGGGTGTGCCGTATGCTGGGGGGGAGGAGAGGCACACGTCACCTCTCTCCCGGCATCCGTTCCCGCCTCTGCCCAAGCCCCCGCCACAGAAAGGACGGCAGACTTGCATGGAACATACGAGAACCGTGACACAATTATCGAGGCGAATGAGAGCACAGAGATCTGGAGACTAGCCCCCAGGACTCACGGGTTTTACGTCCTTCGTGTCCCTGGCACCTATAGGGCGCAACCTGCCCTGGAGAACCAAGACTGGTTTGGGAGAAGAATCCACAGAGGACCCTGGAGGACGTTTCCTTTAAGCAGCATTCTGGTGTTGCACCGACTCCCTGTGTAGTGCTGCCCATGAGCCAAGGTGTTGCCCACTGAGGGACAGTTAATGGCTGCACAGAACCCCATGAGGGACTGGGGAACCCCAGGACCTAGCTCATCAGGAGGGTCACTGTGTGTACAGTAAGTTCCTCAGTAGCACAGGGATGAAGCAACATGGTTGCCGAGAGAGCTGACACGTAGCTAGTGTAGCTAAGACGCGGGGAACTCATTACAGGAAGCCACCCTCTCTTCCTTGCACCGCCCCACCCCCGGGGATGCCACTCCGATCCATTTGGCTTCCCCAAGCTCTGTCCTTCCCCTTCTCCCCCAGCCTCTCCAGTTTTTCAGCCAAGGCTCCGAACTTTTCCTTTCACTTCCTCAAGCTGCCAGAGGACGTCTGCTGAGGCTCCATGTCACCTTCATCTGCGGACATCCAGGTGCCGGGGGTGGAACTGACAACGCCTCCAAGCTCCTCGCAGCAGAAATTCCCCTTGGCATGAGCACGTGACCAAAACATAGCCCAGCTAAACCCTTCCTTCGCATGTGCACACAGGGAGAGGGGGTGAGAGCGCTGGCTGGGGCCAGGGTGTGGGGGCGGCTGGCGAAGGCCCTGGGGATGAGAAGAGTGACGGCGGAGTGACAAGTGACAGGGCCTGGCAACCCTCGGTCCCAGGGGCGGTGCTGAGCCAATGCAGGGGGCCGGCGGCGGCGGGGGGCATCAATATGCAGAAGAAACCCCACATGATTCTGCCAGAAACCCTGAAAGCAGATGCCGATCTTCCTGGAGGCACCTATTAAAGCTTGTGGAGATTCATGGAAATAGGAGGATGACTCACACATACTATCAAATGGCATCCAGAATTGCATCCCCGACACCCGAAGTGCGGAAACCAGCCTGCCCCGTGAGGGCAGCCGAGGCAACACAGGCTTTCTGTTTGGCATAATTAAGGCCCCCCAAGGCACGCCCAGCAGTCACGACGTCCAGATCCATGGGGGCGTCTGTCCGCACGCCTGTTCCCGGCCCACACCCCGGGTCTGACTGAACCGGAGCCCCAGGCACGCATCTCAGGAATGTGCGTTTCTCACACCCCCCCCCCCCGCCCCCAGTGGATTTTGTTCCCTGCGTGAAGCTGTGAAACCAGAACCGGGTTCTAATTCTGTCACTTCGGATCAGGACAGCTTTGGAAGATGTCCCTCCGGTGAACAACGTCCCTGCTGAGGGTGACCGTGGGTCAGGTGCTCCCCGGCCCGCCGCGCTGTAGGGAGCAGAGCACGAACCCCGACCAACGCCAGGACAGCCAGGAGCACGCACGCTGCGTTCCCAGCCTCGACTTCCTCCGCTGCAGGAAGCGGGTGATCCTGGTGCCACCCCGCCTGGCTGTGCAAGAATCACACAGGAGGCAGTGTGGGGGGCGATTATCAGAGGGCCCGGCACAGGGTAAGCACTCGAAAGATGATGCACTGATTTGTGATAGCATCTACGGGCCCGTCGGTCCGTACAGAGTGCAGGTGAATATTCTGAATATAAAACCAAATGATGTGGCAAAATCTGCAAACTGCCCCCCTTCCTGTGGGCACCCGAATCTTTAACCCATCAGGAGCACAGGTGTGCAGCGGGCTACTTGGTCCACAGTGGACTAGGCTCTGAAGCACTGTCTCCTCTCATGAGCTGGAGCTTAGGACCAGTCCTGCCTGGCCCCTCCCCACTTTCCCTGGCATATCCAACCCATCACCAGGTCCCAGGGGCGGCATGATATATGCGGAATCTGAACATTTCTCAGCACCTCCACGGGGACCATCACGGCCAGGACCACCCCCACCCTCTGTCTTGGGTTCACAAAGCCTCTTTCCCGGTCCCCTGGCTGCCAAATTCCTTCTAGCCAACACTGTCTCCGCACAGCAGGCCTCTGCACTGAGCCCACTGCTGTAGAGTTGCCAGGCTCAGCAAATGAAAATACAGAATACCCAGCTATGTCCAAACTAAACAATTATCCAAGGTTTATCTGCAATTCCAATTTAACTGGCCGTCCCGTATTTTTTACCCACCAGCCATGAGTCAGCGGCTCCCTGCTGCACTTACGATGAAAACCTATCTTCTTGCTAGTGTCTGGGAACCACAGCCCCGGCCCCGGCCGGGCTCTGCTCTCACGGCTTCCTGCTGGCCGTCTCCTGTCTGGCCCTAGGACAGCTACACTCGTAGCTGCCTGCATCTGGAACACTCTTCCTGCAGACCTCTGCTTGGCTCCGTCCCCTCGCCGCAGTCAGGCCTTTGCTCCGACATGGCATCTTCGAAGGACCCTCCCTGTCCCCAAACTCCACTCTCCATCTGGGCCCTCAGGCTCCGTGTCTTTACCTTGAGTATTATTGTTTTATCGCTAGCTGACAGAATTTGTTTCTGATCCAGTGCCCTTACGTGAAAGGAAGTTTTATGAGGGCAATGGTTACCTTAGTCCTCATAAGGATATGAATGCCTCCCCAGAGCTGATACCATGAGTGGCACATAGTAGGTGCAACATAAATATCTGTTGAATGGATGTTCGAGGAGGTATATCCCATTCCACTCTGCTCAAGGCAGCCACACCAGAAGCTGTGTCCGGTCCAAAGACCCCCACCAGCAGCAGCAGGTGCTGTGGTCCCAGCTATACCTGGTGGCAGGATGGGGGGAGGAGGAGGGAGGGAGGAAGACGTTTATTTGTCAGGTAGGCCCAATGCCAACGTGGGTGCTGCCCACCTGAATAGAACAAATACCCCATTACTGATTCTTGTCCTACTTCTCCTGGAACAAGGGCCCTCATACTGCTGCTCTCTCGATGGTAGACAGTAACACAGGCCTGCACAGAACGCCCTAGGTTTGTCCCCTCCTAAGCGGCACCACAACCACCCAGGGGAGGTGTTCTTGTCTTCCTTGTAATGGGGCAGGAAATCAGTGCTCAGAAAGGTTAGACCCCTAACCGAAGATAACACAGCGAGTAAGGAACAAAGTCAGGATTAACTGGAGCAAAAGGTGGCCAGTTAAAAAAGTAGGGACTCAGGCTGCCTGGAAGAAATCCCGGCCCTGACCCCTCTCTACCACAAGGTCCCCTACGAAGCAGCGACAGGAACAGTGCTCGCCTCACCCTGGTGCGCTGAAGCCTGAATGGGTGGGTCCTGCGTGGCACACTGCGGACGGCACCTGACCCACTGGAGGCAGAGCCTGTGCTCCCCGCTTTAAACTCCGATTTGGGGAACTCAAAGCCTGTGCACTTTGTATGGCTCTGAACCCAGGCCGCTGGCTCCCAGAGCAGTGCTTCCTCAGCCCGAACCTTCCCAGCCTCCTCCTCACCTTCTTCTCTGGACCTTGCTCTCCTCATCTGCAAGCTGATGGACATGGCTTTGCTGGTCAGTAAGCCTCCTATGCTGACCAGCTGGGCACCCCAGGATTGGTCTACTTCCCTTCTGATGGTTGAGGGCATATTAATCCGCCTCATTCTGCCTCCCTCATTTTTACCACCCCCTTCGGTGATTTCCCCCAACACTGGCCTGAGCTTTGCAAGGTTTTATGCCTTTCTTGAGCACAGATCCAAATGTAAAAACACTACATTAAGCACCAAGCCCCGGTTTAGAGCTCCAAGCCAGTAAATTAAAAGTTACAGTTCCCACAGTAACCATCTCTCTTCCTACCATGTCCATATTTAGAACTGTGTGTTAACTGTACGGGCTGACAAATTTACTGCCTTAGAGTGAGTGAGTGTGCATGAGAGAGAGAGAGAGTGTCTAAGTTACGAGGAATGCAAAAACTCCATGTCCGAACCTTCCCGACTTCGGGGGAGATTAAATCCTCAGCCACACTCCAGAGGCAGCGAGGCTCCCCCAGCGTGAGGGAATGCAGAGCATTTCTGATGGACCCTTCCGGAGCTCTCCGCCCTCCCGGGGTGCCGAGGCAGGAAGCCTGGCCTAGCAGGATTCCGATTCCAGGCTGTGCGTAAGGGGGCGGACTTGGATTCCCGTGGAGTTTCGGGATTTGGTTTGGCTGGTAGCAAGACAGATAAAAGCAGGGAGATGAGACAGAGACGGGGGAAGAAAGAAAAATGCAGGCACGAGCGGAGGGCTGGAAGAGAGATTTACGGAAATGAAGAGGCACCGGGGCTGCAGACGGGGGTACGTACTGGGGGAGTCCAAACAGTGGGAAAAGACCAAAAGGAAGAGAAAACAGGACTGGGCCAAGTCTGAGAGAGAGAGAGAGAGAGAGAGGGAGAGAGAGAGAGAGAGAAAGGGAGTACTATATATATTATCAGTATTTTGCCGAGTACAATGCATATTTTGCCCAAATTTTTGAGGGAAAATAAGGCTGCACATTGTACATGGGTAGTACTAATTCCGTATCTACATAAATGCTTTTAATTCTTTTATTTATGCTTATATATTAACAGTATAACTCTAGAAAGCAATAATGATATCTGTATGCCAAATGATACCCTGGAGCAGGGCAATCAGTTTTATTTCTAAACATAAATAAATAAATAAATTGAATTAAAAGTTAAAATGAAGTATTTGTTTCCTGAAAGTGTGGGCCAAAAACATGGGTACGCAATGTACTCGGTACAATACGGTACGGTAAAGGGAAGAAAGATCAGAAAAAGAGGACAATTAGAGTGAAGAGAAAAATGACATGAATAAGTAATCTCTTAAATACTCACAATGCACATGGTTCACAGTGCATGTCAGAGAACTTCACCACAGATGTTCGGTAACCTTAGCCCCTCATTTCCCCCAGATGCCAGGCGCTTCCCTGGGTAACCCTGTCGCAGTGGAGCCACGCAGGCTGGGTGCCAACACTGGCTTCCCCTTGTAACAGCGAAGTGACTCTCGGCCAGTTGGTTGGTCTCTCCAGTCCTCAAGTTTCCTCATCTGTAAGTTGATGACAGTAGTCTTGCCTCATGGGTGGCCCTGAGGGCTGAGGGTATGCATGCACAACCAATACGTACCATGTAAATGTAAGCGCTACAAATATTTATTTTAGTCATCCCCACTGCTGCCCAGTGCCCCCAACAGCCCCAGATGCAGACACCGCCACCCAGCGATCCGCAGGGGGCAGAATTCTGACACGCTCCACGCTCCTTTTCCTGGAGACCATGGGGGAGAGAAAGGAAGGAAGAAGAGTGGACAAAGAGGAAGGGAAGAAAGGGGGGAGCACCTTTGCCCTTTCAGCAAGAGGGGAGTCAGTGAGGAGGCACTGAGACCAAAGGAGTGGACAAAGAAATCCTGAGACCTTCTTGACAAACGCAATCAAGTTGTAGGTCACCCTTTAGGCCCACCTGGCATAGTAAGTCCCTCTAGCCAGCAAGGCCAGGACTACATGGGGGTCCCACACTCCCACCTCCCCCCCAGACCCATCTGGCTGGTCCCCCCACATGGCATCTGTCCAGCCATCCATCCCTCTCCTGGACTCATCCAGCACTGCAGAGATACTGCTGCTGCAGAAAACAAGGGCTCACGTGGACCCTGCCTTGGAACTTCACCAACAAGTAGGACAGGCCCTTCTGACTTCCCAGACCTGCATTGGAGCTGGTGAGGCGCAGGCCCAGAGCCCCAGTCTCAGGAATGCCCAGGTTGAGTGTGGAGCCCCAGCAGTTTGGCTCAAGAGCAGAGAAGATGTGCTGTGGACATTATGGACCGAAAATCAATAGAGAGAGCCCCCCGCGCCACACACACACACACACACACACACACACACACACACGTTCTGTGTCCTTGCTTTCCAAAGTCCAGCTACGTGCAGGAAGCAGAGGTGGGGGCAGCCACGCTGCAAAATGTTAATCCGATTGACATATCAAGGGAGAAAGGAGGACAGGGTGCTGGTCAGGAAGACTGGTTTCACCCTTTTCTAAAAGATGGGAGGAAGGAGGGGCCTGAAAATTGATATGTTGTCGCCCTAATACTACAAGCCATGGACAAGACATTGATCACAGAGAGAACGTGCATGGCTGAGAACCGGTGGACTCATTTCTCACCAGCAACAACTGACCGCGCAGTAGGAAGGCTTGAGAGCCCAAGACAGGAAACCGGCCCTTCACAGGCCCAGAGGAGGCGAGTCAGCAGGCAAGCAAAAGACAGGCCTCTCGGCTCACATCCACACACCTCCACACAGACTCGGACGTAAAAACTGGCTAAGCCCCATTCATCTCCCCTAAGCATCCCAGCGTGGCCTGGCCCATCGCAGCTAACGTCTCATGAACACTTGTAAAGGCCCAACAGTTAGCTTCCTCCTTCTCTCTGGGCCAGTCCCTTCGATGGTTCTGACGTGGACACAAGGGGAGACCCCTAAGGCACCAGGAAGAGCCCTGGCCCGGGGGCGGGGAGCCCTACTGTTCTCTAGGCAGCTCCACGGACACTGGGGGGAGCAAGTCTCTTCCTTTCCCCGTTCCCACATTTCATCTTTTCATCCTCTCATCCCGACGAGAAGTGTCGCAGTACTGCAATACACCTTGGAAGGCAAGCATCTCCCTTGTTACTTCAACAACTCATTCCTGAAAATACAATGATCTGTGCCAAAAAGTGAACACAGAACCGACTGCTCATGATTTTTTAAACAGGAGAATTTATCATTAAAATTGTAATTAAAACTTTATAATGCATTACATGTTAAGCCAACTGCCTCCTCCCAATCAATTTCCGAAAATGAAACAAAGACATCACAGACACAAAACACCTGTACAGAAGTGACAAATGCTCTTGTTAGGATGTGAAATATTTAAAGCGCTGCTCCCTGATCAGGAAGCTGTTCACGCAGCTGTCAGCCAACAGTTGTGTGGGCAAGAGCGTGCCTCTCTTAGCCAGCCCTCCCCGCCTTGGGGAGGCCTGGGGGCTTCTCACAATCTCTGTACTCATCCCAATTTTCTACCTACTGTATCTGGTCAGTTCCTTAATGCTTCCACGAGGCATTACTTTGTTCAAAGTATTACATTGATTTTTGAAGTGTAAATACAGATTTCCCCTAAGGAGATGTCACCCCACCAATGAGCTATCAAGATATGTATGTTCTATGAAGTTTGGGGGGGAAAAAAACAAAAGAACGAAAAAATAAAAATAAGAGGCAGCAGCATTCACCCACAATCCCCAAAACACAGAAAGGCAGAGGCGTCCATCCGCAGATGAACGGATGAACCTCACATGGGCAGGCGCACCATGACCCACCATGCAAACCTCATGTGGGCAGGCGCACCATGACCCACCGTGCAGCTTCAATAAAGAGGGAGATGTCAACACGTGCCCCAACATGGATAAACGTTAGTAAGATATTGTGCCACGTAAACGAACCAGACACAGAAGGACAAATACCGTACAAGGCCACGTACGTGAGGTGCCGAGAACGGGCGAAGTCACGGAAACGGCAGCGGGGAGAACAGAAGTGAGCGGGAGCTGGGGGAGGGCGGAGCATCGATTTGAAGTGATGAAACAGTTCGGGAAATGGAGGGAGGGGACGGTCACACAACACGGAGAATGAACTTAACGCCACGGAGGCGTGCAGTTAGAAACGACTGCAAGGGCGAATTTTACGGCAGGCACGCGTTGTGACAACTGAACAAACCAGAGAGAGGCATTCTGCTAAGAAAACCTCTGCCCAGCAGCTTGCTGTTGGCTGTGTGTTACCTGTATATGGACCTAGAGAATTTCAGGAGGGTGTTTTCTCGGTGACATGGCGGCTTGTTTAACGGTGTCCGGAACGTTAGGAAAGAGCTTTCATGGGTGAGACAAGGCTTTCAAGGAATGTGGACAGGCTACACTATTTCACAGAGCCTGTCCACCTTTTTATAAACAGGCTGCCAGTCTGGAGAGACTGGAATCACCAGCTTTAGCGATGGTGCCTGAGGGGTGATCCCCAAGCAATCTTGTTTCCAGTCCCTGTTTGAAAAGACCCCCGCTTGCCTGACACCAGCCATCAGGGTAAGAGCAAGGTCCCTGTGATATTGCGACATGAGCTCATCTGAAAGGACAGGAAACAGAGACAGGACTGGGATATCGTTAAGGTTGCTTGAATCACTCGGTACCTACTGACTAAGGAATGCTGTGAAGCTGTAGTGGGAAGCTTAACTCTCTTGCACCAGAAACCTTTTGGGCTGCTGCTGGTACCTACAAAACCAGCTAAGCTTCACACACGACCAAACCGACTTGGGTAAATTCATACACATACACACACACACACAGAAATAGGATTAAGTGGTCCCCCAGGTCTGGTCCAACTATAAAAGTTTGCACTTAACCTAACTCAGAAATGGATAGTTGTTCTCTTTGCAGGGCTGGCACCAACTTTGGGCAGAGGGCGGGCATGGGGCCATTGAAGATATCAGAGTTTGGGACTGTCGAGATAGAGGAAGAGAACGAGAGTAACTGAGCAGCAGCTGTGCATGGGTACTCCGCCCCGACTGCATCCCAGACCCGGGGATTAGGGTGACCTGATTCCTTGGGCTCTCCAGCCAGTTCAGCAAAAAGCACCTTGTCTCATAAATTAGCAGCCAGACAGCTGGAGTAACCCTCTTATTAACCACAGGCTGCCTGATGCAGGATAGGAAGGGACCACACATCTGCTAACATATTTTAAATTTGTGCTGATATTTTCTTTAAAAAAAATGCTCACACATACCGTAAAAGTGAAAGAACTTTTCAGGGAACAAATATCCCTACGCCTACTTTCTACCATTAACCCTACTTTATCCTGTCTCCCTACCCTTCTATCCATCCATCCATCAACCCATCTTTCTTTCAATGTATTTCAAAACAGCAAGCTTGTCATCACACATTGTTCTCTAGGCACTTCAGTATGTATAGCGTGGACTGGGGTTCGGTGAAGTATGACTTTTTTTCCTTTGAGGTGAAAGGTACATGCAATAAAATGCACAGGCTGCTGCAGGAGTTTGACCAATGCACACACCTGTACAGTACGTGCTCACTTAACGTGGTCCACAGGTTCTTGGACACTGGGACTTTAAGGGAACTGACATACAATGAAACCAATTTTACCACAGGCTAATTAACAGAAACAAGAGTTCAATTCCTGCAACCTATTTCTGGTCACGAAACCCACGAAATTTCTAAATAAAGATCCAAAATACGTTTCAATATTAAGCATTGAAATTAATGGGAGCTATGCATACATTTAAGAAAGATTCATACAAACAAGTAAGATAACTGTTTTCCAACCTGCTTATCCCAGTTCAGGGTCACAGGTGGCCAGAGCCTCTCCGGGCAGCTCAGGGCGCCAGGTGGGGACCCAACCCTGGACAGGATGCCTTCTGATTTCAGGGTCTCTCTCTCTCTCACGCACTCTCAGACTGGGACAACCAAGACACACGGCCTCACCGAGCATGCACATCTTTGGGACGTGGGAGGAAACCACAGCCCCAGGAGAAACCCACGCAGAGATACGCGAAACGTGCAAACGCCACTCACACAGTGGCCCTGACAGGGAATCAATCTCTTTAACCTCATCAGCTACAACACCACATTATTCGAGGACCTCTTTCAAGATACAGAACGTACTAGGGCAATGATGTGATTCACTCAGAACCCCTCGAAGTCAGCCTGCACCTACACACCGCCCAGGCTACCATTTCTCTGGTTTATTCCTATTACCAGCTGGTTCTTCCTGTCCCCAGGCTTCGCCTATGAGGAGTCACAAGCATATAATACTCTTTGGGGTGAGCCCTTCACAGGCAGCGTCTTTGTGACTCACCAGGTCGGAGCTGTTTCTTTTTATTGCTCAGTGAGTGACACGCCGTGGTATTAATGCATCACGGCTTGTTTAGCCCGTCTCTTTTTCACTGTCTGCGTTCCCATCACCATTCCCCCCCCCCCCCCCCCCCGCTACCTCCTCCCACCTCCACCCAGCCCCCTCCCCCCTGCGATCACTACAGGGTCGTCCACGCCCATGAGTCCTTTTTCTTCTTTCCTCAACCCCTCCACCCACCCTGTCCCCACCCAGAGCTGTCAGCCTGCTCTCCGTCTACGAGTCTGTCTCTACTTTCCTTGCTAGCCACGCTCTCACTGATGAACACTGAAACTGTATTCAGTTTGGGCAATGACTACAATTGGAACTGAAGGGTCAGCGGACAGGTGTCTGTTTAGTTTTATAGGGAACTGTCAGACCTCTGCGAAGAGGATGGACCCTTTGACGCCCGTAATGTGCGAGCGCTGCCGTTGTGCCAAACTGTGCCAGCATCCGATGCTGCTAGTCTTTTCCATCTTAGCCCTTCTGGTGCGTTTTGCACTGGCATCTCGCCGGGGTTTTTCCTGCCTCCCTTTGGGGGCCCCTGAATATTTTTTAGAATTCCTTTTTTTTTTAAGAATTTTATTTGATTCCCTCATAGTGGTTTTTTGGGGTTTTTTAGGGCATCTCCGTACATGGCTTTTTGAGTGGTTGCTCTGAAAGCTGCATTATGCCTGCATCACTCACCAAAATCTACTGGGGCCAACATGTGAACGGTATCACAGCCATCTGAGCGATATGCAGAAACCTCGGCGCCCCCTCACCCGCTCCCATTTACAACAGGCTTGTTTGAACATTCCTCCTGAGTAGGTGGAGAGCCACACGAGACATTCTCCCAATGCCTTCACATCCAGGACACCTACTGTGGAAGTTCCCACCGGGCCGACACACCTGCTGAGACGAGTGGTAACCAGGGACATCAGGAGGTGAACCACCTCTTCCGCTGCCTCCTCCTCTGGAGGCCTGAGCGAGAGGCAGTCATTGCTCTCTGAGGCACCTGTCCTTAGATCCCCGAGTCCAGCCCTGAACTTCAGGAGTATCAAATAGGGCGCCCGCCCTGCTGAGTAGGCCCCAGCACAGTGTGGTCCCTCTGGGAGGGGCTGTCCCAGCGGCTTCTTAACCCGAGTTTCCTCGGTGGCCTGGTTCTCTGTGGCTCGGAGAACAGCGACTTGCAGCTCAGCCTAGAGCCTGTCTCTCTAGCTTCTTCCTAGAATTCTGCAAGGCACCTAATAATGGCCGAGTCCTTTTGTGTTTAAATTCCTGCGTTCTCTTGTCTGCACAGGAACTCTGACAGACAGGGTCCCACAGCTAATTATCGGCAGAGCTGGGATCAAAACCCAGATCTGCTCTTTCTTCTACCCTGTGCTGCCAGAACCTCCCTCTCAGCAATGCTCTTCAAAGACAGAGAAGTTGGAAGTCCCACATTCTACTTTAAGACCGTGAGCTGGAAAGAAAATGTTTGTATTTCAGTGTCATCTCCTCCGCCCACTCCCACACACATGCAGGAATGCTGGCCTGGGCCAGTTGCACCGCTGCCCGGGGACCAGACACCGTGGCCACTCCCTTGCCCAGCAGCACTGCGGTGACAGTGACGGGCATGTTTTTCTGCTGTGGAGCTGCCACTGGAGCTGAATTAATCGAGACATCTGTTTCTTAAAAGATTAAACTCACTCCGGTAAACAGAGAAGCGTGTCGTCTGCGGTGGCTTCTCACGCCTGCCTGTGGACGAAACCAGACCTGGAACCTGAAGATCTGCAAATTTCCGCTCAGCTGCCTCCCAGCTCCAGCCATTGATCGAATCTTTTTTGAGCTTCCACGGCTCCAGCCCAACTGCCATCCTCGCTGTGACGGACACATGTTTGGTGTTTGTCCCCAAAAGCGTTTCTGGAACACAGCCCCTGAAACCCTTGGTATCTCTGGAATGATTGGAGTGCCTTGTGTGTGCTAATGAGATGACCGGTGGCTGGGGACCCCTGGACAGCCTCAGGATGGGAACTGGTCACCAGAAGACCAAGGCATGATAAGAGGGTTGGAACTTTCAGCCCCACCCCACCCCCAACCTCCAGGGACGGGAGAGGAGGTGGGGAGTGAGCTAAGCGCCAAAGGCCAGTGATGTGCTCAATCACCGCTGCATAATGGGACCTCTGTAAAAGCCCCCAGATGACAGGGCTCAGACAGCTTACAGGTCGGTGAACACATCAAGGTCCTGGGTGGGCAGTATGGACGGAGCGGGTGCATGCATAGCCCCTGCCCCTCTGTACCTTGCCCTATGCATCTCTTCCATTTGACTGTTCCGGAGTTGCATCCTTTATAATAAACCAGTATAACAGGTAGAGCACTTTCCTGAGTTCCAGAGGACAGGGCTGTGAGGTTCTGAGAACCACCTGAATTTACAGCAAGTCAAAAGTACAGACTGCAACCTGGGGCTTGTGACTGGAGTCTGAAGCGGGGGCAGGCTTAAGAGACTGCGCCCTTAACCTGTGGGGTCTGTAGGAACTCCGGGTAGTTAGTGACAGAAGTGAATGAAATTGTAGGCTCCCCAGGTGATATCCAGAGAGCTGGAGGACTAGTATGGGGGGAATACATCCCACACATTTGGTGTCACAAGTATTGGAGGCAGAAACTGCCCAGACATGCTGCTCCTTAGATAAGACAGCAGGTTCCTGCCACGGGTCCTTTGCACTTGCAATTTTCTCTGGTTGAAACCAGCATCCTTTTGGTAACTGTACGGAGTATACCCTCACTTTACTCTAGGGTCTACTTGAAAAGCCCTCCCTACCAGCCAGAACTCCCGGACTTCTTCCTCTTCCCAAAGCACTTATACAATTCAGTCTTATGTACTTATTTCTTCACTGACTCTCCCCTCAGGGGGCTGTCCACTTCAGTATTCCCAGGGCTTGCAACGGTGACGGGTACGCAGTAGGAACTCCATAAATATTTGAGGAGTGAATGCCTGCCTGCCCGTGTGTTGAATAGCAACCCCAAGGTCCTCATCTGTAAGATGGGGGTCACGGTGCCACCCTCGGACGACCGTCATAAATATTAACAGAGCAACCGGTTATATGAAAAGCCACGACAGAGAAAACAGGTGCCTGGCACATGCTGTACGTTTTAAAATAATGCATCGAGGCGAAGATAAACTGCTCTTCACATTCCAATGTGTCCAAAACCAGGAAGGCTCCAGCAGAAACTGAGGCCCACCCAGCAGTGGTCCCTGGCCACCGCTAACACGCTCAGGAACTTGCAGAATGGGCATCAGTGACTCCCCTGAAACTCCGGGAGACGACAGCAGGGGTCGCTCTTTCAACCCTATGAACCAAACCATGCGGGAAGGGGCAGGAGGACAAGGGGGAGCAGATGTGGTAGCAACATTCTCGAAAGAGGAACCAGGGGCAGGCCAGCTCCACGGAGCTGCAAAGTACTCTTCAGTGCCTTCTTGCAGGGTTCTTGTGGGAAATCTGAGGCTCACCATAGTGCGCAGGGCGACACGATGCAGAAAAGCAGATGTCAGTGACGCGGAGTGGAGAAGGGGATCGGAACAGTGAGACCCAACGTGGAGAAGCTTTGGGAACACCCAAACACTGTATTTGTCGGGATTTTCCTTCGTATGTAAGCACAGCGGAACGTGAGGAAACCCGCTCCATCTGATTAGGTCTACAAGGGTCCTTACAGTAAACATAAAAGATTCAAAGGGAGAAGAAAGCATTGTGCCACAGCTTAACTGAAAGCCTTTTTTTAATTTCTTGGCTTTATATTACAGTTGGCAGCGTCTAAGGTGAGGTAAAACCAGAATTCATTTGCAAACAAAAATGAGGAACGAGACTCCAAAGCACCCTTGACCCCAGATACTTCTCTCCTGGTTCATCCACCGACTTCCTTTCCCTGCATTTAGTTCCCAGGTCTGCTTTCAGGCCCGACTGACACGGCAGGTCCCCCAGAAAAAAGGAACACAAACCTGTGCGTTTCTCAAGGACAGTGACCTCTGGGAGGGTTGCCTGGAGACCAGCAGTGCCACTGTCCCCTGGGAACTTGTAAGAAATGTGCATTCTTAGCCTCCCAGGCCCACAGACCCACTAAATAAGACACTGGGGGAAGAGGGGTTGCTGGAACCAGCCCCCCAGCTGACTCCGAGGCACTCCAGGAAAACACCTGCCCCAGACACCATCAGCTGGACCACTCATTTCAACTACTCACTGAAGTTTAAAATGTCCCGGGAATTCAGCCTCTACCTGGTACTGTCCCAGGGACCAAATGTTGACTCATGATCTAAAGAAGAGGACATGTGCGAATTACTAACTAATACAAACAGCAGGAAACGAGGGCAGAGGAGGTGCCAATACCATGCTCCACTCAGGGGACAGAGGACTGATTCTGACTCAAGATTCCTGGAGGGCTTCTCGGAGGAGGTGGCCATCGAGCTGGCTCTTGTAAGGCAAGAAGGATTTGGAGAGGCTTTCTATGACAGAGAAGAGAGAGACTCACACTAAGGAACTAGGACAAGTGAAGGGCACAAGTATTTTCAAAGCCCTATCAGCACAAGGGGCTTTCCCCCAGGTACTCTACGAATCTGATTAATTCAACACCCCGCCTCTTCCAAGTTTTCAACACGAATTCCACTTGTGACAAGGACCGCCAAGTTGCCACCTCATGGCCATGTTCCCTTCTCTGTTTAGAAACAGAACCCTGGTTACATTTAGGGAAGCAAAGCAGCCGGAGAAAAGACGAGACCTCACAGCCTCCATGGCAGCCAAGCTTGGCTGGCCTTCCTGCTTCTTCTTGGCTGCCGGGCCACAACGAGGACGCTGACCCTCTAGCGCCATGTTGGACACTGAGGCGCCTTGACCGAGAGCTGAGCGCAACAGAGCAGAAAGAATTCTGGGGAATCGAGACACCATTAGGTCACCATGACAACGCCCCACACTGCCAACATCCTGACTTCTTGGGATGAGAGACAAATTGCCTTCTGGTTTAAGCCACATGCTGCTGAACCTAATAGTAACTGAAATGCTACTCATTCCCCTCGGCCTCCTTTGAATCTGCAGGAGTCCAGCTCTTCCTCCTCTGCTGAACACCTTTGCCTCCACTCCCCATTTTCATCTCCACCTGCTGCCATTCTTCTCGAGAACATAATCATAGACCCACCTGACCCTTTAGCCTGACAGCAAAGTAGGGAATCGTTCCCAAGCATCTCTACTCACACACCCCACAGTGCCTCCTTCCCCTCGACACCCTCACCGCTCAACAGCGGGGCCCGGCTGCCAACCACGTCCACCTCACTTGGGAGCTTGTCACAAAAGCAGACGCTCAGGCCCAGGCCAGGTTTATGAGTGAGAGTCAGCATTTCATCAAGATCCCAGGACCTGTGTCCGCTCGACAACTTGAGACACACTTGCTGTGGACATCATCCTCACCTCCAGCTGCTCATCTCCAAACCGCCAATTAGAAAATCCACTCACCGGCTGCACCTCCCTGTCCCTCCGGGTCTCTCGCTCCTTGTCAACCTTTCCCACAGCCTACGAAGCACCCTGCACTGCCCTGAGTTGCTCCTCCCTCCTCCCTGAGCAAAATACTTTCACACTTCCCTGCTTTTGTTGTTGCTATTCCCTCTGTCTAGAATGCCCTTCAAAGCCTCTGACACCTGGGGGTCTCCCAGTCGCCCTTCAGCGCAGGCAGGTTCAGACGCCACCTCTGGACCATGAGCAGGACCTGGGTGGGGGGGAGGGGGGCAGGGGCTGGGCACCCCCCATCAGCAAGGTGGTACAGCAGCAGGCTCTGGAGCCTGTGCCTCTTGCTACCTTGACATGTTAAAGCAACCGCTCTCTGCCTCAGTTTCTTTTTTCTGTAAAACCTGAATAATAATGGGAACCACATTTCACAGGGCAGTTCTAAGAAGTCAAGGAAGTGGTAACACTAAAGCACTTGGAAGAATGCTTGGCACATAATAGCCACTTAATAAATGCTAGATCATACACCGAGACCCAGCAAAGGAGCATACCCGCAGCAGGCGCTCGGCTAACATTTACTGAATCTGACTTGCAGTTCCTGGATTGAATTCTGTGCCTTAACTTTTCCTGGGCTCAGGAGTCCACCACGCCCACTTTTCTGCACAGCCCAGTGAAAAGCCGGAATCTAGTCCCCAACTGGGACATTATTTAGATGAAAAAAATGTTTTCCGCGGCCATCCCAGTCTTCAGAGCCTCGCCAAGAAATAGAAAGAAAAAGCAATATAAATGTTAATAGGAAATTGTCTATTCGCTTTCACTTAGGCTAATCTATTACAGCACAACAAAGAGGGAATTAAGACAGCTGAAGGGACAGGGAAACATAGAACCTGACACGCCGAAGCCCGAAGGACTTCAGTTCGCGGGAGGAAACACAATTCCAGGCCAACGAGGCTGCATGGAAATCAGGAGCAAGGGCTTCTCTTCAGGACGTCTCCATGGGGGTGGGAAGCATGGCTCCTGCCCTGGGCCCCCTTTCCCAGGCATCCATCAACCCGCGCTATGATGTGCAGGCATGGGACATGCCCTTGTCCCTACCATGACCTGCATGGTAGGGACAAGAAGGTGACCACTGGGACAGGCCAACAAATACACCTATAATCACGATGCAGCGTGTGTTGCTACAAAGCCAGAAGAGAAGAACATTACCAGACCCATGGGGTGGGAGAGAGAGGAGGTCCAAGGAAGCCTTCTTCCAGAGAAGACCCCGAGACTAAGTTCTGAAGGGTCAATGGGAAGGCATTAGGCTGGCAAAGAAGGCAGGGGAAAAAGGTGTCCCAGGCCGGGAGAATGTTAGGTACAAAACTGGGGTAGGCTGATTAATGGCTTCCCCAAAATGTCCATGTGCTAAATCCTGGAATTTGTGACTGTTACATTAAGGGCAAAAGAGACTTTGTAGGTATGATTAAAGACCTTGAGATTGGGGGGCGCTGTCTTGGACTATCTGGCTGAGCCTGGTGGAATCACCAGACCCTTGTAAGAGACATGCAGAAGGAGATAGCATCAGAGGAAAAGTCGGTGTGATGATGGAAGCAGAGATCAAAGTGATGCCCTTCCGCAAAGAAAGAAAGAGGCCCAAAAGCCAAGGAATCCAGGCAACTACTTGGAGCTGAAAAAAGCAAGGAGATGGATTCTGTGCTCAGAGCCTCCGGAAGAAACCAGGCCCATCGACACCCTGACTTTAGCCCCGAGGGACTGACATTGGACTTCTGACCTCTAAAAGTACCAAAGAATAATTCTGTATTCTTCTGGGCAGCTGGGTTCATGGTAATTTGTTGTAGCAGCAACAAGAAACTTATACCCATGTGTTGTTTGCAGTGCGTCTTCAAGAATATTAAATAAAACTGTCAGAAACAGCGAGACTAACTGAGGAGGCGGTCAAATCACGAAAGGATCTGAACGCCAGGCCGAGTTTCCACTGGATCCGCATCATGGGCAGCTGCTAACATTTATTAAGCAGAAGGGTGACACAGTAAGATGACCCCTCTAAAGCACTGGATTAGCAAATTCTTAGTTCTTAAATCTTAGGAATTTCCACATGTCTAATTTCCCATTTTATGGACTCTCGCTTCTTTCATCGTGGGCTGTAATGACTTTATGAAAAGAAGGATAACCCTGCTGGAGTAGATTGACTCTATCTGCAGCCCTCCAGATTCCACGCTAACGTTTTCGACGTCACGTGACCTGTATCCGTAGAACAGTCATCAGGTGCAAGTACGTGTGTGTAAACAGCGGTGCTGGACTGGAAATGGGGACTTCCCCCCACATCCTGGCCGGGTGGTTGCTGCGTTCCTAGAAGAGCCACGCTCCAAATGAATGCTCACCCCTACCACCTCACTTCCCAGAAGGGTCAGGCGACCAGCACTTACCGAGGGCTCACTCAGAGCCAAAGCTTTGTGGACGGTCCCTTGTCAGAACTCGCAAAGATCCTCAGAGGAAGAGCTCAGAGGAAGAGGCGCAACTCTAGGTGCCAAGGTGGGAGGGGGAGTCTCGAGTGACCCAGCCCCATCCCCCAATGACAGCTGCTGCGCAGGGCCCATCAGAGAAACCCAGGAGAGGAGACAGGCCATCGCCGTGCAGCCAGACCTCCCCCCAGTCTCTGTCCACGCACAGAGAGGCCTTTAGACATCACATTCCAGCCAGCCTCCAGGCCCTTGCCCTCCCGACCCACTCTGTGCATCGCATCCTCCCCCACGCCTCCTCCTCGGGGCCTCAGCCAGCTCTGCCCTTTGCCAAATGTCACTTGCCGCCAAAGGAGTCACTTAGGTGGCATTTAAGCAGCCCTGGATCCGAACAAGTTGGGTTTGCTCTGACACTGCCACCAGACCCCCGAGGCCACAGGCCAGGCCCTGCAGAGGTTCCAAGGCAGTGCCTTGGCCGTGGCTGAAGCAGGGGACCGAGAGACAGGGGTGCTCCGCAGACTGAAGAGCTGATTTCAGGAATCACTAGCCCTGTCCAGGCCTCCGTGAAAACAGTGGAGCGTTGCCTTCACCATCACTCAACTCCCTCCCCCAATCAGGACATCCCACACTCTGAAAGTCAGGCACCTGACCGTCCCCACGGCCACAGAGGGCGCTGTGGTGATAAAACACAGAAGCAGGCGGACAACCGGGGGCACCTGTGGAGTTTTCCATTTTGAGATATTCTATTCTATTTACTTACTTACATCATTTTTAATCCTCACCCAAAGATAAGTTTATTGATTTTAGAGAGAGAAGAAGGTGGGGGAGATAGAGACTATCTATTGGTTGCTTCCTGTATGCACCCTGACCAGGGATCGAACCTGCAACCTGTATATGCGCCCTGACCGGGAATCGAACCCCATGAGCTTTTGGTATATAGAATGACATTCCAACAACTGAGCCGCATAGGCCAGGGCTTGCTCTGAGCTAGTTTCAACGGCACTGCCAATGAGGCACACAGACAGGCTTTACTCTACCCTGCCACCCCTTTTCTTTGGGAGTCCCTATTCGGGGACAGCACACTCCTAAAACCAGAATCACTGAGTTAAAGGGTATGATGCACAATTTATAGATCCTGCGTTGGCCTGGCAGTTTCCTCTCCAGAAAGAGCGACACAGGTGTCACCTGCAATTCAGATCCAAGCACCATTGACTGGACACAGACTCTCCGAGACCTCGTCAGCATCATGCAACGCTCCGTTAGCCCCCTGCACTGACGAGGACAGTGAAGTCACGTAAGTAAAGCTACTTGGCCAAGGCAAGGTGGTTATTTTGAGGCGGGGCAGGGAAAAGAATCTAAGTCCCAGAATCTCCCAGTTCTGTTGTGTCTGCTGAATTATTCAGATCTTTGAGTTACCCCAGTCTACTGCAACAGCCTCCACTTATAAAAGGCAACCACAGGCCAGGCTCTGGACCGAGTGCTTTACTACACACATCCCAGCGTCCCCAAGTCAATGAGGCAACCCTAATGGTGATGCTGCCGCTGATGAAGACAGCGGCTACCTGCCACTGAATGCTTAACACGGGCGAGCCATTGTGCAAAGTACTTCACATTCACACGTTAACTCTAAAAACCATGCACTAGGCATTAATATGCCCAGTTTATAGATGAAAGGAATGAAGCTCATAAAAGTGACTTCCCTCAAGAGTTCCACAGATTAATAATGGAAAATGCATCCATCAATAAATGGATTTGAACACAGGGCTGTATCCCAAACCTAAGCGTTTCATTGTCATGCTAGACTGCCTCTAACATTAACAACGCCAGGTTCACGGCTGGGAAGGTTTCTGAAGGAGATGGTGGGGAAAATCAGCATTCCATGTCGGTGTGCCTTCCCTGCGATGCGCTGGCTGGGTGCAGCTTGGGCAGCCCCCCCCCCCCCCGTTTATCTCAGCGCCATCCGACTGGCTGCATACAAATGCACGTCTTGCTCTTCTTAGGGCTGCCTCCCGTCACAGCGCACGTGGCTGACAAGGACCGGCCCCCACCCCAGCACACACCTCCAACAGACACCTCTGATGGCTCAGAGGGCTTTTCTGATCAGAGCCCAGGAAGGAACGTGAAGGCTCCCTCCTCTCAGGGGCACCTGAGCCCTGCAGAGACGGGAGAAGAAGGTTGAGCACTCCTAGAAAGCAATGGAAGTAGGTCAGTGTAAGGGGAAGAGCATCAGCCTGGGAAAGAAGTCACAGGTTCAAGTCCCAGCCCTGCCAATAACTCAGTGGGTGACCTGGGGCAAGTCAGCCTCGGCTTCACAAAGACTGATACATTATTAAACAAATAACTTGATGTAGTTTCAGACACCCCTCTGGAGGAGGCAAGAGAGATTCTACTAAAGACTGAATAGCTTTAAAGAAATGAAATGGCTCAGCAAATTGAGATGAGACACGTGCACCCCAGATCTACTGCACAACTAACCTACGATCTTAGACATTCTTTTCCTTGGCAGGCCCCCTGTGGACCAGCCCTTTCCTGGACTAAGGCGGCTACCGTCACAGAAGCCTCTCACCCCCACACCAGCTCACAGCCCAAGACTGCTGCAGGTTCAAAAGAAATCACGACCTCCATTATCAAGTAAGAACTCTATCACCTTCAGGATAACCAGAACTAGCCCACGAGACCAAGTCCAGCTGAATGCGGCTATGCCTAGTAAAGAAACGGGAGGGAAAAGGGGGAAAAGACCACCCTGCCCTGCTGGCTTCCCTTCCTCAGTGTCCTGACACTAGCTGGGTGTGACTGCTGCTTGTCATTCTTCTGCCAACGGCTACAAGGAGACCTCCTGGGACCACACCTGCCCACCGGCACAGGCAGCTGGATTCGCTCCTCTACATGTCCACCAGTGAAATGCAGGAAGTGCCCAGACGAGTGGGAAAAGCATTCAAGGGCCCCACAACAAAATTCACAACGTTCAGCTTGCCGGAGGCGCTCTTTTCATTGTGATTTGAAAGTGAGTCTCCCGGGGCTCCCAGCTAGAAGTGGTTACAGGGTTCCTCTTGCTGGGGTTTGCGGCCACATCCGAGGTGCACAACCAAGATTTTCCAGGCACACAGGACCGCAGGCACGCAGGCACCATCCCCGCTTCTCTCCCCAACTGCTCTGGCTTCCTGACCAAATTCACTCCCTGCTTTCAGTTCTTTGAAATCAAAGGAACTTTTTTTTTTTTTTAATCAAGCTGCTTTGGGAACAAAAGTGTCGATTTATAAATTCCCTACTTGGCCTTCTCTACCTGCAAAGATACAGAAAAGTCTTAGAGAAGTAAAAGAAGAGGATTTTGTTTCTCTTTTTGGTTTCCAGACGGAGCTGCCTCCCACTGGCTACCCACACACCCAAGTGGCTGATGTCACTATTGTGATTTTGGTAGCACCCCGCAGCCCCTGGGGATGAGTGCCCCCATGAAAATCCACAGCGCTGAGGGCATTTGAGAAAGGCAGAGATAGAAATGTGGAAGTCAATGTGTACTTGGCTCTGGGACTGTCTGCAGAGTCATCAAGCAGAGACCAATCAAGTGGACCTATTGCCCAGGTGAAGAATGATGGAAAGCCCGAGACCAACTCAACTTTCTCCTTAGCATCCATCCCCACAGGACTTGGATGTGCTTCTGATGCACTTGCCTCTCTTGCCAGATCCTTGCTAGGTAGGGGGAAAAAAAGGAAATTTCACCGTCATTATCTAACTCCACTGTCCCCACTCCTATTAGGAAAATGCCATTGTCGTTCAACAAATATCTGCGTGAGTAGCCCGATGAGCAACAGCTAGTCTGGGCAGGTTCTAAAGAAGCAGAAGACAGCATGGCGTTTACAAGCTACTCAAGCAGATAAAGAATATTCAGAAATGTAGAATAATGTGATACAAATTGTATTAACACATGTTAGGCCTTTGTGGAATACCCAGTAACCAGTGAAGGGCTAGGATTTTAAAGAATAAAGGCTTCTCAGAAGAGAAGAGACTGTGAATTAGTGAATCCAATGAGCGGCTAAAGCTGAAACCTTGGCCTTGGCTAGGTCTGGGTCTCCTGTATGGCCAGGGACATGAATTAGCCGGGGCACTGAGCAAGTTGGGAAGAACAATGGCATAAATCATAGGCCCGGAAGCCACAGCACGTGTAACGGGAAACGGACAACAAGGGACTGGGCTGGCTGGAGAGGGAAGAAGGGCAGACAGCGAGCGGCAGGGTGCAGGGGGCTCCCGGGGGACCACGAATGGCCCTTTAAACTGAAGCATTCAGGCTGGATACAAAGGGCACCAGGAACCCATTCAGCTTCCTGAGTAGAGGAATAAAATGATGCAAGTGGTTTCTGAGGAATTAATAGCAATCCAGCGGTCCTGTTTTGACTGGAGTAGAATGAATCAAAGAAGGTGGCCCCGATGCCAGGCGCAGCGACTCCAGGGGTGGGGAGGTCCTACACACAGAACACCAGAGAAGGAGGCAGCGCAGGTCTGGAAGGCCAGGGACGCATTTCAACAGGAGGCCACTCTCTCAACAAAGGAGTATTGGAGCGGAATATAAATGCCGTACAACATTTTCCTCAAGAGATCAGTTAAAGTTTTTAGACATTTCCAAGGCAACAAATCATAGAACTGGAAAAGACCTTTGATAGCAAGCTGTGCCAAACCCTTATTTTAGAAAACCGTTCATTCTTCATTTACTCAGCCCCTCCCGTGTAAGAGGCGCGCGGTGCCAGGGGCAGCGGGAGACAACGGGATGAGAAACTCGGACTCCGACCTGATCCCTCGGGGTGGGAGCAGCTTCCCAAGGGGAACGCGGTGAAATGAGGCAGAAGAGAGGCAGGGGTCTGTGCTGGGGCAGGGGTTGGGCAAGGGCACGTGTGACCCTGGGGCTCCCGCACGTGGTAAGCTGTGGACGCCAAGAGATGGAGGGACGGAGGGACGCAGCTGCAGCAGGGGAGGCGGCAGGGCAGACCGCGGGACCCCGAGAACAGACTGGACTCTTCCTCTCGGGGAATCTCTAGCCTCTGTCCTACAATCCTCTGCTACACCCAGCCCCAATCCGGAACTCTCCCTCCTTTTGCTGAAACGTGTCCAAAAACACTGAATTTGAGGAAAGGCTGAGGGATGCTCTGGAACCCAGAAACAGGGTCGGTCATCTCACTGCAGAAAGGTGGGACGAGCTGCCCTCGGTAGACGAGTTCACGGGATGCTGTTCAGGAAAAACACATGCTGCCTTTCGGCCCAGTGGCAGGAGCAGAAACGCCCCTGAGAGCAGACAGACAAAGGGACAGAGAGGCGGGGAGAGAAAGCAGGAACCTCAGTTTTCAACAGAGGCTGCCTCTTCCAGCTTGCCAAAAATACACATGATTTTCGGGCTCATGGGGCTGTGTATTTAGGGGTGTGCCGTTTGATAGGTGAGGAAATTGAGGTCCAGGAAAGAGGAGTAACTTGTCTCAAATCACCCCAATGGTAGACGCTAATGCCAAGATTCAACCCTGGGTCGTTTGATTCCAGAGAGCTGTAACCACTCCCACCACCTGACTCAACAACCTGGCCGGGTGAAGAATAAGAAGATGGATGCTACCTTGGTATGGAAGCCAAGAAACCAGGATGCCAGGCCTAATGCTGAATGTGAACGGCCTTGGACCAGTAGGGATGGCAGCCTCATCCTTCCCTGAGCGTTCAAGCAGCCTTGAGGCAGGCAGGACCAGATGGGCCATGAGGACCAGATGGGACCAGCAGCCGTCAAGAGGGGAAAAGAACAAAAGGAGAGTGTTTGCTGACTCAGGGACCCACTGGCTGCGAGCAAGGCTGAAGGAACTGGGCAGCCAGGTGAGCCACACACTCCACTCCACTGTCAACGGAAAACCATCGGGAAATCTCGTCTTAGTTCCAAGTTTGGTCAAGACACAGAAAAGAACAGGTAGAAAGAAAAGGGGAGGAAAACTGGAGTGGCTGGAGTCACAGGAATTGAGAAAGGGACGGAGCGGTGAGGAGAGGGATGGAGGGAGGGGGAGAGGACAGGTACGTGTGGGTGTCATGCATTCCACCAAGGCCAACGGGAAAAGCTACTAACATACTACTTCTTTCTGAAAAGGAAGTACAGAAGGGCGGGCAACAAAAAGAAGAACGACAGCCAGTAACCTTGGCCCCAGCACTCAACAGCTTCAAGGGCAGTCAAGTTTAAATTATGTCCTGGTGGCAGACTCCACTGCCTTCAGGAATCTGCCTCCGGTGCAGCTGTACTCACAGAAGGGGTGTCAAATATTGTCCCTGGTGACAACGACAGCTACTCATTTACAGCCACCCAAACTGCCTATGCTCATGGCTAATTTGTTTTGTGCTTGTCCCGAAAATCTCCCCTTTATGAACCTCTCCATCTTGAGAGCAAAAATCAGATCACCTGAGGGCTGAGAATTACTAAGACTCTCAGAGCTTCATTTTATATCTATTTTCTTATAATCAATCAGTTTTATTTAAAAAAAGAGGAGGTGGCAGAGATATCTACAGCCCAGGGAAAATGGATATAGCTTAGAGAACGATTATACACAATAGTCCCAGAAGGGTTAGTTGTTCAGATGATCATTAAAGAAATGGATGGAGATGGTTTTACAAAAGGTTCCAGCTCCCTCTGCATCTGCCACTGGGATAACAAAAGAGAGGGCAATTTCCACTTCTGGAGCCACATTAAAATGTATCCCCAATAGCCTTTCACTAAGAATCTCCCCGCCTCCACTCTGCCTCTAGTACACAGATGCAGAGCACCGCTCTGGCGGCTAGACGCACAGGAACCGACAGTTCGGGGGTCGCTCATTCCTGTGGTTATGGGCGGCTTATATTTAAACACACCGGCCAGCGCACCCAGCTGGATGCAGGCTGACATTTTAGTGAATCTAACAGTAACGGTAGCTATCTAGTTGGTGGTTGTGTTTTAGGCTTTGTTTTTTCAGGCGTTAACTTTCTTCTTGTTTTTTAATCCCTCCCCGCTCAGGTGTAATTTTCTTAAGTCATAAGTAGTCAGTCAGTCCATGCACTGGTTTGGGTGAAAAGTCTGTTCAGTTTTTTCCATAAAATAAAAGACAATTTTTTTCAATTTCACCAACCACTTTATTGATCTGAATACTTTGAGCATGTCGGCTATCTCCCACGTGGTAGAATGTTGATTGTTCTCAATTAATGTCTCAATTTGATCGCTATTGACTTCAGCTGGCCTACCCAACCGTGGAGCATCGTCCAGTGAGAAACCTCCAACAGGAAACTTCCCAAACCACTGTTGACACGTTCGATCGGTCACCGCACCTTCTCCACACACTGCACACAATCTTTTTTTGTGTTTCAGTTGCGTTTTTGCCTTTCTTGAAATAATAAAGCATAACATGCCAAAAATGTTGCATATTTTCTTCCATTTTCAATATTCAAATACCTATACAAAAATTAAATGCACACTGATATGACAGCTGTCACAATACAATCTAACAAAAGTGTTTCAAATAAAGTTAAAGACAACTAAGTGTCTATTAGAGCCATCTTATAGAAAAAAAACAAATGAACTTTCTGGCCAACCCAATATTAGTTTCCTCTTCGCCTTTGATGTTCAGCGTTTAAAAATGAGCCCCCCGCCCTCCACCATCAGCAACGGGGATCCTGCCTTCCCACTCAGTTGGCTGCTACGGAGGAAGGAGGCTCTGCCCCACCACTGTGGGGTCCAGGCAGGCCAGAAATGGTCCCCCTCCTCCATCACATGATCACCTAACTGCCAAGAACTGAAAAAGTCGCTCTTTGCCTGGGAAAAAGTTGCTGACTCTGGAGTCGCACAAAACAGGTTTGAATCTTGGCTCCTTTGCCTGAGCACCACTGGGCACGCCCCCCCCCCGCCCCCCGCTCCATGAAGCCACTGCCTCATCTGCACGCTGTGGGAAAGAATTTTTACCCACGTCCCAGGATTCCATGAGCACAGTCAAAATTGAGATAAAAGACACCACACAATATACTGGAGGCAAAAACAAGTAATAAAGAGTTAGATCATGTAAATACTAAACTAGGAACTAACACATAAACTGACCTGAGTACCAACCAGGCAAAGAAAGGAGAAACAAAAGACATGGAAAAAGAGCCTGCAATGTCCAGGTAAAGGGGACTTTGACATCGTCTCATATTGCTACCCAACTAGTCCTCACATAGGCCTGCTGGCCTGGTAGTTCTCCAAGAACAACCAACACACACAGATCTCTGACCATTCAAACCTCACTCTGGCCTCCTGCGCACCCTGAATTCCCACCTGTGGACTCGGGTTATGGAAGGATGCAAGGTGGCTACACCATGTGCATTGAATGCAGAGGCAGCATGAGTGAGGCGTCTTTTGGATGATCCCATTAGGAGTGGGAGAAGGGCAGAATGGGCAGGAATCAGTTTCTGAGCACCTACAGGGGTGTCAAACTCATCTTCACTGGGGGCACATCAGCCTCGCGGTCGCCTTCAGAGGGCCGAATGTAACTTTAGGACTGTATAAATGTAACTCCTCCTTAACAGTTAAGCGAGAGCTCAGTGCTGCTGCCGAGTAGAAACAAGGTGCTGGGCCGTACAAAACAAGGTGGAGGGCCGGGTTCGGCCCGTGGGCCTTGTGTTTGCCACCTGTGCCTTAGAAGTTTGGATTCATTAACCCTTTACCCAGACTTAGAGACAGGTTAGTCAGCTCATGCAGCACCCCCTTGTCTGCACCCCAATTTAGAAACATGAACTCAGCTCTGAGGGCCGCCAACCACCCCCTCCCCGCAACCACCACGCCCTGGCTCACTCCAGGCTGTCCTCTGAAATTCAAGTCTCAGGCAGCCTCTTCTCACCTCCTCAGCAGGCAGCTGCCCAGAGGACTTGTTTGCAAGCCTTGGAGAAAAAGGAGGAAATAAAAAAAACAAACGAGAGCAAAGAACCAGGATGGGAAGCAGGCCAACCCAAACTCAAGCTCACCTCCCTGGTGGAAATCCCTGGGTTTCCACTCTCTTCATCTTTTTGCACAACACGCTGGGACCAGAAAGAATCAGAATTAGGGCTGTTCCCCCCAAGTTGTCATTTTGCACAATCAGAAACTCAGGTCCACAGAACAAAGTGAGCAGTTCCATGAGGTCACTTGGCAAGTTACTGGCAGGTCAGGACTAGAACTCAGGGCACCTACCGATCACCCAGAGCTTTTGCCAGGTCTTAACATCAACAGAAGACAGTTCACCACCAACAGGTCCTCCTCTTCTAGACCAGCCAAGCCCTCCCATCCCTCCACGAGAGCACAACAGATCCCTGCCATCCTGCTTCTCTGAGTTGAAGTTCCTAAGGACCGGCTGCTGACCAGATATTGGGGTAACAACCTGGGCACTTAGTCAGCCGCCATGTGGTCTTCCCCGGCTGGCTGCACCCATGTTGCCCACACTGCAGGCAGCCCTTTTCCTGAACTGCAAAGCAGACGTTCCTCGATAGCTCCTCCACCCTCTAGAGCAGCGACTCCAAGCCTTATGTGGGCATCAGAGTCACCTTGAGCGCTGGCTACAATGTAAGGACGCTGGTCTCCACGTCTCCCAGGCATCTGCTGCAGTAAGTCTGGAGTGGAGCCCAGGAATTTGTATTTCAAACAAGCTCCCAGTTCGAAAATTCTCTCTCCCAAATTTTCCAATCCAGTGACATGTGGCAGGGATCGCAAATCCCACCCCCGTCTACAGCTCCAGCTGCATCCTCGTACATGCCAGGCTAAAGTTGCTACACTCTGACACACAGCTCAGATCTCTCACATGATCACAGACAGATGTCACTGAGCAAAGGACTCGTGTTCACATGCTGTGAATCCCAGCTGACGGTGGGCTGCCCTGTCATTGTTCTGAAGCCAACACTAAGAAGTCTCTCTAAGGAGTTACAAACCATCCACAATTCATTTAATTTTGAGTTAATTCTCCATCACTAAAGCCTAATTCCAATTTCATGTTTCCCTCTAGATACATTGTTCCAACTCTGTGCGCAATCTGCACTCAAATTTCCACCTCGCCCCACGTGCCTAAGTAGCAGTAACACAGGTAGCCTCCACTTTGTGAAACAGGCAAACCTTCCAATCGACTTCCAGAGACTCACTCCTATGTCCTAGGGCCGCCAGATTTGGGACGGGGGGCGGCGGGGATGGAATACAGTACAGCAGTTAGATTTGAATTTCAGATGGACTAGCACTTTTATTTTAGTGTAAGTTCATTCCATGCAATATTTAGGATAAACTTATACCAAAAATTGTTGGATATTTATCTGAAATTCAAATTAACAGAATCTTGTATGTATTTTATCTGGTAACACTACTATACCTGTGCATTTGCTTAAAATCATACACACACATACACACACATATATCCTCTACCATGTGTTACTTGCTACAAATACAAGCCAGATAGGCAGTGGTATGTGGTAAAATATTTAAAAACTGACTGTTGGGGAGAAGATGATTTTGGTGTTTGCTTATGCCTGGAGCTCCTGCAACCACCCTGCAACCATGAGGGAGCAGAAGACCTGCAGAGATACTGGTCCAGAGTGCCAACATCACTGAGCCGCACACCCGAGGGGAACAACCATCCACCTCCAACACCATGTATGGAAAGACAAACATACTCTTGTCTAAGCCACTGTTCGTTGGTTTTTCTGTTACCAGTACCCCAGTGAATCCCAACTGATGCACGACACGTACTGCTCTGGGCTATGGCTCTTGTATTCCTCTCCCAGTAGACCAATTGCATCTGGTGGGTGGTCCTGGATGGGTCTCTTCTTTCCTCCCTTCCCTTTCATCCATTCATCCAGCCATCATAGGGTGCCGTTTACTTATATGTTCTACTCAGTGGTGCAATACTCTGGACCTGCAGGGGGACCTCACAATTAGTGCCCCTGACAGGCTCTGGGGCAGTCAGTCACCAATGGTTCCCACCATGGGCCTCTGGGAAGAGTACTTTGTAGGTCTGCTCTCAGCTGCTGCCACCACATACGGCTTTGTTCCTTCCCATGCTGATAAGGCCCCAGACCCTCTCCTGACCTGGTTCTCCTCATCTGCTCAGGACTTGCTGGGGGTCAGATGGCAACACTGTAGAAATCCAAGAGGAGCCACAGAGGAGCCCTGGAGGACCCATAAGTCCCTGCAGGACACCCTCCATGGGACGGGAAGGCTCTTAGCCATAGGTTATCTGAGAAGGCTGCCAACCCAGCAGACACTTTGCTTGTGAGCGACCCAAGGCACTCGGGACTGTACCGAAGAAACCAACCAGCACTTATTTCTCTCTGAAAACAAACGAAAAAGAAAACATTGCATCAAGGATACAGATTACCGAAAAACACATGGAGCCACTTAACCAATCGCATGCTAATTTTTCCCCCCAAACATCTTCCTCCAAAGTCCCCTCCCAGAGAGCCAGGCTGCGCATCCCCATTTCGACCTTGCCGGGCTTCCCTGCCGCGTTGCCCAGCAGCTCCCACCTCCGAGAGCTGCTTCCACTGCTCACCACTCTGCTTTTACTCCCTCCACCTCAGCTGTAAAGACCTTCTCTCTCTAACATCCAGGTTCCCACAGTATCTTGGGCTACACAATACACACCATTCACAAGGAGGCTCAATCACAATACTGCAGAGGAGACAACCTTTTCCAAGTCGCTGCAGACAATTCCAGGTGCTAGCTCTGCTTTTTCTCCAATCAAGCCAAATTGCTATTATTTGTTGTCAGCTCACAGTCCCTTATTAGCACATTGACTAACCGTGTCCAGAGAGCCAACGACCAAGCAAGTCGATACCTCGAGGCATCCATCAAAGAGACAGACCGTAGCAGAGACCCCGCCCCTCCTCTGAGGACTCCCAGCTCGGAAACCCCTTGTCCAAGCGTGGTCCCCTCGGAATCACAGCTGGCCCACCAGGAGACCGCACCTGGCAGAGCCAGACCAGATGCTGGGGAGAAATCTAAGACAGTGACCAATTTATGAGGGGATCAAGGTTGGACAAACTGGAAGGTACACAATGAGGCTCAAGAAAAACAGAGAGGAGGCTTTTATAGGAAATCTGTTCACACTGAGGATAATTAATTAGTGTGTTGACTGGACTCCCAGAGGCAATCTCAGAAGCTGAAGCACGATTATTTTTCGGTACACTTAGGTTCTTACTGGGTGGGAACAACACAGGCCAACAAAGAGCTGGCTGGCCACACGGCCAATGGGCTGAGCTCCGTCTCCCCTGACCTATGATTCATTTATGGAGAATGAAGGGGCCACTCCACCCCAACTCCAAGTCAATGCCATTTTTAGCCTCAGCACAGCCTGGGATTGCACCGTTCAGAGGGGAATGCCTAACATCCAAACGTCCTAGACAGATCCATCCCTGTCTGTGTGTCCTCACCATGACACTGTCCCCCCCTCGACCCCTGATTCAAGATGGTGCCTGGGAGCTTGGACCAGCAGTGCAGAGCCACTCCTATTTATCCTCGTGGAAACTGTCAATACGGCACGCACGGGAGGAGTTGTTACTGAGGGCAGGTGCCTAAGCTGGCAGATGCCCAGGGTTGGGGCTGGTGGACCATACTGGGCTGTGTAAAAGAAAAAGAAGAAGGGACAGAGGAAGCTGGATGGGAGGAGAGGGGGAAGAACTCAGCTGACGGATGGAGAACGGCAGAGAAGGACTGCATGTGGGGTGGGGGAGCAAGAGAAAAAGAAAGACAGGACGAAAGTCAAAGGATGAAGATGGAGACAAGGAGACAGAACATGCCAGAGACCCTGGGGCTGCAGCTTCCTACATCCTGGAAGAAAAGGCCTTGCTTCCAAGAACCGCAGGTAACAAGTGAGCTCTTACTTCCTAGTCCTGGGTTTGGGGCACGTACCTATGTCTCATGAGTAACACGACCATCCCCCTTCTCCAACCTGAGCAGGTGTGTCTGTCTGGCAGCTATCAGTTAAATGCGCAGGATTAGAACTTGCCTCGACATGAAACATTCCTCCTGAGTTACATACAAAGGTTACTGTCTTTCAAAGTCAAAGCATGCCTTCATTCAACAAACATGGGTTGAACACCTTCTATGCCTTTGACCTTGCACTTAGGGCTGGGTGAAAGGAATGAATGAAAACCCAGCAGGTACCCACAGAGTGCAGAAAGCAGAAGGGAGACATCCGAGCACGCACAATCACAATACAGTCTGGGAAGTGTTATTTATAACCAAAGTTAACAAGGAGGCATGGAGAACAGAGCTTCTGCCAGGCAGGGCCCAGGTGGGCGCCGGTCAAGAAAGTCATCTTGGAAGAAGCAACATCTGAATTAAATGGCAGCAACCACCAAGGGTCAGCCAGGTGAAGAGAGAAGGGCATGCCAGGCAGCCTGGCTCCACTGGTGTGCTGCAGCCGGCGCCTGCTGGTGGGAGAATTTACACCACGGGGATGGGCAAGCAAATGCTACATATCAGGGCCTTGTTAAAATTCTTTTCTAGGGGCTGGTATAGCAGCACATACCATGTGAAAGCAGCACAGCCCCCGAGGTCCAGGGAGAAAGGGAGGCATACCATCCCCAAATCCCTCGTGTAACGACATCAGGGTGTGGGCAATGTGCAAAAACGTTCTAGAGACCACCGCCCCCTGCTGCCTTTCTTCTTCCAGCCAGCTCATTTCCACAGACACTTTTGGAAGTCCTACCATGTGCAGTGTTCCGTGAGGTATGGAGGTTGATAGAAGAATGAAAAAGGCAGTCTGGATTCCAAGAACCCTACACGCAGACAGACATAGCTATAATCCCAGGCAGACTTGGGTAAAGGGCAGCATACGAGGTTGAACCAGTAAGTCCTGATAAAGGGGGGAGAAAAGGTGTGGAAACTGGAGAAGAACAAAGACATTGCTGGAAGATGGTATCTGTGCTGAACTTAAAAGAAAAAATCCTGCCATCCACACAGCCGTTCCGAGCCTCTGTCTTTTCCCACCCCCATGCGTTACGGTGTCTTTGGGGCACCTCACTCATATCCACAGCTCCCAACACCACCTTCGGCCTGAGCAGGCCCCGGCTCCAGACACCAGTGCAACTGGGATTCATCGCTGGCCCTCGCGGGCAGCCGACACAGGGAAGAGAGCGAGGGAGTCAGGAAGCACCAGAAGGAAAACCTGGGGCCAGAGCAGAGCGGTGCAGTTCCCCGCGCGCAATGTGAGCGAGGAGGGGCAAAGGAAGCTTCGTGAAGAGCGTGTGAACCAGGGAGGAACCACCAGGCGCAGCTGGGAGGGCGGGGGCGGAGAAAGACAGGCGGGATGCTGGGTGAGAGCGGCTGCAGGGGGCACGGAGACACGGGCTGGGAGCACGACACGAGGTGCGTGGGCGCCGGAGCGAGCCACAGCGACGACGCCAAGTGGGAATCCACCCGTTAGCGGAGCGACGACAACAAAAGGCATGCTTTTTCGCTCCTAAAATCTCTGCATGCGTGGGTGGGAGGGATGAAAAGAAGGAGCATTGAAAGGGGCGAGCAAAGCAGAGGGAGCTGGGCAGGTCCTGGGATGCTGGGCCTTTTCCCAACGAGGCTGACGAGGCTGCGGGTCGAAGGTGCGAATCCCGGGCTGTCGGCCCTTCGCGCCCTCCTCTCTACGCCCAGGTGGGCTCATTAGCCAGGAAAGAATGATCTCAAGATAGAGACAGGAAGAGCTGACATAAAGCACACCAGACAGTTGGCACGCGAATTTTAGTTGAATGCCTGAACGGATGAATAAATAAAATCCACACGGCATTAGCTGGCAGACCCCAGTCACTCGATTCCCGGTCGGGGACTCTGTGGTGGAAAGCAACTCTTCCACTTTTCATACGCCCCGCATTCCTGCGGACGGGGCTGCTGTGGGATTGCGGAGCGGCGGTGAGCAGTTGACAACCTGCAGCACGCGCAGCAGCTCAAAATGACAACATTAATTTAATGAACTTAAACACTGGTGAACTTTTTAACACATTCGCGGTTATTTACACTGCTAAATGCATGCCTGCGCACTGCCTGCCAGCGACGCAAACAGAGATGACACATCTATCTTTTACACGTTAATTTGCATTTCAAACTTTGATACAAAGAAGTTATCTCTTCCAGACTCAGGAAATCAAGAGAGAATGACCGCTTTTTTTTTTTTTTTTTTTTTTTTTGACCCACCCATCCACACATCCATCTGCGTAACCCTCATCATCCTTCCTATATAACACGTACACCACTAGGCCTTCGGAATGCACAGAGATAACCCCTACTTAGAGAAACAAACAGCAGTAAATACAATGTCATGCGTTAAGTGTTACAATCAAAAGACAAAGTGCTAGAGGACACAGGAGAGAATGGTTTGGCAGAGAAAGCAGGAAGGCCGCAGTTCCCATGCAGATGGCGGGTACCAGTTTCCTAGGGCTGCCCAAATGAAGTCCCCATGAACTGGGGGGCTTAACCAGCAGGTGTTCATCCTCCCCCAATTCTGGAGGCCAGAAGTCCAAGATCGGACATCAGCAGGGCTGTCCCAGGCCTCTCCACCAGCTTCTGGTGGCCTCGGGCTTTCCTTGGCTCCTAGATGACAATCTCCCTATTTCTTTATATCATCTTCTCTCTGCATGTGTCTCTGTGTCCAAATTTCCCTTTTTCATAAGAACACCAGTCATATCGGATTAGGGCCCACTTTCCTGACCTCATCTTAACTTGATCTACGAAGACCCGATTTCCAAACAGGTCACGCTCACAAGGACCAGGGGTTAGGACTTCAATGTCTTTTTTCAGCAGGGGAGGGGGACACAATTCAACCCATAACAAGGTGAAAGGCTACGTCTCAAAAGACAAACAGTGGTCCCACAGACAGGATGGCAGCAAAGAGCACTTGTGTGGTCAAGGGGATGGAGAGACGGGAGACCCTGCGACAGGTGAGCAGACCGGTGAAGTGGCTCAGGGCACGGCAATGGGACCAGGTCACCAGGGGCCTTGACACTGACTTCATCCTGTTAGTGCCGAGATGCTGCAGGAGGGTTTTAAGGGAGGCGCTGAAACTACTGTACCGCGCTGAAAGACTCCTGCGGGCATTCTCGAGACACCGTCACTGTGTCTTTTGGTTCCCTCCGTCCAAGAACTGGCAGCGAAGCCCCGTCGCCCTGCACATTTCCATGAGAGAGGGTTCGCGTGGGGCTCACATTTTTCTTTCCTGATAACCCTCGCCTGCACGCTCGTACAGGATGGCTCTGTGAACTGCGTGCAGGCCAACACAATGACCCTGCTTCCACATAGACTGGGAGGCTGGCGGCCACACCCCTTCACCGCCCCAGAGTCAGGGACGGGGGGAGAAAGCAACCTCTCCAAGCTGCCTCTTGCTGCCACGTGGGCCCTCACGTCAGCACCCTAGAAAAAGATGATAGCCAAGCCAGAAGGACCACGTAGGTCCTCCAAACGGTGTCCCCGGGAACCACGGGGCCGTCTCAGGGAATGGCATGTGGGTGAGGCCAAGAGAAACAACTGAGGAAGAGACCTGAGCATCCTGATCCTGCTTTACCTTGAGCTGCAACATTTAAAAAAGAAATAAAGCCTTTATTGAGAGATAATTCATATACCATAAAATGCACCCTTTTATAGCCCTGAGCAGTGTGGGTCAGTTGGTTGGAGTAGGGTGCCCTACACTGAAAGGTCATGGGTTTGGTTCCCAATCAGGGCACATACCTAGGTTGCAGGTTTGATTCCCAGTCGGGGCGTGTAACAGAGGCAACTGACCAATGTTTCTCTCTCACATCGATGTTTCCTTCTCTCTCTCTCTCTCCTCCTCTATCTCTAAAATCAATAAAAATATTTTTAAAACTTACCCTTTTAAATTATGCAAATCAGCGTTTTCTAGCTCATTCTCCGAGTTGTGCAACCATTACCTCTAATTCCAGAACAATTTCATAGCCCCCAAAAAGAAACCCTGATCCATTTGGTCACTCCCCATTCCCCGTCCCCAGCCTTGGAAACCGCTCATCTGCTTGCCGTCTCCAGGGACTGGCCTATTTTGACGTTTCATGTGAATGGAATGGCACGTTATACCAGGCCTTTGGGTTTGGACTCTTTCACTTCATGTCTTCAAGATTCAATCACGTCGTAGCACATGTCAATCCTTCAATGCTTTCTTATGTCTGAATAATATTCAATCGTGGGACTACACTACATTGGGTTTATCCATTCATCGGTTCGTAGACATCTGTGTAGTTTCCACTTTTTGATTATGATGAACAAGCTGCTGTGAACATTTGTGTGTGAGTTTTTGAGTACCTGTTTTCAATTCTTTTGGACATGGTACCAAGGAGTAGTATTGCTGGGATACATGCTAATTCTACGCTTAGGTTTTTGAGGAACTACCGAACAGCTTTCTAAAGTAGCTGTGCCACTTCGCATCCCCCCAGCAACGCACATACAAGGGTTCCGACTTCTGCACACCCTCTGCAACACTCGTTTTCTATCTTCCTGATAATCGCCACCCTATGGGGTGGGAAGTGGTGTCCCACTGCGGCTCTCATTTGCATTCCCCAATGACTAATGATGTTGAACATCGCTTCATGGGCTTACTGGCTATTTGTATATCTTCTTGGGAGAAGTGTCTGTGCAAGTCCTTTGCTCATTTTTTAATTGGGTTATTTGTCTTGCCATTATTGAGCTGTAAGAATTCTTTATCTACTCTGGATGCAAGTCCCTGATCAGATATACGGCTGTAAATATTTTCTCCTTGGTTTTAGATTGTCTCTTCACTAACTTGTGGGTTACCCTGCAACACACAAAATATTTAAATTCTGATGAAGTCCAACTGACTTTCAGTTTTTGCTTGTGCTTTTGGTGTCATATCTAAGAAGCGGTTGCCTAATCCAGAGTCGCAAAAATGTATGCCTACTTTTCCATCTAAGTCTTACAGTTTCAGCTCTTACGTTTAGTTGAGGTCCGTGATTCAATTTCAGCTGATTTTCATTTTTAAGCTTTTGAGATGATGGCAATCCACATGAAATTTGTTCAGCTCTGCCACCACCACCCCGCTTAATTTACAGGTTGGAGAAAGGAGGGCTAATTTTCCCATAGCCACACAATGAGCTCCAGGCCTGGCTGACTCGATTCAGGTGTCTCTGCCTTGACATGCACGAATGCCACCAGCTGCCCCGGGACACCGGAGAGACTACACCTCCCAGCTGCACCCAAGGCCCCCGTGTCCTGTAGGTCCAATGGGATCCTCCTCCCATCTCCACAGAAGGTCATGGCAGCCCACGTAAACATTCAGATCAGCTCTGCGGCAGCTCAGACGACCCCGGTGCTTTGGACAGACTGGCCCCTGCACGTCACCGGCTTCTCCCTCGTTCCAGAACACTTTCTGATTAATCTCAGAGCCTGCAACCACACCCCCAACCGGCTCCCAGGTACTAGGGGAACAAAACATCTTTCTCAAGCCCTGGCTGCTGTGGCTCAGTGGACTGAGTGCCGGCCTGCAAACCGAAAGGTTGGTTGTTCAATTCCCAGTCAGGGCCCATGCCTGGGTTGTGGGCCAGGTCCCGAGTTGGGGGCATGTGAGAGGCAAGCAATCAATGTTCCCCTCCCTCTCTTTCTCCCTTTCGTTCCCTCTCAAAGTAAATAAGTAAAATCTTTTTTAAAAAGTCAGCTTTACAAAGTAGTGCTATCACTGCCACTCAGTTGAACAGAGGGACACTTGGAGACAGCAGGAGCAAGGAGTGGAGAGCTGGAGACAGCTGCTAAAGCACAAGGGACCTGGGGTTGAACTTGGACAGTGGGATTTTTCTCAGGGAAAAAGCAGAGAGCGGGCAAAAATAAAGGCATGAAAATACCTGTCACGTCAGAGACGGGAGCGGAGTGGCACGGCTGGGTTGGAGGGAGATGGGGGTCGCACCAAGGGCGAGGGCGCAGCCTCTGTCAGAATTGACATTCACACTCCGCAGCCTGGAGAGCCAGCGAATGGCATGGGGAAAAGCCACGCGCGAACTTGCCTTGTGCCGATAATGTAACATTATTACGTACTTTGTGCCTTTGAGACCATCCGCAAAAAAGTAAAAAAAGTAAGCTACCGACTCAAAGGAAACCAGCATTAATATGATTCAGCGTGAGGATAAGATCTCAGGGTGGGAAGGCAGAGATGAGGCTGCATGATTCCTTACAATAAATACTTGTATTTCAGGTAATTGAGTTTGGTTCTTAGCGCTGTCATTTTCTGCTAATTGAATGTCCTGGGAATCCCGGAGTGAGAAGATTGTTCGTGGAATGCAAATACAGCCTATTCTCAGAAAAAGAACTACTTCCCCAACCCAAGCGTGCTCAAAGGCTGAGAAAAGGCCAATGCCACCGAGGACTGGGAGCTGAAGAGCTCCTGGGAGGTGGTCTGGGTGTGCAGGCTGCCTGCTGGGCCCAGGGGCAGGGGGGTTGGAGATCCTTCCCAGGGAGAGAGACTAATCCCAGCTCCTCGCACCTGGTGCCGGCAAGCCGGCAGGACCTAGGGCCTCGGCTGACTCCTGGGGGAAGGAGAGGTGGGAGGGAAATGAGCAAGAGGGGAACCTGTCCACCTTGCCATCTCTGCTTCCAAGAGGCAGGGACATATCTCTCTGCCTCCAGCTGGAATAGAGGCTTCCTGGTGGCTGGGGACCCGTCCCCATTGAGGCCTGCTGCCGCGGCCTGATTAAGTGCAGCATCCTCCTTCATTCTTTCCGGCCTTCCAGTTTGGTTGAGAAATTGTACAGTCATCCTCGGTGGGTGCCCTGGAGGGAATCTGGTCCCTTCCCTGTTCGCCCTTACCGGCCCAGGCCTCGGTTCCCTCACCTGAAAAGTGGCATAACAATCCCCATCTGGCAAGTTGGTTTGGGAGGATTAAATGAGACCATGCGCCTCATGTACTGTTGCAGCATAGCACCTGGCTTGTGACAGAATCTCAACGCACGTGCGGGATGAGCTACTGTGGGCAGCTGGTCCACACCACAGAACAGCCTGGGATGCTGAGCTTTGACAAAGGGCTGCTTTCCATCCTGATTCTCCAACGGACCCTCCACCTCCTGCCCCTGGCATCCAGCGTCCTCAGCTCACTGCTAATCGCAGAGACAGTGCACAAAAAAGGCACCTGGGTATGGGCGTACTTCTCCAAGGGCTGGATAGGATTTCATAAACCCAAAAAGCCGACAGCTTCCAGCTGTGGTACTGCCCTGCTCTAATTTCCCCAGCGGTGGCAGCGAGGACAATGAAGCTGGGGGTTCCCATTTGAGGGAGCCTTTTTCCCCTTCCCTCCATCTCCTAACAGCAGCTTTCAATTACGGAGTGTGATGCTCGGATGCAGAGAGGTGAAGGGAGAGGGGCTGGGAAGTGACCCCCTGAAATGCATCTGCAGAAGCAGATTACAGAGCTTCCCACAAGCACCGGAGCAGCCCTGAGCTCTGGCGGGGGGGGGGGGGGGGGGGGGGGCGGGATGCAGCGCACGCAGGGGGCAGGGCAAGAAGAGCAGAAAAGCATGCAGTTCCTCCCTGGGCCTGATGAAGATTAATATCTCCTCCCTGACAAGATGAGGCAGCTTAATCGCTGCTATTAATATAGAACCACTGAGGGCCAAAGATGGGGGCGTGGAGGGAGGTGGGGGATGGGATGAGAATGCCTCGCAAATGCAGAGCAGAAGCAGAAAGGAGGTGCCAACGTTGACTGGGTGAAGACAGGATCTCTGCAGACTCCGAAGTTAACGCAGAAACCTGCCGGCTGAGGCCGAGTTTGACAGCATACGGTCTCAGAAGTGCTTTCCCCACAAAGAACATCTGACCTGCAAGGTCAAACGGGCTGATCTCTCTCAACGACCACAGCGGGGGTCACAGGCG
Source organism: Glossophaga mutica (assembly GCA_039655065.1). NCBI lineage: Eukaryota > Metazoa > Chordata > Mammalia > Chiroptera > Phyllostomidae > Glossophaga > Glossophaga mutica. The sequence continues at coordinate 10,473,917 of CM077304.1, read as the reverse complement.
ATCTCAGCGGACAGACTGACCACCACCCCCTTGCCATCGCGTGATTCCGACCAATGACAGCTCAGGTGTGGGCTCCCGACTCCGCTCACCGTGACCTACTCCTGGTCTTGCTCCCGGACTCGGCCCAAGAGGCACCTTCTTCCTGCAGCTTTCCTTGACATCCCCAGAGGGTTCCATGTCCTTCCTTCTGGACTCCCAAAGACAGGCGTATGTACGCCTATTAATTATTTTATAAATTCTACTTCTATTACAGTAATTACTTTCGATTGCCATTGGGAGTCATCTCCTCAAAAGAGATTGCTACTCTTAAGACTTAAATTCTTGCTTCTCGTCATGTATCCGCCTTACCTATTAAACAGTCTCCATCACCTAATGTCCTGGTTTCCTCCAAGGACCCATTATTCCCAGGAATGACCACAAGGAGGAAGGTCATTATCACCTAAGACCCACAAGAGAACAATTTTCCTTGAAGGCAGGGACCAGGGCTTAACCTTATCTGTGTCTTTCTCAGACTGTGGTCCAAGAGCAAACATACGGGGTAGTTAATACATCTTTGCTTCCATATCAAACAGGAAAGCAGGGGAGTGGGGAAGAAAGGCTCCAAAATCAGTTGGCTGTTGCGCAGAGGAAACCTCAGCATCCATGAAGGGCTGTGCAAAGGCATCGGGGTGACGCAGGTCTTCCTGCAGAGAGTATTGGGACCTTTCTCAAGGAAGAGCCCATTCAAAAAAAGGCAGCAAAAGGGTAACCCTGCCTCCTCCCTACTAATCCTCACTCACCCAAACTCTGAATTTCCATCTCAAGTTAGCTCAGGATTCCCGAGGGTCAGATCCCACACCATCCGACATCTGGGCTTAGGGGTTTGGGAAATGTGGAACTGGTGTGGAAGGACCGGAAGGGCGGGCCCTGTGCAGAACACTGCTCACCCTCAGGGTTCACAGAAAGGACTAGCACCACCTCATCAAGTAGAAGAAACCCCCCCAGTGCGAAGGGGACTCATCTGGCACTGTCGTCCGGGAAGACGAATCATCATCGTCATGTGTCTGCTGTGTGTGACAGCACCCTGGGCACGAAGCACATGCGTGTGGAAGGAGCAGTCCCATGGCGTGGGGCCTGCTGGGGCCTCTCTGCCTAGCTCCTAAGTAGATTACAGTCTGTTTTTTAATGAAATTTATTGGGGTGACGTTGGTTAGTAAGATCACATCGGTCTCGAGTGTGCATTTCTACGATATATGCTGTCTGTTGAATTGTGTGTCCACCACCCAAAGTCAAATCATCTTCCATCACCATACATTCGGCTCCCTTTACTCCACCCCCCAACCCTTCCCTCTGGTAACCACCACACTGCTGTCTGCGTCTCCTGACCTAGCTTTAAAAAAAAAAGTGATACTTTATGCAATAACATGCTTCCCTAGGTCAGTTAAAGAAGACAAATTTAAAAAGTGGCTGCTATAGGACCACCATCCCAGCTACTGAATCACCCCCACTGTGTACAATGCACAGTAGGGGATTTAAAGAGGCCCCAAAGCCCATCTGAACCACCAAAGTACTTGCAGGCCAATAGGACTGTAAATGTCCACACGAACCCAGCAACTGAAAGATCCACTGTCAGTCACCTGGGCTTTGCTGCAAACACCCCTAGGGGAACGGAGCCTCTCCTGAAGGTGCAGGTCTGCTTGAGCCCAGTGCAGAAAGGCAGGGCCAGCAACCACACCCAGCGCCGCTGGGCCTGGAGTGCTGGCACCGGTCCTCAGAGCAGAGGGCTCTGGCTGAAGCACCAGCACCCAGCAGCCCCTGCCCCTGCCACACACACACCCAGGCCAGGACTTCCTCGTTAAACCAGGGGCCGGGGCAGACTCCTGGGGAGGGTGTGTATGAGGGCCCAGGGTGCTGCGGCAACACAGCCAGAGCGCCTGGCAATGCAGCTGAAGGGAGAAAGAGCTCTCACTTGGTGCCTTTTTCCATTACGCCATGCTCACAAGGAGTCCAGCCCAACCACGTGCAAATGAAGCCTTTGCCTTGTATTTATCGGGCAACAACTCTGTGCCCAAAGAGATTTCTTTGGTACTCCGTTTTATTTGCAATTACAGACCTGAAGTGTATCGATAAATGACCTCATCAAAAAGAAACGTCAGAAGACAACTAGCTGCAATTTGCTCAGAGCCCAATACGTGTCAGCTGCCTGCATAAATCACACTTAGACCTCGAAACAGATCTGTACGGAAGATACAGTTGTTCCCTTTTCTACACAAGAAGACTGAGGCTTAGAAAAAGGCGGACACCTGCCCATGGCCACGCAGCTGCTAAGTGGCACAGACAGGGGTCCAAGCTGGGCAAAGCCCACTAACCTTCCACGCCAGCCAGCTCACCGTCCTCACTCTGAGCAGACAAACGGTCCTCTCTGATAAGCAACTGCAATGCTCAGCATACGTGGGAAGCCTTCCTACGTGCCTCTGTGTCTTCCCCAAGGACAAAAGGCTCTCTCGTGGGCCCCCAGAACACTCTTCCTGCCCCTGTCAACTCTTAGCTCTAGGAGCACCGTCCCCAGGAAGCCTTCTCTGACCTCTGGCCCACAAAGGCCTCACTGTTCCTTGGGCACCGTGTCCCCATAGTGCCCGCAACACCTGGTGACTTCTGTATGCCTACGCCATCCCCACATCCAGGAAAATACCATACTCCTCTCCGTCCATGACATACATGCTACGTATGGACTGAAACAAAAGGGAAGGGGGGAGTGCAGAAAGCAGTGCATGGGCTCTGAGCTAGACAAGCGGGCTCTGCACTCCCTGGCTGTGACCCAGGACAAGTTCTTAATATCCTGCATTTGATCTACCAAAGGAGGAGGGTGATAGGACCTGCCTGTTGTGAGAAGGAAATGGGGGTCCTTAGGACAAGACGCAGAGCCAGTGCAGGCCAGCGTTCAAGTTCACTGCCCTGCAGGGAGACTGGATGCCAGGCATTGTCTCGAAGCCTGCGGCAGCCCTGCTTCCTTCCCCTGGGCATCGGACAAGGGACCAACTAGAGGAGTAAGCAATTCAAGGGTCTCTTTTTGATGACCGCCTGTCCTGGGAAAGCAATGCAGAGATTATCTGGGGCCACGGGGTGGACCAAAGAGAAAAGAGGACTCCTCTCTGTTCCCCAGAGAGACGTCTGAACAGGACTCTATTAAGAGACTGGTGAGAGCAAAACATAAAAATTTTGTCATTCTCACTCTGAGAGAGCCTTACTTACCCGCCCCTTCATGCCACTCACCTCGGAGTGTTTATCCAAAACATGAAATTAAGCCGTGGGTGAGATGTGCGTCTCCCTCCAGACTCGTCTCACTCACCGCAGCCTCGGAACGGGCTCCCACATGCGCCCTGCCGCTCCGGGCATGGAGGCGCATGCCTGCGTTCATTTCTGGACTGCTGATTTAATTTAAGGGGTTCAGAACCCCAATCACCCCCAATCTCACTGGAGTGAGCCAGCACAGCATTCTGGGAAGCATACATCACAGGTAGGACCTCTGGGAAGGGAAAGGGAGGGGGATTAGTTCTCTCTGCTTCTCAGAACATGGTGACCCTTGTTTGCCCCTGAAGGCTGGACTCAGCCATCAACAGAGCAGAGGCAACCGGCAGACAAGCCGAGGAGGCAAGCGAGGCAAGCCCCTGGTTTGAAAAGATGAACACTACTGAGTCTGGAGAATAGTACATTTTCCAAGTATATGTGATGGGTTACGCGTACATACAAATGACCAACTTTCCCAATCTCCAGGGAGAGTGAAGGGACTTGGACAAAATGGGGTGCTGTAAGAAACCATCAGTTCCTACCTGGGCAGGTCACGGTGGGCGGTCGCGCCCCAGACCTACCACCTCTTCAGCGGAGGTTCTTAAGCAGCCCTGCCCATGATCCTTGTGCACCCAGGTTAACAGCCTTTGAGACACCAGGAGTAGTGTGTGCCCCAGAAGGCATAAGCGCCCTCCAGAGGGCACAGGATCTTAACTCTCCTGTAATCCAGTCTCCACTTTGCTTCCTCCTACCTTCCTGCAATGTTCCTTGAGTTCCCGCCTTAATTTCACAGGCATAAAAGAAACTGCAAAGTTGTTATTCTCGGGAGCATCCGAGATCTGCAACTGTCATCAGTTTGGCTCCAATAAACTCTTACGAAAATTTTCCATGGATTCAGATGCTTCTTGTGTTCACAGGACCTTACGTAGCAGAAAAGAGAAAGACCTAGAATCCAGGCAATTTAAGAGGCGGGTGAAACCTTGGAGACAGCATGAGAACATGACGGCCTGCGTTAAGTCTTGGCTCCACACGTACTAGCTCTGACCCTTGAGCACAGTGCTGAACTTTCCTGCGCTTCAGTTTCCCCTTCTGCATGACGGGAGTCTCAGTAGGTACCGCACAGGTCGGATCTGAGGAACAAAGGAGCTAATACCAGTCAAGGAATTAAAGGCTCCATAAACAGCTGCTAATGAAGGTGATGAAAACACTAACCCTGTGTTTGTTGTAGCATCATTTACAATATCCAAAGTATGAAAATGACCTACGTGTCCACTGATAGACGGAAACAGAAGACTCGGTGCATGTGTACACACACACACACACACAGACACACACACACACACACACACACACACACCCGGAATGGTATTCAGCCATAAAAAGGAATGAAATCTTGCCAATTGCAACAGTGCAGATAGATGGACCTAGAGAATGCTGTGCTAAGTGAAATGTCAGAGAAAGAAATACTGTACGATTTCACTTACCTGTGCAATCTAAAAAAAACAAACAAACAAAACCAAAGTAGAAACACAGACACAGACAACAAACTAATGGTTGCCAGAGGGGAGGGGTGAACAAGCTGAGGGGAATAAAAGGTACAGACTTCCCATTAAAAAATAAGTAAGCCGGGAGGTGTAATGTACGGCACAGGGAATAAAATCAAGACTATGTCATGGCTTTGCATGGTGACATGTGGGTACTACACGCACAGTGGTGACCACACCATAAAGTATAAAAATGTTCAATCACTGTGTTACACACCTGAAACTAACAGAATATGGTAGTTCACTATGATTGAAAAAAATTTTTTAGCCAAGGACTCGAAGATGACCACAGAAAGGTGTGGTCTCACCATCTGAAGGGTATAGAAGACAGTGAATACTAATAATGTATCTAGCACTTTTCTAAGCAACACAGCCCATTATTTTAGTCTATACAACAGCTCTGAGGAGGGAAGTTATGTAAGTGAGGTGCAATTAACACAGGAAGAGATTCACAGAACAACAGACAAACGCTATTTTGGCTGAGGATAATTATATCCCCCTCAGGAACGGCGTGAGGACTAACATTCAAATGTCAAAGGAGATCAAGTCCAAAGCCGGGCTGCTGTGTAAGACAAACAGTAGGCACTCACTCAGTGCAGCTCTCACCCACCTGATCATTATTGAATCCAAGTCCAGGGCCCCTGAGATCAGCCCCCGAGAGGCTTCACTAGAGCCAATCAAACTTCCTACATTGGCCAGAAGACAACCACTCACCAGAGGCACTTGTTACAGACAGACACCTGCAGACTCTCAGTTAGCAGACCTGGGGATGTATTCTTTCCCAAGTGCCCCAGGGTGGGCTGGGAACCTGCCTGTTCAACAACTGCCCCCAGTGATTCTTAAACCGGAGATCTAGGTATCCTCCTTAGGTGCAGGACGGGGAGATACCGGCTCGGGTTCCTCTTAGGATAGGAGCCAAAGCCAAGTCCAGACTGCAGGGGTGAAGTCAGAGTGCAGGGTTCCAGACCCACGCAGGGCCTGTGGGGCTGACCCCTGCCTACCTTCTGGACCCGACCCACCCACCACGCCCCTCGGCGGCTCGTCTCTCCAGCCCCTATTTCTCCTCGCTGTCCCACAAAGCCCCTGAGCGCTGTCCACTTGCTGCCTGAAAGGCCTCTCCTCCAGATCCCCTGGCTCAGAGAGGCCTGCCCAGGCCGCCCTATTGAAAGAGCACTGTTCCTCCCCACGTCTCACCCAGCCTCTCCCCTGCCACTTGCACACGCATCTCAGGCGAGACGTGGCTTTACTCCTCTCTGTGGCATTTATCACCACCCTAGTATTCATGTGTTAATCCTCTCTGTCCACCAGGGAGTGAGCTCCAAGGGAAGAGGGGGCAGGAACAGGGAATACCGTCCCTCCCTAATGGGGTTGTGGGAGGCTTAAATGTTTACGAGAAAGCGAATGTTCAGCAGCACCATGCTACCTAACCAAAACTACCACCCGCGAGTGCAGTGGAAAGGCGTCCGGCCTGCAGGGTCCCTGTGAGCTCCCAGCACAGGCTCTGCTCCATCAGAATACAGGGATTGTAGGAGATGGGACACAGAGTGCCCTCTGCTGGAGCAGAAATGCCAAATACCCACTATCCATAGGTCCCACCCTAGAAAGAGAAGAAGCCCTGCATCCTCAGGTGTCTTCCATGAAGTCCACGAGCAATTTTACACTTTGGAGCGCACAGGCAGCATATCAAACACAGCCGAACACAAATGACTCTGTGAACCGGCTCTATGCTAGGCACAGTGGCCTCCTTTTTTATCCGCACAAACCCTGTCCAGTAGGGAACAGCACCCCCAATTCTGGAGGTGTAATGTGGGCTCAGAGAGGTTAAGTCACTCAGCTAAGGACACACAGCATTTAAGCAGAGTAAGGTCCATGTGTGCTGACTCAGCGACGGCCCCTCAGACACATCTTCTATTAGAGAAGTGATTCAATTTTGCATCACCTTCCTCTTTGCTCCTCTTTAAAGTTCTCACAACAAGTCACCTAGGTAAAATCACTGAGTCACGGCCGCTGGGCCCACAGTGAGCTGCAGGTGCACCGTGATCACAGCTACTATCTGTCTGTCTCCCCTCCCACACCTGCCCCTGCACACCCGAAGGGAGCACCGCCAATGTCTGCAAGGAGGATGACAGAACTGAACACATGTGACACGTGTCTTCTGTCCTTACTGCAGATGGTAATAAAGAAGCCGGGGACAAGCTGTGAACCCAGTGGTGATAACGGACTATCAGATGTGGTTCCCATTACATCTCTGGTTGGGGCTCTGAGCTCAGCTCGGGCCGTCCTCTAGCCTGTTTCATCCCAGGGCCTAATTTGGACCAGGTGGGTGACCTTTTGCATCTCTCCCAAGATGACCTTCCACCCTTCTCAGAACCACGAAAAGAGAACTAACACTTGTGAGTGATTGCTACTCTGTAATGGCTACTTTACAGCCTTTGTAGCAGGTGTATGAGCTGCATGTTATATCCCCCCTTTTCAGGGAGAAGAAACTGACCTGCAGGGATGTTAAGTCACTGGTCTATTGTCGCTCTGAGATTTAAATAGTGTCACCCATCATTGAGGGACATGTTCACCCCAGCATCAGTCCCTGCCCTAGATAAAGTCCTTGTGTAGTTTTCAAAGGTTTTATCTGCTTAGGCTTAAGGCTGCCTACATGAATCCCAGTGTCCATTCCTGCTCTTAATTGCATGAGTCTCTGACAGAAACAAAATGCAAATTGCCTTAAAGGACTAATCGAATTTTCTGCTTATATTGGCTCATAATAATCCCGCAAGCCACAGGACACTGTTTGCCTTCTCATCCACGATGGCCTCTTTTCCCTTGTCTCAGGATTTGTCTTGTCCTTATCTAAAGCCTGCGAATGTTGACTTTGAAGTGTCATCTACCAGTTTTTTTCTACAGATGCAGGCAGTAGAGGCAGGCCTTTTCAGGCGAGGCCTGCGTGTGAATGCTGGCGCCCCTATTCCCTGGCTGGGTGACCCTGGAGAAAGACCTCAACATCCCTGAGCCTCGGTTTCCTTATCTGCGACATGGGACCAGTGTGAAGTTGTTTGCAGGAATAGAGGAGATAATGCATGTAAAGCCCCTAGCCCAGCCCATGGCGGGGAGTAAGTAAAAAGGTCCAAAACTGAAGACTGGCTGAGCCGGACAGGCTCCATAAGCCACACAAGCCAAGGCCAGAGGTTCTTTCTTCTCAAGTCAGCTCTGCGTGAAACAACAGCACCTGGGACGATGCAGGGGCCAACGAGGACAGATGTGCAAGCCGGAAATCATGACTTTCACGTGCTATCTCCCTTAACCATTACTACACAATCAAAAGTGGTTAAAGCAGCAAGCAGGCCAAAGCCAATGCAACTGCGCCCCAGGTGCAGCCAATTCTGTTTCGCAAGCTATGAAGAGAAGCTATTGCTAAGTGGCATCCAGGGTGGGAAAAGCAGGTTTACAGCTGTGAGTACATGAAACCAAGTTTATTCTTGATTATTTATTAATTATGGTATTATTTTCCATACAAGCGACTGTAAACTTACTTTGCTCCATCCTGTATATTCTTTTTGTATTTCTGTATCATCTACGGTACAATACCAAAAGTTTTTGTTTTTTCCAGGAATTTATGAAGATGCGTGCTTGTTGACTACTGCAGATGGGAATATTTATCTAATGTGGCTTGATGTCCATGTCCAGAAATAATATTGCTTTAATATCACTGGAGCTATGCCACTGCTAGAGGTTCAGCAGAAGTACGGGCACACTTCATTTTATTTACTGTGCTTCACAGATGTCACTTTTTTTTTTTTTAACCAACTGAAGGCCAGACCCTCCACCAGCAAAAAGACGGTGACCCCCTCCATTGTAACACTTGCTTTCTGGGGGTGGTCTGCAACAGAACCCGCCATGTCTCCAAGGCGTGCCTGTACTACTGGGCTTATTTCCAACGTATGAAACACCCTTTCAGAATTAGGGTTCTGCGAGCACAGTTCAGATCTTGCCATCAGTACTGTGATCAGACCCTCAGTCCAAATGGTGAGGCATATCAGGAAGGAAAAAAGAAAATGTGGTTAAATAAAAATGTTCAACATCTATCCCAAAAGGAAAGTTTCATGCTTAAAAAGCATTTGAATTTCAAAGTTAAAGTGACAGAAATTCAAAAAATCCCAAAGGCTCATGAAATTCCTCTTATCTGCACAGAATGCAAAACCTACAAAATGTCTTCAAATTCAGATCCTTAACTATTAAGATTTGCATAGATTTTTAAAAATATACAGATAAGCGAATAAGTGAAAAACTCAAATTGTGACAAAATGAAGACACCTACATAACTAGTATCACATAGGTTAAAAAAATAAATTATTACACAGCACGCAAAATCTCCCTTATGCCCTGCCCAGGCCTCTATCCCTAGATTAATTTTTACCTGTCTGTGCATTTATATCGCTGGAATCACGCAGTGTGCACTCTTGTGCCTATCTTCTTAATCTCAGCACTACCTGTGAGGGTATCCATGTTCACGGCTCCGTAGTACTTCACTCGATAAATCTGCCACTCGTTTCTGTTTATGTGATTGCGGATGGACGTCTGAGTAGTTCCCCGGTTGGGGCGATTACACATGATGCCCACGTGAGCATTCTCGCACGTATCTTTTGTGCAAAGGTACAACATTCTCTTAGGTACATACATGTCCCCATGGCGGGGACAGAACTGCTGGGTCGCAGGGGGGCTCAACTTTAGGGGGTAACAACAAAGAGTACTCCAAAGTAGTTACACAGATGGCTATCTTTTATGGAAAATTAACTAGCCCACTCAAGCATCAGGAGGTCTCTCTGGAGGAAACCCCTCTCTTACACAGGTATCTGAAATGAACTCACTTGAAGACCAGGACCCCAAAGAGCAGAAGTTCTGGCCTTTCTTTCCGGAAACCTCAATCACTGGTTATTGATTAAGCACCTATTACAGACACAGTGGCATGGTCTAAAATTGTTTGAACAGACCAACACGTCTGAATACGATGCCTTTTTCATGAGCCACAGGTCCTGCCGAGTATTTACATCTCAAATTAAAATGACAGAACCCAAGACTCCTAGAGCAAGATGAGAGGCCCATGTACAAACGCAGAAGGTACAACCCCCTTTAAAGGGGGGCAACAGCATGAAGGGGCTGTGGGAGAGTGGAACTGGGGGGACGGGGTATGGAGGACCAAATAATAGCCCCCCACTTTGTCCGCGTCTTAATCCCCACAATATGTAAGTACGTCTTCTACATGGTAAAAGAGATTTTGTGGACGTGATTAAATTAAGGGTTTTGAGGTGGGTCGGTTATCCTGGATTATCCGGGCGGTCCCAACGTGATCAAAGGGTCCCTCGAGAGGCAGGGATGAGAAGGCTCACTGCACAAGCGACATGAAGGTAGAAGCAAAGGCCGGAGCCGGCACCCGCAGGTGCTACACTCCTAACTGTGGAGACGGAGGAAGGGCCAAGATAGAGGGCCGCCTCTGGAGGATGGAAAAGGCCTGGACGTGGAGCCCCTAGTGGGGCTTCCAGAAGGAACCACCCGGCCAGCACTAACCCAGTGAAGGTGATCTTAGATTTCTGACCTCCTTAACCGTAGGGTAATTTGGGGGTGCTTTGTAAAGCCACTAAAATTGCGGTAATTTGTTACAGCAGCCACAGGAACTTCACACCAGGTTTCCTGTTGCCTGGCCCAAGGCTCTGGCCAGGAGCCTCTCCAGGGAAGCAGCCAGCTGATACAACAGGGTCATTTTCTCCAGCCCGGCAGGACCACCGTTATCTCACACAGAAAAGCTAAGAATAAGTAGACTCACCTGAGCAACCATCTCACAACCAAGTTAAATCGGGATAGATCTCAACTGCCCTCTAAGATTCCAAGACCTCGAGGAGAGGCCTCTTGACCCAACGTAAGGGCCACAGACACAGGCAGCCTCCCCGTGGCCTTCTCTTCAGCTCAGCACTGAGGGCTACGAACACTTCTGATTTTAAAAAATATTCGCAACGTTTACATCACACTTTCCATTTCCTTTTGCATCATTCGCGTCCTGTGTTCTTATACCCCATAACATTCTTATTAAGTGATCCATTTGGACCACCGGCGAAAAGGCACACTGGCTTTGCTGCCGTCAAAGCTGCCACACAGTCTATTCTCCAGGGCATCGTGCACCGCCAGCCCCACCAACCTCCCGGCTCAGCCTCTCAGCTCAGGGATGCGGGAGCGCACGCGAGGCTGGAAAAGGAGTTGCGCTCAGACAAGCTCTACCTGGAGAAGAGACCCCCCATCACCCCTCCTGCTCTGTTCATGTGCCCCCCGGTCCCTCATCACGATAAAGCAAAGCAAATACATTAACTTATGACTCCCTGGTTCTCACTGCACCTCCTCAAAGCACCCGCATGTCAGGGCCCCCATTTCCTGTTGGAATTATTGTGGCGACTTTCCAACCCTTCATTTCAGGAGGAGTTTGGGTTGATAAGAGTGGCAGGAACAGTGAGCTGAGGCTTCAGGAATGACAAAAGGTGGGTGCGAGCCGAAACCCATTCAGAAATTAATCTCTGGGCCTCTATATGACACTGGTTTTAAACACTCAGGACCGTGCCTCTCCTGGAGACACTTGCTTTGAAGGAGCCCCCGCATACTCCCTGACCAGGGAGAGCTTCTGCACTGAGCCAACACACAGAGCTACTCATAAATTATCTGGAGGGCGGCATGTGTAAACAATTTTCCGAATGGCTGACGAGCACCCTTTCCTTTTCCCTCGTGCTGATAACTCAGTAACAGCTGAACACCAGCTCCTTGATGGGCAGAAAAGAAAGAACCGCGCCCGCAAATAAAAATCACATGCCCGTGAGAAAAGGGGATCCTGGTGGAAAATAAGAGGCATGATCCAATTCCCACAGAGGTGCGCTTGAACAGAATCACTCCAGTCCCAGAATTAGCATCACAGCCAGGAGGAAGGTAGGGCTCCTGGCACCCGCTCCTGAGGTCTCGAAAGCACAGATGCTCAGCACACAGGCAGAAGCCTTGCCCACCCATGCATCCTGTTTCCCTCGATGCCCACAGTCCTTCCCCATCAGCACTTCCTAAGGACCCACGAAGATTGATTTTTCAGGCCCTGGAAGGGTGAAGGTGAATAAAACAGTCTCTTGTCTCAAGGCATTCATGAGCACGTGGCTAGAAAGACACCGAACAAGCAAAATATCCCTCTGTGAGGGCTGCCGCTGGCATTTCCCTAGGGAATCAGACATCAGAGGGAAATAACACTGAACTTGGGCATTGAAGGTGTTGGCTGGGAGGAAGGGTCGTGGAGACGAGAACTGTATACCGAGAAGAAAAAAAGAAGAGCGAAAATGAGGAGGTTAGCAAAGTAGAATTTTCCTCAGGGAGTTCAATGAGACTTCTCATCCAAGTGAGAAAAAAAATTGATGAGCTCAGGGGAAAAGCCTGTGCAAGACCAGGAGCCATGAAAAGGGGGCATGGAGTGAATCCACAAGGCAATGGGGAGAACTGTGGGCACTCCAGGCCAGGGGAAAGTGCATTTCTTCCCTCATTCATTCATTCAACAAACCGCTGGGGACCACCAGCTCATGTCCTGGACCCGCAGTGGGAGCAAGAGATGGAAAGAAGAACACAAGAGAATCACTCCCTTCCCTCCAGATGCTGGTAATCTGTCCTGAAGACAGGGAGTTATATAGACAAGAAAAACCAAGGGTTGTGCTATGAAGGAGGGGGGAGTGGAGCAGAGGAAACCAACAGAGTTGAGGGTGAAGAGCAATCATGTGAAAGATGAGACAGGAGCAGCCAAGTGAGCCAGGCAGAGGAGAAGGACGGAGGGGCGGCCACGTCGCTCCCAGGGAGAAGCAACAGCAGGTGAGGAGAACTGAGGCCACAGAGGGAAGTGTACCAGGATGTGCGAGTCCAGGACAGCTGGACAGAGAGCGCCAGCGGGACCTCAGGCGGTGGAGCCAGGGGGCCAACAAGACGCGGACTGGTGCTGTGATTCAGCCCGTAGCTCTGGCTGCTCTCTGGAGGGTGGAGGAGATGTTGCTGCCCCAGTGCACATCACAGAGGAGCGTGGGGCCAGAGGCCAAGGTTAGCTGCCGCCGGGTGAGGCAGCCACAGGACGGAGGGAATGAAGAAGAAAGAGAATGAATGAGGGCTGCTCCGAAGTGTGGAGCCTGGGGGCCGAGGAGATGGGCATGTTAGCTGAGATGGCAGAGGAAGAGAGGTGGACCTGAGAAGAAACAAAGCAAGAGGCAGAACTGGGAACGTGGGTGTCAGGTGCCAACCGAATATCCCGATCAGCATCCCTAGCCAAGTGGTCACTGGGCTAGCCTTGGACAAACAGTTCCGGGAATGGGGAGCGCATCCCTTTCCCAGGCGGTGGACTCCGGTACCTAGAAAACCGAGTGATTGGAACAGCTGTTGCTTTTTACATTGAGGAAATGCCTGCTCCCCCATCGCTTTACCCACTGATCCTGGACCACACGCAGGAGCAAATCACAAGAGGCCATTCCCTCCTCCCCGAGGGCGTTGGAGAAGGCCCTTTCTAATGCACATTAAATGCTTAGAATCACAACCTTGTGGAATGTTAGCACCTCAGGAGGTGTGCTTCATGTTTACCATGTCATTTCACACAGCAGGAGGTGAAGCTCTCAAAGAGGAGGGGCTGTGCCCCACGCACCCCCCCCCCCCCCCCCCGCCCGCCCCACTCTGGCTGATCCCAGGGCCTGAGACACTTGGCCCCACCTAGTGCTCACTCAACACCTTGTGCAGCGTGCGATCGAACTCCAAACCGAAGCTCGGAGCGTCCACATCTCAGGGTGAGTTCTCGGCTCTGCTCTCAGGAGATTCATCGAAATTAAACAGGGTTGAAAAATAAGTAAACCCATATTAACTGTGAACAGCATTTCCATGAAAGCAGACAGCAACTCTGCCCCTTATTTATGGCTCCACCTGCCTTGGAACAGACAACTCAAGGGTGTCGGTAAATAGATTGCTAAGTTGTGTTTGCAGAGAGAAGAGTGTCCCCACAGGACCCTTTGGAAGTGCGCTGATGGCTGATGTCTGCGGCGATGGGCAGGAGCTCCAGGGTAGCCTTTTCCAGAGTCTTGGGATCTCTGGGGTCAGGAGGTTAGCAAGTCAAGTCATTCTGTCCAATTGTCCTGGATGCTCAGCTCCCTCCCACCAAACTGCCTTGTGTTTGCACACGATTCGCGGTGCGTATTCCACTCCCTCCCAGGGCAGCTCAGTCCAGCACTGGACAGAACGGTTGTCGCTATGATAAGCTGGACCCCATTATGACATGATGGCCCCAACATCGATTCAGGGGCCATCAGAGTGCGCCTGATCTCCCTGTCAGGTGACAGCCCTTTGACTATTTGCTGAAGCTGATCGTACGCACCTGGAGCCTCTGCTGCTCCCAGGTAAACAGCCTCAATTCTTCCCACTATTTCTAACGTAACAAGCTTCGAATGGGCCCTGTCATTCACCCCGATTCTCCTAAGTGTGCTGAATTATGTAGACTGTTCTAAAAGTACAGCCTCCAGAAATAAATGCAGTGGCCCAGCTGTGGACTGTTACCCGTAGAAAGAAATCGGTCACCTTTATCATTCCAGCTAGAATACTTCTGTCCATGTGCCCATCACCCAGCCCCTTTTTCAAGCAGTTTCTGGTGTTGTCCCAAGGGTAGGATTTACTGGTAAGCTTCATGATTACAGGTATAGGACCTACGCCCAGTCTGTGCATGTTGCTTCTGAATATTTTCCCACTCCTCCCAGTTTCCTATGATCTATCTTCTAGTCTAATAAAATCATTCAAAGTCAAGGATCACAGTCACTCCATCAACCAGGGTAGGTGCGACAACGTGAAGCTGGAAAAGACCCTTCAAGGTGACATCAACACAAGACCGAGCTCAGCCAGTTATGAATTCTTTGGAACCAGATCAACTTCTAGTCTGTCCTCTGAGAAATTGCACAACTTACCTTTGAGGGCTGCCCCTCCCCCCATGTCACTCTACATGAGTGACTCCTCTCTATCCTACAACCAGAAACAGGCACAGGGCTTGGGGCCACCCTCACCAGCCTCCCCACTCACAGTGACTTGGGTCTGGACAGGTAACCAGAGGAGATCCTGGAGAATTAGGGGGAGGAGGAACCCCTCTTTCTACAGGGAGTGGGAGGATAAGTTGTAAACTAAAGCTTCTTCTGTTTTCAGAGTAAAAGCTACCCTGAAAGAAACCACAGAAGAGACAAGTAGAGCAAAAGGATAAAGAGAGACTGAGCTATATGACTGTCATTTGAGCCCCTGGATCCAACTGTACCTGAAGCCTACACTGTCTTCAAATTTACAAGTTTTGTTAGCCCCCAAGTCTCCCTTTTGCTCAGATCTTTTAGGGTTGAGGTTCTATCAATGAGTGCAAATCAACATTCTGCAGCTTCCCTCAAGGCACCCAGAAATGCCATGTGACACCCAATCAAATGCCTTGCCTGAAGCCTGCTACCTCACTGAAGCCCCAACCTACAACGCAGTTTTGTGGTTTACAAGTCCAGCTCTCGGGTCCAGTCATCCAGGCCCCCATCTTGACTGGCTGTGGTACTCTAGGAAGATCACTGAAGTTCCCCTGCCTCACTTCTTCATCTGTACACTGGATTATTGTAGAGAAAGACTTAACATGTGTAAAGTCCTTACGACGAAGCCTGGCAGGTAGAAATGCTCAAAACACTACTGGTTTATATCACTGTCACCATCACTACTGTTGTTATTGTTGTCATACTACTACTACTACTACTACTACTACTACTACTACTACTATCAATCTAGCTATACTATGAAAGTCCACATTTTAAGGTATTAAACCTAGCCTGGCAGTGGGTGCTCTTAGCCTTGTTTTAATAAGGGTTCCTCCATCATCCCCAGGAGAATGCTTCCTTACAGCTCTTCTAGGGTTATCACTGACTCACCTTCCTCCCTCTGACCCCTATGCCCAGAATTAACCATCCACCCCACACCAAGGCATAATTCACTCCATCCAGTGGCTGAGACGGAAGCCCCACCCCCTGCAGGGAAGTGGGGACGGGGAAAGTGACAGGGGTGTGCCCCCGGGCCCCTCCCTGCTCTGCAGGCACACAGCTCCCCCTTGTTTACAGTCAGCCTCGCTAACTCAGGGCAAATCTCAGAAAGCGAAGTGGAACTCCTAATTAAAAGGTAGCCTTGAGCTGTCAATAACATTATGCATAAAGAAAATGTTTAAAAACACAGTAGCGACTTCCTTGAGCCCAATTTTCTTTCATTTTCTCTTGTAACTCAAGTGTGGGGTGAAGAAGAAGAAAGCGTGCTCCACAACACGGCCGTGCCTCCCTCCCCGGAGCTCAGAAAATCACCTCCGACACCCAACACACGGCGCTGTGCTTGAACCTGCGGGCTGGAAGAACGGTTCGCAAGTCCTGTCTTTCCTACTGATTTCTGGAGAGAGGCGGGGATTAGCCTTGGTTTTCATTTGTTTGGGGAGGGCCACTCCTCCAGTGCATTCCTGCACTCGCCCGTCAGAATGACTGATCATGCCTCGCACCCGGCTCGGCCCCGCAGCTCCGACATCCGTCTCCACAGCCTCCTGGGCAATCGGCATGCGGTTGCCCGGCTGCGTTTGCCACTGCACTGTGAAGGTCCAGGTGCCTCATCACCGTTCTTCCAGCCCCTGCTTTAGCAGAGGTGTTGGACCCCAGCAGGAGCAACAGTAACAAAATGTTGACTATGGGAACAAATAAAGGAAGAGATGGGAAGAGAAAGAATGAAACACCTAGCTCCATGAAGAGCCAAGTAATCCCTCGAGGGCCCAACCTTTTCCACTCACAAAGCTGGTATTTGACATCTGTGTGACCTCCACCACGCCACTGCGCCCAGATGCACCTTATCTTGCTTCTGTGTTTATCTTTTTCTCCTCGCATTACTGACTCCCCCAACTACCTGGGTAAACCTGGGCACATCTGTCCCGGTGACTGGGCACCGGCATTCCATTCCACGCAACGACAAGCTGGGATTCGATGGCTCGGAGGCTCGTCCTAGGATACTGGGACAGCCGGTGGTCTCTTTCTTCCCCCTTTCCCTCTCACTTTGGAAAAGCTTCCTCTTACCTTCAAAGCTCCCGGCAAACAGGTAAAGCCAGGTGATGGCTGGGATGCAGAGAAGAGTCAGCGAGGCAGCCAGGAATTTCCGCCTCCCTCTGCAGATTGCCAGCATCCTCTCAGAGGGGGCAGTCCCTACGCCCAGCGCCGTGTCTCTGCCCGGAGTGTGGAGTCCTCGGCCTCCCTCATAATACTCTCTGCAAGGGAAGAGCAGAGGGGAAGCGCTGAGTTCGTAGCACGGTACAGGGATGCAGGCTGCGGAGACAGACTGCCTGGAGATCCTGAGAGCAGCCCGACTCGTCCACAGTTCCCTGCTATCCCGGGAGATGAGGCTGCAGGCTTGCGATCTGTCAAAACTGAGGCAGTTTAAAAAATAAACAAACAAAAGATGATCAAAACTATAAGGAATCTTTCTCCCTCTCATGGGCACGCACAACCCCACACACGTGCACTTGAGACTCCAGGTTACTTGTGAAGCCTGAACGAACACACTCGTTAAAGGAGCACTTAGTTAGCCCCTGGCAGACACCCGGCACTAACCAGGTGCTGTGTTTTGAAAAAGAAGAATGAGGGCTGGCTTCAAAGAGCACAGCCTAACAAGAGAGACCAACAGCAAACATCCACAGGAACTCCTGGAATGTGGCGGCTGCGATTTGCAGGAACCTCTGTGGGAGGACAATAAAGTTGCTGACCAATCCACGTGTGGTCAGGACGGCAGAACAGTGCCCATGACCCCAGCAGGAACTGTGGGCAGCACGCAGGGCCAACGGATGACACAGTCAGAGGAGAGGCGATCGGAGAGGCCGCAACATCGCCTGCAGGAGACTACGTCTCCCTCACCGTGGGAAGCCTACGCTCACTCAGCAGGGACCGCCTTGACAGCGTTCATCTCTAACGTGGAAGAAGATGCCCAGAAAGGTGTGGGAAGCAACCGAAATGTGTAGAGAGTAGGGAGGAGCACAGAGGTAACCCATCTCCAGTCTGCAGAGGAACAGTCCTTAGACCGCGGAAGACTGGCTGAAATGTGATAACAAGAGCGGGGAGAAGGTAACACAGATGGAGGCAGCATGCCCAGCCTTTCACCTGAGTATACAATCAGAAACTCCTGTGCCTTAGAAATGAATTAGAAACCAACAGACCACCCTGGCTGGTATAGCTCAGTGGACTGAGCACGGACCTGCGAAGCAAAAGGTTGCTGGTTCAATTCCCGGTCAGGGCACATGCCTGGGTTGCAGGCCAGGTCCCCGGTAGCGGGTGCGTGAGAGGCAACCACACACTGATGTTTCTCTCCCTCTCTTTCTCCCTCCCTTCCCCTCTCTCTAAAAGTAAATAAATAAAATCTTTAATAAAAAGCACCTTATTAAAAAAACCCCAACAGACCATGAAATCCCATCTCCACCTCCTCCCGACACACAGGGCCTGGCACAAATAATGCCCCCTTTTTTTATTACAAAATCATTTTTTGCAAGATCACAAGCATGTGGTTCTGTGACACGATGACATCACGATGGTCTGGCTGAACTGTCTCCCTCCCCCGCCAGCCTTGGTGTTTCCAGAAGACAGGCGGCCTGTCGGAGGCACC
Organism: Glossophaga mutica; assembly: GCA_039655065.1. Lineage (NCBI taxonomy): Eukaryota > Metazoa > Chordata > Mammalia > Chiroptera > Phyllostomidae > Glossophaga > Glossophaga mutica. Next base: position 10,455,405 of record CM077304.1, on the reverse strand, counting down.
TGGCATTCCCCAAGATTTAGCACATGGCCTGTCACCAGCAGGTGCCTGATAATTGTCTGCTGAACGAACAAATGGAATCGCAATCTAACCCGAGGAGACCCTCTGAAGCTTCAGGAGTCTGTGTTCAGCAAGTTGCCGGCAATAAACACCTAATGGAGCCCATCAGAGCTGTCAAAGGCCAGCCTGTCCTCTGCAGCCGGCCCGACACGCCTCTAAATGGCGCTCTTCCGCAACGCACGAAAGACCAGAGGTCTGGAGGGTGCGCACCGGAAAGGAAAGTAAAGCCAAGAAAAGCAAAATCTATTTAAACAAAGGATGTTGACTTGAGGAAAGTCTGCCCTCGGGGAAGAGTGAGAAACCACAAACACACTCCGCTGGTCCCTAGGAGAACCGAGGAAACGCAGGTGGTCTCTGAGGAAGAGGGCGTGCTGGGGGAGAAGGCTGTGCCGGTACACAGGTCTGGATTCCAATGTGACTCCACCCTTGACTGGCTATGGCCTTGGCAAGCCTCCCCCCCCCCCCCCGCCACCCCGCCACCCCCCACTCCCCCATCTCTGGATGAGCTTTATTTTATTCCTTTACGCAACAAAGCGACACCTTCTGTCTGGGAGGGTGGTTAGGAGGCTTAAATGAGAAATCCCCTGAGTGATGTCAGCAGAGACCCATCAAGCAAAAGACAAGGCGAGACCCCCCTCCCTGGGAACCCAAGAGCAGCCTTACTTAGGGTTTTCTCTCTCCCCTTCCCCCTCTCCCACCATAGGGTTTGGGAGAAAACAGATCCCAACAAACAGGTACTGACTGACATGCAGAACGGCTGATAGAAACCCAAAAGACCTACCTACTCAGTTCTCCTTCAGGAGTTACCGCATGAAAATGCTTTCTTTCTTTTTTTTTTTTAAAACAGTTCACTTATAATAATAAAGACAACTAGCAGTAAGCAGCACTTATTCTGTATCAAGCACTTTTCTATGTTTCTTCATTTGTTTAATTTTCAGAATAACCTATTTTTCATCCCCATTTTATAGACAAGAAAACTAAGGCCTGAAAGGATGAACTGGCCAAAGGTCCCAGGCACCTATGGCAGGGATACCTCAGGCTCTGCCCTCCCTAGGGGATTGGCTCAAACAATTTTCAGGGGGCATTTTTCTTCTGATCTAACCTCAATCCTTCATATTGAATCTTACAAGTATTATTTTTCCCAGGGTCAAGTATCTCACCAATGTTTGTTCCCCTACAAAGTGGGGGGGTGGGGGCAGGGGGAATATAATACACAGAAATATAATCAGAAAGCTACAGATGAATTTACACTTCAGGGGAAAGTAGGAATATATATATATATATATGAGAAACTGGACCCCAGTGGCATTAATATATTTTTTAAAGATTTTATTTATTTATACAGAGGGGAAGGGAGGGAGAAAGAGAGGGAGAGAAACATCAATGGGTGGTTGCCTCTCGTATGCCCCCTACTGGGGACCTGGCCTGCAACCCAGGCATGTGCCCTGACTGGGAATTGAACCGGTGACCCTTTAGTTTGCAGGTCAGCACTCAATCCACTGAGCCACACCAGCAAAGGCAAGTGGCATTAGTATTTAAATAACACTTTAAAAAACACTTTAGCCCTGGCCAGTGTGGCTCAGTTGGTTGGAACTTTGTCCAGTAACAGAAAGGTTGAAGGTTCAATTCCCACTTGGGGCACATGCCTGGGTTGTGGGTTTGATCCCTATCCAGGTGTGGGCCCAGTCCAGACACATGTGACCCCTGGTCGAGGTGCCCATCCCCAGTTGCAACACGTATGAGAGGCAGCCAGGATGCTTCTCTCCCACATCAACATTTCTCTCTTTCCTTTCTTGCTAAAAGCAATCAAAGAAATGCCCTCGGTTGAGGATAAAAAAAACATATTTAAAAAAAAAGCACTTAAAACACTATTTTCCTCCTTTTCCTATCTCTATCTGCATAAGTTCATTTCAATTTGCACAATTTATATAAAATTTTAAAACAGAGTCAAGGTTGGCTTGCATTTTATGATAACACTGGCACCTGAAATTAAACTCAGCAGGTAAAAAAAAATCCCTTCACGGATTTGACTTTTAAATGACACCTCTGTGCACTAAAGATGCATTTTAAAGGAAAATCTCCATTTATATCAGAAGTTACTCCAGGAAGTCAACACAAGAACCAATACACGATGAAGAAGAAAGGACGAAAACTTGAGGGGGGCTGGAAATTACATCCCAAACATGCGCAGATGACCTAAGAACACCCACCTCTACCCTGCCCTTACCTGGTGAAACGGGGACTAAACCCCTGTTAACTCAGGTGGGGTCTGAGAGTCCTCCCTCACTGCTCCTCCCACAAATCCAACATCCAACTTCTCGACCAAGCTGGTCAATTTCTCCTCCTGAACATCTACTCCATCTGTCCCCTCCCAAGTCCTGACAAACAAATGTCACATTTATACAGAACACTGTAGGAGCCAGAAAGATGACCACGATCCATTAAGCCACAAAAAGAGGATCCAAAGCTGAACACAAAATATGATCATACGTTTCCTTCAGTCCAGTGTAATAAATGGTATATACATGTATAAATATCTCCATACTTACAGACATGAAAATGGTATAAGTGCTGAAATTTATCTTTGTACGGAATGAGTCGTTTAAATTATATGAATATATTTCCCTAAATGCCATACAAAAGGTTTGTATTGCTTTCACAATCTAAAAATATTTAAAAGCTTGAAAGCACCATGTCTTCCTGTTACGTTACTTGTGATGCGAAACACCTCGACGCAGACCGTGTGGTGTGCATGTGTCAGTTTGACTTCGCTTGCTAGGTGCCGTGAGTTAACATCAGCAGGATCCTAATTGGGAACATACCCCGCAGGGGTGGCTGGTTACTGTTTGAAAGATTCCAGTCAGAAGCCTACATTCCAAACGCTGTGCTCCAGACCTCCCCGATCAACACCAGAGGCTGTCTTTTAATTAGCACCGTGGATGTTAGGAATGACTTTCCAAGAGTGTTCAAGATGTGTGGATTGTCTAGAAACATTGCACACGAAGAAGGAACAAAAATCTAAGTCCCCTCAACAACAACAACAACAAGTCTAAGGAACCTAACGGCCAAAAGCCTTCAGAATCACTTAGGGTTCCAAACTGACCCCATGGGCATTTCACAGACGTGGGCCAAGGAGTCACAAATGGTTACCCCAGTCTCCAGTGACCCTTTCTTACAAGGTGCTATCCCAGTTCCTAAGAGCGCAAAGAGCTGGACTGAGCTTATAAAGCAAGTGCCACGGCGGCTGACCCTCAACAGAAGTTAGCTTTGCCACTATCGTCATTTGCATTATCGTTAGTGCGCATCACCAGCTCACGCCTTTGCCCAAGCCGCCCTCTCGCGTGGACCCTGGCTGTCTGGCAGTGCCCTGTCTCCCCCACTGGCGATTTCGAGCCCTACGGCTGCGGCAGAACCTCTCTGGCAAGCCCAGACCTGGAGCCTCTTTCCCTTCCCGACTGAACTCCCTTAGGTGTCAGCAACACATTCCTGATCACGTAGCTGTCTTGTAAATATGTCCTGTGCCCTGGTCTCTCTTCCTTAGGCTGAAAGCCCTGAAGGGCAGAAGATCGGGTTTGTTTTAAACTTCTCCACAAGACCAGCATCTAAGGCAAAGGTTTACGCTTGACCATCTCTATCCAATGTGGTCCCTGGCCCAGTGGCAGCAGCAGCAGCGGCAGCTAAGATCTCATCGGAAAGGCAGAATCTCAGGCCCCAGCCCAGCCCCACTCAATCAGAATCTGCATCCAAACAAGATCTTCAGTGATTTGAGCACACATGATGGTTTGAGAGGTCTGAACAGTCGTGTGCCGCATAACGACATTTCGGTCGACAATGGGACATGTATACACAGCGTACCATACAGCCTGGGTGGGTGCTAGGCTATGCCATAGGGTTTTGTGTGAGTCCACTCCGTGGTGCTCAAAGAACGACCAAATCACCTAAGAACGCATTTCTCAGAGCATACCCCGTCCTTAAGTGGCACGTGACTGTACGAAAGCACTTAGTAAATAACTGGTTAATAAAACAGAGCTGGCCTCCCACCACGTCTACCTGCCCTCCTCACCTCACCCCTGCAGGGGCTGGCCACGGCGCTCCGGAGAACCATTCACGTCCTGGACTTCACTGATTGCATATTTATTACAACGATTCTCTTGACCGATGGAAGCAGAGTTTCTGGAAGGGAAAGTGCCTTTTTCTAATTAAGCAAAGGCACCTTCTGGACTAGAGTTGGCTCTGATGACCGGCCCCATTCCCATCAAAAACACTTTTCCTTCCTTTGAATAATACCACCCACAGAGGCATCATTATACCCCTATTATAAAAAGGAAAACTCAGACGGAGAGAGGCTAAAAAGACACTGATTTAGTCGTTGGAAACCCTGGGACTCCAATTCTCGTGTTCCCTGGAAAAACAGAACCACGGTTCTTTGTGACGGGACGTACAAACGGATGCCCAGCCCGTATCTCCTCAACAGAGCCTGCTGCCTCAAGGACGGGCACCGTGTCCATTTCGGCCATTGCAGTTTTTGTTGCTGTTGCTAGCGCAATATCTGGCATATAAGAGGTGACCAATAAACACTGATTGAATGGATCAATGACTAAATATCTCAGCCACAGCCAGCAGCCTCCCTGGATATTCATTCGCATACAAACCACTCCTCACACAAGCTCCAGCCTGCTCCCTCCTCCCAAGCCCAACGATGGAATTCTGTGGCACTTCCTCTGGGTGATCAGCAAACTCCTCTTTCTCCTCAACTTCCTCTCCCTTCCTTGTACCTCCTGCCCTTGCGAGAAAGTCCAGCTGTTGCCTGGATCACTGCTTCTCCTCTCCCCCCACTCCTCAAGTCAGGTACCTAAGGACTAGGGTGTGGGCCTCTGCCCTCCTGGCTTCCAGTTGTCACCAGGGAAACTCGCTGGTCCTCTTCCTAGGAAGACCCTTTCCTCTCGTGGCTCACATTCCGCTCTCCATCCTCGTCACCGTCATTTGGCAGCTCGACTTCCCACCACACGTTCTTCTGCCTCTTCCCCCAAGTTCCATGACAAAAATGGCCCATTCAAAATGGTTGCCCCTTCACGTGGACCAGGTTCACATTCTAGAACCTGACTGTCACCCCAACCAGCACAACCTTAACATTTCAACTTCATCCTCACCCGCTGCCCTGCCCATCCGTTAGCCTTCCCGGGCTGCCATTACAACCATTGCTCACTATCACGGACCGCACGACCCCTCCTGGTCCAGATTTCCTTTACAGTCTCTCTACTTTGGCTTAGATGTCACGGCTCATTATTACAACCTCCCTCTGGAATCATGAGCACCTCCTGTTTCCCAACGGCATTAGCCTGGGAAAATTCCATGAGTCAGATGAACACAACCACACTTGCTCTCCACATCTTTACTTGGGAAACCAAACATCAGGCAGGAAATCACACTATCAGGCAGGCAGGTAGGTTTGTTCCCTTTAATCATTTCTGATTTCACAGGGGCAGTCAGCTGCTCAGAAATGCTAACTCTCCCTGGCAAACTAACAGCCTGTGCTCTGAGATAGTTCATTCACGCCTTTTCCTTCTCAAACCTCCCCTTTTCTGAACGGTAAGTTCCAGGAGTGTTCCAGGATTCGGGGTGGGACCCATCTTTTTCTCTCCCATCCCAGCGGTTTATAAAACTACCTCCAGGCCCACGGCTCCCACATTTGTCTCTCCAGCTCTGGCCCCTCCTCGGACCTCCAGGTTCCCGCAGATGAAGATCTTCCTCGTGTGTCTCAGACCTCAACCCCGATGTCCCCCTCCAAACCCACTCCTCTCCAGATCTTTCCCACCGCCATAACTACCACCTCCTCCACTTCTGGAGCCAGAAACCTGGGTACCATTCTCAACTCCTCACTCACCCCTCTCATGGCATCAAATCCGCGCATCCTCAGGTCCTGCCATCTTCCCTCTACAGTATGTATCCTCTGCAATGGTACAGCTATTGCTTTCCAGTTTTACTGCCACTGTATGAGTCCGAGCCGCCATGAGGTCATGTTTGTGCCTACTGCAGTAGCCTCCTAACTCAGTTCAGTTATTAAATGTTACTAAATGGGTCCCCTCAGCTCTTAAATCCTAAACTCGTTGCCATGCCCACAAGAACCTACATGGCTTGACCCCTGACTACCTCTAGGGCCTCATCTCTGGCCATTGTCCCTTTAATTCTGCTCTCTTCCAGCCACACGGGCCCTGCCACTCCTGGAATATGCCCCAGGGCCTTTGCACATGTGTTCCCTCTCCCTAGAAAGCTTATGGCTCTGCTCCTTGCTTGACTGAGTCCTTCTCCTTCTTTAAGCCTAGATCTTGAATGCTGTGGACTCAGAGAGATCTTCTCAGACAATCAAGTATCCTCCTGGCCCTGTCCACTTCACTTTATCTCCCACAGAGCTCTGGTTGTTTCCTTCGGGTAGGTACCCATCAAATTTTGGAACTATAAAATTATCCGATTACTTGTTTAGTGGCTGCCTCACCCACTAGATTTTAGTCTCCGTTTGGGCAAAAACCACGACTGCTCCATACTCAATGTATACCCAGGGACCCAGGGGGCAAGCCCAGAATGAATGGATGAACCCCTGAATGAATGAAAGTGTTGACAGAGCCTCAGCCATCAGGGACCTTGTTGTCACTCCAGTATCCTTTCAACGAGCCCCGTTTAGACAAAAACCTGCCAACAAGCTGTCTGACTGCACGGCATGCGGAATATAAGAAACAAAGTCCTCACATCACCCTAAGTAGGTCCCCGTGGCAAAGATGTGCCCCTCAGACACTGTTTCATTTGAGGTCACCTTGGTCACCTTCCCTCCTCTCTCTGCCCCATAAGGAGAAACACACGGGAGGCAACGGGCCTCTGCCTCTGGGCCTGGAGCATCTGCCCTGACGGGCGATCCTGCCGTCACGTCCTCACTCCCTCTGTCAGGTGCCACAGCATCCCTCCCTCTCTGCCGATGCCCTCTGGCCTGTCGAGCTGGCGCTCCTCACTTCTTTCTGCGTTTGGACAATGGCATCTGGCCTTGCAGGCACTGTTTAAAAACCGATCATGTGAACTACAAGAGGAAAAGCCACATGAAATATGCTTTGGAACAAACATCGACAACATGGAGTTCGCCGTCTTTTAAGGTCCGTTCCTACCAACTTAGTTTGTCTTGATCCCGCTGCGAAGTCAAATCCTCCTGCTGCAGGGGAGCACGTTCTTTTGTCTTTGGAACCACTGTGATGTCCCAGATCAAGCGGCAGAGGCCTTTCTGGGGTCTCTAGGCTAGTCTGCAGACGCCCACTTCACACCGTTCTACAATTAGGGCACACCGCCTGCGGCCCGAGAGTTTTGCCCACCTTGGTTCTGCTGTGTTAAAAACAAACTCGAAGGCACACTCGCGTTTTGCATGGGTCTCTCAGCATTGGCAGAGGCCTGGGAGCCAGGATCTGGGCCCCGCACACCAGCCGAAGGATCTGAGCACGGCATCTGATAACCCGGAGGCTCCCATCATCTTTCATAAAGGCACATGGCGATGTCCAGCACTCAGACTCGCGGCAAGGGTCGAAGGAGATCAAACGAAGTCCAGGACCGCACACAGCATAGGAGCTGTAGTAGTCGTCATCACAATGTTACAATAAATCAGCTGAATTTTAGCTGCTTGACCAATCAAATTCTAAGAACAGCACAGAGACCACTGCCCCCTTGCTGTGATGGCACAAAGTGGACAGAAGGGCGTCTGAGTCCATCTGGGCTTCTATGACAAATTGACCGTAGACTAGATAGCTTAAACAACAAATGTAGATTCCTCATGGCTCTGAAAGCTGGGAAGCCCAAGATCAAGATGCCCACAGATTCCATGTCTGGCGAGGACCCCGGTTCCTGGTTCAATCTTTCTGCTCTGTCCTCACATGGCAGGAAAGGGGAGGGAGCTCTTTCAGGCCTCTTTTACATAAGGGCACTAATCCCACTCAGGAGGGCCCCACTCTTGTGACCTAATCACCTGCCAAGGGCCCCACTCCTAATACCATCCCACTGGGGGTTAGGACTCAACAGATGGATTTTAGGAGGCCACAAACATTCAATCCATAACAAAGGAGGAAAAGGCACTACCATATGGGTTTCCCTGGTTCTGCCTCAGGGAGCTTATATTTGTAAAGACGGAACTATCGAAAAGGAAAGAACACCCTAACATCTACCAGAAGAAAAAACAAAAAATACTGTGCTTTAGCATTGATTATTATAACAAACAGTGCATTTTTTCAACATGCTACTACTCTTTATAAAAGCACTATTTTTATTCTTTACAAAGGAACTGTCCCTTGAAACAAATTATATGTCAAAAGTTAATACCAGGAAATAAGTCTCTCATGAAAAATCAATGCGCTTCTTTGGATAAGACAATGTCTCCTCTTGCAAAACTACTCCTGTTTTCCATTACCACCTTTAAAAAGTTTGGAATAATAGAAATTCATTTTAATAACGTATTTTATTTAACCTAGCATAGCTAAAATATCAATGTTGTAACATGTAATCAATAGAAAATATTAATGAGATAGTTTATGCTCTTTTTCTCATACTGTTTTCAGAATCCAGACTGCACTTTATATTAACAGCCCATCTCATTTTTTTTTTCAAATTATAAGAGGAAGTCTATTCAGAAAGTCACAGAGGTAGCAGAAGTGAGCCAGTGGAGCTGCATGGGCTCAGGGAACAAGTTGCAGAGGCAGAAGGGACCTTGGAGCTTAGGAGAGAGAAAGGCAAAGGTAGCATGCCTGGGGAGGGGAGGGGGGGGCGGGCAGAGAAAGGACAGGCTTGCTCCTGAGAGGGAGAGCACCTTTTTCTCTTTTCAAATTATACGAGAAAGTTGATTTAGAAAGTTACAGAAGTAGTAAGAGTGAGCCACAGAAGAAATGGGCTGTGGCAACAAGTTGCAGAGGCAAAAAAAGGATGCTTGCAGCTTAGGAGAGTACACCTGCAAAGAAGATTTGAGCGGGCATGCTCTGGGGCAAGGTGTTGGGGGTGGTGAAGCTATAAAGAGAGAGAGAGCGCACACCACTCATCTCAATTTGAACTTGGTAGATTTCAAGTGCTCAAGAGCGGCAGTGATGAACAGTACAAGTTCCAATACCTTCTGAGCCTTCACATCGCCCTGTTTATTAGGACAGTAAACTTGGCCTCAGGCATGTGAATGGAGTTGAAACAGAGAACCTAGAAGGCTGTGCAGTGATACAGGCTGGATGACTAACATCCTGAGCAGGTGGACCTAGAGAGAACTGAATTTAACTGATGAGAGAGCTCAGAAAAGCAGGCCACACTTATTGGGCAACGGGGATACCAGGTACCATATTGATACTCCCACATGATCTTAATTCACTCAGGCTTTGCAACCAGTCTATGTGACTCCACTTTACAAGCAGGAGCACTGAGGCTCAAAAGGCCAAGTGAGTCTGGTCACATGGCTGGGAAGAGGGGCCCTGGGGCTAACCCCAAGCCTCTGACTCCAAATCCAATGTGCTTTCTTCAGTGGTATTAAAGACCTCTGTGATGTATTTCACTCTCCCCTCACTTTTCCTCCTGCAGCCTCCACTTCCTGCTGGACTAGCTCCTACTTAGCTGCACAGTGAGCCTCTAAGATAATGATCCTCAGTTGAGGGTAATTTTGCTTCCCCTCCCCAGGGGCCTTTGACTGGGGAGAATGGGGTGCTACTAGCACCTAGTGGGTAAAGGTTAGGGATGCTGATAAACATCTTACAAGGAAAAGCCCAAGACAGCCCCCAACAACCAATAACTAGTTGCTCAAAATGATAACAGGACTAAGGTTGGGAAACCACACTCCAAGGCATCACCATCCCTCATCGCACAGCTCAGAGCATGTTTCTATGCGGTGCATGCCAGAAAGGAGTGCAAATTTCACTATGGAAGTCATTCCCTCCAAAGCCACCACCCTTGGCCTGGGGAAGTGCGATGCATTGATCTGCATCCCGGGTGCCTTCCTTAATTTCCATCCCTTATATTACACCATCCGACCCAGATTCTGCTTTCCAAGGGCAGGAGCTCAAGCTGCATAGAGATGTCAACAGGCGGGAGCTGTGAATGTTGCTTGTAGCAGGGAGCTCTCCTGGGGGTAACACAGGTGGGGAAGCAAAAAGGGAGAAAAGATCGAGAAGCAATCAAAAATTTCCACTTACAGCATTAACCTCTTTGACAACGCATCGCCAAACAGATCTTTAATGCAAATTGATCTTTCCCGAGGATGTGCACTCTTCCTGGGGTCAGACCGCAGCTCCGGAAGGCTGATTTTTACGCTTTCTTCTGAATGGTTAATCAGCTCTTCATCGCATCCACGAGGCTACCCGTGAAGCCACCCGTTGGAGTGTTTTGGTCCCCATTCTTTTTGATTTTCATTCTGGGGAAGGATGGCTTGCGCAGGCAAGTTTCGCATTCTCAATTCTGCTTAAGCAAACACTCCTAAGCATTTAACAAGGGCCAATACTGCAAAATGCACTTCGGCCCTCCTGACTGGTGGAGGATTACGTGTCCAACTCACAGAATCTATTTTTCCTCCACGTTCCAAGGCCTGTGGAGATTGTCTGTAAATAACTCTTGCAGGACATGGTAAAAAGAGGGCAGCTCTGTCTTTCCCTTTTCTCTACTCCTTGCCATTCATCCCTTTCCACACGGCATGTGTTCACTGGGCTTACACTCCATTCCCAGCACAGAGCTTGAGGCTGGGGATACAGAGGTGGGTGCTGCCTGCCTTTGAGGAGCCTTGTGAGAGAACTCAGGGGACAGACAGACACAGACGCCATGACCATGAACAGAAGGCAGCACTGGGGAAGACATGGTTCTCAGGAAAAAAACATCTGAGCTGAGCCAAAGAACATGGCACAATTTCAAGGGGCTGGGAAGGAAAGAGAAGTCACCCCTGGCAGAGGGCAACACTAGGGAAAATGCAAGGGCAGACCTGGCACCAGGGAATGGCCGCCGGTCACTCCCTTCCAGAGTCAAATAAGGAGGCTGATGGATAGAAGGGAACAAGATTAGGATGACTGTGAATGGTAAGTGAAGGAGAACTTGAACGTCACCCTCTAGCCCCCGGGCAGCTACTGAAGATTTCTGAGCAGGTAATACAGCATCTGTGTTTAAGAAAACAAACAACTCTAGCTGGAGGAAAGGGCGCAGCCCAGAGGCCAGCCTGAATGGTTCTGCTGGAGGACTCATCTCGGAGCCATCCCGATGGCAATATTGGTCCTTGCTTTGGGGACAGGACTTGTTGCCACAATGCTGATTTGGTTCGCATATGGGCGCGATGGACTGAACGTTTGTGTTGCCTCAAAATTCATATACTGAAGTCCTAACCCTCAACATGATGGTATTAGGAGGTGTGGTGGTTGGAACCCAATTAGGTCACAAGGGTGGAGCCCCCATGAATGGGATTAATGCCCTTATATAGAAGGAACTCTTTCTGCCCCGTGAAGACACAGGGAGAAGTTGGCCCTTTACAAACCAGAAGAGGGTCCTCTCCAGAACCCAACCCTGATCTCAGAGGTCCAGGCCCCAGAACTGGGAAAAGGAAATTCTGTCATCTGTACGCCACCCAGTGGGGGGCGCTCTGTCCCAGCAGCCTGAACAGGCAGGGAACGACTCCCAGCCAGTCTCAGGGTCAGAGCAGGGCCACTCTCCTGTGACAGGGGTTGGTTCGGGGGTGGCCTGTGACACAGTCCTGGTCGCAAGCTGATGGAAGAAAAAGTCACAGCGCCGCCAAAGCCACAAAGAGAGAGAGAGTGTCATGAAGGAAATTCCCCTTTTAGGCAGAAACGTTATTTGCTGCAGATCGTAGAAAAAGTCTCTAAAATGACAGAGTGCGTGAAGTGCCTCCCGATTTCGCCATCTTTGAATGGTGCTGCGTGACGGCCCTCAATAGTCATGCATTTCAGCCTGTTCCGCCTCCCCCTAAGTTAGGCCACACAAATATTCTCACAATGAAACAAAAATGGCCTTTTCCTTTTATGGAGGCGAAACTCACTTAACACAAAATTAACCATTATAACGTGTACAATTCAGTGGAACTTAGAGCATTCTCCATGTTGTACAACCACCACCTTATCTACTTCCAAAACATTTTCACCACTCCAAAAGACGAATCTCATTCCCTTTAAGCAGGCATTCCCCTCTTCCCTATACCCCTCGCCCCTGGCAACCACCAATACGCTTCCTGTCTCTGAGGATTCCCCAATTCTGAATATTTTATGCAAGTGGAATCACACACTATGGGGCCTTGGGTGTCCAGCTTCTTTCACTGTTTCCGAGTTCAACCATGTTCTAGCATGTATCACTGTGCTGCTCCTCTTCAGGCCGGGTAACATCCCACTGCACGGACACACCACTTTTGTTTATTCATTCAGCACTTGATGGACATCTCGGTCAGTTCCAGCTTTCGGCTATTGTGAATCGTGCTACTATGAACACCTGTGTACAAGCACTTGTTTGAGAAGAATGGCTTTTCTTAAGGTTCTCTAAATCCCTCTGCCCTGTGCACATAAGGATGTTCCTTTATTAATCATGATGATTTCGAATTTCTAGAATCGGGCACCTAGGGAGCTCAAGCAACAGCAGCTGTTGTAGCGACGGTGGCAACAGCCGACAACGTACCTCGCTCTCTGCTGGGCACCTGAGCGCGCTTCCCTCTCATTTAATCTTCTCACAACTCCTGCTCTTGGTGTGTGAGTATTCCACCGCGGAGACAACACAGCTCAGCCTGGGTTAAATAACACACCAGACATCACAGGCATAGTATGGAGCAGAACCAAAGTTCAACACCGTGCCAAGGTGCCCAGCATGAGATCCGGCACACAGCAGCTACACAATGCATATGAACTCATTAATCAAGTACGTAATGACAGTTTGATAATTAAAAAAACAAGAGAACTGGTAGGTGGTGAGAAGGCACAGTCAACGCCTGACTTTTCCCCCTCTCGTAACTAGCTGTGCCTCCATGGTGTAGAATGCTTAGTGACCCATCATACGAGTTTCCTGGGGCTGTGGTAACAGAGGACCGCAAACAGGGTGCCTTAAACAGCATGCATGCACCATCCCATAGTGCTGGAGGCCGGAACTCTGAGATCGAGGCGTGAGCAGGGCACACCCCCTCTGAGGGCGCCGGGGGAGGACCTGTTCCTGGACTGTCTCTGAGCTTCAGACGGTCCCTCAGCTGTGGCCGCCCACCTCCAGTGTCCACATGGCATCCTCCTGGTGTGTGTGCCTGGGTCCGCATCCCACTTTTATAAGGACAGCTGCCATATTGGATCAGCGCCCAACCTAAATCAGTAAGATCTCGTGTTAGCTAGTTACGTCTGCTATGACTGTATTTCCAAGTAGGAACACATCCTACAGCGCTGGGGATTAGCACTTCAGCTTATGAAGTGGGGGGAGGACACAACTCCTCCTGCAACAGTCACCTCCACCAGCGTGCAAAAGTCAAGAAAGGGAAGCACCACAAGGCAGAGCACGAGGAGGCATCCCTGGGTCAGGGATACCCAGTCCCCAGAGGCTGCCTGTCAAAGAGCAGCAGGACTGACTCAAGGTAGCTGGAGGATGGACGGGATGGCCTGAATGCTACCGTAGGTCTCCACATTCTCATGGTGTGAAAGAAAGAGCATGAGACCAGGCTTCGGGAAGCCTAGTTCTGGTCCCGCTCCACCAGCAACTTCCTGTGTGACTGTCTCTGGGCCTCAGGATCCAGTCAAAATAAATGTGGGTCCCATACCTGATCTCTAACACCCAAAAAACAGTGTCTGCTTATCACTTCCAAAATCCATAAGGAGCTACGAAGCCCGCCTCTGAAAGAGTGCAGACCTGTTCCTGGCTTCTAACAACCTCCAGGTAAGAACTTTCAGCTCACGTGCCCGCCAGCTTCAAAGTTAGAGATTAAATCTCTGGCATCCAGGCTTCTGTGAAAAAATCAAATTGCCCAGCTATTTCTCACACACACAACACAGCAGACAGATGCAGCGCACAGCGTAAACAGCCCAGTTAATAAGTGCGGCTTCATTAGTTGTGGGGCTGTCAGGAGAACCCAATAGCTGCGATAACACACAAAGCCGCCCCCGTCTCAGAAGTCAAGCTAAATGCTTTCCATTTTTATCACCCAATTCATAACCTTGCTGTCTGGCTTTAAGAATCAATAACCTGGTGGTTTTGGTGTCCAATAAATTTGTCTTCATCTGGACGTTTTTTCATTCCCCATGCCGATTGAGGAGAGCGGGATAAGGTGAATGGCTCCCCTCGCGGCATTTGTTTTTCCGAATCTGTAATTTCACACTGACATGTTCCACACACCGGCGCAGGCAACCAGGGAAAGGAAGCAGATACCAGAGGCCCTGTTCCCGACATCAAATACGTTTCCGGCTGGGGTCATTTGGGACAACCCATTCAACGGGCTTCACACGGGTAGATGTCAACTGGTGGGCCCCGGGCGACCCATCATTCACCTAGCAAAGAATTTTTATCCAGCACCTACTCAGTGCCAGGCCCTGCGCTGGGTAATTTACATGAATTATCTCATCACTCCTCACGAGACAGCTGCCTGAAAAAATGCCACTGTTTTATACGTACACAAATAAATGGACACATTTATCTTTATCCTTATACGTAACACTGAAAGTGAAAAAAGAAAGCAATTTTGGCTTTCTGGATAAGAGAAAGCAGCAAGAAACTTAAGGAACAAGCACATTTAAAGCAAAAATGCACACACAGAGACTCAAAAGTACGACTGGGGAGGGAACTGTTCTCTAACCCAACACAGGATCTGAATGAGGAGACTGTCAGACAAAGGAATGTCAGGACCAAAGCCATCCAGGAAGCAAAATCAAAATTAAGTCTACACCTTCAGTTCTTGTTGTCTTGCTCTGCCGCTTCAGTTTTAGTTTCTTCTGCTTCATCATCATCATCATCCTGTCAACACATTTTATCAAACGTTTAACAGATCTAAACATGGAAGGATTTATGATTTGGAAGCATTCCAGATGGGAGGGAGAGACACCCTTCAAGAACTTCCCAGTGCAAATCCACAGACATAGGTGTTTACATGGGACTCCAGAAAGGAGGGGATGAGACGGGACTGCTGAAGATATAGGGTTCCTTTGGGGGTAACAAAAATGTTCTAGAATTAAATAGCAGTGAAAAATAACACCATCTTATGAATATCTAACTATATAAAACCACTGAATAGAAAAATCATTGAACCGCATACTTTAAAAGGGTGAATTTTATGGTGTGTGAATTATACCTCAATTAAGAAAATAATCAGTGACATCGGAACAGTCAGGACTTAATGTAGATTAGCCCTTATCAAAATAATCAAGTAAAAATAAAGATCCCACCAGTCATGCTTATTTTATCCTGAGCAATTTCAAGGATAAGCATGTCTGGTGAGACACTGCAATGCTTTGCCTGCTTTAATCTACACAACGATTCCATGTCACGAATACCACTGTCTGCAGTTTACAGGCACAAAACTAAGCCCGGGGGTCATGATCTCCCTCCAGGTCACACCAGGGGTCACACACCTCTCTTCCAGGTCTCCCGTCATAGCACTTAGCAAAATAGATTTAGTTGGAGAGTGAGTCCCTTTCAGCAAAGACTATGCTTTCTCAAGAAAAGAACAATTTTGGAAGAGCAGTCTGGGATTTCCTGGACAGCAGACTGAGCCATGGGGTGGAAACAGAGAAAAAAGGCAAGGGACTATGCTAAGTAAAAAAAGCCCGCCAGAGAAAGACAAATACCACATGATTTCACTCACATGTGGGATCTAACGAACAAAATTAACAAATAAATTAGAAACAGACTCATAGATACAGAGAAGAGACTATCGGATGGGGGAGGGGAATACTGGGTGAAAAGGTGAAGGGATTAAAAAACAAACAAATTCATAGACATAGATGACAGTATGGTGATTACCAGACCGAAGGGGAGTTAGGAGCAGGTGGAGGAGGGTAAGGAGGGATAAATAGTGGCAGGAGGAGACTAGGCTTTGGATGGTGAGCACACGATGCAATGTGTAGATGATGTTTGCAGAACTGCACACTTGAACCCTGTATAATTTTACTGACCAACGTAATCCCAATAAGTTCCGTTTAAAAAAAGAGAAGGAAAGAAGGCTGAGAAATGAGTTTCCACGAAAGGAGTAAGAGGGGTCAAATAGAGGTTCTCTAGGCAAGAGGTTGTGTCTTTCAACCTAACCAAACGAACACCCACCACACCCTACTGCGTTTGAGAAATGGTGCTTGCAGCCTAGCTGGGCACAGGGACACGGCCACGGAACAAGACAAGCTCAGCGTTCGTGCCACTGCCCGATGCTGACAATCTGTAGAAGAGTGGCTCTAAACGCCCCCCGCCCCATGGGGATTTAGACACCTGCTCACCAGGCTCTGGTGGAAGATGAGGGTGGGAAGGGGTGGGGGAGGGGGTTACAGTCATCTTTCATCAATGAGTGAGGCAGAGGACTCGTGCTCAGAAGGAACTCCGCAGTTGGTAAAATCCATCGACACTGAACTGCTAAGACAATCCTTCACTGTCTTCTTCCTTCTCTCCCCTTCAGTGTGTGACGATTCAGGGCAATTTCCAACCCATCCTCAGGGTCACCTCCTCGGTGAGGACACCAGTAGTCAACTTAACTAGAAACCTTTTTTATGTCTTATTTTGTTCAACAATTGCAATAATTGCTTTACTGCCAATGAATAAAACAATGATATTACCAGTAGTAGTATTTTCTATCATATATCGAACAGTATTTTTCTGCCAAGCACTGTATTTAAGTGCTTTATATATGATGTCTTGCTGAAATCCAACCCTGCAAATTAGGCAGAGGACTATCCTCATTTTGTAGAAGAGGAAACTAGGCAATTTGCCCAAAATCACAGAGCCAGTAAGTGCCACAGCAAGAATGTAAACTCAGCACTCTCACTCCTGAACATCTATTTTCCTCTGTACCTCCTGTTTACAGAGTGGGAACCCCTGGCAATAAACTAAAGCATTTCTGAATTTTCTTCTCAGTTTGAGGAAACAGATAGTAAAGGTAAAGATGTCTAATGCCCTAATTTGCTTTTTTAAACTACTTTAGAGTTTAGGTACTCAATGCAAGACTAGATAATACGTTGAAAATTTACAGTGGAAGTGACATTCTACCCTCAGAGAAACCTGTACTGCTTTCAGAGGGTAACTGCAGGCACTAATAAGCAAAAAATGAACTGTTCATTACACACACACACACACACACACACATATAGTTTACAGTTTTACAAATTATATATATGCTATATACAGTATATATCGTGTATATCCACATTATATCCAGGTCTGTCCAGAAAGTACCCAGCCATGTGCTATGAAAAATAGAGACATTTATTGAAGATCATACAAGATACAAGAAACATTGTACACAGGACAGTGACACCTCAGTCCCCTTTGAAGTAGGCACGTTGGGACCTCACACAGTTCTCCCAATCACCATCAGCTACCTCATCATATTTTCCTGAATCTCACTGACAGTCTGAAATCTCTTTTCAAAGGTGATTTTAGTTTTGGGAACAGCCAGAAGTCACAGGGTACCAAATCTGGGCTGTAGTGGGGCTGAGTCACCTGGGTGATTTGATGTTTTGCCAAAAAACTCTGCATAAGACGAGATGCATAAGCAGCCGCATTGTCGTGATGAAGCTGCCAATCACTGATTGCCCATAGCTGTGGCCTTCTGAATCATCTGAATAGTTTCCTCAGAGGAATGTTCAAGCTTAATGTAAAATTTGATGGAGATTCATTGCTCTACTCAGTCATTCTGAATGTGGCAGCCACACAGTCCACATGCTCACTCCACAGTGTCTACCGCCCCCACTGACTAGTACAGTGAAGTCGTCATTGTTCACGCATGCGCACTCCAGTCCACTCTCTACGATGGCTGTCAGTTTACATCAAGGTTGCACAAACCATTCTCATTAGGTTAACAACGGCAAGACTGTTTCTGGACAGACCTCATCTATACCATACACTGGGTTGGCCAAAAGTTCATTTAGATTTTTCCATAACACGGCTCTAGTAGTGCTAGCTGTCTTTAAATTCATTTGAAACAATTTTGTTTGATTGTATTGTGACAACTGTCATATCAGTGTGCATTTTAAAAAACTTAATCAAAATTGGTGAATTTCTGTGTAGCCATTTTAATATTGAAGACGGAAGAAAATAGGCAACATTTTTGGCAATGACACTTTATTTGTTCAAGAAAGGTAAAAAACACAACTGAAACAAAAAAAGATTTGTGCAGCGTATGGAGGAGGTGCTGTGACTGATCGAACATGTTGAAAGTGGTTTGTGAAGTTTCATGCAGGAGGTGTCTTGCTGGATGATGCTCTACAGTCAGGTAGACCAGTTGAAGTGGACAGAGATCAAATTGAGACACTAATTGAAAAGAATCCACGTTATACCACATGGGGAGATAGCCGACAAACTCAAAATATCCAAATCAATAAAGTTATTGGTGAAAATGAAAAACGTGTCTTTTATTTTACAGAAAAAAACGAGATGGACTTTTTGGCCAACCCCACATATTCATTATTTTATCTGTTTACTATCTATTTTATGGATATGGAAATCGGACCACAGAGATGTTCATAAAGTCACTGGATGAGCAACTGGCCCACCCCTACCTCACACGCAGGCCTAGCGTTCTTTCTAATACCCCCACCACTTATTTCCAGAATGGCTGCTGCGGGCGACGTCCACGCCCAGACTGACAAGGACACAAATGGAAGTAACCACAACACGAGGGAATCCAGGGCTTCATGTCCACAGACCTGAGATGTGAAAAGAGAAAAACAATCTCTAAAACCCATGCATACCAACCACAAGACCAGTTGGAGGGGGGAAAAATACACACCGCAATTTGTTCTTGTTTACAAATAGTTTTAAGCTATTTGTCAAACAAAATGAGTTTGTCTGCCAGATGAGATCCCAATTTTGTAAGTTCATTAGCGGCTGGTGAACAGAAAGGGTCGCCCTGGTGATTTAATAATTTGGCTCTGACTCTTGTCAAAGCCACTTTAAAAAAAACAGAAACAAAAACAAGCTGTCAGGAGGAAATGCTATTTGATCTAATTTGTGCACCATTTCCTCGCAAAAGGAGCAGACACCTACAGACATGCGGTATTAAGTCACCACAACCAGGACAGGGTGGGGAAAGAAAAGAGAATCGTAGGAAACATTAAATGCAGTGTTACAGGCAGCATTACATTGCCTGGAGGCCAACTCCAACAGCCTCTTTTTGTTGTTTTTTTTTTTTTAATCCAGTAGGTAGCAAAAACACACTTTTAAATTATAAAAGTTGGGATCATTAGGAAATGAGGAATTCCTGGGTGTTAGTAGGACATACTCTTCAGATGCTATGGGAAAATGAGGAAATGTGTCTTCCAATAAGGCCCTCGTTTGGAGGAAAACTCTAATTTTTTATGATATCACATTCACTGTAAAATGCAAAGGAACAACAAGGTTTTTATTCAAGTGCATTAGCTGGAATAATGAAACATCCCCAATACACATATCTCCAAACTGCCCCACCGTGAACTCTCAAGGCAAGATTCGATATTGCTACTCGATAGCCAAAGGGCCCTTCTCTTTTGAGGAATTAGCCACATTTAGTCCCAGATGCAGCCTCTGGCATTCCATTTCAGGCTCTCCAAAGCTGGGAGAGGTTCCCTGGGAAAAGGTGAGTTCCTTCCAGGAGATGGGAAATGGTAAGAAATATTCTGACCTTACCAAGAAGCACCATGGAGGGAGGCTGGGGGCCTGACTCTCCTTACTCCATCCAGAGGGTCTCTGAGCATTCTCCTCCTTCTAGAGCCTTCTCTCCTTTCAGGTCACACTTCTCCCATCCTCAGGAAGAGCCTCCTTTCCTACCACTAATTCGAGAGGTTATTTTCCTATAGTCTGTCTTCCTCTTGGAGTGTAAGTAAGCTGCAGGAAGGCAGGGGCTTGCTCCTTCCTAAGTGAGTAACACACTCTACTTTCAACCAATGGAGGATACTACTTTTTACTAGAGAAGATCTTTAAAACCTCTGACTCACTGGTTAATCCAAACCTCCACAAAAGCACTGGAGAGGCAAATTTCAGGGACTGAAGTGCAGTAGGTAGGCTGGTGACCTTCACCCAAGTGGTCACATTGTTCATCCTCAGCAAGAGGTAAGGGCAGGTAGGGATTGATCAGGGCGTTTTTTTTTGTTTGTTTGTTTGTTTGTTTGTTTTTTAATGCTCTTCTAAAAGGCAAGTCTTCATGGTGAAGTCTCAATATTTTTCTGAAGTGTCTTTTAATTTCCAGAATTTCAGACGGGATATAAAATAAAGTACATTTCACAACAAAATAAAAGCAATTTTATAACTGGCCTTTTGGAATGCCCTGCCTCCAAATTATCCAGCAGGTCAACTGCTAAGCACCCTTCTGGACCCCACTCGGCAGTCACCTCCCCCGTGAAGCCTTCCGCATCGGGCAGAGCCCAGCTCTATCAGACTGGGGAAATCAGTTTTTGAAAATCTTCGTATCTGAGTTCAAAAGGACCTAGTGAGAAAGTTACTTCCTCTCTTTCCCACCCTCAGCGGGGAGCTGGTACGGGCTTGGAGCCCTCGCCCACTCGGCAGAGGGAACCGGGACCGCCATTCCGGCAGGAGCACCCAGCCAGACTTCGACGTAGTTTGGCTCCTCCGCTCATCGGCTACTTAGGAGAGCGGTATCGATGTCTCATTACCATAAATGTATTGACAGAACAAGGTCTTACGAAGGTGCGACAAGCACTGAACAGGAAAATGGGACTGACAGAGTTTAGAAGCCCTGCCCGGTGGCACACTCTGTGAGGGCAGGGACTGAGTGTCTAGCACAGTCCCGGTCGCGTCCATGCACTTGGCGTAGCGCCCGGAACGCAGCAGCCACTCAGTCACTACGGTGTTTGCGGAGGGAAATGATGAGACTTGGGGACTTAAACTGAATCATGTGATGATGAAGCGGGAGTTTAAACGACATCTTCTTACTCAAAGTCCAAAATATTTTCAAGCTTGAAACTCTGTACCAAACTGCCTCAAAGGCCAATTAATATTTGTTCAATGAATTTAAAAATCCCCTACAAAGATGGTTCTTTTCCCTGAGATATTTATAACTCATCAGAAATGTTTGAAATCCGTATGACCCAGAGATTTCCAGTTATCTTTTTCACTTCAAAATTATGATAAAAAAAAAAAAACAACAACAACAACCAAGCGAGGCCTCTCTGGAAGCTGACCCAAGTTTAAGTTCATCCTGCCCATCCCCCAAACTGAAAAACTCCACACCTAGAGCATGTACACTACCACTCTGACATGCCAGCTTCCAAGTTCAGTGAACTATAAGGGACAACGGGCAGGTATTTCCCAGAGCTGGTGTGAGTTCTTTTCCTGGCCATAGCTGGCCAGAATATTTACTCACATTACTTCAGGGGCTTCAACCTTTTTGGGGAGATGGAGGGAGGACTTTAAAATTCCCACAGGCACATGTTCTTTCAGGGTGAATATATCAGGTAAAAATTCTACCAAAAAGAAGTGGTAGTCTTTCTTTTTATACAGCAACACCAAAATTTCCTTAAGACACCGTGAAGGAAAGAGCTCTGCTTTGTAATTTGTCTTAGCTATAAAGACAAGCCTTCCAAATGAAGAAAGAAACCACTTTTCTAGACCTAGAAGAGAAACGCTCATGAGTGATGAGACAAGAGTTCAAAGGAAGAAGTCGACAAGCTCTACCCTGAGAAAGTTCCGGCCACCTTCCAGCTCGCACCGGAGGGCCTGGCAGCTTGCTGTGGGGCTGAAGGAAGGAGGAGACAAAGCAGTCACAAGACCTACAGAGTCACCGTCCGGGGCCATTCACAGCGGCAGAGCACAGGGCTCTTCCTGCCTCTGCACTTCCCATGGGCGACAGGCTGGTGCCCGGGGTCCCAGGTTAAAAATGAGTTTAAGTAATTGTCTTTTCTGTTTGAGAGGGGAAAACACACGCGTTTAGAACATTTTCCATAACACCAACATGCGTTTTTGTGTCTATTTTGGTTTTGGAAATTTTGCTGCTGAAAGGGAAAAGTGCCCTTTCACCTAGAAATTCACCTGTAACGAACATTTAATTGCTAACCATGCCTTATCATTAGGCTACCGGGCATTGTATGGATAAATTTCTGTAGGAATAATTTGGCTAAGTAGCATTATTATTGGCATATTATAATGAGCATAGTATGCTACTAATATGACTATATTAATATAATAGATAATAATATTAATAATTATTAATATATTATTTGTATTAGTAGCATACTGTTTTTCTATCTAATACCCTGGCAGGTTATTATATAG
Organism: Glossophaga mutica; assembly: GCA_039655065.1. NCBI lineage: Eukaryota > Metazoa > Chordata > Mammalia > Chiroptera > Phyllostomidae > Glossophaga > Glossophaga mutica. Next base: position 10,432,950 of record CM077304.1, on the reverse strand, counting down.
AAATCATTATGGACTTTCATACGGAAGCCTAACCAAAGGCTTACTACCACTATTACTACCGATACTCGTACAACTACTACTATTACTAAGTACCACCATCAACAACTACCGCCTTCTTTCTAGGAAAAATACTAGGAGTCTCATCTGTGTCTAAAGAGAACGGGAATCTTTATGTGTCTTATTCGTTAAGCGCCTACTACATGCTAGGGCAGGCACTGGATAACATTATTCCATTCAATCCTCAAAGTGGCCCAAGTGGAAGATGTTACTATCCTCTGGTCCCCTCTTCCGTCTGAGGACTCATGGTACTCGGAGAGGCTGAGGGGAGTGCCGAGGCCAAAGCTCAGGCTCAGATGCACCAACTCCCAAGCCAGCGTGATTTTCTGTCACTCTACGGGACAGAAGGTACAACGCCTGCAGACGTTCTGAGATTACAAGTGTTAAGAGGGCAAAGGTTCATGAGCAGGGAAATCTGTCATTAGGAAGCCCCCCCCCGCCACGCCCTCCCACCCCTGCCAAAAGACAGGATGCTGGGAGAACAAGAAGAAATGAGGAGCATCTTTTATGCCCTAAGGGCAACTGTGCAAAGCAGACTACAAGTCACCTGTTCAAAACCCAAAAACAAAGCACATAAACAAAAAACGCAAGCTTTGAGACTTTTCCTTCATACAAAATGCAGGCATGGCCAAGCCTCCTGCCCCCACTGCCCACCCCAATATCCCTCTCCCCTTTCCTGTCCAGCGTTTTCCAGTTCCCCACAACAGACTTTCCTTCCTTCCCACTGTGTCCAGGGGCTTCCCCCAAACCCCACCCATGAAGTAAAGAGAAAGGGGCGTTGGGGTGAGCAGCAGGGAAAAGACTGACATTGAGCATCTACCCTGTGCTGAGTACTATCTTACTTAATATCCTAGAACAGCATCTCACAAGAGGAACAGGAGACCCCTGAGTGTGTCCAGGGGAGGGAGTTCCGTGCCTGGCCAGCTATCACAAGCCGTGCCACCAAAATTTACAAGACACTTACCATGCTCTCAAGGCACCTGAGAGACAGGTGTCCAAAAGGGCATAATTCATCACATTAGTGTGCAATAAAGAAGCAGCAGCCAAGACTCTGAAACATCACACAGGGAGACTCCAGGAGGAAGCCGAGACCTCTAACACACTTGGACCTCTTCACATTGGGAGGACACCAGGCAAAGGGGTTAAAGAGACCACCATCTTTGGAGCTACCACTAGACCCAAATCTCTAGGGACAAGGGTGAGAAACATCCAAAATAACCATGTGAGGGGATTAAGAAGTACGAGTAGGAAGTTATGGAATAGCCACGGGAATGTAAAGTACAGTACAGGAAACTGAGTAGCCAAAGAACTTATACCCATGACCCATGGACATGGACAGTGGTGTGGGGGTTGCCTGAGGGAGTGGGGGGGGGGATGCTTGGTGGACAGGGCACAGGGGGGAAAGTTCAGACAACTGTAAGAGCATAACCAATAAAATATCATTAAAAAAAGAAAAAACTAAAATAACCCAAAACTTCAATAAGAAATGCAAAATAAACATTTAAAATAATAAATCAAAGGAGGAGAGGTATCAGGAACATCATTTTCCTTGTAAATTTATCATGCCAGGAAAGAAGACAATGAAAGAACCTAGAGGAAAGAACACAGCAAAATTGGTTTTTGTTGTAGGCCCTGGGAAAATACAAAGAGAAATAGAGCCGGGTAGAAAAGGAGGGGAAATTTCCACCTTAAATGTGATGCATAATAAGACTGGACTCTTTGAAAAGTGCCTGGAAAGGTGGTAATTCAAGTGGAAACCTGTGAAGAGCACCAGGAAGGATGGAGTGGGTGGATCTCTGGGTGGCTGGGCTGCTAGTAAATCGGGAAGCAGGTGGAGGGCAAGGGGAGGGGACGAGGCCCCTCCCACCAGGCCATTACCTTCCCAGGCCTGGCCCCCTGCCTTCTCAGGTCCCCTCACCTTCTCCTGCATCTCCACAGCTCTGGCTCTGCCTGGCTGTGAGGGGCCTCTGAGGCATCTGGCCATCCTCATCTGCCTGTTTACAGGCATTTTCTCCTCTTCTTTTCCCAAAAGGACCAAGATTACCCAGCTGGTTGGGTCTGGAGAAGAGTCCCATCACTTCTACCCAGAGGGCTGGTGCCAGTCAACCTTTACAATCAGTGCAGTCAAAACCCCCGGGTCACAGGGATGAATTCAGGGCGGCTGTGTCTAAAACCCACAGTAGTTAGGGGAACAGAAGCACGTGGGGAAGGACACAGTCCCAGGGAAATTGACCGCAGGTCTGGGATTGTCAATTACGGGAAACTTCCAGTATATTCCCTGAACTGCCTAAGCCAGTTCACAGATCTGGGCCTCACAACCAAAGACATCCTAACTGATACACCGACTTGGAGGTCTGGGCGCCTTCTCTATTTGGAAAATACTTCTGAAGATACACTGTACGCTGCCAACGGCCGTTCTGAAGGCAAACTGATCTGAGGCTTATCCCAGTTTTGCCATTTACATTCGAAACCATGGAAACATTCCCTAAACATCCCTCCCCATGCCCGCCCTCACTTTATTTTCCCTGTGTCAAAAATGGGGAGGAGAACCCTACTGTGTGGGTGTGTTGCATGAATTATAAAAGGTAATAAATGTAAAGTGCCCGGCAATGGCCGACCTAGGGTGAGTATAGGTGTTTTCCATACACATGCACTACATTTATCTTTCAAAACGAGCATGTACATAGTCTCATAAAAAGTATCAGTGGAAAGAAATACAGTGAGGCCTTAGGAATGAAGTCAAGCCTATGGGTATTCCTATGGTTTAAAAAGGAGAACTTTGGAAAACGGGGGCCGGGGGCGCAGGGTGGACAGAAGGGGCAACCGTTGGAAGTGCCCAAGATACGGCGATCCCCTTCGTTTTCTCCACTCCTTACCCAACACGCACACACACGGCTGTTTTGCTTCCAGAACGTTCCACACTGGTAACTGTTGCTCCAAAAGCTGGAAGCAGGACCTTCACACATTTTTCAAAGGTCTGCTCTGGAGTGAATGCCATAACCACGCAGGTCCCTGGCCCTCCGAGCTCTTTCGCGCACTGCGGACAGAGGCACAAAGGAAAACGGGCTCCAGGCCAGCTCCACGTGGTCGAGGTCACAGGTGACAAAGGCTGGCACCATGGCACCCTCCCTAAAGCTTTGCCAGAAGCGTTCTCCACGAGGGCTTCCCGTGCTACTCGCAAGTGAAGCCCAAGAGGCTCAAGGTGAAAGGGACTTCCGTTCTATGGATCGCACTTCCCACGGCCCCCGTTTTTCAAATCCGAAAGTAGTGGAGGCCCTTGAGCGAACTCCTTAACTCCCCCCTGACTCAGTTTCCTCACACGTAAAATGCGGATGGTAATTCTAGCACTTACTTCATGAGTCATTTTAAGAATGAAAGGGTTAAACTATACAAAGCACTTAAAAACAGTGCCGAACACACGGTGTTTGCTGTGCTCGTTATTTCTGCTCACGCATGAAACGAATACCTTCGTTCACTCAGACCACCTGATGAAGTCCTGAGAAGAAACGCCTGAGAGTTAACTCTGGAAAAATGCAGGGTGAACATGCCTCCGTGTAAAGGAAGGTTTGGTTGATCAGAGATGACTGAAGAATGCTTTGAACACAGAAGTCAGCCCAAGTTTCTCAGACAAAAGGTAAATCAGAAACAAAAAGGAATTCTGACCCCAGGCAAAGACAAAAATAAAAGCAATAATTTGGCTTCTTTGGCGTACAACTGCTGACTTCATAACCACTTATTCCCACTGCAAATGGCTCAGAATCTCAAAGAAGGCACCAGGGAGGGCAGTCCAGACCCATCATCCCTTGGAGGAGATTTCTTAGGCCCTGCGGAATGTTCCAGACGATCAGTCTGGGTGTCTTCCTCTGACTAGCTCTGGCGGGTGAAGGAGGGTGACTGCCCCGTGCCTTTGGGAACAGCTATGTCCCCACTTTGCACCAAAAATGGCTCTGAGTCACCTTAACGCCAAATGAAAAAGGAAGTTTTTAGTTACCCTCTGGGGAACTCCCACACGAGGTGGTCTTCCTCCCTCTTTTCCTTAAATGGCCATGAAGGCAGGGACAGAGGGCACCCCCTGTATGGGTCCTTGTATTTGGACAACCTCCTTGGACACACACAGAAGGGTTACAACCTCACTTATCACTCCACCACTCTCCTCCGGGATGAGTCAGGCACGTGCTCCTGTGTGATCCTAGAGAGACTGATGAGCATCACTTTCCACCTGGAAGTGTCTGTGTCCCTGCAGTCTCTCTCCCTAGACCGCACCCCAGGAAGACAGGGGCCACGCTCAACTCATTCCTGTACCCCTGACCCACAACGCTCAGTAGGGTGGCCAGCTGCCTGGACATAATGGACGGAAGGGTGGGTGAGTGGGTAGACAGCCAGACAACTGGATGGATAAGAGATGGATGAGTGGCTGGATGTACGGGTGGTGGTGGGGGGGGGAGGTGGACGAACTGACTGATGAAAACTAAAAGAAGAGTAAGGGATATCAGCGAAGAGCAAAGTGTTTCCTTCTCTAAACCCTTTCTGCAACTCCTCCACAACGACAGGCATAAATTTGTCCTTAATGAAGTTCCCTTACATCAAGGAAGGGGCAGAAGATTTATTTCCTCAAAGTTCTGGGGGTTCTGCTTTTATAGAATTTACACTTTCTCTTACACTGAGGTTTCCTTCCATGTCCCAGTCACCTCTCCAGCTTGCACAGTGTGATATGTATGGAACGTCTGGGGAACAAGCCCCTCCTAGAAGCCTCTGGTGATGTGAGCTGGTTTCCAGAGACAAAGCAGCCTGAAGAGCCCGGCAGTTTATGGACATGACATGCACGTATTTGGGATCCAAGAAAAGCTAATGGTATTCAAGGGTCAGTAGGGTGACATGACTGATTGCTTAATAAGGCAAACAAACGAAAAAGGGAGGGGGTGTCAGAGGCCCCCGTGACCAGGCCCAGGCTCCATAGCTCTAGGAGGACTCAGCACATACTCATGGCCATGACTTTTACAGCAGAAGGACACCAAGCAAACTCTGCGCATGGGCAAAGGCACATGGGGACAAAGTCTGCAGGAAGCCAGGCGCAAGCTTCAAGAGTCCTCTCCCAGTGGAGTCACCCAGCAGGCATCTAATTCTCCCAGCCACGAGCTGTGACAACACCGTAGAATGTGGTCTACCAGGGAAGCTGCCTAAAGACTCAAGAGTCCAGGGTTTTTACTGGGGACTGGTCAGGTAGGCATCCTTAGGCTCACATGTACCCAAATTCTAGATGCCCAGAAAAAAAAAAAAGACACTCAGCATAAACTATATCGTTTGCACAAGGCTCAGGCACATGAGCCACCCATTGGGAATGGCGAGAACCCTCCTAAAACTCCAGTTCTTAGCGGTGAGCCAAGGGCCAACCTTGTGAGCTTTCTGGGGGTAGCACCCAGGCCTGTTGACTCTGCACAGTGGGGTACACCTAAAGGGACTGCGACCAGAGTAGTCTTCTTGGGAACTCATTTGCTGATTCCAGTAACGCTGCCTTTGTTGGCAGCAATTCAGAATTTCTCTTTGGAGATTACCCCAGAGCCCTACATATAAATTATGGAGAATCTTCAACCTACGAAGGCAGATTTTATCCCCGATAACCAATGTCTATGCAAGCCCCTTTGGTCTTAACAGCGAGTCTACAATAAAATCTGAAAATGGACCTTTCTACCCTGCTCTGCATGCCCAGAGGACGAGGACCACCATCTATTCAGGACACGCATGTCTGGCATCTCCTGAACACCAGGTCATTTCTCGGTTGCTGGGGACACACACATGAAAATAAGGGGGCAAGAGACCCACAGACCAGCTCACCGGGGTTCAGTACAATAAACATTTGCCACGCACACACCTGGGTACCACGTCCCTCAGAACACTTTGCAGAGAGCAGGCTGTTTATCTGTGAGCTTTTGACGGCTTGAGCAACCTACTTTTATGTTCCTCTGGAGTAAGACTGCAACTGTTTGCTAAAGTAAATTCTAAACAACTTAAGAAAACTTTTTAAAATTTCATTCTTTTGTTCTCCAATTGCACTCATTTCCTAGCTGATCTCGGCCAGACCCATGGCCTTAACTAAATGCCACCTACGTCCTGGCAACTCCCAAGCTATGTCCTCTTATCCCCACCCTGCTCTCGAACCCCAGGCTCACACGTATCCAGCTACCCGGCCCAGTGTCTTTGCTCAGATTTCTAAAAAGCACCACCTCTTCAGTAAAACTGAAACCACACTACGTTAATACCCTCCCCCCAGCTGATGACTATTGTAATCTTCCCTGTTAGAGTTCATGGAAGGGCCCCCGGCTCCTTTCTAGCTGCTCCAATGAGAAACGAGACTCATCAGTGACTGCTTTCTCTCTGTCTCCACAACCACGGGGTCAGCAGAGCCTGTTGAATTCACCTTGGAGACACAACCAGGTTCTGAGTACTTCCCACCGCTGTCACTACTTCAGCTCTGACCCAAGCCACCAACAACTCTTGCCTGAATTACTGCCCTCGTATCCCCACTGCTCTGGTCTCCCCACTTTTACCCTTGTCCTCAGTCCCTTCTGGACACAGTAGCCAGAGAGATCCTTTGGAAAAGTAAGCCAGGCAATGGTGCTCCTGTGCTGGGACCCCTCCAGTGGCTCCCCATGTTTTTCGGGGTGAACACCTGCGCCGTGATTTTGCCTGTTGGACCTCAGCTCTCAGCAGGGCCACCATGTGACGCCTGCATGTTGTGCCTGAACCAGGTGGCTGGACAGAGAGGGCTGAAATCTGGCCCGCCCCTCTGGTGAGCCCCGCACTCACCAGCCAGCCGTGCTTCCGAGGGAGGTGCGTTTTTCTAATTTGCGTGTGGGCGCTGGGGCCAGCAGTAGCCCTGTCTCAGCCGTACTCTCCTCCCTCAGCCTGTTCCTGGGACCTGGAGGACACACTCTCATCCAGCCCTCTGCCTGGGACGTGCTCACCCGCCCTCCGTCGGCCTCCCAGTCACCTCCTCAGGCGTCCCTGTCTGAAACGACAACCCATCGTTCCAGTTGGCACGCCCATCTCCCTATCACTATGAGCTGTGTTCAATGTCCATCTCCCCTCACCAGAATTCTTTGCTATTTTAAAAAATGTATTGGAGTGAAAGGCAACATGCCATAAACTTGACTATGTTAAAGGAAACAATTCATCCACTGCCATTTAAGGCGTTTATAATGTGCAAGCACCATCTCTATCCAGTTCCAAAACATCTCCATCACTCCAAAATAAACCCCGCCTCCCACCCACTGGACAGTTTCTCCCCATTCTCTCTCCCCCAGAGGCTGTGGTGATGAGTGATACGATTTCTGTCTCTACGGATTTGCTTCCTCTGGATATTCATGTAAACGAAATCATAAAACATGGGACCTGTATAGTGTCTGACTTCTTTCACTGCCCCTCACTAGACTTCAAGTTTATGACCACAGTCTTTGTTTTATTCACCACTGTATTTCCTGTGCCTAGGAACACTGACTGGCAAAAAAAAAAAAAAAAAAAAAAAAAAAAAACCCTACCATGTATCTAAAAACAAGCATTTGCCGAATGAATGAATGAATGAATGAATGAATAGAAGAGTAAATGGATGGTAAATGGGCCACAAGGCTCGGGAGAAGGAAAGCGAAAACTAAAGCAAAAATGGATTCATGCAAGGTTCCCTGGATCAGACAGGACGGTGAAACCGAGACCAGACAACCAGGGAAGCCTGCAGCAAACCCAGCTAAAGACACGCATGAAAAGGATGCAGTCTGTGAGCCCGGCCTCCAGGACAGCCTAGCGCCTTACAAATGAACCCGGCGCGTTTCCGAGACGCAGTGTTTGCAGGACCTCCAGCACAAAACCCTCTTCACATAATCGAGTACCGGAAGAGGGCAGCTAGCTGTGGAACACTTTCCAGGAACACGATTATACTATTATATTGAAATCATCTGTCATATGACATCTCTTCCTAACGATAAGCTCCTTAAAAAGGGAAGAGAGCTTAGTCATCCCTGAATTCCAGCCCTCGCAGCAGTGTTCAGACCTCTGACGGTTCGCAGTGAGCGGCCCTGCTTGCAGGGAGACAATGAGACAGCCCTGACCTCAAATCCTCTTCCTTGTACTTTCCAACCCTGCGACTTCAAGCAACATAGCTGGATAGGCAGGTTGGTGCAGCAGGTAAAACGACAGCAAGTCACCGAGAGCAAAGACTTGGAGAAAGCTGCCCGGATACAAATCCCAGCTCTGCCACGTCCAAGCTGCGTGACCCCGGGCAAATTTCTCAGCTCCCCGTGTTCAGTGTCACCATCTGCCAAATCAGGATGACACCTGTGGGATCTGATTCATAGGACTGTCAGAGATTAAATGAGTTAATGCATATGGAGTGCTTAGAACAGGAACCAGCACGTAAGAAGTGCTTAATATAAGTTCACTATCATAATCAGGTCTTTACCTTTGAAATTCCTCCACCTCCCTATCTGGAAAAAGAGGGATGAAGCCTTGTCAGAGGGCTGGGAGGGTCGGCAGTTCCCACCCCACCCCATCACCAAGGGACAGTGGTACCTCAGTACTTGTCTCATCGTTAATTCATTCCTCCGAGTGGCGAGCGAGCAACGGTGGATTAAGCATGAAGCATTTTCTCTTGCCAGGTGGTATCATGACTCATACGAGTTCTAGCAAGTGCAACGAGTAGCGAGCAAGCCCAGAATGCTGAAACATCTTTTCTTGGCAAAGCATGATGAGTACAGCATTTGGCGAGTTCTGAAGCCGACGAGGACCGAGGTGTGACTGTACTTGGCACGAGTCAGGGAAACTCAGATGACAACCCCTTCTTCAGTAATGTGTGCATTTCATCAACCAGTACTGGTTGAGTGTTTACAAGTGCTAAGGCACTTTGTGCAGCTCTGGGATCACGAACATAAGTAAGATGCAGAACTCCCCTACCCTGAGGATGCTCACGGTCTATGTGGGTGGCGGGCCAGATCCGCCAAGTGCGGTGTGCACTGGAGCAGGCTTCGGTGAGGATGCAGCAAAATAACTCAGTGGTTCAAACACCTTCAGGAGACCATTGTTTCTGCATTTTCCCATGAAAATGAGACTGGATGGAGAGATGTTCAATGGTGACTGTGGCAATGACCCTCAGCCTCGCGACCTGGGTGACAATCTGCACTCTGCTTAGGAGACTCCTCTCTAAACCCCGACCCGTCCTCCAATCTCTTCCTCTTCATCCTGGTGGTGGGTCTCAGCAAACCCTTCCTCAGCATCCACCCCATGTAAAAAGAAGATCAGGGCTGCCCAGCCCTCTGACTGCCCAGCGTGGCACACGGCAGCTTATCCTGGAGTGCACGTTCAATCACATGATGCGTCCCATCCAATCACCGAGCAGTGAGCTCAGAGAACAGGTCTGTCTTCATTAGTGCTGATTCACAGGAGCTTAACCCAGCACCTGACCCAGAGGAAGCCGCCGGTAAATACATATGGACTGAATGGATAGACAAATGGACAGATGGACAGTCAAACAGACCTTCCTCTTTTCTCTGTATCTGAAAACCAGCGCTGCCCAGCAGAAACAAAACGCTAGCCACGTAGGCAAATGAAGAAGTAAAACCAAACAGGTAAAGGTGACATTAATAACATACCTTATTAAACCTAACATATCCGAATATATCTTACACACCTAATATGACCATTTCAACGTGCCATCAGTATGAAAACGATGAGCGTTTACATTCACTGTTTTCACACTGAATACGAAATCAGGTGCCTATTTCACACTTGTAGTAGCACACCTCAATCTGGATGCTAAATTTTCAATGATTAAAATGTAACGGAGTCCTCCCAAAATAATAAACTTATATTTAAAGGAAAACTATTCTACATGGCTTCCATTTTAAAATTCAAAGTATTAAAATTAAACAAAATTGGAAGAGCAAGTCCTCAGCCCCACTGGCCACGTTTCAAGAGCTCGGCCGTCAGCCGGGGGCCGGGTCTGCGTACAGGAGAGCGCAGACGCAAACTACAACAGTGTACACACGGCGGACGCGGGATCCTCCCCCCTGAGTGAGACCCGGCATAAGGGAGGAGGGGACGAGAGCTGACAGTTACGGTGGCAAAGTCGTGGGTGCTCTGCAATCCATTATCTCGTTTAATCCTGAGCAATCACGGGGGCTTCGGTGTTGCTGTTTTCACGCCACACGTGTAGAACCCGGGGCAGAGAGAGGGTAAGCCCGCCGACGGCAGACGAATGCGCTGACTGTAGCATGCGTGGCGTGGTGGGCCTCAGCCTGCTGACAAGCATCAGTTCTCCAGCCCTGAGCACATCAAGCCAGAATTCTCCACCCGGGCACAGCCGCATGTCTTACACTGGCCAGTGAAGTAAGAATACAAACGTTTGAGAGGAAGCTTCGAGAACTAGTGGTGTGCCTTTGGCTCTCCGCAAAGATCAGCAAGGGCCCTGAAAGAGGGGGCCTCATCCCCTGGATCCCAGAGTGGAGATGGCATGGAGCATGGTCACCAGTGACTGACCGCTGACCAGTGCACGGTTGGTTTGGAGGGAAGCTCTTGCTATCGTATGCTGGGTAACTTGTTACCCAGCATAACCGAGCCTTCTGACTGACAGGTACATGACTAACCTATGAGTGAAAGACGTGTGTTCAAGAAAAAGCAGGAAACTCCGAGCTCTTCCTTACTCTGTCTACCTGAAGCCTGCAGGCTGCTCCTCCTTGAAGTGAGTCAGAGGGCCGTTCCTTCCGCCACCAGCTGTGGTGGGGTCTGGTTTCATTTCTACTGGTATTACTGTATTTCTTACAAATAGCTCATTAAGGCAATTATCAGCCATTAGCACAGTAGCCCAAGCATCAGGACAATCACACACATTAATAAAACACAATTTAGCAGAGCAAGTAAAGACACGAACAAATGAGGCTCCCTTGTGGCGCACTCCAGGCTCCAGCTGAAGAGAATCTCCATGAAACTAAGCCGTGGATTGCGAGAAACCTAGGCTGCCAATCTCAGCACCTCCTGGGTCACCACTGGCATGCGGCACAGCTCAGCCAACTACCCCTGAGTGAGTCTTCAAGGATAAGGAGTCTGCAGGCAGAAAAAGTTAATAGGCTTCCTAAGGAAAAAAGAAGTCCCACATCTTAGAAACATACCAGACTATGTGAGATTGAAAGTGGTCGAGTTAAGATTTGGTACAAAGAGGTGAAGCCCACACGGCCGGGAAGGCTGGGGCCTGACTGGGAACAGGCTTGATCCATCATATTAAATTGTTCGGACGTTTTCTACAGGCCATGAGGGGTCATCAAAGAGGCTTAGGCAGGGACTGCCAGGAGCTGCTCCGAGCTTTAGAAAAACCACGGCGACAGGATGAGAGTGACGGATTAGGAGACACAGCAAGGAGAAGACCGGGCCTGCAGCTAATACGCGGCCCCAGGCCAGGGAGGACGGGAGCCCTGCCCGGGCGCCATCGCTGGAGAGGAAGACGCCTGCTGAAGACATCAGGAGGGACCAGGAGAGGGGACACTGAATGGAGAGACGGTTCCTGAGGGTGGCTCTGAGATGTCAACCTTGGGGACATGGTGTCATGAAGTAACTTTTAGACATTATTTGGATAGGTTTAATCTGGGCAGGCAAATGCAGAAAACGATGAACATAAAAATATAGGCATTGAAAGCTCATTTCTTTTCCCATTCAAGAGCACTTAATATCCGCAGCTCCAGGAGCAGAGGCCCCAGAAGGCTGGTCCATGGGGTCAAGGCTACGCGAGGCTCCAACATGCTCTGAAACGCACTGAGAATTGTGCCCGCCCTGCTCTGCCTTTCTAGGCTTCCAACAGAGAAACTCGCCTGCCCCTAACATGGACAAGGGCGCTCACTTTGGACAAGGCTCCTCCTGGCACGTACCCTCGTCTCCTCCTCGTCAGGACTTCCCCTAGACATGCGCCCGAGGGACAGCTCTGCACACCACATCGCCATTTCTACCCACTCGAGTGTCCAGGTAAACTGGGATTCGAACCAGAGGCTCCCCGTGTGTACTTGCCAGCCGGGGCGAGCTGTCACGGGTGAGACCTCACTCAATCCCACGTTCATCTCTGATGCACCGTGTCGGAGGCACAGATGGCGCAGGCCTCACGGGCTGTCCCGTCCATCTATCGGCCCCTCTGAGATGTTTCCCTCGGGACTGCGGCCCGTGAGCTTCCCTCTGCGCAGAGCGTTTCAGTCCGCATGCACAGTCAAGTCTCGACTGCTGTCCAGACCAACAGCACAACACGGTTTGTTCATGGAGCCGCATGGGGATGACACCCTGACACCATGCCAGGTCCCGTGCAAGCCAGTGAAGCCCAGAGAGGAAAAGAAAAGCACCCGCCCTTCAAGGAGTTCACAGACTCCTCAAGGAAGGGAAGAAGGAAAAAAACAAAAAATATAGTTAATGCGATTGGTTCTACTTGCTTCTGTTTTTTTCCCCATTAGATGCCACCTAATCTGAACATACATACAAAGTGGTATTTGAGCATCAGTTTAAGTGGTTCTCTTAGCCACTTCTGGCCGCTGTAACAAAGTAGGGTAGACTGGGGGATTTACCAACAACAGAAAAGTATTTCTCACAGTTCTGGAGGCTGGGAAGTCTGAGACCAGGGTGCCAGCACGGTCAGGTTCTGGTGAGGACCCTCTTCCGGGCTGCGGGTGGCTGACCTCATATCCTTACACGGGAGAACACTCGTGGTGGCGACTCTTGTAAGGGCACTAATCCTAGTCGAGAGGGCTCAGCCCTTATCACCTCATTTAATTGTAACGCCCTCCCGGCGGCCCCACCTCCGCATACCATCACATTGAGGGTAGGACATCAGCCTAGGAAGGGAATGCAGACACTGTCTACTGCAGTGGTGCCCTGAAGCATCAACTGCGTAAGAAGTTCCCTTTGAAGAAGCCACAAACTCTCGAAGAGAAGGATGCCACGCTTGCGGAATCCAGTGCCACACCGATTGCTTTGTTCATCTTTGGGGAGCCAGGTACCTCAGGACCAGCAAGAAGACAGAGTCTAACACAGTGTCACAAACCAGGAGGCAGATGGAACAGAACTGAGAATGGCCACCGCTTGTTTTCAGAAACTGTGGTTTGCCGACATTCCCATTCGGGCACAACCCCGGGGAAACTTGGCTCCACCTCCGCTCTCAGCTCCGGGGACAAAGCACTCAATCAGGCTGCTGTGTCGTTTCCGCTCATCAGCCATCTCTCGGTGAAAGGCGTTTTCACTGAGAGCACAGGCAACCCAGGCACTCCCGAACACCATACTCTTCCCCATCTTGCTGGCTGTTTTCAGCGTTCCCTAACTCGCCTGCATTCCTCAATGTTTCCAATGTTACACTCCTTATAGGAAACTACTTAGATCAAAACAAATGTCACAACATTGTAACAACTTCATGAACACTGAACAGAGGGAAACAATTCTCTACTGAGTGTTCAAATCATGCCAGATACACTCCACACTCTTGCAATAAGCCTAAAAGATAAGCATTATATTTCCCATTTTAAATGGAAAAAATTAAAAACGATCACTGAGGTTAAGGGACTTACTCCAGGGAGGGGTACGGAGGAAGATTTGTTGAGGCCGAGATTCCAAGGCAGGTGTGTCTGACCTCCAAAATTAACATCCTCTCCATCACACAGTGTTCGCTCCCATTCCATCATCGCAGTTTCCAGAACGCTCTCCCGGGAAGGCCAGTCTGATGGACTGTCACCCTCCTGTAACTGCCTCTGTCACTCGTGTCCTTCTCCTCAACCCGGCCTCCCCCACCACAATCTGCCCTGGAGCTAAAACTTTGGGTGTGGTCAGGCCGGCAAATGATGTTTTCCCAAGAGTCCCCAACAGGATCAATATAGTACAATTGACCTCAATCAACGTAGGGGTGAGAGTGCCGACCTCCTGTGCTGTTGAAATCAGCCTATCAGTTTGACTCCCCCAAAGCTGAACTACTAACAGCCTACTATTGACCAGAAGTCTCACCACTAACAAACAGTTGACACATACTTTCTATGTTATATGTATTATATACTGTATTCTGACAAAAAGCTAAGCCAGAAATTTTCAACATTTTTCATCACAGGGCACACATGAACTAATTACTAAAATTCTGTGGCACACCAATAGGTCTAATTTGTACTGACTTACAAAAATATAATAATAATAATTACCTAGCCCTTTTACTCCAAAGTGACTTTTTAAAATATCAGGTGCCTATACTTGTATATAAGGATTTCTGGTACCAAGAATTAACCAATCAGATACAACCTTATTATGCAATGTTACCAATAAGATGCAACTCTATTATATGACCTACGTATGTATTTATGGTTCAAGATGGCATTCACACCCTGGCTGGTGTGGCTCAGTCAATTGAGTGCCGGCCTGTGAACTAAAAGGTCACCGGTTCAATTCCCTGTCAGGGCACATGCCTAGGTTGCAGGCCATGTCCCCAGTGGCAGCGGGCGGGTGGTAGGGGTGGGGGCAGGGGCGGGGGTGGGGGGAGAAGCAACCAAATGATGTTTTTCTCCCTTTCTTTCTCTCTCCCTTACCCTCTCTCTAAAAATAACTAAATAAAATCTTAAAAAAAAAACAAACAGACAGGGCATTAACACCAGCTATTGTTGTGTTGGCTGTTGTCATTTTTTTATTTGGCAATCTACAGGAAAAGAGATCAGTGCCCCTGACTAAACAGTCAGGTATTGCATGTTTTAAAAATTCTTGCAGCACACTGGTTGAAAATCACTGAACTACACTATAGAAGAGAAGATATTATTAAGAGAATCATAAGGAAGAGAAAATACATTTACAGTACTGTATTTATTGATACCCTCAGTTTATGTGGTCTGTTGACAAGATGAAAAAAAATCCAAGTGTAAGTGGACCCACACAGTTCCAACATGTGTTGTGTAAGGGTTGGCAGCATTTGGTTCTTGACAAATCGGTAACGATAATAACTATGACGGTTAGCTGTATCTGTCAACTTGGCTAGCCAACAGCCCCAAGTTATTTAACCGTATACTAGCTTCAGTGCTGCTGTGACGCTATTCTGTAGATGCGGTTAACTTCTACAATAAGTTGGCTTCCGTCAAGATTACCCTCAGTACCGAGAGTGGGCCTCATCCAATCAGCTGACGAAGAAAGCCGGCCTCGAGGCTGCAGCATTAACTCCTCCTGCCCGGGACTGCAGCCTGCCGGCTTGCGCCGCAGATTTCAACCAGCCAGCCCCAACAACCACGGAGCCAACGCCCTAAAATGAAGCTTCTGAGCATATCAACATCTACAATGCATATCTGTAATCTCTATCTCTAGCTCTATCTACATAGTAAGTCCTCACTCACTCTTATGCATAGGTTCCTGGAACTGGGGCAAAACAATGTATAACAAAACCCATTAACAAGAGTTAAATTCCCGCAGAATCTCATCAACTTTGTAACGAAATGGCACTGAGAGAAACAACGTCAAGTCGTCGGAGAACCTGCTGTGTATCTACAACTCCCGTCAGCTCTGTTTCTCTGCAGAACCCTGGCTGGCAGGACGACTACTGTGCGTAATGACGTGATTTCGTGGGAACTATCCCAGTTGACCCACACATCGGTTCACCGAGGCGGCATTTCTCTTCAACAAATGTGGACACCGCAGGTCCCTGCAGCTAATAAGGAACATGCTGACGCTGAATGACAGGGCCGAGACTCAGGCTCAGACCTTTGCACTCAAATGGCAGGCTGCTTTCCCCGGGACACGCTGTCCCCCCAAAGTCACCGTGACCCCTGAGAAGAGTACCTGAAGGAAGAAAGAGGTTTAAGAATTTGTCTCTGGCTACATTTTGAACACAGCCCAAGCAGGATGGGCACTCGCAGACTAGCCAAACGGGTTCCTTCCCCTTTAGTGAGGGGGGACTCGGTCTAGCGGCCTGGGGCCTCGCGCACTTAATGCCTCCCAGCTCATAACGGCGTCAGGTCAGAGCTGAGGTTGGGGCTGGCCAAGGCAAGAGTTTCCGTTGGTCCTTATCACCTTGGCTGAGCCCTGGGCCTGCCTCATGAGCTCCCTTATCAAGCTGTCCAGCTGTTCAACGTGAATGCCAGCATCGTTGTTCTTCATTAATTCACTGGAAGCCTTCATGTAAACCTCATTAATGGACACAGTAATTGCTCTGTGAATATTGCCCATTTCCCAATTATGTTCCTGATCTCATGCTGGGAGAATCGGCCACGGGAGAAAAAGCACTGGGTTGCCTTCGTCTGTTTTACAGCAAATGGGTGAGTGATTGGTTTGACAGCGGGGTCTGCAACCCCGAGAGAGAGACAGAGAGAGAGAGAGAGAGAGAGAGAGAGCTCTTTTCATCCAAGACTCACTCTTGGGAATTTAAGAGTGCACAAAGTGCAGATACCCAGGGACACACACACCTGGGCCTGCAGCTCGGGAGACAGACGGGCCGGCCATGAACGACGAGTGCCGCAAGGATCTGAACTCCTCCTCTGCCTGCCCCACAGGGGACGTCACAGGAAGGGGCACACACAGCCACACGGATGTCCTGTGAGTGCTCAGCCTCGCACATCAGCAGGGGACAGGAGAGCACTCCCTCTGAGGAAAACCCCAGGGAAAGGCTCTTGACAAGCAAGAATTCAGCTTCTGAACTGCTTGTAGATGCTCCTAAGCACTTCTTATGAGACTGTCAATTGCTCATCACCTCCAAAAAAAAACACACACAAAAAAACAGGCAAACCTCACGAGTCCAATTATCCCCAAACCTTTCCTCCTTTGCATTCAATTTTCTCTTGAATGTGTACACAAAGACATGGCCTGGAGTTTGGAGGCCTGTACTGTTTCCACAAATAGAAAGGATCTAAGTGATGGAAACTCAAGAGCCAACTCAGCAAACACCTCCCGTGGCTTTATAGGAAAGAGATGAGGAGTGAACATCACTGATGAACCGTGGGGGCAGCACCTGGGTGCTTGTGCCTGGTTCAGTCCTCAGGAGGCAGTTTGGCTTTAATAGACGGATGGATGGATAGATGGATGGGTAAATGGATGGGTGGATGGATGGAGAGAGGGAGGGAGGGAGGGACAGATGAGTAGATGAATGGATAGATGGATGGATGGGTGGGTGGATAAAGGGATGGAAGGAAGGAGGGAGGGATGCACAGATGAACGGATAGATGGATGGATGAATGGACAGATAAATGGATGGAAGGATGGATGGATAGGAAAAAAGGAATAGATAGATAATAAACAGACAGATAGATAGATACAGGCAGATTATGTTGGGGGCCAAGATTTTAAGCCAGGTCCGTCTGTCCTCCAATGGTAACACCCCCTCCATCACAGTGTTCACTCTCACGCCGTCATCTCAGGTTCCAGAACGTTCTCCTGGCAAGGCCAGTCTGATGGACTGTCACCCTCCTCTAAGTGCCTCCATCACTCATGTCATTCTCCTCAACCTGACCTGCCCCACCACAATGTGTCCCTTGAGCTAAGACACTGGATGAATATGTATGTGTAAGCATGTATATACGCACCCACATGTATACACGCATATGCACACATGTGCATATATGTGTGTAGGTATATTTTTGTATGCACACACACACACACACACACACAGTGTCAAGTGTATACATTTGAGGTTCCCTAGCTTTACAATAATTAGCTTCTCCTTTGCCAAGGCCACAGGGGCCTTCCCCACCTGGCCCCCGCCCACAGCCTTGTCTCCCACCTCAGCCCTTTGCAAAGTGCAATCCCAATACAGACCTTCGCAAGTGCCAACACGCCTGCCTGGAATGCACGTGTGCGCTCCCACATTCAAAGCGCCTCTCTAGCGGATGCTGTTCTAAGTCCTCTGCATGTGTGAACTCACTCAGTGCTCGCAACAGTCCTCCGAGGTAGGCAGTCTGGCCCTCCCCATTTTACAGCCACAGAGAGACAGACAATTCCTTGTCCAGGGTGTACCAGCCAGAAAGCAGCAGGCGGGCTCCAGAGTTCGAGCTCTTGACCCTGGCTGGACCATGTCTCGAACTCTGCAGGTATCACTCCTCATGGAAGGCTCCCCAATGCCTCCGCCCTCCCCTCCCACCAGAGCTAAGGAGCCCCCACAGCCTCTGAGTCCGGGTGTCCTTCTCAGGTTACACCGCTCCGTGCCGCACTTGGTCACTTACTCATCTCTCTCTTCCCTTTACCAGGGGTGTCCAGCGAGTGGCCCATGGGCCACATGAGGCCCAGGATCATAAATTTATTTAAAACCTTTTTTTTTTTGCTCATCAGTTTTTGTCAGCGTTTGTGTATTTAATGTGCAGCCCGAAACAACAATTCTTCTTCCAGTGTGGCCCAGAGACACCAAAAGGTCGGACGCCCCTGTGTCTAGACCAAAACGTCCTGGGGGCAGATCCCACGGGGATACCCAGCATGGCGTCCACTGTTCTTTTGATGGTCAAACCCAATTCACAGTCCAAAAGAGCTTTCAGGTTGGGTCGCCAAATTCACATACGCAGAGACCACAAAACAGCAGCAGAGCCGAAGTCCAGAGGACGGAGCCGCTGAAGCCGGACACGGCCGCCTAGTCACATGGGGGCAGGAAGAATCCAGCTGTTAACGGGGGCCTGATGCATCTGCCGACGGGCTCCTCCGAGAATCAGCATTCCGGAGCACAGCTTCTCCTGGCAAAAGGCTCCTTTGTCATTTTTGGAAGTTCTGCCTTACAACTTCTCGCTGGGCCAATATTACCAAGGGGGCCAGCAGTGAGGGAGGACAAAATCATTATCCTCTGTGACGGACAGATCGGGGAGCTGAAGCCAGGAGGGAGGGAGGACAGGGCAGCGCATGGGGTGGGTGACAGAGGACCCAGCTTGGGACTCCGGCTCCACAGGTAATTTGACCCGGGGCAGTTCCGTGTGTTAGGGTCTCACTGATACAAATGGGGGTAACGTTACTGCACTCACTCATAGTAGCACAAACGGTTAAATCTCCCCGCGACACAGTGGTCAGTTCATCACAGTTGAATAGAGGACATTTCCCTTCCTTCTTGAGCTGGGCCACAGGGAGTGAGGGGCTCGGGATTCCAACCTGCAGAGTCCAACCAGGGTGCAGGGTCAGAAGGCCAGTTCGTAGCTTTGTTCACGTGTATGGACTAACAGTCCTTATGTAACCGTGGTATTTTTAATGCAAAAATATGAATAAAGGTCTTTTAGCAGAAACTTTTGCCTTTGAGGGATCCAGACAAAAAGGTTGGAGGAGACAGCTGAGTCAGGAGGTTCAAGCAGGTGCTGTACATGGTGCACTCATTTGTTCACAGATATTTACTGAGCACCTATTATGTGCCAGGTACCAGTAAAGGAAGGCCCAGCATTTCTTACGTGCCTCTCAGCATCACAGCGCTCTTCCTGCAGCATCTTACTGGGTTTTGAGACATCCACTGCCGTGGCCCTTTCCAGTTCCTGCTTTCCACAGGCCGGCTCGAGCCTCGGCCCTCGTGTGAGATGCCGGTCCCCCGGCATCACAGGGCGGCTCTTTCTGCTCCTCGGGACTCAGCTTGCCGCCATCCCTCAGAGGCGCCTGCACACGCCTTCTCATCCAGCGTGACCCCACACGTCACTCCCCGCCACAGCACTGTCTTCAGGTCGTTCAGGGCACATAGGAAGAGCTGAGATCATCTTCTTCGTTTGCTTGTTTATAGTCTGTCGCTCCAAAAAGAATGCTCATTCCAGGGGGACAGGGCCCCTCTCAACTCATTCTTGGTTGATAAAGAGTAGGTACTCAATAAATATTTTTGAATGAACAAAGCGGGGAAGGGGAAGAAGAAGGAGAGAGAAGGAGGGGAGGGAGGGAGTTCAGGACAGCTGCACAAGAGTGCCAGTGACCTGAGAGCAGGCAGGAGGTGAGCAGGCTGCCTGCAGCCGGCAACGGGGGAGGAGGACCTGGAACAAGGGAGGTCCCGATAAATACCTGCGGCCGCCTGGAGAAGCCGGGCTTCCACTCACCCGTCCCCAGGGGGCAGCAGCAGCTCTGTGCCCTATCCTCCTGTGCCCCATGGACCTGAACTGAGGGTATGTAGCAAATATTTATTGAATGATGACAGCAAGGAAGCCTTGCCTGTGTTTCTAAACACATGAGACATCCCAGGACCACTGAGCCCAAGGACCTGTCGAAAGCTTGTGGAAATCAGCAGATGAGAGTTCAGGTTGCCCAACCTCTAGGGCTCCGTGCACTGTAACTGCTGTCCCCCTTGGGCAGCCAAACGATGTGCCAGTCCCTCGGCCACCCCCAGCACTGTGCCCGCTCCACAGCCAGATCCCAGCTGAGGCTGCAGGTTACACCTCATCCCCCTTTCCCACCGCCGTCCCAGGAACCGGGGCCATAATTATTAGGCACGTGGGACGTGCTCAACAAACACATGCTGATAGAATGACTGATCCCTGTGCTAAAAAGCCACTTCAAAGACCACCGGTTTGACGAGGACGGGACTCATTGATCTCACCTGCGGCCTGATCCCAGATGTCAGACAACTTCAGAGTTCATGAGCGCTCCCGTGGCCTTTGTCATCTGGAAGTATTGATCCCCACAGCCCGTGTCTGCCAATCTCATGGTCACATCTCATTTTAGCTTCTCCCGGCAGCATGTGGGGAGCTTGAAGCCCTCCATCCGTCTAACGCCCCACAATGCGCCACAGCAGGATGGACAGGGAAGTTCTGTCGCATATGGAAGCACTCTGGATGACTTTGGGGAGTCTAGGCCTTATGGCCACGAACTCTGTATCGCCCCTCTGCTGGCCTCAGATGAATCTCAGGTTTTCCTCCCTTCCCAACCATACAGCAAACTCCAGCAGGAGCCTGTGGCGGCCCCACGCCTGGTTTACCAAGTCTTTAATTTTTCTGGGGCCAACCACCTTCACGGCCATATGGCCTTAGGACCAACTGCCAGCCCTGGATGTCATCGAAGAGTTGACTTGGCTATCTCAGCTGCCAATAACCCTCCTGTATTAATTACTTAATTAACTTTATTAATTATTTAACCCTGCTAAATCCACTTCATTGCACCTACAATCTCCCCAACCAACCTCACACGTTTCCCCAAAGGGGAAAAGACTGGCCTGAATGTGAATCTCGCCTTCCCTAGGAAAAAGTTACGTGCCCTCCAAGAATTTTATTAGTTTCTCAGAAACACAGTTTTTTCACCTATCAATTGGGTCATCTGTGGAGAGCAGCAGCTGTTCACCCAATCCTGGCCACAGGGTAAGAGAGATGCCCCATCCTCCAGGCAGTGAGGTGTGACCATGCGACTAAGTTCGGACCAGTGAGACAGGAGCAGCAGAAATGTGGGTCCCACCCTCAACACTTCGAGCTCTTCCCTCTGATGGCTGGGCATCAGCGTGGAGAGCTCGGAAGAAACCACGTGTGGTCAGGGACAGAGTGTCCCTCACTCTGAGTCACTGTGTGGAGCAGAGACACCCTACCCCTCCTTTATTCCCGCCAACATACCCATTCCTTTGGAGAGTGAGATAAATATCTTGAATTTGAGAAATAAACATCTATACATTCTTGGGTCTATTCAGCCTGCTTTAACTAATACACCTTTTTCTCCCCAGCCTAATGAGATGGTTATTCTAGTTAAATAATGAAAATTTGCAAAACACTTATTATAAGACCATGCCTAGGGCCTGGCAATCTAAAAGGTATTTGATCGCCTTTCCCTCCTCCATTCATTTCCCCTGCAGCGTGTTGCCCCAACTCTGTAACATAAAAAAAACAGAGGTTACCAGCTATGAACCTACCCACTGCAGTAAGTTATACTTTATCCATGCTGATCGTTAGATACTAAAAATTATCAACAATTGGCATTTACATGGCAAATGTTAAATGCTTCATGTGTCTGATTTCCTTTCATCCTTACAATAACCCTATCAGGTAGGTACAATTAGGATTCCCTCATTACGGGACTCTAAGGCTCGGGGTAGGTTAGGTATGCTGCCCCGGATGGAAAAGCTAACACAGAGGGAGAATTTGACTCCAACGCTGACGTTCCTGGCCTTTCCAAAACAGGGTTACCCTGTCCCAACTCGGTCCACCTGCTGGTCTCCCACCTGCTTGCAGGTCCCGGAGTCTGAGTAAAACGGGGCAGGACCCCTCCCCCCACATACACACACCAACCACAGATGACAAATGCGTTACCTAAGGAAGAAATAAATCTTTGTTATTGAAACCACAGACATTTTAGGGGTTGTTGATATAAATAGCATAACCTAATCCAACCTGATGAATATAAATGGTGCGTTAAACAAGAATAACAAGCCCATGAGTCATCTGTTGAGAGGCCTTCCAGCGAGAAACATCACAAGCCCATACTCGGACCATGACACAGACCTTGGCTGCCCGAAGGCTGTGGTGGCGCGTGTGCGTGTCTGTGCGCACACGTGTGCCTGCGACAGGTCCAGAGAGCCAGGGAGCACTTGTTGCTGTGGTTTCCTTGCAATGGCGTCTACTAGACGCTGCAAGCTGCCCAAAGGCATTTCCCTCCTGCCTTCCCAGAACCCAACACAGCACCTGGTACAGAGCAGACGTCAGCACACATTGGTCTGTGCCAACCACCTGGCTAGATATCAGGAAAAAATAATGACACTAGTTTGCCCAAATCTACATGGAGCTTGTAACCGGAAAAGGACTTCGGCCCAGCCATCCTTGTGAAGCCAGAGCTCCACCCACCCTAGCAGTCGGTCCGATGACACGCGTGTTCCCTGCCCTTGCCCTCCACGTCTGAGGACAGAGCCAGGGACTCCCGGCACGCAGCCAGCGCTGCTGGGGCAGACGCATCTGCACACAGGCAGCACTCCTGCCGCCGTGCGCGTCCCCTGACACTGTGAACAAAGCCCGCTCCCCTGCCCTTCGGGGCTCAAGTCGAGATCCCCTTGCTCCAACGGAGCCGTGTGTACTGAGCAGGAAAATCTTGGTAAAGAGCATCTGGTTACCGCAAAGCGCCCCACAGCCCAACGACAACGCGTTCCTCATTCGCCCCGCCACGTGCATGAGCGCCAGCAAGCGCTGCGGCCACTCGCTGAGCACACCCCGGCTTGGTGCCGCTGTGCTGTGCCCGGGGCTGGGTAGGGGCTGCACGTCTATCACCCCGTCCCACCGACCCCGAGAACGGTCCTCCAGGGCAGATACTGCTGCCCTCACTGGACAGATGAGAAAACGAGGGAACCGAAAGGCTCAGGCCACGTGCCAAAGTTAGACGCACAGACCCCTGGATTTCGTTCCTATTTTACTGGCCGACACTTCCTAGTTACACGTGTTTCTCTAAGTCCACGAGCTACCTGTTCATCTCCTTGTTCCCTCCAGCTACACACACGTTATCGGGTGTCTGAGGGACTACCACCTCCACTTTACACAATGTTTAAATTTAACTAGCAGAGGATGGGTTTAGAATTGAAAGGGTTCACCAATTATACAGTCTAAACACTTCCTACTAATAATAGAACCTACCTCACAGGGTTGTAAGGAGAATTCGATGAGTCAGCAGAGCAAGTGCTAACAGTTCCTGGCACATACATAGTATGGCCTCAATATATACAGATGTTGGCTGTTTGTCAAACTCAATGTCATGAGAGCTATTGCCCACCAGTACGTGTTAGCACAGTTTGCTGAGGGTGGGGGGCATGAAGGCAGGTGGGCAAGAAGGACTATGTTTAATGTCACGTTCTACTATCACTCACCCCGGACCCAACGCTTCCGGCCTTTGTTTTCTCGTCCGCAAGATGAGGGAAAACAGATTAAGTCACCTTCAGGAACCAGCCTGAACATGTTCTCATCTGTGATTCTAGTGGTTGATCAATAAATGAGCAACTTTAATGACCGAGCATCCCAGACAATCCCTCGGGTCTGCCCTGCAGAGAACACGGGGCTTTTCTACAGAAAATGTGGAGGGACCCCAGGTGACTACGCCACCTTGAAGGGAAGGCTTCGTAAAGGAACATTCCAGAGGCCAGTTTGTTCATTTAGGAATACAGATATTTATCAATCCTCCCATGTGGGATGGTGAGGGAGACAGGGGAGAAAACCCACCTGGCTTTTCCCACCACCCATCCATCCGGACTCCAACAGGGACTGGATGTTGCCATTAGCGAGAACAAAACAGCAGGTGCGGATGTGGGAGAGCATCATGCTGGGGAGGAAGCGGCTGGGAATGTGGGAATGCGAGACAGACGCTGCCAAGCGGGGGGGTTTAGACAATCATCAGAACAGAGCCGGGGAGGGAAGATGCTGAGGGCATACACCCCACCGGTCCCACACTCACGAATCTGCATGCCAAGGACACGCAGGGCTGCCATCCAACATGCATTTCCAACACGGACTTGTCGATTTCCTCTTTTTGAAATTACAGTGGCTTTCTTGAAATTGCAGTAAAATTCCCTATGTCTGCTGTAACACAAACTCAGCAGCTTAAAGCCACTAAACTTGTTCTCTGGAGCTTTGGAGGCCAGATGGACACAATCAAGGTGTTCCGGGGCACTAGGAGAGAACCCTGCCCTTGCTCTCCCAGCTGCTGCGGGCTGCCAGCATTCCTGGGCTCGCGGCTTCAAGGCTCCAGCCTCTGCCTCCACGGTCACGATCACGGTCACGGCACCTTCTCTTCTGGGAGAACCTCCCTCTGCCTCCTCCCTCTTACAAGGACACACCTTTCTGCGCTTAGGGCTCACCCACTGCACCAGAATCATCTCTTCACCTCAAAATCATTAACTTCATCATATCTGCAATGGGTCTGTCCTTATTTACTTATTAAATTCATTGGGATGGCATTGGTTAATAAAATCGCATAGGCTTCGGGTGTGCAATTCTATGACACATCATCTGTACACTGTACCGTGTGTTCGCCACCCCAAGTCAAGGCTCTTTCCATCACCATTTATCCCCCTTTTACCTTCCCCTACCTCCCTCCACCCCTTCTTCCCTCTGGCAATCACCATACTGTTGTCTGTGTCCAAGACTCTTTCTTTTTTTTTTTTTTTTTAATCCCTTTACCCTTCTCACCCAGCCCCCAACCCCCTCCCCTCTGACAGCTGTCAGTCTGTCCACTGTATCCATGAGTCTGTTTACACCTCGTTTGTGAGTTCCCCTATTTCAAATTAAGTAACACAGGTTCCAGGGATTAAGATCTGATATCTTTGGGAGACTGTTTACAACCGACTGTATTTTTCTTTTTACCTAATTTTGAAGAAATATTTAACCTTTCAAAACAGATGAGTAGGAGTCATAATCGGGACTATCCAAGCTGGAAGCAGCCTTGGAAATCAGCTCACTCCAGCCTCTTCCATCTAAAAAGAGGAGACCAGGGCTGCGTGTGGTTTGCCAGGGAAGAGCCGGAAGCCCCAGCCCAGCAAATAAAAGCTACCTCCATCCATGACGTCACCCAGGACATGTCAACGAGTTCACTGAACAGAATAGTCTACTGCCCTCCTCTACCTCCCAAAATAAAAAAACTCCATCATGCATAAATTTTGGCACATCTACCAAATAAAATGAGCCATAGCTCTGCAAAGAGACACATTTCTCACACACACACACACACACACACACACACACACACACACACACAGCAACATCAGAGTTAGCCCAGCAGACTAAAAATACAAAGTACAAGAATTCTGGCCTGTTTCACACCTGGACAGCGTGAACTCGGACCAGTCACGAGGCGGCCTCCAGGAGCCACGGAAGGAGTGTGATGGGGAGGGATCTGATCGGGCTGCTCTCGAAGAAGGCAAGGCTGGCACCACAGTGCACAAGCCAACTGGAGCAGAGACCAGTGAGTCATGGGAACTGGGAAGGAAGCTAATTCCGTGGTCCTCCTCCATAGTTCTCAGACTTTCAGAGCACCGATTTGGGGCCCTGCCCCAGAAGTTTCAGATTCTGTAGGTCTGGGGTGGGGCCTAAGGACGTGCATTTCTGACAAGCTCCCAGGTGCTGGGGAAGCTGCTGGTCTGGGAACCACACTTTGAGTATCCCTCGTCTCTCAAGGACCTGAACACAGAGCGGGGGGAGGGAGGTGTGGGGAGAGAAGCAGCAGAAATGCAACAAAAGGGATGGATCGCAGACAGTACTGGAAAAATTCCTAACATTTTGGTACATGGGAGGAAATGAGGTGGCAGAAAGGGACAAGGTGGTATTTGCCAAAAGAAGGAGTCTAAGGGGAGAACATTTTGGAGGCAGAAAGATGAAAGATTCTGTATTTGACACACTAAGTTTACTGTTACCTGCAGAACAGGTGGGAAAACATACCCACACACAAAGCAGCTGAAAGCATACAGGCGGAGCCACAGAACCTGAGGGTGACCTGCCTTTGAAGGACAGGAAGCACCTGTTCAGATGGCTACACGGGTGGAGACAAAGAGCCAGCTGAGTCCCGAGGATCGTCTTCCAGAAAGTGCAGGGAGGTGGTAACTGGACCAGGCAGGGTGGGCAAAGGCTGAAACCTCCCGCTGAGTTCAGGAAAGGTGAGGGCGGAACTGAGGTGTTTAGATCTGACAACCAGATCACCGGAAGGACATATACAGCAGCAGCCTGTGGGACAAAGGCCAGATTCTGATGCCCAAGGCAAAAAAGCGAAAGCCTCAGCCTCAGACTCTCCTCGGAAGCCTGGTGATGGAGGATGCTGAGAATCCTGGTGATGGGATCCTGGTGATGGGAAAGAAAGGGGTTCTTACCTTTGCAGTGAGGGACCAACTCTCTCTAAAGGTAAGAGCCATCTGAAGACAATCTGAGACGGACGAGGTAAGCAAGAGAAGGGGCATGGTACGGCCCAAGGTGCCAGAAATTAGTAAGACAAATTAGTAACGACTCTTAGGTGCCTTTGATGCCAGCACCCAGTACTGCAGGGGCTCCCCAAGAGGAGTACACTTACTTCTAAATTTCCAGTCCCTAAAGTAGTGCCTGACACCAGTGGCATTGTTAGTGAAGAATCACTGAATGAATGAATGAACAAATGAAATATAATAATGCTAGAATTACAGAACAAAGTCCCGTATATATTATATAATAAATTACACAATGAATCTATAAATCGTATAAAAGCAATACAGAAAGACAAAAGGAAGAGGATCACAGACCAATGTAGGTTCAATATATAGCCTATCTTCAGACTTCTGTTGTTTACACTGAGCTCTAGCATTTCTACTGGAAAAACATTTCCTTTGAAACTTAATCCAGAGACAGAAAACACATCTGCCACTCTATCCACCTTACGGCACACTTTCTTCTTCTCTCCCAGGAAAGAGGAATTGCTACCAGAGTGATAAAGATCAAAACATTCATTTTCCCCCTACTTAAAAAGTAGGAGAGGAAAGGAATGAAGGGATGGGAAGGGAAGGGAAGGGAAGGGAAGGGAAGGGAAGGGAAGGGAAGGGAAGGGAAGGGAAGAAGGGAAGAAGGGGAAGAAGGAAAGAAGAAAGAGAAAGTTCTTTGCCTGTAAAATTGGTGGTGACCCTCCCTACCCTTTACTCAAACACCAGAGCCTCCTTGCTCATCACACTTTTCGCTCAGGGCCCTTGCACTTATTGTTCCCTCTTTCTGCAATGCTCTGCCCACTTACCTAGGTGGCTTGCTTCCTCACTTCACACAGTGCTATCACGACTTGCTACCTCCTCTGAAGGCTGTTAATAATCTCTTTCTAAAACCACCACCATCCCTCACACGTAGTTCAGCCATTGTCTGGCCCCTTGTACTGTTAACCCACCTCACTTTCGCTTCTCAGCACTTTCTGCACTTGACATAGTCCACATTTATTTATTTACTAGAACATAGGATCCACTAGAACAGAAGCTTTGCTTGCTCACTCCTGTACTCCCAGTGCCTACTACAGTTCCTGGCCCATAGTAGGTACTCAGTAAGTGTTTATTAAATGAATACACCAACCACCATACCTCCATGGAATTCTCCCAGCCTTAACAATTCCTGTAAGGGCTGCTGGAGAAATCTGCTGGAACGGTGGAAGCTTGTACCAGCGCTGCAATCAGATGAAAACTGATGACTGGCAGAAAAATCCAGCCACCATCTGGCTGTTCAAGGACCCCTCCCGGGTGCTGACAACATTGTCATTCAAGATAATGAAGATGAAAACCAACAGTGATCCAGGGGGACAGGTTCCCAGGAGGCAGCATGGCTGGACTTAACTCCTTCCAGGCACCCTGAGAAGAAACCAACCGCCCTTCCCGAGGGTAGAGGCGGGAGACGGTCAAGGTCTCTGCTGAGAGATTACAGAGGACCTGTCCCAGGAAGAGCTGAGATGGAGGAACTCTGAGCGAAAGTGCCCTGGCAAGACGCTGGCCGGGGGGGAGGTGAGGGAGGCTATTGCAATGACGGATGAAACGGACCACCAGCCCATCAGTCAGCAAGGTCCCTCAGGCTGGGAGCCAACTATGCTTTCAGCTCATTTATTAAAGCGACGGTACGTGAGTCTACCCTCAAGGCCTGAGGCTCAAGGCCTGAGTATTATGGGCCACTTTGTCTTCAAGGGACACTCCACTTCTGAGGGTTGCAGAAAGAAGGTGTCCAGCTTGCGCAATTTCCATGAGCAAGTGCTGACCACACCTGACTGGAACATAAAACTGAAGGGAGCTATGGGGGAAGAAGGAACTAGCACCACGCAGATGCCCAGGCAGAGGGGGCTGGCGGCTGCG
This sequence comes from Glossophaga mutica, assembly GCA_039655065.1. Classification (NCBI taxonomy): domain Eukaryota; kingdom Metazoa; phylum Chordata; class Mammalia; order Chiroptera; family Phyllostomidae; genus Glossophaga; species Glossophaga mutica. Next base: position 10,404,221 of record CM077304.1, on the reverse strand, counting down.
CACGGCTTCCTCCTTCCCAGCCTGTGAGTAAAGAATGCCAGGGACGAGTTTCCTCCATGAGAGGCAAGAACAGCCCACACTAGTGCCAGAGGGCCCGGTTTCGAATCCCACCCCTGCCACTTCGCAGCTGTAGCACCTCGGATGACTCATGTAACACCTCCATGCCTCAGTTTCCTCAGAGACACTCGTAAAATGAAGATCCCCGCGAGTAAGGAACTCCCAGAGAATTACACAGGTTCACGTACGTCAGGCAGAAAAAACCAGGGCTGTTGTAGGCGAGCATACTAGAGGCCGGGGAGGATGATGATGACGACGAGGATGATAATGGTGATGATAATGGATATGACGGTGATGGTGATGACGGTGACGGTGACAACAATGGTGATGGCGGTAGTGATAATGATGGTAAGGTGACGATGACAGTGACAGTGGTGGTGGTGGTGATATTGCTCCTGTGTTAGCAGAGATTTGGGGGCTATGCAGATCAAAGGAGTGAAGAAAAGTTCATGGAGAGTTGAGTTTTGTAAAAATCCAGTACGTGATCTTGCATTTGGGTGCCTGTGAGCACTGTTCCTCTGCTGCTCCTTTTCTGTTCCTCCAGAAACACATCTGAAGATGAGGAGACAGGTCTGGTGAGCTGAAAAAATGCCAAGTGAGAGTAGGGAGAGAGCTGCAGTGAGGGCGGGTGGGAGGCTCACCGGAGCCGACTCCTTTTCCTCGCTGCCCCAGGACCTAACTCCCGCCCAAGGCCTAACTCAGGTGGCCCCTGCGGCCCCCAGGAGCACCCTCAGGGCTGACGATGGCCTCCTAGACCAGCTGCTAAAGGCCAGGTGAGCTGCAGCGCCAGGCTTGCACTTGGGAGTCCCAATGAGCCCCCAGGTTAGCAAGGCTGAGCGTCAGGAGAGCACCCTCACAAGGATCCGGTGCGGCTCCGCAGGTAAGAACAGACCCGGGAGCAGACTCGCCGAGTCCCAGTCCAGACTCTTGCATGTGCTGTGTGGTTCCTGGGGGAGTTTACGGAGACCCTGGGGGTAAGGGGGCCACTTGGAGCCGCGCCCAGCGGACAGTAAATGCCCAATAAGTGCTATCACTAGACCGCTGTTGTTGGACCAGCCCAGACAGGGAGGCACCACAGGGTGTCCAGGGCGTGGCCCTGCCCACAGGTGGGTGACACAGGCCACAGTGATGCGGTAAGCCCAGGGCGCACACGCACCTGCAGCCGGAAAGCATGGCCTGGAGAACTCCCCGCCATGTCCCACTTTGGGGGCGGCGGGAGGTCTCCTCCAGAACCCTGAAAGCAGCTGCTCACGGAGGAGCTTAGACTGTAACAGAGCTGACCTTCCCGTCGTTAATTATATTATCTCCTCAATTAGACTTTCAACTCCTCAGTAACACCTAAACATCTGAAGAGCGCTACAAACCATAATCAAGTCCACAAACTATAATACAAACTAAACTACAGTACAAATCCACAAACCAACTACGCACTATAATCAAATCAGTAACCCCATGATATGGGCTAAGTTGTGTCCCCCCTTCCCCCCTCTTCCTCCCCACCAGCCCTTTATTAATGCATACGTTGAAGTCCTAGCTCCCAGCACCCTCAGAATACGACTATATTGGGAGAGAGGGTTTTTAAAGAAGTAATTAAGGTAAAATGATGTCACCAGGGTGCTCCGACATGACCCAATATAAGAAGGGACTAGGACAGAGACACACACAGACAGGACCGTGGGAAGGCGCGGGGAGCAGGTGGCCGCCGACAAGCCAAGGAGAGAGGCCGCAGAAGCAGCAACCCTGCAGACACCCTGCGCTACTCTGCAACCCTGAGAAAACGAACTTCTGCTTTGGAAGCCACCCGGTCGGTGGCACTGGGTAATGGCAGCCCTAACTAACCAACGCATCCCGTGAGGTCAGTCTGGGTGCGCGATTATTGCCTTGTTAGCATGAGCACACCGGAGTTCTCAGACCTGCCTGAGCCACTCAGCCATGAAGCGGTAAACCTGGGATTCAAGGGGAAGAAGCCTGGCTCTTCCCACCACGGCCTGAGGATTTGACACCTACTCAAAAATATTTATTGAGCATCTACTATGTGTGCTCGTGGAGCTTAGGACTAAAGGGGGAGATAAACAATAACCGTCATCAGATAAATATAAAATATCCACCTTCAGAAATAACCAGAGAGTGTTGGGAATACAAGCAATTTTTTCTCATCCTATAGTTTTGAGTATAAACACTGTGGCCAAACAAGGAAAGATTTCTTTTCGAAAAGCTAAACCATAAAAGCGAATATTCAAAAGGAAAAGTGCTAGGGGAAAAAAAGAGTTGCTCATACATTTCACTCTTCATTAAGAAAATGGGGAAAAAGTCAGGCAGGAGCAAGTCAGAAGCCCTGGGTAAAAGTTTCTATCATGTTAATTAGCCTCAGCGACAACACTAAGGCTTTAGAAAGGAGAGATAGTGAAGATTTCCTGGCCAGGACAAATTTCCCTTCTCAAGTTTGCGGCCAAAGCTCTTTCAAAGAATAACCACATGGCGGGGGGGGGGGGGGGGGGGGGGGGGGGGCGCGGATGGATTTTGTCCTCCTTCACCCAGATGAGAACTCACACAATGGCTACCAACACCATCGGGGAAAATTCTCGCAAAACTGCATTGAGCTCCATTATGCTCTATAGCTGGTGCTGAAACATAAATTATGGTAACATGTTTATAAGGTTGGTGTTTTTTTTGGTATAATATTTGATTGCTAGAGAAGCACTTACACAATATACAGCATCTTTAAGAGGTTCTTCTTTTCTTTTTTTCATTCACAGTCCTGCACGCTGGGCTCTGCAATGGCAGGCAAGTCTGTGCGAACCCTTCCTGATTATCGACCCCGACGGCTGGGGGCTGTCTCAGCAGGGACAAAGCTGCCCTGCAGCCTGCCGGAGAGGCTGCGGGGACTTGCATTTCTGTGACCCTCCACGAGCATGAGGCGCTTTGGCAGTCGTGTTAATGAATGTGTCGGAGGGCATGCAAGACAGAACCAGAAATTCAATAGTGGTCCCCAGGCTCAGGCATCGGAGCTGCTAGAGGAGGCAGGTGAGGAATGACATTTGAGGACCTGGCAACGTCTACGAGGCCTCATTTATTCGTGCTATGACACACTGGCGCGAACTGCAGCCCGACTACTTTGAGAGTCAGTGTAACTAAGACGATAATTCTAAGATTCTAATAAGTTAGAATCCAGCCTCCGCGGCTCATCGGGCATAGATAAATCCCTCCAAGTCCACACGGCGTTCTATCATCTTAAAAATAGAAGAAATTGCAGTAACCACGCCATAGGATTATAGGGACACTGAAATGAAAGCAAGCACGTAAGCTCTTGTTTCCCAGACCTGGCACCTACTAGGCACTCAAGTGATGCTATTTAGGGGAACGAGGTCCCTGCTGACTGGGGAGAAAGGCCAGACAAGGTCAGCAGCTGGGAGTCACTGCATCACTCTCGTCCTCCCGGCTGTTAGCCCTGACCCAGCCTGACAGGGGGAGGTCAGGGTCGGCGTTCTGGACCCGCAGAAGGGACTCGGTGAAGCCCTTCCATTTGTGTGTGCGTGTGTGTGTATACGGGTGCACAAAGGAGCACTTCTGGAGAAGAGGCCACATTTTAACAGCCTCTCGGAGGGATCCACACCCCGTGGAGTCCAGCTCGCTCCTCTAGTCCAGCCAGCTTCCCGCAGGCTGGACAGAGCCCTGTGATGGAAGGAAAGACAATGGAGCCAGATGGTTCAAAAGTTCAAATCCTGGCTCTCTTACCTACTTGCTAGGTGACCTGGGTAGAGCTTTCCACCCCTCTCAGCATGGTACCTCCCCAGTAGCACGGGGTCAAGGCCACCTGCTCAAAGAGTCGCTGGGAGGGTTGAATACAAGAACAAACATCTGGCCTGTGTGTTACGTAGGCACCAAGTGTGTTAGTCTCCGTTTAATAGTCCCCTTGGGAGAACAGAGGGTTCCCCTTGGCCGACAGGAGCAGGTACGAGCCTTGGGCTATCTTTCCATCCATTTGCTGTCTTAGGACTTAGGCACCCACGCCTGCTCCACCATTCCTGCACCAGGCCAGGCTCGGTCTCACCTGTCTACACCTACAAACAATTCCACGTTCCCTCTGTTCCCCCGAGTTTCAACCCACGCCCGGCTGCACGGCGCAATGTCTCCCTTGCACTCTTTGGTTTCATGTGGCAGCACAGGGTGGCGAGGGTACGGGCTTCCGAGTCAAGCCACCTGGGTCACCCCTCGCCCGCCCTTCACCTCTCTGTGCCTTCTGTTCTTAATCTGTAAAACAGGGATGATCACAGTCATCCACCCCACGGGGGGAAATGCGCTAACCCTCGCAGTGGGAGGACACGGTCTGGCACCACGTCAGTACTAGTTCTGACCAGGGTCTGACCGCAGGAAACAGAGACTCGGTGAGACCAGCTCAGACGACGGCAGTTCACCACGATCACTCTGAGGACAGAGGGAGACGGGCCTTCCCACGAACCTCAGAGCAGCAACCATGGCGCAACCAAGAGGTCAATACGAAGCCGGCAGCTGGAGCCCCGGCCGCGCGGGGACCTCTGCCGTGAGCCGGTTCGGCTGCTCCACGTGTCTCGGAGACCTGGTCCTGTCTTCCCCAACCTCACGTCCCACAGCGGCATCTCAGCCACGAGGACTCTCCTCTGTCCTTTGAGCAAGCCAAGTCTACGGGCACCTCGGGGCCTTTGCACTTGCGGCTCCCTCGGCCCTGTCTTCGCACAGCAGCTTTATCACAGCCTCCAGCTGCCCCCTCCCCGAGAGGCCTGCCCTAGCCACCTGACCCTTTCCTTCCACCATTCACTCCTGGCCCATCAATCTGGATTATTTCCTTCAGAGCACTGACCTTAAAAAAAATTTGTTTTTTCTATATCCCCTTGCCCTGGAATATAACATTCAAGAAGGTAGGGACTTTGTTTACTCTTTGCCACCCATACCAGGGACACCACAACTGTTTGCCCCATGAATGAACTCCTCCCTCTGCTTCTTTTCCTGCTACCAAGTGGCTGGTTATTATCTCTGTATTTCTAGCCAGAATTTCTCAAAAGCTGCACGTAACTAGTCATCATTATCACTGTAGGATACAGATTCTCATGCTGGTCCGCCATGAAGGATGCTGCCCCAGAATCTGGAATGGCCACTATTTGTCACTGTTCACCCTTAAGCCAATGAGCAGAGAATCTTAGGACAGCCCCATCCACAAAGGGTGAGGCCACTTCCATTTGCAGGTGTTGGGGATGTGGCAGACCCCCCTGACCGTGACGTCAAAGGCGTGGAGGCTTTGTAATAACGCCCGCTCCGTACCCAGGCAGACCTGGGGATACTGCGGGTTTGGCTCTGGCTCATCCTAACAAAGTGAGCGCTGCAATGAAACAAGTCGTAATGTTTTAACTGATGGGGGTCTTGCCTTCAATCAGTAAAACAAACAAACATGCAACATCTCTGAAGAGCCATAAAGCAAAGCTCCATAAAACAATATACAAAGACTACAACCCCAACAACATTATGAATTTCTTCGCAACACTTTTGCCCCTGCCTGTAACGCCTTCCAGAAAGGCTAATCAAACGGAGACCAGGAGCGAAGAGACTGTGAAAGGCACACTGGAGAGCGAGGACCAAGGGGAAAGACAGCACCACAGGTGAAGAGCATCTGTCAACCGTAAAGAGCTTTGCAAGAAGATACAGCAATGACTGGGAACATCTGAGGGAGCTCCAAGAAGCGGCAGGAGGAGAGCTAACCCAGGTGAGAGGGTCCATGTCAAACAGCCACAGGTGGGATGGAAGGAGGGCTTCAGGTGTGTGGAAATTCTCTTCCTCCAGCTCCGGGCCAGCGAGCAGCTTCCATTTATCCCAGCGTGCTGTGCAAATGTGATCATTTTCCACAAAGCTGCGGGGGGAGAAGAGTCAGGAGGCTCTACTACAGGACAGGGATCAGCAAACTTTCTACGTAAAAGGTCAGACAGTAAATATTTGAGGCTTTGCAGGCCATATGGTCTCTGCTACAACCAATCCACTCTGCCAGTGTCTTGGAAAGCGGCTACCAATAAACGAATAGGTGAGCTTGATGTGCCATTAAAACTGTATTTGTGGACACTCACACTTACATTGCATGTAATACTCACATTAAACAATGTCAAAGCCATTCTTAGCTCATGGGCCACATAGAAACAGGTGTTGGGCCCTAACGGGCTGATTCCTGCTCTAGACCACTCCCCATGGCTCTCTCTTACCATCACACGGTCTGGAAGGTCGTGGTCCTCCTGACGTTCTACGGCTGGGACCAGGGCTGCTGGAATCTCCTCCACTCAATCTTCAGTGACTCAGAGCCACGAGGATCTCAAATAATGCTTGTTAAAAACTGCCCTTCGAGCTCTCCTGCAGCACCTTTGGCAATACATCTCACTGACATCCTGGACCAGCCCGCCCCGCTGGGGGAAGGCCCCTGCCCCGAAAGTGCTGCCCGGAGTTATTCCCGAGTCTCCCCAGCAGTGTCTGCAGAATCCGCCCAGCCTGTCTTCCTTATCGTGGGAGGAAGCAGTGAAAGGAAGGGACTACACTTGGGATGGCAGAATCCGTACCAAGAGAGAAAGCAGAGATGGAGGTTTTTATCTAAATATCGGCCTCAGAAAAATCCCAGTCCACAGACCTACCAGGAAATCAAGACACGACTTACGAGAGGAAAAAAGAGGTCTCTTCAAACCTGGCAGAAAAAGTCCGTTATACATTTGTTGAATGAATGAATAAATGATGATCAAATAAACATTTTTTTAGCATGCCTGAACAGAGAACATTATCATTCTACCCAAATTTGTCCTGGTCACAGAAACAGAACATTTGGGTCCTGCCCAAGGTGGCTCAGTTGGCTGGAGCGTCGTCTGTACACCACAAAATCGGGGGTTCGGTTCCCAGGCAGGGCACGCACCCAGGTTGTGGGTTCGGTCCCTGGCTGGGGTGCATGTGGGAGGCAGGCGCTCACTGTTTCTCTCTCACATCGATGCCTCCGTCTCTCTCCCCCCGCCTTCCTCTCTAAAATCAGTAAACATATTTTTAAAAGATTAAGTAAAGCAAATGTTTATTTAAAAAAGACGGAACATTTGGTGAGCATAAGATCTAGTAGCCTGCAGGATTAAAAGATGAATGCTGCAGGGACCAACTGACTCCTTTACCAAATCTTTAATTCCCTAGACCCAGCCTGTCACCCTTAAACTATCTCATTTGCATGAATTTAAAAAAAGTGATTACTGGCTACCCTTAGGTGTGAGGCATCTTCACACACACACACACACACACACACACACACACACACTCTGCCTCATTGAACCCTCACAGTGAACACACTGTTCGCAGAAAACCAAGATCCTTCCTTTTTTCAGACGAGGTTCCCAGACCAAGGCAGCGGGGGCTTCGGATTCCAAACTCAGGTCCTCCCAGCCTTGAAGCACATGCCCTTTCTGCCGCCTCTGACATAAAATTGTTCATTCCAGTCACTTCTGGGTTATGAAATCACTACGAAGTGACCCAGAGGCCACGCCATGAGAGAACACACCTTTACAATGCCTCTGAACAGCAGAAGCTAAGAAACGATACAAACCAACTGAGGAAATTGTGTAATTTGGGAAACACACGTCCACAGGAGAAGGCTTAAAATCCTACCCTCCTCCATACTTCAATATAAAAATACCCAACTTAACAGGTGCCCTACAAAATGGATAGCCCTTACTTTAAAATCTAGGAAAATTAATAGAGGCCACAAACATTCAAAAAAGGACCTAGTTCAGAAACACAGAAATGGTCCTAAAAACAAAAGAATCCTTTTGAAGTTTTACCCACAATTCTTAAGAACTGCTTTTACATATATTCAGTTAAAATGATTTCTGGAGGCCAGCTCACTTTGGGAAAACAATAAAAGTGCTATAATAGAGTCTAATTTCTTATGCCAACTTTGATCCCTCAAACAAAGTTGCTGCTCTTTGCCTAACAAGAAAAAGTCAAAATGTGATTTGAGAGGTTCCAGCACAGGCCCTCCTGGCCAGGTAGGTAACTCAGTGGGTTAGAGCGTCATCCAGATACACCATGGTTGCGGGTTCGATACCCAGTCAGGGCACGTACAGGAGTCAACCAATGAATGTGTGCATGGGTAGAACCACAGGTCAATGACTGTCAGTCAGTCTGTCTGTCTGTCTCTCCCTCTTTCTCTCTCTCTCATCAAGAAATAAAAACAAATTTAAAAATTACAGAAGAAAAGGTTCTAGCATATTTTCCCTGGCATATATCAGGGCATGGTTTTTACCACTCTGAAATGTTTTTCGACATGTTACCTTCCTTCTTTTTTTTTTCCTCCTTTACAAATATGTAATTTTAAAAAGGCTCACAAAGATTGTAAGGGAGCTTTTCTAGTTGCAAATGACAGAAAAACTAATTATTCTAAATGAAACAGAAATGAATGGCTTATAATGTACAAAGTCCTTGGGTAGACAGATAAGGTTTGATCTTGCAATGAATGACCTGGTCCCCCCCCCCCCGCCCCCGCCCCACTTCTCAGCTCTCTGCTCTTATTCCCAGATGTCAGGCTGTGGTGAGACGGCCGCTAGGCAGGACGCAGCTGGGATGTGCATGGCCACCCCTCCGAGGCTCCAGGCCCGGGAAAAGAGCACACACACCTTTCTCAACAGTCCCTACAAAAGCCTCATCACGTCTTACTGGCTCCGTCTAGAGCACATCTAGACCATGGGCCACCCAAGTCACTATGGCCAGGGATAACATGAGCTGTGTATGTCACCGTGAAGTCAAACAGAACATCATCTCCCTCGAAGTTCATGGGCTGAAGGGTGGATTTCCAGAGGCAAAACTGAGCGGAATGAATGAATGCTGAGCTGGAAAACCAAGAGGGGCCTGAAGTCCCACAGACAACAAGAGACAAGACCAGGACTCAGGTAACAACCCTTCCGAAACCAGGGACTCCAAGAATAGTGGCAAATCGCTTTAAAACCCAGGGAGCTAATCACAGAAAGCCCTCCAAACTGAATGTCTTGGTCACAGCATTCTAAAATATTGATCAACCGCCTACAAAACTTCAAAGGAAGCCAAGTTCCTTTCTCAACATACAAATTTTGTAAAATTAAACAAGGTTCCCATTATCTAAATCAAAATCCCTTTATAGCTCTAAATGGTTCCTCGCCATCTGGAAAGTCAGAACACTGGACTCAGAAGTAAAAAGGAAAAGCTTTTTGACCTATTTTTGTCCCTACACTAATGTAAAGCACCGAATCCTATTTATTAAGTAACTTCAATGAGTGCTATTGCACCGGCTATTTGCGACTCTACAATGACACCTATTATTCACTTAGAGATTACAGTCTCCAGCAGTAGGGTGTTTTTTAATAAAAAATAAAATTAAAAATAGATTTGCCATTGCCTTTTTAATGAAACTAGTAGCTGTGCTGGCTTAGAGAGGAAATGACATATTTCTTGGGAGTTTTTAAATATTGATTATAGCAGTGCCAAAAAAAAAAAAGTTACTAATATTCACCTCCTGAGAAACCGCCCCCTGCTTCTTCCCCGACGCCTCCGCCGTGCACCTAGGCCACCAACACAGGCCCGCTGAACCCGGGCCCATGCCGGTAACACCGCACACCAGGTGCGGCCTGACAGGCGTGTGCCAAATAAGAAACACGACCGAGCCCAGCACTACTGTCCTCCAGCATTTTCTGCGGTGATGTAAGTGTTCGACATTCATGCTGCCCAATGTGGTGGCCTAGCCGCACGGGACGACTGAGGTGAGAAACCGAATTACTTTATTTTACTTTAATTAATTTCAAGGAGCCGCATGTGGCCAGCGGTCACTGACTCGGGGGGCAGCACAGACGAGAGCCTTACGGAATTCCTGCGGCACGTCCGGGACTGCGCTCTGCCACGTGTGTTTTCTGGCCCAGCCGCCTGCTGTCCTCCAGGTCCGGGACCTGTCGGTGCTCCTGGGCTCCTCCACGTGCTGGTCCAGAATGTCCACTCCTAGCCTGCCTGGGGGGCTCCTTTTCCCCCAGAAAACCCAGCCCAGGTTTCGCCTCTTCTGTGAAGCCTTCCTGAGAAGCTTTCCTTCTCCCCTCCCCACGTGTGAGAGTGGGTCGGCCCTGCTTTTCCAGCGCCTCGGTGCCTGGGTCCGCTTCTGCGCACATGCTCACCACAGTGCAGCGGGCGCCGCACCTGTGCCCTCCACGGTGGAAAGCAACAGAACGTGGCAGTAAACTCTGGAGAGAGGGGGCGCTCTGGAGACAGCTGGCTGCCTGGGGGCAAATCCTTCCTCAAGCACATACAACTAGCTCTATCACCTCAAGCAAATTACAGGAGCAGTCCAGGCTGGACGACTCACCTGTACAACGGGATGAGTAACGGTAACTCTCTCTTTTGGTTGTTGCAAAGATGCGATGGCCAAATGCAGGTAAAACATTGGCATGGTGCCTAACAAGGAGCAGAGTCAATAAAATGGAGCCCCTATGCTTGACTTTTTATTAAATTATTAGACTGTGCACCTCTGAGTGTGTGCGAGGTCTTAGCCACCCCTTTAACTCAGAGTAAGAAAGAGCATACAGTAGGCACTCATTAAAGACTATAATGACGAATTATGCCTCCAGCAGATGGATGCCAGCCTTGTTCTAAATGTCAAACTAAGACACTAAAGAAGAGGTCTCATCTCAGCAGAGTTAAGTGGGGACAGAATGATGAGGATGCAGGTCAAGCAAAGGTCTTTATGGGCCTTATTCAGACCGCATCCAAACTCATGGCCACTGCCACCCGCCCCCTGTGTCCCACCACTGCCCCACACCCTCCCGACCTGGCCAGAACTCTACCACAATGTTCCTGATGGAAGTGAGTCCTATTCTGCAGGTCTCGGGGACGGTAACAAAAGTTTAAGAGCCACTGATCTAACATCAGCACGAGAGACACATTGAAGCAGCTCTAGGCTCCAACAATCTGTTCGTGCCTCTCTCCCTCATCCTCCAGGTTATCCTCTTACCCTTTTTGTAGGTGGATACCTGGATAAGGGGCGGGGAGGAACCCCTCAGTTGACAGAACCAGTTCTGCGAGCCTGCATTCTAGGTATGCTCCCCACCTGTGCACCTGGGGCACCTCCAGAGCCCCTCTCAGTCCCCTGGGTTCTATTGAAGGCAAACAAAAGATTGAGCAGCGCATGAAACAAGTGTTAACAGTGATTAAGGGTTCGATAGACAGGCCTTCCAGCCCACGTGGAGTCCCAGGGAGATTGTTCATTTCCCAGAATGCATGTAACCCTTCTGCTACAAGGCTCCCTGGCCCAGCCACTCAGCTGAGTTGACTAAGACAATGAGTCGGGGAGCTTGGAACACAGCAGGCGCTTTGCATGAGGGAGAGAGAGAGTTCAGCCCAGCCTCCACTTCAGGGCAAAGCAGCTCTGGAAACCAGAACTCAGGAGACCTGTCTTCTGGGGGACCCTGTGCGGGGGACGGGGGGTGTGTGTTACAGAGTAACCAGTAGCATGGCTGGTTACAGCCATGTAAGGTACAAGGAACCTCTAACAAGAGGTCTGGGGCTCTGGAATTTGCCCACAGTGGGAACCTGGGCATATCGCCTTCCCCCTCTGGGCTTCAGTGTCCTTGTTTATAAAATTTGGGGTGGTTTCTAAACTTTGTTTTTCCAGCAGCAAAAACTCCTTTCCACCCCGGACAAAAATCTATGAGCAAACTCCAAGATATAAAACACGCGAGTGGAACCGACAGGATCGAGGTGTATTTGTGGGACTTGTGAAGCCCCACGCGCTCGGGCCTGTCTCCCGGACTCCTGGACACTCGGCGGGCGGCGCTTGCCTGCCAGATCACCTTTCTGAGATCCCACCAAGTGGAAACATTGTCCTTACAATGGACCTTATTAGGATGCCTAGCTATATGGAACGGATCGGACATGGACCGGATTGAGTACTGTTTCATTTAAAATGTTTATCATGGAAAATGTCAGGCACACGCAGAACAAGAGGGAATCCCTAACAGCTACGACCCAGCCGCAACAATGACCAAGGGGTGGCCAGTCACGTTCCCTCCCCACCCTCCCCAATCCCATGTCCCTGGGATTATTCTGAAGAAAATCCCCAATGTAATATCACCCGGTCAGTTTCATGACCACACTAAGAAAACCACATTAATTCCTATATTATGGACTGTATTCCCTGTGCTACACTTTACATCCCTGTGGCTTATTTATGCTACATCTATACTTGTGCCCACCTTTTTGCCCATCCCCTGCACCGCCCAACCCTCTGGCAACTATCCGTCTGATCTGTTTCCATGAGTCTGTTTGCTTTGTCTTGTTTGTTCCTTCGTTTCATTTTTCACATTCCACATGGACTTCTCCTGGGGATCGCTTCGTAAGGTATACAGATGTCAAAACACTGTGTTGTACATCTGAAACTAACAGAATAGTGTATGCCAACTTAAATGAAAAAGAGCATTATGCAACAGAATTAAACGTTTTTTCTTTACCATCATCTTACATTTAAAGTCCCTACTCCTTACGATTCATTTGATGAAGGCCTAAGTCAGTTTTCGGCAGTTTCCCACGGCCTGGATTTTCATGATTATCACTCTCTGTCATTCCACCTGCACCTCTGCCCCCGTAAGCCCAGTGATTCCATCACTGCTTCAAGGGTCTTACCCAGCTCCATCCGGGGTACCCAACGCCCGGTCGTTTCTCTGTCTCTGCTGTTGGCAGTGATGGAGGGCCACTTTCTGCATGAGATGGATGACTTTTCAGTTTCTTACATACCTCCCAATATGTTTCATACATACACACACACACAGTTATCCCTTTTTAATGTTTACCCCCATTATACTAAACCTTACAATTCAAAAACATTTTATTTAACACGAAATTATTAATATTTTTAAATTAGAATTCAATCAGGTACACTTTACACATTAACAACACTGATTAGAGTTTCAATTCTAGCAATTCCCACTTTAAATTCTGGCGTTTGTCCCAAACAGTGCATTTACACTGTAAGTGACTCCAACCAGCTGTTGAATAAATGCGCGATACCATTAAGCCCCATCAACGTCTAAGGAATAGATGAGTGGACGCCACCAACTGACCGGCGGGGCGGCCCCATTGGAGGCACTGTGGGAGAGTCGGCTAGAAATCCCCGAGCGTCTTCTCAGCTTATAAATCAGGAGAAACCAAGCACATCCTGTTGTTCACCACTTCACATTTTTTTAAAGCAATAGTTAAAAAAAAAAAAAAATGAAGAAGAAGCAGGACTCCATCTTTTGCTACCTTAACTCACTCATTCATCAGTCTTCTCCCCCCACCAAATTGCTTAAGTATAAGCCATTGCCCTGGATCAATAATCAAACCAGTAATTCCTGTTGCCCCCACTAACGGCAACCAAAGTAACAGCCTGTTTCCCTGTAGCAGAGTCTTACGGACCCCAAAACATCAATGCTTCACGACTGGGAACTTCTTTGGTGAAAAGTGACCCCTGTCCTTGGCCAGTTCCTAGTCCCATGAAAGAAGCCAGAGACGCGAGCAATCAACACAAAATCAGGCAACACTGACTCGTTTAAGTCCTCCGTGGGTTCGTTTACCAGACATATACACTAACACCAGTATCTCCTGTGAAAGCTCAGGCTATGGACAAGTGGGTGCTCACCAGGAAAAGACTAATCAAACATCTCCCTCCCAGCCTATCTCAGCCACCCCAACACTTTTCATTACAAATATACTCACATCAAAAGTTCAGAGTGTCGACCAATGATTTTTTCAAACCAGCGCGCTGCAAGAATTTTGGAAACATGCAATACCGGACTGTGTAGTCAGGGGCACTCACCTCTTTTCCCTTAGATTGTCCAATAAAAAAAAAAATGACAACAGCCAACACAACAGTAGCCATCCAGTGTGAATGAATAAAAATTATACCTATTTTTTTGTCTCATCGGCAAAAAATGTATCTTTTGAATGTTAGTAATTACTTTATGTGTGCCAGGAGATGAAAAGGGCGGAGAACCGCTGGTGTAGCAGAACTGAGACGAGACGGTGGCGAAGCGATTCTAGACCAGGCTCAGGGAACCCAGCGCGCAGAGCGAGACACGGCAGGCGATGAGAGTACCCAGCCGGCCGCTCTATGCTGCTGCTCCGCCACTCAGGGCCCGCCGAATGAATCAGAGTGAGAACCCGCCCCTTCAGCATCAATGCAGAGAAGGAAGGAGGCCCGCTGAAACCTGTCCCCACATCAGGAGCCCACCCCAGCCCAGCCCAGGGGCTGCCTCTGACAAAGAGGAGAAGGGGGCATTCCTGAAGTCATACTGAGACAGAAACCCCCGGTGCCAGGCACTGGGTCCCTTACATCCTAGTGGTTCACCAAAGGCACGCCCACCAGCGAGTAAAGATCCCTAATTCTGAATTAACTGCTATTCTACCAGTGACTCAAGGCAAGTCCCTTGGACTTAGATTCAGGTTCTGGATCCATCCTGAAGTAGCCCTGGGCAAATAACTTATCCGAGACACCTCTTCCGATCTCCAAATTGGAGGACCATTTCCACCACCTTCTAGGCTCTCTACAAGGGTTAGAAAGGCTAATTCACAAGAACAGCTAATTCCTTTCTTTTCCACTCCCCGCCCCCTTTCGCTCACTCTGCTTTCATGTTGTTCATTCACCCCATCTACTCCGTCGGCACCCCATCACCAAGGACTGTTCCCATTCACCCAGCGGGCACCTGCTCTGTCATAGGGGGCTGAGCCCAGGAAGACGAGCAGGATACACAAGCTCTATGCCCTGTGCCATTTCTGGCCTGGGGGCAATGAGGGGTCATCAGTCTCGATCTTCAGGCAGTGCCTCGGCCTCCCCAAGTCACCCCAGAGCAGGATACTGCATCAAAATAAACCTGTTCCCCAAATCCCAGCTCCAGCAGACACACCCACCCACACTCAAAGGTCCCCTTCACAGACACCCCAACCGCCTGGATGGGGTTGGCAAGCAAATGTTTTTATCATGAACCAGTACCTCTCCACTCCCCGCATCCAGCACCCCACCAAGCTCACCGTATCTTCAACAGCATCCATATTTCCAGGGTGATGTGGGTCCTGGGGTGGGGGGGAATGGCAAGAACTCCAGCAGACTGGAACAGACCCGAGTTAGAACGGTAACCTTCAAACAAGCAACGGGGTGCATTATTAACAGGTAACACTTGCTGACAACTCACTGTGTACTAGGCACGGGGCAAAGAATTTTAAATACAGGGTCCAGCACAAATAACGCCCCCTTTTATTGCAAAATCATAGGCAGGTAATTCTGTAACATAACAATACCACACTCAAGCACACCATATGGCATTTTAGGTGAACTGTTCGAATTAAAACTATAAATTATTACACCCATATTATTACTCTACCAACCACAGTCAAGCAGGCCTTACCTCTGCCGGACCCTGTGTATTAATTCCTTTAGTTCTTATTACAAAGCCATGGTGTGGATACGGTTGTTATCTCTATTTGCCCCATGAGGAAACAAAAGCATGAATAATTAAATAGCAGGTCAGAGGGGGCCACACCATTGCCTCTGTAGACTTAGGTCTTTCCTGACTGACAGCAGAAAGGGACCCATACTTCCGTCTGCAAAACCTTGGCAGCCACAACCACACGCACTTCAACCCATCAGGAGAAAAAGTATATTAACTCTCTAGACTGGTAAGAAGATCCAGGCCCTAACCCAGACCCCGCTTCCACCAGGGACATGACCTTCAAACAGGGACCTCCCCTCTTCCAACCTCAGCTTTCATCTAAAACAGGAGGGTCCTAGATCACAGCTCTCATACGGTAGGGTTATCTATGAGGACATCAGACAGCAGTCTTAAGACTTCAGGACTGAGGTCAGAAGGACCTAGTGGAAATCTAGCTCAATGAGTGTGGGGCAAGGGGTAATGTAGCCTTTCTATGCCTCGGTTTCTTCATTTGCAAAGGCAGATAACAATGGATTTGTTGTAAATGCTAGATAAGGCTATGCACGCAAATTCTGAATACAGTGTCTGGCATACAGTACCCAACAAATGGTAGGTGGTGGTATCATTATTATTATTATTATTGCCATTGTTATTATCATCATTGACACCATTATTATTAATCGCCGTGACCTGAAATTCCACAGAAAAAACTCTCGCCCCTTCAATCCAGGTAGACTCTCTAATCTTCCATGGAAGGATAATCTCGCTAACACATTTTCCAGTGTAAATCCTTGAACAACTAAAATTAAGGCTGACTCAGAGTGGAGGAGACAGGGTAGATGGTTAGAAGAGGCAGCTGGGTCCTGATGGTGGGCGGAGCCTTGTTGGCTTGCCCCCGCCCCTTATTATAATCCCGCCCCACCCCCAGCATGCCCCTCTCACCACACTCCTGCTCCCAGCACCCTGCAGGCAACCTAAAGGGTCTTTGAAAACGGCACTCCATCCAACAGGCCCACATCCAGTGGATGATCTGGCAAGGTTCCTACGGCAACTGTGCTTTCTAAAGTTTGGGTGGGGAAGACAAATGGTCACTTAGCACCTGGATTTTGTTTCATGAAAGGCCTTGAAACTGCCTGTGATTCTCCCTCCACAATTTCAGGGAGGCCCTACACTCCTAACTACTTGACTGTTTAGAAAGTGCTGTCCCGGGTGTGACCTACTATGTGAAATAAGGATCACTGAGTATTTTTTTACAAATTAAAGATCTAACAATTAGAGTTAAGTGCCCACCTTGAGAAAACCCAGGATAAGGCCTCAGGTCTCCTGCCGTCACAGCGGGCTCTTCTCAGGTCCTGCACTGCGTCGTGGAGTTGGACCTCCTATCAGCCCGGCCCCAGGCTGTCCCTTTGCCTCAGCCGCTGTGCTTCAAGGCACGTAATACCCCATCCTGGCTTGTTTCAACCATCGAGAGTGGGTGTGACTTAGCCCTCCAATGGCACTGTGCGCTCCTCAAAGCAGATTCACGCTGAACACGCCTGGAGAGCTCTTAAGTAGCAACCACCTTAGTTCACAAAAGCGTCGTGATTAAGAGTTGGAGCTTGGGGACTTCCGGCCAAGACGGAGGCATAGGTGGACACACTGTGCCTCCTCTCACAACCAAAATTAAGGACAACAAATATTTAAAAACAAGAAAACAACCAGAACTTATAGAAAATTGAACTGTATGGAAGTCCAACAACCATTCATCCAGACTGGTAAGAGGGGCGGAGTCGCGGCAGGAAAAAGTGGAGGTGCAGACCTGGGCACGCAGGCAGCAGCGGCTGGCAGTTCCCAGGTGCACAGGCGGCAGCTGGCGGACCCCGGGGCACAGGGGGGCAACTGTGCAGATCCAGCGAGGCCGCACAAGGTGGCTGGCTGACCAGGTGGTCCCACATTCTTGCGCGCAGATGGTCCAGGCAGAGGGGAAGTGGCGGAAGGAACTGAATCCAGGAGAGAGCGAAGCAGGCGCCATTGTTCCCTCTCAGACCCCGCCCCCACATACAGCGTCACAACCCAGCGACTGGGCTGCCCCGCACTGGGAACACCTAAGGCTCCGCCCCTCACTACATAACAGCCGCGACCAGACCAAAACCAAACCAAACCAAAACAACAACAACAACAAAAAAAAAAACACCAAAAATGGCTCAAACCAGAAAACAAATAAAAGCCCCAGAGCCAATTCCTCTAAGCAACCAAGAGATAGCCAACCTATCAGATGCACAGTTCAAAGCCCTGGTGATCAGGATGCTCACAGAATTGGTTGATTTTGCTCACAAATTACATGAAAAAATGCAGGCTACAATACATGAAATGAAGGAAGATGCATGGGGAACCAATAGAGATGGGAAGAAAACTGGGACTCAAATCAATGGAGTGGACCAGAAGGAAGAAACTAACAACCAAACAGAAAACAAGGAAGAAACAAGAATTCAAAAAAATGCCCTGGCTGGTGTAGCTCAGTGGATTGAGCGCGGGCCTGAGAACCGAAGGATCGAGGTTCGATTCCCAGTCAGGGCACATGCCTGGGTTGCCAGGCCAGTTCCCGGCAGGGGACATACAAGAGGCAACCGCACATTGATGTTTCTCTCCCTCTCTCCTTCCCTTCTCCTCTAAAGATAAATAAATAAAATCTAAAAGAAAAAAATCTTTAAAAAAAAAAAAGAATTCAAAAAAATGAGGAGAGGCTTATGAGCCTCCGGGACATCATTAAACGTCCCAACATTCGAATTATAGGGGTATCAGAAGAAGCAGAACAACAAGTGGAAAACTTATTTGAACAAATAATAAAGGAGAACTTCCCCAATCTGGCAAAGGAAATAGACTTCCAGGAAGTCCAGGAAGCTCAGAGAGTCCCAAAGATATTGGACCCAAGGAGGAACACGCCAAAGCACATCGTAATTACATTAGCCAAGATTCAAATGGAGAGAATTCTAGAAGCAGCAAGGGATAAGGGGACAGTCACCTACAAAGGAGTTCCCATCAGACTGTCAGCTGATTTCTCATAAGAGACCTTACAGGCAAGAAGGGGCTGGAAAGAAATATTCGAAGTCATGAAGGTCAAGGACCTACATCCAAGATTGCTCTATCCAGCAAAGCTGTCATTTAGAATGGAAGGGAAGATAAAGTGCTTCTCAGATAAAGTCAAGTTCAAGGAGTTCATCATCACCAAGCCCTTATTATATGAAATGTTAAAGGGACTTATCTAAGAAAAAGAAGATAAAAATATGACAGTGAAAAGATAGCAAACTCACAGCTATTAACAACCACACCTAAAACAAAAGCAAACTAAGCAAACCACTAGAACAGGAACGGAACCACAGAAATGGAGATCATATGGAGGGTTAGCAACAGGGGCATGGGAAAAGGAGAGAGGGGGAAAAGGTACAGAGAATAAGTAGCATAGACGGTGGGTAGAAAATAGACAGGGGGAGGGCAAGAATAGTGTGGGAAATGTAGAATCTAAAGAACTTATGACATATGGACATGAACTAAAGGGGGGGAATGTGGGTTGGGGGGGTGTGCAGGGTGGAGGGGAATGATGGGGGAGAAATGGGACAACTGTAATAGCATAATCAATAAAATATATCTAAAAAAAAGAGTTGGAGCTTGGAAGTCACCATATAATCATATGTGACTTAAGATGACAAAGACCTAAGTTTGAATCCCAGTTCTACTTCTGCTTAGCTGTGTGATCTTAGCAGAGTGACTTAACTTCTCTGTGACCCCAGTTCTTCGTGTTTCATGGAGTAATAGCATTTATCTCCCGAGGTTACTGTGAGAATGAATGAGAGCTGGATGCAGGTGACAGTGTACACTCTAGAATACTGAATGCTATCGTTATCATTAATACTGTGAGCAACACTATTAATCAACATCATCGCATTTTTATGGTTAATAAAGCTACGTGTGGGGCCCCGCATCTTGCCCAGCACCATGCAGCAAGCTGCTGCTGCAGCCCAGGAGGGGATTCCCAGCTGCCGCCACCCTCTTCTACTTCTTCCTCCATCTCCGCAATGCGTATCACACAGCAAGTGCTTAGCGCTGCTCAGAAATTACAGAACGTGGCAACTGTAGGGAAACCTAGTGAGTCATCTGGTCAACCCTCTCATTTTGCAAATTAGAAAATTCAGGGCCAGCAGATAACGCATCTGTTGAATATCATTCAGCTAGTAATAATAACCTACACATTGGTGTAGCAATGCCTAATTACAAAGTTTTATCCACCAGGAGACACGATAGCGAAGCCTCCAGGCGAAGACCACCAGGAACACACTGGAAGTCAAGCAAAGGAGTTTTTTAGGCCATGGGGAACCACAGGTATCTCAGTAAGAGGATGATGGGGGGTCCTCATTATGTAATTTGGGGGAGGGTTCAACGAAGCGTAGTTCTGCTCTAGTCACAGGGGTGTCCAAACTTTTGGCATCTCTGGGCCACACTGGAAGAAGAAGAGTTATCTCGGGCCACACATGAAATGCATTGCAACACATGATCACAAAAAAATCTCAAACTGGTTTAAGTACATTTACAATTTTGAGCTGGGCCACATTCACAGCCATCCTGGGCTGCATGTGGCCCGAGGTCCATAGGCCGGCCACCCCTGCAAGTCAGTGGGTGCTGTCACGAAGCAGAAACTCTGTGGCCAGGTGTCCTTGCAATGTTTACCTAGCGGGCAGGAGGCACAGAGCAGGGCTTGAGCTCGTCATCGGTGAAGAGACAGCAGTCACTCGTGTGGGCTGAGCGAGGGGCATATTTGGTCACTTCTGTTGCCTCCAGTTCTTGTTTTCATCTTTGCTTAGCTCTGATTAGGGCGCAGTTCTGCTTTCATCATCACCATCATGGAATGGCCTCGCCACATGTCGGGGTGCTGGGAAATTCTTCGTGCCCAGCAGACCACCAGGGCCTAGCTACCACATGTGGGCCAGCTCCAAGCCGACAGCAGCCAGAAGTTGCTGGGGTTTTTTCATTGCTCAGTAATTTGTTCAACTATTCCCAACCCCTGTTTTTGTAAGGGAATGTGCAGGAGTGCTAGATTTAAAGTAAATAAAGATCCCAACCCTTAATAAGGTTACATTCCAATGGGGGAAAGAGTTAATTAAAAATAAACATAACACATTAAAAATGTCAATCCTATTATGTGTTGGAAGGTGATAAATCCTGACTGGTGTGCCTCAGTGGGGTGGGCGTCATTCTGCAAACCAAAAGGTCACTGGTTCAATTCCCGGTCTGGGAACTTGCCTGGGTCGGTCCCCGGTTGTGGCAGGTGCAAAAGCAACTGATTGATGTTTCTCTCACACATTGCTATTTCTCTGCCTCCCTTTCTCCCTCCCTTCCCCTCTGTCTAAAAATAAATAAATAAAATATTTTTTAAAAAGGTGGTAAGCCTAGGGAAATAAGATGCAGAGCAAAGGGGACTGGGAATGGCAGGCCAGGGCGGCAGTGACACGCAGGCGCCTCCATAGGATGTGTAAACACAGGCTTGCAGGCAGTGAAGGGGGTAACCATAGCCAACAATCCAAAGAGAAATCAGCCTCTCAGAAATTAGAGAAGTGAGACTTGGAGAGGTCAGGGAGCATGTCCCAGACTGACCAGCAATTACACGGTGCAGCCAGGGAGCCCGGGGGTCACCAGGTTCTCTGCCACCAGCTGCCTTTCCATCACAACCTGGACCAAAGGTCACCCTGGTGCAGGACAGACTCCAGACGCAGGGGCGGAAGTGTGAGCTCTGAAGTCAGAAAGAGCCCCCGCTTTCTCACGCCCTCCCAGGTTTACAACACGTCCGTGAACCCATACTGTAGGGAAGCAGAAGACACCACCCCAAAATACGCTGCTCTGTACAAGGACCATGTTGAGCAGAAGGCGTTGAGGAAAAAGCAGACACAGGCTGGCTCTCTGCCCTTTCCCGATCGGCCTGAAAGCGGGGCAGAAACTGCCCTATGAGGAGGCCCCCCCCACCCCTCCCACATGGCACAGGGGTGGGAAACGGGGCAATCTTATCATCAGAAATGGAGAGGGCACCTGGGAGAATGTGTGTAAGCAGACCCTGTTGAATAACCCTTTCCTATCATTAGTGCCCCCACATACTAGCCTTCCCACAATGTACTGCCCGTAAAAAAGCTCCGAAGCCCCTTTCCTTGGTATTGTCACCTCTCTGCAAATGTATCCTTTGTTCGAATAGCATAAAAGCCTTTCATCCTAGCAGCTGCCGCAGTGATGTTCTCCTTTCTACGAAGCCCCCTCCCTCTACCCTTCTACCACCTAAAACTTTTAACATTCAGTTAAATGTGCACACTTCTCCCCTGTTAATCTGTCAGCTTATTTCACAAGCCCGGCCTCCGAATCTTAGAGGGTAGAGGAAACTCGTTCCCCCGCCCCCGACAGCTCCACCTATGAAGTGCTTCCCTGTTGCAGCCGGGCCACCTCCCAAGCACTTCCCTCGACATCTCAGTGACCTGAGGTGCAGCCAGACCACCAGCCTCATTCAACAAAGGCAGGCGTGAGGCTCTGAATGCTGGAGTCCCCGGTTCAGTATCGCACAGCTGGGAAGAGGCAGTTTATTTTCTAACCCCAACTGCCTGTTTCCTTCGCTGTAACTATTTTGCAAAACACCACACATCAGTGTGCTTACAGGTGTGTGTGTGTGTGTGTGTGTGTGTGTGTGTGTGTGTGTCTGTGTGTGAGAGACCTACCTCGCAGAGAGCTGTGAGGCCGAAGTAAGTATGCGTAAGGTAGCAAGGACGCCTCCCTCCCCACGTAAACAGAGCTGGAACAAGCTTCGTGTCAGAAGCAGAAGCATGTTCACGGGAATGGGACTTGGTCTTCTGCACCCACAGAACCTGCCTGGGGTAGGAACAAACTATTCATTGGATGGATGGATGGATGGATGGAGCAAACTTCCTTCTGCTCTTTGCTCTCAATACTCCAGGGATCCTCCCGCCCCTCCACAGAATAACTCTTGGCTCAGCTAAGGACAAGCAGTGAGTGCAAAAGTGAAACTGCTCTCGGATGTCCCCAGCCGAGTCCCAACCAACCGGGCAGGACAAGGGCCAGCTGGATGTGCAGCCCGGCCTCACCGAACACTCTTTCAGGCTGCGGACTGTGGAATCCATTTGTATAAAAAAGTAAATAAATAAAATAAACACATTCAAATAGGTAACACACAGCCATAGTTGAATGCAATCATCAACGTCCTTAAAAAAATTAAAGACACGTGCCCTGGGCGTAGAAGACAAGCCACGAGGAAACTGGTCAGGAAGCTCTGTCACGCGCAAAACAAACTCAGAAATAAAAGCGACCATTAATTACTTCGCCAGTTGCCGACAACAGCAAACATCTTGCCCAGACAGCACCAGTTTCAGTTTCTCAGTGCGAAGGCCCCTTTTTATGGCTCAAGGGCTGACCTTTCACCCTTCCGCTCACATGGGCCCTCTCCTCCCAAGCTCCTTAGTTTTGAAAAAACACACAGTAAATTCCCCAGGGCTTTCATCAGGCGCCCTTCCTCATTTGAAGGGTGACCTTGGCAGAAAAGAGGCCACTTGATAAATTCCAGGAAAGTGAAAACAAAACATAATGGAAAAGATAGCCTAATCAGCAAGGCTAATTATAAAGAAAGCAAATCGCTTTTTTCTTCCCAAGTGTCCCTGGTTTATTAAAAATAAATAAATAAAGACCAATTGCACAAAGATGGCCTTTGTTACTGGTCTGAATGAGAACAGAAGGAATCTTGGGAGGAGACGGTTGTGACTTATGCTACATATAAAACCAAAAACGTTAGCTTTTGAAAGCCAGGCATATATTTACAGGTGACACATTTTAAAACATATTATGTGCCAACTAGAAACAGAAAGCTGGGGAAGGTGCGGGGGGTGTGGTGGGGGGTACCACGTTGGGTCCTGCAAGACTCCGTCCTCCATTAGCCTTACGGCCTGATGTAAAGACGACACACTTGATACCAGCTGATGGTGGCAGGACCAGTGGGCATTCAACAGAGAGGCGTGCCTTCCATCCAAGCAGGAGAGGGGAGCCTTTACGGACTGCCATTTAAGCTGGGTCTTGCAGGGTGAACGGGAGGTAGAGGGGTGGAGGGACAGCGCACAAACAGTAAGTCATGGGGCCAGAATTCAGCCTCGGACTCTGAGAAGAGCCTGCGTCTCGGGGCTGCTTGCTGCTGGCCTCCTGTGGACCCGCCCCGGGCAATGAGTATGTGTAAGGGTAGCCCCTGGTTTTAGAACGGAGACAGAGCCACACAGTCCAGGAGGCCATGGAAGAGAGCTCTACCCCAGACGTCCACTGAAAGGGTTCCAGAATGTTCCACCTGCAGAGTCCCACTACAGTGAGTGCTGAGTCGGGGCTGTCACAGGTCTCAGTGGCCGTGCTCCTGTAATAATGTTCTCCGTGCAGCCTGCCACACACCCCTCCACAGAAGGGGGACAGGAACGCTTCCTCAGGCAACTAGCTGTGTGCGGGGTCCAGGTGGTCCCTTCCCTCTCAGGGCCTCCGCGAAGACCAACGAAGAGGCTGGAATGAAGCCCCTGAGGTCTCTGCAGCAGCTAGGAATGGTAAAGAGACATCTACCGACCACCAGCAAGGAGAACAGATGCACAGGGAAATTGCCCTGGACCTGGGACTCAGAGCCATTCCCGATCAATGTGAGGAAGCCATCAATCACATCTTTGTCGGGGGAGAACCGGAGCAGGGCCCTGAGCTCCGAGGACGCCAGTGCTGAGTCCAAGGCCGGCCCTCCCACCTGGAGCCGGAGGACAGTAGGCAAGTCGCTTAAGCACAGTTCACCCAGCTGAAAAAACGGTGGTTTGCAAAGGTTACTGCGAGGATTTAACAAAAAGGCCTCAGAAACGCTTTGCATCTTACCTGGCACACAACAGGTGCTCTACAAATGGCCGATGCACCTGTTTCATTTATTTCTAAACATGAGATCTGCAAAATAAACACAGCCCCTCCAAGGTTACACGTCAGATGAATCTGTCTATAACTACTTTTATTTTTATTTTTCTCCCCATTGTTCTTGGGCTAAGAGCAAGCAGAAAAGGATCAAATAGCATCTTAAATCAAGGTGTGTGGGGCAGACAGAGCTCACCAACCTCCGGGATTCCCCTCATGGTCTACACAGCCCCTCTGTTTGAAGCTGGAAGCCAAAAGAAACAGACTCTCCTCGAGGTCAGGAGAAAAGCCACTATTAGCTTTTGATACTCAAACAGGAAGGAAGGAAGGAAGGAAGGAAGGGAGGGAGGGAGGGAGGGAGAAAGGCAGGCCAAAATGAACCCACCCAAGAACAGTAAAAAATAAAAATTAAAAAACTGATGAAAAACCAAAATGCTGGAGTTCAATGGATTTGAGCAATAAACATTCCCGAGGGACACACAACTGGAAGACATGATGGGGTCCCTGAAAGAGAAAGCTAATAGCATTCAGCTGGAGGGAAGCTACTAAGGAAACACTTATTTAAGCCTTTCTTATGGCTGTCCATATGTAGATGTTAGCAATTAGAAGTTAACGCTCTCCTATGGAAACAAAATCTTATTTTAAACAGAAAATGGTAACAGATTAGATGGACAGAAACCCCGGCACATCCCACAGGAGACCGTGCCCAGAATCACCGTACGCCCCGTGCCGGCTGTGCATCAGGCCCGGGGCTTGAGAAAAACCTACTCAGGTTTGCAAAGGAGCCAACCTGTATCATCACGACGCCAGATCACCATGCTCGCTACTTTCAGAACAGCGCGCAAGAGAGTCAGTTTTGAAACACGGAAAGAAAGGCAAGGGTTTGACGCAAACCCCACAGCCTGGGATTCAGTCTGTACATCAAGAAAGGACCCTTTGGGGAAATAATTGGGCCCCAGCAGAATAAGAACAAGAGGCTTTCAG
The DNA here is from genome assembly GCA_039655065.1 of Glossophaga mutica. NCBI lineage: Eukaryota > Metazoa > Chordata > Mammalia > Chiroptera > Phyllostomidae > Glossophaga > Glossophaga mutica. Next base: position 10,378,797 of record CM077304.1, on the reverse strand, counting down.
GTCTGCTTCTAGTGACAGAACCTGGATTCCCACGAGGCTTCTGGGAGAAGCGCTATCCGAGCGGGGACTCAGGAGAAGGTCCAGAGTCACCCCAGGCCTAACGAGGGCCAGACGAAGGCTCCTCTCCAACCCCAGCCCAGATAGGGCGACTTCAGAGGCCCACCGATGCAACGGGAGCACCAGCATCTCTGTGTTGACCACACATTAAAGACTCCCAGCGGTGAAAAGCAAATGCTGTCCAATATAAAGCTACGTCCAAAGAGATGCCCAATAAAAGTGTTCCAACGAACGAATGAACGAACGAATGAATGAATGAATGAGCTCAAAGGACAGTTGACAACGTACAAATAGTGGACTGAGCCCTGGGTGATCCAGTTAATTACCCTATGGTGGGTGTGGCCAACGCCTCAGAGAGCTGTTGCCAGGTGACACTAATAAATGATCCTAGAGCAGTCTGCATGCAGTGTTCTGTATAAAAGCTTAATCATCTTTAACCACAATGACTAGGATGGAGACGGCATTTACATACATGCCCTCTGGCTTCTATTCTGGGCTCTGCTCTGAGTCACACGTCAGCTGGGGCTGCTCACACCCTCTGTAGCACCCAGAGAGACCAGAGAGAGACCCGAGCCTACGAGGAGCCCCCTGAGAGGGAGGCACCCCAATGCGCGGGCAACTCCTACCCAGCCCTCAGACTGGCCTGCCGGCCTGGGCAACTTGCATTCGGGCCCTGGTTCTATCACCAACTGGGCAGAACTTTCCTAGGAGGAGGCAAATGGCACCACACTTCTGCATGTGTTTGTTTCCAAAACCTAAAAGCTCATGTTGGCGGGTGTGCAGCTCCCTGTGACACAGCTCAGCGCCATGGGAGGGGGCTGTGCTGAATCACTGGATCTCTGTCTTCGCAGCCGGAGGGGCTGCAGCAAGTTACTTCAAGTCCTTCTGGCTCAGGCTCCCCTGTGTCATGGAGTAAGGAACATAGTGTTTGCTGCACAATGGTGTGAATGAGGAAATGTAAATAAAGTGCCCAAGTGTTCGGTAGGAACTAGGTTACATTCTATCTACTCCAACAGTATGTCAAGATGGGCAGACAACAGGAAGAGATGTGGGTCACGCTGCAAATGTTGTCACTGGCTATCAGCCATCTGGTCTACCTCTGCCTCGCCCACCTTCTGATCATTCACAGAAGGGAGCTGAAACGGCCTCCTGCTGCCCACCCTGCAGTCCCTTGCACACCACCTTCCCAACGCTGCCACAGCTGTGTTGCTTTCCACCTGGCTGAAAGAATACAAGGCATTTGGAAATTCAGTACAAGAATTCACACCAGCATCCTTCACCTGCGCAAGCCTTACTTCCATGTGGTCACGACAGGGACGCTTGCTTATGACAGGTCTCCCATGTCCATGGGCAGATGGGAACACCACCTTGTAATCCTCAGGATCTGTGAGAGGGAGCTACCACGACCTGCCTCACCCTACGGTGTAATACCTGAGAAATGACAGGTTTGGGAGGCTAGCCGCATATGGTTTATATATGCACATTAAGATAAATCAGCAAGTATTCACGTAAAAATTCTCATCTTGAAAATCACACTTCAGAACACACAGGACAGATGATGTCCAAGGTTCTTCCTGTGTTTGCTATTCTACAAATGAGTTCTGCTAGGAGATGACCTAGCTGGGGACACAGGGGGCAGGGGGGCTGGGGGTGGACAGGGCTGTAGTGACAGAGGCAATGCTCCTGACATCACCTAAAATGATCTCCATCCATTTCTCCCTTCCCCCATCATTCCCAGCACCCACCACACCAGGCAGGGCCTCCTCTTGCCTGTAGCCCTCTGCAGCATGGCCTTAACAGAATCACAGGCAATATCTATTCCCATCCAAGTGGATTCTTCCCCGTCAAAAGCATTTCTGTATACTTGATTGGACTCACTCACTGAACGTCCCTTTTCCAGTAGCTGCCTACAGCCCCTGGTCTTGTCCACCAAACGTCACCAATCATGTCTGATGCCACTGGTTACTCATTTTCCGCATGGCTACTCCATGGCCACTCAGCTGACAGACATAACAGTGACCATGGCTGACCTTGAGGGGCTCCAAAACAAATGGGGGACATGAATTCATCTCAAAACTAAATGGGCTACCTAAATGCTTCGACAGAATTGTAAAAGATGATGGGAATTTGGGGTAGGGGTGGCTGATGACCAAGGTGAGAAGGGGGAAATAAAATTTCTGAACTGGGCTGAAAACTAACAGAATTTAGACAGGCAGAGCCAGTGCAGGGAGGAAAGGGAGATCCCTTAGTTCAAAACACTAGTTGCTGATAGGTGCTCATCTCTCCAGGCCCCGCCCCTCAGACCCATTTCCTCCTTGGGGCCAGCCCCTTCAGATTTAAGCCAGCTGCTCAGACTTGGCCAACCCCTGCCCATTGGCTTGTTCTGACCCTCACGGCCAGCTCACCTTCCCCACTCCCTGGGCCCTGACCCAGCACTGCACTCTCCAAGTTGGCATTGAGTGCAGCAGGGCTAAAATTAGGACTGTTTCCATAGATATCTAGACGTCTATGTAGCAAATCTGTTCAGCTCCCAAGTAGGGGGAAAAAAGATTCCTTTTTTTCCATTCTGACTGTAAAGCAACGAAGGGGTTCTGGAAATTCCAAGCTGGCTCACATCTGCACATGCCCCTGAGGCTTGCCGACCCCGTGGGAGGGGAAAGAGGAGGTTTCTCGGGTCCGTGCAGGGGCACAGATGGGGCCTCGTCCCTGCTGAGCCCTGAAGCAGCAGCGTGAGAAGCACCCGCCTGGGCCGCCAGTCCACACTCGCCCTCACTTCCCCCTAGAAGGGGGTCCCTTCCGGGAGGTGGTCCTGCCTCCTCCTCCTCCCACTTTAGAGACAGCAGACCAGGGAGGTTACGGAGCTGGCTCGCCCTGGAAGACGGGCCACTCCATCCGGTTCATAGTCGGGAAGCCTCACGTTTTCATACACGGTGAAAGCATGAGACTCAAAGACGTTCGGAGAATGACCACGGCTACCAGCAAAGGGCAGTCATCGTGATACTGATGACAGGGTGACAACAATACCAGGCACAGCCAACGTCTACTGTTTTGTCCCAAGTTCTACGCTCATTGCTTCTCGTGGATTCTCTCGTTTGATCCTTGTATGGATTGAATCGTGTCCTCCTAAAAAAGACATGCTGAAGTCCTAACCCCTAATTACTCGTACTGTGACCTTATTTGGAAGGAGTCATTGCAGATATAACGAGATGAGGTCATACTGGAGGAGGGCGGGCCCTTTATCCAGTGTGACTGGTGTCCTTACAAGAAGATGGCCATGTGAAGACAGAGGCGCAGAGAGAACCCCATACGATGCCAGGGGATTGGCGTGACGCATCTACAAGCCAAGGAAGAAGACCGAGGCTGCCTGCAAACCACAAGAAGTGAAGAAAAGGCAAGAAGCATTCCCCCCGCCCGCCCCAGCTTTCCAAGGGAACACGGTCCAGCTGACAGACCCTGATCTCAGACTTCAAGATTCCAGAACTGTGATACGGTAAACTTCTGTTGTCTTGGGCCATCCAGTTTATGGTACTTCCCTCTGGCAGCCACCGGAAACTGATACCAGCCCCATCACAATTCTATGAGCACTTGGGTACCTAAACAGTCAGGGTTTGCCCAGGAGAACATAAAGTTCAATTAATAGCAGTAACCAATATCAACAGGGTACTAACTTGTTTACTCCCCACAAAGACCCTAACCCCACCGCAACCCCACGAAGCTATCCCATTTTAAAGAAGAGGAAAGTGAGGCACAGAAAGGTTAAGTAATTTGCCTGAAGTCACACAGCTCAGAAGTGATGGAGTCAGGATTCAAACCCAGATTCAGAATCTGGCTCTTACCTACTATGAGCACCGAAAGCCAGAAGAGAGTGTGTAATCTGGCCTTGAACCCTGGTGGTCTGATTTCAAATCCCACATCCTCGGCTTCTCTTCAACTTCGTATTCCAACTGCCAAATAGAATGCTCTGCACTTAGTGGCCCTTACAAAGCTGATTTGGTGACACAAACTCATTAATTAAACGGGCAGTGGCTTGCATACATCCCATTAGTTCAAATTAAATTCAAATTAGTTCATTTTAGCAGTTAAAACTGACCCAGGTCCACACGGACAAGAGAAATCAGGACAGGAGTAACTGGGTTATTGAGAGTCCTCAGCAGGCAGAGTGAAAGAGAGCTCTTCCCTCTCAAAGCTTTTATGGATTCAGTCATTTCAGTAAACAAGGAATGAGCACCTACTATGTGCCAGCACTGTGTCAGGGAATGGGAGTACAGAAGATACAGCCCAGCTCAGGAAGGGCATGAAAATGGCCCAGTTGCCATATACCCTGGCCAGAACCACCACGGAAGTCAGAACAAAGGCACTTTTGGAGGGGGAAGAGGTAACCAAATCTGCCCAGAGCGGGTGACATATCAACTGCATCTTCCGCTTCAAACTTTTTTCTTATTTTAAGGCTAACGCCACCACCACCCCTGCACACACACACACCCCTCTTTCCTTCCCCCAGCCTCCTTTGTTTCCTTCTGTCTGCAACTTTTCCCTGAAATACTAGATGTTTCACAACATGAACCACGGTGGTGACATACAGGACATTCAGACATATTCAATTTTCATAATTACTGATTCATAATGAAGGGAATGGAGTTCATTATTTGCCCTAAGAAAAAATATTTTCAGGGTCAGAGGCTTGCAAAACTAGGATGAACAGATAACTAGTCTCTGTTATCAGCATTAACTCAGCTCAACTCTCCTTCATTTGCTGATACAGAAATACACTATTTCTCCATCAGCGAGGAGGAAAGAGCAGTAGGAAAAATAATGGAGGGACAGGGGAGGGGGAGATGTGTCAGAAATGGTGGGGATGAGGAAGCCCGGGAGCCAAGGGAGAAGGATCTAGAAGAGAGATGTGTCCTGGTACCCACCTTCCTGCCGGCCACACTTGCCCACTCTCAGGGTCACCGCACACACCCGCAAGCTGGCAGGGTCATTGGGCAGCAGGTGGCTTAGCGGAAAGAATGCAGGCTCTGACGTGACCCTTCCTCTGTCACTCACCCTGTCCAAGGGACAACAGCGTCCGCCTCACAGTCATTCCCAGATCAAGTGTGCCGGAGCCACTCAGAGCCCCATACGTACATAACAGAGAAGACACACGAGAAACCTTAGCCGTTACGGTCGTTAATGCAGCCTTTGCCACCCCAGATTTTAACGCGGGGCCCGGGCAAACAAAGAGTGGCTCCCCTTCTCCACTGCCATCGCCGCCACCACCAAAGCCGTGGTGCAAGATGTGAGCAAGTCATTTACGTCCCTGGGCCTGAGTCATTTACGTTTCTGGAAGCGATGCTGAGTGGGGGGCAGTGGGAGGCCAGCCGGGCTCCCAGTGGAAGCTGGTCTTCCCGGAGAGAATGTGGGGACCCTGGCAAAGACTCCTGGAACCAACCTAGCTGAGAAACCACACACACACACCTTTTACAGGAAAGCCTGACCCTTTTACTGGAAGACATGCCCGCTCACCTCTGCCCTGCAGCAGGGCGGTCCTTGAGGACGGGCCGGAACTGGCTGCCTGTCCCAGCCATGCTGACCTCGGGGAGCTGGCAGGATCTGGCCCGGCGAGGGAGCGCACCCTCACGGCTGAAAAGGCTCAGCTCTGTGTTTGGGGTTATTATTTCTGCACTGCCCACAAACAGCCCTTGGATCAGGCATGAGTCGTTCTTTTTTTAACCCCCCTGGCACGAGTGGCTCACGACAGAGGCAGCTCCGTTAGCATGTGCTGGTCCTGAGTCGCACCGCAGAGTCTGTGTAGTCTCTCCTGAATGGTGTCCAATGGTCATCTCCCCCCTCCCCGCTCAGCACTGAAGGCCAGGCACCCCCAGGAAGCTCTCATGCACAAGGGCACCCAACAGCGGGCCTGACCACAGTCGCCCCAACCAAACCACTGAGCCAGACTGGGTCAGCAAGTCCGGGCTCCCTCTGCCCTGCTCCTCACCACCCGCAGTGGTGACATGACACAACCAAGGAGCACTGAATTTGGGGGCGGGAAGCTTTGCCAGGGATCCGCTGGGTAGCCAATAGTGGGCCTTAGTTGGCCAATCAGGGGCACCCATCATCAGGGGGCCTGTAATCCACTCTGGCACTCAACCTGCAGGACGCCCCACCCCCCCATCACCTTCATGTGCCATTCTTCACCCTCCCACTGCCCACACTCACGTTCCACCTGCTCCGCCCCCCCCCCCCCCCACCAGGCTGGGATCCGCCTCCCACCCCGCCCATCCTGCCCACCTTCTCCCTCACACACACACACACAGCCAAGGACAGGGCCCCATTCTACCTCCCCCGCTTCACCTCTGCCCCTCTCCTCCCCTCTCACCCCCACCCTGGCACTTCCTCTCCCCTCCCCACCCCACGCTGCCTTTTTATCCCTCTCCCTCCTTCTTTATGCCCCTCTGGCCTTCTATTTCCCTGCCTCTCCACTCAGGGAACTCAGATGAAAAAATGGTACATCATTTCCACAGAAATTGGTGCTACCTTTGTCAAAGCCAAAACCTCATCTTTCCCGGCTGATTTGGCCCTTTGTGAAGATTCCTGAGGATGAGCCATGAAAGGCACTAAAGGTCACGGGGACGTGGCCAGCCAGCCGGGGCTACGGACACACCTCCCACGCAGGATGCGGGGGAGCGGAGATCAGAGTGGGTCCTCACTGCCCCCAAGATTCCACAGCGACTGTTCTCACTCAGTCAGGGGTCTTCCAGGAACACGTCAGCCGTGGCGAGAAAAGACACAGCTCTACCCTGATCCAACCTCAGAACTCTCCACGAAGGTCTCCGGACTCAACCCAAACAACAGAGGAAATACAGAGACAGACACAGGGCAATTCACTCAACAAACATGGACCACGCTTATTATTGTAAACGGCTATAAAATAAATAAATCTGTCCTGTTTGTACTGGAACTGGTTTTTTTTTTTTTTGTGGGTGAGAAGTTGCTGTTTCGGAAGCAAATGTAACCCTTAGGCGAGGCATCCTGGGTGAGCCAGCAACGATGGCTGTCCCCGCCACGCGCCAGCAGCCCTGCACCCAGACAGCTCCGGCCTCAGAGGCCCCCTCCGCCGCTTCCTGGCTGTGAGGCCTTGGGCCGCAAACTGACCCTGGGTGTGCCTCAGTTTCCCTGTGTGTAAACTAGGAACGCCAACCTGTCTCGCACACACCAGACTGCTCAGAAACTACGACGGACTGCGTGTGTGTCATTGTCAACATCACGACACCGATACTCACTGAGATCTCAACACGCCACGCCGTCACCCACGTGCTGGACGTGAACACAGCCCCCAGAGGCTGCGGCTGCTGCGATCTCCATTTCGCAGATGGACAGAGGCGAGGAACGGGCCCAACGTCCCCCAGCGGAGCGGAGAGGGCGGGGTCCACCGCTGGACCACCCAGCCGCAGTTACACCCCCCCCCCCCTCTGCTGCCAGGCCCCACGGCCCGCGGAGAGCACACTGCTCAGCGAACTCTCTCGCCAGCAGCACTAGAATAAGGTTGGCTTTATTTTTACAAGGACCACTGCCCAGAAGGATGACTTTATTTTGCCTTTTCGAATTAAATTTCAGTCCTAGAAGCACTGAACCCGGTGTAACAGCCTTTATCTCCTCCTGCTGTCTACCACCCGTGCATGGGAGAGAAAGCCCGGCCGAGACACCGCCTGCGTGAGGCTTGATGGGTCAAGCGGCATTCTCCGTCCGAGCCAGCAAGGCTGGGGGTATCTGCATTCCAGAATAGCTGGCGAATCTCTCTGTGGCCAAGGCCAACTGCAGAATGACAGCCACCACCTGTCCCTCTCGACTGAGGAACGGTGGGGGCAGAGGGCCGTGCCACGGACAGAGCACAGCGCCTCGGCCTGAAATCCATACGCCCACCTCCAACCATCTCCGAGCGGCCCCAGGCTGGGCAGAGACAGCCCCGCTCACCTGCCACTCCGGCTCCATCCGCTGAGCGTTGACTGATGCTGAAACGCAAGGCGCTCGCAGGCGGCCCAGGCAGGCCTCAGAGCAGGAGACCGGTGAACGAAGCTCCCACCTGGCAGCACCCAGAGTGTGCACTTGGGTGGCAGGAAGCTGTTTGAATTCATTTAATTGTAAGTTCCTTTGCCAGAGCCTAGCATGCTTGTCAGCAGCAAGCAGAGACAGAGGTCAGGGGGCAATGAGGACCGCACCTGCCCCACATGCTGAAGCCTCCTGCAGCACCATCCGGATGGGCCCCGCCAGCCAGGCCACTCTGGCGGCTCACGCGTGGCCTTCGGTCCCCCTGGGCTTGGGAGCGCGCCTTTGGGATAAACCAGCACCCTGGGCTCTAAGGGGGGATGGCTGGTCCCTCCTCTGCCGCATCACAGCAGCCGCCCCCAGGCCCCCGCCCCAGATACCGATCAGTCCTGCCAGCTCAGCCTCAACCTGTGGACTTCAGACAGCAGGTCAGAGAAGACAATACAGGGGCTGGCCAGGAACACAGGCCTAGGAGCACGACCGCTCTGGGCGCGAATCACTCATCCATTCTCAAGCCACAAGACCCAGGCAAGTTGCAGGACTTCTGTGGGCCTCAGTTTCTCATCTGTGCAATGGACACAAGAACCAGGTTAGAGAGAAACTAACCGTGGAGAGCACTGGGGATGCCGGACTGAAACAAACTGGGCCCCCAAACTCCAATCTCTGGGACTTGCTCTAAAGCGAAGGCAGCCTTTGGGGTCAGAAGTCAGGACTGCAATTCTCACGGAGGGGGCAAAGGGACAGCGGGCGGAGTGCTGCTGGTGACATCCTGTTTCTTGACGCGTCGTAACCAGGTTAGGAAGGTGGATTCCCTTTGTGAAAATACACCAAGCTGCACACTTACACACTCTGTACTAGACTGCTTGTACACTGTTACATTCCAACTTTTAAAATTTACTAGAAAGACATGCCCTGGCTGGTGTGGCTCAGCGGACTGAGCACCTGCCTGTGCAACGAAAGGCTGCCAGTTCGATTCCAGGTTGGGGGCACGTGCCTGGGTCGCAAGCCAGGTCCCCAGGTGGAGGCAAGCAAGAGGCAATCCACAGATGTTTGTCTCACACATCGATGTTTCTCTCCCTCTCTCTCGCCTCCCTTTCCCTCGCTCTAAAAATAAATACGTAAAATCTTTTTAGAAAATTTACTAGGAAAACAAACCAGAAACGGCTTTCGCATAGGACACATAAGCTAGCCGGTCTTTAGCTCAAAGTAAAAACCTGGATCCGAACGCACAGGTCCTCTTCCCACCTGAGATACCTTCACCTGGGGCTGTAACTACAAGGCCACCGCATAACGGCACAGTCCTGCTTTCGGGCCCCACAGTGGACTGGGGATCATCCCATCCAGTGATGCCAACGCAGACTCACTGACCTTCACAAATATTTACTGAGCAGCTAAGATGTGCCAGGGATGGATCGAGATATGGAACAAAAACTAAGAAAGCCTCTTCTTTAAAAAAAAAAAAAGCTTATATCGTGAGCCTGCAGAGAAGGGAACAGGTGCCGCTTATTGAGGCCCTACTGTGCACAACGGTGCCCAGGGTGGTGCAGTTGCCACATAATGTCACCTTAACACTGCTGCAAGGTTCAGGCTTGTCCAGAGGATCCCTGGGGGCAAGACTGTCCTGCCCCTAGCCCTCTGATGTAAACCACCCAGGTCATGCCAGATGGAAGCCCAAAGCCTTTTCTAAGATTTGCTTTTTTTCCTCCAAGATGTGCTGTGGCAACTAGCACAGCAGGGCTCTGGGGACAAACCACCTGGATTCAAACCTTTTGGATAGCTTAACTGCCTCATGCCTCAGTTTCCCCATTTTCACAATGGAAGAAATGATGACCTCTCAGGCGTCTTATTTGATCCTCTGAGGATTCCGTCAAGTGTTTAGGACAGGGCTCAGCGCGCAGCGAGCACTCAGCGTACTTCGGCTGCTATTGTTTCCACGGTCTCTGTGAATTCCAGCGAGGTTACCCCAGCCTTCACTTTCCACAGGAATCCGGAACCCCAGGCCTCCACTGGGCAGCTACCGCCTCACCCCTCTCAGGAAGGGGAACCAAAGAGAGAGAAAGAGAGAGAGAGGGAGAGAGGGAGGGAGATGGGGGAAATGAGGACAAGAGAGAAGGGAGAAAACTCATTTTCCTTGTAGAGCCACTGGATTTGTGGCTTGGCCTCGCCCCAAGACTCATACTGTCCAATTCGGTCACCGTAAGCCACATGTGGCCCCCAAACACTTAAAACACGACTGTCGGGATGGAACTGTGCGATGAATGCATAACATGCACCAGATGTCAAAGACCCTAGTTTGAAATGAAGAATGTAAATACCTTGATAATTTTTAATGTATCTTGGTTATACTGACCTAAATATAACATAGTGCTAAAATTAACTTCACCTACTTTCTTTTTACTTCTTTTTTAATGCGGTTACTAGAAAATTTAAGTCTTTATGTGGTGCTGTATTGTATTCCTATTGGGCAGCGCTGTTCTAAGGTTATCAAGGTATTTTCCTACACAAAGGTAGTTCCCTCCTTCAAAGGTATCTTCATTCCAGTTCTTAAGATGTTTCCTCTCGACCCATAAATACATTTTAGACCAAATTCCATGGGTAAAGCAACTGGGAGTGATGGAAATGACTTGCCTAAGGCCATGTGGCTAACAAAGCGGGGAGCCCCTGTCTGCCTCCAGCCCTAACAAGATGCTGAGTTCTCCCCAGGGCTGGACACACTAACTCACCCATATTGCTCAACGGGTCCTTAAAACAGTGGCTTCTCCATGCCATCACCCCAGGAAAGAGTGAAGAACTCACATTCAGTGATCGCCACCAGGATGACCAATGGGTGGCTGCGTTTCAAAGGGTGAGATTGTTGGACACCTTGAGGGGAGACATGGCTTAAACAGGGTGGGTGACCGTTTGCAGGGCTAAAATCGTGACGTATGGCATCTGAGTGCTGCGGCAGGGGTGGCCATGGGCCAAGCACGCTGGGCCTCACATGATCTAAGAAGGAATCCTCCCGTCACCCCTCAAGACATGGATTTGTCGATGCCCATTTTACAGATGAGGAAACCATCTCCCAGGAAGGCTCGGTGATTTGCCCCGTCACTCAGCAGTCAGTGGCCTCCAGCCTTGGCTCCAGCCATCCCCGGTGCTCAGAGGCCCTTGTCCACCAGCAAGTCTGGCTCGAACCACCCTTTCTGTAAATCAGTACAGCTCCTTCTCTTCTCGGGAAACCATCCCTTCCTTTGGTCACCCGTGAGCTGTACACGCCATCTATCCTGCACTTACCACAGAATGTTAGAACGCATTGCTTACGGGTCTGTTACCTCCACCATCAGTCTGAGCCTCCTCGCAGGAAAAGCTATCGCTTATCCATGTATGATACTGGGTTCCTGGTCTAGCATCATCAGGCACATAGGACTTACTCAAAAAAAGAAAAAGAAAAATCTGTTGCTTAAATGAAATAATCAACCAACCAGCCCATCTTGACACCCTGGCTTTTTGTTCCGAGTACCTTTTCCCAACCAGCTTCCCTGTTCTGTGTCCCGATGTTCCTCCCCACTGGGAGCTTCTCCACCAATCTGTTTGCATGGAGAGAGGCCAAGTGCATCGCTTTTGACTGTAGCTTGGTAACAGCAATTGTCACCTCTCCACTTTTATTAATTGCTGGGTTAATCAAGCACTCCTAATTGTGCCCACCCACGCTAGCAGGGAAGCATCTCTGGGTGGCCAAGAAAACAGGTTTAAGCTGAACCAAAGACAGAAACTCACCGCCTTCTGGACCCTGAACGACAGGCTACCTTCTTCCAAATAGGTGGGCCTAAGTCAGACCAGATGGGAGCACAGTCTTGACCGAAATCTCAGCCACCCACAGCTTCTATGCAGCAGACAGGTGTGGGAGGGAACCTGGTCATACTTTCTCATTGGAGCCCCTCACCATCCCGTGATGCCAGCTCCCAGACGAGGAAACTGAAGCTCGAGAGGGAAACAGACCACAGCCTCGCCCAGGGTCACCGAGGTAGAGGACAGAGTGAAGACCCAGGCCTGCTTCTCCTCACCGCACAAGCCGTGCCCAGTTCTCACCCTCCAGGACCTGCAGACCTCATCCTGGTGGCCTGGCTCACCCTCCCACACCCTCCCACAGGCTGGCCGCTTCAGCAAGACAGGGCTGCCTCCGGCGATGGAAGTCTTCCTTCCTCTGCAACAGTTTTAACCAAACCTTCCAGACACAGCCAGTGCAGATGTTTTCATCGGAACCCGCAGCTAGATCTTGCTTTCAAATGTTAGGAAAATTTTTCACAAGAACTTTTTGTCACCTCTGCTTCTCTTATTTATGGCTCAGGCAGCAAGTGCAGAAGCAAGAGGACAGAAGAAAAGGGAAAGGTTTATTGTATATGTTGATATATTTTTCAGGTTCCTGCTTGCAGAGAATAAATGTTATCCTTCCAGATCGTCCCCTTCTACTTTATAAGCAGCTTCTTCTTCTTTTTTTTTTTTAAATATTCAATAAAGATGCCATAGAGGCTGCCAGGCCGACTCGCTATGACATTCCCTGACAGGCTCCCATATGGAGAGTCTGTAGCATTCCAGATGCCTTCCCATGCATGTACCAGGTTTCCAGAAGCACAGTTACGAGCCCCCCTGGGGCTGGAAACGGAGTTCTGTGCGCAAGACACGTTGCGCAGCTTACCGTCCAGCTTCACGAGCAAGACTGCTCAAAGGCTGCCGCGGGCACTGGGGCCTCGGGGGTCCCCATGCTGAACTGCCAGGTGAAGTCACCTCCCGCTCCCCGGGGGCGGGGGCGCGGGGCAGGCGGGGGATTCAAAGGGAAGGTGAGCATGGGTGTGAGAAGGCTGATCCTAGCTTCACCACCGAGAGAGGAATTTGAGAAATGAAAAGTGAAACAATTAGGGTTACAACTTCAAGTTTCTCAAATATGGGTAATAAACTGACCCCTTCCCAAGGGGAGAGGGAAGCTGGTTACAATGCACAGGTCTTATTTTATGAAAATATGTTTGAACTGCAAAAGATTACAGCAAAGAATCACAGTAACGTTCTTCTGTTTGCGTGTTTTTCAGTTTATGCTCCAAGTACAAAGCCCCAATTTTAAAAGTTTCGTGGGACTGACATACTGAATACAGACAGACCCACAGGTCCCATTTTGAAAAAGACCCCTCCGGGTCACTGAGGTTAAGCGTGAGGGTTAGGGAAGTAAGTTCACAGAGAGCAGGCAACGAAACAGCAAACCCTGAGTGGGGGACCCCTTCCTGTGTGTGGACGTGTCAACACCGACATCTGGGGCTCCTTCTCCAGGACACCAGGCTGGTGCTACAAACGTCCCCGTCCCCGGGGTGGCCCGGGGTGGTAACAGCAAAGACAGGCAGATGATGTGGAAGACACATCTCCCACGGCACGTTTGCGGAGTAGCTGCTACTGCCCTTTCCACACCAGCAAATCCGCCTGTGTCCTTCCATACTCCTTGTCCTTCTGCTCGTGAAAAAGGACAGTGACCTAGTGAAATGAAATGCCTGTGTATAAAGCACAGGGGCAGAGGATGGAAGCACAGGCCAGCAGGGGGACTTCCCAGCAGGGGGCGCTGTTACAGTTTAGGAATAAACACCAGAGCTGAAATTCATCCCAGAAGGCAAAGGCCCTCTCATCAGATGTGAAACCAGAATAGCATCGCTGACCTCTGTCACATAAAATAATTAGAGACGGTAAATAATGCGCTATGCAAACAAAAGTTCCATACATCGCCCAGAGCACTCAAATGCACTTAATTACCTCGCTCAGCATTTCGAGTAAACTCCCAGGATGCGATCTGACGGTGACGGGTGCACGTAACTGAGTGGGAATTTTAATGTTCTTCCCTTGTTCTTCTACTTTCTTCACTGAGATTACCTTGAACTGCAAGCGCCCCAAATTATGGAGATTTCAGCAGACTGATGGAGCACTCTTTTAATTTATCGCTCCATAATCCAATTTTCCTCACATTGGACCACAAATCACCCCAGCCTCTTCACAAATCCACAGGGGCCGTGAGGCATGACACACAAGCGGGATGAATTATGTTGAAAATGAGAAAACTCGTTACTTTGGGCCTCCGTTTCTGAATCATTAACACAAGAAGGTTGGGTCAGAGCATCTCGAAAGATCGCCGGGGCTGCCCGCACCGGAGGGGTCTGCGCAGGGGGAACCGGCTGTCAATGTTTCCGTCTCAGCCGCGCAGGACCCTTCCTGTGTGAGTTGGTGGATGGGCCATGCGTAAGCCTCCAGGACCACGCTGTGCCGTGGAAACCGCCTGCCACTCGCAGCCAGGCCAATGCTTGGCTGCCACCTTGCAACAGCCCTGTGACCCCCATAAATGAGTGGGCTCATGCCACTCCCCCCCATGGCCCCCAGCCCACCAGACCCTGGGCAACCGGACCCCCATTTCTCTCTGACCTCATCCCTGTCTACTCGCCTCCATGCCCCCTCCCTTCTAGCCACTGAACCTCCTTGAGGTCTCTAATTAGCAGCTGAGAGATGGCCCCAGGGCCTTTGCACTGATGGCAGCCTCAGCTCTTTCCCCAGGCATCCCCATAACTCACTCCTTCACCTTCTCAGGTGTTAGCTCAAACCACCTTCTCCGAGAATCCCTCTGTAACCAACTTGAACCTGCAAACCCTGCCCCCCCACACTATTACCCCCATTCATATACCCAATCCCCTTCCTCCTGCCCACCTAGGCTTTCTTTCACCCCATTGTACTTGTGAGAAAGTACCATATTGTGCCCTGTACAATGCGCACATTTTTGGCCCAAATTTCTGAGGGAAAAATAAGGAGGCGCATTATGCATGGGTCATGCCTGAAACACCTTGTATCTGTTCTTGTGTTCTGTAATTATCTGTTACATAAAATTTCTCGTGCCATAATACATTCAAAAATAAATGCTAAAATACTTTTAGAATACAAAAAAGTATCTAAATATAAATAAATAAAAATGGAATTAAAAAATTAAGATGAAATTTTTTTTCCTGAAAATTTGGGCCAGAAGTGTGGGTATGCATTCTACACAGACACGCATGGGGCCGCGGAGAGTGTACTACGATTCCACAAGAGACTCGGTGTTCCAGTTCTTTTGTTTCTCAGTCTCCCTCCCTCGACCAGAACATAAGGGCCCTGAGGACAGGGTCTTTGTCCACCCAGTTAACTGCCAGACCCACGGCCCCAGAGCGAAGCCTCACATACAGTCACGCTCAATAGATATTTTTGTGATGACTCAAAGCAAACACACAGAAGATCTGAATGCAGGTCTAGCCTAGGGTGGCCTCTGCTCCCAGCCCAGCTGGCTCACCCCCAACCACAGCACAAGCTCCCGGAGGGCAGGAACTCAGCCCACATGACGGACCTCAGTCCACAATGCCTGACTCCATTTACCATTCATTTCTGAGCCATCCCTCCAGGCTGCTGGGCACGCACAGGTCAAAGCACTCAGACATTTGCAAAGACCATCCTGGGCCACCGTACAGGGGACCTCCTTCCTCAGGTGGCGCTAAAGAGCATGGCCTTCGCACACAGCTACGGGTCGGGGGGAGTCAGCCCGGGAGAAGCTGCCACCTTATGAAACCCCACATTTCTTTTGAGGCCCAAGCACCATGCCAGCCCAGGCAAAGGGCCCGACGTGGGAAAACACTTGCCACATCCGAGCAACTGTTGAGTTTGGCTGGAATGTCACAGCTAAGCAAGGGATCAATCTGTGGGAGACCAGGCAAGGCCATATGGGGGAGGCCCTGAAAGGCTGCATGCCACCATCCCGCAGAGCTGCCAGATTCCTGAGGTCACCACTGACACTGCCCGGGGCTGGCACCCGGCCTTGAATCTGCCTGCCCGGGGAAGGGAGGCCTCCCACCTCCCGCAAATCACCGTCCTAGGGAAACACCCGCACTGACTCCGAAAGCCAACCCTCATCTCCGAGGGACCGTGACGGGAGCACCTCTGGGTTTCCTGACCGCTCAGGTCAACCCCCTTCCTTTTCTCGGAATCCTGAGCTCCCTGCAGCTTCTGAGGTGCCTGCCAAGCATAAAGGCCATCGCCCTGAACCTGAACCCGAGCCTGTGACGGTACCAACAGCATGTGCATCTGTGAAGCTTTACACTTTAAAAAAAAAAAAAAATCCAGTTAATAAAGGGGCAGCAAAAACCTTGGGGAAATGAGAATAATAACCAGAATGGGTAATGCTAACTCCTCTCATCCTCCTATTCTGACCAAACACTGGAGTCCTTGTTTTACCCATGTAGAAGCGGAGGCTCGAACGACAGGTAATCCACTCAAGCCAGGCCCTGATGAAGCTTGCATTCAAAGCCAGTTTTGTCTGGCACGAGGCTGTGTATTCCACAAGCAACAGCATCTTTCACAGAACTGAGCAGAAACTACCCCTTTTTAAGTTACTGAAAATAACATTAAGTTGCTACCAACCCACGTGATTGCAAACTGGTGTCCTAGGTGAACCTTTCTGAGACTGGAGTCCAGGAACCCAGAAAAGGCAAACACCCTTCCATTGGATGGCCAAAGGAAGGGGGCAGGCCACAAGACCTGAAGTCCTAAGCTCCAAGTTCCAATCAATCCCATCTAAGCCTCAGTCTGTTGTTCATCTGCAAAATGGGACTGTGAATCCCTCCTGGACATCACGTGGTTGTAGGGAGGACTTTGTGATTCAGGCAGAACAACAAACAGCCTGCTGATACGCTCTGTGACCCATAAAAGGCTGTTAAGACAAAGCTATGAGTATAAAGAAATCCAGTGAGCCCTGACCATCGTGACACTGAGCTCTAGATATAAGCAACGCAGGTACCCGCCAAGGCTGAGCACGGTTTCACCTGAGCTACACAACCCTCTACTCACACTCCAGCCCAGGTCTCCCCAAATCATGAAAGATATGAATGCAGCCTTTACCACGGCCTTTCAGGAGACACCAAAGCCAGAAACAGTGGCTCTAAATTGTGCTTAAAGACAAAGCACCCCCATCAGCCTCTCAGGTAAGTGAGTGGCCAAGGTGAGTTGTAGGCTAGGATCCTGGCCCAGGGCAGGCCTGCCCCCAGGTGCTCGGCAGGGACACGTGGACCAGATACATTCCTACTTTCTGCTTCACCCCAGAGCTCGGCCACCGCCCCCTCAAGTAATTCCTCTTACACAGCGTTCCTTGAACTTGAGGGACCAGGGCCATGTGTATGGAAAAGAGGTTGGCAGGAACCCTGGTTTTAGCTTTAACAGTTTTTGTTCTGATGTTGTTTAAACACTAAACTGTAAAACATTAAAATAAAAGAATTACTTAAACAATAGATAGTTACTGAGTGCTAAGTGCCAGGCACTGTACCGGGCACACTGCAGATTATGGTGAGAAGCTTCCGGTCCAGCAATTACCAGTAACCAAAGAGAGAATTAAATAAAACACCCCACGGCAGCTGTCAAAATCAACTGGGAAAACTGCCTCAAAGGTCTTTAAAAACACAGGAAGTAAATCTTGACCTGGGCAAGGTGTTGAGAGAAGGCGGAGGAAGTGGTAAATAAACTGAGGTGAGAGAGGAGTTATGGGGGATAGGATGGGGGGGGACCAGAACTCCTGGCAAAGAGAAGGGCCCTTGAGCATCACCCAGAGGGGCAACGCCCAGGACCTCTGGCTCTACAACAATCCTGGAAGCAAAGCACTCTCACGAGGCACCTTTTTAGAGATTAAGTTCAACATCAGTGCAAGTTTAGATGAGCTTCGCAGGACGGTCGATGGGGAACCACTTTCCCGGGGGGGACTGGTTCACGCCGCCCACATCGGCCAGCTGTTCTGCAGCTGGTGCCCCCAGTCCTGTGCCTTCTTCACACAGGAAGCCGCCCGGGGCCCCTCACGAGCTTTCCACAATTAAACAGGCATCATTTGGTGCCAAAGCAGTGACTCCCTGGCACCAAGGCAGGGCCAGGGCCCGGTTATAAGTGGTCATGCGGATGACCCAGAAGACAATTATATTAATTTGAGATGACATCAAAATGTCAATTTTAAAAAGTGTAAATGAAAAATAATTAATTTAAAAAAAAAACCTCAGCGAACACCTGCAAGCCCACCAAGGGACACTGTTTGAAAAACGAACTCCTGGGAGCTAAGTTGCCTTCTTCCCTTCCATTTTGTTAAAACCTGGAATCCACAAAAATATGCTTCCCGGCTGCATTTCCAACAGCCTCCCCATCTTCCTCGCATGCAAGCGCTGGTGTGTGTGCAGTGCGTGAATGTAGTGACGTTGCTAGTCGCACAAAGTATTCAGATCACAGACGGGGGGGTGAGGAGGGGCCGACACCCACTGAGCCCCAGGACCGACAAAGCACCATCAAATATAGCCTCCCACGTGACTCGCAGCAGTCTTGTGAGTGTTCCCCTCATCTGAGAGATGAGGAAACTGGTGGTGTTTTCAGCAGCTTACTTAAGAGTCAGCCGCACACTGAGTCAAGTGCCCGATTTAAATCGAGGTCTGCCTGACCCTGAAGCTTGAGCTCCGTCCAGCACCACACCTCATTCCCCCAAAGGAAGCCCCAGACTCCGAAGTAGAATTCGGCCCCGTGAACAGGGGCCATCTGCCTCTAAAATTCGTACCCAGTTCCCTTCAGAAGCGTCACGGCCCTCCTTTTAATTATAGAAACTTTCCCCTCAAGCCTCCTCATTCAATATAAATGTAAAAGATTCCTATTCAATGGTATCATCTTCTCATTTTAATTGTGTCAAGTTTGCGAGGGGAGCTGTCTGACAATTCCGTGGCACAGGTCCAGGAATTTCGCTCCCTCCTGGGCCAGGCAGGCTTTTGTGCACGACCAGCATGCCGTAGGTCCATTTGTGACATTCTTTTTTCAATGGGAGAAAAGAAAGCCTACCCTCTGGAGTCCATCCATTCATAAGTTTGAGAGATTGGAGCTTGAATAATACAAATTTGGAAACTCTACAAAAACGGTTTCCCTCAACTTTTTTTTCTTGGCCCCCTCTGAAGTTCTAGCAGAGGCGGAAGTCAGAGGTTCTCAAGTAGGGTCTCTGTATCATGCCAACACCATTTGCGGGGAGCATCCGATGTAGGGAGGTGGGCTCTGGGCCTTGGTGTTTGCTGGGGGTCCCACCGGGGCTCAGCAGCAGAAGGGAGAGGAAGCCCCATCTACAGAACACACCAGAGGAACAGACAGGCTCAGGCTGCTGGTCGAGTCAGCTGCTCAAGGACAGGGGGTGTCGACTGAAGGGTGGTCTCCAGTGACCGGAAGACAGGGGAGGAGCGAGGGGAGTGGAAATCTACTCGTTCATTCAATATTCACTGAGTGTTTGATGTGGACAAGGTCCAACCTCCACACCAGATATACAGTGTGGTCTAGGAGAACAGACATGCCCTCTGCTCCCGGTGAAGCGCGCGAGCTCAGAGGGCGAACAGATGACAAGTGCCCAGGCAAACACAGATTGCCGGCCCTGCCAGTGCTGAAAGGGAGCCCCTCGGTGCCTGACACACAGAAGTCGGAAGCCCGCCCAGCCTTCCCAGCCCCGCAGACCCACTGACTCCCTGGGACAGGGAGAGAACAATGGCAGTCAGGTGTGCCAAGCAGAGAAGAGGGTGGAGCCCTCACCGGGTAGCTCAGTTGGTAAAAGCATCATCCTGATACACCAAGGTTGTGGGTTTGATCCCCAGTCAGGGCACATACGAGAACCAACAAATGAACGCGTAAATAAGTGGAACAACAAATCGATGTTTCTTTCTCTGTCTCTCTTTTCTCTCTTTCCCTCTCTCCCTCCCTCTTTCTCTAAAATCAATCAATTTAAAAAAGAGAGAAGAGGACGGGGAACTCAGGACCTGCAGGTGCCTGCCAGGTTCTGGGAACAGAGTAGGTACAGCCTAGGGGCTAAGAGCATGACTCTGAGCGACCCTGGGATCCTGGCCTCTCCCCTAACAAGCCCTGTGGCCCTGGGCAGGTTGTCAGAGGCCATCTAGAAAGTGGGGGCCGTCATCATGGTTCTCTCGTAGGGCTTTTTGTAAGGATTCAAAACATCAAAAAAAAAAAAAAATCCATTCACACACAGGTTAAAAAGAATGCCAAGCACATCGTTGGCGCTAAAAATGAAAAGAAAAAATCGTAGCTATGTTTTAACAAATTAACCGATACAACTCTAGGATGTGGATTCTATCCCTATCTCACAAGTGAAGAAGCAAAAGCCTGGAAAGCTGCTAAGGAACTTCCCCGAACTCTTACAGGTAAATGCTGGGGCTGGGGTGCAGGTCTGGGTTGCTGAGAGTCTTCAGGAAAGAACCTCAGAAACCCAGAGTTGTTGGGTACAATTCTAATGAGGGCAAGGTCACGTGTCACCTGCAGAATCCTGACATCTACTCAAGGGGATCACTATCTTGTTGATAAGCCAGCCTTATTGGACAACAGATCCTAACGTTGTTCAGGACAGACTGAGTCACAACTCCTTTTGTTGTGCTGCCTCCGTTTCCCAAAAGTGATAAGCCTTTAGGAAGGTGGAAACGAGGTTACAAGATGGTGGGGACTCGAATTTTCAATGATCTCTTGGTCCCGGCAGCTCAGAGGGGTCACTGCCAGCGCCTCCCTCACCCAGCACGGATAACTGGGCACCACCGTGTCCCAGCAGCTGTGCTGGGGACCAGTGTGCGGCTCAGGTCCACTCACCTTTCCTCCACAGGCAAGCCCCTTGCCTCTCCCTTGTCTCATTCAAACTCCTCACGTAAGACTCATTTCAGAGCTCACCACTTCCAGAAGGCGTTACCTTTCTAGGCTAGATCAAGAGCACCCGCTCTGTGCTCTTCCAAATACCCCTAAATACTTCTAGTAGTTCCACCTCTGAGCTTGCCTCACTGTTCTGTAAGGATCAGAACCGAAATCTGTCTCCTTACCAGGCTATAACTTCCACATGGAGGTGAGTGAAGCCACTATTCCCTTTTTAATAGATTTATTCTTTTTTTTTTTTTTTTTGCTTGAACAGACATCTTTCAGTACCCACTATGTGCAAAGCATCATTTTATGTGCGAGTGATACAAAAGCGAACAGAGAGGATGACACTCTAAGGGAAGAGGCGGGTGCAGGGAGCACAGTGAGACTCTGAAGTTACTGCACGACTTGAGCAAGGAGCCTACCCTCTCCGGCTCGGATAATTTATTTGGGAAAAATATTGTTAGTACCTATTAGTATTTCTTAAGATGAGGAGGAGAATTAGATGAGATCAAGCCTCCGTGGTGCTGAGCAGGCACATCCCTGGCACTCAGTAGGGATGCCGAATACGTGGAGGGTAATTCTTCGTGATAAACATCGTAAATATTAGCTGTTTATCAAAGGGGGGTGTTGCTCTCTGACACCAACATAACTTAAAGTCTTAAGAGCCTTCTTTTGGTCCACTGAAAGCCAAGTCATTAGCTACTTAACAGGAAACTGGCATCAATTCGACTGGTTTTGATGAGAAATCAATTCCGAGACATCACAGATTTTAGACTCAGAAACCTATAGTCAATGCTTCTCTGTTCTGAACTGTGAGACTAACATGGTCTAAAAACACCTTTTCCCAAGGCCACCCCTCCATGAGGTTTCCTCTGATTCCTCAACCAGTGGACTCTCCCTCCTGAAACCCCCCTTACTGAGTCCTTCCCCAAAGTACTTGGCATTCTCTTTATCCTGGAAGAGTTAATGATCTTGGCCTGACCCTCCCACCACCATCACCAAACTTCAAAGCACCACACCTGAGTCATACGAACATCCCACTGTATCAGCCATCTCTTGCCCACTAGTGCTGTGTAACAAGCCATCTCAAATGCACTGTCTGGAGTCATAATCCCTGATTTCCACTCATGCATCTGCAGGTCGGCTGAGGCTCAGCTGAGCGAGGGTGGGCCTGGCCTCTCACCGAAGGCTTGCGGGTTGGCTGGGCAGCTCTCCTCCAAGTGTCTCTCAGCCCGCTCCCCCTCAGATCAGCGGGCTAAAGGACATGCTGTTCTCGCACACAAAGCGAAGAGGCGGGGTGGGCGGGGGGGGGAAGCAGCAACACTGAAGGAGGCTTCCAAGGCCTAAACTGAGCACCATAACCTCATCACCCTGACTCATCCTTCATGTCAAACAAAGCCATACGGCTGGGCCCAGGCTCAAAGCTGCAAAAACAGACTATGATTTGTGTGTAGCCGTTCAGAAAGGTGTGGAGAATTGGGGCGAACAGATTCATTCATTCATCACGCCTACCACCCAGGTGCCTCATACATATGAATCCTCAGACACTGAATGAATGAATGATGAATGAATGAATGAATGAATGCTGAGTAAATTTCGGAGCTTTGTCAAGACTCGTGACAATTTACCAGCTGCCACTGCAAATCCTGAATCTGGCATGACAGTAACACTCTCATTAAACATCAGTTTGCTTCAGGTCCCTAACCTTGTAGGGCCCTAACGCATTGCTATTTTTTTCTCGTGGACCTTTGATTATAAAATAAATCAATACATCCATTCGCACCTGGGAGCCCACAGGCACACGTACCCACTCACTGAAAGAAGACAAATACACACTGTTTTGCATACATGGGGTGAGGGCAGTGGTGAAAGGGGAAAAGGTGAAGAGGTGACTTTGAATCAAACCTACTGGTTCATTTTCATTGAACCACCTAGCTGAGGTTGAGCAGAAACACATTACAGTCCGTGAACTTACGAAACGATGCATTATTGAAGCCGCAGCAGGGGAAAGGGCTCGGTTTGGAGGACATGAAAGACTGAAGCCTGCAGAGGTGTCTTTTCCATTACAAGGTAACTGCTCGAAGAGAAACACATTGTAATTGACAAAGAAGACGCTGGCTCCAAGAGGGTAGGCGAAATAAAATGAACTCCTAGCTCCCCACCCTTCCTGCTCAGGAAAACCTGCAGTTCCTCCCAGAACTCAACCACAGGAAAAACCCTTAGCGTAGTCTATGTTCCCCTCTGAGTCCCAGCTGCAGGCCACCACGTGTTCATTCGCTCAACAAATATTGACCAAGAGCCTTCAATGTACAAAACATAAGGAGAAAGAAACCCTGCCGTCATCAGCTTACGTTCGAGTGCGTCACACAACACAGGCGCAAACGGTGATGCCGCGGAGGAAACAGAGCAGGGTAAAGAAGGCGGGGCGGCGGGGCGGCTAACAGACAGTTCACAAATCTGGATAGAGCAAACATCACCAAAGGTTTCACTCCCTAAGTGACCACCTGAGGTTCTCCAGGCTTCAACTTCCACAAGCTTTTAAAATCCATCACCAAATGCATTGGTACATAGCACCCATGACAGGTAACTTATCCTGTCATTCGCTGGAGCAGACACAAAAACAGGGCCCCTGCCCACGAGGCATTTGCAATCCGGAACCTCTCATCACTCCAGTGACTTGGGAAAACCACAAAGCCCAGATGTAGCCCCTAACTCGGGGAAATGACAAAGGCCATCTGCGCAAACCGACCCTCCATCCCTGCTCTGTGCGTTGAACAGGAAGTGAGAAGTGAGTGGACACGCGGAAGATGCAGAGTTAGTTAAATCCACAGGAAAGCAGGAGTATGACTCACTGGGCCCCCAAATTGGGGTCTTGGAAGCCAGTGCTGTGAGCCTGGCGTCCTTGAGTCCAAGGCCATAAGCGTACAGTGTCTGCCTGTAAGAGCGGGGTGGTGGCATGTGTCCAAATGCCCCTCCTTCGGAGGCTGAGTAAAACTCCTCTGGGAGCACGCGCCACGCTGTCTTTACCCACGCGTCCATCGGTGGGCACCTGCGTCGCCTTCGCCCTCTGGCTGCTGTGAAAAGGGCCGCTGTGAGCACGGGTGGACAAACACCACTCAAGCCCTGCTTTCGATTCTCTTGGGTACAGACCCAGAGTGGCACTTCTGGGTCACATGGCACCACGGACCCTTTGAGGCCAACGGGTACCAACCATGGGGCGGAGCAGCTTGGGAGCCTGTGAGGACTTTTGACGGGTGGAGGGAGAGGGAAGGGTGCCTGAGTCCCTGGGGAGCCACCCCCCCCCCCGCTAGAATGTACACACACAGCAGGGTGTGCAGCGCCCCGTGTACCAGGGCCCAGGGACACCACTTACCCCCACACCTACGCTCGGTCTGCCCCTGACTTTCCCCATCGTTCTGCACTTTCCAGGAATCTTTTTCTGTCGGGCTGTTTGAGTTTTCCGTAATCAGATACTTACTTGTTCTTTCTTCGTATTCAGACAAGCCCTAGCGAAAGTAACAGCGTCCCGGTACTGCGGATGACATGGAACAGAGCCCAGCCCCCCCAACCACACCTGAGGGTAGAACAGGTCCTCAAAGATGGGACACTCAGAATTAGAAAGACCTTGAGCCCCTTTCCTAGCCTTTCTCCCGACTTTAGCAGGACAGGGGCAGTCCCTGTAGGAATGAGGCCAGCCCTCTGAGGAGCTCCCCTCCCCAAGACGCAGGAAGAAGCTGAAATGCAAAGCTCAGGTTGACTCACTCACAACTGTTGAACGAGACACACCCTTCTTTGCAAAGCAGCTGGCCGCCGCCATCAGAACGCACGACAGCCTTCAAATCAAGCCCATTCTTTCCGAAACCCTCCCGCACCCACATCCTCTGCTTTAATTTTTGCTTACCCAACAAGCTGCAAGCGGTCTGCTCTCACTGCTGGCTCATGAAAGCGAAGTCCCCAGGCTCCATGACTACGGGCGGGGTAAGGGGTTCCTCCCTGCTGTCCCGAAGTAGCACAGGACAGGAGAGGGAGGCTGCCTGGATCTGGACAGCCATCCAGGGAGCCGGGCTCTGTGGGCAGGAGTCGGGACAGGCGGTGTGAGGCGAATTCGCAAGGGCGGCAAGCAGCCTGAAGCCCTTATCGCGATCCACGCCACCTCACCAGGGAAGGTGGCATCGGAGGGGGAATGCCAATGAGGCCTGCGGAGCTCCAGACAGCCAAATATGGGCCGCTTTATTACAGAGTCTAAGTGACTGCAAACGGGCCATTATCAAATCTCTTCAGTGACAAAGCTCCGTGTTGAAAGGAACAAATAAAAATAAGTACATTAAGCACAATAAATCACAGGGCCCTGTCGCTGAGACCCATTATCCCTGGGGGATTACGGGACTGTTTTCCTCCCTGCCTTTCAGCCATTGGATCCTGGGTTTCCCATCATTGTTTTAATATTGCAGCCATTACTCTCTGTGCCACGAAGTGCCTGCTGTTTTTCTGTAGTTCTGAGTAGCAAGGGCATAATTTGTTTTATGATTTGCTTGGGAGGGTAGCTGTTTTATATTCATCTTTAAAAGATACATTCGGTAATCGCAGCAACGAGACCCCTGCTTCAAAAACAAGGCCCAGCCCTCTTATCGCACGCGGCTTCCATGCGGCCGCGGCCGCCCGGACCCAGACGGTACCCAGCCGTTTACCAGGACGGCCGTGCTGTTTCTACGTGCCCGGGAACAGCTTCAGTCATGGTGAAAGAGCCACCGGATCCTGTGGAAGGCAGACTGGGCTGGAGGCTGGAAGGCCGGAGCCTGGGTTGTCCCAGGAAGTGGGTGTGACCTTGGACGGGTCCTCTGACCTCCAGGGCTGAAGTGTCTCCACCTGCCAAATAAACCAGTTGGTCCACATGCCTCTCTGGAGGCCTAAAGATTCTGCATTTCTGTAAGGGGCAAAGGGCAGGTGAAAAACCTTAGGCCAGATAATTCTTTTGTTCCCTCCTCTTTCTCAACAAGATTACCAGACGCATCCTGAGATAAAACCAAGCCACTGCGCCACTGCCCAGGCCATCTTCCAGCAGTCCCTTCTCCTATCCATGCCGACACCTCCCCTCCGGCCCCCTCGTTCCCTGAGAAGGCGAGTTCCAGGACAGCTCATCCTGAATGCTGTGAACAAGCTCCCCCCCAATTGCGTCCACTGTCTCAGGAAGTGCACAGAAAGAGGGATACGCAGGGTGGAATGTGCCGGGCAGACCGCCACAGCAGGCCCCGCTCACGTGGACACGCTCCCCCATTGGCAATGAACAAGCAACACGCCCCTTTCACTCTGGTGCAAGGCGGTGCCGACTCCTGCTTGCAGCGTGGAGACATCAGCAGTCCTGGCAGGCGCCCACCTCCATGGCCACATCGACACCTCACCACGAGGAGGGCACTTCTTGAGATGCGATGCTTCCAGGTGGGGCGCTGCGTGAGGGGGCCACTGAACTACATCGATCCCAGACCTGCGTCACCCCTCCGAGAGGTGCTGACCTAAAACTTGCCCGACAGTGCCCAACGCTCGAAGACTCTATAAAACACTCCCATTCAGGAAAGACAAAAGGTACCAGATCTCCCGTGTTAAAAATGGAGCTGGGTTTCACAAATCATCAGAGCCCGCAGAGCAGCCTCTTGGGAGTGGCATAAAGAGGATTCCTTCTCGCCAAGCCATTCCTCTGGCTTTGCAAACTTTGGTGTGACACCCCGGTAAATACCTAGCGAAGTCAGATACAGGGTAGCTTTTAGCCTAGAACGCAGGTGGTCATTGCAAAGGAGGGAGCTTTGCCTGCAAACAGGAGAGTGAGCTGGGAGACAACCTAAGCTGGTCACAAGGAGCCAGGTCATCCAGGAGGGCACTCCAGGCCAGTGGGACCTCGTGTCTTCTCTCATCACCCCAGCACAGTGCCCGGCAAGCCGCGGATGATCCACAGCTGCGTGTTTGTTGAACGGGTGAACAAAGGGACGAAAGAGAGCACAGACACGTGGAAGACCCGCAGCCCCTGGAAAGTCCGACCCAGTTGACGGGGATGATGCTGAGAGCCATGTAACAAGGTGAGACTTCGGCAGGGCTTTGAGCATCTCACGGAAAACACACAGACATGCATACACTCTAACAGCAATATATCTGTGCTGTGCTTTCTGTAAAAGGAAGGTGAAGACCCCACATCCTTTCGATGTCAGTGTGAAGGTTTTGAGGGTTGTTTTTGGTTTGTTTTGTAGCTTTCTTACCATTGCAAGTTATTAGGAGAAGGCATTCTGAAAATACCCTTGACCTCTGCCCCAAGGAACCTCTGCTGAATACTAAAATATAATTCATAAAAACAAAACCACCACACACTCCCATGCTCTCCAGGAAAGACTCAAGAGTTGGGACAGATACCTCAGGGTTCACATCCACGTGGTACCGCAGGGCAGGGTGCGTGGCCAGCAAGCCAGGATAAGGCAGGTGACCAGCCGTGTCAGACGCCCTGGGGTGGCGCCCCCCTTGCAAGTCTGCTGTCAGCTTGCTCCTTGTTTCCAGCGAACCCAGGGCTCAGGTCCAACGCTCCCACTTCCCAAAGGGCCTTGAATTGAAAAATCGCACAGAACGTGTTAAGTGTCAGATCTGCATGCTGTTTACATACCACATACGGGGAATGAGAGGCATCCCGGGGGCATTCTGCCACCTCCCAGAGCACTTTGGGGGGTGGGGTTTCTAAAGCACTTTCCCCAGGTGACTGTCTGATCCTTAGGCTGAAGGAGGGAACAGGTGATGGACCGTGGAGAAGGAAAAGCACAGCTCAGGGAGTTATGGATTGAACTGTGTCCCCCAAGAAAGACATGTTGAAGTCCTACCCCCTCCCAGGACCTCAAAATGTGACCTTACAGGGAAATAGGGTCTTTCCAGAGGATTCAAGGTAAAATGAGGTCAGTAGGCTGAGCCTCGACCCGATACGACAGGTATCCTTATAAAAGGGGAAATTTGGGCATGGAGACTCGTACAGAGGGACGACAATGCGCAGATCCGCAGGGAGAAGATGCCCATGCAACTGGAGTGAGGCTTGTCTACACCAAGGATGGCCAAGGCTTGCCAGCGAACACCGGAAGCTACAAGGGACACAGAAGGATTCTCCTCTACGGCCGTCAGAGAGAGCATGGCTTGCTGACCCCTTGAGACAACTTGATTTAGGACTTCTGGCGTCCAGAACTGGGAAACAATACTCTTCTCCTGTTTGAAGCCACCCGTTCTGCGGTGTTTGGTTACAGCCGCCCCAGGAATCTAGTAAGAGAGGGTAAGCAAGCGCCTTACCCAAGGTGAGCTGGCAAAACATGCAAATAGCAATAAGCCGTGCTCTACACAAAACGTAGAATGATGACAAAACTCTTTTCACACACACCAGCCCTGGGACAAGGAGAGAGCCAGCTGAGCTCTGGGCTGGATAACCCACCGCTCAGTGCGGACAGTAAGATGCTGCTGGTCTGCGTGCAAACTCTGCCTTAGGGTAGCCTCTAACTCCACCCCCCAAAAAGTCACCAAACATTTTGCAAAGTCAGGGCATTTCAGAGAAGCTGTTACTGTGGCAACAGCGGCCACACGGAGCTTAGGGAGCCAGAAGGCCCAGATTTCCCCCATCAGTTCCCGAGCACTTGTGGTAAACTCATCACCTGTTTGCATCTCTACCCTTTGTCTTCTCTCTACTCCTGTGAAAGGGGAGAACGTACCCACATAACACGATGTGTCAAAGCACCAAGCCTGAAATTGTTAGTTTGCGCATGCATAGGTGAATCCCTTACTAATCTCTATTGCAAACCAGGTTTGTGCATTTATGTCAGTTTTCAAAATATAAGCCCTTCACGACATTAAAACAAAAGATAGTGTTATGGGCTGAATTTTGTCTCCCCCAAATTCAGAAGTTGAAGCCCTAACCCCCAACCAGCCCAGAGCATGACAGCATTACTCTGGGAGAGTAATTACATCGGGGAGATGGGGCTTCAAAGAGGCGATTCGGGTTGCGTGAGGTTACCATGGTAGGCCTTCATCCCATCTGTGTGGTGCGCTTGTAAGAAGAGGAAATTAGGAAATTAGGACACAGGGAGACCACGTGAAGACGCAGGGAAAAGAGAGCCATCCGCAAGCCAGGAGAGAGGCCTCGGAAGAGAAGACCCTGCCGACACCTTGATCTTGGACGCCCAGCCTCCGGAACTGTGAGAAAATAGATTTCTGCTGTTTCAGCCACCCAGGCTACGGCATTTTGTCACGGCAGCCTGCGCAGACTAACACAGATGGAGTTGCACAATTTTTAATTTCTTTTTGTTTTATTGTGTAATGGTCATAAAAAAAGAAAGAAGAAAGAAGAAAGAGGAGAATACACTAAGGGATTTTTGTTTTTGGCACTTCCTTAAAAGTCTTGAAACTACCAAAGCGGGGAACAGAAGGTATCGCCCGCGTCACCGTGTCTCCCCACGATGGCCGGCGGTGGGTACAAGGGAAGCACATCCTGGAGAAGAACAGGGTTGCAGAAAACAGACCTGCAGTCTGAAGGACAAAACCTCGACATCATCGGGGTAATCTTCCTGCTGAACTCTCCTGGGTTTCCGTTTGCCCAGCTTCTCCTCGGAAGCCACCCCTTCCCCAGTACAGGGGTGGGCAAAGGTAGGCTCACCGTTGTGCGTGTGGAAAGACCTGCAGGTTATGATTATTACGGTAGCTCTGTTAACTCAGAAGAACGTCACTCACAACTCTTATTCCACTTTCGCCTACCCCTGCATAGTCAGGCATTTAGTCAATAATAATTCCAGGTGAGTGCTGGAAATATCAGGGGGAACACTTTACAAAGTATATGATTGTTTAATCACTGTGTTATACACCAGAAACCAATATAAAATAATAGTGAGAGTAAACTCTAATTGAAAATTTTCTAAAGTTAAAAGTGGGAAAAATAGAATAAAAAAATATAGATTTTGTGATTTAAAGAGAATAACAAAACACCAGCCCTCTCCCACTCTCCAGGCAATTCAAAACACACTGACCCATTCTCCCGGGACCAGCCCCAGGGAGGTGATCTCAGCCCTTCTGAGGTCATTACCAGCTCAAGACCAGATGCTCTCCTTCCGCTGTGATGGCCACATGGGCAGCATGTAAGGCCGGATCTCCCAAGGACCATCTCTGCCAGCCATGGGGACACTCTGCTTGAAAATGACACCAATGGGGAAACAAACTGAGCCAAAACATGGAGCAACAACTTCATGATGACCCCTGGTGCACCTGGATCCAGCACTACCTGAGGGTGCCCTCTATTTTTCTGTGACTTGGGCAGTTAAAGTCTAATTTTTTTATTCGTTTGTTTAACATCAGTGTGCATTGGGTTTCCGTCATTTACTCTAACACAGTTCTCATCGTGCCTCGGAGGCACTCTGGTACGCATGGCCCCATGACTAGCTAGACAGCTGAAAGTGTCACCAAAATTTCAAGGGTGCTTTATCAAAAAAGCAATGCATGACCTTCCAGAGACATCGGTCAACGCCCTGAAATTCTATAAAGAAATGTACACACACACACACACACACACACACACACACGTATCACACACACTGTGGCATAAAAGAATTTAAGAATTACTCACCCCAACTTCAGTACCTGGGGGGAAGTACAGTACCATGACCCTCAAGCTCTATCAGAATTCTGAAATTTAAAAAACTTGTACGATTTTCAATTTTACCTAAGACTCTTAGGCTGACATCTGAAGTTTTCATCATAAACTAAATCATTTCTATGGACATAATTTTCAGCATATTGTAAACATGAACATTTTAAAACAAAAAAAAATCATCACATTTCTAAATGGGATCTCGCAATCTGATATCCACCATTAATTTTAAAAATTCAAGAGCAAGTTATCTTTTTTCATCTTTAAAATGTTACAGCATTCCGTACCACGAGAAAGCGGCCCAAATGCCGTCTCCAGCACCAAGTGTAAACAGGGAAGAGAGAATGTGGGAGGGGGTAGCCCCGGGGAGGGCCTCCATCAGAAGGCCCCCACACACCAGTTTCACACAGTTCCTGTGTTTGGTATCCCTGGAGGTTTTCATGCCGAGGCCAAGGTACCGGAGTAAGATCAGTGTGGGGGAAGGGATGTGCCTTTAGAAGGTGGGGAAGGATGACTGCGAAGCATGACTGGAAGGAGGAACCATGGACCTGGTGGGGGGAGGGTCTCAGGCCAATCAATTTTGGGGAAGGGTCCACAGGTGAGGCTGAAAATCTGGAAATTGATTCCCTTAAAACTATCGGCACCTGCATACTCCCTGGAAAATCTTCACGTGTCCCCGGGGCACGTGTACTCCAGTGTCAGGTGACCTGGGAGAGTAGATCACGGGACAGAGACTCAGACAAAAGAGTCTGGAGACACAACTGGGTTCCGCTCTCTGGCTTTGTCACTTGGGCAAACAACCGTTACTCTGAACCTCAGCTTCCTCACCTGTAAAACGAAACCGCTCAGCTCAGAGGGCTGCAGTGAAGTTCAAGGGCATCGTGCGCATAGAGCACCTCTCACAGGCCTATAGGAGACATTCGGCAAGTGGCAGCTGTCACTGTTACCACCATTATTACTGTCGCTGTTATTTTAAATACTGTTAATCGCAACTTGTCAGGGAAGAGTCCTTTCTTTCCTACATCTTTCATTCACTCTCATCTCCCTTACCTGTCAGAGCCCAATTTTCCAACGAGAGAAGGAGGCAAGGAAACAGAAAGCTCACGAGAAGCGCCCCGGGGGACAGCGAACAAGCATTTGCCTTTATCTCAGGGCCTCTGGAAACTTCCTGAGACCTCTGGATGGAGCTGAAAAGAGGACAGTGGGGCCCCTGTCATCCCCAGGAGTCACCTGGTTTCCTACTTTAGCAAGTACAGCCACCGTAAGTGGTAAAGAGCGCATCGTGGGGGAGAGGGGAGGAAAAACAGAGAAGCTGTAAACAATAACAACGATTACAATTGCTGATACATATTAAGTGTTTTCTGAGTGCCAACCCTGCTCTAAGCATTACACACACATTAACAGATTTAATGAGCTCAAAAATGCTCTTTCAAAAGGAGTTATGGACAAACCCAAGCAAAAGAAAAAGGAAAATGTCAAAAACCAAGACCCAGAGACTATCCCTTCATGTGCATTAAGTCAGACCACCGCTAGAAAAGCAGCAGGGCTCCCTGAGCCATGTCACCAATGCCCGTGCCAAGTACAAGTTCATGAAGTTTTGCCTGTGCCTGGACCACACAAACCCTCTGATCAGCCCAGGGTTCATCGATCACTCCACCGTGATTCGTTGAGCAAACCCATTCACAAAGCATCAATGTCCGGCTCACAAGGGCAGTGTAGTAAAAACCCAAATGGACCTCACAAGTACTGCAGGCAGTGTGAAATATTCCAACATAAACACATGGTTATCCAAAGCACGGTCTCCGGGCACTGGCGCTGAGCTTCTGCGCAAATTTATCCAGTTCTCCCTAGCCGCTCCTCATCCTGTCTGATCATTTCTCAATCAATTATAATTGCAGTTCTGCAACAGGTTCTTCAAAGAATGTGGAATGTGGAATGTGGAGCCAGAATCAAACGCACGAGGATGAGGCCTGCTCTAACTTGAAAGAAAGGTATGCTTTGGACTGTCTGATAACGACGCCCACGGACTGATCTTCTCCATCTGGCTTTCCAAAGTCTAAGAGGAGAGAAAGAGGAGGCCGAAGATCTGAGAAAATGGGAAAAGCAGAGGGTGAAGACCGCACATAAAGGTGGGGTGAGGGTGCTGGCGGCAGAGCAGCTGAGGTGTCACAGACCAAGGGAAGGGGGAGCCACAAGGGGAACAACGGGTCCTCCAGCTCCCCCTCCTCCCACTTCAATACTCAGCCTCGAGGACGTGCGTGAAGACATTTCTCAGTCTGGAACGATGGCAAGAACTCCTTCTCCACCTCCGCCTTGACCTCCTCCACCCCCACCTACCTCCTCCATTTCTACCACCTTCACCTCCGGATCAGCTCCATCTCTACCCTCATCATCTCCAGCTCTTCCCCCTTCCTTGGAGGCATCACTATGCCCCAGGGGACGCCCGCAACCATTCCGGGCATTGGCAAGGGGGCATACATTCTTTAGATTCCAGAATACCTTGAGAAGCTAATTCACATCCCCCCGCATGCCCCTGCAGCACAGAGCAATACTTAGGTCCAACTGGAAAGGGTTACATTTTGCCTGGACAACAAATTACGTGAGATCCAAAATAACCACCACCATCACCACCACCACCTTGCACTGTGTAGACAGCATGCTCCAGGCACACAGTAAAACCCTGAAGCGTCCCCAGAGTTATCGGATGCCGTCTTTACTGAAAGGCTCCCACACTCTGGCTAGACAGCCAGCTGGAAGAACCAGGAACACGGTGCAGAGGGTGCAGCAGCGGAGGCAGGACAAGGTGCAGACGTAGCCTGGAGGAAGGGCTGCCGGAGCTGGGTTTTGGAGGAGAAATAGAAGTGCCCCAGGCAGATAAAGAGGGAGAAAGCTTATCAGGCAGAAGGACAGGACTGTGCACAGCTTGGCTGGGTGGAGAGAAATAACCAGTAAGAGAGAAAAATAGTGAGTTAGGGATTGGTGACGCATGAAACAGGCGTGAGAGAGGAGGAGGCTGCAGAGAAAGGCAGGGGCCAGTTCATTACTCGCTTTGCGTGCCCTGATAAGGAAGCGAGCTGATTTCCAGTTGCTGATCATAAGCCAATGAGAGTAAATACACAGATTCTGCTCTGGCTGGTGTGGCTCAGTGGATTGAGTGGGCCTGCGAACCAAAGGGTCGCCAGTTTGATTCCCAGTCACGGTACATGCCTGGGTTGTGGGTCAGGTCCCCAGTAGGGGGCGCTCAAGAGCAACCACACATTGATGTTTCTTTCTCTCTTTCTCCCTCCTTTCCCTTCTCTCTAAAAAAGAAATAAATAAAATCTTTTTTAAAAAAGAGAACAGTCTAGAAAATTCTTCTTTCTTTAAAGATTAAAAAGAAGAATTTTCTGTCTGGAACTGGACTATCCAATTTGAAAAAAAAATTGTTATCCAGAATGGCTTACTCTCAGATTCTAAAAAGTGTGTAGTGTAACCTCTCAGCAAGGCCCTCCTCAGGCTGCACGCGGAAGGTGAATCGGGAGTACAGATGTCTGTCGGAGCTCCGATCAGTGTGGCCCCAGCCCTCCACAGCTGCTTAGGGACCACTCAGGAGGAAGAGAAGCGTGGTCTCTATCACATCCCTTATCGGGTGTCATCCAAGGCTAGGAAACAGGTCGTTCTCTAACCCTGGGCTCATTTGAACAAACCCCCAATAAGAGAGGCTCCGAGAGCCTATTTTCACCCAAGCTCCATCTCCACGCCCGGCCAAGCCAAGGGAGAAAGTGCTATCTTAACAATTGCGGCTCCTGTCACAAACAGACTTTATTCCAATGAGACAGCTTTTCAGCGGGCAATGAAAACCATCTGAGCCTTCCATAGCAATGATGGATGGGAGACAAATTCGGAAACTTCTCTCAGCTTCCATCCTACTGTAACCGTTCTAGCCAGGTGGCCTTCCAAACTTCATATATAAACTTGTGCAAAAGCCTGCTCAGTGACCTCCCAGCTTTCATCTCTCCTCACTCCGATCTGCCCCCAACACTGTTACTAGGTTCATTTCCCTAAAACGGAGCTTGTAACAGTTAACACACCACCCTCCTGACCAAGCCACCCAGCCTTCTGAAAGCCCACAGCCCCAATCTCGCTTGCCAACTTCCTCTCCAAGTCCCTGCTAACAGGAACTCGAGACAGCTTATTCCAGAACCCAAAAATGCATACTTGTACACTGTCAACCAAACCTGACCACTCTACCTCCCTTCAAATCTTCCACTCAGATTTTAATTACCCTGTGTCCAAAGCCTCAACTCAAATCCTACCTCCCTGGAGTTGATGCCGCTAAAGTCGGCTCCCACCCCGGATTTCCCATCACGGTTCGGCTTGCGCGGTCCACAGCCATTAATTGCACTGCCACATCGCTCCTATTGTTGCTCTGAGCTGTTCACTTGAGTCTTCTATTGTTGCTTAACTTATCACACAATTTCCTACAATTGCTCCAACTATGTGGGCAAAGACAGAAGGCTTTCCATTTAATTTAATAATTGTTTATTAAAGGATTCCTCTGTGCTAGAAGCGAACACAGTGGGATGCTCCCATCGATACAAGGATGGGCGTAACCAGTCACAGCACCGAAGGAGCTGACACGTACGTGAGGAAGGAAGAAGGGTCTGCAGATGCTGGCAATGCCGTGTGCGGCGACAGGCACAGCCTTTGGGGTGTTCTGAGTAATTTTTCCTCTCACCCTGTTCTTCCATCACGTATTCACTAAGACCCAGATCTAATCTCTTCTTCTTCTTCTTCTTCTTCTTCTGCTTTTTTTTTCCCAGAGAGAAGGGAAGGGAAGGACAAAGAGAGGGAGAGAAACATCACTGTGTGGTGTGTGGTTGCCACTTATGCACCCCCCACTGGGGACCTGGCCCACAACCCAGGCATGTGCCCTGACTGGGAATTGAACCAGCGACCCTTTGGTCTGCAGGCCGGTACTCAGTCCGCTGAGCCACACCAGCCAGGGCTAATCTCTTCTTTGGCTTCCTCAGACACGATGCTACCCAACACCCTGTGCCCACTGCTCTTCATCAGCATGTTGCTGCCTTGCCAAGACAAGGCTACTAAATGGGTGGCAGGTGGCCTCCTCACCTCCGTATTCCCGATGTCAAGTTGGGACCTGCACAGAGTAGCCTTGTGAAGGCTGGCTGAGTGCGTGAAGGCAATACCATCAAAGAGACAGAGTGCACAGAGCCTAAGGCAAGGAGGAGAGATTTTGACCTGACAATCCGGACCATTCTCTTCACCTCCCTAGCCTCGGTTTCCACAGCTGCTGGTCTCGTGGGGCTCCAAGCCCTGGTGATGTCTTCACACAGCAGCCCTGCGCTGCACAGAGGAGGTATCAGTGAGCATTTACAATACTGACAAGGCTGACATCAGCAGAGAAAGGGGAGAAGTCACCGAGATAGCAGAGGGCAGTTCTTCCCACTGGACACGGAGCACACATGTCCCTTCCTCCCTGGTCTCAAGTTCCCTTCATCCTCCTAACCCGAGAGCCGGGCCTCTCACCCACATCTGCATCGACATCTGTTCACAGCCGCCATCACATCACCAGCTCTGGAAATACTATCATCAACAATCCATCCTAAGCTTTGTTGCACTTGCAATGCTTTCCAGGCCATTTTCAAGACGGCCTGGCACGTGCATCTGAACAAGGTTGGGAGCCCCCTCCTCTCAAGCCGGAGAAGTCCATTCCCTACAAACTGAGAGGAAAGAAACACACCAGACATTCTGGCATTGCACCTCCCTTGACTTTTTACAAAGCCTTCAGTGTTCGCCACACAACAATGACCCCTAAGAGAATGCGTTTGCTGATCTGAAATGTCTTTTCACATTGTTTAAAATAACAGCTTCCTCCTGCAGAGGCCTCTAAGAGTCCAAATGTGGAAACCTCCAGGTATTCCCTCACCTCTCCCTCCCCCATCGCCCCACACCAATATGGAAAACCCAGCCATTCAGAATTCATTCATGAAATGAATCGTGCTGCATGGACACAAGCACGCATTAAGTGCAGGCCCACTAAGTGCCAGGCACCAGGCCTGGAGGCGGAAAAAGCCCCACCTGCTCACACGGCTCTGCCTGTGCCTCCCTTGGCGTCTGAAGTGACCACAAAATGCCCTTCCCAGATGAGAGCTGACGGCAGTCAAGGAGGCTGGTGCACAAACAGTGGTGATGTATCAAGGATCTACGTTAATGGTTCTGGAAACAAAAGCGGGGAGGGATGGTTCCCAGTTAGCCACAGAAATGTTAACCTTGCTCAATAACAACAAGCATGTATTTAATGTAACCAATGCGATCCTACCACGGAATAACTCTGAAGAGCCCACGATTCCCTGCTGGATTTAAATTTAAAAAAAAAAAAAGAAAAAGAAAAAAGAAAATGAGGAAGAGTGAAATCCCCACATGCCAATGTTCTGCTGCAAATCCTCCTCAATTTGAATGCTACCATGGAGAGCTGGAAAGATCAGCAAGCTCCTTCTCCCCGATTGGCCTTGGCACTTCAGGGGAAAAAAACTGTGTTAAGAGCAAAACCTCTCCCGGCAGTCAGGGCTCCATCTCCATCTGCCCATCCAAAGCACAGCCCCTTAATGTGACAAAATGTGACGAGAGAGGCTAAAATTATGGGTGAGATGGCACTTTCCATTCTAGCCCCGGCCTGTGATTATCTATAACTCCAGGTTGCCCAAAATTACCTCTGGAGCCTTAAATGCCTTCCATTTTATTTCGTTCCTAGAATGAATTCTTTTTTGGAAACTTTCCTAAGAGATAAAGGAACAAAACACCAAAAAGCCCTAGATATTTCCGCTGCAGGGAAGGAAGAGCCAGTAGGCAAGCATGATTTTGATTTTTTTTTTTAACATCTCATGCATATCACCTCTACTGTATCCTTAGGCAGAACAAAATTAATTCCACGTCTCTGCAATTATGAAAATTCAGAATCCTGGAAGCTCTTACCACATTTACTTTATAAACCACTTCTGGTCTTGATATATTCTTGGAGGTAGTCTGTGAGGATGGCTAAGAAGCTGATGCAGGAGGGTGGTTATGACTGATATCTCCAGGAAGAACTAGTTAAAAAAGCAATCTGACCCAAGTAAGTAAGTGGCAGTACGTGGTAGGTTAGTGGTTACAAAGTTTACGTAACTACTGTACTTCTTTCTGTAATAAGAGTTAGGTATTAGGCTCCTTGACAAGTAAATCTAGTGAGTTATTTGTTAAAACACTGGAAATGTTTCAACTTGGTTTTAATGTAAAAAGTGAGGCTCCCAAAAGCATCCATGTGTGAATCAAATACTTTGAAATACAGCTAGGTATTTTTTAAAAACTTGCTTATGCATCCCTTTTCTAAAATAAAAATCTTTTTGTCCCCCCAAACAATTACTTATCTTATATGAGTTGCTTTTAAGATCAGATTTTATATGCCAAGTTCTCCTGCAATAGGGCACTCTTAGACTTAGTTTCAATACTGAAATAATAATAATAATACTGTAACAAACTTTGTATGTACATTGCACTTCAAATCTCCTCTTTCCAATAAGCACTGCCCTCTTGACCCAGGAGGCCCGCGCCAGAGTGGTGGGTAGACTTCTAGCAACTCACAAATTTGGAGGCTCGCAGTCTTCCTGACTCCTACTTCTACACAATTGCTCTCTGTATCTTTCCTTCTTGCAAACATCCCTCCCTACATACTTACCCAGTAGCTCCCCTAACAAGGTAACCTCCCAGGCCAAATGTAAGGGTTTCTTTTTGTACGGGAAAGTCCAGGCTTTGCAAAAACCCAAAAGGTCAAGTCAGTTTTTAATGACTTAATTTGGAAAAAAAATTAAAATCGTTAGCATTGCTTTTTATCACAAAGCATGTAATTCTCAAGTGGTTCTCAAGGAATAGTGTAACATTCCAGAACCAACAGGTTCGCACAATACCTGAAGTGAGCAGGCTAGTCTAGCTGCCTATACAGGAACGACCTTACGCAGACTGAGGTTCTAACACAGTCTGCAATGCACAGACTCTACCCCCACCACAGCAAAGACATTCTGACTCTTTTCTTCATGACCGCGTACTTACAATGTTTTCTGCTTCAAGGTAGAGTACACCTTTGACCTAGTCAGACTTCTTCCCATTTCAGAGGTAGATAGCTAGGAACAGGCCAAGCTCTGCCACTCAGTAGCTCAAGCAAGACCTTTCCCTCTCTGGGCCTCTAAATTCCTAGTCAGCATATCAAAAACAAACAAACAAACAAACAAACAAAAAACCCTCACTTACATAGAGAGACAGGACTAACGCCCAGAGAAGTCAAGAAGTATTCTAAGGTCACACAGCAAGTTAGCATAGAACGATGGAACACTCCTAATTCTACATAAACCCCCTTGCCTCCCACTCAACACAGGAAAGGGTGCTAATGAGCACATGCACACACACCGGACTTCTTTCACCTCCACTGTCCTGGCTCCTGTTTCTGAAAACCTAAACATACTTGGCCCTGGAGATTGTTGCTGCAACTGTGATTTTCCATTCTCTCTAATACCCTCTGGCGGTTGTGCTGTGGGTCTTCTGCCTTACTACATAGTTTCCTCATTCCAGAAAGCACACACATGCACACACACACACACATACACACACACATACACAACTCCCCCCCCCCTCCAGATTATAAAACTCTTCCTTTCCCAATAGCAGAAAAGTTGAGGCCAGAACTGACGTGATTCAAATACAGGAATCTTGTTCAATCATTAAAAACGACCATAACTCTACCCAGAAGCACATCTGACATGACGGAATTTGTTCTCACAGAGGATTTCTCCCTCCACAGTATAGATCATTTGTCAGGGACATTGTCATTTCCCCCACTGCTGCATAATCGCATAATGAGAGCCCCAGATGTAATTCACGTGCACAAGAAGACAGACTTACGGTTCATGAGGGGCCCTTTCTTTATTCCCATTGCTAATAGTTTGTTCAAGAAGAGGCAGAACGCTATACGTAGACGAATGAAGGACAGAAAGAAATTTTCTGTTTTTTAATAAAAATGCGGGATGATCAACTAGAACTCCTGGATCTTATCCAGCAACCGGGCTTGCCACCATCTGAATGAATATACAGAGCAGGAAGCGAAGGTACAGTACTCAGCATGGAATGCTACATAATGATTTCCCTTCTAACATCGAGCTTGCTCCCCTCTTCCAAAACACCCCCTCTTCCAGCCACGCTAACTACTGCTACTCCCCATCCACACACTACGTACATTAAGGTTTCCATGCAGTTCTTCCTTCCTGGGATGCCTTTTGCTTTCTGCTATCCTGGCAATATCAAACCTATCCTTTGAATAAACCTGTACAATGGGACTTAGTTCACAGTCATGGTTCAATGTGTGACTCCCCTAAAAGGCTATAAACTAAGCCAGAGCATGGGATCTGCCATGTACTAGGTGTTCAATTATTACTTGTTGAGTTAAAAGGGAAAAAAAGTCTAAAATACATTTACTCGAGCCTCAACTTTCCAGGCTGCTGCCTACTGCTCTCCCAATGTTGGCCCTGTTGGAGGGGAGCCAAGTGCGTCTCAGTATCAGATACTCTAGCGCAGAGCAGCAAAGCCTCGTCCACGCCAGTGGATTCTAGGCGGTGGCTGTCATTTGAAGGTGTGCCTAAGGAAGGCCAGTATCCTGTCTCAACTTCTTACTCCACCTCTGCCATCTGGCTTCCCTGAAATTCACAAGACTTCCTCGGAGCCTTAGGACCCCAGTGTATCTCCTCTCCAGGACCAGTTTTCACTAGTCGATGTTCAATGGCAAATTTAATAGTGCTTGCCTGTGCCAATCTCTTACCCCTTGGCTACACGGCACCTATGAGAATCAATCTATAAAGCCTTAATAGCAGAAATAAAGCTTTATGCTGACCATTTTCCCTAGACCACAACAACAGCTCCCCTCAAACTACCTAAATATGCACAGGACACACAGGGAAATGATCACAACCAAGATCTACCAGACCCCGGAGTTCAGGGAAATACAATAACTCATGTAGGTCCAAACACTGAGCTAATTCTACCCGCTGGGTCGGGTCTTTCAGACTCCACAAGCCCTAAACCTTGGCAACACTGGCCTTTTTCTGTGCCAGTACTCTAAACTGGGCCGCCTCTTCTTGGACTCTCTCTCTCACCTGTCCTGTCTGCCCACCTCTGCCGTCAGCTTTGATGAGACTTGGCCACGGTGGCTAAGGTGAGCCTGGGCAATGGGCTTTGTTCTTCAGCAAAATAGAATTATCTTCCAATGCTGCTGGAAGAAACCTGGACGTTAATGATTTCATACTGTTAAAAATGCAGGGAGCTTCTGAGATGAATGTGTAACTACATTATCAAACACCATGTTACATCCGTAGACAACGGACCCTCGAAAGCGACGCTGGGTGTAGGGGAATCCACCCTTACACAGAGGATCATCACATAGAACTTTCGATTCTACAGTGGGTGGTCCACACTCACCTATTCAACCAATGGCAGATCGAAAACAGTTACCCCATATAGGGCCGTGTATAATATGCACTTTTTGCCCAAAATTTTTAGGGAAAAACAAGGATATGCATTATACAAGGGTATAATGATTACATACAATGGATATAATAGGTATAATAATCCCATGTATAATGTGCATAAAAATGTGAGTGCACATTATACATGGCAAAATACGGTATTTTCCATCTGTGGTTGGAAATGCAAAGTTATTGTTTTCCATCAGGATTTGTTGAATCCCCAGATGTGAAACCTGAGGATAGGAAGCTCTGTCTGTATTTCCTGAAAAAAAAAAAATGTGCACATAAGGGAACCCGGGGCCATTCAAACCCTGTTGTTCAAGGCTCACCTGTAAATATAAGCTATGTACTTTTAAGAGGATGATAGTGAGAAATTTCATGTTCAATGGAGTCGAATCTAGACTCCGTTCAGAACAGAGGAAGCTGATTTTATGGAGACTGCTGGGAATGCGCAGTCCAAAAACCAGAAGGGGGAGTTCTGATCACAAATTCTTAAGGAATTTTAAGTTAGCATGGTCCAATGCCCCGAGGATGTAGTCTGCAGGAAGGTCTGTCTCCCAAAAATGTATAAACCTCACACACTTAGAGAAAACTGAGTGGCTCAGGGTCTCACACAACACATAACACTTTGCAGTTGACCTGTTCTGAGTTGCCCAAAAGATGCTTCAGATGTGAGCAGACCCCCCACCTAAGCGTTAGTGCAAGCACGCACCAGACACCAAAAAGTTGGGGTCACAGCCCTACAGATAGATAAAGCACAGCTTTTTGCAACATGGATCCTTATGCTTTTGTTTTTTTGTGTTTGTTTTCATTGAATTTATTGGGGTGACATTGGTTTGCAAAACCGTACAGGTTTCAAGTGTACAACCCAATAAAACATCATCTGCACACCGCATTGTGCGCCCACCGCCCCAAGCACAGTCCCCATTTCCTCCTCTTTTGCCCACCTCAACCTACCCTCCACCATCACCACACTGTTGCCCGTGTCTATGTGTTTCGTGTGTGTGTGTGTGTGTGTGTGTGTGTGTAGTTTGGGCTAATCCTTTCCCTTTCTTTCATCCAGGCCCCCGCCCCCCATCCCTTCTGTCTGTGTGTCCCATGGGTCCATGTCTCCGTTTCTATGCTGTTCATTAGATGCCACGTAGAAGTAAGATCATGTGGTGCGGGTCCTTGTGTTTTCTTCATCTGCAGAGGAACAGAAAACTAGTCCCCCTAGTGTCCTGCCACTGTAGGTGGCTTCAGATGGAGACACTCCAGCCTCCTGCATCCGCTTTAAAGCACAAGCTCAGGAACCCAGAACCCAACCTTTGCCTCCACCCCAGG
This sequence comes from Glossophaga mutica, assembly GCA_039655065.1. Lineage (NCBI taxonomy): Eukaryota > Metazoa > Chordata > Mammalia > Chiroptera > Phyllostomidae > Glossophaga > Glossophaga mutica. The sequence goes on along the minus strand of CM077304.1, from coordinate 10,336,500 downwards.
AGGTGGAAGCACTCCCAGGGCCTGCGTCGAGACAACAACCTTTTCGCTCCAAGGCTAAGGCCCTTCAAGTTATAAACGGCCAAGGAACCTGCATGCTCTCACACCGGAAAGTTAACCCTCAACCCAGCCCACTTCATGAAATGACAGGGGCCCACACTCCACGGTGGCTCGTGCCCACCGCAGAGCGACCGGTCTTTGAAAGCCTCTCTCTCCTGCTAGGGAGACTGCCTTCCTTTCCCGCCACCCCAGAAAACTCACTAAGATCCCAATCTTGATAACTTTTGCCTCTCTATCCCAGTTAGCTTTCTTCCCCACGTGGAATGAACAAGGCCAGGCCCGATGTGTGTTCTCCTCACGGCAATTCTCACTACGATGAAGTGCTCTTGAAAACTAAAGGTGTGCTAAGAGACTTGTGGAACCTCAAAGCCAGGTCCTCGTTGTTTCTGATCCCCAGCAAGGACTCGGCGTGCCTACGAGTAACTCGTTCATGTCACCCATTTGTGAGAGATGAGAAAAGAAACCACCCCAGGTTCCTTTCCTAATTTAGAACCTTCCCTTATCTGAAGATTATCCAAGCTGACTCCTGGGGTGGGAAGACAGGAGAGCCGAGGAGAAAGATTAACCTGAGGGGACTGCCTCCGTCCACCAGTGAATAAGCACCCGGAGTTCCCACAGTGTCAGAGGGATGGCAGCTGCATTTAGGTGAAGTGACCCCCGCTGCCCACCCCCGCCACCCCTCCCCCTGCCCCCAGAAAGGAAGCCAGAGCCTGAGCTCTCTCTTGGGGCACTTACATAAGACCCTGTAAAACTTCCTGTGACATTCACAGAAAATGTAAGCTGCTATTTTGCTCCCTCAGGAGATCATTTTAATGGACTGAGTGGCAAAATGCAAGGATTCTCGGAATGCAGCAGAAATCTGCTGGACGGAGGTGCATCGGCTCAGGAACCGGGAAAAAAAAAATCCATCCCCATTAAACAGGGTCACCGGGGGTGGGGAAAGATTCAGTGTAAGAGAGACAATCTGTTCCTTCCGAAGTGACCCATTTAAAATCAGATGGTTCCAGGGGAAGCTCACAGGTTAAAAAATTTTGAACAGCCAAGACAGGCTTTGCAGAACTAAGGTTCCTTCAAGAAAAAAAAATTAAAAAAGAAAACAATGAGGCAATGAACAAAATAACTTCAGGAGGCACAAACTTTGAACTCAGTCACTCCACCCTTCAGAAACAGTGACATTCACAGAAATGCCTGGGTCACCCTGTATTGATCACTCATCACAAGCAGCTCTGTCTCATAGGAGTGACACTCTGGTTGGGATTCCACTCTACAGAAACCGCTGCCACCCAACCACTCTCTCCTATAGAGGGACTCGCAAGCTGTGGCTGCTCACCCCAAATCCGCCTCCGCGCTCTGCAACAAGGAGCAAAGAAAAGTTCTTCACAGCATCATGCCAGGACGAGGCAGGTGGGATCACCCAAGAGGGGCCGCTCCAAACACAGCTGGTCCCCCCAAAACCCAGGTGCTGGCGGGGGGGCGGTGCGGACACCTCACCTCCCGTTGCTAATGGTAATTTCCTTGCTTGTTCCCGGTTAGCAGCCTGCGTGCCTACGACCCCGGTAGGCCCCGGGACGGGTCCTGGGGACAAGAATCTCAGAGTCTCGGAGACGTCCACCTCTAGCCTCTCCAGGGCTCCCGGCCCAGGCAGCAGAGGGTGTGTCTACACTCCCTTCCTCTCCACCAGAATCCCGAGCATAGGTGGTACCAGCTACAGGTTCGGAGAACTTGTCCAGCGCCTCTCTCCAGGGCGCCCCCGCGGTTGCTCTCTGGCACCCCAGACTCTTACCTTGGCCGTGACTGCCGCCAGGCAGAGAGAGATCTCAGAAGAACTGGATGACGCGGCGGCGCCGCCTAGGAGGCGCAGGGGGTCCGGGTCGGGGTCCCAACAGAAGCTGCTCTTTTCCGAACGGCGGTGCCGAGCGCACACTTCGGGGCAGCCCGGGGCTCCAAACGCTGCGGAGAGGGTCCGGGCCGCCCAAGCTGAGCACTCTCCCTTCTTTCTCTGCTGCTGGTGCCGCTTCTTGGAGCTGTTCCCTGCCTCCGAGTCTCTTCCGAGCCGGGGGCGCCCGGCATGGACAGAGGCCTGGGTCCGCCTCGGGCTGGGTCCGGGGAGGAAGAGCTGGGTTGAGACGCGGGGCGGCCGCTGGGGCCGGCTCCACCTCCCACGCTCCCAGCCGCTTCACCCCTTCAGGGCAGGGCCTGTCCGCTCCCGGCCCGGTGAGGTGAGCGCAGCCGCGCCCCCAGCTTCGGGCGCCCAGGCTCCCGCGCGGCGGCGGGGCAGCGACAGTCCGGCCGTGCCGGGCGCCGAGCGCGGCGGCGGGGGTGCTGCAGCCGGTCGCGGCGCCCCCGCCCCCCGGGCCTGCGACGCCCGCCCGCGGCTCCGCGGGAAGGAGGCGCTGGAGAGGGCCTCGCCCTGGCCTGGGGCGCGGGGCCGGGGGCGCGGGGCCGGGGGAGGCGCCCCGAGAAGGTCACCGGAGCGGAGGCGGGGCGCAGCGCGGTGGGTGCGGGGAGTCGAAGAGGGCGTCCCCGCAGCCGCCAGGAGCGCTCGCTGGCCTCGGCCGCCGCCGCCTCCGAGACGCGCCTGCTTCTCCGAGCGCCCGGCGCTCGGAGCTGGGCGGCCGCTGCAACAGCCGCCGGCAACCGGGCGCCACTAGCGGGAGCCGGCGCTCGATCCCCGCCTCCAGCTCCTAGGCTTGGCTGGGGCCGCCGTGCGGGTGCGGGCGGGGGGGTGGCGGGCGCTGGGGTCCGAGCTATGGGCTGGCTCGGCCGCCGCGTGCCCAGAGCGCCGGGCTCGCTCAGCAGCTGCAGTGACTGTGTGTCTGTGTCATGTCTGTGCAGCTGGGGGGGACCGCGAAACAGGCCGGGCTCAGAGCCGGGGCGGGGCCTGCGCGCTCCTCGGTGCCCGCCCCCACCCCGTGATGGCCGGGCTGGCCAATGGCAAGCGCCTCTCCCGCCTAGGCTCCGCCCCACAATGAGGCTCCGCCCTCCTACTGCTTCAGCTTGCTTGCACACAGGCGGAAGCAACACCCGGATCCGGGATCCCGGCTCGGGTCAGGATGAAAGGGTGCTAGCCGGGAGCTCCCCGCCCTTCTTCCCCCTGCCCCGCCGCTCCGGGCTTGGCGAGCCTCGCGGAAAGAGGGGGAAGGGAAGCGGGGCAGGTCCGCAGCTGCCGTCGTAGAGACTCTTGCAGGCTCGTAGGGCCCTGCTGCCTGTCCACTCTCCCTTGTACAAAACAGCCGTCGTGGGAAGTAGGAAGTTTCCCCGCCTCCACCTTCTACTCGGGTCACCGCTTCCCTGGTATGGGGCAGCCTGAGACTTCGAGGAGCCACGTTGAAGGGCTTTGACAGCGTCATTTTGGGCTCTGTATCCAATCATCCTGTCCAAGCCTCCCTATTATTTCCGGGAAACTGCTCATCTTTGTCCCCCCCCCCACCCACCCGTACAGGCACAGCACAACCCCTCCCCATTTAGATTTCATTCCTGCTCTTTCCCTCTCAGCACGAGAACCTCGCGCATGTTATGCTTCCCGTTGAATAGACTTCCAATCTCCTAGTCCTAAAGACGAGAGTAGGGCGCCAAGAGTCCTCTTAGGCTACTGAAGGATTGGGTGCAATTGGCTAGGCAACAGTGGCGGGTGTCTGAGAGTGGAGGAGGCATGGAAGGAGAGAAAACCCAAAGGAGGGGAAAGCATAAAGGCAGGGAGAGAGAGAGAGGACGCTGAAGGATGGGCAACTCTGATTAAGAGACGGGCTCCGGCGCGTGATCCACCTCCCGGGTTTTTCCTCCGCTCAGTCCCAGGGCTTCTGGGGTCCCCTTTCCCCCGGGTCCCCACCTCTCCCCAGCCAAGCGGGCCAGACGGGTCTCTGCCTGGCCTCTGAGCACCTCTCTCTTAGCGCTGGGACTCAAAGGAGCCCACCCTAGTTCTAGGAAGGAGCCGGGAAAAGAAACAAAAACAGAGATAAAGTGCTCGGGTGGGAAGGGGCAGGGGTGCGTAAGAAAGCGATGCTGCGCTCCGGCCACCTCGCTGATCCCACTCCCCAGAGGTCAGGTTGGGAGACCAAGGGCTTCGGAGGTTCGGCAGCTCAGTACGCTCCGGACCTTGCCCCTGCCTAGGTAACTGGACTCTCGGCCCTTAGCTGGACCTAGCCGGAACCCTTCCCCAATCCCCTCCTTCCCTCCAGCTCTTTAAGCAACGACCCCCACCCTCTTCCCCCACCACCACCGCTGCCGCCGCCGCTGCCGCCGGCTGTTCCCCAGCTCTCGAGCGCTGTTTACCTAATATCAGTGGCAGACCAAGCCGAGGAGCATGCGAAAAGAAGGTAGCGGTTGCACAGCAGCGTCCTCGGCGAAGAAGTAAAAAACGTTTGCCTTGAAGCTTTGGGATAAGTTAACTGAGAAGCTGGGATCCTGCTGTCTTATCTCTGCGTGAAAAAGTCTCACCCTGCCTGTTTGCAGGGATGGGAGATCGTATCTGGTTTTGATGCCATTACCGCGTCGGAAAAGAACATTATACGATAAAATATTATCTAATATCCTCGAGACCATTAGAGTGTCAAAGTTTAATGCCAAGCCTTTTAGCTGGAATGCTGCTCCGTTCTTCCTCTGACGTGCAGCCCGGCCCCAGAACGCGCTTAAAACAAGGAGATCATTTTTATTTTTTGCGGGCGGACTGCCCTTCCTTCCTACTCTCCCTAACCCCTTACTGCACCCCCTCCACCGCCGCCCTGAAACGGGTAGATTTAAAGCAAGAATTTGAGCTTTCTTTTTATTTGGTGCTTTGCTTCGCTTCATTAAGGGTGCAAAATGCATTATTACAATACATTAGCATATTAATCAGGGTAACGTGATTGAGGACAGGAAGGGAGACTTGAAATTTAGGAGCAAAGAAAAATAGTGAAATAACATCAGAAACTAAGAGATAAGCGTGTGGAGAAGAAGTATCTCCATTTTAATTAACTAAGTGTAGTGCATCCTCTAGACTGAATTTTAGAAAGAAAAATAGAGCCATAGTGGAGGGAGCAATATTCATTCTGGTAAGTTACATTAAAACATTTCATTATTTGGGGATTGCACAAAAATTACTTGCATCAATTAAAAAGGACCTTAAATGTGTCAGAGCTTTGTTCTGTCAATTCGATGTTTGCAGTGGTATGGTCAGTGGAGTATCTAATATTCTAAATGAGAGGAATGTCGTCCAACTGAAATACTACACAAACTGCACCCTTCTGTTACTATGTCAAGCCGCACCCTAGCACACATTTAAAGAATTCTTCTGTCCCACCAATGGGAGATACACATATGGAAAATCTAATGTGGGATGGTTTTGCCCATGAATTAGAGTCTTTTGACACAAACCGGGATACAAATGTCTTAAAAGGGATTTAGCTGTGACATAATATAGTATAAGGAATGCAGAATAAAATATGTAAGGTGATATAGCTGTTATTTCTAAAGAGCCTGAATTGCTTCTGCTAAGAACTGAGGAGTGAAAAACCACCGAGCCCTCTAAACCCACTGTTATCTGTTTATCTCCATAAGGTTATTGTTCCTGTCACAGGACAGATTCAGAAAGGTCTCTTTAATCAGGGTCAAGGAGACCTAATCCTAAAAAAAAAAAAAAAAAAAAGAAAAGAAAGAAAGAAAATTAAAAATAAATAAATAAATAAAAAACCTGTCTTAAAACAGCCACTAGGGGGCCCTAAAGGCATCTCAATCAGGGAACTGGAAAAAACGGGCCCTCACCTCGCGTTTCCCGTCTCATTTTCTGTGTACCTAATGGAACTGGAATCTAAAGACAAGAGAAGAGCACGGTGCAAAGTCTGGAGGCAAGTAGGGCTTTATGTTTTTAAAAAGACCAGAGTCCCGTTTTGACTCATGAATCGAGAATGTGGTTTCCCAATTCTCTCTCCCCTCCGAGAAAATACAGCAGAAAAAGGAATGCTGCACTCCCTGAGAGGAAGGCAGCCTGATAATTTTACCCTATTAAGTCAACCCGACCATTTTACCATCACGGATACAGCCTCCCGAAGATGTTAGGGCTTTCTCTCTGAAGGTTTTGAACATTCTTCAAGTGCTAGGTAACATGATGATAGGAAATATATTTAGCCCTGGCTGGGTATGACTCAGTGGATTGAGTGGATTTGGCCTAGGAACCAAAGGGTCGCCAGTTCGATTCCCAATCAAGGCAAATGCCTGGATTGCCCGGCCAGGTCCCCAGTGAGGAGTGTATGAGAGGCAACCACACATTGATGTTTCTCTCCCTCTCTTTCTCCCTCCCTTTCTCTAAAAATAAATACATTAAATATTTTTTTAAATATTTTGCAACCTGCACAGCAGGGCAACCACCAACCACCCTATGGGAATTCAAGCCAGTGACAAGGCACTAGAACACCTGGAAGGCCAGGGGTTAAATATTTTGTGCTGAGTCCCGGTTACTGGTGCTGTGAGCACAGGGCAGTCTTGGGGGGTGGCAGGTGTAGCCAGAGCGATGGGGCAGGGGCTTACTGCAGGGGACATTTAGCCAGCCAGTATGGAGGATTTCAATATTTTAACAAGTAATATTATATTTGTCAAAATGCCTGAATATCAGGCCTGGTCACACATAAAGCTGTCTGACACTTTCTGTAAACTTTGATATCGAGCAATCGAATTTTCAAGGCTCCCAAATCCTTAGCAGTCACTTAGCTTTCCCACATTTTCCCAGTAAATAAGGTTAAGATGTCCTTTATATGAGGGTCAAGAATCAAACCCTCTCAGGTTACACAAATAGAAGCCTAACTACCTTTCAATCAGTGCTGAAGGGGTATCGGAAAAAGATGTCCTACCCAGACATTTTGAGTGAAAATCCAAGCGCCAGGCACGAAACATTCCTCTGTCACTCAGGCCAATAATCAAGACATTCCTGAGCAAAACAAAATGCCTCCAACAGGGCTAAGCAGGGAAGGAGCTCCGTGCTAGCTGAAGAATGAAAGAACATTGTGAAAGCTACCAAATTAACACTAATGGAAGGGCGCTTCGGGCATAATTTAACTACAAACAAAGCGAATTGGCAGTTGAGATGTGAGACAAGGTATGGGGATAAAGTCTTTCCTAGTGGAATGAAAAATAGTTTATGAAATAAAGAAAAAGAGTTTATGTTTTTATCATCATATTCAGTGAGCAGGCTACATACAGGTGTGCTCAAAATAGCATCGTTAGCTGTCGGAAGACTTGCCACCGCAAACTAATTAGAACAAATTTGGCTCTCGATGAACTTTCACTGACTGACTGTGAAAGTCCACGCGAGGAAAACCATGTCAAGTGCATAGCTCTCTGATCAGCTATGATAAAATTCTTAGCTGGGGACCCAGAGGTCTTCTGGGGACAGGAAGGAAAATTCAGTGCCAAAGAGGTCAGTTTAAAGGACAGAGCATGGGGTCCTGGACCTCATGAAGAAACAGGGACCTCAAGCTTAGTGGACCACAGTTCCTCAAGACCATATATATATATATGTAGTTCCTCAAGAATATATATATTCAGCACTGCTAAAGTCATGAAAGTTTTGAAATAAAAGGTGATGGCATATGCCTTTTGATGCTTTTCAGCCAGAAACCCTGTTTAAATGGCAAAGTTGTGAGTATATCACTTCCTGTTTTCTCCCCGCTCTCTATGGAAGAGACCATAGAGCAAGACATCTCCCACTTTGATGCATGTACAAATCACCTGAGAATCTTGTTAAACTGCAGACACTGATTCAGTAGGTCTGGGGCAGAGGTGGGGGAGGGGTGGGCAGGGAACGAAGTGGATGGAGAGGGACTGAGATTCTGCTTTTTTAACAAGTTCCTATCTATGGACCATTCTTTGGCTGGCAAGGATGTAGAGGACCTGTGCTGCTAACCAACGACATCCTATTCTTTGTTTTCTCTTCCTAAGAGTATGGTAGTAATAGGGTTCTTCAAAGAGTAAGCCCTGAGACAAGGATTTGGAGGCCAGAAGCTTATGTGGGAAGGGCTTCCAGGAAGCACAGTGAGGGTGTGAAGAAATGAAATAGGAAAGGGAGGAAGGCCAACAAGGGGTAAATTAATAGATGGTCGATGGGTACGCAGTTCCGATAAGGCCCCTCTGAGGAACTGTGGAGAAAAACATTGTCCGAAAAACCTCTGTGTGAGGGGAATGTTATACAGTTGCACTGTCCAATATGGTAGCCACTCACCACATGCAACCATTGTGTACTTGAAATGAGGCTAGTGTGACTCTGGAACTGAATTTCTTATTTTATCTCATGTTAATTTATTTGAATAGTCACACATGGCTACTGGCTGCTGTGTTGGACAGTACAGAGGCAGAACATAATTGTCTCACAAGGGTCAAGAAACTTAGAAGATTATTTATCCACCAGGTCCCTTCAGTCACTGAGGATTGCTCCTGGCAATTGGTTACTTCTGGGCACTTCCACCAGGCTCTCCCGGCCAAAGGGTACCCACAGCAGAGAGATCCAGGTAACTTAAAGTAGGAGACCTTCAGTATATGTGGAAACTGCTCATGAAGGGTGGAGTTGGCCACCAGGTAGATCTAAGGCACCAACAGCATTTGCTAAAAGAACCCAGATCTTACTTCAACCTGAGTTCCAGGAGCGGACCCTGAAGATCATGAGCTAATCAGTGCATTCTGTATCCCTGACCACCACCACTGGTGCACTGCTGAGCAGATAACCGAGGCTGGTCCAAGCAAGATGACTCTCAGGACTCCTGTTGGGGATGCTGGAAGATGAAACACGTTCCTTCACTTCTAGACCATGTGGTCCATGGATAGAAAGGTTAGTACGACTGCAGCCATTTTGCTGCCCCCCAATCCCCATAAGACTGTCACTGAGACTATCAGGGCCAGAGAGACAGAAATCCCAATCTGTGTCAGGATTGTTTTGAGCTACATGTAGAGCAGGGGTGTCCAACCCGAGGCCCACTGTCCACATGTGCCTCAGGAGGGCTATGAATGCGGCCCAACACAAAATCGTAAATTTAGTTAAAACATTACTTAGTTTTGTTACTAAGTTTTATAACTTAGATAGGTACATTTGCTGTATTAGTGATCACAAAGTTCAGACCTGCTCAACGATTTGAAAAGATTATTGAAAGGGTCACTGCATAATTAGATTATTTTTTACTTATCTGTGGTGGCAGACATCACAGACAACCCTTCTTCTTCCCAGTGATGCCAAAAGGCTGGATGCCCCTGAGTAGAGTGTTCCCAGGTAATAGGATCTTAAACAATTATCTCAAGAAATCTCAAGATAGGCAAGTCCAAATTTGGTAAAGCAGTGGTTTCATCAAGGACCCGAGATCTCTCTCTCTGGTCTGCCACTCTGCCATCCTCCACATATTGGCTTTATGTGTTGCCTCGTGATCACAAAATGGCTGTGATGGCTCCCAACATCGCATTCTCAGACCAGCATTCAAAGCAGAAAGAGAAAGGCAGGCAGCGAGTGCTTTCTCTTTTACTAGATTCCCCAATTCGGATGGACTTGGGTGAATCATAATTCACCTTCTGGAGATGGAACATTGTTAGGTTTTGGTAGCCTAGAAAAAGGAGAGGAAGTGACTCTTGGGTACCAACTAATAGTGCCGACTCTAGGATACTTGATGACATCGTTGAATCACTGACAAGGACCAACCCTGAAACTTACCCTAACTCTGAGCTCCTCCTTTTGTGAACCAATATATCCACCTACTGTGCAAGTTTTAGCTGAGGTTTCTTTACATGCATCCCGAAAACATCCTAACCAGGATAGGCACACACTCGGACTCAGCAAGTCTCATCCTCCCTTCCGTTTACATCTTTGTTACTTCTCAAGGCTTGCCTTGCCTTCCCTTTACGTGTGGCCAAATCTTGCTAAATCAGCAAAGTCCACCAAGAACCTCCTGCTTTTAGAAGTCTTCCAAAACACTAGATGGACCATGGTAATCTCTCTGTCTTCCAGATTCCTAACACTATTATCCTTCCTGCATCTTTCAAGAACCGATGCAATGACAGCTGTCCTGGAGGGTACAACTTGTTCCCTCCACCAGAGAGTGAAATTTGGTTTGGAAATCATTTGCTAGTTTATGCATGGTATGAAAAGACAGAGCTTTGAGAAACAACACCTAGATCTCCCATGAGTAACACCTGCAGCTCCCATATTCCAGCCAACATTCATCACATGTGGTTGGTTCGCCCAACTGCAGCTTTCCTTGGCCCAAGGATTTATTTATCATTCTATCCTCCACTGAGTCTGGAATGATATCCTGAGACTTGGTCTGCTCGGTCGGTGCTTCAACCATCGTTACCCCTAGCCTATAGTTTCTGCCGGTATTTCTACCACAGGAGCTGGAACCTGCCTCCAGAACCTCAGTTGTGGCCTTCTCAGATCTACATTTCAAAAGAACCTGAATTGAGAACTGCTGCTCACTCCAAGTTCTTGTGACAGCCCCTTTCTCCACCAGGGCAATTGGACCTTTGGCTTTTACTTCTGTATGTTTGAACGTGAGTGCCGTGGTCACAGAATGTGGGGATTTGGGTTGATGACCTCTCTGTGAAGGGGGCAAGTCACCTTGTCTCAATTAAACCCCCAAACTCAAGCCTCCTTGGTTTCCTGACCAATGGGAGGTTACAGCTTGGCTGGAAACCCGGGAAGGGCTGTTCCTGACAGTGTTTCACCCAGTACTGCCAGAAATGTGGATGTGGTTCCTATACTTGAGAATCTCCAAATCCAATTCTGGAGATAAAGCATTTACTTTCAGGAGTTAAATGATGGGAAAAAAATAGATAAATACAAAGTTGTCCTTGAGTATTCTTGAAAGATGCAGTAAGGATAAGCATGCATCTGGCAGAGAGAGATTACCGTGGTCCATCTAGTTTTGGAGCACTTCTAAAAGCAGGAGGGTCTTGTTAGTGTTGGAAGATCTGGCAAGATGGGCCGTAGGTAACAGTAAGGAAATGCAAGCTTTGAGAGACAACAAAGGTGTGAACAGAAAGTGTGGCTGGTTAAGGTGACACATTTATTTAAGGAACCAGGGACTAGGAAGCTACTCTGGGTCTAGGATGACTTGAAAAATAATATCTGAATCCCTACCTTGTGTCAGTTCCTATGCTGACCATTGAAGATTTTACTAAAAATAAAGACGGTTCTTGTTCTTTTAGTGACTGACAGCTGAGTCGATGAAGGAGGGGAAAAACATTAAAAGGTGATGGATTGAATTCTTCACTTTTCATTGACATCACCCACTGATTTCCCTCCATCACCCATCCTTGTTCATCTTACCCTCAAAACAGCCTTCAGACCAGTTCCCTCTGCTTCATTCAAAGGATTACTGCTTTAGCTCAGAACTATTTCTCACCTGGAAAAACCCCTGTGACTACCTGTAAGCCTCTCTTCATTCCTACCTGCTAACCAAATTACCTCCACAAAGTAAATCTCAGCATATTTCTAACTAACTTATGTTTTACTTCTGTCTAATTTATTCTAGTTCCTTTCCAAAAGTATCTATCATTCTAGTTTGACTCCCATCTGTGCAGAGCTGGGATGCCAGCCCCAGACTGTGGTTTGGGGGTGTCCAAGGAGCAAGGATTGGTTTTCTCCAGGGGCTGTCAAAATGCATTCAGAGCTTCCCTGGGAAGCATCACATGAAGTATAAATCCTGAAGTATTGATTCGATTTGGGTAGAAAGGATGAAACAGGGACAACACAGAAAAAATTTGAATGATGATTTTCCACAGATTTGCAGTCTACTAGGCACTGTTCAGAACACTTTCCCGCACAAGCTCACTTAGCCACACTAAACCCTATGAGGCAGTTACTATTACATCATAGCCAGTGTACAGATAACTAGGACATAAAGAAGTCCCATATTATAACTCTGTGAGGCAATGGACTTTAACTAGATTTATTGTGGTGATCATTTCACACTACATACAATAGCCAATAGTTATGTGTCCACCTGAAACTAATCTAATGTTAGATGTCAAGCATATTTCAAAAACTGAAGAAGTCAGCTTACCGAAGATCACACCATAGTAACAGTAGAACTGGATCCCAAACGCAAGCTGCTTATTTCTAGAGTCTGTTCTCTGAGCCACCAAGCGATGCGGCCTCTGTAAAGTATGAGCACCAGAACAAATTAAGGAGATCATAGCGAAGGCCTGGAGATGAATTTGAGTGTACATCCCCGAGCTGCGAGGACAAAGCCGCAGGGACTTTTTAAAGGCTGTTCACAACCTTACCTAAGGGCTGGGGAGGAAATGGGTAGAGGTGTGGGTTAGCACCCTACACTCTATCTCTGTCACCTACTAGAGATGTCATTTACCATTTCATTGCCTGAACGCCTGATCATTGATTGGTTCCACCTGAGAGGACTGCCCTGGTTGGTACCCAGCCCTGGTCCACATCGTTTCCTTATGTTCGGTTCAGAGCTCTTCACGGCTTCATTGTGGATTTAATTTTCTATTTGCATTTCACTTTTTGTTATCCTTACAATTTGTTTTTCTAATTTCATCTTCGTTGTATTTTTTCCATTACCACTTAATCCCCGTATACCAGCCTCTCCCCAGCAATCACCTCATTGTTGTCCTTACAATTCTTATGTCACCTGTCTCCCTTTTCATTCCACTTTCTTTGTCTTGATGTCTTGGCCTTTCTGCTCCTGTTTCATTGATGTCAAGCAGATTCTGAAATATTAATTTATTTCCTATAGTAAACCATTTTGAGAGAATGTCTCTTTCCTTACATCTTTAGGATGTGCTTCCCTTTCCCTTGTTTTTCGCTGGCTTCATACAGCAGTCATTTCCTGCTCGGTCATCCTCAGATAAGAGCACACCCATCAGTGTTTACTGACACACTGCTGAGGGTGCACCTTTCAGACTCAGCTTAGTTGAGACCTAGAGTTTCTCAAACAGACATGTGGTAGGAGTTACACTGAAAGGTCTATCTAGGAATTTCAAGGTTTTGCTGCTTCTGTTGGTCTAATGAAGGTGGCCCATGATTATGGACATCTCTGTCCCCACAAGCAGCTGTGTACTTGGTAGAAATAACAACTCCACCAGCAGGCCCACTCGTCCATGACACAGTATCGTAAGAAGTAGTGAAAGGCAATATGTGATCGACCAGCTATTTCATGCCCGTGAGGGAGAGGATTGCAGTTTATTACTTTCTTGTGCCTGGTTATGGGGCCTTTGTTTGTGAATATCACCTCTGAAGGACTTGCTTGATGCTGTAGCTTTAGTGGAAAGGGCATACTCCCGCTCCCCGATGGAAACAGGCTGTGGATGGATGAGAGTGGGGAATTCAGGTGCCGCTGCTCCCCTTGGGAACAATCACCTGCTCCAACCGAGCCTAAGAAGACATGGCCAGTGGTCAGGTTAGCCTAACTGAATTGTTGCATTGGATTCTCCCTCCCATTGAGATTAGTGTGGTATTGACGTAACTCTTTCCTGCCCAACAGGGATAAACTACATGCTGAAAGCTGATGGAAAATGTCTCCAATGGAGATGTTGGGGTTTATTTGAACATTCATGTGTCCAACCAGGATTTTTTAAGGTCCTCCTCCTCTAACCTGGTGCCAAAAGTGAATAGAATAGATGTGTTTTTTCTCCCACGAAAGGTATGATCTAGTTGGAGAGACAAACATGAAATGGACAAACACAAATATTTGCATAATTGTTAATTAGGGAAATGCTACAGAGGAAAAGAAGGCAGAAGGTGTATGGGAAAAGGATCGCAGTTAGGAGCTCAGGGCGACCTTTGCAGGGAGGGGACTGATATCTGAGGAGGGAGTGATTGATGAGGCAGGACCATGTGGCACGCGTGAGGGACCGAAGGAAGGCCAGTGCAGCTGGACCTTAGTACCTGGAGAAGAAGGTCTTGAAGGGAAGAATAGGACAGGAACAGCTGTTGTGGGCATTGAGGGCAATCGACAAGGGATGAATAAATGGGTTGCCAAGTAGCGTGTGGGCCCTTGAACTCAGTGTGAATTAATGCTGAGCCAAGTCCACACAGTTCTGGGACTTTCTCCAACAAAATTCCATCACTCAGTCTTTTAGTTTGGTCTCTGTTAATGAGATTCCAGGAAACCCCACTTTACCCATCAGGATGGCACACCTGGTCCCCCTACCACTGCATCTTTCTAATTTGTGCCGAAGACCTACACAACCCCCTTACGTAGCCTATTCTTAAAGCGTGCATTCTGGGAACGCCCTACCCTATGTGGGGAGATTATTTGAAAACTGTCCAGGTGCCTTCGACTCTAAACTGAGTTGGGATGTGATAGTCTCCCTAGTCCCATCCCCTTCCTTTCTCACCCTGCTCCACACCCTAGTAGGAATGGGGAGGACTTTCAATTGTTGTGGCTTTGCTGGGACCATCTTCCAATAAGTTGTTTGGCTTTGAGCTTCCCTTTTGAGGAACTCATGCCTCATCCCAGTCTACCTTTAGAATAAAGGCCATAATGTTATCTTACAAAAAGCACTGGCTCTTTTTGGTCCAAAACATCCTCCTGGGCTCCTCATTCTGGAAAGCCCCAACTTATACCAATAGAATTTACATATGACATCTTTCGTCCTTCCAATGAAATCTCTGGAGGTGTTTCTTAGAGTTAACATAATCTCTTCCAGTTGCACTTGAAACTAATTTCCTATTCTTTAGACCTTGGTAGAAACCAGACGATTTGGTCACAACCCTCCCTGTAGAGACAATATTCAAGTTCCAAAAAATAATTAAATCACCCTTTCTTTTGCTAGACTCATTTAAATCCCTTTAAAAAAACTTTTTTTGGTCACATATTTAGACATTACTCACTGAAAGGTCTTTCAAGGGTAAGTCATTATTTACCAGGGTAAAAGCTTTCCAAAAACATCAACAGCCGTGAGGACAACAATACCTCGCTGCTTTATAGCACTTAACTTTTTTCTCAGTGCTTTTTTTGCGCACGCATTATCTTATTTCATCTGCTTAATGACTCTGCGAATTAGGGAGAGTGGATGT
Source organism: Glossophaga mutica (assembly GCA_039655065.1). Taxonomy (NCBI): domain Eukaryota; kingdom Metazoa; phylum Chordata; class Mammalia; order Chiroptera; family Phyllostomidae; genus Glossophaga; species Glossophaga mutica. The sequence continues at coordinate 10,321,457 of CM077304.1, read as the reverse complement.
TATTTTTTTCCCAGGGGGAAAAATAAAACAAAACTCATCCTTGATTCACTCTGGTAGAAGTTCAGGAGCAAGCTGGACCTACAGAAGGGATCAGCGCATCCCTGCAGCCCCCTTCAGAATCCATGGCTGACCTGTTCCTCCGTGGAATACCTGTGCCTTTTATCAAAGGTCACCTGAGGATAATAACAGCCGACCTTCAGTGAACATTTCATGTGTCAGACACCACTCCCTATGTGTTTAACTTCAGTTTCTCTTTCAACCCTCACAACAGAGGGGATGGTTCTATCCTTACCCTCAGGTCTCAGATGGCCACAAGGAAGCTCCAAGAGTTTAAGGGCCAGACCCAGGAGGTCACAGCTCAAGTGTCGGGGGCAGAGTTCAAAGACAAGTGTGTATGGCTTTTGACCCTGTCCTTTTAAATATGATGGTCTTCTGCCTCAAGAATAAGTTGGGTGAGTCCTACCTCTGAGTTTCTGGCTAAACTCTAGGTGAGGATATTGTCTGTCGCCTTACAGAATCTTCCTACCGAATGTGCCCTTTTAGAAAACGCTCTCGAAATTTACTGCTAGGAGCAAAGTGCCTTCTCTGGAGGAGAGGGTTTGTTGTTGTTGGCTTTTGTGCTTTGGGTGGTGTTGTGTTTTTACTTTCTGTTGACAAAGAGGTGTGTTACAGTGGAAAAATAACAGGGTTTAAGGGTTAGAAACATCTGGCTTGGAATGGCGGGCGGGGAATCAGACCTGATGGGCTTACTTGATAGGCTCTGCCCTGGACTTGCTCTGTGGGACTTCACACAAGTCACTTTATCTCTTGGAGCCTTCATTAGTTTCATTTCTGAAATAGGGACTGTAATGGTGAATTCGGAGATCACTGTGAGTGTTGGAGAGAGTGTATGCGAGAGGACTGTCACAATGTTCGTGTCTTTTTCTTTTCCTTTTTTTTCTTTTTCCTTTTGTTTCCCAGGGTCAGAACACCACTCCTCTTGGGGGGAAATCCCTATTATTTTGGTCTCTGTAGGAGGAAGGGTCTCAGCTTCTGATGTGGAGGTTGAAGAGGGATACATTATCAGCCAGGGATCTTGACTGCCCTGAAGATAAAGTGATGCCCGATGACTATGCAGAAGAGGGATGATTTATAGACCACTGGGCCGGGGGAGGGGAAGCTATAGAAGCTGGCTCAGGAGATGAGGAACAAAGCCCCGAAGCTGACCCAGGGAGCTTGCCTGGTGAGGAAACTGCTAGGCTGCCGCTGAGCACTAGATGCTGGACCTCACACCCCTGTTAGGAACTGGACTGTCGGCCACAGTTCAGATGCCACCTCTGCGTGGGGAACTTGACCTTGCAACCAGTGACCCACAAAATGGACACTCCACACACAGCCTGTTTTCTCAAGTTGTCGCATGATGATGAGTGGACCTGAGGTCTGGGCCAAGGCAGCAAAGAAACCTGGAAAAAGGACTTTACAGATTTCTGTCTTGGGAAGATTGGAACTGTGTGGAGAGTGTGGATTACCCAGAGATTACAAAAAGGTCAAAAGGTACCAGGCAGCCAGAAAACGACAAATATCCAAATATTTATTACAGCATAGATAGTCTCTCTCCGCACTCTCTGGCAACTAAGGCATGAGCACATGACTTAGGCTGAACCAATCAAATGTCCCCATCCAGGAATTTGCCATCTGAGAGCACCAAGCAGACACCCAGGTCAACTGGAGATCGTTCCTGGTGGCCCTGGTAGAACTAAAACTCTGGCACAGCTTTCTAGAGGTGACAGTACACACAGGGGCCTCCTACCCAGGCTCTTTCTGAGGCCTGAGTTATGGTTTTGCTTTCTCAGCTTCCTCTAATTCCTACATTTGCCCTGCACCTGCTTTTCCATCCCTTCCCTCAACTCTGTAAACTATGCAATAACCTTTCAATAAAATAATTTCCTATCTGATGTTTGCCATCCTAATTTGAATAGAAGTTGTGGCCAATAGCAAACCATTAGGGAAAAGGGGATAACCTCTTTGTTTCTGGACTAATTAGGGCTGTGAAAATCTAGCAGATTAAGGTACGCGGTTGTCTTTCAGGTTCCTAGACCCAGTTCCAACATGGGGGTTGCTGTGTACGGCGATGTTGTGTATGGGGCTTTCCCCCCACACCACCAGGCAAGTCTTTGGCACCAGCAGGGTGCCCTACAACTCAACGCAATGCTGACACAATGTACCCGGGATAGCATCAGATTCCCCAGGTCAAGGGCTCAGTCCTACAAGACTGATCCACCTCTTCCTCCAACTTTGAACGCCAGTTGAAAGCCCAGGATGTTACCCGTACTTCTGACCAACTGGCAATGAATCAGCAGTTTTGTTTCCAGAACCCTAATATTTTTCCTCGAGTCCACCCACCTGCCTGTGCACCCTGGTCCAAAAAACTGCAGAAGCAGGAATTTGCAATATAGAAAGAAAAAATGGTTTAATATGGAATTGGCCAATTTGGACACAGAGAGCTTATGTCTTAAAACTCCAACTCCCTGATGGCACATAGGTTGCAGATTATGTAGGGCAAAATCACAAGATATTGTAGGTGAAGGGTGTGGGTTCATGCTGGCAGCTGATGTGTCGGAGGTAAGGTAAGGGTAATCATTTCCGGAAGTCTTGAGGACAGTTCTGAGGTCTTTTCCTGCATCCCTCTGTCCGGTGGCATGTGAAAGTAGCCAGGAGGTTGGTCCCCCTTAGGGCTCAAGAGCCGACTTGAGTGGCCAGAGGTCCTGACCTGTGACCATTGATAAGGTCTGAGATGGTGTCCTCTGCTGCCTCGGGGGTCACTGATTATTGGGGGAAAGACTAGGTTTCTGGTGGGTATATATATAGAGAGAAGGATATGATTTCCAGAGCTAGGATTTAAAACTAAATTCAATCAGCCCTGGCTGGTGTGGCTCAGTGGATGGAGTGCCTGCCTGCAAACCAAAGGGTGGCTGGGTTTGATGCCCAGTCAAGGCACAGGCCGAGGGTTGCAGGACCGATCCCCAGTAGAGGGCACATGAGAAGCAACCACACATGGTCGTGTCTCTCCCTTTCTCCCTCCTTTCCCCTATCTCTAAAAATAAACACACAAAATCTTTGAAAGAAAAATCATATAAAAAAAACTAAGCTTAATCAAAGCCAAAAGCACCCTCAGTTCCAGTTCCCTTGACCCTGTTTTCCTTGCGTTTGATTAATTGGCTAGAGTGGCTCACAAAACCTAAGAAACATCCTACTGGGTGACCAGTGTACTATAAAGGAAAGGACTCCGAACAGCCAAATGGGGGAGATGCACAGGGCAAGGCCTGGGGAAGGACCCGACCCAGAGCCCCCGTGCCCTCTCCAGGGGCCCCACTCTAACCCCGAAACTCTCCGAACCCCTTCCTTTGGGGTTTTTATGGAGGCTTCATTACACGGGCACAAATGATAAAATCATTAGCCGTTGGCAACCGACTCACCCTCCAGCTCCTGTCCCCTCCCAGGAGGTCGGAGAGGGCCTGAAACTTCCAACTCTAATCACCTAGTTCGTTCTCTGGTGGCCAGCCACCGTCCTTAGGTGAGGTCCAAAAGTCACCTCATTAACATAGCAAAGATACCTTTATGGCTGTCATCCGCTTAGGAAATTCCAAGGGCTTTTTGATCTCTGTGCCAGAAACGAAGACAAAGACCAAATCTGTATTTCTTGTCATAAATGACAATATCCCAGGTAGTCACCCAGGGAAAGAAAAGTGCTGGGTCACCTCGAACGCCACGCCCATTTGAAGGCATCGGGAGGGTTCGCCACCGGAGAACCGCGCTATTACTGATGGGGTAGAAGACGCTTGGCTTGCAGGAGAGCAGACTCAGAAGTTTTATTTGTTTGTTTTCACCTCCATGCAGGTAGGATAAAGAAGGAAGTGCCCATAAAAGTCTGGTTTGCCGGAGAAACTATGAGTATCTGTAATCTTTTAAAAAGGGAGAGCATTAATCTACAGGGTGGGGCAAAAGTAGGTTTACAGTTGTGTGTATGGAAAATAATCCAATAATTACTAAATAATAATACAAGAATAAACTCTGTGTTTTAAGTACTCAAACCGTAAACCCACTTTCCCCCCACCCTGTATGTATTCTGTTAAGGCAGCAAATAACGAAAATAGCAAAGACAACTGCAGCTTCTTTAGAAGTGGAAAGTAACTTTCCCAGGCAGCTGAAACCACCTCGAGTCAGTTTTTCAAAGACCGTTTTGTTAAGACAATATAGTTGCATGTACAGCATCATTACACGAAATTGTATGTGATTTCTACAACTGAAGTAAAGGACTGAACATCTATTTCTTCTCTCTGAGGTTTCTTTTATCAGAGGCCAGAAGGGTCTGCATTCAAACTAAGCAATGAAATCACGTCCCTTGGTAGCGAGGGAGGAAAAATAGGCTGAGAATCTTAAAGCTTACAATATGGAACAGAAAATGGGCCAGAAAATTGTTCAACAATTATCGTATGAACATGTTATACTTTGTCCTTAGAAGACAATGAGGAATTCGTAGACTCGGGGTGGTCATGTAAAGAAAGAGAAAGACACCCTCAGATCTCCAAAATTTTGGCTCAAAACTCAGAAACCAGGGACTTCCAGTGCCTGCTGTTATCCATTGCAGCTGAAAACCAAAAGCGAATTTTGATCATGTGGATTAGCCAAAGCAACGTTTGCTGAATTGACAGCATTGCCAAATGTCTTGTAAAGCTGGGTTATGGCTGAGGAAGTGGCGGGTCTTCAAGGGCTGGCACGGGGGTGTGTGGGAAGGTTTGGAGCCCTGGGAACTCCCCACTCCCAGTGACTCTGCTGTCGACCCCTAGGAAAAGCAGCCCCTCCCTCCTGGTGCTTGATGGTTGGAGGTAAAGTTCATGTCTAAAGGCATTATCTTTGAAAAAGAACCTAGGTCTATGCATGGATTCTATGCCTATAAATAGACTTATACCCTAGTATTCCTTGAGCTGGGAGTCCAATTAAAAACCTAAGTGTTGGTGGAAAAGGATCAGTCACAAAATAATTTTGATATGGGTTTACATGCTGGAAAACTTTGAATTCAGTGTTTTAGTTCAAACAACTGGGATTGGTTATAATTGATGGCTTGGTTAGTTGACTGAAATGGAAAGAGAGAGAGAGAGAGAGCTAGAGCTAGAGAGAGAGAGAGAGAGAGAGAGAGAGAGAGAGAGAGAGAGAGAGAGAGAGAAAGAGAGACCAGTCCCCCAATGGTAAGAAAGGCACAAAGAAATTGCATTAACACTCGCCTAAATCCCCTTTTATTTTTTTCAATTTTTATTTTAATTGTTGATCTTGTACAGTTTTCTGTCTTTTACTCCCACCCCAGCCCACCACCCCAGCCCTCCCCACCTCCCTCCCATTTCCACCCCCCATAGTTTTTGTCCACGTGTCCTTTATACTTGTTCCTGTAAATCCTTCCCCTTTTCCCCTGAAATTCCCTCCCCTCTCCCCTCTGGTGACTGTCAGCCTGTTCTCAATTTCAATGTCTTTGGTTATATTATGCTTGTTTGTTTGTTTTGTTGATTAGGTTCCTGTTAAAGCCCTTTTTACTTTGCTGCTCTTCCCTCATCATAGATATTCTACCTCTATGAAATCATGGGATTTTCCAAGACAGAGGAGGAAACAGTTTGAGTTTGTCCTGCGGTGGGCCCACACGGTGTGCCTGAGCCAGGACCGCAGCACTGTGGCAACACTCGTGGGCAGGGTGTAGCCTGGTGGCGGAGGACAGCCCTGCCAAGGACAGGGTTTTGACCGGAACATTCACAGACTGGTCTCCGTTGAGTAGGGATAGTTGAACTGGTGCTGTTAGTGGAGCCATCTCTTCTTTCTTTCTTTCTTTCTTTCTTTCTTTCTTTCTTTCTTTCTTTCTTTCTTTCTTAATAAGAAGAGGGTTATGAGGCTTTGGGGTGCCCAAAGGGGTAGAATTCAGGGAACTTTAATTTAATTTAATATCATCTTTTTTTTTTTTGACCTTTTTTTTTTTTTTTAAGATTTTTATTTATTTATTTTATTTTTTAGAGAGGGGGAGGGAGGGAGAAAGAGAGGGAGAGAAACATCAGTGTGTGATTCCCTCTCACGTGGCCCCCACTAGAGGCCTGGCCTGCAACCCAGGCATGTGCCCTGACTGGGAATCGAACCTGCGACACTTTGGTTCGCAGCCCGCGCTCAATCCACTGAGCTACGCCAGCCAGGGCTTCTTCTTTTTTTTTTTTTTTTTTTTTTTAAGGGGGTGGGGCTACCTAGGACCTGAACACCCTTTCTATTACTATTATTGAAATTCCCTATCATAAAGGCCTTGGTGGAATACATTCTCAACCCCACTAAGCAAACTATTAGGGCATGTTCCCTCTTTCTGGCAGCAACGAGCCACTTGACCCAGGCTGACCAATTAGAAGCTGCAGAATCTTAGGGAGGCAGATGCAGATGCTCAGAAGTTCAATTGTTCTAACCAGACTCTGAAGTATGTCCTCGCCTGTGGTCAAGGCTTTCGAGGCCCCCTTTCGTCTTGCCAGTTTGTAGTTGGAAGTTTACCAGCACTCTCAACCACGTTACCTGCCACCTTATTTTCTTCCCAGAATATTCTTTTCTGCTCCCCTTAACCAGAAATGCTTTCTTTTGTTTACAACCCAAAGGCTGTCCGATGTAAGAATTCAAAGCATGACACTCAGTACATAACGGACGACTAGTACATGATAGTGAGTGAAGTTTCTTCCCGGCAAGTACAGTTATGTTTACAGTCTGTTCTGCCCTGATTCTTGCATCTGCTCAAAGTTGTCCCTCTCTAGGAGCTTTCTCGTTCCTCTCTGTCACTAACAAAATCCAATGGTCCTTCTTTCCAGTGAAACCTGAGGTTTCGGGACTATCCAGAAATAGCTAGTGATATCATTGACATTTTGGCTACACATTTCTGGCTTGGATGGTATCAGCAAACCTACCCCTAGTTCTAACATCCAGAAATTCTACTTAAAATTTCAAACATCATTTTGCTTAAGACTTTAGACTAATAATATTTTTTAACAATCACATTGCATTTTATCTCTTCTGTTAAGGATGCTTAGTTAATTAGTTAACTTATGCAAACTAACTCAGAAAAGTTGTGGCTGGTTTGAAGGTATAAAACAGTTGTTGTTTAAGGAGGAGATATTACTTAAATTTTGTGAACAAGAACCTGACTTAATGATCATCATGGAAAAACAGCTGTGGAGCCAAGTGCCTGATCAGGCAAGGAGTCCCCTAAAAAACTAGAGTCCAGCTGCCAACAGACACGTATTCTTGTGCAATGCAACGGGCTACCCTGAGCAGGAAATATATTATTACTTAGGCTTTTAAAAGGCACAAGTCAGATTTGCAGTGGTGATTTCAACTCTAAAATCCTCTCTTCTCGCCCTTCCTGCCTTTCGGGACTGCCTTTGCGAGTCTCCCTGTCTCCTTTCTCAGGTAATGTCTTGCTGCTCCATTTCGCAGAGAATCAGCTCGAGAGAAGAAAGCGGGGGGGGGCTCTTATGGTTGGGGTGGTTTCGTTCATTTGGAATTTATTTTCATGAAAGACTTAAATGTTTCACGGTCTCTTCCGGGTTTCTGGACCCAAATCCAAGTCATGGGGGTAGGGGATGAGATGGGGTGTCCAGGAATTCCATTCAACTCAATTCTGACCCTAGTTACCCCAAGACGGCTTAGGGGCTCAGGCTGTAGGGTAAGTGGAGGCAGTCTGGCTTCCTCACCCCAGTGTCTGGGTAACTAAGGGAAGCAGTAACTAAGGGAAGTTTCCATAGCCTTGGAGGGGCCTGATAAGTAGTGTCTACACAGCCTTGAGACTGGGTCCGATAAACTGTTCCCATAACATGAAGTGGGCTTGCATGCGCAGAATTATTCTGTTATATAATTTTCTGGTATTTTTCTGGCTCTGTTTGCCTCTAGTCCTTAAGCAGGTAGGGACTCGCTGCTGGGTGCCATGCTGGGGAGCAAGGGCTGTGACACGTGCCAAGCAGAGACATTCAGATAGATGCACAGTGTCTGTGGCTCGCCCACCTGTGAATAAGGGCATGCCAGCCATCCCAACAGCTCCGTGAATATTTTTTCTGTCTGCGCAGATACCGTGAACTTGCCTGGGCTTGAACAGTCGCCGCACACAGGCCTCCAAGACTACCTCTGCCCTATTTCAGAAACCAGGTGCTAGTCTAGGCTGTCCTCTGTGCTTCTGACCAACTGGCTACAAATCAGAGGTTCCCATAACCCTCTGCTCACAGAACTCAGGGAAACGTTTTAATTACTAGATGACCGGTTTGTTATAAAGGATAGGGTGGAAGAGATGCACAGGGCAAGGTGTGGAGGAGGGCCCAGAGTCCCCGCACCCTCTCCAGGGGTCCCACTCTCCCAGCACCTCCATGTCTTTACCAACAAGAAGTTCTCTGAACCCCATCCTTTTGGGATTCTTATGGAGGCCTTATTTTATACACATGGCTGATTAAATTATTAGCCATAGATTTAACCTCCGGCCCTCCCCTCTCCCCTGAGAGGTTGGGGGTGGGACTGAAAGACTCCAATGCCTAATCACATGGTTGGTTCTCCTGGATGGCTTTCACTTAGAGAGTTCCAAGGGTTTTAAGAGCTCTGTGCCAGAAACTGGGAGGAAGACCAAATATATATTTCTTATTATAAATCACAACATCACACCATCCTACCTTACTAAATTTGTAGTACGACTGACTCTTCCACCCAAGGGGTCTTAAGCAAAGTTTGGAGTATCCACTATTCATTTAATGTTTTTGGTCAGCGGCCATAAATGCATGTCCTGCAGGAAATAGCCAGACGCAGTGTTTCCAAGACTGCTGCCTTATCACCCCTCGCCCAGAACACCTGCTCTTTGTTAAATATTTATTTATAAAACACTCCTAGTCTACTCCTTGTACCCTTCCGATGAAAGTGACCCCAGGAGGCCTGATTATTCTCTATTTTCCCAAGCAAAGCCACCAGTCCGTAGACTGCTCCTGTGCTGGCCGGGCAGCCAGGCCCTGTGCACCGCCAATGTCTGGTCCCCTCTGTCCTCACTGGCCACGCCCCTAGCTCCTCGGGAAATCCTTATTAGTCTAAATCCAGAGGCACATCCCCCTGGCCAGGAATTGGCTTAGAACCATGACTTAATGCAGTTCTGGCCAATGAGATGGGAGAAATAAAGGCTGAAGCTTCAGGGGATAGTTTTCACTGCTGACGAAAAAGGACACCGCGGAAGCGATGGCCCCTTTCCTTCCTTGGACATGGCATGTAACGCTTGGATGGCAGCGGCTGTCCTGCGACCGGGATTTCAGCAAGGACCAAGCTAACATCATGGTAGAGTTGAACATTAAGTGAAGTATTGGAAATAATCATAAAAAACAACATCCACAAACACATATGTATGTTTGCAATGTTCCAGATATTGTCCAGGATGCTTTAGATCATGCGTTTTGAGAAAGTTCTGCTGCCAAGAAAGAGATACATCGAGCAGTAGCTTGAAGGTCAAGGGAAGACGCCATCAATAGTACCCATAAGATTCTTCCCAGCGCCAGCCCAACATTCACAAAATTTTAATGCATGTCCATCTGCAGCCCTTGAAGCGGCGATTTCTAGCAATGTTGCGTTCTGAGAGCTCAGCCCTCAGCCTGCACTCATAGTTGCCAGAGACCCTTGTGCAGAATCAGTGGTACCTGAGGGCACAAGTGTAGACACAAGAGGGATAATCTAGATGACAGTCTTTCTGGGCCAGGAGAACAGAATCCAAATAAATCTGAATTTAAACTCCATCAAAGAAATCTCCCATCTAGTGGTTCATCTGGGCACGATCCGTTCACTATCTCTTCTCTAAGAATAAGCCATTGAGATATGTTGGCTTCTTGAAAAGTTTGGAAGCACTTGCTAGCCCTTGCTATCGCCAATTCCTCTCCCACCGGTCACTCTTCAGCCTTCCAGGAAAGCTTCTGATGCGAGCTCTTCTTGGAAAATGACACTTGCTAATGTCACCCTTGGCCTCCATCTTGCTGGAGCCAATTCTCATTTCATGGTAGGGATGATGTCTGCTGTACTTACTTAAGCATTCATGGTGCCCAGTATACTGTCTGGCACATAATAACTGCTCAATAAATACTGGCGAATGAATGAACGAATACATTCTGTATCACATGATGTGTTGAGGCCAGAGTCAGGTCTAGAATTCAGATTCCAGAGCTTTTGCTGTTGAAACATACTTTGATGGACCTTTAAACAGGGAGACTGAAGTGTATAACATTTACATTTTCTAAAGAATAAAACAAGCCCTGGCTGGTGTGGCTCAGTGGATTGAGCAATCACCTGCGAATCAAAGGGTCACTAGTTCGATTCCCAGTCAAGGCACATGCCTGGGTTGCTGACCAGGTCCCCAGTAGCGGGTATGTGAGAGACAACCACACACTGATGTTCTGCTCCTTTTCTTTCTCCCTCCCTTCCCCTTTCTCTAAAAATAAATACATAAAATCTTTTTTTAAAAAAAGAATGAAACAAAAAAAAAAACATTTTTGCTTCCTTGCTTTTATAACCAACTCCAGGAGCAGCACATCAAGCCTAGGAGTCACTTTCCCTTTTCAAACATTCTTCCCGACAAATTTTCTTGCCCAGCAAGCAGGTGCATAGTGGGATGTTTTCAGAAAGTTTTCACATAGGCCTCAGTTTTATTTTGAGTTGCACACCCTCCCTCAACTCCCCCCTACAAGGCTCTGAAAGAACAGTTAAGCCCTGAAATTTTGACAAGGGGACAGGGTAGGGGGGGTGGAATCTGTTTCAAAGCTTCCTTATTAATCACATAAACTACCAGCTAATTACTCTAATGTACCCAATAGTCCGAAGGGATGAGCATCTTTTGTAGAGACGGCTTCAACAGCCAGGGACTGGGCCAGAAGCTCCAGCTGGTCGGCCCTGCTGCTCTCGCTGAGGCAAGCAACGTACCTTCCCAATTCACCGGTTGGGAAGCACGTCAGCTTTTTGGCGGTTTTCATTCTCTGTGTGTATGTGTTTAAATTTTTTTCCGCAAAACCCCATGAAATCTCAGACAGAAACAAAAGCAACAGACTTCATGGCTTCTTTGGAAGGGAACGGCCTTGTGCCATTGCCAGTCTTTATGGGGAAGACAAACGTTACTTTATTCGAGAGAATGACTATGCTTGGCTATCAATCCTCTTTTTGTGTGGAGTTGCCATCCCAGCACCAGAGGCCAGAATGGGTGGGGAAAGGTATTTACCCGGAGCATCCAAAGGCAGAGTAGCTAGATATGGCTTCTAAACGTCAGTCAAGGTCATGGTTTAGTAAGAGGGAACTGAACATTAGGCCTTCAAGATGAACTTGATAGGGTTGGAAGCCTGGAGTATGGAGGCCAGGTTGAAATAGAACGTGCTGGGTGAACCGTGGAAAGAGGGTCGGAACCAGGGGACCCTGGTTATTTGAGATCCAGGTTGATGCATGAGAGAGACAGGCTCTTTCAGGGCTGAATGCCAGCGGCCGTTTGCTCCTGGAAGTGGAACATTGACAAGAGGCTTTCGTGCAGCCCACCGGGCGTTGCCCACTTACCTTCGAGGGCTTCACTTCACTGCAGAACCAACAGAGGAGGACAACTTAGTGCCTGCTCAGCTGTCACCAGTTAGGTGTCCCGGTTGCCTTTGGAATAAAACAAAAGTTTACATGATACTCACCCGTGATGTTTTGTCGTCTGGGGGATATTTTCTCCCCGAAGGAAATTTCCTATATTCTTTATACACTGTGATAGCTATAGAGAGACCAGGCATGGGTATAGCGAAGTCTGAAATTTAGGGTAACAAAGTAGGACATTTCAAAACCAGGTATCTTCTGGATTAACCTATTTTTTTTTTTTTTTTGGTGATGATTTTTTATGGTGACCTCTGTAGGCTAATACTGTACTATTTATATTAAAGCAGAGGCTTTGGGGAAAGCTGAACATTCACATTTCGTACAGACTAATGCAGCCCTTGGCCTTGAGGTTCCCAAGAAACAGGGAATTCACAAGTCCCCATGATGATGGACCAGAAATGGAGAAGCTTAAGCATGCTTTCCATGGAGTTGCGGCTAGCTGTGCCTGGCTACCTGGTAAGACCAGGGAAGGTGAGAGGGGCTAGAGAGCTAAATTAATTTCACTTGGTGGGGATGGAGCATCTCCTCGTGGGAAAGGAAGGACGAGTCCTAATAACCAAGTTCTCCAACCCACCACGACCACTTTAGTACTCAGGTTTCCCCCGAAATGGGTGGAGTGAGGCTTCAGCAGTTCCAGACACAGCGATGCCCAGATATCCCAGTAGACTGTCTCTTTCAAAGAGGTCCACAAGCAGGTAGTCAGCCCCACACAAGGTGTGGCTCAGGAATAGGATTTTTAATTCTTCAAGGGCGAGAAATGCGTTTGATTAATTTCAGAACCGCCGGGGCAAGTTCGTGAAGGGCAGGGAAAGGGTGCATAGCAGGCCGTGCCCAGCCATAGATCGGAAAGGCAATACCAGGCATATTATTGGAGCAGAAGCGGGCCACAAGGGACAAGGGAGGCTGTAGTGTATCGATACAGGGTCACTCCGTGGAGACTGTAGGTCAAAACTAGGACTGGAGTCCAACTTCCCAATAAAGCCAACTCTTCCGATTCAGACGTGCAGCAGAAGGCTCTGATGCCAGGTCCCAGACGGGAGGTCCCGAAGCACTCCCGAACGCTGGCCTCCGGGTGGCCTGGAGAGGTGGCAGCTGTGGGAGAGAGGGCCAGGTCCCTGAGGCTGAGAGGCTCCTCCCCTGCGATGAGGAGGAAGCTTCCGGTTGGCGCTGGGAGATATCGGCATCTTTCTCTTTTACAACTCCTTTTCCAATGACCTTTATTTCTCCGTCCTCAGTCAGAATTTCCAATCACCACCACTGCTCTTTGATATTTTCTCTTCAAAGAACCCAGAGACCCATAAGCTGAAGTCCTCCAGGTGCTCTGATGGGGCTGATATCAGAGACGCACCAGCAGAGCCGTGCGGATTGTGAAAACACTGACGTGTGCCACACTGGTCAGTGAGCAGCTGCTGTGCTGAGACCCCTGGGTGGTGGTGGGGGGAGTGTAGTCTGCCAACATCGTGGCTTCCCAGCCTTCTCCCCAAGGCCTTAGCCTCTCTGCTGATGAAGTAACTAAAGCCTTAATTCCTGGCATCGCAGGGTCTGAATCAGCCAGAGTGTGTGTGGGGTGAGGGTGGGCGGGGAGGAGCTTTGCCTTGTACCTGATTACAGGTATCACCCTGAGATGTAGTCATCCCCAAGGTAAAGCTAACCATAGGATTAGCAGTAGATTCAGGGGATGCGAGAGAGATTTTAAAGTAAGAAAGTTTATGGGGATGTTTGGTAAATAGAGGCCAGCTACTGGGTCCTTATTCTCCTGACACTGAATCTCCAGGCTGGTCCAACCAGGAGCACGTCTGTGGACTCAGCGTGGTCTGAACAGCCGCGTGTACCAGCCACCTCTTGCCCTTCTTTGCTTAGAGCTGTTTGAGTACCAAGAACTCAAAGCAGAGCAGATTTGTGTCTTGGGCCAGAGTGTGGGTTGGAACAGGGACTAAATTCTGGAAGGCTGGGATTGCTTGTGTGGAGTAACAAACCAAATCGTGTGGGACCTACATTTTTTTGTTTTTGTTTTTATTCTTACTGTTCCTTCTTGTTATGGGATCACTTTTCACAGTATCCTGCTCACCCGCCCTTGTAGTTGGATACTTGGCTCTTTCAAGGTCAATCCGATGGATCCTTTCTCAAAGGAATGGGTGGTGCTAAAAATGACCAATGAGGTGCCCTGGCCAGGTGGCTCAGTTGGTTGGAGCATCATCCCACTCACCAAATGGTCACAGGTTCCACCCATGGTCAGGGCACGTACCTAGGTTGCAGGTTCAATCCCCCGTTGAGGCCTGTACAGGAGGCAAGCGATCGATGTTTCTCTCTTCCTCTCTCTCTAAAATAAAAACAAAAAACAAAACAAAACCTATCTTTAGGTGAGGATTATAAAATGACTGGTTCAGTCCCTTAGAAAGTACTGTCCCGACATGCTCCTGTTGAGAGGGGCCCGGGCGTCCTGTTTGGTTCTGCGATTGTAGCTCTGATTCGCTGAGTGACCCCATTGTCCTTCTAACAAAACCGCCTTTCTCATTGCTGTTGCTCACATCCTGAGAAACCTGACCAGTAGACCCGATAGTAGGAAAAAAATTTTTCACAAGAAAAAGACCTAAGTGTTTTAGCATTAAAAGCCACATACACAATTATTTTACACTGATGTAGATGCAGAGACTTGGAACCGATCAATAGTTTTGTTTGTTGGATTTGAACTTTGGAGACTGAAAATAAGTGTTTCTGCATCCAAAATACTGTCGGCTGAACATTCCTTAAATACAGTCACACGTAAAATTAGCTTGACTTCTATGCGGTGTGGCCATTGTCTTTTTGTCACTTCGGCAGAACCTTAGGAAATGAACAGAAAGGGGCTTTTATTGAAAGGCTGAATGTTGATAGACGGAGCCACAATGAGCCAGCCCATGTCTGACATCCTTTCAGGGAATTCTAGCTATTTAGCAATTCATACCCTGCAGGAACGATTTTCTTCAAGCTTTTCTTTAATCCTCAGAAGAATTTGGGGGTGATAAGAACCTTCTGAGCTAACTGTAGGGGCTCAAATCAGGGGGAAAAAAGTCTTGGGAACAGCAATGTGAGAAATTAGCAAGGGCGAATAACTCAAGTTTACAAAACAGTACATGGAGAACCCAGCGATTTAGGATGCTGATCATTTATTTTGACAGGTGTAGTTTATCTCTGCTCATTTATAATAATTATACATTGTGCAGACTCATTATCCTGCCCCCCTTCTGTCTCAGTGCTGAGAGCAGTTAAAAGTGAATTTGGCAAGTGCGTTGGGCGGAGTGAGATAATGGGTATTAATGACCAAATGGGAAATCTATACTCGAGCCACTTGCTGCGAGGGTGGCAACACCTATCCGATCGTTGAAAGGGTGCAATCAGGCCTTCAAATAACATTTCTGAACTTTTGATTTTCTTTCCTTCCCATCAATGCTTCATTGGGATTAAACACATTCAAAGACTCACTTTCCCATTTCTTGTTATTCGCCCCTCTCCTAAGAACACAGACTCTTTTGGATTTGAGAGTTTGGAATGGATGTTAGAGTTGAGAATGTTTATTATTTTGGCCAGAGAACCGGGGAAGACAATATAACTTACTGGTTAATCACATCGGCCCTGGAACCGGAGACATTCCAAGCTCTGTTACTTACTAAATTTGTGACCTACAACTTAGTTTTGCTATCAGTAACGTGGGATAATGATAATACAAACCTCAAAGGTGTGTTAGGAGGATTTAATTAGTTGATATAACTGAAAGTGCTTAGAACAGTTCCTGTCACATATTAAATACTATGTGTATATGTATATTATTATTATGATTTGTAAAAGGGAGGTAATAACATTATCTACCTTGTAGACAATGCTGTGAGGATTAAATAATATAATTCATACAGCACTCTCAATAAAAAGTAGTTATTTTTAGCCTCCATTCTGACCTTGTATTATTAAAATCGGAGCTCAGAATTTTGCATTGAAACCTCACATTGTTACTTATATAATGTTGTATAGTTAGTTCGGCAAGCATCTTCTGAGTGTCCACTTTCCGCCTATGACCCTAACCCTCGGAGAGGGCAGGGAAACACAAAAGCGGACGTGTCACTGGAGGAGATGCTGAGAGACCCTCAACCCCAAACAGGATTGGAAATGAAATATCATAAATTGTCTTTTCAGGAGGACTTGTTAGGAGGCTCTTCTCTACGAATCCTTAAAACCATTCAAATAACTGGGTCTCTTTTCACCTGAATCTCTCTTCTCATGATTGAGGTCCATGTCCTCCCACAGTGCTCCTTGTCTCTTGGACATATGCTCTGGTTTCACTCTCAGGTGTTAGGACTCAGGATGGCCGTGTGCCCACATAGTGCTTTGTTCAAAGACACTCCTTATTCTGGGTACCCTGGTGCATACTTGCACCAGTGCATGTGACAGCCCAGGACACCCCACTTTCTAACTCTCTTAGTTGACATCTTCTCAGCTTTGGATAGCTCTGCCAATGGAGAGAACCTTCGACATCTAAATGCTTAAGCACCACCTCTGCTCTAGGGATGCTTTTTTTTAAAGGGCAAGTTTTAAATTATTTTTTGTAAAGAGAGGAAGCAAGAAGTGAATTGTATAGGGAAAGGTTTTGCAGACAGGCTGGATATTTGAACCATTGCTTGCAACATCTGTGTCCTCTGGCCACCATCCACAGGCGATTATGGGATGGGCTCACTTCCCTCCTATGCCCACACTGCAGTGACTCGGAAGCCCCGTGTCTTCTCATGCAGGATTATA
Source organism: Glossophaga mutica (assembly GCA_039655065.1). Classification (NCBI taxonomy): domain Eukaryota; kingdom Metazoa; phylum Chordata; class Mammalia; order Chiroptera; family Phyllostomidae; genus Glossophaga; species Glossophaga mutica. The sequence goes on along the minus strand of CM077304.1, from coordinate 10,305,026 downwards.
GGCCATCTGGGGGAATCCTTCAAAGAATGATCTTCCCCTTCTGCGCCAGCTCTCCTGATTCATCTCTGCCGTAAGGAACCTTGCCATTGTCACTGTCACACATGCCGTCATGAGGTCTCTACAAAGGCGAAGTGATCTAGTCCTCTTCAAGCTGCTAGGACTTTGGATGTGAGCTTCTGGCACAGATAGGGAGAGACAAATCATGATGTGACACACCACAGGATTTAAGGAGGCCCCTGGAAATCTGAGACTTTGGTAAGACTGTCCGTCGTAATCTGTCTCCGTACAACTAACTGTCCAGGAGGCTAATTCCTAAAGAAATCCATTACAAAAATTGAAAACCCCCCTTCCCGTCTGAGCCCCACAGCACTGATCCCACTATGTCTTCCATTCCTGGTTACCTTAGTCGCCTCCACACCCCCAAGCCTCTCTGGCCATCCCTGGACTCCAAATTGTCCTGCACATCCTGTAAGTTGATGTAATTTCACACCCATCCCTGGTCCCTTTGACTGTAGTGTGTGTGTGTGTGTGTGTGTGTGTGTGTGTGTGTGTGTGTGTGTGTGAGAGAGAGAGAGAGAGAGAGAGAGAGAGAGAAAGGAAGGAAGAAAAAGAGTCTACACCTGTCACCACTTTGTTTCTCTGTGTGTCCCCTTCCTCTCTTGTATGTGACACCACTGAGAGCACCACCTCCCTGAGAGCCCCACCAAGAGTGAGTTGTTAATCTTGTTCTTCCAGGGTCACCAGGGTAGGAGGCAAGATCCACCTCCTTGGGGCACCTCATCATCTCCTCCAGACACAGCGTCCCTCCATTCTGCAGCTACAGCTGAGAAAAACCAAAGCAAATGAAGTCCTACCTTCCTGGAGGGTGGTGGTGACAAAAACCAAACATCTATATGACATTTGGTTGGTGATAAATACTACAGACCAATAAAGCAGGGAAGGGGGAGAAACAGCCATGATATAGGACTGTATGGACACTGGTCTGATGGGGAGTGAATTGTGCAGGTGTCTGAGAAGTGTGCAAAGACTCTAAAGGAAACATCTCAGTAGATGAATCATCCCCCATCCAGGTCTCTATCCTTCATTTCCATGCCTTCTCACTTCAATCAATTTATTCCTCCATCCAATTGCTGGTATCTTTTCACACAGTTGTACCCTAGACCATGTTGTTGGCAATAGCTGAGGCATCTTCAAATTCTTGACTTAAGCATCCTACTCTGTGATAACTACTTCCTGCTTTTCCAGCTCATTTACTCGCTGAGCACTGCCCCCAAACACAAACACACCACACTGACCCCAGCACTCTTTTGCTCTCTACCCCTTCCCTCTTTGCTCAGCTTAGATAGCATGTCCAGCTCTGCAATCAACATCTTGTAGATAGCCTGTTTTCCCTGCCTCTCATGTCACCTCCACGGAACCAGCACAATGGCCACCAACCCTGCTCTCCTTAGACTCTGCCTCTCAGTCTAAGCAGCAGAACATGGAGGTAGAAAAGCACACCCCTGTCTACGGATCTCATTTCAAATTGTGATAACAACTCTTGGATAGACTTAGCACTGCCTGGCAGTCCTACTGGATTTCCCTAACTCACTCCTTCTCTTACCATTTTGATTGCTATTTCACAATGTCTCCTTTCTCCTCCAACTTCTCCAGCCTCCTCCCTCTGGCTGATGACCTCGTTCATCATCACTGAGATGATGGAACCAAGAGGAAGGCAACTGCCTCATCTTGCTACTTCCTACTCTGCCTGTCAGCCTTTGTCTCTTTCTCTGTAACTCTGCCTTCTCTGCTGAGACAGTGGCGAATTGGTCCAGAACCCAAGTTCAGCCAGTCCTGGAGTTTTACATTGGACCCCATCCTGCCCCATCGTTCGCAGATGTTGCCACTCCTTCAATTACCCCTCTAGGCCTTGCATCATCAAATTCTCTCTTTGTACTGGCTCATTCCCACCAGTACATAACCATGTGGGAAATACCTGTGATATTTAAACAACACTAAACAAGTTATCTTTAGGCTTCGTTTCCCATCCCAAGCCTGAGTAATTTCTTTGCTCTCCTTTAAAGGAAAACTTGTAAAAACAAATCTATCTATATTTGCTAGCTCCAATCCACTCTAAATCTCTCTCTTACTCAACCTACTCTGCTTAGGTCCCCCCACCCCCCTGCATTGAAACTGTTCTTTTACCAATAACTTCCCATCCAATTCCATGGTCAATTTTTGATCGTTATCATACTTGGCTTCTCAAGAGCATTGGACACAGTGCTCTTCTCAAAACCCCCTTTTGACGGGTCTTCTGAACCATTGCACTCCTCTCTTCCTCCTACACCATGAGATGCTCCTTCTCAACAGCCTTTGCTGCCCTTATCTCCCCCATGGGATTAACTAATGTCATCTATATTCTTTAGACTCCCAATCTTTTCTCTCCGCTCTCATCTCTTCTCTGAGCTCCACAATTATATACTCAGCTGTCTATTTTTTGCATTCGCCTGAAGAGGTGACTATCTCAATGGCAAAAGCAGACCTCTGGATTCCGTCTCCAAGTCCCCTTTGTCCCCATTAGTAAGTCACCATCATGCACCCAGTTTCTCAGTGCCCTTTAAATCCTCATTTCCCCTTAACCCCCGATCCAGTCCGATAGCAACTGTAAAACTGTGCATTTTTCATTACCTCATGTTACCATTCTAACCAGGATGCTCTCTCTAATCCCTTGTGGGGAAATGAAACGGCCTCCTGATTGATAGCCCCATTCTGCTCTTGCTACATTCATCCAGTTCTCCATGCAACAGCTGGAAGGATCTTTTAAAACCATAAATCAGTTCATGGTGGGTTTTTTGTTAAAAGGTAATGATGCCCCAGGGTACTAAGAATAAAATCCCAAACTCCTTACAGCAGCCTCCAAGGGCTTATAGGCTCAGCTACTGGTTATTTGGTCAAACCCAGCTCTTACCACTCAGTATCTGGAATGCTATGTGCTCGCACTACTGCTTCCCTTCACTGATGTCTTTACTTACATGTTACCTCTTCAGCGAGGCCTGTCCTGCCCACTCTGTTTGAAGCAGCACTTTCCATTACTCTCACCCCCTTTACGGGGTATACTGCTCTTTATCGTATTTATTCTATGAATTCAATATATCTGTGTTTAAAATTCACTATAACTTATAATACTAACAGAATAAATAAAAGTCCTATGAACACTTCAATAGATGCAAAAACGTTTGACAAAAGTGAATGCATAGTCCTGATAAAATCTCTCTGCACACTAGAAATAGAAGGAAATGTTTTCAATCTGGTAAAGGACATCTATAAAAAAAAAACTTCAAATAGCATCAACATTAATTGTTAAATACAGAAAATTTTCCCCATATGATCAAGAATAAGGGAAGAATGATCACTGTCGCTGCTTTATTTTTAATATTGTACTGGACATCTTAGCTTTTGTGATAAGGCGACATAAAGAAATAAAGGGCATAAGGATCAGAAGGGAATTAATACAACTGTTCCCACTTGCAGATGTCATGATTACTTACATAGCAAAGTCTAAGGAAGTCACAAAACAACTACTAACAATAGTAAGTGAATGTAACAAGATACCATGGTGTAAGGTTAAGATAAAAAAAAACAACTGCTTTGTATATGTTAGCAGAAATCAATTGGAAAATGGAATTTAAAAATTCTACTTACAATGGCTTTTAAAAACGTAGAATACTTAGAACTAAGTATAATAAAAGTCAAGATCTGCACACTGCAAATTATAAAACATTGCTGACAGAAATAAAATAACTAAACAAGTAGAAATATCTACCATGTTCAAGGGTTGAAAGACTAAAATGTACGCATCGTACATCATCCCCAGGGGAGACGTCCAGAACCCCCAGTGCAGGCCTGAAACCACGGACAGTGTTCACCCCTATGTAAACCACACTTTTTCTTATCCATGCACACACTTTATGGCCTCTCATGGGCATATACAAACTGTCAGCATCACCTCTGTGGTGCGTTGGGACCATTGTTAGGTAAGATAAGGCTTACTGTTACTCAAGCACTGCGATGTCCTGACAGTTGATCTGATGACTTGATGCGAAGTGACTGAGGGGTGGGGAGATACAGCACGGTGACGCTGGACAAAGTGGCAATTCACGTCCTGAGCAGGAGAGAGCTGGAGGGAGTGAGACCTCATGACCGTACTCAGATGGCGTGCACCTGAAAACTCATGAAACTGTTCACTTCGGAATTTCCCATTTAATATTTTCAGACCACAGTTGACTGTGGGCAGCTGACCTACAGAGAGTGAAACCACGGGTAAGGAAGGACTACCGCCATTTTGTTCATTTGTTTATTGTCTGTGTCTCCCACTGGAATGTTTGCTGTTTGAGAAGGAGTTTTTTTTTTTCCTGGTTCATTCCCTGATGTATTTTCAGTGTCTATTACGGTGCCTGGCGCACAGTAGTTGCTCATTAAATATTTGTTGAATGAATGACTACGCTAGGATCCAAAACAGTTTGGATTTTGCTCAGAGTCTCACATTGCTTTCCATGAAAACACTCCTGTATGTCTTAATCCCTCTAGTTTTAGGAACTGAAACTGGCTCCAGTGGCCAGCCAGATGGAGAGTATCCCCTTCATAGTCTCCCTCAATTTTTCTGTCTATGACCCCCAGACAGAACTTTAGTCTCTACCACTAGCTCCCAGAGCAAATGGAGTGCAGAGACTCTCTGCCCCCTTCAGCTCCTTATTCAGTTAGGTACTGTCTGTCAGGGGTAGAGAGCAGTAGATTCCAATCTAACAGCAGGACTGGGTAGGGCTGGAGGGTTACCCTAAAAAGGCAAGGAACCAGAAATCTGGCCACCAAAAGGGAAGTTAAATTGTATAATGGTTCTCAGTGGGAGGGTGAAGTCTAAAGCCGAGAGAGAAAACCAAAGAAAAAGTCAGGGGCTGGAGAGTCTGTGGAGTGCGGCAGGGCAGTAGGGAGGGAGAGCACAGGACAGTCGTTAGGACCAGGCTTGGCTGCCTCCTGGGGAGCAGAGGATGGCTCATCTGTGGAGGACTGGGACCCCGAAGGACTGGAAGTCAGATCGGGATTGAAAACCCAGGTGTATGCATGGGGAAGCTCTGGCTTTCCCTCTAAAACAGGAATTTTTCTACCTGCCATGCCTGCCTCGTAGGACCATTGCGATGATTGAATGAGAATTGCTATTTATTAGCTGAGACGCGTCATTATGAAAGTTCCGAAGAGTGCTCGAGTTTAAGTCTTCAGAGTTCATTATTTAATGGGAAGTGGACCCCCATAATATAAAATGCTTTCGTATTCAAATGTAAGTATAAAAATCTACTTTGCTGCCACATATATGATTGTAGGACGATTCATGCCTTTGGTCACCTGCAATAGGTGCAAAACTGCTAGTCACTATGTCATCTTCTTACGTATTTGGAAGACACCTCTTCCACACTTGGTCTTGCTTCCAGCTCCATAATCCCTTTCAGAGGCTCTTTTATAAACTATCCAACAGCAAAAAGCAAGCATCCAATAAATACAAGATTCTAACAAAGAAGCATCCAATACTTGGAAGAAAGACATGATTCACTAAGAATAATTACCTAAATCTCCCACTTAAAAACGTCAACATTAGGTTTACATTAGTCACAACATAAGGCGTTGGATGTGCACAGCTTGTTTTTGTAATGAAATCTTCTTGGTAAATTTAATTATTAAAAACAGGGGGAGAGAGGTCCTCCTGGTTTACATGACGACAAACACACAATAACTAGAAAGCATCATTTAAATTAACTGTGCAGAAGTAGAATATTTAATAATATTGAGTGCCTTGCCCTTTATGACAAAGAAAAGCTGTAAGTAGGTCACATCAATGACAAGAAATGTCACATCTATCCCGAGCTTCACAGACAGGCATGTGTATCTCATGACATTTCTTATTTGCTGCTTTGAACATTTGCTTCTCATCATTGTTTTTTTTCTTAGTGAATTTACCCGACTTTAGGTAGTTCTGTGCCCTTGTCTACAACTGTGAAAGGCAATCCACCAGCGTGGCTTTTCAGGAACTAGAAAAATCTAAACCATTGTTTCTGTGGAGCTGAAAAGTGAGATTAAGACATATGAGAGGAAGGAAGAACACGTTTCTGACCTGTCTAGATTCTAAATGATACCAAAGCGTGAACCGTATGGCCGAGGCCTCAAAGCTAGGACGTGGCCAAACTGGGATTGTAGTTCGCGTCTGACTCTAAACATTGTTCTTTTCTACAGACACAGCACTGTCTCTCGTGGGAAGAATCACATGATGCTTATAAAGGATTTGGATGGAAATAGTGACAATCGGAAATGTTACAAAAAAAGCCATTTCATACAATGGTTTGAAATATGCTGTCCCCATTTGATACAGGGATTTGTGATGGTCTTCATGACCTATCACATCAGGGACAAAAATAGCCTTTGGCCCAATTGCTTAGAGTTTGAAATAAATCAGAGAAAGGCAATCAATCAGTCAAATATTTTTCAAGTGTCTTCTGTTTGCTCAACACTATACTAGACTCTGTGGGGAATGATAGTTCACACATCAAAGTTCTTTGGCAAATGAGAAGTGAAGTGAAATAGTATTACTGTTATTAGAGAAAAAACTATATAAGGTGGCCCGGCTTCAAAGAACTTAACATCTTAATGTAGGGGAGGAGTTTTCAAATAACAAAAGATCATAATTATCCTAAACAGCATGTAAATGTACTGAATGTATTTAATCAGTGGTTAGATACAGGGGCAGGAAAACCTATTCTATAGAGGGCCAGGTGGTAACTAGTTTAGGTTTTGTGGGTCAGACTTTCTCTGTTTGAGCTACTCAACTCAGCTGTTGTTGCGTGAAAGCAGTCACTAGAGGTTAAAGGAATGAGCATGCTTGTGTGACAATAAAACTTTATTTACAAACACAGGTGCTCCTCTATTTTTGATCCATGGGTTGTAGCCTGCTAACCCCTCATTTAGGTTGAATATGAGAGCAGACTGCAGAAGTGATCACTGTTAAACAGTCATAGAAGCCTTATTATAACCTTTTATTCAGGGCTGACCCTTTTGCCAGACACTCTACATATTGAAATTTAAGGCCCCCCAGTGTAAGTTCCCAAGATTACACACTTCAGTAGTAGGCTGGCTTAGACTTAAACTCTGGTCTACCTGACCTCAGTTCTCTCTCTCACCACAGTAAACTACCCCTGTTGGCAGACATGCCCATTTCCCCCACTTACTTCACATCTTAGAGAACACAGGACTTGAGCTGTTAATCACGGGACCACCTGTTGCACAATGCGGGGGGCGGAAATCACACAGAATACAATGGCCCCTTGGAGAATTGGTTCTCACATGTTGTAGCATGTTATCCTCGGGAGTTTTAGAAAAGACTGATGCCCAACTCACACCCCAGATGATTTAAATCAGAATCTCTAGGGTAGGACTCAGGCATCAGCATTTTTGAAATGTCTCCCAGTGATTCTAAGGTCCAGCCAAGTTTGAAAACCACTGTTCTGATGCACGCACAGCGTTGTTAACGATGTCTGTCTTATGTCAATGCTATCACCTGGAGTTATGCAAGGTGGGTGGTCTGGGGCTGAACCTCACTGATAAATTAAACATGTTATTAATGGAATAATTCACTGACTGTTTATAGAGCATCCTCTGTGAATGGTGCCAGACACTATTTAGATCGTGAGCAAACAATGGAATGGTGTAAGCTAGCGATGGAAGAATCACAAAACTGTCTTTGATTACGTTAAACTATTGTATTTCTTCTTTGTTTTGTTTTTAAAGGTGTTTAGAGAAATATCTACATGTGCTTTGTTAATATTCTTTTTAAATTAAAAAATATTTCAATTATAGTTGACATACAACATAATATATAGTTTCAGGTATTTGCTGTTTTGGTGCCCAATTGCTCTTTTCTGGAATAACTCAGTATGCATGGTCATGGGAGGTACCCCCACCCCCTTCAGTGATGAAGGCTATAGGGGCCTCTTTTATGCTGGCAGGGCCACAGCAGTATGTGGGTGACATAGCAGTCACAATCAAGGACTTTGGATCTTGAGCCAGAGACCCAATGACATAGGCCAGTTGAAGGGCATATTCATGCCAGAAGCACTGATGGCCTTTGGCCAGACTGCTGGTTTCTGCAGTTCTCTCTGCCTAGCAGTTTACCAGTTTTCCAAACTGGCCTTCCAGTCTCCCACTGACTCTCAGGTCCCTAGTACTTCCAATGAATTGCTCTTTTGGTTAAGATTGCTGAGTCCTCTGGTGTGGATTGCAACCATGAGCTCTGACGGACTTCCTCATTTTGAACACAAGCGGGGAGGTGGTTGTTCCACGGTCTCACAGCTGGTAAGGGAGAAACAGGATTGAATGTGCTTCTGTCTGATTCTAAAGGCCACATTCTCCACCTACTACTGTTTCGCACAGAAGATGCTCAATGTATGTTTGCTGCCTGCGATGCTGCTGATGGTATTCCATAGTTCATGGCTTTCTTTCTGTCAACTGGGAGGCCATGCAATTCTTTATTGCTCTGCTGTTTTCATGTGTCTAAACACCTTCACCTGGTGCCCGATACTCAGAAAGCATGTACATGTAGGAAGATGATTCTGTTCCTTTATTTCTAACGTTAATTGCCAGGTGCTTTACCTACGTTATCTGATTTAAGCATCCAAATAATGTGAAGAGATAAAATTTATTTCCATTACCCTCATTTTACAAATGAATAAATAGGGGCTCAGAAAGATGACGTATCCTTTCCAAAGGTCATGCGCTGCTGGGTGTTAGATCCAGGAGTCACTGAGGACTGGCTCCCAAGTGGATACTTTAACCTTTAAGCTTCCCTGAATTACTAAATTTAATCCAATGTGCACATTCCAAAAAAAAAGTCAGTTTATGATATTTTCAGATTAAAAGGAAACTTCAAGTTTATTACTGCTGCAAATATTTAGCTCATGCCAACTCGTCGCTCATCCACTCAACAGGATCTATCCCTATATTTGAAACTTCATTTCACAGGTTGGAAGAAATTTCTTTTAGGACAAGTAAAGCCTTGAGTAAATGGTTCTTTCTCCCCACCCCACCCCACCCCCACCCCTGAGTGAATCAATGATGGTAGGTGGAAAAGCACTATGCGAGCAAATTTTACATATCATTTTATCTATGGATCAGTTTCTTGATGGTGTTTTTAATTATTTAAACATCGAGAAAAAAGTACAAAATGACAGATTTTTCCTTTCTCTTGCTGGTTTCTGTTTGTTATGGGCTGTCCATTAAAGTCACTTGGGGTTGGTTACCTAGGCAATGGCTGACAGATTGGGGCTTTTAGATTGATCACCAGATTGATGGCAGGAAGGTGAATCACGTGATGTGAATTTAGTTGCTTCTAAGTGGAAGAGTAGAAATTGCTGAGCATTATAAAAGAATCAGCGGAACCTTCCCCCACTACTCCTTAATTTTAAAGACGAAACAAATGATCCTCTTTCAGGAAGTCACGGGGATCTAAATTTGTCTCCAGAGGAAGAGGGTCTAAGATTCCATGACCATCTCCGACTTCACGGTTGGAAGGAGACACTGTATTCAAGGTGTGTGTGTCCAGGATATAAGCAAACTCAGCTATCTTTAAGTCAATGAAGAGTGATGTTTCCTACTTTCTTCACAAGGATGAGGATTAATATATGCGCAGCTCGTTGAGTTCCTCTGAGAAGCACCGTTACTTTAACCGTACAGCATGTTGTACCGAATCTCTAGAATAGAATAGTGAGTGTGTTGAGTAAAAAGCAGCTCCGTAGCTAAAACACCATTATCTATGTGATAAAAAGAGTAACTGAAATGCACCCAAATGAAAGAACTGATGAAAGTTAGAGTTTCTTAGTTAAAAAAAAAAAAATGCCAGGACTTAAAAAATAATGTGAGGACACAGAAAGCAAACATTTACTAACTAGCAACTGTGGGCTAGGTACTTTCACTCTATTTCTAATTTAATCCTATAACAAAAGCAGAAAATTTGAGAACTTGGTTTCACAAATATTTATTGAGCACTTAATACATGCCTGTACCTAGCTTCAGGGAAGATCAGTAAATAATCCAGGATTAGAAGCCACTTTAGTTCTACTCTAAAGGTAGAGAATTTTTCCCTAGGGATTTTTCTATCAGAAAAGAAGAGTGGAAAATTAAACAACCCATCTGGAAGTTTTATTGTAAGAACTCATCTAACTTGCAAAACTCAATGTGCATGCTTGCACACACGACTTCCCTTTTTTCTAAGACTATCTCTGGCAGGTTAAAATCTCCTTAAAAAATTGCCTTCCAGTTTGTTTGCGCCTGCAACGATATAGCAATGGTTTATTGACAGAGGCAGCAAGCTTTTATTAACTATCTATATGTTCGAGGCACTGTATCTAATGCATAATCTCTAACCCTGACACAACCTGTGAGAGGGGAACTGTAGTTGTTCCTGGGCTACAGATGACACGATTATGTGTTCAGAACACTGACTTGCCCAAGGTCACACAGCAGTAAGTGGCTGAGTAACTTTACCCATTTTTTTAATCCAGGTCTAACTCCAGAGCCTATTCTCAGAATTGTCCCAGTGTTTTCCTCTCCTTTGAGCTAGAACTGCCTTTTTTTTTTTTTTTTTTTTTTTTTGCTAGCAAGTGGTGCTGAATGTCAAAGTTAAAAAAAAATGAGAGAAAAATGGAAAATCCTCTTCATTAGCATATTTTTCCTGCAAATGAAGAAATTAACATTATTCCATTTATCAGTGGAAACCTTGATTGAGAGTCTAACATGTAAATGTTTCTCTGCTACCAGACTTGAAAACCTCCGAGCTGCAGAGACCAACCACATTCAGTGTAGAGTTCCAGGTGTGCTTATCTCCCCAGGTGACAGATTTCTCTGTGTTCTCTAACGTGGAGTCAGTCTGGCAGGTACCACTCCTGAGGGCGTGGGAGGATTTCCTGCTGTTAGGGTTAAACAGGGTCACCCAGGCAGCGGCCTAGAAGAATGTTCAGCACAATGGGAGCATCATCACGTGGCAACACTCTATGTAATAATAACCACCACTGCGCTTTGTATAACTCATTTATATAATGATGCTATGCAAATGCTGTTATAATTTCCAGACTTAAGATAACCGCTTCTTTCTCATCCCCTAAAAAAAAAATCTAAAAAATAAAAAAACAAAAAAGCTACTGGCTCTGAAATTCCACCATTAAAACTCTATTCCTTTCCCTTTAGGCTTTAGTGCCGTCTAAAATATGGGAGTTGTCGGTCACATACACCTCAGAGAAACTAAAGGATTTCAGACTGGACTTCAATGGAAGGGAAGGGTGGGAAGGTCACAGAAGCAGAATTTGAGAGCTGGGAGGAACTTTGGGAGCATAGAGTCTCACCTCCTTGTCACCCATCACGGGGAGAACCTTGGATGGAGAGAGAGCTAATGAGCCGATCTTTCTTCTTTAACATTCGCCCCACTTCCCACCATGGATGTGTCTGTGTGTGTGTGCATGTATCCTACAGATCATCCATCTTGCTCCCTCTGGTGTTCATTGGGGCAGAGCTGATTGGCTTCAAGGGGCTGCATGCCAGCTGGGCCTCTTCAGCCTCTGTTATTCCAGGTGGCCTCTCATAGACTGAGGCTGGATTTGTACTCACTTCACCTGGAAGAAGAGTTGGGGCCAAGAGGGGACTGATGGTCAGAGATCAAAGGTTAAGAGGGGTTAAGCCTTTATCCCAGAAGATCACACCCATCAACCCTGAGACAAGTCCCTTACAGGTATTTTCTCAAACCTTGAGCACAGGTAAGCCTGCAGGGAATGGCCGTTCATTTACTAAGGACACGGCATCTTCCTGGCATGGAAGATCTATACTCTAGTTTCTTGTTACTAACTAACAGGCTCTGGTTTGGGGCAAGTGACTGCCTCTCAGGGCCTTATTTCCCCATATTTCCAATTAGGAACTTGGACACGATTGATTGACAATCAGTGGCAGATAGTTCATGGTCTTTTGCTTTCCTATTATACATATAGGCAGTTTTCCAGTCACTAATGCTGTGTAACACACCATCCCACACTGAGTGGTGTAAAACAATGAACATCTTGTTTAGCTCACAGATTATGTGGGTCAAGAATTGAGGCAGTGAGCAAAAGAAATGTTTTCTCTCTGTTCCACAATGTCTGAGCAACTCAAATGGCTTTGGGGAGACTCAAGTGGCTGGTGGTGACTCAGACATCTGGGATCATTGGGAAGTATTGCCTGGTACCTGGGCTGTAATGACTCATCCAGACCACCTGTAAGTGGCCTTTCCATGTAGTATGGTCTTCTCATGGCATGGCATCTGATTTCCCAGAGGGATGGAGGATTAGAGACCCACAGGGTTCATCTTCCTTTGGACACCAGTTGGCTCCAAGGGGTTTGAAAACACAGTTAATAGATTATTCACTAACCGCCAAACAAGACATCATAATCTGCCCTGCAGGGTCTTGGTTCTTATGCTTGAACCTGCCTGGGGGCACTCCTTTCTCTTCATCCGTCCAAACCTTGTGCATCCTTCAATGCCAACTCTCCGGGAGGTCTTCTCCACTCTTTTCCTGGGAAACCTACAGTCATTCCATGATTCTACTCACCTCCATACAATAATGACTCCTCAATTTAGAACATCAGTTCACTATTTCAGATGTTTCCTTTGAGAGCCTGGTTTGTGTATCTAACCTTCTCCTTGACACCCCCATGTGGGCACTCAGCAGGAATGAAAACTTATGTCCAAAATAGAGCTCTTGACTCCACATTCTCCTACCCCTCCCAAACAAGCCAGTGTTTTCTTTCTTTGCTCTTCCTTGTATCACTGACCGTTCTTGACCATTTTGAGATGGTTTCCAAGAATCCAGTCCCAAGGAAGTGGCCCAGCTTTATTCTGATTCTGGACATCCTTCAATATCAAATGACGGTAATGGAGAGAGCAGACAATATCTCAGCTTGAGGTGGGCCAGGGAGATGATGGGACCGTCAGCAATTAGAGCAGCACTGTTCCACTCCCTCCTTCTCAAGCCGGTGAGATTACTAATGGGAAAGGGAGACTTCAGGAGCCTGAAGTCTCAGGTACGATGTTCTCTGTCATATTTCAGCAGAGGTTAGGCAGCGGTGCGAAGGCCTGACATCCTGACAGTGTGGACTCCCCTTAGCTTGAGGAGACAATAGTAACATCATCATAACTAGGTTTGTTTTCGAACTGAATGGGGACCTCCAACTAGATTTAACTCTCTTGATATTGGAGGTCGTGACATGGTCTCATCATCTACTTTCATGCCCTGTGTATTCCTTCTCCACAGATCTCTGAGATTGACTTTGATCACGTAGATGCCATAAACAATTAATGAAGCAAGCTGGTACGTCAATATGGTTTCCTATTTGGGTATAAATGTATCTTCTTAGAGGAAATGATATCTAAAAGGACTGAGCAATTTGCACATCCAGATCTCAAATTTCTATGCCCTGCTGCATTGCTTGTACATTACCCATATAACATATCATAGGGAAGGGGAAAGAAATTGTCATTTGTGAGGCATGCCTTTGGTGCTGTGACATTTATATACATCATTTTACTTTACTCTCACAGGAGTCCATTGAGAAAAGCAAAGCTAAGAGAGATCCAGTAACATGTATAAGTTTACCTACCTAGGAAGGGAGTTGAATTTGATCTAGTTGATTCCAAGTTATAGGTGAGGAATCCAAGGTTTAGAGAGATTCGGCAAGGTGTTCAAGTTCAAGACCAAGATTTATGTCCATATGTCTGCTTGCTACATCTGTGCTCTGGGTCTGTGTACTTCAGTATCACATCCCCCACAAACACCAAGTCCACCTCCAACAACAATGACCCTGGACAGATGAACAGAAAGATCAATATTGGATCCAGTTCTCCTGACCTAAGGTAGAAATCTGAGAACAAATGTCTTGCAAGGAGGTCGCTAAGCACACCTGACATCTCCTAGGGATACTGAAAATGGTTGAAAGGACTGGTAAGTGCCTGCTATAATTTGTCTGACATTTATACCTGCTCTTAATTACCTTCTTGCTGAAAACAAATAGTGTTGTTTTGAGGAACTGAAAGAAATGTTTTTAGAGTAGAAATGTCTATTTATTTCCATAATAGAAAATTGACTATGTTATTGATTAATATGTCTCATCTGCCAAGTCTTCCTAATTATAAACTTGAAAGGTACACCCAGTAGCATAGTAACTGTCAAACAATTATTGATGGAAAGCTGTTGCCGTAAGTCTTGATATGAGTTTCTGCAATGACAGACTGACAGAATGAGACACCAAATTAAACGTTTCATTTACTAAGTAAAATGTGTTTGTCCAATTCTGTCCCTGAAGAATTAATTAACAAAATAATCTTGCAAACTGTTTACTCCTCAAGAGACATTGAGCCTCACCCAGTGCCAGCCCTGGAACCATGCTTGCAACGTTGTTATCCCACATCCCAGATTAATGCTGTTTTAATTTAAAAATTCATTGGTTGATAGCCCTTTATTTTTTTATCTTGCCAGAGATTCTCAAAATCCCCAATCCCTTTCACTGGATGAACAATAATTTTCTGACTTAAATGTCAACATCTCTGATACATACATTTAAATATTATCCAAACAGATTGTTACATGAGATTTTTTTTTTTTTTTAGCATTTCTCACATTTTATATGCAATCAGGGATCCCAGAGATAGTTCCTTATCTTGATTTGCTGTCTGATTTGGCAGGGATTAAAGCTGTAGTCTGTCACAGGCCAAGACTGTGTCAAACTGCTTGAACTTCTGATGAACATGCACTACTGAGACTAATAAACTCTAATTACACCGCAGGCCTCTTCCGTACACCACCACCACTGGCTCAGAACCGAGGATGAATTTTGAGTGGCTGTTTTTATTGCATTTCAGGTAACAGCGATGTTGCGTTGAAAGGAAGAGGGAAAGGAGACTGCCTCCACATAGTGATATGTTTAGTGTAAGCGTTGGGGGTAAAGATGGGGAACCAATGAATTTCCTCTGAGCGACTCACATGCTACTTGGTATTCTTGTGCCCTTCGAGACGGAAATCTCGTCTTGAACTCTGGGAATATCTTCTCATTCATTTTGTTGACTTCCTCTACATTCTCTCCATTCTCTCTTCTAGAATTCATTTGAGGATGTTAATATCATAATCTCCTTTCTTACTTTCCACCCTTTTATTCTTTTGCACAGCATTCTAGGCTAAGTCTATCAATTTTCCATGCTGTTTTCCATGTATATCTGTCCTGCTGTTCAGACTATCAAATTTGTTTCGACTTTTAGGATTATATTGTCTATGATGGCCAGTTAGCCTCTAAGAGACTAAGAGAATATCTATCTTCCTTTGTTCCTGTGAAAATATTTACATTTCTTTCTTTTAAACTCTTTTCCCCTCCCTCCTTATGTTTCCTTGGACATTAGTTTTCCATTTTCTGAGCTTGGTGTTTCTGTCTTATATTATTAGTTTCCTAGGTCTGCTATTACAAATAGCCACAGACAGGGTGGCTTAAAACAACAGAAATGTATTCTCTCACATTCTGGAGGTTAAATGTCTGAAATCAAGGTTTCAGCAGGGCCATCCTCCCTCTGAAGGCTCTGGAGAAGAATCGAGCTATCAATCCTTCCTTACTTCCTTTACCGGTAGAAAAACATATGACATGCAACCTACTCTCTTAACAAATTTTGAGTGTATAGCACAGTGTCATTAACAGTATACACATGGTTGTACGGCAGATGTACAGAACTCTTTCATCTTGTGCGACTGAAA
Organism: Glossophaga mutica; assembly: GCA_039655065.1. Taxonomy (NCBI): domain Eukaryota; kingdom Metazoa; phylum Chordata; class Mammalia; order Chiroptera; family Phyllostomidae; genus Glossophaga; species Glossophaga mutica. Next base: position 10,289,199 of record CM077304.1, on the reverse strand, counting down.
CTTTTTATTCATTGAACCACTTCCCCTTCCCACAGCTCTTGGCAACCGCATTCCACCTCCGGCTTCTGGGAGTCTGACTGCGATAGATACCTCCTATAAGTGGAATCATGCAGCCTTGGTCCTTCTGTGACTCGCTTGTTTTACTTACCCTGATGTCTTCAAGCTTCATTTGGGTTGTAGCATATGACTGGGTGTTGCCTTTTCTCGATGTTCACTGGTTTCAGGCTTTATGCCTGTTTGGTATTTGAGCCTCCCTACCTTCATGTGTGTGGCTTCTCTTTGTTTATTACCATCTGTCTCGAATAGTTGTGGGAAAACACTAGGACATTCCCATAATGGCCTTTCAGTGTGTTTTTCCTTTAATATATGGGGCTCCCCATTCTTTCTAGGCGTACCGAACATCTGAGGGCACTATCCTGGTCCTTAGCCAAAACACCTGTGCTGATGACTCCGGCTTGGATGGGGTGGGGTGGGACAGGAACCTCAGCTGCCCACAGCAGGGGCTAAAGTGCCTGGATGCTTAAACTATGGGCTCCCCAACCAATCACCTTGATGTTTGCTGCAGAGTCCTTTTCTGCAATGCAACGCATGCATTGTCTCTAATCTTGGAGCAGCCCCAGAACCTGGGAAGCCCCTCCAGGTGTTTTAGGCCACGTTTTCATCCCTCGATCTGGTTCAAGTTGCCTTCAGTTTCTCAGGTGTTTCTCTGATCCACTTGTCCTTTATTGATTTTTATCCCTGCTATAGATGTCATCTTTTCCAAATGCATTCTACCAGTTATATAGAGTTTGGGGATAAGCGCTGACTCTGTTCCCTGGGCCAGGGGCACATGCCTTTTTTAAAAAATGTCATTGGCATGTGCAATCTCTGTCGTGGTGCACACAAAACTGCCACAGGGAGAAAGCCCACGAAGAATGCGTTAGGCATCTGCCTTTAGTTAGTTGCAGGTGGATGGCTTTGAGGTTCCAACCAAGGTGGTCACCTGATCGTTCAGGGTATGAAAGACCCAAGTCAGCCACAGACACCCATCCAGTTGAGTGGGACTATGAGAGACGGTGAGCAGAACGTTCCCGGGACCCTTATAAGGAGCTGGAGCGCTGAATTCAGAACCCACTTTGCTCAAGTGTATTTCAGTGGTGCCAGTTTGATTCTGAAATTAGACCCAGGACTGTAACTCAAAGTTAAATGGGCCACAGTTAACTCACCCTGGGTCTAGGAAGTTGGACAGGTCACATCTCTCCAGGACTCAGTCTTCTCATCTGTCAAATGAGGAGTGGTACTAAATTACCTCTAAGCCACTGCCAGTTTGGCCATTTTCAGATGTAAATAGATTCCTAATGGCCAGGACTCAAGGATTCCTAAATCTGGCTGTGCATCAGGATCACTGAGGAGTATATTAAAAACAAAGGTTCTGACCCAGCCCTGGAGATTCTGATTCTGCAGGCCTAAGTGAGGGCCTAGAAATATTTATTTTTAATGGGCATATGTGATTCTGCCAAGTCTGTCCTTAACCTGCCTGGCAACTAAGAACCACTAGAAGATTTGAAAGCTGTTTGCAGGCAGCCCAGGTCAGGGTCATTCTGGATAGTTTAAAAGGTCTCATTGGATAAAAACACTGACTTCTCCCTGGTGCCAGTAGCTCCCATCCTGGATTCTGGGCCTTGAAACTGTTAGCAGATGGGGATGGGCCCAGAGTGGGTCGGCCTCGGGCCAGCTGGTAGTGTGTGGGTTCTTGACTTTGGGCAGGAAAGAGTTCGCAGCACAAGTCCAGGTGATTTCATTTATTAAAACTGGAGACAGGGAAATGAAGTGCTTAGGACGGAGGAAGCCTAGGCGGGGCTGCTTTGGCTCCCTAGAAACATTAGAGAAAAGAAGGAAGCAGAGGTGCAGCTGCCCTGGCTCACTGAGAAATAAAAGTCACAAGAAAAGAAGGGAGGGAAGGCGAGGCTGCTGTCAGCTCACTGGAGAGTCAGAGAAAAAGGAGGCCTTGGAGACAGGGTCAGGGTCAGGGCCTTTTTGGTTCACAGGATGATGCCCAACCATCTGAGCCACACTGCCCAGGGGAAGACCCTTAGAGTTTGGGAGATAGAGAGCAGAGAGGATTGGGTGTGCTCTAGCAAGAGAGAGCACACAGTGGGTCCTTTGTCTTGAGACTTTTTATCTTTCTTTAGCCAGCCAGAATCCTAGGGGAGGTTTCTGGGGCGGGTCTTAACAGAACATGCATTAGCTTTTCAGTATGTCCTTTGATATGCTGATTCATCAAAATGTGTGTATAGAAAGGTCAGGGTGATTTTCTAGTTAGTTTTATTTTTAAAGAGTGCCATTGAAGAGGGACCAGGATGGAGGCCGGTCTGCCCTGGGAAAGTCTGGCATGTGTAAACTTAAGTGCCCTTGGTTAGGGAAGGCACAACCTTAGCTGGCTGTAAATTGCCTCAATTGCTTGGTCTCGTCTAATTATCTTGTGCCAGTTTCCCCTATTCTACTTGCCAAGGAATTTCCCCAGCTTCTTACTCTCCTGCCTGAAAACCAGCCTCCATCTGTAGACCTCTTCCAGACTGCGTTACTCAAACTCATTTGGGGGCTAGGGAAGGCTTTGCATTTTACACTTCTTGATTCCTTTTTGTTAGACTACATATAGTCCCAAAGAGGCAGTGGGTTTTAGGAAGGGAATACAGCCCTCCAACTCTGACTTGACTCACTGTGCGATGGTGGCCAGGAACTCAGCCCGGTGTCCCAGCTTCCCTGGTCTGGAAAACGGGGAGTGCCAGCTGTGACACAGGCCACTGGCACAGTGTTTTGAGGCTCACAAGCGCTCCGAGGATCAATAAGGTGCTTGGATAAAGGGCAGTTTCTAAAACCGTGGGGTTCGGATTCGACGTTGACAGGGAGCCAGCAGTGCTGTGTGTGCTGGGAAGAATACAAAATTAGAGATGATCTGATTTGATTGCCGGGGAGACCGGCCCAGGCAAAGGACAGGCACCTTCTCAAAGTTGGAAGGGTGGGAGAGAAACTGACATAGGATAACTTGGTAGGAGGGACAGGCAGAATTAAAGGTCCATCTGATGTTTACGGACATGAATTTAAGGAGAATGCTGTCAGCTTGGGTAGGTGCCCCCTGACCCCCTGCTGCTCCCAGCTATACCCAGCTCCCTGGAGCAGGCCCTGACCAGGCTGAGTATTGGAGTAAGCCAGTATTTGGGTTTTGCACGTAGGCAAGTATAAGGGAGAAAAGGCAGGCAAGTGACTTGATGGAATATGCATGGGCGTGACCATGAGGACAAAGTAGCCTATTTAAAATGCACATCACAGGAGGGCTGAGTGAAATGCATTCTCACCTGGAGATGGAAGAGAAAGGGCCTGGGCCACCAATTTACCAAGTGGTTACATCCGTCTTTCCTTCCCAGGAAGGGTAGAAATCGAAGTATTACCCACATGGAGATTCCTTTACTAAAAGTCAGGAAAGCAGCGGGAGCAGGGACCTTGGTGCGGGAGGTGTGGCAGGATTCGAAGGGACAATGTTATCAGAGTGTGCCGAAGTTGAGTTCCCTCCTCGTTCAGGACAATGTCTACTCATCAGCTGTGTATATGTGTGCATTCGGCTCTCAAAAACTAAACCCATCATGAACCATACACTGATACCAGACATTAATAAAGGAGATTAAAATTAAAGAGAAATAGAAAGAGAGGTTCTGATATTTTCTTCCTGCACCCAGGAGACCATTGTTTTCATTCCCTGCATAACACTCCCCCTTCGGGAAAACAATCTTCCAGCCCATGCGCTCATGGGAATCACCTGCAGATCTTAAAATGCATATTGTGATTCCCTAGGCCCGGGCGGGGGCTGAGTCTAACACACTCCCCTGGGGTACAGATGCTGTTGGTCCAGAACCAAACTTGGAGCAGGAAGACAGGAGTTGAGACTGTGGCTCCAGCCCCTAGTGACAGGTAAAACAATGATGCCTTTTGAGGGAGGGGGGGTGTGACACAGAGGATAGTGGTGGAAAAGAAGGAAGGAAAGGACCTAGTATGTTTTGGCACCAGGTATGTAACCGCATTGAGCTATCTGTTTAGTATAAACTATCTTAATTCAGTCTGACAATAATCAACATTATACCCATTTCATAGGTGAGCAACTAGAGCTTCAGTGAGATTAAAATCCTTGCCTGGATATAGCAAATAAGCACAGAGTAACACATATGAACCCAGGACTGTTTTCACACTACAAATACCTGGTTTATCGTAGAAAAAAATGGGAAGGCCCATAGGCAAAAATTAAACTCCTTTGTATTCCCACCGCCCCAGAATAACTGCCGTCAACATCTTGCTTTTATTTTTTTGTGCGTTTACAAAAAGTTGGATCCTTTCTCGGGTGGTGTAGAGGTCTGAGTTTGAACCTCGGCCGCATTGCTGATGAGTAAAACCTTGGGCAAGTCAGCAGACTCGATGCCTGTTTTCCCATCTGTGACATGGGGATAATAATAGATAGGACCAGAGAGTTTGGTCCTATTATTGGTCAGATAATAGGACTCCTTGGCAGATAGAAAGTGCTCAGTAAACATTACCAGTTATTACTTTTATTATTCTTCCTTGTAGCAGACACATGAACAGCAAAAGCTATGCAGATTAGATGTACCAAGATTCCAGCAGTTCTCAGATTTGCTATAGCAGCTTCTTAGATGTGCACCTCACCAGGCCTCCCCCTTGGGGTTTTTGAATCAGTAAATTTGGGGGGATCTGCATAGAAATCTGGGTCATAGATAAGTCCCCAGGTCATTGCGTGGCCAGTGGCCTGGAGACCACATTTTGAGAAAACCTGCTTGTTCATGTCTCAGTATTCCTATCTGGGCAGGGGCCGGTGGGGGGCGGGGCCAGGAGGGCTTCTGTTACTCTGGCCTTCTCTCTACAAGTCCGCAGCACTGATAAGAAGTCTGGATGCCAGTGTTTAAATATCACATTATCATGATTTTGCTATTTATATTAGGCAGGTGTTTCGCACTGACCTGGCCCAAGCCTCCCATTTCAGAGCAGCCAAGCTCTGACAGCCCGGCTGGGCCAGGCCCCGGAAGCAGTTCTCTCACCTTCCCCAGCCCAGGCTGAGAGGGGCCGTGTCTGCTCCCCGCTGCTTGTACACTCGCCCTGTGGCCCAGCGAGGGATGCTGGTGCACCTCCCTCTGCAAGGCAGCCCGTGCCTGCTCACTGTGGGATCCCAACACCTCACGTGGGGTCCGGAACACGGCAGGAACTCAGTAAGTGCTTGTTGATAAATAAACCCAATTGCATTAAATAGACTGTGCACACTGACTTTCCTGTTAACTAAACAACCAAGGTGTGTTGACCAAAATTAACCTACCACACACATTTTGTGTTAGAAGGCAGGTCAGAAACCAAAGTGCTGAAGGCAGTTTTCAGGAGCCCAAGCAGATTCGTGCAGGCTTTTTGACCTGGGAAGAAGAAATACTGATCGAAGAGTGTAGGAGAGGGTGTGAGCATGTGCCTGGCCCACCCGCAGGGCTCAACAAAACGCCGCTTCCTGTCCCCTCTGCCCTGCCACCCAAAGACTCAGAAGGTTAGGATTCCAGATGGTGACTGAGGTTTATTTACAGATGAGGAAACCAAGGACCAGTGAGGTTAGGTCACAGGCCAAAAGTCACACAGCAAGTAAATGACCTAGTGGGGCTTTGATCAGAGCCAGATGCTGCTTCCCTTCTCCAGAATCCTTTCCCTTTCTATTTAATCAGACTTTCCAGAAGTTGATTTGCTAGCCATTTGCTTCAAAATCACACCTAAGTCTTGCAAACTGCAGAGTCTAGGGCTCACTCTATTGAATCAGACCTCCCTGGAGTGGGACTAGGAACCTACAGGTCTGATAAAACAAGCAGGTGAATGATATACATGCTGAAGTTCAGGAGCCATGGCAAACCAACTTGTAACTAAGTAAGGACATCCTGAAATCCATCTTAGAGAGGCTTGGACTCTGAACCCCACCCACTCATTATTTTAAAAAAAAATTTAAACTGTTACGGCAAATGCTTCATTGAAACCCACCATGAGTGGTTGGTAGCACCGGCTGGCAGCTGGTGGACTGTTGTCTAAAACCTCCCCTCCGTGCTAAGGTCACCACCTGGATGGCAGTCGCTCTCCCTCCCTCTTAGCAGAAAAGCAAGGGGGTGACTTTAAAAAGCCAGCCACAAACTAGAAGACGCAGCTCCTACGAGGCCCCAGAGAGCTCTGCCAGGGTTCTTTAACGCAAACCGCGGAGCTGCTGCCTGTCACTGCGGGTTTGCCAGGGAGCCGGGCATGGAGGAGAGCATCAGAAGCAGACTCAGAGAGACAGACAACAGGCTGATGGGTGCCGGAAGGAGGAGCTCGGGGGGACGGGATGAAAAAACGTGAAGGGATTGAGAAGCACAGATTGGTAGCTACAGAGTAGTCACGGGGAAGAGTACAGCATGGGGAACATAGACAATGATGTTGTAATAACCAAATGTGATGCCCGGTGGGTGCTGGAAATAGCAGGGGAAACACTTTGTAAGGGGTATGACTGCCTAACAATGACGCCGTATACCTAAAACCCATACAAAATAATATTGAATGTGAACTGTAATGGAAAAAATTTAGAAAAAGGAAAAGAAACATGTATTTTTAAGAGTGTAAACTGGATCTGGAGTCCCTGGTGAGCTAACCTTGGGAAGGAGCTGGATACCAGGGATGCTGCAGACAAGCGTGTTCTCGGGATGACAGAGCCCAGGACACAGCACCTTCACCTGCAGCCGAGCCAACAGCCTGTCTCTGGGGCTTCTGTTGCTATCAGAGTTATTCCTATGAAGTGTCACAAAGGAAGTGCTGCTTCTCCAACACAGCAAGAAATTTCTTTTCTCTCTCTCTCTCTCTTCCTCTCTCTCTTCATATGATACCCTCCTGGAGAATTTTTGCAACCCTTGGTAAATATTTCTCTGTCAATTCAAATGGAAAAGAACTTATAGCTTCTGAAGAAGGGCACCGTTGCCTCTTTATGAGGCTGTTCTGCAAAGCAGACGAATCGGGCATCCTGGTGTGTGCCCAGTGCTGAGCATTTTGCACAGAGAGCAGAATCACAGATGCCTTCACCTGATTCAGTTACCTGGAGGAGAAAGGGATTGCGTTGCTTTTATTAAGCAGGTAGAGCTTTCTGTTCTTTGCATGGTGCTCAGCACCTGACTGCAGAGACGAACTGGAGTTGGCCCTAAACACATTGAACTCAAAATGGTCCCTGAGTCTTATCCATCCTTCCTAAGGCCCACCTCCTCCAGGAAGCCTGCTGGGACTTCTGCAGCCCAATAGTTGCTTCCAAAGGAACTCTAACATGTCCTGAGCCACTTGGCCCATTTCATTGCAGATATTACTCCATTTATTTCTTCATGCCATCCCAGGAAGTCAGGGTTATTAAACTTATTTTATAAATGAAGAAATTGAAACTTAGAGTTTAGTTGAGAAGTTAAACAGAGCTGAAGTGACATCTTACCTCTTGCATTATTGAGCTGGGTGATGTTGGACAGATTGTTTACTTCTTCTGAGCTTTATAGCTTCATCTATAAAATAAAGAACATGCTGCTCTTTTCCAATTCATCAGAATGACTCATTGCCATGCTGTATATATAGGGCTCAGCATTGTGCCTGGAACACAGTAGGCACTTAATGAAATGGTGGTTTTTGCTGTCATCATTACTCTGGAAATCTACTAAGGTAGATGGCGGCAGAACAAACTTCAGTCTGGGTCTGCGTGGCTCCAAAGCCCCCGACTGTCCTGGGTGTGCCTTGGTGTTTGCATCTGTGAAGCTTTATGCCATTAGGTTTTCCTGTTCATGATTTTCTGTCCAGTCTCTATGAGGACATGGCCACGCAGTAGACTTCCCTCACATGTGCTGCATCGCTGGGTGCTGGCATGCAGGAGACGCAGAGCACACGCCTGCGGATGGCTTATCCGAAGCCCTCCCAGACTAGTCTCAACTTCCCAGCCCTGTCTCCCCAGGCGTTCGCGCCAAAGGAATGACTCTAAAATAATTAAATAAGTAAATTTAAAACATAAATAAAACCATGTTGGAGGATCTACGAGTTATCTTGAGTATCTTTTTAAAAAATCACAATCTGATTGGGGGAAAACAACAATATAGAAACGCACCCGATTTAACGAGATTAAACTTCTAACCATCTTGCGGCAGAAGCCCGCCACACTGACTCTGATTGGTCTGCATGGGAAAGAGCCCCTGAGCGCAGGAGAAAGCCACAGCACAGGGCATGTGTGAGAGTTCTCTCGCTCAGGCTGATCTCATCTTGGCTCGCCTTCCCCATTCCCGTTTTTTGGGAGAGAAAAACCACCATCTTCTGAAAAGCTGTAGGCAAGGATCTGAAATCCTCTCTTCTACTTATGATACTAGACTTTGTCTTATAGCCCCTTTGGCTTATAGGGGGGCAGTACACTATCGCATCACAAAAAAAGGAGGGGCTCTGGAGACCCTAGGGGGAAATCTCCATGAGGTCAGGAGACTCACTGCTATTATTCACTGCTGTGTGTGTTAAATGAATAAATGAGTGAATGAGTGAGTGGTCCAAGACTGTGGGTTTGAATTCTGGCCCTGTCCCTTGTTAGTTAGAAGCTCAGGTGAACTTCCTAATTTCTTTATTAGTTTTCCATGCTGCCTAACAAATTACCACTAGCTGAGCAACTTAAAAAAAACACGTGTATTATTTTGCAGTTTCTGTGAGCTAGGAATCTGGGTACGGGTTGGCTAGGTCCCCTGCTCAGGGTCTCACTGGGCTGCATGTACGGTTTGTCTGGGACTGCCATGCTCAGCTGAGGTTGAAGGTCCTCTTCCAAACTCACAGATTGTTGGCGGAATTTATTTCTTTGTGGTTGCAGAACAGAGGTCCCCTTTTTTCTTCTGGCTCTTAACCATAGAATGCTTTCAGCTGACAGAGGCTGCCTGCTGCTTCTTAACACATTACTGCAGTAGGCAGCTTGCAATCTAACTCTTGACTTTTCTTCTAGGCCAGCAGGAGCACAGGTCCCTGACCTCTTTGGTTTGTGACTGCTGGACCCTCTGCTAAGAGTGCATCTGATAAGGCCAGCTCCGCCCAGGAAGATCTCCCTTTGGAGGAACTGCCGTGACTAGGAACCTTAATCATGCCGGCAAAATTCGATTTTGCCATGTGATCGAACATAACCACAGTGGTGGCATGCTGTCATATCCATGGGTCTTGTCCAGACTGGAGGAGAGGGAATGACACAAGAGCATGAGTCACTGGGGGTCTTTTGAGAATTCTGCCCACCCCAGTTCTTTAGGTGTAGAAGGAGAATAACAATGGCATCTACCTTATAATGTTGTTTTGAGGATTACCTGATGTGACATAGATTAAAGGCCTGTCCTGGATTACGTGCTCAGTAAATGTAAGTGACTGTCGTGTTGTTCTGGGAGTCCGATATCAGTGCGCAGTGTCCGTGTCCAGAGCCTCACGCGCACTCTGGGCTTCGGGGCTGGTTGGATTCAGAGAGCCAAGAGCAACTTCATTCAAGTAGGTCAGTCCTTTGACAACAGCCGCTGCTTCTCAAACTTCCTCTGACTTTCCAGAGAGAAGAGGATAAACACGTATTCTTGAGTGGTCTGGAGTGTACCCGAAGGAACCAGTTACTCCTTCAAAATTTCTTAGACATCTCGGGTCGAACTTCAGATTTAAAACAAAAATCATGTGGGTTTAGCATTCAACTCCAAAGGATGTGTTTGTTGTAATGGAAACGTCTTTGAAGGATGTGGATAGTCCAAGAAGATGAGTGAAATTTGACCTGCTGCTTCTTGAATCCCCTGACATTTCAATGTGTTTGAATACCCCTGTCAAGCCCAACGCAGAGGCCTCCCTGACTTTTAATCTCTTTGATCACATACCACAATCAGGACACTTTTGAGCCTATTCTTTAATATGTGTATAATTATTAATACATGACATGCATGTACTACAGTATTATATATTAAATACCCGAGAAAACATCAAAAACGAACACTTTTAAAAGGTAAGATAAAAAGCAAATATGAAGTTCTAACATTATCTCCTTGGGTCCCAGTGGATAATTTTGCAAGATCCCTGGGTGCAGATACCTCCTTTCAGAGAAAACTAAGTGAAAGGATGTATTACAAATTCTGTGCCATTACCTGTCCGCCTGCCCTCCCCCCATTTCTTAGGGAGGTGCCTCCATGTGCAACAGAAGCGTGAAGGGGCTGCATCTTTCCCAACGCAAGAAACAAAGCTTTTGGGGAAGGAGCAGAGAGATAACAAAACCCTCTTCTCTCATTCTCTCTCTCCTCTCTTTTCCCTCCCTCCCTCCTTCCCTCCCCCCTCCCTTTAACTCTTACTGTTTATCTCTTTCCACTGTTTGTTTTGGAAGGCAAAAAGGGCCCAGAGTAAAGACTAGGGGAGCAATCTACCATTTATTGAGTACCCACTAAGTGTCAGGTTCTGTGCTAGGCACTATACATTATCTCTCTGAATCAGTGTAGCAGGCCTGCTAGGTAGCTAATGGAGTCCCTGTTTTACACATAATGGGGGTGGGGGAGGGGTGACAGAAGTAAGTAACCTGAGCCTTGCTCTATACAGCGCAGGGTCGATTTAAACTTCTGCTTTACTCTAGTGCCTGAGTTTTAACCACTCTGATTTTTGAAGAGATTTCTATTGCATATTTCAGTGCTGTTACAGAAGGGGTTGTGTATGTGGGGTGAAGGGTAGGACGAGATGATACAAATTACATTAACCTTTTAAGACTATATAGCAGCAGAGAGATCAAAGACACCGCACTCTGCCCCACTACAGTTTGTAGATTAAGATTAATCCAAAGACTCTCCCTGCTGAAAGGGTCTTCAGAAGTCACCTAAACCAAAGGTCAACCATTGACTGCTTGCAGGCCGAGTCCAGCCCACCACCTCTTTTTTCCAAGTAAGATTTTATCGGAACACGTCCAGGCTCATTTATTTACAACCAGTTTATGACTGCTTTTATGTTACGAAAGCAGGGTTGAGTCATTCTGGCAGTGACAATATGTGCTCTCAAAGCCGAAAATATTTTACTGTTTGGCCCTATACAGGAAAAGCTTATGGGCCTCGATCTAGTCCAGAGACCTTGAAGCCATTTGGTCACATGCTCCTATTAGAAAATGACAATGACCCATCCTTCAATCTACATGTATGTGTATGTGTTCATTAATAAAGGATTTAAGTGTACCATGTTCTAAAATAGTTTCTGTCATAAAACAACTACCCAAAATAGAAATTTTAAAGTGATTTGAAAATAAAGGTACACTTTGGTAATTTTTAAGGCAGCCCTAAGGGCCATTTTGACCCTGCTTTGGTCTAGAGATTCGGAGACTGATCCAGAAAGTGACTTTCACACTTATTGCCTGGAGAGGAGCTTTGAAGGACTCTGTACATAATAAAGTAATTCCGCCCAACAGTATGGATTTAAACTCAGGAAAATCCTGAATTTCTCACATTTATTCCCCTGCTATAAGAGTCATGTTTATATGACAGATTTCATTCAAAGAGGGGATTTTATGGCTAAACTCAGTTTTGAAAGGAACCAGACTCCTGTTTCTAGTCATGATGCAGGAACGAGGACTGGACTTGCCCTCCCACTGCACACTACTAGAAAACAGGACAAAACACCTGAAGCTGTTTGCAGCAGCCATTGGACAGCAGGCAGGGCGGGACTGGGATCCCTGGGAGAAGTGAGACTAAGGTGTGGTCCCCGCCAGCATCCTGGCTTTCTGCTTGGAGTCACTATCCTGCTGGGTTGCACGGTGGTCTTGCTGAGAGGAAGAGACAGGGAGTGGATTTCAGGGAGGCTGTGGTGGTGGTGGCAGGTGTTTATGGGGCACAGAGTCAGAGAGGAAGGATATGCGGCGGGGGGGGGGGGGAGAAAGAGAGAGATGGCATGAGCCTTGGTTTTAGAAATCTACTCAGGAACCCATCCCAGTCAGGCGCCGAATGCTAAGCCATGTATGTAGGCTGAAGCTCCATCAGGCTGGGCAGAGTGATAAGCGTAGGAATCCCCAGAGTTCACACAGGGATGGAGGCATCTTGCTTGTGACCATCCAGGGTACAAGAGCTCTTTGAACCTCAAGGTGTTTCGTGGGGGTTCGGAAGGGCCCTGCCTTCATAATGCGGCTAGAGTAGCTCCGCAGGAGAAGCTAGATCTTGTCTGACAGACCTTAAAAACAACCCTCGAAAGAAGGAAGCTAAACTGCAAGTAATATATCTGCCTGTCAGAAAACATTCTTTAAGGGAAGATAATAAAATCTAATCCAATAAAAATCCTACATACAAAGAAATAGAAAAATGTGACCAGGGCAAAAAAAATCAGGCAATGCAAACAGATCTAGAAATGACAGAGGTAATGGAATCATCAGCCAGAGACATTAAAGAAAAGCATTTTAAATATGCTCAGGGATTTAAAGTAAAATATGAACATATAAGGAAAGTAACTTATAAAAGTGAACCAAATGAGACTTCTGGAAATAAAAAGTGCATGATTTGAAATGAAAAATTTACTGGGTGGGATTAACAGTAGATCAGGAACTACAACTTTTTTTTAAAACATTGAAGATGTAGCAATAGTAATTAACTAAACTGAATCAAAAGAAAAAAATGAACAGAGAACTGGTGACACGCGGCTCTTTACATTGTGAGGCAACACCAAGTGGCATAATATGGGCACAGACAGGGAAGGTATCTGAAGAAGGAACGATTGGAAAAATTTCAGTTTGTTGAAAACGATAAACTCACAGGTACAAGATATTCTATAAATCCCACGTGACCAGAAAAAAGGACATATGTACAGGAGAATAAAGATAAAAATGACAGCAGACTTCCTGAAAGAAGCATAACAAACCAGAAGACAATGGAATTTCATTTTCAATGTACTGAAAAGAAACTGTACATGCTGTTAGGGACTCAGTGTAGGTGTTCCCTTCAAATCCATGTGTTGATGCCCTAACCCCCAGGTGGATCTACTTTGAAAAAGGAAGTAATTAAGGTTAAAGGAGGTCATAAGGGTGGGGCCCTGGTCCAACAGGATCTGTTTCCTTAGAAGAAACTTGAGAGAGGCCTCTCTCCACTATGCCAGGGCACAGAAACAAGGAAGCTGTGTGCAAGCCAAGAAGAGATTGACTCTGTAGAACCTTGATCTTGGACTTCTAGCTTCCAGAACTGTGAGAAAATAAATTTCTCTTGCTTAAGCTGTGCAATCTATGGTATTTTATTATGGGAGGCTGAGCAGACTAGTAAACCTATGAAAACTCAAAACTGTCAATATAGAATTCCATACTTGGTGAAAACACCCTTCAAATACGAAAACAAAATAAAGACAATATTAGACAAACAAAAGCTAGAGAATTTATCACCAGTAAACCTGTATTGCAAGATTTATTAAAGGAAGTCATTCAGGCCAAAGAGGAATAATGACACATGAAATCTACACAAAGGAATAGTAGCTCCATAAATGATAAGTACATGGATAAATGTAAAAGGCTTTCCCCTTTCTCTCAAAAATTATCTTTAAGAGAGAACTATTTCAAGAAAAATTAATAACAATGTACTCTGGGGTTTATAATATACGTTGAAGTAAAATGTTTGACAACTATAGCACAAAGAATGGAAGAAATAGAAAAATATCATAAGGTTTTTATAAATGAAGTAGTATAATAATAATTGAAGATAGATCTCAATAGAAGGCAGAAAAATATATAAACAAACAACAGATGAAATAATGGAAAATAAAAATGGAAGATGATAAATAAAAAACTAGCCATATTGATAATTTCATTAAATATAAATGGTCTAAATATAAATGGTCAACCAAAAGGCAGAGACTGTCGGAATGGATAAAAAGGAGCCAGAATGAACTCTTTGCTGTCTACAAGAAATTCACTTTAAATATCATTCAGAGATAAGTTAAAAGTGAAAAGTAAGAAAGTGATGTGCCATATAAACACTAAGTATGATTAATCTGTAGTGGCTGTATTAACATCAGACTAAGTAGACCTTAAAAGGAAGAAAGTTATCAAAAATATAGAATCACACAACGTAATATTGTCAACTATAGTTACATTGCTGTATACCAGTTCTCCAGAGAAGGGATATCTCGGGTGTTCTCATTATAGAAAAAGAAAGAAAGAAGGAGAATGATAAGGTTATGAGATGATGGATTTGTTGACTAGTTTGCTTGTGGTGACTATTTCACAACCTGTATTAGGTCATTGGGTTGTACATTTAAAATAGATACAATTTTTGATTGTCAGTTATACCTCACTAAAGCTAGAAAAAAAGAATATAGAGGCACATTTTATAATGGCAAGAGAATCAATTCACTAAGAAGGCATAATCATCCTTATCATCTGTATACCTAACAACAGACCTTAAAAAATACAAAGAAAACCTGATGAAACTGAAACGATAACAAAGCAAATTCACAATGATAATTAGAAATTTCGGCATATATCTCTTAGGAATTGATAGAATAAGCACAAAAATTAGTAAGGACATAGAACATCTAAACAACACTATTCATCAACCTCACTATTGGCATTTATAGAATATTCTATCTATTAATAGCAAAATCCAAACCCTTTTCAAGTGTACATGGGACATTCACCCAGACAGGCATAAATCAAGTCTCAACATGATCTTTGACCACCAGGAATTCAGTGAAAACTCAATAAGACAAAGATATCTGGGACATGCCCAAGTATTTGGAAAGCACGAAATACACTTCTAAATAATTCAAGAGTCAAAGAAGAAAGCATAAGAAAAATTAGAGAATAGTTTGAGTTAAATGGAAAAAAAAAACCCCAGCTATGTGATGCAGCTAAAACAATGCTCAGAGGGAAATTTATAGCTTTAAATATTTGTATTATAAAACTGATCAGTTCCTATGCCCCATTATAGGCAAGAAAACTGAAGTCCAGGCAAGTTGGGTGATTCATTAAGGCTACGTGTTGGTTAGGGTTAAGAGTTAGAAAAACGTTGTCCTACACCGGTCTCTCTCTCCTTTCTTCCACTGTCTCTCTGAATTTTTGTTCCTTTGGACTTTGCTGGGTGTTTTCAGGGCAATATGTCCAAGTCACTGGTCTGTCACCTCACTCCCTGCTCTTCTCCAACTCTGAGTAATTACTTTTGGTAGTCGGAAAGAATAACCACTCCGAGAATACTACTTGGGAGGACGCCGAAAGTGACTGCTGGGAAGCAGAGGCTGAGCAGTCTCAGGTCAGGAGGGGCAGACAGGCGGTGTGGAAGAGGTGGTCACTGCGGCGGGGGGTCAGGAGCAAGGGAAAATAAAAGTGACCATCTATGGAGGGACTCATAACTACTCTGCACTAAACACAGTGGAAAGTGACTTCACAGCAACTCTGACGTATGCATGCAACCTTACCGATACAGATCAAGCAACTCGTGATGGCTCTTGCGTTGGAATTCAGGTGCACACAACCTAGAAACCCATACCCAAGGCCGGGCAGGTCCTCGCTCCTGCTGTTTGACTTACACGTGGTTCAGACTCCACAACTCTGTCCACTGCTGCGTATTTACCCCACTTTAAGAAAGGTGGGAAAGAACAGAGTCAGGCTTTTCTTCCCCGCTACTGGTTTCGATCCCCAACTGTGCTCCATGGGCTTTAACACCAGAAACCCACCCTGCCCATCTATTACAAACACCGTACTTAACTGCAAATCGAAGTTTTGACACTGCATTTCAGTAAGAACTTTTCTCTTACCAAGCAGTAATCCTTTCCCTTTGGGGAGCTGCCAAAAAGGCCAAAATCCCAATTAGGGAAAGGTTTTGTGATTGGAGTCACCAGCCTGCAGGGGAGGCTGCCTGGAGGGCTGAGTGGGCGGGGCCACTGCTCGCGTGCTGAGCTACCTACACGTGCCCAGCAGCCAGTCGGGGGTGCACCTGAACCGCTCAGTTGTAGAGCTGAGCATCCTCCGGTGTCTTGTCAGGGGTTATCCCCCTCGAGACGGTCTGTCCTTTGTCCTCAGCTGTCTCGTAGGACACAAAAAGAGGCAAGCCCAGTTTCCTGAAACATTTTTTCTGCGAATGCTCTGATCCCCTCCCAGGGACTGTCAACTGGTGAGAGCAGTAAACCGGAGTGGAGTGGCTTGTTAATCCCCAAAGCTGTTATCACCGCTCACTAGCAGTGTGATGGGGGCGGGGCAGGAGGGGCTCAGGAACCTTGGTTTTCTCATGTAGGAAACGGCCATAACGACAGTCCTTGCCTCATAGGATTGTTGTGAGATTTAAACGAGTTCATATGTATGCAGCTCACAGTCACGCTGTATAAACATTAGTCTGCATCGTTCCCTACGCTTGATCCCCAGGAGTCTTTGTTGAACGGGATTGGTCACTCCTTCCTCTATCTATTGATCGGCAATCTTAGTTGCAAGTGGCACAAACCAAACTGGGTTGGCTTAGGCAAAAATGGAAGTTCAAGGGTAGGCCTAGCCTCAGACCTTGTTTCACGTCTAACATGTAACATTTTGCATCTAACATTTGTGAATGTGAACTAATAACCCTGGGAAAAACTGAGTGAGCAGCCTCATGCGCAAATTTTGTAGGGACTTCAATATGAGATGACTCTATTTTCTTAGGCATATTTTTAGAAGGAAAAACCTTGTCTTGTTGTCAGGAATATCTGAAACCTTAAAAAGATCCCTGTCTAATATTCATTCATTCAATTATTCAAACATATTTACCAAGCACAAATAATATGCTCTTCTCTGGGGTACAGGAGAGAAGACACTAAGATACCAGACAAAAAGCCTTGGCCTTGTAAAACTTCTATTTTAGTGCAGGTAAGAGGAGAGAATCCATCGACCGAACATATATAATAGAATATGTAAAAAGAACGATCTGAACTGTGAAGAAAAATAAAGCAGGGATAGCGGCTGATGAGTGCTGAGCTTTATTCCACATGGAAGTATAAATATTTTTTAAATTACTCATGGAATGAGGTGACTAAGAGAAGCTGTGCCATAGACGGGAAGCCAGCTTAATATTCAGAAACTGATGACAGTCCCCTTTCTCTTGAGGGAGACACTTAAAGAGCAGGATTTGTGAGAGCTCTCGGACTTTTAAGTACTTTCACAATTGTTCTTCACAGTAGCACCTCAAAGGATGCAAATACCCCTGAGCTTTTCCAGTGCGCGATGTGACAAGGCAAGGAGGTACCTGCAGGGAAGTCGCTGGGGTCCAGGCGCGAGGGTGTAAGCGTGATGCCAGAGGAAACCAGCCCAGGTGACATGCATAGAAGGAAGGGAAAAAGGCCTCCCTGCTGTCAGTTATGATCTAGAGCTGCACCTTGAGCTCTCTGAGTATGCTGCATGAAGACATCAGCTTGATGTGCTGCGGAAGACAGGAAGGCCAGGGCAGTGCCTGGGCTCATTAAGGCTGCTGGTGGAGGCAAGACAGGAAGCACCATTTGGGTCTTAATTAAACACCCCCTCTATACCCAAGCATGTTTCAAGCACTGAATTGTCATAAGGAAGGAAAGATGATATGCAGTTACTCATCTGAACAGTCGAGATTCAGGACATCCACTGGGCTGTGCTTTTTGAGAAAAGTAAGGTCACTGTGATTACAAGGACATGAAGCCCAATATCCCCCTCCCTTATCCAGGTGGCTGTGTGGGTAGGTGGGCTCAGGGGGCCTCTTGAGGAGTCAGTTCTCTCACCCTCTCTGTTTGTCATCTCTGTCTGTCTGATCTCTTGCTGATCCCTGCTTGAGCACGTTATCCCCCAGCGTCAGAAGGCAGTAGGACACTTAGACCTCACATCAAAGCCGCACACTCGGCACCTTACTTGAACTCCACAATGAAGAATTTGGTTCATGGGAGGCTCTGGCTGTGGTGCATCCTTGGCAACCCTTCTGCGGTTGGCCCCTGTGTAATCAGGAAGGGTGGTCGCCGCCAGGTCAGGGTCTGAGCAGTCTGCATGCCTCATCCTTTTCTGCTCAGAAGCATGACCAAAAGATTGTGAGTGGGGATCTAGGTGTCTGGGAAGACACTTTGGAGTCTGGAAGAAATGGGTTCAATCCCATCTAGTCTTTGAGTTACTTGACCTGAATCTCTTTTTATGTGTGATGGGAACTGTATGAGTTGTCTTGCTAGGGCAATTGAGTGGTTTTCAGTATACCAAGCCAGACATGGCATAGAGTGATGCCCAGGCATGCATTGCGAAGGCTATAAGTAACAATGGCACATTCTCATTAAATGTGGTGGTGTTAACCAACAAAGATGCTCGTGTCTTCTCCCTGGATACTCCGTCACATAGAGATGCTGGTTTGGACTCACCATGACATAGCCCACAGTGACACTTGCTATGCAACAATGATATCAGTAGTGGGAGTGGCACCAGATTTAGAATCACAGAGTCTGAACTGAAGTGCCAGCCAGCTCTGCCACAAACTAATTTTGTAACCCTGGGCAAACAAGCTGTGTCTTAAAATTTTGATGTTGTAAACTCCTCCATGCAAACAAAAAGGTAGAATATAGTGATAAAGTACAAAGAATCATGAGCAAACCCTCGGAAGACCCTGTGAGTCCTCTTCCACCTGACATTCCTCCCCCTCTACACTCCATACCATTCCTACCTCTATTACCACCTGAGTTTTAAATGTATTTCTCGTGCATTTACTAAGAAGATGAATGAACCTTGTACGTGGACAGTGTGCAGCAGGTGCCGTTATTGCGATTGCCTTTTTAAAAAACTTGCAGCCCTTGTGTGGCTTCAGACTGGAGATGAGCTATCTACCTGCTGTACTTTGGGAGCAAGATGCCCCAATCTCAGCAGTCAAGCGCCTTTTGTTTTCCTGCTCTGTGCTCATGGTCAGGGTGGCAACTCCTGTAAACATCATCTGATCTGCTCTGGACCAAGAACCCAGGTATGTCCAGTTCCTTAAAAGTGTGTTGGAAGTGAGCTGGCTCTCAGCTTGGCCAAGGGTGCCCCGCCTTGCAGTAAAGGTCAAGAACTTCACCTGCTGTTAAAAATGCATTTGTGTCCACGTCTCAGAAGACTTGTACTTATCTCTTACACTCGGGCTGCATGCGGAGGGGCAGTGGTTCCCAACGTTGAGTCATTCCTATATTTTTACTCCATTTGCTCACGCAGCAAACCTTTAGTGTATGCCAAATATGTTCTAGTTGGAAATAGTTTTGAAGTGTAATTTTCCCCCCAAGGAGCTCTTACTTTTGTGGGGTGAGGGAAGATATGGCACTCACACCACAGAGCGCTTGGTGTGGGGAGAGTGGACTCCAGATGCTTGGGGACAAGAGGAAGAGCACCATGGCTGAGTGGTCAGGGGTACTTCCTAGAGGAAGTGGCATCTGACCTGGGTTCCGAAGGTCAAGTAGGAGCTGGCTAGGCTCGGATGGCTGGTCAATTCACACGTATCCTTTAGGTCTCAGCTTAATTGCCATTGCCTCTGAGAAGTCTTCTTTGACCCCTCAAGGTTGAGAAATTTGTCTACCACACCCTATTTTTTTTCCCCTTCTAGAGCCTATCATAGTCCGTAAATTAAGTATCTTCAGGACATTTGAGTCTTGCACCACACTCCAAGAAAGCAAGGACTATACTTCATTCACCACTTACTGTCTGTCGCAGTGCAGCACACAGCAGGTCTGCATGTGGAAGATTGGATAAAAGGGATGAGTGTCCCCAGGTCAGAAAAGTCAAGGAAGGCTTGCATGTTAATTTTCTATTGGTGCATAACAAGTTCCCACACATGGAGCTGCTTAAAACAATGGGAATTAATTAAGTCACAGTTTTCGTGGGTCAGGAATCAGGCTCAGCTAGGGCGGATCTTCCATATAAGTCTCACCAGGCTGCCGTCCAAGTGCTGGCCACACTACGGTTTTCAGCCGCAGCGTGGGGTCCTCGTCCGAGCTCTTTACTTGTGGTGTTGGCAGAACTCTGTTACTTGTGGCTGCAGGACTGAGCCCCCGAGATACTGCCCTTCTCCACAGGCAGCTTTGTTTGCCTCCGTCCTCATCACGAGCAGAACAGCCTTTCTGAATATTGCCTTTTTTCTTTACCTTTAAAATAGTTTTAGATTTATGAAAAAGTCACAAGATAGCATAGAGAGTTGCCCTATGCCCCACACTCACTTTCTCCCATCACTAACATCTAGCATTAATATGACACATTGATTATGGGCAATGAACCCTATTATATTTAGATTTCCTCACGGCTTTCCTAATACTCCTTTCTGTTTTTCTTTTCCTAATATCTGTCTCTGTTCCAGGGTCCCATTCGGGATACCACATTCTGTTTATAGTTTGCAATATACATTGGCAAAAAATCTAAATTCAGTTTCAATCAATACTACACCATGGGTTGCGTGGGTACCTCCTAACAGAGTATTCTCAATTCCTGCCTCCCATCCATGTGATATTGCCATTATTATTTCACTAATCTATGATATAATCACTAAAAAAACATTAATCTTCCCCTTCTGCTGGCCGAACCACTAAGGGATCTTTCTTGGAGCTTTACCACATGACCCCGGCAAGGTTCCTGGAGGTAAAGGTCACAGAAGTGCAGGGGGTCCTTCTAAGACGGTGGCGCACCCAGAGTTTCTCAGTCTCATGCCGGTTCACCCCGAGCCTCCAGCAATTTATCAAAATTACCATTTTGGTCTCCCTGCCGGTTTGTGAGCCCAGACGTTTCTCCTCCAGCAAGCGGATCTCAGCGGTGTCTCTCTGGACAAGGCTGTCTCTCCAGATTTTAGGGTGGCCTTTTCTCCTACGTCTTCCGTTCCCTACATAGGCCCCCAAGTTCACTGGTTTTTCAGGTAGTCCAATTTTTTCTTGGCGAAAATGACAATTTCCAAATTCTTTACATGTTCCAGCCGATGAGGTCAGGCTCACTCAGCATGAACTCTTTTCGATTAACCTAATCCCAGGAGAGAAAGCCCATCCTATTCATAGGTACCACACACGCTCAAGGGGAGGGGACTGTACAAGGTGCACACGCCAGTGGGACCATCTTAGAATTCGGCCTCCCACAGCCAGCTGGAGAAGGTGACATCTGATCTTAGTTCCAAAGGACAGATGGAATGAGCTGACCTCGAAGGTGGGAAGACTATGTGAGAGCATGCGCAGAGAAGGAAGCTCATAGAGGCTCTGCAGATCTAGATGCTTTGTCCAGACTCGCCAAATTGGATCCTTTCATTACACACAGGTTCTTGTACATCAGTGACACTTAACAAAGCTATCAACAAAAAAGAAAAGAAAAAGAAAAAGAGCCAGATGCTGACTTCCTTTACTTTGGGGATGCATTCTGAAGTTCGTTGGGAGAAATTTCCTCAGGAGCTACTTTCAGGATACGGATAACTAACCAGCAAGAATCAAAAATAACGCTCTCCGTAGGCCAAGAGAATCTTGGATTAAGTGTCAGGATATCTAGGTCACCTGAAGTGATGCTCCCGGTGAGCGCTTGCCTTGTATTTGTGCTGATTGGGTTAATGGATGTGGCTGTTCCCTTCCAGAAGTGTTGCCACCTCGGCACTAATGAACTAACGCTTCAGTGACAAGGTCTTTTCACAGAGGTATTGTGTCTCTTCAATTGTCTCGTTAAGCAAACCTTTTCCTGATTTTTCCCCTCCCAAACGCAAAAGTTTAAAACAAAACAAAAAGTCCTCACACCCTTCTTTAATCTGGGGAAAGAAGTTGGAATAATTATAGATTGTTTCCCTTTTGTAATAATATAAATGTCATTCTTTGCTCGGACTGTCAGTTTGCTGGACATTTTTATCGAAGATGTTTACATTCCTGCAACACATTTGGAACAAACGCAGCAGCCCGGCTGCAGGGAAATGGCATTGACAGTTGCCATGGGAACCATGTGAAGTCACAGAAAGATTATCTCATAATGCATTACCCACTGTCAGAAACAGGCAGTCTGACTAGAGAACAAACTACCAATTAGCAAGTGACAATTCAGGGCCAAAGACTAGGAACGAAATAGAAGGCCACCTCTGGAAGGTCATGTCCAAGCTAATTTATTGGTTACCTTGCTGTACTCAACCCAATTATTGTGATTGCTCTCCACCCATATAAATCTACTTTAACCAGTTCAGCCTTCTCTTTGAAGAAAATCCAAAAAAGAAAAAAAAAAGGAATTTGACATTTTTGTGAAATGTTCAGGATTAATGTTTTTAAGAAAAATCCCTTTGCTCAGTGAGGTTTTTAAAAATATTTTTCTTTTTTTTCCTCTGAAAGTCTTTGGGAGGCAGGAAGCTTAATGATTAAGAGTGTAGCCTAGTATCAAACTTCTGGCTTTGCCTCATTAGGTTTTTGGTCTTGCACAAATGACTTCACTTCTCCAAGCCTCAGTTTCCTAATCTGTAAAAGAGAAATAATAATAGTATCTACTCCTGCAAAAATTCCCACCTCATGGGCTTGTTTTTTGGATCAGATGGAATAATCCTCAAGATAGGGCTCAGCATAACGCCTGCTCCTATGAAGTGTTCAATACCTGTCGAGTAGTGTTTACATGATCAAAGTGTCCAGATTTTTTTTTACAAAAGTAAGGAATTCAGAAAAGCTCTTCTTTGGGGTGGGAATGGAAAAAATCTTTGTTTATTACAATGTCTAACTTGGACTAGCATCAAAATCACTTAAAAAGATTTATCCAACCGTAGATTTTAGGGGCCTGCTTTGGGCCTGCTGAATCAGAATCTCCTGATAGGAGGCTCAGACACGTGCACGCTAAATGACCTCCCTAAGTGAACCTTGCTCAGCTCAGCAAGGCTAATAATCTCTTGTGTTCCTGAGAGTCATTTCGGTGTGCTCACTGAAATGCATTTTTCTGAGGCCCATTTTCTGAGTTTGATCCGCACACGTGGGATGGTGCCAGGCTAATGAAAACCTGAACGAGCCTCTCTGGGGATCCTGATGCAGGAAATATAAAAGCCACGCTTGGACAAACACTGTTCTTCGGTCTCTCCCGGTCCCTTCCCTGACTCAGGCCTCATTTCCCCACATGGAAGGAGGGGCTCTTAGGAAGTTCTCAGCCAGTTATCAGGATGAAGTGGCATTTTCCACAGGATAAACAGAGGCGAAATCCCCATTCTTTTATGTGGCCAGCTACTGTCCCATCTCTCCTGTGAGCCAGACAGCTTCCGGTTTGGCAGCTGTCCCTCCCTTTCCTCTGGCTCCCTCCTAAGACTAACAGAAGTCAGCAGCGGGGCCTGGGATAGAAGCCATCCCTGCCTGGAGTGGCTTAGGCTACCCCTGCTCTGAATGAGAAAAGAAACATTCTCTTCGGACTTGTTTTCCACACTTCCACTGATTACTAGAGCTTACGGAGTCATTAGGGTTATGGTGTAAGGAATGCCTCTTCAAAACAAAACAAAACAAAACAAAACAAAACAAAACAGTGCTGGTTTGTAGCAGTTGCCAATTTCCATGGTGTAAATATTTCCATGGCTGATTTTAAGCTACCAGATGAAGTTGTGAAGCGCAGACCTGGGAAGGGAGAAGCACCGTTGGCGCTCACATGAGTCATCATGCTGGCTCCAGCGTACCTCTGAGGAGCCAGTGTGGGCCACCGGAAATGAAGACCCAAAGCAACAAGCCACTTGGTTAGGTCTAGTCTTGACTGTAAGCCAGGGGTACAAATGAGGGTCTCCCTGCCTGATCTGTGGCCCCACTCATTTCACAAGGGTAGAGGGCCTCACAGACTTCAGAAGGGCACACAGGCTTCTTTGCAAGTGCTGACTTCTGTAGGTGGGTAGTGGCTCCCCAGAGTGCTGTGTGAAAAGGATTCTGAGACTCTGTCATGGATTTTCTTTTTTTAGATCTTGGGTTAGCAGGAATAATGACTATGACCAATTAATGACATCTGAAATAGATGAGGAAGAGAGGAGTGAAGTTACATGTGTTCACCATTGATGATATAAAAATTCCACGTATGCATTCATTCATTCATTCATTCATTCAGAAAACATGGAATTCCCATTTAGTTCCAGGCACTATTATGGGCTCTGAAGATAGAGTTGTGAGCAATTAAAGAACTGACATCCTAGTGGTGGGAATGGGAGAGTTGGAGAGAGAGAGAAAGAGAGATTTATAGGACAAAACCACCTGTGATATGTCAGGTGATGCTGAGACTGAAGATAACAGATAGGTTAAGGGTACAGGGACTGATGGGATGGAAGAGTGTATTTGAGATAATGCCAGGAAGGGCATCTTGATATGATCACATCTAAGCAGTGACCTGAAAGAAGTGAGGGAGAGAGATCCAGGTACAGGAAACACCAGGTGCATGGTGCCTGCGGTGAGAGCAGTGTAGGTTTGTCCAGGGACCCGCAAGGAGGCCATTGTTTCAGGAGCCCAGTGAGTGGGGGAATTAGGGCCACGTGCTGCCCTGGGGCAAGCTCATGCTGAGGGTTGTAGGGTTGGGTCCAAAGCCCCAGTTAGTAATAAAATAAGAATTTCCCATCTGAATATCATTATCAAACCTAAATAGGTAGTTTGCCAAGGACTCAAGGGTCTTTTTCAAATATCTTTTTTTAAATATATTTTATTGATTATGCTATTACAGTTGTCCCATTTCCCCCCATCATTCCCCTCCACCCTGCACACCTCCCACCCACATTCCCCCCTTTAGTTCATGTCCATTTAGCTTCTACATTTCCCACACTATTCTTGCCCTCCCCATCTATTTTCTACCCACCATCTATGCTATTTATTCTCTACACCTTTCCCCCTCTCTCCTCCTCCCACCCCCCTGTTGCTAACCCTCCATATGATCTCCATTTCTTTGGTTCTGTTCCTGTTCTCATTGTTTCCTTAGTTTGCTTTTGTTTTAGGTGTGGTTGTTAATAGCTGTGAGTTTGCTGTCTTTTCACTGTCATATTTTTGATCTTCTTTTTCTTAGATAAGTCCCTTTAACATTTCATATAATAAGGGCTTGGTGATGATGAACTACTTGAACTTGACCTTATCTGAGAAGCACTTTATCTGCCCTTCCATTCTAAATGACAGCTTCACTGGATAGAGCAATTTTGGATGTAGGTCCCTGCCTTTCAAGACTTCAAATATTTCTTTCCAGCCCCTTCTTGCCTGTAAGGTCTCTTTTGAGAAATCAGCTGACAGCCTGATGGGAACTCCTTTGTAGGTGACTGTCCTCTTATCCCTTGCTGCTTCTAGAATTCTCTCCTTCATTTAAATCTTGCCTAATGTAATTATGATGTGCCTTGGTGTGTTTTTCCTTGGGTCCAACTTCTTTGGGACTCTCTGAGCTTCCTGGACGTCCTGGTAGTCTATTTCCTTTGCCAGATTGGGGAAGTTCTCCTTTATTATTTGTTCAAATAAGTTTTCCACTTGTTGCTCTTCTTCCCCTTCTGGTAGCCCTATAATTCGGATGTTGGGACGTTTAAAGATGTCCTGGAGGTTCGTAAGCCTCTCCTCATTTTTTTTGAATTCTTGTTTCTTCCTTGTTTTCTGTTTGGTTGTTAGTTTCTTCCTTCTGGTCCACTCCATTCATTTGAGTCCCAGTTTTCCTCCCATCTCTATTGTTTCCCCATGCATCTTCCTTCATTTCACATATTGTAGCCTGCATTTTTTCATCTAAATTGTGAGCAAAATCAACCAATTCTGTGAGCATCTTGATGACCAGTGCTTTGAACTGTGCATCTGATAGGTTGACTATTTCTTCACGGCTTAGAGGAATTGGCTCTGGAGCTTTCATTTGTTCTCCAGTTTGAGCCTTTTTTGGTGGTTTTTTTGTTTTGTTTTGGTTTTAGTCTGGTCGCGGCTATTACGTAGTGAGAGGTGGAGCCTTAGGTGTTCCTCAGGGCGGGGCAGCCCAGTCGCTGGGTTGTGACGCTTTAGGTGGGGGCGGGGTCCGAGAGGGAAGAATGGCACCTGTTCCGCTCTCTTCTGGACTCCAGTCCCTTCCGCCGCTTCCCCTTCACCTGGATTATCTGCGCACGCGTGGGCGTGCTATTACGTAGTGAGGGGTGGAGCCTCAGGCGCTCCCCAGTGTGGGGCAGCCCAGTTGCTGGCTTGTGACGCTGTATGTGGGGGCGGGGTCCAAGAGGGAACAATGGCGCCTGCTCCGCTCTCTCCTGGATTCAGTCCCTTCCCCCACTTCCCCTCTGCCTGGATCATCTGCGCACGCGAATGTGGGACCACCTGGTCAGCCAGCCACCTTGTGCGGCCTCGCTGGGTCTGCATAGTTGCCACCCTGTGCCCCGGGGTCTGCCAGCTGCCACCTGTGCACCTGGGAACTGCCAGCCGCTGCTGCCTGCGTGCCCAGGTCCGCACCTCCACTTTTTCCTGCCGCGACTCCGCCCCTCTTACCGGTCTGGATGAATGGTTGTTGGACTTCCGTACAGTTCGATTTTCTATTAGCTCTGGTTGTTTTCTTGTTTCTAAATATTTGTTGTCCTTAATTTTGGTTGTGAGAGGAGGCACAGTGTGTCCGCCTACGCCTCCATCTTCTCAAATGTCTTTTTATGAGAGCCGTGAACTGGGAGTTGTTCTAGCCCAGGGCGCATCTCTGGAAGGAGGAAGAGGCAGTGAGAACACGAGTAGAATAAAAATGTCTGTCCTGTCACAGAAGATGCTTTCCAAGGGTACTTTACTTTTAGAAGGAAAGGGAGGAAGAGACAAGTAATCCACAGGTTGTCCACTGGGGCTATTTCCTGTGCAGGGCGTGAACACTAGTCTTACACATACAGAGGTTTGCTTCTCTAGAAACATGCACACGTTGAGAGACTGACAGGAATGAATTTCATCTCCTTGGCCTTGACTTTCATGGCTTTGACTTTCCTGCAGTAAATGCATACTGAATGCTTGTTCTCTGCCAGATCCTGTGCCAGGTACCAGGAGATGTAAAGAAGAATAAGATGCTGCCTTCTCCTCAAGGAGTTCACCATCCATTTAGGAGTCATGTAAGTGACTTTGGAAGGGTAGTCGACCTCACTGATTTCACAGGTAAAATACAGGTAAAAATGCTCACCCCTGCAGGGGATGGGGACTGACTGATAGAATGCAGAAAAAACAAACTTAACTAGTGTCTAGAGATGCCCGGTGTGCTTCGTTTTTTTCATCCATTTCTATCCCTTGTTTCTTCTAATGTTGTTTGGAAGTTGGGGCCACTCACAGGGTGTGTTATTCTGTCCATTCCAATGATCTGGTCAAGGTGAAAATTGAGCTGCACCAAAGGGAAAAAATTCACCAAAATGCACCATGATCTAGGGCAGCAAAACTGCTCTGTATTGTACTGTAATGGTGAGAAAGTCACAAATTTTCCAAGCCCCCATATAAACTGTAGGCTTTGGCTGTACTGTATCAATGCAGGTTCATTGGTTCTAACAAATGTACCATTCTGGTGAGTGATGTTGATAGTGGGGAAGGCTATGCGTGTGCAGGGGCAGAGAGTTATGTAGAAAATCCTACGTCCATTAAAAAAAAAAATGCACTGTGAGGTTGGAGGGATGATCTAAGGAATTAGAGGCTTTTTTTGGTATGATTTACTTTATCTGATTACAAACCCACAAACTTCACAACCGTAAGTTTCACTCTAAAAATCCATTCATGTATCCATTGTTTAGAAGTGGAAATGGGTTTTCCACAGAGAAGATGTTTTAAATGGTTTCAGGGCAACCCACGGTGGCATATCAAATCCACACGTAATTTCAGCTAAATTCTGAGTTCTAGAGATTCCCTAGAACCCCAGGTCTTCAGGAATGCTGAGTTCACAGGGGATACTTAGCTGAGATTCAAAAAGTGAGGACTGGGTAGTGTGGGCGGAGGCCCCCAATGTAGTAGCCTGAAACGGTAGTACCAGTACACTGGTTATCAGTATTAAAACATGTTAATAAACTCAAGATTGCCCTATAAGCTTCAAACATCTTATCTTTCTTTTAAAGCAGATCCTCCTCTTCTCTCTCATTGCCCAGTCACTTGCCAGTTGGTTAGATCCTGGAGAAGTAGGGGCATTTGGGGGCCACGGGGGTGGGGGACAGGGAGAGGAGGAATGGACAGGATAGGAAAGAGGCATGTGTGCGTGGAAATGTTATCAAACATTAAGAAAAGCATTTTTATTGATTTTCACCTCCTTCATATATATAAAATGTGGCAGGTGATGGCATTTTGCCTTGCACCTCTTCTTTCTAATACCACAGGTGAAGGAACGGAATCTAGGTTGTCCTGGGCTCTGTCCCGTGGGATCAGCAGATTTTCAGCTGGCTGAGTGCAGGCATACATTTAGACAATCTGAGCATGCAATTCAGAGAGGACCCATGTCTCCCTACTGTAAAGCCTTTCTTTATTTATTTACACATGACATACTTAATTCCAAGGTGCTCAAGGCATTATGCAAATATTAAATTAACCGTTAATCCTTTCCATGTCTTTATAAAGCAGTGAAAGAAGTCTTTTGTTATAAAACATTAGGAACTAAATCTGAGAAATAGTCTTAACAGAAATAGGGATAATTGAGAGGAATGAAAAGTGAAAGATACAATAGACAAGTGAGCCCTAGGTGACCAGAATAGTCTCCTCCAGCTCCCAGCCACAGAAGAAGACCTCTGGCACATTGTCCCTGCAGCTGGGGTCCAAGCCAGCTGGCCAACATTCCACATGGTGACTACGTATGTTTCTAAGTGTGCTACTTTTACCTTAGTAGATAACCTTGAGTAAGGTACTCCCTACTTGAAGACTAAATTTCCATATCTGTAAAATGAGGGTTACAAGAGTATTTACCTCGTAGATTTATTGTGATGATAAAGTGTTACCTTTATCAACATCATCGTCATCGTCATCCTCATCCTCATCATCATCATCATCTGCAATAATCAGGCAAATCTCTCCCTGGATCAGTCCTGGTAAAGGGATTATGTTGCTTCAGCCAGAGCTGTATCTGAATATTCCTCATGGCAGATTGATTGCAGAAATGCTCCCCAATTCTCCATCCTTCCCTAAGTCTATGCCCTTAACAGTGTTTTTTTTCTCGGCACCTCCCAGCTCTACCTCCTTAGCTCTCAAAGTTGGGCTTGTTTTGTGACTTGCTTTGGTCCACAGAATACAGAAGAAGTGATAGAGTCAGTTCTGAGTATAATCTTCCAGTGGTCTTGTGATCTTCTCTTTGTTCTCTTGGAAACTTGCTTTGCCACCATGAGAACAAGTCCAGACTAGCATGCTGGATGATGACGGACACATGATCCAGAAGTCCTCGTCACCCCAGCTGACAACCATCCTTGCTTGGCCAGTCCTCAGTCACCTACCAGGTGACCATAAACACCTGAGTGAGGCCAGGGGATAGAAGGATACCCGGCCCAGATCAACAGGACCAGTCCTCTGACCTGCAGATTCACGAGCACTGACAAATAGTTGCTGTTTCAAGTTACTACATTTTGGGAATGGTTTGTTATGCAGCCCTACCTAACTGCTGTAGTCCTCTTTTCAGGTGTACCTTTCACTGATTTTTCTGGAATCCTTCTTCCCTAACTTATAAAGATTAATCCATTCATGAGTTTGTTTATGGCTAACTAAGATCAGGGTCATTGAGGGGAAATAAAGGTGAATCAGTCAAAGTCCCAGTCATCGTGCAGGAACAGTCTGGTTGGGTGAGTAAAACATGACAGATAACAAATACAATGAACGGTGAAAATAATGACCATAAAAGAGTTATGAATATAAGACCATGGCATTATGAGAAGCCAACCTGTGTCCAGCCCGGAGTTGGGGCGGAATGGGAGAGCTGGTGAAGTCACACAAAGAAACTCCTCCAGTGCCCGCAGAAACCATGCCTCTCCCTCCACTCCCACTTTCACGGCCTGACTCTGGACAGGCTGCAATAGCCTTCTCACGCCTCTCCCTTTTTCAGTCTTGACGTTGCTCTAACCCATTCTTCAGTCAAATGACTTTCTCTGGAATGCAAATCTGGCAGTTCCTCTTCTCCTTTAAATCCTCTGGGCTTCCCGTTGCCCTCAGGATAAAGCCAGAACTTCAAGGCATGGGACCTGGTCAGTCTCTTCCCACCCCAATTTTGTATCTGACAGTGCCTCCTATTCATTACCTAAGGTCTAGCTATGGTTTGGGGATTCTCTGAGAGGCACGGTATTCTTCCTCTTCTGGGTTTTGAACAAGTTGAGAAAAACAACCCAAAGGAGTCAGAATACCCAAATACCACCTCTTGTTTTGCTACCTGATTCCGTTGAGCCAGGCAAGTTTCCCATCCAGCCAAAGGAGACCAGCAAGTGTAACATGCATTACTGAATATGCACAGAACTGCTCTTTGCGTGCAATTTGCTCCTAAGGGGAAAAAGGGAGCTGTTTCATTCTTTCCAAATTTACCGATCAGATAAGTCACTTCATGTACTCTGGGTTGGAGAAGGTAAAAGCGGCAAGAGAACCATATGGAATGCACCAGGCAAAGGGATATGTTTCTCTAATAGTATTGAACAACAATGCTCCTGCGAGGACTCCGTGCTCCTGCGCTCATCCCTGTGCATCTCTGCACACGCTGCTGCTTCTGCCTGGAACATTTAAAACGAAGGGGTCCAGATGTGTCACCAGCGTGCCAAAGAGGTCAGAGGCTTAGATAAACTTAAGAACCCTTCGTATAGCATTTGAAAGTGGTCGCCTTCGAACAGATTTGCTTGGATTATATTCCAGCTCTGCTGGAATATATGAGCCTTGTAGTCTTGCAATAATTACTTAGCCTCTCTGAGATTCAGCTGTCTCATCTGTAAAATGGAAATAATAATAGGAAAAACTCTTAGAGTTGCTGTGAAAATTAAATGAGTATAAAGTTTGCTGAAGGCAGTACATGGCTCAAGCAAATTATACTTTACATCTAGCTATCATAAAGTGTTATTATTTATGCTTCTTGTTTAAAGGGTAAAAGTTATAAAAAGTGTTTACATAAAACACCAGTTCTGTCTCTCTTGTTCAACTTTCCTTTCCCCAGAAGCAATAATTTAAGTTTCTTTTAGATCATAATTTTGATGTTTATTTCTCTATCACTAAATACCCAGTTTTTAATTCAACTTGTTAATTTTTTTTTCAGTTTTATATGTTATCTAAGAATTCCCATTGGTTCTGCCACAGTGCATATTCTTCCCACTTTTCCATCCTTCTAATTCTCCTAACCATCACAATTTCAGTTAGATGAATATTGTTTGCTACGCTATCACACTACATAAATGGTATTCACATCTGAGCAATGTAGTAAACTATAATTACTTTCCTTTTTCTGTACAACTTGTTCTCCCCAGACCTACCACTTACCTTGTTTTCCCTTTTACTTAGCTTTCTGTTCGTATCTATACTTCAACCTTGAGTTCTTTCCATTTGTCTAAACCTTCTCTTTTCTCAAGATGTACAGATATTTTAGGTATTTTCTACCTATTTAATCTTTGTAAATAATATCATGAGCCTTTATTCCTGCTTCACCTTGTACAACTAGCCCTTTTATGCCTGGGGCACAGCTCTCCTCCGAGAACCTTTCTTATCAGTCATTCTGGGGCTGTTTCTCACCTCACTCTTGGGGATTATATCCTGTTCCTAATATTCCATGTTTTCTTTTTTGGATAACTCCATCCATTTTGTGGTTCATAGTCTCCAGAAGTTTCCTGAGAGAGGATTTATCAAAGGACTATTTTAAAAAAGCTTATCTAAAAAATGGTTAATTCTACACTGATGTTTGATTGGAAGTTTAGCTAGGTATAGAAATCTACCTTAAAAATAAATTTCCTTATGAATTTTAAAGTGATAAGAACAGATACTACACTTGATCTTAGCCAAAAGGCTGAGGAGTGATCCCTTATGAATTTTAAAGATATTTCCCTCCACTGCCTTCTAGTATCCAGTATTGCTATTAAGAAGCCTGAAGCTGTTTTGATTGCTTATCTTTTGTGTGTGTGTGTGTGTGTGTTTTTTTTTTTTTTTCCTTTCCTAAGATCTTCAAGGATCTCTATTCCTGGTGTTCTGAAATTTCATAATTATGTCACTTGATTTGGGTTTGTCTTCCTCTATTATGTTGAGTAGTCAGTAAATTTTCAAGTCTAAAAATCATGTTATTTTGTATATTCTTGAATTATTTTTTGATGCTCCCCCTTAATTTTCTTGATTCTTTTTCTCCCATTGCTGATATTATCTAAATGTAGGATATTCAGGACTTATACTTAAATAGTTTTACATTTTTCTTTTCTA
This sequence comes from Glossophaga mutica, assembly GCA_039655065.1. Taxonomy (NCBI): domain Eukaryota; kingdom Metazoa; phylum Chordata; class Mammalia; order Chiroptera; family Phyllostomidae; genus Glossophaga; species Glossophaga mutica. The sequence goes on along the minus strand of CM077304.1, from coordinate 10,256,961 downwards.
CTTTGTTCTGAAAAGACTCTTCGAGAAGATACGAATGCCAGCATTCTTCGATTGGAGAAAGGAAGCATGTTTATGATTTTCAGCTTCTAAAATGCATATGTTCATTTTACCTTCTGTTATCAGTTTGATAACCCTGTCCTCAGATGGACCTGATATGGCCAAGCCCAGATACCCTGTCTTTGACTCTTTCTAGAAAAACAAACCTTTTGTCTGTTTGGAGGTGGAGGGCAATCATTCAACTGTGTGAAATGAGGATCTGTATATCTGCAAACTTAAGCAGCTTTTTTACAATACTTCTTCCTTTGATCTCCTTGTCTCCTATGTGTTAAGTTTCTAATGCCACCAATTTCTGAGTCATCTGAGGATTCTGCTATCCAAGGCAGGTTGGTTTTCATATTTCCCTACTTCTAGCAGACAAATTGGCTTTTCAGATCTGGTAAGTCACTTGTCACTTATGCGTGTGTCCTTTAACTTTCAAAAACTTTTTACTCCCTTGTTCTTTCCATTCTTTTAAGTGTATGCCTTAAAGCAAAATGTCTTAACTATAAGCTAAATGGAGTTTAGGAGAGAGAGAAAATGTGTGTGTAACCTATTGCTTTATAATATAGGCAAAGGTCTTATAATATATTCTTCACATAGAAATCAGAATAATCTTTTAAAAAATATGAATCACGGTGTTTTGCTCCCCCTAGACAAAAACCTTAAATAGATTTTAATTTTTATTATTATTTTTAATCCTCACCCAAGGATATGTTTATTGATTTGAGAGAGAGAGGAAAGGAGAGGGAGGGAGGGAGGGAAGGGGAGAGAGAGAGAGAGAGAGAAATATCAATGTGAGAATATCAATTGGTTGCCTCCCATACACACCCTGACTGGGGATAAAACCTGCAACCTAGGTATGTGCCCTAACTGGGAATCAAATACGCAACATTTTGGTGTAGGGGACTACACTCCAACCAACTGAGCCACCTGGCCAGGGACCTTAGATGGCTTTTTAAAAATACATAGATTGATGCAAATATCTTAGCACAGCATTGCATGATTTGGTGCCTCACTACATTCTAACCCATCCTCTTTCTCTTTCACTCATTGTGCTTTAGCCACCCTTGTCTTCTTTCTATTCATCAAGGAGGTTAAAGTGAATCTGAGTGCTAGGCATTGATTCTTGTTCTCCACTCTGCCTGGAATGCTTTTTTCCAGCCTCTCCCATCACTAGCTCCTTGGAGGCATCTAGGTCTCAGCTAAAATGTCTCTTTCAGAGTAAAGCCTTCCTTACCACTTAGAGTGTGCTTAGAATAGAGGTTATTGACAGAGTAAGACCTGGACGAGAGAGTCAAAGAAAGGGGATGAAAATGATGGGCAGCCTATGCTTTGAGAAGAAGTTTTCACACCCACTATGGAGACACCACGCTCATAGCCCTGCCTTCCTGGTGGGCTTCTGCAGAGCATTGTCTATCTTGCTGCTTCCCTGTGGGTTACGTCGTGGCCAAGAACAAATTTGCCACAAGAGCTGGACAGGGACAGATGCTTAAAACTAAGCATAGACTTTTAAAAAATTACTATTGGAAAGCTCTGCACCTCCAAGTTTTTCTTCTGTCGTATATCGTTGGCTTAACAGCAGTGCCCAAATGTTTTTGCTTATTACATCTAAAATAATTTTGAAATATAGTATGCTATCACAAAAGTTTTTGAATTGGCATCTTAGATTTTAATCTGAAGTTTAAACAATTGCCAAAGATGCGCTTTTCAGCAAATTATATATATTGACATTTAAAAATAAAACTGCCACACTGTGATTTAAATGTATCCATTGAGATCTAGCAACTATAAACTCACCATCAAATATTAAAAATCTGAAAAGAACAATTTATTTAAAATACCTGGATATTTTACATCCTTAGGTAAATATTGTCAGACATGGGCCAAAATATTGCCTTCCTAACCCTATGCTTTGCCCTTATCAGAAATGTGTGCAAAGCAGGCAAACATTCTGCATTCTTCAGAGAATGGACAGGAGTCAGTTGTATTAAAAGGGGAAAAAAGAAGGATACTGCCAAGGCATTACTTCTTCAGGACCACGGAAAGAGGTGCTCCTCAGCTGTTTCAGCCAGGTTGCTCCTAAACTTTGGTTACTAGCAGATCTGGGGATGTCACTAAGAAGGAGGACAAGGTGGACTGAAGTCACTGATGAAAGAGGAGGCTGGGGTGAGATGTTGGCAACTGTGCAGTGAGCTGGACCCTGAAGGCATGCTGGTGCTTCTAGCGCCTATTCCAGGCTGGACTTCCTGAACGCTGCTAAGCGTCTCCACTGTCCTGATGCTGCTGCGCTGAGGTTGCGCCTTCAGCCATGAGATTTGTCAGATCAGGGAGAAAGAGAACAGCGCTCTGACTTCCGGATTAAAATTTCCTAGATCCGGGACTTAAATTGGCTCCTGCCCCCTCAGCAAACACAAACAGACAAAGAGACAACAGTGTCCAATAGCTACTGGTTGGGAAATAAGGGGCATTGGCAGATGGATGGGCAAAGGACAAGCCAAACTCACTTAATCAAGAATAGGGAACAGCCAGAGAGTAAATGCCAAATGATTTAAATCCCCTGTAAACTGGCTCTGTAGGCTTGCTGATGGAAAGTATGCAGTGTCCGAGATGGAGGGTTAGAGAGGAATTGCTGATGTCAAGATAATCTTTTCAACAGTTCTTTTTTCCCCCTCCACCTACCTGAACACTAAACTGATGTTTCAATCAGCTTGATTCAGGTAACATAAGTACGCATAGTAGAATGTGTTTAGGGGGTTAAAGCACATATTTCCATGTCAGGCAAACCTGAATGTAAGTCATTGATCTATTATTTTCTTCTCATATAAACGTGGGCAAGTTAACAAATTTCCCAAAAGCCCTGAACCCGTCTAGTCCTTGTGGATGGCAGCCCCAGGGCTGGCCAGTGCGCAGACCTGCCGGCTGCACTTGGTGGCCTGCACTTTCCTCCTGTCATCTGAAAATGGGGACAGCAAGTTTGGGAGAATGGCAAGTTTGGGAGAATTAAGTAGGTTACTGTGTATAAATCACTTCGCTTGGTAGCTGACAAATAATAGGCATGCAGTCATTGTTGGTTATTAATATGGCTGTGTGCCAGGGATTTTATAGGATGATTGAGCCTAGTCCCCACACCCACCCTATGAGGCAGACCTTGCCCAGATTCCCATAGCGAGGCACTGAAACATCTGGGTTTCACTTAGGTAGTCCGACTCCTGAGTCTGCGCTTTCAGCCAGTGTGCCTTGAATAACGTGGACATTTCCTCTCTCTCCTTATCTATCTATCATCTATCATCATCTCTACCATCTATCTGCCCATCTGCCAATCTCCATCAATCATCCGTCTTTCTATTGCCTCTCTGTCTACACCCTCTGCACACATATTTGTATATATACAATCAGCCCAATAATACGGAGAACAAAACAGAGGCTCGGAGAACTAAACAGAACTCAGATAACGGAAGATAATTTTCTATTCCAGAACAACCTGACTCCAAAACCTGCGCTGGGATTTTTTTTTTTTTACTACCTCAAGATTATGATTACAAATAGTCAGCAATTCTTCTTCAGTACAGTTATTCTAAATTGTACTGTTGAGAAAGGAAAAATATAAAAGCATCAACTATCTCCCTCAATTATTTGTGCAAATCAGAAATAAGAAAGTGTGTTTTAATGAGAGGTATTGGGAGCTGATGTTTGCGGGGTGGAGAGTAAGTATTTTCAGGAGCAAGGATGGTACTCATCCTACCCTCATGCCGTCCAAGGCTTGGTGTAGCCTTCATGCCTGGCTGCACCGTGCTGCTGGGCACAACCACAAGCGCTCATCTTTTAAAGACAACAAGCAGGCCTCGAGACAAGTGGCACCCAGGAGAAGTGTGGCACGCCCTGCGCATTTATATATAGAGGCGCTCTACGGAGCTGACACAATTATCTGCAGTAACAGAGGAGAGCTGGCAGTGTACAAGATCCGAAGCAGCAGGCAATCTTCAAATCATAACTCTTTTGCTTTGGAATGCATGGAATTCATTGGGATAATTTAGCATCTGATTAACTTTCTTAATTAGGCTTCCCATAAACCAGCACGACCTCCTCAGCAGCTCTCCCAGAACATATGACCTCTCTGTGGAAGTCCCCAGTAACGTGGGAGATGACTCCTGGTTGGCACCCTTTCCCATCTTTGTGGCGGTTGGTCCACGTCATTGCCTCTCTCAGAGACCTAGGCTTACTTCTCAAACAGGTGACCTTGATTTAACCCCACCGTGATTTCCCTCCACTTCCCTCACATGCATCTCCAAAAGAGATAGCTCAGCTAGTGCCTGTCGTACCTTTCCTGGGAACTCCCAATTTCAGTTATTCTCTCTTGTTTTTCCCTGTACACCTTAGAAATACCTGGAAATGCCACTTTTTTTTTGAATCCAGAGTAAATCTCCCCAGGTTGCCTCTCTTTTACCCCAAATGATGGAAACCTCTCTGTCTTCAAATATTTGGTTTAAAAAATATGAGCACTCACCCAAGTTTGCTGTTTTCCTTCCTGCTCAGAGGAAGAAGTTGTCCCTACTTCTTTCCAAAATGAATTCCCCTCTGGTGTCCTGGGTCTGGTTTTCTTGGTGGGGAGGGCAATGCTGTTGCTTTCCCCTCTCCCCACCCCGGTTTCAAGTTCTTCTATTTTACTGGAATTTTCTGGTTACCTTCAAATACTTGAGTGTTCTTCATGCAAAAATAAAAACAAAGACAAAACAAACTCCAAATTTTCTATAACTCAGCCTTTCCTTCTAGCTGCTCCCTAACTTCCTCTTTTCTTCAGTTAGTCTCATTCCTTTATTTTTCACTCATCATTCAGTAGTCTCCTTCTTGCTTTTTCTTTCCACTGAAAATGTACTTTCTAAGGAGACCAGTAACCTCCATTAAAACATTTTTTTACACTGCATTGTAATTTTTTATGTTTGTTTTGTTCCCATTAGTCTGTTCTTGGAGACCCAGAAGGCTTATTCTGTGTCCTAGCCTTCGACAGAGCACCTGGCATATTGTACCTTCTCAGTGAACATGTGTAGAATGAGTGAGCTCTGTTGAATGCAATGGACCCTTTCCCTTGTCACTCTAATGGTCTTCTTAGATGCACTTGCTGCTGTGCCCTGTCCCTCCTTGAAACTCTGTCATACACTGGATTCTAGGATGTAGTTTCTCTCTTCCTATTTTTACCTCAACCTGCTGCTAGAAAGAGTGATAGGGACTTATTTATTTCTGTAACCCTAGGGCCATGCACAGGGTCATAATAAATCTATTGGGTTAGAACAGGTGAATCACACTAGCTATGTAGGAATTTTCTGTATTCTGCTTTCATTCCACAGAAAGAATTACCTAAATAGGTTTTTAATTCTCAGAAATCCCAAGTCTCTCCAGTGTGTGGTAGTTTGAACTCTGCCTAATTTATATCCATGGATCATAAGACACTTGCTGCTAATAACTATGGAATACCTGCTTAGTATTTAACCTTAATTTTTTTTCTTGACATAAGTAGCCTAAAGAAGTTTTAAATCTAATTTCAACTAAGAAATCTGATTGAAGGTCAAGTATGCCTTATCTCTTTTGCAACAAAAAGCACTAAGTGTGCCCAAAGCTACCTAAAAGATGAGTGGTTAATAGGAAATTAAGAGCTAGATTTATTGCTCCAAAGACCATGGGATAGATTGATTATAAAACTGTCTCAATTCTTTGCTGCTTTGTGTATTCTCGCCTTTTCACGATGTGATTTTTCAGCGGCCTCCCCCTCCTCCTGCTGGCTTCATGACCTGCTTTGGTCAACTGAACGTGGTCCAGTGGCAGTCTGCCTGTGTCGGCCTAGGGCTCCAGAGGTCTGACACACTTCTATTTACTCTTTTAGATCCCCAGTTTCTACATGTGAACAAAGCTGAGCTAGTCCATTGTAGAAGGAGTGATTATGTGAGGCAGAGATAAATCACTCCAGCTGAGACCATCCTGGACTAGCTAATTCCCAGCCTAATGTCCTGCATGCTGCGAGGACATATGAACCAGCCCAGCCAAGATCAGCAAGTGCAGCTCTCAGCCCAGCCCAACTGCACCACCTAGGTCTCAGCCCAGCCCCACAGCGCCATCTAGGAGATCCACAGATTTTTGAGCTAAGGAAATGCTTGCCATTATGAGACATGGTATTGGGGGATAGTGAGCATATCTAGACAAAGGGAAACACTGGGTCAGAAATGTCTGCTTGGGGTGTCTAACTATCAACAATGAAATGACAATTGTCTAACACTAAGTCAGCTGTCTTGACTGATTCAGAAAAATAGCTTCATTGAGATATAATTCACATAGCATGCCATTCATCCATGGAAAGTGTATTATGCAATGGTTTTCAGTGTGTTCAGAGTTGTGTGACCACTACCAAATCAATTTTAGAATATTTCTATGGCCCTTCTCAGGAACCCTTGTACCCATTAGCAGTTGTTCTCAACTTCTCATCACTCTTTCCCTCCAGCCCTGGGCAATCATTCATCTACTTTCTATCTGTATAGATTTGCCTATTATAGAAATATCATATAAATGGAATCTTATAATATTATCTTTTGTGATTGCCTTCTTTCACCTATCGTAGTGTGTTCTGGGTTCATCCATGTTATAGTATCTTTCAGTACTTTTTATCACCAATTAACATTTCATTTGTGGATATACTCTTTTATGTATCCATTCATCAGTTAATAAATGCTTGGATTATTCTCATGTTTGAGCTGTTATGATAAATGCTGCCATGACCATTTTTGCACAAGTTTTTGTATGGACATATGCTTTCCTCTCTTTTGTGTATATGCCTAAGAATAGAATTGTTTGCTCATATTGCAACTCTGTGTTTACTTTCTTGTGAATTTCCAGACTGTTTCCTATAGTGGCTGCACCATTTTTCATTCCTACTCACAGGGTACAAGAGCGCTAATTCCTTCAAATCCTTGTCAACACTTGTTATTCTCAGTCTTTTTAATTATAGCCACCCTAATGAGTATAGAATATTATCTTATTGTGGGTTTTTTATTCTCATTTATTCTATTGCAGTTGTCCCAATTTATCCACCTTGGTCCTCCTCTGCCCAGCCCACCCCCTGCTCCCACAGTCAATCCCACACTGTTGTCCATGTCCATGAGTCATTCACACATGTTCTTTGACTAATCCCTTCCCATTCTTTCTACCCTTCCCCTCTCCACTCTTTCCTCTGGCAACTGTCAGGCTATTCTATATTTCCATGTCTCTGGTTTTGTTTTGCTCATTAGTTTATTTAGTTCATTAGATTCCTCTTATAAATGAGATCATATGGTATTTGTTTTTCACTTACTGGTTTATTTCACTTAGCATAGTAATCTTTAATTTGCAATTCCTTGACTGCTAATGACCTTGAGAGTTTTTCATGTGTTTATTATGTCCATTTGTATATAATCTTTGAAGAAATGTCTGTTCAGATCCTTTTCCCATTTTCAATCAGGTAATTTGTCTTTTAATTATTGAGTTGTATCTTTATTAATATTTACCAAGTAGAAAGCTAAAATTTCTATTGGAATGCAGTTACCCCGTATTTTTTAGTATACCCTGACTTAGTTCACTGATTCCCAGTGTGACTGACCATCAGATATATTTGGAAGGACTTTTAGAAACAGAACACCTTGGGTCCTACCCTTGGAAATTGCAATCTAGTAGGGATGGGGAAAATTCGAAAATTTGTATTCACATCATGAACCTATCTATTCCTAGGGGAAGAGATGTTGTGAAATAAGGGGACTGACTTGGATACTACAGGTCAATATCAGGGGAAAATAAAGGCTTCCAGTTCTCACACTTGGTATATTCTTTCCAACATGTAGGAAGGCTTAATAAATACCGTGTTTGGATAGCAGCAATGGGCAGAGGATGTACACGTTTGAGCTGTAACACTTTATTAACTGCTCTGGAAAAGCACAGACTCTACTTTCTGTAGATTGTAACTCACAGGCCCCAGAGGAATAAACTAGCAAGAACTCAAAGGAAAAAAAAAACAAGTACTTACTGTCCCCTGCTATGTTTAATAGCAGTTGTCCAAATAGACTCCTAGCTGGGAGATGTGGAGGGGGGAGGGAGAAAAAGGTATTGAGTAGCTTGTGGAGGGAACAGTAATGCTAGAGATGGAAGCAATGGACTGTTCTGCAGCATATGAAGTCAGGGTCTCGGCCCCAATTAAGCAGTATCAGCTTCCACATTCCAGATTCAAATTCTAGGAAGAAAGCTCTGTCAGAGTCCCTATGCCAATGGGCTGGAAAGAACTCCACCTTTTGGGTTGAGCATCAGTACTTGCAAGTAATGAATATGTTTTTGATTCTCACTTTGCAAAAATTCTTTACAAAGAGGTTTGTAGCAGAGTTAATTAAGTAACCAATCCCATCAAAGGCAAGTTCCCTGTTAACCTTGTATGTAAGCTGTGGTCATATCTGCTTCAATAAGGATAGAAAAAAGGCCTAGAAGGAAGTGAACCAAAAGATAAACATTCTGTACATTCCAGTCTTCCCAAAATAAGCATGATTTTTAAAAAAAATTCTCACATGTCTTTTTTGAGGTAGGTAATATATTTGTACAGAATCAAAAGTCAGGAGGCATGGGTTTCAATTTCACTTCTCCCCTTGTTAGCTGTGTGGAACTGGGGAAACTAGTATCCTTTCCTGTGTCTCATTTCCATCCTCTCTAAGATAAGCATACTAGTAGGACATCCTTGTAGAGTTGATACAAGGATTAAATGAGGTGATCTATTTAAAGTGTGTGTTATGTGTGTGTACCTGGCATTTAGTAAATGCTATAGAAGTGTTTGATATTATTGTTATTATGGTTTTTAACCTTGTTAATTTTGAACTGATTCAAGCATTCATTGAACATCTTCCATGTGCCAAGGTCTACGCTACCAGGCATTTACAGTACAGAGATAAGAAGGCAGGGTTGTGGCTGCCTTCTCAAGCTCACAGAAGATCCGGTAGAAAACCACTCTCATTTTCTTCTTCACTTTGTGTTGTTCACAGCTCCAGGCTTGTGTCAGGTCTAGAGGATCCACAGGACTGGTGTTCTGCCCATTTTCTGAATTCTACTTTTTCCTATTTCTGTTCCTCATAGTTCACTTATAAGAGTAACTTCCATGCATCGTTGGCTTATCACACGCCAGGCACCAGGTTGAGTGTTTTTCAGACATCATGGTGTTTGAGACTTACATTTGCCCTTCAGGTTAGTATTTTGATTTCCATTCTATAGATGATGAAAACCAGTCTGTGAAAGGTCAAGTAATTTGGTCAAGTTCATACCGCTACTGTGATCCCCGAAGCAGGTGCTTTTAATGACTACATGATTTTTCCTCTTAAGTTTCGGTTTACGCCTATTGGAATCAGCGTTTTTATCAAGCTCTCCCTCATGAGCTCCGGGTGGATGTTGGTTTCACATGAAATCAAGCTTGGAGGGGAAGGTGCGAAGGTTGAGGAGGTGTCTGAGTCAAGGGGAAGCATTCATCAAATGACTCATCAGACAGCAGTCACAGAGCCATAGTCAAAATTCCTCACCAACAGAACCAGATCTTGATAAATCAGAATCCTGTGTCTTTCAAACCAGTCCACCCTCAAACTCCAAAGGAATAAACCATTCAGATGAAATTCAGTACTCTTTCAGGTTAGCAACGGGGCCTAACATTCCATTTTGTAGGATGTGTATGCTGGGGCTCTTGGAAGACAGATGGCCCTCTAGAGCCATCTCACATTTAATTTGCCCCACACTGGGAGATAAATATAATTTCTGATGTTGAAGATTAACCCTGGCCGAGCTAGTGTTCCTAGCCAACCCATCCTCCCTGTGCCTTGGAGGGCTGCTCAGTGCCTCCCTAGCTTCCTGAATACAAAGGGTTAATGCTACAGCCCAAGTGGGTGGTTAAAAAAAAAAACCCATAAAAACCTTTCTTTTGTGGTCTGTTGAACTGATGATGTTTGGAGAAGGTAATGAAGAAGATTGTCTATTTTCTGCTCCTATTTAGTGCACTCAGTACATATATTTAACACCTGTACAGGTGTTTGACGCTGTTATGCTATATTTTGGCTATTATTATTGCCATGAAATTTGCTTGGAAGCTGGAGGGTAACAACGAACAAAAAAGTGCTTTGACTCACACAGTTGATTTCACATTCTTTTTCTTTGAACCTTTTTATGCACTAATTACTGAGTTCATTTGGCATTCTCTCTCTGCATTCGTGTAGGCTCTGGAGAACAGAATACCCAATTCTCTGTGCTTCATAACCTGGTCTGAGTCCCTGGGAAGATTGTGTCATAGTAGGAATCTTTTATTCCTACTATAGTATCTTTTATTGACAATCCCTCTTTCTCCTGTGCTTGATCCATTCATGAGGTGCATTCTTTGGTCTGTCCATCATTCTTGTAGGTTTGAGAAGTGGCCTGACGTTAGCTGGTGAAAACAAGGTATTAGCTTTGTAGCAGGACTTGATTAAAATGATGTTTATGGTGGACTTCCAGGTGATACGACAGGTCAGGAAGAATGCATTATAGTTACTTGATTTGTCATTTTAGAAAAAAGATTGGGCTCTGTCATCCATGGTGATCGAAAGTTGTTTTAATGAATCAAATTTGGAAACGTAAACCTGATGTTTGCAAAATCAGTATCAATCATGGTTTCAGGATTTGGTGGGTGAGAGTCTCAAGGTTTCTGGAGTCCAGCTGTGGGTGCAGTGAGGCAGGACGGGACCATACCTGCTAAGTCTTGAGTGTCTACCAAACCAACCCCAGGTTTCCGGGGGGGATGTTAATGTTAGGAAAATGAAGACATTCTTTTTATCTTATTCCAGAAATATAAGCAGAGACCAAAGTCATTCTAGCTCTAGCAGCAGGAGAGCAGGTTGAAGAGAGAGTTGAAAAGAACCGAAGTCTAACCCTGTAACTGTTTCCTGTTTTATCCCCTTCAATGGGCACATCTGTTTATGCTCTCAAATATCTTCCGAAAAGTAATAGATTCGCAAATCGAGGCTACATTACTGGTCCACGGTTCCACAGCTAGGAGCTGGCAGGGCTGGGTTTGAATCCAAGCAATTTAGTAACTGAAATAAGGTATGGAGCTAAGAAGAAAAGTTATCCTAATTAAATAATTCATGTAGGTAAATGGTAGACATGCTCATTATTATAAATACATTCGATAAGGCACACATTTGGTGTTCCAGATAATATCATGGAGACATTTAATTCCAAATAGAAAGTGTTAGAGTTGGAGAGAAACTCCCACAGCATCTAACTCAATTACCTTATTTTATAGATTAAAAAAAGGTGGGGAGGCAGAGAGAGGTGATCTGCTGAAGACAACCCCCCCGCCTCCCCCCAACTTGCAAGTTAAAAACATGCAGAGATGTGGGTTTCCCATTGCCTGGTCGAGTGGATCATTCTCTACCCACAACGTAATTCACAGGGCATTCCAGAGGCAACACAGGAAATTATTTAAATGTAATTCTGAAGCTCAAAGTATTTTAGAATATGCATACTACAAGTGTTCTTAGATATAAAGTTAGAGTCTTGGGAGAATGTTGGAGTTGCCCTAATGTTTCTTCATGGAATATGAGAAAAAATGTGAGTTACATTTTGTGTAAAGCAGGCCTAAGCTGCTTGCATCCAAACCTATCATTCTCCTGTCCATGCAGCAACCCATCCTCTGAATTCTTTCCTTTCCCTCTCCTTCTATGTCCTGCCGATGATGAATTCTATATTGTCGTTTTCACCACTTCAGGGTCTTTGGCATCTGTCATCTTACCTCCATCAGCACTGCCTCCCCCGACATCCCCCAACCGAGCCCCAGTTCAGGGTGGAATCTCCTTTCCCCTGATCATCGACCCCACCCTAACTGCTCTCCCTGCCTCCGGTCTGACTATCATGTGCTCGTGGGAGTCCCTTGCTTAAAGTCCTTCTAGGCCTCCCCATAGACTGCAAGGTAATGCTCAGCCCCTTCGTTTAGCACAGTAGGCTCTCCACGATCTCCCCCACCCATCCCTGCCTCGCACCCTCGCCTCTTCCTATCACTTTAGAACACGTCTGTGTCACACGTGCTACTGGTAAATGTTTGCTGACTGGGTGAATGGATGCCTTTCCCTGAACATGTCATTTTCTCATGGTTTTCTCATTGTGTCACTAGTCCATCCCTTAGAATATGCTGCTCGCATTACCTGAGATGCATTTCCCCCTGTTTAACGGGTCCAACGAACTCTTCCTTCTCTTTTATTTTACTTATTTTTTTTTAAGATTTTTTTTTTTTTTTTTTTTTTTTTTTTGTCTTTAGAGGGGTAGGGGAGAGGGAGAGGGAGAGAAATATCAATGTACGGTTGCCTCTTGTGTGTCCCCTGCTGGGAACTGGCCTGCAACCCAGGCATGTGCCCTGACTGGGAATCGAACTGCGATCCTCTGGTTCGCAGGCCCGCGCTCAATCCACTGAGCTACACCAGCCAGGGCTCTTCCTTCTCTTTTAAATCTCAGATCCAACATCGCCTCCCGTGACCCCCTCAATGTCTTCTTCCTTTTTCAATCTACGTGAGGTTCCCTTATACGGTTTTTTCCCCAAATACCAGCTCTCCACAGGTGCAGCGCCCCCGCCCCCCCGACCCCGTGCAATGGGCCAATACAGTCCAGTCTCCTCATTTGCAGGTGAGGGAACCGAGGCTCAGAGCAGGGAAGGAATGAGCCCATGAACACACATTTGGTGAGGAACAGGCTCAGGATCCACACCCAAGTCTCCCAAAGCCCAGCATTTCACCCATGCACAGGACTTCTCCATGTTCCTGCTGGTTTTTACAGCAGGTGGCAGAATTCTTCTCTCATGCCATAGCTGTGTGACTTCTGGGAAAGATGATTAATCTCTCTGAGCCTCACTTTTCTCATCGGACATTAAACACAACAATACTGTTTATACAAAGGTTTGTTATGAGAATTCACTAAGAGAGTTGGCAATGAATAGTCCTTATCATTGTTTTCATCAAGGGCTCTGTCTCCCTTGTTACTTTCTTGCCCAGGTTTTCCCCCCGGGGATTCTGGTTTCCGGTAAGAAGATGGGAAGCCTTGTGAAATGGCAGAGCTACTGACGGACTCTACACCCCTGCGGTCCAACCGGCAACCTGGTCAGGACAGTAATCAAACCAGTAAAACAGAGCTGGTCCTTCCAACCCATGTGTATTCTCTGTGCATCCCTGACTGAAAGAGTAAGTGGAAATACAGCAATCCTGACCTAGTGAAAGAAACACAGTGCCCGGCAACTTTCACGTGGAAAGGGCAAGTGTCATTTTGAAGAAAGGTGTCTTTGTTCTTTCATTCTGACTAGCATCTGGAAAGTCAGTAGAGAAGTATGGCTGTGAGAATGACTGTCCTTTGATTTGGGGTTTATGAAGCATTTGTGCTTTGGGGGTTAGGCAATCTCATGGACCTGTAACCAGGATACGTTTGGGACTGGAATGGGGGGCTGTGATGATTAGCCAGTATAGTTGGAAGGCACATGGGAAGCCCAGACCGGACAGGAGTTCCATCCAGATTCCCCACTTTCTGCTGGCCTTGTGTTGAAAAATTAGTTTCTCCAAGCCTTTGGATCCTCATCTAGAAAATGGGGATATTAATAATCTTTATGTCAGGATTGTTCATTCATGTCTAAGAAACTATTTATTGAGTATCTAATTTGAGTCTAACCTAGGCATTTGGGCCACAGGATAGAACAACACGATATGAACAATCCAATGAAATCCTTCACTCCGAACACTTAGTGCTTGGTATGCAGTAAAGTGCTCAAAAATGACAGCTATTTATATCACATTTTCTTATTCGCTAAGCAGAACCACAATGCGCACAGTGTTTGTTTTAGGGCTGTCCCTTGCCCATGGTGATATGTAGTGTCATTGTAACCTTGATATTTGCCTGATCCATTGAACTAGCATATGCAGGAAGGGGGAGGGGGAACCCAGGCACTAAAATGCTGAGCGGAGTGTCACACGATATCAAAAGCTTTCAGGGGGATGACAGGAAAATTGTCTCCTGAGACACACTTATCTGAATTAGGGGTAAAGGTCTCAGAGGCAGGCTGATTTCTTCCATCTCTCAGTATCATATTTTCTATGTCCTTTTTATTTATCAAAATACTTCATTTATTAATTTTTAGAGAGAATGGAGGGGAGGGAGAAAGAGAGGGAGAGAAACATCCATGCGTGGTTGCCTCTCACGTGCCCCCTACTGGGGACCTGACCTGCAACCCAGGCATGTGCCCTGACTGGGAATCGAACCAGTGACCCTTTGCTTCACAGGCCAGTGCTCAATCCACTGAGTCACACCAGCCAGGACTCTATGTCCTTTTTAGAGGCTGTGTTGGGAAAGGGCTGAAATGGGACCAGAAACAGACAAGGTACAGGAAAGAGTTTTTCTCTTTCTTTTAATTAAGCTTGTTCAAAATGTCCATTCTCTAGAAGGTAGGGGAGGAATGTAAGTTCTACAGTATATGCGTCTCCATGGTACCCTAGTAAAGACAAGATTCTTGAGGTCCAAGTCCTGCACCCCGTGAAGGAAATTCTGTGAAGGAGATAGAGAGCAATAAACACACCCAACATTTTATCTGGGAATTACTTTGCAAGGCAATGGAGAGGAGAACTCACATTGAGTACATTCCCTGTACCAGACAAGGAGCCAGAGGCTGGAGATGAGGCAGACGAGGTCTCTGCCCCGAGAAAATGCACAGTCAGGTGCAAGCAGGGATGGACAGGAAACCACTTCTGGTGGGGATTCATGGAAGCCTCGCTCAGCAACGGGAGCTGAGGGCTCAAGAGAAGCAACAGGCAGAACAGAGGGAGAAGCTACCAGGGGAGAAGACACATGTGCATAGTCCGCGAGGTGAGGAAGGACTTTGAAGCCCAGAGTTTTCTAGGAACTGGGAGGAAGCCACAGCGAATGGAGCAGGGGGAGTGGGAAAAGGTGACAAGAACTGGGGTACAGGAAGGACTTGGAATCTTAGTCCAAGTCGAAGGAAAGTCTCAGGAGGATCAAAAAATATTAAAAATTTTTGGAAATAATTTTAGATTTAGAGTTGCCAAGATAATACAGAGAGTTCCGTTGTACCATGTATCCAGTATAAACAGGGAGATGACTTAATATGTGTTTTAAGAAGACGGTTCAGGCTACATGTGGGAATGAATCAGAGTGGGATAGGACTGGAAACGGGGACCAGTTAGAAAGCCTTGGCACTGAGCTCAGTGAGAGAGGGTGGGATGTGTTGCTGGCAGTGCGGATGGAGAAAATGAAAGAATTTAGGACTCAGGCTTGGATGGGAAACAAGGAGGGGGTGAAATGGAGGGAAACAAAAGTGCCTCCTAACCACACGGCCTCAGCAGAGGGGTGGATGTGGCTGAGATGGAGATGAGGAAGAATAGCGGAGGGAAACTCGGGGCATTAGTTTGGAATGTGTTAATGGTAGATGACTGGAATTTTACATAATAATAAATACAATTAATTATTATTACCACTAGACGAGAGCCTCAGTTGGGGCATATTTGGATATAACACTTCTTTCCAATGCTTGTGCTTACCCTTTTGATCAGAAAGAAGCAATAGCATTAAATATTATTAAAAAGTGAGGTCTGCCCTGGCTGGTGTGGCTCAGTGGATTGAGTACCAGCCTGCGAACCGAAAGGTTGCAGGTTCGATTCCCAGTCAGAGCACATGCCTGGGTAGCAGGCCAGGCCCCCAGCTGGGGCGTGTGAGAATCTGATGTTCCTCTCCCTCTCTTTCTCCCTCCCTGCCTCTCTCTAAAAATAAATAAATAAAATCTTTAAGACAAAACAAAATAAAATTAAAAGTGAGGTCTTCAACTGAATTCCCAAATTCAGTTAACAGGATGGGGTTCGGTAATGGAAAAAACACGTTAGTATGGCAAATATTTGGAGAGATGGACTCTCTGGATTGCGCCCTGGAAAGGAGGGATTAAACAGCAGTAACACACATCACAGTCCCAGAGGCAGGCCTCGAGCCCGCCTCTGAACCCGGGGCCCTCTTTCTCATGGGCTGCATGCATGCTGCTGGGCTCAGATTCCCCAGCTATAAAGTGGAGACACCAAGATACCTTTTAGGCTGCTGTGCTGATTACATGACTTGTTTATAAAGTGCCTAGGAGGGTGCTTGTCACAGAAGTGTTGATTCCTTTTCCCCTCTCCCAGATCAGAATCCCTTGGTTAACAAAGCAATCTCTTGCATTTTAGAAATACTCTATCATTTTCAAAGTGCTTACATGCACATTCTTAGAGCCTAATCTAATTCTCAGAAATCAGAATAAAATAGAAGTATGTTTTTTTCTTTTCAAACTGAGAAAACTTCAAAGCAGTTAATTAAGTGATCTGAATTGACTTAATTTAGTACAGAATGAAGGGCTCTCTGCCTAGGCTGATAGCCCTGACTGTCGCATTAACCCCCGCAGCTGCAGAATCTAAGGACTCCACCACATCACCCACCGGGTACCCGAATGCCCTTGTTGACCTTGTGCAGTGAACTCTCCCTGGTTACTTCATCATTGGTCAGTGGCACCTTGTCCATTTTGGGCAGGGAGTGGTCCACGCCGGTACCCAGTGTCATTCCGTGGCGAGCTGGTATGGGGCTGGTGTCCCTGCCTGGGGCTCTAGCACGACCTTCTCCTTCTGCTGGGTCCTCTCTGGGCCTCCCTTCCTCCTGGGCCAGCAAAGGCCAAAGCTTGCAGGTGGAGCTTGTCGCACATCCTCACCTGGCCTTGTTCTTGCTTCCGCCCGTGCTTGTCTGTGCTCGTCTCTGGAGCACACATTTCCGCACTTTGCCTCCCTCTCAGATGCTTGATATTCCTCTTAATTTGACTGAGGAATTGGAGGCCATTTTATCAGACTATTCTCAGCTGCCTTCTTCCCCATTACTTATTCATTGATTTATTATCCATTCAAGTATCCATTCAGCCATTCAGTTACTCACAAATAATTACTCAATTATTCCCTCGCCTGCCTCCCTCCCTTCATCCTATCTCCCCCCTCATTCTCTTCCTCGAGGAGGCAAGCAAAGTCTTTAGAGCTAGTTACATAGTAAATGACAGGCAGATGGCTGGTGACTGGCGTTTCTGGGTTGGGTACTGTTACGGACTGAATGTTTGTGTCCTTCCAAATTCATGTGTGGACAGCCTGCCACCCAGTATGATGCTATTAGGAGGTGCGGCCTTTGGGAGGTGCTAGGATTGGATGAGATCATGGGGGTGGGTTGCCCGTGATGGGATTGGCACCCTTATAAACATCACCAGAGGGTTTGCTTCTTCCCTCTGCCCTGTGCCAGGTGAGGTTACAGAGAGAAGGTGGCTGTCTGCAACCCGAAGAGGGCTCTCACCAGAACCCACCTTTGCTGCCACTTGATCTTGGACTTCCAGTCCCCAGAACTGTGAGAAATACATTTCTGTTGTGTGTAAGCCTCCCAGTCCATGATATTTGCTATTGCAGCCCGAGCTGATTAAGACAGGACCATAGATAGCAATGATCCCAAGGGCTGAGGTTCACTGCGTCAGTTGCTGTATGCCCCATCCAACAAGTACAATCATTCCCCAAAGTAGGGGGTGACTAGGCTCCAGTAACGAGGCCTCAGAAATCAGCGTGTGCGTCCTGTCTCATCTCATAGGTCAGGAAACGGTGGCCGAGGAGGAGGAGCTGGCTCCTTGACCGGGCTGAAGGGACACAATGGCAGGCACCAAATTCAAAGAGTCAAGCAGACAAGTATTAAATCCTCACACTACCCACTCCTAGCTGTGTGTCCCTGGGCAAGTGACATCTTCTCTCTGGGCCTCCTGTAAAAGTGGGATTGTGGTACCTACCCGGCAGAGTTTTTTTGTGAAGAGTCAAAAGTGTACATGTGAAGAGCCTCGCTCATTCCCTTACACGTAGTAGCTGCTCAACAAACGGTGGCTATTATTAGCTGACACCCAAAGCCAGGTGTGGGGCTGCTGTCACGTTCAGTCCAGCACTGTCCTGTTACGTTGAACTAAACTGTACTCACTCTGTAGTGTCTAGCTCCAAAGCTTTTTCTGTTGTGAAGCCTTCTTGAACCTCCCCTGCAAGTTAACCTCGCCTTTCTTGGTGGCTCACAGTTCTCCCTTGTTTACTTTGGGGCAGTCATTTCCTCCCGCCTTGTGCCTTGTATTACGTACAGGTCCCTGGGTGCCCCTCGGTCTCCGCTGCTAGGTTGTTTAGCTTCAGGGACAGAGTCGACCATTTTCTGTGTCTCTGTAGTGAAGGAATTTTCAAACTCTACAGAGGATTAAAAGTCACCAGGGCGGCTTGTTAAAAATGCAAATTACTCATTCCTACCTCCAAAGGTTCTGATTCAATGGGGCTGGTCTATGAATATGGATTTTAAACAAATAATCTCAGTGATTCTAATGTAGATGGATCATAGCACTCTGGGAATTACAGCTCCTCTACCTCCTTCAGGGGTTTGCATGCAGTAAGTGCTACAGAAATCATCAAATGAGTTATAATAAGATGCACTGCATCCGTTATCTATTGCTACATGATGAACCACCTCTAAAAAGCAGTGGTGTGTTATTTTTCACAATTCTGAGAAATATGGCAGTCTGAGGGGTTCTAGGCTCACCTGGGTCCCTCCTGAGGCTGCATTCAGCTGGAGGGTCAGCAGGGGCTGGGCCAGCTGCCCTTCTCTCCTAAGGGTGTCTTTCATCCTTGAGGCTAAGCCAAGATTCCTTTCATGGTGGCAGCAGCATTCCAAAAGGATAAGCCTCATTGCACAAGCCTTTATCACATCTTGGTCTGTGTTGCATTTGCCAACATCTCCTTGGCCAAAGCAAGTCACATGACCAGACTCAATATTGGGTAGTGCGCAGAGAATGTGGCCGCTGGGAGGCATGCTTGGTTGGTAGGGTTGAAAGATAAAACATAGGGCAACCCGATGAATTTGAATTTCAGGTAAGTAATGAATAGTCATTTTTTTAGTATAAGTATATCCCATGTGAAATACTTGAATCAAAAATACTTAAACTCTGTTCATCTTTTTAATGAAAGTACGATCTATGCAACATTTGGGACATACTTATAGTCAAATTGCATTCTTTGCGTACCTAAAATTAAAATTTAACTGGTTACCCAATATTTTTATTTGCAAAATCTTGCATCCCTGTATTGGATTACCACTGTGGATTACCACAGATTAGCATTAATGTAGTAATCTATCACCTGCATTATTGTCTTTTTTAACCTCAATCAAGAAATTGCTGCTTGAACTTTTCCAGATTATTCCAAAATGTGAGTGCTTGTTTCTTGGCTTTCCCTGAGTGCTGAGAACCACAATATTTTGGGTTCTTTTACTTGATATTTTTTGATTTTCTGAGAAGCAGTTATGCTTAGTTCCATTCTTCTCATATGTGCTGTATTACTTCTTGAGGCCCTCCTCTTCTGATTCAGGCTTGCTTCTGGGGTCACCCAGTTTCTGCATTTTTCCTGAAGCAGTTCTCTCCTACTGGGGCAGGACTTCCTCTAAGATTACTCACTCCATCTTTTCTGCATCACGGATCCCTTTGGCATCTGCGCAGCCCGATGGACCCCTTCTCAGAGCTATGCCTTTAAAGGCATAAAAATAAAACACGAAGGAACACCAAGAAATGATAGTGAAGTTCTGTTATCAAACTATGGCTAAAACAAAACAAATAACCACTGTGATAGAGTGATGCATGTACTTCCTTATTGAGACATTGGGGGATTAACATCCAGAGGCAGGTCGTTAAAGCAGCAGGTGAGAATAAACACTATTCTAACTTCCCCACAACACCTGTTACATGATACAGAAGTATCTTGATTCTTTGGGTGACAGACTCGAAGGTAATGAAAGAAATGCCAAATATCAGAAGTTAGTGAACATAAATATGACATTTCTTTGTCATCCAACTTCCCAGACCCCGGATTCTATCACGACTCCCCCAGGGGTCCAGGTTAAGATCCCCTGCATCCAGAAGAGGCTGAATCAACCCTCTTTTCTCTGGCGTGCTTCTGCCTCCTGTAGCAAAAGCATCTCATTTCACTTTGAAACTACAACTGATTAGCTACAGCCAATCATTGCAAAGCAATGATAGATTAAATGAGTTTAATATGATGACCTTTTAAAAGAATTCGTGGACACTTTGGAAACACTATCTAAAGGATGGGGTGGAGTCCTTCATGATATTTCTGGTCAGTGGTTCTCTACCTATTCTTGGGACTGGGGTTTCCAGATTATACTCTCAAAATTAATTCAAGCCATGGTCCGTGATTTTCGCTTGTAATTACTATTTGAACCAAATTGTTTTTCTGCCTGATATGGTTATTGATTAGCATACAGTTATTTACCCAACATCATAGATCAGTGCCTTACTTTCTCTGTGGAGATGTCAACACTCATGGAATATCCTTCCAGAAGGGGTGATGGATTTGGTCTTTTCTATCCTTATCTATCTAGGTGCTGGGCTTCTCTTGGCTTCAGGACACCACCCTCTCCTGCATATGCTCCTCCCTCACTGGCTCTCATGCTCCTCTGCCGACTTGCTGTCACCTATCTGGGCTCAGTCCAGGGGCCTCTCCTCATGCAGGCTCTTCTCGTAAGTGATGTCATCCAGCCCAAGCTTGTATCAGCCATGCCTTGGGTGATAATGCTGGAATTATCATCTGTGGACCTGACCCTCCTCTGCTCCAGATTCCCATATCTATGATCTCATTCACGTGTCCAACTCAGCATCTTATGGGCATCTCAAGTGGAACATGGGCAAACTTTTCCCACTTCTATTTTCCAAATCTATCTTTCTGCTGGACTTTTCCATCTCAGTGACTGCCAGCATCAAAAACAACTAGAAGTTATTCTGGGTTTCTTTATTTGCCTTACACCCTGCAATGACAAGTCCTGCCGGCTAACTCCCCTGCAGTTCTGACCAATGCTTGGCCTTCTTTACCACCACTGCCTCTGCGGAGGCCCCATTGACTCTCATAACACCTCCTGTCTAGGTGGGTGCGATAGCCTCCTGATTGATTGCCCTCTTTCTCCTCTTGCCCCGTGATCTACTCTTTGCAGAGCAGCCAGAGTGATCTTTCAAATTAGATTATGCCAGTTCCAGTGCCTTCCCTCCACTCCCCTCCCATTGATCTTAGAATAAAATCCCCACTCCTTGCTTGGACTGTACAACTCTACATCATTGATTCTTGCAGATTTCTTGGCTCTCAGCAGTCACCACTCACTCCCCTCTTCACTCATAGAGTTCCAGTCACACTGGCTGCCTCCTTGTCCTTGAATGCCCCATCCTTGTCACCCAGTCAAGGCCTTTGCACTTACTCCCCTATGTTCCTGGAACCTGATCCTCTCATAATTTTGCCTCCTGATGCATCTCACCACTCAGGACTCAGCTCCTAGGCCACTTCCTCAGCGATGTCTGCTGTGGTCTTGGGGCAGCCTACTTAGACATGGGAATCGAGTGGACATGTTCAGTAACTCAACCTTCCATTGTCTGGTTTTGGCTTCTTCATAGCACTTAACACTCACTAGAGTTATGTTGCTCATTTATGGGCTCACTTTCCTATTTACTGTGTCCTTTCTAGGCTGCAAGCTCAACAACAGCAGAACTTTTGTCTAATGTTTTTACCCTTGAATCTTCAACACCAAGAATCACGTTGGCCAACATGGAGAAATGTTTCAGCTACTATGTTTGTAGTCTGTTTTCTGGATACTTCTCATGACTGATCATCAGGGTTAGTGTGGCATTAGGGATCCATCACTGGCCAAGACATACGGTGGTGTTATTTGGACCATTCCTGACTTGAGTCAAAAGTCTTGGTCTTGTTATTTTGTATGTATTTATACTGGAGTCTACTACTGAGGTAGTCAGTAAAACACTTCCTATCTTCAGAAACCAAGGACTGTCTAATTAATTGATTGGTTGGTTTTCTTTTTTTCTTTTTTTAGATTTTATTTATTTATCTTTAGAGGGAAGGGAAGGAGAGATGGAGAGAAATATCAATGTATGGTTGCCTCTCGTGCATCCCCTGCTGGGAATGTCACTGGGAACTGTCCTGCAACTGCGGCATATGCACTGACTGGGAATTGAACCGCAATCCTTTGGTTCGCAGGTCCACGCTCAATCCACTGAGCTACACAAGCCAGGGTCGATTGGTTGGTTTTCTTTTTAAAATCTAACTTATGCTCTGTGCATCTTCTGGGCCAGAAACTGGTACTATTTACCCTCATGAGCTCCTGGTCTTAGCAGAGGACAAGGGAAGCCCAGTTGCTGGTTTTGGAATTCACTCTATTGGGTTCAAAGAGGGTTTTTTGGAAGCAGTTGTGTCTGGCTAAATTTTTAAGTCAGGAGCTGCAGGAAGCCTTAAACAGGGCTGAGGGGTGAGAGGGGAACTATTCTAGGTAGAGGGAGAAGCACGTGCAAAGGAACTGAAGACTCTGAGGATGTGGTGTTTCCAGGAAAATGGAAGAAGCTCAACAGGGCTGGAGTGTAGCCTGGAGAAGGGGCATGTAGCAGGAGATAAGGCTGGAAAGGCCAGATTATGAAAAGTCTCACGTATTGACTGTAAAGAAAGATAAAAGGGAGTCACCAAAAGGTTATAAATAGGAAAAAAAAAAAACAATTGTGTTTGCATTTCACAAAAATTATTCCTAGTTGGAGGGTGAGGAGTGGGAACAGAGACACTATATTTTCAGGACTAAAATTTAGGACAAGAGGGAAGAAAGAGGAATCGTTTTGCCAGTTCCTGGCATAAGGAGCAATTTCAGACCTGTAGTAAGGACTCTAGAGCACTGGATGCTGACCATTCTGCTAAGTGAGTGCAACGCATGGTCTCCACAAATGCGGATAGGATTCCTATTTTACAGCGTTAGGTCTAGGGGATGACTCTGGCTGAATTCTTCTTCATATACTTCAATTGGATTAAAAGATAGAAATGCTAAGTTTCTAGATTTTTCTCTTCCATTTTAGTTACCTCTGTCCATTAATTCCTTAGCACCATTGAATAACCCCAAGGACAAATAGATGTGGTTCCCACTTTTATCAACCACCTGGCTGGTCCCTGAGTAACCACTGAGTCTATAACGGATGGATTTAGAGGTTTACTGAAATCCCAGCCACTAAGCTTCTCTTGTAGGACCATTGGATTATGTCCCCAGATTGAGACCAGGTCCCAGGCAGGATGGGGATGGAGATGTGTAGGAGGGAGGGGTGAAATGGGGAAGAGAAAGGAGGGACCCCACTGCTGCAGACACAGCTGCCACATAGCAGGAATGGGAACAGGACTGCCTGGCAGGCCTTAGAGAACCTTCCTTGCTTTAATTGCCAAGTGTGAAGTGAATAAGCCCTTCCTACCTGCTGGGAAGTGTGCATTCAACAAAGAGACCCTGCAGGGGGGCGTGAATTATACTGTGTAAGGAAGCAAGGAACTCTCATAAATTCTATGGCTGAAAGAAGTTTTGGAGATTCACCTCTATAGACAAATACTACTCCTCTTGCTGCCCCAAGGGAAACAGGAGGCCTGTGGGAAGGACGTGGGTGGTCAAATTCACAAGGCTACTGGGTACCAAGTTTGGACTCAGGTCTCCTCAGTTCAATTTAAGAATGTTTCTACCATGGCTCTCTTGAAGCACATGTCACTGAGATAATGCTGATGGACTAAGATATTAACTTTGTTCCAGAAATGGTTATAATGTTTGGCCTTGGCATGAGTCCTAGGCATTCAATGATAAAGTCTTGGACCATGCTTAGATCTCTGTTCAAATACAAAATTAGGCTTATCATTTCTTCTTGGCTTTTTCATAATCACCTTGAGATATAGGTGGCAATCTGGCACCCAGAATTCATTCCAAACTTCTTCTAGAGTACCTTTCAATACTGTTGAGGATGGAAAGCTAGCAATTATATTTCCTAGTCTCCCTTGGAATTCTGGTAATCCTTTCAGTGATTTTTCAAGTACTGTGGCAGAAGGTTAGCAAAAATGTCCATAATCTCTTACTCCTCCCAACATCCATGCTTCCTCCAATGAGATTTTGCCATTCATCCCATCAACAGATGGAATCTATTTTCCCACTCTTAGAATTCGGGCTGGCCATGTGCAGTAACTTGCTTTAAGCAAAAGAATGAGGCAAGATGACCTTGTGCCCATTCTAAATCACACCCTGAAAGGACTTACATGCATTTTCTCTTTTGCAACCCTCCCAGCAGCCATAGGAAAAGCTCAAGCTAGCCTGCTTAAAGGACAATAAACATGTGGCCCAGTTGTTCTCAACACACTCGGCCAGCACTGGTCAATGGGCTGATACAGAACAGCTTAGCTAATTCTCAACTGACCACAGACAAGAGCAAACCCAGTCAAGACCAGAAGAACCACCCAGCTAAGCCCAATCCGAATGGACAGCCCACAGAATCATAAGCTAAGTTAATGGCTCTTGTTATAGGGCAGGAAGTTTGGAGTGGTTTGTTACACAGTAAGAGGTAACAGAGAGAGGCTATCTAATTCCAGGAATTAAATCCATTACTGCTAAAAATAGCTAGAGTAGTTTTCGTTGCTTGCAGTTGAGCCTTGACAGATATACATTTCAATTCAACATTTCCAAAACCAAGCTCATCAATATTCCCTAACAGAACCTGCTTCTCTTAATGAGTTTCCATCTGGCCATTTGCCACTCTTTCTTCTCCCTGACCATTGCATCTGACTGATCACTGAGGTTTGTTGTTTCCCAAACACGCACTGTTCTGCCCACTGGCCACAACTCCAGTGCACATGCGTCACCTTCATGTCTTGCCTGGATAACAATCACCTCCGCTTTGGTTTTCCTGCTTCCACCCTTGTCCTCTCCCCATCTCTTCTCTACAGAGAAGTTGGGCTAATATTTCAAAAACGCAAACTTGATCCTGGTGTATGAACCCCTCCACGATGTTCTTCCCCAGTCTCACGAGGCTGTACTCTTACCCTCTCTCTTCAAGCCAAAGACCCTCTCCCTTTCCTTCAGTTTCTAGGAGTCTCTTTTCACCTTTCCATCACAAAGCCTTTGCACATTCTGTCCCTTATGCCAGCAACACTTTGCCTGTCTGCCTGATTGTTTGCCCAGCAGGAAGGTCACTTGGTTGTCAGAGTGTACAATTCCTCCCCCTCTGCACACACAAATACCCCATGGACAAGGTCATCACATTATATGTTCCAACAAAGTTTGACATAATTTTAAGTAAATGGTGGCTTTTATAATTACTTGCATACTGTCTTTTTCCCGTCCCTTGAGGGAAGGGACTTTGGTTACTGTTTATTCTCAATGGTTAACAAGGTACGTTTTGTACAGGAAGCACACCCAGGACACACACTTGGAAGGCATACCCCGGAGGCACACTCAGGACATTGGTTAAATGAGGCAAGAGAGTATGGGCTTGTCCCTCAAGCCGGCTGCATTCAGCAGAGCAGACACTCTGATGCACATGACTGTCACCAGGTACTTGTTCATATGCAGGCTCCTGTGCTTTGTCCTCATGTGATTATTTTTTAATTTAAAATTTTACTGTGGTAAGAACACTTCATAGATTTTTTTTAAATGTGAGGTTCAGCATTATTTTTGTAATAACTTGGGTTATTTCAATGATTGCTGTGCATGCTGAATGAACAGATTTTTCAGTGTACAAGATGTGATTCTTCATAATAGGCACATTACTATGCAGCAGGTCTCTAGAACTTATTCATCTAGAACAACCAAAACTTCATATCCTTTGACTGTTTTCTTCTCCCCTCCGACCCTGGCAACCACTGCTCTGGTCTCTGTTTCTGTGGGTTTGACTATTTTAGATTCCTCATAGAGGTAGGATCATGTAATATGCACCCTTCAGTACCTGACTTATTTCACTTAGCATAATGTCCTCAAGGTTCATGCATGTTGTCACATATGGCAGGATTTCCTTCTTTTTTAAGGCCAAGTAATATTCCATTATAATATATATGCTCCAATATAATACATGAACTATATAAATAAATATAGTATATATAAAGAAAGTATGGTATACTAGAATATTATATATAATAAAATTATATATCATGCATAATGAAATTACATAGTTTATGTATTATATATAATATTTCAATATAGCATGTCTTCTTTATCCATTCATCCCAGATATTCTGATTCAGTAGGCAGGGACTTGGATCTGAGCCTCTGCGTTTTTAGCAGGATCCCCAGGGAAATCTCCAGGGACCACACTTGGTGAGAAGGTAGATGAAGGCTTTCAAGGTATGGCAACAGGGTAGGGCTGCTTTGCTTCTTCAGTAGTACACACGATGCACCTGCTGGGCCTCTGGGTAGGTAGATGTGTAAGTCATGGACTCAGCCTCCAAGTATCTCATTTTACTGAGGGAGTCGAGTCTTTCCTGCCTGAAGAATGTAAGTGGATGGCCGATGACAAAACTTCCTGAGAGGAGCTTTCTTTTATGGATCAGGGATCCATGCGGGTGGGAGGAAACAGATGTCCTAAGATGTTCATTTCTCACTTGAGACTTGGGAGGAAATCTGGCTACCGAGAAGAGCGCTGGCTTAGAGTCTCCTTGGTTTTGTGTTTCTCTTTTGTGTATAACCTTGTGCAAGTCACTTTACATTTTCTGAGTCTCAGGGTCTTCATGTATCAAATGGAAAGGATGATGAGAAAATAATCCCTGTCTTACAATGCTGTGTGAGTGATGGAAATATTAGAGGCGATATACTTAGTCCGGGGCTTGGGCTGCTGGTGAGTACGCCAATAGCGAATCGTATTATGGCTCTTGAATGGGCGAGCAGTACATGGCTGTTACTCTTCCTAACTGTAACTGCAGGCTTCGATGGCAGTGCTCATACGAATAAGGGAAGGCATGTTCCATTTGAATGCACACTCTGCCATTTATTAATTGTATGACTTTCAGCACTTTGCTTTCTGAACCCCCGTTTGTTCACCTTTAAATTGGAGTAAGACTATGTATCACATACTCTTATAACCCAAGTTAATGAAAAGAAAAACGAACCTAGGCAGAGGACCAGGCATGGTCCTTGAACATATTAGGTGCTCAACAAATACTTATTTCAGCAGCTGCCAGCACTGAGGTTAAAGAAAGAGCACTATTAGATAGGAGTACCCAACCACGGTAAGAAAGGGGCTTAGGAATCACAAGAAACTAATATTGTCCAAAGACCCTATCTCCATGAAATTTGTGAGAATCTAGGAACTTTGTTCATTAAAATACAAGATGATTTTGTTACAAGAGATACAAACCCCAAATGAAATATGATTTGAGAAAAAAATCAGAAGGCATATTTTGCATAATGCATGTCTTATGTAAGTGATATAAGTTCAGAGTGATGCCACTTTCAGGCACGGCTGTATCAAGTGCTCACCAGGATGCAGGCACGCTGTCTTCATCTCACGTGCTGCTTTCACTGTTGGCTCCATTGGCAGGTTCCCACTAGCAGTGGCAAAACTGCTTTCAGCAGCTCCGGGCCTTCATCTTGTCCTCTCCTCAATCTAGGCGGGGGGAGCCTTCCTCTTTCCTAAACTCTTCAGCATAAGCCCTCGAATTAATGATGCTTGGATTGACTTGGGCCGTGTGTCTTCCTTGGAATCTGGTGTGGCTAAGGCTACCCATAACTCAAATCCCAAGAACTGAGAACTAGAAAGTGATGGGTCCCCACTCCCCCCCGCAACCCAAATATGTTATAATCAGGAGAATGGATGCTAGATAAATAAAAACACAGACTCCACTGTATTTATTTCCCTTCTCGTGCTATTTTTATTCACCCCTGTCTATTTCCCAATGCTGACACCTTAGGAAGAAGAGACTGTGCTCATGTTCCACAGGGAAATTTGGGAGCCAGAGTTCCAGCCTAATTGGAAACCAGTCCCAGCAGCATGAGGAGCCATGGGAAGTGGGATAAGTCCCTGGAGGGGAAGCCAGCCTCAGGGAAACAGGCATGATTCCCAAACACCGTGCTGCCCAGCCTCTCCCCTCCAATCCCACTTTCATGGAAAGGTGCAGTTTTTGGGTCAGGGCAGCCTGAGTCCCCGCTCTTTGCTGACACCATGGAGCCCTGTGGGTCATCTGGAGGACAGTCATCCTTCTGGTGACGCAGGGTTGTGTCTGGAGGGTGGCCCATTAAGCTATGCCCCAGGGGGGCCAGAGCTATTAAAATAGACTCCATCCTCAGGAACAGAGTAAACTACAGTGAGCAGCCTCTGCATCAAAGGCGGCGGCGGCCAGGCTGCAGCCAGCTCCGCTCCCTGCGCTCAGCATTTTCCTGCTAGAAGACAAGCTCGCTACACGACTTTCCACGTCCTCCCTTCATCTGCGCCCCCCCAGAGATCCCCATGGCCCTTGTCAGCCCAGCCCCTGTTCTCACCCGTTTTTCTTCGTGTCATGGACAAAGACTTATCAAACCCTCCTATCGATAGTTCTGATTCCTTTACGTGGCTAAATCCCCAAGGAATCCCGTTGGCCACAAGGAATCTCTGACCACATCGCCTCTTCCCTGGCCACCCCCAGTATCTCGTAGTCTACTGTCAGTCCAGCCCTGTGCATCCTGGCTCCCCAGCTATTAATCATTCCCCACGGGAGACATGCAAGTGGATGCTAACTTGGGACTTTTGTTTCCAAAATGATATGGATAGCTCCTTTTTAAAAATTCATTTCTTAAATTGTTGTTTGAATACAGTTGTCTCCATTTTCTCCCCACCACCACTTTCCCCCACCCTGCCCACCCCCACCTCCCACCATCAATCCTGCCCACCTTTGGCTTTGTCTGTGGGTCCCTTATACATGTTCTTTGATGACCCTTTCCCTTCCTTTCCCGTAACTCCCTCCTCCATCCCCTCTGGTTACTGTCAATTTGTTCTTTATTTCCATATCTCTAGTTCTCTTTTGCTCGCTTGTTTGTTTTGTTTATTAGATTCCACTTATAGGTGAGATCATATGGTATTTGTCCCTCACCACCTGGCTTACTTCACTTAGCATAATGCTCTCCAGTTCCATCCATGTTGTCGCGTATGGATACTTCCTTATGGGATCAATTTCATCAATTTATCAAGGAACTGGCGTCAATGCAGAGGTCACCTATAGGTACAAATATGGTTAACTAGGATTCTGAAATGACTGAAGTCTTGTGTAAAAGCTTGCTTTATATTTTGAGCTCCAAGGGCAACTTTAAAGGTAGACCAGTGGTTCTCAACTCGGAGTAAAACCCTGCCCCCCACCCCCAGAGAACATGGACTATGAAGCGCCCACTCGGTGTCAGATCCTATTCTATGTGTCAGGGATTTGTGACAAGACACTCAGGGTCCCTATTGCCATGGAACAATTTTCTAGTGGGAGATTCTCACAACAAGTACATAACCAAGTGAGATACCTCAGAAGGTGACAGGCCATCCCAAGAACAACAGCAAAGAGTGAACTTGAGACAGGACTCAGGCCCTGCAGGACAGGGAGCTCACAGAAGGCTTTCCTGAGGAGTCAGCATTCGATCTAAGACCTGAAAAATGATAGGAAGCCAGCAGGTGAAAACCATGAGGAAACGTGTTCCAGACAGAATGGCAAGTACAAAGGTCCTGAGGCAGAAAACCTAGGCTTGTTTGGGGAAGAGAAGGAAGACCAATGTGCCTGGAAGAGTGCATGGGAGGGACTGATTATGAAGAGCAGAGTCAACAAATTTGACCTGTGAGGGGCCAGATAGTGAATACTTTCAGCTTTGGGGCTCAGCCAGGATCTGAAGCAACTCCTTAGCGCTCGCTCCACGGCAGTGTGAGAGCAGCTAGGGGCAATACGCAAATGAGTTAGCCTGTGTTCCAATAAAACTTCATTGACATATTCAAGCTGTGGGCTGCTATGGGCTGATCCCCCATGTAGGACCTTGGAGAACATGGGAAAGGCTTTGAACTTTAAGCACCCATAGACCATGTCATGCAGACAAAAAGTGATTACTTTCCAATGCAGTTCACAAGCAGAACCCCGTCACTGGCTTTGCGACCTTAGACATTAACACTTCGCCTCTCAGGGCCAGAATACCGGTATTCTCGTTTACAGAGTAAAGTTGTACAGTCCTGATCCTAGTCTGCTGCGAGGACAGGGGGACATGGGCAGAGTGAGTGAAGTCTAGTTTGCACAGCCAGTGAGTCACAGCCACTGCTGGAAGGGTTCTGTCGGTGGAGGCCCCTAGAGCACTCGTGTGCATCTTTGCCGCCTCCTAGCATGAGGGATGGCTCCGTCTCCAAGCCGGAGGAGCTTCCTGAAACTCCAGGAGGTAAGATTACTCATTTGCCATCGCATAAGGCAGAGGCAGTTGTGTTTGGGCTCCCGCCCGCCTGTCTGCATGTTTTTCAGCTCAAATATAGACTCAGTGCTCACTGCCTCGTGGGCGCCGCTTCTCCCCTGTGAACTTTATTTTCTTTGCAGGGGAGTCACCTCTCCGTGAAAAACAAAGCCACTTCCGCTGCCTTGCTTATCCTTGGCACATGCACCTTGCAGTCTGGCTGCTCAGTGTGCCCAGGGGAGCTCAGCGCAGGTTAACACGGTGGGATCGGAGGGGCAGGAGCTGGGCCCTCGGATCTGGGCAGGTCTGCAGGGAAAGAACAGGCTCTTGGGAAACCGTGGGAGAAATCCTGCCTACATGCGGGGAAAACTAGGTGGGGGCCATGGCGGCTCACTCCTTATAATAGGACTCAAAATCCTCCCCGTGGCCAGACATGATCTGAGCCCTCATTCTCTTTCTGCCTCACTCCCCCGCCCCCCACCACCACACTGGCCTAGCTGCTGTGTGAAAACCGCCGAGCACCTTCTCTTCTCTGGGCTCTGGCGCAAGCTGCTCCCTCTGTCCGGGTTCCCTTTCCTCCCGCTCTTACTGGGCTTGCTCGGTCTCTTCACCTAAGTCTCTACATCACTGTCAAGTCCCCAAAGTGGCCTTCCTGGACAAACCTGTCTGAAATTGCACCCCTGCCCCGGTGGTGTGCCATGCTTGGTTGGAGCCATCATCCCCATAAACTGAAAGATCGTGGGTTCAGTTCCCGATCAGGGCACATGCTTAGGTTGAGGATTGCATCCCAGTCGGGTTGGGTGCATACAGGGGGCAATCGATTAATGTTTCTCTCTCATATTGATGTTTCTCTCCCTCACTCTCTCTCTCTAAAAATGAGTAAACTCTGAAAAAAAAATAAAATAAAATTGCACCCCACCCCACCCATCATTTTCTATCTTTAGTCTGCCTTATTTATTTCTTTACAGCACATCCTGGATTCCCACCTAATGTTACACTATATGGTTATGTGTCACTGGTTTAGTTTCTGTCTGCCCCATTAGAATATAAGCTGCCTGAAGGCAGGAATCCATCGCACACAGGGCCATATCCCTTTCTCTTGCCCAGTGTACTGCGCATAGTAGAACATTAATACATTTGTGTTGAATGAACAAAGGACTTTCAGTCAGGATGGAACAGATGCTGGGTGCTGCCAGGCAGATGGTCTTTAGTGAGTTAGTCTGGTAGGAGTTGAGTTCTCTGGCAGGTTGCAGGAACCCAGCAGCTCAAGATCTGGGCACGTGTAACATGCAGACTGTATTAGAGTCACACTAGCTGCTACAACAAGTAAGCTCCCATATTTCAGGGACTTAAGACTATCATTTCTTGCTCATATAACAGTCTACCATGCATTTTCCTTTTAGTGGGAGGCTTTTCTCCAGGTGGTTATTCAGGAACCCAGGCTCCTGCAGTTTTGTGGTGCTGCCATCTCTAGACTGTGATGTCCTTTGCATCCATTTGTAGGTTGGGGATGGGGAAGGTAGAGAAGGCATATCCACTTCTCACCCACCTTGGCTGGGAGAAGACTTCTTACCCCTTCCACTCCATTCCATTGGTGAGAACTGATCATGAGTCTCTACCTGGCTGCAAGGGAGGTTGGGAAACATTGCATCTCACTGGGTACTTTCTTCCCAACAGCAGCTCTTCACTAAGAAATACCTTACACTCTAAACCCCAGATGGTGATGGTCTCCTGACTATCTCTGTCGGATGGTCCTAGCCCTTTCATTTTCTTTGCTCTCTCCTATATTGACAGCCTTGCCCAGCACTAACTCCCACTAAGAGCCTGTACATAGTATATTTATACTCCCACCCTACGGATCCTTTTTCTTGACTCTATAGGTGACACGGCCACCTCTTCTCATCACTATTGCCACACTTTGAAAGAATTCCCTACTGGTTTTACTTTTCTCTCATGTTACTTATTGCTCAGTTTGTGGAAGCCGCTCTAGCTCAATGTCATCAACGACCTTACTGCTAACTCTGGTGTTCTATTCTCAGCCTTAATTCTATATGTCTCCTATGCAAAATCCGACACCACGGAACACGTCCTCCTGCCTGGAAGTCATGCCCCTCTGAGCCTTCAGTCTCCCGGTCCTCGTCTCAGCCCTCCGACTGCCCTTTCTCAGTCACCATCCTGTTTTCTCCTCAATGTCAGCGTCGCCTGACTTCTGTCCTTGGGTCCACCTTACTCCTTCCTCACTATGTTCTGGGGGTGAAAATGCCTGGTGGAATGAAAATGTGGCTGAAGCCTTCAGTATTCGGTTCCCAGGGCTGCTATAACAAATTACCACACGCCAAGTGGCTTAAGATAACAGAGATTCACTCTCTCACGGTTGTGGAGGCTGGAAGTCCACATTCCAGGTTGAGTAGGGTTGCTTCCTTCCGGAGGCTCTGAGGGAGAATGCGCTCTGGGCTCCTCTCCTCGCTCCCGAGGGCTCTGGCAGTCCTCGACATTCCCCAGCTTGCCGGTGGCCACCCTACTCTCGCCCTGCATTTCCACGTGGCGTTCCCTTTTCCTCTGTGCATCCTGCAGCCCCCAGCCCTTTCTCTTATAGGCACGATAGTCGATGGACTCAGGGCCCACTCCACATCCAGGATGATCTCATTCCAAGGTCCTTAAAGATTAATTATATCTGCCAAGACCCATTTACAAGTAAGTTCATACTCGCAGCAACTGAGGGTTAGGACTTAGACATGCCTCTTGGGGGAGGCTGTTCTAAGCACCACACCTTCCCAGTTTGCACCTCTGTCCCCAGCTTCTGTCCTGGACCCCAGACATACATGTACAACTCCCCACCACGCGTCTCCACACACAGGGCACCAAGGAACCTCACACACACACATGTCCAAACTGGCATTTATATTTTTTCCCCTTAATTCTAATTGTTCTCAATGTTCTTGCCATCTGTCCACTTTGACAAGCTAAAAGCGTGAGACTCATTCTGGGTTCCTTCCTGTCTTAGCTCCCCCCTCCAGTCAGATGCCTAGTTGTGTTGATCGGACTGGGGATTATCTCCCCCAGCCCCTCCCGGTCCAGCATTTCCAGTGTGGTGCAGAGCTCAGTATTTTCACAGCCTGTTTGCCGACATCTCCTTATTCAGCTTCCTCTCACCTTCCTCCAGCTTGTCATTAACACGGCTGCTGGAGTTTTCCACGGGCAGATTACAAATCGGATCAGGTTAGAGGTCCGTAATCCTTTATCTAACACTCGGAGCGTTCCCCGAATTCAGAGTCTGGCATGAGAAAAGCAAGATGTAGCCGATTAGGCAGATCTGGCGCGGTGCACCAGGGGCAGCACCCCAGAATCAAACACACATGAGAGGAATGTGTGAATCCTCCCCCAGAGAGGGACGG
Organism: Glossophaga mutica; assembly: GCA_039655065.1. Taxonomy (NCBI): domain Eukaryota; kingdom Metazoa; phylum Chordata; class Mammalia; order Chiroptera; family Phyllostomidae; genus Glossophaga; species Glossophaga mutica. The sequence continues at coordinate 10,223,197 of CM077304.1, read as the reverse complement.
GCTATAAATAGCCTCCTGCAAGTTCAGTCATTGTTTGCTGCCAAAGGTGGTTGTATCAAACTTACTTAAAAAAAAAAAAATCTCAGTTGTCAGCTTAGAATTTCAAGATTATGGATAATGGGTTGTGGACGTTTACTTTTTTTCTTAAAACTTCTATTGACGTCTGAAAGCTGGCGGCTCGTCACTGGCCCATAGCCTACGGACATTTTGTGTTCGGCTATCACAATATTTTTCATTGAAAATGTCTGGGAGGAACATGCCCCGGACATTTCATCAGTTTGGCTAGGTTTCTTAAAAACCTATTGTTTCGCACAGTCGCATTTCTTCCTTATCCCTGTAGGTATTTGACCTGAGTTGCCTGGTCTCTAAGCCACATACAGTGTGATTTGCAAGGGTCTGCAAACCAGAGTCCCAGGTTACTTCTCTTGCATCTTCCTCAACTCCTTCTTACCCTCTGCAAAGCACGTTATTCAGGTAGGTGAAATCCTTAGAGTATAAACACCTCGCCTTGGCGTATATCCTTGTCTCTGCCTCTTTCCCCACAATATTTCTGGAATTCAAAATTCATGCATTCAACAACAACAAAAATCTAGGGCAGACCTACTCACCGGTCCCTAGTGAGGTTCTAGGGCTCAGCAGAGAATCAGACAAACAAACCCCTACCTTCCTAGAGCTTACATCACCTACCAGACTTAGCCTGGCCAATTAATATTACGATGGCTGTACAATTCAGTGCACCACTAATGCCACCTCACTGTCTCTGCTTTCCGTGGCTTTGTTCATGACTCTACCATGGCGTTTGTTATACAGTATATCGTATTGACTTATTTACTTGGCTGTGCTCTTCAGAACATGAGCCCCCAGAGGTTAGAATTAACCTCTAGTAGTTCCCGTGAGCCGGTCGCTCTTCCTGTAGCCATAGACCTGCTATGTTCCTGTGTTCCCATGGCTCGCTGTATCTTGTCTTAATTTTGGAGACCCTGAGTCACCTAATGTCCAGCTGCAAGGTCAACATAACGTATTTTAGATTTTTGTTAGTGTAACCTCTCACTTTTAAGCACTAATTGCTGTGTTGGTTTATTTCTGCTGATACTACGTGTCCCACATGGGACTCCTTCTTGAACAATTCATCCGCATTCCTGGTGGCAGAGAGAGATGTGACAACATTGGCTCTTTAAGCTTCGACCTGGGAGTGCCACATGCCACCTCTGTTCATACTTCATGGACTAGAGCAAGTCACTGACCATTTGACATTTTCAGGAGATGAGGAAGTATTTGGAAGGAGGAGAACCAGAATATTTGTGAATGTACCTCGAGTGACTGCCGTGACAAGCCCCCATTTGTCAGCGGCCAGAACACAGCAGGACTCTCCCTTCTAGGGTATCAGAGGCAAGAATCCCTCAGGTTTACACCGAAAGGGCCTGGTTTTGAAAGATCTGGGGTCTCCAGCTAGGTTGTAGAGGCATGGGGGTGCCCATTAATAGGAGATGGGGTTAGCCCCGACCAGTGTGGCTCAGTTGGTTGGGTGTCTTTCCACAAAGTGAATGGTCACCATTTCAATTCCCTATCAGAGCACCTGTCTCGGTTGTGGGCCAGGTCCCTGGTTAGGGAAGAGTAGGAGAAGCAGTTGATGGATGTATCTCTCTCACATTGCTGTTTCCCTCCCTTTCTCCTTCCCTTCCCCTCTCTCTAAAAATAAAGAAATAAAACCTTTTAAAAAGTAGGAGAAGAGATTAAAATATAACTCATGGAACTGAGGTGGTAGGTAGGAGTTTGATCACAGGGCAAAGTGAGATTCTTGTTAGACCGGGTGCTCATAGAGCTGAATGAAAATTATAGAACTTTGTCTAAATTATTTAGGTAATAACGGATCACTCCTTAAATTTTCTTTGATAGAGCCATGATTAATTAATTGAGTACCTATACGCCAGGCCTCATCCTGGATTATGAGGCCCATTGCAACCTGATTGCCACCCGCCTCCTGAATTTGCACCATCCCCCACTTCCTCTTCCTTCCGTGCCACCGCATGGGTGCGCGTTTCTGCCCCTGAAATAGCCATGGCCAGGGCTGGGCACACGGTCTTCCTTTGTCTGGAATGCCTTCCCTTTTCATCTTTAGGTGACTGGTTCCTCCTCCTCATTCAGACCCCAGCTTAAATATCATCTGATTTCAGCCCACCTTGTTAAAGATTCCTCCCACAACGTCTTAGAGCAGGGCCTGGCAAACCACAGGCCATGGGCTTACCACCTGTTCTGTAAATAAGTTTTATTCCTCACTCCTTTACGTACTGTCTATGGCCGCTTTCGTCCTCCAATGGGTAAGTTCAGTTACTGGGATGGAGACCATCTGGTGCACAAAGTGAGTGGTATTTACTCTGTTTCTTTACAGAAAATGTTCGCCACGCCCTGCCCTAGAGTCACTCTATAGCAATCAGTGACACTGTCCTTATCACCCCACTCGATGAAATCATTGTGTTTGTCATTTCCGTCTCTCCTTCTCCACTGGAATGTGAATTCCATGAGAGTAGACACCTTGTTTCTTTCTTGCTCACAGCTGCAGCCCCAGAGTACTTGGAGGCGTTCCATAAACAGATTCTGTTTAAATGACTAAACACGTAGATACTGGGCACACGCTGTAGGCACATTAGTCTGAAAACCCCGGGAAGGGTTCAGTCTGCCAAATGTGTACAATAAGGGGCAGAGGGTGGTCGGGAAGTGGGGAGCATTTTCCATCTTTGGGTGTTAGTCAACCAGCCACCATCGCCCACCGCCCATCTGTTCCTTAAACCATGAAAATAAAGGGTAAGAAATCCACTTCACAGCCCAGGCGAGGACTCAGTGGTGTGTGGTCCACCATTGTCTCTCATAGTGATGAGGCTCTCAACCTCCTCCAAGGGTTCCAGCCACCACGAGACAAGGAGACATGCCATTCTCTTAAGGCCACTTCCCTCCGACACACACACAAAATCCCGTCCGAAGTCAGCATTTCATTCAAGTTTCACAGTCACCCAGATTCCCCAGCACTGTTGACTCATACAGTGATTTACCATCCCCGAAACAGGGCTGCTTTCCATGGGAGCCGACATCCCATGGGTAGCACTTTCCTGTGTACAAATGATGCTTTACAAAAAAATGGTAAAGTAGCTTTGCCCCAATTACATTTTGGTGGAGAAATCAATAGCACTGACTTGGAGGCTCAGGCAGTATTTTGAAGGGAAAAAGATGCAGGAGACCAGCACAGATGGGCTGGGGAATAGGCAGTTGGTGGGGGCGGGGGAGGGGGGGAGGTGCGGGGTAGATTTCATCCTGGAGTGTCTTCTCATGGATATGCAGGGGCAAAGCCAAGAGGGGACCTCTACAGAGGTGTCAGAGTAATGGCATAATTATTAGTTTAGAAATAGGTTTGGTCAAACAACCACCACCCTTGACTCTGTCTTCCCTTGCCCTCTGCACCTCTCCATCACCACCAGCACATCCTGGACCAGCTGCCATCAGCTCGCACTTGGACCAATGCAATGGCCTCCCATCTGGGTTTCCTGTGTCCACTCCAGCTATTGCTTCAAAAACCTGTTCTTCTCACCGCAGTCAGAATGATCTCCCTAACACAAAGGCAGATCCAGTCACCGTTGGATGTAAAGCCCTCTGGTGTCCTCTCCATGGTCCATGAGGCTCGCATAATCCGCCCTTGCTTCATTTCCACGTCATCTCCTCCACCCTCTCTTTACCCCACCCTACCAGACACCCAGGTCCCCTTGCTGAACCTCCAGCATGATAAGCCTGTTCTCGCTGAGCCCTTTCTCTCAGTGTTCATTCTGTCCCGCCTGGCTTGGCCTGCTGACCTTTCCTGCCAGCTCTTCCTTGTCATTCAGGTCTCAGCTCAAATGTCATCTTTTCAGAGAGGCCACCCTGACCCTTTGTCTGTAAGAAACCCTGGGGACTCTCTCTTACATCCCCTGTGCTTTTTTTCTTTGTAACATTCATCACTATCTAATCTATCTCATTTCTTTTTGTCTGCACTTGCTTCTTATTTTTCTGGCCTTGTTCAGGGCTTAGCTGCAGGGCCTCGAACAGAACCCAGCAGAGTAGGCACTTCAGAACAAGCCATTGAATGTCTGAATGCTGCTTATTCACAACGAGGAATCTTCTATTAAAGAACTGGACCCATTCTGGTCATTTATTCATTCACTCATTCTTTCATTTATTCAGTCAATTTCCTGAGTGCCTATTAACTGCCGGCCTCCGTGCTGGGTGCCGCAGGTACAGACTGGAAGACTCAGTCCCATCCTTAGGTAACTGTGGGGAGGAAAACAGATGCAGCTCTGTGGCAGGCAGAGGTTTCAGCCGGGTAAGCACCAGAGAGGGCCTGTGAACAGCCAGCATCTTGCAGGAACATGGGGAGTGGATGGGATGGGAAAAGGCTCTGCAGAGGAAGTAACATTTCAGCTGGGTTTTAAAGGGTGATTAGGAGATTGTTAGCCACAGAGGGGCAAGGAAAAGATATGATGCCCAGTCAAAAAGTAATTTTTCAGAAGTATTAGAAATTACTTCCGGTCAGGGAGGGAAGGTGGGTTCCAAGGCTGGAAGATGGTTCTGTGATCTTCCCAGGAAGAAAAAGGAGGGAGATGGGGAGAGAGAGAAGTCACGGGGAAGAAGTGGGATGGAGCAGATGTCAATGGCCATCCCTCCCCTTTAATCTGTTCCTCCAAGTGGCATGGTCTATGATGCTTTTTTTTTTCAATTAGTTAGTTAACAAACACCGAGTACGCCAATATTCCAGGTGCCAGGGGTAAGTCACGAACACAGGAGTTGATAGTCAGCAGAGGACAGATTTGCAGGCAGGAAGCCCAGTGAGAGTGTGGCCCATCTGGCCGGTATGTTATTTGGGAAATTGAATGTCAGTGCTAAGCAGACATGGTGTGGTGGTTAAACACACAGACTCTGGGATCGACTAGACCTAGGTTCATGTCTTCCTTAAGTGAGTCTCAGTTTTTTCTTGCGGTGAAATAGGTTAAAAATGAACGTAGGGAAAGAATGGAAAAACACACTGTAGATGCTTAGGACATGCCCCCAATTCCCACCATTATAACCCCTTTTGGCTGAGCCATCATTATGGGCCTCGCTGTGTGCCAAGCGCTTTGCTCAGCGTATCCCAGTTAACCTCACGACTCAACAACAGAGGTCAGATTACTCTCCATTATTACCTCCACTTTGCAGATGAGGGTGCTGAGCAGAGTAAATAACTATGTCCAGGCCGCACAGCTTGGTGCAGGTCACTCCAGAGCACTCTGGCCGGTGCTTCCTCCCTGACAACCTCGAAGACCCTGCTGCTTCCCTGGACCAGGTCTGGCACCTGGTTGACACCCAGTGAATGAGACCTCAGCCAAGAAATGCCTGAGGCCTTCTTCACAGCCCTCTGGCCCCATCTCCTGACTCTTCCTCCTGCTCCCTGTTACTGAGGCCTGCAGCTTGCCTCCTTCGGAGCCTCAGTTCCCCTACCTATAAAATGAGGAGCTGGCCCAGGGCATCCTGCACTTAGAGTCCCTACATTGCAGTGTAGGTTGTTTGAACAAAATGAGCAGTGGTGACAGGCCCTTCTAGGCCCTCCCCGAGAGTCTGAGCATCTTGGTGAGGGGTCCTCATGGTCACTTTTAGTGATTTGTGACTTGTCTCCTCTCCACCCTCCAGCATTTTTTGAGTAAGCATCGTTCCTAATGACTGCAGGATTTTCTGGTGAAGTCTGGGTCTGCAGGCTTCCGGGGATCCTTGAGGACAAGCCTTGGGCAGAGCGGGAGGGTTGTCCTGCAGTTCCAGTCAACAGCTAGGATTCCAGCCAGGCAGTGATGAAGCAGAGAACTCTCCTCCGCAGAGGCTCTTTTTGTAAGCAGGGGTACTGAAAGAAGAACGCTCTTTGCCCCCTTTTGAGTTAATCACAGTCTGCTGGGGTCGGTCTTATTTCAACCCAACAAGGCATCTTGGGGAGGAAAGTTGTTCTCTTCTCTGCCCAGACTGGACCCAGCCAGGATATCCTGGGCTGCCTTTGACCAGTGAGTCTGATCTCAGGTGGGAGGGTCTGTTTTCCAGTTCTAGCATTTCCATTGCCAGCTGAGCAGCCTTGGCCAAATCATATAGTCTCACTATGGCTCAGCTCCACCTGCAAGATGGGAATAAATCATATTTTCCTTGCAAAATAATTATGAGGCATATAAAAGTGATGAGTAGGTAAAAGTTTCTAGTTCAATGCCCTGGAGCTGTGTAGAGGCTTAATGCATGTGCTGGGAATGAGTGAGAGAGAGATGGACAAGGGGATGTTGTTTCAATGGAGGGAAGGTCCTTGTAGAAATCAGATCTGTCCCAAGAAGGGCTCCGTCAATTATTTACACTAAGGTAGGACGAGAACTTGGCACTTGGGTATGAGCTCCATGAAGGCTCCAAACAGTCTTTTCCCGTTTTGCTCACTGTTCTATTCTCAGGACCTGGCACACAGTAGGTGTATAAGAAATATCTGTTGAAAGAATGAATGATTTGGCAGAGATGGTGTTTAAATTCACTTCCAGCTTCGAAACTCTGTGAACCTTTGAACTTTCTATGGGGCCTTAACCACAGTATTCTCTGTGACTTAATTAATGAGCTAGTGCCCAACCTCAATCAAATCAGGCAAATCTTGGTCTGAGAAAGGGGAAACAGCTCTTCCTCTAGGTTAATTGGAGAGGGTCTTTGGAGAAGAAACTGGAACTCTTTTGGAAGGAATTCTTCTGCCCTTTGTACCACCCACCCACTCCCACTGGTGAGCATAAAGGCTCAGACACGGGAGGAGAGGAAGTTCTTCACTATTGGACACCCCTGGCCCTTATCTTTTAATTTCCTTGACTCTCTGAGACTGTCGAACCAGCTTCAACCCTTCCCCTTAGCTGGCTTTAGCATCTCTGCAGAAGGACCCTGGTGGAGGAGATGCGAGGGAGGATGAAGATACAACTGACTGCTCACCTGTAGAAGGCAGAGTGACTTCCAGCCAGTCTCTTCTTCCCGGACGCCCCACTCCCTCTCAGTTCTCTCCCGAATCATTTGCTCTGCTTATCTACTTGTTCTCAGGCACAAGGAGTATTTGAGAAGGGAGAACTGTAAATTACGCTGTCAAATTGGGCAGTACAAGAAGTGGCAAGGAGGAGAGAACCCGGGCCTTCCCTGGCAGCAGCCAGACTATAAATAAAGCAAGGAGGCCATCATTCGAACACTCTGTCCTTGACGTTTGTACATGGGCTCCCTGTCCTTGGCAGCCAGCCAAAGGCCTGCCTGCAGATTTACTCTTCACCCTGTCTGGCTTGAAATTGTCCTCTAGACATCACCTGTAAGCAGCCTGTTCGCATGGCCTGCTCTTTTAAGCCAGTTCTCCTTTTCCTTTTGGTCCCTGAGGCTGAGCTGCAAACACCATCTGGATGGTGAGCTCTATGAGGATGGGTCTGATCTACCCTTGAAACCTGTTGGTGTCCAGCCCAGTGCTCAGCAAAGTGTGGTTACACAACAAATACTGGCAAAATGACTGAGTGAGCCAACTGATTTTTTTGAGAGAATTGCCTATCTTCACCACGACCTTTCTCTCCAGATTGTTCCTGATTTTCTTTTACTTTGTGTCTATGTAAGGCTGCATTTGGCTGCAAGTAAAAGAAAATCTCCCTGAAAGGAATTGAAACAATTACACATTTAACAAAAAATTTTTGGGACCTGTATCGTTATTTCCACATTTCACCACTTCACATTTTAATGGATCCTCTATTTTCAGGTGATGCAATAGGAATCAGAGACCTCTTTTTTTTTCCCTAGAGAAGAAAACAGTCCAGGAAAATTTTAACAGACCCCCTGGCAGCCTCTCTTTGATGAGCTATTCCAGGATTAGATCTGAGGCCCATCAATGAATGCCTTCTATTTTATTTTTAAGTCCCCTTTTTAGTCTCACACTTTTTTTCATTTGAGCTTATTTATTGCCTTGTTTTATTTTTTATTATTTCATTTTTTCAATTACAGTTGACATTTAATGTTATTTTATATTAGTTTCAAGTGTCCAGTAGAGTGATTAGATGATTATATAACTTATAAATTGTCTCTCTTGACAATTCTAGTCTCCACTGGCATCATACAGAGTTATTACAATATTATTGACTGGAATCTCTATGCTGTACTTTACATCCCTGTGACTATTCTGTAGCTATCAATTTATACTTCTCAATCCTTTCACTTTTTCCACCCAGGCCCCCAACCAGCCTCTCATCTGGCAACCACCAGACTGTTCTCTGTAGCAATGAGTTTTTAAACATTTTTTTTAACAAGATGGGAGATAGGTAGTGCCAGGATTGGTTTATTGTCTCGAAGATGTCATCAGGAATCCAGGTCCTTCTGCTTTTTCTATTTTGCCATGTACTGGGCATCCAGTAGGATTGTTTTCCCTGCTGCTTCTACAGATTTTTAGGATGGAGACGAGTCTTTATTGCATTGGTAGTAAACTGACGACCCCATAACATGTTTGTTTAGCTTTCAATATTTTGAAAAAAATAGTTTCCAACATTTAACATTTAGAATATTTTGTATAAAAGCGCAGAGTTTTGAGTTCTCTTTAAAAATCACGAGACCTGGAGACACTGCCTGGTCCCCACAAGCACCAGCTGGCGGCGGCTGCTCTGTGCGCAGGTGGTGTGGGCTGCCCTCATCTCCAGGGTGACGGCACCTGCTCACCGCCACTCATTCACATCACCCGCCTAAAGGGACCTTTGCGGTGAGTCTGCTCCCTGCTGAAAAGATCTTTCACTTCTGTGGGCAGCAGTCACAGGCCGTCAACGACAAAGCTTTTATAGCCCCTCTCCCCCAGACATTGCTCTAGGCTTTGTCCCCCAATTTTCCACTGTTGGTCCTTCCTAGAGTCCACCCATCGGCCTGATACAAGTCTTCAGATCTGTCCCACCCCGTTGAATTGAAGGATGCTTAATTTTTAAAATCTCTCAAACGGAAACAGAACTAAGGTTTTGGGTGTGCGCGAGAGCAGAGGTTAGTATCCTAACACTGGAGAAGATCTGTAAAATGCAGAATGACATGAAGCAGTGGGAACGAGCCATCATTCCACTACTCAAGCAACACTATCAGTATGTGGGCGAATATGACTTCCTGGCACTTCCAACCTGGGACACGCCATTCGAAGTGTTTTGTGTGCATTACTGCATTCACTCCTCCAAAAGCCCACAGGTAGGTGTTCCTCCTGTCTCCCTTTTGCAAATGATAAAGTTGAGGCATAAAGAAGTTAGATGCGTTTCCTAAGGACACACAACTAATACATGTTGAAGTCTCGGTTTTAATTTAAGCAGTCTGGCTCTAAAATGCACATTCTTGAATATGTTACCAGACAACTGGGTATGCGCATAAATGCATGTTGTATTTATAATTTGCTGGAGATTGCGTGACTCACCCCAGGATATAGTGCAGCGGGAATTCCCTTTGTCGAGTTTTCAAAGAACTCACTACAATGCCCCTGAAAGCCCAGTATTTGGGCTTGATTATTATTGTATTTCAATGATTGCATTTCAAGTGCTAGTCTGTCATAGTTTTCTCCCTGAATAACCAGACTCCTTGTGTGGTTGGCTCCAGGGTTCGAGACATTGGCAACAGAAGTCTTTTCTACCTTCGGTGTTTCTAATTAGTAATATGGAGCTGGTAATTTTTTTTTTAATACAGAGGGTCATGGGAAAGAGGTAAAGGAAACAATTGTTTACTTCTGAGCTATCATGTGACAACTGATGCTTGATCCCTGTTCTCCCACAAGGCCCCACGCAGATGGACATTATTATTTCCTTTTTTATTAAGGTAAGAAAAGAAAGGTAGGGTCCCATGTTCTGGGGCACACAGCTGGAAGTGACAGACAGGAATTTGAACCCAGTGAGTCCAACTTTTTCACTTCATTTTTATCTTCACTGTTCTATGCCATACTCTGTTGGATAATGTCACTAATTATAATGGAAAGGGTAACCATCACCTAATCTTGTCAGAGGAATTATGGACTCTCTAGTGAGAATGCTCGGTGCCCTTTTTTATGTGCACGAGTGTGAGATATATGCTCACGGTGTGAGTTGATTGATTTGGGGGAACACTCGCTTTATATCACAGAACTGTCCTTGGGAAAGTGAGTGTATGTTGAAGTTTTGAAAACAGGATAACTTTGAAGTACGTTTCAGGGGAGCCGATGTAAAGGAGGACGCCTATTCTATTCCTTTGTAACACGTGCAACGTGGCTGCTCTGTCTAAGTCTCTTTTGTGAAAATTTGGCTTTCTCAAAGGGAGTTGACCTGTTGGGATGGTACCTGTACACAGGTGTAGACATGTGATGGATGTGCTAATCATTTTTGATTAAAAGAAATCCCTCCCAAAATTTGACAGCATCATTATAGCCCCATTGCATTATAGAGTATCATTAATAGATCCTATTAATAGATAAGATATAATGATCCTCCTCTATAATGCAATACCTGGTTTTAAAGCACTGAATAAGTCTCCTTTGAATGAATGAGTTTACTGAGCAAATACTATGTGGCAGGAATGTTCAAGATATGAGAAGTTTGTGTTATGAATAAAATCCAGCTCTTGCATTTAAGAATCTCAAGGTCTGAAGGGAAGACAGATATGTAAACGGATACATACCATAGTGTGATCAATGCAACCAAAGAAATGTTCTTTTTATTGTCTTTATCATCCATTCAAACATATTTAATATTTAAAACACTCCTATTATGTGCCATGCTGTAAGCTAAGAGTTAGATATACACGGAGGGAAAAAACACGTTTGGGCTCCAGCCTTCCCGAACCTGTGGTTTTCCCACACCTGTCTGCACAGGAGGCAGCATCCTACAGGCTGTAAGCGCATAGGCTCTAGCCCTGTGCTGCCTGGGTTAAATCCTCCCACTTGCTAGTTCTATGACCTTGAGCAAATTATTTAACGTTTCTGTGCTGTAGATTCCTCTGTTGTATGGATCTAAAAAGAGCATAGTGCCCATGTCCTAAAATTGTTATGAAGATCAAATAAATTAATTTCAAAAAACAGTTTAATGCCCCTCTCACAGTAAAGGTAGAATGGTATTCACCAATGAAACAAATATAATGATATGTAATAAACTTGGGTTGTTCGAATTTTTGCCAAATTCACCTTCCACCTGTACTACTATTATCTTCAGATTGTTTTAAACTTAAAAGCTTATCTGTGTACTAGCAAACATCACAAACAAAGGATGGGGAAAAAGTAGGTTTACATTTGTGAGTACACAAAACAGAGTTTATTTTTGTGTCATTATTTATTAATTATTATTACGTTATTTTATGTATGAAAAACTGTAAGCCAACTTTTGCTTCCCTCCCATAAACCTCATATTGCTGTCTGGGATGCCTTGGCATAGATATAACCACTGCACAGGACACCTCCTCCATGAAGCCCCCCTTCTTCCCTGGGCAAGATCAGCCGCTCCATCCTCTGCACTTACATAGTACTTTAGTGCCCAACTATATTATGTGCTCTTCAGAATGCCTGCGGTTGTTCTTCATTTTTTTAAAAGATTTTATTTATTTCTTTTTAGAGAGAGGGGAAGGGAAGGAGAGAAACATCAATGTATGAGAGATACATTAATTGGTTGCCTCTCGCACGCCCCCAACAAGGGACCTGGCGCACAACCCAGGCATGTGCTCTGACTGGGAATCGAACCAGCAGCCTTTCTGTTGGCAGGCCAGCCCTCAATCCACTGAGTCACACCAGCCAGGGCTGTTCCTCACTCTTGGCCGGTGGGCCAGTATGAAATGATCTTTTGGTTCAACCCTCCCCGTAAGCCCAGGCCTATAAAGATTGACAGCCAGAAAATAATCCCCTTGTTAAGACGTGGGGAGTGCTTAGAGAAGCTCAAGGCACAAAGGACTCTGTAACTGCCGCGTCCCGTTCTGTGTGCATCTGTGTACCTTTGGGTCCCTCAATAGCACACACACAGAATCAGCATCAGATAGGAAGCACACCCACCTGAGCCTCAGGGAGCTTGGTGCAAGCTGAGGGCAGAGCTGGGGAAGGTGTGGGTTTGCGGTGGGTGAGGAACACAGAGGGGTATGTCCTGAAGCTGTGTCTGACTCTCCATGTTTATAAAGAAGGGAGGAGAGGAGCAGAAACTCCTCTTGACCGCCCAAATGGCCAAGAGTAGGGACCAAATGCAACAGTGTTGCTGTGGAAGAGAGGAAACGAGTAACTTTTTATTTAGGGGGAAGAGGTTTGGAGAAGGTAATCTGGGGGAAGTCGTGGCTCTGTTTACATCAAAGGATGTAGGAAGGGGTTCTTCAGGCAAACAGTGGCAAAAAAGAAATCATTCTAGATGGAGTGGACAGCATGGAAACGAAGGCATAAATGGTTGGCTAGTTATGGATGCTTTGACAGTATCCGAACGCCACAGATCAACTGAGGAGTTTCAACGGAAGAGGATTACAGGTAAGTAGGGGGCTGGTCATGAAGGTCTTCAGGGGTTCCAAGGCACACCTGGAGATCATTAAAGGTTGAAAAAGAAAAATTCCTCATGCTGACCCAGTTTTGCTGGGTGCATTCAGAAACAAATTCCTTCAAATAGAATAATTTAGAATTTGTTTTTTAATTTTTTATACTTCTGAAGAATCTGGCATTTAAAGACACAAATGTTTCTGAAATACCCCGCCACTGTGAAGTATCTGAAAATGTTTCTTAATTGTTAGGAAAACTATTTCTGTTCATGCTGGGAACGAGTTTTTTTTTAAACACCACCCTTCAAACACACCATCTTTTCCGGTCCCACGTGGCTGGGAGGATGGTAGTGTTAAGTGGTTTAACAGAGAAGCTGTTGTCTCTTGCACATCACGCCTCCACTCCAGTGCACATTTTTATATATTTTTCCCTGGGGAAGTGCCCTAAAGGGTTGCCGTAGATGTACAGCCCAGCATGTGGAAGGGGGTCAGAGGATCAGCAGCGCTGACTCCGCGTAACCAACCTGGCAAAGGCTTTTGCGAATCCTTTGGCCAGAATGTACTTTAATCTGTCCAAGTTGAACATGCTCCATGCTCATTTACCAAAGCCCTGGCCTCTCCAATCTGCCTCAAGCAAATGCAAGTCCCTAAACAGCTTCTCCAGAAAGCAAACTTCTGCAAAGGGGATGAGAAGGCAGAGGCAGGCCATGCTCATTTTATAATTGAATGCCAAGTGGGGATTTATTGGATTCCATTTTGGGTCTTGGGCCAGTGCCTGTCCCCTCCGCTGCTATATCCCCTGCAAGAAGTCCTCCCTGCCCCTGCCCCCTGCTCTCAGTGTTCACTGAATTTGTCTCCCTTGGGTGCACGTACTAATTAGCATTGCTAGTGTGCAATTTAGCTCTCAGGTAGCCTTGAACTTCTAATTGCCACTGTCACCTCCTCTGTAGCACCAGTTTTGTGGGAACCCTGTACTTCAGGCATTCGGAAGTGTTTAGAGCTCCCAGAATGTGACAAGCTCTCCTCCCCCTGGGTCTCTGCTGGAACCGCTCCTGTGACTTGGAATGCTGGTTTCTCCCCTTGTTATCCGTCTGCATTAGTCAGTCTGGGCTGCTCTAACAAAACCGTATCACCCACTGAGTGGAGCAAACATCAGGCGTTTGCTTCTCGCAGTTCTGGAGACTGAGAAGTCCAAGTTCAAGCCTGTTCAGACCCTGGTGAGGGCTGGCCAGTGGCCACCTTCTCTGCATCCTCTGCTTCTCTTCCTCTTTTGATAAAGCCACTAATCCCATTAGGAGCTCCATCCTCAGGATCTCATCTAATCCTAGCACTTCTAAAGGCCCCATCCCCAAGCACTTTCACATTTGGAGTTAGGGCTTCAACATACGAATTTAGAAGGGCATATAACCAACTCTCATTCTTCAAATCTTGGTTCAGATGCCGATTCCTCCAGAGAGCCTTTCCCAATTCTCTCAGCATGGGTGGAGTTCTCTTGGCAAATATGTCTTATCCCAACGCACACCCAATAGAGCACCACAGACCATTTGCCTTTCTTCCTCATTCGACTGTGAGCCGGTGGAGGGAGGCGGCTTCCCCTTTGTCTTCGTTCCCAGTGTTGAACAGGTCACTGGGATAATAACTGTTCAGTAAATGATTTAATGGGAGTAGGAGACAAGCAATTACTTTTTAAAAAATGCATAATAGATGAGATTGTAGTACACTCCTAAATCGGGTGTTATGAATGTCAATTCATATTCCAGATACCACAAGAGCAACTTTTGTTAAGGCTTGTTTGCTTACCAACCTCCTACCCAGAGGAGAGGAGGAAACTAAGTCTCACATCTATTCAGAGGGACCCTGACTTTTCAGCCAATGTGTTCAAGTCTATCCTTGTTTGATCCCTATTTTTTTTATTCACCAGTTTAAGTCAAAACTTGTCTATGAACTCAGAAAGGCAGGTCCTGGGGGCAGAGTCTTGAAGACTGACTATTCATTGAGCAGGATGGGAGAACCCTTTTCACACAGTTCCCCCACAGCTTAGGATTGTTTGTTCTTTTGATCTTTTCTGTAACAGTCTTACTGCTCCAGGCACTGGGGACGCCTCTGGCAGGAGCAGGGGTGGGGGAGAGGGAGGCCACTCCACAGAACAAGATGAGAGAAGAGAAGTCCAAGAATAAATGCCTGTGTGTTCTGGTCACTGCTTTATTCTGGCACCTCGGATAGCTCCTCAGTAAATATTTATCTAGTGGATGAATGATTCAACATTTTCTCCCTGTGTTGCTTTCCTTAGCAGAATTTTTCATTCCTCTTCCCCAAGAATATAAAGGGTTGTCTAAGAATATCGCCCTTACTCCCTCCCCAGTACGGGAGGAGTTTCGGGGGTTCAGAGAGGTGAGCCGTACCTTTTACACCTCGGAGCATTTTGCTCTGTGGATGGCACACTCACCAAGATGCTCGTGAATGAGCCCAGACTCCTTTATTTGGGATTACATACTTGTATGTCCCTCAGTTCTATCCTGGAGCCCACGGTCCTAGCTCTTTGGGGGCCCATATGCTTACAGATTACTCAGGAATGTTTTCACTTTCTATTCTTGTACAGTGAAAGGTTCCAAAGGGCCTATTCAACAGCTGAACTCTTGGAACCCCACCATTCGGATCACTGCACACCCCCATCTCTACACTGTGACTCCCTGCTTTGCTGTTCTCTTTGTGTCCTTGGGAGTTAGAGGTAGTGATGTTCAGTGTCTCAGTGATGGCTGTTTTCGTCTGTTGCCTGGTCAGACTGCATCAGACTCTGTGTGTGTGTGTGTGTGTGTGTGTGTGTGTGTGTGTGTGTGTGATCCCTTTAAGCTCTCTGTGGGCTACAGCAGGGCTTCTTAGCTCCCGGTGTATGTCAGAATCACCTGGCAGCTCTTGCAAAGCACCCAACTCTGACCAACTGGATCAGAATCTCTGGGAAAGGAGAACAGGGACAGGGATCGGTGTTTTTGAAAAAGTTTCCCTATCACTGAAACACAAAGTGTGGTTCCTGGAGCTGTAGTTGTCATCCAGAAGGGTGTTAGAAATGCAAATTAAGGACTCCACCCCAGATCTACTGACTCAGAGTCGGGGTGGGGGTGGGGGAGAAGTGTGGGAGCCACTGGGCCCTAGATTGAGTTTGTGGGTTACCCTGTTCCACTCTCCCTCTATACTTAGAATCTAAGGCAGGCTGCCAAGCTTCCTGGGCATGAACAAGGGTGTGGATTTTCTGCCCTGGCTATATTTTTGCATCTAGTATTTCCCAGCAAGCCATGGTTCCTGCGGTGCAGGTCCTGTTACCACATGCATTCGGATGTTGCCTGCCTGCGTATGCAAATCTCTATACTACCACACAACATTAGTTAGTTTGGGCCTGCTAACCTTTTTCTAAAATTAGATGCATATTAATTAAGGCCCCCAAGGCCCCATACCTCCCAAAGCAAAGGACAATGGGTGGTCTAGTTTTCCATCCAAACATAGAAAAATAGGTAGAGAAACCAGTAGCATCATTCCTGTGGGGGCAGGATAAGATGCACTGCACATGCCCAGTGATGGCCCCCAAGTTTTGCTGCTCCAGGGAAAGTGAACCCATCATCAACTGGGATCACTTGAATCTTTCCAAGTTAAGAGTCCCCAGGGGATGGCTTGGGGACAGGTATGGACTGCTTCATTCCAGCTGGCACAAGTAATGTTCTACATCAGGCGGGCTTCACAATCCACCTGCACAGAGGAGTGAATAGACCAAGAAATACTACCAAGTAAGGAGAACTTTCCTCCCACACCTTCCCTTTATTCCTCAGACTCACTTGTGCCGGGGCCTCTGCACATCACTGTCTCTCCGTGTGGTGGTGGCGGCCTCAGGATGACTTGAAGCTGTTCCCGGTCTGGGGAGCTGTGATTCGTCTGTGGAGGCAGGTGAGCATGCACACAGATTCTGGGGAATCCCAGGCACGCCCCGTGGAGGAAGGAGCGACATTCAATTGTGCAGCACGAAACAGAGCTGCTTTATTTTGCCAAGATTGTTCCGATCATCCCAGTGTCTTGACCCCATTGGGTGGGTCCAATCCAATAATAAAAGTTCAGTGTTTGAAGCTTGTTCTTTAGCTTTGATAATTGATGAATCGATTTTCAGGGTGCTGCCCTTCCTCTGTTTCCCTGCAAGTTGGACTCTGAGTGAAAGGGAGATGGCACCTTAGGTGACTGTAAGGAGGAAGGGGAGGAGAAAGACGGGACCTTTGCATCTGCCCCAGGTCCCCAGGACCCTGCCGGGTAGTTGCTGCCGAGTGGCTGCGCCAGGATCTCCATGGACCACGCTTCCTCAGATGCCATCTGTTTTGTGTTTTCATTAAACTTCAGAAGAAAATTTTAGAATCATTTTAGATTTACAGAGTTATTGCACACTTCGTTTCCTTTATTGTTAACATCTTACATCAGTATGGTACATTTGTCACAATTAATGAACCAATATCGACACGTTATTATTAACTGAAGTCCCTGCTTGATCCAGATTTCCTCGGTTTTTCCCTAATGTCCTGTCTCTGTTCCAAGATCCCATCCAAGACCTCATGTTACATTTAGTCGCCGTTTCTCCTCAGGCACCTCTTGGTCATGACTTTTTCTCAGACTTCCCTTAGTTTTAATGACCTTGACAATTCGGAGGTGTATGGGTCAGATATTTTGCAGAACGCCCTTCAACTGGGATTTGTCTGATGTTTTTTTCATGGTTGAACTGGGGTTGTGGGTTTGGGGAGGAAGATCATAGAGGCAAAGTACCATTTCCATCGTAGCACATCAAGAGTGCACGCAATCAACACGATTTATCACTGTTGATGTTGACCTTGATCACCTGGCTGAGGTGGTGTATATCAGGTTTCTTTATTGTAAAGCAGTGGTCTCCAACCTTTTTGGCAGCAGGGACCATATCATGGAAGACAATTTTTTCATGGAGGGGGGTTAGAGATGGCTTTATAGTCTGCCACCAGATGCAGCTTAACCGTCACTTGCCCCACTCACCGATAGGGTTTTGATATGAGTCTAAAGCAGTTGGTTTATTGTGGTCTCTGCGCAGTCAAACCTCTCCGCTAATGATGATCTGTGTTTGCGGCCGCTCCCCAGCGCTGACGTCACCGCTCAGCTCCACCTCGGTCATCGGGCGTTAGATTCTCATGAGGAGTGTGCAACTAGGTCCCTCGCTTGCACAGATCACAGTAAGGTTTGCACTCCTATGAGAATCTAGTGCCACCGCTAATCTGACAGGAGGTGGAGCTCAGGTGGTAATGCCAGCAATGGGGAGCGGCTGTAAATAGAGACGAAGCTTCCGTCACTCACCTGCCGCTCACCTCCTGCTGCGCAGCCCAGTTTGGTCCTGGCCCAGGGGTTGGGGACCCCTGTTGTAAAGGTATTCCTCCCATCCCCGCCTTCCATATAGTCCTCTTTGGAAGGAAGTCACATGCACAGCCCACACTGAAGGACTGGGAAATTACACTCCGCCCATTTGAGGGTGTAGTTCCAACAGGTATTATTTGGAATTCTTCTGCACAGGAGATTCGTCTCTTCTCTCCCATTTTAAATTCCTTCAGGGAGAGGTGAAAAGTCTCTTGTGAGCCCACAAGGTCTCTCTTGCCTTCAGCTCAAAATAATCCACATGCTGAAGTAGCACATCTTGGGGAGGCCTGTTCTGAACCCCTTCAAGAGGAAGCTGGAATCAATGAGGGCATTTTACGGCCTGCTACAGTGTTTGCAGTTGATGTTATAAGTAGGCAAGTCCTGTTGAATGTTTTTAAGTGGTAAAGCAGTACTTCCAGTGCCTGTTTTAGAGAGATCAATGCTAAGAGTGTGCAGGGTCGATTGGAAGGTACAGGGTTGGGATTAGAAGCAGGGGGCTCCCCAGGGGTATGGGTATCGGAATTGTTTAGGTAAACAACGATGAGGGACTCATAGGAACCTTGGAGTGAGATGGATATGAGAGACATGTAAGAGACTGGCTTGAAGGCGGAGGGGGAGATAGAAGAAGGGATCAAACACGGTCGGGAATCTGCGTGGATCCTGGTGACGTTACCCAGAACAGAGAGCACAGGAGAGGCACTGGACTGGAGGTGGGAGGGAGGGAAGTGATGACTTCAACGTCAGAGCTCTGCATTTGCAGGGTTTGCAGTTCATCAAGGGGAAGTGACCATCAGACCTTTAAGTTTGTGTCCAGGACCCAGGAGAGAGTCTAGTGATGAAAGCCTGGGCTTGGCTGGCATTTAGTGACCATTGAAATGATAGATGCAATTGAGACTGTCCAGAGGAAGTGTAAGAGACAAAAAGAAAAGAAGGCTAAGGACTGGGCCCTGGTGGACACTAAGAATCTTGCTTTACTGTGCTTTGTCTCCAATGTCAGAAGCATTGCTTGGGACTACTGTTTCAAAGAAAATTGGTAAACTTAAGTGTGACCAAAGGCAGTCATGCCTTTCCAGGAAGCAATAGATCAGAGATCACGTCTGCTCAAGAACGTAGCACAGTGCTCGGCACAGAATTCCCTCCTTTTACCTATGGAATTCATGAATGAAAGTGCATTGTTGTAGAACTGGAGACCAAGGGGACATTTGATGGCTTTCTCCAAGGTTTGAAGGGCTAAGTTGACATAGCAAGAGGCTTCCTGGTTTCAAAGCTTAAAATCATGGTGTGGATATTACAAAGAGGTGCATTTCAGCTGTCACATCAAAGAAGACTCCTCTTAATAATAAAAAATAAAGGATTGGATAGTAGTTCATGACCTGGTGTCCCTGGAGGTGATTAAGCCTGAGGCTGAGTGGTCATCCTTCAGGACTCCCTGTTTTTGAAGGTCTGAAGTTGGCCACTCTGAGATCCCTTCTGCTCTGAGTTGGGAAATCACTTGCAGATTAATGGAGAAGACATGTATTAGAATGAAGTTTTTTTTTTTTTTTTTTAATCTACATTCATTCAAATCCCAGGTGGGTGACTTTTTAAGCTGTACAATCTTAAGGAAATTATTCATTCTTCTGAAGGTTCAGCTTCTTCGCCAATCCTGCAATGAAAGCTGAAACCCACTGGGTGCTGCTGTGCAGGGAACAACATCAGCCCGAGGCTGCTCCAGCGGCCGAACCTCCAGGGCTGGGCTAGGTAGGAAGCTCAGGAGAATTGTGGTAAGGGTTTTGCTCAGCACACCAGATTGAGACAGTTGGGTACTCCCAGGGTCCCGAGTCCAAGACCAGGGAGTGTGGTGGCAGAGGCGATGTGGCCCGGGAAAGAGCCCAGAACTGTCCTCAGCAGGCCTGCCTCCAGCCCAGCTCCACCCACCGCATCTCGTGCATTCGTGGGTCATGATGGTGGAAATGAGAAGGACCATGGGCAAGACTTAGGGATGTGGGAAGCATCAGTCCTGGATGCCAGAAAGGGCGATGGGACAGAAGTTGGCCTGTTGGGAAGAGGAGCTGGCTTTAGAAATGTTGAGTCAGGGGCACCATGGGAGCACCCAGGTGGCATCATGAGTTTTGGAAAAGAGGCAGGGGTTATAAATGCAGCTTTAGGGATCTCAGGATGGGAATTTCAGGTCACAGGAAGGACTTTGGCAGCCTAGTAAACCATGGGGTATACAACAGAATCAGGCCCCTAAGGTGATGACTTACCAACCCACATCTCTGGCCAGCACTGGAAATTGTCTGAACAGGGCTAGGCTCAGGCAGCAGGAGCTTCTGCCTCGGGGTTTGGAACACCAGGGCTGTGGGAGGCTCCGCTCTCCGCAGTGATGCAGGCAAGTCACTTGCTCCTCTCGGTGCACCCTCCTCGGCCACTGACCCCTCAACCCTTTCATAGGTCCTTTTTCTAGGGTGCTAAATGATGGAAGGCAGACAATGAAGCCGGAGCCTGAGTACTTCTGCTGTTAGTTTCCTTAATTGTATCTCCTACACATTCTTTATAAATAGACTAAGCAAGACACTATGTTCTTTAAATTGTGCATTTCTGTTGCTATAGAAACAGTTGCTTTTACTCCCTGCCCCCCCCACCCCTCCCCAGCTTAGCTATAAAGTAGAAGTTAGCATCTGTTTTTCCAGGCAGGTGAATTATCTACAAATCCTTGTATTCTAAGGAGGTCTCTATGAGTGTGTTGGAGTAACCTGCCGATGGCATCGCTTTAAGAGAAACATCAGGTGAGAGTCTGATTTCAAAAGATACGATCCAGCATTGCTAACCCTCAACTGATAAGTGACTCATCCCACACATTCACAGACTGTTGGAATAGGAAGGGATCTCTGAAGAGATACTTCTATAATAATAATTAAAAACCACCTTACACTGTATGTTCAATGCATTAATTAGTTTCTAAAGGAATCCTTTAATTAAATCATTTGTTCGAAAACATTTACTGAACGCTGGTACCAATCCCAGAGTATTGCAAGTGCCTGTCACATGGAAGCAGCCCAGCAAATATTTCTCAGTGATAAATAAAGCTGCCCACTCCTCCAGCTCATGGGGGATACGGACATTTAAGGGGTTACAATGTTCTACGCCACATGCTGGCTAGAAGGCTGTGTGCAAAGCATCATGGGAGCTGTGGCAGGTCACAGATCTTCTTCTTCCATTTTTTTTTTTTTTTTTGCAAGAGGTGAGATAATTAAAAGCAGAGGACTGGAAGGCGAGAGACTTGGCACCATCAGATGACTATTTAGTGGAAGAGCCAAGTCTAGGACCCAGATGTCCTGAATCTCAGTCTGATAGCTTTTCCCCACATCATGTTGACTCTCTAAAGGTGTTTCTGAAGCTTTGGTGGGCACAGGAAGCAGCTGTGGATTTTGTGAAAGTGCAGATTCTGATTCAGTAGGTGTGCGGTGGGGTCTGCATTTCTTACAAGCCCCTGGGTGATGCTGAGGCTGGCCTGAAGACTACACTTTGATTAACAAGGCTCTCAAACACTATTCTTAACCTTTGAAGATACTGCACCCCTTGGAGAATCTAATTACAGCTTTGAATTCTGTGTTGCTCAAGGTCATTTGGTTGATGACAACAGGGACTTTAACTAACATGTATATAGCGTAGCAGCATAGTACATAACATAACCTGACATAATCAACGCTATATATATAGATCATTGTCTATATATAAATTTATATATGTACATATATTTACATATGTAGATGTGGATATATATTCACATACATGCATGAATATATAGACATACAGATCATATATATTTATATACAAAGATGGAGGCCAAAGCAGCCCCAGGATCTGGCCAGCAGAACTCATGGGCAGACCCTTCAGGGGACCGGTGTCATGGTGAGTATGTTCCAATTCCAGACCTACGTCACCCTGCTGAAGCCACAGTGTTTCAGGGAAGAGAGCCGTGTTGACTTAGTTGAGTCAGGGCTGGCTCTCAGCCATGGGAAGTGTGGGAACCTTGAAGACAGTTTCATGCCCACTGTGTCCATGGCGACAGGGTGGCCGACCCAACAGGAACTGGAGATGCTTTCACCAGAAGAGAAGCAAGAAGGCATGCTGGGCTGTCGGGAGAAATAGTTGGCCGATAAAGACCATCTCTCCAGAACAATGCCTGTCCATCCCCATGCAATCAGCCAGCAGCCCCAATTCTCACCTTTTCCATTGCCACCTGCTTGGTCCAGGTCATCCGCTCTCACGGGATCACTGCGTTCACTTCTGAAACTATCTCCCTGCTCCGTGCTGCCCCCTTCAGCCTGCTCTGCACACAGCAGCTTGAGAGAGCCTTTCAAAAACCCAAGGCAGATCTTGTTGGATCTTTGCTCATAACCCTCCTCTGGGACTCCATTTACCTCACAGGTAAATCAAATGCAAGTCCTCATGTTGCTGGGCAAGATGCTCCGTGCCTGCCCCCCTTAATCTCTCGGTCCCCCTCTCCTGCCGTTCTCTCCATTGCTCACAACGCCTCAACCACATTGACTTCCTTCCCATCCGAACGTGCCAAGATTTTTCTCTTGTCAGGGCCTCTGCATTTGCTGTCCCCTCTACGTGGACCGCTGTCCACCACATGATCACACTGTTCATTCCCTTCCTCCATTCAGATCTCTGCTCAAGTTCACCTTCTCAGAGAGAGCTTCCAGCTCCTGTAGTGGAAAGGCTACCTGCCAGCCTGGCCTCTCTCTGGCCTCTCAGCTTTATTATTTGCAGAAATATGTATGTGTCGAATGTTTCTTCTCTCACTGTGATGCAAACTGCATGAGGGGAGGGGCTTTTTTCTCTCATCACGCTGGAGCCCATGAAGGAGCTGGCACTGTAGGTGTTGTGAAAAGAATGAGTGAGCATATCTCTACGAAACAGTCACACTCATTCACATGTTTACCTATGATTCCAGGGGAATCACACCTGGAGGTCCACGCATTTTGGGCTGGAAGACGCTGCCATGGCCCAGGTGTCTCTAATTCTGGGTGAACGAGGTCCCGGTAAGTCAGTGGCTCTCAGCACTCCCCTCCTGCTTCCCAGGCTGGCTCTTCAGGGAGGGGCCATGCCATCCCACCTTGCATCTTTGAGTGACAAAATTGGAATTATAGGAGAGTTACAGCAACAAAAAAATGGACATGTTTCCAGGGCACATAATGAAATAGGTGAACTATAAGGGGCCTCTAATATCATTTGATAGGTATATGGGCAGAATAAAATTTCAGCTCAGTTCAACACGCATTTTTTGAGCCCTCACTTAGGTGCCCATCAGTCCCTAGATGCCAGGGGAAGGCAGCAAAAGGACATGTCCTCATGGAACTTATGTTCAGGAAGGACTGGGTAGACAATGAAATAAAACTAGGTATGCTAGCTAGGAGAAGGAAGCTGGAGAGGAAAATAAGACGGGGTAGGTAGTGGCCTGGATGAAGGGAGTTGCAATTATAACTGGGATTTTCAGGGAAGAGTTCTCTGTCAGAACAAAGAACTGAAGGAAGTGTGGGAGGCTACAAAGATATCTTGGGAAGAGGATTCCAGGAAGAGGAAACAGGAAGTGCAAAGGCACTGGGGCAAGAGTCTGGTTAGCATGTCGCAGCAAGGAGGTGCGTGGGGCTGGTGGAGGGCACAAGGAGAGGTGAGAAGGAAAACACAGAGCCTCATTAGCCTTTGTTAGAACTTCAGCTTTTATTTGGAGTAAGATAGAATTCTTTGGAAATCTGCGAGCAGAGGAGCAACAGGATCCAACTTGCACTTTAACAGGGTCATGCTGGCTGCTGTGTTGAGAATAAATGCTGGGAGAGACACAGTGGAACCATCAGGAAGATACATGATCATCATCAGACACTCGAAAGCCACCTTTCTTCTCTCACCGGCCCTGGTGGGCCTCGACCCCGGCCAGTGTCATGGGAACTTGGAAAGGCTTCATCACCGTCAGCGAATCGAGTTAGCCCAGGTGTGGCCCACACCTCCCAGAGAACATCTTGGAGGACATCAGGAAGAGCGCTTGCTCCATCAAGGTGCCCAGTGCCCTGCGGAACTCCCTCAGCCGCAAGGTGTAGAATAACCATCTTCCGTGGGGTCCGGCTGACAACGAGCAGGACGATGGGGGACTCGTAACAAAAGGCATTTAAATCAGGACCAGCCACAGATGGACATCAGTGAAATTTGGTTAGTCGCTGACTGACTTCATGTTATGGGATTCAGATGCTGTAGAACTCAGTCAGTCGAAACCCTGTTTCAGGAATAAGAATCTGCCATTCTATTATTGAAAGAAACGGATCTATCTATTCAGAGCCTACCATCCGTAACACTAAGAGCCTGCCTGGGGGATGAATCCCCCCACCCTTTTTTTAATCACGAAAGACCTGGGACTACACTTCTGAAGAAAGTCAGAAATCTGCACAGTTGTAATGACCAGTCATCTTGGCAAATACACGATTACCTTATTTTACTAATCTGGAAACCGAGGCTCAGAGCGGGTGAGCAAATGGCCCAAGGAAGGCTAATCACTGTTGGGAAGACTCCTCAGATTTAAGTGGCTCACTGCAGGGAAGTTATAATTCTCACTCACATCCCAGACCAGCACGGGCAGGCGGGAGCTCTGTTCCATACAGGTCCTTGGGAAACCAAGTTAGGACTTGAACGTATCCTTTTGGGGGCTGTCCCTGAACCTACTACAATCACTGAAACAAATGTATTATCTTTTGGTTCTGGGCGTCAGTGGTCTGAGGGGTATCTGTCTCCCTGGGCTGAAATCAAGGCGTCAGCAGGGCTGTGCTCCTTCTGGAAGCTCTAGACGAGAATCCATTTCCTTGCCTTCTCCAGCTTCCAGAAGCCACTTCAATTCCTTGAATTCCTTCATCCAGCTTCAAAGCCAGTGGTCCAGCATTACAACTCTCTCTCTGACTGCCACCTTCTTATCAAGCCCCTCCCAATTACCCGGGGCCTAGATGCATCACCCAGGATAATCTCACTTCCGCCAAGTTCCTTTTGCCAGGTAAGGTAACAGAGTCACAGGTTCTGGGAATAAGGAATGACCATCTTTGAGGGTAGGGGGCAGGGTATTATTCTGTCTACTACGCACGGAGAACCTGTTTTTCATGGACTTTTCACTCTGTGAGATGCTTCCTGCTGACATGGATGCGGCAGAGCTTCTTGTGCTTTGTTTGGTATCGGCAGGATCTCTGCTGGGTACCCTACAATCCCTGCAAGATGACTCCGCTTCTCTAACTTCCTCCTGGTGCAGGGAGGGTGGAGCGAGGTGCACAGCAGTGGTGCCTCTACCTGCCAATCACCCCTCGCCCTGCCCATTAGCTAATCGTGCAAATTCCATACGGTGGATCTGTCGTCCTTTAATTTAAGGCTTTGATTCTTTTAAAAGAACTCGTGATAAAAAGAAATGAGGAGCAGAGGAGTGAAATTATTTTTTTTATCAGTTGTTTGGACTTCAGAATGAATCAGTTTTGGATTATTTTTGTTGTTGAGAAACAAATTGGATGGAGATAAGCAGGGAGCAGAGGGACTTTGCATGTGTAGTTGTATGGAAAGGAGAGAATCCATCAGACAGTGTGGCGGGGGTGGGGGGTGGGCTGGCTGGGAGAAGAAGCTAAAGAAAGGGAGCTTAGAATGGGATGCTGGGAGGCAGAAGGTGAAACGTCATTTTCAAATATGGTCTCTACGTACCAGACTGTGTCTCTGGCTTTTCTGGTCTTTGTTTTGCCCAGCACTTCTCCCTACCCTCACATAGAATCAGGATATGATTATCCAAAGGCTAACTTTTGAATGGACTCGGTGGCTCTGCTGAGCTGCGATGTGACCCCCACTGAAAGCCCCCTAGTGGAGAGGATCTTGTCCACTCCCAACACATACCCTGTCTCTGGAACCACATTTGGACGGGAAGGAATGGACCCTCAGATAGAGGACCCTTGGGGTGTCTCCCTCCCCCGGTATGATTACCCAGGAACCCCAGGCACCTCTCCTGCACTCGTTAGCATCTTCACGTGTCTGCAGTGCTCTGTGGTGCAACCTCAGGGCTGCGTCGATGGGAACAGGTGCTGATTATTGATCTGGTTTTTCAGGGCTCGAGTTGTGGAGAGCTGCAGGCTGGGGAATAAGTTGGATGAGGGACAGTCTATTCTTTTATCAGCACAAAAGGGAGCCATGGGCCAGCATGGCCTTTCTGCTTCTGATGCGTTAGACCTTAGTGTTCGCTGTGGGGTGAGCAAGGGAAGCCTTCGAGGGACCAGCAGAAAGTGGCCTGAAGGAGAGCGCTTATTGCTGTTCCAGCTCTAGGCAGAAAAAATACAAAGTGCTTCGGACTGTATTAGTCTGCTCGGGCTGCCATAACGAAATACCAGCCCGGGTGACTTAAAAAACAGAAGTTTATTTGTGACAGTGCTGGGGGCTGGAAGTCTAAGATAACAGTAGCAGGGGTTGGGTTCCCCTGGGCCCTCTCTCCATGGCCTGCATGTGGCTGTCTTCGAACTGTGTCCTCACACGGCCTTCCCTCTGTGCATACACACCTGTGCGTCCGTCTCTCCTCTGAGAGAAGGACACGAATCTAATTGGACCAGGGCCCCACCCTGTGACCTCATTGAGCCTTAGTTACCTTCTTAAAGGTCCCATCTCCAAATACAGTCCCCTTGGGGGTTAGGGTTCAGTATCTGAATTTTGAGAGATACACGATTCAGTCCATAATGGGGATCATACTTCTTGGGGGACACATCCAAGGAGAAGCCTGTAACTTCTAGGAAAAAAGCATCTATTTGGAAAAATAGCCACTGAAGACATGCTTCATTCTGAAAAATATCCCATGGAAATACAGGGTCCAGCAGAAGTAAGGTCGGCTTGAGGGTGGTTGGTAGGGTAATAATACGGGTGTGATAATTTACAGTTTTAATGAGAACATTTGACCTAAAATGTCACATGGCATGCTTGCGTGTGATATTGTCATGTTACAGAAGTGCATGCTTATGATTTTGTCATAAAAGATTTTGTAATAAAAAAAGGGGCATTATTTGTGCTGGACCTGGATATACTCTTTAGCAAAAATACTCACCATGAACAGTTCTCACTAAAAATGCTCCTTAGGAACAATATTCGCCAGGAAAACTGTTCATTATGAAAATGCCGACCGTGAACATATTCACTAGGAAAAGCATCCATTGGAAGAACCATTGCAAAAACAAAAGAGGAGGCGATACTCTATTGAGAAACAGCCTTTCCAGGAAAAATGCCTACCAGCAAAGGTCTCTAGAAGCAATGACCACTCAAAAACTATGCACAGGCAAAAAAAAAAAAAAAAAAAAAAAATCCACTGGGGAAGAAAAATCACACCTAGTATTAAAAATGCCTACAGAAACACAGCCTGAGTTGGACAAACACTCACTGGGAAAATACGCAGGAGGACCTTATCTTCGTCGGGAGAACGGCCTTGACTGTCTTCTGCTTTGTGTGCATTGCGCGTCAGCCTTCTTCTGAGAGCTTCATGTCTCTTCCCTCACTCGCTCCTCATCTGAGCTCTAAGGGACAGGTAGCAGTCCATGCCCTATTTTACATACAGGGAAACCAGGCACAGAGCAGTATGTAACTGGCCCAAAGGTGCATGGGGAGTAAATGACAGCCCCTGGCTTTGAACTCAGGCATCGGTTTATTCATTCATCTGTTGAGCACCTACCTACTGTGTGCCAAGCACTGTGTTAGGCAGTGGGGCCCAACGCTGAATGGAACATAAACCCTAGTTTTAAGAAATTGACATGGGAGACAGATTCATAAGCAGACAATGAAATTATAGTGAAATGAGCTTTTATTATACATTCATCTCTGCCTTGGAAATCAAAGCAAAATGTTTCCGCCAGCCTGAAGTTTCTTTGTGAGCTAATGAAAGAAGCTACTGTTCTGGGTTTGCAGTAAACCACGGACCCCTGGGAATAACAGCTACTGAAAAAACATTCACACCCACGAGAGCTCTCATAGGTGCACTGGGAAAAAACACCTTCCCAGGGGATAGTTCATCAAGACACGTACCTCTGGGGGCACTTGTTTGGAAGCTAGACTGGTGGGGAGGCCTCTTTCCGCTGTCCAGTGGGCTCTTGCTCTTGCCCACGTGAGCTGAGCTGGCCAAGTGATGCCTGGCTTGACCTGCCTCGTGAAAGGGGCTGCAGGTGCCTCATGGCAAGGGGGGAATTAGATGGAATCTGGTAGGAGTTCTGAGTTCTCTTGATTTTTTAAAACCTTCACTCTATACGGTCTAAACCCACCAAAGGGCTAGCTCTGCGAGTTCAGGTCCCTGCCTGTGTAGCTCATCTCAGCATTCCCAATGCTTAGAAAAGTTGGTGCTCTAGAACTAAATACTTTCTGAAGAAGGTGGTTGACCATCATATGGCAGGGATGTTTAACCGCATGCATGCTGGAGTCAGGCGGTCACACATCAATCTCGGCACCACCACTTCCTTGCTGTGCAGCATAGGTTAAGTTACTCACTAACTCTAAGCCTCAGTTTCTTTATCTATGCAGTGGGGACAATAGTACTTTTCTTCCTATGGTTATCGAGGGGACTAGATGAGGAAATGCCTATTGAATATTTTGCATAGTGCCTGACACGTAGTAGGTGGATGGTCAAGAAATAATCGGAACTGGTTCCTCTCTTCACACAGTTTCCAGACCGGTGAGTCACCCCGCAGCCACCATACGCCCTCTAAAAATTGGAGACAGGGGCCCAGACAGGCTGATTTTTTTAAAGTCCAGAATTTGCAACTCCGGTTTTCTTTGTCTTCAGAGAACATGTGTGCTGTAGGGTTCCTTCTGCCTCTCTATAACATAAATTATTCAAGCCATAAAATATTGATGAACTGTTTTATTAAACAGAGGGGCTTTAATGTATTGATTATGAACAGAGAAAGCCTTAATGAGTTTCAGGAGGAGACATAATTGGGAAATGATGGGGAGCTGATTTCCTTGTGAACGAGGATCAGGTACGAGAATAAGTTCCCTTTGTCACTGTCATCTTGTGGTTTTGCCATTGTACCCTTTAAAACCTCCACTTCCCTGGACATAAAGTGCTACCCAAAGAAAAAGAGAAGCGGGAAATGTCCTCGTTAAAACGCAGCAAAGTATTTCGGCTGGAAACTGACTTGTGGTTGACTCCCACAGACTCTGGAAAACCGACGTTAACCGTTGCAGCTGTTTCCATCTTAGTTGATTCATCCAACAAGTTTCTCTTGTTGGAGTTAAGGAACAATCCTCTGCCCCTTTCTTTTTAGGAGGAAGGATCTTGGGGCCAGAAGTGAACTTGCTGTTAGCCAGGGCAAAGTTAGCCAGGGCAAAGTTAGCCAGGGCATTTTACAGATGAGAAAACGGACGCCCCAGAAGTCCAGCTGACCTGAACAACGTGGAGGTTGGGGGCGTTAGGGGTGCCAAACCCCGCCCCGCCAAGTCAGAAATCCACGTGGAACTTTTGACTCTACAGTCGGCCTTGGGCATTGGCGGATCCAACCAACCGCGGGCTGGAAACAGTATTTGCAATTACTGGTTGGGAATCTGCGGCTGGGAATACAAAAATGCTGTTTGCATTTGGGGCTGAATCTGCGGACCGTGGAACCTGTGGACGGGTGGACGGGAAACCCGCAGTCGCAAAGCAACTGGTAGGAAGGGCGGACGATAATTATTGGCCAAAAAAAAAAAAAAAAAAAAAAATTGGCTTATGCTTCCCCGGACCTGCACAGTTCAAAGCTGTGTTGTTCAAGGGTCAGCTGTTTCCTGCCCAGGATTTCCGAGGTCGCCGGGACGCACGCAGACTTGGCCTGGCGCCCTGTCCCCTGATTCCCGTGCTGGAGGGGGACTTTGGGTCGTGTTCACCTGTGGAGCCGGCCCTTGGGGTAAATTGTGACACCTCCTGGAAGGGGATTTGAAACCCTGTGGAGTGATGCCATCGCTGGGCTGGACGTCCATGCTGGCCTGCTGCGCTTCAGAATCCCCAGGCGAGTTCCGGCTGGCAGCTGGGGCCCCGGCCTCGCCTTAGTGACCGCGGGGAACGTGGGGGCCCGTGTAAATAATGCGGCAGTGGACGTGGGAGCGCACGTCTCTTTTCAAGGTAGTGTCTTTGTTTTCTTCAGATAAATTCCAGCAGTGGAATTGCTGGGTCGTGTGGTAATTGTAGTTTGAATTTTTTGAGGAACCTCCATAATGATTTCCATAGCGGCTGCACCAATTTACATTTCTACCAACAGTGTGCGAGGGTTCCCTTTTCTCTATATCCTCACCCTCACTTGTTATTTTTTATCTTTTTAAAAACATCTTCACCAGAGGATATGTTTGTTGATTTTAGAGAGACGGGAAAGACAAAGAGAAAGAGGGAGAGGAGAAGGAGAGGGAAGGGAGAGAAACATCTATTGGTTGCCTCCGTAGTGCCCAAACTGGGGATTGAACCCTCAACCTATGTATGTGCCCTGACCAGGATCGAACCTGCAAGCCTTTGGTGTACCGGACGATGCTCCAGCTAACTGAGGAACCTGGCCTGGGCTGTCTTTTTGATAATAGCCCCTCTAATAGATACGATATGATCTCTCATTGTGGTTTTGATTTTGCATTTCCACGAGGGTTAGTGATGTTGAACATCTTTTCGTGTATCTGTTGGCCTTCTGTATGTCTTCTTTGGAAAATGGTTTACTTACATCCTCTACCCACTTTTAAATCAGATTATTTGTTTTTGCTGAGTGGTATGAGTTCCTTTTGTATTTTGGATATTAACCCCTTATCAGATACATGATGTGAACATATTTTCTTCCATTCAGTAGGTTATCTTTTCATTGTATTGATGGTGTCCTTTGCTATACAGAAGATTTTTAGTTTTATGTAGTCTCACTTTAATCCTTTTGGAGTTATTTTTTTGGTATGTTGTAAATTACTAGTCCAATTTCATTTGTTTGCATGTGGCTGTCCAGTTTTTCCAGCACTGTTTATTGAAGAGATTGTTTTTCCCCATTATATATTCTTGGGTTCTTGGTTGTTCCATGTCTATGTGGGTTTATTTCTGGGTTCTCTATTATGTTTCATTGATCTATGTGTTTGTTTTATGCCAGTACCGTACTGTCTTGATTTCTCTAGTTTTGCAATATAGTTTGAAATTAGCGAGTGTGATGACTGAAGCTTTGTTCTTCTTTCTTAAGTTTGTGTTGGCTGTCTGAGGTCTTTGTTGTTCCATGCAACTTTTAAGGAATGTGTTTCCTGATGTTATTGGGTGGAATATTCTAGAAATATCAGTTAGATCCAATTGGTTGAAGTTATTATTTGGTTCTTTGATATCCTTGCTAATTTCTTGGGTATTCATTCTAGCTATTACTGAAAGAGGAGTTGTAGATTTATGTCTACTTTCGGTTTTGTCAGTTTGGCTTTGTGTGTTTTAAAACTTGTTGTTAGGTTGCATACACATTTGTATTGTTACGTTTTCTTGTCGATTGACCCTTCACCATTATGCATTGTCTCTCTTTACTCCAGGTGATTTTCTTTGCCCTGCAGTCTGCTTATTATAGCCATTCCAGATTTCTTTGTGTTTTTTTTTAAAAGGCTTAAAACAACATAATTTATTATCTCCTAGTTTTTGTGGTCAGAAATAGCACCATGGTATAACTGGGTTCTCTGTTCAAGTGGTAACAGGTGGCAAGTGAGGTGCTGGCTGGTCTGTATTACCAGCCTGAGGTCCTCGTTCAAGTTCCTTCAGAACTGTTGGCAGCAACTACAGTCCTTGCAGTTGTAGTGCTGTCTCCATTTTGTTGCTGGGGGCTGTTCTTAGCGACTAAACGTTACCCACAGCTCTCATCATGTGTCTCCCTGCATCCTCAAAACCGGCCATGGAGACGTGTCTCCTGCTTTGAATCCTTCTCCGGCTTTCTTTTTATGAGTGTTTACATGGTGTTATTTGTCATCATTCTGAAAAAATTAATCCATCTGTATTATTATGTGCAAAGTGACTTTTTTTAATACTCAGAATATAGTTGGGTTATAGCTTTTATTCGTTCTGAAAAATCTCTGTCTTATATTTAGTGTGTTTAAACCTTTTACATTTAATGTGATCATTAAGTTTTGGGTTAAATTTATCATTTTTTATTTTCTGTTGGTTTTTGTTTCTCTGTTTCTCCTTTTCTGCCTTCTTTTGGGTTATGCTAACTTTTTTAATATTCTATTTTAATTACTT
Organism: Glossophaga mutica; assembly: GCA_039655065.1. NCBI lineage: Eukaryota > Metazoa > Chordata > Mammalia > Chiroptera > Phyllostomidae > Glossophaga > Glossophaga mutica. The sequence continues at coordinate 10,191,084 of CM077304.1, read as the reverse complement.
TAAGTTTTGACTATATTACTTTTTCTTGTCATTTTAGTGTTCAACAAAGGGGTTATGATACACATACTTACATTTTTGCACTCTACTTATAATTGATATTTCATTACTTCAAGTGAAATACAGAAATTTATCATAATATAGGTCTTTTTATCCTTCAACCTTTATATTTGTCTTGTGTATTATATCTAAATTCACTAAAAACCCCACCAGAAAATGTTGTATGTACTTTTAACTGTGGAACATATTTTAAAAATCTCAAGGAGAATGTCTATTATATGATTCTGATGTTTACTGTCTCTCATTCTTCTTTCATTCTTACCAGTCCGAGTTTTCATTTGGAGTCGTGTACTTTCTGCTTGAAGAAACTGCTTTAGAAATCCCGTTGAAATAGCTGTGCTTTAAAGGTGTTCTGTCAAGAAATCCTCTTTATTGCCATCTGAGAATACCTGTGTTTTAAATTCATTCCTAATATAGATCACTAGATAAAGAATTCTATATTGGCTCCTCTTTCTGTTGGTACTTAAAAAATATTATGGTACTTTTTTCTGGCCTTAATGATTTCTGATAAAAAATTCAGTCATTTGATTGATTTTTCCTGTTTAGGTAATGTGTTGTTTTTCTCTGGCTGCCTTCAGGATTTTTTTTAAACTTAAGTGTCAGCAGTTTGTGTGGGATGTGTCTTTGTATGTGCATTTCTTTGGGTGCATTTTGTTTGGGGTTCACTGAGCATCTTCCACATGCAGGTTTCTGTCTTTTGCCAAGCTTGGGAAGTTTTCAGTCTTTATTTCTACACGTATTTTTTTCACCATCACACTATTTTTTCCCATTTTAGACTTTGATGACACAAATATTGGATCTTATTTTTTTATAACGCCACAGGTCTGTGAGGGTCTGCTTATTTTTATTTTCAATTTTTTCCTCTCTGTTTTTCAGATCGAATCAGTTTTATTACTACACCCTGAAGTTCATCGACTATTTCCTCGGTCATCTCCAATTTGCAAGTGAGCCCAACTGGTGAGTTTTGAAAATTTTTCAGTTATCATGTTTTTCTGTTTCTGTGATGAGACTTGTGATGTTTCCATTTGTTTCAAGATTGTTTACGGTTGCCTGTTGGAGCGTTTGTGTAACAACCAAGTAATCTCGGCGTTGACGTGATCTGGGCCGTGGCCGCTGTGGACTGTGTTTCCCCAGGGGAGACAAGAACTTTCTGGTTCAGTGTGCGGAGTGATTTTGGATTCAATTTTGGCTTTGAGTAGTATGTTATGCAACTCTGGGCCTTACCGAACTCCTTTGGAAGATTTTTGATTCAGCGGTCATTCAGTCTGGTTAGATTCAGGTGGCAAGTTCCAACTTCCCGTCTGTGGACCCACGTTCTCATACCAGTTGAGCACCCAGACCTCTGTGGTGCTATTTCGATCCACCCCATCTGTGCCGCCTGGCGGACGGTCTAAGTGTGTGAGCTGGGGTGTGTCTGTTCGTCCATTTCTCCGTCTCAGGTGTGTGGTTGGCAGGACAGCCTGCAGGCACAGCTTGGATGTGAGCACAGGAGTCATAAACCACTCCACACAGGCGCTTTTCTGAGAGCCTGGGTCTCCTCTGTGTCTCTGGCCCTTTATATTTGCCTGGGGCTCCCCTCCTCTTTCCTTTGTCTAGAACACTGGGGCTTGAGCTGTCCTGCTGTGCCAAGTACTTAGCTGAGGGAGAACAGAGCAGGAGAGATTGTTGTGATGCTAATTGTAGGAGAAACTGAGCTGTAGGGCTTATGAGAATTCTCTGTGCTGTCTTCACAACTTCTCCGTAAATCTAAAACTGTCCTAAATGAAATAGTGTATTAAAAAATCAATTAATGTTTGCCCAGCCTTCCTGGGATCCCAGCTGCACTGGTCAGATAACCAGCTCCGCCCCCGCCCCTCCCCCCAAGTTTTGGCCCCTGGTGGCCTCCTGTAGGAGCTTCTGCCACTGATGGTCACAGGATGGCTTGGGGACTGGGGGTGAGAGAACAGGTAGCAGGAAAACATGGGTGTTTCCACGTTTCCTGTGATGGGTAGCCGTTCCCTGTCCTGTGCCTGGAGCCACAGTTAGAAGCGTCTTCTGAAGCGCTCTCTTCCTGCTGGCGCGCACGTTCTGGTTTTGGGCTGTGCTGCATTCGGGCTGGAAGTGACCATGCTTTCCACTGGGTGGTTTAAATTCTCCTCCTCTTCCTTAATCTACCTGCTGCTGTTTACTTTCCAGAGTTCCTAAATAGCTGTCCCATGCGTTCTGCATTCAGTAGAAGAAAGGAGGCTGAGTCTGGTTTTTTTTCCTATTTTTTCCTTTTAATTTACCTCTTTGTAAATCTTTTTTATAATGAAATATAATGTATATAAAGAGCAGTAACTAAATAACTATGCTTATATTTAAATGAGTTTAAATTGACACCTACAGAGCAACCACCCAGGTAAGGAAGTAAAAACTGGTATCCCCACAGCATCAGCGATGACCCGCTCCCTTTCCTGCCAGAAGTAATTGTTCCCTCCCAACTTCGTGCTTGCTGTCTCTGGACCTACCTTTTATTTACCACCTGGACCACAGTGCGGTGCAGGTGTGTCATTTGTGAACTTCACATGAACCAAATCACACTTGACGTGGGGCGTCTTTCGCTCAGCACTGTCTGTGAGAGCCGTCCTCATGGCGGGGCCTCGCTGTCTGTCCTTAATCACTGTTCATTCTGTGTTTCACCGGACAGATGTGCAGCATTGTGTCGGTCCATTCAAATGCTAATGAGCACTTGGGAGGCTTCTGGTTTGGGGCTGTCGGGAGCAGTGCTCTGTAGCGTTTGCCTGCACTTCCCTTGGAGCCCCTGCGCTCGGGCTCTCTAAGATGGGTACCGAGGAGTGGCATCGCCAGGGCATCGAGTGTGTCTGCAGCTTTCATAAAACTGTTCTCAAGCGTTGTTCCCGTTCACAGCCCCACCCGCGGTGCCTGAGAGCCCCCGTGGCTGCCTTGGCGTTCTTTAGTCACGTTTGTTCTTCTCATGAATGGCACAGATGATGCTCAGTATCCACTTGTCAAGCCATTGAACTAGCAGCTGCTATGACTGTGTTCTGTGCGACGGAGATGAAATCCTTTTGTTCTGAGTTTGAAAAGCCTTGGGTTACGCTCCACTTTCATTAGGAGGGAACTGAGGACATGTCCCAACAATTATCTCCAGTTGAAAACGTGCTAACGAAAGCTAATGACGATTCGTGAAGGAGGCAGGCAAACTCAGTCCTTTGAAGACTAAAATTGCGTATCGGAGGCCATCATCTCTGACTCCAGTGTCAGGGCAGGTGGGAGGCCGTGGGCAGGAGGATGGGAGTCCTATAAAAGGGGTTATTTCAAGAACTGCAGGACTGGGAAGGAAAGGGTAACAGAAAATTCTATGGTTGAGGAATGGTGTGGGAGTCGCTGGCTGTCCTGTGTCAAGAACCGCAGTGTAGTCCATCAGAGCGATGGCCTTCACAGTCGGATGGGACGACTTTGGCCACGGCGCCGTCAGAGACATGAGGCCGCTTCATTGCCGGACACCACCTTTGGGTCCTTACTTTCTCCCAGGAACTTTACCAAACTATCAGACTTGAAAAACCGTTCAAACCTGGGAGTCAGACAGATAGTTTAATATGTGGGGATGATCTCATGGATCAATTATGAAATTCGTAAGATCCTTCTGATCCTGGTACAGATGAAAAAATGGCTATGGGAAATAGGATATTCTGAATTTAGTGAGAATTACTGTACAACCCCCCTGGGGAGATCTGTGTTTGAATAACAAAATAAAATCAACTGAATGTAACGACTGGACTAAAGTTAATAATGAGAATAAACATCTCTTATTATTACATTTTTTTTATGCCACACTCTGGGTACTTTACACTCATTTTCTCAATTCATCCTCATGAACTCTGTGAGATAGAAAATATTGTCTCCTTTTGACGAATTGGGGAACTGAGTCTATGAGAAGCTGAGTGACCCATCGCAGGTGACACAGCCACTACGAGCTGCAGCTAAGACCCAAAGAGATAAAGTGTCTGGAGAGCCTACCTTCTGCCTTTCCGTTTTGTTTTAAATGTCCATACAATACATTTTATTTTGTGGTGCAGTTCTATGCGTGTTAATACATGCTTTGATTTGTGTGACCATGTGCACAGTCGTGACAGAGAACAGCCCCATTTTTTCTAAACTCTGCCTCACGAGGTAGTTTCCCCGCCCCCTAGCCCTTGACAGCCCACGGTAGTTTGGTCTTTTCTAGAATGTCCTATAGTATCATACAGTGCATCATAGTCTTTGGGACAGGCTTCCTTCACTGAGCATCATGCCTTCGGTGTTCACTGAGGTTGCTGTGACTGGGAGCAGTCTGTTCCACGGGTAAAAAGTGTTCTGCTGTGTGGGTGAGCCACAGTCTGTTCATCCACTCACCTGCTGACGGACATTTCTGTCCTTCCCAGTTTTGGGGGGTGGTTTTGAACAGACCCACTACAAACATTCACATACAGGGTTTTGAGTGAATGTGCTTTTCACCCCTCCAGTGTACGTGTAAGAGTGTGATTTCGTGGTCATGCAGTGAGTGTGCGTTCACCGCTGTGTGAGAAAGTGCCAAGTATTTCCCCGAGTAGCTACACCGTCCTGCACTTCTAATCGCAATGCACGGAAGGAAGAGCCTGTTGCTCTTCGTCCTTGCTGGCACTTGGTGGTATCGGACTTTAAAAAAAAAATTATTTCGGCCATTTTACTAGCTGTATAGGGACATCTCATGATTTTAATTTGCCTTTTTCTAATGATTTATGATGTTGAACATGTTTTTAGGTGTTTATTTGCCAGCCAAATATCTTCTTGGGTGATGTATCTGTTCAAATCATTTGCCCATTTTAGAAGCTGGGTTGCTGGGTTTCCTATTGTTGAGTTTATGACAGTCTGTATACATTCTGAATACAAGGTTTTTTTGTTGGATATGTGATTTGCAAATATTTTCTCCCAGTCTCCAGCTTTCTGCGAAGCCTAAATTTTTAATGAAGCATAATTTACCAGTTTATTATGTTATAGATCATGCTTTTGCTCTCAGGTTAAGAACTTTTTGCCTAACCAAAGGTCACAGTGATCTTCTTTGATGTTTCCTCCAAAAATTTTGTATGATTTTCTATTTATATTTGCTCCCTTCGCTGCGTTAGCTTTTATATAAGGTGCAAGATGTAGGTAGAGACTCATTTTCTTGCATATGGCCACCTACTTGTTCCAGCACCATTTGAGGAAAAGACTATCATTGAAATCGCCTTTACAACTTTGTCAAAAATCAGTTGATCATATTTGTGTGTGTAAATTTCTGGGCTCTTGATTTTAGGAGTTGGCAAAACGTTCTTTAAAGGGCTAACTAGTAAATATGCTAGGCTTGTGGGCCGTGTGTGTCTTTCTGTGGGAAAGCAGCCACAGGCATTAGGTATTGAAGTGGGTGGGGCTGTGCTGGACACGGACGCTGAGGGGCAGGGAACAGTGGGAGGGCACCTGCCGATTCCTACGTTGGAACCTGAACTTACTTGCGCTTTCAGTTGCTAGAATTCTGGATACTCATCGTTAACTGGATGAGTCCTGTTTGCGTCCTCTCTGACAGTTCTGTGGGCCAGTGGTTTTCAAACTTGCCTTTGCTGCAGAATCACCTGGAGAGTGTGGGAGGGCACAGATTGATAAGCCCACCCCCGCAGTCTGGCTCAGTGGGTCTGAGACAGGGCATGAGAAGCTGTATTTATAGTTACTTCCTGGGCGATGCTGACGTTGCTGGTCCTTCCTTTGTCCCAGCCATTCCTGAAGCACCTTCCTCTGCCCAGGTAAAAGCACTCTTTGTTTTCTTCCCTGGGGCATGTCTGGATGTTCAGTTGGGGATGCTTGTGGGAACCTGCCTGGCACTCACGCATGTGCTGCTTGAAAGTGCAAGGAAATTGACAGCTCGCGGCGAGCCCCTGAAGCATAGAGGGTAAGAGCTGGGGGACCCCTGCGGTGACCAACTTGGTACTGTGCATCACACCCTCCAGTGGGCTTCCCCTTCCTTCCATCTACCACTGGGTGCCATCTCCCGCTCCTGGGAGCCTTAGCAGGCTCACTTTCCAGAACAAACCACCTGCAGGCGAGCCCTTGACTCAGGCTTTGCTTTCCCCGGGAGTCTCAGTCTAAGACAGTTGCTGTGGTTGTCTACCTCATCCTCCATCTCAATACGTTAAATGGCCTAATTGATATTTCCCTGGAAGAAACAGCACAGAAGCCCCTGGACCCCACTGTCGGGGGTGAAGGATTACTCAGTTTTGTCCCCGTTAGTGCATGTGCTGGTGACTGGCACACGGTGTGTGTTCAGAAAATGATGAAAAAATGAATTAGTGAAGGTATGTTTACACTTATTAAATGAGAGTGGGTGGGAGGGATGGAGCAGAAGGAAAGGCAGCTGCTGGGTGGCTGGTTGGAGAGAAGGCTAGCTCACACAGAGCACCTGGGGCCCAGAGCGCAGCACTGAGCTCTGTAGAGGTGAGAAAGACGCAGCCTCTGCCTGCGAGAGGCTGCCTGTCCCCTTAAAGAAGTAGAAGGGTGGAACACATGAACACGGAAATGTCACGCATGACTCGCGGTGTCAGGGGAGTGAAAAGGAGAGGTGGTCAGCCGTGCTGCGGAGGTTGGGGTGGGGTCCCAGAAGAGGCACCACCAGGCTCGCATCTCCCACGCCACCCTGCTGCCCTCTCTGTCACCGAGATTGCCCTCTGAGCCTCTCCGCCTTCTCCCAAAGGAGAGCAGGTTAGGAAGAGAGATTACGGCTGGGACATGTCAATATGTAAGAGGATAGAATGGGAATTACTGGTGTTTGCACAAAGCGTTTGCTTCTTGTCCGTTGCTGGTTGTTTGTTTGAAAAGTTGCCCTGAAGAATGTTAGGTTCTGCTAGGATCTGGAAGGAGTAAGGTTGAGATGCTCGGGCATTGCTTGTCTCCCCTCATATTATTCGTGTACATGGGAAATGCAGAGGTCCAATGAAGAGTCTTTTGTTTCAGGTGGGCCTGTTTGATGTACCTGAAATTGATGGATTACGCTGCTGGGTTAATATAGACAAAAATTTGTATCTCTGCTCTACACTCCACTCACACAGCCCTGGTGGCACTGGTTCTTTTTCAACAGAAGGCAGGGGCAGGCAGACAAGGAGGATGGCCGGGCCCTTTTAATGGGGACTCTGCTCCTCAACCCATTCTTTTGATTGGGACTTCCTCTATTAAGAAAACCGCCCTCCCCCCTTCCCACCTCCCACTTCCAGAATGGTGGAGTGAATTTTCAGGTCCATGATCCATCCACATTTCTGTTTGGACCCTTGTAGCAAAGGGGACTTTTTGGTCCCTTTCACCTGCCTCCTCCACACAACCAATAGGAGGCAATGGCTCCGGTAAACCCACCGCTCTGCAGATGCCACCTCCCCGCCGGTGGGCCGGTCCTTCCAACACGAATGTGCAGGACGACTTCCGTCTTCCCCTCCAGGCTCTCTTGGCTGCGTCCCTAACTCACCTGCATCCACAGCCCACGTTGCCCTTCTTCTTTCAGCCTGGGGAGGTCTGGGAGGAGATGGACTGGAAGGTGGAGGGTGGGGTGGGGGGTTTATTCCCTTGGCTCTCCCCCTGCTGGTTGCCGTAGGTTGACTGTGTTCCTCCGTGAGGTCAGGCAAGCACTCCTTCCCAGTGTCCCTTCAGACTGACTCATAGTAATAGCTTCCCCTGTAACGGGTCTAGTTGCTCTTCCTAAACTCTTCCCACATCCTTGTAAATAGATGCTTCATTATACCCTGCTTATAACTTAGCCTGGCTGGTTAGCCTCTGTCAGCGGGATGCATTGCATTTTTCAACAATAGCTGCATCAATATATGTATCTCATCCCACGTGGGTCCTTACAAAATGACCTTGATACCACTCCATCAAGAGGCGGGAACCCAGGGCCACCCCACCCTACCCTGCCTTAAATCTGGGCAGGACTATGAAAATGGCAGAAGGGATGCCAGGTGAATTCCAAGGCTAAGTCTTTAAAGGCATTGTGCTTCTACCGGGTCCCCTGGGGATGGTGGGATGCTTGCTTATGGCACCCAGCCAGCTATGGAGAGGATACTTATCAGGGTCCTGGCCACAGGTCCCAGGCGATGGCAGCATCAACTGGTGTGAGTGACCAAGCCTTGAGACGATTCGGGCCCTCGACCTTTGAGCTGCTAAGTGATGCTGAGTAGAGCGGACAAGTTGTTCCCATTCAGCCCTGTCCAAATGGCAGCTTTCTGACCAACATAAGAATTGTTTCTAGGCCACTGCATTTTAAGGTAGTTTGTTATGCACCAGTAGATAATCAGTAATGAGGCTGGTGTTTGACCTTTATCTCTACTCTTACAAGTTTATTTCTCTCCTAGTTTAGAAATCTGGGCAGGGAGGTGTGGTGTATACGTTGGGTCTGCCGCAGAGATGCTGCTGTACTCCAGTCCCTCCCACAGGCATTCTGTAACGTCCCCTCATGTCTTCCTCACCACAGTCCTCGGTGGAAGGTGTTACTGTCCACCCTCTTCCAGCGAGGAGACCAGAGAAAGAAGTGCAAGGCAAAGTAACGCATAATAAACGTCACTCAGAGTCGACACGAGAACCTGAGATGGAACCAAGGTGGGCAGAACTCCACATCCCACCGTTATGAAACGGCATCGGGCTGTTCTGTCTCATTATAATGTTGACACAGAAAGCTGCTCCCCATTGTCGCTTAGAGCACCAGTTTTGGTCTGTGAAATCTACAGTCTTTTTTAAAATTGAATTTGTTGGGGTGATATTGGTTAATAAAATTGTATTGGTTTCACATATACGATTCTATAGAACATCATCTGTATGTTGTACTGTGTGATTAATGCCCTGAGTCACGTCTCCTTCCAGTCTTTTTATTTTGAAGGAAGAAGAACAGATTCCTGTGTCCTGGCCATGCTTTAGCGAATTCGATTTCACCAGGTCGTGCTGACACTCCAGAGCGCCTTGCCTCCCTGAGTGAGGACCACTAGGTCAAGCTGCTCGTCATCCACGCTTGCCCCGCAGGAAGGTGGAGAGGTACCTGGGCATGTTGGCCAAGGTCCTTCCCACGTGACATCGGGGACCCTCCTGCACTCAGTGTTATTCGCATGCAGGGACTGTGCTCCTTGGTCAGCAGCTATGGCAGTTGGTTCCTCTTTGTGCTCCCAGAGCCTGCAGTTCAACAAGCACCGAATGAGAGTTTGTTGAATGTCTGCATGCGTGCTTATTTTCCCAGGCACAGGTTTTATCTGGGCGTTTCCCCCATCCTTTCTTTCTCATGGCAAAGCCTCCTCCATCACTGGGTCTGACCTCTCAGCATCCACAGTCCTCTGCCTTTGGAACGTGTTTCATTCTGGACCAGGGAGCCCATCCTGCCGTGTTTGTAGAGCTACCCTTGCTGACGCCAGGGTCCTCATCTGTCTGTCACTCGGCAGTTCTTTATCTAATTCTCAGTCTTTTTCACCTTTTCAAGGACCGTGTCCACTATCCCAAACTGTGGTCAGAAGAGTTTTCCTAAAAACGCAATTTCCTAAGTTTACCATCCTGCTTAAACGGCCATTCACCCCTGGTTTCTACAGGATAAACCCTAGGACAGGCCTTGGAGAAGCTTTCGTCACCTGGCCCCGACGAGCCTGTCCACACACAGCTCTGACTGCACCCTCTACTCATGCTCCATCCATTAAAGTCACGCTAGACTGTTCATCACGGTCTGGACAAGACGTGCCCTTTCGTGATTTTATGGCACTGTACCCCCTGTTCCATTTCCTTGTTCCGACCCCTACCTCTTCTTTTCCTCCTCTTCCTGGTGAGCGCCTCAGGCTAAATACTACCTCCCCGCAATGCTGGTCCAACTGCTTTGTCCTTTAGCCATCCACAGTGCTTTCCTGTGACTCGAATCCAGTGCTTTCGGCACTGTTTAGCAGTGTGTATGTTTCCGTGACCGACTCCCTCCGACCCCCATTCTTCAGGCTGGAGGGGGTCAGGGCTGTGCTTGGGCTACCGATGGATCCCGAGGCTCCTGCTGCTGACTGTGTTACCAGGGTATTAAGACTTGAGAGTTTAAAATCAGAACACCTGAATTTGAAGCCTGGTTCTAGTCCCCACTCGCTGGCCCCGAGGCCAAGGAAAGTCAGTTACCTTCTTCATGTTTACATGCTCTTCTCATCAGAGTAAGAATACCTATTTACAGGCCTGTGTGCATTAATGAGATAACCCCTCTGAAGCACTTGCCATGCAGTAAACACTTAATAAATATCACCTCTGATTATTACCATTTTTATCGAACAGTTGCCATGCCCCCAAACAGTTGCTCATTAAAACTCACAGCAATTCTATTAAGTGGGCATTAGCCCCATCCCACCCGTGGGGAAATAGGCTCAGGGAGAATGAGGAGCTCCCCCAGGTTGTGTGGTTGGCGTGTGGCGAGGCGTCTTCGGCAGGGTACTTGGTGGGGGCTCAGGGCCAGTCTGGTGAACCTGCTCGAGCAGCCTGTTTAGCCTTTGCCTCTCTGGTGGTCCATCCAGACGTCAAACCCACTTGCCACTGTGAGTTCAGCCCAGGAGTTTCGCTCGGGTCTCTTCCCCTACCAGCTTGCAAGTGGTTTGAGTCCTGAACCAGGCTGTACGTGGGCTGGCGTGTTTGTTTCCGACTCCACCGAAGAGACATTTGCAGGCCCATTCCCACGATGGTACGCACACTCTCTCCATCTGCCTCGCAATTAAGATTCACAAGCAGGCAGCAAGCAGTCCCTCCCTGTGCACCGATTCCAATCGGCGATTCAGCTCTTAATGACCGGCTAATAAAGAATTCACAAAAGCAAACCACACTGTTAAGTATAGAAGTGCATTGATGCCGACCTGTTGGGAGCACTTTCTGTTCCTTTTCCAGAACAGTGTTGGGGAACAAGACTATGTCTCCTTCCTTGAACATTTTTTGTCCTTTAAAGTAGAGACAGCTCTGAAATAAAGATCTGTAAGGAGGGATCCCTTCCCCAGAAGCTCTTAAAAGGCTGTTTTCCACACGCAGTCTGGGGCCACATCATGTTCCCTGTGAATTCTTGCAACGTGACGAGGCTCCAAGCTGCCGGTCCCCAGACCGGTGGACCTGGGGTGAGAACGCCGGGCTCTCCAAAGAGTTCGAGTGAACTCCGCTCAGGCCAGCATGCAGCAGGGGAGCGGAAGAAGAAACCTTACAAAACAGAGCATTCCTTTTTTTTTTTTTTTTGCCATATTTGCTTTATTACTTTTTAAAAATAGTTTATTTTTTATTGTATTTTTTTCGATTCTCATTGGTCACCCTTCCACCCTCTTCCACCCTCACCCGCCCCCTCTGCCCCGCTCCGCAATCACCTCACTGTTGTCCACGTCCGTGAGTTTTTTCTTTTGGGCCCAGTCCCTCCGCACGCCCCCTAGCTGTCATCCTGCCCTCTGCGAGTCTGTCGCTGTTTTCCTGATTTCTTCAGTTTGTTCATTAGATGCCACATAGGAGTGAAGTCATGTGGTCCTTGTCTTTCTCTGACTGGCTTGTTTCCCTTAGGGTAATGCTCTCCTAACCTTGTTGAAGGACGTGGTGACGGGCCTGCCTCTGTGCGGAGAGCTTCATGTCCTGGGTCGCAGCTGCCGTTCTTCCTATGTTACAGTTGAAGATCTGAGTTGAGCGGAGGTCAGAGAGCCGACTTAACTAAGGTCCCCTTGTGATGACCTCACATTGTACGCCCAGCTGTGTCTGATTCCCAAACCCTGACTCTTAGCTGTGACTCACGAGAATAAAGTCCCGAGTCCCCTCGTTGCAATGGGACATGCTCTTTCCATGCTTTGACTGAATGGGTCCCAGGCCTGGTGTCAGAGCCTTCACAAACACTGGGCAGATTTAACTTGACTGGCACCTTGTTAGGCGGCGTTGCCCACTCTTCCCACTTCATTGGTGGAGGAGTTGGGGGTCTGCGAGCTGAAGTCCCTCTCAGCAGGTGACCCAGCTGGCAAGTGGACCAGTCTTGCCTTTTCGCACTAGACTGCTCTGCGTCTCAGGTGCTGGGAACGGGCAGGGTGAGGCTCCTGCCTCTGCGGGGTTGAGTGGGGAGCTTGCTTCACTGAGGCTGGACTCCCTGTTTGGAAAGGTCAGCTGAGAATGCAAAGACTCACTTTGTGCTCCTTCCCCCGGGGCCCAAGGGCCTGGGGGATAACTGCAGAGAGACCACAGTAGTCCACTAGGGTAACCAGCACCCCAGACCGATGCCTGAGTGATAGATATGGATTTCCTCACAGGTCTGGAGGCTTCTTTGGTGGCCTCTGCCCTTGGCTCACAGATGGCTGCCTTCTTCCTGTGTCTTCACATGGGTTTTCCTCTGTGCTTGCATGTCTGTGTCCACATTTTCTCTTTTTATCAGGTCACTACTTATATTGGAATAGGGACCATTTCAAAGGCCTCTTTGTAACTTCTTTCTTTTTCCAGACCCTTTCTCCAAATGCTACTGTATTCTGGGGCATTGGGGGTTAGGACTTGCACATAAAGAATTGGGGTAAGGTGGGGACATGATTCAGGCCATTACAGAGAGCCAGAAGATACTGGTTTGTTTGTTTGTTTTGTTTTGTGTTGACTGTATGGCCTCATCAAACATGCAGTTAGAACTTTATTACCTGGATTTTCCATGGGTCCATATGGTGAGAACCCAGAACCCCCAAAACCCCGTCAGTCCTTAGGTTTCCCATCTTCCAAACTGAGGATACAATGGGACAATGCAATTAAAGCTTCAAGCTGTTCCCATGCTCAGAGCATCCGTTCCCACCCTGCTGCACCTACTCTCCTCACTGCAGCCGTAGCTGAACCCTGACTGTATCCCCCAAGTGTTCCCGGCTGCTCTGTCGGCAGTTAAAGGCTGGGGTCAAAAGCATTTTGTTTTGGGGAAAATGCTGCTTGGGCTTGTGACGCTGAACTTTTTCTTGTCTCCTGTGTCTGCCTTGTACCTATTGTGTGATAGGGACAATGCTAAGTGGTCACAAATTCTTGTTTTATTTTCCTCTTCCTGTGCACGTAGGTAGACGAGAGCTCCCAGCGACCTTTACAGGTGGTTTGGGGACATGCCACGAGGTTCTAGCCAATAGGGTGGGGTGGAGGTGATAGAGTCTACTCCCAGGCCATGCCAATTTCTGTTTTTCTTTAGATCCTACATGTAAGTGGTGCCTACAGTATTTGTCTTCTTTGCCTGGCTTATTTGACTGGGTATAATGCATCGAGCATCCTTGGTTTTGCCTTGCCCTAACCTTCAAGCAGGTTATAACACCCATTCTTTAGAACACCCCCTTTCACATAATTCTCTTTTCAAAGCATTAATTAGCGAGCAATATATATTTTATTGAACATTTTGTAGAGGGAAGTTAGAAAAGTTTACATGCCATGCTTTGCCAATGATAGCAATTTGTTTGATGTTTCCAGATACCCCACCACCTTTGTGCGTGTGTGTGAGTGTGATTTTTTTCACACTTACCTCCTCACAACCATCATCTTGCTCAGCAAACAGAAGGCCCTGTGGTTGCCACCAGAATTTTCTTTTCTTAGTAGACAATGCCTATGTTTTCTATCATTACTTTCAGAAATTCATGCAGCTGGTGTGAGGGTTGCACGAATGAAAAGGGTTATGTACATGATTCCCTTTGCACAATATCTGACATGTAATAAAATGCTAAATAAGTTAGAATTTTTATTATTCTTACTTTACGACTACCAGTAAGAGAATGCTACCACAGGAAGCTACCACATAAAGATCTATTACTTAGATCGCTCACAGCTTGTGTTACGTTTGATAAGAAAAGAGATTTCTGGGAAGAGGCCTCTGCCGGGGTGAATCTCGGGAAGATGCCAGAAATCCCGGAATCGTACCTCCAAAGCCAGGTCTTGAAAGCCCTGATAAAAGTGACTATGGATTAAAGCCCCGTGGTCTGCCTGCCCCCCGGGGGTGAATGCTACCTGCTTACTAAGGGGAAAAACTGCCTTAGTAAACTGACCACTGGCCTTAGCCGACACTGCTGGGTTCCTGGAGAAGTCAGGGAAATTGCCTTTCCTGGCAAAGGCTGAAAAGAGGGAATGTGTCCATCTGTCAGGGACTCTGCAAGTCCAGCGCCAGGTACTCGACCGGGGTGGGGGTGGGGCGCTGGGCTGACATCTCCACTCCCCTGCCTGCCATCGGTGATGGGATTCCGCTTTGCTTACTGCGCAGGTCGACTGTGCAGATGGAATGTATTTTTAGTCTTGGTTGATTCCTTTTAGGTTAAATCCAAAGTCGTCATCCTCTTCCCCTTCAACAACATCCTTTTCTTCATCTCCGGAAGCTCCTTCTCTCAGGAGTGGGGGCGCCGTTTACACAGGCACCCCTGCATGTGTGGCGTCTTTGAGCCCTCCCCCCCACCCATGCCCTCTGATGGTTCCCCAGGGCGGCGGGTCCTGCCTGTGCAGCGTCCCTCAGCGCATCCCCTTCCGCCGCCTCGGTTCTGGTTTCCGCTCTCATGCACTCTTCCCTGAGCTGCTGCAAGTCCAGCTTTTACTCTTCGTGCTCTTGCTTCAAGAAAGCAGAGCAAGACCCCAGTAGCTCCCTCTATCAGGTTATGCTCCGTTCTGGTGGAGTAACAACCAACCCCCAAATCCCTGTCTCTGCTCCACCGTACTCAGGACCCATGCCCTGGATTGGAGCAGCCACTTTCTGGAAGAATATTGGTCTTTCTGTGCTAAATGAAGAGAAGGGAAATGGTGAATCTTCTTAAAGATTTTTCTGAAAGTGATAGACATGACTTTTCGTCTTATTTAATTGGCCAAAGCAAGTCATGTGATCAGCCTGATCTCAGTGGACTTACAGTCCACCCTGAGGTGGGGAGTCAGATGCTGGTAAGCAGCCAGATAGTCTGCCGTGGTCCTGCCATCTGAAGTCCCCAGCTTGGCACTAACTGATAACACCTGGGCTCTGGCAGCAGCTCTGAGATGAAAGCTTTCACCAGTTTGGTCTATTTCTGTATTCATTTATACACTCATTCAGAACTCAATATTCCCATCCATTAATCCGTGAAGTTACCAACCAAGTTACCAAACCCATGAAGTTTTTAACCAAGTTCTGTGCAAATAACGGGGGTACAGGGGTACATGAGACATGCATCGCATTTCCAAAAGGTTCACAGATAGATACAACAAAAAATCCATTGAAAACTACGCTATAGAAAATTACAAACTTATATGAGTAGGAACAGAACAGTGTAATGAGCTCCCTAAAACCCATCAATCACCTTCAGCAATTATCAATTCATTGCCAACATCATTAATTGTGGTTTGTCTATACCTCCATCAGCATTCTCCATATTATTGGTTTTATCTATCTATCTATCTATCTATCTATCTATCTACCTATCTATATTTAATTTAGTTGTTGTTCAAGTACAGTTGTCTCCATTTTCTCCCCGTCACTGCCCCCCACCCCAGCCATCCCCGTTCCCCGCCCTCGATCCTACCACTCTTTGGTTTTGTCCAAGTGTCCTTTGTACATGTTCCTGAAAACATTTTACCCTTCCTCCACCATCATCCCCTCCCACCTCCCCTCTGGTTACTGTCAGCTTCTTCTTAATTTCAATGTCTCTGGTTATATTTTACTCACTTGTTTGTTTTGTTGATTAGGTTCCACTTATAGCTGAGAACATATGGTATTTGTATTTCACTGCCTGGCTTATTTCACTTAGCATAATGCTCTCCAGTTCAAAAATTTCTCCCTTTCACCTTTTATTTCTTTTAAAGTGTTACCTGTTGTGTTTCTTTACTCTTCTGGGTTTTTGTGTTTTGTTTTGTTTTAGTCTTCATTTCTGCAATGCTATTTTTCCTTTGTTCCTAATGCTTTCCTGGGTTTATCATCCCCTTTTTAGCATTTCTTTTTTTTTTTAATTTTATTTATTTTTTTTAAGTACTTTTTTTTTCTTTTAGATTTTATTTATTTATCTTTAGAGGGGAAGGGAAGGAGAGAGGGAGAGAAACATCAATGTGCGGTTGCCTCTTGTATGTCCCCTGCCGGGAACTGGCCTGGCAACCCAGGCATGTGCCCTGACTGGGAATCGAACCGCGATCCTTCGGTTCACAGGCCCGCCCCTTTTTAGCATTTCTTATTCTGATTTATGTTATTTGCTCCTATGGTCTATTGTTATTTCTAATACCTTTCAGTTCATTTGGAAATGTTAGGTAATAAACCATTTTGTCTTTTTTTCTTTAAAAATATTTTTGTACAAGCAAAATATAACCAGAGACACTGAAATAGAGAACAGGCTGACAGTGACCAGAGGGGAGAGGAGGGAATTTCAGGGGGAAAGGGCAAGGGTCTACAGGAACAAGTATAAAGGACACATGGACAAAAACTAGAGGGGGGGGTGGAATTGGGAGGGAGGTGGGGAGGGCTGCGAGTAAAAGAAAACTGCACTTGAGCAACAATTAAAATAAAAAAGGTTAAAAAATATTTTTATTACTCTTTTATCACATGTAAGGACATTATTCTGCTCTTTGCTTTTTTCATAATCATTTCATATAGGATTTAAGCCAGATATTTTTCTGTTGCTCATTTTTACATGAAATTTATTTTCCTGCATTCTTTGGAGGGAGAGGCAGGTTGGGATAGAATTCCTTAGTTTCGAATCTAGAGTTCTCTCGGTCTTGTTTCCGTGACGTGTTAGATAGTTAAGGCCTCATGAATTTTCAGATCTGCTGGCTTCTTCCCCCCCCTTCGCTTTTATCTGGATTCTTTATTATTTGCTCTTGCTGTCCCCATCCTGCTGAATTTCAACTCTATTCCCAGAGGTTCTCTGTGTGAACCCCGGCTTTGAGAGGCTACGGCATGGTGGCCAGTTAGCTTTGTGTGTTCATAGGGCATAGACTGCTTCACCCGCCCCTCCCGGCTTTGTGGGAGCCCCTGGCATTCACTCAGCAGCCACTGGGGAGCCTCTGCCAGTGTCGCTTGTTCTCATGTTGACTTACTGCGCTTCCGGATGAATACATGAAGTGTTTGGGGGTCCTCACGGCTTCCCCTCCTCTCACCCACAACTGCAGAGCCATGCAGCAGAGCAGTGGCTGTCTTCCCTGGGCCTTTGCATGGAGCGTGTGGGGCTGTCTCGTGACCTGGTTGAGGTGCAGATATTGCCTGTGGAATTTCAGCTGTGCTGTCCCGATTGCCCCTTGCGTTTTTATGGTGAGGGGTTGAAAAACTCTCGCAGTAGCCCTCCTTCCATGGCTCCGAAATGCAGTTTTAAATGTGTACAGTGGTTGTAAGTATGGGGTGCCCCTGAAGTACAGAGGCAAGTGGAGGGGGTGGTTTGGAGGTCCGAGAAGGCTTCCTCGAGGACGCAATTGCTGTCTGAACTGAGCCCCAAGAGGATCCCGTCGGGTAAATACAGGAAAGCATAGTATTTGGGTGAAGCCACCTGCACGTGTCACGGTCAGGGCACGTTGCGTGTGGGGACAGGAGAGGCCCTGGCACTTGCCATGTGCTAGGTGGTGTCTGGTGGGCGGCGGAGTGTGGCTCCCCTTTTGAACTGGATGCCCACCTCTGTTGTCTTGCACTGGCGGCCTTGTTTCCAGGGTGGGTGGGTTTTTATATATTGCTAGCTTTTACCTTTCTGAGCCCTGCGTAATTTCCCATTTCTCATTGTCATTTAATCCTCTCATTTAGAGCCATCTGTGAAGTTAATTTCACTGCTGTTTACTCTTTTCTCCCAAATCACTAATGGAGATAAAACGTCCAATGGCATTGAGTTTTGCAGTGATTTTTGGAATCCCACCGAGGCTCGCTCTTGCACCAGGTCCAGCAGCCCCACTTATTCACGAGGGCACGTTCTGAGACCCCAGCGGGGCCTGGAACCGTGGGTAACACGGAACACTACATGCAGTGCTTTTTCAAAGTCTAATTTATAAATTAGGCACAGGAAGAAATTAACAATAACTAATAGTAAAATAGAACAATTACAGCAAGATACTGCAATAAAAGTTATGTGAATGTGGCCTCTATTTCTCAAAATATCTTAAGGTGCTATACTTACCTTTTCACTTAAGGGACACACTTTATGGCTCCTCTTTGGCAGATCCAAATTGCCAGCGTCACTGTTCTTGTGCTTTGGGACCATTATTAAGGAAGATAAGACTTACTCGAACACAAGCACTGCAATGCAGAGACAGTTGATCTAATAGCCAAGCAGGCTGCTGAGTAACCAATTGATGGGTAGCAGATATAACATGCAGATGCTGGACCAAGCATGATTCCCATCCCAGCTGGGACTGAGGGATGGTGTGAGACTTCACCATGCTACTCAGAACAGTGTGCAATTTAAAACAGGAGTTGTTTACTCCTGGATTTTTCCATTTTAATATTTCTGCATGTTGGCTGACTGCAAGTAAGCGAAGCTGTGGAAAGCGAAACTGTGGATAAAGTGGGGAGACCACTGTAGCCATTTCAATTCAAAGATGTTGTAATCCCTTTGGTCAGTTGTGCATGAGGATATTGGGTTAATGTTTTTGCTCACTTAAATTCAATCTTCCACAAAGACTTCATGTGGAAAGCCAGCTTTAGCTTTCAACAAAATAGTAAAGAAGGTTTAATCTCACTAGTAGTCAAAGATATTCAAAGTAAGGCATTATTGAGGAATTTTTATTTTTCACTGGTACAGTTTGTAAAAATTAGCCCCCACTGCTGATGAAGTCTGCTGAAATTAGTATTTCAAATGCTTTCATAAATCAATGGCAATTAGGTGTCAAGATCCATAAGAGGGTTTATCTTCTTTACCAGTAGTGCAAATTTGTCCTGAGAAAATACTTGCGGAGGAAAGAAAAAAATTGCATCAACGTGGTTGCTGAAGTATTAACCTTCATGTTATAAAATGGGAACAACCAAAATCCACCAGCAGTAGAATTATTAAATAAAGCAGGTGCCTCCGCCGAATGAATGAAAACCAGCAGGAGAGTCTCAGTAATTGACAGCCGCTGTTATTATCGGTGCCTTTGTTGCCCTCACTGCACTCTGACTTCGCCGAACCCGCCGCCTTTCCTGTGACACTGTGACGGCAGTGCCAGTGTGCTAATGAGAACATATTTTGTCTCCTAAAGTAATTACGGAGAAGTTAAATCAGGACCAATTGTTGTAACGTAGGGAGTGCTGGAATGTGGTTTACGATGATTAAGAATTTTGTCATGGTCAGAACTCTTCGAAGATAAAATACTATAGGAATGTTCAAGGCAGCATTATTCATCATTGCCCCGAACTGGAATCAACTCAAATGCCCATCAAACTGATAACTGGATACATTAAATGTGGTGTGTCTGTGCAGTGGAGTAGTATTTGGCAATAAAAGGAAGAGCTGATTTATGTTATACTGTGGATGGACCTTGAAAACATTGCGCTAAGTAAAAGTAACCAGACGCAAAAGTTTCCATTGCATGATTCCAGTTATAGCAAATGTCTGGAGTAGGCAAATCCATAGAGATGGAAAGTGGATCAGTGGTTGCGCAGGACTGAGGAGGGACGGGGGCGTGGGGAGTGACTGCGACAGGGCTCGGAGACGACGAGATGACGAGAATGTTCTGTAACTGCAGCAGCGGTTGCCACAGCTCCGTGGGTCACCAAAACTATTGAATCGCGCTCTCTAAGTGGGTGAAGCGAACAGTACGTGAATTATATCTCAATACAGTTGGTACCAAAAAAGGATGAAATAAACTCACTGCACAAAACCCAATTATTTAACCAACCTTGATCATAGGCAATAATTCAACCTGTAGGAAGACCTACAAGAAAAAGAATGATGCCTCAGTATCGATGTGAGTAATTCTTGCTTAACAAAACCCCAATTCCTCCTAACTATTCTACAGCTTAGGACATTTCTGATTTCAACTTCCCTCTATTTTCACAGTGTTCAGGCAGTGAAAGCAGTCTTAGGAAAGTTACAAGACAGACAAATCATCTAAACCCTTAATATTCTGGGATTTCTAACCATTTTGTGTCCTTGTAGGTTTAGAAACTGTATCAGTTAAAATTAGGTTTTGCTGAAAAGAACAGAAACCTCAACTAGTAAAGAATTAAAATGGGTAGAAATTTCTCTCTCTCCCCCATGTAAACAGAGGTAAATATAGATAATTCTAGATGGCCAAGGCAGTTCCTTGATCAGTGGATCCCACCTCCTTTCTTGTAGCGAATCCACCATCTCAAACCAGCATTTACCCAGTAGTCCATGGTGGCTGCCCAGGTCTTGCCAACACATCAGCATTCCAAGTAGGAGTGGGGAGGACGGAAGAGAAGGGAAGAGTTCTTCTATGTGTGGGTTTATTCTAGAAATTGGACACAACTTTGTTCATGTGTCTGTTTGCTAGAACTTAGTCGCATGACATAATTAGCTGCCAGGGAGGCTAGGAAATACTGCTTTCTCTCTTTAAGTTTTGGATGGGCACCTCTTTAGCTAAAATTTGAAGGGAAGAGTGAATATTGGGTGGATGAGCATTCCTGATACAAAGTGTCTCTGCCCCTAATTTTTCACATGCAGGTATAGGGTGCTATATATTCAGAATTCTTGTGTTTGGATTGACAACCTAGAAAATCACTTACCATCCATGAAGCTACTTCCTCGTCTACTAAGCAAGAAAAATATTCCTACCTTATTAGATTGTGGGAAGAGTTAAACATGTTAATGTATGGTGAAAGGGTTTTATAAAGCAGTACACAAATGACAAATTTAGCTTGAAAAAGAGTACACAAAGGTAGGCTATAATAGCTGTTTATAAATGTCTGAAGGAATTACTCAGGAAGACAGAGTGAACTTTTTTTAAACCTCTGTCATTCCAGAGGGCAACATTGGCACCCAGCAGAGCATCAGGTAAGCCATGTCCTCCACCGCAGAGCCCTTCTCTTGTTATCCGCGGTAGCCCAGTGAGATGGTTTGCTGATACACAGGATAGCCGGGTTGGAAAGGGAAGTCTGGGAGAAGTAATTGACACGTGCGTGAGGTCGAACCTCTAAGCTTCTTTCCGCAGCACGTACTGCGGAGAGAACAAGCGCTTTGGTATATAGTAGTAGTGCATTCCCTCAAAGCTCCCAAAGGTAGATCCGACGTCTTAAATTTAAGTCTATGTCCACAGAGTCTCACCTGGGCTGGGAGCAAAAGCCCATCCCATGAAGATCCATGGAACTGTTGTTTAAGACGAGCCTTGTTTTAAATCTCAGCTCTGTTGCTGACTAGCTGTGAAACCAACATCACTCACTCTTAAGTACTGCACTCTCCTCATCTGCCAAAATGAAAATATGCCAAGATAGGATTCGATGGGACTCGTTTCCTGAGGCTGCTGTAACAAATTGCCACAATTGTGGTGGCATACAACAACGGGAGTTTCCGTTCTCACAGCGCTGGAGGCCGGGGTGCTGCGTGTTTGGGGTGCTGCGTGTTTCTTTGCAGGGTCCAGGGGCGAATCCTTCCCTCCCTCCAACGGCCCACAGTGTCTGCTGCCATCCCTGTGTTTGTAGCTACATCACTGCCATCTCTGCTTCCACCTTTGCTGTGTTGTCTTTCTCTTCTGTCTCTTTTAAGGGTACTTGTCATTGAATTTAAGGCCCACCAGCTAATCCAGGATGATCTTATCTCAAGATCCTCAACTTGTTCACACCTTCAAAGGCTCTTTCCGGGGAGTGGGACACCATTCAACCCATTACGTGCCCTCCACCAAGTTTCCCTACCTAGCAGGAAGAGTCTAGCATTCTGTGGAATCCACGGAGCTTCGTGTGCTACTGTTCACTTTAGTAAACTACAATTTAGAGTATTTCTGTTGTTCTCTTATTTAAGAAACTTTTATTCCTCCACAGTGGGCTGTGCTGGTTCATAACTGGAGGTACAGAGGTGAGGGACACTTGTTCTCTTACAAGCTTAACCCAATGGACTCAGTTTGTTCATTTTCAGTCCATGTTCTGGAAAATCTGTAGAAGAATAACATCTGCGCCCCTGCGGAAATCTTTACAATTGTCTTACTTATTATGCATTCTCCAAATACTTACTGAATGCCGCCTAGGTTCCAAGCTTTTTGCTAAGCCCTAGGGGAGACTCAAAGGTGGCCAAAGACTCAAATACAATATCTACCTTCGAGAGTTTACAATAGAAAAATGCATTTGAAGTACATAAAAATAATGATCACTCATAGTAGAAAGATAAACAAAGCAAGAATGGACTTTAGAACCCTATATAATGAAAAGAACATGTAAACACTGGAAATAAAGGCTCCCTAAGCTTGTACCTTCTTAAATACACCAGGCAGTTTTTAAAACGTTCATTGAAGTTCGAATGCCTTCAGCTCAGAGACAATCAAGGGAGGGTTCATTCTTGAGAGTGTTGTTTTTTTAGAATGTTCTCAGAGTGAATGTTTTAAAGGGGAGGTTAAAGTTGAAATGTAGTTAGGGATTGAGGGAGGGGGGATGTGGAAAGATAGCAATTGTATTATTAATAAAATTGATCCAAGCTAGGCCAGTGGAAATAAAAGGAGGAATTACATCAATAAGACAAATGGTACCTCCTATAACCTTGAACTCAGTATTGATAGAAGGGTGGATGGGGAGATTTGGGGAATCAATGAAGCTATCTCTAAAATCTCAAGGCAATTGATGGAAAGAGAGTAAAGAAAACAGGGGAAAACAATTTCAGCCTTTCATCATCACAAATGAGCCCACAGTGTCGATCACCTGTTCTTAAAATCAGACTTAATGCAAGCTTCAGGGGGAAAAAAAAAAAGGTGTCATGTAATCTGAAAATAGGGTAGGCTGCTTTGTTGTATTTATAGAAAGAGAATGATCTAGTTCATGCATTCTAAGTAGTTCAACTTTTATGTGTGAAATGAAATCAGCCCCATTCAGGATGATGGAATCTTTTCCTCTCCCTTATTAAGTACCCATTCTTACAGTGCTTCTCGTGTAAAAACATGAGTGAAAGTATTCAGTCAGCGTGTTCTGATGCTGAAATGAAAAGCACGGGGGAGGGGCGCTCTGCACCCTCACTCTGGCTGCTCCCACGCCCTCCTCCAAATCCGCTTTTCACTTTCAAAAACCAGGAGCCTCCGTCGCCCCAAACCTTAGCCCCATATCAACCTCGATGGTTTTCCTTGAACAGAAAATAGCTGATGAATCTAGTATTTTGGGTGGGCTAGGGAAAGGTTGGACTCCTACACGTGGTGCCTCTTCGTTGTTGGGAATTCTCAGAAAATGGGTTCATCTGATCATTAGATGTTTTTATGGGATATATTGTGGCCAGCACCTGCCTGCTGTTTACTTTTCTGCATTTCAATGAAATCACCCTGGTTTTCTTTAGGTTGTTACCCATCCTCTACTCTGAGTTTGTTCATCCCTTCAACAAATACTTCCTGAGCTCCTACCTTAAGCATGGAGCTGTTACCGATACTAGGGATGTGGCGGTGAGCCGGACAGAAGGGATGCCTGCCCCAGTGACGCCCGCATGCCCATAGGGAAAGCGTGCCGCAGATAAATAAATACGCACTTTATGGAAGAGAGACATACTATCAGGAAAAGTAAAGCAGGCAGGGTACAGAATTTGATCAGGAAGGATTAGGAAAGAAGACCTGTGGCAGGGAAGCTGGCTTGGAGGAAGTTCAGGACGGAAGTAGGAAACAGTGAGGCAGGGGGTGAGGCACGTGGTGGTCCAGGAGGGCAGGCGTTTCAGGCCACGCCCCTACGGTGACAACTGGTGTGCGTTTTCAGGAAACAGAAGATCAGCGCGGCTGAAGCAGACTGCGCAAGGGCGAGCGGGGTGAGGCGAGGGCAGAGAGCTGCAGGGGGCGCCGCAGCACGGAGGGCCTTGGGGGTCATGGACAAGGATTTGGGTCGGATCCTGAATTGAATGTATGCCCTGGAGGGTTTGAGCGGAGAGGGACTTCCGTCTTTTGAAGATGACTAACGCTGCCCTATGGAGAACAAACTACAGGAAGCAGAAGAGAGCCAAGAATTCAGTCAGGAGGCTACCACAAATGTGAGAAGTGCTCGGGTGGGGGATGCATTTTGAAGGAGGAGCTGAAAGGACTTGCTGATGGATGAGACTTGGAGTGTAGCTGTGGTGAGGCATCAAGGAGGACCCCCACGTTTCTGTCTTGAGCAACATGGCAGACGGTGGGGCCATTTAACGAAATGAGGAAGACCAGGGGAAGAATGGCTTTGGGGTGAAAATTAAAAATTATTTTTGAAAACTTAAATTGGAGATGAATAATAGACATGTGTGAAGGAGGCAGTTTGGAACATGAGCCTGTGGAGTTGTGGTCAGAGCTATTGGTGTGGATCAGGAGCCTTTGTTTGTGGAGGAACTGTAGACAGAAAAAAAGAAGACCAAGGACAAAGCCCTGAAGTCCTCCATGAAGTTCAAGGTGAGCTGACTTGCCCTGCAGCTCCAGCTGTAATCATGTAACCCAAAACCTCCAAGAGAGCCAGTCTCGTGACTTCTGAGGTTATTGGGAGGAAGAGGCTCTCTTGTGGGCTGGACTGGAGCCAGGAATATTAATTTCGGAGGGCCACCAATTGAAGAGAGCACAGCTGGGCATGGAGCCAACACAAAGAACAGCAGAGCCAACAGATGGAGAGAAACAATCCCGATTACATCACCCAGAGACCTGGATTCAGCAGTGTTTAAAGCTCAGTTTACTCCTGTTTTGTTGTGTTTTTTTTTTTTCCCGTTACATGAGTCAATAATATCCCCTTTTTATTTAAGCCAAGTTAAGCTGGAATTTATGTCTCCTGCAGCTCTCCCCAGCATCCCGCCATGCACCCTGCACTGGGTAATTGACGTGTCCAGGTTTGCACTCAATCCCAAGCCTCCCGAGTGGTCCAGGGTTCTTTGTTATCACACCTCCCTGCTGGTTGCTCGCTCTTAGGGCTCTACCACTCGCTGCCGTGTCTGTCTCCCAGTGTCTGTGGTAGTCTAACTTAGACAACTTTTTATGACTCCGGAGTGGTGCGTATTGTGTGCGCATGTGTATGCAAACACACATGTGTGCTTCTGTGACTAGGTACTCATCCCAGGATCGTGTAAGTTGAGCAACACCAACCATACTCACTCTGAAAGAGGAAGCTGGGAATGGAGAAGGTTCTGGCATGCCATTGTCAATGGCTTCTGCTGTGAGCATCAGGGGTAACTTCAGGACAGGGAGCAACCACTTCAGACCCAAACTCTTGGTCTCGGGCTGGAATGGCACTGGCTATGTGGATTTCCATTCAGATAGCCAATGAGGGAACGTCTCAACCATCATCCTGTCCTGGCCTCACATTGTGCACTTGGGCAGGCACCTACTCTGGGGCCCGGATGCCCACTCATCCACCTACCATTGACTGAGTTCCTTCTATGGTCCATACCGTATGCCGAGTGCTGTAGGAATGAACAAGACTGGGGGCCTGTCTTACACAGACCCACAGTCTAATCTGGGGAAAACACCTGCAGCATAATGGTTGTTTGAGAAGCTCTGGGACAGTGTTAGATGCCAGGTGCTAGGGAAGCAGAGGAAGGCTCTGACTGAGTCACCCAGGGGAACCGTCATGGAGGTGGTGATGCCTTAAACTGGGCTGATGAGCTCAGATGTTTCCAGGGACCACGTAAGTAAAACAAACATTTTAAATGATCACACAGAGGACCATAGGGAAAGGAGAGGCATCATGCAAGTGGAGAATGCCTGTCCTCTCCAAAGACATTTGGATTTAACCTTTTATAGCTCGGGTTGTTAATTTTCAACCTCTGCATTTGAGGCAGTGAGTAAGAATTCTCTAGGCAGCCCAGGCAAACTTCCAGGGAGCAGTTTCAAAGCCTGGGGACAGGACTCTTCTCCACAGGCAGTTTACAAGCTCCTGGGATGAGGCAAAGGGCTGACAGAATGTGAAGGTTCTTCTGGCCGGTGGTTCTCCTTGCCTGGGCCATGGCCCCCACTGCTTATCTTCATGCATTCTGGACCATCAGCGTGCTTTGGTCTTACTAGTGATTTGATACTTCAAATTTCAACTACACTTTTTGGACTCTGACTTAAGTTATAGCTTCACTCTTACTTTGCATACATTCTGACCTCAACTGGCCTCCCATTTGAAACTCTCCTTGAATTTTGAATCTGGCTGAAGGTGCTGGTTATATTTCACAATAGCATAGTGATCATGAGTGTGGATTTTGAATCAATCATTGGATTGAAATTCTTAATCACTTGTTAGCTATGTACCTTTGGGAACATTGCTAAATGTATACACTTACTATCTCTGAGCCTCAGTTTCTTTTTCCATTGAGTGGGTATAATAAGCCATACGTCATTTTATTTATATAAACCACTTGGCATCACTCTGAGGAAATGAATGAGCACTGAAATATAATCCGCATCTCTCCTTGGAGTCTTGTGCCGGGTTCCTAACTTTGCTTCCATCACCAGATTCCAGGTGTGCTCTGGACTTTCCTTTTCCTCCGCTGATTCAGACCCTAGCCGCCTAGATGGCCTCAGCGTTCCAGGTCTTGCATCCCCCCTTGCATGTGCCCTGACGTGCTTCCACTGGTCCTGGCGCTGACATGTGCGTAAGATGTTACGTGTGCGCAGCACTAGGTGGAAAGAGCTCGGGGTCATTCCGTTCAGAAAAAAGAATCCAACTTTTACCTCTGACGACCCTCGTGGTCTTGCCAACAGAGTTCACTCTTGTTTTCACTGACAGCTATTGCTCCCTACTGGCAACAAGACATCCTGGGCTCTGTATTTGGGGCGGGTGGGGGGCGGGAATTGGTGAACTTCTGCAGTCACTCAGCCTGCAGCAGGCTACTTTACAGCACCCCCATGGTGCTCCATAATTGCCCGGAAACGCATGGCGTCTCCCATCTTCTTGCTTAACTAAAATTCAGTTCCGTTCAACAGAGTCACAATTAAGAGGTGTTTTTGTCTTCCTTTCTCCTGCTGTTATTTTAGGACCCCTGATGCCTTCTTGCTTACTCTGGAAATTGTCTGAAATATTTCCCTGGGGCAGTGTGCCATTGTAGAGACTCCTAAAAAAGAAGGCACTGCGTTCTATTGAGAACCTATTAAGAGGTACTTTTTGTTAGTTACTTTGTTTGATCTCCATTTGGCAGGTCATAGTATCCTCATTCATCCTGAGAAGGAACTGAGGCTCAGAGAAGTTAGGTAGCTTGCCCAAGTTTGCACAGCTTGTCAGGGCAAGAGCAAGATTTGAAAACACAGAGTCAGCCTTCTTTGTCATGTCATGGGAAGAATACCAGAAGAGTGAGGGGCGGGTGGATGAAATTGCCCTCCTAAGGGGTGAGTCCTCAACTGTCCGAAGGCTTTTAGGGGCGATTAGCAATGATGACTGGATGGAAGAAATCCAGAGTCTGCAAACCTCAGCCTCTCAAGTTTTGGAGAAGTAGCGAAACAATAAGTGTGTCTTATTAATTTCACCCTCCCTAAACACTGCGGTGAGTAGAAACAGTGTGGTCTGGCCCTGGTTGGGGGGCTCAGTTGGCTGCAGCTTTGTCCCGCACACCAGAAAGGTTTCAGGATCCATCCTAGGTTGTGGGTTTGTCCTTCGTCAGGGTACGTACAGAAAGCGGGAGATGGATGTTTCTCTCTCATATCAATGTTTCTTTCTCTCTCTCAAATCAATGAGTGTATCCTTGGGTGAGGATTTTAAAAAAAAAAGCCTTTAAAACATGTGGTCTGGAAGTTCTGTGACCCATGCTTGTTCAATTAAAAAAAAAAATACTTTGCATATTGACTTAAAATTCACCAACTCGAATGCCCTTGAGAAAACTGTCCGTCTCGGAAGCACTGGCGTTGACCCCCTTCTCTCCTCAGTAGGGCTCCACGGGCGCTGAATGCTGACCTGGAGTTAGTGTTCAGAAACGATCGCATTATCACTTCATTTTTTTAAAAATATATTTTATTGATTATGCTATTACAGTTGTCCCATTTTTCCCCCATCATTCCCCTCCATCCTGCACACCCTCTCCCACCCACATCCCCCGCTTTAGTTCATGTCCATGTGTCATAAGTTCTTTAGCTTCTACATTTCCCACACTATTCTTGCCCTCCCCCTATTCTCTACCCACCGTCTATGCTACTTATTCTCTGTACCTTTTCCCCCTCTCTCCTCCTCCCACTCCCCTGTTGCTAACCCTCCATATGATCTCCATTTCTGTGGTTCTGTTCCTGTTCTAGCTGTTGGCTTAGTTTGCTTTTGTTTTAGGTGTGGTTGTTAATAGCTGTGAGTTTGCTGTCTTTTCACTGTCATATCACTTTGGACCAGTCACTTCTCTCTCTGTTAGTCCAGTGCCTAGGGAGGGCTGACCCTGGCTCCCTGCTCTGCCTCCTCCCAGCATGGTTACCTCTCCAGTTAAAGAGCAGCCGAGGGACACAACCGAATTGGAGTTTCTGCTGAATCACCGCTGATCACGCTGCGGAGGAACCCTCCTGGCTGCGATCTCTCACCGCCCTGTGCCCACCACCCTTCCCTGTGACGCCACAGCTCTCAGCATCGCTGTGTCGAATCAAATGTGTCCCACCTCCACTGAGGCGAATTGGGTCTGTTGGAGAAGAGAAATTAAGTTAAGTCTGTTTGGAAATTAATCGTGACTGTCTAGGCTTAATCCATCATATTATCCCATTGTGGTATATTGAGATCAAAACTCGCTGACCCAGTGTAAAAAAAATACAACTTTTATAGCTAAAAAATAGGCATGTTTTGGACAGCAAAGACAGCAAAACGAAAATGAAAATTTAGGAATTAAAAGGCACAGAATCCACATGGTATCAGCTGTTTTGTTTTGGAAGAGATTGTAAAACAAAATTCACCAAGTGAAAGTATGGTGGCGGACGTGTAATAGAGGCCCAGTAAGTATTTATTTGAATTAATGGAAACACGAATGGATCGGTGAATGGTCACCACGATCCAACGGCCTCTACCGGGCCACCAGTGAACCAGGTTCTGCGGTAGGTACTGTCCATTCCAGGGCCAAACGGGTGTTTGTTATGGGCCTTCTGTGTACTAGGCACTGTGCTGAGTGCTGGGGACACAGGAGAGACCCCGCCCCTGCCGTCAGAGAGTCCAGGCACAGGCAGGCAGTCACAGTGGCGTCGGTCAGCTTCTGTGACGTGAGGGTCTGGTGCACCGTAGCTGAGAGTCCTCGTGAGGGCTGGGTCACATCTCAGGGGCTGGGCCACAGAGCCTAATGGCACTTGAAAAACACTGGCAGCGGTTAGGGAGAGGAATATAAAAATGCTTAAGCCAGTTATTGATAAGGTGATTGATCAGGACAGGCCTCGTTTGCACTCATTTCCTGGTGTGATTATAACAGTGCCCACTTCTGTTTCCAAAAGTGCCCTAATTTAGATGATAAATTACAGAATCACTCTAGTTACTGAGAATTTCTGGGAGCTGCTGACGTGTTCGAGGGAGTGGTGTTGGTAGTAACCAGCTAGAGGTTGCTCCAGCAGAGTACACGGAGCTGCTGTTGGGCCAGGGGGCCTGCCTGCCCGAGAAATCTCATGCTAACTGAACTCCAGGCTCCGAGAAGGGTGAAGTCCAAGTGAATCTCGCTTCTGCACCTTGAGGACATTGGTCCCATAGGAGGTCTATGTCTGGTGGTACTCTTTATCCTGTACGGTGCGGGTCTTTGTCCTTCCTTCCCTAACAGGGTACGACATAGAATAAGCAGACTGTTAGCATTAGGTCAGTGGTCAGTGGAGATCAGCAGTCTGGCTTAGGTAAGCATTCACTGGCCACCTGCAGGTAAGGATGCCTACAGAATAAAGGTAATTAGAAAACTCCTTGTAATGTATCGCCCAGCTGGACACTAATGAGTGATGGAGACCCAGCGAAGAAGAGAGAAAACCTAATTAGACTAAGTGGGAATTCCTTCTGGAACAGGAAAATGTGAAGAATCAGGGAGAAATAATCTTTTTCCAGCAGCATTTGAAACCAGATAAATCCATTTTTTTAGTGCAATCATATAACTTCTTTTACAAAATGAAATATCAATATTTTCTTTGTAAAAAAGGGAAAGACTTTCACCTCCAACACACACAAGTTAAGCTATATTCAAGGAGTAAAAATAATAAAAAATTTAAGTTATATTTCATAACTAAAAATAAATTTGCAGATAGGCTACATGTACTAAGGAATTATTATTTATTGATGGATCAATCTAGGCTTCTCCCCTAGACTTTCCTCCCCTCCTTCCTACTGACATCATTATCATCAATGAATGATAAAATTATTAGTATTCTCAAGATATCGGGGATGGTCGAGGTAAAGAATGTCTAGTATTTCCCTATGGTTTTGGAACCCAGTGGATGCCTGTCCATTCATCCATCATCCATCCACACATCCCCCCACCCACCAGTCTGTCCATCCATCTATCCATCCACCTATCTATCCATCTGTTCATCACCCATCCAACTATACATCCATCCCCTGAGGCACTACCTAGTGTGACAAGTCTAGCTTTGAGTTTTGGCTCAGCTACTTGGGAGTAATATAGCCTTGGAGAAATCACCTAACATCCAGAAGATTCAACTTATGCATTTGAAAAACAGGTATAACAATAGTACCTACCTCATAGAGTTGTTGTGAGAATTAAATAACTACTCAATAAATATAAGATATAATAATCAATAATTGTTTATTTAAAAAAGTATTAAATGATTACTACCTCTACTGTGATTTTTTTAAACTCCAAAGACAAATCAACCATAGTTCCTGCCTTTAAGGGGCTCAGGTTCTCGCCAGGGAGACTGATGCTTCTATGGATATACATTAAATTAAAATTTACACTCTGCTGAAATGAAGATGCAAAGTTAGGTGTTAAGGAAGCCATGAGGAGGAACGGTAACTCCATATGATCCAGAAAAGATGGGAGCTGAGTAAGTTTTCGCTGAGAGAGAGGATGGTCAAAATGAGAAGATGAGTCAGCACAAGAGTAGGTAGATTATGGGTACAACCCACCTTACATTTCAAGTTGACTTAGATTCAGCCCTGTAAGATACACTGTAAGTTCCTTCGAGTAAGTTTGCCAAAGCACAGGATGGAGTCTTGTATAAGGGAGTTACTTCTATTATATTCATTCATTCATTCATTCATTCATTCATTCATTTGTTGTTTACAGCCAAGATTTGTAGGGTCCCTGGCACATATTCAGATGGCAAAAATTAGAGATGAGGAAGATGTGGTTCTTACCCTCAAGGAGGTACTGTCTGGAAGAGTAGAGAAACAAATTTATTTATTTATTTATTTATTTATTTTTTAAAGCTAAATTTTATTTTTATTTTTTATTTTTTTTATTTATTTATCTTTAGATGGGAAGGGTAGGAGAGAGGGAGAGGGAGAGAAATATCAATGTATGGCTGCCTCTCAGGTGTCCCCTGCTGGGAACTGGCCTGCAACCCAGGCATGTGCCCTGACTGGGAATCGAACCGCGATCCTTTGGTTCAGAGGCCCGCGCTCAATCCACTGAGCTACACCAGCCAGGGCCAAATATATTTATTATAGCAAAATGTGTATGATAAATGTCATGACATGCAGAAGGGGGTACAATGGAGGGCTAAAAAGTTAGCCAGGCTGACAGCTCTGGACCAGCCCTTCTGCACGAAGCAGGATGAGCAAAGGAGTAAAAATAAGAAAGAGCAAAATATACAGGGAGGTTCACCTGCATTGGTGTTAGCAGCATCTTAAGCAAGGATCAGAAATCATGGGTCGGGGTCTGAACTGTAAGGACATTTTCAGGACCTTGGATTTTATTCAGAGGTAAAAGGGTTCATTGCAGAGTTTTAAACAGGAGCAACCTGGTCAAGTATAAATTCAGTCTGGCTGTAGTGTTGAGGATAGAACAGCAGGGCAAGACAAGAGGTAAAGAAAGGAGATAAAATTCCTTGGGAGGAGTACATCTTGGTTGTTACACAACAGTCATAGGGATGTAAAGTACAGTATAGGAAATGGGGTGGGTGATATTCTGCTAATTAGGCAGGGTGTCAGATGGGCGTGAGATTTATCAGGATGATCCCTTAGCAAGTTATGTAATGTCTAATCCCTGGGGCGTACACCTGAGATAAATATAATTGTGTGTGTGTCAACTGTAATTGCAAAATAAAGGTGATTTTAAAATGAGGAAAAAAGACCACAGCAGGTGTCAAGCTGAAAGATGATGAAGCCCTCATCTAGGCCAGCAGTGGCAGAGTCAGAAAGAAATGAACAGATTTCTGAAATACTTAGCATCTAAAATCAGTTTCTGGACACCCCAGCCCGGAGCATCTCATTATAGAGCTGCCTCTGCTCGAAGGCCGATGGCTAGACCTCCAGCGCTGTGCCTTGTGCTAGACCCTGGGCTGGATGGTTCTTCGCCCAGAGAGGCCCCCTCACTGAACACCGTGGGTCTGTATTCCTGGCCAACCACCCGTACGCCTGCACCGCTTCCAGTTCCCCAAGGACGGCTGATCTGTACTGTACAACAGAAATCACCAACCTTCAGCTCTCAGGTGTTTCCAAGCATACACTGTGGTTATTTCATTTTCTCAGCCTAAGCTCCCCCGTTTCTTTCGAGTAAGCAGTGTACGTGGGGCTGAATGCTCGGCACCGGTGTTCTTTGGGAAAGTACAAGTACAGCAAAGGGTCTTAAATAATTTAGAGCCGCCCTAAATTTTTCCAGCTGTCTCCCTTCTTCCATCTTTCCAAGGCACGTAAACAGCAGCCTCTAGCACTCTTAAAATGTTCGTACTTCTAGAAGCTCTGGGAGAAGAGAAGAAAAACCGCTAATGTTCCCTCTTTAAATATTTCTTCTATCATATTTTTCCCCCTTACACCTATTGATGGCAGGTAATTGTCACAATTTCAGAGAAAAATGTCATCTAGTGAAAAGATCTTGCACTTCTGCCATGGTTGCATTGAATTATAGAATGTTAGAGCTGAAATTTGAATTTAGAAGCAATCCACTTTGAAGAGGGAGAATGCCTGGTGTGCTTGCTGTAATTCTTGCCCACATCCATGGCAGACATTGCTCAACCATCACTGTAGTCTTCCCGGGAGCCCAGGTGTAGCCCCAAATCCTTGCCACTACAGTGTGTAAGTGACTGCCGATTGATTGGAGTTGGCACGCCAAATGAAACTCATTCGTCATCCCTGACCCAGTCCCAGCAAGCAGCACAGGAGGAAACTAAGCGATGGAAATGGCCCAACACCACCGATCAGTAGGTGTTGTCGCTAAGGCCTGTCTCCAGGTTCTTTACTCCCAGATCAGTGGGCACTCCATGCTCTGCATGTTTCTCTCCGAAGTTTCCGTGTTGTTGTGTCCTCTGGAATCTTTGTGTCTCTCTTTTTATTGGAACCTCCAAGCATCTATCTGCTCTCTGCTTCTCTGTGGGCTACTATCTATCTCTGGCCACATCTGTGTCTCAGTGTTTCTCAGCTTTCCCACTGAGTAGCTTTGGGCCTGAGGTGTGCTCTGGACCTCTCCATTTGTAAGTTGGGAAGTGTAGTTTCTGCTCTGCAGCCTGGAATTTCTTGAGTTTAGTTGATAACAATAATAGGAAAAAGAGGATAGGAAGCCCATACCCATAAGGAAAGTGAAAGCAATACTTTGAATTATGATCATGGGGGAGGGAGAGTTTTCTGAGACAACAGAAATGTCGAAGCACATTTGTGCATAAATGACCACCATTTAATTAGCCTGGGGAGACACTTCCGCTTGTGGAGGTGGAACAAGGAACCTGGAAGGGCAGGATGACGATGAAAGGTCACTGCTTTGTGGCTGCTGGTGGTGACCTCAGTGGGTTTGCCTTTCTTTGTTTTGTTTTTTTTGGTGGGGGTAGGAGAATACCCTCTTATGGTTTTACTCTAGGAGTCTGTCCCCCTGCGAAGGCTGTGGCAAGAGTTTGGAGTTTAAGGATTTCTCATAACATCCTCACACCCAGTGGAGGAGCCCTCCTGGGTCCTGCCCGCCTCCAAGCCTGTATCTATTTCATGGGCTCAAGAGAGGTTTCTGTTTAAAAAGTATGGACAGAACAGTATACAGATCTAGTACGATGGAAACATATAACTTGAAACCTATGTGATCCCATTGACCAATGTCACGCCAGTAAATTTAATTAAAAATAAATAAAAGAAAATATCGGTATGATATCGTGCCATTAAAAAAAAGTATAGGCTTCACCTCCCAACTGTTCATTGTTTTCTAAGCCAAGGACCTGCCCTTCTCTTCAGATGGCGAGGTGACTTCTTCAGCAGGTGAGTTTACGCAAAGGTAGATTGGAACCATTTCAGCATCTGCCACCTGAACCAGGGGCAATACCTGCTTTGAAATCGCAGGCATCTCCCGGCTGAGGCGTGTGGTGAGGACGCCAGCCCAGTAGGCGGCTTACTGGCTCTGTCTGAAGTTCTCCTCTCCTCTCTCCCTGGGAGCCTGCCTGGATCTCGGGCACCGGGCGTCCTTTCCGAGGCGGGAAGTCAGGTGTGATTTGGTAGCACTAGTTCTCCAACTGGGTTGCACATTGGAGTCACCACAGAAGTTAAAAACAAAAACCAAACCAAACCGCTGGTGTCTGGATCCTACCCCTGGAAATCGATTTAGCTGGTACTGAGCGTGGCCTGAAGTATGGGGGTTTTAAAAATCTCCCCAGTGACCCTTTTATGCAGCTTCAAAACCACTGCTCTACAGTTTCCAAACCTGATGGGTGCCACCGGCTTCCTCCTTTGGATTTCTTTTATAATTTCTACCAGAATGGGAGCTCAGAGTGTCCCATTACCACTTTCATCATCTGTCAGTCTAGGCATAGGATGCAATTATCCATCCCTGCAGTTGCTGACAAGCACGGGGCAGGTGGTGCGGTCAGTTATCGGCCAATTTCACCTGTTAGGAATGTCTGTAGTTTCTGGTACAGTTGCCACATTGGGGGCATTCCGATGGATGGAAGGATGTCCCTCTCGAGAGTTGAAGTTCTGCGTATTATCAAGAGTAGAAAACATACCTAGTGGAAAAGTGCATTCTTCTCTTTATCTAAAATGAATTGCCAGTATCTTTTTTGCATGGGGAACCAGTCAGTTGCCCAGATATAAAGCTCACCTGCAGGAGGAGGAGCAGAGCCTGAGTGACGGCTGCATCATTTCAAATGACAAAGGTCACCAGGGGGGCAGGGGGATGCACATACCTGTGCTCATACTTGAAACACACCTTGAAGACCAGGTGACTGCAAAGTTACTGAACTTCTTTCTGAGCCTATGGCTTCCCTATAATATAGGTTTAATCAGACCTACCTAACAATTATTTTGAAGATTAAAATAAAATATGAATTTAAAGTTTATTACATGTATTGGTCCTAGAGCTCTTATACATCTGCAGGGAAATATAACAACCTCAGTTAAAAAAAATTAGTAAGAACATGAGTGGGCAGTTTGTTGGAGAAAACTATATGTGGCCAGTAAACAGAGGGAGACATAGTAGCACTAGTAATCAAAACACTTCAATTAAAGACGAGAGTACTATTCTTTTATCTTAATAAATTGCCTGTGATTTATGTTGTAGTGAGACAGTTTCCTGTACATCATACTAATGGGAGCATAAATGGATTTAGTCCATCTAGAAAGCAATTTGGCAATATCAAAAACCTTCAAAAGTTTTTTTTTAGCCAGAAATTCTACTTTTCTAATCTATCTTAAGGAAATAAATAGGGTTCTTTATAGATGTTGACCTAAATGTATTTTTTAATAGTGAAAAATGGAAATAACCAAATTATCCCCAAATATTTGAATAGTTAAGTAAATTGTAATACATTTTCAAAATATAATAATGTCTCTGCAAATTTAAATTTATAAAGATTATCTACTGACATAGGAAAGTTCTCTTGGTAAGTGAAAAAGCAAGGTAAACTTTATTTTCAGTATCGTGATTTTGTTTTTAAGACATGGTATTTTATTTCTTTGCTAGTCTTCTGACATTGACTCAAACTGGCTTAAATAATAATAATGATCTATAAGCTTGTGTAATAGAAAATATTCAAAAACATGTCAAGCTTCTGAATTGATTAATTTAACAGTTTAACATATTTATCAAGGATCAGAGCTCTTTCTAAATGGTCTCCTCTTCTGTCTTGAATGTTGGCTTCCTCCTTAGGCTGAAGGTGTCATATCAGACCCAGTAATGTCTAGAGAAGAACAGAGATTACATCTTTCTCTCCTCTCTGTCCTTCCCTCTTTTCCCTCTTCACTCTTTCTTCTCCCTCTCTTTGGTTAAAAGGAAGGACATTGTTCTTGCTACCCACCTGCAGAATTCCCACCCCATTTTATGGGTCTGCTCATGGGGTGGTGCTCATGCATGAACCGGCCCTGTTCTTGGGGAGGGGGGCTCGGGGTAGCTTGAGGCTCATGGCTTGTGGAGGAGGACAAGGGGAAAATGGTCAAATGCGATGCTGGGCAGGCAACCAATTGTGTCTATTACAAGTGTGCATCAATCCACTAAGATATAAACCTTTCACGTGACCACCAGGAGGAAGTGTGATGGAAGGATGTTCCGTCAAAGTTTTTGGGTCCTATTCTTTGTGTTAAGATTTTGTCTCCAGTCTGATTCTATGTGGAACCTTTTGAGAGTGCACGGGAAAGTGATATCAAAACAGAAAGTAAACTAGTTAGGATGTGACTCCTGATGACAAGCTCTCTGAAATGGGGACAGAGGCTGCCTTGCCTGGCTGGCTCATCCCGTGTCTCTATATGATATGCCTCTTGCTTGTCATGGGATGTAGCTTATTATGGTGATGGGAGTAGACTGAAATTGTGTGAGAACTAGGAGATATCCAAGAAGGAACAGGCTTCTTTGTGCCTGACAGAAACCTCAGTTAAAATTCACCTCATGAATCAGGCTGGAGATATCCACGGTCCTGCTTCCATGATGTCATAAAAAGAACAATTCCAATGAAGTCACCTGAGATTGGGCAAAGCGGATTGCTCTCTGAATTCTTTTCATTACTGCAGGCTCCCAAAGACCCCAGGAACCCAAAGAAGGGTCCCAAGTGCATGCATTCATTCCTGTATTCAATAAGCATTTGAACCACATAATAATGATAGCTAACTGTACTCAGTGCTGTGGGTTGCCATGACAAGATATCATAGATGGGGTGGCTTAACACAACAGAAATTTATCGTCTCATAGTTCTGAGGAGTGGAAGTTCAAAGTCAAGGTGCTGGGAGGGCAAGGCTGTCTGTCTCTATAGGCTCTAAGGGAGAAGGAGTTTTCCTTACCCCTTCCTAGCTTCTGCTCTTTGCTCGAAGTCTTTGGTGTCCCTGGGCTTCACTCCAGTCTCTCTCCTTCCTTCACATGGTGTTCTTCCTGTGCCTTGGTATCATCTCCCCGCTGTGTATATCTGTATCTAGGTCGAAATTTCCCTTTCCTATAAGGACGTCAGCTAGATTAGGGCTCATCCTAAACGACTTCATTTGATCTTGATCACATCTGCAAAGACCCTGTTTCCAAATAAACTCACATTCACAGACACCAGTGATTAGGACATCAACATATCTTTTGGGGCCCACGGTTCAGCCCCTACCACTGATAATGTTATGCACAGATACTGTTCTAAGTGCTTTGACTATATTTACTGATATTCTCGCTGAAGCTCTGTGAAGTAGTTACTATTATTTCCTACTTTATAGGCGAGGGTACCACATCTTGAAGATGTTTTTCACCAATGCCAGGTCACACAAGTAGTGGCAGATTTGGAATTCAAACCCAGGTAGTCTTGGTTCAGAGCCAAGATAATCATAGCAGCTACACCATACAGCCTCTGTATCGTGTCCTGTGAATCACCCACTTCCTTGCTGTGTGGTACATGCTATGAATGAGACCTAGTAAAGTAGCACAAACTAGGTAGCCAGTGCATGTAAAAAGGAAGGCAGAAAGAGTGGAGAGAGGAAAGATATAAATCTGCTATGATTTATTTATTTAATTATTCATCTAGAAAATATTTACTAGAGAGCTACCAGGCATGGGAGGTGGAAATGAATCAGAAAAAATTACTCACCAAAGTATACTGTAAATGAAATAAATTAAAGTGTACTGTAGAAGAGAATGCCCATTAATCCATCTTCTCTGTGCTAGAACTTGAGGGGTTCTCAGGTGAATGATTGATGTCGCTGAATCATACCAGAGATGAGGGCATCGTAACAGTCCTGAGGGAGCGATATGAGTAAGGAAAGAAAAGTAACATTACATGGGGCTCGGGTTCCCAAACTCAAAGTCGAAATCTACCAAGGTGGCCTGGGTGATATAGATGAGGGGAAAGCAGATTTTTCAGTAAAGGAAAAGATAGTAAATAGGTGAGATTCTGCCAGCCACGTGGTCTCTGTCACAAATACCCAACTTTGCCCTTGTTGTGTAAAAGCATCAATAGATAATATGTAAATGAATGTGCATGGCTGTGTTTTAACAAAGCTTCATTTGCAAAGAATGCATGTGCCTGATTTGGCCCAAAGGCCAACACTCGAAGCAGAAGCATCTGTTTCTCTTGTGGATGGACAGTTTAACAACCAACCCTGGCGCAGTAAAATTCTATGTGCCTTTGAGCTTAAACTAGAGTTTCAGAACATGCATGCCCCACTGCAAGGAGGTGAGGCTCCTTCCAGCCCCGGAGGACAGGGAGCCGGGGAGACCGAGGGAGGAGAAAGCTTGGCTCCAAAGCATGGACTGCCTGACCAAATTATTCTTAATCTGGACCAGCAGCTGTGGGGTATGAGCTGGAGGGGGTGGGGAGAAAGAGAAAGTGG
The DNA here is from genome assembly GCA_039655065.1 of Glossophaga mutica. NCBI lineage: Eukaryota > Metazoa > Chordata > Mammalia > Chiroptera > Phyllostomidae > Glossophaga > Glossophaga mutica. The sequence goes on along the minus strand of CM077304.1, from coordinate 10,152,254 downwards.
GGAAGGGGGAAAACAGAGAGAGAGAAAAGGAGGAGGAGGAGGAGGAGGAACAGGAGGAACAGGAGGAGGAGGGAGAAAGGAGGGGACGAGGAAGGGAGGGGAGGGGAAGGAAGGGGAGGGAAGGGAAGGGGCAACACTGGATCCCCTCACATTCAGAGGCAGCCCCAGCCTGCACCCTGAAGAGATGGAGGAAGAGGAGCAAAGAGACCTGGGTCATCTATACTGGCCCATTCACCCCTTCCCCCCATTTGACAGTATGGCCCTTAGAATACTAGTTCAATTTGTGTCTTGGAATCTAATTTGCCAGCTTGGCACCACTTCATTTAGGGAGGTGGAGATATTTGTCCTAGATCCTGACCCATCCTGAAAGATCTGGGATAGAGGGGCCAATGGGGTAGGGATCAAAGAGTGATGAGCACCCCCTTTTAGAGATCAGGATATGCGTTGTCTTACTTAATGCTAACATCATTCCAGAAAGGGAAATATTATTGATCCTATTTTACAAATTAGAATACTGAGATTTCTTAGCGGCTATGTCCACTGCCCAAGGTCATTGGCTGCTAACTGACAGATCTGTTATAACCAGTGCCTCCAAAGCAAATGCCCCCCTCTCATAGGGCCCCAAGCCTCTGGATAAGCAGGTAGGCAGCATGCTTGCTGTTGAAACGCTATGATCAGTAAGGGAAGATAACTCTTTTTTCCCCGCAGAGTTCAAAGCCATGCCAGCGCTCTCAGCAAATCTCAGCAAAGAAACCCCACTGTTTCTTCTTTGGTGGATCCCAGCTTTGGAGGATCCCAGGTGCTGAGGGATGAAGGTGCTAGAGCCAACAGTCCCTAACCCTGGAGGGGTCTGGGTGCTAAAGAAAAGAGAAGTAGGTCACCCTCTTGGCCGAGACTCCAGATCGGCTTTAGAGGAAACCGTGCCTGTATTGTAGGTTACACATTTCTACGCTTGGTGCAAGGAGGTGTACTCAGGAGGTGGAGCTCATGTTTGGGACTGGAGATCATTCAGGAGTTTACACAGGAGTTCAGAATTTTCCATGGGAACAGCATGAAGAGATGGACAGAAAAGAGAAGGTCCGAAGGGAAGAGATGATGTCCAGTGGGTGCCTGTGGGGTCTTTCCATAATGGAAAAGAGTGGGCGGAGGGGCTCCTGAAGCTGCTCGCATTTGCCAGCGCTTCGCCATCCTCTCTCCTTCAGGTATCAGCTCTCTGTGCTGCACCCTGTCCGTGTGATTTAAGATCCAGCAAGGAGCAGACGAGGCAGACCTGGCTAACCCCTGAAGTGCCCCTGGCCAGAGTGATTGAATCGGGCTTGAACATCTATCTTTAATAGGCCCAATCTGTGTGAATTTCAGAACTTTTGTGGGAACAATTGGGAAATCATAGCTCTTTTTTCCCCTACAGGGATTATTGCATGTAGAAATAATTTTAGCCTAGAGATGCAAGAATCTTCATGTGGGGAGGGTTTATTTAAGGATGAAGCTGATCCAGCAGGAAATAAGGCCAAGAAGTGGGAGAGGGGTGGGAGAGGACACCCATTCATACAGAGAGAGAGAGAGAGACCGAGACCGACCGACCGACCATTATGCAAGCAGCTGGACCTGACACAATCAGCAACCATTCTTTTCGGCTCCATGAGTCAATAAGTTTTCACTAGGTTGGGATTTCCTGCCAGTTGCTCCTGAAAACGGCTGGGGCTGGGACAAGACGTGCATGATGTGTAGGAGCAGCACGCCATTTTCAAGACGCACGGCCTCGCTCGGGTCTCTCTAGCTCTGCTAAAAGGAAGAACATTTGCGGTCACTTTTTGAATGAATCATTATAATCATCTCTGATATTCATTAAGTACTTGCTACCTGCCCAGTACTAGGCTGATATATTTGTGGCATTTGTTGCTCATAAAAATCTTATGAGGTTAGATTTTGTTATTGCCTTTATTTTACAAGTTAGTAAAACAAGTCTAGACAGGCAAGTGATTCTCCAAAGATCATAGAGTTGGCAAGTGGTGTAGCTAGAGTCGGAGCCCAGGGGCCACCCCCCAGCACTGTGCTCTTAACCACTCTACGGTCTGTGAGGCTTTTAAGGGAGAACGAAACATCCAGGTGGGGCGGGAAGGGTCCTGATGGGAATCGGGGACTGACATTCTCGTCTCAGCTTTGCCGCTAACTTGTTCGATTCTGGCAAGTCACTTCCCTTCTGAGGGCCTCGCTTATTTTCATTTGTTCGATGACGGAGTTTGCCTAGATGTTCTTTAAAACTCTGTCTAGTTGTAACATTTTGGGGTGCAGTGACGGAAGCGGTTATGTAGTTCCCGTTTATCTTCCTGTCCTGGCAGTAAAGGCGTCCAAGCCACTGGCGACGGGGCTCGGAGCTGTTCTCATGCAGACTACGGTTGGCGAAGAGGAGCTAACATGCAACTTGGCTTGAACTTACTTCTTTCACATGCAAGGTATTCACAATTTTAGGCCAAGTGAGCCTACAGTTCCACAGCTGTGGGCATAGCTTGGGGAAGAGAATAGTACCAATCAGGGTTTTTGGTTGCAAGCAACAGAAACCAACACTGGATTTCTTAGGCAAAAGGGGATCTGTGGGAAGGCTACGGGGAACTCATAGATCTGGGGGAGCTGGGACTGGAAAGGGAAATGGGGAGGAGCTAGAGGGAGCTCAGGAGAAATGCAGGTAAGGGCCCAACCGTGGCTCCCAGCCCGGAGGTCTGTCATGCCCAAATTCCTGTGATGGTTGACTGCAGCTCCCCCTGCCGTCACTCCCCGGAGTCCTGGAGAGAGTGGCCGGTTGGGTCAGCTCGGGTCACAGGCCCATCCCTTGGCCATTCTGTAGCAGAGAGAAGGAGATCTTGCAGGCGAAGGGGCTCTCTAGGGAGAGGGTCTCACCTCTTTGAGACACGTGAGGGCAAGTGCTCCCTGAAAGGCAGTCCGGTGCTCTTAGGAAATGAAGGACTCCTGAGTAGGCGAAATGATAAACATCCTCTTTGAAGGTATAAATCACAATTATACTTAAAAAATCTCAATAACAAATACAGAAATCTTTAAAAAAATTATGGAGCTCACTCTTGTTTCCCTGTTCTCTTATCCATCTCTCCCTTTCTTTCTCCTTTCCATCTGCAAATATTTTCTTGAACATCTGTTATGCGGATGGATGTATTGCAACAAGCTTCTGTAACCAGTCTGCCTGGATTTCAACCCCATCTCCTCTACATCTCCATTCTATGTAACTTTAGACAATTTATTAAAACTTCTTGGGCCTCAGCTTTTCCCTAGGATGCATAGTAAGCATCCCATAATGTTTAGATGTTGTTGTTGTTACAGAGCTGTACAAAGAATAAGGTAGAAAGCTAGCCTTCTAGGAGTACCATGGTGTAGGAAAGAAGATGCAATTGAATTGATGGCTGTTTTCGTCGTGCAGATATTGGATTATCGGGATTTGGGTGGTCTAGGTGAGGCTGGGCTGGGTTTCAAGCTGCAGTTTGGGCACAGTTCTGCTCCAGGTGCTTTTCCTGCTCCTCGGACCAGCATTTCTCAGGGTATTCTCCTTCTGGCAAAAGGTGGAAATGTGAGAAAACAGGCTCAGCTATACAAGTGCAGCTCAAGCCTCTCATTGTATCATATTTTCTAACAATTCTGTTGGCCAAAGCAAGTCACGTGTCAAAGCCCAAAGCCAAGTACTCCTGGCCATGCTGAGAGTACCAATCTATAATATTATCACAGGGGAGTAAAAGGTTTATAGCTGATAATTCAACCTACATCATGTTTTTTTAATATGAAGTAGAAAAGTCAGGGTTGTGATAGGAGAGATATAGATAGAAATACCAAAATAGCTCAAAAGTAGAACTTAACTTCTACATGGTTGAGAATTCAAGGGAAACATTGTGGAAAGGGAAGTGATTGAGATAAATCACCTAAGATGGGTTGGAAAAAAGAATGAAAATGCAGGCAGAGAGAATAGTATCAGCAAAGACATGAAGCAGAAGCATGTCCAGGAATCAGGAGATGTTGAACTTGGCCCGATTTGTGGAGGGAAGTTATGCTTATAAAGGAAAGTTGGAACTAAGGGCCCTAATTAGTTTATGGACTCAGCAAAGCCTGTAGCTTAGAGGCCCCAGTGGGTACCTTTCAGACACTCAGAAGCCAGTGACCATGGATGCCTTCTACCAGTGAGAGGAAACTTGATTGATGATTTGTACAGGCAAAACACAGCGCGTGGCGAGGCAGCCACCCCTTGGGAACAGTCACGCTGATGTAGCTCTCAGCCAGGGTGGAAACCACATTGACCATCTGGACAAACAGCAGCGAGGGCTACGTGTAAACAGGCTGAGAAAGAAATAGTGATTAAGATATCTATCTGTTTTACTTGCTCAGAGAGGCCTTCTCAGTTTAAAAGGAGATCTAGTCAAAGTGGTCCTTGGATTTAACAGGAAGAAGAAAGACAGAGGGATTTAGAGTTAAATCTTTAGGCTATGTTCCAATTCCCTCATTTATTGACTGGGTGACCTTGGATATGTCATCTCATCTTTTAGGGGCCTCAATGTTCTTGTCCCTAAAATGGGGCTTGGTCATACCTAGGGCTGCCACAGAAAGCAAATGTGATGATATTGGATATAGAGAGAGTAACAAAGATATTTGGAGGAGAGGACTGGGGAGTAAAGAAAAGACTTTGAGAAACTGGTTTAATCTTATTAACTGATGTCATCCCAATAACTTTTATTAAAGAAATAGAAAAGAAATAAAGAGGTTAGAGGGAATTACCACTAACAGCAGCTGAAGCATTGATGAAGTGAACTTGGGAGGAAGGAGAGAAAGTTGGGCCGAAGTTGGGTAGTTCTGCTCGTGGTCTGCTCCAATTTTCTTTTATGTTTTTCTATATTGGACAGTTTGGAAATCTAAAAACAACCTTTTCAGTTGAAGGTACAGTTTTTGATGTAAGACTTTGCCAGCCAGGCTCATGTGAGACTTGGATTCAGGAGCAAGATGAGTGGGAAGAGACAGCACACACGGAATCAGCATCACCAGTGTCTGGACCAGTCTGGCGCAGGGAGGTCAGCCTCATGATGGCAGCTTTCTCCTCCCCACGTTCCTGGCAAGGCGAATTGTTCTGGACCCCACAGCAGTGGCATCGGGCTCCTGAGCCTGGGGTGGGGCTGAGTGGCATGGTCCCGGAAGCAGCTGGAACACTGGCTTGGATCCCCTCATAGCCTTAGAATCTCAGGGCTTCCCTTGATGAGCCAGTTCTGGGGTATCTTCTGGAGTCGTTCCTAGCTATTCCCTACCTTGAACTTACTTCTGCAGACCTTTCACTGATTTTATAAACATTTGCTTCCCTTCCTCGAAAACCTTCTAAAGAGAAACTAAAGCAGCACAAGTGTTTGTTATCTTCAGTTGAGCCCTGACTGACCCACTGGGGTGGCTGCAGCTCGAAAGGCACTGAAGATCGATCCCCTCTGACCTTTTTTCAGGCTCCTGGACACCTCTCTTTGGACCAACCATCATTAGCAACTGGTGTCCCTGCCTGTTGTTTTCCTGTTCCCAGTCCAACCTAAATAACTGTGGTCAGACTTCTTCAAATCAAATGATGAATCACATACCTTGTGATGTCCAGTTTTAAAGTGGTGGAGAGAGAGACTATTTCTTCTTTTTCCTCTTGGAGATTACCCTCAAAACAACAAAGATTATGTTGAAAGAAATGAAAGCTCCATCTCTGATGAAACCAGGGAACATCCGTAACCCTGGCCCACCAGACAGAGAGAAGAGCTGCCAAAAGCGGGGAAGTGCAAACAAGGGGAGGGGAGGGGCAGAGAAAGGATGCTCCCGGCTGCAGATCTCAGGAGAACCGCAGGGCACATTCCAAGGGCAAACCCAGCGAGCCCCTGTACTTGGACCAGTGGGATCAGGTATGTGGATTGATGGCAGGAGCTTCCCTGGACCCAGTTTGGCCTGAAGGAGAAGCAGAGAATACGACTCGATGCGAAATTAATACAGACAAGTCATAAATTCAGGAAGCAGTCTGTAGGGAAGGCAGAGTTTTGCCTGAGCAAGCTGAAGGATAGAATGTTTGCTGGGATGTGGAAGGGCGGGGTTGAAAACCCACTGGATAAGGTCAGGGACGAATGGTAGATGAGGAAGTGCAGCATGAGTTGTGCTATAAAGGGAGCCGAGTAGTGGCGTGGTAGCTGTAGGAAGGTGGGGTTGAGGAGTATGATGGGCAGTTCTGTGTGACAACTAGGCTAGGTCACAGGGTGCCAAATATCTGGTTAAACTTCATTTCTCGGTATGTCTGTGCATGTCATTCTGGGTGAGGTTAGTGGTTGAATTCACAGACTGAGTAAAGCAGATTGTCCTCCCCAATGTGGGTGGCTGGCATCTAATCTGTTGAAGGTCCGAGTAAAATAAAATGGTGGAAGAAGGGAGAATTTGCTGTCTCTCAGCCTTACTGTTTGAGCTGAGACATTGGTCTTCTCCTGCCCCTAGACTCGGACTTAAGTCAACGGTGATCCAGGTTCTTAGACCTTTAGACTTGGACTAAAACTCACACAGTTGGTCCTCCTGGTTCTCAGGCCTTTAGACTTGGATTAGAACTGCACCACTGGCTTTCCCTGCTTGCAGAGTCTCCAGCTCACAGATGGCAGATTGTGGGACTTCTTAATCTCTGTCATTGCACAAGCCAATTTGTCATAATCCCTGGAGATAGATACCGGTTTCTCCGGAGTACTCTGACTAATACAAGGAGCATACGCATGCTAATGTGCTTATGGTAATTATTCAGAAGAGAGAGATCAGTAAGGTAGGCGAGAGAGGAGGCAAATGTGAGCGCAGTATTCCTGTAGAGATGGGGCAGGATGGGACCCATTGCACAGGAAAAGGGTTGGACTTCTAACAGAAGCATGTGTGGTCCACCCCTGGCGACAGACGGGAACGCGGTATATGGGGGTGAATCCGGCGGGTTCATGTGTGCGGTAGAGGGAGCATGTTGGCATTCTCTTTTCATTGCTCCTACATTTTTAAAAAGTAACAGAAGGCATTGTTACCAGCTGAGAGTAAAGTAAGGAAGGAGATGTCGGGGACTTGAGGAGAAAGGAGAAAATACAAACTTATTTTCTAAGAGAGAGGGAGAATGAAAGAGCCAAGGGAAATTATTATGACTGTTGAGTGTTCTTAAAGAGCTCTTGTGATTTAGTGGTCATAGGTTTAAATTTAAGCCCAGATAAATGTGTATTATGTGTAGGTGTATACATATTTTCTGAACATGTTTACTTGTTTGGGTAAGAAGTATTTAACCAAGGTTCTGTTCTTTTGTTTTTGCTTTTGGTTTTTGGTCTGCCCTCCCCTACCAACCCCAGCAAGATGTATGTGAGGGAACGTGAAATCTGTTATATAAACAGGGAGATAAGGACATGAAGCGGGGGCAGTAAAACAGGGTTGAGTTAGTGAAACCGAAGGTCCTCATCACACTAAATCATTATTGGTGTTGGGAAAATAGAAAGAGCGAGCTGCATAGTTCAAAGGAGGTAGGACTGGAACACTTGGGGAGGGAGTGCCATTAGCAGTGATGATAAGATCTATATATGATTGTAAGAGACAAGGCTATTAGGTGGAGAATGAGATCATTGCAAGAAACATAGAGAACACGGTATTGGAAGGACCCTACATAAAGATATTGAAATAATTCAGAATAGCATTGGAGGGAGTTGCAATGACCCAGGTGCTAAACTCCTCGAGGAGTGAAGGGGATGATCAGGTTTCTGGAGACCACTGCAAGAAGTCAGGGTAGGTGTAGGAGACTGTTCTGCGTGGTGTGGGTCCTGTGCATCTCCGAGTGTTCCAGCTCCCACTTGGAGATGCACAGGACCCACACCCACAGATAGGTTCTCCCGTGGGGAATCAGGCCTGCATTTGTACCTAAGCCGCTGTGAGCTTGCTTTTGCTAAACCGCCCTCACCCTGAATTGAGACAGCAAGTGCTTATTGTAACTTCCTAAAATCCATGCTAAACCTTCCAAGGATGAGAGTAACCGGTTTGACCACTTTTTCCTTTTTCATTTGCAAATATCCTTCTTCTGTGATGTGATTAGCAGCATTGGCTCCTTTGTTGTCCGTAAAAGGTAACCCCCTAAAACGAATCTGTGCTTAGTAAATGAGGACCATGATGTAATGTGTGGGAAAACCGAAGGCCCGTCATGGCAAAGGCCATGCTCCCCTTGAGAGAAAAGCCATGCTGTCCCTTTTCCTCCACCGGACTTGGTAGTCTGTGTGAATGTCTCATTTCATCCAAAATGATGCTGCCAGTGTCTGCGTCAGGTAGGGAGTGTTATAATTTGAGAATGTAAGCTTTAAAGCCAAGGCTTTCAAGGAGAAAGGAGTGAAAACTGTCTGAAAAGAGCAAAGATGAATAAAAGGAGCCCACACCACACCTCGGGGTCCAAGGTGCAGGAGAGTTGGGGAGCTGGGCAGAGTCAGCTAGCCCTGACAAGCTCTGTAGGACATGAATTGTCCTTAGTTGGGGGCCAGGCTTCCCTTAGAGGAGGAAGGCGGGACACCATAAGGGATTTTGCTGATAATGGACTGTGAGTTCCAGAGACTGGGGAAGAAAGTTTTCCAGAAATGAAGCAAAGTAGATGAGTGGTTAGATTACAGGGTATACTTTGCTATGTGGAAGCGAGAATCCAGATGATAAGTAAAATCCAGAAAATCTTTGAATTCTGGTGGTTTTCACAAGCAAGAATATAGGCGTGATGAGGTCCATCTTTTGCATTTCCAAGACAGTTTGTGGTGATTTGGATGAAAAAGGAGTTCTGTGGAAAGTAACTTCCCAGGGTAATCCGATCCTAAATTTCTACTGTGCAGGTCTGGGGGAGTAGTCATGCCCCAGGCGTGCAGCTTCTGTGGCAAAAGGTTTATCTTTGCCTTAAGCATCGTTTCTGTGCATCTAGGTTAACACACCTTTGAAAGGCCCTCTTTCAGGCCCCTCCTTCTAAGGCAGGAGTTTAACCACCATATTTTGCCCTGTATAATGTGCACTTTTTTGTCCAGATTTTTTGAGGGAAAATAAGGATGTGCATTACATATGAGTAGTACTAATTCCATACCTATATAAATGTTTTTAATTCTTTTATTTATGCTTATGTGTTAAGAGTGTAACTGTAGCAAGAATAACAGTATCTGTATACAAAAAATACCCTGGAATATGATCATCGGTTTTGTTTCTAAATATAAATAAATAAATGATTGAATTAAAAAATTAAAACAAAACATATTTTCCCCTGAAAGTTTGTGCCAGAAACGTGGGTGAGCATTATACATGGCAAAATACGGCATCTTGTAATCTGGTTTCTGCCTTGCTTTCTCTCATCTTGTAATCTTCCTTAGGTTCCTGCCTTAATTGCAAATGCATAAAAGAAACTGCAAAACTGTTATTCTCTGGACATTTGTGAACTTGTTCCCTGGCATGTGTCATCAATTTGGCTCAAATAAACTCTTACAAAAAATTCTCTATAGGTTTAGATGTGTCTTATGCCAACATTTAGAAATATCAACTATTTCTAAATATCAGTAATATTTAGAAATATCAACCACAGTGAGGTTGCCAGCATCTTCTTTGTGTGTGAGTGTGGGCTGGTTGAAGGGGTGGGTACATTTAAAGATCAAGCCAAACTCTGGGGCTTTATCATTCTTTCATAAAGTGTACAATGTTTTTTTAAAAAAATACTTCAATGAAACAGTCACCTCCATAAAATTAGTCTAAGTGGACATATATATAATAGGTCAGGGAAAGTATAGCAAAATGACAAAAAAAGTCTAAACGTGAGCTGGTAGAGCTCAGGAAAACAGAGAGAAAGACAAAAATAAACCATCGCAAGAATGAAGGTTTTCTACTGAGAGAGGCACATAAAACTACACTGACTGAGAACGTAGTCGGGGATGTGGTAGAAGAGAGGTTAGGGAAAGTGTGCTAAATAAAGCGGTGTGTGCAGAGGATTCAAGTGGATTAGACAGAAAATGTTAGCAACGGAAGATGGATAAAGGAGATACAACACACACACAATGGGTGTTCTAGTATTTTTGGTTTCTTTTTAATCAAGTGATGAAATATGTCTTTTTCAATACTAGAACAGAAAAGTAAGCAAAACATAATTCATGAAAAGTTTCCAGAAATTATATAGATACACACATGTACACACTTTAAAAGGGACAGGCACACCCTGGTCTAGAGTGATGAACCCTGAGGCATGTAATAATTAGGCCACCAGACTTTAGGCAACTGGGAAAAATACCAAGTCACTTGAAAGGTCTCGGTCTTCTCCCCGGCAAATTCTCAAAGGAAGAATGCCGTGGAGCAATACTTCTAAAATCCATAAGAAAAAACATGTGATAAAATATTTTTTTTATACAGCCGAATAGTTGCATGTAGAGGCAGAAGACAGATATTCTTGAGCACATAATCGGTCGGAATGTGTTTCCCAACAGCCCCACTGGAAGAAGTCACTAGAGGGTGAAGTTCACGATGACAGAAAGAATCACAGAAACAGGCTTCACAGTGAGTGTGGAATCCATCTAACGATGGGCCTAAGACGAAAAGAGACCTGGCAGTTTGATTTTGCAGCACAGAAATGTATAAGCTTTTACAGTGTAGGAATGACTTCATTAAGAACAGCTGGACCAAGAGAGCAACATGGTGGAAGGTGATATTTTATGGGTTGCCGTCTAATCTTTTATAGCCAGCAGTCAAAAGGGATTGCTTAAAGCTGGTAAGTCATGTAACAGGAATATATCTTGGAACATAATAACCAACTAAAATTGGGTGGAAATTGTAGACAAAAATTCCGGAGATACCTTTCTTTAAAGAAATTTAGAGGCTGAAATTTAGAGACAAACCAAGAAATGCAGTTCTTGGTATGACTTGAGAATACGTTCCAAAACGGAGGGCATAGGGCAGGGTTTCTAGAGGGAGAGGTTGCCAGGAGCTGATTCTCAGAGAGACGGGTTACTAGGGGAAACGAGATCACCAACATGCATCATTTGTTTTCCGGCTGGTGAGGGCACCTGGACTTGCAGTGGTCGGCTGACCCAGGGATGAAGCAGGTGGAGCTGTGAGGTGAGAACAACGGGTAATACACGGTTAAGCATTTACGGAGCCCTAGCTTCAGCCCAGACCTGCAGAGCAAAAAGGCTGTCTTTGATCACACAGTCCTAGTGCGGGGGGTCTTATTTAACAGCAGTGTAAGGAGTGCAGTTTCTCAAACAGTACAATCAGCCGAGAGGCTGCTGGTTCTGCAGGCAGTTCCGGAGTCCCGAAAAGCACAGTTATGTTCTGCATGCAGCTTCAGAGCTCACGCTGCAAAAATCCAAATGTTGGGCCATGAATTATGAAATTAAAGTTCTTATAAGTCTTCATGATGAAAAAGAAGAGGATATGGGAGAAAGGGAAAAATGTCATAGTTCATCTTAGGGAGTTGACAGATGCTGGCTAGTGAATAGAGACTCATTTAATATGTTTAACAATCATATTAAATATAATTGTTCTGGAATGAACAGTGCTTTTTTTCTTCTTAATGTTTCTTTCCTGGTGGAAAGTTTGTTCTGCTACTCCTGACCTCTCTCTCTGATTCTTTAGACTCTTGGCCCTAAGGGAAGTAAAGTGATTTATCTGTTTGATAAATTTAGAAGAATAAACAGATCATACTCATCTCAGCTCTTTCTGGTTTCTCCTGGGCAGTGAGCTGCCCTGGAGTAAATGGGTTCTCAGCTACTCCTTGCAGCGGTGCCTCTCGCCACCCCCCTCTCCCCGCCAGCTGGCTTTCCCTGGAAGGTTGGCTTGTGTCTGAGAGGGTAAGTCTTTTAAATTCCAGGGTTCACTTTTAGGGAATTCATACAACCCAACCTCATCTTTATCAATATTAAAAGTAATATTTTGGCTTGATATTCTTACCTTTCAAGTTATTTGGTATACAGGTGTGGGAGGGGATGCCATTTATTGGACCCTTACAAAGGACCCTAACAATGATGATTTGAGATTGCAAAGAGTCCAACTCAATGAGTAAATATATTTGTAGAGCACTTAGAACAGAGTCTGGCACATAGTAGGTGGGTACTTCGTAAGTGCTATGAAATGAGTAAGTGGCAGAGTTTTCGAACTCCAGTGGAAAATGACGGCTCATTAGTCTTGGTGTGGCTGAAAGCAAGGACATGAAAATGCAGGACCTGTAGAGCCGCCGAGTTTCCAGGTGGGCACAGAGGGAAAGAATGACCCAGGTAACGCGGAGGCCAGCAGACATAGAACTCGGGGACACGGAGATCGACTCGTGGCCACCGTGCTCCTGTTGGCCTCCTAGTTTCCGGTTCTAGGTCCTTCTGGGGCCCAGTGGCACTGTACTCCTTGGATTCTGCAAGTCACCCCAAGTATCCTCCTAGTTAATCTCTCCCTTTTTGTTTTGCTCCTTAAACTCGTTTGAGGTGCATTGTTTTTACTTTCATACAAAAGACTTGACTAACACACAAGACGCTGTGGTCCAGAGCAGCTGAAAGATGCTTTCTAAGTTTACAAAATTTGTGAGAATTTTGAGTCCGGGCACACAGCCAGAATACTCTGCAGGAAGAACAAGGAAGCGACCGCTGGGCTTTTCTCAGCTGCCTGTGGTGGGCGGGTCTGAAGTTGGACCATCACAGGGGCCATCAGACTTGGAGAGAAGCCGTGGGCAGCCAAGAATATTTTAAACACTGAAAAAGCTAACACATGCCAGTTAAAACCCCAAACTTCCCACCTCGTGAATCACCAGCAGAGTGCAGCGCTCTCGAGTGCTAACCAGCCAGGTACTGCATTAATTCTACTCTGTAATTCTCTGAATTCTACCGGCCTCACCAATGGAGTCTGAAAACAAAATAACAGCCTACTCCATTCTGATCCAAGTTCTCATTTGCCTGTGCGCTGCTTTCCCGAGAGCCCAGGGTGACTGATTGCAGACCTGGACTTCTGTGCGCGTAAGCTAATAGGTATGGCCAGTGTATATTATAGTATAGAGGTAGCCAGGAAGCCAGCAACAGGATGGGAGGAACATTCATTACATAAGCTGGGAGTAAGATGAGCTTCTGCATTGAGGGGTAAATACTTTTAGTTAATAAAAAAGTCCAAACCATTGTAGCTTAGCACCCACAACGGTGTCTGGAACACACAGCGGCACAACAGATATTCACTGAATGGTGAATGGAGTCTGTTGAACCTTTCACACTCTCATATTACATGTTTCTCTCTTTGGTAGTATTTGGCACAATAACATTTTCATTCGCTTAAGTATTTCTTCGATCAATGCCCGTCTTACTCACTACAGAAGCGAGGGTGCAGGGACCACTCTTACATTTGCTCACTGCCGTTTCCCAAGTGCCTAGCACGGTGTTCGTATATTACTTGATCTTGATGGATAGTTGCTGGATGAATAAACGACATCTGATTTACAAAGTGTTTGCTTGGCAAATGCTGGGCTCAGAAGGCTGCGTGTTTAATTTGGATGGAGGTCAGCATCCCTGCCTGTGGTCGTTTAAATGATCTCTTGGCTACGCCATGAGTTTTCTCTCCTCTCCTGCCCAGATGCGAAGGGACTGGCACCTTAGTATTTGGTACATTCCTGTCTCCTGCCTGGAGTGAAAGAGTCAATTTTTATCAAATCAGGATCTGCCAGAACTAAATGCAGCAATCCCATCTGTCTGTCACTTCAACACGATGGGATTCATTATGTAGAACCAAGGGGATGTGCTTCACGGTGGTGGGGGGGGGGGCTGCACAAATCCGCAGCAGGCGATGCCGTCCAGGACTCTCTCGGCTCGGCGGACCTTGCCCTTCGCTGCTGCACTTGTGTGGCGGCTGGGTCTTCTCCTGACCCGGTGCAGTGAAGCTGGAGAAGGGAAAGAAAGGCCAGGGCTCTGCTGCCCAGGGAGCCCTCGCCACCCAGGCCGAGCAGTGGCACCTGTGTCTTTGGAGGCTCAGTTGCAGGACCTGCTGCAGCAGGATGGAGTTCTCTGCCTTCTTCTTCATCTTTGTCCCTTTTATTCATCACTCCAGAGTGGTGTCAGGTGACATACTGATTTATGCTGTGACAGGTGACCAATATCAGCAGGAGAGAGGTTTCTGTCTTGTCGGGGCTCATTCTGCATCTTGATGGGACTTGGTGGTGCAGACCCGGGGGTGACAGCTGAGATATCCGGCTTGAACACGCAAAGGACCATGTCAGAGTGAAACAGGGATCGGGGGGCAGTCCTAGATGAACAAGGAGGGAACCCAAGAAGATTGTGGGTTGTCTGATGTTCAGGAAGATACAGATTGGCCCTGGTTGGCAGGTGACCTGTATTCTCCAGAGACCTGTCACTGGCAAGTGGCAAGACTTAATGCAGTGGCGAAGGAAGCTGTCCAGGCATGGCTGGATCCAGGCACCTGGAAAATACCTCTTGGCTCTGCTTTCCTCTAGAAAAACCTCGGCTTCCAGCAGCTTTTCTCCACGGGATAGACAGCATGGCTGCTGGCAGGTTGAGGCTGACCTCAAAGAGTCCCCAGATTTATCAAATGAAAATACAGAATGCCCAGGTAGACTTGTATTTCAGATAAACAACTGAGATTTTTCAGTAGGAGTATGTCCCATGCAGCATTTGGGATACACTTATACTAAAAATATATGGGGTGTTCTGCATTTTATCTGGCAACCCTGTGACACCCTCTTCCTAGCCAGTAACTTCAGAAGAAAGAGCATGGCTCCTGGTTGATGCTTACAATGCTTCCGATGGCCAGCCTGGCTCACACACTCACCCTGTGGTTGGTGAGGTGGGTCCCTCCATGTAAAGACCCCGGTGGAGAGAGGCAGTTCAGTCCTAACAAGCACTTGTTAAACACTACTTTGTGCCAGGCCCCTCGCTAGGTGCTGGAGATTCAGCTGTGGACGAGACAGAGCGGTGCGCTGGCTATCAGGAGCTTACTTTTCAGTTGGTGGTGGGAGTGAGTGGGTGGACAAAGAAGAAATACACTTCCAGATAAACAGGAGAAGTTCATGAACTGGTAAGCACTATAGAAAAGATAAAACAGAGTACCATGGTGGGAAGCATCTGGCGCTGTTTTGGCTTGATCTGTGCTTCCCCCTCCAAAAACAAAGAAGACATGGTGAAGTGAATGCGACCTTATGTGGAAATAGTCTTTGCTGACGGAATCAAGTTAAGATGAGGCCATCCTGGGTTGAAGTGGGCCCTAGTCCGGTGAGTGGCATCCTTACGAGGGAAATGTGGACACAGACACCGAGAGGACAGTGCTGCGTGATGGTGGAGGCAGAGACTAGAGGGGTGCTCCTGCAAGCCAAGGATTCCTGGGAACCACCAGAAGCGAGGAGAGAGGCAGGGAGCAGACCACCCCCCCCCCCGCCCCACGCAGCCTTCAGAGAGGCGTGGCCCTGCTGACACTTGCCTTTCAGACCTGTAGCCCCCAGTACTGCGAGAGCATACGCTTCTGTTGCTTTAAGCCATCTAGCTGCAGTCACTGGTTTTGGCAGCCCCAGGAAGCTCGTAAGGGTGGAGAGTGGTCTGAGCGGTCAGGGAAGGGACCCAAAGGAGCAGCAGAGGCAGCTGTGGGAACATCTGGGGAAGAGCACGTAAAGCAGGAGGAATAGCAAGTGCAGGGCCCTGGAACTGGGCGTGGTGGCGTGACATGGCGTGTCGGTCCCAGTGTGGCAGGAGCAAGGGGAGGAGGAGCAGGGGCGGGTGTGCTCTGGGCAGCTCCCTGTGGGCTGGAGGGCGGGGGGGGGGGCGGGGGCACCGGCGGTGAGAGCTGGAATTGCGTTCCAGCTCTGCCGCTTCCTCACAGTGTGGACTTGTTTCTTAACTTCTTAGAATGCAAATTTGAGTTTCTTCAAATATCATATATATCCAGGGAAATGCTTTTGAATCCAAGAGCTAGCTCCCAGGCCTTCTCGGTTTGTTATTTCTGTGACCTTGGGTTTCCTATGAAATTTTATTCTCTTTGTAAATCCACATGGACTTTCATTGCCTTTGTAATCATTTGCAGTCTGGGTTGACCTTCACTCCTAAAAGGCTTTTGCCTGACAGACTGGTGTTCTGCCCATGCTCTCTTGGCCTCTAACAATGACTTTGTCCATCCTTGGTTTTGCTTTGACTGCCCGCTTCCGGGTGCGGATAGCTCCTGGCCTGAAGCCTGGCTCCATGAATGAGCAAGATCAGTTCAGGCGTCATTCAGAGCTGCGAATTGGCCTTGAGCAGGGGATAGACTTAGGCAGAGACAGCCATAGTTTCTCTTAGGACCAAACAGCCTGTAATTGCATGAAGCTAGGCTTAGGGGATTCAGTGTATGGAAGAGAACTACCAGGACCTGCGTACATGAGGTTGATCCCGTGACCTTGTACAAGCTCGTAAGCATTGCAGTCACCTGGCCCACATTCACTGATACTGAAGAAGAACGGCTTTCCTTTGAGCTGGTGGTTCTGAAGCATGAGGGGACACTGGGGTCATCTGGAAGGCTTGCCGTTGCTCACCCTCAGAAGTTCCGATTCAGTAAGTCTTGGGTGGGGCCTGAGAATTTGCATCTCTAACAAGTTCCCAGGTGGTCCTGAAGCTGCTGGTCTGGGGACCACACTTTCCGAACCGCTGGCCAGAACTAACACAGAAAGAAGTCGAACACCAGGAAACCATCCAACTGATGGGGAGTGAGAGTGACAGCCGCCTGGAAGACAGGCTCCGCCCAGGAAGCGCGTCCCGATGGGGAAGTGAATGTGCCCGAGTCCTGGAGCAGCTTACGGTCTATCGTAGGAGACAGCATGGAGAGAGGAACGGAGAAGGCTTTGTGCAGGAGACGGCATTGGCACTGAAGAGGTGCAGATGGGGAAAGACACGTCAAGTTCTAGGATCAGAGTGGTCCCAGGCGTGGAGGCAGAGACGTGTGAGGGACCGACCACTGGTGCGTCCTTTGGTTTGGTGGAACGATGGGTTTCACACATCTTGACCACAAGCCGTGTTACGTACATTGTGCACTTGGTACAGCAACACCCCGTCTGTTGCATTTGTGTGTGTACATTTATGTCACCTGCCAGACCTTCCTGAAACACTCACCCTTAGGTGCGCAGTGCACCCTGGATTTGCTGTTCTGTCCCACGCAGTTCTGCAGCATGTGGAGGCGGTGCAGCCCAGTGGTTAGGAACGTGGCCTCTGACCCCAGGTTGCCTGGGTTCAAGCCTGGCTTGACTCCCATGGGTGCTTATTTACCTTCCACGGGCCCCAGTGTGCTCATCTGTAAAACAGGGATGGCCACTGTGTCTACATCACGGGGTCAGTGTGGGCAGTCTCTGTGCAGTTTTTAGAGCAGAGCTTGCTGCATAATAAAAGCCATGCCAGGGTTTGCTCTTTTGCTATAAACCTCATTAAAAATGCTGGTCACAACACATTCCCTTGATTTCAGGACCTTTTTAAGGTGCCGCCACCTGTGGCTTGCAGAGTTATAGGATACAGGTGTGTGAGGGGAGAAGCTGACTGGTGGGTGTGGTGCTTTGGCTCAGAAGCAGGAAGGCTCGTGAGTGCTGGTAAAGATTCTGGCTTTTGGTCGTTGGGCCACTGGGAACCACTAAAGGTTTGGTTTGGACACAGTGGTGTGACCAAAGCTGTATCAAGGACCACGAATCTGGCTGACCTGTGACAGCTGCATAGGGGTGAAGACAGGGAGGGGTTGGGGGTAGAGTGGAGACCACTGTAATCCAGGTTAGAGGGATGCAGACCCCTGAGGGCGGAGCAGTGGGGATGGGGAGAGGGAAGGGACACGAGCCCCGGGGACCACCCCAGGGCCTCCACCACCAGAGCGAAGTTGCTTCTTTGGGTTGGCAGGTGGACCAGGGCTCTGCTGAAGCCAGCATTTCAGGGTCCCACGTTCCCGTGTCACCCCAACTGAGAGAAACCAGGGAGGAGGGAGTTAGCATCCTCTGAAGGTGTAACTGGAATGGGGAGGAATTTTAAAACAAAGGGGAGTGTTTTCTTTTGTTTCTTAACCCTGTAGGGGCTAATCTGGGGCCCACTCCTGAGGAGGGCCTTTGGGCTGGCAGCACTATTCAAAGGAGACAAAATTTCTCAAAAGCCCAGGAAAGTAACTGAAGTCTGTTTGGATGCTGAAGGATAATCCTCAGAGATTAAAGCAGCATCTGTGACCAGATCTTCAGCAAATATCTTAAGTCTGAATTCAAGTTGCTAATTAGATCCTTGTTTATAATGTTAGATTCTTTCAGAGGCATCATGGGGGGCGGGAACCTGAGGCGGGGGCTGATGCCTGAGAAAGTCAGCAAGTAATCTTCTCCAAGGCAGTTTGGATGTTGATGCGGGTTTGAAGTTGGTCTTTTCGGGAGCCTGCACAGTGGCAGGATGGAGCACAGCCTGAATTCAGGGAGAGGAAACAAGGCCTCTCTCGCATCCGCCGGGCTCCCTGCATTTGGCAGTGGTTTTTATCAGATGCTTCCAGAACCTTGAAGAAGGCGCTGGCGGGTCCAGAGGGTGTGCTGACCTCCGGGAGCATGCCGTCCCAGCAGCACTCTCCCCACCGAAGGGACGTCGCAATACCTGTGTCTCCTCCGAAGGTCTTACTCGGTCCCTTGTGGAGAACCTGCCCCCTCTTCACCTTATGAAGCCAGGAAACAGCAAAGACTGAGTCCTCGCTCCGTTGTCTGCATGCCGGTGCTTTCTCCGCACCGCGACTCCATCGCGGCCTGCTCTCGCCCATCCCTTCCCGTAGTGTGTCATGTCTTCCCGCTCCTCCCCGTCCCGTCCCGTCCCGTGTCCTGGGCCTCTTCTTCCTGTCACCTAACCACTTCTGCCCCAGGGGCTGGCCCTGCTCCGGCCCGGTCCTGGACCTTTCGTGTGTTCGCTGACCTCCAGGTCTTTGACTCACCCAGGAAAGAGTTCAAGGACGACCCCCGGAGTGAGAACAAAGCAAGTTCTATTCGGGCAGAGAACCAGAGAGGCCAGGCGCAGGCGCCACTGTGAAAGAAGTGAAAAGTGCGTGTCCGCGTGGTGCGGGCCACCTGGAGAGGGGGTTGCACACACGGTCATTTCGCTCTCGCGTGTGCCCCCAGTCTTTCTTGGCAGCCCCCTGAGAGCCCCTGGCCCCTGTGTGTCTTGGAGTGAGGAGTGGCAAAACCGCACTCACAGCCACGACGACTCTGCTGGAATCTTGCCCTTCCATCTCTTCCCCTGCCCGACTGCTTCTGTAGAATAGAGGTTTGGGGGTTCAGCCTCCCCTTGACACCCCACGGGGACACCAGGAGTCTCAGTTCCCTTTAGAACGTGGGTGACAGCACTTTGCCATTTACTTTGAGTTCATAGCTGATTCTGGGTCAACAGTAAAAGTTTCATTCGACATCCTGCTATTCTTGCTACTTTAACCTAATTAGAAATTATATAAGGGATAAAATGTGCATGGGAAATGAAATAGAGCAGCGTTTCCATAAAAACTAAGTTCAATTACTCGGAAAGGTGTGCAAAGCCAACCCCCTTTAAAACGCTGCTCAGTGAGGTGTACACGCGGGGACAGCGAGTGATGGAGACACAGCAGCGGGGACGGAGGGCTGCCCCTCACGTCCCTTCACCTGCCTCTGCCTCTCTGGGCTCCCGCTCCGTTTCAGAGGAGTTGAAACCAGACGTTGAAAGGTGAAAGAGGCCCACACAAGAAGGTCGGGACGTCCAGCTCACGGGCCCGTCCTGAAAGGGAGACCCGGGGCCCTGCGGCAAAGGGCCCACCCGTGTGCGTGAACGTGTGTCAGGTCGGAATGAAGTCTGTAAGTGCACGCCTTTCCGTGCCAACGATTTCTCTTCTTTCGCCCCTGCTCAGCTGTCTGGCCGTAATCACCCCCGGTGACAGGGCTTCCGGAGCAGCTCCGGTGCCGCTGCCGCCAGTGCGGATGGGCCGGTGCCTGCCTTTCTCGCGGGACTGCCATTCTTGCCCAGCAGGGGTCCGGTTTCCAGCCTCCTTTCGCCTCTCAGGGTCTTGTGTCTGTCTCCGAGCTGGGCAGGGGCAGAGGCAGAGGCAGATGGGGGTGCCTCTGCCCTGGGTTCCTTCTAGATGTTTCATGCCTGTTTTTCTCCAATAGCCTGGAGCGGTAAACGGACTGACTGACTAATCAGACACGCTGTCCTGGAAGGGTCAGTACGGTATTAGACCGATAGTCTGCACCCAGGCTGGATAGAAGGTTCCAGGTTGCGCACCAGAAAACTGCTTTTCATCTGATAAGGATGCCGGATGTTTCTTTCCTGCTCGGCCCGCACCTTTTCCAGTAACTTTAAAAGTGCTTTGCCCAGCGGTGGCTTTGAAATCCTTAGGTTTGATCTCCTTACCGGAGGGAACGAGGAGGCAGGCAGCCTTGCTAACCCTCTGCCTCCTTACCTAGCTGTGCGACTGTACGCCCGGATGTGCCTCACCCAGAGGAGGCGCCTCAAAGACGCATGTTGTTACTGTCAGTGGTGGTCAGTGGTCGTGTTACCCAGTGACGAAAGTGGTTGTCGTTGTTGTCGAGGAACAATGACAGTGTTACCAGGTAGCATCGATAACCATGTTACCAACTGATTGGTATTTGGTGACATTGGATAGCTGATACTTTCATCCGGTCTGTTTCCTGGGGTTCTGTCGCCTTGTCCTTTGGCCGACTTCCACTTCTGGTGTCTTCCAGAATCTGCTCTTCCTCTCCTGGACCCCAAATACAGGCCGGTTCTGGTTTTCAACCCTCACACATTCCTGTTTCTCCTGGCCCTCGACCCCCTCTAGAGAGCTCTGGTCCTCCGCTTTGCCCAGGATCTGGACGAAATAGTAACAGGCCTGACTGCCCTTCATGCGCCACCCCTGCCCAGTCCTTCCGCCCTCCAGCCCAACAAGGAGCTTTTGAGACAAACTCTGAAATTCCCAAACCTTAACAAGTAAAAAAGGCAACCCACCTGTTCGTGGCAGGTGTCAATAATGGAGGCCACCTGTGGTGGCTGTGGGGCCCTGTGGGGATGTGGCGAGGGCTTCCCTGACCGTAGACCGTGGACAGCCACCTTGCTCCGTCACTCTGGCCTCTCCTTCACAGCCCAGAACAGCTGCTCCTGCGTCCCCGAGGCTGCATTTCCCTTCTGCTTCCATGCTGGACCCGTGGTGTCTTTTCAAAGCTGCTTTCTTCGTCAGAGGTTTTCGGGTCCCAAAGAGCAGAGTTTGTAGGCGTGTTTTGGTTTTGATGGCACCCGCCTTAACAAGCCTGAACGAGAGTATGTGTAGCTGCGTGGGTGCCCAGTTCCAGGAGCACAGCGTGCCTGGTCCTGAATGCCACGCGGCTGCTCATCCCGCGGAGGCCCCGCCCACCTGGACCCAGCCTGGAGGGCGACCCCGGGCTGGGGAAAACGTGGCTTACCGGCGACCGGCCTCTGGGTTCAGCGCGATAAGGAGATGAGACGGAGAGACACAGAACTCATCACGACAAGGGTGTTAGGCTTTGAGACAGCAAATTTTAGGGAATTAAGAAATTTAATCAGTCTGGCGCACTAAAAGGGAGTCTGCAAATTTCTGGGTGTGGAAGAAAGCCAGAGTCTCCTGAGGGAGATCCTAATTAAAGCACAGCCGATTACAATTCCTCTGAAAAAGGAAAATGAAAGGACTAAGGAACATCTGCCGTGGGCTGAAGGGCTGCTCAAGGATGCACTGCGAGAAAAAGAAATTTCCTGACAGCGGCGAAGAGGCACAGAGCCTGCACGGGCCTCGCGGGGCGGGCAAAGCCGGTGGGGGCGGGGCCTGGCAGCACGGAGGGGGCTCTTCGGGGTTTGGCCCAGCGGCAGGATAGGAGAGTCTGCGGCGTGGTGGGCGTGCAGACAAGAGGGGCTGAATGACCCCTCCAGTGCCCTTCGAGTTACCTGGCAACCAGTGAGCTGGCTCTGAGCCCACCCCCTCATGGGAAGGGCTACGCCTGACACCCATTTCCCAAGGGGTCCAGGTGCTGGGCACGTGCCCATCCCAAGGCTCCTCTGAATATTTAGCACCTAGGCTCAGTCTGCTCGGTATCTGGGTCTGAAATGTGTTTCCTTCTGCAAGGCCGTTGGCATGTTCACCCCACACAAAGGCAGAGCAACAGGTGGTGGCCCTTCTCTGGAGCTCAGGCCCACAGGTTGCCCACGTGCGCCACGTGGTGGATTGCAGTGATTACAGGAGAACCACAGGCCTGTTGTCCTTCTTTTTGTGCATCAGTGCCCCCCCGCCCCGCACCCTGCCCCGCACCAGGTTTGCCCCGGGCCCTGTCCCTGATGTGGCTCTAAAGAGCAGGAGTTTAGACTGGACCAGTGGCAGCACTCAGATGCCCTCCGTGGAAGTGGGGAGCAGGAAGAGAACTCAGAGGCCACGCAGCTCGGTCTCCCACACGTACGAGAACATAAAAACGTAAAAGCCCTGGTAAGATTTAAACCACTGTGGGGACTAGTGATGCAGGAGTTTTCCGAGGGGGGCACAGGCAACATGCCCTGCTGCGGTGCAGAGAGCGAGTGTTGGCCGTTGGGAGGAGTCCCGAAAGGCCTTTCTTTGATGCGGGGAGGGGCAGCAGCACTTGGTCTGGAGTCTGAAGGTAGAATTTTCAAGGTGGATGGGAGCTAGAAGAGGCCTCCGGGGAAAAAAAGGTGGGCAGGGCAGGGAAATTCTGGGACCACCGAGGGAGACCACTCCCAGACAGATGCACCCAGAAACGTGGATGGAGCTTGTGCCTTGAATGACAGGAGCTTGTGCCTTGAATGACAGGAGCTTGCGCCTTGAATGACAGCTGCTAGTGTCCCAGGCACCTGGTGCTGTGCAGCGCACCGCCCAATCGCAGCGGCGTGAAGCAGCCACGCTTGTGCGGTACCTCCTGACTGCACTGATCGGGACTCCAGACAGGGCACAGCAGAGAGTCACTCAAGGCGCTCGGCCGGTGGCTGGGCGGGGCTGCAGGCTCCAGCATGGCTTGTTCGCAGGCGGGTGGCCATGGTGGGGATGGCTGGGAGGCTGCTGTGGGCCAGGTGGTCTCAGCACCTGCCTTTTCAGTGCCTGTCTCGTAGAGCAGTCCGGCTGCTGCTGACAGACCTGCTCAGGGCTTCCAGACGGTGTTCCGAGGGGCCCACGCAGAAGCTGCAGTACATTATGTCATAGATTCAGAAGTCTCCCATGTCATTTCTGTCATATTTTGTCAGTCAGGCAAGTCCCTAAGACCTTCACAGGTTCAAGTGGATGGAATTAGACCCCACCCATCAAATACTTACAGAGCTCCTATCCCGTGCCAGGCCATTGCCAGCTACTACTGGGGGTTACCAAAGTGAATCACTCAACCCTTAACCTGGAGAAGGTCATGGTCACATTGTGGACGCAGGTACGCATCCTGATGATGTCCAAATGGTGTGATGAAGGCTAGAAGAGGCAGGAACTAAAAGGCAAAAGGTTGTGGGGAAAAGTACCTCAGAGGTTGGCAAACTACGGCTTGCGGGCTGCATCCAGCCTGCTACCTGTTTGAATAAGTAAAATCGTATTTGAACGTGGCCACGCTTGTTCATTTACATGTTGTCTGTGGCTGTTTTCCCACGATGACGGCAGAGCGGAGCAGTCGCAGCAGAGCCCATACGATCTGCAGAGCCTCAAATATTTGGTATCTGGTTTGTTGGCTCCTGAGCTCCTGTGGCTGAGCGCCTGGTGCCATCATTCCATGTTTCAGACAATTTTTCAGAATTTTTATTCTTTGGATACTGACCCTTGATTTTCT
This sequence comes from Glossophaga mutica, assembly GCA_039655065.1. Classification (NCBI taxonomy): domain Eukaryota; kingdom Metazoa; phylum Chordata; class Mammalia; order Chiroptera; family Phyllostomidae; genus Glossophaga; species Glossophaga mutica. The sequence goes on along the minus strand of CM077304.1, from coordinate 10,128,490 downwards.
CTTTCCTGTTATTTTCGAATATGTTCTTGCTTTCCTGATACCGTGTATGTTTTATATGATGTGTAGTATATAAACTTATTTATCCGGAAACTTCTACATGCAAACTCTGTACTAGGTCTTACTTGGGAAGAAGGACTTAGGGTCTGGCATTGGGGGAAGTCAAGTACAAAAACAACCATTGTACACGGCAGAAATCCAGACCGGAACTTGGACCAGGAACAAGGTTGAAATCAGCCATGGGTCAGGCTTTGGGTATATTATTCATTTAAATGCCACAGCAACCTTAGGAGATAGCTGTTCATGGACCATTGTATAAATGTGAAAAATAAGACCAGGAGAAGTAAAACAACTTGCCTAACCACGGTCAGCCAGTGGGTGGTAGAACTGAAATCCAACTGCAGATGTACCATTTGACCTATTCACTGATGTTTTATTTTTTATTTACTTTTATTACTTTATTTTCCATTTTCACAATTTATGTCTGATTTTTTTTTGAATCTGCCAGTAATTTTTCATAGTTGTTGTATTATAGACTCTCTTTGTTTATGTCTTTGAACATACTGAAGTTGAATGCTCTGGGAAAGTGACCAGAAGAATTTGTTAGAAATTGCAGGCCTTTTAAAGGGGCAGAAAAACAACTTGGGAAAAAAGTAGATGCCTGTCCTTCTGAGAGCAGAAATGAAAACCGGCTCCCAGCAGGGGCCCTCCGAGGAGCCGGCGCTTGTAAACAATAGGACGCATTGTTGTCGCAGGAAATGGGATGTCTCCTTACATATTCGAACAGCGGAAAGCCATCATGGTAAGCACCGATCATTCCTGCTCCGAAGCCATTCTCCTCCCTCCTCCTCCTCCTGGAAGGGACCACTGCCCGTCACAGAGACTGAAAACGATAGGGGCCCGCTCCCGCAGGCACCCTGGCGGAGAGGTCTCGGGCCTCTGGGCCTGGTCCAGGGCATCTCTGGGCAGATTTGCTGCCCCGATGCAGAAGGGGGCCTCGGTGCCACACAGCTGCATGGTGAGTCTTCAAATGCACAGCGTGGACTCTGCATCCTGGCTGCTGGCCCTGGGTCCTCCACGGCATCGCTGGGGAATGATGGAGTTTCTGACTGGGAAGCGACCTTAGAAATTAAGCATTTGCCTCTAGAAAGGAAAATTGACTCAGAACTTTTTTTCTCCATGCCTTTGAGTTTGTTTTATTCCTCCCCCCGCCCCGCCCCCGTACATTTCTGAATTCTTCTTAAGAGAGGACTTTGTCTTACTACAACCGACTAGGAGACAGAGGGATTTGGACAGCTGGTGAGTGGCATGGTCATGCCCGCAGAAGACCCACCAGGACTGGAGCCACCGGGGGAGAGGGCGGGGAAACCACGATGGGAGGGGCTGGTCCTAGCCGTGGGCTCTCCCAGTCTTGGCCTTTATTCTCTTTGAGGGTGAGGTTGGTGCCTTCTCTCCAGTCTGGGGACTGGCAGGTGGGCTGTCAGAGAGCTTCGGAGCACATACCCTTGGCAGCAGCGCAGGAGGAGGACTGAGTGTATTTGCAGGAGCACGTGCTGGAAGCTGTTGCGGAGCACCTGCAGACGGACGGCTGAATGAGTGCCAGGGAACGTGAGCAGTGCTGTGCCTCGGCCGAGGGTGCGAGGGCGGGCCGAGGGTGCGAGGGCGGGGCGGAGAGGGACCCATGGACAACGTCTGCACTGGATGAAATCAGAAACGTAACACAACGTGGAAGAGGGCAGCGAGGAGCTGGGACTTCAGAAAGTCGCAGAATAGATTGGAGCCAGAAAAGGATGTTAGCGCTCTTCAGAGTTGGTGTTTCCCAGTTCCCAGTGTGCGGTAGAGGGTGGCAGACCATTTCTGTGCAAGGCCCAGTGGCGAGTATTTTCAGCTTTGTGGGTCCTCAGTCCCCATGGCGACCACTGGGTCTGCTGCTGGAGCATGAATGCGCCCACAGACAGTGAGTGAGTGAGTGGGCGCGGCCGTGTCCAGTAAAACTTCACTCACGAAACCAGGCGGTGGGCTGGGTCAGCCTGTGAGCAGCAGTTCGCAGTGCGCGCTCTGGAGTCCCGGAAGGTCCGCGGTGTCAGTTTACCGTGCGCCAGGCACTGTCCGCGTCCTGGGAAGGTATGGAAGAACAAAGTCACTGGCTTTTTTCCCCTAGGGTTTTATAGTTTCTTGCTTTCCGCTTTTTTAACTCTCTTTTTATCTCTGTCACCACCACCGTCGGTCCTCTTCATTTTGGGTCTTCTAGGGGCCAGGCGCTATTCTAGGTGCTTTATAAGGATGCATTTGAACTTCAAATGGTCCCACCACAAAGGCATTGTTATCTCTGTGTTGCTGAGTAAGGAGATCAGGATCCACTCTGCCCACAGCGCTGGAGCTCGTAGGTGCCAGAGCTGGCATTGAACTTAAATCGTTCTCATTTCAAAACACCTGCTTGTTCTAAGAGGCTTTATGGACGCGGAAGAGGGAACTGGGAGGCGATGCTGGCTGTGGGCACATTATTTCACATGTCCGTGTCTCACGTTCCTCATTCGTGACACGGGAACTCAGTGCTTACTTCATGGGGTGGATGATGATAAATTAGTTACATAGTTAAATGTCTCCCTCTCTTTTTTTTAAATCATCTGAGGATCTGTGTATTGATTTGAGAGAGAGAGAGAGAGAGAGAGAGAGAGAGAGAGAGAGAGAGAGAGATAAACATTAACGTGAGAGACAAAGATCAATCAGCTACCTCCCATATGCACCACGGCTGGGGATCAAACCCATAACCTAGGTATGTGCCCTGACTGAGGCTTGAACCTACAGCCTTTTGGTGCACAGGACAGTGCTTCAACCAATTGAGTCACCTGGCCAGGTGCGTAAGTAAATCTCTTAAAGACAATGCTAGGCATACAATGGGTGCTGCATAAGCATTAGCTGTTGTTGTTTTTATTGAAAGCGGACCTAGACATGTGAAGAAGAAAATTACGGTATCCTAGGTAGACTGTTACAAAGTTTCTTATAGTCAGTGTAATGCAATGCTTCTTAACTACAGGCAATTTTGCTCCCCAGGAGACATTTGAAATTGCCTTAATACATTTTTTGATTGTCATGATGGGGACAAAGAGGACAGATCCTGACATCCCTGGTAGGAGCCCAGATGCTCCTAAACACTCTGCAGTACACGGGGCAGCCCCCACCCAGCAACAAAGAATTATCTGGCCCTAAATGCCGGCAGTACCGAGGTGTAAAAACACTATCGTAATGTCTTGTACGATGAGGAAGAACAGGTGGGCCATGGAGTGATGGATTGGCACTCAGCCAAAGAATTATTTAGGGGAAAGATAGGATAAGAACCCCTGCCTGCAGAGTCCATGCCCCAAGTTCTTTCTCTCCCCCCACATTGCCACAGGGACAACTGCAGAGCGAGCGGCAACAACCTACATGATGGACGTGGCACATGCAAAAGCTTAGAAGCTGGGAATACAGAGCACGGACCTTTGGTCTGGGACAGAAGACCCTGGTTCACTTGATTTGGCCAGTCAGTCACTGAGTGCGGGGAGTCAGGAGGAGCAAGTGCGGGAGGTTTGGAAAGGCCCTGGCGAAGGGTTCGGAGTCGGCGGCAACAGGGAGCCGTGCTGGGTGTCTGAGCAGAGGGCTGATGCCCCGCTGTTAGGGCCAGGGAGGGGCTGCACAGGGAGAGAACGGGGTCCAGTGGGCCATCTGGCCGGCCTGAGGCCCCACACGAGATGGACGGGGGGTGGGATGCAGGTAGAGGTGATGCTCAGCAACCCGATGGGGAGGCCTCTGGGGAGCCTGAACGCGGCCCGTGCTCTGCCTTCTTCGGTCAGCCAAACGGGAGCTCCGGCCCTGCAGGCAGGCCCTCCTCTGCACCGCCCGGCGTGACTCGCCATCTGCTAATGAGGTTTTCTGGAGGGCTGTTAAAGATCATTAAAAAGCAGTTTTTGCAAACTCAATATTAGTTTTTAAGTAGTTAGCAGGGGTGAGCCCTCACCACTCAGTGTTAACCAAAGCGCGTGATGAGTTGCCACTGGGGAAGCCGAGTGGGGCGGCGGCACTCCCTCAGGGCCTGTGGGCCGTGGGGGGCGCTTCCGAATCCGCTCTATCTGATTTTCTCCATTTGAGTCACAGAATGCTTTCTGAACACTCTCCATTGCTAGAACTGGGCCAATCACTAGAGAACAGTACCAACAAACAGTGACAATAATAATAACAATAATAATTGTAATATGGAAATTCACTGAGCACCTGCTATTGATTGGAAACTGTGCTACATACTTTATACATAAAACATTCTCTCTAACCCTGCAGGTCAGCTTCAAAGCAAGTATTATTAACCCCATTTTACACATGAGGATTTTAAGATGAAAAAAGCCCCCAAACCAGATCCTCAGAATCTCATGATCCGATGGGACAAACACTTAAACAAATGAATGTTATATAAGACTGGAAATATACCATAATAATTGCTATAGCATTTATAAAATAGTCTTAATATACTAGGCACTCTTCTACTTTCTTTCCAGGTAAGAGCTTATTCATTTCTCATAAAACACAATGAGGTAATTACTATCATTCCCATTTCCCAGACAGTAAAAATGAGGCAGAGAGAAACTATAAGAAACTTGCCTAACGTTAGTCAGAGGGGGAGCTGGGCACAAGCTCAGGTATCAAGCTAGCAAATCTAACCAGCACTCATCCCATTCACCTATGAAACAGACTTAACAAAAATGTCAATCTCAGCGTCTTCTCATAAGAACCCAGCTGTCCGACCGACGTAAATCGCCGTGCGGGGTGCCTGGCAGGCACTGCCTGCTCTGTGATGGCCCCACCCAGGGTCTCGTTCACGCCTTTGTTCTCAGCGCCTGAGAACATTGCCTGGCCCAACAGCAGTATGTGGATCAATATGTTATTTGTTGAATGCGTGGTAAAATGTCAAGCTGTCATTATTGCTATTGAGGAGAGATGACGGGTAATGTTACATCACAGTGTTGGAAGGGATTTGATAGGGTGACAAAGAGTAAGGTGTGCTGGAGGAGGACAATAGTTGGGGAAACTTCTCTGACTTGGGGAACCGTGGGATCGCTGAGATGCTGCCAGTGGAAACCAGCGTCCCAAGCTCAGGAAAGTTCTTTTGGGGTGTCTGGGGGAAGAGGCACATGTAAATAGAGGTGGTTGCTGTAGAAGCCAGCACATCCACACACCAAGGAGGCAGACACCCGGGGAAGCTGGCTCTGTGTTAAGAACAAAGGCCAGGTTTCCTCTGTAGCACTTGGTTGTCCCTGTGTCCTTAAGAGAAAGGCAGCCAGAGGGAGGGGAGGAGATTTGTCACAGGAAATGGGGAGGTCACCTCGGAAGTCCAAGGTGAAGTTTTAAGAAGGAGGTCTTCAACAGTGTCAGACACTGTGGAATTCTGTTTCACGACTCAGCTGGACAAGGATTAACTCACAACACCTGGCCCAGTATGAGCCTATATAAACATTGAGCGAACTTGCCGACGATGGAGTGTGACTGATTAGCCACTGGGCTGTCTGTATGCCACCTCTCGGCAGCCCCCTTGGAACACCCTGAGCCTCCCCTTGCACACGGAGCACACCTTCAGCGTACCTGCACCCGTGTCCTTGATTCCTCCTGGAATACCCTTCCTCCTCCATCTGCGTTGGGCAGGATTTTCGCAGCTTTCTAAAGGATCCAATCTTCCTCCATCATGGAGTCATATCTGATTCTTCCTAGTTATAAGTCATCACCTGCTTTTTCTTCATCTTTTCATCTATAATCCTCTTGTAACACTCTTCATATTCTGCCTGTTGCTATACAATCACTTGCCTGTTGTTTTTCTGATCCTCGTGGGGCCCTTTGGAGTGGGGTGGTTCTCTTTATCTCGGTGTCTCTCACGACACTTAGCACAGTGCTGTCCACGTAGCACAGGACCAATACCAAGTATGAAGTTGGAATAATACTTGAAGAGGGTCTGCTTCTCTCCACCTCCCACCTCCAAACTGTGGTCTCTGGAGATTCCTGTTGTCTGCAGTGCTTAAATGTTGGTAAAATTTAAAGGAGAATGCAAAAATGCTTTGGGGCAAAAAGAAGATGCATGAAATAGTGGAAAAACCTAAATGCACATCAACAGGGCACCAGTTGAATAAGCTTTGGGTTACCCACACAGCTGTGACGAGGAATGTGTTTATAAACAGTGACGGAGCGATCTCCAGAACATACCCTGGACTCAGGCAGGTTAATTGTTGCGGACCGTTCAGCCTGGTTTCAGGAGTTGTAACCCTCACCCCATGGTGGGCTGTGTAAGAGCCCAAGGGACCCACTTCATCTGGGTCTGTTCTGTCACAAGGACGTGACCTACTAAGGAGACAAAGTTTATCTCCCTGGCAGGAGTGCTACTTCTGCCTCTCTGGCCCAATTGCTTGGTTGGCAGTCAATGACGGGTAAGACTCCTCATGGGAGGGGCAACCTAAGCCAGACGCAACCACTTGGGAGGCCTCATGGAAGGACTCGGGGGGTTGCAGCAAAGAGGATGTGATGGACCCTCGCCCCCCGGCTATTCTGACATAGCCCGAGTCCTCATTTCCATCTGGGAGATGTCTCCTGCTTCCTAATCGGCTTAAAGCCTGAAACTGTGGGGGTGAGCGGTGCAGCCCTGTCCTGGCCAGAACGGCTCCTTGGGTGATTGGCATAAGAAAGAATTCCTAAAGTCCTGTGAAACCTGCTTTGCTAAGAGTGCTCTTCCTTAGGTGATAAGTGTCCCAGGAGGAAATGAGTATGTCTCCCAAAGTCTGGCAACCCCCTTTCCTGACAAACACTGGCTCAGATTAAGCCCTCAGATTGCTTTGAAATGTTAACCATTGTTTGGTCCTTGTCGCCTGACATACCTGTATTCCCGTGGATTTAAGCCCAATAAAAGCCTAGTGAGGAAGGCGCTCTGGGTCATTCTCCTCTGAGAGTTTGACCCCTTTCCTCCCCAAGCACAAGATGTCTTGGTAGTTTTTATTTTCATCCGTGACGAACGGGGGGTTCTACGGGTGAAGCCCCCCGCATCTGGCGCCCGGGACAGGGACCTGAAACCTGCTGGACCAGAGGCTACGAGCCATCGTCATCGGACAGCACGTCTAAGTGGTATGGAAATCAGCGCTTCATCCCCATAGGGATCCAGGGGCACCTTTCGGTAAGGCCTCCAGACGTGTTACAGATCAGAGGAAAGGTACTCTTGCCACCTCTTGAGTGGTTTTCTTCTCATTTCTCTCCCCTGCACTAAGGAAGTTAAGGAAATAATTCTTTTGTTTGGGTGTGAAGCAGGGCTTCACCGCACTCTTTACTCCATCCCCCTCCCCGGTGCCGGCAGGTCCCAGTGGCGGGCTGGGGGCGGGGGCACTGAAACTGGTTTTGTAAGCGCCACACTCGGCGGGAGAAATTTTAGAAAGAAATTCTTTTGTTCATTAAGGAACGAGCTCTTCTTAGACAGAGAGCAATGTTTTAGGTTCAGCAGTTACAGGGCTGCTGTCTCCCCCATAAGGGATCTTTACATTTTGGAGGTATGGAGGAAAGATGCTACTAGCTACGCCCTTCCCCCACCTCGGATGTAGCTAGCAGCTTGAGCCCGCGGGCCCACAGGTGCGCAGCGGACCGGTGACTCTTAATGTGGGCCGCAGCTTCCCGCGATTTGCCCAGATTAGGGCCTGCATCGCGGCCGCACCTGGGACGCCTGTTCGCGCGGCGACTGGGCGCGCGGCGACCGAGCGCCCGGGACCTGCGCTGTGCTACGCGGCGCGGATCCCGGCTGGGTTGGAGTCTATTTTTCTCCCCAGCTTTTTCTCTCTCTCCCTGCGTTGCTGGCGCCAGGCGCTAGGCACGGTTCTGGACTGTGGGGTCCCGGACCGCGGGCTCCCGCCCCGGGGCTGGCTCGGTTTTTCGGCCTAGTAGTGCCTCACCGCACCTGGGAAGGCCGGTGGGCGCGCAGCAGTCTGGAGAAGGATTTTCCAGCCAGGTCATCTCTGAGACAGGAACAGCAGCTTCTGAGTTTTTAAGAAGCTGCCAGCATGCTTAATTTCAAACAGATTTTTTTATTTTTGTTTGCATTTCTATACCTGGGATAGGGAGCATTTCTCAGCCTTGCAAAAGTGTGTGGATTATGTATCTTGCAGAAAGTTCAAGTAAGCTGTAGATGGTCAGTAAGGAAGGAATTAAGAAAGTGAAGGAAAATACAGGATTGAGTAGGAGAAAAGTAAGGAAGGAATTTAAAAAAGGAAAGGGAAAGGAAAGGGAAAGGAAAGGGAAAGGAAAGGAAAGGAAAGGAAAGGAAAGGAAAGGAAAGGAAAGGAAGAAGGAAAGTAAGAAGGAATAAAGGAAAAAGATAGATGCCATGTTCATGTGTGGTTTGGAAAGAAAGTAACAGCAGGAGGCCTGTTTTTCCAAGCAGGCACTTACTCAGGTGTTGCATATGCGACCTCCCCCTCTCTGGGGAGTCAGTGGAACAATATCAGAGCTCATTGACTTAAGGCCTTTAATCATTTAGGATGGCCTCAGCAAAATAAAACTGATAACAGCCCAGGATATTTTGTGCAAGGCTCAGGTTTTCTTAGAAAAGTAGGGGAATTCGACATAAAACAGGTATTTCTTATAACTCTAAGGGCCAAGCCATTGTTGAAAGAGCTCTCTAAACTTTTAAAACATTATTAAAAAGGGTGGAGTCAGGAGATACCCTCCAGAATTTAAACATGCTAGCAATATATACATGAAATTTTTTGAATTTTAAGGATAATCTGTAGTCACCCATAGCAAGCACCTTGTGCATTACAGGCCTGCCTTTCCACACTCTTTGGGTCTTATATAAAGACCCATTAGGGGAAGGAAAATGGAAAGGCCCAGTTGAATTATTAATTCGGGGAAGAGGGTATGTCTGTATTTACTCTGCAGAAAGATCTCTGGAACTGCAGGCGAAGAAGATGAAGCCATATCACAGAAAAGGCTTCCCTGGCCTCCACCCACCTCTACTCATTGGACCCTCCTGATCCAGACTTCTCCAAGCTATGTGTCATCACACTCCAGTGGAATTCCAGCCAGCATTACTGGAGGATATTCAACATCACCTAAGAGGGACTTTTTCTTAAAGGGACTTTAAATTGCAGCTAAACAGCTGCAGGACTTTGAATACCACTGGTTGTTTACTGATGCTAATAATGTTTTCTGACTTGCCCTTGCTGCATATCTTTAAAGTAACTTCCTGAAGTCTGTGCTAATTCTCCCAAGAACTAAAGACCTGTTATCATTATTGTTCCCTTGCATTTGCAACATTTTTCATTGGATTGAATTTACAAGTTTGGGTTATGGCAATCCTTGGGTGCCTCCTTGTTTTAATCCTTATTCATGCTTTATGATGTATGTGGAAATTGTTTTCTTGTGATTGCATTTGAAATTAGCAGAGAGTAAGTTTCACAGGCCTAACAATTACAATTGATTTAAACAATCTAAAAATGGGGGAGATGTTGCGGACCGTTCAGCCTGGTTTCAGGAGTTGTAACCCTCACCCCATGGTGGGCTGTGTAAGAGCCCAAGGGACCCACTTCATCTGGGTCTGTTCTGTCACAAGGACGTGACCTACTAAGGAGACAAAGTTTATCTCCCTGGCAGGAGTGCTACTTCTGCCTCTCTGGCCCAATTGCTTGGTTGGCAGTCAATGACGGGTAAGACTCCTCATGGGAGGGGCAACCTAAGCCAGACGCAACCACTTGGGAGGCCTCATGGAAGGACTCGGGGGGTTGCAGCAAAGAGGATGTGATGGACCCTCGCCCCCCGGCTATTCTGACATAGCCCGAGTCCTCATTTCCATCTGGGAGATGTCTCCTGCTTCCTAATCGGCTTAAAGCCTGAAACTGTGGGGGTGAGCGGTGCAGCCCTGTCCTGGCCAGAACGGCTCCTTGGGTGATTGGCATAAGAAAGAATTCCTAAAGTCCTGTGAAACCTGCTTTGCTAAGAGTGCTCTTCCTTAGGTGATAAGTGTCCCAGGAGGAAATGAGTATGTCTCCCAAAGTCTGGCAACCCCCTTTCCTGACAAACACTGGCTCAGATTAAGCCCTCAGATTGCTTTGAAATGTTAACCATTGTTTGGTCCTTGTCGCCTGACATACCTGTATTCCCGTGGATTTAAGCCCAATAAAAGCCTAGTGAGGAAGGCGCTCTGGGTCATTCTCCTCTGAGAGTTTGACCCCTTTCCTCCCCAAGCACAAGATGTCTTGGTAGTTTTTACTTTCATCCGTGACGGAGGGATGGGGCTCTGCGGGCGGAGCCCCCCCGCATCTGGCGCCCAGGCCAGGGTCCCCAGCAGTTAATTAAGGGAAGTGGAAGAAAGTGTGTGTAGTTTAAGAAAATGGGGGTGAGGATATGAGTTATATATGCCCGTGTGTGTGTGTTTATGATAATGATGGTCAGGAGAATCGAGAACACACACAGAAGGTTAAGACTCCTGTGAGGGTGGTGCAGAAACGAGATGAGGGGGCGGGGGTGGGGGCTCAGTCTCCGAAGGTGCAGGGTCCAGCACAAGGACCGCCCCTTTTTATCACAAAATCTTAAGCATGTAATTCTGTAACATAACCGTATCACACTCAAGCACACCATATGAGTTTAGGTGAAATGTTCAGATTGACACTGAATTATTACACCCATGTCATCGTGCCACCATCCACACTCAAGCAGGCGTGACTTTTGCCAGACCCTGGATTCTGCCTGGTAGATTCCAGAACCAGGAAGATGTTTTACAGAACGATGGAGCACAGTCAAATTTAGAAAACAGCCATCTCTGAAGATTGAAAGCAAGGTAGAAGTGAACTTATCTCTGTGTTAAATAACCGAATAGAGAATTATTTCAAGAGAATTCAAAACGCAATAATTTGACCATGTCTCTAGTGGCATATACTCTGTGGGTAAACATACATGTAAAGTAAGTGTGAACATTCCGCAGTATCATATCGTCGGCTCGGTGCTGATGTGATTATTCTGAGACTTCCGTGTGCGCACTGCGCGGTACGTTAAAGGAGCGCTCACGTTGGTGTCATTGGGAACCGGGATTCCTAGCGTCAGGGAAAGGACATAAACGTGTCAGACTGACTGAAAGGGCTAAGTAAAAACTCCTTAATAGTGAATTTGATTTGGAAGTTTGAATATGACTCATAGTGAATTTCCTCATACGAAAAAGAGAAAAAAGAACGGTGTTTGCTAGCTTGGCCCACCGGAAAGGCCTAGACTCACAGGCTGCCCCTGGAGCAGCGACCGCCACCCCTCTTGGCCACAGTGTGGTCTCCAAATGCTGCTTCCCAAGAGAAGAAGCCAGAGCGCTCTGTGGGAGGGCGTGATTGCAGGTCTGGGGCAGGCAGAAAGGGTAAGATGAGCCCGGAACCGTCTTCCTAGAGCCCTAAGTTACTTCCTGCGGCAACTTAATGGGAATGTATCCACAAGACTTGGAAGCAACCTTTACGAGACACCTATTGGCAAACAGAATAATAACTATAAAAGTATATTTAAATCCGTGTTCATAAAGACACTTAAACCCAAACAAGATTTTTATTCCTGGCTCCGATGGAGTAACTGGGTCAAGATTAACCCCTGCTGTAAAAAAGCTAGAAAACTGGACAAAATATATGGGAAAAGCACCTTTAAGACACTGGACAGAGACAGTGCAGAGTCTGACTCCTGAGATGGGGAGCCCAGCGAGGGCCCTGGATTTCTCCATGGAGGGACACTTCAGACCCCGGGGCAGTGTGGGGGTCTCAGGCAAAGCACGATGGCCTTGCAAGTTCAGAAGACAGAGATCAGAGTTTGAGAAGTGACGTGGCTGAAATTTGCAGGGCAGCGAGCCGGGGAGGAGGGAGCTAGGAAGAGAAAGCGCCAGACAACTGCACGTGGGCTTTCTTGAGTCTGCTGATGAGCACTCAATCCCTGCCCTGTTGCACAGCTGCATATTGTGGGAGTACGAGGGTGGGCAAAGGACAGCCAGGGCAATGGCTGTAAGTTAAACGTCTGCCAGATGCCACACAGGGCGGCAGGCGTTCGAGTCCTGGCTCGAGTGGAGAGTCCTTGCGGGACTCCTGGAGTTCAGGACCGACCCCGGAAGAGCCACGCTTTAGTGGAAGGGATAAACTGTCCCAGGTTAAAGACTGTTGTAACTACAGCCTAAGAAAGCTTCGAAACAGACCTCAAAAAATTGTGCAATCATCTAGTAACTTAGATCCTTGCTAGAACAAAGCCCAACTCTCTTTGAAGGAAGGTTATGGACAGTTTCACAGTCCTATGTCAAAAGTCATCAAATTACACACTTTAAGCTTGTGCCATTTATTGTATATTTATAGCTCAGTAAAATATAGACTTGAACAGATACTCCCCAAAGGGAGGTGGAACGCATAGCCAATGATCACATGAAAAGACACTCAGCAACGTTAGTGATGAGGAAAAGGAGAATTAACACCGTGAGACTCCACTCCATACCTAGCAGGAGCCTGAAATCGGAGAGCTTGACCATGCGCTGTGCGGGCAGGAATATGAATCAGCAGGGAATCATTCATCACTGGATGAGAATATAAAATGCTGCAATCATTTTGGAAAAGTGTTTGTGGTTTCTTAAAAAACGAAGCATATACTTACCTTACCACCCAGCCATACTACTTCCTGACATTTCCCCAAGACAAATGAAATGTTACATCCACACAAAGACTTGTAAAGGAATTTTCCTGGAAGATTTATTTATTATACCTCAAAGCCAGAAATAACCCAGCTATCTCTGGTGACTAGAACATAGGTTACCGTGTACGCAAACAGTGGTGCTGCTTACTAATAATGTGACTTCGGATACAGCCCCGGTGTGGGCGACTCTCAAAGATACTACACTGAGCCAGAGACGCCAGACCCAGAAGAGCTCGTGTTGTGTATACGATTTCCTCATTTCCTCCGTATTGATTGCAGATCTAATCTGCAGGATGGGAGGCGGGTTGTTGATGGCCTGGGGAGGGGCGCAGGGGTCAGCGGGCTGTAAACCCTGTTGGCAGCACCTTCAGGTGTACTGGGCCTGACTGTCTCTTGCTGCCAGCCCTGCCCGGCCTCCCAGCTGGCCTCTCGGTTTCTGCCTTGACTCTCCTTTAGCTCATTTCCTTCGCAGGACGTAGAGTGACCATGTTAAAATGGGAGTCGGATCAAGTAATTCCTTCGTTCAGAACTCTGCAATGGCTCCCCATTTCACCGAAAGTATGAGCTGGGTGTTTATAAAGGCCCAGCCTGCTAGGGTGGCTCGGTCGGTTGGAGCGTTGTCCTGTGCACCAGAAAAAAGTTTGCAGGTTTGATACCTAGCCAGGGCACATACCCAGATTGTGGGTTTTATCTGGGAGGCAACCGATCATTGTTTCTCTCTCACTTCGATGTTCTCTCTCTCTCTTTCTTCCTCCTCCTCTCTTTCTAACACCAACGAACATATCTTTAGGTGAGGATTTAAAAAAAGAAGCTACAGGGCCCAACGTGATGTGGCTCCCACTGATCCTCTGAACTCGTCTTCCCTGACCCTCCTCGCTCCCCCGGCTCCAGCCTCGCTGGTCTCAGGGCTCATGCTGGAGCATACCAGGCCCGCTGTCATCTCGGGGCCTCCGCACCGGCTGGTCCCTGTGCCTGGGGTGCTCTTCCTCCAGATGTGCACGTGGGATACACTCTCACCTTTTTCCGAGACATCCTCAAATATCACTGGATTCACTTTCTGGGGCTGCCATCACCCAGTGCTGCAAACTAGCTGGCCTAAAACAACAGGAATTTATTCTCTCACAGTCCTGGAGCCGAGAAATCCAAAACCAAGTTGTCAGAGGCTATCCTCTCTCTGAAGGCTCTAGGGGAGGATCCTTCCCAGCCTCTTCCTCGCTCCCCTTGGTCGTTGTCAGTCCTCGGCCCTCCTTAGCTCACGTTTGCATCACTCTAGTCTCTGCCTGTCATCACATGGCCGTCTGTCCTGTATGTCCCTCTGGCGTCACAAGGCATTCTCCTCCCTGCGTGTATGTCCAAGTTCCTCTAAGGACACAGCCATTGATTTAGAGCCCCCTAACCCACTTTGATCTCATCTTAACTTGATTACCTATTTCCAAATAAGATCGAGTTAATAGGTACCAGGATTTAGGATTTGGAGGTGTCCTTTGGGGAGACACAGTTCTACCCACCACAGTCACTTTTAAGTGAGACCTTCCCTGGCCACCCCCATCTAAAAGGGCAGCCCCTTCCCCGACACCCCTCTCCTTCTTTCCTCCTTGTGCCCTTAACACACGCTACCATTAAAGATGTTACACATTTTGCTCATTTGAAAAGAATCTGCCTTCTTTCAGGGGAATATGAACTCCATGAAATTAGGGAATTTTGTGCCTTTTTTCATTAACTACTCTATTGTTAGTTCTACTAGACACTCGGTAAATACGTGGAATGAACAAAAGTGAAACTACAAGCAAAAACGACTTTGTGAAGAGTAAGGTGTTTTGACCACGATGTACAACGTGACTTCTCCCGACTCTTTGAAGGTTTACATTGACCTAAGTGCAATTTTTAAAAATTTTACATGAGAAACAACTTTGTTTGATATAAACCCAAAGTCTCCACAAATAGCAAAAATCATCTCACTCTGGTCTCTTCTTCCAGGCCAATGTGTTCGGTTCCTGCCCAACTACCATTCCGGTTCTCCATTCGTTATCCCCAAGATTTCTAGCTATTTTAGGGGATTGATGACTTCCACATTATGAAAGGGACAGGACTGCCGTCACTGAGGCTAGAGGAAGGAAGTGGTCTCATTGTATCCCCTTTCTGATCAATCACAGTCACTGGCTCTCATTGCGAAAGCTGAAGGTCTTATTGATTCTTGTCTACCTCCATTTGCAGCGCTGTCATCCTCAATTCCCTGACCCCCGTGCTTTTCGTAACCCATCAGCGAGTGGGACAAAAATACTTATTCGAATGTGATCAGGATTCTTAATATAATAGAAGAGGTTGAAGCTATTCAAATTGTGTCAGGAAGTTTCAGTAAATATTGGTTCCGGAAACTTTCATTTCAGTTAAGTGTGTGTTTATGGGTTTGCGTGTCAGGTCTTGCTGCAAAAGGTGTTCTGTATGGACACACATTCGGACTCTCTGCTCACTGCCCCAGCCTCTGGTACTCTGATTCCGCATGTTGTAAGTACCTTTAAAGTGTTTCTTATCATGATAGCACAAGCCAGCACCTGACTACACCTGGGGAGACCACGGAGTGGAGCTCCCTGGGCCCCGCCCACCCTTGGGACCCTGACTTGGTATATCTGGGAAGCGCTTCGACATCAGAATTTTTCGTTGGCTTTTCGTTGGCTTTCGAGGTTCTGATGCCAAGCCAAGGATCCTATTTTATAAATATCCAGAATATTATAAGGACAGATTAAGTCAATGTACAGATTTGTTGATACCAACAACCTATACTTGACCTATTCAAAGGCAGCCATTCTTCCTGGGACCACAAGTGACTTGAGGCTGACAAGGTTGTGTCTAGGGGCAGGAAGAAGACTCCCTGTGTCTAATAGAGCTTGACTCCCCCCTCCCTTGAAAACAGCGCACCTTTTATTATCCCGGGTTCTGTAGGGCTGGGGTCTAGGCACAGTGCGGCAGCATCTCCTGCCCAGGGTCCGCCCGGGTGCAGTCAGGGTGTCCCCAAGATACGTTCCCGCCTACGCTCCCACTTTTCATGGAATTGCCAACTCATCATTCCTTCCTCCTCCTTCAGGGCCATTCCACCTGTTCTGGCTTGCGGAGGGCCCATTCCCAGCTTTGTCCCACGTAGCAGCACTGTGGCTCTGTCTTCACAGATGTTGGGCCGTGCACCTGTCCGGGGACTTGATAAAGATTTTGCGGGAAGCACAGCCCACAGCCCGCAAGGCAGATCCCGTCAAGAAGGTGCTCTTCGCAGACTCTGAGGCGGCACCCAGGTGTTTTCTCATTTTCCCTGCGCAGAAAGGTAGCTCCTGCTGTTCAAGCACAGCACTACTGTGGGAAAGTTGCTCAGGGTTGATCAGGGCAGGTGGCAGAGCCGGTTGAAATAATGGCTGAGGAACGCTCCCATTTTTCCAAAAGGAAAGTATTGCACAGGTACCTGACACTGATAATGGTCTGAAGATACTATATTTGCTTCGCTGCTTCACAGTCTGTTTAACCCCTGGGATTCCCCACATCGTTGATTAATTACTATTTATCTACAGATATGCGCTACCACTCGAAGCACCAGTAAGTGGGGAGAGGGGGTTCAGCATCGACTACACCTCACCTTGGATCTCCAGTGATGGAGACACGTGTCCCTCACTGCCAGCCATTCAGCTCGTGCAGAGTGGTTCAGAGCCGCGGTGACCTGGCTGGAGTGTGTCTGCCTGTCTGCCTGTGAAGGGCCGCAGCTGACAGGGCTGGTGGCGGGAGAGGTCGGGTGTGCGGTGAAGTGGGGGGAGGCAATGTCTCGGCAGCCGGAGCTGGACTTGGGAACGCACTTTGGAAGTGGTGGTGCGGTGTACACGAAATCGAAGCCAGCACTCTGCTTGAAACATAATTGAAAGTTAATAGATTTTGAGGAGGATGTAGGAACTACTCCGGAAACCTACAGATCATTACAAACATTGTTTCTCTGGGTAAGCGTGTTCTCTGTTCCAAACAAATAATTACTTGGAAACTAACTTTTCGGTAGAATAGGGTCCTTCGCTGGTGAAAGTCTGTCCTTAAACGGTCTTCTCCCAAGGAATGAGATATTAAATTGCTCCTCTCCGAAACAATGGAATGCCTAATTATTTCTCTCCCAAACAGTTCCATGCTCCATTGTTCCGTCCTCAGACAATGGAGCTTCAATCAGTCCTCTCCCGTACAATGGGGTGCACTGCATTGTTCCTCTCCGAACAGTTGGATGCTCCATTGTTCCTCTCCCAAGCAATGGACCAGCCACTTATTCAGGTAAACACAGTTGAAAAGCTCCCGTTTCGAGCAGTATAAAGCAAAGCCGTGGCTAGGGAAATATTTCGGGCCCAAGCTTGCTTCATTGGAATCAGGCAAGTTCATGATTATTATCACGATCCTTTGTGATAATTTTGAAGCGGTCTGAATAAGAGATTTGCAATACTCTGTTTGATTTTCACATTTTCTTGCCAGTCATGCAAAATAGACACGAATGGTCTTTCCATTTAACACATAGACTTGTGGACGCCAATAGGGAGGCAGCAGAGCCGTAGTGAAACTGAACAACATACTTCAATATCTGATCCGTATTAATTGATATCCTGCTGCAGACCTCAGAGGTATGGTACCATCCCTGCCCTCAGGAAGCTCCCTTTCCAGTTGTCTCAGGAGATCCAGCAAGAGAGAGTCAGTTACATAGTTGCCAACAAGCCTGGCATCTCAGAGGATGAGAGCTTCACTCTGCCTGGGGATTGGAAAAGGCTGCACAAAGATGACAGTCCCCATGGGCCTTGACCAGTGGGAAGTGCCTCGACAAAGGCAGAAGACCGTCCAGAATGCGCTCAGGCAGGAGCCGAAGCAGGGAACGTGGTGAGTGGACAGGTGTGTGAGTGCAGGCAGTCGTGGTTTGGCATTTTCTGGACCAGTGCTGGTCAGGTGCGGTCTGTGGGCCAGCGGCCTCCATCTGAGCGAGAGTACGTCCGAAATGCAAGTTATGCTGAACACAAATCTCTGGGGATGGAGCCCCGCGCTAGGTCTGGGGTTAACAAACTCCAAATATGACTCAGCAAAAAAGGAACAAATTACTGGTACTTCCTGTGCCGTGGATGACCTGCAAAAACAAGCTCAACCCCTTCACCTTTTCCACCCAGCTCTCCTACCCACGCCGCTCTGACAGCTGCGAGTCTGTTTCTGTTTCGTTCGTTTGTTTTGCTCATTGGATTCCCATGTAAGTGAAGTCATATGGTATTTGTCTTTCCCTGACTGGCTCGTTTCTCTTAGCCTAGTAGACAACAGTGTGGTCATTACCAGGGGGAAGTGGGGGGTGGGGGGAGCCCGAAGAAGGTAAAGGGGGGATAAATGGTGATGGCAGGAGACATGACTTGGGGTGGTGAACACACCTACAATATAGAGATGAAGTATTATAGAATTGTACACCTTAAACCTATATGATTTTATTAACCAATGTAACCCCAATAAATTCGATAAAAAGAAAAAATATGCTAAGTGAAAGAAGCCAGCCACGAAAGAACACAGGGTGCATGACTTCATTTACTCGCACTGTCTAGAAGAGCCCCCATTTGTAGAGACAGACAGTGGATTAGCAGTGGCCTGGGGCTGGGGGTGGGGTAGGAATTAATTGTCAGAGGGCATGGGGGTTTTTACCGGGGGGACGGATATGTTCTAAAACTAATTTATGGGCCATCCAGTAAAGTCACTAAAAATCATTGAATTACACACTTGAAATGGGTGAATTGTACGACATGTAAAATATACCACAGTAAAGCTGCTCTTGTTAAAAGAAGAGAAAGCGAAGCTCTCCAAGTGATCCTGATGCTCAGTGTGGTTCGCGGTGCACAGATCTAGACAGGCTGACCTGGATGGAGTCTGGACCCCACCGGGGACAAGCACGACCCGGCGGGCCTGGTAAAAACAAAGGCAAAGGAGAGTCCCCCAGGCACTGACCTGCCCCTGCCGAATTTTGATTTTCACTGGATGGGCACGGATGGGCACTTCTTTGTTGACTGACCTTTTGACCATAGCCATTCGGACAGGAGCGAGGTGGTATCTGGCTGTGGTTTTGATGTGCATTTTCCTGATGATCGGGGACTTTGTATTTGCTCTTCGTTTTATTTATTGTACTGGTCTTTTCCAGAATCAACTTTTGGCTCTGAATTTCTCTGTTTTGTGTCTCTTGTACATTTTTATCTGCATCTATTTTTGTTATGTCCTTTAACTTTCTTTAAGGTTAATTTGGTGTTTTTTTCACATTTATTGAATTAGAAGCTTAGATAATTGATTTCCAACTTTTCTTCTTTTCTAATATATGCACATAAATACATACTTCCCCTCCAGCACCCGCTTAGTTTCATTTCACAAATTTAGATACTTAGTATTTGAGATATTTAGTACAAAGATAAACAATATTTTCAAAGTTCCATTTTGATTTTCATTTGGCACCTGGGTTATTTAGAGGTGTGTTATCTAATTTTCCATTATTTGGAGATTTTCTAGTTATCTTTCTATTACTGAATTTAATTTAATTCCATAGTCATCAGAGTATACACTAAATTATTTCCTTCCTTGGGAATTTTGTGCAACTTGATGTGTAGCCCAGGGTATAGTCTGTTTTGATAAATGTTACATGTTCACTTGTAACAGATGTATATTCTGCGTTGTTGGATGTATCCAGTTTGGTCAGACTGATGAGATTTGGTCATATTGTTGCAATCTTCTGTAGTCTCACCGATTTTTTTTTTTATTGTTCTATGATTCACAGGAATATATGTGTTGCAGTTTCTAACCCTTGTAGTTTGGTCTGTATCTCCTATTGTCTCTGTCTACTTAAAGTTTCATATAATAGAGGTATTTTATTAAGTACTTCCAACTTGTGGACAGCTGTGCATGCTGGCTGAATCTACTCTCTCATTGTTATGTTATATGTCCCTGTTTTTCACTCATAATAAGGTTTTCCTTCAAGTCATCTTTTTCTAATATTAATATAACTACACCTGTTTTCTTTTGCTTAGCATTTGTATGTTGGTTGATATATATGTTTTTGCATCTTTTTACTTGCAACCTGTCTTTTATGCTTAAAATGTGTTTCTCATAATTAGCACATAGGCAGGGCTTATTTCTTCTTACTCCAGTCTGACAGCCTTTTAATTGGAGTATTTATTTTAATTTAATGCAGCTACTGGTATAATTGAGGTTAAGTTTATCAGATTTACCATCTTGATACTTTTGGTGTCTATTTTGCTTTTTGCTCTATTAATTTCTGTTTACTATGTTTTGGGGGTATTTGTCTTCTCTAATATTTGTTTTATCTTTCAACATCATTTTTGTGGTTATCCCAGAAAATATAAAATGGATTCTAAACTTTTTGTAGCCTTTTTAAAATTAATAGTTTATCACACCCAGAATATTACTTCATCTATACTATAGTTTAACTCGTTATTTCTTTTCTCATTTTTTGCTATTATTATCATATATTTCCCTGAACATATATTGTACTTTTCACAAGGCATTGCTGTTACTGTTGCTTTAAACCATAAACATATTTTTAAAGTGACCTATATATTACCCTCTCAAATGCTGTCCATTCCTTCTTGAGTTTTCATGTATCCGCCTGGAATAATTTTCCTTCATTCCAAAAGGCATTATTTCTTGTAGCGTGACTCTGCTGGGCACAGATTCCCAGTTCATGCCTGTGCAGGAATGTCTTTATTTTAGCTTTATTGTTGAAGGACAATTTTTCTGATTATGATTCAAGACTGGCAGTTTTATTTTTCAGAGCTTTAAAAAGGAAATGGCCTTTTTCTCCTAGCATTCTTGATATCTATTGATCAGTGAGTTATCTTTCTCATTTTTATTTCTCTGAAGACAATTCCTCCTTTTTGTTTGGAATTTTTAGATTTTCACTTCCCCATTGGTGTTCAGTGTGAAGTTTCTAGAGAGGCTGGAGGTGAGTGCAGGAGCACGTTGCAATGTTGCTTTTCTTGCCTGCGTCATGCCTGCGTTCAGTCGCAGGTGGTCTTTCGCAGCTGGGGCGGCGCTGAGGCCTGCAAGTTTCTGGCGCAGCAGGACTGTGGAAGGAATCCTAAGCCAAAAGCTCAGGAACTTGGGTTGAAATCTGAGCTCCTTGCCTAACTCCACCTCTGACTGTGGCCATTTTGGTTCTCTCTCGAACCCCAGTCCTCTTGTCTGTAGTAACCGAAAGGTGGACCATGGTCACCAGTGCCCCCCAAATTGATAGGGGACTTCTGCAGCACCGGACCATGAATCATGGATCCTGGAGTTTACTAACTGGCAGTTAATAATGAAGATGGTACCGATAACTCATTGGACGTTCAGGATGTTGTAGCCTCTGTGCCGTGTACTTTGCATGTACTGTCTAACTTAATCCCCAAAATGCACTTCAGAGTAGCCTTATCAGTTTCCACTTTACGGATGTAATGATGAATCCATGAGGAGACTGAGTAGCTCAGCCCAGGCCACAGAGTGAAGAAGAGGAGGAGCGGAGACTGGACCCAGGGAGTCCGTCCCCAGGGCACCTACTGCCCTCCCTATCTTTGCTGATGCTTTATTGTTTCAACAGAGCCACAGTTGCATAATGAAATCTTTAGAATGGATTCATGTGTAATAGTACTTTGGAATGTACAGAGCATTTAACAGTTCTGTCCATCTGATCAAGTCCTGTCAGCACTGGCTTTTGATTTGGGAGCTGACAAGTCTGAAGACTGAAACAGTGAAGTGGCTTTGCCCAGGTTCACAAAGTGGTTAATAGCAGAGATCTCAGTTAAACAGGCGCTCCTGACTTAGAGCTCAGGGACTTGTCTGCAGCCTGGCAACGGACTCTGTGCGAGGAGAAATAATCACCTTCCCGTGGCTTGCTTCACCTGGGAGAATGTGAGGACATGTTTTTGGAAGGTGTAAACTGTCCTACAAACATGTCCAGATGGCTGTAAGCTCAAAAGGAGGTCCCATACTCCCTGTACTTGTAGCTGTCCAAGCACCTTCCTTAATGAGCTGTCCATGGTGCTGCTGATGGGAATGACGCAGGCAGCCCGCCTTCTCTCCCTTTGGGGGCGGTTCAGCTGCGTGGGCGCTGACACGCTGAGGGTCCCCATGGTGGGCAGACATGACAAGTTAATTCTGTAGCAGGTGGGCTGGGGAAAAGGCCTGGCAGCCATGTGAAGAGGAGGCCCTTGTAGCTGCTGGAAGGAAGGGGAAAGGCAGATAGGACAAGCGGATTATCAGAGACAAATTTTATTAGAACAGAAGGGAAGTGGCATCCCTTGGTTTCCCTGGAGCGCTGTTCTGTCCACTGGCATGACCTGGTGGCAGGGGGAGAAGGTGATCGTGGAGGTACCAGGCAGGCTGGCAAACCACTTTGTCAGAGGAAGAATTCAGGATGGCGTTCGAGGTTGAAAATTGCACACAAGAAGTATCCGAAATGGTTGCCCTTATTTTTTAGGGTTCACAGAATTGCACAGCCCATGGGGGCTTTGCAGTAATGGATCCTCAGTCCTCAGGAGCTCTTGTCCACCCTGTTCCTGACCCTTGTGACCCACACAATGGCAACAGGAAAGGCGGGACTGAGGATGTGCCGCTCCGCTGGTAAGAGCAGTGTCCAGCGGGAGCCGTTCAGTTCACCCAAGATCCCATGAGTGGATAGCGATGTGCTGGGGACTTTTCTCTCAGACTGCCTCGCTCCAGTTCTGTTCTGATTGTGCCTGAGTTTTGACCCAGTTCTTCACCTTCAGGTTCATTGGTTGACTTTGGTTTTCCTGGGTTGGCTAGCCATGACCAGTGGGGCCTTGCTTTGAAATGCCCATTCAGCTGTTTTCTGCCCCAGTTCCTCTACTAGGACACCTCAGTCTGGCTGGACCCCTTGTCACACAGATCACAGCACAGTCCACTTGAGTGACCCTTGACTATGTGTCCCCTCCCAGGTCCTTCTGAGACCTCAGGCTCTTCCTCAGACAGGGAATATTAGGTATGAAGTTAAATGGTCTTACCGTAGTGACTTATCCCAGACCACAGAGCAAGGAAGAGAATGAAGAAATTGTCTAGAGTTAGAGTTGAGGGCAATAATACTGATACTGGTACTGATACCGTTACTGCTACTCACAATACCTTCAGCCACCAGGGTCTTTTGAGCACTCGTGTGCTGGCCCAAACATGGTATATTTGGGGGGTCTATTATTATCCCCTTTTACTGATACAGAACCTGAGATGCAGAGGTTAAGTAATCTCCCCAATGTCAAAGGCTAGCTGGTGTTCCAGAAGCACGCAGAGAGGAGTGTGGAGCACAGACTTCCTTGTTTGGAGCAGTGGGAATCTCAACCTAGCGAATGAGGAAGGAACTCCGACCTTTCAACTAATGGAAAATCCGACTCAACATGGCTTATTGGCACTGATCCAGAAAGCCAGAAGAGGAGCCAGTTTGGGGATTTGTTTCGTTGAGGGGCTCACAGTGGATGTGGGGCTGCAGCTCCATTTCCCCAGCCCTCCCGGTTCTGCTCCTGGTTGCAGTACGGCTTCAGTCTCAGGCTGGCTTCTGATGTTAATGACGTAGACACTCCCAGCTCCCAGGGCTGCTTGGCTCCTCACTTGCATCCAGGATCAGGGAATGACTTCTCAGCCACTGAGTAAAAGTCTTGACCTTCATTCCTTTGTGACAGCATAGGTCCTGTGCCCATGGGAGAATGCCATGTGCTGGGTGATACAGCCTGGGCACAGGACTGCTCTGGGCCAGGGACAAGGAGCATGGCACCCAGGCGACTGTGTTTGAATAGAGCTACCGCTGTATTTTGTGATTTCAATGAAATCACATTGGCTTCAGCTCTGGCCTCATAAATGTCTATGGAGAAAGGGTGAGCCTGCTAGATCTACCTACTTCCAGGCACCTCGTCATGCCGGCAGCTCTGGTTCCCAGGTGGGGGCTGTGATCCACCCACCCCCTCCCGTGGGAGGTGGGCAGAGGAATGGAGACGACTGGCGAGGGGGAGGCAGCGGGCCGGAGGCCGCGAGTTGCTCTCTCCGCAGTCGCTCGGACTGTCTCTGAAAGGTGAGGACGCAGCTGAGAGCTTATCCCACGTGGTTTCTTAGAGATGGAGAGAGAGAGTAGGTGGAGAAGGTGGACAGAGCTTGACGGCTGCACCCAGGGCCACAGGCAATGAGTGGACTTCAGTGTGGGTGGGTCGACAGAGCAGGTCACCGTCCCAGCAAGAGCTTCAGAATCCCCGCCTACATTCCAGCCACCAGATCCCTCTGGCTGCTGGGCCAGCCGCAGCGCCCAGTGGAATGGACCCCAAGATAGGCTTCTTTTTTTTTTTTTTTTTTTTTTTTTTTTTTCAGTTTTTTTAATATATTTTATTGATTATGCTATTACAGTTGTCCCATTTCTCCCCCATCATTCCCCCCACCCTGCACACCCTCTCCCACCCACATTCACCCCTTTAGTTCATGTCCTTGTGTCATAAGTTCTTTAGCTTCTACATTTCCCATACTATTCTTGCCCTCCCCCTGTCTATTTTCTACCCACTATCTATGCTACTCATTCTCTGTACCTTCCCCCCCCCTCCTCCCACGCCCCTGTTGCTAACCCTCCATATGATCTCCATTTCTGTGGTTCTGTTCCTGTTCTAGCTGTTTGCTTAGTTTGCTTTTGTTTTAGGTGTGGTTCTTAATAGCTGTGAGTTTGCTGTCTTTTCACTGTCCTATTTTTGATCTTCTTTTTCTTAGATAAGTCCCTTTAACATTTCATATAATAAGAGCTTGGTGATGATGAACTCCTTGAACTTGACCTTATCTGAGAAGCGCTTTATCTGTCCATCCATTCTAAATGACAGCTTTGCTGGAAAGAGCAATTTTGGATGTAGGTCCCTGCTTTTCAAGATTTCAAATATTTCTTTCCAGCCCCTTCTTGCCTGGAAGGTCTCTTTTGAGAAATCAGCTGACAGTCTGATGGGAACTCCTTTGTAGGTGACTGTCGCCTTGTCCCTTGCTGCTTCTAGAATTCTCTGCTTCATTTTAATCTTGGTTAATGTAATTACGATGTGCCTTGATGTGTTCCTCCTTGGGCCCAACTTCTTTGGGACTCTCTGAGCTTCCTGGACATCCTGGTAGTCTATTTCCTTTGCCATATTGGGGAAGTTCTCCTTTATTATTTGTTCAAATAAGTTTTCTACTTGTTGCTCTTCTTCACCTTCTGGGACCCCTATAATTCGGATGTTGGGATGTTTAACGATGTCCTGGAGGTTCCTAAGCCTCTCCTCATTTTTTTGAATTCTTGTTTCTTCCTCGTTTTCTGTTTGGTTGTTAATTTCTTCCTTCTGGTCCACTCCATTGATTTGAGTCCCAGTTTTCCTTCCATCTCTATCGGTTCCCCATGCGTCTTCCTTCATTTCACGTATTGTAGCCTGCATTTTCTCATCTAATTTATGAGCAAAATCAACCAATTCTGTGAGCATTTTGATGACCAGTGCTTTGAACTGTGCATCTGATAGGTTGGCTATCTCTTCACTGCTTAGAGGCTTCTGTCGCAGCGGGAAAAAGACCAGAAGGCAAAGATGAGGCGTGACTCAGGTCGGCATCTTCAAAGGCTGGGGCCTCCCATCCCCGCTTTGTTCTGCGTTTCTGCTTCCTGCAGTTGTTGGGTCGGGATCCATTGCCTGGCTTTGACGCCCAAGTGGACCCCATGTGGCCTTTTTGTACACTCGATTCACCTTATTTAGGCTCATCTTTGATTTCTGAATGCTAATCCTCAGCTGTGTTCACTACTAATGGTTTTCGTCATAGAGATAATAATGAAGACAGGTGCTTTTATTGAGTTCCTACTTTTCGCCTTGAGTTTTACAGACCTTGTTCTAACAGTGTTACAAGGCTCATTATTATTTCCATTTGCCTGTGGGAAGACAGAGGCTCATGATGATTAAGTAACTTGCCCAAGGTCTCTCAACTTGTTAAGTGGTAGTGTTAGGGACCAAAGTCATTTCTATCTGACTGCAACATCCGTTTTCTTTCCATGAGACTCTTCTCACAGAGCAAGTGGGAGCAGAGAACCAGGTTGGAAAACCATCTTCAAGTAGGAGGACGCAGATGTACAAACGGCCCCCCAGCGCATTCCCTAAGGTTTTATTTTCCGTTTGCATCCCTTTCTGCGGGTCCCTCCTGTAACAGCATGCCAAGCCCCCAAGGGCCGCTGCTGCTCTTCAACAGTTGGGCTTGAGGTTGACAAAATTCCTTTTCCTTTAACATTACAGAAACTGGCTGCTATTTTTAGAAAGATTTTTACTAAACACTAAGGGAAACTGAAAGGAAATAATTGCAGCAAATACAGGCAGTATATAAATAGCTGACTTTCCAAATACATGTTTCTGGCTGAAGAATCACAGTGGGAACAGCAGGAAGCTTTTCTTTTGCCCAAACCTAATGCTAAGGAAGCTGTCTTCTCTCCCACCAAAAGGTGCTACAACATCCATGTTATTGGGCCTCAGCCATGTCCGCACCTCTAGCTGGGCTGGCATCGAGGGTCTGACTGGGGCGAGGGATGAGGAGGGTAGGGCATGGCTTCAAGACTCATGCCTCCCTGCATGATCTCGTCTGGTCCCATGGTCTACGAGGGGAACCCCCAAAACCAGAATTATCTTCTGGAGGGTAGGTCCCTTGTAGTACAGGTGTCCGCCACTAGGTGAGTGTTCTAGGAACTCATCTGTAACAGTTTACTAGCTGGCGTTGTTGTGAGAGGCTGCGTTCGATTTCAGTGAATTCTTTTGAAGACTCAGTGCGTTTGCCCATTTCACGATGGGCGATTTACGAGTGCACCTGCCCACACCACACTGAGTGTTCACCAGATTCGACCCAAAACGGCATGACCCTCATGCCCCGCCCTCCCTGTTTACCTGACCTTGCCCCGAGCAACTTCATTTATGTTTCCCTAGATGAAAAAAGTCCTGAAAGGGAAATGTTTTGCCAATGCGGAAGAGGCAAAACAAAGAACGATAGAGTTCAAACTAAATCAACAAGTTCAAAAACGGTTCTGAGCATTTGGCAAAAACATCTCGATAGGTGTATCGTATCAAGCGGAGAGTACTTTGAAGGTGACTGAAGTTTAAACATGTAAGAATAAATACACATTTTTAATAAATAAATCCTGGGTTTTGGGGTCCCCCTTATATATTTATTACCACCTATATGCTGATGCCTCTCATCCAGACTTCTTTCTTGAAACCTAGGAGACATCTTCACTTGGATGTCCACAGATAACTGAACTCCTCCTCTACACTTAAACTCATCATCTGTTTTCCCTCCAAACTCCTTTCTACTCCCGCTATAAATGGCACCACCATCAGCTTAGCTGGGCGAGACAGATCCCAAGGAGAGAGTTGTTCCTGACTGTTCCCCGTGTCCAGTTGGGCATTTAGTTCTGTCAGGTTTTCCCCCAAAATCTCTTTACTTCTTCCCATCACCTCCACTACTATCCACATTCAAGCCACCTTCATTTCTCACCTGCACTGTTGTCTCAGACTGCCTGCTCACTACTTTCAGTTTTACTTTCTTTAATCTGTTCTTCGTTCCACGAATAAAGCTTTTAAAACACAAATCAGATTATGCCATTTGTCCTGCCTAAAACCCTCTACCATGTCTTCATTGCCTCGGAACAAAACCAGCAATCATGACCTGACTCTGCTTATTTCTCCAGGCTTGGGTCTCAGAACCCCTTGCCCTTCCCACATCTGGCAACTTGTCCTTGGTCCTGGCCCCTGTCATCTGAACCGCATTGATTTCCTCTGCTGTGCTGCTCTGGCATTGGGCCTTTGGACATGCGCTTTCCTCTACATGGAGTACCTCCGTCCAAGCCCCCTTGTTTGCTTTCACCCAGTAGTCGGCATTTATGTATGTATGTATGTATGTATTTAAAGTCAATATTATTTTGTGTTAGTTCCAGGCGTACAGCCTTATGGATAAATAATCATATACTTCACCAAGTGTTCCCCTGATATTTCCAATACCCACCTGTCACCATGTGTAGTTATAATGTTATTGACTAGATTCCATGTCCTGTACTTTACACCCCTGCAACAATTTGTAACTACCAATCTGTACTTCCCTGTCTCTCCATCTTTTTCACTCAGTCCCCCAAACCCTCTCCCTCTGGCAACCATCATTCTGTTCTTTGCCTCTACAAGTCTGTTTCTGTTTTGTTTGTTTATTTATATTGTTCTTACATTCCACAGATAAGTGATATCATATGGTATTTGTCTTTCTCTGTCTGACTTATTTCACTTAGCATAGTGCCCTCTAGATCTATCCATGCTGTAGCAAATGGTAAGATTCCATTCTTTTTCATGGCTGAGTAATATTCCATTGTATATATGTAGCACAGCTTTTTTTATCCACTGATCTGTTGATGGGCACTTGGGTTGATGCCATAGCTTGGCTATTGTAAATAATGCTGCAATGAATATATTTTTTCAAATTAGTGTTTTGGATTTCTTTATATAAATACCTGGAAGTGGAATTGCTGGATCATAAGGAAGTTCCATTTTTAATTTTTTCAGGAAACTCCATACTGTTATTCATAGTGGCTGCACCAATCTGCATTTCTACCAACAGTACACAATGGTTCCCCTTTCTCCACATCCCATCTGATACTTGTTGTTTTTTGATTTATTGATCATCAGATAGCCATTCTGGCAGGTGTGAGGTGATATTTCATAGTGATTTTAATTTGCACTTCTCTGAGATTAGTGACATTGAGCATCTTTTCTTATGTCTATTAGCCATCTGTATGCCCTCTTTGGAGAAGGGTCTATTCAGGTCCTCTGCCCATTTTTTAAAATTGAATTGTTTGTTTCTTGTTGCTGAGTTGTATGAATTCTTTATGAACTTTGAATATTAACGTCTTATCAGATGTATCATTGGAAGATACCTTCTCCCATTCAGTAGGTTGTCTTTTCATTTTGTTGATGGTTTCCTTTGCTGTGCAAAACTTTTTAGTTTGATATAATACCATTTGTTTATTTCTTCTTTTTTCCCTTGTCTGAGGAGATATATCAGAAAAAATATTGCAAAGAGAGATCTCAGATTTTCCTATTAGGTCTTAACCAAGATGTAACTAGCTCTAGAATGGTTTTATACCCCATAAAACTAGGGTTAAGTTCCTCTCTTATGGTCCCTAACTTAACCCTTACCACTTACAACATCTTCAAGCTTTCATGAGTTTTTGCCCAAAATGACCGTGCCATCTGACCCACTGTGATGTCACCATTTATTATCACAGTACCTGGCAGGGTTGGGCAGCACTCAGTAAATATCTGACAGATGGATGGACTGAAGGCATGAAAGAAAATGGGCTGACCACAGCCTGAGTGGGGGATGACATGTTTAAACAATGGTGCAGAAAACAAAAGACCAACTCATTTAACAAACATTTCTAGATACCTCCTCTGTGTCAGGCTGTGTGCTGGGCAGTGTGGACCCGAGAGACATTTCTAATCAGCAGGACCCTGATCATAGACCACTTGGCTCTTAGGACATTTTCATGACTGAATTTCAGTGTTTAGCTGGCCTAACTGTGCACTCTGAGCAGGTTCCCCGGGGACCTTGTCTGTCCCAGTTCACAGCAGCAGAATTGAGTTTTAAGTGGAAAATTGTTCCTTTCTCTTTCATCTCTCTCTCTCTCTCTCTCTCCTTTCCCTTTGTTTGTCATCTTTTTTGTTTAAGGGTTCTTCCTATTTCTTTTTTTTAAAGATTTTATTTATTTTATTTTTAGAGAGAGGGGAAGGGAAGGAGAAAGAGAGGGAGAGAAATATCAATGTGTCGTTGCCTCTCATGCGCCCCCCACTGGGCTCCTGGCCCGCAACCCAGGCGTGTGCCCTGACTGGGAATCGAACTGGCAACCCCTTGTTTTGCAGGCCAGCACTCAGTCCACTTAGCCACACCAGCCAGGGCTGTTTTTCATCTTTTATCTCCTCTCCTGTGCTATTTCAATGAAACCCTATGCCATGCTTATGTCTTCCCCAAGTTTTTCTTTCTCTTTTAATTCACTTGTGATGCTTCATATCTCACTTTCATTGTGATTTACTTAAGAATGTGTCATTGGGACCAGGGCTAATGTGTTTTCAAAGGTGGCCTGTTAGCATCCTAATTGATTACCCAAGATCCTCCGTGACTGACACATTCCCAGTGAAGCATCCAGGCAGAAGAGAGGGTTGGTGAGGGAAGCCACTAAAGAGTTGGAAAGGGATTAGTGCTAATTCCTTCCAGATGCCTCCTTGTGATGTTTCTCAGTCAATAAGAGATTAGATAGGGAAGAAGGTTTAAACACAGTCGCGCCTCTTCTCATCGCCTGCTAATCCCCTCCTCTCCCGTTCCCACAGTAGGGGCCTCGGGCGTGTGTCTACAGATGCAGGAGGAACCTGAAAGGTGTTTGTTCCTGCCTGGGGACCTGTCAGGAGGTCCCCGAGCAGTGAGGGCTGGTGTTGTTTCAAGGCAAATGGCGCCCTGAGAGATGTGATCCATAGGGCTGGCGGCAGGACAAGGTGAGGAAGGAGTGGGTGGTCGGCACTGGATGGGGAGTGTCACTGCTCTGTTCCGTGGCCCCCGTGGTCGTGGCAGGCAAACTGGACGGTGGCCCCTGGGATCCTTGCCCCTGGAGGTCACACGCCTGTATGATTCTGTCTCCTTCAGCGTGGCTGGTTCTTGTCGCTTGCTTTTCACCAACAGATAGGTCCAAAGTGAAGCGATATCTTTGTGTGAGCAATTTACGTAAGGCTCCTCTTGCTAGCCAGCTTGCCTTGGACTGGTCCTCTCTCTGTGGCTGGGTCTGAAGGAGCAAGTCACTACGAATCCTCCACAACTGCCAGAAGACGGATGCTGCCAGCAGCCCGAAGGAGCTGAGCTTGGAAGAGGGCTTCCCGCCTGCAGTGAGCACCACTGGTCAGCTCTGGCCAGCACCTTGCATGCAGCCCTGTGCCCCCCAAGGTCCAGCAGAGGACCCTACACCTTGCTGGGCTTCCTGCGCCCAGAAACGGTGGGATGATATCTGTGTTGTCCCTACATTTGTCGTCATTTATTGCGTAATGATAGAAACCAGCAGTATAGGAAACAAACAGAGTGGCCCTTTTCCTTCCTGCCTTAAGCACCAGCGTCTGGATGCTTTTATCCTCTTCCGTCATCCAAATGGTTTCTTAGGAAAGTACAGTGAACCCATTCATACGGACATGAACTCGACAGACCACAGCTCGGGTGGCTTCTTCACAGCAGAGGACCCCGTACACAGATGAGCATTAACAGCTGAGGTTCCTGGTAAAGGAGAAGTCTATTGGGTGTTGACCCCTGATCAAATAATAAGGAAGTACACAACTCCATAGCAAAAAAAAAAAAAGAGCAAAGGACTTGAACAGACATTTCCCAAAAGAAGACACGCAGAGGACCAACAGGCGCATGGAAAGGTGCTCCACGCCAGTAACCGCCAGGGAGGTGCAGTTCAAAACCACAGTGAGGTGCCTCCTCGCACCTGCTAGAAGGGCTGTTATCGAAAAGGCGAGGGATAGCAAGTGTTGAGGAAGGTGTGGAGCAGAGGGAACCCTTGGGCACTGTTGTCGGGAATGCACATCGGTGCAGCCCCTGAGGAAAACAGTGTGAATGAAGGCCTCTCAGAAAATGACAAATAGAATCATGCGATCTAGCGATCCCACTTCTGGGAATCTGTGTGAAGGAAGTGAAATCCGTGCCTCAAAGGCACGTCCGCACTGCCCTGTCCCCGCAGCGCTGTTGGCACGATGGCCCGGATGCAGAGGCAGCCCAGTCGTCCGTCGGCAGATGAATAGATAGAGGAAATGTGTGTGTATATATATCCATAATGGAATGGTGTTTAGTCACAAAAATGGAATTCCTGCCTTTGTGGCAACATGGATGAATCTTAATGGCATTTGTTAAGTAAAATAAGTGAAACAGGGAAAGACAGATACTGTATGTTTTCACTTATATGTGGAATCCAAAAAAGCTGAACTCAGAGAACAGTGACTACGGGGGGCGGGGGGGCTGGGAGGTGGGGGAGCAGGAGATGGCAGCCAAAGGGCGCCAGCCTCCAGCTCCGAGATGCGTAAGTTCTGGGGCCTAATGGACAGCATGGAGACTCTGGTCAACCGTACTCTGTTACGTACTGGGAGGCTGCAGAGGGTAGATCTTAAATGCTGTTGCCTAAAAAAATGGTGATTCTTTGAGGAGCTAGAGGTATTAACTAACCTTGCTGTAATAATGGTTTTGCAATTTATACATGCCTCAAATTATCACCTTGTACAGCTTCCATCGATGTGTTATATATCAATAATGTCTTAATAGAGTGAAGGAAAAAAGTTTTATTAGTCTTTTCTGAATATTCAGTTTAGATAGTTCAGTCTTGACTTATTTCTCCTTTTTGGGCAGGGGTGGGTTGTGGCAATGCTTTAAAATTTTCCCTCTTTCTTTTAAACTGTTCTTTGTTTGACAGGCTTTCATGATCTGCTATTTCGGGTCCTTTGAGGAGGAAATGATCTCTATTGTCCATGTAGAGACCTCTTCCTCAAAGCAGACCCTCTTGAGGCCGGCGCGGCTTGCCAGGCCGGAGGCCCCCCACTCACCCAGAAGGTCCCAGTTATGAGGCAGCGAGGCCACCGCAGCCCTGGCTCAGCATCGATGGAAGCAGCAGCCTGGGAGGGGACAGGGGTGCAGCACCAGTCCTGACATCCTGATGACAACGGCTTTGGCTCTCCCCACTGGCTTTGAAGGGCATGGGCTCTAAAATCAGGTAGAACCGATTTCGGTCTGTGAGCTATTTACTAGCTGTGAGTTACTGAACCTCTCTTAGCCTGTTTCCCTTTTCATGTAAGATTTTTGTGAAGGTCAAGTAAGGTAGTGTGGGGACGGCTTCTCAGCACCATGCCTGGCTCCTAGCTGCCATCCAGTAAATGTTGCTTTTTTTTTTTAAGCTTTGTGTGTGTAGAGGAGGGATGTGAGCAGGAGCAAGGACCAAGTGAAGGTTCTCGGGGTAAGGTGCTAACCCTCAGGGCAGTAGGGCTCATTTTCCTTCACTCTCTGTCCCTCTGATTCCCCTTCTTTCCCTGTCTCCTCTCTCCCAAGCAAATTCATGCAAAGTGCCTGGAACAGCGCCTGGCTGTAAATGGTAGTTGTTATTTATATATATTTTTTTCGCATTCATTGTCATCATCATCGTCATCACTGTCATCGTCATCACCGTCATCATCATTTCCTCCCACCCAGCGTATTTTCCTTTCTCCATTGGAGGTAATGCTCGTATGCCTGTGGGATTTTCTGTAACACTGAGGCCGGGAGCCTGTGTAGATCGCATTTCCTGGACTCTCCTGCCATCTGGCTCCTTGTCCGGTTTTGCCAGTTAGGAGATACTGTCCGAGGGGGAAAGCCTTATGCTGGCCTCCCCTTTCTTTGCATTTGGCAGTGTCTCCAGAAAGGGCTGCATTCCTCTGGGATGACCCTCGCTTGAGCCTCCGCAGCAGCCCCCTTCTTGGTGATCACAGCATCAGCAGGTGGCCCTTTTGGGGACTCCAGCTGCAGCCCCCTCTTTGGTTTGAGCACTGACTGGGCCATCTCTCACAGGCAGTTCCAGCACTGACCAGGGGACATCCCAGAGGTGAGTGCCCTGCTGGGCTCTACCGACACCATCCCTTCCCCTCTGTCCCCCCCCCCCCACTCCCTTAGAGTTGGTCCCTGCCTCCTGCAAGTTACTCATCTCCAGCTTCTCACACCTCCTTGTTGTTGATTTCACACCTCCTTGTTGTTGGTTTCTGGCAACACTTGTGCAACTAGTTCCTTGTATTATATCATCTCTTTAACGTTACTAGTACACTTTCTGTTTTCCTGTATGAGCACTAATCCTTAAAGACAGTGGCTTCTGTCTGCTCGCCCCACAGGAAGAGGGATTACAAAGAGTTTAGAATCAGAGCCTTTAGGGCCGGCCACTTTCTGATGGTTTCCCGTGTTAGAACATCAGCAGAGGGAGACTGAAGCTAATTCCAAACTCACTTTCTCAGAGTTACACAAGCAGAAAAGCGGAGTGAATGCATTCCTTCTCCAGGTCACTTCTTGGTACACACGGTGGTCCCCGAAGATGATTGCTCACCCACTTTCATCAGTGTGTGTCTTCAGGAAGCCAAGAATCATTCCACCCATTCTTGAATTCTGTATGATCTCTGTGCTTTTCCTCTTTCCTCCTTACCTCTGCATCTCCCTCCTCCTCTTCCATCATTATCAAACTCATCTCGAAGGAAGGGCCTTCAATATCCAGTGAACGCGCTTCTGTACTGGTATTTACTGAATATTCCACCGCATGATGCATGCATTATTTCTCAGATGAGAAAACTGCGGTGTGGAAAATTTTGTCATCTCCCTACAATCACTCAGAGGGCAAGGGGTGGACCGGGCATGCCAAACCATTCTGCCTGATTCCAAAGCTGATGTATTCAACAGCTGCGCTACTCTACCACCCATCCATCCGTCCAGCAGCTAGTGAGGGTTTGGCATGTGCCCAGCCCTCTCACAAGCACAGTGCTTGAGAGTCAGAGGCTGACGTGACACACCACAGAGACAGTCACGCGGAGAGCCAGCCCTGGGAGACGGGGGCTAAGACTGGGGTGGGGATGGTGAAGGGCGGTGGAGGGCTGAGCAGGTTGCAAACGGGGAGAGGACAGGATGCAGAGCCACTGCGAGGCAGGAGAGAGAGAGCTGTCGGACAGGCTGCGTGCGGCGTGGCCGCAGGGGTGCCGGTGTCTGCCCTCCGCCCTCCGGAGAGCTGGGGCAGCAGCCTCGCGGGTGCAGCAGACGGCTGGACCGGCAGCTCGTCCTGCCCAATGTGGGACCAGAGCTCTCGGAGCCCCCCATTTTTCTCTCCTCCTCAGGCTCTTTCGTTACTTTAACAGCAGCGATTCAGTGCATAAATAACTAGAATATCTTCAACTGGATGTTCCATGTCTGGGAGAAATACTCAGGTGGCCCTCTTGATTCAGTGTCAAGTCACCTAAAGGAATCGTAAGTGTCACCTGTTGGTGACATTTGGGAGCCATTTTTTTTTAATCTAGAGAAACATTCCAGAGGGTATAAACCTTCTGAGAGTGGGAGCTCTTGCTCACCTTCATGAACCTTGGCGAATGTCTGTTGCATGATAAGCACATTGGGGGCTTTTAACTCCAATCTGTCTAATTCCAAAGACCCGAAGTACCTTCCTCCTGGTCGCTCGTTGCCTGTTTCTGCACAGAACTGGTTTATTCTGTCTGCTCCATGCCGGTAAGCATCAGCTAACTTACAGCTAGTAACAATGGACCCCCCCAAACCTTAGTGGTTTACAGCAGCGATTTTCAAACCGGGGCCCCTGGAGAAGCGGCCTCAGTATCACCTACGAACTCATTAATTAGAAAGGCAGATTCTCTGTCTCTCCCCCAGACCCACTGAATGAACGAGAGGCTCTGCGGATGGGCCCATCCATCCTGACTTTCCTGAGCCTCTGGGTGTTTTCCGGTACCACTAAAGTTTGAGAACCGCTGGCTTAGGACAGTAAGGATTTGTTTCCCGTTCACCGTGCTAGAGCCCTGGGGCTTGTCTGCCTGTCTCTTCTACATCATCTCACGGCCTGAGCTGATGGAGCAGCCCCTATTGGGACGGGAAAGAACCGTGGCGAACCCAGCGCTCGGCCTCGAACTACTCGGGAGTCACATGTATCCCTTCCTCTCACATCCTGCTGTGCTCAGCACACCTAAGGGGTCGGTGGCAGGTGGTGGTGGGGGGCAGAAACTCAACCTGTCACAGAGGGGCGTCCACAGGAAGGGAAGGGACACAGGACTATTGCATTAGCTGTATTTTTTCATCTCTTTATAGGTTTACAAGTGACAATAATAGTAATGTTTTGACAAACATTTTTCAAGGTCAAGGAACAGTCATAATTTTTCCCTTTGCTCAGCGTGCGCAGCCTGGTTTTTTAAACCCTTACCTGATGATACCTTTTCTCTCTCTCTGAAAGTGAAGAAAGAGAGAGAAAAACATTGCTGTGAGAGTGAAACACCAGTTGGTTGCGTCCCATACGCATCCCGCCCAGGGAGCCAGCCTGCAGCCTGGGTACGTGCCCTGGCCAGAAATCGAACCCGCAGCCTTTTGGTGTGCAGGATGATGCTCCAACCGAGCCGCCTGGCCGGGGCTTGCAAGGCCATTTTTATGATCCTGCACTGCTGTGCCCAGCAAGGTCCACCTGTGTTTGGAAGAAGAGTAATACCCGCCACACAGGTTTGCCTACCTCGGTTCCAGTGTGCCTTCTTAGAAAACGTCTCCCTGAACTGCCTTATTTAGTGCGGTCCCGTCCCCCACCCTCTGCCACCCTGACACATCACCCTACTTAATTTTCTTCACAGCACTTACCTCAAGCTGAAGCTACTGTACTAGATTAATTGTTTTAGAATTTATTACCACAAAGGCTTCATCAAAACAGGAACTTTGTCTGTTATTATTCACAGCTTTATCCCCGGAACTTTGAGCAGCACCTCACATGAAAATGTTCATTAAACATTTCAGGATATGAATTTGTTGCTATCCCCTGAGATAAAGCAACCAAACTGCTATTAAAATGTAGCTGTTTAAATATAGCTGCAGTTTAAAATGGATCTGGGGCCTGTCCTGAATCGGAGCCAGGAGCTGAGGAAGGCAGATAAGAAGGCTTCCAATCTGATGCCAGACACAGCGCGACGTGGATTCGGATCTCCTGGGCGTGGAGCTCTGCCCGGCAGAGACGCTGCGTGCGTTCAGCTCCTGATTCTGCTCTGGTGTCTGGCTGCTTCCTTCCCAACGTGGAGAATGCCCAGCATTTGGGAGAGGGTTCATCTGCCTCCTCTTCATGCGAAGGGTCAAGTCCTGGGGGAACGCCTTTCTCCCATGTCTAGGAAGGATGGTATTTGGTGAGATGTGGTGCCTGAGGGCAGAGAACATGAGATGGAAGTGGTGAAGAGAAACTCTAATAGAAGTTAACCAGCCCTTTCTCTCCCACGAAGGGTTGTAACGTGGTGGGATATTGTGGGCATTGAAGATTAATTGAACTATTGTTATTGCTCATTTCATGTCACATTGTATACATATATGTGTTTTTTATTTAGTAATCCCAGCAATCTTATGAGATAGGTATCAGTATCTCCATTTTACAGATAAAAAACTCAGGTTCAGAGAGTTTAAGTAATTTACCCAGCCAGCGAGCTAGAGCTCGAATTCAAGCTAAAATGCCCAGACTTCAAGTCCAAGAATTAATACTTTATAAATGTTTAAGAAAGACGACTGGCTCTGATGGAGTGGTAGTTTTGTTATTCAAAGAAGGACAAAGCTCTGCCTGACAAAACTCTGTCTCCAACAAATCTGAAGCATAGAGGAATTCTAAGATTTGCAAACTGTATCTTAGTCCTTTCCACCATCAGGTCCTTGCATTGTTCCAAATAGGCAGTGGAACCCTCCTTGGAAAAGTTGAGGAAGCTAAAATTCATAGACATGAAGTGATCAAGGTCGCAGAGTTCGGAAGGGTAGACACCGAGCCAGGGCACCCTGAGTGAGAGTCACAGCTCCCCTACTGGCTGGCTGTGTGGTTTTGGACAAGTCACTTTGCCTTGCTGAGCTCCCTCGGCCTCCGCACTGCACGCTCCTCAGAGCAGAGGCCTCCTGTCTCAGCCTGAGCGCATCGGATAACCAAGAGGTCGTTGTGGATGTCCTGCCGGTTACCTGCTAACAGCCTTCCCCTTTGTGCCCACAGTTCTCGCTGGCTAGTAGGACCTCACTGTGTTTAGGCACCAGGTGGACAGCTTCTCTTCCACACCCTTGTCATGAATCATAATTGGTCTAAGTCAGTTATAACAACAGAATGGCTCTTTGACCACGATTGCTCCGAAGGTGGCCATAGACTCCATTTCTGAACAGTGAGGTGGAAGAGGAGATTTGCTGGCTGCTTCCCTGATGAAAGGCAGCGTGGGATGGGTAGGGGGTCTTTTCTACAGCTGCCCACCCTCCTTCCTGCTTGGGTTATATAATTCATTCATTTGAAAACTATTTATTGAGTCCTTCCTCACTATGTGCCAGGAACAAAATTAAGATCTCTAGAAACAGTAGTGAATAGGACAGAAAAATCCCTGCCCCAGTGGAATTATGCTAGAGGAAGGCAAACAATAAACTAGTTAAAAATTAATCTATAGCGTGTCAAGTGATGAGAAGCCTAATGAAAAAAAAAAAATGAAGCAGGGTAGGGTGGGTAGAGATGGGGTACTACTTTACATAATGAGCACAGAGAAGACCTCTTCAATCAGGTGAACCTTGAGAAAAGATTGAAAAGAAGTGAGGCAGCAGCCCTGACCGGTGTGGCTCAGTTGGTTAGAACATCGTCCTGCAAACCAAAAGGTCGCTGGTTCACTTCCCAGTCAGGGCACATGCCTGGGTTGTGGGCCAGGTCCCCTGTTGGGAGCATGTGGGAGGCAAATGGTCAGTGTTTCTCTTCCCCTCTTTAGCTTTCCATTTCCCTTTCTTTAAAAATAAACAATAAAAAATAAAATATTTTTTTTTAAAAAGTGAGGAAGCAGATGTCTGGTGCTAGAGAATCCCAGGCAGAGAGCAAAGTGTTTCAGGTGGTGGTGTGATTGGCGTATTGGACATATCAGAGACGTATCTGAGTGATGGAGCAGAGTCAGCCAGGGCTCAGAGTTTTGAACCACGACCCACAGTGGGACATAAGTTTTTTGTTGGGACACACACACACACACACACACCCCGAATTCAAAGTTTTGCAAAAGAACAAACATTTAGGGGTAAGGAGTGACTTGCGTTTAGAATGTGACTCTGGCTGCTCTTTGAAGAGTGTAATGTAATAGGCCAAAGGTGAAATACAGAGAGCAGAAAGAGGCTCCTGTGACAAGCCCTGGAAGAGGTGGCAGAGGCTTGGACCCGAGAGGTACTAGAAGAGAGAGTGGGAGGTGGTTTGATTATCCGTTTATTTAGAAGTTGCACCAGACAGGGTTTTCTAATAGTCTGCATGGAGGGTGGTAATGAAGGAAGAAGCCAAGGGTGGTTCCAGGGTGTGAGACATGAGCGACTGGGAGAACAGAGCTGTCCTTTACTGAGAAGGGCTGGCCAAGGAAGAGCTGGGTTTGGGGGAGGAAGTGAGATCCCGGGTTCAGTTTGGGACAGGTAAACTGTGGAGGCATCTCAATGGAGGTGTCAGAAAGTCGGCTTTGTGCTTAGGCCTGGAGTTTAGTGCTGGGGACGTGTTTCTGAGTGAGGAATTTACAAACGGTGGTTACAGCCCCACTGGATGGCATTACCTGGGAGGGCTCAGGAGACACAGAACAGTGAGGTCCGGTTCCTGAGTCCGGAGGCACACCAGCGTTCGGAGGTTGGGAAGGATGAGGTGAGGCCAGCGGAGGGGACTGAGATGGAATGAGAAGGGGACCAAGGGTGGGTGGCATCCTGAAGCCAAGTCACAGCATGCTTCACAAAGGAGGGAGTTGGTGCGTGTATCGGATGCCACTGGTGGGTTAAGTAAGCGTCAGGCCCGAGAAATGACTGTTGGATTGGACAAAGTGGACAGAGATCAAAGGCAAAACAGATGGAGGTCATGGGCCAAGTGGAGGTCATTGGTGACCTTCAAAGAAGCAATGTCAGTGGATTGGTGCAAAGAATAGCCTGATTGGACTATGCTCCAGATGGAAGGGCCGGAGGTGCATAAGAAACGGAGGGTGTGGAAAATTATTTTGAGTTTCACTGCGGAGGGGGACAGAGAAACAGGTGGTTACCAGGGAGGACGGAATGCCTACAGCTGTGACAGTCTCCTTCAGCCACAAGGGAAGAGCCAAGAAAACTTCCGAGACTTTGAACAGAGACCGTATGAGCATTGGTGAGGTGCTGACTTTATTAAGCAAACAGTCATTATTCCTGTGCTTTAAGATGCTCTCAGTCAAGCCACCTATGACTTGCAGCCAAGTGGCTCCTCAAGGAAATGGTCCCAAATAGCTGCTTTCATCAGGTCTCAAGTTCCCGGCGTCAGGGCTGAGTAGTCTGGGGCGTAGGTATTGGAATGAGTTGCCGATGGGCTGCTGACCAGCTGTGTGTTTTGGGACAAGTTATTTAACATACATGAGCTTCGGTTTCTTCATCACAACAATGGGTTTTATAATTGTTCTGAATCCATTAGGATTATTTAGAAGATTAAATAAGACAATCGTTAGAAAGCATGCATGCAGTGCTTTGAAACTTGTAAATATTCAGTAAAGATACATAATTATTATTACATTGTAGGACCTTCACTTAACAGCTCTGCTCTCGGAAAACCCCTTGCACAGGCCTACTCTTTGGAAGACCTGCAAAAGCCTGCCTGTCCCTGGTCTCCCTGCCAGGGCAGGGGGCTCGGAAAGGAAATGACCTTGAATAAACTTCGAGATGAGGGATCAGGGCCCAGAAGAGGAGCCGCTGAGCTCTGAGCCCTGGAAGTGTCTCTGCCGGAACAACAGGGCAGCGAGTTCTCATCACAGCTGTCTCTGTCCCCCACCCCCCTCCCGCTCCATCCTGGCTTTGATGGGGTTACTCAGTTGTTCGTCACGCCGTGGCAGCCAACACGCCATCCAAGTTCTCCGTGAACCTCCTCAGTGTATCTACTGCTGAGCGGTGCTGCCGCAGAACAATTAAATCAAATGGCAATTGTCAAAAGTATTGGCGGTCTTTTGGCCTGTGATTGATTGCCACACTCCACTTCTTTTGTAGGTTGGCACCTGGCCTCCGTAATGACCTGCCTGCCTCCCCCTGCCCCCTGTGACCTCGATCCGATCTCCCGTGGGACAGGCCAGTGAGACCCCAAAGCAGGCCCGGCTTGCCTCAGGCTCTGGAGCTAAGCAGCTTCTCGCTCCGTGGGGGAAAGTATTCCTGGGGTACTAGCCTGGCCGAGGATTCCGTCCCGCCCTGCATTCCAGCCCCAGAGTGAGCCCGCTCTTGTCTCCGCTGACCCAGGAGTTCCAGGCTCGTTCCAGTTCTCGTCTCGTCCTCCTCCTCCTCCGAGCAGCGCCCACTCACTTCACCATCCTCCGTTCTCCGTCTGCTGCCCGTCTGACCTCCATCTGCAGCTCAGACTCCCCGCCGATCTGCAGGCCCATTTTTGATCTGAGCTGGGGAGGGCTCCGCCTCGCTGGAGTCCAGGCATTGCTTTAGAAATTTCGTGGGTGTTCTTCCTTCCATTGCCCACGTCCATTCTCGGAGGGAGATCAAGGCAGAAGGACCGACGCCTTTCCCGAGGGCACACACGTGGGAGAGGGAGGGCTGTGTTTTGAGGGGAGGTAGATTTTTTATGTGCGAGATGCATCCAGATGATTTGCCTCCCTTCCCCCAACGTTGCTTTCCTTTCAGCCTTTCGTCCGATAGGTAAATTCTGGAAATCTGGTAAGACTCGGGGTGCTAGTGGGCAGGGTGATGATCCATACAAAGGGCAGCACCGGAATAATGACAGGTTCCCTCTCTCTGACTTGTTTTCTCTGTCCTCTTCCTTCCCTTATCCAGTCTTGAGTGTTGTCATCTATTAACTGTGGGGTTTCGGTCTGTGGGATCCGATAGATCCCTTCTAGGCTTTAGCTGAACACCTCTTCATTCTTCAGTTTAATTGATCAAAGAGCTCCGCTTGTGGCTTTGGGGCACAAGCCCAACTAATAATAAAATTTTACTGAGTTTCCCCATTTGTCATCATCCCTTGCGAATGTCTTTCCCTTGGGATGAAGCCAGGATGATTGGATCACGGTTTTGAGTTCCAAAGATCAAACCTCATGATGAATTCCTCAACATCATGTCTGCCAGACTTCAAACCCAGTGCTGTGAATGTACAAAACCAAGAATAGCACATGGCATAAATGCAGCAATAAAGGCCTTTCCACCACCTAACAAAGCCCCAGCTCCGATGGGGTCTCCTGTGTACAACAAAATGCTAAGCGTTTGCTCAAACATGCCTTCAGTCTCAGATAGAAAATTCCATCTGCAAACTTCCTCTGGATATTCTACAGCGGCTTCAAATTTCTTATGTTTGGCTGAATAAAATACCACCACTTCAATAATGGGAAAATACAAAGGCTTTTCAAAGGAATATACTTACTATACAAGAAGTGCTCTTTTTACATATTTTATTTTATTTTTTAACACTAACAGTTGACTTTTAATATCTGATGCTTGAATTTCTAGTTGGGGATTTACGTTAGCCCTGTACATTTCTGTGGCAGGAGAAAGCTTGGGTTTATTAAAAGAACAATAAAACATCTTTGAGATTTGCTCTGTGTCGAGTTGGTTGTATGGAAAATGAGGAAGCGGTAAGTCTGAAAGAGGTCGCTCAACCTCTCCCAGACACCCCTCCCTTTGCAGACACCGAGGAGTTGTCCATCCCACTGGGGATTTCCCTCCAAGTTCGGCCCTGTGCTCACCCCAGTCCGCCTTCCCAGTATTCCTTGCGTTTCTGCACAGCATCCATCAAACTCAATTTCCTGAGAGATTTAAGATAGGCTGTCTTCCAGCCAACTGCTGCTTGTCTTGATTCTGGGATGGAGAGTCTGGCCTGAATCCAAATCCTGCTCCCTTTCATATCTTAGAACAAAAAAGTGTGCTGGAAGAATCTGGAGCTTGAAGGCAGATTAAAGTTGTGTTTCAGCCCTCCTATTCCAGGACTTCGTGTAGGGCATTCTTCAGAGTGGTAGCATGTGCTGCAACACGTAAGGCCCCACGTCTATGTGACATTGTATCCGGTATCTATTTCTTGGTCACACTTAATAGGCTGTTGTTGTGTTTCTTGTTATTGCATGGCCTTGCATGTGGTGATTCAGGGACTCAACAGACCCTGCCAATGTTGGGGCTCCACTGTCTCTTGGGCCCCCAGGGCCCAGAGCCCCCTTCATTCAGTCTGCAAACAGGGGAGTAAGGATGGAGAAGGTATAACCACTTTATTAACCAACACAACCTGGAGGTGGCACATCAGTGAGACCCTGTCACAAGGCCCTGACTAGATGAAAGGAGAACTTGAAATGGAACCTTTGGCTGGTGAGCTACTTTTCAGCAATAATTTATACTACTCAAGAGATAACAAAAATCTTTGGTGGGTGGTTAGCTACTTTTCAACCTCTCTAAGCAGCCGTTTCTTACCTCAGAAATGGAGCTCCTAGAGAAGTTAAATAAATTATCTAAGGTCACATGGTTGGTAAATGATGAGGTTAATGCTGCAAGTAATATCTCACAGCAAATATCCCCGATTGTTACAACCAAAATGCACACAACATCATACACAGGTTTCAGGTCAGTGTGGGCCAGGTCCGTTCCCTTTGCTTCTCACTCTCCAACATAAAGCTTAGTAAAGGGTACTTTGAGATGATCACTGTCGGGCTGTCTTTTTAAGACAAAGGAGTAGCTGGTAGGGTCTAGTAGTGAGTTGAATAGTACTCCCAAGTGTTCACGTCCATCCGGAACCTCAGAGTATGACCTTATTTTGAAATAAGGCCTGTGCAGATATAATTAATGATGTCCAGGTGAGATCATCCTGCATTTAGGGTTGTTCCCTAAATGACTGGTGTCCTCGTCACTAGAAGCGGACACAGAGACACGGGGAAGATGGCCCCGTGAAGACAGAGGCAGAGACTGGAGTTACGTTGCCACGTGCCATCGCAGGCCAAGAGCCACCATAAGTTGGGAGAGGCAGGTTTCTTCTCTAGAAACTTCCGAGGGAACATGGCCCTGCTGACACCTTGATTTTGGACTTTGGCCTCCACAACTGAGAGACAATACACTTCTGTTTTGGGTCTCTAAGCGTGCGGTAACTGGTTGTGGCAGCCCGAGGAAACGGAAACTGGCCCTTACCAGGAACGAACTGGCAGGGGGAGGTGGGGTCTCCCGTTTC
This sequence comes from Glossophaga mutica, assembly GCA_039655065.1. Taxonomy (NCBI): domain Eukaryota; kingdom Metazoa; phylum Chordata; class Mammalia; order Chiroptera; family Phyllostomidae; genus Glossophaga; species Glossophaga mutica. The sequence continues at coordinate 10,084,860 of CM077304.1, read as the reverse complement.
ACCCGAGGGGTCCAGGGACAGGAGTTCTCTAAAGCAAGAGGCTTTCTGCAAAGCAGTCTGTGATGAGTCGTGTGCATTTCAGCGAACCCCAGGAACCAGTGAGAAATTTGCTGTAGCTGGCTCCACAGATTCGGGAGCCAGTCAAGTCCTTGGGCTCTGCATCCGGTACCTTAAGCGTGCCTTCATAGTGTGGCACTTCCACGGGCGCTGAAGGAACACCCACTTGGAGTTAGACCTGGGCTCCAGTCTCCGTTGTCCTCACGCTCGCTGTGGGATCCTGGGCCCGTCAGTTAATGTTCTCACCAGTCGGCACTCTACCCCTTCGTTGCAGAATTCAGCGATGGGGTACGTGCCAGGCGTCCTGCCTTGTGCTGGTCCATGGCTGGCACTCCAGTTAGTGGACGTTTTCAGCTTCTTTCCTGTCCTCACCACTTCTCTGGGCCCCCGAGTTTAGCTTTGGGTTTGCGTGTTGCCTGTTTTCAATAGCTTCGTAGATGTTAACCTAAATCTAAGCATTGGTAAGCACTGCGTTTGGCAGGATCACTGTTGTATTTTTAGCACCTGACAATATTGGTGGGTAATTAATTGAATTTGCCCTGCCCCTGGTCTACATTCTTTGAGAGTAGGGGCCCCATTCCCTTATTTATTTCATATCTCTATGAGGATTTCCTTGAACTGGACAGGAAAATATGCTCAGGGAGTACTGTTTTTATTGAGTTATTATGAGAATGAGTGAGAATGGGAGGGAAGGGCTTTGGGGCCAAAAGAGGTGAGTCTCAGGTGAATGCGTTTGGGGTCTTTTAATTGTTGAGAATTGCTGGTTTTCTGAATTGCGGCACTTCATTATCTTTTTAACTTGTACATATAGAGATTTATGAGAGTCTGTATCCGGGAATGTATTCAGGATCATTGACTCCAAGAAACTGTGAAGCACAACCCATTTTCTCTTCGGAAGGCCAGATTAAAAGGTCAGAGCTTTTCATGTCAGCGAAATAATTCATTCTCTCCCTTCCTGTCTCTCTCTCAAACTCTCTGGGAAGAAGAGTCCCAGACTCACTGGGACCGGGTGAGCATGCACTGCTCCCAGAATCCCTTGTCCTCATGTCCCCTGGAGCCCCCCGTCTCTGTCCTGCTCTCCGGGCCACGTGCTCCTCACTCTCTGTGGACCCTGCAGCTGGGCTGCTTCCTCAAGCCCGACCGCTGGAAAGGGGAATTCAGTGAGTCGAAGTTGAAAATTCAGGGCTTTTGGCAGCATCTCGCCCCTGCCCTCGCATCAGCCTGGAGTCCAGATTCTAGCACACCGGTTTCTGATTTAGTCTGGAGGCTGGAGTTCCTAGGGCAGCTGCCTGTGCAAGCATCTAAACAGTTCTGGGATGACAAGCAACTGAGCTCGGCCTTCTTCACTGATGTTTCTCTGCCTGGGCCCAAACTCCTGCCTGGCCAAGTTCAAGTCCCTCCGCAAGTGTCAGTTCTCCCTTGCCATACTCTGGACTGCCAGTTATGGATTCTGCCCCTTCTTTGTACTTGTAAATCTGAGCTACAGCTTGTGCTCAGATAGAGGTGGCCGCGCATCTCCGAGGGGTGAGAAGGATTTATGTTCATCTTGGGGGAAGGCTGCCGTGCATTGCCACGGCCATGTTGCCAGAGGACTCTGCTTGGGATTTTCAGCCCCGGTGCCAGCTAATAAAATCAAGGGTTACTTTGCCTTTGATGAGCTGGGTGTTGTCCTGTGCAAATTTCTCCAGGAAGGGCTTAGTGACGTGATTATTGATCATGAGCAAAACCAGAAAGTCATTATGACACAGAGGTTAAAAACATGAGTTTTGGAACTATATTAGATTTGAATTCCGGTGTTATCTCCCACTAATTAGGTGGCCTCAGTTTTTTCATCTATAAAAGGGGTATAGTATGAGTCCCTGTGGGGTGGAATAGCAGTGTTTCTTTGGCGGTTTGTGATGAGGATCACGTGAATTCGCTTGGAGCAGGGCTTACCACACAGCGCGCATTAAACAAAGGTTAGCTGAGGTTATTGTTGTGGGCATGATGTCATTTCCAGCATGGGCTTGGAGCTGAAATTTGACCTGGTTCACAGGTTCACTCTGCCACTTAGGAGCTGCGCAATATTGGTGGCAGAGTCACAGCCTCTCTGAGCTTAAGCTTCCCTTTACTTGCCAAGCGAGGCTGAATGCTGCAACCTCGCTATGCTTTCTCCCACCCATCCTGCCCTCGGGTTCATTCTTCAGTTTCCTCCCTCCCACATTGTCTTCGCCTACAGGAAGTACTCTGTCATAAGCTGACTCCAGGGTGTGAGGCCCCAAACCACCTCCCCCAGACCTCTCCTTTTACTACCTGGCTCCTGCCTGGGGACTCAAGGCCTATGCCTCGGGAAAAAGGCCTGGCAGGGAGCAGTGAGCAGTTCTGGTTTATTCTGGGGTCAGTCCAACCCAACACCAGGAGGCCAGTGGTGGTGAGGTTGGGTAGGATAGGGAGGGCTCACAGGTACTAAAAAGAGAGGACATGTTTTGACGGGGGAGTGGGAGGAAGAATGTGGAGGTTAAGAGGGGGAGGGTTGATACAGGAGGGGGCATTTGCCTTTTATCCACGTATCTCTCAAAGTCTGTTGCAGGGTTCCTTGCTGTGCCCAACACTGGCCCCCGTTTTTTCTTCGCCATTTCGAAAGGGAGATTTTGCTGCCCTGTGGAACTGTTTCTAACCCCCTCGTCTCGAGGAGATCAGCCGTAGCCGTCTGTCTGCCGTTGAGATAACGGAAGTCACGTCACAAGTGGGCGTTCAAGGGAAGCCAGCACAGCTAGTGAAGCCAACCAGTCCTCCTTCGTGGTGGCTGGAGGAGAGAGCTCTGGTCTGGGACGCCCCGGGAGTGCTGCTCGGGCAGGTCCACTTGGCTTTCTTGGCCATTCCGTCTTGGAAGGGATCTTAGCCTTCAATCCGATGTTCTGACCTTAGAGAGGGAGTCTCTCTGGACATGAGGTGGTGGCCCTTGAGCTGGTGTATTGTGACTTCCCCGGGACCACATCACCATTGCTACCTTGGCTCAGTTCCTGTCCTGGAAGCCACAGCAGCCCAGCTCTATCCAAAGCCTTCCGTCCCAGTCCCCAGGGGTCCCCGAGGGTGCCTCATCAGGTCTCACCCAAGGCTGCCCCCTCCATCCCTTCCACCTCCTGGCCCCCACTAGTTCCTCCTCCCTTGATCCAGATCCCCACATGACCTTTAGCTGAAGGGTCATCCTTTCCTTGCCTCATGGTTGCTGAGGCAAGATAGTGCTTCACCTTCTAGCAAAGAATTTCTTCTGCTTCGGTAATTGCCAAGCGAGTACCTGGGGATTCACCTTCCACTTGGCCCGCCCTGCCCTCTCTCCCTGGGTTATAAAGTTGTGGTTTCCTCAGAAAGGACTCAGAGGTACAGCTGGTCCATTGGACTCAGCCGCCAGCCTGCTGCCCTCTCACACCACTCTGTTCCCTCAGACAAGTCCCGAGAGAGCAGTCTGGGCTGGACCCACACCAGGCTTGACGCCAGCTTTCCTTTGACCCTCCTTCACGTCCTCACTGCCAGCTGCTGTAAAATAAGTCTCTCTCAAATTCTTTTTCCTACCAGGAATGCCAATCAGGCATTTACGTTCATGCCTCTGGTGAAGCAGTTAGGCGCAACTTCTGTGAAGCCAGGGACCATGTTTATTTCATTTACTGCTGTGTCCCCAGTCCCTGGCGGAGTGCGTGGCACAGCATACGGTCCCAGCAAATACACGCTGAGAACATTCAGTGTTTCCCCAGATGTCCTTCCCTCTCTTACTCATCTAGTGGATTCATTCTTATTCTGCGGTATTCAGGCTAAGTCTCCTCTCTTCCTGGAAGCTCTCCCTCACTCCCCAGTCCGGTGAACACGCTTCTCCCCCGAACCCTCACAGTGATGTGCTTGCCTGTGACATGGCACTTTGCTCACAGAACATAATAAATTAGTTACATGTCTGTTTCATGCACATTCCTTCAAGTCAGGGGCAGTCTTTTATTTGTCATGTTTGGTAAGTGAACAATAGGAAGAATGAATTGATGTGAGGCCTCGGTCCCTGATCACACGCCAGGCTCCATCTGAAGGTGCTGTGGGCCCGTAGCTCAGGCTGAGATCCCCAGCCCGCGTCCTGACATGCACACATCCCATCCATTGTGAAGCCAGGACATAGCTTGTTTCGAGTAGAGAGGGCACCAGGTCTCTATATTTTTGGTGGTGCTCCTGAAGATGGAAACACTCTAACCTCCACCCGGAAGAGCGGCCTGGCCAATCCTGAAGCTCAGCCAACTGCTAATGAGGTGTCCAGTGACTTGGCGTCGGAGCAACTTTGCTCCTAGACGTGCTCTGGCCCTGTGCCTCCGTTTGAGTCGATGGCACTAAGAACTTTGTTGGAATCTGGTTCCTGCCTGCGGCAGGGCACTTTGGGAAAAGAGTGCCCATCTTTTCCAGCGCAAAGATCATCAAAGAATGGAGTTCCAAGTGTACAGTAAAACCTGTTTTTGCGAAGGGGATCCTTCCTGCCTTTGCTCAGCGTGCCCAGGTGCTGACCACAAGCTGTGGATTCTGCATGGGCTCCCCTCCGATGCAGCGCCATCCCCACTGGGTCTCCTGCCTCTTGTTGACCTGCCAGAAACCTGGTCCAGGCTTGTCTCAGGGACCCAGTCCCTTTCAGGCTGACCTGAGCCTGGTGGGTCTAGTCCTTGTCTTCTTCTCTGATGCATCTGAGCTCCGTGGAGAGGAGAAACGAGCGCTGCATTTGCTGAGAGGGAAGGGGATGACTTCTTGCTCTCCGTAGTCTGATGTCAGCATCACTAGGTCAGGACATTCCAACTGGGAGGGCACCCCAAAGCCCTGTCATCTTCCTGGGTCTATGTGACCAATCCTTTATGTTTCTAGGGAGCTCTGTTTCTTCCTCAACATTTTCTAGATCCCCCCTCATCTTATCCTTGCAACAGACTTGAATAAAAGGAAAGACAACTGCCTTTCTTATGGAAACGTGGTCCAGGAGTCCAGATGCCCTGTTCTCGGCCTCCCGAGTCTGATAATGCAGTGCTCTACCTGCTCCCACTGTTCTCTCCATGCCTCTCCCTCGGGGCTTCAGCTTTCCGGTCCATTTATACCATCCCACTCCTCTCCATGCCACTGTTTTCGGTTCCAGCCCATTCCACACCAAGCCTCTTAGTGAAGTAACAGTAGTCTATTAGAAAAACCATGAACTCTGGTGTCAGATGTCAGTTCAAACCCCAGTTCTGCCTCTTATGAACTATGTGGCATCACATCTCTTGGCTTCTGCTCCTAATTGTGAGGTGTGGAGAGCAATATCTATCCTAGGGAGAGGGTGAGAACAGAATGCTTGGATGCGAATGAAAGGTTGTTACAAACTGCAAATCCATATGCACCTGTTAAGTTTCTTGTAATTATTAAGTGGAAGACACTATTCTCACCGTTGGGGTAAATTCAAACATTAGAATATGGGGTCTTTGTAGTCTAGCATCTTGTAATTTATAAAAGGGGATAACATTCACACCCTTGTTAACTGTATTTGGCAAAATGTGTTGAGTCTTATGAGAAGTACAAAATATAGTGAAAGAAGACAGGCCATCTAACCAGGAGTAGGTGAGTGTGCATGTGTGTGCGTGTGTGCATGTGTGTGCATGAGAGAGCGTCATGAAGAAGGGGGCCTTCAAGCTGGGTGGAGAAGTTGGGTGACACTTTCTCAGACAGACAGGAAGTGTCAGCAGAAACTTTACGTAAGTTATTTTGCTTCTCTGGACCTCAGAGTTCCAAAATGTGAAATGGGGTGATAATGTCCACCTCATAAATCAAATAAACAATGACAATAGTGAATGCCTGTGCAGAACTTACTCTTGCTTGAAGCCTTTTTAAGTGAAGTACACACATGACTTCATTTAATTCTGACAACTTTATGAAGTAGGTACTATGTTCATCGTAATGTTATAGTCAAGTCAACAATAACGCCTTCTTGAAGGGCTCTGTAGCTGGTGAAGTAAATGTTTGTGGTCGCTGAATATTATGGAGAATTGAGATGAATATGAAATGCTTTCTCTAGACCTGGGTACTCCGGACCTGCCTTCCAGCAGGGAGGAGCTGGAGCCAGGGCTGGGAGTCCCCTCAGAGTCCCAGAATGTGCTCCTGAATGTTTGTAGTCACGCAAATGTTTAGCCTCCTCCCATGAGTTCCGAGGCCCGACTCCGGAGCCTGCTGTGGCGTAGTAGCAGACACATTTTTGCTGAGCCCTGGTAAATGTGCGAGGGATTCCTAAATGCTAATTTGTAATTAGGGTGCATCTAAGAAAGAAGATTTATCACTGCACCTTAAATAAATATGTTCTGCGAGCATTCCTGCAACAAAATGGGAAAAGGAAGGGGTAGAAGCCACAGCCCCAGGCTGATCCCGGTCATAGCTATCCCAGGGAAAGGAAGTGGAACCCAGTGGGAGAAGAAATGAAAATCACGCCCGTGGAGGAGTTCTGCGTTGCTTTCGGAGGCTCCCTTGGGCTGCTTCCTTTCCCTCCATGCCTGAGAAAGAGAAGGACGTGAGGCACGTGAGGCTGGGAGTTGACCTGGGCAGGAATCAGCTGCAGGCAGCAGAGACTGGGGCAGATGATTTCAGCAGGAAGTGTTTTAAACGGAGCAGTAGGATATTCCAAGTCTTTGGGAAGGTAGGAGCAGGGGCCATCAGTCTGAGGCTCCTGGAACCCTGCCAATAGCCCTGCAGAAACATCCTGTCCATGGAGCTGCTGCTTCCGCCCATAGCAAGACTTCGGTGAATCAGGAAGGTCCAGTGCTGGAACTGTCGGCTCCAACAAGGCATCCGAACTGCTCTTCAGGGGTCTGGGCACCGGCTGCACTGGCGGTGGCTGCTGCTTCGGGGCTGCTCCCAGGAGCTGTGCCTGGTGCTGGGCACTCCCGCCTTTAAAATGCCGAAGCGCTGCCCTCCAATCTGGACCTTCCTGCTCTCTCTGCTGGGAGGCCTTGTGGAAGTTCTTCCCTCCAAGCCTCTGCTTTCCTATCTGTAAAATGCCAACAGTCATCCTACCAGTCAGGTTTTTGTGAGACTTCAAAGAGGAAACTCATGGAAAGAGCCCAGTGAGGCACTACCTCTGCCTCGCCTTTCCCTCCTGGGCCTGCCAGTGCAGTGCGGTTTCGGGTGTGCTGAACTGTGCTCTCTCGTCCTCAGACCCTCCTCTCTGCCTGCCAGGAGGCTTCCCATGTTCGCCGTGCTCCTAAATGGTTAGATAGCCAGGGGGAATTAGGGAGGATCTCATCCTTTGTAACACCCAAGGTCCCCGTGGCTGTTTTCCCCAAGGGATCCAATGTTTTAGAAGGCTATGGTCTCTAAGCAATAATTAATTTGTACTCATGCTTTTTAAAAACTGAAGGCCTCCCACAAGAAGACCTTCTGATGGTCATGAATTACCACACTGCTTCAGAAGAGGCAGTTTTCCTACTTCGAATTAATATACTTTGTGTCTAAGTAATATACTTTGTGTCTAAGTAATATGCTTTGCTTGAGTGGCCTTACCTTGGGTTCACACAGTTTCCATTTGGCTTCTGTGACTGGATTTGTGCGCACACAGACGTTCATCCTATGAGAACCGCAGGGCTGTGGAGCGGGGTGCATTGATTGGCTGGGGCCAAGCCACTTGATCCGGCCGCGTGGTCCCACCTAGGCAGGTGAACAGAGGGTGGGGGAGGGGGACGTTCTTTAGATGAAAGTTGAAGCTTAGTTGCCCGAGGAAGGTGGGAAGAGTGCTGGGAGGCCCAGACGCAACGAAAGTCCTCTCTTCTAGAACTTTCCATTCAAACTTCACAAGAGGCCTGTGAGGGGGGCACTGTGTTATTGCAATTTTATAGATGTGAAAATCAAGGCTTGATGAAGTCTGCATTTGTCCCTCGAGGGCCCTAAAAGGCCCACATTTGCACAGCAGGTTGGCAACAGATCCGGGCCTCCTGCCACTGAGGCTGGTGTTCTTCCCACAGGCTGGGGCTCTGGCCACCAGCAGGGTTTCCTGTGGCTCTCGCTCCTCCCCTCCTTCCTCTTCTTCTCTAGGTTCAGCCTTCTTGCCAGAGACCCCCCAGGGTCCAGACTGCTTCAGAAGAGGCACAGTCCAAGTAGAGATCCTCGAAATCCGCCATGGCCACAGCCCAGCAGCTTCCCCCTGTGGGCCTGGACATAATTATTGTCAGTAATTAGAACTAAATTACTCTTGTCAAAACACAGAAAATTGCAGAACCAGCACTGTGGTATCTTTGATCCCTTTGTCCTAGTTGTCTCTCTCCCTCCTCCTGGTTGAATGAGACCCTTGTAGTCCTAAGAAATCCTCTCTCGATTGTGGTTTCCAGGTGAGGTGGGAGGAGAGTTAGTGATTATAATAGTGGCCGCTCTTGGCAGATAGAAGGACACAGTGCAGCAGGAGCCCTGGCTGGTGTGGCTCAGTGGATTAAGCGCCAGCCTGCGTGAACCAAAGGGTTGCCGGTTCAATTCCCAGTTAGGGCACATGCTTGGGTTTTGGGTCAGGTCCCCAGTAGGGGGCATGTGAGAGGCAACCACACATTGATGTTTCTCTCCCTCTCTTTCTCCCTCCCTTCCCCTCTGTCTAAAAATAAAATAAATAAAATCTTTAAAAAAATGCAGTATGAAGGCAGTGGAATTTCAGGAGCTTGTATTCGGTTAAGGCAGCCTGCAGTTATACAGACCTGAATAAAAGTGAGAGAGAAAAAGAGAGAGGAGGGAGAGAGGAAGGAAGGAAGGAAGGAAGAAAGGGTGGGTGGATGGACTTCTGTTTCCTTTCTGATTACAGTAGTAATACATGTCAGTTTTAGAAAAGTTAGAAAAATAGAGAAAAGTATAAGAACTAAAATTCATCTCAAATCCCAATATGCTGAGGCAATTGGTATTTATATTTAGAGTACTTTCTTTTCATCCACTATCCTCTCTCTCTCTCCCCACCCCCCTACACACACACACATACACACACACACACACACACACACACACACACACAGTAACTCCATTCTCCCCTAAGCTCATTAGGATGTAGCCAGTAGTGTATTATTTTGCTTCTGCCACCTTGCAAATGGAGGGCTGAATTTCATTTGCCCCAACAGGGAAAGAATGAATATTTTTCTTGCTTTTTTCACTGGAACTCCTGTGAAAGAAGGAGATCCACACCCCCCCCCCCACTCCAACCCCAACCCGTTGAGGGAGCTGGGAAGAATGGGCCTGGGGGAAAGAAAGAACAGAGCTACAGCAATCTTTTTTGTACTGATCCTGTCGCTCTGAGCTCTCTGGTGACCTTAGGGAGGTGGTACAAGAAGCCAGATTCCATTTGGTTCAGAAAAAGAACATTTTCTGAAATATTTCCTAACCTGAAATTTGTGGAGTAAACTCATGCTTGCTACACAGATGTCATTGGATGACATCATGCCGAATGTCCAGAGCTGTGCTGTGCTGGCTCCTTGTAGACAGGGCACGAGTCCTCTGGCCATTCCTGGGCTGTCCAGGTCCCTGGGGTGGATGGGACTCAAAAGGTTGGCTCGGTAAGGTCAGGACCAACAGCCGCAGTCTGAGGGAAGAAGCGGGCCCTGGGAACCTCTTCGGGTGAGGACAGTAGGCTTGCTGCTGGAAGGAAGGCCCAAGCCTGATGCTCCCGCAAAACAGGAATCCTTTGTAAACTTGGCGTCGAACCTACTGGTAGATCAATGGTTTCCACTTCCTCACAACAGGGATAAGAAGAGGGCCAGCCTCAAAAGATGAGTGTAAGGATTAAATGAAAAAATACCTTCAGTGCCTGGGGCATACCAAATGCTCAGTAATAATAGTTGCTAGACCCTGTTTCTCTTTCGTCTGCCCCAACAGATGAAACTAGTGAAAACCTTCACAACCCTTTGAAATTCCGATGGGAGTGACCAGGAAGATTAGTGACTTCCAGTGCCCAGTTGTAACTCTGGCTCTTTCTCTCCCAGTGCTACGGCAGCCTCATTCTAGGGCATCTGGTTAATCACCCTCCAACCTCCCAACACCCACTCATCCAGTAGACTGTGACTGTCACTCCCCAGTGACACCTTCCCTAACACCCTGAACCCCCTTCAAGACCCTTGGAATTTGCTCCCATAACTCCTTCCTACTCTCTCCATCCCTTCCCAACGTGAGACAGTTACTAAGTGAATAGCAGACGGATTGCTTGATTAGTATATGACTAAGAGTGGAACCACCACAGTGGAGACCACTTCTATTTTGCTCACCATTGAATTCCCAATGCCTGGCACACGGCATCTGCCGAGGGGAGTTAAATACGCGCATATTGAATCGCACCTGGGAGGAATGTTACTGTAAGGAAAGACTTCATCTTCTCTCCATTGGAAAAGGGAATCACTTGGAGACTTTGGTCCTTTCATCATTAGGAACCAGCTGACTTTGCAACATACCTCAGTGTTCTTATGTGTGAGAATCTGTGCTCCACACCGAGTTTTCTCTTCGTTCTCCCATTTCAGTAGCACATACTGGACAGAGACCCAGTTGCTGAAGCAGAAACTAAGTCATCTCCCGTGGGCAAGAGAGACAGGCAACAGGGGGAGCTGAGGAGCTGCCAGGGAGTAAGTGAGGGACGGCCCCCTTCATGAGAGTCCCTGCTGGCTCCCGAGGCACGTTCCAGGTCTCGAGGACCCTGGGCAAGGGCCTTCGCCTCACTCCCGATACAGATGCTGTTGCCCTTCTGTTTGCTGGAAGCTGGAGGTAATGACTGGCCGCAGCACAGCTCTGTGAGGCAGATTAGGCTGGTGCGGGCTTCGCTGGACTGCAAATGGTGCCTCTAATTAGACAGCTGCTGATGCGAGGAGCTCAGAATCTCGTTTACAGGCTTGCTCATGCCAGAAGCGTCTCCCAGCTGCAGTAGGTCCGAAATGGTGTGGGAAGGGGCTGGGGCTGGGGAGAGGTGGAACTCGGAGATTAAAGGTTGGGAAGACGGGATGAGAGCGAGAGGTAGAGAAAGGAAAGAAGAGATGAGGAAGGAAGAAAAGAAGGAAAGAGCATTCTGTCTTCACTTTCTATGACTAGAAAGAGCACCAGCCTTCATTTCAAAAAGCTTAAGCACCCATCCTTGGTGTAGTAGCTTTGAAAACCAGTTTGGCATCATCTACTATCTACACATACGCCCAGTCTATGACCCAGGCACCCCACTCGGTGGTTTGTGTCTAAGATGAGTGAATGTACATGCCCACCACGTACAAGGATTTCATAGCCGATCTTTTCATACCAGGGCCGCCCTGAACATTCCTAATGTCCATCTGCAGGAGCATGCAAAACGCACGGCAAGTTTAGAAAGGAAACAGCAAGAGGTCGATGATAGTAGCAGTTATGTGGTGTTATGTTGGGCAAAAGACGACATGTACAGAAAAGGCATATTCTGTAAAATTCCATTTTTTAAATCAAGTTCCAGAACAGACAACACGAAACTATGGAGATAGAAGTCAGGATGATGGTTTCTTCTTCAAAGGGGGGTATAAACTAGGAAAGGGCACTAGAGGAGCTTCTAGAGGCAGTTAATGTTCTATATCTTAATCTGAGTGTGGTTACATGGATGTAAAAACTTTATAAAAAGTAAGCCAGCTGCATGCTGAACATTTACATATTTTAGGTAAATTATAACTCAAAGCAGCTTTAAAAGGAAAAAATATATTTACCAAAACAATGGGTAAACAAATGCTATCTTTAGGTCTTTGACTAAGAAAGGAAGAAAATCATTCACGTGTTCACCTGTCTCCTGCATTTATTTGATGAATTGCCTGGGCATATCCCAGACCCTGGTGGCAACTAGATATTCTGTCCTTATATCACTAATTTGAAAAGCCTTGTTAAGTAGTCATGCATTTGAATCCTTGTTTAGTTGTTTATTGCAAATCCTTCTGTGGTTCATGACCTTTCATCACCTTATTTATAAGGGTTTTTTTGCAATGATGGCTTTTATGTAGAGAGGGCTTCAAGTTTTTAGCAATCGAATCTATCTATCTTGTCTCTTGGCTCTTTTTTCATTGCCTGTTTTTGTTTTCCTCACAATTTTCTTGCTTTGGAGAAACTGACGGAAGGCAGTGGAGCTGGAGTGGCAGAGTGAGTGAGGTGAGATGAGGGAAATTGGGATTGGAGAGGCAGCGGCCTGGGACCGGGTAACACGAGTTTGTAGGTTCTGAAACGTATCCTAAGTGCATCTGATTGTCAGGAAGAGAAGTAAGCAGAAGAGTAAGGCAAATTGATTAGTGTGTGATGAAGGTCACTTTGGTGGCTGGGGTGGGAATGGATGGGGAGACCCATGGAGACAACTTGAGAGGGCGGGGGGAGAGTGGCCCGGGCTGGTGAGGTGGCACGGAGACGGAAAAGATGGGGAGGCCCTGGAGACCTGCTGTGGCACGTGGTTCCGTGGGACTTGGTGGGTGGGGTATGGGGGGTGAGGAGGGAGGTGGGCTTGGTAAAGAAGTTCTGGCCAGCTGGAGAAGGATGAGCACCCCCTCATGTGTGTCCCCCTAGACTGCGGATCTCTGGGTTTGTGTGTTTGTTTAGTTTTACTTTGAACTCTTTATCAGCGTGATCTGTCTGTACCGGTTCAGTTGAGGCTGCAGTTTTTTTTCCCCCCGAGCCAGTCACGCATCCCTCTGTGAACCCATTCTGGAGTCTCTTACTTCCTCATTGATGGAGGAGGCTCCCCTTTGCAATTGGGAACCAGCCTTATTCCTCAGACACTCTCCTCTGAGGGTCTTTCTCGTTGTGCTTTTATCATACAATTTTGATGGTTTTATGTTTTGATTCATTTTTTTGTAGGAAAATTTTCTCCTAAGCACTCTTTAAAAAAAATTCTCAGCAGTTTTCCTATTTATCTGCTTTGTTTGTATTATCACTTTTTCCCGCAGGTAAGCTGAAGAATTTAATGATGTCCAAACAAATTCCATTAGGAACATAATTGGGATTTAATTAAGCCCATAAATTAATTTCAGAAGAAATAATGTACAAATTTCTCATACATGAATATTTTTGCCTGTATATTAAAATATATTTGAAAGTTCATCATTATTTTTCAGCAAAGTTTTGGGTGTACCCCACAGATTCTGCTTATTCTTCAGAAGCATTTTTATTCCTCAGAATTTTATGTTTTGATTACCATTGTAAACTGTCTTTTTTTTGTTTTTTTCCCCATGGATTATTGTTGATACATATAAAATATATAGATTTTAAAATTCCTTTTATGAAGTTACTTTACAAAACTAACTTAAAAGATACACTTTAAAAATAGACTCTCTGGAGTTGTATAAGAATTGCATTATTTTACAAAGTGAAAATTTTGTCATCTTTTGGATAATTGTTTCATGCTAATTGCATTGCCAAGACTTTTCAGAACAATACTAGGTGATAATGATGACAACGAGCATCTTGTTTACTTGCTTTTGCTTTTGGTTTTAATAGGAATTCCCTTCAATTTTTCATTTCAAGGATTATGTTAGTGGTTAGTTTAAGATACAAAATCTTATTATGTTAACAAATTTTCAATTCCTAATTTTCCCTAAAACGTAAGTTTTAGGATTATAGAATTGTACTTTGGATGTTAACTGCTTTTTCTTTCTCTACTAAAATTATTATTCCTACTTTTTCTTAAATGCATTCACGTGGAATGTTACATTAATAATCTTTGCTTTCTGGGATAAGTCCTATTCAGTCATTATAAATAATTTTTTTTTTTTAATTTGCTACTCGATTTGGTAGCTTTGCAGTAAGTTTTGAAATCAGGAAGTGTAAGTCCTCCCACTTTTTCTTTCTTTTTAAGATTGATTTGGCTATTCAGGGATCCTTAAAATTCTATATGAATTTTAGGAAAGATTTTTCTATTTTTGCAAAAAGACAACCATAAATTATCGGGATTTTAATAGGGATTGCACTGAACTGGAATTCACTTTGATTCCTTTGGTTTTAAATAAATTATATATCCTGTATATGTTGTCTGTCTGATAAGTCCTGTATCTACAGTCATTGGGGGGATGAGTAATTGTATCTGCTGCCTTGAATTATGGTGGCTTAATTCCTCACGTAGCTGCTGTGATTTATGATCACGACATGACGTTTTGTGAAGCAATATCTGTGTGGATTTTTGAGGTGTGTTTTTAAGGTGCATTTCTCCAGAGACAAATGCATTTGCTACTTCCAGTGGCTTAGACAGGATTGTCATTCCAATCTTTAAACTACATTTTATTTTATTTTTGAGCACAATGGTCCTCAAAACTCATGCGATGTAAACTTGGTGTTAAGGATTCCCTGGGTCAAGCCTCTTGTCTTTTGCTTTTTATTTATTTTACCCTCATAGGAGCTTGAGCCAAGACAGAGAGAGAGAGAGAGAGAGAGAGAGAGAGAGAGAGAGGGAGAGAGAGAGAGAGAGAGAGAGGCGAGAACCTGTGGCGTCCATCTCTGAGGGGGTGTGTGAATGTGTGTGTGATCTTAGTTCACCAAGGGGGGCATTGCCCTTAGAGAGTTTTGGCTTTGTGCAAGGCTCTCCCATCTGTGCTTCCCTGATTTTGTCTTCCAGTTATGCGTCTGGCCCCAATCACACGCAGAATCCTTTAAAACTCACACTCTCGGTCACCAGGCGATGGCATGCGTGCTGGGGGCAGATGGTGCTGCTACAAGGTTCACGTATTTCTCTGCATTTGTTCTTTTTGGCCTTTTAAGATATGTATGACTCCATGCCCTGGCTGGTGTGGCTCAGTACATTGAGTGCTGGCCTGCTAACTGAAAGGTCGCCAGTTCCATTCCCAGTCTGGGGCCTTCCCTGAGTTACAGGCCCGGACCCCAGTTGAAGGCATACGAGAGGCAACTGACTGACGCAAGAGATCAGGTAACTGGTTGAGAAACATTGATGTTTCTCTCCCTCTCTCTAAAAATAAATAAATAAAATATTTAAAAAAAAGATTTGCATGACTTCCGAGCCCGCTGAGTCAGGCATTTAAAAACTCAAGCCTCCAAACAAACAAACAAACAAACAAACCCAAACAACCCCCCCCCGCCTCAAGCCGTATACTTTATCTAGCATTTTATGTGGTGTTCTGGTAGGTCTCTCTGGGCATCTAATGCTGTCTCATCATTAGAATCCAGGAGTTCCTTCTAGAATTTAATTAAGAATTCCATTTTATTTCTTTGTAATTCATAAATATCGGCTATTTCATTTTCATTTCCTCCTTTCTTGATGTTGATTTTGATGTTATAGTAGTTCGTTTTTAAAAATTAAATACTTTGTTATTCTAATTCAAAACTTTCTATTTAGTAATGGAAGCTTTTAAGGGATTTGACTTTAGGTCAATGGTAACCTTTTCCCATTGATTTTGATAAATACTGTTCTTATTTTAGCTATTTGCTAAATAGCATGTAATTATAATTTTATTTCTTTGAACCAACTCTTATTTAATAGACTTGTTTAATTTTCAAGTGGTTTTCTCACACTGTTTTGATTATACTTTGCAATTAATTTCTAGCTTTACTGCAACGCTGCCAGAGAGTGTGGCCTTACAGTTTCAGCTGTATAATTCAATTCTGTAAACATCACACAAATACTCACAAAGGTGTATTTTCTGTTTGCTATTAATAAAATTGCTTATATACTCTTAATTTCATTATACTGTTTATTAAATCTATGTCATTCTCTATTTTTTTACATCCTTTTCTCACAAAGGCTAAGAAAGGGGTATTGAAGTCTTTCACCAAAAAAGTACACTTTTATAAATTTCTTATCTAATATATGAAAGTTTTTTCATATTTTATCTTATTTTTAGACCTTTAAAATGTATGATTCTTTCCCCCCATCAACCCCCCTAAAATATATGATTCTTTAGTATTAGCTCTGGAATTACTATTTTATCAATTTAAAATTACCTTTTGAAGTGATTTTGCCTTGAATTATTTTCTGCTATTATTATTAATCATTCTTAAAGCATTTTTATTTAAATTTGCTCAAACTTCCCTTTTTCCTTTTTTTGAGATAATTTACATACCATAAAATTTACCTATCTGAAGTGTACAATTCAAGTTTCAATGTATTCTCAGAGTCATGCAACCCTTGCCACAGTTTATTTTAGAATAAGTTCACTTGCCCAAAAAGAAGCCCTGCACCCATCAGCAGTCACTCCTCAGATTCCTCCCCACCCCGGAGCCCCAGACAACCATTTATCTACTCTTGGTCTCTACGATTTCCCTTTTCTGAGCGTTTCACGTAAGTTGAATCATACAATAAGCGGTTTCTGTGTCTGGCTTCTTTCACTTAACACAGTGTTTTTAAGGTCATCCGTGTGGTAGAATGTATAAATTACTTTTTATTACTGAATACTAGTCCATTATATGGATACCACATACTTCTTACCCATTCACTTGTTGATGGACGTTTGCGCCGCTTCTACTTTTTGTCTGTTATGCGTAATGCTGCTCTGAACATTTGTACGCAGATTTTTGCATAAATATATGATTTCGTTTCGCATGGTGCGTACCTGCCAGCCACGTATCCCTACTGTATTCATTTAACCACGAAGGTTCTCTCTGTGCTGTCACAGTTATGGTTTTCCTTTCTGTGTATTTCTGGTTACTGTTTATTTAAGCAGCATCAACTTTTATTGAGTTACTTGCCAGTAGTCCTGTTTTTCTGGTTCTTTTCCTGCCATAGTTCTTCTTCCATGACTATTGTCATAAAGGGCCTTTTAAAGGTAAAGGCTGTGAGACCTTAAACACCCGAGAATACATTGTGTATTGATTTTTCACTTACAGTTTAGTGGACTGTGAAATGCAAGTTTAAAATTCTCATCATACAACACTTTAAAATATTATGCCATTGTCTTCCAGCATTTGGTACTAATTCATAAAATTTGATACAAATGTTGTAATATCAGTAAACACTACATATCACTCACTTCCTATGTGCCAGATATTATTCTAGGTACTCATAGCTTCTAAAGACCCTCATAAAAGTGGGTGTTGTTGTTATGAGCCATTTTTATAAAAAAGGAAACTGAGGCACAGAGAAGTTAAATAACTTACATGATGATATGTTGCTAGAATTGCTCCAGCTGGATTTGGTTTAACAGTCAGGGACTAGAGCTTAACTACTGCATGAAGTTGCTTTAAAAGTCAGTTATTACCTGTTTTGCACTTGATTTTCTCTTCTCTCTGTGAACACCTATATTTCCGTCCTTGTCTTTTAAGAGCTTCCAGTTCACTGTATATCTAGTGAAGGATTTTCTTTTCTATCTTATTTGACATTTTATGAGGTCTTTCAATATTTGGTTTTATTCTTTTTTTACTTTGGGGACATTTTTGCTCATTGTGATTGTTAATTTTACATGTCAACTTGACTGGGTCAGGGGTTCCCAGATATTTGATCAAATAATTGTCTGTGTATGTGTGTGTGTGGGGGGGTGTTTTTCTATGAGATTGACATTTAAATTGGGAGACAGAATAAAGCAGATTGCCCTTTTAGTGTGGGTGGGCCTCATCTAATCAGTTGAAGGCATGAATAGCCACAAAAGGCTGAGCCTCCCTTGAATGAGAGGGAACTCCTCTGCCTTTGACCTGGGACACCTGTTTTCTGCCCGCCTTCAAACTCGAGCTGAAACACAGCTCGTCCTGGGTTTTGAGTCTGCTGGCCTTCAGACCGGAACGACACCATCAGCTCTCCCGGGCCTCCAGCTTGTCCACTGCAGATCTTGGGACTAGTCAGCCTCCAAAATCGCATGAGCCAATTCCTTATAATAAATTTGTATGTATTAAATTATTTTAGTTTCCCTAAATATTTTCATTCCTCAGTTTCTTTTTTAAATCTTATTCTGGGATTTCTATTATTTTTCTTGTAGTAGTCAATGATTAGTATATTATTGCTGCGTAACAGTCCACTCAAAATGCTGTGGCATTTAGTAATAAGCATGTATTTCCCACACAGGTGTTCATGGATCTGCCAGGTGGTTCTGCTTGGGGCTTTCAGGGCTGAGTGTTGGTCAGTCAGCTCTGCCCCACATACCCCCTCTGGGGCTCAGGTTAGAGGGTCATGGCTTCTTGAGACATGTTCTTTCTATAGTTACATGGTTCAGAAGCACAAGAGGGAAAATCCAAACAGGCAGGCATATTTTAAATCTTGACCGTGTGACGTTTGCTAATATTCCGTTGAGCAAAGTAAGGTCACAGCGAAGGGCAGCTCCCTCCGTCCACCTCAGTGGCATGGCAAGGACGCGGATGCATGACCCCGCGGCGGGGGCATGGAGCGTCTGGGCTCATGATTCCATCTGTCACGGCCAGCCTTCTTGGTCACACATGCAAAATACATTCATCTCACCCCAGGACCCCCAAAAGTTGCATCCCGTCTAACATCGGGCTCAGAGTTCAGAAAATGGTGTTCTTGCTCACTGTAACTTGAAGAGTCCCTATGGATAATACCTCTGTCTTCCTCTTCTGAGTACAGAATCAACTGGGAGACTGAGCAAAGAATCGGAAACATCACCTTCACTCCCAGCACAGCTGGGTTGGGAAATAAAGATGTAACCTAAGCCTTTGGGGGGTGCTCTTTAAAAAATCGCCTGCCTGCCTGTGGAGGAGTGAGAATCCGCCCCAGAGTTTTACCACGGAGAGGGCTGCCAGGAAAGGCCTCCATGCTGGTGGGACGGAAGTGGGGAGAGGGGCAAGACTGAGCCGGCACACTCCAACCCGGGGCTTCCCCACGTGTGGCCCCTGGACCAGCAGTGTCGTAAAGACCACCTGGCAGCTTATGCAAAGTGAGAGCTAATGGGCCTCATCAGACCTATTAAATGAGGAACTCGGGCGCGGGGTCCGGCAACCCCTGTTTCCACAAACCCTCCAGGTGCTTCTGCTGTCCGACAAAGTTTGGAAAACACTATTCCAGTCCAGAGGTTCTCAGCCCTGGCGGCACATGGGAATCACCTGGGAAAAAATGAAAAGCGGATTCCCCTCATGCATGAGAAAATGTTTGGGTCCAGCCGGATATTTGTCCCTTTGAAGGTATCGAGTTTCTCGGTTCTTTCTATCAGCAGTTGGGCTTGTCGCTGCTTGTCTCCTATGAAGGAGCCCAGGACATGCTCCTGATAGTCCCCAGTGTGCTAAGTCCGGTAGGGACAGTGATGGTGGGCAGAAAGGACTCTGGGTTTAGAATCAGAGCCCCTCACTGCCCCCACGACCTCGTGCGCTTCACCCAACCTCTGTGCCTTGACTCCCTCTTCGGTGAAATCCCAACTGCCTCCTTTCCGGGCGACTGGAGAGAATCAGACGTGAGACAACAGAAGAAAGTGCTCTGCCGACTAAAAAGCGTTCAGGCCACGTGTAAGCAGTTATTCTCTTTCCTGCCGTGAATTTGGGGAGTCAGCGGCTTCCGCACTGCACGGGAGGCTCGGCCACTGAGGCCTGGCTCTGGTGTCACCGAGGTTCCTCAGAGGGTTGTCTGTCTGTCCTCCTAAAGTGAAAGTGGCCCTGGGATGGCTCTGCCCACGGTGCCACCATTCCCCTTGCCCCTCATCACAGAACGCTCGCTGTGGCTTTTAATTACTCTGCCTCCACTCGGCCCTGCTGGCATCATTAGCTTTGTCGCCAGCTGCTTATTGCTGCTGCTGGGAGTAGCCAGCTGTAGGCTCAAGCTTTCTCTAAGCCACTTCGTGTGGCTGTGCTGTGTGGTCTTATGGGCCCTCTCAGGCCTTACCTGCTTTATGGGTAGACAGCAGGGGCCACTGAGACTGTTATTCTCCAGGACCACCCCATTCTCTGCATGACGGCAGGGACATCCCCACCGGCACAGGTTTCAGGGCAAGGGTGGGTCTAGGGCACCCTCTCATAGTGAGAGGAATGTTTCAAGGAACAAGTGTCAAGTCACTAGACAATGACCCACCTCGAATGAGTGTGCAGCCAGGAATTGAACTCAGGTATTTGGGCCACACAGGTCCATGTTCTGTCCCTCACATCTCCCTCTTGCGGTTTCTCTCCAGGCCTATGATTACGTGTAGAGAGTAGGGTGCAGGGTGCACGCATCCCCGTCGGCATGCCCCTAGCAATGGGCACACCCAGGAGAGGTGACCCCCCTGTCCATGGCAGTGCCATTGCCCTTCTAGGAGCGCCGTGCAGGTGAGGTATATAGATGAGGCCCCGGGTGGTAGAGTAGGTGCATGATAGTCAGCATCGGACTAAGTAGGTGAGGTATTCAACAGCCTTGCATTCGACAGACATTTATTTACTCACTATTAAGAGGACATCAGGGTACTGGTGAGGAAAGAGGTCAGTAATGCGAAAGAAATTGCCCCTGCCCTCCCTCCAAAGGGTTGTTGGAAAATATTTACGGTGACTCAGTGACTCTCTTTCTCATGCACACACACACAAACTTACACACATGTATGTATCCATGTGTACACATTAGTGTAGTTATATTCTCTCTATATACATACACATATATTTGTGTGAATGAGAATTGACACATATATGTATATGCAGTATATTCTCATTATTCACAGTAGTTATGTATATGTATACACATATGAAATCTGTCCAGAAGGTATTTAGCCATGTACCATGAAAAATAGAGACATTTATTGAAAAAGATACAAGACACATTGTACACAGGACAATGACGCCTCAGTCCCCTTTAAAGTTGACACCTTGGCACCTCACACAGTTCTCCTAGTCACCATCAGCTGCCCCATCGTACTGTCCTGAATCTCACGGAGGGTCTGAAAATCTCTTCCTTTTCAAAGGTAATTTTAGTTTGGGGAAAAGTTAGAAGTTGCAGGGTGCCAAATCTGGGCTGTAGTGGGGCTGAGTCACCTGGTGATTTGATGTTTTAACAAAAAGCTCTGCATGAGACGTGATGCCTGAGCGGGTGTATTGTTGTGATGAAGCTGCCAGTCACCAGCTGCCCATAGCTGCAGCCTTCTGAATCATCCAAATAGTTTCCATGGAGTAATATTTAGGCTTAACACAGAATTTGATGCAGATTTGTTGCTCTACTTGCTCAGTCATTTTGAATATGACGGTCACACAGTACACATGTCACTCAATGGTGACTAGTACAGTGAAGTTGTCATTGTTCACGTATGCTCATTGCAGTAGATTCTCCTTGGCTGCCAGGTTATGTCGATTTCACATAACCCGTTCCTGTTATATTAATAATGGCTGGACTTTTTCCAGACCTCATATACGTACGTGTGTGCGCGCGCGCGTGTGTGTGTCTGTGTATACACACACACTATTGTACAATTTATGTGTATGTGTATGTGTGTATATATATGTATATGCTGGAGGCTAAGATATTATATTAGGACTTGTTAGTTACCACTAACTGAACTTAGGAAAGAAAAAGTAGAGTTGTTGCAGGGTACCTTGGTAACAGCTGAACTTCAACATGGCGGGCAGCGTAGAGATGCCGCTCAACTGGACCCGGAGGCGCGAGCACCCCCAGGACTCCCTTCGCCCTGGTCTCCCTGCTTCTCCCTGTTCCAGTGAACATCGCTTTCCCACTTGGCCTGAGACAAGGCCGTCACCGGGTTCTACATTTTGAGTCCTGTTGCTTCCATGTTCAGAGTCTCTCGTTTGCTTGCTGCACCCCTGAGCCAATCAATCTGCTGAGAGTGGAAAAAGGGTGGGAGATGTGGTGTCTTGGTTGATGGGCTTGAACTTGATGCAGTCAAGGAGATAGGATTGGCAGGAAGACAGCAATACCTGTTCCGACTCCACGGTGGGACACAGGAGGAAGCGCTCCAGGAAAGCAAGGTGCCGTTCCCAGGGG
This sequence comes from Glossophaga mutica, assembly GCA_039655065.1. NCBI lineage: Eukaryota > Metazoa > Chordata > Mammalia > Chiroptera > Phyllostomidae > Glossophaga > Glossophaga mutica. Next base: position 10,063,028 of record CM077304.1, on the reverse strand, counting down.
GAGGGAGAGGCTCTGGGAAGACCTGATAAATTGTGTCCATTGTAGGCACAAACAAAATGCTTTATAAAGAGTTATTTGTGTTTTATTATTATAATAAAACGTTTTATATTTGTATGCATATGTAACATAAATACAAGTATAAATAGAAATATAAGTGTAAATATATGATACAATATTTTATATATTATTATATTTGAGACCAAGGGGATGATGAGATTCTTCTGAGCGACCATAACTCTGGCATGTGAAGGGTAAAGAAGTGTCATGTCTCGCTGGGGTCAGAGGCAGCACCCCGGAGGTGATGGCATGGGGCTTCTCCTTGGTCGATGAGCAGGACAGGGGCTGCTCGTGACCGGCGGCAGCGGCTCCCCTTGCAGCACAGAAACATGATGTCTTGGAGACAGAAGGATGTGCAGCGCCAAGCCAGCCTCCAGGCCTGGATCCTGTATTCGGAATCCGCTAACTGTGTGCCCTCGATTAAGTATTTGCTGGTCTGAGCTTAGCGTTTACTCCTTGTGAGCTGCAGGGGAAGAACATCTCCCTCATGGTGACTTTAAAGAGGCGAAATGAAATGCACTTCGGAGTCTGGCAGAGCAAGCCTTCAGTAATGCTAGTTTCCTTCTGCTGTCCAGGTTCACCCAGCTACTCAGTGGCAGGTGTGTGACTTGAACCTACAACCCCTGACCAAGGCTGATACCCTTCCCACTGTAGTGCCCCAGCTTTCGGAATGAAGATGCTCGTAAAATCGCTGCTTCCTCGTGACCCGACCTTTAGCGTGACCTGCTCTCCCTGCGTGCCGCGGCTCCCACGGGTCACAGGAAGGCAACTGCCTGGAGGAGCATAGAGACCCTTCCCTTGCTCTTTTCCTGCCTCACTTGAGATGCATCAGGGACTGAGCTGGAGAACGTGGAAGTACTTGCCTTCGAGGACAGTGGGATTAATTCTAGGCTGGTGGTATTAACACCTTTACCCGTCAGTGCAGACCCGAGCCAGTCGGAGCAAGGGCTCTTGCCACACAGAAGTCCTGTCTCTCCTGATTAAAGATGAACACTTGGAAAAAATGGTTAGGACTCTAATGGCATTCACATAAAGGGGGACCTGTGCATTCAGGCTCATTTGGCATTACACTACCCACCAGATGAAAGATGGGCGCAGTGTCAAAGGAAACAGGTGCCACATTGTGAAACGAGTCTTTACATCAGAGGCGCAAACTCTCTGAGCCTGGTTGTCATTATTACAACAAAAATAACAGCATGAGATCAAAATAAGGCCAAAAAAATAACAAATCTGGCTACACTTTATTGAGATCTTTGAGTGCCAGAGACTGACTACTTTCTATCAGTTCTCTCATCCTCTAGTAACCCTACGAGGTGGGGACCCCTATTGTCTGTCACCCCCTGCCCCTGCACAGGTGAGGGTGGAGCAGCCCAGAGGGGCCTAACCTGTAAAATGGGTCCACAGAGGACAGTTAGACTTGAGCAGGGTCGGGGAGGGTCTTAATTCCTGTCTGGTGGTAACAGGACGGTGCTGGTTTCAGGGCCGAGTGCAGGGAGCAAACCAGGATTCCCTGCCTGCCTCCAATAACCAAAGGAAGGGAAGTTCGACAGCTGGTATCTGGGGAGGTCCCCTCGTGTTCCTACAAGATAGCCTGTGTTTGCTCCCTTCCCTGAGCCAGTGTCTGCTCACAGGTTAGAAAATGCAAGTAGTTGAAATTGTTGAGACGGGTCGGTGTAAATGATTCTCCTCCTTCCTTTGCCTGTGTCCTGGACCAACTGGCAGGGAAAAGAGACCCAGCAAACAGTGGGCCGGACCAGTGATGGGGCCTGAATGAGTTGCCGCGGTGGGCTTCCCGACACTCAGCTTTAGGACGGACGGGGCAGACTCCTCATCCACCACAGGCACGGGCAGGGCGGGGGAAGGGCTCACCCACAGGAGGGGGGCTTGCCAGTCAGCCGCCACGTGGTTTGAGAGCGAGTCAGTGTCCAAGAGTCGGACAGGAAGACGCTGATCTACCCACACCTGGTTCTTCTTCCCAAACTCACTAGCAGAGCGAGCACCGCCCCCAGCACCCAGGGGAGGAGCAGGGGAGTCGCACTAGTGGAGAGGAATTCGTGTGCAAGGACACATGGGGTTACAGGAGTGAGTAGACCGCTCTAACGATTCCGAAGCGGAAAGTGGGCGTGGAGCTGCTGTGTGTGTACCCACATCAATATTTTAATTTTATTTTTTAATCATTTTTCAATATATTTTTTATTTTTTAATTACAGTTGACATACAATATTATATTAGTGTCATGTGTGCAACATCGTTGTTAGGCATTTGTTTAACTTATGAAGCCATCGCTCTGATAAGTCTAGTGCCCCCATGACAGCAATAATAAGTGATAAATACTGACACTCTCCAAGCAGTAGTTTCACTAATATCTTACCTTGACAAGATACAGAAACTGAAATATCATCACAAAAATTAGCTTTAAAGCACAGAAACTCTTCAAACTACACGTGTATGGGTCAGTCATTTGGAAGACCAAAGCCCTTGCAGGATATAAACGTTCCTCCTTTCCCCACCCCAAGATTCAGCATCAGCCTATATTCAGCTGAGCCAATGCCCAGAGAAGTCAGCTAATGTTGCTGTCTCTGAGAGTTGGATTCAGGTTTTCCTTCCTATTTTTGGCAGAGTTTTTTTGGAAAGACCAGTGGACTCCATGAGGATCAACAGAGGTATGAAAAATTAGTTAAACAAGTGGAATAGATTGGGTTATCATGGCAGAGATGGGAAAGGAAAAATGGAAACACAATCGTCCTCTCTCCCCCATCCTGCGTCCCTGGAAAGAAGGCTGTTTGTTCCTGTTTGCCTTTGGAATGAGAGAGAAGAACAGGATACACCTCGTAGCACTGCCAGCATCTTCGGGTAGATTCTTAGGAGGAGAGAGTCCAGCTGAAAAACTCATTAATTTCAATTAGGTAAAAAGAAATCCATAGTAATGCAATGTTAGCCTCGCTTGCAGTAAAGCCATCATTTCTAGAAATGGGAAAGGAATACTCCTTAAAGAAACACTATCTCCCTTTTGATGGAGCTCCGAGGCAAATATTGACCAGGCAAGAAGAAAAGCAAAGTTCAGTCTTTTTTCAGCAAGCTAGAGGTTGAGAGGATGATAAAACTTAAACCTATTTGTCTTAAAGTTTGCTTACATTTCTCCCTGTCAACACACAGTGAGGTCGGAAAAAAGGTACCAGCTTGGAAGTCAGGTAGAGCGGAGATTGAATTCTAGCTCCCTACAGGGGTGTCCGGCCTTTTGGTGCCTCCGGGCCACGCTGGATTACGAAGCGTTATCTTGGGCCACACATTAACAACACAAACACTAACGAAAACTGATGAGCACGGAAAAAAAGGTTTTAAGTAAATTTACGGTTTCGTGTTGGGCCGCATTCATAGCCACCCTGGGCCACGTGTAGCCCACAGGCTGCCGGCTGGACGCCCCTGCTTACAACTTTGTTCCCGGGCACCCAGTGCTTTGCTCTCTGCACCCCAGTGTCCTCATTGACAAAACAAATGTAACAATAACCGTGTGTTTCAGATGGACAGATTTACTTTTAAGTATATTTTATTGATTATGCTATTACAGTTTTCCCAGCCTTTCTCTTCCCTTTATCCCCCTTCTGCCCTACATGTTCCCCCTGCCCCCCACCCTCCAGCATCCCCCCTCCCCTTAGTTCATGTCCATGGGTGGTACATGTAAGTTCTTTGGCTTCTCTGTTTCCTATACCATTCTTAACCTCTCCCTGTCTATTTTATGCTTACCAGTTATGCTTCTTATTTCCTGTACCTTACCCCCCCTTATTCTTCCCCTTTTCCTCCCCATTGAAAACCCTCCATGTGATCTCCATTTCTCTGGTTCTGTTCCTATTCTAGTTGTTTGCTTAGTTTTTGTTTTTGTTTTTTTAGGTTCAGTTGTTGATAGTTATGAGTTTGTTGTCATTTTACTACTGTTCATGGTTTTTGATCTTCTATTTCTTAAATAAGTCCCTTTGACATTTCATATAATAAGGGCTTGGTGATGATGAATTCCTTTAAATTTACCTTATCTGGGAAGCACTTTATCTGCCCTTCTATCAAATAGATTTCTAAAACAAAACAAAGAAAAATTAGCCTGGATCCAAAGGCTACGTGATTGGGAAGGGAGGGAGGGAGGAAAGAAGCCCCACTTTATTTGGTCAAATTGTTATGGTGGTTTAAATTGGGTTTCGCTATTAGAATACTGTAGGGAGAAACAGGACCATGGCAACGTATTCATTCTTCACTCCACAGACACTGACCGTGCACTTACTGCTTACTTGGAAGATTGTACAATTGTGACACAACGTGACTTCTAAGAGGAGCTTAAGGTTTCCTCTGCCTCGTTTTAGCACTTCCTGTTTGTCCGTCAAGACAGTCCTGAGCTGTGATCTTGAGGAAAAGAGGGGAGTGGCATTTGGGAATGGGAAAATCAACTTCTGAATGCATTTGGGGATTTCTTGTTTCAAATTTGGAGGATTTATGGTACTCCTTTCTTTGTTCTGCCCTGGACTTTCTCTCATCTGGACTTTTCTGTTTTTCCCTTCCCATGTGGTTGGCTTCATAAGACCGGTCAGGGGCTTTCTCATCTTGGGAGAATCCCCATTCTCAGGGACCCAGGCAGGAACCAGAGTGTGGTTCAAAGAAGAGGAAGCTTTGTGCAGGGCATTTAGACCTGCCCTCAAGTCTAGGATGGAGGAACCAATGGACTAACCTTGATAACTAGGATGGAGACCTGAAGTCTTCAGTGAGGTAATTGCCTAGGCTTCTGACCTTTGACCTTGCTCAAGCTCTTTGGGCTTCAGAACTTATGAAGGAAGGGAAGAGGATTAATTAAAATTTGTTGCAGCTCAGATAGGGTCTGTTACAGATTTTTAAGACTGGACAGAAAGCAAAGAATGAACGAATGCTTGAGCTCAAACAGACCTGGGAAGTAATTTAGTCCATTAGCATCTCTTCTTGTTTCTCCTGCCATTTTACAGAAGTGGAATTTGAGGCCCAGGAAGATCGATTTCCTTTGCAGCAGGCAGTGATTGGCAAGACTAAGACACCGAGTTTCTTGACTTGTTCCTACTGTGCCTGAGCTCTCCATGGACTGACGTCAGGCTAGTTTCCGTTAAGACTTTCTCAGAGACTCTCCTGTGTGTCTCTTAAGCCACGCCATCCTGCAAAATTGGATTTCTTCTCACGATAAGATTGTGAGGGGCAGGATAATCATTGATGAGGTATAGACGGGGTGAAATCAAAGTTGACTCCTAAGTGGGATTGCTGGGTAAATGGAGGGGCCACCATTTGAGGTGGAATATAAGAGAAGAACGTTTGGAGAGAGGGGAAAAATAAAATCATTCAGGTTTAGACATGAGTTGAAATCACAGTGGAAGCCAAGTGGGAGGGTCCAACAGGAAGTTGTATACCTGAGCTACCATCTAAAAGGCTCTCCTCTTATCTAAAACCTTTCAAAATCTCACCTAATTTTCAAGACCCCACCCAAGCCTACCCATTCTGTGAAGTGGTCCCTAACTTGCCACCCCCTCCAGCTTCTCCCTGTGTGTACCCATAATGCATTGCTCAGCTGCATGAGAATCATCTTCACAAATGTCCCTTGAGGCAGAGCCAGCACCAGGAGGCCATGTAGCACTGTGGCCAAGAGCACAGCCTCTTTCTCCACGGTGGCTACACCAATCTGCATTCTCCCCAACAGTGCACAAGGGTTCCCTTTTCTTCTACAGGGTATTATGCTAAGAAAAGACAGAAAAAAGACAAATACCATATGCTTTCACTTATACGTGGAATCTAAAGAGCAAAATAAACCAAGAAACAAAAGTGAAACAGACTCTTAGACCCAGAGAGCGGACTGGTGGTTGCCAGACAGAAGTTGCTGGGCTGGGGAACTGGGAGAAAGAGGTGGAGGGATTGAGAAGCATGGCCTGGTAGTTACAGAACAGTCACAGGGATGGGAAGTGCAGTACGGGGCATATCGTCAATAATGTTGTGGTAACCGTGTGGGGTGCCAGGTGGGTACCGGAAATGTCCAGGAGATCCCTTTGTGAAGGATACGATTGTCTAACCACCATGCTGTACAGTTGAAACCAATACAAAATGATATTGAAAGTAAACTTTAATTGGAAAAAATTAAAAAAATGATTTTGGAGTGGGGCAGGGAATAAAAAGAGCACCTCCTCTTGGTCCACAGTGCTTGGGTCCAGCCAGGGCCCTGCCAGTGTTTCTGGCTTTGAGAGCTTCATTGACCCCTCAGTTTCCTCATCTGTCAAGGGGGGGTGATATTTATGGTATTTGACCAGTTGGGTTCTTGTGATGCGTAAATGAACGTGTAAGTGTGAATTTCCTAGGCCAGCCCGTGGCACACAGCGTACGCGGGTGCCAGGGTTCCCTCCCTGTCCTTATCCCTGAAGGGACTCTCTTGGTGCTCTGACTCCTCAGCTGTTCCTCCGAGGGTCCCAGAGCAGCACCTCTTCCAGTGACTAAGTTCCTTAATTCAAAGTCGTTTCTTTCTTCCTTTGGCTCAGCAAGAATCCAGTGCCCTCCACCAGGGTTCCCCAGAGGCTGCCTTTGATGTTTGAAACTTTAAACAATTTCACGGAGAAAAATCCGTTTGAAAAAGGTACCAGTGAAAGAGCGAGGGCAAGAGTGGGCCAGGGTGTCCTGCTCGCCGACCTGAGAACGGCCTCGGGGACTCCCCGAGCAGTCCTCACGCCTGAGCCCGGGAACCTGCACTCACTTCGGAAAACAGCGTCTGAAAAGCAATTTTTAAAATCCTTCCCTGCCAAGTCTGACCGACTGAGTGGGGACTGAAACAGAAAGGGTTTTGAACCATAACTGGCACGTCTGCAGCTGCAAATTCAACAGCAATTCACTTGTTACCCTGAGGGAGAGGTGTGAGTTGGCAGCTTAGAAATTCCGTTTTCACTCTGGTCTGCTGCCAGGAACACGGCTCACCTATCTCCGGTGCTCTCCTTCCTGGCGGGAACCAAGGAAAAGGGCAGTCCTCGCCGCCTGCACCTGCTGTTCTGACCCAGGAGCTGGCTGTCTTAACCCTTCTGCTGGTAGGGTTTAGCGGGGTGTTCAGCCCCAGGTGTGGTCGATAGGAACCAGCTGGCTCGCGTTCTCCTGGCCCCGGTGTGGTATCAGCAGGACTAGAATGGTGGGAATTCCATGTCATTCTTGATGTGGGAGAGGCGGGGCGGGAGGACTGGCCTTCACTGAGGTTCGGAGTCGGACGCGGATTGGTACGCTTGCTCTGCCGTCTCGAGCGAGTGGCGTAGCTTCTCCTTGCCTCCGTCCTTCTTCTTTGTGATGGGACGTGATGGTTATGACCACACTGGGCTGTGTAAGGAAGGGTGGGAACAAACACCCAGTTCCTGGGCTGGCACGGGCCGGGGGAGGGGCGTGCTCAGTAATGGTTTCTATGAAACCTGGCCACGAAGATGGGCGGGCAGCTGTGAGCGAATCTAGTACTTTGTGGAATTACTTTCAGAAAGTGCAACCTCCAGGTGGATGTACTTTGTGCCAGGGCCCTTGGTTTGGAGAGGCGCGCAGGCTGGACGCCATCCGCCAGCCCCTGCAGCTCAGTGCCCGGGTGCAGCACACGGCGTCGCCTGTTGTGCCGATGACTCTGGAGGCCGATTAACTGCACGTGGGCTGGTCGTGGTTTAGCAGCGCTGATCTCAGGAAAACAGAATCAAGTTCAGACTCACATGGTGTTGAAGGGCTTTTAGAGTGTGACCTAAAACCTCATGTTTAGCCTTATATTACACTTCTTTTCCACAGGAACTTTTACTCCAAACTAATAAATTCTCGTTACCATGAACTTGGACATGATCATGCTTGTGCATCGAAGGTGCTTCAGCTGCATTGTGTAATTGGCCATCAGGGGGCAGTATAGCACAGTGGCCAAGAGAAGGGCCCCTCTGCCTGTGCTTGTCATTAGGCCTTGGCCCTGGTTACCTGTGCCATCTTGGCCATTGTTTAATTCCTCTGTGCCTCAGTGTCTCATCTGTCTAATGGGGAGAATAGTGGCACCTATGTCACAGGGTTATTGTGAGGAGTTAGATGGTTAATCTGTGCAAGGCAGTGAGAATAGTGCCAGGCGCATAGCGAGTACTCAGTTAACATGAGCTACCAGGACTCCTTCCCTGCCTCCCGTGGCGTCGCTTCTTTCCGCCCCCCATGAAGCCTTCACAGATGACCCTCTGCCAGCGTGCACTGTCCCCTCTCTGACATGTGCAGCACTTAATGTCGGTAACCTTCACAGAGTAATCGTTTGTGGCATATGTCTTACCTCTGTGCACTCCATTTAGTAATGAACTTCTAAGGATGGTCTCCTTTTTAACCCCTTAGCTGTTAGCTTCGTGCCTGCCTCTGCACCCAACAAAGATTTGTTGAACCACTTCTTAGGTCAGAGCTCTAATGGCTGTGTATGACGGAAACCTCATCTGTACACGCTGAGGCTGTGGGAATTTCCCAGCCTGGGGAAGAACCTCAGTGGCTAGCACAGTGGACACAAATGCTAACAGGATTCTCTCTCTCTCTTCCTCCTCTTGTGTGCTCTCTTCATGCCAGTATCACCTTCTCAGCTCTGGTTCGTGCATGGCATCAAAGAGCTACAGGTGTACATCTTTCCAAATGAGAAAGACCCCCTTCTCCCGGGTCCAGGCATCAAATGTCCAGGGAAGCATTCCGTTTGGCTCATCTGGACCCCAGTTTTTGTCCACTACCCCATCCTTCTGGTTACGGATGTAACATAAGCAGACAGCAATGCACCTGAGCGCTGTACGGTCTGGAAAGTGTTTACGGAAGCAGCTTGCGTGACTAGAGGGAGAGGTGGTGGCGCCAGCAGCTGAGGCAGGAGAGTGAGGGCAGTGAGCGTAAATAGGCAGCCGTACGTGATACTCAGTTTCGGATACTCCGAGTTAGAACTGTAAGTAGGACATTTCAGGTTGATGGATCTCAGGGCAGTTGCATATATGAATTCAAGGCTCAAGGGAGAGCTTAGAACTTGAGATATAAATTTGTGAGTTATAAGGATATAAAAAATAGTTTTAAAATGTTCGAAAAGGACTTTTACCTCTAAGTGATACAGAGTAGTCTGTCGTAGGCTCACATTCCCATGGCATCAACTAGAAAAAAAAATTAGTAAATTGCAAAAGTCACATTTTATTTTTTAATATTTTATTTATTTATTTTTAGAGAGGGTAAAGGAGGGGCATAGAGAGGGAGAGAAACATCAATGTGGTTGCCTCTCATGCGCCCCCTACTGGGGACCTGGCCCGAAACCCAGGCATGTGCCTTGACTGGGAATCAAACCAGCGACCCTTTGGTTCACTGTCCAGCACTCAGTCCACTGTGTCACACCAGCCAGGGCAAAACTCGTATTTTAAAGGCATCCGAGAGCTATGACGTCAAAAAGGAGTAGATGAATGAAAATTCCAGAGAGAAAAGGGCCTTTTCAACGACCAGCCACTTATTTCCCAAGGTTCCTGCCTCTCCGGACACAAGCAGAGGACCCGGCACGGCGAATGCGCTGGCCTCTCCTGGGGGGTGGGGGGGCAGCAGAGCAGGTGCTGACCACACAGGGCTAGTTCCATGCCCTGTAAACCAGAGAAGCCTAAGAAGAAAGGCGCGTTTTTTCCTATGGGATAGACTGTTAAAGACACGTGACTAATAGAAATACAAGAGTTTATCCAACGAATTCTTTATTCCCCCAGGGGCTTAATACAAACTTTTAATTACACTTCAAAGACTTCGTACCATGTGACAGTGAGTGGGTGTCCGCAGTTAATATTCACAAGAGCCTGCTTGATCAAAGGTTAGCGACATCTGCATTTTCATTCCCTTGTCCCTCAATGCTCCCATCAGGTTTCCTGCCTTGCCCAGTCTCCCAAGTTTCTTCTAGTGTTAGTTGTGAACCAGCACAGGAAAACTTCCAGCTTGTCCAGTCTGTGGTCCTGGGAACATGTCTGTCCCGTTCCCACCAAGACTTGTTTTCATTGAACCCAGTTAGATGGGAAAGTAGGGGCCAGGGGTTTTTCTCCTTATAAAAAATAAGCTCATCATTCTTTGAAACTTATGTGTGTGTGCTAAGAATTCTTAACTACAAACTTACACTCATGTGAAATAAAACTTGAGTATTACGTGGAGGGGAAGAATAGCTTTTAATGCTTATTGTCCAGAATGGATCGAAATATATGAAATAAGCATGCAACTGAAGATGTTACAAATAGAATAAGTGCAAAAACCCAAAGAAAGTAGAAGGAAGAGAATAAAAAGAGGAGAACAAAAGAGATTAAAGAGAACGCAAGTGTATAAAGAAAGAAGATCCACTCTCTGTAAGCAATATAGTAATTGTCAACCACTAGCAAGGTGGACACATCTCCCCCCAAAAGAGGAGGCAGAGATAAACAATATTGCAGCAAAAGAGAGCTGTGACTAGAAATAAAACAATTATTAAAAAGAGAATATTACGAACAACTTTTTGCTGATACATTTAAAAACTTAAGTGAAGTCATAAATTTCCACCAAAGTGTGTATCACCAAACTGAAGAAGGAACAGAAAAACTGAATGATCTCACAACTATTCCAGAACATGCGGGTAGCTAACATCTACCCACACATGCTCAACTGGACTTACATGTGAGTTCTGCAGACTTCAGAGGGACTGAGTTTTCCAATATTTCATTAAAATTTTTTGAGAATAATAAATGACTTACTTTTGGTACAGGCTGAGCTGGAATTAATTCTTTACAGCCATCCTTTCAATTGATTATAACTAAAAACTCTATCCCCCCTCAAAATAACCAACCACTCGAGGATCCTGAAGAATATTAACAGACCAGTTGGGTCAAGAAGTCAGAACTTGAAGTTGACCAGCACTGTACGGGCGGGAGAATAACTGTAAGTCAGAGATCTGATAAAGGATTCGTATGAAGAGCGCACCAGGTTAAGGGGGTGACGTACACGATGACAGAAGGGGACCCAACTCTGGGTGGCGAACACACCGCGAGGCGCTCAGAAGACGTGATGTCGTGTTGCGCACGTGAAACCGATAACGTTTCATTCACCAGGTCACCCCAATAAATTTAACTCAACAAATAAAAAATATATACAAAGAATTTTTAAAACTCAACAAAAAACAACCTGATTTTTAAAAATGAGTGAAAGAGCTGAACAGACACTTCACCTCAGAAGACCTGTGGATGGCACCTGGACAGACACGCAGCTCCCAGAGTCACAGGCTGAGCCAACACTGGACACCTGCCCCTATGGCAGCTGAAACAGAAAAAACAAAGCATACCGCATGAGGATCACAAGGACTAGTTTTACCATATATAGATTTAAAATAATTTTTTCAAAAGTAAAATTGAATGATTAAAATTTCCCCAACTCTTTATGTCTTCCATGATCTAGACATCAAAACTGTACCATGCTATAATAATAATATAAAATTGTAGAGCAGTCTCACTCCTGAATATATATACTCAGACCCCAAATCTAACAATACATCAAATAATAATATAACTTGGCCAAGCTGAGTTTTTCCCCAGGATGCCTGGATGAATCAAAATTATAAAAATTTATTATTATAAGGACTACATTCCTAGTTAAAAGAAAATTATTAATAAATGATAATCTCCATGGATAAAAATGAATTTATCACAATTTCACAGCCATTAAAACTCTTCTCAGATTTGGAACTGAAAAATATTATTACCACATACACACAAAAACCCTGCAGCAAACATTATACTCAGTCATAAAATATTTAGTGCATTCCCTTCACAATCTGGCAAAAGACAAGAGTGATAGCTATCACAAGTTATTTTTAGTATTTTATTGGAAATTTCTAGTCAGCAAAATCAGACAAGAAAAGGAAATAAAAATAAGTGCACTGAAAACTAAGAAAGCATCATTACTTGAAGATGTGATTTTTCTATATCAAAAATTTCAAAGAATCTATAGAAAATTATTGTAATGCATTATAGAGTTTAGCAAATAAGTTTAGCCAAGGGAGTTTTTCAGATGAAGGACGAATATGCAAAAGTCAATTGCATTTCTCTACATTATCAGCAGTCAAGTTGAAAACGCAATAACAAATATTATTTACATAAAATTAAAATCACCAAAATATATCTAAGAGAAGTTGTCCAAAAAATTTATGGTGAAAAGTATAAAATATTATGTGAAAGGCATAAAAGAAGATCCAAATATTAAGAAAGTGATACTATGCTAATGAATAGGAAAGCTCAATGTCATAAATATGTCACTTTCCTCGAAATTCATCCTGAATTCATTAAAATTTCAATCAACTTGAAATTTTCATGGAAGAATTTTCTTGCAAGTTGATTGATGTGAATAATCATAAAGGAGAACCAAGACAATTGATAGTCAAGGCACCCCCAAAAGAGAACCAGAAAAAGAGACTCACTCTGCCAGGTAAACTCTCTAAAGCTATTATAATTAGTAATCTGTCCTCCTGGGGCAAAAAGAGACAAGGATTCTAAGGGAACATAGAAACATACCCTCACCTATACTCAGTCACGACATATGATGTGGCTGCTGTTTCAGATCAATGAAAGTGATGGCCTCCTTTTCAATTGATGTTGATTACTGGTTACTCATAGGAAAAAACAGTAATGGATCTTTTCTGCACGTCACACATAAAAATCACTTTCAGATGGATCGAAGATTTAAATGTGAAAAAAACTTTAAACATTATTAGAAGACAGCATAAGAGAATGTCTTTTAATCAGAGAAAGGGTAGGATTTTTTAAACAAGATTCTAAAATGCACAACCCATAAGGAAAAGTTTGATCACTTTGCATAAATTTAGGAATTTCTGCTCATCAAAAGACACGGACAACGGTGCGGTGATCTTGGTGGGTGGGTACAAGATGCGGGTGGAGGAGGGTGCGGTGAGGGACATGGTGACCAATGGCGACTCGCCTTGGGGTGGTGAGCACGCGCTACTATGCGCAGATGGTGTGTTGTGCAATTGTGCACCTGAAATCTGTATAATTTTGTTAACCAGTGTTACCCCAATAAGTTTTAAAAGGGAAAAGTCACCACAAATGCATGACACAAAGCTGGAGTAGATATTTTCAGTGTACATAACCAAGGAAGGATTCGTATCCAGAATGTATAGTGAACACCTATGGAACAACACAAAGAGACAAACCACAAAGTAGCAGGTGAGCAAAAGACAAAGCAGGCATTTCACAGAATAAGAAACATGATTGACCTAGGGGTCAGAAAAGTAGTGGAGATGGGAACTTAATAAAGAACATGTGTTTACAAAATGGTAAAAATAAAAAAAAAATGAGTACATATGTAAAAAAAAAAAAGAAGAAGAAAAGAAACGTGATTGGCCGACGTACACATGCCAAAAGGTTATTAGCCTCATTGTTAATCAGAGAAAGGCAAAATAAGGATACTACATTAAAGCATTTTTAAAGTCTAGCAATACTGAAGATGTGGAAAAATAGGGATCACTTATTCTTCGGGGCCATGGAAACGAGAACAGCCGTTTTGGTGGACCACTCGGAACGCCCTTGTTGAACATGTGCGTGCCCTTTTGTCAGAGCCGGGAACTGAGAGCAGACGCTACGGAAATGCACGTTTATATGCTAAGTGAAGTAAGCCAGGTGGTGAAAGGCAAATACCGTATGATCTCACCACCTATAAGTGGTGAGATCTAATCAACAAAACAAACAAATGAGCAAAACAGAACCAGAGACATGGAATAAAGAACAAACTCATAGTTACCAGAGGGGAGTGATGGGGGAAAGAAGGGGAAGGGCCAAGTCAGGAACCTGTATAAAGGACTCATGGACAAAGACATCAGGGTGAGGACAGACTGTGGGAGCGGGGGTGGGGTGGGTGGGCAGGGGAGAGCATTGGGGGTAAAACTGGGACGACTGTAAATGAACAACAATAAAAACAGAAGTACCCATTCGTGGGCACCAAGAGGTATGTGAAGAATGTTCATTCCCGCATTGTTTTCTAGAACTGCAGAAACAATGGCTGAGATGTCTGTCTGCTACCAAATGGATAAATAAACTGTGCTTCACTCATACCGCATAAATAAATAAGCTGTGAAAATAACTACAGCTGCAAGGATCAACATGGATAAATCTCAAAAACTGTGTGCCGAGAGGGTAAAAAGCAAGTCACAGAAGAATGTGTTCAGTCTGTCATTTATTCAACTTTCGAAAACAGATAAAATGAAATAATGTGTAGTTTAAGAACATATGCATTTCTCATAATTATCAAGAAAAGCAGTCAGATTAACCCACCTCTCGGAGAAGCGAGCAAATAGCAGAAAAAAAAGACTGGCGTGAGAATCAAATAAAAAAAAACCCTTAATCTAAATACAACTCTGACACGGCCAGCTTCCGTTTTAGTTGTTCTCATTTGTTACGAGGCCGTAGTTCATCAGCCCTTCATCCTACCTCTTTCCACTGTGTGGCCGTCGTCTGTTTGAGGCGGGCGGCATTTTCCCCCCATACAACCTACAGGGATAGGCCCTGGTTGGTCCAAGACAATCAGGCCAATTCCACCTTGGTTTGTTGAGCAATGGTCTAAGCCAGTGGGCACATGGAATGTCCCTGGTCCCCTCGGATTGGTTCAGAGGTAGCCCAGTCATCACAGAGTGCAAGATACTGTTCAACGATTGCGAGACAGAGCTGTCTCTGCTTTCCATTGCACACGACACGGTTGCTCGTCACCATTCTGTGACCATGATGGCGCTCAGCCCCAGGATGCTGCTACCCCAGGGGAACAGCGCTGAGACGCAAACAAACAAGGCCTTTCACGTTACGTCACTGAGCCACTGGATAGCGCCACACTGTGTTTCGCTCTTTCCTATCGTTGAGCCAACAGTCTCCTCTCTGGTTTAATCTAGTTAATGTTGAGTTGTCTGCTCCTTGCAGCATAAAGAACCCTCACTGCGTAGCGGAGATAGTATTCGACATGTCTTTGTCATGCGTTACCGCAAGGCTCCAAGGTAAACACCAGTAATGCACGTAAGAAGAGCATGTGAACTTGCTTGTCTTTGAATAAGCATAGCATCTATTTCTTTTCTCCGAACAGGGGTGGGAGTCAGAAGTAAAGACAGAGTCGGAAAAGGACTGGAAACAACGGCAAGACCAGGGTTAGAACACTTATCTAGCCATGGCGCTGCCGCTTATTTAACCGATTTAATAAGTCCATCTTGAGCAAGTCACTCTGGATCTCTGAGAGTAGGTCTCCTCATCTGTAAAAAGATCATTTAAATGATATCTCAAGTCTTTTGGATCCATCAGTATATAAAATTGAGGGCAAGACGTGTATCTATATGTTATTATTTTTATATACTTATTCATATTATATTTATAATAGTATTGAAGACAACTAACATTTATTGAGCACATGAATTGCACCATGGACTGTGCTAAATGTCTATCGCACATCTTATTTAATTGTCACAACCCTGGTTGTTCCCATTTCCCACGTAAGGACACTGGGGCTAGTGGCGTTCAGTAACATGTCTAAGGTAATACTGCATGGTAGAACAGGGATTCACACTCAGCTCTTTCTACACCTAGAATCTGTGCTTTCAACTGCTGATTGTGTAGGCTGCAGCTGCAGGCACTCATCCGTCAGGCTTTATGGGGACCTGTTCTCTGCAGGCCATGAGGGACCGTGAGGATAGAGAGATGAGCATTTGACTCACATGATTACAAAACCTACAGAGGGCGGTAGCCTAGAAAGCAAATATATATTAATAAACATCCATGCCTTGTATTCTCTGCTTAAACACAGCAGCCACTTGATATATATTTAATGAAAAAATAAATGAAAATAAATATATGACAATGACAAGTTTCTAAAAATATAATTTCATTCCTAAGATTAAGCTCAGTCTTGAAACAATAATGGGATAATTTAAGATCTAGGGACTTTGACAAGAGTCTTTTCATGCTGTTCCACGGCTTCTCTGGCTTTCTGCCCAAGATCACTCCAGTCCCGTTGCCAAGGATGTTCCCTGGGGTGAGCAGGGCGCGGGATGGGTGATTTAGGACCTAAGATGCTCTGAAGTCTTCATCTTGCCCTTCAAACAGCCAGGGAAAGGGTGGGGAGGAGCAAGTAGTCAGTCCAGTCCGTTCTGCCCCCACACACCCCACCGCCATGAATTACTTCGTGTGATCAGTGAAGAAGGCCATGATGTCTCTAATACGGAAGTTCATTCACAATTTTCCCAGCACACCAGTGCTTTGATGTGATCAGGAGCTAGTGTTCCAACAATTAAAGAAGACCCTGCGACAGAAGACAAACTCACTTCTTCAGTACCTGTCATGGCAAGTTTGATGGCTTCTAAAACTGCAGTGCTTTCCACGTGATAAGCTTCTAGAGACCTGGGAAGACTTTTCTCCCAGGTTAAAGCAGTGCCTTCCGGAAGAAGGCTACACCCTGGATCATACTGTTAGTTTTACTGGAATCATTAGTCAAAGGAGACATAAGGTCCAGGGTATAAAGCTGTGGGTTGACTGTGCCCCGGGTGCGTTTGCGGGTGCACAGCGAACCCTGTTTGCATTTGTACTAGGTTGTCATTGATTTCTGAGCACTCTGGTTACAAACAGCTTCCAACGATTTTCTCCAGCCCCTTCTTCCCAGGAATGCTTTTATTTTTAGCATACAACTTTTACAAATGCAAGGCATTGGAGCAGAAATGTGTTTATGAGTGTTTAATTTTCAGATATCCCAGATTCCAGCCAAAGACCCCCCCCATGTCTTGTGATCCGACTGAGATGTGTTTTGGCCTCCCTCCTGCTCCCCAGAATTTCCGGCGTCGTCCTGCGTCTGTAACGTCTCCCAGGGGCTCTACACTCCCCACAGCCGTCTTTGGCACTGGCCTTCGGTCTCCTTTCTTGACATGCTGTCTCACCCTCTGGGGCCTGGTGTCTCAGTCCCATACCCAGTCGGCCTCCTACACATGCAGGCACTCACAAGAAGTGGGCTCTTTTTAAGTTGTCCGCGTGCTGGCTGACTTAATGGAGACACGTATGCAAGAGAGGAAAGTGAGCGCACAGTTAACAGGTCAAGCACATCATTCCTTAACCACCGTTATCTTCCTAGGAACAAAAGGGATTTTCGCTCTTTTATATTCTTTTTTATCTCATGTAGCATGGCTTGTTTTTTTCCTTAGTCCACAGAGCTCCTGCCACCATCCATGTTTTCTTTCTTTCTTTTTTTAGGACTGTTTTCTTATCAATGTTTTTTTTTTTTTTTTTATCCTTACCTGAAGACATGGTGTTTGATTTTAAAAGAAGGGAAAGGAGGGAGAGAGAGAAAGGAAGAGAAACATCACTGTGTGAGAGAAACATGGATTGGTTACCTCTCGCATGTGCCCTGACCGGGAATCAAACTGGTGACCTTTCTCGGTTTGCAGGACAAAACTCTAACCATCTGAGCCACACCAGTCAGGGCACCATCCATGACTTCAGGGGCTCACCTTCCACCCCCCAAAATTTAGTAAGGTAGTTCCTTTAAAAAAAAAAAAAAGACAATTTTCTCCTTTAAAAAAGTCTGGCGGCAGCTGTTAGGATAATGCATTTTCATTTCCACTCTATTTCCAGTGACTTGTGCCTTCTAGGAATCGCACGAAAGATTCAGATCCAGTGGCAGTGACTCAGCGCTGAGCCCAAGGCCCTGTTTCTCTCTCTGAACTGCTAGGTGAGTGATTCGCCCTGCTGTTCTCCTTGCTGCTGCAAACCTCGAAGCCTGTGTTGAGGCGGCAGCAGTGTAAGGAGGTCGGGCCTCTGTTCTTGGGGTGCCTGGGGACTCACGGAGAGCCGAGCTGCCTGTAGACCGGCACCACACAGAGCAAGAATGGCAATAACACATTGATCCAAGTTGTGAGCTTTTGGATTCCCCCTCGCCGTGCCACCTGGCTCACCCTGCCTGAAACACGGTCCCTGGGCAGCCACAGCCGTCCTTCCTTCCTGCGTTTTCATGGGCTGCGACCTGGCAAGCCCCTTTGTCATAGGTGCCTCTCCTTGCACATTGCGTGTCTGCAAGAACAAACATCTTCTGGCATTTTTTGCACGTGCACAGCAATTACATTTCCTGTTTCTACTATTCTTCGACCACCCTGCAAAAAAACCATCATTTGCTCATCCAAAAGATGTTTATTTCTTGGCTACTAGAACCCACAAATTGTGCTGGGCCCTGGGGTTTTAAAAGGAGACATAATAGATTTTCTTGGAAGGGTCTGGTGTGATTTCAGTGTTTAAATTCATCAATCGACTCACTCATTATTAAAATCTATGCGGTCTTTGATGTGCCATGCTAAGAAGTCATAATTTAGCAGTAACTGAGGCAGACACACTCACTGAACCTCTCAGATCTTGACGTCTAGGGGCAAATGCAAATATTGAACAAATAACTCGGAGTGTCAAGAGTGTAATAAAGGAGAATCATCATAATCCTGACAATGACTGACAGTTACGTGATTCTTATTCTGTGGCAGAGACTGTTCTGTGGGAGTGAAATGCCATAAGGTAGTTCACGGTCACCAAATTCCTCTCCCGATGTAATATCAGACGGGGACAGTGATGCACAGAGAGGTGAAGTAATCCTCCCAAAGCTCCCAGCCAGTAAGTGGTGGTTGTGGGCACCACTCCAGGCCTAGGGATGCCAGGGCCCATGCTCTTAACCACTTGAGTATTCTGACAAAATCACGGGGTCAGGGGTGACTTCCTGGAGGAAGTGCTATTTTAGCTGGAACCACAAGTCTGGGTTGGAGTGGCTCCAGTCAAGGGACCTGAGAAGTGCATTTTGAGGACAAGAGAGCAGCAAGTATGAAAGCCCCTGGGACCAGAGAGAGGGTGGCACCTTGGAGCCTCCCTGGGAGGTCCCGCGTCCTGGAGTGCGAGGGCACAGCTCCCAGCTTCCCACCTCGCACAGCCCGGCTCCCACGGGGCGCGATGTCAGTTCTCCACAGGAACTCCGGGCTGTGGCTGTGAGAAGCTCAACACTCCTTTCAGCCCTAGTCCTGACAGTACCAGCAAAACCCACTGATGGAAGGGAACCCTGGGCCCCGCTCGCCTGCGTCAGTAGGCCAAGGCTCTCCAAGTCCCAGGTCACCCCTTCTAGTGACAGTGAAGTCTGCTGGAGGCATCGGGGGATTTGCGGAAGACAGTGTAATTACTAAGGTGACAGATCAAGCCTTCGCTTTGAAAGAGCAGTCCCCAAGGGGGCTCCCGAGCTTATGACTTGAACTACGGAGAACTTCTTGTTTTTTTCCACTTCAGTGGATCTTTGATAGCTTTGTGGGCCTGTGGGAGAGAGCTTGAGAGTATTGGAGGCGCAGAGGGCAGCAAAAAAGGGCTCCGTTATTTCCTTTTGGACTGGAGAAAAATGTATATCAGACCAAAAAGAGGAACAGAGGAGAGCGAGCCTCCCCTCCCCCACCCCGCTCCCCCCTTATTCTGCAGTCTGCTTCATCTGCCAAGCCGAAGCTGGGAGACTGGAGGGACTCAGACTCCTGCTTCTCCGCCCTGGGGCCCTGGCAGCTCGTCAGGTCTGTGCGGTTTCCCGGCGCTTGTGGGTGTCATCCAGTCACGGCTGCGCTGCACATTTGGGCCGAGCTTACTCCTTCGGTTCCTTCCAATGCAAACATTCACGTGTTCTGTGGATGTGGTTCGAAGTCAGTCCTTCCGTGGGATTTCACCTGGGAGCCACTTCTAAACTGTCCAACTTTGGGCAAGTTTCATACTCTTTCTGAGCCTTGGTTTGGAAAATGAAGAAACTATTATGACCATTCAGGATTTGAGGAAGAATTAAATGATGTAATTTGTGTGTGCCAGTGCTTGATACATTATAGATATCCTTAGTATTATAGTTATCACTATGACTAAATGCAGGTTTTCAGACAGTTATTAATTAAGCAAATAATTATGAAGCCACTGCTTTTAGCCAGTGCTATGCTAAGTCCCGTAAAGATGAGAAAAGATATCATTTCTATTCTTCAGAAGCTGTCCTCCCCCCTCCTTCCAGCTAGTGAGACAGGAGACCTTTATGTGTGGCAAAAACATCAAGACGATCGCAAGGATTAAGTCAAGCCTCCTGAAGGAGATACAGCTAGAAGTAAGAGGAGGAACCCAAAGCTAAGGGAGGCACATGAAAGCTGGGGCAAGCTCTCTGGAGGGGTGCCTTCCCCTGTGGAGGGCATGGAATTTGCTCCATGGAGCTTGGAAGTCCAGAGAATGATGCCCGTGTCTAATAAATGACCGTGGTCCCAGCAACTGAGTTTTACCCTTTGGGGTGCTTCCACTGCCTGGTGAGAAAACGAGCAGGCAGGGGAAGGGCACCTGCTGATCCAACAGAGAAGCAAACAGTGAAGGCTTATGCCGGAGGCTCCGTCCAGCCGGCACCCTTGGGAGACCCTGTGACGGAGAGGGAGCCCTCAGGCCTGTGGTGGCCAAGCAGTAGCATCTTCAAGAACACCGGTTTTAGCCCGGGGGGTCAAAGGTGCAGGGCTTGTCAGGCGATGGTGAGATGATTATGTCTATAGGTTGAGTGGGTGTGGAGTGGGGGGCCAAGAGAAAGTGGGCGTGGAGGGGAGCATCCTTCCTTGGGGACAGACAGATCAGGAACAATTCTTCCATTTCTTTTTTTTTCCCACATTTTTTTATTGTAGTTCAAGTACAGTCGTCTCTGTTTTTCCGTCACCCCAGCCATCCCCACTTCCCACCCTCGACCCTACTGCATGCGCTTTCACGCTTACACACACACACACACACACACACACCCATTCCACAGGGAGCGTGCTGGCTGAAGGTCAGAGGGAGGCAGAGATGGGGTCAGGGCTCCAACTGTGAACATTAACAGGAGTGGGCGGAGCTGTGGGATAATGCATTTACTGTTATCTTTTGCTCTGAATACCTTTGGGAGGATAATCCTATAGAGGCAACTATACCAAAGTGACAGATGCTGTAAAGGGAAGAAGACTGAATGACTCATTTGGCCTGAGGAAAAGGAGAACCGGGAATTAATTTAAAGACCAGGAGATACTTAGCTGAAGCTTAAAGGAAAAGTTCCTTGTGTTTGGTGACCTTTGATGGTGCTGAGAGCAAAACAAGGGTGAAGGCAGAAGGGTGTAGAAGAATAGGGCACGTTTGCCGAACTTCGGAGATTTCAGTGAGTGAAGAGTTCACAGTGCTTGGAGGAAGTAGAAAGCAAAAAGAATTGAGTAGTAAATCAAATCTTGGAGGCCCTATGTCCTTGTCTGAAGAACTTGGATTTCATCATGAAAGTGATGGAAAGATACTGGGGATGCAAAGAAAATGAGTGGACCCTGCTTTTGAGAGGCCCACAGTTGAAGAGGAAAGAGGGACGGCATAGATTTAACGCGGGAGAACCCTGTGACCAGGGAGGTCCGCGGCCCATGTGTTGTTGGGCTGGCCCCCTCTAGGCAGCCTCTGCTCACGCTGATGGCAGTTCTCAAAGCAAACTAAGAAAACATTCAAAAGCAGAGTTTACAGACGGTCTTGTGGGTTGCACATGGCACAAAAATCTTCATCAAACTTTTCCATTGGCCATCCTCCCCCATTTATGACTGCAAATATAATCCCTTTATAAAGTATAAGAAGGTATTTGTATATTGTTATATCTTCTCTTCTCTGCTCCAGTAACACTCCCAGGGAACATGTCAGAGTAATTGTGTGTGGTAGGTAAACTGCTTTCTAAAGGGAACAGTTCCAATTCGGGAAGGCCAGTTACAGAGCATGTTAACCAGATCTGAACTCAGAAAGGATGGAGAAATTCCACATCTCAGTGTCCTGGGCTTGCTCTGCTCCTCTGTCATCCTCGTGCAAGGGGCCAACAGACCACTTTTATTTTATTCTAGGTAACTCTTTGCTCAGTAACTTTAGAGACAACGAATTTGAGAGGCTGTGTTCACAGAAATGGAACAGTCTCGTCCGCTGTGCGTGGTTTCGATCCTTCTAAAGCTCACACTCTGGTGGGAGACCCAGAGAAGCAAACCGATGAGTTCCGTACGTCGTATAACAGGACGTGAACTGGGTGCCATGGAAACACATCTTAGGAGGAGCTCACACAGTCTCAGAGGACGGGCAGAAAGCTCCTAGTCAGAATTTTCTTCTAATGCTGAAGGATGGCCAGTCGTTGGCCGGGAGAAGCAGAGGCGGGGTGGCGTGGGGAAAACAGGGGTCCCAGGCTGGGGAGACAGCGTGCGCAGAGGACGAGGGCGCAAGTGCACAGGGAGCAGCAGGGCACTGCAGTCAGCCCCAGAGGTCTAGGTGGTAAGGTAGGGTTGGAGCGAGGCACGGAGGAGGCCGTAAGGAGGAGATTTGCTGGGAGGAGAGGGAAACTGACTAGAGATGAAACCAGAGAGGTACGTGTGGCCCCCAATCATGCACAGCTTTATATTATAACCCATGCCCTTCCCACGTTGACTCTGGGCTTGGCCATGTGACTTGGTTTGTTTGGGCCAATGGAATAGTAGCAAAGGCATGAAAATCACTTTCACATTAGGGCTCGCTCTCTTTTTCTTGCTGCTCTTGGGGCTTAGGCACCATCTGAAAACGTTCTGACTCACTAGCTGGGTGGGAAGAGACAGGGGGCCCGGTTGCCTGCACCACCCCAGCCAATCACTAGGCAGCCAGGGCCAGCCAGCCCTTGGCTGTCCCTGCACTGAGCACAAGCACGTGAATGAGCCCAGATGATGGCACCACATGGAGCAGAAACAAGCCGCCCAGCTGAGCCCTGTCCACATTTCCAACCCGCGGAGCTATGAGCAAATTACTGGCTATCGTTTTAAGCCACCAGGTTATGGGAAGATTTGATCTGCAGTAATAGAAAAATAATACAACTCTTATTGCCCCCAAGCTCCTGAGGAAGCAAAACATGCAAACACCAGTAGGAAGATACGTCACAGTTCCTTTCACTGATCATTCGCAGGCCCAGCGCCCGATAACCCCAATGCGTAGAACAATGATAAAAGTTCTGTTGAGCAATTTTTGGGTTTAGCCCTGGAGGTTCAAGTGAGACTCCCATTTTCCTCTGAATCAGAATCTTAGCAGCTGCCTGTTTTCAATCAGCTGTGGAGGAAGGAGAGAGAGGGCTGGATCCTGGAGAGGGTCTGAGCCAGTGCGGAGTGGAAGGGGAGATGCGGAAGAGGGCTTGGCTCCTGGCAACCCTGACCACGTGGGAAGGAGGCAGAACCAGCGTCTTGGGTGCTGGCCTGTCAGGTCAGCCACTCTCCCTTCAGGGAAACTGAGTCAGAGTCACAAAGGGGTGATCAGCAGTGAGAGAGCAGACAGCGTTGTTTTCTTCTACAGAGGAAGCCTTCAGAAGGTACTGGTTATTGGTCGAATGCTTAATAATGATCTCTGTTCTTAAGGAGCTCCCTCTAGTGAGAAAAATGTAAACCAATACCTGCCAGTCAAGGCCCAGTGAGGAAACAAGACATTTCACCCCAGAGAGCGGAATCAGAGGACTTGGTGAAACAGAGGTTGAAGCGAAAAAGCCACGAGGGAGCAGTGACGTCCTGCAGAGAGTAGGAAGCAGCCACTACCAGCGGGGCTGCTGGAACAGAGGGAGAGGTTGGGGTCACTGGAACCTAAGAACTTGGAAAAGGGGCCATGAGGGCCTGGGCGCAGACCTCTGAGGGGAGGATGCTGTCCAGCGGGTGGCAGTGCTTCAGCAGGGCACAGGGCGCCATGGACAGGGAGGCAGATGCAGGGCCCAGGGGGCACCCTGGCCGGCTCAGAGGCCATCCTTGAGGGCTGTGAAGAGGCTGGTCCTGGAAGTGCGTAAAAAAGCCAGAGAGCGGAACCAGTGCCTGTGGCAGGCCCTTGCTGGTGCAAAATGACAGAAACTGCAGGCAGACGGAGAGAGGCAAGTCTTTCTCCCTCCTGCGGCGCAGGGTCCTGCCAAGGCCTCCAGCTGGCAGCATCTAATCAGAACCCCTGTGGTTAGGGAGATGTGCAGCTTGCAGGGCCCTGGGCTCAGCGCCAGAAGCAGAGTCAAGAATGGTGGCTTTGGTGCCGGGACACAGGACTTCCTCCCCGGCTCACGGACTGCAGGAACCGTGGAAGCAGATCCAGGGCCTGCCTCCCAGGTCCGAGCCTTCACAGGGCCCAGTGTAAAGGTCTACAAAAGGCACGCTCCCGAGAAATGGCTTCCCTGAACGGGGCACGTGGTGCTGGTGGGACTTGCGGTGAGGTTCGGTGGTATGTGAGATGCATGCAGGTGTGTGTGCGGCCACGGAATTAAACAACCTTGAGCAACACTCGGAGACAGCCCGTTGTCCGTTTCCATATTTCTGATCAAGGCAGCCACGAGGCCCAGTTCAGCGTCAGCACATCTATAGCAGCGCTCGCACCCTTGCTATGACACATTTTAACAGCGAAAAGAGCAGTCCTTGGGCTCAGCATCTTTAGCAGGAGCACTTTCCAGTGTAATAACATTATTTCCACCGAGTAGTATTTATTTCCTATGTGTATACCTTCCTCTTTGTGGGAAGTGGTTCCGGCTTTTTATTTACTAGAGATTCCTGTCGAAGTAACTTTATTGAGTAAAATGTGGGTAGATTTAAACCTGTATAGTGAGTAAATAATAATAATGGAGGTGTGTGGGTATGCCCAAAAGAAGAAAAAAGAATCTTGAAAGTGGTGTGAAAATGACCCAAGCTTAGGAAAAACCGCCCCAGGCCATCCATACGCAGCTTTGCAGCTCGAGCACAGACGCAGTTAGACGCAGTTACGGAGAGGGCAGTGCTGAAGTTTGCATGTCACAGGGAGGATATTGGTCAAGTAACCTGGTGTCCCAGCTGGGGAAGGATGTCTGGACCAGCCTGCTGGTGCCCATGTTGCTTTTTGGCAGCCCTTTTCCCCAAAAGCAAAGGTGCGAAGAAACCTGACATAGAGATTGGGCTTCCATGCTCAGATTTTACATGTTCTCCAAATGCCAGCCAGGCGTACTGGTTTTCTTAGAGCCAGTTCTCTAGGGAAACATAATAATCGCTTTCTCTTCTGTTTCCTTTACATCCGTTGAGCATTTTGCCATCAGAATATGGCCTCATGATGGCAGGACTTTTTCCTGGTTGCAGACATATCCCCAGGGGCTAGGACAGTGCCTGGCATATAGCAGGACAGAGGAAACATGAGTGCGTGAACAAATACATGAAAGAGATCAAGGGTTTTCAAACTTTTAAATTTTTTGAGTTTTTTTCTTGAAAAGAAATCCTAAGCCAATATGAAGTTGCTTTGGACGTCGTATAGTAAGAGGCCCCAGGCTCTGTCTGTCTGTTTTCTTTACACCCCTTTCATTGGCAGAACTGTAGTCATTCAGGGAACATATTTTTTAGATTTTTGGGGTGCAGTTTTATGTTCAAAACAAAAGTAAGATGAAGAAACAGGGACCCCCCACATAATCCTTGCCCAGCACATGCGTAGCTTCCCCACCGTCAGCATCCCCCACTAGAGTGGTACCTTTGCTGCAGTTGATGAACCTATATTAACTCATCATAATTACTCAAAGTCCAGAGTTTACCTTACAGTTCACTCTTGGTGGTGTACGTTCTATGGGTTTGGACAGATGTATGATGACATGCGTTCATCATTATAGTACCATACAGAGTATTTTCATCACCCTAAGAATTCTCTGTGCTTCCTCTATTCATCCCTCCCAACCCTTCGCCACCACGAATCTTTTTATGGTCTCCATAGTTTTGCCTTTCTCAGAATGTCATTTTGTTGGAATCGTACGGTATGTAGTCTTTTCAGACTGGTTTCTTTTACTTAGTAGTATGCATTTAAATTTCCTTCATGTCTTTTCATGGTTTGATAGCTCATTTCCTTTTCGCACTCAATATTTCATTGTCGGATATCCCACAGTTGATTTATCCATTCATCTACTGAAGGACACTTTGGTTGAGACCAAGTTTTGCATCCAATTACAAATAAAGCTGCTATAAATATCCCTGTTTGAGTTTTTGTATAGATGCAAGCTTTCTACTCCTTTGGTTAGATACCAAGGCATGCAATTACTGGATCATATGGTACAAGTATGTTTAGTTTTGTAAGAAACCACAAAACTGTGTTTTCACAGTGGCTATACCATATTGCAAGGAAACACACTTGAAAACCAGATCTCTGCCAGGTGTTTAAAAGTTTACCTGTGCTTTGGAGATAAGGAAATTTAAAAATCTCAGGATGTTTTGTGATCAGCCCAAGACATAGAGCTGTAAGGGACAGGGATGTGGCTAGAGCTTAGGATTTCATCACAAAGCCTTTTACTTAGAGCTTTCTGTCTAAGTAAAAGAGGTGACAGCAACCCCGAGACTCTGGATTATACTTCCTCCATCTATTAAGCACTAAAGTTAGTTCAAATCAATTGACGGAGAACAAGAAGTCAAACCAGTTGTTTTGAAGTCATGTAAATGAGAAACCATTTTGTCGAATGCTTTTTTCTGTTCGTTTTTTCAGCTGACAGTTGTGACACTGTGTAATCTCCATCTTTACACATTAAAGCAGCTAATTAGATGATGTCTCAAGGAGGTGGATGCCCTTGAGGTTACATGATGTCAGGAGAACTTTCTTCCCATGATCAAACTCACGTCTGAGGATCTTCTTTCTCTGGGCCACAGGGCTATCTCACTGTAAACTCCTGTGAATAACCTTGATGCTTTCAGAACCATCTACTTTATCCATTAAGGAATTTTAAAAATTACAAGTGACTTAATGCATTTGAATTTAAGTGTCATTCAGTCCAATTTCCTAGCTCATCATCTTTTAAAATGGCCATAAAAGCAGAGTGTTCATTCTAGGTTGGCATAGATGCCAGCAATGGCAGGAAACAAGAGGGGTGGGAGCCCAGGATCCTAGGAAGCAGTCTGTTCCATTACTGGGTAACCCCCAATATTAGGAAATCTTCCCTAACATGGATGGCTGTAATCTCTGCTCATTGAATCACAGGTCCAGGATGTTAAGAAAAGAAATCTTATATTTTTGAGCACTTTACTTTTTGTTATTTTAGTTGATTACCATTCAACCCCCCACTTACTCTTCAGTGACACAGCTATCATCATCCCCATTTTACAGTTGGAGAAATTGAGGCTAAGCCAACATGGACAACCTTTCACTCTCACTAATAAAAGATATAGTTGGGATCTGAATGTCTACTTGTCAAGTACGCGAACTTGTGCTCTTTCAATTGCCTCACTTCTGAGAGTTGGTCAAAGCTCCCAGGAATACTATAACCCAATGGTTCTCAACATTTTCCCTTTACCTGTGCTGTTCAGATTCCTATGAAACAGCTCTCTTCACACGTTGCTGTGCTTCTCAGTAATGTTGGTGTTAAGGGGGATGCACCATTCTTCTCTTCTCTCCTCTCTGTAGGAAAGCAACTCTCAGAATCCCCTGGAGAGGCATAGGGTTTGGGAGGAGGCATACTCACCCTGAAAATCCTGACACTCCTCCACGTCTTGCCTTCGTCTCCTATGGATTTCATTAAGAATCTCTAATAATCTAAACTCTGCATTTTCCAGTGAGAAACTGTCTGCCCGGATGGCTAAATTTCAAAAGTGTTTGTAAATGAATGTTTGCTTAAGGTGAGTCTACAAGAGGGGGACGTTTGAGTGTCTTGGAAGGGCCCCTAAATTAATGCAAAGTCATCTTCAAACTGGCGCCTCTTCAGGTCAGATAGATACACTCTTCGGGGCTTCAAAAGCAACTTGTACAGGAATCAAAAGGCTAGAGCCAAGGTGAGTTCTTACAGTTAATGCGACATCAGCACCATTTATCTACATGAAAGGGTTCTGGGATGGATGTGCCCATGATTCAAGTTTAGGGTCAATGTAGAATACATTTTACACAATTTTCAAATCAGCTTAAGCAAATTAGTGTCTGCAAAAATCATGACTAATCTATTCACTGAGCTTTAAAGACAAATTCAAAGTCAGTTCTCATTCAGTTTTTCATCCCTGAAACCTCTTTGACAAAAATCCCCGAAGTGTTCTTTCTTGTTGGGTTCACATTCTTATTCAGGACGCAGGAAAGAATTAGGTTGGCTGATTCGTAATAGAAGGAAGAGGAAATCATTACATCTCTTCTGGATGATAGGAAGATTTACAAACATTATTGTGTTAAACTCTTACAATAACCCTTTGAGGTGCATGTTACTGCTTTTATATCATAGATGAGGACGTTGAGTCCAATAGACTTTTGTTAGTTCCCAGAAATTAAATGGATGATGAAGGCTAGACCTAGGATTTGAATCTTGGCATTTAATCTCTTTTAATAACACTAGACAAAATCACCTAGAGCCTAGAGAAATCCCTTGGGCCTAGAGTTTTTAGAGATAAACTCTAATAGTTAATATATAACAACAACTAATATTGCATAGCCAGGCTCTGTTCTAATCTAAGCATGATATACATGTACATATGTGTCTGGCTATCTATCTGTATAATGTATTTATTCATTTAATCCAACAACACTTTAAGATAGGCAGTTATATTATCCCCCACTTTATAAATGAGGAAACTGAGTTATAAAAGGCTTAATCCCAGCCCTGGCTGGTATAGCTCAGTGGATTGAGCTCGGGCCTGCGAATCAGAGGATCGCGGTTCGATTCCCAGTCAGGGCACATGCCTGGGTTGCAGGCCAGCTCCCAGCAGGGGACACACAAGAGGCAACCCTACATTGATATTTCTCTCCCTCTCCCTCTCTTCTACCCTTCCCCTCTAAAGATAAATTTAAAAAAAAAATCTTAAAAAAAAAAAAAAGGCTTAATCCCACAGTTTAGGTCCCACAGCTAGTCACTGGAGTGGCGGGAATTCACACTCCCACAGCCTGCCTTCCTGCTCTTAACTGCTAAGCTCTACTGTAGCTGGGTTAGAAAAAAGGTTTCCTTAAGGGGAAGAGGAAGGAAGCAAATGTGTCATGTTGAATATACTCACCAATTAACCAGGAGATTTGTTTAAAAAAAAAAATGCTGGCTCCTACATTCCATATCTCAGGTCTCTTGTAAATTTGGGCAGTGTTAACGTGCCCCTTGAGTTAAATGACATGTAGGAACCGAGACAAAATGTACTAGAAAAGGGTGATTCTGACAAGGCAGCCAGACTCCTGCTCTGGCATTTCTTCTCTATAAACGAAAGGGAGGGACTTCCCAGAGGCACAACAGTATCCCGACTGTCCTGTGTCATAGTCCTTGATCGTCATTCTGAGACACTTTTACAGAAGAGCACTGTTGTCAGTAAATAGGTTTAGAATCACTAAGCACTTACTGAGCACCTGTGCTGTGTGCAGCGGTCTCGTATCCATTCTCCTATTGCTGTTACCCTGATCTGACCCGACTTCATTTGACTTGATCCTAAAAACGACTCTGTGAAAGATGCCCCATTATTTCCATTTCAGAAGTGGAACTCTGAGGCTCGGGATCATGAAAGATGTATTCCAGGTGATGCAAGAAGTCAGTGAAGGGCCGGGGTTTGAGTCCCGACATTCCAACTCCAAGCCCAGTGTTCTTCCCACCACCGTAGAACAGTGTTTGAGGCAAAAGGACCACCTTTGCTAATTCTGCTTGATTGGCACAAATTGATCTCTCTCGTATCAGGGTGTACTTTTTAATGAAATCAAGGAGTCAGCCTTGAGGCAGGGCCCATCAATAAGATCACATTGAAGAGTCTGGTGTAGAAGACAACCATGTGCTAACACTCGATCATTCAAATCTCTCTCCAGTCTCTCTCCTGCCCTTCCCAGCTGGTCCCCAGCAAGAGTTGCCTACATCAGTATCCTCTTCTTATCTCCTCCCATTTTTTACTTCCTTCCTAGGATGGAGTTTCACTAAAAAGCAAGTTCACTGTTCCCTCCACCTTTCTGTGGAGAGATCAACTCATTTGACTGATGGTCTTGGAAAAGGCTGAAGCTGCTTATTTAAGCCTTTCTTTCCCTTCTTTCAGGTTTACCTGTCCATCCCTTTAGTAAGCTTCTTTGGGCACATTCTGCTCTGCAGCCAAGAGAACTAATGGGGGAGGGTGGGGGAAGCCGAGTTCCAGGGAGAGGGAGAAGTAGCAAGCCCATCTGACACGTTTCTAAGCCACATTTTTCTTTCCACCTGATTTTCGTGTCTTAATTTCTCAGTTGGTTCTGCCCACAGCCTGGGAAGGTAGAGATGCTGTTAACTGGCTCCCTAAACTGGTCATGCTCAGTTGCAATCTCTGTTCTCATTGCGACTTCCTCGTCGACACATCAAGAGGATCTGTTTAGTCCTTACCTCACCCGATTGATACCTCACTTCCTTCCATCTTGCAGCTTCTGTCTTTATTGTCTTTCCTTTCCTGGCTACTCTTGGAATCTTTTATCTGCTCTGCCTCCTCTTCCTTTAGATTCTTGGCATGTGTAGCTCGCTCCTTTCATTAGTCTTAAATTATCCGTGGGCAATCACACATGCTTCGTGGTTTTAACTACCACCTCTTGTCCGATGACACTCACTGTTATATCTCCCCCAGCTGCTGCACAGACCTCTCCATTTTGGTGTTCCGTGAACACACAATTTCAAACATGTCCTAAATGAAACTTACCATGGTCCCCATTAAACCCGACCCTCCCATTTGGACCATCTCTTTTAATGGTGCCACCAGTCCTTGGCATCAGACGCCTAGGGGTTATTTTTGCTTCTGTCCTGTCCCTCAGCTCTCCATTCAATCCGTTGCCTATCTGGCCAGTCTTACCTTACCCACATTTTTCAATTAATTTTCTTCTCCCATTCCCACCAGAGCTCTGTCTTCATTCAAAACCTCATTAACTATCACCTGAATTATTGCTCTGGCTATCTGTTTCTTATACCCAGGCTCACCTCTGATAGATCTTCCATGCAGGCACCATAAAGATATTTCTGAAATAAAAATAAGGCCATGACACTCCACGTACAGCCCTTCAGCGGCTCCCTAACTGCTGCAGGAGAAGGTCCGTGCCTCTTAGCACTCACAGCCTGCCCTCAGGATATTGCCTCCTCAAACACCTCATTTCCACTTCGTACTTTACCCTCTAGTAAAACAGATCATTTCATATTTTCTACACATACGGTGCCCCTTCTCACATTTCTTTGCTTCAGTAATGCCCACTCTGCTTAGCGATCACCGTGTTTAGGAAGCATTCTGGAAATTCCTCCTTGGACTGAGTTTGCTCCCACTTCTCTCTTCTTCTAGTTCACGTGTGCTTCCCCTGCCATCGGGTTCATCGTGCTGTGCTGTACTCACCTGCTTGGCTCCTGGGGATGACAGGAAGTGCACGGTACTCCCCTTTACGCCCCAGATCCTAGCGCAGGGCCTGGCAGAGGGTCGGGGCTTGGTGAATTTTAATAGAATAGCACAGAGCAACACTGTTGGATGTTTAAAGACTAAGAGTAAACTATGTCCATTGGATCGAGAAACGAAGAGGGCAATGTCCGAGTGCAGGGATGCTTTTTCTCTCAGTCTGGCAGGGCCCAGCAGGTGAGATTAAATCCAAGAGTGTTGTGTGGAAGACATCTGACCATTCAAATTCCCTTCTCCAGTTTCTCTCTCCCTGCCATTCCCAGCTGCTCTGAGGGCAGGTCTGGATAGACCAGGACTACCCAGGCTTCTTTGACCGCTGGATAATGAGATACTAACCGGTTCTGTTTTCTGGATAGCCTTTGTTTTGTAGGGATCTTTTCATTCTTGAACCCTTCCCACGAGGAGCGAAGTAAAGGTGGGAAGACCAGATGATGCAGGATGAGGGAGGGAAGCTGGCGTGGCTCGTCAGTCTTGAGCCTAGTCCCTCTCCACCTAGTGTGTTCACTGAAAGACCTGGCATCAGCGACGGTCCCAGGCTGTCCTGCTCCTGTGACTGACAAGTCTGGAGAGTTTTGTCTCTCTGGCCTTTCTACCTCAGGCCTTGAAGCTGTGCTGCTTCAAATGGGGGGGGGGTAGGATTTCAGCTCCTGGATGTTTGCACTTTGCCCATTCCTCCTACTGTAACCTGGCTCAGTTCTTGGGGTCACACAGTACTCCCTCTTAACAGTCCTGTGAGCTAATAGACCGTGTCCTACATCATGTGTCTGGTAACGAGGGGAGCCCAGATCTGAACCGAGGTCGCATTATTCCAGAAACTCTGTCTGTTACTCAGTGTGGAAAGAAAATTCAAGAAGAGCAGTCACCTTCGCCTCTCAGCTATTTGCGGACACTGGCAAATACAACATTAACATGCACCACCCCTAAGTTCAGCGCTAGACATCTTTGAGTTTTGTAAGGACCTTCCCTTTACAACACATGTCGTAGTAGTTATCTTACTGGGTCCCAACAGGACGGAAACGGGATTGGGTGCAGACCTCTGTCCCTTTTATCTCAAAAGCACCCATTTTGTGGCCGCCCCTCCCTCTCTCCTGTCTCTCCTTTTATGAGACTATCCTGCTCTCCTTGCCAAAGTGATCTGTTTAGGGATAGAGAAGTATGGTCCAAGCTGGACCAATTAGATCTTCTACGGAGATTTCTGGAATTTTTGGAAACACCTGTCTTCATTGGAAATAAACTCTGGATCTGGGGTTTCGCATGATCAGGCCCTACATACCTGAGAATTGGAGACAGTAACAGAATCTCATCTATTTTGACCGAACCCCAAGATCTGGCCTTGCCTAACTTCTGCATTTTTGTAGACTTTTTAACGATGGAAGTCAGTGAGCCAACAAATTCTATTTTTTTTTCCTTTTCCCCCTTAGGTTTAAGATAGATTTCTCTCACTTTTACCCAGAGCACTTTAATTCTTATTTAACAAAGAGGTTATGCAAATCTACACAGGTTTCATAGCTTATAGTGATATGAATGGTGTTGGAAAAAAACAATTCTTTTAGACAGTATCTTCTTTCTACTAATGCATAGGTGCCTCTGTAAGAATGTATCTGTTCGTGGACATCAACTCAGGCTACTGAGCCGCACACTCTGCCTAATGTGTTCCATGTAACCTTTCTTGATTCAAATGGGTGACCTTGAAACTGAGTAACTCTCATCTGGCTCCACCAGCTGCCTTGGCCCGGACCCAGCATTGATCCTCTAGTCCATCCTTTTATCACGTTGGTGCCTTTGATGATTGATTCAAGGTTGGGCTGCTCCTCTGTCATGGGCTCCGCAGACCGTTTTGCATCAAGGCTGACCTTGTTTACATCTAGTCCTTCCCGGACAAGCTCCCCTCAGGTCAGCCAGTCCACTCGCCTTGCCCCTGCATCGCCGCCCTCTGCGGACCTGTCCCCCAGGGTCTGTGCAGAGCCGGGGGGCAGGTGGTCTCACAGCTTCAGAGGCAGTGTGTTCAGGGGAGGCTGTCGCCAGGCAAATAGTTGGAAGCGGTGTTAGAAGCCCTCGTTTCCAGCTCAAGTCCAGGGCTGTTCCTGCACAGGTTTCTAGAGAGGCATTCTTTTGGAAAGTGGATGGTTCGCTTCGAACAGTTTTTTAGAATGAAGAAATGAAAAGACTTTTCCTTAGAGTCTTTGGTTTGCTTCGCTTCTTTAAGACATTGAATCCCACTGCTGTCATACCAAGTGGGAGCTACCGCTTAAAAACAAGCCCTGACATTCTGACCTCTCTTATTGCTTTCACGTTAGACCACTTGACAAAACTCACACTGCATCTCTGGACCTTTTCATGATTTTCCTGGAAACTCGAGATGCCCGATCACTGTGTCACTCACCAGCTGTTTTATTGTTCACCTCACATTCTACAGTGATTCCTGAAATAACCTGAGTGTGTCCTGATACATTGCAACACAAGGTGGCAAACTCGAACCTCGGACTGTGGCCCTGTGGTCTATCTTTGCGTGGTTGGCCATGCTGCATTCCAGCAGGTGATTCTCCAGCAGTTGGGGCTGCCCTGGTTTGGAGGACAGTGGTGAGGTTTCTTGCTCAGTGGAAATTCAGACTGTACCCTTGGCCTTCCTGTTCTCCCCTGCCCAGCTGCCATATGCCCGGTCCATTCCAGTACTTGTACCTTCTACCTGACTAGTCCCCCGGAACAGTTTCTCATTCTGTTCACCATGGCCTAGATCTAAGTGGGAGCTTCCTAGGAGAAAGGAACTCCTGAATGTTGGTGTCAGGAATAACCATGTCGTATTATTAGTCAGTGTTTTCCAAAGAAAGAGAAGCAATAGGAATTGGCTCGTTGATTATGGAGGCTGACTAGTCCCAAGATCTGCAGTAGATAAGCTGGAGGCCCAAGAAAGCTGATGGTGTAGTTCCAGTCTGAGGCTGAAGTTCTGGTCTGAAAGCTGCAGGCTCAGGACCCAAGAAGGCTCCATCTTCTAGTTCCAGTCTAAAGGCAAGAAAAGAACTGATATCCCAGCTCAAAGGCAGTCACGCGGGAGGAGTTTTCTTCCACTTGTGGGAGGGCCATCCCTTTGATTTATTCAGGCCTTCAGTGGATGGATGGGGTCCACTCATAAAGGGGAGGGCTGTCTGCTTTATTCCATCCACTGTCCACTGATTCAAATATTAATTTCACCCACAAACACCCTCACAGATACATCCAGAATAATGTTTGAGCAAATGTCCAGACACCCATGACCCAGTTAGGTCAACACATACAGTTAACCATCATATATGGTGATGAGGACAATAATATTTCCTTCCAGGTGCATTGCACAGTTCAACCTGCAAGACACTTTTACTTTCCTAAATGATATTTTATCCTCAGAGCCATCCACTGAGATAGGACTTCCCACCTCCTTTTTATATATGAGGAAATAGAAGCTGACAAAACTCAGGTACAAAATTCATTTTTTTATTTGCCTTTTATATGCCAGACACTGTGCCATGAATGGGAGATTCGAGGTGAAGTACAAATCAGCTCAGCATCGCTCTGTGAACAGTGCCACGGGAGTTCAGCAGTCAGCTGGGCGGGCTGGAAGTGGCGGAGCGTACGCTGTGTCCTGCAGAATGGTTAGTGAAGAGTCAGGAAGGTGGCTGGCAAATCAAAGGTGATGAGAAGCGGGAGCGGGAGCTGTTAAAGCACCTCAGGGTTTGCAGTAGTTACGGAGGAGGGCTGGAAAGCAGCGGGTGTCCTGGCATTTGGAGGAAGTTTTCAAAAAGTTTCGAGATGAAATACGCAGAGGTTCCGGATGGGAAGATCGCTGAAAGTGAGCCGGACGGAGAGCTCAGAGTCAACGGAACAGACTTTCCCTGCCCGCTCTTTTGCTCACTTCTCACTTTCAGTTCATGACTCCTGCTCATCCTGTCTCCTAAATACCTCTCTGATCTGTTCCCTACCCATGGCCATTCCTTTAATTCCTTTTTACCTTGGCTAATGCAATAGTATTCTGCTTCCCTTTCTACCTCCTCCAAGCTCTTCTCCACCCAGTTACCAGCGATCATTATAAAATGTGGTGGAAGTGGGACTTTGGAGTGCGACAGGCCTGGGTTTCCATTCTGCCCACTTTACTGCCTTGTATTACATTCTTACACCCAGACACTTCGGGGGGGGGGGGGTTGGGATGATTGCGCAGGCAGGATCCAGGCATTGCCAGGCCCCTAACTGTAACCCCAGGTGGAATTATGAAGAACTCCCCTTCAGAACATGTGTGAAGGACCCATGGACAAGGCCAAAAGGGGGGAGGATGAGGTGTGGGAGGTGGGGTTGCACAGGGCGGGGGAAAGTGGTGGTAGGATAATGGAGACAACTGTGTTTGAACAACAATTTAAAAAAATGATAAAAAAAAAAGAAAAGAAAAAATATTAGAGCAACAGGGATAATCTACTATAGAAGATGCTGGACTGTGTTAATTATATTAATATTTTCAATAAAAGACATGTCATTCTAAAAACTGACCTGACCATATAGGGGGTTTAAATATATAATAAAGTCAAGCATCCAAAACAAACAAACAAACAACTGCCCTTTAATCCCTAGCGTGAAGCGTATGGACACTGCTTAGCACAGTGCCTGCCACATTGTTTCGGGCTCACTCAATGATTGCTATTTTAATTACAGATTTTGTTTTGCTTCCTTATTATTTAAAGACTTCTAGTCACCTACAGCTTCGAGCCCTATGGAGCTCTACAGCCTTTCTTGATGGGAACGTTCACCAGTTTTTCCCATTCTCATCTCCCACCTGTCAACCCCGCACTCCCTGGGTCCTAGACATATTCAGGAACCTGCCAGTTACTCGCCCATTGCGACGGTTCACGTCTCTGTGTCTTTGCACATGTTATGGTCTTTTTCTTGGTGGTGGTGCTTTTGGGAATGTCTGAAAGTCTTGTGTTGAATCTTAGAGGTAATTCAATTTTTACGTCTCTAAGAGGTCTTTCCTGATTGCTCTCAGCATAATTAACCACCCTCTTCTGCCACTACTCTACCTTGCGCATACTCTTATAGGTCAGATTGTTTTACCCAATGACATTTTGCATTTGATTTTGTCTATCTCCCCTCTTACTTGGTGAGCTTTGCATCACAGGCAGTACTGTTCACAAGGGAGATGTTTCATGTTAGATGAGGAAAAAATATCAGCATGTATGGAAGTAGAATAAGATACATGAGCAACTGTAGGAAAAAGGTATACAGGCAGAAGGGGCATCGGAAAATAAGGAGGAACTATTCTACATTTATACTCTTGTCATCACAGAAGTAAGATCAGCTAATTTGCCTAAATAAAGCGGGACCTACAGCTATAATAAAGCTGTATCCTGGTAATGGAGCCACACCATGATAATGATACTGAAATAAGGAACCTATCCATGTGTTAGTGAAATCAATAATAACTAGAGACAAGCGCACACTGTTCTGTCCAGATGCATTTTCGAAGCAGCTTCAAGCAGGGAGGTATTCGTGCAACAAAGGAGGAGCTCAGGTAGAGAAGAATTCCATCCATGTGTTAAGGGGCCAGCATTGTCAGGATCTTCTTGGGTAAAGCAGCAACTTTAGTTGTGACTGGTGTGACTCACAAATGCATCACCCAGCACCACCACTGCGTGGAGCTGCGCCGGGCTGCTGGAGCACCTTCTCTTGGTCCGTCAAGTTGACTGGGACTGGAGCCATTGCACTGTCCTGTGGCTTCTTTTCTCTCAAGCCTCCTCCTGCTTTTAGGCAGGAGTATCTGGACCTCTCAGAAGAGACAGAGAGACCTGCAAAGATGAGTCAAAATATTTCATCTTCCCATCTCTCTCACTTAGCTCGCAGACTGGCTTAGAATAGCTCAAAGACATGACAGAGTAAATGATAATTACATACCTTCAGGAAGTCTACTACCTACATGTGTGGAAGTATCTGCCGTTTACAGAACTCTGCTAATTATCAAGATCCGCATGGCATGCTTATATCTATTGACTTATCCTCATTGAAGACTCAAAGCAATTATTTTTTACAAGATGGGCATGCATTATTATTCCTGTTTTGTGGATGAGAAAACCGAGGGTGTGTGTAATTTGCTCAAGGCTATGGAAATAGCAAGTGGTGGAGTTAGCATTCAAATTAAACCTGTTCCCCAGCTCTTTTATATCAATAGCCTTTAGGCTTGTACTTTCCTAATGATACAGTTAGGGAAATAATAAAATCAGAGGATGAGGCTTCAATTGATGACACAGAGAAATCCATACAGCTCCCTTCTATTTGGCTTCTGCCTTATCTGTCACATAGAACGTTGATTGAAAATTACCTACCAGGAAGACAAAGCAAATCTCAACAATGCTTGAGCTGTAAATAGATATTTTAGGATTTTCTCTCCCGTGTGCATGAAAATAGAAAATTGGTCAAAGTGTTTTTAGGCCACAGCATTCTTTGGGGTTAGGAAAACAGGCGTGGGGACCTAGAAGGTCAGAATTCCACCTGTGCCTCACTGTTTCCCAGCCCCGTGAACTTGAGTGGCTTATTGCATTGCTCTGAGCCCAGCATCGTGAGTGGGTAAATGGGTCTCTACCTTACAGGATTGGTGTGGATTCGAGTTTGAAAAAGGTTATAACATGGTGATACCTACTATGGGCCACAGTAAATGTTCAATGTGAGCTTATTATGTTGTATTTAAGATGCATATTGATACCCATAGCAGGCAAAGAGTGTCTTAGCAAATATTAATTTTAAAAATCAAGATTCAAAATTGTATATACAGAATGGTAGAAACTATGCAAACACTGAGAATAAAAATAACTGCGTAGAAAAACTGGAGGGAAATGTATCAAAATTCTTTTAGAGGTTGCTTTTAGGAGAGGGTATTTCTTTTTACTCTTTGGTATTTTCTAAATCTTCTTTGATTGGCATGTAATACTTTATTAATGGGAAAGTTTAATTTTATATGTGCTTTAAAACTGTATGCTAATGTTACCTTAATCCTTAAAGGAAATGAATAGAAAAGTTGAAAAAAAAGTTGCCAGTAAAATGTCAGCTTTACTAAGTGTCCGCAGATTTGCCTGCTAAATAGTTCGCTGCATGTGGCAGATTCCTGAAGGTACCTCTCTATGTGAGGACTGGAGCTGGGACCCAGCACTCACTTCCCAAGTGTCCCAGAAGGCTAGAAAATGCTAATTCATCTTCATACTCAATACCCGGTGACTGAACTGAGAATTCCCCAGGCTCTGGAGGAAGCTGGGCAGGCGCCACCTCCTCATTCTGACATGGTTAGTCTGGAGCAAGCAGAGCTCCCTGAGCAGGAACAGTCCTGCTGTATCAGCACCGATGGCTCCAGCAGCCATTAATTAGGCCAAGATTAGCTTAAGTAGAGTAGTTAGTTAATTGTGAGTTGACACGGAACTCCCGGTGTCACAGCATGTGGCTTGGAAGTGCAGCCAGAACAGTAGGAAGCTCTCTGGGAGCGCTGCAAGTACATCAAATGGAAATGGATACACAGCAAGGGTGTGGAGGAGGAGGGTGGTCCTTCCTGGTTTGGGAGTGCTACTTTGGCTTGGCCTGTATTCTGGATGGCTCTCTTAAAGAGCCTGGGTTGGTTGTCCAAGAAGACTTGCTGGAGGAGGGTGTGCCAGACACGGATCCTGAAGGCTGTGTAGGAAAGAGCCAAGTAGGTATCTTAGAAGACTTTTGAGATCATAGGGATCAGTCAGGGACTTAGGTGCAAAAAGCATTTGGGAAACAAGTCGGTCAGAAGATTAGGTATAGAGTATAGTTGCGGAGGGGCTGGAAGCGGTGACAAAGATATAAGAAAGCAATTAAAGAGTAGACAAGACATTGAAGGGTGAAAAGTTAAGAAGGGTAAGAGAGTGACACAGGCAATCCTCCAAGGACAGGGGCAGTGAGAGGAGAGTGAAGTCTCTGTGGGAAGGGGAGGGGAGGGGGGGAGGGAGAGATGTCAGAAGTCCATCCAGGAACTGAAAGATACTCATTCGTTCATTTATTCATTCATCCATTCATCCATCCATCCATCCTTCCATCCATCCATCTAGCCATCCATCCATTATTTTGTTCACTTTTTTTTACAAATAAAAATCATCCCCTTTGTGTTTAGCAGTGTCTTAAGGAGGGAGAGGAGGAGACAGACTCATAAATGGGTTATACCACATTGTGATCAGGGCTGTAATGAAAGTTTGTGCAAGATACCATGGAAGCAAGAAAGAAAGGGACAGCTGGGTGAGTTAGGAAAGAATTCATGGGCGATAGGACATTGAAATGGGGTTTGAAAGGATGATCTGGAGATTAACAGAGACAAAAGGGAGAGGGGCAAGGCAGCTTTTGTTCGGGGAATGAGCAGCCATCAGAAGTAGATGGTCGATGGATGAAGGAACGAGAGAAGGAAAAGGAGGTGGCGTTTGGATAGGAAGAGTTTTGATTCCTGAGCTAGACTTGGAAAAGAATTCGGTAGCCCAATGGTCATCATGTTCTTAAGCTCATATATTATCAGCTAATAATTTTGAGTAATACCTGCCATCCTCATTCATTCATTCAAAGAACTGCTATTACTATACACCTCACTGTTTCCGTATCTATAGGCTAGGTTAACTTTCCCAGATGTTACCTACGGAGCATCATTTATTTTTGCCATGTTTTCATATTTTACACATTCAGTATCTATGTGTACTTATGCAAGATAAATATATATTGTATGTATAAATTTCCAGGGACCTCTGCTATAGAGGATGCGGCACAAATAATGCTTATTTTTATTACAAACTCTTTTATTACAAAATCATAAGCATGTACTTCTGTAATATAACACCATCACACTCAAGCACACCGCATGACATTTTAGGTGAAATGTTCAAATTAAAACTATAAATTATCACACCCATATTATTACCTGACCAACCACTCTCAAGCAGATGTTACTTCTGTGAGACCCTGTATTATAGGCATAATTGTTAGTATGATTTCCTCCTTATAATAGAGCTCAGAAACCACCCTCTAACTTCATTTTCCGCCCAATCAGTCACCCTTGCCTGCTTTTAACCCCTTCCTCCTAGATCTTTTATTGGTGTTCGATTTGACTATGCCTGCTTCATGTACTCGATGGAAGGAGTTTTGTGTATATATGCAGCGATCTTGGGACCTGATAAAATGCTCATCGCCCCCCAAAGTTGATACTTTCTTAAGAGAGTAAGACAATGTAGTGGTTACTAGATCTTTATTTAATCCTTGATTACCTTATCCTGAGTATTTGGCATGCACTTCCTCAGTTAATCTGCACAGCAGCCTCCCTGAAGAAGAGTGCACCGTTACAGCGTGTCACAGGTGGGCGCACCGAGACACGGGGAGACTGAGCTATTGCCTGAGGTTCCTTGCTACACAACAGCAACTGGCAGAGCCAGCTTCTGAGCTAATTAACTTTGGTTCTAGAGCCTGCACCCTTGATCAACGCATCTTATGCAATACACCATCAGTAATCACAGGAAGCGTGCGTGGGGAGTTTCCTGCCTGCTGGGGACTGTGTCAAGTGCATGCAGTGCCTTAGCTCAGCAAGCTCTCGTAACTCCCCAGTGGAAGGGGCACTAGTATTGTCGCCCATTTCAAAGGTGAGAAAACAAAGGCTTCAAGACAATAACTAGCTTGCTGCAAGCCATTTAGCATTTAGAGCGGTTGGGTTGGACTTAGAACTCAGGTAACTTAGGCCCAAGTCCATGGGCATAGTCCGTTAGCTGTACCACCTGTAACACCTATGGGAAGCCTTTCTTTTTACCTGAGCTTCTTGTAGAATGCATAGCAATGATGCTAGGGGTCTGGTTATAGGTAATCCACGTACTACCTTTATCGATGTTATTACCATCTTAAGGAGAGAAAGGGCCTGTCTCCAGTAAGTATTGAACACTACCAGATTCTGAGCACTGAGCTAGTATTTTCATAAACATTATCTTAATGAATCCTCCCGACACCTTCCAGGGGAGATAGTATCATCACCCAGTTTTCGGGTAGGGAATCGCCCGTATCGGTGTTTCTCAGAACCGTACTGCCGATCAGAGAAAGAGCCCGGATCGAGACTGACCGAGGTTTCTCTAATTCTTCAAAGCCCATCATCCCTC
Source organism: Glossophaga mutica (assembly GCA_039655065.1). Classification (NCBI taxonomy): domain Eukaryota; kingdom Metazoa; phylum Chordata; class Mammalia; order Chiroptera; family Phyllostomidae; genus Glossophaga; species Glossophaga mutica. The sequence goes on along the minus strand of CM077304.1, from coordinate 10,021,496 downwards.
GGAGCTCTGGCCCCAGTCACTGGGTTGTCTCCTCTCCTCCACCTGAAAAGAAACACAACACACTCTCGTTCTGAATGCATTATTCTTTCCCCCGCTGCCAGGGCTCATGCAGAGGTGCCTGTCAGTCACATCCACAGTCCCAGTGACAGTGTCCCTGTCCTCTGCTTGTCAGCTGTACTCTCCTAGGAAGAGGACTTGCTCCCGGAAGGAGGACTTACGGCTTCAGCTTCACCAGCCGGGCTCCCAGAGGCACCGCCCTGACCTCCTCCCCATGCGTCTTCCCCAGGATGAGCAAGGCTCGTAAACTCACAGCGCTCGTGATTAAGCTTTTAGGAGCCAGTTCCCCCGCCCCCGTCTCCACAAGACAGAGACGCGCGTACGCTGCCGTGGACATCCGTCCGCACTCGCGTCCCTTGACGATGGCTGTCTAAAACACCGGGTTTTTTTTCTCCGTGGAAGTGGACAAAGCTGTGGACTCCGCCACCAGGCTGTTTGGGTTCAAAGACAGCCTGTGACACTGACTAGCTATGTAATCTTGGGTCACCTCTCTGTGTCTGTTTTTTACTGGTAAAATAGATACGTATTAGTGCCAACTTCATAGGGCTGTTCCGAGGATCTACTTAACAAAGTAAAGAACTCAAAACTGTGCCTGTAGCATTTTAAATGCTCAATACGTTTTGACTATTTTATCATCACATCCTCCTCATCCTCCTCATCATCACACTAATGTGCATTGCTTCTTAGTAGGTCTACTTCTCAGGAATGTTCTTTTAAACTAGAATCCAGGGTCATTGTCCTGGAAGGTGACCTTGTGCCCGATACTGGACCTTGCTCCTCCCAGGGATTTTTTTCAAAATAACAATAATTTTCATTCATTGAACAACCTGTTTTATGCCAGGCACTACCATGCTGTGATAAGCTGTGACGGATCTGCGCCTACTTCTACTCCCCTACCCCATATCCTCATCCATTCTTTGCTCTTCCCTTGCTTATCTCTGTTCCACAAAGAGGCTGTGTTTCCCAAGATGCTGCTTACCTGGCTTTTCATGGGTGTATCTAATGGGAGGTATGGGCAGAAGACTGGCCGGCCACGGGGAGGGAGAGCTCATATAGTCCTCAACTACGGTATGTGCTAGCCAAGGTCTGGCATGCCGTAACTAGCATTCACGTCAGGCGCCCATGTCGGTGCATCTGTTGTAAGTAGCTCTGCTCTGAGCTGTCGTAGGGGCAGGAAAGACGCTCCATGCTTCAATTTCGCAAGTTGTCTGTGGGACCTCTACTTCATGCATCTCTCATTCTTCTGGGGGCTAGTTGGCTACCCAGCACATATTCTTCCTATTACAATGCCAAAAGTGCAAGGGAACAAGTCCATCCATGTAAACACATCATTTTAAACCTCTGCTCATGTCGTGACTGCTGATATCTCTTGGCCAGAGCAAGTTGTGTGGTCAAGCCCATCGTCAACGGAGTGGGAAAATGTACTTCTCCCATTGATGGTTGGGGCTGGGAGTAAATATTTTTGAGCATTAAGTAAGCCATCCCACCAGAGTACGTCTTCCTTCATTCTCTGCCTCGTCTCCGCCTCTGCTTGGGGCTCTCCTTACTGACTCCAGTTCCCCTGACTGGCATGTTTCGGTCTGAGCTTCTGCTGCCGACTTCGACCCCGGGGCTGTGGTAGGGCCACCCCTTCTCTTTGTCCCTCCAGCTGCTGGTGGCTTCCTGCCCTTTCCAAGTTCTACTTTGCCTCACTCTCTTTCATGCTTAAGTTTTTACTCTATTTGTTCGTTATAATGAAAGTTCACATAAATTTCAGTACTAAATAATGTGCAAGGACTGTATACTAAATATCAGTGCTGAATAATACAGAAGGAAAGTACAATCTCCCTCTCAGCCCAGCTCCCAGAGTTGCCACCGTCCATTGTTTTTTGTATTTCATCCAGAAAATTTCCCAGTAACTAATAATTTAAAGCCCATCACAGCCCTCTGGGGGAGGTAATATCATTCCCAGTTTATAGTTGAGGCAAGTCGGCATTGTGCAAGTGTGGGAAAGTTGCTGAATCTTTCTGAATCTGCATGTCCTCATGAAAAACAGGCATTATAATAGTAACTAGGTCTCAGGTCAACGAATGCGCAGACAATGCACACAAAATGTTTAATTAGGACATTATAGGAAATATCTTAATTGTTTGGTCATAATAAGGATGATGAAAGTATTACTAGAGTAGTAATTGTTGTGAGTAGCATTTCTCAAGGCCATTCAGAGACTTAGGGGCAGAGCTGGCCCCAGAGCACACATCTTTTGCATTTTCATATGAACAGTAGCCGCATTTATAGGGAAGGGTTGGGGCTGCTGAGGAAAACTTCTAACGGCTTCTTCTCCCTCCAAGACCACTGGAGAAGACATGAAATAGCTGTTGTCAACCCTTTTGTTGTCTGGGTGCATTGGCCTTTCCTCGGCCTGGTCAGATTCAAAAAGTCAGGTGATAACTCTGCTTTCAGGATGCCTCCCCAATCGCTCCGTTTGACCACACCCTCTTGGCAGTACTGGATTACCCAGCATGCATGTGGTCACAAACTTGAACGCACGCAAGAATTTCTGAGTGTCTTGCAAAAATGCACATTCTTGGGCCTTGCCCCACTCTACTGAATCTTAAGACATCCGGGTAGGTCCAGGGTTGACATTTTTAGCGAGCATATTGGGTGATCTTCTGCAGGGATTTATGGACAGTTTAGCAAAGCTTCCCAATGTAGATTCACTCAGTCATTCAAGAAGCATCGATAAAGTGCCATCTCCATTCTGGGCACTAAGAGAGCCAGTGAAGTTAGAGATACAGGTAAGGCAAAATCAGTGTTCTCAAAGACTGGAGTCTGGGGTAGGGGACAGATGGGGACAGAATGGAACAAAGAGAGTTTATTATATATAGAAAAAAACATGCCATGGCAGAGGCAAGTACAGGTGTCTGTGGAACACAGACTTGGAGGATGAGAGAGGGTTTTGTTCTTGCTTATGTAAAAGTCTGACAAATGATTAATCCTGAGATTTGTGGAGCAGGTCTGGGTACACACCAAGAGGGTTAAAGCAGGGAGGAGATAATGTCTTGAGACAGAACAGCTTCTGCAAGACTCACATTATTCCCTCACCTACTATAGTCATCTGATATATTAAAAGCTGCTTCTACTGGCTTAATTTCAGTTTACATTTGGAAAATAGAGCTAGCAGATGCATTTAAATTATGGAAGGTACGGAATAAAACAGACACTCAAAAACATACATACAAACAACATAAATTGACATCGGAGATACTATACATTTAGAAAACAGGTTGTTTAAAAAAAACAACAGGATGTTATAAGGTGAAAGTCCCCAAAAGCCATAAAACTGTGCAGAAATACTGTATGCTTATGGAGTGTGCATCAGAGTTCTGTTGCTGCATGTAAATACTTGTTGCACAAACATAAATAAATTGTAGGTAATGAGAGCCAAGTGTCTTGTCAGAGAAAGAAGTTACAAATAAGGAAAGGAGAAAAGCTAGAATGAACTTAGTGACATCAGATGGGAACTAGAAGTATCGGGATGAATTTATGGCTCTAAAATGTATGGAGATAGATGAACAGAGAAGTAAATTAGATGTGTACGTATGTGTGCATATTTTACCTAACTCGGGCCACGTAGGGGACTTAAGCAATGTCACTGACCTCAAACTAATCATGAGAAAACATCAGACAAACCCATATTGAGAGACATTCTACAAAATGGCTGATCGGTACCCATCAAAAATACCACTCATAGAAAACAAGGAAAGAATGAGGAACTCTCACATTTTCAAGGGGTCTAAGGAAATGTGGTGAATAACTTTATGGAACATGGGATTCTGGAATAAGAAACGGACATCAGGGAAAATCTGGTCGGACTTTAATAGTTTATAATGTTAATTCTTGATTTGGATAATTGAACTATGGTTAAGTAAGTTGTTAATATGATAAGTGTAAATGCTGTGCTATTTTTGTAACCTTTCTGTAAGTCTAAAATTATTAAAAAATAAAAAGTTTAATAAGGGGGAAGAGCTAGTTAACCTGGTTGCTTCCTCCACAATGCTGGGCATTCAGTGAAAATTTAATACAAGCCTGTAGAATTGTTTTGCCACCATATCATTTCCCCCCACTTAGGGTGCTGTCCTCTCGTCCTCACGTATCCTGGCTCATTTTATGGCATCATGTGTGGCCGTGAATTATTTGATGTTGATGTGAACTCTTTATCAGTGCCATAAGCATTCTTGAGCTAAAGAGGAAACGAAGGTAAGTATGGGGATTGAGAGGCCACCGCAGTACCCTTCAGGCCCAGTACAGACATTATTCGGACTCGGAGACCCTGGGCCAGCTCCAGCATTTTGCAGACACGTGTCCTGCTCTGCACTCCCTGGGTAGGGGGCAGCAGACGACAGAGAACGTCACAGGCCCCTGTGAGTGAGGCCGGCGGTAGGCTCCCAGGAGCTGCCTGTGGTTCTGAGACGTGCCCGGTACCCAGCCTAGCCAAGGCGTTGCTGTAGGTGACCTTACATTCTGCGGTGTGTTGCTGGTCATCGAACACGACCTTCAGGGCGCCAAGCACCGTGGGGAGTGTGTGTGTGCGTGTGTGCCTGTTTAAAAGCCAGGCTCCAGAGAACTGCATCGTTGTGAAAGGCAGACCTGGCTCACTCCAGAGACTGGGGCCTGGAGTGACTTGGGCCCCACACAGTCGACACTCTCTCCACAGCAGGTTTCACAAAGTACGGCTCCCACTGTATATACAGCGTGGTTTTCCGTGGCTTGTTAAAGATGCAGTTGTCAAGCCTCGCCTCACCAGACCTATTAAATCAGAGTCTAAGGCAAAGGTTGAGGGGAAGAAAGAGGGTGAAAATATGCATCTTTAAAAAGCTTCCCTGGTGATTCATATTCACCCTGCAGTAAAAAAATAATTTTATATCCAGTCCAAATGTAGAAATATTTGTGGGGGGGGGAATGACTAGAACTACTATTCATATTTGCTTGTATCTCTCTTTAAAGTATTCCTTTTCCCAATATGCATTAAAATATGCATATTTTACTATATGAATATACATTAGTTAGAATACATGAATATGATTTATAAACAAATAGACATGTATTTATTCATGTGTTTATTAACACATTCAACAAATATTTTTTGAGCACTCACTATGCCCAAGGCTCTCTTCCAGGCACTTGTCATACAGTGTTGAATAAGACAGTCTCTGTCCTCATTGAGCTTATGTTTTTCTCGTGGAAGGTGAGGGAGAGACAGGGACCGATGTATCGATGATGCATGTATGCATTTTCTAAATTTATAGGGTAATTAATTTTTTTAAGTTTAGAAATCATTCATTTAGGCTTTCTAAGTATCACAATCAAGTTCATCTCATTCTGTACAAACCCAGCATATGTCTTGGAGTCCGACTGGACATTCTTTTGTGTTTTCAGGCAAGCCGTCGCCCAGAGCATTACTAGTCCCAAGAGGAATGGCCTATTCCTACACTCTGTCCCTGCTCCATCTCAGGAACTCAGGGGCTCCATTTTTCTTCCTTAAAAAAACAGGCAGATGGAGTCTTTGCTGTTCTACTGCTGTGACAGTAAATGAGTGCGTGTTTTTCTGGAAGGAGCCAAAAAAATACAAAGTGATTCCTCCCCCAACGTGCTTTTTTAAAAAAAAAAATAAAAAATGCTGCTTTGTACTTATCTGGTGCCCTCTTCCCAGGAAGAAGAATTTAATATTAGATCGGCAACTCCCTCAAACACTGAATAAAAGAATAAAGGAGAACTTTTTGTGCTGTGCAGCCTTATTGGAGGCCTCTCGGCATAATGCCTGAGCTCCAGCATATCACCATATTTTACAGTAACACCAGAGTTCTCGCCGGGTGCTTCGGAGTCAGGCAAACGGAACTCGGAACTCGTATTTCAACCCAAACTCAATTTGCATAGCACAGATGATAACATCTCATCTTTCAAAGTGGCCTGCCCTCTTGGGACTCCTCACATTCAGTTCCCATCTTCCTGCTCCCTATACAAAAGGATGTTCTGTAATTAGCGTAAACAGGTCCTAAAGCCCATCGGAATTGTTGACCATTGTAGGCTCGCCTGCGGAGTGATGGCACAGCCAAGTCCTGACAGAGCAGGTTGTCATGTATTGTCACCTTTTTGCCACTTGGGCAGCAGAGATATTGCCATGTCAGGAGGATACAGATGGTTCAGTAATTTGGCTTGGAAATAGTATATCCTACTGCTAAGAAATGATGTTGGAGCAGTAAAGCTGCAGTTTTAGGATAAGAGGCAAAGAGAGATTATTTATGTACTAAGGGATCTCCAGACAGGGACCACCATTAACCACTTTTTACTGAGCATCTACTCTGTACCAGCCACTAGGCCTGAAGCAATGGGCAACAGTGGCCCAGAGTCCTGCCCTGTGGGGGTAACAGACTGTAGGCAACACAGACAACTAAATCAGGAAGCATAGCAGGAGACGTGACTTGTGCTGGAGCAGAAAAAGCGTGGTGCTGTGGGAGAAGTGACCGACGGCCTCATTCCCCATCCATGGGCCTCAGAAAGCCTTCATGAAGGTACTATGTACACTGAGAGTCAAGGATGAGTACCAGGATTGGGGATCTGACAGGCACCTTGACCCCATCTTTGTGTCCCTCATTTCAGCATTCTACGAAATGTGACTATGTTCAAGTGTTACATGTATCCAGCATATAGAGCTGAAGGAGATCTGGTCACTGACCTTAGAACCATGTAATGGAACGTGGGGTGGACAGAGAAAGGTGGAATGAGCCCAGCGCTCTGGAGCACAGCACAGAGAAGTTGAAGAGCCTTCTGGATGAGGTTTCATGGGGAGGGTCGAGTCTTGCAAGAAAAGCAGAAATTTCTTTTCTTCCGCAGTGAAGAAGGTTTAAGAAGTTGATTTCAGATCTAGCATGTACAGAGGTACGGAGCACCCGGGGCAGGGGGGTGCGCAGGGAAGAGTGAGAAGCAAAGGGCTGCGTGAGTGGGACACAGGTGTGTGATGAGATGAGGATGGAGCCGTAGGTGGGCACTGGGTGACAAGTGCCGAATGCAAGGGCAGGGATGTACCCTTTCAAAGGAGAGCTCACAGAGGCCTTTATGCAAAGGGGTGTCACAATCAGATTTGCAGTTCGAAACCCCTTCAGAGCTAGTTTTCTAAGGGAAGGAAGTACAAGAGGCGACCAGCACAGCCTGGAGGCTGTTTTTTGGTTCAGGCGATGGGTGATGAAGGACAGAATGAAGGCATGATGTTCTTGATTAAAGGGAAATGTTTAGAAGTTTTCTGTGGGCATATGTCTAGGTTTTGGTGTCTGATTGAATGCGGGATGAGGGGGATGAAAGAAGACAGAAGTGATGAACCTTTTATGTAGAAGTGGTCGGTGGTTCTCCAGTTTGAGTATGTACTAGAACCCCCGGGGAACCTTTTGGGGAACATGCATGCCTGGGCCCCAGACCAGAACACATCAAACCCTCTGGGGTGTAACCCAGCCACCTTTAGTTTTAAAACTCCCCGTGTGATTTTTAATGTGCTTCCAGGGTTGAAAATGTTCTAGATCAGGGGTCAACAAATGCTGGCTTACAGATCAAATACAGCCCACTACCTGGGTTTTTTTCTTCTTTTTTTAAAAAAAAGAAATTAAATGTTTCTTTTTTAAGTATATTTTATTGATTATGCTATTACAGTTGTCCCATTTTTCTTCCCTTTCTCCCCTTCTGCCCTGAACCCCCCTTCCCTCCAGCAATCCCCCGACCTTAGTTCATGTCCATGGGTCATACATAGTTCATGTCCATGGGTCATACATATAAGTTCTTTGGCTTCTCCATTTCCTATACTGTTCTTTTTTTAAAATCTTTTATTGTTGTTCAAGTACAGCTGTCTCCATTTCCCCCCACCACTCCCCCACAGCCCAGTCATCCTCACTCCCCACCATTGATGCTATTTCCTATACCATTCTTAATCTCCCCCTGTCTATTTTGTACCTACCAATTATGCTTCTCATTGCCTGTACCTTTTTCCCCCATTCTCCCCCTCTCCCTCCCCACTGATAACCCTCCATATGATCTCCATTTCTGTGAATCTGTTCCTGTTCTAGTTTTTTGATTAGTTTTTTTTTCTTTAGATTCAGTTGTTGATAATTGTAAGTTTGTTGTCATTTTACTGTTCATAGTTTTGATCTTCTTTTTCTCAGGTAAGTCGCTTTAAACATTTCATAAGGGCTTGATGATGATGAACTCCTTTAACTTGATCTGATCTGGGAAGCACTTTATCTGCCCTTCCATTCTAAATGAAAGCTTTGCTGGATAGAGTAATCTTGGATGTAGGTCCTTGCCTTTCATGACTTTGAATAGTTTTTTCCAGCCCCTTCTTGCCTGTAAGGTTTCCTTTGAGAAATCAGCTGACAGTCTTATGGGAACTCCTTTGTAGGTAACTCTCTTTTTCTCTTGCTGCATTTAAGGTTCTCTCCTTTAATCTTGGGTCATTTAATTATGATGTGTCTTGGTGTGTTTCTCCTTGGATCCGAGTCCTTCGGTACTCTCTGAGCTTCCTGGACTTACATGTCTAGTTCCTTTGCCAGATTGGGGAAGTTCTCCTTCATTATTTGTTCAAATAAGTTTTCAATTTCTTACTCTTCCTCTTTTCCTTCTGGCAGCCCTATGATTGTGATATAGAATGTCTGAAGTTGTCCCAGAAGTTCCTAAGCCTCTCCTCATTTTTCGAATTCTTGTTTCTTCGTTCTGTTCTGGTTGGATGTTTATTCTTTCCTTCGATCTTTGATTTGAGTCCCAGTTTCCTTCCCTTCACTGTTGGTTCCCCGTATATTTTTCTTTATTTCACTTTGTATAACCTTCGCTTTGTCCTTTGTCTTGTGACCACACTCAGTCATTTCTGGGAGCATCCTGACTACCAGTGTTTTGAACTCGGCATCTGATAGGTTGACTATCTCCTTGTCACTTAGTTCTTTTTCTGGAATTTTTATCTGTTCTTTTATTCAGGCCGGATTTCTTTGTCTCAGTGCACCTGTAAGAGGCGGGGCCTTAAGTATTCGCCAGCACAGGGCAACCCATGTGGCTGCGTTGTGGCGCTGTAAGTGGAAGAGGGTCAGAGAGGGAATAATGCCACTTGCTCTGCTCTTTCCCTGCTTTCAGTCACCTCCCTTGCTTCCCATAAGTGGATTGTGCCCCTTGAGGTGCTGATTCCTGGGTGGGTGGGTTTGTGTACATCCTACGATCCCGTGGGCCCCTCCAATGGACTCCCCTGTGAGACTGGGAACTTCTCCTACTGCCACAACCCCCACCGATGTTTATAGCCAGAGGTTCTGAGGCTTTAGTTTCCCCTCACTGGAACCCTGGGTGGTGTGGTCCATCTCACTCCCCAGTTGTTCCTCCTAGTTTATCCACATGTGAATGTGGGACTGCCCCGTCCACCAGCCGCAGCCTTGTTGTGCATCCCTGCCACCTGGGCTGCCCGTCTCTGCCCCTCCTACCAGTCTGGATGAATGTGTCTACTTTGACTCCTTGGTTGTTGGACTTCCATGCAGTTTGATTTTCTGGCATTTCTGGTTGTTTTTGTTTTTCATTTGGTTGTACGAAGAAATGAAGTGTATCTATGTGCACCTCCACCTGAGCTAGTTCACAGATTTGCATACAGTTGTAAGAAATAATACAGTGAACCTTGTACAGTTTGCCATTTTCTTTAATGATACCATTTTGCAAGACTGTAGTATAATTCCATAACCAGAAGATTGACATCATTACAACCCACTGATCTTATTCAGATTTTTTTCAGTTCTACTTGCGCTCACTTTTGCGTGTTTACTATGTGCTATATAATTTTATCTCCTGGGAAGGTTTGCATATCGACCACCGCAGTTGTCAAGACAATAAACGGCTTTAACACCACAAGGGTCCCTCACGTTTCCTTCTCTGACCGCATCTACCTGCCTCCTGATCTGGTGGCACTAACTGCCAAGAACCACTAATCTAGCCTTCACTTCTAAAATGATTGTCATGTCAAAACGTTACAGAAATGGAATCATACTGAATGTGACCGTTTGGGATTGGCTTTTAAAATATTATTTTCTCCAGGATTAATTACTTAGAAATTCATCCCAGTTATTTCATGTACCAATAGTTTACTCTTTTTTTTTTTTTTTTTTTGCTGAATCCATGATATATATCAGAGTTGCTTAACCATTCACTGTTGAAGGACATCTGAAATGATTCCAGATTTTTGCTATTACATACAAAGTTCCTATAAACATTCCTGTACAGGTCTTTATGTGAACAGAAGTTTTCTTTCTTTTTTTTTTTTTCTGGTGTAAGTGTACAAGAGTAAAATTACTGGGTGCTCCGGTAATCGAATCTTTAATTTCATAAGAAACTGAGCATTTGTCTTGGAGAGTGGCGGTGCCATTGCACGTTCCCTCCAACAACGTAGCAGTGACCCAGCATCTCCGCGTCTGCGCCAGCGTCTGGTGTCGTCTCCGTCTGTTATTATAGCCTTTGAGGTCGCTCATTGTGACTTTACACTTCCTGATGACTAACGATGTCGCAGATCTTCTCATATACTTATTTTGCATCCGAATATTCTCCTCAGCGAAGTGTCTGGTTATGTACCTGCCTCCCTTTTTATTGAACTTTTTTTGCTGCCTTGTTGTGAGAATTCTTTCTGTATTCGACTTACTTGTGCTTTGTCAGATACATGGCTTCCAACTATTTTCTCCCGCTCTCTAACTTGTCTTTGTGTCCTCCTCACATGGGGTTTCACACAGCAGAAGTTGTCTTTTAATTTCAATTAAATCCACTTCGCCAAGTATTTCCATTTATGGGCTGTGCTTTTGGAATCATTTCTAAGAATTCTTTGCCTCACCTTGAATACCACAGATTTCTCCTGTGTTTTCTCTAAAAGCTTTATAGGTTTACAGTTTACATTTGAGTCCGTGATTTGTTTTGAGTTGTTTTTATATATGGTGTGAGACTTAGGTCAAGGTTCATTCTGCCTCTGTTAAGGATTTTTGTGTCTGTGCTCATGCGAGACCTTGGCCTGCAGTTTTCTTTCCTTGTACTATTTCTGTATGATTTTAGGGTCAGGGCAATGCCTCATAAAACGAGTTGGTGAATATTCTCTTCTGTTTTTTTGGAAAGCATTATGTAAAATTAATGTGAATTCATATTTAAAGGTTCGGTAATATTCTTCAATGAAACTGTCTGGTTATGCATATTTGTTTTGCAGGAGTTTTTAATTATAAATTCCATGTCTTTAATGATTGTGGGGCTATTCTGATTGCAGTTTCACTTTGGATGTGGTTTGGTACTTTGTGGTTTTTGAGGAATTTGTTCGTTTGTTCTAAGTTGTCAAATTTATGAGCATAAAGTCGTTTGTACTATTTCTTTATTATCCTCTCGGTGGCTTCGGGACCTGCAATGATATCCCGTTTGATCTTTCATTCTCTCTCTCTCTCTCTCTCATCACTCTCCCTGGAGGTTTATGAATGTTATTGATTTCCTTTTTTGGAAACAACTTTCTGTTTCATTGATTTTCTACTATTTTCTTATTTTTAATTTTATTAAATTCTGTTTTTATCTTTATTAATCCTTAACTTTTGCTTGTCTTGAGCTTATTTTACTCATCTTTTTCTACATTTTTTGAGATTGGAATTTAGGTTATTTATTTGAAATCTTTCCCAATTCTAATGTAAAACATTTGGGATATTAATTTCCCTCTAATAACATCTTAACTACATCCCATATAGAGCGATAATGTTGTGTTTTCATTTTCACCCAGTTCTATGTATTTATTTATTTTTATTTTTTTAATTTATTTTTTATTGTTGTTCAAGTACAGTTGTCTCAGTTTCCCCCCAGCACACCCCCCGCCCCACCCATCCCTGCCTCCCACCCTCAAACCTACCCCCTTTGGCTTTGTCCATGTGTCCTTTGTACATGTTCCGTGATGGCCCTTCCTCTATTTCTCCATTATCGCTCTACCCCCTCCCCTCTGGTTACTGTCAATTTGTTCTTTATTTCAATGTCTCTGGCTATATTTTGCTTGCTTGTTTATTTTGTTGATTAGGTTCCACTTGTAGATGAGATCATATGGTATTTGTCTTTTACCACCTCACTAATTTCACTTAGCATAATGCTCTCCAGTTGCATCCATGCTGTCGAGAAGGGTAGGAGCTCCTTCTTTCTTTCTGCTGAGTAGTATTCCAGTGTGTAAATGTACCACGGTATTTTTTTATCCACTCATTTACTGGTAGGCTCTTAGGTTGCTTCCAGCACTTGGCTGTTGTAAATTGTGCTGCTATGAACATTGGGGTGCATAGGTTCTTTTGAATTGGTGTTTCAGGATTCTTAGGGTATAATCCCAGCAGTTGTATTTCTGGGTCAAAAGGCAGATCCATTTTTAGTTTTCTGAGGAAATTCCATACTGTTTTTCACAGTGGCTGCACCAGCCTCCATTCCCACCAACAGTGCGCTAGGGTTCCCTTTCCTTCACAGTCTTCCAGCATTTGTTGTTTGTTGATTTGTTTATGATGGCCATTCTGCCCAGTGTGAACTGGTATCTCATTGTGGTTTTAATTTGCATCTCTCTGATGGCTAGTGATGCTGGGCCCTCTGTATGTGCTCCTTGGAGAAGTGTCTGCTTGGATCCTCTGCCCATTTTTTAACTGGGCTGTTTGTGTTCCATGGGAGTTCTTTATATAGTTTGGAGACCAGACCCTTGTCTGACCTAATAAGTGAATTTGGCAAAATAGCAGAATTCAAAATCAATATTCAGAAATCAAAAGCATTTTTATGCACCAATAGTGAAATACCAGAATTGGAAATGAGGAAAAAAATCCCATTTGCTATGGTAACAAGAAAATAAAGTACCTAGAAGTAAACCTTACAAAGGAGGTAAAAGACCTATACTCAGAAAACTATACAACACTGATGAAAGAAATTAAGGACGACACAAATAAATGGAAGCATATACCATGTTCAGTGATTGGAAGAATTAACATAATCAAAATGTCCGTATTGCCCAAAGCAATCTACAGAATCAACTCAATCCCTATTAAAATACCAATGACATATTTCACAGACATAGAACAAACATTTCAAAAATTTATATCGAACCATAAATGACCCCAAATAGCTGCAGAAATTTTGAGAAGAAAGAACAAAGGAGAAGGGACCACAGTTCCATGTGTTTTTTAAATTGACTTTGATATATCCTCATTGGACCAGCGATTATTTAGATGTATGTTGTTTCATTTCCACCTTTAGAGATTTTCCTGTTGTCCTTCTACAACTGATTTCTAGTTAGGTACCATATGGTCAGAGAACACACTTTTACTCAAAATCTTTCAAATTTGTTGAGATTTGCAGTATGGTCTAGGTATGACATCTTGGTGAATGTCCCATGGCCACTTGAAAAAAAAATGTGTATCCTTCTGTGAATGGGCGATGTGTTCTGCAGACCCTTCTGGTTGATTGTGTTGGTTAAATCTTCTATGTCCTTGCTGATTTTCAATCTAGCAGTTCTGTTAGTTGTCAAGGAAGGTGTTGGCATCTCCAGCTATAACTACAGATTTGACTATTTCTCCTTTCTGCATATCAGTTTTTGCTTCAGGTAGTTTGGGGCTCTGCTGTTTATTGTGTACACAGTTAGAATCATTATGTCTTTCTAGTTAGCAATGCTTTTATCATTATGATCTAATATTACTTGGTCTCTAGTAATTTTTTCTCTGAAATCTACTTTATCAGATATTAATATAACCACTCCTTTAAAAATGTTTGCATGATATATCTTTTCTGTTCTTTTACTTTCAAATTACCAATGTTATTGATTTGGAAGTGAATTTCTTGTAAACAATATAACAGCTTAAGTCTGTCTTTTTTTTTTTTCTTTCTATTTGTTTCCTCTGTTCTTCTTTTCTTGTTTTCTTGAGAATTACTTGACATATTTTAAGAGTCTATCTTGGCTTATTTGTAGTGTTTTTGAGTGTATTTTTTAATGCAAAATTTTTTTAGTATAGTTTTCAGTGATTGCTCTGGGTATTAAAATATACATATGTGACTTAAAATTCCCACTAGTATCATCATTTTACTACTTCAACTGAAATATGGGAAGCCCACCTGGATTTAAGACCCCTTTCCTTACTCACTTTTAAATATCTTTCTCTTAAGTACCAGATGGTATTATTATTTCGTTGCAGTCATTAAATATGATTTATAAAACTCATGAAGAAAAGTACCCCTACTTATGTATCACTATTTCTAATACTTTTCTTTTATCTTTCCTACTGTTACTCCACTATTCCTTCTTTTTTCTCTTCCTTTCTGTTTGAAGAACTGCCTTTAAAGATGAGTCTGCTAGAGGCAAATTATTTTAATATATTTACAATTTTATTTCCCTTTAATTCATGGAGGGCAGTTTCACCGGATATAGAACCAGCTACTCTCTTCATCTTGCGTGGTTTCCCATGAGAAATTCTCTTGTATTTGAATTCCACCGGAGGTAATGCATCATCTCTCTCTGTCTGCTTTCAAGACTCTTTTCTTCGACACTAGTTTTTAAATTTTTAATTGTGATGTATTTTGGTGTGGATTTCTTTGGGTTTATTCTACTGGGAGTAATCTCAGTCTGTTGGATTCATAGGTTTGTGTCCTCTGCCAAATTTATGAAGTTTACCATCATTATTTCTTCAAATATTGTTTTAGCCCCATTCTTTCCTTCCTTTCTTTCCACAACTGATGTATGAGTGTTGTGTCTTTGTTGTTGTCCCACAGATCTTCTTCTTTTAAATTTTCTAGTGCACTATCTCTCTGCTGTTCAAATTGGGTGAATCCTATTGTTCCATCCTTAAGTTTATTGATTCTGACCTCTAACATCTCCACTCTTTTATTGTTGATCCTGTCCTGTGAGGTTTTTAAATTGTTTCTGTTATTTCATTTCTCAGTTCTGAAATTTCCATTGGATTCTTTTTAACTAACTTCTGTTTATTTGCTGAAATTTCAAAAATTGTCTCAAGACCATTTATAAATGACTGTGGAAGTGTTTCTGTGACAGCTGCTTGAAAAACCTTTGTCCCATACTGGACTCAAATCAGTGTTGACATCAACTGACTGTCTTTTCTCAGTCAGGTTGTGATTTGCTTGGTTCCTGGTATGATGGGTGACTTTTCAAATTGTATCTGTCATATCTATTAGTTGTGAGATACTGGGTTTTATTTACATCATTTGTTTTAGCAAGCACTCACTTTGTTTTGGTTTTGCATGTGGGTCTTGGCTTACTTTTGTGGGCTACAGTTCCAAAAGAAGTATAATTTTTCAAGATCTTGCAGTGTTGGTTTTGGTCTGCCTGCTTTATCTGGTACTACTGGAGTTCCCATTGGGTCTCTGATGATGCTGCCTAATGGGGTGGCAGGGATTTCGTCAGCACTGAGGAGGGGCTGCTGGGAGTCCTGTGGTGCAGAAGGGCCATGGTGAGATTGTCCTACTGGTGACCCTTGGTTGCCCCGGGTGTTTCCAGGCAGGTGAGTAGAGTCGCAAGCGTGTGGGTACAAAGACGCTTTCTGGACAGGATGCTTCCTATTGCTGAGTTTTCCCTGTCACTTCTGCCTGCTCATCTTCTTACGTCTCAGCAGAAAAAGCGGGTCTCTGGCCCAGTAAAAGTACTTCGGATCTGGTGGAGGAGTGAACGTGTGTGTGATGCCTTCTGTCATTATGTCTGGGTGGCCTTCTTCTGTTGGGGAGGTGGCACAAGATGCCCAGCCACTGTTCTGTTCCTGCAGGCCTGGGGTCCCAGACCTGGCCGCCTTCTTCTCACTAAGCGTCGGTCGGGGTTCTCCTTTGCTTGTCTCTTGTGTCGTTTTTTCACAGGGTTTATAGTTGTGCTTTATGGGGAGGAGCATGGAAAATTAGGCCTGTGTCATTTCATCTAGCCCAGAAGTCCTATCTTCTCCTTTGTAAATAATGTTACATCGGAACACAACTACTTCCATTTATTTTCTATATTGTCTGTGGCTTCCTTGTGCTACCACCAGGGTTGAGTAATCATGACAGCAACTACCACCCCCTCCCCCTCCCCTGCCATTTCACTGAGAGATACTGAGGTGAGTAAGTGTGAGGTATTTATTAGCTGGCGTTTTATACAAAAAGCTTGCCAACTCCTGATCTAGATGATCCATTGACCAAGAGGTCATGGTTGAGAGATTTCAACAACTAGCCAAGCCCCTTGGCTGAGTGTCTATTTAGGCAATATCTGCTGACCCAGACAAAGACCTGATTAATAACCGAATACTTTTCAAAGTGCTTTCACATTGGCTATCTCATTTGGTCCTCCCATTAATGGATTAATAGCACCCGTGTCATATAAATTAGAAAAATGAGAACCTGGGTGTCCTAATGATGACTCTCTGGAATTATCCAGCATGTAGGTGCCAAGCCAGAACTGTATCTCTGACCTCATGACCCCTAGTTTTGTATATTGCACTGAATTGCAAGACAAAGCATAGTCCTTGCTACCTGATACCTTAGAGAGCTCACAGTATATATACAGATATAGTGTAAGACCCTACAAAAGATGAAGAGGCCATGAAAATACTAGATAGTATACAGTAAGACCCCAGTCTTGCTGTAATAGAATTCACATAATTAAGCACTTTTTTCTATGCCACATACTGCACTTCTCATGTGTTTATTTTCCACAATTTTCAAATGTTAACAACTGATTCACCTAGATACTTCCCCAAGTCAACCAAGAGCCAGTGATTTTAGGTTCTGTATGGTTTTTTTTTTAGGTTCTGTATGTTTTTTTTTTAGGTACTGTATGTTTTACAGGGCATTTTCACAATCATTCTGTCATTGAATGCTCCATTAATCCTATGAGGCAGGTGTTAGTTCTCCTTTTAAGAAGAGATATCTGGAGTTTAGTGAAATAAGCCATAGCTGGAATTTGAACCCAGGTCCATCTGGTATTTATTATGACATGAAACAGGCTTGCATAGGATATTAGCCATAGCACAGAGCCGTGTTATTCCATGGGTGGGGAAATGAGTCTTGGGGAGTAGAAGAAAACCAGGTCTTAAGGCTGGAATCTCTGTGGCTACAATTTTACTTCTCCCACTTTGCACGAGCTTTTTAGACTGCTTTAAAATTCCATTAGCAATTACTGTGGAATGAAAAAAGTTTAAAAAAAGAAAAAGAAAAAGACATTGTTCTTATGAAAGAAATGAGAGATTAGGAGCCTTTCATTTGCTTCTTATCTCCTGCTTTTCTGCTAAAGGGTATTTCAAGAGAGTTCATGTTGCTCAAGGCAAAGGGGAGGCCTTTTCATCCTTTTCCAGCTGGCCAAGATCACCTGGCTTCCAATTTGAGAGATGTGAGTAATCGTTTATCTGGAGATCACCAGCCCATGCTCCTAACTAACCCCTCAGCCCGAGAGGGCTCGAAAGCGTGATGTCACATTCATTCATGGATGGATGGGGCTGCGTGGAAGTGGGGGAATGTCGCCTCTGACGGGCACAAGCAGTTTTCCCATCTGCCCCCCTGGGCCAGGGGCTTGGGGAAGGAGGAACAAGATTCTTTCTGACTCTGAATCTGAAGAAAAACCAGGCAGTCTGGGGATAGCTTCCTAATGATAGTATTTGTCCGTAGAAGCTGTATGTCCATGTGTGCATGCATTTGTGTGTGTATGGAGTTGAAAGGGCATGTGCATTGAATATTTGCGATTGTGCAGGAGATGGGAGATTTCATGTGTGCAGAAAGATGTGGCTGTGTGTGTGTCATGTGCGCGTTTGCTCATGTGGGGAGTGCAAGTTGTATGGATGTACTTGCTAATTTCGTAGTTGCCGTGAACGTGAGTGATGTAGCACACCTGCATGAGCTATGGTCACGCTTATGTCAATCTGTGAGGGGGCAGTTTCCTCCTAATTTTGGATGATCCTAATTTCTTTTTCAAGAAGAGAGGAAAATTCCACTCTCTTGACCTCTCTCCTAGCATAGAACTTAGTTCTAAAGGGCTATCAATTTCATATCTAGGCCAGATGGATCTGTGAAATGGATTTGAGTCTAGGCTGAAGAAAGGTTTTTGCGGTATCTTTGAGCCAGCGTCTCAAGATAGGACGGACTCTTTATCCAAGAGGGGAACCGAGCCAGGAGTCAAAGCAGAGCTCATGGACTTGCTCCACTTTGCCTTGGATGGCCCCGGGCAGAGCTGTGAGGGATGAGGCAGCGGGAGGCTCATTTCCCAGAGTTGGCCGGAGACAAGGCGGGGCATTCTATCATGCTTTCCATTTCTTTGACACCCTTGTCAGAAGTCAATAGACCGTAGATACACAGGTTTATTCCTGGCCACTTCTCTTCCATTGGTGTGCCTCTCACAGAATTTTGAGCATCCTAGTTCTGCACAGGTGGAAACCGTTCTGGGGATACAAGCAGAGAATTGTGCGAATGCTGAAGGGGTCTTCAGAGCCCAAGTTCATCCTTCCCCTACAGGGGGGACCGCACCACAGCCTCCTCTGCAAAGGATCCCCTGGCCACCATTACACAGCACCCAAGTTCCTAGGAAGCACCTCCTCCTGTGGGGGCCAGGCCTCTGCGTAACTTCGGCCTCCCTCTGTCCTTTGGGCTCAGGAAGAGTAGGTGACTGCCTTTCACTTGAAGGAGGTGCGATGTAATGGGGAGAAGACCAGCTTGGTCCTGGGTTGAAACTCCACCCTGTTCCCGACGAGTTATGACATCTCAGGGAAGGGATTGTCCTCAGAGCTGGTTTCCTTACGTGAGGAATGTAAGTGAGGACAGGCCTGCCCCTCACAAGCAGTGCTGGGCAGCTTCCGCAAGGTAACGAGTTCAAAGCACAACCCATTTCCCCTGTTCTGCAGTCGCAGCAGCGCAGGCCCGTTCTCCTCAGTGGTTCTACACTTCGCCTTGTTCACCGCCCCCTGGGACTCTGTTTTCTGTCTTCTACATGGGCTTCCGTTTGCTGATGCTGTTTGGAAAGTGTGGTGCTCGGGTCTGAACACGGGGTGGTAGCTGTGCTCCGAGCATCCCAGAGGCACCAGGGTGCTCAGCTCCCTCATGAGGAATGACACAGCTCCTTGAAAGCAGCGCCTGTCTGCCTTGGCTCGCCGTGGACGTATCCTGCTGTTGCTGTGCTGACTCATGCCATGATTTTACGTCATTAAGGAAGTTCACGGTCTCTCCCAATCTCCCTCATCCAGTATTGAAGCAGGTAATTTTTGAGCCTGAGGGGATTAGTACACATTTAGTCATAAGGAATAAAATTCATTTTCCTCACCAAGGCCCTATGCAATCTGGTTCCGCTTACGTCTCGTTCCTGCCACTCTTCTCACTTCTCTCACTCCAGTCCCTCTGGTCTCCAGTTCCTGCAACTCACCAAGACCATTCCCTTCTCAGGAACTTGGAACAGGGTACTGCCTTGGCCAGGAAGGCTCTCCCCACTTTCACAGATTCTCATGGTGGCTCCTCATGATGCAGGTCCTGCCAGAACTCGAACTCCAAAGCCTCTGAAGAGCCCCCTCCACCTGTCTACACGCCACTCCATCCTGCTTCCTGGCACCTGTTGCAGTTGGTAGCCATCTTTCGGTGTGCTGGGTTAGGTGTGGTTGGTCTCCGGAGCTAGGTGCTAGGCTCAGCAGGGCAGCTGGAGGTGCCTTGTCTCCCTTGCTCACCTCTGAAGGTCCAGCATTTAGCATGGGGCCTGATGTAGAGCAGACCACCGCTAAATACTTTTTGAGTGAAAGAACACATGAGTTTAATCCTGGTGCATAGAATCTAATTGGATTTGGTCACTTTGACGGAACCTCTAAATCTGATTTTTTGGATCACACATATCTAGTTCTCAGCCTCGGTCATCTGCCCATTTCCTCAGAGCGCCGTCTCGTCACCCAGATTATTGGTGGAATATTGATGAGGGTGGGTCCCAGGATGAGCACACAACAAGCCCCCAGCATTTTGGAACATGCTCCGGGGCACAAGGAGAATTGCTGTAGGACGCGGAGGATGACCAGGTGCCCATTCAGCCTTGTTGAAGGAGCGAGAAGCCACACGCCTGTCTTCCGGTGGATGGGCTTCAGTGAGTCCAGAAGCCGACAGCGTGCATCGACGGTTACACTATTAGCAACAATAATCATGGCCCAGGTTATTTTTTAATCTGTGATATGCGGGTCTCGTTAGATTCAGCAGTAAAATACTGGAGGTTTTATTTGGTTCCACCGAATAATCTGACTGCCAGCTGGGGTTGTGATGGAGGTTAAGTGAGGGTGCAGACACCAAGTGCCTAGCATCGCACCTGCAACATGTTGCACACTCAGTAATGTTATGATTATCGCTGCTATTGTTTTTGCTGTTGTTACTGTTGAGCGCCTGCTACCAGTCAAACACTCTGCTGTGTGGCTCCTCTCATTTGTTTGTGCGGATGGAACGTCTCTTGCCTGCTCCTGTTGTTCCCTTCAATGTGGAGGGACAAAGTTAGTGTAGCACCCCTCACCTCTCACTGTGCACGTTGCTGTCTCTGTGGAAGTTGAGTGTTTTTTCCTTTGGTGACCTGGAAAGAAGGAACTGCTCATGAGTAACTCAGTCCTTTCTTTCTCTTCCTCTCCTTGAAGGAAGATGCTCATCAGGTGCATGTGTGACGTCAACCACCGCCCCCCAGGCTGTCATCCTCAGTGTAGCGCCCTCTCTATCTCCGCATTTGCCTTATCTTGTTTTATTTTCCTCCAGAGCACTCATCCCATAGCATTGTATGTATTTGTTATTTTTAAAATTCTCGAATTGGCCTCCACATCAGTGTATGGTCCTCATTGGTGTGCGTATGTGCGTGTATTAACATTATTTATTATCTTCAGAGCCTAGGACAGACCCTGAAAAATAGTAGGAGCTTTATAAACAACTGAAGCAAAGAAGCAAACAGAACAAAAATAAATAAATGAATATCCCAAACTCAAAGCTTAATCTTGCTCGCTCAGACAGTGGCTGCCCTGCCGTGAGCACCCTCACCGCCCCCAGCGGGCCAGCCGGCCCTCCCGCTGCTCTGAGCTCAGACCAGGGAAGCTGCTGCTGCCACAGTCACAGTCACAGTCACAGACACGAGCTCTAGACAGTCTCGGGGAAGTGGCATTAGGAACTGCGGACCAGTGGCATGTGGCACAGTCCCAGATGAGAGAGAAGGAGAGACGTGCGGCCCCAGGAAGAGGCGTGGGAGGCCCTATTTCCTCTTCTTTGGAGGAAATGTTGCCACATATTTGCTTCTATATCAGGTCTAGGGGGGGAAATGGCCACCCAAAGTGTATTGTTTTTATTTCCATTCCTTGATATTTGGGATGCCACCTGATTGGTGATCAGCTCCTTTGTTCACTTTTTATTCATTCGGGAAACATTTATGGAGCAGATTTTACGTGCCAGCATTTCGCAAGGCCCTCGGGAAATGATGAGGAGAAGGAAAACAGAAAATCCCCAGTCCTGCCTGGAGCTCGCCCTTCTCTTCGCCCCGCCCCATGTGCCCTGTTGGCCGCCTCACTTCTTCCGTCCCTTCCTCTCACTTCCATGCCCAAACTATTTGGTGCCATTTTATGGCCCTCCCCCCGCCCCCAGTTCCTGTCTACCCCGGGCCCCACAAGCCGCACTGCTGCAAAAGGTTGTCCGGAGCGCAGGCGTCCTGCCGTCAGATGCTGCCCTGGGTGCTGACGGCACCTTGACTCTGATGACAAAGGCAGGGAAACGGTTGTCAAGTGTAGTTGGTACTTGTGGTATTTCCTGATTTTGTATTTTAAAAATAGGTGTGATTTTAATGTGGATGCTGTTTACTTTGTTTTCGTCACGGTTGGTTTGAGGGCGGGTATGTCTGTTGGCCCGTCCCGCGTGATCCGTCCACCCAGGGCACCTTTTGCGGGGTTCCCATGATGGGGAGAGCGTGCTAGCGACCCAAGGCTGGGGTGGTGGGTCCAGTGGTCCCAATTCAGCCCCAGCCCACATTGCCACATATATTAAATAATTATGTTGGGGGAAAATGGCTCTGGAACTGCTGATGGAGGGAGCATCAATAGGTGAGCTCTTTGCCTTTAAATTTCTGATTAGAGAAGTTTCATTTATTTGGAACTATGCGATGAGAGTAGGGATTTTTATAGCTCAGAGCAGAAATCTTGTTATTTATTCTGCCTCTTGCCTCTGACTTATGAAACTCAACTTCCTCGAAATAGCAAAAACCATGCCCTGTGTTCAAACATTTCACATTACTACCAGCCGATCTCCTTGAATCTTTGAGGCAGACATGATTGACTTTATTGTGCAGATGTGGGGATGTGGTTCAAAGGCTGGATTGCCCAAGGTCACCTAGCTACACCTAGTTACAGAAGGACTCGACTAATACAGGTTTTCTTGTTGCCAAAGCAGGAGCTCTTTCCAGGGCTCCGTCCTCAATCTTCCCCTCTCCACCCACTTCCTTTGGCAGTTCCTGGTACATTCGCCCCAGGCAGAAACTCCTTACTCAGCTTCTAACCTGCCTGCGAGGAACAAACGCTCGGCTGGCTCAGATGCTGTGCCAGTTCCCACCCACCAGTCACCGTGCTGGAGCCGGAGGGGCCATTCTGCCAGCTTAACTAGATGCTGTCCATCATCGTAACACACAACTGCTAACTCACCTCCCGAGTCCCCTGACATCTTGCCTAGTGGAACACAGGGGCTGCCTGCCTTTTATCTTTTTAATTTTTATAAAGCAAAATGCATAAACAGAAGGAGAGAACCCAACTTAGAGCTACTTTAGGAATGCCTCCCGGCCTTCTCTGGCTTGTTCTTGTTCCTGTCCTTGGCAATGCTGGGCCAAAGCAGTCTCGGTGTCTTACTGCTGATAGCCACGTAAAATTAAAACTTGATGAAAATCAAAGATGGGTGTTGGAACTAAGTGCCGTAAAGCTGAGGCCACAGCCCATTGGTCCCCCAGCCTCTACCATCAAGTTCCCAGACAGATGACGGCACCTGAACGGGACTTTCTGGCCCTAAGATCCCACCAGGCTACAGATCCCTGAGATCCTAGAACGCTGTCTGTGACCTTAGTCCTTCCTAATCCTCCGCCCTCTCCCGGCTGTGGGCCTCTAGCTTCCTTTTATTTCCTCTTACTGTCCCGCTAGTCTCCTCCTACGACAGATGGTTTTCAAAAAATAGCCACAATTCCTCACTCCTGTTTCCCCTCTCCTTGAACCTGGGCTGTCCTGTACCTTTCTTTGATGAATACAATATGGCAAAAGTTACCTTGTGCCCGTTCTGAGTCCAGGGCTGAAGAAGTCTTGCACATTTCTGTTCATTTTCTTGGAACCTCACTGAGCCACTATGACAACCCCTGCAGGCTGTTCAGCTGGACGGTGAGGGATACACAGCCCCCTCTCTCCCTGGCACCCCAGCTGACCCCATCAACCCCCAAGTGCAGGGCCACTCTCTGACTGGCAGCTGACTATAGGTTCAGGGATGCACCCAGCCAAGACCACAAAAACCATCCAACTGAGCCAAGACCAATCGTCAACCTGCAGAATTTCGAGCTAAGTCGTGTTACCTTGAGCTGCTAAGTGTGGGGATTGTTTGTGTGCACCAATAGCTAACTCGATACGTCTCCCTTTCATACTTTTCCGCATCCTCCACTAGAGCCATTTTTTTCATTAACACAAATTGGCTCGCCCTTCTGGCTCCACTCATGCCCCCAGCAACCAGGGGAACTGCTCTTCTGCCCCGTCTTTCTCCACCCACACGGTCCAAAGGAACAGTGGCCATTCTCTTACTGACTCCCTCTCCTTCTCAGACCAGCGTGAGTATGTGGCCCAACCTGGACACGGTCACAGTCCTTTAAACCAAGCAGCAGTGACTATTCCAGTGTGGGGAAGGCACATGAACCCAAGCAGGGCCATCTGAGTCCCTCCTGGAACTTCCAAACTGGAGAACTAAAGCAGACGAAGAAAAGTTTCTTTCCAGACTAGAAAGTGGACTGTAAAGATGTCAGCCTGAAGCTGCCGTTGCTCAACTCCCTTGTCAAATGGGGACGCTGATCTGGGAGAAGGAAGCTGGAAGACAGAATCACAGGAGGGTGACGCTGCAGGTGAACTTGGAGTCCCTGGTGTCAGGCTTCCCTGACTGCGCAGACTGGGTGTGTGAGCCAATAATATCCTCCATCTCTACTATCCTCTAAGCTAGTTTGAGCTGAGCCTTTATGGCTTGTGACCATAGAGTCCTGAGTGAACACAGTAAATAGTAAACAATCTTCCCCGAGCCGTGAGACCTGGAGGCACCATCTTGCCTATTGAGTTGCATCTGGCCTCGGCCCCAGTGTATGGAATTGGAATGAAGTTGGCAACTGGAGGCCTTTATGATTATATACATTTGTTTCCATGCCCCTTTCCTTTTTATTCATTCAAAATACGGTGGCTGAGGCAGGCAAGAGCTGTGCTGTGTATTCGAGATGTTAAGACTAACCACTAGGGCTCCACCTCTGGCAAGTTCAAGATCAAGGGGGTAGAGAAGTGAGTAGCTGTCCAGTTCTCTCTGTGGCATGATAAAGTCTGACATGGGGATACATAAAGTGCTGTGATACCCCAGCAATGTGTGATCTGGCCGCAACTGGGAGGGAAGGAGCTACTCGTGTGCTGGGCAGGACAGCTAACAGGAACTAGCCAGATGAAGGCAGAAGGTGAAGGACGAGGCTCTTTATTGAACAGGGGGTGATATGTGAAAATGTGTGGAGGGAGTAGGTTCAGGTGACAGATCAGAGGGTAGGGAATGAAAAGATAAGGAAGCCAAAAAGGTTTTCAGGGGCCAGGGCACAAGTGGACTTTTGGATGATGCTAACGAGGTTGGGCTTCCCCGCCCCCCGCCCACCTGGGAACAGTGGGGAGTTGTGGAGCATTTTCAATCAAGGAGTCAGCTGATGGGATACGTCCTTCAGGAAGACAGGGTTAGCATCTGTGCGAAGAACAGATGAGAGCAGAGAGAGCCCAGGGCAGGGAGGTTGGTTAATAATCCAAAGGAGCGATGGTGAAGATCTGAGCAATTCAGGGCAGTGACTTTGGGCTTTGGGGATGGAGAAGAAGAGCAGATTAGAGAGAGATGAAAGAGGCCACAGCAACAGGAATTGGAGATTGATGGGACGTGGGAGCCGAGGGACGGGAAGGGGAAGAAAACCTCTCCCCCAGGTTGCTTTTATCAGTGACAGATTGGCCCCGACTGGAAGCACACTGGGCGATGCTGAGGCCTTTGAGCCCACATTCAACCAGATTCCCTGATACAAGAAATCACTGAACAAGAGCGGTCAGAGAGTTTAGCCCCTCAAGTCCTGGCTGATTTAGCAGCCATGAACTCTAGTACAGTATTTTGCTGTGTATAATGTGTACCCGTTTGGGACCCAAACTTTCAGGGGAAAAAAAATCTTTCATTTTAATTTTCTAATTCAATTTTTACCTATTTATATTTAGAAACAAAACTGATTATTATATTCCAGGGTATCATTTTGCATATGGATATCATTATTGCTTTCTAGAGTTATACTTTTAATGCATAAGCATACATAATAGAATTAAAAACATTTATGTAGCTATGGATTAGTACTACCCATGTATAATGTGCATCCTTATTTTTCCCTCAAAAACTTGGGCCAAAAAAAATGCTCATTATATTCGGCAAAATACGGTGTATCTCCCAGTTGCTTCAGACTGCTAAAAGCCTCGCCCATTGTGCCCCGCGGCAAACAAATCAACAGCCCCTCATCTCGTGCCTCTCTCATGTCCCAGCTGCCCTGGCCATTCCCCAGGGCTCTCCAACAGCTGTTTCTGTAGTCATCATTCTTGTTGTTGATTTCGCTTTTATCGTTGTTCCTGGCAAGAGTGTTGGGCTGATGCAAGCTAATCCAACTTGGATAAAAGTGAGAGTTCTGACCTCAATTGCATTTAATTCAACAACACATCAAATGTCCACTTCAGCGCTATTGATATTTCTATGGGGAATATAAGTGAAAATATTAAATGAGCACCTAATGTTGCCAGGAAGTTTACTAGGTGCTTTGTATAAAATGTAAGTGGTATTCTTCAGTAGTTGAGTCCAATGGCTCTCAAGAGAGGCTGCCTGGGTTTAAATTGAGAATCTCTTACTCAAACTTGGCCAACACATTTCATTGCTCTACGCCTGAGGGTCTGGATCTGTAAAACAGAAGTGAAAGATCCCTATCTTCTGGGGCCACTGGGAGAGATGCTTGGCACAACGCTGGAAATGCTTGGTACAGGGTCTCACTCCTACCAGTGCCCAAGAAATGACAGCGCCTGTTAATATCCCCTTGTTTACATAGCACCGCAACGTGAGTCAGAGCTCCCATTGACCCTATTTCACATGGAGTGGAACCGAGGCTAAGAGAACAGAATGTGGGTGTGTGCGGGCATACACGAAGGTGTGTGTGAACATGCGTGAGGGCATGAGTGAAAATACATGCATGAGTGTGTGAGAGGAGGCATACGAGGATGTGTGTCATCCTAACAGGAAGACGCTTCTATGATTAAAATTTAAATATAGTTTATAATGCTATAAGTTAGGGATATGACTGGAAACACAACCACTTCGGTGCTGGAGCGAACAAGCCGAGGTGAGAGAAAGAGGCCGGGGAGCGAGGTCGGGCCGCCGTCGTCAGGACGGCCGAGAGGAAGGGAGTGAGGACTGGCTGCAGCCGAGTGGCGCCAGAGATGGGAAGGGGCAAACGCGGAGAGGGACGCTGTGCGGGGGGAAGCGAGTGGATGGAACGGCAGCGTGGCTGTTGCATTTAAGACGAGTCACAGGTGAGCCTGATCTCACAGCTGGACGACAGAAAGGCGTTGGTGGTTACCAGGTTTCTCTTGGTGGAGGCTGCATCAACGAAGAAATGAGAGAATGGGAGATAGGGCAGTTAAGTTGCGATGAGAAGCAAGTGCTCACCAAAGATGCAGAATGTAGGCAACAGGCGAGGAGAGCGGGCCCAGGCGGTGTAGCATTGTGGGAAGTTTCCGAACGTTTGTGGAGGCAGGAGGACTTACGTTCTGCGAGAGAGAGACCTACTGACCAGGGGAAAAGGTCTTGAGAGAAATTCATTAAATTTTACAATTTTCTCAAGTTCAACTCTACCCACTGCCTAGCACCTTTGAAAACACTAGAGTAATCCCAAAGGCAGATCACATTTTGAGAAAGAGATAAGATGGAGAAGGCTTCTGTCTGAATTTATTCATCTATTAATAGACTTATCCATCAGTCGATCAATTGATCAATCCATCATCCATCCATCCATCCATCCACTTACTCATTTACTGCTCACTCCATTCCCAGTATATGCCAAGGATTAAAGGATTAAAAGGACTTCTCTGACCTCCAGAAATTCTCATCCTAACAGGAAGACACTTTTATGATTAAAATTTAAATATAATTCATAATTCTACAATACAGATGAACATCACAGCTTCGTATAGGGATACTCTCTGGAAGAGCTGAGTGGTGGCTACTCAGGATGTAAGCATTGGCTCTCACACTGTCTTGCTGACCTTGAGCAAATCACTCCCTCCCTCCGTATAGTGAAAGGTTACGGGAAAGTCTCTTTCCACCGAATTTCAGCTTCCACGTCTGTAAATGGAGGATTGGGAGCAGTTGACCTTGGAGTTCTCTTCCAGCCATTTGACTCTAAGACTTGCTCTGGGGGAGACCCTTCGGTGGCACATCGTGGAGCTCGACCAGTGAGGCCGAGTCCCCCACTCTCCTCTCCCTACTCAGAGCACTCCCTGAGCGCCCAGTCCCAGGACACAAGAGGACACTTAGGGGACGGGGCTGAGAACAGACCTAAGGAAGTGGCCTACATGTCAGCACAAACAGACCCTGGAGGAGACCCCGGGAAGAAGCGCTCTGGCAGCCTCAGTGGCTGGAGCTTTGGAATCGACTGGAGTGCTAGGTGTTGCTGTTCACCTTCCCGACTCAGCCTCTGCAGCCCGATAAATCTCCTGGCCCTTTTCTTAAAAGACACAAAATTAGAAAAGGAAGAAATGGAGAAAAAATAGTTCATCCAGAAAGAGGAGGATGGTGTCACTGTTGTCTCTGTCTTCCTCTCCTGGATCTCCATTCCCCCTCTCCTTTTCTTAGCATCCTGATTTGGCTTCAAATGTTTTATGGAAGCAGCCCAAGTACAACCTAGTCCGATTTCTGGGGGACAGTCTTTGCAGCTAACTCCTTTTGCTAAATGTGAGCAGCTACCATAGTCTCTGCTCTAGGCCTCATTGTGGAATGAAAATGCCATTCCTCCGCCTCTTTTTAGATAGTGTTCCTTACCCTACAGGGAATGTCCCCTCATATGCTCTCCTGCTACCTGAATTCCATTCACCCTCCAAAGCAGTCTTGCTGAATTCCGTCCACTTATCACTGTCTTTCCATTCATCTTGCTTGTGCTGATGCATAAGAGGGTGAGCTCTGGGGCCAGACTCCACGAGTTCAGACCTCAGCTCTACCACTCCCGATC
This sequence comes from Glossophaga mutica, assembly GCA_039655065.1. NCBI lineage: Eukaryota > Metazoa > Chordata > Mammalia > Chiroptera > Phyllostomidae > Glossophaga > Glossophaga mutica. Next base: position 9,992,941 of record CM077304.1, on the reverse strand, counting down.
TGTGTGGCGCTGTGAAGCTAGTTCATCTCTCTGTGCCTTAGTTTTCTCAGCTGTAAAATGGATAAGGTAAGGGCACCTGCTACTTAAGGTTGTTGCGAGGATTAAACAAGATGATGTATGTAACCTGTTTGGAATGGAGTAACCTGCTCAGTCAGCATTAATGCTTACCTCTTCCCTGGACTCTGTCCCCTTATTGGCTTCCTGTGTCCACCTTTGATCCCCACCTAATGTTCTCCAGACCCCCACCCCTGCCCTGAGAAAACTCTCCAGTGACTTATAGTGGCTCCTTGGATAAAAACCATGATCCTCACGAGAACAGGAGATAAATTTGTGGGTGGCCCAGACTCTTAACTCGTTTCTCTTTCATGCTCTGCTCTTCAGCTATATTGGCTTTCTTTGAATTCCAGCCATTGGGTGGGGAGCCCACCTTGAGTCGCTGAATGACCTCGAGAAAAGCCCAAAATGAATGAACTTCAGCAAATGAATCAGCCTGGGTCAACATACAGGAGTCGGCAAAAGTAGGTTTGCAGTTGTTTGTAATAAGTGATACAATAATTAATAAATCATGATACAAGAATAAACTGTTTTGTGTACTCAGAACTGTAAACTTTACTTTTACCCACCCCTGTATGTGCAGAAATGGGCTTGCCTGTCACTGAGCAAATTTAAGCCAAATGACACTTTTACGTGCTTCACACTTTAGGGTAAATAATAAGAAAACATGTTGATTAAAATGAAATAAAATGTAAGGAGAAGAAGAAGCTGAAATTGTCTTAGCTATTGATTGACCAAAAAGTTTGTTTAGTTTTTTCTGTACAATGGCTCTAGTAGTTGTTAGTTGTCTTTAATTTCATTTGAGACGATTTTGTTAGATTGTATTGTGACAGCTGTCACATCAGCGTACGTGCGCTGGGCTCCAGAGATGGATCCAGAGCTTAGGTATGACATACGTAATGTCATACATTAAAGAAGACTTACCGAATCGGTGCATTTTTCTGCAGCCATTTTAACATTGAAGATGGAAGAAGTTATACAACATTTTCAGCATATTGTGCTTTCTTATTTCAAGAAAGGTAAAAACAACGGAAAAACAAAGATTCGTGCAGCGTATGGAGAAGGTGCAGTGACTGGTCGAACGTGTCAAAGGTGGTTTGCGATGTTTCTTGGCACTATTAACGTTCTGGCCAAATCTTTGCTGTGGGGCCGTCTCATGCATTGGAAGAGGTTTAACCGCACCTCTGGCCTCTACCCACGCGAAGCCAATAGCAGAAGATAGCCAGCATACTCAAAATATCCAAATCAGTAAAGTTATTGGTGAAAATGAAAAATGCTATTTTATTTTATGGAAAAAATGTTAACAGACTTTTCGGCCAACTCAATACTTATTTCCTACGATATGATGGTCTTAAGAAGGCTGAGACCTATGGTGGATGATGGATTCCGGGGACTGCGGACAAGCTATTCTCTCACATTCAGGAAGGAAAAGGCAGCCGGTCGGTTCCATCCCCACAGAAATGCCCTCAAAGCAGGTTTTGGAACTGTCCTGGCCAGGAGACATTTCCGGGAGGTCCAAAGAAGAGCTTAGTGGGCGACTTGAGCTGCAGGCAAACTTCAGGAACACCCACAGGATAACACTCTGGAAAAGTCTGAGTCTTTTCAGCTTGGGGGAGGGGCAGGGGAGCAGCCCGCACAGCAGAGATGATCACCACTTGCCTGAAAGTCTGGTGTGATCATGGGGACGTACAAACTAGGGACAGCCAGCAGCCTTTAACTCAAAGCGTGGTTTCTCCGCCTTGGCCCTGTGGGCATTTTAGGCCAGATAATTCTCCGTTGTGGGGGTTCTCCCGTGCCGTGTGGAATATGAGAGGCATCCCTACCCTCTAAATGCTAGTGGTCCTCTCCCTATTTTTGTGACAACAAAAATTCTCTCCAGACATTGCCAAACGCCCTCCAGGGGCAAAACCGCCCACTTTTTGAAGAAGCACCGACTCAAAGACTTACGGGAATTTAAGGTGGTGTCGGTGAGATGCCCAGCCCGGAGCCTGGCACATGGTACGGGCTCCACCAACGTCCGTTTCCTTCTCCTCCCTGTCGCTGGCACCAGGGCTTCTGCTCTGGTCTGTGGCTGGGAAGAGTCACATGCGCGCCCCTCCCCACCCCCAGTGCCTGGATCAGAAGTAGCCAGAGCGCTGTAGTTCCAAAAGCCCTTTGATGTGTGACCTGGGGCAATCTGCCCGGTAACCTGAGCTTCCCTAACAGCAAAATGAGAGACTTGAACTTGGTGACTTTTAAGTGCCATTTCAGGGATGACATTTCACAATTATTGGAGTACACAGGCCGGGGCTGGGAGAAGGAAGGCTGTCAAGAGAACCTCATGAGGAAAAATGAAAGGTCCCGGCTCTTCGAGACAGAGCAAAATGATGACGGAGAGGAGCGTGCTGTTCGCTGCCAAATATTTGAAGGCTGGGACTATAAAGGGAAGTGCACTCTTAGGCCTCAGCACTATGATTAGTTAAGAATGGATTAAAGCCAGCGGCTACCGTTGAAGTGGAAATGGAGGGGTTTGGCTACACAAGGGCCCCCAGAGGCCCTGGAGAAGCGAGCTGTTTGTATAGACCGGACACCCCCTGCCTGGCTGCGGAGCGCAGAATTCTGCCATGGCCCTGTGGTTCCCAGCCCCAGGGTACCTGCACCTTCTCCCAGATATCAAACAGGAACCTAGGTACTGCTGGGGAGAGAGTCTGCAGGGTTAATGGACCTAATTGCATGAGCCCTTCCAATCTGGGTGTAAAGGCTCAGCGAGTCCAAGGGGGAGCGGACTGAGATGGAGGCAGATGGAGGAGCCTCGAGGGAGAATGGCGGGGGTGGGGGCTCCCGGGATCTGAGAGCAGCTCCTGGCTGACAACGTGGGGCCACAGCACCATAACTGCGAGGAGCTGGACCCCGAGCACAAAGGCGCTGATACACTGACTTCAGCCTTTGAGACCCTAAGCAGAGAACCGTGCAGAGCCTGAGCTGCAAGAGGCTACGTGGACGTTCCTAGTGACAGAAAACTGATAGGCCGTCGTGACCTCCACTGTGTCCCCCTTGGGCTGGCCAACCCCCCCCCCCACCGCTCTAGGGTGGTAGCAGAAGTGCCGCTGAGTATTTCTGTTTGGAGCAACCTTTGTTTCCAACAGTGAGTGGCCAGTAGCAGCTAAGAAACTGCAGAAGTGGTGGGGGGAGGCGAGAGGGGGCAGGAACGGGCAAATTCCCCATGACTTTGACTTCAGGGAACATGGCAAAAAAGTTTCTAGCTCAGGTCTCAACCGAATAAAGTTGTGGGTTTTTTTCCTGTATATTTTTTGCAGATGTCACCTAGTCTGAGATCGGAGCAAGCTCTGTCTTTTCCAAACAGGCTGTAGACTCCAGCGATCCTTGGGGCTGCCGGGGCAGTAGTAGGAGTGGTGGGGTTTCTTCAAGTACGCTGGTAGGCGAAACCAGATGCACTCCTTTGTGAAGCAGAGCAAGGCCAAAGGCAAGAGGGCTTGCGTGTCTTCGTGTGGGCACCATGTTTGGTCACGTGTGGTACTTACGGCGTGGTGTTACAGTTGGTGAAGTTGAACTACGTTTGTGGGGGATTATATGCGGGGTTATCCTGGTAAGACAGCCTGTGATGGGGGGCAAAGCGGGGTAGTCGTGATGGGGAGACTGTGCGTGTGGAACTGTGACTATGGTCTATCTGTACAGGAGCAAGTTAGCCAGTGGGAGGTGTGTGGTAGGGCGTGGTGGCGAAGGAGTTCTCTTTGTAGGTAATGGTCTGTAGGAGTGGTGGGTGTGGGTGGGTCGTGGGTGATGACCTGGGTGGCGCAGGAAAGTGTACTTGTGCACAAGTGTGTGGGGTGTGTATGTGGGACTTTTTGCAGGACAAGGGGCTGAGGTGTGATGCACGAGAGTGGCAGGAGTGTGAGTGCATGGGTCCCGCCCAGTGATTCTCAGTCCCTGTGACATTACCGTCTTTAAATGTCCCATTTGCACCTGTGACTGTCTAAATCTGTCTTTTTCATGTAATTGCTCATTGGGTTATCTGTCCACTGGAATGTGCGCCGGGAGGGCATGGCCCCTGTCTGTCTTCTTCACTGACGTAGCGCCCATTCTTTTAGAACAGCGCTGGCGTACAAACCAGTAAGTGGATGTGGGGTGACGTGGGATTGGGGTGTCTGTGCATGTGAATGTGTGTGAAGTGCTGGGAGGGGGTGGACTGTGAGGTTAGGCAGCTCGTTGTCTGTGGTTTAGTGAAGGGATGAATGTGACAAGCATCCTGTGTGATTGTGCCTGGCTGGCGTGTTCGTGAGTACGCGCTGATCATAGTAAGATCAGGCACCTGAAGGGTCTGTGCTGAGTGGCAGCGTGCAGAGGGGGAAGGGAAGGGGTGTATTTATGCTTCAGCAGGTGTCACTTGCACTCTCCGTTGACTCACTGGGGTGTTAGTTCTAGGTCCGACTCCCCCAGCTTCTAGGGCCCGAAGCTCTATTGTGTCTTCCTGATGAGGGGTCCTGCCAACAGCTGGGTCTCAGGAGCCAGAACTGCCCATTAAGGCACATGTGGAGTTTAGGGAAGATGGAATTCTGTCTTAAGTGGTCCTTCAAATGAGAAGGAGGTCTTCTCAGATACTTATGAGACGGGGCTATAATACATGACGGCCTGAAGTCCAGGTGGCTTGGTTTGTTTGCAGAAGTCACGTGTTGTGGCTGTGTGTGTGTGTGTGTGTGTGTGTGTGTGTGTGTGTGAGTGAGAGAGAAAGAGCCAAGGCTTTACTAAGTTCTGTTCTTGCTTCTTCAACTAGAGAAGCTCAACTTTTCTCATTATTTTGAAAGCGTTATCCTTTCGCTTGTCTTTCTAATTTTGCTGATAAGCTCTAAGTGCCTGCCCACTGTCTTGCCTGCTCTGGGATCAGCAGCTCTGGGCACCTTCCTCCTTGTCTGAGAGTCTTCAAAGCTCCCATCCCAGCTGAGTTCTGTCTATTTTCATTGGGAAAAAAGTGCTCTAGGCACTTCCGAGCTTCACGGTTTAGGGTCCACCTTTTTTTCCCTCCCCTGGTGTCCCTGAAGTAGCTGGAAGGGCTTGATTAGCCACAAAGAACCACTGAGTTTCAATGGCAGTATAATGCTGAAATGTAGTTTGAAAAAAAAAAATGTTTTCCTGGAAATCTTCCTAGATGGTTTCACCTACAATTTACTAGATGGCAGACGCTCTAAAAGACACCTTCCCTGGCCTCATTTTTAAAACTGACTATGTGAAAGACATTGTCTTACAACCTGAAAGTGGGGTAGGAGGTGACAGAGAGAAATTCTAAGGAAAAAAATAAGTGAAAAAAAAAGTGTGCCTAATTCAGAGGAAAGGGTTCTTGGAAGAGCAGCCCCCGGAAGACAAAGCTGAACCATTGACATCACCATGACCGTCAGCTTCATCCTGCCCCGTAAGATGTGAATCCTCAGCCTCTCTTCTTCTGGTCTCGGATCCCTATGAAAAGGGCAAAAGATTATTGATCCACCCTGAGTCTCGGCCCCTTCAGTGTGGGTTTCATGGCACACAGACACCATGGGGTCACTCCTTTGCCCAAGATCAGTCAGCTCCCCACTCTAACTTCAGGTCAAACCCAAACTCTCCAGGTAGCCGTCAGCGCTCACCATGCCCCACCCTCTCGGTTATGAGTCTGAGTGTGTACCGCATGGCGCCAGGCTCTGTGCACTGGGATCCAGAGATGGGTCAGAGACGCAGAGCCTCTCTCTGACCGCACGTAGCTCCCAGGCCCACAGGAGAGGCACGGCGGGGCAGAGAGGAGTGCAGCCGATGCGGGGTGAAGGGCGGTCCTGGGAGGGCTGCGCCTCGGAGGGTGGTGCAGGAGGGTTGCAAGAGAGCAGAGGGCTGCAAACAGGGGTGGTGTTCTCAGCTCCAGTCTCTGGCTCAGACACTGCATGAATTGCTGGCTTTTACTGATGCATTTCTACTTACTATCAGAAATTCCTGCCTCCTCTTCCCTTACCTATCTATGTCCGACCTACCCTGCAGGCACCAGACCTCATCTCAGCTTTGCCATGGAGCCTTCCCAGACCCCTGGAACCCACCTTCTCTCTGTGCTCCCTAAACTCCTGCAGTCTGTTCCAGAGCAGCATGCCCAGTGTTACTTATTTGGTGATGGTCCTTGTGTTTCTGCTAAGGAAGAAAACTCCAAGGGCTGGAGGTCCAGTTCCTTCTTCACTTGGGACCATACCCTGGTGAGGCTAGGTGGTCCAGAGAGCTAGGACAGAGTAGTGTTTAAGGGCATGCTCTTAAAAGCCAGACCATGAGGGTTGAAGCTATGAGGACTCTTGTGCTTAACTTCCAGAAAGTTACTTACATTTTCTGTGTCTCAGTTTGCTCATCTGTAAAATGGGGTGATGAAGTAGGTTTATTGCCAGAACTAAGTAAGTTCCTAAGTGTAAGGCCTTTACGACAATACCTGAGAAGTTGTAAGCACTAAATAAATGCTGCCCGTTATTACTACCTCATCCAGCCATCCCTCTCTGCTCTTTTATAGATGGAGAGGCTCAGAAAGGGGACGTGACCTTTCTAACGTCACACAGCTCATGAGTGGCAGAGCTGGGACCAGACCTTCAGTGTCCCAACTCCTAGCCAGGGCTCTTTTGGCAGGATCACACCGCTTCTCGGTCTTCCCCCAGGCCCTGGCCCACGCCTTCACTGACAGCACCTATGTGAGTGACCACTGAACCCAGCCAGAAGTGTGCAGACCTGGCTGGGTGCGAGAAGAGAATAGCTCAACCGATCCAAAGCCCAGCCGTCTGAGCTTTCCCCTGTACAACCTGTGACCCAGTTTCAGAGGAGACAGGGCCTTTGGGCTTGAAGAGAGGAGGAGCCAAGGCACTTGCAGACTGCCGCTCTTGGGTTGGGCTTCAAAGCTCCACCTGCCTCTCTCCATCTTCTGTGACAACCTGGAGGCAACTTGGCTTACGCCTGTTTAAGAAGCGGCTCCATTTAAAAACCATTAGTGTTTTAATTGCAGAGAGATTGCTCTCCTGCTGCCTGGCTGCAGGCTCTCACTTAGTCCCAGGTACCTGGAAATCGACTGATGTTTCAGGGAGGCAGCCAGCCAGGCCCTGTGCTCTGCAGAGCGGAGCAGGCCTGCTGCGCTCCCTAACCCTGCCCAGGTCCTCTCGTGACCTGAAGGTTCTCCCGACTGGGGAGCCCAGACGGGGGCCCGGGGAGGCAGAAGCTCTCCTGCATTCCAGTCTTTCTTCTACCACAGACTTGGCGTGTGACCTTGGGAAAGTTCATGTGGTTCTCTGGGCTGACGTCCCTTCATTCCAGTAACTACCATTTACTGAATGTCTTCCGCGAATTCAATTCAGGCCCCTCCTAATCCATCTGACAACCAGTGGAGGTGGTTTTAGTATCTATTTCATAGGCAAGCGGGCTCAGACAGGTGAAGTGACTTGCCCAAGGCCACGGGGTTCAGAGGCGGTGCAGCCACGAGGACTCGGAGCACTGTGGCGAATGAGAAGAGCTAGAAATACTCTTATTGATCGAGATGCTGTCGGTAGCTGTGGGGCATCTTTGAGCAAGTTCTTTCCGCCAAATGACAAAGCCTTTTATATGAAAACAGCTTTATATTTAATATTCTGTGATGTAGTCATTTCCAAACATGCCTCCACATCTGACTCACCATCAGAAGCTTGATTGAAAACAGATTTTTGAACCTGAACCCAAACACGGAACGTCTCAGATCTCAGTGGATGGGGCCTGGGGCCTGAAGCTGAGCAAACTCCCATCTAACACGTGGAAAAATGTGCCGGTTCTCCAGTCCCCACATGCTGTGACGCGCGTCTGTGCTGGTCAGGTGCAGTGGGACAGAGCAGTCATGGACAGATCCCAAACTGTGCTGTGCGGCTCAGCACAACGAAAGTGTATTTTCTGCACCTGCAACATCTGTTGTCAGCGTGGGTGCCACCCCAGAGCAGCTGGCCTCCCCGGTGGCTCCTTGTGCGGGCGGCCTTGACCTGTGGCACCGCGTGGCAACGTGTGCTTCTGTGATGCTCCCTCACAGGTGGGGGGAGCGGGGCGGGGAGAGCCCTGGCAGTGGGAGACTTCCCCCCCGGAGGCACACATGCCACTTCTGCCTATACTTCATCGTTCAAAGTAAGCCCCACTGGCCGGGTGGAAAGCTTTGCATTAGGTAAATAAAGGCAAGTGTCCCTGTGCGCCCCAGCGTGTCCCAGCATACAGATGAGCTGGGTATTGGTAAACAGTAGCAATGACCTCGTGGAGATGCTTGAATGGAGATTCCTTTTCACCTGGTTGTACAGACAGGGGTTAAGAAGGAAGGCTAAGGGCCAGGGATGATCCTTGGGAGTGGTAATAGCCACTCATTCATTTATTTGTTTGCGCATTCCTTCCAAAAATACTCTCTGAGCCCTCAGGATGTGTCTGACACTGAACCAGGGAACGAGGAAACAAAGATGAGTCGTACGCAGGCTACTGAACTTGAGGCGTTCCGGCCAGTGCAGGAGGAAGGCAGACGTGTGCATAGATAATGAAGATAAACAGCCACACCTGCCAGTCGCAGATAAGCGCGGAGAGGAGTTTTCTCATTGGGCAACAGCATGCATGAAGCCATAGAGACAGGGACGAGCTTGGGGTGCTCACGTGTCTGTGGAAGTTTTGTTTGGCCGCGGCTTTGGGCCAGAGAAAGAATGGGTTGAAAGGTGAGGCTGGGCGGAGCTGGGAGGTAGGAGTCGGGGCAGCGGAAACACTGGGCTCCCCGTGCGTGCGAGAGCCTCGAGGTGCTGCGCCTGTCCCTCCGAGTTGCTCTCTTTGCCTGCCGCTTCGGTTGTGCTGCAAAACGTTTCGAGTTGGAATAGATTCAGTTGCAAACAGCAACTCTCAATCAGGAGTGACTTTGGGCAGGGCACCCAACTTCCCGGACTTCAGCTCCCCATTTGTGGAGCAGGTCTCGGGCAGGCCTGGGAGGAACCCACTCGGGTCCCCAGGCTCGTGGTCTAAGCGAGAACCTGCTAGCACGCCTTGGCTTACCTGGCTGACAGCCCCAGCTGTCACGCCCTCCAGACTCAAGGCAGAGCTGACGTTGAGGTCACACCGATCTGGAGCTGTTCCCAGCCAAGGAGGGAGCACATGGGGGGACCAGAGTTGGGTGTCCTGCCCACAGGGGCTCCTCTCACAGGCCTTGCGGAGACTTTCTCCGAGCTGCCCACGGCCTCAGGCCCTTCCCGCCCACGGCCTCAGGCCCTTCCCACCCAGGCCTCCCTCCCCGTCTTCAGGGGTCCCAGGCGGCACACCTGCGTCTCCCTGCTGCTCTCTCCCCCCTTTGGCCGCCGCAGGCATTCACCCCAATAAATGCCTCGAGCCTCTCACTCCACCTTGGCATCTGCTTCCCAGAGAAGCCTAACAGACACAGTTTCAGTGAGAGGGGGCACAAAAACCTCAGAATTTATTTATAAAAGATGTATTTATTCTTCCATGTTTAAACTTCCGTCATCTTCGAAGCACTCTCCATCTGATGCAAAACACCTATCGAAACTTTTTTTCCCCACTGCTCAAAGCAGTCTTTGAACTTGTCAGTTCTGATGCCTTTTAGTGCTTCTGCCGTTCTTTGTTTCACCTCTTCCGCATCGGCAAAACGTTTCCCTTTGAGGACTTTTCTCATGGGGCGGGGTGGGGGGTGGTGGGAAACAAACAAACAAAAAGTCTCCCAGGGCCAGATTGGGTGAATAGGGAGGCGGGGCACGGAGGTCATGCAATTTTTTTGCACTATGTGGACAGGTGCACTTGTAAGTCACCCATGAAACGGGGAAACATGTTGAAAGAGGCTTCAGAGAAATTCACCAAAGCCAAACGCAGCCTCTCACAACAATGCCAGCTGGTGCACTAAGACAGACAGGTTCCTAGAACACTCACCTAGTGGGGGAAACCTGTACTACAAGGGCCTACCCTCCAGAAGTTAATTTTGGTGTGTGGGGGGTCTCATTAGGGGGGTCTCCCCTCCTAATGCCAACATTGTGAGCTTTGAAAGGGGCTAAATGATACCGAGTAGCAGGTGTGTTGTGGGTGGACAACAAGGCTCTCTGTTTGCTCATGACCTCTTTTTCCTTGTACCTGGGAGGACTGCAGTGTAGTTAAATGGGCAGGAGACTTGGAGTCCTCTTGTCTTGGTTTCAAATTCTGGAGTTACCCATTTCGAGCCTTAATTGCCTCATGACAGAAAATGGATAGCATTCAGCTTCAGTAGCAGTTCTGAGTGATCGAATAAGACCCACATGAAAGGGTCATTGGCCAAATTTTCCTCATCTGGAAAGTGTAAATTTACAGGGTCTGTGTGAATGTTGAACCAGGGACGTTATTAGTACTGTGCCTTGGACACAGTGAATCCTTAACATGTATTAACTGTCATCACCATCTAGTGATTGTTGCTAACGTATTAATTGTGAGCTCAAGAGTCAAACTCCCTGGGTTTGACTCCCACTCTGCGGCTTACCAGCTATGCGGCCTTGCGCATAAAACATGGTATAACAGAGCCTGTCCCATGAGGTCGTGCAAAGTATTAACCCGAGTGAACAAATGTACTGTAAAACACATGGAATAATACCTGAAACATGGAGGAGTCCCAGTGATTTTTAGCCGGTGCTGTTGTGATTACTGAGGCCCTCTTTGTCTTCTTTCCCCCAGGACTTCCATAGATGGGAAAACGCAGTCTAGTCAATCATGTAAAGAATGCTTAATATCCTCTCTCTCCCACCGTTTAATTAAAACAGATCAAAGACGTTTTTGGTTGCAAATTGGGATTTCTAAATAGAAGGGGCTGGGGGCAGGGGTGGGGAACCCAGGAGTGTTATCAGATTAATTCCAGTCAAAGCAAACCCTTTTGCCATTTCTGTTAACCAGTGAAGCATTATTCTTCTAATTATCTTTAGAAAACTTTTGAAACAGCCCTACACTTAGAGAAAAAATTACAAACCCAGTATAGACACCTCTTTCTTAAACTGTTTGGAAATAAGTAGCTAACCTGATGTCCAATTACCCCAGAGTACTTCCTGTGCATGTCCCACAAGCAGTGACGTTCTCCCGCATTGCCACAACACATCCCTCAAGGCAGGGAGTTGGCATTAACATATGAGGTCTGTCCGGAAAAAGCCCAGCCACTCTTAAAATAACGAGAATGATTTGCACTGCATCGAAGTAACCTGGCAGCCAAGGAGAGCGGACTGGAATGAGCATGTGTGAGCAATGACAACTTCACTGTACTAGTCAGTGGGGGTGGTAGACACCATTGAGTGAGCATGTGTACTGTGTGGTTGTCACATTCAAAATGAGCAAGCAGAGCAACAAATCTGCATCAAATTTTGCATTAAGCTTTAATATTCCCCCATGGAAACTATTCAGATGATTCAGAAGGCTGCAGCTATGGGCAACTGGTGGTTGGCAGCTTTGTCATGGCAACTCGCCTGCTCACACATCATGTCTCGTGCAGAGTTTTTGGTGAAACATCAAATCACCCAGGTGACTCAGCCCCTCTACAGTCCAGATTTGGCACCCTGGGACTTCTAGCTTTTCCCAAACTAAAATTACTTTTGAAAGGGAAGAGATTTCAGACCATTATTGAGATTCAGGAAAGTACAGTGGGGCAGCTTATAACGATTGGGAGAACTGTGTGAGGCCCCAAGGTGCCTGCTTTGAAGGGGACAGGGGCGTCGTTGTCCTGTGTACAATGCTTCTTGTATCTTGTATCTTCTTCAATAAATGTCTCTATTTTTCATAGTACATGACTGGATACCTTCTGGACAGACCTTATATCACCACCATTTATTCCACAGACCCTTATGTGTCTCTCAAATTGTCCCATAATTTCCCTTATGGCTAAAGGACTCAGTCATCAGTCATGCATTGGACCTTGTTTTATGTGACTTTTACCTCTTTCAGTCATTTCTCAGTCTTTCTTTGACTTTCATGACCTTGGTGCTCTTAAAGAATACAGGCCATTTATTTTGTAGAATGCCTCTCAATTCGGTTTTATATTTCCTCTGATTAGATTCAATGTATGCATGCATCCTTGGCAGACATATTGCAGAAGTGATGCTGTGCTCTCCCCAGAGCATCCCATCAGGTGGTGGACGATCCTATTTCTTTCCTTTGATCTCTTGATAAAGGTGGCGTCTGCCAGGCTTCTGCACTGTAAAGTCATTTGTCTTCATTTTTGTAGCTGATACTTTGGATGCTACGTAAATACGCCATTGTCATCAAACTTCTAAGTTATTTTTTATCAGTATGGGTTCATGGTGTCCTGGTTTACTCAGGGTGTTCAAATCTATTACTATCACTTACTTGGCTACTCACGTTGTCCCCAGTTTGGCCAGTGGGGTTTCATTCAAGCTAGTTTTGTGTTCCTTTACTACATTCCTGTTAGTTTACTCTGTCATAAGATGTTCCAGTCTCATCTTTCACTTGCTCCTGCCCCGCCCCTGAAATGAGCAGTTTCCAAGGGGTTCTGGTTTCTTTTCCTGGAGAGTAGTGTTCAAAAACCAAGACATGAGCTATTGGGATATCAGTACTCCCAAACCTTTCCAGTTCTCAGGGCCAAGGAATGTGTGTGTGTGTGGGGGGGGTGGCAGGGTGATCGGGGGGGTCCACACATATATGTTTACTTCTGTCTGCCTACATGAAATCCAGGGATTCGTTTTAATTGTAGCCCAGTACTACAGTTTTCATTCTTAGCTTTGGCTTTTCCGTATTTGTATTTCCTTTCTCCATATGGTTCCCATCATCCCTCCTTTATTTACTTATTCAGTCAACACCTTGTATGTGGCTAGTCTCCCATCTCCACTGCCCCCCAAGAGCAGATGCCTCCCCAACTCCATCTGAATTCCAATACCCCGGAGGGTGGGACAGCACACTGGATGCTCACCCTCCATGCCCTGCTGGGTCTTCAGTATCTTGGGATACTGCACTGGGATGCCCCCCTTCCCCACATGTGGGCGTACACTTGAGGGTCCTGCTTGGAGTTTGACAGCCCCTGCCAGCCACCCCCTCCCTTTGTTCTTGCTCTGCCTCTCCACTGTAAGCTAATCCTCCCCCCGTCCCACGTGACACCCACCCCCAGACTGCCCTTCCTAGAGTCGTGCTCAACCTCTGACTTCCCAGGGTGGGCAACAGCCTCTCCCCACCTGAATAGACAACTTTCTCACCTACTCAGCCCTGAGGGCTGCTCCTCTCTGTGGATGTCCCCTTACCACACTTGGGATGATTCTCCCTTGAGATAAACAAACTCCCCAGACGCTCCGGCCAGACGTTTCACATCAGGCGGACCCTCCGCACGGATGCCTGCTCACCTGGCTGGGCTCAGGTTCGCCTGCTCAGGGCAACCCTCGAGTGTGGCCGTTCCCCACTCTGTAGACGCAGATGCCACCCCTCTTCTGTCCCACCTAACAGACGTAGGACTGAACTGTTCAGCAGAGAAAGGGGAAGCAAAGGGAAGGGAGGGAAGAAGAGAGGAAGTAGAAGAATGGAGAACTATGTGAAGGTATAATTGAACTTCAACAACTAAACTTGGTTTTCACAGATACATGTGTAAATTAATTTAAAAAGCCTAGATCCTCTAATATTTTTGAGAAGTATCATTTAAAAGAAAACCATAGACTTAAATAGAGATATTTTAAAATATTTTCACACAGGCAGAGTTTTCAAATATGTTGACTTGATCTAAATCTATTGCTTCATCTTTCAAATAGGATGCAAGTCCTGTCCCAGCCTGTGTTGCAGAGGTGCTGTGAGGGTCAAACGTGAGAGTCAATGTGAAGTCCCCCTCAAACTGCCTGGTGCTGTTTGAGGGGGAAGAAGAAAAGGCCCAAGACAGCGCCTCCACTTTCCACACACACAGGAACCGCGTTATGCTGATGCCTGTCACTGTTCCCTAGGAAACAGAGTCAGGGCCCTGATCCATCTTTCTTTCTTTGCCGTCTTTGATGCTTTCGGAAGATGTGGAAGGATCAAGGTCACGGCATCGCCCTTCAAGGAGGAAGAGTTGGAAGGCTCGCCCCCTCCAGGCTGTGTTACGGGATGATGATCCCAATGGGTGGCTCTTTGAAGAGAGTAAAAGGGTGGGGCATAGTCCATCCTTCTCTTTCTTCCTTCTGCAAGTCAGCGCTGGTGCAGGCTCACCTCTCTTCGTCCACCTGTTGGCTGCTCTCTTTTTTCCAATGGACAGTGTGACCCGTAGGTGATGCCAGACCCTGAGAGAAGTCCATGGGCACCCTAAGCAAGCTTGACTCTCGCCAGTGGGAAAACATTGTTTTCTCTCTGACCTTTTCTCCGGGGTACCTCTAGGTTCCTTGAAGTAATCAGGATGCATATTCGAGCAGTGGGAGGAAAACAGACATGGTGGGTCTTCATCTTGATTGGTTCAAGGCTATATTTAGAGGTAACACGTATGGTGAGAAAAATGATCCCACAAGTGGCTTGGTGTTGCTTATTAAAGCTGAACTCTAATGTAAGTTGCCTACCTCATTCTTTTTTGTGGGAAGGAGTTGGTGGCTGGTCCAAGCTAGGGTGTGGATATTCTCAGATTTTCTTCCTTCACTCAATAACTATTCCTTGAGCTCTTATGTGCGAGGCACTTTTTAAAGATGCTGATATATTGTGGTGAGCATATGAGACCGAGGTCAGCACGTGGAGGTGTGAGGGCACGCCGGCCTGCGCACCGGCCCAGACTTTCCGCGGGCCATGGATGCTGCAGTCCTGGCATGTGGGGCTGGCCACGTGTGCTCTCATCCCCAGGACATGACTCGTTATTGTTTTCTGTGGGGTCTCTGTTACTGGCTGAAGCTCACTAGGCTTGTGAGGTGAAGTATGAGATGGGAAGGGTGGAAGAAAAATGTCTTGTTTCCGGTGCATAATTCATGAAGCCTGAACATTAATATTAATGATTCTGTCCACCAGAGTCAGGCAAATGAAATATGCAAAGGAAGATAAACTTGGAAGCTCAGAAACTTTAGGTCTTTCAGGCTTAGTTCCCCTGAGGGTGTAGCTATAAAAGTATAGCCAGTTTTGTATAGCAAATTATAGCTTGCTAAGAACCTTGACATTTCTTGGCTTGTGTTTCTCACAATAACCCTGAGACAGGGGGGAGACAGGGAGGAGCTGCCATTTTACAGACGGGCAAAGTGAGGCCCCGCCAAAGGCCCATAGTGTGGTGGAGGCAGAGCTCAAGCTGGAAGTCAGGTGACCTGAGTCCAAATTGCACGTTCCCTCCAGGACCTCACCCTGCTGTGTGAGTTCTTGCATAATACAATATAATTGAGATGACCTGCAAAGCCCTCTTAATGTTCGGTAAGATAACAAACAAGTAAAAGCCATTGTGCCGAGAACGTTTTACAACCTCTCTGTCTTGTAAAATTTCTGTGTCTATAAAATGAGGTATAAGTAGGGCTCATTACAGAAGTTTCTTGGGTGATTAAGTGAAATAATGTACAAAGAAAAGTCACCACAGCCCCCGAAAACAAGCATTCAGTGAATGTCAATTATTATAAGAATTAAGTAGCTACAGAAGACATTGTTTCAGGCAAAATAACCTTCATTTACTTATTCACTTATTCATTCAACAAGTATTTACTGAACTTTTAAATAGCTATATGGAGGTATAATTGACATACAAAATACCGCGCACATTGAATGTCTACCATTTGATGACTTTGGATGCATACAGACACCCGGGAAGCCATCGCCACAATCAGGGTGATGGAATCATTCATTATCTCCACAATTTCCTTGAGTTCTCCCCACCCCTTTTTTGTAGTAAGAGTACTTAACGTGACTGTTAACTACAGAGCTTCTGCTACCAACCATGTACCTGTTCTGAACACCGGAGTCACAACAGTGGACACAAGAGACCAAGATGCTCCTCCTTCACCTTTGAGCGCAGGGGGTTGACAAATAACAAGTAAGGATAGTGGTCAGCTGGTAATATAACAAGGCTGGGTAAGGGGGTGTGCCCAGAGTACCAAGAGGGTCATAATTCTCCCCGAGGAGGCAATTTGGATTTGCATGAAGTAAGGAGTGAGCCCTCAGGCTATCTTGGAGAAGAATGGTCAAGACACAGAAGACAGTAAGTTACCAGTTCCTGAGAAAAGAGATGTTTAGGAGCTCAGAACGCTGGCCTGCATCTAGGGCTTTTCATTAAGGCTCAAATTCAAGGTACCATGAGCCTCCAGTTCTTCACCTTGTCCCCAAGCCTGCTGGCATTCACTTCCCAAGGCTCTGCAAGAAGGCACCCAGTAGAAGGTACAATTGCACCTTCCACACCAGTTCCAGGGCACTGCCCTTTCACCATAAAGCTGGGTAACTGATTCTCTAGCAAACCGACATCCTGTCTCTACTCAGGCTCATCTGAAAAGGCCCTCCTGCCTCAGTGCTACAGCGCCCAGGCCCTCTACCTGTTTGTGTAATTCAATAAATGTTCATTGAGCACCTACTGTGTACTGCTATAGTGCCAAGCATGTGTATGCAATCATTTATCCATCTCTTTTCAGTTTCTGGAAGCCAAAGGTTGTGACTTCTTATGGTATTCCCAGAAGCTAGGATTTTATTGATAAAGAGCATGAGCTTAAGAGATATTTAAGATCGAATTAAACTAAAATTCAATGCCTTTCTCACACTTCATATATCCCTACCTTTTCATAAAAATAAGATTAAGTCCCTTATATTTTAGCTCACTATGGTTCATAAGACTCCTTCGTATAAATTATCCCACTAGGAATTAGGAGACTTAAAAATATCCATTCACTTCAGTTCAGTAATTATACTTTGAGGAAATTATTCCTGGTAAATAAAAAGAATCTAGTCAAATATTTGAGTATAAAGGTACTCGTTTCAGTGTTATTTATATTAACTGAAATTAACCATAGTCTGTATACCCAGAAATACAGCAACAGTCAGGTAAGTTGTATTTATTTCTGTACATTTGCACCATTCTCCTCCGCCCCTTCCACATCCTCCTCTTTATTCTCATCCTCATTCTTATTCTTGTCCTCCATTCTGTTTTCTTCCTTCACAGAAAGCTATATTATCTAGGACTCAAACGAGAGCTTGCTGTTTGAAAGGCAACAATTACAGGTTTGAGGGAGAAAGTTAGGTCTAACCTATAAAAAACGCTATTATAAATTTAGTGTTTTACTTTACTGAGATAAACATGTTTTCCTTGAAACTTTACCTCTTGAAATAATTTGAGATGGGTTATTCTAGACAGAAGGGTTACCTATAATTTCTGCCAACTGCCTGGAGACAGGCTCTACCAGACTAGGACTGTTTTAAATGAAATTCTTGGCTAGGCATTTCAAGGATACAGTGGATTTTGACTGCAACCTGCATGATGGCTGGTTTGTATTTATAACTCCTCCTGGGACACTTTCCTTTCCATTCATTGCCAGGGTTTCTTAGGCAAACTTTTATCGTTGTAGATTTCTTTGCAGTCCTTCAGGATGCGTGTTTCTAAGTCTCCTATATACTAAAGGGTACTGCAGCTCTGTAGCATCTGGCTTTATTCGGGAGATTCTATGCTAAACATCCCTTTGTCTTCAGTGGACTCGGCCTTTGTCTTTTGTCTCTGAGACAGGCAAAACCTTAAGTTTCAGGAAGATCAGAAAATGCCCTCCAGGCGTAAGGCTGCTTCGGGGCTGGGCTTAAATCTCTAGATCCCTGTCAAAAGCATCACTTAACTTCTTGCAGGCTCATAGAAGCATTCAAAAAGAATTTTTTTTAAAAGTTTTATCAGCCCTGATACTTGCTTTCAGCAGGAAGACTGGGGAGCAGGCACCCAGTTTACATTGTTGGCAGAAACAGAAGTCCATCCGTCAGCAAGAGAGAGAATTTGGGACACAAACGCAAATTTGCCCGCCTCTAAGGATGCTTAACCATCCCACTGTGTAGTTTCTGAGCCACGGGACATCTAATTCCAGGGTGGTGGTGGTTTCTGGCTAAATGTGTGCTGCATTTAGTTCTAAGGACTCCCATGACCTACGTTCATGACTGACCTCCAGGGTACAACCTTGTTCCGCTCCTTCCAAAGCAGAGAAAGCTGGGCCTGGTGGCCGGAGAGCAGCCACGAGCGCATTCGAGAGAGCAGGCAGCACTTGCGTCTTGGCATTGTTTTGCCCCATGAGTGATCACAAGGGACTAACCAGTCCCTCTTCCTGCTCCATTCACCGGCACCCTCCCTCCTCCCTCCCTAGTCTCTGTGGGTGGCATTGCTCTCAGAATCCAAGAGGGAGGCAAGTTAAGATTAATGGACTGTCACATATTCATATAAAATCTGATTTTCCTCTTCCTCTTCAGTAAGATACTCAGACACATTATAACGTGTAACACAAATGCCACAACAGGTAAGGCTTTTACTTGCATTTCCTCAGACTCTATCCAAAGAAGGCATCAACTGCGCTGATGTCTTCTAAGAGAATTACCATGGGAAAAAAAATAAAACTAGGAAAATTCTTCCAGCTGCATATTTTATTGATGTAAGAGGCATGGAAATTCCATGCATACCTAAAAGGAAAAGGTGTCCTTTAAATGCACAGGCTGAGTCATTCATCCACCCATCTCATTGTTCATTTGTCAATTCACCTATATATCCACCGATTCAGCAAATTGATAGATGAGGCCGTCAATCTATCACCCATACAGTTTTCCCCTCCATCCTTTATTTGTATTCATCCATCCTTCACCCATTCATCCAACCACAATTCTATCAATATGTTTTCCATTTTTTCCTGTACATCCATTTATTCATCCATATATCAATCTGTTCATTCATCTGTTTGTTTACCTCTAACCATTTATCCATGTATCCTGTCCATCCATCAGTCTATCCCTTGATGCATCCATCAATCTATTTAAAAATATTTTTAAATATCCAGTATGTACCAGATGCTAAATTGCTCTATGTGAATATAAAAATAAGTGCCACTAGAATATACAGCAAAATGCAGCAAGTACTTTCATATGAACAAAGTATTCAGGGGAATCCAAGAATGTAGCAATTGGTGTTTCATGGAATAGAAGAAGAAAAATAAAGAGAAATGGCACTTGATGTGGTGCTTAAATAATATGCACATTCTAACAGGTGAAAATCGGGAGGGTAGAGCTGGGACTCCTGGAGAACACGGGGTTCTAGGAGCTGTTTCAGTTCTCAGAGAGACCCTATATTTTCCCAGCTATAGGAACCATGAGTTCCCCTCTGGCTTAGGCTATTTTCAGCTGCCTTTCTATACTTGGACTAATAAGTGTCTGGGGTCTCAGAAACCTTGATTCCCCCATCTGGTGAGTGACAACAGCGTGTAGTGCTTAGGAGCTTAGAGTGTAAATCAGACAGAGCTTTTTTGAGCATGATAATTATTGTCTCATAAGGTTATGAGGGAGTATTCAACATATTTGTGTATAGGAGGTACTCATTAAATGGTATTATTATGATTATTTGATTATTTTTATGTTAAGAGCTTCAACGTGTAGACTTTGAATAAGCCAAAATTAACTCTGATTCCATCCATTGAGTATCCCTAACCCCAACCACCATTACCCCCATTTATTAATTTATTTATTGATTCAATAAACACAGAATACCTACTATATGTTTTATTTTACAGTGCTTCACATTTTACTTATGATATCTTTTAATTCCAAACCCTATCAGAGAAGTGTTTTTACCCCTATTCCAAAAATAAAGCAACTGGGTCTCAAGGACACATTTAAAGTCGAATGACCAGTAAGAGGTGGATCTGGGTTTCGGATTCATGCTTGCTTAATAACAAAAATAACACCTCCTCCTGTGTGCCGAGACCGTGTTATGGTTTTCCCAGCCCCCTTCTTAGTTTAGCACCCACAACGCCTGTGGTGCAGCTGGTAACCTCCGTGTTGGGGACGGAAAGGCTGGGCGTTGGAGAGTTTGCGTAGCTTGCCTTAGGCCACACAGCTAGCAGCTGGCAGAACAAGTACAGGAGCCCAGGCCTCTCTGCATCCAAAGTCCATGCAACTGCCACAGTGCCCGGGTCTCCTTCAAAACCTTGTAGGAGAGATGGAAGCGTGTGTCATCATTGTAACACAGGCCAAAGAGGGCTAACTGGGCAACCGAGGGCAGGTGCAGGGAGGAAGCGTGTGCAGCTAAGCAGGACGAGGGAGGACTTTGGACAGGAGGAAGTATTTAAGTCGGGCCTCAGAGATGAAGTAGACTAGGAAACACCAGTACCAGAGGAGGTGGCACTGGGCGTCCAGGCTTTGGGACAAACGATGAAGGGCCAAACCAGCACCAGCGCACCGCGCAGGGCAAAGGGTGAGCAAGCCGGTCTGGAGGGAGGTGGGCATCCAGGACGCAGGAGCCCCCGCTGCTGCTCATAAATCTCACAGATTGCTCTGCACAGCAGACAATGAATACAGAGGTGGGATATCAACTAAAAAAAAAAAAAAAGGCCAGACTCTGTATCTGTTACAAAAGGTGAAACAAAGCTTTCTCCCTCCTGATCCCGTGTGTTCCCTCCTGTGCAGCGTTAAGCCCAGGGCTGTTGAACTCATTTTCACCGGGGGCCACATCAGCCTCGCAGTTGCCTTCAAAGGGCTGAATGTAATTTCAGGACTGTGTAAGTGCAACTACTCCTAATGGTTAAGCGAGAGCTCGGCGCTACCGCCGGGTAGAGGAAACAAGGCTCTGGGCTGGATAAAACAAGGTGGAGGGCTGGATTCGGCCCTCGGGCCATGTGTTGGCCACCTGTGGCCTAGAGCTTCTTGGGGGTGAAAGTATAAACATTAACAGCCGGGGATGGCTTCAGCAAACGGGAAACAGAGTGGTGGAGTTCAGCAAAATCAGATTAGCACAGGCACTGCTTTCAGACTGCCTGGATTTGGAGTCTCAGTGTTGCTGCTGCTCGTGGGCTGTGTGACCCCAGGCAGATGCCCTCAGCTCGCTGAGCCTTGGCGTCCTGCTCTTTCAAATGGGGACAATAGTACCCACCTCATGGGAACATTGTGATGATCTCAGACATGTACCAAGCATGTGGTAGCTGTTCAACAAATATTAGCTTTGCTCCTCTGACCTTGGGGGAAGCAAAAAGCGAACAATGAGAGGCGGTGATGGGAAGGGAGCGAGGGAGAACCAGGGCACCGACCGATGTGGATGGCAAAGGTGGCAGGCAGGTGCCTTCCCAGGGATTGTGACCTCGGTGCTATTGTAAGTGTTTCTCCCAGTTCCACCCACACCATTTCCTGCCGCTCTGTTCATGTTTGGAGTTGGAATATCATGCATCTGAGCCTTTACTGCAGCAATTAAGGGCCCAGACAGCCCTTCCCATGAGTTTATAGTAAACAGCTGCATGTGGAGGTGCCCAAGTGAGCTTGCCACGTGGGGAACTCCGTGCTAACCACTGGAAAGGGGACGTTGAGGCAGCGGACGTGAAGAAGGCCGTGGCCGTGGCTCGCTCCCACTGTGGGGCGGGGCACGCAGAGGGCATGGCAGGGGCAGGCTGCCCAGGAGCCTCCTCAGCGCTTAACTTCTCTGACTCACAACATCTTCTCACGTAAAATGTTCATTTCTGTTCTAACGTTGTGCGCACGGATCTATAAATTCAGCCGAAACCTCGAGATTCTTTTTCTACCCTCCCCACTGCCCCTGTGTTGCGGTGGGATGGGCCGGTTTCCCCCCCCCATCCCGGTTCAGTGCCAGCACCCCAGGGAGACACATGTGCTGGACCGGGCCCACTTTCAGCGCCCACCAAGGCCATTCTTCCCGCCTTCCTTCACCCACGTAGCATGATTTCTGCCTGGGGACTCGATAAATGTTTGCTAGAAAGAAGGGACGGGGGATCGAAGTAAGAAAGGAAGGAAGAAGAGAGGGATGGAGGGAGGAAGGGAGTGATTGAGGGGGAAGGAAAGGAAAGAGAGAAGGAGGGAAGGAAATAGTGATCCTTCTCTTTGGATGTGATTAACACCCTCACGTCCACACGGCTGAAAGTGAAAACTTCTGAGATAGTAGAGCCGCATGAGGCAAGGAGGCTGGATTCCCAAGTAGAAGCTGGGTGAAGAGCTACCCACTTGGTCCTTTTGACATTTAAGGGACTGTGAAGGAGTGAGAAATAAACTTCTGTTGTGTTGAACCACTGAGATTTATTTGCGGGTGTGTTGTTTCAGCAACTAGTGTTAAATATCCTGACTAATTAAAGCACTGACAATATGCCCGTTTATGCCCAATATGCTTTGGAGAATCACGAGGTTTAAGAGGTGGTTTATACACTGCCAGCAGTGAGCTGTGAGATACGCTCCCTCCCCCTCCTCGTCCTCCTCGTTTCCTCATCTCTGAGAATCTAGGCTTTGTTGACTATGCTTCTTCTAATTCAGCAGCCCTGAAACCGATGTTCCCAGGAATGCTTTCCCCGTGCAGCCCGGTTTTATTACACCTAGAGGTCATTCGGTTGTCACAACATGCTTATCTCCACATTGGTCCTCATGCTCCTCAGGTGCGGCGTGGGTACCTTGCAAATTAGGACTTCATTTCAGTTCCTCATTCATTGCTGGGTGTATTCCAGGCACTTGGGAGCACCCATCATAGCCTGGAAGTACCACCCTTCTCACTCCAGCCAGTCCTGTGCTGTGAACTTACATTTGTAGGGGTTTAGTAGCTCATACGTGCCTTACTCATACCTCCCAGCGCCCTAATGGGACAGGCCTGGCAACGAGCATTGGCTCCATACCACAGAGGAGGAAACTGAGGCACAGCGAAGGGGAGGGACTTTTCTCGGATGGCTCGGGGGTGAGTGCTGGAGCAGGCATTAACCTCCAGGTTCCCTCACTGGCGCCGTTCTCCCCGTGGTCACCTACCCTTGGTACGTGTGCAAGCTGACCCCCATCCACCATTCATTGTGCGTTCCTCATTGGGTGAGATACGAAATGGGATCATCTCTAGGGCGACAGTCCCAACTGCGGTCAGGACACATTTACGAGGTGTGGCAGATAACCCTGAGGGTGAAGCACATGTGGTAGAGGTCCTGGGAACTCGGCCTCCTTTCTACGCTCTTTATAAGGTTTGCCCGTGCCATTTCGACCCGAAGACCAAAAGGGTCAGCCACCTGAGTTCCCTTGGAGACCTCTGCGCATGCCTTGGAATGACCACCCAAATCATCCCCGTCGAATGGGTTCTGCCGTGAGAAGCCAGCCCCGAGAGAACAGGGTGGAGACGACGGCAGAGGCAGTTCCCGCCGAACGCCACGCGCCGCTCTGCGTTTCCCAGCCTCCGCTGCAGCCCTGCTGGCGCAACGCGGTGAGCTCTGGCCGCTGCGCTGAGCGAAAGCGACGCTCTAGTCTGTTGCTGAGTTTGGCCCCAGTGGAATATGAGCGGGAGAGATTACCGCGCCGCCTTCAAGCAGGAAGCCTGTACATCTCCCAGCCATTTCTCTTTTCCCTCCAAGAGTTTAGGGGCGTGCCCCACGTAGGGGCAGGGATCCTGGAATGGAAGAGGCCTGCGGAGCGGGGTTCTAGTCTGCCTGCGGCCCGTGCCGCAGCCTTGCAGGGCTAGTGAGAAGGAAGCCTCTGCTCTCAGATGTCTCCGTTAGATGTCTAGGTTGTCGCAGTGCGGCCTGGCGAATACTGACCGGTGCACCAGCCAAACGGGAAGAGGCTCCGCACAGCTCGGTGCACCTTCTGCCCAGGAAGCCTCCCGGACCCCCTGTTCACTGCAGACCTCTAAAGTCGTGAATGACTGGTGCGTGGGTTCTTAAGGAGGAGACCCCAGATGGGGTTATTCCACATGCCGCCCGATGGTGGGAGGTTGTGGCAACCAGGGCCCAGGAGACACGGGGGGCCTGAAGAGCAAAGCCCCTACCTGCATCGCCTGCACAGGGTATATTGGGGACTTCCATGGACCATGGGATTTGAAGTTGTCAAGGTGACATTAATTTAAAGCCCAGTGGCTAGGGAGAGGCCTCACTGATACCTGATCACATAAGGCATTTACTCTTAATTAAACAACAGAAATGCATGGTGTTGAATGATTCACATTTCTGAAACATTAGATTAATTTTCTTGTAATTCCTGTGTCACTCACCCTCTGGCATTCCAGTATCCTTTCTTGTGGGGGGCAGGGTGCAGTGACACGGGGAGGTTCTAGGGAGTGAAATTGTGCACAAGCCCCGCCAGTTTGGTCTGTGCTGCGGCCTCAGGGAGGAGGCTGGTTTGGGTAAATCTTGGACCAGCGCTGCCCGATAGATAATGTGCGCTGCGCAGGGCCAACTTCACTTCTCTGGTAGTCACAGGAGTGAAACACAAGCGAAATTCATTTAGCGATATATGTTGTTTAAACCAGTACCTCCAAAATGTTGTCATTTCAACGTGGCATCAACGCAAAATACTATTCCTGAGGTATTTTTCATTCTTTTATCACAGTTGGCCTGTGAAACAGGGTGTGTGTTTTTACACTTACAGCAAGCACTTCTCCATTCAGCTCCATCTCAGGAGCTCCAGAGCTGCGTGTGGGTAGTGTGGCATCACAGCTCTGAGCTCTGCCTCTGCAAAATAACAGCTAGGACAAGGCTGCGTGAACTTCTCCGGTGGGTTTTCTGGCGCCCTAATTAGTATGTCTGACCTCTGACCTCTCTGCCGGTCCCTGATAAGGGCATCCTCATTGTACATGGAAACAAGCAGATGCCATCGCCTGAATGCCTGGCCAGGCCTCCCCTGCTAGCTGCTGGCCGGAGGGGCAGTCTGGGAAGCTCCAGATGCACACTCCACCTGTCATCTGCCAGGGACACTTGCCTGAGGGCGCACTGCTCCCCCATCTGCCCACTCACGTCTGCACACGACCACTTTCAGCCCTGCCCCTGCAGGTCCTCTTGGGGGCCGGCCCTCCCTTCGCCTCCCCACTGTTCTCATCCCCACTTGGAGCAGAAGCCGAGAAAGGAGGACCCTTGTTATTTCCAGTGGGGCTTGACGCAGCTTCACCAAGGACGTAAAATCAAACCATTTTCACAGGCAGTTTCACCCGGGTGGTTAAAACAAACCGAGAACTCAGTGGCAGCCCGTTACTGTCGGACCTGCTGCCCCTGTCTCTCCCCGCCCCGTGGCTCCCGGAAAGGGCCTGGGAGGAGGCAAAGGGCACCCACTTCTGTAGTCTGTTAACTCGCTGCACCCACCACAAAGGCCTTGATTTTTACCCATCAACCCCACTGGGAAAGACCAGGGAACAATTCTGCTGCTGTGTAAACAGCTGGAAAGTAAATGATGATGATGAGCAGCTCTAAGCAAAGATCCTCTCAACACTTGATCACCGTGTAGACCAAATAATGTGTCTGCAGTGTGTGTGAGTACATGTGCACATGTGTGCATGTGTGCGTCTGTGTGTCCACGTGCTAGCGAGAGTCAGAGTGAATCAAGGGTTTGATTTCAAATGGGCGTGTTGAGCACATTAAATGGGTGCCTCTTCTGTAAGACGGGGGGTAGTGATACCATCCACCTACTAGGTTGTTATAAAGACCAAACAGAGCAAGGCTTATCTGAGTTGCTCCCTGGTTATCTCTTTAATTGCTGATCAATGGAGGGAATGTGGTGCGAACCGGATGGGCCCAGTTAACGGGATGGTAGAAGGAGCATCGAAGATGCCTCTAGCACCATTGGAGGACGTGAGCATGTTCTGAAGCTTCTCCCTCTGATCCAAATGCACAGAAATTATAGACAAAATGTTTTATGTAATTATAAGAAGAACGTGGCTGTGTTCAAGAGCATTAAAAAATTAAAATAGACGGTGGGGAACCCAGAGCGGTAAGTCTGAAGTGAAACTACCATGAGCGGTGGGCCTTTGGATCAGATACAGGCGGTTGGGGCTGGGAAAGCCTTTCCCGGGTGGGGATGGGGCCAAGAGCATCCCGTACATGGGAAGAACTGCACCTCTGTTCCCACGTGGAGCCAAGGCCTGGACGGCCCATGGACTGAGCCCTTAATCGTTGTCTGCCTTGTGGCCAAGCCTGTGCCAGCAAGATAGGGCTGGTGGAACTCGGGTCCCACGTTGAGCCTGGTAGCTCACTTCGCAGGTGGCCCCAGGATCATACAACAGAGAAGGAGGAGTGCTATGGTAAGACCAGGTTTGTGTACTGTCTAGCCTGCACATTCTTCGCTCTGTTACACTTCTCTGTTTAAAGAAGAACCGGAACATCTTCTCCATCTCTGTGACATTGCTGTGGTGGAACAATAATGGCAATAATAGGCACTCACTCATTCATTCAAAACAGGTCTTCTGTTGTTAGCCATGTTCTACATTAGGGAAACAGAGCCAAAGTAAGAACAGCACAACCGAGATTTACAATCCCAGCCATCTGAATCCCACGTTAACCCAGGAAGAGCGATCAGTCTCCACGCATTACACGAATGAGGAAACCAAGGCTCTGCCAGGTACAGCGGCCCCAAATCCCCCAGTTAGTGTGCTGTGGGGAGAGGCTGGAACTCAGACCTGTCGGTGCTTTGTAAGAATCTAGAAGGCACCCGTGCAAAATTACAGGGCGTGTCTGGGGGGTGTAAGGACTGGGAGGTTTCTAGGGACAGCAAGGCCCATGTTGGCATGAAAGAGGCAAACATTCTGAAGAATAAGCCCTTTGTAACTGGAGAAGGAGTGGGAGTAGGGTGTGGGGGAAATGCTGGGTGAGGGGCCAGACAGTACTTTATACCCACTGTGACTACTGTCACTTACAAAAGGAAAAGGCCTGCTGTTGGTGAGGACACACAGGAGTGGGACCCATCCCCCCGTACATTGCTTGTGCGAATGTAAAACAGTACCAGTCACTGCAGAAAATAGATGGGTGGTGACTCAAAAAGTTAAACGTGGAGTTGCCTTGCTTATGCGAACGTAAAACAGTACCAGTCACTGCAGAAAATAGATGGGTGGTGACTCAGAAAGTTAAACGTGGAGTTGCCCTGTGACTCAGGAATTCCTCTCCCTGGTATGTGCCGCAGAGAATTCCGAAGCACTCGTTGGTAGCTACAAAGCAGGCGTGAGCATGTAAGGCGAGGCTTGGGGAATACAGTCGTTGACTGTGTGACTCTGGTTATACAGAGTTATGCTCTGTAATAACTCTGGTGTCAGGTGGGCACTTGAATTGTCAGGGGATCGTTGCGTAAAGGAGATGAATATCCATCTGCTGTGCTCTACCTGAAACTAATATAAAGTTGTGCTGCATGCAAACTGTAATTGCAAATAAAATAATGCCCTGTCTGGGTAGCTCAGTTAGTTAGAGCATTGCCCCAGCACGCCAAGGTCGTGGGTCTCATCCCTGGCCACATGCAAGAATCAACCAATGAATGCACCAGTAAGTGGAACAACAAATCCGTCTCTCTCTCTCTCTCTCTCTCACCAATGAATAAAAAATTTTAAAAACAAAATAATAATTATAATAATTAATAATAGGTACTCAAAGAAATACATGTACATACATGTTCATAGCAACATAATTCACAATAACCACAAGGTGGAAACCACCCAAACATCCACCAGCAGATGAATGGGTAAAACAAACTGTTTTACACACACACACACACACACACACACACACACACACACAGACACAGAGTCCAGCACAAATAACACCCCTTTCATTGCACATTTTATTACAAAATCATAAGCTTGTGATTATGTATTATGTTCTATAACATAACAGTATCACACTCAAGCACACCAGATGACATTTTAGGTGGAATGTTCAAATTAAAGCTATAACTTATTGCACCCGTATTATTACCCTACCAACTACACTCAAGCAGGCGCTACTTCTGCAGGACCCTGTGTGTGTGTGTGTATGTGTGTGTGTGTGTTTCAACCATAAAAAGGAAGTACCGATTCATACATACATACAATGTATATGAATGAACATCAGAAACACTGTGCTAAGTAAAAGGAGACAGAAACAGATGATTACATACTATGTGATTTCATTTATATGAACTACCCAGAATGAAAAGACCCATGGAGACAGAGAGCAGATCAGTGGTTGCCAGGGGCTTTGGGGCAGGGAAGTGGGGAGGACCTGGCTAATGGACTGCAGCTTCCTTTTTGAGTGATGAAAATGTTTTGGAACTAGATAGAGAGCTGGTTGCACAGCACTGTGAATCTACTAAATGTCACGTCCACATGAAAATGTTCCCGGGTTCCTGGGAACTCTGGCCCCAAAGCTTGCAGCCTTCTTGCTGGGCTGTGACCACGACGGTTCTGGTTCTGGACTCTTTGGTTCTGATCGTGGAGCCAGCACCAGGACTGAGCTGTCTGTGCCAAAAAGAACGGACGTTAAATGCAGGTGACCTCGAGAGTGGACAGGAAACAACCAAAATAACAAGCAACAGCATTCTTTAAAAAAACTTGAAGACACTCAGCTAGCTCCCAAGCCCTTCCCGATCCTCGGTTTTGAAGTTTAACCTAGGCTGAGAACTTTCTTTACAGAGTCGCTGGTGCGGGTCAGGGACTGTGAGGGACTTAGGAAGGAGAGGCGGGCGGAGGAAACAGTCGAGGAAGGGATGGGTCAGGGGACCCAAGGGAGAGAAACTGAAGCCAATGCGTACACAACCCTACTCCCTGATGGAAAGTAAACTTCTCTCGGGTCAAGGAGCATGTCTTATTCAGCACCAACAAAACATATTATAGAATCTCATTTACAGCAGGCACTCAGAAAATATTTGTTTAATAAATAAACTATCAAGGAGAACACACTTGTGTTTTAGCCTGCTGGCCTAACTCCTGAATCATCACACTGCGGGAAAGGCAATGCTTTTTATCCCGTGACTAATTGAATTCTTTTGTTCACTTAATTCACTCATCCATCCATGAATTTTCTTCCATTTGGTTTCTTCTGTGAGCTTGTATGGATTGCTTACCCTCTACCAGCCAGTACTCTAGAAGCGGTGGCTGAAGACATGAGAGAGACACTGTCCCTGCCCTCCGGGGCTGGGGGCGGGGGGTAAGAGCAAGTAAGATGGAGCTGGAGAGACAGGCTGGGCGGTGAAGGCCTTGGAGAGGAGTGTCAGGAGGGACCAGGGAGGTGGGGAGGCTTCCTGGACCAGCCAACCACAGAAGAGCCTTGTCATGGCAGGTGACATGGGGGAAAACCAGGGAAACCCAACTCTTTATTAAGCCCAAGGGACAAAGACAGAAAGGGGAGGTAAAAACAAGACCAGATCCGGGAAAATTCAAGAACAAAGTGCGGAGCAAATACCAAGGGAGAGAGAGCCAAAATAATAGCAATAGCTGGATTGTGGCGCCCCGCCCTGATCGTTACTGGGTGTCATTGCTCCCGCAAGAGTCCCGTGTGCCTGTCATAAAGGTACCATCCTTGTGATGGCAGGCTGGGAGTGCCCGTGGTCCCGAACTGCCTGTGGCAGACAGAACATCCCCGCAACATGGCCACTCCTTTATTCTCAGGTACTGGGAATGCCTATGTTATGTTGCAAAATTAAAGGGCCTTTGCAGCTGTCAGTAGGTTTATGAATCTCAAAACAGGGAGATTGTCTTGGAGTCTTAGGTGGGCCCCATCTAATCACATGAGCTCTTAGAGCAGAGAAAAGGCTGGAGCAAGAAACACGTGGCAGGAGGAGGAATCAGGGAAAGCAGGAGCAGGAGAGGGATGCGACCTGCTGTTACTGGTGGAGGGACAATTGGAAAGCACGAGGAACGCAGGCAGCAGAGACACATTCCCAGAGGACAGCTGGCTAGGGAGCAGGACCTCAGTCTCACGGCTGTAAGGGACTGAATTTGACCAGCAACCTGAACGAGCCTGGGCCCCCAGAGCCTGCTGAAAGGAGTCTGGGAGGAAGCCTTTCTGATGCTTTGAGTTCGGCTCATGAGGTGTGAGCAGAAGCCCCAGCCGAGCCAGACTCCTGAGCTACAGGACTGGGAGAGGGTGAGCCAGCGTTGTGTTAAGAGGCTAAACCTGTGGTCATTTGTTAGCACAGCAACAGGAAACATATTCCTGCCTTGAACAAGAATTGGTCTCCCGTTTAACAAAACAGTGGTTTTCTCCAGAGCAGGGGGAACGTGTTATTGTCCTTGAGGTTAAGAACACAGACTCTGCAGTGGAACCGCTGGCTTCGCATCCTGCCTCCGACACGCACTGCGAGGTGATATGAGGTCAATCTTTTTTTTTTTTTTTTTGCAAAATTCTACTGTTTATTGAAGGAAAGTGTGAATTCTTTATTTTCTAGTCTTTTGTTCTTACTGTTGACACTATTATAGATATCCTCATTTCTCCGCTTTGCCGCCTTTTTCCCCACTGCCGCGCGCCCCCATCACCGCTGTGCTGTCTGTGTCTGTGGGTCATGCACGTGTGTTCTTTGTCTGATCCCCTCACCGTCTTTCACCCAGTCCTCCCCCTTCCATCCCCTCTGACAGCTGTCAGACTGTTCCGTGGTCCTCATGAATAAAACCTCCCACAGGGCTGTTTTAAGGGTAAATGAGTTAGCATCTGTAACTTGGAACTGTGCCTGGAACGGGGCGAATACGGGCAGTAGGTGACTTGTTGAGCCCATGTGTCTGGAACACGGGGGAAGCGTGTGGTGAACGGCAGGTTTTCTTTGGAAGCAGAGGCAGCAGTTGCCACCTAGACCCCATCTGTGGACCGACACTCTCCCTCTCCCAGGCCCTGGGAGTGTTGACTGAGGGGAGCTGCCTATTCAAGGTCACGTCTCCCTGGGGCCAGCCTGCATCCGGCAACTGGCCATGGCTAGGGAGCAGGGCGTGGCTCCCTCGCTGTGATTTAAGGACACTCTAAGGGGTCATCTCAGCTTGAGTCCGCTGGGCATTAGCCAAAGTCTGTGCTACCACTTTACAGCAGTTCCTCTCCACACTCTGTCCTCTTCCTGCTTCCTTTACTCTCTCAGCGGTGTGGGTCCCGAAGTCACTGCCCAAGTGACCTCACACCTGCACACGCATCTCTGTCTCAGAGTTTCTTTCCCAGCGCACCTGACGCAGTACTGCACTTCTGCCTTCTCTTTCTCTTCTTCTTGCTATTTGCAGACTATGCACGATGTCTCACATGTAAATCTGAAAGCTATGGCTCAAGGCAGATGTTATTACTTACTGTCTTGAGGAGGCTGAGACATTGAGGGGTCACACACCTGCCCAAGATCAAAGAGCTAGTGAGAGGCAAAGCCGGGATGAGAACTCGGGCCAACAGGAAAATCCGAAGCCAGAGGCACCCCGTTTATTGCACAGAAGTGCCCAGGTTGCCCCTGGATGTGCCCCTTGGGGCAGGAGTTCCACGTTCGCTTGGGCTTGAGTTGGCACTGACCTGCGTCATGGAGTCTGGAGCTACTTTTGCTGCCTCGGAGGGCTCCCCGTGTTTCTTGCCCAGCACAGCATCCTCCTTTCTCCTGAGTGGGAACAGTTAGTGGTCCCCGCAGCTGGGGCCCCACCCATCCTGAAGGTGAAAGCTCCTGTGTGACCACATGGCATTTTCTCTTTAAGGGCATTATGTGGTTGATATTCTTCTGGGACCGGGGACCCCGTGTCTCAGGACCAACAGCCCCTCTCACACATCCACTCCCACAACCCCATCACCTGAGGGGCCTGTCGGCCAGGTCAGGGAGTGGCCAGTGACCGGGATCAACCTTGTTCCTAGGTCCAGGGCTCCTCTAAACTGGTCTGGACAATGAAACGTAGTCCACAAATTTATCCCCACACATTGCCCGGGCACGAGAGCTATAACTTCAAGACATTGTCCTGCCCCTGCCTGCATGCAGCCCGGTGCTGGAGAAAACTTCCTTCCAGGATGTGAGTCACAGCGTTGCTTATGGAGGGAAAAGGGCAAGGGGAGAATCTGTAGGTGCGAGAGGCAGGCAGCTAATGAACGTGAGTGGATAGTGTTGTCCTGAAACTCGTGCTTTCAAGTAACATTAAAGGGTATGAACAGTATACCTTGATTTTCACTTTCATTGAATTTTGTTGCTAATATGCTAATAGGAAAAGGACTAGAAAAAGTACTTCCCAGTGGGCTTTTAGGGGGACTGTGGGGTTGTATGTTTTCCCTCATTTTCTTCTTTTTACGTTATTGTATTATTCGAGTTTTGTGTAAATAGTGGGAACTGCCATTATCAAGAAAAACAACTATTTACAAAGATACTGTAAAAATCTGGGTTTTTTCATTGGTTTCCATAGGTTGGCCATAAAATGCATTTGGGTCTTATAATCCAACTCAGTAGAGGCCAGGGAGTTCTGAGCATTTCTAGCCCAGGTAGGGCTTTTTTGTTTAAATTTATAACCTGTTCGATATGCCTGGTATGTTTTATGCCTGGTTGTCGCTCAGTAGTTCATGGCATTGGGTGGGCACCCACCCAAAACGTCCAGATGGTTCTGATTACTGAATGTTAGGATTTTCTCTGCACCTTTCTTGACCAGCTTGGTTTTTTGGAAAGGCCATGGGAACAATGCCATCATTCATAGAAGACTTTATGCGTAGCTCATGCTAGCTACTGCCTTAAATAGTGAGGATGCAAAGATCCTTTAAGAAACAATTTTTTTTAACCACATGCATTATATGATGTGTTGCCATTACCTTACACTCTAGCCGCTGTGAAAATGTGGAGGGGAACAACCAGCCCTAGGGCAGTCAGCTAATACTGGTTGGAGAAGGTGGCTTTCGAACTGGTTATGGCGCAAGCTTGTGAAAGTGCACGCTGTGTTAGGGAAATACGTAAGTGTGGCGCAACACAGGCTGCAAAAGCAAGATGCAACAGCCTGACAGAATATTTGGATGTTGCATTCAGGAATCTTGAGTTGGTGTTCGAAGGAGATGGGAAATGTTGGATAATTCCAGTGGCTTATATAGTGCATGAATGGGGTTACATGATTCAGCGATTCAGCATAAATAAACTAATTCTAATAGCTTGATGAACTGAATTGATAGAAATGCCCCAATGAGTCATGGTACAATTATTCAATTCTTTGTTTAGCATTATATTCTATGTGCTCAGCCCTGTTTTAGTCACTATAAATAATATGTAAAAAAATTTTAATCATTTTTTCCTCTTAAGTACATTTGCGGCTTGCCAAATGTAGGCCACAGGGTAGGAATAATAATGCTTTAAAAATAAATGTTGCCTAGAGATAAGACCAAAATACATGACCTAGCTATAAACTAACTGGGAGTCCTAAGACCCTCCCGCACTGGCAGCGCCATTCATACCTCGAGCATGTGTGCGGGCTGCTGCTCCCAGCAGTGGCCGATGAGGCAGCACGGATCTTCTGGCGAACATGGAAGGAAGTATGACCCAGCAACCCACGGAGAAATCACTGTAAGTTTTCAGAGCTACAGCAAGTGCTTCTGTTAATCTTTGTGGATTTGGGTAGTCCAGCATACAGCAATGTTTCTGCAAAGGTACCTGCTTTACCTTGGGCGGAAGAGAAATTGGACATTTGTGTGCTCGATGAAGTGGTTAAACAAGACATCACCATCGACTGCCTGAGCCCCAGTCCAAGCTTTGCCCCACTCACCAGTTCTGCAGCCTTTGCAAGTTCACTCATCTCTCTGTACCTCCTTTCCTTTAAAGTAGAGATGGTGATAGTATTGACCTCATGGGATTGCTATGAGGATTAACTATAAAGCTCTCAGAATGGTGTTAGGCTCATAAGAGACAACTGCGAAGCATTAGTGTTACTATTACTGAGGTCCAAGATCGTTTGCTAGTGAGCCAGGGAGTTAGAAAGAAAGAGCCTTAAGGCAATGTGACCCTGAGGAAAACACTCAGAGGGAAAGAGTTGGGGTCTGAAGATCCTCCCTCCCTCCCTTCCTCCTTTCCTTCCTCCTTTCTTTTCACAATTACTCATTGAGTGCCCACCATATGCCAGGAACTCTTCTAGATGCTATGGGAATTACAGCGAACAAGTGTTCCAAGTGCACATTTCTATGATACATGATCCGTATATTGCATCGTGTGTCCACCACCCAAAGTCAAATCATCTTCCATCACCATATATTTGGCTATTTTTTATTTTTTGAGGAGCTTTCATAATATTTTCCATAGCTGCTGCACTAGTTTACACTCTCACTGACAGTGGACGAGGGTTCCGGTTTCTCCATATCTTCACCAACACATATTATCTTTATGTAATAGCCATACGAACAGGTGTGAGATGATATCTCATGGTAGCATTGATATAAATTCCCCTGATGGTTAACATTGAACATCTTTTCATGTATCTGTTAGCCACTTGCACATCTTTTTTTGGAGAAGTCTCCGTTCAAGTCTTCTACCTATTTTTAAATGAGGTTATTTTAATTTCTTTTTTAGCTATGGAGTTGTGGAAGTTTCTTATATATTTTGTTTATTAACTCCTTATCAGGTATATTTGCAAATAATTTCTCCCATTCCATATGGTTGCCTTTTCATTCTGTTGATTGTTTTCTGTGCAGGAGCTTTGTAGTTTAAAGTAGTTCTTCTTGTCTGTTTTCGCATTTGTTGCCTTTGCTTTGGTGTCATAGCCAATAAATCATCGCCAAGACCAATGTCAAGAAGGTTTTCCCTTACTTTTTCTTCTAGGAGTTTTATAGTTTCAGATCTTACATTTAAGTCCTTAATACACTTTGAGTTGATTTTGTGTATAGTTTAAAGTAGGGGTCTTTCTCTCTTTCTTTCTTTCTTTCTTTCTTTCCTTCCTTCCTTCCTTCCTTCCTTCCTTCCTTCCTTCCTTTCTTTCTTTCTTTTTTCCTTCCTTCCTTCCTTCCTTCCTTCCTTCCTTCCTTCCATTTGCATGTGCATATTCAATTTTCACGAAACAATTGGTTGAAGCGACTATCCTTTCCCCATTGTGTATTTTTGGCACTTTTGTCAAAGATCCATTGACTTATATGCGTGGATTTATTTCTGGGATATTATGTTCCATCAGTCTATATGTCTATCCTTATGCCAGTACCATACTCTTTTTAATTATGGTAGCTTTGTAATATATTTTGAAATCAAAAGGTGTGATGCCTCCAGTATTGCTCTTTCTCAACATCATTTTGGCTATTCTGGGTCTTTTGTGGCTCTGTATAAATTTTGGAAATGTTTTTCTATTTCTGAAGAAATGTTCTGGGATTCATATTATGAGGTCAGCATTACTCTGATACCTAAGCCAAAAAGAGATGCTACAAGAAAGAAAATTACAGGCCAGTATAGCTGATGAACAAAGATGCAAAAATCCTCAACAAAATACTAGCACACCAAATTCAATCACCCATTAAAAGGATTATATACTATTGATTAAATGGGTTTACCCCTTTAATGCAAGGATGGATCAATATACACAAACCAATAAATGCAATACATCACATTAACAGAATGAAAGGGAGGAATCACATGATCATCTCAATAGATGCAGAAAAAGCATTTGGGAAAATTAAACACCCTTTCATGAGAAAAATGCTCAACAAACTTGGTATAAAAGGGAAGTACCTCAACATGTTAAAGTCTGTATATAACAAGACCATTGCTAACATCATGCTCAATAGTGAAAAAAGTAAAAGCTTTTCATCTAAGATCAGGTAAAAGACAAGGAGGTCTACTCTCACCACCTCTATTTAACATAGTACTAGAAGTCCTAACCAGAGCAATTAGGCAAGAAAAAGCAATTCACATTAAAAAGGAAGAAGTAAAAGTAGCTCTGTTTGCAGAAGAAATGATTATATGTAGAAAACCCTAAAGACCACAAAAACTGATATAACTTATAAATGAATTTAGTAAAGTATACAAAATTGACATACAAATATTGGTTGCATTTCTATACACTAACATCAAATGTCTGAAAAGGAAATTAAGAAAACAATTCCAATCACAATGACATCAAAAAGAATAAATTACTTAGGAATAAACTTAACCAAGCAGGTATAAGATTTGTACACTGAAAATTCTAAAACATTGATGAAAAAAATTAAAAGAGACACAAATAAGTGATAAGACATTTTTCGTGTTGATAGGTTGGAAGACTTACTGTTGTTAAAATATCCACACTGTCCAAAGCAATCTATGTATGATTTTTAAAAGCTCCCTCCATGGCCACTCAGCTGTGAAAGAGAAGGAAGGTATTACTTGGGAATTTCCAAATTGTCAACATAGGCATGATTCATATATTTTTTATTAATATGGTAACACCTATACACTTGTTCCTGGCTTAGAAGCTGTCCAACCTAAGCCCCCTTCACTTTGGGCCTCTCATTCTCTCTTTACTTCCACTTTGGTGTCAGTGCCAGTCTGCAGACTCAGGTCAGACCAACACACCAACCTGCACAAGTTTCTGTTACGATCTGTCCCTTCCTATTACCTCATGTCAGTATTACCACAACTTAGGTTTCTCTGACCACCATTCCAGACCATCTCAATTTCTCCCATCAACAAAGACTACATCCATGCCTTTGGAAGATTCGTTGTATGGTTTAACTATTACTAGAGTTCATAATGTGCCTGACACCTTTCAAAATACATTAATAAGCCTCAAACTTCAAGCCTAAGACTCTTAGAAAGGATGATTTAGACCTTTGCAGTGTAATGACCAATGCCACGCAGTAAGCTGCTCTGGAACCTTCTGTATGGTCTTCTGGTCTTTGTGGTGATGTACTCAGGGACCAAATTCAACAAATAATTCCTCAACAGTTGCTCCACAGCAAGCCCTGCACCAGACATTCTAGAGTATGTGGAGATAACAAAGAAGTATTCCTGATCTAAGAGAACTTAAGCTGTAATAGGTAGTCTGTCTCATTTAGGAGCAAGTCCACTAGAAACTTTTTCCTAAAACTCAATCAGAAATTCAGCTGACTGCAGCTTCTATTCACTGGCCCCTCCCTAGTCTAATACATCCAGACGAAGAAGGTTCAGGCGAGAGGGAAAGTTTCTATGTGTTCCTCTCTCCCTGTGAGTCCTCTGCAAGGACAGGGAGTTAGCAGTCCGATGGATCGCAGTCCAGACGACCCATCGGACCCCATCTGCCACACTGTGTTAAGGTGCATCCAAACACAGCACAAGCACACAGCGGTCTTCCCTCCGTGTTTCCGCCATGCAGCTGGGTCGGAGGCTGAGCCACAGTGTAAGGATATCCAGCTACCACGGACGCCTTCCCTTCCCTCCGGGTCTGCCTATCTGACCAACACGCCATCATTTTGTTTTCGTGACCAGTGCAGCGAGCCAGAGAACTGGTGATTGTGAAATCCACTGGGGCTCGAAAGAAGGTGGAAATTCTAATGGGTGTACAGAGGTGAGGCTTTTACTGTAATCTCGTGACACCAGATTTTCTTTGTTGTTTTCAGTTGAAAGAAAATATTCTTTTTGACCCGATCAGTCATAAAGTATTCATTTGTCTCTCATTTGCCATTGTTCTTCCTAAGTAGTTTTCCCAAGAACTTCACAGGGAAGGGGTTACCAGGAAGGACAAGGCTAGGATTGGGGTATTCCCAGCTTTCTTAGCAATAATGCCATCGGAACCTTGTGCCAGTTGTAAAAGAAAGAATGTGTAATTTTATAACAGTTGATGTGTTGCTTGAGTGTTATCTTCAGCATCTCCTGCAAACATTCAGGCAAGTTCTATTTACACACTTCCAGGGCCAGGGACCTCTGCCTTACAAAGCCACTCTCCATCTTTGCACACTTCTGATGAATACAAAATTCCTTTGTGTGTCAAGCCAGGTCTGACCCCCAGCGACTTCCACCTCATGACCCCCTTCCTGTCTGTCCCCCAGGGTTAAAATGGAATGAATGGAACAAGCCTATTTCTTTTCAGTGTAAGCCCTTCAATGTGACTACCACACCCTCTAGTTTTGTTAAGGTCTGATAACTGGTGGGAAGGAGAGATTCCCAAGTGTGGGCTGTTTCTCTGTAACTGACTGTTCTGCTCAGTACTCAGCTCAAAGGAACTGCTGTTGATTTGCTGATCTGAGATCCCCTCTGCATACGCAGCCGCATGGAGTGCCACACTTAGGGTACAGGTGATGGCTACAGATGAAAGTCGTGGCTCCATGCCATTTGTCACAAAATAACCCATTCTTGAGGCCCGAAAGGAGGCCTGCTTTGATACCCAATGATCCCAACATTTTCTGAGTATGGAGTTTTCATGCAAATAACATCCTTGTTTAGGCACCAGATAAGTAAGTGGTCCTTGGCATATCTAAGGCATAATTGTGTACACACAGAGACAGTGTTTGTACCTTACAACAAGTGAGAAGCCTTGATACTCATCAGTGAGTAAGAGTGTGGCGAACCCACAAGAGTAGGAGCTATGGAGCCAGGTAGACCTGGTTCAAATCTTGCCTCTACCACTTACTATCTTTTGTGTCTTTGGGTCAGCTACTCTGACTCCCTGGACTTATTTTCCTCCTGTATTTGCATACCAGAGAAGAATTGTGCTAGCCCCTCCACAGGGTGGTTGTTAGGATAAAACAAGTGAAGGGTCTAATATAAAAGAAGCTCAGAAATGTTAGTTAACTTTAGTTTTTTTAGTTTACAGGGTGATATATTCTGTCCAGAAGATATCCAGACATGTAGTATGGAAAAATAAAGATATTTACTGAAGAAGATACAAGATATACAGGACAATGATATCTCAGTCCCCTTCAAAGCAGGCCTCTTGGGACCTCACACAGTTCTCCCAATGGCCATCAGCTGCCCTGTGGTATTTTCCTGAATCTCATCAACAGTCTGAAATCTCTTCCCTTTCAAAGGTGATTTTAGTTTGGGGAAAAGCCGGAAGTCACAGGGATCCAAATCTGGGCTATAGGGGGAACTGAGTCACCTGGGTGATTTGCTGTTTCACCAAACACTCTGCACAAGATGTGATGCATGAGCAGGTGTGTTGTGGTGATAAAGCTGCCAGTCACTGGTTGCCCAAAGCTGCATCCTTCCAAATCGTCTAAATAGTTTCCACAGAGGAATGTTCAAGCTTAATGCAAAATTTGATGCGGATTCATTGCTCTACTCACTCAGTCATTTTGAATGCGGTGACTACACAGTACACATGCTCACACCACAGCGTCTACCGCCCCCATCGACTAGTACAGTGAAGTCATCATTGTTCACGCATGTGCATTCCAGTCCACTCTCCTGGGCTGCCAGGTTACATCAAGGTCATGAAAACCATTCTCATTATAATAACAATGGTTGGACTTTTTCCAGACAGACCATTGTGTGTGTATGTGTGTGCACGCATGTGTGTGTGCGCGTGTGTGTGTGCGTGTTGGCTAATGATACCTGGGATTCATTTGACCTGATTTTCAGCCTTCATGCAGGGCCATTGCATATGTAAATACATCATGTTCTAGGAAGAAAAAAAGCTTCAGGAGGAATCGTGCAACCTCATCCTTGAAAAATTCTCTGTTCGACCAGCTTTCATTATTCATGCATCTGTTTCTCCATCTACAAGTGCTTAGGTTGAACGAGAGATCTCTGAGGCCTTACACTCTATTCTTATTCTCATCTATTATTCTTATAGCTGCCTATGGCTATCTTTATTCTATTCTTGAGGGAGGGGTGAGGGGAGAACTAAAAGTTCTTGAAATCCTCCTCACTTCCAGAGGCTCTGTTGTATACTCTTTTTTTATTTTAGTATCATTTTATGCTTACCGCCACCCTAAGAGAGAGCTATTACCCCTTTCTATAGATGGAAAAGGTCATAGAGATTAACACATTGGCCAAAATACTCAGGGTTCGTGGCAGAGCTCCTTAATTTAGAGGAGGACATGGACTCAGGGAAGATGTTTCTGCCACTCAGAGATACAAGAGTCCCTTAGTGCTCTCATGCCTGAGGGAGAACATCACAGAACCGAGAAAGAGCACGTAGTCCCAAGAGCTGGCTGTTATTCAACCTCTAAATTGCATCTTGGATCATACTTTCCCAGAGGAATTGAACGAATTACCCGCCGAACCTATCTTTACCTTCATGGTCACCCCAAAAGGGACATGGGCAGGATAGCGGGGGATTAAAGACAGGGCCCATGGAGCTGCGGGTCTGGGCTGCGAGGTGCCATCACTCGCCGTGTGACCTCAGGAAACTTGTCTGCATCTTCTGAGCCTCACTGTCTTCACCTGTCAAATGAAAGGGTGGACCAGCTTCTTAAACTGTGGTCCTCGGGCCAGCAGCATCAGCATTACCTGGGAACTTGTTAGAAATTCGAATCTCGGTCCCCACCCTGGACCTAGTGAATCAGATGCCCTAATCAGGGAGCCCATAATCGGTGTTTTCGTAAGTCCTCAGGAGGCTCTGGCCACAGTGGACCCGGAGAAGCACTGGGCTGGCCAGACACTGAGGACCCTGCCCCTGGCAGAAATTCTGGCAGGGGGGACTGGCAGGCTGATGCCAGCCCTGGGGAAGTGAGTGAGGCTGAAGCTGAGGGAGCAATCAAGGTGGAAGTTCGGTCCGTGAGTCAGAGTCCTGTGTGTAGTGCCGTGTCCTGCCTCCCAGGTTCGCCTCTAGCGCACCCACTTGGTATCGTATCTTCCTTCACTTTCCTCAGCCTCTTTTGCTCCCCATTTCTCATCGGTGAAGGGTAGGGGAAAGCAACGGTATTAACCCCCAAGTTTTCTGGGAACGGAAGGATGCAACCTGTGGGAAGTCGGCCATCAGTGAGGCCATCAGTGAGTAGTTACTTGTCTTCTCTGGGGCCCCACCCCATGGTAAAAAGTAAATTTAAAAAATTAAAGAGAGCTCTCCCTTTATCTGGGGGACGTGGGGCTTTTCTGAGCGAACCCCTGAAGGTCGGACCTGAGGAAGCCTAGCCCGTGACAGGTGCTGCCCCGCAGGGCCGGCTCTGAGTCTGTTTGCAGAGAGTCTGAGGCTGCCTCTCCAGGAAGCTCCCTCTCTTCACACTTGACTGGAACTCCTTTATGGTATGTGAACACGAAGGGCATTTTTTAAGTAGCGGGAACCAACCGATGCTTTAAGCAAAATGGAAGTAGAAAGTATTCTGATACAGGACAAGGTCCAGGGCAGGAAGGCGGCCAAGTCCTGGTGGCAGCCGTTGGTACCAGGGACCATGTTGCTGCTCTGGCTTGGCTAATCTGACATCTCTGCCCCACCCTGTTCCCCCCAAACCCCCTCCCC
Organism: Glossophaga mutica; assembly: GCA_039655065.1. Taxonomy (NCBI): domain Eukaryota; kingdom Metazoa; phylum Chordata; class Mammalia; order Chiroptera; family Phyllostomidae; genus Glossophaga; species Glossophaga mutica. Next base: position 9,951,849 of record CM077304.1, on the reverse strand, counting down.
GTACCATCCATATGGCGTGTAACCATTGTACCCTCTGCCTCTCTCTGCCTCTCTCACCTCAGCACTCTGCCTCTGCTGTTAACAGATCCCTGGGGAGGGGCATCTGCTCTGCTGATCGAGTCAGGGATGCCCCCTCCCTTGGTCCCATCATCTGCAGCTGGAGACTCAGCATCACCTCGTACACTTGGCTGCTGGCAGCCTCCCTTGCGAGCAAGAGGGCAGTTCAGGAAGCTCTTAGAGACCGGGAAGGCCAAGGGAGATGTTCATCTCGACAAAGATGGGGAGAAATCTGTTGAACCCTTCTCAAGAACTAGGGCGCTGATAGCGGACAGGTGCAGGAAGTGATCCAAATCCTGCCATTTTGCGTCCCCAGTAAATGGTTACAATTTATAGTGCTGGATGCTCCTTTAAATTTCGCTGACAAGAAAGGCTGACTAAACAGGCACGGGATATGGAAAGGGAATTTTCGATTCTATAAACACACCGAACTGGAGTGTAAACAAGGCGGTATGGCATCACATAAATTACTGTTATCTTCCGTGCGTGTTACGCTTAATAGCAGCTTATTGAGTCTCTGTGTTATGGAGGGTAGTTCTGCTGTGGTGACACAGGTTTTGTTTTTGCTTTAACAAGAGGTAATTGAATACGGAAAAAATTATTTTTACTGACGGCAGACAAATTGGTGTAATGTTGTGGAAAGTCCTCTGGGATAAGTCTTTTCTCACCCAGCCACAGCCTCACTGTGACGTGGGCTTCAGCTCCTGCAAACGCAGAACGGCCAGGTTAGACCTGATGATGCCTGAGGTCCTTCCCACTGCTGACAGCACCCAGGTTTCCTCCGATCCCCTGCTGGTTGAGACTCTGGGCAACGCCCTCGGCATGCTGGGTCTGTCATGGTTCTGCAGGCAAGAAGTGGCACATTTAAAGGGTTTGCTGAGACAGTTTAATGAAAACATTGTTTACAGAGGGCCGGGTGGAGTCGAGAGGACCTGTAGGGGGTGGTGAAGCAGCCAGGGACTAGCAGCTCTGGGAAGCTCTTGCCTTGCAACCCCAGGCAGGGCAGCCACCTGTGGCTGGCAGGGAGGAAGCAGGGGACACCTGCATACATATATCTGTCCCACACCCTGGCTGAACCCAGAGAAACCGGGACAGAAGGTTGCCCTTAGGGACAGTCTGCCTGCTGGGGGGAGAAAGACAGATCTGGACCTGGAAGGACAAACAGAAACCGAAAGAGATAGGAAGGACTGCTGTGGCTCACTCTCCACCGCTGTGCTGCGAGCCCCAGACAAGCACACATTTCATCTCCAGCGGAATCGAAGCTGCCTCTCTGACTTTGAAGGGCACAAGGGAACAATGTGGTCTGCTGTATGACCCGCCCCCCCCCCATGCACTTGAAGCCCCCCGGGCTACACGGCAGAGCTCTAGTTGCCAACATGCAGTTCCCAGAGGGGTGAAAGGGCCTGGTGTCCACAGGACCCCCTCCCCTCGGGAGGTTCTGGGGCCTGGATGGTCTTCCTAAGGTTTTCCAAGCGTTTCCGTTCCAAGCTGCCAAGGGCATCCAGCCCGCACCATCACCTCCAACAGCCTTGGAAATGGCCTTCTTCCCAGCTCTGACCTGCTCTGCCTCCCTCAGCTCCTGCAGTGAGTCACCAGTGTTTATAACAGACCTCTCTTCAAGCGTGTGTGCCAAATTTACCTGCAGGCACAGGTGGTGTCCTATGACAACACCTCCACCTGCTCAGTCAAGCCCAGTTGGCTCGGAACCACCTCAGATGGAAGTGAGCTCTCCTTCCTTTGTCAAACAGCTTTCCTTTATTCTTCTCTTTAAGAGCACAGAGGTCATGCTCACGGAACCCTCTTTTAAGCTCTCTTTCTGCTCCATCACTGCTACCTTAGCTGACCTTTCGCTGGCTGGTTCTCCAAAATCCACTCCAAGGTCACCTCCTGCTGAGCTCATCACCACAGGGAACTACACTTCCCAGGATTCTTTGCTCTGGCTCGCACATGGTTTCAGCTCTGGCAGAAAAATGGAGAAGAGAGAAGCTAGGGTATTTGTCTCCCTCTTTCTTTGGGCTTATGGAAGCATCTCCAGCTCTCACACCATCTCTTCTGGTATTGACCTCCTGCAGGGAGGTTCTCACATCGTTCCCACAGGAGGGTCTCCACTTCCGGGCTGGGGTGGCACCATCAGTTCCCCATGACCCTGAAGCCCTAGGAGGGCAGCAGCTCTTTGCAGCTGGAACCTCTGTGTTGCCTGCCGATTTTTACCGTGGGAATCGTGGATGGTAGTTCAGTTCTCCCAACACATGTTAACTGATTTCCTGTGTTGTATTCCCTCTGCTTTAAATACCTGGAATAGTTTCTGTCTTCCTGACTTGTCCAGGCTGATGCCTTCAAATGAGAGAGGAAGCATGAGATTGTGGAAAGAAGCTTCATCTTAATCAGAAAGAGATACCTGGGGTCAGATTCCAGTTCTGCCTGTCTTTATCAGACTTTGAGCAAGGTCTGCAGCCTCTAGCCAGTGACAAAGGCATCTGCTTCACAGGACTTCTGAAAAGGGTTTCAGTGAGTTCAGATACATGAAAATGGTATAAAAGGGACCTGGCACATGGCAGAGACTCAATAACCTAGAGTCACATTTCTCGGTATCAACAGGAACTAGATGCATCTCTTTCCCTGGCCTGAGTTGTGAGTTGTTGGGGCTTTAGCTCTTTGTGGACAAGCTCCGCAGCCTGTGCAGTAATCAAAGAATCATAAATGGAGTGAAGAAAACCAGAGGAAGGCAAAAGAGAAGAAACATGTCTGTCGCTCCATTCCAGGAACTGTGCCAGGTCCCTTCAATGTGTCTGCTGGTCTCGTTTCCCCTGGAGGAGAGGATGTCCCGAAGAGGAAACTGGGCCTCTGAGAGGTCTGGCCGTTTGACTTGTCCGAAGTCACACAATGAGGGCAGTGGTTAGAATCCAGAACTTTCTATCCCTGGCATCTGACGTCGCGCCATCAGGATAGAAGTTAATCAAAAGGAGCTGAGCTTCCCTGCAAAGAAAGGAGAGGCTGTAATGCCACGTCAGGTCTTAAGACAGGAAACTCACTCCTTTTATTCTTGCAAAGCAACCCCGAGAGAGGGGTGGATGAGGGAGGAAGAAAGGAAGTTAGGAGACATGTGATGAGTCGGAGCCCTGGACAGGCCGGGGAGTGATGAGAACGGAGTGGCGAGGCTGCGGTCACAGCGTGGGGACAAGCCACAGCGCCCCTCTAACAACTGCTTCCCCAGCTCTGAGAGGGTGCTGTCCCCAGGACCTGTCGGGGGATGTAACCCCAGGACAAAAGCAGCGGAGGTGGCCGGGAGGCAGGAGGCTCTGTCTGTCTGCGGGACATTCTCAGCTTTGGAGGCCACCTTGCTTCCGACCGTCACAGGCCTGGCTGTCGGAGGCGCCGTGAGGAGGGGAGCGTCCCGGAGCAGAGTCGGTCAAGGGAAATACTTCTGTGTCCAGCAGAGAAGACCGTCGTGGGCCGCCGGTTTCTGACGCTGCGGCTTCCTCTCCAACAGCCTTCCAGGGAAGAAGCTGCCCGTAGTCGGCCCGTCCCAGAGGCCAGCACAGACAAAACCTGCCCTCGGGGAGTTTCAGGCTCAGCTGCCCTTTGCCACACATGGGTCCAGTGCCAGGGGCCAGGCCTCGGTGCCGCTCCATCTCATCGGATCTTCTCAGCCACACCGGGAGACGGATTTCACTCCCTTTATTTCGTAGAGGAGGAAACTGAGTCTCAGAATAGAGAAATGACAGGCCAGGGTCGAACAGCACCTGACCAGAACCTCAGTCTGCTGCTTCCAGGTCAGGAAGTAGTTCCTGAAGTTGGGGCGGGAGCATGGGCGTTGGTGACACCAGGTGATTGTAGGTGTCACGTGCGCATTGGTGACACCAAGGTGACTGTAGGTGTCACATGTATAAACCTCTAAAAATGTAGGGCTATGGGTTTATTTTATTATAAATTAGAATATATTAGAAAGAAGCTTATCTACAGCCAATACACAAAACCTCATATCTTACCAGCTGTTAGGTATGTGTTTTAATTAAAAACTAGTGAGTTTGTAACAATGAAGGGTATGCCACTACAGTGATAGCAAACATTTTTATGATGCTAATTATAAATTGATCACAGGCTAGGCTGGATAGCAGAGAGGCCAGGGCAGCCTGCCAGGACAACCCTCCTTTCCCTGCTGGTGTCTGTACCCAGCCGACTGGGGCCCCGTGGGAGTGTGGGGGGGATGGAGGGAGCAGCTTTGAGGAGCCAGGAGATGAAAAACAAGTAAATCAAGGGGCACTTGAGCTTTGTGGGGAAGGAAGCCCAGACCAAACAAGGCGTGCACTGCAGGACTGGGGTTCCAGTGAGGAGGGCAGGCACCCCCGCACCCAGGGCCACTGCGGGTCCTCTCCCCTCCTGGTCCCAGTCGTGTGATTTAAAATGTAAGCCTTGATTTAGCACCCACAGCGCAAGGCATCGAGGAAGATGCAAGAGTCGGGGAATGAACTAAAAGGAGAAAGAAAACTGAACCTCAATTTCTGCTCCTGGGAAAGCTACAGAGGTGGGGGTGGGGGACATCAGGTTGGCAAAGAGAAGAGACCCCTGAGGTGGACTGGGGTCCAACCCTGCTTTACTCTTCGTGTCGATTGAATTCCTTCTTACAGACAAAGGGCATCTGCGCTGATGGCCTTGATGGCAGTAACCTGAGCCGACCGGAGTTGCATGGACGTGACTGAAGGACAGCTTTCCTGTCCTCGACACCTTAGGGCTCTTGCCATCCTTGGTTGGTTGGGATAAGTGTGGTCCAAGGCCCCCCAGCCAGCATGCGGCATCCCTTAAACCTGCTCCAGTCAGGCTGCTGCCCCACCTCTGTGAGGAACCCATTCAAAGTCAAAGTCACTAATAACTTCCACATGGCCAAATCCAAGGGCCAAAGCTCAGTCTCCATCTAAACCGTTCACCTGCAGACCGGACATGGGAAGGCTTACTCTTCACCGAGATACTCTCTTTCCGTGGGCCCTAGGACAGCAGGGGCTGATGGTTCTCCAGCTGTCTCCCTGGATGCACGTCTCAGTTTCCTTTGTGGACTCTGTTGCTGCTTCCTGAGCGCTGCATGCGGGGGGGCACCTCCAGACCCCAGGACTCGGTTCTGGGTGTCTTCACCACGGTTTCATCCCCTCTCAGCCCTGCGGACATAGAAGAAGATGGCCAGAATAAAGTTCAAAATCTACGTTGAGAATGAAAAGGAGCATAGAGGTATTCTTAACTAGTCTGCATAAGGACTTTAAGGCCACTCAGTATGCCCTGGGACGTAGCCATACACACACACTCAGCTCCATTATACACACTCTCACAGCCTGCCCCCCACAGTCCCAGATTCACACACAGTTATCATCACACAGATAGACACTCATGATACGCACTCAAAACTCATGCACCTGTGAGCTCTTCTCCACGGAAACCTACATACAGCACACACACGTGCCCAGACACCAACCTCCCCCTTGATCACACACCATCAACCACACTCTTACCTTACGGAGATGCTCACACTCACTTGCTGTCTCTCCATCTCCACACACAGGCGCACACAAACGACTCGTACTCTTGCCAGCTTACGCATCCAGCCCACGTGCATAGTCACAGAGACACCTACTGTCACACACTTAGATGCCCCAGCCCACACTCACACCATGTTTGCTGGGACACTCAAGTCTGTTTGCGCACATGCAGCTGATCCACAGACACACATGCATGTGCACTTCAAGAACTACGCTAAAATGCTGCATCCTGTTGTTATGGCAACAGAAGCCCTCTGACTGCCTGGGAAAGGACAAGGACACACGGAGACAAGCCCAGGAGCAGCTCTGTGGCAGGAGGTGGGCTGTGTGACTGTGAAGACGGTGTGCCGAACGGAGGCCCTTCCTTCCACTTCCCTGAGAAAACTGGGGGTGTCAGCCGGGACCGCCCACACTTCCCGGTGGCCGCCTACAGCGTACCTGTGTCGGCAGGCCCTGCTCCTTTCTCCAGTCTCGGGGGCAGCGGTCCTCTCTCGTCCGTGTGTGGACGCCCTCCCTCCGTCAAGGCTGCTGCTCTCAGGCCTTCCCGTCTCGACCCAGCACTGCTCTGCCTCCACGTCCACACCTTGGCTGCCTCTTGGCTGCTCCGTCTCTGATGAGGAACCTGCTCCCGTGTCTTCCACGGTGCGAGAGTCCTCCCTCCGCCTTCCCTCCCCTTCCACTTGCTTCCCTCCTTCGTCTCCAGAGCCAGGCTCCTCCAAAGAATCGCCTGCACTTGGTGCTCCCTCTCCTTCACACCACCATTCAGGGGGCAGGGCCAGTCGGATGCGGCACACTCATCTAGGTCTCGGCTCACAGTTCGGATTGTTTTGCCTCCTTCTCTCCCAAGCGTAGGAAATACTAATGATATCTGTGACAACGATCATCCAATAGCACCTAACATTTATGAGGCGTCTACTACAAGCTAAGCACTGTTCGAAGCGCTGTACCTATATGAACTTTTACAGAGTCTAAAGCAGATTTTCTTCTTACCCCATCAACGCAGGCAGACAACGAGACACACACAGGCTAGTGACGTGTGCAAGGTCACGACATTAGTAGGTGGTAGAGCCACGATTTGACCCTGGGCTGCATAGCTCCAAGGCCCTCACTCTTTGCCACTACACCTTGCCATTGCCCAAGTAGTGGGAATGTAAATTCAAGGATTTTTGTCTGTCACTCATTCCTCATTTCATGAGTATTCTGTAATTCCTTGCCGTCACCAGCCCCTGTAAAGTGAGTGGGAAACAGGAGTAGGTGGTTGAGGGTTTGGGGATGATTTTTGAGGCAGCCACTTAATATGTAGTTATGCATGAATGTCATCAGTGCGTACCTTTGGATTTTTGTAAGCATTCAGTTTTTCACCGTGTCAGTATTTTATGAATTGCGCTATCATTGTATTTTCCTTCTCTTAAGAGATATCCTCAGATTGGGGGATGTGGGAGTTAGGTTGGATTGTTGTACTTCTATTATTTATTACAAAATAAGCAAAATAGTTTTGCTCCCTAGTTCCATAAGCAAGAATGTCCTGGCATCTTCTTGGATTTCTGTAGGAAAAACTTTTATTCCAAAGTTCAAACCAAAACACATTCTCAGAGAATCGTAAGCTCTTACCACTTATTTACTCATTTCCCAAAATAATTGCAGCCTTTAACTTTGTAAGGTAATTATTGAAGGCATGGAAAATCACCTAGAGTACCTTTAATGAGTTAAATTAGCAAAACCAATTTAATCTTGTAAATTCCAGCTTTTATCTGCTCTTGTTTATTCAGTCATAACATCATGTAGGCACTGCCACAGTTTGGCTGGTTTCAATAAAAATGGGTTTTTCCGAATTGGAGGTCACATTCTTCGGCCCTGAAGCATTTGGAAAGAGACAGCAGGTGACAGGGGTGGCAGCGGGGAGGGCGGCGGTGGTGGAGGGGCCGGAGCGTGTGTGTCTGTGTGCATCTGTGTGCGTCTGTGTGCGTGAGTGCGAGGGTTTCTCAGCCTCCACAACTACTGACCCTTGGAGCCAGATAGTTTTTTGTCGGGGTCGGGGGACTGTCTTATCCTTGCAGAAAGATTAGCAGCGTCCCTGCCTGTACTCACCGGTACCACCCTCCTCAGTTGCGACCACCAAAAATGTCTGCAGGCACATCGCCAACACCCCCTAGGGGAGCGCCGTCCGTCCTGGTCGAGACCCACTGCTCTGTCTCATGACCTCATGACCCCGTGTAGCAGAGACCACTGCTTGACTTTATGTTACCCATTTACTCCCACGGTGTGTCTTCTAGACACGTCGTGTGCTGCAAGTTCTGTGAGTCCCTGAGCCGTGTGCCCCTGGGATGGAGCTCCGGGAATTAGACACCGCTCTGTCCCGAGTCCTGGAGTGGAACTGAAGACCAATCAGTGTTTGTTACATCAGTGGGGGGAAAAGTCCTTCAAAAACAGGCAAATCTGAAATGCCGCTTATCAGAGAGGCTTTTGTGCCTCTGGTTAAGTGACTTCACCTCCCTACTCCGGCGCTTCATCTACAGAATGGAGCTAATAACGGTACCTACCTCATGGGGTTTTAATGCGGGGATTAAATGTAGGGTGACCCTATAGTCTGGCTTGCTTGAAACAATTCTGCCTGTTGCCCCAGTGTAGTTATTCATAATGCCATTTGCACTCTCAGAAGCATCTGGATTTGGCTGTTAAATCTTAGGGTGACTGCTTGGTGTGGACCACAGGCTACTGACATGCATTGTTGTGGCTGGACCTTCCCTGTGGTTCTTATTACAATTGCAACATGCCCTCAGCAATAACCATCAGGAAACTTTGGGGCGAAAAGGGTTTATTGCTTACAGGTCCCGGAAATTACAGAGCATACCTGGGGCTGTGGCAAGGTCAGGAGCAGAGAGACGGAGAGAATGCCTGAGCCTGGGATTACGCTTTTATTGGGGTCCAGAAGGAGCCCCTTGGGTTTCTCTGGCTGCCTCATTATTGGTGAATTTAAAGCGTGAGAGCAGGAATCGAAAGCATGGGAAATGTTAGTTGTGGAAATCACCCCAGATCTCCTAAACAAAGGAGGCTGGCTGGTGGGGGCCGGCTCTGTCTCTGTCCTGTGGCTGGTGATGAGTCGGACAGAGCCCCCTCTGCAGTGGGTACCTCTTTGAAGTGTCAATCAAAGCTTAAATCAGGCCCCGGCGTTACAAAAAGAAAAACTGGCTGTCAGGGCTCACACTGCAGCCACCAGAGCTACAGGGGCGGTGCTGGGACTCAGCTAGACAGGGCCCGGCTTGTGGCAGGGTGGCCGCTGTCCTCGGTGATTATCCAGGCCGTGTTCTCCATGGACAAGTCTCAGAGCCTTTCCACGTGGTGAGCGTGATGTCCACCTGTGTCCAGTGGTGACAGTTTTCTTGATGATCCTCTGGCCTTGACTCTGAAAACCCTCTCTCTCTACTCCCCCCGCCCATTTTGAGAACTTTTGTTTCTCCAAGTCCTAGTCTTCCTTACCTCCAGGACTTTGAACCATTCTTCTGAAAAACTCCTTCCCTCACTCAAAACTGTCTGAACCTGAATTGTTCTGCAGAGCTTGGCTTAAAGGCCCCTCATCCCAGGAAGTCAGCCCTTAATCCATAGACCAGCTTGCTTGGTTCTGTGTTGCCGGAATGTCTGGTACCCGGTTTATTATAATTAGTGCTTTACGGTCCATCTCTTTGCACTGGGCTGGAGGTTGTGTGATTCTGTGGCTTGTTGCTATATTTTTCTCACTTTGTATCCCTGCGATGGAACTTACATTATTTATTTATTGGATAAATTAATTAATTAACTAACTAATATCAGATCCTAGCTCCGACACTGCCTGTGAATTTGTACCATTTACTTATGCTCTTTGAGACTACTTTTTCTCATAATAGTAACTACCTCATTGCGTTAAGAATAAATGTGATGATATATGTAAAATTCCCTGCACATAGTAGGAGCTCAGTGTGTATAAGTAGATAGAAGCCACCTCTTGTTTTTAAATTCTCGCCTGAGGGTATGTGTATTGATTTAGAGAGAGAGGAAGGCAGAGAGAGAGAGAGAAACATCGATGTGAGAGAGAAACATGGTTTGGTTGCCCCCTGTACATGCCCCAACTAGGGATCGAATCTGCAACCTAGGTGTAAGCCCTGACCAGGAATTCAACCCGAAGCCTTTCAGTGTACGGGATGATGCTCCAACCAGCTGGGCCTCCCGCCCAGCCAGGGCAAAGCCACCTCTTTCAAACCCAACCTTTATCCCCGCTCAGAGTCACCATTTTATTTATTTTGGACCATCACATAGTGGGAGACAACCTCAAATTCTTCCTGACCATCCTTGAAGGATGAGGTTCTGGTAACAAATGAAAGACGATTTTGTCATAAAGGGGTTTCATTTTCATAATGCTAGATTTGAAAGCAATTTGAAGTGGAAAAAAATGCCGTGTGTCCTAAATGGTTAATGATGCTCGGCAAGCAATCTGTCCAGCACGAGAAAGATTTCTTTTGCAACCTGATGGCTGATCTATGATCCGCTGCTGCTTGGCTGCTGTACTGACCCTCCCCGTTCCCGTAACCTCTATGGGGAGAAAAAGTGCAAATCTTTTATCACGTGCATTTCTGATTTCCCAGAAGGTTCTCAGTGGAGGGGGGCATGCAGATGTCTGCCAGATGTTGCTTTACCTTGGGGGAAAGGAATGCCTTCTCCAAGTGTTTGGAGGTTTAAGCTCGATAAAACTCTAAAGCTGGTGTATTCTTTCCCTTCTTCTTTTCCTTTGTTCATTCAATGAGCTTTAATTTAGCATCTACTACCTCAGGGAAGGTGGTTGCAAAGGTAAGCCACATAGTTTCTGCCACTTAAAACTCTCATTTTAATAAGAGGTATAGAGCAATTAAGCAGATTACTAGAATAAAGAGCAGCTGCCGCTCTGGGAGGAGGTGCATGGGGCGACATCGGAACCCAGAGGGCAGGTGCCTGATGTGCTCTGCGCTGGTGTCTGGGAGGGCTTCCTGAAAGAGGTGTCAGGGAGGACAACCACGAATTAGAGAGGGGAGTAAAAGGTAATTTAGGAAGAAGGAACTGTGTGTGGGAAGGTGCAGGGAGTGATGTAGCCTAGAATGCAAAGGAAATAGCAAATTATTCAGGAAAGGAGTTTTATGTGCCAGTCAAAGGGTGGACAAAGAGGTAGACAGGACTAGGTCGTGAAAGCTTTAGATGTCTTATTTAAGACATCCAACTTATTTTAAGGCTCTTGGGACCATAGGAAGTTTTAAGCACGGGTGAATTTCCATCCAAAAAGACCAGACGAGGGATCAAGCCTACAGATTGGAACTGGTATTCAGTGCACCAGAGGCTGCTGGATAGCCACTCAGTCCTACCCAGAGTTCCCAGCTCCGTGGTCACCGCGCACACAGGTGCGGCCCAACGACAGAGCTCTGACCCGATACATGCCCAGGTCAGGGGAGAAGCTCTAGGAAGGTGTTCATAGGGACAGACTTGGCCAGCATATACACCTGATGAGACCCTTTGTCTTTCTCTCTCCTGCCTCCCTGGATGCTGGACACAAAGCCCGAAGGTGCAGCAGCCATCCTGAGGCCGTGAGACAGCAAAGAGATGCTGAGAGACAAGAGACGTTTTTGCTTCTTTGCCTCTCTGCATGCATGTTCGAGTCAGCCACAGATACACTGGGCTTTGGCTGCACCTATAGATCGGTTTGGGGGAAACTAACATTTTTCACTTACTGGGGTTTTTAATCTACGAGACATCTCTTTAGTTATTACGATCTTCTTTATACTTTTGAAAGGTTTTATAGTTTTCCTTGTATGTGTCTTAAACCCCTTTTGCCAGACTTATTCCTACGTAGTTTATGTTTTTGATGCCGTTGAAAATGGCATTGTTTCTGTAATTTCACTGGCGGATAGGAATACAATTGATCTTGTATGCCGGTGCTGTGTCCTGAAACACTGTTTAATTCACAAACTTGTTGGGGGCTGGGGTTCTATAGTCCACGTGATTTTAACGCAGGTGATTGTGGCGTCTGTGGATTCAGATAGTCTTCTTTCTCTTTGGGATTCCTTTCTTTCCTTTTCTTACCTTATTACGCCGACTAGCATTTTCAATACAGTGTGGAGTGGAAGTATTGGGAGTAGTCAGTCAGTCACCTTCATCTTGTTTTAGATTTTAGAGGAAAATCGTTCAGTCTTTCACTGTTACATGTTCCTTTTAGCTTTCCCAAAGATAACATTGATCAGGTTAAGAAAGTTCCTTTTTATTCCTATTTTGCTAAGAGTTTTGATCAGAAATGAATGTTGACTTTTGCAAAGCTTTTTCTTTTCTCAAAACGATCATATGATTTTTAAAATTTTTAGGCTGACCATATGGTGAATTACATTGATTTTCAGATGTTTAAGGCCAGCTGATTAGCAATTTTTATTTCATCTGTAGCCTTAATTCCCCTTTGCCATATACAGGGTCCAGAAGAAATAAGGCCTGCTTGAGTGTGGTTGGTAGGGTAATAATACGGGTGTGATAATTTATGGTTTTAATTAGAACATCTCACCTAAAATGTCATCTGGTGTGCTTGAGTGTGATATTGTTATGTTACAGAATTACACATTTATGATTTTGTAATAAAAGATTTTGTAATAAAAAGGGACATTATTTGTGCCACATCCTGTATATTAGTTTCCTTTTACCACTGTAACAAATTACCCAAACTTAGTGGCTTAAAACAGTAAGATCTATTCTCTTTCAGTTCTGGAAGTCAAAGGTCCACAGTAAATCTTCAAGGACCAAAATGAAGGTGTCAGAAAGGTGGCTTCCTTCTGGAGGCTCAGGGGAGAGTTTGCGCCACGCTGCTTTCCCAGCACCCCTGGGCTCCCGGCTCCTTCGTTCCCATCTCTGCGTCTGACGTCGCTTACTTTCTCCTCTGCCTCTGCCCTCCTGTGTCCCCCAGAAAAGGATCACTGGAAGTGTGTAACAGGCCCTCCTGAATAATCTGAGACAGTCTCCTCATCTTGAGGCCCTACTCTTGATCACGTCTGCAAAGTCCCTTTTGCCTATAAATTAACATCTGCAGCTTCTGAGAATTAGAATGTGGAAACATTTGAGCCATTATTCAGTCTCCCGAATCATGTAGCATAACATATTCACAGATGTTGGAGATCAGAATACCAGTATTTTAGGGGACTATTATTCCTCTATCACCCCCCTTTGTACCTATGATTGTTTCTTCTGAGTATTAAAAAAAAACAAGTATTAGAAATTCTGTATCTGTTCTTTATACCTCTCAATTCTCTCATGCCTTTCATCTCTTTGTATTGTTGTACTCTAGCTCATTAATTTACTCTTCAGCTATTTGCATTCTGCCATTTATCTATTAATATATATTTTTTCTAATTATCCTATTTTTAAGTTCCAGAACTATGGTTCTGTTTCATAGCAGATAGTTTTTTAACTTCTTTGAGGATATTAACTATATTTCTCTGAAGTATTTTCTATATGTCCTCAACTATTGATGTATTCATTTTGGGGGCATAGCTTTTCTGGTTATTCAGTCTGATGTCTTTTTCAGGGTGCACATTTGTTCAGATATTTGATGGTTCTTGATTATTCTATTTGTAGTTAAAGGCTAGACTGAATAATAGTGGAAGCTGGAACTCAGTTTATTAGTTCAAATACCTATCTCTGTTTACCTGCCAATGAATCTAAATTCTGTACATTAGCAAGAGCATTCCATTGGTGATTAGTTTTTGTACTTTACCATCTGGGTGTCGTTTCTTGTTCCTCAGACATGGAACATAGTAAGTCTCCCAAGTTAAACCTGTACTTCTGACTACTTTGTTGGTGTCTTTAATTGAAACTAATTCTTTCAAAAGTAAAACTTGCTGCATGTGTATTGTATACTGTTACAGATTTACTCAGATTGTTACTATGTTTATTTCTCCAGTGCCAACACTCATGCTAAGAGCCCCTCCAAGAAAAGACATTTGCTTTGTTTATATATTGGTTCTCAGGGCTTCTTCCCAAGGGCAAAGCCATTGCCACCAGATGTTCATTGCAGAGGAGGGAGAAAAGTTCAGTGTGAGCAGCTGCTTCAAATTTAGTCCTTTAATTAATTTCTCTGATTATTTCCCCATGTGCCCTCCAGATCTTTGTATTTGTTCACTCTCAGAGTGGCAGGTCTCTGGAGATTCTGTGGGAAAACTGGCTTTACGATCAGTAGTCGCTTCTCCCCAAAGCCGATTTTTCTGGCCTGGTTTCTCTGTAGAGCAATCCAATGTGCTTTATTTTTCTTTCCCTTTGAGATTCTGGTTTTCTGTGATTTATAACCATAAGTGGGACTGCTGAGTCATGATTGCTGAGTCATCAAGTACGTTCACCTGCAGCTGTAAGAGACCATCATGTGGTTCACCCAAGTGTTTGAAACCATTTTCTTCCCCACCGCGCGTGCGAGGTTTCCCGTTCACCCACAGTTTCACGGTGCTTAGTATGGTCATACTTCCTCCATTTCGCCTAACTGGCAGGTGTGAAATGTTATTTCACAGTTTTAGTTTTCATTTTTTCTGAATATCAGTATCTGTTTATATTTTATTAGGTGTTTTGTAATCCCTTCTGTGAATTAACAGTTTATAGATTAAGGCACCTTGTTATTGATAAGGAGCTCCTTCTATATTCCTGTTAGTAATTTTTATTGATCACATTGAATTGCAGATACTTTCTGACAATTTATGATCTGTGTTTGTACTTTAATTATATTAGCTTTGATTTATAAAAGTTATTTATTTTAATGTAGTCTTTAAATGTAACTTTTCTTTGTGCTCTGTGCTTTCATTTTAGTAAAATAAAACTCTGCTGCCATGGATTTATATAGATAGCCACCCCAATTCTTTTAATAAAAGATTGTTTTTTTTTTAATATTTAGGTCTTGCGTTCACCTGGAATATATTTTTATTTATCTATGAGTGAGGGATCCATGTCTTCCTCTACGCATAATCAAATGCCCCCAGCTTTTATTCAATAAACAGTCCTTTCCCCACTGGTCTGCAATGCCTATTTCATTCGTTACGTTTCCAATTACTCGATTTTGTTTCTGGGCTCTTCATTCTTTTTGGTTGCTTGATTTATTGGTTCCTTTTAAAAGGCCACACTTTGTTAAATCCCATGTATTTATGGAAATTGTTCTCGCTATCTGATAGGGCATGCCCCTTACCCTGCTTTTCTGTTTCAAAAAAGAATTGGCTATTTTGGGCCCATCAGCTGCCCAAGTAAATTTTAGGATGAGCTTGTTAACATCTACAAGTAACCCTGTTAAAATTTTAACTGGAATTATTTGAATATTTAGATATTTGGGGGAATAAGTTATGGTTTACAATCTTCTATCAATATACACAGGATATATTCCCATTTGTTGTATGTTATTCATAATAATGTTTTGTAATATTCACTATAAAGGTCTTATACATCATCCTTTAGATGTTTTACCTCTATGAATCTAATTGCTTTTCTGCCTTAATCAATAATCAATATGTAATTAATTTTCATTGCTAGTGTAGAGGAAATCAGCTATCTTTTATATGATTATCTTATGTCCAGCCTCCTTGGCACAGGCTCTTATTAATTTCAATAATTTGTTACAGATTCTCTTGGGTCGTTAAGTCATCAGCCACACACAGCCTTTGGGAATGAGGACAGTCTCCCCCACTAACACTATCTGTATTTCGTCTAGCCTTGTTCCTAAGGCTCCTGCGTGACGCTGTGCGTGCTGGGTTCTGCGAAAGTCTGGGCCGCGCATCGGGGTAGAACTAGGCCTGGTGCCCTGGCCGGGATCCCCGCAGACCCACGGGCAGGCAGCTTTTCGTGGGGACTAGGATTCTGACGCTTTGCTTTGCCTGTTAACTGTGGTATCATCTGCAGGGTTTGGATTTTTTTCTTTTTTGGTTTAGTTTTTTTGTTTGTTTGTTTGGTTTTTTTTGGTAGGTATACTTCATGAAGTTAAGTATGCTCTCTTTTAATTTAATTGCTAAGAATTTTCGTCCCTGTGGGTATTAACATTTATTGCATGTTTTTTTCATTCCCTACTGAGACAATCGCATAATTTTTTCTCTGTATCTCTTAATATGGTGAATTGCAATAATAGATGATCTAATGTTAAGTGCTTGTATTTCTGGGGTAAGTCCGACTTTATCATAATTATGCATATATGGAAAGCAGGGGGAGAGAGGGCCAGGTTGGATTTTACTGAGACAGTTTGGTAATTGTTGGCCTCTCAGTTCGTAAGCGTACCAGACCTGCAATTTTCTTCTCCCGGAACTATGGTCTGGTTTCAGTATAAACGTCACACTGGTTCCATACAGTGAGACTGCGATGTTGCCTTAACACTCTTTGACTTCTCAGTGACAAGTTCTATGCAGTTGGAATTCTCTATTTCTTTACTTTTTTTTTTTTTTTTTTTTTTAGTAGAACTCAACTGTAAATCTGGTGGTATATTTTTAACTCCTACTCAATTTCTTTAATGGTATTGGTCTATTCTGGTATCTTTGTAAAGGTTTGAGTAAGCTATGTTTTGATTGTGTTTTTAAAATTGTCCATTTAATATAAGTTTTTTAATCTACTTATCTAACTTTTTAAAAATAGTGTTCTTTCACTTGTCTTTTGAATCTCATTCTGTCTATAAATATGTCCCTCTTTTCCATTCTATCTTTGTATTTGCTTAGACCTTATGCCTTTTTTCCTTGACAAATCACACCAGCTTATCTGTTTTATTACTGTTCAAAAAATTGTTAGCTTTGGTTTATGTCTATTTTAAGTTTGTTTTCTATTTTATTGTTCTATGTTCTTACCTTTGTTGTTTCTCTGCTCAATTTTCTCTATTTTTACTCCATTTTATCTTACTCTAAATTTTAAGTGACTATCTCATCAAGTTTCAGATTTTTATCACAGTTTTTTAAGAACATTAGTTTTGTTCTGATTGTGCTTTCCGCCGTATCCTATAAGATGTGATATGTGTTCTTCAGTATTCTAACAATGTTTTCAGATGTGGACTTTTTTAAAAAACTATCTTGATTGGTATTCATTGTACTTCCTAAATCTGAAAATATGATTTCTTCATAAACTGTAGAAAAGTCTTAATTGTTATATCTTTAAACCTTGCCACACACGCCCCATTCTCTCAATTTCTTCCCTAGAAGTCTGATGAGATGTGTTTATAAGTTTCTCATTCTATTCTTTATTGCTGGTATATCCTCTCTCTTTTGTTCTCTGTGCTGCATTCTGAATAATTTCTTAATGTCTACTCCACTTAAAACATTTGTCTATTTTGTGAAAACACATTCATGAAATTGCCAACTTCAATAATTACATCATATTTTTAAGAAGATTTGGTTCTTTGTCAACCCCACTTTGTATTTCATGTTATGTGTTATTTCTTATATTTTCAATTCTGTTTTTAATTTTCTACCTACTTATAGTCTGACTTCCATAATTCTATTAGCTGAGGTTATTGAGGGTTTAATTCTCATATTTATTCCTTTTCTGAGTCATGTTGTCTGAATCTGTCTTATATTGCTAATGACAGTCACCAGAGGGGAGAGGGGAGGGAATTTCAGGGGAAAAGGGGAAGGGTTTACAGGAACAAGTGTAAAGGACACATGGACAAAAACTATGGGGGGTGGCAATGGGAGGGAGATGGGGAGGGCTGGGGTGGTGGGCTGGGGTGGGAGTAAAAGTCAGAAAACTGTACAAGATCAACAATTAAAATAAAAAAAAATAAAAATTAATTTATTTTTATTTAAATATAGTTGGTATAAAATCTTATGTTGGCCATATTATTTTCAGGTGTATAATATAGTGATTCAACATTCTTATACCTTACAATGTGTTCGCCCCACTAATTCCAACAATCATCTGTCACCATGTAACTTATCACAATACTGTCAACTCTATTTCCTTGTCCCATTTCACCACCCCCCTGCTCTCCCCTCTGGTAGCCAGCCCTTTGGTTTTCTGTTCCCATGAGTCTGTCTGTTTCGTGTTGTTTTTAGACTCCACATGTAAGTGAAACCATACGGCATTTGTCTCTCTCTGTCTGACTTATTTCACTTAGCATAACAATCCCTCTAGATCCATCCATGTTGTCACAGATGGCAAGGTTTCATTCCTTTTTATTACTGCATAATATTTCATCGCGCACACACACACACACACACACACACCCTCTAGATCTATTCAGGTTGTTACAAGTGGCAAGATTTAATTACTTTGCTGCATAATATTCACACACATATGATGAAATATTTATACACACCTATATTTAGGATACACACACATGCACACACACACAAGGTCTGTCCAGAAGGTATCCATCCATGTAATGGAAAAATAGACATTTATTGAGAGATACAAGCAAGATACAAGAAACATTGTACACAGGACAATGACACTGTAGATCCCTTCAAGTAGACACCTTGGGACCTCACACAGTTATCCCAGTTGCCATCAGCTGCCCCATCATATTTTCCTGTATATCAGTGATGGTCTGAAATCTCTTCCCTTTCAAAGGTGATTTTAGTTTTGGGAAAAGCCAGAAGTCATGGGGTGCCAAATCTGGGCTGTAGGGGGGCTGAGTCACCTGGGTGATTTGATGTTTCACTGAAAAACTGCATGAGATGTGATGTATAAGCAGGGTTCATTGTCGTGATAAATTAATGCAAAATTTAATGCAGAGCCATTGCTCCACTTGCTCAGTCATTTTGAATG
This sequence comes from Glossophaga mutica, assembly GCA_039655065.1. Taxonomy (NCBI): domain Eukaryota; kingdom Metazoa; phylum Chordata; class Mammalia; order Chiroptera; family Phyllostomidae; genus Glossophaga; species Glossophaga mutica. Next base: position 9,933,526 of record CM077304.1, on the reverse strand, counting down.
CCATGGCCACACAGTCCACATGCTCACTCACTGGCATCTATCGTCCCCACTGACTAGTACAGTGAAGTTGTCATTGTTCACGCATGTCCTGGGCTGCCAGGTTACATTGATGTCATGCAAACCATTCTCATTATAGTAACAATGGCTGGGCTTTTTCTAGAAGACCTGGTGTGTGTGTGTGTGTGTGCGTGTAGCTTGATTTGTCATGTGTTTATGCTTTCCTGTTTTGAACTCAGATATCATCTTCAGCACAGCTCCAGTTTGAAAACCCTGCCTGAGTTGAAGGGGCTTCTCTCTAGAGAGGGTTTCCATTGCTGTTGACAGGGACTTGATGTGCATGGGGCCCCTCGGGACCTCAGTCCCCAAAACAGGCAGCCCATAGCTGTAAATATGGAGGAAAGACTTTCTCTCCCCAAAGCCTACGCTGAGACAGACTGTGTCTTGCAGTCCCCTTTGCTGGAAATGACATTTTTTTCTAATAGACTATTTTACCTGCAGTGCAGCCACCCGAGGGCCTTGAGCTGTGCAGGGTTTCAGTTCCAGCTTCCAGCCCGTGAAAGCCAAAGGCCCTTCCTCCTCTCTGGCAGCCACTGAAACGCAGACCTTGCGGTCCGTGCGCCCAGCGAGTGCTCTCAGGCCGGGCGCCGCACAGGCGGCAGCTCACAGCTGGAGTTCTCATGCCCCCTCTGTTCGAGGTCCCTGGAGACGTAGCCTTCTCTCCCCGAAGCTCTGCTATACATTTAAAAGAACATTGGTTACATTTTTATCTATCCTATCCAAGTATCTCTTTTTATTCGGAAGTTTTCCAAAATGTTTTTCAGATAGCCAGAAATTAGAGATATTCTGACTGCTTTCTATATTTTAAATATACATCAAAATTAAGGTTCAGTGATGATATCTTCTTACATTTTCCAGTGCTGTTCAGTATTTATTTATTTGTTTACTCAATAATGTCTTTTCTGTCATTCAAAGGGATTTTTATACAAAAGGCATAGAAAGCAGGTGAGTTCAGCCTACCATCTTGAGCCAACATTTGAACCGGGTGTTGAGGGTTGAACACATACTTGCCCAGTAGGAATAGAGACCGAGGTCAGGTGATGCTCAGGCAAGGCAGTGGTTAAAAGGTACAGTTTCCTTAGGGAACAACAGAAAATTAACTACAGCTGGAGAGCACTATCCATTAAGACGGAAGAACGAGGCGTATCTAAAAGTGAGCCTTAGATGATACTGAAAAGGGGCTTACCTGGTAAAACAAGGAGTCTGAGTTCTACCGTGTAATTCAGCAAAACATTTATCTATCACTTACCAAGTGGTAGGCCCTGTACTGGAGTTTTTACATAGGGTATGATTATTCCCTACCTTTTATAAATAAAATAGGCAAAAATAGATTTATTTCCCTGAGGTCACACAGATTCAATAGAGCTATTGAATCCAGTCATTTTGCACAGTTTTCCCCAATCAACAAACTCAGTAAACATTGTTCTGCCAGAAGTGAAGCAATAAGACCGCTTACTTAGGAAGATTATTCTGCTGGCCCGGGAGCACAGAGAACATTGCACACAGCACTCTGAGCTGCTTATCAGCCCAGGGAAGAAACCTGGAAAACAGAGGGGAGAACAGAGGAGGGCCTTTCGGGGGATTGTAAAGGCCTTTACTTTTTTTTTTTAATTCTCACCCAAGGACATACTTATGATTTTCTTTTTTTTTAAATTTTTATTTTAAATGTTGATCTTGTACAGTTTTCTGTCTTTTACTCCCACCCCAGCCCACTACCCCAGCCCTCCCCACCTCCCTCCCATTTCCACCCCCCCCCCCCCGTAGTTTTTGTCCATGTGTCCTTTATACTTGTTGCTCTAAATCCTTCCCCTTTTCCCCTGAAATTCCCTCCCCTCGCCCCTCTGGTGACTCTCAGCCTGTTCTCAATTTCAGTGTCTTTGGTTATATTCTGCTTGTTTGTTTGTTTGATTTTCAAAAGAGGGCAAGGGTGGGAGAAAGGGAAAGAGAGAAACATTGATCGGTTGCCTCCTATATACACCCCAATGAGAGACCGAACCTGCAACCTAGGTAATGCGCCCTGACCAGGAATCGAACCTGCAACTCTTCAGTTTCTGGGATGACGCCCAACCAACTGAGCCACACTGACCAGGGCATAAAGGCCTTTACTCTTACTCTTCATGAGATGGGAGTCACTGGAGGGGTTTTTTTTGTTTGTTTGTTTTTTAAATATTTTATTTATTTTTATTTTAGAGAGGGGGAGGGAGAGAGAAGGAGAGGAACATCAGTGTGTGGTTACCTCTGGCATGCCCCGTACTGGGAACCTGGCCTGCAACCCAGGCGTGTGTCCTGGACTGGGAATCAAAGCAGTGACCCTTTGATTCCCAGGCCAACACTCAACCGCTGAGCCACACAGCCAGGGCAAGGAGGGTTTTAGTGGAAGAGTGAGATCCTTATGCATTTTAAAAGGAGCACTCTTCTGGCCAGAGGGAGAATGGGTTGTGGGAGGGCCAGGGTTTACAGCAGAGAAGTATGCATTGCTGTGTACTCTGATGCCTTTACTTACAGGGACAGAGTATCTGAATCCCCGGTTGGAAAGCGGAGGTGAGGAATACAAGAGTATCAGAGAGACCCGTTTTTGGAGGACCAGCTGAGTAGAGCGGCACATGGCTGACCACACTGTCTCTCCGAAGAGAAAGGGAAGTGAGGGGAGATCTCAGAGACGTATAGAAATGGGAGAAATAGCAAGGCCAGAGTGTCAGTGATTAGAATGTAAATCACACTCCTTTTGGTTAACGTTTATATTCCCTGCTTCGGAAATTCTCCAGAGACCTGGCGATGAGAAAGGGGCTGTGCCACTTGGAAATACTCTCTGTACGGGAGAAATGACTGACAGCTGCACATTCCTGTGACACAAATGCGCTCTCATTTAACTCTTGAAACGACTCTGAGAGACAAGCACTGTTAGCCCCAATTTATAGATAGAAATGTGAGACTTTTCTAAAGCCAACTGCTAGTAACTGGCAGAGATGGAATTCAGACAGAGTTTTATGACCCTAAAACATGTGCTTGTTGAGGACACCATGCTGGGAAAAAAAATTCTGTGTTAATCATGGTGAGAAGTGTTCTGCAGCAGATGGAGCTCAGAGAGGCGGCCAAGACCATTGCAGTAGCTGCCCAGGGACATCCTGGATGCAGCTTTCACTTTCCGTGATGTGTTGAAGTGTTTCATCTAGGATAACTCTCACTGGTCCTGGAGACCATTCTTCCTCCCGGAATTCAAGTTCAGTTCTAGTTCTTTTTTTATTTTTTTTAAGATTTTGTTTATTTATTTTAAGAAAGAGGGGAAGGGAGGGAGAAAGACAGGAAGAGAAAAATCAATGTATGAGAGATGTTGTTTCTCACACACCCCCAACCAGGGACCTAGCCCACAACCCAGGCATGTGCCCTGACCGGGACTCACACTGGTGACCTTTTGGTTCACAGGCCAGCACTCAATCCACTGAGCCACACCAGCCAGGGCCAGTTCTAATTCTTGAGCCTCTTTTTTTCTGCCCAGGGGTCAGAAGCCAGAGTTTCTGATGGTGCCCCAGTCTATTCTTACCCACACACCCCATGATCTTCTGAACGCACACCTGCCCTTGCTGCTTGTCCAGCTGCTGATACCACAATGGGAGGGATGCAGTTAGGGGGCACCCCGGGGCTCTGCCAAGCATCTCTGCCTTCGTGGCAGCCAGCGCTGGGGCAGGCCTGTGGAAATCACTTCCTTTTCATTTTCACTCCTTGCCATCTCCATGGACCCTTAGTGACTGTGCGTGTGTGTGCGTGTGTGTGTTCCCACTTCTTCAGATAAAAATATCCAACCATCTTCTCTTTTGTTTCTGTTTGTTCTAAAACTCAGCATTCACCATCTGTGCATAAAGAGAGGATTCCGATAGGCATAAAAATGTCATGGTTCTAGAGAATAAGACAATACAACACGCAAGGAAAGAAGGGTTGGGGGGAAAGTCTAAACGCGAGACAAACAAACAAGACAGATGCCATCACCGAGGCTATAAATAAAGCAAGAAAGCTGTGAGGTCCCACACAAACTCTGTCCGCCCCTGCCAACGGGACAGGTGCAATGTACGCTGAGCTCCTGCTCTGTGTTGGGTGTGGGGGTAGTGAACGTCTCTTCTACTTTTTCTCACTTAATCATCGTGCCAATCCAGGGAGGCACTCATTGCTAGCCTTTTACAGATGAGAAAAGTGACATGCCCGAAGATTAAATAATGTGTTCAGGTTTGTTCAGCCCTGAGTCTCAGCAGCAGAATTCTAACCCAAATCTCTCGGATGTCCGAATCTGCAACTTCTTTTCACTGCATGAACCTACTGCCTTTTTCAAGAGTGGCTAGACAATGAAAAGGAATGGAAGGAAACTGAGCTCCTATGGGAGGACAAGGGGTGCAGAAAGGTGGCTGTCATGGTCATTTGTCTGCATTGACCTTGACACTAGATCTGGCACGGTGCCCTCATTAGCCATCTTGACTCGTTGTCTTGGTTTATTCTCCCTAATGTCATACTCTGAACTTGCTCCCAAAGACTCTACCCTGCTCTCTTTCTGGGGCCCTCCCCAGTTTACCAAGGCCCTTGTCGTTCACTTCTAGTCATTAAATAAGCATTAAGGGCCTACCATGTGCTGGCCACTGAGAAACCAAGGGACACAACTACAGTTATAGCTTAGAAGGAAAATGGGCAAGAAATGAGACCAGATCTAGAGTTTGGTGTCTACTTCTAATTTGGGTGCCAGACACATAATGTGTATATTCACTTATTCAACAAATGTGTGTTGAGTGTGTACTAAGTACTAGGCATTGTTCTTTTTACTAGGGAACGGTCAAGAATATAGTAAAGTATCTGTTCTACCTAGAGTTTACATTCCAGTTTGGGCAGTTATACAATAAACAAACAACCAGAGCGTGTCATTTGGCAAGAAGTGCAGTGGTGGGAAATAAGCAGGTGACCGGATGACAGAGAGTGCAGGTGGAGTTGTGACTTCAGGGTGTTTGCAGAAGACCTCTGCAGGGAAGTGACGCAGCGGCAGAGAGCTGAGCCCAGCGAGAGCAAGCCACGTGGCTCTCCGGAGGAAGAGCGCTCTGGAGGAGGAGAGAGCCAGCATCTGGGCCCTCTGTGGAGGCGTGCTTTGTGTTTTCGAGGAGTGGCACGGAGCATCCCGTGGGCTGAGCGCAGGGAGAGAGCCAGGGAGTTAGACAACGGGAAGTGCAGGGACCGGTTAAGAAGGCCAAAGCAGTGTTCCAGGACAGAGGTGACGGTGCCTTGAGCCAGAGTCTTTTTCGTAGGAGTGTTGGAAAATGTTTGGAGTATGGATATATTTTGGAGTTAGGGCTAACTGAATTCCCAGACAGATTGGATATGGGGTAGGAGATAAAGTGTAAGAAATGACTCCACTGTTTTTGGTTTGAGGAGCTGGGATAATGGAGTTACCGGTCACTGAAGTGCTAAAGACTGGCCGTGAATCTCAGGAGTTCCGTTTGGGGCATGTGAACCATGAGGTGCATGTTAAATAAGCAAGTGGAAAGGCCGAATGCACTTGGTCCATGAGCCGGGAAAGGAAAGGAGTGCGGGGTGGAATTATGTGGCCGGAATGGGATAGCTGGGAAGCACCCGCTGCGGTCGTGCGGTGAACCGAGATCGCCCAGGAAGTGACGATCGCTGGTAGGAAAGAAGAGGTCAAGGGCCGAGTCCCAGAGAGTTAATCTAGCATTTCAGCATCAGGAGGGTGGGAGAAACCAGCAAAGGATATTCGGAGTAACCGGTGAGTGGCCAGAGATGTACAGGAACTGAGTAAGAAATGTACCACATTTTGCCATGTATAATGCACACTTTTTTGCCTAAATTTTGGAGGGAAAAATAAGGATGCACATTATACATGGGTAGTACTAATTCTGTATCTGTATAAAGGTTTTTAATTCTTTCATTTATGCTTCTGCATTAAAAGGGTAACTCTAGAAAGCAATAACGGTATCTGTATGCAAATGAACAGTCCGCAATACAATCATTGGTTTTGTTCCTAAATATAAATAAATCAGTAATTGCATTAAAAAAATTAAAATGAAAGATTTTTTCCCCTGAAAGTTTGGGCCGAAAACATGGGTGTGCATTATGTACAGGAGCGCATTATACCTCTGGCGAAATATGGTACCCCAAAAAAGAAGACATCTGTACCATCGCATGGAAGCATCCTGTTCTGACATCCCAGGGACTGGAACCCAAGACAATGTAAGGACAGCACTCTTGGCGTGAGCCAGGGTGTCTCCAGGACTGACATCTGTCTTCACAGCTGGCTTTTAGAAAACAAATAGCATGGCAGAAGAACAAGAGCACATTCCAGAAGGAACTTGACTTGACAAGGGCCCGGGAACCCACGCGAGACATCCTTTCAAGAACGCCTAAAATAATTAGGGACTAACTGGAAGGAATCCACGCATAGTAATCGAGCCACTGGGGGACCTGATTGGGGAATAAAATGGAAATATGATGAAACTCTGAAATCAGAGATTTGATAACAAAAAGTGTTTAGGTTTTCTGCGTAGTAAAAGAAAAACCATAGAAGTCGTCAAAAGAAAGCAGTCTGTAAAACTATTTTCAAACCTATGAATGGAAAGGGTTAATTTCTTGTACTGTAACAAAAGCTGTACACAGGAAAAAGACCACTAACCAGTTTGAAAAATGAGCAACATACAGCTATGAGAAAGAAATATAAATGGCAAAGGAGGGGAATGCGAAATCTCATTTGTAACTTAAAAATGCAAATTTAAACAATGAGATACCATTTGTCACCTTTCAAATTTACAAACAGTAAAAGGATTGATAACATTCACTTTTGTCAAGGGGACAGAGAAACAGAAAAACTCCTACATGGTTGGTGGCAGTATATATTGATGCATTTCAAACGAGTAATTTATCAATATCAATCAAAATACTAAATTTTTAATATTAGAATTGCTTTATATTTACAGGCAAATTAAGAGAGTAATACAGAGTGTTCCAAGGCACCCACTCATCCAATCTCCACTACTGTTAACATCTTAGATTACCATGGTCCACTTGGCACAATTAATGAACCAACAACAATTCGTTACGATTAACTAAAGTCATCACTTCCCTCAGATGTCCTTAGTTTTCACCTCATGCGTCTCTCTGGTCCGGGATCCGTCCAGGGCACCACATTGTACCACTTAGTTACCGTGTTTCCCTAGACGTCTCTTGGCTGTGAAGTTGCTCAGATGCCTTGTTTTTGGTGACAGTTTTGGAGACCGGTCAGGTGGACTGCCCTGCAGTTGGGATTTTCTGACACTGTTCTCACGTTTCTACCGGGCGTCTGTGTTCTGGGAAGGAAGACCAGAGCGGCAGCGCATCGTTCTCATCACATCCTGTAAGGGCGTGTGCTCTCATCATGCGTCCTCACTGTTGACGTTGACCTCGGTCCCCTGGTCCAGGCAGTGTCTACCAGGTCTCTCCTCTGTACGTCCTCCCCTCTTTTCTCGGAAGGAAATTGCTACGTAGGGCCCGCGCTGAAGATGCGAGGAGACAGGCTCCAACTGCTTGACGGTGGGCTATCTACATAAATTATTTGGAGTTTTCCGCACAGGAGATCTGTCTCTTCTGTAGTTGTTTATTCAATAATTTATTTACATCGGTATGGATTCATACATTTTCCCTTTCTAATTCAAGTTACAATGCAGTATTTTGCATGAATTGTTTCAGCTTTTCCTTTGGGAGCTCTTTTAATTGGTCCCTGTGTCCCTTTGGCAGATCCCCATCATTGTGTTCTAAAACAAAAACGAAAAGAAAAACAAAACAAAACAAAACAAAAAAACTGCGCTTCCTCATTTTCTGGAACTACAAGAAGAACTCCAGGCTCATCTTGTCAATTCGCTGTGCGAGTCCTAGAATCAGCCCTTTCTCCAAGGAGCCGTGGCTCCTTTTATTAGAAAATGTAATAGAAACTAAGATGCAGGTACAAGAATTCTTGTCACAGCTAAGGTGTTTTTGCTTCCAGCTCCTCTCAGCTGACAGAATGAGGAACTCTGTGTCCTTCACAATAATTGACATTGTCAGTTTGGGGACTTTAGCCTTTCTACATGCAGCGGTATTTCATCATTGTTTTCATTGCGTTTTCCCCATGACAACTGATACTGAGCATCTTCTCCCATGTTGGGTTACCACCTCTATATGTGTTTTGGGTGAGATGTTCAGATCCTTCTCCTGTTTTAAAATTGGATTGTTTATTTTCTTATTGTTGAGTTTTAAGAGTTCTTTCAATATTTTGTATATGAGTCCTTTATCAGATGGCAAAAATGTTCTTCCATTCTTTGGACTGACTTTACATTCTATCAGTGCTGTCTTTCACAGAGCAGAAGCTTTTAATCGCAGCACAGTCCAGCTTATCAGTGTTTTCCTTCACGGACTGTTCTGATGTTGTCTGCAGAAATGCATCACCAAACTCAAGAGCACATTGATTTTCTCCTATATTCTAGATAGTTTTGCATTTCGTATTTAGGTCTGTGATCAATTTTGAGATGACCTTTTTTAAGGTTAAAATCTGTTTCTGGGTGCGTTGGCTTGCATATGGAAGTCCAGTTGTGCCAGCAACATTTATTGAAGGGACCATCCTTCCTCACTTGAAATGTCTTTGTCTCTTTGTCAAAAGTCAGTTTACTGTATCTGAAAGAGCTATATGATTTTTCTTCTTTAGCTCCATATGCCTCTTCTGATTGATAGGGTGGCTTACATTGATTGATTCTCAAATATTGAACCAGCCAATTGCTCTCGTTGCGTCATTCTTTCTATACATTGTTGAATTCAATTTTCTAATATTTTATTGAGGATTTTTTAAAAAAATTTATGCTTATGAGTGATGTTCTTCTATAGTTTTATTTCATCTTTGTCTGGTTTTAATATTAGAGTAATGCTAGCTTCATAGAATGAGTTAGAAAGTATTCCCTCTGCTTCTATTTTCCGGAAGAGATTGTGAAGAATTAGTATTATTTCTTTCTTACATAGTTGGTAGAATTTACTATTGAAAATGTTTGGTACTCTTTTATTATTTTGGAAGAATATTAATTGTTCATTTGTTATGGAACAGACCTGGGGGGAGGGGCAAGATACTGTTACCAAAACACATCCCCTCCCACCTGGGGTCCCTTCTGTCAGGGGATTCTTTGCCTGCCACCAGGGTATTCAAATTATGGCTCTCAATACCAGAGTTTGGTGAAAAGGAAGGGAACTATTTATTCAAAAGTTATACAGACTTATAGTAATGACATAATGTCTGTTAAAATCCCAAAGTCCCTTAAAACATCCACAAACACATGTAATCCTTCCTTCCCCCTTTGCCCTGGCAGGCCAGTCTTGGGTACTGTATCTCAGGAGAAAAAAAATAGAAATCTGTAGCTCACTTCTCCTGGTTCCTCTCAGTCATCCATGCTCAGCTGGCAGGCCTCCCGAGGTTCCCAGCACCATCAGCTGTATTGCCAGGATCTCTAGTCCTTAATCCAAATTCACGTGGCACCTTCTCAAGGCCCACTAGCAAGAAGACAAATACCATATGATCTCACCTTTAACAGGAAGCTAATCAACAAAACAAACAAACAAGCATAATATAAACAAAGACACTGAATTTGAGAACAGTCTGACAGTGTCCAGAGTGGGAGGGGAGGGAATTTCAGGGGAAAAGGGGAACGGTTTAGAGCAACAAGTATAAAGGACTCATGGACAAAAACTATGGGGGGGTGGAAATGGGAGGAAGGTGGGGAGGGCTGGGGTGGTGGGCTGGGGCGGGGTAAAAGACAGAAAACTGTACAATATCAACAATTAAAAAATACTGATTAAAAAAGAATTGGGTGAAGTAATACTCACCTCTCAAAGATGTTATATTAAATGATACAATAAATGTAGATCAATTAAAAAAAAAAAAGAATCCTTTCACCTCTTTCCTTCCTGCAAAGTTTTGCATTGTCCCCATCCCTAGTCCTGCATTGTCTCTCCTGCATTCTTCCAAGCCACTAAGAGAGAGCTCTGCATGGCTGCTACATCTGGCTTTCCTGCTTCCTAGGCCACGTGGTTAAAGGAACCCCAAAACTGCGTGGTTCCCGCCACATGCCTGCCATGCCTGGTTTTAAATCCCAGTGCAAATCTTCCCCTGCATCCCCATTTTCGACTCCTCCCACAATCGATTACACCTGCCAGCATTTCCATATTTTTTCCAGCTTTTCTGGGCTGCCATAGTAAGTCTGGGCAGGCATGGCTCCATGGCATGGAGCAGACCATCTCCAAGTCTTCATGCAGGCACTGTCACCAGGGGGAGCTGCCTCTCAGTTACTCAGGGGTAGAAGTCACTGCCATGCCCCTGGCTCAAAGCACAGACACAGCTACTTAACACATCTACGAAGCTAGCTAGCTGTTCCAGATATGTAAAATAATGACTTTTGCATATCAAGTATGAAGCTGGCCAACAGTTGATGCGAAAAATAACTCTCAATGGCCCTGATCCATGTGTCCCATCCCCCAGTCCACACTTGTCGGGGTGAGGATATCCTATATTTTATAATTCCTAGACACTCCGAGTTCTAGACCTCGTTACAAATCCATCTTTTGAGGGAGAACCCTGGCTGCATCCCTTTACAGGTTCAAGTTCTTAAATTGATGTAAGTCTGTTCTATTTAGCTATTTCTCCTTGTGAGAGTGTTGGTAGTTTGTGTCTCATTTTAACTGTTATGAAATTTGAGGGCAAGCAAATTTGATACTGCTTGTAGTAGTCTTCTATTAATCTTGACCCTTGTTTCATTTTTGACATCAGAAGCTTTATTCATAACTGCCAAAATTTGGATGCAACCAAAATGTCCTTCAGTAGGCAAATGGATAAGCAAACTATGGCACATATATGCAATGAGATATATTCCGTGCTAAAGAGACATGAGCTATGAAGCTATGAAAGGACATGGAAGAACCTTAAGTGTATGTTACTAAGTGAAAGAACCCAATCTGAAAAGGCCGTGTACTGTATGACTCCAACTTTGCGACATTATGGAAAAGTCAAAACTGTGGAGACAGTAAACAGATCGGCGGTTGCCAGGAGTTGCGGGGAGAGAGGGATGAACGGGCTCACGGAGCAGTTTTATTGCACCGGAACCATTCTGTGCGGCGCTGTGTCGGTCGGCGCATGCGATTACTCATTGTGAAAAACCCACGGGCTCTGGGCGACGCCGCGTCAGTGCAGGTCCGTGGATGGCAGCAGGCGCGCCGCTCCGGGGCAGCTGTCGGTAGTGCGGCTGCGCCCGTGTAAGGGACCGGACTTATGTGAGGACTCTTCATTTTCCACTCAGTTTTTCACTGTCTTGCTGTGAACCTAACGTTGTTCAAAGATGCTCAGTTTATTAAAAAGCGTGTGTTGCCCTGGCAGGTGTGGCTCAGTGGACTGAGTGCCGGCCTGGGAACCGAAAGGTCGCCAGGTTGACTCGCAGTCAGGGCACCTGCCCGGCTGGCGGGTCTGGTCCCCAGTGGGGGTGGGAGAGGCAACTGGTCGCTGTGTCTCTCGGACATCGGTGTTTCTCTCCCTCTCTTTCCCCCTGCCTTCCTCTCGCTCTAAAAATAAACAAAACCTTTAAAAATATTATGTAGATAATACATTTATTATTATCATGTTAGCTGCACATACATTAAATGTATAGTGTACGTATGCCATATCATTTAATTTCTGTATTTTTCATGTTATAGAATTTGCATATAACACACTGTAGCACCTCCCATTTTGTTCGCCAGAAAAATAATGGATCTCAGCGAATATAAAACTATACTAACCCAATATGAACTCAAGCTTTTATCATGATTTAATCATCCCAGCCAATGATACAATTTTTAATTTGGACCTTGTACCATTTAGTTTAATAATTTTTGGTTATGATGACCATTAAAACCAAGTATCAAAGTAAACTGGATTTTCTGCCAGATCTTTAAGTTGTTGTATCTCATTGTGATTAATTATGATTTCCAAGAGTAATAAAGCATATTTAGTTATATTTTCTTCATGAAAATATTATTAATATTGAGGTGTTTAGTGAAGGAAACAAGATTTTTGTTATCATGTAAAACAAATTTATCGTATTATCATATTTAAATTTATCTTTAATTCATCTCCACATTCTTTCTACTGTTTTGTGTAGAATACATATATTTTAACAAAATAATTCACGTGTGTAATTTAAAAATGATCGATGCAGGTTTGGGGGGTGTCCTCACGTTTTTTACCCACTTTGGAGATGTGTGATCAAAAAAGTTTCTGGACTCCTGGTTCAGAGGGTGACACACCACTAAGTGAACGGGTTCGTTGCCAAGATCAATTGCAAAGATACGGAACAAGAGGCTTTAAGAGTGCAAAAAAAGGGACGTTTCTTGCTTTTGCTTCGGGGACTATCAGTGACATTATCATATACCTTTTATTTACTTGGTATTTTAAGTACAAAACGAATTTGCATAACAATCTGCAAATACCCACATTTTGGACTCAGTGCCCTTTGCCTGGAAATAGCTTCCTGTATTTTGTAACCCAGTTCCAAACGCAAAGTTAACATCTATCAGGAAGACTAAGATTCTTTCAGTCGTGCCTCTCGGTAGGTCCGTTACCCAGCCTTCTGGGTCACAAACTTTACAATTATATATATTTTTTACCTTCTGGGTTTTTTTTTTCATTTCCCCAGAACTAAGTTGGAAAATTCTTGGCATCCTCGCATGCATGTCTGTGAGGGGCAGCTGATGAGGTACCAGCCACTCTCATTCTGGGAGAGGAGAGAAAAGTGAACAAGGAAACGGTGTCCCCAGGTGGAATAGCGATGAGTCCTCTTTTCCCTACCGGTTGAGAAAGTTGTAGGTACTGCGCCCATGGATTATTAGCCTAGCAGAAACCTTAGACATCATCTCATCCAGCCTCCTTACTTTAAAGATTAGGAAACTGAGTCTTTAGTGGCTTAGTCACAGAGTCATCAATATCAGTAGCTTATAGAGATACCAGAGTCTAATACTCTTACTTACAACTGGGGAAACTGAGTCCAAGAAAGTTAAAGGACTTCTCCAAAATAACGCAGTGAGATGGGATCCAAGAGGACATCCAGGCCTCTGGACTCAGAGTCCTATGGTAGGTAGGCAGCATCAGAAGTCGGTTAAGATCACTCAATCTGTAGACGAAGGTTACGAAGCGGTGAAATAGTGAAATCCATTAGATCACACATAAATTCTGAATCTGGGCTTTCTTGTTGTGTGATGAAGAATTTGCTGGCCTTTGTCTCCTTTCCTGGAAAAGAACCTATAAATCCTTGGAATTCCTTGAATACTAAGAGGGTTTTTGATATTGATGGTGGGTCCCTGGGACCACACCTGATAGTTTAGACTAATACAGTGATGCATGGTGGCCCCTGTTAGAAATGCATGAGAAATAGAGGCGGGAGGAACTGGGTGATCCGATCCAAGTGCCTTTATTTGATGCTGCGCATATAGGCAGGCTGAGTTGGGACCAAGTGCAGCCCCGGGAGAAGGCAAGAGTGAGGGTTTTTTAAAAGAAAAAGTGCAGGGTTTGCTGGGGGAGAGAGCAGGGGTTAATCTCTTGCTCTTCTGGGCAGGTGCCTCCTGGTTTCAGGATGAGAGCCAGGGCAGTGGGTCAGGTAAAGGGCTGGGCCGTTGCCAGGTACAGGAGGGTCAGTCTGACCACTGGCTAGTGTGGCCGGCGCCAGACATCTATTGTGCGTGGTGGGAGAGAGTTTCAGTTAAGCCTCAGGCTATCAAGTGAGTCGTCATCACTGAGTCATGGGTAGTCCGGCCGGTTGGAAAACTGGCCCAGCTGGGTCGTGAGCCGCCTGGTGGGTTGGGAAACTGGGCTGACGCTCTCAGCCCCTCCATAGTTTATGCTAATGCGGTGACTCAGCGCAGGCCCTGGCCACGCCAGAAGACCAACCACGTGATCAGAGAGTCGTGGCTCTGCGCCCTGTGCTCTTCGCTCAACATCCAGGACAGAGCAGTTGGAAATTGAATTCACCTGCTTGGCCAACGCTCCCATCAATCCTGCCCACATAACGAAACCACCAGAAAAGGCTCTGGTGAGCGCCCCTGGTCGGCAGGACTCCAGTGTCCCAGGAGGGTCCTTGGGGATGACCAGAGTTTCACATCTGGAAGCCAGGCCCAACTCGATGCTTCTCTCCTTTTGCATCTTCTTGCTACCATGACACCATAATTGTAAGTGCAGCATTCTCCTGAGTTCTGGTAGTCGTTCTGGCGAATTGTCAAACCTGAGGGTGCAGCGGCAACCCATGCGTTTGCGGACAGCCGGTCAGCGGTGGGGGTGGCCTGGGAACTCCCAAAGTTGTGCGCGTCATCGGAGGTGAGGGCGGCCTTGCCGAGGACTGCGAGCTTAGCCTGTGGAGTCTGTCCTGTCTCCAGGTCATTGGTGTCAAAAACTGTCGCACTTATGTTCCTAAAAGTCTAATGTGTAGGGGTAAGAACAGAGATGAGTTTGAAAAGCAGCCAGAGTAAGCTCTGTTTTTTAATTTCAGAAGCACCCATTTTTCCCCAGACTCTGGCCCTCACCAACTCATGTCAGCATCTGTCACCACAGTGTGTCAGGGCCCCTGGCCAATGACCCATTTGTTGAAAAATCCTAGAAATATCCTCAGTGCAGGACAGAACACAGCAATGCTTTTTTCTTCTGCTGGGCCGAAATTGGCTATTTTAAGAGCAAGATAAAAATCTTTCAGCCATCTCTCGAGTGTAGGCTAAAAAAGCAGGCAAGAATGAAAACCACTTTGCTTCTTGTCTTGGGTAATTGCTGGTTTGCTTATTGCCAAGTAAATTCAGGGATCACTTGAATACTCGAATGGGTTGGCAGCCAGGATGGCTGCCTCTCCTCCCCAGTCCAGGAAATTAGGCTCATTCTGTTTTATTTTTTTCCTCTTTGGAACAACAGGCACTTTTTAGAAGTCTTTTCCTGAGTCTGCTTGGTGCCCAGGCATGAATTCTGGAAGACAGAGAGTGGAATGGCTAAAGAAACATCGGGGTCTAACACTGAAGCCCCCACAAGTACAGTGTGTGGCAAGAACCACATTTTGCAGTAAGGACGTCAGAGGTTACTGCTTTCTTTGTTTTTGCTGTAGTTTGTTTGCTTGTTTGTATTTTACGAGTACAGCTTGTGGCCACAGGTTTAGAAAATGCAGTAAAAAATGCGGTGAAGTTGTGTCAATCTTCTAGAAGGGAGGATGTGTCCAACCTCTCTGCCCTCGTTCAGATGGACTCGCTGAGCGTTTCCTGACCGGCAGATCCCTTCATGGGCAGCAAGCTCCTGCGTGTTCGCTCCCCTTCAACCAGGGGGGTGCGGAGGTGCTGTTGCTGCTCTGGTCTTACAGCCGGAATGCTGGGAGAGCGCCCAGGACATTGGGGTGGAGGAGGCTAACTCGGTTTGTTCTTACAAAAAAGGATGGGCTGATAGAGGAGATTTTCTTCTCCCTCACAATTAAGGTGAGATGTAACCTTCTATTCTATAAAAGATAACATGTATGATCATGAGAAAGGAAGAATTTAATTAGTTTCTACAAGTATTTGTAGAACAGGTGTTATGTAGAGCTGACAGTGAGCCGAGACTGGGGAGAAATATGGAACTTCCCAGCAGGTCATATGGGAGCAGACGAATAATTACCATCTCCTATGGCAAGAGCTGTTGTCGAGAGTTGTCTGAGAGCAGAGGTGGGTGCCCAGTTCCAGTCTGGAGACAATAGGGAAGGAAGACAAGGAGACATCTGAACGGGAGGTTATATGATGGCTTGGGGAGCGAAGGTGCAAATTCGCTTGTTCAGCTCTGCGACCTTGGGAAAGTCGCCCTTTCTCGGTGCACATTTATTCACTGTCATGAAAAGGCCTTGCCCACTTCCTTGGGTGGGGGTTGGATGAGATCTAGCCATCTAGAGCAGTGTCTGGCCCACAGTGAGTCCCCAGCAAATGGTCGCTCCGTGGTGGTCATGAAGGTCAAGTCGGATTTCTCCACTTCAGTGGAGTGGCTTGTGGGGGAGCAGATGACTCAGATCTCTCACTAGGACAACGAGGCAGATACCGAAGACAAGCACAATTAGGCTTAGAGAGAGAAGCTGGGACATGAGTGTGGTTCCAAATAAGTTGCAGCTGACAGGCCTGTGGGACCTGGGCGGGGGGTGGCCATTACAAAGGGAGGCGGAGGAAAGAGGCTGGAGTTGCAGGCTGTCCCGGGGGGGACCGGAACCATCGGGACAGCTTAGCACCTTCTCTGCCTCCGCTGTCTTTGCAATTCCTGTTAGTGCAGCCGAGGACCCAGTCGCTCCAATGACTCACTTTATTTTGCCTCATTTCCCTGAGCCCTTTGAGGACAGCCATCGTCAGACATGAGTCCTTATTTGACTCATTACCTCAGTCATTTTCTTTCATATTCTATAAATACATCGAGGTGCCTACTCTATGCCAAAAGCTGATGCAGAACCTAGAGAAATGACATGAAGTGAAATAGCTGGTTAATTTGCTCAGTAAGATGACAGGGACTCGTGCGTATTTAAATGCAGGGTGTCTCTGTGCCCCTCCTTACTCACTGACAGTTTAATATTAATAGAGGGGGACATTTTTTCTCTCATCAATTCTGGGTGATATTGTGGCAAAACAGGAAAATAAAGGAAAGAATACCATTTTAGAAAGACTCTTAGAAAGCATATAATCCAGTCTCCTTGGCTCCACAAATGTTTATGGAATGAGTACTATGTACCAGGCAGCGTGATTTCTCAGGGGAGTAAAAGAAGCCTAAGAGAGGCTGAATAGACTGGATGTTTGTGCCTCTCTCAGATCTGTTTGTGGAAGCCCTAACCCCCAGTGAGGCAGTATTAGGCAACAGGGCCCCTAAAGAAGTACTCGAGGTTGAAGAGGTTATAAGGGAGTCCCTGATCTGACAGCATCTGTGTCCTTATGAGGAGAGACACCTGAAGAGCTCACTCACTGCGACATCCTCCCACCCACCCTTACCCCTCGCCTTCCGCACGCACGGAGAAAAGTCCACACGGGCACGCAGGGGAAAGGCATCTGCAAGACGTGAATAGAGAAGAGAGCTCTCGCCAGAATCCAGCACCTTGATCTTGGACTTCCCAGGCTCCAGAACTACGAGAAATAAATCACTGGTGTTTTAGCCACTCAGTCTGTGGGATTTTGGTATGGCAGCCCAAGCTAAGACGGGTGGGTCAAATACTTTGCCTAAGGTCAGGAATGAATATATGAAAAGCCCAGTGAGTTACTTAGCTATTGCTATATAACAACCCACTCCACAACTCAGCAACTGTAGCATCAATCATTTGTGATTTAAAATATATCTGCAGATTGATTGGCCAGTCTCGGCTGACCTCTGCTGTGGATAAGTTTGTTCCATGCGTCTCTAATTCTCTTCCTGGATCAGCGGACTCTCCTGCGAAGGTCGCTCTTCATGGCTATGGTGTTGGTAAAAGAGACAAATGACACATGGTCCCTTCTGTCTCAATCCATCGGCTAAAGCAAGCCTTGGAACTGGGACATGGTTGCTTCTGTTGGCCCAAGTGAGGTCAAAGAGCTGAGCCCAGAATCATGATAGGAAGAGGATGCAAAGTTTCATGGCAAAGAGTGTAGATACAAGAAGGGGTAAAAAAAAATGGGATCATTAAGGCAATCTAACTCATCCAGGGTTCAAATCCAGGTCTCTCTAGACCCTATTTGGGGTTATTGTTACAATCACTAACACTTTTATTTTTAATAAGAAACGCACAGAGAGAGACATCTGTACTCTTTGCTCCCTGCAGGACTGAGTCCCAACAAAACCGGAAGTTAGAGCGCTGACCGCAGCCAGTCCCTTCCAGCGTACTTTCCCCCCTAAGTCCCACTCACAGCCTCGTGCTGTCCCTTCTCCTTGTCTCAGGCTACCACGTGTGCCCCATGACCAGGGTCTCTGTACGCTCCCAAACCTTGTCTTTCCTTCTGCCTACTTCATTAAAACCAGTTCTCACACAGGTTACCAGTAAGAAGAAAGCTGATCAGTAAATTCTGGTAACCGTTGTTCTCTAAAACACACAGCGACTGAGTATTTAATCTGTATGTGGCTCTGCGCCTGGCGCTGGGGTGATGGTGTTAGAGATGAATCATAGATCCAGTTCCCAAAGAGCATGCACTGCGGTGGGGAAAATAATACATGCACATAATTAATGGTTTTAATCCCCATGCAAAAGATTATTGAGTATAGTGCCAGGCATTGTCCTAGAAAGCTGGAGCACAGTGATAAATAAAAAAAAAAAAACCCAGTCTCTCCCCTGACGCAGCGTGGAGTCCACAGGGACCCGAGATGGCTCAGAGCATGTAGGGCACCAGGAAGAAGGCAGCACTTCCCTGAATCGAGGGGAGCGAGGTGAGAAATCTGAGGTTTAGAGGAGCGTAATAGTTAGGTGGGCCTGGGCAGAATGGACCGGGGTGTTTGTGAGTGATGCTGTTTCTCTGGGAAGGTGGGTAACGGTGTGCGCTCTGGAGGTCATGGCCAGCGTCTGAATCGCTGTCTTCATGCTGAGGAGGTGGCTGTGGGTAAGTTTCTTAACCTCTCTGTTCAGTGATGTTGTAGTAAATGGTTAGCTACCAGCTTTCCAAAAGGAAGAAAGGGGGAAGGGAGGGAGGGAAGACAAAAAGGGAGGGAGGGTGGGGAGGGAGGGAGGGAGGAGCCAAGCTAGCTAGCTAGCGCCGCTCTGCAGCGCCTGACACGTCCATGCTGTGGATCCTCCACCGGGGCCTCCCTCCAGCTGCCAGCTCGGTGTCATCAAGTGCCAGCGTGAGCAGCACACCATGTTACAGCTCTTCCACTGTGTTGACACGATGAACATAAATAACCTCAGCAGCAGAGACAATGGTAAGATGTAGTAAGAGAATTAGGAAGCAATGAGTTTTGAGTACTTGTCATCTTTGTTTTAAATATAATTCATTGGTCAGTTTATATAGCTTCGTTTGTAGCAACGCCTGTGCTTAACAATCAGGCAGAGGGGGCGGGAGAGAAGGGGAAGGGCACCGTGCCCAGAAAGGACATGTGTCAAGGGCATGGCCAAGGCACCAGAGGCGAGCGTTTTGTTTCGAAGAAGAGGCCGCAAAGTGGAAAAGCGGAGTGTCTGTCAGAGGGGTGGCTTCGCCCTAGGGAAGGAGGGTGGGGTACGTAGGAAGCAGGGCTACGTTGAAGAAGACCCTCGAGGGTGATGCTGGTTAGGTTGAGGGCACAGGGAGGTGAGGGTGGATCGCCTGGTCTGCCCCTCTCGGTTTGCCGATGGCAGGACCAGGAGAGAGGAGTCGGTGACCTCACGGTCACCGACCGTGTCCTGTCGAGCAGACATGAGACGCCCAACTTCTTGGTTTGCCATTCTGATGTACTTTCTGCTATCCCACAACTTAGAGAAAAGGGGGCTCACACCCCTGAGTGACAGAAAATCCGGAAGGCATTTGAGATAGACAGTCGATTAGCAACAGCAAAGTCACAACTGGATAAAGAATTAGATTGTTTAGGAAATCAAACTGATTTCCAACTGTGTATCTATAAAAACACTGAAGGAGGAGGAGCAGAGGGTGATGAGTTCAGGGAGGACCAGCTGATGGGAACATAGCAAGTCACTGGCGGGGCTGGGATTTGAACTGGTATCCAGACTCCGGGTCCAGCTCTGTTCCCCATAATCAAAAGTCCTGATAATGGCTCTGGCCAGTGTGGTTCACTTAGTTGGAACATTGTCCTCTAACTGAGGAGTCGTGAGTTCGATTCCAGGTCAGGTCACATACCTGGGTTGCATGTTCGATCCAACCCTGGTCAGGGCGTATATGATCCCGGATCCTGGCACGTGTGTACCTGCGTAGGTACACACCCAGTAGATGCTTCTCTCTCACATCGACGTTTCTCTCTCTCCCTTCTTCTCTAACAAGCATTTGAAAAAATGTCCTCGGGTAGGGATTAACAGCAACGCCTTTGTAGCAGCTGTGCTTCTAGGTCTGGGAACTCCCCTCCCATGCGTGAATCGTCCCTAAAGAAGAGACAATGATCTGCAAGAGAAGTTAGGGCTCAACAGAGCTCTCTGTGTGACGAAACAAGAAGCATCAAGAGTCTAGCTTTGCGGTTATACACGGGGGACCAATGGGCAGTGGCGTTCGCACACAGGTTATCATCAAGCAGCTCGCCAAGCCTTATGTAATGCCCAGTTCACTGCAGAGAAGTCACTCCCCCCACTCTGCCTACCCACCGAAAACACACCAGTCCGCCACGTCCTGGGGCAGATCAGTGCCTCCACGACAGCGGTCCTCGTCACCACACTCAGCCTCCAGCCTTCCCGCAGCGGGGGCGGGAAACGGACAGTGGGAAAGCCGGGGCCAAGTTTGTACTCACTTCCTTTGTTTCCTGTTTTACGTGGAAATGTTTTATTTTTGTTACAGGAGAACATGTTCCTGGAGGAGGAAAAAAAGTGTACGTCTTCTTTATTTTGTCCCCTAATGATGGTTAATATAGATAGGCACCGCTCAGAAAACAGATGCTCCCCGGGTGAACGCCGGCACGCCCTATGCCGGGCTCTGCAGGTGGACGGGTGGACAGGACAGCGGCCCCACCCTCAAGAAGGCGCCCCTCTCCTGGGAATCATAGATATTTAAAGAGTCAAGGCAGAGTCCTGTTAGAGAATAAACTTCCCCCTTAATAATACTTCAGGAAATATGACTAATTGCAATGCAATATTTGTTTACAGATTTTCTTTTAAGGTAAAATTAACATAAAATAATAAGACACACAAATGTTAAGCTGACATTTTCTTTTTTTTAATTTTATTTTAATTGTTGTTCTTGTACAGTTTTCTGTCCTTTACTCCCACCCCAGCTCACTACCCCAGCCCTCCCCACCTCCCTCCCATTTCCACGCCTCCCCCCGGTTTTTGTCCATGTGTCCTTTATACTTGTTGCTCTAAACCCTTCCCCTTCCCCCCTGAAATTCCCTCCCCTCCCCTTCTGGTGACTAAGCTGACATTTTCTGAGTTTTGACGAACCCATGCGCCTGTGCTACCCAGACCCGTATGAAAACACAGAACAGAACCATGACCCCAGATTCCCGAACGCCTTTCTCCAGCAACACCGCAGCCCCACCGCCAAGACAACTTCTGCTCTGGTGGTAGCCACCTCAGGTTCAAGTTTCCTGTCCCCACGTGTCCTATACATGGAATCACTGCATGCAGGGCTCCTCTCGCTCAGCACGGTGCCTCTGGGCTGTGCCGCGTCATTGTGTTCACCAGCTGTTCGTCTCTTTCCGTTGCTGAATTGTATCCCATCGTTGCCGCACACC
Organism: Glossophaga mutica; assembly: GCA_039655065.1. Taxonomy (NCBI): domain Eukaryota; kingdom Metazoa; phylum Chordata; class Mammalia; order Chiroptera; family Phyllostomidae; genus Glossophaga; species Glossophaga mutica. Next base: position 9,912,123 of record CM077304.1, on the reverse strand, counting down.
GCCATGTGCTGACCCGGGCTCTCACCGACACACACGGACTGTCATTCGGACCTACCACGAATATAGCTGTGTTCACACTTCATTCGAGTGGTTTCATAAACATCCGTTTTCCTTTCTGTCGGGGGAATGCGGAATCCCAGGTCAGGTGCATGGCTAGTTCTACAAGAAGTCACCTGACCTTTCCTCGGAGTGTGTCTGTCACTTCCCACCGAGTCTGGTGAGAGCTCGGCTCGCGCCACGCCCTCACCGCTGTCCAGTGCCTCCAGGCTTCCTTCCCTTCTTTTCCCCGCCTCGCTCTCCTTCTTTTATTACTTTCTCAATTTTAGCCGTTCTCCTTATTGGGTGGTGGCTTCTTGTGGTTTTAATTTGGATTTTCTTTTGTGTGTGCTTATTTCCCCTTCCTATATCTTCTTTCATGACGGGTCTGTTAAAGACGTCTGCCCGCCTATTTAGTCATGTGTGTGTGTGCGTGTGTGTGCGTGTGTGTGTTACTATTGAGTTACAGGAGTTCTTTCAATAACTGGATATAAATCTCATGTTTTATGTATTCATAGTTATTTTATTTCATTTGGTGATTTATATTTTGACTTTTAAGCATCTTTTGAAGGGTACAAAATGTGATTTTTCAATATTTTGTCTTTTATGGCAAGTGAATTTTTGATGTCTTCACAGAGGCATCTTTGGCTCTATCAAGTCATGAATAGTTTTTAAAATTTTTTCTAGAAATTTTATAGTTTTAGCTTTCAGACTTAAGTCTGTGACCCATATTAAGCTTCCATTAGAAGTACTAGGGAGGGGTGCGGGTCCTAGGCTGCTCTTCAGCATGAAATGCACTAACAGAAAAAAGAGCGAGGTTGGAGCTGGAAGGTTAAAGAGAAGGAATTAGAAAGTAAGTTTTCCCCAGTCCAGCCTCCCACACAATAGAATAAAAGAAAAGTTCACAGCCTTACACCCTTCCAGCTTTGCCCAGCGGTGACATATACAAAGTGACAAAGTCTCTCCTAGCTAGTGTGGCTCAGTGGATTGAATGCCGGCCTGCGGACTAAGGGTCACCAGTTCAATTCCCAGTCAGGGTCACAGGCCAGGTCCCCCGTTGGGAGCATGTGAGAGCCAATCGATCGATGTATCATTCACACACTGGTGTTTCTCTCTCTCTTCCTCCCTCCTGTCCCCTCTCTCTAAAAATAAATAAAATATCTGAGGGGCTGTGGTGGTCGGATGGTGAAGGTATTGGACTCAAAACCCGAAGTGACAAAGTCTCACCACCACCCCGCTAGATGGTCCAGGCAGTTCTTCCCATTTTACAGATGGGGAAACTGAGACGCAGAGAGGCAAATCGCCTTGCCCAAGGTCAGATGGCTGCTCAGAATAAGGAACTGGTGGCATCCAGGAGCCCTGGCTCAGTGGCTAGGAATGCCCCGCTTAAGCATTGCCTCCTTTTCTGTCCTCCCCACCAGAACCGCCCCTTTTCCTGCGTCACCTTCCCGTTCAAATATCAGTGAGCATTTAGAACACTTACTTGTTTAGAAGCCTGGGGGCCAGTGGTCAGGAGCAGTCTTCCTCATGTCTAGCACAGTGTCTGGCACATAGTAGGTACTTGATCTGGTCACTGCGGTTAAGGATACAGGAATCAGAAAAAGCGGGACTGGAATCCAAACTGCACTGTTTATTAGCTGTGGGGCATTGGGCAGGTCACTTAACCACGCCATCAGTGCCTCATTGTCACCATCTGTAAAAGCATGCACGTTGAAATCCTGTCCATAGTAGGTGTTCAGTAATTGTTACCTATTATGACTGTTCAGAATTAATACTCATTGAATATCATCTTTAAACAAACATGCCAATACCCCAAAGATGCCGGCATTTAGTGATCCCAACTTGCTGGCCCAGACTCCCAGCTGGACCCATGTGGAAATGAGGCTGGAGGAAAAAGCAAAGAGCTTACAGGACTACGGCTCACATGGGTGGGGAGAGGAGAGGCAGAGATAATTCAGGCCTCTGCGACTGAAAATTAATCATCTCAGCTTCACTCAGCAGGTCGGTGGCAAGAATGCAAGCTTGCCCCTTCTCTGCCCCTGGAAGGATTGTTCAGGAAATGAAGAAAGAAGATGGGATGGTTGGAGGAGGCGGCCCCACAGACCACGTCCTCCCCATCAGATACGGGCGTCATTAGCTGCGTCTCCCTCCTCTCCATTGCCACTTGGCCACCCAGGGCGACGGGCCCCCAGCACAACAGCCTCATGCTCTCGGCATTGTAACTCCTCTGATTAATCTGGCTTCAGTGTGTTCCGACAATACATACTTTATCTGTGGATGCTGGAAAAACCTAGCTGCTACAACTGTGATAGAGTCTGAAGTATTAAATGCACATGCTAAAACTGTCACCGCTGCAGTGAACACCTCGCCCACGTCTCCTCAGTGCCTCAGAGAGCATTTTTCTGAATGCAGGGTGGTCCCTTTCCTGAGCCTCCTTCTCAGAACGATTAACAGGACACTGGGTGCTTCCTCACACGTAGGTGGAGCTCTTTATGTTTTCTCCCAAGCACAGTGTTGTACCTTCTACCTGATGCCGATGATAATTGTGTGACATGGCCGTGCTTTGTATCATGATGCCTATTTGCATATAAGGCAAAATGAAGACACAGAGGTTTTCATCTGTCCTGTCTTCCAGACCCACAATCTTTCCCCAGCAGTGTGTTGGACACCTGTCACCTAGACAGCATCCAATCTCCCTTGCTTCTCACTAAGGAAGAACAGCATGCCCAGCTAATGATGCTCACCTGTCCGCATTTCCCTGCAGCGGAGTGTGGCCACGCTGGCCCACCCTGCTTGGGAAGGGCTTGGGAGCCTGCTGTGAAGGGCACGGACTGGGCACACCCCTTCAGCCTTGCGGTCCGTTCTTCTCATTTTTGCAATGTAAACAGAGGAGTGCGGAAGTGCAGCAGCCTTCTTGGGACCACGAGGGACAAATGTCAGGACAAAATGCTGAAGCTGGAAGAGGGATACGATGACAACAGCCTGCTGTCCTTGTGGCACTTTGGAGCCACGGCAGCAACAAGCAGTGCCCACTCCGGCCTGCTTCTCACCGCAGGGAGCGTCATTTGTTGGGTTAGTTCTGGCCAGCAAACGCGATCCAGGACATGACATTTCCCTTCTGACTGCGATGCCCTTTCATTTCCTTGTCAATCGAATAATCTCCTGCCGAAGGACTTTCTTACTAAATCTCATACTGTTAGATCTGCTCAAGTGCGCCCACATCTGCGCGATCACCCCAGAACTCCCGGAGTGATCAGGGGCTCCATGCTCCGGGCTTCCCTAGCACCCCATAGACATCTCCTCCGCACATGCACCCTACTGGGTGTTTGTAGGTCCGCCCCCCAATAAACACCTGCAGGTACCAGACCTGTTGCTTATCGGTGTTCAGTAACATCTCCTCGTACAGTTAACTGCGTCACCTGTGTGGGATCATCCACATGAATCCCCACACACTTGTGACCTTTTGAAGGTCTCCTGGCCCATCTTTTAAGCAGGGACGTTTCCCAGTCACGTACACAGCCCTCTCCTCACTTCTTTCCTCGAACGGTCTCGTTGGCCTCACAGTTTGTCATGCTGTGAAGGGACGGGCGCCTCCCAGCCCAGATGTCCACGTCAGAATTTTGGGTCCACCATCACCTTATAGCTCATGTTTGTGTGTCTAGCGGTGAGAAGCACTGTTTTGGAGTCCAGCTGCCAGGGTTCGAGTCCTAGCTCTGCCATTTATTAAATACGTGATTTGGGGCTGCTTACCTAACTCTCCATGCCTGTTTCCCTCTCTTTGGTAAATGGGGTGAGTCACGGTACCTCTGTCGGGCTGTGGTGAGGGTTGAAGGCCTTACCCTACGTGTGAGATACTTAGAATGGGGCCGCACTCCTAGTGAGGGTTGGTTATTATGACTTTTGTCACTCAACAGGACCACGTGGGTGCCCCACAAACACTTCCCCTCAGTGTGTCCACTCTCAATTCATCTCTTCCTCCCAGACATAGGAGCCTGCTTGCCTTCCTACCTCGTCTGTCTCGGTTAATGCCACCGTCACCTACTCGGTCCCCTTCAGCCAGAAGCCTAAATTAGACATTGCCTTTTCCTTAACCCCTCACCCAGGGATTGAAAGAGATCTGTCACCTCTATTCCCTGAATATTGACTCCATCTTCTTATCCTAGAACTGGTCAGGCACAAAGCATCTTCCTAAACTGCTAGAATTGCCTCTCACCTGTGCTGTTACTCAGTTTTTTATACCCATTAAATTCTTCCACCGCCTTTGGCCACAATCGCTTTTCCTTTGTGCAAATATGAGTATGCCACTCCCTGATTAAAACTCTCAGCATCTCCCCATCACCCCCAGGACAGTGGTCATAGCCCCTCATCAAGTTTCTTGCTGGCCTCTTCTCCGCTCGCCTACGCAGCCTCACCCCCCACCATCCCCTCCCCCCGGCAGCACGGCTGCCATCCGAACTGTCTTCTCAGACCCATCGCATCCATTCAGTCCTCTGCGCCTTCGTTATATTATTCTCAGGTGCTGCACCCTTTTCCAGCCTACTCCCCACCCAGGCTGCAGGCCAGACTTCTGCTCATTCTGCAACTTTTAGTCTGGATGTCACCACATCTGCGGGGCCCTCCAGGTATCCTAGGCAGATCTGCGGAGCTCTGTTTATGCCGCTATTACTTGTTCAGATACATCTGTCAAAGAGCATATCTTCGTGGGCTGGAACTTCTTTCTTACATGACTATCCACTTTTAGATTTTAAACTTCTTGTGAACCAAGCCAAAGATGTTCTTCTTCATGCTTACACCCCAGTACAGAGCCCAGGTCCTGAAGCATTAGTACTCTATAGTTCTGGAACAAATAATGCTCTGTCATAAGCAATACTGTTTGATTGGCGGATGACCGAGGCTGGAGCGGACATCGTTATCTCTCATTCTACCCCTTCTACTTCACAAGGAAAGACCTGAGGTGCGAAGAGGGAGCAGGACGTGCCTAAAATCACACAGTAAGTTAGGGACAAAGCTAGGATAAGGAGCCCAGTTTTCCTCACTCCTAGTTACAGGTTCTTTCTGCTCTGCTTCTATTTTTCATAGATGATGTTCTGGTGAGGCTATAGGTTCAGCTGCATGTATCAAAAACCTAAAATAATAGATTAAAAAGGATAAAGTTAGTTTTCCTCCTATGATAGTCTACCAGTATAGCAAGTCCAAGGCTGCTGTAGCTCTCCCCGTGGTGACAGAGGTCTGGCCCTTCCTGTCCTGGGGCTCTGGCCATCCTTCCGGTGCTGCGCTCGGCCTCATGGCCCACGCTAGCACCCCACCATCTGCATTCAGTCACTAGGGAAAGGGGGTGAAAGGAAGGGTGTGACCGTAGTCGCCTACGACGCTTTTCCTTAGGTAGAACTTCGTCATCAGCTGCTCTTAGGTTTAAGGGAGGCTGGGAAAACATTGTCAGCTCCAGGTGGCTGTGCGCCCAGCTAAGAACTAAAACTGTTTTTGTTCGATGCAAACAATGAGCCCGTTAGAAAGGTACAGTTACTTAGTTGTCCCTGGTTCAGAGATCACAAAACTGAGGCCCGGAGATTTGTTAACGATACGGATGTCAGTATGGGTGGCAGCAAACACCGGCTGGTTGACATCCAGGCTCCGGCATTTAGTGATTCCTTGCTTGGGGGCAAACTGTGGAAACTTTCTGAGTTGCAGCTGTCCTATCAGGTGACAGCTTCCTTCCTCATGGGGTTGTCGTACGGGCTGATTACCTGGGAAGTACTTGACACCGGTCCCTGGTACAGTGTCCTTGCTGCTATTATTACGCCGCCAGTTCTAGGCCTTACCTGAGAACAATGTCCTCACCTGTGTGGTTCAGCTCAGCGTTGTGTCCTTACATCCAGCACGGTCCCCAATGTAGCGTAAGCGCCGAGTAAATATTTGTTGAAAGAATACATTAAGTTAATGAGTCAGAACTGGAACCCAGATGGCTTCAGCTCCATGCCCCTGGCTATTTCTACACTGCCAGAACGCCAGTCTTCCTGTGATCCCTCCTTCCGAAGATAAGCCACAAAATCCATATGGACGCTGTCTGGATCCAGGAGCAATGCCAGCCAGCAGCACCCAGAACTGGGGCAACTGTGAGGCTACAGGGCAACCTCCCGCAGATTTCGGAGAGGTGGGTGCCCCAACTTATCCCCCATAATCAGCAAAGGCCACTGGAAACCCACTGCCGAGGCTGGCTGGCCGGCCACCCAGATCAGTTTGCATCTCCTCCTCCAAACGAGAAGCCTTCTCTGTGCCTCTTTGCATGCAGACCCTGTTCCTTCCGCCTCGGGGGTTTCCAGTTGGTGCCATTCTTAGTATGGGCACACAGCACCATCCAGTTACAGCCAATCCTTGCTTCTAGAATTAATCAGCAGCTGGCCACTGATCGTAAAGTCAACATGCTTGTTCGGGAGTAGGGATAGGCGGAGGGAGGGCAAGATTTTAGGAGAAAAAAAGATAATTTATATATTGCAAAATGATTACCACACTGTTTAGTTCATGTCTATCACTTTACATAGTTACACATTTTTTTCATGTGATGAAAATGTTTAAGACCGTACTTTCTTCGCAGCTTTCAAACATACAACACAGTGTTGTTAACTGCACTCGCTGCTCTGCACGGCACACTCCCCAACATTTTCGGTGGGAACGTAAACTGGTGCGGCTGCTATGGAAAACAGCGTGGAGGCGCCTCCAAAAATTAAAAATAGAATGACTGTATGACCCAGCAATCTCGCTGCTGGGTAAATATCCAAAGAAGATGAAAAAAGGGATCTCACAGAGTGACCCACGGACGTGGACAGCGGAGTGGGGATTGACCGTGGGAGCAGGTGGGGCGAGGGTGTTGGGTGGAGGAGGACAAAGGGGGAAGAGCTGGGATGACTGTACTAGAATAACAGTAAAAAGAAGAAGAAAAGGGTCTTGAACACATACCTGCTCTCCCATGTTCGCTGCAGCGTTGTTCACAAGCACCAAGACGTGGAAACGGTTGAGGTTTGTCTGTAGATGAACAGAGAAGAAAGGGTGGTGCAGATATACTGTGGAACATTATTCAGCCATAAAAAGAAGGAAATCCTGCCATTTGTGACGTGAAAGAACCTGGAAGGCATTGCGCTAAGTGAAATAAGTGAGAGAAAGACAAATACTGTATGATTCCACTTATATGTGAAATCTAAAACAAAAAACCCCAATTCATAGAAATAGAAAACAGACTGGCGGTTCCCAGAGATGGGGTACAGGGGAAGGGAGGGGTGAAGATGGTCACAGGTACAAACTTCCAGTTGTTAACCGTTGGTGGCTTGATACCGGCATGGAAGAAGCATTTACCTCACAGAAAATGGCATATACTACGTACCATATTAGGGTTGTCGCAGTTGTTTGTAAGATCTGTGTCACAGACCAACCGTGGCCGCATGGGAGACTGGAAATAGGAATCATTTGCTGAGCACATTGCCTTTCCTAACAAACAGGAGTTCTGTTTGCAAGGGAAAAGTCCATGGACATTTGCAAGGGAGCAAGTCAGGTCTGCTGTCCAGGACTTGCGCTGTATCTCATCAGGGCTTGCCAGTCCGCACGTCTTCAGTGCCTGCGCTTTCATTTTCCCAGTTGCCCACGTCATGAAGTAGGAGGAAAGAACAGAACCCTGCCTCGGTGAGTTGCACAGGGCTGCAGGAGAGGGTTGGGCGCACGTGGCTCTAACGCACCCAGCTCTGAGTATCTTTCTACTATGCAGGGAAACCACCGTCTCTCGGCATGCAGCCCTTCTCAAACGCGGCTCGGTGAGCTGGTCTCAACAGGGTCTCTTAAACAGTGCTTTTATTTAGCGATCGTTCTCACTAGCGATCCAGATCTGAAAACAAACTCAGAAGGAAACTGCCAAACAACCATGTATTTTACAAATGCACAGATCCACCGGCAGGATTTTTATTATGTATAATATATTATGTTATATATGTTATATATAAAATATATAATGTATTATATGTTATATATAATATGTATATTGTATATTTATATATTGATAAAATATATATGTATTGTATATTAATATATAAATATATTTATAAATATATTATGCATTATATATTTATACATATAATACATATATAATATATGTTATATGTTATATATTGATATATTATTATATTATGTGTATGTTATATGATGTATAATATTTAATTATTATATGTAATAACTATAAATATAAATTATATATACTTTATATACACATATATTTATATAATGATATATAAATTACATATATTTATATATAAATTAACTAGTTATATATAATTATATGTATATTATATTATATGTGATATATATTACATTTTATATATAATTATATATCTAAAAGATATATATTTTATTGATTATGCTATTACAGTTGTCCACATTTCCCCCCTTTGCCCCCCTCCACCCAGTGCCCCCATTCCTTCCAGCAGCGCCCCACTTAGTTCATGTCCATGGGTGTACATATAAGTTCTTTGGTTTCTCCATTTCCTACACCAATTTTTGCTTCTTAATCCCTGCACCTTTTCCCCGACTCTCCCCCTTCCCTCTCCCCGCTGTTATAAAAAACTGACAAAAGAAAAGCCAAATAAAATTCCTGGTTTAACAAAGTCAGTCTAGACATCTTTTTATACCTGAGGAGCCTCCAGGGGCAACCCCTCCTCTGGTGATGGGATCTTGTAAAAATGCGTCCATCTCACTTATACCAAGGAAAGCCTACAAAGTCTGGGAGATTGAGTACCGATGATGGTTTCAGTTTGAAATGGATATGACTTCCCCTGAGCAGAATGTACTGATGAAGAGGTGGGCGGATAGCCCCAAGGAGACAGGGCAGGTCCGAAGGAGGCCTGCCCAGCTTGGGTTGTGCTGTTGTACCCTTATTCCAAATCTTTTGAGACTACCATGTGCCTGTATTTCTAGGTGAGGATAACCTGAGGGTGGTTTGTTTGGGGTTTTTTTGCTTGTTTGTTTGCAATGTTTTCTCATCTGTCCCTCTGCTACAATCAGAATTCCTCTAGAAGAGCCTCTGTTCACATTTGGTTTGCTCTCAGAACCAAGCTGTGGGGTATTTTGCTCAGCGACTGTTCACTACCTGATGCTGTTCTTTCCCTGTAACGAGATGAGATCAGTGGGAAAGGGAGCCAGTCTGGCCAACGAGCGTTGTTTGACTTGAAAGGAGAGGCTGGGATTTGAACCCAGATTTTCTGAAGCCAACCCCAATAGTCTTTATCTTACATAATGACATCTTCCAATTGATAGTATTGGGTGGGCCAAAAAGTCCATTTGATTTTTTCCATGAGATGGCTCTAGTTAGCACTTAGTTGTCTTTAACTTCATTCGAAACATTTTTTTTTATTGCATTGTGACAGCTGTCATATCAGCTTGCATCTAAAAAACACTTACCAAATTGGTGAATTTTTGTATAGCCGTTTTAATATTGAAGATAGAAGAAACTAAGAAATTTTTTGGCATATTATGCTTTATTATTTCAAGAAAGGCAACTGAAACGCAAAACAAAGATTAGTGCAGTGTACGGAGAAGGTGCTGTGACTGATCAAATGTATCAAAAGTGGTTTATGAGGCCCTGGCTGGCGTAGCTCAGTGGTTTGAGTGCGGGCCTGCAAACCAAAGGGTTGCAGGTTCGATTCCCAGTCAGGACACATGCCTGGATTGCAGGCCAGGTCCCCATTGTGGGGTGCACAGGAGGCAACCACACATTGATGTTTCTCTCCCATTCTTTCTCCTTCCCCTTTCTCTAAAAATAAATAAATAAAAATCTTTTTTAAAAAGTGGTTTCTGAAGTTTCGTGCTGGAGAGTTCTTTCTGGATGATGCTCCGTGGTTGGGTAGCCCAGTTGAAGTTAATAGTGATCACATCAAGACAGTAATTGAGAACAATCAACATTATATCCCAAGGAAGATTGCTGAAAATATCCAAATCAATAAAGTTATTGGCAAACATGAAAAATGTGTCTTATCGTATGGAAAATAAAACCCAGATGGACTTTTTGGCCAACCCAGTCCATTTGCAGTCTGTGACGTGTGTACGGAGTGTGATTGAGTATGCAAATTTTTACTCGTGCCTAATTTTCCTCAGTCGAAGCTTCCTTTTTGTAGTCGAATGTGTCCTGGTGACCCCTGAATGGACGGCACAGCCGAAGCGCGTGTCACCCTTTCCTCCGCATTCTCACCCACACTGGCTGTCCTATTTTTGCTGTCTCCCCAGGCAGCTCTTTACGACCTGGATTGCGTTAGCTCCCCTGAGTTTCCTCCTCGTTTCACCCCTTTCTCACAGTAAAGGAGCCCCGGGGAGCAGAACCCGACAGCAGACATCTCCTTTCCCCCATCCCTCCAGTTCTCTCTTTCTCTTTCCCCAGATTCCTCATTCCTCTGAGGGATGAACATAGGACTCTCTCAAAACGTGGGGAAGGAGGAAATAGTTGAATGAGAAAAGACAGATGCTCCCAAGCGTGGGGCGAGGGTGAGAAGGAGGAATGAAATGCTGGGGATTCTCAGAAATTAATCAGCCACACCTCATTACACGGCAATGATAATAACACCCAGAAATCGCCCAGTGTCTAGCGATTCCATTTTGTTTTCAATGTGGTGGCTGTGGTTTCCAAAAAGCTACTGGGAAGAAAGTGTGAGCAGAGCGGAGAAAGTGGACACTGGGTCGTTCAACCATCAACTAGCAAGCTACAGGTAAAAGTCCTCGGAGGTCAAGCTGGTTGGGGGAGGAAGTGGTGATCAGTTCTTCTGCTATGGCATAGTCCCTTTGAAAACTGGGGGCCTTACATCTCCCCTCATTAGCCACAGTGGACCCAGCTTCTGAGCCTGGCACGCCTGCTCTGTGCTAAGTGTGGCGGGGGTGATGGAGGGTAGGCCCGTGGCCACGGGCGAGACATCAGCGGTCAGCTGGTGGTGGCGGTGCTGTAAGTAGTCAAACATGGCAGAGCTGCACATGGCGGGAGCCGAACCGGAGCCCCAGCAACCTGCTGCGGGAGCAGAAAGGAGGAAGGGGCACAGTTATTAATATTAATAATGCAACGGGATGTCTTCTCCGTTTGCTTTGTAGTTCAACCTTAGCCATCTTCTAAGGTCCTTTGTTTCTGAATATGTCCAGGTAGGGAATTCTATTCTGTTCTGGGTAATAAAAGGAGGAGAATTTTGAGGTCCTAGGGTGTTGTTAGAGGGAAGAATTCACAGGCAAAGAAAGAAGAAAGGGGAGGGAGAATTTTGCAAGGCAGTGGGAGGGGAAGCAGCATGAGAGGACAGGGCAGTAAGAGGCCCTGCTGGTGTTGGGACAATGTCTAATATGAGACTTAGAGTTGGTGGCTCTGTGACACTTGCCTCTTATCCCAAAGTCTCCAGTGAAATCTGCATACACATAGTTTTCTATTTTATCTCTTTGCGGGGAAAGGATAAGTTCTATGACAAGGGCAGGTGAATTCTGGGATTGGAAGAGAGAATAAAAAACAGCTGCAAAACTCTACGAACTCCGAGGGAGAAGCATGAAAAGGGAGGAGATAGGGGAGGAGGAAGAGAGATGACAGAGCCGGTACACGTGGCCAGCTGTCGTGGAGCATGGCCAGGGCGCAAACCCAGGAGAGCAGCCGGAGGCAGACGTGGGCAAAATGGGCTGAGGAGTGGGGAGCGACCCCCAGCGCGCACCCAGCCTTGCTTCCACTGGCCTCTCACAATTGTCACTCACAGACGTTCCGGCTGTCACTCTGCTGGGACTTTTCTGTTTATTATTTCTGTGTCTCCAGGCAGCGACACTGCTGCCAAATGGGAATAAGGTGTCAGGTTTGATCACTCCCGGTGCAATGTGAAGGGACATGCACGCTGATGGGAGGTGCCTCTTCCTTGGAGTGGATGTGTACACGCATCACCAGCAATTAATGCTGCTCCGCTGGCCCTGCCTTCCTATTGGAATAGGCCTGACTGTGCTGGAAGGGCAGCCGGGAAGCAATCTGCAGGCCTTCATGTTCTCCGGCCATGAGTCCCCTGTGCTGGCTACAGCAGTGATCGAAGAGTCAGAGGTGGGGGATTTGCCATCCTCCTGTGGGCCAGGTACCATGCCGGGTGGTTCACGTAGCTTGTCTCAGTTTAGCATAGTGGCCAAGGGCCTGGCCTTTGGGTTGGCAGACCTCGTTTTGAATTCTGAGTCTGCCACTCATTCGTGGCCATGAGTAAGTTACTTAAACCCTGTTAGCATCAATTTCCTAATCTTTAAAACAGGGATGGGAAGAGCTTACCTTACAGTTTTATTTAGGACTAAATAAAATCATCCATTTATTCACCCAACAAATGGGCTGTATTTGAAAAATATACATATACACATAGACATTATAAAGTATATGTACATATAAAGTATTTATGTACATATATGTACATATGTAGTATGTGTGTGTGTGTATATATTCCTACCTTCACAAACCTTATGTCCTATTGAAGGGACACAGAAACAAACAGATGATTATAATGTATATAAAGGACTTAGCAGAATTCCTGGCACATGGTCGACTTTGATAAATGGTGTAATTTACTCTGATAACATTCCCGTGAAGCACTGTCATTCCCAGTGAAGAATCTGAGGCTGTTGAGATGACTGGCTCCAGGTCACGTGGCCAGATCTCTGTCCCATTAGGAACACGGAGGGGATGAAAAACAAGAAGAATTCGTGTGCACAGTGTCCCCACGCTTCTTGAGTCAGCTGAAGTCATGACCTACAAATTCAAACAAAGTGAAAATTTCCAGAGAGCCAGTCACAAGTTGCTGAATCATCTTTGAGTATGTGGGTTAAGCTAGCTCGTATGCACGAAGGTGGCTAAGAAATGCCTCCCCTGGGTCGACCAGCTGTCCCACTCTGCCTAAGACTGAGCAGTTTCTCAGGATGGGAGACTTTGAGTGTTAAAACTAGGACAGTCCCAGGCAAACTGGGGCAAATTGGTCACTGTAACCAAGACCAAGGCCAGATGCTATTTCTTAAGCCATGTAGTGAGGCTGGAGGGTTTACAAAGGCAGAAATAGGGAAGAAACACTGCCAAACTGAAAATAGGTAATAAACCAGGAAGAGAAGGCAAAACACGTGAGGAAACCTCTGTCTGCTCTGAGCGAAAGCCAGTGGTACCTGTGTCACCTTGTTTTACCAGTTTCTCTGTGGGATTTGGCTCCAGCACACGGGGGCCATGAACAGTGGCTACCTGGCTGAGTACCACATAATCATCCAAAGGCATGTGGATGGCTCGTCAGTGACTGTTTATATAACTGCACTTCTTGGTGTGTTTGCTGTCTGTATGAATAGTCCCTCCTTGATCGCAGGCTCAGCTCTTCGATGCGTCAGGTGCCCCAACATGGGGGAGAGTGCCGAACTTAGCACTGGACGTCCCCTCTCTGCCTCTCCCGAGTAGGGTGCCCATGCCAAGTCACTGCATCTCTGTGAGTTCGAGTCCTCATTTGTCAAATGGAGATGAATGATCATCTTCTCCATAATGATAATGGATTCATGTGGAAATCAAATTAAACAATGTGTATGCTTCGTGCAGATTTGAATTTAAGGTGCTCAGGTCTGCTGAACTCGGGCCACCTCACTTTATGTCCAAACCAAACTTTGATCCCGGTTTTGCTTCCCTAAGAGCTAAATTGCATGATTGTTCCCTGGTCCATTTCATTCTCCTTTTTTTCTGATCCAATGCAATGCAAAGCGTTATCCAGGTATGACCTGCACATCACCTGCCCTCTGCCTGCCGGTGCTTTTTTTTAATGTAACTTTAATTTCTGTTAAGGCTATATCTACATATGACATGAGAAGTCAGCTCTGTAAGACTTAGTATAACCAACAGCAGTCCCTGCCCTGCCCTGAGGCAATCACTTTCAACACCTCTAAGAGAGAGTGTGTGTGTGTGTGTGTGTGTGTGTGTGTGTGTGGTTTTGGGATTAACCTTCATATCTCAAAATCATAGACCTATACTGCAAAATCGTAACCTCCCTGTTTTGGTCATCACATACTGGCTTCCAACTATTAGGGGAGAATTTAACCCGTGAACCAATCACCATGACCGAGCAACCACGTCCACAGCTAAGCCAAGTGCCGCATGGCAACGTCATGGCCTTTCTTCTTGCATGCCTCCAGCCCCCCTACCTTGAAGTCGACAACTGATTTTTCCTTCAGTTACATAATGTCCTATGCTTCTGTCACAGATCTCCAAACTCATGTCACGAGTGTAAATCTCCCTTCAATACACTTAGACACCTTGGGTTTTTATCATTTCCAGGAAAGATGTCTCCAGGTAATCTTATTATTTCTTGGAGATATATTTCCTGGAACTGCTGTTTTCTTGCTTCTGTCTCGAGACCATCCCAGTCAGCTTCAGGATCTGTCTTCCTCTCTCCTGCACTGGTTCCTCTGTTTCTTAGTGCTCATACTTTGTTACATCCTTGTTTTGGCAGAGCTCTCCTCTATTAGCTTCTTGAGAAAAGGCACAGAGGAAGTAAACTTCAGAAGCTTGCATGTCTAATATTTATTATGTATTCATAATGAGTTCTTTCATCCGAGTGCAGAACTGAGGGTTGTTAACATTGTCATAATCCCTTCAGGATTATAAAGGGATTCTTCCTTTGCCTTTTATCATCTTTTGCTATTGTTGTGCAGTCTGATGCCCTTCTGATACCATCTTTTGATTGTGACTTACTTTTAGAAACCTCAGGGATCTTCATTTTGTCTCCAGAGTTCAGAAATTCCATAATGGTTTGCCTTTGTGTTCATCTATCTCATCCAATAGGCTGGGTACTCAGGGACCCTTTCGTCTTTGGTTACATTTGCACTAAATTTACAGGTTTGGATTTCAAAGGTACGGTTCACCATCTTAGAGAAACTAGCTTTATATCTCTGAGTCTTGGTTTCCTCATCTTGAAAATGGGGAAAAAAAAAACACAGATATGCACAGGTGTTACACTGGTTGAATGAGTTATGTTCTAACCATCTCAATGTGTGTGTGTTAAATCTGATTCAAAAGTTAATTTTGATGACGGTCCCCTTCCCAGTCACTCCTATGATGACACGGCCCTTCCAGGAGTGTGTCTCACCCCTCACACATTTCTCACTATTGTGACCATACTTCCTGTGTTAAAATGGTAAGGTAAGAAGTTAGATTAACGTTCAGTATAGCTGGGGTTAAGGTTTATTTATTTTTTTAGTATGACATTTGTCATAGAAATAATTGTTAAAGGGAGTAATACACATTCTCTTGCTTCCTTCAACAGAATGTTCAGAATACAATTTCACTCTTCCCAGATGTACTGAGGTTCTTTGTCCAATTCCTATGTATTTTGTTTGATTTTTAAAAACAATTTCTTTTGCAAAATGAAAAACAGATAAGGTTTTCCTTATTACAAATTCATTATGGTCTCACTGAATAGAATTAAACATTTCCAGTTAGGAAAAAAGAAGGAAAAAACCCCTCCCCCCAACACACAGATGACAGAGCCTCACACACGTGCACGAGCACACACAAACACACACACGCACCCCAAGAGGCTGAAAGAAATGACGGATAGATATGACTACATACAAATTAAAAGTCTCTCCATGTCAAAATCTACATAAACAAAATTAAAAGCAAATAACCATCTGACAAAATATTTGCACTAACATGACATAAGAAAGTTAATCTCTCAAATATCCAATTACTGTGTGCTTTTTTAATCTCGCCTCTCCAGCCAGACTTTCAGCTCCTTGAAGGCAAAGGGGATGGACATCTTGGTTTTGCAGTGGGTGCCTCTCAGGGCTCCGTCCTCCATCCTTCCAAAACTGAGTTGGGCTCAGTTGAAGAAGGCCAGATTCGAATTTTATTTCTAGCTCTCCCTCAGTGGCTCATGCAAAATTGATATTTAATAAATATTTGTTGAATGAATGAGTGTATAGAGAATAAAAAGTCATTTTTCCCTATGAAATTCTGTTGTTATATATTGGATTTCTGTAATGAATAGAGCTATGCGTCCCTCTTGACCTCCCGGCCAAGCCATCAGCTATTGAATCTCATGCCATCATCCAGGGCGTTGTGTCTAATCGCTTGGCCACGGGAAATTAGAACACTTAATATGTACCAGGCACTCTGCTCGGAGACAGGGCTACAAAACCGAGCACCATCTGTGGGGTTCTTAGGTAACTCTCCATCTTGGGAGGGAAGTCCGGGTGCAACTCACACAGACATCATTGACTTTGATGAGCACTGCACTGGAGCCAGAGGGATCCCCAAAAGGAGGAGTGTGCGGCAGAGAGCTGGGTGGATGCATTTGGCCCATGGGAGAGAGCAGAGCTTCATACCACCTACCAAACACCTGGATGGAAAAATACGAGGTTGAGGGGCTGGGTGTGGTAAAAGAATTGTATGTTCAGAGGTGGTCCCTCTAGGCTCAGAGTGATGACCTGAATTGTAGACACAGGCAAAAGAGTCATAACCTATTGATCGCCTGCAGTACAGTACCTCAGCGTGTTACCAGGAACTTCACATGCTGTTTAATGATTCTTCTGATGGCTCCTTTGACAGAAGGGAGGAAACTAAGATGTTAAACAATGTGATCAATGTCCTGTAGCCTATAAAAAAGGGGCTCAGGATTCAGTGGAGTACTGTCTTTCCCCAAAGCCTTTATATGCCATTGTTTGTTTTGTGGGGGGCAGGGTAGGGGGTCCTTAGAGGCCTCTTCTTACTCAGCTCAGATGTACCTTGAAAGGATATGCATCTAAGGACATTTAAAGTTCATTTTAATGCCTTCTGTTCCAATAGGAGGGCTCTAGTTTGGGTGGGTAGGAGGCTGGTTGAACGGCACACTTGTAACCATATTCACTTTGCACCTTCACATGCAGACAAACTTCTTCCTGTAGAGAGAAGACCCAAGTTTCAGGTTGCCTGCTCAGGGCATGTTCAACTTGCTGTTGGATGCTCTTTGCCTGTAAGCACTCAGGGGAACCCCATTTTTAATGACTCCTCTGATCTGAAGGTGCTGCTAACCTATTATCACCCTCAACACGACACTAGGGCTGTTTGTTTGCTTTTCTGAAATTGGCTACATCGATTTCTGCCCATGTTAAATGCTGCCTGGCTGTCTGGGAGGCATTGAGGCAAGAGCAGACAAGAACCAATCAAAGGCAGGCTGGAGTTTTCCTATGCAGGCAGCAGCCTTCGAGGAGATGCAGAAAGCCTGCCCCCCGTATTCCTTCTCTGCTCTGGCCTAACGCAACACCTGGGGGTCTGCCAGGAGTGTCAGAGTACTTTCGGAGCTGGAAGAGCCTGCAGAGACCATCTAAGCACCAGATGAGCCCGTGAGCCCCACTGCGGGGGCGGGGCGGAGAGAATGGCTTCCTAAAGTCAGCAGAGAGGTACTGGCATTTTTTTCAGCCCTTCAGCCCCAGTGCCAGGCACCTACAAGTCACTCACTAAATACTTCTGTACTTACTGATTGAATCTTAGACATGGCCCTTTCAAAGTGGGTGATGGGAATTCTTCATAGAAAGAACTTGAGGAGAGGTCTTAGAGGCAAGAAAATTGAGAGTGTGGCTTAGGAATATAGCAAGTGCTAAGCAAAGTACAGGGTACTCATTAGACTAATGAGAGGGAGAACCAACAGAAGAGGTTAGGGCCACGTGGTAGAGAATCCTGAAAGCCAGAGTGGGGATCGCACCTCTGCCTCTGCCCTTCGTCTACTGGCCCCAGACCATTGGCTCAGGATGGCATGTGTGACTCGACTTGTCTTGATGCCTGCCATCCTCCTGGAATGTGGCAGTGTTCACTCATCCGTTCATGTAGCGACTGCTTACTGAGTGATGACAACATGTCAGGCACGAGGCCAGGCTCTGGGGGTCCAGCAGGGGTTCACACAAACAAGGCTCCGGACCTCCTAAGCTTACACTCTGCATATCCAAACACAAGTGAATGAACGATGGCATAACACAGATTGTGCTGCAAGCTCTGGAGAGAAGCAGCAGAATGATGGGATAGATGCCAGGTTGTGGGAGGTACTGTAAACATGGTGGTCAGGGAAGGCCTCTCTAAGGAGGTGACATTGGAAATGAGACCTGAAAAAAGGAGGTGGAGCTGGCCATGCAGAGAGATGGGAAAAGCCTGGCGCAGCGAGACGAAACTACATGTATAAGACTCTAGAGATAAAAGAATAAGGTAAAAGACTCAAATGACTCAGTAGTCTCAGGCATGAATAACAAGAAAGGGGGGTCATAGGAAGGAATCTTGGGCGGTCGATAACTGAAAAGCAAGACCGATCTGGTCCAAGCTACAATAAAAGAGCAAAGCCCTTCAATGTCTACATCAAGCTTAATGCTTCTCAAACTTGAATGAGCATAAGAATCTTCCAGAAAGTCTGTAAAAAAAAAAAAAAAAAAAAAAAGCAGCACATTCTCGGACTCTATTCAAAGAAATTTGGAGCATTTTTCAATAGATACCTCAGTTGGCTTCGGTGCAGGTCAACACATTTGGAAAACCCCTGCAAGAAAGAGACGAGGTGGGAGGGCCATGCCATTGGGTGCAGGAGGGGCGGGACAGGTGTGGGGTGTCAGGGCAGCAGAGAGTCAGGGGACGAGAAGTGTACCATCAGTGTTTGCCTCCGTAACCGGCCAGTAGCTGGATTCTTTGTGCCCAGGTTGGCCATCTGAGTCATCATGACAGCAGAGAATGCTAAAGAACTGGATTCCGGGAATCCTAGAATCCCTGAGGACATCAGGTTGGAGAATTGTTTACAGGATGGAGGAAAATTATTGCTAATGGGACCCCAGGAATAGTCATCACTCCCACATTTTCCTCCACCGCATCCTCTCAGATTCCGGTGAGATGATAATTCCTGGCTTTTCTGAGAAGATAGCTTAACGTACAGCATTTTCAGCGGGCTCGAGGCCCCACTGGACCAGCTGGATGTCATTGTTAGTGTGGCGTGGGCTACGGAGGAACACTTCAAAATAGGGCAAAGGCAGTGGCAAAACAATTGGCTGTGTCATTCCAAACCCATCTGAGCAAATTACGTGGAGAGCAAGCACAAGTCATTATGATTTATATAAATATAGGTTGCAGATTTCATTAAGATTAGGTCAGCTTTGCAGTTATCACTTGCTGGGTTGTTTGCCTGGTCCTTAAGCTTCATTTGCAAATGCTGATTAGCTTCATAAAGGACTCCTGGTGTCCACGAGTAAACCCAACCCTCACCTGGCTTTCTTCTTTCCAGGATCTCAGTCAAGGGGCTGCCTACCTGGGCACACAGCCTGGAGAAGACCTGAAAACAGATTTTCTTAAGGCATCTGAAAACAAAAGGGGTACAGACACACTAGCACAAAAGCCTTTTCGAATCAGAGTCCTTTCTAAGGCTCCAAGAAGGACAAAGGACCAGTGTCCCCTCTCTGTTGCCCAGCTGCAGATGGGCACTCACACAGGTGGACACTCAGAGGGGGTGAACAGAATGATGGTGGGCCCCCACATCAGTGCCACGGTAATTCAACAATTCACTGAATTCCGTCATTAAGCCAACAATGGCAGGCAGTGAAGGAGGCGTCAGGGATACAAAGACAAGAAATTAAAATGCTCAAATTCCTTGCCCTATAGGAATTTGCTCTGACTTAGAGACTGGCACAGAGGCATGATCTCAGGTGGGCAGGAGCAGGGAGTGGAGACCTCATAATGACGCTGCACCTGGCACAGGGGTTTGAGGTTTTATCGAGCGAGCTGGAGGTTTTCAAGTCCTGTTGAAACTCCATCTTCTATTTCTCCAAATGAGGTCTCAGGCAGAGCCTCACACAATTGCTAGAGTAATCTTTCCAAAATGTCAGTCTGACCATGTCACTCCTCGATTTAGGGCAAGGGACTGAAAACGCCTTCTCTAAAGGGCTAGATAGCGTATATTTTAGATTTTTCAGATTAGAAAGTCTCTGTTAAAACCATTCAGTCCTACCCCTGCAGAGCTCAGGAAGCCAGACACAGCAAGCAAATAGATGGCTGTGCCGTGGTCAATACAACTGCATTTACGAAAACAGGCAGGTTGCCAGGTTTGGTCGGTGGGTCAGAGTTTGCTCACCCCTGCCTGAGAGTCACTCGGAAGTTCCCCTCCCCTTTGTGTGAGACCCCAGGGCTCCACAGTCTGGACCCCAACATCCAGGGGACCACTCTCCACCTACTCCACCACATCCTCTGCTCCAGTCACGTGGGACTTTGCCGTGTAACTGGTAAATACTGTGGCCTTTTGCGGTGCTGGGTTTCCAGTGCATAGTCACCTCATCTGAATTGTCTTTCCTTTAAAGCATCAATGAAATTACTGTTTGTTTTTTATGTCCTAGCACAAACGTCCCCTTGCTATGTCTGAATGTTTTTGTCCCTTCCAAATTCAAGTGATGAGATTCTAATACCCAATGCGATGGCGTTAGGAGGTGGGGCCTTTGAGAGGGGATTGGGTCACGAGGGCAGAACTCCAATGAGTGAGATTAACGCCTTTGTGAACAATGCCCAAGAGGGCTTCCTTGCCTCTTCCACTGTGTGCAGTTACAATGAGGAGTCTGCACCCCAAAAGACAGCCCTCACCTGACCATGTAGGCACGCTGACCCCAGATCTCCAGCCTCCATAACTGTGAGAAATGACTTTCTGTTGTTTATAAGCCACCTGGTCTGTGGTACCCCCCTGCTCTCATTTTTTGGTAACACCTGATTATATTAAGAGTCTGATTACTTCTGTGCTCCTCTGTTCCATCAGAGTCTCAGTTCCTCCAAAGTAGGGACCATGCCTTTAGTCCTCTCTGGGTCCCAGCTGCAAGACTAAGGAATGTTCGATGAATGAAACATACCCCAAGAAGCAGGACGTGGCTGCGTAAAGGCAAACACAGCTCTATCCCTGTGTCTGCTAGACTGGAAATGTTATGGTCCATTGGAAGGAGATGTTACCCTCGTAGATAAAACCCACCCATCATTTTCAGCCCTAGTTTAGAGGCAACTCTACCAAATGCCTCATTTGTCCTGTGGCTCTGAGAGTCAGCCACCCGGATGTTCCGTCACTGTGCCTCCTGTCTCCCACTCTGCTTCTTATTTTAGGACAATGACTCTGCCTCCAAATGGCCAAGCCTACAAATCACCTCCGGGAAGCTACCCTCTTTCCAGATTCCTCTTTTCTTTCTCTTCCATCTCATATTTCTTATTTTTCTTTCTCTACCATACCCCAGCCTCCCCAGTGGGTTCAGAATTGTAGAGGGCCGTTCAGTGCTTCTTATTTAGTAGCTAGAAGTTTTGAGAATCTTCCATGCATTTAGGATGCACTAGTAAACAAGATAGAAATATTCCAACCTCTAAAGAATCTCAGACTTTATTGGGAGATAAAGCCAAGATGTGGGTTGGTAAGTGTCACAATGGAAGTTAGGGGTCATGGAAGGAGGAGCTTCCAAACAACACATGGGCTGGTGGGAGGTAGAAAGTCAGGTCTGTCTTCCTTGGTTTAGGGACATCTGAGACAAAGTCTGAAGTAGGCACACTAAGTAGCAGGTAGCCAGGTAAGCAGGGACACAGAAAGAACTAGGCAAGAGGACAGAA
This sequence comes from Glossophaga mutica, assembly GCA_039655065.1. NCBI lineage: Eukaryota > Metazoa > Chordata > Mammalia > Chiroptera > Phyllostomidae > Glossophaga > Glossophaga mutica. Next base: position 9,890,486 of record CM077304.1, on the reverse strand, counting down.
AAAGCAAGAACCTGAGAGTAAGAAAGAGCGTGAATTTAGGAAACTAAGAGTGATTCCATCTCAGGGAAAGCTGTAGCATGCTCAGAATTTATGGCGTTTTGATCTGGGCCAGCATCCCTTTCCCAGGGGTCGAATCTGGTGAGTGGAGCCCCTAGCAGAAACCTCAGGAAAGGGCAGTACTTGGGGTGGTTCAGGTGGAAGCCATCTAATTCCAACCAGCCTGGACTAGAGCAGGTCCTAAGTAGAGGGCCAGCAGTTTGTGCAGTGAACAAGTATGAATGAGCCACTGTCATGCGGAGGCAGATACAATGGTGGGACAGACAGACATGGACAGGCAGCTATTCAGAAGCCCACTAGGCAGGCTGCAGGGGGTTGGAGGAGCTCAGGATCAAGTTCTTAGAACAGCAGGGTCACTGAAGGATTATTTGGAAAGCAAGACAGAATAAAGAAAATTTAGAAAAGAAAAGACCCCCGGTGGTGGGAATCCAGGTAGCAAACATCCAATTGCAGACGCCCCTCACTAGCGCACTGGAACTCAGCCCTATTCTGTCCCGCCCGCCTGGGATACTGCTGGTTCTTGCGGTCAGGGTTGCTCTGCATCATCACTGATGTGATCTGGGTCCATAGTCAAATGACCCTGAAAACCACAACAGCTCAGTTGGCCCCATGACATTCTGGAGGCAGGGCTTCATTTGGGTTGATTTTGACAGTGATGCACCTTTCCTTTCTTTCAACATGTGGCTACCATTTTATCCTTTGAACTGAAAAAACGAAACAAAACATCTACCATAGTCGGGTTCTTTTCACGGAGATTCCTTTTAGCTTTCTTCTTTAACCTTCAATATTCTCCCCATGGATACTTCCCAGGGTCTCCTTCTGAGACTTTTGCGCTCTGAAAGTCTCAGAAGCCTCTAACTCAGGGCTAGAGTTCAGCCCCTGACTGGGCCTTTCCACACCGAGAACAGAGAACAAAGGCTGTCTGCTAGGGAGGATTTCCATACTCAGCCGTGCAGCTTCTCCTTCCTCTTCTCCATCCAGGACAGAGGGGGCTGCAGACACCTCGATTTCCAGTGGTCTGTGGCCAGCGGGGGGAGACACGAAACTGCTTTGTCGAGGACCCAAGGGAAGACCCAGCTGTGGCTGCCGGAGTCTTATCTAATGAAAAACGGTTACAGTACTTTTTATTTCAATAAGCATTTCAGGAAAAAAAATGTGTAGGTAAGAATATAAAATTAAATTTGCCAAATATGCTGAGAGCGGGTCCTTGGAGAAACTTTCTCTCTCCTGCATAGTCAAACACGTCAACTTTGGGGCTGCCTGGCGATTACCGCGTGGCACAGATCGAATTGGTTTTTGTGTAGACAGTGTTATCTGGCACCAGGAACAGGGAACCTCAGAACGTATTCTAGGAAACACAATTCCAGATTGTGAGGAAGGGTTCCTGGGGGCTCTTTGTGGATGTCACCAACAAGACCCGTCCAGATCTCCCTGCTGATGAGACATGTGGAACCACACGGCAGAGAGCACGGGTGCCGTCCAGTGCCTCCGATCGACGCGTCTCTCCGAGTTTGGGCCGGACAGCTTGTGGACACAAAACTGGAATGTGCTCGTGTGGCACATCCATAAAGACCGTAAAGCCAGTTTTGTTTTCTCTAAGATGAATTGTGGTCATTTTAGGGAATAATTTTCATTCACTTGTGTGTATACACACATACATGCTCCCTTGTCCCAAAGTGTGATTCCACTTGGGAAGAATGACATGGCATAGTCATGCAGCCTCCACCAATTACAGGCGAATGTTAAATAATGTTAAAGCGAGAATAACATGGATGTGCAAAGAAGTTGCCTTGTAGAGAGAAGGTGAGACAGAGGCCAGGGACCTACTACTCCCGTCACTACCTTCGTTCACTATACCTTGGCCAGATGCTAGGTTATTGGGCATTGGCAGAACAAAAACAGCCACCACTCCATTTGCCAAAGCTATGCCTTTGATTGGTGCTTTATTCCAGATGTCCACACATGATTAAGTATTTACCACTGGGTACCATAGGCTGCCTGTTTTCTGTTTTCTAATGGAAACCAGGGCTTCACTACCTTCAACCCAGCCAGGTCACGTAACCTATCCCAGAATTCTATCTTCGGGAGTCTAGTGCCAATAAACTATTATAAGTACCAAATATTGTTCTCACCAGGGTATAGTTACAGATGACAGGACTTCTTTAACAGTTTCTAAAAGGTTTAATACAGGGATTATTGGAGGAGCTAGAAGAGCAGGTTGGGGAATTAGCTCTCAAGATTGATTTCTGGATAACACTGTAGAATTGGCTACCAGAGGAACTACCACTTCTATCACAGAGAAGGATGCTGAAGATCAGGAAGGCACTTCAGGGACCATTCTTCCAAGGTCGTATTGAGGCTTCAAGGTCAACATCAGCAATGCAATGCCTCCTACGTGTTAACCTTCCCTGTCTAAGTTATGTCTGAATGCAAAACCAAAATTGTATCCAAAATCCTAGCTGCAAGGGAGTCTGGGAACTGTCATTTTTAGTTTTCTAGTCTCTGCAGCACTGAAGAAAGAATGCTTAAAAGAGGTGGCCAGAAAATGTGGAGGAGCAACCTACAATATTTACTTCCTCACCACCATGAGTTTCATGCAGGTTCTCAAATTATGAATCAACAGGCCAAGCATTTGTTGAGGTCTTTTTGTGCACAAAGCACCTTGGAGGGTACAGAGGCATATGAGGTGTGTCTAAAGTAATATTTTCACTGGTTTCACAGTCTCCCTGCATTAATGCACTGGAATGGAAGTGGCCTTTAAAGGAGAATCCTTTGCAAATCTTATATGATACAGCCTTGCCTCAGAACTTTTCTGGGCCTCTTCTTAGAAATGGCCTTGTCCTCGGGAACATACATTCATATGTGTACCTTGAAATCAATCTCAAAATTCTAAATTCACACCTGTCAGAGCACTAGCTGATATTTATTATGTACCAACCACTGGGCTCCATTCTTCACGTGCACTATCTTATTTCAATGACACAAAAAATTGTACTGTGAAGTAGGTACTGTTACCATTTTCATTTTACTACAAGAATTAGAAGCTCAGATAACTTAAGGGACTTCGTCAAAGTCACACATTTTCTAAGTGTCAGGTAGGATATGGGAAATGAGGACTTGGCAGCTTCAAATACCACTCCCTGCCCATAACATTACATTTCTTAACCAAGAGAATGGAGTTGTTCTCTTTGCCTCATAGCCATCATGTCTCCCAGGCTTGGATCCCAGTGACTTTCAACTCTTCCATACGGGGCATCCTCTCTTAGTGCACAAAGATGCCTTTGACATGATTACTCTTACCAAAGAAATTCAGGTGAAGGTGACCTTGGATCTGCAGCCAGTTTTGGGAGGAGGAGGGAGCAAGAAAGTTCCAAATCATGGTCTTATAACTTCCACATACCTAAAGCTTCCCCAGGAGAAAGGGGTAATAGTCAGCTATGTACAATAATCATAGGATGTATCAATAATTATCAAGGTTTATAAGGCAAAGTGTGCTTATTTAAAATTTAGACATGTGACTTCATTAGTACACCTTAGTAATATTTGGCCCCTGTTTTCATGCTAACAGGGAGTTCATTCCCTCCTCCACTTTCTTTCTGATATGATACAATATTGATGTTGAATACTTAAACTCAGTTCAGGTTTGATTCCTGGCTCAGTCACTTGCTAGTAGTGGGGATTTTAGCTAGTTTCTCATTCTTTCTTAAGACTTGTCCTTCTCAAAAGTAGAATGGTGATGATCATAGAATTTTCCTATGTATCAGATTACTTACAGAGTTTTGAACAAATAAAATCTGATCATCCATTGAAAGCATCGGCCTACTCTTTGGCAAATAGTAAGCACCAAAGTAATGTGACATATTAATTATTAATCCTATACAAAACTCTGCATTGGGTACCCTGAAAGTTCTTACCTTTGCTCATTCAACAAACGTTTATAAAGTGCAGGGAATTAAAAAGCTAAATGATAGGGTCTCAGCCCTCCAGTTGCTTACCATGTGGTGGGAAGACAGATCTATGAAAAAATCAGTGGAGGTGAAAGTCGATAGTGTTCACCCACAGTACATATCTCTCCTGGCTACAGTGCAGGCAGTGGGGTGAGTGGATAGCTCGACTTGGCTGTACCATCTGGGGAGGCTTCAAAAAGATGATGTTTGAGGTAGATCTAGAAAGATGGCTTCGAGAGGGTGGAAAGAAAGGGAACTCTAGGCAGAAAGAAAAGTTAGGGCAAAAGCCAGCTGACGTGAAGGGAAGGCAGTGGGGCACATCTCCAGCATGGGAAGCAGGATGTAGAGCCTGGGGGGCAACCACCGTAAGCAGGCGCATACCATGTCAGCTAACATTGCTGCAAACCATGTAAATCCAGTGTCACATGCAAAAAAAAGAGTCTAATTGTCATGAGGTAATTAATGGCAATCAGATCTTTCCCAGCTGTTTACTTCAAAATGGCAAAGGGGAGGAATACAGTTGACTCTAAGAATTCCCAATACTCTCTTTTAGGTTTGTGTCCCACTCCCCAAAATCTCACACCCAGAACCTGCAACACATCCCGCTCCCCACTTTCTGTCCCCAAGTCCCTACCCACAACTCCTTCATTGCTATGCTCCTGCTGCTGCCCCAAGCACAGCCACCTCCTGGGCACCGGCTTTGCTCATACCTGCTGGCCAGTCCCCATGGGGCACCCATGGGGTTCTCCACCTGGTTGAGCTCCAAGACAGCACAGTCTAGGCACTGTTATGCTGGTAGAGCTCACGTGGTCTGAAGAACAAAAAGCTATCTACCTCTAACACAGTGACTCATAGTAAGGACTCTTTGGCAGCAGGTGGCCCGTGCTTTGGGATTGTGCTGTTTGAGAGGGTCTGAACAGATGGAAAAGGAGAAAGAGGGCATTTAGGGAGGCAGGCAACAGAGGGTGGTAGACCCAACACTGATGCAGCATCCTTATGCGTTGCGGCTGGTTGTGTTTCCTGCCTCAGGTATTCTGTTATCCTGCCCGCTGGCTTTAGAGATGAAATTAAGGCCCAGAGCGGGGGGAAGAATGATAAACAGATTCTTGTTTAAAATTCAGATATTTACCTGAATATCACTTCTTTGGCCAGACTTACAATATAGATTCATCATTCCCAGGAAACTGTGATGTTACTAGTCATGAGTGTGACCATATCATCATAAAGATGTATGCCAAAGGCAGATGTGTAGTTTTGTCTTCCTTTGAATGGGACTGACTCCCTGGGGTAGGTGTTTCGGGATGCTCTTTGCCAAGGATGAAATTGGAGGAAAGACAGTGTGGAATGCAAGTTTTCAGGATTGGAACTAAATCTAATTCTACCTGGGCTCTGCCACTTACAAGTATTGTGGCATGGGTCAAGAGCAGCCTCTTGGAGCCTCAGTTCCCCAGGCTGTAAAACGGAATGTGTAATTGCCTGTGAGGTTGTAAGGAGCGATTGGGATGGTGCGTACAAAGCACTAGGAAGGGGGACTGGCACCGAGTCCCCGCTCGGTCGGTGGTAGCTAATATTATTAGCTCTGTTGAACAAACAAATTTTGCAGGCGCCTTGCAGCAAAGACATTCTAATATGCTTAGTGTCCACTTCAATTTTATTTATTGTGCTTATCTTGTCTTCTGGGCCATGGTCAGTATTTACAGGCAAAGGGTTCTGTTGGCAATATCAGCAGGGATAGTGGGGCTGCCTGCAGCCATTCGGCCATCCCTTCCCTAAGATGGCCATGCCACACAGCCCTCAGGGGACAGCAGGACCCTGCCAACTAGGCCTGGAGTGGAACATGTGGGCAGCGGGGCTGGCACAGCCTCCGTCCTGACTGGGCAAGGTAAGGCGGCAGATGTTGGCTCTGGCGCAGACGTGGCCCAGGAGAGAAGTGGCCGCTGGTGTCAGGATTTGTTAATTGCATTGGGTCTTGGCACAGCCTTCTCACACAGCCCTGGAATAGCTGTTGCTGCTAGAAAAGGTCCTTTTCTGCCTCTCATTTTATGGCAATTTCTTTCCCAGGGACAAAGCCTGGCAAGGTTACGAGATCTGGTGTTCAGTAAAAGGCTCTTGTGCTGTGCCCAGTTCTCCAGCTGGGCTGCTCTCTAGACTAGAAAGGAAATTAACTTGGCCAAGTTCACCTGGGGAGCCCATAAGCTCAGTAGGGCTGTGCCTTGCATTTGGACATCAGCTTCTTCCATGAAACCTTCTCTCTTAAAGGCACAACACCCCATTCACTCTGTTCATTACCTGTCAGAGAACTCACAAAAACACATGTGCATCCATTCATCAAGTGAGTTTACTGCAATATTTCTTCCTCTGTGTTTCAGGCTTATCTCAGTTTTACAATGGGAAGGGTTAGCCTTCACTATCACAGACCTTGATTCTGAATCTGAATTTGTTACAACATAGTTTGTGGCCTTGGACAAGTGATTTCCCATCTTGGGGCTCAGTTACCTTGTACGTACAGTGTGGATAATACAGCCTACCCCTTCCTGTTGCAGAGATTAAAGGGGTTATGTAAATTACTCCACTTTTGCCTACAGTATCATCGTAAGTTCTCATTAAGTGTTTTTGCTGTTATTCCTTCTAACTAGTTGCAGAATAAATAAGCTCATATCTCTTTTAATACTACAGTTAATTTTTCAAGCTCCTTATACCCAGGTGAGCAAGAGGCCCAGAGTTTCCTAGGAGGCCCTCTCCATTGCCCCTGAATGATCCAAGAATGCTTGATCAGCACCAAGGGGGCAGCGCTGCTAACCCATGCTTCTCGGATGGCTGGTGAATCCGGTCAGCAGGGGGGGGCCCCCATTTCCCGTTGCTACTTCCTACTGGATTGACATTTAAACCTGGACCCACCTCATCTACAGAGCCTGTGTATTGCTGCAGGGACGCCAGTGGTAACCTGGCAGGGGTTTCCCCAGGATGCAGGGCTAGAGGGCAAGGCGGGCTCCATGCCGGTGGAAGGCAGATCTCAGATCCAGGAGGTCACCCTGGGCCTGTCCTTCAGGGGCAGCGACCCTTAAACTGCAGGTACTGGTGCTGATCCTTGTGTGGGCTGTAGCTGGTTAGCTCGGCCTTACTGGTGTCAGAGATGGGGTCAGGTGGAGAGACTCGGAACCCTGCACTGGGGAAGGGTGCGGACCGAGAACCCAGATGGGCTGTGTTCCAGTGTGGTGCTTCCTGTGCGCCCTTCAGCGACTTGCTTGACTGCTCTGTGCCCCCTCCATCCGTGCCTCTGAAAAACGGGGGTCCTGTTAGTTAATTTCTAAGGAGGTGGGGCAGATTAAATGGTTTGACACATGCAAGACACTAAGAACAGCGCTTGGCTCGTACAAAGCATGCCATAAGCATGAGCTTTGTGGATATGAGTCCTAGTGAGCGCAGGCAACTCATTCAGTCTCTCTGCCTCTGGCTTTGCCCTGTGGAAAACGCAGCTGATGGAAGGACGACCATATTCAGGGTCGTAAGCTCTGTTTCCCAGTGCCGATGCACCCCCAATGAGCTCTGGATATCGGCAAGGCCTCTGCCCCGCTGCGCCGCCGTGTCCCCACCTACCTACGAAGCAAGAGGCCAGGGTCAGACCGTCTCTGCAATCCTGTTAGCCTGAAGATAGATGTTTCTATTATCTCCATCTATGTTGCTGATTCCAGCTCAATAACAATGATCCTTTAAATCCATAATGTCGCTTTTATTGTTTATAGGTAAATACAATTACTTCATGGGATTGTATCGAATGGAAACATGCGGAAAGTCCCCTTAGCTGTTTCCGACGACCCCATGAGAGAATAGTGTCAATGAGAACCACGACATTGTTTCGGTGCTTACCATGTACCAAGTCTCTGTCACACGCTGTACACGTTCCGCTCCATTCGATCTCCACAGCGGCCCTTGGGTTTGGTATTATCCTTGTTCCCCTTGTTCAGATGAGGAAACCAAGGCTCAGGGGTGTAAGGAACATGCTCAGTGCGACGCAGCTGGCAAGCGGTGGAGCTGGCATTCAGGAATGGGCCTGTTTGACCCTTAGCACATGGCTCAGCCTGACAAAGGGAGACGCTGAGACTCAGTCAGCAAATCACATGCCCACGTTCACGTATAAGTTAGCGGCCCAGCTGAGGCAAGAATCCAGGCTTTCTCTCCCCTGTCTGGATGTGCTGCTCCCTGCAGCCTCTCAGACCTGCGTGCTTGTGCAGGTGCTGAATACAAACCAGGGCCGATTTCCATTCGTTTCCAGCTAACCTGCAGATTTACTCGCTCTCTGCTGCACACCTTTAACAACCACAACCTGGTGCCTCTACCATCTGGGCTTCGGGGACCTGTCCTCTCTCTCTGACTCACTCCCTGGCCCTGGGAAACTAGGACAATATCCTGCCGGGGAGCATATCAGCACCAGACTCCAGTGAGGGCCACAGTGAGCACGGGCACTGGCAGGTGTTACTGCTTCTCCCGGTAGGAAACCCGGAGACAGAGGTCCCTAAGTACAGGTGACACAGCCACCCAAGATGAAACAAACCAGGATAAATCCCAGGGCCGGCAGCAGCTACACAGGCTCTGGAGGGACTTCTCTAAGCTAATTAAATGTGGAATGATACATAAAGTGAGTGAAACCCCATGGGCGGAAGTGGGAGGTACCGTATCCCCCTGTCCAATGGAGCTGCATTGGTAGGGCAGCTGTCATTTTGGTACCAAGTCTCAGGCAATATTCTTGAAGGACAGATTCAGGTAGGAAGCTCTGCTCTGTTTGCAATGGAGGCTTAAGATTTTATTGGAAAAATTAATGAATTCATTAATGGAAGATAAGTAATAGAGCTGAAGGGCCAACTCCAGGGCTTAGCCCATGGTAAGAGTTCAGTGGGTGTTTGTTGAATTAATGCACCTGATCCTCGCATCGCGTCGGTCCTGCCCAGCTCTGCAGCAACGCCAGGTTAAGTGATCGGATTTACAGTTAGACAACTCCGCACCCCAGCCTTCCGTCTGCTGCCCACTGGTTCTCTCAACCTGGAAGGCTGGCCGTCTCCTTGAATCCTTCGTTTCCTTATGTGTGCATTTATCCAAGGCATTTCCTTGAAAATTAAGTGAAGTCAACATAAAATAGTTTCGTAATCCATTTTTATAGAGTTAAGCATTTTGACCGTCTGACTACAACCCAGAAGAGTTGCTTTAAATTGTATGTTAACCGTATTCATTCAACAAATCTGATTTTTGTTTTATTTTAAACCTTTTAAAAAGATTTTATTTATTTATTCTTAGGAAGAGGAGAAGGGAGAGAGAAAGAGAGGGAAAGAAACATCAATGTGTGGTTGCCTCTCGCATGGCCCCAACTGGGACCTGGCCTGCAACCCAGGCATGTGCCCTGACTGGGAATCAAACCAGTGACCCTTTGGTTCGCAGTCCATGCTCAATCCACTGAGCTACACCAGTCAGGGCAAAATCTGGTTTTTGAAGGAACAGATCTGGTCTTCCCCACAGACTGAAGGCACCATGCCAACAAGCTTGGAAGGGCAGAGTTCAACCTGAATACAGAGAACGTTATTTAAAACTGAAGACCTCTCCTCTGGGGAGCTGTACTCTAAGGTGGAAATGTTACATGTTGATGTAGTCCTCTTGAGGTCACCCATTTCTGGATAGGTGGGGTCTCCCTGAAAGGAGGTGACAGTCCAACTGCCAGCCTGAAAGAAGAGCAAGTCTAGGGTAGCAAGTGAGGCTGCAGAAAGTGGGCCTGCATCTGGGTGGGAAGAGGACCTCCTCCTTCTGACCCACCAGGCACTGAGGGCCCCAGGGCTGGGGATAAAGACATACTCAAGGACATGCTCATGGTGGAACCTGCGTCACTGGTCCTTTGACCTGTGGAGAGGGCCTGGAAGGTAGTCTAGGAGACACCCAGTGAAGAGTTTCATAGGTGGGTCTGGGCCTGCAGAGCCACTCACCACATAGGTATAAGGTCCAAAAATATGCTAACGTAATTAATGTAGATGTTTGGCAATATTAATGTAAATGTGATGATAATGTGTCCCCACAGCTAGGAAATTCAGAGCAGCTGCCATAGAGAGCTTACATTTATTTTTACTTCATGAGAACTAAGAACCGTGTAACAGACACAATTTCTGTAATCACATTGGCTTCCTGAAAGCTTCGAGTAAAATTTTTGATCAACTCCAATACTCATTGAAAAATGTTTACTGAACGCCTACTTTCAATGTCTGTTTCCTAGCTGCACTGTTCTTTTCCTTTAAAAAAAATTGTTTCTAATTTATGCTGTCTTGTCTTTTTTATGATCTCTTGTAGAATGCTTGAAATTCTTTCTGAGACGAGACAGAGTATAATTAAACTGTGTGGTACAACTGTCGACGGAAGCTGACACCATCTTGAGATGCATTCATCATCATTTCTTACATTCACATAGTCTTACAATTTACAAAGAACTTTTACATCCACTGTTCCCTATGATCTGCATGGCAACACTTTCAAGTAAACAGGGAGTATTTTCCCCACTTTATCAGAAAGAAAGCTGAGGCTCGGTATGGTTAAGAGATTTACTTAGAGTGGGCAGATCCTGGACTTCAATCCATTACAATCATACTCACTCGCTTTCCTTCCATAGCATAAAGCTGAATCACACATCTGGAACCATAACATTCTTGTTGCACCTGAGGAAACCAGACCACAATTGCAATATTGTTTAATTCCGTAAGCCTTGTTGTAGTACCGCCATGATGAAGGGGCTGGATGCCTTGCCATATGGAGAATTATCGAGTGGCCTAGGAATAATAGCATGAAGGATACAATTTGAACACTGGCCCATTAGCTGACTTAAAGCATTGCACCATGTTGGAAGGCACCCACTCTTCAATTCTTGAGTAGTACAAACTGATCCAATGAACAGATGACAGATGACTCCCATGAGGTCGCACCTGCCTATCCATAGATAATGTCTCCAACATCCATACTGCCTGGGTCAGTAAGGATCATTTCAGCTTTAATAAGTAAAAATCTCGGCTTAAACTGGATTAAACAATGGGTATTCTCATCTCATGTAGCTGGACATCAGGAGACATGGGTAGAAAGGGGTCCAGGCATGGAACTGTTAGGAGCTCAACAATATTGTCAATGACCGGGTCCTTTCCATCCCATTCTGCTGCCAAGATTAGGTTCATTTTTAGTCTGACCAGCATTATTGTCTCAAACGGCTACTTGCGGGCAATCAGGACTATATACTTTACTATTCATCCCCACCAAGGAAGGAAGAAAACCTCTTTTCCACGCACAGAGCATTGTCTTTCCTTTCTATCTAATTGGTTCAACTTAGGTTATGGTCCAACCCTAGGCCACTGGCAGTTACCAGGGGAGTTTCATGCACTGATGGTATTAGGCTAAGGAGGAGTTAAGCATGGAATTTACTCAGAGCTACAGCAGCTTCCCCTGAGTCAAATCAACTGCATGTTTGGTGAGTAGACACATGAATACAATCTGATTTCTGTCGGAAGAGTGTGAGGATTATAGGGCAGCTCACAGTGTTCATTACAGTCCCCTCCCCACATCATAACAGCCTTGGAGCCCTTGACTTAGACTCAGTCAGTCACCATATTTCATCATCCTGGCCCCATGGATTATTGGGTTGTAAGGCAGTCCAGTCCGAGTAAGCCTCTCGTGTCTGTTGCTTGATTGGCTGGAAAAATGCTTTCTTTCTTCCTCTGTGCAACGGCGGTGTGGGGCTAGAGGGCCCTAGAACTGCTCTGGTCGTTTTTAGTTACTACAAAGGGAAAGCAGCCTAAGGAGGATGCTGACACCCAGAGGATGTCAGGTCCTGGAGAATTTCCAAGAAATGGGACAGAACCCTGAGAACGCTGTGGGTCTTTGACCAAACAGTACCTGGAACTCGCCCTAACACTGAACTCCTCGATGACTGAGTTGATCAATTCTCATTACTTTTAAACACAGCCTCAGTTGTGCTCTCTGTTTCTTGCAACACGAAGAAGCCTCACTGACACAGCAGAATCCAGTTCCATCAATTGGAAATGTTTCTAATCTTCAGAACTGCCTCCGAAATGAAACAGGCTAACTCCTGCTCTCCTCCATCTTCTGTTGCTGGAGGTGTTCATGCAGAGATTGGCCAACACTCTGTCCAGGATGCTATAAAAAGGGATTTCTACGTGGGTGGGAGGATGAAAAACCACCTTCTAAGAATACTTTTAATTCTGACATGCAAATAACACCTCTGTTAAACCAAGAGGAAAGGAGAAGGTTCACCAAGACATGTATAGGAGAAACCAAATCAGTCACAGGTACTTGGCTGAAAGATGAGGGGTTTTCCCTCTGCGGCAGAACTAGAGCACAGGCATGATTCTCTCATTTTTTTCCTTTGATTCAATTCATTTGTTCTTTGATTCAATTCCTTTGTTCTTTGATTCACTCGTTTATTCAGTGGGTTGCATGGATGTTCAAATATGTGCTCAGCACTACAATACAGGTACAACCAAGAGCCTGTTTTCATGAAGCTTACCTTCTAGCCATCATGCTGCAGTGGAAAGACATGGACTTTGGATTCTGCATGGTGGTCATGGCCTCTATTAGAATGTGATCTTGAGCTGCCTTCTCTGATTTTCCATTTTTTTCTTGGTTAAATGGGAACTCTAGCACCTACGTCATACAACAGCAGAAAGGTTAAATGAGATTATATATATATATTTTAATTTATTTTATATTATATATTATATATTTATATATATTTATATAAATACCTGATAAAGACCAAGAATGAAGCAGTTAATCAAAAATGGTATTTTCCTTGCACACTCAGACCACTAACAGCCATGGGTTAAAAGGAAAGCAACACTTCACCTTCCACCTGACCTCCATGAAGCTCAGACATAGTAGAAAGTATTGTAGAACTTGCAGACCTTAAAGAAATTGATCTAAAATGGATCAGATCAACATAATTTGAATGAGAGAGGCATAGCCTATCCGAGCTCATTTGTTTATTCAGTCTTTCAACAAAAGTGTATGGAGCATCTCCCCACTGAATGAGCAACTATTTTAGATGCGTGGGACCTAGCAGTGACCAAAACAGAAACGTTCCTTCCCTCATTTGACTTACATTCTAATGGGGTTAGAAATACAGGAAACAACATATAGGGGGATTGTCATCATGCTGCGTGGCACTAAATGCTGCGTAAATGGTGCGAATAACTTGCACGAAGGAAATGGGGAAGAAGTACAGGGACCCAAGGGTGTGGGTGGCCCAAGAAGCCTTGAGGGGGAATGTGGGCAACCTGGAGCTAAAGAAGAACATGCTAAAGCCCTGGGGTGCTTTTTAGTAAGTGGGAGGCTGCGATGATGACATGTGGAGTGTGGCATCTGTATTTGAAAACTCTGCAAAGTGATTGCACGCTCAGGGGATGTTGATGAAACAGTGCATGAAAGTGTGGCAGCTCCCATAGGGTCCTTTTTTAATCGAATGGAAGGACTCGACCAAGTTCAAATCCTGGCTTTACTACTTAGTAGGTCACTTTGAGCAATCTGTAACCTAGGTCATAGAATTGAGGACGATTGAGAGAAATTCTGCAAAGTCCTCAGCACACAGTAAGCCTAAAATAAATTACTACTACTACTACTACTATTACTACCACCATGATATTAAAGCACATTAACCAAGTGTATTAATTTTCTATGGCTTCTATAACAAATTACCAAAACCTTAGCAATTTACAATACCCATTTATATACTCAGAGTTCTGTGGTTCATAAATCTATGCGTGCTTAGCTAGGCTCTGCTCAGGATATTGTGAGGCTGAACTCTTGGTGTCAACGGGGCTGAGTTCTTATGTAGAGGCTCTACCAAGCTCCTCTAGAACCCACCGAGCTCCTCTAGATTATTGGAAGAATTCAGTTCCTTGTGGTTGTAGGACTAAGCACCATTCCTTTGCTGCCAGGCCATTCTCTGCTCCCGAAGGTGCCACGTTCCTTCTCACATAGCCCCTCCATCTCCAAACCAGCCACACTGCGTCTAGTCCTTCTCGCACTGCAAATCCCTCTGGTCTCCGCCTATGTCACCAGCCAGAGAAAACTTGCTGCTCTTAAAAGGCTCATGTGATTATGATTCCCCCACCTGAACAATCTCTCTCTCTCTCATAGTCAACTGATTAGTAACCTTAATTACACCTGGAAATATCTTTTTGTTTTGTAACATCACATCATAGTGTGATATCTCATCAGATTCACAGGGGAGGGTGTCGTACATGGGAAAAATCACTGGGAATCATCTTAGAATTCTGCCTACCATACCAAGTAAAGACTTCTCAAAGTCCTAATTAGTGTGACTGCAGAATGTCTTGGGGAAAAGAATCCAGTTGGAAAACAGGAGAGCTAGGATTTGGGTGGCCATGTTGAACTTGGATTCAATTAGCACCTAGCCTTTCTCAAATATATCTCTGGACCACTGCCCTGATTCAGTACTTGAGCAGCCTGTACTATTCCAAGGCAGTGATATGGGTCCAAACACCAATTTGCTGAGACTGTTTTGCGTCCCTAGTATATCACCAATATACTTGTTACGCTCCCAGCATTAATTTTGGACATGATGAATGCACCTTCTTTGTCATCAGCCAAGTCATTGAGGAAAAGATTGAGTGGAACAGAGATGTGGAGGGACCTGGTCATCCAGCCTCTGGTGTCTTCCTTCAGGTATTGCTCCCTGGATATCCTGAGGGATGCAATCAATTTCTTGATGAAGTCTAGTTATCCTCTTTCCGCTGCAGCTCCCTCATCTCTGCTCACCAGTCTTGGCTCCCTGTGCCTCAACATCAGGCATCAGCAGCCTTGGGCTGGGAATTGGCAACTTGCAGTGGTATCGATGGTGATCACAGATTGTTGGAACAGCACCGGAGGTAAACTGCAAGATGCCACCTGGTGATGAGAGCGCTAATTAGAGGCCGAATCATATGCACTCTGGGTTCCATTTGCGAAGGATGGAAAAAGCCCTGTGTTCTCCGCATTGCAGTAGAGGATGAATCCAGAGAAATAGTGTTTTTCTGTCTTTGTTACCAAATGCTAGTTAGGTTGCAGAGGCCCAGGAAATTCTGGAGACATGACCAAATAGGGATAACAATATGTATCCCATAAAACAATTACCTGAGGATAAAACAAGATCATGCGTTTCGAGGTCAGACGAAATTCATTGGCCCTGATGCCAGTAACTTACTTAGGCCAGGAGACGTATGCTCATTTTTAAAAAGGTAAATGTAATCGTTACTCTTTTTAAGTAACTCTTTATCCATTTTTAGCTTCTAGTACCCTGCTGACTAATATTTACCTTTTTAAAAATATATATTTCCCTGAAAGAAAAGAGAAAAAAGATTAAAGAGTGTGGTTTTCTCATTGTTACATCAGAATTTTACAGCTGGCCTCAGCCAGTCAGGCTGCCTCTTCCTTGCATAGCTTCTTATTCCAAAATGGTCTAAAGAAGTCCCTTTTGGCCAGTGTGACATTAGCACAGGAATAGACATGCCAATGGAATAAAATAGCCCAGAACTGTACTCCAGTGCGTATGAGAATTTAACGTGTGGTAAAGAGACATCGCACATCAATGAGAAAAGGAAGGATTATTTAACAAATGGTGTGGGACCTCTGGGTAGCAATTTAGGAGGGGAAAAAAATCAATGTTAGGTCGTTCCTTCACATCATACAGACAAATCAATTCCAGATGGGTTAAAGAATTAAATATAAAAAATATCAAATCCTAGAAAACTAGAGAAAAAAGGAGAAGTGAATAAGAATTCAGTCTCCGGAGGAGTAAGAACTTCTCAAGCTTAGAGCAATAGGATAGGACACAAAGGAGATCAACCGATTAAATGGCTTATATTTTAATTTTTTAAATCCTGACACACAGACATACAAAAGCCACAATCATACTTGAAATCATAGTTGCAGCAAATATTTAAAAAGTGTGAATTTTTCTGTAAAGGGTTCTATCAATCAATGTAAAAGAACACTAAGACCTCGGTCAAATAAATGGGCAAAGCCACTCATAGAAAATTCATATATGAGGAAACTAGATCTGATAAAAAAATGTGAGAAAAATCTAAACTCACTACTAATTAAGAGAATGCTATATTTAAAAAATAAAGTATGAATTAAAAAACCATAGAATTGGCAAAATTATTTAAAATAAGAATATTCAATCCTGGCAAAGGTGTTGAGAAATTATCATGCATCAAGTAGTACAAATTTGTGTGATACTTTTACAAAACATCTTCGTAACTTGTACTAAGGCACTCACAAAGATTTTAGATAATTTTAAGCTGCATTTTCAATTTTTAGACTCTAAGCTAAACATAGTTTTTGCTGTTAGAGTGAAAAGAGAAACAGGAGAAGTAGCCATTAGCAAGAGGTTCTCTGCAACATAATTTAAAATAATAAATACTTATAATATTAATAGCAAGAAGGAAATCGAGTTAATTACCCATGCTGTATATGGTGTTACAGGTGTATCAGCAATGAGGTTCCCTAAAGAGACAGACGATGAATTCAAATTAAAATCGAGGCATGTTCAGGAAAGAGACTATTTACAAAGGCCTGGACAGGGCATAGAACAACTTGGGACGCAGAGCTAGTGAAAGAGTTGTGGCGAGCTCTAAGCCTAATGAGATGGAGGAAAGGCAACTGCCAGAACTTTGAAAGGACAGTCATGTGAACAGTCCACCTTGCTAGGAGCCATGACTTCTTCAAGCCGAAGGACAGAGCCATCCTGAAGCCACCCCACAGGGAGGAATCCAGGATAAGAAATATTCTAATAACATTTCCCTTTATCTCTCCCACGACTCCCCAGGATCCTCCATTGGCTAATGTGAGCAAAAGCTGGAGGGCAGACGAGCCTTTTGATGAACTCCACACAAATCAGCCTTTCAAGAGACGGAACGTGGGGCAGGGGCGCGGGGCAGGGGGCATGTAAACAGATCAGGAGAGATTGAGCGAAGGCATCCAATACAGTGGAGAAAAGTGGTGTATGAGTTTGTCCTTATGGTATGAGCTAAATATGAAAAAAAAATAGGAAAAAGAAGAAATACTTTTAAATGCTACATTTTGTGTTAGGGTCATGAGATTATTAGTACATTTTCCCTTTCTTCATATTTTCCAAATTTGGAGGTTATTGAACTAGGTAATAAGTTATTTTCTTTCATTTTTGCATCTCCAGCACAGAGAAGGTTGGTACATGATAGGAGTTTAGTAACATTTAGGCTATTGCTCCCATTGCTGTCCTATTGTTAGAAAGTTTTTATCTCTAACCCCACCTCCCTTAACTCACTGTCGCCTAGTATTTAAAATGTTAGCCATAACCAGCATCCTTCATGTTAAGGTATCTGGGATCAGGGAGGAATTAAAGAAGGAAACAAATCACTCACTTGAACATACCTCATTCCCTGCCTCGCTCTGGCCACAAGGTCTAAGTCAGTAATCATAGCCACCTTCTTCTACTATTTTCCCCCTTTCCCTTACGTTCTGTCCGTACCTTGGGAAGATGGGTATCCTGACCAAACTTTCACTTCAGTGGGAAGTGAGTCTTAAGAGGTCTCGCTTTATCAGGTTGCCACAGCTTTCCACTGACCAAGATTACTGGGCAAGGACGTTCTCAGGGGACACCCCAGCAAATTCCCCTGCATTCTAAGCACGGCCGTGTTGTGTAGCAGCAACCCACTTTCCCGTGGGAACTGGGTCAACCATGCTTGTAAGTATATTGGTCCCTTCTCTTCTTGTTGGTTTGTTAACATAGAGAGTCCAAAAAAGGCCAGAGAACAAGCTCAGCTTATAAATCGTTAGAACCATGACTATACTTGGTGGAAGCATTTCTCCTCGGGTAGTGTACCTACAAACCCACCAAGCCGACAGTTACTGGGACAAGAAGCAAAAGTTCCCCAAATGGGTTATTAGGTACAGTTGTGTGAAGAGTCCGCCGTCACCTGGACTGATGCATTCTGGTTATGTGGTTTAGCTACTGGTTTACAGTGTTTATCACATCCTGTAGGATAATACCCCAACCCCCCAGGCTGTAGCTCCCACATGGGGCCTAAATGAGGCTTTACCAACCATCTGCTCCATCATTCTATCAAGCCAGTTGCTTCCACCTGACAGAGAAACTGATAAGAACAGTGAAGTTCGTGGATATGGGTCTATGAATAATACACTTCCTTTGCTATAAAATGAGTTTCTCCGTCAAAGGAGATGGTGTTTCAGATGTGTGGATAAGGCATAATGTAATTTTTAACTAAGATCACTGGTGCTAATAGAGGAGTTTGGGCAGGGAAGGCAGTGTGTACTGGAAATTTGAGCCAATCCCTCAGAACAGCTACCCCATCCATGAAGGGAGGGATGCAGTGACATCAGCATTTGAACAGGGAGCTGACTGGCTTCCCCTGGAATGGCGCCATATCCAGAGTTCAGAGTGATCGTGACAAGTCAGATGCCCCACGTGGCGCAGCCAGGCCAGCACGGATGAGGGGACACCCACGGTGCGGAGACCACACGTGGCTTCCGTCTCTGCGGCCGTGCCCTCTCTGTGCACGGACCCACTGAGCAAGCCCCCGGGTGTCTAGGGACGGGCATCCACAAAACATTCTTTCTCATCCCACTGATTCCTAAGAACTTCCTTGGCAACGGATGCCGTCAGACAGACCCTCACGCAGGATAGAAATACCTGCATTCTCTTCATCTGCTTGAGAGGCCCAAGTCCACCTCTTCCCTGAAGGTCTCTTTGTCCCAATCCTCCAGTCTAGTTTGTTTTTTCCCCCTCAAGCAGCCACCCAACCATTTGCCACTGCTCATGTGTCCTCGTGGGTCTGCTGCTCGGTCCGTCCTTCCTTCCCCGTGCATTGGACGATGCGATGGAGTGCCTGCGAGGCTCCCCCGTGGAACACTTGCCTTTGCTGCCCTCGCTGAGAGACAGCCCAGAGTGAGGCTGAGAGGCGGCAGCCATCCACCCCCAGCGTGTGCTGCCATACTGTGCAGATCCGTCATTAAACTAGGCCCACACGTTCTCCTCGATCATTCACTGGTCATAGGGAACCCTTCACGAAGTCAGAGGCGTGAGCTGAGGGACAAGTCGCAAAGCACTTGATGAAGCTCTAGAGGAGTCTCAGCATCTGGAAGTGCTCCCACATATGCCATTTATACTTTATAATGAAATGCCAATTGTATGCTTCAGTGAATCAAATAACATTCAAGGTCACGATGAGCAGCCCAGGTCTCATAGTTACTTGGTGTCTCGTGGCTACGCATTAGGTGTCCACAGGGGTCCAGGAGCTGCTTTTCAACTAGAGAATAATTGTCACAGAAGAAGTCCACATTACAAACCCTGGGAGGCAAGCACCCTTTGGGGCTTGCCAGAGGCTTCACAAAGTATCACTGTTTGCTATGGATGCTTTCAATACTGCTGGGCCTGCAGCATCAAAAAGCTCCGTAATGCTTTGCACCACAGACCGGACTTGATACAGAGCCCTCTTTGGCCCTAAGCACCATTCAGAGCTGTCGCTGTTATGAGTTACTCAATAAATGGGTCAGAGGAGCACGACCAAATGTGATGTATGGTGCCTGCAACCAACAAAGCGTCCCGCCAAGTGCTGTAAGCTTGCTCGGTGGAAGCTGTGCAAAGGTGCGGTAGCCAGGCTTGGGCTTCAGTGGCATAATGCTGGTAAGCACAGGGCCGTTGGACCCCAGAAACTCCATCGGCGTGATCGGTGTTGGAAATTGAACAGGATTTACTTTCTACCTCTTAACATGGGTATGTCTTGTTAAGGTATGTGGAGTGTTCGGTATTTCCTGCTAACCATAGCCAGTCAGCGTAATGTCATCAATGTAACAGACCAGGGTGACATTTGGCAGGTGATGAGAATAATCGCGATCTCCTCTAGACTACAGTGACAAAGACCAAGGGAGCCGACATAGCCCTGGGTCAAGACAACAAAGTTATACTCACTCGCGAGCAGCCCAGGATGGCTACGAATGAGGCCCAACGCAAAATCATAAATTCACTTAAAACCTTTGCTTTGCTCAGCAGTTCTTGTTAGTGTTTGTGTATTTCATGTGCGGCCCAAGGCAGCTCTTCTTCTTCCAGTGTGGCCCGGAGACGCCAAAAGGTCGGACTCCCCTGGATACTGCTTCACCAGCTAAATAACACAGGCTGATTCCGATTTTGCCTAGTTGCTGAGATGGGACGAAAACGCACTTGCTAGGTCACATCCATACATGTCAGGAACAGTACTGGTTTGTTCCAGTAAAGAGGCGGCTTCCAGAACTGTAGCTGTGAGTAGTGGCCCGCCTGATTAAGTTCGTGACAACCCACTGTCACCCTCTGTGATCTCAATGCCTTTGTGGCAGCCAAACATATGAGTCAAATGGGACTAGAATAGGGATCATTGCTCCTGTAGCCTCTCAAATCTTCCCTGGAAGCCCTAATTTCTGCTTTATGTGATGTTGTGTTGGTCTACCATTTGGTGCTGGGGGAAGGTGTCAGTTCATGTCAGTTGCAAGGTCTTTCACTTGGCCTTGACCCTTCCTCCTGCCATAACCCTTACTGCAGCAGTTCTGCCAGTATGAATGTAGAGTGTACATTTATATTATGTATACACTGAAATATCTTTAAAATATTATATATATACTATCTTCACATTATATACATACTATGTTTATGTAAGTTTGCCTTAGTTATATGATTAAAATTAGTCATAGATATTTATGGGGAAAGGTAGTATAAATAAAATAAGGCCTTTGTTTTTGTGAGATCGCAGGTAGGTTTATTATATTCATAACCCTGTTTTTCAGAGTGGGTTGGGAGCCAGACTGTAAGCCCTTTAAGAACAGGAGCCACAGCTTTTACATAAAGCTCTTAACCTCCAGGACCCAGTGTGGCGACTCGGAAATAACAGGCACTTATTTAATTTCAGAAATAATAAAAATACATGATTTAGAAAATGCAAAACTCATACTTTTTCAAAGATATACAGGGAAAAATGTCCAAATTGATAATATGCTGGGCCATAAAGAAAGTCTCAACAGATCGAATGGGCTGAACCCAGAGTCGGTTCTCTGGTCACAGAGGAAATGAGTTTGATATTAGCGGTAATAAGATAACTGGAAAACCCCAACATGACTGGAAATTAAGCAGCATACTCCTACGTAACCCTGTGTCAAAGAAAAAGTCACAGTGGAAATTAACTGAATGATCATGAAAATCATTTCCATACTTAGAAATTTATAGCTTTGAAAAAACCTGAAAACCAGTGATCTATGTACCCTTCTCAAGGAATTCACCAAAGAAGAGATTGAACCTAAGAAAATATGAAGAAGGAAATAATAACATAAATTTATGAAGTATATTTAATATGTACATTATGGTGATTAGATATCGTATTTATTCAGAAAGGATTCTCACCATGTAGTTAATTAGTATGTTGATCACCTCACATATCTATCTTTTTTTTTTTTTTTTTTTTTTTTTTGGTGAGAACATTTAGGTTCTACTCTCTTAGCAGATTTTAATTATATGACACAGTGCTATTAACTGTAGTTACCATGTTTTACATTAGAGCTTCTGACCGTATTCAGAAAGGGTCTGTACCCCTTTACAAACCTCCTCCTGTTCCCTCCACCCCCAGACCCTGGCACCCACTTTTCTACTCTCTGTTCCCATGAGTTTGACTTTTTTTGTTGAGTCCACATATAAATGATATCATGCAGTATTTGTCTTTTTCTGTCTGATTTATTTCACTTAGCATAATGCCCTCAAGATTCATCCATGTTGTCATAAATGGCAGGATTTACTTCTTTCTCATGGCCAAATAATATTCCTCTGTGTGTGTGTGTGTGTGTGTGTGTGTGTGTGTGAGAGAGAGAGAAAAGGTGCATATGTCACATCTTTCAATCCATTAATGGATGCTTAGGGTTTTTTTTTTTTTTTTATATATATATAGCCTAACATATATCCACCCTGGAGAATATTTCATGTGCACTTGAGAAGAATTTGTACTCTGCTACTATTGAATTGAATGTTCTGTAAATATCTGTTCAGTCCATGTGACCTAATTATAGTTTAAATCCAGTGTGTCTTTACTGATTTTCTGTCTGGGTGATCTACCCGTTGTTGAAAGTGGGGTATCAGAGTTCCCTACTATTATTATATTGCTGTCTGTTTCTCCCTTATGGTCTGTTAATATTTGCTTTATATTTTTAGGTGCTCTCATATTGGGTGCGTAAAAATTTATAAATGTCATATCCTCTTGCTGGATTGATCTCTTTATCGTTATATAATGACCTTCTGTGTCTTTTACTATATTCTTGGCTTAAAGTCTATTTCGTCTGATGTAACTATAGCTACCCACCTTTCTATTGGCTACCATTTGCATGGAATATCTTTTTCCATCTCTTTGCTTTTAGCCCGTGTCCTTAAAGCTGAAAAGAGTCTCTTGTAGGCAGCTATAGTTGGGTCTTGTTTTTTATCCATTCAGACACTCTATGTCTTTTGATTGGAGACCTTAGTCCATCTACTTTGAAAATAAGTATTGATTAGTATAGATTTACAATTTTAATTTTGTTAATTATAATCTGGCTGTTTAGTAATTCCCTTGGTCTTTTCTTTTTCTCTTGTTCTTTTCCTTGGCGATTTTCTGATTTTCTCTAGTCATATGCTTGGTTTCCTTTCTTTTTTATCTTTTGTGCGATTACTACAGGTTTTTGCTTTGTGACTACCACAAGGCTTACATAGAACCTCTTAACACAATCTATTTTAAGCTGTTAGTAGCTGTACTTCAAATGCATATCAAATCTACATTTTTACTCTCCCCCCCACATTTTGTTTTCAATGTTACAGTTTATACCCTTTACCTCGTGTGTCCATTAACAAATTATTACAGGTGTAGTTATTTGTAATACTTTGGTGTTTTAGCTTCATAGTATATTTATTAGTGATTTATCTACCATTCTTTCAACATTCGAGTATTTTGAATTTAATTATATATTTAACTTTACCAGTGAGATTTATACGTTTACATTTTTCTGTTACTAATTAGTATTTTTTCAATTTCAGCTTGAAGAAGTACCTTTAACATTTCTTATATGGCTGGTATAGTGGTGATGAATTTCTTTAGCTTTGCTTGTCTGGAAAACTCTTTTTCTCTCAAATTCTAAAGGACAACTTTGATATGTAGAGTATTCTTGGTTGGCAGGGTTTCTTTTTTCTTTAAACACTTTTAGTAATATATCATGCCACTCCCTCTGGCTTGCAAAGTTTGTGTGAAAAATCTGCTAATAGACATAGGAATTCCATTCTACATAAAAAGTTGTTTTTCTCTTGCCGCTTTTAATATTCCTTATTTTTAAGTTTTGACAATTTAATTATATTATGTTTCAGTGTGGGTCTCTTAGGATTCATAATATTTGGAATCTCAGGATGTTTTCGAGAGGGCAAGACAATGCTAATATATATGCCAAGATAATAAGCAATAATAGATACTGTGGCAAGCCAATAATTGATGACTTTTGTTCTCTGAAAAATATAGTGTCTTTATTTTTTTATTCACCAGGTAGTAACTATCCTTCTTTAATCATTCATTATTCTTCTCCTATTACCTGCCAACATTTTAAACTTTTTCTACTCTTATATTGTCTAAATTAATAATACTAAAAATTTTAAATTATATTTGTGTCTTCAATGCTTTGCCTATAGGTTGATCATAAAATATAGAAATTAATAAATATTGTTAATATTTCTAGGACTCTGAAAATATCATTCACTACAGAACTAGAAATTATTGTGACTACATTTCTTTTGCATAGTGCTTTTACTTTTTAATTCTGGGGAGTTTTTATTTGCTTGTGCTATTTATTCTTCCATGTTTGGTAGTGCTCAGTTCTCAGTATTGTTTAACATCTCCCAGTTAAGTGTTCTCTCAAGTCCTTTACCCTGTTTTATTTGTTGCCTCTTCTTCCTTCCAAGTTTCTTCAGTCTTTTCAGGAGCTAATGTGCCTTCTCCCATTCTGTTCGTAGTTGTGGGACACTTTTCCATTCGTGGGACATTGAAAAGAGGAGATAAATACATTTTTAATTTCGAAGCCCTTGTACATTAAAAATATTTAAAATTGTGTTTTTCATACTATCATTCTTAAAGATGAAACCTGGGCTGCTCCCTCACGCAACGAATGCATAAGCACACCTCCCTCCATCAAGTGTCTCTCCTCCAGCACCCTTGTTTTGCTTACGGAATTTGGGGTGGAGTCCTGGATTATTATCATTAACTGCTTCGCTTATTTTAAACTCCGCTTCGACTTACTCTTTCGTAAATGTATTGACATCTAAATTCTCTTTTGCAATTATATTAACAAAAATCTCCACAAGTCATTGTGCTGTTTAGCCAGTTTTAATCTCTCAAGACATTCTCAGGAGAGGGTCTGTTCCCCGTTGCTGCCGAAACTTCTTCAGAACCACAGCCCTGTTCTTTAGGATGAGAAGAAAGAAAAGGGCAGTTCCCACCAGAGTCCCGCATGCCTCGAGCATGTCCCCTGTCATTTCTGTTGTTGTCTACATCAGGTGGTACAATTTCTAGCAACAGTAAGGCCAAATGAAGTGCATGAGCTTTGGAGTCAGAAACTCCTAGTCCTGAATTTGCCTCTAATATAACCGTCTGTGTGAACCAGTTAAAATTTTCCTTAAGCTGCAACTTCTTCATCTGTAAAAGGGTTGGTGTAGTGCCTGCCTCAGAGGGTTATCGTGAAGAAAAATTACATGATGCCTAGAAAGCACGTCTTGCCACAGTTGGCACATAATAAATCTTTAATGAGTGCTGGCTCTTACTATTATTAATTGTGGTTAGAAAGTGTCTCCTCACTGAACAGATATGTGCATCATGGCATAGGGGACAGTGATTCTACTCCTTGGATCAAGTTCCTACCAACAGGGTCCACATAATATAGTTATAACGGAGAGAATATAAGATACAGAATGGTGGGTGCCTTGTCTTTCTGAGTCACTGATGTTTCCTGAGCATTTAGAACAGTGTCTGATGGATGGTAAGTACTACGTAAATATCTATGGAGTAAAGAAAAAGAACTTCTAAATAGATATAACTCTGCTTGAATCCTGGCTCAGCCATTTCCTAGCTGCATCACTTTGGGCAAGTCACCTAACTTCTCTGGGTCTTAATTTTCTTGGCTATAAAACGAGAAAACAGAATCGTTTCTAACTCGAAGAATTAGGCTCATGTAATGGCACATGCTAAAATTCCCCATAGCTTTACAGCAAGGTTCAAATGTCAGTGTGACTATTGTGGTTACAAAGAAATATGAAAAATCCTTCCAAAAAATAGTCATTCTCCCTACTTTTGGCCCATACTTTTCTTCTTATGAATCTTCTGACCTGAAAACAGCAAGAACGCTAGGCACCCCATCCTGACCTCCTTTCTTCCCTTCCGTCCAAGCCAAGGCGTCAGCTCTCAGCTTTGGGACCCTTCCTTTGTCTCGGCGTCTGTAACGCTGGGCTCAGGGGGTTGACTTGGTGTGCCTGGTGTGTGAGTGTGTGATGTCCCAGAGAGACTTCGATTATATACGCCTCTCTTGTACCCAGTAAGTACCCTTGGGCAGGTCAGTGAGGAATTCCTCACCGTGGTTCCTGTCCTGTGGTACCAGCACCCATTTCTAACTCCCTGTCCTCCATTCACCCACTCCTCCCTCACACACACACAACCACAGTAAATAAAAAATAAAAAAGATTATGTTTCCAACATCCAGACTTAGGGTCAAAACAACTTGGGATAAAAGAAGACAGTGAGGACTACTAGGATTTTTTTCCTTGGTAATTACCCAGTTCAGCAGACAACCAAATAGGATGTAGACAAGTGCATGGTAGAGTGTGCTGGAAGGAAATCCGCAACTCTTTGTACTTGTCGTTATGGGCTGAGTCAGTGACAGTCTCCTGAAGGAGAGTTCAGAGCCATCCTAGAAAGATCAGCAGAGACATCTGTTCTGATGAAGACATCTGCTCCAGGAAGGCGCTGCAGTGGAGCAAAAGAACAGGGAGTGCTGGAATGCATTAAAACAAAAAGCAGTGGAGTATCAATTTATTAAGTGCTGCTGGCACCCCGCATTCTACAGGTTCTGTGTAGGTGTAGATGCTGCATAGACTAGACTCAGCCCAAAGGTACAAAACAAAAATAAAGGTCCCGTGCACATCAGTCTCTCCACAAACATCACCACGTCCTCAGTGCAGGCCCAGCTTGGTGCTAGGTCCTCGGACCATCTCCTGATGATAACTTCTGTCAAGGAGTCCAAAGGACTTGGAAAGTTCTAGAAATGAAATATAGAAATGATACCAATGACTCTGATACATAACAAGCGTTTGATCAACATTGCCTGGGAAATTAGTGGATTGAATCTTTCTCAAACATTTCCTGAGCACCTATGGCTTGCCAGGCACTGGTATGGGCACTGGAGACACAGAGGTGAACAGGACAGTCAAGCTCCCCGATGGGAGGAAGAGCATGAGTTCCTGTTCGGATCTGTTGAGGTCAATGTGCCTCTAAGACTTTCTGGAAGAGACATTGAAGGCATAGATATGTAGGTCAGAAGCTCAGCTGAGGAGCCTGGACACAGAAGAAATGGTTCTGGGGACTCAAACACACGTGGACCGTAGGCCCTAAACTAATATTCATGGCAGCTAAGATGTCTAAGCTCTCGCTGTGCCCCAAACATTATGAAGGGCACTTTATATTCAGTGCCCCGTTCCATCTTCATTCCGGCCCCATGATGTAGATGCCATGAGCATCATCACTTTAAAGAGAATAGAGCTGAGGCTCAGAAAATTCAAATAACCTCACACACCTGGTGAGTGACAAAGACACAACTCAAAACCTAGTCCATGTGATCCAGTCTTCATACATTTAAACCCTATGTTCTCAAGCATCAATATTTCAAAAATTCAAGTACGTTTTCAGGTGTAACTTAACCAGCTGAGGTGGGTATGCATACTTATCCCACCTTCCCACCCACCAGGGGTCTCAACCTTTATCAAGATTTTCTCCAGGAAGAAGCAGCTAATGCTGCTTTATTATTCCAGGCTTTGCATATTTTTTTAATTTCCGTATTGCGGTAAACCTGGGAGATGTGACCAGATAGTTTTCAAGTCTCATTAGTCAAATTAATACTGCAAGCAACCTGAAATTTTGGCAACTGCAATGAAAAAGGTTTAGAGGAATTAGGTACAAAGATTGCTGTTGGAAGAGAAATTAAATAGGTTGTTTCATTTGGAAGAAGAAAAACAACTTTCAATTTACAAAATAATGTGGTTTTGTTTTTTTTTTTAAGAATCTTTCAGATGAAATCAACCCAAGAATAGGAAACCCAAATGCAGCTCCTCAGTGGCTCTGGGCCCATTAGCCCCTCTAGGCCTCCGTTTCCCCATCTGTCAAAGGAGAGTAAGAACAGGTGCCCTGGCTGTCTCACAGGGCTGTGATGGACACAGGTGAGGGAAGAGACGGGGAAGTTGTATGAAGGGCAGACAGTACCAGACAAATACAAAACCATGTGACTAGTGATTGTATGGGTATTGAAACCCACAGGGATGCAGGAGAAGGTGGACCTCAGTGGTTATCAGGATAAAGACCCTCGCTTGACTGATGTGGACAATGGGGTAAGACAGCGTAGTTGGCTCAGGCAAGGTCAATGATAGAGCTGAGATTAATGCCTCTATCTCTTTCTCTGGTCTGTTGGTTTCTCTCTTTTTCCTTTAGCTAAGATGCCTCTTGGCCATTTTAGGGGGTCCTTACTATCTCCTGCCAGAAAAGAATCTGGAACCATGAAAAGAGAATAGTCTGACTGCCAGTTTGGGTCTTAGTAAGATAAATGACTTCACCCAGGAAGAAAGCTATGCCAACCAGAAGCCTGCGGAGGCTTAGAGGTTCCCCATTTCTGAGAGTTTAGGTGATCCAACAAACGTATGAGAAACAACAATACCTGCTCACATTTACTAACTGCTCAACATGTGCCTGGACCCTGCTAAGTGTTTTACCTGCATTTATGTCTCATTCTATCCTCCGAACAATTCCGTCAGCTGGGTGCCATTACCAACTCCATTTTATAGATGGAAAAACTGAGCTGTAGAGGTGTTCAAGAAGCTGCATCTGGCTGCAGGCTCTACGAGGTAAAAACAGAGATTCACCCCGGCCACTGTGACTCTTACTAGTTTCCAGATTTTAACCACCAGGCACATTTTATTCTGCTAAATCCTAAAGTCCTTGAAGCAGCAATTGTAGGCTCCTCACAGTCTGGTCTGTCCAGTTTTCTCTTTCATTTCGAATCCGAAGAAAATTGGTGCTCTTTCGCCTTCTCACACAGAAGGGATCGTTTGGAAGGGCAAAACGCACAGGCTCTCTGAATTCTTGTCCCTGTATTTTGCTCCCACCATCCCCGCTCGGGATGCTCTGTCCTCTGCCTGTTTACACCTTACTCTTCCACTCATGCTCCCCCGAAATTTCACCACCGGCAGGTCTTCCCAGCCCTTCAGTCTGCAGTGGGTTCTTTCTCCTCTGAGTCCCTCTGGCACGTACATTCCGTACCTTCCCCCGGACCCTGCAGGGCTCGGCCTTCTGAGAACTTTGTTTCCTCATTTGCTTTGTAGAGCTATCTGTCTATCCATCCATCCTTGTCTTTAATCTTATACCCTCAAACACGTTAGATGCTCCTCAAGAGCAATGTCAACACTGTTCCTCTTGGGCCCTCCATAGTGTCTAGTACATGGCCAGTGGGTCATCAATAGTCAAATTTTTAAATAAATAAAATATAACAGTAGGAGGAAGCTACTGAGAAGCAACTTTCAGCTAAATGGAAGGATAACTTTCTCCACAGATAGCATGTCTTTTTTTTTTTTTTTTTGACAATAGGGACAGCATCCTTAAGATGTTGGCAGTTAGCTATCATTGGAGGCGTTTGTACAAAGGATTACTCATCGATGTTTTGGATGGGATTCCTGCTTTGGGAGAGTTAGTGCAGTAAGCCTTCCAGAGCCATTCTAACTGGTGCTCCCCTCTAGATAACTACCCGCTTTTCTCTTGCAGCTTTCAGGATTCTCCTTGTCTTTAAGCCTTGTCACTTCAATTATGATATGTCTCAGTGTAGACCTCTTCGGGTCCAACTTGTTTGGGACTCACTGAGCTTTCTGGACTTGCGTGTCTCTTTCCTTCACCAGATTAGGAAAGTGTTCAGACATTATTTCTTCAGATAGGTTCTCGATCCCTTGCTCACACTCTTCTCCTTCTGGTATTCCCATCATGTGGATATTGTTACTCTTCATGTTGTCCAAGATGTTTCTTAAGCTCTCCTCATTTTTTAAAATTCTTTTTTCTTTTTGCTGCTCTGCCTGGGTGTTTTTTTTTTCCTACCTTGTCTTCCAAATCACTGATTCAGTCCTCTGCTTCATCTAACCTACTGTTTATTCCTTCCAGAGTACTATTTATTTCAGACATTACATTTTTTATTTCTGACTGGTCCTTTTTTATGGTTTCTGTGTCTTTTCTCATGCTTTTGAGCATTCTTATAATCATTACTGTAAACTCTCTATCTGATAAATTGCTTGCCTCCATTTCTTCTAGTTCTTCTTCTGGAGAATTCTTCTTTCGTTTAGGGTTTGTTTCTATGTCTTCCCATTTTGGCTGCTTCTTTGCATTTTCTGCCTTAGTTGTTAAACTAATAAGTGATTAAATGGATCAGCTATTAAACTAATTGAGCTGTAATCAGCAGCTGGGCTTAAGCACCACAGGGTAGGGCAGAGTAACTCCTGTGGGCAGGGCTCTTGCTTCCCCTCAGACTGATGCCACTTCAGAAGGGACTGCTCTGCCTGAGAAAGATGGCTTCTGCAGTGTGGGGGATGACTCAGCACAGGGATCCTGGTGACTGTTCCCCCAGTTCTCTCCTGAGAGCCACCAACCCCAGACTCTCCTCAAGCATCTCTAGTCCACTCTGCCCTCCCTCTGCTGGAGCCCAGGGTAAGTGGCTACAAATGACATTTTGCGCATCGGCCCTTTAGGAGGCTCTTTACATCTCCAGCGGTCACTCCCTGGCAGACAGAAACCCTGCTGCTTTTCACAGCTGGATGTTACCTGGCTCTGGTGCTATAGGCTGGGGAGCCCAGCTTGGGGTTTAGATGCCACACTTCTCAGGGGAACCCCCCAGCTACTGAAATATCCCTCCAGAACTTTAGCTGCTGCTGGTGGAAGCCCAGCCAGCTCTCCCTCCTTCTCCCCACTCTCTACTAGTCTTATTGTGGTGAAGTGGTTTCTTCTATCTGTCCATGGTTATAAGGCTTCTCTCCAGCTAGTGTTCAGTTGATTATTCAGGATGCTCTCTCTACAATTTAGTTGTAATTCCAGAATAGTCCTGGGTGGAGGTTAGTGTAACTTCCACTTGCTCCTCTACCATCTTGGATCTTGCTTAGTTCTATGATCCCACAGCTAAGTGAGTGAGTGAGTGAGTGAGTGAGCAAGCGAATTTGCAGATGTCAGTTACTCACACTTGGGCTCTCACCTGGAGCAGGTGAGTCACAGCATTCCACATAACTCAGCCGTTTATCTAAAAAACACTGATGTGAAGTAAGCAGAGAGCAGATCTTATTTCCTTTATTTTCCAGATGAGGAAACAGACTAATCAAAGTAAAAATAATTTGCCTGAAGTCAGCAGTTGGTTGCACATGACAGCCTTCACAATCCCGGGCTAGTTCAGTCTGTGCTTCCAGAGCCCCAGACAGCTCCCTGTGACTCTTTCTTGACTCTCCTTGTTGAAGCAAAAAAGGGAAGCTGGAAGAACTCCTAGACAAACCTCTGCTTCTCCCTGATCTGAGCCCTCAGCCACAAAACCACTTGGATTTTACCTCTTGAATATTTCTATTTGATTCTCTTCTCTACATAAACTTTGCACTTGGTGTTCTTCTATGCAAAGGTAGGCTCTGGAGTTAGGTGGGCTGGATTCAATTCTGGCTCTGGCTCCTTGGCCATGTGACTTAACCTCTCTCAATCTCAGGATGACAGCCAAAATTAGAGCCCACCCTGATCAGCCTATGGTGAGGGTGAAATGAAGTTATGAAAATAGGTAAATAGATGGAGCTTAGAACAGTGCCTGTCATGTAGTACAGACTCAATATATGTTAAATTGTGTCTTCTTGTTGGTGGAGGAGGGGGAGAGAGTATTTTTATCCTAACTGTATGACCTTGGCCAAGTTGCTTAACCACTCTGTGACTCAGTTTTCACATCTGTAAAATGGAGATAATGGTAACAGTGAGCCTCCCGGGGACTTTTGCAAAAAATAAACATGTTACTGTAGATAGAGAGCACTTAGAAATTGCCAGGGAAAATGCAGGCCTTGTGATAGTGTCACTGTTATTGCTTCTCCTGATGAGTGACTATTGCACACACAGCCTTGTGCATTTGGTTCATGGTGTGCATCCTGCCTTTCGATCAGAAGACACCAGATAGACCGCAGCACCTATCATTTTATCACTACATTTTTCAATGGTTTCTACTTTTTATCCATCCTTAATCATGCTCATTTTTTTTTGCTAGAAACTTCCACACTCTCTGCTTTTTTTCCTAACCAGATATTATGTTAATCATGTCTGTAAAAGACCTCAAGACTAGGCACCAACACTGAAAATACTCATGTGCTCATACAGGAGTCGGGGCAGGCTGGGTGGAGGGCTCAAAGGGGGAAAATTGGGACAACTGTAATAGCATAAACAGTAAAGTATTTTTTTTAAAAAAAAAAGGAACCATTCACCTGGCTGGTGTAGCTCAGTGGATTGAGCGTGGCTTGCGAACCAAAGGGTCACTGGTTCGATTCCCAGTCAGGGCACATGCCTGGGTTGCAGGCCAGGTCCCCAGTAGGGGGCACATGAGAGTCAACCACACATTGATGTTTCTCTCCCTCTCTCCTTCCCTTCCCCTCTGTCTAAAAATAAATAAAATCTAAAAAAAAAAAAAAAGGAACCATTCAATGGTAGAATCTGGTCAACAATCATTCCCCAGAGAAGGCAGAGGGGTGCTGGCCTTGGTCCTGAAACAGAGATTTGGGCATGTCTGGGAAAGCCGGAACTTGAACTTGGTAAACAGACAGCTTCCGGATTAGCTCTCACTCTTCACATGGTGATATCTTTGGGGGTTGTCAACTAAGAGATCCCATTCATTCCATTTTTATCCCCAGTGTCTGTCTCAGTCCCTGCCTCACAGACAGGGCTTAATAAAAGTTCATCAATGCACACACCTGGATGCAGGCTTCTCCATTTTACAGATGCAGTCAGAAACTACAACAGAAAGGAGAAGTAACATGTTCTGGGTGATACATTAAGACTTGCGCAGGCCTTTTCCATTCTTCAAAGCCTAGTTAAAATTCTAACTCTTCCATGCGGACACTCTTGATGTCCCTCAAACTGAAGTATAAATTGGTTTCCTCTGAACTCTTTCAACTCCTTTAATTGAATGAATGGAGGTACTAAAATAAGCCCATATGACTTTTATGTTATTATTACAGGACTTTAAGAATTCTTGAGGACAGAATCGATGTCTGGCACTTAGGAAATACTAGAGCAAACCTTTTTGCATGAATAAATAGAAGTGGCATAATGAGAACCAGAATCTAGAGTCCTGTCTCTTTCTTGGAGACCACACTGCCTCCCACTAAAATAAACTATTCTGATCTCCTGCCCCCTTAGGTCCCCAAGCTGGATAGAACTCCCTCCTAAAGCCAGGCATCTGAGAAAGCCATCTATGCTAATGTGCTCTTTAGGTAATGGGGCTTACTCCAGACAGGTGATAATGGTTCTATGACAACTGAAGGTGGAGGAAATTTGGGGAACAGAATAGAAAGAAGGGTGCTGACCCAATAATTTTCTGGGCCTTTTTCACAGTTCAGACTTAAAGGAGGAGTGAGAATTGAGATGTCTATAACCACCTTTGGAGAATGGAGAGACATAGCTATAATAGGATAAATGAACAGGTCCCTGCAAGAGAAAATGCCCATCATAATGAGCTTGACAAGCTCTCAGCTAGGGAGATTCTAAATGCAAATGCATGAAAAATAAGGAAGTGGGCCTTCTTTTTCCATGCTTTTTACATGATCTTAGAACAGCCACTTTGCCTGTGCAATAGCCCTGCTTCAACATTTCTCCCTTCCACTTACTCCCCTTCTCCTCCACAGCCTTCCAAAGACAGGATGAAGCCCAGGGCCTCAGGACACCCCCTGATTTTAAGCCCTAAACTCTGCATGACCCATCCTGCAGCCCTCTGGTCCCAAGTTGGTGTCACTTGCCCCTCACCTGCAGGCTCAGTTGTCCTTGTCCAGGTGAAGGCCATAGTTAATCTACTCCCTAGGAAGTAGGAGGGTATGGTTTCAAGACTCTCTGGTTCGTCACAACTTGAGGGTGGATTCCCTTTTTGCTTTTCTTGCTAACCTGTGTCCCAGTTTTAGAAAACCAGGCTCCTGTCTGCTTCTTTTGTCTTTGGCATCACCTTGTGCCTGTTACCTGGTGCCCAAGCTTTATTTGGGTGACCTGCCATGTCCAAGCTCCTCTAAGACATCCAACTTTCTATCCTTCCATTAAACTTAAACACCCATTCCTATCCCTACCCTTGCTTGTAACCTGCCAGTACACTTCCTAATTCTCCCAGGCACTAAAATACTGCACAGGAAGTTCAAGGTCCTGCAAGCACTGGCCCCTGCTCACCACCACACCTCACACGGCATTCTTCAGGATCCAGCTGCTCTGACCTTCTCCTCGTTTCTGGAGAGCACCTCCACCACAGGACCTTTGCATGTTGTGGTTCCTCTGGGAGAGCCAGACCTTAGAAATGCCAAGCCAGGGGCTAGGGATGGGGTGAGATGTTTTCAAGTCTTAAGAAAGTAAGGCCAAGTGATTGTAGAAGGGCACATATTCTATTCCCATTTACTCTCTTCCCTTTGCCAACATACATCTTGGAGGTGGAGGGGGTAGAATGACAAAATGGGAGCAGAGGACTGAATCTATTAGCTGCCTCCTGAGAAGATGCAGCAGCCAGGAGGTGGGGAGAGCAGATCCCTGAGGTCTCATTGTCCTGCAGAGCAGCCGGGAGCCCCCACCTCTGTTCTCAGGTGAGGCGATACAGGATGCGGTCCTTTTGGCTTTTGGTATACAGGGACTGAAGGAGGCTGATTCCAGCCGTAACACGGGGGAGGACAAGCTCACTTTGCTGCCCCATCTTGCAAAGTATTTTAGTCAGGCTCTTGGCTTACTGGAGACATGTGAATCTTTTTCTCTGTCTCTCACATTTAAAAGGCACTATAAAAAGAAGAGAAAACTTGTAGCTTCAATAAGATCGGATTGTTTTTTGTTTTTGTTTGGTTGGTTTTTGGGTTTGTTTGTTTTTTACCTGTTCTATCTGATCTAACGGAATTTAGAAGGAAGTTGTTTCTTGGCAAAGCAGAGGCTGACAAATGGGGAATGTCCCAGCCAGAAGGACCCATCCAGCGCCTAACCTCCTGTCCTGCGCAGAAGCCCAGACAGGGCAGCTGCTTCCCTGGTAACTTGCAGCACATTGGAGACAGAGCTGGGTCTAGAGTCAGGCCGGAGACTCTCGACTGGAGAGCCCTTGCTGGCAGTGGGTTAAACTCCTGAACTGGTAGGTGATACTAAGAGTAATAATGACTAACACTGATCCAGAGCTTCTCCGTACCAGGTGCCACTTTATGTCTTTATACTGATCGACTATATGAATCCTCACAGTAACCCTACTAGGTATATTCTATTACCTCCCATTTCTGTTGATGAAGAAACCAAGGGAGCAGAAGCTAAGTCATTTGCCTAAGATCAAAGGCCAGTAAGGGGCAGAACTGCAGTGGGAATCAAACTGTAAAATCGCCACCATCTGAGCATACAGGGCACAGAGCATAGAGATCGACATCTTACGCAGCCCCTGCCTCTGGGAGTTCAGGGTCTACTGGAGGAGGCACGTGCAGAGACACTGATTATGTGTGTGAGGCTATAAGCCATAAGCAACTTCTGAAGATGCAGTGAATGATCGGGATGGAGGAGAAAGCTGGACCCGACCAGAAGCCCACCAGGCAGGTGGCAGAGAGGCGTGAGTTTGAAGTCATGGGGCAGGACAGCCTGGGCATGCTCTGAGAGTCCAGTCTGGGAAGCCAGATGAGCCCTCATTTCAGAAGCAGACCAGATCCCACCCGCCGGTGAGTCAGGCCAGCCAGCAAGCCCAGCCAATGGCCAAACGCCTGGGGACTAGCAGCTCTGTTCTCATTCCAGAACACCTGCCTCTGCAGGCAGCAAGACTCAGGGATTAGCCTAAAGACTGGCAGTTAGGGTCCTGGGTGCCAACCAAATGGTCCGGAATTTGGCTAGAGATGGGGAGCGGGTAGGGAAAATCAATTTGCCTGGGGCGCATCTTAGGGTTCACCTGTGCATGGCTAGATACAGACCTGGGTGGAGGCTCCAGGGGCAGCAGGAGACCCTGGCAGTCATGCTGGGCCCCAGCCCAGCCCAGAGCGAAGAGCAGGACCGCACCCCAACTTCTGCAGACAAGAGGCAGGGGAGTGGGCACTGTGCCCTGCTGAGATTTGCTCAGGAGCAGGACCGGGCTGCGGGCCACTGTGGAAGGCGTCGGGGGCCACAGCTGAGCTCCGGGGTGGAGCCATGCTTTCTGGGGCCTGAGGCTGGTGCCATATGGACCCTCATTAAGGAAAACAATGCAATAGTCATTTTAAAATGAAATGTAAAATGTAACAAAAAATGATACATGCAAAAAATGACAACTTCAGAAAAATAACACAGTATTTTGTTCGGTGGCCACTTCTACAGCATTCCTATTGTCCTGAGCTTTTGGTGGCGTACTCTTTGACAGGTTCCCTGTGTGATAGCAGTTTTGTAGTATTCTGTAGAAAGAACAGGGAGATGATCTGGCTTCTCTCTAATTAATTTTATTAATATTTTTATTAATAGTTTACAAAAAGGTTCTTCTGGCTTCGCAACTCAATATTGGTAAAGTCATGTAAATGTTTACATGGACAGAATATGTTATTATTTGGTTTTTATGCTGTCGTTTGTCTGTTTCCACTCTCATGTGACTTCCATGAAGGCAGGACACCCTGCCTGCCTGTGCGCCTCTGTCTCCAGTGTCCACAAAAACATCTAGTGTGTCGTTGGTGCTCTATGGATGTTTGTCAAACAAATGAGTGGACATCCTTCCCAGGTGTCCCTCCACCTCCATCACCCCCTTCCTGCACTCTGTCCTTGCTGGCCCCCTACAACCTCCTCAAATGTAACTCGCCATCCCTCCCTTTGATCCCTTTGGGTCCCTGTCCTCTCTTTAAACACAGAGCCTGGGATTCTTCCTTCTACTCTACTCCGTAGTTCACATACACATTATGAGCTTCCTAAGGGCAGGAGCCACGTTACTCACCTCTGTATTTCCCAGGCTTAGCATGCTGCTGGACACATGGAAGGTTCTAGGTACAGAGAGGAAGGGAAGGAGAAATAGTCCATACACAAGTCTGATCACATGACAGTCCTCCTCCTCAGCCACAAGGGACCCCCCAGCACGTGCACAGCGAGGGCCCAGATGCCTAAGAGAGCATTCCTGTCCGTCCACGCCTTGGTCTCAATTATTGTTTCTACTCTTTCCACCCTCTGGGCCCCTCTTCCTTTGTGGACACAAAATCCCAGGCGTGCTGTGTCTCCCTGCTCTCCTTCAGCAGTCTCAGTAACTCCCATCCGTGAGCCTTTGTCATACCCCTGCCTAGAATACCCTCCCCTGAACTCTCTCCTCAGAGCCCGTAATTTCACTGAGGATGCCAGACACATATGAGGAATGTCTGCAACACAGAAGAAGTCACCGTATGAGGAGCACAAATGCATTAAGCACCTGCTGTGTCCCAAACTCTAAGATACAAAAGCATTACTCCTGCACCTTCACCTAACCTATCTCATAAGTACATCTGAGAAGCCAGTCAAAAGCGGCCTTAGAAATTATCTTATGCAGCCCTGCCCCTCATCCCATTTTACAGATGAAAAAACTGAAGTCTAAGAAGAAGACGACTTGCCCACACTCAAAAACTGAGTGATGGCAAAGGCAGAAAGGCAGCTCGGATCCAATGCTCTTTCTACTGCTCCTGCTCTCTTTGGGAACAATCAGGGAAATGAGAGAACAACATCCCAAATCTTCTTTGCAGTAGGCTGGGACATTAGTCAATAGATCAGATACCACCTGGTGGACTGAGATGCTAAACTGAATGAAAGGGTGCTACTGCAACCTGTGGTCATAGGGGAAGCAGTGCTTCACCTGGGGCATTTTATTTATGGAAGTAAACACCTACAATGCTCATTTATACACAGGGCTGGGAAGGCTTCCAACGCAACCTCAGCACAAGCAAAATCAGTCATAACTATGACCGTTCCCAGGACGCCGAGAGAGTGTAGTACCTTACAGTTTGAAGGGACCTCCTCCAAGCCACCATTTTCACAAGTGATTGGGGAAGAAAATAATACCCTCTTGGATGTTGCAGAAATAGTCAGTTTGTGATCTAGACCTAAAACCCCAGTAGTCTTAGTCAAAGACAGCACAAAGAAGTAGAGAATGCATAAACATTGAAATTAGACCGGCATATGAAAACTCACTCTACCAGTTATGATCTGTGGCAGCTATAAAATGTGGCCACAAAAGCTGTCGATTTTCTCTGTAAGAGGTTCTCTGCAACTGCTTTGACCAATGGATTGGGGAAGAAGTGATGCTGGGAATTTTCCATCTCCACATTTTAAAACCGGCAGTTTCCATTTCCTGTGTGTCACATTCTTGGGGCACTTACTCTCGGACCCAGCCACCATGCTTTGAGGAAGCTCAGGCCACCTGGATAGTCCACAAGTACTTGTTCTCACCGACAGTCCCAGCCGAGGCTTCAGTCAACAGTCAGAAACAATACCAGACATGTGAGGGAGAGGTCCTTTGGGGTGACTCTGTTCCCAGTGCCAACTTCCATCACATGGAAAGTCCTAAGCTAGAACCACCAAGCTGAGTCAAGTCACCTCCAGAACTGGGAGAGAGGAGAACAAAATAATTGTGAATGCCGTAAATCACCATGTCTTGGAGTGATTCCTTACCCAAAGACAGACAACTGGAACCGATTTTTCGTGAAGTTTCAGCTGTGGCACTAGCCAGGTCACATCTTGCAGGGCTGGAGTGATGTCCGCAGGATGTCGCAGGGCGTGTGTTCAGTCAGCATCCAGTACATGGTGCATTTCCCCATAGCTGGCTCTCACGAACCTGAGAACCAAGCAATAGAAACAGGAATGGCTGCTCCCATCATCATCCCTCATGACCCACAAGTGAAATGTTTGCTTTCCATCCTTGTGACCTTGGACTCTGCTGGTCTAAAGGTCTAAGATGCTCAGTAGTGTAATGCTGCCCTGGGGACACAGTGTGATTTGGTTAACCTGAAGCTGAGACTTGCATTCAGCCACTTTCAGTTCCTCATGCCAGTGATCAACAGGCAAAGAAGGGGATTCCTAGTTAGGGTGATTGGTCTTGACTCTCAAGCATAATAATTGTGTCATTATTACAACATTATTACATTATTACTGACTGTGTAATAATGACCCAATTATTACAACTGTGTAATAATTGGGTCATTATTACACAGTCAGGATAAAAGGAGTATGTCTGGAAGAAGAGACTCCCTGAGGTGCCTTCCATATCCTGTGATTCAAGTCACATGGAAAATTACAGCCCAGTCCAGGTAGGCCTGCCAATGGCCCATACCATTCGGGAATGAACTTTTGAGTCAACCACCAGCCACAGAACCATAAGGAGCCAACCCGCATCCAGAGGGCAAAGGGGAATGTGGAATGTAACTGGGGAAAGGAAGTTATAAATCTCAGCTACCGCTACATGACCAGTTGCAGAAATGAGAACTATAATAGTTATGTTTCTTGCTTGGAAGTGAATACATTTGCATATATATTAACTATTTTTCTTTCCCTCTCTCATTTCCCTACCATCTAACATAAAGTGCACTTAATAGTATTTAATCTTATGTCTCAATATTTGAGTTACAAGATACCAAAGGAGGAATGTGGACTTATCTGGGAAAAGAATGGACCTCACCCAGAGATGGATAAAGGACTTTGCATCCTTTTTGGGGGGGAGCAGTGTTAGTGTGTTTTTGGTGATATAGAAAACCGTGTTAGATGGAAATCACACTCTGCTGTTGTCTTTATCAAGAAGTGAAACCCAGCTAGAGGCAATAGAACTGTAGGCCAAGTTGGCAAGGAATGAAGCATGTGCTGATCTAGTAGGCTGAGATGAGGTCTCCCAGTGTTCCTTGTGTAGCTCCAGGATACATTGGCCTCGAGAGTCACTTCCGTGGGATTTGGAAGTAGAAGAAAAGAAATGGAAGCACTTTAAAAAGCAAAAACCACCGTGAAGGTCAGTGCGGAGCCCAGGTGTTGTTACCTCTCACACGCCTCGCTGACCGGCTGCCTCACCTGGAGGAAGGCTGCAGTGACCGTCGTTCCCGCTGCTTCTCACCCCGTAACCACTTCACATCATGGGCCAGTGAGTGCAGAGGGTGCCAGCTCTGGCCAGTCACGTACGGCGCTGCTCTCTCCTTGTCATGCGTGGCTTTCCTTCCCAGCAGCCTGTCCTGCTACCTTCAGGCCCACCAGACGTAGAAGCAGCAGCCCTACCGAAACCCTTTAACTGGTTCCCACAATTGCACAACGTCTAATCCCCATCATAAATGCCTTCTCCATGCAATTGGTGGCGTTCCTGCTGGTCTGAGCAAACCCTAACGGGGATGTGGTCTTGATGACCCTTTCCTTCGTCATGAGGCCCCAGCCACCCTGGCCCTCTTCGTGCCATGGGTACATGACAAGCATGTGCCCACCAAGGACATTTTCCACATGCAGTCCTTCCACCTGAAGACTCCTCCCCAGACACCCTCATGCCTGGCTCCTCCTCATCGAGCATCCTCAGCTCCGATGTCACCTCCACCGTGGGGCGTTCCCTGACCACAGCGGCAAAAACAAACCGGCCATTCCTAATCATCTGACACCATTATTGCCTCCGTGGCCTTGACCACTCTCTAAAATGCTGTAATTTTTATTTAGATACCAGTTGTCTAGCTCTTGAAGGTTTTTGAGGGTAAGGACCCACCTGCCCAGGGCAGAGCCAAACACAGAGAAAGAAATTGGTAGAATGCGTGAACGGCCTTGTTCGAGCTGCTCTCTGCTAGGAGCCTTAGTGGCACAGCCAGGCCTTTCTCACGGCGCTGCCAGGAGGACCGGCCGGCCTGAGGGTGGAGAGTGTCCTGCACATGCCTGGATGGGACTGGCTCTGAGAGCCCCGGTGCCCTTCCCTGCATCATGTCCTGCTCAGAGCCTCTGGGGGATCTGGGAGCTGAGCTGCAAGCATTAGCCTAGAGCCAGATCTCTGAGGTTCCTGGATGCCAGGCGGATGCTTTTGCTTTATTTTCTTACTGTTTTTCTGTCTTCCCAAGGTGCCAGCGTCCCCCTCTGCTGACAGCTCCAGGGGACTCTGTGCCTTCATCTTCGAAAACACTTTCACAGCTCCTATGCCCGGTAATGCTGCTTTCTTGGCCTTTGCCCCCAATCTGCCCATGGAGCCAGCGATGGCCCCCAGTGTCTGCCCAGTCAGTGCCCTCCGAGTCACAGTGACATCAGCCTCCAGTTGATTTCCTTGCCACTGCACAGAGATGAAAATAAACACCATTTTCATCGTACCTAGGAGGAAGTGGGGACTGAGGGATATGCAGAGGAATTTTCTGGAAGAGGACACAGTGGTCCTGCCTATCTATGAAGTCTAAATAGCAGACTGAGTGCAGCCCCTGTGTCCTAAGTATGAATCGGAAAACTAAAAAACTCCTAAGCAGACCTCTGGCTAAAATCAGAAGCCCGTCAGTAATAAGGTAATTTACTTTCCATTCCTAATTTGGGAAGGGATCTTGACTATCTTGTCAATCACTGGACTCCCCTGCCCCACACAGAGCTGAACACAGAGAACAATACTGGTAGGGTGAATGAATGACCACATTCAAGCTGCTTTCCCCCAGGAGCCCCAGTACCGTAAGCTCACCTCTGCCTCCCAGCTGCATCAGGCATCCATTAGACTCCCAAGTGGAATAAGTGGACCCCTCGGAAATGGCCTCATGCCACACACATGGAGCATGTTTAATGGAGCCTGAGAGGCTGTCTTGATGGAGACAAGCAGCTGTTTTGGCCACAGATTTTCTAGCAGATGGGAGAAAATGACCTACAGAGACATGCATTGAAACAAGTACGAGATTTCTGTGGCCACTTTCTGCTTTGAGGAGGAAGGTCCTTTTCTCTCCATCAGATTATCTTGTCCTGTTCAATTTCGTTCTTCATTCATTCACTGGCTAAATATGTACTGCTAAGTGATGTGCTGTGCATCAGGGCCTTAGCAAGTCCCTGTCCTTGGGACAGCCACACTTTCACGCAGAGGAAGACAAGTCAACAGTGCAGTAGGTACTGGGATGGAGGAAACACGGAATTTGATGGGAGTCCTATGATGGCACATGCAAGCCTGTGTCGAGTGGAGACAGAGGAGTGTCCCAGAGAGTTTTGCTCAGGAGGTCTATTCAGCCAAGACTCAAAAGAAGAGATTTTGGAAGAGGGCAGCAATGATCTTAAGCACCCTTGAGACAAAGCAGTCTCGTGGACAAGGCCAGGGGACGGAGAAGATGCAGATCTGGCCCAGCTGAGAGCTGCCAGTGGCTTCCCGTTGCTCATGCTGACAAGACCCAGCTCGTTAACAGGACAGGTCAAGCCCTGCATGACCTGGTCCCTGTAAGAGGGACCACCATTCATGCCACACACTCTGCCTGTTCCTGCCCTGCCCCCAGGCTCTGAACACATCTGCTGGGCTCTCCCTGACTCCTTCCAACTCACATCTCCCCTCTCTCTGGATCACTCCCCCAACCCCTCTTTGCTGAATGCACCCTTTTCGTTTTCCAGCTCTTGGCTCAGGAACAATCTCTGCAGTGGGCTGAATAGTATATGCCCCAAAATTCATGCCCATCCAGAACCTCAAAAGGTGAAAATATGTACTCCTTGCAGACATAATTCAGTTAAGATGAGGTCGTACTAAAATAGGATGGCCCTAAAGCCAATGACTGGTGTCCTTCTAAAAGGAGGAGAGACGCACAGAAATACACACAGGAACAAAGGCCATATGACAACAGAAGCAGAGACTGGAGTGACACCGCCACAAAGCAAGGAGGCAAGGATTGCTGGCAACCACCAGAAGCCAGGAAGAAGCACTTTCCCAGAGCCTTCCAAGGAAGCAGGCCCTGCCCACATCCTGAACTTGGACTTCTAGGCTCCGGAACTTGAAAGAGAATAAATTTCTGTTGTTTTAGGCACCTAGTTCGGGGCCATTTGTTACAGCAGCTCTAGTAAACTGGCACACCTTCCCTAATCCACACCCTCCTGCCCCAGCTTGTTGAGAAACCCACCCTCTCCCACCTGCACACCCCACTTACACACAGACCTGACAACCTAGCTCCCCTTTGGTATCAGCCATCACAGTTTGTCATTGTGTACCTATTGATGCGACATTCTTATTGATGGTGCTCCCCCGTTAGATTAGAAACCCTACATGTTAGGGAGGGGGTCTTGTTTATGGTAAGTCACCTTTAAGTCGTCAGTGCTTAGCATGCGGTAGGATCTCCATAAATGATATTCTATCAATGAAATCATTACCGACTAACCTGCACAAAAGAGAAACAACTATAAGAAATCCATGAAATAAGTGTCAAAAGAACGAAAGAGAAAAGAGGTAGCAGGAGCAGAAGAGAGAACCTGGGCGTGGAGCCCGCAGAGAAGGCGCGGGGGCGGTGGGACTTGAGTCGTGTCTGGGATGGACTTCAGCAGAGGCAGCCCTCGGAGTGATGTGCCTGAAGCCAGTGGCTTTTCACACTCTCGACAGAGACCCGCCGTGAGACATGCATCTTACATGACAACACAGTGCCTGGGGGAGCCAGCGGTGCCTGGGTGCCCCAGGAGGGGCCGCTCAATGGAGCAGTTCCTGCTCCTACCGTGGGGGATGCACCCCGATCGTTTCTATTCCACTCTGTTCTGTGCCGTGTGCTTTGTTCCCTTTTCTCCCCACCTCCTCCCCCGCCTCCTCCTTCTTTTTCCTCTTCTAGACAGAATCCATTAAATTTCACAGCCAGTTAATGGGCTGTGACCGTATGTTCTAGACCATAAGCTCCACAAGGGCAGGGATCAGAGCTGAGTTGTCCGCAGCTCCATCCCCAGACCCAGTGTAATCCCTGGCGTACATTTGCTACTTTGAAAATCTTGGTTGTATAAATGAATAAACGCATCAAGAGTTTCATATGGGAGCATCTCCGGACAAGTTCTTTCTTTCCACATTCAAAGCTCTAAGACCACCCCTCTCTTTTGTCAGACCCTCTCCAAGCCTACTGTTCTCAAAGCTAAAGAAGGCAGATTGTATTTTATGCTTTACGTTCAATGTTCCTTTCCATGCCATTAAACACGCAGTCAGTTCTGAGCTAAAACATAAATGTAATCACTTAACTCCTCCATTTAAAGCCTCCTGTCTACTTATTTGCCTTTACAACGCCCATTTCTTTAACACGTACAACGTGTGTGAAGACAGCCACTGTCTCCAGGTTCACATTCCCAGCCTTACCTTAGGGTCCTTCCTTTATTTCTCCTGATTCAGCTACGCCTTAAGTTCATCATTCCCCAAAGTTCACAACACCCTTTTACGCCCGTGCTTCCAACTGCACTTGGAATTCTTGAAAAGCCCCTTGCATGGCTCACTCCATTGCAGTAGGAACCTCGACACATCCTAACAGGGCGACTTCACAGGGGAACCATGCCCGCTAGCCAGTGCTACATGCGCACAGAACTCTTCGTATATTTTCACAATATCAACCTGGGGCAATATCACGCCTTGCATTACTTTTTTTAAGTCTTCACCTGAGGATATGTTTATTGATTTTAAAGAAAGAGGAAGGGAGTGGGGAGAGAGACATCAATGTGAGAAACATCAATCAGTTGCCTCTCGTATGTGCCCTGACTGGGGATCAAAGCCACAGCCTAGGTATATGCTTTGACTGAGGATCAAATCTGCAACCTTTGGGTGTGATGCTCCAACCAACTGAGCCATCTGGCCAGTCCTTAAAATACTTTTGAGTTAAGTCTAGCTAGCTATTTTCCCCCTAGGCTGTGAGCTCCTTGAGGACAGAAATGAATGGAATGTTATTAATCTTCATCTTGTATCTCTGACACCAAGCACACAGTGAACATTGAAGGAAAATAAGAGAATGGGAGGGAGGAAGAGAGAGGAGCATTCAAATCAAGGCCCTCCGAAATCCGCTCCCTTATCACTGCCCTGCCTTGTGTCC
This sequence comes from Glossophaga mutica, assembly GCA_039655065.1. Classification (NCBI taxonomy): domain Eukaryota; kingdom Metazoa; phylum Chordata; class Mammalia; order Chiroptera; family Phyllostomidae; genus Glossophaga; species Glossophaga mutica. Next base: position 9,845,972 of record CM077304.1, on the reverse strand, counting down.
GTCACTGTTCAGTTCACAGCGTCTGTCCCCTTTATTGCTTGTACCAGTTCCTGAAAAATGAAATGATTATTAGGCCTTTCCAACACTTTATCAGCTGATGTGTTTTCACAGAGTTAGATTCCAGCAGATGTCTGCCTCGCTGGAAGTCCCGCTGGTACAAGATCCTAGTTCTTTGCAGATCTTGAAATCTGTGTTTAAAAAGCATCATCTGTTACTTTGAGCTGAAAATCTCTAACCCCCTCACCTTCTTCTCCCATGGAAATGGTACTTTAATAACTTGAATTCTTATCATCTCAAGTTTTTCAAGAATATCACACTCCTGTTCTAACAGAACAGGGTGCATTGTGTCATCACTTTCCCTGGGCTCTAAACACTTCTCCCTCCATACAGCACTCGTCTTGCTGCCCCCTCTGCCTCGTCCCCACCCTGCACCTCAACTCACTTGGTCCTGTTTGACGCATTGGTGATTTCAGTGGTGGAGTTCTCACTTGTTCCTGTTCGTTCCTTGTGTCTTGATTTGGCCAAATGAGCTCTTCTAGGCTCCCGCAAGACCTCATCTGTTCCTTCTCCGTGTAACCTCGTGAAAAATTTATCTTTTGCCAATTCGTATCCTCAGTCGATAGTCGTAGCAAGTCAGTATTTTGCTAGGTGTAATATAAAGAGTAAACAAGACGCACCCCCTGCCCTTCAGGAAGGTGAAGTCTAGTCCAGAGGGGCTGGGCGCTGTGTAAATACACAACAACCACCTCCTGTGATCCACAGGTCCAACCCTGGAATGGAGATGCGAGGACGGCCCAGAAAAGTGACATCCGAGGTAGGAAATTGAATAGGAAAAAGGAGCATGTCACATCACAGGTCCTATATGCATTCCTTATTCTCCAAGAAAACATAACAGTGGTGTTCCTGAGAAAACAAAACTTTTGTAAGAAAATTGTGTTATATTAGCAATTGTTTCTTTAGAAAAGAAAGAACTAGGGGTAGAGAATTTTAGGCTCAAAATAGCAAAGCTGTTTTTCTTCCCAAAATTTCAAAACTAAAGGTGTTTTTAATAGCTCCAAGTTGCTCTTGCTAAAAATAATAAGTTGGTTAAAAATGTTTCAGAATCATACTTCAGTGCAGTTTTGTTTGTCCTTCAACTGATAGGTCATCTCTCTTACCAACCTTGACCGTGATCTTGCAGTTTTGCATGTAGCATAAACCTGAGTAAACTAAAAGACCAAAGATCACAAGATTTTAAAAATAAGAACCCAACAACTACAAGGGAACCCCAGCAATTATTACTTTTTACTCTGCATTCCTAATTCTCAACTGCAATTACACATGTCGGTCTACACGATACAAAGTGCATCTAATTAATTAGTGTATGATTTTATGGCCAACGTGAACCTTGAAGATGCCTATTGCATGAGAAGACCTGGTGTTCAGGATGACAAGCCTTTGTCTCGCCTTTCAGGCTTGACCTGCTTCACCTTTCGTTCATTATCTGGATGCAACTCTATTCTGCAAGCCTCCCTTTTTAGACCTGTTTTATTTAAATAGCTTGCATCCTTGTGTTTCATACTTAGGCAAAAGTCCCACCCTCATAAATCCCCAAAGTCCCCTGACTGCTGAAGATCCAGAGCCCCTTCTCTGCCCCACACTAGCTCAGGTGCTCCACTCTTCCTTGTCACTAAGTCCCATAGCTCGCTCTGTCCCTGGGCGTCCTCCCCCAAAGCCTGGCTAAACCTCTCCCATGGCTCTCCTCCTAGAGGTTTTCAGAGACAAACTCAAAGGACTTGGCCTTTTATAAATTTTACTAGTAACCATGATGAAAACAGATGGAAATGGAGGGAGAAGATCACATTATGGAAAGAATATTAGAAAGGTCCCAGATTTTCCCAGGTCTCAGAGCCATGGCCCCCAGTCCCCAACCTCTTTGCTAGGAGTCCCTAGAACCCACACCGAACCTCTGGTCTCCTTTTTAGCCCCAAAGGACAAGTATAGTTCACTGAGTCTTTTCTCTGCATGTCGACCTGGATATGCAGTTGAGGTGGGTCCATGGGTATGAACTAGCATGTGTTGAAGGGTTTATTCATGTCACTGAGCTTGTTGGAGTTTCTGTGAGCAGACAAGGAGAACAGGTGCATCTCACAGATTCACCCCTTTGGCAAATACTCACAGAGCACACACAGTGCACCAGGCACCTGTTTGACACACCCATGAGATCACTCTAGCTTCCCTCCGTTTGATTTCATTCCGCAGCCACGCAGGACATGAACACCATTCCAAATCCTTCTTCGCTAGTTTAACTTCTCCTTTGGTATATAGGAAACTTTCACATATTGTTCATTCTTCCTTCCACCCCTTTGTCCTCCCCTCCCTAAAGGAGAAGGCGTGACACAGTCAGTGGTGAGTTTGGGAGAATGCACTTGGCCTGCACGACACATCTGCTCACCAGCATTGATTCTGGCCCATCATCAGCCCAGCGGTAACCTTTCCCATCGCAGAAGGCTGCCGGTTTCCAGAGTCCCTGATCACTGAGTGAGTTGAGTTTGCTTTAGGAGGCCCACACATCTCGGCTCAGACTGTCGTAACAAGATCCCAGAGAATGGATGGCTTAAACAACGTCACAGTTGTTGGAAGCTAGAAGTCCGAGTTGGGGTACCCACATGGTTGGGTATGGTGAGAACTGTCTCCCTTGCTTGCAGATGGCTGCCTTCTCCCTGTGTCCTCACGTGGCAGAGAAAGAAGGAAAAGAGAGCTCTCTGGTGTCTCTTTTTATAAGGGCGCTAATCCCATTGAGAGGACCCCACCCTAATGACCTTACCGGAACCTAATTACTTCCAAAGATTCCATCTCCAAATACCATCCCACTGCAGGTTAGGACTTCCACATACAAACTTTGGGGGGACACAATTCAGTTCATACCACCACATGACTACAAGACCTCAAGCCACATTCTCTGCCCAGCTTTGATTAGAAGTAAAGGCACTCCTAGATATCCTTCTTTCTGACTTAGCTGTTCACTTCTAAATCAGTTCCCAACTCTGGCAGAGAATAGAATTTTATTGAGCTCTCTCAAATGCTAATTGTTTGCTTGGAGATTTGCAGAAGTGTGGGAGGGATTCTACAGGACTTGTTTCATTCCCCTAGATCACTGTTTTCCAAATGGGATGCTATGGATCACTTGCTTTTTAATGATACACTAAGAGGTGTCTGCCCTGCCCAGTGCAACTCAGTGGGTTGGGCATTGTCCCACAAAGCAAAGGTCACCGGTTAGATTCCTAGTTAGGGCTCATGCCATTGTTGTGTGTTTGGTCCCTGGTCAGGACATGTGAGAGAGGCAACTGATGGATGTTTCTCTCTCACATCAATGTCTCTCTTCCTCCCTTTCTCTCTCCCTTCCCCTCTCTCTAAAATAAAAAGAAAGAAACAGGTATCCGTGGGGAAAAAAGATTTCTGTGGTCAAAGAAGTTATGGAACACTTTGTTCTCTATCCCCTCCAAAAATCTCCATGCACATGGGTGTGAGAGGTCCTTTCCTAAAGAAACCCAATTAGGTTGGCGGAAGCTTGGGTTTCCCACTCTTCCTTTACCAAAACAACCCTTCCTAGCTGAACAACAATCAACCTCGTGCTCCTGCACTTGGGAATACCTGTTCCAGAATGTGCCTTTCCTCTGCCAAAGTCGCCTGGCTGCTGTGTTATCTAAGTCCTTCTTACGTTCCTCTTGAATTCCAGTTTCCAACCCTCTTGATCGAGGGAGCAAGTTTGCTTTTTAACAGAGCCCTTTAGTTCCAGTAGCCTCTAGCAAAGCGAACTCATTATTCCAGTATCTCAGAACACAGTCCAGAGCCTTTTCTACAAGGCTCACTCCACACACCTTCCTTTCTGCTCTAAATTATCATCCTTTAAAGGAGGAACAAAGAAATGTCAATTATCTTGTGTCTTGAAGGTCTTCCATCTTCTTCCTCAGACATCAAACTATTGATACTAGAGAAGTCTTAAGCTGTTACGGTTGGATCAGTTTTGCCCACACATCCTAGAAAAAGTGGGCAGTGATTGCCAGGCCTGACACGTCTTGGCAGACACTCAGTCACTGCAGGAAGTCTGCTCCCTGCCAGGTCAGGCATACCCAGTGTGCATGCAGACACCCAACACAGCTCGGTGAAGTTCAGGCCACTCCGGAGTCTTTTTCTCTTGGACCAGTAGTCAGGAGACTCCGTGAACCTGCTCCTTCGCTGCTGTCCAAGCCTGAGTGGCAGCAAGTCTTTCAGAGGGACACACAGCTTCTCCCTCTGCGGGCAGAGCCCAGGCCTGCCCCACGCCAGCTTCAAAGCCTTTCCCTTCCTTTGCTCTTCTGCGCTGCATTCATCTCCTGGCCGGCCTCCTGTCATCGCTCTTAATTCCTTCTCTGCCTCCCCTGGATCTGTTTTGGTGGTGTTGTTTTTTTTTAATGGCCCTATTGTATTATGATTCCCACCCAGGCAGGGCATGTTGTATCCTCACTACTAAGAAGCAGAGAGAGAAATCTGTAAAGCCCTTCCCCCTTCCCCCAAGCAGGGCTCGCAGTTGACATTTACAGGGCCCGTAATTGACAAGAGCCTTCAGGCAGAAAGACAAATGTATCTCCTTCCCCGCAGGTCACTGGAGCTCTGTCCACACCTCCTGGGCAGCAAGATAAATGACTCTCTTCTGTGGCACCTCCTGAAACTCCCATACTCTTAACTGCTGAGCAAACTCTCATGGCTCCTCCTCTCTGCCCCTGGGATCCTTGCAGAGACTCATGGGCACGTGATTTTGCGACAACCTGACCAAGCCCCCATCTGCTGCCTACTTACCCTCCCCCACTGATCTGATAAGGCCACATTCCCAAACTTGTTCAACTGTCTGACACTTTGAACACTGCCACAACTTGTATGCACTGGTGGAATGCCACCAGGGCTCGTGCCTTTCGAAGTGCAATTGTTCGTCTCCACTGGGAATGGCACTCTGAGGTTTTGTTTGTTTGATTCAGACACAGTGTGAGGAACACTGGCGCCAGACTTGGTTCAAAGCTTCCTTCTTTCTGACATAGATCCACAGGGAATAAATTGGAGTCATATAAATATTTATCATGCAACACAATTTGAGTACTACCACAAACGTGTCAAGATTATAAGACAATATGCATAACTAAGATGACATTAATGTGGTAGCCAGTTGGTATGGCTGGATACATTTTGTAGATGGTTTATCACACCATTATTAAAACAATTATGGGGTTGGCCAAAAAGTCCATATGGTTTTCTCCGTAAAACAAAAGATGCATTTCTCATTTTTACCAATAACTTCAGTGATTTGCGTATTTTGGGTATATCAGTTATCTCCTGTGTGGTAGAATGTTGGTTGCTCTCAATTAATGTCTCAATTTGACCGCTATCAACTTCAACTGGTCTACCTGACTGTGGAGCATCGTCCAGTGAGAAATCCCCTGCACAAAACTTCTCAAACCACTTTTGTCATATTCAATAAATCACAGCACCTTTTCCGTACACTGCACAAATCGTGTTTTTTTGTGTTTCCATTGCATTTTTCCCTTTCTTGAAATAGTAAAGCATGATACACCAAAAACATTGTGTATCTTCTTCCACCTTCAATACTAAAATGGCTACAAAAAAATTCACCAATTTTGATGCTTTTTCTAAATGCATGCTGATATGACAGCTGTCACAATACAATCTAACAAACTTATTTTGAATAAAAACCAATCCATCTTACGGAAAAAAACAAACAAACTTTTTTGACAAACCCAATACATAAATATACAGGGTCCAACATGAATAGTGCCCCTTTTTTCATTACAAACTCTTCTATTACAAAATCATAAGCATGTAATTCTGTAACATAACAATATCACACTCAAGCACACCATATGACATTTTAGGTGAAATGTTCAAATTAAAGCTATAAATTATTACACCCATGTTGTTAACCTATCAACCACACTCAGGCAGGAGTTACTTCTGTTGGACCCTGTATTTAGTTTCTTATGTGGAAAAGTGATCGTAGATCATCTTAACCCTGGAAAAAGTGAATTTTGTTTTTATCTTGCTAGAGTGGTAAGGCCAAAGTGACACCCTGGTGGTTGCTGGGGTGAGGGGCACTCTCCTAAGGGAAACCAGCAATTGTCTTGCCATCATCCGGGAGAAGCGGTGAATTTGGGGTCAGGACCTAGGGTGGCCTCCGGAATAGAGGAGAGAGGAGCTTCGTCCTCTCTGGGGCCGAGAGCAGTGGTGACATGGGGGGAAGGCTGGTGTGGCCGGGAAGGCAAAGGCCACTGGTCCCTGGATCTGCGGAGACAGCCAGTGTGAGTCACGGCACTGACAGGCCTGTGTCTGCAAGAACTCACCGCCGGTCACAGCGCCAGCCCCAGGAGCACAGAGGCATCCCTAGTTTCCGAAACAGGCAGCAGTCAAACCCCGTTTCAAGGGGTCCAATCGGATTTCTTGCTCCAGAAGAGTCCTAGGAGCCCCTAAAATGGGGCACTGTGGGCACATGGGGAGCCGAGTCTTTTCACGGGGTCCAGGGAGGAGTCATCAGCCTCCGTGCGGGGGGGAAGCCGGTGGAGAGTCAACACCACAGGACATAGCACGCTGCAACCAGGAAACTGGATGGAAGCGCCAGGGACACTTGCCCTTCCCGGTGAGGGGTGCACCACCAAGAGAAAAACTCAGAAATGGCTGGAGGGAGACCTCTGGATGTGAAATAATCTCCAGCCAGTACCACGGTGGGTGCTCGGTCCATGATAATGCTGAAAAGGAAGCATAAGCCCGCGTTGCCGTGACTAGCAGGTGAGGCCCATAAACAAGGTGTGACACTTAGAGGTTCGTAACCAGCCGAGGGAATGGCCGGACTCGGGGAGACGGGAGCAGGAACTGCACCCTTTGGCACTACTTCTCTTGGGGTCTCTCCTGGTCTGCGACGGAATCTCAGGAAGATCTCATTGTTCATAACTCTCTTACTACACACATGTGGCTTTTGTCCCGGTATTAAAGTATATGTGTGTAGTCCGGTGAAATAGAAAAACTCCAGATGTCAGGTCCTGGAAAACCTGTCTTAGCCCCCAGTTCGGGTCAACCTTGGACTGAGAAGCTGGTGGGGAAGGAGAGTGAGGGTCTCTATTTCTCTGCCCCCCCTCACCCCGCCCCTTGTACTGCTCTCTCCCCCACTCGCCACTGCTCCTTCGGACCCCTACAGCTTTGAGAGGGTGAGGAGTGCCCATCGGACAGGCACTGTCTCGGCTTCGTGTTGGAACCTGGCAGAGAAGATGGATGGCCAAAAGCGATGCTTTCTTAGGACACTGTTGTAGGTTCCTTATGAACACCCCAGGCCAGGGGTCTCAGCCTCTGTCCCCTGGATGGCTGTTCTCTCAGCGTGCTGGTTTGTAATGGCCCACCCCTCCACTCCAGTTCGGTACCTCATCGCCCTCCACCAGGCCGTCTTTGGGGTTAGAGTTCTTCTCATGACTGCCATGCTTCAAGCCCTTTCTACGGGTCTCCCCAGAAGTAGGCATGCATTCTGTGTCCCCAGACTCTAGAAGTTGGGACCAGGGACCCTTCCCAGAGCAGCTAGCTCTCTTTTCCCCTGCCAGCAAGGGAAGCAGCAGCCTCAGCTCTCACTTTCAGATGTTTTGCAAATGTGAGTCAGATATCAAGCCCTGCTCTCCTCGACTCCAGGGAGCGTGTGTCAAGTTCTTGCAATGTTTTCTTGAAGGTTTTCTTTCTTGGCTGGAGCTGTGGGGGAAGCATCCCCCGACTCCCCTGCTCTGTAGTGGAGAGGGGACTCCCAGCACCCTCCCAGCTGTTTCCTCTCTGAAGTCTTCACTTTTTAACCTCTCCAAAGTGTTTCATTCCACCCGCCTCCCCTGATACCGAGGCTGGAAGGGGTGCTGGGCTGGCGCAAGCAGAGATGGTTCACATCCTCAAAAACACATCTCTTCAGCATGTGGGAGTGAACAAGAGACTCTGTTGTTCATGACCTTTGAGGCCTCTGAGAAAATAGGAAGCCTCTCATCTAATGTTCTTTTACATAAACTTTAGAACAAATTAGTCTTCCATCACTTGTGTGCACATATGTGGATGTGTGGGTATAAACCACTTTAACATCTTGCAGAACTCAATTTGCGAAACCTGGGGTAAGAAATTTCTCATTAACTTGCACCAGAGAGAGACAGCCCCACTTCCTTCTGAGAACAACACTTACTCAGAGCATCTCAGGCTGAATGATCCAAAACACCTACAATGTTTTGCTGAAATCGAACTTCAGGCTGCAAAGTTGCTGCTGAGTTTGGCATGCGTTCCTAGCAGAGGGGATTGGAATTGAATCATTCGGCTCTATTTGGAACCAACAAAGCACAATTACACAACAGTTGATCTGGGATTCTCAACGATGGCACAGGATGTGGAACCTGCAAAACACAATTGTCCCACTTAGAGAAATTACCTAGGACCCCAACCTCACCATTACGAGGCTGAGCAACTTACTCACCAGCTCCGTATTCTGAGACTCCACGGGCATTAAAAAAGACACCCCCCTCTGGGCAGACACATTAGAAAGAGAAAGGTACAGGTACTCCTCCATGCCACGGCCGGGCTCAGTCTGAAGTTCAGCCCCAGCTCTGACCTTTCAGCCAAGTGCGCCCACAGTATACAAGCTCTGCAGTTGCAAAGGATGGCCCTCAACCTATTTTAAATAAAGTTAATATTTCTACTATATATGCAATCCATACTCTTTCTAAAAATTATTTCTAAAATATACCAAGTTAACTCCTTTTCTCACATTGCAAAGGCATGTATGCTATTTCCTGAGTGTATTTTAAACATTTGTGATCACACTGTGTAAATGGCTTTCGTGCTTAATATAACATTATAATATAAGCTCTTTTCGTGTTCTATAAATTCTTTATCGATGTCACTTAAATTGGCTCATCCACAGACGTCAATCTAAAGACCTCCCTAAATCTTAGGGAACTCAGAGAAAGGCCAAAAGTGATTCAAAATGAACGGAGAACTCCAGGGAATGTCTTTCTGGAAAAGACTAAAACAATGAAAAATATATGCAGATGGAAACTGAGAAACCCAGATTCTCGTAGGTACTTCCCAGAGCCTGTGCAAGTGTTGAAGGGACCGAGGAATGACGCTCAAAAAATCTGGTACCCACTGTGGTCCAGAGCGCTCTCTCCATTGAAGGAAGGCTGGGTCAAAAAGCCTCACACTAGCTTCTCCAAGGACCACTTCGTGGCTCAATCTGTGGCCTTTGAAGTCAACGAAAAGTCAAGCCTTGAAAGTCATCAGAGATGTTCTGAAAACCTAGTGAGCCCCTCTGCGATGTTCTGATGGACAGTGAGCACCAGCAGCCTGCAGGTGGGAAGGGGGTGGGCGGAGGGTTTCTAGTCCCGGGAGGGCCAGGCTCTGATGGACCTCAGGGGAACAAGCAGAGAGTCACCCCACTCATTCACTGGCTTGAGGAGGCCGGGAGTCGAAGCCCAATGACAGCCTTTACGAGTAGTTACTTGCAGAAGGTCGTGTTTCGAGTTCTCGGTGTTTTTGCAGCCCCTTTCTGAAAGCACCTCACCAGAGGAGGTCCTCACCCCCCACGCACCCACGCACCCACGCACCCACGCACCCACCCCCGATCTCTCTTCCCCTTTCTCCTCTACCCAAATCCGTTCTGTACAGGGCCAAACTCCCTCAGTTCCCGCTTGGAGGACAGTTCAGACCTGTGCGTCCCGTGACTTGAGTTCTCTAAGTCATTGGATGAACTCTGGTCACCCCTTTCGGAGCAGGCCTTGTGCTTCTCTGTCTGATGAACAGGACTGTCCTTCCGGAGGCGATGAGGCAGTGCAGGCAGGTCCCGAGAACTCAGCGGTCACGGGGTGGGGGGTGAAGTTCACATTTATGCCCGGGAGGCCCTCCCCTCAGGCCGGGACCTCAAGGATTATTCAGGGGGGGTTCTCAGTTGCAGCCAGGTCCATCTGAAATCCCCTTCCCCTGCCTCGGGGGCCCCGCTCTGTCCTCCAGGCCCTGCTGTAGCATAAGAGACGCAGCCGCTTTTGGCTCTGCACCTCCATGGCCCTTACAATCCGGCTCAGAGCCTGACCCTGAGCAGCTATTATGGACATAAGGGACTCATTCAGAATGGCCACGGGGGCTTTCTGGTTTCACGCCTCTCAAGGACATTCACGCCTTGCAATTTGTCCTTTTCTCTGTGAATACTCTCTAGTGCTACCAGATGCAATCTCCCCACATGACATCTCTGAAATCTCGATTGTTGCCATAGTGACTAAGTATCTACGTCCTTTGATCTCCCCAAAGCCTGGCCTCCACCCGCACTGCACGCTCTCCCTTGCTGCCACCAGCAATAATATAAGTAACCGACACCAACACATGCCGCAGATTACCAGTGTCTCGTATTCCCCAGCAGGAAGGTTATCAGAGCATTCATTAGATATGTGAGCAAACCAATCCCTTAATCCTATTCGACTAGTTCTGGTGCAATCACTGTAGCAACTGGAGTCCTGGCCAAGGAGTTTAAAGAAGGAGCTATTTATAAATGCATGGGCAGAGGTAAGGAGCCACAAGAAGGGACCATCAAGCGCTGGGGGCTATCCGCAGCGGGAAGCTGTAACCGGCTCTGGGTCTGGAAGCGGCAAGGGATGGGGGTAGGGAACAGAGCCGGCAAAACCACCAGGGGGCAAGGGCACCAGGCAGGCGCCGTTTGCAGATGTCAGCCTCCTGGGCTCACAGAAGATGGAGGAGAGGGGCCTGGAGAAGGTCTGAAGAGGCGCATAGAAAATTCCCACGATTCGGATCTAAATCTTCTCCTTTTCTTCCTGGATGTTCTCCACGAGAAACCTAAACTGACCGTCACTTCATTCTCACCGACGTCCTCACTAGAGTCTTTTCCTCTTCTCTCCGTAGATTCTGAATTTCGCCAAAGTGCAGATAGATCATCTTCAAGTGAGGCTCACTGAATGTTTGGGCAAGACTCCCAGCTTTGCTTTTGTTGTTCTTACTATATTTTTTTCCTTTTTTTTTTTAAGTCATTTATACTTTTGGAAAAAATTTCCCTTCCCACCTCACTTTGGCCACCCTCCTGGACAGCCACCCTTGGGTGTTTGGTAGCTGTTCTTGATTGTATCCATGTCCCTGGAACGTGTGATTTTATTCTGTGAGCACCAGTGTCTAACTTACAGGGACGGTTTTGCATTCTACAGTTCATCCTGTTTCTTACCCAGCTCAGCACTGTAGGTATAAGGTCCATTCAGACTGCTCTGCGTATAACTGGTTGGCGGTTTCTAACTAGCATTCTATACTTGGTGTCCAGTCGCTTCACCTAGCTATTCGCTGCAGTGATGAATGTCCAGGTGGCTTTGTCTCCCATATACCACAAACAGCACTCTGAAAACACCTTTTACTTACATCCTCTTGGACTGGGGTGAGAATTAATCAGAGTGTTATATTCGAGATCGGCTTTCTGGGTCAGAAGGGGTCTTCTTACTTTGGGGTCTTCTGCATGTGAGTTCTAGATCTCTTTTTAAGCCTCGCTAGAAATTGTTCATGAAATTTTCAAATGATTGAGTTTTTTAAATTATGAACTGTATGTTAGCATTGGCTTTATCAATCCTTTCACCTGGACTTCTTCATTGCCACCATAACATAGAAATACAGAATGATAGGAATGAAGGGGACCAAAGTTGGCCAGCCTCCTCGAAAGTGGAGACTTCTAATTCAGTTGGAACTTCTTTTCAGTTTAGCTGCAGGTAACACGATGAAACATCCTATTTCTGATGTGCCAAGCATCAGGGGTGGGGTGGAGGGGGGTCTTCTATGACCCTGGCTGTCATCCGGTCGAGGCTGGTACGACTTACCCATTTCACAGGTGGGATAGCTGAGGCTCAACATGCCTAAGATGTCACAGTGGCCAGACTCAAAAGCCACGCCTCCCGACACCAAGTTTTGCATGTTTGCCTACAGCTGCACAGCATGCAGGAAGCTGGCTGGGTGGTTTGAGACACATCTGCTGAAATCGAACCTAGGAAAATGAAGACTGGCTGCGCCGGAAAGGCGGGCGTGTCTTCCTGTGCTCCCACGTGTATCCCAGGATAAGTGCAGTCTCCCAGCCCTCCTGCCTGCGCCACGTGGCTTCACGCTGCTGGCCACTGGCTGCACTGAGGAGGCGTTTCTAAAGCACATTTGTTCAAATTAAATTTACTTGGTAATAGGGAAGAGGTTCTCAATATCAAAGTAGACTCCAGAAGGCATTCACCTTCTCTATGAGAGCATAATCTAAATCAAATTATCCATCATAATGGTTAATAGCTACTATCCATGGGGCTTTTAACCTCTCCTGGGCAGTGCAAAATAAAGTATTCACAAATACATCGTCTTTCACCATGTGACTCACTGAAGGAGTGGACTCAGATCCCCCCTGCCCCTACGGCCCCCAGAACTCAGATTATGAGATTATTATGAGATTATTACGTAGATTATTCTACGTAAACTAGGATGTCCGCTTGGCCCTGCGGTTGATGTCTCTTCGTTCTGCAACGCCGCCCTCCCCTGGGTGTGCGAGCTCTCGATAAAATGGTTCCCCGGTTCTCACTTAGTTCTTTCTCCCAGGGTGCACATTTCTCCCCAGAAGAGAGGCAAGATCATTGTGGAATAGTCGAAGTCCCACCCTGAACCCTGATAGTTGCAACCACACCCCCAAAAGCCTTTTGTGTATCAGAGATAAGGCAGCGCTCTGGGAGATTTCAAGGTGACTCCCCCAGGTCCCCTGAGTGGGGGAGAGGAGTGTGGGCTGTTCTGCACCCCGTGAAGACCTGCCTCAGCATCAGTTTTTAGGGAAATGCAAGCGACTGGTTTTCATCTGAAAGTCAAACTCAGGGTACCTGGCACCGCTGCTGGGAACCGTTGGTGGGAGTTCGGACTGCAGGATGGCAGGTGTGCTGGTAAATAGAACTCACGCACGCCGCAGCTCCTGGGAACCCTCTCCTCGTTCTCCTGAGTAACCCAGTATCGCATCCCTGCTCCTTGACGTCTCCTCTGCATCAGCAGCGGGACCTGACTTCTAACTCCAAGAGTGCAGAGGGGACGTTCCCGCCCCGCACGGGCAAAGCGAACCGCGGGGCCCCGCGCCCTCACCTGTACTCTTGCCCCCGGAACACCCAGTTTCTTTTCAGCACCTCAGGGCTCCCCAGTTCTCTGTCACCCTTCATGAGTCAACAGGCTCTTGGGTCGGCATCAGTGATTCTTGTCAAATTGTACATGAGATGGAATTTTAGAGAGTGGCTTTTCAAAACGCCCGCCCGAAGTGGGGATACTGTCCCCAGAACGCAGGCTGCTGGTCCCCTGCTTCACCTGGAGAAGGACTGACTCCTCCATTGTCCCTTGTGTGACTCCCAGCTTGGGGAAGCACAGCCTGGCTCTGGCCTGACATCACCTGTCTGCTTATCCACCACTTTGTGCAACGAACTGCCGCTTCCGCTCCTGGGGTGGCCCAGTCCCAGACTGGGCAGTCCTTCTATCCGGACAGCTCTCCGGGCATCTCCAGACAGTCACTGCAGCTTGTCTTCTCCAGGTGAACAGCCCACCGTCTGCCTTCTGTATTCTTTCACAAATAAACTCAGGCCAAAGGGTTTTCTGTCTGGAAACCATTGCCCTCTTTACCCTTAAGCCTCCTGTGGAATGAAGGATTCAGACTCCTACAAGGCACCTCAAGAATTTATACCAGTAATTAGGGTAAGGTAAGGGCTGGGGGCACCCTTTATTGTCCCCCAAAGGAGACCAGATAAGCAGTCTCCCGTCCCCCTTGCCCTTTGTATGGTGCAGGGTCCAGAGTGACAGTCACAGAACGATGACAAGGTGAGAGGAGCCCCGTGTCCCCCTCCAACACGCACAGCAAGCCCCCACAGGAGGACCTTAGGGATCTGCCCTGCGCAGAGGGCCGAGGTCCTTGCCGAGACGACATTAAGGAAATACGGACTGTGTAATGCCAAGGAAGCCAATCTAGGCCAAACTGCCCGGCAAGGGGCAGAGAGAGCAGAAATGAAAGGGGTGAGACTGAGGGGTGGACAATCGAACGCTATGGGATGCCCATCGCCTGGCCGCACAGAGAGGAGCTGCTCCAGCCAGACACTCAGTGGCTCCATTAGCCTTGACTGGGCTCAGCCAAGGAAGTTAATTAAAGTCTGCAGCCCTGTGCTCTCAGGAAGGAACTTTGGCAGCCACAGGTTGCAGTCGCAGACAAGACACATCCCGGTAGCCAAGCCCTCACCCTCTCCTCTCTCTAACTAGTGGGATGGGCCTCTTGTCATTTCTTAAGGAAGCAGAGCTTGATTTGCTTGGGAACTTCCATCTTGGGTCCTTACAAGGCAAAGGATTATTGTACCAAAGCAAAATGAATAGAGAATGACTTCATGCGTGTGTTAACATGTGTATATTTACAGATTTGAGAGAGAGAGAGAGAGAGAGAGAAACACTGCTTTGTTGTTCTACTTTATTTATTTATGCATTCATTAGTTGTTTCTTACATGTGCCCTGACTGGGGATTGAACCTGCAACCTTGGTGTATTGGGACAGTGCTTTAACCAACTGAGCTACCCGGCCAGGGCTAACATGTGTATAAATCATTATGTTAACTCAAGGAAGCACATGAATGGCATGGAACCAAGGCTGGAGAAGGTCAAGCATTTGTCTTGGTGTCAAAGAAGCTGTACCTTATATTGCTTAGGGCTGACCTGACCTTTCCAAATTGGACATTTCAAAGCCCTCTAAGGCCGTGGTTGAACTATGCAAGTCTGATTTCATTTAAAATTGTATCAAATGAGTATATTTATAAAACAATCATTAGTTCTATAATTCCTTGAAAAAAAGAAATGCATTATGAATACATAGCATCAAACCCTTCTGGAAGAAGGCTGAGGATAAATACTATGGCGGAGTTTTCAATCCACATTTCAGTAGCCGAAATGGCACCTCCCCCTCCCCAAACCCCCAGCTCACCTCTGACAAGCCCATCCCACCGCCATTACCATGGGGTGACTGCCCTTGTCAACTGGCTTGACCTAAGCCAGTTTTCAGCCTGGCACCCTTTCGCGCTGGCTCCAGACCGGAGCTGGGCCCCCTGGGTGATCTTTTCCTGAGTGTCTGTAGCATCTCCAAACGGATTTGAACTTTCATCGAACCCATCTCCCAGCTGGAAGTGGCTGTCACATGCCCTCCCCCTCTCTGTGTGTCAGTGGAGTCTCCACAGGGAGTGGACACGGCCTACAGTGTCGCTGCACCTGCCCACACCGTCCCTCACCAACCGGCACTCTGAGAACCAGCCCCCACCTCCCCCTCCACCTGCTAGGCCCATTCCCAGGAGGCTTCAGAGAAGTAAAAAATAGCTCCTCATCAGAAAAGGCCCAGGCCCCTGCTTTGACATGAAAACCTTTGAGAATGGCCTTTTTTTTTTTTTTTTTTTTAGTTTCAAAGCCCACATGGTGGGCAAAACTTCGAAGACAGGGCAGTGTTTGCCTTGATGGTCTGGTGTCTTTAAAGCAGTGGTCTTAACCTTTTTCTAGGTCATAGACCCTCAGGAAACCTCATGAAAGCTGGAGAGCCACATGTCATAAAAAAAATACATGAGCTAGATTTTTAAAAAAATGGTGCCTGCCATTGCAGTGAGCTGTGGATACCCTGAACACGATCCACACACCCCAGAGAAGAATTCCTGCTCTAGTATCATAGCCAAGATGTCTTTTCCAAGTCTTGTCTGAAGAACTTGAATGAGCACTGACTGCTCGGACTACAGTTCTTAATATTTTTACTTTTCCCTCTTTCTCAGGGCTATGCTACATCCATTCACCCATCCACCCATCCACCCATCCATCCACCTATCCATCCATCCACCCATCCATCCATCCATCTATCCATCCACCCATCCATCCATCCATCTATCCATCCACCCATCCACCCATCCATCCATTCACCCATCCATCCATCCACCCATCCACCCATCCACCCATCCACCCATCCATCCATCCATCCCTTCACCCATCCACCCATCCATCCATCCACCCATCCACCCATCCATCCACCCATCCATCCATCCACCTATCCATCCATCCATCTATCCATCCACCCATCCACCTATCCATCCATCCATCCATCCCTTCACCCATCCACCCATCCATCCATCCATCCATCCATCCACCCATCCATCCATCCATCCATCCAGGACTGATGTTAAGTAAATACATATGATTTGGTTTGTATTTTTTTATATTCAGCATCCATTCTGATAGGTAGGTGCCCACGTCTCATAGGTTTATTTTGAAAATTGCGCCTGCATTTATCATTCATCCATCTGTCTATATAGAGCCTTTCATCTAACCATTCATTCAGTCCCAGCATGCCATTTTTTTTCAGGACCTTCTATGCTCCAGGGGCTGTTTCAGGCACTGGGAAGACAGCAGAAAACAAGGCACAGATCTCTGCCTGCACAGCATTTACGCAGTTGGGTGAAGTGATGGACAAATAAAGCAGCAATTACAACGTAGTGAGATAAATTGCTGGGGGAACGCAAGGACACTTTGAGGGCAGATAGAGAGGGACGTTAGCCCAGGTTTGGGGCCAGAGGATAAAGAATGCTTTCTGAAAAAAAGTATATGAAGTGGAAGATTAAAGATAAGTAAGAGTTACCCAAATACGGTGCCCAAAGGAGCCCGTGAGAGAACACGCAACCATCTGGAATCTGGAAGTTAGAGTTTTATCCTGAAGGCAACGGAGAGTAACTGCAGAGTTTCAGGCACGATAACAATCATCAGATCTGTTTCCTGAAGATGACTCCAGCTCTGCGAAGGAGAGAATGGGTTGGAGGGATCAAGACTGAAGGCAGGAAGCCAGTGAGACAGCTGCTGCATCATTCCGGATGGCAGCCTAGACTTGATGGTAGCAGCAGGCTTGGAGGAAAGTGGGTGCTTTGGTGACATACCAAGGGCAGCAATGGTAAGATCTGGTGACTGACTGACTTCGAGGGTGGGGCGGAGGGGGAAGGAATAGCCAAGGATAATGTCCTGGTGTCTGGTTTGGGCAACCAGGTGGCTGGGTGCACTGCTGCAGGAAGAGTAGAAGAGAACCCAGTTCCCAGGGAGGCAGGGTGGAAAGACAAACGCAGCTTTACGTATTTTGAGCTTGAGCTTCACTTGGCTGCAAGGTATTCAAGCAGAGGACTAGTAGCCAACTGGATCCGAAATGCAAGAGAGGGGTCGCTAGTGCACATACGGTCCATAACGTCTGGAGGAGAGCGTGCACAGCAGGGATTCTCAACAAGGGCGGTTTGCCACCCACTTCAGGGGACGTTCTGGAGATGTGTGCAGGCAGTTCTCACCTGTCACCATGATTGAGGACACTAGTTGGCTTTTACTGCATGGAGACCAGGCATGCGAGATGCCCTGCACGTTGGAGACGTTCCCACACAGAGACTCCTTCATCTTTCATGCCTTTCTCTCTGTTTATAGTGATCTGAGCTTAAATTCTAATTCCAAACAAACCCAAAACATCTCTTGACGTTGCTTTAATGCACATTGAATTTTCTAAAACTGTTACTGCAGGGTAAGGTGAGGGAAGATTTTTTTCCCCTCTAACAGTGACTCCCATATTTTTTATTTCCAGCCCAGATTTCTCTCCTGAAACCCTGCCTGCAGGTTCAACATTTCCACTTGGATGTGTAACAAGCAGATCAAACCTAAATTGTCCAACACTGGACAGCAAACCTTTCCCCTCCCACAACAGCTGCCACCCTCTCTTGCCCACCTCCCTGGAAAGGGACTTCCAGTTGCTTATGCCAACACCTCAAGTCAGCCCGAGTCCTCCTTTTCGCATGAGTGCAACTCATCGGGAAATCCTGGTGGCTCCACTGTCTAAATAGCTCCAGAATCTCACCACCTGTCCCCATCCTCATACAATCATCTCTCTCCTGCCTGGCTTGTTGCATGCGTGCCTAACCAATGTCGCTCCTATCGTTCTTGCTCTTCTACAGTTTGTTCTCCACAGCAGGAGCTATTAAAACCTGACCACGCCACTCCTCCACTCTAAACCCTCCAACAGCTCCCATTTGTTTCACTTGGAGAAAAAGCCGAGGTTCTGACACCGATAGGGCCTCCAAAATTCCTCCCCTGGGGCCCCCTTCCCTACTCATCTCATCTCCTTTACTCTCCTTCTGGCCTCAGGGGACTCCTACCCTTCCTTAACACAGACATGACAAGACCAACCTGGAATTTCAGCCTTGGCTGTTCCTTCCGCCCAAAATAGTACTCCCTCCATTACCCAAATGGCTGGCTGCCACATTTTCAAAGTGTTAGCTCAGATCTCAATTTCCCAGTAAGGGCTACCCTGCCCGCCATTTCTTTTTAATGGCAATTCTCTTCCAGCCAGCATCCCTGACCTCCCTTATCTTGTTTTCATAGTTCTTCTCACCTTTTAACATAGTGCATCACGTACGTGTTATTCAAGGCTGTAGGTGCTGTTTGCTGACAGGGGTGGGACCTTGTGCCCACTTCTATCTCCCAAGTGTCTAGAATAAAACCTGGCAAATAAGCGCTCAATAAGTAGTTATTGAATAAGTGAATGAATGAATGGTGGTAAAAGCAGCTCCTATATTATGCCTTCCTCCCAAAGCATGGATTCTGGTTTAAATTCCACAAGAGGTTTTCTTCTTCATAGTAAAGGGTTAGCATTCAGAATCAAAACACAAACACTTAGTCACTTCCTCTCTCAGAATAACCACAGAGAAGCAGCAGTAATGAAAGCAAAAGCTTTGCTTTTCAAGAGTGCTGTCTCTTCTAGGGGTTCAGCTCCATCTAGAACCTCAGCTATGTCCTTGATTTAGGCCATGACTGTGGAGAGGTCGGGAAATGAATCTAAGGTATTTCAGCACGAGTAGAGGATATCAGAGTAAATAACCCTCGGCTGGTATCTCAGAACATGACCTTCTGTATATCTCTGAGCAGCTCTGATCGCTGGGACATCCTGTGGTTATGCCATCGTCTTTGGGAGACAAAGGCCCTCCTTTGTTTTGTTTTTAATCTTTTAGTCATTCACTTATGTTAAGTCAAAATGCTTCCTCTTTGTGCTCCGATAACATGCTTTAAAAATATTCCGTGGCATCATTTTCCTGTGTATTCAAGTTAGTTGCTTACATTTCCCCTGCCCCCCGTGCCCCCCCCCCCCGCCCGCACCCCCCAAGAACCTGAGACTCCTTTGAAGAGAGACGCTGGGCCTTTTTTACTCTCCATCCCCCACAGCCAAGCGCCTTGTCCATAGCTAACTTTGTTGTGTTTGTTGAATTAAACTGCAGTGAATGGGGCTGAATTAAAAGCTACTTTTAAAATGCAAATATGCTATCTGGGCTCCACAAGAGATTAAGGTGCCCATTAAAACCTTGGCGCAGAGTAAATTACTGGATCAACTAATAACCACCCAGTAGGCAGAGAAAGGCTGTAGCACGGGAGAGAATAGCTTGGACTTGAAAGAGCTTCTCCAGAGGGGGTTGTAGGGCCCAGCAATGAGACACACAAGCCGAGCCTTGGCTGAAGAGCAAACAGGTTGGGACATATACATAGAATCACAGCAAAGGGAGCATGTGCTTTGAAGCCAGAAGAAGCTGAGTCCCAGTTCCAGTCTGCTGCTTACCTGCTCTGTGACCTTAGGAAAGTTCACTAACCCCTCGGGACGGCAGTCACGCACAGTCAGATGGCAAAGGTTTGTCCAGCTCGTCTTTCTTCCCCAAGGCTGTGTTCTTTGCACTCCCTCAGGAGCAAGTGTCTCCTGGCTGTGTGGTAGAGGGCGACCCGGCACATAGTAGGCTCTTGAAGAATACCGGCTGAATGGGACCCCAGCCTGACATGGATGGGGAAGCAGTGCCACCGTTTCCCCCCACCTTGCTCTAGTTAAGTACTTTAGCTCACAGTGCTTTGCTTTTAAAATCTGTGGAATGAGAAGTTCATGCTTTCCTCTCAGTTTATCGCAAGATTAAGCGAGAAGGTGTGCAGAGCACTTTGCACATACAGTTGACCGAGTACCAGTTCTCTCCGTTTCCCATCGCGGACACACCTAATGCCATTTCCACACCTCTCTGGCCAGAAAAGGACTTGCTTGGCATGTGGCTTTACCTGAAATTTTCCTTTCCAAATGAATTGCTTCTGGTGGACTCTCCTGACTTCTCCGTATGTGAACCTGAACTGAGGCATCGTGTACTTGGGTGCTTTCACTTCCTTCTCCCCAAAGAAAGAGACAAAAATGTGCCAGGTTCACGCCTCCTCCGCTGAGCAACAGCAGTAAGCAACCAACAAGCGCAGGAGCCAAGCGTTGGCCCCTGTGGGGCTTTGAATTGCTAGCAGCCCTCAAAGAAATGGGCGTGAGCCCCCCACCCCATGACAGTGGAGCGTTTACAACGCAGGGGGGGGGTGCAAGAACAATTTTTCGGTTAGCCGTAGCGCTGTTCTTCACCACCGTGGTTTTCCGGGAGGTTTGTGAGCAGAGGGACTCGGGCGGGTGGGGGGGTGGGGAGCGCGGCAGAGCAGCCACAGTTGAGCCGTCTGAGTTGTGCACCCCCAGAAAAGCTGCTGCCCTCGCAGCTCTGCTGTGCAGAAGGCCATGGTGGTGATATGCTCCACTTAAATGAATGGGCAGCCTCCGTGGTCCTCTTTTTAAATTCTTTTTTAATTGAGTTTATTGGGTTGACCTTGGTTCATAAAATTACACAGGTTTCAGGTGTGCGATTCTACAACCCATCATCTGGATAGTGCATCGGGTGTTTGCCACCCCAGGTCGAGTCTCCGTCCATCACCCTTTGTCCCTCCGTTCCCCTCGGCCCTCTCCCCCACCTCCGCTTTCCCCCTTGTAATCGCCACACTGTCACGTGTCTGTGAGGTTTTTTCCTCTACTTAATCCCTTCATCTTTTTTCAAGTGTATGGACTTATTCAAAGGCCCCTTTCCATCTGATCAAGCTGAACTGTCCTTTCGGCTCCATTGCGTCTCCAAATCTCGTCCATTTTCTCTTTTCACGTCTCTTCTGTCCCTCTGGTCCTTAAGCCTTTGCTGCTCCTGGTTGGGAAGAACAGACGTGGCGGGCGGGCGTGCGTTCCCCCTTACAGGAGGGAGCAGTTCAGGCCAGTGGGGGGAGGCAGACAGGTGGTCCGGGTCGGGAGGGCCCTGGGGCATGCGCCTGGCTTGGAGAGAGCACCGTGGGGAAACCGGGGCGGCGGGGGGCACGGAGAGCCAGGTAGGAGGCCGGGGGAGACGAGGCTGGAAGCAGGCGGGAGTCACGTTGTTGAGAAACTTGATGGCCTCATCAATGCACTTTTGACTTGATGGTGGAACCTGAGGGGAGCCGTGGGAGGCTTCAGGGAAGAGGGATTCTGTCACCGGTCCTGTGTCCGTGCCAAGGACAGATTGGAGCAGAGCCTAGAAGCGGTGAGGTTAGTAAGGTTCATTCAGATTTCTTCTTCGGGTAAGGTAACTCGGCCCAGTGCATTTGGAGCCCCTCGGTGTGACGGTGCTGCTCACACGCCGAGGAGAGCCGAGGTGTGAGTGACCTTGACGTTCACCCTCAAGGTGCACGATGCAGTGCAAGTTCACGTTCAGCCAGCATTGCTGGGTATCTGCTCTGCTAGGGAGGGATGCTTTTGACCACAGTAACAGAACATCCAGATAAGAGTGGCTTATGCAATAAAGACATGGGTTAGCTCACGTGACAGGGAGCATGGAGACTGTCGTGAGAGTGTCAGCCAGTGAGGGGCCAGACTGTCCCTCGTCCCAGCTCTCCCTCTGGATGCGGACGGGCAGTCACCCTGTGCCGTGCAGCTACCACGTAGTTGGAGGCCCTGGCTCTGGGCCCACCGGGAACTTGACATTGACTGTGTTGT